>JANXHW010000002.1:42093190-52093190 GCA_026170595.1 Plestiodon gilberti rubricaudatus
AGGTGCAACAAACACACACACACACACACACACACACACACACACACTCTTGTGGTTATGAATGCATTTAATCAGGAGATGGTTCTGCAGATAGTAAATTACCACTGATAGAAGATTTGTGCGGGCAGCTTAAGAGAATCAAATCAAGTTTGCCACTGTCCTCTAGAAATGTTATTGTCATGTGTTTACCAAATAAAATAAACTGTTACAGAAACTTTTCTTGACAGTACACTGAATACAAAGTTTCAATTCCCAACTTGTTTCCTCATTTAGATAAGACATGTTTTATTAATACAGTACTTTATATTTATGCTAGAGGCCTGCAGTCAACATTTTAGCTAGTAAATATCAATGCACTTCTTCCAATCAGTAATTGTGGGAGAACTTCCTCCCTCAGAATGCTGCCTCTCTTGGACATTTTGCTCTTCCCCCATCCATTTTCTTGCTTATCTCTGCCCTGACTTATTCTATGGTAGCAGAAACCTTTGCATAGAGGATTGAGTGCATGGGTAATTATTAATTAGTAAAGGTAAAGGTGACCCCTGACAATTAAGTCCAGTCGTGTCCGACTCTAGGGTGTGGTGCTCATCCCCATTTCAAAGCCAAAGAGCCAGCGTTGTCCGAAGACGCCTCCGTGGTCATGTGGCCGGCATGACTCTCCTTGATGCAGCGCGTAGCATGCAGCTGGAACACGGAGCGCTGTTTACCTTCCCGCAAGCGGTGCCTATTTATCTACTCGCATTAACATGTTTTGGAACTGCTAGGTTGGCAGGAGCTGGCCAAGCAACGAGAGCTCACCCCGTCGCGGATTCGAACTGCCGACCTTTCGATCGACAGCTCATGGTTCAGCGGTTTAACCCACTGCGCCACCCGCTGGCGCATTATTATTATTAATATTAGTATTAATTACCTTCTGCCATACTTCTCAAAATATGTGAACCACCCAGATCCAGCGCCAGATTTCTGGGAGCTCTGGGGCAAAGTACTATCCTGCACTGGACCCTCCACGGTGCCCCCTTACGGCACATTGGGCACTACCACTGTCACCAGGACTAAGGTTTCAGAGATCAACCTGGCCAGGTGGGCCTTCTGATGCGTGTGAGCCCTGGGCCAGTGCCCTACCTGACTGACCCTGACACCATCCCTGGCCAGCTCACATGATAACACATCTTGTTTGCACAACTTTCCAGCCCAGAATGAGCTGGGTTTCTCACACAAATAAGCACCATTGTGAAGGAAACCCCATCAAATAATTTCTTGGAAAGGATGGCAACCACCTCTATAGCAATAATTTTCAGAGTTTATAATTTTCACTGTTAATATATGAATTTGGACTTATTGTCTCCTACGCAACACTTCTCTCTTTCCACTCATCTCCCTATCTCCTCCCTAACATATGTATTGTTTGTAGCAAGGTGTCACCACCACAAGCACCACAGAATGCACCAAAGACTATGGCCCTGATACAAAACTAAAGTTAGTCATGCTGAAGTCCTGTCAAAATAAATGGGACTTAATTATTACTAAATTAACAGACCTACTAATTTTTCACACTGATTTCTAAGGAAATTTAGCACAATTAGCTTTAACTATTTTGGGACCTATATGTTTCTTTACAATGGTATAGCACACATTCTTGCAATGCTTGAATACAGCAGACTCCTGTTTCCAAATTAATGAAGTCTGTATATAAGTTGAAGGTGGCTGAGCACAGATCTCCAATGAATGGGGGTTTAAATTAAAAACAAAAAGAAGTGAAAGTTTTAACTGTGTATGTGAAAATTATTCAAAATATAGTTCAGGTAAAACTAAACATTATATAAAGAAACATTTTCTATAGCATAACTTCTGATTTTTTAATTAAAGGATTGTGCAGCCCAATCCTGTCTAGCTAGGCTACAGCGCAGGTGTAGAGCCCGCGCTGTATCCTAGCTAGATAGAACCCGGCACCGGTGCAGCTGGAGCACGCCTCGGGGGAAGGGTACCATGAGTAGAGCCCCAGCCAACCCCGTGGGTGTACTCGAACGTGCACCAGCTATTTCCTTGGCGTACATTCGAGTGGGCTGTGTAATGGCAGCCAGGCCCAGGAAGGGAGACAGGATTTCGGTGGAGCTGCTGCCGCCAATCCCTCCCCCTTCCTGGGCCCAGCTGACCAATCCGCCTCTCCTGGAACACCCAGTTCTGCCCTCCCCTCGCAGCCCGACGGGGAACCTACCTTCCCCGGCAGACACTCCACTTGATCCGGGGTGAGTAGAGCGGCACCAGCCTTGGTGCTGCCACTGCCTACTCTCCGGGTGCTGCAAACGTGCTTTGTGGCACATTTACAACACCCTAGACCAGTAGTTCCCAAACGTTTTTGACTCACGGCTCCCTTGACCTCCCTCGCCGTTAGCTGTGACTCCCCATTACAGTGCATGGAAGAAACAGGCACTCTTTACATGCTCAGAGGCACCCTTTCTTATATGTATGTGTATATGTATGTGTATATTCCCAAAACGAGCCCTAAAGTGGATTTTCCATGCTTATGCTGAGCAGCAGCTAAGCCAGGAGTGCGCAGGGTGGGGTTGGGATGCTGCCCTCCCTCCATTGGCAGGCCTTGGTAGAGGGCACTGATGTCGTCTGTGTTAGTCCTATTCATGGCAAGAGAAACATCAAAGCATGGGAGGGAAGCCCCAGTTGCACAAGAGAGAAAGAGAGAGAAAGCTAGCTCCTTTTGGTAGCATCTTTGCAAGATGAAAAACAGATTCTTATACTGCCTGGCAGTTTCCGGGGGGGGGGGGTGTTGTCCCAGCAAATAGAGTGGGGAACTAACTTAGAGGTGGGTCAGAAAGGAAGAAGGAGAAAAATCCTAATAATTAATCAACCCAACTAAACATAGAAATCAAAGACTGTATGTAAAGCAGAACCTGCTCTGGACCATTTTCAATTGCAGTTCTTGCATTTGTTTTATGTTTGCTTTATTAAAAACATTCAACAGAAAGAAAATACTTTACTTGCAAACCTGCAATGTCTCAGGATTTGGAGAGAAACAAGATGTTGTCTTTGCAGCTCCAGCTCCAAAGTACCGGTACTCAGCTTATCAATAGAGTTGTTAATTGTTCTTTAACATAAGATAAGCAAGGGCTTCGCTCACGCTGTGGTTAAAAACAAGACATGGAAACTGCCTACAAACCTGAAGTGTTTTGAAATGAGCTTTGAGTGACCTGATGTGAAGAGGCAGTTTTTCCAGGGTCTTTGTTTTTGCTCTCGCTCTCTCGCAAGCAAGAATATGTGTTAATTAAAAGACTAACGCGACGCCCCTGGCTGCTTTTGATGCCGCACTTGGGAGTCGCGCCTCACACTTAGAGAACCTCTGCCCTAGACTGATGGAGCAGTGCTCCGCCGGTCTAAATTCTAGACTGGATTGCACCATAAGTACTGTACATATAGCAACCACAGTTTCCCTTCTTTTGAAGCAAGGACTATTCCATCACATATATAGGCCTATTCCAAAGCCAAAACAAAACTGTGGATGCTCATTCTATATTATATATATAAGATCTTGCTATGTTCATGTGGTAAATAAGTAGGCTGAAAAGTATTGGCTAAGCTTTTAGGGTCCAACAGTTACATACATTAAGGATTAGATTTCTGTTGGTTCAAAATGCCTTCCAATTTCAGCAATGTTATAGACTGAATTATGTTACTGTCCTAGTAACATTTTTTCTTATGACTGCTATTGTAGATGGCATTCAGCCGTAATCTCTTAATCATTGGATTAGTGTCTGTAAATGAGTATTAAATGCAAACAAAGATTATGAAGGTCAATGTCAGTGAGCATTTGTGTGATACTATTACTGTGTACTGCAATTCTTGCCAACTGAATACCCCTAGAAATAAAATAGTGCAAATCAATGTGCTGCATTAATGCATTTTCATTTACATGGCTGACTCGATTTTGTAGTATGATTTTGCCTCTACAGATTATAAGTAGCAACAACATAACAGGGTTGCTCTTATAATGGATGAAACAGGCAGACAATTCTATTGTTACTTGTGAAGTTTATTCAACAAGCTGTATAAATTATTATAGTTCACAAAAATCTAATATTAAATTATACTACACGCTACTTAAAAATAATCTACATAATTTGTAGAGCTAAAAAACATTTCAATACATTCAACTTTTTGCAGTATCTTCTAAATACTTGGAACATGCTACAAAATCTGGAAAGGCTGATATTTTCCTCACAAAGAAAACAGCTGGATACTTTTCTTGTGCTATTTTAAAATGCCCCAGTTTCTGGATATGCTGTTATGTTACAAAATTAAATGTGCTTATTTGTTTCTAATCATAAAGATCATAGAAAGCTCTTTGTAAGGACTATATCCTCCTTAAATTTAATCTCCATAGCAAAACCCATTGCCAGAATATATAGTGCCAGTTCAAACTTATAGTGGGGGGGGAAACACAATTTCTTTGTTCTCTGTTTATCCGAATAATCAGATCCCTGTGGGAACCCAGAATTTGCTATAGCAAAGTATTTTTGCTATAAAATGTGTTATTATGAAACGTATTGTATACAGCAAATATTTTTATATACACAAAAAAGAAAAAAATGTCTTACCAGTCTATGGTCAGTTTCCTTGCCTTTAGTAACTGGTTTTCAATCCAGTTTGGCCTTTGCTGTTCAATGTTCTGAATAATCTTCTGTGTCACCTGTTTAGGACTACTTTTCTTTTTCCCGAGAATACTTTCCAAACATACACGAACCAAACTAAGCTTCTCTTTGCTCCATCTGTCAAGAGTTGTCCCCGTTAAAAGTTCTGTGGTATTTCCATCCTCAAATATCCGACATACAATTACAATCAAAATCCAAACAAGAACACCAGCTTTTTTTGATTCAACAAAGTTCTTGGGCATTTTTCTCTCAGACAGGAAAAAGAAGTACTTAATTGGGGGAGGCAAACATGCAATCACTGTAGGTAACTTGCTGATTACAATAGACACTGCCTGAGCAGCAAGCCTTGTGAAGCCTTTAAAAAAAATGAAAGAAAGGTATGATTAACATTAAACATTACCCACTTTACAATATATCTATGAGTGTCGAATGTTCAGTGACTGACAGAGCAGTCCTATGCATGTCTACTCAGAAGTAAGCACTATTACAGTAATGGCACAGTATACTGCTTTCGAGTCTGGAGGTAGTATAGAGCCATCACAACCAGTAGCCATTGACAGACTTCCAATGTATGGTACACTCCCTGTTCTTCAGAGAGCATTCACATGTCCAGAGAGGCCAGTATGATTAAACAACAGTGGAGATAATGAAAGCAGAGTACACAGAACATTATTGATTCTGCTGCCACAGGAAACATGGGCTAAGCAAGGAGGAACCCTCCCTCCTCATTTGGCCCAACACAATGGCAGAAACAATAACTTCATCCCAGGTGCAGGGGCTGATCTCATCCCAGGTGCAGGGGCGGAAGCAATAAACTCATCCCAGGTGCAGGGGCTGATTGGACAGCCAGGCCAGGGATGGGGGAGGAATCCTTGGTGGCACGCTCCATCAAATCCTATCCCCTGTACCTGAACTGGCCGGCATTACACCAGCTCCTCGGATTTGCACCGTCCATTTTGCCGGTGCACAATCAAGGAGACCCATAGGTGCAGCTGCGGCATTACCAGGGGAAAGGGACAAATGTCCCTTTCCCCGAAGATGTGCTCTAGCTGCACCGGCGCTGGCCTGATCCTGCTTAGGATCCAGTGCAGCGTGCTTTAGCACACTGCGGCGGATCCTAGACAGGATTGGGCTGCCCAGTAAGGCATTTAGACTATTTGAACAAGACTTTGGTAAACACAAGTGAGATTTTGAAGATCTGACAGATAATGCAGAGAAGATGATCAATAAAGACAAAATAATTCTAGATTAAGGGGAATGAAAGAAGATGCTGAGGGAGAACAATTGAAAAAAATGTTGGATTTGTGGCTGAGTGGGTAAGTTCCAACTATAACAACATTGCCATTGGAATCATGTCAACATATTAGGAAGACACAGTGGCTTCAATTAAAATGAAGGGAGTCATGACTGGCATCAAAGCCGGCCTGTGCATGCACGATGCAACTGATGCAGCTTGCAATAGTGCAGTGGTGGCCAACCTTTCAACATGAATGCTGGCCCTTTAAATTGTTGTATAGGTGAGGGCATTTCAGCAGGTGTAGTTGCTTTAGCAGCAGGGGCGTCACTAGACGCGCGTCACCCTAGTGCGGGGACGCGCGTCACCCCCCCTAGGGGCGCGACGTTATAGGCGCGGGGGGAGGGGGCCA
Organism: Plestiodon gilberti rubricaudatus; assembly: GCA_026170595.1. Classification (NCBI taxonomy): domain Eukaryota; kingdom Metazoa; phylum Chordata; class Lepidosauria; order Squamata; family Scincidae; genus Plestiodon; species Plestiodon gilberti. Next base: position 42,099,498 of record JANXHW010000002.1, read on the forward strand.
CCCGGCTCCCCCCCTCACGCATCGCGTCGCCCCCTCCGGACGCTCTGAGGCCGGCCCGGGAGCCGGCCTCGGAGCGTCCGAAGCCGTCGGCGCTCCAGGGCCTTCTGAAAGAAGGCCCAGGCAGCGCCTCAATCCGGGTATTTTCCGGATTTTCGCGCATGCGCAGACCCGTTTTGAGGGCTTTTTGCCCTCAAAACGGGTCTGGGCATGCGCGAAAATCCGGGAAATACCCGGATTGACGCACTGCCTGGGCCTTCAGAAGGCCCTGGAGCGTCCGGAGGGCGACGCGCGTCACGGAGGTGACGCGCGAGGGGGTGCGCGCGTCACCCCATGACGCGCGTCACCCCCTGGCGGCCCGCCCCCCCGCCACGCTCCAGTGACGCCAGTGTTTAGCAGCACCATCAGCACTAGCAGCTGCCAAGATTCTGTCTTCTACACAACTCTTAAGAACACAGAAGCCCTAATGGTGGAAGGTTGGCCACCCCTGCAATAGTGACAGATGTCTCAGGATGCCTTTCATACTGCCACTACCTCCTCCCAGCATGCCACAGACAAAGCCGCTCCAATCTACTTTCCACTTGCTAAAGTAGAATGGAAGGTGGCAATCCAGCCCCCTGACTCTTCACATTGGTCCTTTCTCAGGCAGTCGCGTAAAGCAAAACAGGAAGTGTGGGACATGCGGGGACCGCTCCCAGTGCTTGCATTTTTTGTTTAATTTAAAGAGACCACACGAAGGAGAAAGCTGAAATGGCGGGGGCTGGATCGCTGCCTTCCACGCAGTTTTGGGGGTGCATGCAATGGTGGGTTGGGGCAGCATGGACAGGGGTTTGGGTCGGGCAGCAGATCATCTTGGGCCATCATCTCAGATCATCTTGGGCCAGATCATCTCAGATCATCATAAGAAAAAAAAATCCTTACAGATTAATATGGAATTGAGAAAGCCTGAGGAAAAATATATATTTGTGAAAGGTGAGTTAAATGGGGGACATATATTTGCATGCTCCAAACTCTGCTCAGACAATTTTTTACAACCCCCCCAAACTACAGTGATAACTAAATGTTAGGAGAAGGGGTTCATTGTTATAGCAGATGATTTGAATGGCATATAAGTTAAAACTTTAGGGTTTAGGAAGTTATCTGTTTTAGAACTATGGAAATTTTCAGGATTGGTGTCTCCTGGGTGGGGAACCTGAGGAATGTGTGTCACCTTCCCCAATCACCTGCTCAGAAGCCTGGCAAGCAAGAAATGGAAGGAAAGTTCAGCTTTGCATCAAAGCAGTGATCTTTAAATCGGATCATTCATAATCTATGGATCTGTGATCAACAGAGAGCACCTACATTATTCTCCTTGCTTCCATCCTCCTTTCCTAGGCAATTGGAGCCAGATGTAGTTGGCCAATAAGAAGGTGGCTGGCTAGCCACCACTAGAGTTGTAGGCCTGAGCGTTTTGCCTTCGGAATTATGGCTATTTTAGCTGATGTTTTCACAGTACTGATTCATGCAGCAGGAAGGAAAAGGCACATAGCTACTTAGCTATTGGGGCTCTCCCACTCTCTGACTTCACTGCACCCATCTCTTTTGAAGGACCAGATGTGGATGCCCACATGGTTGCAACTGTCCTGTGGCACGCCCCCACTCACCCCCCACCATCCAGCTCTGCTCTCCAAAAGAGTTAGATCAATCAGAGCAGCACCTGCTGCACAAACTGTTTTCAGTAAGAAATACACACAGTTAATTTGTGAGCGAGTTCCAATAGTTATCAAAGAACACATATAAAGTACACAAATGTTTAATGAAGACAGAGGTAAATGGACTATATGTGTGAATTAATATGGGAAATGGATCTAAATACCATTTAGAAAGCTATCCACAGCACATGCAGACTCTAAAGAACAACTTATCTTTAAGTTGCTGGATTCCTCTTTGCTTTGGGACTGGGTGGTTGCTGTAGCTAACGTTTCAAAGCAATCCTCTGCCTCTGAGGTGCATTTTTCAATGCCAGTTATTCTAGAGTTTAAGCTGGGCCATCAAGTTGTGTAGTTCAGCTACATCAGATTTTACTGGATGCATTGTTCCTTTAATGGTTTAAGTGCCTCTGGTTTCTTCATATTCATTGCCATCGTTTTAAACAAGGCAAGCAATGAGGTTGGATTTGTTAATGGGAGGAGGCACAGTTTCTGGAGGTGCCAAGTTTTCTTTACTCACTTCCTCTTCAGGGGGAGATTCCTTCTTCCCATGTATTTTAGAGAAACACCAGCTCCTTTAAATGATTTGCAGATGGTGCAAGAAAATGCTACCTCTATCTTACACTCACTTTTTAAACTGAGGGGATTCCTAGGCCAGATATTTTTGCTAGCAGGGAGGCAATGGGGCAAGCTGGAAGACCTACTTCCTGAATCTAATTTTTTGATAAAATCTTCAAATAGTTATACACCTAGGAATTACAACAATTTTTTCCAAATGCAAACTGATATTGCTGGCATTGTAACAGCACTATGTAACATTCTTCCATATCTGGCGGAAATGCAAAACAGTACTGAATTGTTGAAAAAATGTTTGGCTTGTCTAAAAGATATTGGATATAACAGTGTTTCTCAAAGTTCTCCCTGCAAGGCGGTGAGAAAACCTTGAGTACTTGCGGGGGTGGGGACAGCAGCAGCAACAATCCTAGGGATCGCTGCCACCAGGGGGAAAATGTTTGAAAAAGTGCTTTTTGTATGCACTGGGGCCTCCAGAGGGTGTGGGGAGGCCTGCAGACCCCTCTGTGGGCCTCCCCAAGCTTTAGATTGCTGCAGAGTGGTGATTACAACCGCTTCTGGTTTTCGGATGAAAATTGGAAGTGGTCATGATTGCTGTGGAGCAGAAATCTAAAGCTCAGGGAGGCCCACAGAGGGGGCCGCGGGCCTCCCCGCACCCTCCAGAGGCCCTGGTAAGTATAAAAGCACTTTTTCAAACATTTGTCCCCCGGCAGCGATCCCCGGGATTGCCGCCGCCATGCTGTTTCCACCCCTTAAAGTGGAAGGAGAAACATCCAGTTCTACTTGTGGGTTATAAACCTGGTGGGTGTGAGAACAGCTCGGATATAACATTCCTTTTAGATCCTATTCCACTTTTATTAGATCGTTTAAATCAAAATGTTAAAGTGGAGCATAGACAGTTGGGAATATTTCATAAATTGTTGTTCTACAAATGGAAGAACTTTCATTCCTGCAAGGGAAGGTGAATTCCATCAATCCCCCATCATCGTGCAGCCCCGTGTTATATGCTACCTTGTTCTGGAGGGTCCCTCAGGAAGCAGATTTTGGGGGAAGGGAGGCTGAAGGGGATTGCAAAGTGAAGGGGGGGATACATTACTGTTGCATAGCTGTGAACACTTTGTGTATCTGATGAAGTGGGTTCTAAACCATGAAAGCTTATACTGTATTACAATAAATGTCATTCTGTAAGGCATCACAAGACTCTTGGTTGTTCTTGCAGCAACAGACTAAAACCACTATCTCTCTAGAAGTGAAAAAGAATTTCACAGAAATATGTCAACAACTCTATTAATAATCGTCTCAAAAATATCAGGAATTGTGTAACTAAAGTGTTCATTGTCAAATCATATCACTTAATTCTAATTCTTCGATTTTGATGTTCTCATTAAATGGGTAACCATTATTTTGACAGGTTTATATAAGAACACACCTACATTTCCCAGATTCTTTTCTCTTCATTTCTCTAGGTATATAATTCCATTCCTTTGGAACAGTCTTCAGCAAACTTTCAGGAATAATTTGCTTGTGTTGATAGGTTCCATAGTTCTCTTTTGCTTCCCATGAATGCATCAAAGAAATTATCTGTTTTACAATGCCCTTAACAGAATTAATCAAAGTCCGCTTCAAACATCTGATAACTTCCGGCTCTGTCTCGCAGTAACTAGATACTTTGAAAATAAAAAAGATGACCCACTTGAGGCAGTTTGAATGATAGAATATATATTTCTAGTATATATAGGAGACAGACAGACAGACAGACAGACAGACACACACACACACACACACACACAGTGGGCCAAAAGTAGGTAATACAGCTCTTAAGTGCTCGAAATGTCCTCCATCAACATTGCAACATTCCTGGAACCTGTCCCCAACACTGTGACACACAGTAACACAATAAAAATAAACAAAAGGAAATAATAATAAAAATATAAATAAAATTAAAAATATCATGACCCGATCAGTAGTGTATACCTACTTTTGGCCCACCCTGTATACTTCAGTGTTAGCTTCTTATCTTGCAAGAGTCTACCTCATTTGAAAGCAAGACTCCTAGAATATAATATGTAGCATTACACCCATAAATACTCCATTCTACAACACTGCCGCAATTTCTACAGCACCTTATTTTGGCACTAGATAGGTTAGCAATATGCCTAAAATGAATCTCCAGAACATTTGCAATATTATACAATTTAATGCAAGCTTTTGTATTCTACTATAGCTATCAACAAACCAAAATATGAAATGTATATCACACTCAATGGTCATTTCATCACAGTTTTCATACCTGACATATTGCATAAACAATCCCATATTTGTTCTTTTTCCATGTAGTTTTCAAGAACATGACCAAGTGACTTGGGAGATAAAGTGCAATAGGACAGTATTGTAAAGATTGCTTCAGGTAAACTGGATTCTTTGTAGCCTTCAAGGTCTAGGCAAATTCTTTGTTCTCCACTTTTGGACAATTCAGATTCTTAAGAATAGAAAAGAAATCACAACTGAATCAAGATGGTAGATAAAAAACAACTGGATATGAAATTATGCATGAAAAATGTAACTGATTTCAGTGCATACAATTGTGCACTGAATTATGGACCTTCAATTATAGAAAACGGGTATTTAAACTGCAATAATGCCCAACAATAAAACATTGTATTTTTATTTTAAATCATATTGCTAGAGGTGTTTGAAAATGGTTTTAAGTTTTTGCAGATTTCGGTGTTTAACCAAAATGAAATTGTAAATGCTTTAAAAGTGTGTACAAGATATGTGGTATAAGGTTGTGTAGGTTGTACAGTGTCAGTAGATGAAGAATGATGCAAAATTACAGGGGGGGGGGTTCAGCAGATTTTTTAAGCAGAAAGCTCTGTTGTGTGTTTTTATTTGTTTTTAAATTGTTTAAACCAGGGGTTCTCAACAAGTACCACCTCCAGCATCACTCTCCTGCTGCATAACACCAGAAGTGACTGGCGTTGGTTACTTCCAGGTTTTCAGATGATAAAAAACGCAGGTAGGAGGCTCTGAGTGGGTGGGAGGGTCCTTCTCAGCATTCCCGAGAGGCTCAGCCAAAGGCAGGAGCCTCTCGGGAGCAAAAACACGGCACCAAAAGCACCATGTTGGAGTAGGGTTCTGGAGTATTAGTCATGATGGCTATATGCTACCGCCAAGTTCAGAGGCAATGTGCCTTTGAACACCAGTTCCAGGAGAACAGCAGTGGAAGAGGAGGGGTATTATCTTGTACCAGTTGTATCTCTCACAACTGGCCTGGTTCTCTGCTGGCATGCAGGATACAGCAGTCGCTGCACCGGTGGCCCTGCATCATGTGCACCAGCAGGGGATGAGATTGGGCCGTAAGAGTACTTCCTGCAGTGCCAATGCAATAGGGTGCAACCAGCTAGCATTTTAAGTTTACCTCTAAGTGTCAAACACCTGAAAGACTTCCCTTATCTCCTTGCAACAAAGCCCCACCACTTTTCCCGTTGAGCACTTCCATACAGGATGCTTTGGGAGTTGAACTTAGACCTGGAAGATCCAGGTTCAAATGCCCACTCAGCCATGAAGCTTCCTGGGTGACCTTGGGCCAGTTACTATCACTCGAGTCACTAGTCACTGCCTTGAGTGCCTGGGAACCTTCATTATGATGCCCTAAGCTTCCATGAGGAAAGGCAGAATATAAATGTAGCTGTTCAATGAAATTAAACCTTTTAAAATGGGCAAAAAAGAGAACTGTTATTCACTGCAGTTTGGTCTTTCCCCCATTTATGAAATATAATGCTGCTGTTTTGGGGCCAACACCCATACACCTTTGTAAAACAATAGTTAATATTCTTATGTTAATGTAAGTTCCACATACTATATATAATTTTGTGCTAGAGAAACCCTTGTTTAAGGTTGAACATTTCCAAATAGGATACCTTCTGCTGAAGCTCAGGGGAACGGTCAGTCAATAGATTAATAAATTCTGTCACTTCATTCTTGTGATAATTGAACAAGCCAGTCAAATTGAATACAGGGTAATGGCAAGGTAAGAATATGATCTTCATCAGACATTTGTCAGTCTTTGTAGAAGATGACATGCATTTGAATAGGTAAGTGAATACACTGCAGCATTCAATAAGAAACATGACAGAAGTTGAGTGGTGGTGTTCTCTGACAAATGTTAGACCACTTTGAAATGACAGAACTAAATAGTACATGTGCCTAATATAACCAATATGAAATTGCTTTGCAAAAGGATAGTAGGAACAGATAGCAACATAAACATACTTTAAGAGTATTGCAAAATTGTTGTAGCTAGCATTCTAATAGATTGGAAACATATTTCTTGTTTTCCAAAATAGTATTTACAGAACAAAATATGAGTTCATATTTAATATACAATTTCTTTTCATATTTAAACACTTATCCTGTGGCCAAATTAGTTATTTTGCAACAACCTCTACTATATTAATGAAAGGTGTATTATACACCACGTATAAACCATACTTACACTACCTATGTTAAAAAAAATCTTACAACAGTCTTATAAAAGTCTAATACAATGATTATTGTATTAATTTTAACTACAATAATTAAAGCAGTTTTAAATCAAAACTTGATATGTCAATTTCTTCTTAAAAGCATACTGAATTACAATTATATTAGTCTATTTATTCTATTAGTCTATTATCTGTAATAATGCAAATTTTAAACCTGAAAAAAAATTCTCAGAGAAAACTAGAATGCAACTTTAATTCAGTATATATCTTAATGTTACGATACGATGCCTATAATCTTTCTGTTAAAAGTAGGGGGAAAAACAGGCAAACCTGAATAATGTACTTGTGTTTCTACAGTGATATTATTACAAATATAGATAGCATCAATACTTACTGGAACTTCTCAGTAAAATTTTCACTAAGAGACAATCATGATGTAGCAATGTTTCCAAAAGCAAGTTCCAATTACAGTATGGTTGGGATAAGAGCAGTTTCAGTCGACCCTGAGCTGCCATTTCTCTGGCTGATGGAGTCCTTTCAAAATGTAAGATAAAGACAGAATAATGTAGTTAATTTATCTATGAAATTAATAGCCTTAAAGTGCAGATGTAATGCTAACTCCTTCAAATGTCAATTCCTTCCAGATTACTTTGAAAATGCTTTCATGGTTGCTTACTTTAAGGCTGCTCAGGGAAGGAATTACATTTAATCTCAACTAGCTAAAAGCAAATTAACATTTGGTAGACTGCCAAATTTATAACTGATACAAAGTAACCTCACTTATCTCTTTCACTGGGACCATGTATGCTCTTGTTTCATGAAGCAAAAATGATTTTTTTAATGCCTGAATAAATTTGAAGCATTATGTTTTATTTCAGTGTTATATTTAATTGTTTAGAATGATGTTATAAAATATTTGAAATATAGTATATAAAAGTGATTAAGTGACAAATTGTGGAAAAGCGAGAATATGACGAGAACCACATCACACTATAATTGAGGCAGAATTTTATAAAGTGATTTAAAAAAAAAATATAACAGGTAGATACAGTGAAACTGACCTGAAAAACAGCTATTCAAGTTGAGAGTCAGTACTAGAAACTGTACCAGACATGTGACTTAAACAGCATTCAGCAGAAAAATATTGTGCAATATTGACAAATCTGCTAAATCTAAAAGTATTGGGTAATGGGGGAGTCAACCTGAAGTAATATATTCCAAAATACAGTACCCCACTTCAACTATGTTCTGCAATATACAGGGTGTCTTTAAAAAAAGTACACATTTGAATGAGCTCTAATTCATACATACTTGTTGTATGCAGGTTTCCATGGCTTGTTACAATTTGCAGCGAGATCGGAGGTATGGGTAAAGAAGCCATGTCAAAGTTTTGTTGAAGAGACCAATAAAAATTTTTTATTCTTACCAAAGGTCTGTTGAAATTCTTTAAGCGCAAGACTCCAGCAACTGGAGAAAGAGGGGCGCATAAGATTATCAAACAGGCAGGAAATATAAAAAAGTCCACAGTCTACTTGCTACGTTTCTCCCCGCTCCAGGGGTTTCCTCAGGCAAAACTGGCCGTAGCCAGCAAATGTTTCCGATAATGTTTCTGTTTGATCATCTTATGCGCCCCTCTTTCTCCAGTTGCTGGAGTCTTGCGCTTAAAGAATTTCAACAGACCTTTGGTAAGAATAAAAAAATTTTATTGGTCTCTTCAACAAAACTTTGACATGGCTTCTTTACTCATACCTCCGATCTCACTGCAAATCATACATACTTCATTGTAGAAAACGTGCAACAATTGAACATCTAAAAGAAACTAAAGAGATGTGCAGAACCATCCCAGCATACATGTTGGTGGATATCTGCAGATCCCTTAGTCAACAATGTCAGCGTTAATTAACTGGAGGCCCAATCCTATCCAACTTTACAGCGCTGATGCAGCCATGCCAATGGTGCACATGCTGCATCCTGCTGTGGGGGGGGGAGTCACAGAGGTCTCCACAAAGTAAGGAGAAATTTGTTCCCTTACCTCGGGGCTGCATTGCGGATGCATCAGTGTTGGAAAGTTGGATAGGACTGAGCCCTGGGTAAAGCAAGTGGTTCTGTGTACACCATATGCTTTATGTGTGTAAACTATAGTATATGTGTGAATTATAGCATAATAAATTTGACACTATAAAGTGTGTGTACATTTTCTTGAGACGCCCTGTATATCACGTGGAGATAGTGTCTACTGGAAAACTATAATTATTTAGTTATCCCCACCATGCTGTTGAGCAATGCCCATTATTTTCAGGGTGGCTTATGTGGATGCCTATCAAAGACAAAGGATGAGAATAAAACAAATGCACTATTTGATTGGTATTTGAAAGATTGGTATTCGAAAGTAAACCTTTGTGGTCTCAACTTAGGACCAAACTACACCATAGACCAGATGTTCCCAAAGTGGGAGGCGCGACTCCCAAGTGCGTCATGGAAAGCAGCCAGGGGCGTCCTGTTGTCTTTTAATTAACACATATTCTTGCTTGCAAGAGAGAAAGAGAGAGAGAGAGAGAGAGAGAGAGAGAGAGAGAGAGAGAGAGAGAGAGAGAGAGAGAGAGAGAGAGAGAGTGCAAAACAAAGACCAGGAAAAGCTACCTCTTCACATCGGATCACTCAAAGTTCTTTTCAAAACACTTCAGGTTTGTAGGCAGTTTCCAGGTCTTGTTTTTAACCACAGCGTGAGTGAAGCCCTTGCTTATCTTATGTTAAAGAACAATTAACTCAATTGATACGCCACTAAGTACACAAGCTGAGCTCGTGGAGACAGCCCGTTTCTCTCATTGCAGGTTTGCAATTGCAGGTTTGCAGATAAGGTATTTTCATTCAGGTTTCATTCAGACATTGCAGGTTTGCAAATAAAGTATTTTCTTTCTGTTGAATGTTTTTAATAAAGCAAACACAAAACAAATGCAAGACCTGCAATTGAAAATGGTGTAGAGCAGGTTCTGCTTTACAGTCTTTGATTTCTATGTTTAGTTTGGTTGATTAATTATTAGGATTTCTCTCCTTCTTCCTTTCTGACCCACCTCTAAGTTAGTTCCCCACCGTATTTGCTGGGACAACCCGCCCCCCGCCCCTTGGAGACTGCCAGGCAGTATAAGAATCTGTTTTTCATCTTGCAAAGATGCTACCAAAAGGAGCTAGCTTTCTCTCTCGTGCAACTGGGGTGGGGCATGACCAATGCTTCCCTCCCATGATTTGATGTTTCTCTTGCCATGAATAGGACTAACACAGATGACATCATTCCCCTATACCCAGGCCTGCCAATGGAGGGAGGGCAGCATACCAACCCCACCCCGCGCACTCCTGGCTTAGCTGCTGCTAGGGCTCGTTTTGGGAATATACACAAACATATACACATACATATAAGAAAGGGTGCCTCTGAGCATGTAAAGAGTGCCTGTTTCTTCCATGCACTGTAATGGGGAGTCACAGCTAACGGCGAGGGAGGTCAAGGGAGCCGCGAGTCAAAAAAGTTTGGGAACCACTGCCATAGACCTTGATGAGCTTACTTATGTTTACTAAATAATAGGTATGAAAGACCCTATCCAGATTGGAACCACAGTACAGTAAAACCTTGGATTGAGAGTAACTTGGTTTGAGAGTGTTTTGCATAACAAGAAAAAATAATAATAAATTTTAACTTGATTAACAAGCGATCTTGCATTACAAGTAGGTTTTGGAGCCCGAGGAGCAGCTGCTTCGGGCATGGGGCGCTACGCTCAGGCTCCACCACTGAACGGCTGCCTTCTCACGCCACCCTCACGATCGTGCATAGAAGGAAAGGCACGTGGAGGCAGCCCTGTGAGGAAAGGCGCCGGTGAGGCCCGTTACGCCTCTGCGAGTAAGTCTCTCGCTGCAGGATTGTGGGTAATCGTCTCCCAGTCTCAGTCCAGTGAGCCAACAGATAGCAGTGATCCTGTTAGTGATAGACTTCCTACACAATAACATCCTACACAATAACGTTCGTGATAGATGTCCTACACTCCTCCTTCTCTCCTCTCTCTCGTCTCCCTCACACCAGCCACGATTCTTTTCAAAGGTAAAGTGCAGGTTAATTTGTTTTATTTTGACTTTATACTGTATTTTGTATTACTGTAATCATTTTTATATGATTAAATGGTTGTGGAACGAATCATCTGAGTTTCCATTATTTCTTATGGGGAAATTCACTTTGATATATGAGTGCTTTGGATTACAAGCACGTTTCCGGAACGAATATGCTCGCAATCCAAGGTTTTACTGTATGGGGGAAGGTTTTTTTTTAAGCTCTTTGCCACCACCATGACTTCAATCTGAGCTGGGTCTCCAGCAACTCTTATCTGCCTCAGGAGGTAACTCCCATTTGCAAAAAATTGTAAGGAACTGATTCAAATCAAGACCAGAGCAAGAACAAAAAGCCCACCTCCCACCATACCATGGTCCCAACCTAGCTAACTCCTCCCCAACAACTGCTCTCTAGTAAAAAGGTAAGTATGTCAGGACCAGTGGTCAATTTAATGTAATGTGTGGTTTGACTACTAGCGCTCTCACTTCTTGGCTACAAAGACACTGCTATGCCAAGTCCTCACTGTTGCCATTTGTAGTTCACACTGTCATCATTTGAATTTATTCTATGCAGAGACATGGAGCACCGAGACCATTTCACATTCTAAGCACTAAAGCATACTTACATATAGCATGTAAGACTATCTACTGTACTGTATAGCCCAATCCATTGCCCAAATAAAGATTTTCACATTTCTATATATTTGGCTGACATTTGGGAAATTATTAGCTTTTTTTACCATGCTATCATAACCTACCTTGTATAATTGCATATATAATACTATGCCATTTAGCTGCAGCATTTCCCTTAAATCTCTAAATGTGAGAAAAGTAAGGTCCTTTGGACAGTTAGGTATTTCAACAATAATATTTGAAATAATATTTAAAACAAAGTTCTGATGTACTGGGATACAGATAAAGCCAACTATCACTGACCAGATGGGACGTTATTGCCTTTCAGTATTTGCCAATTCTTGGCTCTTAAAGCATCATGCAAATTGAAATGTACAGTGACGTGATTCACTCAGAGGGAAAATAGAGTGCTGCAGACATTCCCTGCAGCCACTATGCTAACACTAGTAAATGCACTGAAAAGTTTTATATTGGACATATGGAGAGGCATATGTTCTCTCATCCTCCAAGCTCATGTAGCTGTGAACACAAGGCTAGCCGCATGAAGAGGCAAAAGGTGAACTATATATAAATACGGCTCATATAAATGTTCAGTTCTGTAATAAGAAAATCATAAGCGATGGTTTGCATGTATCCTCGCAAAACGATTAAAATTGGAGGCCCACTCATACAGGAACTATTGGCAGCCCACCACCTCCTTTGCTGCAGGGTACAGATGCCTGAACATGCTCGCAAGTGGTGAGCAGCCATGTGCCAGTGGCTTCTGGAAAAGCCCTAGCACCATTAAGTTGGCGTGGGGGGTGAGCAGGGGGAGGGCAGAACATGGAGGGGAGGGGGAGGAATGGCATGGGAAATAGGACAGGGAGGAGGGTGTGTCAAGGCTGGGAAGGGAGTGGTTTCAGTAGCAGCAGCAGCTCCACTGATATCCTATCCCCCCCCTCCAGGCCTCGATCTACACAAGTCCACTAGGACTTGTGCCAGCAAAATCACTGGCACAGGTCCAAATAGACCCATCGTGTCAGCAGAGGTTTACCCCCAGGCAAGGGAACATGTGTTCCCTTACCTGGAGGAGACCTCCAGAACTCCCCCCCCCCAGTGGTCGCATGTGCTCCAGTGGCACAGCTGCATCAATGGGGGGGGGGAGTTTAGATAGGATTGAGCTGACAGTCACTAAATGAATATGTATTTATTGGAGTCAAGTATTATTATTATTATTATTATTATTAATTATTAACAATATTTATATACCACTTTTCAACAAAAAGTTCACAAAGCGGTTTATAGACAAAATCAAATAATTAAATAGCTCCCTGTCCCAAAAGGGCTCACAATCTAAAAATGATGTAAAAGAACATCAGCAACAGCCACCAGAAAAGACACTGTACTGGGGTGAAAGGGAGCAGTTACTCTCCCCCTGCTAAATATAAGAGAAGCACCAATTGAAAAAGTGCCTCTTGCCCAGTTAGCAGGTGTAACTGCTCCGAAGTACTGATATGATTTAAAGAGTACAAAACCACCATAAAGACTAATAAAGTTATTCTGGCATAAGCTTTTATGAACTAGAGCTCATACAAGAACGTAAAAAAAATAGTTTATAAACAGTGGTGACAAACAGCTACAAAATTACCTTCTGATGATACAACATCTCAATGAAAGAGCAACCAGATGATCTTGGATACATATGTACTGGCACCAGGTTGCTGGGAACCCTGAGATAAAGTTCCTCCTTGATGCCCCAGTTACACGGTCAATATAATTTCCTTTTATTCAAGGCATGCAAGAGACATTTATTTATTTTTCACATTTTTATACCGCCCTTCCTCCAAGGAGCTCAGGGTGGTATACATAGTTCCTCCCCTCCTTTTGTCCTCACAACAGCCCTGTGAGGTAGGTGAGGCTGAGAGATAGTGACTGGCCCAAGGTCACCCAGGAAGCTTCATGGCTGAGCAGGGATTTGAACCTGGATCTTCCAGGTCTGAGTCCAACTCCCAAACCACTACACCATCCTGGCTCCATGCATCTAACATGTGTCCTTTGTACTAAGTACTTGACTAGAGAGCAAAATGACAAACCAGTAACATGGCTATTTTACAGGATGGCAAGAGGCCACAGATCCAAAGGCCAAGAAGGCCACACTTTTCACTGAACCATGTAATTCCCTCCTCAATTAATCCATAGAATTCAATGCTCCAAATTGAAGAGAGGCCTGTTTACTCTTCAAATGCAGAGTTTTCACATCTCCAAAATGTAGATTACTGGTAAGCCTTCCAGCTCCAAATCCTGCTGGAGCAATGGTCTTGTGACTGTAGCCGATGCCCTGGAGTTCTGAGTTTGGGAAAAACAACTTTTGTAAAACAAAGATTTCACACCTCCAACAGTCTTCATCAACCCCATGATTAAACTCAGTCTAAGAATGATTCAATGGCCCTTCAACTAGTTACCTCACCCTGCAACTGGGGGGGGGGAGGCAGAACCTAGCAGGGTACTAGCAATAGAGGATCCCCTGGTTGAGTCACCCCACCTAAGAATCCCCTAGGATCCTATAGGGCAAAAATATCTATTAACATTCTGAACACTAGAGCCTTTTGTTCTTCGCTCTTTGCCTGACTTGTTGTTGATGATCTGTGAATAACCCGCTGGTGCTGTATTAAGTCACCCCTGTTTAAGCCTCCATGCAAGAACCACTGTGCCAACTGGCACCCAGGTGAGGTAACACCCTGCAGCTCCCTTTCCTTTCCAACCTTCTCTCTCTATTTCCCTGAGTGCTACAGAAACAGCTGAGCCAACATGGGCTGGTTTGCTAACCTTGTGCTCTCTCTCTCTCTCTCTCTCTCTCTCTCTCTCTCTCTCTCACTATGCACAGGAGCAGATTGGCTCCTGTGCCTTGCTTCCTTCAAGACTACTGCCTCAAGTGCATGCTAAGGGCTTGTATCTCAGCCCTCTTTCTGTCTTTGCCCAAGAAGATTCGCATGGTGGTGGCCCTTTGCCACCTTAACCCCTGCAACCCAAAGTTCTCAAACCTCACAGAAACCAGATACACGCAGAAACCTTGGTCCATGGTGCAGCCTCACCAAAGATCCACCAAACCCCTATTTTCCTTGTCTCTATCTCATGTGAAGTTAAATTGACTGCACACAGTGTTTGTTACTTTCGTTCTCTGTTTTGTGAGTGTTGTTTGTTTGTGAAAGCTTTTTCTGATTTTTGTACATTTTTGGGTAAACTCAAGGTCAGCCTCAGCCCTCGTATCCCCAGACAAACTCCCCTGACCAATCCATCTGAGAAAAAGGAGAAGCTCCCATTCCAGTAGGGCGTCCTTTGGAAGATGGAAGTATTGGTCAAGAGTGTTTATTCAGTGAGAGAAACTAGGTCCCCGCATAAAACTGGGTGAAGTATATTCACGATCTGTTCCTGGGCTCACCAGCGACTGTAGCCCTAAGTTGTGGCTACAGAGAGCTGTTCCCAGCCTCGGCCTTTTGCCACTGCCTGAATAACCAAAACCTCTCTCTCCCTAACTTTCTCCATTTTCCTTCTCATCTCGTTCTCTATGACACCTTAAAATGTTCCCTTCCTTCTCTTGGGTTCCTCGGGAAAGCCCATCTACTGTAATCTCTCTATGTTCCTTCGCCCCCTCTTTGCTCTGCCCTTCTTCTCTCTCCTCCTCTCTCTTCATTTCTTCTCCATTTAGTCACTTTTTCCCAGGGCTCCACTGTTGTGTGAATGTTAGCTGTAGAATTCTCCCTGTCAGTCTAGAGTTAAATCAACCTGATGCATGAACTAAATCAGCCTGAACCCCCATTTTTTTCTCTTTGAGCACTTTTAGTAAACTTTTATGCACCTCCACCCTCATCTCCATTTTCCTTTCACCACAAAATTATACAGTCATTACACTGGGTTCCTACACACAAATGTTTTTCTCCCATGTGCGTGTGTTGCATGTGTTTTAAAATAAAAAGTACTGTAACACCCCTCCCACCCAGTGATGGCACACTGGACTCTACCACTGCCACTGGTATTGAGGGTTATGGGATCGGCCTGGCCAACTGATGGGTGTGAGCCGTCAGCCAGAGCCCAACCTGGTTGACCCCAATGTTACCTCTAAATGCATATCTAGTTGTAGCACACATTTGATACACACCTTCTCTATGGTTTCACCCAGACTCTGGAACGCCCTTCCTAGCAAGGCCCATCTCTCTTTCTCACTCGCACTCACTCACTCATTCCCTAATGCTCTATTAAACATTTGTAATCCAACAAGCTTTTAATGTTGTTAGTTCTGGGTGTTTTATACCTGCTATTGTATCAGTGTTTTTATGGTTTTAGTATTGCCAGTGTTTTAGTAGCTTTTTTAATTACCGGTAACTGCTGTCTTAGTATAAAATGCACTAAGGTATTTTATGTTTTACAATGTCTTTGAAGGTTATCTTGGACATACCTTTACTGCGCAATCCTGTTGAGTCCTTAGGCCAATGCAGTGCTGCTGTGCTGGCCTAGGGTGTCACAAACATGCGACAAGGCATGTTTGCGGCACCCAGACAGTAGCCACGCCAGCACCAATGCCTGCGCCGCCACTCTGCCACAGAGCCCTGCGCCACAGAGCAGGTACGTCCTGCACCAAGCAGCATAGGGGAAGGTGGGGTGGGCGAATCAGGCTCGGGAGGGGGAGGGATCAGCACCGCTGCAGTGCACCGTATCCTATCCTCCCTCCCAGGCCCTTTCTGCTGACACAGGGCTTTATGGGGCTAAAGAACTAGTGGAGAACTGAGAAGCACCATAGTGGCGGCTGGGGATTTACCCGGGGTAAGTGGACCAATGTCCATTTACCCCAAATAGACTTCCAACTGGGCCCTTCCCCAGATAGGATACAGCATGGGCCGCATGGGCCACTCATAGGATTGGGCTGTTAATAATGGAAAGGTGGGATATAAATGAATAAAAAAAATAAAATTGATCAGTGCCAATTCTGAGCAGCGTGAATCCAATTTTCAGGTACATTGCAGAAATCGTAACATCACATCTAATGTTTTCTACTGCATAAGGGTCAGGAAGAGAGGCAAGAAGGGGCACCAGCATAGACTGGGAGGAGGTGGTTATTATTTACACTTAATGTTCAAATGAGTATGTTATTTCAAGTGATAAAGTGTGCTTGGAGAAAAGTGTTACATTTTATGTTATGTCACAAGTTGGAGCTCTTAAAGAGTTACAGGATTATATTCTTATATACCTGTACTTTTCTCATGTCAAAATAAATTTTATATGGTTTAATTAGCCTCATTTTATAGGATTTGCTACTTTATTCCTTTGTTTATATGCATTCAGTGCTTTATAAACATTACTTGATTTTATAATTGGGTTTACACTTATATGCTAAGTGGACCATATATTTCTTTTATAGTTGCCCCTGAAAAAGAGTTATCCAACTTGAAATAAAATTGCTTGGAACCAGTATTCTACTTGTACAAGCTCTTGCACAAGACTTTCCATCACCTCTTTTCAAGACACGTGAGTTTATATGTTGCAGCTTATATCATCCATATACGTTGCACATGTGTATACTGTACATGTACATTGTGGCACTGCATTGTTAGAAGTTCTTTGCTAGTGCTTGTGCAAGAGTTCGCTGTTCTTCTTCCACTCATGCTTCTTGGATCCACTGGCCCTAAATAAACTGTTACTAGTGCACTACTGAAACGACCAACCGGCTTGCTTGAAAAAAAAAATCAGAACTGAACTACATATTCCTTCAAACCTGTTTAAAGCAAGAAGTGGAGCCAAAAAGTCCTTTTAAGCCCCTGAACAGTCACAAGGAGGTCCAATTCAGCATGGGAGAGTTTAAAGCACGTTTGCGGCACCCTGGGAATAAGCAGTGCCAGTGCCGGCGCCGAGGCCAGCGATGCTCTCCCTATGCTGGAGACAATGCTGCAGCTGCTGGGGAAGGTACGTTCCCCGCCAGGCAACAGAGGGGCATGGGGAGGGTGTAACAGGGCATTCTGGGGGGAGGACTGATCAGCCAGGACCAGAAAGGGGGAGGGATCGTTGGAGGCCTCCTCCGCCGAATCCTGTCCCCCTTCCCTGGCCTGGCCACTGTTACCTGGCCCGCTCAAATGCACACCAGCAAAATATCTGGTTCACATTCAAGTAGACCCATTGGGGTGGCTGGGGCTCTTCTCAGGGTAAGGTGACAAATGTTCCCTTTCCTGAGGAGAGCTCCAGCTGTGCCGGCGCTGGGTCCTTTCTGGCTAGGATGCAGTCTAGCTAGACAGGATTGGGCTGTCAGTTCCCCAAGAGGCTACTTCCCTCAAATTCAGTGGTGATTTTCACAAGCCTTCATTTTGGGGGCAAATTTGCACTTCTCAGAGTTGACCGTTTGTCAATGTCATGAAAATGGCAGAGTAGGAAAGCATTAAATCCCTGCTTATGGTGCAGCATGCTCCCACACTGAATTGGGGCCCTGCAACGGTTCAGATGCTTAAAAGAATCACCCTGGTCTACTTCCTGCTTATCTCCCTTTGTTAAAGTCAGATTTAAAGTAACATCTTGTTTGGCTCAGAGTGTTTAAACAGCATGCTTGAAAAACCTTTCTGAAACTTGCGAAATCTTACCTTGGGAAGGAGAAGAGAGTAGCAGGCAGTGAAAAGCTCCTGTCCTGACACCAAAGGCCCCATGGAGGGTAAATGATTTCCATACACTGAGAGGGTGTTGTGCACCCTTCTCCTACCACGATAGGAGTCCCCACCATCACTACTCTCTTCTTTACCTTGGGAAAAATCTTTTAAGTTGGGGAAGGGGGAGGGCGCAACAGTCAGAGGCATGCTGGAGGCAAAGTACAAGCCCCAACTTAAGCTGCTTTACCCAGCTGGGCTTTACCCAAAACAAATTGAGGCCACCTTATTTGAGGGGAAAGCTAGTATTTCAAGCTTCCCCCTCTTTAATGCTCACCTCATCCCTAATTTCTCTCATTTTTCTACTGTATTAGGATCTTGCAATCTAGAAAAAGCAAACTCTGAGCGAGAGAGATTTCATACAATAGAAGCTAAGCATTATTTTTTTTTTCAGAATAAGCGTGAAAAGTCATAGTATACAGTTACAAATACTGGAGGTTACTGGAAAGAAAAAACACTAAAGTGTGCTGTTAGGAACATAAATAGGCTGTAAAATGAATGTGGGAGGACTTCTGGTCCAAAGTTAGAAAGGGAATGACAGTACAGCTGATAGCATATGTCTCATATGTAAATTGTCATGACACTTACTGAAACTGCAACAAAATTATGTGCTTGCTTCTAAAACATGCAATAAGTTCTAATAATACCAAAAATGAACAAAGCAGTCAAAGTGAAGTTTACTTTCTGCAGAATTATGTAGCCTCCCCACACCCAAAGTTGCTACTTTTTCTGGGACAAATAAACATAACATATTTCCCTTAACCATAAAATGTGGCAGTAGTACTTTGATTGAGTTATATTATTGTCAAGTACTGCATATTTATACTTTATTAAAACAAGATATCAAGTCCATAATCAAATATCAGTGTTAAAATAAATATACACTGCCAAAGAACTACCCAGATTTACTGTCAAACTAAAGGCAATTTTGAATCACAGGGGCTGAGGGGCCAGTACAAAATGTTCTGTTCTTTATCCCTGGATAAAAGATTGGGGAAAGCTGTGTGATTCTTTCCCCTGTCTGGTGTGAATTCCGATTGCTAGCCTTAAATGTGGTTAAAAAGAGCTTAAAACCTTGGTTTTCAATTGTAGTTGTGTCAACCATAGTTAAGGTCAGTGCCTAGAGGGGAGAAGGACTGGGGAAATTTGTGACATAGATGGGAGATGATAATGAACTGAGTATGCAATCCCCAAGGTCTGTTGTTCCTGATCCTTTAACTATAACTATAAGGGATAAGCCACATTAACAGAGCAATCCTGCCTAAGTATCGGGTGGCCGGCCCAGGATCCTATCCGCGTTCCAGGCCAATTGAGATCGGCCTGGAGGTCTACTCGGTGGAAGGGGACATTTGTCCCCTTCCCCCGGGTGTATTGCGGGGAGGCCCCAATGGGCCTCCTCGGATTTCCACCAGCTATTTAGCTGACGCAAATCCGAGGAGGCCATGTAAAGGCCGCAGCGGCCCGTGAATGGGTTGGGGATATGGCAGCCGCCATACCCGCTGCCCCAGGCTGACTCAGCCAATGGCCAGCCTCCCTCATAGCCCGGACCGCCCCCATGCCCGCCGGTGCTTCACTTACCTTCTCCAGTGGCTACAGGGACAATCCGGCAGTGGAGTAAGGGCTGCCGACTTCCGCGCCGGCGACCCTTACTCCAGAATCATCACAAACATGCTTTATGGCACGTTTACGACAGCTTGGAATAACGGAGCGCTCACTCCGCCACTCCACAGTTAGTGTGGATTGCACTCTAAGTCTGTACTGGCCCTACATGGAATGTACTGTATACTTTCAGAAAGATCTAATAATTAAATTTATTTAAACTAGTTTCATATGAAATATGTATATTTGTTGGCAATAAAAGCATCATGATGGAAGACAGGGATAGATTTTAGTCTTTTTTCTTAACTACATATAACATCACATAAACATACTCACTTCATTAAAGATGGGGACAATTCTGTTATGGCGGATAACCAATATAATGGCTGGTTAATAGTTGGCTCCGAAAAACCTGAGGGCAAAGGATCCTCAAAGCTATTGTGAAACGTTCTGGAAAATACAAGTAGGTCATGGTAATAAAACATCATATGCCTTTAACAACAAACACAAAAGTAGAACAATTGTCTGACCATGTAGAAAGAATACGGGTTTCGATGCCATGAAGAAAAAAGCTTGTCTTTTTAATTGTCTTTACCAACCGCAGCGGGTTTCCTTATCGGCAGCCGCTTGCGGAGCACAAACATTAAAAACCAAGGAATTGTCCCAACGTTTCAGTCCACACCTCGGACCCTCTTCCTGGGGTAAAAAATCAAAGGATTTAGATGTTGTTGTCCTCATTTGACCTCCTGGGCTATAAATCCTCGAAAGCGCGGGAAACAGCGCTTGTTCAAAAAAGCGGAAGCAGCTGATCCGGTTGTCTGTCAGTTGTCATTTCTTGCGTATTGCTAACAGCTGTACTTCGGAGATTGTAGCCAGATTTGCTACCTCGTGGGTACTTCACTAAGTTCTCCCCTTCCTCCTGAGTAGACCCCCTAGATGTTGTACTCGTAGTCAGTCCCCAATCCCCATTCTCAGTTGTTGTTGTAATTTTTCCTTTGCGCATACGTTGATCACGAATAATTGGCCCCCAAATCCAGTTGGCAAATGTTAGGTCTTGCTGGCGATTAACCAGCTGTCCTAAAGATGTTTTGCTAATTTCAAGAGCTTCCAAATGTCTCAGGATTTTAACATTGTCCTCCTTCTGTAGACATTTGGCTTCGTCAAATCGGATCGAGTGGCCTTCTTTCAACGCATGTTCAGCAAGTGCGGATTGTTCCGGGTGATGGAGTCTGACCGATCTCTCATGTTCTGAGACCCTTGTCTTAATGGACCTAGATGACATCCCAATGTAACATCTGTCACATTCACATTTAATACAGTACACACCTGCATTAGAGAGGGCTGGACGTTTGTCCTTTGGATTACCAATTATTTGTTGTACTTTCGTAGTGGGTTTGAAAATTGTCTTGATGTTCCCTTGTTGCAATATCCTTGCAATTTTGTCCGTTACTCCTTTAATAAACGGAAGACAAACCCATACCTTTTCCTCCGCTGTGGTTTTTTCTATTTCGTTATCCTTCTGAAATGTACCCTCCCTAAGCGCTTTAATGTGTTGATATTGTTTTGTCCAACATTTATGTATTTGGTTTGTGGTGTACCCATTGGCCTGTAAGGACTCAAATAAAATCCTTTTCTCTGCCTCTATAGAGTCTTTATCACATACTCTAATTGCCCTGTAAACCAATGAATTTATTAATGAATTTTTGTGTGCAGGATGATGGTTAGAATCATGGTTTAAATACCTCCCGGTATGTGTAGGTTTGCGGTACACCCTATGTCCCATTGATAGGTCTTCTTTACGTGTTACTAGGACATCTAAAAAGGGCAGGGAGTTGTTCCTTTCCATTTCCATTGTGAACTGGATTTCCTTGCATTGATTATTCAGATGTTTCAAAAATACCTCCAGCTCTTTATCTCCATGCATCCAAACACAAAAAACATCATCAACATAACGTACCCAATAATCTGGTTTAAGATGTGCTGTTTCTAATGCCCGTTTCTCAAAGTCCTCCATAAACAGATTTGCAATTATGGGGCTTAGGGGTTCCCCATAATTCCAAATCTGTTTAATCTGTTCCCCTAAGCCCCATAATTGCAAATCTGTTTATGGAGGACTTTGAGAAACGGGCATTAGAAACAGCACATCTTAAACCAGATTATTGGGTACGTTATGTTGATGATGTTTTTTGTGTTTGGATGCATGGAGATAAAGAGCTGGAGGTATTTTTGAAACATCTGAATAATCAATGCAAGGAAATCCAGTTCACAATGGAAATGGAAAGGAACAACTCCCTGCCCTTTTTAGATGTCCTAGTAACACGTAAAGAAGACCTATCAATGGGACATAGGGTGTACCGCAAACCTACACATACCGGGAGGTATTTAAACCATGATTCTAACCATCATCCTGCACACAAAAATTCATTAATAAATTCATTGGTTTACAGGGCAATTAGAGTATGTGATAAAGACTCTATAGAGGCAGAGAAAAGGATTTTATTTGAGTCCTTACAGGCCAATGGGTACACCACAAACCAAATACATAAATGTTGGACAAAACAATATCAACACATTAAAGCGCTTAGGGAGGGTACATTTCAGAAGGATAACGAAATAGAAAAAACCACAGCGGAGGAAAAGGTATGGGTTTGTCTTCCGTTTATTAAAGGAGTAACGGACAAAATTGCAAGGATATTGCAACAAGGGAACATCAAGACAATTTTCAAACCCACTACGAAAGTACAACAAATAATTGGTAATCCAAAGGACAAACGTCCAGCCCTCTCTAATGCAGGTGTGTACTGTATTAAATGTGAATGTGACAGATGTTACATTGGGATGTCATCTAGGTCCATTAAGACAAGGGTCTCAGAACATGAGAGATCGGTCAGACTCCATCACCCGGAACAATCCGCACTTGCTGAACATGCGTTGAAAGAAGGCCACTCGATCCGATTTGACGAAGCCAAATGTCTACAGAAGGAGGACAATGTTAAAATCCTGAGACATTTGGAAGCTCTTGAAATTAGCAAAACATCTTTAGGACAGCTGGTTAATCGCCAGCAAGACCTAACATTTGCCAACCGGATTTGGGGGCCAATTATTCGTGATCAACGTATGCGCAAAGGAAAAATTACAACAACAACTGAGAATGGGGATTGGGGACTGACTACGAGTACAACATCTAGGGGGTCTACTCAGGAGGAAGGGGAGAACTTAGTGAAGTACCCACGAGGTAGCAAATCTGGCTACAATCTCCGAAGTACAGCTGTTAGCAATACGCAAGAAATGACAACTGACAGACAACCGGATCAGCTGCTTCCGCTTTTTTGAACAAGCGCTGTTTCCCGCGCTTTCGAGGATTTATAGCCCAGGAGGTCAAATGAGGACAACAACATCTAAATCCTTTGATTTTTTACCCCAGGAAGAGGGTCCGAGGTGTGGACCGAAACGTTGGGACAATTCCTTGGTTTTTAATGTTTGTGCTCCGCAAGCGGCTGCCGATAAGGAAACCCGCTGCGGTTGGTAAAGACAATTAAAAAGACAAGCTTTTTTCTTCATGGCATCGAAACCCGTATTCTTTCTACATGGTCAGACTATCGCAGGCTATGAAAGCTACAGATCGAAATTAGAACAATTGTCTTGGATCTAAAAAGCAACTTGTGTGACCAAAAGCTACTTCAACTTGGGGGCGAAGGGGGATGGTAGTTCTCTGGTTTCCATCCATTCCCCACCCCAACTGCATCTCCTGTGCCATGACAGACACAATTTCAGAAGGTCCTCCAATCCTCAAGAATGGCTGTTGGGGGAGGGGGGGGTGTACCACAAGCTGCAGCAAAAAGGAAGTAGTCCTCAAATATCTGTACAACACATAGCAAAATCAGTCCTAAGAACCCAAGAAGAGAAGAATGACTAAGGGTGAAGGCAACAGCAGCATAGGAACGTAAGAAGAGCCCTGTTGGATCAGGCTAAGGGCCCGTCTAGTCCAGCTTCCTGTATCTCAGCATGAGTCTGCCTGCTGACTCACACCACCACAACCGCTGCAAAGAGATCAGTCGAGTCCTGCATGGGTGAGTGTGGGCATTGAGTTGGGCCTTACGGCACGGCAAACCTGGCTTGCATGTGATGTTCATTAATGCTGACATGACTCTAGATCAGTTAGGAACAAGACTGTAGTTTCCCATTACGTTGGAGCCAAAGCAAAGTTCACACATTCCCTATCCTTAGGCTTTGCAACGTAATCCTAGGTGAATATGTCCCTTTTCACCACTGAAGTTTCACCACAGTTTCTCACTTGCAGGTTCTGAAGAGAAGAAAAGGGAGATGTGAAGTTCACATCAGTTCCTATTTGCCATAACGTAATTGCAAGGATTACGTGCCCATCTGCACACACTACAGCAGTGGTTCCCTAACTGGGGTGTCGCGACGCCCCAGCCAGGAACAAAGGGTTGCTATGCCCTTAAGGGCCATGGCAACCCGCGGTGACGTTGACGACGTGCCCGGGATCGCGCTGCCGCCACCGCCGCCGTGCCCGGGATCGTCCTTTTTACCTTCATTGGTGGGCAGTGGGTGTCCGGCGGGGGTTGTGGGGAGCCTGCGGACCCCTCCGCAGGCCTCCCCAAGAGTCGGAGCAGTGTTCCGACGCGATCGCAACCCACTTCCGTTTTCGCGTAAAACCGGAAGTGGGTTGCAATCGCTTTGGAGTGCTGCTCCGACGCTTGGGGAGGCCTGCGGAGGAGTCCGCAGGCTCCCCACAACCCCCGCCGGACTCCCACTGCCCACCAATGAAGGTAAAAAGGACGATCCCGGGCACGGCGGTGGCGGCGCGATCCCGGGCGCGTTGTCGCGACCCCTGGGAAGGCCCCACTGCCACTTAGAGCAGCGGAGGGCCTTCCCAGGAGTTAGGGAACCTCTGCACTACAGTTTTGAATGTTTGTTCCTTCTAGCACTTCTAGAAATGCTCTCTCTGGGCCACTACATACAATCAGTAGAAACAATTCATAAAATCTTTCCTAGACTGTACTACTCTAGACTGCTGCAGGTATCTTGTTGCATGCTCAATGTTCTCCATGAAATAACATCGAAACATCAGAATATCAAGGAGACTGATTCAAGCCAGCATTCTCCCTAATGTGCTATTTTTTCTATGTGCAGGAAGTATCTTCTACTATTGATTCTCATTTTCAACATCTCCACTGCATCCTGAATTAGTAAAGGTCAGGAAAAGCTTAAACACTGACTCTGCTAATTGTATACAAACTTTCAGGTGCCATTGTATGCTGACAAGGTACATATGTTTCCAGCTATGTTTATTACACAAGTACATATAGCATAAGGTTGGAACTGGCTGGGGCTCTCAGCAGTGTGTATATGGATGGTTAATGGCAAACATACATTTCTCACTGGGTAACATCATGACCACAGCCACCTTGTTAGGGGGGGCAGCCACATCTGTAGGTGGGGCATCAAATAAAATGAAGGGGAAATCAGTGATCTCCTCAAAACCAACATAAACTTGCATTATGGGCTGTGTAAAAATAGATAGGGCAGGTGGTCATGACTAGCCCTCACTACCATTACCCTGTTGCCGGACCTGCATAGACGTGTACGAAGTGTGGGACACTCCCGGCAGTGGGACAAAGCAGATGATGACAATCAGTTAAATGAAAAAGATGGGGCCAGGGCCAGCCTTTCAAGCTGAGCCTCAGGCTGAAAGGAGACAGAAAGGGAGTGAAGGGAGAGGGAGAATGAGGAAGGAAGACAGAAGGCTAGGTTGGAAGGGTGGAAGAAGAAGATGAACAGAAGGGACTAAGACAGTGGTTCCCAAACTGTGCATCACAATGCCTCAAATGGAGAGCAGTGCAAGCAGGAAGAGACATGACTGTTGTTGGGGCAGGGGCAACAAAGCAGGCAGCCAGTGGAAATGTTGCAACAGCAGTGTTATAGGCACAAGGAACCCTGATTAAAACAAATTCTTTTTCTTCAAATAAAGACATTGTGCTACAAATTCAAAAGCAACCCCCCCATGCTAGGTGGGGCAAAACAGTGCTCTAGGTGGGGCAGTGCACCCACTGCCCCCCCCAGCTACAGTGTAATGTATGAAGCAATCATCTTCAAATTAGAAGACGATTATATTTAAGAACCAAGATACGCCTTGAAGAAAGTAGGATAAATATTACTGTAAAACACTAGCAGTATACAGATCTATACAGTTCAGTTTTCCTACTATACTCATTGATGCATAACCACAACTACTAGAAAATGTGCTTCATGTATAAGATATGGTATAGCAGCTGGCTCTTGTCTCAAAGCTGGGAAAAGCATCTGTGAGAGTACAGTATTTGATACCAAGGCAAAAATCCGTGTTAGAGTTGTGTTATTCGTCTGTAGCGCATGACAAGGTGAGAACTGATCTTGTAAATCTCAGTGCTGGTGTGAAATGATGAGATGCATAAATGATGAATCCTAATACTGTTGTCTTGTAGAATTTGATCTTGGAAATAATCTGAAACTCAGTATAATATCAAGTTGTGTGAGTTTAGACAGTTTTTAAAAACTACTTTATCATGTAAATCTGTATGTGAATATTTTAAAGAAACAAAATTAATAGGAACAAAACAATTAATGGGAAAAATAAAGACAAAGGGTGGGAAGAGAGAAAGAGAGAGAGACAGAGGGAACATACATACAGTTGCTGGAGCAAACCTGTTGCTTATATATGGTGGGACTGTGAAAAGGAATAAAGAACCATTAAAAACTGATATTGGACTTAGGGCCCAATCCTATCCAACTTTCCAGCACCAACGCAGCCATGCCAACAGGGTGCACGCTGCATCCTGCAGTGGGGGGGGCAGAGGTCTCCTCAAGGTCAGGGAACATTTGCTCCCTTAACTCGGGGCTGCACTGCAGCTGCATCGGTGCTGGAAAGTTGGATAGGATTGGGCCCATAGTTTGCCATATTCAGTGATGCTCTGTTTATCAGGCTTGCTTAGCAGAAATACCAAGTAACAAGACATGTTGACCTTGTAGAAAATCTGATAAGAATAGCTAGAAAAGTGTATAGCAAAACATTGGAAATCAATAAATCTAAAAAGGAGTGGCTGCAAAGACCATGTGAAAGAATATTTATAAACAAACTGATGGCACTGATGAATGAGTCTAGTGAAACACTTTTTGTTACTGGAATGCAAAAGTCCACAGAGTGGCAATAAAACTGATCCTACAGTCCCACCAAAATGAATGGCAAATATTCCATTCATTTGAACAGTTGTAGATTTCAGTCCTAATCATTCATGAACAGCCAAAACAGGTTTTCAGGATTCTGAAGCTCTGATAAGGTCAACCTTGGTCTCAAATACAGGCATTGAGGCAGTGCAGGCAATACACATGGTATATGCAATTGGAAGTCTCAAGCAATGAACATAATTAACTGGAACTAACAAACAGGTTAGTCCAGCAATGTAGACTCTATGTCGTGCATTCTAGAAGAAATAAAGGCAACGACCAGTAAATGCAAGAGCCATTTCTAAGTGGGGATAAGATGGGAGAACCATATTTTCAATAATTAGGACAACTAGCCTGGAGAACAGTGGTGATAATTTTAGGGGACAATGGCACAGGTAAATTAGGATGCTGAAATTGTTAGTTTATTAAACACTGTTAAAGATCGCAACCAGGTTTTTTTTTAAAACAAGGAAACATTCAAAAATGGCATCCCACATCTGAAGAGGTACAGTCCAGCTACCTCATTCTGGTGAATGTAAACCAGGCCTGAGTGTATGAACTGTATTTGAATTGTGTTTGAGGCAGGAAAGGGCAACCAAAATGATGGAGTGGGACACACACAAAGCTTGGAGCTTTTTCATTTAAAAAACAAAAAGACAACTAAGGGTGGTGAGACATGATACTTGTAAAACTATGGATAGTGTGAAGAAAGGGGACAGAGATATTTTTTTCTCTTCCTGCATAAATACTAGAACACTAGTGACATTGATTAACAGTTTATTCAGGGCAGACAAAGCAAAAAACTCCACCGCTGTGGTGAGGATGGCCAGTAGAGCCGCGTGTGTGCCAGGCTTGCCCAGATGCTCTGTCAGCCCAAGAAAGGTGGCAGTGGGGGTGGACTGTGGGTGGGCCATGGGCAGTTTGGGGCAGGGAGCAGGCTGGAGGGGACGGATCTCGGCAGCAAAAGTGTGTGTGCCAGATCTTACTCCTTCATTTTTCAACCTGACCCACCCCCTTCCACTCCTCAGGGCTGATTCACACTACACTTTTCCAGGCGCGGATGCCCCTGCCCCTGCCCCAGCGTGCAGAGCTGGCCGGAAGCCCTCCTGCTGTCCCGCCTTCTTATGAAGGTGATTGGAGGTAGTTCTGATTAGCATGCAGCCACTCTCCCCCTCTCATCCAATTGGTAGGCTGCAGTAGCTCCGCGAACCTGCCCAGCTCCGCGAAGCCCGCCCCCTCAAAAGATGAGGGGAAGCCATTTTTCCAGCCTCTGCATTGCGGAGCTCGCAGCTGCTCCGCTTGCATCCGAAATGCTGTCAAAGAGCTCCGCGCATCTCCGTAACGCGCCTGGAGTACTGTAGTGTGAATCAGCCTTCAGACTTATGTCAGCTACATAGGGGTCTACACCAGCTGGAGACCCCTATGGAGACCTACATGGGTCTATGCCAGCTGGAGATCAATGGGCAGCCAGAAGGTCATATACTGAGGGGTAGGCAAAAATGGTTTTTACCTTAGGTGTGCCGCCGCTGCATTCTAGACAGGATTGCACTGTTTTAACATTCTGTCACAGTATTTGTCTTTGGTGTGAGAGAAAAATTGTGTTTCTTTACCATATGAGAGTATTAACAGTAACTATATTCAGGACTAAGCCAGCATCAGTGTTATCGGTTAAATTAATCTTGCACTTGCTTTCAGAGCTGATCTATTTTTCAACTGGTAACAATAGGGAACATGTGGTTCCAGTTTTCCACCACAAGCACATACCTTCTTGCCTACTTAGTTTCTTTCTGTCAATGCTTGCTACATGCAATCCACAGAAATCTGTTAAAAGGAAATGCTTGTTGTCTGCAAGAAGAGTAAAAGAAAATCTGTATTTTGAAGTGGTTTAAGACACATAGTTTTGAGTCAAATATACCACATCTCTGATGTGCTTTATTGATTGTAGGCAGGTTTTAGTTCTCTAAGGGAACAAAGATGGCAATCACTGGTACTTGTTAATGGTATGTAAGAAATACTCTCTATACAACTATTGATTGATCAACAGTAAGTTTGTTGTAGTTTTTCTTGGATATAATATGTAAAGCCCACTGGGTTTAAGTTTAGAAACAGGCATGTTGAACCACGTTGTTTACAATCTCAAAGGAAGGGTAGTGTATCAGCACACAGTTGCACTAAGAATTAGAATGAAAAAGCGTTCTTTCCTCCACTCCTAATATATGATGTTTAGTTGATGGATGGAAGTTGGAACTGTATGAAGACGTATCGTCCAGATTCTTAGAATGTTGAATTATAATCCGTGTGACGACTCCTCATCCACCACTGAATTTTACTTAAAAGTTTGGTTATGAAATTATACTGAGAAATGTGAACACTTCATAAAGGAATTTATCAGATAAACTGAATCAATTTTTAGTAATATAGTATAAGGATTATATGAGCTGTATATTTATGGGAACTTTATATTTATGATACAATGAAGAAAGCATAAAAGGGGGGGGGGAACCAGTTTTAAGAGTGAGGTTGACTGCTCCAAAGCAAAGCAATGTGTGAGTAGAGCAGCAAAGCAGTAAAATACTTGCCACTCATCCTGCTGGTTCATCTTATTGTTCAATTTCTGTCTTGCCTTTCTCTCAACATAGTAGACCCAAGACAGGTTACAAAATGCAAGCAAAATGGTAACAGTAAAACAATATGAAATAACTTTACATCTTATTTTATTATTAAAGACCTGCAGTCAAAGGTTTGACAGATTACAGTAAATCAATATGTGAACTTCAGCCTTACGTGCCTCTGAATCTCTTGGCCATATATACATCTTCTATCTGTCCCTTCTTTCTTCCATTTATCGTTTCTCAGATTTCTTTCTGTTACCTAGAGAAACCTTGGTTTCTTAGGCCAGT
The DNA here is from genome assembly GCA_026170595.1 of Plestiodon gilberti rubricaudatus. Taxonomy (NCBI): domain Eukaryota; kingdom Metazoa; phylum Chordata; class Lepidosauria; order Squamata; family Scincidae; genus Plestiodon; species Plestiodon gilberti. Next base: position 42,129,347 of record JANXHW010000002.1, read on the forward strand.
TTCTTTTCTTAACATCCTTTCCTAGGATTTTCTGACTCCCTTCCCTTTGCTCAGGATCAGAGCCAGGACCCAAGCAAAGGGAAAGGGTATACTTTACTGGGGCCCAGAGATCCACATGTGAGTGGCTCAACTTGCAAAACACATTATCAGGTGAAAAGAAAAGAAAAACTAACAACTGAGGCTAAACTGTAGGTCATGCTTGAGGATATTTATGGAAACTTATTTCTCTGTATTATAATCATTATTAATACTGATATACCACTTTTCAACAAAAAAAGTTTAAAGAGCAGTTTATATACCTAAATAAATGGTTCCTTGTCTCAAAAGGGCTCAATCTAAAATGGTGCAGAATAAATGCCAGCAAACAACCATATCTTGCAATACTTACTGGAGCCAATGAGAAGCATTGTTAGAGCAAAATAAGCAACATTCTGAATAGTGAGTTGCTAGCACAGGCCCTTCTCTTGAACAAAAAGTGTGCTTGTGTAGCTGTTAAATTAGGACTTGTAGTTTGAGACACAGCGAGATTTGTGCTTTCCCATGATGGGATATACTCTTTCAAGAGCGACCAGTCGCAGAGTTCCTTATGCATAAGCAGGAGGGAGCATCATAATAAGCAGGGAGACAGATCTCAGGATTGTGGGAATCAGTGCTGTTGGTAGGATATACAGGTCCAAAATATATGTGAATAAAAGTCTAGTTCAAAGGGAACTAAAAGAAGTTAAAGGAAGTTAAACAAAGGGAACCAATCAATTCTCTAGTTTTTCAGACAGAAAAGGCCTTCTTGCAGTCGAGCTCAAGCAATACACTAAACTAGGAAAGTAGAAGAATAAAAACAAGATGACAATGATTTCAATACTGAGCTTGTGTCTGTGGCAAATGATGAAGAAAAGCTGCTGGATGCTATGCAGAAAATGTAATTTCAGAATCAAAATTTAAACTTTTCTTTCATAACTCATGACATTTTATGTATGGAATGGGATTGTGGTGCATGTGTGGGAGTGGAGTGGGCCTAAGTTACGAACTTGTACCAAGCTCCCCAAATTATGCATGGTCCCTGATTGGAGCAAGTGCTTCTGATGCCTAGCCCCTCTGTGACAAATAGGTAGCTGAGCAAATCACTGTTAGAAGTCTTTATGAAGGCCAGAACCTCTGAAACAGGCATACAACAGAGTAACTTACTGCCAAAGTGGGTAGTATTCAAAGGTACCATGCACAAGTGGAAAGGCACTTACATTCAACACAAGGCAGTCTCTCAATGTTCAACTATTCTCTCCTCCCACAGCATCCCCCCCCATACACCATGCTGCACTGTGATGGGGAGTCCCTCGACCCTCAAGAACAGAATTTCAGGGAATGTGAACGTGGGAGGCTGCAAAGGGGAAGAGGGGGCAGGAAACCCTTGTTCTGCACATACTTTGAATACAATGTATCCAATGTTCAGATTTTGGAGCATCATCACTATACTGAAAAGCAGCCATCACACAAAGATAGACAGTTGTTACCCCTTATATGATAAATGTATAATTATAAATGTACACTTACGTATACAGATTCTCCAGTGGTACAGTTAAAAAGACAGCTGCTGTAAGTAGATTATTGCAATGCTTGTGTATTTTAGAAATGTGAGGATTTCTGTCTATATGTGGACTCAAAAGTTCTTGCACGGAGCCACAAATGGACCACAGCATGCTTTCACAGGTCATCAGAATTGCTATAATATCTATTCTGTAAGAGACAAAAAAAGAGCCCCAAAAGCAATCTAGAGATGCAATACAACAGACATCATGAAGTTATTTGCTACAATGCAGGAAGGATTTTATTATTAAAAATAAATAAATTTGTATTGCTTGAAATTCATTAGGCACAATTAATGAAAGGAAATAACTTGTAACAGCTCAAGCAGGTCATCGGTAGTATTTATTTGCCAAATAGAAATACTGTATGTTTTCCCAATATGACACATATTGCTACTCCTCTGCTACATCACAGATACAACATATCCAAGACTTCTATCAACTAATGGGGTAAGGATTCTAGGTTTTAGCAATGCAATTTTACGAAATAATTCAGAAATTAATTTTTTTTTCAAAATGTCTAACGGTATAATCCTGTTGTTCGGTAATGCCAGCACAGTGGCTGCTGTGCCGTCGTAGGGTGTCACAAACTTGTCGTAAAGCAAGTTTGCGCGCGCACGCGCGCACACACACACACACACACACACACGGTAAGCATCACTGGCAGGAAGGCCTCTGCTGTCCCGCCGGCACTAAATCCAGGAGTCCATGCACCAGAGCAGATAAGGACTGCTCTGAGTTGTTTGGGGGTGGAGGGAGGGCGTAACAGGGCAGGGTGGGCAGATCAGGTATGGGAGGGGGGAGGGATCAGCGGTGCTGCCACACGCTGAATTTTATCCCCTTTCTCATGCCTAGCAGGATTGGGCTGCCCAGGATACAAACCTGAAACCAAAAACAATACTTGAAAAGAATCATATGTTTTCCAATTCCCTCAGGAGTTTTAATGATTTACTTTTAATAAATTTAAAAAGGAACACTAAACATCAATGCAAAACCAAGTATAAAACAGAATGTATTAAGAATCTATGAATTTTAAAGAATGTATATATTTTTGTTTGCTTTTCAATATTTAAGCATACACCTGTTCTTCTCCCAAAAGGAGCATCTTAGGATGAATATTCATGGAATAACTTTATAAACGATTTCATTTCATTGAATTAATAAAAGGAAGGAAGCATTTTCCAGGTTGTTCTGGTCGTTTTATTAAGTTAACAAGAGAACAAGGGGTTGTCCTAACATTTCACTCCTAAACCATGAGGGGCATTATCAAAGTTGCAGCAACTTGCTGTCTGCTAGAGTTTAGGAGTGAAACGTTAGGACAACCCCTTGTTCTCTTGTTAACTTAATAAAACGACCAGAACAACCTGGAAAATGCTTCCTTTTATTAATTTAAAGATATGTACTGGTCACGAAAACCTCAGAACATACATTCATTTCATTTCATTTCAATTTCCCCCTATTTCTCCAAAATACAGTACAAATACTTCACTTTTCATACTCATTTATCATGATACTGGACCCCCCCTCCCTTTCTCCACTATACCTTTCCTACTCCTACATCATTTTTTTCAATCCCTACTGTGCCATTTTCCTATCCCATTGGGTCATTTTGTTCATGTTCTGGCTTCCCCATTGCTTTCTAGCTTCCTTTCCTCAATTCTGCGTTCTTGCTTATCAATGGAAATGCTTGTTTCCATCACCTTTTACATATTATGTTACATTGTTTACAAGGGGTGGGACAGAATATAAATCTTTTAAATAAACAAACAAATAATAAAGGTCAGTATGTGTTTGTTGGCTATAGTTATGCTACAGCTATACACTAATTAGCAGCTGCTAATTAGTATAGCACTGTAACTGTCTAGAGATAACAGTGATTTGAAAAAAAGAAGTGCAAACTCTGATTTGGTTTTAACAGGATAGGACTGTGATCCAAAGAATGTACACATATGCTTGGCAACTCTTCTAAGAAATTGTACAGAGTCATGGTTCCAGCATAAAGCACAGAATCCACAAAGAAGAACAGAAATAAAGTAGAGCTCAAATAGTAGCCAAAATTTATTGTACTTTTCAAAATTAATGAGTTCCATTGCAATATAATATAACTATCTTCTTTTTTAAATATATGTATTTAATTTTTTGAAAAGTGAAATTTCTAGCCTGTCAGGTGTTGTTATTTCTAAGAACAAGTATTTTCATAAATACTGAAATCTACAGATCTCTCATATATCACATATTTTAGAATTATACATAAGTAAGATTTTGGACAAAATTCCTTTCAGGCTGTAGTGTAGGCACATGTTGTATATGTGACAACTGAAGTATGAATTTTCCCTGCTTCAGCCTTGTTGTTATTCATGCTTGTTATTAATGCTTTCTTATTAAAACTTCTAATACTGAAACAATCACCATACTAATTTTCTAGCTTTTATTGTATGTCATTGATTAGTCGTTTTTAACAGCTTACCATGGGAACAATATGGCAAATGGAGTTTAGTCAAAAGCCATAGTATGAAACAGCAACAAAGAGCAAAGGAATGAAATTATGGTGATTATTGGAAAGGTATGTAACTATAGCAAAAAAAAAGAAAAAAGAAAGAAAAAGCTTTTATTGCACATGCATGAACAGGATGTGATTTCATCAGATATTCTCTCCTTTTTAGAAATATCCCCACAAGAATATATTTACAGCACAATACTATGTATGTCTACGCAGAAGTTAGTTCCACTGTGTTCAATGGGGCTTACCCCTGGGAAAATGTGTAAAGATGCAGCTTTACAGCGCAATCCTGCCTAAAATGCGGCAGCCAGCTGAAACGGCCAGTCGCTGCATCCTAGTCAGCCAAAATGACCGGTTACTGCATTCACGCTCATCCCCTTCCCCTAGTGCAAGGGTGGGGAACCTATTTGCGGTGGAGGGCCATTTTCCCATGGGGAAAATGTATCGCGGGCCGGGCGCCCTTCCACCGCAAACGGGCACCCCCTGGCGCGCGTGCCCACCCCATCGCTCTCCTTACCTTCAGCCTCCGGGCCGCCGCCGCAGCCCCGCGCTCACCTCGGCGCAGCTCCTTCTCAAACCGGCTGTTCTGTACATGCACAGAACACCGCTAAGAGGCCAAGAGAGGGCAAGATTGTCCTCTCTTGGCCTCTTAGCGGCATTCTGTGCATGTACAGAACAGCCGGTTTGAGAAGGAGTCACGCCGAGGTGAGCGCGGGGCCTCCGGAGCTCTGGAGCCTCCAGTCTGGTCTTTCATGGGCCGGACCTGATGGAATCGGGTCCAGTCTCGCGCAGGCCGGACTGGATCGCCCCAGGGGCCGGAGGTTCCCCACTACTGCCCTAGTGTAAGCGTCAGAGGTCCCAATGGGCCTCCTCAGATGTGCACCAGCTCTTTAGCTGACATGCATCTGGGGAGGCCATGTAAGGCTGACCTGGCCCAGGAAGGGGCTTGGGATATCGGCACAACCCAGCGCTGATATCCCTGCCCTCTCCCCGGCCAGCCCGGCCAATGGCCCCCTCCCCTGTCACCCCGTCCTGCCCTCTCCACGCCCTCCCGCCGACCTGGAGGGTAGCGGAGTGAGGGCAGCGGGGCGCTGCTTACTCTCCCGATGCTGCAAAAGTGCCTTACGGAACTTTTGAGACACCTTAGCCCGACGGAGCAGAAGGTCTGCTGACCTAAAGTTGGGCTGGTAATGAAGTACAAAGTTTTCTTCACAAATCTTGGACACAAGAGATGGGAAAATAAGAAATACGATAAAGTTCATTGTCTGGCAAAACACAGGTACCACCATCTCTCAAAAGCAGCTTTTTATTACCCAGAAGAACAGTACTTGTCCAGAACTCTACCATGGTTCTCTGTGTGACATGATGAGCTTTGTTTAGACACAAAGAATTCAATGGGCAAAACTACACATTACATTGAATATGTCACTGGCTTTTGCATGTTTGTTTGTTTTTCCTAAATAGCAGCTACAGGGATCCTGATAAAGATCAGGCACATGATATGGGGGAGAAGGGATTTAACCCCTTTGCTCTTGCTGCAGTCCTGATTATCCCCCCCCCAAGCTGCTATTTGCCACAAGAGAGTTAGCTGCCATTGGAGCAGGACCATGATAGAGGCAAAAGGTGAAATAACCTTCCCCCCTATGTTATAGTCTTAACCCTGATCAGCAATTCCCTGCTGCTATTAAGGAAACAAACCTAAGCACGCAAGGGTCAATGATGTACTCAATGTAATGCCAAGGATGGGCATTTATTGGATTGTGGCCAGAGAGTCTGAAGTTCAGGTACGGAACAACAAAGGGTAATAATAATGTAAAAATAAGGGTAACAAAGGGTAAAAATAATAATTCAAAACATTCACACAACATTCATAACACAAAGTACTAATAAATCATTACCTGATCTGTGGTGTCCTTTTGTAACTGGGCTGGGCTTGAAAATATCTGGAAGCCAAGAACGCCAAAGATTCCTTCAACACTGCGGTTAGAATCTCCTGGGCTAACACGGGGGGTAGAACAGTCCATAGATCATGATGAAGAGCACAGCAGAAATAATGCCACATCTGGACAGAGAATGAGCATCTTTCCCCCTGGCAAAACCACCAAATGTTAAACAAAAGAAACACATCTTCCTGACCGTCAATGGATTCAGTGAATCTAATCTATTCAAGTTGAGAGAAAATTGTTGAAGAGTTTGAGATGCTGAACAACCAGTACAGAATCTTCACAAGAACGAAAACATATTTTTGACAAAAAAAAGTGTTCTACTTCAGTTAGAAAATCCACGTTCTCCTACAAATCAATACTGCAAACATTTGAACTACCTGTACCATAAATGTGTCTTCCCCAAACGCAGTCATCTTAAATTTCACTTTGAAAACACATGATGCACTGTTAAAATATTAAAAATGTACATAGGCTAATCATCTCTACATGATCAAATTTCATTGTAGAAAAATATGAGATAATTGTTCCTGTTTAGACTCTTCTTTGCTATTGAGAATGAATTTCTACATAGCTACCACTAAGTGGCTGATAAGATCTCCAAATGATCGTGCTTCCCTGCTGAAGGCTCTGGGCCAATGATTTCCAAACAGGGAATTAACACCCCATATTATATATGGTTGAATTATAGATAATGTGGCACAGGTGACTCATGGAGTCAGCAGGGATGGAGAAATAGATTGACAGGGAGGGAGATACTCCTGGTAAAATGTTTAGGCCAGGGAACCTTGCCTTAGGCGACAGACTGCTAGCTTCTGGAGAGCCTTGATCCTGCCACAACATAAGATAAAGTACTTCTCATACCCACAAGCCAGGTTAATGAGATCAATTGTACACATTTCCCAGCACAGACAAATTATGACACTGTCATAATATTATAGCCTAAAAGTACACTAGAAATTTTTGCAATGCATCCAACATTCCTTACTGAATATATGTAAATTTCCATTCATTGTTAGGGTTTTCTTTAAAAACCACACTGATATCTCATTATATTTCAACAATACCAGAAACAAATATAATAGTCTAAACTCTGAGATAATTTAATGTCTTCCAGATTTTTTTCATACAAATCTAGTCATAGACAAGAGATTATTATAATTTCCTGTCTAATATACAATATATGAAGTTCTATTACTATTGGTCACTATAATGAAGAATAACTAGCCAAAAAAGCTCCTTACCGGTAGAGATCTCTGCACATAATGTATCTAAGATTATTATTAAATCAAATGATTACATGTGGACATTTTATTAATATTTTAGAATATATTTTAATGTGTATTTTTATTTTGTGCATGCTAATAAAATCACTGGGGCTACACTCAACTTGGGAGTAATCCCCATTGAATACAGTGGGCCTTACTTTCAAATAAACATGCATATGACCGCACTTAAGTATTCTAAAACAAGAAAATAACATGCAGGCATTATTGCTAAACAATAGCAAGAAAATAATATGGCATTATGAGTCTTTTTAAAAAGAAAATGTATACCATTTGCTCTAACAAAAATAAAAATGACCTGTTTTCAGTCGTACCATTCAACAATTTTTGAGCAATCAGAAATGTTTATTGAAATTTATTTTCTATTTGGTATGCATCCTTTATTTGGCTTTTTTTCAATATTACCATGTATTTTTTATGTAGTTATATGTAAGACTTTATTAATTTTGTGAAGGTTCTATATATATGTTACCTTTTATTATTATTAAAAAATATGACGTTAGCATGAAAGCTTTACAAGAGTGTGATCAAATGAACTAAGTTCTGACTAGAGATTCAAATGGAAATTTTTCCTTGTTTGCTATTTGTTTTTATTTCTAAGTATTCAAATGTAAACATCTGTTATTTTTTCAAGCTTTACACAATAAACCAGATGTGTGCTCTTATTTAAATTGTAGATCAGGCAGGTGGGTAGTATTATATCAGCCACAATGTTATCTGAAAATGGACAACTTTATTTTTGACAATTAGAAAACATAAGTTTTGAAAATTTTCAGCAGATGTTTGTTACACTGAAAACTTGATTCCAAAATATAATATGGAAAGTCACTTGGGTAAGCAATACAGTAAGCAGGTAAGCAATACAGTAATTATCATACCACAGATTGACATAACACTAAGGCCCCAATCCTATTGGGGCCTTGCATTGCTGGAACTAGCATTCTGGCAATACAAGGCCCTTTACAGTGTCGCGAAAGTATTACAAATATTCGACGTGGTCACTTGCGTGGCTACAATGAGGGATGGAGCCAAACAGCTGCGCTCTCCTCTTCTTTGTAGCTACGCAAGTGCCCACACCAAACATTTGTAATGTGCACGTGAAACTTGGACTGGTTTTCTATCTTTTCATGTTATGACAGTTGTGGTATGTCAGTTCATTTAAGAATAAATCAGCTTTACTTTTGCACCATCCTTTTTGAATTCTGAAACTTTAAATTTGACCATAGTAGTGTGCAGATAAAACTCATGGAATTCAGTGAGACATGTGCATGGAAAACCATTGCTGAATTATAGCCTCACAATGTAAGATTGAGTGCTGAAATTATGCCTCAAATTACTGAAATCAAAAGACAAGAGCAAGACACATTTGAGTAACAGGAAGGATAATAACTTAACCTCATACCTCATAAAAAGCTTTGTAGTCATCCCAGTAGTGACTCTCGGCATCCTGTAAAATGCTTGTAGCACAAACTCTGACGCAGTAGTTTGTAATTTGAAACTGTAGAATGCTGATCAATTCCTGATATCGCTGAAGAGGCACTAGGAATAAGGGCCTGTTCAAATGGAATGATCAAAGCCAGAAAGATTTAAGGGCAGTGCAGTAGGAGGTAACAATCCCCAGTCCTACAAATGGTTTGGATTATTAAGTATCAATCATTCGTTTCCTCTTAATTCTCAAATCTAAACCCACATTCACAATAAAATCTGTTCTTTGTTATAGAGGCTCTTTGAAAATCTACATCTGCTATTCTAGAAATATGCACTGCTCTTCTGCCTTAGACAAACAGTACAGCCAGTCCACTACACAGATAAAAATGCGTATATCATTAAGTTGAATAACTGTTTTACTGTTGAAGTACAGTTCTAAGTGGTAAAGTCTAAACAATGTGATACTCAAGAAATTGTTTTTAATAAGCATGTTCTGAAATGAAAAATGCCAAAATGTACACAAATATATTATATGAATTATTATTGGTAGTAGTATTTCCACTACCATCTTGTCAGAATTACTTCAGTAAACAGAGATTGAGGGGCCTAAGTTTCAATCTAAATTTTGACTGTGGTAAGAAAACAGAGGGAGGAGAAAGGGAGGATGGGTGAAGCAAAGGTTTGGGAGCAAGTGCAACTAACATGTAGTTAGGGTTCGTTTCATTGAGAGATGAAGATCAAAGGCTTAAACCAAAGCTGTTACAGAAAATTGTAATGAATTTTGAATTTTGAAAAGGAATAGAAAGCAGAGGGACATGGCACTAAGTAGGTCTTCCAGGAAGGAGTACCAAATGTAAGGAGAAAGGAAGGATGACTGATAATTTACAAAAGAAGCAACCTTCAGGTGCCTAAAACGATGGAATTAGGAGACTGAAGGTCACAGGAAAGGTCATTAGAAATGTTAAGGCAGAAATATTGTGATAGGACAAGCCCACAGGGAGCTTTGAAAGAAACGACAAACACATGTATGTTGAAAGTGGACTGGGTTAGAGTGGAAGATAGTGAAAGGATAAGAGGAGGCATCACATAGGCTGAAGAGAGACAAAATAATTAAATGATTTTGGCAGCACAGTTCTGCATAGACATGAGAGGAGCGAAGAGTGATAAGGGAAGACCAGAGAGAGATGGATGCAGCAGTTAAGGGGATGATGAGCATGAGCAAGGGCTTCATGAAAGGAACTACAAGGAAGAGCCAGAATTTCATAACACTGTACATGGAGATGCAACATGAAAATCAAAGATAATTTTTTAAAAAATCTGATAATCAAATATTTTAAAATGTCTGTTCTGTTGAGGCTCAGCAGCGAGGCATGCCACACGGGGCTTCAGCAGGTCGCAACTGCCCAGCACTGCACTGGGCAATTATGTTCTCACTCAGTGCTGGGATTTTCCAAGCTGCCGTCAGCTTTCTCGGGGATGAGCAGGGACAAGGTGAATGAGAAGACTCAAAAGGAAGAGTGAGAGAGGAGGAAAGACAGAGCAAAAGGGAAACAAGCAGAAAGACCAGGCGACAGAGGAACAGAATAAGAGATAGGTCAGAGCACCAACACAAAAGAAAGCAGAATACCTGCAGAAAAGTGGGACCTGGCAGGCAAAAGTGGAAATGAATAGAAGGACATAGAAGGAAGGCGAAGGAGGAAAGCAAGACAGAAAAAGCCTGGATAGGAGGAAGGTGAACAAAAGGAGAGGAGGCAAAATGATAGAAGAGAAGCAAGGGGAAGGCAGTGAGGACAAGCCCATGTAAAGCCTAGGCTGCCATTCCACTTTGTGCCAGGGACCACCTTAGGGGGAGTCAAAGCATAATAGTGCAAAGCCAGGGGCAAAGGGCAATATCCCTCATGGTGGATTGTTCAGCACAGCAAATGTAGAGCCTCCTTCTAAGGACAAGATTTCCACCGGTGTGATTCTAACAACAGGTAGGAAAAGGTTGTCTGCAATGGACTCTTGAATGGTAATGCCTTCATTGCATAAGTAACAACCACTTACCTCCTCTGTATACCTCCACCCGTTTAGTGTGGCAATAAAACCCCTTGTTAACAGCAACCCAACTCATTGTATTCCTTGTACTAGACTAGCAGACAGGATGCCTTTCCTCACACCTTACGATGTAGAACAACCCCCAGGATGAAGCAGAGGGAGGAAGGAGCATCACAATCTCATTAAAATTTCCTGGTTTAAAATGATTGCTAAATGTAATACAAAGCAAAGTCTGCATTCATAAATTCTTAAAACTGAACCCATGAACCATTACTAAATTCACCTAGTTAAAAGTCTGATTGTCTATGTAAAAGAATGAACCAGTGAGAAAAATAAATTACCTTTGTGATCAAGATATATAAATATTACCAAAGAAGTCATGAATAAAATGTATTAGTGTGCAAACAAAGAATATGAAGATTCTGAGCCAAACAACATATGCATTTACTTTCAATGGCATGGAAAAAAACATGATTCTTCCCAGTAACTACCAGCCCTTGCTTCCAGAAAGTTCTGGGTACAGTCTGCAAGTAAGTGATTTTGCTTAGGGTCCTTATATTTGTATAAAGCAGGGGTTCTCAAAGTGGTGGGTCGCAACCCACCACTTTTTCCAGAAGTGGCAATATCCCCTTAAGGGGAGTGGCCAGCAAGAACAACGGGGGCAGCGCTCCAGGATTGTGCACACTCCAAAAACGCTTTTTCAAGCATACCTGGTTTTCCTGCCAGCTCCCCGAAGGGTCCGGGGGGGCTGCTGCTGCCTCTGCAGCCCCCTCCCCAGGCTCTAAACAGTGGCGATCACATTCCAAAGCCCATTTCCGGTTTTCGTCAAAAACCAGAGGTGGGCATTTCGACACGATCACCGCTGTTTAGAGCCTTGGTGAGGCATGCAGAGGTGGCAGCAGGGCCCCTCAGACCCTTCGGGGAGCTGGCAGAAAAACCAGGCATGCTTTAAAAAACGTTTTTGGGTTTGGGGTGGGCGTGATCCTGGAGCGCTGCCTCTGACATCTCCCCGCCCCTGCAAAGACTTACATGAGAGTAAACTCCCCTGTAGGTCTCTGAGAAACGCTGGTATAGAGAAAATCAACAGAAAGTCTTTGTTGCCCTACTAAGCAACTCTAATTACTTGCTCTAATAAGCAAATATAAATGTTGTAGCACAAAGGACATGTTGGCGGCATGACCTGAAGTTTTGGACGATGCTCCTGGGTAGTATAAAGATTTTACTTAGTTGCAAACAGATATGTTTTAAATTGTCACAGTAATCAATTATTAAACATGCCTGCCAGGAAACATGAGTTACAAAGCCTGAAACATGATTTAAATCAGTCCTTTTTCACTGGCAATGTAAATCAGTGATTTAAATCATTCCAACAGAGTAACTATAGGGAGCAAAGGAAAAGGAGGAATCAGAGTTCCTGTCTGGTTAACAGGGTGAATGATGATGTCATTGACGGATGTTACAGAACTGAGGACAGAAATGTTTAGAAGGAAATAAGAGTAGTTCTGCCTTGGACATATTGACTGAGTTCAGATGATAATCTAGGCCAGTGATTCTCAAACTGGTGTGTCACGATCCACCAGGAGAACCAGATGCTTCCCCTTCCCCCTTAAGGGGCGGGGAAAGCATGCTGCCAGTGGCGATCTCGGGGATCGCTGCCGCCGGTGGGGGAAAAAGTCAGAAAAGGGGGGCTTACTTACTGGGGCCTCCGGAGGGTGCGGGGAGGCCTGTGGACCCCTCCACAGGCCTCCCCAAGCTTCAGATCGCCAAGGAGTGGCGATTTATGACCACTTCCGGTTCTCACAAAAACCAGAAGTGGTCGTAAATCACAGCTCTGCAGTGATCTGAAGCTCGGGGAGGCCTGCTGAGGGCCTCCCCTCACCCTCCAGAGGCCCTGGCGAGTAAAAAGCAACAACCCTTTTCTGATGTTTTTGCCCTCTGCCACTGCCACTCTCCCCGCCCCTGCAAGCACTCAGTTCTCCCTGCCTCATGGGGAGACCTTTGAGAACCACTGGTCTAGGCTACAGTTAAGATTATCATGAATGAGCTGTGAAAAACCTTGCATTTATGCTCTTCCCATTCTTCTTCCGTTGCATGTAAGGGGAGAAGACTGGAAGCTTCCACTTTCAAATTTGAATAAACTGCAGTTCCCATTACATTCAAACTCAAGAAATTCTGGTTATTTGAACAGTGTTAGTGTAAGTTAACAAACAAGCACTTAAAACCAGAGTTTGATCTTTGTTTGACTGAACTAACCACAGATAGAATAGACCAGAGGTTCTCAACCTGTGGTACGGGTACCCCTAGGGGTACGTGGACCTCTTGCTGGGGGTACGCCAAGCCCTGCCCCTTATCTGTCCCATCAGCAGCTAATTAAGTGTTAATTAACATGGATTTCAAATTTTATTTTCGGAGCCCTTCTGTCTCTCTGATTTTGGTTTTGGGCTTATTTTTGTACTTTGGAAAATGTACTTTGGTGGGGTGGGGAGGAAGGAGCTGATTTTGGGAAGTGTGACTTGGAGAAAAAAAGAGATCCTTGCATCTCTCTCTCTCTCTCTCTCTCTCTCTCTCTCACACACACACACACACACACACACACACACACAGAGTTAAATAAGATATTTTTTCACATTTAAAATTGTTTTAGTACTTTTTTATTTAACGATTAATTACCTAATTAATTGATTGATTAATCCAATTAATTAGCAGGGGGTACTTCAGAAAATTGGGCCGCGATAGGGGGTACACGGGCCTCCAAAGGTTGAGAACCCCTGGAATAGACCACAGTTTCCTGAGCCTAAGAGTCAAAGCACACATTACATTGAACGTGTGTACCTACCAGCCAGCCCATCTCTTGCTGTACCTTTTTAACAAATAGCCAATGGGGGGGGGGGGGGGAACGAAGACCAAAAATGGGACAAAACCAGAGAAGGAGGTATAAGAGGGTTTAACACTATTTTTAATGAGAAAAAACTAGAATTGAAAACTTTTTTGTTAAAAAAGAAAAGAACATAGGTCAGCACACACATTTAATGTAATGTGTGATTAGGCCCTGAATGTAATAGAAGATTGAGGAGAGGAGAGGGGAGAGGATCGTGCAAGTTCAAGATTCGCCACAGTTAATTCACAACAATGTAATTCATAATTTAATTGATTGTCTGAGCTGGATCATTGAGTTTGGGATACCAAAATGGCAGTTTCAGTTGAGTACAGAGGGTGAAAGCTAGCAGACCAGGACAGGAGATGAAAGAGAAGAACTTGAGGCAGGAAGCAGCACATTGCTTTAGGCATGATTTTTTAAAGAGTTTTGTTTCATTACTGAAATGTAATTATTTCATTTGCATACAGTTTACAGGTATATTAAACAACAAATTCAGGGAACTCACTTTCTACTGGTCTCTTGCATTAAATTATGATACATTTTAAAATGCTGATAGACATGCACTGCTGTGGAGAGAATAGTATACAGGTTCTGCAATGGAGCTCTGGAAGGTACATCTTTACTTCTCTCCTCCAATCTTGCCAGGACAGCTGTTGCTACTTTGAAGCAGGCCTCTACAAAGTTTACTCTAATTTCCTGGAGAAACTCATCTCTGCATGCCAAAGCCAGTGGAAGCAATGTGTCAAGCTCTTCCAAGATGTCAGAACAAAACTAAGGAAAATAAATGTGGCATTTGGTTATTTGTACTCTGACAGCATTGTGTAATTTATGTACAGTACATCCAATAGCGTATCTGGCACAAGACGAATACATTTTAGAAATGTTATAATGCAAAAAGCCACAGAAAATCTTACTGAAAGATACTAGTTGCCAGAAAAATTATTATTATTTTTTAAATACAAAAAACTGACAAGACTACAAAGAGGCCACTTCATCCATCTTTCCGATATGGAGATATCCTCCATAGCTGCACACAGGCGCCTTCTAACCAAGTACAGTACCATCATCGGGCAAAATAGACATTTAAGTCAAGTGTTACTCATACATGGTGGTTAATAACCACCAATTCTCCCAGCCCAAGCATTACATAAAACTCCCATTGATTTACATAAGGTTTTCACAGAATGGTCATGTGAGCAAGTCCATAACACATGTGCACTGGGAACCTTTTTAAAATTATTGCTCTATTCCCATATAGAACTGGCATCCCACAAGTGAATGTACAACATTGTTTATCAATTGGTTCAGCAAGGGTGAAGGTGGGGGCGCTGTTGGAGCTAATGGATTGTATCCTAAAAAGCACGCATGGAAGCAAACTTCCTTGTCACCTCTTTGGCACAACAGCCCTCTGTGTATGCATCCCCGACTGGGTGAACAGAAATGTCTTCCATCCATTGAAGAGATACTCAGGATACAAGCTACTGACCAGAGCTAGATGTACAAATACAGCTTCAACTGTGTACATTAAAGACATACTGAACTGTAGCCAAGATGTATAGTATCAAGCTTTAATTTGCTTTCATCTTATATTAAATCAAAGCATTTTATTATATTAAGGTAAGCATGCATCTAGAAATCGGGCGAGGGGAAAGCAACCCTCCTGCTCCTCACAACTATCAACTTCTCCTTTCATTGTTTTGCATAAAAGAAGCAGTCAGGGATATCATACATGTACCCACGGAACACATACATACAGAATGAGGCTCCACAGAAGGCCAGTTTATACATTCAGCAGTCAAGAGGTAAAGCTTTGTCTGAACTGTGTATATACAGTGTGCTACTGAACTGTGGCATTTCAGGCTGCAGATAGAGAAACTGCAAGTTTGTATGGTCCCCTAAAGCATTCCTCTGTGTAGACAAGCAATGCTTTAGGGTTGACTAAATTCTAATTTTTTCATTCATTCATTCATTCATTCATTCATTCATTCTGATATTGTATCCTAATGCCTAATAAAGGTTAATGAATGAATGAATAAATTCATTACTACTTTTTTAATACTTCTAATTTTTTAAAAGAGCAACATCTGTACATATACAATTCAGGACACATTTCACCACTGCATGTATAACATAGCCCAAAGTGTGGAGGGAATTGGGAAAGATTCTTGGATTGTTAACTTTGACTACTCTGTTCACTATCCCAGTCTCCAGTTCCCAATCCAGAGTTCCAGGTTCCTAGTCTTCAATTTCTTTCCCACTGTAGCTTCCGATGTGAACAAATCATCTATGTGTTTTTCTTTCCTCAGGGACACATTCCACTGAAATCTGCAGAAACTCATTATAATTTCCTTTGTGAACCACTAACATGGTTTTCCAATATCTAAGGGGAAAGTCCCCAACACACTTCCAAATGTCATCAGTCTTCCCTTGTAGGGGATAATTTAGGGTTGTTTACTGCAATTTGGAAAAAAGATAAACAGATACATTTTTAGAGTTTTATTTTTATTTTGTTAGAATAAGCTGAAATAGCACAACCCCCTTTACTTTCTTATTTATTCAACTTCTGGAGTATTACTGGTACTTCAAGGCTTGGAGGGCAAATAAATCTGACACTCTGTAACCCCCTCAAATTTCATATTTTTTTGATACATGCCTTTGAAACTTGTTTTGGTTGTTCTGCTTCACGGACTGCTTCCCAGGACTCCTTCATATGCTGTACTTTTACAAGGTTCATAACATAGCAGGTGGCAGAAGTCTGTTGGTTTTGCTCATGCTGAAGAATCTTACTAGAAAAATCTTCAACTGCAATTGTTATACAGTGTGCTACTGAAGAAGATAGGTCTTTAAACGCATTTCTCCAGCCAAACTCTAGTATGATAGTCTGAAATATAGAAGCATACAACAGAAACTGAACATTGAATACACACATACTATCTTGTGGGTATTTCACCCCTCTCTTGCTCATTCTACAGGGGGAAGTCCACATCATATGGAGTGACATGAAAAATGACATTTTTGTGGTATAAAGGAGTAAGGAGACATGGAGGCTCAAATTGCTGCTGACAGGATTAATTTGTGAAAGAATGGACAAAGGAAAAGAGGACATCTGCCCTAGCAGGCTGCTCTGCTTTGCTGTGGTTCCTTTCATGCAGTGAGTTAGGGATCTCCCTCTGACTGAACTCATAATTGAAGCTCTTTGTAGGCTCCTGGTCCAGCTTCCCAGGTGCTTTGGCTTGTTTTGCAAGCCTCCAGGTGGGGGTTGGTTTGGGGGGGATGAGTGGGTTGTCTGGTGGACCCACAGGTGAAGGGCTGTGGTGCTCCGTGTTCACCCTACCTTGCCTTTGCCTCTTCTTTTCTTCTTCTTCCCCCTACATTCTCCCTCTCCAGTCTTCTCCATCTCTCTCTCCTTTCTTCCACATCTCATCCTTGCCCTATCCCTCTTCCTTCGGGCCTCTTCTCCACCGGACTCCACCTTTCCTCCCTTCCTCTTCCGCAGCTATACCTTATTCCAATCCAGTTTCCAGCCCTAGCTCCATCTTCCATCCTCATTTCTTTTTTCTGGTTCTTCATCCTGCTTTGAAATCTTATTTGCCTCCCCCCCCCCTGGCCTTTTCTTTATCTCTTTAAACCTCCCTGCCTGTCCTCCCAAAGAGCAAAAACATAGCTGGCTGTGCTGCTGGCCGGGCAGTGGCGTTGCTGGAGGTGGGGCGGAATGCTAAGTTCCGCACCGCGCTGACCTCCGTTACTCACCGACACAAGGCAACCCTGCCCCCTTGCCTTCGGAGCCATTCAGTGGGGTGAAAGCAATGCGCAGGGAGTCTCCTGCGCGTTGCTTTCGCCCCACTGAATGGCTCTGAAGGCAAGGGGCGGGGTCGCCTTGTGCTGGTGAGTAACAGAGGTCAGCGCGGTGCGGACCGTAGCGTTCAGCCCCACTTCCAGCGACGTCACAGCGGCCGGGCCTCAGGAGGCTTTGTCACCCAATCATGTCGTTGCAAGCCCCATCCAGCAGCCACTCCTCACAGCTTCCCCTTGTGGCCTACACACCTTTGTATCATGTTTATTTATTAATTATTGTTTATTTAGAATATCTATGTAGTGTTGTTAAAAAAAAAAAGCAGTTTTCAATGCACCTTACATAGTAAAGGAATAAGATGGTTTCCTGTCCCAAAGCGGCTTGCAAAAATAAAAAGCAAACCCAAGGGAGATACAGTTGGCCCTGCATCTTACATGCATTTTACTTGCACCAACTCAAACTACATGCACTTGGCAAAAAAATAAAAAAGAGAAAAACAAAGGCTTAACTTAAGTAGTGCAGGCCATTCTGCCCACCATTCCACTTACTAAATACATCCCTGAGAGTGAGCGTGAGATAGGAGAATGAGGCTGCTGTTCCCTCAGTTGGTCTCAGTTTCTGCCTGCCTCTTGTAATATTTAAAATGTGTATTTTTTGTGTGTAAGGCAGGGGTTCTCAACCAGTGGTACTAGTACCACCAGTGGTACTTTGGCTGACTGCTGGTGGTACTCAGACCGCCGAACCACAGGAATCCTGCTCTGACGTGGCGCTTTTGGCGGCACGTTTTCGTTCCCAAGAGGCTCCTGCCTTTGGCCAAGCCTCTCAAGAATGTTGAGAAGTGCCCTCCCACTCACCCAGAGCCTCCGACCTGCATTTTCTGGCCTCCCAAAACCTGAAAACCCGGATGTAACTGGCAATGATGTCATCACCAGTCACTTCTGGTGGTTCATAGCAGGAGAGTGGCACCGGAGGTGGTACTCGGCCAGGAAGGGGTTGAGAATCCCTGGTGTAAGGGATTTTCAAGCTAATTTTGAGTATATGTGATTTTAGCTTTACACGCTGACTCTGGAATGTAACCCTCGCGTAAAGATGTGGGCAGACTGGACCAGCAAACAACAGCCACTGGGAGAGATGCTATGCTGGGATAAAGAGGGACAACAACCATCCATCTTCAAAAAGAACTTCACCTTTCTGGAATCTTGCCAGAGTTCAAAGCTCAGCAGCTTCCAGAAGTGTTCTAAGATAAATCTTTTGGGGCTGACTTGGGAAAGTTGGTTAGGCTGGCAGGAAAGTGAAAGTTTTAATTTGTGTAGAAATTTTATTCTATGCAATTAACTGTTTAATACTTTAAGCTTGTTACCCATTATTATATATTAACCCCTCCCTCTTGTTTTTTTAAGACAGGGGTGAGGTCCTAGTTAAGATGCCCTCTATTGGAACTGAAATGACACTGATGAGAAGCAGCAGAGCCTTTTCTGTAATCGCCCTTAATCCTGGAATGAGCTTCTTTTGATGTATATACCGGTTCCTCCCTGATACTGTTTTTGTTGTTCAGTCGTTAAGTCATGTCCGACCCTTCGTGATCCCATGAAGCATATCACGCCAGGCCTTCCTGTCCTTCACTGCCTCCCAGAGTTGCTCAAATTCATGTTCATTACATCAGTGATACTATCTACCCATCTCATCCTCTGCCTTCCCCTTCTCCTTTTGCCTTCAATCTTTCCCACCATCAGAGTCTTCTCCAGAGAGTCCTTTCTTCGCATTAGGTGGCCAAAGTATTTGAGCTTCAGCCTCTGTACCTGTCCTTCCAGGGAACAGTCAGGGTTGATTTCATTTAGGATTGACTGATTTGATCTCTTAGCAGTCCAAGGGACTCTCAGGAGTCTTCTCCAGCACCACAATTCGAAAGCATCTATTCTTCAGCGCTCAGCCTTCCTTATGGTCCAACTCTCGCAACCATACATTGCTACTGGGAACACCATTGCTTTGACTATATGGACTTTTGTTGGCAGGGTGATATCTCTGCTTTTTATTATGCTGTCTAAGTTTGCCATAGCTTTCCTTCCAAGGAGTAAGCGTCATGGCTGCTGTCTCCGTCTGCAGTGATCTTGGAGCCCAAAAAAGTAAAATCTGTTACTGCTTCCATTTCTACCCCTTCTATTTACCAGGAATTGATGGGCCCAGATGCCATGATCTTAGTTTTATTAATGTTGAGTTTCAAGCCAGCTTTTGCACTCTCCTCTTTCACCCTCATCAAGAGGCTCTTTAGTTCTTCTTCACTTTCTGCCATTAGGGTGGTATCATCTGCATATATGAGGTTGTTGATATTTCTCCCGGCAATCTTGATTCCGGCTTGCGATTCATTCAGCCCGGCATTTCTCATGATGTACTCTGCATATAAGTTAAATAAGCAGGGTGACAATATACAGGGGGACCCCGGTATCCACGGGGGATACGTTCCGGCCCCCACCGTGGATACCTGAAACCGCGGAAATGGGCAAAAGCCCATTTCTGTGGTTTTCAGGGGGGCCCTGACCCCCCCACGGGCCTGCGCGACCCCCCGCGGGCCTGCGCGACCCCCCCTCACCCTCCACAACCCCCCCAAGTACTTACTTTTAACGGAGAAAGCTCCATTTTTTTTTCTTCAAAAGCCTTCATTGCAGGCCTTCTTACCAACAAGTCTTCAGTGCTAGAGTGTCTCAGCAACCTTGCTGAGAGGTTGCTGAGACTTTCTAGCACTGAAGACTTGTTGATAAGGCCTGCTGCATTCGGCTTTTTAAGGAAAAAAACGGAGCTTTCTCCATTAAAAGTGTGGGGGGGCAGACGTGACCCCCCCCCGCGCCCTCCACAGCCCTCCCAGGCACTTACTTTTAGCAGAAACCTCTGTTCTTTTCTTCAAAAGTTCCGAGTTTCCATCTCCTTTTAGGCCTGACCAGCTAGACATAGTTAATAGCTAGAGTCTCTGCAACCTTGCTGAGACTCTAGCTATCACCTAAGTCTAGTTGGTCAGGCCTAAAAGAGATGGAAACTTGGAACTTTTGAAGAAAAGAACGGAGGTTTCTGCTAAAAGTAAGTGCGGGGGGGCTGTGGAGGGTGCGGGGGGGATTCCTCAACCGTGGATAACTGAAACCGCGGTTGAGGAATCAGTGGATACCGGTGCCCCATGTATAGCCTTGCCGTACTCCCTTCCCAATTTTGAATCAACCGGTTGTTCCATGGCCGGTTCGAACTGTTGCTTCTTGACCTGCATACAGGTTTCTCAGGAGACAGGTAAGGTGGTCTGGTACCCCCATCTCTTTAAGAATTTGCCACAGTTTGTTGTGATCCACACAATCAAAGGCTTTTGCGTAGTCAATGAAGCAGAAATATATGTTTTCTGGAACTCTCGTGCTTTCTCCATGATCCAGCGCATGTTGGCAATTTGATCTCTAGTTCCTCTGCCTCTTTGAAACCCAGCTTGTACTTCCAGTAGTTCTCGGTTCACGTACTGCTGAAGCCTAGCTTGTAGGATTTTGAGCATAACCTTGCTAGCATGTGAAATGAGTGCAATTGTACGGTCGTTTGAGCACTCTTTGGAATTGCCCTTCTTTGGAATTGGAACGTAAACTGACCTTTTCCAATCCTTTGGCCACTGCTGAGTTTTCCAGATTTGTTGGCATATTGAGTGCAGCACTTTAATAGCATCATCTTTTAGGATTTTAAATAGCTCAGCTGGGATACTGTCATCTCCGCTAGCTTTGTCGTTAGTAATGCTTCCTAAGGCCCACTTGACTTCACTTTCTAGGATGTCCGGCTCTGGGTCAGTGACCACACCAGTGTGGTCATCAGGAACATTAAGATCTTTCTTGTATAGTTCTTCTGTGTATTCTTGCTATCTCTTCTTAATCTCTTCTGCTTCTGTTAGGTCCCTGCCTTTTTTGTCCTTTATCATGCCCATCTTTGCACAAAACGTTCCCTTGATATCTCCAATTTTCTTGAAGAGATCTCTAGTCCTCCCCATTCTGTTGTTTTCCAGATTTCTTTGCATTGTTCATTTAAGAAGGCCTTCTTACCTCTCCTTGCTAATCTCTGGAAATCTGCATTCAGTTGGTTATATCTTTCCCTTTCACCTTTGCTTTTCACATTCTTTCTGTCCACAGCTATTTGTAAAGCCTGGTCTGACAGTCACTTTGCTTTCTTGCATTTCTTTTTCTTTGGGATGGTTTTAGTTGCTGCCTCCTGTACAATGTTACGAACCTCTGTCCATAGTTCTTCAGGCACTCTGTCTACCAAATCTAATGCCCTAAATCTATTCTTCACCTATGATTTAGGTCATACCTGACTGGTCTAGTGGTTTTCCCTACATTCTTCAATTTGAGCCTAAATTGTTGCAATAAGAAGCTCATGATCTGAGCCACAGTCAGCTCCAGCTCCAGCTCTGGTACTTTTTAGGGAGGGGGGAAATGCAAGCATTTTCATGGTATGGAACTGTGATACTGCTTGTTTTAAAATCTGCGTTTATGCTTGCTGTAGATGTTACTGAAATATTTCTCCCCAATTTTATTGTTGATTTTTATTGTGTGCTTTATTGGCGGTTTATGTGGATTGTAAGCTGGTAGCAACATAACGATAGGGGCAAGTCTCTAGTCTATACAAAAGCTGCACAAAGTGTTTTCTGGTCCCACTAGACTACGAAACAGCTTTTATAAGTAGGATGATATGCAGTACATTGATATTAAAAATGTCCAATACCAAGTTTACGCATAAATAGATCCTATGCTTTCAGTATATTTATGAGAAGGGCTATAAAAACTTCTGGAACATTAAATAAAAGCTTACAGAGTGTCATTTCTGCCTGGTTTTTATGTTCTTTGTCCTTCTGATAGCGACACTACAGGTTCTTTTATATTCACACACAACTTTTGTATATGGCTTTTCACCCACACCTCAGTCTTTGCGGAATTAAATTAATAATACTGCTGAAATTATTAACATCTGAGTATTGGGGATTTGTAATGAATATGTTAATAGGCCCTTATGCATATTAATGGCACAGACAAAAAAGTATCCCAGAGTGATAGACTTTCTTTTTACTCACCTCTTTTACCTGAAGTAACTGTTCAGGAAGCACACTGGTTTCATTTGCTCTACCTTCCCCTATTAAAAGCTCCCCGCCAGCTTTCTTCAGAACTCCTGCACAGTATGACAAATGGGATCAAAGTTAAGATTAATTCCGTGGAAAACTTGCTAGCCTGCAACACCTTCTGAAATATCAATATGGTCTATAAAAATATTCAGCAAGCTGTAGCAGAATGTTACTGATGAAATAAAATTAAATTCAGGCTACAAATAAAGTTCCTTTTATAAGATTCATATTGGATTTGAGTTTTACTTTACAGTACATACAGTTTATAAAATATTTTCTTTCATCATTAATCTTTAGATCAATTGTCCATTAAAATGTTCATAAAACAAAGAGATAAGTAATGAGAAGCTAATTAAACAGCTATGACAGCTAAGCTATAACAGCTAAGTTATGAGAAGCTAATTAACAAAGCACTTTCTTGGCATTGGAACCTTCAACCCCCTCACATCTTATGTAGGAAGCCTAGTCCCCCACTGTAATACTGTACTTGACAAGATTGAAGACTAAACTACATGCAATGGTGGCAGACTCATATTTTTAGTAACTATGCCCTAACCATGTGTAAAACAGAGGTTTTACAGAGGAGTACAATATAAAGTCCAAAGGAGTACGTTAACAGAGGGTGATGAACCCTTCCTAGTCTGCCTTCACCCCCGCCCAATAACTCCTTGTTCCAGTTGTTTTTGTCTCAGCCAGGCTCACTTCCACTATTGGCCAAGTATGGAATGGGAAAATCACCTTAGAAGATGAACTACGGAAAAAGTAGGCTCCAATGCTGCTCAAAAAACAAGGTCTTTATTTTTTGTCTATAAAAAATAGAAAGCTAGAAAAGCAGAAAAACCATGTTAATCTACCACAATTTCCTTTCAATTGCCTTGTCTTTTAGAGGCTTAGAACATTTTTCTCCTCTTCAATAATTTTTAGTGAAGGTATATCATAAGGGCTGAGGTAGCTTAGTGGTTAAGATGCTGAACTGCAGACCGGAAAGTAGGTAGGACAGCAGTTTGAGACCCGAGTGAGCTCCCGTCTCCTGTCCCAGCTCCTGCCAACCTAGCAGTTTGAAAGCAAGAAATTGCAAGTAGATAAATAGGTACCACTGTGGCAGGAAGGTAACAGTTTTCCGTTAGTCATACCGGCCACATGATCATGGAAGCATCTTCGGACAGCGCTGGCTCTACAGCCTTAGAAACGGAGATGAGCACTGCACCCTAGAGTTGGACACAACTGGCTTTCGAGCAGGGGATACCTTTACCTTATATCATAGGAAGGAGTTTGTGCCACTTTAAATCATTTTGTAATTCATAGTTTCAGTCTTTTATTTGCACTCAAACAAACACAGAAGCATTTAAAAAAAACCTTTAACAAGACTTCCAAGGCTCAATGGACAAGTAAATCATCAATTCAGAATAGCACTCTCAAACAATTCCTTGTTACTCTAGCCCGCTCGCCTCACCTTTCCTTGTAGAACAAGTT
The DNA here is from genome assembly GCA_026170595.1 of Plestiodon gilberti rubricaudatus. Lineage (NCBI taxonomy): Eukaryota > Metazoa > Chordata > Lepidosauria > Squamata > Scincidae > Plestiodon > Plestiodon gilberti. The sequence goes on from JANXHW010000002.1 coordinate 42,153,387, forward strand.
AGTCTTCTATAAGCATGGTTTTAACCCCTACATTCAGATCCAAGTGACTTACAGAATATAGAAAACATACAGAAACAAACAACATGAAACACTGCAATACTTAGAAAGGACACAATTCCACAAGGTAAACTGATATTGATGGCATCACTCTATCATGTGGTAATCTACTAGTAAAATAGACTGAATTATCTCTATATGCATTTAAACAAAAGAAATGAGTAAAGAAACCAAAGAGATCTGCTAGCTAGGAAACCAGTGTTCTTCCCCTTGTTTACATGTGACAATTCCTGGAGAAAAAGGGTCTTGAAGCAAATGTACAAACAGGATTTTAAGAGGGGGGAAAAGGAGGGGGAAATTTGCAAATATGGTACTATGCTCAATGAAAATGTTGGCCTAATGTTCCAGGAGGACTTTAATTGGTTAAATCATCCAAGAAAGTTCTAGAAAGCTAATGAGAATAAAGTATGTCTGGCTCTGCTGTCTTCTGAGTGTAAATTCCATCTCCCTATCATTGTGCTCCTTGAAAATAATATTTATTACTGAAGCTGCTGCTGCTATTTTTAGGATACACACACACACACACACACACACACACACACACACACACACACACCTCATGTGTCTTAGCAGAATCTTGCTTCAAAAGCTACCCATTAGGGCAATGACTTTGTAAATCTGATCGCGTTGTTCTTTTTATAATGCTTTCTAGAGATTTATATGAAGTAATAGATTTCTTCTTAATCTGTGAAGGAAAGACCTTTGCAAATCTTTCTAGTCCCCTGAGGCAAAGCTTGAAAACCTTAGGCCTTGACAAGTTTGCCCAGAGTGGTTTCAAAGAGCTCCACTGGAAAAAGCTTTTCTTGGCACTCATTATCAGATCTGTCTAAAGTTCACCTTTCTTGCTGAAATGGGGGAGAAAAATGGTAAGAGGAAGATGAAAAGTGTGTTAGATGTTTTTGATTTTTGAAAATCTCAACAAGAGACTTCTGAAACACCAGAGGAAAGAGAAAGCACACTAGAAGGGCAGAAGGAGAATATAATTTGGCCAAGCATTCTTCATTCTAAAATAAGGATGTTCTGCTTTATCCAGGGCTGCTGCTGAATGTTCCAGGTTCCTTCAAAGAATCACATCTTCTGTGATAACAAATGTACTAGGTATGTCTGAACATTCCACTAATTTAATTGTCGTTTAAATCAAGGAGAGGAGAACAGCAGGAATGGACAAAGACCAGCAAATAAAAGGTTAAATCTTCTCAATTTCATAAGACAAAACAAATCCACCACCCATTTTCTTCAATGTTCTGTTACTTCTGGAAGCACAGATGGGAAGTAAGCACATACTCCTGATGTCTTATCAAAAGGCCTAAATCTTCGCTGAAAAAGATAAATACAGAAGACTTGTTCTTGGGGTGGTGGTGTATTCATGGTGGATTCCACCCCGCCCCCACTTTTTGATATTCAAATCAAACTGGCCTTGGACAGGAATTTATCATGCTTCAAAAGTCAATCCGTGTTTTCTAAGTCAGTAGTGCTTGCGTGTATGGAAGTTTAAAAAAAAAACTTTCAGATTGCTTTTATTGTGAATACCAGAATAAGTATTTATCTGTTTGATATCTGATACTTCACATGTGTGTAGTTCTCAGTGAGAAGTATTTCTATGTAAGAAGATAAAGAATGAAATTAAGAAGGAAAAGAGATATGCTGAAAGTTTTGAAATTATTGACCTTCTAAATTAAAATTATATTTTTCATAGCTATAGAGCTAAAAGTTACTAAATTTTAGAGGATTCAAATAAATTACAAAAAAAAAACTCTAGATCACTTCCATATGCCTGCTACATATATTTCTAACAGTGTTCACTTTTCCCATTATCCCTTGGTGCTATTGTCTGCCATGGGATTATAATCAGAGAGAATCGGTGGGCAGTACTCCTTGAGTTCTAACTTCTATTTTCAGCTACCTAAATTGGCCTTCATAGGTTTCCATTGTGCAAACTGCAAAGGAACTTGTCTTGATGGTAGGAAGAAGTAGTGTGAACTACGTGTCTCTTTTCTTCACAGTTTTTTTTTTTTTGGTTCACAAGCAACCTCCTACCAAAAGCAGAATCTGCAGAAGAGACTACATCCAAGTGATAATGCTATGAAAACGTATGAAGAGAAGCCCAGGTGGCCACCTTGCAAATTTCCAATGTGGAAGCCTTCGACCTCTCCGCCCAAGCAGCAGCTATAGTCCTAGTGTAATGAGCTTTACAAACCCTGGGAGCCACTTTACCCTTAACTACATACGCCTCCCTAATACAGTTCCTTAACCATCTAGCTAAGGAACTCTTAGAAGCCAGTTGACCCCTCTTAAGACCCCCTAAGAGTACAAACAATCTGTCAGAAGATCTGAAATCTTTGATTTTTCTGAGATAAACCCTAAGTGTTCTTCGTACATCCAATTTATGCAGCCGTTGCTCTTTGTCATCGCTACGTCTAGGAAAAAAAATGATGGCCAATAAACCTTCTGGTTTAGATAAAACTCAGATACCACCTTTGGCAAAAATAAAATAAGAGGAACTTCCCAAAGAACAACTATGTTTTTGAGGGTGCTTTACAAATGTTCTGTACATCAAGTCTAAAGGCTTCGTGTGATATGCTGAACAAAAAGAACTAACATTTTTGTTCTTATGCCCAGTTTTTCTTTTTTGTAACTACCTGGCATGACTTCAATATAGGGTTAATGAAGGCCTCTTCACAAAATGAAAACACTGTTGGGCTCCAATTTATTCCATGCTGAAAAAACCCAACCCCATTGGCAAAATAGCCCAGTTGTTTTGCTGTCTTTTAGTAACTGTGCAGTTCCTTGAAAGAACATCTAGTGGTGTCCTCCAAGGGGCCCTACCACTGCTTCTGAGTTGCCTCCAAATGTCTCAGCAGGTATCAGTAGGGCTTTCTCACATAACTCTTGTCAGGATGTTGATTCTCCACTATGCGGGTTGCTGTCATCTAGAATATATTTTCAACTCAGATCTCACCCTACTGAAGATGATCATCTAGTTACATTTTGGCCCATTCTGTACTGTTTATAATTTTATGTTACTTACGGCCCAATCCTATGGTCCATGAGCACACGCTCCAACATGCCATAAAGCACGTTGTGACAGCACGCCTCCAGGCCCACCGGCAGGAAGGCCAGAGTCTTCCTGCTGGCACCAGCAGACGGTGCAATGTCCGCCGGAGCAGGCATACTGAGCAGAGAAGGGGGAGGGTGGGGAAGAGGAGGAATGGGGTGGGAGAGGACGGCGATACGGGCAAGGTGGGTGGATCGGGTCTCGGAGGAGGCGGGATCGATGGTGCCAGTGCACGCTGTATCTTATCCTCCTGATCCTCCAACATGGGTCCGAATAGACCCATTGCGTGGGCTGGAGCTTTCCCCGGGGCAAGGGAACAAATTTCCCCTTAGGAAAAATTTGAACATTTTCATGGCCGTTACAATGTACAAAGATTTCAGGGTTTCGGGTTTATCAGCCATGTAAAATACTTTATGTTAAAAACACAATAAAAACATTTTTTTTAAAGTCCACACGTTTTCACCAGTACAATGTTTCGTCCACTATCCGTGGACCTCTTCAGGTAAGCAGCCACAAAAGTGTAGGATGTTGACACAGCCGATGCATTGGATCGTCATTTAAAAGAAGAAAAGGTGGGAGAACCTGCAAAACGCGTGAAACTGACGATCCAACGCAGCGGCTGCATCAACATCCTACAGCTTTGTGGCTGCTTACCTGAAGAGGTCCACAGATAGTGGATGAAACGTTGTACTGGTGGAAACGTGTGGACTTGTTTTTAAATATTTTAGTATTTTTAAACTTGTTTTTATTGTGTTTTTAACAAAGTATTTTACATGGCTGATAAACCCGGAACCCTGAAATCTTTGTACAATTTCCCCTTACCTTGAAAAGACCTCCCGCCTGTTAAATTCCCCCGCAGGATGCAGCAGAAGCCGTGCTGGCGCTGCTGCATCGGCGCGGGGGAATTTAGGTAGGATTGGGCTGCCCATTTACATTTATACTCATCGTATTCCTTATGAAAAACATTAGTTATGGAGGAGGAAAAGAATTATTCCGAATCTCTGGAATATACAAGAAATAAATGGATTTTTACAAGGCTGATAAAGATGTATTCACTGAAATGTAATTTTCCAATTCCAATTATGTTATCGACTTTCTTTTAAAGGAAAAACAAGGTAAGTCAGGAAAAATAAACATTACCTTGAACATTTTTGTTCTCAGAAAAACATGGTAATAACAGCATTTCTGAAGACAATTCTTCAACCTTTTCTTCCATCAACAAAAAAAGCTTTATGAGCTGGGAAAGGCATCTGAGTTGATGTAGTGTTAAACAGAAGTTTCTACCTTTTCTGGAATATTCCTGAGCACCTGCAAAAGAGGTAGATATTAGTTTTAGACAAAATATATAATAGAGAATATGTATGGAAGCCCCCGGTATCGGCCCTCGCTATGAGGGATCCATTCCGGACCACCATGCGCGGATAGTAAGGGTCTGCAGATTCCGGCGTCCACGTTAAAAGCGCTGTAAAAAGGGGGGAAGGTTAAAAACACGTGGGGTGTTTTTACCTTTTAGAAGCAAACCGTGTCATTTTCAAGCTTCTGTAGATCTTCTTGAAGCTTAACAACTCACTTCTGGGTCATGCAAAGGCTCTTCTCCCCTCCCAGTCACAACCTAGAAGTGGGTCAAGCTTCAAGAAGTCCTGCAGAGGCTTGAAAATGGTGCAGTTTGCTTCTAAAAGATTTTTAAAACAAGGTTTTTTACCTTTTCTCCTTTTCACAGCGTTTTTAACGTGGACCCCGCAGATCCGGGACCCGAAGTAAGTCGAATCCATGGATCCCGAATTCGCAAATAGAAAGGGTCCACTGTATACTAAATATTAAAAATGTGGGTTATGGTGAAGTATCTTTCACATAGACTTATATGATCATAAAATAATTAAAATTACTAAAAAATTAGTCATCTACATACAGAAGATTTGCACCAAATGTAGGAAACTATGGATGAATAAAATTATGTAAAAACGGTTTGACTCCAGTGATTCTGCAACCAGAGTGGGTCAGGGGGATGAATATACACTAGCATGGTGAGTCCATACTGTAAGAAGTTGATCTTAATCCATTCCAGTTAGATCAGACTGTTTTTGGTATCAAAACTCTCAGGTGGCCCTAGCAGACAATCTGCATGTAGACACATTACTGTACTACTAATTCTACTGGATGTTCCAGTGGCTTCTGACATCATTGACTATCAAAAACTACTGAAACATCTATAGCATTGGGAAGTTACAAGGGACTGCTTTAAAGTGATTTAAAGGTCAAGACCAGCAATTGAGATTGGAATTTAAATGAATCAATGGAGCTGAGGTATTGTTCAGTCGTTAAGTCGTGTCCGACCCTTCGTGATCCCATGAACCATATCCCGCCAGGCCTTCCTGTCCTCCACTATCTTCCTGAGTTCGTTCATTTTCATGTTCGTTGCATCGGTGATGCTGTCTAACCATCTCATCCTTTGCCTTCCCCTTCTCCTTTTGCCTTCAATCTTTCCCAGCATCAGAGTCTTCTCCAGAGTCCTCTCTTCGCATTAGGTGGCCAAAATATTTGAGTTTCACCCTCAGTCAGGGTTGATTTCATTTAGGATTGACTGATTTGATCTCCTGGCAGTCCAAGGGACTCTCAGGAGTCTTCTCCAGCACCACAGTTCGAAAGCATCTATTCTTCAGCGCTCAGCCTTCCTTATGGTCCAACTCTCGCAACCATACATTGCTACTGGGAACAACATACATTGCTGAGGTACCACTTGACTAATATGCTATAAACAGATTTTTGCTAATGTTTCAGTACTGCGACTGAATAGTGCATTCCTTATGATTTTAGTGTTTTAGGCTACAGTCCTATGCACACTTACATGGGAGTATGTCCCATTACTGTCAATGGGACTTACTTGTGAGTAGACATGCATAGGATTCCACTGGAGCATCTGAATTGGTAACAGCTTATTTAATTTATTTAAACTATTTTTATGCTGTCTTTCCCTGCCACAAGGGGGGGCACTCAAGGCAGCATACAGCCAGGGCCACCCTGTACAGTTGTGCAGGTTGTGCACTGCACAGGAGCACCACATAGGAAGGAGGAGGAATGTCGATGGAACCACATCTGGCAGGAAGAAGGGACGTCTTTTTCTACTGCCAGGGACTCCTGCTTACAGCACATAAAATACAAAAACATCACAAAATCAATAAAAGGAACACCCTAAAATTATTAATATATACAATTATAAAATGAAATATAAAAATAGCAGCATAAAACCAGCATAACAGTAAAAGACACAATCAAAAAGCAGTCCCCACACTCAAAAAAGTATGCATCAAATTCAGCAAACAGGAGCAATTCTATTATGTCTTGTACCTCTGCTATAAAAGTAAAGTAGTTGTGAAGCCTTAATTGGTCTTTAAAGATTGGGAACTGAAGATGGTCATTATCTTGTAAGTAATAGTTCATATAACAAGATTTAGGGCCATCAAAATAAGCTTTACTCATCTTTTTACTTCCAGCTCAACCGATATCTGAGTTTATGTTACAGATATGACTACTGATGCAAACTTTAAAAAGTTATATATACCGGTAATTACACTGGGAAAACTGGAAATTTCTGTTAACATGTTAACTACAAAAAAAAATGTCAGTTTCATTGTCATCTTTTTCACTTCTGACACTTAAGGAATTTCATTATCCATCAGTGAACAGCCTCTTCCACTTTAAATAAGTAAACCAGGAAACAAGGAAGACTGTTAATGAGCAAGTATCACTAAGCTGATAAAAAGGCGGAGCTTATCTAACTTACATCCCAATCCTCTCCAGGGCTGCCACAGTGTGCAAAAGCACACTGCGCCGGATCTTGGGCAGGATTGGGCCAGCGCCAGTGCAGCTGGAGGCCTCATTGGGAGAAAGGGACAGTCTTCCCTTTCCCCAGGTAATGCCCCAGCTGCCCCTATGGGTCTCCTCGAATTTGCACCAGCAAAATGGTCAGTGCAAATCCGAGGAGCCCGTGTAGGAGAGCAGCGCCGACAATCCCTCCCCCCTCCCAGGTCCAACGTACTGGACGCCCTCTCCCGCCCAGCTGCAGCTAACCTGAGTGACACACCATCTGGATATGGCCTGCAGGGGCCGGCACAGGCCTCTGCACCAGCCTAGGGCCGGCACAACTGCTTTATGGCAACTTTTGTGACAGTCCTAGGCTGGCGAAGAGGTCCTATGCCAGCCTAGCGGCCAGATAGGATTGTGCCCTAAGATAAGCATAGGGTGGCTGACATATTTAAAATGTATTCAAAATAATATTGAAAATGCAAAATATAATAAAACCAGTACAGCAGCAGCATAGAAGAAATCACTTCCTTGATTCATGTCTTAAAAACTGAGTTATATATTTGAAAATGTGATCAGTGGACTCTGAGTAGGTTCAGTATTCTCTTCCCCTTCCCATGAGGTGACACAGAATGCTTCTTCACTACTGCCAAATTATTTATTATTTTTGAATATAGAGGTGTGATAGGAATTGACAAAGGTAACAAGAGACACATTAAAAAAAAAGGCTGAAATTAGTTGAAAGCTACTGAAATTATTCTGTGTTCCTTTGGTCACCCTATTTCCTCATTCACAGCCTGATCCTGTGTAGGCTGCAGCGGCCGGCCTAAAGGGCCGACCACCTAAAGGGCCGATCTGGGGCAGCAAAACAAGTTAGTTTTGATACTCCTAATTCATAAACCTTCTACTATTTATGTTAAGCATTTATACTCAATCTTTAAAAAAATATAATGTTCACCAGGCAGCTTACACCTTCGATACGTATAAATAACATACTCAATAATGAAAATAAAGTATCAAAAAAGAAGATCAGCATAAACATTCATCTTAATTTAGTTACTGATTTAAAAGCTAGCAATAATAAATGCAATCATACAACCTCTTTTCAGAACACAGGGATTTTCAGGCTCCTTCAGAACAATAAGGTTTCTAAAAATGGAAAATGAAGGGTCTCCAACGATTTAATTCTTACGGGTATCATAGCCATGTATAAAAGGTCATGAGGGAGGGGGTAGTTCTCAGATCCCCTGGCAGGGTGTTCCACAGTTGTGGCGCCACAGCAGAGAAGGCTCGCCCACGTGTTGCCACTCCCCTAACTTGCGATAGAGGTGGTACACGCAGGAGAGCCCCCTCAGATGACCTAAGAGCGCGGGCCGGAACGTATGGGAGAAGGCGGTTCCTCAGATATCCTGGACCCAAACCGTGAAGGGTTTTAAAGGTCATTACCAGCACCTTAAATTGGGCTCGGAAACGAATGGGCAGCCAGTGCAGCTGCTGAAGCAGCAGCTCAACAGAGTCAAACCACCTAGCTCCAGCAACCACCCCGGCCACCGCATTCTGCACTAATTGCAGCTTCCGAACCGTCTTCAAGGGCAGCCCCACGTAGAGCACGTTACAGTAATCCAGTCTTGAAGTCACTAAGGCGTGGACCACCGTGGTCAGGTCTGATCGACTCAAGTACGGCCGCAGCTGGCGCACCAGCCAAAGCTGGGCAAACGTACCCCTGGCCACAGCCGCCACCTGGCTTTCCAGGTTGAGCTGTGAATCCAGAAGTACTCCCAGGTATTGGGAGGGCTCAAAACGTTTGTTTCGTCTAGCGTTTGTGTGATGGGTTGTGGTCTGCCTCCTGTGTCTCAAGATGCTCTGCCATGCTGCTTTTGTGCTCCATACTGTTGCCCCCCCCAGTGGATTTTATTGTTTTTACTCAACAGCTTTCAATCTTTCAGATTGCTTCCTAGACAATGTTTCCAGGAACAGGAAACGAAACGTTGGAATTTTAAAACACTGGACTTTGGATTTTAATAGATTTTGTCTGTCTTGTTGATTCGGAAGGAAACGAAAGACGCAAGTGGATTTTATATTTGTTTTTATTCAAGTCTGTTTTTATTATACATGGCTATGATACCCATAAGAATTAAATCTTTGGAAATAATTGCTGGCCATGAAAGCTTTCGTGCAAAAAAAGAAAGTGAAGGGATTCGGCAGATTTTCTTAGAGAATTCCACAACAGCAGAGCCCCAACCAAAAAGGCTCTGTGTCTGAGCACAAACACATGATTTAGCAACTATGACAACATACTAAAATAAATTTCACTGAATTACTCAAAAGTCTTTGCTTTAGAAGGAAACATGTTATGACTTGTGAAACTTATAACTACAAACAGAAATGTGGAGATTCTTTTTAGTATTAAATATGGAATTGAAACACCAAATGTAATATACCAGGGTGCACTATGTTTATTTCAGGTTTTGCTAGTTGTTTCATGGAATACATACACACAGGCACGCACAAGGAGATCAGGTTAGAGTCAAGGTAGAAAATGGTTTGTCTGCCACACTTCCAAATTCTAAACTGCATTGAAAGAAAATACAGTATGTGACATGGGCACATTATTAGATTTTCATTACCTTTCTATCATACTTTGTTAGTCATGAGCAGCAAGACCCTTTGGGCCACCATAAGTAGCAGTTGGGGTTTTAAAAGATGTAGGGGAGAATCAAATAAAACTACATTCAAGCTGTTTCTGTTCTGTCTTCTTTAGTGCAGTCACCACACAATGTGTGCAGCATTTAATGATAAAACAAGTTGCGTACTTTTAACAGGACTAGTACTGCCCATTTTTGTCAAAAAGCTCTGTCTGCATTGCCAAATACAATTGTGAATGCCCAGAATCTACCCTTAGGAAAAACTATAAAAGGCCACCTTCTCTTCATACCACTAAAATAGAGAGAAAGGTTTTCTTGATAATTCTGTAATGACAAAGAAGTGGGGAATATTCGAATAATTGTATCAGCTGTTGAGAAAGCTATCCCACTGCATTTAAACTGGGTGAATAAGAGAAAGGTTAATGTGCTGATTGTGCCACGTTATTTCTACAGTCAATGATAATAATCTCCAGTATTTAGTGTTAACCTTTTGGATGAAACCACAGATTAAAGATGGTTGGGTTAAATGATTACAAACTGAAGTAGCAAGTACTTCTATAAACATTTTTTTTAAAAAAAGATAAAGCATTAAATTAATCAATTAACTTCAGTTAAAGAAGGGAAAACACGTGATGATTGTAAGGAAGGTGGAGGACAGTAACCAGGTTTAAAAAAATGATAAAGGCCAGGATTTAACAAAGGGATTTGCCCTTTGGGATTTGCATGGGCAAGAACTGCACACGCAGCAGAAGCTCTCTTTTCACCTTTCTCTACAGCAGCTCCCACTGCCAGACACCCAGATTGCAATTTAAAAAGACTGCTCAGTCTTTGGGAACTGCCACAGTGAAAGGGAAAAAGAATGCTCTAACTGCACTCAGTACTCTTCTATACACATGTACTGTATGTCTGCTTCTTTGGATCCTAGTCAAAGATTATTCAAAATTCAAGTACACATTAATTTTCAATAATCATAATACTTTTTCCATGTTGCTAAATTGGCAAAAACATATATTCGGAATTAACGGATATCTTATTTGCACAAGTACATTTTCAAAGCAATGGATGGAGGTGGGGCTTATAAACATAAAACTCAACAACACTGTTTCTACTCTCAATGATATTAACTTCTAACCTGAAGCAGTTATGGCATCACTATCTTGAATTTTATCAGAGCATGCGGTATCTTAAGCTTTATTATTCTTCCACATGTTCTCTGTAATGCTATATTCATCTTATACACATTTGTCAAGATGTAGTACAACAACTGTAGGTTTAAAAAATGTTTTACTAAATAACAAATTACTTATTTGGGATTTAAGCAACCTGTGTGCAGGATTGCTGCCTAATACCCTAAGCCTCCAAAAGGCAATTTAATATTTCCGCTTAGCAGCTGCAATACCATTCTAACCCAAACTGCTAGAAATAGTACCAGCAGTTTTCCATACACAGACTTAAGATAATTACTTAAAAACCCACTTCATTATTATACACTGGCATTTCTAAACAGTTAGATTTGACTAGGTAACAAGATACATTCAAATCAGATATATAATTACTGCACACCAAAGAAACTATAAAATGTTCACAAGCAAATCTCTTTGACCTTGCTAATGTCTGCTCTTTATTAATCTAAGGCAAACATTGTTTGTAGATTGCATTTGTTATAAAATATGAAAAAAGAAAGGAAATCCCCTAACGGTTGTTATTGATTTCAGCATATATGAAGGGAGATTTAAGTGGCGTTTACAAAACAGAACAGATGCAGATGCTGACAAAAAGGTAAACAATTGTTGCATGGCTTACTGCCAGACTCTGAGCCGATATATTAAACTCCAAGTGAAGCACATCTCCCCTATGGATTGCACTTATTGCCACTTCATTTCCTATGTGCACTGTCTCTCTATTGCTGTGCCTGGCAGTCAGCTATTTCCAGTTCTTTTGTGACCCCTGAGGCCTAGTGCTACCTCACACAGCCATTAGTGAAGGGAATTGCATGTGTCTGACACGGCCTGAAACCAATTATTTGATATTTTCTTCAGAATGATGCCCAACTCTGTTGGGAATGAGCAATCATGAAATAATTTACCTCCTGATTTAATTTTTTCCTGCACAAATTAGTTGTACTCTGAGATAGCTATACACAGCTGCCCATGACATATCTCTGTCTTATCAAGATTATACTTGAAATGATGAAGGAGGGAGGGGGCTGAATAGAATAGGTTAGGGAATCCTGCTTTAAAAAGGCATTGACAAGTTTATCAGATATACTGATCACATGTACTCTCTGCTGATTGAAACTGACAGAACCATAAAGAACTGTCAGTGCACAAGGGGAAAGCACACGGATGCAAACCATTATCAGAGCGTTTAAGGTTTTTTAAACACTGGTCTGCTTTTCACTTCCTTTTCCCATACAAAACCTAGTGATGCAAAAATATCTTTTAGAAAAAAAGAACAAATAAAACAAAACATACACTCTTACTCGATTTCACAGCTTGCATGAATGTTTTAAGTTCCTGCAGTACTGACAAAATAAAAAGACACATTTTGCTTCTTATAACCTGGGGTGGTGGTGGTAGATGAAACTGTGTATTACTAATAGTTCACCATGCCAAAGTCAAAAACTCTCTGAAAAGAAATTTCAGCTTCTCTCTACCCATAAAAAGCATGCACAAATTCTGCATATTCAGTGATTCAGAGGCAGCTGGTGGGCCACTGTGGGAAGCAGGATGCTGAATTAGTTGGGTCTTTGGCCTGATCCAGCATACCAAAAGCAGATTATTTCACAAACCTAAAAAAAACTAAGCATAAAGTGTGATAGGCCCATGTCAGTTCCATAGGCCCAATCCAACAGCAAAAAATGTAGGCTGGAATCCAAAGAACTGCATGGCTAGTTCCGCACACCCTAGGGGTCTCTGAGGTTGTGCTTCTCCACTACATGTGGCAAACCACTCTTGAAACTCAAAAGATTTTAAAATGGATTATGATTACATGTTTGCTGTCCAAAGAGACCAGTCAAAAATCCAATTAGGCTTCCATTTCAAAAAGGTTAACTGCAAGAAATGTGAACTATCAAGTGTTCTAAAGCTTTTTCTTGACATTTTTGGACCCATGTTATAATTTAGAAGCAAATGAGAGGCACAAAGCAAATGTGATATTGTGATTGATATACTACAGACAGTGAGAACCATAAACATTGGCTTTAACACACATTCATGTCGCAATCCTTACTAAAATTAGAACGGCGGAGCGTTCCGCCGTTCTAAGTCTTCGCGAACTTGCCATAAAGACTGGAAAGGGCGGCCAGCACGGAGGCCAGCAGCCCTCACTCCACTGCTGGATCGCCCATGCGCTGAGGCGTCGCTCCGGTAGGGGTGGGACCGTAAGTATCGCTCCGTCCTAGTCCCTTTACCGAGCGAGCAGGAGTCGGCCCCACCCCCTCACTGTCAGAGCCATTCCCGTGCGGAGAAAGCAGCAGGCAAGAGACCCTGCCTGCTGCTTTCTCCGCAGGGGAAAGGCTCCGACAGTAAGGGGGCGGGGCCGCCTCCTGCTCGCTCGGTAAAGGGACTAGGACAGAGCGATACTTACGGCCCCGCCCCTACCAGAGCGACGCCTTTGCCCATGCGGTCACCGGAGGAAGGTAAGTGATCCCCTGGTGGCCACATGGGTGGTCCAGGCGGCGAGGGGGAGGCAATTGGCCCAGTCAGCCCGGAGGCAGGGATGGCGGCCGCCATATCCCCGTCCCCTTTCCAGGCCAGCACAGACTTTACACGGCCTCCTCCGACATCCGCCAGAAATCCGAGGAGGCCCATAGCGGCCTCCCTACGTTACACCGGGGGAAGGGGATGAGTGTCCCCTTCCCCCGAGGACCAAGGAGACCCTGGGGAATGGCAATAGGATCCAGCGGGCGGCCTGGGTCGCCCGCCGGATACTTAGGCAGGATTGTGCTGCCCGTAGATTAGGACAAACCAAGTAATAGACTCTTTCACTTTAAAAAAAATAGAGTAATACTTTACTTTGTGTCAAACCCTGGCCCCTGCAAAGCAATTGGATGCTCCAACTGTTATGCAAATCATTAATTCGGCTATCTAGAAATTCTGGGATCCCTCATCTTAAGATCATGCAGAAAATTACTGCTTATCCTTCTCTTCCAAATCTAATACAATTGGTGGCAGAAACGTTTTTTAAAATGTTTGCTACACTACATACCTAGCTAACTACTTGACACCTGAAATAAAGTGCAGTGTAAAAGAAAATGTTTTGAGGAAAAAAATGGGAATGATAATTTGGAGAAGTTGTAACTGTAAAGTGTTTTACATCACTTTCACATTTCTAAATAGACACATTCAAAATACAGCAACCAATTTCATGCCTGTCCTTTCATCAGTGTACCATAAAACAGCAGGTCTGATTCCACTTGTGCACAAGGGCAGAGGTCTTCAATACATGGGTTGGGAGTCAGGAGTGGGCTGCAATTTGATCTCAGATGGATCATAGCACCACTGCCACCACTATTTTGCTTTGAGCCTCAAGCCTGCACAATTTGAACAGGAGCCAGGATGAAGATTTACCTTAGATGAGGTCAATCTTGCTGAAGACTTTGGAGGGGTTGTTTTGGTCAAGCCCCTAATCTTCAGTAGGTTCCCTCAGTCTTCTACCCATCAACCTGCTATGACACTCCCTCTGCTCTCTGCCTTGCTCATCTTGCTTCCTCTTTTTCTCCCTCTACCTTTCAAAACTGAGTGCATGCTGTAGCCATGGTGCTCTCTGTCCTTCCTTTCCTTCCAATTGGCCTGGGAGGAAAGAAGGAGTAGAATGACACAGTAGCAGAGCATACTGATTAGCTGCCACCAGGTAGGAAAAGGAGAAGGAACTGTGGCCACTCAATTGCCTACTCCCACTGGCCTCTTTAAGTTGGGTCCCATGTTGAATGCAGGGATTTGATATGGGGCCCAGCTCTTTACAAGTTGAAGTGTGCCTGGCACAATGCATAGAACAGCTAAAGGCTATTGAGGAAGGTATCAAACTCCCTATGGGAGTGCCCTTCCATGTACCCATAACTGCATTGGGGGGGGGGGGGGAATCGATTGTACCATTTGTTTGCAAAATTGACAGAAATCTAGACTCTTTTCCGAAAGTGAAAGACAAACAAAGGAAATGTCTGATTTGTCCAGTGGCAGCTACAAATAGTATATGCTTCCTACCTACACTGGCCAGCTCTCTTATCCTTGTTGTCCTGTCAAGGAATAACAAAGTGAATTCCCAGTGGAATAGACTGTAAATATTTGTTGTTGAATATTGCTTTAGCTGAACCACATGGAGCTAAGTAAGGCTCTAGGATTAGCAATGTTAATACTTTCTGTTTCCAATTTAATCAGTCTGAGTGGACTGGTAAAAGATCGAAGCCGAATACCTGAACTTGATTAATTTAGTTTATATATGTGCTATAAATAATCTTTATCCCCCCCCCCCCCCGGTTGATGACAATGGGACTAGATGTTCAAGCTTTTTTGAATGTGCATCTAACGATGCATATCCAGGAGTTCAGTACTTCAATAACCATAGAAAGTTTATTTTTAAACATCAAAGCTTTAACAATCTCTGTTATACTGTATATCAAATACATATAATTGAAGACACCTTTTTAAATAGTTATACCTAGGTCAGTGTGAGAAATAGCAACATATGAAAACTGAGCATGTACATTTCATGGGTTTTGTGGGTTACATTTCGTGGGTTTGATGCATCAAGCTTGTGAATTTAAAATTACTTTTTCACAGACACCATCATAACTTGTACGAAGCATGTTTTTAAATTCTCTATTTTTTTTAAACAAATAGAGCTCCCAAAATGATTGGAGCCTTGTAATAAGTACACAAAATGCCCCACAACATAATAGTATCTCAGCAAGGAACACCTAATTAAGTCCTACTCAGGAGATAGCTAACGTGCGTTGAAGAGTCACGTAAAGCATCATGTAACAATTTTCTTGTCAAACAATACTGCAGGAGCCTTAGGAACCTCTTCAGGAGACCTTTTAGAAGTCCTTCTTCTTTTGGTTTTCATAGCCCTCTATGGTTTCCTTTACACACTACTGTATGTTCCTAAGAAAAACCAACTTAATAATTCCCTCTCAACTTCTTTGTCATGCTCTTTTTTATTAAAGAGAGTACTCTAATATATAAATCCCAGGCTGACCTCTGACCGCTCAAGAGAAATCGGATTGAAGAGTAAATCACTTTCATCTTTTATACTTGGGAGGAGAATGCAATAATTAGGGGGCATGGTGAGTTAAATGTTCTTTTCACCCTTAGGAAGAACACCCAGGTGTGCAAAGGAAGCATTGAGATGAAAATAATTAGTGTTTCCTAATTGGAAATATTCTGAAAAAACTGACCAAAATTTAAATTGTTTTTTTTTTCAAAGTGTATATAAGAAATCAAATAGTAGATGTGAACCTTTATAGCTTTTGCAGGATTCAAATGTGCAACATGTATGATATCAAAACACTCCCTAAATATAGATATTTAAATGGCAAATATTAATATATCTGTAATCATTGGTTTCTCAAATTATCACATTTAATAATAATTAATTCCTAAATAACTCATCTTTTAGATTTGGTATAGATAAATAATAAATTTCATTGCTGAGCTGGACATTATGGGATTAATAAGAGATTTGAAGCAACAGTATTCAAGCATGCATGCTACCAGCTTTGAAATTATTTTCAACTCAATTGACATTTCACTAACTTAGCTACTATCATCTTACCCCCAAGTAGAAAGCTTAATACTTTGTAATCTTGTAAAAAATGCCCCACTCCCTCTAGAAACATGTGTGGCCTTTAAGAGTCTACTTGATTTGCTTAGAATTCATCAGTGTATTTGTAAGCAGATGATTTTATTTTCCTCATAGTTTATTTCTATATCTATAAACATAATTTATATTAGATACTATGATAGAAATCAAATAAGTACCAATAAAAGAAACAAAAAAAATCTGTTACACAGCTAAAATCCAGCAAAAAAAAAAAAAGCCTTGATAAAATATCACAATGCAACTGCGCTCTTCAGTTGAATTGTTTTTAAGGGGAATTCATCCAAGGTTGGCCAAGTTGGGGTCTGGTTCAGGGCCTATGGACTACCAGGGGCCCAACAAACCAACGCTGAAGCCTCTCAATGCATGTCCGCAATGGATCCAATAGGATTGCGCTGTAAGATTGTGAAGGTGCTAAAAGATGTTGCTGGATCATTTTAAAGTTCAAGAAATGTGTAGCTTCTCATTTTAAATTTTCAATGTAGAATGTAGAACGGGCTAGGTGTAGCTACACCCCCCGGAGGGCAGTGCCATGACACCCCCATGTGACATAACAAGCCCCACCCCGGGTGCGTGATGTCACAAGTCCCGCCCCTGCACCAGAAAAAGCACACACACACACCCGTGGTTTTCCAGCTGCTTTTAGGCCGGGGTGCTTCGTTTCCCCCGCACCGCCGAATCAGCAGCAATTGCACCCCCCCACCGTGTGTCGCCCCCCCACCCACCTAACAATGCCATAGACAGATGATCCATTAAGCTTTTTTAAAGCACATTTCTGTTTATGTTTTTGTTATTCAAATTATAGCTATTTCTCATAAAATCTAAGAATGTAGCGATCAGGGTGGGGGGAGCCCTGAAGTCGGTGACTTTCCCATTATCTGCTCCTAGGCAAAGGCCAAAATTGGTAGACACCCCTGCTAGAACAAGGACAAAGCCAGGCAGAGAGAGACCATACTCTGAGTTCAACCAACCAAGGGAGGTAAAGAGTTAAGCAAGGTTATGTTAATTAAGGGCCATTGATTGTTGCACTGTGTGGCATCTGTGTGTCACTTTCCTCTAAGGTCTTGCAAATTTGGGCTCCCCACTTTGACATAATTTCCCTTGCAAGCACAAGTCCTACAGCATGATGAATTAAATTCAACTGCTCAGTGGTCAGGCCACCTACCTGGACAGACATTTTCAGATTCCTTCTCCAGGGTTTCTCTCCCACTAACGACCTAAGCATGGGTGCAGCCCACACCCTGCCATATCTTTTGTCCCTTCTGGAACCTCTCCAATTGGGGTGCAATTAACAGCGCAATCCTCTCTAACTTTGGAGCGGCGAAGCTGCGGAGGCCCTCACCAGACCCCGTGGCCGCTGATGGAGGCAAGTCCTGCACCGTCGGTGCAGGGGCGGGGAGGGGGCAGGGATATCAGCAGCGTACTCCGCCAATATCCTCTGCCCATTCCCAGGTTGGTTTGGCCTTACATGGCCTCCCCAAATGTACACCAGGTCTGAACCTGGCGTACATCCGAGGAGGCCCATAGGGCCCCAGCTGGCTTACACCTGGGGAAGGGGACGAACATCCCCTTCTCCTGAGGTGCTCCATAGGATAGTGGCCAGCCCTTTAGGCTGGCCGTGTATCTTTAGGCATGATTGCGCTGTAAGCCTTTGTGCCCTCCTGGAAGGGCACACCTTAACTTAATCAAGCCCAGGAAACTCTTGGCTGCACACAGAGGAGATGTTCCAGATTTGTATTCATTGTCCAAAGTCCTATAACTATCTCTGCTTTGAAAGCAGAATTTTGGCGTTTTTCTTCCCCACTACAGCTTTCCATTTTTGGTGAGATTTTTCCTGCTTAGAGAGCCTCTTGCCAACATATGTGATGGACATGTACTTGAGCAAAGAAATGTTGGGCTCAGATTCATAAACAGATACAGTTGATTTTAAAGATTAATGTGCAAATGAAACCGGAAGGATTTTTGTTGGGCATGAGGGATGATTATGTAGGGGAAAATCTTGAAACTTTGTTTTTATATATGAGAAGTGCGGCAAGAATTTTATATGCACAAAATTGGAAGAATTCATTTCAGAGATACCTTTGCTGAAAGATTAGTGGTTGAAAGTTTCAGATTATGCTGAAATGGATAAACTCACAATTTTAATTAAGGAAAAGTCAGTTTTGTGAATAATTGGAAACACCTTACTGATTTTTTTAAGAGAGAGAATGACGTGATGATATGTGGATTTAATGAATAGAATGTTGGAGGTATTTTGGTTTAGCTGGCTGGGTCGGTTGGCTGGGTTGGGGCTTGAAGGCACCGTTCTGAGGTGGTTCCGCTCCTTCCTGGCTGATAGATCCCAGAAGGTGGTGCTGGGGGATGCTTGTTCGGCACCCTTGCCCTTGAGGTGTGGGGTGCCACAAGGGTCAATTCTATCCCCCATGCTGTTTAACATCTATATGAAGCCGCTGGGAGAGGTCATCCAGGGGGTTGGGGTAGGGAGTCATCAGTATGCGGATGACACCCAGCTCTTTCTCTCCTTTCCACCTGACTCCAACGGGGCGGTTGATGTCCTGAATCGTTGTCTGGAGGCAGTTGGGAGCTGGATGGGGGCTAACAAGCTGAAATTAAATCCTGATAAGACAGAGGTTCTTCTGGTCCAGAAGTCTGCAACTCAGGTACTGGATCATCGTCCTGCTCTGAATGGGGTTGTACTCCCTCTGAAGGAGCAGGTCTGCAGCTTGGGGGTTCTCCTGGATGCGCAGCTGCTCCTGGATTCCCAGGTGGCGGCTGTGGCCAGGGGGGCTTTTGCCCAGCTTCGGCTGATGCGCCAGCTGCGACCGTACTTGGATCGTGCAGACCTGGCCACAGTGACCCATGCCCTAGTGACATCTAGACTAGATTACTGCAATGCGCTCTACGTGGGGCTGCCTTTGAAGACTGTTCGGAAACTGCAATTAGTGCAGAATGCGGCG
Source organism: Plestiodon gilberti rubricaudatus (assembly GCA_026170595.1). Taxonomy (NCBI): domain Eukaryota; kingdom Metazoa; phylum Chordata; class Lepidosauria; order Squamata; family Scincidae; genus Plestiodon; species Plestiodon gilberti. The sequence continues at coordinate 42,172,721 of JANXHW010000002.1, forward strand.
GCCCGGGTGGTTGCCGGGGCCTGTCGGTTCGACTCAGTCGGACCGTTGCTTCGGCGGCTACGCTGGCTGCCGGTTTGTTTCCGGGCACAATTCAAAGTGCTAGTTTTGACTTTTAAAGCCCTCAACGGCTCGGGTCCAGGGTATTTGAGGGACCGCCTCCTTCCTTATAATATGACCCGTACTCTGAGGTCATCAGGGGGGGCCCTGTTAAGCATGCCGCCAGTGACAGAAGTGAGGGGGATGGCGGTGCGGAATAGGGCCTTCTCGGCGGTGGCGCCCCAATTGTGGAATTCCCTCCCCCTGGAATTAAGAACGACTCCCTCTTTAGAGGCCTTTCGGCAGGGCCTTAAGACGTTTTTATTTAGGATTGCTTTTAATGTCTGACATGGTGGGCTGACCTTTTAACAAACGGTTTTAATATATGTAAATGCAGGTGACCCGCTGGGGTTGTTTATTTTTAACTTAAATTGTTTTAATTAATTATTTTAATGTGTTTATTATTTTAATGTGTTTATATGTATTTTAATATGTTGTAAGCCGCCTTGAGTGCCCTCGGGAGAAAGGCGGGCTACAAATTCCTTTAAAAATAATAATAATAATAATAATAATAATAATAATATTTTTTTCACATTTTTATACCGCCCTTCCTCCAAGGAGCTCAGAGTGGTGTACATATTTCCTCCCCTCCTTTTGTCCTCACAACAACCCTGTGAGGTAGGTGGGGCTGAGAGATAGTGACTGGCCCAAGGTCACCCAGGAAGCTTCGTGACTGAGCGGGGATTTGAACCTGGATCTTCCAGGTCTAAGTCCGACTCCCAAAATAGAGAATAGTATTCTAGTAGGATATACTGCTCCGTGTTTGCTGTAATCTTTCGAAATACGATGTATTGTTTTGAGTTTTGATATTATATTAATAAAAATAAATAAAAACAGAGACTCTTGCCTTGGTTGCTGCCCTCACCTCTGGAGGAGCTGTTTTCCCTGTCCACCAAGGGGTCATTCACCGGCCCACCCTGGGAGGGGGCGGGGATATTGGTGCCAGGATTCATTGATATCCCTGTCACTTTCCTGGGCCGGCCTTACATGGCCTCTCTGGACATGCACCAGCTAATGAGCTAGTGCGAATTCGAGGAGGCCCATTGGGGCCTCCAGGGCTTACACCGGGGGAAGGTAGACGTTCGTCCCCTTCCCCCAAAGTGAGTCCCGGCCTTGATGATGCAGGCCACATCCTGCCTAGGATGCAGAGGTCAGTCATTTCGGCCAGCCGCCACATCTTAGGCAGGTCAGGCTTAGCCTTACCATAGTCCCGGTTCTGGCCGGGACAGTCAGGTTCGGGAGCCCAAATCCCGGGCACCCGGCAGGTTTCCTCAATTGTCCCGGCCAGCTGGGACATCTTCCAGCCTCACGCGGGTACACGACAAGGCTGGAAGCACTTTGAAAATGTCCGAGTTCACTCGGACATTTTCAAGCCCTTCTAGCCTCATCGCGTACTCTCGCGAGGCTAGAGGCTCGCCAAAACGCTGTTCCAGAGAGCTTCTAGCCTTGTGGAGGTGCGCGAGGCTGTCTGTCAGGTTGGGGGCAAGAAACTGGAGCAGCAGCAGCTAGAATGGGCGGGCGGCAGCAACAATCGCGCTGTGAACAGAAGCTGAAGTCGCCGCTTCAGCTTCTGTTCCCAGCGCGATTGTTGCTGCCGCCCGCCCATTCTAGCTGCTGCTGCTCCAGTTTCTTGCCCCCGACCTGACAGACAGCCTTGCGAGGCTAGAAGCTCTCTGGAACAGCGTCAGAACTTCTGTGAGAACGTGTGAGAACGTTTGTAGTGGGGTTTTTTTGCGGGAGGGAGGCAAGATTGAGCAACTTTTAAACAACCCCAAGGACAAGAGACCACCCCTTTCCAACCCAGGCATTTACAGCATTCCCTGTGGTACATGTGGAAAGGAGTACATTGGATTGACTCAGAGGTCCATCAGCACTAGATTAAAAGAACATGAAGGTTCGGTAAGACTGGAACACCCAGAACAATCTGCGGTGGCTGAACATGTTCTTACCACAGGACACTCTATACTGTTCAAAGAAACCTGCTCTATAAGAACAGAAAACAAGGGAATGATTTTGAAGAACTTGGAAGCTCTTGAGATTAGCAAAAAACCACCTCACTTACTGATGAATAGGCAGCAAGAATTGAATCTTGCCAATCGCATTTGGCTCCCTGTCATACGTAAACATCCTATGAAGGGACAGGCTCGCAATAATATAACAACAGAAAATGCGAGTTGATACTATGTGACTGATAGACACCGGGTCTCTAAGTGAACAACAGCCCCAGGTCTAAAGGACAAAATTGCAAGCTATCACTTGCAGGAGTTTTTGCAGGATCGATCTCTTTGATTGACAGAGGAGTTCCGGAATGGTTTCCGTTCAACTGACAGCATGTTTCCCTAACTTCTGAAGTTCAAAACAACGAAGCAAGACGCCGAGAACTATAACATCTTTCATTCCTTTTTGGATTGCCCCTGAAGATGTGTCCAGATTAGGACACGAAACGTTGGGCTCACTTGTCCAGCCGTGGTTTCTTAATAATTTCTGTTTGTCCGGGAATACATCATTAAACCCAGATAAAATAGTCATTGTTTTTAAACCTCAGTCGGATTGCTGTGTTTTTTACATAGATATGGCTGCGTTACCCGTACTACCTGTTTCTCTAACTAATACTGTATTTATTTTACAGTGGACGCGCCCACTTCCGGTGGACACGCCCACTTCCAGCGGAAGTGACATTACAGTTTTTGACCCGCCTTCCCGTGATGTCACTTCCGCCCCCCTTCGGGGTGCCAAAAATCTGGTAAGCCTAGTCAGGCTGTCAATTAGATTATAAACTGGTTCTTTCAGTTGAACTGATATTATCATATTACTCATTACAAATCCTATCACAATATATTTATTATTTAAAACCTGTATACCTTCAGTCATTTATAACCTGGGTTCCCTTTTATATTTATTCCTGTTCATTTAAAAAAATGGATGATAAAAATTGATATTAAAATTAGAAGCCAGTCAAGCAATTATTGAGATTAAGTATTGTGAATGAAAAGCATTATTTATTAATTCATGACTATGAAATTTAAAACTTTGTGTTATATCTGTAGCCGCCTTTTATTTTCCAGTAACTAGACAAACATCCATTACAGTGTGTGAACTTCCAGGACAGTTTTATTTACTGATTTTTATTTTTCTTACACCATTGGATCAATTACAATAATTCCTATCAAAATCACTTTTCCCATATGGCACACTTATTTATTTTCCCATATGGAGAATAAAATCCTAGCTTTCACCTCCAGGGCAAAAATCCCAATTGCATGTCCTAAATTAAATTAACCTGGTGGTTCAAAAATGTGCTAGTTTGGCAATTCCCAGAGGACACTAGGATCTTGTATGCATCTAGAATATAGGAATCACATTGGAAGTATTGTCACTCAGCTAAAAAAAGCTAAAGAATTTTCCCTCCTCTTTCACATTCTTAGTAACTATGGCTTGAGCCTAAACGATGGTAAAGTTTTATGTTTCTTCAGCAATGAATTAATGAGAAATTTTAAGCAATGGTACCCAATCTCAGTAGAAGTGGCGCTGCTAGAAGTCTTTATTTTAAAATATATTTCTTGTTTTAAATGGGTATGTTTTTTCCTTAACATTGCTTGGAAAGCAATATTTATTTATACTATACAGATTGATTACCCCTTATCCAGACATGCGAAATTCAGACTATTCCAAAATCCAGACATTTTTGAGGCTATGCCTTTAAAAAAAAACTTTTTCCAGTACCTAGCATAGCACAATGCATGCTGGGGCACAAAATTATTAAAAAATATTGTACAAAATTACCTTCAGGCTGTGTATAAGATATATATGAGACATAAATGAATTTTGTGTTCCATACTTGGGTCCCATCCCAAAGATATGTCATTTATGCAAATATTCTGAATTTCAGACAAATCCGAAATCCAGACAACGTCCCGTCTGAAGCAGTCCGGATAAGGGATACTCAATCTGTATTTCAGTATCACACACTAGCTCTGAATGACCTCTGAACGACCTAAGATTTTTTTATACATTGATCTGGCAACCTGATCTGATCTGGCAGGACGTCTGGCTCAGTTGGTTAGAGCATTCATCTCACAAATGCCTGAAGATCTGCAGGACAGCAGTTCAAGACGGCCGGAAGTCTGTTGGAGAGCTGCTGACACGCCGAGCTGATAAGCTGCAGAGCCCTGTGGGGGAGTGGAGCTGAAGCGTGCTGAGGCGAACGCCAGAGAGAGAGAGAGAGAGAGAGAGAGAGAGAGAGAGAGAGAGAGAGAGAGAGATGGACTGTGAAAGTAACATTGCGAATGAAGGGTTCTATGAAAGATTAGAACATTATTATAGGGTCATTCCGTGTCAAATCAACCAATAAAAAATACATTTTGGAACTTGATGTCACGGATTTTGCTCATTTTCGGTACATTTGTAGCTTACCATGAGATGTTTAAAAATTATTTTTTCCAGATTTTTTTGTCCATCCGTTTTTGAGATATTGAATGTTCAAAATTGCCAAAAAAGGCCAAAATCCACTTGTCACATACATTCAAATGCCAGTTACAGGATTACGACGAACGCTACAGACATAGGACAGGTGTCGTTTTAAAGCTTATGAATAGGGCTTTCATTTGATATACGACATGACAAAATTGTAAATTTTCAAGAAATTCAAAAATATTCAAATAATATTAATTTTGAAATTTTGAAAAATTGAACTTTTTTAAAATTTTCAAAAAAAACACACTTAAAGGTATATGTCTTGTAGTCAATCAGTCAAAATTTCAAGATGGTATCTCAGTGGTATCATACAAAAATTAAATATTCTTGTTGGCAGTGACCAGGAATTAAACCCCTCAAGTCCATTTTTCTACAGTTTACGTTGATATGAAATGAAAGCCCTATTCATAAGCTTTAAAACGACACCTGTCCTATGTCTGTAGCGTTCACCGTTATCCTGTAACTGGCGTTTGAATGTATGGTGACAAGTGGATTTTGGCCTTTTTTGGCAATTTTGAACATTCAATATCTCAAAAACGGATGGACAAAAAAATCTGAAAAAAATAATTTTTAAACATCTCATGGTAAGCTACAAATGTACCGAAAATGAACAAAATCCATGACGTCAAGGATTTTTCATTGGTTGATTTGACACGGAATGACCCTATATTGTAAAAACCCTTTGGGGTTTAGAACAGCCTGCCCATGTACACCACCTTGAATAAAGTCGGAGGAGAAATCCAATGACCAGAAAGGCGGTATATAAATACTGTATATATTAATTATTATTATTATTATTATTGACATCCTGGTTCTGAAACTGAAAATACTGGGTTTGTTCTTTCTTTCTAGTTTTGCTAGTGCAAGTCCAAGGACAGAAAGGGTGCAGGGAGGCTGCTGCTGGAGGGGATAGGATCCCGGCACGTGCCTTTGATGCCAGATCCACCTCCCCTTCCCCGTTTTGCCCTCCCACCACCCCTCTCACCTCCCCTGCCATCTTACCTCCTCCAGCGAGCGTTGGGGATCCGCTGAAGTGGGCAGGAAGGTGCAGGCTTTCCCAGAGGCACTCCCTGCAGTGCACTGTGTAGTGCGCTGTCAGAGTGTCTTTTGCAACTGGCGCTAGGCCCTTAGTCACTTGGAAACATTTGTTACTTGCCAAATTTCTTACATGCCAAAATAACAAAGCGCATGCTAGATTACAAGACCATTCTGAACATCAGTAATAAGATATCATAATTTTATTTTATTTTTAATTTTTACTCATCTTAGTTTTAATTTCCTGCTCCTATTTCAACTACTTGTAGTGTTAAGGAGAACAAAACAGACCCAGTCTCCTTGCTGATATGGTGGCAATAGAGGGAATGACATGAGGTGGACTGGTGTAGGGTGTCCTCTATCTATGGTTTGCATGAGTTTGGGCAAACAATCACAGCCTACCTTTGGGAATCAAGAAATATAGACTGTGTTGTACAAACCTTGCAGCTTATAGAGATCTTCTGTCCTTTGCTGGATCACAGCCAAGACCAATATGAGAACTTATCACCAAAAGAGAAAAGAAAGGACAAGGCAACCCAGAAGATGAATGAACATAAAATAAAATGCCACTAACCCAAAACGTGAGCTACTCCTCTCTGCTTCTTTGAACTCTTGCTTGCCTTAACACCATGTAATGCATTTTCTTTAAACTGAAGTTCACAAAGTGTGTCAAGAAGAATGGTCATTTCTTCTGTGATGGTATCCAAATAAGTTTCATTAATAAACTTCAGCGTTGAAGGGGGATCAATAATTCCACTTAGTACATATAAATCTTCTTTTATCATTGCACACATAGTAGGAATTGAACTTTCATAACCATGAACCATCTTTTCAAAGTTTGTTTCACCACTACTTTCCAGAACACACTTCTGCAGAAGGTCACTAACCATTTTATTCTGCATGCTTTGATACTTGGCTAGAACTTCTGACTCAGGATAAAGAAATGAAAGCTGTTGTAGACACTGAGTTTTAAACTGGAGTTGCTGCTGCAAAGTACCAGTTTTTGTTTCATGGTGACTTTGTAGCTGGTTTACTAAGAAGCGCCGAAGATGTAATCTTACATCATCCCAAATACATTGAACATCCACTGCTGAATCATCTTCAATGCCATGAAGGGAAGTACTGGATGTAAACTCAAAAGATGTCCCACTTGGAGTACAAGGAAATGAGACACCACACTGACTTGAGAGATCCAGAAGAAAGTGAAGAATCATATCTTCTTGGTTCTGCTCATTCTTTAGTAAGCTTTGCTAAGGAAAAGTAAGTAATATAAGTACGTTAATATGTTATTGAACAATTCTGCTTAAAATAAAACATTCTCTTTGAAACACTGCAAATTAACGTTACGGTAATTGCTATCTACAAAAGGAGTTTTCCTAATTTTTAACTTTCTCTCTCCAACATTCACGGCACAATCCTGCACAACTATGGGAGTGGCTAGCCTAAAGGGTCAGCAGCTGCATCCAAGGTCCTTTGCGGGCTGCACTTGCGCAGTCCAGGCTCATCTCGGGGGAAAAGGATATTCATCCCCTAAAACCAGTGTAAGCAGTGCGGGCTGCAATGGGCCTTCTCGGACGTGCACCATTTCTGGAGCTGGCACACAACCGGGGAGTCCGTGTATGGCTAGCCCGGCCTGGGAAGGGCTTGGAATATCGGCGCATCTCAGTGCCAATACCCCGCCCCCTCCCAGTCTGGGCGGCCAATGACCCCCCCTCCCACCTCGCACATTTGCGATGCCTTAGGCCGGCAGAGCACTTGCTCCGCCAGCCTATGTTTATGTAGGATCAGGCTGTCAGTCTGTCAGCACACAACAAGCATAACTCTGTATCAATAAAGAAAGCAAAAATATTTCCGTATGTCACTCATTCCATATAAAGGGTTTCCTATTTCTCTTTAAGGGCTTCTTGAGGAATTACTACTGAATCAAAAGAATGCATACAAGAGTTTCAAAACCTCCATCTCAAACTAAGTAGCATATTTTGATGGGTTAATTATGTCACAGGCCACATTCTCTACATTTATATGCATGCAAGCACCCTAACAAGAATGTATTTGTGCGTATCATCTCAGCCTGTGTATTAACAGTTACATAACAAAGTTTTCTACAACCTCAGAATGGTAACTACAGGAAGGGCCAAACTACATGTTACAAGGAATACTGAATTTGGTCTTGGGTCTTTTCCTTTTGTTTTAAAAATAGAGCAGAGGTTCTCAACCTGTGGTTAAAAATAGAGCAGGGGTTCTCAACCTGTGGACCGCAGGTTGCGGGTACGTGAGATGCTGCCCGTTATCAGCTGGTAACGGGTAGCGGAAGCCTTTCAAATGTGAATTTTTTTCCGGCCTGCGGTGCAGCCGGGCAGGCCCTCCCATCCGCCACAAGCCAAAGGGAAAGGCTACAGCCCTGCCAAACCAGCAGGAATCCGCAACCCGGGAAAAACGGCTACATTGTTCCCCGAAGCTCTCCCTAACTCTTCTCACAGCCGCCGCCATGTTGGATCTCCTGAAATCTCGCAAGATCTAAGATCGCGGCTCCCAAATCTCACGCCACGATCTTGGATCTCGCGAGATTTCAGGAGATCCAACGTGGCGGTGGCCGTGAGAAGAGGTAGGGAGAGCTTCGGGCGACAATTTAGCCGTTTTTCCGGCCTGCGGCGCAGCTGGGCGGGTTCTACTGTCCGCGCCACAACCCAGAGTGAAAGGCTACAGCCCTGCCTAATCAGCAGGGCTGTAGCCTTTCCCTCCAGCTTGTGGCGCGAGTGGGAGAACACGCTCAGCTGTGCCGCAGACCAGAAAAAAACACTTTTGGGGAGGGGGTATGTGGAACTTTGGGAGATACGGGGGTACAACAACCTTTGGGGGCCGCGTGACCCCCCAAAGTTTGAGAAACCCTAAAATAGAGCATTGGGGGCACGCATGAAATCACAACAAAAAAGTAGCACAACAAAAAAAGTATATATAACTTCATAACTTTGCTTTATAACTTTGCCCCCTCTGTACTTCTGATGTTGATTGTGTGTACACCCATACACTATTTACAAAAGAAAAAAATGCATCATAACATGTAGTTTGACCCAAAAACGTGAGGCCAACTTAAAGGCCAACTTGGTCTGACAGAAGATCAAACAGTTTATTTTAATCTAGTTACCATAACTGCCTTGAAAATAGGAATACAAATTGCAATATGACTTTATAAGTAAAGTTATGACTAATACATATAACTGAAAGGGAATACTTTCCCATTTGTTCTGATTAGAGTCTAGCAACAATGACTTCAATGTGTGCTCATTTACATGTCCATAAATCACACACAAATCAATTAGACATGCATATATAAATGGATGCAAAATTCCAGCCTATAAAGAAATAGTAAAAAAAAAAAACCTTTCACAACAGTTTCTGCAAAACATAATGAATAAGGGCTGATTTATGCAGGATTTTTGTACTTGCACAGCCAGCTCTGGCCTTCTGGCAATGCAAGCATACATAAAGTATGATTTGGGAAATCATAGGTATAACTGACAGGAATTCTCATTATTATGGCGGATGAACAAAAATCATGAACACAATCCATGTTGACTTGCTATTGGATGTCTCAGTGCCTGCCTGGGTCATACATTATGTTAATCTATGAACTGCATGACCAGCCATTAGATACCTTAAGCTTTTAAAAACTAAATCAAGATCCCTTAGGAACATAGTCTCACTTGCTCTAAAACCTTGTCACCACTAGAAGGAAATCTATCCAAGAACCTTAGCTATTTAAATAATTTACTAATTCGGTTTCATTTTATTGCTATGTTCACCTGTTAAAAAATTCTTTCTCCAGACTTCTCAAACTCCAGTATCAGGCGATATATTTATGCATTCTAAGCTAGAATATTACAATTTACATTATATTTTACATGGTTGTACAATAAAATGTTTTATGTAATGCTGAGAGGACACACACACACACAGAGACACAGACACAGACACACACACAGACACACACACAACATATTTTTAAATTTACTATGCAATTCACAGAGCATCTCTTAAGCCTCAGGCTATATGAACAAGTATGAGAAATACAATGTTCAAACTTTTATTATGCCTTTTTAAAAAAATATAGAACAAAAGCTTAATAGCCATCAAACAGCCAATGGGTTTCACTCTTCTGGAAAAGTCCAAAAAGCTGTTCCACAAGGAAGTTCCTGGTGCTACTTTTGAAGCTTAAACATTTTCAATTACAAAAGGCTACCTAAAAAAACTAACCAGTGTTCAAAGTATTTTCAAATTGAAAATAAATCCCTAAAATGGTCACCAGGAGGCTTACACACACCATCTTGGACTTGGTACTCCTAAAGGAAGAGTCCCTGCAGTTGGCTTTGAAGCTTTGCAAGCTTAGCTTCACATTTCAAAGCCTTTTTGAACACTGGCTATGTTAAGACAGGCTTTTGTATTTGAAAGTCAATGTTTTAAAAAGCTTCAAACAGTGCAGCAGGTGCTTCTCAGAAGAAGCATATCCAAAATGGTGGACACACGCTCTATGAGAGTAAATTCTATGTGTCCCATATGAATTCTATTAGTGGCAATAGTTGATATGAAAACACAGTCAAGCAAAATCAACTTCACCTGAATATACACACATATAAAGCACAATTGTCTACAATGTTTTCATAAGATTCCCAGAATATAATTTAACAGATGTATTGACTTATTATTATTATTATTATTTTGTAAATTCTTAGGATTTTCAACGTACTCTCTAGTAATGCTCTCCTTAACTGACACCTTATAAGTATAATCTTGGTGGATCACAGATCAGAATGTAGTAATTCTTTAGAATACATATTATTAGAATCTAGAATTTGATCTTGCAATGCCTTCTTATCGGTGGTGTAGTGGTAAATTTTAAGGTACAGGAGTTCATCATGACACACCCACAGCCACACCTCCATAACCACATCTCATTAAGATCATAGCAACAATAAAATCAACTTAAATTTCTTCATTAGAGTGTTTTCTTCTCCTGCCACTTATTTCTATTTTGAAACTTATTATGCTTCATTTAAGATCTACTCGTTTCATCCCAACTCTTGGCATAGGTTGCAAGAATTTTTTTTAAGTATGAACATTGAAAAATGGGATTAAAAATATCTCACATGAATATAAAGAAGTATTTTAAGAGCAATCCTAAGCGTGTCTAGTCAAAAGTAAGCTCTCTTGAGGTTCAATGGGACTTACTCTCAGGAAATAGACTGTATAGCATTGCACCCTTAGAGTGCTATATATGTTTAGTCATAAGTAAGTTCCAGTGAATTGCTCCCAGTTGCTCCCAGGTAAATTTGCATAGGAGTGTGTAACCATAATGTAGCATGAGCTATGTGCTTTCTCTCTGTTGCCATGAAGGCCTATGACCTTGAGCCACGGTCGATAGCAGTGCACCAAGATCTTGCGTGACTGAGTGCTGCGAGATCTCGGAGGCTTGTGCAAGATCTACAAGGTCCCAAAATGGCAGCCAAGATGGGAGGAGAAGGCAAGAGAAGGCTGGGGAGGGATTAAAGGGAGCGTGAGGAGAGCAGGGGGATCCCAGAAGGAGGAGAGAAAGGAGTTGGAGCCAGGAGAAAAGGAGACAGGAAACAGAGACAGAGGAGGAAGCCGAGTGGAGAGGAAAGAGAGCCTTGAGACAGAGGGAGTCCAGCCTGAGCAAGGAAGGTAAAAACGTGAAGACAAAGGGGGCAGCAAGAGAGACTTGGGAGAAGAAGGTAAAACTGTCAGGGAAGTTAAAGAGGGAGACAGAAGAGGGACCAGTCCCTTCTGGAAACACCTCAAAACTATAGAGCTTACCCCGTCTGGCAGAGGGAGAAGGAAAGCGACTCAATCAGATGGGAGACAGCTGCCCAGTCTGTGGGAAAGAGGTACCTGGCCTGCAGTGTATTGGAATTAAATAGATAAACTCAGACTATGACTTTGGAGTGTGAGACCTTGGCTCTGTTGTAAATAAACAACTTTGGTAAGCATCATCCTGGTAATTCACTTTTATTCTTTGATTGAAGGAAGCTATTTCCCCCAAAATGTCTCAGAATAACCACTTTGATGCCCCCTTTCCCCCTTGGGATGAAGTCACCATAGGAGGCTACACTGTGGGAGACGTTACACTCTCCCTTGGGAAGAAGACCTGAGCAAATGATGGTAGGCAAATTTCTTAGTTTGCCTTCTGCTGAGCCTAATGCTATTTGGCAATGGTAATGAACAGGATAAATACTTTTGGAAAAGCATTTTCAATTATGATTTTAAAAAGCAGAATTTTCACCAGTGTTTGGAGAAACTTGACCAACTCTCCATGAGGCGTTGAAGAAGACTTGATTGAGCTGAAACTGCAATTATTTAACCACTGAAGACAGTCAGTTGTATCCTGTAGCAACTCATCAGAACAAGTTTCATTTATTTCTGATTGTAGTTCCTTAAGACACAGTTCCATACTAAAGAAAAGAGAAGAGTAAACATTTTCATTCTTTAAAAGTAAATATAACTTATTCCTTTACAGCAAGATATTCAGGATTACAGCAAGATATTCAGGATTGTATAACAGCTTACTTTTTCTGACTATTAGGATTAATGTTTCATTATAGTATCATATACGAATATAGAAGACTGGACAAGTGACTTACAGTGCAATCCTATGCATATCAACTCAGAAGTAAGTTCCACTGAGTTCAATGGAACTTGCTCCTACCTAGGTCAGTGTGTAGGATTCTACCCATAACACACAGGGAGACACCACATTATACTTCTAAATGCAACTGGAAGTGTCTGATTTATGGCTGTTATTTCTGTGTTCCCAATGAGTTCCTCATGGAATATTCATGGATACAGGTACTATTCCCCAAAAGGGTTCAACTCCATGGTTACTTCGCCTTGGGGCATTCTTTGGTGGCAGAAAAAGTAGCATAAGAAAACAGGGTTTAGCTGGTGTGAACGTTTTGTGCAATGGTCACACTATTGGGCTGTGCCATTTATGATGGACTATTGTTGAGCCTAGCAGGAATATGCACAAGGACTGGTATAGTCTCTATATAGCTCACAAGTATCAGGCATATATGGAATGAATACAACCACAATTCAAAAACCTCTTTGTCAAGGCACCCTAAATCTGCAATCCTAAACTCTTATTTGGAGTAAGTCCCATCAGAAGCCTACCCTACGACCAGTTTTGACAAAAACAGGGCAAGAGCTATAAGACTCAGATTCCCCACCTACCAGTGAGATAGGAAAGCTGCCCAGGAGGGCAAGAAGTAGGTTTCTTAGCAACGAATTTGCTGAGGGCCAAATTAGATTATCATAAACTACATGATTGGGGCCTTCATGTCTGTGTTTTTAAATGTGAATAGCAGTCGAGTAGGGCCTTAATTTGGACTGGAATCATTTCAGGGGGTGGAAGCCCCCACCAGTACCGAGCCTTTTTTCCTTCTTGTAAAATAGCACTCACTCTGTGTGGTTGTGCAGATCTGGCTCAGGACCGCAGCAAGGGCAAAGAATTAAAGTACCCATACCTCCTACCATGGCCCTAATTCAAATCAATGCCCCAGGCAACTGCTATTTGCATGTAACAATAAAGACATGTAGGCCTCAAATCATATTTGACCCTTGGACAGCGGGGCAACAGCTATCCAGTCAGGTAGCTAAAACCAGAAGCCAGAACACGAGCTAGTCACCAGGGTCCAAGCAGCAACTAAAGGTCTTTACAAAGGCACTGCAGCTCCATCCATCCCTGGTGCAATCATGCAGCTAATCCTGGTCACACTTAGGTCAAAACTCTTTCCCTAAGAAGTGTGGCCAAGAGGAATGCCCCATCAAGTGAGGTGACTGCACATCTTTTAGCACTTCCTTCCACCATTGGAGTTCAGGAGGTTATTCTCCTGCATTAAGATGCTTCAGCCTCGGTGCTGTGTGTCACAAACGCACTGTAAAGTGCATTGCAACACCCAGTGAGTAGGTGGCGCCAAGATCTACGCCGCCCACCCACCGAACAAAACAGACCCAGTGCCGTGGAGCAGATAAGTCCCACTCTGAGAGATGCAGGGGCTGGGGAGTGCAGGGAGGGGGCATAACGGGGTGGGGGTGGATTGGGCCTGGGAGGGAGTAGGACAGGCATCCTTGTCGGATGACATATCTTATCCTCTTTCCCAGGCCTTGCGCACCAACACAGAGCTTTTAGGTTCTCTGCTTACCGAAGAGCCAGCAGGGATTCAAGTAACCCTGTTCAAGTAGCCCCAATGTTCTCTTACCCCGAGTAGACCCCCAGCTACCTCTTTCCCTGGATAGGATATGGTGTGGGTCATGTGGCCCACACTAAGCCTATGCCAGGGAAGGATAGAATTGGGCTGTGGGGGTCAAACTGAAGAACAGGGTAATGGGCACAGTTGGCTTCCATGATTCAGTAGGATCAGAGAGTGGGGTGTATTAAAGGGCATAAGCTGTCGATCGAAAGGTCGGCAGTTCGATTCCCGCGACGGGGTGAGCTCTCGTTGCTTGGCCAGCTCCTGCCAACCTAGCAGTTCCAAAGCATGTCAATGCGAGTAGATAAAATAGGTACCGCTTGCGGGAAGGTAAACAGCGCTCCGTGTTCCAGCTGCATGCTACGCGCTGCGGCAAGGAGAGTCATGCCGGCCACATGACCATGGAGGCATCTTTGGACAACGCTGGCTCTTCGGCTTTGAAATGGAGATGAGCACCACACCCTAGAGTCGGACACGACTGGACTTAATTGTCAGGGGATACCTTTACCTTACCTTTACCTTACCCATAGTCCCCCCACCAGGGTGTGTATTGATTTCTCCTGACTCCAGGAGATACTGAAACCTGTAGTAGGGCACTTCTCTGCAGCCAATAAAGCCAGACCTGACCTTTGAATGTGCACATTTTTAGTTCTAGTAGGAATCCAAGAAAGCTACATATGGAATACTGTGTATGCCTCAGGACTTTTCTAGTCCCCTCCAGACTTGCAATCCCCCAAATCAACTTCTTAGGGTTAAGGGACCCTCCAGAGGAACAATGCAGTGTGCAGGAGGGATGAAATCAGTGACTGCCAGTATGTGAAATGCTTTCTGCTCATGCTCAAGGCTGCTGGGATCCTAGCATATATCAGGTCTTAGCAGTGGCAGCCGCCTCCTTCTCCAATCAGGCTACTGGATGAAGGAGGAAAAAAAAAAGCTGCCACAACTACAACTCCAAACCACTTTTCCCCTCACACCTGGTGCTTATGAAGCATCAAGTAGGCAGTGAAAGACGATTTGGAGCCCACCCCTTTCCCTTTACTTACAATAATTGTAAAATGCAGCCTCTCTCCTCTATGCTGCTTCTGTTTGTAATGAGCATGAGCAGGGAAAGCTGCAAACCTGTTCATTTCAAAGAGCCATGGTATGGAGCAGGGAGGCTGCTTGTTGTTGTGCTCATCGTAGGTAAAAGCCGAGTCACGGAGGCACACTCCGTAGTTTGCACACCTCCCTCACACATAGTAGTTTGCACAGCCAGCACACCTCCCTCACACATGCAGAAGTGACATTCAGGGTGTGATTCAGGTGGCGCAGAGGCATGTGTTGCCCCTGCATGTTGATATCAATTGTGAGAATACAACTATATGCTGAAAGATAATATTTAGACTGAACAGCAGACACAATGTATTCTGATATACCGGTAAGGTGCAAAGTTTTATAACTATCTCATCCTCTAAAGTAATCATCCCTCTTCACCCCAGTCTTTTCATCCCAAGTCATGGTGTCTTTTCCAGTGGCTTTTGCTCATTTCTTTTTTGTGCGTTTTTTTTTTTTTACATTGTAAGCCCTTTAGGGACTGGGAATCATTTAGTTTGCTATGCAAATCGCTTTGTGAATTGTTGAAAAACAGTGTGTAAATATTCTGATTAATAATAATAATACTTATGACTACAACCCTAACATGCCATTCTTGGGCAAGGTCCTGGAGCAAAAAGTGGCGACTGAACTCCATGTAATCCAGGGTAAAACTGATTATTTGGATCTATGTCAATCTGGTTTCAGACCTGGCCTTGGGCTGCAAACTGACTTGGTGGCCCTAGTAGGTGGCCTGTGTGGGGAGGTCAACTCTGTTAGTTTTTCTACACTTTTCAGCAGTTTTTAATACCATTAACTGTGGTATCCTTTTGGAAAAACTCTCAAGGTTGGAACTGGAGGGGGCACTATTTTGCTTCTATCATAGTATCTGATGTGTTTCACAGCTTTGTGAATTGGAATGCCTAGCTGTTGTTAGTTCACCTAAATCTTGTTCCATTAAGAACTAGTTTTCAGGCTAATCTAAACCACTGTAAGTCTTCCCAGGACAAGATATTTCAGTAATTTGTCCTAACACTGATAAAAGGATTAAGCAGGTGAATTTCAAGAGACCTCCCTGCAGGTACTGTATAAACCATAGTCCTTATCACAGTAAAATAAGTATCAATTTCTGTTTGTTGCACTTGATTAAAACTTTGCTTATTATAGGTCACATCATGCTGTATTCAAGAGGCGATTAGCGAGTTTATTTTTTTATATTTATTGAGGCACTTTGCAGTTTAATAAATACAAATGGTATAAAGTACATGAATTCTAATGCATGAATCTCATCATAAATAAAATATATGTGAATCTACTTATTGAGAAAAAGTGAAATCACAGTCATAGTCTTGTATTAACGTTCCAAATGTTAAAAAAACACCCTGATTTACTGCAATGCCTCTGGCAAACAACAGGCTTATAAATAGGATTAAAAACATTAGTAGATTACATATAAAGCTCTTTATATTGACACTATTTCAGCATGACCGTTGTTTTCTGGCTTATTTTTGTCATAGAGAAAAATCTAAAATTCCTGTAACTCATTATGGTGCTGCAGTTGAATGGAAAGCATATAAACACCAGTGGAGCTGCACATTCACATGAAGGCATAAACAAGTATTTCATGCATTTCACCACAATTAAAAAAAACACACATTCAATACCTTAGCCTCAGGAAGGATTTGTTTTAATTCATTCTCCAATAAGAGTGCAAAATACTGAACTGGATAGTATTAGTATTAATTTATTTACAATATTTTTATCCCGCCTTTCTCCCTGAAGGGACCCAAGGTGGCTTACAAGAACAAGAAAAAAAAAGTTACAAAAATCAATCACCTTTAAAAGCAATAAAACAGTTAAGTAAAAACAATCTAAAAACGATAAAAGACGATAGTAACGATAGTAGCTAGCTGTGAGCTAATATGAGTCAACATTTTTAACAGTAAGGCTCTTGTGCCTTTTTCTCTCCCCCTCCCCCATTATTTACTGTACTATTCAGACTGATCTTTTGTCATGGCAGCATTATGAAGAAGCTAAAGCTGATTACACACACACATACACCACACCGGCAGTTTCCAACAATTTCTCCTCAACTGTATCCCCCATGCCATATTCCACCATTTCCAAGGGTTCGCTGACCTTCAGGAGTAGTTTTGGGGGCTTGAAGAGCAGCCCTAAGGAGGAGTGGACATGGAAGATAGCTTGCAGTTGGACCATTATGCAAGCACTAGGATACATGGACAAACTTTGGAGGGACTGTGCCCTACTGCACATTCGAAACAAAGGAACTAGAGGTTCTTGAAAGTTTGGGGAACAAGCTCCATCATTTCCCATGGCTATATGCTTTGTTGCAGAAGAGAACATAAAAGAATGGGGAACCAGATCTCCTTGGGGAAAGTGCTAAGATAAGCTCATGAAATTTTGAGTCACTCCTGAACC
This sequence comes from Plestiodon gilberti rubricaudatus, assembly GCA_026170595.1. Lineage (NCBI taxonomy): Eukaryota > Metazoa > Chordata > Lepidosauria > Squamata > Scincidae > Plestiodon > Plestiodon gilberti. The sequence goes on from JANXHW010000002.1 coordinate 42,190,096, forward strand.
CAGAGGATGAACAATGAAGTCTCCCAGAACCAATAACCTACGAGGCACCCACACCATGCCTGAGATCACCCTAGTTAGCTGAGGCAAGGGAGACCATTGGATAGCAGTGCAGGTGGTACCCTACAGAATCCCTGTCCTGTCTTGCCCACTCATTGTCAGGTGAAGGCACTCAATCCCTGAAGACTGTTAGGCAGGGCAACTGGATAGGAGGATGGAGTCACAATAGACTACTGCAATTCACCCTCCATTCCGCTGAAGCCTTGACGAGGAAGAGAAAGCTAGGCGAGACAACTCCTTCTCACTTCATGCAAATATGTCTCTGTAATACATGCCAGATCGGTGCCCTTCTCCAGTAAACTCCTGGATTAGGCTGGCTTTATTATTAATTGATCTGGCAATAAGCAGCAACAGCATCAGGCTGAAGGGGCTGTTGTCCGAGCAACCAAAGGTAATTTGGTTGAAGGAGAAGCCAGAAAGGGGAATAGTCCTAATATGATTATTAATAGAGTATTGAGTCCCCACTTCCATACCTCCCTCAGCCGGTCACTACTTCTGTGATGATTGCCATCCCCTCCCCCCTAATCCCAATAGGTACATGACACTCAGTGGCACCTACAGCCTTCATCTACAACCCTACACCCTCCATCTACCACCTAACCAAAACACAAAGAACAAGCCAGAGACATAGCTAGGGAAAGAATTTTATAGGGAATCCAAGAGAAAATTAAGGACAAGAGAATCACTCTTGCCACACAGGGTTTGAGAAAAAAGGAAATGGGTTATCCACACTCCTAGACCCATCTCAACCTAGGCCTTCAGCAACACCAACTGCCCAATCCTAAACCACCCACCCTCTGTCTGTCCATCTCCTAACATCCCCACCCTCCTCTCACTTAGGGCAGGTAATCAGGATCCAAGAAGTGGGGGCATCTGCCTGATGGTGTCCCAAAGGGGCAACCTCCCTTTGGTGTTTCCCTCTTCAAAGGTGACCCACTGCTGCAGCTTGGCATGGAGAAATACCCCTGCCCTTGAAATGTTAAAATCTGCAGGCCAAGACCCGTTAAGCCTGTGGGTCTCACCATCACTCCATCTTCCTAAGGGCCTGGAAAGAAAGTACTGTACTACTGGCAAGGAGAAGAACCAACAACTTTGTCCACTATGAAAGTAAAAAAAACAATCTGTACAATTGTATGGAATTAAAAAAATGTGTTTTTCTATAAAATACTAAATTACCAATTATATAGCATATTAAATAACCAAGAAGAAACATCCTTTTAACAAACACATTTATACCCTAATTCTACCTATACTTTACATATACATACATTAGTTACATAAAGATGAAAACAAAAAAAGCTTACCTAGCAGCATTTTTCTTTATTTTCTCATCAATGTCACCAAGTATCTGATGAAACTCCAGATCTCCAGGAAATATGTTTAATAAACAATCCAAATTGGAAGAATCAAGAGAATATTCACCTCCCCACTCCATTTCCTGATGCTAAATTAAAAAAAAAAAGAAGACAAATCATGCATTTTTACGTAGGTCTTATGATTGGCGAGACATATTTGAAAATGCATTGACAAAAATGCTCAAGGGTAAGAAAAAAAGTCTATCAAGATATATAATACTTCCTTATTTCATTATACCTAAATGCATATTATTGAAGATTTTACAGACTTGCTTAGTTTTCACATTAGAATGTGTGTCAGAATAAAACCATTTTTAGATCAGTGTTTTCAAATAGTGAATAGCTCTATAAACGTTCACCCCACAATAATCCAGTTGATCTCCAGGACGATATACCTGTAATACTTTTCCTTTTTTGTCAACCCTACTGCAACATTTTCCGGGTTCACTATATTGATGTGCAAATTATGTTCAACATGCACAGCTACATAGGAAAATTCAACATGGTCCTCTGGTTCATATTTTTCCACCGATGTATACTTCAGAATCAGTAATGGAACAAATATCCATGATTATTTTGTTTTTGTGAATGAAAATAGCATATTTGCAACTATGAATAAGTGTCTAGACAGGTAACCAATTTCTAAACAATTAACGAAGAATGAATGAGAGAGATACGGGATTGAAAGCCATGATGTTAACGATTTTTATTGATTAAAACACGGCTGATAAAGACATATTCTAAGGCCAAAGGATCAAAGTAAAACTGACGTTTCGCTAGGTAGTATTCCTAGCATCTTCATGGTAAACCCTTCAGAGTAAACCCTGAGTTAACATCATAACATAAGAAGAGCCCTGCTGGATCAGGCCAAAAGCCCATCTAGTCCAGCTTCCTGTATCACACAGTGGCCCCACCAGATGCCTCAGGGTGCACAAGACAACAAGATAACATGTTTCCCGTTGACACTCCCTTGCACCTGGCACAGAGAAAACCCACTTCTAAAACCAGGAGGTTGCTTATGGCTTGTAACCTGTGATGGTCTTTTCCTCCATGAATCTGTCCAAACCCCTTTTAAAGGCATCTAGGCCAGGTGCCATCACCACATCCTGTGGCAAGGAGTTCCACAGATGAACTACACGCTGGGTAAAGAAATATTTTCTTTTGTCTGTTCTAACTCTCCCTCCACTCAATTTTAGTGCATGTCCCCTGGTTCTGGTGTTGTGTGAGAGGGAGAAGAATTTCCCTCTATCCACTCTCTCCATCCCATGCATAATTTTACAAGTCTCAATCATGTCCCCCCTCAGATGCCTTTTTTCTAGGCTGAAAAGCCCCAGACGCTGTAGCCTTTCCTCATAAGGGAGGTGCTCCAGCCCACGAATCATTCTGGTCGCTCTTTTCTGCACCTTTTCCATTCAACTATATCCTTTTTGAAGTGTGGTGACCAGAACTGGACACAATACTCCAGATGTGGCCTTACCATCATGGCTTTCAATCCCGTATTTGTCATTCATTCTTCGTTAATTGTTGCTGGCCATGAAAATTGAAAATCTTATTTAATTTTGTGGCTCATAAATGAAGAGGTAGCTACTGGAGCAGGGAATGGTGATGAAAAATAGCCAGATACCCTGTGCATTTATGCCAGTTAGCTATTTGATTGGGGAAGGTTGCTGAACATTTGGCTGGCTACAAATGAGGTGAAAAGCTGGTAAGCCTATTTCCTTTTAACGAAGATCTATATATACTAGTAGTGAACTGAGGTGACCGAGTGTTTATCAGATTGTAAACAAAATGATCCAAGCCCAAAATAAGATAGAGGCTTCTACATACTCATGAGACTCTCTGGTACCACAGAACTACATATATTTATAAAGAAAAAAAAAGAAAAAGTAAGGTCCCGTCGTCGTCCCCCCAGCAGTCTGGAAAATAGTAGACTCAGTGGCCATCAGGAACCATGAAATGTTGAGGCAGCTGTTACAAAAAATAATAGCAGAACATGGAATCGTGAGGGAATTAGTCTGCTTGAGCCTTTAACAGCTGGAAGCGGGCATTAGGGTTGAGGAGTTTCAACATTTTGTTGCAGTTCCTTCTTGTCCCATATAACAAATGAAATAGCAAGATTTAAAAAAAAAAACATTCAGAAACCTACCAATGGTAAAGTTACATATCAGCTTTTTCAGGTATGTTCCAAACAAATGATTTCACATTTAAAAGAGATGAAAATATTTGCAGAAATGACTGAGAAGGTTTCACACATTCCAGTTCACCATCAAATTGATTAGATGAGCAGACAGAAACACAATAAAATGCCACAAAGACAAATCTAAATACACATAAGGAAAGAACCACCAACTACAAAAGTGGAGGATATCTGACTAGGCAATAGCATTTCCAAGAAAGTGTAGATATTATAGTTTTTACGGATCAAAATATGTCAATAATACAATTTACATTATGTCAATAATGTAGCACAATAATTCAATACCATTTTAGTATGCTTTATAGGTATCCTGGCTTATATAGCACAGAGCAGGCAAGCAGCCTGCATACTAGAGAGGCTCCCAAACGTTAAACAGGAAGCAGGAAGAGATGTGCTTGCTTGACTCATAACTAACCTTTCAACATGAATGCTCCTGGACCTTTTATGGTTGTACAGGTGAGGGCATTTCAGCAGGTGCAGCTGCTTTAGCAGCACCATCAGCACTTGCAGCTGCCAAGATTCTGTCTTCTACACAACTCTTAAGAATGCAGAGGCCGGTGGAAGGTTGGCCACCCCTTGCATATGCAAATATTCAACAGCTCCTGGGAATTCTTTAGCCACAGTATAACATTTTTTAAGGAAGGAATTGATTTTTTACTGAGTCTGTTTTTGAAAACTCAAGATAGATAAAACTTTCAATATAAGATATTTGAGCCTCATTGACCAACTTAGTGATGGGGTAATAAAATACTTCTACAACACTTATAAATTTGGTACCAACTTAATTTGTGCTCTTATGTACATTTACTTTGGAGTAAGCCTAATTGTTAAAGTGCTGCACTCAATATGCCAACAAATTTGGAAAACTCAGCAGTGGCCAAAGGATTGGAAAAGGTCAGTTTACGTTCCAATTCCAAAGAAGGGCAGTGCCAAAGAGTGTTTGGCACTCATTTCACATGCTAGCAAGGTTATGCTCAAAATCCTACAAGCTAGGCTTCAGCAGTACGTGAACCGAGAACTACCGGAACTACAAGCTGGGTTTCGAAGAGGCAGAGGAACTAGAGATCAAATTGCCAACATGTGCTAGATCATGGAGAAAGCACGAGAGTTCCAAAAAAACACCTACTTCTGCTTCATTGACGATGCAAAAGCCTTTGATTGTGTGGATCACAATAAACTGTGGCAAATTCTTAAAGAGATGGGGGTACCAGACCACCTTACCTGTCTCCTGAGAAACCTGTATGCGGGTCAAGAAGCAACAGTTCGAACCAGCCATGGAACAACCGATTGGTTCAAAATTGGGAAGGGAGTACGGCAAGGCTGTATATTGTCACCCTGCTTATTTAACTTATATGCAGAGTACATTATGAGAAATGCAGGGCTGAATGAATCGCAAGCCGGAATCAAGATTGCCGGGAGAAATATCAACAACCTCAGATATGCAGACGATACCACCCTAATGGCAGAAAGTGAAGAAGAACTAAAGAGCCTCTTGATGAGAGTGAAAGAGGAGAGTGCAAATGTTGGCTTGAAACTCAACATTAATAAAACTAAGATCATGGCATCTGGTCCCATCAATTCCTGGCAAATAGAAGGGGCAGAAATGGAAGTAGTAACAGATTTTACTTTTTTGGGTTCCAAGATCACTGCAGACGGAGACAGCAGCCATGAAATTAAGAGACGCTTACTTCCTTGGAAGGAAAGCTATGGCAAATTTAGATAGCATAATAAAAAGCAGAGATATCACCATGCCAACAAAAGTTCGCATAGTCAGGGCGATGGTGTTCCCAGTAGCAATGTATGGTTGCGAGAGTTGGACCATAAGGAAGGCTGAGCGCCAAAGAATAGATGCTTTCGAACTGTGGTGCTGGAGAAGACTCCTGAGAGTCCCTTGGACTGCTAGGAGATCAAATCAGTCAATCCTAAATGAAATCAACCCTGACTGTTCCCTGGAAGGACAGGTACTGAGGCTGAAGCTCAAATATTTTGGCCACCTAATGCGAAGAGAGGACTCTCTGGAGAAGACTCTGATGCTGGGAAAGATTGAAGGCAAAAGGAGAAGGGGAAGGCAAAGGATGAGATGGTTAGACAGCATCACCGATGCAATGAACATGAAAATGAGCGAACTCAGGAAGATAGTGGAGGACAGGAAGGCCTGGCGGGATATGGTTCATGGGATCAAGAAGGGTCGGACACGACTTAACGACTGAACAACAACAACAAAGCCTAATTGACTTATTTTCAGGTAGACATGCATGGGGTTGGGCTCCATGTTTATGATACTTCTATTACAAAAGTATGAAAATGGAGCACTAACCTCTCTTATTCAAAACCTAAGGCATGACGTTAGCCTCACTGTACAGAGAGTAGAAAGACGGTCATATCACTATTGAGAAGGAATGCTGAGCTGTAGGAGATTCCTCTGTGGACACTTGAATCAGCCTCATTAAATGAGTTGATACTTGCAGTTTCAGGCAAAGTACATAATCAACAGAATATATAAAACAAACATTGGATCTGAATTATGGATCAGCCACTAAAAAGAATTCCTACTCATTAATAGCTACAAAACGTTTGCCTTACTGTAAAAGTCTTGCATCTTCTAGAAGATGCTCGGACTGTCAGTTTTTAAACTAGTTGTTGGAAAAGAAAAAAACACTTCCTTCATGTGTTCCTGTGGAATACACTACCATTCTTAACACTATTATTAAATATAAGCAGCACATTAATCAATGTTGTTTTACTTCAATTAATATAGAGCAGCTCAATGTATGGAGATCTACATACACTCTATTGCAATCTACGCATGACTTGCTATTTAACACATTTCTCATGTGAAAAAGTCATTTTGTAAACATGACTGTTTAGTTTTCATACATGCAATTCCTTTAAGATTTCTGTGTCATACTTGCTCAGATTACTTGTCAAAACATTATATTTGCTCTCCTTAGTCTCACATGATCTCTTTGGCTTATGGGAATAAAAGAAGAGCTTCTGGGCATGCCATTTAAAAATGTATTTGTTTTAATTAATCAATGAATATTAGCTAATACAGTATAATTTCTAGAATCTACATACACATCAACAACTTCTGCAATTGGACTGCCCTGCTGGCTGCCAAAAAACAGCTGTAAAGTGCGCTCCAGCAGGCGTGCACTACCAGAGCGCCAGCAGAAAGGCTGGAGTCTTCCCGTACGTGTTGTCGGAGCCCTGGCCACCCGCTGGAGCAAGTAAGCCAGCAAGGAAGGCGGGAAGTGTGTGGGGAGAGTGGAACAGGGGCAGGGAGGGGATAACTGGGCAGGGAGAGGAGAGGTATGGGGAGGCTACAGGAGGGGGTGGATCTGGCGGCAATGGTGCATGCCAGATTCTATCCCCTCTGGCAACACACAGGTAAGCAAAGCGGGGAAAGGAATCCCATGCTGCATGTCTCTTGTCTCTACTTCTCCCATTCTGACCTCTCAGGATTATCAAATATGTCTTTGTGTGCTGCCTAACCATGCCTTCCTTTTGCAACAGCTACAAGCAGAGTGTCTGCTTCCTTTTGGTGAATTTCAAGAACTCCAACCATTTCTACTCATCTGCATCCCGTCTGTTTTTTAGGACTGCACCATTGCCATAGGTCTCCCCAGAGTTCCACTGCAGCCCTCCCCAGAGAGGGAACTGTAATGTTCCAAGTCACAATTCTCTTGCTCCCTACAGAGCACCATTGCACACACATTCTGGTGGCACCACCCTCCTTCACAAACACCAAGTATGATCTCATGTCAGAGAACAGATGTGACCATGCTGTTGCCAAATCCTTCTTACTCTCAGAGTTACATATTAACATATTGCCGGGAATAATCTCTTTGCCTTTTACTTTCTTCATGTTTCTCCTTGCTCCCCACAGGCAAAGACACCATGAAAACCTCAAGAAAAGCTGCAGTAACTAGTGTGGGCCCAGCTGCTGCTTGTCAAGGGTGCTGACCTACTTGTTCCAGACAGGCCTCTGTGGCTTTGCAAACTCCATGACAGACAGTGAGCCACCTGGTGCAGCCAGAACTCACTGGCACTTGTTACGTGGCTGTCTGTTGGATAACTTGCAGTGCCATAATAGCCCTGCTGTGGGGAGACAGTTGACATCTCCACTTGGGTCTTTCAGGTGCTGCTCAATAAAAGCTTTGACTTGATCACACTTGTTGTCTCTTTATTAGCAGATAGAGGATCCCTTCGTCCCACCTTAGTTTGTTAGCGGTCCTTAAGAGTAGGACTCTGTGGGGGGCCTCTTTGCTCTCAGGGCCTGCAGAATCCTCACTCTGTGACTCTTTGGACTCCAAGGGAGGGATGCTCCTCAGTGGTCAGGAGCCCCCACTTTCTGCTACCAGGGTGAATGAGGCAGCCGGTTGCAGGGGAACAGGGAGGGCAGCAGATAAACAGCCATGCTGACAGGAACCAGCAGTGATGCAAAGGGAATAGGATGTGTGTCGGTATGGCTAGCTGGGTGGGTCACTGCAGTAGAGGTCCTGTGTCACATGCAAACTCAATTATGTTCCACGCAACGTCCCTCTGATAGGTCCATATGCTACAGCCTCCCACCCAGGTGTACCTGTTTGTGGTGATGCAAGGTATTAATACTCAATGAAAATGAGATACCTGTTTCCTGCTGTGGCTGAGTGGTCAGGGAGCAGTGCTGTGGAGTGGCTTATGGACCTGTCTCCCCCTCTTCCTTTGTCCCTGCCATGGGTTTTTCTGGTCAGTCATGCGAAAGATGAGTGGCTTGCTGAGTGAGGCCACGTGGGTAGGCGTGAACCCTGTCTCGCCCAGGCTTCCAGCCTGGGTCCTGGTGCACTGAACTACCAGCATCCTGCTTTCCTGAGGGCCATGGAGGCTCCTCTTGTGACTCATCCCAGTTCCTCCCCTGGCAAAAAAGGTTCCTTCCAGCTGATACACTCCCTCCTCCCATAGGTGATCAACCCTTGCCAAAGAGCAGCTTGTGAATTCATTTGACCTGGCTGCCCTCTCCCAAGGGAACTATCCTTCTACCCTTGCTCTGCTGTAGAGAAAATGATATTTCTTGGACGTATGTGTTTGCATGAGTGGCATAAGGGGATTTCAGCCCTTGGTTCTGGGATTCCTATTCTCTTCTTCTGCCCCTTTGCTGCTTATGTCACCGTAGCTCCTGTAGGGGTCCTGTGGCATCCTTGAGTTAAGTGAGAGTGTGTGCTGTCTTAGGGGCATCTTCCCGTGTTTGCTGGGGGTGACTGTTTCTGTGTTGCTCATTCCCAGGGGCTGGCAGAGCATGTCAGTGGCTGCTCTGTCCCCTGCTCAGTCAGCCCTGGCAGCCACTGGCATTGAGACATGAAGATTTGCTCCTTGGATGTTGGCCTGATGTCAGGACATCACTCCACGAACGATGGGCAATGTTGGGGTTTCCATGGACACTGGGGCACTACTAGAAAGGGCTGTACTGGCGTTATCGGGATGGCTGTGCCAGTGTGGCATTGCCTGGATGGGCTTAAGATACGGTAGTCAGTGCACCATAAGTGCAGCGTATAAATAGGATTTGGCCACTAGACTGCAAGTCCTATGCACCACTTACCTGGAAGTAAACCCATTGACTACAAAGGAATTTACTTCTGAGTAAATTTGCATAGGAGTGGGCTGAAAGTGTTTGAAACCCCAATTGAAACTGCATTGTAGTTGCTGCTTAACATGCCTGAATAATAAATCTCACATTTTAAATCTATCATCTCAACATAGTCATGATCTTAGCCACAAATAATAGAGAGTGTCAGTGTCAATTTTGCTCTCTCATGCTTGCTTCCCTTCACTTCATCTGATTTTAATAATCCTTGTCAAGCCACAAACTGTCCACATTACCTTCTTGACACAGCAGCTTTCAAGGAGGAGACAGAATCTCAACTTTCATTTAGTGACTACAAAAGAAAGCTGTCCAGCTGCACAAATATTATTTCCAGTCTTGACAACTTCTACAGTAAAGCGTGTCTTTTAATTTTGAACCAAGGCTGCCAGGAGTTTGATATGAGCTGTTTGATTAACATAGATTGACTTGTGGGATTAGCAGGCAAACAACAGTGCAAAAATGTAACACTTTCTAACACAAAATAATCACAGTACTTTATGGGAAGGGGGAAGACAATGCAAGACATAATGTAAATTAAGAACTTTAAGATCACCAGAAAAAGAAATACCTGTAATTAAAATGATCCAGAGAGAAGTGGTTTTAGGAGAGAGATCTAAATCCCAGAATAGTTTGCAAGCTCTCTAAATGGATAAATTCTAAAACTTGCTGTGCTAACAAATAGGTACCAAGGATACCAGAATATAACAGTACAGGGTGAATCATAATGGTCTCCGGGATTTCGGTGACTCATAACACCATAACGGTAAGGGATACGGAAACACAGAGAGTGGTGATAGAAAGAGAAAGTCTCCAAGTTCTGTATGCGTGTAGCAGTGCGTCCCTGGCCGGTAGGGGGAGTTCCCGTCAGTCAGAATTATGCATTGCCATGGCCATCACTCTGGTGGACCAGGCAATGCTGGTGCAAGTGTGGGCTGAATTGGATTATAGGATAGATATTTGCCGTGTCACAAAGGATGGACACATCCAGCATTTATAGGGTCTGTAAAAAACTTTGAATATTTCTCTTTCCATTGCCATTAACTATGTTACCCTATCCCTTTCCATTACGATGTAGTGGTACGCTAAAATCCTGGAGACCATTATGACTCACCCTGTACAGTAGTGTCCCAAAATAACGTTCACACTATCACTAGCAAACACACAATCTGTATGAGTAGAAGAGACTTGCAGCCCAAGCTCTTTAGGCAGCGCAAGTCCAAGGAGACAAAGGGGGGGGGGTCAGTAGGCTCCGGAGGGGACAGCATCCGGTGCAAGTCATTCGTGCCAGGTGCCACCCCCTCCCATCTTAGACAAGCCCTGTCCCTCTCCACGATCTGCCCTGATCCTCCCATGCCCCTGCCCCATTCTGCCCACTTACCAATATTGGCACAGCCTCTCCTCACCACCACCACCACATACAAGGTCCTCCCCACCATCTGCAGCAGCCCAGAAGCACGTGGCTACGTGCACTTCTGGAACAGTGTTCACAATGCCATGAAGTGCATTCCACTGCTGGAACGCTGGTTCCAGCAGCAGTTGTGCCGCATAGGATTGGGCTGTAATACAAGTCTTAATTAAGTCCAAGTGACCCATTTCAATTTTAAAATATTTTTTAATTAAATGTATGTCTTGAATCGTATTCTCGGTGAAGTCAGTTGATTACTAGCTCTTGAAAAATAAAATTCTGGATGGAGTTTGGAGAGGGTGTATGGTCCAGGATCAACAGAGTGTGCAACTCACAGAAATCGCTGTGTTCATGTTAGGTATACTGCAAGTACATGTGCTTACAAATCTCATACTACTAAGCAGTACAATCCACATGCGATACCAGGCCACTCCAGATCAGCCTAACGTAATCTAAAGATTATAACCCGTTCACAAGAACAAATTAAGACTTAAACATGCATGCACAGCAGATCATTCAAGCAGGTAATTCCTGCTGCAAGATGACCATCATCACATGTATGCAGATTATTATTAAATAATTAAACATTTAGAAAACATTTACCCATTTTACAGGTAACGTTCTGGCTGAAACTAATTCCAAGGATCATCAGCAAACGTATGGTGGAGAATTAAAAACACTTGCAGAGCAGATCAGTTGACCTCCCCAATGGGGAGGCAAAAGGTTTCACAATGATAGAACCACTACTGTCTGATCAGCAGCATGTCACCTAAATGGTCTGCAGCACCTAAAAGCACCCCGCATACTACTCCCCCATAATACAAAAAAACCTTGTAAACATATGCTTGGCCATTGTGAGGTCCTTCTTTAGTTGCGATCAGGCCATGACCAGGTCATGATTTGAACTCATGTGATATATTACTTCAATTATGCCAATGAACTCAATTTGCTCTGGTTTATATACAGAGGAAGAAGGAAAGGGTGGTGCAACAGTTCAATTTCAAAGACTAGCACCCTCAGAAAACCTTAGTACATTACTGTAATTTTTGAAAGCCATCTTCAGTTGCCATATTAGAGTGAAATAGGTACAGTACTTAATAAGAACAACAAGTCAGCCAAATAAGTTACCATGTTGTCATTATCTTCTACAGCAAAGAAGCAACTGACCCAGACTTGTAGTTTATTTTAAGAAGTTAGAGATGTGGTTACTCTTCCTTTGTTGTTGTTGTTCAGTCGTGTCCAACCCTTCGTGATCCCATGAACCACATCCCGCCAGGCCTTCCTGTCCTCCACTATCTTCCTGAGTTCGCTCATTTTCATGTTCGTTGCATCGGTGATGCTGTCTAACCATCTCATCCTTTGCCTTCCCCTTCTCCTTTTGCCTTCAATCTTTCCCAGCATCAGACTCCTCTCTTCGCATTAGGTGGCCAAAATATTTGAGCTTCAGCCTCAGTACCTGTCCTTCCAGGGAACAGTCAGGGTTGATTTCATTTAGGACTGACTGATTTGATCTCCTAGCAGTCCAAGGGACTCTCAGGAGTCTTCTCCAGCACCACAGTTCGAAAGCATCTATTCTTTGGCACTCAGCCTTCCTTATGGTCCAACTCTCGCAACCATACATTGCTACTGGGAACACCATTGCTTTGACTATATGGACTTTTGTTGGCATGCTGATATCTCTGCTTTTTATTATGCTGTTTAAGTTTGCCATGGCTTTCCTTCCAAGGAGTAAGCGTCTTTTAATTTCATGGCTGCTGTCTCCGTCTGCAGTGATCTTGGAACCCAAAAAAGTAAAATCTGTTACTGCTTCCATTCCTGCCCCTTCTATTTGCCAGGAATTGATGGGACCAGATGCCATGAACATTTTATTAATGTTGAGTTTCAAGCTAACTTTTGCACTCTCCTCTTTCACTCTCATCAAGAGGCTCTTTAGTTCTTCTTCACTTTCTGCCATTAGGGTGGTATCGTCTGCATATCTGAGGTTGTTGATATTTCTCCCGGCAATCTTGATTCCGGCTTGCGATTCATTCAGCCCTGCATTTCTCATAATGTACTCTGCATATAAGTTAAATAAGCAGGGTGCCAATATACAGCCTTGCCATACTCCCTTCCCAATTTTGAACCAATCGGTTGATCCATGGCCAGTTCGAACTGTTGCTTCTTGACCCGCATACAGGTTTCTCAGGAGACAGGTAAGGTGGTCTGGTACCCCCATCTCTTTAAGAATTTGCCACAGTTTGTTGTGATTCACACAATCAAAGGCTTTTGCGTAGTCAATGAAGCAGATGTTTTTTTGGAACTCTCGTGCTTTCTCCATGATCCAGCGCATGTTGGCAATTTGATCTCTAGTTCCTCTGCCTCTTCGAAACCCAGCTTGTACTTCCGGTAGTTCTCGGTTCACGTACTGCTGAAGCCTAGCTTGTAGGATTTTGAGCATAACCTTGCTAGCATGTGAAATGAGTGCAATGGTGCGGTAGTTTGAACACTCTTTGGCATTGCCCTTCTTTGGAATTGGAACGTAAACTGACCTTTTCCAATCCTTTGGCCACTGCTGAGTTTTCCAAATTTGTTGGCATATTGAGTGCAGCACTTTCACAGCATCATCATTTAGGATTTTAAGTAACTCAGCTGGGATAATATCATCACCGCTAGCTTTGCTGTTAGTAATGCTACCTAAGGCCCACTTGACTTCACTCTCTAGGATGTCCAGCTCTGGGTCAGTGACCACACCAGCGTGGTCATCAGGAACATTAAGATCTTTCTTGTATAGTTCTTCTGTGTATTCTTGCCATCTCTTCTTAATCTCTTCTGCTTCTGTTAGGTCCCTACCTTTTTTGTCCTTTATCATGCCCATCCTTGCACAAAACGTTCCCTTGATATCTCCAATTTTCTTGAAGAGATCTCTAGTCCTCCCCATTCTGTTGTTTTCCTCGATTTCTTTGCATTGTTCATTTAAGAAGGCCTTCTTATCTCTCCTTGCTATTCTCTGGAAATCTGCATTCAGTTGGTTATATCTTTCCCTTTTACCCTTGCTTTTCGTATTCCTTCTTTCCACAGCTATTTGTAAAGCCTCATCTGACAGCCACTTTGCTTTCTTGCATTTCTTTTTCTTTGGGATGGTTTTAGTTGCTGCCTCCTGTACAATGTTACGAACCTCCGTCCATAGTTCTTCAGGCACTCTGTTTACCAGATCTAATGCTCAAAATCTATTGTTCACCTCCACTGTATACTCATAAGGGATATGATTCAGGTCATATCTGACTGGTCTAGTGGTGTTCCCTACATTCTTCAGTTTAAGCCTGAATTTTGCAATAAGAAGCTCATGATCTGAGCCACAGTCAGCTCCAGGTCTTGTTTTTACTGACTGTATAGAGCTTCTCCATCTTTGGCTGCAAAGCACATAATCTATCTGGTTTCGGTATTGACCATCTGGTGATGTCCATGTGTAGAGTCGCCTCTTGTGTTGTTGGAAAAGAGTGTTTGCTATGACCAGCATGTTCTCTTGACAGAACTCCGTTAGCCTTTGCCCTGCTTCATTTTGCGCTCCAAGGCCAAACTTGCCTGTTGTTCCGTTTATTTCTTGATTTCCTACTTTAGCATTCCAGTCTCCTATGATGTAAAGGACATCTTTTTTGGGTGCTAGTTCTAGAAGGTGTTGTAGGTCTTCATAGAACCGGTCAACTTCATCTTCTTCGGCATCAGTGGTTGGGGCATACACTTGGATTACTGTGATGTTGAATGGTTTGCCTTGGATTCGAACTGAAATCATTCTGTCGTTTTTGAGGTTGCACCCCAGTACTGCCTTTCCCACTCTTTTATTGACTATGAGGGCTACTCCATTTCTTCTAAGGGATTCATGCCCACAGTAGTAGATATGATGGTCACCTGACTTAAATTCGCCCATTCCCATCCATTTTAGTTCGCTGATTCCCAAGATGTCAATGTTCAATCTTATCATCTCATTTTTGACCACATCCAGCTTGCCTTGATTCATAGACCTCACATTCCATGTTCCTAAGCAGTATTGCTCATTGCAACATTGGATTTTCCTTTCATCCCAGACACATCCACAGCTGAACGTCCTATTGGCCTTGGCCCAACCGCTTCATCCTTTCTGCGTCTATTTGGAATTGTCCTCAGCTTTTCCTTACCACTGTTTAATTATCATGTAAAGATTCCTCCCTCATAAAAGAGAAATGCCTACACAAATTTGTTTATAATCAAAACAACTATTTTATGATGGAAGTAAGGTGTAGGACACGCAATGTTTAAACTGTGGTTGCACTTATCTTGGATGATTTCACAATGCACTTGAGGCTTGTGAATACGTAACGACATAATTTTAAGTTGTATTTAAGATATTTATGAACACTTGCACTTTTAGGTATAAAACCTAAGGCAAAGTACTTGCATATGAAAGTCTCTCAGCACTGATATTCTTATTGCATTTTTATGACATTTAGATGAAGGGATGGCTTTCAGGCTCACGATATTGTTGATATACTGCTTATATTTGTGTTTGAGAGTAGAAGTTTACAAAACTAGGGGAAATACGATGTTTTAAGGCCTTTTTCTTGATGAAAAGTATGGATAAGACTGTTTACATAAACAGACAAGAGTTTGAAAAGAGAGTTGAGCAGTAA
Organism: Plestiodon gilberti rubricaudatus; assembly: GCA_026170595.1. Taxonomy (NCBI): domain Eukaryota; kingdom Metazoa; phylum Chordata; class Lepidosauria; order Squamata; family Scincidae; genus Plestiodon; species Plestiodon gilberti. Next base: position 42,205,376 of record JANXHW010000002.1, read on the forward strand.
GAGATACGCGAGATCTATTTTGGCCTTACATAAAAATAATTTTTATAAGAGGGTCCTTGCGACGTTTAAATCATGACTGTTTGTTCTGCCTAATATGCATTCCTTAAATGTGGTTGTTCTTAAAAATATAAAAGAAGAACTATCAGGCAACTATCAGTCAGGCAATATGGCATCCTGACTGCCACAGCTCACCTGACCATGAGTTCGGGGAAAAGGCTGCCGTTGAACAGAAATGGACAGTCTCTATGCCTCCTGCTCCTTTTCCAGCAGTTCCAGTGTGCTAGGGGGCACAGGGTGACTCTTTGGGGGATCCATCCATCAGGTACATAGAGATATTTTCGGGCATGCTCAAACAAAATTTTATGGAGAGCAAGTATGCCAAATGTTTGTCTAAGCTAAGATATGAATTGTGTTGTAACTTAAGTTTCTTCAAGCACTAACATATAATGCTATATTCAATCACAATATATTGATGTTCAAAGCCCAAAATCAGCATTTTTATTCATGTTTTACAATGCACCTGTGAATGTGTATATTAGCTCAGAAGGTTTAATTAAAGCCATAATTCAAAGTTATAACCTGATATTCTTCACATCAGTATTTATAAAGTATACAGAATAGCCACAATTCAATGAAAATTTTGCATGCCTGAAGAGATTTGTGTATATGGAAAGGACTATGCCCAACAGTTCACAGAGATACACATGCACGGGTAGTCCAATCCTGTGTAAGGATACTTGGCTGGCCTAAAGGGCCAGCCGCGGTATCCTAGGCAGGTCCCAGGCTGCCCTGGGGCAGCCCTGGTGCACTTCTAGGGAAGGGGACGATCGTCACCTTCCCTCGGTGCAACCCGGCCTAGGCCCAATGGGCCTACTCGAATGTACGCCAGCTCTGGAGCTGGCGTACATTTGAGGGTCGGGTGCTGGGCTGGGGATATCGGTGTATCTCACCACCGATATCTCCGCCCTCCCCCTGCCCAGTTCAGCCAATGGCCGCCCTCCTTCCCCGCCCAGTCCACCCTCTCTCTGCCGGTGCAGGGTTTACCTAGTTTGGCAGGCGTAGGGATGATCCCCAGGCAGGCCGTGGGCTGCCGGCCATTGCCCCCGTGACCCTTACTCACCAGATGTTGCGAAAGTGCTTTATGGCACTTTCGTGACGCCCAGCGTTGGGGAAGCGTGCGCTCCCCCGGCGCATTGATTACACAGGATTGCACCCTCAGTATGTGCCAATCCAGGCATTTACCAAAAATTCAGAACATTTCTGCATTTCTTCTGCACGTATATGTAATCACTTTAAGGCAGCATATACATTAATGGTTCTCACTAAAAGAACAATTCCAAATGTTTAAAATCCTATTTCCTTTCTTTTTTCCTATTATAAACTACAGCTGACTAGTATATAATCTAACACTAATGAATGTACAATGCTTATGTTACAAAAAAGAAACAGCTCTGGGGAAAAATCAAATTCCTGAGCATTAGCATATTTGCTGTCTACAACCGTGGATCCCAAACTGTGTGCTGTGGCGCGCCAGGCCACTGCAGCGAACTCACAGGGTGCCACAAGATATTTTAAATTTCTAGGGAAACACAGCAACAGAAATGTAGGCATGCCATGAAAAATATTCTGGGAACTGTAGGGGGCGCAGTGAACAGAGAAAGTTTGGGAACCTCTGGTCTACACACTGAGAAGTTATACCAGACCTGTTATACCAGAGAAGTTATACCAGACGGTGTGCCCCAAGGATCGGTCTTGGGACCGGTGCTTTTCAACTTATTCATAAATGACCTGGAGTCGGGGATAGGCAGTGAGGTGGCCAAGTTTGCAGATGACACTAAACTTTTCCGGGTGGTGAAGACCAGCAGGGATCCTGAAGAGCTCCAGAAGGATCTCTCCAAACTGGGAGAATGGGCAGCAAAATGGCAGATGCGCTTCAATGTAAGTAAGTGCAAAGTGATGCACATTGGGGCAAGAAACCAAAATTTCACATATACGCTAATGGGTTCTGAGTTGTCTGTGACGGATCAAGAGAGAGATCTTGGGGTGCTGGTGGACAGGTCGATGAAAGTGTCGACCCAGTGTGCGGCGGCTGTGAAGAAGGCCAATTCCACGCTCGGGATCATTAAAAAAGGGATTGAGAATAAAACGGCCAATATCATTATGCCTTTGTACAAATCGATGGTAAGGCCACATCTGGAGTATTGTGTCCAGTTCTGGTCACCACACCTCAAAAAGGATATAGTTGAATTGGAAAAGGTGCAGAAAAGAGCGACCAGAATGATTCGTGGGCTGGAGCACCTCCTTTATGAGGAAAGGCTACAGCGTCTGGGGCTTTTCAGCCTAGAAAAAAGGCGCCTGAGGGGGGACATGATTGAGACTTGTAAAATTATGCATGGGATGGAGAGAGTGGATAGAGGGAAATTCTTCTCCCTCTCGCACAACACCAGAACCAGGGGACATGCACTAAAATTGAGTGGAGGGAGAGTTAGAACAGACAAAAGAAAATATTTCTTTACCCAGCGTATAGTTCATCTGTGGAACTCCTTGCCACAGGATGTGGTGATGGCACCTGGCCTAGATGCCTTTAAAAGGGGTTTGGACAGATTCATGGAGGAAAAGACCATCACAGGTTATAAGCCATAAGCAACCTCCTGGTTTTAGAAGTGGGTTTTCTCTGTGCCAGGTGCAAGGGAGTGTCAACGGGAAACAGGTTATCTTGTTGTCTTGTGTGCTCCCTGAGGCATCTGGTGGGGCCACTGTGTGATGGGCTTTTGGCCTGATCCAGCAGGGCTCTTCTTATGTTCTTATGACCTGGGCATTGTACTGCCCCAGGGCCACATCCGGCACCTGGCTGTCCCTGAACGGCCCATGTGAGGTTTAAAGGAAGACACGAAGCAGCTAACTAAGGTAAAATAACGCCCCCGCGCTATTTACCTTCATTAGCTTCTCCGTGTCTTCCTTGCAACAGATGCTATAAGCAGCAGCATGATGCTTATAGTACAAACACTGAGTGCTAGAGGCGCCTTCCTGTTCTTCAGCTCAGCCTCTCCAGCACTCAGCGTCTGTGCTATAAGCAGCATGTTTCTGCTTATAGCGTCTGTTGCAAGAAAGACACGGAGCAGCTAATGAAGGTAAGAGAATGGCCAGGGGCGCACGCGGGGGGGGCATTATTCTTAATAAAGAGATATAATTAATATTGAACAGAATTTTCAGCCTATTGGTCCGGCCCTCCACAACAGTTCCAGTTTCTCATGTGGCCCCTTAGGAAAATTAATTGCCCACCCCTGAGTTATACAGTCCCTGAATATCACAAACACTGTGCTGTGAGGCTTATTGGATTTCTGTTCAAGAAATAGAAGTACAAAACACTGCTGGGCATACAAAGCTCTCTGGATAGTGGTCCGGGTTGCAATAGAAAATGTAAAGGAATTGCAATGGGACAACTTATATTGGACAGAGGCTATATAAAGGCATATTTTGATTTATACAAAGATTTTATCTATAAAAAGATTTTGAAAGACTCAAAAGATGGTATTACGGAGATGTCATTGCCCATGGTACAGACAATTTGTTGCATGCAGTGTTATAAATACTGTCTACTTGCCAACATGTGTGCAGTCTAATACTGTCTAACTCCATTTTGGTTTCTGGCTGGAACTTCTGGGAGCAAGGCAGGACTTCCCTCTGGAAGGGGGTGAGGTCAGGTTAAACTCTTAGAATAAGTCATGGTAATTAAGGGCCATTACGGGGAAGGAAGGCTGTATCACTGCAGGGCATCTGTGTGTCTCCTTTCCTCCAAGGTCTTGCAAATTTGGGTGCCTTTTCAGATTCCGTTGTCAGGAAGAATCTACCAACAACAACCTGAACATGGGAGCAGCACACTCCATTGCCATAACCTTTGTCCCTCAGGATCCTCTCTAATTCAGGTGCAGTCAAGCCTTTGTGTGCTCCTGGAAGGACACACTCAAACCAAAGTCCAGGAAACCTACGCGGCATATCCAAAGCACTGTGCTTTTTTCAGTCTACACTACAGTACATGTTTATTCAGAAGTAAGCCCCAGTATGTTTAATGGGACTTACTCCCAGGAAAGTGTGTACAGTATAAGATTGCAGTCTTACAACACAAGCCTATGCATGCCTACTCAGATCCATAGCGTTCATTGGGACTTAAAAAAATATGTATTCATTTTTGGCCATCTGCACAGCCACAGCCTGCCAGTTTTTTCCTTTTTTTCTTTGGGCGGCAGGCTGAAATGCCACCTCCTCCTCCTCAGGAACTGGCCCTACTGCCGCACTCCGCTCGCCTCTTCATCCCAGTCGGCTGGGACTCGTCGCACACCAGCGCAAGGCTTACGCAGGCGCTGAACACGGCTGGAAACACTTCAGAATCGCCTGAATGGACTCGGGCGATTCCGGAGAGTTTGCAGTTGCGTTCTTCAGCGCCTGCACAAGCCAGCTGGCTGGAACTTGTCGTGCACCTTCGTGAGGTGCTGAACGCAGCTGCAAGCTCTTTGGAACTGCTCGAGTGGACTCGGCCAATTCCGGAGAGCATGTAGCCGCGTTCAGTGCCTAGCGCAGGCGCACGAGTCCCAGCCAGTCAGGTTCGCTGGCCTGAACTCGTCTCGCGCCTGCACGAAGCACTGAACGTGGCTACAAGCTCTTCGGGATCTGATACCAAAGAGCTGGCAGCCGTGTTTAGTGCCTGCTTGAGCCTCGCACAGACGCCTGACGAGTCATGGCCAGGATGAAGTATGGCGACAAGGCCTAGTTTTACCAGATGTCCCGGTGCCAGAACAGTTCCGGCTTGCCGGGGGCCAGACCCCCCGGAAACTGGTACTGTACCAGCCAAACCAGTACGAATGGTAAGCCTACGCAGGTCCCTTCAAGCTTCAGTTTGCCGCTCGGCGATTTACGAACACTTCTGGTTTTCACAAAAACCAGAAATGGTCTAAAATCTCTGCAGATGCCTGTGGAGGGTAGCACAGGCTTCCCTGAACCCTCTGGAGAGCTCCAGGACCCTCGGTAAGTCTGCAAATTGTATTCAAAAAAAATCTGCAGTGTCGGGAAACACCACTGCCACTTGCCCCGCCCCCCACAAGCACTTAACGCTCCCTCCGCCTCACAGGGAAAACTTTGAGAAATGTTGATCTAGAGAGTTGTTTGTATGCTTGATTAGTAGAAACAAAGAATTGGCAATATAGTTGGAAACACCACACCCCAAGTCATAGTTTCTGTTTTATGTGAGTTTGAGGCTCAGAGTAAGCTATTGAAGACATTGTTTGTGCTCTTCAGCGAATTTTCTTTTAAAATTTAGCAAAATAACTGTGAAAGCCTAAGTAAAATGACATTAAGGTTGTGACACCAATAACAAAAGCTAAGATATATAAAGTTAAGCTGACACTTAATCCTTAAATCATGCTATTGTGCTCCTTTTTTAAAAAAAAAAGCAACAATATGACTTTTAATGACAAGCTGTCAGACTTTGAACTGCCTGAAGTTTGTCATTTGGTGTTTGTGTCACAACCTTAATGTTATTTAAATGTAGTTTTTAGTATCTATTATTTAAAAGGTCTATTTTAAGACAGCAAAAAGCTTTGATAGCGTAAACCTCAAAGTACATCGCATTGCTGCTATGCCACTTCATTAGAAGTAGTGCATAAAACATATGCTGTTGACAAATCTAATTCATTAAAGGTGAGAAAGATGCACTTTAAAATAACTGGCTGGCATCATTATCTGCAGTTCCTTTTATAAATTATTCCTCTTTTCCTTTTGACTGAACTTGTCACTATTCGCCTTTCAGAGTGTGAATGTTATGCCTCAGACTCAATACTTTCAACATGTTTAGACAAGTCATAAGTCAAATAATCTACTATCTTTAGAAAAATAAGAGCAAGCAAAAATATACTGATTTAACTAAAGACAAGTACAGGGGGGCACGGATTCCTCAACCGCGGTTTCAATTATCCACGGTTGAGGAATCCCCCCCACACCCTCCACAGCCCCCTCCGCACTTACTTTTAGCAGAAACCTCCGTTCTTTTCTTCAAAAGTTCCGGGTTTCCATCTGTTTTAGGCCTGAGCAACTAGACTTAGGTGATAGCTAGTGTCTCAGCAAGGTTGCAGAGACTCTAGCTATTAACTAAGTCTAGTTGCTCAGGCCTAAAACAGATGGAAACTCGGAACTTTTGAAGAGAAGAACGGAGGTTTCTGCTAACAGTAAGTGCCTAGGGGGGCTGTGGAGGGCGCGGGGGGGTCGCGCTCGCCCCCCGCACTTACTTTTAACGGAGAAAGCTCCGTTTTTTTCTTCAAAAGCCTTTGCTGTAGGCCTTACCACCAACAAGTCTTCAGTGCTAGAAAGTCTCAGCAACCTCTCAGCAAGGTTGCTGAGACACTCTAGCGCCGAAGACTTGTTGGTAAGAAGGCCTACAGCAAAGGCTTTTGAAGAAAAAAAAATGGAGCTTTCTCCGTTAAAAGTACTTGGGGGGGGTTGTGGAGGGTGCGGGGGGTAGCGCAGGCCCGCGGGGGGGTCACGCAGGCCCGCGGGGGGTCAGGCCCCCCCTGAAAACCACAGAAATGGGCATTCGCCCATTTCCGCGGTTTCAGGTATCCACGGTGGGGGCTGGAACGTATCCCCCGTGGATACCGGGGTCCCCCTGTACTGTACAATTAATTCAAAGTTTCAACTTTATCCAACAGATACATTTCAAAACTAGTATTGTTAGAAAGAGAGCCTTAAACGTATCTGGTACATACTTTTACAGTGCTTTCTGGAGCCTGCTACACCACCCACCCACCCCTGCGCCTCAGAAGAGCTTCCAATCACATTTGGGAGCTACTCCCAGTTTTCGGTGAAAAACAGAAGTAGCTTCCAAGCACTATTGGAAGCTCTTTTGAGGCGTGGGGGAGTCACAGAGGGGGCCACAGGGCCCCCGCAACCCCAAGAGGACTGGCGTGACCCCTAGTAAGTGAAAAAACCTTTTTCCGCCACCATCGCGGGATCCTGTAAGTGCAATTGCTGACATCATCGCAGAGTCCGCAACGACTTACTCCCATGTGCTCTGAGCTGCTTTTCATAGTATGAGAGTTTGAGAACCACTGCTGTAACGTAACCCTCAATACACTGTGGTGCTGCAGTGTGAGAACTCTTTCAGTGTGGGCGCAAGAGTTCACAAACAGCACTAAGACATTCTCTCTGTTCACAGTTTCTGGATCAAAGTCATTATAGTCGCTTTAAACTGCTTCCAAATAGCAAGTCATGCAATTTCTCAAAAGTACAAAAGGTAATTTTCATGCTTAGAGTCCTATTGAGGTATATGAGAAGGCATTAATTTATTTCCTATAATAGAGGTTTTTTAACTTTTCCATAGTGAGCATTTCTAGATGTGCAGCTGAGCCTCCTCAAATTTAACAGCAACAAACAAAATAAAAATGATGAATTGTCTGGAGGAGCTCAGTCTTCCCTAACAGATCAGTGGAAAAAAAGAGAACCTACAGTATGTATTATACAATCAAGAGCAAAGAACAAAGTAATCCTCAATCTGGCTTCCACAACAAACAACAAAACTAATGCAATGCACCACCTGTATATTTTGCTTTGTGGGGCAAAAGCAGCTTGGAGCACTTTGCAGCAGAAAAGCAGTGCAAGGCAAAAGAGGCAAGAACAGTTGCACTTCATCCTTTCAAAGTAAAAACAAAAAGGAAAAGAACACACATATGGGAGTGTCCTTGTGGAACTCCCTTCCCCTAGGTTCACTGTGCTCCTCCTCCTTGCTCTTCTTCTTCCTGCTTTTCTTCAAAGAGGCACTTGTTAGGCCTTCCATTGTTATTTAGTTTTGAGGTGGTCTCTGCTCTCTCTCAAGCTGTTTTTTAATTGTTTTGCATTGTTTTTATAGTCATTTGTGGAGATTTTTATAGCTCAGTTACGATTTTACGAAAAAAACCTGCGTCAGAAGTGAAGTAACAGCTGCAGCTGTTATGCACCGTACGAAGGCACAGGGCGGGCGGGAGGGCAAACATGCCTCCGACACTCCTCGCTCGCCTCGACAAACAGGACGATTCGCACCTCTGCCGTCCACCATGACACCCCCCTGCCCGTCTGCTGCCCGATCCTGCCACCTGGGGGTCCAACGCCCCCTCCCTGACGACGCTTCTGCGTTGGCTGCCTTGAGTCTATTTGAGAATGAGCTGAGATTAATTTAATTAATTGTACAATTTTATCCTTACACTAGATGGAGTGGTCGTAGAACCATACAATGCCAGCAAGCCCTATTAAGATAACAGAAAATCTAGGTCATCCAAGTAAGGATCAAACTGATGTCTCTATGACCAACCTGGGCTTGAGCATGCTGCAAGTCACTAATGACAGCAACGGTGCTGGCAATGCCACAGCTAGGGAGAAGATTTTACACAATGTTCCCCAAGCTAATAACCTGTTTTGTTGATCACTTTGAATATGGTCTCATACAAAAGTGGGACATAAAATAAAATAAACCCTCTATGGGAGGGCCCACCAGAATGAACTTACTTATTCTGAGAAAATCTAAAAGTCATCCTCCTCCCATGCATAAGTTCCACTTGCTACATAGTTACTATGAAAGACAAATAAATAGACAAGGACATTTTGTTTTGTTTTTATCACACAATGCCTAGCACAACTATATGTACCTGAAGATATGGCTGATGACATACAGTCTAGTAATAGATCACACTGACTTCCTTCATGAAAAGAAAAAGAAAAACATCCTTGAGTGTATTTCAGAAGTAGCCCTTCTGATCTTCCATGCATACTTACTCCAACACTCTGGTAATGTAACTAGATCACTCACATGAAAGCTATTCGCAGAGGTAATTTCTAAAAAAAGGTAGAACCAGTCAAAGGTGATCCAAGGTGATCCACCGACCAATTCAAAACCCATGCTGATGCATGCATGCACACACACCAATATCACAAAGAAGGAGATGATCCAGCCCCCTATCGGCTCATGGTGTTCCTTCCTTGTGTGATCTTTTTAAGCAAATCAGGAAATGCACTGAAAGAGCTCTCAGAGTGTCCTGCACTTCCTGTTTATTTCAAAGGGACCATGCAAGGAAGAAGAAATGTGAAAAGATAGGGGACTGAATCACTGCCTTTCAATCTGCTTCCCAATCGCTTGGGCAGCACAATCCACCGGAACTATCCAGCGGCAGAGTGAGCACTCTGCCACCGGAAGCTGTCACAAACATGCCGTAAAGCACGTTCGCGACGATTCGGGAGTGAGGGCCGCCGGCGCTAGGCCGACAGCCCTTACACCGGAGCCGGATCTCCCATGCGGCCACTGGGTAAGGGATTCCCCGTTGGCCGCATGGGTGGTCTGGGTGGCAAGGGAGGGGGGACTATTGGCCATGTAATAGTTTAAGTGTAGTTTATAGTAAGCCTCAACCTTACTATAAACTTACAACTGACCAATTTACAGTAGCACATAGCACAATCTTATACATGTTTATTCAGAAGTACCAGTAAGTCCCATTTTGTTAAATAGAGCTTACTCCCAGGAAGTGTGCTTAGGATTGCAGCCAAAGAAAAGCAAATGTTTTGAGCCATCCCAGTTCATATGGTGGTATATTATATATGGTGGGTGTTGTCTTTTAATATTAATAACTTAACTCGTGGAGTTGCTATGAGAATGAAGAAGATAAATATTATAAGACATTTAACATACAAAGAATACTGTATTAAGGTACCAACAGGGATGCTACAAAATCATACTTAACAGTGTAAAGCTATTTTAGTTAATTACTTTATAAGGAAGGGGATTAAAATGGTAAGTAGGTCAAAAGAGTACAAGATTACAGCATTGCCTTTTGATAAGGAAAAGGGTACTACAGAAACATTCTGAAGTGTTACAGGAATCTTAAATTTCAGATTAAACACCATATTTCCTTTTCCACTGAAATGTTAAGACGTAGTTTTTAAAAAAGAGCCTCATCTTGAATAATAAACTGATCAATCCAGGCAATTAAAAAAACAAAACAATACATTAGTAAAAAATGAGATTATATTTTGGATGATTGAGATTGTATTTAGGATGAAACAACCCTTCTCAAGTCATGCTAACTGAACCTTAACTGTGCTCCATTACATTAGTCTAGCAGCATTTCTCAAAGTTCTCCCCGTGAGCAGGGGAGAACTTTGAGTGCTTGCGGGGGCAGGGCCATGGTGGCGATCTGCCAGGGACAAAAGGGGTATTTTTTAGACTTACCAGGGGTTGGGCCATCCTGCGGAGAGTGAATGCCCCCCCCCCGACCCCACAGCAGGCTTTCCCAAGCCTCTGAACGGCTCTTGGAGATTACCGTAATAAAGCTAGCGTCCGGTTTTCGGGGAAACCAAGAAGTAAACCGGAAGTGGGTCCGCACCTTCAGGAGGACTGCCCAAACCCCGGTAAGTCTAAAAATATCCTCTTTGTCCTCCTACTTGGTGTGCCTCCGAAGCACAGTGCAAAAACAAGTCTAGTCCTCTTTCTGACCTTAGCGTTTGGAAGGGTACAGAGATGTCCCTGTGATTACAGAGGACACAGTTGGAACACCTCAGAGTTCAGGGTCTATTTCCCCCCCCCCCCCATTCAAGTATAGGAGGAGATACTCCAAGTATACTTCAAGTATACTCCATACAGGCTGCAATCTGATCCACACTTTTCTGGAAGTAAGCCCCACTGAACACAATAGGACTTACTTCTGAGTAGACATACCTAGGATAGTGCCCTAAGAAAAGTATTCTCATTGATTTACTAATGAGAATGGATGGAGATGTCTTCTCTAACTTCATTTTCAGGTTCAGTTTCTCATATATTCTCTGCACCTAATTTATGGAGTCCTTTCTTTGTGTCACCAATCTCCACTCTGTAGCTGTACAACTGTAACCTCTTAAAATTTGGTCTTTTCCTGAACTTATAATGCTGCTTTATACATAGGCTGACCATATCCAAAAAGGGACAGGGTACCTATAACTTTAACCATTGTAAGAAGAGGGAATTTGGGCAGGTGCAGCTTGTTGCACCCTTCCATGAGGAGCTGCACCTGCCCAAATTCCAGTGGTTAAAGGTATAGGCACCCTGTCCCTTTTTGGATATGGTCAGCCTACTTATACAGTGTCAAAGTATTGGTCTATCTAGCTCAGGATTATCATACCATTGGTTCTGACCCACCAGGAGAACCAGATGCTGTCCCCTGCCACCTTAAGGGGCAGGGACAGCATGGCGGCAGTGGCGATCTCACGGGGGGGGGGGGGGGATGAAATTGTCACACTTACTGGGGGTCCTGCAGCCCTCTGGACAGTGTGGGGAGATCGTTCCTTGCAGCAAGACAAGGAAATTTGCCCCCAGAACAATGTGGATACCCACATGCAAGGCAAGGAAAATCTGCTTGCTTTTTAGAGCAATGAGGAGATCTGCTGATAAGCAGCTAAGAACAATGGACCAGAGGAGATCACAGTGAGAGCAGACCATGGATACAGATAGGTAGGTGGCAATTCTGCCCCTCACAGATAAGCAAATTCGCATATAAAGAGAACTAACTGTATGCTTACCATAGAGTTCAATGGAGCTTGCTCCAAAGTAAGCATGCATAAGATTTCAACTTTAACCACATACTTAGCATCTTTGCAAGCATTAAAAACAACTTTGTAGTGAAACATTGTGTCCTTAGCAAAGCAATGTGATGTTTTAAACTGGATTCTTTTCTTTCAGAAACTTCACAAACAAAAGAAAGCATTTCTCATAAAGAAGTAACTGCTAGAACCCTAAGCACACTGGGAAAAAGTCACATCATAGGCTTCATGGCAGCCACTAGGATGTACTTCTGAATAAAGATGTTTCGGATTAGGCTGCATGCGGTTCCCCAAAATATTATGCAACAACTAAGATCTGAAAGAGTGACCCATGTTTTAAATGGAAACTTATTTTCCATGCTTTAATACAGAAAATAGAGATTAAGACAAACAGGCCAATGGTTGATTTTAACGGCTTATTTCATCCCCCCCCCCCCCGCTTTGTTCACAAATTCCACTGTGATTATCATTAGTCACTAATCAATCAACAGTTACATCACAAACGCCAGACGCCTAAGTAAGGGATCAGAATGCAAGGTGCGGGGAAATAATAAATTGAGTTTTCTCGTTGCTTGTTGTCCAGTTTTCAAATGCTGGCGTCTCTCATTTCACCAATGTATTTATTTAAGATTACGGCACACTATCTGGGGAAGGAAGGCTGGACGAAAAAAAAAAAAGGTCTACATGCAGTGTAGCCCGTGCATTTTACTCAGAATCCAGTCCCACTTTGCCCAATGGGACTTACTCCCTCGTAAATGAAGAGAGAACGCTCTGGACGAGTTTACTAGCCTAAAACGTGGAACTACAGCAGTACTGAAGGGACCCACCCTTTCCCCCCAAGGGTAGCGGCAACCTGCTGCAGACAACCCGCATCAAAGAGAGTCCTGGTGGGGCACCTTAACCAAAATCTGTTCGCCTGCGTGCCGGGTGCTCGAAGAGAAGGCGGGAATGCGTGAGGGGTGGATGGCGAAGAGCTGGGGGCCAAGAGAGAGAAAGCGCCGAACCCCCTCCCCACTGCCCTAACAGATTTCGACGTCACTTACCAGGTAGGCCGCGCCCCGCTCCTCTCAGCGCTTGGTAGCCCCGGCGACCAGCGAGCGTCAGTGACAACGGCCCGGAGCGGCTGGGCTGAAACATCCGGAGGAGGAGCTGCTGAGACGCGCGCGCGCGCCAAGAGAAAAAAGAGGAGACCGTAGTATGGAAAAAAGTGTGTGAGGGGGAGCAACTGCCGTGGTAGAGCCAGCTGAGCTGAGGTAAAACGGGCGGTCGCCGGGCTGGTGGGTGTATGTTGGCGCGTGAGGTATCTCGTATCTGTCTTTGTTAATCTCCTTTGCTACAATAGCTTTTAGACACGATTCCCCTGCCCTTCAGGCTTCGATAGGGCTCCAGTCAGCGATGCACCTTCTTCTGAAGCTCTGTGGGCAACTACTAAACATATGGGGGAACGCGTCCCAAGTTGACTCTCCATTCAGAGGGCGCGCTTTTCCTAACGCCTTCGGTCTGCGGTACTGATAGCGTTAAGCACGTGGCTTACAGCGCAATCCTATACATGTCTACTCGGGAACAAGTTCCATTGTTTTCAGTGGGGCTTACTTTCAGGTACATGCGTACAGGGTTGCAGCCTTTATAGGTAATACTCTCCTAGAAAGCTGGAGTGGGAGCAGCAAAACTAATACTGTACATACAACAAGGCACTGGCAACGTTCTGGAGGATGTTGCAAAACAATCCCGTCTGTTGCTTTGTGGCTGTTTTCAAAATCTGGCGGCGGACTTGGAACGCACGCCTGCCTCCTGACCAAATTGTGTAGTGTAGTAGTTCCCTATTGGTAAACTTAGACCAACTCTACACAATAGGTGGTTCTGTTCTCTGGACTGTTCCACTTGAGATTGCTGGGGGAGGGGAAGTGCCATATTTTAACCCAGTTCCTCCAGTGTGCTTGCTTACAGTAAGTTTACTTCCAGGTTTGTTTTTTTTGCATGAGGAACCATTCTAAAATGTTCCACACCTGTTGCGGAATACTCCAGAGTTATACCACCTCACTCTAGTCTTTTAAGTAATGTATGGATTGGGTCTTAGGACCTAGTCTTACACATGCTTACTCAGAAGTGAGCCCTGCTGGATTCAGTGTGGTTCACTCCTTGGTAATACTTTTATAGCTTTATATACATAGAGTTTTACAGCTTTATTCTGTTTACAGTTTTTGGTTTGGACTGACAAAAATGCATGTAAATCATATGGCTTGAAAGAATAGAAAAAGGGTTGGAACCCTGAAAGGGAGATTGATCTTTCAGCTATCTTGAACAACTATTTCAAATAACTTAAATAGAATTACTCCAGAAATGTACACATTTTTCTGTGTTTGGGGCCTCATCATTTTGCATGTCTGTTGTGCATCTTATTTTTAAACAGATGGAAAGTGGTATACAGAAACCAAGGATTCAACTAACTGGATTTAAGAACCAAGAAAAGAAGACCTTAGTTGAATTGCTTCTGAAGCTCGACTGTGTCTTCCTTGACACTGAGGTAAATGATAGTGATGAAAACTGCAGCATTACAGTACAGAAAAATACAGTACTTACTACTTTGGGGGTTACTTAGCATACAGTAGTAAAGTACTGTATGCCAAGTAAAGTTCAGTGTATGCTACAGTTTGCAAGAGAGAGCTTCTGATTTGAACTTGAGTGCAACTTCTTGTCTTGTTACATTTTTAAATGTATGTGCAATTCTTAGTGACGCTTGTTTTTTTTCTGTTAGCAATATAGAAATTGCACGCACCTTATAGCAAAGCAACCTTGTAAGAGTGAAAAATTCTTAGCAGCTTGTGCAGCAGGTGAGTAAAGCACGTTATCCATGGTGGTGTAAAGATGTTGCAAAGGCTGTTGAGCCCTGGGCTGTCATTATATAGCGATATCTGCAGCCAGACATGTTATGGAGGAAATGAGGGTAAAGCTTTTAAGGTGGAGCCTGAGGCCTTAACACAGGCCTTATGCTGCCTACATATGAGCGAAACCATTACCATCAAGGACAAGCTGTTGAATTAAAGCTGAAAAAAACAATACTGTAGCCTTGCTTTTTAATTACCTAGTAGATCAAAGAAAGCCTAATGTGTCAGTGTATGAATTCTTCATGTGGCAAGGCTCAGGAGCAAACCTCCAAGGCTTACTCTGACAGCATGCTATGTGTAGAAAATACACCCCAGGGTTGTATGCAAACTAAAGACTGTGATGCTAAGCTTTTTTCAGCTAAGTTGATGACAGAAGTAAGGATCCTGAGCATCCTTACTTGTGAAATCAACATGTGTAGAACAGGCTTGCCACTCTCCCAGTTACTTGTTGTGACTCCAGGTAACCAAGAAGTTCTCTCTTCAAAAGTTACTCACTGGTGCCATGAAATTGGTATCTGTGAACAGGAAATCTACTAACCTTTATTGTTTGATTAGTAACTAAATTTGTTGGCAAATGCATTTTTGGGGCAGATGCTCAAGACTGATTCAGGATAAGGGTGAAAGCAATAAACCAGTATCACTGAGTGCAATTTTACAACAATCCTGATTCCTGGAAGGATGGGTAATTTAGTAAAACTGGCACAAATCTCCGATTTCCCTGCCTTGAACTGCAGTCTTAAACATGCTTACTGGAAGATAGCTCCATTGACCACAGTGGGATTTAGTTCTGAGTAAACTGTTGGATTGTGCTGTTTGACTCACAGAACTTGCCAGTTCTGAAACAAGTGAAATGAACATTGGCTACTTCTTGTGACTTTGCCTCAGTTTTATTGGTAACTGTTGTATTGCATTATCTTTTGGAAGAAAATATGACACTCTAATATGACATTCTTTAGGTGTTTATGCTCTCTTTAAAAAAATAAGATACTTGCACCACAATCTTATGTATGTTTACTCATAGGTGGTACACGATGCCATTGGGGTTGAGAACCCCTGCTTTAGCCCATTGCAGATATAATGCTAGGGATTTCCTAACCATAGTGAGGTGATGGAAAGCATGCCATACAATCTGCATTTCTGTTCCCCATTCTTCTTTCCTTTCTATACATGAATTCTCCTCTTCCTATCAGTTGCTAGTGTTAACAGTGGTTCACCTGTTTTCATTAATTTTTTAATTCTGTAACACCACTCCTTTCAAGTGAAATGGGGAGAGCCAGGATGGTGTAGCGGTTTGGGTGTTAGACCTAGAAGATCCAGGTTCAAATCCCTGCTCAGCCATGAAGCTTCCTGGGTGACCTTGGGCCAGTCACTATTTCTTAGCCTAACCCAAAGGGTGGTTGTGAGGACAAAAGGAGGGAAGTAGCTATGTACATCTGCCCTGAGCTCCTTGAAGGATGGACAGTATAGAAATGTGAAAAATAAATACAATTCATATAAAGTATCTTCTGAAAATCTTTTTAATGTTATTTCATTACTGTGTCTTGGGGATCTTAGAAGCTGGTGGTACTTATATGCAAATCCACTATATTTTATATATTCATACTGTACCATACTTGTGCTCTCAAGGTGGCTCACCACAAAACCGCAGGGGGGGAATATACATGCAAGCCATAAAAACCTCTAACAATAAAAGAATAATCTCTCAAATAAAAATATAGTCAGCAGCACTGATCCAAAATAAAACTGAGCCATCAGCCCTCAAACAAAAAGCCTTTTAAGGCTGCAATCCAGTACGTACAATAATTTGGAAATCCTGTTGAACACAATGGGATATTTCTGAGTAAATCTGTACAGTATTGCACTGTAAGATTGCAATTTTGGATGGTCTTACTTGGAACTAAGCCCCATTGAGCATAGTGGGACTCATTTCCAAGTAAACATACATAGGAGTATACTGCTCTTACACCGCTGTTCTTAATATGCTTTTAGAACTTTATTTGAAGGTATTAAACATATTTCATAAATTAGAATAAGTGGTGGGCAAAAAAACCATTGTAATGCTGGCCCATTTAATATGTATGTTACCTATACACTATCTCTCAGCCCCACCTACCTCACAGGGTTGTTGTGAGGACAAAAAGGAGGGGAGGAAATATGTACACCACTCTGAGTTCCTTGGAGGAAGGGCAGTATAAAAATGTGAAAAATAAATAAATATACCTCTTGATTTATGCATTCTCATAACCACTGTCATATCAATATGGAACGAAATCCTATTTATTTTCTTCAGATCCTTAGAAGTTTGTTGCAGTTGCTCATCAGTAAAAACTGTCCCTACGTTTTTGGTCTAATGAGTAATCCAGTCATTATGCTATCCAGTCATTATGATATTGCCTCCTCTTTCCCCCCCCCCCCCATTATGATTGAAGTTGAAATAAACTGAGGTTGATAGGCTCTCTTTTATAGAACATTTTCCTAAACAAAGAGACTGTGAGTGGAGTACCTTTTTTTCTCTCAAACCACCCCCCCTGCATCAGATGATCGCTGGCATTCAAAACTAGCACCTATAGAAGTGCCATCTGGTAAAATGCTGCTGTGCAATGGTACAATCTGCTCTGCTGTACTGTGAAATTGATTAGGATCACAGAGTTTGTCAATTCACTCTGAAAATATGCTGTAGTTCATGTTTATATCAAGGGGTGTGGTACTGCTATTATTGATATGAATCCTGAACTTATAAGAAAATATGGTTTTGGGAAAGAAAAAAGGACAACATCAAAAACACACAAAAGCCAGGAAAACAAGTAGGGATTTTACTTCTAGTAGAATGGAGGTCAGGGAACTGCTTCTGTTAAATTTAGTGCGTGCTAAGGTTATACAGATCTCTAGAATTAAGATGATCACTGTGCTATAAATAAGCAGTTTGTTATAGATAGAAATGTTTATGGTTCACATCTTGAATTTGAAAAGGAATGCCTTTAAGCTACAAAAATACAAATATATGCCTGCTATATTTCTCTCTGAGGGCAAATGCTAACATAATATAGGGGAGTATATCTGAAATGTGTTAATGCAGAATAAAAGATCAATGTAGGTTTTTTTTTATAGGTAGGAAGGATCCATGATTGGGAAATGACAGAGTTCATGTTTCCTCCTTGCAGTCATTCCCTGCATAATGTGTGTAGGTTTTAATTGTGCTGTGTATCTTTTTTTCTGGGGAGGAAACTCATTGTGTGTCTTACTAAAGAAATTTGTTTTTAAAAAGTAGTTAAAATTTAACATATAAATATCAAATACTGTTAATGTTATACAGAATGGATAGACATCATTTTTTAAGCTGGAGTCTTAAAAGAAAGTAAGATCACTGTGTTATGATGATTAAAATGCTCTCGCACATCTAGAAAATCTTAGCTCTAGTAGTAAATACTGTACATTAAAATTTCTGCTTTAACAAAGGTTGAAGCTAATTTTGATTTTGGTGTTTGATTTTTATTTGATTGCCATTTGTCTGCACAAAAAAATTTCTGGATGACAGTTCATTTTCTTTCCAGGAAAATGGATACTAACCAAGGACTACATAATTAATAGTGCCGAAAGTGGCAGATGGCTTGATGAAACAACTTACGAATGGGGATATAAAATTGAAACAGGCTCCCATTATTCACCTCAAATGCAATCTGCACCTAAAAGATGGCGCGAAGAGCTGACACGCTCTGGTGCTACAGGGGCCTTCCACAGATGGAAAGTTGTCCTCCTTGTTGTGAAAGGTGATAAACGAAGGGATTCTTTAACAAGGTAGGATGAGACCTCTTAAAATGGAACTAATTGAATGATGAATCCACTTTATTTAGGTGAAAATATTTTTGTGTTATTTCTTCTGCAGTTACTCTGGTCCATAGCAATTGACTGCTTCAAGCATGATGATTTCTCTGCATGGATATATTCTTTAAGAAAAACTGCATGTTAATAGTTGTGAAAGGCAGTTTGAGTGTTTTGCCCTACAAAGGAAGTGTGTATTAGCTTCCCACCCGCTGCATCAAAATAAATGAAATATACCATAAGTGTTTGCACATACAGGTTTTTCTATTCAGAGAATATCCTCATAGAGAGTGTCATATCTGCATTTCTGCATCCTGAGTTTTTGGAACTCTTGCAGTGCAGGTTTACTGGGAAGTAAGTTGCATTGTGTTTTATGGGGATTACTTCCAGTTTACGTGTGCATAGAATTGTGCTGTGGTTGGAACAATAATAGCATTGGGTTCTAAAATAGAACCAGTGTGGTGTAGCAAAAAGTGCTGGGCTTAAACTAGGGAGACGTGGATTGAAATCCATCTATGAGAAGCACACTTGATGACCTTGGGTAAGGTACAACTTCTGAGTATTGCTTACTTCACAGGATAAACAAAAAATCCTCCTTTACCTTGTTCTTGGAGTCCATGCCTTGGTCGGTATTTCTCTCATTTCTATGTGTAGTGTCCTGGTTTTCCCCTCATGTACTCTTGAGAAGCTGCATGCCACATGTGCACCCTACCCCATCAATAGTGGGGAAAGGAAGCGGCAGCCTTTCTCTGCCATCCAGTTAGCTACAGAGAGAAATTGGGAGATAGTGATATGGGCTGTTGTTGATTGAATCATGTGGCTGGAAAATGTGACCAGAGCTTGGGGCAAACTGGGGTGAAGGTGACTTGGATCATGCATGAGCCAATAATTTAACATGAGGGGCTAATGGGATTTGATGGGGGGGGGGAATTATTTTTTTAAATTGTCTCATATGCCCAGCTTACATTCTTGTGTGTTTTTGTCCTTCCATTGTTTTAGGGTTCTAGAAGCAGGAAAAGCGACTATATGTTCGATACTAAGTACACCAAAGAATATTACTCATGTACTAACTAATAATACGGCATTAAACCAAGAAAGAGAGAAACATCTCTTTGGAGCTCCATATTATCCAGTTCGCTATTTAGGGAGTTATCTCTTAGAGGCAAGTACACTAAAAAATACAACTCTTAATTGAAATCAGTGCTTCAAGTGTAACTGTCAATCTGTAGCAAATTCTGAGGGGAATGCAACTAGAAGATATTTGTGTTCTCACAGGATTAGTATTTCAGTTCTGTCTAGCTCAGTGTTTCTCAAACTGTGGGTCGGGACCCACTTGGTGGGTCGCGACCTGATTTCTGGTGGGTCCCACAGAGCCTCCAATGAAAACACAGGTGATGGAATGATCAGATAAGTAATTACCTCAAGCCCTGAGGCTATTCAAAAATCAGATAGCTGTTAATTGCCCAAAGAGCTGAGCTCCTGCAGTTTGCAGGCTTGTGTAAAAAGGGAGATAAATGTTAGCTGATTCACATCACCATTTGCAGCCCACTGACATTTTGTGCAGCCCGCATTCCCATCAAGTCTTCCCTTAGGGCGTTGGGGAGCCTGCCAGCAGTGTTCTCAGAGCCAGACCTTAAGAGCACACTGCTGAGCTGGGAGGGAAGCAATGAAGCAAACTTAAGTCTTCGGCAGCTTTCAGAATAGCCTGGCCAGCCTTTGCAGGGCTGGGGGAGTGTGGGTTCCACATTATAGCAGAAGTGCGAGAGAGATGAGTATGTCAGCAGCAGAAATTGAAGAGGAGAATCTCCACTTCAAAATGAGAGTTTCCCATAAGGGTGGTGGTGAATGTTAGGGAGCATTTCAGCTTTCCTCTTTCAGATGCTATTCTTCAATACCTTTCTCCTTTAAGCTCCACCTGCACTCCATTTTTAAGATTGATTTTTCTGAGTACATATGTGTGGGATTGGGCTGCAAGTCTGATGTGCAGGAATCTGATGCTGAGATAGCATCAGAGAACTTATTCGTACACAGGTATTAATTTGAAGAGAACAAATTGTTTAGTGAGAGAGAGAAGGGGAGAGGGAGGGGGGAATAGCCCTGCTAATGCTATAAATACATTGCTATTGCTATGGGGTGAGGAGTGGGCTGGGAGTGTGACTGATTACACCCTGCAATGTAGTCCTATGTTGTTCTATAACCCTCTTGTACCTGGGGGTCTGAATGAGTCTGAAATAGTAGCATGCATACACTTGCACAGCAATATATTCCAATTTTACTATGTCCAGATTGCAGGTTGGAAGAATATAGTAGAGACATAGGGGCTTATTGACAGTTTTTCAGTTTCCTTTGCTGTTAACATTGCACATCAGAGGCAGTAGCACTTCAGCACACTGGTGCATTTGGTAGGGTTCAAGCAAGGAGGCAACAGCAGCTACCTGTTAGCAAAATCAAACTCAGAAGCCATAAGCAGAGCTAGTTTGAAGGTAGCTTCTTCTGTTTGCTCTTTCACAGATGGTTGTGATTTATTTTTAACTTCCTATAAGTGAGGAGCTATGTTGGGGCGGGGGGCAGCTTTTCCAAGGCATCAGTCTTTCTAGAACAATAGTTCAGCACAGAATATCTGACACGGTCTGTAACGTTTTGTTACAGCACTGAAAAAGCATATTGGGAGTACACAATTCATCTACCTTTTCCTGATATAAGACATCCCCTGAAAGTAAGACATCCCCCGTTTTTTTCCTAGTATATGTTTTTCCAAGTAATTTAAGACATCCCCCTCACTCTTCGTCCTGGGTGCCTGGGCCGCCCAGCGGATCCTTACGTGAGGATTGCGCTGTGAGTCAGATGACATCTTGAAATGTCAGACTATCCATATTAGAATGAAAGGAAACCCAGAGCCAGTATCTGAATATAGCTTTCCACGCCCTCGTTTCCAAAAGGGACTGCCCCAATTCTAAATATAAGGGTGTATTCAGAGCACACTTTGGTCAAACCAGCTCTTAACTCTTTTCTGCAATTTAAGTAAGATGAGAGACTCAATGGCACCCAAATAATCCAAGGCCAAGTAGTAATGAGAATGTAGAATAGTAATGTGAAAGCAGATCAGGCATGCACAATTCATCTAGCTGCAAGGGCCACTTTTATAAACTCAAGAAGTTTATACATTAACTATAGAAACTCATGCGTGTCACTTATTAACTGCATGAAAGGTGACTATGTTAGAGACACCATACCTCTTTATTCAACCACTTGGTTTTGAAAATACAAGTCTTATTAAAACAACTTTTGCTGTACAAGCAAATTTCTGCTGTACAAGCAAATTTCAAATTCTGAGAACAGTGCAGCACATATAGAACAAGTCACTGTGAAGAAAGATACAATAGCAACAGGAAGCTGCAACAAAATTCAGTGTTGTATAGCTGCAATATGGACTGTTCCACTTCATACTGCAGGAATTGGGATGCTCGTCCCCTCCCTCGGTTGTAAAGGGCGCTGGGGCCGATTGGCCTTG
The DNA here is from genome assembly GCA_026170595.1 of Plestiodon gilberti rubricaudatus. Lineage (NCBI taxonomy): Eukaryota > Metazoa > Chordata > Lepidosauria > Squamata > Scincidae > Plestiodon > Plestiodon gilberti. The sequence continues at coordinate 42,227,174 of JANXHW010000002.1, forward strand.
CTGGCGGAAGTCGGAGGAGGCCGTGTAACGGCTCAGCCGATCAGCGGGGGACAGGATTCAGCTGAAGCCGTCCCCGTCCCCGATTAGCTGGGCCTATGGCCGGCCTCTGTTCCCGGCCACACCGCCCCCCCCCCATCCGCTGGATCCTTACCTTCGGCCTTGCGCTGCCTTTCCCTGATCGGAAGTAGATGCAAATGTGTCTTACGGCATGTTTGCATCATCTTCAGCTGGCGGAACACTCATTCCGCCAGCCGAAGTTACGGTAGGGTTGGGCTGTCAGTGCTTCCTAAGTGGTTAAACATGGTATGGGAGAAGGTGAGGTCTTCGGTTATTCCCAAGAAGAGCTGTGTATTCTCTCGGAGATTGAGGTGTTAGGGAAACTCAAGACTTCGGGATGTGGAGTATCAGAATCTCCATTCCTTAGCTAAAGCATCCTGCTCACCACGTTTTTTTCACATCCCCATGCCATGTACCCAGTTAGCATCATATTTGGCGATATTAACAAACCCCAGTGAGCGGTGAGCGATTGTCATGTGCCAGGTTTAATATTACCCCTTCACAAGTTTCCTTAGGTAGATACTCTAAAATACCTTATGTTGGCCGTACTTGTCCCTGTGATTGAGTTCTATTGAGTCCTTGGGTCATATCCTTTTCTACTGCCCTTTACAAAACTCCTCATGTGGTAGGTATTTAGATCCTATTCTTATAAGTATATCTAGGTGGGCGGATGCTGAGAAACTGGTCTATCTATTAAATGAGGGATCCCCTGCGATCACTAGTAAGGTGGCAAAATTTCATCAGGTTGGGAATAAATTTTTTGCTAGGGTGGGTTGATCTGAATTCAATGTTCTGTGAGTGGCAATGGGTAGAGAGTTCAAGTTTTATTTGTATGTTCTGTGGGGCTTTGTTATGTATTTCGCTTTTTATGCCAATAAAGGTTTTAATGAATAAGTTCAGTCCTGTCTCCATGATACAGCAGCTTCTGAGGGGAAGCAATGGTCCTGACTGCTATGAATTCAGACATAGCAGAAAACCACAGTTAGTGAAAACTCTGGTTTACAAACAAACTTCAAACCATTGTTTCAGCCCCAATCAAACCTCAGTTTGAGGGTAGGCCTGAGTTCAGATAGCCAAACAAAACATAGTTTTTGCGTTACATCTGTACCCAGCCAGTGTGAAATGAAATGCATCTTCACATTCATCTCATGATGCAGATGGGAATGAATGCCTCCCTTCACTGATGTGACCAATAGTCATGTTTATCTGCATGTTACTAAGGGCCCAATCCCATCCAACTTTCCAGTAGTGATGCAGTCGCAATACAGCCCTGAGATAAAGGAACAAACATTGATGAGGTCTCCATGAGTCTTCCCCCCCCCCCGGATGCAGCACACCTGTTGGCACAGCTGCATCAGTGCTGGAAAGTTGGATAGGATTGGGCCCTAAGTGTACTAAAAGCATTGTTCATGACCACTCATGAACTGAGACCTATATGTTGAATATTAAAGCAAGTTATCTTTCTAGCTATATTTCATTTATTCACAACTGTTTCTAAATAGAGATGTAAATAAAAAACACATCGTTTTTTAAAAATCTAAATGGCTTGATCCTGTTCTTTTGTTTCAACTGTAATGGCAGTGAGCTTGTGTTGGATTATTGAGTCACTATATTTGCATAGTGTTTTAATAATACAGTATACCTTTTGTATAACCCAGAATGAAATAAAAAGCATTATTGAAAAATGCATGGAGAACCATCTTGAACCAGGACAACAAGCAAAAGAGATGAGTGACATGAATCTTGGTGAAATGAGAAACATCCTTATAAAGCACATGTACCTTCAACAGGTAATAATGGGTCTATGTAAGCCTCTTAATTTTATAGCATGATTGAACTGGTGAAAAATGTAGTCGCAGAAAAAGAGATGAATGATAAATAAGTTTACCGTAAACTAAAATTGGTGTGTAACTTTCAATAAGAGTTAAACAAAGCCACAAAGAATGAAATTTCTGACACTGGTACAAAAGTCAAAATGGGTAGTATGTGTTCCTGAGATCTGAGAACAATAATGAAGGAGCTTACCACAAAAGAACTTATTTTATGAGATGTCAGTGAAAAGCGTTGAAACTTGAATTACAGGCAAAACTGAATGGAAAATCTGCCCAAAACGTTGACATGAGAAATAGTTGTTCAGTTAAGCAAGCATCATAGTTGGTGGGAAATTCTTTGAATATGACTGAGATTGAAAATTTGGTGTAGCCTAACCCTAAATTATCTTTAAATAGTTAAGCAATATAATGCTTAACTAAGCATCCTTGGATGCCTTTTAACATATGCCTGTTATATATATGAATAGACTAATGTAGCATCTCAGCCTTGGCTCCCCAGCTGCAGTATAGCAACAATAATATTGAAGGGTTGTTGTAAGGACTATCCATGAAGATAATACATGTGAAGCACTTTGCACAATCAGAAAGCACTATACAAATGTTAAATATTATCTACGTACGCGTTTGATAAACAGATAAATGGAGGCCATTTCAGCCTGAGGATATTTTGTGGGGTTTTTTTCTAAAACAGACATTTTCCCAAATACTTCTTTGCTAGACAGAGAGAGGATTATAAAATGTTATAAGAACTTAATTTCTTTAGATCTCTGCATTGACTTTTAAGGGTAGAGCCTTAAGTAGGTTTCTGGAACAAAAGCCTTGCCATGATAAGCCTGGAGTTCTTTTGCTGTGAGCCTATGGCTGTAATCCTTCGTGCAGTAACAGGAAGTCAGTGGGACTTACTTGCGCCTAAACATATTTGGACTGGAGCTTGCTCTTTAGCAACATTGCAGTCCCATCCTTATGATTATCAAATTGTGTGTAACCAGATATGCTTGTTAAGTAACTACTTACTTTTACTTCACAGGCAATGCTAAGCAAATATACTCAAGTAGACCAAATGAATGAGTTCAGAAAAGAGGTAAGAATTGAGTATATGGGTGGAGTGAGAGAAGGAATGCTTGAATCCTTCTCTATGAATTCATTGCTAGTTAGTCAAGACAGGGAAAGAGCATCTAATGGAACATTTTGGCATCCCACAGCACCACAAACAGGCACACCTTGCATATAAATCAATCAGAAGGAGCACTGCATAGGCCCGTCATTGGGCTTGCATGTGGCGCAGAGACCATAAGCCTTGGTGGTAAAAAGGGCCCTCCTCCCTCCCTTGCAGAGTCCCACCTTGAGGCCCACTGAGGTAAGAAACAACTAGGCTATTGCAAAAGGATCCCTACCTGCTAACAAAGTGACAAGTACAATCAAGTCAAATACAAAGTTTTTAGTGCAGTCCCAAATATGGTACAGCATCTGAAAGAGAAACACACAAGTAGGGTTGCCAACCATCTCTTTCCACCAAGGTTCTTGTTCCTTTGCAATAATCCAACAAACAGCCAAATAGCTGGAGTCAGTGAGATTTGGTTACACCAGTTAGTTCACTGTGATGAGGGGTCTATAGGTTCTCAGGTTTTCACGGCCAGTACAAGGAGCCTGTCTGGAATAAGTAGGTTTGGGTAGTAGGTTCAATCCACATTACTCACAAATTGCTCACAATTTCAGAACTCTTGTTCCTTTTTATTATGATGTTCTTAATGCGTTTTTCTTTTATCTTAGAGTTTTAGCGTTTTAATCAAATTTTTAAAAAATTGATAAACTAAAAAGATGACTCAACTGCAGATTTTTTTCTATAAATACAGGCAGCTCTCAATTTACTTGGGGTTAGATTCCTGGAAAATTGCATGTATATCAAAATTTTCACGTAAATGAAAAATCAGTTTTCCCATAGGAAACAATGGGATTGACATGGGTTAGGGCAGCAGTTCTCAGAGTTCTCCCCATGAGTTGGGGAAGTCGTAAGTCCTTGTGGGGGGCGGACCAGCGGTGGCAGCGCTCCCGGGATTGCGTGGCTGCAAAAAAATTGGGTTTTTTACTTACTGGGGGCTGCACCATCCCTTCAGAGGGTGCAGGGGAACCCACGGCCCCCTTGGGGAGGCCCACAGAAGGGGCCACACCCCTCTCACCCTCCAAAGGGCTGGCGCGACCCCTGGTAAGTTTAAAAAAACTTTTCTCATCGCTGGCAGCATGATATCTCCAACGTCACTGCATGTCGCCACCCCCCTTAAGGGAGTAGCAAGTACATCCGGTTTTCCTGGTGGGTCGTGACCAGTTTGAGACCACTGGGTTAGGGGAACAGTCTGTGAGCACTCACTTTGATGAATGGCGATTAGGGAGAGAGACTACTAGGAGTGAAGATATTGGGAGTGAGGCTGTCAATGTTGGTAGCTCAGATAGTTCATTGTCCCGAGGTGTTTTGGAGAAGTAGGATAGCAATATCTTTTGTGTGGCTTTCATTATTTTTTCTTCAAGATCTCTCATGCTGCACAGCTGAGCACACATCTCTGCTTAGTTTCGAACTACATTCAGTGTTGGGATCATCCTCAACTAAGTTAATCAAAGCATTCTTGATTAATCTTCATGGATTTAAAATTTACAGGTTTAAAAGCCATGTTGACATTTTTTTTTCCGTAAAGTTAAAAATACACAAATCCAAAACCATTTAAAATCAGCGTTAAAAACCACGTTTAAAACAATTAAAAACATGCGTTATTAAAACAATACGGCTTGACTAAGTTTCGTCCACAAACTGGATCATTTCAAGTCAGAGTTGCAGCAAGCTGCCAAGATGTTCAAGAGCTGTGCAACAACTTCCCCATTGAAGAAAGGAAAAGCGCGGGAAACCGGCAGCGCACAGCCTGCGATGATCTAATTAACAGCGGAAATGGCTAAGTTCAAGCAATGTGTGTGGCGTCTGTGCGTGTTAAAATGACAGTGGCTAAAAGCAGCATCATGCCCCCAGGTAATCTGACACCGCACATCAGGCACATGTCAGGCACAACTGAATCGAAGCTCAAAGGAGACAGCAGACACAACTCCAGGCATACATTGTATCCTAGTATTTCTTTGTGAATCTGTGAATCATAGGAAGCCAGATCTTATCAATAAATGACAGTTCCTGTTGTCTGTTCAGCAAGTTCTGATGTTTTTGGTTGCTGATCTGAATGGCTTCATGGTGTAATCTTGATCTCAACCCAGATTCTCTAATTAAACTTTTGGTATTCTTGAATTGTATTGTGTGTCCTGTCTTCATAGTGTGTTCTGCAAGAGCTGAAAGTTGCGGGTGTTGTAATCTGACCACTCTCTGGTATTCTGCAATCCTTGTACAGTGAAACCTTGGATTGCGAGTAACTTGGTTTGCGAGTGCTTTGCAAGACGAGCAAAACTGTTTTCTAAATTTTGACTTGATAAACGAGCAATGTCTTGCAATACGAGTACATTTTGTTCTCCAAGATACCTCTCTGTGTGTTTGCAGAGTAACAATAGCGTCTCCTGGGCAACAAACTGCCCTCATTAACTGCTCATTAACACTCTGTTCTCCCTCTGCTAGAGGCTCCCTTTGTGCAGAATAGCAGCTCAAACTTTGCTTTGCAACTTCTGTCTTGCAGACCTCATTAACAAGCTGTTTTCCACCTCCCCCATCTGCCTCTAGCAAAGACGTTTACTCTGCAGAACAAGGCTTAGGCTTTGCATATCAGACGTTGCAAAGTGAGCTACAGTTTGCAAGAGCAAAGGAGGACTTGGCAGAGCAGCTTCTTAATTAGCTGAGCCCAGGAGATAATGCAGACACAAACAAAGATCTCTTGCAGAATAACGAATCATCTGAGTTTCCATTATTTCTTATGGGAAAATTTGCTTTGATGTACGAGTGCTTTGGATTACAAGCACATTCCTGGAACCAATTACGCTCGCAATCCAAGGTTCCACTGTATTAATCAAGCGTTTGGTTGTTCAATGTAAGCTCTCCCACACTCACAGGATATTCTATAAATCCCTGGGTTGAAAAGTGGGAGTCTTTCCACCTCCATTTTCAGAGACCCCCATTTTCCAACCCAGGGACTAACACTCTTCATTTTTGCTTTTCCTTTCTTCAATGGGGGAGTTGCTGCACAGCTCTTGAACATCTTGGCAGCTTGCTGCAACTCTGACTTGAAAAGGTCTACAGTTTGTGGACGAAACGTAGTCAAGCCGTATTGTTTTAATAATGCATGTTTTTAATTGTTTTAAGTGTGTTAAACGTGGTTTTTGACGCTGATTTTAAATGGTTTTGGATTCGTGTATTTTTAACTTTATGGGGAAAAAAATCAACATGGCTTTTAAACCTGTAAATTTTAAATCCATGAAGATTGTAGCTGGCCGTGAGAGTTTCCAAGCAACACATTCTTGATTAAGTTGAATGCCTCTGTCAACCACTTAGTGTTTTGCACAACATCAACCTCCTCTTTGCTCTTCACCTCCTCATGTTCCTTCTGCTTCTCAGGCTCAAGCAGATCTTGGGGTGAGGGCTCCTCTTTGTGAGATTTCAAACAACTGCACATCTTCTAACTCTACCTGATCAAGACCCACTTTCTTGGCCATGCTTACATTGTTCTCTCTGGTCACGGATATGTCACTTTCAACACTGAAGCCTCAAGAGTCACATGGTAGACATGGGCACAGCTTTCTCCAAACCCATTCATACACAAACTACTTAACAGCCTCTCATGCCTCACCAATAAGCATGATAGAGTCTCTGATGTTAAATGACTTCCAGAACTCTTTCACACTCATTGTCGGTAGCCTTCACCACAGCATCAAAAGTTTTCTTCAGACAATAAACCTTAAACTTATAACACCTTGATACATTGGCTGGATGAGGGAGGTGGTGTTGCAGGGAGATAGGCGACTTAGATATTTTCACAAAGATCTTGAATGGAGCTGAGATGGCTGGGGGGGGCATTGTCCACTAGCAGTAAAATCTTAAAAGACAAATTCTCCCTTTCGCAGTAACAACGCAACTCATCCTTGAGTTTAGATACCAAATATGACCAGTAACTTGCTATTAGCAAAGAAATGAACCAGTAAAAGATTTTTAGAACACTCTTTGAGAGCATGGGGGGTTGCTGAGCAATAACCAAGCTCCAGTTTCAACTTGCAGTTTCTTGTGCCATTGCACCGAAACAGCAAAGTGTAACAATTCTTAGATGCCTTGAAGCAGAATGCTGTTTTCTTCTCCCGAGAAATGTATGTTCATGCTGGCATTTGTTTCCAAAACAGCTGTTTTGTCCATGTTGAAGATCTGCTTTGCAGAGTAGCCATCCTTTTCAATGATAGCCTTCAGGGAGTCCACAAATCACTCAACAGCCACAACATCAGCAGATGCAGTCTCCTCACTCATATTGATGTTGTAGTAGCTGTATCTTTGCCAAAAGTTAGGAAACCAGCCAGAGCTTGCTGTGAATCGCTAAAGGAGACCTTCCTTTTTCTGCAGCCCATGATTGCATGGGCTTTCTTCTAGGCCAGGAACATTCCTGACTGGTATGTTGCTCTGATTCTGATCCTCTATCCACATGCTCAGCATTAGCTCTTTTTGCTCCATAATGAAGCTTCTGGCAAGGAATGTCTTCTTGCAGCTGTGCCCAGCTGGGCATTTTTCTTGATCTTCTCTGCACTGTCCCTAATGGCACAAACAGTGCTCTCCCATAAGCCAAGGATGCGGCCAACACCTGGGACACACTCCCCTCTCAGGTCTGGTTTCTGGATCACATCCAACTTAAGAGCCATTGTTATGGATTTTTGCACCTTCTTTGCTCTAGACTCGCTTGGGCGATGCAAATGGACACTTTCTGGAGATGGTCTTGCAGTGAAAAGCCCATCAAGTATCCCACATGTCTCTTGCTGGCTAAATACATGGAAGCACAGGCAGTCTAACTGTTTCAAAAACGAGCCTGTACAAATTGCACTTCTGGTATTAGCAGTATTTTCTAAATCATTTCAAAAATGGGCAAATTAAGACCAAGCAAATCGAGAGCTTTAAGTACTTATTTCCCCTTCCCTGTGAGACAAAAGGGAATGCTACTACTAAAGTGATGTGCGTGATACACACTTGATGGTATTGATAAAGGTATGCTTTTTGTTTCAGAATATTTGTATTTGTATACAAATTTGTATAATCAGTTAATTGCTCAAGTAAACTTCATTGTGAATCGGCTCGAATGTACTTATAACAGCCCTAGTTTACTTCTCTGTAGGCATATTTTGATGCTAAGAAACATGAGTACAATGAATATTAGTCTTCTAATAATAATTCTTAGAAATCTTCCATTTCCTAGGTAAGCAATACTTGCTCTTCTGGCAGAATCAACAATGTACTTGAAGAACTTATAGATGATCACTTATTTCCTATTGCAATCACAGAATTTCTCTCTGGGAAAGATCTCGTTCCTCCTGTTAAATTCCTTCACTCTCTGCTAGAGCACATACTACAGGTGAGAATGAAATACTGCAAGAATTTGGTGTGGTACAGATCTAAGAGTGTGACTCACTGATTAATTTCAGTTCAGCTGTTAACTTAGTAGGTGGCCTTAATCAAATTATTCAGTCTCAACATCAGGCCCCCCCCACACACACACCTTTAATGTAGGGATAATATGGATGTACCTTACGAGATTGTTGTAAAGATTACGGCGATGATTGAGAAGTGCTTTGAACAGCAAATAGCACTACATAAATGCTGAGTAGTATTATAATCAGATGTGAAGTAGGATGTCAATAGGTTTAGAGATTCGTAACGGACACCTTTTCCTTCAGTTCCTTTTTTAGCCTTATTTTCCATGTGTTTCTTCCTTTCCCTGTTGATATTTTTATTTAGTTTAAGAGTATATACATATGATAGGGATCTATTCTATTTGTTTAAAGCACCATGCACATTGATGTTGCTATATGGATTTTTCCTGAATTCTTGAAATATTGGTCATGTTATATTTTATGAAGGCTGGGCTGCACCCAGAATAGGAGGCTCAGCACTGAAGCAAACAGGAGCTTTAAAAAGGTGGAGGTACTTTTTCAAGGTTCCTGAAATCTATTCCATTGTCCTTAAAGGACGAATAGTACAGGGGAAGTGAAAGCCCTTGCCTACTTGCTCCATATTCAGCGGTAAGGAAAAAGTACTGTGTTCAAGGTATGGACAGAGCCCAGATATCAGATCAAATTACAAGGACCAGCCTTGGTTTGCTATTTTTCTCTCCCTCCTTCCCCCACCCCAGACTACTGTGTACATGATGATTTTTCCACATGGCTACCACTTTCACGTTAGGTAAAAAGCTACATATGCTCTCATGTGACAAACATGTATTTTTACCACATACGTGTAAGAAAGTGGTCATGTAGTCCAGTGAAATTAGCATTTAACTAGGACAATCAAAACAAAAAGCTTAAAACGGCAATGTAGATTCATTTGACTGCTGTGATATAAATACAGAAAAACAAAAATCTAGTTGGGTGGGGAGGCAATTTTTAAGAAAAATGGCAGATTTTTCTAGCTAAAAGCATTCATATCTCTGAAACTAACATGACAAATATGAAGTTAATCAGCTGAATTGAACACATTCTTGCACTCAAAATGGTCAAACTGAAATAACAATTTTGCATAGAATGTTATAATCAAAGACTTTTGCATGTTTGTCATGGCTATTAAATAAACATACCCTTCAGCGTTCAGCTTTTTTATTCTAAGTGTCTTGGTTTGTCCTAAAATCTGGCTAATTACACTGGATGAATGTGTGAAGTGGCCCTCACCCACTCACTTCTGGGTGCAAGGCTCACTCAAGTCAAACAGCAACCCCTCTCCTCCTAATGTTATACATGCACACACATAAATGCATACACGTGAATCTGAGGATATCTGACAATGTATTCAAGGACACTGGCACATTCCATATCCTATGCTTCCAGGGTGCCAGTCTTATTTAATGTCTTAAGGAACCAAATCGGATGATAGCATTCATCAAGCTTAGGGCCAAATCAGATGATGGCATTGAGGTTTGGAACAGTAGTGAATAGGGCTCGAATTTGCACACTCCCTTCCATTTTCTTCCCCACTCTCAGCATGGGAACAACATAATGACTGAGATCTGCATTTTTTTTAATGTGGTATCTCCTTGACCCTGTAAAATTAGAACCCTGTGTGCTAACTAACTTGGTACAGTAGTCCTTGGATTATAGCTGGAATGGGGTGGCTTAAGGCAGCACCATCAACAAATGGCAAAACTGACAACAAGGCAGCACAGGAGGAATGAAGGACAAGGCATGTGGGATCCTGTGATCCATCCAACTTCTTCTCCCATAGGATATAGGATCTCTTGGGGGGGGGGGACTCACTAAGGAACCTTCCTTAATGACTATAACTTGATGGCTTATTTCCAGTCGTAAATGGGTGCTTCCACTATTCTCACACCTAGCTGACAGTGTGGTATGGCAGCTAGTCAGTTCCTTCTTTTGTGTTACTAGCAACTTGTTTCTCCCAAGTCAGGAAGCTCTTAGGTGGCTTTTGTTCACAGGGTCAAATGTGTTGTGCAAGGTGCATCACCCATGGAAATTCCCAAGGAGCAAGGAGGGCTCTGTCAAAGCCAGCCTGATTGGTGTGTGTGTGTGTGTGTGTGTGTGTGTGTGTGTTTGCATTGAAATGTGGCTTTCCTTTTAGCTGAAGCCTATACCTGAAGCCTCTTACCATCAGTCCTGTCCCTGCGTCATGTTACTGGTCTGGGTCGTGCTTTCCTGGCAGGCACCCAGCACCATATACACATGTACATTTGTTTGTCCCTTTGCACACTTTAAAAAGGCTTGTCAGGTAACATGCTTGTTTTTATTTTATAATAGGGAGATGCAGACCCTGCACTTCCTGTTAGATTTTTTCACATCATGTATGCTCTGCTTCAGCATGACCCTCCTTGGAAATCAACTTCAATGTTAAGATACTACCTGGAAGTTCTTCAATGTCCTGTTTGCAAGAAGGGAATGTGGCCTTTAATAGAGATGCTTGTGAGGTAAGGCCACTGTGGAATAATGATGCAATAAGCAAAACACTTTTTTTATTTGGATGTTCATGTGGAGGTGTTTATGGGGAGTGAGTCTCTGTTTAGAGAAGTTACCTCTTCTATTCACAACCTTACTTAATAAAGACTTACAATTTGGTTAAACTACAATTTTGTTTGTAGTTACTATTCTTAATATATGAGACTATATTCTCATTAAATCCAAGCTAAATGTTATTTACAATAGCCCCTCTCACTCATGATCCTATGAGTAAATCTTATTTTCCTATTCTGCAGATAAGAACCTGAAAATGAATATGACAGGCTTGAAACGACATAGTGAGCCTGCAGCTAACTTGGGATTTTGCTTTCTCACAAAAAAGCTGTTTACCCATTACAGTATAACTAGGCATTTGGTCCCATCCTGTTGGTATTTGGAATTATCTCAGTTGCTGGTGTGTTGAATTCTCTTGTTCTCAGTTTCAAAATAATCCCATGTTTCAGAATAATCCCATGTAACATGAAAATGGATTTTGCAGCTGACTCTACTGGGACTGAAAATGTTGGCTTTTTGAATTTGGTTTGATGCCTCCTAGCATCAGTTTTGGTCAGGAGAAAAATAAGTCTGGCCTAGGCTTCATGTTGCTAGCACTTACCCTGAGTCAGAGATGCGTGTCTGGGGCACCCTCAAAATAATAGGGAAATTGCGTAACAAAGCACAATTACAACCAGCACAATTACAACCAGATAATGTAACATTCTTGTTTCACTAAGAAGACAATTCACAATCCTTTTTAACGTAAGAAAAGCCGGGCTGGATTAGGTCACAGGACCCTGCTAGTCCAGCATCCTGTTTTTCCTCCACTTGCTTCTGGGAAACCTGCCAGTATGAGAGAGAGGCATACTTTTCTCCCACCATTGCTCCCCTGCAACTGGTATTTAAAGGCATATGGCTGCTGAACCTGGAGGGTGCCGCATAGCCATTGTGGTGTTAGAGAAGTTCAGCCCATCCCTTTCTTCTCTTTCCCAAGTAGCTGAACCATCAGGATTAGAGCTTTCTTTTCCAGGAGGAACATGCTGTACACATTTTTGAGCTACTGGTTCAGGCTGGATAATCATGTCAATCTATGTGTACGATTTCCTATACAGTTAAGGGTGCACACATCTGCCACAAGGAGTGCAGTGTGAAGAAATTCAACAATGTGTTACTAGAAGGGGGGACGGGACGAAAATATCTTATAAATATCTGTCTTATAAAATGATGGGCAGCCCAATCCTACTTAAAGATTGGGCAGCAGGCAGCCCGCGGCGGAATGTCTACTCGCGGAAGGGGACACTCGTCCCCTTCCCCGAATGTAACGGCGGCTGGGGCTGGTAGGTCTCCTCGGATTTCCGCCAGCTATTTTACTGGCGGATGTTGGAGGAGGCCATGTAACGGCCCAGCCGCCCTACGGAACCTATGGCCGCCCTGCCAGCACCGCTGTCCCCCTGTCTGCTGACCCGCCCGCCGGATCCACGCTTACCTGGGTCTGGCGGCGAGCCGAGTCCTCGGCCGGCAGAGCAGGACAGGCTGGCCTTGCACCAGCCTGCCCTGCTCTAAAATAGTCTGTAAACATGCTTTACGGCATGTTTGCGACTATTACGGGCTATTCCAGGCGGCGGATCGCTAGGTCCGCTGCCCGGAACTTAAGTTGGATTGAGCTCTTAGTCTTGCTTTGTGCTTTATTCCTCAGGTCTTGCCTTTGCTGCAGTAGTATCTGTCATTCAGTCCCTGCTTCAGAAAATATAAATGAGAAGAGAACATTTCACAAAAGATTGTTAATGTTTATCCTGAATTTGTTAAATGCTGAAGTGCTGGCATTAACAAGAAGGTGCGTTTCAGTTAAGCATTTTTTCCATTTGCATGTCTAACCTTTGTCTGTATTCTATAGTCAAATTGTGCTCTATTTTGTAAAAGTGTACTTTCTTTAAAGAAGGCTGCTTTTTTTCCTTGTGAGTTACTATTGCTATTTAGAAGTGTTTATGCTTAAATGCACACGCGAGCGCACACACGCACACACACAAGTCTCCAGGTTAATTGGAAGTTATAATTTAATTTTTTTAAATGTCTACTTTCACACATTAGGATAGGCATTTAATGTTTTTTAAAAGTGTTTTAAAAGTGTGTGAGTGTTTGACTTTGTAGTACTTATTCTTATGCTAAAGGCTTTTATACACATAGTGTTCACATTTAGCTGTAGTAGATTGTGGAGTAATCTCAATACTGCTCTTGGAAACTTCACTGGAGTAATAAGAAGGCAGTGACTTGTAACCTCATTCTGTTTTTGTCTTTCCTCAATTTCCTAAATACAAAAAACTCATGCTTTTTAAAATGGCATTTGGTATATTTTTCATAATAACCCCTTTTGTTTTCATCTCGCTTTCACTACAGTCATATTTTTAGAATGTTAACACTTGAGCTACTACATTTGTCATAGGTGACAATGCAGATAATAGATTGGCTAACTCCATTTTTTTTTTTACACTAAACTGGCCTTTAATGCCGGTATAAACTGGCCCGTGTCACATGTCAAGCTTCTTTTCAACTTAACTTAGATTCAAATGCCAAAACTGCATGCCTAAATTGGTTTTCTGGATTGCATCCAGAATTGTTGTGGTGGTATTTGTTAAAAAATATGGTAGAGCCCTCTGTACTTCTCAGCCTGCTAAACCTTGAACATTTTGAGGAGTACAAATCCAGGAATTACTTTTCTTTTACAGTTTGTGCGAAGCAGTTGATTCTCCGGCTCAACCAGTGATGCCACAGACAGTTCTCCAGAAGACTTTCTGGATAGAAAGCGGATCAGTGTTTTTCACCAAACAGATAAATATTCTAGTAGACTGGGTCATTCATTCTTATAGAGAAAAGTACAAGAAAAATGATGTAAGTTATTGACTTATTATAACGCATAAAGAAGAATGAAGAATTACTTGATATTTTTCTCCTACCTTTCAAAAGGACCAGATTAAAGTTCCAAAATAAGTATGTCTTATAGCAGGGGTCTCCAAACTACGGCCCATGGGCCAGTTTTATCCAGCCCGCAGTAGGCTGGTCAGTGCAGCCCACAGTGGTCTCCAGCTCCCCACGCCTACCTGTAAAGACTGCAGGAAGCTGTGGCAGCTAGCAAGAGGTGGTGGCTGGCAAGCAGCTCTCCAGGCTGTGGGAGGCAGTGGCGGCTGGTGAGCAGCTCCCCACCGGCTGCCACAGCTGGCAAGTAGCTCCCCAATGGCCACTTGTGTCGACTGTGGCCGGAAGGGGCGGGCCAGATGGGTCTGTCAATCATGCCTGTCCGGCTTGCGGCCAGAAAACTTTGGAGATCAGTGTCTTATAGTTAGGCTTACCAAATCCATACTGGGACAGAGTGCTAGACCTTTAGGAGAAGGAATGTGGGCAGGTGTAGCTTGTTAAACTCTTAGAGCACAATCTAGGCATGTCTACTCAGGAGCAAGCCCCATTGTGTTCAGTGGGGCTTGGATCTGAGTAGACATGCCTAGGATTGTACTCTAAGGGTTTAACAAGCTACACCTGCCCACATTCCTTCTCCTAAAGGTCTAGCACTCTGTCCTGGTATGGATCTGGTAAGCCTACTTATAGTAATAAATAATAGTTAACATATGTGTTAAAATACTTTCCAGTATTCAAAGCGCTTCACGTGTATTAACTTAGTATACTAACTTACAACTCTGTATTATCCCCATATTGTAGGTGGGGGGTTAAAGTTGAGAGGGAATGGTTTGCACCTAGTGAGTTTATGACAGACATGATTCAGGGAAGTCTTAATTCATAACTACATTTCTGACAGCATAATCCTGTACATGGTTGCTCAGTTTCAAGTTTTACTGCGTGCAATGGGGCTTACTCACAGGTAAGTGTGTATAGGATTGCAACACCTGCTCTCTAATCCAGAACATGTTTGTTTTTAACATAGAACGTAAAAGAATGGGATTTGAAGCCATGTTTAAATAAAATGTTTTATGCTGAAAGGTTGTTACAATATTGCAAAAAACATTAAAAACAGTCAGGTCACACAACATTTCAATCGGCCTCTGCGATTATCTTCACGTGAAAAGAGCCAGCAGGCAGTTTAAGATGGAGATTAATGCCTCTAGCCGTCCGTTATGTAGGCATAAGTCATGTTTATCCATAAGTCACGTTTCCGAAACCTAGTGAGTAAGCGGCGCTGGTGGTGATGCCGGCGCTGCTCACTCTCCACCAGACAGGATGCTTCCAGCGAATGTAGGTAAGTTCTGCACCTGGGGGCGTGGGGAGGGTGGAACAGGAGGGGGAGGAATCCTTGGCGGCGCGCTCTGCTGAATCTTATCCCAGGCCTGGCGAGCCTTACACGGGCTCCTTGGATTTGCGCTGGCCATTTTGCTGGCGTACATCCGAGGAGATCCATAGGGGCAGTTGGGCCATTACCTAGAGGAAAGGGACAAACATCCCTTTCCCCCAAGGAGGCCTTCACCGGGATCGGCACTGGCCCAATCCTGGATAGGATCTGGTGCAGCATGCTTTTGCCTAGACAGGATTGGGCTGTTATTGATTTAAATTGGGGGAGGTGCTGATGTAACATGGATTGCAATCTCTTTCCCCACTGAAATGATCATATCTCACTACCATTCCATTGCTGGCCTTAACAATGGTTATAAGTTATGTTGACAATGCCACTTAACCAAAATTTGAAGCCATAGATTGAGGTTTGTTTTAACCTGGTGACATTGGAATCCTGGAATTCATCAGTTAGTAATCTGTTCTATGTGCAAATAACTACCGGGTCATTCCGTGTCAAATCAACCAATAAAAAATACATTTTGGAACTTGATAATACTTTCTTCTTGATTCACCAAGGGAGGTCAAAGAGGCATTTAAGTGGCTTAAAGCTGTATCAGGGTCCAAATACTCAGACTCCTTTATATGACTAAGACCAGGAATCTCATAATTCTCAGGAGGAATTTCCTTTTCAAGTATATTGTTTTCCATCTGACAAAGCTTCTATTCATGTGTGGTTTGATTTCACTATTTAGTGAAACCATCCAATCAGTTACATTCCTCAAGTCTTTACTAACCCAGTTTAACCTTTTTTTAAAAGGGCTGCAACAGTTTTTTGACCACTTATTCTCCTCCATATTTCAAATCATGTAATTATCAAACAGTTAATGAATTAAACTTAATAAAGACTAATAAAGCAGCTTCACAACAAAAAATGTCCTAGAAACCTTCACTAAAAACGCACTGTCCAAACCCACTTAAATGCCTCTTTGACCTCCCTTGGTGAGTCTCCGGTGTGCAAGAAGAAAGTATCTAAAGTGCAAAGAAAAGATGGGGAAGATTAAAAGGACCTACAAATAATTATTTTTTTACTTCTGAAGATGATTTAGATGAGGAAAAATGTCACTGTGCTGATTCAGAAATTATTCAGCAACTAAAGGAAAATTTTAACAGAAGTAAAAAGCTCATGATTTTGATAGTTTTACCAAAAAGCTGATCCTGTAAAAGAATAGAAAGTGAATTCATGCTCTATAAATCTATCTCTATAAGTCCTGTTATAAATTTTTGGATTCATTTCAGTTTACCACCTAATTTTATCAATGTAAACTGTAGAAAAATGGACTTGAGGGGTTTAATTCCTGGTCACTGCCAACAAGAAAATTTAATTTTTGTATGATACCATTGAGATACCATCTTGAAATTTTGACTGATTGACTACAAGACATATACTTAAGTGTGATTTTTTTGAAAATTTTAAAAAAGTTCAATTTTTCAAAATTTCAAAATTAATATTTGAATATTTTTGAATTTCTTAAATTTACAATTTTGTCATGTTGTATATCAAATGAAAGCCCTATTCATAAGCTTTAAAACGACACCTGTCCCATGTCTGTAGTGGTCATCGTTATCCTGTAACTGGCGTTTGAATGTATGGTGACAAGGGATTTTGGCCTTTTTTTGGCAATTTTGAACATTCAATATCTCAAAAAATCTGAAATTTTTTTTTAAACATCTCATGGTAAGCTACAAATGTACCGAAAATGAACAAAATCCATGACGTCAAGGATTTTTCATTGGTTGATTTGACACGGAATGACCCTACCACCTTTGTTCATCAAGATACACTATTTGTATATTGTCTGCAAGCTGATCATGGAAGGTGCAATGGTAGCTTTTATGAGAAGGTATTTTCTACAGTACCCAGCACTGTATGTTCCTGTTTGCAAAAATGGTGACTGTATCTTCCATGAGGAAATAATGCTATTCACAGGAGTAGGCCACTTGGGTGAGCAGTTTTTCAGAGTCTATTCAATTGTGCCAGTTGGCTTTTATTTTAGTCAATGATGGAACCAGTATTGTAAGTCATCAGATACTTTTGCTTCATCAGAACTAGTAAGGACTGAAATGAAGACCATAATGTTTAAAGTATAGTATTACAGAGAATAGAAAGATTGTCCTCTCTCCTAGATCTTAAAGCATGACATAGCTGATCTATTGAATGGAATTTTGGGAGCTGTGGTGGAATATTGGATTCTTTCAGGATTCATAATGGACAGGAATATGTTGTATCCAATATCGAATGACCTTGCATCTTACATTGCCATTTCATGTGATGGTAAGTTTCTGACACATTCCCATGCCTGATGAATAAATCTTACTAGGATTTGTTTAAAACTACCAGTCATTATATCCAAACTAGGTAACTTGCTGTCAAATAATTGGCAGCAGATAAGTTTGAAATAGAACCTTTCTCACCTCTGTTGCTTCTGATTATGTACTTGTCTCCTTTTAGCTCATTGCCTCTCTTTCTCAACTTCTCTCCCATCTCGGTATCCTTCTAGCATTCACTTTCTTTAAGGGTTGAAAATGTTTCTCCATTTTCTTGGTCAGATGTGGGCAGCCAATGGCCCACAGGTTGGATCCAACACATGAGAACCTCCAACTGTGCTCTGATTCTCACTCCAACCTGGCCAGCAGGAGACTGGGTTTCTGTGCATATGAGTGGTCAAAGGCAGCAGTAGCAGAAGGGTGCATGTGTGCCCAGAAAGTTATTTTGCTGTAGCATGCTGTCCACGTCAATTGCCAGCTTGCCTGCCCCTCTTGCAGGCAAGTAGAGCAGGGGTTCTCAACCCTTTCATTATCTTGTACCATCTCCGGTGCCACTCTCCTGCTGTGTACCACCGGAAGTGACTGGTGATGACATAGTCGCCAATTACTTCCGGGTTTTCAGGTTTTCAAAGGCCAGAAAATGCAGGTAGGAGGCTCTGGATGGGTGGGAGGGCCCTTCTCAGCATTCACAAGAGGCTAGGTCAAAGGCAGGAGCCTCTCGGAAGCGAAAATACTCCACTGAAAGTGCCGCATCAGAGCCGGGTTCTGGTGGTTCAGCGGTCCAAGTACCATCAGCAGTCATCCGAAGTACCACTGGTTGAGAACCCCTGAAGTAGAGCAAGCTCAGCACAGAGCCTTTAATTCTTGCTCTGGACAGCCTCCTGCTTCTCTTGCCCAGTGTGGCAATTCCTGTCAACTCAAATTATGAGTCTCATTTCCTCCACTTCACCAAGAGGTGGGCATCCTACCTTCCCTCACTCAGAGTGACTGGTACTTTTCTCCAGAAAAAAGGGGTTGGAAGTGAGAGCACATATGCAAAGATGCCTAATTTTAGGGGCTTTGGGGGAGAAATCTGAATGAATTGCAAAATGGGGGTGGGGAGGAACCTGGAGGTGATGAATTTAAATCTAACACTGTGTTGTGTGAATGAGAGAGACTTGTAACTGGGAAAGATGTGGATAAATCTCTTACATGTTGGAGGTATGTACCTGATGGTTGAATTTAATTTTAACCCCCCCCTTTCTCCCTCCCCCTGGGTAATTTGTAACTGGGGAAGAAAATCCTGGATGGATGCATCACCATTCTCTCTCATATTCTGCCACTAGTTATACAAATGGGGAGACAAAACTCTGTACAACCAATGCTATCTGCAATATTGAGAACATTGGGGTAGGGAGCAACCACATATGAGTTGTATATGTTGCATAAATTGGTTATCCAATTATACTGAATTTAGATGGCAACAACATATCTATGACCGTGTTAGCAATTCTTGGTTATATCACTTCTGCTAATGTAGAGGTTTGGGATGGGATTAGTATTTTCTTTCATGAACTAAATATCCCTCTTCAACACCATACAAACATGGCTTTTACAAAGACTTTGTTTAGAGATTATATCTTCCTTATGTTTTAAGCACTTCAGCTTTGAATGCCTAATAGACAGTGTCAGAGAATCTGTTCCTCTGTACAATACATCATGTGATCTAATCATCAAATCTTTGATCAAAGGACCTTTTGATCTTTGATCAAAGATCAAAGGTTTTTTTCTGGGGTTCTTCTTTTTCCTTTTAAGGGAGCTGGGCTGGGGCATTCTCGGAGGGGCGTGGGGGCATGTGTGTGTTTTGCATGTACAGTGGTGCCTCGTAAGACAAAATTAATTCGTTCCGTGAGTCATGTTGTCTTGCGAATAATTTTGTCTTGCGAGTCACCTCCCCTGCCGTGCTATTTACTTTTAAGTATTTACAGTACTCACAGTTCCCAGAGCTCCGCTCTAGTAATGCACACCGTTTCTGGAAGGGAAGGGAAGTTTTATCTCTGCTTTGCCTTTATCTCTGCTGGTGTTAGCTATTTGTCGGGTGATGATCGGTGTGGCCTCGGGCTGTACTGTTTGCAGTCTGCTAACCCTCTTGAATACTTTATTCAAATGGCAAGTGTAGCTGTTGCCTACGGTATCCTCCTGCCGCGGTGCCGGCCAGGCTAAGGGGCGGAGCAGGCACCACTAAATGCACCATTACCTCTCGGCCGTGCAACAGCTGAAGAGGCTTTCCTCGGCGTGAGGGCGGCTCCTGTGTGAGTCAGTAAGAGACTCGAAGCAGGCAGGCAGACAGCCTGTGCCGAGTTGCTGCTGCCGCTTCCGGGCCAAAACGAAGAATGGGTAGGGTCTTAATCAGTACACCTACTAGGATGGGAAGTTTTTCAGGATGGTAGTTTTATCTCTGCTTTGCCTTTATCTCTGCTGGTGTTAGCTATTTGTCGGGTGATAATCGGTGTGGCCTCGGGCTGTACTGTTTGCAGTCTGCTAACCCTCTTGAATACTTTAACATTTGAATAGATTGTGGCTTTAGGAGCTGAGTGTTCCACAAGACGAAATTGTTTTTGCAAGAAAATTTGTCTTGCGAGTCACCAAAAAACTTGCAAAATGCTTTTGTCTTGCGAGTTTTTTGTTGTGCGAGGCATTTGTCTTGTGAGGCATCACTGTACTTGTCTCTGCGGGGCACAGGCAGCTTCCTCGGGGCGCTCGCAGGACGGGATACATGCAGGCATCATGTTTCTGCATGTACTTATCTTGTCTCTGCGGGGTACAGGCAGCATTTTTGGGGCGCAGGCAGCTTCCTCGGGGCGCTTGCAGGACGGGATACATGCAGGCATCATGTTCTCCGTCCATGCCAGAACTTCCGGCCGCCATCTTGGATGGGCAGGACTCTCTCGCTGGTTGGTCCTCAAGTCCTAGACTGGCCTGGAGTTCATTGCAGAGTCCCGCCCATCCAAGATGGCAGTGCCGGAAGTTCCAGCACGGACGGAGAACATAATGCCTGCATGTATCCCGTCCTGCGAGTGCCCAGAGGAAGCTGCCTGTGCCCCAAAAATGCTGCCTGCACCCTGCAGAGACAAGATAAGTACATGCAAAGCACACACATGCTCCGAAAATGCTCACAGCGCCCTTATAACTTTTAAAAAACCCACCCCGGTGAGGTTAAAAAAAAAAAGCAACCCCCCCGAAACCTAAGGAGGCCTGCGCCCCCAAACGGCCTCCAATGCCCCTACGCCCGGGGGCCCTGGGTCCCCGCCCCCCCTTGGCGACGCCACTGAATACATGCTCCCTAATTTGACAGATTTATTAATTCTAATAACTTAGAAATAGCAATAAAGAAGCCAGAAATGTGGCAATGATACGAACAAGTTAGGGTCATGTGTTGTTGTGAGGACTAAAAGGAGGGGAGGAAATATGTACACCACTCTGAGCTCCTTGGAGGAAGGGTGGTATAAAAATGTGGAAAATAAAATAAAATAAATGTTCCCTACCCCCCTCGGTTCTGCTTATCTAAAGTTATTGTGTCTTTAATTTTTCCTCTTCAGACTTTTCAACAAAGGAATTAAAAATGTTCATTTCTTCTATTCCATCCCTGTGGCTTGAAATGTTGGTTGCAGAAGCAGTCTTTAAAAATGCATCTTTTCAAAGCAACACTATAATTTCCACTGAACTGCTCTCTCTCCATAAAATTGTAAGTATCACTTGTACTTCTTAATACTATACTAAATATAAGAGTGTTCTTTGACTAAACAGACTAATAAAAAGGTGTCTTTAGATACCAATTATTCTCTCTAACTTGCCTTTTTCCCTGGCATAGGGTTAGGCATTCTTCATCTGCATTATGACTTTATTTTGTTTTGCATTGAGAGATCAGCTAGATATTAGATGTATTTTTCACCACCAAACATTTCTTAATGGCAGCTATACTGAACTTAGGTTTTAAATGTTTCTGTGACATGGAAATATCAAATTCTGCGAGTACCTATAATATAGCACAGAGTTGGCTCTAGAATGACCCAGTGCCTCATGGCAAACACTGGCATGGTGGTAATTAATAGCAGGTAGATTGTTGATAGTACTCTGGAAAAGACTTGAAATGTTTTCTCTTTTCAAACTTTCCCTCCTTCAGAATTCTGGCCTCTAGATTCTAGGATATTCTTAAATTTATTATCTCATCCCCTCAGTCTTTTAGCCATATTCAATCTGCTTCTGTTGGGCACTTTATAAAGTAGGTACCAGTGTTTCAGGGCTTCACCACACATGCCTGCTGCATATGTAGCAAGACAGTGTGCTGGAGATGTAAAAGCTCTGAAAGACTGTCATGGTAGGGAAATTGTACACTCTTATTTTGCCTATGGATGCATTCAAGAATTATTTTATACTAGTGCCCTACAAAGATTTGGGTAGTTATGTGAAATTTAGGCCTTTCCTTTCAGGACCTTCACCAGCTTTTTAATCTGCCCTATATACTGTACATTCCATCTTACCCCAAGGCCCTGTGTGACACTTTTTCTCTTGGTTTGTATCTCTTGTTGAACTGTCCTTATCTCAATTCCCCACCTTCTTCATTCCTGATTTCCCCTAGCCTTCTCTGCTTTCCTTTCCTGAAGTGTCCTATATAGTTACCATACCTTCTTAGTCAATCTGTCTGTTAGCTCCCTACCTTTTTGTGACTTTCCTTCCCTAACCACTCCCATTGCTGCCCAAGAGCACATGCTTCTTCCTGACCCTAGGCCCTGTAGGATAAATCAGTCTTTCATTTAGCCTTCTCCTCCCATACACGTATACAACATCATAGCTTTTCAGCTGCATATTTCCTGTCTCATTCCAGCTTGTGGATGCTTTTCCATTTACTAGCACCCTTAACTCTGAATACTGAGTTCAATAGAAAGCTCACAATTCATAATTTGCCAAGACACTTTTTTCCTTCCCACCCCTTCCTGAAGAACTTGTAAAAAGACCAAACTGTGCAAAAAAGAAACTTTCCAAGTGGAGCTCTTTATGACAACATCCTGGAAGCTTTGACCTTCCTTGGCTCCATACGGTAGTGATCCATGTGCAGGTAGAAGGGCTGCCCTTGCTTTCTTCCTCTTGCTCTAACAAATGATAACTTGGTCTATTTGAGGGAAAGGGCGGTTTTGACCTAGACCCAAGATCCCTGTTGCAATAGAGATGTCACTTAGGAAGAGTGTAGGGGTGGAGGTTTCCCTCCCTGAGCTAAAGCTCCTTTCTCCTCCTCACTCTTTGTAGGGAAGAATGAAGGGCTTTGAATACTTGGCATCTGTCTTGGTTGATGGAGCACAATGGTTGCTAAGTCAATCATCTGTTCAGATCTTCCCTAAAGAAAGTGTAGAGAATGACAACACAAGACTTACAGTGCAATTCTATACATGTCTGAGAAGTAAGTCCCATTGAATTTAATGGAACGTTCCCAGGGAAGTGTATATGGGATTGCTGTCTCTGTTCCCTTCCTGTGTCAGGGGATGAAAGCTGATCCTTCACCACCAACAACCACTGTTGCCACTGTGCAATTTTGGTACGATAACCACTTCTTGAATTTTATGTGGTTTTTATGCAGTGGTTTCACCGCCATTGAATCGCTGAAATATATAAACTTGTACTGTTTTCTGGGGCAACTCTTGACTGTGTCCTGTTCTTAGTTCTGAACTCTTCACTTGCTACAGCAGTGTGAGTAGTTTTTAATAGAACACCTTAACACTACAGTCTCTATATAAGGATGGAGAAATGAGAGATGAATATATGTGGGTCTGTGAGAGCTACTTTCACACCATAAGCTTTGTTTAAATAATTTTTTTCTAAGGCCTGGCTATGTTAAGCTGAAAGACAATAAGGCTTGCTTAGTTTTAAATACAAGAGAAATCTGGAGGAGACCGTTACTGTAGTGGTAATTTTAATTACCAGGCATGTGCTAATGTCATCTTTAAACATAGTCAGACTAAAGTGTTGTTTGTGCAACAGGTTTGTTCCTATCTGCCTGCCTTGCAAGAAGGGATGCGTGAGACAGGGAAGATGCAGAAAGCAAAGAAAAAGAAAATAGGGCAATGGCCTTGCCCTGAGTCTCAAAGGGCATTACTGATGCTAAATGGTGATAAGCAGAACCAAGCCGAAGTGCTGCCTGATGTACCGTAAGTAATACCTATAACATCACCGGTTTTATTCTGCTTTGGGGGACAGCTTCTGACCTGACACATTTCTTGAACTTTAAGTGACCTGTGTTGTTGTCTGCAAATTACTGTGACTGGCAGAAAGCTCTGTTTTAATCCTTTAACACATCTGGGTAGGGTGGGTTTTTCTTTTTCCTTTCTCTGTATATATGTAGACTGCACGTACTTTTCCATATTAATGTAAATTGCTTCCCAAGAGAAATGGATCTCTTCACGCAATTACATTTTTAAAAACAGTTTAAGCCCTGTATATTGAATGATTGCTGGGTTTATTACAAGTATATGCCATGGTAAATGTTCAAAACTACAGCAAGGACTTTAAATTTCAAAGTCTCCTAATCTGAAAGCATGTAGATGTATCTGTGTGGTATACTTGTTACTGCAATACACAGTACTTTTTGTATAAAACTACATTCAGTTGAACTTTTTAATGCACTTTTGTCATTGCTTACTTTCATTTTAGTGTGCAAGCCATTAGCAACTCTGCTTGTGTTCTAAAGAAATTAGAAGACAAAGCCAAAGTTGAGATGTTACACAGCAAAGAAAATTGGCATTCTTCCACTAAACTGACAAATGTTTACAAGGTTAATGTTAAAGGTATTGTAAGGTCCTAACTTATGCTTCAAGTACTTCATATGTTTGCAATCAGTAGTTGCACATTTGACCCTGTGAAGTTATATCTTATAGTAATTGTTGGTCCAGCATCATTTCCTTTTGGTACATATCTATTGTCAATTTTTTAAGTAAGGAAAATGATTTTGTATGTAATAAAATAAAGTTTTGTTTTTATTTGGGCTCCATCATCCATCCACTCCCTTTCTTAATTTTGGGTGCATCCTATATGAACACATTCCAGCTTTGTCTGCCTTACTTTGCTAATCCACCTCAACCTGTGCTTGGGAGGATCAGCATCATCTTCTGATTTGAAAGTCTAATTCAGTCTTCATCTCTTTCAGTCAAAGACAGTTTGTGAACAAAGGCTAAAGTGTATGCTGTGTTGCATAGCCCTATTAAGCATATGGACTGTTTTCTTCTAGGCAACGAGTGTAGGCTGTGAAATGCATTTCATTTTTAGTCTTAACTACACTGGAATCCAAGCACTGAAGGTTAAAATACACTATAATAATTTACTCAGGCTCCACTCAAAGCATGAATAAAATAAAATTCACATATGTCAATCTGTACCTGCCTTGAATCGATAAAACTGTTTTGTTTTTTAAAATATGAATTTAACCTAGGCACATACCGTAGTTATGACACTCAAGAGTGATCTGAAGTGAAATGGACATCCTTCTTCTAAATTGTATGTCCCAAACAATCAAAGACAAAATAACCCTCAGTTTGCCTGAGATTTAATTTTATTTCTACACTATGCTAAATCATCATTAACTGTGTCAAAAAATATTCTGGCCTTTCTCTACCCCACCACTTGTGCAATGAAGCTAGGCTGGTATATTTTTTAAAAAATCTATATGCAGAAATGGTGGAGAGTCAAGAAACTAGAAGGGGCCTTCATCCAACAGTGAATTGCAAATGGCTGAATATCCACCACAAGCCACTTAATTAGCACTAATTATAGCTCAACTGGAAGTTCTTATGAAGAAAGTATCTGGTTGCTTGTTACAGGAAAGAGCAAGGTCTATTCCTTTAAAAAAATGCTATTTTTTACTTTCAACAGTAATTATATACCAATTTGTACTATCTCTACTAGCACATGAGTAGGGAGAGGATCAATTACTCATTTGAAAACTGCATTCTCATGTATCTTTGGGTGCTTATTTTCATCATTTACCTTGGATCACATGTTCTTTTTAATAAACTCTTGTTCTAATATAGCCCCTTCACAAAAATACTATAAGTAACAGAAATTTATGCATGGTTGATATTAATTGAACCACTACCTGTAAACTACAATTTAGTCTTCACAGGTATTTTGCCCTCTTTCTAGCTTTCTAAATGGGACATTGTTTTCCCTCTTCTTAAGACGGCTTCATTCTTTTTAGTCTCTCTCCTTTCTCCATCTCCCCCACCCTTCTCTTTCCTTCTGGTACTGTAGGAAAGCCAGACAGCCTATTGAGAAACAGCAAACCATCTGTTAACGGATTTGAAGTTCTGAATTATACTTGAGTGTGTAGAGGCACTCGTGCTTAGCCAGAAACATTCATTTGAATCAAGCTACAAACGCTGTGTAAAAAGAACCATACACTTAATGTAGGTTCATGAATAAATTTAAGGGAGGGCAACTGCACTCTAAACTTTTATTGCTTCAAAACCAAGCATTTTTGGTGTTCTGTGATCATTCGGTGCTTTTATAATGTGATTGAAGCCTTACAGCTTGAACGGGAAGGGGGGAGGGATAATTCCTATGTTAACCCTTTAGCAGTGCAGTTTCATTGCTGGCTCTCTGATGGAACAGAAGCTCTGTGGGCTTTTTGAATACTCTTAGAAGGTGTTTAAACAGGACAAAGGGAAATCTTATTCATTACTGAATGCTCTGGCATGTAGCCAGATCTCCTAGTTCCATATACTTTGATTATTTTTTTTTCCAGTTGCCATTTTGCCTAGACTGGTATAATCTATTAATTTTGTATGGCAGGAGAGACATCCTTGCATGTTGCTTGCAAAAGAAACAATGTGAAGAGATTGATTCATCTTCTTTCTCTACCAGGAATAGATATTAACGTTAAAGGTAAGTAATTTTTTTCTGTGTTGAACCAACACATTAAGCCTCTCAAATAACTGATATGCATGTGTTTGCAAAGTTCTTTTCATTTCTTACTGCTATGGGATTGTGACGTAAAGCAAAGATTTTTATGACTAGCTTGTAAATAAAGCTTATTCAGCCAACTATTCATTGTACCTAAATGTCTGAGTTGTTTGACAGTTGTGATTTTTAAAAAAAAATCTGGCCTTTTTCTAGTAGATATAGGGACAAAAGAACTGTCTAGCTTTCCAGCCAATACTAGAATTTCATATAGCTCTCACAAACTTGGGTCATTGTGGGGCTTTGAGTACAAATACTCAAATATTGGATTAAAATCTTAATAATCTGTTTTGTGGAAGGGGAGTAACATCTACACATGACTGCAGAGTGTAACTAAAGTAGATGTTTGCCTCTATGCGACTATTTGCAGCTAATTTCAGTGTTAATATATAGTACAGAATTAGTGTATGGATTTCAACATTTTTCACTGTAATTGCTAGAAAAAAGGGGAGGAGTGTATGTATGTGTGAGAGAGAGGGGGGGGAATCTGGATTATAATGTTTTGAGCATCCTGCTATCATTTGCCATTTCCAAAACTTCTCTTGATTTATAATTCAGATTATGCTGGCTGGACGCCTTTGCATGAAGCCTGTAACCATGGTAGCACAGTGTGTGTCCGTGAAATTTTGCAACATTGTCCAGAGGTAGATCTGTTCAGTCAAGTGAATGGGGTGACTCCCTTGCATGATGCACTGTCAAACGGACATGTAGAGATTGCCAAGCTTCTACTTCAGCATGGGGGTGAGTGCATTTATGTTAAATCAGTTTAGAGAAATTTAAGTCGATAAAAACTGCAGAATATTAAAATAAGAGGTTGTTCTGGATGTCATATTGAAAGCTAGAGGTTTTCATAAATATTGATGTGTATCTTGCCATATTTATGTTCATTCATCTTGTCAGTTAAATTATCTTCTTAAACCCATAATGCTTTTTCATGTTTGCTGAACTGCAGAATTTATTGTAAAGATTAAATAGGAAACTATCATATGATGAAATGGCTACCAGCCTTTTCACAAAAACTTGATTTTACATTTATTTTTACAATGAACTGCAAGCACACTTTCAGCTTAATTGCGTCATGCTGGTTGAATTTCAACACAGTTCTGCTTGATGGAAATCCAAACTTTTTCCTACTAAATCTGCTTCTATGAAGACTAGATTTATAATTTGGGGAGAAAGACATTTAAAATAGCTCAAGTAGTTGTGGCATGTGTTTTTTAAAAAAACACCTTCACAAATCATAAAACTGTTTAGGCCCTTCTTGCGAAATGTTGCTCCTCGCAGAGTAAGAGTGTGCGTGTGTGTAAATATAAAAACTAAATTGTGCATTTCTGAAAAGATTTATGTACTTTTAATATTCTTATTTCTACTCTGTCCATCTAATTCTGCATTCTGTTTTGTTTCCAGATTTGTATTGCTATAGTAATTATTCTGCTCATATCTATACATGGCAAAACAATGTTGTGTACTTAGCTTTTTAACTAGACCAGAAACAGAAACATTGTACTGATTTTGTTGACTTCATAAGACCTTTGTACATCTGCAGTCTTCTTCTGCCCCCTAAAGGCTACTTTCTTTTGTCTGTGGCTGACATCCTTTCACAATCAATACATCCCTAGCTCTTCTCCCTCTGTATGTTGTGCTGAGCCTTAATACTGTCTCCCAGGTGTTTTATCTACTGCACCATACAACTGACATGCCAAGCCAATACCTGGCCTCACTTCAATCGGTCTAAGTGATGCAAGAGCCAATATTGCAGCAAGTCCAAGTCTTCAATACAAAGTGGCATTACACTGACAGATGTGCATTTTTCCTTGGTGTCTGTGAAGAATGGGCAGTGGATGATCCCCCTGTCCTAGGGGAGAAGATCTACTTGCACTTTCATTCATCAAGGTCTTCTGGCAACTGTACAAACTGTGTGTGCAGACTTATCTTTGCTGTTAAAATGTCAAGCTTTGGTCTGTCAAGCAGTTTGACAGGAACTATATTGCACACTCAGTATAGAATTACTTGTGTTTGGTGACTATACATTGGAGTCTTTCAGCACTTTCCCTCTCCTAGTCCACATGCCATCCTTGCATTTGCCTTCATTTTAAAACTCCATTTAGTTTTTTAAAAGCGACATCATGTGTCTTATCAACATTGCAAAAGCTCAGATATTTATTTTTGCCAGTTAAAATAGAACTTCCTATACAGATATTATACCACAATATACTATATACAGTTTTCCTCTATTTAAAATGAACCTTTCCCAAAAGAAAGGATTAAAAAAATCTCAAATCGTCACCATTTCATTTAAGGAAACATACACTGTATATTCTTCATGACTACAGAGATTGTCTTTGTTACAAGAAACCACTTAATTGTTGCAGTGTGGCCCTGTAAATCTAGCATAATATAAATTGCTTGTTTTTTTTTTTAATGCAAGTACGTGTTGGTGCTGATATCCAGCTCTTGCAGCAGCAGAAGGCTGCGCTGATTTTGCACAGAGGAATCTTCCCTCCAAAAACAGGACAGAGGTGATCACCTGTTTGGAGAACTGAATTCAATCTCTTTTACCTGCCAAGCAAGTGATCAGTTCTTCTTGCACAGTCTTAGATGCTAAGCTTCTGAAACTAACAGCGTGATCCTGGGTAAACATAGAACAGCGGAGCGTGGGCTCCGCCACTCTATACAGTCGCAAACGTGCCGTAAACCACGTTTGCGACTCCCAGTGAGTAAGGGCCGCCAGGGCGAAGGCTGGCAGCCTGCACTCCGCTGGGGGACCGTCCCTGCGCCTGCTGGGCAAGGTAGGCCCTGCAGCAGCCAGTGCAGGGGTGGAGTGAGGGCGGACCAGGCGGCGAGGGAGAGCGGCCATTGGCCGAACCGGACGGGGATATTGGCAAGTTCCACCGATATCCCCAGTTTGGTTCGCCCTTACACCCCGGCCTCGAATGTATGTCAGCTTCCGAGCTGGCATACATTTGAGTAGGCCCATAGGGCCTGGGCCGCCTTGCACCCAAGGAAGGGGACGAGCATCTCCTTCTCCCGAGGTGTTCCTGGCAGCCTGGAACGGCGAAAAGATATAGCGGCCGGCCAGGTATCCTTACACAGGATCAGGCTGCCCACCGTAGTTCATGCATGTATCTGGGGTGATGCTGAAACAGCACAGGGATCAAGTAGGAGGAACCCTTCCATTCCACATGCATATATTCTCCGGTGTTTGCTGGGTCTTACCCCTGAAGGCCAAAAAAGAGGCCCAGTTGTGTGGTATTTCTCTTCTTCCAAAACAAGGGAGGGGGAAGAACCTTATGAACCAGTCCTGCACTGAGGTCCACTGCACTCATTGAGATCCAAAAATGTGATATGTCAATAAATAACAGCGCAATCCCAACTTAACTTAAAGAATGGGAGGCCCCAGAACAGAAAAGGGATTCAAATCCCCTTTGAATTCCTCTTTTGGAGTGGATTTGAATCCCTTTTCCGTTCTGGGGCCTCCCGTTCTCGCTGCGCCGTTGGTTAAACCGGCACAAAAGTTAAGTCGGATTGCGCTGTAAATATATAAACCTGGGCTATAACTATCTAACTATGGGATTAGACATGCTAAGTAACTCAGCAGCTAGCGTAGCTAGCTGTCCCATTTGTTTTATGCTGGGGGCGTTGCTATCTACTGAAATGAGTCCATCTTCCATTAAGTGTACTGAAAAATTTACTATTTTTTGAAGTTGATAAAAATGTACACTGTCACAATCTATGCTTTCATCAGAACCAAGTATCTTATATTTTGGTAGGCATTGCACTGTCTCTAACTTCAGTAAAAGAAGGTACATATATTTTAAGAACTTGGATCAACTGATTCTGTTAGAGGAAAAAGCTACCCCTGAGCTCATTTGTTTGGCATAAATTTCTGTCTTTAACACCCAGCTTATAGCTAAATTGCTACATGGCTAGAAAGACCAGGTCTGCAGGCAGAGAACAGAAATTGGCAGGCCAGCTGCCACCCGTAAACCATTAATTGCTTTTTCCTGGAATAGGCAGTAATTTAAAAAAAAAATTCTGATCATTTAGGCAGTAAAATGTGACCTATACAGTGTATTACAGATCTTAAAAGTTGCACGGTCCTGTATATGCTACAGAAGCTCAGTCAGTTGTTTAGCCACTTACTAAAGATGTTGTTTCCTATTAATGTTTTATTTCTCCTGCAGGACCACTATTGCTACAGATGAAAGATTCTGAGGGGAAATTGCCACTGGATTACATAGAGTGTATAACAACTAAGCAAAATCTTTTACATGTTGTTAAGCCAGAAGAAACCGTCGAGAACTTTCATGCACAAGTGGAAAAAAAAATCCATGATCAACAGACAGAATTTTGGACACTCTTAGTTTGCAAGATGTTGCTAAACTTTTGTTCTGTGTATAACTTATTTATGCCTTTTTCTGTAACCTTTAAAAAATTAAGCTGTTCAAACCCATTACTGGTGACAGCTGGTTGCAAGTTTAATACTAGCTCTCACACCCATTGGTTCATAGATCTTTATTGTAGAGAGCTTAAAACCTTTCAGAATCTCCCAGGTTATCTCCAGAAAACCATTGAGGAACTTAAAAAATGCCCAGGAGAACAGAAGCAAGCTCTTGTAGCAACATTGCAACAAATTTCTGTGGCAATTCAGATGTCTTGCCTTGATTTGTCAGACACGCTTCTAAGCTAGCCCCACTTCCCTAGATCCAATAGTTAACACCTTTATTGACTTCAACAACTAGTGCTAATACATCAATGTCTGGTTGACCTACAAGTCCCCACAAGGGGAGTGGTAGAGACTATATGGTGTCTTAAAATTCTAGTGGGTGAGTGCCAGCAGTGGTCCTGCACCAACTCAGCATGCCATCTTACTAAGCCAGTATATATGGACAATTAAACTTGGTGTGCTTGGCTGTCCCTGGTCACCTCACCAGAAATCATGGAGCATATAAGTATAATTTTTGAAGTTTATATTTGTTAGCAATGTTTGCATAAAATAAATGTTTAGAAGAGTGCATATGCAGTATGTCACTTCTCATAGAGCATAGCATTTTTAACAGTTAAATAATTTCAGTCATTTATTGCAGTATGTTTATAGTATTAAAGCATTCATGTTTTTGTATGTAGTAATGATTTTTTTTACTCAATTTTTATCCCACTTTTTTCCCCAAAGGGCACCCAAAGCGGCTAACAAACATAAAACTACATTTAAAATACAGTTGGCCCTCATTCAATGCAGTGCATTCTGGAGCTATTTTGGGAGAGGGAGGGGGAGTTACGCAACCCAGAAGAGGCTTCTGGAGTGTGATTTTAGCTAGTATAAGCAAGAACATGCAGTGGTTTGCAGTAAAAAGGTAAGCAAACTGCTTTTTAACCTTTTTTGTTTTTTACACATTTAAATGTTGGCCCCGGTATCTGCAAAGCATCTGTGGTGAGACAAATTTGTGGATGCTGAAGTCACGGATGGGGGTGGGTGGGTTCCCAACTATATAGTCATTACAATATACCATTACAATATCCTAGAACATTAAGACAACATTACAAAAAAACACAATCACAAAACCAGCAGATACCTTTTTGAAAAGGGCAAAACCTGGAAACCTAATCAGCACTGATTAATTTACATCCATTAAATTTACATCCAATCCGAAGTCTTGTTTGTAAAAAAAAAATTAGGCCATGCCATAAAGCCTTAAAGGAGGGAGCAGTTCATAAAGAGGGAGGGAGTTCTATAGGGTTGGTACCACTACTGAGGCCCTATTTCTTGCTGCCACGCTCCATGGGCAACAGCACTTGTAGAAGGGCCTTCTCTGATGACCGGAGAGGAAGAGTCAGATTATACAGAAGTAGGTGGTCTCTCAAATTACCTGGCCCTAAGCTGTCCAGGGCTTTAAAGCTCAAAACCAGCACTTTGAAGTGGTCCCAGAAATGAATTGGCAGCCACCAGAGCAGCAGCCTGACACAATCTGTCTGCTTCCAACAATCACACGTGCCACTGCATGCTACACTAATTGCAGTTTCCAAACCATCTTCACGGGCAACCTCATATAGAGTGTGTTACAATTGTCGATGTCACCATGGCATGGGTCACTGTGGCCAGATCTGCACAATCCAGGTACTGTTGCAGCTGACACACCAGCTGAAGCTGGGCAGAGGCCCCTCCCCCTGGCTACATCTGCCACCAGGGAGAGCAGCTGCGAGTCCAGGCAAATCCTCAAGCTGTAGACCCATTCCTTCAGAAGGGAGTGCAGCCCCATTCAGAGCAGGACAATACTCTAGCACCTGTATCGTGGGCTTCTGGACCAGGAGAACTTCTGTCTTGTCCAGGTTTAATCTCAGCTTGTTGGCCCTTTTTGGGTCCCAACCACCTCAGGCAGTGTTCCAGGCTCCCAACAGCCAACTTGGCATGTGGTGGAAAGGAAAGATAGAGTTGGGTGTCATCACCATACTGATGGCACCCCACTCCAAATCCCCAGATGACTTCTCCCAGTGGTTTCATGTAAATATTAAATAGCATGGGGGATAAGATTGAACCCTATGGCACCCCACAGCTCAAGGGCCAGGATGTTGGAACAGGCATCCCCAGCACCACCATCTGGGACCTATCTGCCAAGCAAGAGTGACACCACCTCAAAACAGTGCCTCTGACCCCCAACTCAGTCCAGAAGGACATCATGGTTGATGGTGGCGAAAGCTGCTGAGAGGTCCAACAGGGAAGCACTCCCCCCGTCTAGTCCTCGGCATAGGTCATCCACCAAGACTGTCTCTCTCCCAAAGCCTGGCCTGAAGTAAGATTGAAAGGGAGCTAGTTAATCCGTTTCATCTTAGCCCATCTGAAGCTGAGACGCCACCACCCGCTCGACCGCCTTGCCCAGAAATGGGAGGTTCAAGACTGATCGGTAGTTGTCCAACACAGAGAGATCCAGGGAGGACTTTTTCAGAAGGGGGTGAACCACCATCTGCTTCAAAGCTAGCAGCAGTACCCCCTCCATCAGAGAAGAATTAACCACCCTCCCTGTTCACTCAGTCAGCCTCTCCCGGGCAGATCTAACAAGCCATGCTGGGCAAGGCTCACACTCCAAAGGAACCTGTCTACATCCTCAGGCTGTACAAACTGAAAAGAATCCCACAAAACTGGTCTAGCAGATACCAAGGGGATATCACCAGACATTGTCACTGTTGTATCCAAGTCGTAAGAAATGTGCACAATTTTATCTGCAAAGTGCTTCACAAACATATCGCAGCAGGCTTCCTTGTGTTCCTCCCAATCTATCAGAGGGGCCTAATGGAGTAGGCATCACACAACACAGAACAGTTCCGCAGGACAGTTCTCTGCAGACACAATGGTGGCAGAGAAGAAAAGTTGTTTCGCTGCCATCACCACCACGGAACAGACTCTACAGTGAGCTCTAGCCCGTGTTCGGTCGGACTCAACACGCGTTTTCTGCCACCGTCATTCATGACAGCTACCCCCTCACTTCATTATGCACAGCTCCTCAGTAAACCAAGGAGCAGCTTTGAGTCTGCGACGTTTGCAAGGTTGCTCAGGATCGGATCTATCTCATCCACTGCCATGGCCATTTTCCCATTCCAGAGGTCAACCACAGCTTCAGACGACTCACCAGTCTTGGCAGCTGGAAAATCCCCCGGAGCCTCCAGGAAACCTTCAGGCTCTATTAGCCTCTGGGGGCAGACCATACAATGCAGTCCCCCACCTCTGCGCAGGTAAGAAGCTGCGACAAGCCTAAAGGCCGACACACACCGATTGATTATTATCATTGATTATTAATGATAATAATCAATCATTATAATCATAATGATTGATTATTCTGGGGGGATGTCCCTGTTTGGAACCGGGAAAATATGGTAAGCCTACACATTTACAACACAGTAAATGGTTTACAATTTGGTTTACAACACAGTACACAGTTCCTTCCTCTTCTCTCCAGAGAAGCAAATGGTGGATGGGGGGGAGGGCATGACTGAGACATATAAACTTATGCATAGGGTGGATAAAGGGAAGTTCTTTTCCCTCTAGCACAACACCACAACCAGGGGACATCCAATAAAATTGACTGGTGGGAGAGTTAGAACAGACAAAAGAAATTATTTCTTTACACAGTGCTTAAGCTGTGGATCTCCATGCCACAGGATGCTGGCACTTTGCCTAGATGCCTTTAAAAGGGGATTGGGCAGATTTATGGAGGGAAAGTCCATCACAGGTCACAAGCTATGACGACTATATTCAATCTTCAGGTTTTAAAGGTGGCCTATCTCTGAATGCCAGATGCAAGGGAGTGGCAACAGGATAAGTAGCATGTTGTCTTGAGTGCTCCCAGAGGCATGGGGGGCACTGCGAGATACAGGAAGCTGGACGATGGACCCTTGGCCTGGCCGAGCAAGGCTCTTCTTATGTCTGTGAGGGGAAGGCAAATAGACCAGCCTAAGGGCACAGCAGGTGGTGGTGACTCCTGCCTAGTTGCCCTATTTTCTCCCCACAAAGGGCTTGGGATATCGGCACCAATATCCTCACCCCACCCCCAGGCCGGGCTAACCGGCCAATGACCCCCTCCCCCGCCACCCCAGCCCTCCCTCCACACACCCTCCCGGTGACTGGCCTAGGACTTCCCTGGGTCGGCCGGCGCAGGTCCTGGGTGACGGCAGTGTGAGCTGTGCCGGCGCCGCTTACATTAGAAGAGCCGCAAAGTGGCCTTATGCCACTTTTGCGACACCTTAGACTGGCGGAGCGCACACTCTGCCAGCCTATATTTAGGCAGGATTGGTCCCCTAGTCTTTAAGAGACCACAAGACTCACACTGAAGTGTAGTAATTTTTGAGAGCTGCATTTTAGACTATTAGGCCTTGAAACTGTAAGTTATTAGGCTGTTTCAACTAGATTTGGTTACTTACATTTTTCTTAACTTAAAAACAGGAAGGTAGCAACCACACTGTGGAATGTAAAGAATTGTCTGGCATGACATCACTCATCTTAAGAAATACTGGTGTGTGTTCTAGCCCATAAATACTCCCATTAGGGGTAAAAAAATAGGATCCTAAAGAGATCATATATATCCCTATAAAAGCCAGCCAGCCACTCTGGTTTTGTGATCTCAGATTACTAGTAAGATTGTGTTTATTTTTTAAAAGGAATGTAAGATCGAGTCAAAGAATGATATAAACCAATAAGCCTTTTAGCTATTTCAAACTATGCCCATTTGCTACTAAACAAATAATCTTGAGTTAAGCTTAATGGAATTTTTGCTGAAGAACAGAGTAGGATTCTGAAGAAAATCTATTACAGATAATTCCTTTGTAGTCCATTACTTGATGCAAAAATATTTTGGGTATTACCGTCAATTTTTAATTTACACTTCTGTAAAGCTCACTCAGACATTTTTATTGATTAATGGAAAATAAATGTGGGGAAGGCTGGCATAAAACGATATAAAGGTGGCTACTTATGCATGCAAATTTGCACATTCAGACTAATGCAGAGATCCATATTGAGGCTAAAGGCCAATTTTATGCAGAGTCCTTGTAATCACAGAGTAAGAAAAGACTGCCATCTTGACCCGTAAACATTTAAGCTGGTCTACAATTTTTTTTTTCTGGCCTGGACTTTTGCAGCTGTTTTAGACTAATTTCAGGGTGCTGATTCCAAATCTGATCTCAGATTTGCTCTATCACATCTCGTTGTTATGCTATCAGCATACCCCATTTTCATTGATTTTACCAGAAATTAACTCTTTGTCACTTATGATTGCAAGTTGTTGCAAGTCAGTGACTGCTTTGGTGTTACAATATGGTGCTGTATTTTTAGGATAGTGTGTTTATAATATCATTTTATGTAGATATTCACATTTATTTAATATATCCTTCTGCAGGGCGTGATCTAACAATGGTTACAACAGGTTCTCAACCTGTAGTACGGGTACGCGGACCTCTTGCTGGGGGTACACCAAGCCCTGCCCCATCTGCCCCATCAGCAGATAATTAAGTGTTAATTAACATGGATTTTAAATTGTAATTATTTTCAGAGCCCTTCTGTCTCTCTGATGTTGGTTTTGGGCTTATTTTTGTACTTTGGAAAATGTACTTTGGTGGGGTGGGGGAGGGAGGAGCTGATTTTGGGAAGTGTGACTTGGAGAAAAAAAGAGATTGTTGCATATGTCTCTCTCTCTCACGCACACACTCTCTCACACTCACACACACACAGTTAAATAAGACATTTTTTCACATTTAAAATTGTTTTACTACTTTTTTACTTAACGATTACCTAATTAATTAATTGATTAATCCAATTAATTAGCAGTTTATTAGCAGGAGGTACTTGGACCGTGATAAGGACTACGATAAGGGGGTACCCGGGCCTCCAAAGGTTGAGAACCCCTGGGCTACAATATCTGAAAGAAGGAAATGCAGCAATGACCCAGATATCTTCTGCTACATCTGTGCACTTTGCAGGATTAAAGGCGCAACATCAATACCTTTGTCAAGAAGGTTTATCTTGCCTACTTTAAAGTACGACATCAATGATATGATGAGCATAAATTTGCTGTTTTTGATTGATTTCATCAAATGCAGTATTTGATATCTCAAAAACCTAATGTGATAGACAAAAACTGATGCCAGATTTGGAATCAGCACTCCAAAATTACCTTAAAACCATTGGAATACCTTATGCCAGAAAAAGTGTGTTGACCAGTGTTATTATACAGGAGTACTGTCAATACTGTTGAGAGAAACCAGGTAAATTTTAGTTTATATGCAGATGACATGGTGCTGCTATCATGGGACAGTTCCCAGACCTTTGGTATAGCTGCGCACCATCAGAAGAAGTCCCTTCCATCACCAGAGGGACTTCTACTGACAATTCACCAAACAACGCACCAAACTCTAGCTGCTGTAGAGTAAAAAATGGGGTCTTGAGCATCCACGGATTTTGGCATCTGCAGGGCGGGTCCCAAAACAACAACCACCCCATGGATGCCAAGGGCCCACTGCATTTACCGTATTTATTGGTGTATAACGCACATCGGCATATAACGCGCACCCTAGTTTTAACTGTGAAGTTTGAGGGTACTTGCTATATTTATTTGCCACCCTTCTGCTGATGCACTCAAGCAGTTCCTAGTTTTATATAATGTCTTACAATTTAATAGATCCGATACAAAAGGGGAAGGTGATAGGGAGGCACTTGGCCACTTACCGTGCTGTTGTTGCTGCCAGTGCCACCTCCACTTGCCACTGCCAATCTTCGCCCCCTGGGCTGGCTGTATCGTGGCCCCACTGGGACTGCCCCCGCTCAGCAGCTCCTGCATTCCAACGAGCTCTCACAGACGCGAGCCTCACAGACGCTGAATGCAGCTACCGGTTCCTCCATGCAACCGCCGGAGAAGGTATATGATCCCCTGGCGGGCGCTGGGGTAGTCCAGGAGGTGAAGAAGGGGGGCCATTGGTCGAGCAGGCCCAGGGGGCAGGGATGGCGGCCACCATATCCCCATCCCCTTCTTGGGCCGGATCCTCTATTACATGGCCTCCTCTGACCTCCGCCAGCGAAATAGCTGGCGGAAATCCGAGGAAGCTCGTTGGGGCCTCCCCGCCCTACACCCAGGGACTCATTGGGGCCTCCCCACCCTACATCCAGGGGAAGGGGACGAATGTCCCCTTCCCCCAAGGAGACTGAGTAGACCTCAGGAAAGGGGAATAGGATCCGGCGGGTGGCCTGAGCTGCCCACCGGATACTTAGGCAGGATTGGGCTGCCCTGCAAGTTTGCCTTAGTGCGAGTAAACATGCATGTGCTGCTCCTTTTCAATTTCCATAGGGCTCAATACATTTTCCTTGTCAGCTATCCTCTTGCCAGTTTCCTGACCCACCAAAAATTGGGTTATGACCCACAGTTTGAGTACCGCTGGATTACAGTATTTAAGAAGCAGATTCAGAAATATGCTAATTGGTATTCAGAGTGGCTGACAATGGTAGAATTACTTCTGTTTAAATGGCTTATTGTTTGAGTTGATTACTATAAATTCAAATATACCCAAGATGATTCAAAACAGAATTCAGGATATTTTTAAGCAATTAGATGAGGTAGTTATTCAAGTTAATAGATGGACACCATAGTACAAATGGGGGAAATAGCTCGTATTTTGAAGGATTCCTATTAGACAAATTATTTTTTCTGTTGGGCCTTCACATTGTTAAGATTTCAGCCTATGCACCCAAAGGATGCTAAAAGATTAGTTTAGATCATGTGTGTAATATTGGTCTGCTTAAGTACTACATTCTCTTTTGGAATGTCCATTGTTAACAGTCTATAAGAGAGGGGCAGCCAGATCCACACTAAGGATCCAGTGTTCCGTTGCCGGAAGCCGTCACAAACTTTCAGTAAGGCACGTTTGCGACGACTTGCGAGTAAGGGAGACTGGCGCAAGGCCGGCAGCCCTCACTCCGGTGCTGGGACATCCATGCGGCCGGCGGCGGAAGGTAAGTCTCTGGCAGCCGCCACATGGGCGGTCCGAGCGGCGAGGGGAGTCCATTGGGCGAGCCGGCCCGGGAGGGGGCGGGGATGGTGTCTGCTATTTAGCTGGCGGAAATCCAAGGAGGCCAATTGCCCCGGTTTACACCCGGGGAAGGGGATGAATATTCCCTTCCTGGAGTAGACGTACGGGCTGCAGCAGAGCGGCCCGGAATGGGGACAGGATCCAGCGGGTGGCCCTGGGCTGCCGGCCAGATCCTTACACAGGATTTAGCCCGAAGTGAGTGATGCCTATTTTGAACAAAGTTAAAAATTCAGTTCCAGGGAAGATTAATGGATTAGGAGTGGGAAGATTCAAATATTGCAAATGTTTGGCAAAACATTGTTTATTCATGTGCCAAAATTGGGTCTAGTTTGTGCTTAGTTTTAGGGTATTTTTTGTAAGTGGCATTTTGTATGCATTCTTTTTTTTGCCACAGCTTCCAGCTTGCGCACTAAAGATTAACTGTGTGTCAGAGACCTCACTGCTACAACAACAATATAATATACCTGGGCTTTTAGCGGCTTCAGGGGAGACATTTTCACTAGGATCACAACGTGAGGCGAAAGATCTTGCATGGCTGTTCTTTTTACTGAAGGAAAAAATGCAAGTGATTTTTTTTAGCACCACATCTGGTTTGAGTCTCCCACATGCAAGTCATGAGATTGCAGTCCTATGAAAAATAGTTATGCATAAAACCAACCTTTTGAGTGGGTAGAACAGCTAAAGAAAATACACTGAACACAGTTTGGTTTAAAGATTCTGACAAGCACTAGTTCACTTAACCACTGGAAGAATTTCAGCAAAAGTATTGCCAACAAAATACAACATGTGGGGTGATATATAGCAAAACTATGGAAAGATGTAAGGGACATAAGGGACAAAACCATGGAAAGATAGAAGGGATAACATGTATCTCAAGCATCCTGGAGTCCAGCAAGGTCCATCATATATCGCCTGTCCAAAACAACAAGTAACAATCAAGTAACATTGAAAACAATCTATGTGCTCAAATGCCTTATTAAAATTTGATTCTATGAGTTCCAGAATTCAATAACCAGCTCAAAATTATTCTTTGCACATGAGTGTTGAAATGTACAAAAAACATTACTTAGCACAGTCAGCTTCCCTGCCCCCCATTGAGTTCTGGTTAAAATTTAACTATAAATATTACATTGTCAAGAAATTGTGGCGGCGCAGCGGGTTAAACCGCTGAACCATAAGCTGTCGATCGAAAGGTCGGCAGTTTGATTCCCGCGACGGGGTGAGCTCTCGTTGCTTGGCCAGCTCCTGCCAACCTAGCAGTTCCAAAGCATGTCAATGCGAGTAGATAAATAGGTACCGCTTGCAGGAAGGTAAACAGTGCTCCGTGTTCCAGCTGCATGCTACGCGCTGCGGCAAGGAGAGTCATGCCGGCCACATGACCACGGAGGCGTCTTCGGACAACGCTGGCTCTTCGGCTTTGAAATGGAGATGAGCACCACACCCTAGAGTCGGACACGACTGGACTTAACTGTCAGGGGATACCTTTACCTTACAAAAAATTGTGCCAGTACAAAATAATGAATTGTAACCAACAGTGCTAACTAACTGTTAGCACTGTTAGTTACTAATTGTAACTAACAGTGCTAACTAACTAACTAACTAACTAACTAACTAACTAACTAACTAACTGTGCTTTGATTTCCGTGAAGTTCCCTCTTATAACAGCAAGAGGGAGTGCTGTTTTCTCAAGGTAAACCACATAAGGTTCTTTCTTTTAAATTTTGCTTTCTAAGACAATACTTTTGGCTCAAAGTTCTCCTCTGGTTAGGTGAACTCTCTTTAAAGCCAAGCTGTGTTGAAAGTCATATTTTCAAGTTTTAATTGTTGGTGACTTTTCTGAGCCTGCCAAGTTCCATATTCATCCTTACAGTAGCTTATATTTTTTCTGCTTCACAGTTAGGCTATGTTACAGAAACAACTCTGATCTTTATGGGCTTTTTATAATGAGACCTTATTGCATTATGTCAAATATCCCAAAATTCCTGTTATGTGCTAAAGTCTCCTAACAGAATAAATGTGATGTGTCAGTTTGATGTAGTCAGCCAATCATTAGTTTAAGCCTTTTCAAAGCAAAACTTCTCTGTGTGGGGGACATGCTATCTATAATAGCTCTTAAACGACTGAAGACGGAATTATTTTTTTCATATGGATACCATGTGAATTGATGATGATAACGTAACTTCTCTATCAACCCCTTATGATTTTAGGAGTGTTCATGGAACATGAAGAATTGCTTGTTCCCTGATGTGCTTTTTCATATTCAACACAAAAAAGAAGGGAGGGAACTGATAAGATTAAACAGCTGAGTACACTTATCAAAGGCTCTACCCTGGATGTATTTAGAGGGAGTTCACTCCTGTTATTAAATTAAGATCTTTTTTCCTTGGCAAATCCATAAAAATGGTTTTGAAAGTATGTTGTGCAGCAGCAGCACTAAGTCCAGGAAACAAGCCTTTGAAATGTTACCAACTTATTTGCCTACAGCAAGTTCCAACCACTAATAAAGTCACTGCTTTGCAATCCTTTTTCAAAGACGGGCTACATCATGCTTTCCAAGTGCATAATGGAAAAAAAATCTCAAAAGCAGCTTTATAACCAGGTGGGCTGTATTCACTCTCTCACACACTCACACACTCACACACTCACACTCACACACACCAGTTCCAATGGCTCCAGTTATTGTAAGCATACCTAGAAATAAAAGCCTCCTTCGTCACTAACGATGGTCAAGAGAAGATGTATCTGGTAATATTTTAAGTAGTTGAGATTACTGGCTACACTAGAATTATTCAGTGCTAACAGACACATATATAAAATTAATCATTGATTATGCTCTTCTAAATCCACACAGTTTTAAAGATTGTCTTTGCAAACTATAAGAGATCTTTCCCATCAGCCCTCTCCACAGAGGAGACTGCACCCGCCACACATTTTAGGTCAGAGGGTAGGAAGTCCGGCTTGGTGTTTCAGCAACAACAAATGGTAAAAGCTCCTTGAAGGAAGGGAGACATATAAATGTGAACAATAAATAAAAGCAATAACATGCACACACTCTGCTAAATAGTCACCTTTTTGCAATGCAAAAGCTCTGGGGAGCAAGGGAGAGTTTGTATGGCTCAGCTAATGTCGGCACAAGTTCATAAAGGGCTGTAAATTACAACTGTTGTACGTGAGGTAACCTAAACCATGCTGTATAATATTAGTACAGATTGGGTGGACCCAAATCCATAGAGCCATATAACCCCTTTAAAAACATTCTTCATAGCTTCTAACTGTGTGTGGATATGGGTCAGCTTCTGACCATGTACTGAGCATTATCATGCTTCAACATTGGTAAGTTGGGAGAAGGGCAGTAAAAAATTGGTTCAGAGCTATAGATTTGTTAGGCCTCTCCACCTCTTACAGCTGCTGAAGTGGTTGTGCGATTCTACCCATAATGTCCATTCGAAGCAAGATGTATAGGACAGGTGTTCCTCTAGGGGGCAGGTTCCAATGTTTCAGGAATACAGATTTAAATATCCAATTTGAAACAAAAACAAACATCAGTTAGACAAATTTCCAAGCTTGACTTTGAATTTCCTGGGGGTTTCTAGGATTTTAGCCTGAATGTTAAATCACTTTTATGTGTAACATAGAGATGATGGAGTGAGGCACACTAGTTTATAACAGTGCAATTGCTACAAGAGAATGTTAACTTTAGCTTTTACTTAAATCCCTGCAGCATGAACAGCTCACTAACACCCAGTGACACTGTGTCTACGTACACATCTAATGGCTGAGTTACAGTGTGGCAAAAAGTTTTATATATCTATACTCAGCATGCATCAGTGACCAGCATATTCAACTGTATTCCTGTTTGATTTTAAAAGAGGTGCTCCCCTGATCCATACCACATTCAGATTGCAACACAAGAATGCAGAGGCATAGCTAGTCATTTTTCGGGGGGGGGGGAACGACCTTGCCACCCCCACCCTTTTTGTCACCCCCCCATTTTTGTCATCCCTCCACACCCTGGCGCCGCGTTCTAATACCCCCTAGTGTAAGCCCCGCCCTACCGTGTGATGTTACCTGGAAGCCATGCCCCTGGGTGACATCACACAGCACACCAGAGGCCGAAAATGGGACCATAGGGCGAAAACTCTCCCCCGCCCTCCAGAAGACTTGGCAGCGGCACTGCAAGGCTTGCCGCCACTGCCGAGGGCCGCTAAAAAGGAAAAATGTGGCATGCAAAGGAGCCGCCAGGGGGACTGTGGGGTTGAGTTTGCTGCCCCCCCTGACGTGCTGCCCGGGGGTGGACCGCCCTCCATTTCTACGCCTCTGGCTAGTTAGAAAGCAGGTTTGTGCAATAGCTGGTATGTGTTCTAGACCTGCCTCCCTCTCTTTTGTTCCTGCCATGCTCAAAACCATCTCACCCGACTCCCAGCCTGTGCCTTTGTGCTGTGAGTTATCTGCTCTGACTGCATGCTGTGTAGAGGCTCTCCTTGTAATCTGTCCCAGTCCCTCCCCTGGTAAATACATTCATTCCAGGTGGTGAATGCCTCCAGATACTCAAACCATCATAGAGAGGTTTGAATGTTTGTTGCATGTGGCTGCTCTCTTCCAAGGGAGATACTCTTCTGTATTGCCTGTGCTCTGCTGCTCAAGGTGGTATTCCCTTGGATATGTGTTTCTCTGTGGGTATAATAAGGGGACTTGAACTGGGCCTGCAAGTGTTCTTAGTGTTCTTCCTGCAAGTGAACTGGGCCTGCAAGTGTTCTTCTTTGCTGCTCCCGCTGTAGCTCCTGCAGGTGGTGAGGCAATCCTTGTGTCATGTCATGTGTGTGCGGTGGCCTGGGGCACCTTTCCATGGTTAGCAAATATGCCAGTTGCTGCTGCGCTCATTCTTAGTGGCTGGCAGGGGGGATTCCCCAAGGGATTGGCCGCTCACCCCCTGATCTGTTCACTGTGGTGGTACTTCACTTTGGGTGGATGAGGTGTCACACTGATGATGTGCCAATGTCAAGACCCTGCTCTATGGGTGACAGGCTTTGTTGGGGTTTCCATGGACACCGTTGATGCTGCTGGGCAGGACTGTGCCAGCATTACTGGAAGGGCTACACTGGCGTGGCAGTGCCTGACCAGGCTTAGGCCTTAAGACCTTGTACACTC
Organism: Plestiodon gilberti rubricaudatus; assembly: GCA_026170595.1. Classification (NCBI taxonomy): domain Eukaryota; kingdom Metazoa; phylum Chordata; class Lepidosauria; order Squamata; family Scincidae; genus Plestiodon; species Plestiodon gilberti. Next base: position 42,271,456 of record JANXHW010000002.1, read on the forward strand.
CAAAACACAAGACTGTAAGCTTATGATCAGTTCTGAAAAATCAGACAAATCAACTGTAATCACTCTACGTGATGACAAATTTTTGCATTGCAAGTCAATTATTAATGGAACCTCTAGTCTCCACAGTGAATGCTTTCGTCAATGAGATTTCAAGTGTACAATTAAAGCAGAATTTTAACACTTGATAGAAAATCTGAACATGTTGCAAGTTTTTTTTTTAGTTTCTCTCCATGGATTTAAAAATTGCTTTCAGAACTATGTAAAGTTGCCTCGTAGTAGAACAACACTGCTGTAAACAAATGCCTTTTTAAAAATGCCTGAGGTGAGATATCAAAATAAGGACACTAACAGGTGTAGATGCTCACTCCAGAATTAATTTGATCACAAGAAGCATCTTGAAACATTTGAAGCTTGAGGCAGGGTTATTCCCTAAAGAGGTTTCCTTTCCAAAGCAAAACAGCAGTAGCAGCCTACAGGCAAGTCATTGGTAGAAAATATTATGGAAAGTTGGTATTAATGACCTCATGAAAATATGCTTGTACAGGTTCTAAGCTTGGAAATCAGGGGTGGCACAAGAAAAATGGGCAGGGAGGGAGACAAAGAACATCCTGAAGAAAAAGTAGAAAGATCATTTGCTCATTTACCAGCAATACAGTTGTCTGTCTCACACTATGCAAAGATGAGGGGGGGGGATTTTCCTGAGTCTTCTATATTAAAATGTATAGACCCCTTTTATTCTGTAATTTTTCACTTTATGAGAAAATTTTGTTATAAAATACTTGATGCGAAGCAAGGCAGGTGACTACTGAGAAGCATGCATCATCTTTGGAACATTCTCTCCAAACGAATCTGGCAGTTACCTTCATTAATCATATTTAAGTGCTAGGTTATGCCATGCTTATTTATGGCACAATCCTGGGGATCTTTAGAATGGCGGAGCAAGCGCTCAGCAGTTCTAAAGTGTCGCGAACGTGCTGTAAATCATGTTTGCAACTACTTGGGAGCAAGGGAGGCCGGCGCAGAGGCCAGCCTCCGTCGCCCGAGCGTCCACCGAAGGTGGTGAGTCAGGATCTGGCGGGCATGGGGGTGGTTCGGCAGGCGAGGAAGGAGGGCCACTGGTCTAGCAGTTGCTCCGGGAGGGGGCGGTGGATGGTGTCGGCCTCCTCTACATCTGCCAGCTATTTAGCTGGCGGAAATCCGAGGAGGCCTATATAGGGCCGGCCTTAGTTTACACCCGGGGAAGGGGATGAGCGGCCCTTTCCCCGAGTAGACCTCCGGCCTGCCGGTCGACGGGCAGCCTGGGCTCAGGATCTGGCGGACCGCCGGCCAGATCCTTAGGATTGCGCTGTTAATGTCTTTTACAGCCCAATCCTACCCAGCTCCCCCACTGGTGGGGGAGCTGGGTAGGATTGCGCTGTGTATTGTGCTATGCTGTTTCAGGGTATTTTTAATACAATTTTTGCTTCTGCTCATTTTATAGATTGGTTGTTTGTTCTTTTTAGGATTTAAATTGTTGATTTATGTTGATACAGTTATATTTTTAGGATACTGTTGTAGAAAACTGACAAACTATTAAAAGAGAAAAAACATCACAACACAAACCAACATTTGTCATATGAGTTTAATGTCATAAATCAGTTAGGCAGGCATTTTGTACAAGAAAAATGCCCATAGAATGAAAGATAATAGCAAGTGAACAAATAAGAGGGGGAAAAAATCTTCATGTATCCTGTAACAAGGTCACACAGTAATCAGAATATTCTGGAACAAAAAAAAATCACATCAATAAAGATCCTTCAATAAGGTTGATTTCATTAATGGCATATTCTTCATCTGCAATAAAACGAAGACAGAACCTGCATACATGTGCATATTAAATAAATCACTATCACCTGGCAACACAACCAGAACTTGTTCAGGTCAAGTCCCTCCCTGAAGATAGAGAACTTGTTTGGCATTCTTTCAAGCATATTGTATAAATAGGCAAGATCAAAATAGTTATTTTGTAAGAAACAGCAACAGATACGTAAGATAAAAATAATTTTCAAAATCATCTTTCATGAGAAATGCAGTTTAAGAAGACTTGTAGACATAAATCAACGTACAGTATATACATTTTTTTCTGTGCATACACAATTTAATCTCTAAAAAAGGTACAATTTGGACAGTAGTGCAATAGAATTGGATAAGCAACCACAACTCAGACTGAATACCATGTATGAAGAGCATGGAATATCTACCTCCTGAAAGCACAAGCCCATTTGTTCTTACTTGGTCCTTCAATATCCCTCTGGGAGTTTTCTGAAAGGACTCCATGATACTGTCTTTGGGTGTTTGCATCTGCATGGGAAGCAAGACCCCTACTGCTCACAGTTTAAGAATCTCTCTCTCTCTCTTTCTCTCTGGCTACTCCTTATGCAATGGCAAGGTTTTAAAGGTAAAGCATATTTCCATCTCTGCCATTTAATGTACACAAAATGGTTTCCACAAAATAGGACACTTCTATACCTGAAAGACGATTTAATCAAAGAAATGACAGGAATATCAATTCTGCCCACATTGTATTCTCATTCACCAATGTAGCAGGGAAAGTGCTATGCTGTAAACATGCTGTTAACATGACCTTTTAATTAGGAAATGTACACATTTTAGTATTAATTTTCTTTATTTGCACAATGGTGTTCATAAGCTGACACCTGAAGCTGTATGGTTTTAATCTGATAATAGCTCCTTTACTGGTGAAATATATGTAAGTTGTTCACTAGGCTAGTAAGTACAAATTAAGATTAGTGGCAATATAAAAAAAATTAGATATGCAATCCCTTATAAATCTGGCAGTATTTTAGATACAGGTATGTTTTTTCCAAAGTCTTGTGGTGGAATGATAAAAGTGTTAAGAAATTTAAAATCTTTGGAGATCCAGTAAGACATGTATACTTTATTGATTTACTTTCTGGCAAAGACTTGGTCAATATGCAGGAGTGTCTAAATGACGGATTTTAGCTTTTGTTAATAAAATGCAAGAGGCGGCTCTTTTGTTTTGGTAAAATGTATAAAAACAAGTAATCTCATATTTGGTCATGCAGAAATCCTCATTTACCTTTTCTAAAATTAATCGGAGGATCAGTTAAAGACAACACATTTTTTCCTTATCCAGTCCTGTGTGTATCACTTACCATTTCACATTCATTCTATAAATGGGCTCTCTCATTTAACAAAGCTTTGAAACAGCATAAGCTAGATTTGAAATCTTCATCTTAGTATTGTACAACTGAAAGTAAAATTTTCCACTCCTCAATCGCTCTAATACAATATTTACAAGTTTTCCCATTGTGATTAGAAGGCAAAATAAATACAGCTTAGAGAGAGGAAATGCTCCTTAGGTCTTGGGCTGTTTTGTTTTGTTTTCTTCAAACGCTGGTCTCCACAGCACATGGAACTGGCTAGCCAGGGTTGTTTTTCTTCCTCTTACTTGGACTGTGAGTAGGATCGTGTTTCAGTTCGTGGTATTGCACCTGTTTAAACACACAGTTCAGAGAGAAATTTCAACTCAACAGACAAAAGCATTAAAAACAAACAAACAAAAATACATCTAAGTCAAGGTATCAAATATTGGGCAGGAGTGAGTGCTGTTGCTCTACAAGCAGCTTGTACGCTGCACCAGAAGTGCAAACACCCAGATAGACTGCAAAGTCAAGGGAAAGAAGGAAAAACAGGCCAGGAAATAACAGTATAAGGTGATGGAAACTTTGATTTAATGAACGAACTAACAGTAAATACTTTAAAGAGCAGGGCTAACATTCTGCACAGTGCATCCTCAGAATAAAATACACCGCACCTTGTTAGAAACTAGTATCCAAGTATATTTCCAGGGATGAGAGACACACAGCCCAATCCTGTGTAATTCTTGCACCGGTGTAACAGTAGATCCACCGGTGTAAGTGCAGGACAGACACCAGCGTAACCCCCTTCGGATGCCGCACATGCACAGTTCGGACTCAGGACGGATGCCAGCACAACTTCGTCAGTGCAGGATGCATTCTGGGGGCATCCAAATGCCCCCAGAATGCCTGAGCCGGCGGAGTTGCAGTGGCATCCGTCCCGCATCCGAACTACGCACGAGTGGCATCTGAGGAGGATTATGCTGCTGGGGTTACGCCGAGGGGAGTTATGATCTACTGTTACACCGGTGCAAGAGTTACACAGGATTGGGCTGAGAGTAATTGAAACCAGTTATAAGAAGACAAACCTAATCTATTAGACAAAAGATTCAAACTATATTTTACATACATGCTTCTACAGATATGATTTATATGCAGAGTTTGCAACAGTCATAAGCAAACTTTTCCCCATCAAAAATTAGTGGCAGTAAGTCTCACATATCCTGCTGATATACCGTATTGGTCTGAGTATAAGACTCACTTTTTTCTCCTAATTTAAGTTTTTTAACTAGGGGTGCGTCTTATAATCAGGCTGTTGCAGTTCAGGTTTGCAGCCGGCCCTCCCCCAGGCTCAGCAGAGAAAGGACAGCAAAATACTCACTGCTGCTGCTGAGCTGTGCAGTGAGGGCCTTTGAACGGTGTGGGACATTGCTGGAAGAAGCAGCGAGGCTAAGAGGAGATTTCGGAGCACATGTTTGTTTGTTTTTAGTGGAGATAATGGCAGAGATACAGTGGGCTCCTTCTCTGCCCTGCAGGGCTTATGGTATGTCCTTTTTCTTTGTTAAAACAAGAGCACACATACCTCTCCCCTTTCCAGGCTATAATCAGTTGTTAATTTTCGTTCTCTGGTCTGCTGGGTTTTGTATCCTTTTGTAAAGCAAGATCACATACACTTTCATCGCCCCCCCCCTCCCCAGGCAATCAATGGTTTAGGCTGCAATTCTGTGCACACTTTCCTGAGAGTAAGCTCCATTGAGAACAGTGGGACATGCTTCTGAGTAGACATGCACATGATTGCACTGTTCATTAAATCACTGGCATAAATTTAATGCCAGTGATTTAATTAAATTTTTTTAATAGCACCAAACCTTAAGGGTGCGTCTTATAATCAGGTGCGTCTTATACCCGGGACAATACGGTACTAGGCAAAATAGTTAGCTCTTCCTGCAAGTGAACTGGGCCTGCAAGTGTTCTTCTTTGCTGCTCCCGCTGTAGCTCCTGCAGGTGGTGAGGCAATCCTTGTGTCATGTCATGTGTGTGCGGTGGCCTGGGGGCACCTTTCCATGGTTAGCAAATATGCCAGTTGCTGCTGTGCTCATTTGAGTGCAACACGTTGTGTGTTGTATGCTGGATTCAGGTACCGTACTTCCATCGGTGGTATACGCACTCTGCCTGTGGACCTGATCTGATAGGATTGACCCATGTGTCTCCTATTTTCAGTCGTAACCTTGTGAGCATCCATCCATGCAGAAGCATCCATGGATGTGTAGGAAATGAGCTTGCTAACAAGTACGTAATATGCTTAAATAAGCTTTGAGGGATGGTTAAAATAGTACTTCAAAACCATTTTTTGGCCATAATTTATAATGATTTTTTTGTTTGAGTGTTCTTATAACAATTCACCCATAAAAGATGGTGTTCCACTAACGTTTTGTTTTGTATCCCAGCCCCTTACCTTCATTTTGGTGCACAGTATGGGTCGGACACGACTTAACGACTGAACAACAAATGTCTAAATCAGTTCATTATTTTCTCAGCTGCAACCATTTCCCCCAAAGAAGCCTAAGTCATATTTTCAAGCATTGAAAGCATCCACCCAGGTTTTTTTTCACCTTATGTACAATATATTTGGCATGGGTGCCCACTTCTAACATTCAAATGCCAATAACTCGTTTTCTAAAGCACTTTTTGATGTTGGCTGACCTGCTACGAAGCAGAAGTGCTTGATTCTATGCGTGTCGACTATACGCACTTTGTCGATTATAGAATTGCTCACACTGGACAGGATCCAAAGAGCTATTTTAGGCATACACCAGAGTTTGGGCATGCCAAGTGAGATGTTTTACTTGTTCAACAACAACAACAACAACAACAACAGAGCCCTGTGCAGCATCACAAAATGCTTTTGAAAGTTCCCCAGTTGCTTTATGCCAATATAAATCATCATCTCCTTGATACAGCTGTAACTGTCGACATGTTTAAAGTATTATTTAAAGAAACAAAATCTATACAACTATTAGGATAACTTCTAGATAGAATTTTAATGCCAATTTACAATTCTCAGCAGCTGGTTAATTATAACTTTACTGACACATTCCCAACACACACGCTGAAGATTTTCTGGGGCAAAGACTATGTGAAGACTAATCCTAACTGCAGGATGTATAGCAGAATAATAATTTTTATTTGGTTTCACAAACTTGTGAAAGTTTAGCATGATGTGAAAGAATAAACATTTTTGTAAGTTTTCAAGGTTGTGTTTAAAAAGAAGAAATTAACACTGCCCAGAAATAAGTAACGAGCTTAATATAAAAGACATATACACACCACTTGCACATCTGAAGGAACTCTGGAAAGGAAATCAAGTACTTCATTGTTATCAATTGCATATGGACTTCGGAGTTTCTTTGTAAATTTATTGATACCTAAACAAAGAGAAGTTGATAATCAAATTTCAGCATTTAACCACATTAACTTATGTTCCATTGAATAAATTATTAGGATGGACTGTAAATTCATTCTTGACAAGTGCTCCTTCCCTTTTCTTCTTGAAAGTGAGATGATTTTTTTTTATTTAACCATAGGATGCCATCAGTAAACCAAAGTTGTGTTTACCACCATTGAAAACTTTAGTGTCATACGGAAACACCTCTGGAATATCACTCACCACATGACTCAGACCTATGATGTTGAGACTGTAGTCATTTATCATGGGCCACTTATCAGGTTGGTGCAGGAACCCACATATAGTAGCACCTGGCCTAGATGCCTTTAAAAGGGGTGTGGATAGATTCATGGAGGAAAAGACCATCACAGGTTACAAGCCATAAGCAACCTCCTGGTTTTAGAAGTGGGTTTCTCTGTGCCAGGTGTAAGGGAGTGACAACAGGAAACAGGTTATCTTGTTGGCTGTGTGCTCTCGGAGGCATCTGGTGGGGCCACTGTGAGATACAGGAAGCTGGACTAGATGAGTCTTTGGCCTGATCCAACAGGGCTCTTCTTATGTTAGCTGCGTGTCGTGCCATTGAAAACTAACATCTGAGTCTGCTGCTCTCTTTCCCAGGGCATAGTTAGTCGGATGTTAGTCTATATGATCCTTTTAGAACGTTGCCTTCCACTAATGATAGAAAGTGTCATGTATATGGTGGCCATGTATATCAGCCCTACCGCAGGCAGTTTATCCACACCAGTAATGTGGATTCTTGTTGGTGGCTGGTGCTGGCATGGAGACTGATCTGATTAAGACATGCTCTAAGCTGTCATAAAGCCCTTCAGCTCTGAAATATGTTCAGTAAATTCTTCTTGTTGTGCTGGACTATTTGTATCCCTGTCCCATAGTAGTATTTTATTAGCTGCTGCCAGGGCTGGTTAGCTGTCACCTTCACCTGCCATGGTTTTTAAATGGCCAACACTTTCTCTGTTTGGAAGTGTAAGCCTCTCTCTCTTTTTTAGAATACTCAAAGAAATATTCCCAATTGCTTGCAGTTGTGCTCTTGGTATCCATTATGACAGATTCAATCAAAGGAGCCTTTAGTACTGTCGAACAGAGTGTTTGTGTCAACTGTTAAAAGATTGTATCAAAAATATGGAGCTTATTTTATTATTTAATTTTTATATGAATAACGAGCTAGATAAAACTTGTAATACACTACTTGATAAAAATCAAGCTTTAATAGTGACATGATATTTTCCATCACTAATTTTCCATGTTTGCAAGTATGCTGGTTTAGTATCTCTTCTAAATTAATAGCATGAGGCTAAGTTATATGGAAGCTCTACTAGCAAAATAAAAGGTTGACTATTTGCATACTTAATCCATGTGACACAATGTGGGTTTTTTTGCACTCAGATATAATTAGCTACTACATTCACTGTGTGTGCACCTCATAAAAGTGCACAATGGGTATATTTTTCACTACTTATTCCACTAGAATACACACAAGAGCAGGCAAGTAAAACAAAAATCTTGTATGAAACACTCTTACAGCACAGTCCTATGCATACCTACTTAGAGGTAAGTCTCACTGAGTTCAAAGGCACTTACTCCCAGGTAAGTGTACATAAGACTGCAGCTTTACCCACTGGTCTAACAAGAATGTGTGTATTTCTGCTCATTTAAAAGTGCTCCTAGGCATTGTCTCTATCTATTTCCACATGATAAAGGACTGAAAAAGCATATTGTCTTAAATGCGCGATATAAATTGAAATGCCACTATTTGTATATAAGTGGCGAAAATAAATCAGAGTAATATCTAGACAAAGCTACAGTTTGATATATGAAGAATCCTCATGGATACATGTTTGTAGTATGATGAAGTCCAAAATGCCAGACAAGAAAAATGCGTTTTGCAAGCAGGCCTAAATCTTTACACAGTTGCGATTCCTAACTAACCTGTCTGTTTCCATCATGTGGTAGCTTCATGATCATAAATACAGAGAACTATTGCCAGTATAACTCATCCCTTAAAAACAGTTTGTTCCATGTGGCACAGACAGCTTTGGAAGTGGGGAAAAAGGCTTTACTTACCCCAGACAAGGACAATGTATCTCAGTGGAATGAAATACAGGATGACTGTGAACACACAGAAGGCAACAATGGCCAGCCAGCTTAAGAATGGAACAGTCCAGTTGAATGTACTGAATGAAAAATTAACACAAGTCAGAAGCGTAGTAACTTCACAGAACAGAATTAATAAAACAAGCCAGGCAGAATATAGGCCTATTAATGGAACAAAGTTAGGCTTTCATGAGAGAACCAAAGTGGTTTATGAATGCATGGATATAGAATATGATGTACATATAATGATGTGCCTAGAAACTTACAGTGCAATCCTATACATGTCTACTCAGAAGTAAGTCCCATTGAGGTAAAAGGAGCTTACTCTACAGTAAGTGTGCATAGGATTGCAGCCTATGACATTCTTATACTCTCTCTGTCACAGCAAAGCACAATCACCTTCATTTTCATTGGCCTTCATCTCTGTGCGAATTCCGTTTAAGGAATTCTAGGGGTTTCCTTACACCTCCCTCACACTCCCTCCCCAATATTGTCCTTTGTTCAAAATTACTTTCAAAAGACACACACAGATCCTTGTCATTCCTTCAAGGTGAGGTCCAAGCCATCTTTCCTAAGGTGTTTTTTATAAAACGTGCTCTTACAATCAGAGACTTTGGCAATTTTCTCTTTGATATCTAGCAGCACCCTTTGGCTGAGGTCTACCCTGCGTGGGAGAGTAATTATTTATACAGCACCACCAAAGTATGTAACACACAATGGAGCTACATCGGAAACCCAGAAGGTTCCTGCTTCCAAGGAGTTTACAATCCAATGACACCGTGGTCAGCATTTTTAATTTAGATGAACATCCTTATGGTGAGAGAAAGAATAGGAAGGTTCAAAGGGTGAAAATAATGGTAGAATTTAAGGAAAAAACAGAGAAGAGAGGACTGAAGTGGGGAAACCAGTGGCAAAATACCAAAGAAAAGATGGAGAGCAAGCTTACACAAATCTTGCTGGGGGAGAAGGAAGAATTTCTTACCATACATTCCTGTTCTTAAGAAAGGCAGGAGATCATTCTCTAACCCTCCCACTGAATTAGGAGTCAGGGCCAGACCAGGGGCATCACCGGGGGCGGGAGGAGCGCTCCGGGTGTCACCCCAAGGAGAGGTGATACCAAAATGACTTTCTATTCTATTTGTATGTGACACACAATGGAGCTACATCGGAAACCCAGAAGGTTCCTGCTTGTATGAAAATGTTGTATGAAATGCAACACTGGTAGAAAATGGGTTTTAAATTTTTCACGATTCCCATTTCCCAGGAGGCCTACACATTGTGTGGTCTATGGGAGGAGGTCCATGGCGGTGACACCATGAGATCTCACCCCAGGTGTCACCAACCATAGTGACACCTCTGGGCCAGACTTCTCCATAGGAGGGTTCTCAATCATTAAGGGTGGCCCAGAAAATTGTAGGAACTCTGAATATTACAATATAAAAACAAACTCATGCCAACAAGGTAAGCAAATGTTAACCTGTAGCAGAAGTAATGCTTCAAGAGTAAAAATAAGTAGAGAGAAAGGGGGATGGGGAAATAAAATTCCAGAAATCCCTCTCTACCTCCTATCATATAGAAGAATGGATTCATACCATACAGAAGAATGAACTCATACCATCCAAACAGATAGCTGAGGTGGCAATGCCCTCCCGCCTTCCTCAGGAAAAAGAATTTGTGATAAGAAATTATTTTTCCACAGGTAGGCAGGAGGGCATTCTTTACTCCTCAGATACAAGGCCATAGCAGTACTCTAAATGGGCAGGCTCCCAAGCAGATCAGAAGTTTTTTCTTTGAAAGAACACTTTGCAGAATCCTCATATCACACACACAACATCTGCAGAGGAATGCACACCAGAGTTGTTGTTGTTTTTACTCCTGGTAAATATGTACACAAACATCCACATCACTACCCTAACAATGGAAGCTGCACCAAAATGCACCAAACATGATAATCACCCTCTGGCACGATAAACTTTTGTTACGTTATCATGCTTTCCCAAGGCTTTGTACACCAATCCAAAGCAGTTCTGAAGGCACATTATTCCTATTGATTCCTCATGAAAAGGAACAACTAGAGCATCTGATTTTCTGGTGACCACTGTTCTGTCCAAACAGAATCTGATGGCTCTCTTAACAATCATCACCAGATTATAGTTCCCTTCTTGCTGATGAACTGGGTTTGGCCAGAAAGAAGGAAGAATTACAACTTGTGACCTATGGATTGACAACTTCACTTTGTACATAAAGGAACAGCCTGGGGTCTGAAGGCCATCTTATCCTTGTAAAACTCATGCAATTCCAGATGAGAAGAAACAGTCTTCAGCTCAGCACTCTTCAAGCCATGACAATGGCCACCAGAAAAATTATTTTGAAAACAACCCTAGACAATCTAGCTAAGGGCTCAAAGGGGAAACTCATGAGCACGCAAGACCCAGTTTGGGTTCCAGTCTGGAAACCAAAGTACAATGGGCAGGTTAAGAAGGGCTACACCCTTCAATAATTTCTAGATATTTGGATGAGAAGAAAAGGACCCTGGATCTTACACTTCAGGATGCTTTTAAGGGCAGCGATCTGGCATCTCAGACAGTGTATTAGCACTGAAACCTTTGGAAAGAGGAATGCTGAGCAACTCCCTCTCACTCTCCACCAGCCTTGAGGAAGGCACAGCTGGGAGGTGGTATATGGTGGAGCTGCAGCCAAGGACTCTTTGGACAAGAGGACAAGTTGTGGGTAGGAGAGATGAGAAAGGAAGGCTATTGGGATGACAATTGGCTAAATACCCAGCTGTATCTATAGACCAAATACTCCCTCCCCCAACCCATGAAGGGCCTACTTGTTACCTAAGATGTGTCCGAAGAGGACAAGGGGCCAATAAACCCCCCCAGGAAGGTCCCCAAAGCAGTGAAATAAACACACACGGAGTTGAACTGAGACCGTGCTTCCCACCTGCTAGGCAGGGCTGATCTCTCAGACTGAGAGCCCTCCCATGGAGTAATAACTGGCCCTGTCATTTGTTTAGAAAATATCTCACAGGATTTTTCAAGATACCTTGAATGAAAGATAACATTCTCCTGCCTGTCACAGGGCTGATCCAATATTTCCTGGCACCAGAGTGCCAAATGCTGTCCCATTTAACCAGAAACAGACACTGTTTCTCTCTTGCTCCCTGGATTAAAAAAAAGGTCAGGAATTGAGCAGAAGTAAGGAGGAGAGGGGAGTGGTGGAGGTGGGAAGGTTCACATTTAGAATATTAATCTCCATAGCAGGGCAGAGCCTGAAATTATAATATAATTATAAGTGAGTCAAAAAACATTTTTTGGGGGAGGGGCTTCCTTTCCTATCCCCATGTTTCATGATGCCATAGCGTTGATTGTTCACCACACTTCCTTCATCTGCAACTTTAATATCTGTAATTTTGGCTTTCAACATATTTTACCAAAGTAAAATCTGCTAGAGATCAAATATCCAGGATGACTCTGATCAAATTAGTAAATGCATTACTACCAACAGGAATTTCTCTTCAGAAAGGAAATCTTTTAACATATCTTAATTAGCATGAGAATAAACAGTAATGGAATTCTACATCCTCTATACATTGCACAAATTATTCATAAATAAGTTATTTTGTTATGCCAGCCAAAGGGAGGGTCACAGAAATATGCAAGGATCTGAAATCTCATTGCCTGGTATTAGAGGAAGCATCTCCAATCTATTTGTGGTCCCTCAAAGGGTAGGATTTAGGATAGACAAGAGTTTTGTGTATATCCTTCTTCAACTTTGCCTCATTATAATCGGACCCTTATAGGCTCCCCATCCTCCTTGCTTGACGATTTATTCACCTCTCCTTCCAAGCTATAAAAAGGAGCCCTCCAACTGATCTTACATTATTAAATAAAAACTGTAATTCTGTGCCCATTCGTACTTGTCCATTAATGTCATTCAGATCTTAAACTGGTATAACTGGGGAGAGATTTCTGAGAGAAGCTAGTCTCCTGTTTTAGAAAACCCACAGGGGTCTGATTCTAAGCAAAGCAATATTGAAATTATTTCCATTGAAATCAATTGGGTCCGTTTTTCACATAGAGCCATTTCCCTCTAAACGACCATTTCCCTCTAAACGACCATTAACTACGATTTCTTCCTTCAACATTGTACCACTGTTCTAGATCAAACGTATTTCTGTTCTAGGATCACACATATGTGTAAAATCCTGATGAAAATAAGAGTACTTTCATGTTGGCAAGGGATAAAACAAAATTCATGCAATTTAGTAACATATTTAAGAATTGCCCTTTGTCCAAATTATGCAACTTTATTTGGGAAAACACACATACAGAAACATCAGTTGACAGCAGTTGAGTGCCAATATGTCAACACTCACTTTTTTAGCCTTTCTCCAAGGGAAGCAACTTCATCAAGGACATTCTGGACACTGATACACACTTCCTGGATGGCATACAGCTTATTCATAAACCCTTTCTTTTCACCATCCTAAGGATTAGGATAAAGAGACAAAATCAGCAACCAGGAAAAAAAAAGCCGCCTTGATTGCCCTTATTGGGAGAAAGGCGGGGTAGAAATTCTTTAAATAAAATAAACAAATAAACAAAAAAATCACAAAATGTTTTTCTGGTCATACTGGAATTACTATAATTTTCCTTGACTTGTGCGCACAGTGTGTATATGAAAACACAATAGCGACTACCTTCATCTATCCCTGTCTCGATTTCTTAAATAATTCAGCAACAGCTTATTATTATATGTTGGGGATGCCAATTTCATATACTGTGCACTTTAGTAAGCATCAGTATATTATTGTCACACATTTCTGAAATGTATTTTCTGCTGTTGACAGGAGTACATCTACAGTTCAAGATAAAACCTTCTTTGGAAGCAGACCAAGGTTCTAAAGAAAAACTCTTGGGTTTCATAATAGTTTGGCAAAATTTCTAAGACAATGAGAGAAAGCAGAGAAGGGTGGTAGTGGTAGTACCTTATTAATAATTGCGGGAAAGTGGAAGTATAAATTTGAGATAAACTGACTTAATTTGACACGCACAATGGATCAAGGTAGACATCATGGCAACCATTGTTTGCTATCATGTTCAAACTGCAAACCAGAATGTGAAACCATGTTACATGCAAATTGCAGTTTAGCATGATACCTAAATTGACAATGCATGTGATTTCATAGTTAGTGCAATACAGTTATTAGGATAATAATATTAAAGAACATCAATTAACATTCCAATGAAATCTGTTATGTATTAGTTAAAGCTCCATGAAATTTCATTGGGTCCAGTTGGTGGGTGGTTTTTTTGAGAGGCTCCAGCACTTCCCTGTTCCATGATTGCTTTCCTGTTCCTTCCCTAGCCTTCAACAACTTATCTCTTTCCCCATTCAGCACCTCCACCTCTACCCCATTTTTAAGTCAGATCCTTGTTTGAAATATGCTTCAGAAATGCCGAGTATTTTTTAAACACACACTTTTTATTATAAAGGGTGTTGCTCCTTGTGAACATAAAACATATAAGTTAAACTAAAAAATGTTCTTCATGAAGTGTATAATTTAGAAAACATACATCATCATACATCAAACATTACATACACCACTATTACTACAGTATTTCCCCAATATTTATTTCATTCAGAAAACACACACACACTTTGTTCAAGTATGCTGTCTACAGTAGTATAGTTGTACAATACTATAGCAGTATACCTCCAGGAGATATAGGGTCTTATTCCAATATTCTCATTGCTCCAGCATATTCAATATTCAATCATACAACTATAAGGCAGGAAAATTATTGTTCTGTTGAACAATTTACTAAGTAAATAATCCAGCCTCAAGTCACAAACTGCTTGCTATTCCTACTTATGCCTCTTCAATTATGATTCCCAGATCTCAGCATATCTTGATTCACCATCAAATCTTGTGTGGAAAGAATGCTATCAGAATAACGAAAAGCATACCCCTTTCTTTTATCTCTAGAGCTCAATAGGGATTGCTTTGGGAGATCCTGAAGCTATTTTTCTTTACAAATATTTTAACAAGACCAACTTGTACCTCCTGAATGCACATCTGTTCAAAATTTACTCCCTTAAAGGAAAGGACCACTATACTCTCCTCAGTCCCAACTGCACACTCCCTTTTTGAGCTTAAAGGAAATTTGCTGACATATTCGGAGAGAATCATAGACAAAACAGTATAGAAAAGAGGAAGCAGTCAAAAGGATAAGAGTTCAGCTTTGCTTAAACTAATTCCACATGCCCCATGAACCATTATCTGTTTTTTATTTCCTTTTCCAAAGATTTGTAGAGAAAATAATCTGGGCTAGAGAAAAGCTACACTTTTTCCCAGCAAGGTGCTGTGTTTGCAAATAGAACATGTGAACTAAACTCACTGAATGAATGTCCTTAATAATCCATTTTTCAAACACTACTGGTATTTCCTGTTCAAACAAAGATGGACTGTAACTGGAATCAATTTTATCATCTGTATGGCTATAAGTGCCAACTTTCTGGAAATAATTGTTTTTTAAATACTGGGAAAAAGGGCAAACCACAGTTTTATGGCTATTTAATTTCTATTGTATGTTAGTGTACTGTACGTTTAACAAAAGCAAGGTATTTGGGGCAGGAGAGCAGACTGGAATAAAGTATTAAAGCTGTCAGGTTAATTTTGTTACTTTGTCCATAATTCACAAAAAGAAAAAGGAATTGAGTGCAGGGGATGGGGTTTAAATTTGTTTAAGTTACTTCTCAGTAAGCTTTACAAAGTTTTACTTTTATTACATAGAAGAATAAAATGTGTAAACTTTAGTTGATAAAACACATTTGGAATATATTCCATGCTACCCAAATAATTGTAAAACAGGATAATACAAGGAAAAGTTTGGAATTTGGCATTTTGTCAAAGTTCTGTAAAACCTTTCTGCCATTTTCTTCCACAACAACAACAACAACATCTTGAAAATAACAGGGCAGACACTAAGCAGATGTCAGTAAATCATGATGTTTTGCCTTTCAACAACATTCACATCTGTACATAAGAATCTGAATATTTTAAAGAAGTGAGCGCAAAAATTGATGCATGTACTGTATTTATCACAACATTGTTCAAATCATAAAAATCTCAACCATTTTTTAAAATCCAACTCACGTATCAATAAGAAGCTTTCAAGGATGTGATAAGGACTGAAGAAAGCTTCTACTAATGCTGAAAAATTAAGGTGTACTTGATACGTCCTACACGTCCCCTAAAACAGAAGCTAAAGCATAATTTGAATAAGAGTTTATGAAAAGAAGTTCAGCTTCACTGAAGTCTTCAATTCAGTGCAGTTCAGGTCTTCAATTCAGTGCAGTTTTCCATCGTAACAGATCAATAGCCCAATCTTTAAATAGTGTGCAAACAAACATTTATTTAGGAAGGGGTACCAGCACCAACATGACATAATAAATGATGAAGCGAAAGAGCTGCTAGTAACTTTTCTAGCAACACAAGGAATGTGGAGCAAACAGCAAAACAGGTAACATCGAGGATAAGCAAAAACCTGTTCTTCTGTGACAGAGTGATATAGAAATGAGGTAAATTTCTATCAGGAATTAGTCAATAATACATTTTGGTAAGTCAAAATTAATCTAAACAGGAGAATATGCAGCTCAGGAGAATATGCAGCTATAGAAATACTGGTTATAACTAGGCTTACCATTTGGCCGGGACAGTCCCGATTTTGGGGCGCCGATCCCGGGCGGATCCCGGGGCCCCCCCAGCAAAAATAAAAGTAATTTTTTTTTAAAAAAACATGGCGGCCGCCATGTAAAAAACATGGCCTCCTCCTCCTGGGCTGCTTGTGCGCATGCGTGTGGGTTTTGCGAGCCGCACGCATGCACACAAGCGGCCCAGGAGGCAAGGAGGTGGCGGCGAAGAAAGAGGCGGCAAGCGGTGGCGAGGCTGCAAGCAGGCCGGCCCCGCTCTACCGAGCCGGCTCTCACTGCTCCGAGCTTGGAGCAGCGAGAGCGGGCGATCCAGCTCGGAGGGCGAGCCGCCGCTCTCACCGGCTGCTGGTGCTACGAACTCGGAGCAACGGCAGCTGGTGAGAGCAGCGGCTCTCCCTCAGATCGCCCGCTCTCGCCGCTCTGGGAGTGAGAGCGGACGAGCTGGGTGAGCATGGCCTGGCCCGGCCGGAGCAGCAGCAGCAGTAGCGCAGCAGCGATGACGGCGGCAACTGGAGAAGGTAAGTTAATTTAATTAATTTGTTTAAAATTGGCTTTTTTATGTGCTGATTTATTTATTTATTGAGCTCCTGGCTTAAATAAATAAATAAATAAATTTGCGGCCGCGCTTTGCGTGGCAAGAGGGGGCGCTTTGCGTCCCCTCTTCACTTTTTAATATTGCATTGGTTTTTAATTTTTGCTGTTTAATTAATTTTAAAAAAATAATTAATTGTGGGTGTGTGTGTCCCGGTTTAAGGGCTCAAAAATTGTGGGGTGTGTGTGTCCTGGTTTTAGGGCTCAAAAATCTGGTAAGCCTAGTTATAACTGTAACTGGAATCTGAACAATTTATAGATTATAAGCCTGACACTGCATGTTGTGTATAATAAATTCATGCAAATGAGACTAACACAAGCTAAGATTCGTGGAACAACTAATTCTGGCTCCTTAAGAAATTGTGTAATTTGTAGTGGAGTTAATTTGATGTAAACCACTTTAGGTTTATGTAAGAAAAGCAGTATAAAAAGTAGTAAAATTAAAACTGGGGTTTTCAAGACTTATGAGGTTCAAGTTACCCTCTCATGTTCCAAAACACATTTTTACCTAAACATGGTGTGCCTCTTATTCAGGCTTCATAGATGAAACTGTTTTTACACAGTACGATTTGTACACACTGCCCCAGGTTTGTACACAGTATATAATTGAGGAATACATGGTCATTTTCTATTATACATGGAATAAGTTAGGATCTATTGCTGACACTTAAAAGGTAAAGGTATCCCCTGACAATTAAGTACAGTCATAGCTACAGTCGTGTCCGACTCTAGGGTGTGGTGCTCATCTCCATTTCAAAGCCGAAGAGCCAGCGTTGTCTGAAGACGCCTCCGTGGTCATGTGGCCAGCATGGCTCTCCTTGCCGCAGCGCGTAGCATGCAGCTGGAACACGGAGCGCTACCTCCCCTATTTCTAAATGCTAATAAGGCTAGGTATTTATAGATTTTATTCAAGGAGGGATTCCAAAAAACTAGAAAGCATCCTGCCCCTCCTCTCAGTAAACTGCATCTCTCTGAAAAGCAATGTGAAGCAGAGCCTTCCCAGCTGAACTTAAAGGGGCAAAGACCTGATGCGGAGAACAGGACTCCTCAAGTTAAGCTGGGTCCAGGCTATTTAGGCCTCTAACCACCAGACCCAGCTCTTTGTACTACACATGAAAGCAAAATGGATGGCAGCAAGGACAATTTGCTGCAGTGCTGAAGTTTCTGGACACCCTCCAGTGGCAGTTCCGTATAGAAAGCATTACTGCAATCAAGTCTGGAAGTACAGTATTTAGTCAAACTATTGAGAGTATGGTGCAGTGTGGGTCAAGGAGGCACGGTGTGATAATGGCTTGAGCTGGGCAGCCTGATCATATGTAAGGATACATGGCCGGCCGCACTATCCTGCGCCCCTCCTGGACCGTGTTGGTGTGGCCCGGGAACACCTCTTCCCCAGGTGTAGGGCTGCCCAGCCCAAATGGGCCTCCTCAAATGTACGTTGGCTCTGGAGCAGACATACATCTGGGGTGGTGGGGTAAGGGCGACCCAGGCCTGGAAGTTTGGGAACGAGCGCCAGATTGGTGCAGAACTTACCTGCACTGGTGGCTGCAGGGTCTGGAGGGAGGCGGAGTAAGGGCTGCCGGTCTCCCGTACTCTCCAGGTGTCAGAAACGCACTTTATGGTGGCGTTTATGACACCTGCTGCCTGTGGAGCATGCCCTCCGCAGGCAGTTTTTTACGCAGGATTGGGTCGTAAATATCCTCTTCCTCAAAACATAGATGGAAAAATGGATTTGCCCTGCAGAAGCAAAGTAGCATATGCTGCACTGGTAGCAGGCACCTTAGTTAAACTGATTAAAGGAAAGAAGTAAAATAAGTATAGCTAGTAACAAGAAAACACACACGTAAATCATGCGTGTCCAATATTTTATTACAAAATCCAAAAAGTTTCCTGCGTGTTTAGAGTTTAGGCTTTCTTTCAGGGAGAAAAGAAAAATGACCACTGCAAAATGCAAGACACTCTCAATGCTTCCTTCCCAAAATGCTAAAAACAAAACGTTTTAAAACAAAACATTGTACGCTTTCAGATTTTATTTTATTTTTCTGTCAGGAAGATGCTTCCTTCTTATGGAAATACATACAGAAAGGCCCGTTATGAAACACTATTTTTATCGTGTCCCCTGGGAGAAGGATGAACTTGGTACTCTCTGTAGAGAACTGTCCAAGAAAAAAATTAATGGCTTGCTCTGTGTAGGTCAAGTGGAGAAGATCAAACTGAGAGGTGGAGGAAAGGGGTTTGGCTCCCAACACTGGCGCATCACAGTGCGTTTTTGTGATTCTCACCGCTATTGTGAAAGCAGCATTTCCTCCTTTCTGTTCATTAACCATGACATGGGTGCATAAATATTCATCATTGGCAATCTATGAGTCTCAATAGCAATATCAGTTTTCTATTAGTAAACCACATTGAGGAATTACTTTAACTCAAAATAGCAGTAGTGTGTTCAGCATTATAACAACATTTGCAGAACAAACCCATTTTATTGCAGCTATTTTAAAGTCACCTCTGTGGTCCACTGCTTCCACACAATCTTTCAGAATCATCTCCCTGTGAGAAATTTCAAATTTACTTGGAAGGGAAGTATGACTGCATTTGGGGCAATCTCTAAAGTACCAGGGAAGTAGTGTCAAAAATAGAATGAAGCATACGTAGTTAAATTCCCCAAGTTTCATAGCTAGAGTGCACTGGAAGAGGTCTTGTCAGCACATTTTGAGCTGGACGACGTTTTCTTCCTGACTAATGAGGACCTTGGTTTTTCCTGGGTAGGATTGTTAAAGCCTCCCTTTGCAGGGTCAAGCTGCTAGCTACTGAAAATACTCTTATGGTCAGGGCCTGGTACCTTTGCAAAAAGCCATCACTGGGAATTAATGATTGGCTCAGTTACATCCTAGACTCGAACCTCCACTTTCTGTGGAAGGTCACAGAGAAAGCTTTGGGAGGCCAACATCAACAGTATCTGATCTCCAATTTTCAACAACCCATAAGTTGGATTCAGGCCTTAACCCAGCAATCATTACATTTCACTAGGTTTATGATTTCCACATTACCATGGAAGGGAGCAGATGTTCAGGATGATGCTATTAAATTTACAACTGTTCTACTTCTAGCCAAGAGAAGCTGTTCTATGGGACAGGGCAAGAAAATGATAAGGCTGGTTTGCTTAACTTAATATTTTCTCTCTCTGCATACTGTACTGGGTGACATACAGAGAAGGGGTTAGGGCTTTGAAATGGAGAGACTAGCTTAACTACTATTCCTCCTGACAATGTCAGTCGTTGAGTATCTTCAGACTCAAATTTCAGAGTAGAACCCACACTTTTTGAAGTATGTTATCTACAGACCCTTCAATTGGGAAACAGGGGCATTTAATCCAGTATAGAACTCAACATGCAGTCTCAGATGATTCTCAAAGGTCTAGGCCAAGGCTGTCGGGCATAAGGAAACTCTTTATCTGGCCTGCATGATAATTGGGCTCTCCCAATGCTGCCATCACCTGCTCTTAGCTGCTGAGCTGTGATATGATGCCTCAGCAGAAGCAGTGCTGCTGGAAGAACCCAATTATTGTGCAGGGTGCCCTTTCAGCAGTGCCACTTCTACCAAGACGTCACTGCTGAAAGGGCAGTCCACATACTAATTGTGTTCTCCCAGCACCATTCTTTCATCAGTGCTGCTTCTGACAAGGCACGGAATGTATAGGTGGAAGGGGCAGACCAAGAGGGGTAAGAGTTGGAAAAAAGGAGACGCTGCTGAGCTGGGAGGCTGGGAGAGCCTAATTATCTCGTGGGTTGCCCTTTCAGCAGTGCTGCTTTTGCCGAGGTATCACCTTGCAGAGCACTTCTCAGCTGCTGAGCTGTGAAGTAATGTCTCGGCAGGAGTGGCAATGCTGAAAGGGCAGCCCATGTGATAATTGGGCTTTTCCATATCTTAAATATGATCAAGATTTGCATATTTTCTCTGTCAGCTAATGAGTTGCTAGGTGAGAACAAAGTGCTTATTTTAGGTCATCATCTGTTTAATGATGTCACTTCCTGCTTCATGACATCACGTCCGGCCCTCAGCAGACGCCATGACTGCTATTTGGCCTGCTGTATGAAATGAGTTTGACAGCCCTGGTCTAGGCCCTGGTTTACAGAGAGACACGTAACATATTGGGGCATACTTCTGTTAGTCCTAAAATCTAAAAAGAACTGTCATGAGACAAGCATGAGACTCTGCCAGCCCGGTGTGGCCTTGCACCGAGGGCTCGAATGTACGCCAGCTCCAGAGCTGGAGTACATTCAAGTAGGCCCATTGGGCCTCAGACCACTTACACCTTTCCCTCAAGGTGCACCTGGGCTGCCCCGGGGCAGCCCGGGACCTGGATAGGATACGACAGCCAGCCCTTTAGGCTGGCCGCCGTATCTTACGCAGGATTGGGCTGTAGGATGTTCTGGAGTAGTCCATAACACAGTTACCCATTTGCATGGTTTGAGTGTTAGTATGTTATGCACTGCAATAACACTGTAGAAAAAGCCTCCTCTCTTTGGTCAACTTAAATGTAACCTGCTTTTCACAAATTAAAACTCAAGACTCTCTGTGAGAGTGGCCATATACAAACTCTTCCAGTAGAAGCAAACAACCCCCCCCCCCCCGGGAGCCAAACTACTGGTAGTATGGAATATTAAACTCAAACAAACCAATACGTACAATTACAGGTAAAAGTCAACATTCTATAAGCTTTACCTCAGATATGTTATACGGCAATATTGATACTTGCAGATCTTCAAGGTCTTATAGATACAGATCTGAATCCCCATATATAAAAATGGAGTTGATATGCCACATATAAAGTAGAATAGATGCATGCTACAGTTGCTTGCATTTAACTTCATGTTTTCCATCATTGGGGACTCTGCAGAAATGTTTCCTTCCTAAAAGTAGTACTTACAGCTAATTCTAAGTGCATCCTACAAAAGAAAATATCCTTAGATTCAATATAATTCCATGACAGCATTCCTCTTCAAAATTTGTCAGGTAGGTTTTGTTTTATTTATTGTTGAGTAAATAAAGTTTAAACGCTTTTTCAGCCTTGGTTGCAAACTATCTACCCGCTTTCAGTTCAACAGCAGGGAATAAAAGCTGCCAGCATTTGATATCTTTTCTCCTTCCTTTTTTTGTGCATTTTTTCCATGGATTTCATTATAGCTACTGGAAGTATACATTGTCAGATCTAGGACACAGCAATTCTAAGTAAACAGGGGGGAGGGTTGTGAAATTTATCATTACCGTTGGAACGACTGGAGTAGAAGATACAATACATTCAACCTTGTGCACTCTTCCTCCCCCTTGACAAACAAAAGATATTTTAAATATTTTAAATAAAGTTCAAAACAACGAAGCGAGACACTGAGAACTATAACATCTTTCATTCCTTTTTGGATTGCCCCAGAAGATGTGTCCAGATTAGGACACGAAACGTTGGGCTCACTTGTCCAGCTGTGGTTTCTTAATAATTTCTGTTTGTCCGGGAATACATCGTTAAACCCAGATAAAATCGTCATTGTTTTTAAACCTCAGTCGGATTGCTGTGTTTTTTACATAGATATGGCTGCGTTACCCGTACTACCTGTTTCTCTAACTATATTTTAAATAATTGCTTTTGTTCTCTAGCCTAATTGTTTGCTTACACCTTATCAACACACACACTTCTGAGATGCTCATAGCAGTTGTAACTGCATCGTGGGCCCCTGGGCACTGACATGATCATGACCCACTTCTGGTTTCCCGATGAAACCGGATGCGGGTTGCGATAGCGTCGGAGGGCCTTTCTGAGGCACAGGAAGGCCTGCAGAGGGGTCCACAGGCTCACCGCAACCCCCAGGGCACCAGCAGACCTCTCAGGGAGGTAAAAAGCACAGCGGTGGCAGCAGCGGCGCAAAAAAGTGCCTTTTAACACTTTTTTCCATGGCAGTGGCGCAATGGGTCCCCTGCATTCAAGGGCCCCCGGGCAACTGCCCAGCATGCCCAATGGAAAAGACGGCCCTGCTCATAGGTTTGTTGAAGATGGGGTGTTTACAAGACTTCACATTGGGTTCCAGACATTTAGGTCTGATTCTCACGTGTGTGTACATACTTGCTTTGATTATACTTAGCAGCTGAATGTGCAACTGAGTCCCTGGAAAGGCATAGTGTTTCAAGTGATGTTAAACTTTTGTTTGCTTAGTTCTAGTGCTAGGCCTGCAATTGCTCACTCATACATACAATTCATTGCTGCAGTTACTAAGCGATGAACCTAGATCAGTCCCTGAGAAGCTGAACTTGTCAGTGGCGTACTAAGGGGGGCAGTGGTGTGGGCCGCCCCAGGGCAACAGACCACCCAGGCAGAGAGGCCATACCGCAGCGGCAAAATGTCTTAAAAAAGTTAATTCCTGCTGCTGTGCGTTGCTGCATTCCGCGGCTTTCCCAGCTTCTCTTTGTATCGGCATTTACTGAAGAGTCTTCATTTCCAGGTTACCTGACCCACGTGACCTCCATCAGTCCAGTCTCACTGGTTTTTGTCTAACTCTAATATAATAGACACCCATTTGGGGCACTTCCAGTCTGGGATTGTCACTCCTTGTTCACTCTTTAAGAGGGGGATCACATTTATTTCATTTTTATATATTAGCACATTTAAATACCTCCTTACCCCAGGTAACAAAACCTGGCACTCAAGGTGATTTACAACATAAACAATACATAATAAAATCACAAAAACAAAATAGTAGCTGTCAATCAGAAAACTTAAAGTAGCCATAGGCATAAAAACATAAAACCACAAAAGCAGCAACCATAAAATCCTCAGATAAAAACTTCTGCAGTTTCCTCTCAATATCCCCAACCCACCAAATCTCCTCCCACGCTACCTATCACCAAAAGTCATTCAAAATAAAGTCTTCAAACCCTACTGGAAAATGTCCAGGGAGGCAATTGTAATTCGCCCAGAAGGAAATTCCACATTTGGGGGGCCACCACCGAGAAGGCCCTTCATCATATGACATCATCATCAAGCTATTATCCATATGAATTTTCCCTGGGTCTAAATCACGGGCAGCACAATCCTAACTAAGGATTCGGCTGATGGCCCAGGGTCGCCCACTGGATCCTGTGCACGGGGTGCCCGGCGCGCGCTGGGCCGGAGGTCTACTTGGGGAAGGGGACGCTCATCCCCTTCCCCGAGTGTAAACCCGGGCTGGCCCTATTGGTCTCCTTGGATTTCCGCCAGCTATTTAGAAGTAGAAGTAGTAGTAGAAGAAGTAGAAGAAGTAGAGGAGGAAGTAGAAGTAGAAGAAGTAGGAGGAGGCTGTGTAGCGGCATAGCCGGCTCGGCGGGGACGGGGATATGGCCGAACCCACCCTCTGCCCCCTCCCGGGCCGGCTAGGCCAATGGCCCCCCTCCCTCAATTATTGATAAAGGAAAGTCTGAAACACATTTTTTTAAAATCCATATAGGTAATTATTTGAGATGCATTCAGAAAACAAACAAAAAATATATCAAAGGAAATGTGAAAACCTTCGCATATAGGATGGAAAAATCTCTACCAAATTTCCTCTAGCCAGTTCCACCTGAGGTAATCTTGAATCAGAATAATAGAGACAGATGCTGATCTTTATTATACTGTACATGCGATTATACCTTTCTGGTCCTCCCCACCCACATGGGAGAGATTCAAGAATAATTTTGCAAAGGATTCCAAGGTGATGTAGGAGATATAAAATCTGATCCTTTACAAGATGCACCATGAACACAGACTTCACTACATTTTGGCCAATGGATAATATTCCCTGGCATTTTTCTTTCACCTGTCTACATATTTTACTATATTCTGTGCAATGGCCATTCACACATGTACTGCTGGGGAGTAATGGAGAATCACTACCAGCAAGATTATCCAAAACAGTAGTAAGAACACCATGAAAATCACTAATGTGCAAAGCTTTCCACTAACTCACGGTAAATAACTATAAAATGCCCTCATTGTGTTATGCGAAAATGTGAATATAAAGGAAGTTCCCTTGGCAACCAGAGGCAGCAAATCCTGATTGGATGCAGGTTAAGTGTTTTGTCTGAAATCTCTCACACTACAGGGAGAAGGAACAGTATTCTTTATTCTTTATTAGATTTTTCACAGAAGAAAAGGGAGAGACAGGGAAGGAGTCCTCTTTTCCCCCTTCCTTTGCGAGGAATAGGATCTTAGCAGAGTAGAAAATGCAGGGGTTCACCGTCTGGTATGAAGCAATCACAAACATAAAAAGCAATGAGCTAAATACAAAAGGAGAGAACAAAAAAAGGTAAGAAATATAGAAGCTACATTTGGAAGCATGTTTTTAAAAGACTTATAACAAGAGGAGGCCAATTAAAATGGGGAACAAAAACTTGAGAAAAGCACCAGCGATGTACAATGTAATGCTTTCATGAATCAAGTCATCAATGCTATAGGTTTAATAGAAAGAGCTGTTCTTGTCCTAAGCAGGAAGCTTAGGACAAGATGTCTCCTAAGCTATATGACTCCGATAGTTGTGTGGGGCTTCATCACCTGTGGCACTGGTCCTTGAGGTGCAGAATTATCACCTGTGGCACCATGATAGAATCATCACCTGTGGGGCACTGGTCCCCTCCAGGCAGAAAACATTCCAGGATGTGGTGTGGTAGAAACAGTCCCAAGTTAGAATTCCCTCACTCAGGCCTATTCTTAGTGGAGGGAGGCCAACCCTCTTTGCAGGCGATGGTGAGGAAAGATACAAGACTTGATTGCATGTAGTACATATCGGTCGTTACAACTAGCATTTGTACTTGGCCAAAGTCACTGGCATAATAAGATAAAGCAGGATGTGATGTGTATTATACATCAGCAGAGACCAAACTTAACAGGGCCTTGAGGGCTATGTGCCAACGAGTCTTACTAGCACAAAGCATCATAATAAGTGCATCCCCATTTGTGCGACAGCAGCCACCAACCAATGCCTTGAGCAATTCTTCTACCACCCTTCACCCCCTGCTATTTATTTGCCAAACATGTTAGAGCTGCTTGTAATGTTCTAGCCCATTTTGACCTCTGTTCTGTGTGAAGCTCTCTCTTAGGGGCAGCCCAAAGGCCTTCGAGTGCCTGAGGTGATGTGCCAAATGCTGCCTGCCTCATCCATTGTAGGCTTTCAAAGCAGGTGGCACAGGAAGAGAAGAGGCTCCTTTCCCTGTGGCCCTTCAAAGTCTGCAAGGGTCAGATTCGCCTCTGCAGGCTTTGAAAGAGATGCAGCACGAGGGGGGGGGGGCTGCCAGCAGCTCCTCTGGCACTGCTTCTGTTGTGACAGGCTCTACTTTCCCCCTCCTTCTGGAAAAGGAAATGAGAAATATTTAAAATACTGTGAATTATTTAAATTGTATCTGCAAGGAAGGCACTCATTAAAATAACACAAAATACAATAAAAATAAATTTAATACTAACAAAACTTTGGAAGAACTTTTTATCTTTTTTTAAAAAAAGTTTTACCTGTTTTTATATGGGAAGATTTTAAGAACTTTGTTTTAAAACTTTGGAAGAACTTTTAACTTTTATCCTTTGTTACATGGCTTTTAAACACGAAAACTTTTATTGTCAAGTGGCCATGAAAGTCTCAACAATCGCTAAAAATACATTCAATTATACAGAGCGCCAGAAAACAACATCAAAAAAGCACAACGAAGGCCCAAATCCTTGCACTGCTGGAACTAGTGTTCTGGCAGCGCAAGATC
Source organism: Plestiodon gilberti rubricaudatus (assembly GCA_026170595.1). Lineage (NCBI taxonomy): Eukaryota > Metazoa > Chordata > Lepidosauria > Squamata > Scincidae > Plestiodon > Plestiodon gilberti. Next base: position 42,298,234 of record JANXHW010000002.1, read on the forward strand.
TTTTATGGCAGCTCAAAAGCTGGGCTGCTGTCACATGCTGCTGGTTCACTGCCGCAAACGGTAGTATACAGTAATGGCTCTGTAGACACCGGTAAGTTGGCAGCAGGGGTGGGGGAGATTCAAGGCGTTCTAAGGCAGGGAGAGGGAAGGCCAGGAGGCAGGGAGCAGGCCAGAGGAGGAGGATCTCACTGGCAAAAGTGCATGCTGGATCTTATCCATTTTTTTGGCCCACTGCGCCCCCTCTCTCTCTTCTCGGATCTACGCCAGCCATATGGCTGTGTGGGTCCGAGGAGACCCATAGGCCATCAGAGGTAAGTCAAAATGTTTTTATTTATCTCCTGCAGGCCTCCTGATTGTCCCACCCCACTGGATTCAGTGTGCGCTCCACCAGCGTAGCTGCATCCACATCAATGGTGGGGGATAGGATTGGGCAATAAGAGAAAACAGATCAATGTAAACGAAGGCTACATGAAACAAAAAATGTTTTCAGTCACCATTGAAACAGTGGAAGCGATGAAACCAGTCTTATGTGCAGGGTAAAGGGTTCCATTAGCTGGGTATCACTGCAGAGAAGGTCTTCTCACATGTCTCTGTCATGCACACCTCTGCTAAAGGTGGAACATGCAAGAAGGCCCTCTCAATTGATCCCAGGGGGTGGGCAGCTTCATTGGGAGAGAGATGAAAGGCGAGATAAAGAAGCCACAGCAGTAGCAGCGGTGCCATGCACCCCAGCAGGGCAAGGCAGATGCAACTTGGCAAGAAGGCAAGACAGAGACAGGGGAGAGGTGGCAGTAAGCAGGTGAAAAGGGGTGGTGCCTGCAGCAGGGCAGCAGCACCCACTGTCTCTCTCCTACACCTGTCCCTTAAGGTGACTGCCTCCATCTTGCTCCATGAAAGGGCCAGCCCTAGTCTCTTCCCTTCTCTCTGTTCCACTAATGCACAAAGAAGTCACTGTCTAAACACTGTAAGTTGTACACATTACTGCATTTTATATAGTACCGTATTGGTCTGAGTATAAGACTCACTTTTTTCTCCTAATTTAAGTTTTTAAACTAGGGGTGCGTCTTATAATCAGTCTGCTGCAATTCAATGCCAGTGATTTAATTAAATTTTTTTAATAGCACCAAACTTTACGTGTGCGTCTTATAATCAGGTGCGTCTTATACTCGGGACAATACGGTATTACCCTCACAAAACACATGTCCTTATTCTAATTAATTTCGAATCAGGCTCTCTGATCTGATGCAATGCTCATGTATTAGATTATTATTCTCAAATATCCCTTAGAGCAAAGAATAAAAAGTGTTTAAAATTTAAGTTATGGACTCATAACGCAAATAAAAAATAAAATAAGGTATTTGGATTGCGTTTGAGTGAGCAATACACTTTATTGTTGCTAACACTTTCAGCTTCCTTCATTGCCACTTTGAACATTTTTAATAATAAAAAAGTAATTAGGGCTTGGTGATTTAAGAGGAAAGAACTCTAAAACTATGACAGTGATGACTTAATACTGCAAATTATAGTTTTTAGTACAGGTAATTTAGCATACCAAATCACAGTTCTAATTTCTTTCCAGAGGGCAAAAGCAGAAGAAATGTACTTGTGGGGGAGGGTGTGAGATCGAAAGGGAAAGTCTTTTAAACACAGAAGCCTGCAAAAGATTTATAAATGTTACCAATCTTCGGAGGCAAGTACTCTAACACGAACGAGGGCTAGGTATTTCATCCTCCAAATCACCTTTGCCTACATATATTTGGCAAAATGCATCTCTGAACAGCAGCAAAATTGGCATATCTAAAAAGAAATGTGTAACATATTGTAGCCTATGCTGATGCCTTTAAAAAAAAATCAAGGGATGTTGAGCATGACAAGAAAGTGAGGAGTTGCTGCTCTTTGGTGCAAATTAAAATCAAAGCTAGAGAGGAACTTGGCGTGGCGAGGAGATATAAGTTCTTGAACTTCACATTCTGAGCCAAAGAACAGAAACCTTAGAGATGTAACTACGGTAATCTGGAGGTCACAATAACTCACTGTAGTAAACTTTCCCGCTCTGCAACATTGCTGCGGAAATAGGGACTGCCGATGCAGAAATCACGTTTATTTTTGTTTTCCCTCTTGCTGTAACATCAAAACACAGCCTTGTCTTGTGTGGAAGACTGAAGAGGCAGGGGCAAGTAAAAGACCTTGTCATGACATCTGTTGCTAAAACATTAGGCACTGACCCATCTTCTTGACCCACAAGAACTGAACAGAGCATATCGCGGGCTAAAAGACTGAGGTTACATGGGATATTTGGAAGTCTAGGTTTCATATGCTTATCTGGCCTAGAAAAGAAAATGTATTATAATGAATTCCTGTTTTCTGTGTCTTCTAAAAGATATTAAGAACCTTCTGGTTAGCACCTCCTACTGGAGCAGTAGGTAGAGTCTGTTCCTCTCTCCCAAGCTATAATGGAAGAACTGAAGCAACCCCACCTTCCACAACTAAAGTATAATAGTAAAACAACAAAACCCAAACACATCGTGCCACACACTAGAACAATCTTTGAAACTAACTTTGAAGGAGAGAGCAACAGAGAAGCAAAAATGAGAGTCCTTCCTATCATGGATCTATATCTACCTCCCCACACTATGGCAAAAAGCAGAAGCCTCAAAATCACACACACTATTTTGGTTTATTTAGAGGAAAACAAGTGGAATTTTCCTTTCTCCTTTGTCTTCCAAATGGCATTCAAGAACCTCTAGAACATAAAAGCAGTACCATCCTTAGAGTGGGCCTCCAGCAGAACCAAAGGAGGAGCAGAACTGCACAAGAACCTTCTGCAAGGCCTTTCTTCTGATGACTGCATTGGCTGAAAAGAACGTGTCCATCCTATATTGACGTGCAAAGTGTACACAGACACCCAAGTAGCTGCTCTGCAGATCTCTTCCAAAGAGAAACTGGAGCAGAAGACTGTAGAGGTGACAGCCCTCTAGGGGGAGTGAGCTGTAATGTCCACAAAAGATGACTTTCCAATGATTGTCTAAGTGGACATTATACAGCCCCAAAGCCACCTACAGATATCAGAAGCGAATAGCTCCTTACCCAACCATTTCTCATGAAGAGAGACAAATGAGGACAGACTTTGGAAAAGTCTCCATTCTATCTAAGTAAAAACCAAGAGCCCGTCACATGTCTTACAGAGATGGAATCCAATCCTGGCAATCCAACGTGCTGTTCAGTGCAGCTACCTGTTTCTTCAGGTACTTGTACTCAAAACCTTTTTAATTAAGGTCAGCTTAGGGAGATTCCAAGATATCCTTGATTTTACTGACACCTGGAGGCTTCCCGAACTCCACACAAGAGAAGTATGTCCACCAAGTGGTGGTATACTTCATTTGTGGAATTCATACTAGAACTTAGATGAGTTGAGAGTATCTTCTCAGAGTAGCCTACATTCCTCAAACATACTTGCTCAGTCCCCAAGTTGTCAAGTGGAACAAGTCTAAGAGAGAATAAACACTGGCCCCTGAAACAACTGCTACCACTGGAAGTCTCCAACTCCCTTAAACTAACATGTTGATCAGGTCCTGCAAACATAGCCAGCTGGGTCAATACAGCACACATCCTCTCAGTCTAGGTGCGGGAGGGAACTCCAAGCACTGGCAGGTGAAATCAGTCATGCCAAAGGATGAGTGCCTTAATCAACATCTCTCCCCATGTGTTTGTATGCTGAAGTATGGGGGTGAGGAGGGAGAAGAGTCAAAGACCAGCAGAAAGGCAAACACAAAGGAAACAAGAGACAAGCCCCTTAAATAAAATAAGAGTTTATTTTGCTCCTTAATTACACCTGCCTTGCTATGTTTTACATAAAACAAACTGTTTGATGTGTTTCAGTTTCAGTGGTCTAGTCCAGGGGTCTCCAAACTCCACATCTGGCTTGTAGGATGATTTTATCCGGCCCAAAGAAGGTCAGCAAGTGCTGTCCGCGGCAGCCTCCAGCCTATCCGCAGGGCTCCCCCCGCATCTCTTGGAATGCGGGGCAATGGAGCATGAGAATGTGGCAGTCGGCAAACGGCTCCCCACTGGCTGAAGCAGTCAGTGAGCTGCTCCCCACTGGCTGCTCATGCAGGAATGATGTGGCTGGAACGGGCGGGGCCACTGGCCCTGTCCGTTGAACCCATCCGGCCCTTGGTCAGAAAACTTTGGAGCCCCCTTGTCTATTCTACTGGTTCAGCTTCAGCCCACTGGGATGTAAAAAGAACCCAACTTTCATGTGTGTCAAGTCAATTGGATCTTCATGTAGAATGTGCAGGTCATACAATGTTCACTCATGTGTATTCTTCTACACATGAAGAATGACACATGAAGAATGAAAGAAGGAATGTGAAAAGCAAGGGTGAGAGGGAAAGATATAACCAACTGAATGCAGATTTCCAGAGAATAGCAAGGAGAGATAAGAAGACCTTCTTAAATGAACAATGCAAGGAAATCGAGGAAAACAACAGAATGGGGAGGACTAGAGATCTCTTCAGGAAAATTGGAGATATCAAGGGAACGTTTTGTGCAAAGATGGGCATGATAAAGGACAAAAAAGGCAGGGACCTGACAGAAGCAGAAGAGATTAAGAAGAGATGGCAAGAATACACAGAAGAACTATACAAGAAAGATCTTAATGTTCCTGATGACCACGTTGGTGTGGTCACTGACCCAGAGCCGGACATCCTAGAGAGTGAAGTCAAGTGGGCCTTAGGTAGCATTACTAACAACAAAGCTAGTGGAGATGATATCATCCCAGCTGAGCTACTTAAAATCCTAAATGATGATGTTGTTAAAGTGCTGCACTCAATATACCAATAAATTTGGAAAACTCAGCAGTGGCCAAAGGATTGGAAAAGGTCAGTTTACAGTACGTTCCAATTCCAAAGAAGGGCAATGCCAAAGAGTGTTCAAACTACTGCACAATTGCACTCATTTCACATGCTAGCAAGGTTATGCTCAAAATCCTACAAGCTAGGCTTCAGCAGTATGTGAACCGAGAACTACCGGAAGTACAAGCTGAGTTTCGAAGAGGCAGAGGAACTAGAGATCAAATTGCCAACATGCGCTGGATCATGGAGAAAGCACGAGAGTTCAAAAAAAAATCTACTTCTGCTTCATTGATTACGCAAAAGCCTTTGATTGTGTGGATCACAACAAACTGTGGCAAATTCTTAAAGAGATGGGGGTACCAGACCACCTTACCTGTCTTATTCCTTGGAAGGAAAGCTATGGCAAACTTAGACAGCATAATAAAAAGCAGAGATAGCACCATGCCAACAAAAGTTCATATAGTCAGGGCGATGGTGTTCCCAGTAGCAATGTATGGTTGCGAGAGTTGGCCCATAAGGAAGGCTGAGAGCCGAAGAATAGATGCTTTTGAACTGTGGTGCTGGAGAAGACTCCTGAGAGTCCCTTGGACTGCTAGGAGATCAAATCAGTCAATCCTAAATGAAATCAACCCTGACTGTTCCCTGGAAGGACAGGTACTAAGGCTGAAACTCAAATATTTTGGCCACCTAATGCGAAGAGAGGACTCTCTGGAGAAGACTCTGATGCTGGGAAAGATTGAAGGCAAAAGGAGAAGGGGAAGGCAAAGGTTGAGATGGTTAGACAGCATCACCGATGCAACGAACATGAAAATGAGTGAACTCAGGAAGATAGTGGAGGACAGGAAGGCCTGGCGGGATATGGTTCATGGGATCACGAAGGGTCGGACACGACTTAACGACTGAACGACAACAATTCTTCTACTGTGCAGCAAAGAGGATCAGATGGGCCAAAGGGTTGGAAATTTTCTAAGATATTGCAAAGGATTTTAAAAGCAGAATGTTCCAACTGATTACAAAATTTAGTTTAGCAAGGTAATTTTATTATTAAAGAAAATAGAAGTGAATTATTTCTGAAGGTCAATCAACACAAGCTCCTAAAAGTACTTATTGATTTTTCAATATTTTAAAAGTAATTCTTACAGGAACTGAATATGCAAGCTGCATGTTGCTAAAATCGTTATCCTTTGGATCAAAAGCAATTTGCTAATGTAAAATGTTCTCTGACTTCTGCATTCTTGACACTGCCACCTAAGGATATGAACAAACTGAAAAAGAGAAGGGCAACAACTTAAATATTTCAGTCACCATGCAATTGATGTGGGCTTTTAAAGAAGTAATCAAGTTACATCTCTGAGCTCAGTTACTTTACAAATAGCTAATCTGTAAAATCAAATTAATCAATCACTTATGCAAGTTTATTTTTTCACGTGCTATCTAGAGATAAGCTGGTCTAATACTAGATTTCCACTGACACAACCGTGCATGCAGTCTGATCTGATCTGGTAAAAACATGGCACAAAAGGTGACACATTTTCTCTGATAGAGCGCATTGAAAAATGGCAAGAAATTGCCAATGTATGAAATCCGAGGAGTTAGTCAGATCCAAAGATTAAGGCTATGAAGTCAACTCAGTGAAAAACTTACTTGTTAAGTTACCCCAGGCACAAAAAACACTCCAACAAGCAAATCTAATACCCAGAGTAGTTATTTAGACAATCAATAAAATACATTGCACTATCACACTGCTACAGCTGTTTGTTGGCCTATCACATCACTTAGCCTGTTCCAAAAATGTGAAAACACGTGTTTTCTGATCACAGAGATAAGGTAGTGATTACTATATTAAATTCCTTCATTATATCTTTTTTAAAATACTCAGATGAATTTAGTTTGCTTTCCTACAAGTCATTACCAATTTTATATTTTAAAACCTATAAAATTATCTCCCCCCCCCATTTATGATTGTGTACCTGTTTTTTTTTAATTTATGTCAGCATAAAATGCATTTTGGGAAAAAGAGGAGAAATCAGATAAGTAGGACATTATATATGTGTTTTAACATTATGGAATTAGTGTTGACAAACACCTGCATACCTTGTTTAAAAAATACCACAGACATGTATGAATTAAAATTTCTTTCATTTATTAAGTAGGCCCTGACCAATTAAAATGTCACAATGCATATAGCTTCCAAAAAGTGCCAGAATGCCCCCTTCCCCACAATGCAAAACCTCCCCATGGACAAGTCTGCTGTAATATTTTAGCATATGACATCTGTAAAAACATGTTTCAAAATATCATATTGGATGGCTAAACATGTTTACAGAGGATGCACCTAACAACATTCTCATGGAAAGCTGCATCTGCCACTGGAAGAGAGAGATATACAATTAAGCCATGCCAAGAAGGCCTCCCCATTTCAGTACAAATCTGTCTACTGAAATAGCATGGGCATTTTACATTTATGTGGGGCAGCAGGGCTCAGGTGTCCTACAACTCCCTGCACCTCTACAACAGCTCCCAGGCAGAGGGAGTTATCACTTTGCTTTCTGCTAAAGTGTAGCACCAACATCATAATGGCCAAAACCAATACTGTGGCTCTTCAGGTCAGGTGACCTGAGGAACCAGTAGTGGTCTGGCTGGTCCCATATAGCAGCTGCTCCAGGTTTGCTCCTTCAGTCTAAGCAATGTCACTTAATAGAGCAACAGCACAGATTTGCCTCACTTAGCCTCTACTTGCCTCACTCAGTACCCAACATCAGCCTGTCTTGACCATGTCTGCTGCCCAACCTTGTCTGCCCGCTCCACAATCAAACGACCCCCCGTCTGTCTGTCTCCTGCCAACTGAAAGAAGGTACAGGTTAATATGGATGTTTTCATACAACTGGGATTGGGAGGTCGTACTCGTCATATTGGGAGGTCGTACTCTTCCTTTTTACACAGGGATGGAAAGCTTAATACCCCAAGAGCCCCTATTTGGGCTTAAAGAGGTCTTTAGAGCAGAGGTTCTCAACCTGTGGTACGGGTACCCCTAGGGGTATGCGAACCTCTTGCTGGGGGTATGCCAAGCCCTGCCCCTTATCTGTCCCATCAGCAGCTAATTAAGTGTTAATTAACATGGATTTTAAATTGTAATGTTTTGGAGCCCTTCTGTCTCTCTGATTTTGGTTTAGGGCAGGGGCGGGGAACCTTTTCCCTGGCGAGGGCAGTTTTAAATATTAGAAATTTGCTTGAGGGCCACCATTTTATTTATTTAATTAATTTTTGCCCCCGCCCCCCCCATCGGCCTCCGGAGGCTCCGCGCTCACCGTCCGAAGCTGCCGCCGGGGCTGCGTGTCACCTCTGGCGTACCATGCTGATGAGGGCAAGAGCTTGCCCTCATCGGCGTGGTACGCATGTGCGAAATGGCCAACGGCCTGGTGAGAAGGGGTTGAGGCGGCAGCCGGGGAGGACATGCAAAGGCCCTCTCCCGGCCTCCGGAGGTGACGTGCAGACCCGGCGGAGCCTCCAGGGGCCGGTTGGGCGGCCTCCCGGCAATCTCTCCGGGGGCCAGACCGGATGGCCTCGGGGGCCTGATCCGGCCCTGGGGCCGGAGGTTTCCCACCGCTGGTTTAGGGCTTATTTTTGTACTTTGGAAAATGTACTTTGGTGGGGTGGGGGAGGGAGGAGCTGATTTTGGGAAGTGTGACGGAGAAAAAAAGAGATCCTTGCATGTCTGTCTCTCTCTCTTTCACTCTCACTCACACACAGTTAAATAAGACATTTTTCACATTTAAAATTGTTTTAGTACTTTTTATTAAACAATTACCTAATTAATTAATTGACTAATCCAATTAATTAGTAGTTAATTAGCAGGGGGTACTTCAGAAAATTGGACTGTGGTAGGGGGTACCCGGGTCTCCAAAGGTTGAGAACCCCTGCTTTAGAGCATGAAATGAGAATTCTGATTTAAAAAGGATCTCCTTTCTCCTACTTGACACGTAACTTTCCAGAATTTGGAACATTAGTGCCAACATTAGTGTGGCAATGAGGCATCGGCAATTGTGAGAAATAAATATGTAATGGTAAGAATGCCAGGCTGTGACAATCAAAACCTGTTAACTATACAGGCTTGCTATTGTCTCTCTTTCCCATTAAAGGTACATAGACTCTCTAGGAGAATGCACCCAGAACTGGAACTTCTTTTCTTCTAGGAGTTAAAAAAAAGCATTTTTTTTAAAAGAGATGCTTAACTTCTTCAGTTGGACAAGCACACAGTTACCAGAGATGAACAGAGGAGTGCTTCAATTACAACTTCATTTATAATATTTTGTTTAACATTTCAGAAGCTTTATTGTTAGTGTCCATATCTCATGGAGTTGAGACCTACCGAATTACTAAATAAAAACAAACACACCCTTTAGATTTAAGAATTCACAATCAATTTCCTTTGTGCTAACTTCTAATTTCACTGTTAGACCAATCTTGCCTAATATACATATATTTCCCTATATTCAGAAGAAATTGTATCCACTGTTAACATGAGAAAAAGAAATGTTCCTAAATATGCTCCTAAACAGTCAATAGCTTTAAGATTTTTTTTTCATTAGATTACTTAAATAGGATTACTATTATCCATACTATAGACAGGAGTAAAATACCTACTTGTGTCAATGAGCGTAATGTATTTGCATACCCACAGTCCCACAGAGACTAACACAAGTCCAAATGTGATTTCAGTGCTGAATTTCGGGAATGACTACCACTAGTTAATTCAGAACCATACCGTACTGCTTTTGATGTCAATGGCTGTGATGCGAGATCAGGAATGCTTGTTGCATGCTAATTGATTAAGCCTGCTTTCACAAGTGATACATAGAATGTCTTTTGGTTACTAACACTAAAAAAAAGTTAACACAGCTAATACTTCATTTAACACAATAAAAGTCATTTTATATTTGAATGTCAATCCCTGGAAACATAGTTATAAATTTTGTGCAGACGTATGGTTTTGAAGATGGGCGTGGTTAGCTGCTGATTGCCTTTTAAGTGCTTTGCAGCACCAGTTTTATCTCTTGGGAGAGATACAAGAGAGATTTAGGATATAAGAGTTAGATTGCAAGGGGCAAGAGGATAGCTCTGGGTCTCCCTGCCATCCAGTCTCCAGTGCCTTACCTTCTTGACTTCCCACATCTTGGCCCTTCAATAAGTCAGACCAAGTAAACATCCTAGAGAAAGGATACCCTCTACGGGGTATGCTGGGCTAAAGGCCATCAGCTGACCCCCTAGGCCAGACTTGGGCATTGTACGGCCTCAGGGCCATATCCGGTCCTTTGGCTGTCCTTGACCGGCATGCATGAGGTTTAAAGGAAGACATGCAGCAGCTAATTAAGGTAAAATAATGCCCCCCCCGCACATCCCCTGGGGGGGGGCGTGTGGGCGCTGTGGAGGTTCAGCCTATTGGTTCGGCCCTCCACAACAGTCCCAGTTTCTCATATGGCCCCTTAGGAAAATTAATTGCCCACCTCTGCCCTAGGCCTTATAAAACCCACACCTCCAAGACAGTAGTGAGAGGCGACCTCACCCTTCCATTGTACTGATTCCCTTGGCACTCAACGCCAGCCTGGCTCTGACTATGTTTTCTTCCTTTGCCCTATGATCGGCCTCCTGCAGCCTGTCCTAGCTCTAACCATGGTGTGGCCACAGAGTGACTTAAGTAGACAAAAGAGAGACAGAAGCCAAATTATTCTTCAGCTTTCCTTTACTGTGCCAAATTGTGTTGACAGTATATTTTTAAAAAGTAAGAACAGTCTTGCTGGATTTGACCAAGATCAATCTAGTCCAGCATTTTACCCCATCTCCTCCTCCACAGAGCCCCAGGATGTGACAGGATGTGATAATGGAGCTGCACTCCCCTCCCTCCCAAGTCTGTCCCAAGTGGAGTTTGGAAAGGTGGTCAGGCGCTGGAGAGAGGAGTGGCAAAACTGCAGGATAAATTGTATGGAGGACCACGTTTTCTTAATGGAATTTTATAAAATGGTGGATTGTGGCCAGCAGTGGTGACTTTTGCATATCGATTTATATTAACCATCCAAATCTTTGTCTGCATTCACAAGTATATTCTAAACAGGATAGTAGCAAACATGAAACCACTGATTTTTAGATTCTCTTAGTTCCATTATTTCAACTGAAACAAATGTTCATGTCAGATACTGAAAAGAGCTTTGTGGGGCAAATGACTTGGTATTAACTGAAGAGCTTGTCTGACCAAAGGAACATGATTAATATTCAAATATTTGGGTGAGCAGGAATTTAATGGGATCTATTCTTTTCCAGCCTTTACAAAACGCCACATAGGTACTGGTAAAATAAAATTATATTACAGAATGATTCATTACTCAGCTTATGGCGTAGCATTTATTTGGGGCTGTCAAACAAACCCCTGCCTAGCTAAAAAACCTGCTTCAGAGAGTGCCCACACAGACTTTCTAGAAGCCAATGAGTTATCCATTCATTTTGAGTAAGTGGCTAATATCTACACCAGTTCTAAGGAAAGACACTTTTCATAATCACCCAACAATCTGCTAAGTGAAAACATAAGGTGCCGCTTAGGCAAAGCCTGCCAGAGGTCTTTGCAGAATGGAAAACAGGTGCTTTAGTTGTCTGCCATGTAATACCCCATTTACCCCCAAGTCCAAAGGTTACTAGACTAATAGTTGCCTTGTGGTAATCGGGGAAAACTAAGTTACTTGGCATGGTCAAACATCTGGGACATATTTTATATGCTTGCAACATATGCTTCAGGTTCAATTAAAGTGAGGCTTTGGCACATTTATTAATCTTTTGACTTTTATTCTATAAGAGGACCCACTGACCTCACTTTGCTATTTTACCAAATGAGAAAACAGAAAAGTAATGAGAGCTAGAGGTCAGCATCAATCAGCACTGCAGAATTTACATTTGTTTTCTCTCAAAATTGCATTACAATACATGCTTAAAATGAGGAATTGTGCATATACTGTAGAATAAGGCATAGAGGAATAAAAACACATTCTTTTAAATATTCTGTGACTATAAAGGTTCATCTCTAAAAATGTAGTGTCCAGTCTAGGAAGGCTACTGTACTTTGCAAAACAATCCTTATAACTCATCTCTCCTTTAATCTATATTATGCTACATATACTGTACATACACACATACTAAGATGTATATGGGAATTATGAAAATTCAATCCACAAGCTTTTCATATGTATCTGAAAATGTTTTGGAACTATGGCAGTGAATACAACCTGCTAAAAATTAGTTAAAATTTTGATACAGCTCCAGTTACTCGGTGGGTTTTTTTTTTTTGGGGGGGGGGGTTGTGCTTGTTATGTATTTTACACAGAGATGGGTAGCCCAATCCTGTGCAAGATGCAGTGGCCCATTCCTATCCCGTTCCTGGTCTGCCCTGGGGCAGCCTGGGAGCACCTCAAAGGAAGGGGATAATTGTCCCCTTCCCCGGGTGCAAGCGGCCTGAGGCCCTATAGGCCTACTCAAATACATTTGAGCCTGTGGTGTAAGGCCATACTGGGCCGGGAAAGGGCTTGGGATGTTGGTGGAGCTCGCCGCCGATATCCCTGCTCTCTCCCCGCCTGCTTCGGCCAATGGCCGCCCTCCCCCCGTCTCTGCATCAGCCGGTGCAAGGCTTACCTTGCCCAGCAGGCGCAGGGACAGTCCACCGGGGGAGGGCCTCTGCGCCAGTGGCCTTTACTCTCTGGGTGTATATGCGCTTTACGGCATGTTTACGACACCTAGTGACAAGGGAGTGCATGCTCCCCCGGCGTTTTTTTTACACCGGATTGCGCCATAAAGGGCTTTTATTGATTATTTAGTAACCTCAAAATAGAGGAAGTCCTAAACTGGAAATTAGCTAGAATGTAAACTAGGATAAATTAGAAGTATTTAAGTGTAAAGAAATTACAGCTAGTTACAGCTAGTACAGCTAGTCTATAGGTACAAAAACACAACACCACCCTGAATGCACACATATAACAAACTATAATTGTAAAGAAACATGAACAAGCGAAGGAAAGTACTAATTAAGTGGATAGTAGACCCATGCTTATTGGAAGAGAAATAGTTTTTTTTAGTTAGGATCCTGAGTTAATGTACAAGCTTACTATACCTACATGACTCACCCTCACAATAAGTCACATATTCTATTCCCAGACATGTACCCATCATTTATACTGAACGAGCATCCATGGCATTGCACAAAGGAAATGAAGGTATTTCATGATTGCATCATGTAGCAATATGACTGAAATGTGTACAGCTACATTTAATAAAATGCAGCTCCTAAACGTAAGATAAGGCAATATTCCAGCTTTCATATCTCCAAATATGGATCTTAATTGTTCATAGAATTAACAAATTGTGGTGATTTTTTTTCACATTTGAAATATTTGCTGCCAGCCTACAAATTCTTACAGTGGTACAGAACTGTACAGCTCTATGAAGCAACAAAGGTCAAGGGCATAAATTAAGATACATTTTTTCTCTTTCCTTCAAAGAAGTCAGTGCTTTATTACAACAGAAGTATGTGAACATACGTGAAGGTCAACACTTTTTTAAAAATCTAGTGTGAAGTGCTTTAGCAGACTCTGAATACCTCACTCTCTCAACCCTCATTGTAAACGTTTAAGGTTGGTTTTTTAAAAAAATTTTAAAAAAGCATTTATCTCACTGCACTTTTATTTCCCACAAACCACCCCTGCCAACTAATGCCATTGCTTTGCTCTTACAAGGTCATTCTAATTTCCTCTGTGTGCCTCTTCCCTCCCCCTAGAGGGACAACCATGCAGTCCTATTGCTTGCTTCAATAACTTGTATAAACTAGCTGTTATGTACTGTGGTGGCAATCCTCAAGCCAACCAGCAACCGAGGAACTGAACAACATTCTCAAGAGCTGAAGGAGCCACCATAGTTCCCTTCGCTTGATGCTGGGCCACACAATACCAATCCCAAATCCATCTGTAAGAGGCCTATGAGAATTGTGATTATTTAAATATCATACAGAGTGCAACTCACATCAAACATTCTTCTGCCAAGTAATTCACAGGAAATTATAGATGGCAATAGACCACCTTCAAACAATATGGAGTTTCTATTTTTACCACAACATTTCTCCCACAAATAAGTACAGCCCTGTTTGTAATACTCAAGACAGGACAAATTTTTGTCCTTCAAAAACAGTTGTCACTGCAGTTATCTTCACAACAGCTATCAGGTTCCAGACAAGCTGAATTATTTTTGTTCCTGGCAGGAAAACAAAATTGACCCAGCAATGGACAAAAAAAAGAGGATTTATAGTCCTCTATGCCTTCCTACAACATATACTGGCATTGTTAGGATGATAAACAGCTCTGTCCAATTTTCCGGACTAAAAACACTTCAGCTCCTTTTTAACTGTCTGCAAGAACAGTGTCATGTCTAAATTCTCCCATCCCCAGGTACCCAAGTGCTAGGAAAGATAATTACCTTGTCATCTCTGTCATCCTCTTCTTCCTCGTCCTCTAGCATGTCCTCCATTACCTGCAGACACAAAACAGTAGTAGTTGTCATGAGTCAACAAGAATGAGTTTTCTTCTGCCAAATCTAAAACCTAATTGAAAACTTTATTAAACATTTGAAATAAATGCACAAATGGAAAATATATGTTTGAGTAGAGATTTTAAATGTTGGGAATCATGCTCCGAAACCTTCTCCTTGTATAAAGTCCTACCCTGACAATGGAAATACTTAAGAGAATAAGCACGGTGGTACTACCATGAGCTATGAGTCAGGAAGCTCCCCACTTCCCCACTCCCCACAATAGCATGTACCTTCTAATATAGTGAATACAGTGAGATTGTTCCCTGTTTGCAGAAGCAGCAGTGTAAACCGACCTCCTGGTTAACAGAGTCGATAGTATATACTGGGTACTGTATTATACTGTATATACCCAGTATATATAAGGTATTACAGCTGAAGCAAGCAATTATGATCTTTAAAGGAACAATTTTATTTCCAATGGAAAAACATGTGAAGTGGCTCACGGATCATAATGATACCAAAATTGTTAAGAAATTTTTACAAAGATAAACTGAAATTCAGTACAGTATACGTGTAGTCTAAAATACATGCAAAGTCAGAAAAGGGACATTTTTACATCCTTCGAATGAAACTTGAGGCATGAGATAGACCTTGTGAGAGTAGCTGCCACTTCAGTACAGAGCAAGCCAAACGACACATGGACAAAATACACACTAACGGGAATTTTCTTCTTCACTGGCTTGATTGAATCTTGAATTGGAAGAGAAGGGATTTGCTGTGGCCACCAGAAAATCCATGCTTGTTCAATGCAAGTGATATTTTAGTGATATATGTATACATAGATAACCAAAAAAGTGGGCCATGAAGGTAACAAGATAAGGACTCACTACAGTCAATTAGATCACTATGTCACAGGACTAAGGTATACACATTGAAGGGAAAAGGAGCTTGTCACAAGCTATAAAATGGGGGGGGGGGCACTAGTGGCATACGGTGATCCTCACCTGTCAGAACACTACTTGCATTTTGACCCCTCTTTTACATGTTGACACCATATTAGTAAACACCATTATTTGTAGCATTAGTTCTCTCACTCACTATAAGTATGTTTTTCATTATTATTAAGAGCACCTACTGTATATACCGCAATCACTGAACATACGTATGAAGCTGCCTTGTACCAGATCAGAACATTGGTCCACCTAGCTCAGCACTGTTTATACTGACTGGCAATGACAAGCCAGATGTCCCTAGCTCTGTTTGGAGATGCTGGGGCTTGAACATGGGAGCCTCTCCAGGCAAAGCATATGTTCCATCACTGAGCCTGTTGCCAACATCATATTGGCGATGGCACTAGAGTAATAGGCAATGTGGAAAGCTAGCTAGAGACAGGAGAGGCCTTTTTGGTCTCTTAACTGGAAATGACTCTCTTGAACATGTCAGGGGAAAAAGCAGTTATGCTAATACTGTACTGGGCAGGGGGTCTGGCTCAGTTGTTTAGAGCGGCCGCCTCATAAGTCTGAAGATCTGAGGACGGCAGTTCGAGACCTGTCGACACGCCCCTGACAAGCTGCAGAAGCCTTGATGGGAGAGAGAATTCTGCAGCTGGCACACTGAGTGGGAAGCAGTGCTGTCATCCAGTCGATGCATAGGAGGCGAATGCCAGAGAGAGGCTAGACCAGGGGTGGCCAACCTTCCACCATTAGGGTTACTGTGTTCTTAAGAGATGTGTAGAAGACCGAATCTTGGCAGCTGCAAGTGCTGATGGTGCTTCTAAAGCAGCTGCACCTGCTGAAATGCCCTCACCTATGCAACCATTTAAAGGGCCAGCATTCATGTTGAAAGGTTGGCCACCACTGGGCTAGACCATGAAGAAAAACACCTGGAATGAGCGTTCTATGCAAGATTAGAACATTTGTAATATGTATAAACTGCTTCAGTTTAGATAGCCTGCCTATGTAAACCGCTTTGAATTAAAGTCAGAGGAGAAATCAGATGACCAGAGAAAGGCGGTATATAAATACTGGTGGTATTATCATCATTATTATTAGTTAAATTTAAAGGAAATATTTCATCCCAGGACTGTCTTTCCACTAAAAAGCAATGCTTATCGTTAAGCCTGTATGTTCATAAGAGCTTCACATAGCAGAACAGAAACAATGGGTAGCACTCACGGTTTGCTTTACTCTGGAGGCAGGAAACTGTGGATGCTACTCCATGAGTTTTAACATAGCTTAAAAGCACTATAGTTTGTTCTGGAATAAGGCTATTGGCATGTTCTCCTATTCTCACTGAGGACTCAAAAGACCACTTGAAAGAGTTCATGAACCACAGACCTAGTTTATGGAATACTACCTTCCAATACAGTTACTTACAGAGGTGAGAAAAACAAGATTTCTCCCCTCTTTTTTTCTTTAGTTCAAAAACACATGTTATTGGGGTAAATACAGGTAATACAGTAATCTGTGCGAGCATAATACCTTTTAATAAGTGCTGGGTAGGTGAAAGGTGTAGCCCCACAGCATTCCGTTTAAATTGTATCTTTTAAGTATAGTTTATACGTAATCCATGTTGGTTTTGTTTTATAAGCATTGCAACTCACCCCTGACTTTAAGTATCGGATGACATCACATCTAAATAACTGAAAATAAAAATATACAGACAGGCTAATACATGGCCTGCCAACCTAGCAGTTCCAAAGCATGTTAATGCGAGTAGATAAATAGGTACCGCTTGCGGGGAGGTAAACAGCGCTTCGTGTTCCAGCTGCATGCTATGCACTGCGGCAAGGAGAGTCATGCTGGCCACATGACCACGGAGGCGTCTTCGGACAACGCTGGCTCTTCGGCTTTGAAATGGAGATGAGCAGCACACCCTAGAGTCGGACACGACTGGACTTAATTGTCAGGGGATACCTTTACCTTTTTAATACATGGTAAGGAAAATAATATTTTACTGAAGGCTTAAGGGGGGAAAAACCTGGTTCAATTTATTTTAGAATCCTCCCTTTAATTTTGCTGTCTGCAACCTTGCTTGAAATCAAGCAGTATTAATCAAACAAAGCAAAGGCACCAGGGATATCAGAAATCTCTAATGCAAGCAGTTAAAAGTGACATGACCTTCTGTAATGTCACTTGTCACAGACATATATGCCACACACCAGTGAAAGATATTGAAAGAGCCCAATTCCTGGAGCTGATCCATGATTATTTTACTTACGATACAGATGATACTTAAGAGTATGCATAATATGGTTTTACATACTGCACATGAGTTATTTTAGGACTAAAACAGCTAGCACAAATTGCACAAGCGAGTCCCAAAGCCCTCTCCTTTTCAGATTTGCCACGTATTTATTGACGAACGACAAACAGAACTACTTCTGCAACAACATTCACTTTGTACATCATTTCGTGCTGCCAATATACAAGTGTATAGCAAACGCACAAATTGGGCTGCATACGATAAATACAGTTAAAATGGTGTATGGACCCATGCACACTAATCCATCTAAATTTGATCAATATATTTATTATTACAAACGTTTTAATTATTAAGATATCAATAAAGTTATATTATATAGCTGGAAGGAACCAGGAAGTCATCTAGTTTAATTTCTATCAGCCACAGGATCCCTTGACCCAGCATCACTGGCTCCAGCAGCCATTAACCTGGGTTAGTGAAACCTTTGCCAGCAAAAATGGTGTTCTTTACTAGACACCACTTACCGTCCTGGTGTTCATCTTTCTAGTTTTCCTTCTTTCTTGGCCACCTTCTAGGCTTGTGCTACTCTCCACAAACCAATACTGTATCAGCTTCCTTGGATACACTCTGACTTGGATCCCTTCAACCTGGCTTTCTTTCTCCCTTATATTGGGTACTCAGTCTCAGACCATCTTCCAGTCTTTACTGACAATGCTCTCATGTTTCCGATTGGTCTTCTAGGTTTTGCCAGGACCCTACAAGCTTGCAAATTATGACCCTCTGAAGTTCTCTTGGGCATTTTAACACCCAACTCTCCCTACCAAAAACGGAAACATAATATATCAGAACATACTAACCATGCAAATCAAATCACTGCGTACCACAAGCAGAGAGCAGACAGATGCCATGGAAGAAATGGCTCCAGATTGTTCAAGCAAAAGAGCTGAGCCACAAGCGAAATGAAAATGAAGGACACTGTTGTAACCTTAACCACTAGAGCTCAAATCACAGCTTTAATACAATGCAGTTTACAACTTAGTAGGACTTTAATTTAGATGTATGATTACAATTCAGATGAGCACATCTGGAAACAGATAACAGGAAATCTTGTTGGCTGTGTACTCCCTGAGGCATCTGGTGGGGCCACTGTGAGATACAGGAAGCTGGACTAGATGGGCCTTTGGCCTGATCCAGCAAGGCTCTTCTTATGTTCACATGAAGAGGCAGGTTTCTGGACATGGAGAAATGCTAATGCATGTAATGTTATGCACAGGGAAACATCAACTCAATAAGCCCCAGAACAGGAAACCATCACCTCTACCCTGAACAATTCAGATTACTATGCAACCTTAGTCCAGACTGCATACTTACCCCAGTAATATCATATTTATATTAAGGCTCTAGTTCAGAGGGTCTCAACTTGTGGTACGCGTACCACTGGCTGGGGGTACACGAGATGATTTTTCGCGTACCCCCTAAGGGTGTGCGAACCAGCGAAAGAGCACTTTTCAGCCATGCGGCGCGGCCGAGTGGGTCCTCAGAGGACCCGATCGGCAGCGCCTGATAGCTGGGAGAGCTACCGGGGACGATTTCGGCCATGCGGCGCTGCCGATTGGGTCCTCTGGCTCACGCTGATCGGGTCCTTCGGGTCTCCCTCCGGCTTGCAGTGTGAGCCAGAGGACCCGATCGGCAGCACCGCATGGCCGGGAGAGCTACCGGGGATGATTTCGGCCTTGCAACGCCCTTACCTTAGCTTGCAGCCGCCGCCATGTTGTATCGCCGCCTAGTCTCGCGAGATTCAAGATCGCGGCGAGAGATTTAGGAGCCGCGATCTTGAATCTCGTGAGACTTGGCGGCAATCCAACATGGCGGCTGCTGCAAGCTAAGGTAAGGGAGAGCTACCGGGGACGGTTTTGGGTTGCTGCGCTGCTGATTGGGTCCTCCGTCTCGCGCTGCAAGTCGGAGGGAGACCCTCTGGCTTGCAGCGCAAATCCCACATGCTTGAACTCTGCCGGCTCAGTAGAGCTCAAGCGGCTGGTTTTTGACCTCTGGCGCAGCACGGGTGGCATGGTGGCCGCCACCTTGGCCGTCAGCCACCTGCCGACAGGTTGGGAACCTCTGATCTAAAGATTACGTTTTCTCTTAAAAATGTGAAGTGTGAATGTAACATGCACACATTTGTAAGTCACAGTGGATAGGTACAACTTCTTAGTGCCCAATCCTGTCCAACGTTCCAGTGCAGCTGCAGCTGCAATTAACTTGAGGAGGCCTCTGTGACTACCCCCCCCCCCACTGCAGGATACAGTGCTTGCCCCATCGGCAAGGTTGCATCTGCGCTGGAAAGTTGGATAGGATTTGGCCCTTAGGAAATCATGACTGGGTACAATGCCTTGTCGAATCTAAATGATAGCAAACCCCAATTTGCATTACATGAAATGGCTTTTATTGCCACTTGAAATTATTATTTATATATACCACTTTTTAACAAAAAAATCAAAGCAGTTTACATAGTAAAGTATAAGAAGGTGGTTCACAAGTAGTCCTAAAGGGGTTTACAGTCTAAAAAAGATAAAAAGGAGATTGCAGGAGACAGTCAGTGGGAAGGATACCATGCTGGGGTGGGAAAAGGAGGAGGTGCTCCCTTCATCCCTGGTAAATGTAAGGCAGCCACAATTTTAAAGGATGCCTCTGCTCAGTTAGCAGATTTTTTCCACTGCAAACATCTTTCTAAACTAAAAAGAGTCAACACTGCTTTATTTTCTTCAATTATTAAGTTAGTATAAAAAAGTTCACCACCTCTGTACTGCAAAAAATGTACTGTAGTAATAGTGCCTGCTTTAATACTGATTTTAAGAAGAGTAGAAAACTGCTGAGTTAAAAGCTGTTGCAATACATTCCTGAATGGAGTTGTACGATGAAATGGAAAGAACAAAAGCTATAGATAGTCACAAGTGTTGCGGATATTTTTAAATGTAGAAAACGTAATAAAATTTAAGTGAAATGTTAGATAATTCTGGGACAGAACACACCTGTTTTTGGGAAGTGCACAGAATTTAGTCACTTGATGGAACATCCCTTAACACACATTTCAGAGACAAAACATTCTTATCAAAATAAATAATCAGTTGCATATTTTTCTATTTTGATCAACTAATATGAAATCGTCACCTAACACTGTTCTCTCAAACAATAGGAAGAGACCTGGATCTTAAGTCAATGTTCCTACTCTAGGGATATGAAGGAATTTACCTAGAATCTGGAGTTGATTTAATTTTTTTCTCTTTTGTCTCTGCACAACCTAACCACAGCATGGGCTTGTGTGTCAGTTGATTTACAATGCTTATGTGTAATTATAATACAAAATTATTGAATGTGCATGGATTGAAGAGGATGCATAAAACCACTCAGACTATTTCGGGTCACTTGAAAGTACTTTAGGTCATGCTGAAGATTCCCCACAGTCAATAAGCCTAATATCTGTGTCTATATGGTCATTTTCACAACAGGGCATCTGCTTCTCTCACACAGAACTGTCAAAGAACTTTTAAAATAGCATAATTGAATCAAACTATCCATCTCTTACAGAATGGCTTCAATCTAGTATCCCATGTAGCCAACCTCAAGATAAATGCATATAGCTGGGCACAGACCTCACACAGGCTCTGGCTGCTTAAACAAGGTATTGTGGTTGCCAGACCATGGCTTATTTAGCATGTACTTTCCTTCGCACTGTGTTGTATGCAGCCCAGGCATGTAAAACCCATTTTTTCTCTCTCTCACTCACTCACTCACTCACTCACTCACTCACTCACTCACTCACTCACTCACTCACTCACTCACTCACTCACTCACTCACACACACACACACACACACACACACACACCAGAGTTTATCTTTATAAATAACTAACTGACTGACACACACACACAACAAACAGAGTTTATATTTATAAATAACTGACACTAACAATACAGCAAACACAACGAAGTGTTATATAGCATCTCAATTTCAGCACAGACTATTATCCATCAGGTGCCACAAAAGCTTGTGCTGAAATAAGCTGGTTCACCTTTAAGGTGCTACAAGACCCTCTGTTTTTGTTCCAAGAGACTAACACAGCTACCTCTCTGGACGGTGTAACATTTGGAAAATCTATGGCAGTGTGAATCAAACTGATCAGCTGTTAAACATTTGACCTTGGACTGTTTCATCTACAGTAGTCATCAAGGTAACTGAACCATTAGATGTCATAATTAATATGATGAGCTTGCCAATAAGGGTGAATATATTGCTCCACATACAAGGCAGCAAGCTGAAGGACAGAAGCATTTCTATTATTTGACAGACCTCTTGATTTTTAAAGGAACACTAAATTAATATTTCTTGCAGAGTGCATTTCCTTGACTTAATTTGGGAGAGGGGCTGCACAAGTTGTAATTTTAGGCAGACTCCTAATAGAAAAAGGAACTTTCACTTCCCTTTTGACAAATTTCATTCATTTAGGCAACAGCATTGTATGATCAACAGATTTTCTTTTTGAAGAGTGGATACTATGCATTCTAACAGGCATGATGGTAAATATTTATATTTCACCATCATTTGCAATCATACATCTTGCATTGCCAGCTTAGTGTGTAAAGGTAAAGGTATCCCCTGACAATTAAGTTCAGTCGTGTCCGACTCTAGGGTGTGGTGCTCATCTCCATTTCAAAGCCGAAGAGCCAGCGTTGTCCGAAGATGCCTCCATGGTCATGTGGCCGGCATGACTCTCCTTGCCGCAGCGCGTAGCATGCAGCTGGAACACGGAGTGCTGTTTACCTTCCCGCAAGCGGTACCTATTTATCTACTCGCATTGACATGCTTTGGAACTGCTAGGTTGGCAGGAGCTGGCCAAGCAACGAGCGCTCACCCCGTCGCGGGGATCGAACTGCCGACCTTTCGATCGACAGCTTATGGTTCAGCGGTTTAACCCGCTGCGCCACCCGCTGGCCTAGCTTAGTGTGTACATTGTGCTAATAAAATTCAGACAGATGAACTATAGTATATTGACCACTTACATACATCTTGTTTTTAAATGAGTTCAGGTTTCTCACTTTTACACAAATAACCACATCATCTATTAAGTGTTTTTGAACTATGTGTCCATCTAAAGGCTCCAACTACGTCCACCTAAAATGCATCTTGTAGAAATATATCTCTAAAAATCTTCAAGATCTCTCATTTTATATAAAACATTGTCATATGCAAAATTCATGTCTATAATTTTCAAATTCAAAGAAAATGTAAAAGCATGCATGTGTAGGATTACCAACCAAGCTTTTAAAACAACAGCATTTAAATTTGCAGATAATGACATTAGACAACTGGTCCTTAACTTTTTCTGGGTCATGGAACCCTTTGAGAATCTGGGGAAAGCTATGGACCCCCTTGCCAGAAAACACAAACACATACACAAAACATTTTGCATACAATTTATTTTATTGCATTGGAAAGTGAATTATTTCACACAGACGAAATATAAAAACAAGCTTTACAAAGAATTGGGTCTCCCGCTCTTGCTTTTTATGCAAAAATTAATGGATAGTTCCTGAAAAAAGCAAAATCAATTCAAATAAATTGTGCAAATAAAAAGTAAGTTTTAATTCTGCTTGAAAAGTAAAATCCAATAAGAAGGCTACTGTTGCTTGACTTGTTAAGAAGTTGAAATTCTGGAGTGGTCTTTGACATGGCAACATACAGGTCATCTGTGATATTCAACAGATCTATACTTTTTGTTTCAATGGCAAGAAGTGCTCAAAACCCTGACTCACAAAGGTATGTAGGGCCAAACTGAATCAGACCTCCCATAGCTTACTTTGCCAGATGAGGGTAGGCTTATGTCAAGGAACACCAGAATTCTCCAAGACTCTTTGAATTCGTGTCACATCAGTTCCTTTGTCCTCAAGTCAATGAGGTCATCTTTGGCAAGGTCTGCATCGTTGATGCTGTCTGTGTCGGCAAGGAAAGGATTACAAATCCATGTTTCAATTTGAAAGTCATCTGAGCAGAAGTAACCTTCAAAAGAGTTCTGCAGTGTTTTCAGTTGTCTGCAGATTTTAGCCTGCAGAAAGCTTGACAAGGCTTTGTCACTCTTGACTCAAGCACGCAGAAACACTTCCTCCAGCACTGGAAACTTCTCATACAGTAGTTGTTTGCCTCCAATCTCCTCTTCCACCACTGTGGCAGTTTGGTCAAAAGAGCTTACGGTTTTTCAGCAGCATCGATAATGGTGACTGCAGGGCCTTGACTCGAAAGATTTAACTCATCGTAGGGCCAAAAATATTCTCCAAGTAAGCCAAGAAACAAATTAACTTCTTCCCATTAAACTGCTTTGAGAGTTACTTTCCTTTTCTCTCAAAAAAGTAAAAGTTCTGCCCGAAGTTCAATTAAGCGCTTCAAGACGTATCCTCTGGAAAGACAGCAAACCTCTGTGTAGTAGAGAAAAACTCCATATTCTGCTCCCATTTCATGACACAGCTTTGTGAAATGGCATTGATTCAAGGCCCTGACTCTGATGAAGTTAACTACTATCACAGCAGTAGACAAGACTTATTTCAGTTTTTTTGCAGAGACTTTGATGCCAAGTAGAAAGTAATGAGTCATCATGACGATGTATGGAGCTCCTTTCTTTACCAAAGCAGCAAAAACCAGAAGCTGGCTGCACCGAGAGATATCAGTAGCTTCATCCAATTGCATGCTAAAGGGAAATGGCATAGCTGTCAATTCCTCCATAACCTCTTCAAAATATTAAAAGAATGTCAATGATTCTGGAGTGGTTGACATTTTACAGAGGCACTGCTTCAATTTTCTTCCTCTGCTTCAAGCCACAAACCCAGCTCAATCATTTCCAGCACACATGACTTCACCAAGGTCTCACCAATTGTGTGTGTGGCGTCTTCTTTTGCTTGGCAGTATGATAAACTACCTTGGAGGATGTTTCAAGACAAGGCTTTGTGTTGGGGCAAATCCAGGTAAAGGTCCAGCCTTTTCAAATTGAGCTGCCTTCTCATGAAAATGATCCACACTGTTTGCTGTATTTTCAGCTTGGACAGATGAAAGGTGCTCCTTCAGTTTGGTGGCTTCACGTTTCCATTTCCAAGAACCTTGCTGCACAAGAAACACTGACTTTTGTGTTGCAGCAACTTGGGCAATGATAATAAAACCAAGTTACGCAAGCTTTGTTGCACTTTTTTTCTCTTGACATTTACTAATTTAAGCTAGGCTTGCAAAACAAACAAAAAACTCACAAAATACTGTGATGTAAATTTAAATGGAAAGCACTAACAAATGCACAAAAATGAAATTAATACACTTAGACCAGCTGTGTGTATAAAAAGCATGTCTGAGGCATGGTTTTCATAAAATCTGCAGATCTGCCAGATCAGCCACTTGTCACACACCAATTTTGATTTCTTTATATTACTCTGTAAATACATGCTATTTCCTTGCCTTCCTAACACTCAAGCATCCACGAGTATTAAACAATATTATAACAACCTAGTCCGGAGTGAAAAGTTACAATGAACACTTGAAAAGGCCTAAAAAATTTTACCTTAAAATTCACTGTGACCTGATGTAGACAAAGATAGATTCCAATCATAATGACAGGGTACATTTTCTTTAATTCTTGTCATCAGGAAACTATTCTAGATGTCATAACTTGGCAAAACTGATGATTGTATATTACCTGACCCATGCTGTCCTACACTTGTTTGGAGTGAAACAATACCTCAAGAACATGTAATATGAGGGTGAATTAGTAGCGTCCTATGCAGTTAGGATTGGAGGCAAGTGCCGATGGCATTTCAGGATTAGCAGCCTCTGTGCTAGCACTAGTGGGTTCCATGGACTCTAGATTAAGAACACCCGCCTTAGACAAATGTAAGTCGCTAAATAGGTTTTCTACAGAAAGCTCCAAAAATAACATTTCTTTCAGACAGCATTATGCATTTAACATAACACAGGTGGACATCCAAATCCTATGCTGCTACTTCAATTGCCAATGACTCAAAATGACTGTCCAGGAAGCACAATGTTGGTAGGCTACATGGGGTTCTGGACTGATGCCATTCTGTAAAATCACTTGACATGATCAGTCTCAGCTGATCACGTGAAGTGATTTTGCAGGGCTGCTGGACTTCTTGTGGCTGAGGAGGCAGGAAGAAAACCAGAAGAGATCTTTTCTCTTTTTTCTATTAGGAACAAGTCCAGAGTTTTTCTGAACAGACTCATACCGGGAAACAGGATGCCCACCAGGCAAGCTTGAGAGCCTGGGTTGCCCCCAATGCAGCAGCCAAATACTGTGCCAAGCCACCATGATAGATCCCTAGAGCTAAGCTGAACTACATCATGCAACGAGTCTGCCATCAGAGTTGCTGCTAAAAAAATCGTATTTAAAACAGTCCTTGACTGCCTTGGAGATAGATGGATCAGACAGTGCCAGTTCTTCTACCTACAAATAAATGGCTCTTGCAAAGACTGAATTAGTAACAGAAGCACAAAGCGCTTGTGTCATCTGGAGTCAATTACAGTACAGGGGGGCCTCCGTATCCGCGGGGGATACATTCCAGCCCCCACCGTGGATAGCTGAAACCGCGGAAATGGTTTTCAGGGGCCCCCCGACCCCCCCGCGGGCCTGCGCGACCCCCCAAGCACTTACGTTTTAACGGAAAAACCTCCGTGTTTTTCTTCAAAAGTTACGAGGCTGTAGCTGCTTTGCAAGGCCTGACCAACAAGACTTAGGTGATAGCTAGTCTCGAGACTCTAGCTATCACCTAAGTCTTGTTGGTCAAGCCTGCAAAGCAGCTACAGCCTCGTAACTTTTGAAGAAAAACACGGAGGTTTCTCCACCTAAAGGTAAGTGCGGGGGGCGGACGCGACCCCCCCGCGCCTTCCACCCCCCCAGGCACGTACCTTTAGCCAGAGAAACCTCCGTGTTTTTCTTCAAAAGTTATGAGGCTGTAGCTGCTTTGCAAGCTTGACCAACAAGACTTAGGTGATAGCTAGAGTCTCGAGACTCTAGCTATCACCTAAGTCTTGTTGGTCAAGTCTGCAAAGCAGCTACAGCCTCGTAACTTTTGAAGAAAAACACGGAGGTTTCTCCAGCTAAAGGTAAGTGTGTGGGGGTGTGTGTGGATGCGACTCCCCACACCTTCCACAGCCCCAGGCACTTATATTTAGAAGAGAAACCTCCGTTTTTTTCTTCAAAAGTCCCTGCAAAGAAGCTGCAAACTCGGGACTTTTGAAGAAAAAAACCGAGGTTTCTCCTAAAAGTAAGTGCGGGGGGGGGGGATTCCTCATCCGTGGATAACTGAAACCGTGGATGAGGAATCAGTGGATATGGGGGCCCCCCTGTACTTGTATTCACGCTTTCAGTTTATGATATATTCAAAAGGTGAATATGGTTGTTCCACCCATTATCCACTAGTCAACGCTGCCAGGCTGCAAGTCTCTGTCTCAAACCCCACTTATTAAAGCACAGGACCATCCTGTTTTCATCTCTGAAATGTTGGAGGATACGTGTGTATGATTTTTTTGTTGCAATGTTCATTGTTTTGCACTTGGATTCAGTCTCACTGCCATTCTTCTTGTCCAAACATACTCGGGAAAGATTAACTAGTGTTCTTTACAATCTCAGATTAACTAGTGTTCAGATTAATACAGATTAACTAGTGTTCTTTACAAAATTTATAAAAAATTTAGTCTTCCAGGTTCATCCACAGAAGACGCCAAATGCAAATATCCATGGAATCTCCCATTTGGCCATTCTGCTCTCTCAATGGGGAGGAGAGTGGTGGAATCTGAGGACCTCTCCATTGATGTCTGACTGGAGAGAAGCAACATATATTGTTTAAAAACTCTTTCAGAGTCTGTCTTGGTGAAAACATACATACTAACCAAATTATTTTAAAGAGACTTACTGTATCATGCGGTCTGTTATCCTTCCCAGATTTGATCAGGAAGTAGTTCCACACCAACAGCAACAATAAACTCAAAGGAATCATGTAGATTTCAAAATTCCAAGTCACGAATAGAAAGAGCTAGAACCAAAGAGAAAGAAAGGTGTTATCACTATCACTTGATATCACTTGAATTATAAGAACATGATTTATGAAGATAAATTATATACAGGGCAATCTATTCAAACAGACAAAACCATTTCCACACATTTGCTTCAAAGAAAAACATCCTTGTTATGGTGGTCCAGTACCATACTATGTATAGCCCAATGAGAAATCTCCATCTCCCTCACACAAAGGCAAGTTCTGTTTTTCAAAAAGCTAATATTCAGCTGCTGCTTTCACCATACTATAGTCAAGTCAAAACCTTTAATGGCATAAAAGAACTGTACAAGACAAATATCAAGACCCAGCCAACCCAACAAATACAGTTACCAACCATATTTGCAACCATAGCTGCAGAGGTTTCTGTAAAAACCTGGTTTTTATTCTGGTTTGTATTCTGGTTTCTGTATTTGGGGAGGGGAAAGTCAAAAGCCTCACTATCCGTATACAACAACTTTTTCTACAAAACGTGTGTGTGTGTGTGTGTGTGTGTGTGTGTGTGTGTGTGTGTGTGTGTGTGTGTGTGTGTGTACGCGCACGCGCACGTGCATGAGAGAGAGAAAATGAGCAGTGTTCACAACAGGGTGTATGCTACTATATCTTTAAAAAGCCATACAAATGTGATACCAATGTGTTAGTAACTCATACCCAAAAATTCTTTTATTCTTAAAATTGTGGAATAGCTCACATGCAGCCATAGTAAACAAACCTATAAAAAGAAAAAGCTACCATGGTATTAACAGAGATATACTAACTTAAGAATGACTAATAGAACTTAAGAACCCTGCATTGCTTAAGGGCAGCGTAAGCTTTCAACTTTTAACAAAATTTAGAGTATCACCACTATTGGAGAAGAACCTTTATCATAAGAAGATACCATGTTTTCACATGTCTAATAATCCCAACATCCTTGAAAATATGAATTAAATTCTCAACACATTAAAAACGGTACTACAAAACAAAACTGAGCTGAACCAAACACAACCCAAGGACTGGTTCATCGAGCGTGCGTGCGTGCGTGAGACACCCAGTTACAAAGGCAACTGGGCTGCCATCCCAGCTTGTTGTCCTATGGTTTCATTGCCTGCCCTTGCTGTCACCACCACAGCAGGACAGGGAATACTGGCCCGGTTAATTCAAGCAATGCGGACACATTCTTTCCCTCTGACCTTGGTCGGTGGGTGGACACTTGTGCTCCTTTACTGCTGTGCTCTGTAAAAGAGTATCCAAAATGGGAGCGCTTTTTGAAACACTCCTGTCCCGGAAAGTGCTCCCTGCTTCAGCTCATGCCTGTGAAAGTTTTTAATGCACCCAATCACCCAGGGGAGATGTCAACAGCCCAATCCTCCATAACTCTCCGCATGGCAATGCTATTGTGCTGATGAGGTGCGCGCTGTATCCCACAGGGAAGTTTCAGGCCCCGAAGATCTCCTTGGGGTAAGGAAACACTTGTTTCACTTTTGTTCCCTTACCCCAGGGTAAGCCCTTGCTGGCCCGCTGGGTGTACTTGGACCTGCGCCAGTGATTTTGTTGGTGCAAGTCCACATAGACCTGGGTCAGTGGATCAAAGTCAGGAAAGGGGACAGGATATAGGCGACGCTGCTACCACCAATATAGTCTTCCTTCCTTTCCAGCCTTGATTTGTTCTCCTCCCTGCCTCCATCTCCTCCCCCTCCCTCCCAACCCATGCACTGGCTTACTGA
The DNA here is from genome assembly GCA_026170595.1 of Plestiodon gilberti rubricaudatus. NCBI lineage: Eukaryota > Metazoa > Chordata > Lepidosauria > Squamata > Scincidae > Plestiodon > Plestiodon gilberti. Next base: position 42,327,653 of record JANXHW010000002.1, read on the forward strand.
AGCAGGCGGGTGTCCTCTGGCCGCTGGCATGTGGACCCGGCTACTCACCACTTGTGGCGGTGACCAGGCCACAATGACTGGTTCATCACATTTGCTACAGCCATAAAGAGCCTTACGCTGCCAGAACACTCGTTCTGGCGGCGTAAGGCCCTAATATGACTGGGCCAAAAGTCACTTTTTCATTTAAAACTATGACAGGGATGGTCAATTGCTGGCCGACTCAAACCCCAAAAGGAATTTTATGTGGTCCTCAACAGCACTGTCAAGTTTTAATGAAGGTGTGAAAAGAGGTTTGAGAAAAGTAATACTATCCCACACTTCACTGTCACATCTTCTGAAGGACTGCTTATCCCATATATGTAACTGCTCATCTCTTGAGATCAGCTAATGAGGCTCCCTTGCGTGTCCTGCCACCAGCAGAGGATTGGTTGGTAGGGATGAGAGAGGCAGCCTTTTCTGTGGTAGCACCCATTATATGGAATTGTCTGCCCTGAGAGATTAGGTTGGCTTCCTTTCTGTTCTCGTTTCACAAACCCGTGAAAAACGTTTCTGCCAAGCTTTTGAAGTTTAATTTCTTTCTTGTGGTGTAGCGCAAAGATTTTTTTGATTTTTGTGGAGTCTGATTTTGTGATTTTTGTGAAGTCTGTTATTTTGTTTCTACCATGTCTTGTTTTTATTCTTTTGTTCTTAGATTATAAATCATGCCAGGCTTCCTTCTGGGAAGAGAAACAAACAGAGAAATGTTTGTTATAAATAAACACAGAAATGTTTTAAAATAGACCTGAGTTTTGCATGCGATGCTATGGTGATGCCAGAGCACATATGCTCCAGAATTGTGAAATCCTTCAGTACTAGATGGTGCAGACCTTATTATAAAAGCATGCCCAGTCATCAAGGGAGTGCACTCAGTGCATCTTTCTAGCTCCCAGATTGCTGTCTTGAGAATAGGATGGCTCTGAAAATACAGAAATTGACCATCCTGCCCTATTCAGATTTGCTTTAAAAAAACCCCTCATTGTTCACACCTCATGGTGTGCCAGCTGCAATAGAGTTGAACCACCAAGCTTCAGTGACCACACGAGCAGCCTCTTTCTGCCCTAACTGCAGTTTCTGGACTGTCTTCAAGGACAGCCCCACTTAGAATGTGTTACAGTAGTCTAACCAAGATGTCACAAGAGCATGGACCATTGTGGCCAGGTTCAACTGACTCAGGTAAGGCTGCAGCTGGCATACCAGCTGAAGCTGGGCGAAAAGCTCCCCTGGGCCACAGCTGCCACTTGACGATCCAGAGCAGCTGTGGATCAAGGAGGGCTCCCTGGAAATAAATAGCTTGTCATGTAACCCAGTGATGCTGTTGTGTTATCTCAGATGTATTATTCTCAAGTGGAACTTTGAATTAGGCTGCGATCCTATACATAATGGGACTTGCTTCTGAGTTAAGATCACTGAAGAGGGCTCCTTTGCATGTACCCGCACCGACAGTAGTATGATTGATGGAGACATATGAAATGGACAGTGGTGCCCCCTAGATTACGGATCTCCCTCTCTCGGAACGTAAAGTCAGTGCCTTTCTTTGTTGATCTATTACATCCATTCCTGATGCCATTTTGATTATGTTGCTCTATCTTACATTTATTGTTATTGATTAGCCTAATGTTATAGTATTTCATTCCTGGTGTGAGACACCTTGAGCACACCTCACAGATGGAAGGGGAAAGTTGGGGGACATAAATGTCTTTAACGAATGGTAAAATAATGGAAATTAACAGTGGCATCAGCTTTTGTAGGCTTGGCATGTCATCATCAAGAAGGTTCTTGCCTATGCCCTATCAGTTCGGTCTATCAAACAAAAACGTTCTAAGCGGCTAACAGCAAAACAAACCTCTGCCAATGAGAACTTTCTGTTACAATACATGTGGTAGTCTGGAATTTTGACAGTATAGGATACTGTGCAATTTCCTCTATCCTTAAACCTCAGACCCAGGAACTATGAAAACTCTAAAAATGAAATATAAAAAGAATTAGGGCTGCAATCCTATACATATCTAGAAGCAAGTCCCATTGGACACAATGGGGCCTACTTCTGAGTAGACATGCATAGGACTGTGCTATAACCCATCTCTTCTAATGGTATAGCAACAGTTTAAAACTTTTATTGTGCTTAAAGTAGTTAGACAAGATACGGCAAAAAAAAAGCTTTTAAAATTCAAATTCTTTAACTGTAGTTACACAGTGAAAACGTATGTTAAGAATTCATGGTTGCTGTACATCTGAATGTTTTTATGCAAGACATGGTTTGATCCTGACTATTATGGAAGTATAGCTAGATAAGACTCATTTGATTTCTTCAACCCACCCAGTCTTCTTTTTGAACTACACTGTAACTGAACTGTAACTTTATGTTACAGTATGTGTACAGTGTATTGAACTACACTGTAACTGTATGTAACTGTATGTGAAGAACTGCAAAAATTATGCTATCACCCAAATGTTGCATCTTGGCACATTTGTCACCACCAGTGAAGTCTGCCAGTTAAAGTTCAGCAGAATTTGTTTTAATTTAAATTTTGATTCCCCCCCCCCATTTCCTTTTCCCACTTATAATCTTGTCGTGACATTTCACATCATTTTATATTAGTTAAAGATGAAAGTGCTGTGAGTTTGCTTTGAAAATACTGACAATTCCACAATGGAAGCCCCAGAGTCTGTAGCTACAAGCATCACATTAACAGTCCATGAATTACGGATGAAAAATTCATGCCACTGTAATAACTTTCATATTGGTAGAAGTCAAGACAGAAGTGAAAACAACATATTTAACAGAGAAGTCTGTAAATGTTCACATAATAATGATCATCACTTTGATACTCTTTTTCCCCACTGTGGGTTGCACTATATACAGAAAACGTGGTAGAAAAGTCTGGTCTAATCAAGAGCCCAAATGCACCTGGCAGCTTCCCTTTTCTTTGTTGCATTAAAAAAAACTGTGCAAGGAAGGGCCAAACTTGCACAATTTTAATTAAATGGTCAGACGAGAGCCCAGGAGACACATTTGCCAGAGCAGTTTCAGAGAGCTTTGCCAAATGCTCTCTTGGAATGGGATGTTATCACAGGCAACAAAGCTAAAATCTAAAGTAGACTTACCCTTTATTACTTTTATTATACTATTAGGACAAAATATCACAGTGCGGTCAGTAAGCTTCCATGTTCTCCACATCGTTCAGACTGAACGTTAAGCGAGATGAGACTAGACAAAAGGGGATGTGATGGAAAAGACTCATGGCCCAATCCTATTCTCCTACAGTGCTGGCAGAGTGTGCACTCCACCAGCACTGGGTATTGCCATAAAGCACGTTTGCGGCACCCTGGAAGCAGGTCATGCCAGCTCGGCAGCCTGTGCTACCAGTCCAGCGCAGAGGCCTGCGCTGGCAGACAGGTAAGCCCCGTGGTGGAACAGGGCTAGGAGAGGGCAAGTAACGGGTGGGGGGGTAGGTAGATTGGGCCCAGGAGGGGAAAGGACCGGTGGATAAGGCCTCCTACACAGGGCTTCTCGGGCCTGCGTCAACAGTTTAGCTAGCACAGATCCAAGTAGCTCCATTGAACAGGCTGGGACTCTTGGAGACCTCTAGCCTTCTCAATCCCAGCACTGGATACAGCGTGGGCCATGCAGCCTCGCTGTACCAGTGCTGTATAGGATTGGGCTGTCAATGCCTACAGCTTGTAACCATCTTGAGACAGAGTGCAGGAGGTTTTATGGAGACTTAATTAGGCTAGCATTTGCCAAGTTCAATACTAATTTTACTTGCTAGTGACAGCCACCAACACACACACAAAATTACCATACCCCTATTTTTTTATCATCATTAAGAACGTTGGTTACTTGGAGCACTCCAGCACTAAGCAGAACATTACAAAGCTGTGTCTGAGCATTTCCTCTCTGATAAACCTTTTCAGAATCCAAGTAGGGCACAAATATTGCAGCCAACAAAGTAACATTGTTGACTAGCCATTCAGCAGATTTACATACTCAGATTTACATACCACAATTAAAGAGGAGCTAGTATTTTTCATGTTAGAAACATGCTAGTATCAGATAGCAACTGGCTTGCATTAATGACTAGACCAAAGAATGCCTAAGTAGTAAGGCTATTAGGTTCATTGAAGCTTACCGTATTTTACGCTCCATAGGACGCATCGGTCCATAGGACGCATGCATCCTATGGAGCATAAAATAGAGAAAAAAAAGTTTGTACTTACCTGGGCTTGGAGGCGCTTTGGGGAGGCCTGTGGGGGCTTTGGGGAGGCCTGCGCGAGCCTCTGCAGACCTCCCCGATGTTTACTTCGGCCCCAAACAGCGATTTTCAGCCATTTCGGAAATGGCTGAAAATCGCTGTTTGGGGCCGAGGTAAACATCGGGGAGGCCTGCAGAGGCTCGCGCAGGTGTGCGCGAGCCTCTGCAGGCCTCCCCGATGTTCACTTCGGGAGAAAACAGCAATTTTCGGCCATTTCCGAAATGGCCGAAAATCGCTGTTTTCTCCCGAGCTGAACATCGGGGAGGCCTGTGGGGGCTTCGGGGAGGCCTGCATGAGCCTCTGCAGGCCTCCCCGAAACGCCCCCAAGCCCAGGCTTCGCACCATAGGACGCACGCTTTTTCCCCCCTATGTTTTTTGGGGAAAAAGTGCGTCTTATAGTGCGAAAAAATACGGTATCTCTTTTTAGTACTTAATTTTCCGAAACAGAGTTGGCAAGTGTTCCTTGAGTCTGCGTTTTGGTTATTTTACCTAGCAGGCCATTCTATATATTAAATATTTTCAAAATTAATAAATTGCTCTTATTGCCCAACAACTTGTTTTTGCTTTACTTTTATGTAAGCTATACTTTCAAAGTAGTCTGACGTGAGGGGTAATTGCAGCCTATAAGAAGTCATTGTTTAATTAAATTACATCCCTATTAAGTTTTTTAAAGCCCTCTCTTATTGTCCATGCCTTTTAGGTTGGAGAGCATTCTGATTCTTTCTGGGTCCTAAAGTTCCTTAACAAATGTCTATCACAATTATAGAACTAAGCATGAGATTTAATTCACAAGTGTCTGCCACAAAGGCACCTGGTTTTTACGAGAAACTGGAAGTTCCTTGCGGAAGCTTCTGAGATGCGGGGAGGTCGCATGTGACCTCTGCGCCTCCTGGAAGGCTTCTAAATGGTACTTCCAGTTTCTCAGAAAAAAACAAGTGCCTTTCAGAAGCCCCTGGGAGGCCTTCTGAGGTGTGTGGAGGCTGTGTGCAACCTTCCGGTGCCTCAGAAGGCCTCCCAGAGACTGCTGAAGGGCACTTCCGGTTTTTGCGGAGTTGCCCTCACTGCGGGTTTCATTACCCATGGATCCCGTTATCCACAGGGGATCCTGGAATGGATCCCCCGTGGATAACGAGGGCCAACTGTAATAGAGAATATCAGTCTTGCAAGTCATTGGTTCAGGCAACAGCTGCAAATAACTTTACTCACTTGGTGGCATACTAGTTTGCAGGCAGGCAGGCATGCTTTTGTGCTCTAAGTGCATGACAATAGAAGAATGTCACCTTTCAAATAGTTTACAGTTTCAATGCTAGAGTAAATTTCAACATATGTTGAAAAATATTCATTGTAACAAAACAGAAAACTAGAACAATTTTACAAGCTACAATATTATGTTAAACAATTTGACTCAAAGGTATTTTCATTCAGTGCCATATTTAGTCAATCTTATCCAGTTGTACAGCCATACTAGACATATGAAGAGCCACTATATAAAAAATTGTATATAATACTGAAGTATTTTACTCTGAAGGCATACTGCAGTCAAGCCCAGTTTTTTACCAAAGTCTGAAATCCCACCTGCATCTATTCTATATAAACAAATTGCAGCCTAGCAACTGACATATTATTCATAATTTTTAGAATTTTATCTCCATTTGCATCAAAGGTGTTAAACCAGAGGTTAGTTGTATGCTGTTTAGCTTTACCAAAAATATGATTAACACTGACATCCAAATCTACACAGCTGCATTGCATGGATGGAAATACTGAGAAATACTGTACATGTGGTGTGATGTGGGTCCAGACATATCTTGTCATTAAGTAGGTACCCGATGCTCGGTATATCACGTGTGTGGTGGCCTACAGAAAGGGGTGCAACAATAGTTCAAGATAAATACTGGAGAAGGGCATGGCTTGTTGCATTTTGATGTGCTCTATCTTGAACTTAGACAGTACAAATATTACAGTACTATCAGCAGTTCTCAAACTGTGGGTTGTGAAACTGACAAACTGATAGCTGACAAAGAAAATGTATTAAGCCCTATGGAAACCGAAACAGAGCAGCATGTGTGCATTTACTCATGAGTAGGCAAACATGCCTTGGTCCACTTTGAAGGGCAGGCCGAGGGGAATGCAACGCCACCAGAATTGTCCCCATCAATGAACGCAGGCCCCAACAAACTACTGAGACGGAAGTCCCTTCCAAGCTGACAAGGAAAATGTATTGAGCTCAGTGTTGGAGCACATATGTAAGTGGAAGGTCCCATGTTCAATCCCTGGTACGGCTGGAAAAGGCTCATGTCTGAAACCTTGCAGAGCCACTGCCACTCGGTGTAGAAAATCTAGCTGAGCTAGATAGATCAATGGTCTGACTCAGAATAAAGCAATTTCAGTAAAGTTCAGCTTCTCTAGTACAAAATCTGGGACACACCAGATTTTTAATGCACCATATACATGGCCCTGGCTTGAGCTTTATCCTGCCAGTACAAGATGTTACTCTAAAGTGTCCCTTGATCCAAATATACTTGCATTATTCTTCAATAATGAAAAGTTCTATAACATTTAAGAACAATTCAATTTCAGTATTTTGTACTGATTGCTTCCTTTGCCTTGAAACAACATCACGGGTTATGTGAAGACTAGCAGGAACACAAGTATGTATGTAAATGTTATTTCAGATTTAGTAACTAACAAAAAACATTTCACTATCACATTTGTATTAATAAGATTTTTGCTAGCAGACAGGTGAAGAATAAATCTGACTGAACAGTCCTTTTTATCTTACAGTAAACTATGCATACAAGACTAACACAGCCAGCATTTACATAGTGACATACTGTTGCAGTGGATTCCAACCATTTTCCCAAAATGTTTTTATGAATTTTCTCCCTGCTGTCAATAATCCTGTTGAGTTTGCCCCTAAACTGAAGTCCTTAGCCTTTTCTGCCACAGTGTTCCCAGTACTTCTTGGCTTTGGACTGACAACCTACTTTGACTTTCCATGACCCACTGGTGTATGAATTTAGCAGCATGCCAAATAGTCCTAGGCAGGCTAGTGATTTAGACCACCTGCTACCCCAGCTATAGTGCAATTACACTAATATTTCTTACTGTGTGGCTAGCATTGGACAGCTTTAACAGTTTAGGACACTTACAGTCTCCTTTCCAATTTAGACTCCAGAAATAACCCTACAAGAACAAGGTTATAGCTTAACAAAATATTAGATAATTTAAAATATTTTAAAAATAAACACACAGTTAGGCCCCCATATCCATGGATCTTCTATCCGTGAACGTCAGCCCCCCCTCGCACCCATTACCTTGCTTATTTTGCTATTGCCGATGCCAAGTAAGCACATCTCTTCCTTCACCAAAACGTTATAAGCCAGCATGCTGACTTATAACAACACAGAGCAGTGGTATAACAGTGATATAACATACATCAGTGGTTTGATACCCATGCACCCACCCAGATTTGGTCTACAACCGAAAAAAACGAGTTAAGTGCCCAGCAGAACACAATACGAGGGTGACTTCTGTATTCAGCTTGACAGTTTATAACGTATGCAAGATTGCTATAAGGTTAGTAGGTATTTAGAATACAATGCGCGCCTAAAGATGGTAGACATTTCCTTTATCACATGATACAAACCGTGCCTTATTGCAGGTCATAGGGAAATTTAATACACTAGTGGTCTGTTCAGAAAGCAAGGCTATGCTTTCAAGCAAGTGCAGGGTTATGGGGTCCAACCCATCCTCTTTCCTGTATGTCTGAAACATGCAGTGCCCCAAAATCTAATTCTGCTTTCAAGCCCTTTCTATATCTTTGCACCCATTCTTGGTGTATGGAAGAACCTGAAGAGAAGAAAAGAGGGATATATACAGTCCAAACTGTGAGTGGGAAATACCTGCTTAGAGCTTTTCAAGCAGTTGATGGAGAGGTCCAAACAGAAACCTACAATACTACATATAGGTTTTAAACAGCCTGCACTTCTTAGAACAGCTGTCAAAACACCTTTTCATTCCAAGGCTCCCTATGGTTTCTCGAACTATTATTTATAGGCTGCCTGTCTGCTCAAAGACCTCCAAAGTGACATGCAATATTAAAACCTCCAAGCGCAGTGAGGAGTCAGGCTCCTTGTCCAGTTTATATGCAGGTGCTACAGACAGGATAGTCCTGAGTGGCCAACTTCCCAAATAGGCTAAAGATAAGGGCAGCAGGTATTCACTCTCTCTCTCTACAGCAAATCAGTCTTGATCAAGCAAATTAACATCCACGTTGAGGAATGGCTGTAAATTGTCTTGACAGCATATGGCTGAACACAAAAGCTTCCACTGATGCTCAGTACTTCATATATTCAATAGACAGAAGTCAAAGTCCAAAAGTAGTTTCACATGTGAATGCACATAACTTCATGAAGCACCACTATTTATGCAGCTCCCAACATGAAAGTTAATTCTGTGTGGGAAACTCATCTTCAGTAAGGCAGCCATTGTCCAGTTGTCTGTAAGGCAGTCATTGTCCAGCCATTGGTCTTGACCACTGTAGAGGTGCTTATACTGCTATGCATTGGGACATGATGGCCTTATGCCCACATGAGCAGTGTACATACCCTGGTAGGACAGAGGGAAGCAGGATTTAGAAATTCTTCCAATATGGACAAAATAAATGACTCGCCCATGATCAAAATCTGGATTACACCAATATCACTGAAACGTGTACAATTTATGCTAGAGATGATGAAATTAGATCACAAGACCACTAACGCACCACATATTATCTAACACCACAATATACCACAATTATCTGGATCCCTTTCAATCTAGTTTCGGGCTGGGCTTTGGGACGGAAACAGCCTTGGTCGCCTTGGTGGATGATCTACACTGAGGACTGGACAGGGGGAGTGCATCCCTGTTGGTTCTGCTGGACCTCTCAGCGGCTTTCGACACTATCAACTATGGTGTCCTTCTGGGCCGATTGGCCGAGCTGGGGGTCAGGGGCACTGTGTTGCGGTGGTTCGGCTCCTACTTGGCGAATAGGTCCCAGATGGTGGTGCTGGGGGATGCCTGTTCGGCATCCTGGCCCTTGCGGTATGGTGCCACAGGGTTCCATCTTGTCCCCCATGCTATTTAACATCTACATGAAAACGCTGGGAGAGATCATCCAGGGATTTGGAGTTGGGTGCTACCAATATGCTGATAACACCCAGCTCTATCTCCAACTGATTCCAGGGTGGCTGTCAAGGTTCTGGAGCACTGCCTGGAGGAGGCTGGGACCTGGATGAGGGCTAATAAGCTGAAATTAAACCAGGACAGGACAGGTTCCCCTGGTTCGGAAATCCATGATGCAGGTGCTAGAGTATCGTCCTGCCCTGAATGGGGTTGCACTCCCTCTGAAGGAGCAGGCCCGCAGCTTGGGGGTCCACCTGGATCCGCAGCTGCTCCTGGATTCCCAGGTGGCGGCTGTGGCCAGGGGGGTCTTCGGCTGGTGCGCCAGCTGCGACCGTACTTGGATCGTGCAGATTTGACCATGGTGATCCATGCCACAGTGACATCACTATTGTAATGCGCTCTACATAGTTCGACTCTGTCGGGCCGCTCCTCCAATGGAGGAGCCAATTCGTTTCCGGGCCCAATTCAAAGTGCTGGTTTTGACCTTTAAAGCCCTATACGGCCTGGGGCCAGGGTATTTGAGAGACCGCCTACTTCTATATAGTCCAGCTCGTCTCCTTAGGTCATCAGAGAAAGCCCTTTTGCGGGTGCTGTCATCCAGGAAGGTGCGAGGGGCGGCGGCTAGGAAATAGGGCTTCTCAGTAGTGGCACCAACCTTATGGAATTCCCTCCCTTTTGACTTACAAACTGTTCCCTCCTTGGAGACTTTCCGGCGAGGCCTGAAAACTTCTTTTAAAAAAATAAGCTTTCCGAGTCTTGGTCTTTTTAAAGATCTAGCGGTTACAGGTGTGGTGCTGCGTTGCCCCCCGCCTCGCCCTCCGGACGCTCCGAGGCCGGCCCGGAAGCCAGCCTCGGAGCGTCTAGCCTGGCCGGCGCTCCAGGGCCTTCTGAAAGAAGGCCCATTGCGCAGCGCAAATCCGGGTATTTTTTCAATTTTCGCGCATGCGCAGAGACTGTTTTGAGGGCATCTTAAAACAGTCTCTGCGCATGCGTGAAAATTGAAAAAATACCCGGATTTGCGCTGCGCAATGGTGCCGGCGGGGTCGGACGCTCCGAGGCCGGCTCCCGGGCCGGCCTCAGAGCGTCCAGATGGCGACGCGCGTCACGGAGGTGAAGCGCGGGAGGTGCGCGCGTCACGGAGGTGACGCGCGTCACCCCCTGGCGGCCCGCCCCCCCGCCACGCTCCAGCGACGCCAGTGGTTACATTTGTGTAGATGTAATGTAGTTACATTACACCTAGTCTTAGCTCCTGACTACGTGTAATAAATTGTAATTTGCTACGATCATGAGATACTTTTATAACCCATTTCACAAAGGTGGGATAGAGGGAGAGGAAAAAGCTTGACATAGTATTAAAGAATACAAAACAAGAATACAAAACAGAGAGAAACAATCTGTTAATTAGAAGGCTGAATACTCAGTCACTCTGTTGCTCTTTGTTGTGGCTGGTATTTTGTCTCCTGAGCCACTCTGTACAGTGGATGCATCCTCAGACACGCATCTCCATCCATTCTAAAAGGGAGACTGCAGGGTGGATGACCACATCTCCCCTCCCAGATAGATTACAAGTTCCTTGAACAGAATGTTGTCTGTGCAACAAGAACATGGCTTCCCTTGAGGCAGTTTTGTAATTAGAACAAGGCAGCCAGTTTTGAACTCATAACCAGTTTATGATGAGATTGATGCTTCTCCTTCAGCAACCGTGAAGCGACTAACAGCTCACAATGGACTTTGCAGCAAACTAGACCGATACCTGTGGTTAACCATATCCTGCAGGGCTCCTGAATCACTGAGTCTTTTGAGAGAAGAGCATATCCATATACCACTGGAAGAAGAGACTCACTTCCTAGGCAATGGAAGTCAACTTTGGACACTTGGCTACTATGTCCATTTGGTATGCGAGAAAGAACAATTGCAGGAGTCTGGAGTGTAGCCTGGCCCATGGGCACAATGTCTAGACAGGGTATCATATTCCTGAAGCTGAGTTGCCTGCATGATAGGGTATGTGAAATCACCTGAAATACATTGATGAGATGAAGCACCTTGCTGAAGAAGATGTGACCCTGAAATATGCCCAGGATTTCCCACAAGTAAAGCAGGAGCTATGTGAAGAAATATCCATACTGTGCAATTACTAAAAAGCCATGTTTCTGCAAATATTGGAAGTTAGATGAGCACCCTTTTGAGCTCGCACAAAAGATGCCAGGCCCAAAAGAGGCCATCTAATGGGGGCAAACATGCTCAATGTTTTCTATGGCGTACCACTATCAACTTGCCAACTCAAAAGGAAGAGCTCTGTACTGCTATCACTTCTTTCCACAGGCAAAATGGAGGAATGCCATTGACCGGACAACTACCAGTAGGTAGGGGCCTAAAATCTAATGAGGTCAGAAAAGCTGTCTGATATAAAGCCTATTTTATAGTCTAAGGTAGCGTTTCTCAAAGTTCTCCCCACGAGGCAGGGAGAACTCTGAGTGTTTGCAGGGGAGCGGCCAGCAGCAGTGGCGATCCCAGGGATTGCAACCGCCAAAAAAGCCCCTGAAGCAGCTGTCTTTGTACTTACTGGGGCTTGGGGGAGGCTTCAGGGAGGTTTGTGTAACCCTCTGCAGGCCTCCCGGATCTTCGGATTGCTGCAAAACGGCGATTTTCGGGCACTTCCGGTTTTAAGCGCTTCTGCAAAAAACAGAAGCACCCGAAAATCGCCTGCAGAGCGTGGCGCAGGCCTCCTTGAAGCCCCCCAAACCCTGGTAAGTACAAAGACAGCTGTTTTGGGGGCTTTTTTGGCGGCGACAGCGGCAATCCTTGAGATAGCTGCCGCTGCTGCCATGCTGTCCCTGCTCCTTAAGGGGGCAGCTTTTGGTTTTTATGGTGGGTTGAGACCCACAGTTTGAGAACCACTAGTCTAAGGTCTTCATCCTTACAGTCAAGGAAAGTTGAGATATTTCAAATCCAAAATTGCTCTCCAGTTTTGGTTTTCCCTTGGGCACTACAAAGAATATCAAGGTGGTCTCTGAGGTACATTCTGCATGTTTAAGAGACTGGAGCTTGAAGAATAAAGCAGCTGTTTTTCTGATCACCATCACCTTAGGGAGAGTATAAATCTGTCTCAAGGAAACAAAGAATTCTACTGCATATCCCACTTCTTTTGTTTCCAACACCTTGCATTCTGACCACCTTATGGATGAAGTCATTAACCATCCTCTCACAGGTGGCAATTGGGCATTATGGCTGTATGGAACATGGCTCACTCAGATGTTATGTTCAACTGGTGTCCCTGTGGCCTAAACTCAATATACACTAGCTTCAGAGCTTGGCTGGCTTGCACACGGGGAAGGGGACGAGTGTCCCCTTCTTCTGCGGTCCCCTCCTGGGCTGCCTTGGGGCAGCTCAAGACGGCCAAAGGATACCGTGGCTGGCCCTTTAGGCCGGCCGGATATTCTTACACAGGATTGGGCTGCCCATCATCACAATAAGTTTTTTCCAAGCTGCAGTGATAGTTTAAATAATAGAAGCCTCACATACAGTGGCAGTACCAGATCATACCAAAGGTTTCTGTCAGAGAGCATAGCATGATAGTACATTGAAGAGTTACCTCCAGTATCTGTGTAAGTGACCAAATATAAACCAACGATTCCGTCCAAGTTTAAAATTCTGTTTTTTAAAAAAATACAGACTTTTCTAAGATACATAATGTAGCAGGTGGTATAAAACTGATCCCTACCCTTCTGAACTACTTATGATGAAATTTAATTTTAGACAAACACTTCAAAACTGTCATGAAGACTGTGACACATGTAAAGAAAGCTCTATTTGTGAATGCTAGTATGTCATTTGCCCTCACCATGCTGGGTTTTGAAACGTTGGAAAACAAAAGCTCATTTCCTATGCTGTTGCTTCTTGTTTCCTTATGAAGGCAGGAACTCTCAAATGTTGGGAATTATTTTTCAGCATACATTCCTTGTTTATCACTTTTCCCCAGCATATCTATTTTTTAGTAACTGATTAGTCTCCCTGGGATCTAGATATATTTCTGATGTGCTTGGTTGTTTACATCTTTACACATGCATTCATATACATTTTACCTATGCATAAATGTAAGCAAACACCACACATTTCCTGTATATATGTTCCTAATATTGTGCTGAAACGCATGTGCAAAACACAAATATATATGCACTCATATATACAAAAATCCAATGGGAACCCCATAGGGAAATGTGTACATTATTGTTATAATATCTGTCATCCATGTAAGAGAAACAGAAATGAGATGGGCATTAAATTTGCATACAGCCTGAAGCACAGAGGTTCGTGTATGTGGAGAGTTGATGGGCATATCTGGCAAGAAGATTCTGTCAGGATTAACTCAGGAAAAACACCCCCAAGGAGATAATTTGAAGACACCATGAGAATTTGCTTCAATACATGGAAATAAACTTGAAATCCTCAGCAAAGGATATGTATCCAAAAGTTAGCACAAATGCATGGCACAATCCAGGGGATAATTTATTTCAGTTAATTAACACTGAGTTTAACATTGATAGAAGCAGCTTCCACTTAGGTTTGATTTAAGTCTCACAGCATTTACGCAAGACTTGGAAAAACAAGTTTATATACAAATGCAACTAGGGGAAATGGAGAGTAAAGGTAACACTAATTAAAAAAAGTAGTATTAGAAATGATTCAGGATTTCACTATTGGAGAAGAGAGCATGCAAAAGTCAAAATTCACTAATACAAGAGGAAACTACTACAGTTGGAAGTATTGAGGAACATTATGCGCTATCAGGATATATAGATGTTAACCATGAAAATATATAATATTAAGTGGCAAGCTGTAGTAACCCAGATTAGTGAGGTCTGCTTTAAAAAACAATATTGAATTGTTCAGTGAAAGTACAGCCACATCCGATCTGTGAAGTTTGCTGCATAATTTATCAGCATCATAGTGGGCATATGCTTCATCTTTGAAGCACCAAAATTAAGAACGTAAGAACATAAGAAGAGCCCTGCTGGATCAAGCCAAAAGCCCATCTAGTCCAGCTTCCTGTATCACACAGTGGCCCCACCAGATGCCTGAGGGAGCACAAGACAAGACAACAAAATTAGTTGCAAGCTCCACATTATCTAAGGCTGGCCCACTGATGATGCGACCTATCTGGCTCACAAATTAATTTGTGTGGACTGGTGAACAGACTTTCCCTGCCTTTCTCCCAGAGTCTGCCCCCGCCTCCCCCTTCAGCTCACCACAGACCGAACCACTCCACTCTGCTAAATGCAAGAAGGAAACAGATCAGAAGGCAGTGATCCAGCCCTCAACCTCTTTACCTTGCTCCTTCCTTCCTTTGTTGCTTTAAACAAGCAGGAAGTGTGGGATACACTGGGAGCAATGCTTCCTAATTTGTTTAAATGGACTGGCCATGTAGGAGGAGTGGTGGGTAGGGGGGTCTGATCACCACCTTGTGTGTGTTTTTTCTGCTGTGGCAGGTGTCCTCCTACTCAAAGAGTGGGGAGGGGATCAATCAGTGGTTATGGCAGTGAATTTTCTGTGCCTCAGGCATGACTTGACGTTGGGCTAGGCCTGCTGTCAGATGCAACCTATGTGGTAACCAGGTGTCCTACTTTACCAACAAGCAGAACCAAATGCATGTTCTGGGTATGGTCCTGCCTTATACCAACCATCGGTCCACCTAGCCCAGCACCATTTAATTGACCAGAGACCTTCAAGATCAACTGCTATTCCAAGGTCTGGTCCAATCCTGCTGTGCAAATACAACAGGAAGCAGAAAAGCATGCCATTTTCAGAATCCAACACAGTACTGCTAACTGGGCAAGAGGCACTTTTTCAATTGGTGCTCCTCTTATATTTAGCAGGGGGAGAGTAACTGCGCCCCTTTCACCCCAGCACAGTGTCTTTTCTGGTGGCTGTTTGCTGGTGGTCTTCTGCATCTTTTTTAGATTGTGAGCCCTTTGGGGACAGGGAGCCATTTAATCATTTGATTTTGTCTGTAAACTGCTTTGTGAACTTTTTGTTGAAAAGCGGTATATAAATACTGCTAATAATAATAATAATAATAATAATAATAATAATAATAATAATACTGAGAGCGAATGCACAATTCATGGACACACTTCTGCATTTCATATTTCCATGACACTCCTTAAATTAGAAGAAACACAAGATCCAAGTAAGAGTTCCTATGACTACAACATACTAAAATATGCTACTTGTATATATTCATGCATTACCAGCAGTGTAGGAATTCCCACACAACTCTAGCAAAGTGGATTGCAGCACCATGGTCCGGTCTCATGCTAGTGTTGTCTCACCTTTGAGGGCTGGCAACATTGGTATGGGAAAATCATTTTATCTCCACTCACCCATATGCCCTGCTTTATTCAAATCAGAGTGCATGGGAAGATCCCACACCAATAGTGGCAACATACGAATTGATCTTAAGTAATAGTAGCATACTATGGCAGTCTCAAATGCAGAGTGTGTCGTTTTTAAACTAGACAGAAGCTGGGAGGCCCACAACACACTTTATTAAACGCAACACACTTTATTAAAGTTCAGAGAGACTAGGGCTACAACCCTATATACATTTGTTGTTGTTGAGTTGTTAAGTCGTGTCCGACCCTTCGTGATCGCATGAACCATATCCCGCCAGGCCTTCCTGTCCTCCACTATCTTCCTGAGTTCGCTCATTTTCATGTTCGTTGCATCGGTGATGCTGTCTAACCATCTCATCCTTTGCCTTTCCCTTCTCCTTTTGCCTTCAATCTTTCCCAGCATCAGAGTCTTCTCCAGAGAGTCCTCTCTTCGCATTAGGTGGCCAAAATATTTGAGCTTCAGCCTCAGTACCTGTCCTTCCAGGGAACAGTCAGGGTTGATTTCATTTAGGATTGACTGATTTGATCTCCTAGCAGTCCAAGGGACTCTCAGGAGTCTTCTCCAGCACCACAGTTCAAAAGCATCTATTCTTCGGCGCTCAGCCTTCCTTATGGTACAACTCTCACAACCATACATTGCTACATGCAGCCCTTCTTGGGGGACCAGGTATATAAGTGCTTTTATGCAAATGCCCGAAGTCTTCGGGCAAAGATGGGAGAACTGGAATGTTTGGTGGCTAGGGAAAACATTGACATAGTAGGTATAACAGAAACCTGGTGGAATGCGGAGAACCAGTGGGATACTGCAATTCCAGGATATAAACTCTATAGGAGGGACAGAGAGGGGCGTGTTGGAGGTGGGGTGGCCATCTATGTCAAAGAGGGGGTAGAATCCACCAGAGTAGAGCTGGAGGGGGGCTCTGACTCCTCCGTAGAATCACTGTGGGTTAGATTACCAGGCTCAAAGAGTGAGGTAATAGTAGGGGCATGCTACCGTCCTCCAGATCAAAAACCTGAAGGGGATCTTGAAATAAGGAAGCAAATCAGGGAGGTGTCAACGAGAGACAGGGTTGTAGTCATGGGGGACTTCAATTATCCTCACATCGACTGGGTCAATTCATACTCAGGTCATGAAAGAGAGACTGGATTTCTGGATATGTTAAATGACTGTGCCTTAGAGCAGCTTGTCACGGAACCGACCAGAGGACAGGTGACTCTGGACTTGATATTGTGTGGCACTCAAGATCTGGTCAGGGAGGTAAATGTTACCGAACCGTTAGGGAACAGTGACCATGCTGCGATCTGTTTCGCCATGCATGTCGGAGGGAGAGTGCCGAGCAAATCTGACACGAAAACCCTTGACTTCCGAAGGGCAGACTTCCCCAAAATGAGAAGACTAGTTAAGAAAAAGCTGAAAGGGAAGGTAAAAAGAGTCCAATCGCTCCAGAGTGCATGGAGGCTGTTTAAAACAACAGTCATAGAGGCCCAGCGGGAGTGTATCCCAACAAAGGAGGAAGGGCTCGACCAAGTCCAGGAGGATGCCGGCATGGCTAACAAGCACAGTTAAGGAGGCTATAAAAGGCAAGGAAGCTTCCTTCCGTAAATAGAAGTCTTGCCCTAATGAGGAAAACAAACAGGAGCACAAACTGTGGCAAAAGAAATGTAAAAAGATGATACGGGAGGCCAAGAAAGACTTTGAGGAACGTATGGCAGGCAACATAAAAGGGAATAATAAAAGCTTCTTCAAATATGTTAGAAGCAGGAAACCTGCCAGGGAAACGGTGGGTCCGCTGGATGGTGAGGGAGAGAAAGGGGTGATAAAAGGGGACTTGGAGACTGCAGAGAAATTAAATGAGTTCTTTGCATCTGTCTTCACGGCAGAAGACCTCGGGCAAATACCGCTGCCAGAACGGTCTCCCCTGACTAAAGAATTAAGTCAAATAGAGGTTAAAAGAGAAGATGTCTCAGACTTAATTGACAAAATAAAGATCAATAAATCACCAGGCCTGGATGGCATCCACCCAAGAGTTCTGAAGGAACTCAAGAATGAAGTTGCTGGCCTCTTGACCCAAATATGCAACTTGTCCCTTAAAACAGCCACTGTGCCAGAGGATTGGAGGATAGCTAATGTCACGCCAATCTTTAAAAAAGGAAGGAGGGGGGACCCGGGAAACTACAGGCCGGTCAGCCTAACATCTGTTCCGGGGAAGATGGTGGAAAGTCTCATTAAGGATAAAATCTTAAAATACATAGAAGAACAAGCTCTGCTGAGGGAGAGTCAGCATGGCTTCTGCAAGGGGAAGTCTTGCCTCACAAACCTGTTAGAATTTTTTGAAAAGGTCAACAGGCATGTGGATGCGAGCGAACCCGTGGATATTATATATCTGGATTTTCAGAAGGCGTTTGACACGGTCCCTCATGAAAGGCTCCTGCGAAAACTCCACAGTCAGGGAATAAGAGGGCAGGTCCTCTTGTGGATTAGGAACTGGTTGAAGACCAGGAAACAGCGAGTGGGAGTCAATGGGAAATTTTCACAATGGCAAGAGGTGAAAAGCGGTGTGCCCCAAGGATCGGTCTTTGGACCGGTGCTTTTTAACTTATTCATAAATGACCTGGAGTTGGGGATAGGCAGTGAGGTGGCCAAGTTTGCGGATGACACTAAACTTTTCCGGGCGGTAAAGACCAGCAGGGATTGTGAAGAGCTCCAGAAGGATCTCTCCAAACTGGGAGAATGGGCAGCAAAATGGCAGATGCGCTTCAATGTAAGTAAGTGCAAAGTGATGCACATTGGGGCAAGAAACCAAAATTTCACATATACGCTAATGGGTTCTGAGTTGTCTGTGACGGATGAAGAGAGAGATCTTGGGGTGCTGGTGGACAGGTCGATGAAAGTGTCGACCCAGTGTGCGGTGGCTGTGAAGAAGGCCAATTCCATGCTCGGGATCATTAAAAAGGGGATTGAGAATAAAACGGCCAATATCATTATGCCTTTGTACAAATCGATGGTAAGGCCACATCTGGAGTATTGTGTCCAGTTCTGGTCACCATACCTCAAAAAGGATATAGCTGAATTGGAAAAGGTGCAGAAAAGAGCGACCAGAATGATATGTGGGCTGGAGCACCTCCCTTACGAGGAAAGGCTACAGCGTCTGGGGCTTTTCAGCCTAGAAAAAAGGCGCCTGAGGGGGGACATGATTGAGACTTATAAAATTATGCATGGGATGGAGAGAGTGGATAGAGGGAAATTCTTCTCCCTCTCGCACAACACCAGAACCAGGGGACACGCACTAAAATTGAGTGGAGGGAGAGTTAGAACAGACAAAAGAAAATATTTCTTTACCCAGCGTGTGATTCATCTGTGGAACTCCTTGCCACAGGATGTGGTGATGGCACCTGGCCTAGATGCCTTTAAAAGGGGTTTGGACAAATTCATGGAGGAAAAGACCATCACAGGTTACAAGCCATAAGCAACCTCCTGGTTTTTTTTTTTTTTTAGAAGTGGGTTTTCTCTGTGCCAGGTGCAAGGGAGTGGCGACTGGACACAGGTATCTTGTTGTCTCGTGTGCTCCCTGAGGCATCTGGTGGGGCCACTGTGTGACACAGGAAGCTGGACTAGATGGGCTTTTGGCCTGATCCAGCAGGGCTCTTCTTATGTTCTTATGTACTGGGAACACCATCGCCCTGACTATGCGAACTTTTGTTGGCATGCTGATATCTCTGCTTTTTATTATGCTGTCTAAGTTTGCCATAGCTTTCCTTCCAAGGAGTAAGCGTCTTTTAATTTCATGGCTGCTGTCTCCGTCTGCGGTGATCTTGGAGCCCAGAAAAGTAAAATCTGTTACTGCTTCCATTTCTGCCCCTTCTATTTGCCAGGAATTGATGGGACCAGATGCCATGATCTTAGTTTTATTAATGTTGAGTTTCAAGCCAACTTTTGCACTCTCCTCTTTCACCCTCATCAAGAGGCTCTTTAGTTCTTCTTCACTTTCTGCCATTAAGGTGGTATCGTCTGCATATCTGAGGTTGTTGATATTTCTCCCGGCAATCTTAATTCCGGCTTGCGATTCATTCAGCCCTGCATTTCTCATAATGTACTCTGCATGTAAGTTAAATAGGCAGGGTGACAATATACAGCCTTGCCGTACTCCCTTCCCAATTTTGAACCAGTCGGTTGTTCCATGGCCGGTTCGAACTGTTGCTTCTTGACCCGCATACAGGTTTCTCAGGAGACAGGTAAGGTGGTCTGGTACCCCCATCTCTTTAAGAATTTGCCACAGTTTGTTGTGATCCACACAATCAAAGGCTTTTGCGCAGTCAATGAAGCATAAGTAGGTGTTTTTTTGGAACTCTCGTGCTTTCTCCATGATCCAGCGCATGTTGGCAATTTGATCTCTAGTTCCTCTCACACTAAACTCAGTGGGCTTACTTCTGAGTAGACATCCATAGAATTGGGCTGTTAGTGTTTTAGTAGCCCTACCATGGTGAAATATGAGAAAGGCAACTAAGAATTAATGCAGAAGCTAGTGAATGAAAAGGGACAAAACTGGATTCATTCTTTGAATACATTTGTCATTATATCAATAGGCAGCAAAGAAAGGTAGATTTGAAGAATTCACAAGCAACCACATGGTCTAAGCCAGGGGTTCTCAACCTTTGGAGGCCCGGGTACCCCCAGTGAAAGTCAAAATTTTTGGAGTACCCCAGCTAATTAGCATAATTAGCAAATTTACATAATTAGCTAATTTACATAAATTGCACAAAAATATACAAAAATGCCAGGATCCCGTTTAAAAAAACACAGCAATAAGACATATGAACAAAATGCACAAAAAACATAAATCCCAAGTACAAACCCCCCCAAACTCAACTCTTTCCCTCCCACTCCACCCATGTAGTTTCCAAAGTAAAAAAACAAATCCCAAGTACAACCCCCACAAACTCAACTCTTCCCCCCACCCCACCCATGCAGTTTCCAAAGTAAAAAACATAAATCCCAAGTACAACCTCCCAAACTCAGCTCTTCCCCCCACCCCACCCATGCACAGTTTCCAAAGTAAAAACATAAATCCCATGTACAAATCCCCCCAAACTCAACTCTTACCCCACCCCACCTATGCACAGTTTCCAAAGTCTCCCCAACTAGGCCCAGTTCAGAAGCTTACCCAAGCTGCATTCATCATGGCTGCCTTCCAATGAAAAACAGGCAGGGTGCTTGCATCATCAAGCTCTGGAGAGGCAGCAGACAGAATTGCCTCAGTTCTGTTAAAAAAAGCCATTAAAAAAGGAAGGTAGCCTGCATACAGGGACTGGCTCTTTAGAGCAGCAGGAGAGGCAGCTATCAAGCTGCCTGGGGGGGGGCGCATGTCACTGAGCTCTTCCTAGCTTTGAGTGGGGGAAGAAGAGGGTTTTTTTTAAAAAAAAGTATTTCAGACAGACAGACAGAGTATTCATGTCGCTGTGCCTCCCCAGGTCTGGACCTCACCGCACATCACTGCTGTACATTCACTGTAAGTGCCTACCTTGAGCAGAGTTTCTCAAAAAAAATTGGCCAGTGTACCCCCTATCACGGTCCATTTTTTGGAAGTACCCCTGCTAATTAATTAGCTGATTAATCGGTTAAAATAAAAAGTATTAAAAACAAAAAATGTCAAACTCGTGTGTGTGTGTGTGTGTGTGTGTGTGTGTGTGTGTGTGTGTGTGTGTGTGTGTGTGAGTGAGTGAGAGAGAGAGAGAGTGTGAGTGAGAGAGAGGCATTCTCTCCTCCCCTCCCCCCTTTGCAGAAAATGCTTGAAAATCCCTTTGAAAATGAGTGCCCTATAAAGAGAGAGAAACAGACATGTCCAAAGGTGACTGCATCTTGCCTCCACCGCTCTTTTCCCCTCCTGCTCCTAAAGAACCATGGGCTGTGGCAGATGTTTATGAAAGGGTAAAGGGTTGGTTATTGGCTGAGAAGGTTGGGTTTGGGCTGCTCCATTTGATCGGCTCCTGCTGGGCTTGGGGAAGGGAGAGGCCGAGCTGCCGGAAGGCGAAGCTGCCGTGGAGGGGGAGGAGGCTGGGCTGCTCCGTCTGACCTGCTCCGTCTGGGCTTGGGGAAGGGAGAGGCCGAGCTGCGGAGACTGAGAGGCCCTGGGAGGACGAGCTCTGGCTCCGGCTCCTCTGTGAAGGGGGCTGGGCTTGGAGGCGGAGTGAAGGGCTCTGGGTGCAGAGGCTCCGGCTGCTAGGAGGCCATGGGAGTCTGAAATGCGGAGGGAAGGACCGCGGGCCTCCGGCCGCCTCTACCAAGGGGCTCCGTATGCTCGGCTCAGCTCCCTCCCGCAGCACAGCCTTCCCTTCAGTTACGGTCACCCCGGCTGCGAGCTCCAGCCAAGCTGATGTGCCAATGGGAGGCTGAGATGACGTCTGCATCAGGCAATGGGAGGCCGAACTGGAAGCTTGGCAATTTTTTTCAAAAAATAAAATAAAATAAAAAACCGTTCTGGTCGCTGACGATAAGCTGATTTTAGCTGATAAGGGGAAGCCTATCACGTACCCCCGCCTGATGGTCTGCGTACCCCTAAGGGTACATGTACCACAGGTTGAGGACCCCTGGTATAGAGATTTTCTGTTGAAAGAAATAGCAAGTCCATTTTATATCAGGACTAACTACTAGAGTTGGGTGAGCCTCCCTGCACACATTTTGGACTAACTTAGAAATTTAGCTAAACCACTTAAAAAAAAAAAGTCAGGAATTGCTCAGCTTATTTTCTGAGCTAAACTGACTGTTGGGAGTTGCTTAGCTCCCAAAGCCACGGTCACTCTGCCTCCACCATCCCAAACCTTCTTGCACCTTTCCCAACTAACCTCCTTGGTGTAGCAATGACAGTGACTCAGCCATGCAAAGAGGGAAGGAGATGTAATCTTTCTTTTCTTCTTCTCTCCAAAACTCTGCTGAGAAGAAAAGGTCCTGGTGCCGCTTGGGAAATGCATTTTTCCAAAGGCTTACTGATTGTAACATTGCCAAAAAATAATGTACATATCTGACTTTCCTAAGCACCTTCACAGCTGTGCAATAAAGGATCAGATCAGCAGTTTTACCACTGCTTAAATGAAATCAGATTCAAGGTTTTCTGCAAAGTATATCTAGAGGCATGCAATGGGGCTTCTGAGTCTTTTCCCTTTCCTGCTTCAGCTCCCTGCACTATCTGAAAAGTCAGAGGATCTTCTTCTGGAGTGACATCCCATGCAAAAAATGAAAAGCTGCAATCTGCAGAGGAAAGTAGCAAAGCTCACTGAACTGGCAAAAGTGTGTGGGTGCTCACCTGGAGTTCTCTGAAGCCTGGCAACGTTTGGGGTGACCAGACTCCTCCACCTCCCCCCATATTACTAATTTACATATTTTACCAAATTTTAAAATGACTCTGCATAGCTTGCTATTTGCCATGCAAATAAAAAGTCTTAACCTGGTAGACCAAAATGTACTGTACATGCTATGGCATGTACTAGCGAGCTTTCTACAAGAAAAAATCAAACATTTTTGAAAAGACGACTTCATTATCTATAGATAGAAGATTCCTTTATATCAATTTGTGCTCCTGTTCAATAGAGCCGAGACATTCAATGGCCCTTCCTTGCTCTTGGGGGGCCTCCACAATGGAACCCCTGTCTCCCTTCTCTAACTAGTCAAGTTATGAACATTTCTGTTAACACCCGCAATTCTATCTTGGGTAGTAACAGTGGAAATGGGGGTGGTGGGAGGAGGAGAAGAAAACCTACCAAGAAAAAAAAAGAGAAAGAAAAGGACTGACTTCTTGTTAACTTTACTGCATTCACTCAGATAAGATATCATAATACTTTTCTCAGGTTCTTTCATGTTTGAATTCCCTCACTAATTTTTCAAATTGCGATGGTTCACATTTTATATGAATCTATGCAAACAGTGGTGCAGCATACATAGGGGATCTATTTATGCTCTTCGCCTTCAAGATAAAGATACCTTCTATTCTATTGAGACAATGAAAAGCTGAAAACTCCCATGCTGATAGCCTGAAATATTTTTGCTGCTATAGTGAGTCAAAGGTTAGCTCCCTCCCACCTGCAGTTGACTTTGCATGTTCTAGTATACGCACAAATGCACAGATAATATGATTAGAAAACAGCTTGTTCATAGAAGGCTGTAGTGTTCCCTTCAAGTCTCCCATGGTGCAGCACACTGACAAAGGAATAATAAAGATGCACATTAATAGGCCTTTGTAAGTTTTTTTTTGAATCCCACTTAGTGAATTTCAATGAATTTTACACTCACAGCTGCCTTATGTTAACCAAAAAAAGAAGAAAAAACAAATGAATAGAAGGCAACTATTGTAATCATTAAAGACCATCTTCCTTAGAGAGAAGATATAACAAATCTATGATAACTTCAAAACAGTATTTTTCTCTGTGCTTTGTTATTAATAAAATAGAATAAAGTTCCAAATTTTCATTCAAGCAAGCCATGATTGCTAGTTAGGAATAATAACTAAATCTCCTTTGGTACTATACTCTGATTATGGGTATAATAGACCTAAAAGAAAGTCAAGAGCAATCTCTCTGGAAAACGAGAGGTTATTTTGATGTCTCAAAGTGTCACTGACAAGTTGCATGAACCTGCGCCTGAGACAAGGGTGTACTTCAATAGCCAATTCACAATTTAGGAGCCAATCTATAAAAACTCTTAAGGCAAATGTATCAGCTAGGGACAAGGGAAAATGTGCAGGCCTGAATTGTGATGTTTAACGCTACATAGATTATTCACTGCATTTACCAAGAAACTCTCAAAGAGCAACAGTTATGCATGTATGCAGCTAGATGTCAGACTACTAGTTGTTAATGGGGTAAGGCACAGTACAGGGATCGCTGAGTACTGTTATATGCCAGCCTCATAGGAGCCAATCCAATTCTCACACAAGTTAATGGAAATAATGTAGGTGGCCCTGTCCAGAGATGAAAAGAAAAGCAAGATTAAGAGATTGAGACTTCATTTACCTCATTAGTGAGCTGAAAATAAAGCAAGTGCTGAATGGTGTTTTGTATAAAGAAGAAAATGGAATACAGAACTTTAGAGAGAACCCCACAGATGCATTTGTATCTGAAAAGCAACGCATTAAGACAGAATTTTCTTTTCAGATAGCTTATCACAGTAACTTTCAGGATTTCAAATAATATATTGGATTTTTGGTCCTGTGCTATACCACAGCTCCATCAGATCACAGAGGGATCGAACAGAATAGAGCATCTTTGAAAGAAAACCCACAAGGCCAAGACAATATTTAGGCCACTTGTAAGAGCACAGATCATCATGAAAGTCTGGAAATTATGCAAATGTAGTGTTAGCTAGATTTAGGCTACCACGATTAAATAAATAAATAATAGACTGTGCCTCTTCGAATCCACAGCTTTTGTGAGGCAATAGTGCTACCTACAGGCTCGAGTACAGAACAACATTCAGTAGACAAAATAGATGTTTTATCACTCAGCAGGCAAAACATCAGACATTAAAATGTTGGTATGAGATTCATTAAAGATTTTGTTTAACCAAAGTTTTAAATTGTATTTTTCTCTGTCCAGACAAAGCCCTCAATCCAAACTTTAAAATTTTCAGTTTTTCTATTGGTGCCACATTAGCACCCCTTTCCCACTTGCTTTTATTTTCGGTGGGCTTTTCCCCCTACCGTATTGGCCACTTTCAAAGTGATGTTACTGACTTCAAGAAAATACAGGACGTTAGAAATCTAAAACATTAAAAGATGTTCTACACAGGCTTAAAAATTAGAGTTAAAATGTTGACTCTCTCCCCATGTTGCTCACTGACCATGATCTAATGGTCCAACATGGGATGTTCTTGTAAACATCTTTTCCATTAGGGCAAATCTATATGTACAATGGAAATGCCCAGACAGAGGTGACCCAGGCATTAAAGTGAATGGGGAAATCAACTGCATGCAGAGCAACTCCACAAACACATTGCTGCAACTACAGAATGGGTGTCTGAATCAGGCTAACTTCTCTAAATGCTCTTTTCTACGAGGCTTAAGCGTAGTCATGGGAGAAGCTCCTCTGGTTTCACAGGCACATTTTGAAAAAAACTAGGGTTCCTCATTTAACTTTTGATTTACAGGTACTGTATTAGCTTACTTGGTCATGCATGGACAGTAGCATATAACAGAAACACCCAAAGTATGCAACAGGCATTTTATTAAATGGTGAAAGGTACTATTCATATATGTTAAAACCGGGTGCTGTTTTTGCAAAGTCATAAAGAATTTATAAACTACATGAGTTACACAACTACATAAGTTATGGAACAATTAAATTGCTTTTCTTCTTCTGAAAAACGTTAAGCTTGATTCAGAAGTGTATATTCTAATGCATGTTTCTTGTTCAGTAAACAAACAGTTAAAATGTATACCAGTATGTATTGTTTGTTTAATTTACAAGTGTTTTTCTCAAAATCTGCAAAAGATAAACTGATTTAATATACTGTATAGATGAAAAAGCAGGATACTGTTGCAATATAAAGTATCACACACAGACTTCACAGTAACAGTTATTTGAACTTCTTTAGAAAAGTATACAAGTTAAATATGAAAACAGAGTAAGTTTTGCTAAAAGTATTCCTTACTTGGTATTGTCAGATATTTTTTAATGCTGAAAAGAATTTAGATAGCAAATCTAAGTATTTGCAAGATTTTTACCTGTAGATGATTATACTTATTCGAATAAGTTTTTAAAAAAATCAGAGGTAATTGTTAACTATAATGTAATGGTTTCTGGTTTTTTTGGTTCAATGGTTTTGAAATAAGATCAAGTTATTTTGAAGTGGAAAAAGACCTTAAGTTAACTTTATCATGTTTTATGCCTACTAAACAGGAAAAAATTCACAGAGCCAATACAAAACTCCAACCTCAGTGAATAGATTTACTGTGAAACCTATTTACTGATAGGTTTAAAGTAAATCATGGGCATTAAGAAAAAGGCTTGTTTTAAAATAACCAATCCAATCACAAATCTACTGTCATATTATATGCTACATGTTTACTACTGGCTAGTATATATAAAATAAAGCTATGGTAGCTTACAATACAATTATAAAAAAATTAAGGAGACTACAAAATGCTTTCCGACTCAAATTTTAGGATGCACAGGACTAGTTTTAAAATAAATTGAAACATAAATTTTTATGTGTTATATAGAAAGAGTATGCCTTTCCATTACAATCCTAATAGAAAAAAAAAACCAGAACAGCTATATTTTGGTGAGGAAAAGAAAAACTGGTATGACAAATATCTATTCTTAGCTAAAATATATAATTTTTAGATACAACTTTACTGTACTGACATGCTCTGCTGATATCAAATTCAATATTTGTTTCAGCAGCTGAGCTCCATGCTTTATAACAAATAGTAGGAAAAATTATTTTTCTCCTTTATGCAGACAATTCTCCCCCTCCGCTGAATTACATTCCACATAAAAACAAACATTTCTACCTCTAAAAATTCTTTCAAGGTAGAGATAAATTCTTGAAAAAATGTAGAGCATCAGCCAAAAACAACTTAATGCCCGTATTTTCCCAAAGGTCTCTGACCTCTGACATTATTCAATATTTAAAATCTATAAAAGAACAAACAGATGACTGAAATTGTCAATTAAGAGAGCAACTGGTGCAAAATGCTATACTAACCTCAAAAGATGAATTACTTGTCATAAACTTGTAAAGCTTTTGTGAATTCAATATCTCATCCCTATCATTTGTTCTGGATACTTTAAAAGTATTTTTACTTTCAAAACAAATGTCTAAAAGGTGAATACTGAGTGAAAATCCCCAATAAAATAAATCACTCTTGAAATAAATTCTTAGCTTCAGCATTGGTTGTATTGCTTTGTACTTTAATCCACACTAAAGTTTTAGCTCATCCATCCTGAACATAAAATGATTTTCAAAGTAGTTAGGAAACATAATTTCATTGATACAGAAACTAACTTTAACAGCACATACACGTGACGTCATGCCATTTTAAAGCCGATATTTTATTTCTGGATGTAAAAAATTAGTTTTTTGAAACATCAAGATAAAAGATCTATTCTCTGAGCACTTTTGCATCTTACTAGTGATGGAAAATGACACAAGACAAGACACACATGATACTTTCCAGGCAAACATCATCTCCTCACAGAATAAATTTTTCATTCTACTGGAATTCTATTCATTTCATTAGCTCTGGATTGCATTTTTACAGTACGATACAATGCATGCTTGCTTCGAAGTCTTACTTTCAATGAAATTTACTTTTAAGTAATTGTGCATACGATTGCAGCCTTATACTTGGTCCTAAACTTGTTTACTTAGAAGTAAATCCCACTGTCTTCAGTGAGGTTTACTCCCTAGCTGGTATGTTTAGAATTGCAGTCTTGGTCTTTCAAAGTAAACCTAGGATAAAGGAATTGAAATACATGTATTTTCCAACTAAAGCATACAAATATCTCTTTTTTCTTTTAGAATTCAGTCTCTATTCCACGCATCCTCTTTTAGTCTACATTTATTCTGCATAACTCTTGGTAGAGTATTATCTTGAAAAAAAGATGCCGAATTCCCCAGATGCGGGGAAAACTGCTGTTCAACTGTTCATTGACTTTTGATGGTTGCATCAATAGGAACCTGCACCTTCTCCAAACTCAGGGATGATGCTTATCTTTTCCTAAATATATAATCTTCGCTGGATCATCCTTTTGTAAACTTTAACAACATCACTCATAGTATCTACAAATACGTCTCGCACTATATAAACATCCTATCCAATTAAATTTAACTGTTTTACCATTTAGAATCGGTATCAGTGGAAAAACTACAAGACAACTCAAACTAAAAAATCCTTTTTTGCTGACAAAGGGATTCACTACATTTGCCGTTTCTTTAATTCTACTAGGGTAAAGTTGGAATGTATTTTAGAATTAGGTACTGTCTCCAATTCCAGGTGGAAATAAAGGACACATCTAGAATGTAGCAAGTGAATATATTACCAAGGAAACAATTTTGCTACAAATTTTGCTGTCTGCTTCTTAATTATTGGTTGAGAAAATCCTATGAGGATGCAACACTATAGCAATTAAAAATGGGGAATGAAGTACTTTTATATGACCCTTCTACTTTGGCACTTACTAAGAAATAGTATTAAATTATTCTTTCAGTCATTTTTCCATTTCAAATGTACTTGAAGATCTAAACGTAACAGCAGATTTCTTATTAATCCCAAGTTCAAAGCACTTACAAATCAAATAAACTGTGCAAAGTATTTTAAATATGACAATGCAATTCATATTCACAAGGTTAATAGTAAAGATGGAGGGAAGTTTGTTTTGCTTAACAAATTATCAACCACAAGATCTGGATTAAAAGCAAAATGTATGCACTGATTTTATCTATATGCATTTAAAAGTATATTTTAAACACAAAGCAACATATGAGATAATGAAATCAGCAAACCATTTACTGGATGAATAAGCCATCACTGTAACTGAAACCAAAATCAAAGCTCAGCTTTGGGAATAATTACTTTAGTTTAGTCTTTATTGTAATCCCTGGCTAGCTAAAGTCCTAAATCAAAGACCACCAGCCTATTTACTTTCAGGAAATTTGTAATTTCACTGTGTGTGTCGAACAGACAAAACCCTCCTTCTTTGAAACTACTTTGGAGTAAAATACAAGACAGGTATTTAATGTTAAGGCTGTAACTAAAATATTTCCCCTATAATAACCCAAGACTCTGATAACGTAGTCCTTGGAAATATAATGGTTACAAATCCCTTTTATGGTTTTAACAAACCCTTATTTTCCCTACTCTGCTACATACAATGTAGAGTCTATTTGCACCTATTCAGTACTACATTACAGGTAAAGTTACAGCAAATTTGTTTTCCTCAAAAATGCAGTGAAGCCTAATATCCTTTAAGTAACAACAGACTTGTCTTTCATTAAGAGAGAGAACTGGCATAATTTTTTTCTCAGAAACAAACTGCCTTGTTGACAATGACTCTGTTCTTAAAATTCTGAATGGGATACAGCTCAATTTGCAGGTGTTCAGGTAGAAAGGTGAGAGGGTATTTGACCCTGATCGGGTAATTGTTCCTGTGGTAGGTAACTCCAGCCAGTTCAGTGATATCATTCTAGTGCTAGATAGGCTTCCAGAGTTTTCAACTTTGAATTGCATAGGTACGCTCAAGTGATCAGTCACTGAAACAGATACATTTTAAAATGCTAATGGTAAAAAGATACTCAGTAACAATCAACTGTAGCATTAGTACAAATAAAGAACTTTGCATGAAAGAAAAATAATTTTAATAAGATCGCATAATCAGGAATTATTGTTTCATCAACTTCTTGGTAGCTGTGCAAAACAAATAGGCTAGGATACAGGTAAACATTATCTTCGTATAATACTGCACAATTTTTATTAATTTATAATACTTGTGCCAATAGTACAGCATGAAGAGGGGGCAAGAATTAAGTACTGACTACTTCTCAAATCTTCAGTTCTCTTAAGTGCATATATGATAGATTTAGACATTAGAGCTGCCTTCATTCAAACAAAACAAAACAAGAAACTCAAATCATCAAGAATTCAATCACACACAGGTTACCAAGACAGTTTCAAAAATAATTTGCTTTATTTACTAAGTCTATGTGCTACTGCTGCTCAGGGGTTTGGTTTAAACTAGGGTTATTGTGCATTTGCCTACTGGAAGTAAAGTTAGCAGGCACACAAGCTGCCATCAACTCTTGGGGGCTGCAGTTTGTGCTATCCCATCACAGCTCAAAAAACACTCCAGTGTGCATGTTTTGCCTTGATCTTATGTACAGCAAGTGGAAGAGCGCAGAGAAGCAAAGTGTTGTAAACAAAGAGCTAGGAGCGAAGGATGGAGTTGCACAGCTTTATGGCAGGAATGGAGAAAAAAAATGAGGCTAATGAAATGCTGTTAGCTAAACCACCCTGGTAGGGATGATATGGAGAGAATCGCTGGGATTAAACACTACAGGGAATGAAAGAGAAGAGTCTCTTCCCCCACCCCTCCCATTATAAACAGGCGCGCACAGAG
Source organism: Plestiodon gilberti rubricaudatus (assembly GCA_026170595.1). Classification (NCBI taxonomy): domain Eukaryota; kingdom Metazoa; phylum Chordata; class Lepidosauria; order Squamata; family Scincidae; genus Plestiodon; species Plestiodon gilberti. Next base: position 42,358,611 of record JANXHW010000002.1, read on the forward strand.
AGAGAGAGAGAGAGAGAGAGAGAGAGAGAGAGAGAGAGAGAGAGAGAGAGATATTGCCCACACACACTGATTTCATTAAGGGAGAGAACACTGACAATCTTATAGTAGAGTAATAAACATATTGACCCGACACATTTATTCTTATGGAATACCCCTTATAAGGGCAGTGCCAAAGATTATTCAGTATTTGTGCATTTTTTGGAATGGGGGTAATCAATTTTTACACTAAACATTTACTTAGTTGGCCAAGATTTTACATGAGAACCTACAAAGTTGTCAAAAGACTTACAGAATGTTGAAGTTTTATTGGAGAGTCAAAGCAAAGTCTACATGTTACCTCCACATGGGTGAACAGTTATCCTAGGAAAACCCAATAGTAGATGTACATGGGGATCAATCAATTTTAGATTTCTCATTTACCGGTAAATACAGGCTTTTTAAAACCTTTTTTTCTTTTTAATGAAGTAGAGAAGAGCTTGAACTGGCCCATTAATGAGTTATTGCTAGTTAAGGATGGTGATCCATTATAATCTGAATACAGACATGCCTAATCATGTTGACAGTATAGTTCTGGAGAGTAATAAAGGCTACAGTACAGTAGACATTAATTATAGTTTCACTATATTCCGATTCTGTATTGCCCTTTAACAGCAAGTTCACCTCTTCTATGCTAATAACTGTTAGATTTATTTTTAACTATCATGAATTTGATCAACATTTTGTCTTGCAGTACAGCATATGTATTGTGACATCAGTGATTGTAATCTACACATTTTTATAGATCAGCAGTTCTTTTTAAAAGCTAATAAAATACAAGAACACATGCCTTATAACATCCAACATTTAAACACAGTATTTTTTTCCTAATTCCATGTTTCAAAAGTATTTTTCAGACTAAATATTTCTCAAACCCTCATAAGGCAAAAAAACTGTACACATCCAGGTTTTATTTGCAAAAGTGTATGTCCATCCTGGAATTTTCCTTTGCCAGAAGTCTTGCCTGACTCTTAATTTAAAGGAATTTAACCAAACCATTTGCCTAGATGTCATTCTTTTTTAACAAATCATTGTTGCCACTTGGAATTGAACCTGCTGACTGAAATGTTAACACTAAAAGTAGCCTTTGAAAATATGAAAACAAATGGGGAAACAGATACTGAAGGCTGGTGAGATAGATTTGAAGAAAAAAAAAAAGAGACAGGGGTAGCAAAGCACCATTTGCCAAGGGACACAAGTAGTTGAGCCTGAAAAGGAACAAAGAAAGGCTCAATAAGACAGGGTGGCTGTCGACGTTCATTTTTACCTGTACACCAAGATGCTCCAAGTTGCTCCCATCATCAATACAACCCTTTTCCTCACATATAAGGAAACTGATCTGATGCACTGGGGGAGGGGAAGGGGGAAAGAGAGAGAAAGGGCATGTAGAAAAACCAAAGCATCAATAGTCTCTTTCTTGGCAGTGCACTTGATATTTCTCAACAGAAAAAAGTTGACCAGACATATCCCTGATTCTTAAACCATGCATGGCTGCTAAATGCTTTTGTTTTTTTTAAAATAACTAAAATAGCTCAATAGAAGTAATGCGTATAATGATCCAACAGAACTATTAGAAACAGAAAGATGGGTTTGGGTCTGAAGGTATTTTCAACACTATTAAAATACTGAGTTTGTGATAATGGAAGTTTCTAATGTAACACCACCACACATACATACAACCAACTGCAGACAAAAACAAGGAGATTATATAGAAACAAACACATACCATTAGATCCTATATGCTAAAGAATTAATTTAACTCAAACATTTCAAAATTGTCTACTTTTTCCTTTATTTTAGCATATACCCAGTATGGAATAAAATATGTTACCTCTACCAATATTATTACCAGTTATTACAAAAAATGGTTTGAACTGTACCAAATTGCACTAATGTACAAGAAGATTCACCAACCTCAGCGAGATTATTTTGCTATAAAGCAAGGTAAACAAAGCTGAAGCATGGGAAGAACACAGGGGCATCCTATTAATCTCAGCTGCCGTATGGAACTCTGGGAACATGGCCTGGCAACAATAATTAAAAAAACCTTGAGACTGCTTACTAGAAATAAATCAACCAATACACAGGATCAGGCCCAAGCAAAGGCTAGAGAATGCTACATAGTGATGTCTTTTTTAATCGTTTGTTCAAAGGTACAGTGAACATGCCTGGAGTAAGTGTAAACCTTTGGACTGTTTTCAATTATCTGATTATGATACAAACCTAAGTTTGTACCAAACACATAAAAGCAAAACCTACGAGGCTGCAATCCTATACAGTACATACTTTCCTAGACGTAAGCCCCATTAAACACAATGGAGCTTAGTTCTTGAGTAGAAATGCATAGGATGGTGCTGTAAAAGTAGGCTTACCAGATCGTCGACCGGGACGGAGCGATCTCCCCTATCGATCGCTAGCGTTACCGGCCCCGCCCGCGCTCTGCCCTCTTAAGGGGAGATTGCTCCGTCCTGGTCGACGATCTGGTAAGCCTATGTAAAAGGGTTTTCAGTTGGTTATCATGCATGGTTTCTTTTGGCTTTTGAAACAACTTCAGGGCCAATTTATTCAATTCGCAGAATCAAGTGGTAAAGCTTTTCCTGGATTGAACTACTCCCGGCTGCAAATAAAGGACTGCATATTTGGGTACTCCTTCCACCACCACTACACAAGAAAAACACTCTAAACACAGACATCTCACCTGGTGTGGGAGGTTAATCGTTCTGAAGGGTGAAATACCTGTTTTATACTTCATTAACACTGTAAAAGAAACCATTCCATAATGAATTATCCATACTTTAATAGAAGAACAAGTGCTTGGAAAGAACCACTGTATTTGATCAGTTGTCTTTCATAAGGGAAATAGCTTCAGAGAGCAACAGATTAACCTGCATGATTTGCCTTTTACATTTGTAAAAACAAGTGCTGCAATGGATGCAGACTTCTTCCATAAACATATTTGACTGGGATACAAAGAGAACTATGGCACAGGTCCCGAATGCCCAATGGAAATGCGTGATTAAGCCTCTTGCACATCAGTTCCTGATACCATAGGGCAGACCACTTTGAAACAGCCTTTCAAACAGGGCCGGTAAAATATGTAATTTTAAACTTCATTGTTATTATAAAGACTATTTTTAATCTGAATTATCGGGTACCAAAACCTTTGGAAACAAAGACAGAAGCACTTAAAAAGCCTTTTCTCCACAAAGCCCTACCAAACCCCCTTTCAAGAAGAAACTGAAGCATAAACACAATGCTGAAACTCTGAATAGTATCAAAGCATCAAAACAGTACACTAGCAACAGATTCTTGAACAGCTAGTAGCTAGGGTCAAACTAGCCATTACTTTATGCCCAAGAATGGAGCTAGCATAGCAGCCAGTCAGCCTCCTGTGGATCACAGCCATAGTGTGAGCAGGGCAGCGACCTTCTGCCTGCCATGGTCCTAATCCAGTCCTAACTGAACAACAAACATGCTAGCCCAATCACGTGCTTAAAGTAATGGCTAGTTTGATCCTAAGAGCCAAACATGTTATGCATAAGATCTGTGCGTAGGTTACCACACCATCACTATCATCATAATCATCCCTCCCTTCCTACAAAGAGCTCAAGGTGGCATACATGATCTCCTCCATCACTACCAATGTTTTCTTTGCAACAACCTTAAGTATAAGGAGTCATGGGCCCAAAGTCACCCAATATGCTTTGTCGCTGAGTAGAGATCTTGCAAAGGTGTTTTTCCCCCCTTCATTTAAGGCAGCATACAGGGGACTCCGCATTTGATTGGAGCAGTTGTACTAGGGTATGGGGAACTTAAATTCTGAATCTCCTGAAATATTTCCCTAATCTAAATTGCCTTGTGAAGGTACAGAAACCTGCTTTTTTATTTTCTCCTGCAGGATTATCAGCAACTTCTGGGAGCCTAGATTTAGATCAGAAAAACAGGCTTACTTTTGCACCAATAAACCAATGCAGACCAAATGGTAAGTTCAACGTTTAACGGTACAACCCTTTCCATTTCCATCTCCCCTCGTTCCTCTTCCCACTGCCCCTGCATCTTCAGAAACAGTTTTGAGATACAGTATGAGGTTCTGCTCTTCAAAAATAAAAAAACCCACTGGACATGCTCAAGCTGCCGGACATTGCATGTGCCTAAGGTAGCTCTTCAAGTTCTGCCATTCAGTGTTGCTTTATTTGTTCACAGGTTACGACCGTTTACCATCCATATTAAGGTCACAGCCATACAATCCACAGACACAAAAAGAAAAGCATTCGAACTTATTTTACTTGTAGCTTTTGGGTACAGTCAAAACCAAAGGTTTCTTCCAAATTTTATCCAGTAATAAGAGGTTACAATACTGGCCCAAAATAAAAACATGACAAACCATTTTCATATAGCATGAAATGGTAGAATGCAAAGCAGCCTGTAAAAGAGCAGAAAGAACGTTTATGTAATACAAGGGTGTGTGTCTCCGATTCTCCTTCTCCAGCTGCCTTCTCATTCCCCACATCACGAGTAGCTCAGAAAGGCCCTTCCAACCTTCTGGCTTTTCAGGGGATATAAGGAGCTACACTGGGGGGGGGGGCGCGTCTGGGAAAATAGTGGTGCATGTGTAAAATGCTGCATGCAGCCCTTTTGATTCCAGAAAGAGAATTTATTCGGTCCTATTATGCAGATCCAAAGTTTCTAGTGTGATTTCAATATTACTCATAAGGCACAAGCATGCTGTGTAACTGAAGATTTTACCACGTTTGTAGCAACATATGCATGCAATTTGCACATGTTTATGCATTTACTCCAACTACTTCTACCCTTGTTTCAAGTACAGTCTCTCTTGCACACTTCCACCCAAAGTCAAAAATACTGGAGAGAAACTTAACAATATAGTATAAAAACAATATTTTGGTGACATGAGAAATCAAACTTAAGGAAATTTATTTTCTATTTATATGCCTCTTTCCATGATGAAACATTATATGCATCTCCTCCCACTTGGTTAAATAATTTTATGTTTCTGGTTCCATGTATTTATTGTTTACCTGTGCACCAAGGAAAGAATTGTAACACTGTAAGGACAAGTTTATAATTAACTCCAAAATCTCTCTCCAATATAAAAAAACCCTTGTAAATTATTTCAAGGCTACTTGACCTTATCCATATGCCTAAACAAAATCTATACTATATCTACAAACAAGGACCTTCAGAAGAATTTCTACGGTTGTACAGGATTATTCAAAAAGGATGGTACAAAAGTAAAGCTAATTTATTCTTAAATGAACTGACCTAACACAACCGTCATGACATGAAAAGACAGAAAAAGAAAAGACAGAAAAACTGTCCAAGTTTCATATGCACATTACAAATGTTCCATGTGGGCACTTGCGTAGCTACAATGGAGCAAGGGGGGGGGGCAAACAGCCACGGTCTCCTCGCAAGGAGACCATGGCTGTCACCCAGGGCATTTCCCTCCCTTGCCCCATTGTAGCTACACAAGTGTCCACATCGAACATTTGTAATGTGCATATGAAACTTGGACAGTTTTTCTGTCTTTTCTTTTTCTGTCTATTCATGTCATGACGGTTGTGTTAGGTCAGTTCATTTAAGAATAAATCAGCTTTACTTTTGCACCATCCTTTTTGAATAACCCTGCACTTCTATGCTAAAGTGGTGAGATGTCCCTGTTTAAAGTGAATGTGTAAGGTCAGCCTTAGACCTGAACACTTTAGAATGCAACATCAACTTTTCATTTTAGATTGTCAGTAGACTTAAAACGTAAATTCAGCATAAGCTAAACAATCTCAGGACTAACGTAGGAAGAAAATGGTACAGTAAAGAAAGAGCTTAAGGGTTTTTCCCCCCAAACTTTCCAAAGAACATTAGCTAAAGTATGTAGGGGAAGAGTGCGTAATAAAGTCCCCTCCCAACTGCATGAGAAGCGTGGGATGCTGAGACTATTTTTCCAAAAGAGAAAGGATTATTGTTATTTAAGACAATGTTTCAATATTCAGACTGGCATTTCATGTGCTTTATTGAAGTCATTTGGGAACATTCAGCTACTTGACGACTGGATATTTTCTTAGAATTTCATGTTCAACAGTCTTCTAAATAAAAATGTGTTTCCCTTTAATTATTGTATTAGGAATTGTACGCAGAAGGCCAAGAGACATTTGATAATGTACATCTTAAACTTTTCATTAAACTACCAAAATTCAAATCCTACCTTTTTGTGCACTCTTGACATTTTTGTCTGGCATTTTCATTAATTTTGCGACATACATAAATGTAGCTGAAATGTTAGCTGATCAATACTTTGTCTCTCTCTTGTAGCACTAGAGCACATTTCCCTGAAGACCATACAGCAGTACAGGAATTAAATGTGTAAAATACCAAATGTTAATGTTAAACACAGCAGCACTTACTGTATAACAACTGAAAAGGCTAAAACAATTCAGAATGGACAAATTGTACCACAAATTATCCACAATCATATTTAAAGATTAAAGTTTCTCCTGTAAAATAAATTCATTGACTTAGGTTGAAGTGTGTCCTTTTACTGATAGTTTAGTTTTCCAATTATTTTTCTGCTCATTACAGTAAGAAGTGACAGTACACGAAAGAGGGTGCATAACTCTCTCTCCTTCCTGCCCTATATCCCCTTGCACTCTCCAAGATCCACGTGAATGAACGTCTGATTAAGAGCCTGAAGAAAACTAAATCAAATTTATAACCAATACATTAGGACAGGTCATTCTAAAAGACAATCCTCACCATTACTGCACAAGATATGAATGTCACACATTGTGTACACACCAAAACAATCTGTAATAATCACTACATGTTAAAATACTGTAAAGGTAGTAAGGTAAAGGTAAAGGTGACCCCTGACAATTAAGTCCAGTCGTGTCCGACTCTAGGGTGTGGTGCTCATCCCCATTTCAAAGCCGAAGAGCCAGCATTGTCCGAAGACGCCTCCGTGGTCATGTGGCCGGCGTGACTCTCCTTGCTGCAGCGCGTAGCATGCAGCTGGAACACAGAGCGCTGTTTACCTTCCCACAAGCGGTACCTATTTATCTACTCACATTAATATGCTTTGGAACTGCTAGGTTGGCAGGAGCTGGCCAAGCAACGAGAGCTCACCCCGTCGCTGATTCGAACTGCCGACCTTTCGATCGACAGCTCATGGTTCAGCGGTTTAACCCACTGCGCCACCCACTGGCCTATGTAAAGGTAGTAAAAAAAGGCTAAATTTTAACATGAAGATGAAAACAAAAGGAACAATAGTGATCTTAAGATTTGAGAAAATGGTTTTATAAATGAAATATTAAAATTGTTTTTACTTACTGTATGCTTTTGACACTTGGAAAAAGAAAAAAATCAATTGCACAGAAAGAGCTAAAGTATTTAAATTTCATGTACTCTATGTGAAAAGGCTATTTAGGTTTCCTTAACATAACCAGGATATACTCAGTTGGTCTGCAATTTCTTCACACAGCTAGAGCTGCTTAACACCTCTTTACTTCAATGGCATCTGAAAAGCCTAAGACCAAAATCCTGTGTAAGAATCTGGCCGGCGGGGGATCCCATCTCCTGCCGCGGCCCACCATGCGGCAGGCCAGAGGTCTACTCGGGGAAGGGGACGTTCATCCCCTTCCCCGGGCGTACACCGGGGCCGGCCCTATCAGCCTCCTCTGATTTCTGCCAGCTAAATAGATGGCGGAAGTAGAAGGAGGCCGTGTAATGGCCAAGCCAGCCTGGCGGGGACAGGGATATGGCTGATGCCATCCCCGCCCCCTCCTGGGCCGGCTCATCCAATGGCCCCCCTCCGTCGCCGCCTGGACCGCCCATGCAGCCGCCGGCGGGAGCCTTACCTGCCTCCAGCGCCCACATGGTCATCCCGGTGGCGGAGTGAGGGAGGCCGGCCTTGCGCTGGCTTCCCTTACTCACGAGTCATCACAAACGTGCCTTACATTTGCTAAAACGTTTGCAACGGTTTCCAGCACCGGAGCACTTGCTCCGGCCCCAAAAAGGTAAACTGGATCTTGCTGCCCATTAAGGTAGTTAGCTATGTATTCAGTGCGTAAGACGTGTGTAAGACTGTAATCAGAAAAAAAGTATGCTCTGCAGTTGTTTGTCAACAGTGTAGGTTGTTGAGGTCTGGCTAAGAGTCAAGACTGAACTCTTGGGTAGCATCCCAACTTAGGATGCTACCCAAGAGTTTAGCCTAACTGCTGCTTCTGCTGTCAGGAGTTCCCTCTGTGAACAGAGGGAGCTCCTTTTCACACATAGAAGGCTCAACAGCAGCAGCACTAGTCAAGATGATTGCCCTTAAAATATGACCAACTATCATCTATGCCTAGCGAAAGGCTTTGAAACCTCTCAAATCTGAACCAGTAAGATGTCATTCAAAAAATAATGGCATAAATGATGCTTAATTTTTTAAAAGCTGTAGACTTAGACAGATCCTTAAGGCTGCTCTTGGGCAATGAAACAACTGCCAACCCATCTAACAGTTGTTTAACTGTGTTTGCCTTGAGAAAGCTCCATGTGAGGAGTGAAACGTTGGCATGAGATATAGAGACCCTCTTCTGCCTGTGGTTGGATTTTTTCTGTGTATATGTCATCTGGTATGTGCCCTTAATTTTTTTTTTCAAAGTACAAAGGCGATTTTAAGATATCTTTATTTCTCCGTTTACATTGTCTACATGGCTGTTGAACCCATATTTCTTGCTTCGTTGTCAATCGTACCTGGCCATGAAAATCTCCATACAACATTGCCAACCCATATTTGAAATCAAAGTCAAGAACAGGCAGATATTCTCTGCAGTCCTTTGTCTGCAATGCCATGCTGCGACATCATGGCAGATTACCCGAGTTTAAAAAGGAGGAAAAAGAAAAACATAGTCTAATCCACCAATAGCTCCTAGCTTGTCAGTGTTAAAGCAATAGTGCTTGCGCAGATAGACAGTCTCTAGGAAGAACAGTCAAATGTTCAATGCAGACAAGGCACAAACCATAAAGCTCCAGTAAAAGTTTTCAGAACTTAGCGGTAGATTTGGAAGTCTATGAGTTAGCCAAATGCCTTTATGATTAATGATTAGACAAAGGGCCCAATACTATCCAACTTTCTAGCACTGATGCAGCCACACTGCAGCCCCGAGGTAAGGGAACAAACATTCCCTTACTTTGAAGAGGCCTCCATGACTGCCCTCCCCACAGCAGGATGCAGCTCACGCCCCATTGGCACAGCTGCATTAGACCTGGAAAGTTGGATAGGATTGGGCCCTAAATGACTAGGAAGATAATGAAGCTTACTTTCAGAGCAACACTACATACGACAATGTAGACAGCAAGCTCAGCTCAGGCACTTGGGAAAAAAATCAGATAGCCTTTGAACACTTTTGGAGTTTTGAAGATGAGTTTGTCACTTTTTATGATTTTGTTTATGTGTACAAAATTCCAGAGAATAAGTTGTTTACTACTGAAGCAACATATTAGTTCCCTTACAAAATTACAGCTTATATATCTTTGAAGCAATGTTACAGATGCAAAGGAGTTGCTGTATCTGAGTGGCCACTTCCTATTTTGCTCGATGACATGGTTACACCTCAGACTACTGTTGCCCTTCCCATGCCAGTCTTGTAACCGTTGACCTGGGGAAATAGTCCCATAAAAGCAACATCATCACTTCTATATCATAAAAGCTGGCCTTTAACTAACATGGTTACAACTCAATTTCAAAAACTTGCATTTTCAGATTAGTATGCAGTCATTGCCATCCATCCCACATCTTAAAATCAGGCATTGCCATTTTAAACTACTGTACTAACTTTGGGGACCTATTGTTTCATTTCCTAAAATGTTTCTCTATGGAAGCAGGACACTTGACAAAGGTGGTAAAAACATTTAGCTGATAAGGAGCAGGCTAAGGGAGACATTGGATTAAAACTACTGTAGCAATATATAACCAATGCTAAGTAGGAGAGGGGTTTTGGAAGAGCAACTAAAGAGGTAAGGGAACCCATGACAGAATTGATGGGATTGCTATTTTTGTATAATTAAAAATTCATTTGTCTCTAGTTTGGAATGATTTGGAAGAGGCTGGATCTCACACACCAAGAGTAACATGAAGTTCCCATTCACCAACAATGGAGCTCATAGGAACAAATTTGGCCCATGTGTTGTACTTTCTAGGATCTGGTGTTCAGAGTCCTTTCTTTTTGGTGGTCACTGTAATACTGGTGCAAAATACCAGTTCCAGGAACAGTGGCATTCCTGGAGGGGGTACGGCACCGTAAGTGGTGCAAGGCGCTGCACCACGCCTTGCAAACTGGTGTGACACGGTCCCTCCCACTCGCCCCCAGAGCCATTCCAGCAGTGAAGGCAGTTGCTTTCGCTTCTGGAATGGCTCTGGGGGAGAGTGGAAGGGGCCATGTTACACCAGTTTGCAAGGCGCGGTGTACCGCCTTGCACCATTTACGGTGCTGCACCCCCTACAGGAAACATTGGCAGGCTCAGTGTTAGACTCTTACTACCAGCTGCTTATCATGATTTTAGTCTGTCAGATAAAAGTTGTGACTCGGTCCTAAGACTATTCCATATTGAGCCAGCATAAACATATCAGCAATATTAAATGCTAACATTCTGATTAAGGCTTAGAATATCATACCAGAAAAGCAGCAAGACTCCTTGGTGGTGAATCCCAGTCAAAGCAACTATTTATATAGTAAGCAGCATTTATGAGAACCATGACACAGCGTTTCATACGAACGAAGTTTCGTAGTAGAAGCTGAAGGAAAAATGTAGATTGTGTTAGCAGTTTAGGTATGAAGATCATCACAACGTATTTGAAGAACTGAAAACACTGTGCTGTATAGAGTTAAATATTTATGTGTGACGAGAACAAGGGTGGGAAATGACTATCCAGGTATTTACCAGTAACATCAGCACCAGCTGCATCAAAATGCAGGTTTGTACTGTAGTTCTGTTGTATAGCTTGAAGTAACTGTAGTTATAATGCACTGTTTTGCCCAGGCAATTCAAAAGTACCTCCTACCAAGACTCATTTATAAATGTTTCACACATTGCCTTGGTATTAAGATTCAGAGGTTTAATATGCCAACTTAGATTTTGAAAACTGGAAGTCTGAAGTTGGTCTCTTAATCCATTCTCGACACTAAAGAGATGGCTGGTTTTGAGCAATCATGAATATTCTCTACAGGTCTAAGTAATTCCCTCAATGGTAATTTTAGTCATTGCTTTTCCATTAAAGTTGCAATAATGCATGTTAAAGTCACAATACACGAATCACATTAAAATTAGGTTTACAGGAATAGGAAGAACAAGAAGTTTCACTTTAAGGAATGGTGTTATTTCTAATACAGTTAGAACAATTTTTAAAAATCTACATTGAATTAACCCATAAAATTAAATGATAAAAATTCTAAGCCTGAAAAAAAAAACATTTATTATAGCTGTAGGATTACTTAAAACATACAGACACACAGCTAAAGTGTTCAGAGACTTTGGACTTTTGGAATAGTTACTACCGGTAAATATTAACAGCTATTAAGAAGTAAACGTATGTGAAAAGGAAAAAAGATCCTTGTCAATCAGCCTTGAACAATCAAATGAACTATTTTTGTTGCCTTGGTTAAGATTCTAATAAGCATCGCTGAGTTAGAACTGGGAGAACAAAAGGCTGATACATTCCCTAATCCACTACAATATGGGAGTTCCTCCAGGTCAAAGTTAGCCACAAAAATTTATGCTAGACTTAGTTTACAGCCACCTGCACTAAAACCTGATACATGGGACAGACTGACAACTTTAGCTTGAGTTCTCATTCACACGTTCCACAGAGATTGAACTGTGGCAGAAGATATATTAAAATGTATATTCTTGCCTCTTTGAAGTCTCTATATAAGTTTTTCTGTAAAGGGGTAAGTGACACATGCTATTCTGTCTGCTAACAATGCTTGACAAGAAATGGTTAGAAGGTTACATGATAGCAAGCCTTATGAAAACAATTAGTTTTTTCTAGCTCTTTACCTGTTTAGAAAGTCTGTTCTCTTCTTCAATGTACTTCTGTTCTTTGGGTAATAATGTTCGCAAGCTGGCTTTCACCTATGCAGCAAACATACATATTAAATATATGTATATATAAAAGTGTACTGAATGCTCTTGCGTGTGTGTTTGTGTGTGTGTGTGTGTGTGTGTGTGTGTGTGCGTGCGCGTGCGAAAACACTGCAAAGTCATAACACTGCGAAGTCATGACGCCAAGACTACAAACTAGAAACACATAAGGCAGAGAAACTCATGCTTGTGTATACATTAGCAGCAAAGTGAGAAAGTGTGGGTGTCTCAGCCAGTGACAGAAGAGCATTCTGCAGTATACATCAAGGTTTAGAGAAAATGAGGAATGACAGAAATTCCCTACAAATCAGGAACAAAAGCCTTCATGAAACTGAACTCTTTAGCAGTACAAAAAAGCCAAAGTTAAGACTTACAGCATTAAAAATCACATCTATTTCAAGATAGATGACCCCCTTTGTTGGCCCTGTCAGCTGCTTGTTTTTCAAGACGTAGGCTTTCTGTTCACCATTTTGAATCTGCGGGAAAAGGACATGACAGCCGTCTGTCTCGCAGTCTCCACTGAATACACTCCCTCAGTGACCTTTGACCCCCAGCTGCTGAAACTGACAGAGAACCCAAAACAACTGTGGCAATTCTGACAAGTACCTGTTCATTACCAGGACCAAGTCTGTCAGGAAAAATTAACTATCATGGGATTCAACATGGCCGTGAATCGAGTATGTTAAAATTTTTTAGCGTTCTTATTACAGGCCTTGGTTGAGAAATGACAGAGACAGAGCTGATTTTTTTTCCATGAGCATAAGAAATATAGAGCACTGTGTTAAGTAAATAATAACGATGATAAAAACTTACAGTCAACAATGGTATGGCCACTTTGCCCAGGAAGTCAGCACTCCGATCTCGATCTTCATCATAAACTGTCACTTCTAGAACTGTGTGGATATCCTTAACATTGCTATGGAAAGGGTGGGGCAAAAATAGAGACAGGACAATAATCAAACTGAACCAAAAACAAATGCATTAGGAAGTTACTAAAAAAAGGTCAAATGTTGCATGTATTTTACAAATAACTAAAAAAAAGGAGATGGAGGAAGGTATAGTGAAACAGCAAGATCCAGGAATGCAACTAAGGCATGATATCCCCAACCAAGTCATTTTAGTCCCATGTTTGGTGCTATACATGCCAAATATAACATCCCATGATCAAGCCTTTTGTTAAAACATATCTGCTAATTTAATGTGTTGCACAAGACATGCAGATAAGTGTGTACTCAGAGAAAGGAAATAAGGTCCTCAAAAAGTGCAATACATCAAAGAGCTTTCAGTGGACATGACTAGTTCCTTAGTGGTTGTAGTTAAAGGGTTCCCAAATCACAGCAGGCACCATATTTTGAAGCAGTTCAGAGGTTCGCAGAGTTCTCTCACTCCTTCTACTCCCTAAATTGTTGAGGAGCTTCAGTTTTTGGGACTTAAGCTGCATGTCATTGTGCACAGCAAGCAATACAGAATTTCACTGCATTCAGAAGTCACTGTTATTTCACTGCAAAAAGAATTCAAACTTTTTCCAGGTAATTATACTTGGACTAGAACCTTATAAATGTTTTCTGGGTGACAAATGCATCGTAACTTTGGAACACACAGGGGAAAAAATCTGAAGGTAAATACCAAGGAAACAGTCGATACACCTGTTACAGGAATTGCTGCTTTCAAGATATTATGCACAAGTTACTTTGATGACAATGAGTGAAAAACTGGATGTTGACTGCTCTCTCTTTCTCAACAATAAACGTAACATCTTTTGCTTGTTACAACAATCATTGAGAGAAGACAAGTGAGGAGCACAATTGTTGGAATTTTATTTTGTCTTGTATTCTTTTGGTTTAGTCAAAGCAAAAGAAGTTTGGATTTTTATAGGTCTTATCGCTTACATGGTGAATATTGACTTCATAAAGCAACCATGCAAAAAGTTAGATGCAGGAATGCAAGCAAAACTAAAATTTGTAACTAAAAGTTTAGTGGATAGTGAAGTAGCAAGGAAATCTGAAGCAAGTTTCCTTCCTCTTGGTGCTGTATTGCAATTAAAGGAAAACTAAGACAGCAAAAAGATGCAACTATTTTTAATGAACTGGAATGTGCAACAATGTAAACATATGCATGTTTAATGGACTTAAGCTCCACTATGTGTCTGTAATAAGTGTGTTTAGGATCACGGTTTAAGAGTGTCAAAACATTATTGCCACTAATAGCTTCTGCCCTAATTCTCTACAGTTATTCCAAAAGAAAGTGCCTGATACGGGTTTTGAATCTCACAGGCCACATACCTTCAATCCAGTATACGCTAGAGAACACTAAAGCTAAGGAAGAAATATGAGGAAGATATTCCACAAGAATATGTGTCTCAACAAATTTTTGTAAAATAGTTCTCTATAGGCGACGACCCTTTCAGCTCTGTTTCTACGATGATTCACGTAATGAAAAGGTTGTATGTCAAATGATCTATTGTTCAATGAATCATGTAGCCCACACCTCTGTCACCAGGCACGCTGTACCACTGAGCTCTGGCTTTCCCCTACAATTACACAGGTCTTCATTTGTGGGGGGGAAAAGAGACAGAAACATCAGTGACCCAAGTGCTGGCTTATAAAAAGGAGCCAGTAGTTCTCAATCTATTTGAATAGTAGAACTTAAAAGCAGTACAAACAAAAGCCCAATTTTTTTCTTGTTTGGATATACACAAGCTTAGAGACAAACAATTGTAAAACGTTGGGCCAAATGGCCATGAGATGAAAGAAGTACAGGTCTGACAATTCTATGTAAAAGTTTAAATGTATACAAGGTAAGCACAATGAACATTCACAACAGCAGTGATAATGCAACCTTCTTAGCTTTGCTATGCCAATCATCACATTCCTTGGAAAAACCTATGGGTTTTTAAGCATTACAAAAGCAGATAGCAATAAGTAAAACATACACAAAACCATAGCTCTACTTCCTCATCCCTTCAGTTCTTTCTGAGTAATCCCATTTACCTTATTTGATCTCTTTCAGAAAATTAATTTCAAAAGTAATGTAGGATCCAATGGAACCCAACCTTAAAAATAAGGAAATATTGCAAAAAGCATTTGGAAATCCCTTCCTTATGATTCAACGGTGCATGACTGGTTTATGAAGAAAGAACAAAAAAGCTATTTTCAGGTTCATAGTAACAGGTGCCTTTACCTATAAAAATCAGGTGGATCAAATCATATTAGACACTTGCTTCAGCAGCCTGAGGGGTAGTCAGGCTTGGACTGGATTGCCAGGTATATTTAAATGTCTGAAACAGCAGTTTGAAAGTCCACAGTTCCAGTGTAGTAGCTGAAAAATAGTTACCTACACTACCTTCAAGGTACACTAAAATTTGGAATTACTTACTTGAAAGACCATGTATTTTCAGCTACCAGAATGTCTACTTTATACTTGTGAATTCCAATGCAAGAATTCAAGAATGCAAGAAACCAATGATGGTTTCTTAAGAAACCAAAGCATTTTATCTCTATCTTGATAGCTTTGAAAGGGCTAGCCAGGCTTACAAGTAGTAAAGCAAGACAATACATTAAGACTTACAACGTGAAGATTTTGTTCCATTCAGGGTTAAGGTTCTTGTATACTGTGTGCGTCAACAGTCTATCATTGTTCAACTCCACTACGCAAAAGGGGTCACTTTTACCTGGGAAGAGACCATTTCAGATATTCATAAATCATATATTTATGATTTATGAATCATATCATATACATAAGTCATATATAATTTCCTAGTTTCCTGTGCATCCTACATCTTGCGCATCCTAAATACTGCACACACGTCATAAAAACAGGGTGCTCAGTCCAACGTGTTCTCATTAATACGTAATTATTTAATCTATCATTCTATCATCTCAACTGTTGAACCAGTAGTATTCGATGGCTAGAAAATTTAACAGTAATATCAAATCAAGGTATTTAGGAGCTAGTCTGAAAAAGAGAATTTCACCATAAGCTCTCAAAAATCCATTACTCATACAGCTGAGGTAGAAAAGCTTTAGTTTAATTGGGGAAAATTAAATATGGCTTTGCAAAGTGAGCTAGACGATATTAGCTTGTCCATTATTTAACTGTAAAAATTGTTCTTGGGAGTTAACTTTTCATAATTCACATTTCTGCAACTGTTGCTTTTAATCAGATCTATCCTTTTTTTTATTGGAATGCGATGTGAATGTGCCATACGATAAATAAATATCCTGCAGTCTTAAGAACACTTACTAGGTAGCTTATCTTATTGAACTCGTGGTATTAATTTCTGAGTAAACATATAAAACAGCCTTATACTGAATCAGACCAATGGTCATTCTAGCTCAGCAAAGGCTGGATGACCAGGGTTCAGCTGTTTTCCAGGTTTTCGGAGAGGGGCCTTTTCCACCCTTCCTTGGAGACGTCAGCAACTGAAACTGGGATTTTCCGCATGCCAAACATGAGCTCTACCATTGACCTATGCTTAGTTACTTATTTTAAAGATTTATAGATCACATTTCTTATGTTCAAGGCAGTGTGCAATTAAAAATAAAAATACAACCATAAAAACATATAGAGAAAAACCATTAAAAGCAATTTAAAAATACAACGTTAAACAATACAGATAAACAGAGTAAGACAATGGTATAAAAGCAGTGACCAAAGACCAAATCTTGCCGCCATCCCCTTGGCTTCCGGTGGCGGCAGTATCCTAAGCAGGGCCCTATCTGATGAACATAGGGGGCGGCCGCGCAGAATTATGCGGGAGGTGGTGGTCCTTGAAGTATCCTGGACCTATGTCATATAGGGTTTTAAAAGGTCATCACCAACATCTTGAATTGGTGAATTATACGGCAAGATAATGCTTTAATGAAACTATATAACATCATAACATCCTAAAACTTAATGCTATGTGCATCCATATTTCAGACAACAGATTTTGCAAAAAGGTACATGATGTTTACATTTCTGTTAAAGAAACTTGTCACTTTTAAAAACAGTTCAAATATAACCAATGCCCACATAAGTCAAGACTATTTTACCACATGACATGAAACATGTCGGGGTCAATTAGAAGAGAAGCAAACCTATGCAACTGATCTAATATTGATAGTAAAATGAAAGCCCCAGATGGATCTTGTTGCAATCTAGTAAAATCTCGTACACTGGGCAATTTCACAATAATTTCAATATTATTGTAATGTAATGTCATGTATTACATGAACCCATGAATTCAGCAGTTCAAAAGAGGCCACATTAACGATATCAGTAAGGCATGTAATTTGTTTCATACCTTATACAAATGACAATTAAATCAATATTTAGACAAAGCTGTCCAAGAGTCACATCTTCCAAAATGCAATATTGATTCAGACGCCATCATAGGTTAATGTGCATATTATTAACTTTAATGGTCAAATATAATTGTTTTAAGCATACTGAATTATTCTCACAGTAAATGTTTACATTTTGCAGAAAAGTTAAATATAATTTAGTCCTAACATAAAGAATGAAATCATTAAACCATTTGTGATATATATACAGCGTTGAAAGGATAATCTCAAGTATAAATGCAGGAATTCTCCACTGTAATACCGCTCTTCCAGTGGGAAAAGGAGAGTTCACAAAGGAGGAGCACTGGGTTGGAATGTTTCCTTTTTTGTCTCAATAACTTGGTCACTTTGTTTTGCAGGTTAGTGCAGGTACGAAGGCTTAAAGCTGGGCTCTTGGTGTGAACTCTGAGGTGGCAGAGGCAGGGTATGCCCTATCTTCCTCCTCTCAGTGGTCCCAGCCACCTCGGCCCCCTGAGGGGGGCTGACTGTGAGAAGTCCGCCTTCCTCATGAAGGGGCGGCTGTGGCTTTGAGTCAGGGTTGGAACACCTGCCTGGGGTCAAACCACAGTCTGGCGCCCCTTCAGCATGTTGCTGGCACCCCTTCAGCATGCTAGGCTACAGTCTGGGGCCCCTTCAGCATGTTCAACTATTCTCTGCTTTAACTCCTGCTGGTCTCCTGGTCTCTTTCTGTATTTCTTTCCGGGGGGAAAGCAGGATAGAAATCTAATAAATAATAATAATTTTGTCTAATAAATTTTCCTGGCACAGGAAAAAGATTAGTCCACATCATGTGTTTCAAAGTAATTTTGTGCAAATACATCATGAGAATCTGTATATTGTTTGTAAATGAATCTTGACCTGGATGTAGAAAACCAGCTATTGAAAGATGACCGTACAAACTTATTGGCTTGATTCCTAAGGTATGCAATTGAAACTCAATTTACACAACAGGCCTTTTTCACCCCTCCTCCCTACTATAACCATTCATGTCCCCTTAAAACCCACTCTTGCTCCAGGTGCCCTTAACTGTCTGAAGTACACTAGACTTACAGCGCAATCCTATCCAACTTACACCACCGGTGTAGCCCAGCGGTGCAGCGAGAACGGGAGGCCAAAGAATGGAAAGGGGATTCAAATCCCCTCTGAAGAGGATTTGAACCCCCTTTCCGTTCTGGGGCCTCCCATTCTCGTTGCACCGCTTGGGTTACACCAGTGGTGTAAGTTGGATAGGATCGCGCTGATACACTGGGAGCAGGGACATCCCATCAGTGGCACCAACCCCCTGGAATACTCTTTCCACCCTCAGATACCTATTTGGCTACTACACTTCAGTCTTTTAGGTGCCATGTTAAGACCAGTTGTTTTTCTGTGTTTTTTGGGAGGAAGAGCAATTGGTTGGCTGAGGTGTGTTTTTTTTTTTTTTTGCTGGGGGGGTTGTTGTCAGTTGATCGATATCTATCGACAGCTAGTTTTGCACATATGGTATTAATGATTTAATCATCAGAGCTACCTTGGGTTGCTTTTGAAGAAAAAGCAGCATAAAGCTCTTAAAATATAAAGATCATCTTGAAAGTTAAGGAACCTTCAACTCAAAACATCATGTTATGGAGCTCTGAGGGTTGCAGTAGAAGGGAGGAATTGATAGAAATGAAAAATTACACTTGCACAAGTAATAGTGCAATAGATCTTCGGTTCTAAGTCATTGTACAAATACACATACTGTAGAATGCTAGATCTGAAAACTCTGGAAGCTCTGGCATTTGATCTTTAGAAAGATTAGTTGATTATCTTTCAAACACAAACAGAAAAGCCTTACGCAAAAATCTAGAAAGATACAGCAAAGTGTTGTGATTCTGCCTGTAACAGGTTAGATTTACGCAATGTGGTTTTTCTTTTCAGTTTATATAGTGTAGTAGCATCAGCTAACACTTTCTTTGCAAAGCAATACACCCTGGGATAATCTGCATATGAATTTTTGACAGAGTAGTCACCACAAGGTGATTTTACCATGTGATTTTTAAAGGTTTTTTTAAAAATCATTTTTTAAACTATTAGCATAGTGATATATTATTTTTACTCTGGCACAGCAATCTCTGGGGTCAGAGCAAATACGTTAGCTAGCCTTTATAGGATCATGCCACAGCGCACACTCCCTTGCACATGTGATTTTTCTCCAACCCTCAGCATTACAACCCTTGAGCCAGGCCCCAAATTCTCACCCTCTATTATGAGTAAAGCTGATAGTGATTTCTAGGAAGGTTTGTGTGCCAAAAGATGGAAAATAAGTGGCAGACCTATACAGGTGGGCCCCCATATCCGCTGGGGATATGTTCCAGGCTCCTCCGTGGATACTTGAAACCGTGGATAAGAGCGAACACCCCCTCCATGGTTTCCTGAGGGCCCCCCCACCCTGCCTCCCCTGCAGGCAGGCATGCTTGCCCCCCAAGCTCTTATTTTTCTTTCAGCAAGCTTTGTTTCTTCCTTAAAACAAACAGAGAGCAGCCTCCATTGCAGGCAAGTAGAACGAGGGTAAGTCCTACAGAGGCTCTGCAAGGTTAGTCTCGTTCTACTTGCCTGCAATAAGCAGCCAAAGGCTGCTTCTCCTGTTTCTTTAAGGAAGAAACGAAACTTACTGGGGAAAAAAGTAAAAGCCTGGGGGGGTCCCCACGATCCGTGGATAACTGAAACCGTGGATAGCGAATCAGTGGATATGGGGGCCCACCTGTAGCTCTAACTTGATTCCTGCATTCATTTGTTTTGCCCAGTTTTCTGTATGTCAAGGGTGGGGAACCTATTTGCGGTGGAGGGCCATTTTCCCATGGGGAAAATTTGTTGTAGGCCGGCCGCAATTTTGGCACCCCCACTGCAAATTTGACCCCCCCCCGGCGAATTTAGCAATCTCCGCCCCCCACCACTCTCCGAACCCCACCCACCGCCCGCCCGACCACTCTCCAAACCCCCATCCGCCCACCCACTGCCCGACCGACCGGTCTCCAAACCCCCACCCAACCACCGACTGACCGCTCTCCATACCTCAGGCTCCGGGCCGCCGCCACCGTGGCCTTCCCGCATCAGCTCCTTTTGAAAGCGGTCTTCCTGTACATGCGCAGATCACCGATGACGCCAAGAGGGCAATCTCTCAGCCTCAGCGGCGCTCTGCGCATGTACAGAAAGACCGCTTTCAGAAGGAGGAGGTGCCGAGGTGATGCGCCGCCTGGCCTACACTTATTGGCAGCAGCTAGCTGGGGTTTTAGATAGGGGTCTTCCTCAACCCTACTTGGAGATTTCAGAAACTGAACCTACTTCTTCAAAGTTTTGTGACCTGCTCCCAAGCTGCTCATGAGCTTCTTGTGAGTTGCGACCAGAGGCGTAGCTAGAGTGGAGCGGAGGCAAGTAGTTCTGCAAGACTCCGTTACACCGGAGTCAGCGGCCCCTCCCCCTTGCTGTTGGAACCATTCTGGCAGCAACAGCAACACGCAGGACACTCCCCTGTCGCTGCCGGAATGGCTCCAACAGCAAGGGGGAGGGGCCGCTGACTCCAGTGTAACGGAGTCTTGCAGAACTACTTGCCTCCACTCCACTCTAGTTACACCACTGGTTGCGACTCACACACTGAAAACCCCTATTTTCTCTATTCTGTAACTATGTATCTGAAACCCAGATACTGCTAATGTTATAGTTAGGCTTACCAGAGTCCCGGAATCGAGGCGTGTGTCGGCCTAGGGAGGATCCGAACTGCTCCCAAGTGTGCACCGCGGCAGCACAATGGGGTTGCGGCTTCCGGAACTTCCAGTCAATGACGCGACCGCCGTTGGGCGGCCGTGGTGCACACGTGGGAGCGGTTCAGATCCTCTCTAGGCCGATGCACACCTCGATTCCGGAACTCTGGTAAGCCTAGTTATAGTGTTTTTACTACACTACAATTTCTTACACTGAAATCTTCTCTATGTCTTATTCTTCTTAAAACAACAACTATGAACTGCAATGTGTGTGTGATTGACTGTAGCTTCCTGCACTCCTATTAGTACTCAAATTCTTTAAAAAGGAAACACATATTGTGATGACTAATTTGAAGATGGCTGCTGATCAACCAACCTTTTCTGCACTACAGGTTCATCATCCCCTGAATTTGATGTCTGCTTTCCACAGTTTGAATTTGTACGTATCAGCACATGGGAACCTGTTCTTCCCATACGAATACATTTTGACAGCTTGCACTTGGTGCAGTTATAGACCAGTAGATCAAGTATGGCCTGAGGTGCTACCTAGTAGCCCCTCTCATCCAGAGCACAACCAGCTGCTTTGGACTCTTACTTCCAGCCCCTGCCAACAGGGCTCAGTGTCCTGTGCCAAGAAAGGAGAAAGAAAAAGAGAGAAATATCAACTCCCACCATGCAGGGGGAAGTTGTATTTTCTGAAACATAAGCAATATGCAAACTGCCAGGATGCAATATGGAGGTATTGGAACCAAGGCCTGTTACCAGATATTGGGAGTTGGAATTCAAAGATGGGAAGTAGCAGGGGCACCTAAACAATTTTGAGTCTCTAAGAACACAGTGATTCCCTGGAGCCAGCCAAACAAAATAAATCTTTCACACTTTAGGGCCTAGATTGAAGCTCCGGGGGGGGGGGGGGATGACAACTGCATACTCCATCCACCAAATTAACGGCCCTTGCATCTTATCCATACTGTTCCTGAAAAACAGTCTCTTGTATGAAGAATCAAACTTTGCCAGGGTATCTACTTAGCCTGCTTAGTTCAGGTCTCTTATTCCTTGTATAACCCTAGCTCCATACTGGTTGGTTGGGAACATAATACTGGAATTACTGTAGAATCATGTAAACATTCTAAGACGATCCTTAGTGTCAGACAAACAAACATAAGAACACATGAACATAAGAAGAGCCCTGCTGGATCAGGCCAAAGGCCCATCTAGTCCAGCTTCCTGTATCACACAGTGGCCCCACCAGATGCCTCAGGGAGCACACAGCCAACAAGATACTTGTATCCTGTTGCCACTACCTTGCACCTGGCACGATCAAGGCCAAGGCCAGTACCTGTTGCAATCTTTTCATGTAGGGAGAGACTGAAGGCAGTGTGTAAGAGCCCCCCCCCCAGAAGCAGTCTTAGGGAAAATTTCAGTGTAAGAAATTGTAGCAAAGTAAATATACTAGGGCTCAAAATGTGAACTGAGGCAAAGCAGGGCAAAAGCAACAAGGAGAAACCTTCAGAATACTTAACTGGATTAACAATACTACACCTACCCCATTCCTGTCACTACAAACCACCACCACCACCACTTATGCAGTGCTTTTGCACATAGCTGACTTTCTCCAATCTAACGTCAAAAATCAGCAGACCAATGTCACATACAACCTCACTGGAATATATGGAGTGCTTAATATGCTGGCAGCCAATCGCATGGTGTGAGTATGTATGACCCTACTCAACGCATGGCCATAGAGTCATGGAAACATCCATATGGCAAGCCATTCCATATTTCTACAGTTGGTGTAGGGTGAGGTGAATAATTATGCAGTCCAGAGGAATCCTGTCTGCAGACAGTTTAAAAAAATACTCTGCATCTGAGATACTGTCTTCCTCTGTCTAAGCATTCCCCAGCACTCTTGAGCAACTTCTTTACAACTGTTTTCTTTCTCTCTCTCTAGGATCTGCTTCATTCTCAAGGCTTCCTGCTACCACACTGATGACTTTCAAAGCTATTTTTTTCCTATCCTGAGCTATCAACCCCCTCAAAAAAATTTCAATTCTAACCTATCAATAATCCCCTTTTGCTAGTCTTGCCAACATGTTCTTCAGGAAAAATTGTACCAACGTTTCAAGTAGAACAGTGAAGACAGAACTCCTAACCTTTTCACTTAACAGATCCCCCAATAAGCTATTTTGTCACTGCTGAAAATACTGTTGATTCTTCCTCCCTTTCAACACAATCTTGGATTCATTTCTGACCCCTCCTTTAACCATAACCCAGTCTGTATCTCCATTTCTTTATTCTCAAGATCTATAGTCTTCTGCCTCTGACAAAGCCTCTCAAGAGATACATTTGAGAAGCTAGTTAAAGAAGATATTTGTCACTGGCATTTAGAGAATAGACAATATGCAAGCTTTGTCTGTTGGTAGCGCAGCAATTTTTTATTTCTCTGTTAAGTGTCTGTATTTATCACCAATGTTCTCTTTTAAGTGATCATATATTAGAATCCTATTTTTATGTTTTTGAAGTTGAATTTTAGTTCTCATTGTTCTGGTAAAAAATTCTCATGGCATCCGGCATGTGGCACAAGAAGGATTCTCTCCCCCCCCCCCCCCGTACTGCTAAATAGCATGCTGGGTGACTGAAGGACTTTCTGCAATCCTTACTAGATCTTCTTTTGCCTCTTTGACTATTGACCTATGCAAGCAAATTTAAGTGTTGAGGTTCATTATCTTACATTTGCTTATTATTTAACATAATTTTGGGTGAAAGGAAGAGGTCAAAAGATCACATACAAACCTATGTGGCCTATTTGACTTAAGTCTTAAGTACTTGGGACTTGTAACACCTAGCTCCAAGCTAAAGCGGCTGTGTCACAAAAGATAGATAGAAAGTAACTACTTGGAGCTTCTAGAAGCAAGAAAATATAAACAAGAAATTAGAGAGGTGAGATGCAGATTGAGAGGAATACTAGGTGGCTAAGGGCGCAATCCTGCCTAACTTTAGAAAGGCAGGGCGAACGCCCCACCGTTCCAAGTAGTCGCGAATGTGCCGGAAAGCATGTTCACGATTACTTTAAAGGGTGGCCGGCGCAGAGGCCGGCCACCCTCACTCCGCCACCGAATCGTCCATGCGGCCGCTGGAAAAGGCAAGTGTAGCTCCGACGGGGGCGGTCCAGACGGCGAGGGAGGCCAACTGTTGGCCACGTCGTCCCAGGGGGTTGGGGATGGCTGCCGCCATATCCCCGTACCCTTCCTGGGTCCACCATTACATGGCCTCCTCTGACTTCCACCCAAAAATAGCTGACGGAGCTGAAATAGCTGGCGGAAATCCGAAAAGGCCCATTGGGGCCTCCCTGCGCTACACCCAGGGAAAGGGGACAAATGTCCCCTTTCCCGGAGGTGACAGAGTAGACCTCAGGGAACGGGGATAGGATCCGGCAGGCGGCCGGATACATAGGCAGGACTGGGCTGCCCGTTACACAGAAGTTGTGATTGCTTGGGTGTGAGAGTCTGGGTACACACAAAATCATGAAGAGCCACTCTGAATTTCTAGAAAGGGATAGTGGCTAACAAATCAAGAGCAAAAGGAATAGTAAAGGAAAGGGTATGCATTTATAGACACTTCATCCGTGGAATTAGCTGGGCCATTGCTGAAGCAACAATGAATCAAAGTGCGCATTAAGATCCTGTACTCACTAACTTGATCAACATGTGGATCATATGTTATGCTGAAATAATAATTATGGCAATAAGCTAAAAGTTATTCTCGTGTTTAATAAAACGACAACAGGAAAGAGCTTTTCTACATTGCAGCTGCCATCCCATTAGAAGAGTTTCATTTTCAGTTTATTCATAAAATTTGAATCCACTCTTCAATAGAAAAACACGCTCAGGGTGCTATTGCAATCACCAAAAAACGTTAAATAAATAAATAAAATTTCTAGTTAACCTACCTTTTCTTCAGCGACACTGAAAAAGGGCTAAGAGGCAGATATGAGATTGAAACCTAAGAGATGGGTTGTCTTGTGTGAATATATTGAACAATATACAGCTCCATTCCAGGTATTAAAGGAAGCATTTAAATTCACAATGGGAGTCATAATGAGTTGGGGCAGTCTTAAATGATCAATCTATGGCTTGCTCACACAAAACACCTTGCCAGTGTCAGTTTTTAAAACAAGTTTGCATCTTCCTCAGCTCTCCAATTAGGTTGCATCTTATGCTAGGATTAGGTTCTGGAGTCAGAGCATAAGGAGGAAATTGCATATAGTCTAAACTACCTTATATCCAAAAAATAAATACTGTCCTTTTAAAAATTTAAATCACACTACAAGAGACATGTGAGAACTGAAATGACTGACTGAGGGAATAGCAGGTTCATTTTCCCATCTCATGTTCACGCATGAGATAAAATAGCAAATGATAAAGCATGTTGGATTTAAGCTCAGAAGTTTTACACTCAAATTATCCTCGAGGCATAGCAAATTCCATATTTGGTTCAAAACCTGCCCTCGACTTATCTATGAGGTCAACTAATAGAGGACTATCTACAGTATTTCTTAAACAAAAGATAATTACTTTAAGCAATACAATAATGCCTCTCAAGCATGTTCTCATCTTAATCTTCAGACTGAAAAATGAAAGCAAAGCCAATGGCAGTAGAAGATGACATAACTAGGAAATTACTCCTACTAATGCAAGTATCCAAATGTTGTGACCCAACCGAGCGGCAGAATTTCAAGCAAGAAAAGGCTGTTCTAGAGGTCTTAACACCTAAATCTATTTTAAAGAGGGACAAGAAATCTTTGAAGATGTCGTCTTTGGCTCAAAATCTGGCAACACAAAATCTGGCAACAAGTAGTCAGATTTTTCTAATGAACTCCCCTCAGTAACATCACATAAAACACCCAAGAAATCCATCACAGGTTACAAGCCATGATGACTATATGCAGACTCTGGGTTTTAGAGGTAGCCTATCTCCGAAAGTCAGATGCAAGGGAGTGGCAACAGGGTAAAGGTATCTTGTTGTCTTTTGTGCTCCGTGAGGCATCTGGTGGGGCCACTGTGAGATACAGGAATCTGAACTAGATGGGCCCATGGCCTGATCCATCAGGGCTCTTCTTAAGTTCTTAAGAATACCCAGCTTCTGTAGACCCTGCCCAGTTGAGTCAACAAAATGGGAAACCTGAGACCATTCAATGGTTACTGAACAACTTGACTTTTAAAATTCCTTCAACTTCAGATGAAGGGCAGAACCTCAGAGGTATCATGCATGCATGGAAGCACAGAGTTGGCTAACACTTTGGCCTTCGGTGGAACATCTGCATTACCCATGGAGCTGTCCAAGTTTCTGTACATTCCTTTGCAATTTGATATCTTGCTGCTGACTCTCTAGCCACAAACCTTTCACTTGCTATCAGTCGCATCCATTACTAAGCTGAATCTCTGATGCCTTGCCTTGTACCTGCTGACGCTCCGACCCAGGTTCTGAATACTAGAATTCAGTATAGCATCAGGTTATTTTAACTAGCTTTTCTATTGCAGTTAATATTGGTTTGTGGACCTGAGACAGATCAAGCCGCTGATATAGATTCAGCAGGGATAGCATAAATGAGAAACAAAAATATGATGCTAAGCAGTTGGAGTGTTCAGTTTGATGGGAATTTTACTTGCATTCAGGATGACTAGATCTTTCAAACTGTGTTCTTCTTGACCCCTAATACGCAGGCCGAGGCATCAAGGATAAATGCATCTAAGTACAATAAGCCATCAAACAAAATTCATCTTTTATCCAGGAAAATCCCAAACCTTTTGCAAATTAAGGCAATCTGGTAACATCCAAGCAAATATATATCTCCTGCAGACTAAAAACACAGTAAGAGTGTTAAATTCATTTCATGCATCTCTCGTTTGTCTTTTATTGAATATTTATCACATAATTCTGTGAGAAATTAGAAGCCTAAGATGCTCTAGATAAATGGCTCAATTAATTGTACAGAGGTAGCCTTCTTTGAGCTGAAACAGAGCTGTGAGCTCTTTATTAAAAACACTATTCTATAGTCCATAACCTTGTTCCTTGACTCCTCTCTAGTTTCCAATTTAAACAAGTCCCCGTGCGGCCCGTTCTAAAGGGCTTTGTCTCCCTGTCATTGTTAAGAGAGCCGAGGCATCCTGGAAGTGTGAAATCAGACCTCATGAGCTGAACGGTTCCCCAGGGAACGCTGGACTGCGCAGAAGGTCAAAGTCATGGGCTGGACCATCTGAAAGCGCCCTGATCGCCGGTCTGTGACACAGCAAGCAGGGGGAGTGGGTATGTGTGAAGGGGACTATAATTGAACACATCTTAATTAAAACCCATAGACAGCAAAAATAAACTGTTTTCTAGGCAGCCTGTCAAAAGCTGCTTAGATTTAGCTGCACTAATGAGCCTTGGTTTTCTTATTTTCCTAATAAGAAAAATAAGGTTCACTTCACTGTACATTAAAAAAAAATTCAACATCTTTTCCATTCTTAAGTTCTGAAATAATATCCAATCAATAGTATTAGTAATAAAAACGTAAGGGAAAATACTTAACACGTATATTCTCTTATAAAATCTGCTTGTTTTAAATACTATGGGACTAGAGGATTATTTCACAGCAGAACAAATAATTCAGTATTTCATCCAATTCATCCATTTTATATGGATGTATCCTAGGTATATTTTACAATAGTCTGTTCTTGGATACAACACAAAAAAGGTGTTGAGTAGACCCTCTTAGATGGTGAATCCATACATAATTGCCTTTAGTATATTGCAAATAATTGCTTCCATTTAAGTGGGTGGCTTCCCTGTTTTGCTTTCTACCAGGTGTTCTCTAGCTGGTGGCCTCCACTCAAGAAGCTATGAATTTTCCCTGGGGAATAAGAACCCATGCCAAAAACGGTAAAAGAATAAAAAGCCAAGTTGTTTTTCGGCTAACTGTATGGGAAGCTGTGTTCTATAATTCCCTTTCCCCCCAATATAAATACCCTATGTTATTATATAACAATAATTAAATGCACATTTTTTTCTGAGAAAATGACAATGTTCCTTCGCTTGCTATTTATCCAAAACATAACAGTCACCAATTTTGAGTTGCTTTGCTCGTCAAGATTCCCTCTCTGCTTTAAAATCTCTCTCATTAAGGCAAGGATGGGCAACTTACTAACAACAAATTCAAAGCTGGGGGTCCCAGAGAGGATTTGCATATTTTAGTGAGATGAATTTGATACAGCCATTTACTTGATCATGGTGACTGCTAAGCTAAGTGTGGTGGAAGTGGTGCACATATTCCTAACAACTTACCGTATTTTTCGCACTATAAGACGCACTTTCCCCAAAAAAACATAGGGGGGAAAGCGTGCGTCCTATGGTGTGAACATCGGGGGGAGGCCTGCGCGAGCCTCTGCAGGCCTCCCCCCGATGTTTACTTCGGCCCCAAAGAGTGATTTTCGGCCATTTCCGGAATGGCCGAAAATCGCTCTTTGGGGCCGATGGGAGGCCTGCAGAGGCTCGCGCAGGCCTGCGCGAGCCTCTGCAGGCCTGCCCCGATGTTTACTTCGGCCCCCAAGAGCGATTTTCGGCCATTCCGGAAATGGCCAAAAATCGCTGTTTGGGGCCGAAGTAAACATCGGGGAGGTCTGCAGAGGCTCGCGCAGGCCTCCCCAAAGCCCCCACAGCCCTCCCCGAAGCCCAGGTAAGGACAATTTTTTTTCTCTATTTTATGCTCCATAGGATGCATGCGTCCTATGGACCGATGCGTCCTATGGAGCGTAAAATACGGTATTTTCTCATTCTTTATCCCATAAAGATAATCCCATAAAATGGAGAAAAACCTTGGGGTAGTTCTTCAAATATCATGAAAATGTTTAAGAATATGATTTAAAGAAAAATGAACATGAAGTCCTTTTAGTAAAAGCTTTCATGACCGGTAGCACACAGAGCATTCACATTTATAGATGTATCTGCATTACATTTCAGGGCTAGAAATCCAATTTTTGGCATCCTAGTCATAGGGATCATCTACAGTGGTATCAAATGATGTCTGACGCCATAGTTAAAGCAACATCCTACATTAACCAGGAGTTTGCCACTTACCATTGAAATAACACTTGCTAACTGCCACAAAATAGAAACACAGAATCAAGTTAACTTGTTGTGAGACATTTTGGGCCCTCCGTTGAGAGGGAAAGCAGAATAAAAATACTTAATGTGTGTGTACAACATGTTGACAACAACTGAAGCATAGTTCCAATGGTTGCTGATAAACATACACTGGAAATTGAGTCTGGTGCCACTCATGAACTCCTTGCAGCAGCATAGATATCCAATCACCTGAGTATTGGTACCTGAACACACACGCACCCACGCCATTAAAATTATATCTTGTATTGATTATAACTTGAGAAATCCTAGATAGAAGTGCTCAGAGGATCCAATGTCTTTCATAGACGGTATACTGACCCATCCTTACAATCTCATCCCTTTGGTGAGAGAAACATTTACAGTTACAGTACTTAAAAGGAATACCATAACAGGTGCAAGAGATCAATCCTAAGTTATTTCTCTTCAATAGAAAAATGTTCATGCATGACTGCAAGACTGATATCTTAGGGTGTGATCACTGGCGTCGCTCGAGGTGGGGCAGAACTGTAAGTTCCGCACTGTGCTAATCTCCATTTACTCCTCAGCATAAGGTGGCCCCGCCCCCTTGCCATCAGAGCCATTCAGTGCAGCGAATTCGCCGCACTGAATGGTTCCAACAGTGAGGGGGCGGGGCCTCCTCGTGCCGAGGAGTAAACGGAGGTTAGCACAGTGCGGAACTTACCGTTCCGCCCCACCTCGAGCAATGTCAGTGGGTGTGATTCATACAATATACTAAGGCCTGGTACAACCCTAAGGCTGGCTTTTGACAAATATGACTTGCAAATGAGAGCCAGTACACTCCCTCATCACCTCTTCAGATTCTTTTTCTGCCTCCTTTTCCCTTCTAGTAAAACTATGTTTATGCATTACATGTACACCATACTTTGTATCATGTACAATCAATGCATACATGTAACATCAAGAAGGGGAGTCAATGGGAAGATGTGATCATGAGAGAGAATGAAGTGTGCATTCAAAAGGTTAGCCGCCCACCAATTTGCAACCATGGTTTGGTGGATCCATCGTTTCATCTGCACTTAGGTTAACTATCTCCATTTCTCACTGAACCCAAGTTGGGCTAGAGTACATAAAGTGGTAGCCCTTCCTTGCATTCTGCCCCTACCAGGCACTCTTATAAAACAGTATATTGTTTTAAAGCTTTGTTCTATGTCCATCAGGCATGACTGGGTCTCAGACCTTTAACACACACTCATTAAGACTGAGGGCCCAATCCCATCCAACTTTCCAGTGCCAAAGCAGCTGCAATTGTGTATATGTGGAAGCTGAATACTAATTAGCCACCACAGCTAATTTCTTTTTAAAATTTGTATCATTGTTATTGATTTCAAGTACACTACCCAACACTACTCTACAAAGAAAAGTGGTACTTTAAACAGCCAAGAGTTTGGCTAAACTGACCTACTGTATTCAGCTGAGCAAGACTATGTGTTTTATTATAAGGAGAAGAATCGATGATTTCATTTGTAACTTGCGCTTTTCACTCACTCACCAAGAGAGATCCAATAGCTCTGTTTAGAATACAGAATTACCATAATTCTCAGTGAAAGTATGGTATGAAAAAAATTACATTTTGAAAGGCAAAAAAGTCTTTGTAACCATGGTAAGACTGATTGCTCCTTAAAAGATTAAAGAACTCTTTTTACCTTTTTACCTCTCATGCTTAATGACAGAATATTATGGATGTAGAAATTCAGCATAAGCTAATGAATTCGTTTATTACTTTTCATTTTAAGGCATTTAATATGTGGAGGTAATTCCAGCCTGGAGGAAATGGTGCAAACTAGACTGGTACTTTATAGATATACACATTGGTTCCTCAATATTAAAACATGTCTCAAGAGAAAAATTAATTAGTTTAATATATGATCTATTTTATTCATTATTAGGGACTAACATTTGTTTGTGTACATGTTCAATATTTTTCGCTCTATAAGTCGCACCCCCACCCCAAAATAGGGGGAAATGCGTCTTATGGAGCGAATAGTGAAAAAAATGTCTTGCTTTTAACAGTTTTACTTACCTGGTTATTGATCTTCAGCTCCAATCTTCAGGTGCCCCAGCCAGCTCCCAGTCGCGTTCGGCGCCTGGGCTAAGTTCCCAGGTGCTGGACGCGACCAGGAACCTCTGCGCAAAAATCACAGCAACTGCGATGTTTGCGCAGGGCTCCTGGTTGCATCCGAGTTCCTCCAATGTTTCCGGAGGGATTTGAAGTCGCATCCAGCGTCAGGCAACTTCGCGCAGGCGCTGGACGCGACCAGGAGCCCTGCGCAAACATCGCAGTTGCTGCAATGTTTGTGCAGGGCTCCCTGGTTAGCTATCCTATCCTAATAAAGAGATAACTGATAACACAACCCAACACGCATCTTGGTACCTTAAAAGTCTGACCTGTTCTTGGGTATATTTGGGGCGCTGATTCCGAAAATGGCATCAGTTTTGCCCCATCAACTCTAGTTTAGGAGATATGGCATAGCCACCTTATATGTTGATTCAAGCAGCTCCCTTAGGAGGAAGCCATATTGAACTATGTCATCCTCATGAGGATGCTGCTTGAATCAGCATATAAAGGTGGCTATGCTGTTTCTCCAAAACTAGAGCTGATGGGGCAAAATCGAGGCCATTTTTGTAATTAGTGCCCCAAATATACCCAAGAATAGGTCTAACTTCCGAAGCACCAGAAAAACCTTTTTTTGGTGGGCTGTGTAATCAATGTCTTCCAAGTATGGCTCAAACCTTAACTTGGAAGCAGACAAATGTATTTCCAATGGTTTTAAAACATATTGGATTGTATCCTAAGGATTCCTTCTGCAGGTGCAAGGACTCCTTAGGCTACAACTCAATAATTTGTAGATGGCCTGCAATAAAACATTTTACAATGCAAAACAATGAAAATTAGAGGGGGGATGCTTCATTTTGAAACATTCAACTGTTCTCTATTTCTAGTGAACACTGCAGGTAAACTATGGTTATTACTCTTCGGGCAACGCAATAAAGGGCCGACTGCTGTATCCTAGGCCCATTGTGGCCTGCCCTGGAGCTGCTAGGGGACATTTGTCCCCTCCCCAGGTGTAAGCGAGCCCGGGGCCTATGGGCCTCCTTGAATGCACGCCAGGTTCAGACCAATTCAAAGTGCTGGTTTTGACCTTTAAAGCCCTATACGGCTTGGGGCCAGGCTATTTGAGAGACCGCCTACTTATAGTCCAGCTCGTCTCCTTAGATCATCAGAGAAGGCCCTTTTGCGGGTACCATCGCCCAGGGAGGTGCGAGGGGCGGCGGCCAGAAATAGGGCTTTCTCAGTAGTGGCACCAACCTTATGGAATTCCCTCCCCTTTGACTTATGAACTGCTCCCTCCTCTGACACTTTCCGGTGAGGCCTAAAAACCTTCTTGTTCAAAGAAGCCTTCTGAGCCTTTGCCTTTTTAAACATTTTGTTGGTACGGGTGAGGTGCTGCTGTTTTTTATGATCTTGTTTTAAATGTAATCTTTTAAAATCAATTTTTAGATGTTTTTATTAGTTTTGTTAATTGTTTTTTTACTGTTTTTAAAAGTAATTACTGTATTTATCGGGGTATAACATGCACCGGCATATAACATTCAACTTAGTTTTAACAGTGCTATTTGAGTAAAAAAAAAAACTTTAAGCATTTTTCCACCTGTGGTTCTCACTTGACTGTAGTTTTCCTGTTCTGTGGGACCACCATTGCCACATATGTTGGCCCCACTGCCACTTATTTACCCAAGCAGGACAGAACTGTTTCCAATTCTGAGAAAAAGGTGTCTGCCCCCTCTGTTCAGGGTTGCAGAGGAGAGGGAAGGAGTGCAAAAAGAAACACCAAACAAACAATTTTGGAAACACACCACACAGAAATTAGAGAGACAGAAGGGGGATTGCAAAAAGAAAATCTGAACTGCAGGGCAAAAAGAATGAAACTTACTGTGGGAAAATGCCACTTTATTTCTAAAATAGGAGACGATGAAACGAAACCAAACAAAAACAAAACATAGTGCCGAGAGCATTTCCCTCCCCTTCAGACAAACTTAAACCAAAATAGCCAAAGATAAACCAAAATTCCTCAAAGGCAAAGGGGAACAAAGAACTGGCAAAGCAAGCAGATTACCTCCTCCTCCTCCAACTCTTAAAGACTCTTGGAGCTTCAGAGGTGTGTGAATAAATTAACTCCCGACAAACAGCTGATAGCTTATGCGGAAGTTGGCTGCAACAGAGCTCCTTTTTGCCTGCACCTCTCGACCTCCAAGGCTCAGATTGCAGGCAGAAAGAGGGGGATCCATGGGGCTCTAAAAAAAATCCGGGGGGGGGGGATTTTGAAGCCTCAATTTTGCAGCATCGGTGTATAACACGCACCCTACTATTTTGGGCCAACATTTAAGACAAAAAAGTGCATGTTATATGCCGATAAATACGGTATCTATATGTATTTTTTGTATTTTCTGTTTTGTTGTAAGCCGCCTTGGGTCCCTTTGGGGAGAAAGGCGGGATAAAAATATTGTAAATAAAATAAATAAATAAGGGTGGCCCGGGCGGGCTGGGAAGGGCTTAGGTTATTGGTGCCGATATCCATGCCCCCTTCGAGCCCAGGATGGCAAATGGCCCCCCTCCCTTGCCACCCTATCCCACCCTCCCACCTACCGGGACCTACCTGCGGCGGCGGGAGTCAAGTGAGTTGTGAGGCGTAGTAAGCTGCTCCAGCCTCTGTGCCGCTTACTCTTCGGGTGTCAAAAACATGCCTTATGGCACGTTTACAACAAACACCCTGGAGTGGCACAACAGCAGCTGCGCTGCTCCAAAATTACACAGAATGGTGCCATTAATGTGTATCATAAACAAATGAGGTTTCTGATACTTATAGTTCTGGGCCTATATGAACAACACAAGTACACCCGCCCCAAAATTTTGCAACCAGTACAGATTACATGTTGCTTAAAACAAAAGACCAGGACTGAAGGTCAGAGTGAATTGTCCACTGTCCTCTGAATAACCATTCATTTTTCATACCACGTTGGATTAGAAAGGTCAAAGGAATCTTCAGAATTTTTTCCTCTTGACATCTCCCAGAGAAAACATGGCATTATGCACTCCACAAATACTTTTATTGTTTTCAGAAATGAGAAAGGAGTGATTTTCTAGTGCACCCAGTCTATGTTCTTTGACTCTACCCTTTCATTCATACCAGAACGTCACACACTGTAAAATGGATCTATGATTCAGTCTTCAAATATACAAGGCCCCAAGTTGCAAAAAAGGGCAATTCAGGCAGTCTATTCTCCTCTGAACTCAATAAGAGACATCTATTTGCTCAGATGCAAATTACCGTACTAGCCACTTCCAAATATATATGAAATTTAACAACACGTGCTCCCAAGTGTGCCTCAGATTAACTCAAAAATAATCTGGGAATCTTCCAGAAAAAAATTAAAATATTTCATATCATTGTTCTGAAACAATCCAAGATACAGAAATTATGAACGTCTCAGCGTTTTGCCCTCCAATGAAATTGGAGCTACATGACCCCATTACACATAACAGAGGGAGAAGAAGCTCCAAAGGCAAAAACCAAGCTGGGGAACTCCTCCCCAATCAATCCTTGCCCCTGTAGTCTCTTAATTTTCCCCTGTTTAATGTAATGATGTCACACAGCTCCATCGTTTTAAATGGAGAGAAGGTAAAAGCTTGCAGGGGCAAGATCTGAGGTTTGGGTGGAGAGAAGTCAACTTGCCAAGGAGGACCCTCTTCCCCAAAGTGCTCTGTTGAATCCAATGGGGGGGGGAATCCAAGGAGGATGCAGAAAAACAATTCAAAGGCGAGAGGCACACGTCCATACACTATGGAAGATCCTTACAGGAAGGGGGGGATCTCATTGGTGGATGGCTTTTCCCTTTCAAACCCTTGAATCTTGCTGCTGCATCCATCCACCCCCCCATCTGATTTACTGGAGCAAAGTATTTAGGGAAAAGTATTCAGCCAAGAAAGTCAGCAATTCTTCCCTTCTCAACTCAACTCAAGCCAGAGAAGAATTTAAGGACTTTAAAAACTCACTTGTCTTTTATGGTGGGCTTCAATAAGTCCCTGAAGTTCTTCTCCAAACCTGGCTCAGGAGTACTTTACCAGCATCTCTAATGAAAATAGATGTCTGCTTCTGGTTGGCTGGTGTGGTATGTGCGTTTCCTACAATTTATGAAGATGGAACTATGTACTTCTATACAATATTTTTGTAAGCTTATGTCTCTAGATCAGAACATAATGTTTTAAATGCATGCTGTTTGCAATGTTACAGAACACAACCTAATGGCATATTACGCAGCAATCATGCTGAAGCTAAGCTGGTTGGGTCTGGTCTGTGCCTGGATGGGAGATTGCTGGAAATCCAATTTATGCTACCTTGATTTCCATGAAAAACAGATCAGAAGTAATGGTATATTGAACCAGACAGAATACATCTAACTACAGGAAGCTGGACTAGATGGGCCTTTGGCCTGATCCAGCAGGGCTCTTCTTATGTTTCAAGTCTGACTATCAGCGGTTTTCCAGGGTTTCAGAGAAGGGTCTGCAGCCTGCCCTATCTGGAGATGCCAGGGCTGAATTTAGAACTTTCTGCATGCCAAGCATGTACACTGAGCTATGGCCTTCCCCTTCATGAAAGGATATAAACATAATTAAAATAAAAGCAAACATACATGATGACACTAAGTATTATCCAGAGTGCTGACAAATATATTATTGTATATATTCCCAACTATGAAGTAACTTCGGATTACAGAAAGAAATCTAATGCAGAAATACCAACTCAAAGCTGTGCTTTAAGCCTTTTATTGCTGTCCCAATTTTTTTTAAAGATCACTTTAGATTAATATTTGCCCTACCATGAACTACTGACAATTTTATCTTGTAATACACTTTAATTCAATTTTGGTTTGATCATTTGGTATCTTTTGTATGTGAATGAAGCCTCCGAACATGAATTTCATGAACCCTTTCTGGAGGTTCCAAAGTACCATTTTAGTGTATTTCTTTTCCATACATACTTTCAGTAAGGTTTTATTAGTAGGTATCCAATTCCCAAACACACAGGAGTGTTTACAATGGGGCTTTTAAAAGCAACACAAAAATTAAATAGCTCATTAGTAGCAAAAATCTTAACAAACTTAAGATTTATATCTTGTCAGTTTTGCAAACTGTTACAAGCCAGATCTGCTTCAGTAGGATATAAGGCACTACAGAAATGGAAATAGTTCTTGCCTGTAACATCAGCTGCCATCAAACCTTCTGCTCGGATGACCTTCACCTGGAGAAATCCCACATCCTTCATGTTATGGAACATCCTCACCAGGCTCTAAAATACATACACAATTATAAAATTAGACTGAATTTGCAAAAGGAGGGAAAGACAGGCAAAGATCATTCCAAAGATCTCCCATTCACATTTTGCAGCAGTCTGATTATTTTTAAAGAGGCATTTTGACCGAAAACTATTAGCCACATATTTTCAATATATCCCAGTTCCCATTAAAAGTTGGAAATATTTATTTCTGTTCCTGGTATTTGATTTTAAATGCTCTAGACTCTAGTCTAGATCTTAAACTTTTTCTTCCAGTATCGTGTTGGTGCATTATTTCAAATATATCAATATTTAATTGGAATAAATAGTGCACCAAAAGGATACTGAAAGATTATGCTCAAGTCACATTGTATCAAAAGATATTCTGTGTACTGTGAACTAGAGGCCCATCCAGTTCCTGAGATGTCGCTTTGAAGATATGTCTAAATTGCAAACCAATACTGGAGGTTTGATGGAGTATCTTAAAAAGTGTGATAATATAGCTAACTTTCTATATCCACATGAGCTTCTAAATAAAGTCGCTCTCTTTTCAACAGCTTCCTAACATCTTGGCAAAAATATTAGTAATTATTTTAAGAAGCTTGTCTTCAACCTATAATTGCATATAGGGAGAAAAAATGAAATCCTTTTTCACAAAGTATCATATCTTCTCAGTTTTATCATCATGGGTTTCTTCAATAATTTTGACATAAGGTCATGTATTCAAATAAAGCTTTATGCTGTACTCTCAATAGATGAGGAGTCTTTGAGATACAGCCATTTTTAAAAATCTTTAACTATCACACTGTGCTCCAAGTATAACAAACAAGAACAAACATAAACCAACAGGATTTGTAGATATTTTACACAGTTAAGGCCCATTACCAAAGCAAAGCCAGATTTTTAATAACAAATTAATGCTCCTTTCTGGTACGTTGCTGCTTGGTGGACAATCATTAGTGGTATATTGCTTTGGGGGGGGAAAGGAATATTTTCTGCTTGCAACATCAACTATTGAAGTGTTAGACAAACATTTTTACCAATAAGAGTCAGACACAAAGCCCCACAATATAAATCCCATAAGACGCTTATTGTGTACAGAGAAGGGTCTGACCTTGGCAGACTGAAATGAGGCGATGCAGTTATATGGCACATCAATTTTCACATATAAATGCATTTATATCTATAGCTTTCTATAGAAACACATGCCATTTATTACAGAGATTAAGTTTTAACTTCTTAATACTCAAAGGAGCAAGCCTAAGCAAAAATTTTCCTCACACACTATTTACATGACAAACACAAACTGAAAGTTGTACAGTATTATAGATCGTGTCAGAATACAGATATTTCCTAGTAGTGTCATTCATTACAATTCTCAACAAGGATTATCAAAGTTAGTTTCTTAATTCAGGTTTTTTCCCCCCAATTCTTATACTATCCAGAACAAAGAAGGCACATATGATGGGTTGATACATTTAATACTTGTTCTTTGTTGGGTTGGAAACTATATTTAGCTCATGCCTCCTACAAGAAAACAAAAGCAGAAAAGGGGGGGGGAAATCACCTGCAAGCATATTCCTGAGGAAAAAAGCATTGCGGTATTTCATTCGATACTATTTGTCAGGGCTCTGTGGGGTAATTATAGTTTGAACTTTTAGATTCAGCTAGTCAGCTGATTTAGAGCAATTTACAGCACATTCTGACAATCTAGGCCAGTGACATACTGCAGATTATTGTAGGATTTTGTGAAAAGCAAATGACTTTATTACTTTAAACATGCAACTTAAAGTAATGATTTATCAGACAATTGTCAGTCTTCTTATTTATGATTATTGTTGAAGGCCTCAAAATCCGGATGGTATCTGAGACCAGAAATTTCCATAGCAGAGAAATCTATGATTTGCTGTGAATCCTTTCAGCCCTCAATAGATGGGAAGAGATTGAAATGCTCTGGAGATGAGTCCTCTTTATTTTTTTAATGAAAGGCTGTATAATATATTTTCTGTATGGCTGCAGCAGCTGTCAAGGAGAGCATCTCAGTTCAGCTCTATTATGGGAGAACCAATACCCCATCCTATGGCATTGAGATACACTGAGGGGCCAGTACTGATTGACAGCTTGTCACCATGACGTCTTATTCCATCTCTGTTATGGAGAAAATTAATGTCACACCACCAGCCTTATGACTCGCTGTCATCTTAGAACTGCTCACCTTTTATCAATGCTCTAAATAACATTTCAAGCCCATCGTCTCACGGTGGACAATCCGGTCAAGGGACATTAGATCGGATGACTGTGAAATGTCATAATAAAAATGGAATGCTAACAACTTCTTCACTAAACTAGCTTCTCTGGTTTTTAAACTGTGACAAGGGGGAGCAGAGGTTCAGCATCCCCGTTCTGAAAAGGTCATACAATCTCTCTCTTGGACTGCTACCCATTATGGCCCTCCTACCCCCAAACCAAAAGGAATTAATCTTTTCATACAATAGTGATAAAATAATGATTCAAACAGTAATGCCTGTTTAATTTGTAGGGCTCTGATGTTCAGCTACAAATGGTTAAATGACAGTAATAGAGTCATTTTCCAAGGTTATTTGATCTGTTGGCAGGGTCAGCTCATTTGCCATTTTCTGTTTCAAGAACATGGGCAAAATACATTTTTAAATGGAGAAGAGACTCTTTAGGAAAGCTAAAAAACTATAAAATAAAGCTGACAAATGGCATACTCTATCTTGCTAGTTGCACAATTGCTCGCTGTATATTCCACAAAGGACAGCAGCATAAACATTGAAGATAAAGCAAACAATATATAGGAATTATACGAGTTCCACAAACACTACATTCAAGTTCTTTGTCCTCTTTTTCTTCAGCAATGTACAGGTCATGTCAGTGAACAAAGTAATTTAGTTTGCAGGTAAACATTCCAATATCAGAAATAACCCTAGTGATAAATGCTATGCATTCTCCGGATGTCACTTTTAAAAAAAAAATATGTGTACTCTGTTTTCTAGTTTCATATCAATATTGCTTATGCTAAATACATCCATTTTGAAAAATGGCAGCCAGATCAAATAAATTGTGAGAAACTGGAGAAAAAAATGCTGGAAAATATTTCCTTAATGTTATAAAATTATCAGAATAGCCAGTATTACTTATTTTACCGTAACCCGATAATCCAGAAAAATATGGTCCACTCTACTTGGCATCAAAATGTGTATCACTACAATTAATCCATCAGAAATGCATTATATCTATTAAGATCTGGTCTGACAGAACAGACTGTCTTGGCAGATACCAAAATCTGAAATAATACTTGTAATTATTAGTTTTTAGACATGGTACACAATACCATAGCTCTCAGTTGGTTTAGGAAATATAATGTTTAGCCTTGCTAAGTCACCTCTATTAAACTGTGTTTATGATAACACTATTGGTGTATGATTTGTACAAGCACCAGCAGACAGCTGATTCAGAGGAGATAGCTAGAATAAATTTGCTGAAGCGCACATCCTGCTAATCTGTTTGAAGAATATTGTACAGCATTAGTACTAGCACTTCATGTTATCTGCAGAGTCTGATAAGGTACATCTTTATTAAATTCAGTTATTGAAAGGATGTCAGCCAGGGAATAGGAATATTTTAAAATAAAAAAAATTAAACAGCCCTTTGTTAGTCAGAGCTTGGTTTAATGGCAGAGTGTCTAGAGAAGCTTTCTAAACACCTGGCAGCACTGTACAATAAGAGCTTTGTAATGTTAGGTGGAAATAGCTTCTCTTTATTCTTTGTGTGTAGTGAGTCAGTTTTAGTGAGTTCAGTATTAATAAATGCTGGAGTCAGAGCTCCCCTTGCTGTTACTTTACTAAAACTACACAGTAGCTTACATAATGAGGATGCTGGGAAATAATTTAGTTTCAAAATGTTCAACATGGATTTTTTATTTGTTGGAAGGAAACACATTTCAATTGTTGTATAGCCAAAAGAGAAAAACTCCGAACATTCTAAACAATGGCAAAGTTGGTCTACAGATTACTGGATTCTTAAACTACCCTATCTGAATCCTTACCTATTGGAAAAGCTCACTGGAAAAACAAATTACTACCTATGGCATTAAATTAATTTTTCATTTGAGAATAGCAATCAAGTAAAATCCCTTGAGGTATCTTTCCTTTTCCTGTTAAGCGCCATACACACTGATTGCACTATATAAACAACAATGACTGAAGTGGAAACATACTGAGCAACCAATTATTGACAGAAGCTAATAGAATGATCTTTAACATAGTGCATTGGGACTATTGCAAATGTAAATCTGATCACTAGCTGGAGATACTTCTATAGGCAATGTAAAGATGTAGTACTAACTCAACATGTTCTGACAGCAACAATTTGAATGACGTCTATTACTAATAGGCTTAACATTTTCAGTTTGTCTCCAAACAGACTTCCAACCGATTTGCTGGCTTTACTGCTTATCAGATTGCAATCCTATACATTTACAAGGAAGAGCAATAGAGAGGCACTACATACATATCTCTTTAGTATTTCTTCCTGTTCCCTCGGATCCTCCAAGGCATTAACTGAGAGGTCAGAGATGCTGACTGCAGCTGAGGCAGTCAAGGTGACCAGCAGTATCAGGAAGCCTTCCCCTTCCTCCAGAGGCAACTCCAGCTTATGAGTTTGTTCTTTACTTAGTGTTGACAGGTCAATCTGGCACCTAGAAACATGAACATTTTGATCAGCGTGCAACTTTCTTTAAAGAGCAGTGTGAAATGACATACATTCAACTATGCAAAACATGAACAAATGAAAAAGACCCTCCAGTTTGCCATGGTGTGTTGTATTCCAAACCAAGTACTATTTAACCCTTATATACTCCTCCTGCTCACTCTGTAATTTAAAGTAGATTTGAGCTGG
This sequence comes from Plestiodon gilberti rubricaudatus, assembly GCA_026170595.1. Classification (NCBI taxonomy): domain Eukaryota; kingdom Metazoa; phylum Chordata; class Lepidosauria; order Squamata; family Scincidae; genus Plestiodon; species Plestiodon gilberti. The sequence goes on from JANXHW010000002.1 coordinate 42,400,257, forward strand.
TGCACTTCCCACCTTGGTGTTTGAGCATCCCAGGTGCCGGAAAGGAAAGCAGGCAAAAAGACCACCAGCAAGATCTCCCCATTGTTACCTAGTCAGTGGAAAGCAAAAAAGGTAGCAGGACAGAGTTCAGGGGCAGGAAAGCATTCAAATCTTGTTGTGCTCCAGATGATGTAAATTGAGAGAATAATTGATTCCAAATTTGGAACTGGGCTCAGAAAAAAAAAGAGAACCATTTTGCTATTTGGATGCTTTTATGAAGCTGGATTCCAAACTGAACTGAGGGGAGTTTGCTCATCACCAACATTGTTGTTGTTCAGTCGTTAAGTCGTGTCCGACCCTTCGTGATCCCATGAACCATATCCCGCCAGGCCTTCCTGTCCTCCACTATCTTCCTGAGTTCGCTTATTTTCATGTTCATTGCATCGGTGATGCTGTCTAACCATCTCATCCTTTGCCTTCTCCTTCACCTTTTGCCTTCAATCTTTCCCAGCATCAGAGTCTTCTCCAGAGAGTGCTCTCTTCGCATTAGGTGGCCAAAATATTTGAGCTTCAGCCTCAGTACCTGTCCTTCCAGGAAACAGTCAGGGTTGATTTCAAGGATTGACTGATTTGATCTCCTAGCAGTCCAAGGGACTCTCAGGAGTCTTCTCCAGCACCACAGTTCGAAAGCATCTATTCTTCGGCGCTCAGCCTTCCTTATGGTCCAGCTCTCGCAACCATACATTGCTACTGGGAACACCATGGCCCTGACTATGCGAACATTTGTTGGCATGGTGAAATCTCTGCTTTTTATTATGCTGTCTAAGTTTGCCATAGCTTTCCTTCCAAGGAGTAAGCGTCTTTTAATTTCATGGCTGCGAACGGTTTGAGGGTCTTCCAATACTGTCTTCAAACTGCCTCTCAGCACCAGTATTAGATTAATTGGTTCAATAATTACTTTACAGTTTAGGGCAAGACATAGTTGTGACACCTGCTGGAGTATAATTACGGTAATTCTGTGTAACTTCAGAGAAGGAAGGAAACATGTAACAGGACAGAAGGTCCTCATGTCTACTAGTATTTGTCAGGCACAAGTGAAAAAAAACTCTTATTAAAAACCCAACATAAGAGACTGAAAGACAATGGACTTCCAACAACATGAGACACAGCTGAAGATCCAAATACAGCCCTGATAGGAGAATACACAGTCAACGTAGGGATTGATCATCATGCATCAACCCAGGAGCCCGACTAGTATATAGGAGGCCAGAAGAGAACCTACTTCTTGCTTGCCCCTGTTGTACAACTGACAGTACATTCCAATTCAAAAACATTTCAGCAAAGCAGTGTCAAAAAGGATTCGTTGCAAATTTATTTTATATCTATCACAACTATCAGTGTTATCAATGAGTTTTCCTTCATTTCCCCATATCTTTAATATGCATTTCTAATACACAGACTAGCTTCCTTATACACACACACACAAAATTCAGTGTGCAGAATTCATGAGTTGTCCAGAATTACATCTATTACTGCAGAATACTTGCATGTCATCAAAGAGGAAGAGTAGCCCACCCTTCCCTAAAAGGTGTTTCTACCCAACACGAGCAACTCATCGACTCTCAACTGCACCATCCAATGATCAGTAGAGCACTGGTACAAGACTTTTAAGGTCTCAGATGACAATGAGAAAAGTCCTATTCCTCATTATGTAGCTCTGTGTGTGCGCGTGCTAAAAAGCCTCTTAGCTGCTCTGAAAATGGTTCTGTAATGAAACCATAAGAGAGGGGTGTGTGTGCATGAGTAAGTGCATGGGGAAAAAGGGTGATTAATCATATTTTGGCATTGGGCTTCCATGCACTTTATCTTAGGTTAAGTTGAACAAAGATGATGCAATACCTCTGTCCATATAGAAATACACTTCTGCACAAAGTTGGAATGTAGTGGTGATAGGGGAATTCCCCCCCCCAAAAAACACACTAATGTGCCATTTTATCAAAAAGTCACACTCTCTCCTGCACAGCGCTTCTATCTATTGGAAGGGGCAGTGCTGACTCACAGAGGACAACAAAAATAAATCAGTCAGCAGTAATCCCTTGACATAAAAATATGAGCAAAAATCAATGTCATTTTGAAGATAAACATGCATGGTTTCATACTAATAAACAACACTATAAATCCTGCTGTATTGGATTACAAATAACTCCAACTGAATAAAATTGTACAACGTGGGATTTACTTATCCTGTATGTTCAGAGAAACAACTTGTTCACTGACAGCACTCATTCCTGAAAATGTATTGCAGCTGTCAGCAGCCAATTTGGCCAGATTACTTGTATGCGTTAAAGGTGTGACAATCATGGGGGATTTATTAGCTGATTATTGTAAAGGTGGCAGAGTCAGGATTGCCTTCAAAAATACAGGTGATAAGTTAAATAAATTACATGAAGATTAAAATAAATTACAGGAAGATTAAAATAATTTCACCTTCATTGAAACATTTTTACTTAAGTGTTAGCAGAAGAAAGTTAACTGCCATGCAAAATACATACTATTTGGCTCAATGAAGGTAACAGAAAGCAACTACTTTTTAGAAAATCTATTACAGCTATACCTCATGAACCTAATTTTAGGTTCCAGTACAGTATGTTAGCAGCATTTGCACTAATATTTATGGGAGAGAAAAAGCTTTTCAAATATTATAAAACTGAGAAATACTAAGTTTCAGATGAAAATGTTGAAGGCAAATCACTCTCCACAAAGCAAAAATACAAGATTTATACTTTAGAAATGAATTTCACAGCAATCCAGAGAATCTATCACTCTCACTCACAGATTGTGCAAGTGGGGATGCATAAAATGTGACAGGTGCCCAAATAACGGCAGGATCACGATTCATGTAGTCTCTGGGCTACAAATCTATGCAGGTAGAAGTTGGTTCGTCAACAAGAAATCTCCTGCTATTATTATTGGGCAATCAAGAGCGAAGGAGAACCACACCCAATGCAACACACTGATGGATGCAGGGGGCTGGTGACAAGCTAATAACCCTGATGTCATCATGGACCATTGCTAGATCTATAAATTTTGTGACCGCTGACCATACAAACCATTGGAAGGGGTTCTATAGGGTAGGGTCTTCACTGATGGTAGAAACCTCCAGCCTTGCGGAAAGATAGCAGGAGGTTGAAATGAGTTAGGCTTATTGTAAGATAAGCAGGTCAAGTGGAGCCTGTTAGTCTTTAATGTGCCACAAGGTTCTTTTTGAATGGAATTGCTGTGGAAACACTGCTGGTGCTTAACATAAAGGTCACAGATCAGCCTTTAAACTCACTGGGAGAGGGGGGTACAACCAACAGGAACTGCAGAGCATTTGGTTCAGGATGATTCAACTCTCTGAGATACGGTTAAGAGTTTCATATTTTCAAAAAGGATAGGCAGGAAGTCAACAGGGAGCATACAAAGAGTAAAAAACACTGCACAGAAAAAAAAATCCGAAGAGTGGTGCAATGTACATAGATATTATAAGCTAATATACAAGCCTCAAAGCAAAAAAAGAAAAAAGGAATGGGGTGCTTCAAGTTGCTACCAAAAGAGAATACAGTGAGCATAACAGAAAGCTGTGTAAAAGGCACCCCAAGTCTGTTTGCCACTCCCTGCAACCCGCCACTCAATAAGCTGCATTGGTTGCATCATGGATGGGCTGGCCACATCAGAGGGCGATCTGGAGGGAAGGCAGGTAGGCAAATGAGACAGTGGCACAACAATGGAGGACTTGGCTAACTCACATTGGCTGCATAAATGTTTATTCAAAGTCATGATAAAGAAAACATGTCTCAATAAAACAAATGACTGTGCCTTAGAACAGTTAGGAAACTAGGTAGAAGGAAGGTGACCCTTGATTATGTCAACCCAGGATCTGGGTTGATATGTACATGTTGTGTTGTTGAACTTCTTGGAATAGTGACAAATTCAATGTATATATGAATGAAAAGATACCCAGAAAATCCAAACCATCATTTTTTAATGGTGGCAGCCATGTTTTTTTTAACCCAACGCCCTCTGACAATGCTGCATCACAGTGGTTCTCAAACGTTTTAGCACCGAGACCCACTTTTTAAAATGACACTCTATAGGGACACACCTAGCTTTACAAGACTTTAAAGTGATCTAAAAATAAAAATTTATTTATTTATTTACAAGTAAAGAGCTCAGCTGCTTAGAGGGTAATTAGCAGCTAGCTTGCAAACTGCAAGAGCTCAGCTCTGCAGAGCAATTAGTAGCTATCTGATTTTTTAATAGCTTCAGGGCTTATGGCAATTACTTATCTGATCTTTCCATCACCTGGGACCCACCAGAAATCAGGTCCCAACAAAGAGTTTGAGAAACACTACTGTATCACAAGGAATGTGGATATGCAGTCATTACAAGGAGGTACCGGTAGCTGCATAGTAGACATTGCCAGTGCCTGGTTGCTGAAGGAACCGAGTCAAAGCCCTGCACTGGGCCCCCATGACAGTCTCCACCCAGCCCCTGGACACTTCAACAACCACCAGTACTGACAGTTCAAGTTACGTGGAATCAGGTGGACCCTCTGATTGGCATGGGCCCTCAGCCAGCGCCTAACCTGGCTGACCCGATGACATACCTGATGGTGAAGCTTCAATCTGGAGCAAGTACAACTACCTTTAAAAGAATCCCAACTGAATTAAAACAAAGAAAAAAATGAACACACAAAATGAATGAAAACAAAAATACAATAAAAACACACAAAATATTGTTTTGCAGATTACAGACGCTATGAAGGCAAGGTTATCTGTCAAAAAGTGGAAGTCCTGCCCACATCAGATGGGGGGAAAGCACAATCTCTAGCAAAACAAAAGTTGGTAGGGAAGCAAAAATGGATTTTGGGAAGCATAATTCTAAACCCTTCCTAACTGGGCAATGGGGCACCTCAAAGTCATGGCTATCTAAGGGCCCAAACCTATCCAACTTTCCATCACTGAAGCAGCTGCAATGCAACAAGTGTATGGGAACAAATGTTCCTGAACCTTGAGGCCTCCGCGACTGCCCCCCCACTGCAGGATACAGCGCATGCCCCACTGGCGAATGATGGATAGGACTGGGCCCTCAGTTTTATCAAGCGAAGAGTAACTGTGCCTATTCACTGCAGCATAGTGTTCCCCCCAGCAGCTATTCCTGGTGTCTCTCTTGTGTCTGTTTTCAGATTGTCTAACAGCCCAATCCTACAGGCTCTTTGCACTGGTGGAACTAGTGTTCCACCAGCGCAGACTGCCTGGCAGTTGCAAAAGCACTTCCAGTAGCACGCTGCTGGAGTGCTGGTGGGAAAGCCAGAGAATTCCCGCACGCCTCAACAGATCGCTGGCCACCCGCCAAGGAAAGTAAGGTGGCGGGGGAGACGGGGAGGGGGCATAATGGGGGTGGGGAGACTTGCAGAAGGGGCTGGATCTGGCGGTGAAGGAGCACACTGGATCCTATCCCCTCCTTTTGCAGCCTCCCTGCCCCCTTTATCTCCTCGTGCCAGCTCATACAGTCTGCCTGTTTTTGGCGCGGCTACAGCGGGGGGGGGGGGAAGGATAGGAATGGGTCCCAACCTTTGAGATAGGAAACCATCTTTTATTTTCTTTGTAAACTGTTTGCTTTGAAAAAAAATTTAAGGATGTCTTTATTGAAAGTAAACAAAGACATTGAGCACAAAAAAACCCCAGTTATTTAAATGCACCTAAGGCAACAAATGAGCCAGAGAGGTAATTTGACTTAGACAATACTAGTGTGACAGGATTGACCTTCAATTTGGAAGATATTGGACATATTCCCACAGCTAACACACTTTCTTTTCCCCAAGGACGGCATCTGAAGAACCAAGTCTAATAGTGGTTAGACAGGATCGGTTCCAGGGCTAACTGACAAATTAAAAATTAAACAAGTCACCAGGACTAGATAACATACACCTGACTGCTCTCAAAATACAAACGTCATGAAATTCTCTAATTTTTGTAACCCAATTTTCCCTTTTACTCCACGTAGTTTTGACCTTCCTATCATCTAGGAAGCTCCTATGTGGGATCCGCATCCTGAAAGGGCTGCTAAGTCTTTTGGATACACTTACCAGGTTTGCTCTATTATTGTTATTTTTTGTTATTTGACATCCTTCTTGACTAACTGACCAGTGGACAAAGAACGTGGCTTTGAGTCAGTTCGCTGGACCACGAAGCCCACCTAATTCCCCAGAGAGGGAAAGCAAAGGGGCTCAGGTATCCCCAAGTATCCAATCCAACAGATAAGCCTAATTGTAATGCCCAGAGGTTATAAAAAGCATGATCACGCACACCCCTTCACACGTTTACTCTCTCATCCAGAGCACTGGATGCATTGACAAGAGTTGCCCACCAACTCTTGACCAAATTGAAAGTCAAGAGTTGCCCACCTGCTCAGCTAGTTGCAAGTGTAAGGACCAAGATAATAAACTAGAGCAGAGGTTCCCAAACTCGGAGGTGCGACTCCCAAGTGCGTCATGGAAAGCAGCCAGGGGTGTCCTGTTGTCTTTTAATTAACACATATTCTTGCTTGCAAGAGAGAGAGAGCGCGCAAAACAAAGACCAGAAAAAGCTACCTCATCACATCGGGTCACTCAAAGTTCACTTCAAAACACTTCAGGTTTGTAGGCAGCTTTTCCAGGTCTTGTTTTTAACCACAGCATGAGTGAAGCCCTTGCTTATCTTATGTCAAAGAACAATTAACAACTCAATGGATAAGCTAAGTACCGGTACTTTGCAAGGAGCTGGAGCCAGGGACATTGCAGGTTTGCAAATGAAGTATTTTCTTTCTGTAGAATGTTTTTAAGAAAGCAAACACAAAACAAAAAGCAGCCACTATGTTTGTTTGGTTGATTAATTATTAGGATTTCTCTCCTTCTTCCTTTTTGACCCACCTCTAAGCTAGTTCCCCACTCTATTTGCTGAGACAACCCCCCCCCCCCATTGGAGACTGCCAGGCAGTATAAGAATCTGTTTTTCATCTTGCAAAGATGCTACCTAAAGGAGCTCTCTCTCTCTTTCTCTCTCCCAACTGGGGTGGGGCATGATCAATGGGAAAAAAAGACCTCCCTCCCATGCTTTGATGTTTCTCTTGCCATGAATAGGACTAACGCAGATGATATCAGTGCCCTCTACCAGGTAGGCATCCCAGGCCTACCAATGGAGGGAAGGCAGCATCCCAATCCCACCCTGTGCACTCCTGGCTTAGCTCCTGCTCAGCAGAAGCATGGAAAATCCACTTTAGGGCTCGTTTTGGGAATATACACATACATATAAGAAAGGGTGACTGAGCATATAAAGAGTGCTACCTTGATTTTACAGTTTTACCTGTCTGGTCATTCAAGATAAGCTTGCTGCCCATCTTCCCAGACTGTCTGCTATCAGCAGTATTATCGGTATGGTATTAACTGTGTGATTTGGGGTGGGGTCTCTGCTAACGTGAGAAGAAGTCTTCCCAAGGCAGCCTCCTCCTGTCTAACTCACTAAGCTTAAGGTGGTAGCAGCAACTGCTATCCCAGTTTAAAGCCACTCTAACTGGTGAGATGGAGGCAGAGGGGTGGTGCTGGGCTCTAGGAGCAACTTGTCCCTTAAAACGGCCACTGTGCCAGAGGATTGGAGGATAGCTAATGTCACGCCAATCTTTAAAAAAGGAAGGAGGGGGGACCCGGGAAACTACAGGCCGGTCAGCCTAACATCTGTTCCAGGGAAGATGGTGGAAAGTCTCATTAAGGATAAAATCTTAAAATACATAGAAGAACAAGCTCTGCTGAGGGAGAGTCAGCATGGCTTCTGCAAGGGGAAGTCTTGCCTCACAAACCTGTTAGAATTTTTTGAAAAGGTCAACAGGCACGTGGATGCGAGCGAACCCGTGGATATTATATATCTGGATTTTCAGAAGGCGTTTGACACAGTCCCTCATGAAAGGCTCCTGAGAAAACTCCACAGTCAGGGAATAAGAGGGCAGGTCCTCTTGTGGATTAGGAACTGGTTGAAGACCAGGAAACAGCGAGTGGGAGTCAATGGGCAATTTTCACAATGGCGAGAGGTGAAAAGCGGTGTGCCCCAAGGATCGGTCTTGGGACCGGTGCTTTTCAACTTATTCATAAATGACCTGGAGTTGGGGATAGGCAGTGAGGTGGCCAAGTTTGCAGATGACACTAAACCTTTCCGGGTGGTGAAGACCAGCAGGGATTGTGAAGAGCTCCAGAAGGATCTCTCCAAACTGGGAGAATGGGCAGCAAAATGGCAGATGCGCTTCAAAGTAAGTAAGTGCAAAGTGATGCACATTGGGGCAAGAACCCAAAATTTCACATATATGCTAATGGGTTCTGAGTTGTCTGTGACAGATCAAGAGAGAGATCTTGGGGTGCTGGTGGACAGGTTGATGAAAGTGTCGACCCAGTGTGCGGCAGCTGTGAAGAAGGCCAATTCCATGCTCGGGACCATTAAAAACGGGATTGAGAATAAAACGGCCAATATCATTATGCCTTTGTACAAATCGATGGTAAGGCCACATCTGGAGTATTGTGTCCAGTTCTGGTCACCACACCTCAAAAAGGATATAGTTGAATTGGAAAAGGTGCAGAAAAGAGCGACCAGAATGATTCGTGGGCTGGAGCACCTCCCTTATGAGGAAAGGCTACAGCGTCTGGGGCTTTTCAGCCTAGAAAAAAGGCGCCTGAGGGGGGACATGATTGAGACTTATAAAATTATGCATGGGATGGAGAGAGCGGATAGAGGGAAATTCTTCTCCCTCTTGCACAACACCAGAACCAGGGGACATGCACTAAAATTGAGTGGAGGGAGAGTTAGAACAGACAAAAGAAAATATTTCTTTACCCAGCGTGTAATTCATCTGTGGAACTCCTTGCCACAGGATGTGGTGATGGCACCTGGCCTAGATGCCTTTAAAAGGGGTTTGGACAGATTCATGGAGGAAAAGACCATCACAGGTTACAAGCCATAAGCAACCTTCTGGTTTTAGAAGTGGGTTTTCTCTGTGCCAGGTGCAAGGGAGTGTCAACGGGAAACAGGTTATCTTGTTGTCTTGTGCTCCCTGAGGCATCTGGTGGGGCCACTGTGTGATACAGGAAGCTGGACTAGATGGGCTTTTGGCCTGATCCAGCAGGGCTCTTCTTATGTTCTTACAATGTAACACCTTCTGGGTTTTTTTCCAAGAGGGGCATAGGAAATGACAGACCTGACAGACCTATCAGCCTTACGCTCCAGATAAACTAGTGGAAGCATTAAAATATAGAATTATTCAATATACAGTACAGCAAGTCTTCCTGACAGACTCGCCTTCCTGAGGAGCTTCAAATTCATACTATTTGGAAGCAAGAATGATCAAGTGGGAAAGACCCACATGACCGGCCCCACCCACGCAGTTGCTTCATTAACACACACACCTGAGCAGCATGGGATCACCCCACAAGGAAGAGGCCCCAAACTTCTGCGGTTGCATGGGAATGAGAACTCTCTCTGAAGCTCCAAAGAGACTATAGGAACTATAAAAATAAATTACATGAGGAGCTGGTTAGGAAAGCAGCCTGCAAAACACCCGAGAATTCAACATGCTCTGGAAGAAACACCATTAGAGTAACAGTGAAAAGCTGTTCTCCAGTGCATAATGAACAGTCAAGACTGACCTTACCAACAGGCAGGAGGTTTAAAGGTTTAACTATGAACATAAATCCTAGAAAAGTGTGTTTTGGAAAGGTAAAACTCCAGCCCATACCTTTAAAATGTAGTTGTGACCATCAGGACCTACCACACACACACACACACACACACACACACACACACACACACACACTTCATTGACTATGTTCAAGGTGTTGTTTCAAAATATTTTTTATATTGATCATTACGAGCCAGCTATTGTTCAATACTATTAAGATGATTCTTTCATTATGCAAAGAGAACAGATGAACAGGAATTTATAAAACAGCACAAAATATGGAAACATCGGTACACAAGAATTTTCAACTATTCCTAGTTCTACTGATTACAGTATTCATTCACTACTCATAACATCTACAAGCTTTCAGTCATCTACGCCCACACAAAGCCACTCATTTTTAAAAAAAATACTTTTCTTCACACAACACATAATTAATGGAATATGCTGCTGGGACATGGCAACAGTCACTAACTTGGAATGCTGTGCAATTAAACAAATTCATGGAGGATAACTATCAAAGGCTATTTGTTGAACATATGCAGTATTTGGCTGCTAGGACCTGAGGGGAAGTGGGTGTGTTTTGGTCACTTGCAAGGACTTTTCACCTGACTCCTCCTGTCTGACCTGAAAAGGGTGTGACCCTGACCTTTCTCAACATCCTGTCTCTGACCACGTTGCTCGCTCTCTTCTTCGCATCTACCTTCAAGGAGGAGGACGTGTCTCTCCAGGCTCCTCGCCTGGAAGCCATCTTCTCCACATGGGTGTGCCAGCTTTAGGGGCATACCGTCCGCTTTATGTTTAGAATACCTCTAGTCAAAACTAGATGAATGTAACTATGAATGCTGAATTGTAAGTAATATATTTTTCTTTCTACTATGCAAGCCTCAGACTCCGTCTATTTCAATAATAATGATAGCTAGCTAGCCTGGGTGCTGGGATTAACTCTACTGGTTAACTAACAATAAGGTCTTCTTACCGTTTGCAAACTCTGCATATTTGAACCCACTAAGGTTCACAAAATAGTTTAATAAACCCAACACTATTGATCATCATGTGTCTATGTGGAGCTCCATGTTCAGGGGCACGATATCATTGAAAACCACTTGCTGAGGGTAGTAACAACAGGAAATGATTGTCTTTAAGTCCCACATGTGGGTTTCTTAAAAGCGTATCTCTGGTTGTTGGGCAGTGTTGGGAAAGAAAATGCAGAAGGACAATGGTAGGCCTTTGGTTTGGTCAAGCATAGCTCTCCTTATGTTCTTTATGTAGCGTCAGTTAACAGTATAATTGACCATTTGAACCGGATCTTTCCAAATAAGCATACCAATGAATTCTATTTCTCTAAAGATCTCCCATTGTCAACCAATTCAAGAAAGAAGTGTTTATCACTCAATCATAATTAAAACATTTAAGATCAGTGTCTCAGATTCATATCATTTCCTAAAAACTCTTAAAATCATCCCAAAGATTCAGTCTCTTGAAATGTGCTCATTCATATAAATCTCATTGCCAAGGCAAGTGTGCACTGCTTTAACACAATTTCACACATTTTAAAAAAGTTTTATTACAAGTCGCAGAACATTTGTTAATCTTCCCTTTTCAAATGTTGTCGATGGAACTTCCTGCATCTTGATTTTACTGTTCCACAATTTTAACTTTTGAAAAAAGGGACATCTTTCAGTTGGTATGATCTGCCACCTACTGGTCAAAGAAAATCATTTTTCTGTATAAAACTGAAAAAAGCTACAGTAAGGTTTTACTAGAAACAACTGAGAACCATATTCCTTTTAATAATCAGATTTTATTTACACAATAAAAGTTGGTTGTAATCAGACAAACCTGCCCATAAAATCATCCCTTTTGCCAGCATCTTTGTCCCACACAGTAATATCAATAACTCCACCTCGTTCTTCATAGAGATGCAAGTCAAACTGCTCCCTCCACTGAGGATTCAAAGTTTTGGGCATAATCTGAAAAAAGTTTTTAAAAAATTGTTATATTCTGCAGCTGTGTTTCTCTTGAAACAGTGGATTACATTGATGCAGCTAAGACAATTTCTGCAAACTATAACCAACTTCAGAAGTTATTTCAACCGTTATTTAGGAAATAAAATGTATCTAAACCAAATCATTTCTTCCCTTGTTGCAGGTAGCACAATAAAAAAACACATTTCAAATTTTAAAAAAATTAAAAGCTTTTTTTAAAGCCAACGAAATTTCCATTTAAATCTTTAGTGACAGTTAAAACACAAAGAATTCTCAAAATGGTAACAGACTAAAAGCAGCATTTTACCAATTATATTGCTTTACCTTGTTTTACCTTACAATATGCTGAGGGGCAAGAAAATTACTGAGTTTCTATCCCATTTCCCGTTCAATGTTTTAAAAAGGCATTACAGGCAGGGTGGGGGCCCGATCCACAGATCCACACCCATTACCTTTGTGTGTGCGTAGCGTTGACGCCAAGCCAGCATGGGCTTTCCTTAAACAAAATGCTATAAGCAACAGCATGCTGCTTATATCACAGGGTCTGAATGCATATAGCAAGCAGCCTCAGTGCTAGAGGCTCTGAACATTAATAGGAAGCGCTTCTGCTGCTGCTTACAGCGTTTTGTTTAAGGAAGTCCGAGCTGGCTTGGTGCCAGCACTACACACATGAAGGTAATAGGCACGGGGTGCGCGGGAACAGTGTTCACTCTTCCGCGGTTTAAATTAACCGCGGAAAGAGTGACAAACTATCCCACATGGATACAAGGGCCTGATTGGGGAGGCCTATGGAGGGGGGTCTGCAGGCCTCCCTGCACCTCCTGAAGGCTGCAGTAAGTAAAAAAAAATGTTTTCAGGTGCTTTTTCCCCCCAAGGCAGCGGCCCCAGGGATCACTGCTGGCCCCGCCCCTGCAAGCACTCAATATTTTCCCCACCTCGCACGGAGAACTTTGAGAACCACTGGTCTAGAAGAACAGCTAGGATCCAGAGATCTGCACAACTAGTTCCACAAACTTAAATCTTTTAAGGCATGAGTTTCTCAAACAGCACACGCGCACACATACACCCCATGCTACAGGTCAAGCCACTTTTGAAACAGAGGGTATTTTCAAAAGACTTTTCAAATTGCTCAAGCCCTTGGGTGCATTTGAAGTAGTTCTTTGGACCCTAGCCAATATTCTTAGATATATAAGCTCATTTAAAGGTACAATGATCACAATCCAAAAAACCATATAGATAAAATCCACATACCTAGTAGGGCTTTGGGACCTGCATTTCTTTAAATCGCAAACCCCTACTCCATGGCAAACTGTTTTGGGCTCTGAGAAGTTTCAAAAGCAGCATATGAAACTGCGCTGGAGGGGAAGGATACAGTCAGATTTAAAAAGGGGGAAGCTCCAAAAGCCCACTAGACAAGCAGAAGCCCTAAGGTTTACATAACTCAGTTCTCTGTACTGTGGCTGAGAGCTACAACACAGTTAATATAACAAGAACCCTACGCTGTTCAAGAGTTCTCATTGGCAGCCTGACGAAAATAAAGGCTTTTCCCAGTGCATACTAATATATACCTTTCCTTAGTATATATTAACAAATATATACTAAGGGTACATTAAAACCACCATGAGCATTTGGGAAAAAAAGAGTTCAAAGAAGTTACCTTACTCTTGTACTTCTGATGTCCCAGTCGGAATTTCACATAAGGATCACTGAGTCCATTTGGATCCATGGCCTTGAGTTCACGACCCTCAATCAAAGTGACACTGACTATTCCTCTCCATAGCTGAGCTTTTCTGTACACATCTGACAGGCGTAAACTTTGGGTCTGAAACTTCAGGTGCAGAGAGAATCTTGATTTAGTGAAATGACAAACAAACCATACCTTTGAAACTACAGTAGCTGCCAAACCAGGTTGGTAATTTAAAAAAATTGCACAGATCAGATGAACAGCCAGAACATTAAACTGAGCTTTGTCCAGCCTCTTGGCAAAATAGCATATCACCAAGAATCACTAGCAACATACCTTTGACCAAATAACTACATCACTATTTTTATGGTGGTGGTGGGTAAGTTGACCTCCCACGTGGCAGCTTAGTGCAGAACAGGACGGACACAATAGGGCTTTCGGTGTGCACCCCGAGGTCAGCGATGATGGGGGAGAACTCAGTACTGCCCCTCGAGGGGCTGGGGGGGAACCCTCTGGTCTGGTTCGCCAGGATCTCCTCAAAGGCTGGCCGGCCAAGGGTGGGCTTCTGAGGTCCAGCTGCCTCAGTCCCCTCTAGGGTCAACGGTGATGAGCGGGTGCTGTCTTCATGGGGCACAGCTTGGAGTCAGGGTGGGAATGCCCAGCCTGAAGAATTGGGCAATCAACTGCCATCCCCTGAAACAGCTGCCCATACCATTGACATGCTACAACTGTTGTCTTTTACCGCACACAATATTAAGTTAATGAAGATGATTCCATGCAATGAGAGGATTCACATTACCAGCATGATGGAAAAGTTTAGAAATAGTCATGTTCTGCAGAAATAGTATGGCTGGTAAGACTACTGCAGTGCATTGTATGTGGGATTGCCTTTGGGTACCGTTTGGAAACTGCAGTGCAAAGTACAAAGTACAGTACTAGATTGTTGACTAGGACCAGGTGTATGGAACACATATCACCAGTTTTTAAACAGCTGCACTAGCTCCCAGTCTAAGTAGAACTCAAAGTACAAGTTTTAATGTTTAAAGCCCTAAACAATTTGAGGTCCTGTGGCTTTCAAGCAGGGGTGTAGCTTACCTGGAATCATTTGTTGCAGCGCAGCTCAGCAACCCAGAAGTAACTGATGTGGTGTGATGATGTCATCACGTCAATTGATGATGTCATCACATCACCACGTCAATTACGTCCGGGTTGCTGAGCACTGAAAAACATCAAAAACAGTGGAGGGGTGATTATCACAGCCCCATAGTGACGCCAGTGCTTTCAAGACTCCTCCCCCCCCCCCAACATTAACCTATCCAATTACTGCAGCCATTCTCAAACGGTGCTTCTCCATGGCTCCCTACCATCAGAAATAAGGGAGACCATGATCAGGGGACACGTGCCTTGGTGGACTTGTTATTTATCTACCTTCAAATTTATATGGTGCCTCTCTGTTAGAAAGGCCCCGAATGCAATGCATTAGGCTATGTGTTATGCTAACATCAACAGCAAAATACAAACACAGTCACGGTGTCCTGACTTTAGAACTCTCTCCCCAGAGAATTTCACCTAGTGCCAATTCTGTTTTGTTTGCAGCACGGGGTGAAACCCTATTAAAATTTGCTCAGGCCTTTTAGATTGTTTTTTAATTCACTGGAATCTTCAGTTATGTTTACTTCTTTATTGAACAGCATGTTGCTCTGAGAGTTCTTTTGGAGTGAAGAGCAGGTTAATAAATGTTACACAGAAATGAAATGAAGTAAGATAACCCTGTGATGTAGGCATACTACATAGAGAACGACTATCAGAAAGAATCGTGTGTTTTTTTTCAAATTTACTGGAATTTCATTAGAGGAGGGGTTTTGTTGCATAACTAAAAGCTTAATCTTGACAATTCTTTCCGATCCTTTCATTTACAATGCATAATTGACCTGGACATTCTGATTTATGCAGTATTTCCATGTTTCTAAGAGGGAAAGGATCAGAGAGTCTTTCTCCAATTCTGATCTAGAAGGAAGCCCTCAATCGCAAAGAAGGGGTCATCTTAGCTAAGACTGCTGGGAGCTTGGAGGTGGGCAATGCTTTAAAATAAAAAAACCTCTGGTCGCCGATAATCAGCTGATCTTAGTTGATAAGGGGAAGCCTCTCGCGTACCCCTAGGGGTAGCGTACCACAGGTTGAGAACCCCTGGCATAGCACATACAGACTACTAGATGCCAATCCTTTCAACAAGTTTGCTGTTCTCCGATTGACTCTAGACAGCCATCTTGCTGTCAATTACCATAAGGGGTTTCAACCTTGCTCCTCCTTCCCGACTAAGGAGATTATCTGAGCCCAGGAGAAAACCAGCTTCTGTAGTCTGCCTGAACTCCTTCCAGATAGACTGGGAGCTCTGGCAATCAGCTTGTCATGAGTTGGCACTCATGGCAGTTACTGCATGTTCTAACTTCGATCAAGGCCAGGTCAAAGTGATGCTGGTGAATTATAGCAACTGTAACTTCCAGATCACACCCAAAGTGCCCAAGTAACTCTTATGATAGAGCAGTGGTTCCCAACATGGGGGTCGTGACCCCCAGGGGGGTAACAAAGTGGTTTCTGGGGGGTCATGGAATGTTGACTGGATGACCACCCCAAGATGGCAGCTCACTCCTTTCCCCCCACCTCCACTGCAGAGAAAGAAGCATCTGATGCTCTCTTGGGGCTTGTTTGCTCACCTTGTATTACTTTCTGCTTGACCTTTAGCATCTCTGTTAATATTAACTCACTCTTCTCCACCTAATTGGGGCTGCTTATGAGTACAACTCTAAAAATGTGATTTTAAAAAGTGTAATTAAAAAGCGACATCACTAGGTCTAGGACTTAGGGGGGGGGGGTCCTGACAGATTGTCATTCTTACAAAAGGGAGTCCTGGTACTAAAAAGGTTGGGAACCACTATGATAAACTATGTACAAGTCAAAGAGGCCATTTTGTGCTGCAAAGCCTGCCCACCCACTTAGTCTGAATGTGGCTTTAGTTACTAGGCAATTTATTCTGTCATTCTTACAAAAGGGAGTCCTGGTACTAAAAAGGTTGGGAACCACTATGATAAACTATGTACAAGTCAAAGAGGCCATTTTGTGCTGCAAAGCCTGCCCACCCACTTAGTCTGAATGTGGCTTTAGTTACTAGGCAATTTATTCTGTGCCAATACATGTCCATTTCAAAGATGTTTTGGGCGATGGTGTGCAGCTGGACACCAACGTTTTGTTTCACTGAAATAAAAACTGATAAAATATCAAACTATTATTATATTTTAATATTCCTTTTCTAGCAGCCTGTCAAACTGTAATTTCACCTTTGCCAACCCAAGGCACAACTGCATAAAACAGAAATACAAATAAAGTAGACAAAAATCACACCTACACTCAACCACAGGTAACTAGACCAGTTCCCAGAATTTCACTCGTCTTCCAAATAAGAAAATTAATTGAGAACACTGCATTGAGGTGGTATGTTATGCCAGTCATTAAATATGATTACAGTGAAAAATTGCTGAAAATGCCAGTGGAAATGTGGCAATTTCTTTCATATTTACTGGAATTGCTCAGTAGTGAAACGATTTTAGAAGGAGAATTTTAGAAGTGAGAATCTTAGAAAATACTAGGATCTCAGATTGGCTTAGATATGCAACTTTTTATTGACTTATTCTAATGAACTAATTGTCAAAAGGGAGTAAAAACTGCACTCATATTATCGTTACAGTTAAGATTTATACAAAAACCTGTAGACAATCTACAACAAATATGAGAAAATGATTAAAAGTATTGATCATTGCTATTTTGGTTACACACAAGGTATTTGGGAGTTACAGAAAAGTAGACAGAAATAGGATAAGTTTATTCATAATTTCAAAACTGTTTTGAGTTTTGAAAGATTACAGATTTACCCATGAATATCCAAGTTTGTTTTATGACAGTGCAAGTGTGTATAACTAGGTTGATTAATGCTTTTTCCTTAACAAGATATGAGAAATCTTTGACATATAGAAATCTTAATTTTTAATTTAAAGGGTAGGAAACCACAACCTAAAATGCTTGTATTCTCCTCAGTTACCTCTGTTAGGCACCTTCCATTACTATTTATTTTAGAAATTTGTACTCTGTCCTTTGTGTACAGAAAATTCACAAAGCGGTTTGTAGTGCTATTGTAGTACTATGAAATTCAACAACTGATTGGCAATGCAACAAAGAGAACAATAGAAACAAACAGAAAAGGTCTGCTGCTTAGCCAAAATGCAAACTTCCCTGATTTGGATGGGCCACAGACATTTCAAAGTACGAGTGAACAGATAACACTGTATAGTTTAACTATTTTTGTTTACGTTATGCTTCTAGTGTCTTCACAGTGGCCAAGAACCTTCCTACTACCAGTTGGACTATGAGAGAAAGCTGAGGCTATACAATTTGGAGGCTGTAAACATTGACAAATGAACTTCCTGATCCTGAGCAACTGGCATGTTTTTGAGCAGGGGTGTGAAACATCAGGCCGCATCTGGCCCACAGAAGCCCTTTATCTGGCCAGCATAATAGTTGGGCTCTCCCAGCACCACTATCAGCTGCTCTTAGCTGCTGAGCTGCAAAGTGAAGCATTGGCAGAAGTGGCACTGCTGAAAAGGCGGCACTGGGAGAACCCAATTATCATGTAGGCCACCCTTTCAGCAGTGCTGAGATGTCACTGTTGAAAGTGCAGCCCATGTGATACTTGGACTCTCCCAGCACTGCCCTTTCAGCAGCGCTGCTTCTGTCAAGGTGCTGGGAGGGGATGATGGATGGAGGCCTCAGAAGGCCAGGAACAGTATGGGGAAAGATGCATACCAAGAGGGGTGAGAAAGGGAGAACCTACAGGTTTGCTGGGAGAGCGCAATTATGTGGGCCACCCTTTCAGCAGCACTGCCTTCTGCTGAGGCATTACTTTGCAGAGCACCTCTCAGCTGCTGAGCTACAAAGTGACCCTCATCAGAAGCAGTGCTGCTAAAAGGACAGCCCACATGATAATTGGACTCTCCCATATCTTGAAAATATGATCAAGATTTGTGTACTCTCTCTTATGTCATTTACAGCTAATGAGGTCCAGAGGAAAAAAAGTGCTTATTTCTGGTCACCACCTGCTTAACGATGTCACTTTCTGCCTAGGTAATGACATCACTTCTGGCTCTCAGCAAGCACCATGAATGCTACTTGGCCCACTGTATGAAACGGATTTGACACCCCTGTTCTTCTTGAGCATTCAATGCCATTACACAGCTCAGCCAATCTCCATCAGCACTTTCACTGCCACAATATAGATTATTATACACACAGAACAGTCTATATCCACATTAAGCATGGGGAGCAGATTAATGCCGAGGGTCCGCTTCTGCCGAGGGTCACTTCACAGCTCAGCAGCTGAGAGGTGCTCTGCAAAGTAATGCCTCAATAGAGGCAGTGCTGCTGAAAGTGTGGCCCACATGGTAATTGGGCTCTCAGCACATACTCTTCATGAAAACAGGCAGCCAACCCTTTACTTCTTTATCACTATTGTCCATGTCCATTTTGAGCCCCATACCAGAACAATGGCTATACACCGTCAATACCATATTGAACCCTAGGTATAAGATGAGCTCTAAAAATCCCAAGCAACCTTTATAGGGAAGAGAGAGAAAATGTAAGACTTTTGTGATATCTAATCATATACGACAATTTGTAGTTTGTTCATTTTTAAAGCGTAGGTTTCTATTGTTCATATTTAATATACATCCAATTTGCAACATCTCCAATTACTAACTGCTAAAAAACTATATAAAACATTTTGAATTTCTCAAGTATGTAGCTGCTCTGGTCAGCATTTGATTTTAGCACAGTGTTAGTACTTGGTCTGAATGACAAACATGAATGCTTGGAAAAGCTATAATAATGGCACCACTATCCATCAATCTTCAAATTGACGTTTAAAAAAGCTTCAGTTAGAGGAGTTCCACAAACTAAGGTTTGAAACCTTAGGCCAGGGGTGCACAACATGCGGCCCGCCTGGCGATTTCCCGTGGCCCGCGAAGAAATTGGGGGTCCCAGAGAGCGGGCGCTCTCTGGGATCCCCAGGTTCTTTGCGGGCCACGGGAAATCCTCCGTGCCCCAGACGCGGCAAATTCCGCTGCGCACGCTGCTCATTCGGCTCCTGGCTAAACGCCAGGAGACTCCAGGCGGCACTTTGATCGCCGCCAATCAGCTGAGTCTCCTGGCGTTCAGCCAGGAGCCGAATAAGCAGCGTGCACAGCAGAATGAGCGGCGTCTGGGGCACAGAGGATTTTCCCGCACCTGGGGCTTTGCAGCAGCAGCAGAAACAAGACCTCAAAGCCATCATGAGCAGCTTCGAAAACTCTCCGATGCTTTGAAGAGGAAGTGCCCAGCCGCAGACCATAATACTCGGGACTGCATGTCCCAAATTACAGGCAAAAGGAGAACAGGAGGGCAAAGGGAGGAAGGAAACTGGCAACGCACAGCGTCCCTCCGGAAACTGCACCCGCTGCTTTTAGAGAGCGAGAGGCTGCTTTGAGTTGAGGCAGGCATGAAGAGCAGGCATGAAGAGAGGCGAGCGAAGAGAACCACGGCAAACTGTGAGTGGGGTTGCCTGTGGGAAGGGGCTCTTCAGCGGCAGGCAGCAGCTGTGAGTGGCTCCCCTCTCCCCCTCCCGTTCTCCCCTCGCGGTGGGGGCCTTTCTCCGAAGCGATGGAGCAGGGCAATCCTGCTGCGCCACTCTGGGCTTTCTTGGTGAGTTTTATACATGTTTTTTACGTGGGAAATGTGCTTTTTGGGGGTGGGGGGAGTTGAGAGAGGGACTTGGTGAGTTTTATACATGTTTTTCTTACGTGGGAAAGTGCTTTTTGGGGTGTTGTGATTTTTGTAATGTGCTGCTTTTTGTAACTGTACTGTGCTTTGAGTTTGAATCAAATTTCTGGCTTGCATAGTGATTTGTGTTTTTTAAAATTTGACTGGTGGGGAGGGGGGTTTTTGCTTGCAAAGGAATCAGGCTTGTTGTGATTTTTGTAATTTGCTGCTTTTTGTAACTGTACTGTGCTTTGAGTTTGAATCAAATTTTTGGCTTGCAAAGCGATTTGTGCTTTTTTAAATTTGACTGGTGGGGAGGGGGGTTTGCTCGCAAAGGAGTTAGGCTTGTTGTGATTTTTGTAATGTGCTGCTTTTTGTAACGTGAGTTGATATGGTTTTAAAAAATAAAAAAGGATTTTTAAAAATATGTTGCTTTTCGTGATATTTTCCGGCCCATGGACACGCCCCCTGTGATGTCACTTCCTGAGGAAGTGACATCATGGTTCCTGGACACGCCCCCCGTGCGGCCCCGGAGAAGTTTGGCCTGTTCATTTCGGCCCCCACCTACTTCCAAGTTGTGCACCCCTGTCTTAGACCTATAATACGAGACCTATTATCCAAAATGTATTGATAAAAGAGAGGTAAAATGTCACCTCTCAAGAGTCCATATGAGAAAAATTAACGGTATGCATTCTATATACATGAGCGATTATCTCCAATCATAAATGTTAAAAGATTCTTCTCATTAAAGTAATTTCAGAGGGGATCTTTCTTAACTTAATTGAAAATATAGACACAGATCATTTGAACTGGGCCTGTCAAAACCATGGTTTAAGATTATTGTGAATGAGCTGTGGCAAGCCTCAGGGTTCTACTCTCCCCTCTCCCACCCACAAGAGCTTCCACTTTGCATTTTAAATGAACTGCAGTTACTGTTACATCCAAACTTGCAGAATTCTGATTTATTCTGCGATTAGTTTACAAACTAAGACCAGACTGTGGTTTCAGATCCTAGTTCAGATTTTTGCACTCCCAAGATAATGTACAACACAAATCCACATCATCTATCATCCTAACCATTTGAAAGAGCAAAACAGCAGATCACAATGGGCTACCAGCCCCCCAAAATGAACACTACACCATATTCAAAAGGTATTCACCTGACTATTAAGAGAATTTTGCTCTCGTTTGTTCAAGAGAGGCTATTCCAATAACTAAAAACTGACTTCCCAGTTACCAGTCAATGCTAATGTATACCTTGTATCCACTGGTTCTTGTACTGTACTCAGAGTTTTCTATTCTATAGTTCTCTTGAGATCCACTTTTCAGAGGATGTGCAGTTTCAAAACAGCTGTGCAGTTTCAAAACCTTCAAGACAGATTCTCTTTCTGTATTACTGTAGTTCCAATAGCTATTGTTTGTACTTGCCCCAGTTGCAATTTATTTCTTAAACATGAATTATCAAAACTGGATATAGTGAACACCCAATACGGTAAGAATATACATTTCTCTTTGCAGCCACATCACTCTGGCGGCTCAATTTCCCAACAATGTCAAACACCCAGGTATTTCCTTCCATTTCCAGCTACATCATACATTTATACACAGTAACAGATCTAGCTCACATCTATTTTGCTTGCGAGACACAATTTTTCTTCCATATGTGTACACTGTGGACTCAGAAGTATATTCCCAAGTACAAAAAGTAACACGTGAAGCAAGTTAAAAGGCTGGTTCATACATGCAAGCCTGTTACTTTTACTTTCCATGGAATCCTTCCTGACTGTTTCAAGTATGAAGCTGCAAGAAGGTAAAGATCAACAAGGTAGTACATCGATACAGCCAGAAGTGACCAGCAGCAATTCCCATACGCTTGATGACAGAAATAAGTGCTGCTGCAATTGGAATTACTGACAGTCACTATAAAGTCCAGTTAATTCCAACATTTCTTTGAGTCTAGATAATTCCATACGCAGCGGTGATCAGGAGGATCATGTGAAGAAAAAGAAGCAACGAGCGAGAGAGAGAGAGAGAGAGAGAGAGAGAGAGAGAGTCATAGTAAACTAGAATGGCAGGGATGGACTTTATAACGAGACAAATATACAAAAAATATGGAAGCTGCTAAACAAAAAGTATTGCACTGACAAAGGTATGTGCTATAATACAACATTCTAATCCTGATCTGTGTTTTAAATGTCAAAAATGTGAATAAAATTTGCCTAGGATTAATTTCCTCTTAAAGCCAGTTGGAATCTTAAATTCCTTTTTCTATACCCTACCTCTCATGTCCTCCATGAGACTCATGTCCTCCACCATTTTTACACGATTCTTTACTCACATCTTTATGACATAAGTATAAGAAAAGTACTAAGAGAACCTCTGATCTGTACAACATAAGGAAAGGCCATGATGGATCAGCCCAAAGGCCAATCTAGTCCAGCATCCTGGTTCCCACATTGGTCCATCAGCTGCCTTTGGAAAGTCCACAAGCAAAAGAGAAAGACAAACTTCTCACCCGACATTGCTACCTGCAACGGCATAGTGCCACTGAATCCCAAGATAATACATGGTCATCATGACTAGTAGCCGGTGATGGACTTGTCCTCCATAAATTTCTCCTTTTAAAGTCATCCAGGCTAGTGGCCATCACCACATCTTGTGGTAAAGAATCCACAGACTAATTATGCACTACGGTAAGTATCACCTCCTTTTGTCTATCTAAATCTCCTCCTAATCACTTTCCTTGGATGATCCCTGGTTCTAGTAATGTGAGAAAGGCAGAAAAACTTATCTCTATCCACTCTGTCCCATGCACAATGTACAAGACTTAATCACATCCCCCTTATCCCCCACCCCCAAGTCTCAACTGTTGTAGCCTTTTAAGAAAAACCCAAGAAGCGCTACCTGACAGGAATTTTAAAAAATGCATTCATGGACTACTAGGAAAAATTGAACAACGTATAAGAACTGACCTCCCTGACTACATCTAGTCAGATGTACGTAGACATTTTGCAGTAATGGTGACAAACTTCAAAATGCTTTACTCTATAAATAAAGGAAGTTTCTTTGGTACTTAAAAGGCCTTCTACATTATCAAAATTATGAAATGATTTTATAGAGAATGATCTGTATGTCACAACTTTCCATTCAAGTAACGTAACATTTCACAAGTTTTTCTCAAGATCACATGCTGAGAATTACCTTACTTGATCTTTTCCAACTCTTCCTCATTAGCATTGTCTGTAAATGAAATAGAGCATTTTAATCACCTTTTACTCATTCACACAAAAGAACGGGGCCAACTGACTTCCAAAGGCGTAATGCACATATTTTATCAGATGCATTCCAAACAGTTACACAAGACAAACGAAATATCCACAGGCATCACTCACACAGAAGCACAATTCAGACAGATTTGAACTTCTATTTATTTCATGAAGGAAAAGAGGAGGAAGGAAACAGGAGTAAAGTAACAAGATGATGGTATCAATTAAAAAACAAACCACAAATTACACACACAATTACCTACAACATAAAGAGCAGCCACAATTTTTAGAAAAGTATTCAAAATTAATGTTTTAGATTGAACATTAGTTCAGTTCCAGAAGCTACAGTCTTATCAGCAGAGATTAAAATCAGGATTTTCGCCCATGTAAGGGCGTCATTTGAATCGTCATATGCATCCCAGCTCCAGAATCTATTTCTAATGCCAGGCACAATTGAAACAAGTAATAAAAGCAAAGGATGTAAGGGAGTGTTATACATTTTTCTTGTGAGTTCTTGTGAATTCAATAATAGGCCCAAACTATACACACATACAAGCATGCACTAGAGGTATGTTTACAACCAGAAATGTGTCTAAAACTTTCATGGCCAGAAATTATGTAAACAGAATGAGTCATATTAATGGGGTTAAAAGCCATTTATATATATATTAAAAAATAAAAAAACTGTAAAAACAATTAAAGCTTTAACTACCATAACGTTTCGTTCATTGCCCATGAACCTCCTCAGATGGAAGAAAAAGAGCCAAACTGGCTGCAGCCATATCCTGTCCCCCGCCAAGTGGCGGGGCCATTACAAGGCCTCCTCCGACTTCCGCCAGCGATTTCTCTGGCGGAAATCCGAGGAGGCCGATCAGCCGGGCCTGGCTTTACACTCGGGGAAGGGGACAAGCGTCCCCTTCCCTGAGTAGACCTCTGGTCAAGCAGCAGCCTGCCCGCGGCAGAGCACAGGATCCAGCGGGCGGCCAGATTGCTCTGTTACCTAGGGCCTATCTAAATTTCCAGAGCCGATGCAGATGCAATGCAGCCCCAAAGAGGCTTCTGTGACTGCCTCCCCCACAGCAGGATGCAGCACACGCCTCGTTGGCATGGCTGCATCAGCGCTGGAAAGTTGGAACAGAACTGGACCCTTAGTTTAGCAGAGAATGGGGAGTGATGTGAAACAACTTTTGCAAATGTGGGAGGGAGGGTGGCTGCTCAGGTTTTACTTCTGATTCAGAACTTATGAGTCATGGAGAATCAAACGTTTAGTGATTCAGAAAAGTGAGGGGCCTCATTTTATACCTAATAAAATCTGCTTCCTTACTCCTTGGTAAATGAAGCACACATACGCTCCTCTCAGAACCCAATCCTATCCATATCTATTCAGAAGTAAATTCTATTGTAATCAGTGGGGCTTACTCCCAGGTAAGTGTGGCTAGGATTGCAGTCATACACACCCTTGAAACTATGGTAAGACCTTCTGTGTCACAGGGGACACACACAAAACAAAATGTTAGTCCTTTCAAAGTTGTATCACTTCTGTCAATCTGGATATTTTTTAAAATGCAGGTATGTCAGAAAGTTAAAAATTCTGAACAAAGTGAACACAGAAAGAAAAGTGTTGATGTGTAATAGGAATTTTAAAACTAGTTTCATCTGAAAGACTAAATTCTTACCTCAAATTTTGGGTTTTTTTGAACTTATGGATACTTACCTTATTTTTTCATAAAACATTGGAAATTGGTTTGCCTCATTTTTATACAAAATAGTTAAAGCATTCAATTTAAACTAGTTGTAGACTACCAGAATCCACATATATTTAACTTAGTGTCTTTTGCTAAACCAACCGAAGTACATCACATAACCCCCAGGGTCAATCAGGAGGAGGGTCCACAACATGGGTAGGATTTAAGCAAAAAATAAGGGGTGAAGAATAAGTCCCATAGCCTAACTAGAGATCTAATACTAGTTCAACCTTGCAAATATTAGTTTGTATTCTAGCAACAGAAACATATGGTGGTTACTTTGGGCATAATGAAAAGTGTGGGAGTAATAGTCAAGGTAACTTCTTAGGAACCCAAACAAAATATAAACACCTATTACATTTATTATTTATAGAATTTATACCCCGCCTTTCTCCCACAAGGGCAACCAAGGCGGCTTGGAAACATGCACTATGCTTTCAATACAACCTATGCCCACGTATGCCATTCATTCCCTCTCTCAAGTTGAGACTTAAATATTTATGTAAGCGGCTTTGCTGCTGGCTGAAATATGGGACTGAAAGAGAATGAAGAAATATTTTAGGAGTATAAAATTTAGGATAATGTCAATCGCATATTCCTTTTCTTCCAAAATTAAACAAAAGTTTTGAACTGCCATTTGCAGTTCAAAGGAGGGGTGTGTTTGGTTTTTGTCTTTAATATTTCAGAGATGCAGTCGAAGTTACTTCCTAGGATTTCAAGGCATCACTCATATGTTTCTGAGGATCTCATATCTTCTAACTCTAGTCAGGCAGTTTGTAGGTTTAGAAGATAAGGCAGGTTGCTCAAATGAACTCACAGTTACTTTGCAAGTTCTCCAGTGATGAAATCTTTGCACTGAACTCTGCTAAATGAAGAATCAAATACAAAACAAAAACCACTCATGCACTCATTCCACACTGAACATAATGGATATAAGTATGCACAAACATAAATGCACATAGTGCATGCAAAAGTAAAATGCATGGCATGCATTATTCTTGTACGTACCCCAAACAAGTTAGTTAACCATACAAAATGAACAGTGAGTAAAAAAACTATTGAAGCATTTACACAGTCACATTTTCCCTGACTAGATTTAATAAGGTTTTTTAGATGCATGTTCACTTCCATTACATATTTGGAATTAACAGTTTTCCTTCTAGTATTTTTTACATGAGCTTCTTTTGCATTAATTAGTCATTTTAAGTTCATGTAAAAAGAACAATGCACCTTACAAATCTTCTTGGTGTCCATACTACATAGACAAAATCATATAACTTATTAAGAATTGTTGGAACTAGTGCTACTGCAACTATGTTGGGACTAAAAAAAATTAGGACAGAAACTTACACATACAGGTACAGTATATACAATTTGAGTTAACTTTTAACATTTGAATACTAATTGGGCACAGTCCTAATCAACTGCGCTGTATCTGTAGGCCAGAATTTATTACAGATATTGCCAAGTATCAAATACTAGATTGCAGTCCACATTTAAATCTCCAGTGAGAGCTGGAATCATAAGATACACAGTTTTAAAAACGTAAAAATAAACTGTGAATCACAAGAAACTACTGTAACTGTGCATAGTGTTTGTCGTGTACATTTTCCCTTTTTCCCAGAAAAAGCTTTTATACATTATCTGAAACATGGGTATGCCACTGGCATCTCTATGCTACATTCTTTCCCTTTCAGGCATAACACGCAGAATCACTTTCCCATGTTATGCCATTATGCTCATAATCAATCATGAAACACATAGTTTGAATAGAAAATTAGTTTGAATAGGAAATTACTACTACTGATGTTATACTTTTAATAAATGTAATTATAAGGTGACCCACTGGGGTTTGTTTTAATTGTTCTAAATACCTGTTTTAATTATTTTTATTGTATTATGTATTTTAACATGTTTTAATTGTAAGCCACCTTGATTGCCCTGATCAGGAGAAAGGCGGGGTAAAAATTCTTTAAATAAATAAATAAATACTTTTTCTCTTTAAGAGAGAAAACCCACCATTACCTACAGTTCTGTCAAAAGTTTACTAATACATTATCAAGAAGAAAGGGTATCAGCATGCATACAAGCTACATTAATTTTTTTGTCAAAGATCCATCTTGGGTAGTTTTTTACAACATAAACGTTACCATCTCTCTTTTGCTATGAAAGAAGTTTGAAATTCCCTGAGCTAAAAAAAGTAACCAATATTGGTCCAACATTTAAAACAAACAATCACAAGAGTATGACATAACTCCCCCTCTCCAAATATTCAGCTACACCGCAGAAGCTACTTTTAATTTCATCATGCAGTCTTCAAAGCTTTCCATTCACTATATCCTGAAAGAAAAGCACATCTCTACCTCACAGCTTAATTCCTCCACTTAATCGGCATAGGTGTGCAGCAGAATGAATGCTAAGTGAATCAGTGAGTTATGTGATGAGCAATGCACTACAGCAACTCTCCATTGTGTGCATATGAAAGCCTTAGGCCTCTTTCATAAGAGATACCAAGAATGCTATTTGGGCTTAATGAGTTTTCTAAAAACTTTGTAACAATGTTACACAGCATGGAATGTTGAAAATCACCATCTTTCAACAGGAATTATAAGTTCTAGAAATGTAGGAACTTGACTCAAAACCAACTAGAAGATGGGTACTGTACTGCTTATGTGAATAGACGCAAACTGAACTATGCACATTCTTTTGCTGCCAATCTCCACCTTTACCAAGGGGAGTTCTCCTCCTGGAAGCATGACCTCTCCTTAAATAGAAAGGAGCGCATGCAGGATTTGAAAGCATGCGACAGAACAAAGTGTCTGAACGCAATAGTAGTACAACACAAATCTGTACTTGGTCATCAAACAAAAGTATAAAACTCTACATATCTTGTGAAACAGGCCTAAAGAAGATCAAGATGCAAGACTTAAGTGGGAAATGGAGTGTGACATACCGGACACTTGAGGAAGAAGAAGAGAGCCTTCAAAATGTAGGAAGGGGCAGCCTGTTAACGCGAAATGGTGGAGTGGATGACACAGGCCAAGTGGAAACAGGTATTGTATAGTACACGATGATATTTTGGAACAAACTGCAAATCAGATACTATTTTACTAAATTGAACTAAGGTCTACTTAAAAAGTTATACATGTGTTACCTGTGCTTTACCTATTACCTGTGCTTTATGACTATATGGTAGAATTAAGGTAAAGGTATCCCCTGACAATTAAGTCCAGTCGTGTCCGACTCTAGGGTGTGGTGCTCATCTCCATTTCAAAGCCAAAGAGCCAGCGTTGTCCAAAGACGCCTCCGTGGTCATGTGGCCAGCATGACTCTCCTTGCTGCAGCGCGTAGCATGCAGCTGGAACATGGAGCGCTGTTTACCTTCCCACAAGCGGTACCTATTTATCTACTCGCATTAACATGCTTTGGAACTGCTAGGTTGGCAGGAGCTGGCCAAGCAACGAGAGCTCACCCCGTCGCGGGAATCGAACTGCCGACCTTTCGATCGATAGCTTATGGTTCAGCGGTTTAACCCGCTGCGCCATCCGCTGGCCTTATGGTAGAATTACCTTGGTACAAATTTCTTATGTAATACAACATTATTCTTTTATTTCCCTTTTATTAAAAAAACCCCTCATCTAAGGTAGCTCTGCTTAGCAATCAAATAGAATTTAATAACTTCATATTAAACAACACGACACCAATCTCATCATATCCTTCCAGATGAATCAGTCTCAAGCAACATATATCAGTGCAAGGAATAGCATTTTACATCCACTAAAGATCTCCTGTGTTGGAGAACAAATTGTGCAGATGATAGATTGGGATCTACTGGTAGATTTCTAGGTAATATGCAGTAAATCACCAAGAGTTTCTCACTTCCATTTAACAATACAGTAAACAAAGAAAAGCTTCTTTCCCCACAAAGTCAGGCTACTAAAATGAAGGTAGGGGGAAAACCAGGAGTAGGCTTTTGTATGAAAGAACTATTTGCCCAGCTCTGGCACCCAAAACAAATTCCAAAGCTGATGTGTTCAGGAGCACCCTGTTTCGTCTTTGCCCATCCCCCAAATCATGGGACTCCAGTTTGGACACCATGGCACTGGTTAAAAAAAAGTAGATTTCACAATCCTGTAATCTACAAAAGGGGTACTTCAGCTATAGCAATGGCAAATTATATTATGTACATGAACAGCCTCTACTCTGCACAACAAAAAAACCTCTTCCATGTACATCTTAAGCCACTTCATGCTCCTGATTTAAAAACATGGTTTGAATGCATGATTTGAATGTGATGGAGGTGCCTTGCACAGGCTGTACGCATTTTAGCTGGCTTTGGTAGCCCGTTGCCCCCCCTTTTAAGTACAATGTTGTGCATGTTTTTGGAGAAGTAAGCCCTACTGTGTTCAATAGCACTTATTCCCAAGTAAGCATGCTTAGAGTTTTACAGCACAATCCTACCCAGCTCCTCCACTGGTGCAGCAGTGGTAGAGGGAGAATGGGAGGCTTTGGGAGAGAAAGGAGATTTAAATCCCATTTAAAGGGGGATGTAAAGGGGATTTAAATCCCCTTTCCCTTCCAAAGCCTCCCGTTCTACCCTCCACCACTGCTGCACCAGTGGAGGAGTTGGGTAGGATTGCGCTCTTAGTCGTATCCCTGATCAGGAGCAAACCCTCCTTCCTTGGGGGAGGGGAAATTGTAAAAGGCCATGGAAGTCCCATACACCAGAGGAAATGATTCCCTCCTAACCAGCTCCACACTTGGAGCCAGATGAAAAACCCACTGGGGTATTTTAAATTGTTTTAATTAATTATTTTAATGTGTATATCTGTATTTTAATGTGTTGTAAGCGGCCTTGAGTGCCCTCGGGAGAAAGGCAGGGTATAAATTCTTTAAATAAATAAACAAACTGGGGCTTGTTTTAGCAAAAGCGGTTGGAACATAAACTCACTGTAGCTTAGCTCCAACCATCCCCATCTAGAGCTGGAGAAAAAGGCTAGGGTTTCTTTTGGCACTGGACAGGTGAGATGCCCATCTTAGCCATTGAGTCTCCAAAGAGCCAATCACTACCTTCCTCTACAAATTAGATCAGGAGGAGGAGGGAAGAATCTCTCCTATAGTCATAATGAGCTATCCAAACCTCAGTTCAATTGTGGGAATACCACCTCCCTCCCTTCAACTTCAAGAGGAAAGTTGAGTATCCTTTCATAACCCCCACCAAAAGGGTGACGAAGACCTACCATGATGAGTGTACGTGGAAATGTGGAATCCAAGGCTTACAATACATTTGGCATAACAAGGATGTTAAGTCTCAGTGCACTCCAACGGATTAAAACCACAGCACTGTTTGAATAGGGTGGATCTTTACCAAGATACTTCAAACAACAAAAAAGGAGCCTATTTGAAAGAGAAGGCAGAATTCACACCAATAATAAGCTAGCTACACCACACAGCTGCAAATTATTTTAGCAGATTATTATCTGCTTATTATTCCACAAGGGAATATTATCTGCTTATTATTCTCTCTTTTTAAAATCTAGACAACAGATGGTAATTCTCCATAAGACTAAGCTGTTTATAAAATCACCATTAATTTGAAAGAATATCTGTAGAGACAGAAGTGCACCATCATGTACAGTGTTTATATGCACTATATAAGACCCTACTATCAAACTTCAAATATCTTCTACAGTTTGAAAGGTAAGATTCCTTTCTAATTTATTAAGTAATCCTCAAATACAGAAGTCACTCATCACTGAAATTGTCTCTCCCCAAGTAATCTCACAAATGGTCTCTCTATTATGGAAAATTGGTTTCCAAAAGCATGGGTGAAGAATTGCACCATATGGAAAGAGACAGCGAGGTTTGTTCCATACATAAACTGTAGTTTGTCATTACAAAGACAAGTAGGCCCAAATCTCAGGCCCAGAATCTGGCTCCATTCAGATTTAATGCCATCTCATGGTTCATCATTATGAGAACAAGCAGGCCAAAGCCTCAGATTTGCATGCTCCCTCCCCCTCCTCTCTCTCCTGGTACCCTTCTTGTGCGTTGGGAGGAGATGAGCTTTCAGTTGCAGTAAACTGGGGTTTGTAAGAAGTGTTTGTGTTCACAAGTCAGAATACCAAGGGATAGTCCAGTCTCTGAACTAACTAGGGATTGCACAAACCTGCATAAGCAGAAAATTTACAATTGGCTTCAATTGTTGATCAAAATCTTCTCATCTCTGCCCCTCGCATGTGCAGGGGAGAAGGAAAGGCAAGGAGGCTTTAGTCTGCTTGTTCTCACAAGGACAAGTCATGGTCTGTTATGTCTGAATGGGACATGATTCTTGATTAAAGAATGTCTACAGGTGCTAGAAAGTGCGAGACACACGTTAAGATGCAAAATTTAAATTCTATGTATTTCTTTTTGACAAGTTTGTCAATATGTAAATTCCTTGCTCTCGACCATCATTCTACCCTTTCCATATCACTTTCAAGTACTAATATCCCTTTATCCCACATTTATTCATTCAAGGAAAATGCCTTCATGGTTTCAACCATTACACACAGCAAGCTAGCCGGTTTGTTCATTTCTCTGACACTAAAACAGAATGGTTGCAGTTCGAACACCACAGCCCTAGATCCAAAATTCTTTACCAAAACCAAAGTTAATATTAATCCAAAATAAATCATGTGGGAAGCCACTGTATTTATATTTATACCAAGATCCTAATTATACAGAAATTAGAGGAGCTGATCTGCAGTAGGGTATCTATGGTCAAATACTATCACAGAGACTTACAGTAGCAACACCCTAAATATATTTATTGAGAAAAATATAAGCTCACCCTTCCTTTAAGTGTACTTTTGTGTCAGAAAGCTTGTGAAGCAGTCAATGAGAGAACAAAAGCTTATTTTGACACTTATTTTCTGATACGGTTAAACTTACCACTTCCCTTTGCTGTTCTTTAGGTGTCAATAACACAGTCAGCAATATAGTTCCAAGATCGTGGTCAGCATAATGTGGATCCTTCAGTTTCAAGGTAACATCGACTGGCCTAGAAACCAAAGTGACACATAAATGCATTTGTTGTATAAACACTCAATTGGTGTTATTGAAGTAGTGTCAGGTTCTGCAGATTGTATATCCTGATAGAGGCAGTTTAAGAAAAGACATGCATGGTTTTCTCTGCTGCTACCTACTACAACTGAACTACCAGCTGGGGATGCCAATCACTTTTTTTTTGGGGGGGGGGAATAAAAATATGACAACATGCCCTGATGACTCCAAAGGCTCTTTCAAGAACTTAACAGGCAAGGAACACACCCCTAGTTCTGCTAAATGTGTCTTCCTTATAACAAAAGTCTTGCTCAAGTTGTGCAAGATGTCAGCAAAAGGAATTATTGTCTTCCCATACCCCAGTGAACTGGGGTAAATGGGTACCTGCGTGGCAAATAGAAATCTGAGCAAATCAGTTGAAGAAATACCATGTAAACAAAGAGACCCCATAAAAAGACTGGCATGGCATATGGGAAAACATGAAGTGGCCACAGATACATGTAATTCCTGCTTGGTTATACTCAGGCAGGTTCTGCGATGATGGAAGCTAGGCTCCTACAAGTTGTGTTAGAATATTATTTTGTGCCTCTAGTCTAGCAGTCACCTAGGCTAGCTGTAGTTATAATTCAAGGTTTGTTTTATTATCCAATATGAAACACATCCTCTTACCTTATGTAACTCTTTCTTAACAACACTTTTCATTTATTTAGCATTATTGAATTGAATGCTGCTAGTTAAGGGGTGATGAACCAAGGTGAGCTGGTAACATTTGGAGGTTTCCCGCACTTTATGGAAATTCTTTATCACACAACCTGAAGGATTCTGGAATTTGATGAAGAACTACTGTGGCTCCCAAGCCACACTGATAATAGCTCGAGGGCCTTCTTTGTACCTCTGAGCAGCATGATCAAAACCTCAACACCTGAAGTGGAAGCTTGCTCTTAGGTATTTGGGTTGGGTGGCACACTGAACTGTAATTTAGAGAATGAAGGACAGAGAGCATGGAGCCTTTTCAGTGATGGCACCAATGCAGTGGAATATTCGAGAAGTTGAATTTTTTATTTCAGGATTTCTATCCTGCCTTTCCACTCCAAATGGAGTGTTCAAGGCAACATGCTTTTATACAGACATGCACACAACCAAAATGGCCACAACAGAAAGTGGAGGGAGACCAAAAAAAAAAAAAAAAAGGATCCAGGTCAGCCAAAGGTCTGTCTAACCAAAGGTCTTCAAATGACAAGCAGAGAAGGGAAGAGGCTAATCTCTCAGGGCACAGAATTTCACATTCTGGACATCACCACAGAGGTCGCCCTTCCCTTCAATGTACAACATTTGAAATAAAACACATTCATTACTTACTTATACAATGAAGACTGATTTTGTTAAAAAAAATAAGTTCATATTTACACTATATGGCAGGAAGCAGATTATACTTTTTAAGAACACGGGGACAACGACAAATGCATCCAATACCATGATACCTATTTTGTTCTAGTGAATTGAGGTCTAAAAAGGCTGATCCCATGAAGTCATCCTGAAGGCCAAAGTCATAGTCAAAGACCTAAATACACAGAAAACAAAACCAAAAAAAGAATTTTTTTCCAAGTACTGTAAACATACGTAAAACAAGTAAAATATAAGGATTGGCAATGTGTTCTTGGAACAATTTTTGCTAATCATTAGTTTAAGTTTATATTCCAATTCCATTTCAGAGACTCTTTTAATAATTTAACTATAGTAAGTGACAAAACTTAACTTTAATTTTAATAGCAAAAGTAGCTGTTTAACAAAAGAATTATAGAACAGTGTTAAGAAAAATTAGCAAAATACTTATAACACACAGCAGTCCTGCATATACAAAGAGATAGGTAAGGTAAAGGTATCCAATTACCGGCGTATAAAACGCACCGGCATATAAGACGCACCTTCCTTTTGGCCCTGGGTTTCAAGAAAAAAACATTTAAAGCATTTTTGGGCCACTTGGCCACTTACTGCTTGGCTGCTTAATTAGCTAATTTACATAAATTGCACAAAAATACCAGGATCTCTTTTAAAACACACAGCAATACGACACATGAACAAAATGCACCAGAACATAAATCCCAAGTACAAAAAAAACACCCAGACTCAACTTTTTCCCCCAACCCACCCATGCACAGTTTCCAAAGTAAAAAATATTTACCCCAAGTACAAAAAAACCCAGACTCAACTCTTTTCCCCCACCCCACCCATGCAGTTTCCAAAGTAAAAAACATAAAAGTACAAAAAAAAACCCAGACTCAACTCTTACCAACTCTTAAACAACATAAATCCCAAATACAAAACCCCCAGACTCAACTCTTTTCCCCCACCCCACCTATGCAGTTTCCAAAGCCTCCCAACTAGGCCCAGTTCAGAAGCTTACCCATGCTGCATTCATTCAGCATCCAGGAGAGCTGGAAAGAACAGGCCCTCTGCAGCTCAGCTGAACTGAACTGAGCACAACGCCCTCTGCTGGCTGCTGAGAAGCTCAACTCATGCACGTGCATAAATTAAACCCGACAAACAGCTGTAGATCGGATAGATTAGTCAGGGAAGAAAGCACAAGGGAGCTCTCCGGCTCCGGAAAAAACCCGGTAAGCCCAAAAATGTTTTAAAACGGGCGGGGGGGATTTTTTAGTATTGGCGTATAAGACGTACCCTACTATTTTGGGTTACAAATTTAGACAAAAAAGTGCATCTTATACGCCAATAAATACGGTAAGTCCAGTCATGTCCGACTCTAGGGAGCGGTGCTCATCTCCGTTTCAAAGCCGAAGAGCTAGCGCTGTCCGAAGACGTTTCCATGGTCATGTGGCTGGCATGACTCAACACCGAGGCGCATGGAACGCTGTTACCGTCCCGCTGACGCGGTACCTATTAATCTACTTGCAATTTCTTGCTTTCGAACTGCTAGGTTGGCAGGAGCCGTCGCACGGATTCGAACTGCCAACCTTTCGATCAACAGCTCATGGTTCAGTGGTTTAACCCACTGCGCCATCCGCTGGCATAACAAAGAGATACTCGATTTTTTTTGTATATGCAGACTGTAAAATTAGTGAAACTTGCCAAAACAGCATGCTGCTATTTTTGTTTTGGTAAGCATGTTTTAGGATTGCTTACTTGCTTAAAGTTCTATTTTGCGATTTCCTGCGTGTGCCTGGATCAGCATCCGTTTCCAAAAACTGACTTAAATTTCACAAAACATATCAAATATTCTGTTCTGAACCATGAAATATTAAGAAGGCAAGGCAAAAAGTTATGAACTTGGTAAGCATTTCAATAATGTGTTTTTAAACTGGAATTTTTATGAGGACAACATCAAAGCTGCACAATTTTTCATAGTTAATTAAGCAAAAGTAGTGCAACATCAACTTTACAACTCCAATTAGAAAGAGATGTGGCTCACCTTTATATACAGTTGCTCCCTTAAACTTTCTATAATGATGGAAGTTCTTTCTTCCCATACAGGATTAAGGTTCTTATGGATTGTTTTGCTTCTAAAGACTTCTTTTCCACCCATTTTGAATTTTACATATGGATCACTTGTCCCTGATGGGAAAACAAAAATCAAGACTATGTATGCTCCTGCGTGTACTTTGGAAATCTTAAACAGGAAACTGACGTACTCATTTTAAAAGACTAGAGATCTGACCAAGTCATTCAGTATTTTTAAATGTTTACAGAAACAGCTGTTAGCAAATTTGAGAAAAGCATAACAAGACCTTTGAAAAATAAAAATATCAATTCCACATACTGCGCATGCATTTAATACTTAAAGAAACACACACAGTGTTCAAGATATGGACATTTTTAATTAGAAAATAGCTGCTGAAACTGTAAATATGACCCCTTGGTGAGATATTCATTTATTTCCATCTATCATGGCGATTTTTAAAGTCCACCACTACCACCAAAATTAGACAGATGAATTCTAACGTATGCATTGTACACAGAATTCTTGTACCCCAAAAACTCATTTTGATACAGCCAAGATCATTCCGATTCTGTGAACACATTTCAAAGATTTTTGGGATATTTTATCAGGCCACAAGATGGCAATATATAAACTGAATTGGACAGTATACAGTAATTAGATTTCATTTCTGGCTGTAAGTAAAATGACTTCAAAAGAGTATTTACAGACATACCCATTCAATTTCTTTTCCTTTCTCCCTTCAAACAGATACATCTAATTTCTTTGATATTTTTCACAAATCGTATAATCTCAAACTACAGAAGTGCATGGAGCCATCTGAGAAATTCCAGATCCACCACCATAAAAAGTTGAAATTAGTAAGCAATTCATTGTATATTAGAAACTGCATTTTCAAACATATTTGACTTATGTCCCGGATCCACGGGGTCCACCTTCAAAACTCCGTAAAAAGGGGAAAAAAGTCCCCCAATCACCATTTGTACCTTTAAACATTGAAACTGCGCTGTTTTCAAACTTTCCTGCAAGGCTTCTGAAAGCTTAACGCCCCCCTCGCGGGTTGCATGAAGGCTCTTCCCTCCTTCCGGCATTGTTCCAGAATGCATCCTGGGACAAGGCTAGGAGGAGGGAAGAGCCTTTGCGCAACTTGGAGGACTTTCCCCCCCCCCTTTTTACAGAGTTTTGAAGGTGGATCCCACTATCCGCGGAACAGATCCCCATGGATAGAGAGGGCCCACTGTATCCTGTTATATCTGAATGTAGGAAACTGTGGTTTGGTGAAACAAACCAGGATCAAATAGGGGTCTGATATTCTGGTTTGTTAACAAGCAAGTTAAAACAAACCAGGAGTTTGGCATTTGTAGTATTGTCTACAGATTACAGCAGCATTTCTCAACTGGGGATACACGTACCACCGGTGGTACATGGACTGCTGGCAAGTGGAACGCAAATCAACTATCAGCTGTGAGGCGCTGGCTTTGATCCACGAGGCCTTCCAAGTGCATTCTGAGTGATTGCCAGTGCCAGAGGCGTCGCTGCGCCCGGTGTGGGTTGGTGCGGGGGCCCCCGGCGCCCCGCCCCCCAGCGCCCCCATTAGCTTTTTTGCTTTTTTTAGTGCTTTAGGGGTATATGTATGCTTTTCCCCCACTTATCTTGAATATTGGACGCTTCCAGCGATGATTTTCTTCCTGCGCCGGGCACATTCTTCTCCCTGCGCCCGGCGCGAACTCCTTAAAACGCCCAGTAGCGCTTTCCAGAGTTTGCGCATGCGCAGAATGATGAAGTTTCCAGTCGATGTTCTGTGCCTGCGCAAACTCTGGAAAGCGCTGCAGGGGGCTTTACGGAGTTCGCACCCGGGCGCAGGGAGAAGATGCGCCCGGGTGCAGGAAGAAGATAATCGCTGGAAGCGTCCAAAATTCAAGGTAAGTGGGGTAAAAGCATACATATACCAACAAACTCCCCGTTAACACTTAAAAAAACCCGAAAACAGTTAAAACCCCCCAAAACTGCAAAAAACCCCGAAACCTAAGGAGCCCCGCCCCACCCCCTGAGACCTGCGCCCAAGGCCCACCACCCCCTATCAGGCGACGCTTCTGGCCAGTGCTCAGCAAAGCTCAGAACTCACACGGAAGGCCTCGCGGAAGGATCAAAGCTAGCGCCTCACAGCTGATGGGCGCTGGCTTTGATCCTTCCACAAGGCCTTTTGAGTGTGTTCCAAGCTTTGCCGAGCCAACCTGGAAGTAACTGACAATGATATCATTGCCAGTTACTTCCAGTGGTACTTCAGGGTACAAGGAGCATGGTAAATAGTGCATCAGGGGTTGGGAAGAGGTGGACTACAGTATACATTAGCACAGTTAAGAAGATTGTCTAGTTATGCCAAAAACAGGAAACTGTGGTTAGTTCAAAAGCAGAAGCTTTTGATCTCTCCTTTATATGAGAGAGAAAAGGGGGAACATGTGGGGAGGGCAAGCTTGCTCACGGTCACCTAATACTAGTACAGAGTGTAGATAATTTTCTGCACCATGCCAACATTTTGTAGTCTATTTTGTAGTCTGCAGACAAATGCTGCAATAGTTGTAGCAGCAATAACTATTCCAGGCACATGGTGGCAGTATCTTTCCACTAGAACTAGAAGTTCAATACAAGTGAAGAAAAACAGGCTAAATATTTACACCCAATATTACACTTTCTGCTGCAAGTCCATCTGTACTAGCAGCAACTGGCCCAGAAATGAACACAGTCCACGTGTGAATAATGGACATCAAGCATACCAATTCAATACCACTTGCCACTCCAACGTCTCTCTACCCAGAAATAGTCTTTGTAAAGCCTATCAACTATTATCTGCAGTTGCCATTGAACATACTTAACAGAAAACCCCATAAAGAAAGGGATACAAATATTAGCAGTGTGCAATATTTATACGAGTACCCATGAAATGCATCATATTTAAAATTGGATCTAGGAGTACCAGTACACTGGGTCCCCAAGTTACAGACTTCCTGAGCTATGGATGGCCATGTTGTCACTTCCGCACAGGCACATTCCGTTTGTTCTTACGCTTTTGCACAGGCGTGATAAGCTGAGCTGGCAAGAGCCAGATGTTCCAACTTATGTCCATTCCAACTTCCGTCCATTCCAGACCCCCAGAACAAAAGGATATATGTTGGGGACTTAGTGTATAATTTAATAGGAGTACTGACAAAACATGCTTTCCACTTATGCTTAATAAAAAAAATGGGATAGTCAATGAGAAGAGTTTAAAATTTGTAAAGCCAATAACAAGGAATCCTTAAAAACCATGAGCCTTCTTTTCTCTGGGTTTGGGTCTTTACAAACAATTCCTTTTGTAAACAATTATATAGATCAGGGGTGACAAACTCATTTAATACCGGAGACCATGTCAGATTCATGGCATCCCTCTGCCAAGGGACAATGTTGTACATCTCTCACTCTCACGAGTCCCGTAACATTTTACTGCCCATGCTGTAATGTCCCATGACCAAACGGTGTTCTCCCACCCCGTTAAAATCACACTCTGTTTGTTTCTTTCTTCCTTCCTTACACACACACACACACACACACACACACACACACACACACACACACACACACACACACACACACACACACACACACACACACACACACACACACGAGAGAGTATGTGTGTGTGCGTATATGCCCCCTTTTGCGCCAATTACCTTCATTTCTGTAGCTGAAAAGGGCTCCTTTTTCTTGCTTTCAACCAATGCGACGCACAGGCAAGCAGCCTGCCCACTTACAGAGAGGAGACTAGGAGAAAGTTCACAGGAAGCCAGAGCTTCCTGCTTCCTGTGAATGTTCTCCCAGTCTCCCTCTAGCGTGCAGGCAGCGTGCCTGCACATTGCATTGGTGTAAAACAAGGAAGCCATTTGAAGTTACAGAAACAAAGGTAATTGGGGTGGGGGGCAGGGGGAAGCAACGACAATTTTGTGGGTCACCTAAAGACTCTGCGGGCTGCATCTGGCCCGTTGACCATATGTTTGACACCCCTGATATAGATGCTGCTTAGTAGCTGTTGTACATGAGGACAGGGATTAAAATATGGAGCCACCGTAAGTCCCACCCAGCCAAACACAAAGGAGAAAAAAAGAGAAGAGTTGTTTCAAGAAGCTACCTAGGCTGCATTATGTAAAATATGATCAATTATGCATCATTTTATAACCTTCTACATAAATCAATTAAGCTCTTTGCTTAAACAAATGTTAGGGACATTTCAAAGTTTTTATATAATGGTTTGGAACTTCCTTCTGTTTCCCAACCTACATTTATTTTTGCATTAGTTTGTTCTTCAACCCATGATTTTCAAAGAACTAAATTCCCCATCATTCACTCTTCTTCACAGATGGGAGTTTTGTGTTCAACTCATTCAACCTATTTCTGTGCTACTGCAACTCTCACAGATTTCACACTCATTCTTATACCTACAGTAGTTATGGCTTTCAAGGGCTATCATTTTAGACTGTCAGTTTGTTAAAATAGTAATCATTGAACAAAATTCAGGCACTCTTCACAATTATATGGCATGAGCACCGTTGACAATTGTTTCACCAGAACAGGGATGAAAGCCTCGTTTAAAACAGCAGATTCCATTGGTTGAAATTGATGGGTCTTTGGGTACCAGTTCATACTTTAATCTTAGCTTATCACAAAGCAAACTACTACTTTCAGGATAGTAATTTCTATGAAATGACATCAACTGATGTAGTCATGAGGTTACTTCAAAAGCACAGTACAATAAAACATGGCCGGACTCCCAATGCAGGAGCCTCTAAAATGGGAACAGCGGCCAGTAACTGAGGGCTTCAGGAAAGTGAGAAGTGAAAACAACTGTAGAACTCATTTATCACTGGAAGCAGTGCTTACAAGCCAATATACCAAATAAGGTTTTCACTTGGGATACTGTCGATATGCAGGATATAAGAAGGCCAGGCCTCACAATTCTAAGTTGTCTTAATAATAAGCCACAGGATTCTGACTTCCATTAAAGTTGCCATTCTAACAGAAATCACTGCCCTCTAGAACTGTGAGCTACTTTTATTTCACAATGTACTTGGGAACCAGTTTCTAGCCCTGCTAATACCATAAAAACTTTATAGCACAAAAATGTTTTAATTTATGGGGCCATTTAAGGAGACCTTTTCTATAGCATACACTTAAAGCCATACGCTGCCGTTTTAGAATTCACATTCCAAAATGTGACAACTCTTACCATTGCTACGTGATATGGGTCAGAAATGATTTAATCAGCTATTTTCTGCAAGAAAATGATTTTGAATGTGTTAAGGTTATTACATTGATTAGACTAAATTCTCTCTCATTACATTCCCAAGGTATTATGCCTGAAGGAAATGAAATACAGAGCACCAGCAGGAATATCTAACCACCACCAAAAGGAGACTTGGGTATACATTGCCCAAGATGCCTTTTATACAAAAACTTTACGTTCTCAACCAATGCTTGTGCATACCTATAAATAGGCTTACCAGATCCATACCGGGACAGAGTGCTAGACCAGGAGTTCCTAACCTTTGGAGGGCCACGTACCCCTACGTGGGCCTCCGGTTGCCCCGTGTACCCCCAGATGTCCTGCCCGCCACATACCACTTGAACCCCCCAAGTACCCCCCTTTCCCAGAGGGAAAGGCTACACAGCCCTGCTGAATTGGCAGGGCTGTAGCCTTTTTCCCGGGTTGCAGCGCTATAGGGAGGACCCGCCCGCAACACAACCAGGGCAAAACGGCTACAGCCCTCCTGATGTCCCCCGAAGCTCTCCCTACCTGTTCTCCCGGCCGCCGCCATCTTGGATCTCGCAAAATCTTGGATCTCGGGAAATCTCGTGAGATCAAGATGGCAGCGCCCAAATCTCACAAGTGCTTCATGTGCCCTCATGAGATTTGGGCACCGCCATCTTGGATCTCGCGAGATCCAAGATCGCGGCAGCCAAGAGAATAGGCAGGGAGAGCTACAGGGGGACATCGGGAGGGCTGTAGCCGTTTTTCCAGGGTTGCGGCGCGGGTGGGCGGGTCCTCCCGCTCACGCCGCAACCCTGGAAAAACAGTTCAGCTGCCTGTCATCAGCTGCTGATTGCAGCAGCTGCTAACAGGCTGCTAACAGGCAGAGTCTTGCGTACCCCCTGCCTGCCGTCTGCATACCACAGGTTGGGAATGCCTGTGCTAGACCTTTAGGAGAAGGAATGTGGGTGGGTGTAGCTTGTTTAACAGAGCACAATCCTAGACATATCTACTCAGAAGAAAGCCCCAATGTGTTCAATGGACCACTCTGTCCCGGTATGGATCTGGTAAGCCTACCTATAAAATCTACAAAATCAAAAGCCACTAAGATTAGTATATTCTTATATTACTATATTAGTTTTTTATTTTGGCAACATTTCAGAGGACTACATGGATTCCAGAGGGTTCCTCCTAGCTTCAAAATGGAATGAAGTATATCAGCAAATCTTGGACACTGGTTGAAGCTGTCAGTCTTGCTCTGCCTGCCTGCTCCCTACCAGTTCTTTATCGGATGCACAATCATGGGGTGCTGTTCAACTACAGAATGAAGCAGGTGGCAGCAGCGGCAAAGTCAAGAAATATAGCTTACACTAGGTGTTTAATTTACTGCTACGTTCATCTGTTAAATTCATTGCAAAGCCCCAGTCTGCCACAAATTTGAAGAAGGAAGTTGGTTTTTTTTAATATTACAGGGGGGGCCCCGTATCCACTGATTCCTCATCCACGGTTTCACGGTTTCAGTTATCCACGGATGAGGAATCCCCCCCGCACCCTCCACAGCCCCCCCCCGCACTTACTTTTAGGAGAAACCTCGGTTTTTTTCTTCAAAAGTCCCGAGTTTGCAGCGTCTTTGCAGGGACTTTTGAAGAAAAAAACAGAGGTTTCTCTTCTAAACATAAGTGCCTGGGGCTGGGGGGGCTGTGGAAGGCGCGGGGGGTGCGTCCGCCCCCCCCACACTTACCTTTAGCTGGAGAAACTTCCTTGTTTTTCTTCAAAAGTTACGAGGCTGTAGCTGCTTTGCAGGCTTGACCAACAAGACTTAGGTGATAGCTAGAGTCTCGAGACTTGTTGGTCAGGCCTGCAAAGCAGCGACAGCCCTGTAACTTTTGAAGAAAAACACGGAGGTTTCTCCGTTAAAAGTAAGTGCTTGGGGGGGTTGCGGAGGGTGCGGGGGGTCGCGCAGACCTGCGGGGGGGGTCGGGGGCCCCCTGAAAACCATGGAAATGGGCGTTCACCCATTTCTGCGGTTTCAGCTATCCACGGTGGGGGCTGGAACGTATCCCCCGCTGATACGGTGGCCTCCCTGTACAGCTGTATACTCTCATCATCCAAGTACATTAAAAGCCAATTGAATTGGTCTGAAAACAGGCCCTTTAATAACGTACACTGAACCATCATAAACAGAAAGTTCTATGGCTCCTTAAAACTAATACATTTATTGTAGTATAAGCTTTAATGGGTCAGAGCCTACTACAAGATACATGAAGAGTTATTCCATTGTGTGCACATGTCAGTGATACAATCCCCTTATACAGTTTAAGAGCAAGTGTGTTAGTATAAGTCCCAGTTCAAACCGTAGCCTTGCAACGACCGAGTTGGCCCGGCGGGGACGGGGATATGGCGGACGCCATCCCCGCCACCTCCCAGGCCGGCTCAGCCAATGGGCCCCCTCCCTCGCCGTCTGGACCGCCCATGCAGCGGCCGCCGGAGACTTACCTTCCTCCACCGGCCGCATGGACGTCCCAGCACCGGAGTGAGGGCGGCTGGCCTTGCGCCAGCCTCCCTTACTCACAAGTCATCATAAACATGCTTTGTTTGTAACAACTTCCGGCAACAGAATGCTCACTCTGTTGCCAGATCACTGCGGTGGATCTGGCTGTAAGGCTGGTACCTAGTAGGGTCTCAAGGGAATATTTTATTCATCCTCCTTTCCATACAAGAACACTAATGAAAGGCAGTCTCCTGCCACACTTTTGATTTTCTACAGGTCCTTTCATGGGGCAGGGGTGCTGGCAAGGTTTGTGTAACATGTGCGTTAATGGCGAGCTGCATCTCTGAGTCTTTTTTTTGCAATTATTAATATTTATATATCACTTTTCAACAACAAGTAGTTCAAAGCGATTTACATAGCAAAATAAATCAATAAATAGTTCCATCTCCAAAGGGCTCACAGTTTATTAAAAAGATGCAGAAGAGACACAGGAAAATATGCCATGCTGGGCTGAAAGAGGGACAGTTCTCCCCCTGCTAAATATAAGCGGACACCATTTTAAATAGTGCCTCCTTGCCTGGTTAGCAGGGGTTTAGCAAACCTGCTAACAATTCCCTGTTCAGCTTGATGATTTCAGTCTGCTGGGTGGTTTGTTGTTTTTTTACAGCCTCCATTTAGTGGGCAGAGTGCATCCCTCGATACACCTAGCTTTAGGGAGGAGTGGGCCCTCAGTGGAATGAGTCCTTGCAGTCATTGAAAACTCATTTTTGCATGATTTTTGCTGGCACTCATACATATAAGACCTCCCCTGAAAATAAGACCTAGCTAGGGTCATCAGCCTGACGGACGCGACCCCACCCAGCACTTACTTTGACTGATTTAAGCTTCATTCTTTTCCGAGGGTGCAAGGCTCTGGAAGGCCTGCACTTGAGTCTTCCACCATGGAGATGATGTGCTAAAGAGACTCTGCAAAGTTGCAGCCTCCTTGCAGGCCTTGCTGGCCTCTCTAGCACGTAGTCTCTATGGTGGAGGACTCAAGTGCAGGCTTTCCAGGCCTTGCAGAGACTTGCACCCTCAGGAAAGAATGAAGCTTAAAATCGGTCAAAGCAAGTGCCGGGGGGAGGGGGGGATGTTCCGCCACAGGTTGGGAAAATAAGACCTCCCTGAAAATAAGACCTACTGCATTTTTTGAGCCAAAATTAATATAAGACAGTGTCTTATTTTCGGGGAAACATGGTAAAAGAG
The DNA here is from genome assembly GCA_026170595.1 of Plestiodon gilberti rubricaudatus. Classification (NCBI taxonomy): domain Eukaryota; kingdom Metazoa; phylum Chordata; class Lepidosauria; order Squamata; family Scincidae; genus Plestiodon; species Plestiodon gilberti. The sequence goes on from JANXHW010000002.1 coordinate 42,445,009, forward strand.
AGAAGAGTAATTGGAGATAGGACCATTGAACAGTTTGCACAGACTGTTGATTGGCACTAATTTCAATAATTGTGGCCTAGGTTTAATGCAAACCTTTTGTATTTGGAGGGGAGGAATATGTGGGCAAGGCAAGTTTCACCCAAACTTTCAAGTTTCTCCTGTGAGGCTTTGCTACCTATGGCACAGAGTATGTTCACTGCAATGTTACAAAATAAAAGATGTCTTCCCAGTATTTGAATAGCGGTTTATATAAAAAAAACCCAAATGTTTGTCAGCGTATTCTTACCTCTCCGATCACGAGCTGCTAAATTGTGGCCTCTTTTTAATGTAATGTCCAACTGGTACATGCCAGGATCAACTAAGGGTAATTCAGCATTACTAGTTCCAACTGGGTTGACTCTCTGAAAGGCAAAAAGAAAATACATGGATGATACCTAGCATTCTATATTTATCCTCTTAAAATCATCTAATTTTCCATGGTAAAGGAGCATCCTAATTAATAGACCATCAACCCAACACAACCTGTCTCTCACAGTGCCAATGGCTCTTCACATCCGAGCTCAACTGATGCATCCTAACAGAGTTCATGTTTAGGAATTCCGATTAATTCAACTATTCCACTTTTCTCAAGAAGGTAGGTTATAGTTCTGTTCTATAGCAATCAGACAATACAATACACTTGCCCTGCCTTCTTTGCCAAAACTGGACTGGAAACAAAAATGGAAATGGAAATGCTAGATTGACAAAGCAGAAAGCTTACCAAATTCATTTTGAAGAGTCAACAAAGTATCACATTACATTTAGTAAGTATTGTGTGAGGTCTCAAGAGAGACAGGCCGATATCCTGTTACTTTGCTTGAATTCCACAAGTTATGACTTCCTAGTAGCTTCCTAGTAGCCTAATGAATTAGGAGTCCAAGTTTACCCTGGAACTTTGAGTTTCACCTTACCATTTTAGATCAAACAATTCACAGTTCAAATAATTGGTGTGAACCTGGTGCCAGAATCAAGAGATAAGTAACTGACCTTTCTAAGATTTCAGGCAAGTATATATCACATTCACAATGTTTTACTAAATAAGCTGTCACTATTTGCGGACAGCACCACAATTTTGGCTGGTTTCCACCATATTGAGTGGAGGGGGAAAATCATGAATTTTGCAATAAGTTCACAAGATTACTTTCATTAATGTTATTAGCTGGTAAATTTTCCCTAGCTATCAATGAAATAAATTACCGTATTTATTGGCATATAAGACGCACTTTTTTGTCTACATTTGTGACCCAAAATAGTATGGTGCGTTTTATACGCCAATACTAAAAAATCCCTTTTCCCCCCTTGCCCATTTTAAAGCATTTTCGGGCTTACCGCGTTTTTCCGGAGCCAGAGAGCTCCCTTGTGCTTTCTTCCCTAACTAATCTATCCGATCTACAGCTGTTTGTCGGGTTTAATTTATGCACGTGCATGAGTTGAGCTTCTCAGCAGCCAGCAAAGGGTGCTGTGCTCCTCAGTTAAGTTCAGCTGAGCTGCAGAGGGCGTGGTCTTCCCAGCTCTCCTCGGAAGGGTAAGCTTCTGAACTGAGCCTAGTTGGGGAGGCTTTGGAAACTGCATAGGTGGGGTGGGGGAAAAAGAGTTGAGTCGGGGTTTTTTGTACTTGGGATTTATGTTCTGGTACATTTTGTTCATGTGTCTTATTGCTGTGTGTTTTAAAAGAGACAGCAGGCATTCCTTCAAGGCAACAAATCTGCTACTTCACATCAGATCCCTAGAGAGCGGCTCTGCATTTTCCAGATGCCTTCAGACATGTAGCAGCCTCTCCCAAAACACACACACACCTTAAGGTGGGAGTGGAAGCCTTCACCACATCTAAAAAATCTCCCATTCAAACAAAAAGATTCTCAACTGTCTTCTAACCCGCAATTGTTCATTCTGGGCTATTTAACAGCAATTGGCCTAATAAAGGAAATGTCAGGCAAAAGTGGTTCACATACTTTTGCTCCTTAAAACAGTCTGATCCAATTCCTCCTTTACCCCAGAATAGAGTTGTGGTTGTCTTTTTAAACAGCTCAACTTCACCCACAATATCACAATTCTCCCACATATTTTTGTGGATTGTTCTAGACCAGAGGTTCCCAACCTGTGGTACGCATACCACAGGCTGGTGACATGTGGGCAGCTGGTGGCAAAGATGGCAGCCTCCATGCCACCGGCTCTGCGCAGGAGCCCAGAAAGCGGCAGCTCAAGCACTGCCGAGTCGCCAGAGCTTGAATGCACAGGATTCCCGAGCAGGGAAAGGCCCTCCCGCCTGCCCTTGCTTCTTACCTTGTGTTTCTGAGCTCCAGCGCGGCCGCGAACCCGGAAGTGTCAATGACGTCATCAGCACTTACTTCCAGTGGTACACGGCAGGCTAGAGTTCAGGAAAGGTGGTATACAGCATGAAGGATTGGGAACCTCTGTTCCAGACTGCTTCTGGATTATCATCATCATCATCTTTTTTATTTTAGAATAAAATGGAAGTGCCAAGTTGTGAGAAATCTACGACTTATGCTAGCATGAAATCTGGTCAGAAAGTTGAATAATGAAGTTGCTTTGAACTTTGCTGTGGGCAAATTTCTGTCTGGAGATAAGACTCCTTTCATGGAATGAGATTCTGTTTTGCACATAAGAGTAAATTAAAGCTGGGGTAAATTAAAACAGTCACTACCACAACTACTGCCTAGGGCTTACCAATATTTCATATCATACATTAAGTTTAACCAACTATTTTGGTACAATGTCTCTGAATTTCATTATTAGAAATCTGTACCTGCCAATATTTTAACTGTGGGAAGATACAGTTTCCTAAGTTTATTACAAGAGCCACTGCTTGCTCACAGATAAGATTTTATTTCTTGATCTGTTCTGCTCTTACACAAGCTGTATTATATCACAAGGTAGTGTTCAGTACAGAACAAATGTATCATCTTTTACGTGGGAGTGACTTGGGCTGATAAATAATCTACAATACCAACAAAGAGCAAGTCTCTATATTAACACAATGTAGGTGGAGTAACTGAAGCTATAGTACAGCAATCTTCTCCCAACCACCCAAAAGCTTATCAATATATATTATGAAACTACTGACCCCTAAGACCCCAAACTAGACAAGCACAGCAAATATGAATACAGTACTTGAGCTTTTGATGACTTTGGTCAAATAGTAATGGTCCCAATGCAACATCATGAGCTGCTTAAGTATCCCAATTCTAAAAAGCAGTTTGCGCTGACAATTCCTTTCAACACAAATCAGCACTGCCACTAACAAGATCTGGCCATATGGGGTTCCTTTTATATTGCATATTTTTGTTGCTTTGCTCTATCTCTAAGGGTTTTGTAAACATTTTATCTTATTGTATTATCTTTTTGTTCTATTCTATTTGATTATTGCAGGTATTGTTCCACTTCCATTTTTTTAATCTTTGTAAGCCATCTTGAGAACCCCGAATGTTGGAGAACAAGGTAGCATATAAATCCTTTAAAGAAATAATAAATATTGGGCCCTGAGAAGAATACTAAAAGCACCAATGAATTAAAATTTAATAGAGTTCCTTAATTATACTCTTAGTTTGATAACTGCTTCTAGTTTTTCATTAACTTGCAACATACCATTGCAAAGTAAATGAGACTAGTAAAACTCCTATAATTGCCATAGTATTGCTTTTAAATCATGAACTAACCAAGAATTTTATTACAAAGCTGACATTGCATGAAATCATGTCACTGCATGGTTGAACTTCTAATTTATTTTCAGTTTGGTATAACACTGATCTAGCAATTCAAAACATTGTCTCTCTCTCACACACACACACACACTTTAAAATACGTATCCATTGTTAAACATAATACTGTATCCTGCCCTTCTCGCAAGGACTCAGGGCGGCTGACAAATGCCCAGATATGAATAAGTAGTAAACACTTCTGAAGTCATCAGCAGAACTTTGTAGTGACTCTGCATACATTGTCATTTGAAGTCTCACTATTCCTTTTCGCTGTTCAAATTTTCTGTGGTGCTTGAAACCTTCGTTCTCAGTTTTATGGCAAGATCTATCACACACTCATATGGCTGTGCAATTGCTACCTTGATAAGTGTATAGCATTCCATGTGCTATAAAGGGAAATAAAGCAGCAGGAGAGCAGTTAAGGGCTGCTATGTATTATTTTGCTCCTAGCATACCTAAAAACAGCAGTGCTATAGATGGAGGGGGGGGGGGGGGAGAACCCTGGAAATGTTTCTGCAAAATGTATTCAGGTTTCTGAGCCAACAGAAGAACTGCCAAGAAGGAAGAGATATAATGGAACAAAAAAGCAATCCATATTATATATTGTTCTCTGCTGAAGAAGTTAGCTTGCTATTGTTTAATGCACTTATAAGGCCCCTTCGTATTTTACCACAGCACTGTAGAAGCTACGTTTCTGTGGTTTCATCCCACACCACCCAGAGTAGCTTCTGAAAGATGTGGGCAGAGGTAGCTGAATGGGTTCTGCCTACCCAGCTGTTGCCTTCCCTCACAGTGGGTGACAAGGAGGTGGGATGTACCTACCCAACTGGTCCCCACCTATGTGGTTCCAGGCTTCCAAATACCATATTGTCCCGAGTATAAGCCGCTCCTGATTATAAGCCGCACCCTTAAAGTTTGGTGCTATTTTTTAAAAAATATTTTTTAACTTAAAGAAAATATACATATTAGTAGAAGAGTAAAACAGCACAGCTTTAGTACAGTTAAAGGCATAGGCACTTATTGAATCTGGGCACACTAGTATAAGCAGCCTTCCCAGATCCAAAGGGGGACAGAGTGCCTACCTTTGGAATTTGGGTATATGCAGCTTGTTGCACCCTTCCATAATGATGAGCTGCACCTGCCCAAATTTCAATGGTTAACAGCACAATCCTATGTATGTCTACTCAGAAGTAAGTCCCATTGCATTGCTTACTCCCAGGAAAGTGTGCATAGGATTGCAGCCTAAAAGGTAGGCACTCTGTATTTTAGATATAGTAAGCCTGTGCAGGAGCTCTTGCTCTCAACTTTCAAACTGCAGGATCAATAAATATCTCAGTTTCCACAGAGTCCTGGGGCTGGAACTTAAGGGTTAATTTTTCAAATGCTTCCTGAGGCTAGAGGCTGCTAGAGAGATCATTGTTTTTGGCCATTTAGCAAGTGATTAAAAGCTGCAAGGAACAACCTTGTAAAGGCTTGAAAACACAGGGCTTTGCAGTTTAAGGGGGAAAAGCCCCGTTTTACCTTTGAAAGACTCGGAGAGGCAGTGGCTTTGCTCTAAGTGGGGCAGAGCTCTAAGTTCCGCTGCGCTCTGACCCACCATTACACGCCCGCATGAGGCGGCCCCATCCCCTCACCTTCGGAGCCTTTCAAGGCTGCGAAGGCTCTGAAGGTGAGGGGGTGGGGCCGCCTCGTGCGGGCGTGTAACAGTGGGTTGGAGCGCAGCGGAACTTAGAGCTCCGCCCCACCTAGAGCAACGCCACTGCGGAGAGGTTTGGCTTGAAAACGCTTTTGAAAGACTCAGAGAGGCTTGGCTTGAAAACGCTAGGCAGAAAATGCTAGGTTTTGATTGTAGGCCGCATCCCTACTTTAAAGACTTGCCTTAGGGGGGAAAAGTGCGGCCTATACTCAGGACAACACGGTATAACCTCAGTCATGCAAGATGAAGCTATGGGAAAGTAGCTCCCACTACCACCAAAGAATTAGGAAAAGCAATTCGAATAGAAAGTGCATAAACCAACCATCAACAGATTTCAGTTTTACAGCGCAATCCTATCCAACTTACACCACTGGTGTAACCAGTGGGGGAGGGCTGGGCTGGAGACTTTGGAGGGGAGGGGAGAGGAGATTTAAATCCCCTTTGAAGGGGATTTGAATCCCCTTTTCATTCTGGGGTCTCCCGTTCTCGCTGCACCGCTTGGTTACACTGGTGGTGTAAATTGGATAGAATTGCGCTGTTAGTAGGTAGTATCCTTAAAGAGAAGATCAGAAGTATGATAGTCCCTCTCTTCCAGAGTAGTTAAGATAATAAAGGTTCTGCTTGGGCACCTGAAGCTGTAACATAGCAAGATACTATGGCTTTCAAAAGTCAGATATTAGGAAGTACAACTCAAAAGAACCAGGTTGGAGGAGAAAGTTCAAAGCAGCAAACTCTAGTTAAAAGACAGAGGTTTCTCTACCTATTCGCTTCAAACTGATTAATACCTTTTGGGTAGAAAGGACCCAAGAACCTAGTCAAATGTTATAGTTTTGCTGACCAAGACATTTAGAATTGCTGCATAATAACTCTTACATAACAATGTGTCCAGAATTTCACCTCCATTAAAACAAAGAGAAAGGGGTGCACACATTAGGTTTTTTCCTTACAGAAAACAAAATGACTTAAAATCTCATGCTTTTCCTCAGAATTCTTCAGTAACCCAGAGACCGTTATTCTAAACAAGTTAAGAAAAACTTGGAACAAAATGTTTACATTGGCAAGAGAAGTTGTTTTATTTCAAAAGGCAAGTGCTCAACATTGCAGTATTCACAATGAAAAGCTCTCTCATCATCTAGAAATCTATTATTGTTTTGCCATTGTGTTAAATTTAAGAATATAGCATCTCCATCACGATTAGACATATCAATATTCATAAAAGGATAGAGCGTGTATGCATCCTTCAAACCCACTACATGCTTTTTTTGCTTTTTTTATAAGCATGCTTTTGCAAAGAGTTGAATTCTCTACGAATGCTAATTATAACTTCCAAAAGCAGGAATCTTGGATACAATCCTAGATATCAAAAAGTTAGCAAACACAAACATACAGTGGTTAAGGTTGAGTAGTCCAAAACAACTTATGTTTTCCTATTATTGCAGACTATAGCACCACATTTGCATGCATGCAGGAGTCAGTACAGCATGTTTAGATTTCGCAGCAAACTGTAAACATCCAAGAAGCTTGCTTTATGCTAGTGCTACCAGTCATCTGTTCAGCGAAGAATTTACACTCATATGTACATAAAATCAGCAACTCCGCATGCACGGAGACCTGCTTGATTCATTTAAAATGAATGAATTTTAAAAAGCAGAAGATTATGCTGTGGTCTGAAATTTTACTGTTTTTATCACTGGAGTTCTGCAAGAACTCTTGCAGGTTTGCATAAAGAATCTACTTATATTCAGAACAGAAGAAATTCTGAATAAGTTGAAGAAAACAGGTGCTTCACATGTCCTTCTTACAGGCTTAATAGAACTATGAACACATTAACTGACATTCTTAATATACATTTTCATAGAAATGATTTGCATCAAGTAATTGCATAACTATATAGTCTTGTTAGAGTAACTAGAGTCTGCTAACAAACCAGAAAAAAAGCACAAACATTTACCTTATTGTGCCCAAATGGCAACATTTGTCCTGTTTTCAATTAGGAGATGCAAACAACCTTTGGTTTTACATACATCATGCTCAAAATCAGTCTTATAAATGGGTTAACACCAATGATATCCTTTATCTCCAGCTGGTAGCAATGGCTTCTTTTCACATTACTTGCTGCTCTGAACTGCAGCCACCGGGAGTGACTGTAAGAGGAAACAGTGAAGTGTGAATACAGTTGCTTCACAGCTCACGAAGGATGTGACTCAACTATCTCTCATCTCCCTGTAAATACATCTTTTCCCCCTCCCCAAACACAAAACATGAAATACAAAACAGTTCTTTCGGAGGTTTCAAGCAACTTACGAACACAATATTGTTCAAGGGGGGGGGGGGAATCTTGTATAGTGCACATAAATCAATTACAGTTAGAAGCCCAATGGAAACACACACACACACACACACACACACACACACACACACACACACACACACACACACACACACACACACACACACACACACACCAGAGTTTGCTAATGATAAAAGCTCTCAAAATTTTTAACCTTTAATATATGGATTTGGAATTACTAAAACTATACCACTGGAATAAACACAAATATCCAGATCAAATAATTAAAAATATATTGGCTCGTTCCTAATTGTGTCATTGCACGAATGTACGACATTTCAGCTATTTCGCGAGTCTTCATTCCTGCTGAAGTCCCAACATCACCTGTCATGCTGTTCCCTAGTCCCCCCAAGACCTACAAACAGCTTTTCAGGGGCACAAGGAGCTGCAATGAAAAGGGGGTGGAGGATTAATCTGATACAGTATATGACTCTCCCTTTCCTTTCTTCCCTTGTTAGCATGTAAAAGTGCACCTGCACTGATCTGGGTCAGCTTTTAAAAAATGTTGGCTAAGGTTAAACCTGGTCACTGCTAACCCGTGTCTGTTAACTACTGTTAACCAGTTGCTGCAGGCATCTAGCTACCAATATGGGAGCCTATATTTACCCCACAGAAAATGGTGGGGCAAGCTAGGACTCAGGTGAGTCAGAGAGTAGACATTATTACAGAGACAAGCAGAAATGTAGACCTGACTCGCACAGGCATATCATCTGCTCTAGTCCAGGAGAACCAAAAGCCCTGGCCACCCATTAGACCAGCGGTGGGGAACCTCCGGCCCCAGAGCAGGCCCCCGAGGCCATCCGGTCCGGCCCCCGGAGAGATTGCCAGGAGGCCGCCCAACCGGCCCCTGGAGGCTCCACCGGGTCCGCGCGTCACCTCCGGAGACCGGGAGAGGGCCTTTGCATGTCCTCCCCGGCCACCGCCTCGACCCCTTCTCACCAGGCCGTTGGCCATTTCGCACATGCGTACCACGCCGATGAGGGCAAGCTCTTGCCCTCATCGGCATGGTACGTCGGAGGTGACGCGCAGACCCGGTGGCGGCTTCGGACGGTGAGCGCGGAGCCTCCGGAGGCTGATGGGGAGGCCGATTTATTTATTTTAAATAAATAAAAATGGCGCCCGGCCTTACGGCCGGCCCTCAAGCAAATTTCTAATATTTAAAAACGGCCCTCGCCAGGGAAAAGGTTCCCCACCCCTGCATTAGACAGACAGCACTATATCTTTTTCAGTCAGCCAACATCAGCAATAATTTGTTGTTTACAAAAGAAAGTACTGTATATCACAGTGCTCATTGTACTGACTGAAGTCTAAATAACTACACGGCAGAAGGCAATGGGAGAAAGCATAAAGAACTGTAATACAAGGTCCTACAAATGTCTGAAAATGTGTACAGACTGGCCAATTACAATAAGCCTATTCTAACTCAAGCTGCATTCCTACCACCCACTGGAGAGAGATGAATCTGCACTTCCAAAAACGACGGTAAAAAGACCAGTGGGCGTCACTCTCAACAAAGTACACATGGTAAACAAGGTCTCTAATCAAACTGTACTGAAAAAGCAACCAGCTTCAATGTATAGCAACCAATGCTGCTGGCATTGCAGTTGGCTCTTCAAAGCAAGACTCCTCCTGAAAGCATACCTCAATAGTCTATCAACTACTATTAGAGGAGCAAAACATCAGAGAGAAAAACAACCTAGCTATTCAGATTTAATTAAAGAACTATCAATGAAATCAAGCAGCAACAGCAAGATTTCCATTCTACGAGAACTTAAGATTGATGAGCCTTCCTTGGCTGCAGTTGAAACAAGGCTCATTGCACAAATAGAGACTATATAAAAGATTAATAAAGTATTTTAAAGATTCATACTTTCTGTACAGCATATAATTTTTTAAAAAGCAAAATTCAGTCCTCTTTGCTTCTTCGCATACCTTAGCTCTGCGGACACCACACTTTTTTAAAAGGGGGTCATATTTTTAAAGCAGCAAGGACTGGCCTGGGGGGAGCACAAGAATGGACATTAGCAAAGCTGAGAGGGTGACAGTGCAATCCTATCCAACTTTCCAGCGCCAGTACAGCCGCAATGCAGCCCTCACCTTGAAGAGGCCTCCATGACTGCCCCTTCACTGCAAAATGCAGTTGGCATGGCTACACTGGTGCTGGAAAGTTGGTTAGGACTGCACTGTCAGGCAGTCTGACACACTGCAAACTTACTTTTGTTAAGAACTTTACTGGTACAAAAAGAACTGCAGCCATTGTTACACACAGGAAGAAACAACAAGAAAAGAAAAGAAAATAGGTTAAATGTGAGATCTAGTAAAAGTAGGAGAAAGTAAACTCTCAAGCCTTTAAACAAGCAATAAACTCCCCCTACTGGTGAAGGCCAACATTTCCACACTTGCTATATACTGTGTACACACACACACACACACACACACACACACACACACACAGAGAGTACACTGGGTGGCTCAGCTCACATGCTGTTGCTCTTTCAACAGGGGAGACAAAAACAAATCAAAATGGAAAATTCAAAGGAATGAAATACATAACAGGAGAAAAAGAAATGGAAAAAACACAAGGGAAGAGAGAGATCAAGTTCAACTGAAAAATGCCAAGAGAAAGTTTTCACAACGCTACCACTGTAATATCGAAGAACTGAGAGGGAAGACACAGGCCACACCCATTTAGGAATGCACAGTTTCAGAGGGATGGGACCCATGCCAAAAATCTTTGAGGCTGAACTCTAACAAAGTTTCAAACAAGGTTCCAAGCAGACACAGGTGTGCCTACACAGCGACCACAAAGAACTACCGCCTCCCTGTACAAAGTTCCCTGTATCTCAAATATTCAGACTTAAGTAGAACGTCACAGGCATGCTAGGCTTCACTCCTCTGTCCTGTAGGCCTCAGCACACTGTCTCAACTCAATAGTCCCTTGACTTCTTGATGTCTTCCTCCTTGATAGACCTTCTGGTACAATCTGGTGCTTCCTCTGATACTCTTCCCTAGTTTTATCAATGTATCAGTTCCACAACTCACACAGTCTAGTTTCACTGAGATCAGAAGTTACCATTATTGCCAAGTTTCAGACTCAAAACTGATACTCCAAAACAAAAAGAGCAATATAACAACTGCATTTCACTTCAGATATTCAGAAAACAGTAAGCAGACTTTACGATGGTGCAAGAGAGTAGTTTTAAAGAAAAAAGCAGATTAAGATATTTCTCCTTAAGAATCCAGATAAATCCAGGTTGCTTTCTTGTAAATCCTATCTTATTGCTTTGTCACTCAGTACTCACATTGCCTCAGATGTAAGATTTGGAGCTGAAATAAAGTGGGTTCCCCACCCCAGTTTAAAGAGATCATGCCTTAATTTTGAGTTTGTGTTTTCAAACTGATTGATACCAAGTTGTAGCAAAAGTAATACTGTATTTCAATGTCTTTCAACCCAAAGGCTAAACAGAATTGGTACATTACAATATGAACACAAGATGGCCAACATTTCTTCTGGAGCTTGTGGGATTTTCAAGACAGACCCAAAAGACTAGGCTTACCATATCCAAAGGGGGACAGGGTGCCTACACCTTTAACCATTGTAAAAAGAGGGAATTTGGGCAGGTGCAGCTTGTTGCACCCTTCCATTATGAGCTGCACCTGCCCAAATTCCCTCTTTTTACAATGGTTAAAGGTGTAGGCACCCTGTCCCCCTTTGGATATGGTAAGCCTACAAAAGACCAAATGATAAGATAGTAACCTTTGGAGGTTAAATACTCTCCAACTACTAGGTAACATTACCAATCCAGCTTCTATTGACTTTCTACCTAGTAGATCACCTTAAATTAATCTCCAGCCTTGTTACTATAAATACTACCCAGTTTTGTTTTATACTTCTGTTTTCTGACTGACAAGGGGCCTATGTGTTTCAGTTACTGGTAATATAGGAGGTAAGAACAGAGCTACAACTACTGCAAGGGATAAACTGAGATCCTATCTAGCAGCACCCAGTGAGGTTAATGTACACCGAGTCGGTTGAATTCTTCCTGCACTCTTTCCTTGGACTATTAAAATGCAGGCTTTAGAGGCTTGAAGAGATGGCTCAGTGACAACTGGGTCAGTAGTTTCAGTTCACACTGAATCTGTATCTACTATTGCAATGGAAGGGCGCAAAGGGATAAGACTACCAAACTAAGCTGATGAAAATATGGTGGTCCTTTATATAAAATTAAAAAAGAGCACTATATAAATCAGCTTTAGTGCTCAATTAGTACTGTACACCTCTCTCACAAACAATCATGCATATCTCTTTTTAAAAGTAAGCTATGATTATGGCACCTACTTCAGCCAAGAGCCACTTGTGCCAGGCAGAAGCTGAATGCCTTCTGACATGTGGGGGTTAATAGGAGCAGAATGCCTAGGGTGGCTTGGGCATGTCACTCCCAAATGTGTCCCACGTTTAGTTTGCTATAAAAGCTTTGTATGCCTTGTGATCGGGGCCTCAGTCTTTGGAACCTATTCCACTGTGTGCCAATTTATTCCTGGAATAAATCATCCTGAATTCTACTACTTGTTGCTGTGCAGTAATTTACACTGAGTGGCTGGAATCCAGACTGTTGCCTGCCAGGGGGTTGGTACTGCAGAATGGACTCAACTGAGAACTATACTTCTGAAACCTGCTAAAAAGGGGGCAAAGACAACTTCTTCTGCTAGCATACTTTCTTGAAGAATCTAAATAATTTTAGGAACATTTCATGGCACTGAGATTCCCTGTAACATTTAAGATTTTAGATATAATGAAGAATATTTAATGCATAAAAGAGTTTAACATTTGCAATAAACTAGGTTCTCAAAATATTCACCAAGCTTTCATTAGTATCCATTATTCAGTTCATCCATTGCTACTTTTCTTAAGGCAATACTATATTTAATGAAGCTCCTATTCAAAGAGGGAAGGCAAAATTATGTTCCATTTTCTGCCAGTTGCACAAATGTTTCATTCTGTCATTGATTCAATTACTACACAACTTCTGCTAGTTATATTTATGCTTGTGCCACAGCCCCAGATTACATACCCTTCCCCTCACACACACACTATTTGGAGAATAAAGCATTTTAAAACTTACTTTTCTTGTAAGGAAATTCAGTTCAGGTAGGAAAACTTTATACAGAGGCCAAACAATGGAGGAAAAGCCTTAACTAGCTGTGTTTAAGAGCCCACTCTTATGCATGTCTACTCAGAAGTAAGTCCTATTATAGTCAATGGGACGTACTCCAAGGTAAAGGTGGATAGGATTGCAGTCCAAGAAATGGCAATGATGATGCTAATCTGGCCTCACAGGGGAGAAAATTCAACAACTTCGGTGTCACTACCACTAGTGTCGCTGCAGAGGGGCGGAGCTTTAAGTTCCACCGAGGCTCCGACCCTCCGTTACACCGGAGTACGAAGCTGCCCCACCCCCTCGCCTTCAGAACCATTCAAGGCAGTGAAAGCAGCACTTTCACCGCCTTGAATGGTTCCGAAGGCAAGGGGGCGGGGCCGCTTCGTGCTCCAGTGTAACGGAGGGTCGGAGCCTTGGCGGAACTTAGAGCTCCGCCCCCCTGGAGTGACGCCAGTGGTCGCTCGCTACTGAGAAAGCCTTGCCCCACCACCCATACTTCAACAAGCGATGAGATGCTGGGCAAGATCTCAGACAGCAAATATAGCATGCAAGCAGATTCACGTGGGAGGAGATGGTTCTCCAGGTATCCAGGCCCCATATGCTACAACTATCACCATTTGCCAACAAGAGTGTTATTTTCTCATACCATCCCTAGCAAAATCACTGCCCCCACTTGCCTTTTGGAGATGCCCTTTTTAAAATCATATCAATCTTTCTAAAATATTAATGGGTCCCTGTACACATATCCATGCTTGAAGTTTCAGCCCCTCCTTCAAGTTACATCGACATTTTTCATGCTGCAGCTGGTGAATCTTATTTTGATCTGTTTAAGTTGGTTGATCTACTATACAAAATATTTTTTCCAGTAAATCTTTAACCGAAAGACCACATTTGCTTTTCAATCATGTGGTCAGACCTAGGCAGTAGCTAAGCCAATTACTGCAGGACCATCTAAGCACAAAATGTGAGGTCATATACCAAGCAAAGAGTATTTTGGTATGTCCATCCCCATTTTTCCAACTTTTGAATGTCTTATTTTTTATTGCATTTCTAGTCCTTTTCACAACTTTGATGTATGAACAGCATGCATAACCTATCCTTGCCATATAAGAGATTTCCACACATGAATCAGTAAACCTGTATTTCTGTCATATATAAGCAAAGAAAAACAATTTTCTTTAACCTTATAGAAACTTTTTTAATTTTAAGAACTGAAATGCAAATGCCCCAAGGACCCCAGTAGTCCCCTGCCCTTAGATCCAGACCAGAGCTGCTTCTCTTCAATCCCTTGATAATTGCTTAGTCAGGCAATAAATGCTGGAGGAGGACTGTCAGGCCACTGTCATGGAAACAGCCAGAAGACCACAGACTGGCTGTGCGAAGTAGTGCCTAGATGTTAGCGCTCACACACACTTCTCCACTTCTCAGGTTTAATGGGTCAGCAGCTGAATGGTGGGGGAAAGTAGCAATGACTGCCTGCTCAGTGGGCACATATCAACCTCTGTATGAGACCTGGCCAGGCCAGACATAAAAAAAGGACCAATACACATCCAGTCACACGGTTGACTGGTAATGGCATTTCAAACAAATGGCTAAAGACTACTTCAGGAGTATGTTCCCAGCAGCTTTTAGGTTGCCAAACCAACCGAGAAGCTTCTGGGGGATTAGAAGTGGTCAAAAATATGGAAAATAGGCCAAAAAACAGGGTGTTCATCACACCACTACTTTTCCAACTGCACCAGTTTGTTACTGGGTGCAATTCAAGATGCTGGTATTAACCTTTAAGACCTACACAACTTAGGGCCAGGGTACCTAAAGGACCACTTCTCTCCATATGAGATGGCCCATTCTCTATAATCATCTGGAGTGGCCCTCCTGCAGGTGTCGTTATTGGTTGGAATTCAATTAGTAGTTACATGGGGAGGGCCTTCTCTGTATTGACACCACGGTTATGGAATTCCCTTCCTTTTGAATTGAGATTAAACCCCCTCCCAATCAGTGTTCTGGTGGGGCTTGAAGATCCTGTTCCACTTTTTCCAGCGTGTTGTGAAGTCCCTCTGTATGGTTTTTATTGTTAGGCTGTGATTGTTTATTACTTATTGTTTTTGTTATTGTATTATTGATATTTTAATTTAATACTGTTATTGATATTTTTATTTATTTATTTATTTATGGTATTTTTACCCCGCCTTTCTCCCCAAAGGGACCCAAGGCGGCTTACAACAAAAAAAATATATAGTGCAGTACAATACAAAAATAAAAGTAAAAAAATAGTTACATTTTAAAACATTAAAAACAAATTAACAATTAATAAAAACAGTATCTAAAATAGTTTTAAAAGATTACATTAAAACAAGTACATAAAAACAACAGCACCCCACCTGTACCAGGAGGATGTTAAAAGGCAAGGGCTCAGAAGGCTTCTTTAAACAAGAAGGTTTTTAGGCCTCGCCGGAAAGTGTCCAAGGAGGGAGCAGTTCGTAAGTCAAAAGGGAGGGAATTCCATAAAGTTGGTGCCACTACTGAGAAGGCCCTATTTCTGGCCACCGCCCCTCGCACCTCCCTGGGCGACGGTATCTGCAAGAGGGCCTTCTCTGATGACCTAAGGAGACGAGCCGGACTATATAGAAGTAGGCGGTCTCTCAAATATCCTGGCCCCAAGCCGTATAGGGCTTTAAATGTCAAAACTAGCACTTTGAATTGGGCCCGGAAACGAATCGGCAGCCAGTGCAGCCGTCGGAGGAGCTGCCTGACAGAGTCGAACCACCTACCTCCAGTGACCACACGGGCCGCCGCATTCTGCACTAATTGCAGTTTCCGAACAGTCTTCAACGGCAGCCCCACGTACAGTGCGTTACAATAATCTAATCGCGATGTCACCGTGGCATGGATCACCATGGTCAGGTCTGCACGATCCAAGTACGGTCGCAGCTGGCGCACCAGCCGAAGCTGGGCAAAGGCTCCCCTGGCCACAGCCGCCACCTGGGAATCCAGGAGCAGCTGCGGATCCAGGTGGACCCCCAAGCTGCGGACCTGCTCCTTCAGAGGGAGTGCAACCCCATTCAGAGCAGGACGATACTCTAGTACCCGCATTGTGGATTTCCGGACCAGGAGAACCTCTGTCTTGTCCCGATTTAATTTCAGCTTATTAGCCCTCATCCAGGTCCCAACCGCCTCCAGGCAGCGCTCCAGAACCTCAACAGCCACCCTGGAATCATGTGGAAAGGAGAGATAGAGCTGGGTGTCATCGGCATATTGATAGCATCCCACTCCAAATCCCCGGGTGTCATCGGCATATTGATAGCATCCCACTCCAAATCCCCGGATGACCTCTTCCAGCGGTTTCATGTAGATGTTAAATAGCATGCGGGACAAGATGGAGCCCTGTGGCACCCCACACCTCAAGGGCCAGGATGCCGAACAGGCGTCCCCCAGCACCACCATCTGGGACCTTTCAGCCAAGTAGGAGCGGAACCACCGCAGAACGGTGCCCCCGACCCCCAACTCAGCCAGTCAGCCCAGAAGGACACCATGGTCAATGGTGTCGAAAGCCGCTGAGAGGTCCAGCAGAACCAACAGGGATGCACTCCCCCTGTCTAGTCCTCAGCATAGATCATCCACCAAGGCGACCAAGGCTGTTTCCGTCCCAAAGCCCAGCCTGAAACCAGATTGAAAGGGGTCTAGATAATCCGCTTCATCCAGGACCCTCTGGATGTATGTTTTATATCCTGCCTTTTCCCTCTAAGATGTGCCCAAGGTGTGCCTATAGTGTGTGTGTGTGTGTATGTATGTGTGTGTGTGTGTATATATATTGTTGTCGTTCAGTCATTAAGTCGTGTCCGACCCTTCGTGATCCCATGAACCATATCCCGCCAGGCCTTCCTGTCCTCCACTACCTTCCTGAGTTCGTTCATTTTCATGTTCGTTGCATTGGTGATGCTGTCTAACCATCTCATCCTTTGCCTTCCCCTTCTCCTTTTGCCTTCAATCTTTCCCAGCATCAGAGTCTTCTCCAGAGAGTCCTCTCTTCGCATTAGGTGGCCAAAATATTTGAGCTTCAGCCTCAGTACCTGTCCTTCCAGGGAACAGTCAGGGTTATATATATATATATATACACACACACACACACACACACACACACACACACACACACACACAAAGATGTGCCCATATATACTCCTTGACCCTTGCCCGGCTTGGCTAATCAGATCCTCCCGGGAGGGGCTGGCCGAGTGGACGGGGAAGGTGGTCAACTCTTCTTTGGTGGAGGGGGTGCTGCCGCTCGCTCTGAGGCGGGCAGTGGTTCGACCCCTTCTGAAGAAGCCCTCCCTTGACTCCACAGTAATGGACAACTACCGGGCCAGTTTCAAACCTCCCGTTTTTGGGCAAGGTAATTGAGCAGGTGGTGGCGTCTCGCAAACATTATGTTTTTAAGATAGTATTATGGTCAGCTTACTAACAAAGACTCTGAAGCAGAGGCCAGACTACTTCACTTATCTGAAGCAATTCAGATAAGTGCAACCGTTTCACCTTCCAAGACATACATACTCCTCACCAGGTGCTGGAGCAAAACAGTACCCAATATCCTGGTCATTAATACACTGATGAAGAGGTGTCTCCTCCTGTGTTCCACCTAATTACAGAGAAGGGACAATCTGATAATGGAAACAAGATACCCTTCTAAGTAGGTGAAGCATACTGAAGCTGTTAGATACAACATCTTATTATGCCAAACTCCCCTTGATCGACAAGAGGCTTGTGTTTCTGACTACATCAAATATGTTTGAATAGGTCCACAGAAGACATCCTCCTATGTACAGTACAGTGCCAATGCCTTAGAGAACCCTCTTTTAAAGAGGTTTATGAATTTTCTTTATGCTTTGATTCTATTGTTATCAGGAGAAGGCCAATATTCTGCCATCAAAGGCTTCAGTTCAGTCAGAATGTAACCTTCAACTTTCCTTTCAATCTATCTTTAGATATAAGATGAAAGCCAAAACACTGTCCTTGCATAGGAAGATTATCTAAAAGTTATAAACAAATCGAACACACACGTTTCCCCCATATCAACTTTTTTCATCAAACAAAAATTCAATTCAGTCCTTAAGTTCCAAAAAAAAAGCTGTCCTAATCCGTAGATACTAAAATGTACAGGGATCCAAGGAACTCTATAACACTTGTTAAAGATTTTTTTAATCACCAAAATAAGAATGCTTTAACATTTTTTCTAGAAGAAAGTTGGCATACAGTGATGAAGTGAAACACCATAAAGGTTCTCTCACTTACCTTCTTCCCTATGTCAGACCAGAAATCAGAACCTTTATTGGCATTTGAACAAAAACAAAGCAAAACAAAGTTGACATGACATAAAAAAAATGACAGACCAATTCTAGCCCAACACTATAGAAGTATCTAACCCCCAAATTGGAATGTTTCTCAACCTATAAAAACAAAACTGGAGAGGACATCTTTTGACCAAGAAGATGTTCTAGCTCAGAGTTTCCAACCTTTTTAGCACCAGGACCCACTTTTTAAAATGACACTATCAGGACCCACCTAACTTTAAGAGATTAAAAGAAATGTTTCACTTTACCAGGCACTCAAGCCTATGTTTTTTATCTATTTCACTATGGTGGGGGGGACTGCCTTCTGGAGGGTTTGTTGAGCTCCACGTTCATCAGATCGGGACCATTCTGGTGGCTTTGCGTTCCCCTTTACCTGGCCTTTGCTAAGAGCCAAGGCACGGTTGCCTACTTGCGGGTAAGCAAGCACATGTGGCTCAAAATTGAATGGAAGCTTTCATGGCCAGCTATAATCTTCATAGATTTAATATTCACGAGTTTAAAAGCCATGTCAAAGATTTTTCCATAGAGTTAAAAAAATGTGGCTCAGTTTCGCTTTCCATAGGGCTCAATACATTTTCCTTGTCAGTTTGGAGGTGGGGGACATCCTTCTCAAGATGGGGCCTGCATTCATCGGATCAGGACCATTCTGGTGGCGTTGTGTTCCCCTCAGTCTGGTCTTCAAAGTGGAGCAAGGAGCGTTTGCTAACTCATGAGTAAGCACACATGTGCTGCTCCGTTTCGGTTTCCATAGGGCTCAATACATTTTCCTTGTCAGCTATCAGCTTGTCAGTTTCACAGTCACCAAAAATTGGGTTAGAACCCACTGGTGGATTGCAACCCACAGTTTGAGAAATGCTGTTCTAGCTTCTGTCCTTTTTCTTCTTGCTATTCATGAGAGAAACGGAGATCCATGTTTGAGACTGTGTAACAATGCATCCCAATGAGGCTGGATTTAGAGAAATAGAGAATGGTCTTTTTATTTTCAACCCGACTTTGATTTTTCCCCCTTTCTATTCTAGGATAATTAATATTTTACTAAGGAAGATAGTCTACTTACCCAAATGCATGCCTGGTTACTTAGCTATGAAGGTACGTTTCTCTAGTTACGTACTATACAACACATATTTGAGGATAGAGTGCACAAGACAAATTTGAACACAGGTTCTTGCAGAAAAGGGCCCAATTCCAGATTATTCCTATTGAAGTGCCATGAGATCAAAAAGGGACCTTGGGGCTACAGCCCACCTGGATGATTTAAATCCATGTGGCAACCTAGTGGCAGCTAGGCAGCTACTTTTTAGATCTGAGGTACTTAAGGAGAAACTGATGAGCCTGTTGCCAGTTTCAATTCATTGCAACTCACAACCAAGTTAGAGTAAAAAAGAAAGTAGTCAGTCACAGGAACTAGAACCAATATCACTCAGCAATGTGGAGGACGGTCCTCTGTGGTGAGCCACCAGGACTGCAGGCTGCAGGCTGGCAGGCAAGGATTCTCGGTCTCAAGATTGTCCCCACCCAACCAGCCTAGCCACTGGTTCCTCCCAGGCTTGTTTGGGCTGAAACTATACCAGGGCAACACCTTTCTCCCAAATCTGGTTCCCAACTTTTGTCTTGTTCTTCAGCTCCCAACTAACTCCACCCAGCCTGCTGTCCACAGCTAGAGGCTGAAACACACCGGGCACATGTCGCACACATCACGCACGGTGCGTCCAGCGGCACCCGTGTTCTTGCAGTGGGACGTGCCTCCGGCTGGAACACTGAGGGCTGCTGGGAGCCACCGGGAGGCACGTTTGCGTTGACACCTCCCTTGGCCAATGCCCAGGTTTTGCTGCGTTTGTCGAGATGTGCTCGGTGTGTTCCGGCCTTAAGTCTCAATGATAGCCAAGGCTGCAGTCCTCTGCATACTTAACTCAGGAGTAAGTCTCACTCAACTCTGTGAGATTTACTTCTGGAGCAAACATGCACAAGATCAAACCGTAAGCCTATTCAAGTAACCTGGCTAAAGTAAGTCTATACATGCAATTCAGAAACAAGAGCTTGACAACGCTGGGATATGCATGGTCTAATTAGCTGTTTTTGCAAACACAAGGAAGTTACTACTGTAGAAAAAAGAATCAGGCTCAATGTGCAGAGAGCTGAACACCGACAACACATGCAGAATGACCTGATGGTTTAATATGTTCAGTGTATGCCAGAAGGAGCCAAACATTTGTAGGATAAAAGCCTCACTGAAAAACAAAATGCACAATTAAGTTAAATCTTGGAAGATCTGACGCAGAGACTGATTAATCCAGCACTTCTGAGCTACTGAATATAGCCTTAAATATGAGTTAATGGAAAGCTGTAATAATTCAAGCCTTGTTCCCAGAATGGCCAATAAAACTCTGTCCAGTGCTTTTTGTTACACCTTTGGTGGCTCACCTCTAGCCTGGCATTTCCCTGCAGATGGACCTTGGACGACAAATAACTTACTGGTAGTTGAGAACCGTTATAAGGTCCTTCTGCTTCAGCCACAGCTTTTAAAATCACCCATGATTCTTTTTTTCTGTTTTTCAAGAGTGATGGTTATTTATTTACTGCATTTGTATGCCAGAACATTCACTGCTACAAAAGTTCTAATACACCTTTAAAAATAAATAAAAGAGCAGACTTATCTTTCTCTTGCCTTTCCCCCCAAGGCTTAAAGACATGTCTTTAAGTAACACTTGGGGAGATGAGGAAGATGCTATGCATCTATGGGAGATGAGGAGGTGTGGTCCCGAGGTTGAACTGCCTGAAGACTGCTGGAAGCTAAGCAGGAACAGTCAGTTTTCGTGCTGGAAGGGACACCAGGAAGTCACTGATAAGCTGTCATGACTCTCGGTGGCAGAGAGGAGTCGCTGTTGTGTGGTGCGGTGAGAGAACAGACTGGAATGCTGAGAATGTCAGTGACAGAGCGATGACAACTGGAAAAAATGTTTCCCTGTTCAGCATGATCTGTGGTGTCCTGCAGATTGCTCGAGGCTTGTGTTCAGCAGCTAGTGAAGATGACTACACCATGGAGGAAGCCAGCTGGAATTGTAGGGTTCTATACAGAACAATATTGTAAAGATCCTTATCGGATCTAGATAAGCCTGCCTATGTAAACCGCCTTGAATAACATCTGAAGAGCAATCTGAGGATAAGAAAGGCGGTATATAAATACAGAAATAAATAAATATGCCAACAGTTCTGTCAGGCTATTGGTGGCCTCTTCAGGAGCTGATGACAAGTACCTTCTGGCCTGGGCCTCTCTTTGGCCTGTTCTTTCAGGCATACAGGTCTTAACCACTCCCCACCACTCCCAGAGGTTATCCCAACAATTTTCTCAGAATATTTGTACCACTGGCATGAGCTTGCGGGCCTGACGGGAATGTTTTTTGCAAAAAGGGAACAGAATGAAATGAATGCTCTTATCTAGTCCTACGTCTTGCCTAAAGGCTCCCACTACACCATTGCCACTGGCAGCCCCTCTGAAGAGAAAAACTGCAAAAGAAAAGGTTGAACTGGTAAGGGAATGTGATACACCCATTATATATTCCCAGTTCTTATCTGCCTCCACCAAGGAAGCCACTTGTTGATAATGTTGGAGGCACCAAGTATCAGTCCCAAACAAGGCTTCATGTTGAGGTGGAAACAGTCCTTTCGTTCTGAAGGCCAGTCTATAAGAATGTAAACAATCTAGAATTAAATGCAACTTAACCTTTTTAAGGTTTGGAAACAAGCAGCTACTTGTTTAATGTCATGCTGCATAAATTCAATAAAAGGATTATTTTCTGGAGACCACCAGGAAAAGCCACATGTCTAGATAATGGTTTTTGTGCAACAGACTTAATAGCAGTTGGTATTTCAAAAAGCACAATACAAGTTACTCTAAGGGAAATACTGCTATACTAAATATATATATATATATATATATATATATATATATATATATAATTATTTAACATGTACTGGGACATCAGCTATACTAAAAATGCTACTGATACAAAAAATTTTGGGGGGCCCCAACGCAAATTTGGCCCCCCCCCCGGCAAATTTACCGCTCCCACCCACCCACCCACCCACCGCTCGCTCGCCCACCAACCCACCACTCTCTCTCCCTCCCTCCCTCCCACCGCTCGCTCTCGCCCGCTCTCCACCCACCCACCCATCCATCCATCCATCCATCCTTACCTCAGCTCCTCAGGTTCCGGGCCGCCGCCTTCTTCCCGCGTCAGCTCCTGTTTAAATTGGCCTTCCTGCAGCTGCGCAAAGCGCTGCTGAGCCGAGGGGGCAATCTCTCGGTCTCAACAGTGATCTGCGCAGCTGCAGGAAGGCCGATTTAAACAGGACCTGATGCGCGGCAGCAGCGGAGCCTCCGGTCCGGTCTCACGCGGGCCGGGTCAGTCCGGTCTCGCGCGGGCTGGACTGGATCGTCCCGCGGGTCGGATCCGGCCCGCGGGCCAGTGGTTCCCCACCGCTGCCCTAGTGTAACACGGGGAGGCCCCAATGGGCCTCCTTGCATTTCCACCAGCTACACACCTTTAGTTGAGAGATATGAAAGCAGCACCCAGGGAGCATTTCAATCTCCTCAAACTGGACATTCTGTGTAAAGGTGCCGTTCTTCAATAGGAAAGATTTTCAAATAATTCACAAGTGCAGTCATTCAAGATGCAGCGTTCACAGGTCTGACCCAGTTGACCACATCCTGAATGTACAGGCACAAGCTCAGGAGCTGCCACATTCACTTATGAACCAATCCCACTGAACTCCCCAGTGAGTTAACAGTATAGTAACACAGTGATAGTTTCATACAGGCTGTTTAGCTTCTTCAGAAGACAGAATACTGTACAGAAAAAAATGTTACTGAACCAGCAGGAAGTGGAACAAAAAGTGATATCTGTGAATTAATCCAATATCCCCTCTCCAGCATTTCAACAGCTGAAGGACACTGCAGTCCATATGTTCCATATAATTTGCAAAGCACAAAGTCATACAAATATGTTCTTCACCCGTCTACGAAAGCTCAAATCCCAGCAAATTGCTTATTAAAATCAAGAATGCTCAGCTTGGAGCTCTTGAGAGACTGTCCTGCTGCACCCAGTGCCTTCAATCCTTCCTCCTTCCCTCCCCCCCCCCCAGTCTTTTTGCTATTTCTTACTCCAGTGTTTCTCAAACTGTGGGTCAGGACCCATTTGGTGGGTTGCGACCTGATTTCTGGTGGGTCCCAGGTGATGGAAAAATCAGCAAAGTAATTGCCACAAGCCCCAAGGCTATTTAAAAATCAGATAGCAGCTAATTGCCTTTCAAAGAGCTGAGCTCCTGCAGTTTGCAAGATAGCCGAGCTCCTGCAGTTTGCAAGCTTGTGTAAATATAGGGAGATAAATGTTTGAGCATCTTGTAAAGCTAGGTGGGTTCAGACTGTCATTTTAAAAAGTGGGTCCCGGTGCTAAAAAGTTTGAGAACCACTGTGGACCAGACTTACTCAGACTGGAGAAGGGCTGAGCTGAAGCCAGTTGCTTCCCATTGGTTGTGCAGCTGGCAGGGGGAGTCAAAAAGGAGGCGAAGCTGTGCCCTGCACAAGGGAAGTGAATACACATGCACAGTTTCTAACTAAAGCAGGATCGGCTTCTTTTGCTCTGCCTGCCTGCACACACACCTCCCCTTGTGCTTGGGTTGCTGCTGGGAGCTTCATTTCCTCCTCCTCAGCTCCCCCTGTTGTCCGCATGGCCAATTGTTATCGCGCAAGCAGAGATCGCTACTGCTGCCGCCAGCCAGGAGACAAGGCAAGCACCGCCCAGGCCACATAAATAGCTTCTGTGGGCCGGATCCAGCCCACAGGCCATATGTTTGACATATAGCTGACATCCCAGCTTTAAAGCCAGTTTTTAAGCCTTTTATCCCCTCATCTCAGACACTGGAATGCCATCCCAGCCCTTGGGGCATATGCAACCCCCACCCCAACAGTGCCCCAAAGTGCACCTGTGATATGTAATCTGAGTCTACCTCAATCTTTGCTAATTTAATCTTTGGTAATTTAACAGCTCAACCCACCGTGGCTCCCCATGCAGCAATGCAGTGGTACCAACGTGGCATCCACCGCAACCTGCAGGGGAGGTTTGGCCTCCGGAGGCCTCCTCAGGGCAAGGGGACATTTGATCCCTTGCCCCAGGGTAAGCCCCTGCCAGCCTGGTGGGTCTACGCATACCTGCACCAGCAACATCATACGCAGAAGTCTGCATGGGCCTGTGAAGGCGGTTAAGCCAGAACACTCGTTCCAGCAGCACTAGACTCAAATAGGATTGGGCCCTAAGTTTGCTTTAAACTTAGCTGTTACTGTCAATATGCTGCTGCCCTTTAAAAGAAAATGGAGCAGAACTCTGGGAAAAGGGGGGAAGAGGCAAATTCCTGAGCGGTTGCATTAGAGTCTGAAGTGGTTGTCTGTTTAGGTCCCTTGTTGTTCAGCAATAAAAGTTTAATGTTCTTGAATCTCCCTGGACTGGAGCATAACACGCCCAGTTACTTTCTCCTAACTAAGCAAATTGAAAATAAATCAGTCCTGAAGCACCATTAAAGGAGGTTGAGCATGCATCTCTGTAGAGTGCACAGAGATGCCTTGATCTTCCCCAGAAGTCCATGCAATATACAGACCCTCGCTCCACAGGCATCCCAGTTATCATGACCGACATGCTACTAGTCATGTATTTTTACTGGAAGTCAATCATTAAATGCTTATATATGGCCCTGTTGAGACATCTATTTAAAAATATTTATATTCTGCATTTCCCTTTAAAAAAACTCAAGACAGGTAGAGTGTATAAAATACAATAAAAAACACAAATTTAAAAACAACCAAAGCACAAGTAGCAAATAAAAACAAAAACCAAAATCATAAGAGAAAACAGAACAGAACAAAAAATTCTTAAGCCCTGCCAAAAGGTTAACACAGAGGGTTCACTTTTCAGCTCGACAGGAAGGAAGTTCCACAACCATGGTGCTGCTACAGAGAAGACCCTTCCTCTTGTTGCGGCCAATTGAACCTCCCAAAATGTTGGCACATGCAGAAGTGTCCCCAGATGGCCTCAGGGGCAGGTAGTCTCATAGCTGAAAACCATAGTTTTTTCTGCAACTATTTTGTGCCTGACAATTTGTCAGAACACCTGACAAACTGAATGCTAATTTTTATATGTCATAGCTTATTTGTGAACTGTAAACAAATAACAAACAGAACTGGGATTTGCTTGGTTTGGATGTCACAAGAAATCCCAGCTTGTTATGAATTAGCGCTTTTCAAAGACTTCACAATATAGTAATATGGTACTTGGTCTCGCTACCATGAAGATTATGGCTTGATACCTCTTGAGCAGCGGTTCCCAAACTCTCATGTAGAGTTTGCGCCACTGTAAGTCATTGCGGGGGGGGGGACAGCAGCAACAGCACTCCCGGGATCGCGCTGGCGCCAAGGGAAAAAGGTTTTTTGGGATATAAAAGGGGTCTTGTCGGTCCTCCAGAGGGTGCAGGAAGCCTGTGGACACCTCCGCAGGCTTCCCCGCACCTCAAAATGGCTCCAGATCACGGTCGCGACCCACTTCCATTTTTCAGATGAAACCAGAAGTGGGTTGCGATCGCAATCTGGAGCTGTTCTGAGGTGCAGGGAGGCCTGTGGAGGGGTCTGCAGACTCCCCACATCCCCCAGAGGACCTGCAAGACCCCCAGGTAGGGTTAAAAAACCACTTTTTCCCCTGGCGGCACAATTCCAGAAGCGCCATCACAGTCACTGCAGGTCTCCACTCCCTTTAAGCAAGTAGAGGCCACTGGCTGTGGCATTGCCCCAGTTTGGGAACCTCTGCTCTAGAAGTAGAGATAGCTGGAGCACCAGTGGACAAGATGTGGCCCTTCAAAAGATGCATAGTTTGGGGAAGGAGGGTGCAGAGAGATTCAACTGCAGGATAAGCCACCCAACTCCAGCAGCAGGTTGGCAGGCTCAAATTCAGCAGGCAACACTTTGCCTATCGCTCACTGTATCTCCGTGCCAAAAAGAACCCTCATTCCCCTGCTAAGTTTCTGCTTGGCATGGATTTCTAAAATACAGTAAGCAAAAAAGCCCTGCCAGGAAGGGAAACTGGGCAAACTTAGGGCTAGAGAGCTACTCACCAAACTCCTTGTTTGCAGCCTCATTGTTGTTTTCATCCTTTGTTGTTCATAGCCTCCTGGCTGCTTGCAATCTTCACTTGTTTGCATTTTGCTTTGTTTGCACTTGTGGAGTGGAAACCTTCCACCTATGTTCCAGGCCTCCCCCCCCCCCCGGTGGATACTTAAAACCACGGAAAGGGGCAAACACTCCCTCTTCGGTTTTCTGAGGGGTCCCCCATGGGCGCACGCGGTCCCCCCAGGCACATTTAGCGCTGGAAGCTTCCTTTTTCTTCGAAAGGTATGTGATGACAAGGCCTCATGCAGCTTTCTTGCAGGCCCGTCCACAGAGACTAGGTGCCTAGAGAGTCTCTGCAGCCTCTCTAGGCACTTAGTCTCCGTGGATGGGCCTGCAAGGAAGCTGCATGAGGCCTTGTCATCACATACCTTTTGAAGAAAAAGAAAGCTTCCAACACTAAAAGTAAGTGCCTGGGGGGGGTCACGGGGGGTTGCCAAACATGATGAGAGACATGCACAAACACCAAATGTAGATAGTCTACTGTACAGGTATGTGCCGCATACCGACTTTCTGGTAAACAACTGACCGTATACCAGGGGTGGCCAAACTGCGGCTGTTGAGCCAGATGCGGTTCTTTGGCGTATAATGTGTGGCTCTTGGAAATATGTTGGCCGAGCTCCTTTTTGCATCAGAATTAAAAAAGGTAAATAAAAAACTTTATAATTTACTAGGTATGAACTGCAGCCACTGGATAAAAACATGTTCATGGTAAGTAAATATATTTAAGAATTTAAAAGCTTCTTTAAGTATTGTGGCTCTCAAACATCTCTTGCAGCTCTCAAACACCTGAAGTTTATCACATGTGGCTCTTACGTTAAGCAAGTTTGGCCACCCCTGTTATACAGTATAGTAATTTATTTATTATTTATTTATTTAAAGAATTTGTAGCCCGTCTTTCTCCCGAGGGCACTCAAGGCGGCTTACGACATATTAAAATACATATGAAGTACATACATATAAAATACATAATGCATTTAAGGATATGCACAAATGCAGTGATAATAAGTGCAATGCAAACTAATCACCGTCACCGATTCCCTGTAAGAGGGCCTTTTTTGCTAATATTCTGTCACATTGAGTTCCCATTTTAACCACAAGAACCAGAAGCATCCAAAATAAGCATATAAGAACCAATTCCTATTTGACTTATTGGTCAAGTACAGTAGTTGCAGTTCAAGGCAAGGTGACAAGCAAAGGCTCAGGTCAGTTATATAGCCTCAAGCAGTTAATCCAATCTTAATATATATCCTGGTACTTAATCCTTTTAAACATTCAGTGTTTGGCTCCTCCTCCTCCTGCTCTAGTCTCTACTGCTCACTGTTTCCTTCTCCCTTACCATGCCGGCTGCCTTGCCTTTTCAAAAGGCGCAAAGCATTGGAAGAAGAAGAAGCTGTCCAAAGGTGCAACATATGCAGCCATCATCAGTGGGAAAGGAAGAGAAGAAACCACAAGATGAAACAGCATGCGACTGTTCTGCTCACAGAATGACAGAGCTTTAAGCTTCCCCTCAGAGAAGCAGCAGCCCCACACCTCTGGAAGAGCCCCCTCCTAAGTATAGGGAGCATTCCAGAGCAGTACCTATAAAGTATGAGTTTTTGTCCCTCTCTTTGCACACTTTCTGCTTGCACATGCAAGGATTTGGATTTCATCCATAGTTTATTAAATTTTTTCTGAGGCTCGGATGAAGCGTGTATTATTTAACTACTAAATGTCAGAAAATAATTTACAAATTACTGCTTTGACAAAAAATCAGAACCATGGATTTAACAATGTAAATTATAGAACAAGTGGTAAAGAATCACATGAATTTTGGAACATATTCAGGCATTCTCTTCAAAATGCAAATTTAAACATATTTTAATTTTAAGAAACACTGACATCAGTGGGACTAAAACGGTGCCTAAATTCAATTACTTAAATAGGGTTGTGATTGTACCATCAAAAAATAGCCAGACAAGCTACTCATAGATTTTGCTAGATTTGTTATTCTTCTAGATTATTTCAAGTACTACAGACAATTATTTTTGAAAAGAGCTATCAGAACAATAGTTGCATACAATATCAAAAACAGTCATATCCATTGCGATTATTCAGGGCAGGGGTTCTCAACTAGTGGAACTAGTACCATCAGTGGTACTTCAGCCGACTGTTGGTGGTACTCGGAACGCCGGACCACTGGAACCCCGCTCCGACGCAGTGTTTTCGGTGGCGCATTTTCACTCCCAAGAGACTCCCACCTTTGGCTGAGCCTCTCGGGAACACCGAGAAGGGCCCTCGTACCTACCCACAGCCTCCTACCTGTGTTTACTGGTCTCCAAAAACCTGAAAACCCAGAAGTAACTGGCGATGATGTAATCACCAGTCACTTCTGGTGGTACGCAGCAGGAGAGTGGCCCCGGAGGTGGTACTCGGTTAGGAAGCGGTTGAGAACCCCTGATTTAGGGCATAGTTCATATACAGCCTTACAAACACTTAACATTTGGATTGGTACTTAACACATACTTTCAGTAATCCACTTACTGTTATTAGAGAGAGAAGCAAATGCCATCACAAGCGTGAATCAATTATTGACGCTTAGTGCAACTACAAAGACATGATGATCCACTTACCACAGCATTCATGTTCTATGCTCCCACACACTTCTTAAAGACTTTAACAGCAAGTAATACAAACACACAGCAGGTAGAATGGAATAGAAATAGCAACGGCTAAACATTGGGGACAAAGTTCCAGTCACAGTATGGGGAAGGATTAGTGTTATTTACTTTGCTTAACATCTTGCATCTTTATTCCAGTCCTTTGCCAGCGAGCTCAGACATGGTTCTCACCCATTTTACTTTATTCCTACAATCACCCTGTGAGGTAGGTTAGCCTGACCTACAGTGACTGGCCCAACATCATCCAATGAGCTCCATGGCCAAGTGAGGATTTGAACTTGTCCAACACCCTAACCACTTCACTACACCATTGTGAAGTATAGGACTTAGGATAGCTACAGTGACATTCAAACATATTGTTCCATTAAGCACAGGGCCACTGAAACAGCTACAAGAAAGGTATAGCAAGAAATAAAGGCTATGCTGCAACCCAAAGTAGCACATACAAGTGCATGTTGCCAAAGCCTCTCCACATCTACCATAGCAATTCCCACATAATAAACCAATGGGAATAGTCTGCAGCAGTGGGAGACTGAAGTAGCAGAAAAAGACAATTGTGAACACAGTTCTCCCCTTGCAAATATGCATTGCTTCTCTGGATTGCAACCTTATTTTTCCAGTAAGCATCCAAAAGAAGACGTCAAAATAAAAACAAGAAACCTCTGGTCTAGTGGAGGTTGATAGAAAATATTTTAAAATATATTACTATGGTGCACACTTGTCCATATCTTAGCTCGGACTAGATACAATGAAAAGAATAGTCACTGAGGTTTTGGGGGAGGTCAGGAACAGTTTCTTTTTGTGAACTGGAGGGATTTGGAAAAATCAGCACATTTTCATGAATGTGGCAGTAGCCAACCTACATCTTAAATCATTTACACCAATTCTATAACATCTGCAATTCGAAAATAGTTCCCTTCAAAACAGGGGGTCTGTTCTTAAAAGCTTGATGTCGACTTAGGATGGTTCGATGTCACACACACCACCACCAGTAGACAATAATAAAAGTTGCAGGCAGGAGGCCTAGAAATCAGCTTACAAGAAAAATCTGTTCCACTAATATGAGCGGGGTGGGGTACAGAGGAATTGGCTGCAACGATGCATCCAAAACTCAGTACCTATTTCAAAGTACTGTATAAAGTACACTGCACAGTGCTTTCAGCTACTCATCACTCTCAATTGCAGAATAATAATAAAAAGGGAGGTGAAAATTAACCCATTTGCAGGCTGTGCCACTATGGTCCACACATATCTAATGAGATTAATCTGACAGGCAGCCTCATCTTCTGTAGTTTCTATCATCCGCTTCTTCCAGTTGCCTTCTGTTCCTATTTTCTCCACCATTACGTTACGTTTCTTCATTTCCAAGAGGTTTCCCCAAACTGCTTACCTAATTTGCAGCCCAATTCTCACCATCTTTACTCAGACACTCCATTTTCACAGGTCTTGCTTCCAAGCTGCTATGCTCAGAATTGCCACCTTGATCAAGTACATCTCCACTCTTTCCTTCGGTCCAACGTTTAAACAAGAACCTTTACAAGAGAGCCTTAAGATTAAGAAGTACTCTTAAAGTGCAATAAAGTCAAACTTAGCAAGCAGGCAAACGAACTGGGAATCACAAATTTTTAACTGCTTGCACTGTAAATAATCATGACCTATAAACATGCAATTTGCATAATACAGGATGCAAGAGAAAGTTCTGTCCTTATATACACTCTGCAGTGCCAAATCGGGAACACAGATAGCTGGCAGATCAGGCCATCTGGATGCATTTCAAGTCCCTGATTTCCCTTCTGGCAGAGCATCCCTAGAAGTATAGCTGGTTACATATCAACACAAGCACAGATGGGATTTGGGGATGGGGGGGGGGGGGGGAAATGGAGAGAAGAGTGTTAACTTTATTTTCATAATGTATATGCAGAAACTCCCCTACTTATGAACACATTAGGTTTTGCGGCCAGTTTGTATGGCATTTTGTTTGCGTGCCCAGTAATGCCCCATCCCCATTGCTATAGCTGTCAGTTTCACTCTGAACATGGTCAGTGTCATTGAAGAGTTGCTTGGAATGCTCCCTAGAGAGGGGCTTCCATTGGCTACAAACTATAAACCAGGGATAACTCTGCAAGTTGAACTTCATAAGCTGAATATTTGCAAGTAGAGAAGCTTCTGTACAAAGCACACTTTGCAGAAACATTCTGTACTGTGTTTCCCCCAAAATAAGCGTGTCTTATATTAATTTTGGCTCAAAAAAATGCAGTAGGTCTTATTTTCCCAACCTGTGGCGTGACACCCCCCCCCCAAGCACTTACTTTGACCGATTAAAGCTTCATTCTTTCCTGAGGGTGCAAGGCTCTGCATGGCCTGCACAGCCTGTACTTGAGTCCTCCACCATGGAGACGACATGATAGAGAGACTCTGCAAGGTTGCAGCCTCCTTGCAGCCTTGCTGGCCTCTCTAGCACGTCGTCTCCATGGTGGAGGACTCAAGCACAGACTGTGCAGGCCATGCAGAGCCTTGCACCCTCAGGAAAGAATGAAGCTTTAATCGGTCAAAGTAAGTGCTGGGAGGGGGGTATCGTGGGGGTCGTGTCTGGCTGATGATCCTAGCTAGGTCTTATTTTCGGGGAGGACTTATATTGACGAGTGCCAGCAAAAATCATGCAAAAATGACGGTAGGTCTTTTTTTCAGGGTAGGTCTTATTTTCAGGGAAACAGGGTACATACCAACTCCTCAAACCACTGCTGTCAGCATTTTTCCCTATTCATTTATTCCTCATGCTCCCTACCGCCAGGGAGCAAATGTGGCATCAAAAAAGTGAGACAATATATTATTGCACTGCACAGCTACCCATCTTAGTTCCAATACTAGAAATAATTTATTCAACAGATTTTGTATGCAAGACTAAAAGCTGAACTTGGCAGGCCACTTCTTTTAAACCTCTCCTGAAGCAAACATACACATTGATAGCAATAATTCCTATGTTTGTTGCAATTTCATTTGTGTACTATAGGCAGGCTGCTTGACAGCTTCTATAATTCTAATAAGCAGACATATAGCAGTTTAAGTACAGAGGGCACTTTGAGATTTGGTTTGGCCAAAGACAATTGTTGTCCTGTTGTAATTTGTTTTTAACTGGAAATTCTCTCCAAAGTATATTCCTATCACGAAATCCCCATTTCATGTGTGTTTCCTAGTCTGTCTTCTTGTGTGCTTTAAAAATCAACAGCCCTGTCTGTGGTCCTAGAACTGAGATGCGAACTCCAGTATCTTGCCAGCCAGCATTCAGAGATCCTTTGTCTTTCTAAGTACAGGTGGGCCCCCATATCCCCCGCTGGGGATGTGTTCCAGGCCCCTCCGTGGATACTTGAAACAGTGGATAAAAGCAAACACCCCCTCCATGGTTTCCTGAGGGCCCCCCCACCCTGCCTCCCCTGCAGGCAGGCATGCTTGCCCCCCCCAGCTCTTATTTTTCTTTCAGCAAGCTTTGTTTCTTCCTTAAAGAAACAGGAGAAGCAGCCTCTGGCTGCTTATTACAGGCAAGTAGAACGAGACTAAGTCCTAGAGAGGCTCTGCAAGGTTTCTGTTAACCTTGCAGAGCCTCTGTAGTACTTAGTCTCGTTCTACTTGCCTGTAATAAGCAGCCAGAGGCTGCTTCTCCTGTTTCTTTAAGGAAGAAACAAAGCTTACTGGGGGAAAAAGTAAAAGCCTGGGGGGGGGGTCCCCACGATCCGTGGATAACTGAAACCATGGATAGCTAATCAGTGGATATGGGGGCCCACCTGTACTTCATTAACATAGCCCTTCCTGCTGTAATGCAGAGGTGGGGAAGGCTAGGAAAGGTGGATCAGTTTACAGGCAGGTGGAGCTCTTGCCCAATTAGAAATAGTGACGTCTTCGGCAAAAGGGATAAGTCCTGGGGAAAGCGAAACTCTCTATTTCTTCTTCCCAGCAGCTGAAGGAAGAACCTGCTCCGTGCACAAGCAGAAACCCTTATCAAGGTACGGAGATAGGGCTAAGTAGCAAAAAATCATAAGGCTTTATATTTTGGGGTGTTTTGTCTCCATCCTGTTGTTTCAAGCCTTTGTAATGTGCAAGCTAAATTAAATTCCCTGTGAACAAGAGAGGAATTCCTCTATGCATGCATGAGTTCTGTAATACTGCAGCGCCACCTGCTGCCTAAGAAAAATCATTGCAATTTAAACTAACCTTTTTTAAAATTAGTATTAGCATTTTAATAAACCTTTTGAAAGGGATCACGCTGGAACCGGGGGGGGGAGTTTTTTGTGACTCACCAGGGGCTTGCTGGCACTCCGGAGGGTCAGGGGGGCCGCATACCCCTCTGCAGGCCTCCCCACACCCCAAAAGCAATTTTACTTTCCGGTTTACTTTCTGGTTTCGGCAAAAACCGGACGTAGCTTTACATCACTTTTGGAAGCTAATCTGGGGTGTGGGGAGGCCCGCAGAAGGGTTCGCAGCCCCCTGCACCCTCCAGAGGGCCAGCAAACCCCTGGTGAGTCACAAAAATGCTTTCCCCCCCCCCCAGGTTACAGCGCGATCCCAGGAGTGCTGTAGTTGCTGTCAGCCCCCACCCCACCACCCGCAGCAACTTACAGCATGGAAAGCTCTACCTGGGAGTTTGGGAACCCTTCTTCCTTTCTGAATCCAGGGAGCAGAAGGAGATGGTGTAGCAGCTGGTGCACCATCAGATAAGTGGGGGCAGCATTTGGCACACCACTTCAGGCACTGAAAGGTCTTTGGCCAGCCCTATAGGGCAACTTCATGCTATCCTTCTGGAACTCATCTTTGCATGATGTTCCTATTGCAGAGGAAGCAAGAATCTGCATGTAGTCTTATCAACACACTCCCATTTACAGCACCGGTGAAAACAGTTGTGTTTCTCTAGGCAGGGCTGGCTTCAGAAAGCCCTCAGCAAACTGCCTCCATGAGCTCACCTGGGTAAGCCCAAAGTGCAGTGGTGTAGCTAGACCGGGGCAGAGGCAAGTAGTTCTGCAAGACTCTGTTACACTGGAGTCAGCGGCCCCTCCCCCTCGCTGTCAAAGCCATTCCAGCAGCGACAAGGGAGTGTCCCACACATTGCTGTCGCCACCGGAATGGCTCCAACGGCAAGGGGGAGGGGCCGCTGACTCCGATGTAACAGTCTTGCAGAACTACTTGCCTTCGCACCGGTCTAGCTACGCCACTGTCAAAGAGAGTTGCTCCGCCATCATCACACAAAGGCTACGAGCCCAAAGGTGGCCTGGGGGATCAGCCACGGGTCCTTCTGAGGATCTTGGGCAGTTGCCCAATGATGTTACCCTCCAATACCAGCCCTGTCTTTACAGATCTGTGAATCTGTAAAGATCAGGGGAGGCAGATCTGTGAATTCCTCCCATCAGAGCCACCATACTACTGTTTACATGATCTCAAATTCAAGATTCAAATCAAAGAGACTGGGACATTTTCAGAGGGTACTGGTAATCTGCCAGCTGACTTCAGTCTTGGACTTCATGCGTTTGCGAGATAAACTGCAGGATGAAGCCGGTTTTAACCGATTACCCCAAAGATAATGTATCATGACAACAGACTCTCTCATGTTTAACTATTTAGCCTTCTTTACACTACAAAACTACATTATGATCAAATTGGCTTGACAGCCTCTTGCTCCTTATCTTCTGTCTCCCTATAAAGAAGTCACATTGAGATATTGAATCAGAAGAATGTTCAACAACTGAAAGTCATAGTCACTTGTGCCTGTTACTTCAACGACATTACAGAGTAGCTACATAGCAAAGCTAATGTGGCCCAAAAGATTGATTCTATGCATTTATAAGAAACGGACCATCTCACCTACCTTCTTTTGGTTCACTACGCTCTCCATTCCACACCCTATAACCAGTGCACTCTAAGCATAACTGACTAACTTTCAATAGTCATGGTTTATTATTTTTATAGAACCTACGGCATGATATACCAATTAAAAAAGTGGATGGGAGACATAAGGAAAAGGGAACATGAGGAAAGAAACAAAAATTGCCAGATATTGTACATAAAGAAAGCCGAAGACATAACAGATTCCCAAGTCATAAGGATTCTCGTCAGCCACATGTACTGAAGGTGGGAATCTGGTTTGGAGAAAAATGGGAGAGGGGAGAAGTGTAAACACCAGCATAGCTTACTTCTGAATCCAGCACTTGCAGCCTATGAATGACTCCTAGAAATAGATAATACAGACTCATGTTACAGAGTCACCTTCAACAGTAGAAGCGTGCATGATTTTGAAGCAGTAAGAGGATGAAGTATCCCCAAGCAATATACAGTCTGAGCACGGGAAAGACAACTGACAAGATTCAAAATACAGATACATTAATTTAGACAAGATCTTCAATTTAGACAAGATCTTCAATTTTAATACTTGTTGAGGGAGAAAACCAACTGCACTTTAAACAATTGTAGTCCCAAGAATGCACTGTTCAACGCAAGACTAACTTTCCAACATAAGCAGCAGTCATAGGTTTTGGGCATATAAATCAGAGTAAAGTTGTACAAAAATGCAAGCAGGTAACCACCACTGCCCAGTTTAGAAATCCCTCCACCTTAACACAAGGGTGAAAAATGGACGGAGTGCGGAGAAGATGCCACAGCCGATACTTCTTATCTGCAAGCTGCAGTCTCTAACATGCATAGGCTGCAATGTGCACATGAAAAGTAATTTTGCAATCTGATCATGAAGTTGATATTCAACATTAAGCGGAGAGGTTTGAGCACTTGACTGAATATATTTATGTTCTCTCAGTTGAAAACCAGCAATCCCCAAACAAAAACAAGCATTATACTCACAGCTAAGGTCTCTGACCTTCAAAATTAGAAAGAATGAAGTGATCTGTGAACTTACAAGTTCTCCTTTTCCTCCAACTGATGTATCCATTACGGACTTCAAAATGTACCACTGAAAGCCTGGAATTTAACACAAATTCTCATGCAATATGGCCAGAGCAGCTACTGCAGAGTTAAATGTTGCTGCTAGCATTCAACAATAAATAAAAATAGACCAGAGCTCATTGGTACCACCAACATTTATGTTCTGAATCAGCACTCTTCTTGACACATAATAAGCCTATTAATAAACTGCTGACAGCTTATTTCTCATTCAGAAAGGCTTTGAAATCTGGACAGTATAGAAGATTTTTCCTCAAATAGCAACTCCTTAAAAAGGGCTCTCAAGCAGGCGAAACACACACACACACACACACACACACACACACACACACACACACACACACACACACACACACACACACACTCCAAATGACTACTAATCAACCTTAAAGTATCCTACAAAAATATACTGCAACCATTCTTATTTTAAACCAATAATAATTCATAAGGAAAATGTGTCATTCTTAAAATGTTCTTATATAAGCTCTCTTGCTATGTCACAAAGCCCAATGAACGGAATTTTCAGAGATTTGAGCCCTTCATCATACCAAACCTCTCCCCCCTTCCATTTTCTAAACTTAGGAAATGGCAAGTTATTCATTATCAGCTAAAAAGGCAAGTGGCATACACTTTACAAATCTTCCATCACAATCCCATAAAATAAATGGTAAGAATCATCCAGCGATAAGTTAGCATACATGTAATATTGTACTTTTTTTAGAATTGTGTGTCCTCCAAAACACATGCATTTCAAGCTGGACTTTTTCCAATAGATCCTAAGAACAGATTATTATGAATCACCTGCCCAGGAATTCATTACAGTTTGCCGAGCTAAACAGCCAAAGTAATTATTATAGATCTGCCTATGCTGGAACATCTAGCACAGTCAAGATGCATTTGATCAGAAATTCTACGCAAGAAAAGCCCTGCTGAATCAGGCCGAAGCCCCATCTTCGTCCAGCATTTTGTTTCCCATAGTGGTCCACCAGCTGCGCCTCTAGAGAAGGGGGGGGGCATACGTCAAGTCATTGCGCCCCTGCGACTGATATTCAAAAGGCATATTGCCACTGAACCTGGAGGCAGCACACAGCAATAATGACAAGTAGCCATTCGTTCTGTCCTCCATGAAGTTATCAAAGAACCTTAAAGCCATCCAAATTAGTGACCATCGCCTCAAAGAGCTCTAGAAGGTTAGTGAGAAAGGGCTTAACCTTCATTTAGAATTCACTTTAGCTTCCCTGCAATCTCCATAGCCTCCTTTATCGCTCATTAAATGTATTTATCGCTCATTAAATGTATGTATACATTGTTAAATGTATACTCATGTGTGCGCTCAGCTAGTAATGTTTGAAGAAGACTTAATTCATCAGATGCTGCTACTTTGCATCACAGAAGATGGGTGGCATTTGCTGCAAAAGCTGAAGAACATGCATTTTACATGTTCAGGGTTCAGGTTCAATCCCTAGGATCTCCAGATGGGTCTTTGTCCAGCAATCTGAATTCCTGGAGACACACTGCCAGTAACTGTTCACTTAACTGAGGGAGAAGGACCAATGGTCTTACTCAGCATAAGGCAGTTTCCTATGTACCTATAATTTTGTCAGCAAGTTTCAGTCATTGCCGTGACTTCCCCAAGGAGTTCAGGTTCATGACAGTTCAGGTTCATGACAGGTCATGAAGACTGGGTATGCGCCATCTAGAGCTCTGTCATTTTATTTATGCTATCATAATGGCAATTAATTCAAGTTTTTAATAAACTCAGAAGTTGGCTTGTGGTCTAAATTAAGATATTTATAGAGATCCTGGGGGCTCTGGGGCAAAGCCCTGAAGTGGGTCTTCACAGCAAACACCCCACCATCCCCACCTAATGGTACACTGGGTGCCACCACTGTCACCAGTACGGAGGGTTCAGAGGTCTGCCTGATCAGCTTGGTCCTCTTTTGAGTGTGGGCCCTCAGCCAGTGCCCCATCTGGCTAGCCCCCAATATCATTCTTGCCTATGCTATGCAAACTGGAAAAGGAGAATTACAGTTTAAATACTGGAATTAATATCAGATGACGTGCACTGTAGTCCACAGAAGCTTATGCTGAAATAGTTTTGACTTTAAGGGGCTACAAAACTCTGCTATTTTTACTAAAATTATGGACACCAGGTCTGTGGTTTGACATGAAGTTTCAGGGTTTAGTCTTCTTTAAGGCGACTAGACAGGATCAAGGGATCAGGCTATTTTCTCCTTGGCTGGAGAGTTTTTGCTGTGAAAGTGTCACTAGCAGGCCACGTGGGGGGCCATGACGCGTTCCACGTCATTGTCCTGCCCCCTCTGCCCCCGGAAGGCTTCGTTTGAAGCCTTTTAAGACCTAGGGCAGGTGGGAGGGCCCAGCAAACGCGCCAGTTTTGGCACACCTCAACTCTGCAGCTGCATACACAGCCCTCCAGCTGCAAAAAAGCAGCTGCGGACCAAAAAATCCCGCTGCAGCTCCTCCTTGCAAGGAGACCACGGTTGTCACTTGGGGGCATTGCATCCCCCAGACCCCCCCTATAGTGACACCTCTGAACATTAGTCAGGCTCAACTGAGCTTGCAGGCGCCATCCCACACCTCCAACCGGCTCAAATAGACTCCATGCCTATGGAGCACTACTGTTTAGCTCCGAGGCGCCTCTCTCTCTCTCACTCACACCTACCTCTCTCAGTGAAGTTATAATAGCCTCAGTGTAAGATGTTTCTCTTATGACATTGCAGCCCCTATTAAGAATCTGGGAAACTTCTGGATGCTCTCTTATCCCCGTCCCCCCACCAAAGTCATTTTCACTCAATTAGAAAACATTTTCCTGAACT
The DNA here is from genome assembly GCA_026170595.1 of Plestiodon gilberti rubricaudatus. Classification (NCBI taxonomy): domain Eukaryota; kingdom Metazoa; phylum Chordata; class Lepidosauria; order Squamata; family Scincidae; genus Plestiodon; species Plestiodon gilberti. The sequence continues at coordinate 42,483,956 of JANXHW010000002.1, forward strand.
ACAGACCAGAAACTTCCCTTTGTCTGTTAAATGTTTTGAACAGCAACCAAAATAGCTTCTTGATTGTGTATCTCCGGTATTGATTCCCCCCCCCCCCCTTTGCCTTATTTAGGTAGAGGAATTTAGCTTCTTCCCTTGGCTTGCTGGAAGTAACTTTCCCTGACCTGTGGGCAACTGTTACTTAAAATTTTCTCATTTTCCAAATAAAAACATCTCATAGTATACAAGAGGGATCCCACAGAACGTCAAACTCCGAAGTTCTTAGACTCAGAGGTCCTGAGGCTGTACATCAGGCATCACCTTGGGAGCCCCCTTACCCAGGCAGCTGCCTCGACTGCTCCTCCTCTAAAAAAAATGAGAGGAAAATGGAGCAGAAAAAGTATAAAGGGAATGGTAAACTAGAGCATATTAAATGCAAGTCGAGCCCACCGCTTTCCTCTGCCATTATGTTCCCCCTCTTCCTTTAAAAGGAGGAGGAAGAGTGGCAGAGGAGGCACCCCCTGCCAATCTGCTGTCCAAGGTGGTTGCCTCAGTCAGTCTCATGGATGGGCTGGTCCTGGAAGTTGTTTGTACTTCATTTTCCTCCCTGCTCCCAATATAGCAAAGCAAGTTGGGCTGGGAACAAAAAATTCTTAAAAGAAATAGAGTGCAGCAAGTTGAAAGAAGACAAGATTTAGCTTCCCACACCTACATGCTCCATTCCATGAAGGGAAAAAAGAACCCTGCCCACTATGTGAATTGGACAAAAACACGTGACTGCCCTTTGATGTCTAGTTTAGTCCATAGTCAGTACATAAATAATGAGAAAACTAGAAGCTTGGCAGGATAAGACAGTACAGAAATTTTTGGTTTATTTTGTGAAAGCTACCCAAGAATAAGCCCTTCAGACTTCCCAAGGGACGATAACATTCCACAAGAAAGTGTAATGAAAGGGAAAACGTTTCTTCCAGTAGATGTCTAACCAGGCAAAGAAAGCACCCAGAACCTGAGTAGACCCCATCTGAAGATCTCAAAGTCAAAAGGAGATTAACAGCGCTATCCTAACCAACTTTCCAGCACTGGTGCAGCCGCAATGCAGCCCTGAGGTAAGCGAACAAATGTTCCCTCACCTTGAAGAGGCCTCCATGACTTCCCCCACACCGCAAAATGCAGTGTGCGCCCTATTGGCACGGCTGCATCAGCGCTGGAAAGTTTGTTAGGATTGTGCTGCAATTTTGGATAAGACATTCTTCCAAGATCATTGCTTCAAGTAATTTTAAAGTAGTATTTAAGTAGTATTTAAACCACACACTGAGGGACAGTTTGGACAAAGCACACCCATGTATACAATTAGATAGTGTGTGTGAGAGAGAGGAACGAGTGCACCCTTGCTCCTCCCACTCATGTTTGAGGTGACATTTCAGAAATATCAAGTAAACCAGCCCTATATGCATCAAATAGACCACATCCTTTATAATGGTATATTTTTGAAAACATTATCCAGCTCGTGTTGTGAACAGCTATTCAAGTTACATCAGAAATCTAATTAGGCAATTTTGGAAGAAAGCCAAGTTTTTAAGAACACTTCCTCAATTCAGCCCAGTCCATTGAAAAAATACTCCCCAGATCTTTATGAATATTGCTATATGAACACTTAACAGGTCATACAGGGCACAATCCACTTAAATCTCAGGTCATACAGGGCACAAGCACTTAAATCCCTACTTCATTGAGCATTATACTTACTGTATCTTCTTCCCACTGCAAACAATGGAATTTTAAAAAGTGCTTAAATTTGACTGGATCCTATTGGCCCATTAGAATAAGAACTGTTCAGAACAGTTTTTCTCCAGGGTAGAAAATACTGGATTATATACAAATACTGAGTTGTCACAGGTTTAAAAGCCATGTAATTTTTTTTAAATGTATCTTTATGTTAAAAACAAGTAGGATAAAGGTGGAAAGAATTGAAACTTAATACACGAGAAAACAAGTTAAAATTGAATTCAAACAAATCATACTCTTCCCCTGAATTAACAGTCTTAATCATGTTTACTTAGAAATCCTATTTATAATAGAACTTCCTTCCAAGTAAGTGTGGTTAGGACGACTGCAACCTTTATTTACGCATATACACATTCAAAGCAGTTGAATAAATGTTGAAATATCCATAAATATGGAATTCTATACAAAATCATAGAATAATCACTATACTTTTAAAATATGAAATGATTCAAATTTATCTTGCCCTGAAGCAGCCCCCTACTCCCTATCAGCCTCAGTTTCTGCTTTATATGAAAATATTCCAGGACAGTATATGATACTCTTTCATATACAGTATTACGCACAGCACAGAACATAACAATTTCAGTTTTTTATTTGTTGAGTGGCAGATTGTCAGTTTTGAAACTGCGCTCATCTTAAAATAAGCTATGAAAGCTTTTCTACTTGGAGCATTTGCAAAGAAGCCTATTTATAGTTATAACATTCACCACATTGACAAGGATCTCTAAAGAACCTGAAAAATTCCATCATGTTCACAAATTGTTTCAGAATCTTTTCAAAACATTTCAGTCTGACTAAAATTTCTATGCAAAAGGCAAGACACTAAGAAGAAAAAATGATTGTCTGAAATTTTATATTTTTTTTAAATCTTGATAAGTTCTCACTTTAAATGTGTTCAAGAGCAAAAGCAAGTGCACAGGTATTCAGATTTGACATCCAATTCCAAGATTGCTTTTTCCATTAGAATTAGAACAGACAAAAGAAAATATTTCCTTACTCAGCTTATAATTAATCTGTGGAACTCCTTGCCACAGGATGTGGTGATGGCACCTGGCTTGGATGCCTTTAAAAGGGGATTGGACAGATTTATGGCGGAAAAGGCCATCACAGGTTACAAGCCATGACAAGTACAGTATTTGAAACTTCCTGGTTTTAGTAGTAGGTGAATCTCTATGCAAGGTGCAAGGGAGTGGTGGCAGGATACAGATTTCTTGCTGTCTTGTCTGCTCCGAGGCATCTAGTAGGCCACCGTGAGATACAGGAAGCTGGACTAGATGGGCCTTTGTCCTGATCCAGCAGGGCTGATCTTATGCTCTTATTATGGGAATTCTACCTCCTGGTGGCTCCTTCTGCTGGTTTGCATTAAATGTCAGTTGGATTTCTGCTACAGCCTTTTCCCACTCCTTGAGTATCTACCACCTCATTTTATTGCTTGTGTAGAGTTCTGGGGTGACAGAAAGGACTGTACCACTTCAGGGTGTAGGCAAGTTCGTTTGTGAATATTCCCCTATGGAAAGAACCTTCCTTACAAATAGAAAACCAGCACACAGAGATGGGTGCTATTTTTCCATTTGCAGGGAGAGCTTCATTTAAAGAAAAGTATGCCCCAGCTCCAACCCAAAGTGAATCAATCTACATTAGCACCTCAGGACTCATTCTGTTCTACATACAAGCCAAGAGGGTGCAACTTTTAGGTACACAACAAGCATGTTACTTTGTTTTATGAGTAACGTCTAGTTTCTGTAAGCACCTGGCGAGCCATTAAACAGGGGTCATATTTTTTAGCTGAACAAGGACCAAAAACCTAGTAACATTGGTGTTCTGTTTGTAATTAAGCCATTTCTTAATCCACGCCAGTATTCAGAATGGTCTGGGTTAATCACAGACCAATAGTTCATTCCTGGATTTAAGACTAGGCCAAAAGGTCAGGGAGGATTCTAAAGGAGCCTGTTTGTGGCCATACTCAGAGAAAGAACCTAAGCATCAAACCCCTGCCTTTTGTTGGAGACCATTCGGCTTTCCTCTTATTCTTTAAATTCCAGGCACTCTGCTATAATTGGCTCCACCCACCGCTTCATCCTTTGCAAGCCAAGACACAAGAATACAGCTTTTAGGTACCTCCTCTGTGGTCCCAACAGTAACAGATACTTTGGCAAAATTCTCCAGGTATATTCCATTTAATTCCATCTGCCTGTGTCTTGGCTTGTACAGGCGGTGAGCAACCAATTTGCAGGAAATAAATGCTACAGAGGCAAGTCAACCACACGGGGGGGGGGGGGGGAAGAGGAGAGGCCGAGTTTCATCAGGAAAACAGCTCCAGAGCAAGAGTAAATCAGTCCCTGTGGCAGCACAGTTCCAATCAGAACCACCCACTTTGGGATTGCTTTTTTGTGGAAAAAAAGTGGCCCTTCCTGTCCTAAACACACCTCTTAAAAATGCCCTGAAGAAAGCATATAGTTTTTACTCTCGGTGTTGAAATGCACACCTGTGAAACACTGGAAGAAATCCTTGGGATGGGAGATTCTGCTAGGTGCCAAGAGTTAACCAGATCACCATTTGCCTACCCTAACTAAGTATTTTAAAGACAAAGACAAAGACAAAGACACACACCAGAACAATGTTTTGTGAAAATCATCAGGGACTAAGAATTCCATGAGAGAACAGGCCTCCAAGTCACTAGTGGAAATTTACCATCACCACTAGTTAGCTTACAAGATTAATTTCCATCAAGCACAGACCTATAATGCTGCAATAGCCCCCACCTCTTCCCACCCCACCGACTGAACCCTCTGACCAACTAACTGTCTGTCACTAGCCACTATTATAGGGCTACAAATATGATCAAGTTCCACCAGCTCTTTTGGGGGATACCAGGAGGGAACAGACAGCAGGACAAAGAGCGACAGCCAGCCCTCCTGCTAGGATTGGCACACGCCAGTCCACTGAGCAGCCAAGCTCACCTGACAGGTGAGAGGTCACTTTTGACAGCCTCGGATTGTTTAGAATCAGCCAGTCAAACAAGACTATTTGTGCCCATCCAAAGGTTGATTTATATCAGAGTCCGAGGATACCTTGCACTCTTTGCTTCAGCTCTCTCTGAATGAATGGTGCGTATAGATGTGGGGTTCCTGTGGCTGGGGATTGATCCAACTCACTCCCTTTGCTGGGGAGTGAAGAAGAAGAACAACAAATCTGCCTCAAGTAAGTTGCAGCTGGCGACGTGCGACCAGACACAAGATTGTATTACTTTGCATGTGCTCACCTTTTTGACTTTAAGATTGCTTGTACTTTCCCCCAACCCAACCTCTTTCACCCCCCATCTCTGTATGTTTTTGAATAAACTCCTTTTTATATGTTGCTGATCATCTGTTTAGTTGCTTGCAAACAGAACGTTTTGCCAGCATCCTGGAGAGACAGCTGAACCAGTACACTACCAGAGATGTGGAGCTATGGGGAGAGACTGGGCACCCTCCCCTTGGCCCTAATTCTATTTTTTCCTCACTCTGGTAACAAGATATCTGGGAAGGTCAAAAGCACAATATGAGAACAGGAGACAATCTGGCCTTTAAATTTTCTAGTTATTCTCTCCTTTCACCACAAATGCACTACACAGTATTCCATTTTTTTAACTCCCAAGAAGCAAACAGATAGCATCTTACTTGACAGTTTCCTAGAAATAGACTGAAGAACAACTACCAAGAATGACAAGAACCCCTCTGAGTTTTGCCTCTCTCAATATATTGCCTATTCAACAAGTCAACAATTTTGTTAAAGCAAACCAGTTCTCAACCTGCTAGTTGTCTGCATCAGCAACTGCCTACAGGCCCATGTAAGCCACTCTAAGCTTCCCCAAGGAGGAGCTGGATGCCAGTGCATTGTGGATGCAAATATTAAGTCATTTCCACTATACCACATATGGGCATTTGAACACTGAAGGTCACATTCTTATTGGCATGCCTCTTAACAGAAGACCTCTTAACAGAAGAACAGAGTAAACTAAAAAGCTTTGGAGGTGAAAACTGTCTACGTTTGGAACTGTACAGCCTAGGGGATGAGAACCTTGTCATCCTGACCTAAAAGGTCCTCATTATTCACTCCCCCCCCCCATGCAGCTGTACAATTTCAAAGGCAGACTACAGTACAAGAAATAGATTCTAGAGATATCATTTACTTCAACAGAGAACCAGGGAATGTTGTGTTTCAGTTTTGCAATCTTGGACAGTAAAGGACATTTCCAGAAATGGTACAACCAAAGGAGTATCAAAGCAACATTCTGTTCCAAGTGTTTATTTCCTTGTTTGTTGCACCACTTTCATTAGATCAAATCTAGGAATTTTGCCACATTTCAAATGTTGAACCAAGTCAGTTTCTTCTGTTACCATGTAAACACAGGATATGTATGCAATGCAAGAACAGAATAGTTAGAGGGTTCCTCTTCACCCCACATATTGTCAACAGTCAGGCTTATCTGGTTTATAGGGCTGTAGGACTAGAATCTGTTCAGGGTTATTTTTGTAAATCTACTGAAACCGAGGAAATTGCATACATGTACATAGGCGACAACTATAACCCTTAAAGTTCTTTCACTTTTGCTATTTTAGAGACTTTAGAAGCCTGCTACTTGAAATTCAACTCCCATTGTTTTGACAGTGTCCTACAAAGCTTCTCTCACACACAAAGCCTTGAAGAGTTTATGTATTCAGCTATCAACTTATCTCCCAAATAATGTATGTGCACAGATGCAGCTACTATAATTGATTTTTTAACCACGTAGGCATTAAGAGTAAACAAAGCAGTAATACATTATGCTTGAGAGAACAGAGTGGATTCCAAGAGATGGAGAGTGCAACTAGTGCCATTTGTTTAGAAGTGTGTGTACCCTTAACCAAGGCATAAAGATGTCAAGGCATATGTACAAAAGAGATTTCTCACCCTCCCAAGACACATCTGATGAAAAAAGACCAGCTGTATCCATTTGTTCATTTTAACAAAGTTCAGCTTTTCCAGATAAATATCTGCCATTACGCACCTTGACTTTACTGTCATGCTGTGCATTCAGGTTAAATCAAACATACACCAAAATCAAGCAATTTCCATTTTTTGCAACTATATAACCTTGAGCTAGCAGCATGAATGAAAAAGCCCCGACGAGGTCTGTGAAATTCATACCCATCAATCCAGAAACTTGGTTCAGGGTCAGAAACAAGCAATATGATATAGCAGAGTAAAAGCATGTTAAAAGCTGAAAACTTATAAATATTGCCTGAAGTTTGTTACAATATCATCAATGGGCTTACTTTCAAGTCAATGTGAGCAATGGAGCATTAGTAATAATGCTTACAGGGGACAACGTCCAACTGCCACCTAAACCCTTCCCCACTAAAGTCTTGTTGACATCCAGGGTAAGTGGAATTAAGGTTGTGGTCTCTTGGATTTAAGATCATCATAGCTTTCCTTTTAGACCTAGACAAAGTTCAGGATATACAAAGGCACACTCAAGTTTCAGCAATTACTTTTAAAAGTATGCGAGGACACACAATTTCTGCAACACTATGACCTTCATATTTAGGTATTGTGCTGGCATACTAACACATTAGAGTCGAATGGTTAGACCCTAACCAGAATCAGTGTTAAAATTCATCACTGCTTGAACGTCTTAAGAAAAGCCCTGCTAAATCAGGCCAAAGGCCCATCTAGCCCAGCATCTTGATTCCTACAATGACCCACCAGTTGCCTCTGGAAAACCTACAAGCAGGAGTGAAAGCATTCTTCTCTCTCACCATTGCTTCCCTGTAACTGGTATTCACAGGCATACTGTATCTGAAGCTGGAGATACCACATAGCAACTAGTAGCTATTGACAAACCTCCATGAATCTGTTCAAGTGCCTTTTAAAATCATCCAAGCTAGTTGCCATCCCCTCATAATGTGCTGTGTGGAAAAACCACCTCCTTTTGTCTGTCCTAAATCTCCAGTCAATTGGGTGTCAAATCTGTAAATCATCTGTCAATTGGATGACCCCTGGTTCTAATATTGTGAGAGGGAAAGAAATTTCTCGATCCATTTTCTCTTACCTGGAACAAATATTAAGCTGATCAGCCTGTAATTTCCAGGATCTCACCCCTTTGAAAATAGCAGTGATATATTGGCTACCTTTCAGTTATCCAGAATGGGGGCTGATTTAAAGGATAGGTTACATATTTGTTAAAAAAATCAGCAATTTCACATTTCAGTTCCTTAAGAACTCTTGGGTGGATGCCATCTAGACCCAGTGATGTATTCATTCTTAATTTGTCAGTACACTCTAGAAACTCATTCTTTGTCACTTCTGTCTGAGGCATATATGGTATATCTGCCCTATGTCTTCTGTAGTGAAGATAGATGCAAATCATCTACTATGTTGAAAACATAGTAGATAAATATTCTACACACACCCAGAAGCACCACAATCTTATGAAACTACCGTAAGTCCTGAAAAGCCTTAAATAAGACTTGAGCCAGGGCAGCACAACTCAGAATGTCACCCACTGCCGCCTCAGATTCACCACTGCTGCCTCTGCACAATTTAAAACAAAAAGCAGCCCCGTACTTTGCTCCTCACACAGTTTCTTCAACTGTAGAAGTGCAGGACTTCTAGTTTGATTTAGAGGGACCACGCGAATGAAGGTGCTCTTTTGTTCACATGGTCACTGTAAATCAAACTAGAAGTCCTGCCTTTCTGCATTTGAAGAAACCATGCCAGGAGTAAGGTGAGGAGGCAGACGATTGGTCCAGCCTGCATCCACAGCAGGGAAGCGGTGGTAGTGGCAAACTCAGGGTGAAGGGCACCCCAAATCCAGAGGCGTTGCAACACACACCCCACGCGGGAGGGACACTGATGCGACATCCCCCACGTGACGCCAAACATCCCGCCCCCTAGGGGGCGTGAAATCATTTTCACGCACTGCTGCTGACTTTCGGCAGCGGCGCGGTGCGAAACACACCCACCCACTGCTTTTCAGTCCTCCTTTGGAGCCAAACAGCTCCCGGGCTGATGGGAGGGCCGAACTCACAACGAAGAGCAAGTGGCGGCCATCGAGAAGAGCGGTGGTGGGGGCGACCCAGCGGCGATGCCGGAGGCAAGTACACCCCCTGCCGGGGCCCACCCCCCTGATGACACCTCTGCCCAAATACACCACCCCCTGCAATCCACCTAATGGATGGACTGCCCCACAACCACCACCTGGTGGTTTGCATTTGCAAAGAAAATGCTACTAAATGAAGACCTTGATGTAGGTACCACACATTTAGACAGGAAAACCAGATTTGGTTCAGATTCTCACTCCCACACTGCCTTTTTTTTTTAAAGGAGGTTTTTTCCCTCACCTTAAAAAAAAAGGAACCACCAGCAAGCCAGCTAACTTTCCCAAGTTGACTTATTAGTGCCTGGTGCAACCAGGGTCCATGGGGGGGGGGGTAAATTGTACCTGAACCCAGGGTCAAAAAGGGGGCCCAGGAGCTAAAAGAGGGCCCCCAGAAATTTCTTGGGATCTCAGCTGGTCTTATGGAGAGTGAAAGAGAGGCCGGGCTAACCAGGAGGCCAGGCAGGTAGACCTGGGTGCTACATCGGGAAGCCTGATAGACCTGGGCTCTGGAGACTTTTCCGGACATTGCTGCCCTCCCCCTGCCCCGTTTTGCCCCCTCCCCCTTTGAGAAGGGGCCCAAAAGAAACTTTGTACCCCGATAAAATTCCTCTCAGAGGCCCTGGGTGCAACACTCTTTACACAAGAACATACACAAGATGAATACAACAATGGTTGGTTAGTTTGCAAACCAGGAGCCTTCATAAAAAAGGAGGGGAGCCTCATGTTCCTTAGCAAGCAACAACACACTTCCAAGACCTAAAATGCCATGTTCCATGACCACTGTACAAACAGGTGATGGCGATCACTGGCAAGTATGTGTGCACAGGACTACGGTCTTCATCTCTAGTCTCTGCCTTATACAGGTATGCAATACAAGTCTTGAGTTATGGGTCGAGAGTTATACCAGTAACTTGTGTTACCAAAATGCTCTACTAGTCAAAGACCCAACCCGACATGCTGATCAATACTGAACAAAACAGCATCTTGGTTTCAACAGGTGAGGCTGCTCCAATTCACGCGCTTACTTCAGCTCCCATCACGGTTTCACTTCTCTGTACAGTCACGCAAAGTAACAGCTTAACTTCAACACGCCCCCGACTAGCACAGAGAGGGAAAGTTGACAGACCAAGCGCCTCACCGCCTACCAAGCTCACGCCTTGCGACACGCGAAAGCGGGATACAAACAAGCAACGGCCTTTTTCGGGGCGAAGGACTCACCGCCGGGCTACTCCTGCTGCTCTCCGTCCCTTTGGCCTCCTTGCCGGGCGACTCCTGCAGCAGCTGCTCCAAGCAGGCGGTGCCGGGCAGTGAGGAGCTCTTCTGGTGGGCCAGGTGCGCCCCAGGCCGGCGCGGCGGGGGCTGGTCGTCCCCGTCCTCCTCTCGCGCTTTGGAGCCCCCATCTCCGCCGGCTCTGGCGGGGGCTGCCGGAGGGAGCGGCGAGGAAGACAGCGAAGAGGAAGCCGACGCGGAGGCGGGAGAGTCGTCGGGCCGCCGGCCGTGCTGCTGCTGCCCCCTGCCCTGGTGGTGGTGAAGGAGGTGTTCCCGCAGGCGGCGCAGAGCCGAGCCGGCCTCGGTGCTCACGGCCTCCAGGGGCTCCGCCGAAGAGCAGCACAGGTTGGGCTGCGAAGATGAGAAGACCCGGTCCAGCACGTGCTTCCTGCGCCTGAAGCCGCCCCACTTGCTGCCGCCGCCGCCGCCCGCTAGCAAGTCCCCCTCCTTGCCCGGCTGTTGGGCGCCTGGAGCACAAGGAGGACGGGACGGCGAGGTCTCCGCACTGCGGCGCTCGGAGCCCGCTTTGCCGCTGCCCTTGCTCTTGCCCCCCAACTGCAGGTTCCTCCACAGCCGGGCTTGGAAGGAGGACGCCGGTTCATCCCCCACTGCTGCTGCCGCTGCCGACCCAGGCTCCTCGCCTGGCTCCATCCTCTTCTCCCCGCCTCCTACCTCTCTCCTCCTCTTCTACAGACGCCACCAGCGGCGGCTACTGCTGCGGAGGTGGTAGCAGCAGCAGAGCCCAGTGGAGCCCGGCAGCTTCAATTCAGCCCAGCTGAAGCGACAGACTGCGTTTGCCGCCTAGCCCCGCAGTAGGTGGCTACCTCCGCGCGCCAGAGCAGCCGGGTCCTCAGTCTGGTTGCACTTGCCGAGTAGGAGCGGGAGGGAGTAGCCGCCGGGTGGGGAGTTGTAGCAGGCAACGAACGCTGCGCCACCGAACTTTGCGTCTTGCGTGCGCTGACTTTCCGGTGAAGCTGTGGCCGCCTCCTTCAAAGTGGCCACCAGCTGGCCTTGGTTGACTAGCGCCGAGGAAGGTTTGATTAATAGCGGCTGACACGTGCGACGCTATAGAATAGGCACAAAAAAACCTCCCACACACCCCTGGAGAGAACGGGGTGGGGCGTTTCTGCTTTACCGTCGGCGCCGCCAGGGGGGTGTTGGCATGCTCGCCTTCCCCAACCTTTCAGGGAGGGAAGTCACTTCTCACGTTTTGGGAAGTGGCGCTTTTCTTTATTATCTGCGTATGTTTAAGATGAGAGCATTGATGTCGAATGCACCGTTCTTTTCTTTCAGAAGTCGAACACGTGTGATCAAGTTCATACACACCCGAAATGCGCGTTACCTCTTCCCTGCGCTGCAGCCCCACCAATATTTTTTTCTGAGTGCACAACTTGGAATCAAGAGGTCACAGGTTGGAACTCAAGCGTGAATATAGTTCCCGGAAGGCGATTCCACTGTAGCTCGCTTGTGGCTTGCCATAGCTCCTGGAAGCTCTGTCTCAAGATAAACCATACAATTCAAGCAGTGAGGTGTCAGGGGAAAAAACACACACACACATTCTTCTGATAAGAACATAAGAAGAGCCCTGCTGGATCAGGCCAAAAGCCCATCTAGTCCAGCTTCCTGTATCACACAGTGGCCCCACCAGATGCCTCAGGGAGCACAAGACAACCTGTTTCCCATTGTCACTCCCTTGCACCTGGCACAGAGAAAACCCACTTCTAAAACCAGGAGGTTGCTTATGGCTTGTAACCTGTGATGGTCTTTTCCTCCATGAATCTGTCCAAACCCCTTTTAAAGGCATCTAGGCCAGGTGCCATCACCACATCCTGTGGCAAGGAGTTCCACAGATGAACTGATGTCCGGGAGTAGGGTGGACCGTGGCCAGAAACTGGACAAGCGGGCTGCAATCATATGCATTGCATATGAGGATTCAGACGTTAAGTCCCAATGAGTGTGCATAGGATCGCTGTCTAAAACTGTTTGCTGAAACAGCTGAGCAACATCTTGTTCCTATTGTAAAGCTCCATCAACATTTCTTAATGAATGAATAGCCCTAATTAATAGCCTCCTCAAGGCTTGAGGGGCTAGTTACATGATCCAGCCTTCACCTGCCCCCACTAGCTATCATGGACAGACTATTAGCATATGCCAGGGCAGGAAGCAAGTAGACATATGGTAACCCTGCTGCAGCTAGCAAAAAGATATGGACTTATTTCACATTTTTCTAAAAACATTTATTTTATATACATTGCACAAAACATCAGGACTCAAACCAAGAAGTGAGTTGCTTCTAGACAGGATTGGGCTGGGAGACATACACGGGACGGATAGAGGGAAGTTCTTTTCCTTCTTGGACAACATCAGAACCAGGAGACATCCACTAACATTGAGTGGTGGGAGAGTTAGAACAGACCAAAAAAAGTACAGTGATGCCTCACAAGACAAATGCCTCGCACAACAAAAAACTCGCAAGACAAAAGCATTTTGCAAGTTTTTTGGTGACTCGCAAGACAAATTTTCTTGCAAAAACAATTTCGTCTTGTGGAACACTCAGCTCCTAAAGCCACAATCTATTCAAATGTTAAAGTATTCAAGAGGGTTAGCAGACTGCAAACAGTACAGCCCGAGGCCACACCGATTATCACCCGACAAATAGCTAACACCAGCAGAGATAAAGGCAAAGCAGAGATAAAACTTCCCTTCCCTTACTAGAGTGGAGCTCTGGGAACTGTGAGTACTGTAAATACTTAAAAGTAAATAGCACGGCTGAAACTCAAATATTTTGGCCACCTAATGCGAAGAGAGGACTCTCTGGAGAAGACTCTGATGCTGGGAAAGATTGAAGGCAAAAGGAGAAGGGGAAGGCCAAGGATGAGATGGTTAGACAGCATCACCGATGTAACAAACATGAAAATGAGCGAACTCAGGAAGATAGTGGAGGACAGGAAGGCCTGGCGGGATATGGTTCATGGGATCACGAAGGGTCGGACACGACTTAACGACTGAACAACAACAACAACAAATAGCACGGCAGGGGAGGTGACTCGCAAGACAAAATTATTCGCAAGACAATATGACTCACGGAACGAATTAATTTTGTCTTGCGAGGCACCACTGTATTTCTTTACCCAGCGAATAATTAATCTGTGGAACTCCTTGCCATGGAATGTGGTGATGGCACCTGGCCTAGATGGCACCTAACCTTTCAGGAACCTTATAGTCCTGATTAGAACAGCAAGAAGAAAATACTGGCAGGATCAAAGCCAACTTCCTTGTTCCTATTGATTCAAGTGGTTTACATGATTCCCCAAAGGCTTATTTATACCAATGTGTAATGTTACATCATAAGGTGCTTTGTCCTCATCCTTTCCCCTCCAGACCACAATTGCATTTATGACAGATGCCACCATATGGTGAGAATGAAGGCTTTGTTACCATCAACTTGTGGATAATAGGGACACTTTGGACTTGGGCAAAAATAACAAAAAACGCAGGTATAGAATGGGAGATACCTGGCTTGGCAACACAACATGGGGGAGGGACCTTGGAGTTGCAGTGGATCATAAGATGAACATGAGTCAGCAGTTGATGCAGCTGCAATGAAGGCTAATGCAATTAGCCTGCATTTGTAGAACTGTGGCTTCCAAGTTGCAAGAAGTCATGGTTCTTCTGCTTTACTCTGCATTAGTTAGACCTCACCTGGAGTACTGTGTCCAATTCTGGGTACCTTACTTTAGGAAAGATGCAGCCAAACTGGAGCGGGTTCAGAGATTAGCAACAAGGATGATCAGAGGACTGGAGAACAAGCCCTACGAGGAAAGGTTGAAAAAACGTATGTTTAGCTTGGAGAAGAGAAGGCTGAGAGGGGATATGATAGCGCTCTTCAAATACCCGAAGAGCTGTCATATGGAAGAAGGAACAAATTTGTTCTCAACTGCCTCTGAGGGTAGAACTAGATCCAATGGGTACAAACTGCAAGAGAGTAGATTCCAGTTGGACATCGGGAAGACATTTTTGACAGTAAGGGCGGTTCAGCAGTGGAACAGATTGCGAGGGAGGTAGTGGATTCTCCCTCACTCGAGATCTTCAAGCAGAGGCTCGACAGGCACCTGCTGGAGATGCTCTAGGCCAGGAGGATTTCCTGCCACAGGCAGGCGGTTGGACTAGATTACCTTGTGGGTTCCTTCCAACTCCTATGATCCTAGCTGAGATTAAACTTTATTTGCATCCTTATGAGGGGTGGTGAAGAAATAGATGTTCAACATTTTTATTTAGACTAAAAAGGCATTTTCCTATTTATAGCAGCACAAATGTCATCTCCGTTTTCATGGCACAGAAACATGCTGGGTCTTGGAGCTCCAGCCTGTTCCGCACGATTGCCTTGAGCTGCCACGGTACAAGCCTTGTAGTTCCACTCCTCTCCAGCTGTCCTTACAGGAGCCTCAGGCCTGTGAGAGGTTTTCGCCTGCTCACAAGAAAAGCTGAGATTTTTGCAAATGGGATGCTATTACATCAAGGAAAAAGATCTAAAATCCCAGGCAAGCAACTTCTAGTAAATCCCATTTGACAGAATGTATTGGAACAGCTGACGTTTCAGCCACACACACTCCTTGTCTATTAACCTTTGATTCTCATTCTGTGCCTCCAGCAGTGACTTCATAAACCATGCTCTAACACAGACTGCAAGCCTCTGAAAGCAACCCCTATTAATAGAATCTATGAGGAATATTGCACAAGTCACTGGACCTTGGAGAGTCACTGTCAGATACCCACTGTTGGAGTGCGATGCCACCATACCTTCATTAGTGAGAACAGGGATGGAGAATTGGGGGTGGTAAATAGACATCAACGTTATTTTTCCAGATCTGATTTAGGACATGTGTTTTTGAGCATGGCTTATTACCTATTTTGAATACACAACTCACTCATCCAACTGAGATTTATTAAAAGTGATGAAATTGAAGCAAAAAAACACAACAGAGTCAGTACCAAACAATGAAATAAAAATGAATGGTATGATTAGTTGCGAGATCAAAAGGCAATCACAGAAATTAGACTGCCATGCCAATTCTGCAGCTATCAGGGAATAGGACAAAAAGAAATACTGTACTTGAGTGACCAAGAAGCCTTTCCCATTTGAAAAGAGAAGCTTTAAAATGACAACTCAAGATTTCTATAAGTCCAAGAAGAACTAGCATGTACACTGGAGACAGCACTCTTGGTGTGGATTAAGGAGGGAGACCCAGCAGAACAAGCTAAGTCAGAGCCCTGTGGAAACTAATGACGCAATCCTGTGTAAATAAGTGCTGGGGGAGCACGCACTCCCCCAGTGCTGGGTGTCGTAAACAAGCCGTAAAGCGCGTTTACGTCACCCGGAGAATAGGGACTGCCAGCACAGAGGCCGGCGGCCCACTCTCCCCCAATGCACCATCCCTGTGCCCGCCAGACCAGGTAAACCTGGAGGGAGGGCGGACCGGGTGGCGAGGGAGGGTGGCCATTGGCCACACGGGTGGGGAGAGGGCGAGGATATCAATGGCGATCTCTGCCAATATCCCAAGCCCTCTCCCGGCCCGGTGCAGCCTTACACACCAGGCTCAAATGTACGCCAGCTCCAGAGCTGGCGTACATTCGAGTAGGCAGGCCGCTTGCACCAAGGGAAGGGGGCGATCAACCCCTTTCCTCGAGGTGCACCAGGGCAGCCCGGAACCAGGATACAATGTGGTAGCCGGCCTTTTAGGCTGGCCGCTGCATCTTACACAGGATTGGGTTGCCCAAACAGGTTTATTTTCATCTGTCTTTCAGAGCATCTGAGTGAAGTTTGGAGCTATGGTGGCAAGTTAGGCATAGAATGGAATATTCTCTTCAGGTCTTGCAAAACACTTCCCTTTCTTTTTTAGTTCTGCCATTTGTAGCAGAAAAGCCCTTTCACCCCCTGCAGCAACAAGGCTCTATCCATATAGAATACTTATCTTGTACAATTCATGTTCTAAGTACTATTACGCTATTAATTAGATAGGTAGTTAAGGGCTTAATAAAGGGGTTTTAAAAAGGTAAAGGTGACCCCTCACAATTAAGTCCAGTCGTGTCCAACTCTAGGGTGTGGTGCTCATCCCCATTTCAAAGCCGAAGAGCCAGCGTTGTCCGAAGATGCCTCTGTGGTCATGTGGCCGGCATGACTCTCCTTGCCGCAGCGCGTAGCATGCAGCTGGAACACGGAGCGCTGTTTACCTTCTTGCAAGCGGTACCTATCTATCTACTCACATTAACATGCTTTGGAACTGCTAAGTTGGCAGGAGCTGGCCAAGCAACAAGAGCTCACTCCGTTGCGGATTTGAACTGCCGACCTTTTGATCGACAGCTCATGGTTCTGCAGTTTAACCCACTGCGCCACCCGCTGGGTTTTAAGGGGCCTTAAATGTAAGGTCTAGAATCAGAATCTCCCTCCAAATTCTGATGGCTATAGAAGACAGAGTGATAGCTAGAAACAGTTTTAAATGAGGCCTCAGAGAGAAGCACAGAGCTGGGAGCTTTTAGCTGAAGTGGTTAAACTTGAAAACTTAAAAGCATCTTTGGGATGAAGTAGGCCTTTGGGAATTTGAAGTAAGGTAAGAAGTTTTGCTGCCTGGTTTTAGGAGAGGAGCGTGCTTGCTTCCACTACCTGTACTACTCTGCTTGTAAACAAATGTATTAGAAAGACGTTGGAAGGCTTGAAGGTTGCAATCTTATAATAATAAACACTTACCTGGAAGTAAGTGGAATACTTCTCAGTACACAAGTATAGACGTGCTGCAGTATTCTCTCATGCAAAAGAAATTGACAGTGCAATCCTATACATGTCCACTTGGAAGTACCTAAATCCCAGTGAGTTCACTGGGATTTAGATAAGTGTATAGATAGCAGCTGAAATCCTGTAATGGGGTTAATTGAGAATATAAAAGCAGGTCACATTAAGTATGTACACTACATTGTGACTCCCATATAGGCTGTGCCTGAAAGAGTTAAATATTGACAGCTGATGAATAATTATTGCAAAGTAATTTCAAGTTCTGGTGGCATAATTTGGCCTCCATAGTAATTAGCTCTTCATAAACACATTTGTAATAAAAGGATTAATTCTACATATTGGATTGTCTCAGATGTAAACTGTTATATAAAACTTTAATCTAAACTTGATGGGGTCTTGATTTATTTGAATTAAAACAAAAAGTACCTTTTCAGATCTTAATATTTCCAAGTAATGTGCATGAAAACAAATCCTGGAGGGAGAACATATGGCACTGAAAGCAAATCATAATTTTTACAGTTTATGAGTATGTCTTAGTCCAAAGGCAATTAATAATTCATATTTAAGAAAAGTACTTTTCTGTGTCTGGCTGTCAACAGCTATGGGCTGCTAGGTTAAAATTTAAACAACTATCATGGTTTGTACAGGAACAATAGAAGAGTGTTGCTGGATCAGACCGAAGATCCATCAAGTCCAGCATCCTGTTTCCCACCATGGCCAAACAGATTCCTTTGAAACGGAGATGAGCACCGCACCTAGAGTCGGTAACGACCGGCTTTCGAGCAAGGGGAACCTTTACCTTTAGGCCGGCGGAGCACTCGCTCCTCTGGCCTATAGTTGCACAGCATTGCGCTGCTAATAACATCAATAAAGTGTTAAAGTCAATGATGAAAATGTTTCATGTTCTAACATCATATGATGAGGTTTAACACCTCAAGCTTTAAATTGCAAACTATTAGCAACTCTCTTACGTTGCACCTTTTTCCATTTTCCCCATGAGTTTTTTTTCATTTTCTCCTGTTCTTTAGGACCGATATTCACAGTAATTTGTAGAAACACAGCACACAAACAGATATGCCGTAAAAGGGAGCACGTAATGCACGAACCTTGGAAGTGTGGAGACATGCTACCCATCAGGCATTGCCTCTCACACGAAGGAGGTCACCTCTTCCCTAGCTGTGCTCTGTCCTCTGAGGGTCCTGAAGAGCACTTCCCCTAAACTCCACATCCAAGAAAGGGACCTTCTGGATCTACTATCCATTGGGTAAAATAGGAGGTAGATCTTGACTCCACAAGGGACTGGGTCCTTCACCCCCCCCATTCCCAGTTGTTGTTGTTGTTCAGTCGTTAAGTCGTGTCCGACCCTTCGTGATCCCATGAACCATATCCCGCCAGGCCTTCCTGTCCTCCACTATCTTCCTGAGTTCGCTCATTTTCATGTTCGTTGCATCGGTGATGCTGTCTAACCATCTCATCCTTGGCCTTCCCCTTCTCCTTTTGCCTTCAATCTTTCCCAGCATCAGAGTCTTCTCCAGAGAGTCCTCTCTTCGCATTAGGTGGCCAAAATATTTGAGTTTCAGCCTTAGTACCTGTCCTTCCAGGGAACAGTCAGGCTTGATTTCATTTAGAATTGACTGATTTGATCTCCTAGCAGTCCAAGGGACTCTCAGGAGTCTTCTCCAGCACCACAGTTCAAAAGCATCTATTCTTCGGCGCTCAGCCTTCTTTATGGTCCAACTCTCGCAACCATACATTGCTACTGGGAACACCATCGCCCTGACTATACGAATTTTTGTTGGCATGGTGATATCTCTGCTTTTTATTATGCTGTCTAAGTTTGCCATAGCTTTCCTTCCAAGGAGTAAGCGTCTTTTAATTTCATGGCTGCTGTCTCCGTCTGCAGTGATCTTGGAACCCAAAAAAGTAAAATCTGTTACTGCTTCCATTTCTGCCCCTTCTATTTGCCAGGAATTGATGGGACCAGATGCCATGATCTTAGTTTTATTAATGTTGAGTTTCAAGCCAACTTTTGCACTCTCCTCTTTCACTCTCATCAAGAGGCTCTTTAGTTCTTCTTCACTTTCTGCCATTAGGGTGGTATCGTCTGCATATCTGAGGTTGTTGATATTTCTCCCGGCAATCTTGATTCCGGCTTGTGATTCATTCAGCCCTGCATTTCTCATAATGTACTCTGCATATAAGTTAAATAAGCAGGGTGACAATATACAGCCTTGTCGTACTCCCTTCCCAATTTTGAACCAATCAGTTGTTCCATGGCCGGTTCAAACTGTTGCTTCTTGACCCGCATACAGGTTTCTCAGGAGACAGGTAAGGTGGTCTGGTACCCCCATCTCTTTAAGAATTTGCCACAGTTTGTTGTGATCCACACAATCAAAGGCTTTTGCGTAGTCAATGAAGCAGAAGTAGGTGTTTTTTTGGAACTCTCGTGCTTTCTCCATGATCCACCGCATGTTGGCAATTTGATCTCTAGTTCCTCTGCCTCTTCAAGGAGGCATTCCCATTCCCAGACCTTATATCAAAAATCTTGATATGGATAAAGAGGGATGGTCTTAATACGTGCATGCAACATGGATTAGTGAAAATCCTTATAGCAAATGTACTGATAATGTGGGAAGAGAGTAGTGGATTAATGCCCACTTCTACGTTTTCCATAGCCACTTTGAGTATTCTGGCTACTTTGGATATGAAACATTAACAGCGCAATTCTGTGTAAGGATACACGGCCGACCTAAAGGGCCAGCTGCTGTGTCCTATTCCCCTTCCCCAGGTGTTGGAAAGCCCGAGGCCTATGGGCCTCCTCGGATGTACACCAGGTCCAGACATGGTGTACATTCGGGGAGGCCATGTAAGGCCGATCCAGGCTGGGAAGGGGCTTAGGATGTCAATTGAGCATGCCGCCAATATCCCCACCCCCTCCCAGCCTGGGCTGGCCAATGGCTCCCCTACCTCGCCGGCCCGGCTCACCCAGCCCCACCCCTGCACTAAGCGTCCTAGGCCTTCCCTGGGTTGTCTGGTGCAGATCCGGGCCACCAGGGGTGTGAGCGGTGCCGGCCTCCACACCAGCGCTGCTTACACCCGAGTTGTCGTAAGCGTGTTTTATGGCATGTTTGCAATGCTTTATAGAGGTGGACATGCTCTCAGCCACTCTAAAGTTACACAGGATCGGGCTGCCCATTTAGGAGCCTGCTCAGGCCCCTTATGGGTCATCAGTGTGGCTCATAGCATCAATACTTTACCCAAGGTAACCATCCTCAGGGCTAGAAAAGTAATGCTCTTAATTCCGCAAAGGATTCTTCATTATATGCATGCTATAACTGCTTAAGAAGAGTCAGATGCATTGCTAGAGCTACAAGAATCATTTCCAGTTTTCTGTGTTTAAAGTCTGATTGAAGTGGAGGCTTTAATGTAGAATTCAAATGGAATTTACTGTTTTTGTTGCAAAATTACAGGCATGGGCACTGGGCATCTAACGGGTGAGAATTTGGCACTTCAGTCCATCAGAGTTTTACATCCCTGATTTAAAGGAATAACAGACATGTGGAAGTAAATCATAGTTAACTGGTAAGTGTTTTTTGGCACAAGGGAACTGATGATTTTGGCTGTCTGTGAGCCAATTTCAGTAAAAATGCCATCTGCCTCCTAGACTCACTGAAACCATAATAAGAATATTTTGTGTGTCTATATGTGTGTCTGCAGACCTTGAAATCTACGGAAGCCAGGGCAATACATTAAGAGCTAGCAATCTCATATAATGTAATGTGCTTTGTTATGTGATTGCAGGTACTATTATTTGTAGTTGTGTAGCTCATAACTGAAACAAAATGCATGTTTGATTTGCACTACACATACAAACTGTAGTAGAGATCTGTTTTCACAGAGGTAATGGCATTCCGATATCTCTCATTACTTCTATTGGCCATGTTCCATGTAAACAAACTGCATGTGCAATTAGGACTCCTTGTTTAGTTTTTGCCACTGTAATACCTACAATTGGTTAGGCAAACTGCTTTTAAAACTGAACAGTGGTGTGCCCATGGTGAAGTGCACTTCCTGATAATTGAAATTATTTGCAAACACAGAAATGTTGCCTCTAAACCAAAGATCACAGTCGGGTCATTCCATGTGAAATCAACCAATGCATGAAACCTTGA
The DNA here is from genome assembly GCA_026170595.1 of Plestiodon gilberti rubricaudatus. Lineage (NCBI taxonomy): Eukaryota > Metazoa > Chordata > Lepidosauria > Squamata > Scincidae > Plestiodon > Plestiodon gilberti. The sequence continues at coordinate 42,505,071 of JANXHW010000002.1, forward strand.
TGTTATGGATTTTGTTCATTTTTGGACTCCTCTCCCTGCCCCCCCCACCTCACTCTCTGTAAAAATCCTGTTATAATTTTTTGGATTCATTTCAGTTTACCACATAATTTTATCAATGTAAATTGTAGAAAAATGGACTTGAAGGGTTTAATTCCTTGTCACTGCCAACAAGACAATTTAATTTTTGCATGATACCATTGAGATACCACCTTGAAATTTTGACTGATTGGCTACAAGACATATACCTTTAAGTGTGGGTTGTTGTTGTTTTTTTTGAAAATTTTAAAAAATCCAGTTTTCCCAAAAAATCAAAATAAACATTATTTGAATTTCTTGAAAATTTACAATTGTACCATGTTCTATATCAAATGACAGCCCTATTCATAGGCTTTAAAATGACACCTGTCCCATGTCTGTACCTTTCACATAGTTATCGTGTATATGGCATTTGAAGGTATGGTGGTAAGTGAATTTTGGCATTTTTAGGCAATTTTGAAAATTCAATATATCAAAAACGGGTGGACAAAAAAATCTGAAAAAAATCATTTTTAAACATCTCATACCAAAAATGAACAAAATCCATGACAAGCCTATGCTGGTGAAACATGCATTCTGCCAGAATACAGAGTATAGCTCCAATAGGATTGGGCTATAAAATTATGTGTTTCCAGAATTTCAACCCAAAGCATTCAAAGAATAAGTGCAGCCATGTAAAAGTTTTCAGTACTTTACTTTGTCTGGATGCTCCATGAGGGTTGTATTACAGCCCAATCCTATCCAAAGCCCTGCACTGGATACAGTGGTGCCGGGGCAGGTTCCACTGTATTCAGCGCGGGGTTCCACTGTATTCAGTCCCCTTCCACAGAAGGTCCCCGAGCCCCAGAAGCCCCTATGGGGCTACTCAGAGGTGCGCCAGCTAAACAGCTGGAGCAGTTCAGAGCAGCACCAGGCTTTCAAGGCCAGGACAGAGGATAAAATTCGGCGGAGGCCTCCTCCACCTCCCCGCCACCTTCCCCATATCTCCCCCCCATGGAGCTTACCTGTCCCGGTGGGTGCTGCTCCTTCACCAGCAGAGACCTGCCAGTACTGGTCTCCACGCCAGCGGGACTGGCCTCCATCATCCGTGCCATCTCAATGTGCTTTACGGCACATTTACAACAGCGCAGAGTCCAGCACTGCCAGCAGAGGCCAGCTAAGATTGGGCTGTTAATTACTTTTTCACTCAACACTTGGCTTATGAGATTGCCATGAAGGAAGACAATTGCACCAATAGTTCTAATAGCTAATTTATAAGTTAATTTATCTAGTTGTATCATAAATTAACATAAATAAGTTAATTTATGATACAACTAGAGCTATTTTCACCTGAATCGGATCAGACTCATGTCCTAGATGTTAACAGTGTCTGATGTCAAATGATACTAGATAGTAAAGGAATAGAGAACATACGGGAAAGGACGCCATGTAATAAAAAGACTTGTATTTTAATCACCTCCAATGCCTAGACGGATCTCCTGACGGCAGCCGGCGTAGGCACACAAAAATCACTAAAATCCAAGGGTATTAGCCCAACGTTTCATTCCGGTCTCGGAACCTCTTCCTGGGGCGAAATCGAGAAGATTCAGATGGTGTTATTCTTTGCTGACTAACTGTTCATTTAAGTATCACCGGGTCACGAGGAGGAAGTGATTAATCAAGGTGAAAGTGACTGCTGCAGCTGGAGCCGCGCTCACACGCTGTTGCTGTCCTTAGTGTAGAATCGGCAGCAGCTGTGGGTGTTTCTCAGCAAAAAGTGCTGCGGCCGTTGCTGTTTTACTCACGAGGAGTGCACTTTCCCCTTCTTCTTTCTTTGGGACTTATCTTTTGTTATAACTGCCCGATCTTCTTCCTTATCGTTTCCCCTCTCCTTATGCAAGTCGAATCCTTTCATATTGATGCTCTGTCTGTCTCTTATGATCGGTAACCAGATGCGGTTTGCAAACGCCAGATCCTGTTGGCGATTCACCAGCTCTCCTGGTCCTTTTTTGCTTATTTCCAGAGCTTCTAGGTGTCTTAAAACTTTGTAATTGTCTTCCTTCTGTAAGCATCTAGCTTCTTCAAAGCGGATAGAATGTCCCTCTTTTATCGCATGTTCAGCGATCGCGGATTGTTCCGGATGATTTAATCTCCACGATCTCTCATGCTCTGCTATTCTAGTTTTAATATGTCTGTACGTCATGCCGATATAACTTTTATTGCATTCACATGGTATTGAATAAATGCCAGCATTAGAGAGAGCCTGTCGTTTATCTTTGGGGTTCCCAATTATTTGTTGTATTTTGGCGGTAGGTTTAAAAATTGTTCTTACGTTGCCTTGTTGCAGTACCCTTGCAATCCTGTCCGTTGTTCCTTTGATAAACGGCAAGCTAATCCATATCTTTTCTTCTGTAGTGGTTTTGTCATTTTCGTTGATCATAAGAGACTCCAGCTGCAGCAGTCACTTTCACCTTGATTAATCACTTCCTCCTCGTGACCCGGAGATACTTAAATGAACAGTTAGTCAGCAAAGAATAACACCATCTGAATCTTCTCGATTTCGCCCCAGGAAGAGGTTCCGAGACCGAAATGAAACGTTGCGCTAATACCCTTGGATTTTAGTGATTTTTGTGTGCCTACGCCGGCTGCCGTCAGGAGATCCGTCTAGGCATTGGAGGTGATTAAAATACAAGTCTTTTTATTACATGGCGTCCTTTCCCGTATGTATACAACACTGCACAGTAATCGCGGGCCATGAAAGCTTTCGAACAAAATTGAATAGAGAACAGTTTTAGCATGTATTTCAGTAGTATAGTTTCTAAGACTTAGGAAGCAATAGTACTGCTCTTCACACTGATGCTGAAGCCATATTTGGATTGCTGTGATTAGTTTGAGCGCCACAGTTGAATAAATATGCTGGTATATTGGAAGAGGTTCAAAAGAAAGCTGGTATTGGAATTCAGTGCGAATGTTGTTTAATGACATAACCTGGGTGCAGAATTCTAACCTTATTCACAACTTTCCATTGAATCTCTTCGAACGAAATCTCACAGCAGACCCGACAAGCCACTGAACCGACACAGATTACCACACTTGGCAATGTTTTCTACCATATGATTGCTTGATTACTACAATATATTACATTCACTATACATATACTGAACATATACAATTACTACAATCATACTATTGCATGATTGCTTGATTACTCTGTATTACTACACACGCGGTATCAATCCTGCCACACATCCTTTTGTATGATTAAGGCTGGGGGTTTTCTTATCAAGTTGTAAGCTTCCCGCTTGGTAAGTTGGTCATCTATATTCATCCAGAATGGCTTTGTTCCAATTGAAAAACTCTGTACTCCCTGTCTTTTCTGTACTCCCTGTCTTTTCTCTGTACTCCCTGTCTATTCTGTACTCCCAGCTTTGTTCCAATTGAAAAACTCTGTACTCCCTGTCTCGACTGCTGTAAAGTAGTCGGCACCAGTCGTAAAAGCCTCCCCGACAACGTGCCAACCAGCACTCTGCCAGGGATGCTGGTGGGAAGGCCTCTGCCTTCCCAGATACGTCGGAGGATGCCTGGACACGCGTCGAGAACAGTGAGGTGGCAGGGAGGCGAGGGGAAGGTGGAACGGGGGAGGGCAGAATGGGGATGTGATGGAGGGCAGGGAGGCCGCGGGAGGGGGAGGATCCGCCGTGGACGGCCCACGCCAGATCCTATCTCCCTTCCCTGCAGCCTCCCAGCCCCTTTCCTCTCCTCGGCGTTACACTAGCTAAATTGCTAGCATAGCTCCAAGGAGACCCATTGGGCGTTGAGAGCCTTATGCAGGGGTAAAGAATTGAACGTCCCCTTGCCCTGCAGAAGCCTCCCGGTCCACCACACACACACACACACACACACACACACACACACACACACACACACACACACACACACAGAGAGAGAGAGAGAGAGAGAGAGAGAGAGAGAGAGAGAGAGAGAGGATGCAGCAGCTGCCATTTTGTCGCTGCTGCATCGCAAGGGGATGAATTGGGCTGTGCGGGGGGGGGGGGGGGAGACCAGGAGGCTTCTGCAGGGCAAGGGGACGTTCAATTCCTTTACCCCTGAGTGTAGGGTAGGAGCAAAAGGGAGGGGCCGAAAAGTTGAGGGTGGGCCACTAGTAAATTTTGGGCTAGCGACACCACTGGGTGAAGTATAGGATACAGACTACACTCTGTAGCAATCACAATGTATCCAGTACCATGTCCTTTTCAAAGCTGCAATTTTATGGTCTTTCTTCTAATCAAGGATGCATAATCTTGTTCCCTACATTTCATGCATCAGCAACACTCATTGCTCACAATAGCTCATTACAATGGTATATTTACAATCCATAATAAGGTGCCCAAAGCAACATACAATTACCTTAAAAAAAGAAAAGAAAAAAGAATACGCTAAACAAACATCAGCAATAAAAGCTATATTCATTATGAGCAAAGAAATAACTCAAGCCTCCCGAGTGGCAGATGTTTTGGCATCTGTTCATTCACTGCAAACATTTGTACAATTCCTAAATCTTTTACATACAAAATCTACCACTGTGTGATTTTTGGTCAGTCATTTAAAAGGCATATCAAGTGACTACAGGCTATGGCAGAGGTCCCCAACATGTGCGTCACAGTGCCCTGGGGTGCTGCAACAACCCCCCATGGGTGCCGTGGGATGCGTGCCACTTGCAACACAACCAAGAAGTGACACGGAGCGAGGACCATGGAGCAGAAGCTCCGTTCAGGCGGCTATGTGTCACGCGCTACATATTTGCACGCCCTGGGATTCCTGCCCATCCCGCCCCTCTTACCATGAATTTCTGGGTTGTGGAACCCAGAAGTGGTGGTGACATCATCACGTCACACATCATCGTAACTTACTTCCGGGTTCCAAAGGGTGCTGCAACACTGGTAAGTTTGGGAACCACTGGGCTATGGGCTTGGGCATGACCCCAGACCATCACTTTTGGGGGTGGGATGTGACTCAGTGGGAGAGCACATGCTTTGCATGCAGAAGGTTCCAGATCCAACTCCTGGCATCTCTAAACAGGGCAGAAAAAAAAATCCTCTCTGAAAACCTGGAAATCTACCTCCTTGTCTGGATGACAAAACTGATAAATACTCCACTTGCAGAGGAGCAAGCCTGGGAGAGAAGTATGCCCTCTCTTCCTGCTTGTGGGGCTTCACAGAGGAAACTTGTGCGCCACTGTGGGAAACAGGCTGATGGACATTTGGTCTGATTCAACAAGGCTGTCCTTATGACCCACATGGTCCAAGTGTCTGACTCAGTATAAGGCAATTTCCTATGTATATGTACTAAGAGACGAATTAAAATTACAGTGCAATTCTAAACATATCTGCTCAGAAGTCAGTCTACCTGCTGGTGCTACCACAGCAAGCGAACCTACGTGCTACTGGAGCGCTTTTTATGGCTGTCCCTGACTGCTTTATGGCAGTCAGCACCAGCGGAACACAAGTTCGGCAGCTGCCCATTCCCCAATAGGATTGGGCTATGCTAGTTGATGAGTTTTAAACAAGGCCTGCCAAAGAACTCCGGATGCCGGCCTTGGTGGTGGTGACGGCGGCATGCCAAATGAAATGTGGTCCCCCTTACCCGATGATGTGCTTCCCACTCTTCAATGCTCTAGTTCAGCACTCTCCTCCCCTGCCACATTTCCTCCTTCTCCTCCTCTCTGTCCCCCTCTTCCTTTTCCAATCCAAGGAATGGGAGGAGGAGGAGGCAAGGACCAAGGAGGCAGACAGAGATGAGCTCCCCCCCCCACTAATCTGCTGCCTGAGGCAAACGCTTGAGTGAGCCTCATGGATAGGCAGACCCTGGCTTTAAGTTTTGGCAGCTGTTTAAGTTGTGTATTAAGTTGGGCTCATATACACAGTATATAACCCAGCCCCAGCAAATGGTATTACTAATTAACCATTCACCTTTGAACAATAGTTTCTGATAAGTCTCCTAACCAATTTCACACTTCCTTTCTCTTTTTTCCGGTTTTTTCCAAAAACTGGAAGTGGCTTCAGAACACATCTCAGAGCACTCTATGGGCCTCTCCACACCTCAGAATAGCTCTGAGGCACAATCTGAAACCACTTCCAGTTTTTGCCGAAAACAGGAAGTGACTTCAAATCATGTCTCAGTGCTATTCTGAGGCACGGGAAGGCCCGTAGAGTAAGCCACGGGCCCCGCAGGACCTTCGGAGGGCAGGCACAACCAAAAAGCAGGGTTTTCCGCGTTCCCCCAGACCCCCATAACATGGCTCCTTGTTATTTGTGGGAGATTCAGAACCAAACCCCTGCGGATAATGACCAACTGTACATAATTTTGTCTTATTGAACAAATGAAACAATTACTTGTTGAAAACAATGAAACAATTACTTGTCCTGTAAATGCAGGATAATGAAGTTTCTTCTGTCACAATGATAACATGCCTGAAAATTAAAGCATTGATAAAGATTACATAGCATGACATTGCTCAGTTACTTGCAGAAAGGTGTTACAAAATCAATCTAGTAAACACCAGGGAAGTAGCCAGTAATCTGCTGTGCAAAGAATCTTAACTTACTTTCACTTAAAAAAAAATCTTACTAAGTCTCCAAGAAACCCCTCTAAATCAGCAAACTCTGTCCTTTCCCCTCTCATTCTTCTTATATATAATCTCTGTAAAATCAATATTAAATTATCTAACATGCTTCCAGAGCAATTTTTTTCTGAAGTGAAGTATTGAAACCTACGAAGTTGTATATAATTTTCATACTTTTTCCAACTATCATTTCACATTTCTTCTTTAATATCACAGTTTTCAGATAACAGTTCCTTTACAGAGATTCAAGCCAGAACTATAAATGGAAGTACATTGAAAAATCAATAATAATAATGCAGTTAAGATAGGTTTCCAGCAAGACCCACTTTGATTTTAACTTGGAGAGAGAAAGGAGTGATAAAACAATTAAATGATGTTCTTTTCAGAGGTAGCGGTGCTCTCTCTTTCAGGAGGGACTATAGCTCAATGGAAGAGCATCTGCTTTACAATCCCTGGCAACCTCAGGCTAGAACAGAGCAAAATTCCTGTGCCCAATATTATCCTCCCCCCCCCCTCTGGTGCACCTGTACCAAAAAGATGCATGCTGTATCCAGGGGTGGGGGGTGGGGGCGGGCGGGCAGATCAGATGGCTTTGGAGGGGAAAGGGGATTTAAATTTACAATGGGTATCCTCGAACCTGCGCCAGCTCTTTAGCTGGCACAAGTCCGAGGAAAGCAGGCAGGGAGGCTGCCATAAAAGAGGATAGGACCTGGTGCGCACCATCGCCGCCGAATCCACCCCTCCTTCAGCCTCTCCACCCTGTTTTGCCCCCTCTCCACCCATCACTGCCACCTGCTCCAGTGGGCATGACGAGGTCCGGTGATATCCCGGAAGCAATGCAGCCTCTTGTGGCAGTGCTCCCAAAATGGCTGCCTGAGTTCCGCTGTCACAAAGCACTACGGCCAACAGCTCAATCCGGCATAGGATTGGGCTGTAAGAGTTTGAGAGCTGCTGTCACTCAGTGTCGACAATACTGAACTAGATGGACTAATTAAATTACTTGAGTAAAGTAAGGCAGTTTCCCATGTTCCTAAGACCAGCAACAGCTTTGGATATTTCACACTTGAGGCTCGAGTCTCTCCCATGCAATTTGAGTGATGTCTGTGTGAGATTGCTGTTAATCTGGCAGAGAGGGTAGAACAGAGGCATTTGTAATGTAAAGGAGCATTCTGTCAAATGTAGGTTTGACAGTCACATTACATAGCAACTGATGAAAGAGTTGCTGTCAACCTCATATGGAAATGCTTTGCCTGCTAAAGAGACAGTAAGCATTCTATCTGCACATGTTCAGTTTTATATAGGAAAATTAAATTTTATTCCCCAGTTACCTTTGTGGAGTGTTTACTACCATAAAGATGCTCCCCTATCACTGGTTTCCATACCGCATGTTGCCTAACACGTATGTGTACATGTGCATCACCCAGGCCAATTTCATGTTGCTTTGTCTTGGGCTGATAGCAAGAGAGCATCAGGTTCCACATGCCTTCAGTAAAAAGGCCGACTTTGGTTCTTTGGAGCAACACACACACACCCTTGTTTGTTTGTGAGAAGTCTTGCTCTTGGAAAATTCCATGACCAACTGCACCTTGTTTGGCCATCCTATTTAGACCTGCAAACAATGCCACATCCTGGGAGCTTCCTGGCTCTGAGATAAACAGGACCATTTGTGGTCACAAAAGGTATGCTTTTTGCCCCTGGCTTCCCTCACCAACTTCACTGACAATTCAATCAACTGCCTTATGCTAATCAGGACACAGGTCTGCTCAGCAAATTGAGAAATCCCCAGTCACACCCATCCCAGGGCGCAACACAATAGGAAACGCCCATTTCCACTAGGGATGGGCGACAATAGGAAACCTATCAAGGGCCATCTCAGAATAAGTATCATCTAGCTCTGACCTTCCTGCGGGTTCTGCCGGCGTGCACTGTTGCAAAAATGCTGTAAAGCACTTTGCAACAGCACAGAGGCCAAGCATGCCAGTAGAAAGGAAGACCAGAGAATGGGAGGAGCAGAGGCTGGCACATCACCAGGTAAAGGGGGGCAGCATTTGGCTCTCCAACAGTAGGCACTAGGAGGTCTTGGGTTGGTTCTGTTTGCATCCTTCCTCCAATAAGCTCAGGGACAAACATGGATGAGGTTACCCCACTTTATCCTAACAATCTTGTGAAGTAAGGTACATCTCGTGTGTATATGATTGACTGACTAGGTGGAATGGTACACTTAATGGCTAACGGCGCGGTCCTGCGTAACAATCAGCCTGTGGAGCGCACGCTCCACAGACGGAGGGTGCCATAAACGTGCCGTAAAGCGCATTTTTGGCACCTTCGGAGTAAGGCCCACCAGCACAGAGGCCGGCAGGCCTCACTCTGCCACGGACCCTGCCTGCAGCCAACGGCGCAAGGTAAGGTTTACACCAGTGGGTGCAGGGGTGGTGGGAGGGAGGGCCGGGTGGTGAGGAAGGGTGGCCATTGGCCGAGTCGGCCCAGGAGAGGGCATGGATGTCGGCAGCGATATCCCCGTCCTCATTCCCGGGCTCAGCGGCCCCTTTCCTCGAGAGCCGGCGTACATTTGAGGAGGCAGGCCTCCCTGAGGAGTCCCCGGGCCACACCAGAGGGGCCTGGGAATGGCCGCAGATCCTTACGCGTGATGGGGCTGTACATGAGGAGTTGAACTCAGTTTGCTCTAGCCAAAATCTAACTCTAGCCACTACAGCCACACTGGTGGAGCAACCAGTAGAACAGTTCGTTCCTAACATACACCTATGAGGAGTTGAACTCAGTTTGCTCTAGCCAAAATCTAACTCTAGCCACTACAGCCACACTGGTGGAGTGACCAGTATAACAGTTCATTCCTAACATACACCTATCAGCCACTTTGCCAACCAGATTTTACAATCAAGTGAGATTACAAAAGGTTAATTAATCTGATTATACTCTAGTCTAGTCTAAACAATAGTTGTTCCAAATATATCTTTACATAATATTTAACTAAGTATGATCAGGGTTAACTAATGTTTAATATAGTGGCAAATAAGTCCCATTGCATGCTCCAGCTGGACTGTCCCCTCACCTACCCAGGGGGCCACTTCTGCCCTGGAACGGCATCAAGAGAGGAGGCAAGCAAAGACAACATGAGAGGCCTGCTTCTGCTGCACCTGGACTGTTTCGTTTACGTGTGTTTTCCCCCAAAGTGTACACAGTAGTTAATGTATCTGTTGCATTTTATTAATATCATGAGCTGCTTTGGGCCCCAGTTGAAAAAAGGATAAAAATCTACCTGCTAAATAAATAGATAAGCCTGTAGGAGAAGTTATGCAAAGACACTGTTTCAAGACATACAAAAAGCCTATGACATCATTGCTGGGAGGGCTATAAAATGGTTTAAATATTCATTAAAACATCCCTAAATGATTTTCTGAGTCTTACACGAAGGAATGCCCAACACTTTTTTTTGGCAGAGAGAGAAAAACTTTTCTTTTTAAATTCTATTAGTGTCAGTACCATAGGATTGCATTTTTTAAAATCCCCAAAAGTATTTGTCTACATTCGTAGTGTTAGGATTATTCTCTATTGAGAGTTCGATTGTGATTTTGCTGTCATCCATATCCTCCTCTAATACATGAATGTAATCTCAATAATTGAAAAAAGAAATGAGGCTCTCATCCTTTTTAGGATTAACCTAGCTTGGAAAGAACGTTCGCTCTCTTTCATCAGCATTACTGTTGCTAGAAATAAGCCCTCTGGGGAATATGTCGTTCAGAATGATACATGAAGTACAAGAAGCATATTTGCTTTCTATAAGCCAAGTGATGGGGCCAAACAAATCCCACTCATGCCACATGTGAACTGAAATGAACTAAGAAAATGTTTAAAATGATGTCAGAAAAGCCCATTTTTATTATATCTGTTGAAGATGAAAGTCACAGAACCTGTTGCAATTCTAAGATGGGAAATTGAAGTTCAGCCTTGCAGAGGACAACCTTGAACAACAGCTCATTAATGAAACATGGTGCCTAAAAGTGGCTGTTGTTATAGCCTTCTAGGAAGATTGTCACACCAGAAACGAATTGTGGCGTTCCTGAATTCACCTTCCCAAATGTGTGTTGCCACTAACAAAGGGAACAATTCCAGGAAAGTCAGGTCTCTAATTACTGCGCTCTCAGCCCAGTCCCTGGGCCAAGGTGTTACGACTGGGTTCCGACCCCCCCCCCTTGTTTCATGCTTCATTCTGGACTCTGATATCAAGCAACATGATATTTGAACACAATGGGACTTCTGAATAAACATGCACATGTCCTTCATAAAACACAGATTCATAAATAAGACTACACAGTGTATGTTTTGGGGCTATAGGTATGTGACTTTCTGGACACTATCCCCGGAGCCTATATTTTAATAAAGTATTTGGGTGACCCACATTTCCTGTGAACAAGCGCCATTGAACATAGGGAGACTTACTTCTTAGGAAACATGCCATAAGTTCCAGCAGAAACTCCCAAGAGAACAACATTCTGGGAACTGTGATAAAATATTATGAACTAATATCCTCCACAAAGATGGACTTCAACCTATTAGGAATACAATCTCTGATAATGCCACAGTCCATTACATTGAATTAGAAAGCTCCTTCAGTTATTATTAACCACATACTGAAGCAGTCAATATTTTCATGTCAATGGTACTGCCATGTATATTTGCACAGCTTTATTGTATGCTAATCTGTTTATGCCAAAACACACGCACACACACCAACACCCTGTTCTAAATCATTTAAAATAATTTAAACACCCTGTTCTGAAATGGTCAAAAGGGGAAAAGGGCTGGTGAAGGGACAAAATTGTACACATAGATTGATACTGCTGCAGAATACTGCAGCAGTATCAATCTATGTGTACAATTCTGAATACCAAATGCCAAAGCGGGTAACAGCACGACTGCAGCTCAGGAAAATAACTGGTACAAATCAACGAGGTGCAACATTCATATATTCCTTTGTAGCAGAACAAAAACCCTGACCAAATCAATCACATCTTCTGGAAGATTTCAAGGATCGTTGACAAGGTTGGAACATGCAGGCAATCTCTCTATGGCAACTTCAATGGAACAGGGATTGTTCAAGACATACCAGTTTATTTTTATTTCTCTGAAAAAAAGCTTGCTGGCAGCTTGAAACATGCTGGAATTTGATTTTGCTATAAGCAAATGAAGAGACTTTAATCTATATGGTTATCGTCTCTGGACTTCCTTCTTTTGTTTCAAAACAGAGCTTGACCAAAGGGACTATGAAATTCGAAAGTCAATATTGTGCTTGAAAATTAGGTACTTCTAGCTGATAGCAACATACAAATCATCAACTACCACAGTTTTGGCAAAGGCCTTCTCAAGTACTGAAAATCTGAACAGCAGCTCCTAAAGTAAAGAAAGGAAGAGACCTCCATAGCGGAAGGGTAAATCTCACTCCAGTCAAGTGTGGTTATTACCTAAGCACAGGAAAGCTTAGCTACAAGTTCATGAGAATTTGCTTAATCATTCAAACCATGCAGAAAAACTATGAAAGCGTTGTGATGTTGTGGGAATTTAAAGTACAGAAGCCCAATCTGAGCAGCCCATCTGTTCATTTCCAGACGAAATATACCACCATTGTATTTCAGAGTACTCAAAGCTCAAGAGGAACAGAATGTGGCTCTTTCAAACTGAGGCAAAGCCTCTAGTGACTTTTCTTAGGTACACGACGCACAGACACCCATCTGTCTAAAATGTTTCCTGTCAAGTGGACCTTAGATATTATGGTACAGGACAGGTGAGTATCCCTTATGCAAAATGATTGGGACCAGAAGCGTTTTGGATTTTTTCAGATTTTGTAATATTTGCATATACTGTACATTACACTTATTCACACATATACTTAACCTGTATATTTTTCATATTGTAATTTTCAAAAATTGTAAAATTAGGGAAGAAGAGACTGGCTGAGATTTATGTCTAAAGAATAAAACTGTCAGGGCCAGGTTTGGTCCAAGACGTCCTTGCTCCTGAGGTGTATACCAAATGCTGCCCCCCCTTACCTGGTGATTCGCCAGCCTCTGTTCACCATTGACCATTGGCGATCATTGGCTGCGGCTCCCATTACATTATATTGATGCATACCAATTGGCATTGCACTGTTTTCCAAGAGGATTCCGTGGCAGTCTGCAGCTCCCCTGGCTGGGTTTCCATGGCCCCCCTGGGAGCCGCACCTCCCAGTTTGGGAACCACTGATGTACAGATACAAAGCAAGATCACTTACTTTATGGCTAGGTGTCTAGAAATAACAAATTGTAATTAGTGGGCAAAATAAAGATCTCTCACATCTTCATGATATGAAAAGTAATGTCCATGCTGCTTGGCTGGCAGTGTTAGGAACTATGCAATCAAACTAAGGACAGAAATATTTTACATAAATTGAAACGTTGTTGGAGAGTATAAAGTACATCATTCAGATGGACTCGGGGGATATACAGAATGGTGATCTCTTAGTTTCCAGTACCTGTGATGATTCACTACTTTCTTGCCCCAATAGGAAGCACGCAATAATAAATGCAACACATATATATGTGACATAATAAATATAGTTTGTGTCATTTACAATGCTTAACTTCAGGTCAGATTCCCCCCCCCCCATGCTTCTCTTACACAGAAAAGTAGTCTTTAGTGTGTTCCATAGATTATCATGATTCAGTTTTAAGGGATTAGAAATGTAGGATTTAATGTGTTTAATTCAGACAGCCATCTAAATCATCTTTTTTTTTTGCATACTTCAATTGAACCTTTAATAAAAATTAAAAATCTTATTAAAAATATAAATTGTTGTCCTCTATGATGCACATCAATGGAGGACTGTTCACTCAGCATCTGATTCTTTCATTTCCAAAATGCACTGCTGTTATATGGCAGCATTATTTGCTGGGAAAAGCTGCACCGGCTGAATTTCTGCTTTGTTGCACTTTAAAGCTTTAAGACTCCTACCAGGGAAAGGTGACCATCCTAAATAGTCAGTGTTTGCATTCATGTCTGTTCCTTCCCTGAACTTGGATCTCCTGTTCCAGTCCTATAAGATCCCTGCCTCTTGAGACGCCTGATAGTAACAGGTGCGACTCCATTCAGTCGGTCTCAGATGCTGGCTCCCGCACTGAATAAAAAAATCTCTTCTCCAGAACTGAATGAGGGCCCCAGAAGGTCAAAATGCAAGAAATAACACTGGAAATAAATAAATGAATTTAAATATTAAATCCATACTTCAGTATGGAATCCACAGCCCTTCGTTCTACTACACACACTTCCCTGCCTGAAAGCAAGCATTCTGGTTGCCTAGAAACAGAAGTAAACAGAAGTATCTTGGTGACAAGAGTGCTAAGTCTTGTGGAACCCTATCTGCAGCCCTTCCTGACAAGTGAAAAAAAATCAATCTTGCAGAGCTTTTCTGTTTTGATTTTCATCCAAAACGAAGTGGAGCAGCTCCTCCAGGGAGTTTACGCAAAGGTATTTGTGGTTTCTCTGACATTTTTAGCAAGCTGCCAGGGAAACTAGAACACCCCAATGGTTGCAATAGGAATTCATGTTTGGCTCAGTTTAGTTCTGGGGTTTTCCTTGCCACCAGCATTTGGAACTCCAGTTTATTGCGAGACTGAAGACAATTAATGTAGCTGTTCTGAAGCTTTTTGAAAGACAGAAAAAGTGTCCAACTCAAGGGGAAAAGGGTCGGTTTATATTGTGATCCCTGACAATGGACTTGGAGGCCTTCAGAAAGTTGCAGCGGTTGGCAAAACGGTGGGATGATTATGGCAATCCATTACCTGGAAAGGTGTTATCAGCAGTGCTTTTTAAAACAGTGTAATATGCGCACACAGGAGGTGGCAGGTTTGTGTGCAGGGATCTTGTGTAGTGGTCAATCAACGAAGCTAAGTGCTTCAACGGGGAAAGGAAGGGTGAGGCACATGGATGAAAGGTGCAACAAACAATTTATTTTAGGGATTTTGAAGGAAGGAATCAAAATGCTGCGTAGCTGAACTTGCTCACTGACACCTTAAGCTAGACAGGGGAAACATTATGTCTATCATTCACCCACCTCAGAGCTCTATGTGGAGGCTATTAGAAGGAAGAGGAATGGGGAGAGGGGAGGAAAAAGAAGCAGAAGGAATGTAGGGAGATTAGGTGGGTTTCTCAGAGGTACCCAGGGAAAGGAAGCAAAGGTTTAAGGGTATGGGAAGGAAGGAGAAAGTTGTGGTGATTAGTGGGAAGAGAGGGAGAAGAGTTCCTGTGAAGTTCAGACCACAGCAAAAAACGATGCCTAGAGACAGTGGTGTCCCTAGAGGGGGGGGTAGTACTGTAAGTTGTGCACAGGTCTATTCAGCGTTACATGGTGGCCCTGCCCACTCGCTATTGGAGCCATTCTGAGTAGTGAAGGCAATGTGCAGGGAGTCTCTTGCGTGTTGCCTTTGCTGCTCGGAATGGCTCCAATGGTGAGGGTGTGGGGCCACCGTGTAACACAGAGTATAGACCTGTATGTAACTTACAGTACTGCCCCCCCTGTAGGGACATCACTGCCTAGAGAGCAGCTTTCTGTAGCCTGAACTACAAGGGGTAAGCCTATAGGCAGGTGAAGTCACTTCACCCACCTGTGGTGGGGGAGCTAGTCCCTGGGTAGAAGGTGGCTTGGTGGGTCTTTGGCGAGGTTGCACCAAAGACCAAGGTTACCGATTTGTTTTCTGCAAGGCTTGAGAGAGTTGTGTTGCAGAGTCCATGGTGGCAAGGGAGCCAGGCCAAGAGAATCTCCTGGGGTAAAAGTGGGGTCTCACAGACAGAAAAAAGGCTATGAAGCAAGTCCTGCCATGCAATCAGGCAGTAACTGTCAGTGAGGGAAGCCAAGCAAGAGAGCCATGCTGCATTCCCAGAGGGAAGGGGTGCATTGAAAGGTGGCCCACAAAGGTTAGCTGACCAGCCCACAGTGGAACAGCAACTTTGGTTACTCTTGGGGAGGGAGAAAGGCTGGCACGGAAAGGGGAAGTGGGTGTTACTGATCCTGGGTGCTGGCGGCCACAGTGGTCCTTGGATGGCAGATGGACTGGGGGTGAATTAACACAGCACCAGCAGGTTAACGATCCACAGACAAGCAAGGCAGGAGAACAAATGGTGGAGCAAAGGGGGCGGGGCCACTTCGTGCTCCAGTGTAATGGAGGGTCGGAGCCTCGGCGGAACTTAGAGCTCCGCCCCCCTGCAGCAACGCCAGTGCCTGGCAGGAACTCAGCACAAAGTACATGTGTATAGGTGCATGTCTCCTGCATACCTTTGAAATAAAGTATTATTGGCAAAAAGTTGGAAAAATAGCTCTCGTTCAGGCGAGAAAAATTTGGCATACAGCCTAAAGGAACCATTTTAACATGCTTCAGACATTTATGAAGCAGGAAAACACATTCAACCAGGTTCTTTTCCCCTTCATTAATTGCTGAATAGAGTTAAACCTGAAGAGACTGTACAGCGTATTATGATTTAATACCCTGAATATGATTTATCAGTTATGTATGTTGCTGTTTTAGCTCTGACATTATTAAGATGTGATTATTTTAAAATTTTAATTCTAAAAACTGGGGTCAATGTCTGTCATATAGGCTGCTATTTCAAGAGTACTCGTGGAATGCATAATGCCAATTTCTTATGAAGGTATGTGTCTCTGGTGAAACAATGCTATCAGTTTTCAAGGACAAAAAACCTGTGGAAATTCTCAATTGAAGTTCAGTCTTTTTTCCAAGCAATTTCTAATGCTGAGAATGTAAGTAAGGATGCTAATAGAAGTTCTATTAAGTAATGTGCATGTAGACAATTGTGCCAGTTTAGAAAAAAAAAAAACATGATGAGAAGCATCGGAAAATCCAAACGACAGCTTATGGCACATTAAGTCACCTTTTTGAAATATAGCTATGTTCTTGGGAGAACTCAGTGACAACAATATACCCCACTACAGCCTTTTCAGCTGTGCAAATGAAATGAAGAAACCAGGACAGGCAGATCTAAGACTCCCCCTGCCTCTGCAACCAAATGCAGGCATTACCCTACTAAATTAATGATCACTATAACATGAATCTACAGGTTTTACCTACAGGTCCCAAAGGGCTGTCATGTGCCATGGAAATGGAACGTTGACCTCACGGCATCACCGAGGAAACAGCTATGCTAGTTCTAAGCATCTTTCAGAGCTGGATAACAGCCTGAGCTCTTAAGCACAACGCTGCACATCTGCTGTTTGGTTAACAGAATTACCCTTTCTTAGCCTGAGGTAATACAAACTTGTGTAAGTTATTTTTGGACTCTTGGACAGTTCAATCTGCAATCCTTGAGATATTTTAATGCATTTAGATATTCGCTAATATTTATCGCATTCTTGATATAAAGTATTTTCTTTACGTATCTGGAAGAGATGAATGAATTTAATTATGTTCTTAATTTCAGTTGTCAGATCTTATGTGTGTTATATGGCATTAGCACTACTTACAGTATGCTAGGTACAGTATGATGTTATAGAAGTTCCATGTTCAGAAAACGTACTAGCAAGGGAAAGACAGGATAGTGGTGGAAGCAGAGGAGAGAACTTCAAAAAGGGAGTGTTAGGAAGCGGCCATTAGTTCAGTGGTAGATCACATGTTTTGGCAGAAAGGCCTGGGTTCAATTCAATCCTCAGCACCTCCAGGTAGGGCCGAGGAAGGCTCCTGTCTGAATCTGTGAAAATGCTGAGCTAGATGAACCAATGGTATGAATCCGTATGAGGCGGCTTCCTGTGTAAGGACTAGCTCCTTGACAAACGGCAAGAGGAGGGTAGGTTTACTGTCAGCAAATAAATGCGAGTCTATAGGGATTTAGTACATATTTATGTAGTACATATTTATATAGTGTATTCACCCATACTCCAGGCACTTTACATTTAAATAAATACAATAAAATTGCATGACAGTTCTTTTTTATTTTTTACAAAAGAGGAAATGTGACAAAAAGATATGAGAAGGAACCAGAGTACAACCTGAAAATGTAGAGAATATCTTTTCAGATACCTTTTACAGGTGAGGCAGCTCAAACAGAGAAGCTTATAAATTGCTCTGGAGAACAAGTTTTATAAATAGGGATTTGACACACGAAAGGCCCAATCTCCTGCTGACTTTTGATATGATAACAGAATTCAGGAAAAAAACATTGCTGCTGAAGTAGAGGGTACTCTCAGGGGAAGAGTTAGGGAGTGTAATGGCGGGTGACCGGGCAACTGCTCTCATAAACTCTGAACTGCCACTGACATCACTGAGGGAGGAAGGCTACTCCATCAAGCCCCTACTGAGAGGATTCTAACTGCCATCAAGGCAGCTGCCTCAGGGAATTACAGTGTAGCAGGAAGAACCCTGACTCTCAGATTGATGAACCCTGTCACTCAGATTGATCCAGAGGGTAGGTGTTTCGGAGGAGGGTTGGCACCAGGCAGTGTGTACTAGAGCTTACACACCAGAGAGTATTGACCCTTGATGTGATCTCTGGCATGAACTTCAGATATAGGTTGAAGGAGTGTGTTGGTTTGTTCAGGTGGAACATCTACATATGGAAACCTGTCCCAGCTGAGACTGAAAACAACTTTGTTTGCAAACTGCCCTGAAGACCTAGATAATGGAAAGGTGACATATAAAACTCTTACGTAAAAAGAAAACAAGCTACAGAATGGGAGAAGGTTCAGTTGGGGTATGGGAAAGGCAACCACCAGGGCTAATAACAAATGGAGTGGAAAGAACAAGAACAAAGGGAGGAGTGTTTTAAATGTAAATGGCAGGGGCCTAGAGAAAGCCACAAGGAGCCAGTACAGCGCCTCCAAGAGCAAGAGTGACATGATGATCATAACAGTAGGAGAAAACGGTGCCTTTAGCAAAAGCATTCTGAATTAGGGCGAGGAACTAACAATTACCTCAGTGTTGTAACCTAAAAAGAATTTATAATGCAAATATGACAAAGGAAAAATGTCATTTTGGAAATATCACTTCAATCAGACACTGTGGTGCCACACAAGTTTCATCTTCTCTGCTTGCACGGGCAGTAGAGACAGAGAAAGAGGAAAGGTGGGAAAGGTTGATCTTGATGATACTGGATCTGCTGTCAGGCTATGAACCTCAGCAATAAGGAATAAGGACCAGCTTTGACCCTTCTACCCTCTTCAGTCTTAGGGATGACTTTATAAGCATGCATCAGAGTGCAAGGGTCTATAAATATTAAGAGGATTACTAAGAGTAAAAATACATAAACTGTAATATTCAAATCTCCATTGATAAAGATCAGATTATATGATCGGTTTGTCCCCCTACAATTACTGATGTAGAATAACCTTATATAAAAGTAAACACTGTAAATCTGAATATTGGATCAACTGCATATGTTGGATTTTAAGCAAATCATTCAGTAAAGTGAGGTTGTGCTGTATTACAAGGGCTGCAGTTGGTTTGATTAGTACCTCTGAAGCACATGTTAATGATATTTTTTGACCACTTGTTTAGATAAGACACTTCAAATAAAGATGTCTACAGAGGACACTACAGACGTGGTTAAATACCTCGACAAGTAAGTCAAATTACCTTCTCAGTTATCACAATGCACAATTCAGTTGACAGAGAAGGATAATGCAAACCAAGCTGATTGTGATGGTCATCATGACTAAGAGTCATTGGGTTGCTGCAGATATCTGGCCACACAGAAATATTTTGTTATTTGTTATTAGCACGGCAAATTGGTCCTCATATGGGAACAACTAGACAAGAAAGTGAATAATTCCGAAAGGGGATTGAGTTCAGATTGTATAGAACAGTGTCAAATTTTGTCAAACAGCTGAACAGTGTCAGACAACTAGAAGTGTCAAATTTTGTAGTTTACGTTGTTATATCAAAATGCATACTTTCAAAGGAACAAAAACAGTTTTCATTAATAGTTAAATTTTCAGAAAAATTACTGTTGGGGTCAAAACACTTTGGTGTCTTCTTTTTCCAGTTCCCACAATACTCTATATCTTCTCCAATTTCTTTTCATAGACATCACATGGAACCAGTATTTCTCATGAGAATTCTCAAAGAACTCTTTTGCTCAAAATAACTCTCCTTTCTCTGCAGTTTAGATTCTCTATGGCACTCTCATTCAATTTACAGCCAGTTGTCAAGAAAAATCCATCGTTATCAGGTCCCTAGATTGCTCCCAGGCCATTCACCCAACACCACCACTCATTTCACTAAAAATATTAAACACAAATACTGTATAAATATACACTAGCTTTTGGCATACAAAGAGCCTGCTGTCACTTCATCTTGAAAGGTGGAGGATTGATGAAAATTGTGTAGCTTTTCAGGAGTAGTAGTTGGGGACAACAGCATGAAGGAGGGGGAGGAAAAGCTCCATTCCATGAGCCAAACATCACTCGCAATTCTCTGGATCCAGCCCATAGCCACTTAATATCTATCTGCATGGTCTGAAGCTCTTCTGACAATGTGAAAAATCTGAGTAGAAATAAGAAATTGAGTGCTTAATAATATCCAGGAAGCAAGGCCTCTGAGAGGGGGGTTAAGGGGTAATTTGTACCCGGTCCCAGGGCAAAAAAGGAGGCAAAAAGGGGACCCTGGAGAAAAAGGGGGGTCCAGGAGCCAAATTCATATATAGGGAAGGGGCTCCAAAGAAACTTTGTACCCCCTGATAAAATTCCTCTGCATGGCCCTGCCAGGAAGCATTAGTATACAGCTAATTATGAACCAAAGCTTGGTTCCAGAGAATTAGTAGTGAATACAAGGGAAAAACCAACAGAGCTAAGCTAAAGATACCAGTTCAGAATTTTTCTCAGAGACTTCCTCATTCAGGATGCAAGGTCAATGCAGTGGGTTCTCATTCGCATTCTCCTCAGATACAGATTTCACGAGGCCAAGAAGCATAAATGATTTATGACATCCTCATGAAGTGTGTGGATTTGTGCAACCTCTTGCTCTGACACGCTCTTTCACGTCTCTTAAGAAATGTAATAAGAAAAACGCAAGCAGGAACAGTGAGGCATGTTTTTGAAAACAACACAGTAGTATTGGCCAGTTTGGCTGCTATGGACTCGCTGTGCTTATGATACAGGAATCTGGTTCCATTTACATCTGCAAGAGAAAACCCACTGAAAGTTAGGTTCTTTTTACACCCCATTGGGCTGAAGCTGAACCAATGGAAGAGATCACAGATCTCTCATTGTAACTGAAAAGCATCAAATAGTTTACTGATTTATGCAAATGAAAACAAGGCACTTGCAATTATGGAGGAAATAAAGATAAATAAAAATGAGATTGAAAATGTAAATAAATACTCATACACACACACACACACACATTTATATATATACACATTTATTTATATAAATATAAAAGGTGGAGGATTGATGAGATTGACAAAGCAACCATCACAAAATCATTAGATACAGTAAATGAGGATAATGACTGACCATGGGAAGATTATCAAATGTACAGTCGGACCTTTTTAGCCACGGTTTTTTTTTAACTACGGATTTGACTCAACATGGATGACAAAACTGTGGAAGAGGGAGCCCAACTGCACTACATTGCCTCCTTTTTCAGCATTGTCGGGGACCTGCCAGCCACTTCCAGCCTCCTGCACATGTCCAAACTGCTGAAAAATGCAGCTAGGAGTCTCTGGCGCCATTTACAGGTTGCTTCCAGTAGTGGCTTTTGTTTTTTCAGTCAGTTTAAACACACTCAGGAGGAGGGAAGCGGCAAAAATGCTGGAAAAAAGGTAATGTGGCACCGCTCCCAACCCCCCCCCCCTCGGATTTCATGTAGCACATTTATTATCCACTGTTTTTTCAGGAACAGAACCCCAACGGATAAAAAGCTGTGACTTGTACTCATATATCAAACTACACAATACAGCATAGCTAAATACTATCATTTTGCAAAAGCCCACCTAAACTCCTCCTGCCCTAAACTTAAAGCCAAAAGCCTGCTATATTAGTTTCAGGCTGCAATCCCAAACACATCCCCCAGAAAACAAACGCCACTGAACACAATGAGATTCAGCCCTGAGCAATCCTATACAGGACTGCACTAGAAGTTCCCTAGTTGAACCCTATGAAGCCACCTCTAAGTTAAAGGGAAATCAAGTTCCCAAACTTGCTTGAATCTCTGACTCAGTGGAGAAAGATCCCCTAGAAAAGTGGTTCCTACTTGGGGCACGTGTACCCCCAGGGGGTATGCACCAGGACATTTAGGGGTACACACAAAAAATTGAATAATATCTGAAAAAAGTACATATGTCAACAGTGCAAGACAACATACAAGTCAAAAGTTGTGAAATTAATTCAATTTTATGAGTGGCGGTGCAGTTTTTCTTTGTTATTTAACTTCAAGAAAAGCCTGCTTCCCCTCGCTTTGTAATTTTGATGAATGGTGGGGATTCCTCCCTAAACAGTGTGTTGCAAACATGCCACTGCAGCGCGCATGCTCGGCGGCACACCCCTTCACAGGTTCAGCTCTCACTCTCCTCCACTTCACAAACATTTGAGTGCTCATGCCGTGCATGCATGTGTGCGTGCGTATTATAGCTAACATGAAGGTATCCATGGAAGGTGCTCAGGGGGGCCCTGGGGCAGATGGGGGTCAGCCGGTCTGTCACTCCCAGAGTTATACCAGGCGGGACCGTGCTTGGTGGTCAGCTCGTGGTGCTTTCTGGGGTCCTTTAGGCTGGGGAAGGGGGTTGTCTCGCCCATGGTCCTCCTTGCAAGCCTTGGCTCACTCTCCAGGTCACAGGCAATTGTCCTGCTCAGACCGACACCACCCTCCTCATCAGCCATAACCAGGGGTTTAAGTACATTCAGGTTTGTGGCTAGCCCTGCCTCTTCCTCCTGCCTCCCCAGTCTACCAAATGTTCTTGAAATCATGTCTCTCAGACTCCAGAATCAGCTTGCAATGAAGCACAGAAGTAGGTGCTGGTTGTAAGGCTTACACTTCTATATCTAGTCCATTTTTACAGATCTGTTTATTACCTCTGTGGGTGAATTGGCCTCATAAATAATTTGTCTCATGGCACTCCTGCTTCTACATAACTTGGACATGCTCTGATTATATTGCTTGAGCCATTTGGTCTGCTACCATTAAGATCTTGGAGTTGTGGGGCTGTACATTCTCAATTCCATATTGAGTTGGGAATAGATCCACTGAAAAATTAATGTGATTTGGCACTGCTACTGTCAGTTTGAAGTCATGCAGACGGACAGACTGTGGCTTATTTAGGAAGGGCACATATTGATTAGAGGCTAGGTACCAGCATTTGTTTCAGTTAAGAATCCAGACATGAATTTTACAAACATTTCATAATATTCTGGTGTTAAACCATAAAATTGAGGTGATTTATTCTTTTTAAGGAAGAATAGCATTTGTTCCTTACCGTACTAACTGAGCTAAGAGGTTTGTTTTAAGTGGTGAGAGGGAGAGCAACTGTCCTTATTCACCCTGTGCATTGTGTTCTTGCCAGTAGCAGTTTGCTGGTGTCTCTTTTGTCTTTTTTAGATTGTGGGACAGGGACATACTGTATTGTCCCGAGTATAGGACACTCCTGATTATAAGCGGCACCCTTAAAGTTTGGTGCTATTTTTTAAAAAATAGATTTTTAACTTACCGGTAACTTAAAGAAAATATACACATTAGTA
Source organism: Plestiodon gilberti rubricaudatus (assembly GCA_026170595.1). Lineage (NCBI taxonomy): Eukaryota > Metazoa > Chordata > Lepidosauria > Squamata > Scincidae > Plestiodon > Plestiodon gilberti. Next base: position 42,528,437 of record JANXHW010000002.1, read on the forward strand.
GAACAGTAGAACAGTACAGCTTTAGTACAGTTAAAGGCATAGGCACCCTGTCCCTTACTGAATCTGGGCACAGGCACCCTGTCCCTTATTGAATCTGGGCACCCTAGTATAAGTAGCCTTTCCAGATACAAAGGGGGACAGAGTGCCTACCTTTAACCTTTGGAATTTGGGCAAGTGCAGCTTGTTGTACCCTTCCATGTTGATGAGCTGCACCTGCTCAAATTCAATGGTTAACAGCACAATCCTACTATGCATGTCTACTTAGAAGTAAGTCCCATTGCATTCAATGGGGCTTACTCCCAGGAAAGTGTGCATAGGATTGCAGCCTAAAGGTAAGCACTCTGTCCCCCCCTTGGATATCATAAGCCTATGCAGGAGCTCTTGCTCTCAACTTTCAAAACTGCAGGATCAATAAATATCTTAGTTTCCAGAGACCTGGGGCTGGAGCTTAAGAGTTATTTTTTTCAAATGCTTCCATCCTGAGGCTAGAGGTTGCTAGAGAGATCATTGTTTGGCCATTTAGCAAGTGATTAAGTGCTTTGCAGTTTAAAAAAGAGAAAAAAAGAAAAAAAGCCCCGTTTTACCTTTGAAAGAGACTTGGAGAGACTTGAAAACAGAACGCTTTGCAGAAAACTAGCAGAAAATGCTAGTCTTTGATTGTAGGCCGCACCCCTACTTTAAAGACTTGCTTTAGGCAAAAAAAGTGAGTCTTATACTCATGTCAGTACGGTATCTTTACATTTCTTTTGCCATTTAAACCTTTTTGTGAACTTTTGTTGTTGTTGAAAAGTGGTATATAAACAGTTTTAATATGAAAAATTAACATGACCTGCTGAAATAACATTTCTTAAAACTTATTTTGTCTTAGACATTTTTAAATTTGTTAAGAACTTGTATGTACTGTAACTGATAAATCAATTTAATTGATTGGCAGCCCTCATTTATACTCCATTGTTTATCTACCCAGTGTACTCATTCCACCTGCAATAGGTAGATCTCTTCTCAAGGATACCCTTTGTCAGCTTCTTGAGGCAAGGGCAAGGCAGGATGTACCAGTGTTCTGCACTCACCTGAACTGTAGGCCAGCGTTTCTGACGAATTGTCTGTAGTCTGTGAAAGCTTAGGCCAAAATAGATTGATTAATCTTTAAGGTACAAAAGACTCTCTGATGTTTTTGCTCCAACAGATTAACAGATACACCTGAAGATATAGGCCCAATGGCAATTTTCTAGTTATACTCCCTCCAATCTTCACCCTCATATTGATGCAAGTCTCTTCTGTATCTTCATCCCCCTACTTCTATCCATCCTTTGAATCTCCAGTCTATATGAACATTGTCTACATCATTTGATTTAGGGAAGATGTATCCTTTGTTTATTAGAAAACAGTCTGAAAACATTTTCCCAACACTCCCAAACCTTGTGAAAAAGATTTGTATAATGCATGCAGTTTCAGTTCATTATCTCTTTCCCAGTGGGATAAGCACTGGCAAAAGATCTAGTGTGAAGAAGGGGGATGATAAGCCTCAGTTCTTAGTTTCCTATTATGGAATTTATGTAGACTTAAAGAGATAATCTATATTTAAACACGCCTGGAGATGCATGCCCAAACACACACACTAGCTATAGTGGAACCCCCCTTTCACCAATCACATTAGCCCTGCTCTCAGCCAGTCCGGAACAGCTTCACACAGGGTATTTTTTCTCCGGGAATATCTCTTCCAAACGCATATGCTTCATAACATGTGATATATACAAATGTGCTTATTTTGTTGTATGTACTCATTGTGAGGACCTGCCACAACAAATTCCTGCTGCATGAACATGGAGTAAAATGGACACATGTGCATGTCTCACTGACTACAGTGGCCATGTGGCAAAAGTGATACCCATGTTGGAAATGGTAGCGCATCAAGTGGCTTTAAGTTCAATGAGAACTAGTAAATATATTTAGCATTACATATTAAAATTTATTTATCACATATCTTAATCAGTTGGAACACACAGTACACTACTAACTTTAGATTTTGGGTTTGGTCCTCAAAATTGTGGTAAAAATAAGATTCAGATGACTGAAGATTTAAAACTCATGGTTCAGCCTACAAACTATGCTTGAAACTCCTTATGCTTGAGACTTGTTTACAGTGCTATAGGTTTAGTGACCAATGCCAACGAGCTGACCACAACATCTCACAACATCCCTTTAATATGGTAAGATTTATAAAACACTCTACTACAGTTTCTTCATTGGCCGCATTTCTTTTCACGTCTTAAATACACAGATAACTGTAGCTTCCACATGAACCAATTATCATAACAACAGGTACTTTTCGTTTTACACATGTTTGATTTAGACATTTTTGGAAGAACGTGTTTGTTTAATACCAATATCTAATTTATGCTCACAAATTTTTGGAATAATACAGTCAAACTTCCTGCATATTTGGCTGGCAGCATAGTCGTGTGCAATGCATTTTGAGTTCATGCATTTTTTTTAGTGTGAAACTCTGTTTCCCCCATCAACCACGTCTGGAAATGTCCAACTGCCTTGTCTGAGGAGCTTAAAGCTAAAAAGACGCAAAAAGCAATCACAATTGATGTGACATTAGATGTGATCAACCACCTTCGGAGAGGAGAGCGTGTATCGGATGTTGGCCGCCTGCTTGGTTTAAGTGGGTGCACTGTTTGTATTATTTGAGACAGTGCTGAGAAGATAAAGAAAAGTGCTCAATCAGGGACACTTGCAAGTGAAAACTTCTTATGTTCGAAGTTCTATATTGGAACACATGGAAAACATTTATGTTGTGTTGTAGACCAGGGGTTCTCAACTGGTGGTACGCATACCATCAGTGGTACTTTGGGGTACCTCTGGTGGTATTCGGACCGCTGCCCCCTCCAGAACCCCATCGGGACGCCTAAACCCGCAAAAATGCGATGCTTTCAATGCCACATTTTCACTCCTGAGAGGCTCCTGCCTTTGGCTGAGCCTCTCAGGAGCAAAGAAATCAGCCCACCCTCACACCTGAAGCTTCTTACCAGCTTCCTGCATGGCATCTGACGGCCTCCTGCACCAAAAACTGGGCCGAAAACCTAGAAACAAGCGGCAATGACGTAATCGCCGCTTACGTACTCAGTGCGCCGGTGACCATGTAGGTGGTACACCGTGCTGAGTACATTGCAAACCCCTGATGTAGACAGTTATATGACTTTTCCCCTAACCTGTACCATTTACATACATTCTTATGGTAAAAATATTTTTAATTTATTTTTTTTGAGATATGTGCTGCTTTTCAAAAACATAACCCCCACGTAAAACGAGAGGTGGGTATAATTGTAAAATTTGCTGTGGGTGGCCTGTAATACGCTTCAGTCATGAAGGGTATTACCTCTGACATTTGTATATTGAATGAAGAGAGATGGCTGAACTGCTAGCTCTTTTTTTGCTCTTTAAAAGATGTGTTTTTATGCCAGAGATCTTCAGTTAGAACAGTGCCTTAAGGGGAGCATACATCTGATTTGTTATAGCCTTGGATTTTTTCTTTTAAACTTTATCTGGATTTCTTTCAAACAATAGAGGAGTTAATAAACTCAAGAACATTTGATCTCAGTAAAAGATTTTCAGTTTAGAGGCATTCAAGGAAAGCCATTTTTAAATAATTATACTATTGAAAATACAGTAATTATTAGCTTATAGCCTTTGGCCAGTTGGGGAAAAATAGTTTGATTCTTTATTGCTGATTTCAGATTTGAAGAGCTGATATAACTGCAACTGAATTATCTACTTCTGACTACCCAATATATAAAGGAATCTAAGCAATGCCTTATCCACTTCTGCCTGATGGACATTGACATTTGAAACGTTGCTTTCTCAAGTGCATTGATTCTCTCTTTAAAAGATATTATCTTTGTCTAATTGAAGATATTATCTTCATTCTTTGGACCTATCACAGCAACTATATTCTAAATGAATTTGTCTACTACACAGTGTTCCAGTTGAAGGGCTACATCAGGGGTTTCAAACCCATTTACATAGTGGGTCAGAAGTGACATCATTAAGCAGGAAGTGATGTCGTTTAGCAGATGGTGGCCAGAAATATACCCTATTGGTCTGAGTATAAGACTCACTTTTTTCTAACTAGGGGTGCGTCTTATAACCAGGCTGTTGCAATTTAATGCCAGTGGTTTAATTAAATTTTTTTAATAGCACCAAACTTTAAGGGTGCATCTTATAATCAGGTGTGTCTTATACTCGGAACAATACGGGGTACATTTTGTTCTCACATAACTCATTAGCTGCAAATGACAGAAGAGAAAATGTGCAAACCTTGATCATATTTTTCAAGATATGGATGAGCCCAATTATTACACGGGCCGCCCTTTCAACAGCGCTTCTTCTTCCGAGACATCACTTTGCAGCTCAGCAGCCTTGGCAGTGTCTCCCTCTCTCACCCCTCTTGGTCTGTCCCTTCCCCCATAGTTTTCCTTGCCTCCTCAGGCCTCCTTCCGTCTCCCTCCCAGAGCCTTGGGAGAAGTAGCACTGCAAAAGGCAGTGCTGGGAAAGCCCAATTATCATGGGGGCCAGATAAAGAGCTTCTGTGGGCCATATCTGGCCTGTGGGCCTTATGTTTGACACCCCTGATTTACATGATCTTGCAGGTTCAGTGGCATCGCTCTAGGTGGGGCAGAACGCTAAGTTCCGCAGTGAGCTGACCCTTCGTTACTCACCGGCACGAGGCGGCCCCGCCCCCTCGCCTTTGGAACCATCCAGTGAGGCGAAGGCAATGTGCAGGGAGTCTCTTGCGCGTTGCCTTCGCCGCACTGAATGGATCCAGAGGTGAGGGGGGAGTAACGAAAGGTCAGCGTGCTGCGAAAACTTTAGCGTTCCGCCTCACCTAGAGTGACACCACTGTGCAGGTCATGTAATATTATTACATGTAATAACATGCAACACGAGCAGGAGAAAAGCATTACAGTACTACCTATTTACGCTTTGTCTACTTTCTTGTTTTACCATGATGTCACAATAATATTTGACTTACACTGAACTCCATATTCTACCTGTTGGACAGGGGTCCACCTTTCTTGCCAGCAATTCCTGCTGTTTCTGGAAGCAGAATGCATTCTCTTGAAGACCGGATATCCAATCAGGAGAGGACCACAGCTGTTCTTCTTGATCAGGCCTTTCGGATCAAAGATGGCATTACATCTTACTTCCAGGGAAATAAAAGCTTCCAGCATGGAGACACTGCAGCACGCCAACTACTGGAGAATCACATACAGATTATCACAAGCATTGTTAAAAAGCTGAGCCATGACATCGAGGTACCTCAGCGTTTGAGATTGGCATTGCTGGCTATGTGTTAAACTTTAGTTTGTTCAGTAGCTCTGTATTTTTCAGTCCAGATGGGTTTACTTAATAGTATGTTACTTGTAAAATATGTATAGGTTTTTGTTCTTCCCAGGAGGCAGCAAGTCCAGCCAACTAGCATCTGCCCTATGTCCTAAATGCAAGGAACCTGGAGGCTTCACCATTAGGATAGGGAAGCCTCAAAGGTCAAACTTGGCTTTTGACACAGATATGTTTCCCTATGCCCCAAAAGTAAAGGAGACCATGTGAGATTAGAGGGACCCCTGAACTTCCCTATGTTTAGAGAAGGGTACTCCGTATCACTTTTTTTAGTCTAGTTGAGAACTCCGTCAGCTCAAGGGCATTTTCAGCTAATAGACAATCCAGACATTTAATTTGGGCTCAGTTTTCTTTGCCCTTTGGCTCCCTGACACACAGGAACAGCACTACCACCATTATAGAGCTCTTCAGTGCTCATCTTTGAACGACTAGGCAACCCTTTCTTGTTTGTCAGCAACATCTCAGGTACAAATATCCCAACCTCATGACACAAAACTTGAAAGAATTCCAGGACATACCTGAAATACTGAAGTAACAGCAGAAGGTCCCCTTCAGACTGATAACTCACAGCCACTGTACATATATTTTACAGATTGAGGTGGTTGAATTCTGGACTCAGTGGCGTTCCCAGCCCTCCCGGCACCTGGGGGGGGTTGGAGCGCCCCCGTCGGCTCCGCGCCCCCCGAAGCAGCCGGGCTTGGGGCTGCGCGGTGCGGCACCGGAGCCTGGCTGGAGTGCCCCCCGGAAGCAGCGCACCCACTTAGCGCGTCACTGGCTTCCGGAGGCTCCGCTCCGAGGCCGGGACGCTCTGAGGCCCTCCTCAGATCAACCGCCCAGTTCGGCGGTCAGGGCCTTCTGAGAAGGCCCGTTTGCCCTCAGAAAGGTTCTGCGCATGCGCGAAAAACTAATAAAAGCCGCATCGACGCGTTGGGCCTTCTCAGAAGGCCCTGACCGCCGAACTGGGCGGTCTCTCTCTGAGGAGGGTTTGTCCTGGCCTCAGAGCGGAGCCTCCGGAAGCCGGTGACGTGCCGAGTGGGTGCGTTGCTTCCGGGGGGCGCGCCAGCCGGGCTCTGGTGCCGCGCTGCACTGCACAGCCCCAAGCCCGGCTGCCACGCCCCCCAGAAGCACCGTGCTCACTCGGCGCCTGGGGTGCAGCACACCAGCTCCCCCCATGATAGGACGCCACTGTCTGGACTGCACCACTTCAGACGGCATGTGGGGGATATTTCTTAATGATACATGATGTAAAAAGCTCCCTTTCTTCCAAGAGATCTAGTTTACAACATAGGGTTTTTTTTTAATGTTGTAGGGGGCATTCATATATATCACTCCCCCTCCCCCCTCAATCTCAAAGTGGTAAAGTCCAGAATTGTAGCACCTCAATGTACCACCCCATTTTACGTACTGTAAGTATAATCCTTCTGGTTTTTCCTCAAACCCCCCCCCCACTTTAAGATTCTACAGAAAATTTCCCCTTATCTCATGAGTCTGTACATATTCTCATCATTCCCCTGCACACACACTGACAGTACAATCCTCTGCATATCTACTCAGAAATAAGTTCCATTATGTTCAATGGGGCTTACTCCCAGAAAAGTGTGGATAGGATTGCAGCCTGAATTTTATGAAACACACACACACACACACACACACACACACACACACGAACACAGAATTTTATGAAAGACTTTCTGGCTCAGGATTGGTTTTTAATCTACCCTTCTTACATTGGAATACGAGACTGACGTATTAGCCATGAATAATTTGAGCCTTGGCATAGAAAGTCACCAGGGAGAGTGTACGTTAACAGCCCTCCTCTCAGAGTCATAACAATTGTACTGATAGAACCATTAATGATACTCAGCACAAGGAGGTAAATGGAGAAGAGTCATAAAGCCACAATGGATTTCTCTCCTTAGGAAACAGCAGGACAAACCAATCCACTCTTGGCCCATAGAAAACAACAAAACCATTAGTGGAATAGACACATTCTAATAGAAAATTTCAAACTATGGGAAGAAACATCATAATTAAAAGTGTTTTAAAGAGTACTTAATGTTAGTTCAATTATACTCATGAAATAACAATGAATCGTTCAGAACAAAGTGAATACTGACAAGGAGATACCATTCTCTCTATTTTTGTTCTTTCATGGATTCTGAGAATTAATAGCAACTTTAGAAATTAGCCCTTTCACTAGAAATTAGACTAGGCAGTGGTGTTGCTGGAGGGGGTGAGGAACCATAAGTGGTACAGGTGCTGCACTGCGCCTCGCAAACCAGTGCAATGCGGCTCTGACAATGTGGAGATAGACAAGACCCAAAGGTTTAAGAAGTGTGTGTGTTGTATGTGCTGGTGTAGTATATACTGTACCTGTAACCCTCAGATAATCTGAGAAGCCTGTTACTCCCTTTCTAAGGTATGGGAGTTATGCTTAAGAACAAGAGCACACAGGTCAAACCACTAGGTTATTAAGAGCACAATCCTGGAACAACGTCTGGCGACGGAATGAGCGTTTTGTCGCCGGAAGACATTGTGAACGTGCCGTAAAGCATGTTCGTGATGACTCGGGAGTAAGGGAGGCCGGCACAAGGCATATAGAATAGCAGCTCTCCTGATTCCAAACTGAGATATTCAATTTAAGTAATAAATGCTGTTTTAAGTAATAAATGCTGTTTGTATGTTTTTATCAGTGATAAACTGAATACATTTCAGCACATGTCCCTCACAATCCCTTAAAATTATAGGTGTTGGAGAGGCAAATAAAAACAAGAGATAATGTGACATCAGGAACTAACTATGCGGTGCAAAGTCTGGACCATAAACATCTGCAGGGAGTTGGGGATCTACGTGGAAGAGTGGCTAGGTAAGTTTAAAAAAGGTAAAGGTATCCCCTGACAATTAAGTCCAGTCGTGTCTGACTCTAGGGTGTGGTGCTCATCTCCATTTCAAAGCCGAAGAGCCAGCATTGTCCAAAGACGCCTCCGTGGTCATGTGGCCGGCATGACTCTCCTTGCCGCAGGGCGTAGCATGCAGCTGGAACATGGAGCGCTGTTTACCTTCCCGCAAGTGGTACCTATTTATCTACTTGCATTGACATGCTTTGGAACTGCTAGGTTGGCAGGAGCTGGCCAAGCAACGAGCGCTCACCCTGTCGCGGGAATTGAACTGCTGACCTTTCGATCGACAGCTTATGGTTCAGCGGCTGAGAGTGACTTGTGCTCCTTAGCTCTCATTTCCAACATTCTAGTGAATAATTGTTGCACAGTGGCTAGACTTGAGTAGGTTACCCCCCCCCCCCCACCGCCCACATGAAGTCTGCGGCAATTAAATTTATTTCACTGATTGTTTCATTTTCTTCCCTCGTCTGCTGTTTACTTCTTTTAAAAGAACCACTTTCTTTCCAATGCACAAAGGTGGCTGCGTTTTCTGGGGCGTTCAAAGTTCATTATGGTCCCCTTTAAATATTCTCGGAGTCACATGAAAGCTGCTCATCTCTGAGTAGGTCTCAGATGGATGGGAAAACATCTAAATTTAAAATGGAAGGAAAGAGCATGCATGTGCCTGGGTAGAGAAATGAATGTGTGTGGATAGATGGACAGACGGACAGAAGGAGCATGCATGTACCTGGATGGGTGGGAGGTACATATGGATGCATATTCAGAGGAAGGAATATGGTGTAGTGGTTTGGGAGTCGGACTTAGACCTGGTAGATCCAGGTTCAAATCCCCACTCAGCCACGAAGCTTCCTCGGTGACCTTGGGCCAGTCACTATCTCTCAGCCCCAGCTACCTCACAGGGTTGTTGTGAGGACAAAAAGGAGGGGAGGAAATATGTACACCACTCTGAGCTCCTTGGAGGAAGGGCGGTATAAAAATGTGAAAAAACAAAATAAATAAATAAATAAATAAATAAATGGCCTGGATGGGTGGATGTGTGTGTGAATGGATCAAAGGATTTCCATGTGCTTGGACGGCTGGATGAAGTTGTGCGCATGTGACATTACATGTTGTGTCTGGTGTCGCCCCTTCAGTGGCCATTTTGTGTCAACTTCCACCTGTTCAGCAACCATTTTGTGACTGTCCCTGCCCCCCCATAGCAACCATTTTGTGGAGGTGCGTGCCACCCATTCTTGAAATTCCTAAGGTGCCTACAGTCTCTACAAGGTTGGGGGGGGCTGATCTAAAGGACTCAACCACCCCCTCCTAGCCAGGTGTCGATTCAATGGGAAACCACCATGCAATTGGCTCTGTCCACATGGTTGGATCATTTTGATGCAGCCTCCAAGCAGCTGGGATAATATTTACAGGGCACCTAAAGTACATAGGAAGTAGCAGTGAATGTGCTGCTTGTGGTAGTTAGATTTGTCAACATGTTGGTTGAAAGAAGAACCAGCTGTAGCATCACAGAATTATAGAGCTAACAAGAAACAAGAGTTCTTGCTGACTTTTACACCAATGCTAAATCACCCATTCCGGGCAGCTAGGACACGGGAGACCCATTTCAACAATGTTATAGTGTTCAAAAGTGATTTTCATATTTTGGTCATAGTTAGCCACAGAAATGCTCCTGGATTCCCAGGTGGCAGCTGTGGCCAGGGGAGCCTTTGCCCAGCTTCGGTTGGTGCGCCGGCTGCGACCATACCTGGATCGCGCAGGCCTGGCCACGGTGATCCATGCCACGGTGACCTCAAGGTTAGATTATTGTAACACACTCTACGTGGGGCTGCCCTTGAAGACGGTTTGGAAACTGCAACTGGTGCAGAATGCGGCGGCCCATGTGATCACCGGAAATAAGCGGTTTGACTCAGTCGTGCCGCAGCTTCGGTGGCTGCCAATTCATTTCTGGGCCCAATTTAAGGTGTAGGTTTTGACCTTTAAAGCCCTATATAGCTCAGGGCCAGGCTATTTGAGAGACCGCCTACTTCCGTACAATCTGGCCCGTCCCCCTCAGGTCATCGGAGAAGGCCCTTCTAAAAGTGCTGTTGCCTTCAGAGGTGAGAAGGGTGGCGGCAAGAAATATGGCCTTCTCAGTAGTGGCACCGACCGTATGGAATTCCCTCCCTCTGAACTTATGAACTGCTCCCTCCTTGGAGGCCTTCCAGCGGGGCCTAAAGACATGCCTTTTTAAACATGCCCTCTGAGTTAACCACCCAGCCTTTTAGTGGTCCAACCCCTTTACTCCTGTTTTTTTTTTACTCTTTTTACTCCTGATTTTATATTTTGTTATATTTTTGTTGTGTTTTTAGATTTTATTAATGTTTTAAGAGTTTTATACTATATGTATTTTATTGTTGTAAGCTGCTTTGAGTCCCCCCTATGGGGAGAAAGTAGGATAAAAATCTAATGAATAAAATAATAAATAGAGTATTAGGAACTACAGGGATCAGCAATGAAAAATTAGGCACTTTCCTATACACGGAGCTTGCAAGAGTCCAAATCATTAGCATTATTTTAATTCCCCAAGTAATTTTATCAATTCTAAGGCCATCTATCTTTTTGGTCGGAAAGAAAGCAAATCTCTAGACTCAGCACAACCTTCTGACATTGCAGCACCACGGCTGGCTGTAGCAGCTGTATTTAAACAGTCAATTTTTAAATGGAGCTAAGGGTGAATAATTGCTCTTAGGTTAAGCTAGGGTACATCAACATGATTTATACCACAATATATAATAACTTTTTGCATATTGCTTGCTACTAGCATTTTCTTACAGAAATGTTGAGCTGGTCAAATTTGCAAAGCTGAAAAACCACCAGTAGAAAAGATTAAAGAAAGCACCTGTGACAGCTATCAATAAGGACCTTGTCATGTGATAGTTCAAATGCAATTATCCATTAATGGAAACTGAAGGACAAGTTCAGAGGTCATAATTTTCAGGCAGAGAAGGACCCACAGGTATTCTTGGAAGCAACTGAAAATGTAAAATGCCTCAATATAGTCCTATATCTTTTTCATTATTAAAAACCTTTATATCTCACTTTCTCATTTGAAAATCTATAAGGCAGCTCTCAAAATTTCATTACAACTAAAAATGTAAAGTAATAAGCCAAAAGATAAAATATACAGAGCAGCAAGATCTACACAGCACATCAAGCTGTTAGCAGCAATAAATAAGCAAACATCAGAACTGTCACAGAATTCGAAAAGGTCACCAGAAACAAACTGTCTTCAGATGCCTGAAGCCCATCAGGGAAAGAGCAGAGAAACTTTCCTAGGGGAGTTCTACCATAATACTGAAAAGGCGCTACCCTACTCTGCCACCCACCGCATCTCAGTCAGAGAGGGTGGATGGAACAAGCCCTCTGAAGAGGTTCATATGTGGGTAGGAAGAGACAGTCCTACAAGTTTTCTGAGCCCAGACTGTTCAGAAATTTAAAGGTCAAATCAGGACTTTAATTTGGACCTGGAAACCAACTGTACAGTCTGCTCTGTTCAATAAGCCACATTATGTACCAGCTGTAGTTTCTGACGCTCTTCAAAGGCAGCCCCACCTAGAGCACATTGGTTGGGTACTGGTAAGTCAAATTCTAAATGCATGATGTATGAGGGGAGGAGAGGTACCAGTTTGGGTGGATTTACTTTCAAGATGAGAGATGGTGGTGGGAGCAAATGAGCTTGAGGGAATTCTGCGATTGTTAAGATAGCCATGTGTTTTGTCACCAATCTTCACTTCTAGATGTGATGCCAGCATTGCAAAACTCTCAGGAGATACAAATATCATCAGACATGAGATCCAAAAGCTAGAGAAAGAAATTCATACCATCCAGTCTACATTGGAAAATTATACTAATAATGTAGAGATGAAGGTGAGCAGATCTGACGGAAAAACTTATTTCAGTCTGTAAGATACCCTATGTCAGACATTATCCAGTCTCTTATATCCTGTTCATTATGGCTTACACGTTAATGGAAGACAAAGCAACCCATTTTGCATTCTGGTGGGGAAACACCATGTACTGTAATGGGATACTGATCACAGTATCTGTATCTATGATGAGATGCAATGTTAGGATTTGGTGTGCCTGAAGAGATGGTGCACCATCACAACTACATGTATTATATTTATAGCACTTAAAACTAAGCACTGTACACAGGTATATAAGCTTACTCAAATTTACTAACAGAATGGAATTGTAAGAAAACTCAACCCAGATCTTAGAATTGCAACATTAAAAAATAAAAATCTTAAAGCCCATACACCATTTTAGCTATATCATAAGAGTCTAATTTTTTTTTAAACCTTGTTTTCCACTTTGGCCTGTGTAAGGGAGAATTGTGAGCCAGATAGTATAAACTCTGAAGGCATTACTGTTGTTCATAGAAAAAGCCTCCAACTGGGCCACACACTTTCAATACTGGGCCTGCTGCTGCCTGTGGTTTTGGATTCCAGCTACCTATCCATCGGGCAAAGGATTTTCAAGCCTGGGTACCCTCAACTAGCTTTGCTACCTCAGAGTGGGACCCAGTCCCTAACTATGCCCAGCCATATTTCAGAGGTGGAGCTTAGCAGAACCATAGAACAGTGGTACTCAAAGTGGTGGTCCAATTTAAGGTTGACCCATGCTAGTCCATGAGCCCATCAGCTGCTAGTCCCCTGTGAATTTCCAGGAAAGAAACAATAGTAATAAATAATATGGCGCAAATATAAACCTGGTCCCTCGCACACTGGGAAAATAATTGCTGGTCTGCCACATCAAATAGTTTGAGGAGCGTACTGGTAGAATACCCTTCCCCAACAAACAAGCAAGCCAGACAGCAGTCTGATCTAAATCCTCTTTAATCCATGCTCCCCCAAAACATTGTGCCCACAGCCTTTTAGCCATAAGTGCACCTATGAGTCCACCTGAATTAGAATTTAGTGTTAATCTGTATTGCAATATTATACGCTGTGTACTAATAATTACTTCTGCCCAGATTGATGGAAAGCCTTTATTTTCAACAAAACTAATTCTCAGAAAAGCTCTTAAAAATAGGCTTGCCTGACAGTCTGCCTCTTTCCATTGTAACAGTAGCAATAATGCACATTTAATGCAAGTGCTGGAGTCCTGCCTCATAAAGACTGTCCCTTGTTGAATTCTCATTAGGTAATGCAGCTATTAGGCAAGATAGAGACGGCAAACTCAGAACAAAACTCAAATTTAAAGGCAGTGCAGGGGGATCAGCACCATGAATTGCAGCTCTTGGATCTCAAGTAAGTGATGGAAGCTTTTTAATTTTATTAATGTGCCTGGTAGACTGTTTTAGAGAGCTGGAGGTGGCATGAGAGAGCAAAACAGAACCATTAATTTACATGCATTTGGGAATTCTGGCAGACCAGTGAAGAGAAAAGTGCAGCAGAAATATCTGAAATATGACAATATTGGTTTCAAAACTAATCACCAGGGTGAAGCTATGCTAAATAGGCCTGTTATCTCACAAAGCAAATGTTATTTCTCATAGTTAAAGGCAAAGCAGGGACTGCAATTTTCACTTTACTGCAATATTTATTGCTCAAGTATGCCCAGAGATGAAGATGTACAAGGGTGTCTGTGCCTCCTTAAGTTCACAGGCAAAATTGTCACGTTATGGATAAGAGTCCATACAGGGCAATCCTACCCATGAGACCCACTGAAGCAATCACCTCAGCCTGCAGGTTAGAGAGGCAGTAACCATGGGAGCCTGTCCACCTCCCTATTACCATGGAAGAAGTGCCCACCTCCTTGTGTCTCCTGTTATTAGGGGCTGCCTGCCTGCCCACACTCACGAGCACCCCCCTACCCTACCAATGTGCCAGGGATGAGGTACAAAGAGCTCCTCCTCCTCCTCTCCCCTTCTGCATTGAATTTGTAGAGAAGGTAAAAGAGTGGAAGAGGAAGGGAGGAGAGCAGTGAGGAGACCTCATAGTTTAGACCAGGGTGGTCCAACGTTTCGTACCTCGAGGGCCACATGCGAACTTCGACATGAAACCCGGGGGCCGCACAATAAATTAAATTATTAATTAATAATGACCGATGCATGCCCCGCCCCGCTGTCTAGCATGCCCTGCCCACGCTCCCCTGAAGATCGAAAAGGCGGCCAGCTCCTGACCGCCTTTCTGATCATCAGGGGAGTGTGGGTGACTGCGGGGGAGGGGAGCTCCAAGAGCAGCCGGGGGACGCGTTGGACCACCATGGTTTAGACTGTGTAGCATGCTTTTGGTTGAACTAGTCTCTGCCCATGCAATGGATTGGGAGCAGCTCAGTACCAACGGATGTTGTATATTATTCTTGGATTTTTATCTTGCTCCCCCCCCCATAGGGGCCCCCAAAGTGGTATATTCTGAACAATTGGTCTCCTGTGCTGAATGTGGGTTTGTCTTGGGTGAAAAGGCACCTACTTTTTTTTTCTGGACATGTAAAGGCACTTTTTATACAGGGCCTATTCTAGAAGCACAAGATACAGTACTTCCAGCCACCTTCTCTCTTCATGTGACATCACTGCCCTTAGACTGTATGATCCATATAGTTTGGGTTCTAGAAATGAGTGTCATAAACAGAGAACAAATGCTCCAGCAAAATCACACTGTAGAATCCTTCTTTGACAGTACCACTATTTGTTCTATTTGTGTGTCTGTCTCATGCCAATAAAGGTTGATTGATTGATTGACAGTACCACTGTAGAATGCAGAGAGGGGCCTGAGCTAGCATCTCTCTCCGTAATGTGGTATTTACTACATGGCAAAAATGAAGTCATTCTGCTGTGATGAAATCCAGGAAGGACTCTACCGTGTGTGAACATGCAGTATTTCTCAGTTCATGATATTTTAGCCAAAAGCCCTGTGTATTACCTGGCCTCTCTGTTTTTTACCCTCAACTTCTCACTCTGTTCCAAGGGCTTATTTTCTCCATGAGTGTACAGGGGAAATTGTCAAACAAAAACTGCAGATCAAAATTTAACAGCACGGTTTAAGTTCAGGTCAACCACAAAACCACAGAGATTCAGTTAAGAGTAAAATATGGCCCTGAATCACCAATTATTGCTCACATTGCAAATGTATGCTTGCACACAAGCTCCTAAACCTGACTTATCCCTTATAGTTTTCATTAATACCAAGGTGTCTCATTTCTATTTCCAAAATGATTTTCAACTGTGCCTACATTTCAGAACTTCATTTGTGTCTGTAGTGGAGAAAGGTGGCCCACACCCATAAGCTGGGTTTAAACAGACCACAGCTGCTGCTTCTTCTATAAATTTGGATACCCAGGGACGGGAACCCCAGAGGATCCAACAGCCTACCTGCTGTCTCAGCCTCTTTGCTGAGGGAATCTGACTACTGAGAGAACTTGCCCAAGTGGCTTGCTTATGGGCACCAGTGATTGCGCACTTGGGACATTAGGGAAGGTATTAAAGGAAGTGAGCTGGTGGCCCATGATCCATCTTCCCCTAACCCCAAGGCCCTAGAACTCCACAGAAGAGGGATGCCACTGGGGTCAGGGGGCAGCGCCACAGTACCTTAAACAGCCACGTGGGCCCACGGCTGGCTTCTTGTCTCTTGTACCGCTTTTTTTATCTTGTAAAACATCTGTAAAAAGGAGAAAATGTGACCGTAAGTGGCTTCTGGTTGACCACGCAACCAGAAGTTGCTTCCGATCGCATTTTTTTCCTTTTTACACGTATTTTACAAGATAAAAAAGCGGCATGAGAGACAAGAAGGCAGCGGTGGGGCCGCGCAGCTGTTAATTAAGGTACAGTGGCACCGCCCCCTACACCCCATCGCGGACTTGAGCATCCGTGGGGGTTCCGAAAATGGAATCCCCGCAGATACATAGGGCCCACTGTATTATGTTTAAGGTAAAGGTGACCCCTGACAATTAAGTCCATTATGTTTAGTGGTAGCTAAACAAGACCCCATAAAAAGAACCTGTTTGACATATTATAGACATAAATGGTCTGGAGCCATCTAATCATTTGATTTTGTCTGTAAACTGCTTTGTGAACTTTTTGTTGAAAAGCAGTATATAAATACTGTTGTTGTTGTTGTTGTTATATTACAGCCACTTTAACACTTAAAAGTTTTAGAGCTGTAAGAAGAATTGGGAAGGCTTCCAGTTTTAATAGCACTCTAATAATTAAAAATAATAATTCCCTTTGAATATTAGAATCAGTGGTCTTTTAAATGACATGAAGGATCAAATTCAAAACCAACGAAAGTGGACAGAAAATGAGATGAGGAGAGCTGAACAAGAACAAATCTATCTCACAAATCAACTTCTTGGTACAATGAAGGACAGAGTGGTAAGAATATTTCTAACCATTAAGTCTACTGTGGCTCTACCCAAATTTGCTAAATTAAGCCCTTGTGAAAGTACTGCACTGGTAATGAATAATTTTTCAACAAAAAAGAATCCTACAACTCTACTTCTGGTTGAGTTAATAATAATTTATATTAAGCATACATGTGTAACTGTATCCTTTAAGTAATTGGGGTGGGAGGCAAAAAAACCAGGCAAAGAAAAAGCTGGGAGAAAGGTTCTCCTCTATGAAATCTAAGGCTGCAATTCTACACACACTTGCTTGGGAGCAAATCTTCATTAAACTCATAGGATTGCATAGACAGGGGAGGAAGGATAGGATGAGCATGGAGACAGAGCAGATGCACAAAGGAAATCAGTATAGAAGGTAGTGAGATTTTATTACTAGGGTTGGATATTTCATAATCTTTGTAGTATTTTTGTCCTCAGGCTCAACATATTACTGTTGAGAGTCAATATAAAAATGTTATTCCTATGAAATGGAGCATTCAGAAAGTGTATGGATTCAAATTTTTGTGTTTTTAAAAAATACCTCCCACTATGGGTGGGGCTCCTATCACAGATCAGGTCATAAAATACTGGCTTAATCAGTCTGTCACATAGAGTGCCCACTTTTCAAAGAACGACATTCCAGATTTTGGTTCTTGGCAACGGACTAGCTTTTGGCTCCATGCAGGCACTTAAGTAGAGTGTTTTAGCTTCAAGAAATCCCTGTTCCAGGATCAGAGCTTAATGTTTATCTGAACTAGCATTTCTCATACAAAGTTTTTGATACAGCCGGAGAGGCGCATTTCATAACATGTTGCTGGATTAAAAGAATGATGTGTACTGTATTTAGCATATCCTATTCTTATATACAAAAGCAAAGTGTCAAACCTAAATTCATGACATTTGCAAAGCATAGCATCACATTTTATGTAACAAATTCAAAGTCAGACATTTCTGAAATATCAAGCAGTTTTGAAGATTACCTCATTGTGGCAAACTCTGGCTAAAGAAATCTATAGCTTTCTCATTCAGTCTACAAATCCAGATCCCACCTGAAGTTTCTCGTACCTACGAATTATTGCAAAGGAGAAGACCACTATGGTGCGTCTGTGCTAGAAACATTTAGTATCCATGTAGAATTAATACAACATGGCAAATTCCCCATGTGTGTTGTGATCACGGATAAGTGACGTACATAGTGGAGCCCACAGAGTGGTTGGAGTTGTGTACTTTTTAACTTGGGAATTCCAGGGGATGATTCATATAATCAGCTCTTAGGATGTTGTTTTAAAGTGATGAGAACATAAACTTTGTCTTGAACTCTATTAGGTTCTTAAAACATGGGAGCAATACAGAAAGAAAGGCACTGCCCTTCTGAATAACGCAACAGAAGCACTCAGTTCTATTCCATTGAACACAGTTCTGGATACTACTTTTTTGCTATGTGTCTCTAACTTGACAGACACTGCAACTCCCTTAGCTACAAGGGCTCAAATGTGCCTTTCCATAAGCTAGGCACAGAAAGAAACTGATACAGGACCAAATCCTATCCAACTTTCCAGCGCTGATGCCAACATCCTGTGTGTGTGTGTGTGGGGGGGGGTCACAGAGGCCTCCTCGAGGGAAGGGAACATTTTTTAGTGTTCATGTTTCTAAGTTTTTTACTGTTTCAGTATATTCACACACACACAGGTTGAGTGCCTGTGCGAAGCAACATCTTGGAAACTTCTAAAACCTTAGGAAGTGGGAGCTGGCATTTGCCCCCTCGTCTTAAGTGGGCAGTCCCTGGGCTACGCGCATGCCTCGAGGGACTGGCAAGCACCTTCTTGCCCAGTTCTTTTTGTATAGATGAATGTAGTTTTCAGTTAGAATGCTACTGCCGTTCAGCAGCTGCGGTGTAGTGGGGAGCCTTCCTGGACATTTTTTTACCTTCCACTTCCTTAAGAGTCATCTGTCTATAGAAATTATTTAAAACTTTGGGCCAAACATTTCATACTCCATCTACTCATCATTTTGAAGAAAAGCCATGGAACTCTCCTGCCAGTCTATTTTAAATCCTTGAAACGTATTTTTTGATACTTAAATGTATTTTTGATAAATATATCCTAGTGACTTTCTGTAGGACATAAGGTTTTAATAAAATATTTTAACATTTTCTGACTAAGCTATTACAAATATAGTAATTATATTACTATATATTAAAAATAGACAACTAAAAGGCTATTATCAGAAATATTTAATTACATGTAAGGTACTGTTTTTCCTATAAGCAGTCAGCACTGGTGGCTATTTCACAGAGATTAAATTGTTTACATGCCTCCTACACAACCTCAGTGATTCCCTTCTGTAGTTTGCAACACACTTCTCTCATTGGCTCCCCAGATCTCCTTCATCCATCACTATTAAGAGATTTTGCAATTAGCTGTCTCCTTCCTGTATCACAATAAATGGCTGTTTGGAGGAATAGCTCTTCCTCACCAGTTCCTCCGCCCATCCCAGCTGGTTCTTCTAATACCTACCCTATATCCCTCTGCAGTGTTGACTGCTCTTCCCTAGTTTTTTTTTCCACATTTGTATACCACCCTTCCTCCAAGGAGCTCAGAGTGGTGTACATATTTCCTCCCCTCCTTTTTTTGTCCTCACAACAACCCTGTGAGGTAGGTGGGGCTGAGAGATAGTGACTGGCCCATGGTCACCCAGGAAGCTTCGTGGCTGAGCGGGGATTTGAACCTGGATCTTCCAGGTCTAAGTCCGACTCCCAAACCACTACACCATCCTGGCTCTCAGGTTTCATGTGCCTCTCATATTTGTTCTGTTCACAGTATTCTTTTACGCTTGCTTTCCAGACCCTAGTACCATTCTGCAGTCTGTTCAGTCTTCCCATATTCACCACTGCCATAATGGCAAGTGCAGGAACACCCATTTCTGCATGATTTAGCTGCAGATGGGAAAGATACTGAAAACGCTCCAGAGAATAAACATGGTGGCAATTACTGGAGACTGGATCTTTCTGTTGGTTGTCCCCAGTATACAGTCATATATATTCATAGGAATTTAGGCTTCTATTGACTAAAACTACCACAGAAGCAATAGTGTTCAACATTTCATATTTCTGTGCATGACTTTTCTTTCCAAAACTGTGTTTAGAAAACTGTTTGCAAGTGGTTAAGAGTTGTCAGAGTGTAGCTACCTGCTGTTTCAAGATGAATGGTCCTTATTGGGCAGCCACACACAAAACCTTGGCTGCTACACAGAAGTCAGAGTTCTCCCATTGTATTTATACCAATTAGTACTAACTCATCCTTCAACTCCTTCCCCTCAAAATCCACCTTTTCTATGAAACCTCTGGCTTAACCTCTCAGATCTCATCCCCAGTTGAAACGTTAGTTCCTGTAATTGCACTTGCTCATAATTGCCTTTGTTACCCACTTGCTTCTCTCTTTTCAATACCCCAACATGTAGGTTGCAAGTTCCTTGGGGCAGCAACCTATTTTTTGTTTTTATTTTTATTCTCTAAAACACGATGTACAGTAATGAACTGCAACGATCTGTATGTACTTGATACAGTTACACAGATCATATATAGTCTTGTCAATCAAGATTTAAAAGTGACAATGAACTAAAAATTATGGCTTGTATCCAGAGCATTACGAGTGGAAACCCATTCGCACATCAGGGCTTTTGGGCTCACTCCTGCCCCTAAAAGCTGCTCCTGAGGGTCAGAGGACCCTCCTGAAATAATGCACAAGAAGGGACTGAAGTGGGAGGGACAAATTGGCAGAAATTGGGCAGGGGCAGCTTGTGTGAGTGGAGTAGTCTTCTGCTTGTGGTACTCTGGATCTAAAATGTGCCTATAGTCTAAAATGTTTATACAAGTAATATAAAATCCTTACCAGAAAGGATTACAACAGGAAACATAAGAAAGCAGTTTAACTCATACTTATTAGCCAAGAAGCAGTTTGAGAGTATAAAACTATTCTTATTTTTGTAATTCTATTAATTTCTCATAATGTTATCTTTTAAAAGGATGTAGTGGAAAAGAAGATGGAAGAAGGGTTTCATTATCTGAGCAAAAGGGTAGTAGAAAGTGTAGATAAAGCACAGCGATTTGACACAGAGCTGACGCAGGTGAAAAATGATCAAAATAAACTGCATGCAAGAATTACTAGATTTGAAAAATTGATGTGGAATGAGCTGGAAGAAATGCAGAGTGAATACAGATCAGGTGAGTGAGGGTGTGTTTTTTTGGGAAAACATTTTAAAGAAGAGATGCACATCATTCTCTCCTGATCCTTCAGATGTGTTTTCCAAATCAGAATAAATACATGGTAGACGAGGAAAGAGAAGCTTACATCATTATGTATTATTCATCATCCTCTCATTACCTTGTGGAGGATATTTCTGTCACCAATGTGAAACTCCACTTGAGTTTGAGATGCAACTTGTCAAAAACTTTGAACGGTATTCTGGCATGGGGAGCCTAATCCACCTTAACTCCCCACGCGGTGATGCATTGCAGTGGCACCAACGTGGTGTACGCTGCACCCCACAGGGGAGTTTTGGTCTCTGGAGATCTCCTCAGGACAAGAGAACCTGGGGAAGGCCCCTGGTAGACCAGTGGGTCTAC
The DNA here is from genome assembly GCA_026170595.1 of Plestiodon gilberti rubricaudatus. Taxonomy (NCBI): domain Eukaryota; kingdom Metazoa; phylum Chordata; class Lepidosauria; order Squamata; family Scincidae; genus Plestiodon; species Plestiodon gilberti. The sequence goes on from JANXHW010000002.1 coordinate 42,549,728, forward strand.
TCAGACCCGCACCAGTGATAATGCTGGTGCAAGTCTGCATGGACCCATGACGGTGGATTGAGCCCGGGAAGGGGGCTTGGATTTGGTGGATGCCACTGCTGCTGAACCCACCCCCTTCCTGGTCCCGATCCACCCTCCTCCCTGCCTGCCTGCCTGTCACTGCCCCATTCCATCCACCCCCGCCTCCCTCCCACCCCCTGTGCACCCGTACCTTGGGCAGTGGGCGTCCATCTGCTGCTGCACGGAGCTGGCTGCTCATTGCTTCTGGCAGTGGCCAGCCCACGTGCTCAGGCGTGACATGCTTTGCGACTACCAGAAAGCGCCTAGTACTGCCATAACACTTGTTCCAGTGGTGCTAGCTGCTATTAGGATTGGGTCGTTAAAGAAATAGCAACTGGCTATTTCCAGTCTTCTCTTACCAGCTTACACTTAGGGCAGCCCAATCCACCTGCCGGATCCTGATCTCCGCAGGCAGCCCATGGCGGAAAGTCTACTCGGGGAAGGGAACGCCTATCCCCTTCCCTGAGTGTAACAGCGGCTGGGGCAGATAGGCCTCCTTGGATTTCCACCAGCTATTTTGCTGGCGTAAGTTGGACGAGGCCATGTAATGGCCCAGCCGCCTGGCGGGGACCGAGATAAGGCGGGAGCCATGCTGGGCCTATGGGCGCCCTCCCGGCTCTGCCGTCCCTCCCCCCGTCTGCCAACCCTCCCCCCTGCCCGCTGGATCCAAACTTACCCGGTCCGGTGGCTGGCCAAGGGCTCCATTGGCGGAGTTGGGAAGGCCGGCCTTGTGCCTCGGTCTGCCGCCCGATAATAGAGCAGGATTGCATTCTTAGTTAGGCAGTACTGTCTTCATAAGACTATTTTCAGGCATCACACTCACTGTGCTCAAGCAGAATATCAAATAAGTATCACTGTGATAAGATAAGGTTAAGTAGAAGAAGATAGACCTTGGCCAAAGCAGTCTACTTTCCCAAAGCAGTCAAAGTAGATTCTACATCACAGGGAGGAGGGACTAGGGAAGTGATAAGTTGCTCCAGTTCCAACCTTTGTAGCAGAATCTTATTCTCTCAGGAAGACACAACTCTAATTGGTGAAATCCAATTAACAAAAGCTTTATTGATTACAACAAGGCATGTCAATATTGCTAAGCTGCTATGTCCCTAACACATCCACACTCCCATTCACTTACACATGCTCACCTAAGGTTGGCCAAACCTGCTGACCGCTGTATTCATTCAGTCTGAACTGGGGTGAAGCAATATTTGATATCTCAAAAACCTGATGTGATAGACAAAAACTGATGCCAGATTTGGAATCAGCACCCTGAAATTAGTCTAAAACAGCTGCAAAAGTCCAGGCCAGAAAAAAAAAATTGTAGACCAGTGTTATTGAGCTGCAGCTTCCTGTAAGTGCTCCCATTAACATGGTGGCTAAAAACTGTGTCACCGTAAACCTCCAGTTGTATCAGCCTGTTAGATTCACACATTGGTTCTCTATGGAAATTTATATCTAGGGAGAAGAAGGAAGAGCTCTATCCTCATTTCTATATTTTCTTAAAGAACCAAAAGCCATTCCAGATCATCATATATCTCTCAGAGTTACCCACAGAGTAATGAAAGGAAAGCAAACAAATCTTCTGGATACAATTCTAGAAAGATACCACACTTTCTTCATTGAAGTTGTCCATAAAAATGCCTTCTGAAAAACTCATATGATACTATGTTGACCATTTGCATATTTATGCAGAATTTAAAGCTTTCTCAGTTATGATGCCATGTTTTTATAGCAGAGCATGTGGAAATACCAATAAGGGAAAATTATAGTGATTATGGAAATTTTAATTTCACTTCACTTCATATGGATTGTGTACAGATACTCATAGTTTTTTATGAAGGTGTCAAACTAAATTCTTACATCCAAAAGAAACCATAGTGGCAATGATGTCAAGACTGATAATTTTGCAACGTTCATAGCATTAAAGAAAATTTGAGGTAGACAAGCATCTTCTTTCAAAGAGACTGAATTCTGTTAATGCACATTTATGGCATCAGACTGAACTGATTAATTTGTTATTTTAAAAAGAGAGTGATGTGTAGTTGAAGTTCTGATTAATAGCATTTGAAAAGAAAAAAACAATCCTTACTAACGTTTATCCATTTAACTAAAGCAGACTTGTAATTTACTAGGATTTCAATCCATCCGTGACTCTCTTGATGCCCTTAAACAAATACAGACAACCAAGCTGAAACTTGAGAAAGAGAAATTCAAGCAAGATATGAAGAAGATACGACGAAAGATAACTGAGCTCCAAGAGGATTAATGCCATATTTAGTAGCTTCAGTTACTTTGGTGAAAGGAAGTGTTCAAATGATTGGAAAAAAGCTTCTCAGTTCTACAGTATCAACCTTGGTTTCCTGTTTCCATAGGACATCAGTAACATTCCGTACATTACTGCTGTAACAGAGTCGCTGAGAAATCCAAGTCATATTCTGAATCATATTCATACATCATATTTATATTTTCAAGAAAATAAAATTCAAGGACTAACAGTTGAGTAATTGTTGTACATTCAGTTGCGTGCCATGTTTCATCAGTCTATTTTCTGGCCTTACATATATGCTAAAAAAAGACTCACTAAGCCCTTGAAGTGCAATTTTTTTAATCAGGTACCACTGTAGGTCATATTAAGACACAGCTACATATAATTTCCTTTTAAAAAAATACTGAATTTTATGATAAAGTCCACTTTTGTGACTTCAATAACATCCTGCAAATTCAAATGGTTAATCTTATGTGCATAATGGTCTGGTTACAGGTTTGTTTTTCCCTGAGGCTTTAATTTTGGCCAAGGATATATAGTTAGGAGGAAGGCAAAGGAAGTGAGATGAACAGAATGTGTGGAAAGCCACAGGAGTGGTTGTAGAACTAGAGCAAAAGAAAGGAAGATGTAAGGCATAGCTGTTCCTCAATCAACCCTCCACACATTCTGGCTTACTAAAATTAGATAGATTCACCACCATTTTTTATTTTGTAAGATTTTTTTTTAAACAGTCATCTTGTTATGGATATCTGCAGTCATACATATGTTATGAAAGATTCAACCTAAAATCATTATTTCATGTCCCTCATTAAAGCTTTCAAGGACCAATTCACTCAGCCATGCCACAGACTACACTGGTCATTCGCACAGAATTTCTGTATCCTAAAGAAGCCTGGCAGCAATATTTTGCAATTGTACCACAAGAATAAATGTCTGAACATCAACTGAGAGATCCATGAAGTCTCTTTAAGATAGGTTTGTTAAGAAGATTGTACAGAGATGGAGTTTGGGGCCATAATTCTGCCTTCAGGGATAATAGCACATAGCAGGATATTAACATACAAACTTGATGGCATTCCAAAGAGACTTTTAACATTTCCCTGTCAGTCATTTTCATAATTTAAAACATAATTTAAAACATTGAGAAAATTACTTACATTTCTCTTCCTTAGTCTCAATCTTAAACTGAGGGATTACATTTACTTCTCTTGAAACATCTACAACCCAATCCTGTCTAGCATGATGCAGCGGCACAAATAAGGTCTACACTGGCACAGCCAGAGGTCTCCTTGGGGTAAACAGACGTTTGTCCCTTTACCTCGAGTAGAGCCCCAGCCACCCCAATGGGTCTTTTTCAAATGTGCGCTAGCTATTTTGCTACCACACATTCGAGCTGGCCATGTAATGCCAGTCAGGCCTGGGAAGGGGGAATAGGATATGACGGAGGCCGCCGCCGATCTCTCTCCCTTCCTGGGCCTGGCTGACCAATCCCCCCCCCCCGAAACACCCCGTTCTGCCCTCTCCCTGCCCCTCTGCCGCCCAGCGGGGACTCACCTCTCCGCCATGTCAGTGATCCGTCCCATGGCGCCAGAGGCCTCTCTGCCAGCACCGCTTATTCGTCGGGTGCCGCAAAGGTGCTTTACGGCATGTTTGCGACACCTTAGACTTGCGGAGCGATCGCTCCACTGGTCTAAATGTAAATAGGATTGCACTGCTATGATGCAAACAGCTGTACAGTGAAAAGTATACAGACTAGTTCTTACTAACCCTGCTTAAGGAAGTCTTCTTTACAGACATTATAATTTTTTCTCTCTGCTAATATAGTAGCAGGTGATCTGTTCTGCATTTTACCATCCCATCTAGGAGTGATAGCAATGATGGAGGATGGGAAAACTTGGTTAGAAATGATTAAATAGATGGCGCAAGTACAGGGATAGTGAATTTTTACCTTTAGGCTGTGCGATAAATCTTGCTAAAAACTCCCCTCAAGCACTGCTTGAGCCATTTACCATAATAACCAAGGGTAGTTTTAAAATGATTTTATGAGATGCAAAATTGTGAACTCGGGCAAATCACTACATTGTGCGTCATTTTAATAAATCAAGGGCTTCCAAATTGACATTTATAAGACTTGGTAAGGAGGATAAGTTTCTCAAAACAAAAACACTTTCTCCTAAGGTACAGGCTGACTCCTTCAGATACTAGTATCCAGAGTAATGTCTGCATAACAAACGCAAACGCAAGGCATTTGCCTTTCCTCCTCCTCCCCACTTTTAACCCTGTTGTTGTTCAGTCATTAAGTCGTGTCCGACCCTTCGTGATCCCATGAACCGCATCCCGCCAGGCCTTCCTGTCCTCCACTATCTTCCTGAGTTCGCTCATTTTCATGTTCGTTGCATCGGTGATGCTGTCTAACCATCTCATCATCCTTTGCCTTCCCCTTCTCCTTTTGCCTTCAATCTTTCCCAGCCTCAGAGTCTTCTCCAGAGAGTCCTCTCTTCGCATTAGGTGGCCAAAATATTTGAGCTTCAGCCTCAGTACCTGTCCTTCCAGGGAACAGTCAGGGTACTTTTAACCCTACCAGGGGGAAAATAGTAAAACATCCCGTGTGTGTGTGTAAAATGGTGCAATGGACAAGGGTTAAGAAGCTCCTCTTCCTTGTGCCACTCTTCTGCTTCAAATGGCAGCCATAGAGCCTTTGTTGTGCAAGAAAAAGTGGCCTCAAATACTACACATAACTTATACTTCCTCCCTCTTAAAATATAGTCTGTCTACTTTAGTCACTTTTATAAGAACTGGACCATTGTGCAGGAAGGGGAATCCCCATCAACACCAAGCAGTATTTGCTTGAACATGTACATTCAGAGGGCATTCCAGGGCAACACTCTTAAAATATCTCTATAAAACACAAGACTAATGCAGAGAGCAGAGTAAATGCATTATTTTTAATTTGCTGTGAACACTGAGACAACAGATTTAAAAGTCTTGCTGCAAACATGACATTGCTCTGAATGTAGAAGTGGGATTCGGAGACAAAATAATAAGTGTTTCAAAGGCTTCTGAACCTGACTGGTTTTATAGAAAAAGTTTTAAATAGTTATAAAGCTTTATAAAGCCACCACCAAATTATAATATTTATTTTGCCTGGGAAGCTGCAGAAGGATCAGCCTTTAAATGCCAACAACATATAGATACCAATACAGATAGCAAAAGCTTCAGCATGCTGTTGGGGTCGGCTGATTCTCAACTTAATACAATGATATATTAAGGCTGTGTTTCAAAGACAGAAACAGGCTTTACTCTGTAAACAGGCACCATAGCAGATGCCAAATAAGATTACCCCTGCACTTCACACAAGTCCAAAGGTATCTACTGGACAAGAGACAAGTAAATTACATTAGCAAATGCAACTAAATTTCAACCGAGCCGTTGAATGACAGCTTCTTTTTAAAATGTGCTGGAAAATTACTGCTACTTGTTCAACAACAAAGGAAACTGTACTAAAGGACGATTGCTACTTGGATGTGGTTGTCATGAACTTCTAGGGATAGTCTTCTGTCTGATCACCTCCTCATTGCAGGTAATATTAAGATGCTGTTGCAGACAGTTTTTTGTCTAGTCCCAAAGTTCGCACATCTCTGTTAACTCTGGCATTTGTGACAAGCACCTGAAAGAGAAAGAGGGGGCAAGGGGAATTATATATTATTGCTTATTATATTCCTATGACTTTACTTGCAAATGAGTCACAAGTCAACACTCCAAGCTAGAGATGTCACTTGGGTCATATGGATGACTCCAATGTACACAGACCTAATTATAGCATGGTAATTAATGTGCAATCCACCTTTGAGCTATGTTCCCATGGTACTTCTTCGACTAAGCAAAGGGAGACAGATGCACAGCACTCTTGAAAAAGCACCAGTTTTCGTTATGTTCATTCTTACTATTTTATTCCTCACATAAGAATAATCTGGTACTTAGTGAGGCAGCACAAGCGCCCCCCCCCCACTAGCACTGAGAAGCAAAACATGGCAGCAGTTGGTATGGTAGGTGAATGTTTAACAGTGGAATCCTGGCAGCTCTTCCTGCATCACACTACCAAGTTCCTCCTTTCCTATTTTCCCCCGTTATTACATGAGAGATGCACTGGTCCTACCGGGAGTGGGGAGGAGAAACAATCAGGGATCAGTTGTTTCTCCGGGACAATAGAACTGTGGTTCTCCAGTTTTCTTAACTTGGCGAGTACTATTTATCTTCTTTTAGTCAAGCATACATCTAGCCTAACAATGAAATGCCTCACACTGCATATTCATAAGAGGACTTTTCCTGGCCTGAAGAAGAAACCTATTACCAATACCCTAAAGAATAGTTTGCCTACCTAATAGATTCTAGAATTAGTTACAATTTCTTAATCTTTCTGCCCAGGAGACCAAAGTGGTGTACAGGACTGAACAAAAATATGTACATTAAGCCAGCAGCATAAGCATATTGCAGAATCATAAACCAGGGATTCACAACTGGGGGTATCCATACCCCTTGGGGTATGGGAACCAAATGATGGGGGTATGGGATTCGATCTCTGAACAATTAAAAAAAATGTTGTTAGCTATACAGATTGATGTGTTCTGTCCTAGCTATCTATATGTAAAGTAAAACCAAGCTAACAACATCTTTTGAAGTCATAATGGTACCTAATAGGACTGGTGGTGGTGATGATTTTGACAGTCTGACAAAGAGGATATGGGGACATATTGGGTAACCCAATGGGGGTCTGTAATCGTAAAAAGGTTGAGAACTCCTGCTATAAACCATGCTCAAGAACTGAAAATGCTTGAGAAACGTTTTGACTTGTATACAGATGTGTATCTGGCTGGGCTTGCTGAGGAGAGTATCGAATAACTGAAGCACTACCACTCAAGTGTCTTTGCCTCAAAGGCCAATACACCAACATTTCCTAAATAGAAGGTGCCAATCTCAATAATCACTTGGCATTATTTAGTTCCTAGATGAAGAATTCAAAGACATTTGTACAATAGAGTGTTTCTTACATCTATGAGTTCATAATCGTCTTTGGCATACAAATGTCGTAAGAGATACCATCGGGCAACTGATACAACCGTTTCTGGATATCCAGGTTGATATACCACTCTTTCTAGCATGCGACGAGTTTCCCTACAAAGAAAACAGAAGAGGTGGACATGAATTAGAAATTACAAGATGCAATGAGTAAATGACCAGAAAACAAGGATAAGATTCTACAGCATTTTAGGAGTTCAGATTATGGCCTTATAGGAAGGACCTCCAGTGTCCCATCTTCCCATGTTACATCTTCCCAGCCCAATTGGCTCCAGCAGGCCAATTTCCTCTCCTTGCCATGTTCTGTTGCTTTCGTCCCCAACCTTTCGTCCCCAACTGATCTCAACATTCTGATTCCTGGGAGCCACTGAGCATGCTCAGTCTGTATTATGCTATTTGGGGGTTGTTGTTTTTTGCCCCAAACCGTCAACTTTTGTATACTATGAAAGTCCTGAGTATGTAGAAGCCACTACCTTGTCTGCGAGTGCCCCCATTATGCATATAAATTGATTCAAAATGTGACACTGTCTAACTCCCAGCACAGAAGGAAAACGCTGGGCCCCTCCATTAGCAGGCATTCATTAGTAGCCACCTATCTAGTGGATTTGATGTGCCTACACCCCCAAGATGTCTCCATCACCACTGTGTCACAGTTTTTAGCTGTGATTCAAAGAGTCGTTTACATGCAAGTAAGGGAATTGCATGCACAGCAAGAGCTTCTGCTGCCTTTCCTATAGGAGTTCTCACTCCTAAAGAGGAAAAATCACTATTCAATTTTTAAAAAGTATCTTCCTTCTTTGGCAATGGGAACTGCTGCAGTTGAAACATCACTGTTTGCTGTTTTTGAGTGCGCTGTTACACACTCTCTCTCACTCTCCTCATATGTAGATAATTTACTCAAATCATGGTCATTATGGTGTTTACTGGTGCGCAGGAGTGTGTGGTCTAGTGGTTGAGTTGCTGCCTTGCCTGAAGAAAAGCTAAGATGTCACTAGCTCGAGACAACCGGAAGCTGCTGACAAGCAGAGATAACCTGAGTTAACCCTCTGTGAGAGAGAGGAGTTGCTGTTGGGCAAGCTTGGAAGGTGTGTGTGTGCAGCCAGAGAAATACCATACCACTGAAGGGAAACATCTGGAGAACAAAAAAGGGTTCTGTGCAAATAGAACATTATTGTAAAACCACCTACAAAACCTTAGAATGTTAGAAATGTTAGAATGTTAGAAAAACCTGCCTGTGCAAACTGCCTGTGTAAATACTACTACTACTACGTTAGCAATTTCTCAGGCTATTTTCCGAACTTTATTATAGCTGAAAAACAATGTATTTCTACCAGGTTAGTCATTTACAACTACAGTATTTAATAAGGTTTTTCTTATTTATAAAGCTGACTATGCATTTTCAGAAATAAAATATTTTAGAGTATGTTTCTTTCAGCTATATTTTCATTATATCCAAAACGCTGATTAAATGCATAGGTGGTTCCCATGTAACACACAGACCAATACAAACCTTGACCCCATTTTGCGGTTGTACTGCAGAAGGGCTTGTAAGAGAACACTCAGCGGGCAGAAGGAAAGTTTCAAAGCTTCTGTTGTGGCTTCTTGAACCAAAGATGGCCAGTGATCATTTGAAATATTAGCCTTTAAATAAAACAAAAAATGTTAAAAAGCTATAAATATTTTAAATCCTTGTGCCATAATGGTCAATGGTTTTAATATGCAATGTAACATGAAAAATTGTTCACCCATAGATCTGTACACTATCCTTGATTATAGTGAACAAAAGTTTAGAATTTGATGTACTAGAACAGCTTTCTAGATTTCTTGATGGAATGGAAATGAAAAAAAGTTAAGACTACAAATCTTCCTAGATTTACAGCCCAATCCTAACCAACTTTCCAGCATCGATGAAGTCCGCAATGCAGCCCCAAGGTAAGGGAACAAACATTTCCTTACTTTGAGGAGGCCTCCGCGACTGCCCACCACCACAGAATGCAGTGCACGCCCTGTTGGCACGGCTGCATTGGCGCTGGAAAGTTGGTTAGAATTGGGATGTTAGTCTTTATAAATATAAATATAAATATACTTCCAATTTTCTTTTGACAACATCACGGACAAGCACTGTGTTACTTCAAGGAAAATTGTTAGTTTTGCAAGCTGATTCAATATCAATTCATAAATTCATAAGATTTATGATTTCAGGTGAGTCAAAATATCCCTCCCCCTGCAAAAACCAGTGGAAAGTGATAAAGCAATTCCTAAGTGGTATCTGCTATCCTGAAACTCATTTAACAATGACAATTAAACTAACGAAACATGTTTTATAAGGTGTTTTAGAATCCACCAATACAACCACTGTGGCCTGGATTCCAAGTGGATGAACTAAAAAGAAAAAGCTTTAACTACTTAAGGACCACATACCCATTCTAAAAGAATGGTGAAAGATTTACCAGGTGCTTATCTAACAAAACGACTTATGTAGTGACTCTGGCTCAAAACTGATGGGAAAATACTCCATATCATCCACATAGGCTTTGTCTCAACCTAGCAGTGTGGAACGCTGTTACTTTTCCCTCCACAACTACAAATAAAATCAAACAGTTCCGAGAAGTGTTGGCAATGTTTAGCTCACAAATGCAATTATTTTCATAGTACATTTGCTATGGAAACTGATTAGTGTAGGTTTTCATATCATACAATTTGTATGGACACAGTTTCTTCCCCATACATTGTCTGTTTTTACTCAAAATCATGAAATCACTCTATTACCCTTTAAACTCATTATTACAATCAGCTCACTTTGTCATTTAATAACTTAGTCCTCTTACCATGCAAATTTCTAGAGCAAGCTTAGCAAGTCTTAGTAGACTGGACAGCTTCCCACTCCAGCTGCCCTGCTGGGATGCCAGCTGCAGACTTTTTCGGTAACACATCTCTGCGGCAGCCATCATTCCCTGAGACTGGTACACTTGAGCCAGCCACTGAAGAGAGAGAGGAACAAAGTTCAGGCTTGTGGTTGTGTTTTCATTTGGATATTGCATACTTAATTCTAAGTCTCATTCATTCATTAAATATATTTAAAAAACAAAATGTGCTAATTGTGAAGATTACTGTAAAACAAAGACAAGAGTTGAAACTCTGCAGAAATGTACTGTTCTTTAGCACTATTAATGTGCTATTCCATACAGAAACTTCCTGAAGGGATTATTGGATTTGGGTGAAAGAACACAGAGCTGGAGAAAATCAAATGAATTTGCACGTTGATTTGCAATCTAATCTGAAACTGAATAAAACAACGATATTGGACAGTTGATCCTCTTGAATAAATTCTAAATGGTGATAGAATAAGGAAGGGTTCTCAAGCAGCTTTAATGTAACATCTCCAGTAAGGGTAATATCTGCAAGACACATAGGAATGGCAGCAGTCTAAGTGCTCATTAGTTTTAGCAAAAATGGTCTAGCAAGATCAGTAGAGCTAACACAGCTATCAGGAAGCAAATTTCATGTGAGCACACACACGGCCCTACTTATGGACACTTATGTCATTTATGACACAGTGTCATTTATGGACACTCATTGTTATATTAGCACTCCACTAACTGGCCTACTCATCACACATAAACCTAGAAAAAGATCAAGAGGAGCTGATCATGGTGCTGAACAGCCAAATCCTCTTTTGCACACACATTTCTCAATCTCTAAGCATACCTAAACTCAGAATGATATATACAATCTCAAGCGTTACATGACTCCTTCCAAGCCAAGCAGTCAATAAACAGAGATGCATCTTTCTCTTCACCATCACATCTCTGTTCTTCTCTGTACCAACTAATACAGTGGTAAGCATTGTACTCTGTTCAACTCATCCAGCCTTGAAAAGAACTGTTTAGAGAATGCTTATTAACCATTGGCTCAGCTTGTGGCTTGGGACTGTTCCCAACATTCCCCTGCTGTCTTGCTACTCTGCTTCTGCTTACACTTGGCTGAGTGTCACCTTGTCCTGAGCAGCACTCAGCCAAGTACATGCACAGCACAGACGTCACAAAAACAAAGATATCGTTCCACATAACATAGCTGTCTCATGTTTAACAGGGCTGCACTATAGGATTCTGTTTCCCTTCTAACCTCAAAGAGCCATACATGCAGCCTTCATAGCACAGCTATGTGTCGTGGCAACACTATTTCTACACAGGTGGTTGTCTGGTAGCAACTTAATTCACTGCAAGCAATTAGCTAATTACAAGCACGAATTAATATCTCTTATTGTGGCAACTGTATCAACTGTTTCCCCCTTACTAGATATCTTCCACACTGAATCCAAACATTTCTAGATCTTTAGTTTCAAGTTCTCCATCTGTTTGTCCAAACATTATCTCCTCCCTTTACATTCTTCTTGTTCCCTCCATTTTGCACAATGTGCAAGGCAGGATCCTAGGCGTTTATCCCTTTCCCCCAGGAAGAGCCCCAGCTGCCCTATGGGCCTCCTTGGATGTGTGCTGGCAAAATGGCCAGAGCAAATCTGAGAAGCCAGTGTAAGGCTGGCCGGACCTGGGACGGGGGACAGGATTCGGTGGAATGCGCCGCCGATAATCCCTCCCCCGTCCCTGGCCCGACGGACCAATTGCTCCCTCTTGTTCCACCCTAGACCGCCCTCCTCACGCCCCTGCCCCGACCAGAGCAGGACTTACCTGCGTCCGCTGGTGCTGGCTGTGGCCCTGGCCTGAGTGAGTGGTGCCAGCCTCTCTGCCAGTGCCGTTTACTCGCTGGGTGTCAGAAATGTGCCTTATGGCATGTTTACGACAACCAGCATTGGCGGAGCTATCGCCCGCCAGTGGATATTTAGAGAGAATTGTGCTGCAAGTGCAATCCTAGGCACGTCTACTCAGACTTAAGTCCCATTAAGTGGGACTTACTCCCACATAAGTGTTATAGGACTGCTCACACCTCTCCTAGCATGCAATGTACCAAAATTCTTTAATATATCAACATCAGTTACAAACCGAAGAAACCTGCTATATAACAGAAGGAATTTTTTAAAAACTAGCTTTCTTCCCAACATCTGTGGATGGAGCACGTTTTGCCGGATTCTTCCTGGCACAGGTCACAGAGCCCACCTGATTGGCTGCCAGGCATTGGGGAGGTGCTTAGAGAGCTGGGATTCAGAACAGTTACCTCACCACACCAGTCTGGTTCCAGTTCATTTATCATCCAAGTGATAAATGAGGAGGATAGACTATCTCTGAATGATATCTCTGGATATCTCTGGATAGATGATGTAATTTTACCACCAGGCACAGGTATCAAATCTCAACATGGCTTTTGAATATTTTCCTCAGTTTTAGTCAAAGGGAAACTAACCACTGAAGCATCACTGTATATACAATGGGATGTACTAATAGTCTCTTGACATTTGTCGTTTTTTAACCACACATGTGAGAAGGAAAAAAACCAAAAAGAATTTGTACTACTGTTTTCAGCATGTTTGTTCAGTAATATTATATGTTCAGTAGTAACAAAGTTTCAGCTCATTAGTTTCTGTAATTATTTCAGATGAATAATCTATAATAGTTCGACTGCTACAATGACTCATGAATTTAAAAAGTTGGTAAGACACTAGAGTAGCTGACACTTACGTTAGAGCAAAAAATAAAGGAGCAAGAGAGAGCTTGTGTAGTTATGTCGCTTGTACTAGATGTGCCTACTTCCATAACATCAAATTTGTTAAGCAAAGTTCTGTTATGTAATAAGGCTGCCAAGCAAGATTAAGCAGGACCAATGGATTTTTTTCCTGCAATGTTTCAGTATATAGCTCTTACCCAAGCAGGTCGCTCTCCTTTTATGGTTTAGTTACCAGTGCAATTTAGTAGCAATAATACTGGAGGATTTTGCAAGGGGAGGGGAAGAAGTAGTGAGCACAGAAGGTCGAAAGGCAGAATAGTTCTCTCTCTTGAATGACCCCCAAAGAGTATTATTGATTTACAGAGTATAGATGTATGCTCTAAAGCAGCATTTCTCAAGCTGTAGGTCAGGACCTGATTTCTGGTGGGTCCCAAAGAGCCTCCAATGAAAACATGGGTGATAGAAAGATCAGATTAGTAATTGCCTCAAGTTTTGAGACTATTCAAAAATCAGATAGCTGCTAATTACCCTGTAAACAGCTGAGCTCCTGCAGTTTGCAAGCCAGTGTAAATATAGGGAAATAAATGTTTGAGCGTCTTTTTATGGAGTGTTTTTTCCAAGTCCATCAATGATAGGTAGTTGGAGCAGATGAAGGCTGGGTCACAACGTAACTAACAGCGCAATCCGACTTAACTTTTGTGCCGGTTTAACCAGCGGTGCAGTGAGAACGCGAGGCCCCAGAACGGAAGAGGGATTCAAATCCCCTCCAAAAGAAGAATTCAAAGGGGATTTGAATCCCTTTTCCGTTCTGGGGCCTCCCATTCTTGCTGCGCTGCTGGTTAAACTGGCACAAAAGTTAAGTCGGATTGCGCTGTAAGCCCCTCAAGCCTTGAGGCTATTCATTAGGGCTGCCTCATTACGAGAAATGGATTGAGGCTTTTTTGCAAATAAAGAAACAAACAATTACTTGTAGGTAAATAAATAAACCAGTCAAGTCTCATAAAGCTAGGTGGGTCCTGATAGAGTGTCATTTTAAAAAGTGGGTCCCAGTGCAAAAGAGTTTGGGAACCACTGCTCTAAAGCTTTTGTCATCCAGAAACATTGAAACAATGGCTCAGTGCTTAACTACTCTGTGTTCTTCTAGTTTTTGGCCACGGTACTTAAAACATTTTTTGGCTTACAATAATGAAATTTAAAAAGCCATATCTTCTGGGCAAAATATCAAGTGTATTTATGTGCACGACAATGGCATCAAAGAGAATACACAAAGGTGACTTTGATTCTGAAGATCAACTGGAAAATCCAAGTACCAACTTGCTTTGAAGCAAGATTAGAGCTATTTACAGTATGTATTCTTCTACTGACAGCAAAGTCACCTTGTATTGGCTCAAGTGGTGTGATGTTTGAAGGCAACAAGATATCCAAGTGGCCTGATTGTAAAACTTGCTTCACCTGCAAAAGCGTATGCACATGCATGACTGAGTGAAAGTGAGAATGAGAGTACAAGCATGTACTTTCCAGGAAACACCAATGGACAGAGTCAGTTATTTTGAAAGTCTTAGGTTGAACATCCTACTCAACCCTAGATCACCTTAGGCTTCCCATCTGTAAACTGAAAATAGTGATCTACCTCTCAGGTTTGTTAATAGAGAAATCAGTACTCAAACACAGGTTGAACATGTTATGTTAGAAGTGCTAGAGAATTATGAAAAATGCTAGTAATAAATACCAATGGTTCTGTACCAGCATGATATTCACATACAATAGCACAACTAACATGTACTGTAAGCTAAAGGACTACAAATGATGCCATCACTGTTCATCCAGCAGGACGAAAAAGAAAAACAACAATCATGGATCAGGGAAATCAAACTTGAAATATTCTTCACTTGTAGGGATAGAGTTACTGGCATACAAAAAAGGGAAAAACAAATGACAGAGGCACTGACTCACTCGTTTCTGCAAATTTCACAGAAATGCATGCAGATTATTATTTCAGAGAAATTACTCATTTGTGTTTCAGAAGGCATTTTATAGTATATTAAAAAATAATTACAGTAAAGAGACAGTGTTTAAAGATATAACATGTTTTTAGAAATAGGGAGAGGGTTCCCCAAAAATAAGCTTCCCAAGTCTGGAAATCCCTGAGCCACTATGAGTAAAGACCAATTCCCCACCCCATTCGGCCTGGCTCTTAAGGACATGTCACCAACTTTTATTTATTAGTTTTCTTCCATCCTCCTTTCCCAAACTTGCCAAGTTGTAACAGGGGCAGGGCAGATGACCCTTGCATTTCCAGTTCCCTGTAATGAAGACTTCTGAGCAAGCTCAGAGTCTACACTGCTGCTGTGAACTCTAGGAACAGTCATTTTTATTCTGTTCTCAATAAATCAGAACATTTTTTTAAAACTACACTTTGTAGAGTTCCCAAGAAGGTACTGAGCATGCTTAGAAAGCCTTCACTGAGGACAGTTAGTTTAGAAAGAGCCCTCTGGGCTGTCATTTTCCATCTTTTAAACCTGGTCAATTTGGGAAAGTGTAGAAAGAAGGGCGGGATTTGGCAGTTAGGGGGGCTGGCAAGGTGGAAGTGCTCCTCCAAGTTGAGTCTTTCCAAGCTTTCTATGTATTTTTTTTGGGGGGGGGGACTAATTTTTATAGTGTATTTCAACAGAAACTTTCCTTCTAGGTGATGTTCAGGATCAGCTTCTCAGCTTGCACATTACACTCTGCTATTATGCTGAACATAATAATAATCATAAACATAATCAGATATAATAGAGATCCAAAACCATAAGCAAACATATCAGAACTTACATGCCAAGCTGTAACTGAAGCGGAATTTGTCATAACAGCTTTTCGGAGTTCTTCCAAGATGGCATCGGGAAGCTCTTTGCGAGACTGCAAAAGTGGTTTACACTGAACTTGCCTTAAAAGCAAATACAAAGTTGGCTGCTCCGGAAAAGTTTTTAATCCCTAGAGGAAAACAAAATTTGAGCTGAACACACATGACATTAGTAACAACAGGAAGCGGTTTCAAAGAAAAGTAGGTTTGTCATGTGAACCATGTGCCCTTGGGCGATTCATAGGATCCGAGTGTTCTGAGTGAGCAAAAAGGTGAGGGGAGAGAGAAACACACTCTTGCAATAGGAAAGATGCAAGAACCAAGCCCCAAAAGGTGCAATTATGATTTAGCATGTCAGTCATTCAATGCTCTTTTGGCTGAAACTAAACAGTCATTGCAAGTGTATAGCTTTGCACACAGATTCCTGGCATCTCTATGTAGGGCTGGGAAAGATCTAGTTCTGAAACCCCAGAGAGTTGCTGCCAGTCAGTGTAGACAAAACAGAGGTAGATGGGCCAAAGGTCTGACACTGCAGAAGGCAGCTTTTTATGTTCGTAGATCTCATCTTTTGAGTCAAGCAGATGAACAGCTGGTGCACAGCAAACTCACTGTCATAATGTTCAACAAAATGGATTAATGTCAACTGAGTGGAATGCTAACTCCAATACATAAGCAATACACAGCTCTCCATTTAGACATTAAAAAAAAATCCTGATAGCGAACATACCTTGTTGCAGAGAGCCTCAGCTTCCGAGGTTCTCCCTGTCTCGTTTAAGCCAGTAATAGCCTGAAAAAGAGACCACTCTTCAAGAACCTGGGCATGGGAAGCTGGGATTTTCTTTTCTTTCGCTGGAAAAGGTACAAATTGCATTACTGCATTATTGCTCAAAGTCCTAGGGCTAGTTCATGTGGAAATCTCAAGCTTCAACAGTGAAGAGAGATGGTGATTCATTAAAACAGCCCCGGAGTTTGAAACACATGAATGTGTTTAAAATATGCAAAAGAATAGCCCTTTAGCAAAAACGTCAGGTGTTGAGGAAAAGGACAGTCATGATCCCCTACATGGGCAGAGCAATCGTGCGTAAGGATCCGCTGGGCAGCCCAGGCCGCCCGCCAGATCCTATGCTCCGCCGCGGGCAGGTTCCCGCTCGGCTGGAGGTCTATTTGGGGAAGGGGACGTTCGGCCCCTTCTCCAAGTGTAAGTAGTGCCGGCCTCCTCGAAGTAAGAGGAGGCCATATAAAGGCCCAGCCGGGCGACGAGGGTCAGGATACAACCAAGGCTGCCCCCCCGGCCGGGCCTATCGACACACTCCCTCCCCCGCTGATCTCCCCCCCCGCCCGCTGGATTCTTACCCGAGTCTAGCGGCGGCCGGGCAAGGGCTCCATCGGCAGAGCAGGGGAGGCCGGCCTTGCGCCGGCCTTCCCTGCTCGAAAGTAGATGCAAACGTGCCTTATAGCACGGGCGGCGGAACACTTGTTCAGCTGCCCGATCAATCTTCAGGATTGCACCGACAGTAAGGGTCTCTGAAGATAACCGCAGCCTACCACAGCATACAGACAGATTCACATGGGAGGAAGCAGTTTAGGAGTTTCAAGGGTAAGCATCAACATTGCAAAATGTGCTCAGGAATGGACTAGCTGCCAGTGCAGTTGTTTCACAACTAACTAGCTGCACCACTAACTAACTAACCATTTCAAAGAACAACAACATTTAAGGCCACAAGAAAACTGCTAAAGGATACCTCTCAAAATTAGTAATAAACAACAACAACAAAAGCCTTACTTTTAGCTGAGATTGTGTCTACAATCATTTTTCCCAAATTTGTCCTCTTGGGCTGTGCGTTATGCAAATAAACAACCGTGTTTTCGGCATGACAGGCAGCCAGGAGCACAGCCCAAGTAGCAGGGTCATCTGAAACAAATACAAGCAAGCTGTCATTTCCATGGTACACCAACTGAACAGCCCTGCAGCTTGCACAAGTGGATTGTACCAGCAATGCAAAACTGAATAAAATGTATAAACCTCCTCAAGTGTCCATGTGCCCAAGGCACTTGAGAACTCATATTGCAAGACATCAGTTCTTTATACAGTAACACAATACTGCAAAGTCAATTCTGTACGAGTACAACACACTGCAATGATTCAGAATACAAGAAGTGGTTACGGGCAGAGCTTAAAAGCTTAGCAAAAATTGGTTTGTTTCACTTAGACTCCACAGGGATTTAAAAATGCATATAAGAGCCTCATAACGGGGCTGTTCTTTTGCTATTAGGAAGAGCTGTTCAAAAGCATTCTTCCTTTGTACGCAAGTGTCAGCAGATCAAGAGTACAGCAATATAAAAAAAATGCACCACCACAGAACCAAGCACAAACAGAGTATTTCAGGTTTCAAATTTTATTCCATGTGTTCTCCCCTCAAAGGCCAAGGGCAGCTTACAACACTGTGAAACATCAAAACAAACTGTACACAAATATCTATAATATAACCTCATTGCCCCATTTTCACTTTCCTCCCCAAGCCAAATCCCCTCTCAAAGAGACATCCCACTAATAATACATCCTCAAAACAAAGAAGGTCTAGATCTCACAATCCCTCTGCTTCTCAACAACCCCCCTTGTAGCTATAAGGAAGGGTGTATCCTGTATACCCTTCCATAATCTGCCTCCACATCCATAGCAGCAAGAAGCATACACACAAAACCCCTCTTTCCAAATAATCTACAGAAGGGGGGGTTGTCTTCATTGTCGTTGGTTCCTTCCTGAGCTACCTAGGGATTTCCAGACTTTGCCTGTAATCAGTCCACTTTTTTTCTGTACTGGGTCTTGGGAATGGCTTGTTGGCAAAGCTGCACCTGCCTCAGTTATTTGGGACAGTGCCCGTTCTTAGATTAGCCTTGAGTTGGAGCAACAGCTTAGAGTACTGCTTTGGGGGTCAGAGGAGAGCTGAAGTCACACATACAAAAGCTATACTGAATACATTGCTTCCAAACCAGTAACTTAATGGTCAATAAGTTAAACGTGAATGGGAAGAATTCAGATGCCAACATTTCTTTTTACAATTCTCATTTCATAAGTAGATAAAATTAAGGCATTATGATTGATGGCCAAATTTTGCAAACAGCTGCAACTGAGGGCTTTATAATGAAAACTTCAATCACTTTTGTTAATCAAGGAGTGGAGAACTACCTCTAAATTCACTTTTGATGCATCATAACAGATGACTATGAGCTAAATGACTTCAGGCTGTCCCTAAAAAACAAACTTCTTATGAAACTCCACTAAGCCGTCTTCAAGAAAAGGATCGGAATCTTGTGTAAAATAAAGGACTTGGATCAATTAATTTTGGATTTAGAAGAAAAAAATCACCTGGAGAAAGACGGGCTGCCTTCTGGATGTTCTTCAGGGCGTTGTTCTTTTCATCTTCAGCAGTGTGACACCCTATCGTCAGCTGATTAACTGCAGTATTCAGCAAGGCTTTCTAAACATGAGAGTATTGAGAGCAGAAGTATTTCAATACAGATTTTTAGTTGTTGTTTTTAAATAATCAAGTAGGAAAGCTTTTTGAGAAGAAAAATACTAACCTTTCCATGGTTTAAATCAAGTATGTGTGCAACAGTTCCTGCCACAGCCCCACCCTGCAAGGTAACATATTGATCAGATGATTACATTATGGAGTATTTCAAATATGAAATATCAATATGTCAGAATAATTATTCTGCCCTTTGGATCAATGAATGTGAAGATGTCAACTAGGATCTGTATAATTAAATATTTTGACTTCCTAAAATGACGGGAGGAAATACCTGCCTGGTTGCTCCCTTTGCTCTCTCTTTGACTACATCTGATGGTAAGGCGAGGAGATTCACAAACGATTGCTCTATGGAGGGAACTGGAAGAGCAATTCAGTAGGAGCTACTACTGGTGCTGCAAGCAGCTCGAAACAGGGAATACCAATAGCCAAGTGGATTGGCTGCAGCTGTGACAGCTGATCACTGTGCTTTATTCCCTCCAAGAAAGTGGTAGACAGAGGGACCAGGGGAACTTTACATATGTGGGGAGAATAGGCAGCTGCCGGCAACTTCACAATCGGATCATTTCAAGCACCGCTATCTAGGCAATGCTTACAGAGTGCTGATTATCAATTTGATGACCAAAGTCAGCTGCACTGAATACTGTAGATCAGTGGTTCCCAAACTTACCAAAGTCGCAGCGCCCACACAGTCTCTTCTTCCCGGCTAGGCCGGGTGCCACCATCTTGGATCATGCGAGATCTTATGTGATCCAAGATGGCGGCATCCAAATCTCATGAAATCTCATGCGATCCAAGATGGTGGCGTCCGGGAGAGCTAGTAGGAGGGGTCACTGGGGACATCCTGTTACGCCCCGGTGAGCTTGCTGCGATACCCTCAGGTGTCGCAGCAAGTGACACTTTACAAATCACTGCTGTAGACCTTAGTCTTTGAATGGACTGTGGAAGCTTTTATTCACAACACTCCCACTCTAAATTATCCAGCCCTCTTTAGTCCCACAGGAAAGGTCTATTAGTAGGACACATGCTCCAGCTTCAGTTACAAAAGAATTCTACAGTTAGCATTTATTTATTTTTCACATTTTTATACCACCCTTCCTCCAAGGAGCTCAGAGTGGTGCACATATTTCCTCCCCTACTTTTTGTCCTCACAACAACCCTGTGAGGTAGGTGGGGCCGATAGTGACTGGCCCAAGGTCACCCAGGAAGCTTCGTGGCTGAGCGGGGATTTAAACCTGGATCTTCCAGGTCTAAGTCCGACTCCCAAACCACTACACCATCCTGGCCATGCATGAACTAGGACTAGATAATGCTTTGAGAGTCTTATGGTAGGACAACTGTGGGAGATGATGTTCTAGGAGGCAACCAATTATCAGTAGAGGCAAGGTTGCCCTTCCTAACCGCCAATAATCTCAAATGCCCATTGATGGAACCAGGGTCACTATTTGTCTATAAATATACAACATTTTGTTCTGGAAATAGAAGTGGTAACGTGAATGCCCATTTGACAGGTAGATCCAGTGGCGTAGGAATGGGGGAGGACCGCCCCCGGGCAGCAGGCCCAGGGGGGCAGCATCATGGCAGTGGCTCTGTTCACACCACTGTTTTTTCTTTTCTCAGGAGTTTTACGGGCCTCGGCAGCAGCGAGCCTCTTAACGCCGCTGCCGAGGCTCCACAAGGCCAGGGGAGGCGTTTTCAGCCCTCCCTCCGACCGCTGGGTCCATTTCCAGGCCTCTGACAGCCCATGTGACATCACCCCGGTGGTGTGGCTTCCGAGATACGTTACGCGGCGGGGGTGTGGCCTCGCGGGGGGCACACGAACATACGTACGTACATATGAGGAGTCCTGCTGGCTCAGGCCGAAGGCCCATCTAGTCCAGCTTCCTGTATCTCACAGTGGCCCCACCAGATGCCTCAGGGAGCACACAAGACAACAAGAGACCTGTATCCTGTCACCACTCGCTTGCATCTGGCATTCAGAGACAGCCTATTACGAAGACCAGGAGGAGATCTTGGCCAGCGGCCTCTGGTGGGGGGGGGGCGCGCCTAGCCACGTCCTTGGGCAGATCATGTGAGCATGACTTGTCAAAACAACTAACAGTTGTGTGCATACTTATTTATTAGCATTGTAACACAGCAGATAAATAAATGCCTGCATTATGTTTCATGCCATGCATTCTGGCATACCTTGGCATTCTGTGGTGTATATCGAGGTACCAGTCGAGACAGAAGAGACCACAGGGCAGGATTATCTGGGTTGCTAAAGAAGAGATGACAAATGAAACTGACATTCTAACTTACACAGACATAACTTTTAAGACAGAAAAGGATATCAAGATTTTTCATGGCTAGTGATTTAAGTGTGGAAGACATACTCAAGTGCAAAATATGGTTCTATTGTGAATTTTCAATTCACAGTTTAGTGAGAAGTTAGTCTAGATCAGGGGTGGCCAACCTTCCACCATTAGGGCTTCTGTGTTCTTAAGAGTTGTGTAGAAGACAGAATCTTGGCAGCTGCAAGTGCTGATGGTGCTGCTAAAGCAGCTGCACCTGCTGAAATGCCCTCACCTATGCAACTATTTAAAGGGCCAGCATTCATGTTAAAAGGTTGGCCACCACTGGTCTAGATAGATTCAAATTCAAAGCAATACCAACAGATCATGTCTTTAAAGGGGGCAAAACTTACTGAATATCAAAACAGATTTCCCTCATAATATAACTTACAATTAGTGACCAGTGAACTCTCCCTGGCTGGATTCAAAATGGGGTCAATTAAACCAAGTTTGTTTTTAATCAGATCAACAATGCGTTCTTCTCCACAAGCCTAATTCTAAAATTCAGCCCACTGTGCTCTCAATGACATCATTGAAATATGATAAGGCCCAAAGGCTCAACTTTGCCCAACTCCAAACTTTGTTGGAGTTTGGATTTAGACAACTTTTCATACCCTCCCATCTCATAATGAGCACCCCAATTCCAGATATAGACACTGTCACTAGTTGCAATATAATGGAACTCTATACAGAGATTTGATGGAACATCAGCAACAGCAATAGTTTGAAATTAAGATTTCAATGCCACTATATTTAGCATAAAAGAATTAACAGAGGAATACATGTGAAGCAATGAGCTGCCCAGGATGATTAGGTGAGATGCAACCTCAGGGAACACTGCAGAGAAGCTACTGCAGTACAGAAAACACATTCCAGCTTGATCAAATGAAAGCTATTCAATAATACTGACAACTCAAACAACAGAGACGTGGTCTGCAATGTCAGCCTTATATGATTTTTCTTATTTACAAGGAAGTATTTTGTATTATAGAAAAAGAAAACAAGATTCATTCTTCTAAGTTTTCTTCCTCGGTTTGTTACCTCACTCCATAACAAGCAATACAATTACCTAACAATTGTGAAGTTTTTTAAGACTTGGCCATTGCCATCCAGTACTATACCATAGAAGAAGAATGGCTGACCTAAGAGTTTTGGAGAATCTGTTTTCAAACTGATTCATTGCACAGGTGCCTGGTGCTTTTGAAGTTCAATCAATTATTCATATTAACCAGGGAATGTTTACTTGCCTCAATCTTCAGATACATTGACGGGATAAGAACCGCCTCCCTGCCCCTCACCCCACATCATGGAAACAAGAGAGTGGTATCTGGACATACCCAGGAGAATTTTTTTTCACTTTTTTCACACATAAAAACTCTGTAGACGTCAACTCTGCTCAGCAAAATTCGGCTCTACAGTTCATGAGATGGCCTTGAACTTGATGATCTCTCTCAACCTAACCTAGGGTTAGGGTGAAAGTAATGCTTTCAGGGTTGCTGTAATGCTTTGCAGGGTTGCTGTAATGCTAAATGGCACCATGAACTCATTGGAAGGTAGGGCAGGATACAAACATTAACACAAACATTAACACAAGTCCATTTGGAAAAGGAGATTACATACCTGTGGACAGCTTTAGAAACCTGTCTCTGAACTGCCAGATTTCTGCCTTGCAATGCATAGACAGCAGACATAAGAAGGCACCTCTCATAAGCATTATCCTTTCTTTCTATGTGCTTTAATAATTCTTTAAGTGCTGCCATTGCAAGTGTAGCATCCTGTTTTATCAGCCCTAAAGTGCATAGAGCTTGCAGACTTTCCATATTCGGTTCCTGTAATATAGAACTGTAAGTGCAACACAGAGAAACGGTTACTAAATGCATTATTATCTTGAAGGATTTGTTGTTTACTTGGCACAATATTTGGAGCATGCAGCAGTTCTACCATCTGAAGAATTACATTATGCTGCAGGAGCATAACAAAATGGGAAGGAGCCACAGCTCCATAGTACAGCACATGCTTTGCATGTAAAAAAAGCACCAGGTCCAATCTCGAGTAGCAGGGTCAGAAAATATCTCCACCTAAGACACTGGTGAGCTGTTGGTGTGCAAGGGGCACCACCTATCAGTCTGCCACTTAAGACAGCAGTTATCACCCTGTCTCATAAGCAGGCCAACCCTGGCTAGATAGACCTATGGTCTGATTTCATATACCATCAGCTTCATGTGTTCATCCTCCAGACAAAATTCCTGGATTCCTACTTCAAATATGCAACTACCAGTATATACATCCAGCACATTCAAACTGGCTATGTTCCAGAGCCTTCCAGGCATACAAGGTTTTCATTGCTAAATATAGTCATCAAAGTTCTATGAGAATGCAGGCTATTCTCCCCATCATAGCTGGTAGCAGGAGAGTCCCACTTAGCTACAGTTGCACCACTAGTCCATAACCTATTCAAATGTGAATAAAATTCAGTTCTATATTAACATTCCTAAAGGCCTGTTCACACAGACAAGGCACCTCCTCTAGATTCCTTCTAGCCATTCAGTACAGTAAAAATGAAGAAAAGTGCATTGTACAAACCAGAACTTCCACTAACAGTTCCACAACTGCTTGAGCTCCAAAACTGCCAACATGAAAAGATCTGTGTTTTTGCTTTTAAAGTCATAAAATGACTTACTGGTAAAAGTCTGAGGTAGCTGGATCTCCTTATTAAAAGGTGATCTGACAGTAACTGAAAAACACATTTGCAGTAGTACTGATGATTACCACTTTTGGACTGAAGGGTACCATAATTGTACTGCACAGTGGAATATTTAATCTTGGGAATTCGAAGTCAGCTGTACCACAGGTGCTTCTACCTTTTCTTTATGAAAAGAGATAACACCCCCACCTGGATGCATACCCTACAGTTATGCTTGAAGGATGAGGAACCTAGAATGTTGAAACCAACGTATTCTAGGAACCTGTCCATAGATTATTCCCTTTACCTTTCCTGCCCTTCTTCCATTTCTTACCGTTAAACGTGTGGCAAGGGATTTGTAGGAGATGGAAAATGACATTTTGCTTGAGAACTGCCTATTCATGTGCAAATGTATGCAATGTACAATCAAGCAATCAAACAGACCAAAATTCAACAATTCATTTAAAAAAAATCAAAAAGCTCTCCTGAGAAATCACACAACCACATTCCTGGAAAAAAGGAATCACTGGATCAAGGCCAAACTCTATAGGTCCCCACATACTAACAATACTTTGCAATGGGACAACTATCATTTCAGCTAATGTTTTGATGGCTAGTGAAAAATCAATACAACACCAACTTTAATATATCTCTTATGACATCTCTTGCAGGCAACTGGAAGAAAAATAATCTCAAAAACATGGCTCAGCAAAACTAGATGACAAACTTATATGAAGGCAGATACTAAGAAAACCTGGACCTTTGGTTATATCCCCTTATACGATTTTTAGATATTGTTTTTATTAATTTTCATTGTTTTTTACTGTTTTAAAATGTGATTTTTTATATTGTATTTTTTGTATGTATTTTTTCTGTTGTAAGCCGTCTTGGGTCCCTTCGGGGAGAAAGGTGGGATAAAAATACTGTAAATAAACAAATAAATAAATAATACTGCGTCAAGGCTGCTGTTCCATTTCTTTTAGTATAGATGGAAATCAAATTCTTTTTTTTATTACTGCCAGCTAACTAAAACAATATACAACTTAACAGAACAAGAGTCCACGTTGACAGCAATACTTTGCCCTTCTTGTAGAAATGATGCATTTTTAAGCATGTTTACCACTATTCTCTAAAATAAATGACTAACCTTGTGTAGGATGTGCTTACTTTCCAAGAGATGGTTAAAATAGGAATAATGCTGCCATGACTAATGTTCACATTTTTCTATATCAGGTTATCACTTGCTCTAAGCCTGAATAACAGTTTATCAGAATTATTCATTACCTCAGGAAATCTGAGATCAACATAATAGTAACAGACAAGAGTGGTGAGACCTCTGAGCGTGTCTCAATCTGTGTTATCAAGAAGATCAAGTTCATGTATGTGACACTCCGGTGAGGCATCCAAGCACTGAGGGCCAGCCCACAAAGGAAGAGGAGGAGCAGTAGAGGCTAGGGGGCTGATTGAGGCAGGCACCTGCTGCCAACCAGCTGTATGAGGTGGCTGCCTCAGTCAGCCTCATGGATGGGCAGGCCCTGCAAGTACCTTCTCTCCCCTGCTGGCAAGCTATCAGATGAAGGCACTCACCTTTCCACTTCCCAAACAGGTGGCTAGTGCGCACACACAGCTTAAAAGGGGCGAAGAGACACATATTGGACAGCTACTTGCACTAAGGACTGCACGTATCAGAATGAATGAATGATTATGCTTAACAATCTGTAAATGCTGGGATAGATGTTCAAATTTTTGGAGTGATGCCTGAAGATTCCCTTGTGGTAACCTGATTGCAGTAGCTATATTCTAGAAGCAAGAATGAAGTAAGTGTTGGAACATAACTGAAGGTGAGGGCGCCTTGGTTAGCACTGCACTAGATCATCATGAAGTTCAGTTTTCACTGCAAACGTTGTTTCTTTGGGGTGGAGTGGGGAAGGGACCCCCTTGGCTCCAGGAGCCCACTGGACCCTGGAACCAACCCTGTATTCCAATTTATCAACAATGAAAGGGGACCATCACCACTGAGAGAACAAAGCTTCTGTAGGGACTCTAAGACAGCTTTCAGAAGAACTTGTTTTGCAAAACAGTGCGAAATCAAATGAATGTAAAATATACAAACAAGAAGTAGGTTACTACTCAAAAAATACATTACATGTTGCCTTTGATATAAATACATGCTATATACCACTTAAACAGGAGGGTCTTTGCAGCATCCACTTGATTCTGCCTGTATTCCATTATTGCAAGAGCCGTCAGGATATATGCTTTGTCTTGCTCACAATCAGCAATGGAGAGTGCTCTTTCATAAGCTGGTAATAGGAATAAAAGACAGACAGTTCAGAAGAAGAAGGAATGAAAAAAGCATTCTGGACCAAAGATTCCTCCCAGGAAGCAGCAAATAAATTATCTTTGTAATTACTGCATATGGCTCATTTACCTAGATTTTAGAATTTCAAAGAGCACTGATAAACAGCTTAAAGTGCAAATGAATGCAGTTTTAGCTAAATTAAGTTTCCAATTTATTAGGCTATGTGGACAAAAAACTGTTTATAAGTTGATTATGGTTCTATAATGTAAAAATTGCAAAAAAGCATTACAGTGGTTGAGTTTGGCGTTTCGGCACATTTTTCAGCAAGAACCCACACCACTACTTTTCAGTGGTTACAAAATACACATTAATAATGTTGCAGGAGACCTGTTCAGATGTTATTTGGGCTCCTGGGATGGGACTAGGAACATGCACTATGTTTTCACACTCCACCCCTTATCCTTCACCATGTTGTTGTTCAGTCGTTAAGTCGTGTCCGACCCTTCGTGATCCCATGAACCATATCCCGCCAGGCCTTCCTGTCCTCCACTATCTTCCTGAGTTCGCTCATTTTCATGTTTGTTGCATCGGTGATGCTGTCTAACCATCTCATCCTTGGCCTTCCCCTTCTCCTTTTGCCTTCAATCTTTCCCAGCATCAGAGTCTTCTCCAGAGAGTCCTCTCTTCGCATTAGGTGGCCAAAATATTTGAGTTTCAGCCTTAGTACCTGTCCTTCCAGGGAACAGTCAGGCTTGATTTCATTTAGAATTGACTGATTTGATCTCCTAGCAGTCCAAGGGACTCTCAGGAGTCTTCTCCAGCACCACAGTTCAAAATCCTTCACCATGAGTAAACATTAACATATGAAGTGGGAGATCGCACATTTATTTGGTTACTTTCTGGCTGCAAAGTAACAAAGAGTCTTGTAGCACTTAAAGACTAAAATTTATTTCAGCATAAGCTTTCATGGACTGCAGCCCATTTCATCAGATGTATGAAGTCTATATGTAGAAAAGCCAAGCAGGAGAAAAGCCAACCAATATCTGCTCCTAATCTCAACCTGGATAGAAGCCCAGGGGCAAACTAACATCAGAAGAGGTCCAGAGAGGATGCATGCTTTTGCTATACAGCCTGTACTTAAGATGTGTGCTTGGATAAGAGCTTCTGTTCAGCTGAATGAACTTGAAAACATAGAGGTTGGCATGACCTAAAGAAATCAGCTGGAAAGCATATCTGCATGACAGCTTCTTACAGCTCAGTAGTTTAATACACAATGGGAGTATCCCTGGAAAACAGTAGTGTTTGTCCTTTATGGAATGCTCCCACAGTATAAAGAAATTAGCTAAACAGACTGTAAAGCTGAATCTTCAATGACAGGGGTCCACTAATGCATTCTCCATGTTCACCATGGCAAGTGCCAATCCTGGCTTGCGAGCATGATGTCATCCTCTTCCTGCGCTTGGGAAGGTGGCAGGAGATAATCCCTTCAGTTGTGCCACATACAACAGGGTGCTCCGAGTGCCTTGGGAGCATACCACAGCAACAAATGTTATCTCCTTCCCCATCTCAGCTTGGTAGGAGGGCTGGAGTACCTTCTAAAGCACAGCAGCCAAGGCTCCCATAATCACTACTCTTTGGCAAAGAACATTGTGGTCTTAATGCTTGTTTGTACGATACAGCAGAATCTGGCTCGCGAGGGTGCAGATTCACACACATTCTTACAAAGCTGTCTTCTGTTGAGTCAGATCATTGGTCCATCTAGCTGAGGACTACCTACAATGACTTTCCCTTGGAGGTACCAGGGATTGAACCCACGGACTTCCTGCATGCAGAGCATGTGCTGTGCCACTGAGCTTGGCCCCATCGTCTACATCCTCTTCTGAAGTGATTTTGTATTAACTGAAGCACACTTACCTTTCCGACTTTCTTGAAAATGACCTTTCTTGAAGTAAGCTTGGGCAATTCCTACAACATCATCAAGTTCTGAGAGAGGAGTTGACATGTAAGCCTGTATGGCATCATCATAATGACCTAGAGTACTTTCAAAAATTTAAACAGAAAAATCCAATGAGAAAATCCAAATAATTCAACTTCATATCTGTTTCAGGCCCAACAATGAGCTCACACAAAACGCCTTTCAAATCACTCAGTGAAAACCAGTTCCATAAAGTTTTGGAGTTTTGCCCTGCCCTGATTTTAGTAAGGAGTGTATAGTGTCCACTATCTTTCCCATGATGCAACAATGCAATCTGGGACAAGGGGGGGGGGGAAGAACCTTCGTGCGACCCGGAAGTGGGTCGTGCAGGTTCAAGAAGCCTCCTGGAAGCTTGAAAACGCAGCCATTTAGCGATTTAAAGGTAAAACAGGGCTTCTTTTTTCTTTTTTAACACAGACATTCACGGGTCCGGGACCCACAGTGTAACAAATCTGCAAGTCCCGAACCCGCAAATAAGAAGGGCCCACTGTATTCAATCCACCCACGACAATTACTGGCTGGTTCATCGTCCCTTTAGAAGCAAGGTGATTGAGCATGTGATGGCAATTCAGCTCCAGAGGGTCTTAGATGAAACCAATTATCTTGATCCATTTCAGCCTGCCTTCCATCCAACCTGGGTTCAGAACTGAAACTGCCTTGGTTACCCTGGATGACCACCTATGCTGAGAATTAGGGTCTTAGACCAAAAACATTTGCAAATGTCTAAGCACAACATTTGAATGCTACAAGAGTCATAGCAGTTAACGGTGTTTTTTTCAGGTTTACAAACTTCATTTTTACATGGATGAAAATTATACTTATTTAAAAAACACAAAAAGATTTACCACAGTGCTCTGCCGTAATTCCTCATTGCTGTATTGTACTGTTCTTTGTCTTCAGTATTCTTCAGCAATAAAACTGCCCTGTAAAGCAGACATAAGAAACAAGAACTCTCATAGCAGAATACATATGTAAATGAAAAAACAACAACAGGAGATATATGACAGAAAAAAAAACTTCATTTATTTTCCACAAACAGAAGCAACAGAACAGAATTTGAATGCTTTTACTATTCAACTCTTCCTTGACACTTGCTGGACATTCTACCTTGCCCCCAAGACCTGCCCCTTTAACAAGTCACCTAACAGGCCAATATTTAAGAACAGGTCCTTTTTAAGTTACTTAATCATTTTTACAATTTTCCTATCACTGAAAGGCCAAATAAAATTTAACAACTTGTTCTGCCTTTGAATTTCCATCAGGTCAGGCAAATGTATTTTAAACTCATCTAGGTGCTCATAATGCATATATTTTGCTACTGCAGCAGACACATATGCCAAAACATTCATAGTGGGTCTGGAGTGGTGTGTGTGTGTGTGTTTAAGGCATTTTTACTCAAGAGTGTATATACACAAAAGGAGTCAAATGTGTACAAAGGAAATTAAATAAGCTGTACACAGAAGCAATGTTTATGGGATTTCCAGCCATGTGATATCAGCTCTTAAATTGAAGAAATAAAGAATATTCTTACAACTTTGTTTGTTGAGATTCCTGTCCTCTGATCCTACCGGTATGCAGAAGCAGGCGACCAGAGCGGATTATCCAGATCAGACGCAGCAATAGAAAAGTCTTCCTTGCTTAACGTTTCATCCCCAAACACTTGGGATTTTTTCAAAAGCAGAAAAATTGGGGAACTCAGCCACAGGCTGAAAGATGTTGTTAACCTTGTCCTGGAGCACTAGACTGATATAGTGAGCAGGCATCTGAAACACAGGAGGCCCCTTGATTAGATAACTGAATAATTGAAACTGGGACTTCTGTATTCAATTATCTAATCAAGGGGCCTCCTGTGTTTCAGATGCCTGCTCACTATATCAGTCTAGTGCTCCAGGACAAGGTTAACAACATATTGAGTTCTCCAATTTTTCTGCTTTTGAAAAAATCCCAAGTGTTTGGGGATGAAACGTTAAGCAAGGAAGACTCAAGACTTTTTTATTGCTGTGTCTGATCTGGATAATCCGCTCTGGTCGCCTGCTTCTGCATACCAGTAGGATCAGAGGACAGGAATCTCAACAGACAAAATTGTAAGAATATTCTTTATTTCTTCAATTTAAGAGCTGATATCACATGGCTGGAAATCCCATAAACATTGCTTCTGTGTACATAGTAAAAAGCCATGAAAATCTACATGTATATATTAAATAAGCTGTTCAACACAGTGTACCTTTGGTATGCATCTGCTGCCTGCTTTTTCAGTTGGAGATATTCATTTAAGTAACCGAGCATCGTGAAGGCACATGCATCATTTTGGATCCTTTCTGTAAGAAAAAGTGAATAGAAAGAAATATCAGGTAAGCAAGATAAAGAAAGGTGAATTATTATAGATTTTTAAAGCATGTCATGTGGTGTCATTACAGGAGAGGGGATATTCTGGATGAACTGAAATAGTTCTTCTAAGAATATTGTCTCTGGTTATTATGAAATATAAAACAAATGCTCTTAAATCGCACTATTTCAGGGCAAATTAATCACGAGTCTATTCAAGATCAGGCCTTTGAACCTTGCTGTGAATATCCTCTTCCCACTATTGAATCTCTAAAGTGGCACTGTCTCTCATACTTTGGGCTTAATTTTTTATTACATAAAAGGACATTCTAAACAGTAACATCACCTCAACCAGAAAGTTCTTGAAGAGATTTACACAGAAAAAGGAATAAGAAAAGGTTTCTATGTCCTTAACGGGTTTAACAGTTTAAAAAGAAACACAAGGGAAACAACCACCACTGAAATACATGCTACACGGGGATGAACACAGACATAAATATGAGAGAGAGCCATCACAAAGGTTCAGGTAATGGGGGGAAGGGGGTGCGAGTGAAAAAGAGGTTGGTTATTATTGTTTTAGACTGTAAGAACATAAAGACCCCTGCAGGTAAGATCCAGCATTGCCTCTATGACAATGGCCACTGGGATGCTTACAAGCAGGGCCTGAATGTAGTAGTCTGTCCCTGTTTCTTCCCAGCAGGGGGTATTCAGATATCACCTGTTCAGGGGCCTCTGAACATAGGAGGCTCCACTTAGCTTACTATACTGCCATGATTGTGATCAATACATCTTTAGGTAGTGAATTCCACGATAATTATACATCCCTCCGGTATCCGTGGGGATCAATTCCAGGGACCCCCGCAGATACTGGAAAACCATGGAATTCCAGTTCCTGCTTCCTGTTCTTTGGCTGAGCCTCTCTAGCACTCAGTCAGCTTCAGCGCTATAAGCAGCATGCTGCTGTTTATAGCATTTGTTGAAAGGAAGACACAGACCAGCTTGTAAGGTAAAATAATGGCTGGTGGGGCGCATGGCAGGGGGCCTCCTGCTATCTACGGGTAAGTGAATCCAGGGATAGCGGATCCCCGGATACGGGGGCTCCCCTGTATCTTTTGCGAAGTAGTACTATATTTCCTTTTGTCAGTTCTGAATTTTGCACTAATCAATTTCACTGGATGACACTCCCTCCCTACATTCTAGTACTATGAGAGGGACTAGAAAACTCCATCTGCTACAATTTAAAAGTTTAAGCCTTTTACAATTGTTAAAAAAAATCAACTAGACCCCCAAGGTTCTGATCTGGAGACTGTACACATCGAAGAGACAAGAGCAGGTTTCAGTTTGGAGATTCCTTTTTCTTTATATAAGATCGGCTGCAATGGTAAAAATCTACATCTCTGAAACATCTCACAAATCGGCCATGCAGATATGTACAAAGAACAAAGAGTCCAGAGGGTCTTTATACACCCCCTCAATAATATTCATAAAAGCCTAATCTACTACAAAAAATAGGTAACTTTCTAGTAGCTTTCCATTTACACAAAGAGTCACATAGTATCAGAGAAAACAGAACTGAAATCTAAATTCTATTGCAACATGATATGTCCCTCTACTCAGCCTGGTTTATATTCTTTTGGACAAGGTACAGACTCACAGTACAGACTCCTACATTCTTACTGCAGGGAGATCTCCAATCTGAACCAAAGAATGGTTACACAAAGGCTAACATAGATGTTATAACTCCATAAGAAACTTATGACATTCAATACAATATACCGTATGCACAAATGAGCCAGCTCAGGGTCATATTAGTCTCTTGGTCAGAATATTATTCTGAGCCTTCAATTTCTACAACACCATGTCCCCTCTTATAATCCTGGGTAACTAAATTAAACTACCCCAAGCTTCCTCTTGGACAATTCAGTCCCAAACAAAGAAAACAGGGAAAACAAAGCAGACTTAGCCGAGCTTTAAACATACAGAACAGTCAGTCACAATAGTTGTAAAGATAAAAAATGAAGTTACCTGTATATTTGGTCAGAGCAACTTGTGCTGCTGGAATAGCATTCATCTGACGAATGTTGTACTTATACAATTCAGAGTTTCTATTGGTTTGATCCTGCAGGGTTGAGCATACCCAATGGGCATACCCTTTGGCTCCCTCAGTCTTTGTGAACAGAAAACACAACCAGAGTTAAGAACTGTGTGTGTGAGAAATCTTACTTCCCGTTTTAAGAATACAATTGTCTGAAGCACTTACAAATCCTATGGTCATCACTGTCCGTCCCCCCCCCCCCGTTCTTATTATTCAAATCAAAGACTAATAGTTTGGTTAATTTAGATGAAACCACAAAATATACTGCATATACAGTAGTCTGACTAAAATAAAGACAGCAGTTATATTTCACAAGATCCATATAATAAACATGATGAGTGGGACAGTAGGAACCCAGAAAATTGTAACCGATCTCTTGGGAGCCTTACAGCCCAATCTTATTCTCCCCCCCCCCCGATGCAGAGATGCCAAAATGTCTACCACTGAATCCTGGGGGGGGGGGGGAGTTGTGAAGGTCTCCTCTAGGTAAGGGAGCATTTGTCCCCTTACCTGGGGGTACACCTCTGCAGCATGGAGGGGTCTACTCAGACCTGCACTAGTGAATTCACTGGCGCAGGTCTGTGTGGACCCGCATCGTGGGATCTGGTCTGGGAAGGGAGCTAAGGTTTGGTGGCTGCCACTGCAGCTGAACCTGCCCCCTTTCCAGACCTGATCTGCCCTTCCCCCGCCCCGTTCCACGCTCCCCCGCCATCGCCTTGTTCCTCCCCTGCCTTCCCCCACCCTGTCCTGCCTCCCCTGCCATCCTACCTGCCTCAGCAGGTCCAAGATGATCTTCTGGCAGACATGGGAAGGCTCTGGTCTTCCCACTGGCGCTCTTGCAGCGTGCAACTCTGCGTGCTGCCCGAGCGTCTTTTATGACTGCTGTAACATGCGTTCTACTGGCAGCTGGCCCACATAGGATTGGGCTGTTAGGGCATCCCCAATACCCTGTTTACTGATTTGAAACCAGTAATAGTAACAAGTCCTTACGTGCATGCTGAGTTCAGTGGTATGCCTGAAGAGGTCCATCGTTTCATAGCTGCCTACAATTTCTGCAATGAGAGCCTACAGAAAATGCAAAGAATAAAAACACACAAAGCTTCTCAATTTGATAAAACATGCACGAGATCACTGACTATTTATTCCTCACTATAGCATGTTTTGATACTACAGATTTGCAAAAGGCTCCATTTCAACTCCATTATTGTAATTTATTGTTATGGGTTCTGAACAATACACAGAGATGTCTTATTGTAGCATGAAAATGCCACAATGCTAACTTTTTTTTAAAGCTTTAGAAAATAAGGATGAGTACAGAAAATGGAAATTAAAGAGAATTTAGAGTTGACCAAAGCATTTGACAAAGTCTCCCATGATATCCTTGTGGGTAAAATGTGGGCTAGATGGTACTAGGTGGATCCTAGCAGATGATTAGGTGGGTTCAAAACGGGTTGAACAACTATTTCCAATGAGTGCTATTAAATGGCTCCATATCAATCTAGGAGAGAGGTATCAAATGGAATACAGGGCTCTACATACATAATCTTTATTGCAGTCACAGACCAGCATAAAAATAACCAATACAGAGCCAAAAGAAACAACATGAACATCAATTAAGCTAAGTAATTAAAATAAAATAAAAACCCCTCCACCAATCAACCCATACTTAATGCTACAGGGCTCTGTTATGGATCCTATGCTGTTCAACAATTTTATAAATTACCTGGATTATAGGATACAGGGAATGCTTATCAAATTTGCACAAAGCTGGGGGTGGGAATAGTGAACATCTTGGAAGCCTGAATCAGGATTCAAAATGATCTTGACAGGCTCTAGAGTTGGGCCCACACCAAGATGATGAAGTTTAATGCAGACAAATATAAAGGCTTGCCCATAGAAACTAAAAAATCAGAAACACAAGTACAAGATGCAGGAAACCTGGCTTGGCAAAAGAGATCTATGTGTTTTAGTGGACCACAAGTTGAACATGAGCCAGCAGTGCTTTGCAGCTGCAAAAAAAGCAAATGGTATTACTGGGCTGCATTAGCATAGGCAGAATCCAAGTCATAAGATGTAATAGTTTCACTCTAGACTGCACTAGTCAAACATAACTTGGAATACTGCATCCAGTTCTGAGCACCATGTTTTAAGTACGACATTGAGAAGCTAGAGTGGGTTCAGAGGAGGGCAGCTAAGATAGTTAGGGGTCTGAAAAGCAGGTCCAGAACAGTTAAAACAGCTTGGTATGCTTAGCCTGGAGGGGAGAAGATAGGATAGCCACCTTCAAAGTATCTGAAGGGCTATATCACATAGAAGAAGGTGAGGAGTCACTTTCTCAGGGCACGTCTACAATCAATGGGTTGAAACTACAGGGAGGTAGACTTAGGCTAGACATGAGGAAGAACTTCTTAACAGTAAGAGCTATCTGGCACTAGAACAGTCTGCCTCATGCAATTGTGGACTGTAGAGCACAGCCTAGATGGCCACCTGTCAGAGATGCTGTCACCGTTGTCTGCAATGAGCAGGGATTGGACCAGATGACCTCTAAGATCCCTTCCAACTCTAACATTCTATGAATAGAAGAAGTCAGATTTTATGGGAAATTGGGCTTCCCCCAAGAGTAAAGTGTCTTCTAGTGGGCCCCCTCCACCTTGGCAGTAGGTGTGGTGATGGACACAAGATTCTATTTTTCTCCCACATTTGCTGCCAAACATTACATATATAACTCCACGTTTGCTGCCACACCAGCTGCCAAGGTAAGGGCAGCCATCAGTTGCTGGCTGGGCCTAATGCTCTCCAGAAACCAGGTAGAAGTTAGCAGCTGGGACCCCAACAGCTGTCCAAACCGCTATGTGCCAACACCAGCCCTTACAGCTCATATGCTTTAAGTAATTTACAGGAATGCACTGAATTTCAGCAGTAACTGGCTATCAATCAGATGCTTTAAAAACCCTGTTTGCATTTACAGTACACAAGATTGAAAAGGAGGTTCTAGTCCAAATCTTACCTGCCCAATCCAACATGTTAAATAAGAAGGTTCCAAAGACTGGGCTACTTTGAAGGCTTCATGCGCTTGCTGCAGGAGCATATAAAATCAAAACACAACCATTAACAAATTGGCTAAATTATGGTGGCTTAAGAATGAGACTAAACAGCTATGCAAGATACAAGCATAATTTTTTTCAGCCTCGCCTGACAGTTAACATGGGGAGTGCTGCAAGCCTGAGACAAATCCTTATCACGAACCGTTTCAATTTTCTACTGTCCCCCAAGGTCCAGGAATGAAACCTCTTCATGAAATGGGGAGTGAGCTTTAAAGGAACAGTAGCAGCAACAGGATAATTTCATAGATCCGAACGTGTGAAGGACCTACCCTAACCTTGTGGGTTGGGGGATGTTGAGGGCTTCCAAACAGTCCACCTATTCAGAAACAGCCAGTCACAACTAGGCAATGTCCTTATTAGAAGGTAGGCAGAGTCCCAACTCAGCAGGAGAATACATTTAGGTTATTAGGGTCTTATTAGGGTTATCTCTGGGAGGGTCCCATGACATCTTTGGGAGATGGTCATGTAAGAATGACACGCTAGAAAAGCATATTAGTGCCTTTGTTCTTCACCTCAATAAGATTATCTAATAAAATTTTGAACTCAAAAATAAAATTATCTTGATTTAAAATCTTAATCTTGTATTTAAGTAGCCCAATAGCTTCCTAAAACAGGAAGGCAACATGATAGCTCACTTTTCTCCTTACACATAACTCCGTTTTCAAAGCAGACACACAAAAACTTGTTTACCTCTACGTTTCCACTTGTTAAGTACAAGACTCCCAAATTGGTCCAGGCAACAACATTCTAGACAAAATAAAATTACAAAACATAAGTGAACTATTCTTGAAGTCTCCTTTGAAACAGATACAGTGATCAAGAGCACTTACAATTTGTTCAGCTTGAATAGATTTAATGAACGAATGTTGTGCAAGGGCGAAGTTTCCAACACCTGAAAGATACACAGCGTTATAACATCTTCTTCAATAGTTGTAAAACTCTGAACACTGACATAGAGGGAAGATATTTTAAGAGTTTCACTTTGAAACATACCTTTGCAACAGGCCACCACACCAAGAGCATTCCAGTAGAGATGGTTTTTACTGTCTAGTCTCACGGCTTTTTTAAGACACTGGAAGAGAAGGAACTGAATGAATTCTACAAGTACCATATTATGATCTCCATAGTCACATTCTAGTAATACTTTATTAGAGACAACAAGAGCACAACATCTTTAGCAAGATTTGAGAGCTTCTCATCAAGCTGGATGGCAAAAAAAAACCCAAAAACTAAACTGGGAAGGGAAGGTGAGCCTCATGTGCCCCCGAAATGATCCCACTTTATAAAAGTATCTTAAGATGGAGTCAGGAGGAGGATTTAATGCAGACTTATGTTGATCAGCCTCATTAACTGCTAGGCAGGATCTCAGGTTTCTGGGATGAAGGCAACTCAATAATGGATGTACTCCCATCTTTAGAAAATATAAGATCTAGCAGTTCACTCTGTTCTGTATTGTGTTAAGAAACATTTTACATTAGCCAGACGGGCCAGCCCAAGACCTCCGGATGCATGAGGTGACATGGCAAAAGCTGCCCATTTAATGCACCAGTCACTAACACTTTTCCTCCCACTTCCTGAATTTGAAAAGTGGGGTAGAAGGGAAGATAGAAAAGTCAAAAATGTCCCACCCCACCACTGTTCTCCGAGCTTCCTCTTCCACTCTGAAACGGGAAGACAGATGCTCCCATGAATTTGTCACTTGAGGCAACTGCCTCAAATCAGCCTCATGAATGGGACAATTCCAGCCACAACTTAGAAAGGTTTCCATTACTAATGGATATTATAAATTGTATTAAAGACCACAGGTTTTTTTTAAGTTACCTGTACAGATTTCTCCAACAGTTCACTGATCTCATTCTTGTTACTGCCCATTGCTGTAAGGTGCTGTGCTTGATGATAGTAATTTATCCCAAGATCACACCATGTATTTTGTGAGGACATCAGTTTCAATCCCCTGCCGTAACACCTACAAAAACATGAATCACAGGACGACTAGTCATTTATATTAAGAAAATGGATGGAAATGAAAAATATACATATTAACTGAAGGGTGCCTTCAAAGATGGGAGTATTTAAATCCTCCTATTTCTGAAGACAAATGCCTTCAAAACCCTATATGAGAGAAATTGTACTACCTTTAAATTTGAGACTAACTCTGTTCAGTACAGTTGGAAAATGAGACAATGACAGACTGAAATACATAGTGATGCATGGCATGGATTTAGGGGAAACTAAGCTACTGTGAAACTACAGATACTAAAAGAAATTCCATACAAGCATTGTTAAAATATCTAAAATGTGTTGTCTGGATGTGGAAGGCTAGCTATGGAGAAGAAAGAG
Organism: Plestiodon gilberti rubricaudatus; assembly: GCA_026170595.1. Classification (NCBI taxonomy): domain Eukaryota; kingdom Metazoa; phylum Chordata; class Lepidosauria; order Squamata; family Scincidae; genus Plestiodon; species Plestiodon gilberti. The sequence continues at coordinate 42,588,275 of JANXHW010000002.1, forward strand.
TCCACAACACCAACGTCTTCCCTGCAGTGGACTCCTGTTTCACCATCCAGTTAATATCTTAGGCAAGGGGTTTTCCGATCCTGGCGTGGCTGCGACCCACCTTGTCTCCCAGTGGTGGCGTCGCGAATCACCTCCTGCAGCTGCTCCTGGCCCTGGAAGCCTCTGGAGGCCTCCTCCCAATGTGACCGGAAATCACAACAGCGAAACTGGAAGTGACCCAGAAGTCACTTCCGAAGGCCTTCTGAGGCCTGTGAAGGCCGCAGGAGGCCATCCAAAGCAAGGAGCAGCTGCAGGAGGTGAATTGCGACCTGGGTGTGGCCTCCAGTTGCTTCCGTTTGACTCAAATTTGGAGCCAAATGGAGGCAAGGGTGAGTGGGAGGGCCCAACTCATGACCCACCACCACATCGGGCCACGACCCATCAAGTCACAACCCACAGTTGGAGAAGTCCTGCCCTAGGCTAAGCCCTGCCTTCTAGGATCAGAAGATTGCAGAACCTTGTTTTCTCCCAACTATTAATGAGGTGGACTGAGAAAACAGAGCCTGTACATTCCCATTAAGAGCATCAAGGTGCAGCACCCCTGATGCAGCACAGCCAGAGAGGTTCGACACTCTGGCATCTCACTCCAACAAGTCGAACAGTCATTGCTAGAAACCGCTAAAAAGCAAGTCTGCATTCAATTTAAACTTTTTTCAGCACTTTTTTCCTTTGATAAAACCTAGTAAATGCATCACTGGAATTGGATAAGCAGGAAGTTAAAACTAATTCAGACGTTATACAGATATTGCTTAAAGATGCAATTGAACTTGTTTGGCTATGTCATACCGTAGTTTTCAAAAGCTGAGGCTTGGATTAATCAATCTTAAAATTGAGAAATTGGACAGGATTAGAATAAGCAGAATCTATTTGAATTTTGAATAACCTATCCTTTTGAATATTAATCATACTCAACTTTATTATACATCTGACTGTTAGACATATAATACTTAAGTTGATTATGATTAAAATTCAAAAGACAATTTTCTGACTGAACAGACATGGATTAAGTTTTATGGAGTGAAATTGACTAAGCCCTGTAAGCAGATGTGGACTAACGGCACAATCCTGTCTAGCCTTAGACCAGCGGAGCGACTGCTCCATTGGTCCAGGATGTCACAAAAGTACTGTAAGACAAGTTTGTGTCATCCTAAGAGTAAGTGGCGCAGGCGGAGAGGCTTGTGCTGCTCCTCTGGCGCTGCACTACGGTGGAGTGCTGCAGTGGAGAGGTGAGTCCCTGTTAGGCGATGGAGGGGCGTGGGGAGGGCAGAATGGAGCATTCCGGGGGAAGGGATTGGTTGGCCAGGCCCGGGAGGGAAGAGAGATTGGCGGTGAACTCCTATCCCTCTTCCCGGGCCTGGCCGCCATTACACACTTTTTTCACAGCGCAAAATAGTAGCATTCTGTACTACTTTCCTAGTATAAAGTCTGTTGGTTGCTAGGTATGCAAATAGGTCTGAGTTGAGGGTGGGAACTGGAGTAAGGGCTGATGTCCAAAGACACTGATGCTTTCCTAGAACAGGGGAACATAGTGCTATTTTCCTATGCACTTCCTAGGGCCAAGAGAAATTTGAAGGAACTTTCCCAAGAGAAAAGTTTCAAGTTCCCCAAACACAATTATCTTCCCTACTCTCTCAGCTGCCAACACTAGCAAAACAGTTCAGAAGGCAGACACACCTCTATTCCCGAGTGTAGAATATATCGCACATTACCTTCCTCCCAGACTGAGAAGTTCACTTTTCCTCAGCACATATTGGTCTTCGTTCTGACCAATAAGGAATCCTAAAACTTTCACATTTACTTTGGATGGTGAAATAACACAGACACTAGTACAGGCATCTCCAAGCAACTTCCAAAGACAAGACACTTCGGGACGATGCTTTGCCGCACTACAAAAAAAAAAAAAGAAAAAAAAAGAGGGAGATTTCATATAAACACAACTAATAAGTTTTCATCTGCTATCATTTTCAGAAAAGTTTTAAAAAATTGAATCTTCCAACTTTAAAGGAATTTCTATACACGCACGCACGCACGCACACACACACACTACTGTAGATATGAATGAAAGCCTGTGGCTCTCCATTTTTTCTACATCCTTCAATGAAGCAAGTTAAGTATCAGTGTCCAATATATATATAAAACAGCTCTACAATAATTTGTTAACGAAGGAGAGTAAATATATGAAGACTAACCGTGCTAAAAAGCCAAGGGATTTTTCTATGTAGTCCAAAGCTTTCCCATCTAGATAGTCATCAAGCGCAGACTTTGCCATCATGAGATAACACTCTCCCAGACCTGAAAAGAAAACAAATCCCTAGTTGATATTAAGATTTCCGTAAGTATAAATTAAACTGACAGGCCTCATACAGCAGCAAATGCATTTGAAACCATTTCTGCTTAGTGACAGTATATGAATGTTTAGTACAGTATAATGTTTCAAAATCCCTCTGTGCACATGATCAGAAATGCAACAGCAAACCAGCCTGGAAAGCCAAGGATAACGGAAATCAGTAGATCTATTACTGCATACACGTGGAAGGTTCCCCCCCCCCAATAATTGAACACAATGAAAAAAATGGCCTTACCATCGATTTGTACAACGGCATAATAATATTGGCCGTTTTATTCTCAATCCCTTTTTTAATGATCCCAAGCATGGAATTGGCCTTCTTCACAGCCGTCGCACACTGGGTCGACACTTTCATCGACCTGTCCACCAGTACCCCAAGATGTCTCTCCTGATCCGTCACAGACAGCTCAGAACCCATGAGTGTGTATGTGAAGTTTTGATTTCTTGCCCCAATGTGCATCACTTTACACTTAATTACATTGAAGCGCATCTGCCATTTTGCTGCCCATTCTCCCAGTTTGGAGAGATCCTTCTGGAGCTCTTCACAATCCCACAATCCCTTCGATCCACAATCTTCACCACCTGGAAACGTTTAGTGTCATCCGCAAACTTGGCCACCTCGCTGCTTATCCCCAACTCCAGGTCATTTATGAACAAGTTGAAAAGCACCGGTCCCAACACCGATCCTTGGGGCACACCGCTTTTCACCTCTCGCCATTGTGAAAATTGCCCATTGACACCCACTCTCTGTTTCCTAGTCTTCAACCAGTTCCTTATCCAGAGGAGGACCTACCCCCTTATTCCCTGACTATGGAGTTTTTTCAGGAGCCTTTGATGAGGGACCGTGTCACTGAGTTTAGAAGTGTTCCAATTTCTAAAAAGTAAAGAAAAGGCCCTGGAGTTTGTGTTAATTATGGTGAGATGGACCCAATTCTGTGGTGGGACAAATATCAGGAATATCACTAACAAAAATACATAAATACCTTTCAGTGCAGGGACATAGTCTTCTGATTTCTCCAAGATGTGCTGATATTCTGCAATAGCATCTTTATATTTTCCTAGGATCTGCTCAATTGCTGCAGCCTTATAAATACTATATATAGACTTGGGATTCAGTTCTCTAGCCTTTCGAAAAGACTTTAATGCTGTTGTGTAGCCCCCTCTACTCAAATATGCTTCTCCTAGAGATTCCCAACAGTTGGGATCCTTTGGATCTGCTCGCAGAGCTGCCTGCAAACTGGGCACATGAAAAAAAAAATACAGATAAGAGAATTCACAACAAGAATCATTTGTTACTGTAAGTATCTGGGGGGGGGGGGGAGGAATGCACCCAGCAGCTTTTAGATATCTGTTATTAGTCTCAATCATTGGAATTTGTGGAGAAGCCCCATGTTAGTCACCTGTTAAAAAGGTTATTTAGATGCATGACATGTTGGCATACATGTGTATGTGGCGGTGAGTACCTGCCAAGAAAGCATGACCCAGGCCAATAACATAGCTTTAGAATTGGACTGATTGCAAGAAGGCTCAGATTCCATAGGACATGAGAAAGGGCATGCTCTTAATTATCAGATCAATCAATCACTCAATCACACACACACACACAAGCTGGCTTGAGAGAAGCTTTGCCTGGCTTTCATTTCTGAGAAAGTTCCATGAGTGGCCGCACCTTACTTGCACAGCACACCTGAACCTGTGGACAAAGCCATATCCTGAGAGCTTCCTGACTTGAACAATGCTGTTAGTGATGCAAAAGAAAGGTCCCCAACCCTAGCTGCCCTCATCAACTCTTTAACTAAATTCAATTAAGGTGGTCCATGCTAATGAAGCAACTAGCTAGCTGTCCAGAGTTAGCAGTCACATCCTTGATTAGGTGCAAAACAGTAGTGGCACCCATTTAGGGCTGGGGGTGAGCAATCAAAGGCTGAAAAGGTACAACAGAAGGTTCCTTGATGAGCTCACACAACCAGAGATTCCATAGGAAGCACAAAAATTTGGATCACAGAACTCTACATCTCTTCGATCCTCAATCTCCATTGCCATGCTCTTGGGTTTTTTTGTTCATTGACCCACAGGTGCTGCATGAAGCACTCCCATCCCAGCCACTACCCAAGAACTACCGTGCCAAGAACCCAAAACTGATCATTGACCTCTTCCTCCTTCCCAGCTTCCCTTCCCTACCTAAGCACAACCACACTCAGAGTACAGAGCACAGACTTGCACCTCAATTATTTTCCATGGAAGGAAAGAAAAAAGGTTATTTCAAGCTACAAGCAATCAGCCAAGTTTATAAAGGAATGCAGTGTGTGTGTATATTTTTAACACATATTAGACTGTTTCACTTGCGTTTTGTAACAAACAACAAAATGCTCTTACTCCGCCACTGCTTGTGAATGCTGACCGGCTCTGAGGTAATGAAGCCCGCGACGAAGCCAAGCCCATTTTGCTCTCCCTGCACTCGCTCTTTCCGTTACTTCCGTCAAGATGGCAAGGGCAGTTTCCTAACGCACAAAGGTAATGTTATAAATAGCTTGTGTGCACATATACATTACAAGAGAGAAATATAAGCAAATTTTCACAAGTATCTGCTTTCCTGAAGAAATTTCCCTGAAATCTTGCAGATGCAGCAGAATCATTAATGAAGAGTAAATATCCACAATTCCTTCTGAATCACTAGAGCTGGTTAAAAATTGGTGTCATTTATTACAGATACTGCGTTAGGGATCCAGGCGTCTGACAAAGTCATACCGCTCTAAAGATAGAAGCTCTGCCTCCTAAATCTTAGACAAATGGGGCTTACCATGGTAACTCATTGGCAAGGGGAAAAAGAGGTACTTGGCACATTCTCAGAGACACTGTTGTGAATTTCAAATGTTCCACAGTTGAGCCTCAACACCAAGCAAAAATTCTGAAGTTAAAACTCAGGCCTTCGCTAATGTTAAATCTTGCCTATAATCATATTAGCATCTACTGATGGTAAATATGGATTGGAAATACTACTGGCGGGACACTGCCCCAAACTAAAATAATTATTAGTTTTAATGAGTGGGAAAGAAGGCTAGGCTTTACAGATAACCTGTAGTCTCAAACAGGATAAATCAATTTTTTATTCTCCTTTTGGTGACGTTTTTATTCTCCTTTTGGTGATTCTCCAGGGGTGATGTAGCATGCCATTTATTTATTGTATGGCACATTCACATCGCATTCCAATTTTTAAAAACCCCATTAAAATACAATATATGATATAAAGTACTCAATATAGAAGTTACAAGCATATATCTAAATAGCAAATATAATTTTTGCTTCAGCTGTCACATCCAGGAAATCAGCAAAATCTCCATTATAGGCTCAATTTTGGCATTCCATCACTATATGTTGGATAGTTGGTTTTTCAGCCCCATAATCACAGTTCAGTGATAGTATTTTGCCCCATTTGTAAAGAGCATCTGCACATCTACCATGCCCTGTGCAGATTAGATTCAAAGTTGTCCATATTACATGGGGCTGGTCAAATCCAGGTGGTTTTTCCAAAATACAGGCCAACTACAGCATTGTGGGGGACAGTTTCCTACCCAGCATTGGAGTAGCATGCTGGGGAACGTACAGTGGACCCTTTCTATCCGTGAATCCGGGATCCACAGATTTGACTCACCGTGTATTCCGGATCTGCAAGGTCCACGTTTAAAATGCTGTTAGAAGGGAGGGAGCCCCCAAATCGCCATTTGTAACTTTATATAGCCAAAGCACACCGTTTTCAAGCCTCCACGGGGCTTTCTGAAGCTTAACGACTCACTTCCGGGTTGCGCGAAGGCTCTTCCTTCTTCCCAGCCTTGTCCCAGAATGCACCCTGTGGCACCCTTTGCGCAACCCAGAAGTGGGTCATTAAGCTTCAAGAAGCCCCATGGAGGCTTGAAAATGGCATGCTTTAGCTATTTAAAAAGGTACAAATGGGAATTTGGGGGCTTTCCCCCCTTTTAACAGGGTTTTTAGTGTGGACCCCAGTATCCGCGGATCCTTACTACCTGCAGGGGTGTGTGTGTCCGGAAAGGACCCCCTGCGGATAGCGAGGTCCAACTGTATAGATCCAAAGTTCTTGGAGAGATTTTTCCAAAACTGTCATCCTTTCTTTGCCCTAACCTCAGGGCCACTCACAAGGTCTCAATTCTTGCAGTCATCACTGCTTCAGTCAGACCAAAAACAAAACGTATTTACTTGGAGGACATATTGTTTTCCATGTAACATACAAAGCAAGCATGTTCTGCTCTGCTGTTTTCCATTGCTTTAACATTTCCACACAGAAGACTCCCTCTACAGGTTGACAACTGAAATGCAGGAGAGAAGAGCAGACCTGAACTATCCTACACATTCCTCTAACTTCAGGTTTTGTATTGATGGCAGCAACAGGAGACACACACACACACACACACACACACACACACACTTTTGTCAAATGGTCAAGGGATTCTGAAGCCATTTGAATTGATAGAGAGATGGGGAGCCGAGTTGTGAAGTGTTGAAGAAATGTCTACTTTTCATTTTTTTCCTGGAAGGTAATCATGAGTACTTTACACGCCAAAAAAATGCAGCTCAAGTTGGAGAAACTGTTTTCTAAATCTCATCATTCTGTGAAGACCCTTACAGTTTATTCTGATTGCTACAGTACAGAAACATGCTAAAAATGAGTTGTATAGTACCAAGTCTCCAAGTTCAGTGCTCAAATCTACTACCGCTGCTCCAGCTTCTCCATCCATTTTCTCTTTTTCAAAAGCCTTTTTATAGCATCCAAGAGCTCTGGTTTTGTCTCCAGTTATATCTCTGTAGAAGTGACCTAAGTAGCGGAAGGCACTTCCGTGGTAATTGTCCAATTTTGCGGCCTAAAAACACACATACACACCAACAGAACATTTCAATTCAACATTTTTATGTATTGTACATACAATTTATTTTGGTGTTACTTTTAGCAACAACAACAAAACGTTGCCCATGCAGAATGCCATCTTGTCTTGCATATCATTATAGTTACAAATCCCATTGCAAAAGACTTCTGGGAACAAATGGAGGGTGGGGAGAGAAGAGCTAACAATAAACACAATCTCTTTCTCGTTTCAAATTCCTCTGCAAAACTTAGTTCTTCTGTGTAGTCAGCAGTCTAGCCCTTCAGTCTGCATCTCCAACTTACACAAACCCAAGTACACATAACAGTGTTTATTCAATTTCATCTTTTCTTACCCAAGTCTGTCCTTCCTGTTCCCCTCAAAATTTAAATTGTAAGCTCCCTGGGGCAGGGACCTCCATTTGTGGTATATATACTCAGTAATCTAAATGTACACTGGTTGCATTCTATTACTATAAAGTAAATAGACTTCTCTGAAAACTTGCAAGCAGTGCATAGCCTGTGCAGACCAGCAGTTGCTCCCACCAGTCCCAAACATACATATCCTTCTATTGGCTGAAAGGAGGTTTTTACAACCAGCTAGCCTCCCCACCTTGGCTTCAAGTGGGTGCAAGAGGAATAATCCAAAATATACAGATTGTATCACCCACAGATTTCCTGCAGTTAGCCTTTCCTTCTCAAGACAGACAGTGTGCTGGCCTGGTACATTCAGCCCCCATCAACACCAAGTACACCGACAAGGGCAAGTAACAATATGAAAGAAAAGACTTAGACTTAGCGGTCCCTTGTTCTTTCACTCTGCCCACTGCCTAATCTGGTTCCTGACCAATACAAGGCAGTGAGTTGAAGGGCTATAGAAGGGACAGCAATTACTACTGTTATGTTCAATAATAACACATCTCCCCTTGTGTTTTACCTTTAGAAACTGAGTAAGAGCTTTGGTTTTATCTTTTCTCATATCTTCACTCATAAACCAGTAAGTGAGACCCAGACAGAAATGGAAGTCTGCTGTTTCAGCTTCTTTTTCAATAGCTCTCTGAAAACTAAGGGAAATGATTAAAATAAATTATGTTCTTTTCCAAGGGTTTTTGTGTGTCTACGTATTAAATCATTATGAAATTCACCTTGTTTCTGCATGGTGATAGTTCTTTTGCGTATAATGAATCAACCCTTCAAGATAGTATGCTTCCCCCAGGTCAGGGTGTGCCAGCTTAAGGTCTTGTATAATCTACAATATAAAGTATATGTCCTACAATTTCATACAGAACAAAGTCATCTTTTTAACAAAGAGGTTTCTTTATAAATAAAAGTATACTAACCTTTGAAGCTTCATCAAGGAGTCCTTTATTGACATAGGCCTGTCCTTTAAGAGCTATTAGCTTGGGGTCATTGTTTACATCCAAAACCTAGAAACCAAACCACATTATTTGAAGTCTTGACACACAAAAAACTAAAGACCAGACCACCATCATTATATTTCTATTTTATAAATAACAGCCTTGATTTTTGTCCCCTTTTGAATGGATGACAAAGTTTGAATGTATTTAATAATCTCATTATGCCATTTGTGTGAACTCTGATCAAGAGCTTTCATATAATCAGGGATCATGGTAGTTGTCAGCCATTGTTTTAAGTACTGTAGGAATGAATGTGTGCTTCGAAGGCGACACTGATTTACATATCACAGTGGTTAAGGCAACAAGCGTTTATTATCATTGCTGTGGAGTCAGTACCGACTCTTGCCCCCGACTCCACCCCAAATTGCTTCCGACTCCACGACTTAGCAGGGCTGTGGAGTTGGAAGCAATTCTTGGGTGGATTTGGTACCGATTCCACAGCCCTGGTTTACATAAACAAAACACGTTAGTTTCATAGTCGTCAAACCACCCATCATATTAACTCTGCTAAGTAAGTACATCAGTGAAGGAAATCCTATTGCCATATGTCAGACAGTTTTAATTTTTCACTTCGCCTAGAAATGCCTGAGACTGGTGGAGAAGATGTGACTTATTCCTGGCGATATACAGAGGCGTATAAGTCCCAGGTTGAATCATTCTTGCTGTCTTCCAGAGACGTTTACGATCCAAAGACTTGCTTTAGGTGAACTTGTGATTATCTGGATTTTTTCTTCCTTTTTTCCGTGAACAAACACACTCCATGGCATATCACTAGCTGTTTTTGAAATTCATCTTAGTAGCAAAAACTGTGGTATGGACTCAAACCCAAAGGCCCTTCAGCCACACAGAATGGTAACTTTGTTCTTTAGATCCAGATTACAGTAAATAATTAAATAATGCTAGCAGGATGTCACACATAATTTAATATTTAATAGTGTTCAAAAAGTTAGATAAAATTATGCTTGCACTCCAGAGTTTCTAGGCCAAAATTGGCTCTGCTTACAACTTTATAATTAACTTTAGGGATAAAAGACAAGCATTGAACCTAATTTCAGTACAGATAAATTAGAATTTTTTTAAAAAAATCTCCTGGCATTACCCAGGGCAGTGAATTAACTGATCTGCGTTGCATTTATGAATGCAGGTTAAAATATGCTACTGGGTTTACAATCTCAAACTGGTAAGAAGTTTTAAACTTAATGCTAAGCTAAAAGGAAGCATTATTATTTTATATTGTCTATCATTTTGAAGCTATTAAAAATAAAAGTATAAGTACAATTCATTTGTTCTGACAATCAGTCAGAACAAAAGATGAAATTACCATAAATAGAGATACAGATAAAATGGTAATGGAAACAATCAGCCATATTCATATTTAGAAAAAAAATCACCACACATTTGCAAATGAAATCATCTTTTCCAATACATTTTTCTCTCTATTAAACATCCAGAAATTTGATTTTCTCCTGGATTGACCAGTGAACCTTGCCAGAAAGGAGACATTCCATCTATTTAGATCTTAATTCTTTGTACTCAGAGCAATGAAACAAGTAATGCAACAGATCTTAAACAATGTTATACACTAGAGACAGAACTGTCAACTATCATGGATGCTTCTGCAATGGTTGCGTTGAACCACAAACTGCATCAACTGAAATCACAGAAACGTCAGGGGTCTTGGAGGAAATGGTAAATGGCTCTCATACTCATGAGAAAATGTTGTCATACAATACCAGGGGAAAGTTTTCACATTACTGAGTTTAGACATACCAGTCAGCTTAAGAACATCTTTAACTGTGCTTTTAAAGTGAATCATAGCCAGCGCAGGTACGGCAAAGCAATAAAGTATTCAAAAGAGAATCCAAAACATTGAATTAGACATTTTGTTTTCGTATACCAACTAGACACTTTTGATGTACTTTGTGAAATTTGTTCAATAAAAAGAGTTTTTAAAAGGTCTATCGCCACCCACGGCCAATAACAGAAAGGCCCGCACACACTTGTTATAACTGGCAACATTCTTGTTTCAGCACTAAGAATGCTGCCATAGATGGTTTGTATTTACAACATGAGATCTGCATTCACCCCACATTTCAGTTCTGTATATAATATGGAGGATGCTGATGTTAACATGTTTAAAACAGAATAGGTTTACCTCCCAAACCCTGAAATACTGTTCATTGTGTGTCGTGCTTCAGCCTAGAACATGTGCATCACCTCAAAGGAGGAATCTCAACTATCTATAAATTGTTTTTTAGGTCTCTTGCCAAAAGAAAGAACTTCTATTCCCCTGGAATTTATAGACAGCCTGGTCTCTTTTACAAGAGTTCCCAAGAGCATGTATCTCAGGCCCACTTAGGAGTGAAAAAGACCATATAATCTGAATGAAATGTATACTTTCTTTGGGTCAATGATTGGGGATGAGGGAAATCTCACCCCTTATTTCAGAAACATTATTTATATAAAATTTAAAGAGGAACAGAGTCAGGCAACAGCCCTGTTTGACCCCTCCAGTGGTGACAACACCCTTTGTAAAATGACTAGTTCCTACTTGAACAACTATGCTAATAAAGGGCTCTGATTAAATGTAATCGTCTTCAACCAAACATGAGCAGAGAGGTTCTTCCTCTGTTTATGGCTGAGGTCTTCAACAGGTGGGCCAGGACGCAGAAGTAGATCATGATCTGAACTCAGGTAGGTCATGGCACTACTGCCACTGCCATTTTGTTTTCAAGCTCAGGTTTACAAAGTTTGAACAAGTAGCCAGAGCCCAGGGGTCATAGTTGAGGTAACTCTCAGCAGAGATTTTGCATGTATTGCTTCCGCTAAGACTCCATCTTCAGTGCCCCCCTCTCGCAGCCTCCCACCCATCCACCTGTTCTCCCCCTACCATGACGTTCTCTCTGCTCTTTGTCTCACCCCACCTTTCAATACAAAGTGCACGCTGTTGCCATGCCACCTTCTGCCCCGTCTCCCCTACCAATTGGCTTGAAAAGAAAGAACGGGCAGAACACCACAGTAGCAGCACAAGCTGATTTCGTCTGCCCAGCAGAAGCCAAAGAGGAGGACCTGTGGCTATTCACTTGCCTACTCATCTCACCTGCTGAGCTTTTGAAGGTGTGCCCCATATTGTAGGTTGGGATTGAGTTGGGTCCCAGTTCTAGACAAGACCACCGGTTTATGGAATCAGAAGCAACCCACTTGAGATTATCTTTGAATAATTTCCTCAGGGCCTTACTGTTTGCTAAAGGTTTCAACAATTTAACAAATCTCCTCCTCTGAAATAGGCAATCAGATGTGAACCAGTTAAGATCCTCATTAAACTCTCAGGTCTCAAAAAAGCAAGACATAAAAACTCTCTCACAGCAACATTAAATAGCCTTATAGAAATGCTTCTTCCATGTACAACTAGATGGATTTGATAACAGACTCTTGTGTTCCTCATATCTATGATGCATTAACTTCCCAAAAGTAGTGTACTCATCAAGCAGCATTTTCAATTTCATTCCAGAAATGTATCTGAAACATGCATACACTATCACACAAGCTTTTAATGACATTTCTTCCTGGCTATCAAAGCTTCAATATCTTCCCCTGAATCACAAAACCTTAATCTTCTTGCAGTTTGTCTGACATTTTAATGATCATAATGCTCGTGATCAAACAACTCTGAACTCTTCCAAATAGATTTGAAAGGATTATAAAAAATGTATAAAGAATTGCAGGGCTGTAATTAAAACATATAAAAACAAACAATACCAAAGAGACTGTGCAGCTTAACTGAAAGCAGCCTAATAAAAAAAAGTGCTGAATGGAAACATAGTTTGTATGTAGTTACAAACTAAGAACAATTACATATATGGTTTGCTCATTTTAGTGTGCAGTAATTATCTGTGAAGCTGCACATGTAATTCAGTGTAGGAAAAAACAAGTGAGATTACAATTGCAGTAAGAACATGAAACTATACAAATGTGAAATAGGTCATAATAAGAAAAGCTTTAAAAGGAAAAAGCGCACGTACGCCAACTGTAAGAATCTATAATCTAACGTACAGCAACACAAAGAATATCTTTTTAATCATGTGATTCTAAATCCCTGGAAAAAAATCAATAGGTAACATGAAGATTACAATGTTTTGAAATGCAGAGATAGTAAAGCAATACTGTTATATGGTTGGGGATTTATGCTGTTCCAAAGCAACAAATAGTGGCATCGTATTCACATAGATTTTATGTTTTCAAACCATATTTGCTAGGTACTGTCCACTTACACTTTCTGAAATGGGGACAGGGAAAGCATCTATACTGTAAAGCATGTAGAGATTTTTGTGGTGGTTACAACAGCAGCAGCAAAGCCTCTGTTTCTGTTGACGGGCAGCCAGATCCTCACTAAACTTGCAGCGCCGGAGCGAGTGCTCCGGTGCTGGATGCTGTTGCAAAAGTGCTGCAAGGCCGGCCTCCCTCACTCACTCCACCGCTGTGATAACCATGCAGCCGCCGGAGGCAGGCAAGGCTCCCGCCGGCAGCTGCATGGGCAGTCCGGGTGGCGAGGGAGGGGGGCCATTGGCCGAGCAGGCCCGGGAGGGGGCAGGGATGGCGTCCGCCATATCCCCTTCCCTGCCGGGCCAGCTCGGCCATTACACAGCCTCCTCCTACTTCTGCCAGCTATTTAGCTGGCGGAAATCCGAGGAGGCCCATTGGCCCGGCCCTGGTTTACACCTGGGGAAGGGGACAAATGTCCCCTTCCCTGCATAGACCTCCGGGCCGCAGCAACGCGGCCCGGAGTGGGGATAGGATCCTGCTGGCAGACCAGGGCCACCGACCGGATCTTTATTCAGGATTTCGCCCTCAGTTTGGCATGTTTCTGAGCATTAATTACTTCTGCTGAGGAAGATTTTCAGTCATGGTTTGCTTCAGTCCATCTTTGTATATTCAAGTCAATAGGTCTCTCTCACAAGATTAGTAACAGAAGGAACTGTGAAGGCAAGGTAGAAAACCTGACTGACAAGCTATGTGAGAAGAGGTCTCAGGAAACAGTGAAATAAGCCTAAATAAGAGCCAAAGAGAGGACTATTGAAGGAAGCGAGCACAGCTGCAGAGTGTGAAATTAGAAACTGGAAACTGAAGGATAGGTGTATAAGCAGTGTTGACAACAGGCCCAAAGACTACAGGCCTGGCCTGCTGCTGTGTGTTTAACAGAGGCCTCATATGAAGAAATCAGCAGGTGATGCTTTTGATACCATGAAGCTAAATGTCATCCCCTGCTAATTACTGCTATTAAAGTACAGCTACAGGGACCCAGTTCTAAAGCTGAAACCTTATGTATTTGATAGATCTCTTTTTCCTCCATTAACAGGAGAGAACAAGTAGCGGAGAGTTGAGAAAAAGGGCTGAATGCAACCCAGGTCTCACTTCAGAGCACATGCATGGGGGCACAATTACGACCTTAAAGTACTAATTCTTAAGTATTAAGATGCAATTCTTAAGTATTCTTAATTCTTAATTAATTCTTAAGTATTAAGATGCAGGTGCAAGGGAGTGGCGATAGGATACAAGTATCTTGTTGTCTTGTGCTCCCTGAGGCATCTGGTGGGGCCACTGTGTGATATAGGAAGCTGGACTAGATGGGCCTTTGGCCTGATCCAGCAGGGCTCTTCTTATGTTCTTAAGAGATTTTATTTATCAAAACAGGCAATCACATACCTGATTAAGGGACTGTATGGCTTCTTCCGCAAAGTCAACACCAGGAATTTTAACCAAGGCCTCTGCTTTGCAACGATGTGCAAGGTTTTTCTGTTGCTGACTGGAACCAAGTTCATTAAGTTGTCCCAATGTCTTAAGAGCTGCCAAACAACAAGGAAAAAATTCTAATTCTATACTTGACTTACAGGTACCATCACTTTAACAATTTAACATTGCTAGTTTGATGCATAATGAAGGAATTTTTTTAAATCCAGTATTTTGAGACACTGGCATCTCTAAGAGCGACTTGCAAAATTCTCCATTTTTTTTCCTTTACTGTGAGGCAATGTCTAGGGGGAATCATATCCCTAAAATTTAATTAACATTATAAAATACGTAAAACATGTTCCACTAACATGCCATCCCTACCAGAATTCAAAGAGTCCGTGGGATAACATTGACAAAAAACACTGACTATTCTAAATATTATGATCTACCTAAGCAAGAGTAAACTGCTGGTGCCTACTACTGTAAAATTATGATGGTCATGAGAGCATTTTCTGTTACAATCCAAAGATTACAGCCGCATGTTCCTCACGAAATCTACCAGATCCAGAAGTCTGGTCCATTTAATTGAGCCTTGAAAACTTTATTTTCAGAAGGCTAAAACTAATCTACATCAATTGAAGCTGCAACTATTGCTTGCCACTGCTGTCTGAAATTTTTGTTTCATTGATTATTATTGTTCTCCTCCCCCCCCCCCGGAAATATTTTATTAAAAAGGCAGGTTAAACATTTTCCAAATAAAGTTACATTTAATAAATAAAATTGTATTGCCTGACAATGTAATGTATGCTTCTAAGAATTCTACGAAGCACGTTCGACTAGAAACCAGTTAGTCAGCTCGGCTCAAAAATTACCTTGATTGCAAGAATGAATAGCTTCTTTGTATTTATGCATTTTCATTTGTACTTCTCCTAAGTAACACCATGCTACTGGACACTGGTTGGTCTGCTGCAAACCTGGCAGGAAAGATTTTTCATGATTGATTCAATATATTTTAAGCAACATACGAGGTCAAGTAGCACTTGCTGTCCCTAGAGCTTCTTCTTAAAAAAAACAAAAACACAAAACTTTTAACCGATGTAAATAAACCACAGGCTATCCCCACACCCTAAATAACTTGTTCAACTGTTGTGCTGGACTCAGTTCTTTGTTTTTAGACACCCATGAGCATCCTCATACAACAAAAGCAAAAGGAAAGTGGGTAAATAGATTAATATAACCTGTATTGTTATACAATCCAGATTTATACTGTCACAAATGTCTGGCGATTATTCACACTCATTTTAACCAAGTTCACTGTTAGGGTAAAAAGTCCTAACAACAGCATAGGAAGCCCCCATATTGAATGGATATAAGAACACATATACTGTTCTCTTGCAATATTGCTTACCTTCTGTTAGATTTTTTTCAGCTTCTTCATATTTTTTGTCTTGGAGGGATCGAATCCCTAAACCAATAAGAGCTGGGCCACTTTTTGAGTCGATATCCAGAAGCTTGCTACAACTATTCAGGGCTTCCTCAGTGAAACTCCCTAATGCAAAGACATTTTCATCCAGACATGTTGCACATGTTGAGGAAAAGACATAAGAAAAACACTGTGACAGATAACTTAACAGCTGGGTTTCTTTTTGAAAGACTTATTTCCTGACTTGTCAAAGTCTTTCTAGGACCTTCCCGCACCCTGCCTCATCACCCCCACCTACAGATGTAAAAAGGATTAAATCTATAATCCAGTCTTCATAGTCTAGTAGTGCAAAGTCTCAAACAGATCGGTTTCTCCTCTCCTCCAGACAAAGGTATCCAAGAAGTTACCAATCTTACAGGAAAATTCCATAAGTACCATCGAGTCCAATGGGACCTACTCCCAGGTAAGAATGTATAGGATTGCATCTTAACTCTTTCTCATGAAACAGGAAGTAACCTATTAAGCAGAATAATACAGCAGAATTGCAACTATTGATTTGAACATTTTCAAATGTGCCAGAATGAGAAGCGCTACATACTACAGTAAAAACAGGTATGTGCTCAATGCTTATATCCCACCTTGTAGATGAACTGCTGCATAAACAAGACTTTCTTCACTATTTAATGGAAGTGTGTTGGACATCTCACTATCTTTTATGTTGTTCTTTATAGCAGAAATCTCTAGACCTACTCTTTATTTGATTTAAATCATGCTCTAGCCAGTGGCGTTTTAAGCCACTCCGGCGCCTGGGGGGCGGGGGCTGGAGCGCCCCCGTGGCGCCAGAGCCCGGCTGCCACCGCCCCCCCCCAAGCAGAGCGTCACCGGCTTCCGGAGGCTCGGCTCCGAAGCCGGGACAAGCCCTCGTCATTGCGACCGCGCAGTTCGGCGGTCGAGGGCTTTGTGAGCCGGCCGAACGCCAGAGCCGGCCCGTTTGCCCTCAGAAAGGTTCTGCGCATGTGCAGAAAAAAAATAAAATCCTGCAACGCGTTTGGCCGGCTCACAAAGCACTCAACCGCCGAACTGCGCGGTCGCAATGACGAGGGCTTGTCCTGGCTTCGGAGCCGAGCCTCCGGAAGCCGGTGACGCGCCGAGTGGGCGCGCTGCTTCCCGGGGGCTCGGCAGCTGGGCTCCGCCGCACAGCCCCAAGCCCAAGCTCCTGCGCCCCCCGGAAGCAGTGTGCCCACTCGGCGCCTGGGGCGCAGCACACCAGCGCCCCAATAGTAAGAACGCCACTGGCTCTAGCCCATGGGCTCAGAATGGCTCACAGCAGTTTTTCTAAGCATTAGTAGTCCTGTCCCCCAAGGGTCATGATCCAATAATGGTCTGGGGGAATAAAACAGGCATTTTATTCATTCTAGTTTCTATTTTTTATTCAAGGAGGCTACCCTACATAGCAGGCATAAATTGGGTGGCTGATCTCCTAAATGAGGAAGTGTCACGAAAAAGATGGTACTGCACACTATTACAGCATCTACACTGGTTTTCTATGATCTTCCAGCCACAAGTTCGTATTTTAAAGCTATAAATGACTTGGGGTAGCATTTCCAACAAGTGCTTCCGCTGTTGGGAACTATCTCTGGGAACGGAAGATCCCCTTAGGACCAGAAGGATTCCACTTGTGCTAGAGATCCACTACCTGTGTGAGCGGCACACTCTTTCTGTTCCTAGAGGGAGCTTCAATGGCAGAGGGAGCTTCAATGGCAGAGAAACATGAGAAACTAGTCAGGAAGTTACCCTTGACTGTTAAAGACTGTCTGTCCCTTATTATTCCATCACCAGCTATAACATGTCCATTCAAACGGTGGACACAGAAAATTATTCTACAGCTATTATTTAATAAATGCATGTACCGCTTTTCTAAAACAACATTTTATACAAGGATAAAAACAAATCCAAAGTCAACAAACAAAACCACCAGCACCATGAAATCCATCCATGCCAGCTAAAACCAGCATAAAACTTTAAGTTCAAATCTGTTAAAACCAGGCAGTATCAACTGTTTTGAGGGCTCATTGTGGAGGCCCCAATAAGACCTCATGCAGTCATTGTGGCCCCCCCAGATAAGAACATAAGAAGAGTCCTGCTGGATCAGGTCAAAGGCCCATCTAGCCCACCTTCCTGTATCTCAAGGTAGTCCCACCAGATGCTCCAGGGAGCATGCAAGACAACAAGATACTTTTATCTTGTTGCCAATCCCTTGCATCTGACATTGAGATAGCCTACTACTAAAACCAGGAGGTTGTATATACCCATCATGGTTTGTAACCTGGGAATGGGCCTCCTTGGGTAAAGAATACCATAACCGGTGTAACCACAGAAAAGATCCCATCTCTGATTTCTGTCAACATATTTATACAAGTGGCGGACCAGACAGCTGGGCCTGAGAAGATTACCTTGAGGTCTAGGCAGGTTCATATAAAGCACAGGTAAGGTAACTTGGTTCCAGACCATAAAGGTCATTATCAAGCTTTAAGGTAATTAGGCCTGGAAACTAGTAGCCAACTAGTAGTAGGTTTTCGCAAAAACTGGAAGCGGCCCAAAATTGCTATTTTTCGGTGATCCAAAGATTGGAGAGGCCTGCAGAGGTTTGCACAGGCCTCCCTGAAGCCCCGGTAAGTCCCAAAACGGCGGTTTCAGGCACTTTTTCAGCCACCGCCATGCTGTCCCCGCCTCTTAAGGAGGCAGGGGACAGCTTTGGTACTCAATGGTGGGTCGTGACCCACAGTTTGAGAACCACTGCCCTAGACTATTTCCTATGACTAGGCTTACCAGATCTCCAACCGGGACAGAGTGCTAGACCTTTAGGAGAACAAATGTGGGCAGGTGTAGCTTGTTAAGTCCTAGAGCACAATCCTAGGCATGTCTACTCAGAAGCAAGCCCCATTGTGTTCAATGGGATTGTGCTCTAAGGTTTAAGAAGCCTAGGATTGTGCTCTAAGGTTTAACAAGCTGCACTTGCCCACATTCCTTCTCCTAAAGGTCTAGCACTCTGTCCCGGTTGGAGATCTGGTAAGCCTACCTATGACCAACTCTAATCTACTAGGTGAACTATGGGATTCTGGGGCAGAAGCTCCTTTGTATAAGAATTTTTTTTAAGGCAAAGACAACAGTGAAACGCTAATGAATCAAGGTCAAGGAAGAGAGAAGAGAAGAGAGAACAGAAAAAAATGTTCTGTCAAGGAAGAGAACAGAAAAAAAAGCTAAAAGCCAGCTGGATTACCTGACTGAATGAAATGTAAGCAGAGAATTTCCAGGGGATAACTCACAGCAGGATACAAAACCATCATATCTTCACAGGTCTGCTTCAGTCTCAAAGACTCATGTGGCAACTTTTTCAGGAGGAGACAAACAATTCATAATGTAGGTAATTGTAAACAATTTAGTACATAGTTTTACATTGCAGCATAAGAGCAATCCTTACTTTTGCCAAACACTGAATGAATTCCCTGTAAAGTTTCTGGTGTTCTTCACTTGGAATTGGTTCTGAAGAACTCACTGCCTCGTCAAATGCATTCAGAAGCTGAAAAAAATAGCACAGACACTGAAGTGTGCAATAACAAAGACTTACAGCAAGCGTTTAACAAGTGGTGATGTGCCCTTGAGGTGATATTTACGCAATGCTCAAGATTTGAAAAGATTCAACTGTGCTTCAGTTTCATCAAAAACTCCTATGTGCAAAGAGCCTTTAAAAAAATAACTACCAGAAAATAAATCTCATACTACACATATAGGAAGATGGGAACGTGAGAACTGATACAGCTACATAAGCTGCTCTTTGCGCCTTTTCAATCCCACATGCATCAGAGTCTGCTTTCCCATGTTACAATCTTCAAAGTTTAAGAGTAAAAATAAGTAATGCTTATACTGTATATCAGGGGTTCTCAATCTTTGTCGCCACATATACCACGTGTCACGGTGAAATTTTCTGAAATATCACCTGCGCCAATCAATCAATCTGAGAGATCGATCAATCTGTAAAGACTGTTTCACACAGTGAATACTGTAGTAGTAGTAGGTGTGTGTGTGTGTATGTATATATGTATGCTTAGTGACCAACGGTGCAATCCACCGTACGTTTAGGCTGGCGAAGCGCATGCTCCACTGGCTTAAGGTGTCACAAAAGTGCCGTAAGGCACCTCTAGAGTAAGCAGCTCCGGTGTAGAGGCCAGCGCCGTTCACTCCACTGCCATCCCTGGACCCAGCTGCGAGATGCAGGTAGGGTGGCGGGGGAAGGGGCCATTGGCCAGGCCAGCCTGAGAGGGGGGCGGGGATATCAGCGCTGGTTTGCACCAATATCCCAAGTCCCTTCCTGGGCCGACCTTACACAGCCTCCCTGGTTGTGCACCAGCTCCACAGCTGGCATGCATTCGAGGAGGTCCATTGGGGCCTCCGGCGCTTATACCAAGGGAAGGGGACAAACGTCCCCTTTCCCCAAGGTGAGCCCCAGCCGCGCCGGTATGGGCTGCATCCTGCGCAGCCATTTAGGCCCAACGCTGCAACTTGTGCAGGATTGGGCTGCCCGTAAATTAGAGCTACTTACATATTATTAATGAAATGGTTGAGCCTAAGCATCTGGAGCCTAAGCATGCACTCCTATCAGTTTTGATGGAAGCTCAATCTTTTTAAGTATGACTTCTCTGTATCATTGGCCAAAGAGCACAGAGAGCAAATACCAAAAAGTTCAAAAGCACCTATACGGTATAGAACTCCTAAAATAATGACGGATTATTGATTATGCTTTTAGTGCCAGCATATCCATAACAAGACTAGTATCTACAAGCTGTCCCATGCACTCCAATTGGTCTTGGTCTTGCTCCAGGTGCCCTTGCCCTTAGAGGCATGATGGACAGCCACCAAAAGCACAGTGGTGCCGAACATGTGGAATGCCCTCCCCACTGATGTTCATTGGCCCCTACCCTACACTCCTTTAGGAGACAGATTAAAATCTGGCTTTTTAGTTCAACTTTTGATAGGGAGATGAGGATTGTAATGGCAGTGCCATTACTAGGATGGCCCTCAGTTTGCATTTTTTGTTGCAGTACTGTCTTGCTGTTTTAATCTCTGTTCTATAAGCCACCTTGGGTTGCCTCTGTGGCAAGAAAGGCAGGATATAAATGCATTAAGAAACAATGAAATAATAAGTCCAACTTGCATCAGAACCAGCAACAAGCTAGCGCAGCCAAAGAGGTGGTTCTGGGCAAGTCTATGTGTCTCGGCCTGAACTCCCATCTGTAAAATTAAAAACTATCTTACAAGGCTCCTCTGAGCCTCAACTAGAATCCTTGTGCTCACCTTATACAAATATCAAGAGTTTTAAAACAGTCAAGAATACAAGTGAGCCTAAGGGAGAGCCCTTACCAACTGCTGTGTTTCATTGTCCTGGAGATGTGTGCACTCCATCAGTAATTGGACCAATCTCTTCCATAGCTGGTGAAGCTCAGCATTGTCTGCACCTTCTTCCCGTCTTATTTTTACTAACTTGTGCCAGGTTCGAGCCACCTGTCAAGAAAACCCGCCTGAGTTCAATAGCTGCTCAGATTGGAGGGGTGCTTTGATCTTTTGACTACTAGCAATTCAGAAGCCACTTCCCAATTCCAGCAATCAAGGTAAATGCTTTTTAGCAATAAGGAACCAGGATTATGAACTGACTTTGGAATATTGCTTCTTCTTATCTCCTTAGTCATATAGCTATAGAAATTGTACTGATATGCTGTGGGCAGCATCTTCCATTAACAGTAATATTGCATTTAAAAAGTTAATTTTTTCTGGACAACGCAGAGGAGCCCACAGTAATGGAAGCAATTGCAAGACAACTGAAATATATGCCAGATGACATGCCAATATGTCATATTCTAAAAAAACTATTTAAACACTAGCCACATGTTCTGTTGCAGAACTGGTTAGTCAAGAAAGCAACCGACTTGATGGTGGGCCTAATGAAATCAAAGAACAATTGCCACTGCACAAAGAAAAATGCTATGTCATCCTTATAACTTCAGCTTAAAACCATTTCTGCCCATGGGTGTATATACGTAACAGGAGTTAAATGGGTACACCTGTGGGCCGGGAAGAAATTATCTGAAGCAGATGATTTGCTCCATTGCAAAATAGATCTTAAAAAAGAGTTATATTGCCATGCTCCCTTAAAGCTATAAAGAAAATTCCTTTGCAAACTCATTGGGAAAGTGTAATAGACATCAATGGTCTCAACATTTAGAAAGAAAGTATAATTCTTCAAATTGAGAGAGATCAAGAGAGAGATCTTGGGGTGCTGGTGGACAGGTCGATGAAAGTGTCGACCCAGTGTGCGGCGGCTGTGAAGAAGGCCAATTCCATGCTTGGGATCATTAAAAAAGGGATTGAGAATAAAACGGCCAATATCATTATGCCTTTGTACAAATCGATGGTAAGGCCACATCTGGAGTATTGTGTCCAGTTCTGGTCACCACACCTCAAAAAGGATATAGTTGATTTGGAAAAGGTGCAGAAAAGAGCGACCGGAATGATTCGTGGGCTGAAGCACCTCCCTTATGAGGAAAGGCTACAGCGTCTGGGGCTTTTCAGCCTAGAAAAAAGGCGCCTGAGGGGGGACATGATTGAGACGTATAAAATTACGCATGGGATGGAGAGAGTGGATAGAGGGAAATTCTTCTCCCTCTCGCACAACACCAGAACCAGGGGACATGCACTAAAATTGAGTGGAGGGAGAGTTAGAACGGACAAAAGAAAATATTTCTTTACCCAGCGTGTAATTCATGTGTGGAACTCCTTGCCACAGGATGTGGTGATGGCACCTGGCCTAGATGCCTTTAAACGGGGTTTGGACAGATTCATGGAGGAAAAGACCATCACAGGTTACAAGCCATAAGCAATCTCCTGGTTTTAGAAGTGGGTTTTCTCTGTGCCAGGTGCAAGGGAGTGTCAACGGGAAACAGGTTATCTTGTGCTCCCTGAGGCATCTGGTGGGGCCACTGTGTGATACAGGAAGCTGGACTAGATGGGCTTTTGGCCTGATCCAGCAGGGCTCTTCTTATGTTCTTATGTTAAATTGGAAGATTCAGAAAAGCAGCCTGGGGGTAGGGGAAGATACTGTATGATTGTAAGATGAAAATGCAACATACAGCCCAATCCTAACCAACCCTAACCAACTTTCAAGCGCCGATGCAGCTGTACCAATTGCACACTGCATCCTGCGGTGGAGGGAGGGGGAGTCACAGAGGCCTCCTCAAGGTAAGGAAATGCATTTGGTCTGCTGCTTATCTGCTCTATATTGTCGCCCCCCCACCAGAGGATTTTATTGTTTTTAATTCATTTTATGTATTGTTTTATATTATATGTACATTTTACCTTTAATTGTTGTAAGCCGCCTTGGGCATTTGCCATGGCATTGGATAAAGTGGGGTATATTTTTTTAATTAATTAAATAAATTAAATAAATATTTGTTCCCTTACCTCGGGGCTGCATTGGCATTGGAAAGTTGGTTAGGATTGGGCTGATAATTTGGGGCAGAATTTAGTAGAGCAGGAAGACTACTTGGACATGACCTCAAGTTTGTGCTTAACAAAACAGACTACAGGTATCTGGTATTGTATTCTTGGCTTTTTTTCTCTGCTCTCCTCTTTCCCAGTCCCCCCACCATTCATTTGCTGCACTCAATAACCTCTCAGCAATGTAAATTCAACCTCTTCAAGTCAAGGGGTAATTTGCCCCTGGCCATGTCACATCTAGAGAACACAAAAAGTAGATTAATGCAGGTGGTAAAATCCATGTTTGGCTAAACCAGGCCATTTCCACTTTAAAAACATGGTGAGGAAGGAGCCACTCCAGCTATGCCTGTACATGTGAAGAGGATAAAGGTAGCAAAAATTTCTGCAACACAAAATTTGATTTTTTAAAAAAAGAAAATTGTAAAGGAGACCAGTTACAAATGATGGGCAGAACCCAAATCTTTGGTGCAACAGAGCACCATTAATGGGAGGAGAGTTGGGATCATGCAAATAGTCCTTCTGCAAACAAAAGGGGTCCTTCCTCAGCATATGGCTCAATGGCAGAGCACATGCTTAGTGCACAAGAGATCCCGGGTTCGGTCCCCAACAACCTTAGGGCAGAGAAAAAAATATGTCTGAAACTCTGAACAATTGCTGCCAGTCTGTATTGGCAAGAGTGACCTGAACAGATCAATAGTCTCATTCAGTATAAGGCAGCTTCCTATAATCTCATGAACTCCCCAGAGATGATGCACCACAGTGCCAAAGGCAATGTTTATGTCACCTATTACACAATAAATGAAGATCAAAACAGTGACCAACCTGAAGGTAATTTTTTTCTTGGTGATACAGCTCCACAAGTTTTCTACATACTTCACACCATTTCTGTTTATCAGTACTAGAGAAGCAACACAAAAGAATTCCTTATCTTTTATAGTTCAGTTAATTTACCACATCAACTCAAAATAAGATTTGGCCTATCTACTTAAACAGCTTCTCTATCTCCCATTGCAGACCCTAGCAAGGAAGGGGGCAGAGATGGGAGAGACCATCTCCTAACTGGAGGACTGTAGGGTTTTCAAAGATAGCCTATTACCTTCCAGAGGCGTACCTAGGCCTCCCGGCGCCTGGAGGAAGGGGGTGGGGCCTAGGTGACGTGACGCGCCCAGCACGTCACCGACCCCACCCCCCGCCGGTTTCCTACCTATTTCGGAGCTGTATGGGCTCCAGGGATGGTCGGAGGGCCAAAACACCGCGCCCCGACGACACTGGTAAGTCCTCCTGAGCCTCGAGCAGCTGCTCCACGCGCTCCGCGGTCCGCCTGCGCCTCGAGCAGCTGCTCCAAGCGCTCCACGGACCGCCTGCACCTAGAGCTGCTGCTCCACGCGCTCCACTCTCCTCCCACCACTGTCCTCCCATACCTTCAACATTCGGTGTCCATTTGTAAAGCAGCTAAAAAGGCAAAGTTAAGAGAGGTGCACACAGACACATCAATTATACAGGTAGAGAGAGTGAGGTGTTTTTTAACCATTTTTTACAGATTTTCACAGTTTCATCAAGACGAAGGAAATGTAATCAGCTTTGAGGATTTGTTTTCTCTAGGTACAGAAGAGTTTTCTATTTTTGCAGAAACATATGTATTCATTTTACTTAACAAGAACATTACAGATACTGTTATGTTAACAGATTGCTCTTTGATTAACCAACAACATGAGGGTTGCTTTAAGATGAATATTAACGTATCACTGCAATAATATGTGCAGCGATTGCTGCAATATGATTGCTGCGTTCTTACCTTTCATAGAGTTCAAGGAGTTTCTGGTAAACATTAGCCAAATCCTCTCTGACATCTGTATGGTTTGTTTTTTCATACAAATTTGCTAAACCCTGAGTGAAAGTGAAACATGTTATTGTTGAAGTAAATTCAACACAAGGAGGCTTACTTCTGAGTAGACATGCCTAGGATTGTGCTCTAAGGGTTTAACAAGCTACATCTGCCCACACTCCTTCTCCTAAAAGTCTAGGGTGGCACTCTGTTGGATCTGGTAAGGCTAGTTATATACCCATTTTATGAGAACTTTCAAGGAAAATGGCAGTCCAATCTTATGTTTAGGATGTTTAATCTAGGTTTAATGGGGCTTACTCTTAAGAATGCAAAAGACTGCAGATGTATGCTATGACCAGTGGTTCTCAAAATGGTGGGTCATGACCCACCACAAACAAATGGAAGCAGCCGCTACCCCCTTAAGGGGCGTGGCGACGTGCCACGACATCAGCAACATCCCACCGCTGCAGCTGGGGAAAAAAGGCGGGGATTTTTAACTTACCAGGGGTTGCGCCAGCCCTCTGAAGGGTGCGGGGGGCATGGTCCCTGCGGGGGGGGGGCTCCTCACACTTCAGATTGGCTCCCTGAAGCGATCAAGACCCACTTCCGATTTTCGTACAAAACCGGAAGTGGGTTCTTGATCACTTCAGGGAACTGATCTGAAGCATGGGGAGGCCCGCAGAGGGGGCCAAACACCCCTGCACCCTCCAGAGAGCCAGTGTAACCCCACGGTAAGTAAAAGAAACCCCTTTTTCCCCCAGTGGCAGCATGATCCCAGGAGTTCCGCCTTCGGCCCGACCCCACAAGGACTTACAGCTTCCCCAACTTGTGGGGAGAACTTTGAGAACTGCTGCTATAGACCATTAAGCATGCTGTGAAAGCTGTGACTCTCCAACAATTGCACAAGCCTATCTATCTTGCTTCGCTATCCTGGACTTCTTTCCTATCTTACAGGACAGCTTTCCATATCACATAGTGACAATACTGGTAGTGACAGCCTACCAGTATTGTAAACCTTTCCTATCCCCACCTGTGTTAAACAGACATTAGGTTCAATGTCTGTTTAACACAGGTGGGGATGGGAAAGGTTTTACAATACTCGTAGGCTGTCACTATCTAAGCAAAACAAGAATGCATGCTGCATTATATTGATGCATTAAGTAAGACTGGAAAGAAAATCTCTGTTTTGTTAAGTGCAGTCAGGAAAGGTGTCATATTTTAGTTTTAAACTAGAAGCTTCTCAGATCAACTTTCATGTCACTGGCCCTGGAGTGCTTGCTTCCCCCACCTTGCAAACAGTACATATGGGTTGGGGGGGGGCTATCCAGATTGAATCTATGGCAAGGAGGACAGGAGGGCTTTAACCCTACATCCCATCATAGCCTCATCAATGTGAGATTTTTTTCCCCCAGGGCAAATAGCACATACTGCCGGGGGGCTGATCCAGACCAGGACTATGACAGGAGGTATGGGTCCTCCTGTCATGATCAGTCTGGGTTTGGTAAACACATACTATTTACAGAAAAAAAAACACAAATCACATCATTGGCTTTGGTGTGCTTGAAGTCGCATCTAGTTTGACCCTAAGTCAGCCAGAAAATTGTTGAATGTAAGACTTTCTATCTTTGAACCCAACATTGCAAGCTTTTGCAAAATATTTACATTTCACTCCTTACACTCAAACACATAGTGTCACACAGTATGAAAAATGGGATGAATCATATCCATACCTGCCATGCTAGCAACTGTCCTGGTTCAAGCTCAGTTGCCTTTTTGTAGGCACCTTGGGCTTGGTCAGGCTGTTCCAGCTCAGCAGCTGCCAGACCAATAAATACCCAGGCATTGTAGTTATTTTTCTCCTGTTTCAATACTGCCTGCAAAGTAAGTGAAAAAAAATTGAAATATTTGATCTGCAAAACACATGGAAAAAAATCAATAAGATATTCCACTGCTGAGACAGAAAAGCAGAACTTACTTTTCCCCAGGTGCATCATCCTGCTTTGTCTCTTATCCTGTCTAAAAGGTTCAGGCTAAGCTATGTCAAAAACTATGAGGGACTCACTGCCCATAGCTCAGTGGTAGAACACATGATTTGCATGCATAATGTCCCAGATTCAATCCCTGGCATGGGTAGCTGGACTGGCTGAGAAAAACCTCCGCCTGAGCCCTTGAAGAGTTGCAATTCTGGGCTAGATAGACCAACTGAAGTATAAAAGGTAGTTTTGTATGTTCAAGACTATGAAGATGGAAGGTAAACCAAACCTCTGACAACAGGAAATGGAAGCCATGGCGTGATATGTTAAGCTTTTAGATTGACAACAGTTAAAGGAGTGCACAACTAAAGAGATATAAATTTAAAGGTAAAGCAGAGATAATCTCTTAAAGAATATCAGAGAGGATAGTATCAACAGGTCATAAGATTATCACCTTAAGAAAACTCCATTTTGCATTTGAGTGCTATTTACCTTGCAGTGTTTCAGTACTTCTTTATATTCTTTATTTCTTATTGCATCTCTGGCACTTTTCAACGCTGCTTTCACTTCCTTGTTTGACATGACTAGTGGTAATGTTAATAGGAAAAAATTAATTCCATGTACCAAACCATTCAGAGCATTTTTCAAATCATTCTGATAGATCACACTAAATTTTGTATTCATCAATAAATATTGTAAGTTTATCTGGAACAGATAAGGAGGAAACGTGGTTCACAGATACATTATATATGGATATTTCAATCTCCTATTCTTCATCACATTTTTGCTTCTCTATAAAATCAGGGATAAAGTGTACAGTATTATACTGCTCCTTACTCTTATCCCCTTACATATAAGGTTTACACAAGCACCACCAGCATAATCATATATTACATCAACAAAAGCAAAGAACACTAGTTATTTCTGTATGGGTTATTCTGAAGTGTGTTATTTTTCATCAGTCTCAATTTCTATACAACCCTTGCTTAGGCATGCTTAATCAGAAGTATGGTCCACTGGGTAGCATTGACTACCACTGGCACAATATGCATCAGAACAAAGCAGCTTCCCCTCTTTCTCAACAAAGCTTCCCAAAAGCCATTGTTGAGTGCCAAGAAATCCTTGGAAACTGTGTGGAGAGGCGTCGTCGGGGGGGGGGGGTGCAGGAGGGGCCTGGGCTCTGGG
Organism: Plestiodon gilberti rubricaudatus; assembly: GCA_026170595.1. Classification (NCBI taxonomy): domain Eukaryota; kingdom Metazoa; phylum Chordata; class Lepidosauria; order Squamata; family Scincidae; genus Plestiodon; species Plestiodon gilberti. The sequence goes on from JANXHW010000002.1 coordinate 42,616,636, forward strand.
TGCTGGGCTCCAAGGGGTGTTGTGAACTGGGGGGGGTGCACTCCGGGGGGGTTACCCCCTGGTGCCCCCTCCGGAGCTCGACGAGCCGCCACGAGCACTCCAGGGGGTGTGGTGCACTCCCGGGGGGGGTTACCGTGTTCAGAATCGTCCCCCCCCGGGTGCCGGCTGGCTAACAGTATGGAATGCGAGGTTAGAGAGGCTGCGCCTGCGCAAACTTGCTGCAGCCTCTCTAACACCTGTAGTCTTGCTAGTTGGAGGACTGCAAACCTCTTTCCCCTGAAGTTCTCAAGCCATTGTGGAAGGCCTCCCAGCAATCACTGTTTTGAAGGGAGGAGCTCAGGGAGCTTCAGTAGAGATGGGGCAGGGCCAACCAAAGCCCCCTGGCACCAGAGGAGGTGTGCCAAATGCTGCCCCTCTTTATCTGGTGATGTGCCAGCCTCTGCTGCTTCTACTCCCTGGACTGGAAAAGGAGGGGGGGGGAGACAGAAGAGAAAGTGTGGAGGAGAGGTTCCTTTTTCTTTTCCAATCCAGGGCATGAGAGGAGCAGCAGTAGAGGTGAGTGGGCAGATGGTGGTGGGCACCTCCTGTCAGACTGTTGCCTGAGCGGACCACCTCATGGATAGACCAGCAAAGGTGGTGGAAGGTACTTTGAACTTGCACACATTACACCAGCATTATGCCGGCAGTGCTTCCAGATGCTGTCACATTGGGTTTAATGTGACTTGCTCCTAAAATAGCATTCACTGAACTGCAACTTTAATTGTCAGGAATACGTTTCCTGGTTCATGAGAATCAAGTTGGAAGTTTAGATTATATGGGGTTAATTCTTACAACTATTCTATAAAGGTGCGGTGGAGCATTCTTATAAACTATATATATTAAAGATGTTAAGAGTGTAAACTGAGTGGTTTGCCTACAGCCAGTGGTGGACTGGCCAGGGTGTCAGCTTGCCCAATGGCAAGTGGGCCCCCAGGCCAGTCCAACACACGTGACACACGGCCCTCTTGCAGCTTGCCACTTCCTTCCCTCCCCCAGACCCGAACTTCCATTGTATCTCTCACTCAGCTGCTCATCAGATCGCCGCGTGTCTCGCGTGTGATCGGGCTCAATAATCTCTCCCGAGGCTGCTGGGCCCTCCTCCCAGGGCCATTCAGAGGATTTTTATCAGGGGGTACAAAGTTTCTTTTGGGCCCCTTCCCTACATATGAAAATGGCTCCAGGGCCCCCCTTTTTGACCCATTTTTCACCCTGGGCCCCTGAGTACAAATCACCCCCTTAACCCCCCTCTCAGAGGCCCTGCCTCCTCCCAATCTCCTCTGGAGGCTCCCGAAGAAAGCAGGTCAGGCTGGCAGCCTCGTAAAAGCCCCGCGCTGAAGCAGCTGGCAATCAGCTCAGGAGCCGAGTGCCTTTGGGGCAGGGCACGCTGGGGAGAGTTTGTCGAGCGCAAACGCACTCGGAACCTGAGCAGCTTGAGCGCCTTTCCGAAATTCAGACTCTTCCAAGTGTCTGTGAAGTGTGGGGCATGCTGGGGAGAGTAGGTGCAACAGGCAAATTCAAGGGAGGCAAAAAGAGTGGGCAAATTCAAGGAAGGAGGGGCCAGTCAGGGGGTCACATCCATGGGAGGGTTTCTGGGCTGGAGAAGTGAGAAAAAGGGATGGGCCACCCCAGAGGAGCTGCATTTTTTTAATTTTATTTTATTTAAAAAATTTATATCCCGCCTTTTCCTATGCCGAAAGGCAAATGCCCAAGCCGGGATTTGGACTTGGGCCGGTGCAGGAGCTGTCTGTCAGAGATCACAGGCCCACAAAGCTTCAATTACTGTAGTACTCTCTCTTTTAAAAAAAATCCCAGTGTGGGTTTTTCAGCTCTGCTTCTGCAGTGCTCATTCTGTTTTTGTATTATTCAAGTAGTATAATCTTTTAAAATAATACCTAGCGTGGGTCTTTCAGCTCTGCTCCTGCAGTAGTCATTCAGTTATTTTATTCAAGTAGTACTATAATCTTTAAAAACCTTGGTAGGTTGGCCAGAACTATGATAAGTAAAAACCCTGTATTAGTGAAGTAATACAAGGGTAGGGGTCTCTATGTAAACTCTGTTCTTTTGCATGGGAACCCTTTATTAGTGAGGTAATGCAAGGGTGGGGGTTTCTCTCAAGGTTACTTGGGTTTACTAGCAAGACGGCTGTGGTTTGGTTCACTTTTCTAACAGTTGTGGTTGGACCACCACCACCACCCCCTTGCCTCCTGGCAACCTTTTTAGACCCAGTCCACCACTGCCTACAGCCACCTAGTGCATTCATCCTGGCTATATGAAGTTTCGAATCATTATCTTCCCAATTTGCAGCTAAGAAAGGCCTGGCAGGATGTGGTTCATGGGATCACAAAGGGTCGGACACGACTTAACAACAACAAATCTCCATCTTTATTATTATTTAAACCACTCCATTTGTGTACATAGCACTGTACAGAGTCATTCAGGCAAAAACAGACAGATCTCTGCTGCTCCCAAGCCAAGGAAGTTACAATCTAAAACACCCAGCGCAAAAACAACAGAAGGAGGGGAAAATATAGGCAAACGTGAGTACATCAGAGGTCAGAGCTGGAATCCTATGCACACTTACATGGGAGTAAACCCCATTGAAGTCAAAATGGGACTTCTAAGTAGACATGCATAGGATTGCACTGCAAGTCAGAGTTCACGGCGAAAAGGGGGGTTAAATAGAACAGACTGTTCGAATGTGATACTAAACAAACAGGTGGAAGTTACCCAGGATTTAATCAACACAGGACACAGCCCTCGCAACTCCTAGCTCTAACCTAATTTTTCCACACTGGTTTTCCCCAACAGAGTCGCGGTACAGCTCAGACTTTCGACTCTCGGAAGTCCTAGGCCTTCTGAAATACAGCAGCAGCTGCTGCAGTATCCCTGGACCATGAACAGAGGCCTCAGTCCGAATCCGCACAATACTCACTCACCGGCTGTCACCACCCCGTGCCAGCGCCACAACTACTTGCAGCAGCCGCCAACAACCATTGCCGTGTACTCGCCAAAAGGGCGCATGCGTATGGAGTCCCCCTTCAGTCCCTCCCCTCTTTTGAGGTGACGTAGAGCTGGCTGCTCAAGTCACACCTCTGCGTCGCGATGGGAGTTGTAGTTCATTAGGACGTCTTCCTTCAGCATAGTACAGTACAGTCCTTTTGGATTGATTCTATAGATAGGAAGGATACGCATGCAGCCTGGCTTGTGGTTGCACTTCGTTTTAAGCTATGCGAAGGGAAAGTGATAAAAATTCAATTCACATGAAATAAGACATGAATTAGAAAGAGCACGAACGTCTTTGTTTCTTAGGAGTGTGAACACGCTTCTGCTCTATTACAGCTGTCCTAGATTTCTCCATTGTTTCCTATAGGGAGCTATCTCTTCTACGCAGGAGAGGGGAAAAAAATCACAGTAAAAAACCAGGAAAGGAAGGACATTGTGACTCTAGCATCTGTCTATGTTCTCTCGTCCCTCCCTCCGTCGTATTGCACTATGGACATTTCTCTGGCATACATTTATTTCCCCCTTTTCTTCGGCATGATAGAAGTTGATGCGTCTCTTTGCTCCCTTTTTATCCCTTGAGTGTCGAAAGCTCTTCGAAAGTCCTCTTCGAAAATACTTATTTCCGAAAGCAATGGACTTTTCCAATTTCTCCCCCCTCATCTCGCTCACCATGCATGATGGGAGTTGTAGTTTCTCCAGATGCGGCTGAGTTTGTCAGCAGACAGCAATGTCACATTCATGTGAACGTCTTCTCACAAAAAAATCACCCACTCTGTGTACTCCAGAGTCACGTTGCCATTCTTTAGTCTCCTGACAAGAAGAGTGGTTCCGGAAAAGAGCTCTGCATGGAGACTCCTTGAGCTTCTGGTTTTTTTTCCTGGTACGGAAAAAAAATGGGTAGAGAGAGTATCATTCCCTCAACCTCTGCAAGCCACATAGTTGCCTTGGTCCTCCTCCTGTTCCCGGGTTTTCCCCTTTGGGGAGCTGTGAAGGCGAGGCCTCTGCTCAGTGCTAATGGCAGCTGTATCAGCTGTGGAAAGCCTAACGTTGTGATGGTGATGAGCGATTCCTTTGTAAGTATTTGAAAATAAAATAAAACACTATTTGGAGCATCTTGCTTTCCAGTGCCTTTGCCTGAAGGAAAGGAATGTGAGGCTTCCCTGGTGTATAAGACCTGTGCTTTCAAGCTACTATATATGTTGTATGCCTTCTCTAACAGCCCAATCCTATGCATGTTTCCTCAAAGTAAACCTCACTTCAGTGGGACTTCTATGGAAGTGCATAGGATTGCAGCCTAACTGCCTGAGCCTTCTCTGCCTTCTTGTCTGTACCTGCTGGAGATGCTGCTTGCATGCCAGAGAACCTACTAGTGTTATATCATATTGCATTGAAAATAATCATGGTTGCTCCGCTTTCCCCATCAAGTAATTTTGGGACATGTGTACATCTGATTCTTAATTTGCAACATTATTTTGTCCAATCCCTGTGATAGAAAGGTGGTGAGGAGTATGTTGTTGCCAAAACCACTTCAAGCTGCTCTTTGTGTACACTAGGGGTCCCACCATCACAGCTAAAAGAATAACAGATCTGATGTGAGTTACTTTGTAACATCTCTAGTTTAGACATACTTCCATCCATTTACAATGGTGATGACCTTAAAGCATCTTGACCAGTGTATTCCAGACTGGCATGGGGCTCTTTTAGATGAGATTGTTTGCACAAGTGACACTAGCTTGAATACAGATCAAATTGTTCCTTAGAAATCTGCATTAAAAGACACATAAGCCTTCAGGACCCACTAGTAATGTTCTCCACCTGCATTATCACCAACAGACAGGCCCACAAAATTGCTTCTAAACTGCTGTTAAACAATTTGGAATGAAGTTTCTTCATTAACAAGTCCCTAGATCTGGAATTGCTTGTGATAACTGGAACTACTCACAAAGTTGTACTGATTTCAGAATCAAGCTATTTGAATTCAGAATCAAGCTATAGTTAGGAGAGTCACATAACACAGTTGTACCCCCAGGGGTACGCGAGCCACTGTCTGTTATCAGCTGCTGCGATCAGCAGCTGATGACAGGCAGCGTAACAGTTTTTCCTGAGTTGCAGTAAGGGGGAGCTTCGGGGAACATCGGGCACATGCCCTCATGAGATTTGGGCGCTGCCATCTTTCGCAAGATCCAAGATGGCGACGGCCGGGAGAACAGGTAAGGGGGAGCATCGGGGGACATCAGTAGGCCTGTAGACAATTTTCTTGGGTTGTGGCGCAGGTGGGCGGGTCCTCTCGCCTGCGCCGCAACCTGGGAAAAATGTCTACAGGCCTCCCGATGTCCCCCATCGCCATCTTGGATCTCGCGAAATCTCGTGAGATCCAAGATGGCGGCACCCAATCTCGTGAGGGCATGTGCCCCGAAGCACCCCCTTACCTGTTCTCCCGGCTGTCGCCATCTTGTGCCCGATGTCCCCCAAAGTGTGCCTGATGTCCCCCGAAGCTCCCCCTTACCTGTTCTCCTGCCCGTTGCCATCTTGGATCTCACGAAATCTCATGAGATCCAAGATGGCGACAGCTGGGAGAACAGGTAAGGGGGAGCTTCGGGGGACATCGGGAGGCCTGTAGACGTTTTTCCCGGGTGGCGGGCGAATTCTCCCACCCGCGCTGCATCCCAGAGGGAAAGGTTACAGCCCTGCCAAATCAACAGGGCTGTAGGCTTTCCCTCCGGGTTGCAGCGCAGGCGGGAGAATCTGCCCGCCTGCGTTGCAACCCAGGAAAAATACATTTTAAGGGGGGTACTTGGGTGGGTTCTTGGGGTATGTGGGGATACATGGGGGGCTGACATCTGGGGGTACGCAGGGCAACCTAGGTTGAGAACCCCTGATCTAGATCTTTAAATGAGGTATAAAATGTTTTAAAGACGAAATAAATGGCAGGAGAAGAAAATGTTCTAATTTAAAATGTTTAAGTTGATTTTGTTGTTAATAGTGTTAATGGGATGTGGTTATGGGGGGAGGGGTGTCTTGATTTGCTCCTGCGCTTTAACAATTACTACTACATCACTGAAGGTGGAATGCAGATATTATAAACATATACTGGTAAATAAATAAAGCCCTTTTCCCTCTGCATGCAGGATGGAAGGCTGACATTTCACCCAGAAAATGAAACAGTAGCCTTGCCTTTTATAAATCTCATGAAGAGATATGGCAGTCTCTTTCTTAATGCCTACACCAATTCTCCAATATGTTGTCCTTCCCGTGCAGGTAAGATAATATTTACATGTAATAGATATCTGAGTAAAGTCTTTTTACATGCTACGTTATTTTGGTTAAACCTCAAATAGTTTTACTTGGATAAAGCCAAATCTTCTGTCTTCTTATAAAATCTGTGTCCTGAATCTTTAGTTAGAATAATGTAGCATAGATTAAGTATTTTTCAAAGGTGTAATAAACTACAGTATATGACAAGAGACAGTTGTGCAGCTTTAAGTGTGCGTTCTGTGTACAGAGTGACAGAAGATCAGAGTTAGTGATTCAGTAATTCACACAAATGTTTGACTAAGCCTGTTGTCCTACCCATTTTGTAAATAAACATATATCTCAGATGCTCTATTTTAGTGTGTTTTTATTCCCAAGAATTTCTCTTAAGGAAGAATGTTATTTGTGCCCTTGAGGAAGGCACATGCTGAAACGTGTTGGGCTGATCAAAACATCTTGTTAATTTTTACTTATTGCACTTGGTTATTGCTCCAGATAAGAAGATCAACTAGCGGAAACCTGTTTCCACTTGTGTATCTCCTTTACTGTAACATGGTATTGCATACGAGGGGAAAGCTGTGCAAACAAATAGTATTAGGCTGCAATCTTATACACACCTGGGAGTAAGTCCCATTGGATTCAGTGAGACTTTCTTCTGAGTGGACATGCCAATTACTTGCCAATTACTTTGGATATCGGCGTATCTCGCCACCGATATCCCTGCCCTCTCCAGGTCTGCCGCGGCCTATGGCCACCCTCCCTCACCACCCGGTCCACCCTGCCCCAGCCAGGGTAGGACTTACCTGCTCCGGTGGGTGCGGGGCCAGGTAGGAGCCGGGGGAAGGGCTGCCACCTCTGTGCCAGCGGCCCTTACTCTCCGGGTGCTGAGTATCCTGCATATGATTGTGCTGTTAATATGATTCTGTGCCTTTTATTATTAGCAATAAATTCTAATATGTTTTCTCAGCTATGTGGAGTGGCCTTTTCACTCACTTGACAGAGTCTTGGAATAATTTCAAGGGTTTAGAGCCAAATTACACAACATGGATGGACCTCATGGAAAAACATGGCTTCTATACTCAGCAATATGGAAAACTAGATTATACTTCAGGGCACCATTCACTAAGGTAAGACAAGTAATAAAAGTGGTTTTATTATTTATCATTACTGTTCCATATACAAAATACTATTCAGTACTTATTTACTTTTATCCTAAGAACTCTTTGAAGGAAGCCAACATTCTTGAAAGCAGGGGCAGCCCAAGACTTTACAAATGCAATATCAGATATTTTTCTCTCACCTGCTCTACACCTCAACCTCTTTGCACCACCTCTCAAGGGCAGTCGCTCCAAGTTCTCCTCCTTGTCAGCATGTTGTATTTGAAAGGAGTGGATTGGGAAAGGAGAGGTTGGCTAGGGCATCTCTGTCACCTGCCATATTCCCTGATGATCCTTCACCTGAGGCAACCCCCTCAGTTTGCCTCATTATGAGGCTGGCCCTGTCAAGGACAATTTACAGCACAATCCTAACCCATGTTCCAGTGCCAGTGCAGCCGCAATGCAGCCCTGAGGTAAGGGATTGTTCCCTCACCTTGAAGAGGCCTCCATGACTGCTCCTGCACTGCAAAATGCAGTGTGCCCCCTGTTGACACGGCTACACCGGCACTGGAATGTTGGTTAGGATTGCGCTGTCAGTCAAGTAACTTCATACATGATGAAATTTCTACCAAAAGAGCCATTGTTGTACGCACTCATGTTTTTTACTCTCTCTCTCTCTCTCTCTCTCTCTCTCATATCAAATTTAAGCAGATATCTATAAAACTTCAAAAACCTGCAAAACATCTGTGCTGAGAAGTAGTTGAGAAATATAAATGTTTGAGGGCAGGAAAAGGAGAGAGCTATTTGGTATGTGAAAAAGGTGGGGAGAATTGTTTGCAGGGCCAACAATTGGCAGGGACATCTGCCTCTGTCCACCCGGCTACCACTCCTCTCCTTTCCCTTCCTGGTTTCAAAAAGAGGGGAGTAAATCCAGAAGAGGAAGTGCAGAGGAGAGAAGGGTGGTGGGTTAGAGCACTTTGTACTTCCAGGAGCGGGAAGAAGAATGGTGGCAGGCACGCCACCAGACAAGGAGAGCAGCATTTGGCTAAGTGCTGCTTTGGGGAGGAGAATGTTTTTGTCTTGAGTGAACCTGCCACTCCCATGTAGTCTTGATCAGGATCCCCCTCCACCACCATGCAACTGTATTTTGCCAATAAAACACACTTCTATTGCACACACTTCTGTGCATGTCTTCAGTTAAGACTCTTATCAACTGCAGAGTTGGGTTTTTCCACCATGCCCAGCTATTTCTTTGCTCTGGCCTCCCTTTTGCTTAACAGCCAGTCTGTTTCAGAGTTCTGGAGAATTCAGAAACTTGATCACTACTTTTGCATCATTTCAGTTAGTTCTAATAAAAGGATACTATGGCGATCTACAGATATTGTATAACACTCTTTTGTTGTTCATGTATTCTCTCTATCATCTTGCTCATGAACAGACGGTCCTTCTGTTGTAACCTTAAGTTCTGATACTACATTTTAAATCTGAAAAATCCATTATCTCTTTGAATATATCCTCTCTGTTCTGTTAGGTATACACAACAGTAAACCATTTCTCAAATAACTTTTAAAAAATCCTTTCCAGAATCATCTTGATATTGTCTGTGTACAAAAAAATGCTTGTTCCTATTCTCAGGAGTCCTTGTTGCCTGGGAGCTGTAAAATCAATTATGAAGCAAGCAAACTACTTAGAGGGGTTACATTTGTCATAAGAATGAAGAGGCACTTCAGTACCTTGTGAAAATTGTAGTTATTTGTACTTCTTAAAAATTATAGCCTGTCTCTTCATGATTCAGCTACTTGTAGTCACCTACACAGAGGCTTTCTGTGGGTCATATTTTGTGCTGTAAAATAAGGAGGAAATAATGTGTGTGCACATGAGTGTGCGTATATGTAGTTTCTTTTCCAACATATCTAGAGTTATTCAGTGAAGCACAAGCATAATATAAAAAGATTACCCTTTTCTCTTTGTGTATAGCAGGGAGGGGTTCTCAACCCCTTCCTGGCTGAGTACCACCTCCGGCACCACTCTCCTGCTGCGTACCACTGGAAGTGGTGGAATTTAAAAGTACTTCCTTTTTCAGAAGACCCTCCCCAAAAGAGATTTTTTTTTAAAAAAAACATACATTTTGGGAGGGCAACTCGGAAGATGCTGAAAAGGAAACTCACAGAAAGGTGTCGGGCAGCCCAATCCTGTATAAGATACAGCGGCTGACCTAAAGGGCCACCTGCCATATCCTATGCAAGATCCGGGCTGCCCTGGGGCAGCTCAGGTGCACCTCGAGGGAAGGGGATGATCAAGGGGATGATTTAGAAGTAGGTTTTCTCTGTGCCAGGTGCAAGGGAGTGACAACAGGAAACAGGTTATCTTGTTGTCTTGTGCTCCCTGAGGCATCTGGTGGGGCCACTGTGTGATACAGGAAGCTGGACTAGATGGGCTTTTGGCCTGATCCAGCAGGGCTCTTCTTATGTTCTTATGTTCTTATCCCCTTCCTCGGCTGGAGGCTCAATGGACCTCTTTGAATGTACGCGAGCTCTGGAGCTCGCGTACATTCTAGGCTAGCCCTCCATGTAAGGCCACATCTGGCCTGGAGAGGGCTTTGGATATCGGCGTATCTCGCCACCGATATCCCTGCCCTTTCCAGGTCTGCCGTGGCCTATGGCCGCCCTCCCTCACCACCCGGTCCACCCTGCCCCAGCCAGGGTAGGACTTACCTGCTCCGGTGGGTGCAGGGCCGGGTAGGAGCCGGGGGAGGGGCTGCCACCTCTGTGCCAGCGGCCCTTACTCTCCGGGTGCTGTAAATGTGCTTTACGGTGTGTTTACGACACCTTGCACCAGGGGAGTGTGCATTCCCCCGGCGCAGCTCCACACGGGATTGCGCTGTCAGTTGTGACCTGAGGTCTAAACTCCTTGCTCATGTGACAAATGGATAAAATCATTGTTAGTCTGTGTTATTCACATGTTCCATATACAGAATTGTTGTTCTGTAAAAATGAACACAGGTACAGTATAGTCATTCACACAGAAATGTATGTAAAGTATGTTGTTTAGATAGTACTTTTCAACCAAAAAATGTTCACAAAGCGGTTTACATAGCAAAGTAAATGAAAGCCCTTGTCCCAGAGGGCTCATAATATTAAAGAGAGAGAGAGAGAGAGAGAGAGAGAGAGAGAGAGAGAGAGAGAGAGAGAGAGAGATATGCAAATGAGATACCGGTAAACAGCCACTGGAATAGATGCTGTGCTGAATGGGGACAATTGCTCTCCCCTGCTAAATAGTAGAGAATCACCACTTAAAACGTGTCCCTTAACCCAATTTCCAGGGCTTAATGTGTACAGCATAATGTGTGAACAGCCCTTAAAGCATGAAACCACTTTACAGTCCATAAAATGCAAAGGTTTTAGAATTTGAACATTCAAATTGTTGGCATCATATGTATGTTGGAATGGCCTACACTGACTGCTGTTCTTATTTTCAGTAACCGCGTCGAGGCTTGGACCAGAAATGTAGATTTTTTGCTTCATCAAGAAGGCAGGCCTGTGTCAAAACTCACAGGTAACAAGACATCTGTAAGGGTGATGCAGAAAGATTGGGAGGCCACTGATGAAGCAGCAACTTGGATAAGGACCAAGGCAACAAACTTAACCCAACCCTTTGTTCTTTACTTGGGGTTAAATTTGCCTCACCCATATCCTTCGGTCTCCTCTGGAGAAAATTATGGATCATCTACATTTCTGACATCTCCATATTGGCTAGAAAGGGTACGTGAAAAGATATATCCTTTGAAATGAATTTAACAAATGCAGTTATTGGGTTGAGTATTTCTCAGCTTTGTATAATTCACTGTGGAACTAAAGATTTAGTCCTTGGGTATGCTGGGATTCCACACCAGCCTTTTTCTTTGGAATTTCTGTACTATCTTTCATTCACTCACATCTCTGTGTGTGTTTTGTATGTGATGCATTATTTTCTACATTCAGCAACTACTGTGCTTGCCTATACTGTATAGCCTTTTCACTGCCAGTCTATCTTGTTGAATATAAGCCATATTTTTCCTACTTATTTTATTATTTATTTTTCACATTTTTATACCACCCTTCCTCCAAGGAGCTCAGGGTGGTGTACATATTTCCTCCCCTCCTTTTTGTCCTCACAACAACCCTGTGAAGTAGGTGGGGCTGAGAGATAGTGACTGGCCCAAGGTCACCCAGGAAGCTTCATGGCTGAGCAAGTACTTTAGTACTGAATTCTGTGTTGGTAGATTGCAACTACTGAAGAAAAAGATAAGGTCACATTATAAAGAGTGATTTTGATTCTTTCTGTTATCTGATGATTGGCTTCCAAATCTAGTTGTTTACTTTTTCCATTCTAAACCCAAAAACACAGTGCAGCTACTTCCCTGTGTAAGAAGCCAACAGGTACTATTATTTCTGTGAGGGGGTGTTAACTGTTCCTGTTTATTTGTATTAGTCCCAGATGCTGTTTTACTATGGTCTTCTCAACACTCTCCAGACTGGTTACCATGACTCCCACTGCTTAAACAGCAGTGTAGCCCCATAATTCAGCAGAATGTTTTAAAGGAAGTATCAATTTCTTCACAAAAGCATCTTTATTGCACATAGTATGCTTCATTTATCTTATGCTCAATGTATGGTCTCTCATTGAAGAATCTGAAAATTGCAAGTGTTTTAGATTGTGAGCCCTTTTGGGACAGGGAGCCATTTAATCACTTGATTTTGTCTGTAAACCGCTTTGTGAACTTTTTGTTGAAAAGCGGTATATAAAAACTGTTGTTAATAATAATAACAGGAGAGAGCAGGAATTGTACCTCAAATGTAAGGGCATGTCACATGGCTGTGTAGTTCTTAGTCTGAGAAATTGGGTGCCCTCCTGCAGTACAACCAGTCTCTTCAGAGTGTTCTGGTCCTTTTCCATCCCTGTGGCTGACAGAGTCCATTTCAGCACAACCATGGGCTACACAATTGAGTTGCTATTGCTGGAATAGAAGAGTGCCAATGAAGAAAAGTTATGTTTTCTGGGGAGTCGCCCTATAGATCTAGAGCATCCAATGACAAGTATAGGCAGCTGCTGTGCAGTTAAGCCCCAATTCATACTTTACTGTATACATATTCTATAATGGAGTAGTGGTGATGAGATTCTGACTTTTGATCCATTTCAGTATATTTCCCCCACCCTTCAGCTGATCTTTGCACAAGTGATTCTTGTGAGCATATTTGTTGCATCAGAGAGTCCATCAAATTTGTTCGTTTTCAGATTGTGAAAGACCAGATTGTGGAAGACCAGAAGACCAGATTGTCAGGTCTTCAGATTGTGAAATTGTGGTGAAATTCTGATAATGAAGGGGCCTGCCCACACCTCACAGGACCGGGAGCTTCAGCGTGCACATGGCACCACCAAGAATGTTCTCTCAAGGGTTTCTACCAAATTTACCTTGGAATAAGGCAGAATTACAAGTCTTCCTAAAAGTCCTCGTGGAATAATTATATTCATGTGGGAGAAGGCAGTTCCTGAAATACTTTGGTCCTAAGCCATGTATGGCTTTAAAGATCATAACCAGGACTTTGAATCATGCCTGGAAACATACTGGTAGTCAATGCAGCTGCATCAGTAGTGGTGTTGCATGAGCAAGCATGTTGCACCCAATAGCAACCGAGCAACTGCATTTTGCACCAGTTGAAGCATCTGGAATGTTTTCATGGGCAGCCCCATATAAAGCGCGTTATTTATTATTATTATTATTTTATTTTAGGAATTTGTAGCCCGCCTTTCTCCCGAGGGCACTCAAGGCGGCTCACAACATATTAAAATACAATATAAACAAATAAATAAATAAAATATAATAAAAAATAAAATATAAACAAGTACATAAAATACACTAAAACAGTCAATTAAACACATTAAAATAATTAATTAAAATACTTAAGATTAAAAATACACAACCCCAGTGGGGTTATAGTTAGGCTCATCATATACAAAGGGGGACAAAGTGCCTATATTTTTAACCAACTATAGAAGAAGGAATTTGGGCAGGTGCAGCTCATCATGGAAGGGTGCAAAAAGCTGCACCTGCCCAAATTCCTCCTTCTATAGTTGGTTAGGTGTAGGCACTTTGTCCCCCTTTGGGCTAGGTTTAGCTAGCAGAACCAGCAGGCATGCATTCCCTGGCTAGTTCCTGGTGCAGGTCATCTATCAGAGTGACCAAAGCAGTTTCAGTTCATAAACTGGGCCAGGAGCCAAACTGAAAGGGCCTAGAGAAAATCAGCATCCTGCTTGCTACAGTGGGCAGCTGGGTACTTCCAGGAAACCTACAAGCAGTAATTGAAGGCAATAGCCCTCACCTGTTGCCCAGCCCCAGCAATTTGTATGTATTGTCTGGTTGTAGCGCATTGTCTTCATTCAGAAGAAATGACCTGAGCTTGGCTGCCAAAAAATGTAGGATTGCCATCAAGCCAATATAATACAAAACATTTTAATGTGTAAACAAGGGTGTTCTGTTGTGTGAGCCCAAGGGTTTTCAGTCACCAAGTAGGACTTCTGACCTTTTTTCCTTGAATATTAATTTGCCATGGGGTGCATGTGTGGGCACACTGTTGTTTGGGGAAAATGTTAAAAAACCTTTAAAGCCCGGACGGATATGTACCGTATTTCTTCGAGTCTAAGGCGCCATCGATTCTAAGGCGCACCTTTACTTTCAGTACCACCAGCAGGGGAAAAAAAATCCATCGATTGTAAGACTCGCCTCCCTTCATTGAATCTACCCACTCAACACCAACTCTCCCCAGCATGTCTCCTGCAGCTGAGGATGACTGAGTGTACTGCCTTTGCATAGCATTTCTGGCCCCGCCAGAAAGTGCCATTTCCCTCATTACCTGGTATTGGGGGAGCTTCAGAGAGGCCTGTGCAACCCTCTGCAGGCCTTCCTGATCTTCAGTTCAGTGAAAAACAGCAATTTTTGGGCATTTCTGGTTTTCGCGAAAACCGGAAATGGCTGAAAATCACTGTTTTTTGCCGAACTGAAGATCGGGGAGGCCTGCAGAGGGTCGCGCAGGTCTCCCTGAAGCTCCCCAAGCCCCAGTAAGTAAGAAGATAGCATTTTGGGGTGCTTTTTGGAGACCTTCGATTCTAAGACGCACCCCATTTTTTGAAATGCTTAATTGGGAAAAAACATGCGTCTTAGAATGGAAGAAATACAGTAGTTGCATGGTTCTCTGGCCTGTGTAGGTTGGAATAGAACTTAGCATTCAATCAAATACTCTGTTCATTTGATGAATTAATTCAAAGTAGCACATCAACATTGCATGTTGCACTCATGGTACACTGTGTTGCTAAGCACTGCAGATGGTCTGAAATGCACTATATCAGCTGGAAAAGTCTTCCAGGCATTTGGCTTTGTTCCTAGACACATGAGCAGTAACAAGCAAGGAAAAATCAAGTTAAATTGTATAGGAAGAGACTCTATTTTAGGGAATTTACATAAGTATTTGCATGGTTACAGTTGTATGTTATACAGTATATATGTTACCATGGCTAGAAGAAGCTGCTGGCTGCACAATTTCGTGTCGCAACAATCTTTGCTGACTCCTACTTTCCACCTATGCTCTCTTAACAATTGGCACTGGCAAGAAGAAAAACCAACCAATATAGCAGATGGGGCCTCCAAGAACCAGTTCTGATTTTGGAGTAGTGCCCCGAATAATCCCTTGGAGGGCATGCAGTACTAATGCATTAAAACCTGATACGAAGAGCAGTGTTAAGAACTCCCTGACCCAATGTTGCAGCCCAATGAGGACCAGGCTAGAAATGCATGTCAAGAAAAATATCTCATTCCACTAGCAGTTCTTGGCATTAAGGAAACAAGCCATTTTGGTAGCCCTGTCTGGCTTGCAGTTAATTTTAAACTTTCCAGGGTTTTATTTGTAATCATGTCACCAGTTCACCAAAGAGCAACGGCTATCTGCAGCTCATAGAATCTCATGTTCAATCAGGATGTGCACCTTGGGGCACCAACTTGAAAAATGCTGACAAATTATAGACGCATAATAGTTACATTTTGCCAAAAATAACATACTGTATTCTCTTTTTGCTGTTAGGTTATATATAAAGCTATCAAGATCCCAAAATGGTCTCCATTTTCAGAGATGCACTCTGTAGATTATTATTCCTCTTATACCAAGAACTGTACTTGGAAATTTACACAGAAAGAAATCAGAGATATCCGAGCACATTATTATGCCATGTGCGCAGAGACTGATGCTATGCTTGGTAAGTGATATCTTAGTATAATTCCCTTACTAATGTAATGTATATCTTGGGGCCCAATCCTATCCAATCCTGCAGTGGGGGGGGGCAATCATGTAGGCCTCCTCAAGGTAAGGGAATGTTTGTTCCCTTACTTCAGGGCTGCGTTGTGGCTGCATTGATGTTGGAAAGTTGGATAGGATTGGGCCCTTAATAACATTGCAGTGAAAATGTTTACCAGCTTGGTCCTTACTATATACTGTATGGACTGTAATCCTAAGCATACATACCTGGAAGTTTTTGAATTACGTCCTATATAATTCTTAATTGAAATTCATGTTTTGTGAAAACTAGCTCAAGGTCTTTTATCATTTTCTGTCATCTTTTGTTAATTTAGACTTCTGCTTTATTTATAGGACTCAAAATAGATGCATGAAGAAAGTAATGTATCTCATTCTGGAAATAACCTTCACATGCTGGGTGCTAACACTGGGAGTATGCACACTCAGTATCATGCAGATGATATCTTGGGTGAACTAATTCACCTCAGCTGCATGATCCTTCAGTCCATTTGGAAAAAGGGAAGAATCACACAGAGCAGACAAATCGTCCTGCTATCACACTGCATAATTCACATGACACCGTATGTGCATGTGCCCAAAAGCCAAGTCTTGGTGGAGAGGTTACCTTGCATGACTTCTTGTCTTTGTACATACAGATGTTTATTGCATATATTAACATTTTCTGGTGTTTTTGCAGGTGAGATCATTTCTGCTCTAAACGAAACAGGACTGCTTCAAAGAACTATTGTCATATTCACGGCAGATCATGGAGAACTTGCAATGGAGCATAGGCAGTTTTATAAAATGAGCATGTATGAAGCAAGTTCCCACATTCCTCTCCTAATAATGGGGCCCAATATTAAGTCGCAACTTGTATCCAATGTGGTATCCCTTGTGGATATCTATCCAACCATGCTCGGTAAGCAACATTTCTGTTTGAATAACAAAATTACTTCATATTAATAACATGTGGGATTAAAAACTATTCAAAATTATCCCCTTTGAAACAGACAGCATCCCTTGTTCAAAAGCATGATGAGTGTGAATTGCAACGATAGCAAAGTGAACAATTTGTATGGTATACCATTTAGCAAGAGCAACACCATTTTCTGCTCAATTGACCCATTCTGAGTCTTCTGAAGGAAGACTTTAGTGCAGCTGACCAAAGTATGGAGTAGCCCATGGTCAGTTTCATTTCTGATAATGGAATGAGTGTACAAAGTGTGTGTTCTGTCTGTTTTTGCCACATGCACACTGATTGGTTCTCTATATATCATGTTTGTGCATGCATGTAATTTCAGTAGTCTCTCACCTATCTTCAGAATGAACCATAACCAAATGTTTTTAAAATAGATTTTTTTTAATGATCTAAATAAACTCAAAATTATCTCAAAGTCCTTGCAAATTCTTCGCGGTTCATTGAGTCCCCCCTATGGGGGGAGAAAGCGGGATAGAAATCTAATAAATAAATAACTGCAATGTGAAAGACATTTCATTCTTAAAGAACTGTGCAGAAATTTCTCCCATTTCAGGTTTTGGGGATAATGCAAGAAATATTTCCTGAAAATCCTTTACTTGTAAAAAAAGATTCACTTTTTTTAGTCTCTGTTATTGTTTCCCCTGGCTGTTCCTGATTCAGCATCATTTTTTTTCTCCTAATTACAATTTTTCTTTGTAAAATCACACTGGCAACGCCAGGCAACTAAGTACTACACTATGACCAGGAAGATGTCAAGATTCTACATAACCAATTATATGGAGCAACTATATCACTGAAGGCAAACAAAGCCAATTGAGAGTGAGAGCAATGCTTTTTGGATCAGTCACATGAGTGATCCCAGACAGCTGGGAATCATGTTGTGACCTAGATGCCACAAGTTGTTGTTGTTGTTCAGTCGTTAAGTCGTGTCCGACCCTTCGTGATCCCATGAACCATATCCCGCCAGGCCTTCCTGTCCTCCACTATCTTCCTGAGTTTGCTCATTTTCATGTTCGTTGCATCTGTGATGCTGTCTAACCATCTCATCCTTTGCCTTCCCCTTCTCCTTTTGCCTTCAATCTTTCCCAGCATCAGAGTCTTCTCCAGAGAGTCCTCTCTTCGCATTAGGTGGCCAAAATATTTGAGCTTCAGCCTCAGTACCTGTCTTTCCAGGGAACAGTCAGGGTTGATTTCATTTAGGATTGACTGATTTGATCTCCTAGCAGTCCAAGGGACTCTCAGGAGTCTTCTCCAGCACCACAGTTCGAAAGCATCTATTCTTCGGCGCTCAGCCTTCCTTATGGTCCAACTCTCGCAACTATACATTGCTACTGGTCCAACTTATGGTCCAACTTATGGTCCAACTCTCGCAACCATACATTGCTACCACACCATCACCCTGACTATACGAACTTTTGTTGGCATGGTGATATCTCTGCTTTTTATTATGCTGTCTAAGTTTGCCATAGATATAGTTAATCATATTTGGCTACATGATGACAACACTGAGGGCTAATGAAGTCAATTCAGGGTGAGGGCAAAGCTTTTTAGATAGGTAAACATTTTTGAAGAAATAATTGAAAAACTGCCAAAAAGACATGGGAGACTGAGTGGGCACTTTTTGATGCTGCTGAAAATATTCATGAAAACATAAGTTATTTCAACAGCCCCCATACGTTCTAACTAGAGGCTTGATTTTAACATTACTAATCATCTGAGTCATAGAGCATATTTTAATCAAACCTGAATCCCTCCCTTCTTGGTGACTTTTTTGTTCCAACTGTGTTAAAAAAAATCCCTCTCTTCCTGAAGTTTGTATTTTTAAATTGCTGTCCTTCCTGTTCTCTCATTCCCCATATGTTCTGCTGATTCTTCCTTCCTGTAATAAGAATGTTAAAAAATAAAAACATAAATTAAGAAGGATTAATTTATTTAGGTGAGTAACCAAACAAATGATTAATATTTTCTTAGCTATTTTAACTATGAAAAAACAAAATTGTGACTTTGTTCTTGTTAAAATAGAGACTGTATTCTATGGCAGTGTTTTATGTTACAATTTGTGCTTTACATGTATGATCCATGTTTATATTAACAATCTGTGCCTCCATAATAATAAGTAATAGTACTCATGCATTTAATCCTAATATTCTAAGAGGAGCTTTTTAGTTAACTTTACTTGAGAAAAGTATAAATTCCACAGTATCTATTTTGCTGCATTCCTTGCATTAATTTCTCAAAAATATAAATGATTGCCAAAATGTGTGGAATATCTGTTGAGTTGTGTACATAGTCTGCACAGGCAGTGCAACATGGATAAATGCAAAGCAACACGCCAGATAATAGGCTGTAGTTTTTCTAAAGGCCATGCTGTTAGCCAAAGAGGTTTAGCTTCAAATCCCTTCTCAGTTGCAAGCTAAATAACCTTGGAAAATCTACTCTGTCTTGATTTCCTGGAAAATGGGAAATATCATCTACTTGTAGGGTTGTGTACAGATTAAATAAGTAAGGAGTATAATACATTTTATGTACAAAATATATTATAAAATGGTTATAGTAGCTACCTAGACGTATTCTAAAAGGTTTGTTAAAAAAAAACATGGCATGGGTAAATTTAACTGAATTCTGCTCCAGAGAATGGAGCTCACCGTGGGTAACCACTCCCTCAAATTTCCTTTCCAAGGCTGTAATAGGAAAGCTCTATAGTATAAATTCTCTTCTCACTGATTTTATACTTGTGTCTTTCTCTTTTAAATCAGACTCTTCAATGCTTCCTATCAAATTTACTTAGTGATTTTTTTTCTTCAGATATTGCTAGAATACCCACCCCTAAAAACTGCAGTGGATATTCACTGATGCCTTTGGTAGTGGAAAAAGCAAAAGATGAAGTTCCATTCAGAAGACTACATCCTACTTGGGTTCTGAGTGAGTTCCATGGCTGCAATGTGAATTCCTCAGCCTACATGTTACGAACTGACAAATGGAAATACATAGCTTATTCAAATGGTCGTTCAGTGCCTCCTCAACTGTTTGGTATGTTTATTGCTTGATCAAATGTTCAGTCTAATTCTCTGGCCTGATCTGCATGAGCAGAATGGAGTGGAACATTCAAGTGTTGCACTAGTATAGCCATACGTCTCCCACCTTACACCAACACAAGATACTCAGACTGCATCTCACATTCAGGGTGGCTCAGCCATGAGGTGTGCTGAACCCCTCACCTCGGGTGTGGGTGGGGGGGAAGTGGCAAGCTGGTGAGGGATGCCCTGCATCCTGGGTATGCCCACATGCCACCTTCCCAGTCCATCAAGTGCCTTGCTGCTCCTCTCAGTTGCCCCATCCTCGTGTGCTCTCCGAGTGTGTGAGTGGAAGATAGGGAGGGCTTAACTTCTCCTGTGTCAGCTCCATTGGTGCTTCTTGTAAAATGGCTGGTAGAGAGAATGGTGGGAGTGGAGAGGTTCCACTCCTAGGATTCTCCCTCCAAACCACTTCACAAAAAGTGGCAGTGGAGCTGAAGTTGGAGGACAATGGTTATGAGGCACGAGCTGGTAATGGAGAGGGTAGTAGTGTGCATGTGCTAGCAGGGTGGGGGTGGAATTTGGGGTGGATTGGCTTTGACTGCCTCTATTCACTTTATCTTTATAAAATATCTCAAAGAAACAAACGAAAAATAGTAAAGCAGAAGAGCACAAAAACCACGCAACAGATTTCTTAAAAAGGAATTAAATTAACAAGATCTCAAAAAAGTAATAGTAATCCGAAAAACAGGAAAATAACCTTCCAAATAGTTGGAGATCAGGGGACAGCAAAATCAGCTAACCTCAAAGGTTGGCATCTGAAGGCAAATAGTGTTGGAACAAGAAGGTCTCCCTGGGGAAGGCATTCCATAAAGTTGATGCCACTTCTGAGAAGGCCCTGCACCTGAGAAGGCCCTGAACTTCAGTCAGCAGGGGCACACAGAGCAGGACCTCATATTGAACAGAGAGCAGACGTGTGGGAGAAGGACATCCTATCTATAAAGCCTTGAGAGAATCAGCATCATCCTTTGCAATAGTACAACTTTCTGCAAAGGAAATATGAGTGTTAACTCAAAATACAATATGCGGAGCCCTGCCAGGAAGGTGGGAATATGACCAAAGTGTACTGGGAACACTAGCCGGGGGGGGGGGGGGGAACAGGTAAGAGCATCTGCTCTTCAGTGCCATAGGTGGTACTGTCCAGCCTCCTACAACTACAAGCCTGGATTCGTATCTGAAACTATAGGGCTTAAAATTATATACTTTATTACAAAGCTATAGCTCCTCCTGAATTGAGCAATGGTTTCGGAGCCAAAAGGTTCAGTTCCATTCCAGTGTTGGGGGGCGGGGCGAAGACGCATCGTCCTGCCCACGGCCCCCTTGGAAAAATGTCAGCTATGCCACTGGCCCCTATGACCTTTTAACAGTTATTGTGGTGATAGAGAGCTACTGATTGATCAAAGGGTATTGTTTAGCTTGTGTAGGAACAGGCACTGGTATGGCCATCTTAGCTGGTCCATAGAATCAGGCTACCCCATGGTTTTTCTAAGAAAGTTTCAATGTGCTTAATTCATATTAATTCTCTCTGTTACAGATCTCTCTGCTGATCCAGATGAATTAACAAATGTAGCAACAAAGTTTCCAGAGATCACAGAATCTTTGAACAAAAAGCTTCTCTCCATAATTGACTATCCCAAAGTCTCTGACCAGGTACAACAATACAACAAGCAGCAGTTTATCAACTGGAAACAAAATTTAGGACAAAACTATTCAGAAACTATAGCTAACCTCCGATGGCATCAGGACTGGAAGAAGAACCCAAAGAAGTATGAATATGCAATTGACAGGTGGATTAAAGCAGACATGGACCTATGAAATATCTTAAGAAAGTGAGACTGTTCCTAATAACTTTCTGTGGTTAAAATGATTAATTGTCGTGAAATCTGACAGAGAAATGTATATTGAGGGAACTTGTGATTCACTCCCAGTCTTTGAACCATAATATATCATATCTCCCCAAGGCCAAAGAGTATATTCAGGGCGCAATCCAAACCTACTTAGGCCGCCGTTGTAATCAGCGGCCCAGCGAAAACGGGAGGCCCCAGAACGGAAAGGGGATTCAAATCCTCTTTGAATTCCCCTTTTGGAGGGGATTTGAATCCCCTTTCCGTTCTGGGGCCTCCCATTTTCGCTGGGCCGCTGGTTACAACGGCGGCCTAAGTAGGTTTGGATTGCTCCCTCAGAAAATAAGAAAAGTATATACTTGCAATAACTCTTTTGCTACAACATTACATTCGTAAACACAAATTTGTTGTCTAATTGAAAACTTAGCTCTCTTAAAGTAAAATTTATCTAAACTTAGAATAAGTACCTTTATTGGCATAACACAAATTATCCATAAAAAACACAGTTTAAAACAAGGACTTTCAATAAAACCTATAAAGCACAATTTAAAACAAGGACTTTCAATAGAATCTAGCCTGAAAGAGGCGCTCTACTGACAGTAAAATTTTTACAACATTCCCTACCGTCTCAGTTAATCCGTCATTTAGAAGATAGGACAATTTTATAACATCTGAGCGACCTGGGTGTTTTACAAGTACAGTATGGGGTCCAGGTATTCAGAACGAGAGTGTACATAAAATTTGCAATAAAAGAATATATGGAAAATAGTCTCCACAGCCCCAGAACCACAGGGACAATGATGTTCAGAAATGGAATGTTGGAAAATCTGCCTGACAGGACTTGAGATGGAACAGCATTAAATCTAGCACATATTAATGCTTGACGGTCCTGCGGGGGTATTTTTCGCTCCATAGGACGCATAGGACGCATGCATCCTATGGAGCAAAAAATAGGGATAACATGTTTTTTTTTTTAAAGTAAAAATAAAAATAATAAAAAATGTAAAGAAAATGTAAACAAAAAATCTGAGGAGACCATACCACATAAATTATACCAGCTTACCCTTTAAAGAAAACAAAACCTACTTCATTTGTTAACAATGGAGATAATTAATTATTGTTTCTCAAGGCAATCTCTTCTCTGTTCAGCCATGGCACAAGCACAAGAGGATATAAAATTAATGGGGTGAGCTGATTGGCTAAATACCTCCAGATTTGTTCTTTATAATTATAAAGACTTAAAAGTCATCATAAAGACATTACCATATTAGATTACTGTACTGTATTAGATTACTTTGCTAAAATAAAAAAGTAAAGAAAAATACTTACCGGGGCTTCGGGGAGGCCTGCAGAGGCTCGTGCAGGCCTCCTCGATCTTCATTTCTTCAAAAAACGGCCATTTTCGGCCACTTCCTGTTTTCGTGAAAACCAGAAGTGGCCGAAAATGGCCGTTTTTGGCCGAAATGAAGAAAAAACGGCCATTTTCGGCCACTTTTCGGCCACTTCTGCTCCCTGCACGAGCCTCTGCAGGCCTCCCCGAAGCCCCGGTAAGTATTTTCCTTTACTTTTTTATTATTCGCTCCATAAGACGCAGGCTTTTTCCCCCTATTTTTTTGGGGGGGAAGTGCATCTTATGGAGCGAAAAATACGGTAATCGACCCAGGTAGAAAGGAATATTAAAGAAAACAGGAGAACAAGTTGTATGAGCAGAGGAATGAAGAGTCTGGAATTCAATATCCAAAAGACGTTGGTTCAGTTTCCCAAACGCTTCTTCCTCTGAAAGCAGAGTGTAGGCGGGCCCTTGTGGGGGACCCTGGCAACGGAGTTGTCAGGGCGGCTTCGGCCCCAAAGGGCTCCGCGGGGGAGGGGTCAACCTCCAGGCCGACAGTTCCGTCTAAATAGTTCCCCAGGGGTTCGGTCTACCCACCTGATGCTGTCGGCGTTCGAGAGTTCTCCGGAGGACAGGTCTACCCAACTTTGGGTCTGTTGAGTGATCCTGGAAGGACAGGTCTGCCCACGGTCGCTGCAGTAGAAGACTTCAGCAGAGGACAGGTCTACCCACGTGTGTTGGAAGGGTTCCGCAGGGGACAGGTCTACCCAGTGTTACTTATATAGAGTGGAGTCCAGAGGGCAGGTCTACCCTCAGTCACAATGGGGTCACGAGGGGGTCAGGTCTACCTGGGAGATGCCTTCTTTGCAAAGCCTCAGGTGGAGCTGGGGTAAAGGGGGTTAGTTTCACCCTTTTCCTTCCCCAGCCGGCTGGTTTCAGAGGGGGCGGGCTGTCGCTCCTAAGTACCAGCCCGCTCGCCAGCCCCCTTCATCACTGGCCTGCTTAATCTTTATACTCCCGGCTAGCCCTTGATCCCGCCCCCTTTTTCCCTTTCCCCAGCCCTGCAGCCAATCCCACCAGGACAGGCAGGGCCCTGACAGGCCGTCCAGCCTATCAGGAGAGGCTCCTTCGTTATGCTGGCATTGCTTGTCACGTGGTGCCTCTCCAGCCTCGCTCCCGCCCTCCTCCCTAATCTTCGTTGCTGCGATGGTGCCAGATTGCGTCCTCTGGCCTATGCCCGGGGTTTCTTCTCCTCCTCGGGCCCCGGAGTCGTCTGCTTGCACCTTCCTGGCCTTGGGTGAGTTCGGGCTCTCCCAGGCCTGCGTTTGCCTATGCGGGGGGGGGGGGGGCGGAACAAGTCCGGAGCTGCGACTCGCTCCAGCCGGGTCCGGGCGTTTAGCCCCTGTGGGGCTCGGAGCGTCGCGGCTGCTGGGGATGGGCCCAGCTCCGGACACAGAGTAAGGTATTCTACTGAGAGGCCTGTGGTTCTTACCTTCTGCTATACCAGTTCCAGTCGATGTTTCTGAGAGAGAGTGAAAAATGTAACTATCTGCACGGGCGTGAAATAAAATGTGTAACTAGTATTCACAGTTTATGGTGAATACTTTAAGGGCAGCTGGGATTAATCTATTTCCTTGTTTATAAAAAAACCAAAGAACAAATTGGATGGTATATGAAGCCAAGTTAGAAGCGACTTTCTTATTAGGGGCCCATGAGAGATTGTAGCTTAAATTGATTCCCAGATATTAAAGGTCTTGACTTGCTCAATATACTCCCCTCTGACCTTCCGAGTCCTTGGCCTCCATGTTTCAGAAAACACCATGATCTGGAAATTGAGAGTTAATTTATTAGCAGATATATAATCTAGAGTTCGAATTAGGAGGTGCTGCACGCCAAGAGGGGAGTGGGATATGAGGACAGCATTATCTGCATAGAGAAGGGGAATATGAATGGAGCCCAATTTGGGGGATGATCATCAATCTGAGATAGATAGGGGGCTAAATCATTAAGAAAGAAAAGAGTGGGATCTAATCTTAATATTTTGTTTGTATCGAGAAGAGTACTTTTTTTTTTGTATTCTTGATTAGAGGGCTGGTTTTTTTTATGGTATTCCATGTTCCTGGAATCATTAAAAGAATATTCTCTTAGAATCAAGAGGAATGGTCTTTGAATGTTTCCAGGAACATGGAATTTGATTCTTAACTCTTCCAGTTATACCCCCAGACTTTGCAGGCCCATTTGGCCCCCTCACTGGTGATTTTTCATCATCGAGTAAAAATGTCTTTATAGGCATTTTATTAATTTTCACCTCTTTGCTGTAGTTTATGTTCTCTGTGCTCTTAGGTTACACACACATTCGTGGGAGTAAGCTCCATTGAGCACAGTGGGACTTACTTCTGAGTAGGCATGCCTAGAATTGCACTGCTAATACCAGTTTCTTTTATTCAGTTGGGTTGATTGAGATGTCTTTATTTGTATATTTTTATGTTTTATCATTGTATTGTACTTTTAAAATGTCATAAGCTGCTTTGTCGTAAGATGTCTTTATTTGTATATTTTTATGTTTTATCATTGTATTGTACTTTTAAAATGTCTGTTTGCTTTGGAGCAAACAAACAAACAAACAAAAACAAAGGCTATAAATGCTTCCTAAAACAGCGTCCTACTTTACTCCCTGGTAAGTCTTTGCAGGGGTGGGGCGATGTCGGAGGCAGCACTTCAGGATTGCATCCGCCCTGACCCAGAAATGCTTTTTAATCATACTTGGTTGTCCTGCCAGCAACCCGAAGGGTCGGGGGGGGGGGCTGCTGTTGCCTCTGCAGACCACCCCAAGGCTTCTCGTTTAACATTGGGAGAGTCTCTAGTGTGCAGGCTGCTTGCTCGCCATTTGCTTAAAGGAAGAGACGTGCTGGCTTCGCGCCAGCACCTGACACTTAATTAAGGTAGTGGGTGCAGGGGGGCTCCCCGCTATCCACGGATAAGTGATTCCGTGCATACGGGCTCCCATGTACTATTCAGTCTTCCAGTATAGTCTGAATAGTTGTCCATACACACAGCATGTCATTTCAGTTTATGAATGGAAAGCGTATTACGTGATGTTTCAGTTGATCTAAATATCCAAGAGATGTTTGTGTGCAATTCCTTTCCACCCTGAGATGTTAGTCTCTCTAGCAAGAGTTGTCCTTTTCATTTTATTATAATATAATTAGCAAAAGTCTTTTCCGCTAGCTCAGCAAAGGCATGGACAAAAAGGAATAACTCAGAAAAAAATGAGTTTCTATTTGCAATCCATTAGAGTGGGGGGGGGGAATAACAGTCCTCCCTCCTGCTCCCTCTTCCCTTCCCACCATACCAAAGCTCTGGAATACATAGGTGGAATCTGAAATCAAGAACAGTGGAACTTATGCAGCCTCAAACATTTATCGTTTATTACAAAAACAAAAGAGCAACATAATTTACAGCGCAATCCTGTGTAACCTTGCACCAGTGTAACAGCAGATGCACCGGTGTAAGTGCACTTACACTAGCATAAGTGCACTTACAAGTTACACCGGTGCATCTACTGTGGCACCGGTGCAACATTACACAGGATTGCGCTGTTATGTAGGTTCCTCTTTCTAAGGATGCTTGCCAGAGGCGTCGCTGTTGCGTGGCCAGGCGGGCGGGGGCCCCCCAGGTGATGCGCGCACACACGTGCAGAGAAAGGTGATGCGCGCACACACGCGCGTTGCCTCCCCTGCGCACACACGTGCGTGTCACCTCCCCCGCGCGCCTGGCCAGGCCGGGAGCCAACTCCGGGGACATCTTCCCAGGCCGGCTGCCCGGGGCCTTCTGAGGAAGGCCCACTGCGCAAACGTTATTTATAACGTTCCTGAGGGAAAAGGTCTGCGCATGCGCAAAAGACATTATAAATAACGTTTGGGCAGTGGGCCTTCCTCAGAAGGCCCCGGGCAGCCGGCCGGGGAAGACGTCCCCGAGCCAGCTCCAACGATTAAAGGGGCAGGTGCCGGGGGGGGCGCCCGGGGCAGCGGCCACACCGATAATTTTAGAAGGGTTGTGTCTGGGAGGGGGGTCACTTGGGTGACGCGCGCGCCCGCCCTGGGTCCGCGCGCCCCCGCCCTGGGTCCGCACGCGCCCGCCCTGGGTCCACGCGCGCCCTAGTGACGCCACTGATGCTTGCTGAACTATTTCTGCTTGAAGCAACTTTGCCTTTCAAAGGAGCAACAGAACTCATGGCTGGGATTAGTCTCAACATTAACAAAAGCTTGGATTATGCCCAGACCAGCAGCCCTGCTTCTTTTTAACATTTTCTCATGAAAAATACTGTAAGAGATACAATTTGTAACAACGGAACCTCAAAATAAAATACCATCCATGTACAGGGGGCAGCAGGTGTGGTCTGAAGGTTGTGCTGTTCACCCTGCCTGGATCAGCTTCGGTCTCGCCTTGAATGGGGGACGAAAAGCCACTGACAGATCTTTTGGAGGAATGTTGAGGAGTGCGGAACGTGGAGGAGTCAGCTGGCAAGAAATGGATGACATCTTGAGAATCCAATCTGAGGTGTGATGACGCGGCCTGTGGGAAAGCTTGAACAGTGTAAGCAGCCAGAACGACAACTGTACTATGAAGGGAAACATCTGGAGAATTGAAGGATTCTATGAGTTCTCTCATAGAATAATATTTGTAAAAAACCCATTTGAAAAAAAATGGGGTTTAGATCAGCCTGCCTATGTAAACTGCCTTGAGTCTACAAGAGAAAGGTGGTATATAAATACTGCAAATAAATATTGCATGAAATATTTATAGTATAACAGCCTTTGTACAGATCCTGGTATCAAAGCCAGTACACTCACCAGAGTTGCAACCTATTCTCCTGTGGTGAAAATATGAACGTACATTCCCATTTATTTTGAACCCAGGTACTAATGAAAACATTTGGGAAATAAATAGGAATATTTGCTAGCACTATCACTGCCAGCCTAAACAGATTTACTTGCCAGTAAGACCATGAGTCCCAGGCAACTGCTTAAAGTAAACACTAGAACTGAAGTCGTCAAAAGTAGTCATTGACCCAACTGGCCTTCTTTGATTAGGAAACAGTTAGTGTGATTTTACACTAGGCTGCCATTGAGCCAAGACTCACTAAAGCTCAGCCTCACACAGCCTATAGTTTACAGGGGTGTAGTGAACGGGGAATTCTTCTACAGTAGGACCTTACCTTAGGTCAGTCCCAGGAGGCAAATTGAGAAATTTGCAAGAGGGGGGGAGATATGTTACTGTCTGTTGTTGTTCAGTCGTTAAGTCGTGTCCGACCCTTCGTGATCCCATGAACCATATCCTGCCAGGCCTTCCTGTCCTCCACTATCTTCCTGAGTTCGCTCATTTTCATGTTTGTTGCATCGGTGATGGTGTTACTGTCTAGGAGGCCATAATCTTTTCAAAGGACTCTTAAGAGGTATTATGTAGCTGATGTTACATAAAAGCTAAACACTTATGCAAATTTACCTGGTAATACGGTTACCTTGTATTGAACATACTGGGACTTGACTTGATTATGAGTAAACATGTATAGGCTAGCACTCTAATCTACCTTATATACAGTATTTATCTGGGATTTTTTTAGTTTCATTTTTCAATTTTTATACACTTGTAAGCTACAGCAACCCACTTTGAGAATTTGGGATGAAATGAGCTAGATCTTTAAAAGAAGTATTACAATGTCCAAAATATTTGAATGAAAACAATGTAAAGTTAAAAATTTTATAAAGTCTTTGTGGAGTGGGGGGTTGGAGGGTGGGTGGTGTGATGAGGAACTCCTGCACTTCAGAATCTATCATTATGCCACTGTGGTTTTCTGTGGCTATGACTGGCTGTTTGAGCAAGCGTGAAATGTCTTTTTCTCACTAAGAAGTACCCACCACCACCAATTCTAGTCAGCCAGGCGCCTAGGATTCAGAGGAAGGTCTTCCAGATCTGGAAGCATTATCCGGCGACTTGTTTGATTCCAGCACCTGTTGCTGTGCTGTCTACGTGCTGTGGGCAGAGATTCTCCTAGGAACCATTTGGCCTCGTAGTAGCTTTTCGTCTGCTCCTAGCGTGCTTTCTGAGAGACTGGCCTTGGTCTGCACCTGCACCGTGGTCTAAACCTCTTCGTGCCTCCTCCCGCCCCTGCAGAGGATGCGTCTGTTACAATCCGCTCTCGCAGGCAGCAGCAGCCCTGGCCTCACGCTCTCTTTGCTGGGCAGTGGCGGGGGGTGGTCTAGTTTGGCAGGGGCAGAACCAGAGTCCAGCGCGATCGGCGACAGCTTGTGGCGGCGGGGGGCGGTGTCGGTGGGGAGCCCGTCGTCGCGGCTGTCCGTCCGGGCAGCGACAGAGGCTCTGCTGGAGACGGCGCGCCCACGGCCGGTGGCTGTGGAACAAGAGGCACACGTAGGGGTTGAGAGCGCTGTTGGTGGCCGCCATGATGCTGCCCAGGGTCGTTGCTGCCCAGGCTTCCTCGGCGGCAGTCTCCGGGGAGGCGAAAGCCAAGCCGAGCTCCAACACAAAGCGCGGGAAGCCGCAGAGCGCGAAGAGCGTGGCCAGCGCCAGAGTGAGCTGCAGCGCCCGGGCTCGTGCGCGGGGCAGGCAACGGGCTGCAGGCGGCGAGGGCCAAATGCACTTGGCGACGGGCAAAAGGCGCAGCAGGAGCGGCGGGGCCGGAGCGGGGATGCCGGGCAACTGCGCTCGGTAGTGGCGGGCGCTGCCCCCTGCCCCACGTGCCGGGTCTTCCTCCTTGGCGCGGGAGGCACTGAGGGCACTGAGGATGCGGCCGCAGGTCCCGCCCAGGAAGCAGGCGGGCGCCACGAAGCCCGTAACAGCCCCATACACGGCGTAGGCTTGGCCGTGCCAGCGGGGTAGCTGAGGGAAGATGCTGAGGCAGCGACCGCCGTGCTGCGGCGGGGCCAACTTGTACACGAAGGCTTGAGGCAGGGCGAGCAGCAGCGCCAGCAACCAGCCCATCGCGGCCAGGGCGCCCCGGGCGGGCATGAAGGTGGGCACCTGCTGCTGCTGCGGATCCCTCACCATGTGGTTGCGCTCCAGCGCGATAAGCACCAGCATGTGCGACGGCGCCAGCAATCCGGAGCCTTGCAGGAAGCGGAGCAGGCGACAGGTGGCGTCCCCCGCCGGCCACTCCGCGTCCCCCGGCTCTTCCTCGGCGTTGTCGGCAGCTGGAGGAAACTGGGAAAGCAGCACTAGCCCGCATCCGTAAAGGTCGGCGATGGCCAAGTGAGTCAGGAGGAAATCCATCTTCCGCCGCCGCCCGAATCGTCCCGCACAGCAACACCACCCGCCGCAGCGCAGCCGGTGCAAGAGCAGACAATTGCCTACCAGCGCCAGCAACATGATCACGGCCGCGGAGATGGTCCGCCCAGGCAGCCCGGGCGTCGTCCAAAGGGACTGAAAAGAGCGGTTGTTCACGTTCCAGCTGGGATGCGGGGCGCTGGACAGGTTGGGTCCAAAGGCAAAGTTGCCTGGATTGAATGCATCATCCATGGCTTGCTCTCCCGCGAAGACGCGATCCACGCCAAACTGGGAACAAACTTTTGTTCTTGGGGAGAAACAGCGAGGATTGTGCACGGACGGACGCGCCTTTCCTCAGCATATATAGGGCTCTGGCTGTCACCTGGCACTTACTGTGGGTGGGCACACCACGCTGCAGCCATGGCGCTCTGCCCACCCCATTTCCATCTCCCCCTCCTCTCCAATTCATTCGCAACAGTAGTTTTTCACACCCACCTGAGCAAAGCCAGGGGCTTCGCATCACATTCGTCACAGCCATCAATGGAAAAAGCATCTTTCACGCCAGCACGATCCAGCAAATAATCAGACTTTTCTCCAGCCGAGCAACCAGTTCTCTCTCTCATTTCAACCACCAACTGTACTGCTTGCCCAAAACAGACTCATATACATGAATATGAATGTGTGTGAGAAGCCTGTTGCAAAGGAAAGCAAACTCAATGGCTGCAGTCTTGCTTTATTAAAACCAGTCAGAGTTTTGCAGTTCACTAGAAACTGAATTGCATATTCTTCCTAACCTTAGCAGAACTAAGCTTGCTTGCCTAACTATTCTTATGCCTTTATCAGAAGCTTCATTTCTACAAACATCAGCAGGTGAAGCTTTTCACAGTACTGTGATAAACATTATCAGTGATTAATATCAAAATACCAAGCTGTTGTTAAAAGTGCAACTACAATAATGGACAGTTTTAAAATTTTGTCAACCTTAGAGCCAAACTTCACCAAACTCTGGTAGGTAACCTTTTTTCCCATCACAGTTTCAGGGTGAATAAGAGATGGAAATCCATAGATGGAAACCCAAAAGTTAACTAAGCAACCAGAATCCTTTGCATGTAGTAGTAGTAGTAGTAGTAGTAGTAGTAGTAGTAGTAGTAGTTCTGTATTTATATGTACCGCCTTTCTCATCATCAGATTTCTCCTCAGATTTTATTCAAGGCGGTTTACATAGGCAGGCAGTCCTAAACCCCCATAGGGTTTTTTATGGCACCTTTATTGACTATATATATGGCACCTATATTGACTATATTGACTATATATGGCACCTATATTGACTATATATATGGCACCTATGGCACCTATATGAATACCTTTATTGGCATAATAAAATAAATACAGTTGAATAAGCCAACAACAACTATCAAGCTCAGTCCTGGCCACCCTATTTTTCACCTTCTGCAGGTCGGAACCCTCTTGCCTTAATGACTGTCTTTAAAAAGTTTGCCACAGTCTTGGTGAGGTCAACATCAACTCCAGCCAACAAGTAGCAGAGTTTGTCCGAATCCTCCCATCCTTCCTTTTGACCAAGCGGTCCTGCTAGAAAAACTGTCCTCAAATCCTTATAAAGAGGACAGTATAAGATCGTATGTGATAGAGATTCGATCCCACCAGATGAACAGATGCAAAGTCTCTCTTCCAAAGGGATTCCTCCAAATCTGCTGAATAATACCTCAGAAGGCATAACATTACATCTGGTCAATGAGAAGGCTCTCCGGACCTTTGGGCAGCATAAGAGTGATAAATAACCGGCCATCTGCCCGTAGCTAATTGGGAGTTGCAAGGATAACGGAGAGCACGTCTTATTGGCGGCACTAAATAACTCTTGCTGTCAGAAGTGTCGGGCGCCCTCCCGGCGCCTGGTGTGTGGGGGCGGGGCCTGTGACGTCGACGCACCCCTTGCGTCATGTCGACCCGCCCCCCACCCGTTTTCCGCTCATATCGGAGCGTAAAGGGCTCCAGGGAGGGAGGGAGGGCCGACACTACGTCAGTGACTGCCCTGCCCGCCCGCCCGAGCACCTGGTTCGAGTGAACCACACGCTCCACCGTGGTTACATCTCTGCTTGCTGTTATCATAGAGTCTGCACTTAATCAGATGGAATGCTTGCTCTAGTTGGAGAGAGCCAAGAGTGTCAAAATCAAGTCCAATTGCCTTGATTTTGCCTTCGAGTACCAGCCGTTCTCTAGGAGGTGTAGGTTCTTGTACAAGATTGGTAACCAGACTATCCTGATCGATGTTATAGTACATTTTAAGCCAGAGTTTAAAGAATCTCAACCATGCAACTGTTTCTAAGCGCAAAAGCCCTGATTCTAAACATAGCACGGTGTATGGTACACAACCCGGCAAACCAAAGATCTTACGAAGAAACAGGCCCTGAATCCGCTCCAAAGAGTGGTCCCAAGTTCTGATCCAAATAGGGGCACCATATAACACTTGAGGGATGATTTTAGCTTTAAATACCTCAAGGGCAGCAGGGATATAAGAGTTCCGACGGCTATAGAAGAATCGTAAAGTGGCTTGAATGGTGATCCTAGCATTATTCCAAATTACAGTGCAATGTGGAATCCAGGAGAGTTTATGATGGTAACGTACTCCCAAATATTTAATCTGATGAATTTGCTCGATTGTAGTGCCTCCAATAATCCAATTAGATAGTTTTCTAGACCTGCCAAAAACCATAATTTTTGACTTGTCATAATTGAGTTGGAGGTTGTTCTTATTAAGGTACTCTACACAACACGCCAGCAGACATTTTAGCCCTATACGCGATCTAGAAAGTACTACCGCGTCATCTGCATAAAGCAGGAGGGGAATGTCAACTGGACCCAGTTTAGGGCTATGACCATTGATCATCGCCAAATGTGGTACCAAATCATTTAGAAAGAGATTGAAAAGGGTGGATGCTAAAATGCACCCCTGTTTGACCCCACTATCCTTTAGTATTAATCCTTTAGTTTTCGAGGCCTCCAGTGGCGGCAGACCCACAATTGGAGGCCAAAGGAGAAGGGCAGTTGGCTTGCCGCTGCCAATCCTCATGATCCAGCAGCGGTGAGCTTTTTGCGGTGTCCGGGCACCTGAACCTTAATCTGTCACGGGTGAAATGCTGGAGCGTGGCTAGGAGGAGAGCGTGCAGTGACCCAAGAAAGGAGCGGCTGATTGCGGCCCCACCGCCGCTGCCGGATTGTGAGGAGTGGTGATGGCGGCGATCCGATTGGCTGCCTTTCTCTGGCCTCCAAAGGAGAAGGGCAGTCGGATTGCTGCCGCCGCCGTTCTTCACAATTTGGCAGCAGCAGGTGGGGGCGCAATCGGCTGCCCTTTTCCTTTGGAGGCCTCCAAGGGAGAAGGGCAGCTGATCATGGGGTGCCCCACCACCACTACCCCTGCCCCCGTGAAACGGCTGACATCAGTGCCCCCTGGGGCAGTAGAGCCCAAGGTGGACCGCATCAGCCGCCTCGCGGTAACTACGTCACTGGTCCTATGTACCCTGTGAATAAGTTCCACTGAATGCAGTGGTAGTTACTTTTGAGAAAACGTGCATAGGACTGTGCTATAACAGAGTTATTTTTCTTCATTTTCTTTTAAACAGAAATCTAAAGACGCCTTTACTTTTTTTTTTTATAAAAAAAGAGGTAACTGACTTCTGGTGTGTGGCCCAATCACACACCTCACCGTAGTGGTCTTTAGGGCCTTTATGGGATCAGAAAGGAGCGTTGAATAAGGCAGTTCAGTTATTTGGAAGAAATTTCAGAATGTGGACTAACGCATTTTTACTTTAGAGTTGGAAGCATAGAGATGCTGTGATAGACTGACACTACATTCCATTTAATGAAAAGGAAGTGTTAAAAAGAATTAGAACTAGAGATTATTATGGTACTTTATATTAATAACCCCTCCACATAGTTTATACTAATCTTGTGTGCAAGACTTGTTCATCATGTCAAAGTAACTCATCACTTCTGTAGTCTGTAACACAAGTTTGAGATACATATTTGTTATTGTGCTGTGCTTTACAATGGTACATTTTTCTACACAGTACTTTCATTTCAAAGAATTGTCACAGAAAGAAAAAAGGTCAGCTGTAGACTAGTACTGCATCATCAACTCACTTGTATTTTCATCCAAAATAATAATTTTTTCTCCTACACCAAATACCTTTAGTGTAGTTTCCACCAGATGGCCCTTCTCTATAAGTACGCCCCCATCAAATGGAAAGCAAAATGAGTCAGAATGGTAAAAAAACATGTTCCAACTACAAAAGGAAAAATCCCAAGAATGAAGATATTTATTTATTTATTTACAGTATTTTTATCCCGCATTTCTCCCTGAAGGGACCCAAGGCGGCTTACAACAACAAAAAAAATGCAATACAAAAAATACAATACAAAAAATAATCACATTTTAAAACAGTAAAAAACAATTAATGAAAATTAATAAAAACAGTATCTAAAAATCGATTAAAAAGATCATAGCACAATTAAAACAGGAGCATAAAAACAGCAACACCCCCACCTGTACCAGCAAGATGTTAAAAAAAGGCAAGGGCTCAGAAGGCTTCTTTGAACAAGAAGGTTTGTAGGCCTCGCCGGAAAGTGTCCAAGGAGGGAGCAGTTTGTAAGTCAAAGGGGAGAGAATTCCATAAGGTTGGTGCCACTACTGAGAAGGCCCTGTTTCTGGCCGCCGCCCCTCGCACCTCCCTGGGCGACGGGACCCGCAAAAGGGCCTTCTCTGGTGACCTAAGGAGATGAGCCGGACTATATAGGAGTACGCAGTCTCTCAAATATCCTGGCCCCAAGCCGTATAGGGCTTCAAACCTTTCTATTTGCTTACAGTAAAAAAAAAGGTAAAGGTGACCCCTGACATTTAAGTCCAGTTGTGTCCGACTCTAGGGTGTGGTGCTCATCCCCATTTCAAAGCCGAAGAGCCAGCGTTGTCCGAAGACGCCTCCGTGGTCATGTGGCCGGCATGACTCTCCTTGCCGCAGCGCGTAGCATGCAGCTGGAACACGGAGCGCTGTTTACCTTCCCGCAAGCGCAAGCGTATCTACTCGCATTAACATATACAGATGCATATACTACAGTGCAAAGTAACAGTCACCAAAGCTTGCTGCTTGTGTAACAAGCAGTATCTACTGTGGAAGAGAGATTTTAGACCAACAAATATTTGTTCACAATTGTTGCAGTTAAGATGAAGGAGAAAGCAACTAAGTTTTGTGGAAGTGTAAGATAAGAGTCTCAAAATAGAAATCATTTGAAGTTTGTGCCCCTTGAACCCTGTGTTTCCCGGTGGTCAGTATCATAGAAGCGTTTTCATCCACACACTTAAAATATAGACATAAAACACAGGTAGCTTCTGGTGATGTGGAGCTGGACCCCGAAGGACGAATTGCTTGATATGCATTTAGAAGTTTTGGGGATTTTTCTCGTTTAAATTTTTAAAATGCGACTTGTGTTTCTGCTATTAATAGCGCAATTCTGTCCCCCAATGGGCTGGCATCGTGCATGCTGCGCCAACCCAAGGCATCGCAAATGTGCCGTAAAGCACATCATGATGCCCAGAGAGTAAACCGCCGGTGGGAAGGCCTGCGCTGTCCTGCCAGCAGTTGCGTACCTAAGCCAGTGGTGGTGCAGGGCTCCAGGTGCTGCCCGCAATCTCCTTGTGATGAAAATGCGTCATTGCCCCACCACCCATGGCCCCCGTCAGCAACACCACTGCCTGTCAGCACTGAATCCAGTGGACAGCGCACCAGAGCAGATGTGCTCTGAGCAGGTCAGGGGCTGCAGGAGGATGGGGCGTAGGGTGGGGGGAGGGTGGAAATGGGGCGGATCTGTTCTAACTCTCCTGCCACTCAATTTTAGTGAATGTCCCCTGGTTCTGGTGTTGTGCAAGCAGAGTTGTTCCTATGATGGGGGCGGTACTGTAAGTTGCACCCCGTCCTAGTCCCCGTTTACAAGCTGGCATGAGTCAGCTCCCTGCCTGTTGCCTTCGCCACACGGAATGGCTCCGACGGCGAGGGGGCATAAAAGTCTTTACGGCTGGCCGCAGTATCCTGAGCCTGTTCCCAGGCCGTGCCGACGCAGCCTGGGAACACTTCAGGAGAAGGGGACATTTGTCCCCTTCCCTGGGGCCGTGCCAGTCTGGCTTACCATATTTTCAACTACCCCAACCAGGACAGTCACAGAAGCAATAAATAAATTACATTTAGATGTCCTCGTCTTTTTCTTAGGTGAATGTCCTCGTCTTTTTCTTCAGGCAGTCACCCGAATGTTTCTATTATTTATTTATTTTTGCCCCAAGAAGTGGCAACTGTGGGTAGGTTCTTTGTGGTGGCATGGCAGAGACTGTAGTCACCGCTTGCCCCCCGTTTTTTCCGGCCGGCTGTGTCCTCCCTCTTCCACAGCCGACCAGGTCTCTGAACTGGCTGTGCTCCTGCACGAACCTCGCACAGGCGCACAACGCCTGGGAGCTCCAACTTCAGAATTGTCCAGAGAGTCTTGGACAATTCCGAAGGGCTCTCAGGCATTGTGCGACTGTGCGACACTCATGCAGGCACACAGCCAGTTCAGAGACCTGGCCACGGAGGAGGGAGGACACAGCTGGCTGGCTGGGAAAGGCCCAGGGGCAAGTGGAAGAACTGGAACAGTCCCAGTTTCCTCTGGGCCCGGCTGGGATGGCGGCCAGGATGGACCCCGGAAACAGGGACTGTCTTGGTTTTTCTGGGACATCTGGTAAGCTAGTACATTTCACATTAATTCTCCCATCCTAAACATAAACGGACAGCAGCCATGAAATTAAAAGACGCTTACTCCTTGGAAGGAAAGCTATGGCAAATTTAGATAGCAAAATAAAAAGCAGAGATATCAGCATGCCAACAAAAGTTCGCATAGTCAGGGCGATGGTGTTCCCAGTAGCTATGTATGGTTGCGAGAGTTGGACCATAAGGAAGGCTGAGCACTGAAGAATAGATGCTTTTGAACTGTGGTGCTGGAGAAGACTCCTGAGAGTCCCTTGGACTGCTAGGAGATCAAATCAGTCAATCCTAAATGAAATCAACCCTGACTGTTCCCTGGAAGGACAGGTACTGAGGCTGAAACTCAAATATTTTGGCCACCTAATGCGAAGAGAGCACTCTCTGGAGAAGACTCTGATGCTGGGAAAGATTGAAGGCAAAAGGAGAAGGGGAAGGCAAAGGATGAGATGGTTAGACAGCATCACCGATGCAACGAACATGAAAATGAGCGAACTCAGGAAGATAGTGGAGGACAGGAAGGCCTGGCGGGATGTGGTTCATGGGATCACGAAGGGTCGGACACGACTTAACGACTGAACAACAACAAACATAAACGGAAGTGAGCTAATGGAAAACAGCTCTTTATCTATATTAGTGCATTTTATTGATTGATATTAATTGTTAAGAAGGAAATGTACTCTGGTTATGTTATGTAAAAAGTTATGCCCCGCTTCCCCTTAGGTAACCACGTGATGCAGCAATTGTGGTTAGACCTCAGACGGGAGTCGCAATCTCATGATATTGCTGCACTTACGGCAAAGCTGCAGTTCGTGATTCTTTCCATGAGTGACAGAACACACTGGTTCTTGTACTCAAATTAATGTTTTAAAAGTCATCATAACCACCAAATGGTAACGGACACTATGTACTGTATTCAAGTTGTCGCAAGTCCGAGTCTTTAAGTGAATCTAGCTGTTTCCTAAATCTACGAAATGAGCGCTGGTTTCTGTCACGTGATTCTTCGAACTCCAATAGTGCTGCTGAATTGCATTTTCATGATGCGACTCTACGAGGTTTCCGACAGATAACAAGTCGCAGTGGCGCCTCAGCTGAACAGTATCGACGGGCGGACACACGAGGTAGAAGAGGTTTGTGTTCGTACTTTTCCCGTAGCTTCCCTCCCTCCTCCCATCCATATGGTATGACGCACACACTCGACAGGAAGATAAATGAGTAGGGCTAAGCATAAGGCTTTCAGGGAGTTGTAGTCTGTGAGCGCGATGGCTGCTGGGAGTTGTGGTCCTCAGCTGGCAGAGTCACGCGCAATTGTATTGGTTGTTAGGTAAGCAATGATGCTGGAGACGGCCGTCTGGCAGGTGGAGAGGATTGTGTTTTGCCTGCTGTGCAGAGCCGTTCAGTTATCAGTTACAATTTTTTTTCTTATTCAGACGCTGTGTGAAGTGGGATTGGAAGCTTGAGCCAGAAGAAGCACGGAGAGAGCGAACATAAGGCAGGCGGCTGTAGAGTCTGCAATTGGATTTCAAGCTTCTAAAATAATATATTTGTGCGGTCTGTCTGCACGCGTTACGTCTTCTCAGTTCTCACAGACTTGATATTCCTTAATGTCTACTCAGATGCTTTGCATGCACATTTTGTGCTCTCGCATTCAGTAGTTTAATTACTTCCTAGTCATTTGTAAAGTTGGGTTTTGAAAATTGCTGCTTAGAGAGGTGAAGTTTTATGTTTACATTTGGGGGTTTGATGATGAAGAGCCAAACTGATGGGCTCTTTTGAATTTCTGCCCTCCAAAAATGCCACATTTTTGTGCTACAAAAATGTGCTTCCTTTGAATTGTCTAAATTATTCCAGTTATGGCTTGAGTTGTTTATACTACTGTAGTGGCAACTGGTACATTTTGGGGAGGAGATGCAGTATTTAAGTCCCCCTTTTCTGCCCCTGTCCCACTGTTGATAAACATATCTTGCTAGCCTGAGGCTTGGCTAGTTCATGTGTGAGGTAGTGTAGCAAAATGCTAAAAAGGAGCTTGCATGTAAGACATTAAAACTTTACGCCTTTTGGACCATAACTAGTAGTTTATCTGCCATATTTAAAATATAGCAAACACTAGGAAAGGTCTAAAGAACTTCTCTTTACATTAAAAATTCAAGAGGTGATATAACCTGACAGCTTGTGTGAGCAGAGATACAGTACTGTATTCCCTTTTCAAACTTGGATCTCAACCATAAAGCAACTGGGTGGTCTTAGCCAATCTGCTTTCAACCTTAGCAAGTTGGACACAATTTACTGACCTCTCTTACAGGGGTATATTGCAGGTTACTAACATAATGTATGTACATTCATTTAAAAAGATTATGTACATTCAATCATGCTAAACACAAATTCTCATGTTTCCTAAAGATGAGGGCACCCCATCCACAATATCTATAACCAAATATCCCATGTAGCCACATTTGTAATCCTTTATCTTACAAAGCAACGCGTACCTCAGTTGTCTCTGGGCACTCCTTGAATTGGGTATTTTGGCTAACTCCAGAAAAAGGCTTGAGTTAACTTTTGCCCCAAGGTCAGACTTTTCCCAGAATTCCCAAATGTCAGTGTGTTCCACATGTTTAAGGGACCCCCAAAGAGATATAACCACCTGCAAAAAAAAAAAAAATCCCAGGTGTTCCATATACCTGTAGCATAGGCGTTGCAATCACCACTCATAGGGGTTTAAGGCATAACAAATTTGTCCATTCATTCCTATGTAAAGCATAGACCTGACAACACAAGATCTCAAACACACACATAATTGTGTTGTGCACACAGCTTCTGTGCTTTAGGATTGTGTAGGGGGATGTCCCAGCACAGTGTACCCAGAGTTACAAGTCACTACCTGCCAGGGTTTTTTTTTATGACCCTTCAAAACCTTGAAATGCTGCAGCTTTAGTTGTGAGTTCAGCACAAAAACACTCAAAAACATAGTTGTGTTGTGCACACAACTTCTGTGCTTTAGGGGTCTGTAGGGGTATGTCTCAGCACTGTGCACCCCAAGTTACAAGTCACTACCTGCCAGGGTTTTTTTTTTTAATAGCTCTTAGAGTTAGTTTTGCAAGATCGTCTTGGTTCTCGCCCTTTTAATTTTTTTAAGAGACAGGTATTTAAATGCCTCGGCCATCAAACGTAATGGCAGCATACAGAGAGGCAGCTCTTCCCCATTTAGCTGCAGGCTAGTTCCTGACCTTTGAATGCACTTCTTAGTAGAAGAATGTCAGTTGAAAATTACTCTGTTTTACAATGATATATATCTTAGCAATGAGCTCACCGTAGCTGTGTTGCTCAAAAGCAACAGGGACCTTGCAGTAGCTGCATGAGGCTGGAGACAGAATTCTGATTACTCCAACCTTCACCCCCTGTCCTCAGCATGCCCTGGGCTCAGCCTGGGGGGGGGAAAGAACCCCCCCCCCGAAATAAACAACTAAACTGAGCTCCCTGCAACAATCCAGCTAAAATCAGTATATAACGACAGCTACCTGCAAGGTTCTTGCAAACACTCAGTTGAGGCTGGAGACGTAATTCTGAGTAGCCCAGCCTTCAACCCTGCCCTGATAAGTTCAGCCTGATGAGGAAGGAAAGAAAAAACCCCTAGAAATAAACATCTACATTGAGCTGCCTGCAAAAATCCTGCTGAAAATCAGTATAACACAGCCATCTGGCAGATCCCTGCAAACAGTCAGTTTGAGGCTGGAGACAGAATTCTTAGTACCCCAACCTTCACCCCCTGCTAGGCTCAGCCTGAGGGGGGAATAGAAAAAACAAACCCAGAAACAAACAGCCAACTTACAGGAAGAACATTAGATTACCCTCTAAGGACCAATGAGTTGTTTGAGCAATGCCTTGTGTTGCTCCTACTTACAGCTCTGTAAAACTGATCACCTGCACCTGAGGTGTTGGAAACAAATTGGATTCAAAAGCCAGGGCCCTGGCCATGAAAAAAAAGCCAAAGTTTCATTTCTAATTTCAGTGAGGAGGGGGTACCCTGCAACCAATTCCTGCACCTCATTTTCCCTAAAAACAGTGATCTTTGCTGTTCGGGGGGGGGTCAGTGGAGTGACCCTAGAACTCTGAAATTGTTTTAAAAAATAGTTTCACCTGTCTAATTTCCACACAAAAAATCCAGAAAAATTCCTTTTTTAAAAAAAACTATTTTCTTTCAGGCGTTGCTCTAAGCCATGGTGGTCCAACGCGTGGCCCGCGGGCCGCATGCAGCCCCCGAAGGCCTCGGCTGAGGCCCCCGGTTGCTCTTGGAGCTCCCCTCCCCCGCAGTCACCCACGCTCCCCTGATGATTGGAAAGGCGGTTGGGAGCCGACCTCCTTTTCGATCTTCAGGGGAGCGTGGGCGGGGCATGCTAGACAGCAGGGGAGGCATGCATAGGTCATTGTTATTAATTAATTAATTACATTTATTGTGCAGCCCCCCGGGTTTCATGTCGAAGTTGCATGCGGCCCTCGAGGTACGAAACGTTGGACCATCCTGCTCTAAGCACTCATTGGAGTAAAGCAGGGTCCATGAGGTCAGGTGAAGCAGTTGCTTTAAATGGTGTGCTGGGTGGGTTGGTGAACTAGCAGAAGACTGGGGAAGGCAAAGAGCATAGTGAGCATGGAAGGGAGGTCTAGATTGAAGCCGATCTCGGCAGAAACTGAAGAAGGAATGCAGTGGTGGTGGCCAAAGGAGGAGAGAAGTGGCATACATGTTGACACATACTCTTAGAAAGGGGGGATAGCAGTGGCAAAAACACTGCCTCAGGCGCCTGTTAGACTTGGACTGCAGTTGTTGTAGAAGAAAATCATGGAAGACCATTGTAATCCCAAGGAGTTAATTCTGAAGTCTTCAGGGATTAATAGCCTGCTGTAACAGCCTGCTGAAGTATATTGTCATTAATTTGTAGAAACTTCTGAAGACACTGTTTATCCTGTTCTTATCACTTAATTGGGTGCGAGAAATCTGAGACTTCTTAGTGTTCCCGGGCAAAATTCCTGGATTGGACACCTGGAGGTGACCACAAATCTTATTATAACTGATAAAAGCTGCCGTATCTAACAAGTATTGTTGCTTCTTCCAGCCCTTGCTTATCTCATCTTGGAAAGCACTGGGCATAACAGCTGCAATTGAGGAGCTTGGTTGTTTGATGGTTTCCTTCTCTTACTAATTACTGGGGGTATCTATAAGTCTATTAATACTAATAACTATTATTAAATATAGTAGGCTTATGTAATAAAAGCCTGAGCCTATTTTGAAAGAGCATCAGTGCAGACCATTCTGGACAGTGCTGCTACACACCCACCATGGCCATCAGGCCATGGTGGGTGGCCTCACTGCTGAAATATGGTGCTCCCAGCAGCTGAATGAGCATCCCGTTATCGGACAGCATCCGTGTTGGCCTCTGCTGTACACACTGCCCACTGGAGTTTGTCCGCTGTCTTCTTGGTGGCGACACCCACAGAAGTGGCGAGAGCTGTCTGTATTATTCTGCTTGCTTAGAAATCTTGCTTGCACCTTAGACTAATAAATCCCATTTCCTTCATCTATTTGTGTGTTCAATGTTGCATGCAGATTTGTATCAGGATTTGTGTGTTCATTGCTTCCATATCCAAAAAGAACCCTTGCCTCTGGCAATACAGTTGTGAGCTTGAGCTCAGCACCAAAATCTATTTTGAATGGGATGGCCCAGTCATCGAATTATGACCTCTGACTATGAGTAGAATGCCTTTCTTTCACCATCTAAAAACTACAAATAGCCTCCATATTTTAGGAATTGGAGAGAAGAGTGGGTGGGAAAAATGGATCCCAAAGAAGGTGAAGTTTATCACCACAATTCTCAGCTATAATATGCTAGCTGTATAAAGTATGGGCCCTTGACAAATAAGTTCCATGATAGTTGCATAAGGTACTTCTGGTAACAAAGAGGCCTTCAGGATTGGAAAGCCACAACCATCTTCACTGGATGAAGGGCCTGAGGATATGGTAGTACGGTAGAACATGCAGTAACTGTATGTAAGGGAATATTCCACAGGTGAGATCCATCAGAAAAACGGGGAAAAATTGGTTCAACATACCAGTACCTTGGAACTTTCAATGAGAATTATGGTAGAATTATGGCAGCTTGAATTACTGATCTCCCCTCCCCCCCTCCAGATAGATAGGCAAGTTCTTAGCCCTGGGAGGGGTAGCCTGCATGCCTTTGAGGGAAACTTCTTTCTTTTCCATTGGCATAAAAATATGAAAACAAATAAATAATTTTTTAAAAAGCGAGGCAATACATAGAAAGATGCCTTGCAAAAACTGCCACTGTACTCTTGACTGTAGTATCCCCTTCAGCTATCCACATCCAGGTTACAACTCAAACATTTTCATGGAAATGAGAATGGAGAGAAAAACAGAATGATTGGTTGTTGCAATAACTGACACAGTACTCTGCATTTTTACTTTATTGTGGGGTTGGCAAAGCTTCACTGTCTCTAACAAAGAAGCCTCCCCTTATTGCGTAAATTCTATTTTAACCTGTATGCTTTTTTCTGTTGCATTTTTTTCTATCAGAATTTTGCTTTCATGGGGAGGGATATGAGTTATTGAAATATGAGGTGAGTTGGAAAATATGGGGGAGAAATGAATTCTGGGAGGATTACTGTGAGTCATTTTTTTAAAGTGTATGGGATTTTTAAGTATAAGTTTTATAAGTATAATTTTTAATAATTTTGCAGTAAATCTCATAGCACCTCTACCTTTTGACTTTTATTTTTGGAATAAAAAATGGGTAGCAAATGCTTTTAAAATGCGCATGCAAATAAAAAATGTGACTAGGTAGTACAGTATTCATGTTTTTTCTGCTTGAGAGAGATGGTAACCTCCCTAGAGGGTATTGTTGTTGGTATACAGCGTGGTATACAACCATTACATCATGAGTTTAACTATGGCCACCTCCAACAGGGAATGAGCCAAGCAGTACAGTATCAGGATTTTTTGTTTTTCTTCACATTTATGTATTTTGAACACAATGTCACTTTGGGATTGTATGTATGTTCTACTTTTGGTCAGCTCTTTTTCTTGCACATCACAAACCATCTCAGCTTAACCAAGAGGCTGCTTGCAAAAGGGAGGGTGGCTCACAGGAAGAATGAAGGCTGGGAAACAGGAGTTGCAGTAATAGGATTTGCTATAGACATTGGCAAGTGGCCATAGCTGCCCTTTTCTCCATGCAACTGAAATCTTCCAAAGTGTCCATAAAAGGTAAAGGTGACCCCTGACAATTATGTCCGGTTGTGTCCGACTCTAGGGTGTGGTGCTCATCCCCATTTCAAAGCCGAAGAGCCAGCGTTGTCTGAAGACGCCTCCATGGTCATGTGGCCGGCATGACTCTCCTTGCCGCAGCATGCAGCTGGAACACGGAGCGAAAATGGTCAGCTTTATGCAGCAAAAAATACCATTCACTAGGGAGTTTCTCTTTATGGCAATCAGGTTTCACTAATTCTTATCTGAAATGTGACATTTGGCTGCCTAATGGTGCCTTCATGTTTAAATATTTTATTTTGTGTGCATTGCTGATGGCTGCATAGAGAAAACATCTCAAAGGTGCTCTGCTACCAAGCCCAATTCATTTCTCTGGAATTATTCCTTCATGTATGGGATTCTGGTGCTGATAGGAGAGAATATGATTCTGCTGTAGTGAATGGAAAGCCAAGCAGCCTCATTCTATGTACCCGTAAATACTCGAGTATAAGTC
The DNA here is from genome assembly GCA_026170595.1 of Plestiodon gilberti rubricaudatus. Classification (NCBI taxonomy): domain Eukaryota; kingdom Metazoa; phylum Chordata; class Lepidosauria; order Squamata; family Scincidae; genus Plestiodon; species Plestiodon gilberti. Next base: position 42,661,416 of record JANXHW010000002.1, read on the forward strand.
GATCTCATGGATAAACCGTGGGCAATTTTAAAGTCAAAAATCATGGAATTTGCTATGACCCATTAATAAGTCAAGGGTAAAACGTAGGGGTGTATGAATTCCTTTGAATTCTTGAAAATGACCAGTGATTGTTCTGAGGCAGCAACAGGAATTCTACAAACAGGAAGAAAGGAAGCTATTTTACCTTGTTCTGAAGCAGCACAGACATGGAGCTCTTCTCCAAACAGGAGGAAAGAAAGGTGAAGGCTTTGTGAGGAGTACAGTGCAGTACTTCCATTGGAGCAGCCTTTACCAAGATTACAACTCCCATAAGCTCCTTCACCTTCCTGTTTGAAGAAGAGCTCCGTTTCAGTGCTGCTTCAGAACAAGGTAAAATAGCACTTTTTTTTACTCACCCCATGTTTCCTGCTTCTCAGCCCAGTTTCCCCCCCACTTAGCTGTTCTTAGAAGCCCCATGTATAAGTCGGCCCAGGTTTTCAGGGTCAATTTAAGGCATAATTTTAGACTTATACATGAGTATATAGGGTATATTTATTTGCATATATAAATCCTAGTAAGTTCAGAAGAACTATACAAGAAAGATCTTAATGTTCCTGATGACCACGCTGGTGTGGTCACTGACCCAGAGCCGGACATCCTAGAGAGTGAAGTCAAGTGGGCCTTAGGTAGCATTACTAACAACAAAGCTAGCGGAGATGATAATATCCCAGCTGAGCTACTTAAAATCCTAAATGATGATGCTGTGAAAGTGCTGCACTCAATATGCCAACAAATTTGGAAAACTCAGCAGTGGCCAAAGGATTGGAAAAGGTCAGTTTACGTTCCAATTCCAAAGAAGGGCAGTGCCAAAGAATGTTCAAACTACCGTACAATTGCACTCATTTCACATGCTAGCAAGGTTATACTCAAAATCCTACAAGCTAGGCTTCAGCAGTACGTGGACCGAGTACTACCGGACGTACAAGCTGGGTTTCGAAGAGGCAGAGGAACTAGAGATCAAATTGCCAACATGCGCTGGATCATGGAGAAAGCACGAGAGTTCCAAAAAAACACTTACTTCTGCTTCATTGACTACGCAAAAGCCTTTGATTGTGTGGATCACAACAAACTGTGGCAAATTCTTAAAGAGATGGGGGTACCAGACCACCTTACCTGTCTCCTGAGAAACCTGTATGCGGGTCAAGAAGCAACAGTTCAACCGGCCATGGAACAACCGACTGGTTCAAAATTGGGAAGGGAGTACGGCAAGGCTGTATATTGTCACCCTGCCTATTTAACTTATATGCAGAGTACATTATGAGAAATGCAGGGCTGAATGAATCGCAAGCCGGAATCAAGATTGCCGGGAGAAATATCAACAACCTCAGATATGCAAACGATACCACCCTAATGGCAGAAAGTGAAGAAGAACTAAAGAGGCTCTTGATGAGGGTGAAAGAGGAGAGTGCAAACGTTGGCTTGAAACTCAACATTAATAAAACTAAGATCATGGCATCTGGTCCCATCAATTCCTGGCAAATAGAAGGGGCAGAAATGGAAGCAGTAACAGATTTTACTTTTCTAGGTTCCAAGATCACTGCAGACGGAGACAGCAGCCATGAAATTAAAAGACGCTTACTCCTTGGAAGGAAAGCTATGGCAAACTTAGACAGCATAATAAAAAGCAGAGATATCAGCATGCCAACAAAAGTTCGCATAGTCAGGGCGATGGTGTTTCCAGTAGCAATGTATGGTTGCGAGAGTTGGACCATAAGGAAGGCTGAGCGCCGAAGAATAGATGCTTTCGAACTGTGGTGCTGGAGAAGACTCCTGAGAGTCCCTTGGACTGCTAGGAGATCAAATCAATCAATCCTAAATGAAATCAACCCTGACTGTTCCCTGGAAGGACAGATACTTAGGCTGAAGCTCAAATATTTTGGCCACCTAATGCGAAGAGAGGACTCTCTGGAGAAGACTCTGATGCTGGGAAAGATTGAAGGCAAAAGGAGAAGGAGAAGGCAAAGGATGAGATGGTTAGACAGCATCACCGATGCAACGAACATGAAAATGAGCGAACTCAGGAAGATGGTGGAGGACAGGAAGGCCTGGCGCGATATGGTTCATGGGATCACGAAGGGTCGGACACGACTTAACGACTGAACAACAACAACAAGTTCAGTAGGACTTGTATCCAAGTAAACAATACAAAGGATTGCAGGTTCAGTTTAGAAGGGACTGCAGTAGTAATTTCTGGACATTACTGCTGTTAATGTAATCAGACTTTAAATTATGCTTTGTATAGTACTTGATGTCTATAATGCAGATCATTTATTGAAATGAAAGTAATGAGTGGAGGGTATAGTGGAGTTGAATTAGTGGAGGATATAGTGGAGTTCACTCATTACAATGACTCCTTTTTCATAGTAAATTAGCTTAGGCAGAAAAGCTACACCTTCAACTGATGTGCAGTTGGCTAGTTGTAGCGGCTGTGTGGTGGTAAGGCTGTGACATGCTTAAGATTTGGTTAAGAATTCTGGGTCTTGAGCAGGAATGGCAGAGTGAATATGTGATTGTGATGCCTGTGAGAGCTCACTTTCTGGAGAATGTTGGGATGAGATCATTACTGTACTTTTAAACAGCAAAGTGATTGCAAAACTTAGAACCTAAAATGTTATCAGTTCAGCTGCAGCACTCCTTCTCTCCTCTTATCAGCTCTGGCAGTATGAGTTTCCGCCATAACGATCCCTGCCTTGCTAATGCTGTTCACGTCACAAGTTGTAGGCAGACTCTGCAGAATGTCCCCCCCCCCATTAAAGGACTGATACAGATACATGAGTGTACGGTGGATCCAAAGATTAGGAACTTCAGCTGGTGATTCAGAAATTTCCTTCACTTTTCATGAACTCCCTTCTGTGATCCCAGGTTCTGTGTAGTTTCCTGTGCTTGTCTTGGAAGGCCACCAGTCTGAACGCCTTGGGAGTGTGAGTCTCCCTTGTGTCACCCAGGTACCATTATTTAAAACAGTTTTTGAATTCAGTATCTTATATGCCAGTCCTTCTGACTGCATCATCTTAGCTTTAGAAAATAATACTTTATCTTATCTTTAACAACATATATATTATTACATATTTTATACTGCCAAGGCAGTATTTTATACTGTCAAGGATTAAGACATTATCTGAAATTATATATATTATTTTGTCTTATACTCCTTGTGTTTCTGTTTTTCTTAGCCTTTTATCTTATGCTTGGAGGTTGTTGTTGTTGTTGTTCAGTCGTTAAGTCGTGTCCGACCCTTCATGATCCCATGAACCATATCCCGCCAGGCCTTCCTGTCCTCCACTATCTTCCTGAGTTCGCTCATTTTCATGTTCGTTGCATCAGTGATGCTGTCTAACCATCTCATTCTTTGCCTTCCCTTTCTCCTTTTGCCTTCAATCTTTCCCAGCATCAGAGTTTTCTCCAGAGAGTCCTCTCTTCGCATTAGGTGGCCAAAATATTTGAGCTTGGAGCAAAATATTTGAGCAAAATATTTATGCTTGGAGGTAAGTCTCATTAAACTCTCTGGAACTTAGACAGTTCCAGGCTATTATTTGAAAAGTACGTACACGCTGAGAGGAAGGGTAGGCACAGTAGCTGCAAATCTGGCAATTGTATGATTTAGGCTGCAATCCTGTACACACATTCCTATGAATAAGCCCCATTGAACACAATGACACTTACTTCTGAGTAGACATGCATAGGCTTGTGCTGTCAGACTGCAATCCTATATTCAATTCCCTGGGAGTGAGTCCCATTGAACTCAATGGGACTTATTTCTGAGTAGAAATGCATAGGACTGTGACGTTAGTCTAATACACAGGTGGTCAACCTTTCAGCATGAATGTTCCTGGCCCTTTAATGGCTATATAGGTGAGGGCATTTCAGCAGATGCAGCTGCTTTAGCAGCACCATCAGCACTTGCAGCTGCCAAGATTCTGTCTTCTACATACCTCTTAAGAACGCAGAAACCCTAATGGTAGAAGTTTGGCCACCCCTGGTCTAATATCTGTTGGATTGTAGCCTTAAGCATCCTACAAGGCCCAAACACATGCAGCAGAAGACTATGTATGTTCACTCAGAAGTAAGTCCCACTATGTCAGTGCTTCTCAATTATTTTCTTTCATGCCCCCCCTAGGAAGAAGAAAAAAATTCGCGCCCCCCCGCAATAGTTAGTGTATGCTTTGCGCCACTTAAAGGGGCTCCGTAAAGGGGGGCGCGGGGCTTGCAATAGTTAGTGTATGCGTGTATGCTTTGCACCACTTAACTAGAGTGTAGGAGCCTCCAGCGACGATCTACTTCACCGGGATCTGCTTCCGGGGAGCAGATCGTTCCTCTGCTCCCCGGCGCGAACTCTGTAACGCGCCTAGGAGCGCTCTGCAGAGTTCACGCTGTGAATCACGCATGCGCAAGACGACGATTGGCAACATCGTCGTCTTGCGCATGCGTGAACTCTGCAAAGCGCTCCTAGGCGCGTTACAGAGTTCGCGCCGGGGAGCAGAGGAACGATCTGCTCCCTGGAAGCAGATCCCGGTGAAGTAGATCGTCGCTGGAGGCTCCTACACTCTAGTTAAGTGGCGCAAAGCATACACGCATACACTAACTATTGCAAGCCCCGCGCCCCCCTTTACGGAGCCGCGCCCCACTATTTGAGAACTGCTGCACTATGTTCACTAGCGCTTACTCTCAGTTAACTGTGCTTATGGTTGCAGCCTTAGCTTTTTTGTTCTATATGAATCCAGACATTTAAAAGACTGTGGCCTCATCCCGGGGATTGCTGCCACCATGCTGTCCCCGCCCCTTAAGGTAGCAGAGGACAGCATCTGGTTCTCCTGGTGGGTTGAGACTCATCAGTCTGAGAAACACTGCACTAAGTGATACATTTGCAAAATGAAATGAACTCAGTATGCTAACTGAATTCTAACCTAATGAACTCATTAGGTTAGAATATCTGTGCATTTCTATGAAATGGGGCCAGCTTTGCCCAGATCTATGCCAGCTGCAGGGAGGTTATCTCAGGTTGTCATCCAGCTGACAGCAGCAATACTTGACATCTACACGTCTATTTCAGGATCTGGTCAATAAGTTTCTATCCCCATGGAACCCTTTCTACAATGATTTGACTGTGTATCTTTCTGCATCTTCCAAATGTCAGAATTTGCAGTGGGGGGCCCAAGAGGCTGTTGTGGGAATGAAGTGTCGAGAAGTGTATTTGTGTGAGTGTCCTCGCACTCTCACAAGGTTTGGATACAAGCCAAGTAATTTTTTTTCCAAGTTTAACTTTTATTTCATTTTTTTCCTTTGAAGTTTGGCTCATACAGAACAATTTGAGTGGGTTATTTGGGGAAAGTAAATGTCAAGTTCCTGAACTCCAATAAACTATTTTTTGGCCTATTTAACAACAACATTCAGTTCTTTAATTTTCAATTGTGGAGAGGGGAGTAATAAAAAAGTAGCTGAAACTATTTAATTACTTTGAAATACCGGTAGTTACAAAAGTAGTTCCAATTTCCTTTATGACAATGTAGCAAACATTTTACTACATTTAGGTAGTATCTGTAGTTAAACTACTTTTTTTAAATATATTTAATTTTTATTAATAAACTACAAAACAAAAACAAAACAAAACAATACAACATACTACGAAAGATTACAGCAAGCGCGAAGCAGTAAATCCTACTTGTATACTATTATCTATTTTCTACTTCTAATATCTAACTAAGCCTATATCTCTAATATACTATTCATTAAATTCACACTTCATCACTCCCTCTCTCTCTCTCTCTCTCTTAAAGAATCTATAAGTGGTATCCAAATATTCATAAAAAGATTAACTAACTTTTCTTTTATCATCCAAAAATCTTAATTCCCACTTCAAATATTTTAATATATAAAGCCACCCCATTTTTCTCCAAATGTGTTAAAATAAAAACCTTCAAATGTTTCTTTAAAAAAAAAAACCTATATCCCCTTTTTATATAAAATTCTTAAAAACAAATCACATCTTACTTAAGTCTTTTCAAATAATAAAACATTATTTTTCTTTTATTCACAAAAGGGTTAACTAACCTTTCCTTTATCATCTAAAAGTCTTAACTTCCACTTCAAATGTTTAAATTTATTAAGTCACCCCATTTTTGTCTTCAAATTTGTTAATTCATCATCAAAAATTTTCCATCACTCTTAATATAAGTTCCTTAAAAACAAGTCATATCTATTTGTTTCTTAATAATAAAACATTTTTGACAGTTTGCCATTACCCCTTCCATCCCTCCCCTTCCTCCTTCCTCTTCTTCCTCTTCTTCTTCTTCCTCTTCTTCTTCTTCCTCTCCTTCCTCTTCTTCATCTTTGAATCTTTCCCAAAAGTCCCTTGTTTTTTAAATTGTATCCACTTTGCAATCTTTTCCACAGGATCATTCACATCTTCTATATTCCTCTCCCGAAAGACAATCTTCAACATTTTTAGTAAAGTACCCTGCTTCTCTATCTCAAGTCTTGGTTTAACTCTTGCTACAGTGTCTTCCAATAAATCTTTCTCTTTATTGGGAGCAAGGGAGGCCGACGTAGAGTCTTTTAATTCATCATCCTTTTCCTTCCCTGCTTGTTTCAGTTCTGCAATCATATTCTGAAGATTTTCCGCCAAAATTGTCATCTTTACATCGAATCTCTGTTCCCATTTCTTAAAGCAAGACAATATTGTAGTCATGTTGCAATTTTTTCACCAGATGCCAATCTCTCTTCTCACTATTGTAACTTTAACTTCGTCTTTCCAACTTCAGTTTCGGATGTTCAGTTCACCTTATCGCAACGTATTATTTTTAGCGTTAACTCTTATCTCGGCTAATTTCTCCAACTCATAAATCATTTCTACGCCTCTTGCCTAAGTAAAGCAAAGCATGTGGGAGGTGGCTTGGCTTACGCTTCATCTGCGGACGGAGCTTCGATGGTAGTCCAATTCTTCCTCACCGACAACCCAAAACTTCAGAGCCTTTGCCTTGAAGTGTCAGAATGAGGGCGATTGAAAGAAATGTGGTTTATCTCTTCGTACTCCCTTTTAATCCAGGGGTAGAGTAATTAAGTCCATCAGATGTACTCCGTCAATACAGAGCGATCGGCGGAGTTGTCAGCCAGCCATGTCCTCCTAGCCGGAAGTCTGTAGTTAAACTACTTTTGAAACAGTGTCGTCGTTGTCGTCGTTGTCCCCCAGTTTTGCATATGCAGGAGGCATGCAGCAAAAACATATGGTTTGGGCCCCTAATGGAGCACCCTGTATGGTGGTTGGGCTTATACCTTCCTCAGACCTGCTATAAATGAATACTTCAGCACAGTGATGGCTTTCTTGTAACCAAGTTATTGGGATCAACATATTCATTTTTAATATAGTTCATTTCTTTTCGCTTGCAGGAGATGACCGAGGATAACTCAGTCAAAATACCTAATAAGGAGGAAGCCAACAGTCCTGTCTGTATCGGTCGAGAAGATGATATAAAAAAACTACAAAGAACAACAGCCACTGTTCATAACAGAGATGTTGTTGTTTTCTACCATGATGGAAATTTTTATGCTATGGATCACCGCTGTTACCGTAAGAAATTTGCAGAGGCTGTTGTGGTATTTGTGTCACAATGTTTACCTGAGTTGAGTCCTTACTCTGATTTCATGTTTTGTTCTTTTAACAGATGCAGGAGGTCCTTTGCATCTTGGGGAAATAGAGGTATGTAAATAAAACCAAGCCTCTCTTGGTTGAGAATGGTCAGTATGATGTCTAAATGTTCAGATAAGCACTGTTTACATAAGGCTAAAGTGACACTTCAAAGGCAGAGAACCAAATGATCAGACAGAAGATTTTGTGAAATCCACGAATAGAGCAGCAGGTACAGACCAGTTAAATTGGTGGTGGAGAGGGGCTTGTCACTACAAAATCATTCTAACACTCTGAGAGGGCTGCCAACCCCATTCCCCCCTTTGCCAACCTCCTTTGTCCCCTCTGCATTTGGGGGGGGGGGGAGAAGCAGTTTGTAGGGATTGATATGGAAGAAGTACATAAGAAGTGGAACTTTTCTTTCCCTTTCTCCTCACGGTTGTGGAAGACTGGAAAGAAGGGAGTCAGACATGGGCATGTTGGGAAAGGAGGATGCCTTATCACTCTGGCATGCTTCAGTCCCTTCTGTCAGTGGGAACTCAGGCAGTGGGGCAGATATGTGTGACAGTAGCAGAGTCCAGGACATGTGAGTAGATCCCTTCCTTGCCTTGAGGGTAGCCCAGTCTTTACAGCAATGAAGATAGTAGAAGGGAAGACTAACACCACGGTGTGCCAAGAAAAAAAAGTGTCCTTGATTCCTCCCCTTGTTCAAAAGTGCTGACAAAAATAGTTACCATCCCTCTTGCCTCCTGAAACCTCTTTAAATGTTACTTAATTGTAGTTTTAAATTACTCCTTAATTTTGAATTAAACAATAGAACCTTCAGAATCAAAATGACCACTGGGCAGTGAAGTTCAAACCATTACCTCATAAAAGTATATTAGTGTTGCTGCATACATGTATTCTTGGTGTTCGTTTAGGGTGACAGAACTGGGTTTCAGAACCTGGGTCACTGCTGAACAACAGCAAAGTGATGGTAGGAGGATGCAATGTGCAGCAGATAGTGTGACTCTCACCCCCACAAACATTTCCCTGTGATGCAGGCAGCGAACACATATCTAAAAACCACAGCTGGTGGGAAAAGATGCAGGGGGGGGGGAGGAGGTGACAGAGAAAGGGTTAAGTAGCCACCTTCCACATGCTACCTTTTCTACAGCAAATTATTGTCATCCCCACGCCACTCCCAGTTGTTCTGTAGCTGTTTGTTAATCTAGATTTCCCAGACCTGGGTTTTCTGTCAAACGTCTAGCCAGATACTTGGGGCCAAACTAGTGTGGTGACTGTTGCCTTTGGGATATCTGGATTCAAAATCCTTCTCACCTAGGATCTTTGTGGATGGTCTTGGAGAATGCCATTTCTCAGTCTCTATTCCCCAGCTATTAAATCTCTGTTATAATTATGTGTCTCAAAGGAATAGCATGAGGATGAGTTGGATAAAGATTAGAAATCGCTTTGCATAGTAAGTACTGTGTAAATGATTGGTTAACACTTGACGAGCTCCCAGTCAAGCTATATCACTAGACGGAACTATTTTAATAATAAATATCTATATAGCAAGGTGTGACCTAGAGGTTCCATTTAGCGATCATGGCTAATCCACATTGGGAGACCCATCCTCCATAAATTTGTCTAATCCCACTTTCAGACCATCTCAGCTAGTTGCCATTACCACATCTTGTGGCAGCAAATTCCGTAAATGAATTATGCCCTGTGTGAAGAAGTACTTTCACTTGTCAGTTGTGAATCTACTGACAATTTCATTGGATGATCTCAGGTTCTGGTATTATGAGAAAGGAAGAAACATTTTTATTAAGAGATACATCTTTTATAAAGATATTTTTGAAGTGCGATCTAATGTTCTTGCTAAAGAGTATGAAGGATTACGTGTTGGCCGTATGGCAATCTTTTCGTGTATAGGTGTTTTTGAGCTTTATAAGATAGTAAATGTTCTTTTTTTCCGTTATGTATGTAGGACATCAATGGACAGCCCTGCATTATTTGTCCCTGGCACAAGTATAAAATAACTCTGTCTACAGGTGAAGGATTGTATCAAGCAATAAACCCCAGAGAACCATCAGTGGCACCAAAATGGAAATCAAAAGGAATAAAGCAAAGGACTCATAGAGTTACAGTGGACAGTGGAAACGTTTATGTCACTCTTTCAGATTTAGCTGACAGTGTAGATTCTGATTACTATGCTGACAAATTCAAAAAGACCAGAAATTCTCCTATGAAAAAATAATCTTGTGCTTCACAGTCAATGGGAGTAAAATAAAATAACACTGAATGTGAATGGTATCCTTACTGTCTAATGAGCGCACACAATGAGGTCTGATATAAAATTAACCGTGCAATCCTATGCATCTCTGTCCAGACGTAAACCCCATTGAGTTTAATGGGTGCATATCAAATTGTAGCCTAATTGTGCTAATACTAAATGTCCGGTCTTATTCTAAAAAGTAACTGGAAGAAATAACTGTTATTGTCTTTGAAAATACTAGCGTAGTGTACGTACAACAGATTGATTTATTTCCAGTATCCAAAATGTTAGAACATAAGAACATAAGAAGAACCCTGCTGGATCAGGACAAAAGCCCATCTAGTCCAGCTTCCTGTATCACACAGTGGCCCCACCAGATGCCTCAGGGAGCACAAGACAACAAGATAACCTGTTTCCCGTTGTTACTCCCTTGCACCTGGCACAGAGAAAACCCGCTTCTAAAACCAGGAGGTTGCTTATGGCTTGTAACCTGTGATGGTCTTTTCCTCCATGAATCTGTCCAAACCCCTTTTAAAGGCATCCAGGCCAGGTGCCATCACCAGGAGCCTTTCATGAGGGACCGTGTCAAACGCCTTCTGAGAATCCAGATATATAATATCCATGGGTTCGCTCACATCCACATGCCTGTTGACCTTTTCAAAAAATTCTAACAGGTTTGTGAGGCAAGACTTCCCCTTGCAGAAGCCATGCTGACTCTCCCTCAGCAGAGCTTGTTCTTCTATGTATTTTAAGATTTTATCCTTAATGAAACTTTCCACCATCTTCCCTGGAACAGATGTTAGGCTGACCAGCCTGTAGTTTCCCGGGTCCCCCCTCCTTCCTTTTTTAAAGATTGGCGTGACATTAGCTATCCTCCAATCCTCTGGCACAGTGGCCGTTTTAAGGGACAAGTTGCATATTTTGGTCAATAGGTCAGCAACTTCATTCTTGAGTTCCTTCAGAACTCTTGGGTGGATGCCATCCGGGCCTGGTGACTTATTGATCTTTATTTTGTCAATTAAGTCTGAGACGTCTTCTCTTTTAACCTCTATTTGACTTAATTCTTTAGTCAGGGGAGGCCGTTCTGGCAGCGGTATTTGCCCGAGGTCTTCTGCCGTGAAGACAGATGCAAAGAACTTATTTAATTTCTCTGCAGTCTCCAAGTCCCCTTTTATCACCCCTTTCTCTCCCTCACCATCCAGCGGACCAACCGTTTCCCTGGCAGGTTTCCTGCTTCTAACATATTTGAAGAAGCTTTTATTATTCCCTTTTATGTTGCCTGCCATACGTTCCTCAAACTCTTGCTTGGCCTCCCGTATCATCTTTTTACATTTCTTTTGCCACAGTTTGTGCTCCTGTTTATTTTCCTCATTAGGGCAAGACTTCCATTTACGGAAGGAAGCTTCCTTGCCTTTTATAGCCTCTTTAACTGTGCTTGTTAGCCATGCCGGCACCCTCTTGGACTTAGTCGATCCCTTCCTCCTTTGTGGGATACACTCCTGCTGGGCCTCTATGACTGTTGTTTTAAACAGCCTCCATGCACTCTGGAGCGATTGGACTCTTTTTACCTTCCCTTTCAGCTTTTTTTTAACTAGTCTCCTCATTTTGGGGAAGTCTGCCCTTCGGAAGTCAAGGGTTTTCGTGTCAGATTTGCTCAGCACTCTCCCTCCAACGTGCATGGCGAAACAGATCGCAGCATGGTCACTGTTCCCCAACGGTTCGGTAACATTTACCTCCCTGACCAGATCTTGAGTGCCACACAATATCAAATCCAGAGTCACCTGTCCTCTGGTCAGTTCCGTGACAAGCTGCTCTAAGGCACAGTCATTTAACATATCCAGAAATCCAGTCTCTCTTTCATGACCTGAGCATGAATTGACCCAGTCGATGTGAGGATAATTGAAGCCCCCCATGACTACAACCCTGTCTCTCGTTGACACCTCCCTGATTTGCTTCCTCATTTCAAGATCCCCTTCAGGTTTTTGATCTGGAGGACGGTAGCATGCCCCTACTATTACATCACTCTTTGAGCCTGGTAATCTAACCCACAGTGATTCTATGGAGGAGTCAGAGCCCCCCTCCAGCTCTACTCTGGTGGATTCTACCCCTTCTTTGACATAGATGGCCACCCCACCTCCAACACGCCCCTCTCTGTCCCTCCTATAGAGTTTATATCTTGGAATTGCAGTATCCCACTGTTTCTCCGCATTCCACCAGGTTTCTGTTATACCTTTGCACTGATCTTGTTGAAACTTGCTTAAGGCTGCAATCCTATGAACGTTTTCCTGGGAGTAAGTCCCATTGAACATAATGGGACTTTCTAAGTAGAAATGCATAGGATAGTGCTGTTAGAACTTCTATTACATCTTGCTCTCTGAATGTAAATAAGAGTATTATGATAGTAAGATACTATCCGTGTAAATTGGAGATGCTATTTTTATATACTGATACTGATAATGTGGTTGTTTTTATTAGAGTCAAATGTCTTTTTAGTTCTTTTTCTTGTACTTAATCCAGGCTTTCCCATAACAGTTGCCAGGTTCGTACCAGTTCCAGCTATATGGCTGTTTTGCAGCAGCATCGTTTGTGAGCAAGGTGGGCAGTGAAAGTCCAGCTTCTGTTTTATGCATCCCAGCAAGAGCCAGCTTAGCTGAGTTACCTGAAAGCGACAGAGCCTTATCTTAGGCTAGATAGCCTATGCCAAAGGTGTATTCAGAAAGCGGTGCACTCCTTGAAGGTTTGTCACTCTTCTGACCGGTGATGGGAATTTTGCAGGTTTTTTGTGACTGAATGATTGTAATAGATATGTGTCAGGGAGCCTGTAAAATAAGGAGGGTTGTGTGTGAGTTGTGGGTGATTCAATGCCTGGGTGATTCAAATAGGCAGAATGGTGTAGTGGTTTGGGAGTCGGACTTAGACCTGGAAGATCCAGGTTCAAATCCCCGCTCAGCCATGAAGCTTCCTGGGTGACCTTGGGCCAGTCACTATCTCTCAGCCCCACCTACCTCACAGGGTTGTTGTGAGGACAAAAAAGAGGGGAGGAAATATGTACACCACTCTGAGCTCCTTGGAGGAAGGGTGGTATAAAAATGTGAAAAATAAATAAATAAATAAATAAATAAATTGTACTCCAGAAAGGGGTGAAGTACCTTCACCAAGGACAGGAGATGAGAGCTTAGAAAAGATGTATGTGTGTGCACTCACGTACGTGTGCACACTTACACACACACACACACAGAACCACTACTTCCTGCTTCTTTGGTTCCATTTTCACAATGTGCTGCTCAAGGATGTGACATTGTGTGCTTGTGCTTGTTTGTCTGAAAATAAATGTACAATTATGCTTGAATCCCAGGGATCTGTATTCCCTTGGGAGTATCAGTATCTTATTATTTGCTTGCCTGTCTCAGTTCCAGATTCATACATTCCACCAAGGTATATGCAAATGCTTGTGAATTTTTCACTAGAAGCATAGAAAGATGCTCAAGGATGTTAACAGGAGAATACAGAGAGCATATTGCAGACTTTACATAGATAATTATTTTTCCTGGTTTCCATACTGTGTGTAATACAATTTCTTCAAAAGGGGATGAATGTCCCCTTCTCCCGAGGTGCGCTCTAGCACTGCCAGGGCAGCCCAGGATGGGCTTAGGATGCAGTGGCCAGCCCTTTAGGCCGGCCGTGCATCTTTACATCTTTATGCAGGATTGTGCCTTCAGGCAGTGCCTAGCTGTTAGCAACTCGCACCCATCTCCCTGCTCTCTTTCACACTTTTTACTGGACAAATTGGGAGTAACTGGAAAAAGGTAGTTCTCCTTCACCACCCAAGGCTAGAGAGCCCAGGCAGAAGGAGGTTGCACTGAGATAACCTTACTCAGGTTAATAATAGATAGCCCCAAAATCCAGGGGGGGGGGCCTTCTGATGAAACAGTCGGAGAACATGGGCAGACCGAGAGTTGTCACATCCCACTCTCTCTTGAGTGAACTGAGACCAGGCAAATCAAACAGTAAAAATACAAGAAGTTTATTAAAAGACTGTAAAGATATCAAAACGGAGAGAAAAATACAAGGATAAAAACACACACAAAGCACTGATAAATTAACAAAAGAGAAACGGGTGGTGGTGGTAAAGGTTGGCAAGGATGTTAAGATGCAAGCAGCAAATAAAACCTGATGCAACTTTTCTGGGTACTTTCCCTATCCTTAGCAGGATGGGTGAGTGAGCCCCCTGTGAAGTACCAGATGCTCCCAATGTTGGACATAGGTAAATGTGCCAAGAGGGCATACATGGCCCCCCTTCTTATAATCTGTGGGCATTAACGCTGCTTTACTTATGAGGTTGGATTCTTAGAATTACATGAACCCCTTAAATGTCCTGTTCCTGGAAATCAAGTGGGCTTCATGATCCAGTGAGCTGGGTCAAAGCCCTGTCCTTTTGTTTTACCTGCCAGTTTGGGAAGAAGAGGCTCAAACAATCACCACCACAAGAGGGCAAATGTGACTATTGTCACTGAATGATTCAGCAGCCCCTTCAGGGTGCTGAGGTGTCACAGAAGCCTCTGATATGATAGAAAGGTCCCACACAGGTGGAGAAAATGGGAAAATAGGAATTTTTTAAAAGAACCATTTTAAATTATTTTTAAATTTTCTATCCTATGAAAGAAGCCAACTCAAGACCAATCAAAACAACAATTAAATGTAATACAACCAAATAATAATAAAAATAATTTGCAGCTGCTGGAGCTCATGTGGAGGGTGTGCATGTTGCACATGGTAAGATCTTTCAAATGTTATGGTAATACAAGGAGGATTTTTTCTGCAGCAACCGTAAGAGGTCTGTAACATTTAATTGAGACTCAAATTTCTTCTACTCAAGAAAATCTATCCTCTGCTAGTGCAGACAGAGCTTTTTTTCTTCCTGTAGTGGGGAACTGGGAACAGGAAGGAGTTTGTGAGCAACAAAGCCTCTTTGTACCCAATCACTTTGGCTAAGCTTGGCACTCACTGTTGCGTAGGTGGGGCTTTTACGAGCAACATCCCCCCCCATACTATGTGGCTAACAGACTGGTAAGTACGATTCTGGAAGAAAGGAACCAAAATTGAGCCAAGCTCTTGCATTGTCATGAAATTTGATCACTGGAGTTAAACGTTTGGAAACTGTGTTCTACAGTCTGCTTGTTAACTCCAATTTTCTGAGAAAATTTTGTAAAGTAAACACATGACCATACAGGAAGAGTAAATTTGTGAAATAAGAAAGTTCCTGGGTGGAGTCAGCCTGGGTAAGAAGGGTATTTTGGAAAGTGGCAGCAATGTTGATATACAACAGAAGTAACCATTTTGCTGACAAAAATTCTAAAACTCCCTTGTAATTATCAACTCCTGGTTAACAGGCTAGTCATTCTTCATAGAAAAAAAATAGATGCTGACATATTACATAGTCTCTCTCTCTCTCTCTCTCTCACACACACACACACACACACACACACACACACACACACACACACACAGATCAAGGGTTTTTAGTTTAATTACTTATGCAGAATAAACGCGTTTTTGAAAGGACATTGACAGATTGCTGTAAGAGAAAGAAAAGAACTTGCATACCATACCGCCAACATGGTATTTAGCATTGTGAAGGCTCAAGGGATTCAGAAGTTTTGGTGGGCTGTTATGACCCAGTAAATAACTACAATGTCATTTAACAATCTGGACCAGAAGCTGTTTTGCACATTCTTGCAGTTTGGGCTGCAGAGAAGAAACCATTGTTTGTGCTATGGAGACTGCCTGTATACGTGAGGTTTTGTATTGACTGATTAATGGATTGTGCTGCGGGTTATTGTTACATATTTGTGCAGTTAACAAAACAGTCTGTGCATAAGCAGAGATATCACAGTCATCCATACTCTGCAAGGAGTGTCACTGTTCATTTTCTTGATCCACAGCGGGAAGTAGGGTGTGGATGCTGCCACTAGACTGTGGTGTTTTAATTGTAAGCTCCGAAGCTACTTGCGTGGAGGAAGTTGCAGAGTCGCTTGTTGTTCTGAAAAAATCATCTTCATCAACGGCATTGCTACTATTCTCCCGGGAAGCCTGTTCTCTTTGAATTATTATTTTTATTTTTTCCACAACTTTATTCAGGGAGACTGCCTGTATGAATAAGGACAGGAAGCCATTTAATCACTTGATTTTGTCTGTAAACCGCTCTGTGAATATTTTTGTTGAAAAGCAGTGTATAAATACTGTTAATAATAATAATAATAATAATAATAATAATAATAATAATTCATTTTCGTTCAAAGAAATTGAAACCTTCTGGCATGCAGTATATTCTCTGAATCCATATAATCTTCACACCTGAAGATTTCGACGTGGTTGTTAGTCTAAAATGAACCATACCGTTCATACAAACCATGCGCATGTAGTCATCTGTCCCAATTCAAGTTGACAAAATGATTAGTGGGTGGAGAGAAAATGGTATGCTTTAATTCTACACTTCAAAGCAATTGGTTGAGAGAGACTGTACAAGCCTACAACACTTTAATTCTGAATGTTTCTAATGAATGCTGGCATATTAACAACATAATTGTCCTATTCGTATTAGTCCTGCAGGCCCCAGGCATGCAGCATGACAGCACTCTACAAAAAACACATACGTTTGTGTTTCATGTTCAGTCTGTAGGAGTAGCTGTCAATTCAGTGAAATTGCTTAATGTGCTACAGAGGCTATGCTGCTAAGTAACTCTCCAAATGAAGTTTGTAATTCTTACACTTTAAATGAACAGGTAGAACTAAATTCCCTCACTGATTTCCATTTAATATGTTTAGGGGAGCGGTCTGTTAGGCAGTATGACTAATTAATACATGGGATGTCACTCCGAGAACTGGGTGACAGTGCTGACATCAGGTTGCTGAGTCCTGGGGCAAAATCCTGCACTTGAACCCTGATGGCTCACTGGGTGCTACCACTGCCCCCAGTACTAGGGATTTGGACTAAGTCTGGCTAGGTGGGTCCTCCTCTGGCTAGGAGAGCGAGCGAGTGAGCGGTGGGAGGTAAATTCGCGCAGGGGTGTGAGTCAAATTTGTGGGGGGGGGGATTTCGGACAGCCTAACGGCCGGCCCGCAGCAAATTTTCCCTATGGGAAAATGGCCCCCCACCACAAATAGGTTCCCCACCCCTGGTGTAGTGGTTCTGATTTTGGACTTAGACCTGGAAGATCCAGGTTCAAATCCCCACTCAGCCATGAAGCTTGCTGGGTGACCTTGGTCCAATTGCTATCTTTCAGCCTAACTTACCTCACAGGGCTGTTTTGAGAGGACGAAAAGGAGGGAAGGAGCATACACCACCCTGAGCTCCTTGGAGGAAAGGTGGTATAAAAATGTGAAGAATAATAAAAATGTGAAGAATAAAAATAAATAATGTAGTCTAATGCCAATAATCTTTGAAAAGAACAATGTGAACATGAAGACAAATACTTATGACACACAACAGTGACCCTGAAGTGGAGTTGTGGGCAGGGATGTGCAGTGTGGGGGTGGCAATTGAGGCAGAACTGCCCCGTCATAGTCCACAGAAAAAAGCTGCAGCCTAACTCTGAGATTGCGCATGTGAACCACCTGCGTACTCAGGTGCAAGGGGTGGTGCGCGCGCAATCACGGTTAGGCTTTGGCTTTTTTTCCCGTAGACAATGGGCTGTTCTGCATCACTTCACGTCCCTGGTTGTGGGGGTGGCCTTTTGTCAGAGCATAATTCTATATAGTCTACTTTAGGAATCTTTTCCACGGCTAAGGGCAGGATACAAATTAACAAAAAGTGAAGGAGACATCAACTGTAAAGCATGTCCATAAAAAGCCCTACAAAAATTAATCTTAAATGGTTTTGATTTCTTTGGAGAGAATAATGTAATATACAGGTGGGCCCCCATATCCGCTGGGGATATGTTCCATGCCCCTCCGTGGATACTTGAAACCGTGGATAAGAGCGAACACCCCCTCCATGGTTTCCTGAGGGGGCCCCCACCCTGCCTCCCCTGCAGGCAGGCATGCTTGCCCCCCCCCCAGCTCTTATTTTTCTTTCAGCAAGCTTTGTTTCTTCCTTAAAACAAACAGAGAAGCAGCCTCCATTGCAGGCAAGTAGAACGAGACTAAGTCCTAGAGAGGCTCTGCAAGGTTTCTGTTAACCTTGCAGAGCCTCTCTAGTACTTAGTCTCATTCTACTTACCTGTAATAAGCAGCCAGAGGCTGCTTCTCCTGTTTCTTTAAGGAAGAAACGAAGCTTACTGGGAAAAAGTAAAAGCCTGGGGGGGGGGGGTCCCCACGATCCGTGGATAACTGAAACCGTGGATAGCGAATCAGTGGATATGGAGGCCCACCTGTAGTATTTGGCAAGGGGAAGGACGGCAGAGGCAAGATCAAAACAGTGGTACTTACCAGATAAATTAGGGCTGCATAAGAAGCACACATTACACTGGTAAGAGCAGTCTGTGCTGGATAGGAAACGATATCATAAAAGAATATTCTTTTGTCCTGGAGAGAGAGAGAGAGAGAGAGAGAGAGAGAGAGAGAGAGAGAGAGAGAGAGAGAGAGAGTCATTTTGGGGGGGCAAATTACAATTCACTGGGCATGATTCATTTTAAGTCTCACTGGTTTTTAATAGGAGAAATAAGCATACGATTATATTTT
This sequence comes from Plestiodon gilberti rubricaudatus, assembly GCA_026170595.1. NCBI lineage: Eukaryota > Metazoa > Chordata > Lepidosauria > Squamata > Scincidae > Plestiodon > Plestiodon gilberti. Next base: position 42,680,015 of record JANXHW010000002.1, read on the forward strand.
TCTTGTTGAAATCAATGGAACTTAAATGTTTAATATTGGATGGATCATCCCCCAAAGTAACAGCACATATGTATGCATATTTACTCAGAAGTAAGTTCCATTCTCATTGGAAAAGACTCTGATGCTGGGAAAGATTGAAGGCAAAAGGAGAAGGGGAAGGCAGATGATGAGATGGTTAGATAGTATCACTGATGCAATGAACATGAATTTGAGCAACTCCGGGAGGCAGTGAAGGACAGGAAGGCCTGGCGTGATATGGTTCATGGGGTCACGAAGGGTCGGACACGAATTAACGACTGAACAACAACAAGTTCCATTGTGTTCAATGGGGCTTATTTCCAGGAAAGTGTGTATAGGATTGCAGCCTTAAGGTGGATCCACACCGCACACGGCTTGGGGCGTTGCGTCCAGCCGAGTCCGCGTGTGTCCAGTGTGGTACTATTTGCACGTGACAGCGTTCGCCCGCTGGTTGGTCACATCCCGTCTCAAGTGGAGTCCGAGGCGACTTTTGGCACGTTGGACATTCTTGGAACATGCCGGAACGCAACCAACGCGTGTGGTGTGGATCCGCCTTTAGATTGCAAGTCTATCTATATACTTACCTGAGAGTAAATGTATTTATCCCAGTGAGACTTGCTTCTGAGTAAACATGCATAGGATTGTGCTGTAAACCCCACTGATTTCAAAAGGGCTTGCTCCCCAGGTAAGTATCCTTAGGATTGCAGCTCAGTATGTCAGACAGCTTTCTATAGGTAAAGGTATCCCTTGACAATTAAGTCCAGTCGTGTCCGACTCCAGTCGTGTCCGACTCTAGGGAGCGGTGCTCATCTCCGTTTCAAAGCTGAAGAGCCAGCGCTGTCCAAAGACGTTTCCATGGTCATGTGGCCGGCATGACTCAACACCGAGGCGCATGGAACACTGTTACCGTCCCGCCGATGTGGTACCTATTAATCTACTTGCAATTTCTTGTTTTCGAACTGCTAGGTTGGCAGGAGCCATCGCACAGATTCAAACTGCCGACCTTTCGATCAACAGCTCATGATTCAGTGGTTTAACCCACTGCGCCACCCACTGGCTCTCAGCTTTCTATAGGCCACCCCAATCTTAAGCCTATTGCATGGAAGTAATTCTCATTGATGTCAGTAGAATTTAACCCTGTGTGCACTTTATTGGGATTAAATCCTATTTAATGCAGTGGGACATGCCCCCTCATACACATACATAAGAGAGGAAATGGATAGCTTATTGAAATGGATTCTAATCCACTAAAGCCTATCCCACAATAAATCTGTTAGACTTTGAAGTGTCACAAGACTCATTTTTTGTTTGCCGTAACAGACTGACAGCGCAATCCTATGCATGTCTACTTAGAAGTAAGCCCCACTGAATTCAATAGGCCTTACTCTCTCGTAAGTGTACCTAGGATTGCAGTCCAACACAGCTATCACTCTGGGATAAAATTTGGCTGCATAATTTGTGTTTCAGTGTGTGATCACAATCCCAGTTTCTAAAATATCTAAATTGTATTCATGCTGCTGTTTGAATTGCCAGTTATTGCTTTGTGTATATTGAAAAATTCTGATCCAGAACACACACACTTTCAGTGGCCCATACAGCAGTCTCCAAGGCATTGTACATTTGTCTATTGTTCCTTGTATTATTAAATCCAGGGGAGGGGCTGGAGTTCAATGACAGAGCACATACTTTGCATGCAGAAGGTTCCAGGTTCAACCTTTGCCATATCCAAGTGGGGATACCGCCAAAGACCCCCATTTGAAACCCCAGAAGCTGCTGCCAGTCAGTGTCAAGAGTACTCTGCAAGACAGATCAGTGGTCAGACTCGGTATGAGGGAGCTTCATATATACTTTTCACACCTTCTCTCCTTGCAAAACAGGCAATTCAGAGAGGAGAATAGTGAATACAGCTCTTTGTATGCATTCTGCTTGTAGTGAATTCAGTATGTACGGATGGGTGGGGGCAGGGAGATTGGGACTGTGGGAAGCAGAAAGCAAAGAGGAAAAAGCTGCTCGGAATGGCAGTTGACAAGAGCTGCAGTCATGATCTCTGAATGGGTACCATTTAAACTGCACACACCACACATAGGAAAAATGGCTTGGCTTAATTTGCTGCAACCATATTTTAAAGATGAAAACATGTGAGCTAGGGCAATTGACCTACCTTCATTTTATATAAAGGTTGTTTGGGAGTATTCACTTTTATCAAGAGACGATGTGATATTTTATTTAGCTCTGCAAATTTTCTAGCAAGTTGTGGCTGCAAGAGTTTAGCAACCGATTTTGAAGACCTGGATATTTTAGTTAGCCCATTTATGACTGCTCTGTGACTTGAAGAGAACACTCTTGTCATAACTGACCCGGATCCTTGCACCGTATGATCACTTTGCTGAAACGGAAATAAACAAAAAGCAAAATGAATAAAATCATTGTGAAAGGTATTAAGCTTAGACCAGAGAAAGCCACCTTGAAGGCTTAAGATGCTTGAGTCAGCCTCTAGGTTCTTTTTAGAATCAATTTAGATCGATAGCTTTCATGGCCCGCTATTAGACAACAATGTTCAGCAAATACGGGAATCAGTGCCATGTAGAATTTGTTAAAAGATTTACTGACTTCTAATACCGTAGCGGGTTTCCCGATGAGGCAGCCGCACATGGAACAAAAATACAATAAAATCCAAGGTAAAAACAGCCCAACGTTTCGTTCTAAAAAACCTTAGAACCTCTTCAAAGGAACAATCAAAGAAGATTGCAGGTGGAGTTGTCCTCAGTTCACCTCCTCTCCGTATAAAACACCAAAAGCGTGGGAAAATCCAATTCCTTGAAAGCGGAAGTGACCTGACCTAGTAACTGCACCAGCTGTCAGTTAGTCAATCAGGCTGTCTCTGCTCTCCATTTTCTCCGTCTCTAACTCACATTTCTTGTGCAGGATTGGCAGCCAGATCCTGTTTGAAAATGTCAGGTCTTGTTGATGGTTCAGAAGTCCTCCCACTGCTCGTTTACTGATTTCCAGTGCTTCCAAGTGGCGCAAAGTTTTAAAATTGCTTTCATTCTGCAAACACTTCGTTTCATTAAATAGGATCGTATGTCCCTCATTCAAAGCGTGTTTCCTATATATAGCTAACCTATATATGGAGGCATTTGAACAACAAGCATTGGATTCTGCCAACTTAAAACCGGATGTTTGGGTTAGATATGTGGACGATGTATTTTGTGTATGGACTCATGGGGACAGCGAATTAGAGAAATTTATATATATAGGAAACACGCTTTGAATGAGGGACATATGATCCTATTTAATGAAACGAAGTGTTTGCAGAATGAAAGCAATTTTAAAACTTTGCGCCACTTGGAAGCACTGGAAATCAGTAAACGAGTAGTGGGAGGACTTCTGAACCGTCAACAAGACCTGACATTTTCAAACAGGATCTGGCTGCTAATCCTGCACAAGAAATGTGAGTTAGAGACGGAGAAAATGGAGAGCAGAGACAGCCAGATTGACTAACTGACAGCTGGTGCGGTTACTAGGTCAGGTCACTTCCGCTTTCAAGGAATTGGATTTTCCCGCGCTTTTGGTGTTTTATACGGAGAGGAGGTGAACTGAGGACAACTCCACCTGCAATCTTCTTTGATTGTTCCTTTGAAGAGGTTCTAAGGTTTTTTAGAACGAAACGTTGGGCTGTTTTTACCTTGGATTTTATTGTATTTTTGTTCCGTGTGCGGCTGCCTCATCAGGAAACCCGCTACGGTATTAGAAGTCAGTAAATCTTTTAACAAATTCTACATGGCACTGATTCCCGTATTTGCTGAACATTGTTGTCTTTTTAGAATCCCACCTTTCACTTCAAGTATGTGTATAAGGAATGGAGGAAGCAAAATTCTAGTCCTCATGATTGAAGAAATACATGTGCAATATGTGAAAGCAAAAATTTCCAAAGGAACTGAACAGCTTTTTGGTTTAGAAAATAAGAAGGGTACTTAGGATAATGTAAGTGCTAAATGCTAACATTTAAAATGCCAGCTTTCATTTTTGATTTAATAAGAAAATGAAGTAAATAATAGAAATACAGAGCATGAACCACCCCAGACTTGTTCTGGGTAAACCCAAATGAAATAAACAGGAGGTGCACAAATTCCTCCATGATGCTGCTCCTATTCATTTCAGTGGGAGTTGCACAGAAGCCATTCTCAATGGATTGTGCGTGCGCACACGCACACGCGCGCGCGCGCGCGCGCGCACGCACACACACACACACACACACACAAGGCACTTGTATTGGTATTACACAAATAACATTATTTGTATAATATCAATACAAGTGCCATTTCTGCATGGTGTACTAACCAATTTAATTTAACAAGTATATAAAAAGTAATCCAGATTGTGAACATATTTAAGAGCACAACATTGTTTTGGTTGGCTGCAGTACATATGCTTGTAACATAGCTTTCTATCAAGCTGTCCACTTCACTTTCTTCCTCAGTCAGCTAGCGCAGCTCTGACTAAGAAAGAGCCTCTATGTCTGTCACAATAACCTCTATGATAATTTAATGCGATGCTGTAATCTCCTATGACTGTGGTTTCTAAACTGGGAGGCCCAGCTCCCAGGGGAGCCGTGGAAACCAGCCAGGGGAGCCACGGAGTGCCACAGAATTCTCTCAGAAAACAGTGCAATGGGCAGGCATCAACACAATGTAATGAGGAGCTGCGGCCAATGGTCACCAATGATCAAGGCAGCCGCAGGTCGAAAAAAATTGGGAAACCCTATCCTATGAAAAGGAAGGCATAGTTTTACAGCACTGCCAGCTCCCCACTGGCTCAGCCAGGAAGAAACTGCTTCCATCAGCTAAGACCTTCAGTGCTTTGGGTATTGGGATACTCTACATTTGGCAGAAGGCACCATCTATCACCTAGTGTTTCTCACCTACAGCCAATATCAAAAGCAATTGAAAACTTGTAGAAAGTATTCTGTAATTTTGGTAGCCATTCAGAACACCTTGGACTCACAGCAAATATGGCAGAGACTCGAAAATGATGCAATGAGTATCTGCCCTCCTGTTCCTATTCCTCTCCTGTGGTTATTTAGGTTGCTATCAATGCGGAAGTTAAATTTCCTTTTATGCTAGCTGAATGTCCATTTACAGTGATTAGTAAATATACAACATGGATCCCTGGTAAGTATAACAACCACAATTCCTTTCCTTTTAACTTATGAACTGCTCCCTCCTTGGAGACTTTCCGACGAGGCCTGAAGACATTTTTGTTTAAAGAAGCCTTCTGAGTCTTGGCCTTTTTTCTTTTTTTTTTTTAACATCTAGCGGTTACAGGTGTGGTGCTTCTGGTATTCTTGTTTTAAATTGTAACAGTGATCTCTTTTATCGTTTTTGGATTGTTGTTTATGAGTTTTTAATTAACTGTTTTATTGCTTTTAAAGGTGTTTGATTTTTGTAACTGTTTTTTTCTTTTTCTTGTAAGCCTCCTTGGGTCCCTTCGGGGACAAAGGCGGGATAAAAATAAATAAATAAATAACCCCATTGCAAAACTGGACATTGTTAATAATACTAAATTGGTGTACATTCAGATCTTCTTGCCCTACATTTTTTAATATCATATACAAAGCACTGCTTAAGAATAGTTAGGTCCAAACTAGACAATAAACATATATGCACGTGTAACATTCCAACAGCTTCTTCTTCTTTTTAAAGCAGGTTTGGTGAAAAGTGAACAGAAGCAACAAGGGCAGCAGAGGGGCTTAATCCTTTCCCTTCCAGCCGTTTTAATGCTTCAAATTGGTCCCACACTGCTATTCTCCCTGTGGCACAAATGGGAGCTTTTCATCCAGGGCAAATAGCAGCCACAGGAGGTCCAGTTCAGGCTGGGATTGTGAGAGGGGAGAGTGCATGAACACCCCTTCTCTCTGCAGTCCTACAGTTCCAGGGGGCTGGGTGGTGGTGGTGGTGTGTTTTAATCCAGCTACTATTTACTGGCCAAGCACGCTAGGACCCAATCATGAGCTTAAAGTAATGTCTACTTTGATTCTCAGCGGTTTTAGACAAGCCACTTCCTCTCAGCCCCACCTCTAATATATCTATGGACAATATAATATTCATCTTACAGGTTTATTTTAAACAGAATTACAAGTCAGTGCCTTTGACCATTTTGAAAGCACTGTACAAAAATGATAGGTATTATTGCTCAGTCAGACAGTCTCGTTATTAAGCATATGGGCAGGGATCAGTGAGCTCAGGACTGAGGCCCATGTAACTTGCTCAGGACTGAGGTCAGTCATATATAATAGAGGACAAGCACATCTGATTAATGGCACATATTAAGCCTTGTGCAAAGTCACAAGCAATGACAAACCCACGGTTCGAGAAAGCAAGGCATGAGTATCCATTAAGTCTTATTGTTTAACGGCTGTAGGAGAGCTGGATATTTCTCCTCTGAAAGATTAGTATGTTTTTTTTTAAAGTTCTGTATAAATACAACACTAATCAGAAACTTTGTTGATGGTATAGTAGCTATGACATATTTGTGATAGGCCACTTTATAAAGAAATCAAACACTCAAATAATAATGTACAATAGTTCAGAAAGTTTACCTGGTTTGAACTTGTGAGTCTCAATATGTTTGGAAATTCATCCCTAATTTCATCTATAATTTCCAAGAAGGCTCTCTGTATTATCTCAGCTGGATTGAAAAAACAGTAGTTAAATGAATAAAGACCGGATCCGCAAAACTGAACATAATGTATAAGCATTGCTGAGCTTTGAAAGACTTGGCCCAGATTGAATTAATAATCAAATTTACAGCATCAGAACCAAGGGCTAGGGTGGCCAACTAGCTGGTATTTGACTGATCTAAATGGCAAAAGTTAATATTGGAGGCTGCAAATTTAGAATTCCAAGTTTCACCCATGACCCACTAGATTCTGCGATGTTCAAACCATAACATGCCAGATTCCATCATGGCTTCTACTGTTACTCTCCAGATTCCATTCTACTCTGCACCTGAGCCAGCTGGTTAAGAACCTAAGAAGAGCCTTGCTGGATCAGGCCAACGGCCTATGTAGTCCAGCTTCCTGTATCTCACAGTGGCCTATTAGATGTCTCTGGTAGCGCACAAACAACAAGATACCTGTATCCTGTTGCCACTCTCTTGAACCTGGCCAGTGGCGTAACAAGGGTGGAGCCTGAGGGGCAGCTGAGGGGAAACCCTCAGGCTCAACCACTTAATGGCTGCCCTTTCATTCGGCTCGGAATGCTCCAAGCCAAACACAAAGGCAGCCATTCGCCTGCTGTCTTCTCACGGCACCCCTTCACCTCATGATTGTAAAGAGAAGGGGTGACCACTTTGAGCGAAACACAATGGCTTCCGAGTCCTCCTGTCTCCGCGTGCCACCCCTTCTCTTCATGATCGTGAAGAGAAAGGGCGGCGTGTGGAGGCAGCCGGCAATCGGCAGCCCTCTCGTTCCGTTTGCTCTGAGCGGAACATGAGGGTTGGTGATAGCGCCGAAACCTGAAGTGATGTCACGTGACGTCACTTCCGGGGCGCAGCCAGCTCCCATGCCCCAAGTGGCACAGAAGCTTGTTACGCTCCTGCACCTGGCATTCAGAGATAGGCTATCTATAAAACCTGGAGTTTGCAAAAAGTCATCATGGTTTGTAACCTGTGATGGACCTTTCTTCCATAAATCTGTCCAATCCTCTTTTAAAGGCATCTAGGCCAGGTGCCACATCATGTGGCAAGGAGTTCCACATATTAATTACATGATAGGTAAATAAATATTTCCTTTTGTCTGTTCTGACTCTCCTGCCAATCAATTTTAGTGACTGACCCCTGGTTATGGTATTGTGCGAGAGGGAAAAGAACCTCCCACTATCCACTCTATCCACAGTGTTCCGCCCTGTCTCTCCCCACCAGGTTTTGTTCAGGCTCTGCATGCCCTGGTTCTGCTTTCTAGCCCTTGAAGGAAACTCTTTATTCATTAGTAATTTCAAGTTTCTATAAAGAATCTAGGAGCCTTGGTGGTATGTAGTGGTTAGAATGCAGGACTAGGAGCAGGAAAGACCAGGTCATTTTTTTTTAGCCTGGTGGAGTGGCCTTGGGTCAGCCAATGTCTCTTGGCCTAACTTTCCACACCGCTTTTGTTTTTTGTGAAGATAAAATGTGAGTCAGAGAACCATGTACACAACTTTAAGTTCCTTGGATTGTAACTATTATTGTACAGGCAGTGAGACTGTTTACCTTGCTTCCTCCTTCAGAAGGAAGGAGGAGTCAAATGCATGTTCTGGCTGGGAGCTTCAGCTCCGTATAGAAATAAAAGATCCATGTGTGCTTCCAGCCAGAAGCTCTACAGACAGAATGTTTGCTGCCGTCTTTGCCCCCACAGAGACAAAAGTAGCTCCAGTCTCCTGAGACACATGACATGGGGAGCTATGGTTTTATTACCTTACCCAGGTACTGTACAGCACCCTTATGGTTTTTTTTTTAAACCTTACAGCACACATATTCACCCACATATGTGAGGATGGGAGTTTGGGGCTTTTTTAATTGAGCATGTGGAGTAGAGAACGCAATGTTCTTTGAATCCAGTATTTGCTAATTCACTTTTGGTTCAAGTTTTAAGGCTCCTCAGACAAAAAGAGACACATACCTTGTCCAGCTAATTTCCTGACCAGCTCCCCGCATATCCAGCCAATTGGCCTGAGAGCCATTTTATATGCCCCCCTGTGATGGTCTACCACTTCTTAAAATTAGTTTATGATGCCTCCTAGCCTGGTCTTTCAAGCCACAAATGACAAGGTGCCATACATATGCATGCAGATCTCCACATCCAGGCAAGAAACCTTTATGAGAGCACAATGTGCCTGTTAGGTACAGTACAATACTTACTCAACTGCTGACACACATTGAACCCAAGAAAATCTCCCCCCCGAGGCATGAAGTCTTAACAGGCAGGACTCACAAACAGTTCATTTCAGAATGATGAAATGCATTAATTTATGAGGTTCTTCCTACACTACCAGGGAAAAACAAGGATAGCGTTGTTGCCATTCCATTCTCAGTCATTACAGACCATGACTTCAAGATCGGGGTGGTGGTGGGGGAGGAAGCCTTGGCTTCTGGGTCATACTGTATACAAAATCTCATAATCTTACAATCATTTTTTCAATTTATGGATTCTGTGTGTGGGATTTATGCTTTTGGGTGTTAAATGTATTTTAGATACAGGTGGGCCCCCATATCCACTGATTCGCTATCCACGTTTTCAGTTATCCACGGATCGTGGGGATCCCCCAGGCTTTTACTTGTTCCCAGTAAGCTTCGTTTCTTCCTTAAAGAAACAGGAGAAGCAGCCTCTGGCTGCTTATTACAGGCAAGTAGAACGAGACTAAGTACTAGAGAGGCTCTGCAAGGTTAACAGAAACCTTGCAGAGCCTCTCTAGGACTTAGCCTCGTTCTACTTGCCTGCAATGGAGGCTGCTTCTCTGTTTGTTTTAAGGAAGAAACAAAGCTTGCTGAAAGAAAAATAAGAGCTGGGGGGCAAGCATGCCTGCCTGCAGGGGAGGCAGGGTGGGGGCCCCCTCAGGAAACCATGGAGGGGGTGTTCGCTCTTATCCACGGTTTCAAGTATCCACGGAGGGGCCTGGAACATATCCCCAGCGGTTATGGGGGCCCACGTGTACTTTGTTTAGTCGAATTCAGTGGGTTTGGGTTTCCCTTAGGCGATACTGCACTAACAATTTGTTAATATCTAAAATAATTGTAATGCACCCATAATGATAAAAACACTCTCTCTGGCTTCAACACAACAAAGTAACAGTTGTATCCTTCTTCCAACCTGCAAAAGAAAAATGGACTGTCAGGATGAATTGTCCTTTTTTAACCGTTTCATGTAGTTTGACCAATGTCTTGTGGTCTGATTCCTTATAGGTAAAGCTGTGCCCACCCCACAGAGTTGGTGAAAGAAACTACAAGCACACTTCCTATCGCCTTTCCTGAAATACATTTGCTGAAAGTGTACTGGACACAATCCACAATAGAATTAGGTGTGCTTAAGCCTATTTAAATCAATGGGATGGTACTGCCCAACCATCCTGTGTGCACATCCATCCCACCCACCCACCCTGGTGTGCCATCCTGTCACTGCTTACATGGTATTTAAATTACACAATGATTTAAATTAATAATCTTTAAATCCCACAGTGAGAGGCGGTTCAAAGGCTCCACCCCCACATGATTACATAGTAGCAGAATGTCTTGCTGGGTGGGGTGGCAGGGGAAGGCGGGGGTGCACATGTTCCTCCCAATGTGATTTGTCAGGTAGTGCCTGTATCAGCTGAACTAGCCTGAGATGTTGGATACCTGCTAATTACAAAGAATTTCACATCATCCTTCACATTTGACCACACATGCAATTGTATTCACAGAATATTTATGCAGTGCTTTCAGTTCCCTTGGCACTTCTCATATTGTGTCAGATAAAATCCATCGCTAAATTTCTCAGGCTATAAAGCCTTGCCAGCCACATAAACCGAGAAACCATTTACAAATCTTACAACTCCCATACTTCACTCAAACTACAGTACCTCCCTCTAGCAGCCCAATCCAACTCTTGCATCGGTGTAACAGTAGATCCACTGGTGTAAGTGCACTTATGCAAGTGTAACTTACCGTATGCCAATGGATGCAGGACGGACACTGACGTAACCACCCTCGGACGCCGCACATGTGCATTTCGGACATGGGATGGACGCCGCTGCAACTCCGCCAGCGCAGGGGGCACTCCGGGGGCGTTCAGACACCCCTGGAATACCCCCTGCGCCGGTGGAGTTGCACTGGCGTCTGTCCTGAGTCTGAACTGCGCATGCATGGTGTCTGAGGGGGGGGGGGTTATACTGGGCTGGTGTCCGTCCTGTGTCCGTCGGCATATGACAAGTTACACTGGCATAAGTGCACTTACACCGGTGGATCTACTGTTACACTGGTGCAAGAGTTACACAGGATTGGCCTGTAAGGACTAGAAACAAAAGAAGCTTTTATAGGGCCAGGCTGTTAACAAACAAAGAATGTTTCAAATGAGGACAGGAAGTTCCACAAATAGTAACCCTCAAACCAGCAGCTTCTACTACACTTTCAGTATTGTGGCTGAGAAAATGAAAATAAGCTGACAAGCACTAATACAGCAGTACTAACTCGAACTAAAATAAATTTGTCCTACTGAAGTCAGCTGAATTCATTTGGATTAAATCCAAGTATTTCTATTTACCTAGATTGTAGATTGGGCTGTTTGTATGCTAATCAGTCATTTACCCAACTCCCCTGGAAATCACACTTCAATTACAAACCAGAGCTCCTGCAATAACCATAGAAAGCTGGTACATGATGTTCCCTATTTTCAGGTGGCAAAATCTCACCCCAATTGACCTTGTTTATGTGGGTAAAGGGCTCTTACATACTGCCCTCCTTCCAAAAGCTCACTGTGACAGTTTTACAGACAAAATCACTCACATCTAATCTTGTTATCACTATGGTTTCACTCTCAGAGCACCTAAGTTGTCCTCTAGTCAGATTTTCTTAGAATTAGATGATTCCCAATTACTGGGCGTGTGGACAGGATACTTAGTTCTGTTTGTCCTACAACAGGGGTTCTCAACCTATGGTACGTGTACCCCCAGGGGTACGTGGACCACAGGCTGGGGATACACGAGATGCTGCCCGTTATCAGCTGCTGCGATCAGCAGCTGATGATGGGCAGCGTTAGCCATTTTTTCCGGGTTGCGTGTGAGCGCCGCAACCCAGGAAAAACGGCCCAATATCCCCCATAGCTCCCCCTAACTGGTCTCCCAGCCGCCGCCATCTCAAATCTTGCGAAATCTCAAGAGATTCAAGATGACGGCGCCCAAATCTCATGAGGGCCTCATGTACCCTCATAAGATTTGGGCGCCACCATCTTGGATCTCTTGAGATTTCGCAAGATTTGAGATGGCGGCGGCTGGGAGACCAGTTAGGGGGAGCTATGGGGGATATTGGGCCGTTTTTCCTGGGTTGTGGCGCAGGCAGGTCCTTCTACCTGCGCCGCAACCTGGAGGGAAAAGCTACAGCCCTGCCGATTCAGCAGGGCTGTGGCTTGAGGAACCGCCCGCTCGCGCTGCAACCCGGGAAAAATACATTTTAAGGGGGGTACATGGGGGTGCTTGCGGGAAAATGGGGGTATACGGGGGTTACGTCTGGGGTATGCTGGGGACAGGAGGCCCGCGTAGGAGGTACTCGGACCTCCAAATGTTGAGAACCCCTGTCCCACAACATGTCTATGAACATAGGAAGCAGCCTTATACTGAGTTAGACCACCTGTCCATCTAGCTCAGTATTGTCAACACAGGCTGGCGGCAGCTCTCCAAGGCTTCAGACAGGAATTTTTCTCTGCCCTGAAGATGCCATAAACTTGAAGTGATCTTCTTAACAGAAGTCTCCCAAACCCTACTGTCTAAACCAGCTATGCTAACAAGAAATACTACTGAGATTTGGGATTACTTGGATTTAAGTGGCAGGTTTGAGGGACCTTTTTTTTTTTTTTTAACTGGACCCAGGATTTAGATTAGGTCTGGACTTGCATCGAAAGGGTCATGACCTGCTCCGCACCTGCAAGAACTGAAAAAGCATGTCTGATCCAATTAAATACTTGGCATTGTGGAAAAAATGTTTTTCATGGTTAGCATGAATTTGAGAGGTTAGATAGATACCTTTATTGGCATAAATACATTAAAAAAACAGACAGACATAGACAAACAACCAGAAATCCCCTAGCTGCACATTTAATGATAACAACATCTACAATCTTGTAAAAGGTTCTCCTTAAACTGTCCTACTATGAATCTATACTTTAAAGCTCATATCCTGAGTAGCCACCACCGAAGAAGCAAAAGTTGCAACGTTATCAAGTGTCCCATCATCTTCTGTTGGCAGAAGGGCTTGGAGAATATCTGCCTCTATCCAGCCCTGAAAACTTGCCAGCATCGAGATAAGATGCTTCTGACGGAAGGACTCGTGCAGGGAACATGATAAAAAGATATGTTCAGATGTTTCCACACACTTCATGCCACATGAACAGAGCCTTGCTGAAACAGGTATTCTATTCTCTTGTACCGACCCCATAAAAGGGCAGAAGGGAGAGCGTTGCACCTCGCCAGCATGAAGGCCTGTCTTAGCTGTGGGTTATGCAATTGATACAAATAAGTTGACAGCTTCCCAAACTTGATAGGCAGATCAGATGAAGATGTAATGGAAAGCACGTTGTATCATGCCTAATGTCTCACTGTCAAGCCCCATCATCAGTTTTAGCTTTGTTGTAAGCAGACTGAAAACCCCACAAGGCAAAGATGTGTCTGATAGTAGGTGGTAAACCAGACTATCACACGTCGCTTTAAAAAGAATAAAAAAGGTAAAGGTATCCCCTGACAATTAAGTCCAGTCATGTCCGACTCTAGGGTGTGGTGCTCATCTCCATTTCAAAGCCGAAGAGCCAGCGTTGTCCGAAGACGCCTCCGTGGTCATGTGGCCGGCATGACTCTCCTTGCCGCAGCGCGTAGCATGTGGCTGGAACACAGAGCGCTGTTTACCTTCCCGCAAGCGGTACCTATTTATTTACTCGCATTGACATACTTTGGAACTGCTAGGTTGGCAGGAGCAGGCCAAGCAACGAGCGCTCACCCCGTTGCGGGAATCGAACTGCCGACCTTTCGATCGACAGCCTTATAAGACCAGTTTCAAGGCACAGAGCTAAGTTAGAAACACAGCGTACCATACCCAAAATTTTCCTGAGGAAATTAGATTGGATATGCTCCGTGGCTAGGTCTGAAGTCTTGAACCAGATCGGGACACCATATAGATCTTGTGAGACAACTTTGGCCTTATAGGCCTCCAGAGCAGCCGGGACATATCTGTTGCCCAGAGTGAAATAAAATCTCGCAATTGCTAAAGATGAAAGTTTGGCCAAATTAGATATGGAACGGCGGTGAAGAGCCCAAGAGTGTCTGTAACAGAATGTGATGCCCAAGTATTTAAACTGGCGAACTTGTTCAATACTGTTACCCTTGCAGGTCCAGTTATAGATTTTGTATCTGTTTGCAAAAACCATAATTTTAGATTTAGCATAGTTGATGTTCAATTTGTTGGCTGTTAGGTATTCAGCACATCTATTAAGTAGCCTCAGGAGACCCACACGAGTGCGTGAAAGAAGAATCATATCGTCCGCATACAAAAGCAGCGGCACCCGACAGTTGCCCAAACATGGACAGTGGCTGTTAACATCCTCCAAGGCCAGGGCAAGATCATTCAAAAATAAATTGAACAATAGGGGGCCAAAATACATCCCTGCTTAACTCCTTTATTAACAGATATAGACTGGGATAGGGCCCCAGTTTGCGGGCACCGCACTTTGCAGGAGTTATTGGTGTAGAGCTATCTAATCAATAGCATGAGGTTTTTTTCTATCCCTTGTGAGCTAAGCTTATTCCATAACAGTTCTCTGTCTACTGAGTCAAAAGCCCCCTTTAAATCAATAAAAGGCACGTATAATCTTGCTCTGGATACCTTGACTTGTTTATCAATTATGTGGGAGAGAATAAGACAGTTGTCAACAGTAGATCTGCCTTGCCGGAATCCTGCTTGTTCAGGTCCAAGTATACTATTCGAGTCTACCCAGGCCAAAAGCTTACTGTATAGATACCTTGCGTAGATCTTGCCCACAACTGACAAAAGGCTGATGGGTCTGTAATTAGCCGGGGAGTCAGAATCACCCTTTTTAAAGATAAGAACAATAACCGAGGAACGCCAGTCTTGGGGGACACATCCCGTTTCATTGATCTTTGTGAAAAGAGGGGCTAACAACTGAGCCCACCATTCTGGCTCACTCTTAAGAAATTCGGGAGGTACTGCATCCAGTCCAGGGGCCTTCCCATATTTTAAATTTGAGAAGTTAATATTACAGTGCTTTTCGCTGTGCTTATTTTGAAAGCTCAGAAAATTGTTTCGTTAATTGTTTACTTGCTTATAGTTGTAACCTGTAACCTGTGTACTTTAAACTGGATAGTCTTCTCTGTATGCAGGTTAATCAATTGCTTTTAATGAGTATGCCTTTTCCATATTCACAAACTGCCCAGCTGCTGTAACAACTCCCTTTCGAATAGTCTGAGTGACACACACTATGTTGATTTCACTTAAGCTTTGTTGATTTTACTCTCTTTTATGTTAATTACCTTTATTCTTTACAACCAAAGCTTTTATCTAGGAATATTAAATAGAACCAGAATGCTGTAGGGATTATGTTATGAGGAGAATACAACATACTCTAAGTGTTGTTTTCTTTCCCTTTTGGATTGATGTGGTACAATAAGTTATGTACACAAATAAAAAGCCGTACTAGCACAGTACAGTACACAAAACTGTATAGCCCCCAAACCCTGAGGATTAGGAAGATTTTCATGTATGATGCTCTAGAAAAAGGAAGTGCATTGATATATTCAAGCTGTTGATGAAGGCAACAGGGGTGTGCAACTTTTACACAGAAATGTTAACAGACACTTACAGCCCGATCCTCTCTAACTTTAGAGCGGCGGAGTGTGCCCTCCACCGCTCTAGTGTTGCAAACATGCTGTAAAGCACGTTTGCTACGACTCATGAGTAAGGGCCGCCAGTGCCCATCGATACAGGTAAGCCCTGGACTGACTCATGCAGGGGCAGGGGGAGGGCGAGCCAGACGGCGAGGGAGGGGGCCATTGGCTGAATCGGTTGAGGATATCGGTGGCGCGCTCCGACTATATCCTCGGCCCTTTCCCAGCCCGGTTCGGCTTTACCCCGCCACCTCGAATGTATGGTAGGTTCAACGCTGGCGTACATCCGGCCCCAGGCAGCCCTACAACCGGGAATGGGGACGAAAATCCTCTTCTCCCGAAGTGTGCCCGGGCTGCGCCACAGCAGTAAAACAGCAGTTTTAAGAATGTGTTTTTAATATTAACATACATTTTAAAGAGCAAACCTATGCATGTCTACTCAGAAGTCCCATTGAGTTCAATGGTGTATATAGGATTGTAGTGTCAGTTTGTTGCCATTGTAATGTTTTTAATACTGTTGAATAGTTTATATTGATATTCTTAGAGGTTTTGGAGAATATTTTTGTTTGTAGTTTAATGTGTGGGTTTTTTTAATGCTTTATTGTGTTTCAAAATATGTTGTCAGCTGCCTCAAGTCTCTTTCGGCGATATCCAGGGCCTAGGCTAGCGCAGCAATGCTAGGGTGTTGGAAACGGGCCGTAAGGCATGTTTGCGGCACCCCGCAAGTAGGCAGTGCCGGTGCCAAGGCCCACGCTACCACCAAAGAAAGCAGGATGCAGCATCGCGGAGCAGTGCAAGGACTGGGGGAGAGCAGAGGGTGTAATGGGGTGGGGGGAAGGGTGGGGGTGGATCAGGCCCAGGAGGGGGATGGGATCGGCAACGCCACACCTCCCAGACCCTTTCTGCCACCATGGGGCTGCTTAGTTCTCCACTGGCTAAAGAGACAGTGGAGACCGAGTAGCCCCATTGTGGCGGCTGGAGGTTATCCAGGGTAAGCAGACAAATGTCCGCTTCCCCCAAGTAGACCCTCAGCAGGGCTCTTCCCCAGATAGGATGCAGTGTGGGCAGCCCATGCTGCAGTGCCCAAATGAGGGAAGGATAGGATTGGGCTGCTCAAGAATGAAGCAGGATATAAAGCTTTCAAAATAAGTAAATAATTTAGAAAATGGGAAAATCTTGGTATTTTCTTTAATTTTTTTAATATAAAATCAAGAATAATAATATACACCAAGAACATAAAACTATAGTCTTAGAATCTTGTCATTGGCACAGTATCTTTAACTTTTGTCTAGAATTTTTTTTGCTTTGTACAATTTACTAATGTTAAGTTAATTTTCTAACTCTGTTGCATTTCATGGTGGTCTACACATTATTACAATATCTTGGTTGATTTTGCACCATTATTTTGTCAATTCAGAATAATGATGACTTTTAATACTACGTAAGAGCTCTTCCTTCTAAGACATCAAATATATCATTCAAACTATACTCAAGGCATTCTAGAAAATTTTCTAAGTCTCCATCTAAATAGCCAGTTACATTACATCCTATCCAACTATCAAATACGTTATATCCAAGTCCAAAGCCATCTTGTACTACTGGTCCAAATCCACCACAATTAATTGCTGGACTGTTTAAAGTACTAGTTGAAATGATAATATGATTTATCTTTTCGTAGGCTGGGTCAGTATAAATATCAGGCATACGTCCACCTCTGCACTGGACAAGGTACTTCAAGGCAAATAAATGGCGATCAAATCCTTGGCCTAAATAAAAAAAAGAAGAAGGCAAATGCATTGAGTATAGAGAATAACATTGCAATCCTATACACATTTCCTTGGAGTCCCACTGAACTCAATGGGGCTTACTTCTGAAAACACATGCATAGGATTGCACAGTAAGTAAGCTACTTATAGAAATGAATTTTTACAATAAACTAGTTATATAATATTTAATTCAGGTATGATCCAGTCAAGGTTAAGCACTTTGAAAACTCACTGAGAACCCAATCCTATTCTGGCCTTCGCCGGCGGCGCCTCCGCTTTGTCGCAAATGTGCCATAAAGCATGTTGCGACAGTGCAGAGGCCTGTCTTGCCAGTGTGGAGGCCAGCGCCGGTAGGCCTCCACCAGGGATGCAGTTGCACTTGCCAGAGACAGGTGAGTTCACACTGGCCAGTGGGGAGGTGGGAAGAAGGTGGCGGGGAGGAGGCATTACAAGGCAGGAAGGAGGGCGGATCATGCCCGGGAGGGGGGCAGGCTTGGTGGAGGAGGCTTCCGCCGAATCCCAACCCTTGTCCCGGGCTTGAAAGCCTGACACAGGGCTTCTCAGAGATGCACCAGCCATTTTGCTAGTGCATCTCCGAATAGCCCCATAAGTAGCCTTACCAGATCCCCCCCAACGTAGGAGGGTGGAAGCGATAATGGCCGGGACACAGCCGGGATTGGGGGCGTGGCCAGGGCGTGGCCTTCGTCCCAGTGAGGCTAGAAGTTCTCTGTAACGGCCTGAACTCAGGCTGTTTCGGAGAGCTTACAGCCTCGTTGCATAGTCGCGCGAAGCTGTAAGCTCTCAGAAACGACCCGAGTGAACCCGGGTCGTTTCTGAGAGCTTACAGCTTCGCGCGACTACGTGACGAGGCTGGAAGCTCTCCAGAACGACCCGAGTTCACTTGGGCTGCTTCAGAGAGCTTCCAGCCTCGTCGTGTGGTTGCGCAAAGCTGGAAGCTCTCCGAAACGACCTGAGTGAACTCGGGCCGTTTCGGAGAGCTTCTAGCCTCATGGAAGTATGCGACAAGGCTGGAAGCACTTTGAAAACTTCCGAGTGAACTTGGATATTTTAAAAGTGCTTGCAGCCTCGCGCAGCCGGAAAAAGACGGGGGCAAGTCCCAGCTGGCCGGGACAATGACGGAGACTGGCCGGGAGCCCAGGATTAGGCTCCCAAACCGTGATTGACCCAGCCAGAACCGGGACTATGGTAAGGCTACCCATAAGTGCTGCTGGGGCTCGACACAGGGTTCCCTCGAGGGGAACTCCAGCCCCGCGCTGGATGCAGCAGAGCCTGCCCCGGTGCTGATGCATCCGAGCGCAGGGCTTTTAATAGGATTGGGCTGTGATTTAAATTTAAGCTTAATTTATTTATATCCCACTTTCCTACAATAAAATCAAAACTGTGTATGTACAAAATTAATTAAAAACCACAAAATTAAAAAACCGAAACAGCAATCAGCAGCACTAAAACCAGCACGAACAATTTAATAATTTAATCAGCAGAAATTATACACATAAAGCCTATAGAAATAAATACATTTGATATTGATGAATCAAAATACATTTGATTCTCCCATTAAAAGGGATTAGCTGGATTGTCATAATCCAGTAACTTGCTATGTAATTTTATTTATGTTTGATGCGCCAACAACCACACAAGAAAAGAGCCTGTCATGTTAACTATTAAAACTATGATGCTCAAAAGGACATTTGATATACTGTACTTGGTTCAGTTTTTTCTAACATCTTGCTTTTTTCAAGTTTTTTCTTCTTTAATGTATTTCCCCTTGTCCTCAACTCTTTCCATATATCCTTCCTCCAAGTAATGCTCCCTTGTTATTCTACAGAGTAGACTGATCGCTTTTTAGAAATCTGAATAGAATTTCTTAGAACCCAAACAAGTAGATTGCAATATTGCACGGTTCTTTCTACATACATGTATATAAACATATGGATGCTGTCAGAAAAAAATATAGAGGGATCATGGGGGATGGGGTCTTTCCCATTTGTTTTACGCCAAATACTCAGAACTTAATAGAATAAAATTAGGGCAACAGAAAAACTAGTGATATTATGACATCATGAGATATGGAACTGAACCCTCTCAACCTGTTGATGCCTTTTTAAAAGCTTGGATTGTGCCCATCCCCTCTCACATTGGTGACAGAAACACCAACTGCCCTGTGAGGAGGAGGAGGAGAAGAAGAAATATTTTATGTTTTTGGCATTGTATTTGCATACTTTAACTGATGTGAACCGCCTTGGGGGTCCTCTTTGGAGACCGAAAGGCCACATAAAAATACACGTTAACACAAGAAAGAAATCAGGTCTTTCAAGGTCCAACTGTTGTAGAGTCGGACATGACTGGACTTAATTGTCAGGGGTCACCTTTACCTTTAATGTGCTCTAAGTGAGGCTGCCATTGAAAATGGGTTGGAAACTTTAGACAGTGCAGCAGGCTGACAGGTGTGGATGGCTTTTCTCATATTTCACAACTGTAATACTACCTGCCAATTTGTTTCTCGACTCAGTTCAAAGTGCTGGTTTCAGCCTTTAGAGTCACAAATGGTTTGGGTCATGATTATTTCAAGGAACATCTCATTCCATATGGGTTTTCCTGCAACATTTAAGATCTTCAACGGAGACTCTTTTCCATTGCATGGAAGGATTAGGTTAGCCTCCACAAGGAATAGGACCACCTTTGTTGCAGCCCTGATGCTCTGAAACTCCCTTCCAGGAGAGGATGCGCAGCCGCCTTCCTCCTGTCCTTTCTAACAGCCCAATCCTATAACACACATTTCGGCTATTGCAAATGCAACAATGCTAGAGAGTGTGACCTGGCCACTGCCATAAGTGTCAACGGACCAGGGATGCCCACCACCTGAGGTAAGACTGTGCAGCGGGAATAAGGCAGGGAGGAGGTGTGTGGAACAGGGTGGGGAAGAGGGCAAATCGTGCCTGGGAAGGCAGCAGAACCCACCGAATCCTGACCCCCTTCCCAACCTGCCTTCACCAGTCTACATAGACTTGCGCCAGCGATATCGTTGGCGCAGGTCCAAGTAGACCTGGTGGCCGGGCACATGCTTACCCTGGGCAAGGAAACAAATGTTCCCATATCCCAAGGAAGCCTCCCAAGGCTGAAACTCCCCCATAGGATGCATCAGATGCCGCGTTGGCGGCACTGCATTGCTGTGTGGGGAGTTAGGTAGGATTGAGCTGTAAGATTGCTGAAAATACTTCTTTATCAGAGGGTTTTTGATTGTTAGTCTGATGCTGTTTGCTTCTGTTTTGACTTGCTATATTAGATATTGTTGTCTATTATGTTTTGTTATTGATTTGGTTGTGCTATTGGCTGTATTTTTACTGCTTTAATCTGTAAACCACTTTGATCTTTTTAATAAGAAAATTAAAAAATGCACAGGTTGTTTTAAAGGAATGTCATAGAAGACCAATTTGCATGCAACACAGAAGTATTACCTTGTTTCTGATGCAATGTACAAACAAGAGACTTGTGGAACTCATCTGGAATTAGATGATCACTGGAAATTATATATTTCAAAACAGGTGAGATTTGGGAGTCCTACTTTGGATGTTATACCAGAAGCACTTCCACTTTCATTACTTGTGTGTAACATATGAGCTGGCTTTCAGAATGCCTAGAATTTATGACTCCAAATGTTATTGGTGTATAGAAAGTGAAAGAGAGCAATTTTTAAATTAAATTTATAATAGGTAAGTTCTTCAATTAAACTAGGAAAAACCAGAGTTCTATTTCCATATGTAAGCTCCCAAGAAAAATCACCGTTTCAGACATTTACCATAAGAGTTTTCAAAAAACAAAACTGTAACTCTTTTAATAGCGTTTACAGTTTTAAAAATCACATCATGATAAAAAAGCCTGTACTACAGGCTTCATCACAAGGCTTAGCTAGAACAAATATTATATATGACAAAATGTTAAAAAAAGACCTAACCTAATGTAGCTTCCAACTGCAAGCGTTTATGGTACTTTGAACAAAGATCAATCATATTTCTCAGTTCTTCATTGCTATGCTGTCCTCGTTTCTCAATAAATGCATCTGTACATTTTTTTGTGTACAAAGATGTTGGCCGAATTGTTTCAGTGCGACCATGCTTAAAAGCTGCAGTGCTGCATGCTTCATAGGAAGGAACAAATCGTCCATACAGGCGATAGGCAGACATCTGAGATGCAAGTTGAAACACACCATCTGGGCTCATTTTTTGCTTCACTACAAACTGTTTTCCGAACGTTTCAAACCTGAATGTTCGAATTGATAATAGTTTCCTTTTTTCTTCAAATTTCATACGTGCAGCACTTATAGCAGATGTTATTTTGTTGCTCAAATTAAATTCCAGTTTGTCACATGATGAAACAAAAAGAGATGGACTGGATCCTGATACAAGAGCTGGGTGCTGAGTACTGTCTCTGTAGACTTCATTAATAAAACGAAGAACTGCAACTCCATCTCCCCAAGAATGTTCAAAATTTATTCCAGCAGTGCCATCGCTAGTGATAATCAGACTAAAAGATTTGTCAAACCAACGATTGAAACCATATCCATGAAGCATACAGTGGGAGAGTTCAATTTCACCTTGTACGGAAGTATTATCTAAACAAAGACAGAAGACTGCACTATCTATTTTCTTAAGATTTTCTGCATTCCCTTTTTGGACAAGTAGCTGCCTTACTGTTGCCCAAGTATTTCTATCTTCAGTTGTCATGTAGGAAAGTTCAAACTTAGGCAACCGATCAGCATCATGTATTATTTGACTTAAATGTGCCTGGATTTCAGATGGGTGTAGAATATTACCAAAAGCATCCAATACATCAAAAACATAAAAATGACCATTTCTCATTACCAATAAATGTCTTGCAAATTCACTTGTGAACAATGTATCTTTGCTTAAATTAGGAATTCTGGAACTGTTGAAGAGTGATCTATATTGTGACATGTCTAAAGGATAAGCATTCACCAAATATGCTCCATACCAAGACAGAGAAGGTGGAAGAATACGGATAAAGTTTTTGAACATTGTACTTTGACTCCATCGGGTATTTACATAATATATATCTGGCCGCAAAACGTCATTCTTCAGGGAATTAAGAAACTTTAGTGCTGATACAATCAGATTTGTTGCTCTCAGAATCTGATCATTGTATCCTGGTTTTGGATCAGGATTTAAAGTAATGAAAGGATTGTAGTTTAAAACAACCGGTTCTCTGGCAGAAAGATACATATCATACCAGGGCCCTACAAAAACAATAATTCAATTAATAAAAATACATATTCAGCATTTTGATAAACACATCTGCATAATGACACAGTTGGATTCAGCAATAACAACATAGCATTTGTATAGCACTTTTTGAGTGTGCAAAGGGCGTCAGAGGTTTACAAAGTGTGCAAAGTGCTTACACTATCTCAATGTAATTCCTACAACAACTCTATAAGGTAAATATTATCCTCATTTTGCAGTTGGTGAGCCAAGGTAATAGGGAGTGGCTTATACAAGTTTGCCTAGTGAGTTCATGGCAGAAGTGTGATATGGATCAGAGAAGTCCTGATTTGCAGCTAAGGGCCACAATATGTGTTAAGAATTGTGTGTGAGTTTGGTCCTTGGCTTTTATTTATTTTCTTTTTATCAGTGCAATGGGAGACCACAAAATGGCCTAAAACAACGATGGGAGGTAGGTAGGGGGCTTTAGCTCTTAGACCCCACCCCAACTGAAAGCCAATGGAAGCTTTTTAAAACTAAAAATAGCATGTGTGTGTGGGGGGTTAGAACTGTGCCCCCCTTGTGCTAGCAAATAAATAAATAAATAAATAAATAAAAAGCAAGAAACAAATGCAGACATTCTTCATAACATGTAGTTTTGTCCTTCGTTTCTTACAGCCCAATCCTGTCTAGTAGGACGTGGCAGCACAAATAAGGCACCCGCCGCATCCTATCCAGGATGGGGCCTAACCTGGCACAATCGGAGGCCTCCTTGGGGTAAAGGGATATTTATCCTCTTACCCGAGTAGTGCCCCAGCCACATCAATGGTTCTACTCAAATGTGCGTCAGCTATTTTGCTGGCACACATACAAGCCGGCTGTGTAACGCCGGCCAGGCCCTGGAAGGGGGATAGGATTCAGAGGAGGAGACCGCCACCAATCCCTCCCCCTTCCCGGCACTGGACGACCAATCCCACCCCCTGAAATGCCCCGTTCCGCCCTCCTCTGCCACTCTCTGTCACAGTAGCAATCCGTTCCGTGGCACAAGCCTCTCGGGCGGTGTCACTTACTCGTCAGGTGACGGAAATGTGTCTTATGGCACGTTTGCGACACCCTAGACTGGCGGAGCAGCTGCTTTGCCGGTCTATTGTTAGACAAGATTACGGTATGAGCTGCTATGGTATACTCATCTTTTTTTTTCAAATCAGAAAGAACATGTTAATAAAGAAAAATAAAGCAAAATGGAGAGCATACTTTACAAAATTACAGTTTCTGAGATGTACTCGTTGAGGAAAATTCAAGAGGTCACTAAACAGAATGGACAGACTATGACATCTACTGTATATATCAGGAAATCAATATAGTTTTCAAGTGATTATGAATGAGAACTGTTGGTCACACTACAGGTCACTTCCTGTCCAAAAGGCATGGATGTTTTTTTTCCAGAGGCGTAACAAGCTCCCGTGCCGCCTGGAGCATGGGAGCTTGCTGTGTCCCAGAAGTGACATCACATGATGTCACTTCCGGGTTCGGGCGCTATCAGGCACTGCTGCCTCCATGCGCCTGCACTCCCTCTGCATGATTGTGTGGAGGTGGGCAGGCATGCCAAGATAAGAGGACTCGGCAGCAGTCATGCAATGGCTGCCAGTTGCCTGCTGCCTCTGCGCACCCATACCCTCTCTGCACAATTGTGTGGAGAGGGGGGCGGCACGAGAAGGCAGCAGGCAAATGGTGGAGCCTGGGGGTTGTGCCGGAGCAGCTGCTTTTCAGGCTCCACCCTATTACGGCCCTGGCTATTTCTACAGCATTTGTATCAAAAATTTTACTCTAGAAGTTGGCAACCGGCAGCACTTTGGTCAATGCTGTCCTACAAACCATCAGGAAACAATAACAAAGCAAGTAGACTACTATCGGCAACAACCTTGTGGCAACAATTTCCCTTTTCAGAAATAGGAGAGAAAACTGTATTGAGCAGCAGATGAATGATAGTGGCAATGGGCTCCTAAACTGTCCCTTTTTAATTAAGGAAAAGTTATTATCACAATAAATAATTCCTATCAGATACAGTAGTAGCGCCCTGGTATCTGCAGGGGATAGGTTCCTGGCCCCCTGCGGATACCAGGAACCCCTGGATGGGGGCGAAAGCTATCCCCCGTGGGCCCTCGAGGCCATTACCTTAAGTTGATATTGCTGCCCCCTCGCATTCCCTAGTTCTGTAGTAAGACTTTGTACAAAGTACGGGGGGGGCATATCCACGGATCTGCTATCCGCGGATTTACATGGATAGCGGGTGCAACCCCTCACCCATTACCTTAGTTAAGTTGATATCGCTCGCTCCAAGCAAGCACGGGTCTTATTTAAACCAAACGCTGGCGCCAGTTCCTGTTCCTGTTAACATTGTTCCTGTTAACGTTGGAGCCTATCTAGCACTGAGGCTGCTGGCTCTACTTGGTCAGATGCTGTGCTGTAAGCAGCAGGCTGCTGCTTATAGCGTTTAGTTTAAATAAGACCCGTGCTTTCTTGGTGCCAGCGATATCAACTTAAATAAGGTAATGGGTGTGGGGGCGCCTGCTATCTGCGGATAAGTGAATCACATCCCCCCCCCGTACCTTGTATTTGTACAAAGTCTTACTACATAACTAGACAGCTTGAAAAAAAGAAAACAAAATACTGTACCCTCCTAATGCCCCACAAAATACCAAATTAGTTGGTTTGGTCATAGATGATAAAGAAACAGTAAAGAATGATAAAGCTTACAATGAATGCATATGCAAAAGAGGAATGAGGATGCAGGGAGACTAAAGAGAAAGTAATTAAACTTTGCAAGACAATGCAACTGCCATAAAACTATTGGAAACATTCATCTAACCCTAATGTTTTCAGTGGTAGTAGTAATATTTTCAGTTTTGAAAGTAGTTACCAATTATTAAAGATACTTTAGGAAACCATATTCTAAGGCCCCAAACAGACATATCATATGAGAGTTTTGTGATTGGGGAATTCTGATGTCTTTTCAGTTCTCAAAAAACAGTTGTTCATAGAGATGATTCTTACCTACTTCAAAAGTAGGACAAATGGAAGAATACATAAGCAGGACTACTAAAACAGTATACTTAACAAAAAGTTTCCACAGAGGTGATTCATAGGATCATTTTGATCATGGTAGGCTGTTTAGTTTTTTGCTTGAATACCATTTTGTGTGCAAATTGCAAGTGATCATATGAAGATTTCAAAATGATCCTAGATTGTGAGTGGATGTGCTGCTGTGCAATCTACTTTTAAGATTTGTGATAAAGAATTCAACTTCCATCTCAGCATGAGTGGAAGACTCCCATGTCTATTTCACCATAAGCAAAATGTAAACTGGCTGAGAAAACAAGCAGCAACCACAGACAATATGGCTGATGAAAAATACCCCTAGACTGACTCTAGAATCATCATAAATAAAAGTAAAAAAAATACTGACAACTTAAATATTGCACAAAAATAAACAAAAACAAACCTGATATATACTTGTATGCTTATTGATGCGATCATGTACAAGAAGATCACGATGCAAGGCTTTGCCTACTCCTTGTTCAAACTCCCTAGCACGTCTTTCAGTATATCTAGAAGTTTTAAAATGGGTTAATCATATCAGCTGATTTTAATAGTTAACTATAACAGTATCCATCCTATTTAATTAAAATATGATAAAATATTAAATTAACTCTCTATAAATGTCAGCGGCAATCCTGTGTAACCTTGCACCGGTGTAACAGCAGATGCACCAGTGTAAGTGCACTTACACGGCTGCGCTGTGTATCAGATAACATTCAGTACACACCCCAAAATTAATGTAGGTTGTCAGGGCCAGTTTACCAATGAGGTGTGGTGAGACAGCCACCTCAGGTAGGCGGACTGTGGAGAGAGCCCCCCCCCCACACCCATCTGCCCACCTCCATAGCTGCCTCATCATGCCTGCTCTACCAACCTTGTTATCTGGCAATGGCTGCCACCACTGATGCTCTCCTCTTCTTGCCACCTCTCTCTACTGCTCTGTGTTTTGAAAAGGCATAGTGGCATGAATGAATAGGAAAAAAAGCAGGATTAGAGTGCTCGCTGCTTTAGCCCACCACAGGGATTTTAAAAAAACAACACTTTAAAAAGTTTTTTTAATTACTATGTCCAACGACTTCGCAGAAGGCAGAACTAGTCAAGTCTTTCCCTCACCCATCATGTTGTTTCTGTTTCTCTAAAGCCTATAAAAAGGGGGGAGGCAGGGTTCTTCTCTCCATCACATTCTCTGCACATGTTGGGGACCTTGGGGGAGGGGTTCATGGAAACCCAAATTATCGATAGTTATTAGGCAAGTAGATGCCTGGTTGTTACTGATGGTGGTTCATACATGGTGGTCCATACAGCAACATAGGCAACACCCAAAAAAGGCGATCCCTGCCTCAAGCAATTAATAATCGTAAATTCAACAATGGATGAGACAGCAAAGGAAGGGAAGTGAAGAGAGGCAAGACTGAAGAGTTTGTGCAAATGTAGTTATTTTATTATTTATTTTTAAAAATTATATCCCGCCTTTTCCTATGCAGAAGGCAATGCCCAAGGCGGCTCTCAGTTATGGACGAGTGCTGAGTTAAATAATGTTTACTCAGAAGTAAATCCCACTGAATGGGCAGCCCAATCCTAACCAGTGCTGGATCTACGGGGCTGTGCATCCCCTGGGGAACGGCAGGCTGGGAGGACTCCTCGGAGTAAGGGACATTTACTCCTCAGAGTAAGCCTGATGGCTGGCACAGATCTGAGAAGCTACAATGCAGGCAGAAAAGGCCTTGGGGGGACATAGGATTCAGCGTGTGCCAGGTGCCACTGATTCCACCTCCCTCCCAGGCCCGATCCACCCTTTCTCTGCCCTCCCCCGCCCTGCAGCATCCAGAGCAAACATTACCTGCTCCGGCGCATGGTGCTCTGACTGCAGTGCCAGCAGGACAGCACAGGCTTTCCCGCCGGAACCCACCTTCTCTCCTGGTGTTTTTAATGTGTTTACGGCACATTTGTGACACCCTAGGGCCGGTGCAGTGGTCACTGCACCGGCCTAAGCCAGTCATAGGATTGTGCTTTCAATTGACTTACTCCCAAGTAAGTGTGCATACAATTGCAGCCTTATAGTGTGATCCTAAACACTATGTAAACCGCTTTGTGAACTACTCTTGTTGAATAGCGGTATATAAATATTTTCTTCTTCTTCTTCTTCTTCTTCTTCTTCTTCTCTTCTTCTTCTTCTTCTTCTTCTTAATAATAATAATAATAATAATAATAATAATAATAATAATAATAATAATATGCATAGCTACTAAGAAGTAACCCTCACAGATAGCCCAATCCTATCCGTTCCCCACCCCTGGTTCTGGTGTTGTGCGAGAGGTAAAATACCTTCCCTCTATCCACTCTATCCATCCCATTCATAATTTTATATGTCTCAATCATGTCACCCCTCAGGTGCCTTTTTTCTAGACTGAAAAGCCCCAATGCTGTAACCTTTCCTCATAAAGGAGGTGCTCCAGCCCATTAATCACTTTGGTCGCTCTCTTCTGCACCTTTTCCAATCCAACTACGGTATATCCTTTTTGAGGTGTGGTGACCAGAATTGTACACTGAAGCTCTGTGGCTGAACTGAAGTTCTGAAGCTGGTGTGCTTCAGGGAGGGCCGTGTAAGGCCGGCCCGGGCTGCGACGGGGCATAGGATATTGGCGCAACCCAGAGCCAATATCTCCGCCCCCTCTAGGCCGGCCTGGTCAATTGCCCCCTCTCAGTCGCCACCCCTGCCCCACCCTCCCTATGCCCCCTGCACCAATGTGCGCAGCACTCACCTGTGGCGGATGGCACGGGTCCGGGACGGCAGCGGTGTAAACGGTGCCGGCCTCCGTGCTGGTGACACTTACTCCCAGGGAGCCGAAAATGTGCCTTATGGCACATTTACAACACCCTAGGCCGGCAGAGGTGCTCGCTCTGTCGGCCTATAGTTAGGCAGGATCGGGCTGTTAATAATAGTGATAATAGTAATAGTACTGTAATAATAATAAAATGTCATTTCATATACCTGTACTGTTCAAAGTCAGTAGTGGTTTCTGAGCAGCTAAATATCTTTTGATAGAATCCTCCAATTTTGGAATAGGCAATCTAAAAATGGATCGTATGAACATGTCATAAAGCAGCCTTACACATAATTCTTGAAACCCTACTAGTCCCACAACAAAATTTACTAGCTCAGTACAGTGACAACTGGGATGGAGGATGAGAATGCTCAGTTTACAAAAACTTTTCTGTCTGATTGCCCAGAAGTAATTCTTTGAATGGCCATTATAAATAAAGAGAAAGAGCATAAATGATCAAGGGCTTGGAACAACAGCGTTGCTGGCTGTCTGGGCACGTGGTGCAGGTGAATCAGGCGTCACCCCCACCAAGTGCGCAGATGCGGAAGTAATTGGCGGTGTTGTGATGATGTGACCACCAATTACTTTCCGCTCATCTGCAGCCAAAACCAGCTGTTTGCAGTGCTCTGACTTGGCTTGGATTGCTTAGCTGAGTCGGAGCGGTCAAAGCGGCTGAGCAAGGGTGACATGTCTCTCAGGTAGGGGTATCATCCTTGCTCAGCTGCTTTCGCCGCTCCGACTTGGCGACTTGGCTTGGAGCCGAGCAAGTTGAGCCGAGTCAGAGTGACCAGACACTGAGCCTGGTCTGCATGGCGGGTTGCGGCAGGCTTCTCCGCTATGGTGTCACCCCTCAAATGGGCACCTACTCACCACTCTACGTCATTATTTCACATGTTTTCTGAATTTACAGTACATGTCACTGATGAGATTTGAAAGTTTGCATATACGGTAGTATTGTTTCCCCAGTTGAACTGTTAATTTAATTAAGACTAATATGGCTATCCTAAGTGTACCTTTGCTCCTGAATTTAACTGCATGCTTTTATGGCTTCTCAAGATTAAAGACAGCAGTGCACAACTAGGGAGTGGCAGCAGGAAACAGGTTATCTTGTTGGCTGTGCATCTGGTGGGGCCATTGTGTGATACAGGAAGCTGGACTAGATGGGCCTTTGGCCTGATCCAGCAGGGCTCTTCTTATGTTCTTATGAAGCATCCCAGAGAAGACAGTTAACTTTTCTTCTGGGACCCCTTGCAGAAAGTACAGTACACCAAACCATCCTTGCTTGTTACACAATCTGTCTGCTATACTGACTGGTAAGGGCCACTATGGACTGAAATATCCACACCCAGAATAGAACTTTGTCCTGTGAAACTCAGAAGTGCTGGAACATTGAGCCTTGAAGCAAGAGCTGTCTGCACAAAAGATATGCTTAACACTTTTTAACCACCCTGTGACACTCACCATCAGAATGGTTAAACAGTGATCAGGTGTAGGATGCTTTCCACCCTTGCAAGTTAATGTGTTTATGTGTGGATCCAGACCCTGATCTAAATTAGTCATGGTGAGTAGAGAATGAGGCATGCTTCAAGTGTTCCAGTTAAATTCAGTAGACAGGTACACTAGATAGCTGTGTTAATCTTAATTGATTAAGGTATAAATACAGTTATTTAAAATTTATGTAGGATGCTGCCTAACAACACCGAATCAGACCATCGGTCCAGCTAGCTCAGTACCGAATGACAGCAACTCTCCAGGGAATGTGTCAGCCCTCTCTGGAGATACTGATGATGAGTGAACAAGAAGAATCTTGCAACACCTTCCAGGCTGAAAGATTAGTTAGCGACATTAGCTTTCCGCGCATGTGACGCAGTGGCCTCTAGTCCACGAAAGCTTCTGCCACAATAGATTAGGACACGAAGGTGCCATAATAAGGCGCTTTGTGTGTGTTTGCTTCAGCAAACTAACCCCTCTAGGAATCTGTCACTATTGCAATGACAGCCTTGTGTAAGCGCACTGATGCTGCTGGAGCAGAGCGCAGAGCAACCTTCTGCTGGAAGGGAGCAGGCAGCGAGGGAGGGGGCAGGCGGAGGAGGGAGCTGCTGGCTACCCTGGTCCTCCTTCCTCTCGGCTCGGCTGTGTTCGCCCTCCCCACAGATTGAAGGAAGGAAGAAGAACCTGGGCAGGCTGGGCTGGAAGTGCATGGTAGGGATGGTGCTGCGGTGCACGAAGTGATGGTCTTTGTCATGCTCCGAAACCATGTCCTCCGTCTGCCGCCCCACGGTCCTCCAATACGTGCGGCGGCCGACCGCGCTCAGCAGGGCCGCGGCACCCCGCGGGGGCCTCGCTCGGTGCATGTTACGCTGCTTGGAGCGAGCGGGGGAAGGGAGTGGAGTCGTGAGGCGCCAACCGATCTTCCCCGACACGCGCTTCTTGGAATGGCGGCAAAACGGCCGCGTGGGGGGGGGGGAAAGACCGGCGGTAGCCAGGGCAACCAGAGCGCGCGCGGGGGTCTCCGCTGGTGGTGGCCGTTGCGAGTCCCAGGAAGGCGCCTGGGCGACGGTCGAGAGTCATCAGGCGGCCTGCCTCGCTCGCGCCCCGCCTCGTGCCTTGGTGCTGCCGCTGGTGCGGCGCAGGCGGGCCGGCGTTTTTATTTCTGACTTGATTTTACGGGGTCTTCGCTGCCTCACGTGTAAAGCGTCGGGAGTGCTACCTGTGTTTGGCCCTGCCTCGCGAACAAACAAAGCAACCTCAGCACTCCCCCCCCCCCAATAATGTTTGAGAGCGCACGCAGTTCGTCGCCGTGTGCCGGTTCTTTACAGCCCCCGCCTCAATCCTGAGTGTGCTTACTCAGAATTCAACCCCACAGAGGCGTAGAGCCGTCTCTCAAGTAAATGCTTGTAGGATTGCATCCCTAGTCAGGAGGGAAAGCGGGTAACAAGAATGGTTTTGAAAGTTTGCATGCACGTTAGAAACAATAGACCGACATACAGTACATAAGTGTTTTAAAAGCAGCTAGAAAACAAAGAAAACCTGACTTTTACAGCTTAGACTGTCAGCTCAATCCTGTGTAAGGATCTGACCGGTGGCCCATGGCTGCCCGCTGGATCCTGAGCCCCGGCGGCTGTTCTGCCGCTGGGCCGGAGGTCTACTCAGGGAAGGGGATGCTCGTCCCCTTCCCCGAGTGTAAACCGTGGCCGACCCTATCGGCCACCTCAGATTTCCGCCAGCTAAATAGCTGGCGGAAGTAGAGGATGACGTGTAATGGCGTAGCCGGCCTGGCGGGAACAGGGATATGGCCGACGCCATCCCCCGCCCCCTCCCGGGCCGGCTAGACCAATGGTCCCCCTCCCTCACCCTGCCGGACCACCCACGTGGCCGGTGACGGAGCTCTTACCTTCCGCCGCCATCTGCGTCCTGATCTGGCGCCGTAGTGAGGGAGGCTGTCCTTGTGCCGGCCTCCCTTACTCCTGAGGCGTTGTGAACATGCTTTACAGCATGTTCGTGACGTCATCCGGCGACGGAATGATCGTTCTGTTGCTGGCTTTATTTACAGGATTGCGCTGTTAGAGCTTAACTTTTTATGCCAGCCAGAGTTTCTGCTCAGGGTTCCTTTGTAGAGCTTGAGGTCAATACTATATTTTGAATGTTTTTCATTGTTTCTGGTGTAATTTTATTGGATGTGCAGGGAATTTAAGTGTCACAGAAGCATGCCCTTGTGGGGGCAGAATAGTAACTCACATTCCCTTTTTTCCCTTTGTTTTTCAACAAAAAGTGGGTCAAATCAAATCTCCCTTTCACCCTAGGTTGGGCATTTGATATATTTTGGTCATTGGCTGGGATAAAAGCGACCTCCAGTATTCTGGGTGTAAGGCCCACTGAATTCTGTGGGACTTGTTTCTGTGTAGATATGCATAGGCAGCCTTGAGCTTCTATCCTTTATATTGCACATCTTTTGGAACCTCTGCTGCAGTGTGACATGACAATCGCAATGGCAGGTCACTTATTCAAGACTGGCAAAGGAACACCACCAAATAAGGATGTCTTGAGTACTGTTCTTCAGGTCAGCTGCCTCAAAGTCCTTGGCTCTGCATTCTACCAAAGACTAACCCCATCTTCTATAGACGGTTCATGTACTGAGTCTGCTGCTTGGACTGCAACTGACTGTTTTCCAGTAATATGAAGCTAGAAGGGTGACCAGAACCCTTTAATGATCCAATTGAGTGGGTTTGTGTTTATTTATGACACTACTGTATATCGGAATAATGCTCATCATGTCATGTTCAGGACACAATCTTGTGGTTCATGGAATATATAAGTTTTCAAAGTGAGAAGGGAAATCCAAAATACCTTTTAATTTGACATTGCTTGAAGATTGAGATTTGATAATGAAAGTTGGTGTTCATTTTTTCCCCTGTTTTTCACGCATGAACCCTAGCTTGATCTGCTTTGAAGATTTGAGATATAAGAATCAAAGTTGGTGTCAGGGTGGCTTGATATCAACCAAGACAATTTAAATCAATAAGAAAAAAATTGATTTAAATTAGTTCTCATTTTGAAATCCATGTGTTTCCTACACAAGGAAATACAAGTGCCACCTGCACAACAAGAACATCCAAGACAAATCACTTTTATTTCAGTTAGCCATGAACACAAGTACACATAACAAATACAGTATATTGTAACTTTATACAACCTTTATACAATTTAGGAGCATAAATTGGAGAGGAGCATAAAGTGGAGAGGCCAGACTGCAAAAGGATACCATCTGGAATGTAGTTCTTCATGATAGATTGGACATTTATATATTGTAAAAAACCCATTAGGGGGGTTAGGAAAGCCTGCCCATGTATACCGCCTTGGATTTAAGTCAGAGGAGAAATCCAATGACCAAGAAAGGCGGTATATAAATACTGTATATTATTATTATTATTATTATTATTATTATTATTATTATTATTATCATCATCATCATCATCATCATCATCATCATCATCATCATCCAAACCTTTGGTCATGCAACTGACATGCCTTGTCTGCTGCAAAATTATATGTGCTTGAAATATGAGACAGATTTCTGTTTGGCTTTCTCTGCATACATGGAAGAGTACTAAGTAAGATCACTTGTGTGAAAGCTAGTCAGATTTCAGAAAGTGTGAAAGTAAGTCAGATTTCAGAACCTTTATTGGCATATAAGTGACGGCTAAATGACAGTCACTTAGTGACCAGAACTTCCCAGGAGCAAGTGGTGGTAGCTACTGGGCAAACTCCTTAAGATACCATGCTGTTTGATTGGAAAATTATTATAAATTGAGAATTGAATACATCGCAGAATCAGCTGCTGGAGGACATGAAGTAGGACCACTATAAGCTCATTCATGTGGTTTCTGGTGGGGATGATCCTGGTAAGAGTGCCTGTGATTTGCCTGTCTGTGGATCCAGTAGAAAGCCCACAGTAAAAAGTACAATACATGACTCCTGGCTGCAATCCTTAGTATACAATACACACTTAGAGAAATAAAATCTTTCGAGATCTGAAGCCATGTAATAATCTTTAATACTAAATTTTACAATAACATGCAAAAATCCAACATTTTGGCTGTCTATACTGGCAGCATTCGTCAGGGAAAGAAAATGACAGCTGAAACGTTGGATTTTTGCATGTTATTGTAAAATTTAGTATTAAAAATTATTACATGGCTTCAGATCTCGAAAGATTTTATTTCTCTGAACCCTTTGGCCATGAAAACCTACGGATATAATACACACTTAACCTGGGAGTAAGCCTCATTGAAGTCAGTGGGATTTATT
Organism: Plestiodon gilberti rubricaudatus; assembly: GCA_026170595.1. NCBI lineage: Eukaryota > Metazoa > Chordata > Lepidosauria > Squamata > Scincidae > Plestiodon > Plestiodon gilberti. The sequence continues at coordinate 42,714,379 of JANXHW010000002.1, forward strand.
TCTGACTGAACACATGTAGGATTGCGCTATTTCATTTACAATAACCTTTTTTCTTTATGGCCCTCTCTTTTACAAAGAAAAGCAGTCTTTAACTCAGGGCACAATCCTGTGTAACTCTTGCACCGGTGTAACAGTAGATTCCCTGCAGCGCAATCCTATCCAACTTACACCACCGGTGTAACCAGCGGTGCAGCGAGAACGGGAGGCCCCAGAACGGAAAGGGGATTCAACATTGCTCCAAAGGGGTATTCAAAGGGGATTTAAATCTCCCCTCCCCTCCAAAGCCTCCCAGAAACTGCTTCCTGTTAACATTTGGACCCACTCTGGCACCAAGGCTGCTTGCTAGAATCATTCAGGTTCTGTGCTATAAGCAGCACGCTGCTGCTTATAGTGTTCTGTTTAAGTAAGACAGAACCTGGCTTGGTGCTAAAGCTAAAGAAATTAAGGTGAGGGACCTGGGGGGGACGATATTCTCCCCTATCCGTGGATTTCAATTATTCACGGGGGGCCTGGAATGTATCCCCTACGGATACGAGGCCACCCTGTATTTCTACTGTTATTAATGGCGCAATCCTGCTCAAGGTTGCGCTGGAGAGCACGCACTCCCCCGGTGCTGGGTGTTGTAAATGCACCGTAAAGCATGTTTACGGCACCCAGTGAGTAAGGACTGCCGGCGCAGAGGCCGGCGGCCCTTACCCTGCATCCTCGCCGTCCCTGCGCCCGCCGGAGCATGTAAGGCCTACACTGGTGAGTAAGGGGTGGGGGGAGGGCGGACCGGGCAGTGAGGGAGGGCGGCCATAGGCTGCTCCCGGCCTGGAGAAGGCGGGGATATCGGCGGTGAGATATGCCGATATCCAAAGCCGTCTCCAGGCCTGGCCTTACACGGAAGGAGCAAATGTACGCAAGCTCCAGAGCTTGCATACATTCAAGGAGGCTGGGCCTCCTGCCACTTACACCCAGGGAAGGGGACAATTGTCCCCTTCCCTCGAGGTGCGTCGGGGCAGCCTGGATCCTGCATAGGATACGGTGGCCGGCCCTTTAGTCCGGCCGCCATATCTTACACAGGATTGGGCTGTCAGCTTCTGAAGCAGGGTTAGGATAGTTGTAGCAGTAACAAGAAAGTCACTCATATTATTCCACATATACACTGTACACAGCATTACACAAATTAGGTCTGCCTTACAGCACAATCCTATGCATAACTACTCAGAAGTAAATCCCACATGCACAGGATTGTGCTGTAAATGAATGTCATTTTATCTTATACTGTAACTAGGGGCTGGAGAAAACGGTGATAATGAAATAAAAACACAACGCTGCCTTGGGTCCCTTCGGGAAGAAAGGCGGGGTAAAAATACTGTAAATAAAAAAATTAAATTCTGCTAAAAAAAATCCGCAAAAAAATAATCTAAAACCATGTAATTTTGCATCATTCTGTTTACACTGTACAACCTATACCATCTACCTAGTACATTTTTAAAGCGTTTACAATGGATAAAAATGGGAACAAAATTGGAATAAAAACACACAACACCGCTTTCTGCTATTTCATTTTGGTTAAACTCCAAAATCTGCAAATAAAACCCCACCATTTCCCCCCCACACTTCTACATATAACTTAATAATGCATTACAACACTACACATAACCTTACATAATATTTTTATACTGTAAATACTATATATATATATTTATAGTATGCCAGGATCTTATCCCCGCTTTTCAAACCCACTGACTTTCTCTCTCTCTCCTTGGCCTAGCTGGCATAGCTATATAGCTGGCATAGGTCTGAGATGACCCATATGTTGCTGTGAGGCATCTGCAGAGGTAAGTAGAAAATATTTTTACTTACCTCTAGCATGTCTTCTGATTCCTCCCCCCCCCCCCCGCACCATTGGATACAGCGTGTGCTCCATCATCAATGGTGGGGGATAGGATTGGTGTTTTGTGTGTATTTGTGTGTATACACACACATTTAAAACCAAATGTAGGATCTAATTTAACTTGTCTATTAATAGTAAAGCTGCAATATTGGAATCTAAAAGGGTATATAAAACTGCTTTTGGAAAAAAACAAAAACAAAAAAGAAGCTGCTGTAAAAAAACTTCAGTGTCTGAAAGGAATTATTTAAAGTGGGCTTGTTTCTTTCTAGAGTGTTGATGCCTCTGCTCTAGGGCTGCTTGCCTTCCCACATTTGGGGAAGTGGATTGGTTGCCAGTGAGCTAATGTATTTATGTATCTTTTTCACGTTAGCAGCAGCAATGTACCACACAGACTCCTTCAATTCAGTGAGATGCTGCTGTTCCCAAGCCATGCTTTGTTTCTCTCTCCGGTGACCTGACTGTATTATGTTGGCTCTGCAGAAATGTCAAGTCTCTCTTCCCTTCCCGTTGCGGGTGTTAATACCCTTTGTTGGTAGGGTTTACTGACGTCATGAGGCAATGGCTGAGCTCGGAACTGGTAGCTGTTGAGTTTATGTGCTGATTTCACCTTCAGCAGCAGCAGCAGGAGCAGCAGCAGGAGCAGCAGCAAGCTGTTGTCACAGAACTAACCTCATTTTGACTTGCAGAGACTGGATTGCTGAATAGGAGGTTGGCGGAAGCACCCCAGATCCACCAACTATGCGACAGGGAAGAAAGAAACACCCTCAGGAAATGGAGGAAGAATAAACTCAACCGTTTTTGGATTTATAATGCAAGCAGCTTTTGCAGCACCCCTAACCACCTTGTTCTCCTGCTTCTGGATTTACTATCATGTATGTGGCTTGTTATTTGTTCCTTGAGTGTTTCATTTCCTACCAAGAATGTGCCCCTTGAAAAATAGTATTGTCTTGATCTGAAAAGATCATTTGCTTTTCTTCCCTCTCCTTAAATTCTTTTATTTATTTATTCATAATAGATTTTTGATGCCAGCAATTAAAATAATATTTATTATAGGTCCGTCCACATTGTAGCCTTTGGAAATGAAAGAGGAGGATTTTCTGAAGATGATCAGCAGAGGAGTCTGATCTGGACCTATCTTGGGAGAAGTGCTCTGGTTTCAGAAACTGACAGCAGTTTGTTGCTAAACTCTGCCAACCACCTTCGAAATCCTGCATTCACCGAGTATCATGCCTGTGTGTTTGGAAATGTCAGACTGGTGGTACATGACTGTCCTCTCTGGGTAAGAGATTGTAGAATGAAGCTTAACAGACCAATCTTAAACATGTTCACTCAGAGGTAGTCTCAGTTCTTTCTATGGGACTTACTTCCTAGTAAGTATGCCTAGGATTGTAGCCGTACAGTGCTTCTGTGCATGTTACTCAGAAGAAAATCTCATTGAGTTCAGTAGGGCTCACAGCACAATCCTATGCACGTTTAGTCTGAAGTAAGTCCCACTGTGTTCAGTGGGGTTACTCCCAGGAAAGCATGTACTGCATACGATTGCAGTTCTAGTCTCCTCAGCTTCAGTGGAAGTGTTATTAAAGTATAGAATTGGTTGGAAAAAATGATAATGAATACTTCTAGCTGAGTAAATAAAAAAGAATCTCTTGGAGAATATCGAAAAGTTCAAAAGACACAGAACCGTTTGTTGTTCCTAAATGGAGATATTATAATATATTTGACAGTTGATTGATAAGAAAATGTTGAAAGCAGTACATGGTGTTATTTTTCATCAGTAGTGATCATTCACCAAAATGACAGTAGTGTTCTGAAGTTTAGTAATAGTGGTTAGCTGTCAAGGACCAGACCTATAATTTCTTAGTGAGACCTTGGGCAAATTATATTGGGCTCGGTGTACATTTCAGTTATTTTAATTTCATAATATTTGAGATAGGTTGTCCCCCCTCCCATGTTCTATGCTATAGAATCCATAGCATTTATCTTCAGCTGATGGATTTTCACTTGCACCTGGCCATGCCCTGACATAAGGTTGGTTGCACCAACACCATCACCATTTTGTGTGTGAATTTATAAAGAGTAAAGGATCGGACTGTAAAACACACAGCAGAGGCACGTAAATAAGTCATCCAGGTGGGAGAAGTGGTGCTTGTTTTAGTGTTGTCTCTGGTGGTTCAAGATATAACATTGGAAAGATATAGTAGGAATCTGTCTTCTGAAATCATCTGATGGCTTTAGGCAATGCTCTTTGGGCTTTTCTGTATAATTTCAGTGGCATAATATTTCCAGTCCCGTGTAATGGAAGGGAGAATGGGGGTAATCTTACCTTGTTGCAGGGGCAAAGCCTTTTTTTTTAACATATTGAGAAAGTGTTAGAGAATAGAAGTGCAAGTGTCTCATCTTAGAGAGAATGATGAAACCAACCTCCTTTCCCCAAAAGTAACTGAAATGGCACGGCATTTAAACTACTCATCACGGTGGGTAGAGGGAGGAGGTCACTCATCACAGTGATATCACAAGCATCATCCAACAGTGCAGCCATTATCATATATGTTACTGTAACTGCTGTGGTTACAGGAAATGAAATCACATTTTCTTAGTAGTTCAGCATTAAAGCTTGATTTTGGGGTAAAAGCAGTTTTCCAGAAAGTGAAGCACTAATAAGAAAAAGTCACCTGGATCAACTGTATGTGGTTGTCATGGTCAAAAATCATAGAAACTGGAATATGGGACTAGTTTATAACTGTAGCTGTTCTGGTTGTGTGTTGTTTTCTGATCAAAAAGTTTTGTTGAAGTGTGTTAATAGCTAACAATATCTGTTGAGCAGTCATGAGTACATGTCCTTAAATTATAGACAGTACACATACATACCGGTATGTCTGCATATGCATGTACATAGACAACTGACAGTCAGCATTATTGATTTAACTGACACTTCTAATTTCTGTCTGGAACTTAACGATCCATCATAGTGTCAAGCAACTTCTGCTATTTATTGTCAGCATAGGAAATGTGTACAGGTGGGCCCCCATATCCACGGATTCGCTATCCACGGTTTCAGTTATCCACGGATTGTGGGGACCCCCCCCCAGGCTTTTACTTTTTTCCCAGTAAGCTTCATTTCTTCCTTAAACAAACAGGAGAATCAGCCTCTGGCTGCTTATTGCAGGCAAGTAGAACAAGACTAAGTCCTAGAGAGGCTCTGCAAGGTTAACAATAACCTTGCAGAGCCTCTCTAGGACTTACAGCACAATCCGACTTAACTTTTGTGCCGGTTTAACCAGTGGCGCAGCGCCTCTGGTTAAACTGGCACAAAAGTTAAGTCGGATTGCGCTGTTAGTCTCATTCTACTTGCCTGCAATGGAGGCTGCTTCTCTGTTTGTTTTAAGGAAGAAACAAAGCTTGCTGAAAGAAAAATAAGAGCTGGGGGGGGCGTGCACGCCTGCCCGCAGGGGAGGCTGGGCGGGGGCCCCTCAGGAAACCATGGAGGGGGTGTTCGCTCTTATCCACGGTTTCAAGTATCCACGGAGAGGCCTGCAACATATCCCCAGCGGATATGGGGGGAGTACTGTATTCTCAATCTGTCACGCTATTTTTGCAGTCCACCAACCTGAGATTTTACTAACTGAAAAATGAGCAGAGCTGGGGGATCAATTAATAACAGTATTATAGCCCGATCCTGTGTAAGTAAACGCTGGCGGAGCGAGCACTCCGTCAGCGTTAGGTGTTGCGAAAATGCTGTAAGACACTTTTTCAATGACTTGAGAGTGAGCGGCGCCAGTATGTAGGCTGGCACGGCTCACTCCCCTGGCGGACATGACAGACGCCGGACAGCCCAGGTAAGGCCTAGGCCACGCGGTGCAGGGGCGGGGAAGGGTGGGCCGGGGCAGTGAGGGAGGGGGGCCATTGGCTGGCCCAGACTGGGAGGGGGTGGGGATATCGGCACCGATATCCTAAGCCACTTCCCAGCCCACGTCGGCCTTACATGGCCTCCTCTGATGTATGCCAGCTCTGGAGCTGGTGTGCATCTAAGAAGGCCCGTAGGCCCCGGGCTTGCCTATACCCGGGGAAGGGGATGAACATCCCTTTCTCCCGAGGTTCACTCTAGCAGTGCCGGGGCAGCTCGGAATGGGCTCAGGATATGGCGATTGGCCCTTTAGGCCTGTCGCACATCTTTACACAGGATTGTGCTGTTAAAGCCTTTCATCTATGGTAATAAAAATTGCTCATTGCATAAGAAACAAGGGCATTGGTCTTTTCATTCCTGTAGTGGTGAGCATTCCAGAATACCATTGGAGAACAGTTGTAGAATATCAGGTTCTCTCTGTATGTAAAAATCTAAAGATTGTCATTCTCCAAACATGTGCATTCAGAACCTGATTTTAAAATGGAAATAAAGTAATGAAGCATAGTGTTCCATGGGGAGCACTGGAATGTAGATTCTAGTATGCTGGGAATTTTCTCAGATAAAAATATTTCAAACGCTCTGCTAGAGTGTTATGTTAGCTCTTTGTTCTTAAATTGTTAAAAGAACATTGGGGCATATGTTTAAAAATAAAAATAAATGTTCCATTTATCAAGAGTTGTATGCTTAATACTGTTCTTCTGACTGCTACTATGTACTGATCTCTAGAAATGAACACAATTTGTTTGAATCATGATTATTGTCAATGCAATGTGACCAAGCCGGGATATTATTTATTATAGGTAACACAGCAATTACTTTCAACTGCTTTTCCCTCACTTTCTAAAAAGGACAGATTTAAAAAAAAATAATATTTGCAATAACTTGTAGTCTCAAAATAGAGAGAAAATTGGTATTTGATTTGGGTAGAGATCTGGATCCAGATTGCTGTGAACTAGTTAACTAACCAGTTAGCCTTGGTCAAGTTAGTATGTCATGTACTGTATTCAGCTCCTATCTATAAAATGGGAATAGTGATAGGCTACAGGCACAAGGATGAATGAGGTGAAGCTTATAAAGCTTTGCAGCCCAATGAATTCATTAAATCTGGGCCTTTCTACACAGCCCAATCCTGTGTAACTCTTGCACCTGTGTAACAGTAGATCCACCAGTGTAAGTGCACTTATGCCAGTGTAACTTGCTGTATGTCAAACGGACGCAGGACGGAGACCGGAGTAACCCCCCTCAGACGCCGCACATTCGCAGTTTGGACGCGGGACAGACACCCCTGCAACTCCACTAGCGCAGAGGGCATTCCGGGGGCGTTCAGACGCCCCCTGCACCAACGGAGTTGCAATTGTGTCCATCCTGTTTCCAAACTGCGCATGCGTGGTGTCCGAGGAGGGTTACGCCGGTCTCCGTCCTGTGTCTGTCAACGTACGGCAAGTTACACTGGCATAAGTGCACGTACACTGGTAGATCTACTGTTATACTGGTGCAAGAGTAGGATTGTGCTATTATTGTTTTAAAACAGAAAAAGTAGAAATTGTGACCACAAACTCCCTGTTCTTGGTTTTAGCAATCTTTCAGTTTCTAATAAAAATATAAGTCATAATTTTTTGCAAACTGTTTGTGTAAAGGACTTTTGCTCCAGTCTGCTCTTGACCAATAGAAAATGAATTGAGCTCCATCTTTTTATTTTGTATAGGATATTTTTGACAGTGACTGGTACACATCTCGGAACCTTATTGGAGAAGCAGATATCATTGTGATTAAATACTCTGTAAATGACAAGTCTTCATTTCAAGAAGTAAAGGACATTTATGCACCACTGATAAAAAAAGCATTAAACCACTGTTCAATTCCAGTCATAATTTCTGCTGTTGGTGCAAGACAAAACGGTATGTGCTTGAACTCATGTTATAAACAGCTGAATATCAACGTGAAGCTAAGTGTTGGATAAATCATGATGAAAAAGAGTTGTTGCTAGTTCCGTAATGAAAAAAAATTGGCACTTTTACAAAGTTGATTGAAAGTGTCACTAACAGCCCAATCCTCTCTACAATATAGACTGGCAGAGCGCTGCTACACCAGTCTTGGGTGTTGCAAACGTGCCACAAGGCACGTTTGCATCATCCGGCGAGAGCTGGCGCCACTCTCCCTGCATCAGATGTGGTGGAGTGCCCACTGGGAAAGGTAAGTTCCCTGCTGGGTGGCGGAGCAGCAGGGGGAGGGTGGAACGGAGCGTTCGGGGGGGGGATTGGTCAGCTGGGCCCGGGAAGTGGGAGGGATCAGCGACGGTTTCCTCTGACAAACCCTATCCCCCTTCCTGGGTCTGGCCACTGTTATACAGGGCTCTTGAACTTGTGCCAGCTAAATAGCTGGTACACATCCGAGTAGCCCCATTGGGGCGGCTGGGGCTTTACCTGGGGGAAGGGAACAAACGCTCTTTCCCTGAGGCTACCTCTCAGGCTGCCTTTTTGTGCCCTATGTGCATCGCAGGCTACAATGCAGGGCACAAAGTTAGATAGGATTGCGCTGTTAATGTTCAGACGGAAAACATTTTTACTGTTGTATAGATCTATTACAGTTAAGGGACTTGTTCCAGAACTGCACCTTCATGTTTGGAAAAATGCTTAGGTCTGTACACTTACACTGTTCGTGGAGCTAAGCCAGAAAATGCAGATTTGCCAGTTTAATTGATTTCAGAATTACAGCCCCTAGTACTGTTGATGTTGCATATTAAAGTAATTAGGAGGAAGCAAACATGTCCTCATCACTTTGCAAAAAAGTAAGTGTCTATATCCATAAGCAATATAGTCTGTGGGTAATTTTAAGTTAAAAAATGTGTATTTTTTTAATTTCATGTGATAAGGTCCATCAGTTTAAATTTGAACAACAAAGGAAAAGAAAGCCTGATATGAGATTAAGCTCAGAACAGTAAAATAACATTGCATGTTATGTGCATCAAAACCTTTTAAAGCATAATTTAAGATCATAATGTTGAATGATGATGTGGAAAAAATATTTCTGCTTTCTCTTTTCATAGTATTAATTCTGGTTGTATGAGCAACTTCACATCACTTTATTATCTTAGAACAGCAGTTCTCAAAGTTCTCCCCGCAAGTCAGGGAGAACCGTGAGTCTGTGTGGGGGTGAGGTGGTGGTGCTCCCAGGATCGCACCCACTGCTGGGGGAAAAGGGGATTTATTTTTAACTTACTGAGGGTTGTGCCGGCCCTCTGGAGGGTGTGGGGAGGCTCGCGGCCCCCTCTGTGGACCTCCCCGTGCTTCAGATCGGCTGTCCACGGCAATGGCAATTGTGGGTTGCGATCGCCATGGAGAACCAATCTGAAGTGTGGGGAGGCCCACAGTGGGGGCCGTGGGCCTCCTGCACCCTCTGGAGAGCTGGCGCGACCCTCAGTAAGTTAAAAATAACCCTTATTCCCATGGCGGTGGCACAGTCCCAGGAGTGCCGCCATGATCCTGGGAGCGCTGCTGCCGCGATCACCACACTCCTTAAGGGGCTGGTGGCCGATTTCGGTTCTCCTGGTGGGTCGCAACCCACCAGTTTGACAACCGCTGTCTTAGAATATGTCCACAGCATACACTGGGAGCTCAAATGGGATCCCTGGGAAAGGCAATCCTGCAGTCACTTCTGCATTCAGAAGTTGAAACAAAAAAAAAAAACAAAAAAAAGCCAAAACTTTACAAACTGTATTGCCTATGCAGATGCTCTACTGGTGTCTGTCAGCTATGTTACCTGTTGGGAATCAGCACAGACTGAAGGGCTTTTTAAACTTTACCCTAGCTGTGTGCTTGTTTTCTGTGAATGTCTCTTTTGTAGCTGGAATAATATTTACATGACCAAACCACATACGCAGGGGCTGATGGCATAAGGCTTTTTCCTGAAATTAGCATTTCCTCCCTGTGTGCAATGTGCCAGTTCCCTAGTGTGATCACTCATGTGATCTGCCTTTGCCAGTGTGACCAGATACAGTGAAGGACAAAGTGCCTATACTTTTAACCATTGTATAGAAGAGGTAATTTTGGCTGGCCATCATGGAAGGGTGCAAAAAGCTGCACCTGCTAAAATTCCCTCTTCTATACAATGGTTAAAGTTATAGGCACTTTGTCCTCAATTGTATCTGGTCACACTGGCCTTGGCCCACATGGTTGAGTCATTTTATCCCAGATAATGTGGGAACTACTCACAGAAAAGCATCTCTTGTAAGAGAAATGTAAAGGGCCTCTGAATTGTTTGTGATGTAGTGTTGGAATGTGGAAACGCAAGTTTTTATCACTTTTCCATTATAAAGCACAGCAGGTATCCTTTGGCAAATCACTGTTCTTATGCTGCAATCTCTACACGCTTTCCTGGGAGTAAGCCCCATTGAACACAGTGGAACTTACTTCTGAGTAGACATGACTATGATTGCTCTGTTAGTCTGTTGTACCTTGCCTGGTGGTCGTTACGTTAAAATTCTTCTCTGAATGGTGGAATTGTGCATGTGATTTCCTGAAATGTTATGCAGGTAAGCCCTTACATTAGTGGTTCCCAAACTTTGGGACGTGACTCCCAAGGGAGCCGCAGAAGCCAGCCAGGGAAGCCGCGAAATTTGTCCCCTTCCCCAAGTGTAGGGTTGCCCGGGGCCTATTGGCCTCCTCAGATGTACGCCAGCTCTGAAACTGACATACATCCGAGGCGGCGGGTTAAGGCCGAACCGAGCTGGGGAAGGACCTAGGATATTGGCGGAGTGCACCGCCGATATCCCCACCCTCTTCCAGCCCAGCCTGGCCAATGCCCCCCTCCCTCACCACCCGGCCTGCCCTCTTCTGGTGCAGGACCTACTGTATTTTTCGCACAATAAGACGCACTTTTCCCCCAAAAAAACATAGGGGGGAAAAAGTGTGCGTCCTATCGTGCGAATCCTGAAAAAAAATACTTACCGGGGCTTTTCGGGGAGGCCTGCGCAAGCCTCTGCAGGCCTCCCTGATCTTCAGTTTGGCCGAAAACAGCGATTTTCGGCCATTTCCGGTTTTAGCGAAAACCGGAAATGGCCGAAAATAGCCGTTTTTGGCCGAACTGAAGGTCGGGGAGGCCTGCAGAGGCTCGCGCAGGCCTCCCCATTTTCAGTTTGGCCGCTGCGCAGGGCTCCTGGTCGCGTCCTGGGCTTAGGCTAAGTTCCCAGGCGCAGGACGCGACCTGGGAGCCCTACGCAAACATCGCAGCAACTGCGATGTTTGCGCAGGGCTCCTGGTTGCGTCCGGCGCCTGGGCTAAGTTCCCAGGCGCAGGACGCAACCTGGGAGCCCTACGCAAATAGTTGCTGCAATGTTTGCGTTGGGCTCCCAGGTCGCGTCCTGCACCTGGGAACTTAGCCCAGGCGCCGGACGCGACCGGGAGCTGGCTGTGGCCCCTCAAGGATTGGAACTGAAAATCAACAACAAGGTAAGTAAAACTGTTTAAAGCAAGATTTTTTAAAAACGTATTTTTAGCTCCATATGACGCATGCGTCCTATGGTGCGGTGCGTCCTATGGAGCGAAAAATATGGTACCTCCACCGGTGGGTGCCGGGTCTGGAGGGTGACAGAGTGAGGGTTGTCGGCCTCTGTGCCTCACCCTTACTCAAGATTCGTCGCAAACGTGCTTTATTGCACGTTTGCGACAGCCTAGAGCGGCGGAGCGCGTGCTCCACCACTCTAGGAGTTACACAGGATTGTGCTGCTCGGCTGCTATCTGTAAGCCATATTTGTATATTAGGAAGGGTTTTTGTCTTCCAATATAAAATTGTCATCAGATAAAGCTTAAGTAATTCCAAAAATTGCTTCCAAGAAAGAAAAGGAACATCTAACATTTTTGTGTTAAGAATAAGTGGATACTTCTTGCCAGAATGGCTCTATAATAGGACAACTGCAGAGTATTCTTTGTGCTCTTAATGGTTTAAAACCCTGCCTTTTTGTTCCTTGATTTATTATGAATTGCTTTATAGGAGGAACCAGTGTAATTAAAATACTTTATATGAATAATTTGTTTTCTCAGAAGTTCCCTGCACTTGCCCTTTGTGTATCTCAGACAGAGGGAGCTGTGTTACAGCTTCTGAGGGGATTCAGCTTGCTAAAGAACTAGGAGCTACTTACTTGGAACTGCACAGTCTCAATGATTTCTACATAGGAAAATATTTTGGAGGAGTGGTAAGTAGAATAATTGCCTCAGAATTATCAAATGGTAAGTAATTCTGCACTTGAGTTTTGGATCTGGTATGGAAGGTTGCAGCATGGTTACCTTGCTGCAACCTGAAGCTCTCTGGGTTACCTTGTTCAAAGTACTGCATATATTCTCAGTGCAAGCTGTCCCATAGAGTTGTTATGATGCTAAATTGCGCAACGGCAATAAATGGTATAATTGGCACTTTTTGCAGAGTGCACAACAGAGAATCCAGTAGGAGGTGATGCTGTTTTCACTGTTAAATCCAATTGTTCCTCCTTCCAAGCATTCTCTTACTCAATTACTAAAAGTTCAAAATTCTGGAAGTAGAATGCAATATGCAGAGGCCCCGCGGATACGGGGGCTGCACCCCTTGACACTCACGGGGACGTCACAAGCTCCGCCCACCCGTACGTTGTTGCCAACACTGCTCATGCACACGGACATGTGTGTTCCTACACGTGTCATCATGCACATACACACAATAACTCAAATTGAACCAAATTGGGGGACTTAGCAATATTTCTAGAGCAAGAGGTCAAATTCAGCAGTGTCTGACAGTTTTGGGATCGTTGACATGTGTGAGCAGTGCAAGCAACCTCAGAGTGCCTCAAAATTAGGCTAACAGTAACCACGAGACTGAGCTTTTGAAAATAAGATAGAGTTTATTAAAGAAATATAGGTAACAAGTAAAAATAGTGTTTGCTTTCAATTACTTTGCTTAGAAGATCAGTTACAGAGATTTAAATGGATGCACGTGAAAGAAAGAAATAGCTGCATTTGGACAGCAGGAGTTAGTAGACAAGGCTGGGCTAATCCGGGTTTCCTCCCCAGTCAGCCAGTAGAAGAAGGCAATTCAATGGAGGCTTAAAAGAGAGAGAGAGAGGGAGATCACCAATACTTGCAGGGTTGAGTAGGAACAAGGGCAGGGCTGCAAGATCCAGTTTCCAGTGGAGGGAGAAATGCAACAACAGAAGCCTCAAAAAGCAGAAAGACACTCCAAAAATAGCAGCAGGACATCTTTCCTGGGGGAAGGATGACTCCCCCCCCCCCCAAAAAAGGAAGAGAAACCTCAAAAGCACATGGACGTCTTTGCTGGAGGAAAGATGTCAAAGTTCTGCTTCCAGAGCAGGGGCAGTTATAGGACTTCTAAAGGAAACAAAGCATTTCTGGGTTGTTGTTGTTGTTCAGTCGTTAAGTCGTGTCCGACCCTTCGTGATCCCATGAACCGTATCCCGCCAGGCCTTCCTGTCAAAGGAATTCCTGAACTTGATTGAGTTTGGTTGTGTCCTTCCAGATGGACACAAACACTTGATTGCTCCCTAATCAGAGAAGTTCCTAAGAGACCAGGGTGTGTGTTGCCCTCAGGCTCAGGTAGTTGTTGGGAGATACTTCTTGGCATGGAAATCTGAAATCCAGGGTGGTGCCCCCCCCACCCTATGGCAGAGACACTACTGTATTTTTTCGAGTCTAAGGCGCCATCGATTTTAAGGCGCACCTATACTTTCAGTACCACCAGCAGAAGAAAAAAAATCCATCAATTGTAAGACTCACCTCCCTTCATTGAATCTACCCGCTCAGCACCAACTCTCCACAGCATGTCCCGCGCTGCAGCTGACGATGACTGAGTGCCTTTGCTTAGCATTTCTGCCCTGCCAGAAACTGCCATTTCCTTCGTTACCTGGGCTTGGGGGAGCTTCAGGGAGCCCTGTACAACCCTCTGCAGGCCTCCCCGATTTTCAGTTCGGCGAAAAACGACGATTTTCGGCCATTTCCGCTTTTCAAAAACTGGAAATGGCCGAAAATCACCGTTTTTCGCCAAACTGAAGATCGGGGAGGCCTGCAAAGGGTCACGCAGGCCTCCCTGAAGCTCCCCCAAGCCCCAGTAAGTAAGAAGATGACATTTTGGGCTGCTTTTTGGAGACCCTCGATTCTAAGACGGACCCCATTTTTTTAAATGCTTAATTGGGAAAAAACATGCGTCTTGGAATCGAGGAAATACGGTATCTGGTCCATAATAGCATAAGGAGGAAAGAAAAATAAGGGAAAAGGGGAGGGGTTATCCGTAACAGTCCTTCCTACATCCCACCCTAATGTCCTCCCTGTTTGGCCTTTCTGCCAGCAGAATTGTGCTGGTTTCCTAGTGACATCCAAGCTACTTGGTATGATGGCATGGTGTTTTTTTTACATTGTGCCAACGTCTGTGGCATATCCGTCAGCAGTGGCGTCGCTGGAGGTGAGGCAGAACGCTAAGTTCCGCACTGCGCTGACCTCCGTTACTCACAGGCACGAGGCAGCCCCGCCCCCTTGCCTTCGGAGCCATTCAGTGGGGCGAAGGCAACGCGCAGGAGACTGGTGACTCCGTGCGCATTGCCTTCGCCCCACTGAATGGCTCCGAAGGTGAGGGGGCGGGGCCGCCTTGTGCCAGTGAGTAACGGAGGTCAGCGCGGTGTGGAACTTAGCGTTCCGCCTCACCTCCAGCAATGCCACTATCAGTCAGTATGTGGACTACTACACCAACAGGGCTGTTGTGTCAGCAGCATAAAGATAAAGTAGCATATTTCGAGAATAGGATTGGGCCTAAATAGTGCAATCCTATGAATGATTCCTCATAAGTAAGTCCTACTGAGTTCAATGGGACTGACACTCAGGTAAGTGTGTTTAGGATTGCAACCTGAGTATGTTCTAAAAGCACCTTGGACATAGTTCTGCACCTTGTACTGATTTCTAGTAGTGACACATTACAATATCCATATTGTAGCCATATCCATACCCAAGGTACCTTTAGAACTTTTTAGGACTGTTCTGGCACGGAAGGTTGAAACGTCGGCCTGTATGTAAATACCAGACTCCCTTGACTTTCGTTTTTAATTCTTCCGTTGCCTGCTTTTATTAGTGGCTTCTTTGAAAAAAAAATATTACGTGGTGTTTGGAGTTCTCTGTATTTTATACTTCTTATACATGGCTATTTTACCCATACAACCTTCTTCTTGTAACATTTTTAGGACTGATTTGTTAAAGATTTTAAGGTTTTATAGCTTTATGCTTCATAGAACATTCGAGTTGGAAGAGATCTTGGCTGTCATCTAGTCCAGCCCTTTGCTCAGTGCAGGCAATTGCTATAGCATCCCTGACAGCCTCTGTTTTCAAGCAGAGTCCACTATCTCCTTATCTTCTCTCCCACTAGTGTGTCTTTAGTATGGCCAGTGTGTGGGGGATCATAGGAAAGATTTTCCCTTTGTATTTTCTGAAATAGGTGGTAGAGGAGGTAAGAAGCAGGCAATCTTCTTCTTCCTGATGGTGCTCTTCCTGGAAGGAACAGGATTGCAACGACTGCTACCTTCTCTTCCAGCTCTGTGGCCATGATTCTTGACAGTGGTGGTAAGAGAAGGTAAGCCACCCACTTGCTTACTTTCCAAGAAAAGTGAGCAAATAGAGGTTGGGGTAGTAGCCAAGTGATGTGGCTGGACAGGCAGCAGAGGACAAGTTTGGAGTATGAGAAACCCCTGCCAACTTGCCGTCTCCCCCAATCTGTCGCTCAAGGCAAGTGCTTCAGTCAATCTCATGGCTGGGTTACCCCTGGGCTTAGCTATAGATTGCAAGGTTTGAATGTGCATATGACCTGAATGTGTGTGCCACTGGCATGTGTGTCCCAGAGCCTGTTTCTGTGTACAGAACACTTTTGCACCTCAACTTCTGCATGTTGAGTTGTGCTCACAGCGTCCTTCTCAGAAAGAGCATTCATTTATGACCACTTTGAATTTTTTGTGATGCCCAGACAAAATGATCTACGAAATTCTTTGCCCTTAACCTTTTCACCCTGATGTTATGTTTTCTTTTGCTTTTATATTGTGAGTGCCTATTCATTCTGCTTTTGTTTTTGTTGGATCTAATATGATAGACTTTTTCCAAATTATGATACAATAAGGGAGTTTATATTTGTGAGGTTTGGAACAAGTTGTACTTTCCTGCACTTTAAAGCTGTACTTTAAAAAAAAAATGACCCGAGTAACATTTTAACATACATAAGATACTATGATATTAGATGCAGGGACGGGGGGGGGGGGCACCAGGCAGCATGCGGGGAGGGGGCAGGTGGCACATGGGGGGCCAACAAAGCGGGTGGCGGAGACGTGAATCGCGTCGTTGTGGAGGTGCGAAGAGCAGGTGACATCAGCGGAGACGGCGATCGTTTTGGCCCTCCTGCCCGCCCTGCGCCTCTGAGGACTGTTTAGCAGCAGCGGCGGTAATGTCACTTCCAGCGGTGACATCACTGGGGTGGGCCGACTAGCGACACCTCTGATTAGATGTCAGATACATATCATATTAGATATGATAATACACTCTTCCCTCATTATCCGTACCTAATTCATTCCTGAAAATGACCCTTATAGTGAAAATCTGGATAAGTACAATTATTACACCCAATTTCAATCTTTAATGCCCTAGTACTAACAGTATTTAATAATACAATGACATGCTAATTGCTTATGTGAGGCAAGCTCATGAACAAGTACTCACATTAGTAGCAAGTGTAATAGTTTTGCATACAGACAATGATAGATCCATTGTGACTTCCTCATAACTTTTTATAATGTTTAGTAACACATTTTTTAAATTTTAGCTGGAGTATTTTATGATACAAAGCCTGAATCAGAAGTCATCTGAAAAAATGAAGAGAAGGAAAAAAAGCCATAAGTGCCATGGAGTTAAGCCACCTCAACTTGATCAGCCAGGTAGAATAAGTTCCAGGGTTTGAGTTGCTATAGGTATATTTTATTTCCACTTAATATATTACAATTTAAAATCATATTTCATAGATTGTTGTGTGTGTAAATGCTGCTGTTATATTTATTTTCTAAGAATGTGCTTCCTGTTAATTGGCATTAAGAACATGGAGGAGTTGGATTGCATAATTCTGAGTTCTGGATTTTCTAGACTCAGAAAATTCTGGTGGAAATGAAATACGGGGGCCAGATTAGAAAAGATGCTGAAGATCTGTGATTGGATCTCCTATCTCTTAAAAAAACAACAACTGCAGGGACTCATGAATTGCATCCAAACCACTTCTTTGGGAAATGGGACTTTTGATCTTTTCTCTCTGCTGGTTTCCCAATGTAAATTGTCCCACTTAGCTGGGAAAACATAGACGTAAGGGAACATAGAGGGAGAATTTACATTGGGGAAAGGTTTGGAGAGGAAGGGTTAAAAATGTTCTTCCAGCACTTCATCCCTCTCCTATAGCTGCTAGAGACAAGGGATTCAAGAATGAATTTCCAGTATTTTGTTTGGTTTGACTTTAGTTCAAAGGGGTAGGTAGACTGAGGTAGACTTCTCTCAGAGATATCTCTCAGGCCTTCAGTTAGCACTTCTGCAGTTCAGCTGAAACTGGAGCCAGCTTTGGTTTCCCATACATCCTCTCCGTTTCTCCCATGGTCATTCTTCTCAGATAGCTTCTCAACTATGCTCATCCCACACTTTAGTGCTCTCAGGTTTTCTTTATGGGGTAATGTGAGCTCCTGCCACTCATGCACAGGACAAAACATGGATTTTATACAGAGGATTGCACCAAATCCACATGCCAGTTAAACGTGCCCTGGGTCACAGGGAGACACACATAATGGAGAGAAAGGAAAAGCAGTAGCAGTGAAGAGAATCTGCATTTCATCATCTATACCAGCAGCAGCATATGATGTTTATCATAACATCTTGTTTGGCACTGGGTGAGAACAGCTGCAGTAAGCGTGCGGCCTCATTTCCTCATAGTTCTGTGACCATAAAGCAAACAGAAGGATTTCTCCAGTGATTAAATTCAGAAACACTTGATAGATTGAAGAAATAGTAAAAACGTTTACTAAATAAATAATTGAAATCTAAGCAGAATTTATTGAATTTGGATAAAATGTGCTTGTTTTAGTGGCTGACGTGTATTAAAAAGAAATGTATTTAGGGCATTCAGGAAAATGCCCTTATGTCCTCATTTAAACCAGTTCCTAGGAATAAAAATGCTTTTGTTTGCATTGTGCCTAATGCAAGTTTGGAGTTACAAACAGTTCATTCATGATTTACTTTTCTAATATCTCACTTTTGTAGAAAAAATGCCAATCTTAAAAGGTGAAGCCTCGCATTATGACTCCGACTTACATAATCTGTTGTTCTGCTGCCAGTGTGTGGATGTGATTTTTTATTCTGAAGACTGGAAGGAAGTAGCAGAAGCTCACAGAATTGTTTTGTGCTCTGTTAGCCATGTCTTCATGTTACTATTCAATGTGAAGGATCCAGCTGACATTCAAGATTCCTCTATCATTAGGACTGCTCAGACCCTTTTTGCAGCAACCCAGGAAGCCGTGTTTCCAGTTTTAAACCAAGGCTCATCATGCAATTCACCAGTAAGAGTCATTGTTAAAGACTCTTTCTTCTGTTCTTGTTTGTCAGACATTCTGCACTTCATTTATTCAGGTATCCTGTCAGAATCGTTCCAGCTGCTTTTTGTCTTTTACCAAAAAAACAGCTAACCTACTGCAGTGGGGCTGCATATTATCTCATCAGTATATGGGCCTAGTTCTCAGTGGATAGTAAACATTTATTTGGACTGCACCATTTCAGACTACAGTTGAAGACTCACATGATTGAATGGTTTTCTTTTAAAATTTGCACATAGAAAACTTGCTTGTCAGGAAGAGGGCTGGACTAAACCGTAGTGTAGCTGTCGTTTTTCCTAGGGGGCCGTGGGTGGGACGATACATCACCCTGCCCCCGGAATGGAGCGGGATCGGAGCCAAAAGGTTCTGTTCCATTCCGGTGGGGGGTGGGCGGGGCGAATATGTGTCGTCCCGCCCACGGCCCCCTTGGAAAAACGACAGCTACGCTACCGGGGCTAGAAGCATTCACCCAGCCCCCTAATTTTCTGTGTAGAGAGGTTTTCTTTATGGAGAAGGCTTACTTCATGTTCCATGTACATTACATCTACAGTCTAAAGTGATACAGACCAGAATGAGGTTCACCAGCTTACAGATGTGGTTCAGATATAATGCTAAACAATGGTTTAATGTTACATGAACAAGCCTAAGGTAGCCACCAGCTTTTTATAGTCCCCCTTCTCTCACATGTGTGAGGAGGGTGAAAGCTTTTCATTTAAAACTTCAAATGAAAGTTAAACTTTAAAAAGAAACAGCTGTTCTGTGTTCCTTACAAACTTGGGAACTGCAGTTTGTTAACTAACTAGAGTTGGAATAAATCAGGATATCAGATCATGATTTGATTCTGGTTTGATATCCTGGCTTACTGTATGTCTTATTAAGTTACCAAACTGCAATTCCTCAAGTTCACATGCAACACGAAACTGCAGTTTTGTTCATAATTTGAAAGTGGAAACTGTTCACTTCTACTATCTTTACCAGAGGAGGAGATGTGGCAGGGGAGTATGCAAGCCAGCAGCTCCCTTAGGCTAGTTTGTACAGCATTAAATTGCATAGCACATTATGTCTGAATTCGGCCAATGAGAGCTAGGTCATAGTCTTGTGATGACTCAAGGCTTTCTGACATATCTGCAGTACTTTTGTCCAGAGAGTCTTATTCTCTTTTATGAGTAAGGCAGTTCTCAGTGCACATAATGGAAGATACCTATGTATGAGTGGAGTGCTTCCTTTCACAGAAATGAACAGGACCTTTGTGCACAGGAGACTTGGAGTTGAAACTGTAGTTTTCCCCAGATCAGACTGAGGAGAAATTAATTATTTAACATGTAAGAGTCAGTGTAGATGCCACCAGAAGCTGTGTTTCCACAGTTCAAGTTGATTGGGTGTCAGACAGGACCATTTTCTTTATTGTTACCGTATTTATTGGTGTATAAGACGCACTTTTTTGACTAAATTTGTGACCCAAAATAATAGGATGCGTCTTATACGCTGATACTAAAAAATCCCTTGTCCCCCGGCCATTTTAAAGCATTTCCGCACTTACCGCATTGTTGTTTAGCACGTCCACAATCTTCGTCCCGCGTTGCCAGCTGCATCGTGGCCCCGCCAGGACTGCCCCCAGTCAGCAGCTCTGCACGCTGCACCTTCGCTTATTTTACAAGCAAGCCGTGAGCCTCCCAGACGCTGAGACGCTGGACGCGACCAGGAAGCTCTGCGCAAACATCGCAGCAACTGTGATGTTTGTGCAGAGCCTGCAGTCGCATACAGCGCCTGCGCGAAGTTCCCAGGCGCTGGACGCGACCAGAGAGCCCTGCGCGAACATCGCAGCAACTGGGATGTTTGCGCAGAGCCTGCAATCGCGTTCAGCGCCTGTGCGAAGTTCCCTGATGCTGGACGCGACCTCAAAGTCCTCCGGAAACATCCGAGGTACCTCTGCAACAGAAGCAGAACCAGGGAAGATGCTTATGGTGTGAGCTACACACATAAGCGATAGCTGCATTTATGTGCTAAAATTGATAGGGCCCACAGTCTAGATTTAGAAGTATTTTTTGTCCTCCTTCCACCCCTGCAGGTGCTTTTCAGTGGGAATTATTGGAAGAACGTATAAAAAAGAAACTGAACGATCCTGGGAATGTTGAGCTTGTTCTTGAGAGAGTTAAATGTATTTTAAAAATTCCAGGAAAGGTAAGCTACATTATTTTATATTGTAATTGCATTTTTTGTTAAAATAGGATGCAAAGAGATTAAGATGAAGTGGTTTGTATCTTTCCAAGACAAGTTGTATCATTAAGAAAGAGTATGTATGAATTAGATAGTTTCATATTTTTTCTTCATAAAGGCTCTGTATTAAGAAAGTCTTAAAAGGGAATGTGTGAAGTTTGGAAAGTATAAAACCAGAGTTGGATTTCAAGGGCAAGGAAGATTTAGTTTATATGGAGAAACATTATTTTATGTTATTTTATGAATGTTGATATAGAGACAGCACTGTTATGAAGCAAGGGGAAGTGGTTGCCTTGGACAATCAGTTTGCAGCATAATTTAGAGTTGCAGAGGCTGGCAGGTCTGAACCATGGCTGGTATACAATTCATTAGGAAATCTCTTACACAAACCCCATTGAAATGACACTCTTTTCCATTACAATAAAAGAGCATAGAATAACTCCCTGGTGAATTGTGCCCCATCAAAAATGCCCTATTCAATGTTTTGCATGTGCAGAGGAGCTTTTCAGATTCCCCCCAGCAGCAACTCTCCATAGGCCCCCCTAAGTTCCCCCCAAAAGTTGGGGGGGGGTGTTCATCAGAGTAGCATCCATGAGGTTCAAAGAGCTGCTTCTGGGAAAAAAGAGTCCCCTCCCATCACCTCATATGCATATGCAAACTGCTCCTCTTAGGATGCCATCCCATGTCAATTTAGTGGGAAGAAGGTACAATTTGAATTTTTCATCTCAGGCACTAAAATGTCTTCAGCTAGCTGTGTGTTGAAAAAGAAATAATTTGCATATGTATATACAACTATACCAGTCATGCTGTGCTAAAGGCAACATGCCTCAGTTAGTATGAATGATGGTAGGTAAAACCTTGATTGAAAGAAAATTGCATGATCCAAATTTATGGAGACGAAAATGGAGAAAGAGCATTTGAAAATATGCAACAGTCATTGCAGACCAAATGTGAAAAGCACAAATAAATGGAGGAGACAGTTGCTCTGAAAGCAATAGCAAAGATAGACACTTGAAAAGCAGCAACCCATATATTTGTTCTACTCTCTCTTCTCATTCTGCAGATTAACAGTTCACGAAATTGCAAAACATATTTGTCAAAAAGACCATTGCAGTTATGTAATAGCTCTCTCAGGCTTTTCTTTAACACAACTGTGTTAGCTGATGTCATGTTCAAAATACAAGGTACAACATCAAATTTTTCTTGTTTGTTTTTCCATCTTTTCCCTATCTTTTTAAATAATGCCAGATGATGTTAATATACCTTCCGCTATCTGTATTTTCAGAAGGCAGTATCTCAAGTTTTGCTAGAGAACAAAATTAAAACTCTGTCAAGGTGAAAATGAAAATATTATTAACAGTATTTATATACCGCTTCTTTATTTACTTCTTTATTTTTGATTAGTTTAGAAGATGATGATTTGCTAATATTAAAATTCAATATTTATTATATAATTGAGTAGATCTTTCAAAGGCAAAGATATTACTGAAGAAATAATCTGATACTTGATTAAATTATCAGTCCTGTGTTGGTTGCCTTGACATTCAAGGACCTTATCTGCTATCCTGTGCATACTTAGCTGTTTAGTCTCACTGACTTCAATGGGATTTAAGCAGCCAACTATGTGCAGGATTGAAGCTCTTAATTTTTTTCTGTGCATGCATAGGAGTAGTTGCAAGTATTTTTGTCAATGTCCAAACTCTTGCTTGCAAGAGATTAAAGAGTTGTTTAACTGTTTTGCTTTCAGCTTTGAAAAGCCACAGCCAAGTCTGAATCTCTGTGAACTTGGCACATATGTACAAGTGAATTCTTTTTTTAGATGCTGCCTTCAGTATGAAGAGAAAACAAACGGCCTTTGAAAGGAGAACAAAATACAAATGCACAGCTTGGTGAAACAGACAGCTCAGTTCTAAGGGCCACACTTTGGGCAACTCCTGTGGGAAGTCAAGGGAATAATAGGCTTCATTGCTTGTCTCAGAGAAAATGGCACAGAGGAATATATGATGTAGTGAAAATGAAAAGGAGTTAATATTTTATACTTTTAAAAGAAGTTTGCCCTTAGAGCTAAAAACTCTTTTGTACCTAATTTACAGCCCAATCCTATCCAAAGCCCCACACTCTGATGCAGCGTCACTGGGGCAGGCTCCGTTGTATCCAGTGCAGGGCCAGAGGTTTCCTCGCGGGAAGGGGAGGATTGTCCCCATCCCCCGTGTCGAGCCCCAGGAGCTCCTATGGGGCTACTTTGAGATGTGCCAGCTAAATGACTGGCACAGCTCCGAGCAGCTCCATGTCGGGGTTCAAGCCCGGGATGGGGGATAGGATTCGGTGGAAGCCTCCTCTGCTGAGCCCGCCCCCGTCCTGGGCCTGATCCGCCCTCCCCACCCCAAAACGCTCCCTTGTCAACCGTGCTCCCTTGTCAACCAGCACGGAGCTCACCTGCCTTCAGTGGGTGCTGCTCCCTTGCCAGCGGAGGCCTGCCAACGCTGGCCTCCATGCCGGTGGGACTGGACTCCACGGCATCACAACATGCTTTACGGCGTGTTTGCAACAGCGTGGAACCCAGTGCTGCTGACGGAGGCCAGCATAGGATTGGACTGTTAAGAATGTGGTATACAAATTAATACAAATTGCATAATACATTGGAACCCAATTTTCGGACAGGGCACACACACTTCAGCCCCAGAACCTTTTGAATGCCAAGACTCAGCTACATAGCATGTGAAGTCATAACAGGATACCTCTGAGGATGTGCGAAGTGCTATTCCCTCCTGGCTGAGTAAATTACAGGAGGGCATATCCGCGAATCTGGTATCTGCAGATCCAGGATCTGCGGGGGGGGGGGGGCATGGAGCCCCCAGCCCCATTACTTTATTTATGCTGGTATCATGGGCGCCAAGCAAGCGTGGGTCTTCCTTAAACAAAGTGCTATAAGCAACAGCGTGCTGCTTCTTATAGCACAACGTCTGAATGCTTATAGCAAGCAGCCTACTGCTAGAGAGGCTCTGAACATTAACAGGAAGTTCCTTTGGCCATCTGGTAAAAAACTCTCTCCCAGGCAACTTGTACTGGATGCTACTAATTTCAATAGCAGCCACCAGGCCTCCTTTCTAAGGAGCTAGTGCAGGCCCGAGGAGACCTATTGGAAGTTGAGGGGCTAAGGGGAAGGTAAGGAAATATATTGTCCCTTACCTCTTCCAAACCTCCTGATATCCCCCCCCCCCCGGATGCAGTACAACCCTTTTGGGTGTGGCTGCATCGACAAGGGAAAATAAAATTGGACTGTTAGTTCAGTATTCCCGTAGTTTAGGATTCCACTAGTTAACTTGGTTTGATCTTCAAAATATTGTGCATGTGAACAACCTTTATTCTAGGTTGTTCACCTTTATAGAAAGAAATAGAACTCCTTTAAATTCTATTCACACACCCAGTTTTTCCAACCAAGTTGCACATTTTGCAGTTAGACAAGGTGAGTTGCATGGAAAATTATACTGTAAAAATGTCCAATGCCCAGAAGTCAGTTATAATTCTTGGTTTTCACAAGATAATCCTGATGCCCTACTGCATATTTTATCCTACACCATGGGATATTTTCATCATGGATAACTGGAAAAAGCACCCCATTGTACGAATCAGTCCCCTGTTAGCTCCTTATAATGTCTAAGAGTTGAAAGATTATACATGTCTCTTTATAATGTCAAAAGAGTTGACATAATACACATAACCTGTTTATATATTAAAAAGTACTAAACAGTGGTTTCAAGACATAGCCTCCTAGATGGCCACCCTCTGCCTGGTCTCTGAAGCCTGTAATGGTGCCAGTGGATACAAACTGTCAAGATTTTTTTCCCCATTCAGCTGCTGGTCCAGTAAAGGGAGAGCAGGGAGCAGGAAGGGGTACATGCACACTAATCACTAGGTGTTACTTCCCTTGGTCAGCTGGTCTTCCAGGAAAAAACTACTCCCAGATAAATGTATGTAGGATTGAAGTTTTAGTAACAGGCAGTCCAATCCTATCTAACTTTCTACCCTGTGATGCAGCGAGGCCGGTACAGGCCACGCTGCATCCTGGGCAGGAATCGGGAGGTTGGAGGTCACCTCGAGAGAAGGGAACTTTTGTTCCCTTGTATGGGTCTCCTTGGAACTGCGCCCACTATTTTGGCGGTGGAAATCTGGAAGGCCCATGTAGGGAAAAAAGGTCCAGGAAGGGAGATAAGATTCAGTGTGCACCAGCATCGCCAATCCCGCCCTCCTCTTGGGCAGTTCCAGAGGCGTCGCTGTAGCGTGGTGGGCGGGGCAGAGCGCCCCAGGGTGATGTGCGCAGAAGGGTGACACGCGCGTCACCTCCCCTGCGCGCATCACCTGGGAGGCTCCGCGTGTCTCCCGGGAGGCTCCGAGGCCGGGAGAAGGCCTCGGAGCGTCCTCCCAGGTCTGCGCTCCTGGGCCTTCTGAGGAAGGCCCGCTGCGCGAACGTTATTTATAACGTTCTTTTTTGCACATGCGCAGACTTTTGCTGAGGGAAAAGGGCTGCCCTCAGAAGGCCCAGGACAGCCGGCTGGGGAAGACATCCCCGAGCCAGCTGCATCCATTGAGAGGGCGCCTGGAGCGGCAGCCCGGTCAGGCGCCCAGAGCGGCAGCCCCGTCGGGCGCCCCCCCAAATCGCGGCGCTGCCTATGGCCACGCCAAAGATTTTAAAAGGGGGTGTGTTGGGGGAGAGGCGTCACTAGGGTGACGCGCGCACCCCGCTCTGGGGTGACGCGCGTGAAGTGACGCCTCTGCTCAGTTCACCTGCCCCCATTGCTGCCCTCGTGCAGCCATGTTACACCCCTTGCGCTGAGCGACACAGGACTCACCTTTGCTGGGCTGTGCACCGCCTGCATCCGGCTCACTGGGATCAGAGCAGATCTCTGCACTGGCCTGAGGCTGGCGCAACTGCTTTACAGCAGGTTTAGCAAAGGCTCTGGGCCAGCCCAGTGAGACACTGCACCGGCCTAGGAGATAGGTAGGATTGCGCTGTTTGTTTTGGACTGCAGTCTTAGGAGTATTGAAGGCAGTTGGAGTAGATTCACAAGTCAGATTTTCAACTTAAATGGACTATGGATCAAGGTGCCATAAGTTAAAAGTAAATGATGGACAAGAAACGTATACTATAACATTGTATAATATCCATGAGTATATTTTTTCAAAACTTTGATATTCAAGAATTTAAGTAAACAACAATTTTGCAGCATTAAGAGTTTGAAATTGTGATCATGTTTTCTCTGTCTCAGATGCTACTGTCTTTCTTTCTCTCAGGTGCTACTGTGCCAGCTCACAGAGCAGTCCTAGTGGCTCGCTGTGAGGTAATGGCAGCCATGTTTAACGGTAACTATATAGAATCGAATACTTTTCTGGTTCCAGTTTATGGGATTTCCAAAGACACTTTCCTCTCATTTCTAGAGTATCTGTATACTGATTCCTGTTGTCCAGGTAAACAAATATAAAAATGTACTTGTATCCTCAAAAGGGATATGGTTTTGATAAACTCTTATCAGAGTGGGGAAGTAGGCGACAGTAGAAGTAGATACCACAAGGTGGGAGCATGCCTCTATTGCATACATTTGCATGCAGATCTAGTTTTCTCCTGTCAGGCCTAAACACAGTGAATTGTGTCCCAGGTTTAGGGCACAATCCTACCACCCCCACCTCTGGGCTGATGCAGCACATCCTGGGCTGGTTCAGAGTCATCGCAAACACTGCTGTAAAGGCACAGCCCAGGACAGTGAGTTTTTCACCACTAGGCTTGAGGGTGGGACGGGATGGGGAGGGATGTAATGGGGCGGGGCAGCAACGGGCGAGGGTGAGCAGACCGGACCTAGGAGTGGGTGGGAACAGCGATGGTGGTGCGTGCCAAATCCTATCCCCCTTCACTGGCCATTTTTACCTACACTGGCCTCCTGGATTTGCACCGCCAAAAAAGCGGGCAAGGATCTGAAGAGACCTATAGCAGGGACTGGGGTTTTACCCGGGGTAAGGGAACGAAAGTTCCCTTCTTCCGAGGTGACCTCCCAGCTCCTGTTTTCTGCTCAAGATCCAGCACTGCCTGCACCAGCCTCACTGGATTGCTGGGCAGAAAGTTAGGTAGAATTGGACTGCCCATCAGTCATGACCAAGGAAGTTAGTCATGATGTACAGTGCAGTCCTATGCAGGTTTCCTCACATGCAAGTCTCATTGTGTTCAGTGGGGCTTACTCCCAGGTAAGTATGCAAAGAATTGCACTGTAAGTCCCATTGATTTTTTTTTTTTTGGTACCTGAATATAAGCAATTTACTTTATCCTGAAGGTTCAGAGCCGGTCATGGTAGTATAGTGTAGCTTTTGGCATCCAAAATCCATATTCCAAAAACAAATATATAAACAAGAAAATACTGTTTAGATGTTTTTGGACTCAGCCTACAAAAGAAAATAAATAAGACCAAGGCACCTGGTTGTTGACTGTCCAGCATGAGCCAATGATGTTAGTAATCTATACCTTGTGCTAAATATTTCTGTCCAGTCAGCAACTATGCATTTACAGTGCTGACTCAACCACCTTCCACCACTTGCCATGTGACTCCGCCTGCCTAGCAGTGGTAGCCAAATCACTCATTATCTCATTTGCCATCATTGTAAAATGCTGCAAATGTAATTTTTACAGTATTTTCTGACTTCTTGCTAAGTGGAAAGGAAATGTAAAACATGGATGATTTATGCTGTGATCTTGAAACTCACTTAAATGGAAATATGTTGGTTTAATAACTGTTTTGTAGATTGAAGCTGAAATCCCTAAAATTATATACAAGTCTCCCAGGAAGAAAGAGTAGATCTTTCTTTAAAAACAACAACAACAACAACTCCTTTTCTGTCTTGCTATTCAAGTTGCTCCTTCAATTTTCTCCACCCACTTTTCCAATTGGTTTCTTTCTTAGTATTGTTTGAAGAAGCAAGCAAAAACTATGTTTCTGCCTGCAATAAGTGGTTTATATATGCCAGTGTTATATGCCACTGTGGGTTGGGACCCACTTGGTGGGTCGCGACCTGATTTCTGGTGGGTCCCAGGTGATGGAAAAATCAGATACGTAATTGCCACAAGCCCTGAGGCTATTCAAAAATCAAATAGCTGCTAACTGCCCTGCAAATAGCTGAGCTCCTGCAGTTTGCAAGCTTGTGTAAATATAGGGAGATAAATGTTTGAGCGCCTCGTAAAGCTAGGTGGGTCCCAATTTAGTATCATTTTAAAAAGTGGGTCCCGGTGCTAAAATGTTTGAGAACCACTGGTATATGCAATTGGTTTTCCAGTCTACAGCTACAGAAAAGGAAGAGCTTCATGCACTTTGTGACACCTTGCCTCCCATAACCATGGGAGCTCTATGCATGCACAGGAATCTACAACATGGATTATATTTTGCACAGACTAAAATGAGACTCATGTACCCGATTCACTAATAATAGAATTTAAGTTTATTTAGTTTCACTAATTGCAGTAGAATTAAATTGACTGAAATGCAAGTACTGGTACTTTGGTGTAGTAGAACATTGGGGCTACCTGTCCAGAGGGACCTTGTGACATCACACTCCAAGGGGAGAGCTGTTCTTCCACCGTGTGGTCTCTTCCTTGGACTCTTCTGTCCTTTGGCTGGGTTGCTCTTCCTCTCTCAGCCATCTGGAGAGAACTCCATGTTGACCTATAAATTGTTTTATAAAAAAAACTTTATAATTATTACAGCCCTCCTTTATAAAAATTGCATAGCAAGCCACACAGGCACAAGAGGAGTCTCATCTCTTTCAATACTTTCTCAGCATTGGCATAGCAGTACCTCACCATAGTGATTCAGTTGCTGCAACAGCTGCTTCCCAACCCAAATAGGGCCTGACTTGAGCCCCCTCATCTCCCCAACCCTTGTGAGCTTGGCTCATTGCAGTATCCTGGATGTAAGGAATTGCAACATTTGGCTAAATTGAATTTTAGCTTGAATGCCATGTTTTAAAGAAGGTTGTTTTGTGAAGGTTCATCTCTGTGTGACTCTTAAACCTGAAGTGTTTTGAAACAGTTTTGTATTATTAACAGTATTTATATACCGCTTTAACAAAAAGTTCACAAAGCGGTTTACAGACAAATTCAAATGATTAAATGGCTCCCTGTCCCAAAAAGGCTCACAAACTAAAAAGATGCAGAACACCACTAGCAAACAGCCACCAGAAAAGAGTCTCTGCTGGGGTGAAAGGGGGGCAGTTACTCTCCCCCTGCTAAATATAAGAGGAGCACCAGTTGAAAAAGTGCATCTTGCCCAGTTAGCAGTTATTTATTATTAGGTTATTAGTTAGGTTATTTATTATTAGATGTAAAGGATCTCAGGGCAGTGTATTTGTTCTCCACCATTTATTACCTACCCAGTTACCTTGTGTAGTACATTAGGCATAGAGATAGTGATTTGGCCAAGATCACGCAGTGAGTTTCATGATTGAGAGGGATTTGAACCTCAGTTGTACTAGTCCAAATCCAACATTTAATTTATTTTAAATATTTTTATCTCACTGTTCCTAAAAAGATGAAAGTGGCTTACTATAATAAAATATAACAAAAACTTAAGAGTAAAATAAATAACAGCGCAATCCTATCCATCCCCCCCATTGGTGCAGCAGTGCCAAAATGGCGATCGCTGCATGCTGCATCCTATGGTGGAGGGGCAGTCCGGGAGATCTTCTCTGGGTAAGGGAACGTTTGTTCCCTTACCTGGGGGTATGCCTCCGAGGCTTGGACGGGTCTACTTGGACCTGTGACAGCTAAATAGCTTGCGCAGGTCCGCGTGTACCCACATCGCAAGATCAGGTCCAGGAAGGGGGTTAAGATATTTGTGGTGCTGTTGCTGCCGATCCCGCCCCCTCCCAGGCCCGATTCGCCCATTCCCCCGTCCCTGTCGCAGCCCTCCCCCACCCCATTTTCCCCACCCCATTCCATCCTCTCCCCACCTCATTCCACCCTCACACCACCCCTTCTGCCTCCCTTGCCATCTTGCCTCCTCTAGCAAGCAACGGGGGATCCGCTGGAGCAGGAAGGAAGGCACAGGCCTTCCTGCTGGCACTTCTGGCAGCGCGCTATGTAGCGCACTATCGGGTGCCTTTTGCAACTGGCTCTGACTGCTTTACAGCAGTCAGTGCCAGCGGAGGACAACGTGCAGCATTGGGGGCAGGGGTGTATTATCTATAGGCTGACTAAGCTTCAGCCTAGGGGCCCCGCAGGGACAGGGGTTGCAGAGGGACAAGTCTCTATAGGGTGAGAGGAACTCACTCTATAGCGAGAGTGAAGTGCTGGAGGGGGCCCGAAATACCTGAAGCCTAGGGGCCCGGCCATGGGTTAATACACCCCTGATCAGGGGGTAAGTATAAGATTGGTCTTTTAGTAACATAGTAAAAATACATAAAAACAAGCACAATAAATAGGTAAACAGCCGCCAGCAATACAAAAATAATAAATAATAATCACAGAGCATACAGTTTTAAAACCCAGCACAGTAGGGAGGTCAGATAGCAGTCCCACCAACATTATAGTCCAACCTAAAGTTCCCCTACCACCCTCTCCAAACGTCTTACAAAATAAAAATGTCTTGAGGTCCTTGTCAGAACCCCTCCAAAGATGGCATAGTCCTTAGTGTAAAAGGGAAGGAGTTCCACACACACAAGTGTAAATTTGCACATTTACTGTTTGATATCGACGTGTTCAGCCTTTGTTACAGTCATATAGGGGCATAATTTATAGATACCAATCACAAGAGCTTTCAGTTGGACAAATAATCCAATGTTTATAGCAAGAGCTACTTAAAAAGGGCTGCTGATACACATGTATTAAAAATATAGATTAGCATTGGTAATATGAAATTGTTGTCTTGATTAGCCTGCAAATAAGTGTGTGCTCCCTTTTTTGTTTTTACCAGCCAGCATTCTGCAAGCCATGTCACTCTTGATTTGTGCTGAGATGTACCAGGTGTCAAGGCTCCAGCACATCTGTGAGCTTTATATCATCACACAGCTTCAGAGTATGCCCAGTAGGGAATTAGCATCAACAAGCCTGAGTGTTGTCAACTTGCTTAGAAAAGCAAAGGTAGGGGTTGACAGTTTATGAATTTGTGACGTACAAAGTATGTAAACATTGACTTTCATTGGCTTGACCAATAAAGTGTTTGGCATTTCTCTAACCAACAAAAACTGGGGCTTTCTGCAAAAATGTTTCTGACATTAAAGTTGTCAAACTGATGGAGGGGATGGTCTAGGGCGGCTGCTCCTGTCCCATTAACAGGGATTCAATCAGCAGAAGTCATTGGGTAAAACTATTATAGTGCAGTTGCTAAAGAGTCATTTACAGGGGCTGCTTCAAAGGTTGGAAACCCTGACTGAGGTGGGAGAACCATGGTGAGTTGGTTTCCCTCTCATTATTAAAGTGATACAGTGACCTATTGAAAGCCTGCACCCACTGGTACTGCGATGCCCCTTTCAAATAGCTTATGCTATTGCTGAGAAATATTGCATTCCCTGTGGGATTCCTTTCAGAGAGGATTGGGGCAATCCAGTGACCAGTATCAGGAAGGCAGATTTTCCACTTCCAACAAAGATATTCCCAGATGAAGCATTTTGTTTTCTGGAATATATCAAAAGAAAACTATTCATGATTAAGCACTATCGAAATGTGTGAGACAAAATAGTCATGATTAATCTTTGAATTAACAAAAGGAAGTATTTTCCAGGTTGTTCTGGTCGTTTTATTTATTTAAGAAGAGATTGCCCTAACGTTTCGCTCCTAATCTGAGGAGCATTATCAAAGGAACAGCAACTTGCTGTCTGCTCTAGTTCTTCTTGGTGCAAGATGTTAACAGTTGGGAAGTTAACTGCTGCCTTTGCCAAGTTCTTTAAAGGCATTGAGGTACCCTAGGTTATGGTTATGATTTTGCAATACTACTAGGTAACACTACCCTAATCACAAGTAAAGCTCCTCTCTGATTCTGAAGTAGAAGCCTGTAACTGTGAGAACTATTACTCCAATTCTTGCATTCCAGCACTAATCACGTAGAAGCAAGTGTCCTTGCACGTGCTGATCATGTACGCACATATGTAACTCTAATCAGAAAGTACAACCCCTCCTATGCAGACTCAGCCATGAACAAGCCATGCTTTGTGAAACTGGACATTACTGGACACTATTTCATAGATAAGCATATATGGAGGTGTGAAGGTGATAGGCTAGAAAACACCGCAAACAGGAGGAGAAATTGTTGATTATGCATGACGTTTAATTTGCTATAAAAACTCTGAATGCCTCGTGTTCGGGGCCTCAGTCTTTTTGAACCGATTCCACTGGGGTCATTTGTTCCATGGAATAAAATCTATCCTGAATTCTATTATCTGTTTGCTGTGCTGTTATTGGACAACGTAGAGCCGGAATCCAGTACTACTTTATGGTGTACTACATAATGGTGCCGTGAACCAACGAAGTCATGATTAACTTTCGTCCTGTTAATTTTTATGGCTGCAGTAATGTTTGGGAGTAAACTCCATTTTACTCAGAGAATCTTTCTTCAGAGTAAACATGCTTAGAAATGTGCTGTAGGGCCTAGGTTCTATTAATTCATTAGATTTAAGTTCATCACAACTAACTTGATTGGTTTTAGCAGTGCTTAGCCATGAATAACTTTCTTTGGATACAAACCTAAGTGTTATTTAAAGAGAGAGAAAAATGGACACTCAAAAGTGGGGTAGTGGGTAAATCAACCCCGAGTGTCATTTCAAAGTCTACAAAACGATCGGAGATACACTCCACCAAGAACTCTACCCTCTTGTTGAAATCGGATTCATTTTTACATTGCAACAGTGTTCTTATTTAATAGTATTTGTGACTTATTCTAATTTAATTTTGTTCTATTATTATGTTCCTATTATGCCAAACCAGTCATAATTTTTTTTCAATTAAGCGGGTGGCGCAGCGGGTTAAACCGCTGAACCATAAGCTGTCGATCGAAAGGTCGGCAGTTCAATTCCCGCGACGGGGTGAGCGCTCGTTGCTTGGCCAGCTCCTGCCAACCTAGCAGTTCCAAAGCATGTCAATGCGAGTAGATAAATAGGTACTGCTTGCGGGAAGGTAAACAGCGCTCCGTGTTCCAGCCGGATGCTACGCTCTGCAGCAAGGAGAGTCATGCCGGCCACATGACCACGGAGGCGTCTTTGGACAACGCTGGCTCTTCGGCTTTGAAATGGAGATGAGTACCACACCCTAGAGTCGGACACGACTGGACTTAATTGTCAGGGGATACCTTTACCTTTTTTATTATGCCAAACCAGTTATAATTTTTTTTCAAATAGATATAGAAATAAAGAATTCGGTTTATAAAAACATCATATGCTTGTTTATAAAAGCTCCTTTGTTGATCTGTTCAGAGGACTTTTTTTTAAAGGTTTCCTTGACTATGGGATTATATAGTATGGGATGCTATGGGATAATGAGCCATTAAAGCTGGTTTCTTCTCATGACCTCTCTTTCCTTAACATTTAATAATATAACTTGCATTAATTCATGCTGATCTTGACTGAAAGCTAAATTCCACTACAGGCATAAATTACATCAAATCCTACTTCCGCTAATTAAGGTCACTTGAAATACATTTGGTAATAACAAAGCATCAATGACTGAATCTAGTGATGACAGGCTTTTGCTACAAATAGACGAACAGCTCAATCCTGTTGGGTTTAACTGCTGGTGGAACTAGCATTCTGCCAGAGGATACTGCCTCATGGCAGTGGCAAAAGTCTCTCTTTTTTAAAACATTTTAATGTTTGCCCCTGTATCCGCAGATTTAAGTATTTACGGGGGTTCTGGGAACGGAACCCAGTGGATACTGAGGGCCAACTGCAATGCTAATTAAATTCTTGCGCTGAGTGAATGCATTTTCCCCATTATTGATGCTTGTCCTTCATTGTGACAGGGATAGTTTAGGAGTCTTAAGGAATCTGTATAGACAAAACTCCTTAATCTTGTCAGGCTGAAATAATTCAATTTAAGCTAGTTTATCTCTACTAGCCTCAATAAATAAATTTGTGGAAGTGAATTTCATTAACGATGCCTTCTTAAACAAGCTGATATTCCAGTTCTCTAGTTTAACTAGTTATGCCGACCATCCGTATGCAAATTGAGCAGCTATGTTGTTTGTACCCCAGAAAAGATTCTGTACTGTTCATGTTCTTGTATATTTTACCTTCATTTCTTTTTGTTTTGTTTTGCAGTTTCACAACTCTGATTGCCTTTCAAATTGGCTGCTCCATTTTATTGCTTCTAACTACTTAATCTTCAGTCAAAAACCTGAATTTGAAGATCTTTCAGGTAATTTACCAGTTTGCTTCTTAAACAAAAACAATTGTACAAATGGTGTCATTTGTACTACCATCATGAGCGCATGCTATGGCAGCTATTTTGCGTGCCATTTACAATGGCAGATTACAAGATCCGCCACTGTAAGTGCTTGATAGGATTTGGCCAAAAGACTCTTGTGGTTAGGAACAAGACAAAAATAAATCAAAAGCGGTGTCTAATTTCTAGTAACAGGAATTGAACCATATGGGCCTGAGTCAGGCTAGTTCCATTTTAAACACAAGCTATGACATCAACAAATGTTGGAGGGTTCTTCTTCACCACATACCTGTTCAGCCCCCCCCCCCCCGTATCTGCAGATCCACTATCCGTGGATTCACTTATCCGCGGTTTGCAGGATGCCCATTACCTTTGTTAGGAGTCTAGCACTGGCGTGAAGCCCGCGCATTTCTTCCTCAAACAAAACACTATAAGCCAGCGTGCTCCCTGGAGCTATAAGCCTGCTGGTTTATAGCATACATTAGGTAAGCAGCCTGCATTATTTATTTATTTATTTAAAAATTTATACCCCACCTTATCCCATGCCAAGGCGAATGCCCAAGGCGGCTTACAACAAAGATAAAAATACATAATGTAAAACAATAAAATAAATTAAACACAATAAAAACCACTGGGGGGGCACGCAACAGTATAGAGCAGAGAAGCAACGGAGCAAAACATCTTGAGACTCAAAAGTCAGACATCAACCCATCACCCAAACGCTAGACAAAACAAACGTTTTGAGCCCTCGCCGAAAAGTCAGGAGGGAGGGTGTAGTTCTCAATTCCCTGGCAAAGAGCTCTCCTGCAATTCCCCTGCATACTAGAGAGGCTCCTGGGAGCACACTGTCTTTGTAACGTTTTGTTTAAGGACTGTTTTAAGGTTTATAGCGTTTTGTTGTTGTGGGGAGTAGTGTTCCCCCATTCATGGATTCCCGGTATCCGCAGGGGCAGTGGTGCCCCTAAGAGGGGCCGGAGGGATGCAATGCCCCCAGGTGACAACCTTGGGCTCCTCGCAAGGAGGAGCTGCGGTGGGATTTTAGTGCTCCAAGGCTGCTTTCTTCTAGCCAGAGGGCTGTGTTTGCAGCCACGAAGCAGAAATGCGCCAAAAATGGTATGTTTTTGGCCCCCCCCCACCCACCCTGCATTCTGGAAACCTTCAAATGAAGACTTCTGGGAGTGCAGGGGGTGGGGCGATGATGCAAAATGTGTCATCCCCTCCCCCTCGGGGCCTGCCTAGCAATGCAACTGGCGGGGGGAAGAACCTATCCCCTGTGGATACGGGGGGGGGGGTCATACTTGATGAAGCTTGCCAGGCAAGCACAAGGGCAGTAATTTCATCTGTTTGTAAGAGAGGCACGTAGCCTTTTCCAAAAGAGCAGTATAGACTCAAGGAAGTTATAAAGGGACATAGATAGCTCTTGGGGATTAGCAAAACCACAGGCCAAACACAAGACTAAGGGACCATGGGGGTGGGGGAGAAAAAACAACAAAACTGCTCATGATTATGGATGTGCAAATAGGGATTCCCACAATCGGTGTGGACATACTGTCTGAGGGGAGAGCACCAGTTTTGCATGCAGAAGGTCCAGGTTCAATCTGTGACATCTCCAGACAAAGCAGCCAGGCATCAGTAGGCAGGGGGATCAGGACCACAGCATGCAGGGAGGGAATATTTTATCTTTCTCATAGTACCATTGAAAATTGCCTTCTGTCTGGTTTTTAGTATCAGGAGCTTCTCCAAGAAAGCAGGGTTGGCTTTGTATAGTAGCCAAAAACACACACAGTCTTAGTTTCATAGATCAACGTATATATTGTGTATTTCTGCATCTGTAATGTGTAGACACTATTTAATTGCTTTTCATCCGTTTGATTTTGTCTTGATCTGTATTCAGTATACAACACTTTGCCTTTTTTATTAGTTGAAGAACGCAGTTTCGTTGAGATGCATAGATGGCCTTCTAGTGTGTACCTGAAACAGCTTGCAGAATACAGGAACTACATTCATTCTCGAAAATGCCATTGTGTAGTAATGTAAGCTGAAAATTGATCCTATTGCTTCTGAAGAGGAGAGCCACAGGCAATTGCATCAGGAATCTTACAACTGGACAAGCCAATACTGAGTTTAAATGCTATGAAACTATATGATATTGCACTTGCTAATGAATAACTACTGTACGTTTTAAGAGCATGTGAAACAAGTTGTAGGACAGCATAAGCATTTAACCAGGCTGTGTCTCTTGTGCTACTGGGTCTGATGCTACTTTATTTTATCTTTACAGAGACTTGTTAAACTCTATAACTGGGAATTTTAAGAACCCAAAGGGGAGAGATGGAAAGCTCATTAGATTTCTGTAGGCCCCACTCCTTTGGAAACTATAGAACCCACTTGTTTGATTTACTAGTTGGTTCTCTTAAGAATTTCTGAAATTTATAGTCCTTTTTAGAATGTTGTTAAAGCAGACAAACTTGTTGGTCATGTTGTTATAATGAGAATTAAACCTGTAACTCCTGTTAATTGCATCAAATTCCTGTGCAGTGGTGTAAGCACTACATCATTGTCTCTCATCACTTCCCCCCCACTGAAGTTTTTGATTACTTTGAAAGTATTGCATAACAGAAATAGTTGTTCATTATAATATTGTCTTCCATGAATATTTTTGGAATCATTTCTGTGAAGGAAAAAATAGTGGCAACATTGTCAGAATCCTGTAACATTGTCAGAATCCTGTAACAATATTAAATTCCTGCCAGCACCTACTGTGTCCCAGGCTCCTCTGAGCCACTATATTCCCTTTTAAAGTCCACATCAGGCTAAAAATTAGCACGCCTTTCCCTTTCAGTTGCAATTGTGCGCAAAAAGAAAATCACTGAACTTCAAAAGGCAACAACTAACAAGTTTTATTACTTTCCAAGCAATAAATAATGTCCAGCAGCCCTTCCCAGCCAGTACTTATCTAAATAGCGTCCATAGAAAATCCCAGCTCGTTACTTCATGGCTGTGGTGCCTTTCTCCAATCCGGCAAAGCATCTTGTAGCAAAAGTCCAATCAGGAAAAGTCTCTCCAACCACCAGTCGGGCAGAGTTTTCCCCAATATCAGTCAATCCAGCAGAGTCTTCCCATCCTGAACAAAGTCATCATCACTCAGTAATCCAGCAGCATGTCCCTCTGGCAAGGTCCGGTCCAACAGCTTAGGAGCTTCATCAGCAACCTCCCCGCGGGTGAGGTGATTCCATGTTGCAGACGTGCTCTTTTTATCCTTCCTAGCCCTAATTAGGGCTAAGGGCTTGCAGTTGTTGGCTGGCAATCACTGTATCAAAAGTCCTTCTGATTGTCCACAGGTATGAAGCCACGCCCAAGTGCCATCAGCTGTGCATCCACCCACACAGTCTTGGGAGTTAACCCTTTATATCCCAGTCCTGTCAAACTCCAGGTCCTTTAACCCCTTCCTTCCCGGATCTGTCAAAACAGAAGACCACTGCTACCACTACTAACTCGTCGCTGATCTTCCACAATTTCCACTACAGCACCTTCCAAGTAGATGATGAAATAAAAACTAATATTTTCCATCTGAATTCCTTGGCATAAATTATTCCTAAAGGAAGTGTGTAAAGGGAAACACTGTTCCAAAAATACTTTGTATCTTTAGCTTAGCAATGGGCATGATCCTACCTGAACATGCAGGGCAGGATATTATAGGTGCTGTGTGCTAGTGGAGCTCATGAGGCAAGGCATAGGTCCACAACCCCCTGCTAGTCGTTGCTGCTTACATTTTGGTATTAAGTAGGCTGGGAGGAAGAGGCTAGCAGGGCTAACATGGTCTAGGTGCTCATGATCCAGACCTTGCCGGATCCAGGGAGCCTAAAGACAGTGCCCCACCCAGTCCATCACCCCAGTCTCCCTATACCAAACTATAATGAACACATCCAGATTTAGGTTCTACTCTTCCCCAGTGAAACTTCCCTGCTCCAGGTAGGTAGACCCTGCATGTGGTCTCACTGCAATCAGCCTGAGCACCTGGACTTGGCAGGGCTCAGAGGGCTGAATGCCCTTCTGAAAGGCATGGGATATTTCCCCATGCTGTGTCATTGCATGCACCTGCTGAGAGCATAGCCTGTGTATTTGTGCGCACACAGCCACATGAGGCTATATGCAAATACCAGTAATTCATGCACCTGGCTCTAAGGTACTATTTGTACATGCAGAGGCTTTTGTATTTTATCTTCCCCATGCAAAAATGGCATGGGATCATGCCCTTGTTTTCCTAGATGAGAAGTGAACGAGGAACTTTCAGGTTCACAGTTCACACTTTTAACCAGTATACTGTACCAGATATTGTTCTCATATAACCCCCTCCCCATGTTAACCACCCTTGTATATACTGTTTTGTATTAGGTTTTTTATGTTTTTAAAATCTGAGGCATTTGTGGAGCTCTTACTAGAAACTAGTCTCTTTCCAGCACTGATATTTTTATTTTTCCAGAGACAATTTAAAAAGCATTTTCTGCATTTTTTGTTTATTTGACATTCCATATTTAATATGGAAATGTACAAAGACCAATAAGTTATAATTTATTATGTTGTGTTAATATTAAAATGGTAATACATTTTTGTATTACTATGTCAGTAGGGCATGCAAGGAAATTACAAATATCTAATTATTAACTAAGTATGCAAACAGACCATATAGGTTGTAATTCCTCACCTGTACTCACTCTTGCATGTATTAGATATAGATTCTGCATACTATAACTATAGCAAATCACAAATGGATTTGGTAACATATTACAGCAATTTTACCACATTGATAAACCGAAGGATACTATTCTTAAATTACTACTACTATTACTTGGAAGTGTGTGTAGCCCTGTGTAAGTGTTCGCTGTTGTACATTTTGTTCTCAAAATATGTATATCACAATCTTAAAGCCCAGTTCTATGACCTGCCATGCTGGAGCAATACTGCACAGGAGTAATTGTATGGAGCTTGATGGGAAAGAGCAGGACCACTAATGTTTCTGCTGCATGGCAAGAATACCAAAGAGACTTTGAGAACTGAGAAAAATAGTACAGTGGATTCTCTCTATCCACGGGTTTGTTTCACCGCGGATCCTGATCTGAGGGGTCCACGTTAAGAAGGTTTTTAGGGAAAAACCCCAATCCCTGTTTTTACCTGTGTGCAGGCAAAATGTGTGGTTTCCAATCCTCTGCAGGGCTTTTTCAAGCGAAACGACCCACTTCTGGGTCCTGTAAAGGCTACTCTTTCCTCCCAGCCTTGCTCCAGGATGCATTCTGGGGTGAGCCTGGGAGAGAAGAGCCTTCACACGACCTGGAAGTGGGTTGTTCAGCTTGAAAAAGCCCTGTAGAGACTTGGAAAGGTAAAAATGGAAATTGGGGGACTTTTTTTCTACTTTTAAAAACCTTCCTAGCACAGACCCCAGTATCCATGGATTCTTGGTATCCTCAGGGTGTGTGTGTCCGGAACCAGGTCCCACTGTAATGGCTTTTTAGCATTGGCGACTGTATGGGGTAAACCATGTGTGCTTGTGGATCCTCATTCAACTAGGGATGGTGTATGGTCATAGCTGGGTTAGGGAGAGTATACAACAACTTTAAATTAGTTTAGCTTAAAAATTAGTAAACCCTTGGAATATAGTTATATAAATCATGGGATTTATTATTATTATTTTTGTAAAATAGCTGTAAATAGCTTAATCTGCTGAATAGGGCCATAAGGACACAGACTTTTCTGTTTCCTTGACATGAACACATTGCACCATAGTCCTCTCTCAAATTGTTAAATGCTGCCCACCTGGAAGCTCATAAGCTATAAATTAGGAAAGTTCTTGTGAGGTTCCATAGGTAATTATGTCTACTTTGAAAGACAACTTCCAGTAATTTCTGCATCTTCTAATTATAGTAGAATTATTTATGAATCAGCAGGTATTAGTGTTCAAGAGAGTTCATATGAAAGGGATTACTGTACTATGAAGTCTATTTTTATAATAAAGTTCTTTCCAACAGACTGTTACAAGAAGTGTCTTAAGTTAAATTATGAATATATTCTAATGTCAAGCCAGCATGGAGGTTTACAGAGAGGTAACCCTCAGATCACAATAAGAATATTTGTTATAGTCTTGTCACCTCAGTTAAGAATGTTTGTAGCCAAACAAATTTTGTTATGGCTTGTGTTGAATATTAAACAATTTCACAGGTTAGCAGGGGCTTATAAATTAAAATTTAACTTTATTATTTAAGTCCTGGTAACAAGACAATAAACTGTTTTTACTAAGTGTTAATTTTATGTGATTATTTATCCATGAAATAGCTACAGTTCAAACAATAGTGGATTGTATATTTGATCATCTTTAGCTACAGTTCAAACAACAGTGGATTGTATATTTGATCATCTTTAGGAACAGAACATTTTATCCTGTTAGATAAAGTCAAGAGCACATTCACAGTAAATTACATATACGTACTATGATTAATATTTCATTTAGCTATATACACTACAAAGTTATTCAAAAATCCACACTTTGCCACTATATCCCACCCATAAATTGATTTTCCCCAAAGCAAAATTAAATCGTGCTGAGCGTTTGGGGTGGGGTGTAGGAATTGGGCTCTCCTTCCAATGCCACTTCTCAGCTCAAGACCCTGATTTTCTCAAACATTGCTTATGTGGCCACCTTATTGTTGCAGTTTCCTTGTTTGTAGGTCAAATGGTAGCATGAAAAACTCATGACTGATGTCTTTTCTATGATTTCAGTCATAGCCTTCTTGGCTTCTTGGTACATTGTCACGTGTGAAGCTGTAACATTGCAATCTGCATTCAAATCACATTTTTAGTTCTTTAGAATGGAAAATTTCTGCCAAGTAGCTAAACAGTCTTATCTAAATACTGTATAGTGTTCTCACCAGTGATGGGGACTCAAGTCAAATGACTCGACTCGCAAGTGTGACTTAGCCACTTTTTCCCTGACTCGTACTTGTACTCGTGACCCACTGACTCGCACTTGCACTCGTGACCCACGGGACTCGTACTTGACTTGCACTCGTGGGGGTAACGACTTGCCATTTCCAAGTCATTTTCCTTTAATGGCCGGCGTCAACACAGGCAGGCAGGTGCAGTGGAGACCTTGGAGGAGGAGGACAGCAGGGAGGAAGGGTTTTCAAGGGGGAGGGAAAGCAAGCCTGGCTCTGAATCCCCCCCTTTTGTTGCTGTCTGTTTGCCATTGGCCACAACTCCGAGCGCGAGGGGTGGGGAGGAGTGAGGGAAGGCGAAGCTGCCGCAGCAGTTCCTCCTCATTGACCAAAACTCCGAGCCCAAGGGATGCTCGGCTCAGCAAGGGGAAGGTGCAGGGAGGGAATAATAAATGGTTTGAATGTTTGTTTTTCCCAAACTAGATGGGTGGTGATAAGACTGAGAGGTGAGGGAAAGGGCATAGGGGGAGCCAAGTGGGTGCTTTAAAAGTCTCAGAGGTCCCCACACACACCCCACACACAGACACCCACCTACCCCATTTTCAGGGGAAAAAGCCATTTTCCCCAAAGTGACTCGACTCGTGACTTGTGACTCGTGGTTTCTAGCCTTACTTGTACTCGACTCGCACTTGTGCAAAAATGACTCGCACTTGACTCGTACTTGCCCAAAAATTTTGACACTGACTCGCACTCGGACTCGCACTCTTGCAAAAATAACTCGCACTCGCACTCGAACTCGTGACCTAGTTACTTAGATACATCTCTGGTTCTCACCCACCATTCTCTCCAATGTGTACCACTCTAACCTTATAAACACTAAACATGTGCCATTTGGTGGCCCATTCCTCCAATTTGGAGAGGTCCCCTGGAGCTCTTCAGAATCTGGTTTATTAGTACCACCCTGAATAGTTTGGTGTCATTTGCAAATTTTGCCACCACACTGTTTACCCCTAACTTTAGATGATTTATGATCAAGATCAAGTTAAGCACTAGTCCAGTGGTTCCCAAACTTTTTTGACTCGCGGCTCCCTTGACCTCCCTCGCTGTTAGCTGTGACTCCCCATTACAGTGCATGGAAGAAACAGGCACTCTTTACATGCTCAGAGGCACCCTTTCTTATATGTATGTGTATATGTATGTGTATATTCCCAAAACGAGCCCTAAAGTGGATTTTCCATGCTTATGCTGAGCAGCAGCTAAGCCAGCAGTGCGCAGGGTGGGGTTGGGATGCTGCCCTCCCTCCATTGGCAGGCCTGGGTAGAGGGCACTGATGTTGTCTGTGTTAGTCCTATTCATGGCAAGAGAAACATCAAAGCATGGGAGGGAAGCCCCAGTTGCACAAGAGGGAAAGAGAGAGAAAGCTAGCTCCTTTTGGTAGTATCTTTGCAAGATGAAAAACAGATTCTTATACAGCCTGGCAGTTTCGGGGGGGGGGGGGGATTGTCCCAGCAACTAGAGTGGGGAACTAACTTAGAGGTGGGTCACAAAGGAAGAAGGAGAGAAATCCTAATAATTAATCAACCAAACTAAACATAGAAATCAAAGACTGTATGTAAAGCAGAACCTGCTCTGCACCATTTTCAATTGCAGGTCTTGCATTTGTTTTGTGTTTATTAAAAACATTCAACAGAAAGAAAATACTTTACTTGCAAACCTGCAATGTCTCAGGATTTGGAGAGAAACGCTCCAAAGTACCGGTACTCAGCTTATCAATAGAGTTGTAAATCGTTCTTTAACATAAGATAAGGGCTTTGCTCACGCTGTGGTTAAAAACAAGATGTGGAAAGTGCGGTTGAGTGACCCGATGTGAAGAGGGAAAAGATCTTTTCCGGATCTTTGTTTTTGCTCTCTCTCTCTCTTGCAAGCAAGAATAGGTGTTAATTAAAAGATTAACGCGACGCCCCTGGCTGCTTTTGATGACGCACTTGGGAGTCCCGCCTCACACTTAGAGAACCTCTGCACTAGTCCCTTGGGGAACCCCACTTCTTCCCTCCACTTTTCAAAATTGCCCATTTATTCCTACTTTCTGCTTAATCAGTTACCAATCCATAAAAGGACCTGTCCATTTATTCCATGACTTCCAAGTTCACACAAAAGCCTTTGGGGAGGAATTTTATCAAAAACTTTGGAAGTCCAACTATACAATGTCAAGTGGATTGCCTTAGCCACATGCCTGTTTGAGTGTTGACCCTCAAAGAACTCTAGGACTTACCTTTGCAGAAGCCATTTGATATCCTTCAGCAAGGCTCGTTCTTCCAGATACTTCATAATTTTATCTTTAACTATGCTTTCCACCAATTTACCTGAAACAAATGTTAAGCTGACTGGCCTATGATTTCCAGGCTCCTTTGGTTTTACATTAAGTTTCTTCCATTTCTTTGGCACAAAGGCCAATTTAAACAACAGGTTACGTATTTTGTGAGATCAGCAATTTCACATTTGAGTTCTTTAAGAACTCAGGTGGATGTCATTTGGACCCAGATATACTGTGCAGAATGAAATTGGCTGCCAGAGCAATTCTGCACAGTATATCTGTGTTTCCCTTGAAAATGCCCAGAGTCTGGACAAAACGTTGGGATTGATATTGACATTTTATGTGGATTTTTTGTGTTTTTATATATTTTAAACTGGAATTCCTCTTACTTGTTGATATTTTAAAAATTGTACATGATTTTTTAACCCATAAAAATCTCTACCTTTTTACAATATGTCTGATCATGAAAATATCCATGCTACCTGGAGAGGCTTGATCGTTTTGATTTTCCCTTTTAGCTTCCTTTTTACTAATTCCTTTCATTTTTGAGACAGTCTCTTGTTTCAACCCCAGAGTGTCTGTGTCAAACCTCCCTGGAACATTCCGATTACATATTTGTTGAACTCTGATCATTGTTCCTAATGGTTTGACATCACTCACATCTCGCACTAGGTCCTGTGCACCACATAGGGTTATGCCTAGGGGTGCGCTTCCCCTCTGGTCAGTTCTGTTCTAGTCATTTAGAGCATCTAGACATGGTCTGTTTGTCATGACATGAACATGAATTTACCGGGTCTGTGTGGAAAATTAAATCGCCCATTGTTAGGTGCCTCTTTGATTTTTTCCCCTCCAAGTCAAGATCACTCTCAGCATTACGGTAGGAGGGCAATAGCAAATCCAAGTACTTGATTGGGGGCTGGTATTTCCATCAGTTTCCTTCTTCCTCAGGTTGATGCCCTGCTTCTCCGAGACTCATTCTCTGTGACAGCAGCATAATCGTTAGCCCGGGAGTGGGACATTCTACCACATTTTTGAAAGCCTCATCCTCCACTTACATCTCTGCCTCTCTCAGCTTCTCCAGCTCAGCTGTCTTGACTTCAAGAAAACACACTTGTTCCCTGAGGGACAGGAGGTCATTGCACTGAGAACACGCCCCCCCCCCCAAAAAAAACCTGCTCAGCAGGCAGATAGACTTACATGAGACACTGTAAAACACTGGAAGGCTGCAATCCTATACACACTTTCCTGGGAGTAAGCCACATTAAACACAATGGAATTTACCAGTACTTCTGAGCAGATATGCATAGGATGGTGCTGGAAAACCCCTATCCCCTGCTGACTTTAACTAAGTAACTAGTTCTATTTATTGTTTCTTTCATGTCTTTTACAGTTTATTTAAGGTAAAGGTATCCCCTGACAATTAAGTCCAGTCGTGTCCGACTCTATGGTGTGCTGCTCATCTCCATTTCAAAGCCGACAAGCCAGCGTT
The DNA here is from genome assembly GCA_026170595.1 of Plestiodon gilberti rubricaudatus. Classification (NCBI taxonomy): domain Eukaryota; kingdom Metazoa; phylum Chordata; class Lepidosauria; order Squamata; family Scincidae; genus Plestiodon; species Plestiodon gilberti. The sequence continues at coordinate 42,759,141 of JANXHW010000002.1, forward strand.
GTCCGAAGACGCCTCCGTGGTCATGTGGCCGGCATGACTCTCCTTGCTGCAGCGTGTAGCATGCAGCTGGAACACGGAGCGCTGTTTACCTTCCCGCAAGCAGTACCTATTTATCTACTCGCATTGACATGCTTTGGAACTGCTAGGTTGGCAGGAGCTGGCCAAGCAACGAGCGCTCACCCCGTCACAGGAATCGAACTGCTGACCTTTCGATCGACAGCTTATGGTTCAGCGGTATTTACTTCAAACCTAAATCTTGTTTTATTTCTGTATTTTATTTTAGAGAGCTGGGGGGAGGGTATTGGTGCTCTGGCCTCCTTACCCTCCTCCCCCATGGTGGTTTTGCCACATTTCATTCACCATGCTAGTACACAAAGGTACTATTTTATTTTTTTAAAAAAACAACACCACCACCCAAACAGGCCAACACATACATTCTAATTGGCATTTAGTCTGTGCTTTTCAATCAGACTGCAGTTTTGTTAAGATCAGATGTCAAAACTGATTCTTTTGACAATATTACATGCTACATTATTCAATATTTTTAAGGTGGTGCAAGTCATTCTTAGAGCATTTTGATGAGCATCTTGGATTTATTTATTTTTTTGCCTCCTAAGGGCAAATACCTACATTTGTGAGTGTTACCCCAGACCATTTTTTTCTAATATAGAAAAATCAGACCTTTATCCCTTGCAAGCTGGCCACAAGTCTGCATCATTTTACCTTACTATTTGGGTTTAGACAGGGAGAGAAGGAATAAGCAGCAGGGGAAGAACAGAATAACCCATGCCCTCTCCAAGCTATGAAGCAGTCAATTGCCAAATAGAACTATGAGAGAGGCTGAGGCACTATTTACATGGCAACCAGATACTTGGAAGACATAATCCAGATCAAAGCCTCATCTTGGAATTAGAGGAAACACACATGCAGCCTTCCTTGACGTTTCAGCCGCAGCACTGTCCTCTTTGGCTCCAAGTGGGGGAAATCAGTTTTTTTGCATGGCAAGTCTTTTCACATTGACCATTTACATTTTGTATGTGCATAACCTTTGGGTACTTTATGTAGGGAATATTCTGGCACCAAATCTACCATTTTGCACTCTGAAATACTATAGTCCAACAATTATACATATTGCAGATTAACTTACATCAGTCCTGTGAACATAGGGTTTAAGTTCAGGGATCAAGTACTGTATGTCAGACAGACACTGGCTGAGATCTGATGCCCATCTGAGGACTTGCATGGCCAGGCAGACTCTTGAACCCTCAATACTGATATGAATGGTAGAGCCCAGTGCAGCCATTGGGGATGGAGGGGGCACTAAATGGGGCCCAGTGCAGGGTTTTGTTCCAGAGCCCCCAGCACCCTGGTGCCAGCACTGTGTAAGTTCTTTCTTGGCTCTTACTGCCTCATTTCAATTCCACATCTGTATTTAAATAACTATACCCTCAAGCAGCTAGCCTCTAATTGTGAGAATCAAGACAATGCCTGCAAAGTGCTTTACTGTCAAAATCAGTAGCTTGCCACCTAACTATACAAAATATGGAACCAACAGTTTCTACTGTGCCTAGACAGAGCTAAGAGATACAAAAACAATAAGACACTTAGGGATCAGCTTAGGAGACTACCATAGTAGTGATATGCTGCCTGCTAATGTCAGAAGTGGACACAAAGGGCCGAGACACAGGAAGAGAGGGTTGGCTATGGTGGGCAAGAACCTATGTGGTGAGTGAGCCTGGAAGGAAATTAATGGTACTATGAAAAGGATAACAGACATACAGTTGATTAAAATGTTTTATTCTAGCAGTATCAGTTCTGATCATTTTCTCAGTTCACAAACCGAAATGCCCAAAGTTACAGCAGCATTCTTAAGACAAGCAGTAACTAGATCCGCCCCACCAGATTGCACACTAATCATTGCAGGGGTTGTAGAAGAAAGCAGGAAGTTGGCAATTGCAATTTTGTTTCCAAAGGTTTGTGTTGTAGCTTGAGGTAGTCTCATCCTCCACGCATTTCTGTTCTGAAAATGGAGGACAAAGTTGAGGCCACAGAAATATTTCCTGACAGGAAGTTTAGAAACTACAGTGAGCTTGAGCAATGTTTTAAGATAGAGGCTCCCAAACTCCCTCTGTTCACACAGCCTCTAGGCCAATTGTAGTTTTTTCACAGTATCGCTTGCTGTGTTTTTTACCTCAAAAATTTAAAATATTCCTTGGCACTCGTGTGAGTTTGCTGAGGTGCCCCGGGGCACCACAGCACAGTTTGGGAACTGCGGTTTAAAAGCAAGCTTGGGGGTTTGAAAAAAAAAACTTTCCATATAGTTTGTTAGTGAGAAAGTGTAGAGGCTGCTACCTCCCACTGTGTGGAGTGGGGGCTGGGTGGGGGCTGGGGCAGCAGCCCAGGCAGGGCTGGGGCCTGGGCGGTGTTCTTCGTGTGCGCGTGGCGCTGCCCGAAGCCCTGCCCACAAAAGGGTCGAACCAAGACGCAATAGTTGCGACTGCCCCTAGGTAGCAAGCCCAGGGGGGCATCAAAATCACCCCCGGGCCCACCCCCTCACCTCAGCAGCGAGCCTCGTAGCACTTCAAAATGCCTCGTGGGCAAGTCACGTAGTCATGGCGGGGGGGGGCAGGGCTTCACAGGGGGCATCATCTTGGCTCTGCCGCCCCCGGTAGGGGGCAGTGTCGTTATGACACTGCATGGGCATCCATCTGAGCCATGTACAACACACACGTTAAGTTACCGATAGTTTTCATGGAGAACTGCTTCTAGATTTTTTCCACATGTTCAAGTTAGCTGAAGGGTAATTTAATTGACAAAATAAAGATAAATAAATCACCAGGCCCGGATGGCATCCACCCAAGAGTTCTAAAGGAACTCAAGAATGAAGTTGCTGACCTATTGACCTATTGACCAAAATATGCAACTTGTCCCTTAAAACGCCAATCTTTAAAAAAGGAAGGAGGGGGGACCCGGGAAACTACAGGCCGGTCAGCCTAACATCTGTTCCAGGGAAGATGGTGGAAAGTCTCATTAAGGATAAAATCTTAAAATACATAGAAGAACAAGCTCTGCTGAGGGAGAGTCAGCATGGCTTCTGCAAGGGGAAGTCTTGCCTCACAAACCTGTTAGAATTTTTTGAAAAGGTCAACAGGCATGTGGATGTGAGCGAACCCGTGGATATTATATATCTGGATTTTCAGAAGGCGTTTGACATGGTCCCTCATGAAAGGCTCCTGAGAAAACTCCACAGTCAGGGAATAAGAGGGCAAGTCCTCTTGTGGATTAGGAACTGGTTGAAGACCAGGAAACAGCGAGTGGGAGTCAATGGGCAATTTTCACAATGGCGAGAGGTGAAAAGCGGTGTGCCCCAAGGATCGGTCTTGGGACCGGTGCTTTTCAACTTATTCATAAATGACCTGGAGTCGGGGATAGGCAGTGAGGTGGCCAAGTTTGCGGATGACACTAAACTTTTCCGGGTGGTAAAGACCAGCAGGGATTGTGAAGAGCTCCAGAAGGACCTCTCCAAACTGGGAGAACGGGCAGCAAAATGGCAGATGCGCTTCAATGTAAGTAAGTGCAAAGTGATGCACATTGGGGCAAGAAACCAAAATTTCACATATACGCTAATGGGTTCTGAGCTGTCTGTGACGGATGAAGAGAGAGATCTTGGGGTGCTGGTGGACAGGTCGATGAAAGTGTCGACCCAGTGTGCGGCGGCTGTGAAGAAGGCCAATTCCATGCTCGGGATCATTAAAAAAAGGGATTGAGAATAAAACGGCCAATATCATTCTGCCTTTGTACAAATCGATGGTAAGGCCACATCTGGAGTATTGTGTCCAATTCTGGTCACCACACCTCAAAAAGGATATAGTTGAATTGGAAAAGGTGCAGAAAAGAGCGACCAGAATGATTCGTGGGCTGTAGCACCTCCCTTATGAGGAAAGGCTACAGCGTCTGGGGCTTTTCAGCCTAGAAAAAAGGCACCTGAGGGGGGACATGATTGAGACGTATAAAATTATGCATGGGATGGAGAGAGTGGATAGAGGGAAATTCTTCTCCCTCTCGCACAACACCAGAACCAGGGGACATGCACTAAAATTGAGTGGAGGGAGAGTTAGAACAGACAAAAGAAAATATTTCTTTACCCAGCGTGTAATTCATCTGTGGAACTCCTTGCCACAGGATGTGGTGATGGCACCTGGCCTAGATGCCTTTAAAAGGGGTTTGGACAGATTCATGGAGGAAAAGACCATCACAGGTTACAAGCCATAAGCAACCTCCTGGTTTTAGAAGTGGGTTTTCTCTGTGCCAGGTGCAAGGGAGTGGCGACTGGACACAGGTATCTTGTTGTCTTGTGTGCTCCCTGAGGCATCTGGTGGGGCCACTGTGTGACACAGGAAGCTGGACTAGATGGGCTTTTGGCCTGATCCAGCAGGGCTCTTCTTATGTTCTTAAGGGTACATCCCATCACTTACCTTTACAAGGCACCAATTTGCTTTAATTTGGGAATCAGTTCCCCATTATCTTGTAGAACTTGCAGGTCTGAAAAACCACCAATACAGGTGTCTCCAATATAGACACGGGGGACCTGGAAACAGAGACAAATTATTTTGTGTTTTGTCAACAGGGAAGAGCATTTGAAAGCCTAAGTTCAAAGATGGGCTGTTATTAGAAGGCACGAGTGAAGGGTAGAGTATTGAGGATATGGAAAGTGGTCATGTGATTGGATGCAAACACCACTAGAGGTCCTTGACACATTACGTTGCTTCAGCACCACCACCCCAGCAGTTCGATTATTTCTTCTCTTACTCTTTTCTCCTGCCAGGCATAAGTACAGCCCCAGTAACTACAACAAAAGTTGGAACTGCAAGACAGAAGCTAGTCGCACATTTTCGCTCTTCTGAAAGTGACAGGGAGAGTCTGTGGGTTCCCTACATGGCAGCAAATCCAACTGCAACACATTTCTTAGGGAAGCAGGAAGTATCATAAAAGCCACTCGAGTGGAGTTCTTGCTCTCAAGGCAGCTGATCTGTGTTAACAACGTGTCAAGTGCAGATGTGCATTTTCTGTGCTAGATTCAAAAATCCAACCACCATACAACTGAGGTTAAGAGGGGTGGACCAATAGCACAACTCCCTAGAACTAGCTCATTTGTTGCTGAAGGGTCATCATATCACAGGTCTCAACTGTCAGCACCCAGATCCGCCTTGCTCCAAGCAGGAAGTTCCTTCCCAGTGCAAAATGCTTCCATCATACCATCCAGTTTCATCAAGCGGGTGTTTAGAAGCAGGCCAAGTAACTAGCTGGTTAGAGTAACAAGTCAGCTCACCTGTGCAAAGCTGTATACAGAAAGTCAGCCACAGAGCACGAAGAGAATATTCTGACATGGATGCATAGGTTGGCATTCTTGGCACGTTACCTGTATGCCAGGTGTTTTTATTTCACAATGATGTTCCTGGAGCAGCCACAGATTGAACAGCAAGATAATCAAACTTTTACCATAATAGAGGTCCCCACAACACAATGGGCACAACCCACCATGACATTTCCTCTGAAAATCTTCTCGAAACTGCAAAAGGCATGCAAACACCACCCTGCTTGTACACCACTTCCTTTTGTGTCCTTGGAGTTTAAAAAGGAAAATTCCCAGGAACACACATTTTTACTGGCTGTGCTCCAGGGCCTTGAATAGCAGCCCGACATACAGAAATTTAGGAGGCAAGGCTTTTCCTGTCCCTTTTCCCATGGGCAGACAAAAACATGAAAGGAAGGGAAGCAGTTGTAGCTCAGTGGTAAAGCACCTCCTTCGCACGCAGAAGGTCCTGGGTTCAATCTCCAGGTAGGGCAGAAAAATATCCTTGTCTGAAACCCTAGAGAACCACTGCCAGTCAGCACTGAAAAAATACACGGAGCTATTGTTTTGTCTTGTCTGACTCCATAGACAGCAGCTTCCATCTTCAGGACTTCCCCTACTAAAATTGTGTATATCAGTTGCTTCTGGACATATAGAAGCAGAGCCAGTAAAAGCTTGGCAACCCATCAACAAATGCAACCAATGCTGTCAGAGAGCATGTACATGTGCACACTGCCGTCCCATTCACTTAGTGCTTAGCCTAGTGCTTTCAATTCCCAAAAGTGTCTTGCTACAGGCATCTTGATCTTGCTCACACTGAAAGTCTATTACCCACCGCGCCCTTCCTTCAAAGAGTTCAGAAGGCAGTTTACACAGCTCTCCCTCCTTCCCATGTTACCTTAACTACTCTGCAAGGTAGGGTAGGTGGAGAGTTGGCAACTGGCTGAAGGGCACCCAGTGAGCTTCATGGACAAGTGAAGATACTAATCCAGGCCACCTCAGCTCAAGGCTAGCCATTACAAATATGTTAGCTCACTTCCGTAGGGAAGCAGAGAACTCTCATTTTAGTTTCTTAGGTAGGCCTCTGAAGCTGGCAGACAGACTTTCTGGCTTCTCTGGTACAAGAGCAAGCTTATTAAATGGTAGCTCTTCCATTCCAGTTTCCATACATCTTTAGGAAGGGAATGCAAGAGCTAGTGGGACAAGAGTGATTCGCAAAGCAAACTAGGAGTCAAGAGACCTAGGGTCAAATCCCCAGTGAGCCATGAAGCTCACTGGGCAAATTTGAGTCAGTCATCTGTCAGCCTAGCCTCCTTCACAAGGCTGTTGTGAGGAGAGAGGGGGGGAGAGAAGGAAAAGTAGCGTGCACCACTCCAGGTTCCTTGAAAGAAAGATGGGATATAAATGCAATTCAAACAGGATTTTAAGAGATGTGATCTCAACCTACCTAGACAGTAGTATCTCAACCTACCTGACAGTCAGTAGGCCTACTTCTCCATTTTAAATGGCATCTTACAAAGAATGCATCTCAAAAAAAAAACCCATTCCTGGGAAATGGAGATCACCACCTTCCCCATCACATGGGGCAATTGCACTCATCTTAACACAGGCACCTAGATCCAGGACTTGGAAAAAAAGTCAAGGCACACTTCAGGGAGAGCAAAGTCTAATATCAACAGGGAAGCAAAGAAGTACAGTACTGTATCTACTTATACGGTTGTTAGGATCAGCCCCAAGAACTAAGAGGCATGCTTAAAGAAGTTAATCCTTGTGAGCGCGTGTGTGTGTAAACAACCAACCAAACACACACTAACATCTGAGCAGCTGTACAAGATTCTAGTTACAGATAATCCAGTTCAGAAGCTGAGATCTGTGGCTGTTCCTAGCCTAGGTATCTAGAGTGAAAGAGATACTATGTAATGCTTCCATAGAAGTGTTACAAAACAGAGCTGGGCTTGTCAACATATTCGCACTGGGTACAGATTGCTGGTGGTGGTGGGGAGCAGAGGGGGACAAACAGATGCCCGCCACATCCCCCCTACTCCACTGCCCAGGAAGGCAGTCTCATTTAAACAGTCCCTTCCTCCATGTGCTCTTTAATCAAAGCAGGAAGGAAACGTAGGGCACTCTGGGATTGCTCCCAGCAGGCTCTGCATTTCCTGCTTTGTTTAAAGATTCTAAGATCCAGAGGAGAGGAAGGAGTGAGATGGCGACATTCTGATCCTCAGAATGCAGTGATCTAGCTCCCTCACAACAAGATGTGGAGCACGCTGGGTTCACTCCCAGTGCAGCCTGCATTTCCTGCTCTGATTTAGAGCAATGGAAGCAGGAGCCAGGTAAGGGGTGCACAGGTTGGAGGGCAGGGGCAGTTTCAGTCAGCCCTGGTATGAAGTATCATATAAGTACTGTTATATAGGTTTCTTTCCAGCCCAGATGCAGTTTCTTATTTATATAGCACCATCAATGTGCATGGTGCATTACATAGGGTGAAAGTTCTCTGCTGCCCCAAGGGGGCTATAATTAGGGTGCCCATATCCAATTTTTCCAAAGGATTGGAAAAGGTCAGTTTACATTCCAATTCCAAAGAAGGGCAGTGCCAAAGAGTGTTCAAACTATCGCACAATTGCACTCATTTCACATGCTAGCAAGGTTATGCTCAAAATCCTACAAGCTAGGCTTCAGCAGTACGTGGACCGAGAACTACCGGACGTACAAGCTGGGTTTCGAAGAGGCAGAGGAACTAGAGATCAAATTGCCAACATGCGCTGGATCATGGAGAAAGCACGAGAGTTCCAAAAAAACACTTACTTCTGCTTCATTGACTACGCAAAAGCCTTTGATTGTGTGGATCACAACAAACTGTGGCAAATTCTTAAAGAGATGGGGGGTACCAGACCACCTTACCTGTCTCCTGAGAAACCTGTATGCGGGTCAAGAAGCAACAGTTCGAACTGGCCATGGAACAACCGATTGGTTCAAAATTGGGAAGGGAGTGCGGCAAGGCTGTATATTGTCACCCTGCCTATTTAACTTATATGCAGAGTACATTATGAGAAATGCAGGGCTGAATGAATCGCAAGCCAGAATCAAGATTGCCGGGAGAAACATCAACAACCTCAGATATGCAGACGATACCACCCTAATGGCAGAAAGTGAAGAAGAACTAAAGAGCCTCTTGATGAGGGTGAAAGAGGAGAGTGCAAAAGTTGGCTTGAAACTCAACATTAATAAAACTAAGATCATGGCATCTGGTCCCATCAATTCCTGGCAAACAGAAGGGGCAGAAATGGAAGCAGTAACAGATTTTACTTTTCTGGGCTCCAAGATCACTGCAGACGGAGACAGCAGCCATGAAATTAAAAGACGCTTACTCCTTGGAAGGAAAGCTATGGCAAATTTAGATAGCATAATAAAAAGCAGAGATATCACCATGCCAACAAAAGTTCGTATAGTCAGGGCGATGGTGTTCCCAGTAGCAATGTATGGTTGCGAGAGCTGGACCATAAGGAAGGCTGAGCGCCGAAGAATAGATGCTTTCGAACTGTGGTGCTGGAGAAGACTCCTGAGAGTCCCTTGGACTACTAGGAGATCAAATCAGTCAATCCTAAATGAAATCAACCCTGACTGTTCCCTGGAAGGACAGGTACTGAGGCTGAAACTCAAATATTTTGGCCACCTAATGCGAAGAGAGGACTCTCTGGAGAAGACTCTGATGCTGGGAAAGATTGAAGGCAAAAGGAGAAGGGGAAGGCAAAGGATAAGATGGTTAGACAGCATCACCGATGCAACGAACATGAAAATGAGCGAACTCAGGAAGATAGTGGAGGACAGGAAGGCCTGGCAGGATATGGTTCATGGGATCACGAAGGGTCGGACACGACAACGACTGAACAACATATCCAATAAGGGTCAGAGTTTAACCACTGTAAGAAGATGGAATTTGGGCAGGTGTAGCTTGTTGCACCCTTCCATGAGGAGCTGCACCTGCCCAAATGGTTAGAAGTTAAAGGTATAGGCACCCTGTCCCTTATTGGATATGGACACCCTAGTTATAATCAATATCTGGGCTTAAGGGGGGAGAACAGAATGAGGGAAGGAGGCAGGGTGAACAGGAGGCACATGCAATTATTCAGATACACCAAGTCAGGGACTTATACAAACAGCCCTATAACATAAATCCAACTCTCAGAAGTAAATTCCACTCTCTTCAGTGGGGTGTACGCCCTAGTAAATGCATTCCTGATTACATCTTCAGCATCAGCAGGGAACAGAGACTTAATTGTCAGAGCAAAGGAATCCCTTTGAAGAAGGCTGCTCTGGACAAGCTATAAGAATTCCAAATAAGAACCGGTTTCACTCATGAATGAGGTGGCAGAACGATACTCCCCTGTCGCCCCCTCCATCAAGAATAAAAGAGGGGAAGAGAAGACTCACCGTTCTGGCGCCTGTTGTCTGCTGAAAATACTTCTGAATCTCCTCCATGTCACTTCGGGTACCGATATCAACAAATTCCAAGTGACCTTGCTTGATATGAAGCTTTTTCAGAAGGTCCATAGCCTCGTGGCAATAAGGGCAGCTTGTCTTCCCAAAGACAGTCACTTTATTAGCTTTGATTTTGCTGTTCACAAACTGCTGAGCCATTCTTGAGATCCGGTCGCCTCTCAGCAGCAAACACTCAACACAAAGAGAGACGGAGGAAGCCCAGAGGCGGTTGCTGCAGCTTTGGGCGCTTTATAAGCCACAAACCGCTCGCCTCCTTATAGGGCCGATATCCTGCGAGAGCGGGAGGAGGAGTCGCCGCAGTCGAGCTTTCTTCTCTGCCTCCTGCTTTTTAAAGAGATAAGGGCCCTGGCGTGTCGCACATTACAAGCTTGTCTGCGTTTCTTACCGAGGTAGAGCTTTGCTCGCCAGCTGTGCGCCCGTTGTGTGGGGTCTGAGTGAAGCAGGGGGGCAAGCTTGCTACATCAGCCTCGTTAATGATTTACAGGAGACTTTGCAGCTGCCAGCTGCAAAATCTTGAGCTTGCTTCCTGGGAGGGAAGTCCCATATTATAGAGCTCAGTGGGACCTGCTCGCTGGAGTAAACAGGCTTGGCCAGGCCAGCAAAACCTCAGCCCCGTTTCTCCCTATCTGGCCTGGTCTTTCACCTGCTGCTCGTCTCTGGGCTTTTCCATGTGAGAAAACAACCGTGAGGCTGCTGGAACAACCAACACTTACCTTGATGTAATGCGCATATTCATATAGTAAAGGTTCCAACCCCCCTCCCCCCTTACAAGGGAATGGGGGTGGGACTTACTTCGGAGTATAGAATTGCACTGCGAGTACTTCGTGTCCGCTCAAGGTGCTGTTGGAGCGGTGCAGTCCAGGAAATGCATATTTATGCATTTTTCACATTTGCACGAGGTCTTCCCCTTAAGGGGAGCTCCAGGTGACATAGCTTATGTGGTAAAATAGGTTGTAAGCACCCAGTTCTACTTTATATGGAAAATCCTGAAATTGCAAGTTACTAGGCCAGCGGGTGGCGCAGCGGGTTAAACCGCTGAACCATAAGCTGTTGATCGAAAGATTGGCAGTACGATTCCCGCGACGGGGTGAATGCTTGTTGCTTGGCCAGCTCCTGCCAACCTAGCAGTTCCAAAGCATGTCAATGTGAGTAGATAAATAGGTACCGCTTGCGGGAAGGTAAACAGCGCTCCGTGTTCCAGTTGCATGCTACGCGCTGCGGCAAGGAGAGTCATGCCGGCCACATGACCACGGAGGACAACGCTGGCTCTTCGGCTTTGAAATGGGGATGAGCACCACACCCTAGAGTCGGACACGACTGGACTTAATTGTCAGGGGATACCTTTACCTTTACCTTTAGACCTCAATAGGCTTACCATAGTCCCAGATCCGGCTGGGACAATCCCAGTTCTAAATTCGGTTCGGGAGCCAAAATCCCGAGCTCCCGGCCGGTCTCCTGTTTGTCCTGGTAGTCCAGGACTGAGGCGCTCTTTGTTGTTCCAGCCTCGTGCACCTGTGCGAGGCTAGAAGCACTTGGAAAGTGTCCGAGTTCACTTGGACGCTTTCCGAGACCTTCCAGCCTCGTGCGCATGTCTTGGAAAACCCGCCCCCAGTGACGTCAGGATCCCTGCCCTGCCCCCGGAGACGTCACTGCCGCCCCCCCTGCATTGGGGAAAATCTGGTAAGCCTAGACCTCAACAAGGCAATTTTCTCTTTTTGCTGACCTATTTCCGGCTCACCAGGAAGAATTAGGTATGCACAACTCATTTCAACATCCATGGTGTTAGAGGCAAGATTGCAACCAGCAGAGTTTAATTTGTGTACAACATGTCAAGATCAAGAACAGGGAAAATGTTCATCATCACTGGGATACAGACTCTGACCATACGTCCTGTAGGAATTTTGAGGTGGGCGAGTTCTCTCTTCAGATCCTGTTTGTAGGGCATGCCTAAAGGAAGGGTAAAATCTTGGGTACACATCTGGCAACCCTGGTTTTATAGGATGCCATTTAGTTTTTGTACTTGCAAAAGCTGTCTTACAAGATGATGCCAATGGCAGTGGCATCGTTAGGGGGTGGGGGCCGTGGGCCCCTGGGCACAAGGTGCTCCAAGCTGAGGGGGTGCAAAAAATGTCCAGCGTTTTCATTTTTTTGTTTTGCTTTTCTAACCCAGCTGCCGCCACTTTCGTACACCCCCAGGTATGAAAGTAGCAGCAGCTTCTTCGTGTGCACCCCCCAGGCACTGCAGCAGTGCTGGGGGTGCATCACAGGGGGCCATTTTTGGCGGGGGCGACTTAACTTTTATGTCCTCCTACTTTGTTCCTTGGCTTCTTTGGCACGGCAGCCATGAGGGCCAGCAAACTCTGAGGTGGCTGTGTAATGGCCACCAAGCCCGGGAACGGGATGGGGATGCAGCTGCTGACATCCCCACCCCGTCCCAGGCCAGCTTGGCCAACTGCCGCCCTCCCTCGTCACCTGGCCTACTCTTGCACCCGCCAGTGGGAGACTTACCTTCCCCGGCGGCAGCTGGGTCGCTGTGGCAACGGAGTGAGGGTTGCTGGCCTCTGCGCCGGCGGCCCTTACTCAAAAGTAGTTGCAGACATGATTTACGGCACATTTGCAGCAGTTTAGCACATGCTCCGCCACTTTAAACTTACGCAGGATTGTGCTGTGAGTGCAATTAGGTAAATCCCTAAAGTGATAGGACTGTAAATTAAACAGGCTGCTGACCAACCCAAAGCATAATGGTCCTAATGCTCTATTACTGCCAGAGATGGTAGGACTAGTATTTTATTAAGCACCCAATGTTATCCAAGTCCTGATGCTGTCATACAGAATATTGGATTGAATTGACTATTGTTCACAAGTATAAACTCTTAGAACTGTTGTAGTTCTTATAAGGATGTTGTGAACAGTTTTTGAAATGCAGTGTCATGCTGCTTGGCACATTGCTGGCACACACATCAAGTCACAAGTCAGGTAGCACTGCTTGTCGCTGCTGCTGCCTTTGTCACCTGCAGTCACATATTTGTAGTGCCCACTGTTTCTTTGGTACATATAAATAGCAAGCGGAACAGTAATAAAAAGCACTGATGCAAGATAAGGGTGTTGCTGTTGGACCTGGGCCTGGATTCCCACTCAGTCACTGGGTGACTTGGGGCCAATTACTTTTCTCATGACATGCTCTTCTTATATGGATGCATGGCACACTTCTTTGCACATGTATGTTGCACTAGGTTCATCATGCCAGGAGACCATGACACAGGCCAGTCTTCTGGCACTTGAATTGGATTGATGGTAAGAGACCTCAGATCATGGATCCCACAAACCTCAGGAAAGCTAAAACTTTGGTTTGTCAGAGCAATACCCTCCCCGCCCCCAGCAACCGCCATTGTAGCTTGCTGACTTCAGAGAAGCCCTGCCTTCCTTTCATTTCTTCTGGAAAAATCCCAAGACTGGCCGCACCTTGTTTGCATAGCAAAATTGAACCTGTAAACAAAAGCCACATGCTGCGAGCTTCCTGACTTGGAGCAAACAAAGTCACTAGCTGCACGAAAGAAGGGTCCCCTCTCTAGCTTCTTTCACTCCATGGCCAAATCTGATCAAGCTAGTTGAGATATAGGTAGGCCTCCAGAGCATGTCAAGAGTTCATTGCCGCATCCTCAGTGGGGCACAAAACAATAGAGGCACCCACCTTGAGCAGGGGTGAGGCCAAGGGCCATCAAGCCACAAAAGAAATATCCTTGATGAGTTCACCCCACAATTAGCCTCTATACTCCCCCTCCCCTGTGGGAATTTAAGGTATAAAAAGCCAGGTCATAGACCCCTTGTCTTCTTTCATCATTTGTCCTTCTGCTTTGCTGCTGTTGCCGTCACTTGTGGACTCGCTGGTGTTGTGTCAAGCACCCCTATGCCCTCCGCTACCTGAGAAGCACTGGGCCAGCAGGCACCCAGCCTAGGGTTCAGACCGCTCTCCTCCTTTTCCACCTGTCTCCCTTCTCCCCCACATCCTTTCCCCGCGTGCTGCCCCAAACTGCAGCCGAGCTGCCTCTCTTTTGTAAGCCACTGCTCAAGTGCCCGCTACCCACTGTGCATCACACCCTTCCTCCAGGAAGCCGACCTGGGCTGGGCTCCCTTGCCTTGCCTCATTCCTCAGAACCAGCTACGGCGGCAACAGCCTAGCCCAGCCAGGCGCAAGTCCTTTTCTGCCTTTGGCAACAGGAGATCACGGTGTCTTGGCACTCTACCCCCACAATCTTGGCAACACTTATTTTTATTTATTTTATTTATTTATTTATCACATGTTTATACCACCCTTCCTCCAAGGAGCTCAGAGTGGTGTACATATTTCCTCCCCTCTTTTTGGTCCTCACAACAACCCTGTGAGGTAGGTGGGGCTGAGAGATAGTGACTGGCCCAAGGTCACCCAGGAAGCTTTGTGGCTGAGCGGGGATTTGAACCTGGATCTTCCAGGTCTAAGTCCGACTCCCAAACCACTACACCATCCTGGCTCAGGTTGCCTCAGCAGCAGATACAAATCGGGAACCTTGGTCTTTGGCAATCCTGACCATTGACACACAACCTCCCCCCTCCCAACTTCTGGGTCTCGTGTGCAGTCAAATTGATGATATGCTTAGTGTCTGTATCTTTTCCTCCTTTGTGTGAGTGCTGTGTGTACACATTGATGAGTGTAGAACTCCTGCTTTACTTTTAAACTGTTTAGGGGGAGGCCCATAGATTAGCCTCCAGGTCCCAGATGAGCAATTCCTTTTAACTGACCTGTCGCAAACTCCAAAAGCAGGGAGCTGCACATCTTGTGCACACTCTGTCGTGACTTCTGCGGTAGAGGGCATCAGCTAAGACTAAGAGTGATCAAATGGTGGGAGTGGCAAGCTCCTCTGGCTGCAAATGAAAGAAGTTATTTTATTGCCCACTGGAGGGCTCACTCCTCACCTGTAGCCTAGATTCAGGCTACAGTGAACTGTGACTCAACCTCAGTCTTGTGAGGGGGGGGGGAACCTTAGCATCCCCGCCCTTCCTCCTTCTCTTTCTCTCGGTCTTTCTCCTCTCCCTCTTCCCTCACTACTGCAAAACCTCTGCTTCTTCAGTTCCTGTCTCCCTTGGGAAACCCTCCTAATTTCCCTATGTCCTGCTCTCCTGCCCTCCGTTGCTTGAGCCGTTCCGTGCCCCCTTTTCCTTGGAAGGATTTCCTCTTCCTTGCCACCTAGAAACCGCTTATGTTTAGGGTCTAGTTGTGCAAATGATTGCTGACTATATTGCGACGTATTTCATTACTTATTTCCCCTCCCCGTTATTGTATTATTATCCCCACAATAATAAAAGTTACGTATTGTTGCACCTTTAACATCACCTCCCTTACCTTTTAATTCCATTCCATTGAATTGTGTCATTGGCTTCTGCACTTGGCCCCTACACATGCATTCGATTTCCCGTGTGTACAAGTTACACATGTATTTTAAAATACTTTGAGCCAGCTGACATGCTGCAGCCACCTTCTGAAGTAAATATTTGGAGTATTGGAGCAGTTCACCATATGGCTTAAAAGTAGCTATTCTCTTCACATCAGCACAAAAACTTGGCCTGTATGTTTTTCCTTCATAGTAGCTTGGGGGACGACGACGATGACAATTCAGATCAGAATGGCAATTCAGTGCAAAGGGTTAGACGTCATTTCTCCCTGTGCCTTGGCCCTGATCCAAATCAGTCCCCCGTCCCCCCCGCTAAAGCTTTTTGCAATAGAAAAACATGGGAAATTCCGGTCATGCAACTCCTACGTAATGTGTCATTGGCCCTTTTATTCGGACAGGAAGTTGGAGCTCCTTCCTTAATAAGAAAAGAAAATGTAGCATCAACCATAACATACCACGCTGGAATACTGAATGGGCTGACTGAGTGTTCCTTTTTGCCTGACAAGTAACTGCCAAATATTGATTCATGATGTTGCAGTCATTCCAAGGCAAAATGCCTCACTTTGAATAGCATTGAATTACCTTGTTACTCTGAAGCTGGGTGTAATCAATCATTCTAGTGAGCTTTTTTGAGCTTTTTCTTGATGTTGCGTCCATTTTGCAACTCATTGCCCAGGCAGCTTTATTCAATATCAAAGGCACGTGTGGACAGTGCTGGTGCCAGATTGCTGGGGGGCCCTGGAGCAAAGCCCTGCACTGGGGTCCCCTTGGTGCCCCCACCTGCCCTCTGATGGCACATTGAGGGCTATCACTGCCACCTGTACCGACAGTTCAGGGGTCCAACTGGCCACGTGGCCCATTGATGTGTGTGGGCCCCTAGCCAGTGCCCGACCTCGCCAACCTCTGACGCCACCACTGGCTGAGCTGACACTTTATAATGACTTTCATAACCCACAATGAATAAAACATTATTAGGGATAACATTCATGATCATGTGCTCTGGTGAAAAGTCACAAGGCTTACATAGGCAATGGTCTATTATTGCCAACTCGGTTGTTATCAATTCGTCATGCCTGCAGACTCAGCCCTTAGGAGGAATTAAGTGGAATGCAATCAGTCGTAAATAGCATTATGACACAAAGATTCACTCTTCATAATATTTCACACCCACATGTCTTATATAATATAACAAATATGGCTAATAACTCCAGATGGAAGCCAGAGACGTCCTGAATTCAGGTTCTCATGAGAGCATTACATTGTTGGTCTTCTCTTGAGTTACACTTTATGTTTTGGATAACAAACATGTATCCTTTGCATGTGTTTGCTTGCTCCCTGTCATGCCACAGGTAAAGACACAGAGCCCTGAATCACAGGAAGTGCACATTCAGGAAGCAGCTTGCATAAATGCCTAGCTGTTGCTGGAAATTCCCGTAAGGCTGATTCAAGCTGTGGAGGAGAAATTGAATTCTCACAGCCCCAGCGTTCAGTCCCATTTGTGACTCAGCAATCTGTGTTGGAGGGAGGGCCTCCAATAAGGTAAAGGTCACGATCTACTGTTTGACTATTAGACATACAAATGTCTCTTGTTCAGTCTTTCCTTGTAACCAGGGTGGCCAAGAGCCCATCTAGTCCAGCTTCCTGTACCTCACAGTGGCCCACCACATGCCTCTGGGAGCACACAAGATAAGATGCCTGTCAGCGCAATCCTGTGTAATCTTGCACCGGTGTAACAGCAGATGCACCAGTGTAAGTGCACTTACACTGGCATAAGGTTACACAGGATTGCGCTGTGTCCTGTTGCCACTCCCTTGTATCTGGCATTCAGAGATAGGCTACCGCTAAAACCTGGAGGTTGCATATAGTCATCATGAATTGTAATCTGTGATGGACTTTACTTCCATATAGGCATCTGGGTCAGATGCCATCACCACATCCTGTGACAAGGAGTTCCACAGATTATGTGCTGGGTAAAGAAATATTTCATTTTGTCTGTTCTAACTCTCCCGCCAGTCAATTTTAGTGGATGTCCCCTGATTCTCATGTTGTGCGAGAGGGAAAAGAACTTCCTTCTACCCACTGTATCTATCCCATGCATAATTTTATATGCCTCAGGGGCCAATCCTGTTAAGCCAGTGCACTGCCAGAACACACATTCTGGTGGCTCAGTGTGCTTTATGGAGTTTGCCATTCTATGCAGCTGGGCCACTGGCACAAGTGGCGAGTGGTCACAGCCATGTGCCAGTGGCCTCCAGAGAAGCACTGGAAGTGGAGGGTGAGGAATGAGGTGGAAGCTATGGTGGAGAGGGAGGTCAAAGCCAGGTAGGGGATGGTATTGGCTTTCTTTTCTAATTCCACTACATCCTTTTCCAATTCCACTACATCCTTTTTGAAATGTGGGGACCAGAACTGGATACAGTACTCCAGATGTGGCCTTACCATTGATTTGTATGATGGCATGATAATATTGGCCGCTCTATTCTCAATCCCTTTTTTAATGATCCCGAGCATGGGAACAGCTCATATATTCTACATTTCAGCTTTCTAACTAGTGTTAGAGTAGCTTAACTATTTGGAGGTACAGCTCTCCCCCCTTTTGAGGGATGGATATACAGTGTGTGTGTGTGTGCGCGCGTGCGCGTGCGCGTGCATGTGCGCGTGTGCTCTTTTTATATTCTAGTTATCAGAGTACTTTGAACTATTATTATTAACAACAACAACAGTATTTATATACCGCTTTGCAACAAAAAGTTCACAAAGCGGTTTACAGACACAGTCAAATGATTACCGGTAAATGGCTCCCTGTCCCAAAAGGGCTCACAATCTAAAAACGATGCAGAAGAACACCAGCAACAGCCACCAGAAAAGACACTGTGCTGGGGTGAAAGGGGGCAGTTACTCTCCCCCTGCTAAATATAAGAGGAACACCAATTGAAAAAGTGCCTCTTGCCCAGTTATCAGGGGAACTACCATAGATGTGTGCTAAACTTCAGCCTTTTGAATAATGTGGAAGCACCATAACCATTTGGGGGTGAAATTATGCCTCTCATTTTGAGGCAGAAACATAGAAATTCCATGTTTCCAGAGTTTTCTGGTAACCAGGATGTTCTGAGATACATATGTGCAAAATTTTAGCTTTTTAGGCAGTCTTGAAATACCATAACCATTTTTAGTGTACACTTTGGTCTCCTGTTTTGGGGGAGGGAACGGCAAATATTCCATTTTCACTTTGTTTTTCTAGTACACCAGATGCCTTGGACTGTGTTGTATATTGTATTTCAGGTCTTTAGACTATGTGGAAGTAGCCTAACAAACCTGATACCAGGGTAAATGAAGCTCTAACTTTTATATAAAAATACCAGCTAAATGTTCCTTGCTGCAACTGGAATTAAAAATCGGAATAGGCAGCAGAACTCCCATGCCCCCCAACATTTTATACCTTGCGCTTGCTCTGTGCAGGAATGCTGGCCTTAAGCAGGGGTTAGCCAGTCATATACATCCATCAGAGGACCAAGCTGACTGAGCTAAGCCTTGAATCCTCAGTACTGGTGGCAATGGTAGCACTGGTGCAGGCTGGGCCAGCCTCTCCATGATGACGAGCATGAAAGCATTGCATCAAGTTGCAAAGTTGGAGAGGTGGAGAACTGATGAGCCCCCCCCCCTTCTGTCTGCCACTTGCTACTGTCTGTTCCTGCTACTCACGGAACTGCTCCAGTGGCATTTTGGATCTTCTTGTGACTTGCTGAGGATGAGTTGGAAGGGGATCGTGGCAGCCTTTTCTCTCTTTGCTGCTGGAGGAAGAAAGGGAAACAAGCAAACAAAAAACAAAGCTGCTGTGGCTCCAGATTGCCTCTCCCCACTCACCTGGTTGCTTATGAAAACACCAAGTGGGCAGGGAGAGGCTGTCTAGGGCCAGCCCCCTTCCCTCCCCCCCCCCCAAGCATGCAGCCTCTGTCCTCTCTGCACTGCTCTTGTTCCAAATGAAGAGGAGGAACAGATCATGCTCTGTTCCTCCTGCTCATTTGAAACTGGAGTGGCCTGGAGGATGGCCACTGAGCACTGAGAGCAGCTTGAGGTAAGAGAAAGGAAGGGAGGGGGTGGGCGTGCCTCCCTCTCCTCTTCTTATCCACTGGAGGGGTGTGTGTGCGTTTGCAGGCAGCGTGCTCCTGTGGGCAGCAAAATTGGAGGAGATTCAGACAGCGAGGAGGCATAGACTCTCCCTGGGTGGGGAGGTGCTGCTGCTGTGTGTGTGTGTGGGGGGCAGTACAGGGCGTTACCCCAGGACCCCCAGCAACCTGCTGCCAGCACTGTCCTTGTCAACTTCATTCATGCCTCCAATTTTGACAGTTCACTATAAAAATATCCCATTTTCTGACTTCACCCGTGTCAGGGGTTTTTGTCTCTGAGGTACAGCAAAAGGGATTCAAATTGTCCGGTCTTACGTACGACAGCTACTTTATCCCCAGTAGCATTCAGACTGTATGCACTGCGCTTTATCTACAACTCCCCTCAGAGACACCCTGGTCCACTGCTTATAACCGCAGTGCGTGAGGATCCCCCGCGGCCGATCTTCCCTGACCTCAGCCACCCTGGATTCCCTCCCTTCTCTGACACACCGCCCAGAGAATGTCCGTGTCCCTTTTCCTTATCCCCAATGTCTTGCTCCCGGTTGGTCTGATACTGTAATACACACAAAGTCCTCTTTAGAATATAAGAGAATTTATTATAGAATTAAAGCATTCGTTTTAGGTGCACAGCCTCTTCCCCAGCCGGGGTGGTTACAGGAGGCTTGCAGAACGAGAAAGTACAGACAAGGCACATTAAAACAACAAAAGCTATCTAAACTGACTAATACATACCCCCAGAGGCTTCAGGCATTCTGATGCAAAACGGACAGAGCTTTCCGCTGCAATTCAGGTCAGGCAAAGGCACAAAAGAAGCTCTCACTTTTATACCTTAATGTAACGGTTATTCTCCCAAAGGTGGGGAGACCAGGTTGGGTTAAACTGACCAATCCAGGGTCCTGCACGTACACAAGTCTCTGGACCCTCGTGCCTGATTTACAGCACCTGTGTGAAGTTTCTTAGTTTCACTTTCCTAACTTTATGTTGATAAATTGCCCAGCAACAGATGTTCCCTTATCTCTGTCCTTGGGCCGCATATCAAAGTAAGCCTGGTTTCCTTCATGGAAGCTGTCTGTAACATTCACACTTTTAGAGACATCAGCATTTCAAAGGAAAGCCATAAACTTGTTAAACATCCTTGCAGCTATCCTTTTACATAGACAAATAACAGACATGTATTACATGATACAGTATAGCACATTAACAGAACATATGGGTGATCTCTGGCTCTCCTCACAACCCGTAATTAGTATGCTGTATGAAATGTCAGTTTTCTGGCTGACTTGCAAGTACCTGAGCCATTTGGGGAGACACTCCTTCCCTGCCCTTAAGTAGAGATGTAAATGTCTCTCTTTTGGACTTTTCTAGCATATCTTGAGTCATGTGTGTGGCAAATTTCAGCTTTATCTGATACTCCAGCCCTCCAGTCTCCTCTGTACTTCCTTCTCCTTTTCTCCCCCTCTTCTTTTTCCAGTCCAGGGAGTGGGAGGAGGAGGAGAAGTGGAAGGAGCAGTGTGGGGGGTGAATTGGGTGCCCCCTGCCAATCCGCTGCCTGAAGCGATTGCCTCAGTTGGCCTCCTGGATGGGTCGGCCCTCCCTGTGTAGCCATATTTCAGGGATCTAGCAGCACATCAGGAAGCCACCTAAGCATTTCAGAATCCCCATGAGTGAATCCGTGAGATTATTTAATATACAGTGTGCAGTTTTGCAGCTCAGATAACCTTTGTAAGAAGTATGCAATGGTCATTTGCCTTTTTATTACAGGGCAGCAAAATATTATCCCAGATACATTCATTAATTGCTGTTCAGGGGATAGTGAAGATGAAAAGTTTGCAAGTGAAGATGACAACGAAACATACCATATTCATGAGATGTTTTGAAAGACCAGCTGGAGTAGCACTAGTGTAAAAACTAATCCTTCCCCCGAGCACCTTGTCATGTTGCCCCTGCTTCACTGGAAAGGAATGAATATGGAGACAGCGACTGAGGTGTGGTGTCTCAGTGAGCAGCACGGACAACTGATTAAGATACCAAGCTATCAATGATGCAACTTTAGCTCCCTATAATTTTCATTACCAAAGCACCATTATTACTAGGAAGTCAAGCAGCTATAAATAACTCACTGCTGTGTCAATGGTAAGAGTAGCTGAATGTAAACAATTGTAGCTATAGCAACCCCTTGTGGGCAGAAGCAAAATGCATTATACATATTTTCTGAAGATGCAAAGAGATAATATAAAGAGAAGATATACAGTAAATCCAGGATTTATATTTGAAAGGAAAATCAGTGAATGAATGATACGTTGAGGAGACCCATTACCTTGCTTTTAATCAATTAATTGGTAATTTAAAAAAAATATTGCAATACTACCATACAAGTAATATTTTGCAGCCATTTCTCCTTTTTCTCCATTTCAGCCTTTTGCAGAGGATTCTCTCTCTTGATTACAAATAGGATCTTATGGTTTGTAGAGTAGGAAAATTATCCATCATTCTGCCAGTGTGAAATTTATCCTGGAAATGACCGACTCATCCTGTGGGGAAAACCGGCTGAGGAGCAAGCCCTCCGCCGCCAGAAGCTGTCGCAAACGTGCCGTAAGGCACATTTGCGATTACTTGTGAGTAAGGGCGGCTGGAGCAAGTGTGGCCTCCCTCACTCTGCCGCGGGGACGTATATGTGGCTGTCGGAGAAAGGTAAGAGATCCCCCGGTGGCCGCATTGGTGATCTGGGTGGCGAGGGAGGGGGGCCATTGGCTGAACCGACCCGGGGGGCGGGGATGGCGTCCGCCATATCCCCTTCTCCTGCCAGGCCGACTCGGCTGTTACACAGCCTCCTCTGACTTCCGCCAGCTATTTAGCTGGCGGAAATCCAAGGAGGCCCACTGGGTAGACCACGGGCCACTGCAGAGCGGCACGGAACGGGCATAGGAACAGGCACAGGAATGGGCACTGCAGAGCGGCACGGAAGGGGCCCTGGGCTGCCCACCGGATACTTACGTAGGATTGCACTGTCAGTTATGTATACGGATAGATTAAAAATGATGTACAGGATTTTAAAAAAGCTCGAGGCAGAACTCTGCTTGTGCAATGGGGCTTTCCTACTCCCTCCCCTTGCAGCTTTTTATACCAACTGAGAAGTTGCTTCTGACGGTCAGGGGACCCTCTGGAACAAAGCGGGAAGTAGTACAGGGGCTACAGCAGGAAAGGAAAGTGGGAGAAATTAGGCAGGCCATCTTGCATGCCTTTCCGCTTGCACAGGGCACTGTTGGATCCATGCCATAGGAATTTCTGACTAGCGTAAAAAAGATAGTATAGCCTTGTATTTAAAATATCTAGATGCTCCTAATAAAGAGATGATGGTCTTGTTTCTCCCCAGTATCTAGCACTCAGAAATATGCAAAAGGAAGGATATCACAAAAATACATAATGAACTTCTGGAATTCCCTGGTATAAGATGAGTTGAGATAAGATAAGGGCCGTTGGTTTATATGACTTTAACAAAGGGTTATGTGATATCTGTACATGCAGATTCTGTTCAGCAATCATGGCTAATAAAAATTACCAGCTCTATCCATGAATTTACATAATTATTTCTTAAAGTCATATAAACCAATGACCTTTATTTAATGCAGGGGTGGCCAACCTTCCACCATTAGGGCCTCTGCGTTCTTATGAGTTGTGTAGAAGACAGAATCTTGGCAGCTGAAAGTGCCAATGGTGCTGCTAAAGCAGCTGCACCTGCTGAAATGTCCTCAACTATACAACCAGTAAAGGGCCAGGAGCATTCATATTGAAAGGTTGGCCACCTCTGATGGGCAGCTTGACCCTCGTAAAGATAGGCCGGCCACCCTTCCCGGGCCGCATTGGTGCAGCCTGGGAACACATTCATCCCCTTCCCCGGGTGTAAGGCTACCCAGCCCCAATGGGTCTCCTCGGATGTATGTCAGCTCTGGAGCAGGGGGCATGGGATATCTGTGGAGCTCGCTGCCGATATCTCCGCTGCGGGCCAGTCAACTACCACCCTCCCTCGCCGCCTGGCCCACCCTTCCCCCGCTGCCTGGCCCACCCTTCCCCCGCCCCTGCACTGACCAGTGTAGGACCTACCTGCACCGGTGAGTGCCGGGTCCAGGGGGAGGCGGAGTAAGGGCTGCCGGCCTCTGTGCCGGCGGCCCTTACTCTCCAGATGTCAAAAATGTGCTTTATGGTGTATTTATGACACCCAGCGCCTGCGGAGTGCAAGCTCCTCAAGCTTTTTTTGCGCAGGATTGCGCAGTTAATGTATAGTGCCTTGTAGCAGTGAGTGATTATGCAGAGTGTGAAGTCCTTCCTTTTGTCACTTCTCATCCTCCTAACAATCAACTTCATTGCATGACCCTAAAATTTAATACTGTATTATGGAGGAGTGGAGAGAATGTTCTCTCTTCTTCCTCTTGCTTCCTAAGGGCAAGATAACTAATTTAAGGATTTCTGCATCTCACATGCAGAATATTGTGGAACTTTGATCTATGGCAAGGCTTTGCATACCTTTAGGACCACTTGGCAGCCAAATCCCAGATTAAAATCACCAGCAGTGAAATGTTAACTATCTAGCTTCTCCACGTACACCAGAATAGTTTTGATGATGGTTGCTGCTAGAGCAAACTAGCTGTTTTCTCAGTAACTTTCATATCACTGGACTGCAGCTGTTCCCATTTTAGCTAATCAGACCAATGAGCTTGATCTTCCAGTCACTGTCAGTGAAGACCTTCTGAAATGAGGCAATGAAACAGAAGTCCTGTGCAGGAAACATTCCCCTCCCCTTGCCCTCCACATCTGGTGACTTAGAGATGAGGAAACAGGATGAAACCTACTCAGGGGTGGCACAATCATGGATGTTGCCCAGCCGGCACAGTCAATGTAGATGCTGCCTCTGCCACAACACGTTATCATGATCCATGTATGGTTTGCTCACACCGGGAAGTACAGAACTTCTGGTTTTATTTAAAGGGACCATGTGAAGAAAGGAGCTCCTGCACAAGGTCCCTCTGTAGATAAAACCAGAACTCCCACACTTCCGGGTTTGAGAAAACTGCACAAGGAGCATGGTATGGAGGCGGAAGATCCGCTTCTCACTCATTCAAGCACGAACCGGTCAGTGTGGCTTGCATCCGTGGCAGGCTGGAGGTAGGTGGCAGCAGACTTGGGGTGAAGGGTGCCCTGAACCCACTGCCCTCTTACTGCCCTCGCAATCCGCTGCTGATTCAAGCTGTATCAGGTCACCTCATGGTTGGGCCACCAAAGCTCCCGCTAACTATGCTTCCCAACACTGATGCACCGGCTAGCCACAACCCTGTTCAGCCATACTGCTCAGCCATACTTTTTATATCAAAGAGACTGAGCAGCATCCATGGAGAGTTTATCCACATGACTTCAAACGCTAGCAGCATCTCAAGTGGCAGATATCCTATGAAATTTGGTTTTCCAAGAGCGCCTAAGTTGTTAGTATGGTTGTCCAGCACCCTGTCGACTATTTGTCTCATGGTTTCTTATTCCTGGGACACTGCTAGGAAAATGATATACCCCAGGGTCCTGTATTCAAAGTGCAAGGGAGGGAGGCACGCACACACACACACGTGCTCAGATTACAATCAGAACTAAAGCAGGTCTTGAAAATGGTGCTCATTTCGTAACAGTGCCAAGCATTATGTGGGAGCAAGTCTGCATTCCACATAAATCTTTAAGAACCACATTGTTATCACTAGTCATGTGTAGCTTGGCCCTGAAAGTTAATGATTGGTTCATTTATGTGCAGAGCCATTAACTCATTTGTGTTATGTAATGGTGGACATACACCATAAACATTATCCAGGAGGTGGCAGCATTGTAGTGTTAAACAGCATTTCCTTCCTTTCTATATTAAAATAGTTGAAGCATGGTTGCTTGCAATCAGCGTTCAGAGCCGGATTGTCATTAAAGGGGTGTTAACCAGTCCCTTAATGGTGGCATGGGATGGAAGTCATATGACTCGCAAGAACATTCAGGTTATGTACAACAATGATGTGCATGCATATCCACAGAAGAGCCCAGACAGAAATAGCTTAATAGCACAAAAGTGACAATGATAACATATGATTAGTACATTAGCAAAGGTATATGGGGGATCCTATTCCCCTTTCCTGGCCTGGACCCACCCCATTCTTCTCCTCGAACCTGCTCCAGCAAAATAGCTGGTATGGGTTTGAGGAGACCTATTGGTGATCAGGTGGCCTACTGGGAGGTAACTAAAAGTTATTTTTACTTACCTCTCACTGACCATCTGATCCCCCCCCCCCCCATTACATGCAGCATGTGCTCCGTTGGCATGGCTGCATGATGGAAGAAGGTTGGATGACAGGCTTGGTCCATAAATCGTTCCCCTGAAAAGACTATCCTCATTAGGATGCCCAGATTCAATAAGGGACAGGGTGCCTATACCTTTAACCATTGGAATTTGGGCAGGTGCAGCTCATCATGGAAGGGTGCAACAAGCTATGCCAGCCTGCCCAAATTCCCTCTTCTTACAATGGTTAAACACATAGCCACCCTGTCCCTTATTGAATCTGGGCACCCTAATCTTCATATACGTGTTTGGGGCTTATTTTCTTTTTGTGTGCACAAGAAATGGGTAATCCCACAAGAAGGTGCAGGTGGACACCGTTATTTTTAATAAGATACTTCTAAGTACAGTGTTAATAAAAAGCAGCTGCAGGCATGCTGTGTGGTGGCTTGGGACAAAATGTAGACGTGGTCACATCCTTTGTACCTGCACTCTCTAGCATGCCTATGCAAAGCCACCAGGATACCATGCCAATTTCAATGGAATGATTCACATGATTAATCTAACTGGCATTTCCTCTCTGACCTTCCTTCTTAGGTCTTCTCTCTTTGACTTCTGCTCTGTGCAGGTGGAACTGAGCAGGTTTCCTGTGTGTGCAAAACCCGTTCCCAGCTGTACTTTTGATCACCACTTACTCAAGAACTTGATTCATTCAGCAGCACCAGCAGAGAGCTGCTGTTTACATCTGTCATCTGTTGACTATGGCAGGGTGGGATTAACTGTCTTTGTGACAGGGATAATCAGCCCAACATCTCAGCACATTTGCCATTTGTCCAGAGGTGATAACGTTGCCAATTCACTACATCTTTTGCTATCACAACTTTCCAAATGTCTGAACAGGGTGACCGCCCTCCCACACTTATGCAAATCTGAAGTCACTTGCATGTCAAATAGAAACCAAGCCCAAATCAAATACTGTACAAACACCCCCAAACATATTAGCAAAACAAGAGGGGGGTGGGTGGGTTTCTGTTCTCCATAGAAATAACCATATTTCTATTGAATCTTATACTGTATACAAATTGATATGAATGTCAGACAATGGGTTTTTTCATCTCTAACAGAGTTTTGCCCCAGACCTGTGAATGTAATTAATGCAGCATGTAATGCGTTAACAACCACGGTTAATTTGCATGATAGTCTCTAGAAATGTGGCCATTATATTTGAATGTGAACAGACACAGCTGTAAAGGTGTGCTTTTAAATTGATGCTTTTATGTTGCAGCTGGGTTCTACTCCTGAGATTATGTCCTCTCCTACAGTAGAAAACAAGTTGTATGGTATTTCTAAAAAGATGTGATGAACATACATAATCTAGATACAATATAACAACGCTGTAACAAAAATTTTAAAATTGATTTTCACATGTATGACATATGACTGTCTGTGCCAATAAATTAATGACATGAAGATAAAATGACACAATCCAGAATGTTGGTCTAAATTTAGATTGTAAGCTTTTTTGTGCAGGGTCCTTTTAAACTTTTTTTTTTTTTTGTATACAGTATATGTGACTTTTTGGAGCACTGTGTAAACTGATGGCACTATATGAATTTCCTCCCTCTAGCACAATATTTCTTTAAAATCCAATAAAAACAATCCATTAACAAACATACCACACAATCCTATGCATGTCTACTCAGAAGTGTCCCATTATGTTCAGTGGGGCTTACTTCCAAGAAAGTGTGTATAGGAGTTTAGTCTAAGGCTGCAATCCTATGCACATTTACTTGGGAGTAAGCCACACAGGTAGAGCAATCCTGCCTAGCTATCTGGTGAGCGGCCCAGGCTGCCCGCCAGATCCTATCCTCGCTCCGGGCCAATCGAGATTGTCCCAGAGGTCTACTCGGGGGAAGGGGACTTTTGTCCCCTTCCCCCTGTGTAGTGCGGCCCGGCCCCAATGGGCCTCCTTGAATTTTCGCCAGCGACTTAGCTGGTGGAAGTAAGAGGAGGCTGTGTAAAGGCCGTGCTGGCCGGATTGGGAACGGAGATATGGTGGCTGCCATCCCCGCCTCCTCTCGGTCAATGGTTACCCCTCCCTCACCTCCTGGTTTGCTCCCTCGCCCGCCAGCGGATCCCTTACCTTCTCCGGCGGCTGCAGGGGCGATCCAGTGGCAGAGTAAGGTCTGCTGGCCTTGTGCCGGTGGCCCTTACTCTAGAGTTGTTGCAAACGTGCTTTACGGCATGTTTGCGGTGGCTTCTGGCGGCGGAGCGCTTGCTCCGCCGCCAGAAGTTTGCGCAGGATGGCGCTGTGAATATAATAGGACTTGCTTCTCAGTAAACATGTATAGAATTGCACTGCCAAGCTCTAAAAATCAGAATATTAGCTACCACCATTTAGAGGAAAGGATGTTTGCTGAGATTCCTCCCCTCATATTTGTGGTTAACCTCTTGAGATCATTATCCAGTTACCAACACGGTTTTAAAGAAGACACTGTCGAGCAAATGCCTCAAAATTTTGCAGCAATGCTAATTTATGTAAGGTGTGAAAGGAATGATGAACCTTTGAAGAGCTTCCAGAATTTGGGGGTCAGAATTCGGAAGTGATGGCATCACAATATTGAAGCTGTACTGTATTGTGTCAGTGTTTCTCTTTTTTAAATGTTATTTTGCCATCCAATCTAATGAACATCAGAATGACATTTCTTTCATTTTCCTGCCCTTCTCTCTCACACTTTCAACATACAACAAAATGTCCAGTAGCACTTAGAAGATGAACCAATTTATTTCAGCCAAAGCTTTTATGGAGCCAACATTCCTACCAGCCTGATCATTTTGTGTCATGCATCTGATAAAGTGGACTCTAGTTCACAAAAACATATGCTGTTAATCTTTAGGGTGCTACAACAAGGCTCTTCGTTGTTTGTGTTGCAACGGACTATCATATGGCTACCCCGTCGAAGTTATCTCACTTCACATACAAGTTTATCAGCAGGGTTATCACTTGCTCCTTGGCTACAGCCCAGAAGCTGTGCATTTGAGTGTGTTACAACAATAGTTTGCAGGGGAGGGACCATTGCTCAGAGGAAGAGCTTCTGCTTTGCATGCAGAGGGTCCACACTTCAATCCCAGCATCTCCAAAGTAGGGCAGAGAACAGTTCCTGTTTGAAATCTTGGAAAGCTGCTGGCCGTCAGTGTTGACAATAATGAGCCAGAATGATCGACCGATGGTCTGACTCAGGAGAACGTGGCTTCCTATGTTCCAGTCACAACTCTCTTCTTGTGCAATTTAGCTTTCTGAGACTTCTGGTTAAACAGCTGAGTCAGAACTCTCTTGCCTGGCTCCCGTGACAAACTGCACCACTTCAGTATTAGGCGGAGTGCTGGCTTGTAGTGCGGCAAGGAAACGTACAGTATAAGAGTACTGTATTTGTTTTATTTTTCTCCTCTCTGCTGTAGTCACTAATTAAGGACTGCCGGATGGAAATAACAAAGACTTCTCATTTTAAAATGCAGCCTTGTTGCTGCTGCACAACTACTTTGGATAGTAGACTGTTGGCAGCAGTACAAGACGGGGTGTGCTTTTTAAACATAAATTGCCACATTGCCAGTGTGCTGGCATTATATAATCCTACCCCTCTGCCTTGCTAGACAGCTTAAGCAACGAACCTGTTTGTTTCCGTAACTGTCACAATGTTTAATTAAAAAAGCAACTAGTGTTATATATCCTCCAGTTCTCTGACAGAAGGATCGCTCCAAACTGGGAGAATGGGCAGCAAAATGGCAGATGCGCTTCAATGTAAGTAAGTGCAAAGTGATGCACATTGGGGCAAGAAACCAAAATTTCACATATACGCTAATGGGTTCTGAGTTGTCTGTGACGGATCAAGAGAGAGATCTTGGGGTGCTGGTGGGCAGGTCGATGAAAGTGTCGACCCAGTGTGCGGCGGCTGTGAAGAAGGCCAATTCCATGCTCGGGATCATTAAAAAGGGGATTGAGAATAAAACGGCCAATATCATTATGCCTTTGTACAAATCGATGGTAAGGCCACATCTGGAGTATTGTGTCCAGTTCTGGTCACCATACCTCAAAAAGGATATAGCTGAATTGGAAAAGGTGCAGAAAAGAGCGACCAGAATGATTAGTGGGCTGGAGCACCTCCCTTACGAGGAAAGGCTACAGCGTCTGGGGCTTTTCAGCCTAGAAAAAAGGCGCCTGAGGGGGGACATGATTGAGACTTATAAAATTATGCATGGGATGGAGAGAGTGGATAGAGGGAAATTCTTCTCCCTCTCGCACAACACCAGAACCAGGGGACACGCACTAAAATTGAGTGGAGGGAGAGTTAGAACAGACAAAAGAAAATATTTCTTTACCCAGCGTGTGATTCATCTGTGGAACTCCTTGCCACAGGATGTGGTGATGGCACCTGGCCTAGATGCCTTTAAAAGGGGTTTGGACAAATTCATGGAGGAAAAGACCATCACAGGTTACAAGCCATAAGCAACCTCCTGGTTTTTAGAAGTGGGTTTTCTCTGTGCCAGGTGCAAGGGAGTGGCGACTGGACACAGGTATCTTGTTGTCTCGTGTGCTCCCTGAGGCATCTGGTGGGGCCACTGTGTGACACAGGAAGCTGGACTAGATGGGCTTTTGGCCTGATCCAGCAGGGCTCTTCTTATGTTCTTATGTTCTTATGTGGTGATGGCACCTGGCCTAGATGCCTTTAAAAGGGGTTTGGACAGATTCATGGAGGAAAAGACCATCACAGATTACAAGCCATAAGCAACCTCCTGGTTTTAGAAGTAGGTTTTCTCTGTGCCAGGTGCAGGGGAGTGGCAGCAGGAAACAGGTTATCTTGTTGGCTGTGTGCTCCCTGAGGCATCTGGTGAGGCCACTGTATGATACAGGAAGCTGGACTAGATGGGCCTTTGGCCTGACCCAGCAGGGCTCTTCTTATGTTATATTATGTTAGACAGGCTGCTTTAGTCTAAGGACTACGTAGGAAGGTGTGTCTAAAAATATGAACATAAGACTCACTTTAGTGGATCAGATCAAAGAGCCAGCTAATCTGCCCCTCCAAGTCTGACCAGCAGCAAGGAGTGCTGTTTAGTTAATAAGCCTTACGGTGCAATCCTGCGCAAGTATGCTCGGCCAGCCTAAATGGCTGGCCGCTGCATCCTGTGCACATTGCAGCTTGTACCGGCATGGCCCAGGCTCACCTCGGCAGAGGCGTCGCTGCGCCCAGTGCAGCTTGGGGCAGGGGCCCCCGGTGCCCCCCCAATAACCCCCCGTTGCCCCCCAGTTTTTTCATCTTTTTAACTGTATTCGGGGTTTTTTAAGTGTTAACGGGGCATGTGTTTATGTATGTTTGCTTTTCCCCCACTTATCTTGAATACGGAAGGCTTCCAGCGACGATCTTCTTCCTGCGCCCGGCGCGAAGCGCTGCTGGGGGCTTAACGGAGTTCGCGCCCAGGTGCAGGGAGAAGATGTGCCCGGGCGCAGGAAGAAGATCGTCGCTGGAAGCCTTCCATATTCAAGATAAGTGGGGGGAAAGCAAACATACATAAACACATGCCCCGTTAACACTTAAAAAACCTCGAAAACAGTAAAAAAAACCACAGAAAAATATGAAAACCCCCGAAACCTAAGGAGCCCCGCCCCACCCCCTGAGCCCTGCGCCCTGGGGCCCCCCGCCCCCTATCAGGCGACGTCTCTGCACCTCGGGGGAAAGGGACGTTAGTACCCTTCCCCAAGATGTAAGCGGTGTGGGCCGCAATGGGCCTCCTCGGATGCACACCAGCTCTGAAGCTGGCGTGCTTTCAGGGCGGCTGTGTAAGGCCGGCCCGGGCTGCGACGGGGCATAGAATATCAGCGCAATCCAGCGCCAATATGCCCACCCCCTCCCAGCCTGGGCAGACCAATGGCCCCCTCCCCATGTTCATGTTCAATTCAAGTTGATTTTTTAGTAGTGAGCATGCATGGAAAATAAACTCCCCAGAGCAACAGGTTCCATTGGATTTTTTTTTAATTTTGTTTTTGTGTTTTTGCTGATGCCACTTCTTTTACATGATTTAT
Source organism: Plestiodon gilberti rubricaudatus (assembly GCA_026170595.1). NCBI lineage: Eukaryota > Metazoa > Chordata > Lepidosauria > Squamata > Scincidae > Plestiodon > Plestiodon gilberti. Next base: position 42,790,918 of record JANXHW010000002.1, read on the forward strand.
GAATGTAATGAAGCTTCACCTCCTGAGTCCTGGAAATCCTCCCACTCCCCATCTTCTGAGATTTCCCCAGCAATTTCCCATATACTTTCAAATTGTAGCTTAAAGGGCTAGAAATATGTACTTAAAAAAAAAACATAAATAAAATGAAAGCTGATATCGTCAGGGTGCTTAATTTTGGATCTAGTACTAATTTTTGCATCTATTACCAATCACAAAATTATGGGATGTGTATATGTGACAAATCATAATAGCACTAGTATCCAACTGTTTTAGATGTTTCACAGGCATTTTTGATAAATTAGGATGTATTGTGCAAACCACACAGGGCCGGCCCATCCATGAGGCCAACTGAAGCAGTTGCATCAGGCAGCAGGTTGGTGGGGGAGTGCTCCTCTTTGTCTGCCTACTTGCCTCCAGTGCCTGACTTAGAAAAAGAAGAGGAGGCCAGAGAGGAAGAGGAAAAGTGAAAGAGAGGTGAGTGTTGAACTAGAACCCTGGAGAGTGTTAGGAACAGAGGCTGGCATATCATCGGGTAAGGGAGATGGCATTTGGCATGTCGCCTCAGGTATCAGGAGGTCTTGGGCTGACCCTGATGCCACTTATACACAATAAGCTATGAACTACCTTTGTAGGGCAGTCACAGCATCGGAGGCTACCAGAGGCTTGAGTTCTGAAAAGGGAGATCACTTGACTTTATATAAAGAGGTTCTGTCCACCACACTTGAGAATACTTCCTTAGTCATAGCTTAACCTTCACCACTGATTCATCATCTTATTTGCACTCCTCAAAAATTGGTCCCTGCTGTCCCCCCGCTTTTTAAATATCTAAGTACTTAAAATACACTTTTTCAAAGATAGTACCAGAACTGGAAGCTACCAGCTCCAGTGAAATGTTATGTCCTAAAGTGTATATTGTATAATTTAGTCTACATTTCTCAAAAAAGGAGGGGGGAAAAGACATTGCTTATGGAAAACACTAGGTGAAATATTCTGGATGGTGCAGGATGTGGGATTGAGAAACTAGCTGTCTTCCCTGTGAGTCAGTACCTAAAATGGGTTTGACATCTACCTAGGTCAACACCTGTTGATGTGTAAAACAAAAACCTTTACTTAAAATAGAGGTCATTAAAAGCACCCTAACTAGTATTATGTCAAGATCCACTATTACCAGTTCTTAAAACCTGGACATGTTTCAGCTAGAGTCTAGCTGCTAGACCATTACATTTCTTCAATTTAAATTCTTTACAAAAGTTCACTCAGCTACACTGTGTTTCAAAAGCTTCCCTAGAACCCTTAATCACCCACATCCTGTTGCTGATCTGCCAGTGGCCAATCAGAGGCTTCTGCTGCTTAGGGAATGATGAAGAAATAATACCTCACTGAAATGGTCAATGAACAACCCCATATTTCATCAGTCAGTGTATGAAGAGTGTGTTGCTTTTTCCTCTGTGTATAGACAGAATAGATTGTTTTAAGTAAGTGGAATATGACGGTTGAAGTGAGTCTCGGGGGGAACCTATGAATCATGGTGCGGTTGGTCAATTATTGAATATATGCTCATTTGGGCTACTCTATAACTGCTGTGCAGGTTTTTTTTAAGTGTGTGTTTCTTCTTGCTATTGTGATTTTATACTTTTATATATCTCATTATTAGCCACCATGGGAGGATGTGATCTTCAAGGGTGGAGTATAAATGTTTTAAATAGACAAATTTCAATTAACCACATATAGATGCCCCCATTTCTTTCATCTCAATTCCTGACAGATGAACTTTAGAAAATATTAGATCAAATTATCAGCCCAATAAGTTTGTTTTTCACAACTGCAATGTTTCCCAATCCGTTCCTCCCCCCTCCCTGCCCAGGTTTGCTCCCTCCGCACCCCTGTTCTGCCCTCACCCCACTTCCTCCTGCACTGGCTTACTTGCTCTGGCGGGTGGCCAGCATGGCGACGGCGTGCGCGGTGCTCCGCCAGCACACGCTGCCAGAGCACACTTGCCGTCATCCAGCGCTGCTGTAGTTTATAAAATGCTAGTTCTGCCAGCAGGGCACCTGAATAGGATTGAGCTGCCCATCAAAGAAGGGTTAGATGATGTGCAGTGAAAGATGATCTTCACTTTTAAGTTACTGATATTAGTTTCTCCCCCAATAGCAACGAACATCAAACATTGAGAAAGGTCATCTTTAGCTGTACTTGGATTTAAGATGCAAAATCTTTGCCATCCCTCTTTTAACCTTGAACAGCAACCACAAAAATGAAGTTACCCACAGCAGCTGAACTTTCACAATATGTGCAATAAACAACTTTTGAAAGTTAGCATTTTTGTCAAAGGAATAATTCCTGCTGACGCAATAGAATGCCCTCAGGGACCTAGTCATTTCAATAAACAGTTGCTTGGGAAAGAAGATATGATGCATTTCTATAGGTGGGTGCGGATGGTGAGAATTTCATTCCAACTAGCTTTCTTTTACTTTTTTGTTCCCTATGAGCTTCTTTGGAAAGACCCTTTCTTCATTAGGCCTGACCTGCTAACAGAGCAACAAATGCTGGAGTGAGACAAATGACATTCACAGTAATTGAGTACTGTACCTGCATTTATATTTTCTCTGTGCCTGGAATTTGCAGAAACTCTGGGTTTTTTGCTCATGTTATCAGAGACCAGAAAGTTTCATTTCCTTTAACGTTCCTCAAATGTTTTGCTGTAGCAGGAACCTCCACAGTTGCCTCAAGATTTGTCAGGTGAAATGTAACAGTGCCTCTTCTCAAAGCAGTCTAGAAAGGGGAAAATGTGGCCTTTAGGCGAAGCCCCCACCTACAACCCATAAACTAGGGCAGGGCATGATTATTGCAGTTCAACAGCATTAAAAAGAATGCAGCATGATAACAGATTCAGATCTGTGGGCCCAGCATAATCTATAATGATGACAGTATAAAAAGGAACATCGTACTTGCGATATGTGATTGCATTGCAGAAGCACTGCAGCTTTTGAATGGTACAGGAAGATGCAGTTTCGGCTGTACGCAATCTGCTTGTTAATTACACAAACAGGCTTCTCAATCCTCCACCCATCCATTCAGTGAAATTTCCTGACCTACCAAGGTTGAATACCTAGATGAGGCTGGGCTTTAATAAGCTATTTGCTCAAGTATTTATCATGAGCTTCTCCTGTGATTCCGTTTTTAATGAGCTGTAGTTCTAGCTTGACTATTAATGACCAGCCTCCTCCCTAGGAGAAGACCAGGAGCAGAGAGTCAGACCAGAAGTAGTGCTTACTGAGGAAGAACTCTCACATTGAGCCATATGACCTGTGAGTGATAAGACTTTTGGATTTCAAAGAATGCCAGGTTCCTTTGTACATTTTATCACTCATTCCCACCCCACCCACCCACCCACACCGTACGTTCACTTTAGATGTGTATACTTTCTATGGAAAGCTACTTTCCCCCATAATTTGGACGTTCCTCATGACTAAACTGTGCTAGGTGATCCAGGTAGGCAAGCAGAATCATGGATTACAATTTACAAATGGCTTGCCATAGGGATAGCAAGCCATTTGTAGACCAACCCTAACATATGGAGATCATAATTCCTCTCAGCAGGTTATGTGCCTAGTGCAGCGTTTCTCAAAGCCCTACAGGGGAGTTTAGTCCTACAGTCTCAAAGTCCTACAAGGGAGTGTTTCTCCCCCTACAGGGGAGTTCCAAAGCCCACGTCCGGTTTTCGTCAAAAATCGGAAGCGGGCTTCGGAATGCGACCACCGCTGTTTAGAGCCTTGGGGAGGCCTGCAGAGGTGGCAGCAGCCGGTCCCCTGGACCCTTCGGGGAGCTGGCAAGACAACCCCGGCCTAGTGTGTTCTGTACAGTATATAAGATAGAAACAGAAACAAACAAGTTCTCTGGAGGGGAATACCTTCACCCTTCAACGCTGACTAACAGTAAACTCCAGCTCAGGAGAGACGAAAAGGGAGGCACAAATGAGCACTTAGACCCCGCCACATTGGGATGGAGACCTACATATTCTTTTTTGTTTATATTATTTGTAGAACACTATCTACATTGATGGCAGTGTATAAATAACAAGGGAATGAATCAACAATATGTTGCATCTCCCCAACCCTAATGCCCACCCAAAGTCAGCACCAGGTACTGGGAGGCTCTTCTGGGATAAAGCCCTGAATTGGGCCTCCCATGGTGCACTGAGCCACCAGCACCCCTTTGGGTGGCCAGGAAAGATAAAATGAGCTGATGGGCGCTCCTTCCTTGCACCACTGAGAGAAGAGCATCTCTCACACCCTTTCTACCTTTTGACACTCCTCCATGAGCAGTGTGCAGATCCAACAGAAGACAACAGAGTGACTTGCTTGGTTGAGTGAGTCACTCTGTTGGCATCTCCTCCCACCCTTTGCATTATCACAGGGACCTCTAAAGAAGCTCATTTGTGGATGGGGAGAGCAGGAGACTACAATGGAGTGATGCGCTTGGTGAAGCACATTGCTCCACCCCTGCCCAACATAAAGTAGGTACTGGGGGGGGCTTCAAGGGTTGGCTAGGTCGGTGGACCCTCAGGGTTGTTGGCCCATGCCCAACTTGGTTGATCTCTGATATCACCCCTGTGCCCATCTCCAGCTATTAAAGGCTCATGCAGGTCAATTCTCTCTTCTTGACCCCCAATTCTCTCTTCTTGCCCCACCCCTGTTCTTCTACTCGTTTTTTCAACTGCCACTCATGGCCAGCCCATCCATGATGTGGCCTGATGTGGCTTGCCTCACCGGTGGATGTGAGAGGGCAGTGGATTTGAGGTGCCCTTCACCCTGAGTCTGCTGCCGCTCCCTCCAGCCAACCACAGACGTGAGCCACATTGATCCACTCCCCACTCACTAAAAGTGAGCATGAATCAGATCATCTGTTCCTCCCCACGCTTCATCCTCACATAGCATTTAAGGTTTAAAAGGAATGCATCTCTTTAAACACCTCACAAGTACAGAGCGCAGCTCGGAGGTACACCTATGCACCCATGGGCCCCCTGGCAAAGGTGGCAGCAGTGGTCAGGGCAGCCTCAGACAACAGACCCAATTGAGCCAGCCCCGCTGCCACCTCAACATTCCATGGTTCCTGGGGGCCACTGAACATGCTAAATCTACAATAGGATGTTTGGGGAGTTTTTAACCTTTTCTTTTTGTTTTAATTTAGACACGTTCTGTATGTCCTTTTGCATACCTAAACAATCTGTTAAGTATATACAGTATAAGCCACTACCTTATTTTGGAGATGGTCCCATTTTGCTTTCTATCTGGTAGTTGCTCAGTCAGTCACCAAGTTCACTCTTAATATGTACGATGATGATGAAAGTAGATCAATGTGTCTGACGTACAAGTTGTGCTGATATAATGTTGTAAGAAGCCAAGTTCCTCTCGACTTCCTCTCGACTTCTTGTGTATTACAGATTTAATTACAGATTAAAAGAGTTCTATCCCACAACATTCCCTCTGACTCAAGGGGGTTTACAAATACACCAATTAAAACAGCTAAAAGCATAAAAATGCAAAACAACCATAACAAAAACATAAGAGCAGCAGCAAACAAGGGCAACAGTGAAAGCAAATACAAAGCAGAAATAAAACAAAAAGCTGAATGGAACAGAAAAGACTTTAGCCATTGCCAAAATCCCACCAACAAAGGGGCTGAGCACGCATCCTGTGGGGAGGAAATTCCATGACCCAGATGCCACCATGGAGAATGCCCTGTCTCACATCATTGCCAGACAGACTTCAGGCAAATGCAAAAGAGCTCTTTCAGAAGACCTTAAAGGATGGGCTGATCTGTGCAGGGGGAGGTGGGTGGGCCTTCAGGTACTTGGGTCCCAAACTGTTTAGGGCTTTAAAGGCTAAAACTAGCACCTTGAATTGTACTTGGAAACACACTAGTAGCCAGTGCAAATGAAAAAGCGCTAGGGTAATATGATCCATATATGTTGTGCTGGTCAGCAATCGTGCTACAGCATTTTATGCTAGCTGAAGTTTCCAAATGGTCTCCAAGATTATCACAATGTACAGAACATTACAGTAATCCAGACAAGACGTAAGGAATGCATGGATAACCGTCGTAAGGTCTAATCAACCCGGGAAAGGACACAGCTAGTGCAACAGACTAAGCTGGGCAAATAACACCCCCCCCCCCAGGCCACAACTGTCTCCTAAGCAAAGCTGGGTCCAGAAATATTCCCAAGCTGTGAACCTTTAAGAGGAGTGCTACCCCCCTGCAGAACAGGATGACAATCCCTTTCCTGCGTCACAGGTGTCTCACCAACAACACTTTCACCTTGCTTCCATTTAATTTCCACTTGTTTGCCTTCATTTAGTCTATTATTGATTCCAGACAGCAATTCAGAACCTCCACCACCTCCCATCCCCATCAGATAGAATTGAGATGTAGAGCTGGGTGTTATCTGTGTATTGGTGATACCCATCGCCACACCCTCTGGTGACCTCCCCCAGTGGTTTCATGTAGATGTTAAATAACATAAGATTGAACCCTGTGGGACCTCACAAGCCAATGACTAAGGGGCTAAGCTGGATTCCCCCTATACCACCTTCTGGGATCTGCCCTCCAGGAAGGATCAGAGCCACTGTAAAACAGTGCCCCAAATTCCATCCCAGCTAGGTGCCCCAGAAGGATATCATGGTCAAAATGGTATCAAAAACCAGCAGAACCAACAGGTACACACTCCCCTTGTCGAGCTCTGCGTGTAGGAAAACAGCTAGGGCAACCAATGTAATTTCTGTCCTAAAACATAATGGAATTGTGTTCAGATAAGAAATTACATCCAGAAATGCTTGGAATTGGGCCATCTCAAAATGGGAGGTTGGAGGCCAGCCAATAGTTCTCCAATATAGTGGGATCCAGAGAGGATCCCTTCAAGAGAGGGCACACTATTGCCATCTTAAGACAGGTATGAATCACGCTCCCAAAGAGGCATTCTTGTAAATCGTCATCTGCCAATAATGACATTTAAATCATTCTTAAATGTGCACCTCCAAATTCTTGCTACTGTTCTGATGCTTTCCATCAGAGACATCATGACCAGGCTAGCTTGGCACTGGGGCTTCAAAGTGAGTACAGGATGCAGTGTAGTGATGAGTCAGTCAGAAGGCAGCAACGCTTCCTCCCATTTAGAGGAAAAACAGGACTGGATACTAAGACTAATTGAAATAATTAAAAGGTCTTTTGATGCTGTCCTGGCCCACTTCTTGTTGGGGAAGTTCCCATTTTGCATACCTGTTCTTCACTCCTGTGGTAAGATTTGCTCAACACACGCAGGTAAATAGTTATGGTATTAGCCATTATTTTGAAGCCTCAAAAGTCAGTATAAAGGGGAGAGAGAGAGAGAGAGAGAGAGAGAGAGAGAGAGAGAGATCAGTTTAGCATTTTCTACAGATCATTCAGTGGCAAAAGTTATGGTATTTGCTATTCTTGCATAGTCAAGGCTGCTTCTTTGGAAATGTTGAAAGCCAAGTATATTGGCTATTTTCCTTCCAAAAGGCGACATCAGGGGTGGCATCAGAAGTGCCATGTTGGGCATTGCCCAAAAGCCCATGTCCATCAGAGGGTCTGGATAGCATCACAAGACCTTTGTGATTAACCAACAGGGGGTGCTGTAGAACTTTGCTCTAGGGCTCCCTAGGAACCTGGCACTGGCACCTAATCTTCAATGGCCATGTAACAAAGGGAAAAAAGAGATTATGAATACGTTTGGTGGAATTGCATAACAAGCTTCAAGTGCTGGAATAAAGCACTACCATAAGATTTTGCTGGTTCTTATTAGTATCAGAACAGATGTGGAAGTACATAATCAGGAGGATGTAGGAAACTGGTGAATTGCCACTTGGTTGGTGCTGACCAAAACCCCCAAACTAACAGCCCAATCCTAAGCAACTTTCCAGCGCCTATGCAACTGCAATGCAACCCCGAGATAAAGGAACAAATGTTCCCTTCCCTTGAGGAGGCCTCCGTGACTTCCCCTTCACCACAGGATGCAGCGTGCACCCCATTGGCACAGCTGCATCGGCCCTGGAAAGTTGGTTAGGATTGGGCTGCCAAATTCATACCCTACAGCAGGGGTCAGCAACCTTCTTCCGCTTATGGGCCGGACATTGGGTCCGTCAATAGTAAGAACACATGCACATTCGATATGCATGCATGAACCTCCCGATTAGGCCATAGAGCTGAGCAAAAAGAGATGGGCATGGCCAGAGCCTCTGAGGGGGGGGGGTTAAGGGGGTACAATCGTACCCGGGCCCAGGGCCAAAATGGGTTAAAAAGGGGGCCCAGGAGCAAAAAAGGGAGGCCAGGAGCCAAATTCACATGAATGGAAGGGGCCCAAAAGAATCTTTGTACCCCCTGGTAAAATTCCTCTGAGTGGCCCTGGGCACGGCACGGAGGGATGCATGTCCAGACAGAGAATGATGCTCAAACTATGGACCAAACTATATAGCCTACTAACCAAGGGGTCCTATGTGGTGTTGCACCTGAGTGGTACAGGCTGAGCATACATGACACCCTGGCTTAGAAACCTGGCTGCAGTCTCTGAGGGAGAAATGCTGGGTACAGGAGACGCAACACATGTACACACTCCCATGTAGCAGGTAGTCAATCAGAGAGTATGATGTATGAACCAATGGCTTCACTCAAGTGTCTGCTTTGACCTGTTCACACCCCAGAATCTCTTAATTTTGTCTAAGAAGTGCAACACTTGGGCTGGGGGCACCCCAGATCGCTTCCATTTAATAACATATCTGCTAAGCAAGTCTTTGTGCCCTTCCCCAACTCCAAGCAAGCACACTGGTTCTCTGTCATGATACGGCTGCTTCTTGTTCACTTGGAGCTTTAAATAACCTCACCAGGAACTGAGGTGAGGGGCCAGGACCTACATGTGCCATGAGCACACCTGGCCTTAATTGCGTGGGGCTGGTCCACTCAATGAAAATCAAGAACCATCTGGCCCATGGCTCTTGCTTATTGCTTCTGCTCCAGCTCTCTGACCCCATCTTGATGCTGATTGCCTGGACAGAACACAGGAGATAAAATACAAAGGAAGAAGCTTTGGCTCAGTGGAAGAGCCTCTGTTTGCAAGCAGGAGGTTCCAGGTTTAAACCCCAGCAACCCCAGGATGACCAAAAAAACCAAAGAAATAAACAAAAACAACAACCCAAAAAAAACCCCGTCTGAAACTCTGGAGAGCCTCTGCCAGTCTGTGTCAACAATATTGGGCTAGATCAGTGGTTCCCAACCTTTTTAGCACCGGCGGGACCCCCTTTTGTACAATGACCCCCCTATGACCTAGGGCCGGAAGTGATGTCAGTAAGCAGGAAGTGATGTCATTATTTTTTAATAAATTACACTGTTTAATAAATCACACTTTTTATTCATAAGCAGCGCCATTTGGGGGGAGGTGAGCTAATATTAACAGAGATGCTAAAGGTCAAGCAGAAAGTAGCACAAGGTGATCAAACAAGCCCCAAGAGAACATCAGACACTTCTTTCTCTGTAGTGGGGGGGGGCGGGGGAAGGAGTGAGCCGCCATCTTGGGTGTGGCCATCCAGCCAACATCCCACAACTCCCCAGAAACTGCTTCGCGACCCCCTTGGGGGTCCCGACCCCCAGGTTGGGAACCACTGGGCTAGATGGACCAATGGTCTGAATCAGTACAGTATAAGGGAGCTTCCTACGTTCCAAGAAAAATAGTGAAAGCTATTGGAGAAGGATGACTCTTTTCTTTTTTTCCTAGTTGTCTAAATTAACAGTAGATTATGATCACCAGATTATACTTTCCGATGGGAGATTTCCAAACTGAATTATGAACCAGTCTTAGCCAATTCTCACACACAGCAAGCAAGGTAGTAAACCTATGCTTGGACCATCCCACTCCAAATTGCTGGCGGGGGGCTCCCAAAATTGAATGCTTTTCCATGCATATAAATGGAGGTTTAGTGGCCTCATGTTCTCCCTGATAGCGTTTTCTGAGAGCTGAACTGGCTTTATTTGTGTGGAGGAGCATTTCAGTCAGTCTGAAGCGCTACAGTCCAGATGCTCTTCTGCCACCTCCTCTGCTGTGAGAACTAGGCCTCATTTTTCTCCTGGAATGAAGACCTCTGGCCTCTATATTCGGTTGCCACACTGTTCATGCTGGCATTTGGCTATACTGTTCTGGGATTAGAGTGACAACTATTAATGGTGGAAGGATGGCTTGTGCAACTCTTTTAATTCCCTGAACTGTAATATTTTTAAACGATAAGTAGAAAATAAGATTGCCAAACAAGAGTGCAAGTTTCTACACTATGGCCTTGATACAGAAAACACTGTTGGAGTCTCAGTCCCACTGCAACTAATTTAAACCCCACGGATTACAACGCGACAAGAGAGCTGCATCTGTTGTACTGTAGCCTGTGCATTGAGTTGCACCATTCCTTGATCTTGCAAGAGGCCAAACTCTTTTTAATGCTTCTGTCTTGAAATTGCAACTGAGGTGCAGACCATACATGCAGAACCTCATGTGGCAACGGGCAGTTTCCACAGAATAAGCACATGCTAGGAAGCAATACCTATGTGGTGGGTTTCATGCCACAGAATATTCATGTCTCTCCTTTGTATTCACCCCCCCTTAATAATCCGTGAGTTTGCAGAATTGCAGCCTTCCACATGGCTTTTTAAATACCCACGTGTATTGTAGAGATCCTCCTCTTCTTGGGGAGCCCTTCTTCGCCACAGCTCCTGCTCAGCTATGAGCATCTGTCTCTCCCCCATGCTTGTGGTGAGTAGGAGAGACAGCAGTGAAAACAGCTTTTGCTTATCTTTTGCTCTATCTGCTTGAGAACTGGGGGGGGGAGGAGAAGGAGGGGGAAGCCAACAGTGCTTGGATTCTCTTCCTGCTAGAGAGAGAAGGGGGAGGTGCCATTTGTTTATATTACAATACCCTATGTACACCTACTCAGAAGCAAGCCATAAGAACATAAGAAGAGCCCTGCTGGATCAGGCCAAAAGCCCATCTAGTCCAGCTTCCTGTGTCACACAGTGGCCCCACCAGATGCCTCAGGGAGCACAAGACAACAAGATAACCTGTTTCCCGTTGTCACTCCCTTGCACCTGGCACAGAGAAAACCCACTTCTAAAACCAGGAGGTTGCTTATGGCTTGTAACCTGTAATGGTCTTTTCCTCCATGAATCTGTCCAAACCCCTTTTAAAGGCATCTAGGCCAGGTGCCATCACCACATCCTGTGGCACGGAGTTCCACAGATGAATTACACGCTGGGTAAAGAAATATTTTCAAGCCCATTGTGTTCAGTGGAGCTTACTCCCAGGAAAGTGCATATAGGATAGCAGCCCAGGCAGAGAGAGTGAGGAGGCAGTGATGGCACCTTTTCTACCCCCCCCCCCCCCGTTTCTCCATGTGCTCTTGTGTTCAATGAGGCTTACTCCTAGGAAAATCTGTATAGGATTGCAGCCCAAGTTACGTAGTGGTGGGGCATGAATGAGAGTGAGGTGGGGGAGGATGAAATTGAAATATCTTCATCATCATCTGAGTAAGGGTGTGAACTGTATGGGGGGGATTTGCCTGTTTGGCGGCATGCATGATCCTAGGCCCACTTGCTCAAAAGCCCCAAGAAATGGCCTGCAGCTTGCTCTAGTGTGAGCTGGTCAGGCCTGTCACCTGTGCATGCTGGCACAGAAAACACACTGGCAAGTTACTCTTACTGGCAAGAGCAGGATGTTTGCTGCCCTCAGAAGGGCAAATCCTCAAGGACAAACCCAGTTGGCAAGTGCTGCTGGGATACATGCAGACAGAGGAAGGCTGCATTCATTTTTCAGCATCCAGCGCTAGTAGTGCTCGAGAGTCGTTTTTAATCTCCTTCTAGCATGCTAGGGTCGGGTTTTTTCTCTCCAGGTTCTAGCATGCCCGTCACACTAGCAATCTTTCCTTTGAGCTCAGGGCTAGAAAACATGGCAGCCTCCATGCATTTGAGAAGTTATACTGGTAAACATGGCGGCCCTCATGCACCAAGGTAGAAACATGGCAGCCTCCATGCATTTGAGTTCTACTGGTAAACATGGTGGCCTCCATGCATTAAGTTCTAATGACTTGTCTACACCTCGACGCCATTTTTTCGTTTGTTTTTTGAATCAAGCTGGAGGCATGCTAGCGACGCCACTTCCTGCTAGTTTCTAGCTGGAAAACAAACGCAGCCGAAGTCTGCCAAAGGATGATTGGCAGCATTGGGGGAGGGACTAGCACAGCTTTGGTTTCAGAGAAAGCTCTGGATTGCAGTAAACTGTGGTCACAAATCGCATGTGAGTTGAAACACACAGATGTGCTTCATGGCTGTTTTTCCCCATGGAACAATTGCATGCTTCGTCTGGTCCTTAGATGAAAAAGATTAGTTTTTCCAAGTTTTCCAAAAGTGTTTCCACTTTTCCAAGATTAGTTTCCACATAAACTGAAGTCCTATCATCATCATTCAAGTACAGAGCAACCATATTACCGTATTGGTCTGAGTATAAGACTCACTTTTTTCTCCTAATTTAAGTTTTTAAACTAGGGGTGCGTCTTATAATCAGGCATAAATTTAATGCCAGTGATTTAATTTTTTTTTTTAATAGCACCAAACTTTAAGGGTGCGTCTTATAATCAGGTGCGTCTTATACTCGGGACAATACGGGTACTTAGTGCTGTGTACACTTGCCTTTGCGTTGCCTCCACCATCCAGCACCAAGAAGTCCCTGAATGCTCATTTGGGAGTTTGCTATTCTCAGATCTATTACAGGCTGCTGATCACTGCAGCTTTGAACTGTAAATAGGTGCCATTCAGAAAGCAAGTTTGCTCTTGACCTCTAGTCAGCAAACCACACCGTACCTCTCCTAGAGATGTTGACCCATTTTACACTGCTGTACCTTTGTGAAATGTTTTGGCAGCCATTCCAGGAAAGCACTGAGTAATGGAATAAAACTTTGGTTTCAGAGAAAAGCTTTTCATGAAAATAACTTTTTGGAGCAGAGAACACTTCTGATCACAGGGATGACAGTCAGCACTTGGTCTTAATGTAAAAAAAAAGAGAGAAATCAATTTTGGGAAAGTGGGACAGGAACGTACACATCCCACATGTGCTGTCCATGTAAGGCTGGTGATTCATTAACCCTCAAGCATAATGCATTACATTTTGCTTCTCCTTTATGGGACACTGAATGTCATGCTTTAGGAAAGGAGAACAGATCTATTAATAAAAAAATGGGCAGACTAGATCTAATCAGGCATAAATACAGGATATGTGACTTGCACAGCCTAAAACAAACAAAGGAGACCAAGGAGTACATACGCACTTGGAAAGCCATAAAAATAATCCTTTCACAAAACAAAGACGAAAACTAAGTGGGATAATTGCTGCTACACAATGGGCACCCGGAACCTGAAGGAACACTGGCTCTCACATGTGCCTATCCGTGCATCTTTTGAGGCCCTTCTCTGGATGTCCCTGTCTGTTGAGGTCAAGGGGTTGGCAAACAGGGAGAGGGCCTTCTCAACCATGGTACCCTGCTTGCGGAATTCTCTCCCCAAGAGGCTTGCTTAATGCCTTCAACATTGTTGTTTAGATGTCCAAGTTTATTTGTCCAGTTGTTTAGATGAAGACCATTTATTATGAATATTTATACTGTACACAGCAAAACGGTGGCATAGTGGTTAAGACGCTGAACTGCAAACCAGAAGGTCGGTAGGACAGGAGTTCGAGACCCGAGTGCCACGTGATGGAGTGAGCTCCCATCACCTGTCCCAGCTCCTGCCAACCTAGCAGTTCGAAAGCAAGAAATTGCAAGTACTGTAGATAAATAGGTACTGCTGCTGTGGGAAGGTAACAGCGTTCCATTAGTCATGCTGGCCACATGACCACGGAAGCATCTTCGGACAGCGATGGCTCTTCGGCCTTAGATGCAGAGATGAGCACCGCACCCTAGAGTCAGACACGATACCTTTACCTTTACACAGCAAAATAATTTTTTTTCAGCAAAAATGTTTTCAAAGTGACTATTCTTCCAAGCCTTTTAGAAACAATTGTTGTAGTGCTGCAGTGTTTAGTGCTGTTTTAGTCTACTGTGGCTAATTTTGATGCACTCATTTTACTATTACTTTTATTGTATGTTGCTTTGGGTATTTTTGTTTCTAAACAGAAAAGTGGCTTAAAAATATCTTGTGTAAAATAAACCTTTGCCTCTCAAGCTCCACCACCGCTCACCCGCTGAAATGTACACAGATGTTCAGTTGTACATTCTTGCACGGCTCTCACCCGTTTGTACAGGGAATATTCCTGGTGCATTGCGTCCATTCACACCACTAGCTAATTGTGAGCTGGCACAATATCCAATCATGATTAAAGAAAATGAAACTGGATCCTATTACAGAGAAACAAAGACTAAAATGTCCCAACCGTATTAAAGGCAGGACTTTAACAACTGACACGTTTTAAACATTTTCACTCCTGGCATTTGTAGGAACTTCAGCATTTCCTATGTTTTGCTGGAAGAATGACAGATTTTGCAATGTCCCTTACACAGACATTATCAGAATGTCCTGGAAATGTTTGGTGTGCTAGTGAACTTTGGATAGGAACACACTATCCTTAAGGAGGAGGTGAAATGAAGCACTAGTCTGGTGTTCTCAGTACTTGAGCCATAGCTATTATAATGTGCTAAGCCGGAAGAAATTGTGAGGTCAAGTTAATGATAGATGGAATCAGGTTTAGCAAACTTGTGAAATTGTGGCAGGCTGCACAGCGTTCAGAGAAATAATTTAAGATGACTTTCCTTTGCACAAGGCAACTACTAGAGAAAAAAATTAAATACAGTCTGAAAAGATGCACGTGCACAGTGGATCCCAGTAGTGACATTGGTATCGACAAAGCAATTTCATCAGATAGAAGCAACAGCTCTTCAGGGCAGCAACAGAGCATTGTTATTAAAACGACAAAGTTAAGAAGTAGAGGCATGGTAGAAACGAGTACAATGCTTGCCAGTTTCTTAGCTAAGCCACCTAGCATCTTCTTCTTTATTTAATGTCTTGTCCAAGTGGTTGAATAGTTCCCACTTGGACCTCTTTAGATTCTTTGCTTGAATTCCATTGGAAATCTTTGATAGGAAGCAATATTATGATCTCTTATCTCAATCCAATATCTCTTGGATAGAAAACACAAAGAAGGGCCAGGAAGATTGTATATGGGTCAACTCAGATCTGATTTTCCTGGTCTGAGTTAACCCATGGCGGCTGCTAGGGCTTACCCTGGGGCAAGGGAACTAATGTTCCCTTACCCTGTGAAGGCTTCAACATGTTGAAACTCCCCCTTGGGATACAGTGGAAGCTGCATTGATGCCGCTGCATTGCCACGTGAGGAGTTACCGGTAGTTAGGATTGGGATGGCCATCTTGCATTTTTCTTCTTGTACTGGGAAAACAGCATCTTGTAAACGTTAAAGTGCTTTACAATCCTTCTCTAAGCCAGTTATACAACCACCCTGCAAGGAAGTAATCATAATTCCTATTGTACAAAAAAAACAAAAACGTTAGTTTTCTTCATTAGAATGTTTTCTTCCTTGGTCACTTATTTCTCTTTGAAACTTATTATACTTCATTGAAAGATCTATTTCATTTTGTCCCAGATTCTTGGAACTGGGTTGCAATAGTTATAAAGCAAAAGTTTTTTTAAAAATTGAAATATGAGATTAAAATATTACTCAGAAAAATATAAAAAACCACCTTGGGCATTTGCCTCAAAAAGGGAAAGGCGGGGTATATATATATATATATATATATATATATATATATATATATATATATATATATATATATATATATTTAAAAATCAATAAAAGATGTATTGAAGTGCCTGCGCTTTTTTTTTCTTTCAAAACCCTACTGTGTTCAATTGAAGGACCTTTGAAAAACGTTTTATGGGCAGCACCTGAGTGTATTGCCAGAGGACAGAGGTTCTTTTGGATTTGGAAGCAAGAAGCACATCATTGGGTGAAGCAAATGCTTTTTATTGATAACACAGAAGCAGCGTTCACCATCTCAAGAAAGTAGATTGATAGCATGCTAGTGTCCCTTGGGTTGCTGGGAGCACCGATTCAGCCGCAGGCAATTCCTACCCTTGGCCATGGTGTACAGGAGCCCAGCATTTGGCCTGCACAGTTGCTCTTACCTTATCTGTTAACTTGCAAACATTTCCAACTGCTTGTTGTTCAGTGGTTTCTCCTCTCTCTGGAGGGGGGGGAGAACCTTCCTGGTCTGAGTTATACTGTTATTTGCTGTTCCCCTAAGGCAGTGATATCTGTCTGTGGTGCCTTCTTCCACTGTTCCCACAAAGTTTGGAGCTCAGTGAGCAGGATGCATCCTATTCATCACCAACTTCACCCCCCCTTTCTCCTCCGCACCAAACACCTGTAAGCAGGGCCACCTTTTCCTACAAACTCAGACTCCCAAGACACCAGTGGAGTTAAAACTGGTTCAAGACATGAGCTACTAGACTCCAGGCCTCTGTGCCTGAACAATTCAGGATGCTGCTCCGTCCAAATTAAGCACAGCATCCCCCTGCTGCTGCCCTCTTTTCCCAAGAAGGCATTGCTTTCAAATCCTGCTGACTAAGACAAATGTACAGGTGGCCCCCCATATCCACTGATTCGCTATCCACGGTTCCTGCTTGTATATTTGTTTGAACTGGTGGAGTACGCAGCACTAGCCTCTCCTCAGAGTTTGGCACTATAAAGTCAGCATGGATGGTCCCTAAAAGGTAAAGGTATCCCCTGCTCGAAAGCCAGTCGTGTCCGACTCTATGGTGCGGTGCTCATCTCTGTTTCTAAGGCCGAAGAGCCAACTATGTCCAAACGTGCTTCCATGGTCATGTGGCCGGCGTGACTAACGGAACGCTGTTACCTTCCTGCTGTGGCGGTACCTATTTATCTACTTGCAATTTCTTGCTTTCGAACTGCTAGGTTGGCAGGAGCTGGAACAGGAGACGGGAGCTCACGCCATCACGCAGCACTCGGGTCTTGAACTGCTGTCCTACCAACAGCAGTTCAGCTCTTAACCACGAAGCCACCGCACTCCCTACAGGTAGGATAATTTAATTTTGTCAGACGTTGGCAGTATCATTCATTCAGCAGTGATAGAAGAACAGCTGTCTATCATAGCTGGTGGAGAGGAGATGCTATTCTACATATGGCATCATCTAAATTACAGCCAACTGGGTGAGACATTCATGAAGAAATCCTATTGAGGGTTGTTTGGTTTAGGGTTGCCAAGTTAATCATTATGAACAAGGGACAGTATGTCAGGTGTCCTCTTCCATGAGCTATTGTCTTCTGGCAAATGCAAGCAAGGTGCCTTATTAATGCAAATGTTCTCCAGGACATGGATCTTTTTTTCCCTTGACAGTTGCGTCATAGCTGCATTGACTACAATGAACTGGTAGGGAGGTATGCTGTGTGAATAATTGAGATGAGTAGATAACTGGAGAGGCTATTTGCATGCCACATTGGCTGCCCTTCAGTGTATAGGACGACAGAAATTAAATACATAAATATTGAGGTGAAACTAGAAAAAGGAGTTCTTGTAAAATGTGGTCAGGGCTTTTTGTTTTTAGTGTGAAAGAATTGACAGTGTGTCTTCCATTTTTCCATATCCAGCATAATCTGAAATACACTGCAACATGTCAATTCCACTGAGTTGCAGTGCCTGCTAACCCATTGGCTAAATGTAGTTTTATACTGTATTTTAGATCACATTTGAAGCATTTTGATTTTCATTCATTATAGAAAGCAGCTTTAACGGGGATGAAAGGGGAACATTTGTGAATGGCACAAGATTACACAAACGTGCAATGGCCAACAGTTACACGATTGGCTAAGATAGTTGTGTACAGATAATCAAAGGAACTGGTAAGTTTGCCTTTCCATTTGTTTACCACGGGCTAGTCTGATATTATATTCTCTCTCTCTCTCTCTCTCTCTCTCTCTCTCTCTCTCTCTCTCTCTCTCTCTCTCTCTCTCTCTCTCTCTCTCTCTCTCTCTCTCTCTCTCTCTCTCTCTCTCACACACACACACACACACACACACACACACACACACCCCTCCTTCTCTTCCCAATATTTAAATTTACTAGCAGCTCCAGTTCAGCTTTGGCATTATTATGCTTGCTCAACTCGTCTATCCTCCTTTACTTTCCATTGAAAGACACTTCTAGCTCTTTTATCAGGCTGAAATTACCAGCTCCACCTGCCTCCAAACCTGCTTCAGAGAGGCTTTATTTAGTCTTAATGTTTGGTTAAAAGGGTGGGGGAGGGAGAGCGGGAATAATGGTAATAAACGAACCATTAGGCACAAGTGTTTAACATTCATTCATGTCCCATCCTAAAGGCAGTAGGTTTCAGCTGCACAATGACCGGTCATATTACATTTTGCTAAGATTAAGAATTTAAGAAGTACATGGTGCCAAATTCTGAATCAATGTCACAGCAGGACCAAGACCTTCGAAGCTGCAGAAAAACTAGCCAAGCAGGTCAGTACACAGTGTAACAATTTGCAGGGTGTCCTGTCCTGTTCTCAGTAGCTATTTGCAGGTCAAGTTCTAAGGGTTTTTGATGTGCCTCTAGCTTTTAATTCGGCCAAACACAGGTCTACAAATAAAAGTGTTCCCTTTCGCTCTCATAATAACTCTGTGTAAGTCCACCCATTCATAAATATTCAAATTCAAGTTCGTAGCATAAGAGATCTGAAAGACTACCAGTTTCATCCTCAAATAAGGACAATGGATTGTCCCCCCCCCCCCAAATAAAATGTAAAGTAAGAATCAAGCAAGATTATAGGCAAAACACATGAAAACACTTGTTTACAGCCATAATGACATTCTTAATTTGGGATGTTAATAATCAACAGCGAGAGCAATGTGAATCTGGCAGTCAGAAACAAACCTATGACACCACTATGAGTAATTCACAGTACATTTCTTGTTGTATGTCTAGACCTACTTGAATGCTAAAGATTTTGGACATACGCACCTCACCTATACAATGTAGCAACTGCTGTTCCCCTCCCAGGTGGTTGAGAGTCTTACTTGATGAGTGGACAACTATGATGATGCTAAAGGTGGGGCACCAAGCCACCTGTTTCTCTGGCTACATCAGGCAGTACAATTATGGTATATGATTGGCATTCTTTGCCCAACCTGTTCTAAAGGGGCGTCTGGCTACCAGGACATCCTACATAAAAGGGAACTTTTTTGGGGGGGGGATTTCATTTACTTCCTGTCCAGCTGGGAGGTGAGGTTTCCAGAGATCAGGGCTGCCCCATATAGACAAGTTACTGTTCCGCCACAATTCCCATGAGACAGTCTTTTAAGAACGTTCCCTGCTACTCAGAGAAGAGGGTGTAGTTAAACATACCAAAACCAGCAGTCAGAGTACAGTACTGATGCTGACTTTCATGCCTTACTGTGGTATTTTGTTACAGAGCCAGCGACTACAGCTTTGTAATGTTTTTCAGATTCAGATTCAGATTCAGAACCTTTATTGGCATAATTAAAACATACATAACATACAACATAGACATATAACAAGTAAGGGTGAAGAGTCCTAACCTAGCATACACTACCCATATGACTCGCACTGCGCCTCTTTACAATTAGCTTTAAGTAGGTTGCAACTTTTTCTGTTAATACAACATCTACACCCTGTAAAATAATCCGGATTTTTTCCTGATCCTCCCAACTCCACCTATTGGACAGGATCGGATATAAATATTTCTCACGTAGATCACTATACAGGGGGCAATAAAATAACATATGGTGCAGAGATTCCACACCTCGCACAGCACAAGAACAACATCTCTCCCTAGAGGGAATCCCTCTAAATCTCCCATAAAGTAACTCTGATGGCATGACATTACACCTTGCCAATAAGAAGGCCCTACAATCAGATGGGCATTTTAGGTGGTATAAATACTCTGCCCGTTGGCCATACTTAATAGGGATCTGATAATGAAGTGGTGAGCATGTCGTGTTGGCAGCATGCTGAAGTTCTTGCTGTTCAATATCCAGGAGCCTGCCCCTAATTGTTCTAAATGCTTGTTCGTGGGTCAGTGAACCTACTATATCTAAAGCAAGGCCTATAGATTGTATTTTATTTTCAAAATAAGTGGCCCCAAAAGGGGGCTCAGAGTCCAAGAGAAGTCGGGTAAGTAAACTATCCTGGTCTAGATCGTAGAAAACTCTTAACCAAAATTTAAAAAATCTCAGCCATGCCACAGTCTCCACCCGAGATTGACCAGCTTCTAAACAGAGAGTGGCATAGGCCACACAACCTGGCAACCCAAAGATTTTCCGGAGAAATGACGCCTGAATCCTCTCTAAAGAACGGTTCATAGCACACATCCATATAGGGACGCCATATAGGACCTGAGGAATGATTTTAGCATTGAAGACCTCAAGAGCTGCTGGCACATAAGAATTCCCTCTGGTGTAATGAAAACGTATAATAGCTTGGGCAGTAACCCTAGCAATACTTAAGGCAGCTGGGAGGTGAGGTTTCCAGAGATCAGGGCTGCCCCATATAGACAAGTTACTGTTCCGCCACAATTCCCATGAGACAGTCTTTTAAGAACGTTCCCTGCTACTCAGAGAAGAGGGTGTAGTTAAACATACCAAAACCAGCAGTCAGAGTACAGTACTGATGCTGACTTTCATGCCTTACTGTGGTATTTTGTTACAGAGCCAGCGACTACAGCTTTGTAATGTTTTTCTTAACGATTAATTACCCTCAGTGTGCATGAAACTTTACAGAGCAACATAAAACAAATGGTGCTCTACCCTGACCGTAGTTTAAATTTAGACGGGGAAGAGGAGACGAAGAGGAAAAGGTAAACAAGACATGAATAGAGCTAAACCCGTTTGCTATTCTATCCTGCATAGATAATATACCACCACGGCTACTGGTGCAACAAAGAGGGAACATCTTACTGAATGCAAACTGGAAAAGACCGAAAAGCAATAGTGTGATTCATCAGCCAGCAACTGTCCCTTCTTCACATGCAGTTTTGTTTCGTGGAAGCTCTAGAATAGTTTACAACTATTTACAACTGAAACATAGTTTCAAGAGCTTTAAGGTCAAATATTTTCAGTGAAGGCTTTAATACAGGAGTTGCCAAGTTTCAAGGTATGTACATGATAGCAAGAAGCAACATTCAGTTGCTTGACATAACTGACTTGTAAACTAGAAAATGCATGCAAGCGCATAGGTGATGTTTCCCTCCCAGCCTTACTCTTGCATTATCCTTCATACGTATTTCTTCATACGTATACGTATTTTATATAGTTGTTTTTAGTTTAAATTATGTTTGTTTTGAGTGTGTGCTGCTTTGAGCCACTGAAAAGCAGGATTCAAATCTTTTAAATAAATAAACAAAGGAAAAACAATGTTGTCTCTCTCACAAAGTGCTTTATAAGCCCACTCTCAACTCTCTGAGCCAAGTCATCAGTCGTCTTAGTTTTCCAGATACAGATAGCGATTTGCCACAAGGCTGATCTACACGACAGCGTTGCGGCTCCGCCGTCGCCTCTGCCTGGCGCCTCCGCGCTGGAAGCGGGGGAGTGTCTTCAAGCCTGTTGCCCCTCATGTTGTCCCGCCTTCCTAAGAAAGCGCAGTTGTGATTGGTTAAACTCTTCCCCCCCTCTCCTGTGATTGGTAGGCTGCAGCAGCTCCGCGAGCCACCTCCAAGCTCTGCTGTACGCCCCCTAAAAAATAGAGCACTCGACTTGGAGTACGCGGCAGTGGGGCGGAGGTCCAGCGGCTCCGCCGGATTACAAAAACGCTCCGTGACGCTGTCGTGTAGATCAGCCTTCAGACTACCCTGAGAGAAACCATGACTGAGCTCAGTTACAAACCAAGATTCACTTGTAACAGAATGAACTTTTCCACTCCAGCAAGACTCATATTATATAAGAAATGAGATGACAAATTCTGGCCAGTCACTGAGAAAAAGGCAAATATGATATGTAACAGACGTGTCACGGCTAATATTACTGCAGGGTTATTCATGCAACTTAAATTTGACACAGAAAAAATTACGGTATCACGCAATATCCAAAACTGTTAGCTATGCATTAACCCATGAAGATTCTCAAGTTGGTGAGCCAAAGTAGTACGGTTCATCTATGCTGTTTTCTTTGGATATCCAATTATCTCTTTGTCACTCGTTGCCCTCCTAATTTGTGTGTTCAGATTTTTCTGTGTGGGTTTTTGAACATGTTGCAAAACCCACGTGGAGCTCATTATCTGTGAATTTGGTAGGCGAGACTGCATCTTACATCACCCTCTTGGAAGCACCAGCTTGAAAAGGCAGCCATCTCCACCCCTTTTGCTTATGGTGAGTTGGAGAGAAAGGTGCAAAAGCGAATCTACGTAGTTTGAATTGTGGATTTGAGAATTTTGGCTTGAATGGAGATGGAGGGAAGCGATACTGTGGCTCAGCAGGGCACTTCCTCGCAGTCAGAGGAGCCCTTTGTGGACGGATGAGCAGCTCAGGGCATTTTATCAACATTTGGCAGGATGAAGGACTTCAGGTGGCTCTTGCCAAAAGTTATCGAAATGTGGAGTAGTTCCGATACTTTTTGGAGAAGTTGAAGGACATGGGCTACCACCGGGACCTGGAGGCATGCAAGAGCAAAGCCAAGGAACTATAAGGTGGTCAAGGAGGGCAACAGTCACTCTGGGTGCTTCAGGACAACTGTGTCCTTCTTTGATGTCCTGGACCAGTTCCTGTGTGTTGACCGTGGGGGTGAGGGGGGTAGTTTCCCACCTCATGGGTGGTGTAGCGGAGCTGTGCAGAGGAAGAAGCAGATGATGAAGTGGTCCTTAATTTGCTGCCTATTGACCTGGGCGAGTCTGCCTCCCTACTGCCAGGATTAGCCGGATTGGATTAATTCTACAGTGCCATGGGTGATGTGTTCAGCCACCGCTCTTTGATGAGCCTTCCCAACAGGTGTCAGAAAACATGTTCCCTATCCCATGTGAGAACAGTTTTGAGAGATGGGGAGGTGGACAGTGGAAGGGGGAGCAGGGAGAGCCGTGGCAGAAGTAAGCTATAGGAGGTTGCACCACGGAAGGGCCATACAACCTCCCTTCTGCATGTATATACTGTATGTAAATAGGTGTTTCACTTGTAAGTGTGTGCAAATAGCTGTTGTGTTGCAAAGTCACCACACAATTTACTGCTAGTGGCATCACTTGGGTGTGTGTATGCGCAGATCACACACATTCCATTGTATAGCAATCCACAACAACTGAGTTGATGCTGAAGACAAGTTTATTAAAGATACTACCAAAATTTTGGCAAACATTCCAATAAAATAAAATAAAATCAGACTTGTAAACATAATGCTTCCCTTTTCAATTGGCAGCACTGTGGAAAAAAATTAAGACAAAAGAAAAGACAAGTATAATTCAAAAACTAAATTTTGTGACCAAATAACTTATGTTCCCACATGATAAAATGATGGTTTAAATTAAATTAAACCAGTTAACTGCATGAAATGAAAGTTTGTGCTGTTTCATGATCACAGTATTTTATAGTTAAATACATCTTTGTTATATTCCTGATACCCAGGAAAAAAATCTTTAAATATACATTTCATGTAGGCAATAGCTTCATTGCATATTTCTCTTCAAAAAATATTTTATAGCAGTATATAAATAGGTCACCTACATGTTTAATTTTATAATTTTGCCCCAAAACTATAGAATTAATTTTTTTTGTAAAGTATCAATTTTTGTCCAATAACAAAGCTGACAAATTGTTGAAATGGAAATACTTCTTTCAGAACAGAAATAGCAGTTTCATTGGAAAAAACCTGCGCTAACACTCGTCACTTGTTTTAGCCTGAACATTTTGCCTATGTAGCAGATTTCCCCCAAAACTGTATGCTCACGTGCACACAACTCCTCTCTCTCTCTCTCTTTCTCTCTGACACACACGCACACACACTTCAAGCACCAGGAGGCCACAGAGTATTCCCCATCCTGATGAACGGGGAAGCAGTGTATTTATGGAGCAATGGATTAAGTACAATTAAGATATACAAGCAAACACCGTAAGGCAACCATTGCAATGGGAGTTGAACTCGTAGAAAGAAGTTGCTGTTGTTGATAGACAGGTTACATATAAAACTTTCATATACGCACCTTTTAACTCTCCAGAAACAATGCTTCTTTTTTGTGTGTGCGCGCACATTTTTAAATTTACCACCATTTAAGGCAAACAGTTTTGCATCAAGAAAAAGTCAGAAAAAAGGCTTATATTCATCCAAAAGCCTCTTCTTTTGCTACTTTTTAAAAAAGTGTGCACAGCCTCAGAACTAGAGAGACTGGAATCCCAGTAACCAATGGCAAATGATTTCCATGGATAAACATGTAAATGTTAAGAGAAGGGACCAAAAAAGAAAAAAAGGCAGATTCAATTATGCAGGGAAGCAACATCCTCACCATCAACAAAACAGCAACTCAGTCTGCTAATGCTGAAACGTCTGCACTAGGGGAAGCTTCACTTTTTTAAATCTTAGAACAAGGTCATATGGAATTGTAAATAAATAATCTTTAGTTTATTCACATCTTCTGGTCCAGAGCTCTAGTGCCATGATTCTGCTTGCTGTTGGTCAAATTCACCTATAAGTCTTTTAATGTGAGCCAACTTGTTATGAAGATATTCACATCTGTATTTTTCTTCATGGTAGTTGGGACTAGACTACAATAGCAAAGAAAAGATAATATAAGCTGATGAAAAAATTACATGTCATAGACAGAAACATTTACTATGTTTACAACCTACGCACAGAATTTCCTGTCATCATATTTGCAGGAGATCGAACTCAAAACAATTACTAGAAGGAAGCGGAGAGGCCTGATGCCTACACATAACACAAAAGCATGCATAAATAATTCTATACAGGTGAAAAACATAAACCATTGCTCACCGCAATGTCCCAATACAAGATATTGGCTAAATAATATCAATCTTTAATTCTAG
Source organism: Plestiodon gilberti rubricaudatus (assembly GCA_026170595.1). Taxonomy (NCBI): domain Eukaryota; kingdom Metazoa; phylum Chordata; class Lepidosauria; order Squamata; family Scincidae; genus Plestiodon; species Plestiodon gilberti. The sequence goes on from JANXHW010000002.1 coordinate 42,816,023, forward strand.
TTGGTCAGTATGGCACACACTCTATATGGCACATAAATAAGTAAACGCTATACAAACCTGTTTGATCTTCCGATATTCTTGTAAGACTTCCTCATGAAGGATCTACAGATTTGAGAGTTGAAACAAGAATAATCTGATGGTTATCAAGTACTACTAATTATTACCAATTACCTTGAAAAATAACTGAAATACTGCAGTGTTCAAAATGTATAGTAAGAACATCCATGCTCACATCCAAAATTTTCTTCCATTCTACCAAAATCTCTCCCCCCCCCCCAACTCAAAATTAGAGAGATTTACATTTGGTATTACAGGATGCTGGGATTTAAGTTAATAAAAAGCCCAAATGGCTAAAGCCTAAGAAATAATTACAGCTTTTATCATCAACAATTCTATCAAGATAAATACAGGGGGGGGGGGCCCTCATATCCGCAGATATGGTATCCACGGATTCAGTTATCCACAGATAGCGGATCCCCCGCCCGACCCCCAGGCACTTACTCTTACAGAAGAAACATCTGTTTTTTCTTCACAAGGACCGGGGTGAGCAGCCTCCTTGCAAACAGAGAAACAGAGGTTTCTCCTGTAAAGGTAAGTGCCTGGCTGGCCGGTGGGGGATCGCGCTGGCCCGTGGCGGGGGGGGGCTCTGAAAATGGCGGAGGGGCGTTTGCCCCTTTCTGCGGTTTCGAGCATCCACGGTGGGGGCTAGAATGTATCCCCCGCGGATACGGCGGCCCCCCTGTATACATTCTTCTGCTTATTGAAGACAATGCTTTAGGGAAAGGTGTATATTCAACACCACATTAGCTGGGTTATCGCTAATAAAAATATCAAGGAAATACAGAGTTGTACAAGGCAAATATTTGAGCCATAGATATTAACAATAAAAACATGAAAGTTATCTTCTCTGCCTTTTTTTCCTGCGGTGCAATTAACAGCAAGAAAAAATAATGGAAAGGAAAAGAAGCGCTGCCTTTTATCAGACACTTTAGACAAAGTAAACATCTTCTAACATTTGTGTCCAATTTAACTCTGGGGTTAGAGGCCAGGCTGGGATAACCCAGTTCATACGGACCTCTTGTTGATCTTACCCCATCACCCCCCTCCTATAGTCTGCCGAAATTAATCACCAATCTAAGACATAGCAGCAGTGCACCTTCTCATGCAATTTACAGCCCAATTCCGTGCAAGTTGCAGCAGCTGGCTTAAATGACCGGCTGCTGCATCCTGTACAGGATGTGGCCTGCACGGCTGGAGTTCACCTTGGGAGAAGGGGACATTCATCCCCTTCCCCCGGTGTAAGCCCCAGAGATCCCAATGGGCCTCCTTAGATGTGCGCCAGCTCTTTAGCTGACGTGTGTTCGGGGAGGCTGTGTAAGGCTGGCAGGGGCTTGGGATATCTGTGCAACTCAGCGTTGATATCCCCACCCCCTCCCAGGCTGGGCCAAACAATGACGCCCTCCCACGGCACCCCAGCCTGCCCTCCTGCCGACCAGCCTAAGATTTTCCTGGGTCGGCCGGTGCAGGTCCTAGGTGACAACCATGTAAGCGGTGCCGGCGCCGCTTACACTAGAGGACCCATAAAAGTGCCTTATGGCACTTTTGCGATACCTTAGGCCAGCAGCGCACTCACTCCTTCGGCCTAAGGTTACGGTGGATTGCACCGTTAAAGTAGTCTGATAGGCCAAGACTGATCTGATCCTATTTCTCTCACCATTACACTGCCTGGAAACAAAAGAAGCCCTCAGAACTGTAGTTCAGTTCTCTGCATGTTTCCTAATATTTTAAGCTGGGGTGGGGGGAATTTATATATTAATAAAAAAACAAAAAAAAAAACTAAACGTTTATGATTTGACATGTAAATAATCCTCCACTCCATTGGTTTAAGCCTCACCAGAAAAAACAAATCCAAAAGAAAGATTCTATAGCTTACAACAAAACAGGCTCCGACTAGTCTGGAGGAAAGAAACCCCCACAATTTTGGTGCACTCATCGAGTTCTCCTCTACAAGCCCTCATTGCATGGACCTGGCACATGCATGGTGAAAGCAAAGTTCTTTTAAACAAGGAATCTGAACCCGACTGTGGGGTTCTGATGAAATGCACACCCAGCAACACTACCCCAACCAAGAGACAGATCTGAATAAAAAGAACTGTACCAGACTCAGTAGAAAACAGAAAACGAGTTTTACCTGATATTCTTTAGATCCTGGAGAAAGCAGCTTACGCTGTGCATCTAGTTTCATAAACCTTCTAGTAACGCTCTCCATCCTTGCATGCAAAGATCTGTATTCATCGTATTCTGCATTGAAGTCATCCTTGTAACTTTGTCTTTGCTCATATGAGACAATTGCTATATATTTCCTTTAGAGGGAGAAAAGATATTCAGAAAAGCAGGATCTTCAATTTGTGTTATGTTCATTTTCAGTGGCTATATCAATTTAATTTCCCTTCAAAACCTTTTGCAATATAGTTATATTCTTTAATTCCCCTTCCCCCATCTGAACAGTGTCACTGTGACCTAACCAGCCAGTCAGAAGTTACCTGTCATTTTGTTCAAAAGTGTTCATAAAAACAGCATCTTTGCAAACAAAACAGAAGTCAAAGAATTGTATACTGAACCAAGGGCATGGAAATAAAAAGCCGTATTTTTGAAGCTTTCTGAAAATATTTCAAGTTCCTTGATTTAAAAACAAGTAAATCACTTCTGAAGATCAGGTATTGTCATGAGGATGTTGGATTTAAGTCAATAAAAAGCCCAAAAGGCTAAACCTTAAGAAATAATTACAGCTTTTATCATCAACAATTCTATCAAGATAAATATACATTCTTCTGCTTATTAAAGATGATGCTTTAGGGAAAGGTGTATGTTCAACACCACATTAGCTGGGCTATTGCTACTAAAAGCATCAAGAAAATACAGAGTTGTACAAGGCAAATATTTGAGCCATAGATATTAACAAAAAATAAGCATATCTTTAGAAGCAAAATACAAAGTTTGTAGCACCTTAAAAACTGACAAATGTATTTCACCATAAGCCTCCATGGACTTCATGGCGACTTCTTCAGATGCATACAGTGTTATTCTCAGCTGTCATGTAGAAACTATTAATAACTCATTTCCTTTATATATTATAGCATTACAAGGATGCAGTTCTACACTGCTATTTGAACAAACGAGAAACCTAACTAAGCTAGTAGCCAGAAAATATTGGAGAAATACAGGCCTCTACTGGTCCTTGAGCCCCTTATCTGTCCCCTGTATTGCTTATGTTCCGAAACAAGTTCACACAGATGAGCAAGACAACATTTTATCTAATTTTTCTGTACAAAAGAAGGAGTGTGCCGAGTGCAGCACTGCCCAAGTAGGACAAGCAGGGCTCTGTGCCAGTTCCAGCTGATATGCGGTAGACATGTGCAGGCAGCGTGATTCCAGAGACAAGGGTCACATGGGACATGGTTAAACTGCACTATCGCTGCTGTGTTTCACAGTAGCACGTTAAATGTCCGGGTAAGATTGTGTCAGCATTTCAATTCAGAAGCAGGGAGCACTCTTCTTTCTGAGGGCTGACTGCCAGGTTTACTGCATGTATTAACCCAATGTCTATAAATAGCTAGATCTGTACCCACAGGAGATTCGACATGTTACAAGAGCAGATTTTATATATGCACAGTGGCAAGTTCTAGGAAGAGAACAATACATTTCAAGCATGACTAGGTGAACAAGAGCAAGTCAGAAATAATATTTTTGCCACAAAACCTCCTTGCCAGCTCATCTATGGAGTGCATTTACGGCATAATATATCTTGGAGCTTTTAGCAAAAAAGAAAAAAGTTCCTGATTTTAAAGTGAAGGATACAAACTTGAGGGGGTGGGTATCTGAGGAAAGTAAAGAAGACACGTGGCTATATGCACAATCTTTTGCAGATTTCATTATGTGCTGCAATAACCAAGACCCTGCTTACACTTCTGTGTAGGAATGGCCTTTAAGAACAGAACTACCTTGCATTGCCACAGAAACATTCACCTCAAATATTCACGTTGTTTCACTGCTGCCTGGTGCACTTTTGTGTCCCTAACTGTGAAGTCTTCTCTCTGACATTTCTTCACTCTCATTGTCCTCTGCCTCATTTGGTTGCAGTGCCATTTAATCTGATTAGCAGCAGTGACCCATGCGATTTTGTTTGGCATCTGTACCGTCGTCATGTCAGACGTACCATGGTGATGTCATCAACAAAGTCACATGGACTGCCATAGCCAGATTAAAACCACACGGAGAGCAAAGAAGAAAAATGGTGCCAAGAAGCAGCCACTGCCAAGGGAACAAGAGTGCACTGAAACATGAGCAAAACAGTGTAAACATGTTTGCAACTGACACACAAAAAGTTGAGGTGCTGTTCAACACATAGATTAGGCAAATTCTAGATTTGAATTTCAACCTTGTCACACTATATTGTTTGAGACTGATGTCTATGGCTGTTTTTATTTTACTTTGAGCACAGGAAATACAGAATTGCCATTAATAAAGTTGAGTTGTTGCTGTGACCCACTATCACAGCAGATGCTATAGTCATGATACATACACAGATAGGAACTGATTGCATAGGAGATGGCTGAGAACAATGAAATACTACATGCACACACACACAAAAAAGAGAGCCTCTGTATCATCTGTGCAGTCCACAGGCTCAGGAACCCTTTATCTCTGCTGCCATGTTTCTGAGAACTACTGCAAACCTTTGGGAACAAATCAGATTGCCAGTGGAATCTTATGCACGTCTACTCAGAAGCAAGTACCACTGTGTTCAATGGGGCTTACTCCCAGGAAAGTGTGCATAGGATTGCCGCCTCCGGCTACTATTTCAACTGGACTACTGAAAGGAAAAAGGTACTCTTCTACAGGATGTTGCTCTTTGCAAGGAGGTGATTCAATATCATCTTTCTACCACCAGCAGTCAAGACTGCAGTACCCATATTCACGTTTTTCTGCTAGCCAGGTACTTTTACTATACTACTTGATTCTTCTGAAAAGGCCAGATGTGAAACAAAACGAAGTGCATTCTGAAGCACCTCCTGAGGTGCTGTGTCTACTAAGCCTTTTTCTTCAGTGCAGGTAACAAGGAGAGGGGAAGGCTAGAGTGGGCGCTAAAATTCAAGTTACCTTTAGCACTTTTGTTCTCTTTGCAAACAATGCCGTTTTAATGCAGCAGCATTTCCATTTTGTAACTTAACAGCTTTCAGAGTACAACATAGATTGTTCTTCACTGCATCATTCCCCCCCCCCCTTGCCGCATTCTCCTACTTACACAAAGTAGTCAGGTAGTTCACTTGTTGACAAAGGATCTGCGGAGGCAGCACAAGTCTCTTTAACACCTACAAAGAAATACAAGTTTTGACACTTTGATATGAGATTCTTTCAAAACCAAAACTGATTTGACTTTGAAGTGCTTACAAAAGTGTTCCTTTCTACAGGTTAGTTTTAAGAGACAACTAAGAGCAAAGTGCACTACTGAACGCCGATAACAGAGGTTGTATGCTGAATTTTAACAGCCAACGACAGCAAGAACTTAGAATGCAAAAGCAAATTCAGTCTGCATACAATAAAAGCAGTCTAGTCTTAACCCAAGGTCAACCTTCTATTATTTCAAGACAAGTTGAGGCATCTGCGCAGCAATTCAAGGATTTCTGTGGCAGATGTCGGTACACAATAGGAGATGGGAGTTTTACATCAACGTCCAGCTTTCATGGGAGTGAAATAAAGGACAATGGAGTGGAATGCCAAGTGCTTTTCTTTCTGCCAATTCTTCCCCTTCACCAGCTTCAAAAAGTTAGACATACAAGGATTATCATGGAATTTACTAGAGAATAAAAAGTCATATAGAATAGTGGGAACTCATTGGCAGCTAAAGCAATAATCCATGATATGTAATGACTAGGTCAAATCAATTACTCGTCAGTATTGAAGGTTTAAAAGTAAAGGCTTGGGTGTAAAAGTATCCTTTACATGAGTGGCACTTCCATTTACATATTGGGGGATTATTTTTCCATTCCCTGCTATAGCCCTCTGTGTTGCACTATCAGGGTCAGCTCTCAGGGGAACACGAGAGGGTGCAGTGATAAGTGTTGTGGAAAAGTCTTGTTGCACAAGCAAAGCTCCATGTGTTGTACTTTGGACCCAAGTCAGTCAGTGTACATAATTCAGGCAGCTTAATCACAGTGGTGGTACGATTAGTTAGCAAGGCTTACAAGTGTTTGCTTTGGTAGCTGTCAACAGCTGTACAATCACCACATTTTACAAGACAGAGCATTTAGACAAGAAATTATCCCTGATATTTTATGCTTATAATTGAACAGTTATGCAAACTGCAGCACCATAGTATATACATTTGCTATATTCTTAAACATGAGAATAAACCATAGCAATGTGATGACCGAGTGGCCATCAATATATGTGCTGATCCATTAGAGAAAGCAGACACTATATTAGCTTGTATTTCTGTTAATGGCTGCCTACTGACAAGACCAGGAATCTATGATGTTACACTGTGCTATTAAACAAAGAACATTCAAGCTGCCCAGGCCTCCACCAGGACAACTATGCCATAAGCCTCAGTGAATTGGAAACCTATTGTATCCAGTCAGCAGTATACTTCAGCAGGGATTTGTTCACAAAGCTGTAAATCAACTTTTCAGTTCACTGCAAAGAGTTTTAAAACAGGTCACAACTGAACTGGCTCCAGGAAGTGTGTCACATGTCTTTTTACATTTCTAAAGTGATAATTAAACAAATTGCTCTTACTGATATTCAGTAACATTGGTTTATTTTTTAGTAAGACACCACACTGGACTTTTCAAGCCACAGGTCCTTCATATCTCTTCCAAAATAGGAAAGGCAACAGGGAGATGGTCAAAATCAGCATAATTGGCCTGTGGAACGGAGAGGCAGGTGGAGGCCTGGCCCCTGCTATCGGCCAGAGGACCATGGATTCTTTGGAGATTGTATCCCCTACCTCCCAGACGACCACCATGGCAAGGATCACTCTGGCCTTCACCATCGGCTAGAGAATGGAACTGCTGAAGGGAGCTCTCCTCCCCCTCCCTGCCTGAAAATAACTCTGTTCCAACGGCCAGTTGCCTGTGGACTGGAGAAGTGAGTGGATGCATTGACCAGAGGACTCAGGGGCTCTTGGGTTGTTTTCTATCGGTATTGTAAGCCCCTTGAAGATTATTTTGGTCAAAAGGCAGGGTACAAATCTATAAATACGTTGTGAGTCACCGTGAACACCTCTCTTGCAGGAAGGGAAAGGTGGGATACAAATATTTTCAACAAACAAACTTTAACTTACAACAGAACCTTAGAATATTCAAAGAGAATATACTACCGATAGCCATTTATCGCCGAACTGAAGATCGGGGAGGCCTGCAGAGGGTCGCATAGGCCTTCATGATCTTCAGTTTGGCAAAAAATGGCAATTTTCGGGCATTTCCGTTTTTTGCAAAACCCGGAAATAGCTAAAAATAGCCTTTTATCGCCGAACTGAAGATCAGGGAGGCCTGCAGAGGGTCACACAGGCCTCCCCGAAGCCCCCACAAGCCCTGGTAAGTAACAAATATTTTTTCCCTTTTCCCCTATTTTTAGCTCCATACTACGCATGCGTCCTATGGTCTGATGCATCCTATGGAGCGAAAAATATGGTAATAGTTGGGAAAATAACAATGATATATAGAATTGTTTCTAGTTATATAGTAAACAAATGCATATACACTTCAGCAGTGTGCGCTGATTACCGAGTTAACCCATGTTCCTATCACCAATCATGTGCGACAGTCAGTTTTAGCTCTGACAAGTTATTAGAAGAGGCACTCAAAATGTGCTACAGGTGTAGCCACAACCATGACACATGGCTGTACAAGTCAATGGAACAGAGTGGTAGCTACATCAAAAATCTCTGGTGGAAACCTTTAAGGAATTTGTACATAGCTCCAGCCTTCTGAAACATTCGCTTGCATCCGAAATTTAGTCGGTCATGACTAAGCCCTATGGAAATCCATATATACAACATATATTATTGTGTCTCAGATTAGAGCCCCACTGTGTATTCTATTTGGGGGCATTTACCAAGGCTCTAGAAGTATGAGTGATTTGTTAACATAAAAACATCCCTCCCCCAAGTAGATTTGCTAGTTAACCAAACAAATTATAGGATCTTGAAAAGGACAGAAAATGAGGCAAATATAAGTTGTTAGCCTGTCAGTCTACAAGGCCTCCCAAGTCATGTAATGGAACAGAAGTCTAGTGAGGGTAACTGCTAGAACTCTGACTTCAGTTCATTGAAATTAGCCCCCTCACCCTACACTGGCCAAATGACTATAGTGTCATAGAATGATTGAACATGTCATTGCCTAGGAATAAGATGTCAGCACAAGGTCTGAGGGCAGAAGGGTCTGTGTGCTGGTGGTTGAGAAGACATGGTTTCTAATGGGCCCTCTATTTCCTCAGGTGTTTGCATTAACTCTCAGCGGTTGGCAGCGTTAGGGAGAAAAATGATGAGAGTTTGTTCAAGGGACTGACATCAACATATGTTCTGACAAATCAAACTCCCTCACCCCACTAGGTAACCACATGGATTTTTCCTAAGCTTAAGATACTGTCTGATACTGATCGAGTAATCTCATATCTTCCCAACTCTGCTAGCTCAGCTCAGGTCATTATACAGGAAAATTTTAACTTCACAAATAACACCCTTGGGAAAGCCAAAAGCCTGGGTGCAATAGAATGCTCATACAAACTTCAACTTCTCTTCAGGGTTTACAACGCAACAGATCCTAGAACCAAAACATGAACCGTTTATTGAATCCTCCTCAGCATAAGTGGGCCAGGATAAGTGGGCCAATCTTATGCTCAAGATATGGCACTGTATTGACACATATGCCGGTGCCATTACAGCCTTGCCAGTGTAGAAGCCCACCCACCAACTGAAGCACTGCAAACGCCAGCACAACATTGGAAAGGTGTCACACCGAAATAGCTCAGGCATCACTTCGTGCTTGCGTCATCACCCCAACAGAGGACACAAGCACAATGCAGCCCACAGTTAAGCAAGGGGGGGGGGGAAATTCCATGCCACAATGTACAGTATTTATGCTGCATCTCCCTCTCACGTCTCTCTCTCTCTCTCTCTCTCCCCCCCCCCCCTTTCTGACCCTCCAGGATTATCAAATGTGTTGCCTAAGAATCCCTTTTGCAACAGCTTCCGTTTGGTAAATTCCAGTGGCTTCAACCATTGCTACTGCTGGCCAAACACTCATCAGAATCCCTTTTGTTTTTCAGGACTGCACCATTACCACAGGGGGTTGAACAATGGCCCTCTGCAGACTTCCACTACAGCCCCCCACAAGAGATGGAAAGATAATGGCCCAATTCACTATACTCTTACCCCCTACAGGGCATCACTGCATATACACTCTGGTTCTGCTATTCTCCCTCACAAACACTGACAATGCACTCCACACAACTAAGCAAAAAAAAAAAAGGGGGGGGGTTTCCCATGCCACAATGCATTGGTGCTGCATTTCCCTCATGTCTCTACCCCCTGCTTCCTGACCCCTCAGGATTATCACATGTTTGTGCTACTGTGTTACCCGACTGCCCCTTCCTTTTGCATCAGCTAAGCCAGGGGTGGGGAACCTATTTGCGATGGAGAGCCATTTTCCCATGGGGAAAATGTCCTGCGGGCCGTGTGCCCCTCCATCGCAAATGGGTCTCCCGGCACGCACGCACGCGCACATGAGCGCCGCCTCCATGCTCTCCTTACCCCCTCCCCATGCTCTCCTTACCCCCTCCCCATGCTCTCCTTACCTCCCCCTCCCCATGCTCTCCTTACCTTTTTCAGGCGGCGGCAGCCGCCGCCGGCCCCGCACACGCTGCTTGCGCAACTCCTTTGGAACCCGGCTGTTTCTGCACATGCGCTCTTCCCTCGGCGCGACTCCTTTCGAATCCGGCTGCTTCTGCACATGCGCAGAAACAGCCGGATTCGAAAGGAGTCGCGCCGAGGTGAGCGCGCGGGGGGCTGGCGGAGCCTCCGGTCTGCTCGCACGGGCTGGACCTGATTGACTCGGGTCCGGTCTCGCGCGGACCGGATTGCGCCGGGTCCGGCTTGCGGGCCGCCGGTTCCCCACCCCTGAGCTAAGCAAATGCCAGCAATGCAGCAAAGGGTGTGATGTGTGTGTTGGGTGTGGCTAGCTGGGCAGGCCACTGCAATAGGCAGCCTGTGTCACATGCCAGCCCAGAGACTGGCCCACACAGTGCTCCCTCTGACAGGTCCATATGCTGCAGCCTTCCCTTGGGCATTTCCCATAGTTGACATTGTGGCTGTGTCATTCATTCCTAGTGGCTGGCACCGGGGTTGTTCCCCCACCCCAGTATTGGCCACTCATTGGCCCTGTCCCCTGCTCAGTTCACCCTGGTGGCACTTCTCTGGCTGCCAGTGTTGGGGCTGACTAGATGCAGCAATTGGTTCCTTAGGTATCACACAGAAGTCACGGTGATGACACATCAATGTCACAGTGATGATGTACTGCAGTCAGAACACCACAGGCTGTGTTGGCATTTCCATGGACACTGGGGGTGTTACTGGGAACGGACAGGACAGGCTTGGCATTTGGCTCTTGTTGCACTGGCATTGGTATGGCATTGTCAGGACAAACTTAGTATATGATGGACGTCACACTGGCATCAGTGCAGTGTCCAAATAGGATTAGGCCATTAGGCACTTCTTTAGTATTACAGAGCAAATTCGCACACTATTTTTTCACTAGGTAAAGTCCTTCCACACAATTTTGGTGACTGAAAGAAAACAGCGTGAAGCTACTGTCTTAGATAATCTCATGAAGATTAGCATTTCTTTCCTGATGTGTTAACTTCTGATGTGCAAAAATCAAGTTATCAGCAGCTAAAAATGGCTTCATTATACAGTCGGCCCTTGCTATCTTCGGGCGATCTGTTCCAGACACCCCACGGATAGCGAGGATCCACAGATACCGGGTGCCTGTTTTCCAACAAGGCACCCCAAAAAAGGTTAAAAACATTAGTTTTTTTAACCTTTTAGAAGCAAACCGCGCCATTTTCAAGTCTCTGCAGGGCTTCTTGAAGCTTAATGACTCACTTCCGGGTTGTGTGAAGGCTCTTCCCTCCCTCCCCAGTCTTGTTCCAGAATCGCATTTACCATTTCCCCCCCTTTTTACAGTGTTTTTTAACATGGACCCCGAATCCGTGGATATAAAGGGTCCACTGTACTTCAAACTCACAAGACATACTTAACCCACCTACCCTCAGGATAGTAAAGGTTACATTACACTGCTCAAATCGGGTATACCAATTATTGGGGAAAATGTTTGCCCCTCCAGTGCTTGCACTTAACTGGATGACAAGCACAGTACCTCTTTTCTGTGTTTTGAGACAGCACAGGTGCACTGGTGAAAACATTAAGGTATCTATTTGATGAACAAGGGGCAGAGCTTCTTGCCAGAAGTGGGCAGCTCTCAAAATAAAAACCTCCCTGGCTTGTTACCTTTTCTTCCAGTTCCACTAAAGAGGTGATCCGAATTTTGCATAGTATCTAAGAAAATGAATTTACTGGAAATCCTGGAAACTGGATTTACTTACTGCCAATAGGAATTATTCTGAAACTATCATATTCCGATTCACATAAAATGCTAAAGAAACAAGCACAGGATGTCTACTTAGCGATAAAGCAGTTTAGAATTAAAGATTGTATATTTCACTACCTTTTGCAGGAGTTGCTTCATAGACATCCAATATTGACAATGTTTATGCAAACTAAAACAAAAACCCAAACCTTACAAGAACATCAATACATTTCAGATGATGACAGAAACTATTTGGATGCAAGATCTTATATTATCTTGAAAGCATGGGAGTTGCTTGCATCTGGTCTGGTCCCATTCTGTGCTAGTAATGGAATGTCTGCATTCAGGAGATGAGGAGGACTGGAGAGAACGTCATTGCCTTATGTCCTTTCCATAAACAGACATTTCTGATGCTATATGGGACCCAACCACATGGAAGCTATGCCCATGCCACAACAGTAATGCAACATCTGCTCTAGTTACTTTGGCCATTCAAAGAGACGCAATAATACCTTCACTCAGATTTCGACTGGAGTTCTTCAGCTTGGCAATTCCTTTGCTTTCAGAGTCTCTTTCCTTCTCAGCAACATTCCCAACATTATTCTCTTTGATTTGGTCCTTCTCCTTATGTTTCTTTGATTTCTTCTTTGATTTTTTGTGCAACACTGAAAGTTTCGCATCTGTAGATTTTGGGCACATGGACAGATCTTCAACAGGTGCTGGGATTGCCAGAGAAGTCCTAGAAGTATATTTTTGATGCTGGTCCCCATAAATGCTGCCATTCTGACTCAAAGTGTCAACAGGCAGGTCTTGAGTCCCCCTACCTTCAGGAGTGCTAGGGGAATTGGAGTTAGAATTTACAGTCCGAGGAGGATTTGAAACAGGAAGGCAAGTTGGGGGAAGGGGCGGAGCAGCTGGTGTTGCAGCAACAGAAGGGGGAGGTGGTGGTTGAGAAGCTTCAGCACTTTTTTCACTAGAAGTAGTCAAATGACCATTTAATGTTGGTTGAACTCTATTGGTAAGGTGAGATATCCTTGGTTTTTTATTCATTAAAGGATCAATAAAGTCAGAATCCAAATGCCGTTTCTGCAATAAAGTGTATATACAAGATTCAGTTACTGTACATAAAATATACAATTTCCCAGCTTGTCTATTAGCATATCATTATATTGCTAACATACAAGGTAAATGTTGCACAGCAACATACACACTATTTAAAGCTTAAGAAAAATCCCTACATGCTCAACTTTTTAATGCCATGGGAAGTCTCTGTTGGATTGTTTAATTCCTTCCTGAGAATGTCAGAATAATCCACAGTATGACAAGAATTTAGATGCCTATGTAGTGCATAGCATCAGATGAATGAAAACAAAACTGTTCCCTTTTAATACCACCATTGGTACAGCATGACATTTCATGTTTACATGGATGCCAGGGTAATTCTGACACTGTCCTATGTAATTTCCACTCTACCGTGCAGCTTTCTCAAAACAGAAGCCTGACATAAGAAAAGCCCTGCTGGATCAGGCAAAAGGCCCATCTAGTTCAGCATTCTGTTTTCCACTGTGGCCCACCAGCTGCCTCTGGGAAGTCCACAAGCAGAAGGGAGAGACTTCTCTTTCACCACTGCTCCCCTGCAACTGGTATTTCAAGTTGACATATGCCAACACACGCCAGGTGCATGCTCCTTGACTGAGTCAGCAGTTCCCTAGGCAAACTGCTAATCACAAACTTGGAAAGTTTAAAATGTGGTTTTGTGGCAGCAACAAATGTCAGATGCATGCAAGATCTCAAGAAGTCAGGTGGGTTGTGTCCCATATCTGACTCACATCAATAAATACTGTATATGGATATTTCAGAATACAGACACTCTTACCAGAAGTGTTTCATAACAGAAACTCCTACTGGTAAGTTAGATTTTAATTTAAACTAAACAATATAGAAGAGGCAGAAGTCAGCACACCAAAGAATAATCTTCTCCTTGTCAAGTATATTAGAACTGTTCCAGATCAAGATAACACTAACTTAGAATTTCTCCTAAAACAGCTGATATAAAAAATTTCTAGCAGCTTTTGTGAAGGCAATATGTTCCAACTTTTGATATACTATATTAGACTAGAATCTGACTGATGCTCTTTATAAACATGTATGAAAGGTGGGAGGGGGAAATAGTTGAATTATTATTAAGCAGCACTGATACATTATCTGCCAAACCCTGAGTGTTGTAAGAAAGAATGAAAAGGTGGCAATGTTTTTGCCTCTTAAAGTTAACAATGATTTTCCAAGGATAACTAATAATTGCATATGGTTGTTCATGTGTACAAAACAATGACTACAAGGCCATCAGCCTAAAGAAAGAACTTATTTGTGGAAAGTCTGAAAGTCAGAACTCTTTCCATACACAATCACAACACCCAGAGGCTCTGATGTACGCATGAAGCACCACAAGAGTCCAACTGCCTCATTCTCTGCAGTATTGACATGCCTAAGAGCACTGCATGCAAAGCATTCCCCAACATCGAAGAGGATGGAATGAATTCTGATGCTGTGAACACCAGAAAAGAGCTTTGGATCACAGTCAATTACTTGCTTTAGCTATATTCTATATCTACCGTATTGTCCCGAGTATAAAACACACTCCCCCCCCCCATAATTTACCTTTTTTAACTAGGGGTGCGTTGTATACTCGCAGTTGCAAAAATAAAGAATAAAATAAAATTGTGAGAACAGTGTGAGACATTGCTGGAAGAAGCTGAGGCTAAGAGGAGACTGTTGTCTTCAAAGCAGCTAACTGAGCCTTTCAGCTCCATTTGCAGGGCTCCGTTTGCAGCTCTGAGATGCATTGGGCTCCTTCTCTGCCCTTTTATTTGTAAAAACAATAACCCCCCCCCCCCATCTCTCCTGTGTACAGGCTGTAACCCCTTCCAGGCTGCAATAAGTTAATTTTCGTTCTCTGCTCTGCTGGGTTTTGTATCCTCTTGTAAAGCAAGATCACATACACTTTCATCCCCCCTCCCCAGGCAATGAATGGTTTAGGCTGCAATCTTGTGCACACTTTCCTGAGAGTAAGCTCCATTGAGAACAGTGGGACTTGCTTCTGAGTAGACATGCACAGGATTGCACTGTTCGTTTAAATCACTGGTATATATTTAATGCCAGTGATTTAAACGAAGTTTTTTTTAATAGCACCAAACTTTAAGGGTGGGACTTATAATCAGGTGCGTCCTATACTCGGGAAAATACGGCAATACTAAAGGGAAAGAAAGTATAGCAACATAAAAAAAATAATTTCATTCACTGCATGAAAATAAATTTAAACTCAAATTTTAAGTAAAAACACTCATTTACCAAACAAAGAAAAGCTAGACAATATATTTTAATATTAGACAGCACCACACTAGCAGGCTAACCTGGGAATTCAGATATCATAGTACAAAAATGGTAATTGAATCCAAATTTGAGAAGATATACATGTTTAATACCATCCTTGTTCAACCCCCCCCCCTTAAAATGTAGCCCCATATTTTGGTATCTAGAATTTAGGGACTTTGGATATCTTACTGGATTATGAATATGATCTAGTAAATAATTACAGAATAACACCTACGCTGAAGTAACCTTATCAAAGGAGGCTTCACCATAAAATGTATTCATCTCTCACACTAGTCAACTGAATTTCAAATCAACTTCCAAAACGTACATCAAAATTTGTTATGTATTGTCTCACTGCACCATATAGAATATAAAGAGTGACAAATGAAATACCTGAGAAGGAGAAGCAGATGTAGCATCTTTAATAGTACTCAGAGGTGATTCCAAGTGACTGGTGCTGGTGGCATTCTGAGATGAATTTAGTTTTCTGTAAAGATCACCCACATTCTAGGTTACAAGGAAAATCAAGCTAAAGATGCTCTATCAGATATTATTTCTTGGAAGTAAATGGATTCTTTCTAAACTACGTATTATTTGGAACAAACTGAACTTACCGAGAAAGTATCAATTCCAGTGACTGTCTGTCTATCTCATTGTAACCAGGCCAGTCTTTTTGAACTTCCTTATAAACATATTCTTTCAGTGTGTAAGAGTTGTCCTTTGGATTCAAATTGGCTACCTACAGATAGAGATCACAAATATAGAACAGTAAAAGTTATTTGCAAGTTGACACAGTACCTCAAAAGGATTAGAAATCTGAAAGTCTAATGAGGTACAAGTACAGCACGCTCAGTATTTCTCAATATTGCACCACTGACAATAAGCATTTATTTTAAAAAATTACGCCCTATGCTTCTACTCATCAAGGATACTTGATGGCTTACAATATAACAAGAATTTATCAAACACCACAATGTTAAAGACTTATCGGAAAACTAAATTTATAAAAGAGCAGCAAAAATAAGATATTCACAGTTAAGCTCAAAAGCTTGGCAGAACAGAAGAAGCATTTAAACAGAGTTTAAAATAGGAAAGGATAATATTTGTGTGCCAATCACAACAGGTACAATTACTAACTAAAGCTGCAGTCAGTCTCTTTCTTGTTAGTCAATTACTCAGTCTTGTTCTTGTGTGCGAAAGAGTAGTAGTTCAGAAGACAGATGGATGAGTGGAACCTGGCTAATTTAGTACAGGAATGAAAGTAGCACCTGTAGATTGTTGAGACTCTTGCAAAGAATGCTGGACTAAGCTGACCTTGATTTGATCCAGCAAGACACAATGAAAATGTATTAGTTTTGCTTTCCAATTAAGAGATTCTGATGCATTCTTGTTTTATGTGTCTGAGACACATTGGTAGACAATGGTTTTTTTTTTTTTAGAAGCCAGCCAATCCCTAATGTAGAGGGCATAAACATCTGAGGAAGAGGGAGCGAACATAGTCTCTTCTCTCTAACCTAGTCTAAAATGAAACTGGAAAGTGTTAAAAAAAAGGTAGCCGAGTTTCAAATGTTCCATTATTTCAGTAATTACAGTCAGTTCTCTTTATATGTGAATTCACTACTTGCAAATTTGCTTATCCGTGAGGGGCAGAACTGCCACCTACCTCTCTGTATTCCTGGTCTGTTCTTGTTATCTGTGGGGGGCTATTAGTACTGGGCAATTAATTAATCTTGTTTGCCCTGTCTTTGTTTTGTGGTAGTTTTCAGACTCCTTGTTTTCAGCCTTTGTTGACATAGTTTACACTCCACAAGTGCAAACAAAGCAAAGTGCAAACAAGTGAAGACTGCAAGCAGCCAGGAAGCTATGAACAACAAAGGCTGAAAACAACAACGAGGCTGCAAACAAGGAGTTTGGCGAGTAGCTCTCTAGCCCTAAGTTTGCCCAGTTCCCCTTCCTGACAGGGCTTTTATGCTTACTGTATTTTAGAAATCCATGCCAAGCAGAAACTTTAGCAGGAGAATGAAGCTTTTTTTTGGCATAGAGATACAGTGAGTGATAGGCAAAGCTTTGCCTGCTGAATTTCTGCCGGCCAAGCTGTTGCTTAAGGGATAGGATCCTTGCCCAAAAAAAGTCCTGTCTTTTTAAATGGAAAAGCTTTGAGCTTGGGGAAGGGTTGTAACTCAGTGGCAGAGCTCCTGCTTTGCATGCAGAAAAGTTCTCAGGTTCAGTTACCAGCAGTATCTCCAGGTAGGGATGGGAAAGACCCCTCTTTGTGCTTATTTTAGAAGTCCATGCCAAGCAGAAACTTAGGAAGGGAGTGAAGCTTTTTCTGGCATGGAGATACAGTGAGTGATAGGCAAAGCTTTGCCTGCTGAATTTCTGCCTGACAAGCTGCTGCTGCTTAAGAGATAAGATCCTTGCCAAAAATAACAAAAAAACAAACCAACATTGCAGAGGGGTTGCACTAATTGTTGGTTTTGCTGTTACAGGCTATAGGTGTGTTCAGATGCGATACTAAACTCTGGTGTTAGGAGCATCAACAACAGGGCTCTCACAGTAGCTTACAATAATGCATTGCAACCAAGCCCACAGACTTCAATGTAACATTCAGGTTCACAATGTTTATATGGTGCATTGCGAAGAGGGTTCCCTGGAACCTAACCCCGTTTTTCCAATAGGCTCAATGATTCGGTATCCGCTAATTAGTTATCCACTAGGTTTTTCAGAAACTTAACCCTAGCGGATAATGAGAACCGACTTTTACTTTTAAGCAACATTCAGGTAGAGGTTATTTCTCAAGCCTATGTCCAAACTATGGCTAGGATTCAGAAAAAAGATCTGAATACGCAGGAGAGAATTACACACAAATTTGAAGCTTTGCTTATTGTTCTTGGCATAGCAGTTGCTGAAGAAACAAACTGCTGTTTAATTAAACACACACACACAGCTTGCCTCTGACACCTGGAGCTACTGCACTAAGAACAAAGCAGTGGAGTAGCAGTAAAAGCTAAATTCAGATGTTCCACTCAGGCAAACTTTGTGAAATGCAAAATTCTATTATCTAGCATAGTTTCTGGAGGAAGAAGAGAGCCTGCAATTGTACAGATGTAGAATTTATCATTCAACTATGTAAACTTACAGTTGGCAAAGCTAGAGTTCTGCCTCTGTTTCTGTGCACAGCACCAGAAAACAATCAAAATAAACACTCTTCCCATCCTAGCATCATCTCTGTGGTCACTAAAGCAATGTTTATCAAGCCAACTTATACCATATATTAGCCCCCTCTTAGAAACAGAAAACATAACTTTTTTTAGGGGTAACTGGTGGTGCTGGAAGTTGGAAAAGTGTTCTGAGGCTCAAAGGGGTTGCAGGCCTGGCACAATGTGGAAGAGGCCTCCATAGCCCCCCACCTTGCAGGATCCATGTTTATTGGGGCATAGGTTGTTGGATTCCAGCATTCGTGGATTCGCAGTATCTGCGGGGAACCAATTCCCCGCAGATACCAAGGGAGGGCTTCTCTTCTTCATTAATATGTCACTTTGGACCAACCATTTATATTGCTTGTGTTTGAAAGAAGGACAGTCAGGAGACCTTTCAAATACATTTCCAGCATAAAGAAATGGTGGATTGGAGTAAATAAATGAAAGTTAAACTAATGAAACTTCACGAGGGGCCAAATTACCCCAATGGAAAATGCAATTCATTTCTGGGGTGATGTTGTACCCCAGACACTTAACTCATAGGATGGTTAATGGTAATTCATTTTCCTTTGGGTATATCAGTGGCGGCGAACTTATGGTATGTGAAAAAAATTGTTGGTACGCGGCATGCAGTGCCACTCATTAAATACAAGTGGGAATTTTATCACCCCTTTCCCTCCATGTGCTCCATTCTCGCAAAGAGTTTAAAGGGAACACATCGTTTTAAACTTTAAATGCTGTAAGAAGCAGCACTTCATTACCCCGGCCCCTTGCTCCATACATGCATGTCAAAGTTTAGGGACACCCCCCCCCTTTAAACTTTAAATCCCATGCGATGCATCCTGGAGCAAGGCTCGGGGGAGGGGGGGAAGAGCCTTCACACGACCCGGAAGTGGGTCATTGAGCTTCCAGAAGCCCTGCAGAGGCTTGAAAATGGCGCAGTTTGCTTCTAAAAGATTAACAACCCATGGTTTTTAAAAATTTTTAAAGCGTTTTACACGTTTTTTCTGCAGATCCTTGCTATCCACGGGGGGGGGGGGTCTGAAACGGATCCCCACAGATAGTGAGGTCCAACTGTACACGCCTTTGACAGAAACCTGCCCATTTTTTCACCCCCTTCACTTTATGTAAGGCATCATACACATAGATGACACTATATAAACTAACCACCCCCCACAATTGTATCCTAAAGTACATATTTCAGAATGTTCTGTGTTTAAAATTCTATACTACTTTATGAACGCTGCAATTCTGTGCACACTCTCCTACGAGTAAATCTCATTCAACGTAACAGAACTTACTTCTGAGTAAATATGGAAAGGCCTGAACTGTAAGACCAGTACCCAAAACACTATTTTAGGAAAGTCCATCCATTTGGGCATGTTTAATGGGATATCCTTTTTATTAATTTGCCAGAGCAGTACAAAATGTCACTTGGAGGTTCCATTCTCAAATCGTGAGATTTAACAATCCTGAGGACTGTTCAATAATTACAGCAAAGAAAAACTTTAATACTCTACCTTTTAAGCACTTATTCTTGTGATTAAGCCACTTCCATCTTTAATTCATTTTAAATAAATAATCTCAGATATATCCATTTTTGTTGCCCTTCACTTACCCAAATCTAAGAACTTTGTTAACTTATTCATAATGGCCGGAGTCCAAAGTTTTATCAACTATTCCTTTGGTTACTTGACTTGTTTCCATTATTTATCACAAATTGCAGTAAAAGTAATGTCAAATAAGAGTTATTTGAAAAGTTCTGTAAGCAAGGAAGTCAATAAATATACTTTTGGATCAACAGGCAAGTTAACCTTTAGGATCTTGTTAATCATTGATTAATCAAAGAGATCTGGCCTTCTCACAAGTCCATTAGAAATGTAAGCACTTTGCTTTTTCCTTCCAATACTTTCAACAGTTTGCACTAGCGCACCTTTTTACATGGAGTTAAAAACCACCAAGTTACAGTTTTTTCACTTTAGAACACACAGTATATTAAATTGACTTTACTCAAAATATATTTTAATTTGTTGACTTCAGTTTTAAAATTTTGTGTATCTTCATTTTTTCATAATCTGAAAAGGCTTTAAAGAAAACCAACGTTTGCTTTCAATATCTTCATTAAGAAATATCTGATTTGAAAACATTCAAAGGGGTTTCATTCCTCCCACTGTTTCCTGAATCTTACTGCGAGTCTCAGCACAATTATTTTTTATTCAAGTTAGTATATTTTTAATTATTATTATTAATAATAATGTCTACAAAACTGGTGGCAGTTCCAAAACATGCCACCCACCCACCCACACACACACACCATGACTCAATAACCATGGAAATAGTTAGGAAAGCCAAGTACTGTATTCTCTGGTTTTCATATGGCAAAAAAATTGCATAACGTGTGTAAGAAACAAAGAGATGAGAATGTGCAGAAGTGTAAAATAGACATCCTCACCTGTTGAAGAATAGCTGCAAGGGAGTTCCTGTCTTTTTGACTAACACCATCTTTCAATAAGCGAGCAAGGAGCTCTGGTTTCTTGTATGTTTTCAGTGCCAATAAGTGAATCACTCTATCCCTATATGGCCGCTGAGAAATACTGTTGTTTGTATGGGTCTTGCGTATTGTATTTGCAGGATTGATGGGAGTGGACCTTTTCCTTTCAGGCACTGCATCTGGAATACCTTGTGGTGCTTTCCGAATTTGTACTCTCTTTCCTATGTGCAAGATAAACAAGACCATTTTAATTCTTCTCCACCTCAGGAAAAAAATTGAGTTACTCAAAATTCATTAGCAAACTGAACCGTGTGTTTTTGTTGGGGTTTTTTTTTTGGGGGGGGGGGAGAAGAACACCTTTACGTTTACACCATACTAGCTTTAAAAAAAATTCTGGTATTGTTTGCAATATTGATTCACTATCATTTTAAAATGTTATTTCCTTGCATGTATAATTTGTAAGCCTATAATACTACCTGTACGTATATATTTAGTTTCATTCCAAGACCCCTTGCAGCCTTTACCCGATTTTGGTAATAGGAAGATTTAGTTCATTTTAAGGCAATATCATTTGTACAGTGGGCCCTCCACATCTGCAGGTTAGCCACCTGCGGATCTGACTCAATGCAGATGGCTAACCACAGAAGTAGGAGTCCCACTGTGGGTGGCATCACAATACCTTATTTTTCAGCTGGGCCAGGCCCGCTGCGGCTTCTCCTCGACTCCTGCGTGTCTAAGTAGCCCAACTGCTGCAAACATTTTTTTAAAAAGCAGTCAAAAGAGACTTCCAGTTTTGCATTATGAGTGGAAGTCACTTTTGACCCCCCCCCCCTTTTTTTACTGTTTGCAGCAGTTTGGACTACTTAGAAGGCACATGGGAGTCAAGAAACAGTGGTGGGCCCAGAGCAGCTGAAAAATAATATTATATATAATATACAGTATTTATATACCGCCTTTCTGGTCATTGGATTTCTCCTCTGACTTTATTCAAGGCGGTGTACATGGGCAGGCTGTTCTAAACCCCAAGGGTTTTTTACAATATAATAACATTCTAGTCTTTCATAGAACCCTTCATTCGAGATGTTGCTTTCACAGTCTAGCTCTCTCTCTCTGGCATTCGCCTCGGCACGCTTCAGATAACATAGGCAACCTTGATTGTCACTCAAGCGTTGCAGCTGCAGCTTCACTCCCCCACAAAGACTCTGCAGCTTATCAGCTTGGCGTGCCAGCAGCTCTCCGACAGACTTCCGGCCGTCTTGAACTGCTGTCCTGCAGATCTTCAGGCACATTTATGAGACGAACGCTCTACATCCTGAGCCAGACGTCCCAAAAATAAGGTACTGTGGTGCCACCCCCATTGTGAATTTATTGTACACAGTTTCCGGTATCCGCAGGGGGTCCACGAACAGAACCCCCATGAATAGCAAGGGTCCACTGTACAAAGACTAGAAGTAATTAATAAAATAATCTATTTTCTCTAACCACAACAGCACACATTAATGCAAATATCCAAAACAAACTGGGACAGCAGACAGCCCAGCCAAACTTCTCTTCAACTATGAAAATGGAACGTTTTCATACATGGACCCTATTCATTGAACCTAAACACCTGACTTTTAATAGTCTGGAAAGCCTCCTTCAACATGAGCCGGCTGAATGGAGTGTCCAGACATCTGAGGCCCCTGCCCGGTTCCCCTATTATTGGAAGTTAGGTGGCTGGGGACCAGGGAGAGGGTTGTTTCCATCAAGACACCCAATTTATTATATCCCCAGTGGAGCTTGCCCAACGCAGTCTGTGAGGTCATTTATATTTGGCCAGGCACATCATCCGATTCCGTTTTATTCTGCTCTGCTGAACTTTTATGGCATTAAATCTGCTGTTTTTACTCCCCCTTGTCTTTGTTTTACTGGATTTATTATTTGTATGCTACCCTGGTAGGTTTTCCTGAAGAGTGGCCTATATAAGTCTAACCACAACTACTGTGTTTATTCAGAAGTAGGTCCCAATGAACTTACTTCCAAGTAAGCACACTAACAGCACGATCCTATCCAACTTACACCACCGGTGTAACCAGCGGGGGAGGACAGGGCGGGAGGCTTTGGAGGGGAGGGGGATTTAAATCCCTTTTGAATCCCCCTTTGGAGGCGATTTGAATCCCCGTTCCGTTCTGGGGCCTCCTATTCTCGCTGCACCGCTGGTTTCACCAGTGGTGTAAGAACTGCAGCCTCAATCAAATCAAAGTTGACACACTATTTCTTTGAAGACAGGAACAGATGCTTATAAACTGCATCTTGGAAATTAGTTTTTTGAGCCACTCTGGCATAATGGATATAGAAGATCCAAGTTGAAAACCCTACATGATTGAGAAGTTCCCTAGAGACAAGTTCTCTTGGACAAGCACAGCCAAAACTACACTACAAGGTTGCAATAAGGCTAAACAAAGCGCATTATAGAATTGATAGATGAGGACTACTGTCTAACAGGCTTACCATTAATACTAGAAAGAGCTATTCATACATTGTATGTATGAACAATGTTAAAATGGAAAGATTGTTGATCTATATGAATACACAGTAATTCACAGGTTATGTATAAGGCACATGTTCCTTATATTTTAGAGGTCCTTGGGTTTCCTTTTCAAATGAACTGAAGTAGTCATTTCACATGAGACCATGTAATTGTGTACAGACACCTGTACATACATACAAAATAATGTCAAGATCCCTTAATATGTCTACCACTCATTACAAAAAACATTTGAGACAGCTGCCATGAGGTTTTTTTTACATGAAGACACCAGAAATAGTACATTTTTGTTTTGATGCTTCAGAAATTAGCACATAACTGTACCCTGTCAGGAAAACCATTACAAGGAAACTATCATAATGATGTAAAATTATTTCAGAAAGTAGGGGCTCAAAGAAGATTGGCTGACTGGGGAAGAGAAATACAATGTATTGAAGAGCTGGATTATACTAGAAAGCTCACTACTTGGGAAACCAACTAAAGCAGCGGTTCCCTACCTTTTACCGATCGTGGACCACTGTGCCCACACTTGGGTCTGTTGTGAACCACTGAATGTGCAGCTGTGGAAGTACATGGTGGTAGTGCGATGGCATCGTGCCGCTGTCAATTGCCCTGATTTTGGGCCAATCAGGGCCAAGGGAGAACCACACGAATGTCGGCAACGTGACAAGCACACGGTGTGCCACTCGCATGCCAGCCGTGGGGACTAGGCAGTCTCCAGCTGGCTTGCGGACCATCTCCCTTACTCCTGCGGACCACCTGTGGTCTGCAGACCACAAGTTGGGAACCACTAAAGGCATAAGCAAGGCAACTAGCTTGCTGAATTATTGACTGGCTGTACTCTTATGTATTAAATTAGCATGTTATAATAGGTATCTCTGGTAAAAGTCTATGTTATTCATTTTATGTTATTTATGTTCTTTATTTAAAGAATCTATGACATTTTCGGCCACCCTCTGTCAATGCTTCAAGAATATGCTCTCATAAACTAAGAGGTACTTATTTTCTTGTTTTACAAAGCAGAAACACCTCCCAGTATTATGCAATACTTAGGCAACTTGACTAATATTAAAACTTTATTGCACCAATACAAGTGGCAATAATACCATTATCTGACCATAACTGTTCCAACAGAATTAAAGTGCTGCCTTAGTAGTCAAGTGTTCAACACTAAAGAGGTGTACAGATTTACAGATACATCAACATTACATAATTTGCCTGAGAACTGCTATGAATCAATTAATATTCCCTTAGGTATTACCTGACAAAAATAGAAGACTGTATGAACAAGTTTGAAGCTTTGGCATCTCTTGTCCATCCGTAAAGTGTAAATAAGAGTCACATACCTCACAAGGTTATTGAATGCAAAAGAAAATCAAGACTAACAGCATTTAAAGTGATGTATAAATATCACTCGCTTTCCAAAGTTGCTTAACCAGCGTGTAATTCATCTGTGGAACTCCGTGCCACAGGATGTGGTGATGGCACCTGGCCTAGATGCCTTTAAAAGGGGTTTGGACAGATTCATGGAGGAAAAGACCATCACAGGTTACAAGCCATAAGCAACCTCCTGGTTTTAGAAGTGGGTTTTCTCTGTGCCAGGTGCAAGGGAGTGTCAACGGGAAACAGGTTATCTTGTTGTCTTGTGCTCCCTGAGGCAGCTGGTGGGGCCACTGTGTGATACAGAAAGCTGGACTAGATGGGCTTTTGGCCTGATCCAGCAGGGCTCTTCTTATGTTCTTATGTAAATAACTTGCAAAGTGAAATGCCCATCATCAGGAATACCATTTTGAGAATAAAGTACAACTCAGGTTTCTCAAATCAATAAAGTAAAAAGATAACTTGAAGTCTTGTAGTTCTTGGCTACACAGCAGTTATGTAAAACAGAGGGCGCAATCCTGTGCAAGTCTGGAACGGTGGAGCGAGCGCTTCGCCGTTCCAAGATGTCGTGAACCTGCCGTGAAGCACGTTTGTGACACCTCGGGAGTAAGGGAGGCCAGCGCAAGGCTGACCTCCCTCACTCCGTAACTGGACTAGGCAAGTGTCCCCCCCGGCGGCTGCGTGGGCGGTCCGGCGGGCGAGGGAGGGGGCCATTGGTATAGCCAACCCGGGACGGGGCATGGCACCTGCCATATCCCTGTCCTTGCCGGGCGGCTGCCTCCTCCAACTTCCGCCAGCTATTTAGTTGGCGGAAATCCGAGGAGGCCTATCAGGCCGGCCTCGGTTTACACCCGGAGAAGGAGATGAGCACCCCCTTCCCCAAGTAGACCTTCGGCCCGCAGTTCGATAGGCAGCCTCGGCTCGGGATCCGGCGGGCGGTCCTGGGCCGCTGGCCAGATCCTTACACAGGACTGCGCTGACACATTTATTTTAAAAAAACTCAACTCACCTAAGCTCAAATGCAGTTAATGCCCACTATCCCATGTAGTTTGGTCCTTGTCACATGTTTCTTCAAACTTGGGAGTCTAGAAGCCCTTTCACATTCCATTTCAACTTCTAACTACTCACTTAACCCTTCTCTGACCTACCTTCTTTCCATAGCTGCTCCAAGTCCCTCCCTTACTTTCACTCATTACAGACAGTTGAAGACCAACAACAACTTTCAGGCCCCTGATGAAGTTGTGTGTGCATACGTACGCGTACTCAACTAGCCCCCCCCTCTGCATTTAACACATTGCAGTTGCTTAATGCTGCCTAACTTCTAAAAATATTGCCTCCAACATGAAATGTAATATATCGAGACACTGAGCCTTAAAAACCAGAAAATATTACACATACCAAATGTTCCCACTGCAGTGACTTTGAAGCACATTAGAAAATGTGATTCAACTTGTGGCTACAGTATTTGGCAGAGGTCTTCAAATGAAACTGACTACCATCAGATTCAAGGAAGTCAATCACAAGCACACTCATCCCATAGCATAAATGTCTACCAGGCTGTTTGAGAGAGTACCATTTTTTTTAGTCCCAATCAGATGAATTATTTAGAAGCAAAGTTAACTCAGACAACATACATGCAAGCCAATTACTAAGGAATCAGAGAAAGGATGCCCTAGTAAGAACTATTTTAGATACCTACTTCAGTGTTTGAAACTAGAAACTCAAGGAACTCATCACTATGCAATCTGAAGCTGTACCCACACAAATGATGTATCAATATCAGCATTTGTAAATACACTATTGAAGTACAGCCCGTCAGGACTGTTTTCGTAGAAAGCATGAACTGACATACAACTGTTATTGAACCACCAGGTCTAAAGGACAAAATTGCAAGCTATCACAGTTAGTTTTTGCAGGATCGATCTCTTTGATTGACAGAGGAGTTCCGGAATGGTTTCCGTTCAACTGACAGCGGGTTTCCCGAGCTTTTGAAGTTCAAAACAACGAAGCGAGACGCCGAGAACTGTAACATCTTTCATTCCTTTTTGGATTGCCCCAGAAGATGTGTCCAGATTAGGACATGAAACGTTGGGCTCACTTGTCCAGCCGTGGTTTTTAATAATTTCTGTTTGTCCAGGAATACATGTTAAACCCAGATAAAATCGTCATTGTTTTTAAACTGCGGTCGGATTGCTGTGTTTTTACATAGATATGGCTGCGTTACCCGTACTACCTGTTTCTCTAACTACAAATGATGTATCTACTGTATATTGTTGATAGACTGGTGCCAGATAATATCTGGAAGACGATGACAATGGCACTGATGAAATGCTCCAATTACAACAGCAGAACTGAGGCATACACCTGGACAATGCTGCATGGTATAAAAACTATGTTCCAACATCCTACATACACACTTCATTCTGGACATTTGATTTCATGTACCATTCTGGATGTTTGATTTTATGTACCAATAAGTCTAGGCACAGCTGATCACAATGAAGCCCAACTGTTAATGATGATTCCTCTGAGGGATGTTATGCATTTAATTTGGCAATTAACAACACTCTATACAACCCTACACTGGTTTGCGGGGGGGGGGACGGGGACGACACCTTCCATATGCTACAAAAGTCAGTTTTGGGAGAAGTGCACGCACGCACGCGCACACACACACAATACATTGAGCAGAACTTCACATGTTAAATGCTTGAAAGCAGAGTGGAAGAGGTGATGAACAGCCATGCACAAAGTGACACTAAGATATGGTTGGCAAACTATAAGCCACAGACAGACCAGCCACCCCTGCATTCTAACTGTAGGCATTGTTTGAAAATATCTTCAGGACTTTCAGAACTAGGCAACAAAAACACAATACCAAAATGTTACGCTGTTATAGTCGTTAGTGCCCAGCTTTTATAGAAGTGAAAAAAAAAATACAATCATACCTACATATGGTCCACCAGGTTTTATGACCTTTGTACTTCGGTTGCGAGATTCTTCTTCTGCCTGAGTCATACGTTCTCGGGTCATCTGGTAAGAATCATTTGTTGCACATACTGTAATTTTGTCCTGTATAAATCCCAGGCAGCTGAGCTGTGAGGATCCAGTACTAAGCAGTAATGGAAGAAAACAGAACTATTTAAAATATACTGAATGCAGATTTACGATAGCAAAAGACAGCCTTTTCAAAATATATTATTTAATTTTCTCTAGCCAGTTATAGCCAAGTGATAAACTGAGAAGGTTCAATTCATCTGTTTGCCAGAATTGTATATAAATCCATTTAAAACTCAGTAACTGAGTTTTTCCTACTTGCATACATAGGAGGTCTAAGGATGGCAGCAGAACAGTGAATTGTGTTTCTTAAGCAAAGCAAAAGTAGCACCACACTGGTGGAAGAGCTGAAGCAAGGCTTAGAACTACTTTTACTTTGAACATCTACATTTAAAGCCACCTTAAACATTTTTATTCAGAAGTAGTGTCAAGTTCA
This sequence comes from Plestiodon gilberti rubricaudatus, assembly GCA_026170595.1. Taxonomy (NCBI): domain Eukaryota; kingdom Metazoa; phylum Chordata; class Lepidosauria; order Squamata; family Scincidae; genus Plestiodon; species Plestiodon gilberti. Next base: position 42,844,134 of record JANXHW010000002.1, read on the forward strand.
GTTGAGCGCATTTATGTAAGCATATTTAGAAACACAGGCTTAAGTCCTCCATTTTCTATCAATTCCCAGTAACATCTATGGTGCTTCACAATCAAGTATTTATAAAATGGCAGTACCTGTTTGAGGCAACTACAACTGTTTAGATCAGGGGTCCCCAACCCCTTTCTGGCTAAGTACCACCTCCGGCACCACTCTCCTGCTGCGTATGACCAGAAATGACTGGCGATGACATAATCGCCAGTTACTCCTGGGTTTTTGGAGGCCAGAAGATGTAAGTAGGAGGCTCTGGGCGGGCCCTTCTCAGTGTTCGAGAGACTCTGCCAAAGGCAGGGGCCTCTTGGGAACAAAACACAACGCCAAAAGTGCTGCGTCGGAGTGGGGTTCCGGTGGGCCAGAAGCCAGAGTACTACCAGCAGTTGGTCAAAGTACCACTGGTCAAAGTACCACTGGTGGTATGAGTACCACTGGTTGAGAACCCCTGGTTTAGATACTTTCATTACAGGAGTTTCAGGGTTCATTTTTTGTTGCCATTAAATCTTTCCCTCTAAGATATATCATATAGTATTCATATTTCAACCTCTTCTCAACCCCTCTGTGCATGGGATGGGGTAATCTGATGCCTACAAAAGTTGAAGCTACAATAAATATATTCCAGAGTGGCCGCCATGTTAATATGTAGCGGTAAGCACAACAAGTTTTGTGGCACCTTAAAAACTAAAGTATCTCAGCATAAGTTTTCATGGACTGTGGTCCACTTAGATACTATCTGATAAAGTTGTCTGTAGCTCAATAAAGCTTATGCTGAAATACAATGTGCTAGCATTTCCTTAACAAACTTGTTTTTAAATAAGTTTATCGTGATGGATAACAACTAGAGTTTGTGCTAACGGAATGGCACTTCCACCCACTTAAGGAGTAGGTGGATGTGGAATTTCCACCAACTCCCCCTCCACTGGAAGCCCCCTGTGCCAAACCCCACAGTATTCATGAGGATTCCCCAACATTCAGGATTGATGCAAGGGAGTAGCAACAGGATATAGGTATCTTGCTGTCTTGTGTGCTCCCTGAGGCATCTGGTGGGCCACTGTGGGATACAGGAAGCTGGACTAGATGGGCCTTTGGCCTGATCCAGCAGGGCTATTGTTCCTTCAAGGGATACTGGGAAATACAGGGCTGGGAATTACATTCCCAGGGCAGAGAATTACATTCTCTGGAATCGACATGAATTTCTAAGAAGCCACAGCATCAATTCATAATGAAATTCTTTGAATATACACGTGATGAGCTGGTGCCAAAAATATACATTAACATTCCCTTCATTCCATTCTACAGTAAATGTATTATTCATCAGTACTTCCTGGATACATTCTCCATTTTTAACAGCACAGTAATTAAGGTAAACAGTTTGTCCTGCCTGTTCATTAGTGTGTGAACTTGTAGAGCATCTCTGAAAATTATGCTTGTACTTCAACTATGAAGGTAGATGTTATTCTACAATATAAAACTGGACAGAACAATGTGGAAAGTTTACAACACAGAGTATAACCCAACTAGTGTTTCCACCATCAAACACTCCATTCTGCTAATGGAAGAGGTCCTCATGCAAACGGATGGAGTCCATGCACGAACAGAACTCTAATTCTTGGAGGAAGCTTCCATTTGTGGAGAGAGCATCCAATGGTTGAAGTGCTAGTTGGGATGCTACCCCAAGTGGATACATTCATACAAATAACAGAAGCACTGGGGGGGGGTATTCTGCCACACGAACACAATGAAATTTAAAGAAGATGACTTTCCACCGAAAGACACAAATATTCAGAAGGCCATGGAAAATTTTAAAACTGTACTTAGCTCTGGTATTATTTGAAAGATCTGACATTTGAGTCCTTGTTTAATTACACATTGTTATAACACTTTGGATCAAAAATCTGCAGCATCTGATGAACCTGAAAACCTGAAGTATCTGAGAAAGTGGACTCTAGTCCATGAAAGTTCAGGTTGAAATTAATTTGTTAGTTGTTAATTATTGTTAAACAATACTATTCATTGTTTTTGCTGCAAGAGACTAACATGACCACCTCTCTGGAAGGTACTTTGGATCAAAGGACTAATAAAACAAAATTAGTTCCTCACCAGAAAAAAAGACCCTGCTTACCTTGAAACAGTTTGCTGAACACAGTCAAAACTTCCCTGAGGATTATCTTTGCCAACATTTGACAAATAAAAATTAAAGGTATGTACTTCATTTGGGAGATCAGTTTTGGGAATCTTGACAAGCTGAAAAGCAATCAAAAGAAGGCATTTATATACACTCATCTGTAAAAGTAATTATTAAGATAATACTTTTCCATATTCACAGCAAATCTGCAATGTAAGTTGCTGTTATTTCAACAGACAGAACTAAAAGATGATGACTTGCTGAAGGGGCCACTGTCCAAGGAAGAACGGGGAGACACATCACAATTCTACATGTGTTATTCCAGAAGTCAGTCCCACAGTGTTCAACAGGGCAACTTCCAGGCACACATGCATAGGATTGCAGCCTTGATTCCAGTTCTTCATATTCAGATTGAACAAACTGTTTACTAGGCTCAAAAGCACTACACTGTTTTTCACATTTAGAAGTGTGTGAAACTTGGTGGCCTTCCTTTTGCTGGTTTATTCACCTAACCAGAAAAAACTGGAATCAATTTAGATGCTCTTTTATTACCCCCGGAGAAAAATGCGATTCAGAGGTAACTTAATTTACAAACCGAATCTCAGGTTAAAGTTTAGCCTGTGGAATCTGTGAGAAAATGAATACAAGATAGGGGTCTTACTGCTGAGAGGATGTGTTGAGGGGGTGACAAAGCAGAGTTTTGTCAGTCATAGTAATGCATACCATCTATTCAAAGATGACAGAACTGAGGAGGTTTGAGTGTGCTGAGATTATCTAAGTGGTCCAGAAGGCATCATAAACCTGCTGTTCTGATTGATAGTAGGTGACCACTTCCAATGGATTATTCAAAATCCTCCAAGAGTTCTTACTGGTCTCTAACAACAGACCAAAGGTCAATAGCTTTGAGGGAGTACATCTTATGACTGGTCACAAAGGCTGAGAAGGACATAACAAAAGGGGCTGCAGAGCCAGCTAGAGGTAGATGATTGTTGCCATTCGAGACACGGTGTTCTCAGGAAGTAGCAGCAGCAGAAGACATGAAGGCCAGAAGAACCTGTGGGTGACAGTCACTGAAGTTAGGGGAGAGAGCTTAAGGAAGCCTTCTGAGAAGCTGCTTCTGAATGAAGAGTCAGAAGCCAACTACTCGGTGGTGATTTAGCGGGGGTATGAATATCCTGAGGTCTTTGGAAGATGGGAGCTTCTAGAATCCTAAAGCTGCCTGAAGCGTGGAGCCAGCATGTTTTCCAGGAAACCCTCCAGCGAGTGAGTGTGACTGAGATGGAGCAAAGAAGGGGATAATTGGCTAACATATATCTTAACATATTGTTTGCCCATGACCTCTTGTTTATAAAACCTGAAAACATTTTATCCTAATAGTATTTTATTTCAGGCTTTATAAACAAGAAGTCATAGCAACTTTACCTTGGGATGTATATGGATAACAAAAATGCAAATCTTGATTAGTATATTGTCAACTGTCCAATTTTTAAAGATTTTCCATTGAAAGAAGTACAACATGGAATACAGGATAAATAGGTATGTATGTTCAACAGAAGAAGCAATGAACAATTTTAATTGCATCTTCTGCTCTCTTGCTTTGTAGTGGCTACTACGCTATTAGTGATAAAGAAGTGGCAAGAGCTGTTTTCATTCAATACAAGTGAACAAATTTCAGAGTCTTCTAACCATTCTGAAATAGATTTCAGAAATAAATGTGTTGCAAAAATCACTCTCAATACTAAGCAGCTTCTATGCCCAGATTTTGTGCACAAGCATAGTGGAGATAGCATAATGCAATCCTGTCAACCTTTGTTGCTGATCTAGATGCCGGGCTGGCATTTTACTTTTCCAACACCACCCTGCCTTGCTCTTTGGCAATTCAGCAGTCATGCTGCTGCTGATTCCTCAGACCTGACTGCTTCTCATCTCCTACCTCCCCTTTTGCTCTGCAGCTTTGGACAGACTCCCCCACGCCACTCTTGATTTTGTTTTCACCAAAAGCATTCAATCTCCGTGGCTGTGGAATTCCCTCTGTCTCATCACCATCTTATCTCCTTCAACACTGTACACAGTTCTCCCTGACCACTGGACTGCATTATTCTCCTGTTGTGACCTGCAAGTCACTGATCCAATAGCTCTCTCTGAAGCACTGGCCTCTGTCTAAACCCTCTTGGACTCTGCAGTTTCTGCTTTCAATTCTTCTTTCCCCACCCTGGCTAATTGCAGTACTCTGATAATAGTTATTGAACATAATTCTATCAGTTTTCCTGCTATAAGGGAATTTGACATAAACTAGTAAACACACATTCTCCAGCATCTACCTGGTGGCCTGTGCACTGTAGCTGTCACTCTAGAGACATTACTATTTTTCTACAAAAAGAGAGCCTTAGTGAAATAAACTGTGTGTTCACTATAGCGTGTGAAGCATGACACAAGGTATATTTCACAGTTTCAGATACACTTTGTACTTGACACATAACTGTAAACAGATTTTTCTTTAAGAAAAACACACACAGAAATAGAGTGTAAAATACGTCTTCCAGAAGAATTAAGGGAATAAAGTAGTCCATCACTTGTTCATCTGTCAAAACAACAATCTGACCTTGTAGCAGAGCTTCATAATGCCAACTAAGTCCTCCAGACAACTTGGCTATATTGATTTTAAGATTTAATGCCTTTCTGCCCCAAGGGATTCAGTGTGGTTTACAAACAATCCATAAAAACCATCTACAATAAACACCAAAATTACACTCATGATTAGTTAAAATTACACTGTCCCCAAGTTACATACCAGTTCCGTTCCAGAGGTCTGTCCGGAAGTCAGAATGTATGTAAATTAAAATAGCCGACTCTTGTCAGCCCAGTGCTTTTGCACCTGTGCAAAAGCACCACAACACCTGCACAAAAGTGCTGATAAGGTTGTCCATAACTTGGGGAACCAGTGTACGTAGACCAGTGGTAGACCTGGGGGTCAATACCCCCCACATTACACGTTTGGGAATTACTTTAAGGGGGGGCTAACCCATCGCCAATGTCTGTGCGTCACTTCCAGGGAGACCCGGAAACGATGCATAGACGTCGCTTAAGGGTCCCTTGTTGGGTCCCAACCGCCCCTTAAAGGGGTAGAAGGTTGGGAACCACTGACCTAGACAGTCAAACATCAGCACAAACATAACACTTCAACACCTGCTGGAACAAAAGGTTCACAGCCTCTTTGAAACTACATAGCAGTGGAGCTAGATAGGCCTCTCCAAAGAGAGAGACCTATATCTGCAGTGCCACAAGAGTGAAAGCCCTGCCCCAGACATTGGCAGACTTGGCCTGGAACATGGGAACAACATCTCCTCTACTAATTTCAATAAGGAAGAGTGTGTGGGCTCAAATGCATGGTGTACAAATATGGCTGCTCATTAAATAAAATTATTAAATCTGGTATGAAGCAAGCATGTATATCCATTCTCTGTGTTTTATCTTCAACATCTGGACACCCTGTTTAATAAAACACCACAAACACACCCATACACACAGACCCACACACCCCACAAATACTCACCCCTTGGAGTCCTTGAAATTGGATGGAAGGTCGAGAAGGAATCAGTTTCTGAAGAGAGAAAACAGTAGCAATTTTTTCATTAGAACAAACTAATTTAGAATCAAGACCACCTGAACTACTATTAAAAATATTCTGTCCATCTATGCTGTTAAGCATACAGCACAATGAAACTTTAAAAAAATGAACATTCAATACATGGTAAACCTAAACTCTGAGGGAAAATTATTCTTAGCTAGATTGGTGTAGAAAGAACAAGTGTGATCTGGCTCAGTTGGCTTAACTGGAAAAGAATTAGATCCCACAGGCACAAAAAAAATGCCTGGTTTATTTTTCACATGAACAGACCTTACTGTAGTAATTGTTGGACACATCTCTCCTACTACTTATTCATAAAAAACAGACTATGAATAGCATTTAACAGTAAATGGCTTGCTACCTTTTAGCAGTCTTATTTAATACATACAAACAAAAAGCTGTCTGCAAGCTAATTTTGTTTTGGTACAAGAAAAACCAACTACTGTGAATAGAAACCTTGGAAATTATCCAAATACAATAAAATTGAGTGAATAGTCTTATTGTAAGGATATTAAAACATGCTTTGCACTAAACACAGAAAGTGACAAACAGTGATACTCCACTAATTGTTCCAAGATTTTGGTACCTCATACAAATGAGTTTTGCAACAGCAAAGTTTCAGGCCATTAAAAAAGCAGAGGTGCTAAACCAAGAGTTTCTACATTTTACAGCCAAGACGCTGTTCAAAACGTATCAAAGTAATGCTGCCTCTAATTTCATTTAAAGACAAGCACACCTACCAGTATTTGATTTTGACAACATTAGATAAACTCTGCCATTTCTTTTTAACAAAACTCTAATACCTCAGTGAATAAATTCAAAAAATATCAATGAAATAAAACATTAAGAACATGTGTCAGCCACCAAGTTTAAGCTACAGAAATGAATATTTTAGGTTCTAGTTTTATGACCCACTTTTATATAAATCAGTTAAACTCACTCACTCACTTCTTAGTTCCTAAGGTGGAAGCTGTCCCCCCCACAGTGGACTCTAGAACTTCACTCAAATAAGATTCAACACAATATCATGCACATATTTGATCAGTGGATGATAGCCATTACATCCCTTACACAATGACTTAACACAAAGCAGGTTTGTTTCCTTAAATGTAGATCTTGGCTAAGGTAGCATATATACCACAAGCTTTTTCCACCTTCATTTTTCTTACTATCCAGTTTAATTTCAATATGAAAAAATTAAGAAAATATTGCTCATACAACATTTATTTTTTCACTTTTTTTAGTGTAAAGAAAGCATTGCTGGAATTTATAAAAAAAACTTGCTTTATTTTCCCCAGTGTAGGCAATATTTCAGGTCAAATTGAATAATAGAATATATGTCAATTTCAAGTACAATATCCTGGATACTGCCATGCACAGTAAAGATTGCTCATTTTAAGCTACTGATACACCACCTAAGATTAATAGTGGCATTTTATAGGTTAACTCCTACAATCTACTGCAACTCACAGCGCAATCCTATCCCCCATTCCGGGCTGCGCTGGTGCGGCCCGGAGGTCTACTGGAGGTCTTCTGGTGTAAACTGGGGACGGCCCGATGGGCCTCCTTGGATTTCCGCCAGCTATTTGTAAGAGGCCGTGTTAACAGCCGAGGCAGCCCGGTGGGAGATGGGGATATGGTGGCCGCCATCCCCTCCCCCTCCCGGGCCGGCTCAGCAAATGGCCCCCCTCCCTTGCCGCCTGGACCGCCCCCACGCCCACCGGGGGATCTCTTGCCTTCCTCCAGGGCCATGGGGATGTTCCAGCAGTGGAGTGAGGGCGGCCAGCCTTGCGCCAACCTCCCTTACTCCCGAGTCGCCGCGAACGTGCTTTATGGCACATTTGCAACGGCTTCCGGTGGTGGAGCGCTTGCTCCGCCGCCAGATGTTTTGGTAGGATTGCGCTACCCATCAGCCCTAGAGGTCCATATGCCTCCTCATAATCACCTATTGGGTTCATTATCCAATATGTCTCAGTGGTTAAACCGTTGAACGATGAGCCGTCAATTGAAAGGTCGGCAGTTCGAATCCGTGACGGGGTGAGCGCTCGTTGCTTGGCCAGCTTGGCAGTTCCAAAGCATGTTAATGCGAGTAGATAAATAGGTACCACTTGCGGGAAGGTAAACAGCTCTCCGTGTTCCAGCTGCATGCTACGTGCTGCGGCAAGGAGAGTCATGCCACGATCACGGAGGCGTCTTCGGAGAACGCTGGCTCTTCGGCTTTGAAATGGGGATGAGCACCACACCCTAGAGTCGGACACGACTGGATTTAATTGTCAGGGGTCACCTTTACATTTACTATATAAAAAGCAGTTTGGGAAGACCTGCTGCCAAGGACAGACTAGGGAGAAAATCCAGATGAAATTTTACTTCCTGGTCTAACTGGAGGAGTCATTTTAGATTGTGAGCCCTTTGGGGACAGGGAGCCATTTAATCATTTGATTTTTGTCTGTAAACCGCTTTGTGAACTTTTTGTTGAAAAGTGGTATATAAATACTGTTAATAATAATAATAATAATAAGCACAGGCATGTTTCACACTGTTCAGTGTTGGGTTGCATCCTAACTTTCTGCAGAACACTGGTCCACAAGCCAGCAGAAGGAGATTTGCCACTTACACGAGGGATTCTTCTGCTATTTGAAGGGGTCCTTACATAAGCACAAGTCTCCTTCCAAGAGCAGAAGGAGCTTCTGATGATGGAGCAGTGCTCTGCAGAAGATGAGAATACAATCCAGTATGTCCTGTGCTTTTATAAAAGCTTCCAGATTTTGAATGAATGGGCAACTAGTTCCTACAAGATGGAAAGTTTTGGCAGGCACTTTTTGTTACAGTGAATGACCTTTATATCCCCATAGTTTCTTGTGTGTTTATATACCAGGGGTGGCCAAACTGTGGGTCTTGAGCCACATTTGGCTCTTTGATGTATTATGTGCGGCTCTTAGAAATGTTGGCTGAGCTCCTTTTTGCACCACCATTAATATAAAGGTAAATGAGAATTTTTCAAGCTTTATAATTATTTACCAAGTATAAACTGAGATTAAAACTGGATTAAAACATAAGTTTAATGTTCCTGGTGAGTAAATATATTTAAGAATTTAAATGCTTCTTAAATATTGCGGCTCTCAAACATCTGAAGTTTATCATAAGTGGCTCTTACATTAAGCGAGTTTGGCTACCCCTGTTAACACTAACCATACAGAAGCTCCACCTGTGTAAGAACATTAAATTTAACAACTTTCAAGATACAAATGCCTGCCATATGCCCACAGATGGCATTAGTGTCCATTCCCAAACAGTCCCCATCTTATTCTCCCATCAAGAGCAAGGATGGTGCAATGGTTCTGGTGTTGGACTTAAGACCTGGAAGATCCAGTTCAAATCCCCGCTCAGCCACGAGGGTTTCTGGGTGACCTTGGACCAGTCACCATCTCTCAGCCTAATCTACCTCACAGGGTTGTTGTAAAGACAGAAGGAGGGAAGGAACCATGTATACTATCCTGAGCTCCTTGAAGGGTACCACCTTGAAGGGAGGTATAAAAATGTGAAACAAATCATCCAGCTGCCCGAGAAAGCCTTATTACCCTGCTTTTCAAGGTAATACCACACAATATAGAGTACCATATTTTACGCTCCATAGGACGCATCAGTCCATAGGACGCATGCATCCTATGGAGCATAAAATACAAAAAAAAAAAAAGAATTTCACTTACCTGGGCTTGGGGGCGCTTCAGGGAGGCCTGTGGGGGCTTCGTGGAGGCTTGCGCGAGCCTCTGCAGGCCTCCCCTATGTTCAGGTCGGCCGAAAATAGCGATTTCGGCCATTTCCGGAAATGGCTGAAAATCGCTATTTTCGGCCGACCTGAACATAGGGGGGGGGGCTGCAGAGAGCCTCTAAAGGCCTCCCATCGGCCCCAAACAGCGATTATCGGCCATTCTAGAAATGGCGAAAATCGCTATTTTTGGCCGAACTAAACATAGGGGGGGCTGTGGGGGCTCGTGCAGGCCTCCCCGAAGCCCCCACAGGCCTCCCCGAAGCACCCCAACCGTAGGCTTCGCACCATAGGACGCACGCTTCCCCCCCATGTTTTTTTGGGGAAAAGTGCGTCTTATAGTCCGAAAAATACGGTACTATAAATACATTTTTCCCAAAAACGTGTTTGCTACCAATAGCAATGATACTGGACTTAACAAAACAACTTACAAACAGACCTGTGGAACCTAACCCGTTCTTAGGCAGCAGAGCTTCCATACTTGAAAATTCTAGAGTTCATAGTAGAACACTGCCTGAATTCAAAACAAGGTATCATGCATGCTTATGGCTTTTGCACTGCTTCACCTCAACACTAGTGTACAATTACATTTTTTAAAAATCTTTTACAATAGTGACCTCGGCAACTAGTTTTAGCATTTCAAAGTGGATATTATATATCTGGATTTTCAGAAGGCGTTTGACACGGTCCCTCATGAAAGGCTCCTGAGAAAACTCCACAGTCAGGGAATAAGAGGGCAGGTCCTCTTGTGGATTAGGAACTGGTTGAAGACCAGGAAACAGCGAGTGGGAGTCAATGGGCAATTTTCACAGTGGCGAGAGGTGAAAAGCGGTGTGCCCCAAGGATCGGTCTTGGGACCGGTGCTTTTCAACTTATTCATAAATGACCTGGAGTTGGGGATAGGCAGTGAGGTGGCCAAGTTTGCAGATGACACTAAACTTTTCCGGGTGGTGAAGACCAGCAGGGATTGTGAAGACCAGCAGGGATTGTGAAGAGCTCCAGAAGGATCGCTCCAAACTCGGAGAATGGGCAGCAAAATGGCAGATGCGCTTCAATGTAAGTAAGTGCAAAGTGATGCACATTGGGGCAAGAAACCAAAATTTCACATATACGCTAATGGGTTCTGAGTTGTCTGTGACGGATCAAGAGAGAGATCTTGGGGTGCTGGTGGACAGGTCGATGAAAGTGTCGACCCAGTGTGCGGCGGCTGTGAAGAAGGCCAATTCCATGCTCGGGATCATTAAAAAAGGGATGGAGAATAAAACGGCCAATATCATTCTGCCTTTGTACAAATCGATGGTAAGGCCACATCTGGAGTATTGTGTCCAGTTCTGGTCACCACACCTCAAAAAGGATATAGTTGATTTGGAAAAGGTGCAGAAAAGAGCGACCAGATTGATTTGTGGGCTGGAGCACCTCCCTTATGAGGAAAGGCTACAGCGTCTGGGGCTTTTCAGCCTAGAAAAAAGGCACCTGAGGGGGGACATGATTGAGACGTATAAAATTATGCATGGGATGGAGAGAGTGGATAGAGGGAAATTCTTCTCCCTCTCGCACACAACACCAGAACCAGGGGACATGCACTAAAATTGAGTGGAGGGAGAGTTAGAACAGACAAAAGAAAATATTTCTTTACCCAGCGTGTAATTCATCTGTGGAACTCCTTGCCACAGGATGTGGTGATGGCACCTGGCCTAGATGCCTTTAAAAGGGGTTTGGACAGATTCATGGAGGAAAAGACCATCACAGGTTACAAGCCATAAGCAACCTCCTGGTTTTAGAAGTGGGTTTTCTCTGGGCCAGGTGCAAGGGCGTGTCAACAGGAAACAGGTTATCTTGTTGTCTTGTGCTCCCTGAAGCATCTGGTGAGGCCACTGTGTGATACAGGAAGCTGGACTAGATGGGCTTTTGGCCTGATCCAACAGGGCTCTTCTTATGTTCTTAAAGCACTAGGGACAACATATGTCCCCACGCATCCTTTGATAACACAGTAAGGATGCAATCCTAAATACACAAAGTGAGCAAGTCTCTTTGAACTCAGTAGGCCTTACTTCTGTTTACTCAGAAGTAGGCTTACCATATACAAAGGGGGACTAAGTGCCTATACCTTTAACCACTGCATAGAAGAAGGAATTTGGGCAGGTGCAGCTTTTTGCACCCTTCCATGATAAGCTGCACCTGCCCAAATTCCTTCTTCTATGTAATGGTTAAAGATATAGGCACTTAGTCCCCCTTTGTATGGTAAGCCTACTTCCGAGTAAACATACACTGCAATCTTCTGTAAGTAATCCATCCTTCGCTTGAAGGAGATAATTTTGGTAGAAGTTTTAAAAACTTTGCAGCAGCTTTAACTATATTGTTACTGTGTATCTGGCATGTATTAGTCTATTGTTTCTAAACTCTAGGATGGAGCAGGCTATAAAATTAAATAAATTACAAGATATATACACTGCTATGGTCCAAATAATGTAACTGAAAGTACACCAATACAAGTGTTCTGAAGTCCTCTTCCTCCCTAAACACAATTTATACGAGCTGTATAAACACAAAGCAGTAAGATAATGAGACACAAACACTGTAAAAAAGATTGCTTTGTGAATCCAGTTAGTCCAATTGCACAAGAGTTGCTTTTGTGATAAACTTGAGTTTTTCTTAATGAACCATTTCATGTTCATGTTTGCTACACATGAAATGACTAATAAAAAATGTTCCTTTGGAGATCTTTCAGATTTATACTACGCCTTCCAATCAAATTCACAACATAAAAGGAAACCTGTATTTAAACAAGGATGTTCCAAGGGTTCGTTACATGTTTGCACTTGATTACAAGCTTAAATAACTTCTTAATTTTAAGAAAATGAACATCTTATCCTAGGAGAGCAAGTCTGAAAACACCCAAGGAAAGTGTCTAACTACATAAAGATTAGATATAACTGCATCAGTTTTAAATACTGCAAAACTGAAATGTGTACTTCAAAACCAAGTTAAGCTGAACAATTATGTTAGTTGTAATGAAATGGCCAAATGTCCCCTCAGCCCGCATATTATTGTTCTCTATCCCCTCAGTTTTCTTATAGCACAATCCTATGCACATTTACTCAGAAGCAAGTCCGACTTAATCTAATGGTACTGATTTCCATGTAAGTGTGTTTAGGATTGTAGCCTTACACTTCGTTGCCTATTTATTTTTAGACTGTAAGCTGCTTTGGGCAGAGGCCTGTTTGTATTATCTTTTGTAAAGCTCCTGGTATATTTTTAGCTGCTTCATAGTCAACCTTGAAAAGCATATTCCAGTATTTCCAAAGTTTGCTATGCCTATCCTAGACTTGCCTTAAAGGTTGAGCCTTACCTGTAAAATATGGGAGTGAAGAAGAGGCTAGGTACTAACACTCCAGTTGTCTGACACTGAAGGAACTTCATGATACTGTGAAAATCAGCAACAGGTTACCCACATTTCAACCCACAACCAGAATGGCCTCACAACAGAATCAGAACTGCGCAACATCCTGAGCAGTATTAAAGTTCAGAAAATATTGTATCAAGAGGGACTAGCAAAGAAAGCAGACTGAACTACTAATAATACAACCATGAACATCTGCCCGGACCCCAAAATTCCTACTCTTATTTAAAGGCATGTAAAAAAGTGGCGCACATGATTCCTGCAGTATTAATTGCAAGACCAACTTCACAAGATCACATTTAGAACAGTTCCAGTGTCATCTTGGAAGAAAATGTACAGAGCCTGATCACAGACCAGCAGCAAAAAGCAGTTTAGTACACTGAGGGAGTCACAGATAAACGATCTTGTTTAAAATGAAAGGAATAAGTCATTTTTTTTCTTTTAGAGGTTTAAAATCAAACAGACTGCAAGATTTGACAAACAACTGATCTGATACAAAACGACATGGTGAGGTTGTACCATGATCAGCTTTATTGCAAGCATGACATTTCAACTTAGCCAAACATTTTGACGGTGTCTATAAACTAACAACATGATGAATACCGGTACATTACACAGCGAGTGCTTTGTGCTCATTTAGTTTAAGACTGTAAGCATTTGAAGGACAACATTGTTTAAGGCTGCAATTCTAAATATACTAGGGAGTAAGTCCCATTTAACACAGCAGAGCTTACTTCTTATTAAAGATGCATAGGATTGCACTGTCAAATAACTTAAGATGTTTGGTTGATGTCACTGGAAGTTAAGTCAAAGACTGTTTTGATGGTTGCTTACAACCCTCTCATTTTAATTTTTTGGGAGGAAGGTATCAGTGCAATTGTTGCTGGGTACGTATGAAGTTAGTTCCCCCTTATTCCAGCCAAAGACAGACATTAACCATGAGTATGTTTTCTTCTCTGCCTTGAACTCTTGGAGGAACTACTAAATACGAGAAACTCTGCTGCTGAATTAGGAAAACCGGCAATGAGATAGTGGGTTTAAATAACTGCATTTGTAATTTACAAGTGCTGACTTTTAAAGCAAAAGCAATCTTTATCATTTAAGAGTGCCAAAACTGACATTTGCTCATCAGTCGTCAGTTTTCATATCTACTTTATGGTTCTGTAACTAGCTGTCCATATTGTGAGCAAGTTCTGTTCCTTCACAAATCCTTGCTACATTACATTTTGTAGAAGTAACTTTGCAGACAAAAATATAGCATTGTCATCCTTGTGAGACAAGAAAAACAGCAACAGGCTTGGTTATTTCAAATTTCTTATGTATTTACTGCAAATTTCAATTATGTATTTCAATTTATATATAAGAAATTTCAAATTTCTTATATATTTACTATTTCAAATGTCTTATGTATTTATCTCATATAGAGGTAAATGCTTTACTCACTACTACACAATCCAATGCATATTTACCCATAAACAAGCACAAGTGATTTTACTGGGATCTAATGGCGTGCATCAGACTGCAAACCTAGTATTGTTCATATCATTTTAGATTCTAAGCGACCCTTGCATTTAAAAACAAGTTTTAAGTTAATTACATTTGATTTTGTAACATAAATGCAATTAATCTTCCTGTTAAGATGCATATACCTGAAGTAGTTTAACTGATGTCAGCAAAAAAATTAGTCATGTGCTGTAACATGCAATAGTGTCATTGTTTTCATTACCAACACTAAACTCCATTAATATGAGACGCCACGTTACTCCCAAAACTAAGTTTGATTCTACCAGCCTACATAAATTTTGCATGTAATAAATTTTGTCTGAAATTTAACAAATAAAAAAGCTCTTTCTATATCACAAAACAAAATGTCTTTCATGTTTAAATAGTGTAACTGTAAGACATTACGCAACTTGAAAAAACAGACATTTCAGCTTCAACAAAAGCTTTAGAGTCACTTTAAAGTCTATGAAACAAGCTCTAATATTGCAGTAGGACAATGTCATCTCTCTCAACATATTAACTGACGTTACCACTTGGGATCTTTAATATTGTAGTTACAGTATATCACATAATTCAAGTTTTTACACCAAAGAACGGTAATAATTTCACTTAAAAACATATTTAGTCTAAATGTTATGGATCAGCTGTACAAAAAGTACGCTTTGAAAATTAATGTTCTTTTAAAAGCATAAGGATATGGGAAACAGTTGAACCTTTAGCCACATATGCTCTGTATGCATTTTAATCTCTGCTACTTATGGGGGGGAGCAAAAAGCACAGAGCAAAAACCAGCAATCAACAAAGTCTGAAAAAACTATCCCTCCCCAGAATAAGGCTTATAGCAGGTATACCACTGCAATAGCTTTAGCTTACAGATCTTCAAATGATAATATACACATCAGAAAGCTGCAATTCAAAAGGTTTCTGAGGATCGTTTGGCAGAAGTAATGATTTCCACTCAGATTTAACAAGGAAAAGAGCCCATACACAGTATAATTATGCAGTACAAAACCCCAGGGTGGCTATACTCTGTTGAATGGCTAAGGAGGCAGAGGGAAAGTTGGGCCAGACATGCTAGAACAGAAGAGAGAAGCTCATTGAAGGAGGCTTACTCGAACTCTCTTTTAGATTCACCCGCTTATTATGAAAAAACAACCATTAGTCATAGGAAAAGGCACAATTTGGAGGTCAATTCTGGGAAAACCATGCCTGAGTCATCTTTCTTCATGAAAACTGCACAGGGAAAGAAGTATTGCGACTCAGAGAAGAGAGTCTACTGTCTGTCAAGAACCTGTTATTTAAATTCTGTCTGGTTTAGCATATTCCCAGCTTTTCTTTAAGAACTGCTCCTAGAAGCATTTCAAGGAAAGTCTCATGGAAATAAAATACAGTATTAGTTGGATCACGACCCCTTCTTCTTCCTTGATCTCTATGCTCAAACAACAATTTCTCAAGATTTATCTCCAGTAAGGGTGGGGGGGTAACAAAAGCAGCTTAAGAAAAAAAAGAGGGAGAAGCATTTAATTTGAAATTCCATGTTAAGACAGCAGCTAATTAGAGCTTTAATCCTCCTTGTTGAGGCACAGAGCAGCACACAGCCACTTTTAATGTGTCCTGAACACAAGTGAAGGCTCAAGTTTCCACTGGAAAGCTACAGTAAGGAGAAACTGCAGACTATCAATCCTCTTGTCCCTTAGTTTTGCAAAAGAAGCCTGATACTGAGATCTATTATGCACCCCCTTTTATGCACTCAGGATCTGAAAAATCATGTTTTTGTTACATTACATGGGGGGGGGGGGAAGCTGACGGACAGAGAGATATGCTTCCAAAGTAAGATTAAGAAGACATAAAAGCCAGTTATAACTTTCATATTTGTTAGAACAGCACGGCTTCCTTTCTTTCACTCTTCGCAATTTAAAGTTGGTTTCAGAATTAACTCTAATGCGTTGAACAGTGTTGTACAGCAGATACCACCACTAAGAAATGAGCTGTGAAACTTGCCCATCACAATTTTGTACAGGACAGCTGGCAGGAATGGAGGAGCTCAGAGGTAAAAATGAAGAGTGGAACATAAGCAAAGAAAAAGGGACATAACTACACCAGTGGCAAAAAGTTCAGGAGGTGAGGGAGACATAATTTTCCTGACAGCATTATAAAGATATGCAATAAATCTGTCATAGTTGCCATTGTCACTTAAAAAACTCACAGCCACCTCACACTTTCAGGAAAGACAATGCCTGAAAGTGGGGCCCAAAAGACAGACACACACACACACACACACACACACACAATATCCAGGGAGAATGAAAGAGAGAGATCAGCAGGGAGAAGAACTAAGCCCATAAATAAATGACAGCTCAGCAGAATCTGCCTCATCTGGGAACGGCTGGCTCCGGTCACCGCCAGCTCGAGAGGCACTAGCTGGCACCAACACCAAGAAAAACGACTTTCTTGTGTAAATGCCATTTTTAAAAGATCGGCAACAGCCACCGCCCCCCTCCTCCCCCCCGGAGGCACAATGTACCCTAAGGAAAAAAAAAAACGACTAAGAAACTTTTTTCCTCCTCCCGCTTATTTCTTTAATGCGATGGAGAGGGGGGGAGTAGTGGGTGGCAGAATTTGGATTTTTCAAATCGCCTATAAATAGGCACGGACCATATGGAGCGACTGTACCAGGAAGGGGGGGGGGGAGAGAAGAGTTCTCAGTCTATCTAAGGGGCTCATTCATCTCAGCCCGACCCACAGGAGCTTCCTCGGCTCTCCCCAAAGAACAGTCAAGTGGGGAGCCAGACTCGCAGCCTCCAAGCCTAGGCTGAATAGGGGTGTGTGGGGACTGTCACTATGGGTCCCTCGACGGAGAAGACCCCTCAGCTTCTGACGACGTTCTAAGGGGGAACCCAGGGTGGGTCACAGTCAACCCCCCCCCCCCAGCGGCGTGTCGCCCCTCACCTTGCTCCCCTGGTAGCTCTCCAGCGCTCGGAAGGCGGTCTCGGTCAGCTTGACATGCAGCACGGTGATGTTGTCCTGGGTGACTCTGCCGCAAGACACGCCATACCTGCCCCCTTCCTGCAGCGCCGCCGCCATCTTACTACGCTACTGCCACCTCCCACCCCGCAGCCACCACTGCCACCGCCGGGGCCGCGAAGCCACCGCCGCCGACACCGGAGGCTGCTGCTGCTGCTACGGCTGCTTCAGCAGCTACAGCCATCCTGCCGCTGACGTACCGGCCAACCCCGCCAGCGCGCAGCCGCCACCGCGGCACCCCGCCCACTCAGGCACCAGAGACTCCGCGACTTCCCCCCCCCCCACCACTGCACACCTAGCCACGCCCCTTCCTCCCACGCGACAGGCCCGCAGCCGAGCCGCGACACGCGCAAGCCCCACCCCACACGGAGCCGCCCCGCCCACCAATCTCCCGATTGGCCAGTCTGCCAGCCAGGATCCGCGCGAAAAAGGGCTTACCCGAGGTCAGCGGGAGAGGAGGGGCGTGGCTATCCGTTGACGTCACTGCAGACGGTATTTAATCGTGTTTATATCATTATTGACGCTTGGGATTGAGTCACTTGGAGGGTCATTGTGTACCCTTGGTTGTTAACGGCCTTTCTGTGCGCTGCCACCTTTCCCCGCCCGCCGCGCCACCTGACTCCCTTGTCCACCAACTTTTCCATATCCCTTTGCGACCCTCCGGAATACCGTTCTCTGTACTCTGTACGTTGAGCGAATCTTCCTGTCCGTTCGGGTTTCTTTTCTCTTTTCCCGCACCCCCAGAATGCCTCTAGGGGCTGTTAACTCCGTGTATTAATCTAGATCATTATTTTTAACTTGTATCGTGTCATCGATGTATAAGGTGCTGTAAATAGTGAAAAGACGGATGCCTGCCCTGATGGGTACATCTAATGACACAGGAGAGGGAGACAGGGGGATGGTGGTGGAAGGGAGGGACTAACCAAGGGAAGCAAATGCGATTGTTTTAGGTATTACGCGTACTTAAACTACTTAGTTACGGTAGGAAACTCTGGCCTTGTGCCAAAGGCGTCATGAAAAAAATAGGTTTTAATTAGGAGTTGAAAGAAGTAAGAGAGGAAGCAACATGCAAGAGGGCTGGGAGGAAGTTCTAAGTACTGTATTACGAATAATTAATGTTTTGTTGTTGTCACTTTTTATTGTGCTAAGCTCAATGTTTGTTTTATCCACCACTTTCTGGTTCCATACAATCACAAATGCAGATTAAAATTCTCACTTCACCCACAAACAAGCATTGTAGCGGCTCAAACATTCACCATTTTACCACACTTTACTGTACTTTAACATGTCATACTCGTACTTTGTGAGTATGTGACAGAGAATGTACATGCTGTTATGTCATCTTAAGTTTTCCTCTGCTCCTACACTGGTTTCACAAGTGTATTTTTTACATGTAAACACAACTGAAAGCATTTTTACTCCCACCTGCTGGCTAGATGGCCTAGGTGGTGGCCCCCAGACCATGGAACTCTCTGCAGCGTGAGATTTGGCTGGCTTCCTCTCTTTTGGCCCAATCCTATGGGCTATTGGTGTCGCAAACATGCTGTAAGATCAAGCCTGGGATGGGGACGGAACCGGCATCCATGGCAGACACCATATCCTCCAGCCCTGACAAGGCAGCTAAAGAGCTGGCGTAAAACCGAGTAGCCTCATTGTGGCGACGGGGGTTTACCTGGGGTAAGCGGGCAAATACCTGCTTACACCAAATACACCTCCAGCCATGGCCTTCCCCAGATAGGATTCAGCGTGGGTCGCATGGCCTACACTGAACACCCTATGCCGGGGGAGGATAGGATTGAGCCAGGGCCACTCGGAGGAATTTTATCAGGGGGGTACAAAGTTTCTTTTGGGCCCCTTCATGTAAATTTGGCTCCTGGCCCCTTTTTTTTGCTTCTGGGCCCCCCTTTTGACCCATTTTTGGCTCTGGGCCCGGGTACAATTGTATCCCCTTATCCCCCCTCTCAGAGGCCCTGGTTTGAGCTGCCCATGTTTTTAGGCTGTCATTGAAAACAGTCTTGTTTATATACACAGCACTTTCCAATTATAATTATTTAACAAAACGTATATAAAAATGCAAAGAACTGTTAGAACTAGAGGTAGTTAAATGTTGGTAATCTAATCTGCAGAGCTGTGTGTACTCAGCCTTTAACACACATACTTCCTTCGCACTGCATGAAAAAGTACATCCCCAGTACATCATAAGGAACAAACGATATGAAGAAGCAGCTTTTGTGAATTCTAGTGGCTAGCATGACCTGTGGAAAAAGGTTTGGAAGTCTTACCCTTCCAAATGTATGTTTACCTACCGCTCAGACTGCATATATTCCTACACTGAGCTACCAGAAATCAGTCTTCACTGCGTTAACTCTCCAATGCTGCAATGTTTGTGTTTCAAAACTCCAAATATGCTAGCTAATGGTATTCAGTCTAGTGTCAAAGCAAGGAAGCGGATATTCTACTGCCAATAGGTACAGCTGGAAGATCAGCTCCTCTATGGGTACAAATTCAGTACATACCAGCATTTGATACACATACTGAGAAAGGGAGGATATGATCTGCTGGTGGGTTGCAACAGATGGTTGCATAATCCTGTTTGTCTCTGTCCTTCCAGGGTCCGGTACAGTTTCTCCTTGCTGTTTTTTGTTTGTTTTTTAAATGTGTCGACTTAAACAGTTGGATAAGGTATATTCCACATAACTATTCCTAAGGTAAAAGGCCATCCGTCATTTGTGACAACAGTAGCATATGGCATAGATGACAAGAAAAACGCATGAAGTAGTACTAAAGATGGTTAAGCAATAGTAGCCTACAGGCTTGTATGTATCGTACTTTGTTCTTAAAAAAAATAATCAAAATTCTGTGACCAGTTACCGAAATTCAGGTACAATAAAAACTGGATTTTTTGACATAAATAATGTAAATTAAATACATTTGCATAATTTCTGCAATTTTTACTATTTGCATCATCATCTGTCCTCCTGCTTTCTGAGATTTCCCCAGTCATTACCCACACACTTTCAGACTTACTTTTGGAACCATAAGGCCTAGAAAGTTGAGGTTTATTTAATGAAAACTGAGAAACTACTCAGGAAATAATCAGGAAACTAATTCCTGATTGTACTCAAGAGCCAATGTGGTATAGTGCAGGGGTTCTCAACCTTTGGAGGCCCGGGTACCCCCTATCACGGTCCAATTTTCTGAAGTACCCCCTGCTAATTAACTGCTAATTAATTGGATTAATCAATTAATTGATTAGGTAATTAATCGTTAAATAAAAAGTACTAAAACAATTTTAAATGTGAAAAATATCTTATTTAACTCTGTGACGGTGAGTGTGAGAGTCACACTTCCCAAAATCAACTCCTCCCTCCCCCACCCCACCAAAGTACAAATTTTCCAAAGTACAAAAATAATTTTCCAAAGTACAAAAATAAGCCCCAAACCAAAATCAGAGAGACAGAAGGGTTCCGAAAATAATTACAATTTAAAATCCACGTTAATTAACACTTAATTAGCTGCTGATGGGGCAGATAAGGGGCAGGGCTTGGTGTACCCCCAGCAAGAGGTCCGCGTACCCCTAGGGGTACCCGTACCACAGGTTGAGAACCCCTCGTATAGTGTCCAACTAGGACTGAGGAGGCTCAGCTACAAATCCCCACTCAACCATGAACCTCATTGACTGATCTGAATAAAAGCGGTATGTAAATATTCATAATCATCATCTAAGGTCAGTCTAACCTACCTTATAAGGTTGTGAGGATAAAAAAATGAGAATTATGGATGTAATAAACAAACAAACAATACTTCATTCTGTTGCTCTTTTATGCCCTGATGAAATTGAGTAGAAATGCAATTAAAAAGTAGAAATGCAATTAAGGCGACTGAGTGTGGTGATTAGTGTGTCTGTCTAGAACGGTGAAGTCCTGGATTCAAATTCCTGCTCAACCACAAAGCTCACTGGGTGAAACTTGGGCCAATCACTCACCTGCTTTGTATGCCACATGGAACCAGTATGCCAAATATGTGCTGTGTAGTAGGGGACAATTACAGATGTAAAATGTAAAATATCTTCAAAATGTTGCAATAGCTGAATCCTGAAGTTAATGTGCAATGTATATTTGTTGTTTAAAACCAAAGTTCTGTATTTTAACAGCTCTTCAGGGCAAGAGATTTTTTTAGCGTGACAACACTGTGCAGATGCTGCAGTAAGGTGGGCATCACATTAATATTGAAACAAAATGATGTGAGGTAGTGCTGGTGAAGTTGAGCCCTCTTGATAATAGATGAATGACATATTCTCAAGAGAGGGTCACTCAGAAAACGGAAGGAAAACAAGTATATATGCATATGATTGCATTCATGGATACACGTAGTGACATTACCAACGATTTAAAATATTTCAAGAACTGAGATAGGAGGAAAACATTCTTGAACTCCATTATGCTTCCTTAAGTTCCATTGAAATCACTAGAACAAATGAAATCAATAGGAATGACTCTTGCGTGGCTGCATCAGCCTGCATGTAGGATTACAGCCACCCCAATTCACTCTCCTTCTGACATGTCCTTAATTCTTCTCATCAATTCTCCTGAATGAGCACAGTTTTCTAAAACTTGTACCGCTTGTAGCTGAGTTTTGAAGGACTCAAATTGTAATGAAGAGGCAATTGTGTCTATCATCATCATAGCACACGTCTTTTTCCTTGTGGTTTTTGTGCACATATTGCTACAGCGCTTGATTTCTTTTACTGAAACAGGCTGTAGTTACTGTGGTGTCTGCTTTGCCCCACGGCTGCAAATCAGGAATACTTTGTTTGCTGCTTCAGAACAGGACAAAGGGCTTAGAATCCTGCTTGGGAAACAGGTTTTGTCTGCAGCAAGGGATTTCCTAAAGTACTTTAGCTTGTGATTCAGGGAGTTCCCATCTGGAAGGGAGCATTGTTAAACTCACACTGGTGTAAGAGAGTGCAATGGTGGAGACTGCAAAGAGATCAATGGAACCTTGAAACATCAGACAATGGAGACAAAGAACTTTTACAATGGGGACCATTTGATGTGAGTCTCTTCTCACCAAGGTCAGTGGCAAAGCAGACATAGATTTGCGAGTGTTTTTTAACTTCCCACCTGCTCCCCAAAAATACAAATCAGTGGCTTGGTGTCTTTTTACTATGTACGTAGGTCAGATTCGTACATAAAAGGATAACCCTGGCAAAGGAGGAGACTGAGGGCAGCACTCACAATCTGTTGCAGGACAATTAAGGTGACAAATACACACAGCCTCCTCCTCACCCCCTCGCCTCGCATGAAGGGCTGTAGGTCAATCAGAGTACCTGCCTTATATGCAGAAGGTCCCAGGTTCAATCCCTAGCATTTCCCAGCAGGGCAGAAAAAACATTCCTGTCTAAAACAGTGCTGAGCTAGATAGACCAATGGTTTGACTTTCTGCCATAGAAAAGCAACTTTCTGTGTTTTATATCAAGTCCACGTTTTCAGGACTAACAGCATTGTCTCGCTGACTTCTTCTGAAGAAGCTCAGCGTGACTGGAGTTGGAGGCTCATCTAATCCAGCCACCTGCACTGAGACAGAGTCCTCCTTTTACCCAACATTCTTCCAGGATGGTATGCATAGTCCAACAGAGTCTGATTATTTAGATGATATGGGCCACAGACAAAGTGCAGGAGAAGGAACACAGCCTCCTATCCCCTGCAGTGCTGGATTTGGAGTGTGAGTGCCCACTGAGGCAAGGAGACTTCTAGCCTTCCTCCCTATCGGTCTGTCTAGAAGAGAGGTAGATTGTAGAATGCTAATGGAGTGGAGTACTCCCTCCCAATCTCCCCTCTCCCAGCTTGGAGTGGTGCTCTGTGCCCCTAATAACAGGTATTTGACTCAAGGAGATGTTTTGCAAGAGGGGTAGGAACTGGGTGCTGTGAGGTGAGCGGAGAGATGAAGCTCTCTGCCCTCACCGTAACCTGCAAATGCGATGAGTGTTATGCTTATAAGTATAATAGTAATTATTATTATTATAAATAATCATTTTCAAGCAAGATTAATGCATGGCAGTACTACTGTGGTGCTGGTGGTTTATGTAGTGTAATTTACACAGAGTGAAAAGACAGATCTCTGCACCGAGTGGCTTACAGTATTGACAAAAGTGGGACAAAAAGGTGATGGGAGCAAGGGTAAACAGAGGAAGGGAAAGGGGGGAAGGCTAAAGAAGGTAAGCATATGTGATTATTTTGGTTACATGAACTTTGGTTATTACAGACAAACTCTTCCATGAACAGTGTATGTCCTCAAAAGTCAGTGAGAAAAAAGGAAAACAGACATATCTATGTTATGTGTGTGGATGTCAGCAGCAAATATAAAAAGAAAAAAGGGCAAATCTCACAACACTTGAAAAATTAAAGTAGAATGAAAGCATCAACTTAAATTTTGTATTTGGAAATGTTTCTTTAAGAAATGAATTGTGTGTTCTGAATCATGTTCTAAATAAAATGTCCCTCTTGGACTGGACCATCATATGTCTGGATAGATGATCTTGTAAAATAAAAACGCTGCCTGCATATAGAAAACTAGTACATCAAGGATGAGGCCAGGCTAGCATCTTTTTCTCTGATGTGCTAGCTTTCCATGGACGTTTTGATGTGTGGGAAGCATTCAGTCATGAAATCCCTTTACTGCATTCAGAAGTTAAACAATTCCAGAAGGATTGTATTATCATGATAATAAAACAAGTAGGAGGCATTGGAAAAAGATAGTTTCTTTAACTTTACCAAAGTTTGTGAAACCAGTTTTTTGGCACTGTACATTTATACAAGTCTGTTTCCTCTGCATCATAAATACATTTTTTTCTTTTTTCAGTACAACATGTGCCTTATAAACCTACGCTTTACCAGAAAAATCATTAAACCAATCAGAGGGAAGGCAATTTTTTAAACTATAATTGCTTTAAGTCTGGCAGCCTGCAATATGTGGGTAATTTGGTATGTAACAAGACTTTTGGTTTTCTATTCCTATCATACATTATTTTTAAATATATAATTGTGCCAGATGTTTAGGTGTTGTTCCTGAAATAGCAGCTTGCTATTCTGTTCTTGTGCTTAAAAGTCTCCATTGCTGTTGAAGCAGTGGTGTTTGGTTTCTTTGCTGAAAAAAGTTGTAATCGCCACTTATGCTTCCATTAGTTCTGTCAAAACACAACCACGATCATATTTTCTAAAAGGCTTGAGCCTCCAATTTTGCCATTATTTATGCAAGTGAAGCTTGTAAAAGGAGCACTTCCTGCCTTTCACAAACACTGAATGCAGGAGCCAGAGCAAAATGGAGTACTTTAAAATAAAATACTGACCTTGTTTAGCGTGAACATTTTAATATGTCAAAGTGAAGTTTAATGTACAGTACTTCCTCTGCATCACACAGTTGACTCAGAGAATGAGCCCCTCAAGGGAACAGTGGAGTCAGATATTGCATGTCATGATATGAGCTCTGGAGAAGTCCCAAACTCCTTCCCCCTTACCAAGGGGCATCGAGCCCAAGCTCATTTAAAGGGCTAGACTAAAACCTCCTGTTGCTTGAGGCAGTATATCAAATGCCATCCTCTCTTCATTTGGTGGTGCATGGCTACCAGTTCTATCTCTCTTCCTCCTTCTGCTCCCTGGAAGAGGATGAAGGGTGCGGAATGGAAGAGGAAGTGTGGAAGATACTCTCCTCTCCTCCACACTTCCTCTTCCACTCCATTCCTCTCTTCCTTTTTGAATCTGGAGAGCAGGTGGAGGAAAAGTAGTAGGGGTGGATGGGAACACCCCCCCCCCCCCCGCAATTTGCCACTTCAACCTAAGGTCTCAGCATCATGGACAGGTTGGCCCTGCTCAATTAACTTGCCAGTGCTAGCCAGGCAGCCGCTCATCATCATCATCATCATCATTGTCTACCAACCCCCTGCCAATTCCCATTACCTCTGTTTTAAGCTCTGAAGAGAAAGAAGAATGCATGCGAATGCCCACATACTTAGGATCTACGGTGATTGGAATTCTGCCTCCGCTCTTTAGGGATGTGCCCACATAAATGGATTCTTAGCTGGTTTTGTAATTAGAGTAACTATTTGTTCACTGTTTATAAACAGGTTGAGTTGATCAATAGTTTATCAGGGATCGGTGATATTTTACAGTTGTTTTTTCCATTTGATAATAAGAAAATGCACATTTAAAAATGAAGATTTCTAAAGTTCACAGATGCTAGAACCACTGGGAATGGCGTACTTGCTAACCTGCAATGTCTTGCTTAGTGTAAATAAAGCAAACATACCAGGTTCAGCTGACAAATGTTGGAGTTATGTCACAGCACTAACAGTCTAGCACATTTAGAAATCAATTTTGGAATTAAATTAAGAGACCTCCAATACATTGCAGTTCTTGACGCATCCAGGCCAGCACTGTTGTCACATTCTCTTGTCTTCCATTTTTATCTCTTACCACATATACATGTTTCCTCCATTCACAGCCCAATCCTGCATAAGTTCCCACCTGTGGAGCGCAGCGGTCCGCAAGCAGAGGGTGCCTCAAACACGCCATAACGCACGTTTTCGGCACCCTTGGAGTACCGCCCCGACAACCTGCAGCCACCAGAGCAAGGTAAGGTGCCATGGGCGAGCAAACCTTACCTTGCTCCGGTGGCTGCAGGTAAGGGCATCAACAAGAGGCAGGGCCTTCTCTGTGGTGACACTGCAGTTACGGAACTCCCTCTCTTTTGAACTTGGATCTCGGCCCTCCTTGAGGGATTTCTGGCAGGGTCTGAAAATTTTATTTTCAGGAAGGTGGCCTTTTTCTTGTAGTGTGGTTCTGTGTGTGTGTGTGTGTGTGTGTGTGTGTGTGTGTGTGTGTGTATTTTTTTTGTGTGTGTGTTTGAGGTTATGCTGCTATCTGTGCTGCTATTATGCTGCTATCTCTGATTGTTATTTGCACTGTGTTTAGTATTTTATGCTGTTGCTTTGATCATAACTTTTCTTTGTGCTGTATTTTGTTTTTATACCGCGTTTTTTAATCTTTTATTTTTTATTGCACTGCTAATATTGTTTAATTGTATTTTATTGTGATTTTACTGTGTATTGTAAGCTGCCATTGTGGGGGAGAAGGGAGGGCGGGGCAGAAATTGTTTAATTACAGCCCAGTCCTATCTGGCACTGGTGCAGCAAGGCTGCACGGCCCATGCATGCTGTATCCAGCAAGAGAAGGGGAGGGGCCAGCAGTGTCCTCAGGTTAAAGGGACAGTTGTCCCCTTAACCCAGGTAAAACCCCAGGCAGTGCTATGGGCCTTCCCGGATAAATAGCTGGCGCACGTCTTGGAGGCCTGCATCAAGGAAAAAGGCCTGGGAAGGGGGATAGGATTCAGTGTGCACCAGTGCTGCCGATCCCGCCTGCCTCCTGGGCCTAATCGCCCACCCCGCCCTCTCCCGCTCTGCATTCTCCCCGCCCTCCCCCAGCACTGAATAGGATTGCACCGTTAATCAAACAAACAAACAAACAAACAAACAAAATCATTTCCTTACAGCTTTCCTTTACTCTGTGCAAGTACCACCAAAAAGAGCGCTACCACCGTTTTCTCACCAAGGCAGCAGCTTTGCATTTTCTTCCTAAAGAGATGCGAAAAGCCCTGCTCCAGTTGTTTCCATTACAGTCTTAGGCCAAACTAGATGTGACTTTAATCATTGATGTGCTGATGTGGAAGCACCTGATGTGGTTGCTGTTTTTCTGTAAGTAGCATGCCTGGTGGTGACCCAGATCAGGACCATGGTGGGGACGTAAGGCGGCTTTAACTCCATGCTCTTGCTGCATTCCTGATTTCTCCTCTTCCACAGATGCTATTTGCCTGGAAAGAATGCTTCCATTGATTTCAATTCTCCAGTTCCGTTATTGGCTCTAATTATTCTCTTTCGAAGCCATGGGTACCTGTTCTGACTTCCGGAACTGATGACCAACACCAGTGCGTAGATACTTTATACATGTGATGCCCCGCATTAGGAGGCTAATGTGTGAATTGGGGCAATTCACACATTATTCACATGTATAATATTCACACAATGTGTACGTTCACACAATGTGCACATTGGGGCAAGAAACCAAAATTTCACATATGCGCTAATGGGTTCTGAGTTGTCTGTGACGGATCAGGAGAGAGATCTTGGGGTGCTGGTGGACAGGTCGATGAAAGTGTCGACCCAGTGTGCAGCGGCTGTGAAAAGGCCAATTCCATGCTCGGGATCATTAAAAAAGGGATTGAGAATAAAACGGCTAATATCATTATGCCTTTGTACAAATCGATGGTAAGGCCACATCTGGAGTATTGTGTCCGGTTCTGGTCACCGCACCACAAAAAGGATATACAGTAGTTGAATTGGAAAAGGTACAGAAAAGAGCGACTAGAACAGTGGTTCTTAACCTGGGTTCGATCGAACCCCAGGGGTTCGGTGAGTCAGTCTCGAGGGTTCGGCGGAGGACTACTCACGATTCAATCGTGAGTAGTCCTCCGCCGAACCCGCGAGACTGACTCACCGACTAGCGGCGTCACTAGGGCGCGCGCACCGCCCTAATGACCCCCGTGCCGCCTGACGAGGATGTCTCCGGAGCCGGCAGCAGCGGAGCCTCCGCTGCCGCCAGCTCTGGAGACATCCTCTCCGGCTAGCTGTCTTGGGCAGGAGGAGGCCTCAGAGCGTCCGCCCTCGGCGGAGCTCCAAGGCCTTCTGAGGGAGGCCTGATGCGTGACATCCTATTTATAAGCTTTAGTGCATGCACAGTATGTTTCTGGGCAAATTTGCCCTCAAACGTTCTGCGCATGCGCTAAAGCTTATAAATAGGACGTCGCGCATGGGGCTTCCCTCAGAAAGCCTTGGAGCTCCGCCGAGGGCAGACGCTCCAAGGCCTCCTCCGAGGCGTCGCTGGAGTGTGACGGGAAGGGCGGACCGCCTGCGCGCGACGCGCGGGTGCACAGGCGCGACCGCGCGTCACCCATTGCGCGCGTCGCCCCCAGGCGGTCCGCCCTTCCCGCTGCGCTCTAGCCACGTCTCATTGGCTGCAGGTGATAACGTGGCGTGGCCTATCTGTGCTGCAGGGAATTTGGTGCGCCCAGTAGTCGAAGTGTGTGATTTCTTTCTTAATATTTATTTAATTTAATCCCTTCATACTATGTCGAGCAAAAAAAGAAAGTGGTTGGACGAATATGTACAATATGGATTCACATGTATAACGGAACGTGATGGGAGTCAGCGTCCTAGCTGCATGATTTGCAGTGCCAAGTTGAGCAATTCTAGTCTAGCACCGGCAAAACTAAGAGAACACTTCCTTAAGGTAAAGCCGCGCATTTCTGAACTGGTCTCTGAAAGGCAACAGCAGAAGTCACAGCAGTAAATATTCATTATTATGTTTTTGTTTTTGTGTGAAAATCATGTTTTAATATTTGTTCTTAATGGTTTTGTTCTTTAATGGTTTTGTTCATTTTGTGCACCTATAAAAATATACCTATGTATATATACCTAAAATATATACCTATGTTTTGAATTTGAAAAAATCATATTTTATTTTTCAAATTAAGAAGGGTTCAGTGAATGCGCATATGAAACTGGTGGGGCTCAGTACCTCCAACAAGGTTAAGAACCACTGGACTAGAATGATTCATGGGCTGGAGCACCTCCCTTATGAGGAAAGGCTACAGCGTTTGGGGCTTTTTAGTCTAGAAAAAAGGCGCCTGAGGGGGGACATGATCGAGACGTATAAAATTATGCATGGGATGGAGAGAGTGGATAGAGGGAAATTCTTCTCCCTCTCGCACAACACCAGAACCAGGGGACATGCACTAAAATTGAGTGGAGGGAGAGTTAGAACAGACAAAAGAAAATATTTCTTTACCCAGCGTGTAATTCATTTGTGGAACTCCTTGCCACAGGATGTGGTGATGGCACCTGGCCTAGATGCCTTTAAAAGGGGTTTGGACAGATTCATGGAGGAAAAGACCATCACAGGTTACAAGCCATAAGCAACCTCCTGGTTTTAGAAGTAGGTTTTCTCTGTTCCAGGTGCAGGGGAGTGGCAGCAGGAAACAGGTTATCTTGTTGGCTGTGTGCTCCCTGAGGCATCTGGTGGGGCCACTGTGTGATACAGAAAGCTGGACTAGATGGGCCTTTGGCCTGATCCAGCAGGGCTCTTCTTATGTTCTTATTTTCTTATGAATAAACCTTTACAGCACAAGCATCTGCATCTCTAGACTGAAGAAAATCCAGCTAAGTTCTATAGGACATACTCTGTGGCATAAGATTGTGGCCTTAGACCTCAACATATTCTCCAGTGAGAATGATCCACGGACTTTGCTTACACACAAATACCATGCTTGCAGCCATTCTCTCCCACCAAAATTGCACTTTTTTATTATATGCAGGGTATTTATCATTATGGGATTAACCATACCGCCTCCCTTGGAGACCACTATTCTTGCTAAGTCGCAAGCTAACCAATTACAATTAGTAACTTTCTTTAGGACTTTATGAACTCAAAAGTCACCTTAATTAGCTTCTTGGTGTTAACCAGGAGGAGCTGTCAGATCTGCTCCAACTGGAACGTTTACTTAAGATAAGAGCCTTGTCTATTCAAGGACATCTGATATTCCAACAAAACAACTTACTACATTCTGTTCCACAGGATTCCTTAGAAAACAATGTCAAACCTAGGAAAGGGAAGGGAGAAAGAGATTAGTTTTGTACTGAGTACTCCTTCTGTAGTCTAACGCTTTTGTGTCACATTTGGAAGTTCTTCAGAAGTAATGCCAAATCATGCTTTTGCACACTCTCTCCTCCCATGCCTTCTTCCTCTCATGCATGCTGATAAGGACCTTCCAATCATCCCTGGGAGCTTAAGAGCCTGAAGCACTTCAGGGTTTGTTCTTCTAATGCTGAACAGTGGTTAGTATCATGTCTGAACAGGTCTTCTGAGATCCCCCTTTGAAGATACCCCCCCCCCCAATCTCAGACTTATAATACAGATGGTGACTACCAATGCCATTTCATAATGCTGATGTATTTATTTGTTCTATTTCCAGTATTCACATCCTCCCTTTCAACTAAAAGTTCTCAAAGCAAAATGTTAAAACAAAGGCACTTTGCTTTTCTCTAGAGCAGGGTTTCTTAAAGTTCTCCCCACAAGGCAGGAAGAACTCTGAGTACTTGCGGGGGTGGGGACCGGCAGCAGTGATCCTGGGGATCGCTACTGCCAGGGGGGAAATTGACAAAAAAAGGGGTTTTGTACTTACCGGGAGTTCTGACAGCTTCTGGGGGGCGCGGAGATGGCCTGCAGACCCCTCCGCAGGCCTCCTCGAGCTTCAGATCGCCGCTCTGCGGTGATTTATGACCACATCCGGTCTTAAGCTTGGGGAGGCCTGCGGAGGGGTCCGCAGGCCTCCCTGCACCCCCCAGAGGCCCAGGTAAGTATGAAAAGCCCTTTTTTGCCCATTCTCCCCCCCCAGGCGGTGGTGGCTATCCCTGGGATCACTGCCACCGCCATGCTTTCCCCGCCCCTTAAAGGGGCAGGGGAAGCATCACGTTATCCTGATGGGTTGCGATCCACCAGTTTGAGAACCGCTACTCTAGGGTTTTCACTACAGTTTTAATCTTCCGGTCTTTTCCTTGAACAGGACATCAGTTCTTGGAAATCAGCTCTTGGAAATCTCTGCAGAAATGGCTCTTGGAGGCTGTAAGGAGATAGTGGTGTATAAAGTCCTCTGGCCAGACCTTTTGCTTGGGGCTATGACTCAGAGGAAGAACACCGCCTTTGCATGCAGCAGGTCCTAGATTCAATTCAGGTAGGGCTAGAGCAGATTCCTGTCTGAAACCTTAGAGAGTCACTGTCAGTCTTACCTAACCCCCTGCGTGGCAATGCAGCCGTGCCAATGTGGCATCCGCTGAATCCCACAGGGGATTTTGGGCCGTGGGAGGCCTGCTCAGGGCAAGAGAACATTTGTTCCCTCCCCCTGGTGGGTCAACCTGGACTTAGTGATATCACTGGCACATGTCCGTGTTGACCTGTGAAGGCGGATCAAGCCGGAAGGGGGTTAGGATTTGGCTGCCGCTGTTAAACCCACCCCTGTTGCACAAGTGCGACTCTGCGCACTGCCGAAATGCCTTTTGAGACTGCCATAACTAAGGTAGTTTAGGCTGACGGAATGCTTGTTCTGCCAGCAGGGTAGCCCAATAGGATTGGGATGTAAATGTGGTAAACTTGGATGTCCTTTCTAATTAATGCAACCGGGGGGGGGGGGGTATTTAACAGGTGCGCCAGCTTCTCTAAGTAAATTGGTTTTGTTTTATATAAATAAGGGCTGTGTCATAGTTAACACTATTATCTCTTAAGTGGCCATAACAAGGCTTCTGAGTTAACTCTCATGAATGGTACAAATGCATACATTCTTCAGCTGTTGTTTTTATCTGAACTAGTGCTAGATGAAAAGAAAGCAGTGTTTCAGTTGATGTTGTTAGAGTCAGCTCTGAAATGATAGGTAGGGCTATAAAGTTTTGGAAGTTAACCCCCACCCCCAACTATTCCAGTTTTTAATGGGTAATGGTAAACTGTTTTTTGTTATGGAGCATCCATCAATTCACCGTAGAATACCATTGGCATGGCTCCAATAAAGATTACAACACAGCATCATTCCAACTTCAAAAAGAAATGTGTGAAGCCCTTCGTGTGAAAATACCAGCTTGATTCTTTGTATGTTTATGTATAACAGTCAAGGAGTTCATTGGTGTTAACTCCTAACTCTATCTTTTTCCTAAACTTTATTACTCGGAGGTTGCCATTGCTGAAATCAGTGTGCACAAGACTGCAACATTACGTCTTAAATTGTTTAGGTGCTTTCCATTCATTGATTATTCATTCAGATGTCGAATTCAAGCTTCTGCTTTAGAAGTAGATATTGCCATTCATATTGTCAGGGTACCGGTACTATGTGTGCTTGACATCAGAGAGACTTAGAAAAAAACAGGGAATTTAAGCACAGAATATATTAATTCAAGATTTTTGCAATGTATTTGTGTGTCAGGGTTGCGAGTGGAATTGCAGAGTCAGTGCTGGAAAGTCAAAGTCTACAAATACATCAGTCAGATGCTAACCATGAAGGACGTGAACCTTGGAATCCAGTTATGGTTAAGTTAGAGGAGGAGAGCAATGCATATCCAGACAATGGGAAGCCAAATGTAAAACAAACAAGATGGATTCCATCCAGAGCTGTTTTAGTGTACCGAAAACGACCATTTCTACAGCCTTTTTCTTTTTTTTCTCAGGTGGATGAATGGGAAAGGTTAATCTCGAGCCATTTTTGGGCTGCCACTGAGCTCTGTCCCTTGTTGCTAGGTCCCACCCCTTTACCGCGCTGGGTTCTATCCTGATACCAGATTTTCCTCCCATTTTGCAAGGATTGGTAGTCTTGTGACATCACCAGGCCCCACCTTGTGATAATACCAGACCCCTCTTTGTGACATTGCCAGACTCCGTCTCAGAAATATCAGGCTCTGGGATGCATCGGACCTGGCAACCCTAATGCCTTCTAGTAACATAAGTAGTAATGGTTATGAGTGCAGAGGAATAGGTAATGAAGAAGTAATCAAACACATTTTGGGGGGGGGGTCATGCAGGCAGCCTATTATATCTCTCTGAAACGGCTAGTTCTTCAGAATCAATGATAATAGTCACTGGATATTTTCTTATAGGAATGTTCACCATAGACAGCTCCTTAAAGCTGAGGTACTGCAGAGATCTGTGGTCTAAAAGCCTAGCAGAACTTCACACTGGGAAGTCCGGTATGAAATAGTGCATTCTGAGAAGATGTATTTGCAAGAGAGCTGAATGAATAAGTTGCACAATGGACCTATTCATGACCTCTTTGGCAGTATTCAAACCCGAACTTGTAAAATTGCAAAATACACAAGACTGAGCTCTATGTGCAACTGTACTATATTGTTTGGCTGTTCAAATAGGACTACCACAGGATGATTTGTGGTATGTTAATTATAAGAAATTTGGGTGTATTGAGCGTTCTACCGTGAATCTCACAATTCCCCCAAGCTTTAATCTATAGCCCCATTGGTACAGTATATAAACAAAGTGCACAAATGATTTTTTTATTTTTATTTTATTTGTAAAAAAATTAGCTCTCAGCTCTGTCCCTTCTTGCTAGGTCCCACCCTAGCTAGCAAATGATAGCTAGACTCCATAGTTTTGAATACTTTCTCCAAGGAAGCCCTCCAAGGAGGCTGCTTTCTCAGTGGGCTTGGATTTGTGACTTGGAGCTGGGCCTTTTCAGTGGTGGCTACACAGTTTGGAATACTCTCTACAAAGAGGTCTACCAGGACACTTCCTTAGGGTGCAACTAGATGTAACATTGAAGTTCTGTAATCATGATCTCCCACTCTTTTTTAAAGTTAAGAGCAACTGCATTTCCTACTTCCTTTAACTTAGGGTTAAGCAGGAAATGCAGTTGCTTCCTTTAACTTAAAGTTAAGTTTAACTTTAAGTTAAAGGAAGTAGGAAATGCAGTTGCTCTTAACTTTAAAAAAGAGTGGGCGGAGGAAGGAGCCAGGCAAGGGGTGTGTGGGTTGAGGGGATGGTGGCAGCTGTAGCAGTGGTGGCAGCAGTGGCAGCATGGAAGATGGTACTATTGGGCTGCCTCCAGCACCCCAATAACTTCTGTTTGCTGTGGGGGATAGTCCCCTGAATGAGTAATTCACTTGAAGGGTGGAGTCTGAGACAAAGACTTAGCACATTATTGCTAAGAAACAAGAGCTCGCGGTTCTGACAACAGAGGCTGAGAGTTGGCTGAAGATGAAACACCTTGGGGGGCAGAGTCTATCCCTGGGGATCGGAGATCAGGAAGCAGATCTGCTGCCTTTTGGGAGTGCCCTTTTGCCTTGCCTTATGATTGTTTTAAAATATTTACATACCACTTTTCAACAAAAACGTTCACAGTGGCTTACGTGGCAAAAGCAATGGAAAAAAACTGGTTCCCTGTCACAAAGGGGCTCCCAGTCTAAAAAAAGGCCCAAGGGAGGTCCAACAAACAGTTACCAGGAAAGATGCTATGCCGAATTAAACAGGGACAGTTGCTTCTCCCCCTGCTAAATGCAAGAGAACCACCTCTTGAACCTCTTTGCTCAGTTAGCAAGGAGTCTTACCCTCTGTTTGTTTGTTGGTAAATAAAGCAAATATTGCAAAGACAGCCTTAAGTCTCCAAGGCTCTCTCATCCAAGGGAGTCAAAAAACCCATAGTGCTGCCTCAGGAATATCTCGCTGCTCAGGGAATGTATAACAATATTAATTGGCAGGCTGTTAGGAGGAAGGTGTGTCTGTTTCCTCAAGGTAACTTGGCATAATAAATATACCTGTATATTGAGCAGATGTTGCAATGCACACATTGCCAGCAAGGGCTTCCTACTATACAGGTTGACCTTAAAACCATAAGAAAAGCCGTGCGTGCTGGATCAGGCCAGGGAAGCCGGAAAGCAGGAGAGAAAGGCATATTACTCTCCCACCACTGCTCCCCCGCAACTGGTATTCAGAGGCAAGCTGATGATGATACTAAAGGTAGCTCATAGCCATCAGGACTAATAGCCGTCACAGTAGACTTGTGCTTCCTGAATTTGTCCAATCCCTTTTCAAAGCCATCCAAGCTACTGACCATCACTACATCTTGTCGCAACAAATTTCACAAATTAGTGATGCGCTGCCTGAAAAAGTATGTCCTCTTGTTGATCTTAAATCTCTGGCCAATCAGTTTCACTAGATAACCCTCTCATTGTAGTATTGCAAGAGGAGAAAATCTTCCCTATTTATTTATTTTTGATATTTTTATATCGCCCTTCCTCCAAGGAGCTTAGGGTGGTGTACATGGTTCCTTCCCTCCTTTTGTCCTCACAACAACCCTGTGAGGTAGGTTAGACTGAAAGACAGTGACTGGCAAAAGGTCACTCAGGAAACTTCATGGCTGAGTGGGGATCTAAGTCCAACTCTCGAACCATTATACCATCCTGGCTCTTTCCACTCTCTCCACACCATGCATAATTTTATAAGACTCAGTTCTGTTCCTCAATCACTTTTTTCTAAACTAAAAAGATTGGAACACTGTAGCCTTTCAACTGATCATTTTGGTTGTCTTCTTTTCCACCTTCAATACTCTTCAATACTCTACTTGAGATATGGGAACCAGAATTGTACACTGATATTCCAAATGTGACTGCACCATAAATCCTGTGTAACATCCATTGCAGTGCGCAAAGTGCGCTGCGGTGGATCCTAAGCAGGGTCAGGGCCGCGCCGGCAGAGCTGGGGCACACCTCGAGGGACGTTCGTCTCCTTCCCCTGGTGTCAGCCCCAGTGGCCCCAATGGGCCTCCTCGGATGTGTGCTGGCAAAATGACCGGCTCAAATCCGGGGAGGCCGTGTAAGGTCGTCCTGGCCCAGGGCTTTGGATATCAGCAGAGTGCGCCGTTGATATCCCTGCCCCTCTCTCGAGCCCGGCAGCCCAATCGCCCCTTCCCCCACCACCCCAGCCCTCCCCACATTTTCCCGCAGGTGCAGGACTTACCTGTATCCGGTGGCAGGGGCGTACGCTGAGTGGTGCCCTGGTGCGGAGGGCCCCAGGGCGCAAGGGCGGGAGGTGGTGCGGGGGGGCGGGAGGCTCCGGAGAGCGGGAAAAATTTGAATTTTTCCCGCTTTTTAGGGCTGATTTTCGGCGATTTTAAGGGGTTTTTAAAGGGGTTTTTTAAGTATGTATGCTTTGCGGCACTTAACTTGTATAGGAGCCTCCAGCGAAGCGATCGGCTGACTCTCTCCAGCGACGACGTTCTCTTCCAGGGGCGCAGATCGGCGATCTGAGATCGCTCCTCTGCAGCCCATGACTCGAACTGCTCATCGTAAGCTCATCCTTTGAGTTCACGCATGCGTGAATGGCTGTTTGCTATGCGCATGCGCGAACTCAAAGGAAGAGCTTACGATGAGCAGTTCGAGTCATGGGCTGCAGAGGAGCGATCTCAGATCGCCGATCTGCGCCCCTGGAAGAGAACGTTGTCGCTGGAGAGAGTCAGCCGATCGCTTCGCTGGAGGCTCCTATACAAGTTAAGTGCCGCAAAGCATACATACTTTAAAACCCCCTTTAAAAACCCCTGAAAATCGCCGAAAATCGGCCCAAAAAATCGGCAAAAAATTAGCATAGTTTATGCTAATTAGTTTTGGGGCGGGGCGGGGAGGACCGGGCCCCACCCGCAAAATCGGCTGGGTACGCCACTGTCCGGTGGTGTGGTCCATGGCCACCGGTGGAGTGAGTGGTGCCACTTGGGCGCCAGCACTGCTTACTCTGCAGATGCTGTAAATGTGTCTTACAGCACGTTTGTGACACCCTGCGCCGGCGGAGCATACGCTCCGCTGGAGCACTTGCTCTGCCGGCGGACGTTTGTACAGGATTGCGCTGTTAAGCTGCAACCCTATACACGTATACCTTGGAGCAGGGATGGGGACTCGAGTCAAATGACTCGACTCGCAAGTGCGACTGAGTCACTTTTTCCCTGACTCACACTCGCACTCGTACTCATACTTGTGATCCACGGGACTCGCACTTGACTCGCACTTGTGGGGGTAACGACTTGCCATTTCCAAGTCATTTTCCAAGTCATAGGGGAAGCCAAGTGGGTGCTTTAAAAGCCTCAGAGGTCCCCACACACACCCCCACAGACACCCCCCCATTTTCAGGGGAAAAAAGCCATTTTCCCCAAAGTGACTTGACTCGTGACTTGTGACTCATGGTTTTTGGCCTTACTCGTACTCGACTTGCACTCGTGCAAAAATGACTCGCACTTGACTCGTACTTGCCCAAAAATTTTGACACTGACTCGCACTCGCACTCGCACTCGTGCAAAAATGACTCGTACTCGCACTCGCACTCGTGACCTAGTTACTTAGATACATCACTGCCTTGGAGTAAGTCCCATGACATTTAATGGACTTTATTTCTGAAGGGACATGCATAGGATTGTGTTGTTATTCTCAATCCCTTATGGCCCCTAGTATGGAATTTGCTTCTTTCACAACTGCCATACAGTGGATCAGTGATTTCCCTGTCACCCCAACTTCTCTTCTTTGGTTCATTACTGACAGCTCAGACCCCATCAGTGAATACTGTATTTGAATTTGGGTGATTTTGCTTCAATGTGCATCACTCTCCCTTATAGACACTGAACCACTTTTGCTATTTTGTTGCCCATTCACCCAGTTTGGAGAGGTCCTTTGGGAGCACGGCACAAGCTGCTTTGGTTTTTGCCTTCCTGAATAGTTTGGTGACATCTGCAAACTTGGCCACCTTGCTGTTTACCTCTAAATCCAGATAGAAATGATGCACTGGTCCCAAGACTGAGTTTTGGGGAACCCCACTTCTTAATTCCCTCCACTGTGAAAATTGCCCATTTATTCCTACCCTCTGCCTCCTGTTCTTTAACCAGTTATCAATCCATAAAAGGACCAGTCCTCTTATTCCATGACTGCTAAGTTTACACAAGAGCCTTTGGGGAGGGACT
The DNA here is from genome assembly GCA_026170595.1 of Plestiodon gilberti rubricaudatus. NCBI lineage: Eukaryota > Metazoa > Chordata > Lepidosauria > Squamata > Scincidae > Plestiodon > Plestiodon gilberti. Next base: position 42,882,205 of record JANXHW010000002.1, read on the forward strand.
TTGTCAGAAGTGTTTTCAAAGTCTAAGTATACAGTGTCAACTGGATTGCCTCTATCCACATGCCTCTTGATCCTTTTAAAGAATTCTAGAATTCTGTCGTTGAGGCAGGACTTACCTTTGCAGAAACCATGCAGATTCTCCTTCAGCAAGCTTTGTTCTTCTAGATGTGTCATAATTTTATCTTCAATTATGCTTTCCATCAGTTTACACAGAACAGATGTTAAGGTGCCGAGTCTGTAATTTCCTGTACTCCCCTTGAACCCCTTTTAAAATATCATTTATGTTCTAGTCCTCTTCCATGCAGGCTGCTTTAACGGACAAGTTACATATTTTTGAGAGAAGACCAGGAATTTCAGATTTGAGTTTCTTAAGTACTTTTGGGTGGATCCAGTGGGACCCAGTGATTATTTTAATTTGTTAATAAGCTCTAGTCACTTTGATTTGACCCAGTTCTTCAGGCTCCCTCCCTGAGAAGTTCAGTTCAGGCACTATGTTTTAAATGTTAGCTTTCTGTTTTGAAATAAACATTCTCTGAGTCTTAAATTACCTTTGTGATATAACAAGTTTATACCAGAGGTTTTTAGAAAACGAGACAGCCCATGATGTCACTGTATGACTTTATTAACCTGCAGCCTGTGTTTTAGACTTTATGTGAGTGAAAATATTTACAGGCATAATGTTAGCTAATCCTTGCCTAGTAACCACACTTTTCCCCTCCTTTAATTTAAATTCAAGTTTTATTTTTATTTCATCAAGGTTAACGTAAAAGTGACAAATTCAGTCAAAAACTAGCAACATAACACCTCTAGTACTGTGTTTTTTCTCCTAGCTAGACTCTCCATGTCACTGTGTGTTATGCCATAGCATTAGGATTTTAATAACAACCGCCTTTGAAGTTCTGTTGTTCCAAGCAGGTTTTTTGGGGGGGAAGGTCTATTTACATACCTACAGTTGACAAGCACCGTTGATATTAGATGAGCAGACAGTAAATTCAGTGGGTAAGACAAGTCCAGTCATGCTCAATATTGTTTCAAGCTGGCCTCGGGTAAAATCCCTGTGAGATGATGGCGTGACTGTGGTCAATTTTGCATTTGTCAACATGACTCAACGCAGTTTTATGTTGAAGTAATTTTCTAATGAAGCCAGCTCCTAAGGGGAAAAAGTTAGCTTATTTAAAATTTCTCCAGACAACTTTTTTTCCAGATGACGTTCTCCTTTTCATGTTGTCACAAATGGCTCAGTGAGAGAGCCTGGCCACCCCTTTTTACACAGGATCTTGCAGGTTCGGACTAAAACCTATTCATCTCATCTGGAGTGGTTACACTGCCCAGTGTTGGTGCCGGGTTGCTGGAGGCCCTGAGGCAAGGACCTGCACTGCCCCTCCCTTAGGTTGGTGGGCAGCAACAACAGGTCATAGCTCCTCCCTCTCTCCTCATCAATGAACCTCAAGCCAAGACAAAGTGCAGTGAAGTTATTGCAACCTTTATAGCCCAATCCTAACTAACTTTCCAGCCAGCAGTATTGCTAGTGTCAGTTTCAAAAAGAGAGGTTTTGACCTTTGTTATCCAGGGATAGACTGCTCCTCATATTCCATAAAGACATGCAAGTATGCATATTTCTAATAACTTATTATAGGGCCAGCCCTGCAAATTAATACCAATGCAGAACTTACTAGAGAAGCTAAAATTCACTTTTATACTTTTATTTTCCCATTCTGAGCTGTCTGATGCCTATCTCTCTCTGTGTTTTACCAATAAAAATGCCTTCTTTAGTTCAGTTTAGTTTAACATAAGAACATAACATAAGAACATAAGAAGAGCCCTGCTGGATCAGGCCAAAAGCCCATCTAGTCCAGCTTCCTGTATCACACAGTGGCCCCACCAGATGCCTCAGGGAGCACAAGACAACAAGATAACCTGTTTCCCGTTGACACTCCCTTGCACCTGGCACAGAGAAAACCCACTTATAAAACCAGGAGGTTGCTTATGGCTTGTAACCTGTGATGGTCTTTTCCTCCATGAATTTATCCAAACCCCTTTTAAAGGCATCTAGGCCAGGTGCCATCACCACATCCTGTGGCAAGAAGTTCCACAGATGAATTACACGCTGGGTAAAGAAATATTTTCTTTTGTCTGTTCTAACTCTCCCTCCACTCAATTTTAGTGCATGTCCCCTGGTTCTGGTGGTGTTGGAGAGGGAGAAGAATTTCCCTCTAGTTTAGTTTAGTTTATTTTTACCAATAAAAATGCCTTCTTTAGATGCCCACTCGCCACTGGAGCCATTCTAGGTGCTGAAAGCAACATGCAAGGAGTCTCCTGCGCATTGCCTTTGCTGCCCACAATGGCTCCGATGGCAAGTAGGCGAGGCCACTGTGTAACACCAAGGAGCACTGTACCCTACTTACAGTACCGCCCCCCTCTGGCAGCGCCACTGTTTCCAGCGCTGATGCAGCTGTGCCAACGGGGCGTGTGCTGCACCCTGTGGTGGGGGGACAGTCACAGAAGACTACTCAAAGTAAGAGAAAGTTTGTTCCCTTACCTCGGGGCTGCATTGCGGCTGCATCAGCGCGGGAAAGTTGGTTACGATTGGGTTGTTAGTAACATATTTTCAGTGGATAAGTGTGGAATTCAAGGCATAATGCTCTTTACCACAACATCCATGCTAGCATCATTTAGTAGACATTTCTGCTCTTTTCCTCCCAAGGCTTCCATTTAATCATTTACCTCTTGATGACTAACCAGTGCTGTTCAGCCTGTGGCATCAATGTTGCAAATGGATCCTCTAGCCTCCGGTAGGGAAGTGACGTAAACACCCCCTGTCACCGCTGCTTGCTCTGGGCTATGTACCATTTCCCCTGTGGGATTAGCAGATCTAGATGAACAGAGGTTAAGCCATTTCAGTTTTAAATAGGTTAAAAGGAGGACGTGCTTGTCTGACATTCTGACAAACAAACCGAAATGACAGCTCTGAACATTGGGAAAGAGTGAAACAGCAATCTTGATTTTCCTGTTTAATCATCTCTGTGTACACAAATACTATTATCTGGCTTCTGCCTCTGTTAAATGTCAGCAGCAGCAAATTAACTTTTCTATGACCTACCAGTCTGTGCTCAATATGCTAGAAAAAGGTAGGTAGATTAAGGCTACCCGAAATCTGAAACCATCCCAAAATTAATTCACACCCCTTTGTGTAAATATTTTGAGTCCTCAGTGAGTTTGCTGGGCACTTCTGAATCACAGGTCTTTCAGCCTCATTTTGTCCTTGGGTTTCCTTCAAATTACACAGCAGTGTGATCCAGTGGCCAAAGGTTAGATGGTGCTTTTTGTGTGTATGTGTGTGAATCATATAAGGTATGTACCTGCAGCTTTGTGACAATGCTGTAGTGACCGCATCTTCAGCGGAGGATCTGTGAATCCTGCTTTAACCCTTCTGTTCCTAACACTGGCAACTTGTCACTGCACCGAGCTGCAGTTTTGCCTCATTGCTACCACCAGAGAAAAGTCATGGGACGCCTGAAGCTCATGTTTTCTCTGTTTATTTTTCACAACGAGAGGTGAAGGTGAGATGGAATGCCTTGCAGGAAGGTTTTTTTTTAATGCTTTGGGATTTTTGGAGGAAAAATGCTTCCCTGCTTTTCTCATCACTGAATTTGGTTCCTAGACTCTCTTGTCCTCCAGGACAACATGGTGCATGAGATAGAGAATAGAGCGAACCAGTGATGCTTCTGGCTATGATTCCAGCCTGCACATGTAATAGTGAAAGGTAAGTCTGATGGATTTTGTTCCTCCTTGTTCCCATTTTGTGAGAATGCATGGTACTAGTGGGTGTTTTTTAAACCATTCACCAAGCAAAGTTATTTGAGGTCAAACTATCTGTAGATGGGACTTTAATCATGTTATCAGCTCTGGCATGCTTGCTTTTCTTCTTCTTCTTCTGCAAGTAGCATGTGTGAGGGGTCCAATCCAGACCAAGATGATGGTAAGGAATAGGGTTCAAATCCCCCATCCCTGCCCCAATCCAGATCGATTCCCCACGTATGCTATTTACAGGAGCAAGCATGCCAGGGTCAATCAAGCATGTGATTAAAGCCACATCTAGTTTGGACCTGTGTCCATTGAGCTATTTGGATACATCCTCATGCCTCTGTCTGACATGCAAAGGTTTATCTGTTCAAAGGATGCTCTCCAATTGATGCACGTGTGATCACATATCTTCCAGAGGCAATGGCAGATGTTTCTGTTTGAACACATATTTAATTGCTCTTTGCCTTTTATTTTCCCTATTTCCTTCACTTTTAGACAATAGTTTACATGGTTATAATGTTTTTATTTTTCTGTTTTTACATAAAGCATGCCGAGTGACATTTGGCAAGAAGAGCATTATCTATCTAGCTGTTTATTGCCATCTATTATTATTGCCAATGCTTTAGGTTAAAATGAGAACGTGCTTGTCTGACAAATCATACTGAAATGACAGCTCTGATCATTGGGAAGAAGTGAAACGCTAATCTCAGTTTTCCTATTTTTTCATCCCTGTGTGCACAAATACTGTTAGGTCTTGCCTCTGTTAAATGTCCAATGTACTAATCAAGCCAATTTAGGCTGCAATCCTATATGCACTTACCTGGAAGTAAGTCCCAATGCATAGGATTGTGCTGTAAGTCTGTTAATCAGGGGACATAATTTTAATCACAAATGCAAAACATTTGGGCTGACAGTTAAAAGCACAAGTTTTTTTTTTTAATTGCGGCTATTTTGGCTCTAGATGTCTTACTATAACTGTAATAAAGAATGAAAAAGAGCAGGGACGGCTTCTCAGAATCTGAAAACATCATACTCACTGATGATACACTAATAATAGTAATAATTATAATTATAATATTGATGATGGCCTAACCTAACATTGTTCTCAATTCAGCCAAACACAATTGGCATTAAGACTTACTGATTTTAGTAGGAAACAGTTAAGTAAATGCTTAACGTACTCATTGATGTCAAGGAGTCCGAAAAACTGTGATCAGATCAAGCTATTTTTGAGCATTTGTTTGTTAACGGATAATTTATCTCTTGCTTCCTTCAGTATTTCAAAATGTTTTGGTAGCATGCAAATGTATTCAGTGTAAGCGGACTAATTAATTAATTAGTTAAAAGGCATATGATTAAACGAAAACAGCTATAATCCATCTGACAGTCTTAAATAATACCAGCAAATATGCTGTGATCAAATATCAATTTCATTGGCTTCTGTGAAGCAGATGTCTGGAATAAATCTTAGTAGAGAGCAGATATCTGGAATTAATCATTAGAGAATCAGATCCTCCAGTTAAGTATTAGAATTCATCTGTTTCTCTTTAGCAAACGATAACAGAACTGCAGCAGATGCCAAAGAGCAAAGAAACTCTACTGGGGAGAAGAACAAAGATCAGTAAGACACATTGCATGTGCAGTTTCTGCTGCTGCAACTCACCTTCTGCAGCTGCGGCCTCTGGAGACCTCTGCAGGCCTCAGAAAGGCCTCTGGACACAATCGGAAGTTGCGTTGGTGAAACAGGAAGTGACCTGGAAGTCACTTCCGGAGGCCTTCCTGGGCCCGGTGTGACAGGGGAGCAGCTGCAGAGTGTGAGCCTAGACCCAGAAGTAGCCTTCGGTTGCTTTCGTTTGGATCCAATTTGGAGCCAAACAGAGGCAAGGGTGGACAGGTGGCCTCGGCATCGGGCCGCAACCCACCAAGTGGGTCACTTGCAACCCAATCTTTGAGAAGTCCTGGCCTAGAACCTTGCACATATTCTTCTTAAAGCAAAGGGGTCTCTGTCATTCTCAGTATTAGTCACCTGAGCCTGCAGGATATTGATGATGACACCATTGCTTTTGAAAGTGATCAAAGCTGAAAATGAGCAAAGCTGTCTTTTGGTGTATCCATGGCCATATTTTAAGTTTAGGCTTTCCAAGAATTTTAGCCCATTCTTGGGGAACTGAAGTACTTCTATTCTGCCATGTATGGCATAGTTTCCTGGTCACTTGCTATTTTTGAAATTCCTCTTTCTCTTATTGGATTACTGGTCCAGTAATTCAGTAAGTTCTTTCTCTGTTGTGGGCATTCCTATGGAGAAGTCTAGATACAGTATTTTCTTTTTCCACCTGGATTGGTAGCACAATAATGGGCAAATATGCCATTTCTAACACTGTTGGAAACAATGGAATATTGTCCCTGTGCTTTAGGGAATAAAATAATTTGTGAGTTGAGAAAGGGCTGCTCACAGATTATAATGAGAGAATGGAAAGGGTTATTTTAGCTGACGTTTTCTGTAGTGCAAGAGAATCCTACACATGCAGTCTGATCCTACACATATTTACTCAGAAATGTCCCACTCGGTTCAATGGGACTTAGTAAGAGTGGATAGGACTGCAGCATTAGGGTCCTGTCCTGTATCAGTAAGAACTTAGGATGCATATCCTGGTTTGTAACAATAATGTTTAACATTTATATTGTGTGCTAGAGTATTCAAGGCATTTTACATACCGTATATTATCGTGTTGTAATCCTTACGATAGCCCTATAAGCAAAATCAGTATTAGTTTCCCATGTTGCAGATCAGAAGGTGGGGCTGAGGCTCAGAGGCTACTAGTTAGGCCAAGGGTGGGGAACCTATTTGCGGTGGAGGGCCATTTTCCCATGGGGAAAATGTGTCGCGGGCCATGCGCCCTTCCACCGTAAACGGGCGCCCCCATCGTGCACGCCTACCCCCCATCGCACGTGCCCACCCCCCATCGCGCGCGCCCACCCCACCCCCATCGCTCTCCTTACCTTCAGCCTCCGACTGGGCCGCCGCCGCTGGCCCCGCGCTCACCTCGGCGCGGCTAAAACTCAAACTGGCTGTTCTGTACATGCGCAGAACGCCGCTAAGAGGCCAAGAGAGGGCAAGAGAGATTGCCCTCTCTTGGCCTCTTAGCGACGTTCTGTGCATGTACAGAACAGCCAGTTTGAGTTTTAGCCGCGCCGAGGTGAGCGCGGGGCCTCCGGAGCCTCCAGTCTGGTCTCGCGCGGGCCAGACATGATGGAAGTGTCCGGTCTCGTGCGGGCCGAACTGGATCGCCCCGGGGGCCAGAAACGGCCTGTGGGCCAGAGATTCCCCACCGCTGAGGCTTGCCATCCATCCCGGAAAGCCCAGGTCCCAGGTCGGTCCCAGGCTTTCCGGGCCCAGTGAAGCCTCCGCCGCCACCTTTAAAATTTAAAAAGCTTACCTTTTTTCTGGCGAGATCCAAGATGGCGGCGCCCAAATCTCGTGAAGGCACATAAGGCAGTAGTACTCATTTCATGAGATTTCGCGAGATCCAAGATGGTGGCGCCGGAAACAAGGCGCAGTTTAAAAGTGGCGGCGGAGGCTTCAGGGCAGCAGGAGTACTCCTGAAGAGTCCGGTGGCGGTGGCGACCCGTGGGAGCTACTACCGCGAAGACGACGACAACGTGGATGGCAGCGGTGGCGGGACAGGTAACTAAATTAATTAATTGATTGATTCATAAATAAATAAATAATTTTTTCCCGGATGCCCTTCAGGCGGCAAAAGGACACTTTGCACCCATTTTTATTTTCATTAATTAATCAGTTATTGTGGGTGTCTCGATTTCCAGCTGGGAAAATCTGGTAAGCCTATATATACAGTATATAGATATAGATAAAGATATAGATAGATGATCTCTCTCTCTCTCTCTCTCTCTCTCTCTCTCTCTCTCTCTCTCTCTCTCTCTCTATCTATCTATCTATCTATCTATCTATCTATCTATCTATCTATCAAGGTGAGGGGAAAATGGTGCTGCCCATATGTTCCCCCTGCTGCCCTTGGGCGTGACACTCTGACTCCAAGCTCTGCCCATTCATAGGGAAAGCTTATCACAGCCAACCCTGAGGGGTTTGGGCAGCGCAGACTCCCCCTAGGCAATCCATGTGGTGGTCTTTGCTTACCCAGCCGAAGGGAAAGTATGGTAATTGCAATTACAGAAGGGTTTTGTAATTGCCAGCCAGTCTCACCGATCAGGGTAAGTATCGTCTGAGCGGTCCTGGCTCACCCCTTGACTGTGCTACCTCAGAACGCACGCCAATGAGGACCCCCTCCTGCCTCCTCCGCTGGCTTACCTGCTTCGGCGAGTGACCAGCACAGTGTCAACACACGTGGGAAGGCTCTGGCCTTCCCGCCAGTGCTCTGGCAGCACGCACTGCCAGAGCGCGCTTTACGGCCCCCTTTTGGCAGCTGTAAAGTGTATTGCAGTGTAATCCTGTGCATATCTACTCAGAAGTAAGCCCCATTGGGTTTAATAGGATTTACTCCCAGGTAAGTGCGTATAGGATGGTAGCCTTGGTTATGCAAGGATGTCAGCGGGAATTCTCTCTTTGACTTTAATGAACTCTCTATCTATTCAGGGCCTTGGATGACTCTCCTTATCTCCAACAATGCCTCTACCAGCTTGAGAGACCTTCCCAGGGCCTTTTCCGATACCCACTGCGTGAAGCTCTGGTTTGCTTGGCTGTCGTCCCATTTTTTCTTTATCTCTTAAGTTGTTTCAGAGGCACGCTCTTTTCGGAGATGTACAGAACTGGATGAGTATATCTACAACAGTGAACACCCTTGAACTTTGCAAAGAGATAGGTATGATCAAAACATCACAGATGAGCCCTAGAAGGTAAACATCAACTTCTAACATAACATAAGAACATAAGAAGAGCCCTGCTGGATCAGGCCAAAAGCCCATCTAGTCCAGCTTCCTGTATCACACAGTGGCCCCACCAGATGCCTCAGGGAGCACAAGACAACAAGATAACCTGTTTCCCGTTGACACTCCCTTGCACCTGGCACAGAGAAAACCCACGTCTAAAACCAGGAGATTGCTTATGGCTTGTAACCTGTGATGGTCCTTTCCTCCATGAATCTGTCTAAACCCCTTTTAAAGGCATCTAGGCCAGGTGCCATCACCACATCCTGTGGCAAGGAGTTCCACAGATGAATTACACGCTGGGTAAAGAAATATTTTCTTTTTTCTGTTCTAACTCTCCCTCCACTCAATTTTAGTGCATGTCCCCTGGTTCTGGTGTTGTGCGAGAGGGAGAAGAATTTCCCTGAGCATTCAGGATATGGTTCTGTAGTTTATTATATAACTTAGTTCCATCTGTAACTTAAAAGGTCAGTGCTGTGCTACTTTCTAGCTGGACATAGAGAAGGCATCTAGGTTTCTTTTTTGTAAATGGTCAGACTTTTAACAGTCCCCTATTGGGCAAAAATTCAACAGGTGCAGCTATGTCTTCATGAGCAACACTTACTGTTTTTCTGCCTGTGGTGCACCTATTAGAGACTCAGGAGCCCTGTAGAAAACCATCAACAACCTGATTGCTACTTCTGAAAGACCAAAACAGCACTGAGGTAAATTACTTTAGCTATAGCAAAGATAAATGGCCCTTTTATTATATGTGCTGTGCATTTCCGCTACCATGGTATGCTGGGCTGCTTTGTGTACTGTAGCTCTGAATGGAACAAGCAATTCCAGAACTTTCTGCTTCAAAGCCAAAATGTCCTGAGTTGAGCTCACTGTACTATAAAAAAAGAACATTCACAGCATACACAGGTGAATGTCTGCAGCTGTATGTGATGTATAAATTTTATCATAATAAGCACTCACAAAATTATTTCATCGTGTTCATTAATGCTTTCTTTCCTGAAATGTGCCCGGGGGGGGGGGTGTATTGTTATAATGATGAGTCAGAAGTGTTATTGCAAATGTTATCATGAGTATTATTTCACATATATGACCAACATCAAAATTACCTCTGTTGTGCAACCAAATGACCAATACTACAATAATTGCATAGACGTTTCCAGAAGCCTGAGCAGGGATGACATCCCAGGGGTTGATCAGATCAGGCATATATTGAGGGCCGGTGCCCATCAGAGGACCCACACAGCCAAGCTGAACCCTGAATCCTCAATACTGGGGAGTGGGTGGAGGTGCCATGGGGGAGCCTAGTGTAGAGCTTTGCCTCAGGACTCATAGCGACCTAGAGCTGACATTGAGGCAAAAGTAACCTTTGGTCACCAAACATTGTAACACTGTACAAAATTTAAGGTGTTTAAATGGTGCACTTTTTCACTTATACTAATGCCAGACATGGATTATACAGACTATGGAAGACAAGGCACTGAACAATTGTTTATCTGAGAAAACTCACTTTGAGGAATTTAAACATAACTTTGCTGTATGATGGCACTTGTAACAACCCAACAACAACCTGTCTATTCTAAGAGGCGCCACTTTGTGTGATTGCGGACTGTACACTGTTTCTTATGATTAATTGATAAAACATCTGTAATGACATCAGAGAGGACCACAACTTTATTTAACAGCAATAAACAATTTCACAATTTCCTCTCTGTTCCTTTTCTTATAGACTTTACATCCTATGAGAATTTCTGCCTCTGAAAATGGAAGGCAAACTGGCACATTTAAACTAAGGACGCATGAAATTAAATTAATGATCAAAAATACCCTCAATAATAAATAGCTGTTTCTGTCAAACGGGCTTTTAGATGCATTGGATCTCTAGGCCTTGCCTGCAGGAGCTGATCAGAAAAGATGGGGCTAATATCGGTCATGAATTTTCACCTGTATGCATAGAATTTAATGGCTTGTGCTGTATTTGCATTTGAGTTCCTATGTAAATAGTTTCGCACAATTTAAACTGCAAATAATGTGACTAATAGAGCTTTCCGTATACTGATAAATATGAACTAGCCAGCAGAATAACCCTTTGAACTTCTATTTATTTTTGTTCTTTATCATTCATTCCGTAATAATATTCCTCTAGTGAAATACTGGATAAGCCCCCTAAATAAATATGTTGGGATACTGCCAAAGAAATAAATTCAGTTCTGGGATTGTGGCATCAGAGGCTACCTTGTGGAGTTCTCACTTAGGATTGGAAGTATTCTGTGCGGCCCTGTGTACATGTTAGATTATGTTGGTTTTTTTAAATATTCTAGGTGCCAGCATAGTATTTCCAGGTGCCTCAATGATCAAGTGCCTGTGGTTTTTCAGGAGGCACTCCCATCCCTTCCTTAAAAGCGCTCAAATGAAGGAAAGCATCAGTGTTGCTGCATAGCTATCACTTCCCTGTTTTTTCTTCCACAGCTACTAGTGTTACAGCAGCACTGTCAATACAATGACTCTCTCCACCCTGAGTAAAGAAAGCTCTGGAGGAGGTGAGGAGGTGATGGGAACAGACATGTCTGTCAAAACTGAAAATCCCAAGGGAAAATATTTAGAAGATTTTCCTAGTCTTTAACTCCCCACCCCTTTTCCACTCCTTTGCTCATAATGCCCCCGAAGCAAACCAGGGTAGAATTGCATTCTGATCATATTCCTAAATATATGTGAAAGCAATAACATTTAAAAGATTCTTTGTGTTGCAGTGCTTTAAAGCTGAACTGTAGATCAACACAGGCTACAGTTGGTATATTCTAATCAAAGCATAAGAACATAAGAAGAGCCCTGCTGGATAATGCAAGGAGCCAGCTAGTCCAGCTTCCTGTATCTCACAGTGGTCCACCAGATGCCTCAGGGAGTACTCAAGACAACATGATACCTGTATCTTGTTGCCACTCCCTTGCACCTGGCATTCAGAGATAGGTTATCTCTAAAACCCAGAGGTTGTATATAGTCATCATGGCGTGTAACTTGTGATGGACTTTTCCTCCATAAATCCATCCAATCCTTTGTAAAGGCATCTAGGCCAGGTGCCATCACAACATCCTGTGGCAAGGAGTTCCACTGGGCAGAGAAATATTTCCTTTAATTTCTTTACTTGCTTGCAAATAATCTATTGAAGGAACTAATTATCAATGTAGAAACTTTATTAGCTAGATAGCTAAAGTCTTGCAAGGTATGTGTAAGATCTGAGTTCAGAGCTACCTTGCAACCCAGACCTAGTAAAGTTATGTTAATTAAAATACAAATGACCTGCAAAATTGCACAGGTTGTAAAAAAAAAACACTGAAGTTGTTTCTTGCTTTAATCAAGCAAGCTTAATGCAGTCCCCATGGAATTGATCTTAATTGACAATAGCACTACAGGGAACCACAACAAGGATGATCTGAACAAGGCAAAGTCCAGAGACCCGTTTTAAAACTGAGAGGGAAGGCAATCAGTTTCCTGGCCAGATAGCTGATATATCTTTGTAAACCCACACTACCTCTTCCTGTGATGTAATTGCATCTGGTGGGGGTGGGGTGGGGTTGTCAATTGTGAACCTCCCAATCTTCACCCTGGCTTGGCATCAATCTGCTGGTTTGTTGACTGTCCAGTAACCTTCTCTTCTCCCTGATTGACTGCCATACATTTTCTCAACTCTGTCCTGGTCAATGAGCTGCTTCGAAGTTATGGGCTCTGAATAATTATCTAGCCTGCCCATCATCTGACACTGGCTTGGAGGCTCCTCGTGGCACTGCTTAGGTACTTCTTAGATGGTTGCAAGACTCTGGGTTTTATTGACTTTTGCTTACTGTTCCTACTTCACATAAGTGGGGCACTATCAGAGCTGTAAGGCAAATGTTGGCTGTGAATAACAACTGTAAAAGAACATAACGAATAATAAGGAGTTCTCTTATATCTGCTTTATATGGCAAAGCTGGTACTGTGCTCTGCCAGGAAGGTAAAAGTGAGACAGTGCAGACTTCAAATAAAAATACAGCTCTTGGCACTGCTGTGTAATGTGTGTGCAATGAGCTGTGACATTCTTTGCTAGCTGCAGCTAGTCTTTACAGTTTTCCAGGACTGCCCCATGTAAAATATGTTGCAGCAGTCAGTCATTGAGGTCATGAATGGTGATTGCATTAGAAAATGTTGCAGCCTTCTCCCTAGGTGCATGGTGGAAAAGTTAAAAAGGAAAAAACTCATGGAAGCTGCCATAAGCTGAACGCAGAGGTGCAACAGTGGATCCAGGAATAACCCCAGGCAACTAACTTGAATGACTAGGGCTGCAATCCTATACACACTTTCCTGGGAGTAAATCCCATTGAACAGAATGGGGCTTACTTGATATGCAAAGGATTGTACTGTACTGTACTATACTGATCAACTCCCATCAATACAAGATGTCTCCACAGCTTATCAGCCACCACTATTTTGGGTGGGATTCAACTATAATTGTTTCACCCATGTATAACTCCCAACTGGACCTAGTCATGCTTCAAGCACACAAACGGCAGGAATGTGATCAGACAAAATGGACACACAGCGATGGTTATTCAGCCAGGGATTCACTAACAGGGCCCTCCCTCCCTCCCAAAGAGAAGCACTGAAGTTCCAGGCAATATGTTCCAGCTCTGTCCTTGTGCGTCACACCAGAATTTGCAGCCGTACAACGGTTGTACAGATAATATAGTGAAAACGCACGCTTCCATACTGATTTTTCACTCGAGTCATTTAGCTGACTCTGCTTGACTTATTTCTGACTTGACAGCCAATGTAACGGAGAAGTTTCAAGCTCTATTTTTTGGCATAGATATGAGTCAGCTAAACGGTGAAAACTGACTACACACAACAGCTGTTTAAATTATCTTGTCAAGTCAGGGGTGGCCTCTTCTCTTTCCATCTCGCTTGTATGGCACTGTGAGAATTTGTCATGAAAGGCTGTGGGCTATCGCACTTGCTATATTTAGCTGTTTGAAGCTTCTACTGCTACCCACCTTTGGGGCTTTGGCTTCCAGCCACTGTGATTGCCTGAAGAGCAGGTGCCAAGGTTTTTCCCCGGCTATACTTGGATGTGTACGTCAGCCTCTCACCAAATGAGGTAGTGCACGGGGAATGCTCAGTAAGGTGGCGATGTGAAATACCCAGCATGAATATTCATTTTGAACAAGTGGTGCCATACCCTCCCCCCCCTCCAGTGTGGTGTTGTCAAACATAATATTGGCTATGAAAAACTTTGCATAAACTGGAAGACGGAGAACTCAGATACGTGTCTACCAATCTTTGATTTCAAGTTGATTTCAATACTGGCAAAGAATGCTAGTATTTATGAAGAGAGGTTCTGTGTCCTCCAGGTGGTAAATGTGCGGTAACTGAAGAGCTTCACCATTAGCTACCTATTGTTCGTGTACTGAAGCAAGAAGGAAATTCCTTGTTATCTAGAGACTACAATGTATTTGTTTGTTTGTTTGTTTACACCCTGCCTTTCTCCTCCCCATCAGGAGGTGCCCAAGGTGGCTTAGGTTCCCCCCCTACATATTAGTAGAAAATAAAAGTAAAGCGGGGGGGGGATAACTCTCTGGTTTCTCCTTCTCACAAGGCAGTTGGTGTTTGTGGGGGGGAGGGGCACAGTTCAGCTTCAAAAGCCCCCAGCAACTGGAGGTCGCCATGGTGACTCTTCACATTGAGGGCTTTTCATTCTTCTTTTTCTTCCCTTCCTCCTCCCCACAGAGCAAGTCGTGTTTCTCTGTGAGGGGAGACTTCAGTTAAACTTCATTCAAATTTTTAAACTTCAGTTTAAAAGTAGTTTACTATCCCATGTCAGATTAACAGTCCTCACTGGTCCTTATGACAGCGGAACAGTGGTTCAGCTGTTGTAAATGGCCATATGGCAGCACTCACAGTGCACCGCCACCGGCCATTATAGAACCACCAATGCAATCAGCGGTGTCGGAGGCCCTCTGCTGCAGCCGGCTACATGTGGACCACAACTAAGCCAACAGCAGACGATGGGAGGAACAGGACGGGGAGGGGGAGCAACGAGTGAGTGTCTGGGAGGGGTGGGGGCAGGCAGGAGGTGGAACGGGGGAGGGAAGGGTGGATTCTGGCAGCACTGGCATGTGCCAAGATCCTCTCCCCTTTCCTCTCCCTTACTCTCCTCGGTTTTGCACCAGCAAAATGGCTTGCATAGATCTGAGGAGACCCATTGGGGCAGCGGAGGCTCCCTTACCTTGAGGAGGCTGCCGGGACTGCACTCCCCCCCCCCCGCAGGATGCAGCATCCACTCAGTTTACACGGCTGCATCAGCGGGGGGGGGGTTAGTTAGGATTGGGCTATAAGGCAATGATTCCTCCCAATTTGAGTGCACGCAAGTCAAAGGTGGCATCAGTCGTTAACCAGGTTGGGTGCTGCTCCATGCTTACTGGAAGACTAATCCTGCCAAACCAACCTGTAAATCTCCCAGTATCAATGGCAGTGGTGGAGCAAATTGACCAAAAGTCTTGTGCTGCTGCTGTGCCTGGCACCCCCATCCTCAAACAGATGCTCCTACATTACTATGGGGCCTCTAGGGGATGCTTTCATTGGTGGTGCTGGTGGGGAGATCAGAAATAGCTGTCACTGCCCATTAGGTGCTCCTCACTGTCTATAAGATTGGGGGGGCATGGGGGCCCAATGCAGGGCTTTGCTCCAGAACTTCCAGCAACTTGGTAATGGCAATGATATATATGCATATGGATACAATTGACATGAGGCCCATTGGAGCCCCCCCCCCCCCCGGAGTATGTGCACACTGCAGTGCACCAGCCATTACTCAAAACTGGAGCCTGGCCTGCTTCCTACTACACATTATGTAAGGGACAAGTGAAGCATACCCTCAAGCATTCCCATGCCCCTTACTCCCTTCACATACAGTGTCCCCTTGAGTGTGTGGCAATATAGATGGTAGAGAAGAACTGACACTAAAGCAAACTGACAGCTCAACTCTGAATCGACAAACTCCATGTTTCCATCAGAAACTGGAGAAGAAACATTACACAAGAATAAAGGCCTGGTTCCTCACTGGCATTAATTTCCTGTCAGAAAAAAAATGCCACTCATTTTTCAATTAAGCTGAATTGAGTTATGTGAGTAAACATTTTGACTAATGCCACTTCCTTTAGCTTTTCCTTAAAAAAAAAGATAACTCACATTTTTTTTACTTGGAATACCTACAATTATTTAACATGCAAAGTGGCTGCCCTGAATAAATCCTAAAACAATAAAAACAACAATAAAATATAAGTAAGAAAATGTAGACCCGCCGTCAAGCTTAAATACGGTGAAGGTGCTTTTTATCTTCTCTCTCAGTCTATAATATTTATTTATTCCATTAGTATTCTGCTCCTCTTCCATGTCATTCAGTGTGGGGTCAATGGGTTATAATCCCACTCAATCCTCACAATATCCCTGTGATCAGTTAAATCAGTTTTCATCTGGTGCTCTGAATTGGTCCTCTAATTGGCTCTCTAAAAGTTGAACCCTATGCTTGGCCACTGAGTTCAGTTTTACGTGCCAGGCAATCCCCTCATCTTTTTTTACTGTTAGACTGGTTGGCATAAGGTGGTGCTCATGTCTAACAGCCCAATCCTATCCTTCTTCCTCACTGATGCAGCCAGTGGGGGAGGGCAGAACAGGAGGCTTTGGAAAGGAAGGGGGATTTAAATAACCCCCAGAGTCCACCAAGAAGCCATTGCAAAGAAACCAGAAGGACCTGCACCCCGTCCTGACAAACGCTGGGGGCAATCCTGATGTTGTAGTGGCACACTGTGGCTATGACTCAGTAGTGAAGCAGATACTTTGCATGTAGGGGATGCCTGGTTTACTCGCTGGCATCTCCAGTTAGGAGCAGGAAAGACCCGGAGAGCCACTGACAGTCAGTATTGACAGTATTGACCTAGATGGACCAATGGTCTGTTCCAGTATAAGGCAGCTTCATATATTCATTCATCTGTGTGTAACTAGAGTCAAAAAGCATGCAGTTGCTCTTCATAAACCATCCTCCCATTAAACCTGATAGTAATAACATGCAGGAGCGTGTGTTTATGTGCCAATAGCTTTGACACTGTCTTTTATATTCTGTCTATCTTATAAATGTTCACCTTTAATGGCACTTGTGCCCCTGCTTCCTATTTTAATTTATTATTAGACAACAAATTTGCCCCCTGCAGCTCCGTAAACAGTCTATGGGCTTCTGCCAAAGGATTGCCATGTGTGCAACATTTGCAGACTCTCTGCCAAGACACGCTTAATAATTAATTCAAGAAAGCCATAAACTCAGCAGCTGAAAAGGCTTTTGCAAACAGGCATGTGTGAAAATCACTTGCTGCTTTGTTCAGCTTGTTCTACACAAGGTTAAAATAAGGAACAAGAACCAAATTTCCTTCTCTGGATACTCCTGGGAAGCAGAATCTCAACTCAAGTCTAAAGTCTCAATTCTAAACCATGCAACTCAGCCCAGTTCATAGTAAGACAGTATTGCATCCTAAATTTAGTTAGTCCTGACGGGGGGAGTTAGTCCTAATAGCCCAATTGCATCCCCCACGACTCCATTGTATGCAGCCATGCCAATGGAGTGTGTGCTGCATGTTATGGGGGAGGCGATCAGACATCCAGCAAGAGGTAAATAAGAGGTAAGTAAAAAAAGAAAAGAAACATTTTGAGTTACCTCCCAGTAGGCCATCTGATTGCCTATGGGTCTCCTAGGACTTGTGCCAGCTATTTTGCTGATGTAGGTCTGAGAAGAGGAAGGGGGCAGGGCAGGTTGGAAAACTAGGATCTGGCATGCACTTTTGGCACTGAGATCCACCACCTCCAGCCTGCTTTCTGACTCTGCTCTCCCCCCTCCCAGCCCACAACCCACCCCCTCCACAACCTTACCTGCTATGGTGCAGTCTGGGTGGAGCGTTGGCGAATGCAGGGAGCCACTGGTCGTTCCCATTATTTCCTCTGCTGCGCTTGGCAATGGCCTAACATTTATGGCAGCTCCACACCATTTACAACACTGGAATGCGAATTCTGCTGTTGTAACTCCATGATAGTATTGGGCCGGAAGACTGCAATCATGTACGCAACTGGGAGTAAGTCCCGTTGAATTCAGTGCGGCTTATGTATGAATAGACTTACCTAGGATTGTGCTGTAAGTCCCATTGATTTCCAGAGGAACTATGAACTAAACATGATTAACAGCGCAATTCTGTCGAACTTTGGAGCGGCAGAACAATTGTTCCGCTGCTCCAGGGTGTCACAAATGTGCCGTAAGGCATGTTTCCGACACTTGGAGAGTAAGCAGCACTGGTGGAGAGGCTGGAGCTGCTCACTCTCTGCCAACCACAGGACACTATCGGCGGACAGAGGTAAGTCCTGCGCCAGGAGGTGGGGGTGTGGGGGAACGGGGTGAAACAAAAGGGGGTGATTGGCCCACTGGGCCAGGGAGGGGGGAGGAATCCTCAGCGACATGCTCTGCCGAATCCTATCTCCCATCCTGGGCCTGGCGAGCCCTACATGGACTCCTTGGATTTGCGCCAGCCATTTTGCACATTGAAGGAGACCCATAGGTGCAGCTGGGGCATTACCCGGGTAAAAGGGATGAATGTCCCTTTCCCCTGAGATGTGCTCCAGCTGCACCGGCGCTGTCCTGATCCGTCGCAGGATCCGTCGCAGCATGCTTTTGCGTGCTGAGGCAGTCCTAGACAGGATTGGGCTGCCTAGTAAACATAGGATACAACCCATAGTGCATTGTTCTTGGGACTTTAGACTAGTTCAAAGGAAATGGCTGTTCCCTCATGAGCACTTTGAGAGTATGTGGACTTCTGGCCTGGCAGCATTTATGTGGAGGCATTGTTTGTGAGAAACGGTGTTGACCTGTGGTGGTTATTCTCATGACCCCTGCAGTTTGCACAACTGGCAGCTCAAGAACAAGACGGTCATAGTTTGGCCAGCAATGGCAGCCGCATGGACATTTCCCAGACAGTGCACACAAACAGTATCCCTAGTGCTGCTGGGCCACATGCTTGGTGGCAGCCTTGCACACTTCAGAAGTGCTCGTGTTGGATGAAGCATTCACCATTTCATTGGAACTGGGCCTTGGAGGAAAAATAAGGGAGCAGCACCAAGACACAGAAAAAAAGGGGGGAGGTGAGGTCTTAAATGGGTGCTCAGAAAAAAAAAAGATAATTTATTTTACATAAGTCTGTGATGTTTTGGCCTTGGCTGAAATGCTTCCCACTTCCTTTAGCATGTCCTGAAATGATTTGAAGATGCAAGGTCAGGATCCTGGCTTATATAAGCTTATTTTTGGCAGCCTATTATCTTAAACTCATGTCACAACCCAGCCGTTTCTATGCCAATCCACATTTTCCTTGTCCGAGATGAAAGAAGTTTAGGAACTGATAGTGAGCTACTCCCTGGCCATAATCCAGTGCAACCCAGTATGAAACCAGCAAGGCTAAGCACACTTCACTCTGTTGTGGCTTGTGGCGACTATGCATAGTCACAAATGAGAATTGCTATGCACAGTTTAACTTGCCCTCTCTGCAAGTATTTGTTCTATCTCCCCTCACCGTTCCTAATCATATTATTGGCATTGCCAAATTCAGTGTACATTGATAACAACTCTGGATTTGTTCAGAAAAAATGGATTCATCTCTTATATGACTTTATTCCTTCTTCACGCATGATCACAATCACATGGTTTTCTATTTATGTATTAAACCACAGTGTTATGGGTTCCAAGCACTGACAACTCCTGTTCCTGGAAAGTTTTCCTCATTATGGTTCATTGAGTTCAGAAGTTTTCTTTTCTGTGCCATTCTAATTTCCGAGCACAGTTTAAAACAAACTTTCAAAAAACAACGTGGTAAGATATTGTTTTTACTGTTCACTCAAGACTTCCCTTTTCTCATTCCTTTCCTGTATTTTTTCAGCGAATATTGACCTAATAATTTCGTTTTAATTTTCTGTATTAGGTATTTGCTGTACTCTGATAGAAATCTCATGTAATATATTTCTTTGTCTGCCCACTGTAGGCTTTTTGAGAATATTTAACATTTGACTTCTTGAGAACCAACAGAATACAGCCCACTCCAATATATATAAAACAATGCCAAGCATTTTTCTAATGCTTTTTGAATATGCAAACTGATTCACATGTATCAACTTTCTAATATAATATATTCTTTATATTATCTTTTTAATATAATATAATATAATAATATAATATAATATAATATAATATAATATAATATAATATAATATAATATAATATAATATAATATAATATAATATAATTACGTATATATCACATCTATAAGCCTTATGACCCTGTTATTATCCTTGCATTGCATCCATGGAATGACATACCTAAGGCTGCAATCCTATACACACTTTCCTGAGAGTAAGTCTCATTGAACACAATGGAACTTACTTCTGAGTAGATATGCATAGGATTGCACTGTTGGCCCAATCCTATCCTGTTACCAATGGCCCAATCCTATCCTCTTGTAATGCTGATGTTCTGTCAGGTACGCCAATGCAATGAGGACCCTGCCGTCACACAGCCCCTCTGCTGGCGGCTGCGGCGGCTGTAGGCTGCTGATGTAGCAGGTGGAAAGCCATGCACTGCCAGCAGCATGGCACAAACTGGCCACCTGCAGAACCTTGCTAGAGGAGAAGTGGGAAAGGGGGGGATTGGGATGGGACGAGGTGGAGCTGCTGGCCACCCTATCCCAAATCCCTGTCCCAAAATGGAATGCCCCCACCCCCCTTTGGGTCCTCAGAGTTATGCCAGCAACAGAGCTGACATAGCTCAGAGGAGTTCTATAGGGGACTATGCAGTGGCTGGGAAAGTCTGGTGAGTCTTCCCCCCTCTTAAACCTCTTGACTGGCCTCTTCTTCAGGACGGTGCATAGGATGCAGCGGACACTGCGCCAGAGGCCCTGCATCCAACACGCCATCACCGGATAGGATTGAGTCCTTAGTGAGTTCCTAGCAAAGGCAAGGTCGAACCAGGGAATCCCAATATAAATCCCTATTTATAGCTCAGTCTCTTAACCACTATGGTACACCAGCTTTCTGTTCACATATGCTTTTTCACGAATGTGCATCTGTAGGCTTCCTAAATATCTGTGACTAGCCTGCCTTAAACCTATTAAAAAAACCCAAACAAGCTACACCTGGAAGATGATCTAGTTTTGATCCTGAATGCATAGAGGAAGGGTCCAAGCACATCACATCAGAGCTGACCAGCTTCTGCTCAACAACTTAACCTGATTAAACCAGGTCCAATTTCAGGAATGTTCTGCATGTCTACACACCTCATATGAAATGATGGTATGAAGATAATAAGGCAGGCGGTACATCTGTTGGAGCTTCTTCCTCCAGGGCCAATCCACCTGTGAAGCCAACTGAGGTGGTTGCCCCAGGTGGTGGATTGGTGGAGTGGCCCTGCTTTCATCTGGCCACCTCTATCACTCCTCCTCCTCCATTTCAAAAAGGAAGAGGGGAATGAAGTAGAAGAGGAAATGTACATGACTTCCTCTCCCACTTTGTTCCTGTCTTCTTTTTCAAATGTAAAGAATGGGAAGAGGGGTGGAAGGCCTCCAGCTAAGTAAGGGAGGAGGTGGCATTTGGTGCATCACCTGTAGCGTTGGGAGGTCTTGGCCCAGCCCTGTCCCCTCCAGGGAATTCAGAGATGGCAGATTCCAAGAAGATACATTGGGGAGCCAGGGAAACATTACAACATCTATTCACTCAGCTCCAGCAATCTCTTGCTAGGCTTACCATATCGCCGACTGGGACGCTCCGTTTTGCCCTTAAGGGAGGGGGCGGGGGGAGGGGAACGAGAGCGCGTCCGGGCGCGCTCTCATTCCCCTCCCCCGCCCCCTCCCTTAAGGGCAAAACGGAGCGTCCCGGTCGGCGATATGGTAAGCCTATCTCTTGCACATGTTCTGATGTGCACACACACAGTTGTCCTGCTTGCAAGGACTTCACCATCACGGCAATGGGTAGGTCAGCTGTGTATGTCAAACTGCTGCCTCTGATGACGTGAATAGGGAAGGCTTTGTCCACAAGTGCTCCATGTGTACTTTGAAGCGTACGTAGGCTTTTGGATTAATTATAATGACTAAAATAATTAAAACTGGCATCTGCCTCTGAGGGAGATGTGAGGATTGCTAAGCTGCTTCCAGGACTGCAGAGTATCCATGGTATTCTTCAAGATGGTTTATGTGAAATCTGTGCCAGTTCTTACAGACTGAGGTTTTAAGGGCACTGCAGGTAAAGGAACATCACATAAAAACACCCCAAAAACAAAAACGCTTCTGTTTCACAAACATAATGAGCAATGCATTCCTGAGTTCAGCCCTTTGAACTGAAGCCTGGGTGTATACATAGCATGGATCCACCCGAATGTGCTGGTTCTCATGAGCTAGAGGAGTTTTTCTGGTATAACATGCACCAGAAGCATAAAAAGAATGTTTAATCACCACTACTAGTGCTGTTTCTGCTGACTTGTCAAGCTTATAAACCACAAAGCAACTGTAGCAGATGAGTGGGATTATCCTACAAGGAAAATGCCTCACCTTCAGATGTTTGCTTTCAGCGCATATAAACTTGTACGCTAAAAGTTTGGTAACTTTTGGCAGTGCTTTTTTCTTTCCGTTTCTCCCTGTCTGATAGTTGCATAGTGTATTAGTGACAAAGAGGATCCTTTAATTAAAATTTCTGTCATCCTAAAGAGGAAAAAAAAAACACAGCTGAGAATTGTCCTATGTTTGAGCTGCCATGTAGCTCATCAAGAGAAGTGCTTTAGAATTGAAGGTAATCAAGAAAAGGTTATTCTGGGGCTAACTGAAAGTTCATCCCTTAGAGAGCTGCAATGACTATGTGCTGTCTGAAGAGCTATCCTGCAGTGGCAGTCATCTGTGTAACCCAAAAGAAAGGAGTTAAATTATAAATCATAGGGAAGACTTTCAAATGAAATATCTTACGGAGAGATCTTTTATCCTGCTGTTCTCTTCCTGGTGTCAGTGGAATACTCCAGGGCAAGTGGCCTGTGATTTGCCCAAGTATCTGCACTCCTGTTGTGTGTCCTTATTCGATATCATATGACTTGCAGCACAATCCTATACATGCTACCCTGCCAGCTGGGCAAAGAGGCACTCCTCTTATATTTAGCCGGGGGAGAGTAACTGTCCCTATTCACCAAAGCACAGTGTCTTTTCTAGCAGCTGTTTGCTGCTGTTTCTTCTGCATCTTTTTAGATCGGGTGGCCAACCTTCCACCATTAGGGCCTTTGCGTTCTTAAGAGTTGTGCAGAAGACAGAATCTTGGCAGCTGCAAGTGCTGATGGTGCTGCTAAAGCAGCTGCACCTGCTGAAATGCCCTCATCTATGCAACCATTAAAGGGCCAGGAACATTCATGTTCAAAGGTTGGCCACCTCTGTTTTAGATTGTGAGCCCTGTTGAGTCATGGAGCCATTTAGTTATCGGATTTTCTCTGTAAACCGATTTCTGATTATTTTTTTTGTTGAAAATCGATATACAGTATAATAATAATAATAATAATAATAATAATAATAATAATAATAATAATAATAATAGGCGTACCAGATTTCTTCCCGGGACAGAATGTAGCCTTTTAGGAGAAGGAATGTGGGCAAGTGTAGCTTGTTAAACCTTAGAGCACAATCCTAGGCATGTCTACTCAGAAGCAAGCCCCATCTCCTAAAGGGCTACATTTTGTCCCGGGAAGAAATCTGGTAAGCCTATTATTATTATTATTATTATTATTATTATTATTATTATTATTATTATTATTATTATTATTAATGTTGAGTCTGAAGTAAATCCAACTGTATTCAGTGGGGCTCGCTCTCAGGTAAATATGCATAGGATTGTAGCCTTAGCCTGTTTACATGGATCATAGGAAGCTGCCTTGATTTATACAATGTCAGATCATTACTCCATCTAACTGAGTATTGTCAACATTGACTTGCAGTGTTGTTCAGGGTTTGAGGCAGGATCATTTTCCAGCCCAACATCCCACGACCTTTTTCATGCAATGCATATGCTCTACCACTGAGTTACAGCCCTATCCCCCTGTTACAACCATTAAGACATTTTCAGTTGATTGGCATCCTTGTGCTTCCCAGTTCAAAATAATTGACTTTCCCTATATCCAAATCTCTCTCTTTTTTCATCCAGTAAACCCAAGCTTGAATTATGGCCTAATCCTATCCAAGGCTTGCACTGGTGGAACGTGCGTTCTGCTGGTGCAGGCTGCCTCAAAAGTGCCGTAAAGTGCTTTGTGGCAGTGCAGGGAGCCAGTGCACTGGTGGGAAGGACAGGACCTTCCTGCACATGCTGGCAGAGTGACAGAGGGCCACTGGAGTAGGTAAGCCCAGCACAGGGGACAGAACTGGGCAGGGCGGGGGTTGAACAGGGCGGGGGTGGGCAGAATAAAGATGAGATGGGGTAGGGGTAGGGGTAGGCAGGGGGGGGTATGTTCGGCAACATACATACCCCCCATGGAGTGGTCCTGGGAGGGGGGGTATGTTCGGTGATAGCATCACATGCTGAAACCTATCCCTATTCCTGGGCCTGATCCACCTGCACAGATAAACTCCGACTTGCACCAGTGATATTGCTGGTGCAGGTCCGGGTTGGCCCATAGCAGCTGCTAGGGCTTACCCCGAGGCAAGAGGACAAATGTCCTCTTACCCCGAGAAGACCTCCAGCAGCCAAAAATCCCCTACAGGATGCAGCATAGTGCCGCTTCATCGCCATGCGAGGAATTAGTTAGGATTGGGCTGTTAGTCTATTGTTGAGTGTCTTTTCCCCTTCTATAAGTTGGGGTGATTTTGAATGTTAGATGCTCTTATGTATGGGGACTGTGATGTTGTAGCTATCATGGCCAAGCCAGCCATGAGGCAACCTGATGCAGCTTGCATCAGTGGCAGAATGGGGCTGCAAGGGGAGTGAGGGGGCAGCAGATCCGTGTTACCCATCAGACTGAGTCTGCTGCCACCCACCTCCAGCCCACTGTGGATGTGGAGCCACATTGATCCACTTGCCATTCACTTGAGCAAGAAACAGATCTTCCGCCTCTTAACCCTCCTGTGTCGTACAGTTTTTGCAATCCTGGAAGTGTGGGACTTCTGGTTTTATATACAGGGGCCATACAAACAAAGGAACTCCTTCTTTTGTATGGTCCCTTTAAACAAAACCAGAAGTTCCACACTTCCAGGTTTGTGAAAACTGTAAGGGGCTTTTTAAAACATGCCACAGCAGAAGGGACGGTGGTGTCAGGCAGTGTCCCAAGTCCTGCCACCCCTGGAAGCCAGATTTGGAGACCTTGAATCCCATAATTTCTGAACAAGGGATGAACAAACCACTTACGATGGAAAACAGATGTAAAGCACTTCTGTCAGATGTAAAACACTTTTGTTTATTGAGCTTGGCTCATGTCAGTTTTAAATTTCTTCTGGATATATTCTTCAGGAAGACATTAACATGTGAACAAAACTTTTACATGGAATATTGCCACTTTTGTACATAAATATTGATAGACAAAACTGATAGTGGTAAGGTAAGTTCATTAATGATATGAGAACCAAATAGAAAAAAACTGAGGAATTTTAAATGACTCCACTCTTGCAGATAATCTGAAGCATTTTATATGGGAGCTATACATATGCAGATGTGGGCATCAAAGATCTCAATAAATTCAATATATAACATGATTTCTTATCATTCTATATTTAGTAGTACTTTTAAATAATAAAGCCTGAAGGCATAATGAATGCTGAATAGAAGTCTCCTTCTGAACTTCTAATATCTAGGATGTATCCTTGCTACTTTAGGGAAGGTTGCACACCATCTTCCAATTACACAAGAACATTAGAAAACCCACCCGGCTGGATCAGACCACAGGCCCATCTAGTTCAGATGATGATTGTTGTTGTTGATGATGTTATCATCATCATCATCATCATCAATAATAATAATAATAATATTTATATACGGCTTTTCAACAAAAAGTTCACAAAGCGGTTTACAGACAAAATCAAATAATTAAATGGGTCCCTGTCCCAAAAGGGCTCACAATCTAAAAAGATACAGAAGAACACCAGCAAACAGCCACTAGAAAGGACTTCCTGTAATATAATGTTAGCAGTCTAACAGCCCAATCCTATGTAGGATACGGCGCCCGGCCTAAAGGACTGGGTGCCATACCCTATCGAGTTCCTGGGCTGCCCCGGGGCAACCCGGGAACAATTCGGGAGAAGGGGACGTTCGGCGGCTTTCGGCGGCCTTGGGTCTCCTCGAATGTGTGTGAACTCTGGCATTTGACTGATATCCCGCCAATACCAAATGCCGCCGATATCCCCGCCCTCTCCAGGCCTCCAGCCTCTCCTTGCCACCTGGACCACCCTCCCCCTGCCCCTGTCCCGGTTGGTGTAGGCCTTACCAGCTCCAGTGGGTGTGGGATGGCGGCCTCTGCGTGGGCGTTCCTTACTTTATGGTGCATTTATGACACCCTGCGCTGGAGCGCGCGCTCCCCCGGTGCACCGTTTGCGCAGGGTTGCGTTGTTATTCTCAGTCCCTTTGCTAATGATCCCCAGCAAGGAATTTATCTTCTTCACAACTGCTGCGCTCAGGTTCCATATTTTCGTCAAGCTATCTATGAATTACAGTATTTCATTGACTTACCAGTATATCTTATCCATCCCCTAACCCCCTCTGGAAACATTATCCCACAGTATCTTAATATGCAAGAGGCAGCCTATTAAGCACTCAGCACTAGAAGTAAATGAAATATAATTGTACCCTAAAGGTGCATAAATTTAAAAAAAAACTCAGGCAGGCATGGAGCCTAGTTTACAATTTTGATATGTCTGATGTGGGTTAACTGTCAGAAGAAATGTAAGTTCACCTGGCTAGAGCTAGCCAGAATAATTGAAGGTTTACTCTGGAAGAAAAGGTGAGGGTGTCAATCAGAAGTCTACCAAAGGCATTACAAGCTTAAATCCAAGGAATGTCAAACATGATGAAATTCCTACCTTCTCTGTAGGCGTTTGTGTGAAGTCTGTATTCACATGTACCCAAATTAGCTACAGCCTCGCAGTGCTGTACAGTATGTACATGAAGAAAATGACATATGTAATTATTGCAGAATTAAATTACATAAAATCATCATGTGTTACCCTATGCATGCAGGATTCATGCAGATTCTTATATGGCATAACTCTGCTGTAGGAATTTTGTCAGGTATAAAGCAGCTGTTGTACCAGATGAAGTGGACAAGAAAATGCTGATGATAAGAGCAAGGAGGAATTGATCTGAATGAATCAGCTGTAGAGAGACTTACGTGTTTGTTTCCCCCTTAACTGTATGACCTGAACCTTTTTTCAAAATGACGTTGAAAGGGAGTGGAAATACAATGGAAGGGGGAAGGTTAGGTTTCCCAGTGAACAAAATACAGTGTGCAGTGCTCTGATAAACTCTTGACATACTTCAGATAGTCATACACACCCATTTCTTCTGATGATTATGGAAAGGGAGGAAGTTCAAAAAGGATTTGAAAGGAGGCTACAATAACTTCTTGTTCAATGTGGTCTGAAAGCAATGTGTGCCAGTTCACATTACCATGTTTGTTGCATCTTATTTTTCCTTCAACCCATGGCTGCCCTCTGTTTAGGATGAAGAACAAAGTAGTCAACACAAATCCAGAAGTTGCGCAAATTGACTGCAGGACAGCATTATTATCACTCTGTATTCAAACTCATCTCTCCTGATGTTAGTGGCATCAGCCCTCTCCTGAATGCAAATGATCCAAACAGTATAAATGGATGTACTCTGTTGTTGCAGCAGCAAACCTCCACACTGACTCTTTTGAGGGATGGTCAGATTGCATGCAACTGGGGGTTGGAAGAAGCTGTTGCACCTGTATCAGGATAAGATGATGATTCAGTTCCAAGTCATCTGGGCCCTGTTTTCAGGACCACACCCTCACCTTTACACATCAAAACAATGGGATGAAAGACAGTTGCTCTGGTTCTTCCTTTAGCTCTTCTTTGGGTAGATTGCACGAAACAGCACAGACTATCTTTGCATTGAGTCACAACTTGCAATGTGAGGAAATTCTGAAGTGAAGGCAAACATGTGAACACTTTGCCACTCTTCTAATCCTTTCCTGTTGCAGGGATCAATCTGTTTAAACTAGTGAGTGTGAAGTATAATGCAGGGCTTTCTTTGGACATATTTGCATAGCACATTTTTAAGGGTGGTGGTGGATTTGCATCTATGTCCTTGTGGAGGATAACCATATCCCAGAATCACCTCTTGCTCTCGTTCCTGCTTCAGCTGGAGCTGCTTACCATGGACTAGGTGTGGCTGTGGCAGCCCCCCCCCCCCGGACATAAGGGCCCCTCTTATGTTCTTCCCCTTTACTTAACTGGGAAGCATTGCCCAATCTCTCTTTCACTCCCTCTTTCCTTGGTTTGCAGTTTCATTTACTGACGTGACTGTATGGTTAGGGGTTTTTTTTTAAAGAAAGAAAAAAAAACTTTGCGGTTTAAGACTTTTCATAGTTAACTTTCTTTGTGAGCAACTATTTTCCTACAACTCGTCATTGCTCTGTAGTCAATGAATAGCCTTACAAAGTAGCACAATGTTGTTGCATCTTTATAGGAATACTCTTGGTGGATTGTAAATGTTGTTTACAAGATGATTTACAAGGTGTTAAATTGATGATGCTTTTCTGAGCTGGCTTTATTTTTACTTTACAGTCTTTATTTTTTCTTTCCTATCTAAGAAGTGAGGATGCTATAAATGGAGGATGTACGAGGGGCACCAGTATTTGGTACCTTTGTCTGCTTTGGTAAGGAGCCTATCCAAAGTGAGTGCACAAGAAGTTGTTGGGATTGGCTGAACCAATGATCCTGGAGTCCCTTTTTCTATTGAATGAATGGTTCCATAGCTAGGGAATACAGTGGAGACCTATCCTAGAGCAGGGACAGGATCAGCCTAAGAGGCTGCTTCCCAAACGTTGCCCCCCACTTACCCTGCAATGCAACAGCTGCTTGGGCACCTCCTTCTCCCACTCTGGATTCTCAAAGGAAGAGGAGAACAGAACAAAATATGAAGTCTAGAGGAGATATTGTACTCTCCTCTCCTGCTCCATTCTCCTCTGCTATTTTTTTAATCGAGGGAGCAGGAAGAGGAGGAGCTGTGGAGGCGGGTGGGCAACCCCCACTGCTTGAGGTGACCTCTTCCTTCCATCAGCTTCATTGATGGTCCAGTGCTGCACAGACATGTTGCTAGTCTAGGACCAGTTTTTTTAAAACATGGAATCATTTCATTATATGTTTAACTTTTGTGTATAGAATGAATTTCTTCATAATGGAGTGGAGTTAACTGCAGTTGTGTAGAAGATAATCAAGGGCACATTGAGACTAATTTATCCACATTTTCACAGAGAATGAAAAGTAGAGATTGAAATTGAGGTCTTCACATTCAGTTCTACACTTCCTCCAAATAATCTAACTAAAATCTCTCTTGAAAATTCAGTGTCGCCTCCTTTCTAAGGTGTATTAGGACAATCAACCATCTATTTCATCCGCCTTTGTCGGCATCAGAGATCTCAGCTCTTTTTAAAAAATGACTCTGTTGCTTTGTAGTGATGTCTCACTGAGGTTTGCCTGAAGCATCATCCCAGGAAATAGGATAATCTCCACACCCAGAGCGTTAAATCCACGGTGCAGCAACCACCCACACTAGTCCTCATTAAAATGTCAATGTACATTTCACTGTGGACACAAGCAATGCTGAAGCTGAAGATGCAATACCTCTTTACTACCGGTATCAGATCTGCCATTTTTTCATCATGTTCCTTCACAATGAAAAAATCAAATTAGATGTTGAGGAAACACTAGTTACGTGGTCACTCTCTTCATCAGCTTGATTGATGACTCTTCATTCCATCATTTCCTCATTAATAAAGATGTGCTAGATTACCAACCTTTGTGCATCTTCATTCAACAAGTGACTTTTATTACAACTGGCCCTTTTTGTGGAGGTACATGAAGATGCCCAACATTAGAACACAGAGTAACAGCTGAATAGCACAAGTCTTCTAAATGACCTTTTCTATGTTTTTATAACACAAAAAAGGAGGGAGGGGGCAAAAAAAAAAAGCCTGGAAAAAAGGCTACCATACAGCTTAATTGATATGCAGCCTGGTTGTCCCATCAACCTGTCTTGGAGAGATTTATGAGTCATAGCAGAAAAGAGAGGATAACAAACAACTCAGTCATTGGTTTCAACTGATTTGTAAGCATTTGTAACAAAAGGATCCCAGAACAAGTTATTCTCCATTGCCTTTTACTCACGCACAATGTACAGTTTGTATCTGTCAGCAGAAAGCATTATTGCTCGAACCAAGGGAAGGAAGAACCTTGCTTAACCAGTTTTTTTTTTAATCGCTGTAGTTCTGCTGGTCGGAAACATGGCCAATAAGCACATTTGCTTTCTACCCATGCCAGTGGTTTCTGTTTTGCAAGCCTGAACATATGTGAAGTAAAGACTGTTCAACATGTTGCTCGATAAAAGTGCTACAGAAAACGAATAAATATTAAGGGCTAAACTGCACATTATGATTAATTTGTGTACTGGCCAGGCTTTTAAATGTTTTCGTTTTGTTAAAAATAGCCTGCGAATGGTGCAATGATCTGGATTGGAGTCATGGGGGAGTAATAGTATTAAATTCTCCATTTCCACTGCAGTTTTGCTCTGGATTGCATCCCACCATGTATTATTTTTAACAACCCCCCCCCCCAAATGTAAATGGCTAGGAAACACATTAATTGTATCATGTACTTTGGCCTGAGCAGGGTTTTTTCTCCCTAAATTTGCCAAATTGCCAAAAGAATCCACCTTACAGGTGTTCCTGAGGCCGACTGACTCTATTCTTTCTTTTGAAAATGGGTTCTGCTATCCCATGGGGAATGATTTATTACTCATAACACACCTGCATTATTTCATATTGTCATATAAACATCGTTTGCATAAAAGTGTTTCCATTTGTCCGCTTGTATTCTGGCAATGTATGGAGGCATGTTTTGACAGATATGGGGATCCATTAAGATGCTCACTGCCTGCTTTGTGTTGTTTCTCAGCCCTGCTTCTCAGGAAGGCATTATCTTCTCCTCTTGGGGAAACCCACACAAACCAGGTTGATTTATGACCATTAGAATATGTGTTCATGAAGATTTGTCCATATGGAGCCTTGCAGAAATTTCAGTTCCCGGAAGTACATTTACCTTACTCTTACTGGGAATGAGCCATGGATGGACTATTCATGTTCTTTGTGATGGACCTACATTTCCCAGCCCATTCTCTGACTTTACTCATGTTATCTCATCCTGGGCTTATGATTTCTCCTCCTGCTTAGCATTCTGGATGGCCTTCTGAGCTTCTCTGATGCCACATTAAGCGTAAATTGGTCTTGCATGTGACATACATCAGCTCCCTGATGATACCATTGCAAGTCTGTCTGCAGCATCAGTGGGCTTGATGCAGGCCTGAGGCAGCTCTCTGCAGAGTGGGGACAGAGGAAGAGGAAATGTGGAGGGGAAAAGAGTGCTGAGCTTGAACACTGGACAGTGGGGAGGGCAGAGGAGGGCAAATCATTGGGTAAGGGGAGGCAACATTTAGCATGCTATGTCAGCAGGTCTTGGGCTAACCCTGAGTTTTATCATCATGACAGAGGTGTAGTAATGGGGGGGCGGGGGTGGTCCTCCCCTGGGCGGCAAGCCCAGAGGGGCATCAAAATCGCCCCCGGGCCTGCTCCCGCCTCGGCAGCAGCGGCGATCCTCACAGCGCCGCTGCCGAGGCTCTTGTTGGCACGGGCTGGCCAGCCGCAGCGCCGGGAGTTACACAGTGACAGGAGGGCCTGCTGCTCCCCTGGCCCACCGCCGCCCGGCCCCGGCCGAGTTGGGACCGTGTCCCACAGCCGCTCGGCCGTCCTCTCTCGGCTCGAAGGCGGGCCGCTTTTGACTGGGCCGGCGGGTGGGGCTGGGGCCTGGGCAGCATTCTACGCCTGTGCGCAGCAGCGCCTGAAGCCCTGCCCCCAGAAAGGTCAAACCAAGATGCAAGCGTCTTGGTTTGGCCCTTCTGGGGGCGGGGTTTTGGGCAGGGGGGCGGTCCAGGGGGCGGTCCAGGGGGGCAGTGCAGTGGGCTCATCACCCTGAGGCCCCTGGAGGCCAGGGAGGGAGTTTTCCACCCTCCTTCGCCCCCGGGGCCATTTTTGGCCCCATTTTCGGCCCCACGTGGCGTCACCAGGGGCATGACTTCTGGGTGACGTCACGTGGCAGGGCGGGGCTTTGCAGGGGCATCATTTTGGACTGCCCCCCTGGTAGGGGGCAGCGTCCCTACACCACTGTATCATAACACATGGCCCAATCCTATCCAACTTTCCAGTGCTGATGAAGCCATGCCAATGGGGCATGCGCTGCATCCTGCAGTGGGGTGGACAGTCATGGAGGCCTCCTGCAATGCAGGGAACAGTCATGCAGGCCTCCTGCAATGTTGAATTGCGGCAGAATCAGCTCTAGAAAGTTCGATAGGATTAGGCCCTGTTTGGATGATATATAGTTCCCTTACTTCTCTACACATTATTATTATTATTATTATTATTATTATTATTATTATTATTATTATTATTATTATTATGTTATTGTTATTGTTATTGTTGTCATGTTTATACAGCACCATTTATGCACAAGACACTTTACGTAGAATAAAAAGACAGATCCCTGCCCTGAGGGACTTACAAATATTCAGAGGTGCCGCTGGAGGGGTGGTGGTACTGTAAATTCTGCACCGTTCTACTCCCTGTTTACTCCCCGGTACGAGGTGGCCCTGCACCCTCGCTGTCGGAGCCATTCTGTGCAGGGAGTCTCCTGCCCGTTGCCTTCACCGCAGCGGCTCCATGGAATGACTCCGACAGGATTCCTCAGCAGATAAATAGGTATTGGAAGTTTTCCAAAGGTAGAAAATTTGAAAACCACTAATATGGCACAAGTGCTTTTGTGCAAACACAAAAGCAAACAACAACCCTCCCCCCCCATTTATTTCAATAAAGGGAATAGCTCAACATGGATATTCCTTGCATACATGGAAGGGGAATGAGTGACTGATCTCTCTGTTGAAATGAAAGGAAAGCCACAGCGTGGGGCTTGGTGCAGAGTATGAGTAAATTGTAAATTGGGCTGTAATCAGACAGATAAGACTGCAGGTGATCCTATGATGATTTGTTTTGCTTTCAACTGAATGAGTCCTGAATGAATCACCTGCAGTCTTATCAGTCACCTGCATAGATTTCTAAGTCCCTCGTGCATTAAAGCTCATCTGCTCAGAGCTGGTGGAGATACATTGGGAAGAAAACACAGTTGTTACATATCCTCCTATCTGCAGGTTTATCTCCTAAATAGCATATTATATTTATTCTCCCTCTTCTAGTTGAAACACTTTTGGTGTGCAATCATGTCGCACAAAGCAATAACAAATACAGTGATGCCTCACAAGACAAATGCCTCGCACAACAAAAAACTCGCAAGACAAAAGCATTTTGCAAGTTTTTTGGTGACTCGCAAGACAAATTTTCTTGCAAAAACAATTTCGTCTTGTGGAACACTCAGCTCCTAAAGCCACAATCTATTCAAATGTTAAAGTATTCAAGAGGGTTAGCAGACTGCAAACAGTACAGCCCGAGGCCACACCGATTATCACCCGACAAATAGCTAACACCAGCAGAGATAAAGGCAAAGCAGAGATAAAACTACCATCCTGAAAAACTTCCCATCCTAGTAGGTGTACTGATTAAGACCCTACCCATTCTTCGTTTTGGCCCGGAAGCGGCAGCAGCAACTCGGCACAGGCTGTCTGCCTGCCTGCTTCGAGTCTCTTACTGACTCACACAGGAGCCGCCCTCACGCTGAGGAAAGCCTCTTCAGCTGTTGCCGAGAGGTAATGGTGCATTTAGTGGTGCCTGCTCCGCCCCTTAGCCTGGCCGGCACCGCGGCAGGAGGATACTGTAGGCGACAGCTACACTTGCCATTTGAATAAAGTATTCAAGAGGGTTAGCAGACTGCAAACAGTACAGCCCGAGGCCACACCGATTATCACCCGACAAATAGCTAACACCAGCAGAGATAAAGGCAAAGCAGAGATAAAACTTCCCTTCCCTTCCAGAAACGGTGTGCATTACTAGAGCGGAGCTCTGGGAACTGTGAGTACTGTAAATACTTAAAAGTAAATAGCACGGCAGGGGAGGTGACTCGCAAGACAAAATTATTCGCAAGACAACATGACTCACGGAACAAATTAATTTTGTCTTGCGAGGCACCACTGTATAAGATTCCGTCTGATCTGTGGTAGGACTGAGTCTCACTGTGATTTGTGAGGGCTATGAGTGGAACTTGATTGTGTTGGCACAACAAATCTCAGATGACTGAATGGTTACAGTTCCAGAGTGAGCTTGTAGCAAAATCTACACTGGGATTCTTCAAAATGTATAGAAAATGTTTAGCATTTCTGCATAGTTATGTTTTTCCTCCTACAGGCCTGGGGAATTTACTGCAAGGAAATGCAAATGATGAGGGACTCAGGGAGTATTGAAAAGGAAGAATGCAACATGCTGATTTTGCCTGACAGAAACAACTTCCATGAACACCTTAAAATGAATAGGCCAACCCCCCTATTCTGGATTGCTCATTTACCCATTCATATGCACCTTGTTCACAGAGAACGTGTGACATATGATATGAACGCTTTACGTATTTTGGAGCCAGATTAAATATAACAGTGATAGCCCATTGTTCCCCTCTAGGCTGTGTTTTCCCCCCAGGTGTATATGCAGCCCAAAGCTAGGATTTGTCTCCTCATATCTAATCCTCTTTGGATACTTGCTATAGTTGCCTCACTAATACCCATTGGGATTAGTCTTAGCTGTTGTAGCTCTTCCAATGCAGAAACAACCGTGACGGTTGAGGGGAGCAGGCCCTGCATCTGGCAACATTCAGAAACCAGTAGAGGAGCATGCATTTCAGTCTTCCAGGGTGCTCTGCTCACAACTTCAAAGTCATCATTCTTCAAGGAAGTAACTTTAAAGGGAGATGCCGGTGTGAAACTGCTGAACTGGAATTGATCAGGAAGTCTGATTCTATCTGTTTAGGCTTGAATGCAGACAATAGTTCCTTTTCTCACTACTCCCACATAATTACCTTCATGTTTACTGAATGTGAATGGTGGAGAGTGCTTGCATGGAGTGTGCAGGTAGGACCTCTTTCTGCCTGTGAAGCCACTGGGGGGGGTGCATGGCCAGCATTAGGGGCCAAGGCCAGTGGGCATGGCCCCACTCTTTCCACATTCAGCAAATGTATGGGGGAATTACATGAGAAGAGGATTTGTATTATTTCCTTCAATCCCTTCTTAAAACCCACCTTTTCTGTGAAGCCTTTAGCACACCGCCTTAGAGTAAGTCCTCTTTCCCTACTGTAAGTAAGCTTAAGTACAGTATGTGCAACTGATACAAATGCATGTTCCACCCCTGCTTATCCCTGTGTCCATTGCCCTCCCCCCTTCCTCTGTGGTTTCCCTTTTGCATATCTAGACTGTAAGCTTCTGGGGGCAGGGTCCTGTTTTCTCATTTTGTGTAAAGTGTCATAAGTACTGATGGCATTATATAACTAATAATAATAATAATAATAATAATAATAATAATAATAATAATAATAATAATAATAATAATAAACAATCACCAATTACTGTTGTGCATTGTCACTGTGCTTATCGGGCAGCCCAATCCTAACTAACATGCAGCAAGGCCAGTGCAACACTGCATCCTACACAGAAATGGGGAGGTGACAGTTCTCCTTGGGGTAAGGGAACATTTGTTCCTTTACCCTGGGTAAAGCCCCAGCCTCCCCAATGGGTCTCCTCAGATTTGTGGCTGCTGTTTTGCTGATGCAAGTCCGGGAGGCCTGTGTAAGAAAAAATGTCCCGGGAAGGGGGATAGGATCCAGCATGTGCTGCTGCCGTTGATCCCCCCCAGGCCCAATCCGCCCACCCCTTGTCCCATTACACCCCGTCCCCGCCCTCCCCCCTGTTACATTCCCCATGCCGACCGACCTAGGCTGGAGCGCATCCTGCAGTGCTCTGGTGCGCCAGGGCCGGTGCAGGCCTCTGTACCAGCCCACTGTTGCAATGGGCTTTCCGGCACATTTGCGACAGCTTGCGACAGCCTAGTGCACGCTAGGCCAGCAGAGAGGCTCAATAGGATTGACCCCATAATACATTTAAGCTTTTCACAGAATTGCCACAGGCTGTAGTTCAAGATAACACTACAAGTAACTGATGAAGCAGCCTGTAGTCCCTGAAAGCTTATGCTACAATAATGAGTCCAGTGGTTCCCAAACTTTATAGTACCAGGACCCAGTTTTTAAAATGACACTCTATCACGACCAACCTAGCTTTCCGAGGCTTTAAAATAAGGTGATCTAGAAAGAAATATTTTTATTTATTTATTTACAAGTAATATTTTATTTATTTGCAAAAAACGCAATCCATTTCTCGTAATGAGGCAGCCCTAATGATTAGCCCCAAGGCTTGAGGGGCTTAGTTATGTGACCCAGCCTTCACCTGCCCCCACTACCTGTCATTGATGGGCTTGGAAAAAAAAAACACCAGAAAAAAAGACGATCAAACATTTATCTTTCTATATTTCAGGGATGTGGATCAAGTCTCTGACTTCAAGGCTCGAGTCAAGTCCCAAGTCTTTGCCCTCGAGTCCCAAGTCTTTGGTTGCAATTTGCGAGTCCCTATCTATTTAATGGGGAAAATGGAATAAAATTCGACTTGTTGTAAAAGGCTCCAAGTCTTGAGTCGAGTCTTTCGAGTCTTTTACAATCACCGAGTCAAGTCAGAGTCAAGTCATTGACACAACTTGAGTCTGACTCGAGTCCGAGTCAATAGACTCAAGTCTACACCACTGCTATATTTACACAAACCTGCAAACTGCAGAAGCTCAGCTCTTTGCGGGGTAATTGGCAGCTATCTTGCAAACTGCAGGAGCTCAGCTCTTTGAAGGGCAATTAGCAGCTATCTGATTTTTGAATAATCTCAGAGGTTGAGGCAATTACTTATCTGACCTTTCCATCACCCCTGTTTCCATGGGAGGCTCTCGATCCATAGTTTGAGAAACACTGTGTTAGTCTTTAAGATGCCAAGACCAATTGCAGTTTTTGTTGCAATAATCTAACGTGGCTACCCCTGTGAAAATTGTGTGAATGAAATGTATATTCTCTAGCGAGCTGACCCTACAAACGCTGATTACCATAGTTTAATGCCGTGATGGTGAACCTATGACACGCGTGTCAAAGGTGATACGTGAGGTCATTTTGGGTGACACGCCAGCGTTTCCCCCACGGCCCCGACACACCTTACATTTTCGCAGGTTTTACAGGCTTGCCTTGAACATTTAGGACAGGGATTTTGGCAGACCTCTTTCAAATTATTATCTAGTAAAACTCAGCAACAAAAAAGTCACTAATTGATGTTAAATAAAATGCAATGTGTTCTATAGTTGTTTTCAGTTCAGTTCAATTCAAAATTACTATTAAAAGTAGCAATAGTCAAAGTACTATTAAAAGTGGGGGGGGGGGCGGGACACACCAGCAGAGTCAAGTTAGGCATTTTCAAAATTTGTGACACACCAAGTCCAAATGGTTCGCCATCACTTGTTTATGCAACTGAACACACAGGTAAGCATTCCACACATGAAGTCCTGAAAGAACGGAGTATTATTCTTGCATTCACATTCTGATTGCAAAGCTGAAATGGTGCCTTTCTTAAGGCACTCAGTTTTTGTGTATGTACGGTAATTTAAATCTTCTGCCAATGTATGTGACATTATGTTGGTTATCACAATGAACAAATAAATAGCAACAGTTCTAATAGCGTTAATTGTTTTGTTCTCTTATGTCTTTGCTTGCCTGCCTGCCATCTATGCAAGAAGAAAAAGAAATCAAAGGAGAGAAATGGAAAACGGGGCATAAATGGGACAATGGAAGCTTGGTGCTTGCTGAATGGTAACAGGGGTACCATCTCTTATTTGTATCTACTGTTTAAGATAAAATAAATGTTTTTAATTTTTCCCAACAAAACCTTGCAAATCAAATTGCCAATATGACTGCTAATGTGTTAAAACAAACACACTGTGGGAGGCCCTGCCCCCTCCCCCGGATTCATCCCAAGGGAGCAGTTCCACATCCTAGGGATTAGGGTATGACATTTGCAGTCTGGGGGGATGGACCCTGGGACAACTGACAACGGCAGGGATGCTGCTCACCAGTCCTTCTTTGGAACTTCACGCCACCAGGAAATGTTGCCGCTTCTCTGACAGAGTCCCCTGAGGGTACGCCTGGGGTGCTGGCCCTCATCCCCTCTTGCTGCAACTCTGTTTCTGAAGGGTGGTCTGGATGCACCTGGTGCAACCTATGCACCAACTGGTCTAGCTGCCCAAAGGGACCCCTCCAGAAGCTGGCCAGGACTCCCTGCAGCTCTCCTCTGTGGGGTGTTGGAGGAGTCTGGTAGATCCCATGCCCATGGCGGTTAGTCTCTGCTTGCCCAGTAGGTCTCCTGGAGGGCAAGCCCTTCCCCACCTCTTCTTCCTCACCTTTTGCTGGCTGGGTCTGCACAGGCTCTTTCATCCCCTATATTTATCCTCTTTTCTCTTTGTGTTGCCTGCCTCTCCCTTCACGTTCTTTCCCTCCTTTCCCGGGATGCTCCTCCCTCCTGCCCAGCTGTCACCTCTGTTCCAGCCTGCCTCACCTCCTTCCGTTCCTCTGCTTGTGCCCTCCTTATTCATCCCACCCTCTCCATCTTCCTCTCTCTCGTTTCAATCCTCCCCTCTGCTTTCTCCGTTCTCCTCTCTCATTGCCCTCCCCCTGATTTCTCCTTGTCTGTCTTTTGAACTCTCCTACCTCTTCACTGAGCCCCTCCCACTGAGATTGCCAGCAGTTGTGCTGCTACTAGGGTCTTGCCCCTCCCAGGTGCCCAGCAGTGACTCTACCACCTTGCTGCCAACCCTGCAGTGGCAGTTTACTTGTGCTTCTGGGAGTAGCTCCAGAACTCGGGCAAGGAAGGCAGGTGCCCCCCCCCCCACGACTTCCATTCCTTTAATGGCTGTGTGACAGGAAGAATTTCAAGAAGCTTACTTCAAAACTTCATCTCAGAAAGCCTATCACAGAAATGTTGCAGACATTGGAACCATGAAAGAAGAAAAATGGCAATCCAAACGAATTTTCAAGGATACAAAAATATTGCATTGAATCACACAGTATTTCACTGTTGTTTTGAGTTCAGTTGAACAATAAACTCTTAGCAGCAATGTTTTCATCCACTACTTGAAAACACCCAACAAATGTACTGGTATTTGGC
Organism: Plestiodon gilberti rubricaudatus; assembly: GCA_026170595.1. Classification (NCBI taxonomy): domain Eukaryota; kingdom Metazoa; phylum Chordata; class Lepidosauria; order Squamata; family Scincidae; genus Plestiodon; species Plestiodon gilberti. The sequence continues at coordinate 42,921,471 of JANXHW010000002.1, forward strand.
AAACTAGGGAAATAAATATGTAAGGATAGCATACTTGTACAGAAGTCTTGGCCCATGATGGGCCCATCAATATGTCATTCAGGACCATCTTTCTGTCCACTGTTCTTCTTCAACAGTAGTTTATAATCCCTAGATTGCTCGTGTTGGGGAACCAGCTGCTCCCCTGGGGTTCTAATCTGGAGCAGTTACACACTCAAACACAAGTAGCTTTTAGTTCAGACATATTTCTTCCCTCTTTAATTAAGCAATTCCCAGTGCACAGATTAGATGAAAAGCTGCACACACTGTTACAAAGGTGCACTATTATTTATATATTCACAGCAACAAAGACCATCCCATCACCATTTTAATTGAATACACCTGTGATTAAGTAATAGTCATGTGCAGTAAAATTAGTGAGCTTGTTAAAATTAATACACATGTGTTTAGTTTTCGATTTCCCCAAAATCATATGATTTCCCCAAAATGACGTCCCCAGAACTTGTTAGCGTAACGTAATCTAAGCATCCAGCAATACATCATCTCTACCTATTGATAGGCCTTAGTACTGCTCATTATAAAATACTGATAGGGTTTAGCAAGGTCATTATGAAGACATTACTTTATGCCAAAATGATAAGTTTAAAGCACATTCCTAAGTAGGAACATCTTTAGCTAACAGGCATGTCTTTTTCCAGCTTGTAACAATATATAGTCTTGTGTCCCAACCAATATACCCTGGAAGTGCTGAGAAATCCTCCTTTGCAGAGAAGATTGAACTTAAGAAAGTGAGTGGGAGATTGGCAGCAACTTTTTCACCCAAACCACAGACATCAGTTTGGGAACTGAATTTTCGGGGCAGAGTAACAATAAGCAAGGGGAACAGGGCACTTCCAGATGAGGTGTTTAGTTCGGGATTGTCACCTTTTTTTTTACATGCTCTTTAGCCTTAGGGGGGGGGGGTTCCACATGATATCACCATCTATCAATTTTCTACCCATAATTCCCTCATTGAAGCATTGCATTTATTAATGGTGAAAATTGGTTAAGAATAAAAAAAGTGGCACAGCAGTGCAATTACTACACATGTGGGCGATTGCTGTCACTGCTGTTTTGCTTTTTTTTTTAAAGGCACATCGCCAGATTCAACAGGCCACAACAGACACAGGAAGAGTAAAAGGGGTGTGTGTCAGTTCCCCGTGTCTCCAAACCATGCTATAGCTATTCTGTGTGGCAGGAACGTTCCAATTCTGCCTGTGACTACTAGTGGGAAAGCAATGACTGGCTGATGCTACAAAAAGCGCATTTGGAAATGCCCAGAATGTGATAAAGAATGAACGTTATAGTTCCTGTTTCTATCCTTTTATATTGTGCTTATGCTATGTTTTTACTGTGTTTTACCTCTCAACCATTTTGCGTGGCTGATTAGATGTTTTACATTTTATTTTACTGGGTCTTTTTTATTTTATAGTATTATTCTTATAGGCCAGCGGGTGGCGCAGCGGGTTAATCCGCTGAACCATAAGCTGTCGATCGAAAGGTTGGCAGTTCGATTCCCGTGACGGGGTGAGCGCTCGTTGCTTGGCCAGCTCCTGCCAACCTAGCAGTTCCAAAGCATGTCAATGCGAGTAGATAAATAGGTACCGCTTGCGGGAAGGTAAACAGCGCTCCGTGTTCCAGCCGCATGCTACGCGCTGCGGCAAGGAGAGTCATGCCGGACACATGACCACGGAGGCGTCTTCGGACAACGCTGGCTCTTCGGCTTTGAAATGGAGATGAGCACCACACCCTAGAGTCGGACACGACTGGACTTAATTGTCAGGGGATACCTTTACCTTTACCTTTTACCTATTATTCTTATATTTATTCATTATTTACAAGTTGCCTTCGGCAGTCCTTTTTTTGGGGGGGGGAGTAGGGAAGGCAGGGTAAAAATTGCCTAAATAAATAAATAAATGCCCACCATGCAACTGAGAAAAATGGAGGTGTGTAGAGGAACTTGCTTTCCTCCACTGACACCCACAACCCTAAGGATAGGGAATTCTGTCCAGTTCAAGCCTGGTATTCAACTCTGCGACCCGTGACTAAGGGGGCGGTGATGAGATGAGATCACATCACCACCCCATTGGTTCCGGGTCACAGAGGAGGTCGGAAGCAAGGATAAGTGCTGCGTGCATGGGAAAGCCTTGGGGGGGAGGCTTGCAAGCCAGCTTGCGAGCCATGTTTGCAGGGCTTTCCCATGGCGCAGGGGCTGAAGGGTGATGCGTGGGGCAGTCAGCACTGCTTTGGCTGTCGTGTTCGTGACGAGTAGCCTGACTTCCTTTTAGAAGTAGGTTTTCTCTGTGCCAGATGCAAGGGAGGGACAACGGGAACAGGTATCTCGTTGTCTGTGTACTCCCTGAGGCATCTGGTGGCGCCAGTGTGAGATACAGGAAGCTGGACTAGATGGGCCTTTGGCCTGATCCAGCAGGGCTCTTCTTATGTTCTTACGTTAATGGTTGCTGGCACCAACTCCAAGCTTCTCCTGCTTGCCTGCCAGGTCACTTAGAAAGTAATGGCTGCCCTTGAGCTTGAGCTCAGTGTCTCTTGCCAGAGTTATGGGGAGGAGGAATTACACAGAGACTCCAGACTTTACCCAACACTTCCTGTAACGGTGCCTTCTAGGTTCTGAGGTCAGTCATGCACAATAGTGTGGTTGACTTAAATGAAAGCACTTTAAAAACTGAGGGTGGCACTAGTGGCACTTAAGTCAGGTGACAACAACCCAGTCGTGGCCAGGAAAAGACATGGCAGCCTTCACCTGGGAGGCTTCCTGTACTTACAGTTTAGCACTCAAGCCCTGAAACAGAATCGCAGGAGACTGCCCTGCAGATGTGTGAGCAACTTCTTACAAGTATTGTATTTACGGGACTAAACATCTTTCCCCATCACTAAGCTTTATTTTTATTGCGTTTTAGAAAAAGAGTTTAAAATTACAGTCTTTGGCTTTCTTTTTTCATACATAGACTAATTATGATGCAGTCCAATAATGCTCCCCGAAGGAAAACCGCATAGGAGAAGAACAGGGGGTGGGGGGTGGGGAGCTGGAACAACAGCTGTCTTTCATCTAGAGCTGACAATTATCTGAAGGTTGGAGCGCAGCAGTTTTATAGCTCAAAGACTTTTCAGATTGCTCTGCCGCAGGGCACAGCTAACACAGTCATATAGTGTAATATTCAGGCCACACTTCACATATTTTTTTTACCAAGACTAAGATGTAAGCTTTGGGAATTTTCATGTATTGAATTAATGTGGCAGTGCGCTCTAAACACAGAAAGGAATGAATGTTGCAAGAATTAGAAAAACATTTCCCTGAGTTTCTGGGTATGAAGACGTGATAGTGTTCCACAGGGGGAAAAAAATAATGTTATACAGTGAGTATAAAAACTTCTTATATCATGCTAATTATGGAATCAGTCCAGTCTGGGGACAGCTTTTCATGATAACTCCCCTTTTTTTGGTCATTGCAACAGATCATCCAGGTTGTTTCTCATGAGCACAAACCACAGTTTCACACGTACTTCCTTGGAAGGCTTGTGACAGAATGCAGAGTTGTGGTTTACACTTGTGGCAAACAATTCAGGCACATATGCATCAGGTAGGTGGTAGAATCTGTACTGTCTGAAACAAACAAACAAAAAGTGTCTGGCTGTGTGCAGAGCAGTTATGTAGACATGAGTCTATTGACCCGGACTTGACTCGGCGATTGTAAAAGACTCGAAAGACTCGACTCGACGCAAGACTTAGAGCCTTTTATGAAAAGTTGAATTTTATTCAGGTTTAAACCCATTTTTCCCATTAAATAGATAGGGACTCGCAACCAAAGACTCAGGACTTGGGGGCAAAGACTTGGGACGACTCGAGACTTGGACCCAGAGACTTGGGACTTGACTTGAAGTCAGTGACGTGATCCACATCCCTGGTGCAGAGTGGTTGTGTGCTGGACATTTTGAGAACTTCAGGAAATATGTATTTGATATCTGTAGTTGTTAAATGGGTGTATAGGTACAAATGTGAATTGTATGTACTACCTGATCTTTCATTAGTTCTGGGTTTATATCATTTGATACCTTTACGGAAGCTCCCACTGGCTTCATTTCAGTAGAACAGGAGGCTATATAACATTATCTTTGCTGATGATTTATATCAAGTAGGGAATGAGTAAGTGGCTGATAAGAGTCATAGAGTTGGCTTCCACTGAATCAGATCAGTGACCCATGTAACTCGGTACTGTCTATATTGACCAGTAGTCGATCTCCAGGGTTTTAGGCAGTGATCTTTTCCTGCTATCCTGTGGAGGCCAGGAATTGAATCTGGACTTTCTGCATGCAAAACATGTGCTCTGCCACTGAACTACAGTCCTTCCACAAAAGTATGCCTGATGAATAGATATTTTCAGTTCCAGGGCTGCTGTTGGTAGAATGACAGTCACAGGAACAATTAAAAACAAGCTCGAGAAACTATGGGGTCCAGATCAATGCCAGGGCAAAAGCTATAATCAGTGCCTGAACTTAATCAACATCCACTGGGCACAGTTCACACTAGCAGCCCAATCCTATCTAACCCCCCCCCCCACTGATGCAGCCATGTCACTGAAGCATGCACTACATACTTGACTCCTCCAGGTATGTTCCCTTATGTTCTCTTATCCGGGGGTAAACCTCTGCTGATGCGATGGGTCTTCTTGGAACTGCACCAGCAATTGCTGGCGCAAGTGGACCCAGGAAGGTGAATCAAGGCCAGGAAGGGAGAAAGGATATTGGTGAAACTGCTGCCACCAATACTGCCCCCTTCCTGGCCTTGACACACTTCCGTCTCTGCCCCATTCCTCCCCCTCTCCTCCCCATTCCACCCACCCCTGCCCACTGTCCACCAATCCCCCCACTGCCTTACAAGCTCAGGATGCCACTTGCAGAGAGGCCTGTCTGCGTGGAATGGTGGGCCATGCTTTGTAACCACTGTAAAGCTTGCTGTGCCGCTGGAACATGAGTTCCGGTGGCGCAGTGGGCCCATAGGATTGGGCCGTAGGTTTTGTAGAAAATGGGTGGAGAGTAGAGTTGGAAAGTGAAGTCAGATTAGGACTGTGTCAGAAGAAAAGAGACAACTGACCACCACATTCCAAGATCCAGGCAAAATAGTATGTGATTACTACAGGTGGGCCCCCATATCCATAGATTCGCTATCCACGGTTTCAGTTATCCACGGATCGCGGGGACCCCCCAGGCTTTTACTTTTTCCCCCAGTAAGCTTCGTTTCCTCCTTAAACAAACAGGAGAAGCAGCAGAGGCTGCTTATTGCAGGCAAGTAGAACGAGACTAAGTCCTAGAGAAGCTCTGCAAGGTTAACAGAAACCTTGCAGAGCCTCTCTAGGACTTAGTCTCGTTCTACTTGCCTGCAATGGAGGCTGCTTCTCTGTTTAAGGAAGAAACAAAGCTTGCTGAAATAAAAATGAGCTGGGGGGGCGCACATGCCTGCCCGCAGGGGAGGCAGGGCAGGGGCCCCTCAGGAAACCATGGAGGGGGTGTTCACTCCTATCCACGGTTTCAAGTATCCATGGAGGGGCCTGGAACATATTTATTTATTTATTTATTTATTTATTTATTTATTTAATTTCTACCCCGCCTTTCTCCCACGAGGGCAACCAAGGCGGCTTACAATAAAACATTAAAATACATATATACATTTAAAAGGAATTAAAACAGTTAAAACAATTAAAACAAACAACCCCAGTGGGTCATCCACATTTACATGTTAAAAGCCATCTGTTAAAAAGCCATCTGTTTAAAAGCCAGCCCGCCATGTCAGACATCAAAAGCTGATCTAAATAAAAATGATAAGCGGATATGGGGGGAGTACTGTATATGGATGCTGATGATAAAATCAACTTTTTGGGTAGGTTGGATAGCTGGCTAGAGTAATCCCTGGAGCAGCAGAATTCATGATATTTTCTGTTTGAACAATGGAACAGGAGATAGGAATTTATATTTATAATTCTAAATTATGGGATGTTATTGCTATGACAAAGCAAAGGTGAGTTCCCCCCTTTTAAAATAAAACATGTTTATCAACATTGAAAGAATTCCTCTTTATCGTACATACTGCTATATTTGCTAAACATGACATTCTCTGATGGAACAAACTACTGAATTCTAAGCCTGGCAATTAAAGTGCATAATAGCTCCAGTGATGATATGGGGCTCTCCTTGCCTATGAAGGGAGTACAGCAAGGCTGTATATTGTCACCCTGCTTATTTAACTTATATGCAGAGTACATTATGAGAAATGCAGGGCTGAATGAATCGCAAGCCGGAATCAAGATTGCCGGGAGAAATATCAACAACCTCAGATATGCAGACGATACCACCCTAATGGCAGAAAGTGGAGAAGAACTAAAGAGCCTCTTGATGAGGGTGAAAGAGGAGAGTGCAAATGTTGGCTTGAAACTCAACATTAATAAAACTAAGATCATGGCGTCTGGTCCCATCAATTCCTGGCAAATAGAAGGGGCAGAAATGGAAGCAGTAACAGATTTTACTTTTCTAGGTTCCAGGATCACTGCAGACGGAGACAGCAGCCATGACGCTTACTCCTTGGAAGGAAAGCTATGGCAAATTTAGATAGCATAATAAAAAGCAGAGATATCACCATGCCAACAAAAGTTCGCATAGTCAGGGCGATGGTGTTCCCAGTAGCAATGTATGGTTGCGAGAGTTGAACCATAAGGAAGGCTGAGTGCCGAAGAATAGATGCTTTCGAACTGTGGTGCTGGAGAAGACGCCTGAGAGTCCCTTGGACTGCTAGGAGATCAAATCAGTCAATCCTAAATGAAATCAACCCTGACTGTTCCCTGGAAGGACAGGTACTGAGGCTGAAGCTCAAATATTTTGGCCACCTAATGCGAAGAGAGGACTCTCTGGAGAAGACTCTGATGCCGGGAAAGATTGAAGGCAAAAGGAGAAGGGGAAGGCAAAGGATGAGATGGTTAGACAGCATCACCGATGCAACGAACATGAAAATGAGCGAACTCAGGAAGATAGTGGAGGACAGGAAGGCTTGGCGGGATATGGTTCATGGGATCACGAAGGGTCGGACACGACTTAACGACTGAACAACAACAACAACAACAACAATAGCTCCAGTGATGATATGGGGCTCTCCTTGCCTATGTTCACATCCCAAAATAGAGGATACATCCTCAGAGGAGGAGAACAGGAACTCCCTGCTGATCTCAATCCAGAAGGGGAAGAAGATGGGCAATGAAACCCTGAGGAACACCCCAAGACCACCATACCCAGAGCTGCTGTTCCTGTGGACACTGCAATATCAGGGGACCCTGTCCCACCAGCTACACCTCCAGTCCAACTTAGGACCCTCTACCATCATCACCCAGAGCCTCAAGAGTACAGGAAACAATGGGTCAGTTCCAAAATCCAGGGGTGAAGCAGCAGCACTTATTTGGCAGCCCTGAGGCCTCCCTTCCACCAGTCCTCCTTAGGAAGAGGAAGCCAATCAGTAACATCTACTCTGGATCAGGCCCCTGTGGGTCTGAGGGTCCAGAAAGAATGGGGCTGAGGGTCTGGGAAGAATGGGGCTGTAGAGTTCATTAGAAAACTCTTTTTTCTCTTCGTAGGAGCTGCTGGTGTAACAAACTGTAATAGTTTGGCAAGCTCAGCTCCTGCTGGTCTGATCAGCTCTTCTGATCCAGTCTTTCTTGACCTGGTACAGCTGCAGACCCTGCTGGACCACTTTCTTGTCTTGCTAGTCAACAGGACAAGAAGCTTCCCCTTCTGGTCTATTTTAATGGTAGAACCATACTCACATGCAAATGAATGTGCACACAGGTCAGGCCAGCCCATTGAAAGGAATAGGGGACACCTGAGCACATGCAGATGTCTGAATTGTCATGCCAATGTATTATGTACTGTATATGCATGCTAATTCCTGATTACTCGATCCTTTCCAACTTGGCAAAAGGAAAATGTTCTGAAGTTTATGATTATAGGTTGCTGCTGTTACAGAAATTCATTCTCTGTGGGCTTAAGAAAAATGGACACCCTGGGAACTATTGTTATGGAAGTTTATTTTCAGTTTTCAATTGGTTAAAAACTACATTTTTGTTTGACAGCTCTAATTGGCATTCATCTTTTTGATTTTATCACCAGGCTAGACATTGGATCACTCCTTTTCAATTAAGCGTATGAAATGCTTTGAAGAATAAATGCACTGCATAAGTATTATTGTAATTATATGAAGAGATGAAGCCATTATATCAATCATTACTGTCGCAAAGCAATAAGACTACAGAAGCATCTAAGAGATTATATATAATTCTAGAAGTCCAGCTGTATGATCTACCACATTATATTTTACCCTAGTGATTTACTTTGGCCTTTAGCAGAATTGCCCTGAACATGAGATAAAGTACAATAGAATTCTCTTTGTTAGGCAACTTCCGTCATTTGAAACTTTGCATTATATGAAGTAGCTGCTAGCCTTCCATATGGCCCACACCATATTGTCTATGCAAATAGCACTCCTGTTTATTTGAAGGTCTAATTATCAAAAGGTTTTGGGTGCCTTCAAGGCCACTGAGGTATAATACGAGTATACTCTGTTACTAATTAACTGTGTTGAAAAGTGGCATTTCGGCTGAGAGTCACACTGTATTTGTGTGGGCATTGGCAAGTCTCTTTCGTATTTCGTATGCCTGCCTTTAATTACCGGTATGTCTAGGAATTCTTCTGTCATGCAAACACTGGCATATAAAAGAAAGCATATTTGAAAATAAGGAGAAGGTTAAATACTGTGACGTTTTGGGCAAGTGAAAATACTTGGTCGCTTCTAGACTTTTTTTTTTTTTTTTGGCTGGCTAATCAGTGCATTGGGGTAGTCAAGTAAGTTGTTATGAGCCCTTATTTTACTGTATAGTGAAGGCTCAGGATAGCTTATTATAATATGTTTTTAAGCCACAGAATAAAAATAAACTGTAAAAACATACCATACAAGTAACAGAGAAATGTCAATGAACTTAAAATACCAGCTACTCTTCTCCATACTTTGTGCCAGAATAACCATAGCCAGCTCAAACAAAAATTTGCTCTATTTCCAGAAGACATTCGACTTGCAAGACCTGTCGGAATTTAACAGGCAGAAGGCTTAAATTCTAGAGCAACTAAAACTGTGTTTAATTTTTGCTTGCAAATGTTAGGGACCCAGAAGGGGTTCTCAGGGTGTGAAATGATCTTGGACTACTTCAATGTACGGTACTTCATTTCATTTTTTGTGACTTTCTGCTACTCCTCTGGAATTATTTTATTCTCCTTTACAATGTCCCTGCTAACTGGGCAAGAGAGGCACTTTTTCAATTGGTGCTCCTCTTATATTTAGCAGGGGGAGAGTAACTGCCCCATATATTTCACCCCAGCACAGTGTCTTTTCTGGTGGCTGTTTGCTGGTGTTCTTCTGCATCTTTTTTAGATTGTGAGCCCTTTTGGGACAGGGAGCCTTTTATTCATTTGATTTTGTCTGTAAACCGCTTTGTGAACTTTTTGTTGAAAAGCGGTATATAAATACTGTTTAATAATAATAATAATAATAATAATAATAATAATAATAATAATAATAATAATAATTTGTTTATCAGGAATCATGTGGTAGGATGATGTCACAAAGCTACATAGGCATAGCCAATCAATCAGTTTTGCCTACACAGCATCATCACAGAGGGCAAATGAAGCAGCATTGTCTTCACTCAAGGAGGAAATGCACCCGCACATTGTTAAGGCCACTGGGGAAGATTTCCTGCCTTCCCATTGTGTGTGTGGTAGTTTCATTGCCTGCCCTTACAGCACAACGTGGCAGGCAATGAAACCTGTGGCAGGAAAAGAAACCAATGAAACAATGTGGCAAGATAGGGTGCTGTGCACCATTTGATTGCCTCAGTAATATAGAGACATATTCATTATCTTGTTGCACTGTGAAGGCAGGCAATGGAATTGCCATAGTGCAGCATGGGAATACAGTTTCACTTGGTTGTCTTAGCAACGGAGGTTCCCTTCCCCCTGCCCTCACACAATGGGTGAATATTTTCACCTCAGTTGACTCCCCTGAAAAACCTTTGGGGAAAAAACGGGGCTTTTGCAGGGGGGAAGCTTCCTTGTAAAGTACATCCCTCCCTTATGACTCAACCTTAGGGACAACCACCAAGAACTTTTGTAAGGGCTGGTTCACACATGTAGTTGCGTCCCATTCATGATGGGAATGCAGGGACATGTCTAGAAGGAAAAACATAGACATGAACTCAGGTGCCTTACACAGAGTCAAGCCCTTGGTCAAGGGGTAGCTCAGTATGGCAGTGGATTTCCAGGTCTTCGGACAGGGGTCTCTGTCAACCCTACCTGGAGATGATAGCAATTGAGCCTGAGACCTCCCGTATGCCACACATGTGCCTATCTACTGGGCTGTGGTCCCATGACCCCAAGAACTGAGAACGTACGTAGTCATGAAATAGTGTCAGTGATTTTTGTGGTCCACTGTGGTAGATTTTTGTAGTTGTATGGATTTTTGTGGTCTGTACTAGAGAAAGTACAGAACTCCCTCCATGTACCCCTGTGCTTGACACTGTTTCTCTACACCTGCATGCATAGTTGCATGGGGAAGAATGGCTGCTTGTTGTGTGTGGATGAGTCAACCCAAAAGACTTCTGGGCTACCTGTTTTTGCTTCCTGGAATGAGTGAGCTTTCTGGCCATTTCACAGATGTCAAGTGAGAATGCTGCTGCGACATCTTGGTGACTAGCAGCAGACGACATTCCTGTGATACTCTTTGTGCAGGGCTTCATCATAAGAGTGCATGTTGTCTTGAGCACTGCCTGAGACATCTAGTGGGCCTCAGGATGGAAGAGATACAGGAAGCTGGACTCGATGGGCCTTTGGCTTGATCCAGCAGGGCTCTTACATTCTTACTTTGGCACAGTTGTTCACATGTTTCACTGAATGCAGGTCTAATATGTGTATAATATACATGGATTAAAACAAACATAGTTTTAGTCATTCATACACATGTTCTGTACCTGTGTACTTGTGAACACCCCATGTGCATCTCACTTATCAAATCTCTTTACATAATAACAAAGTCTGGAAATCTGATATTAAATAGAGAAATCGGCATATGCTAGCTCAGTGTAGGAGTAAATTATGTCTTCAGATCTTTTTATTTCTTTTACAGTTCCAAAGTCCAATGAACGTTCTTCACTGCATTGCCAAATGCTCCTTATTTTAAGACCATGCACTTTACTTTGGAATATCACAGCACTTTTGAACTTATTTGGATACCTTCATTTTGATGTTACACCATAGCACTCTCTAAAAGAGCTATAGTAGCAGTTCTAATGTTCCTCATGTTTGAGAGAACTTCCAGACGGTTTGCCATGTTAGTCTATTTAATACAACAGAGAATCTTGCAGTGTGTGTGTGTGTGTGTGTGGGGGGGGGTATCAGTCTGGCCTTGTATAAGAAGGCCTTGGCCTTACTGCTGGGTGCCAATCTAAATTAATTCTGCAACTCTGCTCTGGCAGTGGACCAGAAAATGTAGATCTCCACTGAACCTTTCCTGCAACAGCCTGATAGGGTCCTCATAGGTGTTCCTACTATATGCAAGCGAGCCTGAAGCAGAGGCAAAATTCAAGGTTTTTCAAGACAGGGCAGGCCCAAGCTCCCCCTGCCTGCTCCTGAGGTGACACACCATTCACCACTTGTGCCCCATCTCCTGTGTGTGCCTTCCCTTCCCTATTTTCTCTGGTAGTGCATTTGCACCACCTCCTTGTCTCACTGCTGTTATCTTAAAAAGACAGTGGAAGTGTGTGGAGACAAGAAGAGTGTTGATGGGCCGGCTAGAATATCTCCCAGGAGACAATCTAAGACACCACTATTATAGCAAAAGTAGTACTATAGCACTACTATATACAAAACAGCAGCAACAGGAGGAGGAAGAGCAGTGGTGGCTGTGGGCTTGGGCCCAGCCAGGCTAGGGAAGGGAGATGGTGGACAGGGTGGAGAGGAGGTGACCGGGTCTAGTGGATGGCATGGAGGATGGCGGAGTTGGATGGAGCTGATCCGTGAGTGGGGGACACAACTGAAGCACCACCTTCCATCAACCTGAGGCAGCCACTTCACCAGGCCTCATCACCAGGCTGACCTTGGTTCAAGAAGATGTTAGAATACTGTACTACTAAGGGAAAAAAAAAGTTGCTATGTATAAATGGTATCAGTGTAGTCACAGCTTATTAAATTCACAGTTTATAAATTCAAGCATTTTTGTGCATATGCTTGCTCATGAAAATAATATAATCATCATCATCTATATTTATATACCGCCTTTCTTGTCGTCAGATTTCTCCTCAGACTTTATGCAAGGCGGTTTTCATAGGCAGACTTTTCTAATCCCCCAAAGGTTTTTTTTTTTTTTACAATAATGTTCTATTCACACAGAATCCTTTTCATTCTCCAGATATTTCCTTTGATGTGGCATCTCTCTGGCTGCACAGCACACATCATTCCGAGCTTGATTGACAGAGGGTTAACAGGTTAGATTCAGCTTCTGGTTGACTCAAATTGGTCTTGTCTAGCTGTTTTTCCGGGTGGCGGCAGCTCAACCACTAGACCACACCTCCTGCTCAGTAATTAATACTGAGTGCTCATTCGCTTTCAGTCTTCTCTTGGTTCCCTGCTCCTTGAATGGTTGAAATAGCAACCACTGGGCTGATAATGTTTATTCTTTTTTACTACAGCATACCTCCTAACTTTTCCATATGTTTTACAAGTGACAGAAAGTTAACTTTCCGGCTTTTCATTTTCATCCCATCTGCAAAGCACAGCCTTTAAATGGCAAGCAAACTTTGGACTATACGATAAAAGAAGGCCGTTAGAACATTTCTGTTCTCCTTTGGTATGTGAACTTGGCATTTATTTAGATTGCTGCTGATAGAGAGGGAGTCCGGTGCGTTTGTTACAGAGGACACTGCAGATGTGAGGAGAAGTCTAACATCAATAGAATTACAAGTGGCCTATAAAGAATAGAGGAATCAATGCAAACCTGTTGGAAAATGAGAAATGAGCTGACAATGCTGTTTGAAGTACAGCTGTTCATCCCCTGCTGGAATGTGAGAGAACCTCTGCGTGTTGCCTCTCTCTCATCTGTTATTTGCTTTCTACAGTTTTAATAGGGCACAAGGGGACAGCTCAAATGATACCTACCCTGTCCAACCGGCCCCACACATTGCATGGTATGCGTGCTCAGGACGTGCACGTGTCCTCCCCCCTCCCCCTGCTTCCCTGACTTCCCTGGTAAATCTTCCTAACTGCCGGGGGGGGGCAGTTTGGATGGACCACCACCCCATGCTATTAGAAAGATTTATTGGGGAAGCAGAGAAAGTAAGGGGAGGGGTCAGGATGTGCTTACACTGTGTGTGTGCACGTTTTAACACATGGGGCTGGTCAGACGTATCAACTGCCGGGGGGGGGCAGTTTGGATGGACCACCACCCCATGCTATTAGAAAGATTTATTGGGGAAGCAGAGAAAGTAAGGGGAGGGGTCAGGATGTGCTTACACTGTGTGTGTGCACGTTTTAACACATGGGGCTGGTCAGACGTATCATCTGAACTGGCCCATCGTTATTTGGCAGAAATAACGGCACAATCCTATCCAGCGCTAACAGTGACATAGTGTGCGCTGTGCAGGTGCTAGCTATCACAGACGTGTCATAAAGCACATTGCATTAGTGTGCCGGAAAGCAGCACCAGTGGGAAGGCCTGTAGCTATTAGCAGCATGTGGGGTGTATGTGTTGGACCCTATCCACCCTGTATAGTTCTCCGCCCCCCCCCCCCCCGCAAATAGCCACTTCTGAGATAAACAGAAATCTTTTTAGGGGGTGATTTTTGGCAGGAAAACAGTGCAAGGGGAAAAGGTTAATCTCCCCTCCACACATTGTGGGTCCAATCTAGATCAGACCCCCACGGCTGTTTTTTGTTGAAGAATACGTTTTGGGTCTTTAGCATGTCTCTTAATAATGCAATTATTATAACATGTTATTTGACCCTAAGTCACATCTGTACAGCAGATTATTTGCACCTTCTGTTCAGTACTATAGTGCACTGAACGTATCCCTAGAAAAGTCTGACTCATTCTCAAAGTGGGCATCTGTCCATAGACTCCACAGTGTGCATTGACTCTGCAATTTTCCTTCTCAGCTGTCTGTGCTTGTGGCCGAGTGGGGAGTACAATCCTTGAGTCTTGTTCAGCAAAGACTGAAATGCAAATTGTTTAAAATGAGTTGGGCAAATGAAACACGGAAGCAAGACATTCCTTTGCTGAACAAAGCCAGACGTCTTTTCCAAAAATGCAACTCTGTGATTAGGTAATAATTTCAGTTCAGTAGTTAGAGAATTATGACTTCAGGGGTTAGGATGCAGGGGGAGCCTACAAATCTACAGCGCTGGGACTGGAGCTCTAGTCTGCAGTGGCACATCTCAGAGTATGCATAGGAAAGATTCAAAGAAGCCCTCTTCATGCACACAATGGATTCTCAGCAACAGCTCTATTGATTTGGCAGGCTTTTGGATTGGCCACATCAGATATAAATATTACAATTACAGTCCTTGCCTCAAGCCTTTGACTGATGTTTACAAGTTTCCTGCTTGAGGTTCTAACTTGTTGCTCAATACTTGTTCCTCTTCACTCCAACTTCCAGCCACAGCTCCCTCCCAGCTTGTATCTTATTTTCTAGCTTCTGCCCAACTCCCATATCTTCCATCTTGGAGGTTACCCTGTTCTTGCCTCACAGAGGCTCCAACGTGGATAAGATTTGCTGCCAAGTCCAAGTCTTGGGAGAGGCCGCCCACGGCACTGGCCTGGCCCTCACAGCTGGCCAAGATCCACTGCATTTGACACAGCATAAATCAAGAAGCATGAATGATGTTTTATTATAGTAGAATTATCTTCAGTCTCCTGAAAAGTGGTACAAGTGCTATGAGAGGAGTAGAACTTGTACGAGTCAATACAAGTTCCAAAGTTATAATGACTCACAACTATTGTGGTTATCAACATTTTATTATTTATTCTCACACAGTTTGCTTGTTGTAATTGAAAGGCAAGGTTTGCACCGAGCCACAGAGGTGGGGCAGTCTTGTTTGGCTCTGTCCTCCTCTCTCCAGGCAACTGCAGTTGCTTAGATCAGGGGTTCCCAACCTTTGGAGGCCCACGTACCCTTAGATTAAGAGTAAGCCTTAGATTAAAGGATGAAAGACAAAAAATAGTCTACTCCAGGGTTTCTCAACTCGTGACTGGCTGTGTACTACCTTTGGTGCCGCTTGTCCTTCACGTACCACCAGAAGTGACTGGTGATGACGTCATTGCCAGTTCCTCCAGGTTTTTGCAAAATGCAGGTAGGGTAGTCAGGGAAGGAGGACTCCTCCCAGCGCTCCCGAGAAGCTCGGCCAAAGGCAGTAGCCTCTCAGGAGCGAAAACGCGACTGAAAATGGCACATTGGAGTGGGGTTCCGGTGGACCAGTGGTCCACATACCACCTCCAGTTGACCGGAGTACCACTGGTGGTACGGATACTACTGGTTGAGAACCCCTGGTCTACTCTAACATACCACCAGTAGTGTAATGGTAAATTTTGAAGTACAGAAAGCTCAGTAGGATACCTTTCATAGCCATGCTCCCAAAGCTATATCCTACTAATACTGTGTGTGTGTGTGTGTGTGTGTGTGTGTGTGTGTGTGTGTGTGTGTGTGTGTGTGTGTGTGTGTGTTTAATCCACATTACATTTCTTCATTAGGGTCTTTTCTTCTCCTGCCACATATACCTGCTTTAAAACTTATTGTACTTCATCTAAAGATTGTGCTCATTTCATCTAGACTCTTGGAACGGATTGCAATAGTTTAAAACAAGTGCGCAAAAACTGAAACACGGAGTAATATCTCACATATATAAAAGGTATATTATTAGAATGCTATCTTATGTATATTTACTCAGAAGTAAATCTCACTGTCTTTGATTGGACTTACCCCTAGGTAAGTCTGCCTTAATGTTACATGAGACATATACTGTCACACAGGCAGCCCTTGGAAAAGATGACAATCTAGATGCTAACATGTCCCCCTAGGCAAATTTCTCCACTTGCCTTCTACTGAGCCAGATTCTGCTTCTTAGCTAAAGTCCTTTGAAAAAAGTTTCAAAGGTAGCACTGAGCACTTCTGTATATATAATATAATGACACCACCGCTCCTGCTGTAGAAGAAGCTATGAAGCTGCTCCTTCGTTCTTCTCCTCAATCACACCCCTGCCTACCACATTCCCACCCTTTGAATCTTTATCCAAGGTACTGTTTTGGCCAGGCAGAAAACAGCTTGATTGAAGAGCTGATAAGGTCAGAAGGTGGAGAAAGGGCTCTTCTTCGGCTTCTTTACTTCTCAACTTTCAACAAATCGGGGTGGGTGGCAGCTTGAAGTACTGAATCCCTGAAATCTCTCCATGGGGAATAGCAATTTTAGGGAGCCATCAGAGAAGAAACACTCTGACTCCTCCATCCCTGGGCCACGTGGGATGAACTGGTGGGGAGAGTACATTGAAAGTCCAACAATACTGTAATAACTCCTGCCCCAAGTTTAGAGTCTGACAGTCAGGTGCAAGGCTAGCTCCAGAGGGTGGGTTAGGTCCACAAGATGGGCAGACAGCATCGCCAGTCTTACCGGGGATGAAGCAATCAAGAAGACCAGAAGCAGAAGAAGAGGGTTCTCAGTCTGCACACTTCTCATTAAGTTTAAGAGGACGCATTGTGGATGTCTAGCCTGACAGCCCCTCAAGCTCCACACTGCCTTTAGTCAGATATGAGTGGGGGGAAAGTAACAACACCTCTCAGATGAATTCCCTCATTGTCAGTGACAAAATGGCTAATGGCGAAATCCACCGTAGAGATCCGGCCAGCGGCCCAGGGCTGCCCACCGGATCCTATACCCATTCTGGGCCGCGCTGCTGCGGCCCAGAGGTCTACTCGGGGAAGGGGACGTTCACGGCCCAATCAGCCTCCTCCGATTTCCACCAGCTAAATAGCTGGCAGAAGTAGGAGTAGACCGTGTAACGGCTGAGTCGGCCCGACGGGAATGGGGATATGGCGGATGCCAACCCCGCCTCCTCCCGGGTTGGCTTGGCTGATGGCCCCCCTCCCTCGCCGCCCGGACCGCCCATGCAGCCGGTGCCGGAGCCTTACCTTCCTCCGCTGGCCGCATGGACGTCCTGGTGACGGAGTGAGGGCAGCTGGCCTTGCGCCGGCCTCCCTTACTCCTGAGTCGTTGCAAATGTGCCGGATCCATAGTTAAGATCTGGCTGTCTTCTTCTTTTCTGGCTATGAGGTAATCAAAAGGGTTCAGGCAAACTCCTTGTCAGTGTGAACATTTGGATGTATCACTGAAGTCTTCTTAGGGGCAAATTAGACATTAGATGGAATGCATAATGTAATCTCTCTCTCTCTCTCTCTCTCTCTCTCTCTCTCTCTCTCTCTCTCTCTCTCTCTCTCTCTCTCTCTCTCTCTCTCTTGTAAATAGTGCACTGGGTGGGGGGGTGAAACCATGGCAGGAACATGGGGAGGGCTCACGATTTTGCCCCTACCATGGCTCTTATCCAGACCATGCCACCTCAATGTGCTATTTAAATTGGAAAAAACCCATTCCATTGTATTTCAATGTTGTTTCACCCTGTTTTCTCTAACCCCAGAATACTATTTGCAACCCCTCCCAATACAGAGTCACATTTAAGTGTACTGTACTTTGACCATAAGTCAGGAGAGATGTTAAAGCAGTAGCAGCTTCCAAACTCTTTTCTAAGGGTATGCACTCAGGAAATGTTTTGATGAATATCGACCTGACAGTTCCACCCTCTTTTGCCCCTTATGCTGGTTGGCATGACTGCAAACCACCCATCATGTTTTCATGGTCCATTGATGAGACCTGACCTGAAAATCTGTGTTAAGATAAAGCTTCTATTCTTCATTTCCAGGGACTATAGAAGGTTAGGTTCTCTTGGCATATTTTGCAAAGAGTAAGGTCTCAGACTAATAAGGTTAAACTGACATAATGTTAAACTAGATAAATACTGGATAGGCATCATTGGGAACAGTATGTTCAGTTTTGATTACCACATTTTAAGACGGGCATAGAATAACTGGAGAAGAATTCTAGGATTCTCTCTCTCTCTCTCTCTCTCTCTCTCTCTCTCTCACACACACACACACACGCACGCACGCACGCACACACACAAGCACACACATGTGTGCGCACACACACAAACCTTCAGTTTAAAGAGAACAGTTAAGCCTCTTACAAAATTACTCCTGCACTAGAAACCATGGAAATGGTAAGGCACTCACTTTGGCTTCTGCATTGTGTAAGCAATGAACATGTTCTCTATCATCTCACCTGTTGTCCTCCTCGCTCGCTCATCACTTAGCCTCCATGGCTCCACACTTCCCACAGAACCATTGTTATGTTAGGAATACACAACAGACTTTCACCAAACCGATAAAAAGAGGATCCCTGGAACACCTCTGAGCTTTGAGTATTACAGTGATGGCGACGAACCATTTGGGCTTGGTGTGTCAATTTTTTTGAAAATGCCTGAGTTTTACTAGATAATAATTTGAAAGAGGTCTGCCAAAATCCCTGCCCTAAATGTTTAAGACAAGCCTGTAAAACTTTTACAAAAATATAAAGGTGTGTCGGTCCCTGGGGGAAACGCTGGCGTGTCACCCAAAATGACCTTGTGTGTCACCTGTGACATGCGTGTCATAGGTTTGCCATCACGGGAGTATTATCTAAAGAGGCAGGAGATATTCAAAGTACTGTGTAACTGAAACCATTGCAGATGCTCCTCCTGTTTGCCCCGGCTTCCATTTCCTCCCCTTTAACTGTTGCCTCCCTTGTGTCAGAGTCGGGCTTGGAAGCCCCTCAGATCAGGGACCTGTTTTTTTTTTTTTTACTCTTGTAAAGCACCAAGTACATTGACAATATTTGGGGGGTAAAGGTTGCAAACAGGAAGCCTCACTCGTCACAGCAAAATGTTTAAGCAGCTATAAAACAGACAGTTCATTTTTCTGAAATTCAGCCAGATTGTATTGAAGAGAATTCTGCATGCTTCATTTCATACTGGCAGGACAAATTGTCTTGATTTTATGACAGATCGAATTTTCAGGCTTGGTTTGCTTTGTTATTCACCACATTTTAATCCCACCCATCTTTCAAAGAGCTCAGGGCAGTGTATGTGGTTCTTCCCTCCCACTAGAGTCACACCCACCCTGAGTGAGAAGGAGGTTAGACTGAGAGAGAGAGAGAGAGAGAGAGAGAGAGAGAGAGAGAGAGAGAGAGAGCAGTAAGGCTATCCCATCCCTCCTCCATGCTTGTGATGGTGAATTGTCACCACCCTAACCCCCTGTTGCTGGACCCACATAACACCTTACCCCCCTTTTGGCGATTGGCAACTGCCTTTCCTCTTCCTCCTCTTCACTCTTCTAATTTTTAAAAGGGAGGGAGGAGAATGTTTGTGGAGAAGAGCAGAGAGGATGGCCTAGAGTGCCTTCCAGGAGACCTTTCACCTCATGCTCCTCTTCTGCTCCTTAGGTGCTACTATTTAACAATAAAGAGTGGGAAAAGGAGGAGGAGGAATAATGGCGGTTGGTACCAGGCAAGACTGGGCCATCCAGGCAGGTCGTTTGGCAACTGGTTGGCAGAGGCAGCGTGTGGTGGGCACCTGCCACTTCCTGCCAATATGGCATCTGGAGTGGCTGCTGCACCCAACCTCCTTAGTGGATCGACCTTGGATAGTGACTGGTGAGCTTCATGGCTGAGGAAGGATTTGATCATGAGTCCCCCCCACCCCTAATTTGACACCCCACTACACTACACTACTGCACTACACTACTACACTGACTCAGTGTAGTGTAATGTAGTGTAGTGTAGTGACTTTATAATGTTAGAAATCTGAAAACTAACCCACCTTAACTATGAAGCCTGTCCCATGGCTCCATAATCAGGGAAACTTATTTCCTTTGAAATGCATTGAAGTACCACCTTGAAATCTTTTCAGAAGTACTGAAATTGTCCTTAGCTAGATATAGGGTTGTCAGGACAGATGCATCTGAGATTTCTTAGGCGGGGCCTAGCGATATCAGAAGACATTACCAATATGTGATGGTAGGCTGCACTGGTGTCGCTGCGGGGGGGCAGGGGGCGGGGGGCGGGCGGAGCTCTTGCTTTCACCGCCTTGAATGGTTCCGAAGGTGAGGGAGCGGGGCCGCTTCGTGCTCCGGTGTAACAGAGGGTCGGAGCCGCGGCGGAACTTAGAGCTCCGTCCCTCTGCAGCGACGCCAGTGGTAGGCTGTGCATTGCATTGGGCCTTACTGTTGATGCACACACAGCTACATATTTATTATTATCAAGTAAGTAAGCACACACCTCCTCACCCACTACTGACTGCTTAGGTAAGAAGCTGGGTGTGGGCAATGAGAGGGAGGCATGGCAATTCAGAGCCTGCGGTATTCAGTAGGCCAGGGAAATTTGCATTGGACTGTAGCTTCAATGTACCTTGAGCTATGTACTACCCCTCAGAAAGCCTTGGACAAGACAATTACCTAGAGTCTAGACAATATATGTCCCTAGACAAATTTCTCAGTTTGCCTCCTACTGAGCCTGATGCTTCTTCTTGGCTAAGGTTCTTTGAAAAATGTTTCAAAAAGGTACCACCTGAGTATTCCTGCTGCTGACATCACTTCACTGCTCCTGCTACAGGAGACATCCTGGAGCTCCACTGCCCTTTCAACTACATCCATGACATGCACACAAACTATTGTTTATTGGCTTAGAGCAGGGGTGGGGGAACCTATTTGCGGTGGAGGGCCATTTTCCCATAGGGAAAATTTGCTGCGGGCCGGCTGTTAGGCCGGTCAAAATTTTGGACCCCCCCACCGCAAATATGACCCCCCACGAATTTTATGCTCTCCCACCCACCCACCACTCTCCGAACACCCACCCATCGCTCTCCGAACACCCACACACCCACTCGCTCTCCTTACCTCAGCCTCCTCGGCTCCGGGCCACCGCCTTCCTGCGCCTCCTCCTTTTGAAAGCGGCCTTCCTGTACCTGCGCAGATTGCCGCTGAGGCCAAGAGGGCAATCTCTCGGCCTCAGCGGCGATCTGCGCAGGTACAGGAAGGCCGCTTTCAAAAGGAGGAGGCGCCTCCTCCTTCTGAAAGCGGCCTTCCTGTACCTGGGCAGATTGCCGCTGAGGCCAAGAGGGCAATCTCTCGGCCTCAGCGGTGATCTGCGCAGGTACAGGAAGGCCGCTTTCAAATGGAGGAGGCATGTGGCGGCGGCGGAGCCTCCGGTCCGGTCTCGCGCGGGCCAGATCGGTCCGGTCTCGCGCGGGCCGGACCGGATCGTCCCGGCCGCGGGTCGGAGGTTCCCCACTGGTGGCTTAGAGTGACTGAGCCCTTCTGGGTTAGTGTCAGTTGAAAAGCATAGTTTTTGTACCTTTATCTCTGGCCCAAGCCCCTGAAGTGCCTGAGATGGGGTGTAAGATGCCACTCCCCATCCCAATATTTGCCCCTTCCTTCCCCTATGGCACACAGAGTGCACTGAGACTTCAAGTGTCCCCCCTCCTCCTTCTCACCCATTTACTTTTTGGACCCTTCTCTTCTTTGGCAGCCATGCCTCTCCTCCTTTACATCTCCACTCCCACAGTGCAATCCTACTTTCCAGTGCCAGTGTAGCTGTACCAACAGGGCACACACTGCATTTTGCAGTGCAGGGGTGTCATGGAGGCCTCTTCAATGTGAGGGAACATTTGTTCCCTTACCTCGGGGCTGCATTGCGGCTGCACTGGTGCTGGAAAGTTGGCTAGGATTGTGCTGTCAGTCTCCCATCCCACCTTTGCGTTTGGTCCCACCCTCTACCTTTTCAGCAGAGCTGAGAACAGGATGGGAGGAAAGAGCAGCCAACTGTCAGCAGCTTTTGCCAGTGTTGGGCAAGTGGTGTGGACAGCTAGTGAAGATGGTGGCCACCTCCCCTAATCTGCCACTGGAGCCCCAGGGGTCACTGGGACTCATTAGCAGGTCAGTCCTGGCTACAGTTCTCTCTTGTAATTGTGTAACCTCAGATTTCTCATTAGGAGTTGCTTATTATCTGATAGTGCTCCATCATGAAAAACATACATGGAATAATAAGGCGTCTAAGCTAGGCTTACCATTCATCCCGGTTTCGGCGGGACAGTCCCGGAAATCGGGCTCGATTCCCGGTCCGCCGGGTCCGGTCCCGGGGGACGAATGGGCGCCGCCATCTTTTTTAAAAATTTTAAACTTACCGGGAATCATGCCCTCACGAGATTTGGGCGCCGACATCTTGGATCACGCGAGATTTCGTGATCCAAGATGCTGCCCGGTAAGTTTAAATTTTTTTAAAAAAAATATGGCGGTGCGGCGCGGCGAGCAGGTGTGCTTCTCCCGGTCTCCCAGCGGCTCCATGCAGTGCCGCTGGGAGACTGGGCCAGCCTGCTTGCTTGCCCGTGCGGCGCGAGCCTCCGGCAGGCTCGCACAACGCGGGCAAGCAGGCTGTGCTTCTCCCGGTGCCGCTGCGAGACCAGCCTGGTCTCACAGCGGCACCGGGAGAAGCACAGCCTGCTTGCCCATGTTGCGCGAGCCTGCTGGAGGCTCGCGCTGCCCGGGCAAGCAGGCTGTGCTTCTCCCGGTCTCCCAGCGGCTCCATGCGGTGCCGCTGGGAGACCGGGCCAGCCTGCTTGCTTGCCCATGCGGCGCGAACCTCCTCGGCAGGCTCGCGCAACACGGGCAAGCAGGCTGTGCTTCTCCCGGTGCCGCTGCGAGACCAGCCTGGTCTCACAGCGGCACCGGGAGAAGCACAGCCTGCTTGCCCGTGTTGCGCGAGCCTGCCGGAGGCTCGCGCTGCCCGGGCAAGCAGGCTGTGCTTCTCCCGGTGCCTGCTTGCCGCAGCCCCAGCCTGCTTGCCGCGGCCCCAGCAGCAGCAGCAGCAGCAGCAGCGACCAGCGACGACCAGCGACCAGGTAAGCATATTTTTTAAATATATTTTTTAATATAAAGATTAATTATTTATTTAAAAATTTCGGGCGCGCTTCGCGACCCCTTTATTTATTTATTTATTTATTTCGAAAAAAACGGCCAAGCTGCGCGCGGCAAAAGGGGGCGCTTCGCGCCCCCTTTCTGCTATAATTAATTCATAGAAAATATTTTTTATTTGGGTTTCTGGTTTGTGTTTGCATTTAGAGTTGTTTTTTCTTTATTGCTTGTAGTTTGGCGTTCGTTTTTCTTTATTGCTTCTACTTTGTGGTGCGTTTTTCTTTATTGCTTCTACTTTGTGGTTGGTTTCTCTTTTTGGCTTGTAGTTTGTACTTTGTGGTGGGTTTTTCCTTGTGGATTGTAGTTTGGCATTGGTTTGGGTTGTTTGTGCTTGGTTTTGCGTAGTGCTTTATGATTGGTTTTGGTTGTTTGTGCTTGGTTTTGCGTTGCTTTTACATTAATTAATTATTTACCTTGCGGGGGGGTTGTTATGGGGGGGGGTGTCCCGGTTTGAAGTTTGAAAAATATGGTAAGCCTAGTCTAAGCTAACTATTAAACATTCAGCGGCGCAATGACTGGGTTTGTTTTTTAATTATTCCCATTAAGTGCTCCTGACTGTTGACTAGTGGGAGGGAGAAGTGATCCATTGAACAGTTACAGGTCAAGTTGATTACTGTGCTAAAGTAATTCAAGATACCTACAGTAACTATAGCATTCATATGTATGACCTAGATTACAGTTTTGTAAACCAAAATAACACAGTCACCCAAAAATGTCTAAGAATTCCCATATGGCATCTATTCACACAAAACTTTATTTTGGGAAATTCTTGGGAAGCTTCCAAATGAGCCATAGTTTGACTGTAAAGCTTTGGCTAGCCAGAAGACTGATTATAACATTGCTAACTGTTACTCTGTAATCTCCATATCTTATAAACGCCAGTAACTTCTGCCTTAGAGACGTCTGTGGTATAGTCTTCCAATTACTTTTCATTTTCTCCCTTGACTAGTCTGTTTTTCTCATTCAATCCACTAGTTAAAACTCAGTATCTCTGTCTGAAACACCATTTTGTGTCATTCTGGACAGAGCCCCTGAGGTTTGCTAACCTAGTCATTTTCAGTCATGAATTGCTCTTGGTTTTCCCATTCATGTTAACAACAGCAATCTCATATAGAATTCTATCTTCCGAGGTGCTTGTGTGTTTTTTTTATTCCCACAAACAGATGTCATCAGTTATTTGAAGGATTTCCTTGAAGCACTGTATTCCTAATGCACATTTTACAACAGAAAGGAAAACTTGTAAAAATGACACAGAGAGATGAGAACAGCATATTAACAATGCTTACTTCTTAGTAGTGTATATCTGAAGGCAAAAAAATAAAGACGAATGCCCCAGAGAAATACAGTATGTTTTATTGTGGCATGAACTTTCATGAACTACAACCTATTTCATCAAATGCAAACAGAATCTTCCATGGGCATTAAAAACATATTGCAACATTATATCACATCATTGAAAATAAGAATGAAAGTTATCAGGATATGGGTGGTTAAAAGGGCTGAACAGAAATCACGCTTGGAGATAATTAAAGTCAGACATAAGGTAAGTGTTGCAAACCAGGGACTAAGTAGGTGTCAACGTTAGGTGCAATAAGTGTGATTCCTTTGCTTCAGAGAGCCTGCTACAGTTATTTAATGTGAATCAGAATGAGAAACTGATGGGCAGCCCAAGCCCAGTGAAACTCCCTGCATGGTGATGCAGCTGTGGCAACGTGGCACATGCGGTAGCCCACGGGGGAGTTTCGGCCTCTGGAAGCCTCTTCGGGGTAAGGGAAAATTTGTTCCCTGCATGGACTGGCGTGGCACATTGGACTGGCAAGGATTGGCATGGCGCGTTTTGCGACAGGGCCTGACACCACAAGAACATTTGTTCTGGCAGCATAAAGCCTGAATAGGATTGGGCCATGAGTCACTTAACAAGGCTGCCAAGTTGGCTGCATTCCCAAACCTGAGATTTCAGATGTAGTGACGTCACAAGACTGCTAAACTTTGAAAAAATGAGGGGGGGGGATTTAGTGCTGGGCTGGTGCCCTACTGAAAATGGGTTGAGCCTCATGATAAAGGGCTGGAGCCCAGCAGCCATTCAAAAATGGCTTGAGCTTAACCTTTGCAATCCATCCACCTGAGAAAAAAGCCCCCCCCCCGCAAAAAAAGGTTGGAGAAACAAAGTACAGTAGTTGCTGGCAAACTGGACAAGACAAGAAAAAGTCTTCTTTTCTAGACAAGAAAAAGAAGCTGCCTTACAATGAATTATGTCATTGGTCATCTCGGTCAGTACTGTCAACAATAATTGGCAGCACCTCTCCAGGGGTTCAAACTGGGGTCTTTCCCTGCCCTGCCTGGGGATGCCAGGACTTGAACCCAGGACCTTCTGCATGAAAAGAATGTGCGCTATTACTAAGTTACAACCCTATTTTTATTTAAAAAGAATTTGAAAGCTTCATTAAGTAATTCCCGTCACTTATATTGTGGGCCTCTTTCTCTGTGACTTATTGGTTTGCAGATAACATTTCTCAGATCTCCTTCAGTTTGTATGCCACATTTATTGCCTGTGAGATGTCCTTGGCCTCCCCTGATCACAGCTGCTTGGAGTTTTGTTTTTAAATGTGTTCATTGAATTTTTCAGCATATTAGGTAACATACCAGCCCCCCTCCCCCAAAAAAAATATCAAAAGGGGTTTATTGAAACACACACACACACACACACACACACACACACACACACACACACACACACACACACACTATGTATAAACACAAAGATTTTCTGTAATCTTGTACTGTATTCAGTAGTATTTATATTATTTTAGAGCAAGAAACATACGCAAGGAAATGACTCAAGGAAATGTCACGCTCCTTACGTGACAAAAATGAGAAAGATAGAAATAAGTTCTTTCACACAGCCCAATCCTATCAACACCCTGGTGCATACGCTACAACCTGCGGGGGGGGGGGGGTCGGGCAGTCCTGGAGGTCTCCTCCAGGTAAGGGAACATTTTCCCCTTGCCCCAGTGTAAGCCTCTACTGTCCGAATGGGTCTACTCAGACTTGCACCAGCGATTTAGCTGGTACACGTCCGAGTGGACCTGGAAAGGCGGATTGAGGCCAGGAAGGGGAATAGGATATCAGCTGCCGATACCACCCCCTTCTCAGCCTCAATCTACCCTCTTCCCTGTCCCGGTGTCCGCCCCATTTTTGCCACCTCCCTGCCCCAGTCTGCCCACCCACCTCCCACGCTGACCTTTTCAGCATTGGCTTGTGGGAAAGCCACTGGAGTGCGGCCGCAGCCTCTCACCGCTGATGGTATCAGCCTGGCTGTGCAAAATGCCATGTCACCGTTTGCCACAACTATAAAGCACATTGTGCCACCAAAACGTGATTTCCAGCAGCACAGCGTGCCAGTAAGATTGGGCCGACAATACACTAAGAGGAACTCAAATTACAAAGGATCTGTATTTTGGTTATTATAGGTTCACATATTTCACCAGATCCAGTCCTTTCTTTGTTACTGATATTTGGAGAGTGACACTGAGGATTATTTACATCAGGACCTCATTATGTTCCTTTCACTGGCAGCAAGGTTGGAGATTGCTCTTCAACTGGGAGAAGGACTCCACTCTTTGTTACTAACTGGTTCACCAGAATATGGAATTTCGTTCTAGACTCGAGGAAACGCTGGCTCGTGAGGCTCGCTTTTCTTGAGCGATTGGTAAACCTGCTGCATCTTTTTACACGACTTGGCATCCTTTTCTGAATTATGTCAGCAAAGATCCATTAGTATGGGTCCAGCTAATTGTCAAATATCATTTGGAAAGACTCACTAGAGTCACAGCCCAATCCTATAGGAATTGCTATAGAATAGCAAGCGTCACATAGAATTTACTTGGGAGCCCATCTTCTCCTGGTGATCTGCAGTTTTAAGATTTTTAATACCGTAATATCCTTCATTTTTTGTTCAGTGATATTCCTTTTCAGTATAGATTGGTGTTGAGGTTCTGATGGTTTTATGTTTGTCTGATTAAAAAAACCTCTCTATATAAACTGGATTTGGACTGCAGGAGATGTGTAACTGTACAGAAGTCAGCAAATTTATCATTCTTGCCCCTGGGAATCATACATTTTATTGCCCTGTAATACTTTCAGAGCATAAACTGAGTTTCACATTTTCCTTTCCAGATTTTATTTGCTAATAATTTTGAGGTTTTGTTACTCAATTTTTAATACCTTTGTCCCTCAAAAGCTAGCGCCCTATGAATTTTACCTATGTCAAGGGATTCCAGCTCTTTACGTTTTCCAGTTAATTGTTCATAAATTCTTTTGTTCCCTGTGGCTTTGTGTACATTTTCCAATTGAGTTATCTCTGCTTGCAGCAGATGATGAGTCCCAGCATTTCATTTCTTAATTGCACTTAGCTCACTAATACACTGTTGCGTTATTAGGATGACTTTCATTGAGGCCCATGTGATACTGATAGGTGTAGAATCCCATCATTAATCTTAAAATAAGATTCTAGTTCTTAAACTGCACCATTGTTTCTTTCCCTTTTAACAGGAGTGAATTTAACCTCGAAGTGAAGGACTGTTTCATTGATGATCTGGGGCATGATCTGAGACAATAAAGCCCAATCCTATCCAGCACCGGTGCAGCATGGGCGCCAGGCACACACTGTATCCGGTGCTGGAGAGGAGTGGGCTGGAGGTCTCCTTGGTGCTGGCAGCATTGCTTTATGAAGTTGAAACGATACAATCCCTGTAACCAGTTAACACCTGCTAACTGGGCAAGAGTTGGTGCTACTCAATTGGTGCTCCTCTTTTATTTAGCAGGGGTAGAGTAACTGCTCCCCTCTCACCCCAGCACGGTGTCTTTCTGGTGGCTGTTTGTTGGTGGTGTTCTGCATCTTTTTTAGATTGTGAGCCTTTTTAGGACAGGGAGCCATTTAATCATTTGATTTTGTCTGTAAACCACTTTGTGAACTTTTTGTTGAAAAGCGGTATATAAATACTGTTAATAATTAATAATAATAATAATAATAATAATACAATAATAATAATAATAATAATAATAATAATAATAATAATAATAATAATACAATCCTTTCTTCATAAAGCATAACTACCCAGACCGAACGTGCTCCTCCTCATTCCCAAAGGAACAAGGAATAGCACTTACATAAAGCAGGAAACAAGGAAGATTGGAACAGAGCATAGTGAAATGGACAGAAGTGTAATGGAAAGAAAAAGACAAGCTCAGGTATCAGATCTCCTTGGATATTGTGCTTTTATATTGAATTCTCTAAAGTGACTTCCTTCTCTACGTTCATCCTCTTGTATTTGAATTTTTTGATCTGACTGTGTGACAAGAGCCTGCTGATTCCTGTGACGGTCTGGTGTTGTCCGCTTCATCTTCTAAGTTGTGGGACATCAGCAATTCAATTTGATTTCAAGCAGAGCTAGTAGTTTTCTTGCTTCCTTGCTGGAGTCAGCAGGAAAGGTCCATCCTTGTGCACGATCAGCTTAAATGGGAAACCCTAATGGTAGGCAATGCCTGCATCTCGTAATTTACCTGGTGAAAGGACTCAACACCGTACACCGTTTAAGAGCCTCTGAGCACAGATCTTCTTGCAACATTATAATTGGACTGTCTTTGTACTATAATAGCTGGATGCCACAAAAGGCATTCAATAATATGCCCTTAAACTGAAACTGCACAAATCAAATGATAAACACTTGGTGGTTTATTGGAGGGCTGAGGTGCCAAAGCCCTGTGCATTCATTGTAAGTTGTCTTCAGTAATAACTCCAAAAATCAGGCAACATCACATTTAGCCAAGATATTACACATTGTGATAACTGCGCCTCGGCTCCTTCCATTCAGGAACCCCGCAGGTCTTGATTGAAGCTGCAATTCTTGGCATCTTCCATTTTAATCTGACATTCCTGTGCTTTTTTGGTTTCGCCAAGTCACAATTTCCTTAGTCATGCTGCCTATCTCATGAATTCTGTTCAGCATAGACGTTACTTTGTCTTTAAGTGATTTGATTGCAGAACCCACCCGACTTTGGACTTTGAGGGAGAAAAGGAGAGAGTGAGGCAGAACTGGTGAGAAGGAATCGGGAGGGAGAAAGAAGGAACGAAGGAAGGAAGGAAGGAAGGAAGGAAGAAGTGAAGAAGGAGGGGAGGGAAGTAAGACAGGTGAAGGCGCAGAAGTTACCTTACTGACTCACTGGGAGGATTGTTTTTGGACTGGGAATGTGGGGTGCTGTAATGTAGCACAATGTAGCACTGGTTGTTGGAAGATGGAATTCCAAAATGTATCATTTTGGCCAGATGTTTTGTAGCACTCCCCCCCCCCCCCAGACTAATATGTAGTCTTTTGTTTTCCTGGGGCTCATTCCAGCCTCCTATTTTCATTTAAAGTTAGATCTCATCTCAGTTTTGTTCCCTGTTGTTCCCTGTTTACTCCCAGTTCCTGAGAGTTGGGCTTGCTAGCCTTTCAGAAGATAATTGGGTTAAGAAAGACCTAACTAATGGTCATTTCCTCACCTTTAAGCCCGACCCACACCGCACGAGCTACAGCGCGTCCCAGACACGTACGGAGCTGTGTGGTCACCATTTCGAGAGAGCGCAGCTGAACGCGGGAGAGCTGTGCTCTCCCTAGTTCCGGCGTGAGCAGGATAGTTTGTTGCCCATGATTTTCAGGGGCGGGGATGCGGCGCTACTGTAGCCACCAATCGGATGAGAGGGCAGGATGAAAGGGGTTGTCAGTCAATCAGAACTCACTTGAGTCTCCGATTTCTCTTGGATCCATTTCTCCTTCTCACAAAAGTTAGCAAGATGAATTCTATTCCCAGCACAAATTGTTTTGTTAGTTTTCTCTCCTTCCTGCCCCTCTCTCTTCTCTTGTGTATTGGACAGCACTTGTGCTTAGCCAATCACCGCTGCGCTTTCTAAGAAGGCGGGACAACAGGAGGGACTATTTTCAAGAAGACACTTGTGGAGATGAGGTCAGCGCTGGGAGGCGAGCGGCCAGGCACCTACGCTCTCTCGTCTCCGCGCCTGATCTCATGCGGTGTGGGTTGGGCTTAAGGAAAGGACTTGAGTGCTGTCCTTCTCCATGGCAAAGGCAGGGGAAATTCAATCAAGTATTTGTTATGGAAGATTGTTGGTATGAGTCTGTTGCTCTGTTGTGGCACCAAATTGCCTTGTTTTTCACTTGCACAGAGTTTTTAAGAGTTGATCAGGCTCTCTGATCTGGAAGTGACAGCCACTTTTGGGGAAATTAGCAGACTGACTCCTGTTCAGACTTTATTCATAATTTAAGCTTAAGGAGGAGTGGGGGTGGGTGGGGAATATTGGAGACCAGAGGAAAACAAGACACATTTTAGTCTGCCCTCACCAAACTTTCAAACATGCAACTAGAGTTACCCCACCGCCATGGGTGCTGGATGCCAGTTCATCACAAGCTGGCCCTGCTTTTCAACCTGTGTTGGGACAGTGTAATCCTGGACTGGGTAAAGGAAATGTAACCTATATTGTGATAACATGGCTTTTAACACTTTCCTGTTCCAAAAATAATATAACAAATATGAAGCTGTCTTATGCTGGGTCAGGTCATTGGTTCATCTATCTCAGCACAGTATCTGTTCTGACTGACTCAGCTTTCCAAGGTTTTGGGCAAAAGTCTTTGGGCAAAAGTTACCCCCAATAACTGGGGGTAAGTGGGGGGGAGCATTCAGAGCACTGAGGTGTGTGTGTGTTTCTAATGTATTCCCCTCCTACACTGTTTGCCCAAAACGAATTGCCTGCACGTGGAAATGTACAGGTGTCTGGATACTCATAATAACTTATACCTACACACAGAGGTGTCAGGCCGCCTGGGGTGGGGGGCAGTCTGCCCTGGGTGGCATGCGGGGGGGGGACAACTGTGCCATGGCGGCAGCGAAAAAGATGCGAGCGGGTGGCAAAAAAAGGCACGTGTTGTTTGGCCCACCTTCCCGCCTTGGAAATCTTTGAGCAGCCGCAGCAGTGGTGATGTCACCTCCAGTGGGGGGGGCACACTTTCATTCATGACCTCCCTCCCACTGGGCATAGGTACATCACTGCCTACATCTACAGTATGTGCAAGTTTTCTCCCATAGGGCAAATATCAGCTCTGTGTGTATGCATGCAATTCAGATCAGGAAAATGGAACGGAGGGGAATGCAGGGGGTTCAGTGTTAAATCCCCCCTTTTTCATCACTGCAGCCCTGAGCCAGATCTGGACAACCTTCCCCCCCCCCCCATTGCATTTACTGTTTTTAAATAACAACCCAGAAGATCTTATCACAGATCTCCGCACATTCATGTCATGTTTGGTCCTAATATTCTGTAACAATAGATGCCAGCGACTAACAGCACAATCCTAACCAACTTTCCAGCATCGATGCAGCCGTGCCAACAGGGCGCACACTACATTTTGTGATGCGGGGGCAATCATGGAGGCCTCTTCAAGGTGAGGGAACATTTGTTCCCTTACCTCAGGGCTGCATTGTGGCTGCAGTTGAAAAGTTGGTTAGGATTGCGCTGTAAACCTGGGACCTTGAGCCCACAATACATGACCGTAGAGAGGGTTAACTAAACATGCTGCTCAGAATTTCTCTTCAAAAATTTCCTTTACATTTTTGGATCGCAAATGTTCTCAGAATGTGGAGCTATAGCCTATCTGGCACTGGTTTTGTGGAAAAGTGCAACACTGTCCTGAGTGAAAAATCTGCCTGGAGCTCATGAGAAAGTCTGGGTTATAAATATGAGTGAGGAATCATGTCAAGAATTAATTGTATAAATAAGAAAGGAATTAATGAAAAGGCCATGTTCTGCATTTCTGCTGAGAATGTTCAGACAATTACAGTATGAGGACCTGTAGTTTTTGTAGGAATTGAGACTTCTTCAAAATTTGACTGCAATCTGCAGACTCCAGTTTCCTGGAGCTATTGATACTGCTAAGCACAGCTGCTTCAACATGGTTTGTGCCTTCACCTTGATGAGTTTGTGCTTTACCGTTCTTCATTTTGGCTTGCAAAACAGAATTAACTGTAACTGAACACTGAACTTGGATTAAGCTGCTGGAAATGATGCAGACCTCTCCTAGACAAGGAACTAGCATGGGGGTGGGACCATAGCGGTTTGTGTATTCAGTGATATTGGTGGTGAACATGACAAGTATTTCAATTAATCTCACCTTCTTGGGCTCTTTCCTGATAATGACATATATTTTTAAACACAATGGCAGCGCAATCCGACTTAACTTTTTTGTCGTTGTAACCAGCGGCGCAGTGAGAACGGGAGGCCCCAGAACGGAAAAGGGATTCAAATTCCCTTTGAATTCCTCTTTTGGAGGGGATTTGAATCCCTTTTCCGTTCTGGGGCCTCCCGTTCTCGCTGCGCCGCTGGTTAAATCGGCACAAAAGTTAAGTCGGATTGCGCTGTAAATCAGGTAAAATTAATAACTGCTAACTTTAGTCTTATTTATTATTTATTTACTGAATTTATACCTACCTTTCTCCTGCTAAGGGCACCCAAGGTGGCTTAAAACTTTTAAAAATAATAACAATTAAAAATAAAAACAGTAAAACCAGAAAAGCCCAATGGATCATAACAATTAACAAACAAGCATTACAAATTAAAACAAATTAAAATGCTAATGAATCATGTCAGTCATTGAATGCTATCTTAAGCAAAAATGTTTTATGGCCCCACCAAAAAAGAGGGAGCAGTTCTTAATTCCAAGGGGAGGGAGTTCCACAATCAAGGTGCTACAACTGAGAAGGCCCTATTCCTGACCACCATCTCCTGCACCTCCACCAACAGCAGCATGGTTAAAATTTTGCTGAGAATGGCCAGCTGGGCCTCTACGGCTGGTTAAAAGGGCCTCCTTGCCACAGGATGTGGTGATGGCAACTGGCCTAGATGCCTTTAAAAGGGGTTTGGACAGATTCATGGAGGAAAAGACCATTACAGGTTACAAGCCATAAGCAACCTCCTGGTTTTTAAGAAGTGGGTTTTCTCTGTGCCAGGTGCAAGGGAGTGGCAGCAGGAAACAGGTTATCTTGTTGTCTTGTGTTCCCTGAGGCATCTGGTGGGGCCACTGTGTGATACAGGAAGCTGGACTAGATGGGCCTTTGGCCTGATCCAGCAGGGCTCTTCTTATGTTCTTATTGGCCCTCTCTACCTCAGCAGACAAGTCAGATTATTCAGAAGAAGGTGGTCCCTCAAATACCCTGGTCCTGTGCCTTGAAGGGCCTTAAAGTCAAAACTAGCACCTTGAATTGTGCCCGGAAACGAACCAGTAGCCTGCGTAATTGCCAGCACAGTGGCTCGGCTGAGTCAAACTGACAAGACCCAGCAACCACATGGGCAGCCGCATTCTGTACTAGTTGCAGTTTCCGAACAGTCCTGAAAGGCAGCCCCAGGTAGAGCACTTTATAGTAATCTAATCTAGACATCACTAAGGCATGGGTCACCGTGGCCAGGTCCAGGTATGGTTGCAGCCGAAGCTGAGCAAAGGCTCCCCTCGTCATTACCACCACCTGGGAATCCAGGAATAGCTGTGCATATCCAGGAGAACTGCCCAGACTGTGAACCTACCCCTTCAGAGGGAGTGCAACCCCATTCAGAGCAGGATGATAGTCCAATATCTGCATCGAGGATTTCTGGACCAGGAGAACTTCTGTCTTATCAGGATGGGCAGCCCAATCCTACCTAAGTTCCCCCGCACTGATGCAGCAGCGCCAGTGTGGGCTATGCTGCATCCTGTGGGGGAATTTGGCAGGTGAGAGGACTCTTTGAGGTATCATCCCCTTGCCCTGTGAAAGCCCCAGCCCATGCAACGGGTCTACTCGGACCCATGCCAGTGCTGGCACAAGTCTGTGTGCACCTGGGTTAGTGGATCAGGCCTGGGAAGGGGGATAGGATATGGTGCACACCAGTGCCGTCAATCCCGCCCCTCCCAGACCCAATCTGCCCACCTTACCCCCGTCGCCACCCTCTCCCACCCCATTCTGCCACTTCCCCGCCCTCCCCCTGCTCCCACGTCGCTCAGCACCAACCTTACCTACTTCAGCGTCCGCCTCTCCTTACACTGCTGCTGGCGGGAAGACACAGGCCTTCCCATCAGCTCTGCTGTCTGGCACGCCATTGCAAATGGCTTTAGGGTAGCTTTTCGCTGGCCGGCGCACACGCCACCAGTGCACACACACAGATGTTAGGATTGTGCTGTTAGTCTCACCCACATCCAGCTCCCAACTACCTTCAGGGACCAGGCAGCAATCCAGAACCCTTGGAATCAGGTGGAAAGGAGAGAAAGAGCTGTGTGTCATCAGCATATTGAGAGAAAGAACTGGGTGTCATCAGCATATTGAGAGAGAAGTGCTCCTCAGGGCTACATTAGACTTGAAAGCCATACGAATAGGACGTTCCCAGCACAAAGACCTCTTGAAATTTGCTTTGCCAGGAGTTCTGGGGAGTTGATTCTTATATAGTTCTGTTGATCTAAGATGGAGGCACGAACGCAGCCTTAGCTGCATTTAGCTTTGGAAGCCAGCACTCTGTCCTCATAGTTATGGTGGGCATTCCTTCCTTCTGGATGTGCATTCCATCCTCCATAACTCGGAGTCGGAGTCACTCAGAAGTCATCACTTGGAAAAGAAGCAGCGATACATCAATTGGAAGGTAGGTTTAGTAAATGCTGAATGTATCATCTTCTGAGCATTATTTCTGCTTTCCAAGACAGTTTTCATCTGGTAGAAGTAAGTGAATGTGAAGGGAATTGGGTGTATAGGGATGAACCTTAAAACACTATTCTTATGTGTTTTCATTTCCCAAAAAGCTTCAGGGAAAGAAAGACAAGGAGGAGCAGCCAAAAAGACTGCGTGGATCAAATTCACATTGCACAAAGAGAGAGCATTTGGCAGCAACACCAAAGGGGACATGCAAACTGTGTTTGTGTATTCTTTGGCTCTCAGTGCTTACAGTTCACTCCTGATATTTGCACTGGCTCTTAATTATGTTAAGCAGTGTCATCTTATTACAGTTTTAAAATGTGACAATAACCTCAAGTGAACTCTGGTTAAAAAAAAATGCATCATTTGAACTGGATGTTAGCATTTCAAAAGGAGCCAAGCCTGTTTCTTTTCATTAGTTGGACTGCATAGGAGTTAAGTAAGAAAAGAAGACTGGAAGAAATCAGAATGCAGCAAAAAGCTGCTTTTTAAGAAAACATTTTTCTTCAGATCTGCTTTTAATGGATATGTTCCATCTGATTGTTTATTCTGCAGAGAGTTCTTATTTTTTTTCCTTGTTGTAAGGAAAAAGAACAGGAAGGGTTCCCACCTGCTAGTCCTGCAGCGTGGCAGGGACTCAGAGGGCTGGCTGAGTGTCCAAGTGTGATGTAATGGATAGAATTGGTGTAGAGTAGACTAGAGCAACCTTACCTTGGAGGGTGAATTGAGAGTGGGTGCAGAAGGCTCTGCACTGTGCCTGCTTCCCTGGCTAGACGCCTCAGTAAGGAGGAGAAATGGAGGGGGTTCTAAGCTTCACCCTTGTTTCCTCCTCTAAGGGATGTTCACAGGATTCTGTCTAGGTAGGTCCTCCAAGCCGTCTTCTACCTGTTTTCTCTCCTCATCGGTGTCTGGGCTCTTCAGCTCATCAGAGCAATCTGCGCATGCAGTTTTGCTTTATCCCGCCCCACCAAAGGACCCAGCAGGAGCATCCATGTTGCCCTGGCAACGTGGTTGCTGAGCAATGCCACCTTGTGCTGTGACAGCTCCCAGGATGGGGTCTTGGTTTTGGAGAGCAGGCATTTGACAAAGGTCCTGCTGCAGTGTGGTCAACAGGTCAAGGTCATTCAATCAGGTCAGGTACCCCTCTGAGGTTGGAGACCCCTCACAGCCAGATTTGATTTGGAGAGACCCTATTTCAAAGCCTTGCTCACCTATTAAGTCACTGAGTGAAATTGGACTACTCATCTCTCAGCATAAACGACCTTGTAGGAGCATTAATATGAGGATATAATGGATATCCTCATGTACACTGTCCTGGATAGCACAGACTAGAAAGAGGTACAGAAAAGTGTACGGTACCTTAATCAGCAGGTCAGAGCATGTTCCCTAACAAGATGATGGACTTTGTATTTTAAGAGACAAAAAAGACATATCTTTGGTGTGTTGGCTGCAAACAACAAACATGGCTACTCTTCTGGACATTGTGACCATGGAAGGTCTAGCTGAGAAGGGGAGCTCAAATTTGCACACATGCTTTCTCCGCCCAGGCCTCTTGCTGCCCTCCTCCCAGGGCTGGCCCAGCCATGAAGTGGGCTGTTGCAGCTTGCATCAGTAGCAGATGGCAGGGGTGAGGGGTGGCAGATTCAAGGTACTCTTCACCCTGAGTCTGCCGCCACCCCCCTCCAGCCCACCACAGACACAAGCCGCATTGATCTGCTTCTTGCTTGCTAAAAGCGGGTGGAAAGCAAATCATTCACTTTCTTGCTGTGCTCCATTGCACAGTTGTCCAAACCTTGCAAGACTTCTGGTTTCATTTAAAGGGACCGTGTGAACATTTGCACAGTCCCTATAAATAAAACTGGAAGTCCCATGCTTCCTCGTTTGTGAGAACTGTATGATGGAGCATGGTATGGAGCTTTTTTTATTTTTAAAGCATGCCATGGCAGCAGTGGTGTCGCTTGAGGTGGGGCGGAAAGCTAAGTTCTGCAGCTTTCCACCCCACCGTTACTCTCTGGTACGAGGCGCCCCGCCCCCTCGTCATAGGAGCCCGTCAGTGGAGAGAAAGCAACGCACAGGAGAGTCCCTGCGTGTTGCTTTCTCTCCGCTGACGGGCTCCTATGACGAGGGGGCGGGGCACCTCGTACTGGAGAGTAACGGTGGGGCAGAAAGCTGCAGAACTTAGCTTTCCGCCCCACCTCCAGCGACGCCATCACATGGCAGAGGCAGCAGTGGTGGCTCCAGGGCAGCATGGTGTTGGGTGGCATCCCCAGTCATGCCAACCCTGCCTCCTCCTCCAGTTGTTGCTACTGCTGGCTGGATT
Organism: Plestiodon gilberti rubricaudatus; assembly: GCA_026170595.1. NCBI lineage: Eukaryota > Metazoa > Chordata > Lepidosauria > Squamata > Scincidae > Plestiodon > Plestiodon gilberti. The sequence goes on from JANXHW010000002.1 coordinate 42,958,758, forward strand.
ACACCTCATTTTCTTGACTGGGCAGCCACCCTAGTGTGGTGTGCAGCCACACTGCCCTCTTCTACCTCTTCCCTTCTCACTGACAAATGAGTGCACCCTCTTGCTGCACCACTCTGCTGCTCGCTTCCCTGGTTGGCAGGAAGGAGAGAAGGCTGGCATGAGAACAGTGCAGCAACAGTGCATGCTCCATTTTAAGATGAAGAGGCGGTGAAGCAGGGAAAGCCAGAGCAGAGAGGAAATGCTAATGTCATACACAGCCCAATCCTGTGTAACTCTTGTGTATAGCAGTAGATCCCCCAGTGTAAGAGTAAGAGTAAGAGTACGTACACTTGCCGTACGCTGTAACGTGCCGTACGCTGATGGACGCAGGACAGACACCGGTGTAACCCCCCTTGGACACCTTACACGCGCAGTTCGGATGCGGAACGGACACCGGCGCAACTCCGCTGGTGCAGGGGGCATTCAGACACCCCGAGAATGCCCCCTGCACCGGCAGAGTTGCGCCGGCGTCCGTTCCGCGTCTGAACTGCACATGTGAGGTGTCAGAGGAGGGTTGCACCGGTGTCCATCCTGCGTCTGTCAGTGTACGGCAAGTTGCACTGGCATAAGTGCTCTTATACCAGGGGATCTACTGTTACACCGGTGCAAGAGGATTGCACCCACAGTATGAGAGAAAGTGCAGGAGACAATGCAAGATTGATAGCTGACAGTGGAAGTGAGGGGTTTGGAGGTGGAACAGATGCAGCCTGGAGTCATAGAAAAGAAGAAACCCTAAACCAGGGGTTCTCAACCTTTTTCACCAAGTGTACCCCCTGGCATGGTCAAATTTTTGAAGTATCCCCTGTGCCAATTAATTAATTAATTAATTACTGGTAATTAATTAATTAATGGTAATTCATTAATTAATTACTTATTAAAATGTAAAATTTAATCATTAAAATTACTCAGCTTACACTGTTAGCCACCCTTTTTTCATTTTTTGCCACCCCTTTTTATTTTTAAAGAAAATATCACCACAGGTCTCCCATCCAAAAACAAACCAAAGCAATTCCTTCTTAGCTTCCTTAAGAAGGCAGAGAACCATCTCAATCTGCCATAAGGGCTGCCTTTTCTAAATAGAAGAAACAATGTATTCTAAAACCCAGCATATAAATTGAACCAGCCAGTAGGAAAGCACTTAATTTGCATTCTACTTGGGAACACAGTCTGGGGGGAGAGAAGGGGTGGTTTTGTTGCACAAGAACTTCTTATGTTCACTGTCAATGAAGTTTCTCTTTTTAGTAATAAATTAGGGACTATTTAGTCAGATAACTTACTCACCCTAACTTGGATGTAAATGCTAGAAAGGGTTTATATAGTGATTTGGCAGAGGTTTTTTTTTTATATGGGAGTAGCAAGTCTGTGCCTTGACAGCTGTGAGCCGGGAGTTTAAATTTAAAAAAACTAAAAGCGATGCCGGCAAGCCGCATACCCCTGCCCGTTGGTTCGTGTACCCCCAGGGGTATGCGTACCACAGGTTGAGAACCGCTACCCTAAACTTTTTTCCCCCTCGAGTGACCCTCCCTGTGAAGCTTTTAGTGGAACAGACTGGGCCCCTAAAGCTGGCATAATCTAGAGCAGTGGTTCCCAAACGTTTTAGCACTGGGACCCACTTTTTAAAACGACACTCTGTCGGGACGCACCTAGCTTTACGAGAAAAAAGGGTGATCTAGAAAGAAATACAGTAATATTTTTATAAGTAATGTTTTATTATTTATTTGCAAAAAACTCAATCTATTTCTTGTAATGAGGCAACCCTAATGAATAGCCTCAAGGCTTGAGGGGCTTAGTTATGTGAACCAGTCTTCACCTGCCCCCACTACCCATTGTTGAGGAACTTGGGGGAAAAAAAACACCATAAAAAAGACCCTCCAACATCTCCCTATATTTACACAAGCTTGCAAACTGCAGGAGCTCAGCTGTTTGCAGGGCAATTAGCAGCTATTTGATTTTTGAATAGCCTCAGAGCTTGAAGGAATTACTTATCTGATCTTTCCACCACTGGTGTTTTCATTGGAGGCTCTGTGGGACCCACCAGAAATCTGGCCACGACCCACAGTTTGAGAAACACTGATCTAGAGAAAGTGGGAGTAATTCAGAAGTTCATGAATTAAGGAAGCAAACCAAACTGTTATACTTTTGAAAGGAGCTATTTGCAAACAGAGTAATTTTTCTTGTGTGAAGAAGTGTACAGGTGGGCCCCCATATCCACGGATTCACTATCCACGGTTTCAGTTATCTATTATCCACGGATCACGGGGACCCCCCAGGCTTTTACTTTTTTCCCCAGTAACCTTCGTTTCTTCCTTAAACAAACAGGAGAAGCAGCCTCTGGCTGCTTATTGCAGGCAAGTAGAACGAAACTAAGTCCTAGAGAGGCTCTGCAAGGTTAACAGAAACCTTGCAGAGCCTCTCTAGGACTTAGTCTCGTTCTACTTGCCTGCAATGGAGGCTGCTTCTCTGTTTGTTGGAAGAAATAAAGCTTGCTGAAAGAAAAATAAGAGCTGGGGGCGCGCGCATGCCTGCCTGCAGGGGAAGCAGGGCGGGGGGCCCTCAGGAAACCATGGAAGGGGGGGTTCGCTCTTATCCACAGTTTCAAGTATCCACGGAGGGGCCTGGAACATATCCCCAGGGGATATGGGGGGAGTACTGTACATGCATTGTTGCTTTTTGCACTTTTTTGATAGCTTCCTCTGGCAGGGGGCTGCACGTTTTTGGGTCTGGGGGGGTTGTGATACAGCCCCCCTGCTGATACTAAACTAGTCTAGAGCAATGCCTCAGCTGGCTTACTGCCTGGGAACCACATCTGTGCCCTGTCGAGTTTCATGATGAGAAAAAGGTGGGCTATAAATGTAATCAAATAAAGTAAAATATCTAGGGATAAATGCCTTAAACGTTTGAGCTGCCAAGATGGTTTGCGTTTCAGCTTTGGTTGCTGAGTGAGCTGAGAAAGAGCACAGGCTATTGATATGATTTGGGTAGGAGAACAAAGCAAACTTGTCTTAGATGGTACAGAAAACAAATGTTAATGTCTTGAAGACCTCTGGAGTCTTTCTTTCTAGGATGCAGTTCTGTTGGCATGGGTGAAAATCCTTTTATCTTTGCCCTGGTTATACTTATGAAACCTGTTCACCTTGGAAATTGGCAAGATGTGGGGAGGAGGGCCATTTCGGTTAGAAAATTCGTCAGTGTTTGAGAACATCAAGAAAGAACACTGGGAGGCTGAAGTGACGTCTATCTTCATGTCAATAATCGTGTACCAAAGCCAGAGACAATTGTGTGTACTTAAGACTGGGACAATGTGTACAAGGGAAAGCATTGTCTTTTGTCAGAAGTGATGGTGTGATTGGGGTTAGTTTTGTCTAGAGCAGGTGCCCCAAAATTTTCAGCTGCTAAGGCCGCATCGCTCAATCTTGCTCTTATGGTGGGCTGGAGAGACTCAGTTATAGAAAATGATTTCTTTGTACATAACCTAAGAATTTTCACAACAGGAGAAAAATATTTGCAATATCTGTAGTGCAGGGTTGCTTGCTGCCACTTAGCTGGGCTCTCAGTGAGAATGACTCGGCCCAGCAGTCGCTTGATCCAGCAGGAGGTATGTGATGGTGAGTAGGGATAAGGGGAAGAGAGGAAGGAGTGTGGGGAGGTACATGCAATTATTATGCCACTAACAGCCCAATCCTATTCAACCCCCCTCCCAACATCACAGCGGTGCCAAAATGGTAGACACTGCATCCTGTGCGGGAGGTGGGGTGGGTGGGTGTAAGGGGATTAAACAATGTTTAATACACTTATCCCTGCGTAAGCCTCACAGCCCACAATGGGTCTCCTCGGACCTACTCCAGCTATTTTGCTAGCGTATGTCCAAGGAGAAAAAAGGGGTGGGGAGGCTGCAGGAAAGGGGGATAAGATCCAGCATAGGTCTTGAGCAACGGATCTTCCTCCTCCTGCAGCCTACCTGCCCCCCATTCCATCCCCTCCCTGCCCACGTCCTGCCCTTTCCTCGCCTTCCCACTGTCTTACATTTGTGTCCAGAGTTCCTCTGGTGCGGCTGGGAAGGTGCAGGCCTTCCCACCAGCATCCCTGGCACTGCACTGTCAGTCAGCACCAGCGTGGGAGGTGCACTGCCATCGAGCGACAGGTTTAGGATTGTGCCCCGAGCTCAGCAAACCAGTCAAAATGTGTTAGTGGGCCACGTGTGGCCGGTGGGCCGTAGCTTGGGGCCAACTGGTCTAGAGGAAGACATTTATTGGTGATGGGAATGCTGAGTATTCATTCTGGGGGAAGAGATCAACCTCTGATATCTATGCAGTTTATCTATCACTGTGTATATTCTTAATTTTTGTTAATCTGTCCATTTAGTTTCTTCCCCAGGCTTGAGCTTTGGACTCTCGAGACCTTGTGTGAGGACAAGTGTTTATTTTGAGAGGCCTTTGGCTCAGTTAGTATAAAATTGGCCTGTAGCTGTGCCTGCCAAACTTGGTGGGTGGGTTTCAGAGGTCCTTAATTTCCTGGAATCTCTTTCAGCCTTGAGAATATGACAGCCATCAGAGTTGAAGGGAAGGACACAGAGATGACTAGAAGCATCTTGGGTGATCACAGACTTGGTTTTGCAAGATAATTTGGATAAATCTGTCCTCAGAATACGTACTGATCTGAGCACCAGCATTTTGATTGAATGCTTGACTATAACCCTATCCAATGTATGTCTCCTCCAACATAACAGAGGATGTTGAAGCACAATACTCTCTGCTTGCTAATTGCAACACACTTATATGCAATGCTGTTGGTGAGGTTGACTCAACTCTCAGTTGGCCATGCAAGAAACAGCAGGAAAGCTGAGAAATACTGGATTCAGATGCAATGTCTGGCATAGTTGAGACCACACAAAAGCAGAGATTTGCAAGCTTACATCCTCTATCACACGCAATGCCAGGGCACAGTTGCCAGCCTCGTACGTAGCCAGAGAGCTGGCTGCAGAGATGGAGGAACTGCAGCAAAAGGCAGTAATGATCATTCCTACCACTAGATTCTCTCCACTCCCAGCCCAATCCTATCCAGCACTGGTGCAGCGTGTGCACCAGGCCCATGCTGTGTCCTGTGCTGGAGAAGATTGAGCTTGGGGGGTCTTCTTGGAGTAAGGGGACATTCGTCCATCGTCCCCTTACCCCGAGTAATGCTCCAGCCTCCGCTATGGGGCTACTCAGGTCAGTACCACCTAATTTGGCAGCGCTGATCTAAGAAGCCTTGTCTCGGGCCTGGAGACCTGGGAAGGTAGATAGGATATGGCGTCCTATGAGGATGCTGATCCCACTCCCCTCCCAGGCCTTATCCTCCCCCTCTCTGCCCTCCCCTACCCCATTACACCCCTCCCCGCCCTCCCCCAGCCCCACCACACTGTGCTTGCAGAAGGTTTATTCTTTGGTATCTCTAGGTAGGTTGAGAAAGACTTCTTTGAAACTTTGGAGAGCAGCTTACTGTCAGTGTGGACAATACTGAGATAGGTAGACCAAGGGCTGACTCAGTATGGCAGTTCTATGTAGGGAAGGAGCCAGTACATAGCTGCTGACTAAGGTGGGACCTGTGTGCATGGCCAGATTAGTGGTGTCTCGTTAGTTGAGCCTGGATGTTAACAACCTGGATTAAGATCTGCTCTGCCAGGAACAAGTCAATATAAGCCTCAGCTCCCCACCTGTAAAAGGATGAGAATCCTCACCCATGTCACAGGGTGTTGCGAGGACAAATGAGATTATGACGAAGGACTTTAAAAGTTGTATAGAAATAGGTCTATTTATGCAACCAAATTACACCAGTAGTAATTGGTCTGTAAAGTTTCTAGTGCTAATGCTTTATTGACTCTTCTTATTCATCAAACTGGAGGCATTAATGGACAAGGTATTGACTTTCAGGTTTTTGTGCAGATGGTCATAAAGAAAGCTGTAGTTGTAGGGCTTAGGAAGAGTTCAGATCCAAATGCTCAACAATGCCAAATGTACTTTCCTTGTTTGTTTTATAAAACTAGATAATGGATAAAAGAAATGGTACTCTCTAAACTTCAACCCAGGCCAACGCATTACATTTAGCATGTGGGAGGGGGCATGATTCAAACAAAAAGGGCTTTGTCAAACAAAGGATTGCAACAAATCTTTGACAGCTTTTCCCTTTTTTATTAATTGACCTATTCTTTAAGCAACAATTTGTGTGTGAATTAAATTACACAGTGGTAACAATGGAGGGGTGCTTTTCAGAATAGTCATTGATAAGAGGAAGCAAAAATGTCTTTGGCTTAAAAATGTCTTTGGTCAAAAGGAGAGCACATATGCCACAAATCTCTTTGTACCTGATGAAGCTCATTACCTGCTAGCCTTGGTTTAAAACCTGTTTTGTTGTGAGCATGTGCACTAGTCTCTTATACATGAGAAGTAATGCCCACCAGGGATGTGGATCAGGTCTCTGACTCCAAGTCTTGAGCCAAGTCTCTGGGTCCAAGTCTCAAGTCAAGTCCCAAGTCTTTGCCCCCAAGTCCGGAGTCTTTGGTCACGAGTTGCGAGTCCCTATCTATTTAATGGGGAAAATGGGTTTAAACCTGAATAAAATTTGACTTGTTGTAAAAGGCGCCAAGTCTCGAGTTGAGTCTTTCAAGTCTTTTACAATTGCTGAGTCAAGTCTGAGTCAAATCATTGACATGACTTGAGTCAGACTCAAGTCCGAGTCAATAGACTCAAGTCTACATCACTGATGTCTACCAGTGCTTCTTTAAAGGCATCCACGTCCTCTCCTGTTGGGCATCATCTTTAGAAGATAACCCAACCAAATCCAGTTTGGGGTCATGCTCCAGAAAGACTGAGCACCTGCATGATTGTATGTAGCGCTCTTTGCTTGCTATGCGCATTGTGCTGCTGGGTTCTCTTTCATGTCTTGGTTCATCTTCAAAGCCAGCTTTTGCACACTAATGTCATTGTTGTGGCATCCACATTTCTTGTGTCTCCCTCTTTTAGCAATAGTCTCGTATCTGACACAAGAGTAATACCAGGGGAGTTACTGCTTATATTTGTGGTAATCTTTTAAAATAAAAAATATAAGAAGAGCCTTGCTAGATCAGACCAAAGGTTCATCAAATTTAGCATCCTGCTTCCCACACTAGCCACCAGATGCTGCTGGGAAGCCCACAAGCAGGCTTTAAAAACACTAGCCCTTTCCCGTGGTTGCTCCCGAGCAGATGGAATTCAGAGGTATGCTGCCCCTGAACCTGGAGGGTCCACATAGCCATATTTAGGCCTATCTGCCATGATCACCATTGAAAATGCATTTTTAAGGTCCAATGCATATCCCACCATTGTAAATGCATTAAGGCTCAAGTTAGATGTGTGTAGGCTATTGCATAATTGTTAAACTTGCATTTGCCCCATACAAAGTATGAGGAACTACTCTTTTTTAAACAGAAAGGTGTACCCAGGGAAGGGATTGAACCCGCCCCTACCTGAGGCATCTGGTGCTCCCTGAGGCATCTGGTGGGGCCACTGTGTGATACAGGAAGCTGGACTAGATGGGCTTTTGGCCTGATCCAGCAGGGCTCTTCTTATGTTCTTATGTTCTACCTTGGTGTGCTCTGTAGCTTTAAGACATTTCCTCCTTGCCCAGTTCAGTTCCAGATGGATTGGTCCATCTAGTTCAGCATTGTCAGCACCAACTCGCAGGAGCTCTCCAGCGTATCAAGAAGGGGTTACCCTACCTGGAGATGCTGCCAGGGATTCAACCTGGGACCTTCTGCATGCAAAGCACATGCTCTACAACTGAGCTACAGCTTCTCCCTTAATAGGAGCATCTCCCTTGATGTACCCCATCCCTAGCTATAAACTTAAAAGATGTGGTTTTTTTAAATTCAGAGAGGTAATTAAATTAAATTTAATTCAGAGAGGGTTGGTTTGCAGGATCTGTCCACCAAACATGGGAAGGAAGGAGACCTCGGTTTTGACATGTGTTTTCTATTTGTATAGGCATGTTTTATAGCCAGCTGCTCCTATTGTACTATACATATTTATATCTGGGAGAACTTCCTGGAAGCGATTGCATTCAAATAATTCCACCCTAATGCACATCTTGCCTTGGATGTTATTTACTTTAATAATTGATGCAAAGTTATAGAGTTGCCTGGTTTGTTTCATTGTCAGCTGTGGCACATATTATGGCAACTTGAATACGGGCTATCAAAATGTATGTGTCACATTCATACTGTTGTTTGTACAGTGACTTTTTGTACTCATTCTATCAAACAGCATACCTTCCACCATTTCACTCCAGTTCTTGTACTGGGGAGCACTGCCCTAGCTCCACCCTCCTATCAGGGCTAGAATCAGGGCATTGACTGAGGACCCACACAGCCCTTGGAAAACCTAATGAGGCCGACCCTCTGAATCCCACAGTCCTGGTGGCAGCAGTGGTCTGGCTCAGGCCAAGAGACACACACTGCTGCTGTGCCTGGCACCCCATTTGCAAATGGAAGCACCCCAGGGCCCCTGCATGATTGCAGGACAATAGGGGATGCTCCCATTGGCTGCTGGGGACGTTGGGAGGAGAAGGATGGATGGGAGGCAGAGGAAGAAGACAGCAACTCCTCTTCTTCCCATTGTCTCCATCAGAGAATGGGGAGGTATGTGGCAGTGACTCCTCCTTCCCTACGTACTGCTGCTAGTATGCTGGTGGGGCCTACAGGGCTTTGCCCCCCCCAGGGCCCCCACCAATTAGCACTGTTCCTTCATTCCCTACTGCTAAAGGCTCTACTCACCTTTACAGCACAATCCTGCGCAGGATGCAGGCCACGCCGGCGTAGCCCGGGTTCACCTCGGGGCAAGGGGACATTCGTCCTCTTTCCCTGGTGTAAGTGCTGGAGGCCCCAATGGGCCTCCTCAGATGTGCACCAGCTCTTTAGCTGGTGCACAACCGGGGAGGCCATGTAAGGTCAGCCTGGCCCAGGAAGGGGCTTGGGATATCAGTGCCGATATCCCTGCCCCCTCCCAGGCTGGGCCAGCTAATGGCCCCCTCCCTACCACCCCGGCCTGCCCTCCCTGCGCCCTCTCACCAACTGGCCTAGGACTTACCTGGATTGACCAGCGCAGGTCCTGGACAACGATGGTGTGAGCGGTGCCAGCCTCTCTGCCGGCCTAAAGTTAGGCAGGTTTGGGCTGTCAGTGTGCTATATTATATATGCTCAGCAGCTGCAGTATATAAACAAGCAGACTGCACATAAGATGGTGCCTTAGTGCTCTTTATTGCACGAATTGACCTTAGCGATGATGTATGTGCTCCCTTTTACTTCAGCTATCCAGGATCCTGACATCTGCTAACGTCGAACTTGGTTATGAATGGGAGTTCCTGTGCATTTTTGATTTGCCTTGCTGACAATGTTATTTTTCAAAAAGTGGAAGAAGGAACATGGCATGGGGATCAACTAACCTGGGTTTAATCCTTATCAACAGGGAAGAATTGTCTGAAGTGAAAATGGCAGGGATTTTGGGTGAAAGTGACTGTGTTCGCTTGGAATTCTCAGTATCGAGGGAAAGCCAAACTAAGGGGAGTTAGATGTGGGCCCTGGATTTCAGGAAAGCTCATTTTAATGAGCTCAGAGGAAAATTAAGTTACGGTATATATCCCATGGTTGGAACTTATAAAGGAGTACAAAAAGGATAGGATATTTTGAAAAGTGAGATTCTGAAGGCACAATCACAAACAGTTCCCATGAGAAGAAACGTTGGGAGTAAGGAAACCAGTGTGGTTGCTTAAAGAGCTTTCTGACAAGTTGAGAAGCAAAAAGAACATGTAAAAGAAGTGGGACGGATTACAAAGGAACAGTACATAGGGGAGGGCGGTAACCCACAGTTGCAGGGATAGTGTCAGGAATGGAAAAGCTCAGAATGAGCTAAGCCAGGGGTGGTCAACCTTCCACCATTAGGGCCTCTGCGTTCTTAAGAGGTGTGTAGAATCTTGGCAGCTGCAAGTGCTGATGGTGCTGCTAAAGCAGCTGCACCTGCTGAAATGCCCTCACCTATACAACCATTAAAGGTCCAGGAGCTTTCATGTTGAAAGGTTGGCCACCCCTGAGCTAAGCCTTGCCGAAAATAATAAGAATGTGTTTTTTGGGGTTATGGCTAAAGGAAGAGGACAATCAAGGAAATGGTAGCTCTGCTGTTTGGAGAAGGTAGTAAGGAGATAATGGGTGATGGAGAAAAGGCAGAGCTACTCCATTCTTATGTTGTGTCTGGCTTCTCCCACAAAGGAAAGTTGTTGCACTCACAAGAAAGTCGAGCTATCTTGGCTCAAGATAGGTAAAGAGATTGTAAGGGAATACTTAGTTCAAATGAATTTAAGTCTCCAAACCCAGATGAACTACACTCCAGGGTACAGGCTTACAGAAGTCATCTTGGAGTCATGCCAGATGCTGGAGGACTGGCGACAAGCAAGTGTTGCCTCTGTCTTTAAAAAGAGGAAAAAGGAGAGTCTGGGAGAACTGCAGACCTGTCGGCTTGATGTCAGCACCTGGTAAGATCCTGGAATAGATGATTACGCAGAATGCCTATGAGCACTTCGGAAATAATGGGGTGGTTTCTAGGAACCAGCATGGCTTTTTTCAAGAACAAGTCATGTCAGACTAATCTCATTTCCTTCTCAGTGAAGAATTTGACAAAGTCTCCTATAATATCGTTGTTGGTAAAATGTGGGCTAGATAGTAATACTATTAGGAGGGTTCAAATCTGGTTGAACCAAAGCTGGTTGAACCAACCATTCCCAACAAGTGCTAATAAATAACTTCATGTCAATCTGGAGACAGGTATCAAGTGGAGAGCTTCAGGGTTCTGTCTTGGACCCTGGGCTGTTAAGCATTTTTATAAATGACCTGGATGTGGGGGTAGAGCAGGATGCTTATCAGATCTGCAAATGACACAAAGCTGGGAAGCAGCTACTGATCTGAAAGACGGAATTAGGATTCAAAATGATTTTGACATTCTTGATCATTCTCTACCAACAGGAGGAAGATCAATGGAGATAAATGTAAAGTTTTAAATGTAGGTACAAAAAAATCAGAGGCAGAAGCGTCACTAGGACGCGCGTCACCCCAAAGCAAGGGGGCACGCGTCACCCTAGTGATGCTCTGACATTCGGCACGGCCAAAGGCCGTGCCGCGATTTTGAGGGGGGGCGACCCGGCTGCACCCTTCCCCGGGTGCCCCCCCGCCCTGCGTTGCCCTCTGGATGCTCCGAGGCCGGCCTGGGAGCCAGCCCCGGAGCGTCCGCCCGGCCGGCGCTCCAGGACCTTCTTCAGGGCCTTCTGAAAAAAGGCCCATGCACTGCGTCAATACGGGTATTTTTACCATTTTCGCGCATGCGCAGAGACCGTTTTGAGGGCAAGGGCCTGCCCTCTTGCCCTCAAAACGGTCTGCGCATACGTGAAAATGGTAAAAATACCCGTATTGATGCACTGGGCCTTCTTTCAGAAGGCCCTGGAGCGCCGGCGGGGACGGACGCTCCAAGGCCGGCTCCCAGGCCGGCCTCGGAGCGTCCGGAGGGTGACGCGCGTCACCCCCTGGCGGCCCGTCCCCCTGCCACGCTCCAGCGACGCCACTGATCAGAGGTACAAAAAAATCAGAGGTACAAAAAAAATCAGAGGTACAGAATGGGAGAGTCCTTAGGGCTTCAATCCTGTGTACACTTACTTGGGAGCAAGTGTCATTAAATTCAGTGGGGCTTACTTCTGAGTAGATATTCATAGGATTGCATTGTTAGTGGACCACAAGCTGCACATGAGGCAGCAGTTTTATACAGCTGCGTGCACGCGCGCACACACACACACACACACACACACACACACACACACACACAAGCAAACGCAGCGCTGGGTTGCATCAACAGAGACTTCTTAGAATATTGTATCCAGTTCTTTGCACCACATATTAAAAGGGACAATGGTAAGATGGAACAGGCTCAAAGGATGGCAACAGAGACGTTGAAGGATCTGGAAACCAAGTTCTATGAGAAAGGGTTAAAAGAGCGTGGTGTGTTTAGACTGCAGAAGAGAAGAGTAAGGGGAGAAAGGATAGCTGTCTTCATTTATCATAAGGAAGAAGGTAAGGTCTTACTGATGCTGGGAAATATTGAAGGCAAAAGGAGAAGGGGAAGGCAAAGGATGAGATGGTTAGACAGCATCACCGATGCAACGAACATGAAAATGAGCGAACTCAGGAAGATAGTGGAGGACAGGAAGGCCTGGCGGGATATGGTTCATGGGATCATGAAGGGTCGGACACGACTTAACGACTGAACAACAACAAAGTCTTACTCGTTGTAGCTCCTGAAGGCAGGGCTTGAAATGAGAATGGGTTGAAATGAAAGGGAAGAAGTCAATTTAGGCTAGACATCGGGAAGATTTTTCTAATTGTGAGAGCTGTCGGAAACTGGAACAGCCTGCCTTGTGCAGTAGTAGACTCTCCCTCACTGGAGGTTTTCAAGCAGAGGTTGGACATCTGTCAGGGATACTGTAGCAGTTGCCTGTACTGAGCAGGGGGTTGGGCTGGATGATCTCTAGGGTTACTTGCATCTCTAATATTCTATGATTCTAAGGTTTAACTTCTTGAGAGAGAAAACTGAACCCTGAAGAATGATCTCTATTAACTTACACAATTTTTGAAAACACAGGTTTCCACAAAATGAAGATAACAACAAAACAGGATCTTCTAAGAAAAAATCATCTTCAAACAGGGAAAAAGTCACAAATTCTGTTTATATGTGTTAAAATCAAATAAAACAAAGATCTAAATTTTAAAGGTTTTGTTTTGTTTAAAGATTTTTTGTTTTATTTGATTTTAACAAATATAAACAGAATTTTTTTGTGACCTCCCCCCCACCCCCGTTTGAAGATTTTTTTCTTGTAATATAGTTGCAGGTCATAACAATTTCTGCTCTTTTTTTAAAACAGGATCTGTTCCTTGTAAATATGGGCATTTGGAGCATATGAAACAGGTGGGAAAACTGACAAGTAAGAAAGAGGGGAAATAATTGATAAAACTGTTGATTTTGTAGCTTGTTAGTACTGCAGTGCAAACTGAGGCTCTGGTAGTGTCAAGCCAGCAATGCTGTGATGACTAAGAACTGCTTAAAAAAAATCTTTCACCAGCTGTTATATATTTGATAAAGACATATGTGCCATTGGAAGGCCTGTGTTCTGAAACTGACCTGAGAAAGGGTTTTAATGTTGTCTGGGTTCGGACTTACCCCAGGGCTCCAACGACAGTGACAAGCTCAGTTTGGAGAGGCGGAGCAGTCGAGAGCCTTCCAGTGAAGCCAAGGAGCTGCTCCAGATTTCCCCTGGCTGACCCACACAGCAGGAAAAGTCCATGCCAGTGGCTGCCAGTGATCCAGGCCTTCCTCCAAGAGTGACATAACAAGACGGTGCTGAGAGGGTGCCTGTGCAGCAACAGCTGGCGGGAAAGTCGACCGATGTGAGACCAGTGGCAGCCACTGGGGGCAGCAGAGAGGCCAACAGCTGCAAGCATCTGCCGGCATGGCAGGGACAGCCTCAGGAGAATGGGAGGAGGCAGTTGGGAGCAGGGTGGGGCAGCTTATGGGGCCTAATGAGACCCTGGGGAAGGGCAAAACAAGGGTCTGTGATGATGATGGTGCTGAGATTCCTTCAGTAGGAGGAAGAGGTGGCCGAGGAGAGATCCTCTGCCTCCACCAACAACAATGCAGCTGAAACTGCATGAGTGTGGGCGTGGGTGTGGACAACCCCCTCACCACAGGGATTCTGAGGCCTGGCAGGGGGAAGGAATTTTGACCCAGAACCCAACATCTCTCAGGGACCTGAGGACTTACAAATGTGTTTATTTCACAAATATCGCATAAGTCTTCTCTGAACTTAGTTTTGAGTCCTAAATTTGAACAAGCCAGAACCAGGTAGAATTTGAAATGCTTCCCGGATCTTGGCATGCAGTGAACTGGTGACTATCAGGAAATCACACCGTCAGGGCAGCCCAAAGCCTTCTGGTGCCTGAGGCAGCAGGTCAAATGCTGCCCCTCCTTACCCAGCGACATACAAGCCACCACGGCCTCTGCCTCTTCCCTTTGCTGGATTCCTCCCTGGAGTCAAAAAGGAGGAGGGGAATAAAAGAGGAAGTGCGGAGGAGAGCAGAGTCATGGGCTGGAGTCGCTCATTTAGCCCACCACTCTCCTCTTCTCCACATTTCCTCTTCTGCTCTGAGTCCCCTCTTTCTTTTTGTATTCAGGAAGTGGGAGAGGGAGAAGTACTGGACGAAGGCAGGTGATGGGTGCTGCCATTTACTGATCCACCACCTGGAGTGTTTGTCTCGTTCAGCTGCATGATGGATGGCCCTGCCGAAATAGGAAGCAGCAAAGAACAGACAGAGAGAAAAACTGTCCCTTACTTATAGGGAACCCCCTGAAAAATGTCTGTGATGTTTCTGCACCTTTCCCACCAGCCGTTTCTGAAACTGTGAATAACGTTTTGTAAAAGGATGTTACAAAATTGAGCCAACAGAAAATTTACAATGACTGGAAATGCTTCAGCTGTGGTTTATAGCATATCTCCACCGAGAAACAGGGAACAATTTCTGATTCAAAGCCTGGAATGTAGTGGGAACTGATGGTAAAACAGAGGAATGTTATGACTGGAGCAGCTGAGCAAAAATCCTTTCCAAGTCCATCAGTTGTATTTATATGAAATTGAAAAATAAAAGCAGAAGGGGGGAAAACGTTCCGCCCCATTCTCCTCAGAACCAAATGGTGCAAAGATGAGTAATTTTTTTTTAATGAAGTTGGACTAATGCCTTAGTGAATGCATAGACAGTCTTGGTTGGAAATGTGGAACTCCCCACCCACCCCCATTTTCAACCACTACTGGTTAGTGTTCTAGTCTTATGTAAACCTTTTTCAGAACGACAAATTCCATGCGGAATCAACACAGAGAGTGGGACTGGGATTATGCCTGTGTTCCATGCATTTATTGACTTTGTCCCCCGGGGCACTTCTCCACCTCCTCCCCCCTCCCCGATGGCACAGTGAGTGCTGCTGCAGCCATCAGTACTGAAGGTTCAGGGGTCAGCTGGTTGGCTGGACCCCCTGATGGGTGTGGACACTTGGCCAGTGTCCACAGCGCCCCTGACACTACCCTGATGTATCCATTTCTCCATATTGTGCATGGGAGCTCTCCATGGCATTTGGAGCCCTGTTTTTTCTGGGTTCCTCATCTGGTGAGATTCTGCACATAGAGATTGTTGTGTTGTGTGCACATGGCCTCTATACACACAGAATGAAATGAATAACATCAAGATCACAAGTACCATACTCACTCGGTCTGAGCAGGGAAGCAACAGCAGATGCCATCGATCAAATGACACCATTATCAGATCAAGGTCTAATTAGAAGTGATGTGTGCCCCAGTTATATTGGACACAAGTCAAGTCATGTGCACTGCAGGTAACCAGGGGGTGAAGAAGGGGAGACAGACTGATCATTAACGTCCTTGGTAGATTGATTTTTGCTACCTGTCCATACCTGGACTTCAGGCCTGCACAGAAAGGAGCACTTGAAACCATTATAGCTGTGGTGATTGGAAGTGCTACTTTAGCACCTGTAATTCCTGCTGTCCAGGCCTGTGAGGTGCTTCAGCCTGTTCTGGTCCCTGGTTCAGGGTCAACACAAGCTGTGTACAGTAGATCACTTGGCTAATTTTTTTAACTCATGATGCAATCCTGTCTAAAGGGCCAGCCGCTGTACACCTCAGGAGAAGGTGACATTCATCCACTTCCTTGGGTGTAAACTGGGCCCTATGTGCCTCATCAGATGTATGCCAGCTATGAAGCTGACGTATATCCGGGGAGGCTGTGTAAGGCCGAACCAGGCTGGGAACGGGCAGAGGATATTGGTGGAGTGTGCTGCCGATATCCCCGCCCCTCCCAGCCCAGGCCGGCCAATAGCCACCCTCCTGGCTGCCCCTGACCACCCTCCCCCTGCACCGACTGGTGCAGGACCTACCTCCACTGGCGGCAGCAGGGTCCAGAGGGTGGCAGAGTGAGGGCTGCCGGCCTTCACGCCAGCAGCCCTTACTCCCGAGTTGTCGCAAATGTGCTTTACAGCACGTTTGCAACAGCTTAGAGCAGCGGAGTGCGCTCTGCCACTGTAGGACTTACGGAGGATTGCACTGTCAGTGAGGGAGTGTCCTGGGGAAAGATGGAAGAACAAGGTACTCCCTTTCTTTGGGATCCTGCCATTCTTCTGGTTGATGTCCAGTGTGGTGGCTATTTGCTTGCTTTCTAGCTGACGCACCCACCAGTCACCATTATTTTATATCTATGATGCATTTGTTTTGTATCCCTCTCAAGGAGCTCAGGACAAGTTCCAAAGGATTGTCCTAGTTTATCCTCATACTGACTCGATCAGGTAGGCTGAGAAATAATGGCTGACCCAGGTCTACCCTGAGAAAAAGGATTCAACCTTACAGTACATCTTCATAGTCCAAGCCCAGCAGTCAAAACCCTGTACCACGCTGACTATTCTCTGTTGTCCATCCTGGGTCCCTTCCTGCCCTGCCCTTTTCTGTCTTCCGAAGCTACTCCTTCGTTCCACCGCCTTTACAGTGGCTTGTAGAGCATTTCAGTCAAGCCACGCTGCGTATTCCCCTCTCTGTGGAATGTGCTTCCCTGCAATTTTTGTTGTGCCTCCTCTCTCTTTTCTTTCCACCATTCTTTGAAAACATAGTTGTTTGGCCAGGCCTTTTTGGATTATGTGTAGTAGTTTTAAATTTTATTATTGGTCAATTATGGCATTTTTGCTCTGTTGTTAGCCACTTCGAGTCTCCTTGAGGGAGGATATAAAAGTTTTAAAAATACATAAAATGTAGTCCAGGTTCTTGGCTGTTGCTACTGCTGTTGTCAACGCACCAGTCGTCCCAGGGCCTCTTCAAAAGAGCAACAGCCAATATCTTGCCAACAGCAGGAACACTGGCAGTGGCGAGAGCTCTCCAAGTGTATCTCTTTGGCTCTCTTCTTTCTGGTCTATGCATTGTTGTGAGAACCTTTTCATGTCAAAACTTCTGAAGAATTCCCCAAGCCTTTGCTTCCTCTTTGTGAATATTACCTTCATTCCTCCTCTTCTTTCAATTCATTGCATAGGTGTAAGTGATGGTTTGCTCAGATAAAAGGTATGTTACCAGAATGGTAAACTGGTGCAGTGGGTTAAACTGCTGAACCATGAGCTGTCGATCGAAAGGTCGGCAGTTCGAATCCGCGACGGGGTGAGCTCTCCTTGCTTGGCCAGCTCCTGCCAATGCCACAGCGACGCCTCTGGTTACAAAGCATGTTAATGTGAGTAGATAAACAGGTACTGCTTGTGGGAAGGTAAACAGCGCTCCGTGTTCCAGCCGCATGCTACGCGCTGCGGCAAGGAGAGTCATGCCGGCCACATGACCATGGAGGCATCTTCGGACAGCGCTGACTCTTCGGCTTTGAAATGGGGACGAGCACCACACCCTAGAGTCGGACACGACTGGACTTAACTGTCAGGGGTCACCTTTACCTTTTTAAACTGCTGGTAAAACGAATATTAATATGACTTATGTGGAAGTGGTGGCAACATGGCTTGCAAAAGCTTTGGAAAGGGAGTCTTGCAAAGGGAGAGTTATTGACACAAAGCCACATCCGAACAGTGTGATTCAGAAGCAGAGCAGCACTTCTGAAATGGTGTCTGCAGACCACCGATTCCCACTGTGCACCCTCGAATGTTCCCAAAGACCACAACAAAAATGACAGAGGCAAACCCTGATGGCTTTTTCCAGGACAAACCGTGCAGAAGGAAAAGAGTTTAATCTGGAAGATTTTCAGGCACCTTCTCAGTGCATGGTTGCCATCATGTCAGAAAAGACAATTCCTCAGAGAACAAACTAGCATAAGGTATCTCATATGTATCTCATGTATGCACCTGGGGCAGCTAGGGGATGTACATGTCAGCGCAATCCTAACCAACTTTCTAACGCCAGTGTAGCCGTGCCAACAGGACGTGCACTGCATTTTGCAGTGCAGGGGCAATCATGGAGGCCTCTTCAAGGTGAGGGACATTTGTCCCTTACCTTGGGGCTGCATTGCGGCTGCACCGGCGCTGGAAAGTTGGTTAGGATTGCGCTGTGTATCACGTACTTGATGAGAAATGTGTGATTCTCTTTTTTTTTAATATATTTAATTTTTATTAATAGACTACAAAACAAAAACAAAACAAAACAACATACTACAAAAGATTACAGCAAGCGCGAAGCAGTAAATCCTACTTGTATACTATTATCTATTTTCTACTTCTAATATCTAACTAAGCCTATATCTCTAATATACTATTCATTAAATTCACACTTCATCACTCCTTCTCTCTCTCTCTCTCTCTTAAAGAATCTATAAGTGGTATCCAAATATTCATAAAAAGATTAACTAACTTTTCTTTTATCATCCAAAAATCTTAATTCCCACTTCAAATATTTTAATATATAAAGCCACCCCATTTTTCTCCAAATGTGTTAAAATAAAAACCTTCCAAATGTTTCTTTAAAAAAAAATCTATATCCCCTTTTTATATAAAATTCTTAAAAACAAATCACATCTTACTTAAGTCTTTTCAAATAATAAAACATTATTTTTCTTTTATTCACAAAAGGGTTAACTAACCTTTCCTTTATCATCTAAAAGTCTTAACTTCCACTTCAAATTTCTAAATTTATTAAGTCACCCCATTTTTGTCTTCAAATTTGTTAATTCATCATCAAAAATTTTCCATCACTCTTAATATAAGTTTCTTAAAAACAAGTCATATCTATTTGTTTCTTAATAATAAAACATTTTTGACAGTTTGCCATTACCCCTTCCATCCCTCCCCTTCCTCCTTCCTCTTCTTCTTCCTCTTCTTCTTCCTCTTCCTCTTCTTCTTCTTCTTCCTCTCCTTCCTCTTCTTCATCTTTGAATCTTTCCCAAAAGTCCCTTGTTTTTTAAATTGTATCCACTTTGCAATCTTTTCCACAGGATCATTCACGTCTTCTATATTCCTCTCCCGAAATACAATCTTCAACACCATTTTTAGTGTGTCTTCCAATAAATCTTTCTCTTTATTGGGAGCAAGGGAGGCCGACGTAGAGTCTTTTAATTCATCCTTTTCATCCTTTTCCTTCCCTGCTTGTTTCAGTTCTGCAATCATATTCTGAAGATTTTCCTCCAAAATTGTCATCTTTACATCGAATCTCTGTTCCCATTTCTTAAAGCAAGACAATATTGTAGTCATGTTGCAATTTTTTCACCAGATGCCAATCTCTCTTCTCTTAAAAAAAAGAAGAGGTAATATAAAAAACTTCTGCGGTCGACAACGTGAAACAGAAGGATTAATTGCCAGGATCCATGAACTCTAACACGGAAGGGCTCATATTCTTTTAGCAAAAATGTCAGGAATGTCAACAAAGTCCCAGACAATTTTCTCTTGCCGAAATAATCACTATTGTAACTTTAACTTGGTCTTTCCAACTTTCAGTTTCGAATGTTCAGTTCGCCTTATCGCAACGTATTATTTTTAGCGTTAACTCTTATCTCGGCTAATTTCTCCAACTCATAAATCATTTCTATGCCTCTTGCTTAAGCAAAGCAAAGCATGTCGGAGGTGGCTTGACTTGTTTTTCATCTGGGCTCGAGCTCGATGGTATCCAGCCTTCTCACGGAGAATCCAAAACTTCAAAGCCTTTGCCTTGAAGTGTCAGAAAGGGGGCGATTGAAAGCATTGTGGTTTATCTCTTCGTACTCCCTTTTAATCCAGGGGTAGAGTAATTAAGTCCATCAGATGTACTCCGTCAATATAGAGCGATCGGCGGAGTTGTCAGCCAGCCATGTCCTCCTAGCCGGAAGTCGAGAAATGTGTGATTCTCCAGAATGGTCCAGCTGCTGGGATTATGTGCACATAGCCCAGTATTGGAGCTGAAATATGACAATGAAGTTTGAGAAGGGGACTGGGGGTGCCAGTTTCAGCCCCCCACTCTCCCTTTCCTCCCAAACAGCTGTCAAGCAGATTCTTTTATTGGGTTACAACATGCATACAGTTGTGGTTCTATTGGATCGGGGCTGTGGTCTGTGATACAGCAAGTTCAACTAGAAAGCAGAGACAAGGCTGGAGGATTGATTCTCCCCACTCCCATGTTTCTGCTCAGATGGCAAACAGCAAAAATCAAACAATGTTCAGCTTCTAGTTGAATTTTCTCAGAATAATTTTTTTTAAGCTTGGGGTTTGCTATTCTGCCACCTGCCATAAATCTGGTTATGCTGGATTTACATTAAGAGGTTGTGAACATGAAAGTACAGTACTGAGTCTGGTTAATTTACTCTTCATATACTGTATCTACAAAGACCCTTGCCTGCCTGCCTGTCTTTCTGCTGTTGGACCATTTATTAAGAAGAGAAGATAGAGGTAGAAGTGATACCGTTGTAAAGCTCAATTAAAGAGGTTTCATTCCCCTGGCCCTTGTAACTGTAGAGGAATCTCCCAGAAACTAGAGATGAGAGAAGCCTAGCAATGATCCCAGTATCACATGAACAGTCAATATACCAATCATATCAGTCATCTCGTACATATCAGCATGAGTGCATGCATTTGCAGCATAAAGCATATTAAAAATTAGCAACTGGCTGCACTTTGAACAAAATATATTTGGGGGTATGGCTAGGAGGATAGGATATTTGCTTCCTTAGCTTAGGGGTCAAACTGGATGTAACCTCCTAGATCATATAAGTAGCTTCTTTGGGTATTTTTGCTTGATAGTTAAATACAGTACTATGCTGGGGGTCAAAATGTGGTTGAGGGTTGGGGCTTTACAACTTTGTCCCCTCTATAGATTTGATCACCCCTCCTCTATTTTAATCGTACCCCCCTAATTAAAATAGTCTTCATATGGGCACGATTGGGATCAGAGCTATGATGGGGGGGAGCTTAAATTCCCCCATTAGCCCATCACGGTTGCACCCCATTACTCCCCCATCAGCATGTTTTTAAGCTAACAAGAGGAAAAAAACCCACAGGGGTCTGTTTACATCTTCCAGGTGACATCCTTTGACCCTTGGACTGTTGATAATGGCAAGAGTGCTCTCTATCCAGCATACACTGCAAAAATCGAGTTCATGGCCTTCTATCCATATTCCATTCCTGACTCCATTAAGTCCTCCCTCTTGCAAGAAAGAAATTCTGGAAGTGACTTTGCTTGATAAGGTAGATTTGACCTACCATACCTGCCCTTGTGATAGATGGCTTTTGTTGCATTAGGTCCAGCGGAAACTTTGAGAAAGCTTCTTTGTCTCTAATTCTACCTGCTTCATCCCTCAAGGACAGGCTTTTCCTGGGTCTAGTCTAGAGGCTGGATGTTTTAATCAATTTTGGGGTGATCCAGGGAAAGTGTAAGGGGAGCAGACAACTCCTAATGCATATTTAGGAGGAGAATGTCCCACTCCTTCCTCTCACTATACACCTGATGCTTTTGACAAAGCGGTCACTCGTATCGAGAGAATTCCACTAATAATTGCACCAAGGCCTCATAACACTGTCTGTTCTAAGCATATCTGAGGTTTTATTTTCTATGACTTCCGTGCTTTTCTGCAACCCTGGGTTTTCCAAACTGAATCAGACCTTTAATCCATCAAGTTTTGTAACATGCTTCTACCAGTAATTGATACTTTGTGTGACAGCAGGTCAGGGTGCTTGTTCTTCTCCAAAGATTTATGGTGCAGGTTGTGCAAAACATTTCCAAGAGAGAGCAGAAAAAGTCCCTCCTGTAGGCCATCCTCTTTTTGCCCTGAAGCATGGACTTTATTTCACTAGGAGTGATGTCCTAACTTCAGTTGATTTAAATAAATGCACAGCACAATCCTATGCATGTTTATTCAGAAGCCCCATTGTATTCAATGTGACTTACTCCCGGGAAAGCATGCATAGGATTGCAGCCGCAACCTTTTCTTTTAAAATCCATTAGCTGGATTCCTATCCTCTTATCACTGTGTATAAAGTACAGGAGGCATTTTTAATTAATTCCATGTGTTGTTTGTAGCTAACACTATTCTTCAGGATATCAAGAGGTTTAAAAGTACAACAGGCTAGGGCTAGACCATTCTTGAGATCACTGAGGCTGTCACCTCAGACAGTAGATGGGGGGGGGAGGTGTGCCCACCTCCACCTAACTCAGGGCCACCGCACAACCCCCTGACACGGCATGCCAAATGCTGCCCCCTTACCTGATGGTGTGCCAGTGTCTGCTCCTCCCACTCTCAAGTGTTCTCACTCAGCACTCTCTTCCCTTCTGTCTTCCTCTTCCAAACCAGGAAGCAATGGCGTCGCTCCCGTCAAGCGACGGGAGCGGGCCGCCATGGGGTGACGCGTGTTAGGGTTTTTTCTGCACAGCTGCCTTTCATCAGTTGTCAGCAGAGTTATTCGGTCCATCCAGTCCCCTGTCCCGGAAGAAGGAAAATGACTCAGACACATAAATCAGGTGATAAGAGTCTATTTACAGATATGTACAAGTTACTTACAGCAGTCCTTGCTGAAGTCAACATACAAATAGAGTAGTCAGTCTTTCCAGGTCCAAATCACAGAATTGAGCAGCAGAGTAACAGCATAACAATCAGATAGGAATTGGATGCGAATTATGGTAAGGCGAGGTAGGACTTTTATACAGTACTTCTGTCCACCAATCATCTTATGCATTACCTCTTCTCCCACCTGTGGATCACGTCATCCACATTGCATCAGCTTCTGAGCAGAGTCAGCATGACACAGCAGTTTCATTTTCTATTTTAACTGCATTACTTCTCTGTTCTGGCTTGTAAATTTATCAGGTTCATTTTCAAACCTCAACAACGCGCGCAAAGGGGTGACGCGCGCACCCCCGTGTGCGTCACCTCCGTGACACGCGTCGGCCTCCGGACGCTCCGAGCCCGGCCACTGTGTCAATACAGGTACTTTTACTTGTTTCACACATGCGCAGAGACCAAACTGGTTATAAATAACGTTCGCACAGCGGGCCTTCCTCAGAAGGCCCTGGCGCGTCGGCCGGGGAAGAGGCCAGGAGCCGGCTCCGGGGACGTCTTTGGGGGCGACGTGCGCAGGAGAGGTGACGCGTCACGCACGTGCGCGCGTCACCCCTTGCGCACGTCACCCCGTAGCAGCTCGCTACCGTCGCTTGATGGTAGCAATGCCATTGGCAGCTTCAGTTGGTTCAAAATACAGCAGCTTCTAATGGCTAACTAGTACAGGTTATAGACAGTATACTCTGCTAGGGTTTAAAGAGTATATTTGTATCCAGGCACAATTTAAAGTGATGTTCTTGGCTTCTATAGACCTAAATGGCCTGTGCTCAGGGTACTTGAAGGAACACCTGCTCCCATTAGGAGCTTCTCTGATCATTGCAACCTTCAGAGTTCCTGCTCAGTGTGCCTTTGCCTTCTGAGCGGCAATGGAGCAGGGACGTTCTTCTGTGTTGTAGTAGCCCCTCACCTTTGAAACTTCTGCCCATTTCAACTTGTCAGGCACTCGCCCTCAATGATTTAGGCAAACATTGAAGACCTTTTCATTCTTCCTAACATTTAATGGAATCTGATTTTATTGCAGCTGCTGGCTGATTCTGTTTATTTATAGCTTTCTTTCTGTTTTAAATTATTTTTATTGTTCTCTCTTTTTAAAAAAAAACACTGTTAGCTGCTTTGATACTGAGAGGTGGGACAGAAATTTGTTAAGAACAAAAGGAGAAAAATAAAGCACAATTTGACCATGAAATGAAAAGATCACAATGTAATAAGTATAGAAAGCATCTTTATTGCCTTTACCAAATATAATCTAATTTGAGAACCAAGAAGTAGGCCAGGGAACAGGTTTTAATTGGTAGCTGCTTAAGATCTGAATGAAGGTGTACAGTATATGCATGCCATGATTCAGCAAACATTCTGAACAGGATGCAATGACTTAGGTTTCCACACCCCTACACAATGCATGGTTCCAGAGCTTAGCTTGGTCCAGATAATTAGAGGTGTGTTTTGTTTTTTTAACAGTACTGCAGAAACTCTCTATAGATGCTGTAATTTACAGTGGCAAGAAGTTTGGGTTAGCAAGACAAAGTTAGCTTGTTGTTGTTTTTATATGAATAAAAAATTGAAATTGCAAAATGCACTAAGATAAAATACTTTTTCAAAAACAACTACACAGTTTCAGAGAAAAAATGCATTTATTTTTTGTCGCAATAAAGCAAATACACACTCTCTGAAAGAAAAGAGGAAATGGTTAAAAAGCAATCTCTTGTTAGTGGAACCAGAACACAGGAAAAAGAGAGGAGAAAATTGCAGGTGCTTCCACACAACTTTCTCTCTGGAGTTGCTATACCCACTTTTTATGGAGCATCCACATAACATTTCCAAATTGTTGACTTCCAGTGGTGTTTTTTGCATTCCCCTCCTATTATTTTTCAGACTGGATTTCTGGCAATTTTATTATTATTATTATTATTATTATTATTATTATTATTATTATTATTATTATTATTATTATTATTATTATTATAAAATGCAATGGCAGCTCCAGCATGTACCATGTGAACAAAGTGCTTATTAAGCCTTTTCAGGGCTCTTGTGCCTTTAAATGGAACATCTCTTTCCAGGTTATCTGGTTTATATCTTGCTTCAGCAAGCTATGATTTCTTACACTTGACATCCCTATCGGCAAAATGGTGACAATAAACTAAAATCTTAAATGGCTGCTTCAAGAATAATACTGTACTGTATAGGTATTCATATGCACATGCCCCTATTCACATTCACAAATCAGAAGATGGGGGGTTCACTTTTACATGAAATGGAGCATGCAGATGTGGGGAGCTAAACTCTGCCCCTTGCCTTATCTCACTGTACTATGTTTAGGCTTACCAGATCTCCAACCGGGATAGAGTGCTGGGGCTTGCTTCTGAGTAGACATGCCTAGGATTGTGCTCTAGGACTTAACAAGCTACACCTGCCCACATTCCTTCTCCTAAAGGTCTAGCACTCTGTCCCGGTTGGAGATCTGGTAAGCCTAATAAATTGGATAGGATTGCGCCGTAACTGAGGCGCAGCACAATTCTATGCATATCTACTCAGAAGTAAGTCCCATTGAGTTCAATGGGGATTACTTCCAAGTAAGTGTATAGGATTGCAGCCATAATCACCTCAGGCAGCAGAGCAGTGAGCAGTGAACACACATTTGCCTCCACTGCTCTCTCCACTCCCTGGACTGGAAAAGGGAGAAGGGAAGGAGTGAAAGAAGATGTGTAGAGAAGAGGAGAGTGGTAGGCTAGAGTGAGTGTTGACACTCTAGGTCACCTCTCCTTCACACTTCTTCTGCTCTGTTCCCCTTTTCCAGTCCAGGGAGTGGGCAGAGCAGTGGAGGCAAATGAGTGTTCACTGATCTGCAGCCTGAGGTGGCTACCTCGGTTTCCAGGATGGTGCAGCTCTGAGTGTAAGTTAGGATACGGTCCATAATACTTAAGGGCCAAAGTAGAAGTGATGGGGCAGTCCTGGGAGTGGGTGGAGCAGAGGCTGGCACATCCCCAGGTAAAAAGGGGCAACATTTGGCACGTCATCTCAGGCGCTTAGAGGTCTTGGGCTGGCCCTGCTTATGCTTGCACAATAATAGTGTGACCACTAGTAAACTCCCCCACAGCAGGTACCCCCCACTGGCGTCGACAGGGGGAAGCGGGGGGGGCGGGCCGCCAGGGGGCGTCGCGCGTATAGGGGTGACGCGCGATCCCCCCCACTTACAGTTTTTAGTTGGAGGAGGGCCCTCCCGCCCTCCCCTGTGTCCGTTTGGCTCCAAAATGAGCCGAAAACGGAGCGGGGAGGGCGCTCTGCTCCTGCGCGTGACGTCACGCGCGGGGGCGGAGCCTCCCGCTTAAGGGCGACGCGCGACCCCGCTCTGGGGTGTCGCGCGTCGTAGCGACGCGACTGGTCCCCCCCCCAATTTTCTCTATAGGATTGGGAGACCCTTGGGAGCAGCTGGAGGTGATGGTGGGGCTGCTGTGAGGAAGTGTCAGTTATGATAGAACCGTGTAGAAATCTTAAGTACTGTATCATTATTATTAAGTTAAAGGTTAATTAACTTTAAGGTTAATGGGATGGTTTTCTACTAGACCATCTGTCTGTTTGTCTGTCTGTCTGACTAAATTCTTTTCTATTCTTTTTGACTGCAATCCCATGCAAATCTACCTGCAAGGAAACCCTATTAACAGTAGACAGACGTACGTCCGAAGAAACTTGCATAGGATTGCTCTCTGCATGTGTTGCTGTGCTTCTTCCCTTCTTGATTAGATTCCAGGAACTCCATGATTTGGCAGAAAGAAATAAGAGGGAAAAAAGGTAACCAAAGTTTTTTGTTTAAAGTTCTTACAGCCCAATCCTATCCTTCTCCCCCACTGGTGCAGCCAGTGGGGGAGGGCAGAACGGGAGGCGTTGGAAGGGAAAGGGGATCCCTTTCCCCACTGGCTGCACCAGTGAGGGAGAAGGGGGTAGAACTGGGCTGTAAGAAATGTTTGACTGCAAGTCAAAATTCCCAGGGATGTGAGAATGTTGAGATGCTGCTGCTGCCCATTATCTGAACGGAGTGTCTCCTGCCTCTTGTGGACGAATGCCTCGCTCAGCTCCTGCTTAGCATTTACTTTGTACCACAGCCAGCTGCAACAATCCCAAAAGACAACGCCGTAGAAAAGAATCTCTCCTTGACTACTCAGCATTTTTGAACAAGTACTGTACTGCAATTAAAAAAAATACAAAAAAGAGATGCATAATAAATGTAGCCAAGCTGTCATTATTCAAAACCTCCTATTTAACTAACCAAACACAATGTGTCAGTGTTGTTGACCTATTTCACTGCAAGTGTCATGTTATGTGTGCATGGATTCCTTTGCGTGGCTGCAAGTAAGTGGTCCAGGACACCATATTTTGCAATCAATAAGAGAGTAATACTCTGTAAATGACAAGTGTGTGAGGTAAGGCATGTGTAGCGGTTGCAGCCCCTAATTGCACCTCTCATTGCGCTTCCGGTCACTGCACTGTGCTTTTGTTGCTCCAAGTGTACACAACTTGTTCTGGGATTTGGCTGACTATCACAAACATCTTGAGTGGGGGGGGGGGGCTGGTGGATTCTTCCTGGCCTGAAACAGAGTTATGTCCTGACATGTCCAGAAGCTGTGGAGCAAAGAGTTGGACAGTTTCTCTAATGGGGAGAGACAAATCCATATCTTTACACTGTGTCTAGGCAAATATTAAAGGGAAAGAAGGTCACTTCTGAGGACTGGGGGCCCTGCCATACCGTGCTAGAACAGTGCACTCGGCCTCCTCAGCCTTGTAACTTCAGGATATTTATTGAACAGGAGTGGACCAGCCTGCTCATGAGGTGGGGCGAAGCAGGTGCCTCAAGTGTTAGGTGGGGAGGGGAGCAGACCAGTGGACTGGAGGGCACCCTGTGGACACCTTGTACTCGCCTGGCCACTCATCCTCTGGAATGACCTGCCACTTGCTTTCAGTCCGGCTGTGGGCTGTCTGCTCTCTCGACAAGGTCTCACAGCACAGCTTCCCCCACAGCTGCCTCCAAATTGTCCTTCATGCTCACTCGCCATTTAAAAAAGTCTGGATGGGCAGAGAGCTTGGGGAGTAAATGGAAGCGCAAGTCCGTGCCGCAGAATGGGGTGGCGCTCTAGGACACCTGGCATGTAGCTGAGGAGTGGGCGGTGTGGGTTTTTCCTACAGCAGAAGTGGTGATGTCATCAGCAGGATTGCTCAGGTGCAACCTTTGATATTTTTTCCAAAGGATCTTAGCCAAGAAGAAGCATCAGCCTCAGCAGGAAGCAAATTGAGAAATGTGCCTAGGGGCATAGGTTAATGTTTAAGTCATTGACTGTCTTAAGGGCTACCTGAGAGACAGTGTGTAGCTCATGTTACCTTCAGGCTACAATGCTATTTAAAATTTACCTGGGAGTAAGTCCTATTGAACACAGTGGGACTTACTTCTGAGTAAATATGCATGGCCTAGCACTCTGATATATTTCATATTTATGTAGGATTTTTTTAATCCCGTTTTTCAGTTTTCATAGATTTAATTCAAACTACTGCAACTCATTCCAAACGTTTGGGATGAAATAAAGTAGATCTTTCACTAAAGTATAATAAGTAGAAATAAGTGGCAGGAGGAGAAACACTCTAATGGACTAGCCAATCCTATCTGGGATTGGGCTGTTGTGCACAGCCGTTTACAACAGCGGAATAGAGTTCCGCTATCGTAAAATGGCTGCCAACGGAGTGTGCAGTGCTCCATCAGCGGCCATTTTGGGAGTACTGCCGCAAGACCTGCTGGAGCAGACAAGACAGCGGCGGGGGCAGGGAGGGGCAAAACTGGGCAGGGAGGAAGGGGGGAGGCTGCAGGAGGGGGTGGATCCAGCGGTGATGGTGTGCGCCAAATCCTATCCCCTCTTTTTCAAGCCTCCCCACCCTTGGACATGCCCCTATTCACATTCACAAATTAGGAGATGGGGGGTTCCTATTAGGAGAAGAGGGGAGAGAACACTGTGGAGGCAGTGATGACTATACTGCAGGGCTGGGCGGCAAGAGTGGAGGAAGAGGAAGGTAGGGATGGCAGATGTGTGCATGTTAATGCATGCACAAGAAAGGGATCGGAATGGTAAGGATGATGCACCACCTTAGGTGTGGTGGGGGCTTGTGCTGGGGCTGCCATTGAGTGAGGCATCCCCATTGTGTGGGTAATACAAAGGGTTATAGAGAAATACTGTATATTCTTCCTAAATTTCTGAAGTACTGTATATGAGACTTACTATGTGATGCATGCAAGTTGCAACAGGGAAAGAACAAGCTGAAAACAGTACACAATGTCAGCACATATGATTCAGTGCTGTTCTATATTAAATAAATTCCCTGCATGCAGAAAATAAGATGTCAGGGAAATTCTAGCCTAACCTCCCTGGCCTGCTAATTTTCTGCCTGCATGGAATTCTTGGGGGATATAGTCAGAAGCAGCATTCAGCCACGTGAGCCCTCCTATGAGGAGATATATCCCCAACACATATTTTCCATGTCATCTTCTGTTTGTGAAGAATAGGCCTTACTCTGTCTTTAGTTTTATCCTTAAATCACCTCTGACTCAGCAGCCCTGGATTACGGCTTCAAGGTGCAGCAGGACACTTTCAGAGTATATTTAGGCTAGAGTTCTTCTGTCTTATTTTAATTTGAGTTAACTGATGTGCTATGTAATCTGATTTTAAATGCCAAACTAGAAACTTTCAGAGACACTAGTTTCCAGGGCACACATATTTGTGGTTGACTCCAGACTTTCATTTACCATGTACCTTGCTTTTAAGATTTTTGTCTGGAATACCCAACAGCTTTAATTATGGAAGTTGGGGGAAATGCTCTCCACCTCCTTTGAAGACAGCCAACTTGCTTCTGATAGCAAAGATCTCTTTTGACAAGACCGTGGATAGATGGTCATTTCTACCCAGTAGCAAAAATGAAAGGGCAGTTATATGAAAATAGAATTAAAAAGTTCTGTAATTAAGGGGAAAAAACTTTTTTTAAAGGAAACAACTGGGTGCAAACTACAAGTTATATCCAAATGCATGTAACAAAGCCTCAATGCCTGTTTTATTCAATAAAAACCAGCTTCTGGGGCCATTCCAAGCAGGGAACTAGTTACAGGGGAAGCACAACTCTTTCCCTGCAGGACTATTTTCCTCTCTCCAAATTCCACCCCAGTTGCTTTTTTCTTTTGTGGTCCACACATGGCCTCCTCACAAATATCCACCTCACTCTTCTGTGTGTGTGTGTGTGGGGGGGTAGTGGTGGTGGTGGCGGCCCCAGATGTTAGTTTTTATTGAATAAATGTAATGCATTCTGGAACTATTCTGGGAGAGGGAAGGGGAGTTGCATGACCCGGAAGAGACTTCCGGAGTGTGACTTCAGGCTGTAGAAGAAAGAATATGGAGCTGTTTGCTTCAAATAGGTTAAAAAAACAGCAGTTTTTAACCTTTTTTGTGCTTTTAACAGCATTTTTATGTGAATTCTGGTATTTGCCAATCCTCACTCTCTCTCTCTCTCTCTCTCTCTCTCTCTCTCTCTCTCTCTCTCTCTCTGTGTGTGTGTGTGTGTGTGTGTGTGTGTGTGTGTGTGTGTCCGGAACGAATCCCCTGCGGATAGTGAGGTCTGACTGTATATAACAGTGGTTCTCAAACTGTGGGTCGCGACCCACCATTGAGAACAAAAGCTGCCCCCTGCCCCCTTAAGGGGCGGGGACAGCATGGCCACCGCAAAAGTGTTCAAAACCTCCATTTCTGTACTTACTGGGGCTTGGGGGAGCTTCGGGGAGGCCTGTGTGACCATCTGCAGGCCTCCCTGATCTTCGGATCACTGAAAAACGGTGATTTTCAGGCGCTTCCGGTTTTCGCGAAACAGCAGAATACAGAATTCTGGTACAGAAATGGCGGTTTCGGGGGCACTTTCAGCAGTGGTGGCAGCGATCCCCGGGATCACTGCCGCTGCTGGCCTTGCCCCCGCAAACACTCAGAGTTCTCCCCGCCTTGCGGGGAGAACTTTGAGAAACACTGGTATATAGGATTGCAGCCTTACTCACCCTGATGCCAGCTCTTTTTCCTTGAGAGAATTAACTATTAATTTCCTCTAATTACTTTTGTATTCATTTTCTATAGTGATATTTCACTACAAAAATGGGGGGGGGGAAATTGCAAAGAGACTATCATTGGTTAATTCAGAGAGGCTATTCAAGGGGCAATGAAGAGGTAATTTGCCACTAATTCCCTAGCCACAACCAACAGGAAGCAATAAAATGGGTAGGACCTGCAGCTAGCATGAACCCTTTAAGGTTGGACAGGACCTTTTATTAACAGGGCTCATTTGTAAGTGAACATTATAGAGGATTCTTGACTACAGGGAAGGGCACTGCCGAATAATAATAATTAGCATTTTCAGAGTATGCAAAGCTCTTCACATGTGCTGTCTTGAAGCAGACCTTACAACAACCTGTTGAGATAAATAAGTTAATTATCCCCATATTGCAACAGAGGCTAGCCTAAGGTGGCTTGTCTATATCTAGTGCAGGGGTGGCCAGCCTTTCAACATGAATGCCCCATGACCTTTAATGGTTGCATAGGTGAGGGCATTTCAGCAGGCGTAACTGCTTTAGCTTCAGCATCAGCAATTGCAACTGCCAAGATTCTGTCATTTACACAACTCTTAAGAACGCAGAGGTCCTAATGGTGGAAGGTTGGCCACTCCTGATCTAGTGAGTTCATAGAAGAGATGAGATTCAAAGCCATAATACAGTTGGCCCTTCATACCCCCGGGAGTTCCATTCCCTGAACCCCCGCGAATGCAAAAATCCATGGATGCCCAAGTCTGCGGACGCGGTGGGTCGGGCGGGAGCGGCGCCACAATACCTTATTTAACAGCTGTGCAGGCCCACTGCCTGCTTCTTGCCTCTTGCGCTGCTTTCTAAGCTTGTAAAATGCCTTTAAACACACACATCTGGAAGCGACTTTTGGTCGCTCGCGCAACCAGAAGTTGCTTCCGCTCGCGTTTTTTTTCTTTTGGCAGGTATTTTACAAGCTTAGAAAGCAGCGCAAGAGGAAAGAAGTGGGCAGCGGTCCCATGGGCTGCTAAATAAGGTACTGTGGCGCCGCGCTCCACCCCCAGTGGGATACCTCCTCCGTGGATAGCCATCTGCGGATAGTCAAATCTGCGAACGGCTAATCTGCGGATAAGGAGGGTCCACTGTACTATACAAACTCACAGTACTGTATAGCACTCTAGGAGGTATAGTATGGAATTGCTTGCTTTAATTCCACTTCCAGATAATTATGGAAAAACAGCACTAAAGAGCTGTATAATAGGAGCAGCCATGGCTAATCCAGGCTATATGCTGCCCTTGGAGACATGTGGTAAGGGGCACCCAGTATTTTCCTAAATACATGTATTTTTAATCCCAGTCCAGTTATGTGTAAATACTGAATAATGGGAATCAGAAAGGAGTCCTAGCAATGAAGGGGTTCTCTGTTCTATGTCTCAGTGGGATCCCAAAACTAGGTCAAGATTCTGAACAGGCTGTGATTGCTGAGAAGTGTGGCAGAATACTATATACTTGTTGGATTGGGGAATATGCACAGTGCTCTCTTTTTGGAGAATTTTGTTGAGATGATCCAGCCCAGGACAGAAACAAACAAGAATACTCCACGTGCAGAACACGTCAAAGCACAGATTGTCATAACTTTTCTACATCTTGCTGGCATTTGCACTGAACGTCTTGGAAGGTGAACCACAAAGGAAAAAAAAATCCAAATATGGGCTGGTGCCTTTTAAAAATGCATCATAAATAAACATCATGATTGGGAGTCCCATCTAATTAAAGTTTTTTAGCTGATGAAGTGAATCTGCTTTATCTAATTGACTCACTTATCACAGTATCTATCTCCCAACAGCCTTGTGTATTTGACTCTTCGAGTCCCAGAGAGCTTCCTTTGTTCTTGTTGTTGACCGTTCTCCCTGGGAAATGCACATGTAGGGAAATTTAAGAAAGGGATGATTTCAATCATACACTTCCTCATATGCATCTTTGAGGTGGTACAGGCTCACTCTGAACTGTACCATGTGCTCTGCTGAATGTATGGATTACCCCTTCAGGTCTGGACCTGGCAACCTCAGTTGCATCTCTCGGCAGCAAACCTCATTTCAGTCCGTTGGAGGAATTATTGACAGATACTCTGCAGTCTAGCAGAATTCACATTACTCTATTCTACTATGGTAGACATCTCCAGTGGGTGTCATAGGCGAGGCTGGGGCAGGCATTTGCAGAAACAGAGGTGAATGCAGAGCCAGAAAAGCACAGTCTAAGTTGAGGGACAAACGGTGGACACCAAGAATGTAGACAAAACTACTTGACGGTTGCAGGGTAAGGGCTGTAGCTCAGTGGTAGAGCACATGCAGAAGGTCCTAAGTTCAATTCTTGGCATCTCCAAGTAGGGCAGAGATAAATTCTTGTCTGAAACACTGGAGAGCTGCTGCCAGTCTGTGTCGACAATACTGGACGGACCAATGGCCTGACTCAGTATAATGCAGCTTCCTATATTTCTATGTCACTGCAGATACCAGCTTCAATGACTAGGCGAGGGGTCGGTTCCAAGCAGGGCCATCTCTTGGTGTCTGAGTTAGCATGCCAGATGCTCCCCCCCTTACCTGGTGTTGTGCTTCTGCTCCTCTGCTTCTGCTCCTCTGACATTCTAGCCCATGGCTCTCTCTTCCTCCATATTTCTGCTCTGTCCTGTTCTTCCTTTCCCAATCAAGGGAACGGGAGGAGGAGGAGCATTGGAAGCAAGTGAGCAGACAGAAGTGGGTGCCCCTATCAATCTGCTGCCTGAAGAGACTGCTTCTGTTGACTTCAATGATGGGCCAGCTCTGGTTCCAAGGAACCAATCGAGGAAGAACTGGATATCACAACTGAAGCAGGTAGGTGTGATCCAGAAGGACTGAGGAAGAGATCCAGACTAGATTCAAGGCAAGTAGCAGTAGGATGAGTATATTTGGGGTGAAGCAATCAGTGCAGTGGAGAAGGGCTCCGAAAATAATTACAATTTAAAATCTATGTTAATTAACACTTAATTAGCTGCTGATGGGGCAGATAAGGGGCAGGGCTTGGCATACCCCCAGCAAGAGGTCCACGTACCCCTAGGGGTACCCGTACCACAGGTTGAGAACCCCTGATCTATTGCATACAGAGCTGAGCTGAGGGTTTTCCCAGGTTATAGTGTTTGGAGTACAGATAAGTAGTCCAGTAAATATTCCTTGCAGTTAAGAGACTGTCATAGACATTCTAAGTTGGAGAAGTTGTCATCACCTGACTCAACAAGCCTCACAATAATTTAGGAGCATGGAAGCACAATTGCATTTGCCTAACGGTGTCTCTTGATTTCTGAATGCATTTCCTCACAGTACATCTCCTGAAGATTCTAAGAGTTCCCGAGTTTCAGAAGAGGTTGTTTGGGTGTTGTGTGGGACCGCTTAGAGGAGAGGGCCTTGGAAGCCCATGCACAGCCAGAGACGTCACTAGGGTGCGCGCTGCCCCAGGGCCGTACGAGCACATCACCCTAGTGACCCCTGCCGCGATTTTGGGGCGGGCTGCCGCTCCGGGTGCCCCCTCAATCGTTGCAGCCGGCTCGGGGACGTCTTCCCCGGCCGGCTGTCCTGGGCCTTCTGAGGAAGGCCCGCTGAGCGAACGTTATTTATAACGTTCTTTTGCGCATGCGCAGACTGTTCCTAAGGGAAAAGGGCAGCCCTTTTCCCTTCCTCAGAAGGCCCCGGACAGTCGGCCGGGGAAGACGTCCCTGAGCCAGCTCTCCCGGCCTGGCGAGGTGGGCGGGAGGCTCCCAGGTGATGCACGTGTGTGCGTGCAGGGGAGGTGACGCGTGTGTGTGTGCGCGCATCACCTTTCTGCGCGCATCACCTCGGGGGGCCCCGCCCGCCTCGCCACGCAACAGCGACACCTCTGTGCACAGCGCATGCACAGCGGTTGCCATGCTTCTGTTGAATGATTCAAATATGCAGAAAAAAGCATGGAGAAGATTCCTCTCACTCAGTATTTTTCCATTTCAGACCGGAGGTAGGGGAATGTATGTTTAAATGCTCCCCATGACAGAAATGTCCTATACATGAAATCCATGATATTGGCGAGAAAATGTTTAGCCTAGCTTTTTTTTGTGAGATGTTAATTTTGCATGTGCAGGGATTTTCATTAAATGGGAGATTATTAGTATTAGTATTAACAGTATTTATATACCACTTTTCAACAAAAAGTTCACAAAACGGTTTACAGACAAAATCAAATGATTAAATACTGTGCTGGGGCGAAAGGGGGCAGTTACTCTCCCCCTGCTAAATATAAGATGAGCACCAATTGAAAAAGTGCCTCCTGCCCAGTTAGCAAGGGACAAACATGTCATTTTCTCCTTTTGCTATGCTATGTGATCAGTGCCTTCCTTTTCTCCTGCGCATTTCCACCTCTGTTGTGTTGATTTTTTGGCCTTCTTTTGCTTTTACTTCTTTTGCTTTTACTGTTTACCTGCCTGGTCTCAGTTGGAAGGGAGTGGGCTGTCCTGTTAACCAGGCTGCCCATGCTTTGCTACCAAGTAGTTTTAAGGGGTTGCCCTGGAAGTCTCTATTAATCTGTGCAGGAGGCTTTTCCAAGACAACCTCCTTCTGTCTGGGCTTTCTAGCTTTGGGTGGTGGCAGTAAACTACCTTTTCCCAGTTCCTTCCCAGTATTCTAAGGAAAAAGAGTGAAGTGGGGGGGGAGAGAGAGAGAGAGAGAGAGAGAGAGAGAGAGAGAGAGAGAGAGAGAGAGAGAGAGAGAGAGAGATGCCATCCCTAACCACTAGGTATTGCATCCATTTTGCCCTCCAGCTTCCCTTTCAGAAGGCTATGCCACATGCTGTGCACATTTGAACCTGTCCATGGAGGCTGTTCCACTTGGTAATCCATCTCCAAGTGCAGTGTGTACCACAAACTGTTCTACTTTTAACGGATAAGGGTGATGTCAGACAGCCACGTCTGGGGTCAACTGAGAGCCCACCTGGCCTGGCTGAACCCCTAACCCCTCCATAACTGGTCAGCCACCCAGATTCCCCACATTCATCAATGAAAGGGGTTGGAGGAGTCACTGCCTTCTCCTACTGGGTCAACTGGGGGACCCTGTACAGAGCGTTTCTCCAGGATCTCTTACAACCTGGTGCTGGCAGTAATAAAGGATTTATGCATTTGTGGTCTGAATCACTAGATGTGCTGCACACAAATGAACTGCCATGTAGGGCAGCATCCAAAGGGTTGTGTTAACAGTGGCCATGATGGGATGGGTGTTATAAACTGAACCTAAACAAAATCACAAAATGAAGAGGAATAATAGCATAGGGGAGCTTGGATTAAAAGATGAGGTCAGTAGAAAACCGTGGAAGAAATATTCATAGAAGAATACAGGATCCACCAGAACCTTAAAGAGTTGGGTGGAAAAATCAGATTTGGAAATCAAGTGAAGCTGGTAACTGGTTGCAGTGTGGACTTTCAATGGTTTTTATTCTTAGTTTTTGTCTTTCGAATCTGTGCTTGTTTCATATTATGAACTGCAAGCTGCCAGGAGTGCAATTTTATTGTAGGAAGGTGGGATATAAATAATAGTCATAAATAATGTATAAACCGAAGCCCTGAAAGCAAATGATAGGGGAATTGGGATCTTATACTCATCCCTTAAAGAGAGCGTTCTATTTTCAGCACAGTGGTGTCATCATGCGGATTTAGACAACTATTGGACTATCTGGCACATGGTGTATGATGTCTACCAGCAAAAGTGAACCTTTTTGCATGTGAGAACTATTCTCATCCTCATCTAATGTTTTAATGTGCATTGTGCTCAGTGTTGATAATATGTATGTGCTTCCCATTTTTTCTTCTGATGCCCTCCATGTTTGTGTAGATACCTTCATTTTTTTCAATAAAAAAAAGATGGCTTTGAACAAAAGGCATGACGATTAGGAGAAAAAGTAGTGTCACTCACTATGCATTAGTGAACATTGGTGATAGTCTTTTTCCAGCACCGAGATATTCCTATGTTTCCAAAGTCAGATCAGACTTCCTCCATATTTTTGCTGTATCCTGGCTAGGTTGCTAGTGCACAAACCTTTGACAGCAGCAATGATGCTGTGTGCTGTGAGGATGAGGTAGAGATTATGACTAGCTACTGAGGTCTGTCAACAAACAGCTGATTGCTGGAGCAGATGTTGTTACTGGCCAGAAAATGTTCTGATCTTCCATTTTTAATGAAACCGAGTCACTCAGCTTACAGAGAAGTTGGCAAGAGATAATTTGCAGAATAATGGAAGTAACTGATGACAGAACTGAGACCATTAAGCGCCCCTTTCATTTACAACACCATCGGCAAGGGCTTGGCTCCTTTTCAGATGTGTAAAGCCTGTTCCTTGACACACTGAGTCACTAATTGCCTCTAAAGTTTCATTAAAAGCAGATGCATTGCTAAAGAGCAAGTATTAGTCATACCCTGATCAAGGTATAAGTATATATTCCAAGCATGAACAGATCGCCTGTCTAACTATATTGAAAAGTCACTAATAGAGTGACTGTATTCTTCACCCTACATGCCTGATTAATAATAACAACTTTTAAAAGCCTGCTGTAAATTTGTTCCGGTGATTGGATAGCATACGACTGGGGAGAGGGAAGGGAAGACAAGGACTTTGCAATAAGATAAATTCTATGTCTGAGCATGAATCCTGAGTGTATTTGCTTTTCTTTCCCTTTTAATAGAGGTAATGGTAAATCTAATCAGTGCAGCAGTGCATATTTATGCCCATGGCAGATGGAGGTACTGTAAACATTTGATTGATTTCTTAAAGATGATGTATATTATATGGATAAACTGGGAACACTAAACCTAGGATTATTTTGTATTTAATTTTTTAAAAATTGGCATCTCACTTTAGCTTATAAAATAAAACAAAGTGGAAAACAAGCAAGATCATTAAACAGTAAAACAGAAAAACAGAGTGTATGATAAAACAAAAGCAAAAAAAAAAAGACAAATACTGTACAGTGTACAGTGTACACAGATCAGGAGATAAGCAAAAAAATACACTTATCAATAGGATCTCAAAAAATTAACAATAATCAGCCAAACAACCAAATAATAATCAAAACCACCTTCGATTAAAATCGGAGGAGAAATCCAATGACCAAGAAAGGCGGTATATAAATCCTGTATATTAAAGCAGGTGCTAGCCCATACAGGAGAGCAAGGGCTTAAAAATGCGATCGCTTCAAAGCCCTCCATGAAGAGCCGGGTTTTTGCCTGGCATGTGAAGGCATATAGTGCTGATGCCAGGTGGGCCTCCTTGGGAAGAGCATTCTACTGTATAAAGTTGGCATTGCTACTGAAAAGACGGTATTCCTAATACACTCCAGCTTGGCAGGTCCCCGGCATCCCAGGTGTTAAATGAAGCACATGCAGGGCTACATACAGAGGAATGCAGCCCTTCAGCTACCCAGGTCCCAAGCAAATTAAGACTTGCCAAGTAAGAACGAGCACCTTAAACGGAGCCCAGAAACAAATAGGCAATCAGTGCAGTTTAAAAAAAAATACTGGTCTGGTGTGCTCTCTGATTGGCCATATCCTGCCAGCAATCTGACAAAGGCATTTCACTCCAGGTGAAATTTCCATACACTTTTCAAAGGCAGCCCCGTGTAAATTGTGTTACAGCAGTCAAGCCTGGAGGTTATGAGAGCATTAATGAGCAGCTACCGGTAGTAAAAGGCGGGCCTAGTCACTGCTACCACCTGAGACTTCAAAAGCAGCTCCAGATCCAAGCCGCATTGCCAAATTGCAAACCTGATTGTTTAGGGGGAGCACAGACTCATCCAGTCCTTTATAACCATTCGTGGGAGGATGGGGAAACCTGGATCATTTTTTGCCACTAGGCTGTGGCGCATGTTACCTTAGCTGGTGATTTAGGGCACAAACAGATGGGGAAATTCTCCTGCTAAGGAGTGTTGAACAGTGGTTCCCAACCCGCAGTCCGCAGACCACAGGTGGTCCCCTGGAGCATGGGAGGTGTTCGTGAGCCAGCTGGAGGCTGCCTGGTCCCCGTAGCCAGCAGGCAAGCACACCGTGTGATCGTAGCGTCACCGGTGTTTGTATGGGCCCTCCTGCCCTCCCTTGGCTCCAATTGACCCAAAATCAGGGCAATCCGGCAGCCATTGGCAGTGGCACAATGATGTCATTGCACCACCACCACGTAGTTCCTTGGCTGCGCACTCTCAGTGGTCTGCAACGGACCCAAGTGTGGGTGCAGTGGTCCGCGGTCAGCGAAAGGTGTAGTGGTGTAGAAGAACCTCCTGGTAAAGTTAGCTCCCAGACTTAGCTATCACAGATATTTCCTGACATGGTTTTACAAAAGAAAATGTCCTCGTCTCTTGTTAATTTCTTTACTTTGAAGTCAGTTAGTGGAATTATCCCTGGTTTAGGACCTGTCCTAACAGCAACTTGTTGTATGGACTGCGTGGCTCATGCTGGTACTAATCAGCACTATGGGTTTGCCCGGGGACAAGTGGAGAGTTTGGGGACAGGGAGCATTAAAACAGCACATCCATTACCCAGCCTATGTCGAGATTCTAGTGCTAGATATATCCATGCTGCATTAACCATTTTTTTCTTTTCTTTTTTAAAAGAGAATCTCTGTCCTTCAGGATTAGCACCAAAATATCCATCTTTAATGTGGAAGATGGTTTTCAATGGCTATCAGAAAGATGGAGGTGGAGGTGTACTAGTGTCACCTGATCTGCTCCACCACTTCCTCCTGAATCTACTGCTTCCTATTGCTACTTCTCTGTGGTCCTATCCTGTGTTGCCAGCATGGCACCTGACCATGTGATCCACTCTACCCACATGGATGAAACTTCTTTCATTGTTCAGAACAGTGGGGGAGCATCGCAAGTCTCCAAGGAACATGAAAACGAGGCCACTTGGAGTTCCTGCTTTTCTCTGACCAATATAGACCGCAAATCTCCATGCTGGGACTATGTGACATGTTTGTGGTGTTCAGCATCTAGCTCAGCGCTGGCACAAAATCTGTGTTAACTTGTAGAAGAAGCACAGCAGAAAAAGAAAGGATAGGAAATAGGCGTAGAAATGGCTCTGCTGAGTTAGGAGCATCGACTCTTCAATAGCACCACACAAAGTGAAACCACATGTGTAGCTGCTTGCCTTGCCTCTGACTGTCTTTCTT
Organism: Plestiodon gilberti rubricaudatus; assembly: GCA_026170595.1. Lineage (NCBI taxonomy): Eukaryota > Metazoa > Chordata > Lepidosauria > Squamata > Scincidae > Plestiodon > Plestiodon gilberti. The sequence goes on from JANXHW010000002.1 coordinate 42,998,732, forward strand.
TGCTCTGCTTCTCAGTGACGCCTCCGATTACATCTGACAAGCTTAATGTGAAAACAAAACCCTCGTAAAAGTAAATGAGTATGTAGCTGGTTGAGCTGGTTAGATGCCCCACTTTGCCTCTCACAAATATATTCCAGTGCTTCATAGTGTGGAGCATCTTTTTGCATATGCTGGTTGTCAGACAAATGAGCCGCATTGTCTACCATTTTTCTCTTGTTGCTTTTATTGCTGCTACTTTAGCTCAGTCGACCTCCTCTGTCGCTCCCAGGAAGTGGATGGCGAACATGGCCATTATTTATCATCTCGTACAGCAGAAACCACACACTACTGGCCCAGAGAGATCTGTCATCGCTGTGATATGCCACAAAATTTTAATCTAACACCAAGTCTGCAGCGATTACATAACTGGAACGGAACTGCATTTAATGGTGCTATTTACACCTGTGGGTGTCTGGGAATATGAGACATGTTGATTTATAACTGGCATTGCCATGCCATAGGCCTATGTGGAGTGACAAATTAAAGACCATTTTTTGTGAGGTTGAGTGCTATTCTAGACAATGCACAAAGCCCTATCAGCGCAAAGCAAAATCAATAATCTATCGTGTCTTAGAGTCCTGCCCCTGAGAACCAGGTCAGTGTATGATAAAATGTGAATTTGATCCTGGATGAGGATGCTGACTGGGTGTGTGCCACTGAGACCTGGCTTGGGAACGGAGGGTGTAAAGCTCTCCCAGCCCTGCCCATTAGGTTTCTCAGGGCAGCACCAGCACAGACTGGAAGGGTGAGGAAGCAGACCCATTGAGATTCCATCTCTCTTTCCCAGTTCCCTATTTAGCGGCCTGCTAATGTTCAGTATTTGTATCTGAAGTTGGGCCTGTGAGATGGGATTGAAAATTTCTTACTGGACCATGTTCATTGCTTCCCTGCTTGAGCTGATAGACAGGCTTACCAGATCGCCGACCGGGACGTTCCTTTTTGCCCTTAAGGGCGGCGGGGGGGAGGGGCGATAGGAGACGGAGCGCGCTCCGTCTCCTATCGCCCCTTCCCCCCGCTGCCCTTAAGGGCAAAAAGGAACGTCCCGGTCGGCAATCTGGTAAGCCTGCTGATAGAGGTGGTCGTAGTTAGGCTTACCAGATTTCTTCCTGGGACAGAGTGTAGCCCTTTAGGAGAAGGAATGTGGGCAGATGTAGCTTGTTAAACCTTAGAGCACAATCCTAGGCATGTCTACTCAGAAGTTCAGTGGGGCTTGCTTCTGAGTAGACATGCCTAGGACTGTGCTCTAAGGTTTAACAAGCTACATCTGCCCACATTCCTTCTCCTAAAGGGCTACACTCTGTCCCAGGAAGAAATCTGGTAAGCCTAGTAGTCATAGTGATGTTGTCGAAGACTCCTAGGCTTATTGGTGCTGAGGCCACCTTGTTAGGTGCGGCTCAGGATTTCATGGGTGCTTTGGCAAACATGGGCCTGTTTTAGCTTGGCTGTCCAATTAAACTTCTATTCTGGGCAGGATGATGATGATGATCTACTGGTGAGGGATCCCAAATGGTTCCCTTGTCATGGACAGATCACTGATGGCTTAAACCGCCCTCACACCACATGCATTGCATTCCGTCGCATCCTGGAGTAGCCGACATGTCGATTCTGACTGGCCCAATCCCGCCCCCACAACACTGAATGCAGCCACTCATTGACCGAAGCTCGATTTATTCAACTTGGAACACATCGAAATGACCTCCGGCCAATGAGAGGCTGCATTCAGTGTTGTGGGGGCGGGACACGGAACAACGCGTTGGGCCACTCAGAATCGACTCCGGGATGCGACACAGTGAGATTTGTGCGGTCTGATACATCTTTTAGGCTTAAGCCTCTACAGCAGTGGTTCTCAAAGTTCTCCCCACGAGGAGGGGAGAACTTTGAGTCTTTGCGGGTGTGGGGACTGTGGTGGCAGTGATTCCAGGGATTATGCTGCCGGCGGGGGAAGGATGTGTTCTTGTTTAACTCACCGGGGGTCTTGACGGCTTCTGGATGGTGCAAGGAGGCCTGCAGACCACTCTGCAGACCTCCCTGAGCTTTAGATCACAGCTCTAAAGCTCGAGGATGCCCGCGGAGGGGTCCGCAGGCCTCCCTGCACCATCCAGAAGCCATCAGGACCCCTGGTGAGTTAAGCAAGAACAAATGTCCCTTTCCCCCGAGTTGTGCCTCCCCCCCTCAGCGTGGGCCTCATCCTGCGTAGGATACAGCTGTTGGCCGGTTAGGTCGGCTGGTGCATCTTACGCAAGATTGGCCCGTATTGTCACTGCTGACTGGTAGTGGATCTCTATGGTTTCAGACAAGAGTGTTTGCCAGGTCTCCCTGGAGAGGAGGACTTGAACCTGGGATGTCCTGCATGCAATGCAGATGCTCTTCCACTGTGCTGAAATCCCTCCCTTAGAACTAGGATTTTAATAAATCTGCTTCCTGCCTTTTCCCAAAACCTTCATATCAATACCTTAAGAACAGAAGAATATGAAGCTGACTAGTCTTTAATAGATTTTCACCCCAAATTAAGTGTTTGAAGTTCATGTTATTATGCTGATTATTTAAAGAGAAGTGGAATGATACCCTACAAAGCATAGATAACAATCCTTAATAAGTGACACAGTCTGATAATGAATTAACTTTGTAAGCATGGGAAGAGGCGGCTTGTCACTAAATCAACTAATCATATTGTACATGCTATACTGGCAGAGTTCTAGCCTTGTCTGCAGGGAGACAGTAGCAACCTTTTATTTCATGAATATGAATATGAATGTTGCTGGTGAATATGAGTGTTCTTTGTTTCTTTTCAACAAGGTGTGAACTCTTCTTAAATTTTCTTTTAGGAGATTCATGGATGGGATCTGCTCACATTCCAGGTTCACCAGGCCCCTATATTTGGAATTGAGTACAAGGTTAGCCCAAGTCTTCATGGTACCTGAAGCAGCACACCAAATGCCCCACCCTTGCCACTATAGCACTAGGGGTACTCTAGCCCGCCACTCCTCTTCTCCACATTTCCTCCTCTCTTCCCCTCTTCAAATCCAGGGAGCAGGAGTATGAAGAGTAGTGGCGGTGGGCAGGCCGATGGCAGCCAATCCTCTGCCTGAGGCAACCGACTTAGTTGACCTCAAAGATGGACCAGTTCTAATCATGAAGGAATCCCCCCCCCCCAAGTTGTGGTTTGCCTGACTTGCAGAGCCTATGAATGGACAAGAAAGACGGCAGTTTGAATCTAGCTCCTCCGGGTGCTCCTCGGTGGGTTGTCACGTCTGATTGCTCTCAAAGACGCTACTGTGGTTTTGTTTGCATGATGCATGTCTTGGCCCATCCCCTTGAGCCAGGGCTGGTTTCCCTGGCATGTCAGGCTGTTCAGGTGATAGAAGTATCATTCAAATCAGCCCTTTCAGAAGTACCCTATGCTTCCACATCACTCTTCACATACCTTCTACCTTTAACTCTGCCAAACAGAACGTGTTGGGAAAATCCTTGCTTCAGGACATTTTGATTGCATAAAATAGAGCACATCAATCACATCAATAGGCACCCCAGAAAGTAACTGTAATCGATACCAGGCCAGGCCCATCAATGAGAAGCTATCAGATTTACCAAACTGCATTGGGTTGTATCCCAAGTTATTGTTCTGGTTTGCGTGCATGGGAGTGTGCATAGCTCAAGCTTGTTGCATCTGAATGGAGTCCTGACTGGGTAGGCTATGTGTGTGCGCATCATGCTGATCAATGAATTGCAGGATACATTCTGCAACATGTTGCGCAACATCCCACTCAGGGGTATAACATTTCAAATTGTGCAATATCTTCTGCATGAGCTTGTGCAACCGCATGTGGAATAGTGTGAAATGCTGCCTTTCTTCTGCATGTGCTCCTTAGGATACAACCCATTGTGTACAGAAAGCCCTTTTTAAATGACGCTAAAAACAGGCAAAGCTATGTTGTTAACCCCCCACCGCAACGATTCGCAGTTGCTGTAATCCATTTTATAGAATGTACATTGTTTCCTTCCTCTGCTTTATATAGGGAAACTTGCTGCTTAACAATAGAAGAATTGTTCTTAATCCACTCCCCTCCGGAGCCTGAAGTGCTTGTTGAGGGTGGGGTTACTCGAGTGCATGATATTACTTAGTGACCATTATTAATTCAAATGTGTTGTTCACTCACATCCATTTCAAAGACTAGGGCCAGGTAACAAGAAGATAAGTTAAATTAGTCAATGAAATAGACTGAAATCAGACAATATACATAGCAGTACTAAAGTATCAATGCTGACATCCATTAAAAGCCAACTAAGGGCACTTCTAGGCTGGCCCCACCAGCCAGCTGTTGTTTTTCCACTGGCAGCCACATGTGGACTTGCAATATTCCTTCCACACTGCAGTTGTTTTGGGTCCTTGCATTATGCTATGTTCCTCCCCCTTTTTACCACCCCTCTCAAAAAAACATGGTAACTATAGAGCTAGCAACTGTCCACGTGAGTGGTCATTGCACTGCTATACCCTGTCCTGAAATGAGTTGGGTTTAAATACTAGTGGCAATGAATGGGCAATGAATGGATGAACTCCCCATAAAAGTTGGGTGAACAAGGTGTAACAATCCCAAGATATATATATATATATATATATATATATATATATATATATATATATATATATATATATATATATATATATATATATATATATATATATATATATAATCCCAAGGACATCTATAAGTGCCCCCCCCAAATCGTAAGATTTTATATTTGTCTCAAAAATATTCTTGAGGACCAGCTTTTATGAGATTCCAGGTGAAAAAAGCACAAGAGTTTTAGGACAGCTTTGTGTGTACCATCAGAGCATAAATGGGACCCCAGCACTTTGATAGATCTGCTTCGCACACAGATATTTTTATTTTATTATTTATTTTTCACATTTTTATACCACCCTTCCTCCAAGGAGGTCAGAGTGGTGTACATATTTCCTCCCCTCCTTTTTGTCCTCAAAAGCCCTGTGAGGTAGGTGGGGCTGAGAGATAGTGACTGGCCCAAGGTCACCCAGGAAGCTTCGTGGCTGAGCGGGGATTTGAACCTGGATCTTCCAGGTTTAAGTCCGACTCCCAAACCACTACACCATCCTGGCTCTGTATAAACATAACATATAATGGAATGATTGTAGGAACCTTTGCATGGCAAGTACGGTAAGTGGTCTTGAAGAAGCTCATTCCAATGTTGCCCGATTTGCCCCATTGAAGTCTCTGCTTGAGGACTCCCAACACTTCTCTCTGCTTTTTTAAAAATGATTTTTATTTAATGAACTTGTTTTTATCATCGTCTCTCAGCTTGGATTTCATGCTGGTGCTAGTATAGTCACCATGGTTAACGATGGGGATACGTTCCGCAATCTCTGTCGTAACGCGGGGTCATCGTTAAGCAAGGCAACGACAAAAAATGTTTTAAAAAGTTAAGAAATCACCTTGCTTAACTTTTCGTGGAAACTGCTCCGTTTTCAAGGCTGGAATGATCTTGCTTAATATGCTGCAGAGGGAAATTGTGCTCTGGAAGCCTCTCCTGGGTTGCGCGACTCCCCCTTTCCTTCCCTCCTGGTGCCCAAGATTGCCGTGTGGCGGCAGAGGTGTGTGTGTGTGCATGTGCGTTGCGTGCGCGTGCGCGTGTGCATGTGTGTGTGTGAGCAAGGCTGCTTCTTGGGGAGGGAGGGTGGAGCAGCGGCTTGGAGAGGGATTGCGTCTTATCTCGCTAGCTCAACTCATCAAGGTGCTCTGCCCCTCCCCCCTGCCGCCTCATGTCCCAGGTTATTAGGCTGCTGCTAACAGCTCCTGCCGGCTTCTCTCTGCAAGGCTCCAGTTTGGCTCAGAAGAAAAAAAGTCACCCGTTCTCTCTCTCTCTCTCTCTCTCTCTCTCTCTCTCTCTCTGCAAATGCGAGCTGAACTGAACAGGCCATTGAAAGTTAAAAAAACCTTTTTGCTTACGTCTCGGTAGACCTTCTGGCTGCCTGTGGGTCTCCTTGGACCCATACCAGCGATGTAGCTACTGTATGTCCAAGGAGAGGAAGGAGGCAGTTTGGGCTGGAAAATGGGAGATAGGATCTGGCATGCACTTTTGCCACTGAGATCCACCCCCTCCAGTTCCCACCTTCCCTCCCCTCTCCCTGCCCTGAACCTGCCCCTCCTGACCCACAACCCCCCCCCCAGTGGCTTCTTACCCGGGTCGGCACAGGCCAGGCTCTGTGGCAGCAGGTGCGAACGTCTGGTCATTCATACCAGCGACTCCGAAGTGCCTGATGGCAGCCTGCCTTCCGCACCATCGTAAATGGATTTATGGCAGTAGATTGCAAGGTTTGCTGCAGTAAATGGGGGTAGAATTGGGCTGTAACAATACCGTATGAGCAGGTGAAGCTTTTCACAACATGGGGATGTGGATTCTTATATAATAACATTTGCATACCACACTGCTATTAAAGGCACAGCTACGCTGTGGGTTAAAAATTTGTCAACACCATCCCCTCATCAGAGAAATCTACCCATTGTAGAATCTAAGGCTGCAACCCTTAGCATGCTTACAAAGCACATCCCATTGAACTCAGTGAGACTTACTTCTGAGTAAAGTCTCTTAAAATTGTGCAACATGGCAGAATTTGGATGTCAGGATCTAGGATATATATATTTTTTCCTTATGAATTGCAGATAAGAAATCTGTCACAGCTCTGATAATTTGTGATCATTATATAATTGCACGCCTTTAATCTTTGCATGGTTCTCCAACTTGCCAGCTTGTGTTTGGTACAAAGTTGGTGTCAGTTGTCTCTTGAAATGCTCCAGATGTCGGTGTGAAAAATTAGTTTTCAGGCTCTCTTTGTTTTGTTGGTTGAAGACCCATTGATTCTGCTCTCCAGCAGAGATGGATTTTACTTCACTTCGTACAAAGGGAACACAACCACTTCTGTTCAGCACATACTTCTGCACCCGGACACCTGTGAGACAAAAAGCAATCAGCGTAGCTAAAACAGCCATGCTACATGGAGGAATGAAATATTGAAAAATACAATTCTAATCCAGTTTAACTGTACGTTGAATTGGTTTGGATTTTAATTTAATTCAATTGAGGCCCCAAGGCATAATAGCTAATTTATATTAAAGGCTCTTATATATTGACAAAGCAGCTGGGTCTGAACACACTCAAAGATACACTTTAAGACAAATGTATCCCTATCGACATTCCGGCAGGGTCTGAAAGCTCTACTGTTCCGTTCCGGTTTGTTTTAGATGTTATGAAGCCCCTCTGTCTGGTTTTTGTCAATTTGTGAGGGTTTTTTTCTATTGTTGTTGCTTGTTGTTGTTTTAATTACTGATATTTTAATATTTTTGCATATTGTTAGTCACCTTAGGTGGCTCTTTTGCGAGAGAAGGGGGGGTAAGTGTTTAAAAGAAACGGCCGGGACTGAGGGGAATGAATGGCGTTCGTTCGTCCAACCCACTCAGCCCTGCCCTGGGAGCCCGGCAACCAATCAGCTGTCCTGATTTTCGCGCCTCTGTTAGGTGCGCGGGGGGGGGAGGGAGACAGGCAATTAGCAGTGACCCGGCAAGGTGGGCCACCGCCTATAAATGTTATGTAATCACTTCAGATGCCTTAAAGCAGGGGTCCCCAACCACCGAGCCGCGGCCCGGTACCGGTCCGTGGCCCGTTCGGGACTGGGCCGCGGGCCGAGCCGTGGGAGGCAGTAGCATTGGGGTTGGGGCGGCAAAGGGGCGTACTTGCCTTCGCGATGCGTTGCCTCCGCCGTCTTGGTTTTCGGCCCTCCCGCCCTCCCTGGAGCTCAAACAGCTCCAAAAGAGTAACTGAACCGGCGTGTGCGTGTGTGATTGGAGCCGCGCTGGGCGCGCTCAGCTGACTTCACACCTGAATCACGTGGGGGCGTGGCATCGGCGGCCCCCCCGGTACGTGGGAAGAAATTTGCCATGGATACCGGTCCCTGACGCCGGAAAGGTTGGGGGGCGCTGCCTTAAAGGACTCCTTTTTCTGGGTAACATCTGGGGCTCAGGCCAAATGTGCAGCTATTCTATGGGAAAATATATCCATGAGTCATATCTGTGGGTTTCAACTCATGTGGGCTTTGCGACCAAATGCTCAAACAATCCAGGGCTTTCTTTGTGGCACAAGACACCCCAGTCCTTCCTCCCACACCACCAACCACCCTTTGGCAGACTTCCTGGGTCTGCAGAAATCCCAGCAGCATTGCCCTGGGCAGGAGCAAGCTGATTGGTTTTATGTATAGGTGGTGTGTCTAGGCCTCCAATTCCTGGTAATGGCCATTACCATACAACTGATCTCAGAAAAGGAGGAGAAAGTAAACAGTTTCACTGAGCCTTATGGGAATCCCTGCTCTTGTGCATGTCTTACATGAGCTGCCTGCATGGAAGAAGATACATCATGCTCTTTCCTTTACATGGGCATTTCTTTTTTAGGTCCAAAATGTGTGCCTGGTGCCAACCTACATCTCCCCTTCAGTAATATAATCACACTAATTTTCCCATCCATGCTGTACTTTACTGACTGCCACTCACAGGGAGGTGGGTAGACTCCGGGCCTGATGACATCATGCCATGTATGTCATTGGGGAAATGCTTGGAAGCAACTTGGTTAGCAGCAGCCACACGTTCTTCATAACCTATAATCTGAGGCTTAGTCACTGCAATACCAAAAAAGACTCCATAAACAACGACAATGGATTGATTCCCCACGGCCCTGGCCTGGGGAGGTTCCTTTCTCCAACCTTTTCTCTGTTATGACTTGATTAGTTTATGTCTTTAGAAGATATCCAAGCACCAAGGAAGTTTCGATATAGTTGAAGAAGTAAATCCTGTCTATATTTAGGCAGAAGATTACATTCTGCTTACACCATGACTCCTAAAAAAGGATGCTGCCTGGATTAGACCCAACTGGAACATAGCATCCTCTCTCAATCCTGAGTCCAAAGCTGATTAACAGTGCAAGCCTATGTCTATCAACTCAGAAGTAAGTTCCACTGAACAGAATTGGGCTTACTCCCAGGAAAATATGTATAGAATTGCAGCCTTCAATCCATTTCCTTATAATCTCCTAAAATTGGCCTAGGACTTGAATTGCTGGGGTTGAGATCATTCTACCCAGTGCAAACTCTGTTACAAAGATGCAGCAGCAACACTGACCAACATGACAATCCAGCTGCTTCATACTATTAGTACTCTGTCACCCCTGAATGAAATGCCAAGTTCTTCAGCGCTGAGTCAGGCAACTGAAATTAGAATTAAACAAAAAGTTAGGGTTACGTAATCGTGTAACATACAACGAATATGACATAGCCTACTAAGAATCTGGAGCATTCAAAGTTTCCAAAAAGAGAATACTTCTGGGGAAACATAGCACTCAGAGGCATGTTCCGCTAGTCACGTTTCCATCATTCACTGTGCGAGCTACTTACAAGGGAGTAAGCCCGACTGAGCTCAGTGGCACTTATTTCTAAGGAATGATAATTAGGGCTGCACTGTCAGGGCAGGCTTTACCCAACCCTATGCCTTACAGCACCATCCTGTGCATGTCTACTCAGAAGTAAGTACCATTGTGTTCAATGGGGTTTACTCCCAAGAAAATGAGTATAGGATTGCAGCCTTAAAGATTGTCCAGGGACTGAAAGAGTAAGGTTTGCATCTTTTCATTCCCTAAATACTTATTGCCTCCAGTGCTTGATCTTACAGCCTTTTCAGAGAGGCCTTTTCTCGTCTTGATTCCTGTCCTGATTCCTCAGTGTCCTCCTAGCCCACACAGGCAAACATGGAATTACTGACAACACCATCTGGGGACTTGCCAGTTGGGGAGCAAGAGAAATGGGACTTAAAAAAAAAAAAAGCCTTTAAGGCCCATGCAGACGTTGCAGCATGCAGAATGTGGCAGCCCACCTTCTGAGACAGTGGGGCAAAAAATTCCAACTTCCCATATACTGTACACTGATGGGTTCTGAGCTGTTGGTGACAAACCAGGAAAGAGATTTTGGATCATGGTGGATGGCTCCATGAAAACATTGACCCAGTGTGAGGTAGCAGTGAAGAAGGCAAATTCCGTGCTAGGGGACATTTAGGAGAGGGATCGAGAACAAGACTGCAAGAAATACAATACTAGGTGACCCCTATCAAAATCTATGCTGCAGCCACATTTGCAATATTGTGTCCTATTCTGGTGGCCACTCCTCTAGAAGGATATTGTAGAGCTAGAAAAGGTGCAAAAGAGGGCAGCCAAAATGATCTGAGGGCTGGAACACCTTCCTTATGAGGTATGGCTACAGAGTTTGGAGCTGTTTAGCTTGGAAGACATAATTAACAGTGCAATCCACCAGAACTATGGATACGCTCCAGCGTTCCAAGCCGTTGCAAACGTGCCATAAAACACGTTTGCGACGACTTTAGAGTAACGGCGTCCGGTGCAGCGGCCAGCCGCCCTCACTCTGCTGCTGGATCATCCCTGGGGAGGCTGGCCATTGGCTGTCAGTCCAGGGGGGTGGGGATGGCGGCCGCCATATACCAGTCCCCTTCCCGGGTCGGGTCGGCCTTTCCATGACCTCCTCGAACTTGTGCCAGCTAAATAGCTGGTGGAAATCCAAGGAGGCCCATTGGGGCATCCCTGCATTACGCAGGGAGAAGGACATGAACGTCCCCTTCCCCCAAGTTGACCGAGTAGACCTCGGGGAACACAGATAGGATACTTAGGCAGGATTGCGCTGTGAAACCTATACAATTATGGATGGTAGACAGAGAGTGGATAGAGAGAAGCTTTTCTTCCACTCTCATACTAAAACCATACTTAAGGGGTCATTCACGGAAACTGATTGGTAGAAGATTTAAGATGGACAAAAGAGGTGCTTCTTTACACAGCACATAATTTTAGCTTGTGGAATTTGTTATCACATGATGTGGTGATGATGGCCACTACCTTGGATGGCAAAGGGGGATTTCCCAAAGTAATGGAGGCAGAGGCGTCACTAGACACGCGTCACCCGAGAGCGGGGCACGCGTGTCACCCTAGTGACGCCTCCCCCCCAACACACCCCCTTTTAAAACGGGCTGCCGATCCGGGCGCCCGCTCAAACTTGCAGCCGGCTCGGGGACGTCTTTCCCGGCTGCCTGCCCTTTTCCCTCAGCAACAGTCTGCGCATGTGCAAAAGAACGTTATAAATAACGTTCGCGCAGCAGGCCTTCCTTAGAAGGCCCAGGAGTGCAGACCGGGAGGACACTCCGAGGCCTTCTCCCGGCCTCGGAGCCTCCCAGGTGACGCGCGCGCACGTCACCCTTCTGCGCGCGTCACCCTGGGGCACTCCGCCCCACCCGCCACGCTACAGTGATGCCTCTGAATGGAGGGCAGGTCTATCAATAGCTACTAGACATGATAACTACCGTATTTTTCGCACTATAAGACGCACTTTTCCCCCCCAAAACATAGGGGGGAAAAAGCGTGCGTCCTATGGAGGGTTGGGGGTGCTTCGGGAAGGCCTGTGGGGGCTTCGGGGAGGCCTGCGCGAGCCCCCACAGGCCTCCCCGATGTTTAGTTCGGCCAAAAATAGCGATTTTCGGCCATTTCCGGAAATGGCCGAAAATCGCTGTTTTCGGCCGACCTCAACATCATAGAGGCCTGCAAGAGGCTTGCGCAGGCCTCCCCCGAAGCCCCCACAGGCCTCCCTGAAGCGCCCCCAAGCCCAGGTAAGTAAAAATCTTTTTTCTGTATTTTATGCTCCATAGGATGCATGCGTCCTATGAACCGAAGTGTCCTATGGAGCATAAAATACGGTATGTGCTACATCCAGTTTCAGTGGCAGTATGCCTCTGAATACCAGTTGCAGGGGAGCAATGACAAGAGAGAAGTTTGCCTTTCTCTCCTTCTTGTGGGCTTCCCAGAGGCAGCTAGTGGGCCACTATGGGAAACAGAAAACTGGATTAGATGGGGCCTTTGGGTTTTTCTTATATTCTTATGACACAAACTGGCAACAGAGAGGATGTAACCCCACTATTGGCATGATTGCACTGGCTGCTGATTTGCTTCTGAGTACAATTCAAAGTACTCGTTTTTGACTTTGAAAGTCCTACTACACAGTCAGAGCCCTGCATGCCTGGTCCCATATGTTCCTCCCGGTCCTTCAGCTAGGATGCCTGTGTAAAATAATCTTTCCTAAATCAGCTTGCTTTGGCTAGAACGTGGTGTCCCAGGACAGAAGCCAGATATAGCTGTTAGCTGAATTTGGCAACTAGTAATCATAATCTTACAAGAAGGACGAATGGGTTTGTGGTTAGGGCACAGGACAGGATATCTGGGTTCCAGCCTTTTTCTCTAGTAGATGGTGTGTCTGATTGCAAGCCACAATTTCCTCCATGTGTAATTAATATTTTTTTAACACATTGCTCGATCATAATGAGGTTCAATGCATTCATACAGTATTCGGGTGCTCTGTACAGTATTTACCGGTAACTCTGGAATGCAAAGTAGTAGCAGCAGCACAGAAAAACATTGTCCAGTAGTTACGGTTGTTTTTTTTCTATATCCAATTGTCATTTTACCATACCAATTAAAAAGAAAATGTGCTGATTTCCTGGTCTTTTCTATCAGAAATCTCTATGTAGAAAGTGGCCTGCACCTAAACATTACTACTGCCATCTAGCAGGTCAGGTGTAAAGTACATATTAGATTCTAAAAGTGAATTGTGTTTGTTAGAGTGAATGTTCAAAATGTAATGACTTGCTCAGTGTGTGTGTGTGTGTGTGTGTGTGTGTGTGTGTGTGAGTGTGTGTGAGAGAGAGAGAGAGAGAGAGAGAGAGAGAGAGTACGTGTGCTCCACGGGGGGGGGGGGCAGAACCACGCTTGGCCTGAGGACCCCACTGACACTGGCTCCACTATTAGCATTACCATTCACTATGTCTTGAGAAGTGTCTGTCCAGATTCAACAAACCATAAGAAGAAAAGGAGGGGCAAGAGGGGGCAGAGTCAGCCTGCTGTGTCCCCCAAGCATATTATGTTTACGGTGGTGCAGAATAAGAATGTGGTAACCAGGAACGTCACTAGGACGCGCGTCACCCTGGGGCGGGGGCGCGCGTCACCCTAGTGACGCTCTGACATCGCGGCGTGGGAGGGCGGCCCGGCTCCCCCCCCCGCGTCGCCCTCCGGACGCTCCGAGGCCGGCCCAGGAGCCGGCCTCGGAGCGTCCGACCCCGTCGGACGCAAAAGGCCCTCAAAACGGTCTCTGCGCATGCGCGAAAAATCGAAAAATACCCGGATGAACGCGCTACATGGGCCTTCTTTCAGAAGGCCCTGGAGCGCTGACGGGGTCGGACGCTCCGGAGCGTCCGAAGGGTGGCGCGCGTCACGGAGGTGACGTGCGCGGGGGTGCGCGCGTCACCCCCTGGCGGCCCGCCCCCCCGCCACGCTCCAGCGACGCCTCTGGTGGTAACAACGTGGCAGAAAATCAATGATTGACTGATGCCACAAGGAGCCCCGCTGGAAGTGCCCTGTGTGCTTAGTCTCTCATTCTGCAGATCTGAGTGACAAGCACTTTAGGGAAAAGAAGGCATAGCACCGTTTGCAATAGTTCTTCACTTCTAATGAACAAATACGATGCTTAAGGTGAAACACACCCTTTTCATAGGTGGCAGATTGTTTTAGTCTTGTTTTTTAATGGCTTGCTTCTGTAATAGGGTGAAATACCTACACCCGTGATGGCGAACCTATGACATGCGTGTCACAGGTGACACACAAGGTCATTTTGGGTGACACGCCAGCATTTCCCCCAGGGCCCCGACACACCTTACATTTTCGCAAAGGTTTTACAGGCTTGTCTTGAACATTTAGGGCAGGGATTTTGGCAGACCTATTTCAAATCATTATCTAGTAAAACTCAGCAACAAAAAAGTCACTAATTGGTGTTAAATAAAATGCAATATGCTCTATAGTTGTTTTCAGTTCAGTTTAATTCAAAATTACTATTAAAATTAGCAATAGTCAAAGTACTATTAAAAGTTCAGGGAGGGGGGAGGTGACACACCAGCAGAGTCAAGTTAGGCATTTTCAAAAATTTTGGCACGCCAAACCCAAATGGTTCGCCATCACTGACCTACACAGACCATAAAAGTACATTTTATGTAGACCATCCCCCTTTCACTTTCTGTTCTACATGAAAAGCATTAACACATGTATGTAAATGAGCAAGAAATATGGTAAAGCACACTTATAGATAGTTCAGATGATATGTCAGCAGTCAATCACACACAGAGAACTGCATACCTGAGTGATTTGTTCAGCTAAACATTGTAATGTTGAAAGTTGCTGTGTGTCTTGCCTGAAAATTAGGTAAACAGAACACAGGGAGATAAAAGAAAAATCCTAAGAGGATAGCGCCCTCTGGAGTTCATGTTTGGGTGCAGTCATCACACTTCACCATGCTTGTATATTTTATTCATTTAATACAGGCTTTTGTCACTTAATAAAGATGGCTTGACATGGTTTATCATACGAATGTTTTATTCATCCCCACTTAGTATCATAACACCCCCCCATCCCTTCCCTTAAATATTTCAATTTCAATCTGTGGTAATGTATGTGAAATGGATGTATGCATCTCATTGCAATAGTGCTCATGGGAGCTTGCACACTCAGTCCATGTGCCCATTCACAGGATCAGTGATGTGATGTTCTGATTATGTGATGTGCCCAGAGGCAGTGACATCATCGGGTGGGGGGCGGGTGGGCTCAGGGCCCCCGGGCCCCGGATGCCGAGGCTCCTGGGGGGGCGCGGGCCTCCTTAAGTTTCGGTTACTTTTTCTTTTTTCTGTTTTTTTTACTGTTTCCGGGGTTTTTTTTAGTGGTATCACTATCTTCCTGTGTGTGTGCTTTCTCCCACTTAGCTTGTGTATCTGAGGAGGCGGAGCCGATTCGGAACTTCCATTGCAAGCGCCGTTCTGCCTGCCATTCTGCCTGCGACCGGCGTGAACTCCGGAAAAGCGCCCAGCAGGCGCTTCGTTGTTTTTCGTCGAACTTCTTCACAGTGAATACTTGTGCAGGTGCAGAACGACGAAGTTTCCAATCGTTCTGCGCCTGCACGAACTGTGAAGACTTGCGCAAGTGCAGAACGACAAAGCGCCCTTTTGGGTGCTTTTTCGGAGTTCCCGCCGGTCGCAGGCAGAACGGCAGGCAGAACGGCGCTTGCAATGGAAGTTACGCCTCCTCACACAAGCTAAGTAGGAGAAAGCACACACACAGCAAGATACCACTAACCCCCCCCCCGGAACCCCCCAAAAAACCCCGGGGTGATTTTTTTATTTTTTTGGTTTTTTATTGGGGGGCGCCGAAATTTGGGCACCCCCCTGTGGGGGAGCAGGTCCGTCTCGTCCTTGGAGATGCATTCGTGTAGTAGAGAATGCCTTGTATGGACCAGAGTCTCTACGGATAAAGCTTTGCTACTTGACAGCAATTGTAGCGATTGTGGGAACTTGGGGTGTGTGCGCCTCTTATAATGACTGGCGTTGCAATAGGCAGCATAGGTCCCACGATAACTCTTATTTGAGTTCTTCCTCACTCCCTAGTATTTAAATCATGTTCAACATGTTTCATAGTCATTAGAACAGACTAATGCTCCTGGTCATGGGCATGGGTCAAGTGAAAACAATCAACAACCCTATCCTATTGTAGCACCCAACCCCCCAGGCCCCACCTCGTCCCAAGGGGGTAACGCCACTTAAAATGGGTGGCTCATACTTGAACCTTCCCCCTCCCTCCAGGGGAATCAGAGAGAAGACGCTTACCTGTGACTTGCTGCAAGACTCCTTTTATTGCAATACAAATGCATCCTGCGTCTGAGCGGATGCTTTTCCCCAAGTCCCTGGTACAGTATATCTTTTCTCGCCAGGCTGCTCACATCGTACCTTCTTGCTGACTCTGCCTGAGCCTAAATGGACAGGTGATGATCAGTGTTTATTCACCGTAAGCCCGACCATCTCCTTGAGGCAGGAACCAGTTGCCTCCTCCCATGGGCAGGCTTACGCAGGGGCCAACTGGGGAGCTGTTGGGCTCACCTCAGTCCCTGGATGGGTATGTCGGCCTGGGTGGCAAGTGGTCAGTCAGGCCCCCTTGGAAGTACTCCAGGACAAGGAGATCTGGTTCCAGTCGGTGGCGGGCCCAGGGAATCCCAGGTCCCTCCAGTGACACAATGGACATCCACACAGGGAACCATACCGCTCAGCTAGCAGTGGAGTCCAGTTCCCCCTTGTCTTGATTCCTCCTTCATTTTATTATTCCCCTCCTTGCGAGCCCATTTCAGCTTGATCAGGCTCATCTGCTTCACCTCCCACAATGCCTTCTTCATCAATCCAGCTGCAGCTGCTGGCAGACTGGCCTGGGTTAAAGGGGTTGGCCCAACCGCAACACCAGGAGTCGGGCCGATATGACCCCCAGCACCTCAACTATGCCCCCCCTTTTGAAATAAGTCTCACTGAGTTTAATGGAGCTTAGTCCCAAATTAGTAGGCTGGCAGCCCAATCCTATGCAGGGTTTACAACAGTGGATCTTGTGCTCTGCTGCCATAAGTCCTGTTATGGTGGCATGAAAGGCGCATCACTGTTGTGCGCTCCAGAGCCACTGATGCAAACAACCGGAGGCTCTGCATGTCTGCCAGCAGGTCCCAGATGCCATACTGGAGCAGGTATGTGGGTGGTGGGGGCAGTTTGTGGATGGTTTGGAGGAGGATCAGAGTGGGGCGTGCAGGCAGGGGGTGGCTCGGGGGTGAGAGGGGAGGATCTTGATGTTAGCACGTGCCAAGATTCTATCCCTCTTTTCCCATCCTGACACCCCCCTCTAAGGCTCCTTGGACGTGCACCAGCTACATAGCAGGGTTAATGTGCATTATGGCATCATAAAACACTTTCCAGAACCATGCAGAGCAACATGATTCTGGGCCACTGCCGCAAATGCTTTTACTTGCCTCTCCCTGGCTGTCTGGTTGCCCTCCCCCAACCATAGCATTAAACATGATCTCCAGCAGTACGGATGCATCTTGCAAATTGGTGGGGGATAGGATTCAGCCAATAGGGTTGCAGCCCAAGTCCCATTGATTTCAGTGGGAATGATATGCTTAAATCTCTCCCTTTCAAAATCAATGTGTCTTCAGCCAAGAAACAGATTAAGCACAGCAGCTTGGTGACCAGATTCTCTGTTAATTCTATAAGGGGAGGGGGATCCAAAGTGGGATTAGAGTGTGGGAGGAGGCATTAACCCATCGCCTTCACCATGGTTTCTGATCCTAATTTGCAGCTGTGTTGCTACTTAGGAATATGATTTGAACTTATCATTTTGGCGTAAACTAGTGTCTTCATAATGAGCTATGCTAAGCCTGATCAGTATTTTATAATGAGCAGTACCAAGGTCTATCAATAGGTAGAGCCGATATTTTGCTGGATGCTTAGATTATGCTATTACGTTTTGGGGACATCATTTCAGGGAAATAAAAAACTAATACACATTTTCAGTTCCACTGAAATGCACTGGATTTCTAAACAAGTGCTTTTTGTCAAATATTTCCAAGCTTCCACGATGTGACTGATCTTATATACTCTAAGGCACTCCCCATCCCAAACTCAGCACCTGTTTACCATGTAATTAACACATTTCAACAATGTCCTAGCCATAGGCTTAACTAAGTAAAACCATCCGTTCTCAGTTCCCTCCCTCACAATCAAGCCAATGCTACTAGTGCTTTTTGGTTTCTCATTGTCATGAAATATCCAGGGTTTGAGGAGGACTTTTTCAATATCGAATAATAATGTTGTTGACAATAACCACTAGATGGAGCTCCACACTGTAAAACTAGATACACATGTCTTGTTTCACTGCTACTGTAATTCTCAAAACTGTGTGCAACCCTAGAAATAAAAATACTAATTTCATTTCATACTCTGTATTAAAATAAACTTCCAGCCTTGCAAACATAAAAACTACTATGTTCCTTTTTTATTTTTGTTCTTTGTGTTCCTGGAGAAAGAATGTGCTGGTAACTGCTAGAAGTCATATATTCCAAAGGGAGGGCAGGGTCATCACTGGGGGGGGGGGGGACAACCGCACTGGGTGACACCCCAGGGAGGGATGACACCAAAATGACTTTCTATTCTATTAAATACATTTGTTATACTGGTGGTGCAAAAACGCACCAGTGGTAGAAGATGGGATTTAATGGTTCTGACTGTGATTGAAGGAAAGGGACCAAACTTGTTGGCATGCACAAGGTTCCAGATGCCTCCCCTGGCATTTCCAGTTGAAAAGGATCTCAAGTAGCTGCAGTTGCAAAGACCATTGCAGTAGGTTATTTCCCTTGTAGGCATTCTGCATGCCCTGTCATGTTTTGCAGTCATGTTTCTTGGAAGTAGGAGCCTGCTGGCATTACTTAACAGATGCTGAAATCTGTTGTTGGATAAGGCAGGAGCTCAGATGCTGGGATTGAGAAAGGCTTTGTTTTTTGCCAAGAGGCTTGATTTTGTGGGATTGCAGTAGGGCGTCTGTTTCTTCTGTCTGCTGGAGTCTAGCTAGTCAGTGACCGGTTTGGTGGCTGCTCGATGCTATTGCCCCATGTTGAATGCTGTGATGTCTTAGGGGGTTAATGGGGATTTATGTCACTACTATTGCCATTACATTCAGTGATATATGGGAATTCTGATTTACGAGTAACATTAGTACAAAAAACATTACTAGGGATTCTGTATGGTCTGGTACAGGAGGAGGTCCATGGGGGTGACACCATGAGATCTCGCCCCAGATGCGGCAAACCCTAGTGACACCTCTGGGGGGGGGGGATATGTCTCAGTAGCCTGACAGTCATCCTGAAATCAGTGTCTAGCATCCAGTGAGGCTAATCAGCATATCTCCTCCTCACACCATCCTCTTATATATAAGATATTATATAGGAGTTGGCCAGAGCTTTGGTTCATGCCCTGGTCATCTCTTCCCCAGCTACTGCAACCTCTTCCTTGCTGGTCTTCCATTGGCTCATCTTCACCCCTTCACCTCCATCCAGCATTCTGCAGGCTCCCCGCACCCCCCGGAGGACCAGCACACCCCTCAGGAAGGTTGGAAAAAGCATTTTTGTCCTACGACGGTGGCGGCGGAGGCGCGATCTCAGATGCGCTGAAAATTAGTGTTAAATTCAGGATTCGCACGGGGCCCCCTATACTTGTGGGCCCCTGAGCAACTGCCTAGCATGCCCATGTGTTAAGACAGCCCTGGGGTGAGGTGGGGTGGAAGCAGGGTGAGGCAGCTGTGGGTCAATGGGTATGAGGTGCTGCCTTGCCTATCCACCACTCAAAGCAACCATATCACCCTGCCTCATGGTTGCCAACCTCATGGTTGCCAAAAACATCCGTGTTTTTTTGTCCATTTCCAGATCTAGCACAAACTTCTTGTCCTAACCTGCAAAACTCTTCATCGCCTTGCCCTTCCCTCCCTCTCGTTTTCGATTACATGCCTGCCTACAACCTTCATCCCCCCTCCTAGCTCCACGACCCTCCACCATTTAAATGTTCCTGCTCCCTCAAACAATCCACCTTTTCTCCTTTGCTACTGTCAAACTTGAAACCTCCTCCTGGAAAACCTGCGTGATGTTTCTTCCTCTTCTTTCTCAACATCCCTTCTTTTCTGTGAAATCTTTGGCACAACAGCTTATTCCTTTCCCCCTACTGTTGTGAAGCTTAAGCACACGTAATGGAAGCATCACATGTACATCCCTTGCTTATCTCTGCTTATGCTTCCCCTGTTGTCTTCCTTGTGGCTATCCAGATTGTAAACCCCTGAGGGTAGGGCCTTTCTCCATGTGTAAAGCACCATTGACATTAATGGTGTCATCATCACCATCACTATCTTAATTTATAACCTGCAGACTGTCAGGCTTTATCACCATGTCTGTGCATCTCCCCCCCCCCTTTTTTAACTCTGACATCCAGTCAGATTAAAAGTTCTGGGGACCTTGAAAGTTTGTTGCTCACAACTTAGTAATACCTAAGTGATTTTGGTTGGTCCTACTAAAGACTTTTATTATAAATAAAGATTATTCATTATTATATTATTGAATAATGTTTACGCTTATAAAAAAAAAACCCTAACAAATACTGTTATAACCCCAGCCTCTGGACTGGCTGTTTTTCTAACAGACCAAGCTACTTACCTATGACTTTTGTGACTCCGGAGCATCTCTCGGTCCCCTCCCACTTACTAAAATATATAATCTTATCCGATTCTGCTGAGTATCACATTCCAAACTGGAGAGATATTTCCAGCTGTCAAGGACCATTTAACATTCTTTTATGAAATCCTTGGTGCCCATGGCATTAAGCAATGCTTTAGGCAAAACCAGAGTGATAGACCCATTCACAGCAATCGATATGGCCAAACTCACATTATGTTAAGAAGAAAACAAGCTAGGAGGGAAATTGACAAATTCTCAAACAGCAGATGGTGCTCTGTGTAACACAGAACTTGATATTTGCCTGAAGATGACTAAGCTTTCCATAGCTAGAGAGTCAACAAAAATTTACCTTGGCTGTGATGAATTATTTGCTAAGGAGCTAGTGGAACTCTGCCGCACATGTCCATCTCACATGAGTCTCTGTGGATCTGGTAAAAAGACAAGAGAAGCTGCAATTGCTATGGGACGTCAAAGTGTTTGCTTTTGGAAAGATGGACCTGTGATAATAAAAAGAGGAAATGAGAGAAGAGCTTCAGTGAAACCTCTTAGTTCTTTCAGGTTTTTCCAAGGACCTTGCAAGACAGAAAACAACAATTAGCAACTGGCCTATTACCAACATCCAGGACTGAAATAGCAGCACCTAAGTGGAAAACTATGTTTTAACTAGTGAAGATTGGATTGGATTTTAGCTAGTGAGAATTGGGCTGCAGCTCTCTGAAGATGGGGGGCGGTGGTGCGCTCCCTTCTGAAGAAACCCTCCTTGGACCCCATTATTTTGAACAACTTTCGGCCAGTCTCAAATATCCCGTTTCTGGGCAAGGTGATCGAGTGGGTAGTGGTGTCTCAGCTCCAGAGGGTCTTGGAGGAAGCTGATTATCTGGATCTATTCCAGTCTGGCTTCGGCCAGAGTTCGGGACAGAGACGACCTTGGTCGCCTTGGTGGATGACCTGCGCCGGGGACTGGACAGGGGGAGTGCATCCCTGTTGGTCCTACTGGACCTCTCGGTGGCTTTTGACACCATTGACCATGGTGTCCTTCTGGGTTGGTTGGCTGGGTTGGGGCTTGGAGGCAGGGCCATTCAGAGGAATTTTATCAGGGGGTACAAAGTTTATTTTGGGCCCCTTCCCTACATATGAATTTGGCTCCTGGGCCCCCTTTTTTGCTCCAGGGCCCCCTTTTTGACCCATTTTTCGCCCTGGGCCTGGGTACAAATTACCCCCTTAACCCCCCTCTCAGAGGCCCTGCTTGGAGGCACCATCTTGGGGTAGTGCCGCTCCTTCCTGGCTGATAGATCCCAGAAGGTGGTGCTGGGGGATGCTTGTTCGGCACCCTTGCCCTTGAGGTGTGGGGTGCCACAAGGATCAATTCTATCCCCCATGCTGTTTAATATCTATATGAAGCCACTGGGAGAGGTCATCCAGAGGTTTGGGGTAGGGAGTCATCAGTATGCTGATGACAACCAACTCTTTCTCTTTTCCACCTGACTCCAAGGGGGCGGTCAATGTCCTGAATTGTTGTCTGGAGGCAGTTGGAAGCTGGATGGGGGTAAACAAACTGAAACTAAATCCTGATAAGAGAGAGGTTCTTTTGGTCCAGAATTCTATGATTCAGATATTGGACCATCGCCCTGCTCTGAATGGGGTTGTACTCCCTCTGAAGGAGCAGGTCCGCAGCTTGGGGGTTCTCCTGGATGCGCAGCTGCTCCTGGATTCCCAGGTGGCGGCTGTGGCCAGGGGGGCTTTTGCCCAGCTTCGGCTGCTGTGCCAGCTGCACCTGTACTTGGATCGTGGAGACCTGGCCACAGTGACCCATGCCCTAGTGACATCTAGACTAGATTACTGCAATGTGCTCTACATGGGGCTGTCTTTGAAGACTGTTTGGAAACTGCAACAAGTGCAGAATGCAGCTGCCCGGGTGGTTGCCGGGGCTTGTTGGTTCGATTCAGTCGGGCCGTTGCTTTGGCGGCTACACTGGCTGCCGGTTCATTTCTGGGCACAATTCAAAGTGCTAGTTTTGACTTTTAAAGCCCTTTACGGCTTGGGTCCAGGGTATTTGAGGGACCGCCTCCTTCCTTATAGCCCGACCCGTACTCTGAGGTCATCAGGGGGGGCCTGTTAACCATGCCGCCATTGACAGAAGTGAGAGGGACAGCGGCGAGGAATAGGGCCTTCTCGGTAGTGGCGCCCCAACTATGGAATTCCCTCCCCCTGGAATTAAGAATGGCTCCCTCCTTAGAGACCTTTAGGCGGGTCTTCAAGACTTTTTTATTCAGGTTGGCGTTCAATGGCTGACATGATGGGCTGGCTTTTTAATAAACCTAATCATAAGGTGACCCACTGGGTTTGTTTTAATTGTTTTAAATACCTGTTTTAATTGTTTTTATTGTATTGTATTTTATTATGTATTTTAACATGTTTTAATTGTAAGCCACCTTGATTGCCCTTACCGGGAGAAAGGCGAGGTAAAAATTCTATAAACAAACAAACAAATAAATAAATAAATAGAGACGAGGAAATAACTAAAGCCCTGCTGCAAGAGTGACTGGGAATTCTACAATATCTGGGGTACAGGCTAGAGAATCAGGCTCAAGTTTTAATGAAAACATGGAAGCACACTGGTTGTGAAATGGACTACTAAGCCGAGAGAGAGAGAGAGAGAGAGAGAGAGAGAGAGAGAGAGAGGGAGGGAGGGAGGGAGGGAGGGAGGGAGGGAGCAGTGCACTGAATTACTGAAGTTGTTTCGATTGAAAAGCCAGGACAAAGTCAAAAATTTTACTGGACTAAGTGGAACCCTTTTGGCCTCTTAACTCTGCCGACCCCAATTGATCTGGTAATACCGCCTTTGGCCATTTGTAGTGGTGGTGCTAGCAACTCACTCCTCTGGCAAGCTACTATGGAAGTCCAGCTAGTAAGGTTTCTGGATCCCATTGCTAGCACCCCAAATTTAAGACTTCTGGCCCCAGAAACTGGTGGTTTTCATAGATCTTTAAAATGAGTTATTCTAGCAAGTCTGATTTCATTCTTCCATTATGCACAATGAGAAATGACATATGGATATCCTGGAGGAAAGAGGAACCTCTGTTTTTGAGCATTTTTGTGGCATTGCAGATCCCTAAATGACTTTGTTCTTTTGGATCTGGAAGGACCTTCATAGTCCACCTTTTAATCCTGGCTTGCCAGAGTTAGGAATATTCTTGCCAGACCAAAAGGTCACACTCTAATTTTAGCAGCTTAATACGCTTGTAGCCTTTTCTCACAATTCATTTCTTCCCAGTAGTTTCGCTGACAGTATTAAAAGCAATTAGGAACAGTGGATTGACTCCTTGGGTGACCTAGAAAATAATAGGTAGCTCCAGCAGCAAAGGGAAGTGGAACAGACATGATAACAGCCTCTGTGTGCAATATGCAATGCAGTAATTAACGATCTTTCTCAGAGTCTGAACATCACACCCTCCCACACACTGCAGAGGCAGGTAAATAGGAAAAATCTTTGCCTCAGCAGGCTTCCTTTCACTTCTGCTCCAGCAGAAATGGTCTCTGCACTTACATTGTGCTCTGTCACAAAAAAATAATTAGGGCTCCTGTCCCACTATACTACTACACCATATACGATAGCTAATATTTCTGGCTACGGAATGCCCAGTATTTTAAGCAAATGTTTCAGACGTGAGTCGCAGGTCCTGAAATGAAACGCCAATGAGTTTGGTCATGAAATTCGTTAACTTCCTCTCTTTGAACATTTCAGTGCTAAAGAACTTGAGAGCGGAAGCAGATAAGGACAATATTTATTTATTTATTTATTTGCTATTTCTGTATTTATATACCGCCTTGCTTCTCCTCAGATTGCTCTTCAGATGTTACTCAAGGCGGTTTACATAGACAGACTGTCTAGAACCAAAAAACAATTCCTAGGTTTACCATCCATCCCGGAATTTCCGGGACCGTCCCGGAACCCGGGCTCTGATCCCGGAGTGGTCCCGGACCATTCCGGGCCTGGTGGAAGCCTCTGCCGCCACTGTTTTTAAACTGAATAAATTTACCTTTTTCGGGTGCCACCATCTTGGATCTCGCGAGATCCAAGATGGCGGCACCCAAATCTCAGGAGGGCATGAGGCAATACAGTATTGCCCTCATGCCCTCACATGATTTGGGCACGTCAGCAGGCAGCAGCAAATGACCAGCATCACGGCAGGAGCAGTGATGATGGGCACAGTGGCAGGCAGCAGCGACGATGGGCATGGCGGCAGCAGCAGTGATGACGGACATGGCGGCACGATGGGCATGGCAGCGACAACGGGCATGGCAGTGGTGGAATGGTGGCAGGCAATGGAGGCGGGCAATGGTGAAGATGGGCAAAATGGACGGATAAGTCAATATTTAATTAATTATTTTATGCTATAAATAAGTAAAAATTTCAGGCACACGAAAATTATTTATTTATTTATTTAATTGTTTGGTGGGGGTGTCCCGGTTTACAACCGGGGAAATCTGGTAAGCCTAGCAATTCCCTTCAATCCTGGTGCCAAGTTGTTGGAGAGCAAAGCCCTGTACTGGGTCCCTAATTATCTCCTGACTGAGGGCCCAATCCTATCCATCCTTCCAGCACTGATGCAGCTGTGCCAATGGGGCATGTGCTGCATCTTGCAGTGGGGAGTCAGTCATGGAGTCCTCTTCAAGGTAAGGGAACATTTGTTCCCTTACCTTGGGGCTGCATTGTGGCTGCACTGGTGTTGGAAAGTTGGTTAGGAATGGGCCCTAAGAGTCTTATGTAACAACTCCTCCTTCTTCCGAATTCCCACCAGACAATGGGAGAATCCTATAGAGGAACTTTGATTATGTAGAGGCCTCTGTGGGGAGCTCCCATTTGCCAGGTATAGCACCATGTCTTGACTAACTTACACCAGGACTGTCACTGGTGTCCATGTCACCCCCCCAAACCAATTAACACACAAAACATGGTGCAGACATAGTGTTCCTAATGTCTAACCATAGTTAAGATTGCATGTTCCCTTTTCTCAATGCTTCCTTCTTTATTGTATGTCTATTCTACCTTTCTTTCAGGATGCAACTTGGGGCATTCCCTCATGCAGGCTTTGACCAGACTCAGGCCTTTGGTATTAACCATGGTTAAGGCTGGAACAGACATAGACCTTAACCATGGTTAAGACTTACAAGGGAAGGGAAGAGAGAATTCATACAGGGGAAGGGAAGAACTTGAGGGAGGGAGCATGCAGCCTTAACTATGCTTAGAGTTTGGGGACTTTATATCTGGACCAGGCCCAAGAATAGGCACAACATTTTTACAGAAAAGCAACAATGGTGGTAGGCCCGTTATTTCTAATACTTCCCTTTGCATTTTATTTTTTTATAGTTGTCTTTTTCTTTTCATTTTGTTCAAATTTTTCTTTGTTACTGAGACACACACTATTTGACTTGGCTTTTAAAGTATTGATCATGGAACATTTCCTTCTTTCTCAGCTAGAATAGTTGCTACATCATGCTTTACAGCCTTCTCGTTTCCAAACGAAGAAATTCTGCTCTGGTTCACTACCTTTTAATGGGGCAGACATATGGCATTGGCTCACTACTAGGGGAGCTTTTATTGCTTTATTTCATGAAGGAACTCTGAACTGCATTAATAGCCTGCAACTCTTTCATTCTAAGTGCGCTTCCTTATCTAGCTGCACAGGCCTGCATTATTGCATGTTTAGCATTCAGCGCATTTTGCTGATAACAAGGCTTGTTAAACAAAACATTAGCAGATAAAATAAGAGCAACTCCATTTATTCTTGGCTACCAGTATCACAACAGGAAGAACGATTCCGTCTCTGCTGCGTATTCATAGATAACTAAATAACTGAAGTAGCATCACCATTAAAAGCTATTCTAACAACGGTTTGACTTCAGAATTTCTGTTCTTCTGTGGTATCATAATGATAGGCAACTCTAGGAGTTTAAGTTGATGAGTATATTATTTTGGAGGCTAAAGCCAATCCTTTGTGGTTTGGGATTTGTATTGTGCTTGCATGACATAGTCAGTGTGAACTTGGCCAGTAGACCAAGAACTCACAAATGCATGATCTCTCAAGCTTGCAAAAATTCAGGGCCAAAATGCACAATGCATTGACAACCAGGTATGTTAAAAGCAGCGTGTCGGAGGCGGGTGCGATCCTGGAGCGTCGCCTCTGACATTCGGGCTGACCACCCCCCTTAACGGGATATCAGCCATGCCCGGAAAAAGTGGTGTGACCCACCACTTTGAGAAATGCTGTTCTATGCTCCCTGTTACCAGCTGCTGATCGCAGCAGCTGATAATGGGGAGCATCTCGCGTACCCCCAAACTGCAGTCTGCGTACCCCTGGGGGTACGCGTGCCACAGGTTGAGAACCTCTGTTCTAGAGCATTGCAAAAGCTTTTCCTCTCCCTTTTGCCAACCGTACATACCTTTTGTTCAGTGACTGGACCATCATGTCTAATGTTTTGCCAGCTAAAATTTATTCCATTTGATGTTTCTGTGTTGTGTTTCTTTACAAATGTTAAGACCACACACTCTGGGCTCTGCTAACACATTATGTTGTATTATGTATTATGCTATGATCAAACAAATGTAAATTTTAACATCACATCACATCACATCACTTCACATACATATGGCTGTTGTCATTACAACATGCCATTAAAATACTTCATTGGATGAAAATCTCTTGCTCAGGCAAGAAAAAATTGGTTTCTTATAATTTATTATTTTTAAAGTTTGTCATAATTTATTTTTATTTTTTAAAACTGTCTGTTAAAAGCTTTAATAATGTTATAAAGGCCTGTAAAGAAAATATAATGTTAATTTTCTTTGAGATAAAATGCTTTCATCTTTCATTTTCACAAAACTTATACTGGCACCAAGAAAAGACTAACAAAAATAATTTAACACCTGTACAAAGAACACTAGGTTGGAAACATTCAAGCTACATATTTTGTCTCAGATTAACTTTAACATAGATCTCATGTAACATTAGTTGCAGTTTAGGTAACTGGTCTTAAAATAAAAATAAAAAACACATATTTAACAGGGTTACCCTGAATGCAACAATTGGGTGTTGCTACTGCAGTTACTGAAAGTGACATATGATCATGTTCATATAAACAATATAGAATTACTTGTACTGCTGTCCCTGAAGAATGCAGCCTGTAAAATATCATCATCTAAGCTAGATATTCATGAGGGCTCGAAGAAGCACTGTGTTATGTACAATGAGGCTCCCAGCTTCAGAACTCAGTCGCTGGAATCAGCAACCCTTTGTTTTTCGTTGCCCATTGTTAATCATTCATTCAACAAAAACTTTCTATTTAGAGCACTGAATTTTCTGTTTCTCCAAGTACCATTAGAACTAGAAAATGTTTAAGTAAAACCTGCACCAAACATATAACCACTTATCAGTGTCAAGGTTATATGCTGGGTTTAAGGTAAGCAAGGCAATTGAATGGGGGAGGGAAGGTGAACAGCGCAATCCTGGGTAACCTTGCACCGGTGTAACAGTAGATGCACTGGTGTAGGTGCAATTACACGGGCATAAGTGCACTTACACCGGTGCATCTACTGTTACACCGGTGCAAGGTTACCCAGGATTGCGCTGGAAGAAATGTAATTTTGTAAGAAATAGATCATACAGTATTTGGATCCTTATGATGTAGTGTAATTGTGATTCTCTTCAGTGTGACGCTTTTTCTGCACTGTAATAAATCTGGAATAACTCTGCTATAATAAATGTATTAGTGCAACAAGACTCTTTGTTGCTTTTTCGAAGCAAAACCAGTAGAAAACTAGGGTGCATTTTGAGCACATCCCCACCGACAGCAGCATCAGCACAACTGATTTTGTGTTGGCAATGTCTCTCATGCTGCACATGCTAATCATTGCTAGTCTTTTAAGGCTAGCAATAGCCAGCGTGGATATTGGCATAGTTCCCATGTAGTTTATGGGTTTTACTACCTGTTGACACTTGCAAACCTCTTCGTTTGGAAGCGCCCTGGTAGCATAGTGGTTTTTCCAAGTTGATATTAACTCTCATTTTGAAAGACATTGCTGAAAACAATGGTTTAACAGTAAAGGAGGAAATAGCGATTTTAAGCATGCTTACATGAAAGTAAATACTAATGAAATTAGCTGAGTACCAAGAATTATGATGTCAAGAATTGGAACTGTATATTCATCTGTGGTTTTCCACTGTTCCATGAGCTTCTTCTAAAGAAAGGAAATTCATGCATTTTTTCCATCTGGGAAAGATGAAGGCAAGTACTGTATAAACAGCCAGTGTTTTTTTTTTTTTTTTTTTAATCTCATGCCCTTGCTACTGGAAGAGTACAAATATTTCTCTCATCCAAAGGCGAGTGAATATGTCTCTGGATCACAACTAGCGTGATGACAACTGGGAGGTGTTGGGGAAGCCTGGGTACAAGTCAGGTCCTGTTTGTGTATCCTTTGAAATCCCATTGATTTTTAACAAAATATAAGCATGCATAACTGTTGGCTGCATTACAGATTTGATTTGAAATTAAGTTTATATTGATTAGACAAAAAGAGAGATGCCAGAGTTTGTCACTATTTATTTTACCAGTGGTGGGATGTTCAATTTACATTAGTTTAATCTTTATGCATTCATTTGCTCAATGTTACTTTATTTCTTGTAACTGTTGATTCAACAGTATATTCTCAATTGGGATCCTCATTCAAAAGAACAGAGACTGAATTGAATCTCAACAACAAAAAGAGTATGTGGGGATTCTCCTGGATACAGCAGCAAAGCCACTCAAATGGCTTCCTTGGAAAAGTGTATTCCACAATAGTTTTTTTTTAAATGCTCCCAAACCTTTATTCATTAGCTTTTCAGCCACCCACCTCTCAACTCTTGGGAAGCAGGCTGGATATTGATAAATATGTCATTTTCAGAGAAAGACCTGAAAATAGTGCCACTGCCAATCCTGTAATGTTTTAGTGTTTGTTTGTAGTGTTTTCTGGTTGCGTGAACTTAGTTCTCATTTTTTATAAAATGAACACATTTAGAGCCCAGCAGAGGCACAAGGGAGACACTAGAGTTCTAACATTAGTAACCAGACACAACCAGAGCCTTCCCATGGGACCTGCAAAGCACCAGTCACCCCACCACAACTGGTGCCAGTGCTGACCTCTTGCTTTGTCTGCTTTGGAAGCAGGGCTGTTGATGGTGACATCCCAAGGACTGTGGGTTACGCAGATGTCAGGATCTGCATAATCAGCATAGATTCATGTGTGTAGGGGGTTCTCCTGTTAAAGGGAGCACAGTTATGTGGCTCTACCAATAAAGCAGATCTTTGGCACCCCAGCAGTTGAAGCTGACTGGCTGGACAAGAAGTTGCAATTTGATATATAAATCCAGAAGGAAAATAAGTAAAAGGTAAAGGTAAAGGTGACCCCTGACAATTAAGTCCAGTCGTGTCCGACTCTAGGGTGTGGTGCTCATCGCCATTTCAAAGCCGAAGAGCCAGCGTTGTCCGAAGACGTCTCCGTGGTCATGTGGCTGGCATGACTCTCCTTGCCGCAGCGCGTAGCATGCGGCGGGAACACGGAGCGCTGTTTACCTTCCCGCAAGCGGTACCTATTTATCTACTTGCATTAACATGCTTTGGAACTGCTAGGTTGGCAGGAGCTGGCCAAGCAATGAGAGCTCACCCCGTCACGGATTTGAACTGCCGACCTTTCGATCGACAGCTCATGGTTCAGCGGTTTAACCCGCTGCATGACCCCAAATGTAGACACTCTTCAGTAACTGAGGTGAAAGGAGATGGGTAGATTTTGTGGAGGTCTAGATTAAGAACCCAGGTATTGATTGTGATTGCCAGCTTTTAGCTCTCTTAACAGCAGAGTAACTTCTCTGAATTCAACAGTTATTCCTGAACAGAATTGGGCCATCAGTGGGCCATCCTTAAATTTCTCATGGGTGTGTTTTCTCTTAAAAAATTGATGTATTTGGCTCAGTGGTGTAACAAGGGTGGTGCGAAGGCAAGTAGTTGTGCAAGACTCCGTTACACTGGAGTCAGCGGCCCCTCCCCCTTGCTGTTGGAGCCATTCCAGCAGCAACAGTGAGTGAGTGAGGGAGCGTCCTGCGTGTTGCCTTTGCTGCCCGAATGGCTCCAACAGCAAGGGGGAGGGGCTGCTGACTCCAGTGTAACAGAGTCTTGCACAACTACTTGCCTTCGCACCACCCTTGTTACACGACTGATTTGGCTAGTTTCCAAGGAGATAATGCTCTATGCTCCTTTTACATCAGCTCAGACACTGTGAGACATATGCTGCTATGGTGGGGAAAAATAGAGATGAGGCCTCTAGGGGATTCTCTGGGAAGCCTTAAATTTTGGGACAGTGCCAGACAGGAATCAGAACTAATGTATCACGGCAGTGAATTTCTAATGTTTTCTCAAGGTTAGGGTATTATCTCGTTCCTGAAGAAGCCACCTGTTTCAGGATTA
This sequence comes from Plestiodon gilberti rubricaudatus, assembly GCA_026170595.1. NCBI lineage: Eukaryota > Metazoa > Chordata > Lepidosauria > Squamata > Scincidae > Plestiodon > Plestiodon gilberti. The sequence continues at coordinate 43,029,495 of JANXHW010000002.1, forward strand.
TTGAAGGCTTTGAATAAAGTGGCCACTGCTTCATGCCTAGGAAACGGTCCTTTTCTGTTTCCCCTTTTCTTTAGGTAGCTGATAAGTATAAAGCAATACAAGTTGTGCAGATTGTCAGAATAAGTGAGAGTTACTCTGAAATGAGGAGTATGATGGAGATGGGTGTGTGTGAATATTTCCAACCTAGGGCCGTACTCTATATGCTTAGTTTTCATCATTCAGAAGGTCAACCAAGGCTTGCAGTAGTCTGTCATCTCTATGTTTGTATGGTTTAGAACTGTAAAAAAGGTCAGCATAGTCACTATAAAGAGACTCTTCCGAGTCCTTCAGCTGGGAGGCTTGGTTTAGCTTCTTGAGAGCTTGATAGAAATGTTCATATGGAATGTTTAGGTTTTCACTTAGAGTCTTTTTTGGTACTCGATTTCCAGCCACCTGACCATTAAATGCACTTTGCAGTAGACGGAGCATCGCTTCTGATGGAACTATCTCCTGAATCTTCGCAGTGCTGCTGCTGGTAGTTTCTGGCGCCTTAGTTTTTTCACTCAGGTTCTCCTGTGTGGTGTGGTCCTGAAATATATGTACATATAAATGATGGTGATGATGATGGTGACAATGCAAAACATCAGGAACCATTGATCATTAGCATCCCCAACACACACACACACACACACACACACACACACACACACACACACACACACACACACACACACACACACACGTTCACATGGACTGGAGGGGAAGGGCTGTTGCTACATGGTATAGCACAGACTTTGCATACAGATAATCCCTGTCTGTATCTCCAGGTAGGACTGTCTCCAGGTAGGACTGGGAAAGGCTGAAACTGAAAAACTGCTACTTGTCAATGTAAATGATAGCAAACTAAATGGACCGATGGTCTGACTCAGAATAAGGCAGCTTCCTATGCCCCTAATATAACTGAATGCTATTCATGGTGGTGGATGCATACAACCAGCTGGCCCTAGGGTGGTGGCAATACACTCAAGTTTTCCCACAGCTACTATGCACCAAAGTGGTTAGGTTCTTATTTAGCTGCAATGTAATCTGAGTTAACAAAGCTATTTGCATAATACATAACATGACTGGTGCCAGAGACTGGTGGGGTCATCAGTTGCTAGGGTCTAAGAGTGCTAATAGTCCCACTAAACAAGAGCCAGTTCCTCTCTTTTGTCTCTCTTTTGACATGGGATATTGGCCATGTCAGAGATACCACATGCAGTGCATTTGTCCTGACCAGGCCTGTTCCAGTGAGACACAATGGACCTTGATGAGCTCTTTCAATTTGGATGTTCGGTTCTACTCTGTTCTTTATTAGCTGCACTGGCGTCGCTTCGGTAGGGGCGGGGCTGTAAGTATCGCTCCGTCCTAGACCCTTTACGGAGCAAGCAGGAGGCGGCCCCGCCCCCTCACTGTTGGAGCCTGTCCCCTGTGGAGAAAGCAGCAGACAGGGTCTCTTGCCTGCTGCTTTCTCCGCAGGGGACAGGCTCCGACAGTGAGGGGGCGGGGCCGCCTCCTGCTTGCTCCGTAAAGGGTCTAGGACGGAGCGATACTTACGGCTCCGCCCCTACCGGAGCGACGCCAGTGATTAGCTGTGCTTTTCTCTCCCCAACAGTCAAAAGGCCTGCCTAGGTTATCCAAGTTTCCCCAAAAAGCTAGAGTTTGCCTTGATAAAGAAGGTTGGTCTGATTGCTATAGACTGGGAACAATCACATTGTGTAATATTTTCAAGTGCTTTCCCAAGACCTGCGTGAATAAAAACATAAGAAAAGCTCTGCTGGTTCAGACCAAAAGTCCATCTACTCCAGTACCTTGCTTTTCACAGTGGTCAACCAAATACCTCTGGAAAGCCAATAAGCAATGCCATGACAACAGTCTGAAGTCAAGGGGATGGCAGCAAACTGCAGGGCTTTTTCTGTTGTGGCACCATGTCTTTGGAACAAACTTCCAAATCTGAGGACAGCCCGCTCTCTATATGGTTTCCAGCATTTTCATTTTTATTTGCTTTTGAGAAGAGAGGAACCTCCTAGGGACCCTTTTTTAATTTAACATCACTAGATCTTGGTTGCTTTTTTATACTATTTTAATTATATGTTATTACTGCTTTTACATCTTTTACAGCCCAATTCTGCCTAAGATGCAGCGGTCGGCCTAAAGGGCCGTCCCTGCATCCTAGTCAGGATGCAGGATGCACCGGCGCTGCCCAGGCTCACCTCGGGGAAGGAGACATTCATCCTCCTACCCAGGTGTAAGCCCCAGAGGCCCCAACAGAGGCGTTGCTGTTGCGTGGCCAGGCGGGCGGGGGGGCCCCAAGTGACGCGCGCACATATGCGCAGAAAGGTGACGCGCGCACACGCACGCATCGCCTCCCCTGTGCGCACGCGCGCGCGTCGCCTCCCCCCGCGCCTCGCCAGGCCGGAAGCCGACTCTGGGGACGTCTTCCCCGGCCGGCTGCCCGGGGCCTTCTGAGGACTGTTCCTGAGTGCAGACTGTTCCTGAGGGAAAAGGAACGGTCTGTGCATGCGCAAAAGACGTTATAAATAACGTTCGCGCAGTGGGCCTTCCTCAGAAGGCCCCGGGCAGCCAGCCGGGGAAGACGTTCCCGAGCCGGCTCCAACGATTAAAGGAGCAGGTGCGGGGTGGGCACCCGGGGCAACGCCGATACTTTTGGAAGGGGTGTGTCTGGGAGGGGGGGTCACTTGGGTGACACGTGGCCCTGCCCTGGGGCCGCGCGCGCTCTACTGACACCACTGGGCCCCAATGAACCTCCTTGAATGCATGCCAGCTCTGGAGGTAAATCCCCTTTCCCCTCCCAAGTCTCCCGATCCACCCACCCACGCTGGATACAGAGGGCGTCTTTTTGGCACGGCTGCACCAGAAGGGGAAAGGATAGGATTGGGTTCCAAGTTAGTGGCATGTATTCCATAAATTAATTATTCTTCAAAGCAGATTGATGAATGACCTAGGGAATAATTCTCAGATGGAAGTAAATCCCGAAAGAGAGAGTGCATTTTTGAAAGGAAAATTGTCCATGTCTCTCCTCTAATTTGCTTCATACAATAAAACAAAAAAACATCGCTGAACATGAGAATAGGCTGGTACCTCTGCAAAGTCTGTCATCTTTTCCACACCTCTCCTGTCATTTTGAACAGTATTGTATGATGTATACACGCGTGGGTTCTTCATATGCTCAGGTTGCGTTGATGTGCCATGCAGGATCAGTTTCCAGTTCACGATTCTTCCTTGATTTTGCATTCTTCTAGACTGAGGAATAATTGTATAGACATTAGTCTTCTACATTGTACCAGCTTGAAGGCAAAATACAGAAAATAGATGACAACCATGAATCACAAATAGTTTAATATTTAAACATAAATTTAAAACTCGATGATTGTCAGGTCCTTACAATGACCTGTTGCAGCCATTCAAACTATGCCAAATAGGACAAAATACATGCATGTTTGATAAAGCAATTATCCTAATGCTTTCTTCCATCACAATGTGCAGAGAGACTCAACATAGGCCTTTTATGAAAAACATTAATGTCTTCTCTCTTGCAACAATTCTTGGAAGCACTCCCCTAGTGATTGCTAAACCAATTAAAGATTCATGAAACCACCCACTAATATTCCATAATTGTTTTTAACTTATTCTTTAACTCGCTCTTTAAGTTGTACCGTTGTGACATCCCATGTAGGGAGACAAATGTGGAGTTTTCTTACACATATTTTTTATCCTACCCATTTACTTTTGTCCGCTCTAGGCCGAAGCCAGTGTCGATTCTGGGACGCTGGTAAGCCTACCCTATTACATTTTACAGGCAATATCAATATTCAGAATAAAACTTTTTTTCAGGTTTATTAAGCCAAAGGTAAAGACGTTTTCCAAATTCCCCTGCCGCAATGGGGGAAAGTTAAAAAACAGGAGATGTTAGAAAAAGTCCTACATTTCGTTAGCCCCTACTGGCTAACATCTTCAGGGATTCAAGGACTTACCCTGAAATCCTCAGAAGGGCTGAGATAGACCCCAAAGAGCTCCCCCTAAATAAGTGACCTGGTGCTGTTGTGTTTCTAATTCCCACATCTGCTCTATCTTTATTTTCATGTGTGACTGTAATCCTTACAAGGCATCGAGATGCTGATCAGACTGTGATATGATTTCTTCACACAGCGCATAATTATTCTGTGGAATTCATTACCACAAGATGAAGTAATGGCCACTGGCTTGGATGGCTTTAAAAGGGGATTGGACAAATTCCTGGAGGACAGGTCTATCAACTAGGCATCATGACTAGATCTATCTGCGGGTTTGGGACCCGTGGATTTGACTCGCTGCGGATCCCGGACCCACAAGGTTCACCTTAAAACACTTGAAAAAAGAAAAATCACAAGACTTTATAAAAACCTCTTAGCAGCAAACCACGCCGTTTCTGCAAGCTTAGCAACCCGGAAGTGTCGATCCGGAAACAACCTAGAAGCGCAACCCAGAAGTGGGTCGTTAAGCTTGCTGAAGCTCTGCAGAGGCTTGGAAATATGCTGCTAAAAAGTTAAAAAAAAACCCTGCATTTTACATCTTTTTTTCTTTTTTCAGCATTTTTTACGTGGACTCCAGTATCCGCGGATACTCACTATCAGCGCGCGCGCGTGCGCGCGCGCGCGTGTGTGTGTGTGTGTGTGTGTGTGTGTGTGTCCAGAACGTGTTAGTCACTAAAAATAAATGCTTGCTGAACATGGGGGGGAGGGTGGGTTTCAGGACTGTGTCATTGGTGGAGGGCAGGGCTAGTGTGGCAGGATCCTGGGGCTCTTCCGTGCATTCCTGTACACAGATCTGGAATGTATGAAGAGGGCTAATAATAATTCAGAATCTACAACTCACATATATTTCACCAGAGGGGACAACTGTGCTTGCAATTTGTCCTTCATCTATATGTCATTTTTAATAATGAAGTCACAGTAAAAAGTGCTGCCAATTCTTGTCGATATTTTTTTGCTTTTTACAGGTTTCCACAGAGAATGATAACCTCGGATAGCGAGGGCCAACTGTAAGTTGTAAGGGGAGGAACAGAGAGATCCCTCAGTCCCCCTATAATTATTCCTATGTGTGTGACTGCTTTGTTAGCTTTCCTTACTCACCGTATCAATAATTTTCAAAGTCCATGTGCCTCTTGGATCCTCTCCCCAAGTGTGAACGGACATAAAATCCCAATCTTTAAAGCCATTGGGTGACTTGTCTCTTTGACGTTCAGCCAGTAATACCGTGTTGGTCCCTATGAAAGGAAAGAAACAATCCTGCCTCTCAATAGAAGGTTGTAATAGGACAAGCTGGTGCAGTTCAGCAGACAGTGATAAATCCAGTGTCAGCTGGGGATTTATAGGCCGTATCACTTTCAGCTTTGGTTTCACATCTTGTGCCACTTGGGGTCAGTGGGAGGATAAAAAGCAATAAGGAAATAGCTTGTTGTCCCTCCAGAGAGCCTTGGATTTGTCATCCAAGGAGAGTACCTGCAGATCTTAATACAGTACATTGCTAAAGTGACTCAGGACATTAAACAATACCGGTCTATGCAGGGCCATTGCCAGGCTATTTTGCACCCTAGGCAAGACTAACTACTTGCACCCCCCAAAATGTGAGTGTAAATTAAGTGCATTTTCACTTTTTATGTATGTTGTGGTATTTATCTTAAAATAAAAAAATATAAATTGTCTCTTGCATTTTTTTACATGGGTTAAAAAAACTAATCTGTATAAAACTATGCCCCTCAGAGGTCAGCACTTTGAGAGCAGAGGTCCCCTCTGAGGACTGCGCCCTAGGCGGCTGCCCATTTGGCCTAATGATAGGACCGACCCTGGGTCTGAGCCGTACAAGTGAATACATTCTAGGTAGAAGTGATTCCTGAAAGTTTAGAAATTAAACACTGAGATAATGTCCGCTTCATTGGCTTCCTGTTTCTGATAGTAGCCCCCACTCTCACCCCCTGTTCCACTGCCCAACAAGGTGACTGCGAAGCTTGGCAGAACATCAGGAATGGGTTCTGCTGTGGTGCATGGATCTGTGGACAAAAATGGGAAGCTCCAATGTACACAGGGAAATGCTTGTGCCTCTAAGAAGCTGTGCAAAGGCCAACTGTTACCTGCAGTTTTGTACACTGACACAACCATTTTCAATTGGACTAGGCATTATTGTGCAAAATTCCCACTCCTAAATGTGGGAATCAAATTGAACAACCTGTTCACCATGAGCTGACGTTCCCCCTAGGCCAGTGGTTCCCAAACTGGGAGCTGCGGAAACCAGCCAGGGGAGCCGTGGAGTCCCACTGAATCCTCTTGGAAAACAATGCAATGCCAATGGGCAGGCACCAGCATAATGGAATGGGGAGCTGCAGCCAATGGTTGCCAATGGTCAAGGGAGCTGCAGGTCGAAAACGTTTGGGAAACACTGCCCTAGGCAGAAGAATGAAAAGGCAGAAGTTGCCACAACAGGATGGGTGGACGCTTTGGCCTGATGAGTCCGGACAAATCTGGGCTTTTATTTTGCCTTTAAATGACTGTTCAGACGTTATGGTTGTGGGAATAAACTTCAAAACATGGTGTTGGTAAAAGTAGGCGCACTTTCTCCATGCTCAGAAAAATGGCTAGATCCTATAGGTGCCTAACGCTGCCACAACAAGCACAACATGCGGCGTAAGACACTTTCCAGCTGTCACAAAAGGTGGCAGGCTGGAGTGTGTGGCCTGGCTGCTTCCACAAGTGGGCAGCTCGGCATGCCAGTGGACAATGAATGCAGACGGGGAGGGCAGATCAGGACCGGGAAGAGTGCAGAGGTGGTGGCAGCAGCACACACCGAAGCCTGGCCCCCTTCCTGGCCTCGAACCCCCGACCCGGGTCCATATGCACTTGCGCCAGGGAACAAATTCCCTTACCCCAAGGTGGCCTCCGGAAGCCAAAACTCTCCTGCGGGATGCAGCAGGCAGGCACCATGTTGGTGCCGCTACATCACCACAAGGGGAGTTGTGGTGGATTGGGCTGTTAGTCTGTATTTTCACTTCCTCAAGCTGTATAACTGAAATATCAAAAGTGCAATCGGCAATGCATCTACTGTAGATTAGACCTGTTGAAGACAATTGAATTGCTGCTGAGCAAGGTGCACCCCAAACATGGCTTCCCCGTTTTTCAACCTGAAAAGTGCTATGGTCACTCATACCATGATTTCCTTGTGCCAGATATCTACTGATGCAGAAGTTTTTAGTATTGTTTTAATCAGGTCCGTTCACCCATTAACACAGGGAGAATCTCTCACATAAACAGCTTCACCACTCCCTCCTCTCTGGAATGTCACACACATTAGGCTGGCTCTTGGAGGCAGGAACTCCCTTGGGCTAATTCAATTAAGTCCCACAAGACCGGTTGGGACCATCCTAAGCCATCAGATTCTATTGCCCTAAGAAATGTAAATCGGTAATCACCTCAAAACCTGTATGCCCACCTGATTATGCATGTCTCTTGTAAGCATGTGATGGTCTGTTCTATAATGTATAAAAAGTGTGTTCTCCTGTAGCAAGGGGTCAGCATTCCTCTCTTGGGGTGCGGTTCACTGCGCTGCATAACATTACCCGATATTTTTCCTTGCCCTCCAGTCTTCCTGGTCCTCCATTATTAATTGCTATCTGTTTATTCTGGCTACACTACCCCAAACTTAGATTCAGTCGCGTCGCTACGACGCGCGACACCCCAGAGCGGGGTCGCGCGTTGCCCTTAAGGGGGAGGCTCCGCCCCCACACGTGACGTCACACGCAGGAGCAGAGCGCCCTCCCCGCTCCGTTTTCGGCTCATTTTGGAGCCAAACGGACACAGGGGAGGGCGGGCAGGCCCGCCTCCAACTAAAACCTGTAAGTGGGGGGGATCGCGCGTCACCCCTATACGCGCGACGCCCCCCGGCGGCCCGCCCCCCCGCTTCCCCCTGTCGACGCCAGTGCTTAGATTCGGTAAAACAGCATTACCGGGCTCAATACTAGTTCTGATGATGAGAGATATAAGGAGCTCTGCGCACTGTGATCTTGAGCATAAAAGATGTGTGTCTCAGTATAGGGGTGCGCAGACCTGAGGCTGGTGGGATCAATACCATTTTTCACTACAACACCAAGGGCCACCAACCAGGTAGATCTCTCAGTGATTTGTGATTGATCAATAAGAGTTTCTGCCTCCCAGTTGTTTCATAATAGCAAACAATGATAACAACTGGGAGGCAGAAACTCTTATTGATCAATCGCAAATCACTGAGAGATCTACCAGTAAATCCGAATCTACCTTCTACCTGCCTTTGGCACAATAGATATGTTGGGGGGGGGAGGGGAGAACATTCTGTTGTCAAGGCAACAATGGCTGGGTGAGTACAGTTCAAGCTCTGCATGGCCCTCATAAGAAAAGATTTATATTTCAACTATAAAACAGCTAGATCTTCCTAATATGTGCTGTTGGTCTTCTTAGCAGGAATTTGCATGCACATTTAACACAGTTGCTTGGAGTTGATAGGCTTGTTCAAAGATAATTACATGCAGGTTTTTTCTTTCTACTAGCATTTTGATAAATAAATACCCCACCTCCCAGCAGTGTCTTTAATCCTTGTGTCGACCAAAATATTTAAACTATTGTAAAAACTGGTGGCACCTTGAGTACAATTCCCAGACATAGCAGAAGTTGAATAGTTTGTCTCTTTTACCTGAGGGAGAACTTAGGGTCACATGTAGATCACCTCTGCGGGAATATTCAATCGTTGCCTCAACCTGCACATGTTCCAAGAACTTAATGGCATTTTCTTGACTTTCACAAGCTGTTGTGGGAATTTCAATGGTCACTTCATCGCCTGCTCTTAATAACCTGGCAGCATGATGGGAAATGGTCTAGTTATTATCTTTTTTGTCATTCCTTTCATGAAGTTCATTTGATTTTGTTTGATACCTGAGATACCATGAGTTTGTCTGAAAAATATGAGCATTTGGAAGGGGGTAATATGGCCACTTGCCTTAGCCCTCATATGGGGGGGGGGATGCCAACACAGTCATATAGTACATACTGTATATACATACATACATACATACATACATACATACATACATACATACATACATACATACATACATACATATAGTACATTCCAACTGAGAAAATCTCCATTGGGAAATCTCCATCAGTCCCGGTTTCCAGGTCCATCCTAGTCGGCCATCCCGGCGGGGCAGGCAGCCAAAGTGTTTGTGGGGCGGGGCCAGTGGCAACAGCAATCCCAGGGATCACTGGAAAAAAGTGCCCGAAAATGGCGGGTTTTTAATTTACCAGGGCTTCGGGGGGGGGGGGGTGCGGGGAGGCCTGCACAAAACACGGCAATTTTAGACCACTTCCGGTTTTCGCAAAAAACGGAAGTGGCCTAAAATTGCCATTTTTCAGTGATCTAAACATCAGGGAGGCCTGCAGTGGGTCGCGCAGGCCTCCCTGCACACCCCCGAAGCCCCGGTCAAAAAACCCCATTTTCAGGCACTTTTTATATTTACTATATTTTTATGTATTTATGTTAATTTTTCCAGCCCCATTACGACACTCCCCCCCCCGGGTCCCGGAAAATCTGGTAAGCCTATTGCTGTGAGAAGGAAGGGAGGAGAGGATTGCGCTGCCCGTAACAATATGCATCAGTAGATATACAGTATGCTATGAACTACCAATGAAACTCTTACCTTGGCTCAAAGCTGTTGTCCTTAACAATGCACTCTTTTTTCTCTGGCACTCCTTTCCAAGTTTTAGGGTCAGCCAAATCTACCAGTGCTTTAGCATTGAGTAATCCAAATCCAAATCTACTATTCACCATCAGTCCAGCTCCATTCTTCTTCCACCCTGGATTGTTGGCCAATGGATCGAATTCAGACGTCCAAACTACCAAATGCTGCATATCCCTCCAGGTTAGATTAGGACTATCACAAACAAAGTTCTAGTCAGTTTCTACATACAGTATGTCACTCAGTGGTCTTGAACACAATCCATTTGATATTTCTTCTACACACAAGATACATGTGGTCCGCGAAGACTATCCTCAGACATTTGGTGCTTTGAACAAAATACCCTGGAATTCTGATACTACCTGATCATTAGACCTCACCAATCAGCTTCTCTCTGCTGTGTTCCTTATCCATGTTTTTGCCCCTAAAATGATTAAGGAGAATTCCCACCTCCAAGCAGGACCTTTTTTACAGATAAAAGATTTTCCATGCATCCTACTTGCATCCTACTTGCATCCTACAGATCTGCTCAGAGATAAGTCCTATTGAGTTCAATGGGACTTACTCCCAGGTAAGTGTATATAGGATTGTGGCCTAAGTTGCATGGGCCTAAGATGCAGGCTGGGAACAATAGTGTCCTTCCCCTTCCCCATCGCAACTTCAGTGGCAATTGTGACATGGTACCACATTTTCCTGAATACTTGGCAGAGGTAGGACTTGAAAAGTGATATAGGAATCTCCTGCTTCCATTTTCTTTTTAAGACCCTAGAGCAGGAAATGATTGGCCCTAAAGTGTATAAGCCTGGAGCTGACTAATTTTTCTGTCACATCCTGTAGCAAATCCCCCCCCCAGCAAAAATTAGCCCTCCCAAGCTTTGATTTGAGGTGCTCTATGTCTTCTGCTACTGCAAGAAAGCGACTGGGACAGAAGTAACTTTCTCCAGGTACCAACTTTGCACAAAGTCTTTCGGCTTCTATAAAAGCATTGCCGCTAGTTGACAACGCCTCTGGATGCCACATGATGATGAAAGGAGGGGAAGAGAGAGCGTAGAAAGAAGAAGTTAGAGAAGACTTACTTGACTTCGAGAGCCAGAGCAAAAATCCCTGCAGCTAAAGGAGCAGAAGCAGAGGTTCCTGTGTGCATTGCGGTGCATTCATTATGAAGATCAGCACTTATCTGTTGGAAATAAGCACAATAGAAATGTGACAAAATACCATTGCCTTGCACAGAAACTCACATATGCCTATAATCTGGCTGAGACTTGAAAATTCTTCCTAGTCAGATCTATTTTAAGTATAATTTTTGTACCCAAATAGCTTGCGTTGAAGGAAAATACTCCCACATCCAACAGCATGCCTTATTCTGATATCTCCGTAGTACAAAAATAAGTGTTTCAGAGTTACTGATGAATCATAAAACATATCATTGTGTTGGACCTAGAACATTTTAAAATGATTGCCTGCTTAAATATTACATAGAGGTTGCGAGTGAATGTTCTTCTTCCCCTTCAACAGAAGCACAGCACTATAATTTGGAACATGAAACAGATGGTGTACTAGAGAATTAATTGCCTCACTTAAATCAAATACCCAACTTTCCTGGCCATATAGCTACAATTTGTGGACGTCAAGAATTGTATTGTGTGTCTGCAGATGTGCAAAAAGAGTTCAGTTGAAAGAGTGACATTTCTGACCAATTACACTTTTGATCCCTCCCCATTTTTCCCATTTGATCCCTTCTCAGAAACAGTGAGAGGGACTAGTTTGTTTACTTCTTTTTACATTACAGGAGTGGTAAAAGTCGTTGTCACCTCCATGTGGTTGCGCCTCAGGTTTCCTAACACTTGGGAGGGCCCAACACCATGGTTGCTTCCTATACATGTGTCTTCCTCTCCCCACCCCTTCGGTAATGCAGGCACTGGCTTTTCATTGTTGGGGTTCTCACATGGGCAGCCAGATCCATACTAAGGTTCTGGTGCTGGAGTGAGCGCTCTGGCGCTGGAAGCTGTCGCCAACATGGCATGTTTTGTTTAAAATGTCACTATTTATGTGAATCAGGCTTCAGGCAGTAATCACACATGAGTACTGTACTACGTAAGGAAATATGGGTCTGGCAGGTCACGCAGTTTATCCAGTGGTTCCCAAATTGGAAGGCGCAGCTCCCAGGGGAGCCGCGGAAACCAGCCAGGGGAGCGGCGGAGTGCCACGGAATCCTCTCGAAAAACAGTGCGATGCCAATGGGCAGGCATCAACATCATGTAATGCAGAACCGCAGCCAATGGTCGTCAATGCTCAAGGGAGCCGCAGGTCGAAAAAGTTTGGGAAACAATGGTTTATACTATTACATTTTTCTGACCAAGTTGTAATAGGTTTGCTTCCTGCTTCTGTCCTGTCACAACCTTGACATGCAATTAGAGGAGAGAGAAGTGCAGTGCAAGAGCTTAAACTCAACTATTGACAATCTACCAGCCAGTAACTGATAAACCTCTGATAAAAGGCACCCTATAAGAAATAAAGGAACTTGCTAATTTTCAGGATATGTTTCTTCAGCTCTGAAAGCCAATTCATTTCTCCCCCCCCCCCCCGAGATTATACCTGTTATGTATATCTTTTCACAAGTTTAGAAGCAGTTCCTAAGTAGTTCACGGGCACCCAACAGACATAATGGTAAACTTCATTTCACTGAATTTAGTTTCAAATAGAAAACAGGAAGTACACAAAGTAGGGTACGATTTAAAGGAACAATATACCACAAAACTGTCCTCATGTTTTCAGAAGTGGTTTGGTCCTTCAAGGTGACACAGAAGGTGACACAAGGTGATGCTTCTCCTTTCACAAATAGAATAATATTCTTTTTCAGGATGAAGGAGAAACCATAGAGTATTTATTTCACACAGATAAAAGACTGTTGAGTATAAATACCATAAGGGTACACTACACTATTTAGGGTTCCATTATTGAAATAGTAGGCATATTAGAACATAAATTACTGTTTATGTTATTACACACACACACACACACACACACACACACACACACACACACACACACACACACACACACACTGTTTTATGCATGATCCTCCGAAAATGCTTGTTAAATCTGGTAAAAACAACCTACAATTTTCTGGTCAGTATAATCCCCACTGCTGTATGCTGTAGCCAGCGTTGAAGAGCACTTCTCTGCATACCAGGGAGAAAGACCTTGCTGCGAAGCACTGCTGATGGAGATTGTGTAGAGACTGTCTGTGTAGCCATCACAGTCACAGTTATCTCCTTGGCGGCCCCCGTTTCCCGAAGCCCAGACAAATATGGAGCCTTTGCCCTGTCGACCCTGTAGGAAATGAACAGAGCGGCATGGTTATTGCAAGGATGGAAGAGTCTCTTTACATCAACGTGGAAGAGTCTCTTTACATGACCACACAAAGGTCATTTCCACACTTACTATGTTTGATAAACTGCACAGATTAAAAATGGACCATTGATACAAATCTATTGAAGCAAGTTTGTCTGCACTCTCTTGTTTTGCTGTTTGCTATCTCATAATTTGCCCACACTAACGTCAAATATATTAGTCATTTATTAGCAACAGTCTGTAATCAATTGAAACGATGACTCCAAGGGAACATTGATTCTAGGTACATATTTTTAAAAAGCTGAAACACTGCTAAATACCAAGAATTAATTTCATTTCCATGTACTGCAGTTATTGCTGATGAATTACCTATGTGACTACTGTATGATTCAAGACAAGTGCATTGGCATTTCAAGAATTCTATGTTTGGCATGTACTTTTCATTGGAAAAATATATATCAAAATCTATAAATGGTGTTTTCCTGTTGTTTCGAGATCCATGGCATTCTAGTAATTAACTAGGTACCGGTCGCCCCCGCTGTCTCTTTAGTTCTCAGTGGCTGATGAGTTAGAGGCAGCAATGGGAAAGATGCAAACAGCTGCAGGAAGTTGAGATAGAATGAGAGCAGCATGAAAAATGGTGGCTGGCACATGTCGCTCAGTGGTAACCTTTTAGCAGACAGTGTGTACTGAGGCATACCGTTTTTAAGGATTAACGAATATACACTCATTATAAAGAACACAGTGGTTCATCATTAATTACTTGGCTGAATGTTGGAACTGATTCTTTCTTAACAGTATTTTAATCTTGCAAAACAATTGCAAATTGTTTTGCAATTTGTTTATTATTTTGTTAGTTGCCTTGGGGCCGTTTGCAAAAGGTGGGGCATGGATCTTGAAACAAATTACAGTGGGAAAGGTGTTGTTTCTTGTGGCATCTTTGTGAAATGTTGCCACATCTCTATCTTCATAAGAAGATGGGCTTGCAGTGTTCAGGTGAAAGGAAGGTTGATAAATGCCTTCATTCTGGTCTGTTGCAAAAGTCTAAGAGATGGAGACCCAAACTTGCCCATTTTTTATTTGTACATTTGGTACCATTTCCAACTCACATTTATGTAAGGTATTTTTAATAAGGTAGCTGGAGTAGTGCAGCAGCTATGAGTGTAAATTATGAGTTGGGAAATCCCCTGTTCAGATGATAGGTGGACTTACTATTCTCACTATTCACTCAGCCTTGGTCCACCCTTCTGCAACATGGAGATAATAACTCCTGGCCCAGTTTATGAATGAGAATGTATGTGAAGGGCACTAAATACTTGAAATGCATCCTGTACATGCTGGTGTTCTAAATTTCCTAGCAGCCATTTCCTTTCACGTGCTATTTCTTGATAGATCACTTTCATAGCAGTGCAACCTCTTGCTTCCAGCTAAAATAGGAAACACTGCATCTGCTGTTACATGTGGCATGGTCACTTTGGGGATTCCAAAAGAAATAGTCACTCATTGATTTATACACAGGCACACATTACTGTGATGAACACAACAGCTAGTGGCCCAGTACAGAAATGCACACAGTCATCTAGATCAGGGGTTCTCAATCTTTGGAAGCCCAACCCCTACCACAGTCCTTCTCAAGTGCCCCCTGCTAATTAATTGCTAATTAATTGGATTAATCAATTAATTAATTAGCTAATTAATCATTAAATGAAAAAGTACTAAAACAATTTTAAATGTGAAAAAATCTCTTACTTAACTCTCTCTCTCTCTCTCTCTCTGTGAGAGACAGAGACAGAGACAGACAGACAGACAGACAGACAGACAGACAGACAGACAGACAGACAGACAGGGGGATTGCATTTAAGTTCTAATTAACAAGTAATTAACTACTGATTGATGCTGATAAGGGGCAGGCTCTGGCATACCCTCTGCCATTGGTCCGCGTACCCCTAGGGGTACACGTACCACAGGTTGACTACCCCTGATCTAGATCAAAAGATATATCCAGACTGCTCAAATGGATGCATATGTGCATCTAAACTAATATTTGCATGCCCATTGGCTGTGTATAATTCTGCTTCTGTTCACGAATCTCCCTTGATGGATTGAAGTGAGCTACAGTACTCCACTTAGCTACAGTATCTTCCTTCATTATATGTTTGTTTTTATCACTTTATCAAGTATAGATACAATTTTTCACGATAAAGTTATCAGCCACTACTAGTCATCAGAGCAGCGCCTTAATCACTTATTGTATTTGTATGCAATGTGGAGGGTTATTTCCCATGCAGTGCTTTCCAAGGATGTGGATCAAGTCTCTGACTCCAAGTCTCAAGTCAAGTTCCAAGTCTCTGGGTCCAAGTCTCAAGTCAAGTTCCAAGTCTTTGCCCCCAAGTCCCGAGTCTTTTGTTGTGAGTCCCTATCTATTTAATGGGGAAAACGGGTTTAAACCTGAATAAAATTCAACTTGTCATAAAAGGCTCTAAGTCTTGAGTCGAGTCTAGTCTTTTGAGTCTTTTAAAATCGCCAAGTCAAGTCATTGACGTAACTTGAGTCCAACTCGAGTCCAAGTCAATAGAATCAAGTCTACATCACTGGTGCTTTCTGACTCCAAAGCACATCCTGTATTTTTCGACAGGATGATTTTTTTTTCCTTTGGTATGTAACTGGTGTCTCCCCCCCCCCATTTTTATCTGTTTAGATCAGACTGATTAATAACCCTTCAGTGTAATGACTTCTCTGCTGTGGAGATTTTTGAAAGACCGCAGTTCTCTACAACCTGCCTTCTTCAGGAGGTAAAGTCTAATTGTTGATGATCTCAGATTATAAAGGCTGTATTTGGTAAAGATGACTCTAATAGTCCAGTTCTCCTGGATCTATTTGTGGTCAATGAAGTATTTCCTAGCTTTGCTACCTGAAGGCCTAACTGGACAGGCCAGAGAGTCTGGGGAGGCCCAAGCCAATCGATAACTCGAAACTGTAGCTGATGTGCTGCTGCCTTCCGCAATTCTGCTGCCCACCCCCACACCTGTGCCAGTCAGCCAGCCAACTACCTCACCATCCTGTGCTGCTGATTATAAACTGGTCAGGCTCTGCTCCCAGCATCCTCCACGGCGGCCAGTTTACAGCCTGCAGCAGTGGGAGCCCTTTTCCCGTGCACTCCCTTCTCCAGTCCTGCTGCCACAATCCTTGGCAGTCACACTGAAGGAGGTAAGCCCCCCTTCCCTCATTCAGACAGCACACAAGAAAAAGATGGGGCAGTGGCCAGACAGGTGGCAGCCACATGGCATGGGGTCGTGCACCCCACATCAGTTTGCCGCATCTCCCAACCTGCCACTCAAAACAGCCATTTCACATGGCCTCATTACTAGACTGCCCCTGCAGAGTGATCAGGCTCTCCCAAGCTAATTAGCAATCTCACAGGGGGCTGATTTGAAGCTTGGGATGTGCTGTCCTCAGAGAGGGTTTGAACCATTTCTTTTTCTCTGACGAAACTCCTCCCTCTCCCCTGAACCTTCTGTTAGCTCCATGAATGGAAAATGACAGGTGCAGATGGTGAAAACTCACTGGGGCGCAAGAGAGGGGACCTCTTGAGCTCAGGATGAAATCATTAGGGACTAGACAGGATCTGATTTGGTTTGTGATTGGGATGAGAATAAAGCAAGCTATTTTCTTCGTTTGGGGGAAATGTTCAAGCTGGTGGTGTGCATGTCACCTGAGGCCCTAAGGTTAACTGGAGATTGTTCCTGGGGTTTTCTATAAGCAAAACATACCTAGGCTAGGGCAACCTTTGATGGGATACGTGTGTATTTCATATTACCTGTGTACATTTCGTGTATGTGTGTTTCATACACACATGTGCATTTCATATGTACCTGTGTACGTGAGTATGTACATGGGTACATACTTCATATGTACACACTTGATCTCTATCTAGTTCTAAAGGGCCAGCATGAAGGATATTACCCTCATCATGCATTCTCACCAACTTAATTATAACCAAACTATTATACGGTTGGGCTTATGAAAAAAAGCATCACATCTTGGCTTGTAAAGAAAGACCAATGCAGTATTCATGAAGCAGAACATTTGCATTAATATTTTAGAGGAGCTCTTTGCAAAAAAAAAAAAAGTCTCATTAGTATTCGAAGCAAAACAAGCAGACAAAGACCTGGAGAAGGAAGTTGGAAAAGCAAGAAGGGTGAGAGAGAGAGAGAGAGAGAGAGAGAGAGAGAGAGAGAGAGAGAGAGAGAGAGAGAGAGAGAGAGAGAGAGAATAACACATTAAAGGCAATGCAGGCTAAAGTTACCAAGAGACTGAGCTTTAGAATGTAATCGTTGAGCCATTCTCTTTCTCTTTTCCTTTGCCTCTGGAGTGATGCCACTTTTCTAAAACACTGAACAAACACTTCTCCCTGCAGGAACCAAGTTTGTTTTCTTTTTTCTAGCCAACCATTGTTAAGAATTGCACGTTTCTCTATTACTAGGTGCCTCACCTTTTTGATCCCATATTCAAAAGCCTTCTGTGCCAACCTGCCAGGCCCCTCTACCGTTCTCCCATCATCATTTGGGCCCCAGCTGGCACTGTAAATATCCACATGATTGGGATTGAAACCGATTGAACTGGCTTCAATGGCATCTGTGACGATTCCATCCAGCATTCTTATGCCTTTGTATGAGAGAGGGAGAAAGAGGCCAAATGGTAATTATTTTGTTTTTTTCTCGATATTAGCATTATAAAGCATTGTTTGCTGGTATGTAAACAGAAATGCATTATCCTGTAAGTGAGATGGGTCTTCTGAAAATATAGGGCTTTCTTGCAGGGAGTTCAATATTCCAGCATTTTCATTTATCATTTATGACTGTCATCCTGTTTCCAGAATTTTGCCCCTTGCAGTCTCTAGTCTGAGGACCAGGACTTCATTTAGCAGGGTGTGAACATGTGAAGCAGAATGACAAAGTCAGATTGGAAAAGTGACTGACAGCGTCAAACCAGCAGAGGAGAATGGAAGGCTGTTAACGCAACATTCAAAATGCGACAGCAGCAATTACCGCAGTTGTCTGCTCTACCGGCTGCCCCATTCTCACAACCCTTTTTTTAAAAATAAAGAGTAATCCGTCTGTCTCCTCTTGTGCTAGTCCAACTAGTCCAGAATCCTCTGTTGATCAGGATTCTTTACAAAGTCTTTCTGGGTAGACGTGAAAGGGGGGCCGAGTACAACATTAGCATACAACTCAAATGAAAGGCAAGCCATGAAGTGAATGAACCAACACCAAGAAACTAATTTGGAAACCTGACTGACATTGTGATCTAGAAGGGGAAAAAAAAACCTGTGTTCACTTTACAAGCTTGGTTGACAAAGTATTTGAGCTACATGCCTGTCATTCTTGTACTGAAAAATACCCCCACCAATGACATATTATACCTTTTACTCTTATACTTAGGAGTAACTCTTATACTTAGGAGAAAATACTTAGGAGTGACATATGCAGCACAATCCTGACAAATTTATTTGGAAGTACGGTAAGTCCCACTGTGTACAATGGCGCTTACTCCTTAGTAAACGTATTTAGAGTTGCTGCCAAAATTATTTTTAGCATAGCTAGACTTGTGTCTATTCTTCCTTTCCTTTCCACGTAGAGTAACAGAACATAGTAATCAGTCTGGCAATGCTAAAAATAATTTTTGGCTGCAATCTTACACACACTAACCAGGATGTTCATTGGGAACATTTTCATCAACTTTTGTAAGTCAAAATTACAATTATAGTATTAGAAAAAGAAGCACTTATATTTTCAGAGATAAAGGAAAATGGAGATATGTTTGTCCTGTAGGGTTTCGTTTGTTTTTGGAGGGGGAGGTCTGCATAGCCTTTATTATAAGCATTTAAACCAGATTCAACCAACACTGAAAGTGACCCCAAATGTAGATTGAAGAAAGGTGATCTGAAGTTGGGTGCATGGTGAACTAGTGGTGAGCTTCACTGTCCATTGAAGCCCACATCTTCAATGTGGCCTGACATTTCACCGCAGGACCACAAAGGTTTCTGAGCATCAGTTAGCAGTGCTGTGGCTAAAGCATCAGGCTACTACTCTGAACAACTGGGAGCAGCTGAGCAGCTCTGATGCTTGGAATATACCAGCTACCCTAGCAAGCCGTGCGAGACAAGTAAGTTTGGGAAGCGTTTGCAAGTTTCCAGTGGTACAAAATGCAGTGGTGAGCATTCTAACTGAAACCCACTGCTGAGAGTTTATAGCAGCGGTGGAGAACCTCCGGCCCCAGGGCCGGATCAGGCCCCCGAGGCCATCCGGTCCGACCCCCGGAGAGATTGCCAGGAGGCTGCCCAACCAGCCCCTGGAGGCTCCGCCGGGTCTGCGCGTCACCTCTGGAGGCCGGGAGAGGGCCTTTGCATGTCCTCCCCGGCCGCCGCCTCAACCCCTTCTCACCAGGCCGTTGGCCATTTCGCACATGCGTACCACGCCAATGAGGGCAAGCTCTTGCCCTCTTGCCCTCATCGGCATGGTACGCCGGAGGTGACACGCGGACCCAGTGGCGGCTTTGGACGGTGAGCACGGAGCCTCCAGAGGCCGATGGGGGGCGAGGCCAAAAATTAATTAAATAAATAAAAATGCCACACGGCCTTACGGCCGGCCCTCAAGCAAATTTCTAATATTTAAAACGGCCCTCGCCAGGGAAAAGGTTCCCCGCCCCTGGTTTATAGCCTCAATATTGTGCCAGCTTCGTCAAGTCTCTCTTTGTTTCCACACCCAGTTTGAAGTACTGTATTGATCTGGATGGTTTTAATGGGGGATTGGATAAAATCATGGAGGACAAGCTTATTAAGATATTTAAAAAAAAAACCTTCAGTTTAAGATGAGAGTTAAGATGCTTACAATTCTCACTTGAGCTCTAAAAGCATGGAAATTGCAAGATCAGGTGGTCACCTTAACTTCTGCACCATATAAGCAGTAAAGACTTTGAACAGTTTCGTGTATATGTTGGCTTTACAAATTACAGTAGGCTCCATTCGCCTGCATTTTGCTTTAGTTTAATTCAACATTGTTCCAGAGAGGGACACAGCCCAGCAGAAATTCAACAGGTGTAGCTTTCCCAATCACTTGCTAGAGATGCACCTGATAAATGTCTGCATCTCTACAAGACACAGTGCTTCCCTAAAATGCAACTTACTATAGCAAATATCCAGGCAGAAATTCAACCCCCTTCCCTTCCAGTTTCCTTACTCCCACCTACTAGTTCCCCAAATCCCTTCTCCATCCTGCCAACCTCCCCTTACTGGACTGGTGAGATACAAGAAGCTGGACTAGGTGGGCCCTTGGCCTGATCCAGCAGAGCTCTTCTTATGTTCTCATGATGCTTCACCAGTGGTGACAAACTGCAGCAAATAAGGAGAGGAAAGGAAAGAAGTTCTCTTCTCCCTCTCCTGTCTGATGCATGGGAAACTGCTATGCAGCATGCCATAACCCAATAGAAAGAAGAACCCATTACAAATGTAATGTTCCAGGGCCTACTGCCAACTGCATTTCACCTGGGCAACTTGCAGGTGGCCTGGCAACTGGCATGCTGCATAGTAGTATGCTAGAAGCTGGTCAGGGAAGAGGACCTCCCTCCCTTCGCTTTCCCTGCTTGCTGCAAGACCATTATCATGGTTCAGAACGTGAAGTATAAGGGAAAGTGGGAGAGGGTGGGGAATCAGTGGGTAAGTGGGCAGAAGGGGATGGATGGGAGCTTTGTGGGGGTAGGGGATGAGGTAAGCCAAATTTAGAATGGCTTGGAAATAAGCCAAACTGTTTCCTGGTTTGTTTAAAGTACCCTGGCTTATTGTTGAACTAATTCTATGCAAGCCAGAGCTGGGGAGGGGGAGAAAGGTATCTCACCCATCAATATGCATTACAGAGATAGAGGGCCTGCTGTAATGTTGTCATGTCGTCTCATCGCCTACTCAAGTTGCTCAAATGAGCATTGCTTTGCTCTGTATCCAACAGCGCTTCAAACATAAGTCTCTAGCTAACAATGAGCTGCATCAATGCAAATTACTATTGAAATCAAATTATTATTTTGCATTCTTACCTCCAACTTTGGAATTGTATGCAACTCCAACTCCACATTTTCGGTTGTTAGCTTGCATGGCAACCTCTCCCGCACATCGCGTTCCATGTCTGCAACAAAATCACCAGCCCCATACAGATCATCTAAGAATACTGTTATTGAATGATTTTTCATGTGGATTTATCAAACTCAAATGGAATCAACAGGAATCAGCCGTAATGGGTACATACAACATACTGACATTATTGAATATATAGTGATAAACTACATTTTGTGAATCAGTTCCAAGGTCAGATCAAATTTCTCAAGAGAATAATGAAAATACTTCCTTAAAGCAAAGAACGCAGTTTACCTGACGTACAGATCAGCTATCAAGAAAGCAGATGATGGAATTTAAATGAGCAGCTCATCCTAATTACTGTGCTATTTCTTTCACAAGGTAAATGGTAAAATATTTCCTGATATTTTCTGTGATCCCTGACTTTCGCTACACAAAATGATGGTTTCCTTGTGACAAAGCTACGTTATTTTGTAGTATAGCTTTGTATGCAATGGAGCTGTTGAATGCTGCCAGTCTGAATTCCATTTACATATTAATAAAGAGTGGATGTTAGGCAGAGATGGCAGATTTTAGAGATAATGCCATTTGAATCAGAGAATAATGGTCTCCCATTGCTGATAACTGCTGCAGCTAAGCGGAGTGATGTATTTTCAAAAGCCTAGAAACATTTATCCTTTAAAAACCTTACTCTGTGATGATATTATTTTGGCTAAAACAGCATCAACATAGTGAATTAAATATCATTTTGCCTGATAGATGCTGGTGAACCATCATGTAAGATCCTTATTGTGTCATTATGAACAGTGACATCCTAATTGGCCTCTAACAACCACTGTTCAGGGCTACACATCTGCAATGAGCCCGTTCTCTTCTCCTTTCACTCAGCTTTTCAAGCAAACATAAAAGACACAACCTACAGAATAACCCCCATGGCTGTTCTGCATCATGACTAGATGGTCCGTGCTTGCTTGGTCAGGTAGGTTCGATGAGGGGTCATGAACGATCACCTTTTCAAGAAACAGTGTCCATGTATCATTTCTCCAGGCCTGGTATAAGCATCTAACAAAGCCCCTTCTGAACCCATCCCAAATATACCATGTTACTGTTTCAGTATAAGCTGCTGCAAAATTAAATTGAAACTTTGAATTGGTTGTTGGCATTTAGCTGGAGTGGGAGAGTTTTAGCTCTGTTGGAGCTGTGTGGAAACTGGAGCCAGGGAGACTCACAGTTGTCTTGGGTTGGGCTGTCACTGTGTATAGTGCAGGCTAGCGTAGGAGTGATTTTTGGAGAAAAATATCACCTCCTGTGTACAACAGGCGACCTGGGTGATATTATCGTGAGGGGGGAGGCTGAGTGATATTACTGTGAGGGGGGAGGCTGATCCATACTCCTCAGGGGGTTATTATAATAACGCTAATGATCTGATACTAATACTGATTGTTTCAGTGAAATAGGAAGTCCTCTGTAACAGGCAAAACTAACAGCTCTGAAACACACTCTTTGGATTGGTAGCTCTCTAACTCACTTCTTCAGTTCGATTGTAACCACTTAAGGCAAAGCTGTTTGTGCTCAGCGAGAATCTGTGATACTGAAATGTTCAAATGAGAAACCAAAGAAGTCATCTAGCCCCTTCTTCAGGAACACAAGGAACTCTTTGTTATTATTCTTTGGCCTCCTGTGTACTTTTGAGGGAAGCACTGCATTCTTAAATACAGTGCTTAGTCTTCATACCTCACTAACTGCCTTGTGAATCCAAAGATTAGAAGCCATATTCAGTATAAGCAGCGCTATGCTACCACAACACACACTTTTTGCCACCACCCACTCATTTTTCTTCCACATTCATGGGAGTCACAATGTCACACACACCCCTGTCACACAAGTCCCCCTGGACTCCTAGGCCTAGCTACAGCGCCCCCTTTCTCACATGCTTGGCTCTGTCAAGAGGGAAGGGTTCACAGTACTGTTATGTTGTCATAAAATGAGATACATTGGGCATATCTACACTGTAGTTGTAAACTGTTTTGGTAGTCATTCTCTTTTCCCAGAGATGTGTAGTTCTCTGAAGTGATAGGATATCTAACAGAGAATTCTGATAATTTCAACAATTTCCAAGCTAAAATTCCCTAGGATTCCTTGAAGGAAGCTATGATAGTTACAGTGGTCTAAAACTGATATAAATGAGTGGTGTAGATATGCCCATGGAGTGATACTGTTTACTGGACAAACGCAGAGTCATGGAGAGTTGAAGGGAACTGAAAGGCTGTCATTCCAGGCTGCCACCCAAAGTCAGGATCATATACACATCAGTTCCGTACAGTCATCCTCTGCAAGTCAGGCCACAATGTTCCACACACAGAGAGAACAGGTGCACAGCTAGCACTGCTTATTATAGATCCATAGTTCCATATGACTCAGACCACAGTGTCAACCCATATGCTACTAACCCAATAATAAGGCAATGCAACCTGGACAAAAATTCCTTCCATACCTCACATATGACAATCAGTCAGACACTGAGTGAGCAAACCTACTCTACTGAGTCATATCAAGAAAGTTATTGAGATTGAGTCATCCAAAGGAAATGAAAAAGACAAATCAAAAATCTGAAATAGAAAGGACTAGAAGCTTGAGAAGCTTCTGTGACGATCTAGGCAGGTCAATGGCTGCTCTGTCATGCAGCAGGGGTGTGTCTTTGGACTGAATTGCATGGCCAAACCAACATTCCACGAAATGGTTAGTCCAAATTGCAGTTAGCCTGCACACCGACACTGGCAGTTAGCCTGCACACCGACACGTGCAGGAGTGGGCTCTCTCTGAAAGCGATGCTGCAGCAGTTGCCTGCACTGATCAGGGGGTTGGACTAGATCAGTGGTGGCCAACCTTTCAACATGAATGTTGGCCCTTTGAATGGTTGTCTAGGTGAGGGCATTTCAGCAGGTGTATCTGCTTTAGCAGCACCATCAGCAGTTGCAGCTGCCAAGATTCTGTCTTCTGCACAACTCTTAAGAACACAGAGGCCCTAAGTTGGCCACTCCTAGACTAGATGGTCTTCAAGGTCCTTTCCAATCTAACGTTCTATGATTCTATGAAAGCAAGGAGGCTCTGTGAATGATATTTGAGTTTCAAGCTAGGCATACATCAAAACCATCATACAATGAGCTGAAATGCAGATTCTAACCACTGGCGTCACTGCAGGGGGGGCGGAGCTCTAAGTTCCTCTGTGATCCGAGCCTCCGTTACACGGAGGAACGAAGCGCCCTGCCCCCGCGCCTTCCGAACTAGTCAAAGCAGTGAAAACAATGCGCAGGAGACTCCCTGCGCGTTGTTTTCACCGCTTTGAATGGTTCGGAAGGCGCAGGGGCGGGGAGCTTCGTTCCTCCGTGTAACAGAGGCTCGGATCACAGAGGAACTTAGAGCTCCGCCCCCCCCTGCAGTGACGCCAGTGTCTCTAACAAATATCCTGACATATCATAGCCAAAATAGATTGGATGTGGGAAATTTGTGATTGGACCTCCCAATGTCTACTCTCTTTCAAAACTTAGCACAACCATGTGAATTGCTTTCCATGAGTGAAGGATTGCACAGCTCACATGTACTCCTGTGTGGAGTACACACATCAAACTCCATGTGGTGGGTTAATGTCTTGTTTTTACTGCCATTGCTCTAGTGGCCCATGAAGATATGATTAAAGAACTCTGGGAGTCAGGGGTCACCCATGCCTCCCTGCTACCCAACCCCCCCCCCCCATTTTTGCCTGGAGCAGGCACGCATGTGTGCACCTGCCCTGCTGTAGATAAACAGAGGGGGACAGGCAAGCAAACATCTGTCTACACCACCTTTTGATAAGGAGGGGGGAGAGAGAAGCCCCCATCCCCTTCCCTTTATTTACCTGGAGCTTGGTGTGCACCTTTCCTCTGTGCCACTACTGTTTTGAATGAACAGGAGCACAGTACGCTGGGAGTGGAGCATGCACAAAGAAGGGAGGGTGTGTGCTGAGCTCCAGGGAAGGGAAGGGTGGCAGGCTCTTTCCTGGAGCCTCGACGGCTTTCTTTTTTTCCCCTCCTTCTTCCTCCAGCAGCAGTGGGGGGAGCCAAAAGAGGACTAGAGAGCTGATTGGAGCTGCAAGCTGGAGAGGGTGACAGACTTGTCAGTTTGCCAGACTTGTCAGTTTGCCTGAGGGCTTGTCAGTTTGCTAAGCCTCCAACGTTGCTGGTCCACAGGACGGTATCCAGTTGCTTCACGGACAGGCTGGCCTTGCTGGGAGTGCCACTAAAGATCACCCAAGAGCAGTCTTTCAAGATGTGTTTCCAGTGATAATTTGCAGCGCACACTGAAGAGACTAATAGGAGGTGGTTTACTCACTTGTTTTCATTTGTTGGATCATATCTCGGAAATGGATCATGGTCATTGTCATTGAAATCATAACTAGCCTCAGGATCCTAAATGTAAAGTAAAACAAGAGCATGGATATCATGGTGCCACTGCAAAAAAAAAAAGCCCTGTCCCTTGTCCTCTCTAAACAAATGCACATTAATGGCAACCAGTGCAGATGGTACAGAATTGGAACAAGATTGTTGTACTTTCAGATTCCTAAGTACATCCAGGCAGCCACATTTTACACCAGCTGAAGACAGTTTCCAAACTCTCTTCAAAGACAGTCCCACATAAATAAATAAATATTCATGTTTTATTGATTTGCCGTTAAAAATGGATTAGTATTCCTTCCACCATTGCTCCCCGAGTGGGGCTCATAGGTTATCTCATTTGTGTCCTCAGAGCAACTCAGGGAGATGTATTTGGCTGAAAGATGATGATTGGAAGGCCCTAGACCAAATGGTATACAGGCAAGGAGCATCTTTAGTGCCTCTCTCCACTGGTTCAACTTTGGACTATCTTGTTTTTTACTGCATTTGTGGTCCCTTTTCATGATATGAATGACTGGTCTCCATGTAAGATTTATCCTTGCCATACAGACTATACATTTGTATCTGTAAATCTGTATCTATAAATGCCATACATATGCAAATGAAAACAAATGTTTCTTTTAAGGTATATAATTGTAAAAATGCTAAAATGCCAGGCACCCCTCAAATGTGGCACTTCAGGCAGTCAACTGGGTTGCCTCCCTCTAAATCTGGCCCTGCTTGATGGTCACCCAGTAAGTTTAATGACTAAGCAGAGATTAGAACCTAGGTTTCCCCAGAGTGTAGCCACTGCTCTTGTAAATGATAGCTGAATGGCTGTTTGGGGATATGAGGTATTACTCACATAGTTATTGTAAATGTCTGTGTGATTCCATTCCAGTCCATCATCAAGCACAGTAATGACAACACCTTTGCCGGTAATCCCCTTTTGCCACACAGGAAGTACATGGAGATCCAATTTTGGCAGAGACGGAATGATTCTTGTATCTTGCTAGGAAAAATAAAAGACAATAAGAATTTTCTATATTCATGACACAGTTAAGAAAAGCAAGTTACATTGTATGCATCAAAAGGTCAATCTGAGAGGAGCATTTGTAATGGACCCAACCCATTGGGAATTGCTTCTGCCCTAGTCCCTTTTAATGAATGGAATGTGCTCAATATCACCCATGTAAGGTAAAGGTAAAGGTGACCCCTGACAATTAAGTCCAGTCATGTCCGACTCTAGGGTGTCGTGCTCATCCCCATTTCAAAGCCGAAGAGCCAGCGTTGTCCGAAGATGCCTTCGTGGTCATGTGGCCAGCATGACTCAGCTGGAACACGGAGCGCTGTTTACCTTCCCGCAAGCGCTACCTATTTATCTACTTGCATTAACATGCTTTGGAACTGCTAGGTTGGCAGGAGCTGGCCAAGCAACAAGAGCTCACCCCGTCGCGGATTCGAACTGCCGACCTTTCGATCGACAGCTCATGGCTCATGTGCAATTTCCAGTGATTGAAGAAGATTTTGCACTATTTAAATGGGGGGGAACAGTGCATGGGACGGGGGGGGGGATGACTGGGATCAGAACTATAATGGGAGCAAAGTCCCAAAGCCTCCTACCTCTTGCAAAGGGGGGAGGGTTCAACCTCTCTGTGTGCTATTTGCTAAAAAAAATACACCCCAAAAGTGGAAGCTTAACGTTTATGTTTAGGGTTACATCTAATTTGACCTTTACCTTCCCATAGATATGTAGATATATACATCTACTGAAGGTTATTTCATAAACAGAATGCCCCTATATATTCTCTCACATAATAATGTATGCTATGCACTTCTTTTTGTGTGCAGAATATTTTACTGAAGATTTCTATAAAACCAGGCATAACTTTAATACTTCTTTTGTATTCATCAGTTTGGACCCAAAGTATGGCAGTTCTGCCTATGTGATGGGGTTTTCCCACCCATTTTCCATGGCAGCCTCTTGTACCCTCTGAAAAGCCACATCTGACTATGGCTGGCAGGTCAGATGTATCCCAAAACCTGAGATTTCTGATGTGGGCCTGGTCAGGTCGCAAAGTAGGGCCTGATAATGTCATAAGACATTGAAAAAAAAAAGGGGGGGATGAGTTTGATTAATCTTTGCTGCCTGCTGTCTGAGAAAAAAGCAAAACAACAACAACCAACCCTGTAGAAGAAACAATGTCATTTTTGACAATGTGCCAACCCTATCTCTGAAAGTCAGAGGCTACAGTACAGTAGAAATCAAGACACCTCCCTAACATGAGTGGAAGTGCATGCTGCTGGCACAGGAGCATTTGGATCCCAGCCATTGTCCTATACCAGTGGTGGCCAATCCATGGCATGCCATGTGCCACATTTTACGTAGATAATCTTGAGCATGCCACTTAAACAAACAAACAAACAAACAAACAAATAAATCTAAAGTAATGAAAATATTTAAAGCACCGTGACAGCGCAAGAAGAATAAGGCACAGTGGGGTGCAGAGACCTCCTCTAGTCCCTCAGGCTTAGAAAGGTATGCCGGGGTCAAGAAAGAGAGAGGGACTTCAGTGCTCGGCTCGAACAGGAACGGCAGTGTGTGCCACTTCAAAAGGCTCGGCGTGCCACTAAGTGGCACCCATGCTGCGGGTTGACCACCTATGTCCTATACTTATGTCATTGCTATTTATTTCTAGGAAGTGCTTAGTACTTGTAGGAGCTAGGTCCTCCAACTTCTGGTTCTTTCTTATGGTTTCTTTCTTTCTGGTTCTATTATGAGAACAATAGTCTCAATCCAAAGCAGTCTGAGTCTGACTGATTTTCAGTGGAAGTGTCACGCATGCGCTTAACACTCTGATCCTAAAACTGTTTACTCAGAAATAAGTTCCAGTGATTTTATAAGTAAGATTGGGGTTACTTCCAAATAAACATAGCTGAAAACATAGCATAAACATCTACTGAATCAGGACTAAAGAGAGCTTAACTTCTTCAACCATTCTTGCATTTTCTTCCCAATGCTAAGCATGCTTACTCACAAGTAAGTCCCATTGTGTTTTATGGGTTCACAGCCTATGCGTGTCTACTCAGGAGTAAGTCCCATTGTGTTCAATGGAGCTTACTCTCAGGAAAGTATACATAGGATTGCATCCTTAAGGCTGATCTACACGACAGCGTCGCGGAGCGTTTTTGTAATCTGGCGGAGCCGCTGGACCTCCGCCCCACTGCCGCGTACTCCAAGTCGAGTGCTCTATTTTTTAGGGGGCGTACGGCAGAGCTTGGAGGTGGCTCGCGGAGCTGCTGCAGCCTACCAATCACAGAGAGGGGGGGAAGAGTTTAACCAATCACAACTGCGCTTTCTTAGGAAGGCGGGACAACATGAGGGGTAAGAGGCTTGAAGACACTCCCCCCGCTTCCAGCGCGGAGGCGCCAGGCAGAGGCGACGGCGGAGCCGCGACGCTGTCGTGTAGATCAGCCATTAGAGCCCAGTAACTGTCATGTGAATGGTAGCCTGGCAGCCAAATTCTTGTTTACTCATTTAGGTTTGGTCCCTGCTCTCTCCAGGTGCAGCTGGGAAAGATCCCCATCTGCAACCTCAGAGAACTGTTGCTATTCCATATAGAGAATACTGAAACGGATAAGGCAGCTTTGTATGTTTAACTGCAGTTCAGGGAATTATTCTAAGCTACAGGCTTGTTCCATGACATCCAGTGAATTTTTTTTGGTCTGAGATGGCAGAAGCGATACAGTAGTCCAGTGTTTCCCAAAGTTTTCAACCTGCAGCTCCCTTGACCATTGGCGACCATTGGCCGTGGCTCCTCATGACATTATGTTGATGCCTGCCAATTGGCATTGCACTGTTTTCCGAGGGGATTCCGTGGTACTCCGCGGCTCCCCTGGTTGGTATCCCCTGGGAGCCGCGCCTCCCACTTTGGGAACCACTGCAGTAGTCGGTAGGCAATGCTGTAGAAGAAGACAAGAAGCCTAACATCTATAGAACACTTTCCATCTCAAAAGCTGAAAACATTTAGTAAAAAGAGCTTGTTTTTTACGATCTTAAATTGTATAAATTTGGAAACTCAGATTTTTCAAGAGTTGTATGAGCTGTTAGTGTTTCTGAACAGATTCGTCTCATTGGCTCTATCCTGTCCTTGCCAGTGGCATGAAGAGGACAAGTTGGAGCGGCCCTGTCCAGTGAGTTTGGTTTCTTTTCGTGTTTATGCATGTGTGTGCATGCCTGCACATGTGTGTAGATATAGATATACCTGTGGCTGCACTCCAAGTCTTATTAGTTGAAGCTTTGAATAAGCACCCAAATCCAAATAGCACAATTCCATAGACATGTAAGCTAGCTCTTCTTCTACACAGAAATGCGAACTCTTACCAGATACCACTGTTGACTCCACATGGGGTCATTAAAACGATCTGCTGTCGAGTCTCTCAATACAGAGCGCTTGCTTCGTTTCTTTCCATACTGTTGTTCTGCCCAAGATACCTGGAATATATTTGTCAACAGCCAGAGCGCATAAAAACCCAGGACTTGTTACATCCAAACAGCAGCAATCCTATGCATTTATGAACTCTTACTAGGGAGTAAGGGCCAAACTAGATAGTCAACCTTGTGGTTTGGGACTTTTTTTTTTTTAGTAAAGAGCATGTGGGGGGATGAAATAGGCTGAAACCATGGCTGGGGCACAGGGGATCCTGATTGTGGCCCCCTCTGGTGTGACATTTTTAATTGAAAAAAGTTATGTTGAAAGGCAATGGAAGCTTTATTCCATTAAAAATAGCATGTGGGGGCTGTGATCAGGATTAAAACATGAGAGGGGCAAAGGGCAAAATTACCCTACCCCCCATGAAGTTTTCAGCCCATTTTGGTGCCCCCTATGCACTAGTTACTTTGGAAGAATCCAGGACTGCAAGATCAATATATACATTTAGGGTCATGTCTAGTTTGACTCTTAAGGCCCCCCCCCCACAAAACATGCAAAAACCCACATGGAAATCAGCATTGCTCATGGACCCACACATTTGGATGCAAAACCCATGTGAGCTTCATTATTTATTTTTATTTATTTTTCACATTTGTATTCCACCCTTTGCCTAGGTATCCCCCCCACAAAACACACGTGACACAGATCTTGGAAAGAAACAGGGCCATGGTTTATTGAAATTACAGTGCTGGGCCACAATTGGCAGGTGCAGCGGGTCCTGACTAAACTCCACCACTTTAGTGCGGGTACCTAACTAGGAGGAGACAGCTGATCTGCCCAAACCCTCCATTGGGCAAACCACCCTGGATCAGAACCTGGACTCACCCACAGGCTCCCCCAGGTTCTTCACTGCCAACCCCTGGAAAGGGGATCAAGGAAGATGACTTGCTCTGCCCACCCTGCACCAGGTTACTAACCACTAAGGTGGGCATTCCAATTCCATCTCGGAGTCAAACCAGCCCAACTCCCCAATCCGGTTAGACTCCCAGGACCAGTACTGGCTTTAACCTGACCTGTTGCTTGCCTAAGGGCAGACACCAGATCCCTAATCCTTTTCCCTGCCCCGCACAATCCTGCCAGACATGGCCAACCTGGCCAAAAACCCAATTCAAAGGACAGTCAGCGCAGGGTACGCTAAAAACGTCCCTCCACAGCTAATCAGTCAGGAAGCAAAAATTCCGATCTGACCCCAAATGGTGGCCTGTTGCCTAAAGGGTGGGTGGGTTCCGTTGCAGTCAGAGCAAAAGAGGCTGAAGGAGGCCTCAGCGCTGCTTTTGTGCAGTGGAACAGAGCCCTCCGCTTTTGGTCTGCCCAATGGCAGCCCGTCACGTCACGCGGGGGAGGAACTGTGCAAGGCAGCCTCCCTCTGCATGCGCCCAAGTAGCTCAAGGTGGCATACATAGTTCCTTCCCTCCTTTTGTCTTCACAACAACCCTGTGAGGTAGATTAGACCAAGAGTTAGTGACTGGCCCAAGGTCATCCAGGACGCTTCATGGCTGAGTGGGGATTTGAACCTGGATCTTCCAGATCTAAGTCCAACTCCTGAACCACTACACCAGCCTGGATTTTATCCCTCAGTGGGTTGAAGCTGATGAATGTGACTCGTGTATTTATTTTTCCATGGAATAGCTGCCTGTCTGATGCGGGTTTTGGTCCCACTGAAATCAGGGAAATTTACTATATTTCCAAGAAAGCACACATACATAGGATTACATTGCACGTGACCTTAACTACTGAGGCATGCCTCACACATTTGGGGTGGGGGTACTCATACAACATTTTGGTTGTACTTGTAAACCTGCCATGTATTGCACATAGATTATACTCCATCTGAGGAGCAGAACTCACTCATGTACATAAAATGCTAATTGGCCTCACTCCTTGGTCTACAGTTTAACATTTGTCCATATGAACTAGAAAACAATTATAGCACTGAGTTTGGAAGAGACACCGTCTTGTTATACCAGGAGTGAAGTTGTTATTCACAGTCCATATGTCTCTCCAAGTGGCACCACACTTGCATCTGATTGCAAAGCAGGCACAATAAGAAAACTGTTACTATTAGGTCATAACTAATAATAGAACACGTGCATCAATGTTAGTGGGTTACACCCACATGAATATACTGTAGCGTGTGCCTGTCTATGGGTCCATCTATTTACTGACAGACAGTTATAATTACATTACATTACTGGGCAGATTTGCTTGGTGTGGGTTATTTTTTACTTAGGCAATTAAATTCAGTTCTTATTACATGACATTAAGTCCTTAATTTTAAAAAGGTAAGTGTTACCTTTGGGTAACCCCACCTGGAAAAAAACTCCTCTGACCTAGCAGTGATGACCCATAGCTCAAGATACATGGGTGCGGACTGTGTTATAGAGTGATGAAAGAAAGGCTTCTTGTATATGTTCAGAAGACAACTTGCAGGTGAATAATAAAAAGGTGTCTAAAATTGCAGCCCTATGCATGATATGCATTTAATGGAACTTACGACATAATCCTCCCCTATGCAAGCACTAGCACAGTACTTGCTGTCGCAAAAGCAATTGCCAAGGCTGGCGCAAAGGTCTGCACCGGCCCTCACACACCACCAGAAGGAGCAGTATGTAAGATCCATGCCAAGAAGCACGGAGGCAGAATGGGGCAGGGAGGGGGTGTAACGGGGCGTGGGATGGGCGGCAACAGGGGCAGGGGTGGACGGATGGGGCCTGGGAGGGGGGGCGAGATCATCGGCTCTGGCATATGCTGCATCCTATCCCAGAAGCAGCCTAGTACCTAAAGGAGATGGCACCAGACAAATAGATCTAGGGCAAGGGTTCTCAACCAGTGGTACTTGTACCAC
This sequence comes from Plestiodon gilberti rubricaudatus, assembly GCA_026170595.1. Classification (NCBI taxonomy): domain Eukaryota; kingdom Metazoa; phylum Chordata; class Lepidosauria; order Squamata; family Scincidae; genus Plestiodon; species Plestiodon gilberti. Next base: position 43,062,496 of record JANXHW010000002.1, read on the forward strand.
CAGTGGTACTTCAGCCAACTGCTGGTGGTACTTGGACCACCGGACTTCCGGAACCTCGCTCCGATGCAGTGCTTTTCCGGAACCTCGCTCCGACGCAGCCTCTTGGGTGTTTTTGCTCCCAAGAGGCTCCTGCCTTTGGCCGAGTCTCTCGGGAACTGTGAGAAGGATCCTCTCACCTGCCCAGAGCCTCCTACCTGCGTTTGCTGGCCTACAAAAACCCCAAACCTGGAAGTAACTGGTGATGATGTCATTGCCAGTCACTTGCAGTGGTACGCAGCAGGAGAGTGGCGTCGGAGGTGGTATTTGGCTGGGAAGGAGTTGAGATCTAGGGAGAGAGATCCAAAAGTTGAGTGCAATCACAGAAAAGGTCCTCTGTCTAGTAACTACTGACCTAACTGCAGAAGGTGAAAGCACATGTTTTCATTCTGAAACTGCAAAAAATGAATACTTCCTACAATGGTTGTTATTCAAATTATTGGAATGCACATATGAAGCTAGAGCTGGAGCAGGCTTCTTCTTTTGCTTTGCATATTGTATTTTTAATCCAACCAGTTTGAAGTAGGTTGCTCTTGATCTAAAGTACGTTTTGGGAGCCGAGGGTCTTGTATAAATGCCCAGCACTACACTTGTGTTTTTCTACGTCCTAATTTTGAAATTACAGATCATTATTTCAAGAACTCATTTGAATCATAAATGGTATATAAATGCAGGTGGAAGATCATCTCTGAAATGCCACCTGCTACTTTGGAAAGTGCTCATTTCCCCCCCCCCCTTAAATAAATATGAAATAATGACTGAACGTTATGTCAACGAATGTTACGCTAGCAGAAAAATGGTCCATAAGAATTTGGATGCAGTATGATGTTCTTGTCGTAACCACGGTGATTTAGACACCAAATTTAGAATCAAGGTTTTAAAGGAGGCAAAAAGCAGGGTATAGTCCAGAAATTATACAATTTAAGCCACGGTGTGGTGTTATCGTATGATGAAGGACAATTCATATGTGCAGAAACCAATGTGATGCTGTACTCCCACATGACTATGTCACCCCAGATTTCACATGGGGTCAAATCAGAGACGTAGTTAGCTGTTTTTCAGGTGGGGGCCGCCCCCCGTTTTGCACCCCCTGGCCTTCCCCCCTCACTCCGCGCCACCGAAGGCTGTGCCACAAAAAACCGAACCTGCAGAAAACGCCTGTTTTTTGTGTCCTCCACCCACCCACCCCCGGTCCAGCGAAAAAGTCTCCACACCAGTTCCTGACATTTGAACATTTGAATTGGCTATTAGAAGACTGACTATGGGAAACTGTAAATTCAACACTTACACGGTGATCATCCAAGAGTCTCTTAGTGATGTGAGTAGCACTTCTTCGAGACCTTGTACGATGACTCTTATGTCTAAATAGGTAATGATTTTCAAGCGATCCAATCTGCAAGACACAAGACTAAGTCTGAGATACTGTTCCATAGTGAACAATGGTCAAGAGCAATTGACAATGAAGCGTCTCCCAGAAATGCCTTACAATTTTTTGAAATTAATTTTTCTTGATAAAACGTTTAAAACAAAACACAGGTGTAAGAACTGGGGGGCCAGAATTATATGCCCCCAATATTTTATAACTGTTGGTGTCCTCAATTAAAAATGAATGTAACTGCAAATATACACTGTTTTTATCAAACAGCAATGCATATCAAATTGAATGGGGTGCTGAATGTATGGGTGAGACACTGGGTTGTATCCTAAGGCCCAATCCTATCTCCTGCCAGGCAATAGCACGCAGTGCTGCTGCCAGAGTGCACACTGCATGCTATGGGGTTGGGGCAACCAGATGGCCCAGGAGAGGTAAGTAAAGGTTTTCCTTACTTACCTTCCCCTAGGCTGCCTGGCTGCCAATGGGCCTCCTCAGATCTATGCTAGCAACTTAAGGCCAAGGAGACTCGGGAGGGCAGGGAAAGGGGATAGGGGAAAGGGGGCAATAGCTGCATGTGTGACTGCTGCCAAGATCCTCCCCCACCTGCCCTGACTCAGCCCACTTCATGCCCTGAACCACCCATGATCCACTCCCATTCCACCCCCTGCCATCCTACCTGCTCCAGCAGGAGCTTGGTGAGCCTCTATCGCATAGGTCCTCCAGCCATTTATGCTGGTGGCTCTTGCCCTCATGACAGTGGCATGGCTTTCACCACATCATCCCAGGATTTACAGTGGCGGATCATGAGATCGGCCACCATAAGGCCCTGAATAGAATTGGGCTGTGAGTTTAGTTAGCCACATGACTAACTTCCTAAGTCATGTCTACTCTTGGGATATAATGAACTGTGTTTTCCTTAGAATGAAAAAAAAAAGCAAAGAGGGTTCAAATATATTAAACATGGATATGTTCAGGTTATTAAATATGTTCAGCCAAAACAAAGCTTGAGTACCTATACATTTAACTGCATCTTCTGGCATTTATCTCTTATTGCCCTTATCTCATTCTCCTTCCTTCTCCTCTTTCTATTGCCCCTCCTCCCATCTAAACTTAAACTATAAGCTTCTCAGGGCAAGGAGTTGTGTTTCGTATACATTACTCTGCAATGCATCATGTATAACAGGGGTGGCCAAACTGCGGCTCCTGAGCCACGTGCAGATCTTTGACGTCTAATGTGCGGCTCTCGGAAATATGTTGGCTGAGTTCCTTTTTGCATCACAATTAATATAAAAAGTAAATATCAAGCTTTATAATTATTTACCAGTCCATTGTGAGAGTCCACAGTGAGAGTTCACTGGATTAAAACATAAGTTTAATGTTCATGTTAAGTAAATATATTTAAGAATTTAAATGCTTCTTAAATATTGCGGCTCTCTAACACCTGAAGTTTATCGTATGTGGCTCTTACGTTGAGCAAGTTTGACCACCCCTGATGTATAATATGATGCCATATAAAAACAGCTGTTGCTGCTTCTACTGCTATTACTGCTGCTACTGCTGCTGCAATTCTAGTGTCTAATAGCTTAATATTTCAGTTAATTTTTGTGACTATATGTAATTTTGAAAGCATGTTTTCTTTCAAAATACTGTACACATTTCCATGCCATTAAGGAGCTGTTTTCATTTGTGAAAGTATTTTGTTCTCAAAGTGCTGAATACTTTTAAAGTTACTGTCAAATGTTTCATGGAAATCAATAGGAAAACATTTGCAGGACCTAAATATTGATCATTGTATTTAATTATATGCATTTCAGGGAAATAATTAAATTCCAGCTGAGTAGCAGAGCCAATTCTAAAAAGAAGGAAGGATAGTTAGAGACAATCATTTAAGAGAGCTGTAGAAATTGGTTTGAGAGATATTTTGCTTTCCATAGTGTATACACCCATATTTATTTTGCCCAACAGTTGCCATTGGCCAAACAGGATTTGCAAGTTTTTGAAATAGTAAGCTAAAATAATTTTTTTAATTGCAAACATTGATTACCAGAGACAAAAGTGGTTGACAGAGCAATCTTGCCTAAGATGCGGCGGCCAGCTGAAATGGCTGGCCGCTGCATCCTAAGCAGGATGCGGGCTGGGATCACCTCGGGGGAAGGGGACATTCGTGTATGTGCCAGAAACAATTATCCCATTTTCAAACCATCTTTAGCTGGTGCACGTCTAGGGAGGCCATGTAAGGCCAGCCCAGCCTGGGAAGGGGCATTGGATATTGGCGTAACCCAGCGCCAATATCCCTACCCCCTCCCAGGTCGGGCCAGCCAATAGCCCCCTCCCTCACCACCCCTGCCCACCTACCCCACACCCTCTCATTGCCTGACCTTACCCTGTATCGACTGGCACAGGTCCGAGACGACAGTGGTGTGAGCAGTGCCGGCCATTGCGCCGGCGCCGCTTACACTCGAGGCGCTGCAAAAGTGCCTTATGGCACTTTTGCGAAGCCTTCTGCCAGCAGAGCACTCGCTCCGCCAGCCTAAAGTTGGGCAGGATTGGGCTGCCCGTGTATGTGCCAGAAACAATGATCCCAGTTTCAAACCATCTTTATATCTTTAAAGAAAGAGAAACTCTGATATATAAAATTACATCCATTACAGAATGGATGTATAAATTATACTTCTGGTATACAACAGCACAAAAAAATGGGGAGTGTATACTTGCCACGATGCTTCCCATTATATCTGCCCCCATTTTCTCTTTTCTCCTTGATGACTTCCCTTTTTGGAATTCTAAAAAATATCCCTACACAGCTGGAAAGAAGAGTGCATATATATTGGCTCAAATTGAGGGGCATTTGCAGAAGCTACTGCTGAGATCTGAAGTTGCTTGGAAGCATTGAAACACAAGAAACTCTCTTCCTGTGGAGCAATATCTCTTTATTAGTTTCCATGTTGTTTCCTTAGCCTAATCCAATTCCTTACCAGCCCTGCAAAATAACAATAGTATAAATCAAGCACACAGACACCCACACAAATGCGACATCCCCATCTTTTCTCTTATCCAGATGGTCCCCTATCCTATAGCTTGTAACTGATTTCCCACACCCCATCATCTTCTCCTGTTCTTGATCCACTCCAGTAATATCTCACACAACTTCAGCTTTGGGATACTAGAGAGAAAAAACTAACTGGAGTCACTGTCAGCCTGAATGCAAAGTACTTAGGGCCTGGGAGGGGGTGGGACCAGTATCTGTGGTGGATGCCATATCCTATCCCCCCTCCCAGGCCTTCAGCCCCGACACAGGGCTTCTCGGTCCTACACCAGCTAAAGAGCTGGAGAAGAACTGAGTAGCCCCATTGCGGTGGCTGGGGGGTTACCCGGGGTAAGCAGGCAAATACCCGCTTACTCCAAGTAGACATCCAGTCATGGCCTTCCCTGGATAGGATGCAGCGTGGGCCATACGCCGGGGGAGGATAGGATTGGGCTGCCCAAGTAGCCACTCCAGAGGTACACGGCTGAGTGATTTCACTTCTGTTAAAGAGCAATGAGATTGATTCCAATTCTGCTCAGCATCATTTGTTACTAGATTTTCAATTTGGATAGGAATTATGTACCCCTAGAACTACATCTATTGCCTGATTCACACATGATGAATGCAGGGTGATTGCTACTGAAAAACTGTTTCAGCATGGGGCATGTAAGTAATACTGTACATTAATAAATAATACTGTACATGTAAGTAATACATTACTGTAATACTGACTCTTACAAACACACACATGCGCATGCACGCGCACACACCATGGGGAAGTGGTTTATTGATGGAAACCATATTACACTGGTAACACATTAATTGGGCCATAGAGGTTCATATCTCAGTCTTGCTTCCTTTCGGTGTAGTGGTACTACTCATTGTAGTGATCTAAGCACTGCACATCATCCTTTGAGGATTTTCATATCCTGCATTGCTTGAATTTAAATGGATCCAGATAACAGCTACTTATGGGGCCAGGGCTCATACCTGACTTGGAGTCATAACATCTGACCAAGAAGACCTGCCTTCTCGTTTCAGATACATGGTGGGGAAAAAAGGTGATCAGCAAAGGCCATCAAGAAGAGGATGTCTAGGAATATATGCTGATTGCCTTTCTTTCACCATACTTAGCTCATAAATTTCAGGGGTGAATTCTGGCTTGCAAATCAGATTCTCCTGCTGAGCTGTGTTGCTCACTAGCTCAAATCAAACTGTGTATTAAACAAGAGGTGGTATTACAATACATGAGAATTACCAGTAGTCCATTTGAGTAGATAGAAGAACCCTGAGCTGCATGTATCCACAATAGTGCATGCCTTCATATACCCTCTCTCCTGGGTAAGAGAGCAAGTGCAAATCTCTTATGTTGTGCTACCTATCAGTTGCAGTCCCTTAATAAGTTCATTACATAACAGGTTCAGTATCCCTTATCCAGACTTCTTGGGACAGGAAGTTGTCTGGATTTCCGGTTTTGTCTGGATGTTGGAATATTTGCATAAATATAATGAGATATCTTAGGGATGGGACCCAAGTCTAAACACGAAAATCATTTATGTCTCATATACACCGTACACACATAGCCTGAAGGTAATTTTATACAATATTTTGTATTTTTGTTTAAAATGTTGTGCCCCAGCCTGCCTTGTGCTATGCCAGCCAGGTGCTGGAAAAAAAGTTTTTAAAACAAGTCATAGCCCCCAAAATGTCTGGATTTTGGAATAGTCTGGATTTCGGATGTCTAGATAAGGGGTAATCAACCTGTATTTCAGGCAATACATTTGTGCCAATACAGCAGACTCCACAGTTGAAGAAAAGCCCCGGGGCTGCTGAGCTGACATATGGAGTTGGCTCTAGACCGGCACTTGTCTTGCTCTTCATAACTAGTCCACATCTGGGTGTTGCTACATTGCTTCATCCGGTACTCTTATCAGGTGCCAGTCCAATATTATCAACAGCCAACATACTGACAGCACAATCCTGTGTAACTTTGCACTGGTGTGACAGTAGATGCACAGGTGTAAGTGCACTTATGCCGGTGTAGTGCACTTATACCGGTGCTATTGCTGTTACACCGGTGCAAAGTTACACAGGATTGCGCTGTGGGTCAGTTTGTGTTACTGGCACAATGACACATGGCACACATAGTGAATCAGATCCCACACACTTAATTTGCAAGCACAGCAGTTCATTGAATTCGGATATTAGTCATTGTTTTTGGAACAAACAAACAAACAAACAAACAAACAAACAAACAAACAAACAAACAAACAAGGTTATATTTACTTTTAGCACCGACATCAGAGCTTGCCTGAGACAATGGCAAATGAAGGGTAATAAAGGGAGCAGATGTTAGACTTTGATCTCCACCTTTTTCATTTTCAGTATCGCTGCCTGTCTTTGTGCTACGAATTAGGCTGTTCCTTTAGAAACCAAACCAGAAGAGTTTGGTTTCCCCAACACTGATGAAGTCAACAGCTGGAGTGCAGGATACAGTTAGCTAGCTCTACAAGATAACAGAAGCATTGGTAGTGCTATTACATAAATGAAATTACTCAGCCCTGACAACACTGACGTCATGACATGCCAAAAAGAAAGGGAGACCATATGGGGGAAACTCCCTACAAAGGAGCAAGATGGAGTTCTAGGAGATGAATGATTGAGTTCTGCCTTCCAGATTGAGTCCAACTGGATGACCCATAGGGCCAAGTGGCACCACCAAACCACAGAGGCACAACCCCCCCCTCTTTCTTTGGACCTAGAGGTGGCAAATGGATCCATTCTTCTGGGCTAGTGGAGCTTAGTCTTTTGTCCTAAAAAATAAAAATTAAACAAAAATAGGTGTTGGAGTTCAACTCTGTCTGGGAGCTAGGTCCATGAATTGGGGCATTCTGTTGGCACAACTGCAGAAGCCTATGACGAAAAGGCACTCTGAGCATGCACAGAAGTATTCTCCATTTGATTATTATTTCACACAGCCCAAAGCTGAGCCCAGCAACTAAAATAGGTCCTGAGATCTGGATAGAGGAGTTTTTAAAAAAAAATTCAGTAATGGCACTCAGGGAGCTGCAGGAGTTAAAGCAAAGCACTGTTGAATTCCCTGTGGGGCTTCCTCCTAGTAGGCATCTTTCAGTTCCCTGAGCTGTAATTTCCAGCAGCATCTGCTGCTATTGCACTCCACTCCACTGCACTCAGTATTGTCTCTGAGCAAGCAACTGATCGCAGAGCTCAATGGAGTGTGTAGCCCTCCAGCCACTGGCACCGAGTCATCCCTGGCTTTAAGCACTGCCCTGTTCAAGAAAAGGGGGGGGGAGCAGGAGAACAGGCAACAGCAATCTTGTCAAGGGGAGATAGGGCAGGAGAGAAAGTTGGAAACTCTCAGGAGTTTCTCAAAGGATTCTGGGGGCTATAAAGACCAGGAAGGACAACTTGCCATCCTGACCTAGAAACCCCCCTCACCCTTTAGACAAAAGGAAAGAAAAGGAAGTACGGTGTTACTTAAAGCAGATTTGGTGTGTGTGTTGGTCTGTCCCATCGATCGCCATAGGACATACAGCGGCGAACTGTAACTAGCCCGTCGTCAGTTACCTCTCTCGTCAGTTACATCGGGAGCTTGTCCATGATATAGGGAGGGAGGGGGGAGGTATCAACCCCCGGTTCCCAACTCCGCTTGATTCGCGAAAGCGGGAAAAATCAACTTATCTGTGTGGGCGAAGGGGTGCAGCACCTTACCTGCCCCAGAAGCTCATACTCCAGCTCATCTGCTATGGCCTTGGCCGCCGCTGGACCTCCCGGGATCTCTGCTGCCCATTCATTGACAAAGTGCCTCTGCGCTGCCTGGGTCAGGATTCCGAGACTGGAGGCGCAAAGCAAAGCCACAACAACGCATTGCCCTGCCCAGCATCGCCCTTCCATGACACCCGGAGAGCAAAGAGAGAAGAAAGGCATACGAGGAAGGGAGGAATAGTTTTTTTAAAAAATCAAATAAAAAGAGAAATCAGGAAAAAAAAGACAGACAGGCGCGGAAGACTCCTTCGCTCTTGTTGCTACGCGAAGAGGCAAAGAAAAACAAGGAGCAGGCAGCAGTTCATAAGAAAGTGTCTTGCTGAGATCATAGATCATCTCTCTCTGTCTGGCTCATGCTTGAACCAGACCCAAACCCGCCACAGCCGGAATGGAAATGAGTGTTTACACGTCAAAACGACGAAAGCGCTCCCTGACGTCAAATCTCCCGGACTCTGATCTAGATGGTTGTTCCCAAGGGAGAGGAGGAGCAGGCGTTTGCCAATACAGGCGGTGGGCTGCTGGCTTCGTGTTGTTTTTTTGAAGAAAAAAAGGCACACAGCATCGAAGAGGAAGGGAAAATTCTCCGCGTCTGTTAGGAGCTGTCCATGGTGGAAACCCTTCACTCTCTCGCTCACACCCGGTCGCTTTCGCCTCCAGGCGCACATAGACCGCCCACCGTTCGCTGTGCAATTTCTGTTTGCTTTCTGCGGCTGCTAATTGATCCTGATTTAAATCAACAACCTGTGGTGGGTTGTTGTTGTTGTTTTTTAACCGTGACTTTCCTGGTCTGATGCCTTCTGTCTCTTTCTGAAGCTCTGTGGTTCAGATTGTCAAAAGCCTCGTACAGACTTTGGCAGGCAATTTTTTTAAAAAGGTTCTCAAATATTTAGAATGAGCCGATGGTCAGCTTCTCACTAGATCCCAAGAAGGAAAGCACTGACTGTGAGTAACCCTCTCTCCCGCTCTTGCTTCCTCTTTCTCTGTGTTCGTCGGCTGCGGTTTTTCACCAAACTGATGGGAACGTCCCTCTGCTTGCCCTGTCTGCAGGAAAAGAGTAGTTATTATGCCCCTCCCCACTGTAGGAGCAATTATATATTTATTTGAGCTTACACAACAGAAATGCACAACAGAGATTGAGAGGGGGGGCAGTAGAACAAAAAATCTTGAAGGTTCTCCCCTTCCCAGCATCACACTATTTCAATTGGAAAGGTTCATTGTTTTTCCAGACTAGAAATGTACTAAAACACAACACTAGCAGACTGTCTTTGGATATGTAGCAGGAAGGCTGTGAGGTCCCAGGCATGGCACATGATACGGCAATTTTGCTAAGGCTAAGCAGGTCTGGTCTCATCAGTACCTGGCGGAGAGACTGCCTGGGAGCCTCATCTACACCATTGTGAGTTCCAACATGGAAGGAGGGTTGGGTATAAGTGTAATTATTAATAATGATATTCTAGCAGCCTTAAAGTCAAAATGCTTGGTCTTTCTGCGTAATCCTACGCAGAAAACCACCTGCGGAGCGCGCACTCTGCAGGTGGTGGGTGTCGTAAATGCGCCGTAAAATGTGTTTACAGCACCCAGAGAGTAAGGGCCGCCGGTGCAGAGGCTGGCAGCCCTTACTCTGCCTCCCCGTTGCCCATTATGATCCTGTCTCTTTGGACTCCGATTTGGATACTGCCTGGATATGATAACCCTATTTCCAGCTGCTCCCACCATTTTCTTTGCCCGCTTCTCAAGCCAAACTCTCTGTTAGCCAACCCCAACATGACAGTTGAATTAAGAATTCAGGGACTGCAAGTCAATGTACCACGTATTGATATATGTATCAGTATATCATGTATTGTCATGTACATTTTTTCTATATGCCACGAGGACCTTACAAGCCTTTTTTCTTTTCAGTGCTACATGGGACTCCTAGTGACCATGGACGGTGGGAGGTCCAAAGGTCACTAAAAGTGTGAACAGACAGAGGGTTTCCTGCCCTCAACACACAATTTGGGAAGAGGAGGTGGGCAGGACCATAATCTGTTAACACACTTTGTTTTGCTTAATGGGCTGCATTTTTGACCTGTCCTTTGGTTTCACCATGTCAGCCATTTTCTTTTTCACTCCCTCAGGTGCCTATGCCAGCATTCCATTGTGTTGTTCATTCCTCCCCCCACCACACCCCTCAAGTCTTTGCACCAGCACTAATCTGTCCATCCCCCTCTGAATCCCCCCTTCTCTTCCAGAGACTTTCCTTTCTCCTGAAAATTACCTTCTTTTCTGAACCTTGTCCGTTTCACTTTGCTCAGCCCTGGTTTCCTCCAGCCGTCTTTTCTTCAAATTTCAGGAAGAGAAGGCTGAAATCAGTTTGTTCTGCCTCTCACAATCTGCATTTGCCATTTGTTTCTCTAACCTCCTACATACAGTACAGTACACTAGGGTCCGTTTTAGGCAACTGGGCTGTGGTCCTCAGACCTTGTTCTTCTGAGCTGCCATTGTATTCTTACATCATGTATTATTGCATTTTATTTGTTCTGCTTTTGTTGTAAGTTGCCTGGCTCAGTTTTTAAACATTGTTAAAATAGATTTATTTCAGCATTACCAAGTTTTCAGATTCATTGGGGGAGAGGCCGTCTCACGTCTCGCCTTGGTGTAGGATGACTTGGAGGCACCTGACAGCAGGTGGGCTGTGAGGTCCCAGGCATGGCATAATATGGTAAAAATGTGAATCATATTTATGGTTATTAAATGATTCTAACCTCCATTCATTATTTTCAGAATGGAAGGGGGAATGGTAGTTATTCTGTGTTAATTCATCTTGAGAAAGGGAAAGAGGTTTGGTCTGGAGGTTGAGCTCTTGTCTTGCCTGAAGAAGCTAAGCAGGATCAGCGTGGAAAGTGCGTGGAAGTAGGAAAGTGCGTGGAATGTGTGGAATGCAGAGGAGTCAGCTGGCAAGAGACAAATAAGGCCGAGGTGTGATTTGCGGCTGCTTATGAAAGCGCGATGGCTGCACGGGCAGCCCATTCCAACCCAAGGGCTAAGCAGCACAAGTCAGACATAAACTCAGCATAAGTCGCTTATGTCGAAGTTATGTCTGGAATGCGACCATTTACGGCGAAGTTATGTCGAAGTTATGTCGAAGTTATGTCGAATTTACGACTGACGGACTAAGAACGGACACGCATGCGCACCACCGACGCCGGCATAAGTCGGACCTAAAGTCGACATAAAAGTAGGCGGACCATGGGCGGACCGTGGGCGTAACGGGGGCGGAAACCAATTATCGTCGGATTCCAGACCCTGGCGAGCACAGACACGCCCCCTCCAACACAAATGCTGACACAAATTTTAGGTGGACCAAAAGGGTTGACATAAATTCGAGGAGACCCATAGGAGCCATTTTACCTTACCCACTCCAGCCCTCTCCTGAAAATTTCTAACACCCTACTCCTGGGTTAGGTCAGAGTTATGTCGGAGTTGTGTCAGCAAGGTCTGGAAACCGACAGAGTTATGCCAAAGATAGGGAGCCTATCAGCACCCAGCCCCACCCAGCCTGTTTCCCACAAAAGCCCAGCCCCAGACCTCCAGTCTCTCTCTCTCTCTCTCTCTCTCTCTCTGAGCACGTGGCATGGGGCTCTGTCCCCCACAGCCACAAAGTGGGACTTTGTCGGTGGAGGGCAAAATTCACAAACACCCCACTTCTCTCTTCTCTTCTCCTCTCTCCTCTCTCCTCTCTGCCCCCCTCAAGGGCAGAGAGGGCTGTTCTGGCTGTGGCCAACCTGTTTACAGCTGTGCCTGGGCAGCTGCCTCCATGCTACCATTTGCTAACCCATGTCTTTCTCCCAGCCTCTTCCCCCCCCCACAGGCAACAACACCAGCAGGTAAGTGCAGGTAAGAGCAGGGTTTGTGCTGACATGTGGTCTGCCTCATTGCATATAGAAATATATGATACATGCCTCTTTACCAACGTGCCCTCTCATGTCTGCCTGCATTGCCTTCTCTGAAATGCCTCTTTACCAATGTGTTGTCTGATAACTGCCTGCTTTGCCTGCTATGATATGCCTCTTTACCAATGTGTTGTCTGATAACTGCCTGCTTTGCCTGCTATGATATATAGGATACATGCCTCTGTACCACTGTTATGTCTGATTGCTGCCTGTAGTCATGTGAGCAGACAATGCCACAAGTGTGGAACTGTTAGCCTTATGTAGACACCAGCTGTCCCCCCCCCCTTTTCTCCACAGGGTCTACTGACAGGTCAGTAGTGCTAGGTTTGCCATGGTTGTGACCCACAAGTTGTGTTGTTGTCTCTCTCTTTGACCCTTTTCCCTTACAGGATCATGCTCTCCTTACACCCAGGTAAGCAGCTCAGACCATGCTATGTGTGTCACACCTATCAGCTGTGTTTTATTTCTCTCCCTGCAGGCTTTTGCAACCGACACACTGGCTTGTCTTCACTGGCGACTGCTTCCACACACCAACTGACATGTAACTCCCCCTTGTTTTTTGTCTCCCCAGGAACGTCCACTACCACCTACCTTCTTGGGAGCACCCCTGGGCCTGCAGTCTGGTTGCCCCACTGTCGTCTGCCTCGATGCTGCCAGAGGTCAGGGGGCCAGCCCTGCAACCCTCCTCAGCTGCTGCTGCTGCTGCTGCTCCACCTCCCTGGCTGTCCTACTTGCTGCCCCTCCCCTTTCTATGGACCAGGCTGTGGTTCCACAGGGGAAGAGCCTGCATCTCCAGGTCCATGGGGCAGGTGTGCTGCTGCTGCTGCTGCTTTCAGGTTGGCTGCTGTGACTACCCCTGGCAGCCTCGCCTGGCCATCTCTGCTAATGTTCCAGAACAATAAAGACGCCCCTCGGGCAGAGCCCCAGTGAAACATATGTGCCCAGTGTTTACACAAGCATTGCCCCACACACACAGACAGCCCCCAGCACTGAAGCCCCTACATGAGTCCCATCCAGGGACTGCCACGGCCTTCCCTGGGAGAACACAGAAGGGGGGCTGCCAGACCCCCATGGCACAGAGGGGAGGGGGGAGTTGGGGGGGCCTCTCAGGCAGGCAAACAGTGACAGCCAGGGCGTCCGCCCGTAATGAAGGCGCTTCCGCCGAAGGTCCGCCCGTAATGAAGGCGCTTCCACCGAAGGTCCTCCCGTAATGAAGGCGCTTCCATCGAAGGTCCGCCTGTAATGAAGGCGCTTCTGTTGATGGTCCGTCCATAATGAAGGCGCTTCCGTCGAAGGTCCGTCTGCATAAGAGGCGCCTGTTTCTGCATTGCCTTCATCTGCGGAGCGCCCCCTGTGTCCCTATTGGTCTCTGCAGACCCCTCTCTCGGAATCTCTCTCCCACCAGCCTTGTTGTCTGTCTGTCTCTGACCCACCCGTGCTCCTCCCCAGCACCCACTGTCTGCCTGCCTGTGTGTCTGCCTCCCCTCCCACTCCCTGATGATGGCTGCTGGCCACCCCCCACCCCGCCAGAGCGCCTGCCGCGAGGCACCATCGTCGCCCCATCTGGGGGCGTGATGAGCTGCGTGAGCCCTTCCCGCTCGCAGCAGACAAGCCCGAGGCATCTCTCGGTCTTGGCCGGGGCACAGAGCAGAACGCATGCTGGGATGCCTTCTTTGTGGGCATTGCCCCGGCCCTGGAGGCCCTGGGCTTCAGGCAGCGCACGGGCAAGTCATGTCAGAGGCAGTTCCAGACCTCATGAGCCCCCCCTTGTGTGTGACATTCCCACCCCCCTCCTTCCCTTCCCTCCCCCGCTCACCCCCATGACCCCCACGTGCAGCCTCAACGTGGCTTGGGGGTGGCATCGCCTTCTGCAGGAGGGTGGGGACAGCCACTCTCCCCTGCAGCAGGTGGCTGAGGCACAGGGTGCCCTGTGGCGGCTGGCTCAGGCACCTCGCTCACCTGTCACCTGCCCTGCGCCCACCACATGACTGGCGCAACCCCCATGCCTGCGGTCAACCCCTTTGCGACTGGGCTGCGACAGACCCTGTGGCAGCTGCCATGGATGGACACTGACACATGCAGACAGAGGCCTGCACATGCCCGAGCCAGACACGGAGCCTGGAGAGCCTGCCTGCCTGGGAGGTAAGTGTTGCCTGGATCCTGGGGTGGTGCTGGGCCACAGAAACTGCAGCCTGCCTAACTCAGGCATAACTCAGACATAACTTATGTCAAACTTATGCTGAACTTAGGCCACTCTTATGCCAGACTTGCGGAGGAGTTGCATTGGAATGGGCTGTTAGAAAGGGAAACATTTGGAGACATGGAGAATTCTATGAATTTCTCTCATAGAACAATACTGGTAAAAAGACCCATTTGAAAAATGGGTCAGCCTGCCTATGTAAACTGCCTTGAGTCTGTGAGAAAAATGGTAAATAAATAAATAAATAAATAAAGGTTGTGTGTTGTATGTATGTATTTAGTGAAAATAGTGGTGGCAGAATTTGAGAAATCTCGAAGCTTTTGAAAATACTTTGGAGAGAAAAGAGTGAGAGCATAGGCAAGAAAAATAATGCTTGTTTTCTGCCCCTAATTCAATGAGAAAGGTCAGTAGTACAGATTGATTACCCCTTAGCCCAGAGGTTCCCTAACTCCTGGGAAGGCCTTACGCTGCTCTAAGTAGCAGCGGGGCCTTCCCAGGAGTGGCGATGACGCGCCTGGGATCGCGCCGCCGCCGCCACCGCTGTGCCCGGGATCGCCGTTTTTACCTTCATTGGTGGGCAGTGGGTGTCCCTCGGGGGTTGCGGGGAGCCTGCGGACCCCTCCGCAGGCCTCCCCAAGCGTCGGAGCAGCGCTCCAATGCGATCGCAACTGACTTCCGGTTTCGCGTAAAACCGGAAGTCAGTTGCGATCGCGTTGGAGCGCTGCTCCAACGCTTGGGGAGGCCTGCGGAGGGGTCCGCAGGCTCCCCGCAACCCCCGAGGGACACCCACTGCCCACCAATGAAGGTAAAAACGGCGATCCCGGGCGCAGCGGTGGCGGCGGCGGCGCGATCCCAGGCGCGCCGTTGTCGTCACGGCGGGTTGCCATGCCCCTTAAGGGCATAGCAACCCTTTCTTCCCGGCTGGGGTGTCGCGACGCCCCAGTTAGGGAACCACTGCCTTAGCCGGACATCTGAAATTCAGACACTTTGGGGGCTATGACGTTTTCTAAAAAAACTTTTTCCAGCACCTGGCTGACATAATGCAAGGCATGCTGGGGCACAAAATAATTTAAAATATTGTTTAAAATTACCTTCAGGCTATGTGTAGAAGGTGTATATGAGGCATAAATGAATTTTGTGTTTAGACTTGGGTCCCATCCCCAAGATATCTCATTATATTTATGCAAATATTCTGAAATCCGGACAAATCTGAAATCCAGACAACTTCCCGTCCCAAGCAGTCCGGATAAGGGATATTCAACCTGTAGTAAGAAAAGATATGTGCAAATGAGGGCAGGACCGTACACCTTTCTAAATTATTCACTGAACTAATTATTCAAAATACCTTTTAGTGTACAAAGGAATCTAGGGCGCAATCCAACCCTACTTAGGCCGCCGTTGTAACCAGTGACACAGCGAAAACAGGAGGCCCCAGAACGGAAAGGGCATTCAAACCCCCTCCAAAAGGGGAATTCAAAGGGGATTTGAATCTCCTTTCCGTTCTGGGGCCTCCCGTTTTTGCTGCACCGCTGGTTACAACAGTGGCCTAAGTAGGATCGGATTGCGCCCTAAATTTTAAAAAAATTGAAACGCCTCCTCTTTTCTTATGATAAGTACTTGCAGCTCAGCTGATATGTGTTGGTGGATTCCTGGCATCATCTACTCAAGAAGAACATATGACCTATTCTTATACACAATTACATCTCAACTCTGTGCTGAAACAGAAATGGATAAAGATCTTGCTGTCTAATTATGAACCCTTTGCAGTGTGATGTATATATCCTCTGCTACTTGGGCAAAAAGGCACCTTTAAAAATTAAAGAATTAAAAAATGACTTACTGTCCCAAAGGAGTTCACAATGTAAAAAAGTCACAAATGAAACACCAGCAACAGGAAAAGATGCTGTGCTAGGATGAATGGCTGCTCTCTCTCTCTCTCTCTCTCTCTCTCTCTCTCTCTCTCTCTCTCTCTCTCTCTCTCTCTGTGCTATATGATTTTTGTGTTGAAAAGCAGCATATAAATATTGTTTGCATCAACAACATGTGTTATTTCTGTCACCTTGTCAATATCAGGATGGAAGGACTCACTAAGGTGTGCCCAGTTCTGTCCACACCCTACCTTGCTCCTTCTAGCTTTCAGTTCAACCCCTTACCTTATTTGGTGATGACATCTGTCAGTAGGTTAACATTACCCCTGTGTTAGATGTACATAGATCCTTTTTAGACTATAAGCGCTTTCGGGACAGGGATACATTTATCTATGTATTGTGCTATCTAAATTGCTCTACAAACTTTTTTTTAAAGTGGTATATAAATAATAATAATAATAATAATAATAATAATAATGTGTTACAAGCTGCAGTGTTACACTGCTGCTTTAAAAGTTCTTGCTTTCATTTCTTGATATGAACAGGTTGGAAATCCAGTCAGTTTATATATATATATATATATATATATATATATATATATATATATATATATATATATATATATATATATATATATATATGCTACGAAAGGTTTCATGGCCCGCAGTAACTCTCCAGTGTCTTAGTTGTACGGGTAAAGACGCCATGTTGTCCAAAAGCAAGAAAAAACCTTTGATGTTCAAATGAACTTCAAAAACCACGTACGGGTCTCCTTTGTAGGCAGCCGTGCGTGGGCTGAAAACATTAAAAACCCAAAGGTAAAGCAGCCCCAACGTTTCGTTCCGCTCAAGCCCGGAACCTAGTCATGGGAATCAATCAGATCAAGATGGTAAAGCTGTAACCCATTTGACAGGAGTTTAAATACCTAAGAGCATCCTACTGAGCTGTATTTGTTAAAAGGGCCAGTGCTCTGCTTTCTCCTGTTTCTCCCTCATCCTGTTGAAACTTACGAATAATAGGGAGCCAAATCCTGTTCGTAAAAACCAAATCTTGTTGCCTGTTAATCAGTCCTTCTTTAATCCCTTTACTTATTTCTAACGACTCCAAATGGCGAAGAACTTTAAAATTACTTTCTCTCTGCAGGCATCTGGTATCTTCAAAGCGTATCCTGTGTCCCGTGGAAATTGCATGTTCGGCCACCGAGGATTGTTCCGGGTGAAGAAGTCTCACCAAGTCTGTTGGTATGTGTGGGCTTTCTGTACACCTGTGTACCTATAGTCAAGTCTGTTTTTCTGGTAATCAGGACGTCTAAAAAGGGGAGAGATTTATCCACTTCTTTCTCCACCGTAAACTTAATCTCATTATATTGATTGTTTAGATGTTCAACAAATTTTTCCAATTCTGCATCCCCATAATTCCATACAATCAGTACATCGTCCACATATCTTATCCAGATCTCCGGTTTGACTATTGCTGACTCTAGAGCCTGATGTTCAAAAGTCTCCATAAAAAGATTAGAAACTACCGGACTCAGAGGACTTCCCATGGCCACCCCCTCAATTTGTTGAACATCTAAACAATCAATATAATGAGATTAAGTTTACGGTGGAGAAAGAAGTGGATAAATCTCTCCCCTTTTTAGACGTCCTGATTACCAGAAAAACAGACTTGACTATAGGTACACAGGTGTACAGAAAGCCCACACATACCAACAGATATTTAAACTACAGCTCAAACCATCACCCATCACAGAAACATTCACTAATGTCTTCCTTGATTTATAGGGCAATTAATATCTGTGATCAGGAGTCATTGGCCCAAGAAAAAGAAAATGTGTTCCAATCATTAATGGCCAATGGGTATTCAGCAACACAAATTAATAAGGTTTGGGTACAGCAAGAGAAGAAGATCAGGAATAGGAGATTGGGACTGAATTATAATGATAACGAAAATAAAGAAACTACACCAGAGGAGAGGTTAGGGATTTGTCTTCCGTTTATTAAAGGGACAACTGACAAAATTGCAAGAATCCTAAAGAAGGGAAACATCAAAACAACCTTTAAACCAACAATGAAAATACAACAGGCGATAGGGAACCCCAAGGATAAAAGACCGGACTTGGCGTATGCTGGCATTTATGCAATCCCGTGCGAATGTCAAAAAAATTACATAGGCATGACTTATAGGACGATTAGAACGAGAGTGAAGGAGCATGAGAGATCGGTGAGACTTCTTCACCCGGAACAATCCTTGGTGGCCGAACATGCAATTTCCACGGGACACAGGATACGCTTTGAAGATACCAGATGCCTGCAGAGAGAAAGTAATTTTAAAGTTCTTCGCCATTTGGAGTCGTTAGAAATAAGTAAAGGGATTAAAGAAGGACTGATTAACAGGCAACAAGATTTGGTTTTTACGAACAGGATTTGGCTCCCTATTATTCGTAAGTTTCAACAGGATGAGGGAGAAACAGGAGAAAGCAGAGCACTGGCCCTTTTAACAAATACAGCTCAGTAGGATGCTCTTAGGTATTTAAACTCCTGTCAAATGGGTTACAGCTTTACCATCTTGATCTGATTGATTCCCATGACTAGGTTCCGGGCTTGAGCGGAACGAAACGTTGGGGCTGCTTTACCTTTGGGTTTTTAATGTTTTCAGCCCACGCACGGCTGCCTACAAAGGAGACCCGTACGTGGTTTTTGAAGTTCATTTGAACATCAAAGGTTTTTTCTTGCTTTTGGACAACATGGCGTCTTTACCCGTACAACTAAGACACTGGAGATATATATATATATATATTTGGATTTTTAATACAGGCTTAGGGTATTGATCTGCAATTTAATTTAGAATTACAATGAGAACAGTGACCAGAAGAAGCCCTTAATCCTGTGCTAGTATGAAGTACCTAAAGAAACATTCGATACATACATTTGGTTCATCAGGATGAAGCATGTTCTCCGGTCTTGTCTACTGCTGTCATCTTATGACTGGATGTAAAAACAATAACCCACATAGCAGCATCAGGGGAAGATGAACACAGTGCTTTTGTGTTCCATAAATATTGCTCCTACACTGCTGAGTGATAGATTTGTTTATGCTCTGGAATACCCAATGGTACAATAGCTAAATATATATTCTGCTGCGAAGGACCTAATGGTGCAAGCTTATAGTTCTGAAATGCTAGTCTGTGTGGCATAGAATATGGTTTATACCTTCAGACAGGTGCACCAGTGCAATGACAGTCCCATCATCATAGTCCCAGTTCTGCTGATGGACACGCCACAGAAGCTGGCGTAATGCTGCGCCAATGTATCTCTGACATGAGTGCAACTACCATTGAGGTAAACCCATAGATGGGTTGGAGATGTGGGAGGAACGTGGGTGGTACAAGCAGAAATCGACAGAGGTCATATCCTAACCCCCTTCAGCTGACACACGTGCCCCAAACGTCAGCAAAATGCTACACAGAGCTGAGTAGGAATTTTAAAAGCCCCAGGAAACAATGGGGAAGGAGAAAACATTGGAAAATCCAAACTTTTGCCACCCCTCCACCCTGCTCACTTTCCTATGGCAGAGCATAGAATTACACTTTGCAGCCAATCACAGCACACCAACCCCAGTTCTAAAGCACCCACCAGGGAGACCAGAACTCAGATCAATGGTTACATGGCAAGGAGTTATGCCTGTTTGGCCTCATGTCATGCACACTTAGAGCACACACCTGGGAACTGTGGTGATGGGAACAATGGAGAAAGAGCACCATTTGGGTGCACCGCTTTCCACAAACAACCTCTTGACCCTCACAACATTTATGGCAAGAGACTTTAGCACTTGTCTTCTCAGAATCCTGATTGCAGGCACCCTGACCGAAGAGGACTCCACACGCAAACACCCAAGTGGAATCTCTACTCCACCATCCCAACAGGGGGAGCAAGGACAGTGCATTCCACACAGGTAAGCAACAGCAGGGAGGGAATCCCATGCCACAACGTATTGATGCTGCATTTCTGTCCCTGTCTCCCCCTGAATACTGACCCTTAAGTATTGCCAAATGCATCTTTGCTACATGAACTGTGTCGTCTAACCTTCTAGCAGTGAGTGTCAACCCTGTCTTGATGAATGCCAGGGACTCCAACCATTGCCACTGCTGGCCAGACACTCGCCTGAACCCCTTTTGTTTTTCAGGACTGCAGCATTGCCACAGGGGGTAGAGCAGTCATTGCTCACAGAGTTCCACTGAAACCCCTATCAGGGGAGGGAACGGTAATGTTCTCAGGCACTGTGCTCTCATCCCCAATAGGGCACTGCTGCACATGCACACAAGTAGCACCACTCTTCCTCACCATCAAGGAGAATGCATTCTGATCCAGAGCGCCTGTGTGGCGGATGGTGCTGTCTACGTCTTGCTATGCCCTCTGTGTTTCTCTTTGCTTTCCACAGGCAGCTGTCCAACAAGGGAAGAGGATGCAGGACCCTCCACGTGGCCAGTCATGCAGATCTCAAGGGAAGCTCCAGAACATGCCTGGTTGCAGAGACCAGTGGGCTTCCAGCTGTTCCTCTGTGGGGTTGCTGACCTACTTGTTCTAGTCCAAGGTTTCGGTACTAGTACCACCAGTGGTACTTTGGCTGACTGTTGGTGGTACTCGGACCGCCGGACCACTGGAACCCCACTCTGACATGGTGCTTTTGGTGGCACGTTTTCACTCCCGAGAGGCTCCTGCCTTTGACCGAGCCTCTTGGGAATGCTGAGAAGGGCCCTCTCACCTGCCCAGAGCCTCCTACCTGCATTTTCTGGCCTCCGAAACCCAGAAAAGCCAGAAGTAACTGGTGATGATGTCATCACCAGTCACTTCCGGTGGTACGCAGCAGGAGAGTGGCGCCAGAGGTGGTTGAGAACCTCTGTCCTAGTCAGGTCCCTGTTGCTTTGTAAACTCCATGACAGACATTGAACTAACTGATGTAGCCAGACCTCATTAGCACCTGCTACTTTGTGTCTGTTGGATACCTTGCAAAGGAACAAGAACTCTGCTGGAACAAGATGGTTGGCAGCCCCACTTGTGTGTTTCTCTCTCAGATGCTGCTTGTCTTTGAGACTGTGCCATAAAAAGTTTGACATGGACACACCTGTAGCTTTGTTAGCAAGTAGGGATCCCTTCTCTGCACCCTAGTCATTTCTTACCTCAGCTGGATGGGACTCTGCAGATGAGGAAGGACGGACGGAGGAGTCTCTCTGCTAGCAGGACTCAGGGTCTGTGGCTTCCTCATACTCTGACTCTTCTACTGAAAACCGGTCAGACCCCTTCTCTTCCCCAGGACTACAACAGTTTTACACAAAGATACAGCAACTTGGGCTGTCAGTGGATCATCTGGGTTCTGTGACATTACCATCCGCCAAGGCTATGCTAAAAACTAGGCTGTGGGATACTGAACGCCAGGAACTAATTGTAGCAGCAGAGAAAACATGCTCCCCACTCTGTTTTCAGCTTTCTTGGGCACAAGAAATGAAAAACAATTACCTACAATTTTTGTTCAACCCACAAGAAAGAAGGGCATTTTCGCTGGCTAGGTTCAATTCTAACCCATCAAACCTTCTTTGGGGTAGGTTTGCGGGCATGGTAGAAGGAGATAGGATTTGCCCATGTGATGACCATCTGGTGGAAACTCTAGCACATATGGTTCTTAAATGTAAACTATATGATGATCTCCGCCAACAATTCCTAGATCAATTCTGTATTCCCACTTGGAAACCAGAGATGGAGGTCATACGTTTTTTATTACAGGGGAAAAATCAGGAGCTCACCAAGATAGTGGCTAAATATCTTTATTTGGTTTTCTGCCATCGAAGTGTATTACAGACATCTAGCCTTACTATTGACCCAGAGATGTAAAAATAGACTGTTTTCTTTTCTTTTGGCCAGTGACTTGTGCCACTGGAGTGATGGTGACTGTGTATTTGTTTTTGGATGTTTGTTTGTGATGCCAATAAAGATTTGATGATGATGATGATGATGATGATGATGATGATGATGATGATGATGATGTTTTAAAGAACTCCGTAGCAAGCTGACTTACCCAAGAAGCAGGTGGGTAAAAGGTGGGAAGAGCTGCAAGGTGCATAGTGGCTACATCCCGTCTTCCTGCTTTTGATCTATTAAAAGTGTAGGCATAATCTACAGCTTGACATCTTGCAACCCTGTTTGAGAGACGGTATTCTAGTCTAGGAAAAGAAAAATACTGCCTGTTAAATTTGATTTTCTTGGCTTTGGTATTATACCCACAAATGTCAAGGTTTGGAAACTGAATGGATCTGCTTGCTAGCATAGGAGCTGCCTTTGAATTGGGTCACTTGTGAATGACTTTTAGAATGTCTTTAAAATAAATGAATTGCTTATGCATCATAAAAAAAAAAATCAATCATAGCCTTTTCAAAAACCCAGAGATGTCAAACTTACAACGTCACATTGGCTGGGAAGTGTTGGCGACGGTTATTAGCCTTCCGGGCCACCCATGCTTTCTGGTCTGATCAATCTGATAGCTTCTGCCATGTTGGTCTGGACATAGACTTCAGCCTTTCCAAGAACTGTCTTGCTGTCTTCTTTATTACTCCTTGAACACTCCCATGTCTTTTTCTTTGCCTAGTTACTGCCACCTCAGCTACCCACCTACTACCAATTTTGGAGAGAAGCTGCAGGGGATCAGCCCCAGAACATTATTTGCTCATAGTTTGCTCATTAGCCCCTGAGCTGCAACCCTGTTCAAAGGCTTTTCCAGATTGTGATCTGCTGCCTCTCTTGATCATAAATTTACCCACCATATCACTGGAAAAAATTGACAGTCAGTGTGCTGATAATTCACCCAGCGCTCTGCTTTATGTCATGGGTTGTACAAAGCAGTGATGAAATGATACCTTTAGAAAAGTAAATGATGTTACAGGAGACATACAGCCCATTCAGTAATTTGTACTAGAGTTATATTGCTGGAGTCTTTTTTTCTTTTACCATACATTGTATACCAGGTAATAACAGGGGGACACTTGTTTTTTTGTAACGTGATGTAGCATTTGACTTTAACTGGCTAAATCCAACCAGGAAATACAGTCAATGAAAACCATAATTTGGTGAATGAACCATTACCTATAGTGATTCATTAACTTTAATTTTTTAACTATCTAAAAGAGCTATCCTGGCTAAATTAAGAACTTTTTCAAAACCCTGGTTTTTTTAATCAGTACTGTGTCTTTCTTTCCTGCTATTGCTCACATTCCAAAGTAATTGAAAGCTAAGAGATCTCCATCGTGTAAGAAATCACAAAGCATATAGGAAACACCTGCTTTTACTTCAATTACTGCCTGCAAATTAATTGTGTGTGTTTATGTTGAGGCATAGCATTTGCTTGTGTAATAGTGCATGACACATTTTCAGTTTTACTGCCGACAAACAATGAAAACGTAACAGTATCTGAATAAATGAAACACAAACGTGTCCTCCCAGCCAGCCACGCTCTATTGAAGAGGGGTATCACGACAACACACATTACCTCCTCCTCTGTCCACTGTGAGCTAGCAGGAAGCGGCTGTTGAACGACCTTCATCTTTCCATTCTTAGCAACCTGTCTACGGTTGTTTATTTAAACTCTCAGGTTAATTCAACCCAAAGACATAGAAAGTGAACCGAGAGTCCTACGTGAAGAAATAAAGATGCAGGAGCATCTTTAATGGACAGAACAACACATTCAATGGAAGGTGTGCAGAATCGTATCTTTTCTTGCCTCCCCCCCCCCGCTTTAAATTCTGTTCAATCAACTTTGCATGCTTCCTAAAGATGGCTGCTTATCATAGATAAAACCTTGTGAGCTCATCAGTGCTGGCTCAGGCTTCTAGATGGAGGTTCTGGTCAACGCTCTGATTGGGGCCCCTTCAAACAGGTGGGTGATGACAGCAGGAGGCAGCTCCTCCCACCTCACCTAGAGGAAAACTGTGTAGTGACGTGACTGACCTGTTCTGGAGGAAGGGCCTTCTTATGGGTGCCCAAGCTAGCCAAACTCTGACACGCTCCCTGGAGTTCATTTACACTTGACAGCGGGGGGACATTCACAAAAGTCAACTACTGTAACTGTATTCTGACGAGCAAGTTAGCTTCAGCCAAATTTGACATTGCTGCCTCTGATTTTGTGTCCATACAGGCCTCTGAATCGCTGCTTGGGATCAGGGAAAGAAAATGTTCAGCTTAATTCACATCCTACAGAGCTTCCAAAAAAGTGGGCTGACAGTATCTGAAAAATACTGTTCATATTATTATTATTATTATTATTATTATTATTATTATTATTATATAGGCCAGCATGGTAAACATCGGTTGCGTTTGGAGCTAATCGGTTATAAAGGTAAAGGTGACCCCTGACAATTAAGTCCAGTCGTGTCCGACTCTAGGCTGTGGTGCTCATCCCCATTTCAAAGCCGAAGAGCCAGCGTTGTCCGAAGACGCCTCCGTGGTCATGTGGCCGGTATGACTCTCCTTGCTGCAGCGCGTAGCATGCAGCTGGAACATGGAGCGCTGTTTACCTTCCCGCAAGCGGTACCTATTTATCTACTCACATTAACATGCTTTGGAACAGCTAGGTTGGCAGGAGCTGGCCAAGCAACGAGAGCTCACCCGTCGTTATCACATCACTGCTGTGGTAGAAAGACAGGCTCTGATAGATACAGGCACTTGGTCATTTCTCTAAAAACACAGTGCTTAGACTGAGGATTCAAGCCAGAGGCTTAAGGGCCAGTTGAAGCTCCACTGACCCCTTGAGTCCCTGACAGTTTCGGACTAACTGCAGCACTGCCATTCAGCCAACTGCAATTGAGGCATCCAGTGGATAGAAATCAGCTGCTCCCTCTTCTTGCAAGCTGGCGTAGTGGCACCACGAGTAGGGGTTAGTGTCCCCAATTTCAGACCTTTGATGCCTTTCACACAACTCTCCCATGGGCTACATTTTGGACCTCAGCAATAAGTGTAGAAACCAGAAAAAAAATCATTCACACTTCCTGAACGGTGCAACGGTGTGAATAACCAGAGGAACCCAGCAAGAGCTGAGTCTGGGATTTGATCAATTGAGCCTACAACATTTGAATCTGGTTCTTTTGGGGATGGTTTCAAAGGAAACCATTTCTTTTGGAACTTTCTGGCAAAAGTGGTACTCTGCTTCTAGTAGGATCAGGCCTGCTGGAGAACATTTGAATATTTGTAGCTTGGGGAAAGGCAGTATACATCTTCCAAATACTGTAAATAAATATTTAAAAGGGTAAAAATGCACTGTAAACGTGTTTTAAAATTTGAATAAAAGCCTGCAAATTGGTTTCTCCAGTATCCAACCAGTAGCGGCTACTGTGAAGGAGTCTGCTTATGCCTTGTACATGTGTGTATGTCTATCCCTGATGCTTTATGTCTAGTGCCTGTTACAACCTTAGTTTGTAACTTCATATCTACTGAAGGGGAAATTAACAATGGTATCACTGTCTCTTTGAAATTGTAATTTCCAATTGTTGGTGTGGGGGAAATAGAGAACTCACTTTCCTGTGAAGTCTAGCAGATCCCCTTTGAAATGCAACCAGACCAGACTTGCAAATTAACAGACCAGCCAGGAAGAGATAACGTAAGGTCTCTAACACCTCAGCTACCTTCTGATATGCAGATACAGAGGTGTGAAGAGAGCTACTGCACCTAATTTCATTGGTTCCAAAACCCTGGCGTCCTTGGACTCCTATTGGGTCCAAACCAAGGAGGGAACAGAGCATAAAACCAAAAACCCAGTTGCTAAGAAGGGAGGGAAGAGTGGCTCATGGCCCCTGGAACTGGCGTGGTCCGAAGCTACAACATGTCTCCAGCTTCTTCTGGTAATGATCTGCTCTTAGCTTCTAAGTAGCATAGATTAGCTGAGTTTTCTTTGTTTTGCTAATAGTGCCTTTCTTTTGAAATGTTGATTGCCCTGAACTGTCTAACCTGCGGTTCCCTGTGAATAGCTTTCCTGTTCAGGGAAGTGGAATGCGCAGCTACTTACTAATTCTTAGAAAATAAAAGTTTATTTCAAACTTTTATACCTGGCTGCATGTGTTATGAATTATGGATCAAAATGGGAGTAAGCACGAATGAATCGGATTAAGGAACCCAGAGTTATTCCTTGGGAGGGTATTGCCAAGGGAAGTGCCCGTGAGTTGCAGAGCCCTAAAACAGGAATGGTGGAGCCCTAAAACAGGAAGGGTGGCAACGAGGGAATTGGAAGCGCACTGTGGGAAACAGTGGACCAAGGGACGTACTCTGAGGAAGTCGTAAATAAGGCCCAGGCTATTTTCTCCTGACACTCCTGGAGATAAAGGAGTTTGTTGTAAATAAAACCAGGACATGCTCATTTTCTTCCTGGATCTCAGAGTATAATCCTTTGACAGCTACCATCCCATATAAAATGCATATTTATTTAGAAGCTCTTTTTATTATTGGTCATGTTGTTCTAGCACCTAAAAACATACAAATTGATAATCCTCTTTAGCCTGACAATACCTCCAACCAAGCTAGTTAATTGTCCCTCTCATCTTTGAGAAGAGCTATTATGGTCAATGTGTTTTTCTAGGCCGCTTTCCACCACTCATTCTTTTGTCTTTTGTTCAGAATGTTTGCTGTGTTCAAACAGGCCACATGCCTGTGGCCTGTTTGAACAGGACTCCATTTGCAGTTCTGTTCAGTTAAATTGAAGAATGAGACCTGATGCAGGTTTCAATGAGCAATCCTGTAATATATATCTTCAAGCTCAATTGAATTACAGTACAACATTGGTTAGAGTGTTTAAGAACATTTTAAAGTATATCAATTGGGTAACAATGAGTCTGTTACCTTCCTCTTTTCTTGGGGGAGGGAAGGGGGATCACATATATTAAGGGCGCGATCCAATCCAACTTACACCACCATTGTAACCAGCGGCGCAGCGAGAATGGGAGGCCCCAGAATGGAAAGGGGATTCAAATCCCCCCCCAAAAGGGGAATTCAAAGGGGAATTGAATCCCCTTTCCGTTCTGGGGCCTCCCGTTTTCGTTGCACCGCTGGTTACAATGTTGGCGTAAGTAGGATTGGATTGCGCCCTGAGTTCTTTCAATTTGGATGGTGAATTGAGGCACTATTTAAATATTGCCCCGTATCGGTGGGCTTCCTATAAACCGTGTAAGCACAGATCATGTCCTTTGTAAGCACAGGTAAGCACAGGTCACAGGGCATTTAACCCTTTATCTTCATTCCATTTTCCCACCGATAATCTCACCCTCCCCCAGCAGCTATATAAGGTTGCAAGTGTCATGCAGCAAAAGTTCAGAAAGTAAAAGGTCTGGGGTTGACTCAAGGTGAAATGTTAAACATTTCGACAAAGGGCGGCTGACATTTGTTTAACTGTTAGCAATGTTGAGCACCAGCTGTCATATACTTCTTTTTGCGTGGAACTGTGTCTTTATTTTTATTTCTCAAAGTATGCTGGAGAGTTCAGAAGGGAGTCCTCTTCATCAAAAAGGCCAAAGATTGCTCAGAGCACAACAGGCTGTCAGGTACGAAAACAAGTGAAAAAGAACGGGCAGTTCCCTAGTAGAGTCACAGGAGAATGGATTTGTGGCTCTGCTTTTTGCTGTCATTAAAAGAAAATACTAGTGATTGGAGACAAGTTTTGCATCAATTTATTTAACTAGATAGCTGTGGCTTCCATTCTGCCACAGTAATCAGACTTTTAAACAGTATTACATTTTTATACTGCCCTTTCTGCAAGGTGCTCATTGTGGCATACTTGGATTCCCACCAACACGTGCTGTCGCAAAAGCACTGTAAAGCGCTTTGCAACAGCCTTAGTTCCAGGAGCACCAGTAGGAAGGCAGAAGCCTTCCTGCTGGTGCCAGCAGCCACAAGAATGTCCACCAGATCAAGTAAGTCTGCACAGGGGGAGGAACAGGGGAAGGGAAAGGGCGAGGGGAGGGCGGCGATGGGGCATGGGTGGGTGGATTGGGCCCCGGAAGGGGACGAGGTTAGCTGTGCTGGCTTGCACTGTATCCAAACCCTCTTCCCAGACCCAATCCGCCTACATGGATCAACACAGTCTTGTGCCAGAGATATCGAGTATTATACCAGCAAGTTGACCTGTTGCCGCCACTGGAGCTTGCTGTGGGGCAAGGGGACAAATGTCCCCTTAACCCCGAGGAGACGTCCAGCATGCAAAACTCCCCTGTGGGATGCAGCGCACCCTGCAACAGCGCCGCTGCATTGTCGCGCAGGAGTTTAGTTAGGATTGGGCAGATAGTGACTGGGGAGAGCCAGCTGGTATGGCCAACGAGCACATTGGTGCAGAAAAGCCTTGGATAACTGGTATTATCCCCCATTCAACCCCCTCATGTCAGCCCTCTGCATGGCCATAGCATATGAAAAGGGTTAGGATCAATCTAGATGAGACATATACTGTGTGCTTAGTAGGTGCACGTCTTGTCTTTTCATTTCTAAATTGCAGCTCGGGAGGGTGTCGATCCAGATTCGGACTGTGGTGGGAGAGGTGACTTTGCCCCCACCATGGTCCCACTCTGAATAGGCTGCCTGCTGTAGCTGCTGTTCAGAAAGACACGTAACTGCTACTCAGGCAGTAAATATCTTGCTTAGTTTGACCAACTGGCCAATGCTCTTACCACTGCGGTATGCTACACTGCCTCTTTCTCTGTAAACTTTCAAGTGTGTGAGGAAAATGTCTATGTTTGTGCATGGCTCTTACATGACAGCATTTAATGAAAGCAAACAGACGTATCTGTCATTTCTTTTTTTTCCAACACAATCAATTGCCTGCTGATGCAGTGGTCCAGGCTTTAGGTTTGGAGTGGAAGCCCCTCTTGGAAAGTGATGGGGCTCAATCAGTGGTCCTGAGCAAGTGACTGTAATCAGCCTCAACTGCCTTTCCTAGTTATTGTGAGAATTAATGGGGTGAGAACAGTAGAGCTTTTGGTGCACTGAAAAGTGCTATAGAAATTAATAGCAGACAGGCCTCGTCCAGGCAAAGTCATTACTGATTTTTTGTTTTCTCCTGGTCTTTTTTTTATTGTCCATCTTTCATTTAGAGAAAAATGCTTCCCAGCATCTATCAAGCACAGCATTCTTTGTTTGTTTAAACTGTGAGTGTATGTGTGTTAAAATAATGAATACAAGACGATGATGCTTTCCTGGGGTGTGCAGCTATCTGACTGTGTTTGTTGTCTCTGGATCTCCACAGGCTACTAAAAATCTTTGCTTTATAAAGGCTCAGATTTCTTTTTTAATTCCTCTTTTCTTCATGAAACATGAATGGGGCTGGCCCACCCATGAGGAAGACTGAGGCAGTTGCCTCAGGTGGCAGATTGGTGACCAGTTCCTGCCTCTTCCCACTACTGACACTTTTTTTTCTCCCACTCCTTGGATTCAAAAAGGAAAATGGGAATGGAGTGAAAGAGGAAATATGAAGGAGAGGATGATGATAGACTAGAGCAGGGGTTCTCAACCCCTTCCCGGCTGAGTACCACCTCCGGCGCCACTCTCCTGCTGCGTACCACCGGAAGGGACTGACAAAGAAGACATCATCACCAGTTACTTCTGAGTTTTCAGGTTTTCAGAGTCCAGAAAAAACAGATAGGAGACTCTGGATGGGTGAGAGGGCCCTTCTCAGCATTCCTGAGAGGTTCGGCCACAGGCAGGAGCCTCTCAGGAGCGAAAACGTGCCACCGAAAGCACTGCACTGGAGTGGGGTTCTGGTGGTCCAGTGGTCTGAGTACCACCAGCATTCAGCCGAAGTACCACTGGTGGTACTAGTACCAGTGGTGATACTAGTACTACTGGTTGAGAACCCCTGGACTAGAGTGCTCTGATACTCTAGCCAAAACTCTTCTGCTCTGCCTCGATCTTCCTTTTCCAGTCTAGGAAAGGCGGGAGTGGGAAGAGCAACGGGGGAGGTTGGCACATTACTGTGTAAAGGGGGACAGCATCAACACAGCAAAGTACTGTGTAAGGGGGCAGCATTTGATGTTTTGCTTCAGGTACCAGGAGGCCTTCAGCTATCTCATTCCTGAGCATGATCAGACATTAATCAATACAATGTGCTCCTTAGACGATACCTTTTTTCATTTCTTAAAGAATGTAGGCCTGATTCAGGTGTTCCAAATCAGTTACACAATGCTTTCTAAATGGTTCCCATTTGGAGAATAGATTTCCTCCTGTTGGCTTTCCCCCTGAATATAACCACTGAACATAACCCCCCTGAATATAACCCCCCTGAACATAACCACTATAAACGACACCACCACCATTTAATCACCAAAAATACTAATAAATGCAGCTGAATAAATATAACTGCATACTGTACATGCACCACAAAGATGGTATTAATTCAATATTAAGGCATTAATAAAGACAAAGTCGAAAAGTCTATATAAGTATAAAAGACACAGAAGGCACATTAATTTCAGTTTAACACCATATTGGAATAAGTGGGGAAAAGAAAAAAAGACTAAGAAAAACAATCATATTGATGGCTGGCAACAAATGTTTTTAACAGGGGCCATATTTTGAATTGTTATCATATCATGGTACCATCAATGAATATGGCACTTTAGAGTAACAAAGAAAAAGACAGTTTTCCTCTTGAGCCTTGAGGAACTGACAATCTTGAACAAGTACTAAAGGGTGGATAATTTTGTTTTGTTTTGTTTCCCTTTGTTTTTCATTGTTCATTTTCATTCACAATTTTGTAATAATGATCAAACTATATGTTACTTTCATCACAACCTATGCAGCTCCATGCTTAGTTTTATCTGTGTAAAAGAGTTCATGCAGAGGCCAGATCTGGCTCAGGAGGACCATGGAGTGGTGGGAGGGATCTTTAACCCTTTCCCCTCACTGTAGTAACATCTTCATCCCCCTCTCCATGGCTTCGGTTTTCCCCCGAAGGAAAGCTCCCATTGACACCTTTCTGGGGAAAATAGGAGTCACTGAGTGGAGAGTGAATTGATCTGAAGCAGGACTGAGGAGAAGGGGAAAGGATTAAAAGGTCCTTCTCCAGGTAGCTTAGTCTCACTACTGATCTCCTCTTCTCCTCCATGAATATGTGTGAAGAGCTACACTGGCTGTCCATTTCATTCTAGGCACAGTTCAGGACCAAACTACCCCTTGTGTTAAATATGTAGTTTGTCCCTGTGTGTGTGTGTGTGTGTGTGTGTGTGTGTGTGTTTCACTTAAGTTACCTCAGTTGCTGTTCACACTGGGGAGGAGGAGGTTCAAGAGCCTTTTGTCTGCGTTTCAACTCATGCAGGAGAAAGAAGCCAACGTCCATAATAAGGAGCCCCATCCTATCCTCTCCCCGCTCGCCGATGCAGCAGCTCCAAAAAGGCTAACGCTGCAACCTGGGGGGGGGGGGAGATTGGGAGGCTTGGGAGAGGTAAAGGAAAATATTTTCCCTTACTTCTGGGTAAGCCTCCCAATTGCCAAGGAGTCTCCTTGGACCTACGCCAGCTCAAGAGCTGACAGAAGTCCAAGAAAGGGGGCATGTTGGGAGGCAAGGAGAGGGATAGCATACCAGTGCAGGTCGCGTGCACCAGTACAATCCCCTCCACCTCTGTCATGCTGCCCACACTCCTCTGTTCTGCCCCCCTTCCCCGGCCCCCACCGCTACCTTACCTGGTTCGGCAGAGTTGCAGCGCTGCAGCGCTCACAAAATGACCACCAACGGATTGCTGTGTGCTTCGTTGGCAGCCATTTTACAACAGTGGGAATGTCTTCCACTGTCATGAACCCCTCTGCGCAACATCCCAATCCTGCATAGGGAGGGATTGGACAGGCAGACAGGACCCTTTAAGGGGGATGGATAATCAGCTGTTTATTTCTAAGAAAATATCCAGCTTGGGTTGTCCCCAGAATCAGCTACAACATCCACCTGACAACCTCTACAATTATGGCAGTACTTTTTCTTTATTGTATTTGTCTTTGCCTATAGACCCCACCTTTTACCCCTCTTTTTCAACCACCATGTTTGTGGGATTTATTGTCAGGTCACAGTGACTCTGTCTGCAAATTGTCATGTTCACTTGTTGTTTTCGCCATCTAAATATGCTCCTGGGGGCATAATGCATCGCGGAGATACAATGACGAAATTGGGTTTTCCCATGAGAAATATGATTTTCTTTGATATCTTTGACATTACATTTTCCCTCAGTACTCATGATTCAACTGGTGTCAATGCATTCTTCAACAGACCAAACACTTGTTCCCTTGGAGGTGAATCTAGTCACTCCCCACAAGACTTTGGGTGGCATGTTGTGTGCTTTTAATAATTTCCAGTCATTGGAGGCTCAGGCTGCTGCTAAAATATCTTTCAGCCATAAGGCTTTATGAATTAATCATCACTACAATCCATGGAAAGCCCTGCTTTGATATCTCTGCTCTATCATCTCCTACCACTCTTGGGGATTAGAGCTGCTGTTGAGGAAACAAGGCGATCCTTTTCATGCAATCCTAGGAAGGAACTTGCAGGTTTACTGTAGTAAGTTCAGAGGCGAGAAGTGTCTGTTAGGGATCATCCACCATGGCTCATTTTCTGAGATGCTCCTGTGACATGAATGCACATGGAAGCAAATGTGCAGAAAAGAGAGTGACATATTATATAGGATCATTCTGTTCAATGATCCTACACACAGTATGTCACTCAGGTACAGATTCTATATACATGTACAGAGAGGCACAGATTCTATATAGCTGTACCACTTATGTGCTATCCAACTCTTCCTCTCCTCCCTCTTCTTCTCTGTCTGATTATTGCCTCTTCAATAATTGCCTGATTCTTGCTCAGTGGTGCTCTGCATCCTCATGCTGGCCTGGCCTCGTAGGGCAATGCAGTGCTGGTGGTGGTCAAGTAGGTGGTTTGCTAGGTGGACTCGCACCCATAGTCCTTGTAGAATGCCCTCCTTATGGAGATCCAGCTGGCTTCTATTTTGTACTCCTTCAGGAGACCCATAAAAACTGGATTTTTCCATTTGGTTTCGGGGGGAGACTGTCATTTGCAGTGGTGGTGATGGGGACACTTATGGCACAATTCTATCCTGGGCCTACTGCTGTTGTAAGTCCAGTTATGGTAGCGCAAAAGCTGCGGTGCTGTCAGGCACTCTGGAGCCATTGGCGTAAATGGCTGGAGGCTGTACACACCTGCCAATGGCCCACCCCGGACACACCAGAGCAGGGGGGCAGGTCGTGGGTGTTGTGGGAGAGGATCAGGGCATTTCGGGGAGGAACCAGGAGTGGGCCACGGGTGGGAGCAGTTAGATCTCAGCAGCAGCAATGCATGCCAGGTCCTATCCCCCTTTCTCATCCTGGTGGACACGCTACCTGACTCTCCGCAGATTTACGCCAGCAAAAGAGCTGGCGTGGGTCCGAGGAGACCCATTGACAACCGGGTGGCCTATGGAGAGGTAAGTATAAAATAGTTTTTCTTAGCTCTCCTGGGCCATCTGGTCACCTCCACCTCCCCCCACCACCACCACCACAATAGCATGCAACACCAGTTCTGCTGGTGGTGCTGCATGCTATGGACCAGCGGGGGATAGGATTGGGCTGCCCGTCTAGACTTTCAGTTGTGGATTTTGTTTCTGTCCATGCTGCCTTTAAATGTTACTGCTTTTGTTTTACTGGATGTTCTATTTTATTTCATTGTAAGTTGCCTTGGGTTGGTTTAGAGGCAAGAAAGGCAGGGTTACAAATAGTTTTAAGAATACATAAATTAATTAATAATGCTTTGCATGCAGCAGGTCGCAGGTTCAAACATCTCTAGAGAGGGCTGGGAAAGACCTTTGTCTGAAACATTGCAGGATGCACTGTTGGTGTAGTAGGCAATAAGGGCAGGCTAAATAAATAAATGGTTAATTTCTGCTAATTTGTTTTTGTCAGCAGTACACAAATGAGTGAAATGATCAGGACCACATCAAATCACCTTTGATTTTCATAATCCATTTAAAGCACATGAAATATCATTTGTAAATTAGTTTACGGAAGAACCTAACCATTAGTATAATTCACCTTGGAGTTCATTCAATTCCTGTTTTTTTAAATGCACTGTTCTCAATAATGATCCTGAATTTGTATTCCAGAAGTATTCTAAAGGCATCTTTCTGGATGTATTCAGACAACACATGCTGAATACTAAACATCAGTAAAGATGACAACTTCTTTTGAAAAAAATGACTTGGCAATTACAGCCACATGTAAATTGTCTATCTCTATGTATACTTCATGCAAATTGTTCTGTCTTTAGAGATCTCTTCAGATGATGTAATGAGACATCTGGTCTGGCCAGGATATTGCAAAGGGACACACATACACACACACACACAGAGAGAGAGAGAGAGAGAGAGAGAGAGAGAGAGAGAGAGATGTGGGGAACGTGGCTACTGAATTTTGTCCAAAAGTGGAATGAACAGCACTACATAGAGTGCCTTACAGTTGTCTAACTAGGAGATGACTGGCTTCTGAATAACTGTAGGTAGATCAGACCTCCCCAGAAAAAGATGCAGTGTTGAATCACTCAAAGCTGATAAAAGGTACTTATCACCAAGATCACCTGGGTTTCCAAGTGAAGCCCCGGATAAGGAGCAACCCCAGACTGCAAGCTCTTTAACAGCCCAATCCTGTGTAACCCTTGCACCGGTGTAACTGTAGAACCACCGGTGTAAGTGCACTTATGCCAGTGTAACTTGCCATACATCGACGGACGCAGAACGGAAACTGGTGTAACCCCCCTCGGACGCTGTGCATGTACAGTTTGAATGCGGGACGGACACCAGTGCAACTCCATTGATGCAGGGGGCATCCGAACACCCTGGAATGCCCCCTGCACTGGCGGAGTTGCAGCGGTGTCTGTCCTGCATCTGAACTGTGCATGCATGGCATCCGAGGGAGGTTACGTTGGTCTCCGTCTTATGTCCATCGACGTACGGCAAGTTACACTGGCATAAGTACACTTACACCGGTGGATCTACAGTTACACCGGTGCAAGAGTTACACAGGATTGGGCTGGAAGGCAGAGCACAACCTCATCAAGTACAAGATGAACATTATTTCCCATATTGGTAGCACACTCAGTTAACAGCGTTGGTAAGTATTGCATTTCAGCTTTTTCTTCTGCATCCAGTCCTACACAGCTTCCAGACTCTGGTTTGGGCACTACCTGCCAAAGGGAGATAGAGTTGGGTGTTATTATCTGCATAGTGATAACTCCACAGGCTAAATTTCTGGATGATTTCACTCATCTGCTTTAGATAAAGCAGAAGTCCCCCAGCACCACATTCTGGACCATTTCCTTGAGAAATGGGCAGAGCCACCTCCTCATTCCTATCAGGTGATCAAGAAGAATACATCGGTCAATTATATTGAAAGCCAGTGCGAAGTCCAAGAGAAGCAACAGGCTTGCACCCCCCCCAATCTAACCTCTAGTACAAATCATGTGCTGTACCACTGAGCTATGACCTCATCCACTATGTTAATGGTGATTTACCTGCCTCCTGGGTACCTCAGTTCTCCATTCTTCATCCCATGCCCGTTCTCAGTGCTACCTATTTTTTTCTAGGGATCTAGCAGGTAACATCCACTCTGCAGCTATACATATTGCAGGTGAAATTTGCAAACACATAGAAGTTTCCTGGAAGACACCCCCTGAAAAGTCAAAATGTTATTCTACAGGATAATATCCCATTAATCTTCATTCATCGCCCCCAGTGCCCCTCAATAATCCACAACATGTTTTTTCTAATTAAGATTCTCATGGCGAAATCCTGTGTAGAGATCCGGCCGGTGACCCAGGGCCACCCGTCGGATCCTATCCCTGCTCCAGGCTGCTCTGCTGCGGCCCGGAGGTCTACTTGGGGAAGGGGACATTCATTCCCTTCCCCGGATGTAAACCGGGGCAGGCCCAATCAGGCTCCTCAGATTTCCTCCAGCTAAATAACTGGAGGAAGTAGGAGGAGGCCATTTAATGGCCGAGCTGGCCCGGTGGGGACGGGGATATGGCGGATGCCATCCCCACCCCCTCCCGGGCTGGCTCGACCAATGGCCCCCCTCCCTCACCACCCGGACTGCTCATGTGGCCGCCGCCGGAGGCAGCATGGACGTCCTGGCAACGTAGTGAGGGTGACTGGCCTTGCGCTGGCCTCCCTTACTCCTGAGTCATTGCAAACATGCCTTATGGCACGTTTGCGATGGCTTCCGGCGACAGAACACTCATTCTATCACCAGATCCGTAGGTAGGATCTGGCTGCCCATGTCATTTATGTATCATGATGCCCCCAAAATGTGATGCCACCTAAATGATTCAGTGTAGATCAAAATTTCCCTCTGTTTAACTCCCCTTCAAATCACCATCATATAAACAAAATGTCACCTCTATACATATATCTTCTCCTTGCCATGATTTACCGTATTTATTGGCGTATAAAATGCACTTTTTTGTCTAAATTTGTGACCCAAAATAGTAGGGTGCGTTTTATACGCCAATACTAAAAAGTCCCTTCCCCCCCGCCCGTTTTAAAGCATTTTGGCGCTTACCGTTTTTTTCCGGAGCCGAGGAGCTCCCTTGTGCTTTCTTCCCTGACTAATCTATCCGATCTACAGCTGTTTGTCGGGTTTAATTTATGCACGTGCATGAGTTGAGCTTCTCAGCAGCCAGCAGAGGGTGCTGTGCTCAGTTCAGTTCAGCTGAGCTGCCGAGGGCCTGCTCTTCCGGATGCTGAATGAATGCAGCATGGGTAAGCTTCTGAACTGGGCCTAGTTGGGAGGCTTTGGAAACTGCATAGGTGGGGTGGGGGAAAAGAGTTGAGTCTGGGGTTTTTGTATTTGGGATTTATGTTGTTTAAGAGTTGGTAAGAGTTGAGTCTGGGGGTGGTAAGGTGGTAAGAGTTGAGTCTGGGTTTTTTTTTGTACTTTTATGTTTTTTACTGTGGAAACTGCAGGGGTGGGGTGGGGGAAAAAGAGTTGAGTCTGGGGTTTTTTTTGTACTTGGGATTTATGTTCTGGTGCATTTTGTTCATGTGTCTTATTGCTGTGTGTTTTAAAAGAGATCCTGGTATTTTTGTGCAATTTATGTAAATTAGCTAATTAAGCAGCCAAGCGGTAAGTGGCCAAGTGGCCCAAAAATGCTTTAAATGTTTTTTTCTTGAAACCCAGGGCCAAAAGGAAGGTGCGTCTTATACGCTGGTGCGTATTATACGCCGATAAATACGGTATATGCTTTGACAACATGATTTGACATAAAACAGTTGAATAATCTTCTCGGTAGACAAAAATAGGAACTTTTTAGCTACCTAATAAAGAATCTAATTCTTTAGCCAACGGCAAGTGTTCTTGACCTACAAAGGTACAATAACTCCAAAAGAAATTGACAGCATCACCTCTACATCACCCTCTTTGCATAATAAGTTAGATGCATGGCTTCTGTAACACGTCATATTGTGAAGAAACCCCACAAACTAGGGGTTATCAAAATGGGAGTCTCTGTTGTTGTTGATGTAGTACTGTTAGGATATTTGCACATCCAAGCCAAGAGGAATTATGGATTCAGAACAAGCTTCCATATCTAATTATCTACATGTTACATTCGCATCTTCCTGCTGTATAGTTGAGCTATGGCTCATTCTCCATGGTGTGAACTCCGTGCTGTTCAGAGAGTGAGATACAATATCTGCCTTTTCAGGCATGGGAAAGAAAACTGCATGGAAGACATGGATCTCATTCTGAGATGTTGATTTCGCTCTCCAAGAATGGTCCAATTTACCAACGCTATTTATGTTTATGCATGTATGAGTGTGTATAGCCACAACTAATAATTTTAAAAGTAAATCAAAAAGGGAACACCACTCACTGAAAAGATGGGCACTTCGTTAGGTATGCATATTTGTGAAATACGTGAATGTGTTAGAAATAATAAATGATTGTTTGTAGCATCTTGCTGAAATTTATCCACTGTGGGCCAGTTTGGACAATACCCTGGTGGGTCTATCTATCAAACCAGGGCAAATATGAAAGCAAGAAAGCAATAATGAATAGAATTTTTTTCTTTTCAAAATAAGCCTGGTGCTTGCTCTTCTTGGAGGCAGGAGGATAAAAGGAAAGAATTCTGGGCTGCCGAATGACTCAGTGGGAAAAAAAAAAATAAGTATGCTTTAATGAGAGCTACCTGCCGAAGATTTATATAAGCTACTCCAGCTATTTTTCTGGTCACCATCGTGATATAATCTCCAACTACAGCAATATAATTAGCATTGCGAAAGGACTGACCTTTCTCAAGATCTTATTTTTCATTTTGCTAAAAATATCAGTGTGATCTTTGGTGCCCACAGCACTCTCAAGCACTGCAGAGAATAAGAGAGTTGCTATTCAGAAAGAAATGTAAGATTGATTGGCAAATGGTTATTACTGCAGTCCCCTCGAAAAGAAATAATAAAGAGGCAGCCTTCACAGAAGCATCTAGAGGAAGAAATTGAACAAAGTATTATTTATCTGTTATTCTCAAAGACATTTTTCAATTTTGCTAGGCCTTTAAGGACTTTATTTACTTTACTTTCCAATAGGCTTGCACAACTTGGGATCTACCATGAAAAATGCAGCTTGTGAGCTACGCGTAAGCTTGTTATATGTTGTCCCCAATCCAGCTGAGCGTATGTGTGGCAGCTAAAATTGCACAACAGAGCTTTGCCCGCTACCCTGCAATACTTACACACACTCAAATGTGTTTCAGATGGGGCTTTCCCTAGAGATGCCATGAAGTGAAAGGCATGCCTGCTACCACTGGCACTGAGCATTTAAGTAAGCTTACATGGAAGTGGGATCATGCACTTGATCTGCAAGGTGATTGGTGCTTATGTATGTACGGGCTGTGTGTAGGTTTGCTCCACCTGATTTGTAGCCTCTTTCCAGGGATGTGGATCAAGTCTGTGACTCCAAGTCTCGAGTCAAGTCCCAAGTCTCTGGGTCCAAGTCTCAAGTCAAGTCCCAAGTCTTTGGCCCCAAGTCCCAAGTCTTTGGTTGTGAGTTGCGAGTCCCTATCTATTTAATGGGGAAAATGGGTTTAAACCTGGATAAAACTCGACTTGTCGTAAAAGGCTCCAAGTCTCGAGTCGAGTCTTTCGAGTCTTTTGCAATCGCCAAGTCAAGTCCGAGTCGAGTCATTGACACGACTTGAGTCCGAGTCAATAGACTCAAGTCTATATCACTGCCTCTTTCCACATGTTCTATAGGTTCAGGGTATTCACACAGACTCCATCCAGCCCAGAAGAGTCAGTGTGTGGAGGCTATAGTCTCCCACTCTTGGCTACATGATGATCCCCTCATTGGCCACCTCCACAGGACTTTCGCCTTGCTCTGCCTATATCAGTGAATTCATGCCTTCAAAAATGGCCTTTGTATGTGGGGACTGGGGAGGGGACCTTTACATCCAGGCTAGGCAATGCTAACTAGTGTTTGTAACAGCAGGAAAGAAACTGAAACCTAATTGTGGTTTAGTCAAAATGTGACTAAAACCTAAAACCAGCATGTACCCAAATCCAGGACAATGGTTTGTATAAAGGGGGAAACATTAGCAATTATTTTTGTTTTGTTGATGGTGAATATATAGGGGAAACATTAGCAATTATTTTTGTTTTGTTGATAGTGAATTGAATATATAGTCTGTAATGGTATGGACAGTGATGGGAAAAATATACTGATGCCTGGGATACTGACTGCTCAATTTGGGGAAAGGGAAATGCGACTGGTAACTATGTGTATGACTAACCACGTATTACTGCATTATCAGGGCTGGGCCTTAGTCTGTGGTGAAGCCAGGAATCATGACACAGGAGTCAGACATAGTAGATATTCTTCTTGCCCAAGCAGAGTTCCAACCTTCTCTGTAAGCATTTATGATCTTTCTAGGTTAGAGGGAGCCAATGGGTGGGCAGAAATCACTCTAGAGAGCAGCGATTTTCAACCTCTTTCATCTTATTATGGCACACTGACAAGGCACTAAATTTGTCAAGGCACATCATGCTGTTGACAGGGGGTTCACATTCCCCCAATGGCCCCACTAATAAATGACCTTCCCCAAACTCCTGCGGCACACCTGCAGACCATCTACGGCACACCAATAGATCCAAGCCAATGTGTCAGTTTGGGGTGGCAGCAATAATTACTACTGTATTTGTGACTTTAAAAAAAATTATCCAGGGAAATGTCTGGGGGCAGTGAGGGTGGGGGAGCCAGTCCAGCCTGGGTACATGCAGCAAGGGTACATGCAGCTATTGTACATGTCTCTTCGAATGCCAGGTACACCTGGCCTCCCCCAGCAGAATCTCAAGGCAGAAGCCAGGTCTACCCATGGCTTCAAGCAACCAAGTGTGGGGTGATGGGAAGAGTCCGCCCCAGGTACCAGTGGCGCTAGGTACACCACTGGCTGGGGTCCGAGATTAGGAGGTTGGAGAACAATCCTGTTTGACTTTGGGTCTCCCACACTAAACAGAACACTCTCTGCAGTCTTCTTGAAATTACATTCTGCCTGACAACTCTCTTTGAAGTCTCATTTCTTCTGTGGAAAGGAAACAGACACATACAGGGTTCCTCAAAAGGGCTCTTTGCTAAATGCCACTTTAGTTCAAAGTTTAACTGGCATTCATCATCCTCGGCAAAAGGGAGATGCATTTTCATCTTTTCAGTGAAGTTGTGTGGTTGGAAGGAACAGAGCTTGCAGCATTACTTATAAATAAAAGGAAATTAACTTTCTTTGAAGGTGCAGAGGACACACATCGCTCCGGTGAAAAGCCACCTGCCCTGCTTCAAAACATTGTGATAGCACACCAGGGGAAAGGCAAACAATGTCTAGCCACACAGATGGCTGTTTGATGTCCTGATGCAATATTTTGAGCTTTGATATTTTCATGTTTGGCTATTCAATCTTTAATGATGGCAAGACTAAAGTAGAATTTTAATATATATTAAATCTCCCCATACAGACAAGACTTATTGAACATGACACCCTAGAATATGGACATTGCTTTTTAGTTTAGTTTAGTTTTTCCCTTATGGATGCTCTCTGGTGCAGTGCTAGTGACCAGCTGCCACCATGTCAGGTACCGCTGCCAATACATTTAGCAAAGTAGTAGATCCTTCTGTCTGTGTACATTAGTTCCCTGTACATGCAAGGGGTGCTGTTCCTGTATTGTGCTTTGGCTATGCCTGGGTGTATTGACAATCCTACAGTGAGGAAGGAAAGACACTAGATATGAAGATAAGGATACTTTGATCCTCTCTCCACAGTCCCACAGGAACACCATAATACAAACAACATTCAGGAAAACAACCTGCTCTGCATTGTCAGCCTCTCAGCACCAGTTGGGAAGATTAGGTCTCCTCCAGGTCTCTCAGACCAATGCTTTCTCTCATCCAGCATCCTGTTGCTTATAATGACTAGTCAGTCACAAGGAGTGCTGGGAATTGTAGTTTTATATTGCTACTGATATTGGCCAAGGTGCTCTGTAAAAATTACATTTGCCATTGCTCCTTGCATCTGACAC
Source organism: Plestiodon gilberti rubricaudatus (assembly GCA_026170595.1). Classification (NCBI taxonomy): domain Eukaryota; kingdom Metazoa; phylum Chordata; class Lepidosauria; order Squamata; family Scincidae; genus Plestiodon; species Plestiodon gilberti. Next base: position 43,104,315 of record JANXHW010000002.1, read on the forward strand.
AGAGCAGTAGGAGCCTAACAGACTTCAGGGATGGGAGGGGAGAGACATTTCCTTGACAATGCTGCAGCAGCAAGAAAGGTAAGAGGTTGGAGGCAAGGGATGGTGGATGGAGGGCTAGGAAAGAGGCAGCTTATGGAACACTTATCCCCCAAGACCTCTTATCTGGACAGGCAGTAATTATCTCCTAGGAACAGCAATCAGCTTCTAGGAGCTCTTATCTGCCATTCTGACCTCTCCACTGTTTCTGCTCCTTATCTCCAATCTGTATTGCTTCCTGTATATACAACATTGAGCCACTAGGTGGTGCAGGCAAGAGGGAGCAAGCAAGAACACAGCAGGCAAGCCTTTTATTTCCTTTAACTTTATTATTTCTATTTTATTGCTGTTTTTGAGCAAGCTGCTCAAATTGCTGTATTTGAGCTGTATCTGAGCAAGCTGCTGCTCATATTTATAGAGATTCAACTCAATAGGCATGAATGGGGATGGACGGACAATGAAACATTACTGTCCTAGGGAAAGATAGGCTAAAAAACAGAGAGACTGAAAACAGAGGTTGCGTGATATTCTACTCCTGCACTGAAACCTATATATCTGCTCTTTTGGATACGCTTCCAAAGTAGGAAGAGGATCTGTGAATACTACTGTATGAAACACACACACACACACACACACACACACACACACACACACACACACACACACACAAATGCAGTGGCTTAATTTCTGCATTTGCTGACACTTTCACCTATCTAGTGCACATATTTATTTAAATTAAATATTATAAATTTATTTCTAGCGATTTAGGTATTACGGGTAAAATAGCCATGTGGTAGAAAAAAAAGATCAGCCAGAATAAAAACAAAAATCAATTCTGCTTGCGTCTTCCGTTGCTGGGGTTCACAAGGCAGACAGAAAATTTATTAAAATTCACAGCCCAGTAGTCTCACTCCAACGTTTCGTTTCCTTCTTGCCGGAAACCTTATCAAGGAAACAATCTAAAAGATTGGTAGATGTTACATAGTGAAGAGGCACTTCGCTTCCTTTATCCTAAAAAGCGCGGGAACAAAGCAGACACGTAAACGGAAATGATCAATTTGCCACACAGGAGTTCAATGCAGGGCTACCCTGGAGTAGGGTTCAATCAAAACTTAGTGCTCCAGTGCAGAGGTCATCTCAGGGCAATCTCCATATTCATTGCTGCAGTCTGTTCTTTCTTACTGTCATGCTGCTGTTTCTGCCCAACATTGGATTTGCGTAATATCGGAAACCAGGTCTTGTTTATGAAGCTCAGGTCCTGTTGTCTATTAATCAGGCTGGAGGCGGGTTTTTTACTAATTTCAATCGACCTCTAAATTGCGTAAGATGCCAACTTTATTTTCTACTTGCAGGCAGCTGGTATCCTCAAATCGTATTGCATGACCTGTGCTTAGTGCGTGCTCAGCTATGGAGGACAGCTCTGGATGTTTCAGTCTCACCGACCTCTCATGCTCCTTAATCCTGGTCCCAATTGATCTTTTAGTTAGACCCCAGCAACGGAAGACGCAAGCAGAATTGATTTTTGTTTTTATTCTGGCTGATCTTTTTTTCTACCACATGGCTATTTTACACTTAATACCTAAATCGCTAGAAGTAATTGCTGGCCATGAAAGCTTTCGATCGAAAATAAATTTATTTATTTATTGGGCGCAGGTGGTACTTCAGAAAATTTGACTGTGATAGCTGGTACACCTGGCAACAAAGGTTGGGAGCCTCTGCCTTAGAGTATGCTCAGCAGCAGCATCGCTACAAATAGACTCAGCTAAGCAATCATAGATCTGGTTTGGCAACCCTATGCTGGCTCTCACCCAAATGGGTGGCTGTGCTCTTAAAGATCACTAACTATAACCAATGTAACTTGCTACCTCTCAGCAAGGCACTGTCCAGTGGTATTGCTGGTGGTGGGGTGGAACGCTAAGTTCCACGCCGCGTTGACCCTTCATTACTCACCGGCACAAGGCGGCCCCACCCCCTCACCTTCGGAGCCATTCAGTGGGGTGAAGGCATGCACAGGAAGTCTTGCGTTTCGCCCCACCTCCAGTGACACCACTGGCACTGTCTACACTCAATATTTTGCTAAGAGCAAGTGTGTCTTGCTTGCTGTGTACAGGCTGTGCTGGCTGTTCCAGTACTATGCTTTCTGGTTCCCTTAAGTATTGTTGAAGCACATGCAATCTGTTAAGGTAACGACATGCTATTGTACTGTACTGTGAGTCCTCATCACATTGGCCATGCTGCATAAGCTTGATGTTACTCATTTTTCAAGGCCACTGATTCTTTTGTAAGTATTTTTAAATGTCTGTGTCAACAACTGTACTCCTCATAAAGTCTTTGTTTATCCAATACATTTTTCAAAGGCTTGGAGGTAGATTGCAACAAACATATATTCAACGTTTTTGACTGCCCCTGGTCTCTGGGACTTGAAGTACATGTTCTGCAGCAAAGCAGTCTAGGAACTTTGATGGTCTCTTACGTTGTATTTCATGTTTTCAGCTGATGCCAAAGTATAGATGTTATTGGCAGCCCGATACCTAAAGGGCCTGCTGCCACATTCTTAGGCCCATTGCAGGTTTCCCCCAGTGTAAGCTGCACGGGCCCCATGTTCTGCTGTCATAAATGCAACAGCACTGCTGTAAATGGTGTGCCACTGCTGAGCGCAAGGGAGCCAGCAGCAGAAGCAGCTGGCAGCTCCCCGCAGGTGCCAATGGCCCACCCAGGCCACACAGGGGGAGGTAAGGTGCTGGAGGGACCAGGTCATTGTTGGAGAGGGGTAGGTTCAAGGCAGGAGGGCAAGGCATAGGGAGCCAGCTGGAGGGAGTGGATCTTGGCAACAAAGGAACACATTGGATCCTATCCCCGATTTTTCAACCCACCCAACCCCCTTCCTCTCCTTGCACCTACGCCAGCAAAATAGCTGGTGTGGGTCTGAGGAGACCCATAGGCAATCAGGCAGCCTACCTCTCACTGGCCGTCTGACTACCCCCTCCCACCATAGCAGTGTGTGCTCTGGCAGCGAAGCTGCTTAGTGGAAGGTGGTAGGGATAGGATTGGACTCTTACAGCCCAATCCTATTCTCCCACCACCACCGATGCAGTAATGCCAAAATGACTACCACTGCATCCTGAGGGAGGGCAGTAGCGGAGGTCTCCTCTGGGTAAGGGAACATTTTTCCCTTACTTGGGGATAAGCCTCTGCAGGGTGGAGGATTCTACTTGGACCTGTGGTAGTGAATTTGCTGGTGCAGGTGTGTGTGGACCTATGCCGTGGCAGTCGCTGCTGCCAATGAACCTACCCCCTTCTTGGACCCAATTAGCCCATCCCCGCCCCTGTCACCTCCCTGTTCTGCCCTCCTCCACCCCATCACTGCCTTGTTTCACACTCCTCTGCCCCAGTTTTGCCCTCCCCCACCCCATCCTGCTGCCCCCACCAATTAGAACAGCTAATTAAGAATGGTCGGTGGGGCACATGGCGGCAGAGGGGGCTCCCACTATCCGCGGGTAAGTGAATACGCAGATAGTGGATCCGCAGTTAGCGGGGGGGGGCTGTATTCGTAAATGTCATTGATGAGAAATGTTCTGCATTACAGAAAACTGAAACGTTTGCTCTAATTTTTTGTGGGCTTTTAGGATTACAGTACAGAGTAACAGTTGCAAGGTGATTGGTTTGCAATGTTACCCCCATCATATAAAGAGCTATTGGTCCCTTTGAATTAAGATCATACCACTTTCCCAGTATTGATCAAGATCATTTATTGTGGTAAAACCAAAACATAGTTTATTCAGGGAACATATTGTACTCTCATATGACCATTTTGTGAGAGAATGGGACTCCTCAAGGGAAACCTGAAAGTTACTTTACTTTAATACACTGAGTAGAATTTCTGAGCTTTACCTGCAGCAACCACCAATCCATATTACAAATGGATTTCAAAAGTCTCCTTCAGTTTCAGACAATTTGCCATGTAGGATTGTGTGGGGTGTGTGGTGGGGGCACAAATCCAACTCTCCCTTTAACTCGCAAAACTTATAGTGTGGTTCTTTGGATCCCATTCCGAAAGCTACACTCACACATGACTTTGGCTGCCTACTTAAAATCATTGATAGTTTCACCTCTGGTGGGGCGAATATTGCAATAGCCGTAGTACCACGTTATGTTATTTTAAAAATCAACGTTCAACAAAGCAACCACCATTTCTGAATGGACCATAAGGAACTGAAGGAAATACCAGGTCTTGCCTTTCAATCGGCTCATCTCCCAGAATTGAAAGGAGATGCCCATGGTATCCATCATGTTGCCATCCCTTTCAGTGAAACTTGTGAATAGGTTGCGGTTCCGTTTCTCCCCTGACCTGTAATCTTGCACAAGCTCCCTTTTCCTCCGTTTTTCACCCATAATTCTGGGATAATGACACTAATATGCACTGAGCTCTTGAGATGACCACACTATATTTGGCACTAAATATTATGGAAAATTATGCCATTAGGTTCAACAAGCACCGAATCATATTTCTGTGGATTCCGCACTCATAGAGCATTTGTAGGCCTGATACTGCTAGAACAGTGTGACCCAGCTGCAGAATTAAATCATTCTGTCCTTTGCCATTGCCCAAGTCCTTAGAGCCCATCATATTTATTCATACACAAGAGACTAAACATGCTGGGCTAAGGAAGGACTTGGGCAATGGCAAAGGGCAGAGTGATTTAATTAGATTACACAAAGAGACTGACACATAGAGATGTTCCAGTTGTGTCAGAGTGGTCTCTGTCCCTGGTGATATGTTATTTGCATAGCATATGGGATATGAGGCTGATTTCTTGAACCAAAGAGCTTGTAAAACGAAATGCAGGCATGGTGAAAATAGGTCTGGGAAAATGCAACAGACAAAGCATGCAGAGATAAATACTGAGTATAGATGTAGCATTGTGGGATTCAATTGACGTGCATTTCCTAAGATACAGTGTGTTGTATTCTTATGGCCAGCTGGACACCGGTGTTCCGTGCGTTGTGGTGGTGGAGGCTGCTTTACAGCAGTCGCAAAGCAGCCTCCACCAATGCGTGCTGCCAGGCTGCTGCCAGAGAGGCAGGAGCAGCCTCCTGTATGCCAGTGGACAGCCAAAGTCCTGCCAGAGCAGGTAAGGCTGTGTAGGGCATGGAACAGGGCAGGGGGGAAGACAGGGGAGGGCAGAACGGGGAAGGGGTGGGCAGAACAGGGCAGTGATGGGAAGAACGAGGAGGGGAGGAGGGAGGATCAAGCTCAGGAGGGGGTGGGTTCAGTGGTGGCACATGCTGAATCCTGACTCCCTTCCTGGGTCTGATCCACCTTCCTGGGTCAACACGGACTTTTGCCAGTGATCAAGCTGGCACAGGTCCAAGTTGACCCATAGCAGCTGCTGAGGCTTAGCCTGGCAATGTCCCCCTATCCTGAGGAGACCTCCAGCAGCCAAAACTCCCTTGTGGGATACAGCGGAAGCTGCGGGGACTTAGTTAGGATTGGGCTGTTGGTTTAGTTAGTCATGATGACGAAGTTCCATTGGAAACAAGAATTTCAAAGATTAGTAAGTGTCTTCTGTTCATGTAAGAGGCACTTGGGATAGGCCTATGATGTTTTCTTGGGATACACCCATGATGTTTAGTGCATGAGGGCCCACAACTAGGATCAGAACCATGGTGGTGGCAAAGTACTAAAGCCCCCCAACTCCCCTGCCATGGTTTTGCCATGTCCCCCCTTGTTGAGAAAAAAACCAACACCACTGAGCCGTGCTATGCATTCAGTGTACCATGTAGGTTGGCCCTTAGTGCTCTCTCTTAGCTTCCAGTCCAGCCTCTGTCTCATCACTGTCTCACTCACCAGTTGCCATAAACTGTGTATCTTTTCCTTTCTCTTTATAACCATGCATTAATTAACCCCTACCATCAGGGGGTATCACCCCTATCACCATGCCAACAAAAGTTCGTATAGTCAGGGCGATGGTGTTCCCAGTAGCAATGTATGGTTGCGAGAGTTGGACCATAAGGAAGGCTGAGCGCCGAAGAATAGATGCTTTTGAACTGTGGTGCTGGAGAAGACTCCTGAGAGTCCCTTGGAGAAGACTCCTGAGAGTCCCTTGGACTGCTAGGAGATCAAATCAGTCAATTCTAAATGAAATCAAGCCTGACTGTTCCCTGGAAGGACAGGTACTAAGGCTGAAACTCAAATATTTTGGCCACCTAACGCGAAGAGAGGACTCTCTGGAGAAGACTCTGATGCTGGGAAAGATTGAAGGCAAAAGGAGAAGAGGAAGGCAAAGGATGAGATGGTTAGACAGCATCACCGATGCAACGAACATGAAAATGAGCGAACTCAGGAAGATAGTGGAGGACAGGAAGGCCTGGCGGGATGTGGTTCATGGGATTACGAAGGGTCGGACACGACTTAACGACTGAACAACAACAACAACCATCAGGTGGAGGTAAATGCCATCTTATAAGACACTGATGACTTCCTCCATCAAAATATTTCAGGGCCGTTTATGCCCCATTCAGAAATGTTCAGTGGTGGTGCCCTATCTGAGAAAAGCCAGCAAGCATTCATGTTCATAACCCCCAAATCATTGCACTGCTTGGAGTCATGAGGAAGGCAGGCAGGCAAGAGATTACCATTCATCAACGAGTATCTACAGGGGTTACTTAACAGTCATCATGATAGATATTATAGAGCAGCATATACAGTACACAACATGCAGCCTAGTCTTGCAGGCTGAATGCTTAAGTGCTGGTTTTAACAGATCTGACTTTACCGATGACTATACCTTTGCCAAGAACCAATAGACAGCACAGCATGCATGATAGCGCTGCCTTCTTCCATTTTCCTTCTTCTCAGTTTCAGTATGCAATCTGAATGCACCATGGTGTGAAGGAGTGAATGGAATATGTCAACGTTTATCTCTTTATGTGCCTTGTTTTAATGCTTGGGCACAAAATAATGAGCAAGCCACCCACTGTAAATTTAATGAGACAATTTACTTCAAGGATCACACCCAATAATAGACACAGAAATCATTTATGTTTTCCATTATAAGAATGGCTCAGAGGAAAGTAATTAACGGCGCAATCCTATCTAACTTTGTGCCCTGCGATGCAGCGAGGCTGGTGCAGTCTGCACTGCATCCAGGGCACAAAGAGGCTGCCTGGGAGGTTACCTTGGGGGAAGGAAACATTTGTTCCCTTCCCCCCCCCCCAGTAAAGTCTCAGCCGCCCCAATGGGGCTACTCGAATGTACGTCAGTTATTTTGCTGGCACAAGTCAAGAGGCCCATGTAACAGCGTCTCCGGGCCCGGGAAGGGGGATAGGATTTCGGCATAGCCACTCCCTCCCCCCTCCTGGATCTGGCTGACCAATCCCACTCCCCCGAAACGCCCCATTTTGCCCTCCCCTGCCCCTCCACAGGCAGAGGGTGCTCTGGTGGATCTGGGGTGGGGAGAGTGGTGCCGGCCTCTTTGCCTGCATGGCCTCTTTGCTGGTTGATGCAAATGTGCCTTACGGCATGTTTGCGACACCTAAGACCGGTCTAAAAGTTACCCAGGATTGGGCTGAAATACTGTTAAGGAAAGATTTGATCAGTTGTTTTAGATTTCTGACAAAAAAATTCTCATTGTAAAAACACACACACACACACACACACAACCTGATAGTTTACTAAGCATATCAACATGTCACTTTTAGTAAAAATGAAAAATGTAGAAAGGGACATATGCACATCTGCCGAAATAATACAGTTTCCCTTTCTCTGTGTGCACAGGAGGAGCTCTTCCAATGTCCACTTCCAGCAGCAACTGTTCATGCTGCACCACAGGCACCCTCACTTTGGGGTGCAGCTTTTTGAAGGCCATCATGGCAGCAAGTGGGAACCCTGCAGAAATATTGCAATGTGCCCATAAGCCCCATTCCTATCCCTATAGAGTCAGCCTGACAAGTTTGCCCATCCAAAGCCCCGAATGTGCTCTGATGCACACGTTGAGCTCATACCTGAGAACTTCACCGTTGGTTTCCTCAGAGGGCGTAGATCAGCCCATTCCACTGAAATGAATGAGATATTCCTGATGGGCAGGGAACTTATCAGAGTCTCCGACTCCAATGGGTAGATCAAGTTCAATATTTTTAACCCCTCAAATGACCTGAAGCTTGTGTTAATCAATACACTGGTCACAATCCATATGATAAGTCACAAAAGGAACAGAACATGGAATCCTTTACGCTCAGTACCCCACTCCTCCATAAACCCCTCAACCACCAATTGGTCTCCTCAGAACCGTGGCAGCTCTTTAGCTGGCTTAGGTCCAAGGAAACAAGGACCATGTCAGCTGGCACCAGAGGGGATAGCATCTGGCGCAAGTCACCCATGCTGGATGCCACCCCTCCCGACTCCAACATGCCCCGGGCCCTCCCATTACGGCCCACTACGCCAACCCCCTGCCCCATTATGCCCACCCCGCCAACTCACCTCTGTTGGCAGGCCTTCATCTTCCCACTGCTGTAGGCAAGGCCTCTGTGGCCTCTCTGGCAGTGGTCCAGAAGTGTGCAGTTATGCACTCTTCTGGATTGCCTTTTGCGACTGCCAGAAAGCATGTTCCAATACCACCAACACAACTGGCGGTGGCACATAGAATTGGGCCGTAATTTATATGTCTTGACTGTGTCTATACGCCTGCAAACTGTATGTGTCATAAATATGGTTGCGGGCCCTGCAAAAAACACAGACAAACAGAGGTCATAGGCACATTTACATTAAGTCCACTCCTTAAATACAGGTTAGGTGCCAGGGGTCTGAACTTGGGTTGAAACATATTATAGTTGAAGCATCTAGTTCTTGCCAGCGCAGTGCTATCACACCTATGTGAAAGTACTACCGAAAGGCATACAGTGACTGTATGAAAGCACCAAGGCAGCCTTCTGTAATTTCAACGTCTGTAACTCGGAGAGCCAGTGTAATTCCAAAGACTTGCCTATGGGCAAAAGTATGACTCTTGGGTGTTCTGCTCATGAAGAACATGGGATAGCAATGGGTCCCTAAGCTGACCTCATGGTCAACAGTAGCATCGGGCTGTCTAGGGTGGGGGGACGGTAGGTCCCCAGGCGGCACACGGGGAGTGACAGCCGCACCATGGCTGTATTGTAAAGGTTTGAGCAGACGGGCAGTGGCGAGAAAAACTGCCACATTTTTGGGCCACCGCGTTTTTGGGTTTTGGCCCCGGAGCTTTACATTTCATTTGAACGGCCAGCAGCATTGGGGGGGGGTGTTGCCGTGCCGCAGCCCCACCTCCGGGGGTGTGGCTACGCCGCTGATGGTCAACTCCCTGGAAATATGTGTGACAGTGGAACCAATCACAAGTGGTAACCATGCCATCATGTTTCCGCATTTGGTTAAGCTATGAAAGACAGCTTTTACAGCTTTTTTAGAAGACAATCAGCAATTGAAGATGTGATCTCAGATTTATGACAGTGATTATCTTCTCACTTGCTGACGTAAGCTTGCCTTCTGGGAAACCCAAGTTATGTCTCAATATACTGTTAATGAACTATGAGTCACAAGCAGAGCAACTGATGATCTCTCCCCTTCTACAACAGCTTCATAGTGGCAGCAGCAAGTAAGAAATTATGGGAACTTCCGTTCCAAGCAATGTAAAAATAGGGACAGGAATATTTCATGATTGTGAGTTCATTCTTTGGGTTTGATATATTTTCAGTAAATATGATGCTTCCTTCAAAGTAGTCAGGAGTATTTTTCCAGATGAGGATATAATGTAGGATAGTGATGAGCCTTCCAGTCATTATCATTTACTTTAGAAAATGCTATTTTAAAAAAAAAAAGTTATGAGCTGACAGTCCAGAGTTCTGTTAAGCTCAATGGAGGCTATTTGCATTTCATATGTGTGTACATATATGTACTATGCCTGCCCGATGATAAAAGGGGTAAAGTGAGTCAAGGCAGTTTGATTTGGGGGACAACTCTGGGGACAACCCAATTAATTTGAGAAAATGATTTTCCAAGGTTAATCCACTTCTCAACAGAAAGATATTACGTACTATAAAAACATCCTCAAATTAAAGAGAGTGCAACTGATCATTTGAAGATAATACTTAGCATCTGTTCCAACTAGAACATGTCCCACACATTTTCTCAGTAGTTCTTACAACAAACTGTGAAGTAGGTCAATATTAGTATTCCCCTACTGGAGATGAGGGGCTATGCCTAAGAGAGAATGACTTGCTTAACCGGCCACCTAGGGAGTGTATAACGATAACACTGCAATCCCAGGCATGTCTATTCAGACGTAAAGCCCACTGAGAGCCCAATCCTAAGCACGCCGCCCAATGGCGATGCGCCTCCCACATGGCGCTGTCTGACTGCCATAAAGCAGTCAGCGCAAGTGATTCATAGAGAAATGTTTTTCCTCTGTTATCCTGCCATTAGGGACAGAGCATGAATTCTTGAGAATTCATCGTTTTATATTGCACAGGCAAAAAAAAAAAAAGCCTCTAGTATTTATGGTATGGGGTGTGTGTGTGTGTGTGTGTGTGTGTGTGTGTGTGTGTGTGTGTGTGTGTGTGTGTGTGTGTGTGTGTTCTGTGCAAAACTCCTACCTGTTTGTTTCTAATACCATTCAGCCATGTTTTCTGACCAGACTGATCTTGCTAAGCTGGGCTTGCACAAGGTAAGTTCTTGTTGAATTGTCCCCCCCTGCATATTTCGTTCTTGTACCACAGCTGATGGGCATATTCCAACCTACACTTCAGAAGCCAGAAGACCAATCTTTTTAATACAGTTCTAATCAATGGCAAGAGGGCCTTGCGATGTGGTAGCTCATTGCGCCACCTAATGGCTATTAAAATACTAGTATTTTAATGCTCCCCCTCCTCCCATATTATTTTTAGCATGCAGTGAACATGTTAGAGTTCAAGTGCCTCACAACAAGCAAGGACATAAATAAAGCTCTGTTTTTACCTGAGTTTTCAAAAAACCTCTTGATAAGCAACAAATAATAGAGGCATCTCTCAAAAGGAGATGTAAGTAGAAAGTAGGTGTGTGCTAGACACCGACAACAGGTATTCGTGAGAAATACTGCGGTACCGGTGCTAAGCACGCAGTTTGGTAGACAGAATTTGGGGGGAAATTCAAGGAACTGAGCTGCAAAGCAGACCTTCCCTGGCTTGAATTTTGCCTCTGCCATGAACTCACTAGGTGGCCTTAGGCAAGCCACCCTCTTAGCCCCAGCTCCCCAGCTGCAATACGGGAATAATGCTACTTGCCTTACAGTGTTGTTGTAAGGACAATATCAAGATAATACATTGAAAGCACTTTGCACACAGAATGAGCTGTAGAATGCCAAATATTATTATTATTAAGGATTCAACAGGAAGAGAAAAAAATGAATTTAGTGCAAACTTCCACCCCATTACTCAGGCTCTCTCTCTCTCTCTCTCTCTCTCTCTCTCTCTCTCTCTCTCTCTCTCTCTCTCTCTCTCTCTTTGTAAAAATATAACAATTCAAAACAATGTTATTAACAGATCTTGTTTCCTTCAAATCAATTTATTTCCAAGATCCTTGGCTTGCAGTTTCAAAATATTCCTCGTTCATTTCCTTATAGTACTGATTACAGACTTTGTTACTGAAATAATTTGCCACTTTTTCCTGCGTAGCCTTATGTAAGCATGCATCCTTTATTATCAGAAGTACTTACAGGCAGAATTGTACCCATTTGCAACATACAGGGGTGCTATGAGTCAATGTATGACGTCTGTGTAAACAGTTGCCCCACAATTAGCAGGAAGCAGCTGCACATTCAGGTGTGGGCAGGTGGTTGTGTCCACTCTGGGAGAAAAAATGATAGCTAAAAAGTACATTAGGTCCCTGCATTTGGAGAGGAAGAGTACAGCATTTCATAAGGAGCAAATCATTTCTGCTCCTACATTTGTTGTATTATCACATAGTAAAGAGGATAATGGGAGATTCATTGTGTATACTATATAAACTGAAGTGATTGTGGGAAGATATGTGGTACTAGCAGCATCCACAAAGAGCATCATAAATTAACCCCTGGTAACAGGATAAAGAGGCCCCTCTCTAAGTGGTGTCTCTCAGATATTTAACAGAGGGAGAGCAACTGTCCTCCCCCCCCCCCCGCAGCATAGCATCCTTCCCAGTGGCTGTTGCTGGTGTCTCCCTTCTGATTTTTTTCAGATTGTGAGCCCCTTTGGGACAAGGGAACTGCGGTGGCTTAGTGGTTAAGACGCTGAATTGCAGACCGGTAGGTCGGTAGGACAGCAGTTTGAGACCTGAGTGCCGCATGACGGAGTGAGCTCCCGTCTCCTGTCCCAGCTCCTGCCAACCTAGCAGTTTGAAAGCAAAAAATTGCAAGTAAATAAATAGGTACCGCTGCAGTGGGAAGGTAACAGTGTTCTATTAATCACGCCGGCCACATGACCACAGAAGTGTCTTCGGACGGCTCTTTGGCTTTGAAACGGAGATGAGCACCGCACCCTAGAGTCGGACACGACTGACTTTCAAGCAGGGGATACCTTTACCTTTACCTTAAATATTATTAATATTAACAAATATAATCAGTAAACTCAGAGAAAAAAGGTAGACCGGGTGGTGCCTATGACAGCATGTCATGCCAGCAAACTAACACTCAAATACAGCCATGTTTTGGGAACTTTTATACTTTTATACATTATACAACATGGATCTAGAAACACAAAAGTTCTTAGCACTTATTTCACCAACTGCTGAAACAATAAACATGCAACATAAAAGTGATCCTCTGAACAATGGCTGGCTAATGACACAAGTGTATGATTTGGAGTGGGAGTGAAAGACAACCCCCTCCCAGGTGGTTGTGTGGTCCCTGTAAGCAAAATTTAATACGCGTTCACAGCATTCATATTTGTCAAATTGGGAAACTGATGTCAAGATTTATTGGCATTTTGTTGCTTTCCTTCCCATTTAATTTGGTCTTCGTTTTCACAGTAGGACTGTGGATATATTGATACTGTAAATTGCAACTGCTGGTCTGTGAAGCCCTTTGGATCTGTCTAATTTATTTTCAGACACTTGGCAAGGCACATAATGAAGGAGAAGCAAACACAGCTGCCTCCTTTCCAAGAAGCATGCAGTTTACTCATCGTCAGATCCAAATTCAAGGGTGGTGAATTAATTTTGAAATAATTGCCTTCTGTGATTTACATAAACTAATCAAAATCACATCGCTCTTGGTTTAGATTGGTCAACATAGTTAAAATCTCCCCAAAATTCTCCACCATGAGGTACCAGATCTATTTATATAAGGCTTCAGGAGAGTTACTGTAAGGATATTGGTTTGAAATCAATAGCATTTCTAAATCCAAGGGCTGACAATATTTTCTGCTACCTCTGAAGTGGTGAAAGTAAATGGCAGACAACTTGGTAATAATACCTTTATTAGGACCAATCAAATAAATGCAAAATCTTAAAGCAAGCTTTCGAGTTCATCAGAACTTCCCGTCAGGCTGGATGTTAAGCAAAGCATAATGAGGGGAGGGGTTGGCACACAGAGCATGATGGGAAGCCCCCCCCCCAATCTAATGTTTGTAATAGTCTTAAAATGGAATACAGGAGGAACTCAGTGTGGTTAGCCTCACTAGGTATTAGACAATACTCCTCCGGTGCCACAGTCAGATTGCCACCGCAGCGGAGAGGTGAGTCCCCATGGCACAGTGGAGGGCGAGGGGAGGGTGGGGAGGGGGCGTTCCAGGGGGCAGATTGGACAAGGGAGGGATCAGCAGTGGCGTGCTCCACCAAATCCTATCCCCTTTCCCAGGCCTGGCCAGCATTACAAGGTCATCTCAAATGTGCACCAGCAAAATATTTTATTTATTTTATTTTATTTAAAAAAAATTATACCCCACCTTTTCCTATGCCGAAGTCAAATGCCCAAGGTGGCTTACAACAAATTAGAATACATAATTTAAAATACATAAAATAAGTTTAAACAATACATAACGATACATAAACAAATTTAAAAAACAATAAAATCCACTGGGGGGGGCAACAGTATGGAGCAGAGAAGCAGCATGGCAGAGCATCTTGAGATACAGGAGGCAGACCACAACCCATCACCCAAACGCTAGATGAAACAAAAACGTTTTGAGCCCTCGCCGAAAAGTCATGAGGGAGGAGGTGGTTCTCATATCCCCTGGCAGGGAGTTCCACAGTTGTGGCGCCACAGCAGAGAAGGCTTGCCCACGTGTTGCCACTCCCCTAACTTGCGCAGGTGCTGGTGCACGTTCTAGTAGACCCATTGGGTTGACTGGGGCTCTACTTGGGATAAGGGGACGAACATCCCTTTACCCCGAGGAGGCCTTTGACTGCGCCAGTGCAGGCAGGCACCTTATTTGCGCCACCATGACCTGCTAGACAGGATTGGGCTGTAGGATACTAAACTGAACACAAGAGAATTCAGCTAGGATCATATGGACCAGTTTCCCTTACCAATAGGATTCAAATGGCCACTCCCATTTTTTGTATGCAGATTAAATAGGAAAATGTTTGTGTCCATGTAAACCAGTCCAGCTTCATTTCTGTTCGCCTGTTCAATAACATTTTACTGAGAGTCTCTCACAATCCTACACTCACTTGATACACTGAAGACCTTCAATGATTTTGTGTATGGTTATTTTTAAAATATCTGTTAGCAAGGGCCATGTTTCTCTTTTGAAACAGAGAAGCTATACAATCACCAGGGCAAAAGTCAAAGCCAACAGCTTGTGTCTTGTCAACCTTCTCTTTGAAATCATTAGTAATGACCCTATTGTAGAAGCAATGGCAACCAAATACAAAATATTTACCACAAGGTTGCATCACTCACAATGATAATGTTCTTGCTAACTCATCCTGAAACCTTGCCACCCTCTGCCTTAGTGCATGTTGAGAAATAAGGGTCAGTGTCAGGTTACCCCTGTTATTATTGTCAGCAATGGCAAGTCATTCTCAGGGTTTTCATAGGCTAATCCTGCTACAGGGTCCAGAGGGGTGGAATGGAATGGGTTTAAAGGAACATGTGCAAGTAAATCAAAAAGGTTTTCCATGTATGAGCAGATAATGTGCTGCGAGTGACAATCCAATCCACAATATTTAAAGAAATGTTCTCTGTAAGAGCGTACAAATTCTGTGGCCCAGTGTGGGGGCTTCCACAGTCAGATCAGTGGTGTCACTAGGGGGTGCGAGGTGTGGACCGCATCGGGTAACATCTTTTTTTTGGGGGGGGGGGTTTGACAACACCAGTGTCCAAAATTGTGAAAACTTTGTAATTACTGTATGAATAATACCACTATGTTATATATCATTTGATGTCATGCAGAATACTGTGAAACATTTTGAATTATCTGTATTCTATCAAATGTTATGGCCAAATAACCAGAAAAATAAAACATAACTGCCTTATGTGGATTTCCTTAACCCAGAACAGACCAATGAGACTGGTTACTGAGTTTTTGGGTGACCTGTACTGTTATACAGTATATTAAAATTAAGTTAATGGGGGTGACACCATGAGTTACTGGACCGGGTGACACCAACCCTAGTGACACCACTGACCATGCCTGATGGGCATCTTTTGTAGAACCCAGCTCAGCCCAACCTTGTTTCTTCCTATTCACCTCTGGGATCCATCATGAGGATGATGCGCTGAGCTCTCGCACCAGGTGATGCAAACCCTAGTGACACCTCTGAGTCAGATCAGACAAATTAATCATCTGCAGATGGTTAGTAAGACAGCAAAACTTCATTCCTCTTTTAAGAGGAAGCAGCTAGTCAGTTACAGGTGCAATGATGCTTGCTAGGCAATTGATCACTAATTACGAGGCAGATGATTGAAGTCTCTCCAGTTTAGGCAAACTTTGGTGTAAAGTACAAACAAATTCTCAAATTGTGTAATAGGCACAACTGTTTACAAGAAAGATCAGCACTACTTGGAGGAATTAAAATATGTTGCACTGGACTGTTGAATGGGAGCTTTACACAGGGGGGAGGGTGGAACGAGAGGGTGGGGGAAAGCGGACCGGGTGGCGAGGGGGGCAGCCCTTGGCCACCCCGGGTCAGGAGAGGGCGGTGATATCGGCAGCAAGATCCACCAATATTCAAAGCCCTCTCCCGGCCCGGGTTGCCCCGACACAGAGGGCTTGAATGTATGCCAGCTCCAGAGCTGGCATACATTCGAGTAGGCACATTGAGCCTCAAGCCACTTACACCTCGAATTGCACCCAGGCTGCCCTGGGGCAGCCTGGGACCTGGATACGATACGGTGGTTGGCCCTTTAGGCCAGCTGCCGTATCTTACACAGGATTGGGCAGTAAGTGCAGGAACATTTTTTTATCTGGGGAAGCATTCCATCTTGTGATCTCCCATCTAAAGTCTGACTTGGTACAGCCCAAACACACCTTCACTGCTTCAGTGACAATCAGGTCATAGTTAATATGGTATCCTTGATGCTAATGGGAAGTTGCCATAGCTACCAGCTGCATCGTGTATAAAAAATGATGTTGATCTATGGCTAGGCTGACATTCTGTGACATTCTCTTACTATAAGAACATAAGAAAAGCCCTGCTGGATAAAGCCAAATGCCCATCTAATCCAACATCCTGTTTTCCACAGTGGCCCACCAGTTGCCTCTGTGAAGCCCACAAGCAAGAGAAAAAGGAATATTTCTGCCATTCTTTCCCTACAACTTGTATTCAGAAGTATACTGCAACTGAACCTAGAAGTAGTTCATAGCCACCATTACTAGTTGCCAGTGATAGACCTGTCCTCCATGAATTTGCCTAATCCCCTTTTAAAGTCATCAAAGCTTGCGGCCATCACCACATATTGTGACAATTAATTCCACAGGCTAATTATGTGCTATGTGAAAAAAATGCCTCTTTTTGTCTCTCCTGACAATCAGTTTCATTGGATAACCCCTGGTTCTACTGTTGTGAGAGAAGGACAAAAATCTTCTTATCCACATCATATATAGTTTTATAATTTGCACCCTGGAAGGACAGGTACTGAGGCTGAAGCTCAAATATTTTGGCCACCTAATGCGAAGAGAGGACTCTCTGAAGAAGACTCTGAATGCTGGGAAAGACTGAAGGCAAAAGGAGAAGGGGAAGGCAAAGGATGAGATGGTTAGACAGCATCACCGATGCAACAAACATGAAAATGAGCGAACTCAGGAAGATAGTGGAGGACAGGAAGGCCTGGCAGGATATGGTTCATGGGATCACGAAGGGTCGGGCACGACTTAACGACTGAACAACAACAACAATCCTATCCATTCCCTCCCCTGCCAAAGCAGCCGCACCACTGGAGAGGGGCAGTCCTGCAGATCTTCTCCTCCTCCTCTAGAACCTCATCCCTTGTCCCTTCTATTTGATTCAGTTATTCAGTCTCCTTCCCTGAGAAGGTCAGTTCAGACACACGTTCCTGCCCTGTGTCTTCTGTGCTGAAGACAGATGCAAAGAATTCATTCAGCTTTTCTGCAGTCTCCACAGTCTCTTTAAACTTTGCTTTTATCTCCATGTGAAGCATGCCGCTGGAGGCCATTTTTGAGCCACCACTGCTGCAAAGCAGCATCGGTGGCCCACTGGTGCAGGCGGCAACTGGCTCCAGTGCAGGTAAGCCAACACAGGGGGGCAGTTCATGGACAGGGAGGGAGACTAACAGGGCATGTTGGGGGAGGAACCAGGGGCAGGGAGGGGGTGGATCTGGCAGCAGTCACACACACCAGATCTTCTCCCCTCTTTCCAAAACCTCCCTGCCCTTTTTCTCTCCTCAGACATACTACACCACCAAAATGGCTGGCGTATGTCCAAGGAGACCAAATGACGGCTTGTAGGCTTATGTGGAGGGAAGTAAAAATGTTTTTACTTGCCTCCCATTTGCCTTCACATCACCCTCCCACCATAGTATGCAGCGTACACCATTCCCATTATGCCTACTGTGCCTATGTTCTCCTTTGCAATCAAGCAGTTCCACTTCCCCATCCTGGCTCAGATACTTTTGGGTTTTACATATTACCTTCCATACATTGTATCTTCTTCCAAACTTGGTTGGCATGTGCCTTTTCCCCTGCAGCCTTTTACTATATTTAACCACTTGTCCATCCTACTATATGCTCATTTCCTAATTGTACCCTTTCTCCATCTAGAACATTTACACCCTCATCTCTTGGGAATGGTCAGTAACGTAGCTGGCATTTTTCCAAGGGGGCCGTGGACAGAACGACACATCTTCGCCCCGCCACCGGAATGGAGAGGGACCGGAGCCAAAAGGTTATTTATTATTTATGTAAAGAATTTATACCCTGCCTTTCTCCCAGCAAGGGCAATCAAGGTGGCTTCCAGTAAAAACGTTAAAATACATATATACATTTAAAATCAAGAATTAAAACAATTAAAACGAACAGCCCCAGTGGGAATGAAAGGTTCCATTCCATTCCGGTGGCGGGGCGGTGGGGTGAAGACGCGTTGTCCCGCTCACGGCCCCCTTGAAAAAATGCCAGCTATGCCACTGGGAATGATTTGGCCCAAGACAGATACTGCCCAGCTTCTGTTGGTGTCGTCCCCCCCCCCCCCCCCGGCAGCCATTTAAAAACTGCTCTGCAACTATTTTGATGTTAAGTACCAACAGTCTGTTTCCATTTCAGTTCAGGTGAAGTGGAGCCTGTCCCTTTTGTACATTTCTCCCAAAATGTTTCCCACAGCATGACAAATGCAACCCCTTCCTGCCAACACCACCATCATACAGTATTATCCACACATTGAAGCCTCTCAGCGCAGCCAGTCTAGCTGGCCCTGCCAGGCAGCTGCACAGCCACATTTTGCCACTAGTGGCCACTGCAAGCTCCACTTCCATTGGGGTTGGGCCAGGTGGGACATGCCATGTGGCCACGGTAGCAGTGGGGCCAAGTGTCACCTGTCACAGCGTCCATCTCTAATGGCAATACTCACACAACGTGGTACCTGCAAAAGGTGGTGATTGAGAAGCCCTACTCTGGTGCAAGTGGAAGCACATCAGAGAAGTCTCTACTTTCTGGCAATGTTTCTTTAGCTGCACCTTGCACTATGTACCATGTAATTGTCCCCCAACTCCCAGGAAGGAATTTTGGGTGTGCACAGCAAAAAGGAGAAGTTCAGAAATCTCTGTTGTGCAAATGTAATTCTCCTTGTAGGTATGTGGATCCAAGCCATAATTTTTATCAGCGTTTGGAAGACCTTCTAAAGCATATTACAACATTGAAATGCCATTGCGTGGTTCATCTTACATGATTAGTGCTGACAGCTGCAGTGCTGACTGATGTTTGCATAATTATCTACCACATTTTTTTTAATGTATGTATGTACATATTTATTTTTGTGACCTGTCAGGACAGAGAGCATTCATGGGGAACTTCCATTTTATACAGGCCAAAAATTGCACTAAACCGTAAATAAGTGGAAATGACTTGTCTGACACATAACATTCATTGTTACAAAATAGCAGACCAAACTGATTTGCTTCATATGAAGGTTAGCTGAAATCAATGAAACTAGGGTACCAGGCTAAGGCTGAAATCCTATGCACACTTTTCTGAGAGTAAACCTCATTGAACAGAATGGGATGCACTTCTACTAATTATTATTTTTTATTATTGTTCACATTTTTATACCGCCCTTCCTCCAAGGAACTCAGAGTGGTGTACATATTTCCTCCCCTCTTTTTGGTCCTCACAAAAACCCTGTGAGGTAGGTGGGGCTGAGAGATAGTGACTGGCCCAAGGTCACCCAGGAAGCTTCGTGGCTGAGCGGGGATTTGAACCTGGATCTTCCAGGTCTAAGTCCGACTCCCAAACCACTACATCATGCATTAAACATGCATAGGATTGCATTGCAAGTTTGGATATCGCTAACGTGAACAGTTCCATCTGCAACCTTGGACAGGAAATTGCAAGTTTTGTTTTGTTGTAATAAGGAAACTTCTATTTCAGTCTTTAGTAAGTTACTTACTGTGCAATCCTATACAATATATGAGCAAAAGAAAAAAGCAGATCTGAAAGCTGAGGAGGCATTCATATGCTCCCTATTAATTTTCATTTTGTTCAAAACAATAAATCTCTACCTCTGTACCTTTAGTGGTGTTTTTATTAAAAAAAATATGAATCCCTTTTTACCTTTGAATCAGATAAGGCTTTTTCATAACTAGCCTACCCACGCAATGCAAGAATATTAGCATCAGTAAAAAGAATATGTTGCTGCCCTGCCTGGTCAGGTCAGTGGAGGTAGTTGAGGGCATGTAATGCAAGTGCCCTCCTGCCAACCTAGCAGTTCCAAAGCATGTTAATGCGAGTAAATAAATAGGTACCGCTTGCGGGAAGGTAAACAGCGCTCCGTGTTCCAGCTGCATGCTTCGCACTGCGGCAAGGAGAGTCATGCCGGCCACATGACCACGGAGGCGTCTTCGGACAATGCTGGCTCTTCGGCTTTGAAATGGGGATGAGCACCACACCCTAGAGTCCGACACAACTGGACTTAATTGTCAGGGGTCACCTTTACCTTTACCTAATGCAAGTGCCACTAAACAAAGGGGGCCAAATTCAAGTGTGGCCCCAGGAGCTGTGTGTGTGTGTGTGTGTGTGTGTGTGTGTGTGTGTGTGTGTGTGCGTGCGTGCGTGCATGCATGCGCGCATGTGCATGCATGCTGCCTGGTGCCAAGAGGGTACTTGTGTGCACATGCAGACAGCAAGCAGATCAACTTGGGGCGCCCCTGACAAATGATCCAGTGAGCAACCTGGTAGGTTGGCGAGAACTGGGATCAATACAGAGGACAGTCCAGTATGATACACAGGAGCCACACAGAAGCAGGACATCAACTTAGGTCTTGGGTTCTGGAGAAGCAGAAAGGTTGGAGCAACTTGCTCCAACTCCAACTAATTATGTTAGTTTCTAGACCATGGCTGCTACTTCTATGTTCCAGCCACTTGGCTGAGGAATAGATCCTTCAAGGGAAAGCTCTTTCCATCTGGGGAGTAGAGCACAGTGGGGCTTGTTTTCTCTGGACAACTGGGCTCTGGAACACCTTGGAGGTTTTGGGTTCTGGGCTGCCAGTCTCTGGCTTGATGTCAAAGACTGGATCTTGCCCCTCTTGGGGTGATATGGGTAACACATAGATTCAACTGGCTCTTCCCCTTCCATGTCTAATTCCTGGTTGCTGCTTGGGGTCAGGGAATATAACGGCAGGTATTGCTCTTGTTTTGGAATCAGTGCTGCTTTGCAGGTTAGCTCTTTTTGGCTCTATATCTGCTTTTCTGTTCTTTGTCCAGCTCTACCACATCTTTTTGAGATGGCATAACCAGAGCTACACCCAGCACAAGATGAATTCTGACGCACTGTTGATTAAGTATGAGTTAAGGTCATCTTTGAGAAGCACTGTTAATTGTATAATCATATTACAATGCTTGCTATTTTAGTTTCAGTCTCTTCTCTAATAATTCTAACACTGATAATTCTTTTTTTTCTATTGCAGCACACTATGAACTATGAACCCCCCCCCCCCGACTGCTTTCCTATGTTGTTACAGCCAGTTTCAATCCCTCCAGGATATATGTGAAGTTAGAACTTTGTGTTCCAATGCATATCACTTTGTGCTTACTTGCATTGAATCTTCTCTACCATACTATTGCACAGTCTCCCAGGTCACAGAGACTATTTTTGCCATCTCTCTGGGATTGTACTGAGTCCTGAATCATTTGGTACAGTCAAGAAACCTGGCTTCTTTATTATTTACTCAAACTGAAGATTATGTGTGAATAAACTAAACAGGACCAGAGATAACATCAGGAGGTGGCTGTTTGGGCTGGTCTAGACAGCCCTGTCAGACAGTCCACCTGGCCAGACCAAGCCCTCAAGCAATGGCATCTGTGGCAGTGGACCTACCCAATGCACCATCAGGGAATGGGGAGTGCCATGGGGAGTTCTGCCTCAGGGCCCCGATCAACCTGATTCCAGCACCAAAGATGACACATCTTGATTTTTTTTAATCAAATGTAATTGTAAGGTCAATCCTAAATGAAATCAACCCTGACTGTTCCCTGGAAGGACAGGTACTAAGGCTGAAACTCAAATATTTTGGCCACCTAATGCGAAGAGAGGACTCTCTGGAGAAGACTCTGATGCTGGGAAAGATTGAAGGCAAAAGGAGAAGGGGAAGGCAAAGGATGAGATGGTTAGACAGCATCACCGATGCAACGAACATGAAAATGAGCGAACTCAGGAAGATAGTGGAGGATAGGAAGGCCTGGCAGGATATGGTTCATGGGATCACAAAGGGTCGGACACGACTTAACGACTGAACAACAACAATTGTAAGGTGACCCACTGGTGTTGGTTTGTTTTAATTGTTTTAATTACCTTGTTTTTAATTCAAGTCAAATCAAAGAAGTCTTTATTGGCATCACTGTTTTTAATTATTTTTATTATACTTGTATACGTTAACATGTTTTACAGCGCAGTCCTGTGTAACCTTGCACCGGTGTAACAGTAGATGCACCGGTGTAAGTGCAATTATGCCAGTGAAGTGCACTTACACTGGTGCATCTTCCGGTGCATCTACTGTTACACCGGTGCAAGGTTACACAGGATTGCGCTGTTAATCCTGTAAACCGACTTGATTGCCCTGTCGAGAGAAAGGCGGGGTACAAATTCTTTAACTAAATAAATAATAAATATATCTCAGCAGTAGACATTCTTGATTTACAGGCCTTTGTTGCGAAAACTATCTCTCTATATTCCTACTTTTAAACTTTTGATCTTTTAACTGGTTACTAATCCATAGGAAGATCTGACCTCTGATCCCACTCACCTCACTTGCTCTCATTTAGTCGAATAAAGTTCTTTGTTTCTTCATGTTTTGCCATTCCGTTTATGCTTTACCTTGCTTTCCCAATGGAAACTTGAGGCAGCGAACAGAATCAAAACAACCATAACAGTGCAAGAAAACTCACAAACACTGGTTGGATCCTACTGGCTTTCTGCTGCCTATTCGTAATCCCTCCTCTAACATTAGATGCACCCATCAAAAGAGGTTGCTGGAGGCCACTTGCTGATCACCAACTGATCAAAGTCTCAGTAGCCCAGATGACCCTAAGCTAGGATCAATTCCACCAGGCCCCTTGGCTTGTGAATAAGAAAGAACATTGCTGCCCACTTCACTTGGTATTAACTTCTCCCTGCAGCTGATTCTGAATTGGAAAGAGGATTTGCATAAAGTGTGTGTGTGGGGGGTCTAAACTGGAACCTCCTCAGTTGCTCTCCTCGGACTGCAAGCTGGAACTAGGCAAAAAGAACAAGCAGTTACCGTAAGTTTCAAACTTCCAAACTCTCCAGACAAAAATATTTCCAATCCAGGATGAGTATTTTATACCATCAGAGAGGTGAATAGTTTTTTTTATACCATCAGAGAATAAGAGAGTTTCATCTCCCCTTCAGGCTTTTGGAGCAGAAGATTTTGTCTGTTCAGGCACAATGTCTCAGAGAGTTTTGTATTGATCCTGCAGCAAACGGAATTCTAAAACTTTACTGCATTGCACCAATTACAGCTGAGTTGCATCCTGTCTTTTTGCTAAAATTCTAATAAATTACCCTTGAAATGATCATTTATGAAAATGCTGAGGGTTGCCTGGGCCAAATGATACATTACATTAAATTAATAACATGCTTGGTCCAGATCTGCTTTGTGTATCCTGAGCTAAAACACAGTCTTCAGAAGAGCTCCCCCCGTGGTGGTGGGAGGGGTCTTTAAATCTTGACCGGGGCCCCGTTACAATACCAATCTGGATCAGACTCCTTATTATAGTTGACCTGGGAGGAAAGCAGTTTATCCAACAAGCTTCAGTGTCGAGAGGGTTGAATATTTGCACCCTTTATGGCAAGGGTGGGGAACCTATTTGCGGTGGAGGGCCATTTTCCCATGGGGAAAATGTGCTGCGGGCCGCCGCAATTTTGACGCCCCTCCACCGCAAACTTGGGGCGTGTGCTTGTGCGCGCCCCCGCCCCCCATCACTCACCTCCCCCCCATCGCTCGCCTTACCTTCAGGCTCCGGGCTGCGGCGCTGCCGCCACCGCCGCCAGCCCTGCGTGTCACCTCGGCACGACTCCTTCTGAAATCTGCTGTTCTGTACATGCACAGAACGCCGCTGATGCCAAGAGATTGCCCTCTCTGCCAGGCATAGAAACTCCCCTGAAGCAGGTAAGGTGGCGACAGGGGCGGATCAGGGGTGGATCAGGCTGGGGATCAGGCTGGGCCAGGGAGTGGATCTCTACGCTAGCCATGCATGCTGGAGCTTATCCCCCCTTCCTGGCCTGGACCCCCTCCCCTCAAAAAGATCTTTGAGCTGGTGTAGATCTGAGGAGACCCATTGGGGACCAGGCAGCCTACGGAGAGATCAGGATACATTTTCTTTACGTACCTCTCCCAGACTGCCTGGTCTCTGGCGCTGCATGCTCTGGGCCAGCCCTGGATAGGACTGGGTCGTTAACGCAGCAAACCATCAAAACGGCATTTGACAGCAAAATAATAGGAATGATAATGAAAGACCAAACAAGTCTAACCAACACATTTAAAATATTATCAATAACAACTAGTCCATCAACTAAAAGCTTGTTGGAACAAAACTGTCTTTGGATCTCTGAGGAATATTAATTGGCAGTTTTGATCTCTGATGCAAGGGAGTTCTACAAACTTGCACAACAGAGAAAGCCTTGTCATGGGTCACCACCAACTGCACCACCAAAGACGACAGTGTTTGCAACAGAGCCTCCTCGATGACCTCAAGGATCAGGCTGATTCACATGGGGGAGAGATGTTCCTTCACGAATCGAGGTTTCCTACATAATGTACCTGTAGCAAAAGTGCATTAACATGCAGATAATTTATTCTAACAATGCAGTTTTTCAAGGCACTGAATGTCAGTAGCTCTACATATACTCTGTGGCAAGTAGAGTTTAGGAACTTTAAATGTAATTACAGCAATAATAATAAAACATGAGATTTTCTGCACACCATGTAAATCCATCAGCCTTGAATAATTAATGGCGAATCCTGTGTAACGTAGCGCTGGGGGAGCGCGTGTAAAGCACTTTCGCGACCTGGCCTGCGGCCCTCTCTCCGCCAGCCGCACCCGCCAGACAGACTAAATCCTGCCCTAGCCAGTGCAGGGGCGGAGGGAGAGTGGACCAGGTGGCAAAGG
Organism: Plestiodon gilberti rubricaudatus; assembly: GCA_026170595.1. Taxonomy (NCBI): domain Eukaryota; kingdom Metazoa; phylum Chordata; class Lepidosauria; order Squamata; family Scincidae; genus Plestiodon; species Plestiodon gilberti. The sequence continues at coordinate 43,129,626 of JANXHW010000002.1, forward strand.
AGGGTAGCCATTGGCCAACCTGGGCAGGGGGAGGGCAGAGATATTGGCAGCGAGCTCTGCTGATATCCAAAGCCCTCTCCTGGCCCGGGTTGCCCCGACACCCGGGCCTCGGATGTACGCCAGCTCCAAAGCTGGCGTACATCTGAGTAGGCCCATAGGGCCTAGACTGGGTTGCACGGGGGGAAGGGGATGATTGTCCCCTTCCCTCGAGGTGCACCCGGGCTGCCCCAGGGCAGCCCAGGACCTGGTTAGGATACCGCGGCCGTCCCTTTAGGCCAGTCGGGTATTGTTACACAGGATTGGGCTGCCCATGTTCTCTTCATTCCTTTTGTCTTGTGGTTTTGGGACATGGGTGGTAGAGGTCCAGAAATCAAATGCATTAATACCCCCCCCCCATTTCCTGTGCAAGGCCAGTATAAGGTAATGCTCTGCAGGACACTTTCTCACGTTTACTCTTCCCCCAAGAACTCAGGATCTGGTCCAGTGCTGGCACCAGGTTTCCGGGGGATCTTGGACACAATCGTGCACTGGGCCCCCCACAGTGTCCTCACCTGCCTTCTGAGGGTATATCCGGTCACCTGTACTGAGAGTTCAAGAGTCAGCCTGGTCAAGTGGGCCACCTGATGGATGTAGGACCAGATTCTGACACCTAGTCTGGTCTTATATAACCAACTTAGCTTGTGGCAGCCAAAAGGGAAAAACGTTAGCCCTTGCTAACTTCCAGCTGCATTAACCCATAAGATGGCAGTTCTCAAGATACAGCAGAATGCATTGGTTTGACCTCCGATTTGGCTTTTGGCATACCACTTGCAAACACTCAAAAAGCACAACACAGCTGTGCATTTTCCATCTGTTAAATGCTGCGGACCTAACTTGTACAATCCAAAGGAAATTTCATTTTGGTAATCTCTTTAAACAGCAAGGAAAGAGCCACCAGATGGCACCAGAAGCCTTTAGTTAGCAAATTCCCTGCAATCTCTTGCAAGACAGATTTGAACGCTTTTATGTTTTGCTTCCCTGTTTTGTACTGTTGATTAACAGGAATATCATGAGACTCAAGCCAGATTCTCCCCTGTATTCAATTCCTACTGAATTTCAAGAGGAAGTTGATTTCTTACTTCCTTGAGCCTCTTCCAGACTATATATATATTCTTCTTCAGGAAGAAAAAAAACAGGCTTTGTGGATACATGATGACATGGAGCATATGTTCATAGTACTCCCAATACGTAGAAAACAACAGATAGCTAGCAGCAGAGGTAAGATGGTAAGGAAATGACTCACACAGATTCAAGGGACAAAGGGAAACACATTTCAGAACAATAGAGAACATTAGAAAGGGAAGGGGAAACACAACAAGAGGAGACTACAGCAGTTCTGAGCATTTCTGATACAGGTTGAGTATCCCTTTATCCGGACTGCTTGGGACTCCATCATTACCTACAGTTCAGTTTTATTCCAGTAAACATTTACAAAAGTTGGCTTTTCATATGATGTTTTAATGCTTCTGACAATCCCCAACCCATCTGACTGAAAATGGTTATTATTTAACTCCAATCAGAGCTGCCCCATACAGTTGTGTAGGTTGTGCACTGCACAAGGGTGCCACATCTAAGGGGGCGCCATTCACATAGGAAGGAGGAGGAATGCTGGTGGAACATCACTTCCAGTGGGGAGGAAGGGGTGTCTTTTTCTACTGCGCACAAAGGTGCCGTATGGTTTATGGGAGGCCCTGACGCCAATGGTGGCATTGCAGCAAATGGTACCTTTATTACTAAAGAGTTGCTGGGGGGGGGGAATAGTGCAGCACCCTCTATCAAACGGTCAAGCACCCCCTACCATCATGACGTGGTTCCAATCTGGAATCATGGCCCCCCGGCAGCTGCGATTTTCAAATACAAAGAAACACCTAAGTAGGCAATAATGCATTTAGCATCACCTCTACTCTGGCCCTAATTGGACTTTTGAAGGAAAGAAAAGGGTTGCTTCTGTCATGTGATGTGGTGTACGTGTGTACCGATATATCCACTGTCTTTGATATTTCCCCAAGCATGTGTTAAGTAGCAGAAGTGTCATAAACCTAGAACTCAGCAAAACAATGCAACTTTTACTCGGTCATATTGGAAGTAATAGCATAAGACAGACTACTAGCATAAGTGAAGAAGAATATTGTTTACTGTTTTGGTGCAAGTTGCTGGCAGCCCGAAAGAAGAGAGCCTTTCAGCAAGACATCCAGGTAGTTTGTAGCCCCTTAGTTTGAAGGTCAGAGTCAACAGTTACAGATGGCCAGATGGAATGGCATCTCACTAGCTTTCCAGGTCACTTGATCCGCTGGACTGAGGAGCTGCAGCACCCTCCGCTCGCCATCTGCAAGGTAGTGCTGCAGAAACACAACTAGGTCAAGCCAACAGTTTCTTCAGCCTTCAAACTCCTGCAGCGGCACAGGGCGGGGGTATATAAGGGGATTGAGCCTTGCTGCACAGTTCAAGACACTAAGCTTCGGTTCAAATCACTTAGCACCATAAAGTTATCTTACAGCAAGAAAATGCAACCTGGCAGTTTTTTCGGGGCTAGGCAATCTCCATTTCTGTGCCCTCTATCACTTCACCTGTACTAGACAGAATGAAGGCAGAGGGCCCAAGATAACCTGGAAGCAACAAACAGTATATTTCTTCCTGTCTTGGCAACTGAAACAGATGGATGGCAGCAGCCCCCTTAAGCAAGGTGCACTTAAAGACTCAAATGTAGATTTGAAGTGGATGCTACATTCTACTCGTCATCATCAGGTAGATGTGGGAGTAGAGTGAGGCAGAGGTACATCCTTCCCTTGGGATTCTCACATCCCGTTTGGCGAATAAAGGGGTAGGTAGCCACTTCGAAAGGGCTTCAACTGCTGCTGCTCCTAGTTTCGGTAAACCATTTGTACGCAGGAGAAGCCAGGCATCCCATTACTCGCCCAGACATGGGACATGATGAAGTCACTAACACATTAATCCTACTCATAACAAAATATAGTGGCAAGAAAAGTGAAGCCTATGATTATCAAGAGAACGTTTCATGAAATAAGCTATTGATTACAACGCTAGCTTCCCCACTGAATGCAATGCTCGATTTCTTTGATACTTTTTTTCCTAACAAGGGAAGAACGTTATCTACCGTAATTTCTCCATATGTTACAACAACTTGTGCTTATTTCTGTTAACTAAATTAAACATGCTGGATGCAATATGAAATTATTTTCCTGTGTGTGTGTGTTTTCCTGACAGCAAACCTCCCTTTTAATCAGCCTATGACTTTGCTAGAGGCAGGCCAAACATATTTCACCAGGCTGCTTGTTGCTGATGATTCAGAGGAGAGTTATGGAGTGACTCACATGCTTCTGAAATCACAGCCTGCTGGATTTGAGGGGGGCGGAGAACGGCCTTCTTAACTGTGCGTTGAAGTCAAATGGAACAACCCTCCCACAAAAAAGGGTACCTCTTGTTTTACTGGCTGAAAACAAAGCACACAATTGAAGTAGGAAGTCATTTAAGTCAGGACAATATCCATCAGTGGAATCTCGGGTCCTTACAGCTCACCGCTGTTTTTCTTCCAGGTCACATCTTCTCATAGAAGAACGAACAGCTAACGTTGCTTGCTGAGGCTGCAGGGCGAGGAAAAGAAAGCATTAATCGCCTGGCACCTTGGAGAAAAATGTGACAAAAGTGGGACTTCTGGCTTCAATTCTCTGAGGTTAAAAGAGAGAACAAGAGCCAACAGGCCTCTCTGCCTGACTCAATTGTGAAAAATAGAGGCAAGCGTCAAACGCTTGCTGAATCATCATTTGCTCAGACTGCAGGAATAGAATGGAGTTTGTGGAGTGAAGGCTGCACTTCTTGAATTAGGGAAGGGGAGCAGAATTACAGGGTCATGCTGTGGATAAGGGCCACAGTTTGGGGAGCAGTTAACCCTCTTCTCCCCTTTCCATGGTCCTCCTGAAAATTGCTTCCCCCCCCCCCCCCGAAACCTGCTATTTGCCCTGAGAGGGAAGCTGCCACTGGTGTCAATAACAGCTTCCCTCCTGGGACAAATAGTATCTTTTGAGTTTTTGTGTGTGGTTTTCAGTGGGACTGTGGTGCAGGGCGGGGGAAAGAGTTAAAGCCATCCCCCCCCCCACTAACACACACCATGGTCCCAATCCAGGTTGGCTCTACATGGCTGCCTTTTTTCCTTAAAGAAAGACAGAAAAACAATGCTTTTAGTGTCATGTGTAGTTTGACCCTTAGTTGTTCTCATGTATTAGATGCAGATTTCATATACAATTTCTGTAGAATTCAATGCTATGTAAAGAAACATAATTGTTATAAAACTAGCTACATGTGTGCCTATTTTGTTGACTTCAATAATTTCTGTTCTATTCTGAACACTTAAGTTTAGACCAGGCCAAGCTAGACATGGTTTGGGAATTCCATGCTTGGAATTCCTGACATCTTTTTTATTTTTCAAAGCGCAGCCATGGGAGTTGCTTTGGATCAGGGCCATGATGCAGGGACCCTGCAGGATCTAATCCTCCCCCATGCTGTGGTCCTGATGATCCAAATCATTTTCTGAAGCAGCTACAGTTACAGCAGATTTGAGGGAGATAAAGGGGTCATTTCCACCTCCCCCACCCCAAACCAGATGCTGTTGTCCTGATCAAAATCTGGCTGCTTTTTGAAAATGAAAACAATATTGCCTTCGGGGGGGGGGGCTCTCTGATGGCGAGTTGGACGGGCCACTTTGCACCTCCGTGCATCACTTACTGTGCCCCCTCCCCCGGCTATGCTACTGTTCATTTGCTCCAATTTGTTCATTCATCAGCAGAGTCCTGGTCTTTCACAGTATTCTACTCTAGCCCATATTTTTTTTTAAAATGGTGGAAAGGTGAGGGGATTTGCTGTTAGCTCATTAAATTAGAATTTCCCTTAAATCAGTTCATTTTAAATGAAAAGAAAAAAAAAAGGAAGCCCAAGGTGGTCAGACACTCCCTCCCAGCTGCAATGTTTGGAATTCAGATAGGCAACACCCAACTTGTCAAATAAAACTTCCTTGTACGATTCAGATTTAACCCTTTCTATCCAGTGTCACTTTTACCTGTCTCACATAGTCCTCAGGTTTTGGGGTGGTGTTTTTTTTTTTTTTTTTGGCCAGTACTATATCTACACTTGTAACTGTACCTTTAGTTGTGGGTTGTCCAAGTACTTCTGTCATAAGGGCTACGACAGTACTTTTAATAAAGTGTTTTAGTTTGATAGTAAAATAAGCAAGAGTTACATTTCATATTGTATTGACTACTGCTATTGGTATGAAGTACTTGCATCCAGAATAATAGATAGAACCGAACTGAGGAAAGGTATAGAGTGGTATGAATATCAATAACCCTCCACTCAAAAAGGTTTCATTTTTGAAAAACTTGGGAATGGGGTGAAGTTGTCAGAATACTTAACATATGACATCATCAGAGTTCAACAGCAGAGCTGAGTTAAATGTTTAGAAGAATCATATGGTACAGTCCTCTTGTACCACTTCAGAGTACAAACAGGAGATTGAAAGATGTAATGGTTTTCCTCCTCCCACAAAACTTTCTTGACCTAGAATACCGGCATGTCAGAAACAAAAACGAGTTACAGCCATTATCCCTGACAAGCTAACTTTCTACAGGGAAGGAATGTTTATATGAAGGACCATTCAACCATACAGTCCCCCATCTGCATTCTGAAGTGGTACAGACCAGGTACAGCTATATTATACAATTCTCCTTAGATTAAGTCCTAAATGGAGTGGAAGGGGTTACCAATTAAATTTTCTCCCTGTCTTGCTTTATCTTAAGAACATAAGAACAGCCCTGCTAGATCAGGCCAAAGGCCCATATAGTCTAGCTTCCTGTATCTCACAGTGGCCCACCAGATGCTTTAGGGAACACACAAGACACCTGTATCCTGTTGCCACACCCTTACACCTGGCATTCAGAGATAGCCTACTTCTAAAACCAGGAGGTTGCTTATGGCTTGTAACCTATGATGGACGTTTCCTCCTCCATTAATCTGTCTTTTAAAGGCATCTAGGCCAGGTGCTATCACCACGTCCTGTGGCAAGGAGTTCCACAGATTAATTACAAGCTAGGTAAAAAAAAAATTCCTTTTGTCTGTTCTAACTCTCCCACCACTCAATTTTAGTGGATGTTCCCAAGTTCTGGTGTTGTGCGAAAGGGAAAGGACATCCCTCTATCCACTCTCTCCATCCCATGCATAATTTTATACGTCTCAATCATGTACCAAGATCTGGTATAACATTATTTCACTGCTGTATCACCCATGCTAATTTCAGGTGAACACAAATGAAACTTTCAAGTAGGAACCAAAAGAAAAACCAAAAATGGGGTTTGAATCTTGCAGTTGGTGAAAGACAAACACAATGTAGCGTGAAAGGAAACTCGTCTAGGGAACTCATAAAACAGCTGTGGTTTGCTTTCCAAGGAACCTGTTATCTAACAGTAACCTGTACTGTGCCTGTCTTGACAATGTCCTAGGAATATTAGGAGGAAACGTTGACTTTTGCAAGGAAACAAATACTTTTATCTTGGCTGTCACTCTGGCTGTTCCTTCGTGTACTTTTAAAACGGGTATGTGTTTGGATTAAGAAAAAAGCTGCAACATCGGGTCTTGTTTTAAAAGTTTTTATTGTTCCTTTTAAGAAAAATAAGGTAAAGGTATCCCCTGACAATTAAGTCCAGTCGTGTCCGACTCTAGGGTGTGGTGCTCATCTCCATTTCAAAGCCGAAGAGCCAGCGTTGTCCGAAGACGCCTCCGTGGTCATGTGGCCGGCATGACTCTCCTTGCCGCAGCGCGTAGCATGCAGCTGGAACACGGAGCGCTGTTTACCTTCCCGCAAGCGGTACCTATTTATCTACTCACATTGACATGCTTTGGAACTGCTAGGTTGGCAGGAGCTGGCCAAGTAACGAGCGCTCACCCCATCGCAGGAATCGAACTGCCGACCTTTCGATCGACAGCTTATGGTTCAGCGGTTTAACCTGCTGCGCCACCCGCTGGCCTTTTTTATACGAGAAATACATGGCTTTTAAGAAAAATACATGGCTTTTAATCCCATATTGCCTGTTTCGTTGAATACAAACACAATGGGTGAATAGTTTTGACTGAGTCCTACATTGAGCCATCATTTGGAAATCACTTCTCAAAAGTAGATGATGCCAGGAAGTAGATGATGCCAGGAAATCAAGAGTACATGACCCTAGGAACTGCTTCAAGGCTAGTTCATACAATTACTGAGCTGTTAATGACTGGCTTCCCCAGCCCCCTGGTTCTTGTGGTAGCTGCCTGATTCATAGTACTGTAACTGGAGTGCAGCCAGAAAAATGTGGCAAGCCTAGTCACAAAACAGGATGAAGGCAAGTTGAAACCAAGGCCACCAAGGAGATTGCTAGAGGCTTTTGGCAAAATCAGCAGGTGAAGCTCATCAACACATGCAAAAGCACATGTGCAAATTAATCAGTGTCATCTTCTGACATTATCATTCAAAACCTTGTTAAAGATATGGCCTTATTCCTTGAAAAGTTCAAAATTATTCACATCCTCAGGTTCTCATCTAACCATGACTTCCTCTGAGCAAAATACTTTATTACAGCATCTCTGTGTTGTGTTCTTTCTTATCAGTTTGCTCTTGGTAACAGCTCCTATCTGTGCGTTTATACTTGTGGCCCCTACTGTGAGCAATGGTATTTGTGTAATGAAAAACTGTCTTGGCTACTAATGGAGGAAAGTTTGGAAGGTGATGAAAACACGTCATATGATGACCTAATCTGCAAAAAATAAGAGGATGGAAGTGTGAACTCATGACAGTGTGCTCTGTAGAGTGACAGTTATGACTTATTATGTGGGGTTTCCTACTGCTCTGCATTTCAGAATAGACAGCAAATGGCTTTTAGGAAGGGAATTTATGGTTGCTACAATTCTGAATATTTATTTATTTATGTAAAATATTTAAATAATGTTTTTCTGCAGCTCAAAGATGACTAAAGAAAGGGGTCATCAGGAAAATCATTCCTCCTCAAAAGCTAAGTGAAACAGATATGTTTTAAAACCCCACCCAGAACCCATATAGAGAGGGAGCTGTCCTCAGATCTTATGAAAGTTCATTCCATAGATGTGGTGTCACAACAGAGAAGGCCCTGTACCTTGCTGCCATCCCCCAAGCTTAGGATGGCGGTGGTATCCTATGCAGGGCCCTGCCTGATGATTTAGAGGGAATGGGCAGGATTATGTGAGAGAATACATAATTTCATATAGGAGCCTGCTATCCTCATGTACCGGATATTGGCAAAAATATAGTCCTCTAGATCAGCCAGATAAGTAATTCCTTTTCAATAATTATTTCTTCTTCAGAATAGGGAGTGTGCACTGCTCCTCCAGTGCAACAGAATGGTGCAGTGCCGAGGTGGGAAAGTAAGTCCCCGCTGGGCGGGGGTGGGCGGGGGCATTCCAGGAGGGGGGATTGGTGGATCGGGTCTGGGAAGGGGGAGGGATCAGCAGAGGAGGTCTCCACCAATATTCTATCTCCCTTCCCGGGCCTGTTGGGCCTTACACAGGCCTCTCAAATGTACGCCAGCAAAATTCAAGGAGACCCATCGGGGCGGCACGTTACTTGGGGTAAAGGGACAAACATCCCTTTACCCCAAGGAGACTACCAGCTGCGCCGGGGCAGGCCGTCCAATCCTGCACAGGATGCGGCAGGCGCCTTATGTATGCCACCGTGTCCTGCTAGACAGGATTGAACTGTTTGTCTCTTGCAGATTTAGGATCAGCCAATGGGATTGTTTGCGATGAAGCTTCCCTTCTAAGTGGTGGTATTACTGTCTAATTACTAAAGACCTGTGGGGTAGGACAGTATCTAATTAAAGTAGAGATGTATTTCCACTTCACAGGGCATTTATCAAGTAGGTAGGATGTGTATTGTGTTGGAAGAGAGAATGAGTATGAGACAAGCCTTGAAGCACACTGTCCGTTTCCTGAAAGGTGACTAATCCAGACAGTTCTCATGGATTTCTTGGGGTCAGATTTAATTTACAGACAGCTAGACTCTAGAGTCTCCAAATATAAGTAAAAAGAGGTTCTTCTATCAGTTGCATTTACTGCAGATGTCAGGCCCTTTCTATCTCCTATTACTCCACACTGTGGTCTAATAGAAAGAAGAATACTACATATATCCATTATATCAGAGGTTCTCAACCAGTGGTACTAGTACCACCAGTGCTACTTCAGCCAACTGCTGGTGGTACTTGGACTGCTGGATCGCCAGAACCCCACTCCGATGCGGCACTTTCAGCGCCACATTTTCACTCTTGAGAGGCTCCTGCCTTCTTGGGAACATTGACCAAGCTTCTTGGGAACATTGAGAAGGGTCCTTCCACCTACATTTTTCTGGCCTCCAAAAACCCAGAAGTGATGTCATTGCCAGTCACTTTTGGTGGTACACAGTAGGAGAGTGGCACTAGAGGTGGTACTCGGATGGGAAGGGGTTGAGAACCCCTGCATTACATTAGCAGAGACACCATTCACCCCACTTTCTGCATATTGAACAGTCAAGAAGGATACTACTGAAAGTTTTTCAATGGTGTAACAACTTGGAAAATCAGGTAGGAAGGTCACCTCCTCACTGTGACCCACACCATGAAGACACAAGGTCACAATGCTGCTACAATTGTGTTCATGGGTATGAGTCCTATGATAAAGGAGAGCATTTGAATCCTACTACAGTCTCAGTTCTGTCACTCAAGCCTTTGATGAAGCCTTCTGTGTCACAAAGACCTCCGTAAGGGAAGTGATTGGCTGACCACCGAGACTGGTGTGTCTTCACTGATTTCAAGAGTACAGCGCAAATGATCTGTGAATCATCTCTTCAGGGTCTGATCTTATGGTATTTAGAAAAATGAGTAGTGATCTTGGGTAGGAGAGGATCAGAAAATACTAACAGTTTGATCACTGAACAACTAAGCACTTCAGCCTTACCCAAAAACAACCCCCAACCCCCCCCAAACAAACACTTAAGCCTAAACTCAAATGTAAACATTTAAGCAGCCTCAGTTCATCTTTATGAACATGTGTTTTAACTCACCCAAGATTCAAGCATCTTGGGTGGGCTGGGATCAGAATATTCAGTGTTCCACTAGAATAAATCATCATCATTATCACTAATGTGTCTGTCATTAATGTTATATGTCTGTCAGCACAATCCTGTGTAACCTTGCACCGGTGTTACAGTAGATACACAGATACAGTATAAGCAAAAAGAAAACAGATACTTACACCGGTGCATCTGCTGTTGCACCGGTGCATCTGCTCTTACACCGGTGCAAGGTTACACAGGATTGCGCTGTAAGTGTCTGTTTTCTAATTCCATGATTTTTCCAGTAGAAAAAGTCTTTTTCTGGCTGCTTGTCCTTGCCAACATTCTTGCAGGACTTCTTGCAGGGAGTACTACCTTGTATGTTGCAGCCTCAGGAATGCAGTACAGTCTGTTAAACTTGTTGGTTGTGGTGACTCAGATGTTGCTTGAAATGAAACTACACAAGCACATATACACAATCACATAAAGATCATCTGTGTTTCAAGGAGGACACTCCCTTTCATTTGCTGTATTCTCTTCCTCCCAGGGCAAACAGCTAGTTTAGGATAGTGATTAGGAACATGAGCTATTCGTTGGAAGGAAGCCATTCAAATCTCTGCTCTGTCATTAACTCACATGGTAGTAGATACTACCACTACCTCTTGGTTTCTGCCAATCTGTAGTATGGGTATAATAATATTGCCTTACCTTACATGGTTATTGTCATATATCTGGCCTCCTTTTGGGCATGGTCTCTCAGCACAATCCTGCGTAACCTTGCACCGGTGTAACAGTAGATGCACCGGTGTAACAGCAGAAGCACCGGTGTAAGTGCACTTACACTGGCATAAGTGCACTTACATCGGTGCATCTGCTGTTACACCCACTGGCGTCACTACAGGGGGGGCGGAGCTCTAAGTTCCTCCGTGATCCGAGCCTCGGTTACACGGAGGAACGAAGCGCACGCACAGGAGACTCCCTGCGTGTTGTTTTCACCGCTTTGACTGGTTCGGAAGGCGCGGGGGCGGGGCGCTTCGTTCCTCCGTGTAACCGAGGCTCGGATCATGGAGGAACTTAGAGCTACGCCCCCCCTGTAGTGACGCCAGTGGTTACACTGGTGCAAGGTTACACAGGATTGTGCTCTGTCAGTGATGTAGACTTGAGTCTATTGACTCAGACTTGAGTTGGACTCAAGTCGCATCAACGACTTGACTCGGCAATTATAAAAGACTTGAAAGACTTGACTCGAGACTTGGAGCCTTTTACAACGTTGAATTTTATCCAGGTTTAAACCCATTTTCCCCTTTAAATTGATAGAGACTCGCAACGCGCAACCAAAGACTCAGGACATGGGGGCAAAGACTTGGGACTTGACTTGAGACTTGGACCCAGAGACTTGAGACTTGGAGTCAGAGATTTGATCCACATCCCTGGTCTGCTAGAGTGACATATTGTGACCAGAGGGAGGGAGGATTCTTTTAGAGCTTTTAAAAAGGTGGCATATTTCAGAGACAGCCCAATTATAGGAGTGAGTTGTACAACTGTGAACTGAGCTGGAAAAGATATAATTGATTCCAGGCTGTGTGTGCACTGTTATCATATCTGTGTGGTCCTGTCTGTTTGGATGAAACTGCAGGGACAGTGTTATAAATTTGCTAAGCCTCTACCCATAGTGGAATTTGGTTAGTTGCATTAACACATGAATTTCCTCCCTCTTTCACATCAGCAATCCACCTCTACTCCCTGTGACTTCATTCCCATGTTAAAAAATAATAATTGTGTGGCATTTGTATCATGTAGATCAAACTGCCGTCTCTTTTTTGTATTCTGCAGGAGTAAACAGTGGCAGGGTGGGGTTCATATCAGTACAGGACCATATTAACACGTACTATGGTTGGTGAAAGAAAGGCCTACATTGTTATTATTGTAATCAGTTACACTTGAGGCAGGAGTTATTTAGGCCATGGGTTTTAGTAATCGGGACTTACGTTTCTTATGTTAATGCTAACTTATGCATGCAACATTACCTCAGAGCAAGAGGAATCCCAGTTGATATGGATAGGATAGGGGTCAGCTTGTGTTGTGTTATATTAACAGTCTGTTTCACAACTGTTGGGAATAACCACATGTTCTTTGGCCTCAATTACTTGGCAGATCTCAGTAATAAATGGCCATGGGCATTGGGCAACCCGTCCCCCTGGGCCCATGCGGGAATAGGCTCAATAAACTAACATTTGAAAATGACGTACGTTTCTAGCCAGGTTCATATACTTTTAACCAGTTGGTTGTTTTCTTTATGAACAGTGGCGTCGCGATGCTGCCCCCCGTGACATCACCACCGGAAGTGATGCATCACCACTGCCACCGCTACAATGCCTTCAGAGGCGGAGGGCGGGAGGGTGGGCCAAAACAATCACCTTTTCCACTGCTGCTGCCCACTCTTCCTGCCACCGAAATGGCATGGTTGTCACCCCCCTGCGTGTATCCTGAGGGCGGACCGCCCCCTGCCCCCCCCCGGCGACGCTTCTGATTATGAAAGCAATAGGATACACTGGATGTATTTTTTGCAAGGACCCATGCTTCAAGTGCAGGCAAATGGGTCAAAAATGGGTCATTTCCAGCAAGAATGCCCATATATGTAGGCTTACCATGTCACCGACCGGGATGCTCCGTTTTGCCCTTAAGGGGCGGGGTGGGGGGAAGGGAGCCAGAGCGATGCTCTGGCTCCCTTCCCCCCGCCCCTTAAGGGCAAAACGGAGCGTCCCGGTCGGCGATATGGTAAGCCTACATATATGGCATGTGATGTGGCCTGGGCCATGACTTGCCCCAGATGGGCCCAGATTCCTGCTAACCCTCTGGTGATGATATTATGCTGTTGTGGCTCCACGCAGGATGAGGAGACAGCTGGGCGGATCCCCACTCTGAGATTTTGTGAGGCTTCCCAAGATCTCGTTAGGAGTGTTGTCGTGAGATCTCAAGGCCCACAAGATGATGGCACCCTGGAAGATGGGGAGGAGGTGGCCCAGGGAGGGTTAAAAGGGAAACAGGAAGGGCTCAGGGGGGGCAGATGGCAGTGGCAGAGCCTGGCACGAGGGAGAAGAGGCCAACAGAGCCTTCGACTGGGCAGAGGAGGCCACAGCCAACCCCAGAAGCTAGCCAGGTGGCGGCTAGGGAAGGCCTTTCAATCGGCTGCAGCATGGGCCAGGCCTTCAGGCCACAAGGGTGAGGGTTCAGGCCCCAGCTCAACCAGCCCAGGGGGCTTTGAAGAGGCCAGGGGAACCCTACTCTTGTGTCTCCATGGAGGCCATCCCTTCAGGGGTCCAGAGGGAGTACCGGCCTACCCCTTCCAGGGAACTCTACCCAGGAGGCCTAGAAGGCCGGACCTCTTCCGGGCCGGGTGTCAGGGTCTCTGAAGCAACAGCGCTAACACCTTCTGACCTGACTGGAGGCTCTGGCACCTTACCAGGACTATATTGGAACTGATGATAATTGCAATTGGAATGGATTCAAGACCTGTGAACTCAATCGGCTGTAGCATGAGCCAGGGTAAATAAACCCTCCCTGACCAGAACGTAAGTCTCAGGTCTTCCTTACCCATGACCAACCACAACCCCTTTGACCAACGTTTGACCCCCTTTGATCAACCACAACCACAGCATGACCAACCACACACCCTGCCCCCATGGGGTGCTGTCTTCGGAGGTTACTTAAGGACAGAGCATCAACTGTATCTGGCTTTCCTTCTTCCGTTTCTGATCGATTCCTTCCTACGCTGTCTTCGGAGGTTGCTTAAGGACAGCGTATCAGATGTATTCAATTTCCTCCATGTCGGGTCTGATTGATTCTTTCCTGCATTTTTTGCTATTTTACCCGTGTTCGTTCTGGAGCGCCTAACATCGCCAAACTTGATTTTCTGACCTAGTAAATGTCTTATGATTTAAGATGAAACGTTGGTCTAAAGAGCCCTCGTATGTAATATTACGTTTACGTTGGCTTGAAAAATAAACCAATTCTACATGGCTTTTTTACCCTTGAATCCTGTGTCTCGTAATATTGTATCTGGCCATGAAACTTTCTACACAATACTAGGTATAAATTATGTTGTGATGCAATGGGCCTTGTCAGAAGGCCCACGAGCGCCGGCCCGAGCAGCGGCTGCTCAAAGCCTTCCAAAGCTCGAGGCAGGCAGGCCAAACAGTACATGCCTTTTTTTGCCGCTGCCCCCCCCTCACATCTTTTTTGCCGCCCCTGTGTACCGTCCAGGGCCCCGCCCCCACCTCTTAAGCTTCTGGTTTCGGGGAGCATTACATACTGCCACCACTCCACACCCTGTGTTGCCATTGGTGGCTGGAGCAGAAGACCCTGGCAAAGAACCCTCGGCTGTTCCCTTCCCATGAGTAAAAAAGCCCAACTTTGCTGACTACTGGGTCAGCGATTTCGCTTTCAGCTGGGAACAGCGTGAGAACACCTTACTGGTGTCTATCTGGGGTGCTGTGGTTGTAAATGAGGGAGTAGTGGTGAACTCATGGTGGTCGGAACGCTACCCAAGGAGAGAAAGTCTGGGGTTTGAGGTGGTGAACAGAGGCACCTGCAGGGGCCAAGAACCTCCACCGCCAACTCTTGGTACCTCAGGAGTGCAGGGTGCGGGTTCTCTAGTATGCCCATGATGATGACATGGATTAGGCCGGCCATCAAGGACCTAAGAAAACAGTGGCCCAAGTCCTGGAAGCCTTCTTGCCCCACCCTGGTACCGGGACCTGCCCAAGATGACAGAACTCCAGTCTGGCATGGAGGAGGGCAAAGGTGCTCTCTAATTCTCTCGCCCTGCCGGCTCCCTATTTGAGGCTGGAGTAGGGAGAAGTAGGAGGGCGCACCCTTGTGGTGGAGGGTGACACCCCCCCCCCACAATTGTAAATGACTCAGAATTGTTAATACATTTATTAGAAGAATTACGGCCCAATCCTATCCTCTGCTGGCCTGCACGGTGCAGGCCACACAGTGGCTGCTACATCCTGAAGACCAGGTTAGCTGGGAGAGGTAAGGAAAGAAAAAAATTGCTTTCTTCTGCTGCCGCTGCCTGGTCCCCTATGGGCCGGCCTAGTCAGATCTACAGCAGCAGCTCTTTTGCGAACTTAGATCTGTTTGGCTGCAGGGGGCGTGTCAGGCCCCAGACAGAGGCCTGGGACTGCTGTCGAGTTCCGCCTGTCTCAATGCCTGCCCCAATCTGCAACCCCCCCCCCCCGCTGATGGCCAGTCTGTGGGGCACCTGCTTTGCACCCACAGTAGCTCTCCATAGAACGGTGGAGCGCCTGCTTGCGTCATTACAATGATGAACCTTTGCTGGACCCTCAATTGGGGCATTAATATCCCACTTTCCTTAAGCTGATCTTAAGGTGGCTCATGGTATAGTATTAAAACATGGTATAGAATTAATAAAGCAATAAATTACAGAAAACAACAACAATAAAGTTAAAAATAGCAGCACTTTAAAAATGGCAGTTATTGAGTTAAAGCTCTCTCTGTAACAAGAGTTTGTGTAAGTTTGCTGTTTTTCCAGCAAGAAACTTAAGGTCCAGTGCAAAAGGCTTTGCTTGGTCTTCTACCCAGATGCTGCCCCAAACCAAACCCACTTGCATTTCTTAACATTGGAACGAGCTGTATTATGTACCTTCAAACTCTTCCCTGAGTAAATGCTCTGTTATCCTTCTCCGGTTATAACTACTAAACTATATTGTTTCTGATAGGGTAGAAGAGGCTTAACCCGAAACGACTGAAGCCTTACTCCAGTTTGCCCAATGAGGCAAGAAATGTTAGGAGCCCCTGAACTGTCCAGCTTATGCAACGTCTGCGCAGCGCCTTATGGTGGAAAAGAGGATCAATCTTCGCTCGGCTCGCCCTTGCCCAGCAGGCTCTGTTAGTATTCTTAGGAGGAGACCAAAGTCTACAAGGTATGTCCTGACAAACAAAAAGCCACCAGCAAGCATCTTTTGTCGAGCCCTGCTCGCTCCCCTCCCTTGTCCACAAATAACTGAGCTTGGGCCGTTACTAAAGCAGCAGCAGCAGCAGCAGCAGCGGCTGCAGGAAGAGGAGGGACTAGCTGTGCCGCAACGCACTGGCTTTGGCACCGGGACCGTCGGAAAAGCTGTTTCATAGCTGCCCAGACCCTGCCCCTTTCGCCTTTCCCCCTGCGCTAGAGTTAGTGCAGCGTCCCGTAAACACGCCGCAGAGGGGAGAGGTGCTGCGCGGAGCTCTTCAGCAGTTGTCATGTCTCAGCCGAGTAAAGGCAGAAAACATGCCGCCAAGGCGGACAGAGCGGTGAGTAGCGGTGTAGCGGGAGTGACAAGGGACCGAGGTTCTAATCTAGTCTAGGGCAAAGCTGGCAGCCTGGGAAGAGGGTTTCCTCCGCTTCGCCTGGGGCGTAGAAGGGGCCGTCGTCGCTTGTGGAGGGTCGCAGGAGTGTGCCAGCGCCCCATGTGGGCAAGAACCAGAAGAGGGCAGCGCAGAGGGGAGTGGGGCAGCTGAGAGCGAGAGCCAGGAGCAGTGGGTGGGGTGAGAGGCAGCGGGACGAGGGAGTGATCGAGGGAGGTGCAGGGCTGGCAGTCCCAGCCCAGAACAAAACAGTCTCGCCGCTCGTCCCCAATGCACTACCCGGGGACGGGGCGGGAGGGCAGGGGGAGTGCTGCCAGGCCAAGTAATCTCTAACCTCACAAGCAACGTGGAGGGCCTGCATTGCCCCCATCTAGGGAATATACACATGGTGGCGGGAGGGGAGCTATACGTGGCGTGGGTCTTGATTCAGGGGGTGGTGGTGGAAGGTCCCAAGAGTTGCTGTGACTCCCGAGCCTGTTACCTGTCCCCTTTCTTTGTGATGTTTGTTTTCGTCGGTAGATGTTTAAAGGGTTGCTTTGAAGGCTGTTAAGTGGGAAGATGAGCTATAAATGTTACATAATTTTCACCACCCACTAGGGATTGTGGGGAGGGCTAATGTCACTGTCAGTGCAAGTAGGTAAACAAACAAGCTGCTTTCTATGCATGTCTGTCTACAGTAAGTTCCACTGAGTTCAATGGGGCCTACTCCTCAGCTGTGTGTATCAGATTGCAGCCTACCTCTGCTACAGCAAGCACACATACACAATTGTGGCAGTGTGGCACTTTACAGACTAACATGTTGTGGCATAAACCTTTGGACATACTGGGCACTGTGGTAGTCCCTGAATGCTTATGCCACAATAAATCTGCTAGTTAATTTCCACAAGAATGTGTTGTCTTCTTCTAATCTACACAGTCTGGCAGGGGCTCAAGGTTGCCATGTCTTCTGGCCTGAAAAAGTCCTGCTCATTAGTCCCAGATGTGTATGGGCTTTCATGGTTCCTCTGTGCTCAGGGAAGGCACTCTGTATATGTTCTTCACGACTACTTCATAGTAGGGCTAAGTCTGGGTCTTGAAAATGTGAAGTGAAGTTATTAAGATATGCAGTCTCTTAATAACATGATGTAAAAGGGAAGAAATGACAGCCACAGTGGCAGATATGACAACCTACTGAAAGCAAAAGGGGGTGGGAGCAAGTGATGGTCCAGAAAAGAGGAATATGTTGTTTCTTCACTTTGGAAATGGGTATATGCTCCCTTATATAGCACACCCACTCTCACATTTGTTTCATCATTTGAGTGGTAGTTGTTAGTAGTTGTTAATGGAGGAGGCCAGGGCCTGTGTTTAAAGCCCCAGCACAACACAGCCTGGCACATCTCTCCATGTACAAAAGGCCATTCCCAGCCTTCTGTTCTGCCTCATTCTTTCAACATTCCTTGTGACCAAGAGGCAGAAACTAGGATGGAGCCCTGCAGTTAGCAGGAGGTTTGATTCTTAGCAGCTGGGTGTCCCCAGATGAAAGGAGCAGATTTAGCCCCTCAGTGCAACCCTTCACTTTCTCCCATAGGCCTGAATAGTTGCAGTTCTCTCTATATACATATATGCAATATGAATGGTTGCAAAAGCAGAGAGCTGCATTTTATTGCAAGGTGGGCAAAGCCAGCCTGTTGCGCCCCCCACAATACTGGATAACCTGACTCTTCCAGAACAGATCCCACCTCCACAAGCCATCCCACCACAGTCACAACAATGACAAGGCATTTTGCTCCTCTATCAAATGCTCTCTGCACATTTTCTTACCTTTTTTTTCTTACCTATGAATCTGTCTGTCAGGTCTCCATACGTTTGGGGCGCAATGAGATTTGGGATGGGAGTAGGGCTTATTGCCTAGGAGGAAATGGTGTATAAGCCTTGCTCTCTTATCTTAAAGAAATTAAATCATTAAGGGGGAGTGGGAAGACTGCAGAGCAGCAAGTTTGGAAGTATCGCAAAGAGCTCAGTGGTAGAGCAAGAGTATCGGATCAGAGCTCAGTGGTAGAGCACAAGATTTGTATGCAGAAGGCGGGTTCAATCCTTGCTATTTCCAGGTAAGCCTAAGGGGGAGAAAAGTGTGCGAAACCGTGCTGCCAGTCAGTGTAGACAACGGTAAGCTCTGGAACTCCATGTAAGCCTGCTGCATGTGTCCAAAAACAGAGGAAGAGAAATACCCCGGCCCTTCCCCCTTCCGTGTCTCCAGGGCAGGGAACAAACTTCCGCTTCAGAAGTTGCCCCAGTTGCCGCCGCAGGGATTACACTGCTTTGTGTACCCTGAGGGGAAGGAGCCCGCCCTGGTTTGGCCCGAGCGGCGTTCTTTCCCCACGAGCCTATCAGTGCCAAGCTCGCGGCGGGTGAACAACCTACCAAAAAAAAGCAGCCACGGCAAGCGCAAAGCTCACCAACTCCCCTTCTGCCTGTTTAAGGGCGGGGCAGCTGAAACAACGCAGTAACGCCAGTCCCGCCCCTCTCCCTTCACAGTTTCCCCTAACTTGCCCCTCCCTGCTGCTGTAGCCGCACCTAGGCTGAGTGTGGGAGTGCACTTGGTGTCATAGGAGCTGGAGTTTGAAGGGATAGCGCAATTTGGACGGGCGGGAGCGGCGTTCAGTATGGCTTTTGCAAGTTGGTGGTATGCTACGGTAAATATGCATGGATTTGACTGTTGCCGCCGGTTTTATCTTCGCGTTGCTGTCCCGTGGCTCTCGCCAGGGAGTCGCATACAGTAGTACTTTGATGGGTCAGTGGAAAAGCCGAACGGTAACACCCCGGCACAGGTTACGCCAGGGATGCATTTTTCTCACGGAAATTCTTTTTTCTCAGGCTTCACCCACCCTGTTCTGGCATGCGTATGATCACTTGCCCCGTTCTTGCTGGCTTCTGCAGCACAGAACTTTTAACTTGGTTGTCTTACTAAAAGAGAGTTTGGAATGTGATAACAGAGGTAATCTTGAAGAAGAGGAGGAGAGAAGTGTTCTGGTTTTGTGGAATAAATAAGTAAATGGCTAATGTTTATAGACACGTCGCGAGCCCAGGATACTTTTTGGTCCCTAGGTTTTGTCTGGAATGTAGGTACTAAGCCATGAGCACCTTGAAGCAAGCTATACCTGTCTTGCTTAAACTTGTGAAGAATCCGATGTTGATTCTGGCAGAAACTTGAGAAGATGGCACAAATTTTTAAACATTCTTGTAGTTTCAGAATCTGAGTTTTTGTTGTCTGTTGATAAGACTTTCATCTGATGACTTATTGTGCAGTCAGACCAGACCTTCAATCCACATCTGATTGAAATTTAACGGTTAAACTCCCATGAACTTCTGTGGTTGTAATCTTGCTATGTTTTGTCATTTTTCCAAAACATCCTGTATACATATTTATCCCCCCCCCATTTTAAATCCTTTGAAATAGGAAAAGGAATGGCTTGATCAGTCTTGAGTAAAGTCACAATTTTAGGATCTGTTCCATTCTGAACAAGTTCTTAACCTTGCAGCGCTCTCAAAAAATTGTTCTTAGCATCCAGAATTTTACTCCTAGTGTATTCTAGGTTGGTGAAGCATTCCTAAAATAAACTGTACTCTTTGAAGCTTGGCAGTTCCCATCCTTCATAGACCTCCTGAGGAAACCTGCAATTACATTTTTTTAAAGCTATCCATGCAGTTTGCCTGCTCTCGCAAATGTAACACATGTTGTCCAGAAGGAAGCCCCACTGTGTTCAGTGAGGCTTACTCCCAGGTAAGCGTGCATAGAATTGCACTGTTACTGACTTTAAAAAAAAAGACATTCTAATTTGCAACTGGGTGTTCCTGTAGGAAATTGGCTAGGATATACTGTACATATCTTTATCTCTGTTTCAGTCATTACCTTAACTCAACAATGGAATCAAATAGCAGGTGTAGATAAAATGTGCTGGTGAGTGCTGGGAATTGCAAGTGGAAGCATGATAAATACAGCTGTGAATTGCATTATCCCAATATGGGAAAGTTGATACACCTCTCTTTACCCTTGAACACTCCAGGCTGGTATCTGCAGTTGCTGATCAGTGTTCTTCTTTGCAACAGAAGATTTGACAGGAAAGCAGTAGAAACTCCAACTATGAACTTCTCAGGGGCATTGGCCACTGCGAAAAACAGGATGTTGCATTACATGGATCTGATCCAGCAGGATCTTCCTTATGGGATTCTATTTATGCACAATATGTATATGTATATTTATATGTATATGTATATTAACTTAAACTAGAAGAATGCATAGTCCTCTGCAAAGTTGCACATTAAGCTATTTTTCTCCATTGTTCCCTGAAGTGAACTATCACAAACTCAGTATCCAGGACAAGTGTAGTCTTATGGACAGTTCTCCATGGTTTAGTGCAATGTGGCCTGCCAAACATTCTGAGTCTAGTCTATCTGCTCGTCCCTGTTGTGCCACAGTTGTTAGAAATAGCACATTGTGAAAGTCTAGCATCCTGATATTTAAGAGAAAATGTCTACCAGGTCCTGATAGTCTTTAGAGATAGCAAACCATTGTGCCAGCCATTGACAGTAGAATGTACACTCTATAGTCTGGCTGGGGCGGCTCAGCAGCTAATTATATGTGCTCAAGATGGTGGTATTTTGTTGCCACTGGTTGGGCAATCCTGTGCGTCTTTTCTTGGAAATAAGTCCCCATTTGGTGTCATTTTGACGTTTGACACAGTGGTGCACCGTTGACAGAGACTCTTTCTGTGAACCAGCAGGAGAGTTGTTGTCACGCAAGAAGTTCTTGCAGAAGCAGAATGCGCCTTCTGTTCACCCAAGGAGCTTCCCTTGTTGGCCCGAGGTCTTGTGTGCAACTGGGTAAGCGTGGATAGGTTTGTAGTTTAAATCTGCTTCAGTGGCATAATTACAGGAACTAAATATAGAATGGAATCCCATTGCAGACTGAAGAAATGGTAAAGGCCCTAATATATACACTCACAGTTAAAAGGCAATGATAGGTATTCTTCCCCTGGGCATTTTTGTATTGATTTCAGCGGAAAAGCCAACAAAACTGAATCTTTGTTTATCCATTTAGCAAAACAAGCAAAATGCGCTACCCTTTTTGCTTTTACAGAAATGTGGGCTGTAATGTTATACAAAACTCCTTTGGTACCCTGACATAAGTGAAGATAGTCAGTAAGAGAGAGGGGAAAAAATGCATTTTCTTGAAATTGTAACTTCAATGCAAGTTGCCTCCAGTGCTGGTGTATATCTGGTTTTTATCAGTTCAGCCTATAGTACATAAACCCTTTAGTTTTATTGAAGTCTCTGTCTTCTAGTTTACTTGGCATGCCTTGCAGATTAAGCTGACAGGTGTAGCTGTCAAAGAGCATGATTGCTTGGCATTTGATTATGCTTCATAGGACATTGTTACATAGGCCGATGAGAAAATTTGAGAGTGGTGTTCACTTGAATGCTGTACACACAGCTTGTACCCTCCTAGTATTGCTCTGGTCTTACAAGTTGAAAAATTACTTTTCTCTTTATGCTGTTTCTGATAACAGTTAACATTATTTATTTTAGATATGTTAAAAAAATATTGTTCTGGTTAAGCATCAGATAAGGCACTGCTTCAAATAAAATTATGAAGTCAGTAGCCACAAGAATCCTGGACTTTGGATTTGTGTTCTGTCACTTGCATTTATGCCCCACCCCAAGAAAACTCAACATAGACTGAATGAAGATACCGTAAAATGCTGCAGGATATTGCACCTGGCCTAGATGCCTTTAAAAGGGGTTTGGACAGATTCATGGAGGAAAAGACCATCACAGGTTACAAGCCATAAGCAACCTCCTGGTATTAGAAGTGGGTTTTCTCTGTGCCAGGTGCATGGGAGTGGCGACTGGACACAGGTATCTTGTTGTCTTGTGTGCTCCCTGAGGCATCTGGTGGGGCCACTGTGTGACACAGGAAGCTGGACTAGATGGGCTTTTGGCCTGATCCAGCAGGGCTCTTCTTATGTTCTTATGTTCTTAAATTGAAGTTGGCACTGGAAAAATCAACTACGAAACTCTGTAATTGATAGCTGTTTATGCAGAAATCTTCATTAACAGTGGGAGCTTCATGCATATAATAGTCATGCAAATGTGCGCTCTCTCTCATATATATATTTATTTGCATGACTTGAGAGATTGTGTACTTGGAAGAGCACAGAATAATCAGACTTCAGGGCTAGTTCCCACATGCTCGTTGACTTGCATGTGTGTGAACTGTTGAAGAGATGCAGTGTAAAGGCTGCATTGTAGAAATCTTTTATGGGAAAACTGCATCTTATATCCTCTACCTGAAGCTTACCTGTTGGGTAGATTGTGAAGCTGCAGGATATTGTCCACTTTAAACCTTGTGCTTTCATAATTGTTGGATTGATGTAGTGAGATCTATTGTGGCTGATTAGAGGAGTTGTGTTTGCTGCGGTGACAGCCTCATTTGCATTAAAAATGACAAACATTTTGTTTCTGTGTGGTCTTGTTGAGTACACACCATGGATGTATTGAAGGAAATGTGAAGGTGATTAGCTTAAGACCTGCTAACTCTTTGCACAGTCCAAGGTTTGATAAATTGGTACCTCCTATCAACCATATTGAAGGCCAGCGGGTGGCGCAGTGGGTTAAACCGCTGAACCATAAGCTGTTGATCGAAAGGTCGGCAGTTCGATTCCCGCGACGGGGTGAGCGCTCGTTGCTTGGCCAGCTCCTGCCAACCTAGCAGTTCCAAAGCATGTCAATGCGAGTAGATAAATAGGTACCGCTTGCGGGAAGGTAAACAGCGCTCCGTGTTCCAGCTGCATGCTACGCGCTGCGGCAAGTAGAGTCATGCTGGCCACATGACCACGGAGGCGTCTTCGGACAATGCTGGCTCTTCGGCTTTGAAATGGAGATGAGCACCACACCCTAGAGTCGGACACGACTGGACTTAATTGTCAGGGGTCACCTTTACCTTTACCTTTATCAACCATATTGAACAGAATGTGGAGAACTGGCTGTCTTTGTCATTTCTAGAGTTGCTAATGAAACCCAACGCATGTAGATGAATCTGCTGATGTATCCATATACTGTATATATAGAGAGGGCAAGCTTAGTTGTCAGCGGCTCCCACCAAGTTTTATGGGACAAGGAGGGAAATTGGCTGTAGTCAGCAGAATTGTTTGGTCAGGGAGGAGAAAGCAACCGTGAGAAACTGGGATGGGCAGGCAGGGGCAGGCTTTGCTCACACTTCTTTCAGTATATGCTTTTACTTTTTCTTACAGAAGTTAATGGTACCTGTTCATTTATAAGGGAGAAAATTGGAGACATGCTAGGGTGGAGCCAGTCGCCACTGAACAGCATGGAGGAAACAATGTGTGTTTGGGCAGTATTGGGAACCTTTAAGGACAGAAAGCTGGGGTACAAATCGGCAGATAGATAAATTTTTGAAACTTTGCGCCTTTTAAGGTTCTTTGGAATGCTCCACTTCAGCAGAACTTCTGAAAAACAGGCCACTGGCGATTGCAAACTGTTTCTAAAAATTGTTGTGCTCTGTTATGGGGTGGGGGGCTACTATTTAAGAAATACAAACCCAAAGCTCCAGTGGAAATGTAAAGCTTGTTTGGTAGTACTCTGTCCAAGATCTTGGTTGTGTCATAAGTTTGTCTTAATTAACATTTTGGCTTTTTCTCTTGCAGCAGCATAGTGATAAAAAAGCAAGTGGAGCATCGGGGGACAAAAAAGCAAGTGGAGCATCGGGGGACAAAAAAGAAGCAGAAGCAGCAGAGGTAACTAATTCTAACCCAAAGGATTGTCTTATAAGCACGCACTCTCCTTTTTGCAATAGCTTCACATTATTTAGAAAACAATGGCGGGTTCACTGTTGAAGGCTGCAACTGGAAGCACCGACCCCTGTTGTGGTTGTTATCTGTTACTTTACTTTCCCCTAATGGAGGCACACCAGGTAACTTACAGCAAGAACAAACACGTTAAAAACAAGCTAGAAA
This sequence comes from Plestiodon gilberti rubricaudatus, assembly GCA_026170595.1. NCBI lineage: Eukaryota > Metazoa > Chordata > Lepidosauria > Squamata > Scincidae > Plestiodon > Plestiodon gilberti. The sequence continues at coordinate 43,154,145 of JANXHW010000002.1, forward strand.
ATAAAACAATAAAAAATGACAGCCACAGAATCAGCAATGCGAGCACCCCAAGAAAACAGTAACACAGCAATAATCATAAACAAAGGCCTGATGGAACAAAAATGTCTTTTGGCAGCACCAAAATTGAAACAAAGATGGTGTTGTCCTTGCCTCCTGCGGAAGGGAGTTCCACAGCTTCCATCAGGGCACCCCTCCTGCCTCTCCACCTTGGTCTCTGTCGCACATGCCAGGTTGATGGTCTCATCCAATCATGAACTACAGCGGTCTTATTATTAACTGACTTGGCACTGAAAAGCAACAGCTTCAGGCTAAAGTGGCTGCCACTAGTACCACCAGACAGTCATTAGCTGAGAGAAGGATGCATGATCAGTAAGAAGGATAATCCAGGTACTAACAGCCCAATCCTGTCTAGCAGGACACAGCGATGCACATAAGGTGCCCACCGCATCCACCGCGCAGCTCCTCGGGGTAAAGGGATGTGGTGTAACAACTAACAGTGACTATAACAGCAAAGGCTACTGTGGATTTTAATTTCTATAGAGATTTTCCAGTGGAACCCTCTATCCACATTGTTTGAATACTCCAGTGACCACCAGAACACAAATAATACCTGGGACCAAACTAGATGTGATGGTAGTAGCCAGATCTATTTAATCATGTGTTTCCCGTTCAATATAAAGTGTTGTTGTTGTTGTTGTTTACATGAAAACGGCATGCAGGCGAGAGGAGCGGAGCCCTTCAAAACAAAAAACCAAGTGACAGACCTTGGAAGATACCGAAGAAAATAGTATACAGGTGTTCATAAAAGCATTTCAATACACAGTTACTCTCCTTTTCGCATTTTGAGCTTCATCAGAGGCAGTGGCAAGTACTCTCCCAGAAGACAGAAGAAGGTTTTGTCAAGGAGACACAGCAGAGGTAATTGCCACTGATGAGAAGTGGGTTTCCCTCAAAATGCGTAAGGTGAAATAACTACACATTGAAGTGCTTTTATGAATAAATATACCACTTTCTTCATTTTCTTGCTTTTTGGTTCAGAAGTGGTGCTGCCCCTTCTGTTTTTATTTCCTTCAGAGCCGAGCTCTGCCCTGAATCTGTTACCCCAAGCACCGTTTTCTCTGCTTGACTTGTTTCCAGGATCTGAGAGAGACTGGGAGGAAAAAGAGTTCAGGTGATATGATCGTTGGCATTATTTTGATGTTAAAAACATACTCCCCTATTATATCTAATTCGGCTTTTGAATATGAAAGACAGTTTTCCTTGCAGGATCTGAAAGAATGGTTTGTTCCTAGATTCTTTTCCCTAATTAAGTTTTGAAGTAAACCCTGGGCTTGTACATAATAAAACTGTCCTTGACTTCAGTCTGGAAGTAAAAGTTTTCCTTCTCTTACCTGTAAAATAAGAGAAGAGAGGGAGACTGCAAGCCCATGGTTTTTGGAGGCTTATACTTGTAGCAGAAAACCATGGTTTCCTGTTATGCCTTAACCAGCCTATCAGCGCAATCCTATCCAACTTATACCACCGACGTAACTCAGCAGTATCCTATCCAATTTACACCCTTTGAATCCCCCTTTGGAGAGGATTTGAATCCCCTTTCTGTTCTGGGGCCTCCCGTTCTCACTGCACCGCTGGGTTACACCAGTGGTGAAAGTTGGATAGGATACCGCTGAGTTACGCTGGGGGTGTAAGTTGGATAGGATTGCGCTGCTAAAGATGTAGGTTAAACAATACCCCTAGTACGCATTGGAATTCTGCTGCTAATCTAGGAAGTATGATAACATGCCCCCTTTTAAAAAAATGTTTACACATTTAACACTTTTCAGAATAGCATTAAAAATTGAAGTCTCTGTCCCAAGGAGTTTGCAATCTAAATTTTAACAGTGCACGGAGGGAAGAAATGGAGATGTATGGCAGAGCACTTTGTTTAATGATACTGTACCTGTCTAGTGTGCTGAAATTGAATTCTCTGAGTTCAGAAGGCAAGAAATCTGACACTTCAACCACATCAGCTATCATGTCACCTAAATCTCAGTTGTGTCTTTGAGACTTCCTGAATGAATGGCAATTTGTTTGTAACATGAGCACGTCTGTCTTTTATTAGACAGATGACTAAATATCATGTTTCCTGAAGAACAAGGGCCGCTGTAATACACCCTCTCTGACTCTGTCAACTCATTTCTTTCTTTGCCTAAGCTTTTTTCAGTCTACCTGCATAAAGGAAGATGTTGTGCTATAGTAGTCTATTCCCTGAAGATGCAGAGACAGACTGGAAATACGTGAATCATTGTTCATAAACAGTGCTGAATTGTTATGCGCGAAGTATTTTTTTAAAAGTATTTAAAAAAAATTTTTAACCTGAAATCATGACAACTCCATTTTTACTTCTATGAACATCTTGAAATACTGTAATGTTCTTAGTGTTAAACATGTGTCTGCATCAGAAAGCTATCAGAAATTGCTAGGAATGTGCCAAATTGGTATTGACACTTGTCCAAGAAATCCATTAGGAGGCTCTATGACCACTCTTGTTCTTAGACTTCCCTCTCTCCATCATAAAAGTAGACTAGCATTCTATATTCCAGTCACCTGTTGGGTGGGAGTTTTGGCTTCTGGACAGTCCCTTTAATAGGTGGTACATGTGGAATGTAGCAATACAGTGGACCCTTTCCATCCGCGGATTTGGGACAAGTAGGTTTGTAACACCACAGGTCCCGGATCTGCGGGGTCCAAGTTAAAATCAGTAAAAAAATAAGAAAAAAGGCAAACATGTTTTTTTTTTTAACCTTTAGCAGCAAACCACACTGTTTCCAAGCCTCTGAAGGGCTTCTCTAAGCTTACCGACTCACTTCCGGGTTGCGCGAAGGCTCTTGCCCCCCTGCCTTGTCCCAGAATGTATTTGAAGAATGATACATAGTAATAATGCCGATACTTGAGTTTGCAAATGATATTGCGACCTATATTGGGTGGAATCCAAAGGCAAGAATTCTCATATAGAACTCACTGCAGAAATGGCTCTGTGTGTGTATTGCATGTGATGCAGATGGAGAAAATGACAGGCGTACATGAGGAGGAGTGAGGGGAAAGGGTTTTCTGGCTTCATATCATAGAAATGGATTGAGTGTTTAGTCTTCCTGCCAGTGTTAATATTATTTTGAGCAGCAAAGCAAGATGATCACTTATAGGATGCAAACCAGGTTAATCATAACAGATGAAAGGAAATGAAGATGAGAGGCATTTTAAATGAGTGAGTTAGCCTTGGGAGACAGACAGCATCTCATTTCAGAAATGGTTTGACCGGCTGGGGAATGTTCTTAATACTTCTATCCTGCACATCTATCCTGCATATCGATTTGTTTATTCAATGGCTCATCAGTCGCATCATGAAGTGATCGTGGCACTTAAACCGATCATTAGATGTAATATACTGGTGGGAATATTGCACCGCTTCTGTGAAGCAGTTTGTAGGGTGTACACAGCAAACAGTAGGGCAATTCCTTATACGTGTTCTAGATGCTTGTCTGATAACTGAGATTTTTATATAGTCTTCAGTGCAGGAATGAAATAGTTTTCATTTGTTTTATTGATAATCATTTATGTAATTCTTGGGGTATGATCTAGCTCATGCTGATCAATAAAGCATATTTTTCTTGTACACACTCCGTGCAAGCTGACATACTTGTGATAGCCCTTAATGGAGTGCTCCTTAATAGAGTGAGCCCTTACTGAAATACATTTTCCCCAAATTAAAGAGATTTTCCCATCTAGCATATTGATTTCTAGTGTGTGGAATGTGGTTGCACATGTGACACAGCTGTTTGTTGGCTGTCCTTCCTGCCTAGGGAATTTGCAGCGCTACTCATCCCAAGTCTGCACTATTTTGTGAGCTGTTTTGGGGTTGAATTCTTGGCTGTCTCTCCTGCAGCAGGACTTTGCCTCTGTCTATTATGTGCATGCAGCATGCTGTGCTGTTGAAAGGTGTAAGACTGGACATCTGCTGTAATGCAGCTAAGGCACCCTTTGGCAGATAAGTCCGAAAGGTTTAACCCTCCAGTTGTTGTCTTTTTCAATTTGTCTGGAAGAAGGAACAGTTCATTCTTGGCGAGTGGACTACTCCTAATCATATTCCCTATATCCATGCCGCTGCACGGGCCTCTTTGCTTGCTGCACCGTGGGGTGTCTTCTGGCATTTGGTGATGACATCATTTTGCTGATTTCCGATTCAGCTGAGCTCCGCGGAGCTTGACTTTGAGCTGCATAGCTGTGCAGCTTAGGTAGGCTTACCAGATCTCCAACCGGGACAGAGTGCTAGACCTTTAGGAGAAGGAATGTGGGCAGGTGTAGCTTGTTGAGTCCTAGAGCACAATCCTAGGCATGTCTACTCAGAAACAAGCCCCATTGTGTTCAATGGGATTGTGCTCTAAGGTTTAAGAAGCCTAGGATTGTGCTCTAAGGTTTAACAAGCTGCACTTGCCCACATTCCTTTTCCTAAAGGTCTAGCACTCTATCCCGGTTGGAGATCTGGTAAGCCTAAGCTTAGGGAAAACAATGCTGCTAGTGCCACCCTGTGCCTCGCAGATTGGGGCTATAAAATGTTTTGTTGGCTGGTGCAATTTTTTTAAACCTAACTTCATGGTTAAACCATAAAATGCAGTTATGGTACAGTATTTGCATTGAGAATAGCAGCACAATTCTCTGTCTCCTCAGAAGTAAGTCCCATTGTGTTCAATGGGGATTATTCTGAGGAAAGTGTGTATAAGATTGCAGCCTAAGTAGCAGAAAAATCCTTCTTTATTTTTTAAAAAGTAGCAGTATTTTAGTATCAATGGCATTTAACGTTTGGGTATGATACTACAGCTGAGTGCCTAGGATTTAGGCAATTTACAAAAATCTGGTGCTAAGAAAAGATGTAACTAATAATATTACAACAGAAATAGCATAATTATTTTGTATGAAATTACATAAGAATTGATTTGGAGAAAACCTTTTTTCCATATTTTTGCAGAGGGAAAGCTAGAATTATGGAATGCAGTTGAAAGGACCAACAGCATACTAGATCAAAGCTGATCAACTTGCCAAAGCATGTAGGATATAGTACCAGTTAGAAAATAGGAATGTATGCTTAAAGGAGCACTGCAGGGCAGCTGGGAGTACAAATAGCAACATATTTGTGATGCTTCTGTGAGAAAAGGGATCAAAGGACCCTGTATGACTTGTCCGAGATGATAGAAAGCTGGCTGTGTAGTCATGTTGGTGGCACAGGTTCATTCTACAGTATAGTTGGTGTTCTTGTTGAAAGTCAGAGGGGCAGCATCAAAAGGTAAAGTCCGGCTCTTTTTCCCATTCCAAAGCAACATGTAGCCTTCTGAATGTTGAGCAAGTCTACTTGGGCTTCTTAATGCCATTGCAGTAGCATTCATAGTACTGTTGAGGTCAGATCACTTTGGTGAGGCTCAGCAAAACTTCTCAAGTGCTCTTCTTCCCTCCACTCCCCCCCCCCCCCCGGCAATAGCTTAGGCAGCATGGGTGGAATAGAAATTCACATTGTACATTCTGGGTTGCAAAACAGACAATCATAGAGTGCACTGTTGAGCAACATACTGGTCACATCGTAAAGTGTCACCCCATGATTGACCAGGAATTTTGCTTAGGTATGAAAAGAATATATTAGTATTGAGTGAGTTGGAGGGCTTATTTCTGACCAGGGTGATCTTTATCTTTAATATAATTATATTATATTTGCCAATGGGTGTAGCTGTACCTTTCTGACTTATTTTTTATTGTCTTGCCATTTTTCAATAGTATTTTACTCAGCAAAATATATTTACAAGTGCCCTTTGACTTCTATTAATAGGATTACTCACTGTTTGAATAGCCTGGTCTACCCTGCCAACAAGACCAAAGAAACTGGTAGTCTTAGAAAAGTGCTCTGGAATAGCGGCATGAGTCTTTCTTTGACATGATCAAAGACTTGATCTTTTTTTCCCCCATGTGCAAGTTGGATAACATTTCTGCCCTTCTTTAATTAATTTAGTAATTAACTACATTAGATGTAGTACTGCTTGGCTCTGAGCCAAATTAATCCAAACGTGCCGCCTGGCAGATGGATCTCTTGAGACCCCCACTGCTTAACCCTTTCTACCTGATCTGCCTTCACTCGCCATCTCCTCAGTGCCATGTTGGGCTGCCATAATTGAAAGAGAATAAAACAGTAACACTGGACACCTCTTGCTTGATTGCAGTTGCTCTTAGACTATTTTAGCTGGCTGTAATGTAATCTAATAAAAATAATGCATATTATCCCGCCTTTTCCCCAGATGCTCAAGTGACATACAAGGTTCTTTCCTGACCCCCCCTCCTTTTTTCTCATCCCAACCCTGTGAGGTGGACTAGGCTGACAGAAAGAGCATGACTCAAGGTCACCAGCAGGTTTTGTAGATGAATAGGCATTTGAACCTGGGTTTCCCCAATCCTGGTCAGATGTCTTAACTACTACACCTTTATTTTAGCTATGCAAGCGCTCCGTATATATATTTGCATCCCATAGCAAATTGTTACTCCATAAGTTTTCAAATTGTGTTACAAACATTGTTAGTGCAGGGGTGGCCAACCTTTCAACATGAATGCTCCTGGACCTTTAATGGTTGTCTAGGTGAGGGCATTTCAGCAGGTGCAGCTGTTTTAGCAGCACCGTCAGCACTTGCAGCTGCCAAGGTTCTGTCTTCTACACAACTCTAAAGAATGCAGAGACCCTAATGGTGGAATGCTAGACACCCCTGAGTTAGTGAGCTAATTAAAGTCATGAAAATGCTGGCTACAGGTGCCTATGTTGGCAATACTTGCAGGAAGCAAAACTCCAAAAATTCAATCTTAAGTCTGTTTTATTGTAGCATTACCATTTTAGATTTTACTTATTTCAATTTCTTTTGTTCCTCAGAAGAAACCTACTAGCGTCGCTAAATCTCCTAAAACACAGACAAGTGGCACGTCTTCCATCAGTAAGGTAACTTGAGTTTTTATCAATCTGTCTTCCAGAAAGCATGACCAGCAGATGCATTGCAAACGCTCTAATCTTAAACGCTTACACTGGTGTAATTTGCTTACTGTGCCATTTTATTAGCTGCAATTTTAAAAAAATATATACCCCACACTTTCTGCTCTCATTCAGGAGGTGCTCTTGTCTAATGGCACCAAAAATACATTGAAAAAACATCATAATACAGTACAAACGGCATATCAGAAGCTGCATATAGAAACACCAAACTAGTATCACGATCAAGGGGGAAGGCTAACTAAAATAAAATAAAAATTCAGTTGGCACTGAAACTGAATTAGTGTGGGTGCTGACCTAGCCTCCTGCTGGAGGGAGTTCTATAATGTAGGTACCACCACAGAGAAAGCTTTTTCACGCATCACCCACCATATATACTTCTGTAGGCAGCGGTTCACTACGAGTCCTGCTAGTCTTCAATTCCTTGGACCTCTTAGAGATTTAAGTATGTGTCTTTACTAAATTTGTTCTTTGTTTTAGTTGACTGCTTAAATATGACTATATACAGTAGCTCAGGTAACTAATAGTAAAGTGGTCTACTGTAAATTTTTATGATAAATGTGTAAAATTCACATGCATAATATGTAACATTAAGTTTAAGAAATGAGCAGTTTCTATATTTATTGCGCGGCGTTGGATGCAAATTAATCCCAATTGACAGAAGTGATCTTCCTTGGGTTTCTAAGCTGTAAAGCTGGCGACGCTTTACAAAGAAGTCAGGAAAGTAATAGCACATGTGGTTAGATCTCACTGTGGGTGGGCTGCACGTCCCCACTTTCTCCTCTTCTATGTAAGGTATCACCTGGTCGTTGATGAATACACTTAAAAGAAATTGGGAACACAGTTGACAAACAGAAACCTTTTGAAACATTTGCTTAGCTTAGCTTGTTGTAGTACTAGTAAGTTCTGCTATATTAATACTGGTGTTGGTTTAATAATACTGGTAAGTTTGCTCATGGGCTTAATTCAAGGTGCTGGTTATTTCTTTTAAAGCCTTAAACAGCTAAGGGCCAAGAGACCTGAAGGACATGCTTCCTCTTACAGATCTACCTGCCTGTTAATGTCTGGGAGAGAGGCTCTCTTGCATGTCCCAACTTTGACTGTCAGTAATGCTCAAGGGGGTCTTCCTGGGATGGTCCACTGGGGGAGTGGACCCCAGTATGTGGAATTCCCTGTCTTGTATCCCCTGTCTTGTAGAATGTATGTTGGTCTTTCTCTTTGCCAGTATTCAGCTGGAGGTTGAAGACCTGGCTCTTTTCCCAGACTTTTTTTTAAACTTCTCTTGATGTTAGTTTCTGTGGTGTTTTTGTTTATGCTTTATTGGTTATGTTTTTAACTACTGCTGTTGCTTATACGTATTATCTCTTGCATTAGTTTTCATATATTTGTAAGTTTCCTTGAGCCCCCCCCCCCCCCAAGGAAGAAAGATGGGACAATTTAATTTTTTTAATAAAATGAAGCGGAGCAAACTGTTTTAGCATCTTCTTAACTTGTTCTCTTACTTTTTGCAAATCTAATGGGTGCCATACAGAATGAAATATATCGTAAGCAAAGCATATGGTTTGCTACTCTTGTTCACAGTAAAACTGCAAGCCAAATTAGGTACTGATTCTTAGGTTAGTATGATCGGTTCTGTGTACAGGCATGCGTCGCTTAACAGTGGAGATATGTTCTGAGAAATGTGGTGTTAGGCGATTTTTGTCATGCGAACAACACAAGTTTAAATCAAGCACAAGAGAAAATGATGCAATCAAGAGATGCGGTAAACACGAGATGTATGAGGCTGCCGCCGGCGTAACACGGCGTACTGTTTTACTCTTTATCAGTAGAAAGAGTATAACGATAAAAAGTATAGTACAGTATGTCCCGTTTTATGGGACCACCGTTGTATATGCGGTCTGTCGTTGACCGAAACGTCGTTCTGCGGTGCATACCTGTATTTCATAGTCCTATGAATATATCAGATTGCAACTGAAACCTGTTAATCCTTTGAAAATATCTTGCATTGTGATCACTTTTGCAGGTTTGTATCCCAATATGAAGCATACCTAGAAATGGAGTTGTATTTTATGGGTCACCTTCCTGTGTAGGACTAGATAATTGCACCCTCTTCTTTCACCAGGATTGGCATTGCCACATTAGTACAGATATTAATATGTTTCAGACCATACATTAGGGATTGAAGACAAGAGTAAAGGCTATAATTTCAACACGTCTAGCTGGCCTCTTAACAAAATTGGTTCTGGGTATAATGTGGTGGTTGGTTGTGATATTAGGTTAAAGGTGTAATGTGATGCCGCAGAGATGGTTTTGCTGCCTAATGATGCCAAATGATGGTTTTGCTGTTTTTGTATGTGCTGGAAGCTGTTTGTTTAATTTTTATATATTTTTTATGATGAAGACTGTATTTTAATATTTTTTAGCCACCTTGGGCACCCACAGTGTGGGGGAGAGGCAGGATATGAATATGCATTAAATAAATAAAGGGCTTGATGCCGATCGCAATAGCTCTAGTGGTGTATGCTACAGTGGAATGGATAGGACCTGTACTGTATTGCAGGCCAAGTCAATGCGTTAGCTTTAGCTGCAACAACATGAACAGAGGTTGTGATGCTGTCGTTCAGTGAGTACACTAAAAATGTGGGGCAGAGCCCCCAAGGCAAGTCAACAAGCACTGACGTCAGTGTTGGGATCCTCTTGACATAATAGCAGAGCCAATTCTGTTTAGGGTGCTTCCTAACTTATTAGAATTAATGGGAATTCCCAGATGTGTGGTTCATGCTGATGAGCATTGCAATTTTTACTTTTGGGTGCCTGTTTAATCTAGGCAAGCACTTTTTTATTTTCCAACAATGTTTAGAGCAGGGGTGGGGAACCTATTTGCAGTGGAGGGCCATTTTCCCTATGGGAAAATTTGTTGCGGGCCGGCCAGCAGGCCAGCCGATTCCCTCCCGCAAATTTGACCCGCGAGTTACCCACCCCTCGCTCGCTCTCCCTCCCTCCCACCCACCTCTCTCTCTCTCTCCCTCCCACCCACCCACCCACCGCTTTCTCTCCCTCCCTCCCTCCCACCCACCAACCGCTCGTGCTCGCGCTCGCGCTCCCACCCACCCGCTCTCCTTACCTCGGCTCCGGGCCAGGGCCGCCGCCGCCGCTGCTTTCGCACGCCTCCTTGGTGCAGTCTTTGCACCAAGCGCCGCTTTCCACCAAGCGCGCGCTTCCTTGGTTTAAAAGCGGCCTTTGCACAGCGCCGCTGAAGCTGAGATTGCCCTGAGGGCAATCTTAGCTTCAGCGGCGCTGTGCGCATGTCCAGGAAGGCCGCTTTCAGAAGGAGGAGGAAAGCGGCCTTCCTGGACATGCGCACAGCGCCGCTGAAGCGGGCAATCTCAGCTTCACCGGCGCTGTGCAAAGGCCGCTTTTAAACCAAGGAGGCGTGCGAAAGTGGCGGCAGCGCCTCCGGTCCGGTCCCGCGTGGGCCGGATTGGTCCGGTCCCGCGGTCTGGATCAGACCCGCGGGCCGGAGGTTCCACACGCCTGGTTTAGAGCCTCCAAAAACGTAGCTGAGATTTAATATCGCTGTTGAGTTTTCAATCTAGTGTATTTTATAATTATTGTTTTAGGAAAGGTGAGATGGGTTGTGGGGGGGGGGATGAGCATTTGTAGCTGTTGGATCTTTGGTTCATGTATCTTAATAAAGTCTACTCTGTCAACTTTATCTGAGAGACCTGGAGGTCATTGCTGGCCTTTCTAGCTAAGACAGTTTTAACTGGAGTCGGTAGAGATTGAATCTGGGGCTTTCTTTGTGCGAAAATATGTGCTCTGGTGCTGAGCTGCACCCCTGGCCCCCGTCCACTTTGGATTGCACAAATAGTAAGGCAAACCAGAGCATCATGTGCATGTCTGCGTTGGTAGTTTTCCTAGATGCAATAATTGACCCCCCGCCCCAAATTCTTCTGCAGTAAAATGTCAGGTGAGAGGAATATTATACTAACTGAAAGTGCTTATTCTAAGTTAATAAAATGTCAGTGATATATGTTTTTAGATCCCACAGTTTTCACCTCTGTGTTCTGGTAAGGATGAGTTAAAATTCAAAGTAGGCAAACATTTTCATTTTTCTTTAATTATCAAAAACGCCTATTAAAAGGCATTCTGCAAACTGATGGTAATGGTTGTCTTATACGAATGTTATTAGTTTGTTGAACGTGTCTCTTGTATATTAAGGAGAAAAGAGGAGGAGTTTGAGTTCTGTGGCCACTGATTCTCTCTGGTGAATAAGCAGGAGCTGTTGAGGATTGTGTAATGTATTTATAAGTTCTGTACAGGACAGACATTGGAGTTTAAGCCTAAAGTTGCAAGTGAGTTCTTGGCTCTTCCAGTCAGTGCCTACTACTGTAACTTCATTAAACTCAGAAAAATAAAGCAGCCTTCATTCTGGTAGTAGAGCAATGCTATTAGCCAGGATAAATGTTGTCTATTGCCTTCTCTGACTTCAAATCATTGCGACAAGATATGCACACTTGACATGGGCAGCACTTCCTGTTTCCGTTTTGGTTAGGCTCCTGTGGCCTTTTTTTTTTTTCTTGTGAGGATCTGTCAAAGACATTTGAATAAATATTCACAGGGAGGCGGAGCCACAAAGTCTGCAGGCACAGAGGGTGTTTTTGGGTGTGCTGTTTGGATTGGTTGGGTTGGTTCAGATGACACAAGTTTGTCCAGGGCTGTGTTAAAGCACCTGAAACCATGGGGAGAACTGATATTCTCTGAAATGAGAACAAGCTTGTGATAAGGATTCACGTGGGCTGCTTAGCTCGAACTTCAGAAGGAATATACCAGCTGCACGGAGTGAGTACTGGGACTCTCTTGTTACTGTCAGTACTTGGGTTAATTGTATGTTAAATAGTTCCTGCTTCCTTTTCCTTTGAGACTTCGCTCTTCTCTGCTGCAGAAACATGAGCTGCTACATTTGTGATATGCTTAGTAAGTGGGCTGAAGTGTTCCTGAAATTGCAAAATTTACCGCAAGTCATTATTTAAGGATTCAATACTCTTACCTGTTTTTGTCCATCATGTCTAGTTCTTACAGGGATAGCCCTTTTTTACAGTCATGTTGATTGTCCTGTGGGTGTTTCTCTCAGAGAATTGCGAAAGCAGGTGACTCACTTAAGGCCTAGTGAAATCTTTACTGGAGAGTAAAATCTCCGTAGCTATAGATCTAGTGAGGATTTGTAAACTTATTAATTTATGCTGACAGTCAGAAGCCCCCATTGATGCCTTACGAATTTGGTGTATCATTGCTGAGTCTCTCTTCTGTGTGTGTCTGGAGATTGCGTGTCCAGGGTGTGGTGATCTGTGTAGCAGGATTTAATTCTTTGTTGAGGCATGCCTAGGTATCTTTCATTCCAACACAGAGGTGTTGTCTAGTAAAGTCATATTTTCTGTATTTGTTTCATAACAATGACACTGAATGCTAATGCTGTTGCTAAGTTAATAATGGGAGGAAAATGCCATTGTACGAAAACAACAAATACTTTAAGTGAAGTTTTTAAGTATTGTATTCACTCACTCAGTACAGTAGTTGTAATTTTTTCTTCAATGATTGGTTTGCAGTTGATTAACAGAGTGAAGATATCAGCCTCTTTGGTGATACTGCAAAAGTTTCGTTATCCAGAATTCTCCCACTTAGGTGGGTTGAAAGTTGGCATCCCTGGGTTCTGAGTACAGGATTGGCTGAGAATGGATGGACTATTTTGAATGTATGCCCTGTTTTGCATCACGTACACAGAGCAAGGCAGCTTTGGAGTCAAACCATTGATACTTCTAGCTCAGTATTGTCTTCTACACGGATGGGCAGTGGCCCTCCAGGGTTTCAGACGGGATTCTTTCCCAGTCCTACCTGGAGATGCCAGAGAGCCGCCACTTTAAAAGGTGCTTCTTTTGCACTTAGCGGGGTGTGTATTGTGTATGTATTATGCAGTATTGTGTGAGTGGTAATTCTGTAGAATTTAAAATGATTGATTTTTTTAAGAGAAGCTTCTTTGTAGGCACAGTTGCACCATTATTCAGATTAAAAGTTTACCTTTATTCCTGGTTTTTCACAGTGTCCTATTTTTCCATTAGGGACAATTGGCTCCTACTAGTACTGTACTGTTTTTTGAATGATACAGTCTTTTTCTGAAGGCATTGGACCTATATCTCATATAATAAATCCCCCCTCTGGTTTCTCCTACTTTGCAATTGTTAATCACAGTAAAAACAAACAAGCTCAAAGAACAAAACAATTTAGGCTAATTCTAGCTAAAATCAGTAGCACAAGTCCCCATTGAATAGAGTTTGAATAGAGTTGTACAGTACTGAATCTAACTTGTCCCACTGGTTTCAGGAGGACTAAAGCATGAATAACTGATGGTCCATATTGTTTGAAATCCCTGTGTTTTATTAGGATGTGATTTATAGTAGAATAGGAGATTTACAGCTCAATCCTGTGTAAGAATCTGGCCAACGGGATCCTGAGCCCGAGGCTTCCCGCCAAGCGGCAGACCGGAGGTCTACTCGGGGAAGGGGACGAGCGTCCTGTTCTCCACGTGTAAACCGGGGACGGCCCGATGGGCCTCCTTGGATTTCCGCCAGCTAAATAGCTGGCGGAAGTCGGAGAAGACCATGTAACGGCCTAGCCGGCCTGGTGGGGACGGTGATATGGTGGGTGCCATCCCCCTCCCGGGCCGGCTAGACCAATGGCCCCCCTCCTTCGCCCACCGGACCACCCATGCGGCTGCCGGGGGAGTGCTTCCCTTCCTCTGGTGGCCGCTTCCTCGGTCCGGTGAGGGAGGCTGGCCTTGTGCGTTTGCGACATTTGGGATGACTACAAATGGTGGAGCGCTCGCTCCGCTGTTCGTTACTTCCCCAGGATTGCACCCTTAATAATGGAATGTCGGTTTTACCAAATTTCTTTGCTACACATCCCAAATTATTTGAGAATACTAGAAGAAACGACCAAATAGGACAAAGGGACTATAATAGTAGAGAAGAAAGTAAAATTCCTGTGTCTGAGCTTCAGTAGGGAGGTGGAGGTGGAGGAGGAGGTGGTTTCTGTAAGTGTAGGTATGATTCTGATGCTACTCTTGTTAGTATGTCACTTCAAATGTGTCATAAGTTCTACAAGTTAACTCTTACTGATACATTGCAGAGAGGATCGCTAGAAGGTCTGTGCACGACCTGAACTAAGGGTTTATTATTAAAATTACTATTATTAGAAAGTAGTTCACAAAGCAGTTTACGTAGCAAAATCAATAAATGGTTCCCTGTTCCCAAAGGGCTCCCTATAGCACATGATGAAAGGACCTTGGGGCAAGTGCTCTGTCTTGGCAGCCACATCTATAGTTAGGATAACCAAGTTGTAGATTAGGAATAAGAAACTTTTTTGACAAGTGGGCCAAATCTGTGTATCTTAATGCACTTATGGGACAAGTGAAGAGACACAACCCTATTGCCTTGAAGGCATTGAGTGGAAGCGGGAAGAGGGATGTGTCGCGCAAGCCTGTAGCAGCCTGGAATGGTTGGCACAGTTGGTCATGTCCTCTGCTTGGGGGTGAGAATATAACCATGTTGTTTTCATGTTTGTGTACTGTTGTTGAGGTCAACTTTCCACAGTAGGTGTGGACAAATGTCACTTAAAAAACTGAACACTTCTTATGTCACTTCCTTAGGAAATGATTTCTTAGTGATGGTTCTCATCATTGAAGGCCTCCACATTCAGAATTGGGGCGGGACTCAAATTGGCCAGATTGAGCCTTGCTCCCTGAAGCTCTACAAACCTCTGCTAACGTTTGGACTTGTCAGGGACTCTAAAGGTGGATCCATACCGCACGCATTTGCATTGGTCGCATTCCAGCATGTTCCAGGAGCGTCCGACGTGTCAAAAGTCTCCTCAGACTCCACTTGAGATGGGATGGGACGTGACCAGCTGGTGGGCAAATGCCGTCACTCACAAATACTCACAACGCCCCGAGCCATGTGCGGTGTGGATCCGCCTTAAGGCTGATAATGGGACTCTCTGTGTGTGATGCTAGTATGTTTGCCAAATAAGCTTTTGTAAACCAGCTGCTCGGGTCTTGCAATCCTCTTCAGGAAGGGGTTATAGGAGTGCGCTGCATTGGTCTCTTCAGATTTAACAGGCAGCATGAAGCCTCCGATTGACCAAGCCTTGGTAGGAACCTGACCGTTTCCCTTTCGTACTCAACAGAGAAGTACCGGTAGTTTCTACTTGCTGTGCTCTGGGCTTTCGCTTCCAATTCCCTCTACCATCTGCTGAAGCCACTGACCTTGAAGATCCTGAGGTTGAAAACCCTCCAGATCTAGATTCCCAGGCTATGTCCTGCCGTCTGTTTGCACCTTGATTGTAAAATGTGTGTGATTAATTTGAAAATAGAATTCTGGTTCTGCCATGAGAAAGTGGCACTCTCTATATTGGGAGGTTTAATTCCTGCGGTATGTTTGAAATCTCCTTTTTGGTTGCAGCCAGATACATACAGACCACTAGGCCTTGTGTTCTGACTGGGCGTGCCTCCCTCAAAACATGCTACAGTTCTTCCGAGTTCTGTTTAGCTATGAATCATTCAGCTATTGTGAGTTACCAGGCAACACTTTCATATGTTTCCAAGCCCAACATGTGTTCACGTGTTGCATCAGTAGACAAAACTTTGCTTGTTTATGGACCCGGACAGTAACAAGCTGTTTTTTAAATGTAAATCTTCAAGAATAACATTTTAAAATGAAAATAGATGAAATTGAAAACATCATGTTAGTTGTTGCTGGCCCTCTGGGCAGCTAAAAAGAAAGCACTACAGCCTTAAATACTGACAGTCCTCCTTAGAAGATCAATTGTTTGTTCTGATTGTTTGACAAAGCTGTCATCTACCAGGCTGTGCTGCTATGCAAATCTGCACAGTGGTATTTGTGTGGGATTTCTATACCCTGAAACTGTAGCCATTTAACAGGCACAGTATCGGTTCACTGTGGGTAGTTTCATAGGTAATATATTTTGCATATTTGTAATGATATTGGAAATGCTTGCGCTATTAATTCTGCATATTGCAGAAATTCCCTTCCAGTTCTTTTGTCCTTGGGGGAGTAGACATGCTCCCCCATAGGACAGATAAGAACATAAGAACATAAGAAGAGCCCTGCTGGATCAGGCCAAAAGCCCATCTAGTCCAGCCTCCTGTGTCACACAGTGGCCCCACCAGATGCCTCAGGGAGCACAAGACAACAAGATAACCTGTTTCCCGTTGACACTCCCTTGCACCTGGCACAGAGAAAACCCACTTCTAAAAAACCAGGAGGTTGCTGGCTTGTAACCTGTGATGGTCTTTTCCTCCATGAATCTGTCCAAACCCCTTTTAAAGGCATCTAGGCCAGATGCCATCACCACATCCTGTGGCAAGGAGTTCCACAGATGAATTACACGCTGGGTAAAGAAATATTTTCTTTTGTCTGTTCTAACTTTCCCTCCACTCAATTTTAGTATGATCAGGCATCACAGATTAAATGTAAATATCCTTCCTGCCCAGTCCTCAATCAAATTTAAAAGGAGTCCTTACTGTAGCATGAAGGTTTTCATGGCTTGTCACAATATGTAAAGAAACAACGTTTATGGGATTTTCAGCCATGTAATTTTCCAAAGGTTGAAGAAATAAAGATATGTGACAATAACTTGCCTGGAGAAATTCCTTTTTACTCGCATACACCACCAATATTGTGGGCAGACGCTTTAAGGATTATTCAAAACAGTCAAGCACAGAAAAGCCTTAGATCTTCTGCTTTACGTTTCTTCCCACACTCGGGACATTTTCAAAAGCAAAACAAGAACAAACATGGCAGCAAGCCGGTAGATAGTTATAACCTTACAGAAAAGCACCAAACGTTTTATAGAGAGAGGCGCTAGAAAGCGCGGGAACCGCTAAATTGGCTTAATTGAAAGCGGAAACCGCAGTTTCCGAGCTGAGCGGCAGTGACCTCTCTGCAGCGAAGCGCTGTCGATACGATCTAATCAAGAAGGGAAACCAGATCTTGTTCACGAATGACAGCTCTTCATTCAATCTCATGCCCGATCTTTTGTACAGCTGATGGTACTTTACAGAGGTTAATTTTGTCAGATTATAAAGTGCTGGGGGAGGGGAGGAACTTTAAGAAGGGGCTTCTATTAGTTCTGCTCTGGTGGTACCACCACTCTGGTCCTACTGCAAGCCTGGTAGTCTCTGAGCTCTGGATTTCCACTGCAAAAGTTTGGTTGCGGTACCTTCCTGACTGAGCATCTAGGCAGCTTATTTCAAGGGACAGTCCTGACCCACCAGGCCCTATAAACCCTCAGAGCTTGCTCCGCACTCTGAGCAAGTTATCTCTGGTGCAATGATGCAGTCTGTGCTTCTGCTCCCTGTTCTGAATCCTGAGATCTGCCTGGTTTTGACGATATACTTGCCTCTGGTCTGTTTGATTTTTCTTGTTTGCTGCTCTAGAACTGAGCTCCTGTCGATTTGGGTAGTACATACTTCTAGCTCACCTGGTCTGACAGCCATCTCTTCAAGGTCTTGGGACCTGCCTGAAGCTTGATCCTTGGCTTGATACAGAGGAAAAAATGAGGGGTACAGATATGGAACTGTCATAGGAGTAGTGGCGTGCTCTTCTAGATATAAATTATCTTTGTTAATCATGCTGACTACCTGAGAATAATGAATGTGACTAATGCAAGGAGGGGTGGAACAAATACGTGCTAGTCCTGTATCAAGAAGGAAGATGACTTTGTGCAAGTAATTTGATTATGCTTAAGCTTGCTTGCTTGCTTGCTGTAGAATGAAAGTATGACCTCAGTGCCATACTTGTAGCATTTACTTGATGGAGATATCGAAAATGTGATCAAATTGTATGCTTATTTCATGTCTTTTGGCATGACATTCAAATAGGATGGAATCAAATGGTGTTGACATTGTGTCTTTTGTAGCAAAGCTCTTGCATACATACACTTGACTCTATATAGACTCTGTATGCCAAGTTACATGAATGCATAAAAAGTGCTGAAATAAAATGGTTAGTCTTCAAGTTGCCACAAAGTGCTCTGTTTTTGTTTTGTAAATGAGATGAAGTAGAAATTTTAAACAAGAGAAGCAGTCATTGTGACTCTTCTGCAATGGTAAAATCCCCTCACTTTAGGACTTGTCCAAATCCAAATTTGGACATCTTTTGAAAGAGATGCAATAGTTTCTCTTTCAGACAGGTTTTGAAGGCTTGAAAAGATGAGAGCAAGCATTTGTGGCTAGTTAGGATTTTTAATAAATAAATCCAATAGTATAATGACTATTCAGAATTTTAACCACAAACATGTAATTGGATACATCATTAACCTTGCTGTAGAAAGGAGGGTGGGGAGCTTAAATATTGACATGATGATTCTTGAATTGGTATTGTAAACAGGCTATAATTGTTCCTGTCTTTTCATTTTTCCCAAGTCAGTAATAAATTTATCCCTAGTATGACAAGATTGTATGAAAGTATAATCCACCCTTAACCAAATCTTTACTATTACCCCATATAAGCACACCAGGTGATTCTGGCTGACTGTATCCTGTCATCAGTTTCCTTATTTGCAGCATATTTTCTCCAAGACTTTTGACCAGGGCAGATACACTTATTCATAAGTAGCAGTTCCAAATGTTTTGGTTCGTTTTGTTAGGCTTCTGTGGGTGTTTGATTAGTTATGTATTTAAATAAAACTCCCTATCCCCAGTGATAAAACTTCCAATGATTAGAAGGAGGATTATAGCGCAGTGGCAGAGCATGTACTTTGCATGCAAGAAAGACTCACTCACTCACTCACTCGGGTGAAATTTCTGTAATTTTAAAACTTGTTCCTAACCTTGTGGTTGGATAATTAATTTGTATGTATTTGTCTTTCCACTTTAATGCAGGCCCAGTCATCTTCCACTGTTGCCTCAACAACACCCACTCTGAAGCCTTCTGAAACAAAGGTATGGTAAATTTTCTGACACAAAGGGTTTAAGTTTTTGTTTTTAATCTTCAAGCAAGTCTCTTTAATTAATGTACTGGCAAGTTAGTGACAAAAACAAATGTCTAAAACCAAATCAACGCTTAAACTTTAATGTGGTTGAAGTCTGGAAGAATATGTCAAACTCTGCTGGTTTATAACATGGATAATTAATTTGTATGTATTTGTGTTTGCACTTCAATGCAGGCCCAGTCGTCTTCTACTGTTGCCTCAACAACACCCACTATGAAGCCTTCTGAAACAAAGGTAAATTTTCTGACACAAAGGATTTGACTTTTTGTTTTTAATCTCCAAGCAAGTCTCTTTAATAAATGAACTGGCAAGTTCGTGACAAAAACAAATGTCTAAAACCAAATCAACACTTAAACTAATGTGGTTGAAATCTGGGAGAATGTGTCAAACTCTGCTGGTTTATAACAATTTCTATCTGTTTTTTTCCCCAGTTCTGTGTACCACAGTTTCTATAAAGAGATTATGATATTTAATGTCATGCTTCTGATTTCTCAGTCAAAAGCCATCTGTGTTCACATGGAATTGATAGTTTAGTTCAGTAGGCTTGTATCTACATGACTGCTTTTAACAAGGATTATAACACTGCTGGCTTACCACCAGTGTTAACTCCTTTCAGACATGTTTAAGTGACTGACAGCCCAATCCTGTGTAACTCTTGCACTGGTGTAACGGTAGATCCCCCAGTGTAAGAGCACTTATGCCAGTGTAACTTTCTGTACGCCGATGGATGCAGGACGGACACCGGCTTAACCCCCCTCAGACACCTCACATGGCAGACACTGGCGCAACTCCGCCGGCGCAGGTGGCATTCCGGGGGCGTCTGAACTCTGAATGCCCCCAGAATGCCCCCTGCACCGTGTCCATACCGCATCCGAACTGCGCATGTGAGGTGTCTGAGGGGAGTTAAGCTGGTGTCTGTCCTGCATCTGTTGGCGTAGGGCAAGTTACACTGGCATAAGTGCTCTTACATCGGGGGATCTACTGTTACACCGGTGCAAGAGTTACACAGGATTGCGTTCTAAGTTCCACTATAAATGACAACAGTACTTAAGAACAACTGGGGTATAGTAGTAGTAGTAACAGTAGTTATATACTGCTTTTCAACAAAAAGTTCACAAAGACAAAATCAAGTTACAGACAAAAAAAGTTACAGACAAAATCAAATGATTAAATGGCTCCCTGTCCCAAAACGGCTCACAATCTAAAAAAGATGCAGAACACCACCACCTAACAGCCACCAGAAAAGACACTGTGCTGGGGTGAAAGGGGGGCAGTTACTCTCCCCCTGCTAAATAAAAGAGGAGCACCAATTGAAAAAGTGCCTCTTGCCCAGTTAGCAGAGTTTGGGAGATTACTCACCAGTGATTTTAAATGTGGTCAAATTGTATGCTTCTTCCATGTTGCTCATTACTGCTGTTATTGTAATGAGCTGTGTCCACAATCAGGTTTTCTAATAATAATTATTAGTATTATGTAAACAATTCTAATCTTCCTGTTATGTGTCAGGAGGAGCCATAATGCTCTGGATTTGTCTGTACGGAAGCATATGCAGAGCCAGTGGGCAATCGGCCTATATTCCTTACTGTCGATTGTGTTTAGTCATCTGTGCAAGTCCTAAATAGCGTTACTACCTTAGAGAGTTATCTTCGTCAGTTAAAATATATATTGCCCAAGGGGGAAATAGTTCCATGGTTAGGACATTAATAAACCATGTAAAATTATTCTTTTTACGCCTTCATCCTCTTCTGTTCTTCGTGTTTCTAAAATTTGCCACATTTGCCAAATATAAAGCATATAAGCAGAGCTATCATTGTTTTGCCGTTCTGCCTGTGTTATCAGACTCATTATTACAATATTTAACCAAGCACAAATGCTGCTTTTGGATTTTGAATTATGATTCTACCAACACACAGTCAGAACAAACAGCAAAATATATATACAGTGAGGAATAATTTCATATTTATTTGCAACATTTCACATTAGCAAACCAAACGAGGTTCCCTTGATCATTTGCATATAAGGTAATGCAACCCAGATATTCCAGTAATGAAAAGTTTATGATCAGTGGCATCCTTGCTTTTTATGTTTGATCTGAAATGGTGTAGTAAAGATGAATAGTTGGAAGCAAGGGGCTATGAATACAATCTTGTAAGATTTCACTTGTTAACTTGTCACTGTTTTAAAATCTCCAACCACTTCAGTAGATTTTTTTAAAATGATGAACTCGGCATGTAGCTTTCCTGTGTAAACGTTCACCCTTAAATTGAATGTTGCAGTTTTGACTTATTAATTTGACAGTCTCATTGTAATATGTAAAGCTAGGAAATGTAAACTTGCATGTGGTTCAGCATGTTTAGTTCCCATCAACCTGCTTACTAGGGATGAATAATTTCCTGGTAAAACGGGATCATCATGATTTGTAAATGTATTTATCACTTTGTGCCGCCTTGAACCCTAATTATAAGCCACAGTCTCTGAAACAGCAATAGCTAAGCTCTTGTCCATCTTCATGGGGCTGGCACTCAAGTGGTCATATAAATAGGCAAAGTAGTCATTCATCTAAATAGGCAAAGTAGTCATTCATCTACTTATAGGTTCAGATGACAGCTAGCTAATCATGATGTACTCCCTGTCTAATTGAAAACGTTAATAGTTCCACATTTGTAAAGGTAAAATTATTTGAGCTTTACAAACGGTTAAGATCTTGGTGGACCCCAGAAATGTTCTGCCCTCCTTGTGTGAGCAGAATGGAGGAGTATTTTGCTCTTTAGTTAAAAATAAATGTATGTGCTTGTAATTCATACTACCACTTTGCAGAAGAGACTTAATACTGGAAGAAGTGGAGCCACTGGAGAATATAAGTGTCACTGAAGCAGACCATCAAAAGTCTTGTTAACTATCCTTTAACACAGTACCAGGTGGTAATTGAAATGACAAGGGTGCCAAAGAACTGGACATTCTGCTTGGGGTGCTGTGTGGTGCTTTTGAATAAGGGTATATTGCCTTCTTCTGGTGGTGTGTGCATTCTTGAGCCTCCAACATTTAGGATCACAAAAAGGAAGAGCTTTGCTTTAGCTGCTGCTATAGGTTAGGCTTGCCAGAATTTTGGCAGGTCTTCTGTCTGAGACATTAGTAGGTTTATTGTAGGATTGGGGTAGAACAATTAATTGAAAATCTTTCTTTTTAGCTAATCTGGGCATGAAGAAAATGTATCAGAAGCTGTTGACTATTTCTCAAAACACAGAATCCTTTTTGGTTGCAGTCTTTGATGGCAGAGCTAGCCTGTCCTAGCTATCCCTAGCTTGAGATTCAGGAACTGTATACATAACCCAGGATCCAAAGAGTCGTGCAGTTCCAACTGCCTGAGGAGGCACTGGGTTTATGTTCTCAAACATGCAGTTTGAAATGGCATAGTGGTCAAGGAAAAAACAAACAAACCACAATCCCACTGGATATGCCCGAGCTTTTATGCACAACTAAAGTAGCTTTTTGGATCTGGACCATATTATTTTTTGTTGTTGTATGTGTTTTTAAAATTTATAACCTGTTCTTATCCCTGTAAATTCAGGACTGATAACGTACAGATTTGCAAAGTGTTTTTTAATGACTAAAGAAGTAAAATTCTGTCCGCAGATTCCCAAATCTTTGTCTCCTGTCTCCTCCTATCTTCCCTCTAAATCTAGTGTTCTCCATAATTTTTGCACTCCTTTTGCTAATTTCTCATTTTAAACCTGCTTCAATTTACTGCTATATTAGAACCACCTTTTGCTCAGCTACAGTACATAACACCAAAGCTGGAAAAAACAATAGGTTGTTTGTGCTTCTTCCCCCAATCTCTAGGACACACTGCAGCAGCTAAAACAGACTCTCCCCCATATGGATGTCACATTTGGGCAGCTTCTTCCCACACAGCACCTAGCAATTAACGGGGGTACTCCTGAGCCAGCCAGGTAGACTAATGCCTAGAGGCTTCTCATAGTAGGTGGGTTGGTCCAGAATGACTGAACTCCTCTTGTCTTGCATCCCCATGGCACCAGGAAGTTAAGACTGGAGTCGTGGTGGTTGAAGGCCATTAAGGGGGCTGAGTTCAGAATAGGACAAGTTAATAGAAAAGAAAATTGGGATTGGAATGGACCAAAAGGCTACGGCTCCTGCAGTACGACCATCTGACTACTAGCTTCTCCTCACAAGCCAACTCATGTAATGCATAAATAATGTGTGTACAACAAGCAGAAGGAACATGTGCCCCATTTCCCAAATAGCTCAAGCAAATAAGCCAAACATGAAACGAGAGGAGCACTGTATCAGTAGTACAACTCATATTAATAGCTGTATAATCTGGGATTTTCATTTTGCCTTTTTTAGTAACATAGAAAGCCGCTTTAAAAAGAAAAAGCATAACATTAATGCTGTATGCATTAAAAATATTCCCCTCCATTTTTAAACAAAAGTACACTTTTCATTTCTTGAGCTATTTAAAGTATTTTAAAACTCTTGCATCCTGCCTTTCCCTTTTATTGCAAAGATGCCCAAGGCAGTTAACAACAGTGGTGATACAATAAAATACGGTTTCTTTAAATTTTCTGAGTTTGTGCTCTCAATACCAGGCTGCTTCCAGCCAGCAACAGACCACTAGACTGTCGTCCCACAAAAGGAAAAGAAACAAGAAGCAGGTGATACAGAAACTGGTTTTTGTGCATCTATGTTTGAAAATAACCGCAGTCACACCAGCAGCATGTGTGCACCTGTTAGTCCTGAACTAATAAACTCCAGTTTGTCTGTGTTAAATTGCATAATATCATGCGCAGTCTTTTCTCCAAAACATATAGTACATTGTGTAATTCAACCATCAAATATAATTTTCATCGGTGTTCTCATTTCTAAGCATTTCTAAGCATTTCTTACCACTCAAAACGACTAGCGAAAGATATCACGATAAGACTGCTAACTGGTAGAGAACCCCATTGCGTGTTTGCTCAGAAAAACTTGCTATAGTAGTTTTCGTACAGTTGTCCAACAAGAAAGCAAAGATTTCTGCTTCTGCTTATCGTTTGATGTGTTTGTGTGCCTGAGATTTTTTTGATGCTTTTGCTCAATTTTAGAGACATGTCTAATCTAGGGAACAATATAAAAATGTATAATTTTTGAGCCAGTGAACAATTTTAACATTTCCCATGACTCTACTGTGCAAACTGCTTTGTAGTATATTATGGCTGTAGTCCACACTTACTTAGGAGTAAACATCATAGGAATAAACGGGGCTAACTTGGTAGATATGCATAGGATTGTACTGTCAGTGAAGTTGTTCCCAAGGTCCAACCTGCCATAAACTCCTTTAGTCTTAGAAAATTCCATATTATGAATGTTCCATGTTCCGAATGCTTCTCTCTCTCTCTCCATCTCCCCCCCCCCAATCCACCATTCTTCCTGTCCTTCTCCCAACATTGCAGTTTGAACAACATTTCTTATCTGATGCTTATGTCTGTCAATTTCTGTGCTTTGCTTCCTTTCGCTGGCTGACTGGAGAGAGCGGAACAATCTTACCTATGTGCTATGAATGAGTTAAACGTTCACAAGCCAGTTTAAAAGTAGACTTGTGAAAAGTCATGGGATTTGTAGTTTTTTACTCCTTTGCAGTATTCTTAATACCGACTCAAAAGACTACAATCCCTATCAGCAACAGCTCAGATGAGCTCATATTGCTGCAACCAATGAAAATTCATCCTCACTTCTTTGGCCCTGCTCTTCAGGATCTCTCTCCATTCTGTCCAGTTCTGGTTTTTTTGCTCCTAGAGAGAGATCCTCTTTTTCTACTCATTTTAAAGTACTAGCCCGAGAGTCTTGTTTCCTAGACTTAAGATTTTTTAATTCTGTAACGTTGTTCATCTTTCAGGCACTACAAAAAGCAAAAGCCGAATCAGAAAAAGCAGCACAGTTAGCCAAGGTAAAGGAAAGCATACTGTTCTTTGTGTTTGAATTGAACAATGTGTCTTAATCTTTTTTTAATCAAAAACATTTGCCTCAGTGGGAACTGAGTGGCATCCCAACTCTCTGCATGTTGACTTGCAAGTAAGTAAGTAATGCTGTGTTTAATCGGACTTACTCTCAGACAAATGTGCATAGGACTGTAGTCTAAGTATGAATGTGAACAAATGATCTTGAATGCAGTTGTGTTAGCTGAGAACCATAGCTGTATCTTGTTTTGTGATACACATACAATGTTTTGAATTTGGGCAGTGTTAAACCTTTTACTATTCAGTGAAAATTATAATAATGTTTCTTTATTCATCACGCAGAGCAGTTTGTTCTACAATTTAAAGATCAGTAACAGCAACATGTAAAAGCCTATTTATATTATCTCTTATTGCTACACACAGCCAGAGGATTCTCAGACTAAACCCCCATCTGAAGAGAAGCAAAAAGACCCTGGAGGGGTAATTTATTTTCACACTATTCTGATACTATTCTTTTCAATGCATATATATGCAAAGACATTCATCATACTTTTTTTTATTTGTGCAGGCAAAAAGCCCAAGCAAACCTTCTGTGGTAGCAGAACCTAAACAACCAAGTACAGGAAAATCAGCCTCTGGTCAGATTGACAAGTTGTCATCGCAGGTGACATCTGTAAAAGAACCCAAGGTGAAGCATAGCAAATCCTATTAATAAAATTTTCACTGAGTGCCACTGCTAGGGTTTGGTATGCAGAGTTGGCATACCAAGGCAGGTTCACTAGCTATACTGTGATGCAGAGCAAGTAGTTATACAGTAGACCTCATGAAATTGATCCAGATTAGTGCTGTCATTAGCTGATGGCTAATGTGAACTGATTCTTGTGATCTAGTGGAAAGTGTGTAGAATTTAAACCTGGTTTTAAATTCTAGCTTAGCTTTTGGAGATACTGAATCGTCTTGGAAGAGTCGTTTTCTTTGCCTTAATGTGGTGTTGAGACTAAGCACTGAAAAAATGCCATATAAATAATATTTAATTTTATGTAATATTTATTTCTGAGGCATGGGGATTATGCTCTAGTAGACCTTTTCCAAATACAGTTGTCCAGTTGTAGCAGAACTTCAGATGTGGTGATTTTCCAGAGATGGAAGTGAAAGCATGCCAAAAGCATTTTGGCAGTGTTAAATTATCCTCATTAGGATATTATGCCCGTACTGTAAGCTGGTCATATTTAGAAGCAGACTATTTTGAGTAGCCTTAGCTTTGGCATCCTTCTTAGAAAAAAATCATATGAAATTTTTCTCTTTTTTTCTCACCTCAGGCTAAACCTGATAATAAACCATTGGCTACTACGGCAGCCGTTGCAGCTGGTGCAGTAACAGCTGCTGCTGGCTTGACTGCCACATCCACAGAGGTGGGTTCACAGTTTAAGGTTCATCAGTTGCACAAGTCAAGCCCATACTAGTTCTGAGAAGTGCATTCTTATTTTCAGACGAAAGAAAATAAAGATGAAGCCAAAACTCCAGCTACTGCAGACAGTAAACCATCTGAAAAGGTAAGCAGCTGTTCAATATCTATCAAAGGTAATGTAAAATGCAACACTGATTTTTATTTTAATCTTAGCATATCTAGTTTAGATGACATAAGAACATAAGAAGAGCCTTGCTGGATCAGGCCAAAGGCTTATCTGGTCCAGCTTCCTGTATCTCACAGTGGCCCCACCAGATGCCTCAGGGAGCACACAGCCAACAAAATAACCTGTTTCCTGTTGTCACTCCCTTGCACCTGGCACAGAGAGAACCTACTTCTAAAACAGGAGGTTACTTATGGCTTGTAACCTGTGATGGTCTTTTCTTCCATGAATCTATTCAAACCATGACCTTGTTGCTTTTTTCAATATACATTATCTATCAAGTTTAGTTCACATAGTATAGTTTTAATTTTATTTGTTTGTACTGTGTTAAGCTCAGACCTTCCTTGTTTTAACTATGAATTGCTGATCTTTTGAAGGGAAGGAGGGCATGTAGCTTAGAGATTAGGGCTCTTCTCCCGGCCAGATTCCTAATCTGAAGAAAGAAGGGACTCTATCTCCCGGCACTGAAACTGAGGAATTTTTTTTTAATGTATGCACCTTTAATGAAAATAACTAAACCATTGCAACTCGCATCTCAACTTTTTTAAAAACATCTGACAGTGCCAAAGTGTGTGTTTGGGGGGGGGGGGGGTGAGCGACAGACAGATGAGGATGAAGAAGGATGGAAATAGAGAGCAAGACCTTGAAAAGACTAAGGGCCCAGTTCTATCCAACCTTCCAGCTGTGCCAACAGGGTGTGTGCTATATTCTGTGGTGGGGGTGTGGTCACGGAGGCTCCTCAAGGTAAGGGAAGGTTTGTTCCCTTACATCAAGGCTGCATCGATGCTGGAAAGTTGAATAGGATTGGTCCCTAAGTAATGTTGCTTAGCCCTGATAAGGGAAATGTGTAGAATGGATGGTGATGAAATTATGGTCAGTGAAAGAAAAGATGACCAGGATATTTAGGTAGGTAGAATGGATGTGAGCAGCTGTGTGGAGGACAAGTGATATCCTGTGGGAAGTGGACTTAGATACTAGGGAATTTGGAGCTTTATGGTGATCAGAGGCTCTTGAAAGGGTTGCAGCTTTTGAACTTTCAAATACAGTGGGCCCTCAGTATCCGTGGGGGTTCTGTTCCCGGAATCCCCACAGATACTGAAATCCACGGATAGCGGAATTTGCTATCACAGATACTGGATTGCAATGCATTCTGGGGTGATCCTGGGAAAGGGAGGGGGAGTTGCGCAACCCGGAAGAGGCTTCCAGAAAGCAATTTCACCTTGTAGAAGCAAGAAAATGCAGCGGTTTGCAGCGGAAAGGTAAGGAAAGCACTTTTTAACTTTTTTATTTTTAAAATCTTTTTAGGTTGGCCCCAGTATCCGCAAAGCATCCGCGTTGAGCCAACTCCGCGATGCTGAAGTCATAAATATGGGAGGCCAGCTGTATGTTGAAGTTTGCAGTTAATGAAGATAATGCAGAAAATAAACAATGACTTAATGAATTATTTTGAGAACAGTAGTGCATATCATATTGTGTTTTGTTTAAATGCATCTGCATTACCATCTGGAATATTGTATACCTTTTTAAAAATGTAAATATCTGTTTGTTTAGTCTGACTTAGATGCTGCCTTAGATGATCTAATAGATTCTCTGGGAGGTCCTGCAGAAAATGAACCGCCTAGTCCTGCATATACTGGACCTGCAGTTTCGGTATGGAATCTCATCTGTAGGTGTAAAGATGCCTTATTTATCTTTTCTTATTAGGTCTGCATTTGCAGGCCAGTTATCTGCAGTAGTTCCTTTCAGTGTATGAACAAATTAAAATCATGAATGGATTTGAGCTGAATTACCATTCCAATTCTCTTGTGGATATACATGCCGGTAATTTTTTGGCACTTTGTTTTTGTGGTTTCAACATAAATGTCTTTTAACATTATATGAAATATTTTTAGGTAACTTATAGTAACTTATATGAAATATTTTAATATTCATTGGAAGGCTATGATGCATCTGTCCAATGGAACTCTTCCTACTTTTCCTTTCTACTTCGATTCTTTTTTCCTTCCCCTTGCTACTTTTGGTAGTTTATTGAATTAATCAGTTATATGTACATAAGTCCATTAATGTGTATGTCTGTTTATACCATAGGGGTGTGTGCATAATTTATATTTTTATATAGCATAATGAACAGGCCAATCCTACCCTTCTCCCCCACTGCCCTCCCCTCTCGTTCTGCCCTCCCCCACTGGCTCCACCAGTGGGGGAGAAGGATAGGATTGGGCTGAAAGTAAGAGAAGTAAAGAAATTTCAATGTAGTGTTTTTTTTTCTCACTGTGTAGTAGGGCTCTGTGTATTCTCCCTTCCTTTTTGAGGGGTCTCATTGGGAGAGAGTGTACCAATTGAATGGAAAAGACTATTCAAGCTAATGTGGTCAGCCCAAACCACGTGGTTGTAGTATTCTAACACACCTCCAGTAGTATAGGAATACACCAGAGGGAAGCAGCTTCCAGTGTAGAACTGAATTGAGAAGAACTGCAACATGCATATTTTCTTGACCACCTTATCAGCCTCCATCTGAGTGCCTCTGAGCATATTGTTTCTCCTTTTCAGTAATGAATTTACCTGTATTGACCATTCACTTGATTCACATTAGAGTATTGATGCATCTTTAGTTTCTGGCATGGACAAACCCTTCCATTGCATGGCAAAAGATGACATAGTGTTCTAAATTTAGATGTTGGAAAACAGAGATCAAATGACAACCTAGGCTTTAAGCCCAGTTTGTGGGGAGGATAAAGATAATAGAATTCCTAACAACTTTTAAAAGGAAAGAATGAGCGGGTGTGGGGATAACTATGCTGCATCCATCGTTTTTTTAAAATTAAAATACCATGTGTGACCCTGGATTAACTTTTATTCTTGTACGGCAATTAGCAATTTTAGAAGCTTAGCAAATAATAAATTCTCTCTTTCTCAATAGTACTGGTAAATCAGAACGTTGATGAATGAGCTGTTCGTATTTGTAAATTAGATCTAATTTTTATTTGCTGCAGGACCCAATGTCGTCCTTGTATATAGAAGAGTTGGGCAAACGAGAGAGCACAATTCCTCCAGAGTACAGGCATTTATTGGAGGTAAGTAACTGGCTCCAAACTTTGCTTCAGATGTTTTCTCTGCTTCACATTGGCAGCATCTCTCACCGTAAGATTAATTTCCTTTTTCAGAGTAAAGGAGATGGCACAGTGGTTCCCCCACCAGCGGCAGAATCTCAGGTATGATTACTTTGTGAAATGTGAAAATGAACAATTGCTGTCTTATTTTAAGGACTCCTTGGGTATTTTGACCCACATCTGGTGTTTTTGTATATTTGCATTGCAGCTCAGGAGTGCGTATTTCACGGACGTAGTCTTGGACAATGGTTTTAGTGATATAAATGAGATTTACTGACAGTAGCTAACTGCAGCTGTGCAGGCTTAAATGGTTTCTGGACAATTGCAATAAGATATGTTTAACTAATGCTACAAGGTCTTGCCTTCTGTTCATTTCATTGAAGTAAGTACAAAGGTTCTGCAGATCGATACAGACACTGTAAAGAGAGTTACGCTCCTTTATGTTGTGGTAACGTTGGTGGTAGGTTCCAGGAGATGTGAATCTGGACCATAGTTTGCCATTTGGTGATGACCGAGGTTCGATTATTTCTGCAGTTGCTTTCGGCAGAATGTGGGCTGTACATTGAATCCTACAAAATTAGAATGGCCAGAGCTTAAGTGTTTTGTTCTATGAAACTAATCCTATAATAAATACCTTTTTACAGAAGCTCCCCTACTTATGAACAGGATACGTTCCAGGGATCTGTTAAGTTGTTTTGTTCAGGGTCACAGGGATGGTAGCGAACAGCCCTGACCAGCCTTTTTTTAAAGGGCCCCTTTAAGGCACAGGAGAATTGCCAGTTAATACCCCCAGACAGCCACCGTAACAACTAGATTGGAGTACTTCAGGGCCCCTCACAATACTTTCAGCGATGGAAGCCCCATGTCCTACCTAAGCCAGTGGCTCAGCGGTGGCCACTCGAGTTTTAGTCTGGGCCCTTGGCAGCAAGGGGCTTAAGCTTGGAAGGAAGGGTGCTCCAGGACACAGCCTCAATGCAGGAGAGAGGCGGAGGATCAGTTGAGAGGCTCCTGCCGCTCCAGAGGGGGTCATTGGCGAGGAGGTTGACAGTGGATTCCTCTTCCCATCTTCATTGGGACAGCCTCCCTGAGACTTGGGGCTGACTCCTTTTTGTGCAGAGGGCCAGGCATCCGCAGCCCTTGGTACTTGGCCCTGCAGAAGACTTCCTCACAAGCCAACTGCTGGGCTTTTATACCCAGCAGCTTTTTTTGCGTGCTTCCGTTCATCCTCTCCCTCCGCTCCCAGGAATCCCTGGATTCCGCGTCTCTGTTGCCACAGCAACGGGTCTTGCTATTAATGAACTGTCCCCAAGCAACTTCCCTTGTTGGTTTGTGGTGGTGTTTATTCTTGCTAGTCCAGGCATAATTGCGCCTACGCCAAAGCATTTGAGGCTAGGAGTCTGGTCCTGAATGGCCGAATCAGCCACATTCCTTTCTCAAATGTTCATAACTTGAAAGTAGGGGAGCTTCTGTATTAGGATCAGCTACTGCATGAATTTTGAGAGGAGAGCTTGATGTTTTGTCCTCCTAGAATAAAGTCCCATCTCCCATGTTTTTGGAGCAGTTTGACATGCATCTGTCCATCTTAATTCTCACCCTGAAGAAGTCTCCTTTTCAACAGAGAGAATCGTAATGGTTTCCTGGAGAATACAGAGAAATTGTGCAGACCTTTCTTTAGCAAGGACAACTGAAATCTTTTCTATAAAACATGATTTGAAAATCCAGTATCTCATTTCAACAAGCAGTCTACTCTTCAAATAATGTTCATTAACAGTAGATAGCTAGCTCCTAATCTAGAGACACCTACTCCAGGACAGACCGATATTATGTGGGAGTGGTGTCTCCCACTTAAGTGCTGCAATGGCCCATTTTCTCACCTGTTGTGAAGCATTTTCTCACCTGTTGTGAAGCAGCAGTGGAAGGTGGAGGAGGGTTAGAAAGGATCCATTCACTGCAACACAGGAAGGGATCCCTTTTCTCTGCTGCCATGTAGCTGTTAAAGCAACAGATGCCGTCTCCGTATCAGAAGCTGAATAACCTAAGCAAAGCTGTGCATCAATAAATGTGCACTGCCCACAAATCGTAAGCTGCTGTTGGGCAACTATTGTAAACATAACCCAGTTTGTGTTTTCATTTAGCCGACAATGACAGATGATGACCTTGCAGATGCTCTGTCATCTGATTTTACTTGCAGTGCTGTACCATCTGCTGGAGAGAAGAAAGCCCTGCCAAAAGAGGTACTCTCTTTACATGAGCTCCTATTAGCCCTAATACTATTCATCCAGATGTATGTATTAAGGTTCGTTTCACAATTATGCTAGTAACCTAATCTGTCTAAATTGTTTTATGTTATCAAAGAAGCCTGCAAAAGAAGGGGATCTTTTACAAGCCGAATCTACAAGTCTGGTCAGCAGTTCAGCTCCTCCTAAAGAGAAGAAACCAAAACTGATAGAGGTATAACTATACCCTCTTCTGGATTAAGTACTTTGATTTTTGCAAAATAGGCACACAGATTCTTCTGTTCGTCTGGTATCTGAAAGAGTATTACAAAGCTGTATGAAGAGGGGTTCAGTGTAGAAAACCCCTCTGGGTTTATATGCTCAGACTACACTGAGGGAGCAAACCCAGTGTTCCAATTCAAACATACTTCTAACTATGGTTTAGTGCTAAATGAACCAAGCCATTGTGATCATGTGCTCCTCTGTTCTCTGTCTCTTGCATGTGTGGGGGGAGAGGGAGATCTTTTGTTTTCACTTTAAAACCAACTATAGTTCCACATTATGAACTGTGGTTAGTTCTAACCCTAATTTGTTTTCAAGCTATGGTTTGATTCTAGTTTATTGAAGCGAACCACACTTCCTTGACTTATGTAACATGAAACTATGGCTTGCTTATAAATGTGTGGGGGTGTGAGAGAAAAAATATGTATGTAAGAAACCAGGTGCATAAACATGTATAACATGTGAACTCCTGAAGATTAAAATTTATATATTCTGGATTCATGATTTATTTCAGAATAATTTTAGATGGTTGTACTGTAATCATTAAATTGCTTCTCTAATGCAGATTACCTTTGAGCAGTTTCAGGTGTGTATCTCATACCCTAATCTGTAGTGAATATTTAGAGAGAGTGATTCCTAACTTAAATACTGAGCATAGAATATGTAATGCTCCTTTTGGCCATCAGAAGCATTTTTAGATAGTTTTGATTGGGATTCAAAGCATTTTAAATCAGGATGTGATTACATTTACTTTATCATTTGAAACGTTGTTTTTTTCCTTTCTGTATCTGAAAAAATATTTACTGTACTCACTTGTCTTCACTATGTGCAATCTGTGTGTTGGCATGGCTTCCGTTTTTCCTTGTGTTAAATTTTATTATGGTCTAACCTTTCCCCACTGATATAAAAGATAGCACTAGATAAAATGGGTTGAAATAGCACATCTGTGATTTATCTGGATACAATAATAACATAATTTATGGACTTTTTTCTGAGCATGCTGTATTCCAATGAATGGGAACTTAGGTACAGCTCACTTAGTGGAGTTTCTTGAGTTGTGTCTTGCACTGTTCATTTTATTCCCCTGAGCAGACAGCCTTTATACCGTACCACTTGTGAAAGACTTGGACTGAGATTCAAAACCCAGAGTGAATTTAGTATTATTTCACTGCTCTAGTCTCTATTATTGGGGTTTATTTGACGTTCAGTCTTAACTACAAACAAGCTGAACCTCACAGACATTTGATAAATGCTGGCTTGTCTTACTGCCAGATAGCAAAAGGATATGCAGTTTACCCTCCTATGTATACCGATGCCTTTAACAACCTGCCTAGATTACAGTATGTAACTGAATTGCTGTTTAAGAATTGTATTAATCAGTGTAAATCTCAAGAGCATAGCCTCAGTTCTAAGAACCTCAGTATGCCAAGGGAGATAAATGTATGCTTAAGACACCTGCTATTTTAAAAGCGCATCATCATATTATGTATTTAATATATAGGAGGCAATTGGTGAGAGTGCCCTGGATGCCCTTGTGGATACACTTGGAATGCCAGAACCAGAACCTGCAGAAGACCTTTCCTCCATTGTTGAAGTTGAAGAGGTGATATTACGCTGCAAAACCTTATGAAACAATGCCCCCCTTTTCCCCATTGCCAGCAGTCTCCTAAGAACATTAAGCCCGTGAAAATGGTAGCCAGGGCTGCACATGTACTGAAATGCAGTGTAGCTTCATTAGAGTGCAAATCTGTATGAGAAACGTTGGGAAGATTTTTCCTGAGAAGGAATTGTACAATATGAATACATAGGAAGCACTTTGCCCACTGAGAATGCTCTACTAATGCTTTAATACAGGATTTTTTTAGAGTCCATTGACATCTGTGGTCCATTGCTGCACAGCAGCAGTCCTTGTTGCCTGTCATTTCTTCTGGGCGGCAGTAGTGGACGGGACCTTTCTTTTCTGCCTTTGGCCTCATGCGGTCATGCCTCTTCTTCTTTTTCTTCTTCCACTAGTCAGAGAGCAGGTGGCAGTGGCTACTGCGAGCTGCCACTATTTCCCTGCCTGGATGAGCAATAATTGCTGCTAGGAGCAGCCACTTCCCATAGGGAGTAGTCAGATGAATGAACGGCTGTTGTGGTTCCTGGTCTTCATTGCCTTTCGCTTTGTCATCCAGCCAAGCTGCTCATGGAAGTAGCCACTGCTTGCCTGTCCACTTGACTGGATGATGGGTTGCGGCAAGCAGTTGTCGCCACTTGTCCTCTGTCCAGGAGCAACAACAACCTTAGTAGGCTTGGAGGGAGGGGTTGGGTGAAATCTTACTGAGGGCTCCCCAAAAGATAGAACCAGCCCTGGACTGAGTATTGGATTGGCTGGATTTCTCTATAACCTAGCCAAGCAATAAGTTGATACACTCTGATTCTTTTTACTCAGCCAAAAGCCAAAGAAAGGAAAGAGAAGAAGCCTGGTGAACGTGATGATACAATTCCTCCGGAATATAGATTAAAACCGGCCGTGGTAATTTTGCATTGCATATTACAAATTCTACATGTTATAATTCTTCTACTTTTGTTCATTTGTCTTACTATGTAAAATTTGTAATTTAATTTGCCACTAATTTTTTTTTTAAATGTCAGTGGTTTTTTCATTGGATTTTTGAAATGTTTCAGCTATAATCTCCCTTTTTAAAATAACCTGGTTTAAAATAAAATCTGAACGTTGCTGTAGCATTATTAAAGATGTAAATTCATTGGATAAACTGTGGCTGAGTCATTGCATTGTGGTGATGGTAAGACTTTCTAGGGCGGATTATATCTTCTATGTAATCCCCATTTTAAAAAACCTTGATGTGAAGTATCTTAAAGTTGCTGTAATGGAAACTGCATAGATAATGATACATATTTTTGTTTTAATTTTTAGGATAAAGATGGAAAGCCTTTATTGCCACAACCTGAAGAAAAACCCAAGGTTAATGAAATAGATTTGATGTACTTTTTGTGTATATAACAAATCAAGTGGATGTTACAGATTTTTATTTATTTATTAAGATTTGTGATGCTTTTAGGGGAAGCATGCTAAACTACAGAAATTTGAAGTGAGTTGTGTTAATAATAATAATTAAACAACCAGTATTTATATACCGCCTTTTCTTTGGTCATCGGATTTCTCCTCCGACTTTAACTCAAAGGTGGTTTACATGGGCAGGCTTTCTAACCCCCAAGGGTTTTTTACAATGCAATAATGTTCTAATCTTTCGTAGAACCCTTCATTCTAGATGTTTCTTTCGCAGTCCAGCTCTCTCTCTCTCTCTCTCTCTCTCTCTCTCTGGCATTCGCCTCACCACGCCTTAGCTGACAGGGCAACCTTGACTCTCACTCAAGTGCAGCTGCAGTTCCACCCCCCCACAGTGGCTCTGCAAGCTTATCAGCTCGGCGTGCCGGCAGCTCTCCGACAGACACAGACACTTCCAGCTGTCTCAAACTGCCATCCTTCAGATCTTCAGGCATATATGAGACTGTCGCTCTAACAACTGAGCCAGACGTCCTGCCCCTTTAATGCCCCTTTTGGTTGAAGCCTATATGGCAAACTAAATATTTTGAGTCGAGTTACATTTTCTAATTAAAATTGGGGTAGTCTTTTTGTTGTAGTAGTATTGCGAACATGTATTGCTTAGTTACCGACGATCATACAGCCAGTTACCTTTGTCTGAATGGTCCTGACAGTTTATGTTGCTTTATGGTGTAATTGTGCAAATGTATTTCTGTTCTGCTTTATAATTTTAATAGAGGATTAAAACAAGGACAATGTATGCATAAACAGCATTGGCCTAGGGCAGTGGTTCTCAAACTGTGGGTTGCGACCCACCATTGAGAACAAAAGCTGTCTCTTGCCCCCTTAAGGGGCGGGGACAGCATGGTGGCAGCAGCATAAAAGTGCCCGAAACCGCCATGTTCGTCCTTACCGGGGCTTGGGGGTGCTTCAGGGAGGCCTGCGTGACCCTCTGCAGGCTTCCCCAATCTTCGGATCGCCGAAAAATGGTGATTTTTAGTCGCTTCTGGTTTTCGTGAATTTTGAGTGGAGAAGAGCAATGAGTTGGAGCCTTGGAGATGTTCTAGCTGACCACTCTTGCTGTCTTCCAAACTTCCTTTTCAAATCCAGCGAGTCCAAGGGGAGGTGGTGGCAGGGCAGCAGTGCCCAGTGCTTCCTGTCTATCTTCCTCAGTCTGCCATATGGCAGTCTGGCAGGACGTGTGGTCCTGAGGTTGAACTGCCTGAAGACTGCCGTAAGCTAAGCAAGAGCAGCCCATTCTTGGTGGAAACAAACCGGAAATCACTGATATCGCTGATAAGCTGTTATGACCCTCGGTGGCAGAGAGGCGTCGCTATTGTGTGCCGCGGTGAGAGTACGGACTGGAATGCGGAGAATGTCAGTGACAGAGCGATAACAACTGGGGGAAAAGTTTCCCTGTTCAGCTTGATCTGTGGCATCCTGCGGAGAGCTTGAGGCTTGTGTTCGGTAGCTAAGTGAAGAAGACTACACCATGGAAGAAGCCATCTGAAATTGTAGGGTTTTATATATAGAGATCCTTATCGGATCTAGACAAAGCCTGCCTATGTAAGCCTGCACGACTCTGAGCATTGTGAAGAAGATTCAGCTGTGTAGCATCCATTTCCTCAAGCTTCCTTTATGAATTCTGACTGTTGATTGACAAATGGCATTTCTGCGTCTACTCCCCCTCCCCCCCAAAAAATGTATAAGTAACACAATGTCCCTTTTCCTCTCTTGTTTGACTTGCAGCCTATTAGTGAATCTGACCTAATTGATGAATTTTCAAAAGATTTTGAATGCCCCGTTCCTCCCACAGAAAAATCCAAACCTGCTGATGTGTCAAAGGTACGTTGGGAAGCATATTTTTAAAATTTGGAATATTTTGTTATATTAGGTGCTTACGGTTTAAAACGAAAGAAGCTTAATTTCTGCATAGCGTTTTTGTCCCCCACCCCCACATGTTCTTCCCCTTATGTTGCCCGTTCTTCCCCTTGTTACTTGTTTTAGAACTGTGTGCTTTACAGAGGGAAGGATAGAGAGGTGCTACATGCATGGCAGTATACTGGGGCAGAGGAACAGAGTCCATAGAGTCATGCAAAGGTTGGACCTATAACTATAACTATTATCGGGGTCTTCCCTACAAGAGCCACAAGGTCCACCAGTGTGATGAGTAGGCCAGAGGGCCTGCAGTTTTACCAGTCTGTCCACAGCTCTCTGTCTGTGGAATGTGACTTGAATGAGTAAAGATACCCAAATGCAGATGTGGCTCCACCTCCTTTGGCACAAACTGTGACTGGCACAGCGGAGACTGGTACAGGAGAACTATACTGGCTAGCTTTTGTTCAGAAAGGCCAGAAGCATGTCCTGTGTGTGTGAGAGAGAGCTTCTTAAACTTCTACTGATTGCCCTTTCAAATGTATATTGCAATAATTATTGGTTGGATAAACCCGCCTCTGAATTCTGTTGAATTCCTTAGAGCAGTGTTTCTCAAACAGTGAGTCGGGACCCACTTGGTGGGTCGCGACCTGATTTCTGGTGGGTCCTAGGTGATGGAAAGATATAAGTAATTGCCACAAACCCTGAGGCTATTCAAAAATCAGATAGCTGCTAATAGCCCTTCAAAGAGCTGAG
Organism: Plestiodon gilberti rubricaudatus; assembly: GCA_026170595.1. Classification (NCBI taxonomy): domain Eukaryota; kingdom Metazoa; phylum Chordata; class Lepidosauria; order Squamata; family Scincidae; genus Plestiodon; species Plestiodon gilberti. Next base: position 43,192,129 of record JANXHW010000002.1, read on the forward strand.
CTCCTGCAGATTGCAAGATAGCTGCTAATTGACCTGCAAACGGCTGAGCTTCTGCAGTTTGCAAGCTTGTGTAAATATAGGGAGATAAATGTTTGAGCATCTCGTAAAGCTAGGTGGGTCCTGATACAGTGTCATTTTAAAAAGTGGGTCCCAGTGCTAAAAGGTTTGAGAACCACTGCTTTAGAATATACCGTGTATTTTCGTTGGTGTAACATCCAGGGAATGATAACACTAGTTTTCACTCTTCTCTCTCTCTCTCCCCCCCCCCCCAAGTGTTAGGTTCTTACAGGATATTTAGTAATATCCTTCTCAGCCCTAATCTTGAAGCTGCTAGAGATCGGCATAGTTTTCCAGCCCACAGTACTGAATGTGAAGCGGCGCCTTAAGCCAAGCTCCAAAGACAGACCAGTTTTTTTAGTTTCAATTATGTTCCGCATGAATATGGAAGGGGCTTATGTGGCAAGAGTAGAAGTTGTGAACTTCCATGCTTAGCAATGCTCAAACTAATAATGTGTTTTTGATATCCAAATTCATTAGTTGTTCTCTTCTTTCAGAAGCCTGCTGCTCCTGAGCCCCCAAAAGATCCTAAGAAAAGATCAGTCCCATCCGCCCCAGGTCCATCAGTACAACCTTCAGCTCCATCAGGAGTTTCTACAGTGAGTAACCTCTTCAGGACCAAAAGTTGAGCCCACATTTTGGGGGACACACCAGCCACTGCTGAGTTAATGTACAATTAAAAGAAAGTACCCTTCAAACTAAATGCTGCTGAAATGGAAATTTGACTAATTCTGAGATTGCCAGCAAGAAATTTAAATATCTGTGTGTTAATTTAGCAAGAAATTTAAATATCTGTGTGTTAATTTAGCAATCTCTAGAAAATGCCATCTTGTGGTGATGTTTTTTTTTTTTAAAGTTGGTAGGAGTCTGGCTAGGAGTCTGGCCATGCCAGTCTCTGTAAAGCTACATGAAGGATGTAAGAGAATGATAAAACTTAGCAACATTGGTTCTTGTTATCTTATCACAGAAGCCTTCAGCAGCTGAGTCCAAAAAAGCTTCTACGGAAGAAGTGATCTCCACTGTTGCTGTTCCTTCTGTGCAATCTTCAGCTCCGACGGCAGCTTCTCCAGTGAGTAAGCTATTCCAAAAATTAATGTAAAGAAGCCTGAATGTCACTTTTTACAGAATTTAGAATGGATGATTTTGTAGCACTGTCTTAATATATATGCACTCAAAAACATTTGGGAGTCTCTGACAATCTGAAATTGTTCCTCCCTAAGCATTTGGAATAATTAACCCTGCTAACTGGGTATAGAGGAACCTCTTAAAGTGGTGTCCTCTTTTATATTTAGCAGGGGGAGAACAACTGTCCCTCTTCTCCCCAGCATGGTGTCTTTTCCAGTGGCTGTTGCTGGTGTCTCTTCTGTGTTGTTGTGGTTTATTTTAGATTATGAGCCCTTTGGGGACAGGGAGCCATTTACTGATTTATTTTACCATGTAAACTGCTTCATGAACTACTCTTGCTGAAAAGCAATACATAAGTATTCTTATTAATATAAATAATAATAGTAATAATAAGTAGATGGAAAATGTTATCATCCTCTGTTCATTAACAGCTGGATGTATATTTAACAATTTTGCATATCATCCCCTGGGAGATTCTATTGACTGAGTTCCGTTGAACTTAACGCACACTGTGTGAAATAGACCTTTTTGCTAGGCTAGGAAATTCCATATGGATTTCATCTATAGTGAGAAGACTGGCTGATAAGATAGCCCTACACTAGTGCATTGTTGTAATACTTTGGTAGTTATGTTGTAATAATTGTCTAATCAACTGTTAGCACTTTAAGAATATGTCTTCAACTGGTCTTCTGATCACTCTGAACTGGTTTAAACCAATGTTGTTTATAGAGTGCACACGTACCTGATGAAGCATTGGAAGCCTTATCTGGAAGTCTAGGAAAAACAGAACCTGCTCCAGAGGACACAAAGCCTGCTGTAGATAAAGTGAAGGTAATGAAAGGATTGGGTCCGTGAATGTAGCTGATATTGATCTGTCAAAGGCTCATATGTTTAGGATAACAATTTGTAAAGAACTGCTACAAGAAAATCGGTTTGGCACACACACCGTCCAAGATGCCCAGTTTCCTAGAAAAGTCTGTTGATTGGACATGTTTACTTTTCTCCCTCTAAAACAGGGAGATTTTATCATAACAGTGGCCAAACTCCAGCATCGAGCAGGCAAAAGGCGGGATGGGTCAGAGTATTGGGCTGTGTGATTTCTGCTGCTTTGCACTTGAAGAAGCCTCGAATTAGGTAAAGGTAAAGGTGACCCCTGACAAAAGTCCAGTCGTGCCCGATCCTAGGGTGTGGTACTCATCCCCATTTCAAAGCCGAAGAGGCAGCGTTGTCCGAAGACGCCTCCGTGGTCATGTGGCCGGCATGACTGTCCTTGCCGCAGCACATAGCATGCGGCTGGAACACGGAGCGCTGTTTACCTTCCCGCAAGCGGTACCTATTTATCTACTCGCATTAACATGCTTTGGAACTGCTAGGTTGGCAGGAGCTGGCCAAGCAACGAGAGCTCACCCTGTCGCGGATTCGAACTGCTTTGATCGACAGCTCATGGTTCAGCGGTTTAACCCACTGCGCCACCCGCTGGCCATTAAGCCTCGAATTAGGGGAGACTTAATTTTGAGGGAACAGTGAAGAACATATCTGAAAATGAGGCAGGCTGTAGGTTTGAGGGATATTCCCTTCATCCACTAGAGCAGTGCTTGTGCCTAGGTAAGGAGGGACTTCCAGTTGCGGCCATTGCTGAAATTTATCTCTGTTTGCAAGGTGGATTTATTAATATTTTGTGACGGTAGGGTAAACTGAGCAACGACTCAGTTCCAGCAAGCTCTGCTTTAACTTGTGGAAACAAATACAACACTAAAACTAGCAAAGTGGCTTAGTCTTTTGTGCGTTTGGATCCTGCATGATATGCATGTTGTCTTGAGTTTTACAAAACTGGATAAAGCCTCAAATTATGTTGTTGAAGATTTCCTGTTTTCCACCTCTAGGAAAAAGCAAAGCAAGAGGAACGTGAAAAACTCGGGGAGGACGAAGAAACCATCCCTCCTGATTACAGATTAACTGAAGCAAAGGTAACTGCTGCTTAATTTTGCTGCATGATTGTTTCAATTTAAAAAGTTGATACGATTAATGACCACAGCTTTTCAGTGTATACATTTGGACACCAAACATATAATGTATACTGAGATGTGGAGAGCTCTAGTATTCAGTAATTTTGTACGAGCATTCTTCAGACCAAGACACGATTTGTGGTTTTCTCCTGCTTTATACCGTAACTATACAATGGACCCTTTCAATCCGCGGATTTGGGACCCGTGAATTTGTTACACTGCAGGTTCTGAATCCGCTGGGGACTGCTAAAAATAGCTTTAAAAGGGGGGAAGGTTAAAACCCTGTGGATTTTTTTTAACCGTTTAGCAGCAAACCGCACTGCTCTGAAGCCTCTTCAGGGCTTCTGGATGCTTAATGACCCACTTCCACTCCCCCCCCCTCCTAGCCTTGTCCCACCTGGGGTAGCCCTGCGGAGACTTCAGAACGGCACGGTTTGCTGCTAAAAGGTTTTAAAAAACCCATGGTTTTTCCCTTTTTTCCCTTTTTAAAATCCTTTTTACAGGGTTGTTTAAGGGACTCTGCTATATGCGGAACCGCTATCTGCGGGGTGTGTGTGTCAAGAATGGACCCCCCGCAGATAGTGAGGAATGTCAAATCCCATTCCAACCCAGTCAAAATGAAAGCTCTGTCAGCTTTTAAAGGATGTGTTTGGGGCTTACTTACACCACAAACGTACAAGAGGGACTTGATTGGTTCAGTGGAAGAGCACATGACTTGCTTGCAAAAGGGTTCAGGCTCAGTCCCAGCATCTCCAGATTAGTATCCAAGGATTGGTAAAAAGCCCTCTTGTCTTATCAGAGAGCTCTGCCCTGGCTCTGTACCTTGTCAAATGGGTTAGGGTTGACACAACATTTCCTACACCTTCTGACAAATGAAGTCAGTTGTCATAGCACTTGAGTAGCTCAGTTGGTGTTAACTTGTGGCGTATTTTCTCTGCAGGACAAAGATGGGAAGCCACTTTTACCAAAACCTGAAAAAAAACCTCAGGTGGGTAAAGATGTTTTAAATAGACTAGTTGTTGTTGGTGCTCTTCAAATAAATGGGGGGAAAGGTGTTTCATAAATACTGTATTTAGTTTAGTCCAACTGGTCTAACGGGATTTACATATATCTATAATCCTGTGAGAACCTAATATTGATTTGATATGGAGTAGTTTTTAAGATGAATATTACCGTGGTGTGTTTACTTCTTTTGATGTCTAGCCTATGAGCGAAAGTGAGCTTCTGGATGCTTTGTCGGAAGGGTTTTCTTGTTCAGCACCAGCATCAAAGGCTGCTCCAGTAGCTGCACCTCAAGTAAGCTTTTTGTGAAAAACAAGTGTATTTAGATCTCATGATTGACCAGAACATAATCTGGTAGTTGTAGGCAATGTTCCAATTTGTTGACTTACTGTCACTTTATGATCAGTGGCGTCACTAAGGCATGGCGGGGGGGGGGACGCCGGGGTGACGTGCCGTGAGGGTGACACGCCGGGACTCCTGGTGCATCACCCTCCTGGCGCATCACCCCCTCCCAGTGCGTCACCCCTGGGACTCGGAGGGTGATGCACCCGAGGCCCGCTTGGTGAGCCACATCTTTGGCGGCTCGGGCACTTCTAACAAGGCCAGGCAAGGCTGAAAGCGGCATGCTCACAACGCCTCTTGAAGCCTTGCCCTCAGAAGGGCCAAACGAGGACACAATTGGGTCTTCGTTCGGCCCTTCTGAGGGCAAGGCTTCAAGCGGTGTTGTGCACATGTGTTGCTTTCAGCCTTGCCTGGCCTTGTTAGACTCGGCCGAGCTGCCGAAGAAGACACGGCTCACCGAGCAGGCCTCGGGTGTGTCGCCCTCCCAGCACGTCGCCCCCTCCCAGCGTGAGCGGTGAGTACTGGGGGGGTGACGCGGCAGTGGGGGGGTTGGGGATGATGGAGTGGGGGTGACATGCCGAGCCGGCCGACCTCCTGCCCGGGGTGACGCGCTGGCTTGTGACGCTACTGTTTATGATCTGGGTAACCAGCAGTAGTGGAAAGGCTTTGACTGTCTAAATCAGTGGTTCTCAACCTGTGGTACGCAGACCACAGGCTGGTGGTATGTGGGCAGCCAGCGGCCAAAATGGCGGCCGCCATGCCATCTAGTCCACACCGTGCCGAGATGGCAGAGCTCAAGTACACGGACTTTCTGAGCGGGGAAGGGCCCTTCTGCTTGCCCTCACTCCTTCGTCTTTCTGTGCTCCGGCGTGAATGCAAACCAGGAAGTAAATGCCAATTACGTCGTTGGCACTTCGGTGGTACACGGCTGCGTCGGAGCCTGCAGAGGTGGTACACCACCCAAAAAGGTTGAGTACCTCTGATCTAAACAAAAAAATTTTTGAGTACTAACTAGATGGAACTCTTTCAAATGACTGATCAATCACCATGAAATGTCCTTCAGTAAATAAGAAGAGGAAGAAAATCAAAACACATCTTCAGCTGCAATCCTATGCACATTTACCCAGAAGTAAGTCAATTGAACACAGAGGGGCTTACTTCTGGGTAAATATGTATAGGGTTGCACTGTTCATTTCATGATGGTCCACTGGTGGCAGCAGCTATGAGGTCCATGACATGTTTTCCTCTAGAGCTGGGGTGGACAATTAATTTTCCTAAGGGGCCACATGAGAAACTGTGACTGTTATGGAGGGCCGGACCAATAGGCTGAACTCAATTCTGTTCCATCTGAATTATGTCTCTTTATTAAGGTAAAATAATTAGCTGCTCCGTGTCTTCCTTTTAAACCTCATGCGGATCAGTCAGGGATAGCCAAAGGGCCGGATGTGGCCCTAGGGCCATACAGTGCCCAGGTCTGCACTGGAGCATTCTAGGAAAGACTCTTCTTGGGCATGTTGAGAAGTTTAAGATGGAAAGAGTTAGGGAGATCTTGGATGGCAGGAAGGAGAATCTTCCTTCCTCAACAGACAATGAAAGTCTGGACTTTTGCAATGGAAAGGGCTCTTCCAAAGTTGAGAGGTCTGTGAGTCTTGGAAGACAGAGCAACATTTCTGGATTATATGACGCTGTGCTGTGGATACACTGCTAAATAATTTTAGAACAGTGATTTGAAGAAATCTAGATCTTGTATGATCCTCTGTTTATCCTTTGATGTCCATAGAGCTTCTGAGCTTGGTTTAGCGTGTGTTCGTGAACCCATTATTTTCACTCTAGAAATCTGCTGCTGTTCCAGCTGAAGAAGTTATCTCTTCGACCACGGCTTCTGCAGTGCACTCAGCAGCTTCATTGCCAGCAGCCACCCCAGTAAGCAGAATGTCCTTTCCTAAGCATTGTGGTTGGGACTTAATCGATTGATTTCAGATCTGTTTCTCATTTAAAGCTCTTCTTTAAACTTACTTTTTTTGTAGATTATGATCTTTAGGAGTGCAAGTGCTTTGGAGGAAACTGTGTAAAGTTGTAAAAGATCTAGGCACGTAACCATGTTTAGCACAAACGTTGTCTTGTTTTGTACAGAACATTGTTTTGCATTTTAGGAGAGAACCCTAGGCTGGTTCTTGTCGAGCAACTTAACTGCTTTTTCTGAAACTGAACCAATTTTGGACTAATTAACTTTTATTTAAACTGATGTAGTGTAGCAGTTAAGAGACTGAGCAGCAAATTGGGGCTTCCCCGACTTGAATCTCATTTCTGCAGCAAACTCACTAGGTGGATTTGGGGAAACCACTCCCTTTCAGCTTCTGCTCCCCATGTGCAATATATATGGGGGATAATAATACTTGCCTTACTTACAGGGTTGTTGTAAGGATTACAATACTTGTAAAACACTTTGCACACTCAGAAAGCACAATACAAATGAAGCTTTTTAATTATGATTATAGAGAGTGAAAGAGGAGAGTGCAAAAGTTGGCTTGAAACTCAACATTAATAAAACTAAGATCATGGCATCTGGTCCCATCAATTCCTGGCAAATAGAGGGGCAGAAATGGAAGCAGTAACAGATTTTACTTTTTTGGGTTCCAAGATCACTGCAGACGGAGACTGCAGCCATGAAATTAAAAGACGCTTACTCCTTGGAAGGAAAGCTATGGCAAATTTAGATAGCATAATAAAAAGCAGAGATATCACCATGCCAACAAACGTTCGCATAGTCAGGGCGATGGTGTTCCCAGTAGCAATGTATGGTTGCGAGAGCTGGACCATAAGGAAGGCTGAGCGCCGAAGAATAGATGCTTTTGAACTGTGGTGCTGGAGAAGACTCCTGAGAGTCCCTTGGACTGCTAGGAGATCAAATCAGTCAATCCTTGAAATCAACCCTGACTGTTCCCTGGAAGGACAGGTACTGAGGCTGAAGCTCAAATATTTTGGCCACCTAATACGAAGAGAGGACTCTCTGGAGAAGACTCTGATGCTGGGAAAGATTGAAGGCAAAAGGAGAAGGGGAAGGCAAAGGATGAGATGGTTAGACAGCATCACTGATGCAACGAACATGAAAATGAGCGAACTCAGGAAGATAGTGGAGGACAGGAAGGCCTGGCGGGATATGGTTCATGGGATCACGAAGGGTAGGACACAACTTAACGACTGAACAACAACAAAAAAGCAGAATTACCGTTTTAGGTATGCTGGAAACTTAAGATCCTACTTACAGCAAAATTGAGCTGCAGAAGTAACTTCCCACCACGCCAATCCACCTGTGATCTTTTGCCTGGTTATAGGTATTTTGTAGCTTTCAGAGCTCTGTAATCACATTGCGGTTCGTGTCCTATAACACTGTGATAAAGCCAAGTTTGCTAGCCTTTTTAATTAACATTTATATTCTAGCTGCGATTGTATGGCACATATTGATGGTCTTTGTTTTCCTGAAAGGGTGGTAAAGACCTTGATGATGCTGTAGATCTCCTCTCTGACTCACTGGGACAAAGAGAGCCTGACCCAGATGAAAACAAACCAGTTGTGGATAAAGTAAAGGTGAGAAAAGAGAGTTTTGTTTTTTCTTTCTGCACAACTGCCTTGTCAGGGTGGTCAGCACTGTACCCTTCTGAATATGCTTGGGAAGCTGAAGGGACCAAGCCAGGACATTTTTCAGAGCCCTTTTTGAGTTTCGTTTTCTGTACCTTTTCCCCTCAGCACTACCTGTTTGCCTTCCACACGCCCCTCTTGCCTACTGCTACAGTGAGGGAAGCAACTTCTGCTGCTTGTGTAATATACAGTATATTTATTATCATCCAAAACACAGGTCATCTTGAAACTTTTAAATTCTTCAGAGTGTATTAACAAGAAAAAGGGATACCACAGTTAAAGGACTTTGGCTGCAAAGTCCTTATGCACACGTACATAAGGAGTAAGTCCCATTCAGCATAATGGAACTTACTGCTAAGTAAACACTCCTAGGATTGAGCTGTTGGGCTGTAATTCTACATGCACTGTCCTGGGAGAAGTTCCCATTGAACTCAGTGTGACTTACCTCTGAATAGATAATGCATGGGATTGAACTGTTAGTTGCTTAAGTGGGATTGTTTTCAGTGTTGAACTACTGTTGCATATAAACCTTTGTTTTGTTGAGAATGCTAAGGGTGGGGTTTCTTTTGCATTTTTTCATAAAGCCAGAGTACAGCCTCTTTACAAGTTAGAAGCAAAACACAAAATGGTGCTTACAGTATGTTCTGTGCCCCCTTGTACAATGACTTTCAGGATCTTTTTGAAGCCATGTCTTTGAATTGTGTGGAAAACCGTCTCCAGCTGCAGGAGACCTCCTCCTGTTTCCTAACTGATAAGAGAGCCCTCTGCTGAGTATACTGTTGCGTTAGTCCCCTGACTTAAAACAAACAAATCCCACCTTTCAGTATATCTAGAACATGTTTCATTGGCAACACACAGCTACAGTATCATGGGAAGTACAGTACCGTATTGCACTTTGTTTTAAGCTAGCAGGTTATGTGGATGTGTAGTTCTAAGTTTTTGAAAGGCTGTTGAGGCAACAGGCAACACGCTGCTGAAAGCAGAACTGAAAGCTTGCAAAAATGAAAGTAGTCTGTTGAAAGTGTTTACAAAATCTGCTACTGCTGATGCTCTGAAGAGCTTTTAAAAATTCATCATACACACACATTTAGTTATAGGAGGCAATACTTCATAAAAACTACTTTTTAAATATTTGCAACTCTGTATTTGTGGCTCTTAGTTATTGTGGCTCTTAGTTATTATTGGCTTTTTAAAACCTTGTTTGGTATTTTGTTATTTGGGAGCAAGTACGTTGAGGATATCCACTGTCCATAAATACTGTTTGTATTGATTTGGTTCTTTTAAAGAAATAAAAGAGTGAGACTGTGTGTGCATTGTTTTGTTGCTTTTATAGGAAAAGGCTAAATCTGAGCATATTGACAAACTTGGAGAGAGAGATGATACAATTCCTCCTGAATATAGGCACCTTCTGGACTCAGATGAGAAGGTAAGCATGCTTTCTGGATTGAAGCTCATCCATGTTAATAGATTTTTCTGTAAGTGTACATGTGGGTCCCATTTCCCCATACTGGAAGGAAAGAATGGGCATATCCGGTCTCCATATGGTTTTTAAGATGTCTTCCATGCTCAATAGCAACTAAAGCAATTGTCTCAACTTTGAAAATGACACTATCCAGTTATTATTAAGAATACTTGATATTCCATCACAACCTAATAATAATAATAATAATAATAATAATAATACCTTTCTTGGTCATTGGATTTCTCCTCCGACTTTAATCCAAGGCAGTTTAATCCTTTATAAATTATACATTTATAAAGTTTAATCCGACTTTAATACATGGGCAGGCTGTCCTAACCCCCCCTTGGGTTTTTTTTACAATATATATAAATGTCCAATCTTTCATGAACGGCTACTTTCCAGGTGGTATCCTTTTTAGTCTGACAATTCTGCTGGCTGGCGCCTCCCACACTGAACCGCGACGCAGCTGGAAGCTCTTATCTCTCCTCCTGGAGGCTTTCACAGCTTTTTGCCAGCAGAGTGTCTCGAACTTATCAAGTTCACCGGTCTTCGGGCTTTGAAGGCAGCAGCTCTCCCAACTAAGCTGTAGATAAGTTACTCCATAAACGTAATAAAATGTTAGTGTTGGCTCGTCGAAGGCCTATCAGAATAATTGTCACTAATGCCCCAGGATGGCACTTGACAAACAGCATTTTAGGAAAAGTTCTGCAATTCCACAGCCCAAATAGGTTTTCATAATACAAAAAAAGGAGTTAGGTTTATAAGGATGATGGACTTATTAAATGATGCATATCTTTCTTTCTCCAAAGGGTAAGCCAGCTAAGCCAGCAGGGAAGGATGGTGAGAAGCCCAAAGAACAAAAGGTAAGATGACAGTGCTCTGAACTGTTGCACTTGCTCTAGCTTTTCTTTGTGCCCACCTGCATCATTGGAAGGTGTGGGGGTTCATATAGTATCTAGTTCTCTTAAGTTCATCCGATAGAGGGAACACTATCTCCTGATCAAGTGAGTCCAGAGATGATGGTAGCTAAGGAGCTAGTATGGGTCCCCATAGAGTTGGAGCTATATGATGAACGTGCAGATACGAGAGCTTCTCTGTTTCAAGAATACCCATATTAATTGCTTTCCACGCTGGGGAAGTGTGCATGAAGCTGTCACCTGATTATGGTGTGTGTGTGTGTTTAATTGCAGAAGCCAGCTGATGATTCTGCAGCTATTGATGCTCTTTCAGGGGATTTTGATCATTGTGGGAAGCCTCCAGTTTCAAAACAACCTTCAACAAAGGTGGGGCCTTTTTTTCTTTTCAAGAAACTGGTTTACATTTCTATTTTAGAGTTATCACTGTAATTCATTCAATAGGCACTGTTGAAAATGCTGAATGCAGAAAGGGCTTACATGTACAGTATGTTACTTAAACTGCAACTGGAGGAAATCTGCAACTGTCAAATATGTTTCATGCTTGAATTTTTTTCTAAATCGATGCAATTTTATTGGTGTGGAGAAAATGTTGTTTGTGACTGTTAACAGTACACCCAGGATACACCTGCCCATGTATTACGAGACAGATTACGAGACAGATGCATGCCTTAACGGATCTTTTGTTTGTTGGCACAATGTGCCAGGCTGGACCAGTCTGAGAATGTTACTTAAATGGTTAAGGATCCACATAACAACAAAAGGCATCAAACAAGCATTCACTTTATTGAGGGGCTGATTACACATCAAAAATGAGGAAAAACTTGAATCAAATACAGTGGGGCCTCCGTATCCGGAGGATGGGGGATAGGTTCCCCTTCGAACACTGAAACCGTAAAAAAGAGGAAACCCTAACTCTGCCCCCCCCCAGTGGCCTCCAGAAAGCAGGAAGATAATGTTCAGGCTGAGCCTTTCTAGCATGCAGGCTGTCTCTCTGCTATAAGCAGTATGCTTATCATAGGAGGCCATCAGCTGTGCCAGGTAAAGGCCAAATCCTGCACAGGATGCGCAATTCCGAGCTTCTTGTTCTTAACTACGTAGAACACAGTCAATAGCTGGAAATATCACTGACTGGCATTAAATAATTGATGCAAGTCTCAGCCTGAGGCCTAAGTATCAACTAAAAACACAGTATGTACGATGTTCCTAAAAGCGCTGTTTTTTGCAAATTGATGGTGTTGTTTTTGTAATCTGCAGTTGTTTAAAACTTCCAAAAAATTTCTAAATTGTTCCGAGTGCCCTGATGACAATGGGGACCACCTTCATGTGTGTTGTCCGTCGCCGTGTAATTTCAGTGGCCAAGTCTCAGTATTTTGTCATTTTTCCAGTTCTTTTTTGTCAACTCTGGCATCTCCAGGAATTGTAACATCAACCATCCAGACGTTTCTATGCTATTGTTATTTCAGACACATTATGTTCAAGGTGTCGATCTGTTTGAATTCTCAAGTCCCACAGGATCTTAACTTGCTCTTTCTCTAACATCTTCTCAACCTGACGTTCCCAAGCATGTTTCGATGCTGACAAATTATACTTTTTGCATAATGTCCAGTGGATTAATTTTGCCACGCTTATCTTGTCTGGCTTTATAATCTATCTGCACATCTCTTTTTTTTGGCAAAGGCTGCATTTAGGATTTTCACTGACTCTCTGGATTTAGCCTAACCAAGCCTGTATAAGCCTGACTTTACCTGTATCTGGATCTGTGTTCAAGGCCAATGCACATGAGGTGTGGGGAGGGGGCAATGTTATCAGCTACTCTGACAATGTAGAGTGTATATGTGCCTTGGTTGAAAAAAGGAATTCCCTACCTGTGAATCTCCTGTTCTGGGAGAGGAAGGGGGGGCATTCAGCAACGAATGGGTTAACTCCTCATCTTCAGATGCAGGGTCGGCACACGAAAGTTGACTCCTCCTCCTGGACTAGCCCTTCCCAGTTCCGGCTAACAGACTGTAGAACGAGGCCTCCCGCACGGCAAACTCTGCCGGATCGACGCGGTAAACGTACCGCCAACACAGTCACCACTGGAAAAGGAATCAACTTAAACAGAATAAATGACCAGAGCATGAAAATAGAAAGACAGTAGGTAATTAACATCCCACCGGAGAAAACTATCTACAGGTACCCGCTATGTAACTAATAACACCAGCTTAGGTAATGGCCAGCGGGTGGCGCAGCAGGTTAAACCGCTGAACCATAAACTGTCGATCGAAAGGTCGGCAGTTCGATTCCCGCAACAGGGTGAGCGCTTGTTGCTTGGCCAGCTCCTGCCAACATAGCAGTTCCAAAGCATGTCAATGCGAGTAGATAAATAGGTACCGCTTGCAGGAAGGTAAACAGCGCTCCGTGTTCCAGCCGCATGCTACGCGCTGCGGCAAGGAGAGTCATGCCGGCCACATGACCACGGAGGCATCTTCGGACAACGCTGGCTCTTCGGCTTTGAAATGGAGATGAGCACCACACCCTAGAGTCGGACACGACTGGACTTAATTGTCAGGGGATACCTTTACCTTTAGGTAACGGAGACAAGAACACCAAATCAACCATCCGGGTGGGGCAAATGCCCCCCCTTCCTCTCCCAGAACAGGAGATTCACAGGTAGGGAATTCCTTTTTCTCTGGATGAGGAAGGGGGGGCATTCGGCAACGAATGGGATATAACAGAGCAATCCAACATAAAAAGGGTGGGCTAACGCTTGTCTCCCTTAGTTACTACCTCCTGCAGCACTCTTCTGCCGAAGATTGTATCTGCTGAGACAGCCCTATCAATCCTGTAATGAGACAGGAAGGTGTTGGGAGATGCCCAAGTAGCAGATTTACAAATGTCTACAAGAGACGAGAAACCCTCAAAAACAGCTGAGGTAGCCGCCCCTCGAGTAGTGTGTGCTAAAATGCCCTCTGGGGGCTCTTGCCCCAATACCTGGTAAGCCGTTTGAATGGCTAGCCGTATCCATTTGGAAATCAACGAGGCCGAAGCCTTCTTGCCCGTTGACAAGCCTTTGAAAACAATAAAGAGGGCTTTCGTCTTACGTAAAGGCTCTGTACGTTGAATGTAAAAGCGTAGGGCCCTTCTCACGTCCAGTGAGTGCCACTCCCGCTCCCTGGGGTGAGAAGGGTTGGGACAAAAGGAAGGCAGAATTATGTCTTGTGAGTGATGGAAAATGGAGTTCACTTTGGGGATAAAGGAGGGATCAAGCCCGAGGACCACTTTGTCTTTGTGAAAAACCATCAATTTTTCATTAATCGATAGTGCACCTAATTCTGAGACTCGACGGGCCGAGGTTAGAGCTACCAAAAGAACCGACTTAAGAGTAAGATGGTCCACAGATGCCTTAGCCATGGGTTCAAAGGGGACCCCTCATCAAAGCCCTGAGAACGAGATTGAGATCCCACATGGGGAATCTGTGTACGGGCGGGGGATTCAGATGATTTACTCCTTTAATAAAACGCAATATGTGAGGATGGTCCACCACACAGCGCTTGCCCAAAACACCCAACACACTGCGCAGAGCCGCCACCTGGCGACGCAGCGTATTGGTGCTAAGACCAAGCGTTAAACCATCTTGTAAAAATTCCAATACGTCGTGAACCTTAGAACGCAAGGGTTCGACTCCTTTAGGCGAACACCAGCTGCAAAATTTCCTCCAAGTCGAGTTATAAACCCTCTTAGTAGAGGGGCGCCTGGAAGAAAGGAGTGTGTCCACGACCCGCTCCAAATAACCACATCTACTCAACACGCTCCTTTCAATCTCCAAGCCGTGAGGTGGAACGTGTGTGGTTGAGGATGAACTACGGGACCTTGAATCAGAAGGTCCGGTCTGCGCGGTAACGTCCAGGGCCTGGCCGTCGACAACCGAATCAGATCCTAAAACCAGGTCCGTCTTGGCCAGTGAGGCGCGACCAGAATTACATCCGCGTGAAATTCCCTTATCCTTTGCAATACTAGTGGCAGAATCACTATTGGAGGAAAGGCGTACAGGAGCCCCGATGGCCAGGGACTCCGGAGGGCATCGACGCTTTCCTCTCCGTGTCCGCGGTGTCTTGAGAAAAATCTTGGTAGTTGGGAATTCTCTTTTGTTGCGAAGAGGTCCACTAGAGGTTGGCCGAACCGTTGTGACACCAGCTTGAAGACAATCGGGTTCAGTTGCCACTCCATCTTGCAAAGTTGTCGTCGACTCAACCAGTCTGCGGTAGTGTTCGCCACTCCTGCCAGGTGTACAGCCTTGAGAGACGTCAGATGGTTCTCCGCCCAGTTGAATAGTAGCATTGTTTCCCGGGCTAGACTGCGAGATTTGGTGCCCCCTTGACGGTTTATGTACGCTTTTGCCGTCATGTTGTCAGTTTCTACCAGAACCGCCCGATGATGAACGACGGTCTCGAAGTGAAGAAGAGCCAGACGAATTGCCCGTAGCTCTAACAGATTGATGGGTTGTAGTGCTTCGTGGGGAGACCAGGTCCCCTGGACGAAACTGGACCCCATGTGGGCTCCCCAACCCAGGAGGCTGGCATCGGTTGTGAGGACCAGAGGTATGGGAACTTGTAGGCTGGTTCCCTTGGTAAGCCTCGGGGCTCAGCCACCAGTCGAGACTCGGTAGAAACTCCTGCGTCAGATTCAGAATGCGAGGGAGCTTCTTTCTATTTGTTTGGCATAAGGTTTCAATAACTTCTGAATGGGCCGGGTATGAAACCTGGCCCAGGTGATGATGTCCTGACATGAGACCATCAGTCCCTGAAGCCTGGCCAATGACATGAGCTCCGCTCGATGTTTGTGTCTCACTTCTAACAAAAGGTCCCGGAGAGTTTGCTGTCGCTGCGGTGAAAGTGAAATGCGAAATCTCTGGGTGTCCAGAATAAGCCCAAGATGTTCCAAAACTTGTGTTGGTTGTAATGTGCTCTTCTCTAGATTGATTACGAATCCATGCTGACGAAGACAGTGAATCGTCTCCTGCACATCCTCTGGCGCCGCCACCCGCGAGCTGGAACGGATGAGAATGTCGTCCAGGTAGGGAGAGATTGACAGACCCCGGAGACGAAGGGCCGCTAGAGGCCCCGCCAGCACCTTGGTAAACACCCGGGGGGGCCGTCTTCAACCCGAAGGGGAGGGCTCGAAACTGCCCGTGAAAAGTCCCGTAATTGAATCTCAGAAATCTTCGATGACTGGGGCGTATTGGGATGTGTAAATACGCTTCGGAGAGATCTATTGACGTTAGAAATTCACCTCTCCGGAGTGATGTTGAGATGGATCTCCAGGTCTCCATCTTGAACCTCTTTCATACCATGAATCGGTTGAGCCATTTGAGGTCCAAGATGGGCCTGAAGTCCCCGGTCTTCTTCTGGACCAGAAAGAGGATCGAATACCCCGACCTCAATGAGCGCGGGGAACCGGCTCGACAGCGCGAATGGACAACAGGTGTTGAATAGCTGACAGCATATTCTGGTGCTTGCCGGGGTTCTTTGACGGTGGTATTCTCCGAAACTTGTTCTTTGGAATTTTGACAAGCTCCAGGGCGTATCCCTTCTTGACCGTATTCAGAATCCATTTGTCCGTGGTGGAGACCTGCCAGTGTTGGGCGAATGCCAGCAAACGCCCTCCAATAGGCACGGAGTCGTCGTTTGGTCTGGCGTCAGTAATTGCGTTGTGGTTTGAAGGGTTTGCGTGAGGCTTCCCCCTGGTTCCCAGTAGTTCTGCCCTTGGGAAAAACCCGGGTCTTATTCCATTTATTGAAGTTCCTGCCGTTGTCTCTCTGGCGAGGTGGTCCCCTGAAGGGACAAAAGGACGGCGGCTTAGGTTTAGGGGGCTCCTTACTTGTAGAAGGGAGCATGCGTTTCTTCCCCTTGTTCTCGATGAGAAGCGGCTCAAGTGCGTCTCCAAACAGCTTAACCCCCTTGAAGGGGACCCCCACCAGTCTGCTTTGAGACCCCGAATCAACCTGCCAGTTACGCAGCCAAGCGACTACATTGGACGCGAGAGCTCTCGCTGAAAGCTGCAACGAGTCAAAAGAAGAAACCGCCGCAAAAGCTGCGGCCAACGAAATCTTCTTCAACGCGTTTTTGCCCTTCCTGGAAAGTGAGGTTTCTGACTGGAGGAGATCATGGATCCATATAAAAGCAGCCCGTGACATGATAGAATTTGATGCTGCTGCTCTGAGAGATTGAGCCGTGCTCTCAAAATTCTTCTTGAGCGAAATCTCTACCTTTTTGTCACATGGGTCTTTTGGACCCCCCTCCCCTTCCGAGGGAATGACCACCGCTGACGAAAGAGAGGCCACCGGCGCATCTACCGACGGTACCTTCAATAAAGCCATGGTTTGGTCAGGTAGAGTATACAGCTTGTTAACCAGCCTGGTGCTGTGCTTAGAATGAAAAGGACTCTCCCACTCACCCTCCACCGCTGCTTGAAAAGATGCTGGAAAAGGGACCGTAAAGGGCCTCTCTGGGCCTTGGGGAAAAATGCCCTTAGGTAAACTAGGATCGCTCTGAGCCTCCTTTGGTGCTTCAGGGGGAAGAAGGTTCAAAGCTAAAGAAGCTTTAGAAATCATCCTTTGAAATAGTTCTACTGGGAACAACCTGTTAGGATTGCTGTCCCTTGCAGTGTTTTCCCCATCCCCCGACAGTTCACCCTCCTCGCGTTCAGATTCTCCCGAGGATGAAGGGGTAGAGCTAAGATAACGATCAGCACTCTTCTTATGCCGGTCCGAATCATGGGATGAGCGTGCATGTGAAGAGCGACCCCCATGAGACTTCCCCTCAGTGGGCTGCAGCAGCTCGCGTTCCCCAGAGGGCGCGCTGCGTGAATGATGTTTGGAGCGAGGCGGTGACACCGTACCTAATGTGCTTTTGTGAGGGGATTCCCTAGGGCTCCTGGTCCTAGATCGTTTAGAGCGCTTGCGTTTATGGTGCGATCTGCGTCTGTCTAAGGATTGAAGCGCACCCTCCACAGCTGCTTTAACCAATCCCTGCAGTTGCGCTTGCAAAATCGGGTCCGCTGAGGGGGGGGGTGGCCTTAGTGCCCTGCGAAGAGCTCTCTTTGGCCATGGGAGCCTCTCCCCCTTTAGAACTCGCCATCGCTGTCTTACCGTCGTTCTAGTTGATCACGGACACTGGCAGCCAACGATAACAGCAGAGGCACGCGTTCCCGATGAGGGGATACGTAGGCCTCCGATCAAGTGGCCTCCTCCCTTCGTCCGCTGGTGAGAGCGGTAACCCGGGCAACCATCAGAGGCCCGATCAAGATCCACTGGCTTGAAGGGGCGGGAGAGGCAAAGAAAAGCAGCGGCGGCGCCACCCAAGGGGTCCGCGCTCGTCCGCTGTGCTGCCAAGCTTCAAAGAACCCAGCCGTTGCTGAGGTAAAAAGAGCGCGAAAAGTGCAGGCCCCGTCACTAGAATGGAGCGATAAAGCTCCTTCTTCTCCCTCCGTTCACCTCACTAAAGATCGGGGTTGGGTAGGGGAGGGAAAGCGGGAACAGAGTGAAAACAAAGACAACAGTAAAGGCTCTGGCCACAACTAAAATCAATCTTCAAGCTTCACTAGAGAGCTAAAGAAACACCGACCGAGTTCTGCAGATGCAGGGCCGGAACTGGGAAGGGCTAGTCCAGGAGGAGGAGTCAACTTTCGTGTGCCGACCCTTGCATCTGAAGATGAGTTAACCCATTCGTTGCCGAATGCCCCCCTTCCTCATCCAGAGAACAAAAACGTTAAACACATGGGAAAGGTCCCCTTTTCTCAAAGTACTGTACTGAAGAAATTGGAACATGCACCAGTTGATTCAATTCACAGAATGTAGAGTTGATTCTCCTATTATCATTAGTTAGGAGTCCCAGAAGAATAAGCATTAAATGGCCCTCTACTGTGTCTGTCCCCTCCCTCCATGTAAATTCTAATTTTATTAGTTCTCATTAATCACTTGAAGGTGATTAATCCTGTTCACCTCTGCCCAAAAAGTTTCTTTTTATTCAACAGAAATAATGGCTGGCCATTTTTTCTGTTGGTTTGATCTTAACTGTTCTTGGCACTCATCATATGTACGCTTTCCCAATACTGTCAGCTGTTGCCTTTTTAAAGACTTTTTCTCACTATAAAGCTGTCTCAGCCATAGACTTATTTTTGCAGATCAAAAGTCAAAGTATTTGTACCCCAAGGCAGTATATTTCTTTCTCTCCAACATGTCTCTCTCCAAAGAATAGGCAGTTTCCCCAGGTGTGTTCTTTTGTACACATCCACTGAAGTGAGTGGAGCTGCCATAAGAATATTGGATGGGTTTACAGAACAGAAAACTGTGTGAATTGGCAGAAAACATACATTCCCCCCCCCAAGTGGTATAAACAAGGTGTGCAGTGGGATTTTCATAGGAAAACAGTGTGAGAATGATGTAAGGGCTCCCCCTACACTGGTTTTCCTCTTCAAATTACAACCTTAGCGGTTGTAATACATTGCAATACTTTAAAAAAGTACAACTACATAGAGGGCCCAATCCTATTCAACTTTCCAGCACTGATGCAGCCATGCCAATAGGGCATGCATTGCAACCTGCAGTGGGGGGGGGGGGGAGTCACAGAGGCCTCCTCAAGGTAAGGGAGTGTTTGTTCCCTTACCCTGGGGCTGCATTGCAGCTGCACTGGCATTAGAAAGCTGGATAGGATTGGGCCCAAAATGTCTACCTCTGCCCTGTGAGAGCAGTTAGTCCAAGACTTTTCTTTTCACTACCTATGGGGACCTCTTCCAGAATACGCAGGTCAGTAATCTTGGCTTCACTTAATTCTGCCATGTTTGTGTGAAACTTGCGTAGGTTTGATCCAGAAGAGTGTCCACTCTTTTGTTGCCCAAGCTCTTTCAGCCTCAGGTGTGTTTTTCAGTATGAATATTTGTGAATAGAGGCTTTTCTCTCCCTTTTGCGTGTAGGATGAAAAAGCAAAAGATGCTGCCAAATCTAAACCAAAGGATGAAAAGAAACCCAAATCCTCCAAAAAGGTAAGAGATTGTTTGGTTAGATCATCTGTGGCCCACTTCATGATTCTGAGGCTGCTCTGGGACAGGCTGTACATAAATTTTTTGCATGTTTTCTTCCTGCTGCAGCCAGAACATATCTTTGATTCTGCCCTCCTTTTTCAGAACTTTTGCCATCACTTCATGCAAATACTGTTCATGTACACTTTGAGTGATTTTGAGAATAGGCATGACATGAAGTGAGAGAAGTTGGGAACACTAGTAGGAGCAGACTGAATAGGCCCTTCAGTCTAGAAAAAAGGCGCCTGAGGGAGGGGGACATGATTGAGACATATAAAATTATGCATGGGATGGAGAGAGTGGAGAGAGAGAAGTTCTTTTCCCTCTCACACAACACCAGAAGTAGGGGACATCCACTAAACTTGAGTGGAGGGAGAATTAGAACAGACAAAAGGAAATATTTCTTTACCCAGCATGTAATTAATCTGTGGAACTCCTTGACACAGGATGTGGTGATGGCACTTGGCCTGGATTTCTTTTAAAAAGGGATCAGACAGATTTATGGAAGAAAATTCCATCATAGGTTACAAGCTATGATGGGTATATGCAACCTCTTGATTCTAGTAGCAGGCTATCTCAATGCCAGATGCAAGGGAGTGGCGACAGGATACAGGTATCTGGTTGTCTTGTGTGCTCCCTGAGGCATCTGATGGGCCACTGTGAGATGCAGGAAGCTGGACTAGATGCACCTTTGGCCTGATTCAGCAGGGCTCTTCTTATGTTCTTATGTTGAATGGTAGGATAGCTCTATCTGGGTATTTGGTATGCAATGGCTATTTCACATATGCAAACCACCTTTTCAATTTTGGATTTCATAAGTATTGATCTGCATATATTCATAAGAGTCAAACTACATGGTGTGTAGAACTGGATCACCTGATTTATTTTTTACTAATGTCAGTGGGGAGATCTGAATTTGATTAGTGACATTGGGGAAAGAAGGGTCTAATCTAAACCTTTTCCTCTGCCCTAATCCAAATTGCTCTCCTACCCTTAATGTTTTGCTGTTCGTCCTATCAGGGAAAAATACAGGTACTGTACCTGTATATTTTATTCCATATGGCTAAAAGCAGCATGGGGCAGGGGGCGATGTCTGGATTTAAAAAGAAAAAGAATGGAGGGCAGGATTAGATACAGTTGCCCCTTATCTTTTAGGAGGGTTACATTCCAGAGTTAGTGCATAAAGCTAAGATTGTGTATGTTCAGAATTGCATTGAAAATCCCTTGCATTCGGAAAATATACAGTACATACCATACTGTTCCTAAAAATTACAAGAGGTAGGTGGGAACTGAGACTGATTCCTTCAGTCGCTTCAGGCTCACTCTCAAGTACGTGTTTAGTTGTGCAACGGTGGACAGAATCAGCTGAACTATTTAAACTGTTTTTGGGTACCTTGGGGGGGGGGGGCTTGCCAACCACAGGCAGTTGAATTTGCGCAAGTCAACTGCACATACAGTGTTTGTACTATCTTTCCAGACACCATTGTTCCAGTCGCATTCAGAGTTCCTTCCCACTACTCAAGGCATTAATGTAAAAACAAAACAGTTGGCTCAAAGTCAAAGAATGTTCACCCACTCTCAGTCTCAAACATATGTATTTCAAGCTTTGTTTTACTGGTTGGCTGTGTGTATTTCTGATACTTATTAACAGTATGCTTTGAGTGACACAGCTACAGCTAATGTTTTCCCCTCTTTCCCCTTTAAGGCAAAGGAGCAATCTTCCAACGTAAAATCTGAAAAACAAAAAAAAAGTTAAAACAATACTAGGTAAGTTTTTTAACTCTTTCATGCACATGTGTATCTATTCATTATACAATATGTAAATGATTGAAACTGAATTTGCCTCTTAAGACTGTTTAAACAGTTCTATACCATCTATTTAGGATAGGTATTTAATTCTTCTAATCCCTTAAAAGCAATTTGTAAGTATCCTAATATGGGTCCTATTACTTAATCTGACATTTTATTTATTTATTTAATTTATTTAAAGCATTTATACCCCGCCTTTCTCCTAAGGGCACTCAAGGCGGCTTACAACACAATTAAAATACATATATAAACTTTAAAATAATTAATTAAAACAATTTAAAATAAACAACCCCAGTGGGTCACCTGAGTTGACATATGTTAAAAGCCATTTGTTAAAAGGTTAAAAAGGTCAGCCCACCATCTCAGACATCAAAAGCTGTCCTAAATAAAAACGTCTTAAGGCCCTCCAAAAGGTCTCTAGAGAGGGAGTCGTTCTTAATTCCAGGGAGAGGGAATTCCATAATTGGGGCACCACAGCCGAGAAGGCCCTATTCCGTGCCGCCATCCCCCTCACTTCCGTCAATGGCGGCACGGTTAACAGGGCTCCCCCTGATGACCTCAGAGTACGGGTCGGATTATAAGGAAGGAGGCGGTCCCTCAAATACCCTGGACCCGAGCCGTTAAGGGCTTTAAAAGTCAAAACTAGCACTTTGAATTGTGCCCGGAAACGAACCGGCAGCCAGTGTAGCTGCCGAAGCAATGGTCCGACTGAGTCAAACCGACAGGCCCCGGCAACCACCCGGGCAGCCGCATTCTGCACTAGTTGCAGTTTCCGAACAGTCTTCAAAGGCAGCCCCTACATTCACACAATGTACCGTGTTTCCCCGAAAATAAGACAGTGTCTTATATTTATTTTGGCTCCAAAAATGCAGTAGGTCTTATTTTCAGGGAGGTCTTATTTTCCCAACCTGTGGCGCGACCCCCCAGCACTTACTTTGACCGATTAAAGCTTCATTCTTTCCTGAGGGTGCAAGGCTCCCTCAGGAAAGGCTCTTTGCAAGGCTCTGCAAAGCCTGTACTCGAGTCCTCCACCATGGAGATGACATTCTAGAGAGACTCTGTGAGGGTGCAGCGTCCTTGCTGGCCTCTCTAGAGCGTCGTCTCTATGGTGGAGGACTCAAGTGCAGGCCGTGCAGAGCCTTGCACCCTCGGGAAAGAACGAAGCTTAAATCTGTCAAAGTAAGTGCTGGGGGGGGGGGTTTTTGCCGCATCTGGCTGACGATCCTAGCTAGGTCTTACTTTTGGGGAGGACTTATATTGACAAGTGCCAGCAAAAATCATCAAAAAATGATGGTAGGTCTTAAGATGTTTTTATTTAGGACTGCTTTTAATGTCTGACATGGTGGGCTGACCTTTTAACAAATGGTTTTTAACATCTAAATGCAGGTGACCCACTGGGGTTGTTTATTTTAACTTAAATTGTTTTAATTAATTATTTTAATGTGTTTAATTTTAATGTGTTCATGTGTATTTTAATACATTGTAAGCCGCCTTGAGTGCCCTCGGGAGAAAGGCAGGCGACAATTTTTTTAAATAACTAAATAAATAATTTTTTTGACATTTAAGACATTTTTATGTAGATCAGCTTTTGATGTCTGACATGGCGGGCTGGCTTTTTAACAGATGGCTTTTTAACAGATGGCTTTTAACATGTAAATGTGGATGACCCACTGGGGTTGTTTTTTTTAACTGTTTTAATTCTTGATTTTAAATGTATATATGTATTTTAATGTTTTTATTGTAAGCCGCCTTGGTTGCCCTTGTGGGAGAAAGGCGGGGTATAAATTCAATAAATAAATTTTCAGGGTAGGTCTTATTTTCAGGGAAATGGGGTATTTTTAAAAAAAATTAATGGTCAGTTTACAAATACTAGTGCCCTAATAATACATTCTTTATGGGGCTACTTCCAATATGTTTAAGGTACTTTTACTAACAAAATAAGGAAAACACCATGTAGAAAAAGTAATTTTTCACATTAAAAATGCATTTTTAAGAATACTGTATTTATATACTACTTTTCAACAAAAAGTAGTTCACAAAGTGGTTTACATAACAAAAGAAATCAAAGGGCTCTAGAAAGAGATGTAGAAGAGACCAGCAACAGCCACTGGAAAAGATGCCATGCTGGGCTGAAGAGGGACAGTTGCTCTCCCACTGCTAATATGAGAGGACACCACTTTAATAAACGGTGCCTCCTTGCCCAGTTTTACCAAATGCAAAACTAAATTCTCAACCGAAGAATTCCAGTTTTATGATGGGCCAGCCCCATCTGCTTATGCTTGACTGTCTTTTTGGTCATCTCTTCTACAGGCTTTTCATCACTAATGCAAAGAATCTTCGTTTTGCTGGTGGATAGCTGCACTTGAACAAATACTATTCTGCAGAAGCAAGACTGTTTCCTGGGTGGTTTTTGTATTGTGGTATTTGGATATTTTGGCATGCCAGGCCTATATTTTGCTATTTTCAAGGATGAACTAACTTTTTCTAGCCATTTATTTTTCTGTCTTTTTATTTTGTAATTTTCAGTTCTGAGAGGGAAAGGATGCTTTATATTTGTAAGAAATGCATTTCCTACGGATTTAATAGCAATGCAATGCAAAAAAAAAGTCTGCAGTGTTTTGCACATAATCTACACATAGTGCCTGTAAATCTCAGCAGAGTTCACTAAATCTGTGCTACATTTGAGTATAATGAATGCTTTAAACATTCTGGAATGTAATGAGTTGAATATCATCTGCCTATTTAGGCTGGTTGCCTATAGGTATTCCCCTTTGGGAGAATAGCTGGTGTGAAAGTGAATAGTCCATGGCTTCAGTTTAAAAGTGGGAGCAGACTAGAAGCTATTTTTTCTCCGACTTGGCTTCTAGCCATGTAGTATTGAATACAAACAATGCCATTAGTATTTTCCTTTTACATCTTGAGTCCTCTCTGTCACCAGCTTTGCATACTTGTGCTGTCTCTGCCAGCAGCTTTCAGAAAGGACATACAATATGTCAAAGTCAGAACTACCCAAGGAAGATAGTGGAAAGGACGCTTGGAAATCCAAGTGGAAAGTATAGAAAGGATGCAGTTCTGGAATTATCTGCTCCAGTCTTTGGCTGACATAACTGCACACAGAAGTCAAGTGACTGAAATTTATAATCCCGCAAGCTCCACAGGCACATCACTCAGTAATTTAGGGGACATCGAGCAACTGTTTCCTGATGTATACACAGCACAACTGAATCTGAAAGTGTGTTTGAGCTCGTTTGGATGCAGTGCTTGCTCAGGTGTCATGTTTTGTTTTCTTTTGATATTCCCAGCAGCAAGAAAGAGGTTTTAGCTCCAGTGCCAGATTGTCATATGCTCTGCACCCCGAGTAGCAAAGCTTTCCATTAACTAGTGGAGCAAGGTACTGTTCCTTGATGGTAAAATGGTCAAACTTTGCTCCAGAGACTAGACCACCATTATCGGATATATAGCCCACAGTCCACCAGGAATATCACCTGTCTGCCCTTCTGAACTGAATGCAAATCATACAAGAGCAAGGCTATTTGTTGCCATTCCCTCTATTTATTTCAGAAGAGCGAGTGTAGGAGATGTTCTCAGTGCATCTCGTACATAATCCAGAGGAAAATCAGAATCCTGCTTGTCCTTGACAATTTGTAATGTTCATACTGTACTGCATTTGTCAGTTTGTATTGGGATATGTGTCACACTAATAAAGTTTTTCGAATGTATTACTATATTCAATTATTGTTGGACAAGGAGAATATTGTATCAGCTCCCTGCTTAGGGGTGGATGCTAGCAAATTTTATATATAGTCAAATAGATCTCCTTTTATCCTGCTTAATCTCTAAGAGATAGATATATGAATTTCCGGAGCCCAATACAGCAGCAAAGCCTGCTGAATGTAGTGTTGGGTTGGGGCCTTGTTTCAAATTACACTGTGGGGAGAAAATCATCTCTGATTCTTCAAGTATGTCTCCTCTCTAGTGTGATAAATAGAATAATCAAAGCAATCCAGCAAGATTCTGTAGATTGGAAAAATTCAAATCTAAATGTCTAGCTGGATTACAGTGCCATTCTCTGGCATGTTTCGTGTGGAAAGGTTTGGGCAAGTCACTGCCTCACATACTTGGGTTCCCCATCTGTAAAATGGAGGCTGTAGTAACCTTATTGTAAAGATATCAAGGTGGTAAAGTATTTGAAAAATCATTAGTAGTGGTAGTTCAAAACTCTGATTTGAAGGTATACAAGCAAAATTAGCTTTATGGTAGCAATACTTAATATCTGAAACCACAACATAATGAGTCAACATTCAATGAGTGGAATTTGTGTGGCGGTGAGGGGAAACTGAAAAAGTTGACAAAAGGAAACACTATACTGTATTGTATAATTTAGGTGATCCATTACACTGATTAAAAAGGAAGTCCATTTGTGGAACACATTCTTATGTCAATGATCCTCAAAGAGGTCCACTTGCTCTTAGTAGCCTCTCATGCTCACTGAACATTTTATTTTTAAAGCAAGTAAATGGCACTGAAGGCTGTCTTCCTTTAGGATCCTGCAGGATTTATTTCTAAATGGGTGGTAGCTGATAATTTCATTCAAGGCATCTCACAAGAAGCAATCGTTGTACTAATGGCCTACCTCTACCTTGGCAGGTATAAAAGTTATGCCAATTATGCTGGTATAAAACTTTGTGAATGCTAAACATATTCAAGATTTTAATGCCATTTTCTTGCCTTTGAAAATATCTCAGACTACAATCATTCAATCACTGGAATCGAACTCAAATATTTGCACTAATGAGCTGTGTTCCTCTAAGAAGTCCATATCAATTTAATAAGACTTACAACTTAGTTTGAGCAATACTTTTCACACCTGTCTGATAATTTAGAGTTCTTCTGAAACTGTTTGCTTTATCATATCCCTTAATGTGGTTAGCCTTTAACCAGCTCTTCACATTTTCAAGGTGCTTATCCATCCACCTCCTATTTTCTTCAATGGTTTCTACCGCTTGCTGGACAGCACGGAGCTCTGAACTTTTGTCCAGAGAGCTGAAGTAGTGTTTTACCTGTTGAATTAAAACAAAAGCAAAACACCACAATTCATTCTTGTACTACTCCCATTATTTCTAATAAGATTTGGGAAAAAATGAGCTATAGGAGATTATATTCTAATCTTCTTGCAATCACTTTACTGCTTGATCTTCCTGGATTTTGCCCTAAGAGATTCCTAGCTATGGATACATAAAGGTAATGTGGTCCAGACTAAAAATGACACATGGGGGTTTCAAAGGCCTTACACCTTTTTGTAAATTTGAAGAAATGATGAAACACCAGTAGGACAGCACATAAGTCTCTTATTTGGCAGGTTGCACTCCAGGAACCCTGAAGATGATCATGCAGCTCCCTGCTAGCTTCCAGTTTGTGGAAGGTCACACCATCAAATTCCATACAGCTCATTTTATCTCTAGATTTTGCTGAGTTTTTATCTTACTAGCTTCATAAGCACACTTTTGTGCTGCTCTTGCTACTGATATCCAATTGAATTGGCAATCTCTTAAGAGTCTACTCCTGATTTAGCTAGTGATTTAGGCCATGCTTTCTACTGCTGGCAATTTTAATATCATAAGACATAAAGCTTGATTTGGATTTCACTACTACCATTATTTCAATGCAAATTAAACCCTTTGTAGCATTCTCGAAACAATACTGAATGTGAACATTCAATTTTATTCAATTCTGACCTGAACCTAGATAACTACTCTAACTTATTTTAAAGTCATGCCAAGCTGATTTGGTACACATGGGTAACGATTCTTGCTTACCGCAGCAAGCTGTTCCTTTGAGGAATATGTATCGGTCACTCCAGTAATTATGTGTGCAATGGTCTGTGAACCAAGCTCAAACCTTTAGAAAGCAAGAAGAAAGATTTAAAAAGGAATTTGTGTGTGCAAGCTTGCAAACATTTGTTTTTAATGAATGGCACTGAAGAGTATTTAACTGTCACCCACTTTTCTACAAGTTTCTGCCAGTTCTGTTTCAAGAAGTTCCAAGCTAACTGATAGCCATCTGGGTTCCTTCCAACGTAAACAATGATAT
The DNA here is from genome assembly GCA_026170595.1 of Plestiodon gilberti rubricaudatus. Lineage (NCBI taxonomy): Eukaryota > Metazoa > Chordata > Lepidosauria > Squamata > Scincidae > Plestiodon > Plestiodon gilberti. The sequence goes on from JANXHW010000002.1 coordinate 43,219,635, forward strand.
GTGGAAGATCCTGAGTTTTTATTACGTCACCCTGTAGACCTTGATCCATCAACCTAAAACAAAATGAAAGTGTGAATTCTAGCTGCCTCATCTGCTGTTCTCCACAACTATATTTAACCAGCTTCAATTCATCAGTATCCATTTCGTAGTTGCTTTTGGGTTTTGTGGTTGTATTCCATATTTTGTGTTAATGTTTTTATTGCAATAGTTTACAATTATTGCACTTTACATTTTGTTCCTATACTGTTTCCTCTATCGTATGCTGCCTTAAGCACTCTGTTTATTTGAAGGGAAAGGTGGGATATAAATCATTTAAATACCTATTTCAATTCATCAACTATACAATGCACAGCTACATGCACAAGCTCCAAATCCTGAACTACAGGTGGCCCAAGCTTGAAACATTCAGTTAAAAAAAAACCTTCAGCATACACAGCACATTGATGGCATTCCTTCCCCCCCACACACACACACCCCACTACAGACAGAGAATTAAGTCTTGTGTCTTACAGGAATTCTGTCAGAGCAGTTCAATATACAGAAAAGACAAAGCATAGGATGAATACAGTTTAATTAAGCACTCCTTATATAGACAAATGTGTACCATCCAATGTGTCATAATTCCAGTCGCCAATGTTCTGTTTAAATTGAGAACAAAACTCTGGGTAGCTTTTCTCCAGCTCTAGGAAACTGTAGATGTTTTATCTTTAATTTGCTTTGTCAGTTTAGGGAGGTGAACTGTTATCAGAAGCCTAAGTTCTTCGGCCATGGCTGCATGAAAGAACTACTCAAATGCTCAGCTAAAAACCCTTTCTGTAACAGCTATTGTTGCAAAATTATATAACAATTTTTAAGAGGAAGACAACCAAAGAAAAGTGTACTGTGATTCCTAGGAACATAACTGGAATGACTATACCAGACCCAGAAAAAAAAGGCACATACCTACTGTTCATGTCCATGATTTTTTATTATTATTATTATTATTTTTTTTTTGGGGGGGGGGTTGCTAGCCAATTGCTACTTTTGCAAAAATGCCTAGAAACTAAAGAAAGCCTTTTCGATCCTACACACCTGTACCCACAGGTACATTATTAAAATCTAGAGCCATGCAATGAAATTAACTTCAGCACAGACCAAAGTACTTCTCTTTACTTGATGGTTTTCATCAACAGCATGTTAATAGGAAGCTGCCTTCTATTGAATCAGACCATTGGTCCATTAAGGTTTACATTGATCGGCAACAGTTCTCCAGGCTATCAGAAAGAGACCTTTTTCAGTACTACCTGAAAATATCAGTGACTGAACTTGGGACTTTCTGCATGCAAAAAATTGTGCTCTACTACTGAGCTAGAGCCCTTATGAGAAATGCAATGACTGTGCACTGACCTTTAACTGCATGACAATTCCCTTTCCATTATAAGTGTTACAACCCAAAAAGCGTATTGCTAATGACTATACTGTTACAGCTAGCCATAACCTGACATTTTTCAATCTCTCCTTTAATTTGAGCCTTAAACCACTAACAGTATTGAAGAATACTCACCATTGAAGTTTCTCCTTATCTTGGGTCCGGCTGAGAACAAATTCAATCTGGCTCTTTTCTGTGTTGAATTCAGGTAGTTGATATTTGCTGAACAGGAAGTCCCAGCCTTCTTCGTCTGTCTGTATTCCAACAGCATATACCGCCATTTTAATATCACTGGGCAAACTGTAACAAATTGGATATCGAGTTACCTTCTGACATCTATTTCCATTGTTGTTATGGCTCTGTCTAACTGCAAACAATCTTATTTTAATAATTAGGGCACAAATTTAGGAGTATTTAAGTGTCCTTTCAGTGGCCAGTACAGTATCCTTAACTCTGCTGTGAGACACAGTAGTAAAAAGGAAAAATGTACTGCTGTATTACTGATCACAAACATTCACATTCTTCAGCGTGTGAAACGTGCCTTCTTCTGTGCATGTTTTGATTGAGGATGGAGGAAACATTTGGGTCTCCCTCACAGGCTATCATGTACGGAGCCTCAGCATTTTGGCTCCAATTATTATTAGCTACAGATAGTGACCTACGTATGCTTACACACAAATGTCATGCTTCTAACATCAGTATCTGGAATATTTTGCCCCAGCTCCCACCAATGCCTAATAACATTCTAAATGCCCAATCAATCCCCCATTCCTGACTTGGATCTTCCCCTTACAAATATAATGTGGGAGAGCGCAGCTTCTTATAGGTAGCTCCCTCTGTGAATGGAAGGAGTGTTCCGCTTGCACAAGGGGTCCCTGCTTCCGTTTGTGAAGGGAGTTCCCCATGGTGGCAACGCTAGTTGGGATGCTACCCCTTGTCTCCAGCTGGAAGAAGCAGTCGTATCATGCATCCTTCTCTACTCTGTTTTGGCTGCTATGTTGTGGGAGGAACTTTGATAGTACATTGCAGGGCCTGTCCAGCCAGGAAGTGGACAGCATGGCTTGCATCAGCAGCGGCGGATGGCACGGGAATAGCATATGTGGGATGCCTTTCACCCTGAGTCTGCTGGTGCTGCCTCACTCCAAGCTGTCACAGATGTGAGCCTCACTGATCCACTTCTTGCTCACTAAAAGTGAGCAAGAAACAGATCATCTGCTTTGCTACCTTCTTTCCTCATGCAGATTAACCACAGGAAGGAAGCACTGCCCACATAGGTTTTTTTTTTTATCACAGGCAGCAGCTTACCTATTTATTTATTTATTTATTTATTTAAAAATATATACCCTGCCTTATCCCATGCCAAAGCAAATGTCCAAGGCAGCTTATAACATCAAAGATAAAAATATATATACCGGTAATTTAAAATAATACATAAAATAATTTAAAAACAGTAAAATCCACTGGGTGTGTGTGTTACAATATAGAGCAGAGAAGCAGTGGAGCAAAACAGCTGGAGACCCAGAAGTCAGACATCAACCCATCACCCAAACACTAGACAAAACATTTCACAACCCCCTATCTCCTTCCTCGCATGGTCTGTTTAAACTTAAAAGCATATGCAAAGAAGAAGCAAGGGAAGCAGCCACTTACCCAGCTTATTGTTTGCCGTCTCTTTTAGTAAAATAGTGCATGAAACTGCACTTCCTGTTTTGTCAAGCGGATTGCATGAGAAGGAATGGAGGTAAGTAGCTACTCCCCCCCCCCTCGGTTGGGGGAACAGCATCTGGCAGAGGCAATGGTTCAGCCATCCCTGATACATCATATGCTTTTTACTGTAAAGATTCAAGGTGCTATATTCCTTACAAAAGTTAACACTTACTGCAGAGTTCCATTGGAGTTCTTCCATTTGATAAAGAATTCTTTTCCTTTGTCCACACAAGGTTGGTACTTGCGCACACATGCAAATGTCAGGAGGGAGCTGCGAAGCATTCGCTCAGGCACTGTGCCTTCATCATCCCAAGACTGTTTGTCAATTAGAGTGTGGAACAATTTGAACATGTATGCCTAGAATGGTTTCACAAACAATCAAGGATCAGCTAAACAGACTCAAAGGTGACATCAGTGACTAGAATCAGCATCTAGTGCTCTAGCAGCTCAAAATCCATGTTGCTGTCATCAGTTTACCAAAGTGTATGGACTATTTAGCAGTCAAGGTTTTGTTTGTCTGAAAACAAACGCATGCTGCTGTGGTTCAAATAACTTCTTTTACTATCCAGACTGAAACACACTGGAGCAACAAGTGGTTTAAGCAGGCCTTATATTTAACCATCTTAAAATTCTTATCATGGGATCAGACAATTGTTGCAATTATTCAGCCTGGACTCTTCTCCATTTTACCTCTAACTGTTCTTTTGTGTCAGTTATGTCCCTCTTCTCCAGCAATTTGTACAACATAGCTAGCTCACTCAATCCTTGAAGCGCAGGAGTAATTTCAATTTCTTCTCTTAAGTATAAAGTTAAATCAAGAGCTTTGGTAATTGACAGCTTTCCAGCACTGCAGGAAATAGAAAGTTTCTGCGTTAGCACATAACAATGCTGCGTTAGCACATAACAATGCTGTTCCAAAGTAGCTGAGCCCTTATTGTGTACAGAAATTTCTAGTGAATGGTACATCTATTAGGAAAATACATTTCTAAATTTTCCTTTTAATAGTTAACTTCTTATACATCAAAGATGACTGAATTTTTGCACCCATCAATTGTGAATGTTTGTGCCAACAGATTTATCAGCAATGGTAAACCAACACTGCTGTGTTTCACTTCTGCAGCAGTCAGTATGTTGTGTCCTAAACAACAGTGCAGTAACATGTAGAGGGAAATAGTAATAGGACAGAAAATGACTGGCAGCTGTTAATTTGGAGCTGCTAATATGAGAGATTTCAGCTCTTGATTAGCAATATTTTGGCATTCAGCAGACATACCACTCTATGTACGTCCAGCTTCCTTCCTCTTTTGTATACCATGTTTTCTTGAAGTAACCCAGTTTTGCAGCCCTGGTCATAGTTCAAGCTGGTATCAAAGAATACTGGTCTGCATAATTTATGTCTTGTTTGTATCTCTCAGTATAAGACCAGTCCTTCCCTTCTTCACCAACACCCTGACTTAAATCTGTTAATCTACAGATCTCAACTATTGTCTACTGCAAGAACAGGGAATACATTTGCTTGGGGAAGAGGGGGGGTCATCTGTCTTGCTACTCATCCATTACCACCTGCTGTCTCAGGTTACAGCATGTTCACTAACGTTTAAACTTGTTAAAAATATGTACATTTGTTTAGTAGTTTACTAGTCAGTGCAGACACCAAGGCAAAGAATCACATCGACATATACAGTTTATTGATCCTACTTTGAAGAAATATTAGGTATGGGGCCAATTTACAACCCACTTGCAATGGCTGTGCCAAATATTACGAAGCCTGTTTATAGGGAAATGTCCTCTGTCTACTCTAGCAGATAAAACATAGGCCTTTCATGTGACCTCAAACGTTGCACTAGTAAAAAGTGTGCTATGATCTTTGGTGAAGACAACATTGGTAGGAGGCAAGAGCTTGTGCAGCTGGTATCTATTATTACTAAGAGGAAGCAGCACTTAATCCAATACTGAGCTATAGTAAAGTCTGACCAACTTTGCCTCTCTAAGTACAACTACCAGAAAATAACAATACTCTCATTCTATTGATTCGGGAATGATCTGAGAAAAGCCAATGGAGTAGCTCTGGATTTTTATTTTTGCAAACGGTAAAAGAATCTACCTTTCAGCTTGTTACATTATGATATTTTTCCTGCAGTTGTACAAATCAACAGTACTGAATTTGCCTTACCAAATACTTATACATCCTTACCTCACCATTTGGAATACACTGTTGATGAGGTTTGCTCTATCATTGCTGCCAAGTGCATGATGATTTTTTTGTAAAAGGCGAATCAAAGCATCCCATCCATCATCTCCATAGTGCACAGTATAATAACCATTCATTCTCACATTAAATTTTATCCACTCCACTTCTTCTGGAAGACTGAATTCATCTACAAGCAAAATATATCACAGCTCTATATTTTTCTGCATGGCTGCAATGAACTAAGTTTATTTACATTAACTACAGACAAAATAACTCATCTCATATACTGTAGCAAACTCATATAGTTAACAGTTGGCCAGCCCAATCCTATCCACCGCCAATGCAGCGGGGCCGTGCGGCCCACATTGTATCCAGTGCTGGCTAAGAGCAGGCTGGAGGCCTCCTCGGGGTAAGGGGTCATAATTCCCCTTACGCCGGGTAAACCCCCAGCCTGCACAATGGTACTACTCGGATCTGTGCCTGTTCAATTGCTGGCACAGAACCGAGAAGCCCCATGCAAGAAAAAAAGGCCCGGGAAGGGGGATGGGATTTGGCACGCGTCAGCACTGCCGATCCCACCCCCCCTCCCGGACCTGATCCACCCACCCCCGTGTCACTTGGAGCAGCTCTTACCTGCTCCACAGCACAGTTTGCTGAGCCCAGCACCAGGGGAATGGCGCAGGCCTTGCCACTGGTGCCGCCTACTCACCGGGTGTCGTGAGCGTGCTTTATGGTACGTTTGTGACACCCTACGCTGGCACAGCAGCCCCTGCGCCTGCGATGCAATTCAATAGAATTGTGCTGTCAAAGTCCTATCTTAAGCATCTGCAAAACAATACTTTGTGAATAAAAGCTTGGATTTGTTTTTCAGCAATTGAAGACATCTTAGAACAGCACTATTAGCCTATTCTGTAAAATCTTCAATTAAAAACGTGTTTACATCTGAAAACTCTATTGCATTTAAGAATTCAGTCAAACATACCTGTTTTGGTTTGCAGCAAAATCCTGTGAGTATCATCAGAGTTATTGGTAATATATGTTAATGGGATGTGCCACAGGTTCCTGTAGAAAAAAATCAAAATTGTAATTTTAGAACTGCTTTGGATGCTTATTTTCATCAGCATATATAAACTAATCCAGCAATTTTCAAACTGTGGGGCATGACCCACCATTTAGAACTGAAGCTGTCCCCTGCCCCCTTAAGGGGCGGGGACAGCATAGCGGCAGTGGCGGCTGAAAAAGTGCCCGAAACCGCTGTTTTGGACCTTACTGGGGCTTGTGGGGGGGCTTCAGGGAAGCCTGTGCGACCGTCTGCAGACCTCCCCAATCTTCAGATCGCCAAAAAACGGCCGTTTTCGCAAAAACCGGAAATGCCAGAAAATCACCGTTTTCTAGCAATCCGAAGATCAGGGAGGCCTGCAAAGGGTCGCGCAGGCCTCCCTGAACCCCCTCCCCAAGTCTCTGTAAGGCCCAAAATGGCAGTTTGGGGGGCGGTTTTCCCAGCGCCAACAGCGATCCCCGGGGATCGTCACCGCCGCTGGCCCCACTCCTGCAGAGACTTTGAGACTGCTTTACAGGCAGCAGCTTGCCTAAAAATTTGTCTCATGCTGCTGTTAAAAAGGATATTACCCTGGCAGGCTAGTATGTACTCAGCTGATTTCTGTGTATTATTCAACACAATATAAGATTTATAAAAATACAATACTAGTGAATCAAGAAATTACGAGGCATGCCACATAATTTATATTCTAATTTTGTTAAGAACTGTTCATCATGAGTCACTAGAGTGTAATAAAAGAGGAGTCTCACTCGCTCCTTTGCCATTACCCTGTTGATGAAGATATCTGAGAGTCCTTCTTATAAGGCTCCTGCTGTAGATGGACATTCTTCTCTTTTACTGTCACAGTTACTAATGGGAATCCTTTTTGCACTGTCCAAGTGTTCATTATTGTCTTCACATCTTGGATCGCACTCTTGGTCCAGTGCTATAAATCAGAGACAAAAATATGAAAGGAAAGACAGGAACTTACTCTAGAAGCACAAGTGGAGAACAGCAGCCACAAGCCACCAAAAAATGCAAACGTGTTGTATCTGTGTGGCTTTTCAGAGTCAAGAATGGAATGACCTCAGCTATGGGAAGACATTTTCAACATATGCCAGGGAAACATTTAACGACACTCATACACATCCTCCTGTAACAGTACAATGATGGCACAAACGTATCGTATTCTAACAGCCCAATCCTATCCCCCGCCACTGGCGACAATGCAGCCACAGCAACTTGGCACGTGCTGCATCCAATGGTGGGGGTGCGGGATCAGGAGGCCTGGGAGCGGTAAGGAAAAATAGTTTTTCCCTTACCTCTCTGTAGGCCTCCTAGTGACCTGTGAGTCTCCTTAGACCTACGTCAGCTATACAGCTGGCATAAATCCAAGGAACGAAAAGAGGATGGATGGGTTCAAAGAGAGGGGATAGGATCCTGGTACACACTGGTGCCTCCGAGATCCACCCACCTACCCCGATCCACCCCTTGCCCTCTCGCCACCCCTCCTGCCAACCTATCCAGAGCCATGGAGCCTCCAGTAGCTGCTGCTGCGCACATCACACCTCTGCCCATTTGCAGCAGTGACATGGAACTGCATGGCGGCAGCCCAGCTTTTGCATCACCACAAAGCGCCTTGCACTGCCAGAATGAGAGTTCTGGCAGCACAAGGCCCAGACAGGATTGGACTGTTAATCACAGTAAAGTTAGAAAAAAAGTTTCAATAAGAAAATGTGCTTCCTCTGAATTACTGTTCTACAATAATAAAATGTAACACTGATGGGCAAAATGCAAATATTTTGGGGGCAGCCCAAAATAGTCACATCTGTTCTGTTTGGCTTGCAGACAATGAGATGACTGAGGAAAACAGACTGTTAAATCCAGTCAAAGCATCCAAAAACAGTGGATGCAGCACATGATCCAACATAGGAGATCACCTTGTGTGTAGTTGCATTCCTCAGACATCATGCTTTTGTGAGCATGACCTTACAGCAGTGACAGATTCTGCTGCTATTCTAGGACTGAAAATGATATGAAGCATTGCCCCTCAGCATCAAAAGTGGTCAGCAACCTTATGAGTGAAAGGGACTTTTTACCCTTTGGTGAGATAATATTTATGGATTTCTGAACAGAAATATATAATAAAGCATGCTCACAGAACTTGAGATTGTCTCCCGGCTTCTGGTACAAACCCCATCATTTTCACTTGGATTTTCATTAGCACTGCTTCCAGAACAAACCTAACCAAAAGGGGGAAAAAAGTATTCTTCATTTCCTAACATTTCATAAATGAGCAACCAAACTTCTGATCAATAATTTAAAATATGTACCGGAATATACAATGGGCCCTCCTTATCCGCGGATTAGCCATCCCTGGATTTGACTATCTGCAGATGGCCATCTGCAGAGGAGGGATCCCACTGGGGACGGGACCACAGTATAGTACCTTATTTAACAGCCACGAGAGCCCGCTGCCCGCTTCTTCCCTCTCGCGCCACTTTTTAAGCTTGTCAAATGCTTATAAAAAGAAAAAATGCAATTGGATGCGACTTCTGGTTGCACTCGCTACTGGAAGTCGCTTCCGGTCACATTTTTTTCTTTTTATAGGCATTTTACAAACTAAGAAAACAGCACGAGAGGCAAGAAGCAAGCAATACACCCACGCCGCTGTTAAATAAGGTACTGTGGCGCCACCCACCGCCCCACCCCAACCAACCGCGGGCTTGACCATTCACAGATTTTCGCATCCACAGGAATTCCGGGAATAGAACCCCCACGGATACAAAGGGCCAACTATATAGTATTGCTCCTGAAGTATTTTGGTAGAAACAATAGGAGTAATACTTGCATCTGACAAGCTGTTCCACAGATCTTCACTTTCTGTATTCTGATAGCTGAATCGCATCAAATATTTTACAAGGCCAGCTTTAAACACTTCTGGGCTGAGATAATCCTGTATCATATTTAGAATACAAGCTCCCTGAAAAGAGAGAAACGAAGTAACACAGTCTACATTTGCTTGTCCAAATCTGATTAATCACAAATTTGGATCAAAAAGATGTTCAAGTAAACTCAATGCAAATTTCATATTTTACCTTTTCATAGGAAACATCATCAAACATTTCTAGAATCTGAGCTGGATTTTCAACAGGAGAAGATATAGGATGTGAGGATTCTAAAGCATCTACCTTCATGGCATCAAAATACTTGTCTACAAAATAATCTTCCTAAGAAAAGAAAAACAAATATTCAGTCCATACAATTTGAAATCCACTGAACCAGTGAATATCAACATGATTAGTTCTCATTACAGATATATCTATACCCTCATTTTTTATTTAACAGATTTCTATTCTGCCTTTCCACTAATGAAGATCTTCAAACTGGCATACAAACATGTTTGTACAAGTCTCCGAATTAAAAATCTGCATAATGCCGGGTAAACTCTGTCGTTCATAAAACGTTTTTTATTAAATAAACAAGATGTTAAAACCAAACTTTACGTTTCACCCCAAACATCTGGGGCATCATCTGGGGCACCCAAACATCTGGCACCCAAACATCTGGGGCAAGCAGCCAACTTGAGGAACACCTAGTTATACTAAAAACCCCAGAGCCCAGGTGTAATTTGCCTGGTAATCAGCAAGCAGCTGACTTCAAACTAATACGTTCCAGAGTAAAATATCTTCCCCTCATTGAAACATTCCAGAACTTACAACAACTTACACCACTTGCAACAACTTACAACAATGATAGTATAACTAGGTGTTCCTCAAGTTGGCTGCTTACTTCTGATGATGCCCCAGATGTTTGGGGTGAACATCTTGTTTATTTAATAAAAAAAGTTTTATAAACGACAGAGTTCACCCGGCATTATGCAGATTTTTAATTCGGAGATTTGGGCGCGTCGTGATAACCTACAAATGTATTTCTGTTTGAACAAGGTTGTTTCAGTCACAGCAGGGATAGGCTTCCACTGTAATAGATCTCCTACCCAAAAACAAGCCAACTCTCTCCTCTAAACCTGATGTCCAAGCCAGAGGGCCAGTACTCTATGGCATCCTCCTCCCCCACATGCTATCTCAGTTGTGGAATCAGGAAAAGAACAAGCTCTGCACAGAATCATCCACCCTAGACTAATGTGTGAGCAGATCAGATTAATAACCCAGAGGGTGGGGAGACAGATAACAGCCCCTTTAGTGCCTCTGTCAGCAGGACCCAATGGAGGAAGCTCTGTTACACAGTGGCTGCATTCTGTTCTCAGAAAAATTAAAGGCACTTACTGCCCAATCCTATCATGTGATTTACAGCAGCAGGGCACTGTCTAAGATCTTTAACGAAAAAACACCATCTATTTAAGAGTTGCTTTAAAATACAAAGGTTGGGAAAATTAATACTTACAACTTTCAGATCAGGGTGCGTAACATTTACTGACACGAATTCCATAAACTTTGCAAATCCTTCATTGAGCCAAAGGTCATTCCACCATGCCATAGTAACCAGATTTCCAAACCACTGGAAGAAATTAAAAAAAAATATCTCACAGCTAGGGCTCAGCCAAAGTTTCATGAGTTCTGATTTTATTGTTGAAATCTGCATTTTGGACAGGAAAATTCTGCTGCAAGGAACTAAAAGTACCTTGGAGCAGGGAGAAGAGGCAGTGGTAGCAGGTGGACCTTTCAGACTTTAGTGAAGCATCTTTTCCCACCTCTGCTGTCGCTTCTTCTTCCTGCCCCAAGGTAAGTTACTGGTTTCCTGGGGGGGGGGGGGGAGATGGGTGAGACAGCATACTACGTGAGTAATCAATACAATTGCTTGCAAACATTGGGGATGCATGCATTTTCATTTGAAACATGCACATATCCTGAGTGGGCCAAGCCAAGGATATACTCAGGCATTTCTACTATCAACATGAAAAGTACTGGACAGGACTGAGTGGAAAGCACTATGGTAGTGTACGCTGCTGCCTGGCTTATCCAACACACACTTCAACAATGGAGGAGTCAGGAAGAGGCATATATTTCCTGTGACAACAGCTGGAATGTCCCTAAGGAGCCCTGTCTGTCACCTGTTTTCTGGGTCTGCACGAAATCTTCACCAGAGGTGTGGACTGCAGACATCATTTACTTGCACTGGCATTAGGGAGGAACACACAGGCCATAGTTTGCATGGCAAGGACTGAACAGTATGTTTCAGCTAGGCAGACAAAACATTCTGCAGAAATCTAGACTAGCTGAACCTATACTCCCTCAACCACTCCCAGAATGCCTCTGGGACTGATAGCCCACCCATCTCAAAGAACTGCTAAAGAAGTGTTATTACCTATTAACATGTGGCATGATGCAGTCAAAGGGCCTAATCTTATCCAACTTTCCAGTGCCCTTGCAGCCGCAATGCAACCCCGAGGTAAGGGAACAAATGTTTCTTTACCCTGAGGAGACCTCTGTGACTGCCCTCCCACTGCAGGATTCAGTGCCCCACAGGCTCGGCTGCACGAGTACTGGAAGGTTGGATAGGACTGGGCCCAAAGTTTAGTACTTTTTAATCCCACTGATTTCAATGTAGGAGATTTAAGCACTTATTGTTCCTTTAATGAAACTTTAAAGTGCCTAAGTACCTATAGCTCCTTACAGTCCAAACCACCGCAACTCCCCACATGGTGATGCAACGGTGCCAATGTGACATCCGCTGAATCCTGGGGGGGGGGGGGGGGGTTGGCATCCAGAGGTATCCTTGGTATAAGGGAACATTTGTTCCCTTGCCATGGGATGAGCCCCTAAGGGTCTTGTGGGTTAACTTGGACCTTCGCCAGTGATATCACTTGCTTCCGTTTGGCTCCAAATAGAAGCCAAATGTGGGCAAAGGCAGGAGGTTGGACCCAACTGATGACCCACCTCGGCATCGGGCCATGACCCACCAAGTGGGTCAGAAACCACAGTTTGAGAAACCCTGATCTAGGGGATAACAGGCACAATCCTCAATTTCATGTTGTAAACACCAATCAAAACTTACTTGGTGAGCAAGTTCATGGGCTATGACCAAAGTAATCCAAAGTTTACTTGATGCTGAGGATTTTTCAGGATCATATAACAAAGCAGACTCCCTGTATGTAATCAATCCCCAATTTTCCATTGCACCAGATTGAAAATCTGGAATAGCTGCTAGGTCTGCAAATAAATTATTTGGAATATGTTACCATTCTTACTCTCTTATTCCACTTGTCAATTCACACGTACATTTTGAAAGTAGGCATGCTTATTCATGTTGTATATAAACATTATATGTTTATTATCAAATCAAAATGTAATCAAACGTTTGTATGATTGTATACCTTTCTGAAAGAAAAAAACATTGTCTTGAGTGATGCTTCAAAGCAAAAAAATATTTTTAAAGTCTTATAAAAAGAATTCCGAGTATTAGTAAGACGCTATTTCCTACATACACAATAGGGGGCATCCAGACATTCTGGACAATGGTGCACCACTCGCAAAAATGTCTTCCATGAACTAAAGGAGAGCTGAGATCCTGCAAGGGGTCATTCAGCAGGCAGAACTCTCTGAATTCACAGAAGGAGCTTCAGATGCTGCTGCACCCAAACACCTGAATGTCTTCCATCCATTTTCTGTTTATATGGCAGCCTTTTTCAGAAGCTCTAGCATCACATAATAAGGTTTAGTACCTCAAGCTTCAGTTGCAAACTATGAACAACTCTCTTATATTTCACCTGCTTTTCTACTTTTCCCATGATTATTTTTTTTTGGTCGTCTTCTGTTCTTTAGGACCCATATTCACAGTAATTTGTAAAGACACAGCACAAAAACAGATACAGGTTGTTTTAGTTTTATTAATGTTGAGTTTCAAGCCAACTTTTGCACTCTCCTCTTTCACTCTCATCAAGAGGCTCTTTAGTTCTTCTTCACTTTCTGCCATTAGGGTGGTATCGTCTGCATATCTGAGGTTGTTGATGTTTCTCCCGGCAATCTTGATTCCGGCTTGCGATTCATTCAGCCCTGCATTTCTCATAATGTACTCTGCATATAAGTTAAATAAGCAGGGTAACAATATACAGCCTTGCCGTACTCCCTTCCCAATTTTGAACCAATCAGTTGTTCCATGGCCGGTTCAAACTGTTGCTTCCTGACCCGCATACAGGTTTCTCAGGAGACAGGTAAGGTGGTCTGGTACCCCCATCTCTTTAAGAATTTGCCACAGTTTGTTGTGATCCACACAATCAAAGGCTTTTGCGTAGTCAATGAAGCAGAAGTAGGTTTTTTTTGGAACTCTTGTGCTTTCTCCATGATCCAGCGCATGTTGGCAATTTGATCTCTAGTTCCTCTGCCTCTTCGAAACCCAGCTTGTACTTCCGATAGTTCTCGGGCCACGTACTGCTGAAGCCTAGCTTGTAGAATTTTGAGCATAACCTTGCTAACATGTGAAGTGAGTGCAATTGTGCGATAGTTTGAACACTCTTTGAGAATTGATCTTTACGTGATTTCACGTAGGCTTAACCACAATTCCAGAATAAGGTAGCATCTCCATGTTACTGTGTTTTGTGAGTCATTTCTCCTTCATGGATCATTGCCTTGTCGTGGCGAAGGGGCTTGCGTAACTCAATGAAGCCATGAGCTATGCCGTGCAGGGACACCCAAGACGGACAGGTCGTAGCAGAGAGTTCTGACTAAAAGTGATCCACTGGAGAAGGAAATGGCAACCCACTCCAGTAACCTTGCCAAGAAAATCCCATGAACAGTACCAAAAGGCTAAAAGATATGACGCCGGAAGATGAGCCCCTCAGGTCGGAAGGTGTCCAATATGCTACTGAGGAAGAGCGGAGGACTATTCCAAGTAGACCCAGAAAGAGTGAAGCGGCTGGGCCAAAGCCAATAGGACGTCCAGCTGTGGATGTGTCTGAGGTTGAAAGGAAAATCCAATGCTGCAAGGAGCAATACTGCTTAGGAACATGGAATGTGAGGTCTATGAATCAAGGCAAGCTGGATGTGGTCAAAAATGAGATGATAAGATTGAACATTGACATCTTGGGAATCAGCGAACTAAAATGGACGGGCATGGGCGAATTTAAGTCAGGTGACCATCATATCTACTACTGTGGGCATGAATCCCTTAGAAGAAATGGAGTAGCCCTCATAGTCAATAAAAGAGTGGGAAAGGCAGTACTGGGGTGCAACCTCAAAAACGACAGAATGATTTCAGTTCGAATCCAAGGCAAACCATTCAACATTACAGTAATCCAAGTGTATGCCCCAACCACTGATGCCGAAGAAGATGAAGTTGACCGGTTCTATGAAGACCTACAACACCTTCTAGAACTAGCACCCAAAAAAGATGTCCTTTACATCATAGGAGACTGGAATGCTAAAGTAGGAAATCAAGAAATAAACGGAACAACAGGCAAGTTTGGCCTTGGAGCGCAAAATGAAGCAGGGCAAAGGCTAACGGAGTTCTGTCAAGAGAACACGCTGGTCATAGCAAACACTCTTTTCCAACAACACAAGAGGCGACTCTACACATGGACATCACCAGATGGTCAATACCGAAACCAGATAGATTATGTGCTTTGCAACCAAAGATGGAGAAGCTCTATACAATCAGTAAAAACAAGACCTGGAGCTGACTGTGGCTCAGATCATGAGCTTCTTATTGCAAAATTCAGACTTAAACTGAAGAATGTAGGGAACACCACTAGACCAGTCAGATATGACCTAAACCATATCCCTTATGAGTATACAGTGGAGGTGAAGAATAGATTTAGGGCATTAGACCTGGTAGACAGAGTGCCTGAAGAACTATGGACGGAAGTTCGTAACATTGTACAGGAGGCAGCAACTAAAACCATCCCAAAGAAAAAGAAATGCAAGAAAGCAAAGTGGCTGTCAGATGAGGCTTTACAAATAGCTGTGGAAAGAAGGAATGCAAAAAGCAAAGGTGAAAGGGAAAGATATAAACAACTGAATGCAGAGTTCCAGAGAATAGCAAGGAGAGATAAGAAGGCCTTCTTAAATGAACAATGCAAGGAAATCGAGGAAAATAACAGAATGGGGAGGACTAGAGATCTCTTCAAGAAAATTGGAGATATCAAGGGAACGTTTTGTGCAAAGATGGGCATGATAAAGGACAAAAAAGGCAAGGACCTAACAGAAGCAGAAGAGATTAAGAAGAGATGGCAAGAATACACAGAAGAACTATACAAGAAAGATCTTAATGTTCCTGATGACCACGCTGGTGTGGTCACTGACCCAGAGCCGGACATCCTAGAGAGTGAAGTCAAGTGGGCCTTAGGTAGCATTACTAACAACAAAGCTAGCGGAGATGATAATATCCCAGCTGAGCTACTTAAAATCCTAAATGATGATGCTGTGAAAGTGCTGCACTCAATATGCCAACAAATTTGGAAAACTCAGCAGTGGCCAAAGGATTGGAAAAGGTCAGTTTACGTTCCAATTCCAAAGAAGGGCAGTGCCAAAGAGTGTTCAAACTACCGTACAATTGCACTCATTTCACATGCTAGCAAGGTTATGCTCAAAATCCTACAAGCTAGGCTTCAGCAGTACGTGGACCGAGAACTACCGGATGTACAAGCTGGGTTTCGAAGAGGCAGAGGAACTAGAGATCAAATTGCCAACATGCGGTGGATCATGGAGAAAGCACGAGAGTTCCAAAAAAACACCTACTTCTGCTTCATTGACTACGCAAAAGCCTTTGATTGTGTGGATCACAACAAACTGTGGCAAATTCTTAAAGAGATGGGGGTACCAGACCACCTTACCTGTCTCCTGAGAAACCTGTATGCGGGTCAAGAAGCAACAGTTCGAACCGGCCATGGAACAACCGATTGGTTCAAAATTGGGAAGGGAGTACGGCAAGGCTGTATATTGTCACCCTGCTTATTTAACTTATATGCAGAGTACATTATGAGAAATGCAGGGCTGAATGAATCGCAAGCCGGAATCAAGATTGCCGGGAGAAATATCAACAACCTCAGATATGCAGACGATACCACCTTAATGACAGAAAGTGAAGAAGAACTAAAGAGCCTCTTGATGAGGGTGAAAGAGGAGAGTGCAAAAGTTGGCTTGAAACTCAACATTAATAAAACTAAGATCATAGCATCGGGTCCCATCAATTCCTGGCAAATAGAAGGGGCAGAAATGGAAGCAGTAACAGATTTTACTTTTCTGGGTTCCAAGATCACTGCAGACGGAGACAGCAGCCATGAAATTAAAAGACGCTTACTCCTTGGAAGGAAAGCTATGGCAAACTTAGACAGCATAATAAAAAGCAGAGATATCACCATGCCAACAAAAGTTCGTATAGTCAGGGCGATGGTGTTCCCAGTAGCAATGTATGGTTGCGAGAGTTGGACCATAAGGAAGGCTGAGCGCCGAAGAATAGATGCTTTCGAACTGTGGTGCTGGAGAAGACTCCTGAGAGTCCCTTGGACTGCTAGGAGATCAAATCAGTCAATTCTAAATGAAATCAAGCCTGACTGTTCCCTGGAAGGACAGGTACTAAGGCTGAAACTCAAATATTTTGGCCACCTAATGCGAAGAGAGGACTCTCTGGAGAAGACTCTGATGCTGGGAAAGATTGAAGGCAAAAGGAGAAGGGGAAGGCCAAGGATGAGATGGTTAGACAGCATCACCGATGCAACAAACATGACAGTGAGCGAACTCAGGAAGATAGTGGAGGACAGGAAGGCCTGGCGGGATATGGTTCATGGGATCACGAAGGGTCGGACACGACTTAACGACTGAACAACAACAACAACCCCTTATCTGGACTATTCCAAAATCCGGACATTTTGGGTGCCATGACTTTTTTTTTACTCCCCCCCCCATACTGCGACTGGCCGGCATAGTGCCCCTACTCACCCAGCAGAGGAAGCTGGCAATACTTTTTTTGTTTACATTTTTCGAGTGCTCAGCACGACCCAGGAGAAAGCCGGCAGGGATTTTTCGGGCATAGCGTGATGCTTTCTGGGGTCTACCATGTAAAGATTTCACCATATGTGTGAAATTATCCATCGCTCCATCGCGTGCACACAGCCTATGACAGCCAGCATTTGCTCTCCCTCTTCCCAACCTCTCCTCCTCCACAGAGTGATACTCATGCAAATCTGATAATTACCACTGGCCAGTTAGCTAATTAGAAAGAACAGCTTGCTGAGTTCGTTATCTCGCAGTTCCTTTGTATTGCAAAGATAGCCAGTTCGGGCTAGGTACTCATTTAGCCTGGTGTATGTATTCAGTTCTCTCAATCAAGGACTCACGGTACAGAGGACTGAACTTAAAAGGATTTATTAAAGACAAAATAACCATACAGAGAGCAAATGCTACTCATGAAGCCAGCAGGACTTCTTCTGTTTGAATTTTGTGCAGGCTCAGTGTGACCCAGGAATCTGACTTGGATTTTTTCATTATATTTATGCAAATATTCCGAAATCCGGACAAATTCAAAATCCAGACGACTTCCAGTCCCAAGCAGTCTGGATAAGGGATACTCAACCTGTACACTATAAAAGGGAGCGTGTAATGCATGTGCCTTGAAAGCATGGGGACGCACTATCCATTAGGCAGTGTATCTCACATGGAGGGCACCTCTTCATCCGCCATGCTCGGCCTCCAAGGGTTCTAAAGAGTGCTTCCCCTCAAGTCTGCAGGTGTACACTCGACAAAGGGGGTGCTTCTGGACCTCTGTCCTACCAGGGAGAGAAATCCAAAATTCGATCCAACCTTTTGGAACTCCTTCTTGGGCAAATTTGTCCCCTTCTCTGTCTCCAAAGCTTAAAGCAGAGGGGAGGCATACCCATTGGGTAAAATGGGAGATAGACCCTGCTTCCGTGAGCAACTTGGTCCTTTTTTCCACCCCAACCATTCTTGAACCTTATATTGAAAATCTTGGTATGGATAATGAGGGATGGTCTTAATATGTGCAGTATGGATATGTGAAAAATTGTATAGCAAAAGTACTTATAAAGAGGAACATGTACCCAAATAAATACCTTGTTTAGGCAAAGGATACGGAATGTCAAAATATCCCTCATAGAAGTCCAATACTTTCACTGCTGTATCCAAAGCATAATCTGCTTGTTTGATCTTGTCTGGTGCAGTATACACTGAAACCTGAAATAAAAAGCGTGGATTTCTTAATGCTATCATAAGAAATTATTACAGCTAACTTGTTCACTATCTCTCTAAAATGGGAGCAAGGTTTAACAGATGTGTGACATTTCATTTACTTTTCCCTGCTTCCTTCATATGGTCAAAGTTCTGAAAAAAATCAATGAAACAAGGTATATTTATTAGATAACATTCCTGTTCTATACCAATCAATGGGAGTTGAATGCTAATC
The DNA here is from genome assembly GCA_026170595.1 of Plestiodon gilberti rubricaudatus. Taxonomy (NCBI): domain Eukaryota; kingdom Metazoa; phylum Chordata; class Lepidosauria; order Squamata; family Scincidae; genus Plestiodon; species Plestiodon gilberti. The sequence continues at coordinate 43,238,352 of JANXHW010000002.1, forward strand.
ACAGTAGATAAAATAGCTGTAGATTTATTTGTGTTTTATTCAACTCTAATTTAAAGAGTGAGAGGAAGAAAGCTCATGAGGAAGGAATATCATGGAGGAGCAAGGTTCCTGTATCTATACCTTACTTTGCCTGTCCTGCAGAAATTATTATTAAGAATATTTATATACCGCTTTTCAACAAAAAGTTCACAAAGCGGTTTACAGAGAAAAATCAAACTACTAAAAGGCTCCCTGTCCCAAAAGGGCTCACAATCTAAACATATATTCCATATTTTCCCCAATAAGAAAAAAATCTGAATTTTGCATTTATCCTTCCAAATAAGGTATGTTCCAAACAAACTGGAACATTTATTTCTAACTCTATTTATGCATTCTCAATAGTTAAACATTCATTTGCTATCAAATATATCACTTCTTGGCCTTTGGATTAAGATCAAATATAAATATTATCAAATATATAAAAGACAGTTGGCAAGCATTGTTGTGTTAGAGAACCCCAGACATGTGCAAACCTCATCCTGACCCTTCTATGAATTATCTGGTTCCGACAATAGAAGATTAACTACAGGTTAGAGGAGTAGGCTGGAGGAAGGTCCACCCCCTTTCTTATCATCTAAACTGCAACTGTCAAAGGGAAAGTAGAGAGTGGACCTGATTCGCTGCTCACTTTTTTACCCAGTTATGGCAGTCGTATGGATGACTGATTGCAAGGGGACAAGGTGCAATGTGACCTGTACTCTTCCCTCATCCCGCTGCTAATTTATTACATGATAACTAATTTTAAAACTATGCTTTGAGACTGAATTGATATAAAAAGCTTACCTTAATTCCACGGCTGGTTGTCTTGGTAGCTGATTTGAAATCTGAAACAATGAAGGCCACTAGATAAGTGCTCATCTTTACGCTGGTCTCAAAGTGGTCTTCAATGAGCCATTTGCTGATTTCCACAGATTTTGCCTACAATTTAAACATTATAATTGACCTCTAGTTTAGAATTACATTCATTAAGCCTGCACACACATTACGTTTTATAAATTCATAAATGTACTAAGAGGTAAGAGCTACATCCATCTTTTAACAGCTGCAAACCTCTATCTAAACATTGGTAAGAGGTAACTCACTAAATGTAAGCAACAATGTAACCAGGAAATGATTGTTCCCTAATTCTAGTGCAACTAACCCAAGCACCAAAAATCACTCTTGCAACTTGCAATATAGACTAATGTAATGTTTCTGACATTGGCTTTGCTTTCCTGTCCTATGTGAGCACTAAAGCGTGTACCAAACACAATGTGTACAGTTTTTATGAGAAGCAGTTCATGCTGGTGGATGATGATCAAATGACAATGAACTTATTTGTCACTTATTTAAATGACAATGAAGCATTCTTTATTTAGCTATATGAACTTTGTGAACAACTGTTGAAAACTGGTGTATAGATATTTTTAACAACAACAACCAACTACTGCTACTACAACTTGACTTTTCTCTGCTTTATTCTCTATCCATGAACTGGACAATTTAAAATATACAAACTATACATACTAAAGGCATATTAGACAATGCAAGATGTCTTGGGTTTCTTCTGATTTTCATAGTAAATTTAGCTTTGAACGCAGGTTCATCAAAGCAAGGAAAGGCCATACGTGCAGCTGTTGGTTCAAACTGTGTTAATGCAAGAATCCTGAAAAGAAGAAAATTAATATATAACATTTACAATGCTTATGCACATAGAAGTACAGTAAAAATGTTCACTGGTGAAATTTGAGCAGGTGCAGCTCATCATCATGGAAGGGTGCAACAAGCTGCACCTGCCCAAATTCCAAAGGTTAAAGGTAGGCACTCTGTCCCCCTTTGGATCTGGGAAGGCTACTTATACTAGGGTGCCCAGATTCAATACGGAACAGGGTGTCTATGCTTTTAACTGTACTAAAGCTGTCCTATTTTACTGTTCTACTAATGTGTATATTTTCTTTAAGTTAAGTTAAAAATGTATTTTTTTAAAAATAGCACCAAACTTTAAGGGTGTGGCTTATAATCAGGAGCGTCCTATATTCAGGACAATACGGTATTTAGTGGTTGGTGTTGTCAACAAACAACCTTTTCTAGAATATATGACTTCAAAAACTGCTCCCAGAGTACCTACCTCAGGGCCGGCCTTCTGATGAAGTGGCCTGAAAAGCTCGCATCGAACAGCAAGTTGGGGAGGGACTGACGAGTACCCCATATCTGTTCACTGCCCCATAGCCTGCCACAGATGGATTCGCTCCTGTGGGTGCTCCAATTCTCTTCCCACTCAATGAGAGCAAGCAGAGAGAAGATCGGAACAGAGTAGCCCCTTCTTTCTCTAGTGCTGCTGAAAGAAGGGGGGGGGGCCTCTGCCACAAGCATGTCCTCGCTCTCTCTGTCCACATAGATGCTTAGGAAAGCCGCCAAGTGGGCCAAGAGATAGAGAGGGAGAGGTGGAGCCCCTCTTTTCCCCTTCCCTAAAATGGGTCATATTTTAAATAAACAGGAAGAGTGAAGCATACTGAGAGCACTCCCAGCATGCTCTACTTTCTGTTTATTTGAATTAGGACTTGCTTGGAAGGAGGTGGCACAGGAAAGGGGCTGGCCTTTCCTTCCTCCCTCCCTCCTTATCCACTTGGAGGGGTGCACGTGTACATGTTAACAAGTTCTTGATTTTTGTTGTTGTTGTTGGGGTCACAGGGCAGCACTCTTGGGCAGATTTCGGCAGCAGCCAAGCTTCAGCCACATCTGAGCTACCTAATGTTAGATTTGTTCTTACACTCTTGTCACTGGTTTCTTTGGTCTTTGATTTGCTATTTTGTAGAAGAAGAGGCTTCAATATAACATTCTCAGAAAAAGGGGAAAGGATATGGCAAGGAAAAGGATAAGACTGGGCTGCAAGGCAGACCTGGTATGAATATTTTGGGAATGTAGAATAATAAATGTTAGGCTCCGGCATTTCCGCTGGCGCTCCAACAATTGGCGCACTTCCGGAGCTAGCTTTACGACTGCTTTTCAGCAACCAACACGCATTCCGCCAGCAGGGCAGCCCAATACGATTGGGATGCCCATTTGCATTTAGAAGGAATAATAACAATAACATTAATAGCAACAATGCAGACTCGTAAAGCTATTTTCTAAAGAACAGGAAAACCACCCACCAGTCATTCAAATTAAACTGCCCAATAGTTTCTAAAACTATAATTTGTTTAAAATAGGATATTTCCTTTGTAACAAGCTGCTTTAACCACATTCAGCTGGAAACACACCATCTGTTCCCCCAGCACATTTGTCACATCATTTATGAAACTTTCTTAAATCAGAAAAAGTGGGTGATAGAGCTTTCTGTCTTTTATTTATTATCATGTAAATAGCTCAGAAGCCCACAGAATATGAATCAATTCATTCAGAAATAAGACAGTCAGAAAAATAAATGTAAATCTCAATTAAAATAATTTCTAAAACAACTCTTAAGTAGTGCATCTGTTAAATATTCATCTAAAAAGGACTTACTTTACTTTGCCTTCTGGAGTTTTGTATGTGCTTTTATAGAAGCCATGAAAACTATCTGACAAATTGGCAGAGAATTCAATACTGACATTGTAGGTTTGCCCAATTTGCAGGGGTTCAGGAGCCATAAGTGCAATCTGCTCAAATGGTGGGTATTCTAAAACGGTCACTTCTTTGTCCGTATCCATGCTTCCTGGTTTTCCTTGAATGGTAGCTTTGATGATGTTCAGGTATTTGCTGTGCAGGATGACTGAATTGGTTGTTTGGGTGATCATAATCTCTATTTTGGCCAATCCAGTAAAAGTGAGAGTTGTGAGATTTGGATGGATAAGAAGATCATAATGAACTGGAATGACATGCTTGGAAAGCCTGACATTGCTTGAAGGAAATTGATTGGTTTTGACTCCAGAAGGTGAATTGGCACCAGAAGAAGGATGAGAACCAGAAGTTGAATAGGCCTCAGAAGGTGAATGGGCTCTAGAAGTCAAATCATCTTCAGAAATCGAATGGGCTTCAGAAATCGAATGGGCTCCAGGAGGTGAATTGAGTCCAGAAGTCGAAGAGACTGTGTCACTAACTTCATTACTACAGCTACATGAGTAAGATTTATAGTGTATTGCAGTAACAAGACATAAAAAGCTTAATAATATTTTAAACATCTTCAGTGAAAATGTCTGAACAGGAAACAGTAGTTATGGTATCCACGATGCAAATCTAATAAAGAAATATTTGTAAATTTAAGTCAATGTAAACATCTTTTTCAGCCGTACTGACTACTAGTTATAGTTTTCAAAAGTATAACACTTATCTAGGCAGTCTTTTCTATCAGATAGAAAACTTCATTAGTATGGAGCTCCATGGACCTTGAACTCATAAAACAGAGAATGTGCAGGTGCTCACACGATGATCCTCCTCAGATTATACCACTTTAGAATGTTAACTTGCAAGTACCTTCACATCAAACTCACATATCAAGAAGACATGCAAGAAAACTGTTCCATGTGAGAGCTTACAGGTCAAGTTCACATTAGATAAAATGAGACCCTGAAAAAGGCAAACGTGAAATCTTATTCAAACAGAAGTTGAGGGTGCTGGATGGATCAGTTCAGACTTTCTGAGTAAAGGTCAGGAACACAGTGGTAAAGCATATGATTTGGATTTGAAGCGTCACGGCTGAGAAGACCTGAAAGGGCCTGTTGGATCAGACCATCTACTCACTAGCACCCCATCTCCCTCAATGGCCAACCAGACACTTCCAGGAAAACCACAGGCAAGGCAGGAAGGCAATAAGCCATCCAGTGCTGCTGCCCCCAGCTAATATACTCAATGGTACACCTGGTCTGAATATGGAGGCTGCTAAGCAATAATCCCTAATATACCCTGTTCACAGTGCCGTCCTCCATGATGAATTTGCCTAATCTCCTATCTAAACCAGTGGCTATCACCACATCTTGTGGCAGTGAATTCCATAAACTAATTCCATGTTGTATGAAGAGCTGCTTTACTTGGCCTGTTCCAAATCCACTGCCAATGTCTCAGTGGCCACTGGCCAGGGATTATTATGGGAGGAGAAATTATCTCTAGCCAGCACCTTCACCACACACCACCTGCGTCATCCCCCGGATCTTGGAGAGCTTTTGTCAGTTAGAGGAGCAGACAATAGTGCTCGAGAGTGTGGTGGGTATCTGACGAAATAAAAGGCAGAGCAGGGCAGGCCACTTCCAAAGACTGTACGCGCGCACAAGCTCGTCTTTGCCAGTGACTTTTTCCACGGGATCTTGTGACGCGAAAGCCGACCCTCTCCCGGTACAATATGAAGGCAAACGGCACAGAACAGGGAGGAGTGTCAAGCCCAAATCCCATGAGATACACTGGAGCGGGGAAGGGTGTACGTGATATAATGAGGCCGCGCGCGGGCGGCACTTTGAAGCCCAGCCGGGGTCCTACTGCCGGCCCTAAAGGGAGGAAAGAGCGGAAAAGCCGAGGCAGGCAGAAGCTCGTGTGAGCATGCGCAATGGAATGCTTTGAAGTGCGTACAGCAGCGAAAGGCCTCGGCCTACTTCGCTCCGCGTCTTTCCCTTTTCCGCCTGCAGAAAGTACCCCCCTCCCCGTTTTGCTCTGCGGCCGCTGTTCCTCAGCCGCAGGACAGAGCTCGCAAGCAGGTTGCATACCCCCCTTTTTTTACCTGTTCAAAGTGGGCCGACCAGGTCGCTGCCGCCGCCGTTGCCTGCTCGTCCCTTTTTGGCTGGGGGAGTGAAAGCGAAAGTGTCTAGATTAGAAGTGAGTTCCCCCTCCCCACGTGTGCGTTTTCTTCAGCCCTACGCCAGGGCAATGAGGCATCCCCAATCTCATTGTACCTGCCTAATAGGAACAGTGTTAAGTAATTCAGGGATCTCTTTCGGTCATTCATGCGTATATGTAGTTCGTTCGAGGGCATTATTTATATTATATACCCCCCCTCCACGTGTTCCTACTGCTGGCACAAAGATCAGCTTTCTTCTGCTTGCTTAAGACTCCTTCCTCAACTAGATTTTTTCCCACCATGTCCAGTTTTCTTTCATATCCCTTTGTCTTTTTCTGCTGTTTTAACTTCCAGCCTGAAGAGGCATTCTTCTGGAGAACTCAAAAGCTTACTCACTGGGGATGTTAGCTGATCTTAAAGGATTGTGGTGTTCTGAAGTTTTGAAATGGTGATGTTGTTTGCTCTGGTGAGATATGTAACACGCATACACATCCATACACACCCACTATATCCAAAAGCAGTAGTAGTACCTTTTATTAGGGGCAATTGAAATGGCACAAAATAGTGAGCAAACTTTCAAGTTCCCAGGATTCTTCAGGTTGGATGTTAAAGCAAGGACAGGGCAGGGAGTAGGAGAAGACTGAGCATAAGATATATATATATAAAACCTTTATTGGCATATCATGAAACCCACACAAGCACAAACAAAAAACATAACACAGAGCAAAATAAAATAAACAGTTAAAAAAGCTAAAACTAAATCAATTACATTGAGAGCATTTAAGATCTACAGTCCCCTATGTGCATACATCAAAACTATATATTGTCCTCAGATTAGTCGTCAAAAAACGGCATGGTTAGGCGTTTCTGAACAAATAGACTTAGAAACTTGGCCACCTGCCTGGTACGTGTCTCATCATTCCCTGCTAATAGTTATTGGATAGCATCGTTATCTGACTGGCACATTATATCTGACAGCAATGGTTTAAGAAATTGGGCACGCAAGTCTTGAAACCAGGTACAGTGGAGCAAGATATGGGGTAGGGATTCCAGCCCCCCTAAGTTACAAGTGCAACGGCGTTCCTCAGCAGGCAGGCCTCTAAATCTGCCTAGTAGAACTTTAGAGGGCAGAGCATTACAGCGTGCTAGTGTAAAGAGCATAAGATAATTATGGCAAGATATATTAAAATTATTGTAGGTATTGACAATTTAATAACTGCGGTGGCTTAGTGGTTAAGATGCTGAACTGCAGACCAGGAGGTAGGCAGGGCAGTAGTTCGAGACCTGAGTGCCACGTGATAGTGTGAGCTACCATCTTTGGCGCCAGCTCCTGCCAACCTAGCAGTTCAAAATCAAGAAATTGCAAGTAGATTAATAGGTACCGCCTTGATGGGAAGGTAACAGTGCTCCGTGCGCCTTGACGTTTAGTCATGCTGGCCACATGACCACAGAAGCGTCTTTGGGCATCACTGGCTCTTCGGCTTTGGAACGGAGATGAGCACTGCCCCTAAAGTCGGTAACGACTGACTTTCGAGCAAGGGGAACCTTTACCTTTATTACCAACTAACTTCAGCCTCTTGCATACTTTTCAATGGCCATCAGGTTCTATTGAGGAGGTTTGCTTAATTAACTTGCTTGCCACTGTGCTGGAGGAGGCATACTCTCAGAGCTGCGTCACATTTTTCATTGCTTTTGAAGTGGATCTGGCACTATTGGAATATAAGACAGTCTTCAAATGTAAGGAAAGCCATTGTAGTTTTTCCGACTCTGAAACTTAGTAGCCAGCATTGAACTGTGGAGTGAGGGGAAATCCCAGGGTCAGGAAGGTTGAGACCCTCTGCCACCTCAGGAGCATTAAATACTGGCACAAAGAACTAGAAGATGTTGCTATACCGTAGTAGCACAGGGGTTGTAATAGCATCTTTCTCTGCTCTTGCCCCTTGCGTACCAGCTGAGAAGTCAACACAATGCCATCTCCACCACCCACCCTTACTGACATCTGAAATCCCTGTTTCAGGATTCTATATAAAGTATACCAATGTAGGGAACAGAACAACAGAATCTCAATCTTAGATTATGGTGAACTGTTTCCTGGAGCAGACATGCAGGTTTCTCAGATAATACAGTATGTGTACACTATCCACTCAGTAACTTTCAGCTTTCTGCCACAAGAGGTGGCTGTTCAGCCATATGCTGAAGTTAAGCAATCATATAGAAACTGTGCATTAAAGCGGGAGCAAATACAAGACAGCTATTTATTTATGCTGCCCAGATATCCTACTGTACACTGTATTTTAAGTAGAATATGTGGATATTTATTACAAGTTAATCTAATAACTGATGTAATTGTTTTTCCAAAAATTAAACATACTCTGCACTAGTTGCAGAGATTAGGTTATAAATCACTAAAAGCAAACAAATGATCAAGAGTCTTGCTGCAGTCTTTCAGAAAGTACTTAGTTGTGGGAAAGAAAGTAGTTGATATTTTGATACTAATCAACAAATCAACATTCACCAGTAATCCAGGAAATTGTTAAACAGCATAGTTTTTTGTCTCAATTTTCTTGCCTTGGATAAAGTCATCACAGTTTCCAGCTTTCATTTTAAAAATACACACATGTTTAACTTTTCTTTTTACAGCTCCTGTCAAATGTGTTTCCTGGATCTCTATACTCCCACCTTTCCTGTACATTCCAGCAGTTAAGATTAGTCCATCCTCAGTACTACATAATGTGTCGTTCCTTTCACTGTATCCTGTGCATCTAACATATTCTAAGGCTTCTGGACAGGGGTGCATATTACTGCATTCTGCACAGCACCTTGGTATACCCAGACAGTTGGCAGTAGCGGTGGTGGTGAAGTGATCAAAGGTTGGATTCCCACTGAATTTAAGTTACCTGGATTTGCAACTAACATTTTCAAAATGCAACTGCAGCTCATAGCCCTCTGACTCCTAAAGTAGAAACCAGAAGTAGAAAAAAGGTCTGCCCTATTATCATTATTTTTAATCTTCTGGTTTCTAATTCAGTTACGTATAGGAAGAAAAGAAAGAACTGTGGCTTTGTAGAGACGCAATCCTAAGCATATTTACTTACAGTGCAATCCTATCCAGTTTATGCCACCGGCTGAGCTCTGCTCAATCCTATCCAATTTATGCCACTGGTGTAACCAGCGGTGCAGCGAGAATGGGAGGCCCCAGAATGGAAAGGAGATTCAAATCCCCCCCAAAGGGGAATTCAAAGGGGATTTGAATCCCCTTTCCGTTCTGGGGCCTCCCGTTCTCGTTGCACCGCTGGTTACACCAGTGGCATAAGTTGGATAGGATTGAGCAGAGCTCAGCCAGTGGCACAAGTTGGATAGGATTGCTCTGTTAGAGAAATAAGTCCTGTTCACTGGAATTTACCCAAGTACAGCTGCAATTTTAATAACTCCCACTGAACTCAGTGGGGCTTATTTCTGAGTAGCCATGCATATGATTGCCCTGTAAGAGTGTGTACTGTTATATAGGATTGCAGCCTTAGGTCCTAGTTTACACCACGACTGAATAGATGACTGCCACTGTCTGAGTAGAAAGCATCATTCAGTGAGGAAGGTCTTTACATGCCATAGTGGTTACACATCTCGCTGTTGTCCATGAAGATCCCTGGATCATGGCAAATGTGTCATTTTCTATTAAAGTGTGTGGGGGTGGGGGGGAATAAAACTTTCTTCACTTCACAGAAAAACCTCTTTCTATCCATTTGTGCTGAGGGTACATGTCTCTGGGAGGCCAAGATCAGAGATCTGTAAGAAGTCCAGGAGTATTGTCCTCTTCTCTGTGTGACTGTTTTTCATTTAAAATGTGTACAGTGCAGTACAGAGATGAAAGTTCCTTTTCCACAGAACTATTTCCTGAAGTGAGAAGGTCAGAACATTCATGAATTTCAAAAGAGATCGCTCATGTGCACTAAGGCATCATTAAACATTATTATTCTGAAATAGCTTTATGCTGTGGTCCTGTCAACTGACATAAATCTTTTCCAGGAAAGAAGGCAAAATCTGTTCAGAGCTCACAAAACCCCTACATCTGGGAGTTGTCTGTCTGTCTGTCACCATTTGAAAATAATTATGATTGTTCCAGTGGAATGAGAAGGATCAGGATACCGTTCACTTAAACAACACAACCATTTGGACTTCATTACTGATTTAAATACTTTCACCTCTGGCTGTCTGGTTACAGGTTATTTGGAAGGATCAAAAAAGGCTTATGTGGCAGTAAGGCATGATTAAACTGTAAAACTGGTAAAAGTACTTTATTGCATCTGTGTGATTCAGCAAATATATTGTCTGTGGTCCACAAGGGAACTCTTGTAAGAGGAAAAGAGGAACATCTGGGGCTCTAGAGAATTTAAATTCATTTCAATTTCAATATTAAGACTGGATTTCTGAAAACAGGCCACCACCAGCCTAGTGCCCCCCTGGAACAGGAGCAACAGCCACTGCCGCTAGCCATGGGAAGATGTCTCCATGGACACACACAGAGAGAGAGAGAGAGAGAGAGAGAGAGAGAGAGAGAGAGAGAGAGAGAGAGAGAGGCATGTGTGCATGAGAGAACATAAGGGTGCCACAACAGCTCCCCCTGCAGGTGCAAACTGTTGGAGGTGGGCAGCATTCAGCTGCTGGACACTGGGGGGAACACTGGGGGGCGGTGTGTTGCAGTAGCGTCACTAGGACACGCGTCACCCTGGGGCAGGGGGCGCGCGTCACCCTGGGGCAGGGGGCGCGCGTCACCCTAGTGACGCTACAATATCACGGCGCAGGGGAGCGACCCGGCTCCCCCCCTGCGTCGCCCTCCAGACGTTCCGAGGCCGGCCTGGAAGCCGGCCTCGGAACGTCCGACACCGTCGGCGCTCCAGGGCCTTCTGAAAGAAGGCCCAGGCAGCGCATCCATCCGGGTATTTTCCGGATTTTCGCGCATGCGCAGACCCGTTTTGAGGGCTTTTTTTTTCCCGGGCCGGCCTCGGAGCGTCTGAAGGGTGGCGCGCGTCACGGAGGTGGCGCGCGCGGAGTACCTGTACACCCCTGTCCAGTTCTGATCCCTGGCCTGATCCTCCCCAGAAATGCCCCCTCTGCCAACTTGCCTGCTCTAGCAGGGGCTCCAGAGGTTGTTGGCACATGCCCACAGCCGCCAGCTAATTGCACTGGCAGCCCCAGCCTGCACACCATCGCAGCGGCTACCGTGCCACTGGCCTGGGCCTTGTGCTGATAGAATGCGGGTTCCATCAGCACAAGGCCCAGATAGGATTGGGTGTAAAAGAAAGAAGGCAGCTTCCTTGGGAGAGGACAGCCATGTGAACTAAGCACACAGACCTCGCGCTCAGTGGCAAGAATTTGAGTCTCTGAGGGGGGAGTCCACCAGCTGCTTTCTGACTCCTAATGTATAAATAAGTGGATGCCAAAACAGAGATGATTTAAAACTTCCACCTTCTTCTGTAACATACTGAACTGATTTCATCTCTGTTTTGTCAGCCAGCTCTCTCTCTCTCTTTCTCTCTCTCTCTCTCACACACACACACACACACCACCACCAACAACAACAACCGGCACCCTAGACTACAACCTGCTCTCTTGTTCTTTCTGGCTTTAAAGGGCCATCTCTACCCCTTGCTTGTGACGAGTAGGAGAGACAACAGTAAAAGTGGCTTTTGCTTGATCTTTTGCTCTATCCGGTTGGAATGGGTGGGGGGGAGCCAACAGAGCCCTCTCTCGTCAGTGCTTTGATCCTGTTCCCACTGGAGGGGGAGAGGTGCAGCTGTTTATATTGCATGCATGCCCTATGCATGCCTACTCAGAAGTAAGTCTCATTCTGTTCAATGGGCTTACTTCCAGAAACGTTTGTGTAGGATTGCAGCCCAAGTCGCAGGAAAAGAGGCTCATAATTTGTCTCACAAACGACCGCTTCTCCACTTGCATTGGTCTTTGTGCTGAAAGTGCCTATATTAAACACATGGCTTCCTTCCATTGAGCAATTCTCCTCCTCTCCCCCACTTGGTTCCCTTCAGAGAGACCAAGACCATCTTCCAAAACGTGACTAAAAACAGGAGGGTGTGCATGTGCTTTGCTCCCTCATCTGGGTCTTGAGGTCTGGGCAGGGGAGAAAGAGGGGAAAGCCAACAGTGCTTCAATCCTCTTCCTGCTGGGGTGGGGGTGGGGGTGTCCAATGGGACTTACACCCAGGAAAGTGTGTATATAGGAGTGTAGCCCAAGTTGCATACCTGCGCAATGCAAACAAGAGTGAGGCCAGAGGTGTCATTGGGGGGGTGGGGCGCGGCAGGGGTGTCAACTGGCAGGGAGGTGCATTAGTAAAATATAGGAAATCATTTACCTTACAGTGTTTGTAAAGCAAAATTGCACCACCATTGCTACCAAATGAAAGTGCTGCAAAAAGTGTGTGTTCCTGTTAAATTACTTGCAATCATTTCAGAAAATAGTTTGCCACAGCGATTGCAGAACATAGAGCATTCAGAACATAGATCATTTAACTTGTGTCACCACTTTGCAATTTTTTTCAAAGCATAGTTCAAATACTGAGAACACAAAATAAACCTTTTTGAAAATCCATTTCAGAAATATATCTTATGCAACTACAACATGGGCAGCGCAATCCTCCGTAACCTTAGAACGGCGTAGCACGCACTTCACCATTTTAAAGTGTCACAAATGAGCCATAAAGCAGCCCTTACTCCGGCACTGGATCATCCCTGCGGCCACCGAAGAAAGGTAAGTGGTACACCGGCGGGCGTGGGGGTGGTCCAGGCTGCGAGGGAGGGAGGCCGTTGGCTGAGCTGGCCCGGGAGGGGCAGGGATGGCGGCCACCGTATCCCTGTCCCGTTCCAGGCCGGCGCGGCCAACACAACCTCCTTGGACTTACGCCAAATCAAATAGCTGGTGGAATGAGTAGTCCCGTGCTACACCCCTTCCCCTGAGGAGACCTCTGGGCCAATCACGATTGGCCCAGAACGGGGCTAGGATCCAGCGGGTGGCCCTAGGGCCACCCGTGGATCTTTAGTCAAGATTGCGCTCTCAGTACAGGAGTGATGACAACTCAGCAGTTAGGTGTTAGTCCCCTGCTAACTGGGCAAGAGGCACTTTTTCAATTGGTGCTCCTCTTATATTTAGCAGGGGGAGAGTAACTGCCCCCCTTTCACCCCAGCAGAGTCTCTTTTCTGGTGGCTGTTTGCTGGTGGTGCTCTGCATCTTTTTTTAGATTGTGAGCCCTTTTGGGACAGGGAGCCATTTAATCATTTGATTTTGTCTGTAAACCACTTTGTGAACTTTTTGTTGAAAAGCGGTATATAAATACTGTTAATAATAATAATAATAATAATAATAATAATAATAATAATAATAGTCTTACATCTGTTTTTGTGTGGCAGCCTTGTTATGTTTAACAGATTTTAGAAAATCTCATTGGTTGTCAGATTATCATAGGTAGATTGTATTACTATGAATATGAAAATATGAAACCTACAAAATTGATGTGACATAATCCTTGTGTACTAATGTAGGGACTTATGCTAGCAGGTTACATCTCTTACAGTGCGGTCTTAGGCATATCTACTCAGAAGTAAGCCCTACTGAGTTTGATAGAACTTACTCCCAGGTACATGTTATAGGATTGTAGCTTTAGGGAATGCTGTAGTAGTTTATTGAAGTGGGACAAAAATGTTGCATCCGGGAACTTAATTTGACTGAATTAAAATTTGACTTGAGTCTTGGAAATAATAGTGCAGGGGGGGGGGATCCAGGTTGGGACCATGGGGGCAAGGGGCTAAATCCTCTCCATCACAGTCCCAATTCAGATAATCTTTCCCCACTACTGTACATACTATTTACATTAGAGCAGTGGTTCTCAAAGTGGTGGGTCGCAACCCACCATGAAAACCGGAAGTGGCGGCTACCCCCTTGGAGGGTTGGTCACATGCAGTGACTTTGGCACCACTGCCACCAGGAAAAAGGGTTTGTTTGTTTTTTACTTACCGGGGTGTCGCTCCGACCCTCCAGCAGGCCTCCCCGCGCTTCAGATTGGCTCCCTGAAGCGATTGAGACCCACTTCTGGTTTTTGTCCAAAACTGGAAGTGGGTCTCAATCGCTTCAGGGAGATAATCTGAAGCATGGGAGGGGGGCGCAGAGGAGACCATGCCCCTGCACCCTCCGGAGGAAAAAGTTTTTCCTGGCAGCGATGCAATCCTGGGAGCGCTGCCAGCGGCGGCCCGCCCCCACAAGGACTTATGACTTCCCCGACTCGTGGGGATAACTTTGTGAACTGCTGCATTAGGGCATTCAAGAACACAGGCCCCAGTTATGCAATAGGCATATATAATCTTGTTTGACTCTTAAGGCTTTAGCCTGTCTCATGTACTGCAGATACAGTATTTAGATCTGGTGTTAGATCAAAAACAGTATAGCTGCACTCATAAGCACATTTTCTGTGCAAGGCTTCCTCCTGAATAAACATGCATAGGCTCATGCTACACATGTAAATTTCTAAACATGGGCTGGACTGACTTTCAGTATGCATTTGGAAACATCATGTATACAGAGCATTCAGTGTATGAAAGGTACATTCTGTCGTTGGCAATGAAGGAGAGGCAATAGCTCAGTAGAAAAGCACTTGCTTTGCATGCAGAAAGTTCCAACCTCAAGGGCAGAGAATAATCCAAATCTAAAAACTTGGAGAGCTGCTGCAAATCAGCATCAATAATACTGAGCTGGATGGACCAATGGTCAGACTTCATAGAAGGCAGCTTTGTTGCAGCTGCAAGTGAATACAGGCACATGCGGAAGCAATCATGAGACGGAGTCCTTAGTTTTATGTGAAACGAGACAAACCATTCAATCCTCTGCTGCAGGAAAAAACGGGAAAAAACAAAAGAAAAAACCGAAACCTAGGATGTCTCCCGCCCCTCCAGAGGCCCTCTACGCCCCCCCCAGGAGCCTCTCCGCCCTTACGCCCTGGGGCCCACTGCCCCAGGGCCCCATATCGACTCTGTTGGGCCGCTCCTCCAACAGCTGCACTGGCTGCCGATTCGTTTCCGGGCCCAATTCAAAGTGCTGGTTTTGACCTTTAAAGCCCTATACGGCTTGGGGCCAGGATATTTGAGAGACCGCCTACTTCTATATAGTCCGGCCCGTCTCCTTAGATCATCAGAGAAGGCCCTTTTGCGGGTGCCGTCGCCCAGGGAGGTGCGAGGGGCGGTGGCCAGAAACAGGGCCTTCTCAGTAGTGGCACCAACCTTATGGAATTCCCTCCCCTTTGACTTACGAACTGCTCCCTCCTTGGACACTTTCCGGCGAGGCCTAAAAACCTTCTTGTTCAAAGAAGCCTTCTGAGCCTTTGCCTTTTTTAATAGCTTGCTGGTACGGGTGGGGTGCTGCTGTTTTTATGATCTTGTTTTAAATTTTTAAATTAATTTTTAGATGTTTTTATTATTTTTTTGCTGTTTAAAATGTAAAATTGTAATTTATTTGTATTTGTATTTTTGTAAGCCGCCTTGGGTCCCGTGGGGAGAAAGGCGGGATAGAAATATGGTAAATAAATAAATCTTTCCAGGTGGTTAGCAATCAATCAATCAATCAATCAATCAATCCTGTCCTACAAAGAACACACAGGCACACATTTCCTTTCCCAAGCAGATACACAACTAGCCTCTTTCTCAGACCAGGGAGAGAAAAAATAAGAACCCCACACTTTTTGATTAGCAAAAGAGTATGATTCCTTGGGCTGGCTCTGTTGCTGCCTGCTGTTGTCTGCCCCAACCCTGGCAAGCTGGCACAGTACTACTGGGAGGCCTTAGTTATGATGGCACAAACACTGGGGCTGGGGGGCCACTGGCTGTCATAGACCAGTTTGGGAGGAGATGGAGGAGAAAGACCTGACATCGACCAGGGCTGGAATGGAAGGAAAAAAGAAAGAAGGATGCTGAATGCAGAACAGAGTGTTTGGCTGCCCCATCACCACGTGCATGGAAGAAAGAACTCGTTGAGCACGAGGAGGCACTGGTTCGGTGGTGCTGGCCTGCCATCTGGGGAGAAGGGGAAGAGGCAGAGGTAGAAGTAGACGTGGAGTTGGCTGAGACCGAGAGTGCCCAGCCAAACTCATAGCAAGGCTCCTCTCCAGCAGGATGGAACAGCTGCTCTCCTGTGTTGCCATTGCTCTGCTGGCTTTGGAAACATGCACAGAGCTTCCAGTAGAGTGCGCGTGTGCAACAGTTCTGACACTCTGGGTAGTGGGGGCAGGCGCAGGGCAGTACCATAGAGTTGCTGTTTTTGGCTCATGGCCCAATTCTATCCCCCCCCCCCCCGCAGCCTGTGCAACGGTGACGAAAGGAGTGCGCTGTATCCGGGGGGGGGAGCAGGAGGCTTCAGAAGAGAAAGGGGATTTAAATCCCCTTTCCACTCTGTAGGTCTCCCACCCTGCAATGGAGCAAGTCCGCTGAGAGAAAGGAGGCTGCGGATAAGGAGGATAGGATCTGGCAGGTGTGATCGCAGCTGGATCCACCCCCACCTACAACCTCCCTGCCCCCTCCCTCCCAAGTTTGGCCCCTTCCTCGCCCCCGTTCCACCCTCCACCCACCCCTCCTGCCTCCTGTGCTGGCTTGGCTTCTGTACTCCGGTAGACAGCCAGTGCAGCAGCAATGCGCATGGGAAGGCTCCGGCCTTCCTGCTGGTGCTCCAGCAACATGTGTTGCTTTATGGCAGTCAGCGCCAGCAGAAGAGACGTGATGACGATGGCCAGTATGATTGGGCTGTTAGTTACATTAGAGTTTCCTGAGAGCCGTAGATGGAACGGCTTGAGATCAGAGATCTGAGATCAGATGGGATAAAAAAATAACAAACAAAAAAACAAACGTTACTTTAAAGCAATTTAGATATTTTCCCCCTTTCACATGCATAATTTATATAATACCTTACTGAGCACCAGAACTATTACATTATGGAAGTGTCACAGCACATATCATTTTGTTTTAGTGCTGTTATTTTTGTGTTCTTAAGCAATTATGCCAGCTCTAAGAGTGCACTTTGAAGCTAGAAATATTATGGTTCTGATCCAAAGATTTCTGGGTACAGCCATATGCTGCTACCATGTACATGGAGCTCAACATGCACAGCTGCCCAACAGCTGGCTAGCACTGTCAGCTCTAAGAGTGCCACTTGCTTGTTAGAAAGATGGGGAAGAACTGAATCCTGGCTTCAGTTGCTCCTACACTTGCAAACAGGTGGTTGATGTTGTCAAAGCTGACAGCAGTGACTGCCCTTTTGATATTGCGAGAGTGATTTCAGTCCAAGAATGAGCATTTCTTATTAGTCACCCTTCTTACAGTAAACAATGCCCAAAGCAACATTTAGATAAAATGGAACTTTAAAAATATAGGATTTTAAATGATCTCTGAACAACAGCTTTTAAACATCTAAAGTTTAAGATTTTTAAAAAGCCTGAAAAGGAAAGCAAGACACAATAAATTAAGTAGGACCATGTGTGCACTGCACATGGATGCGGTATTTAGGTTTCAAATTTCATAAGAACATTTAAAAATAAACTCCTGCACTTATGAACACTTTGCACATAATAAGGAAGGGGCAACAGGGAATTGTGAATGACACCTATAGTCTTTTTTTCAGGCTGGTGAGTATTGAGCATTGCTTTTTTTTTTTTTTTTACCCATGGTGGGAATAGCGTTCCCATAGGGGAAATGCACAAGTTCTCCCTTTGCATATTATATGCAAAGCGACCTTTAGAACTCCAGCCATGAAATACTGCTTCTGATGCAGGATTCCCTTTTGAACTTTCCCCACCATTTCTCATGAATCTCTCCATGTTTTACCTGTAGTAGGGCCCAATCCTATCCAACTTTCTAGCACTTTGTAGCACTGATGCAGCCATGCCAACAGGGCATGCACTGCATCCTGCGGTGGGGGGGGGGAGTCACAGAGGCCTCCTTAAGGTAAGGGAACTTTTGTTCCCTTATCTCAAGGCTGCATTGTGGCTGCATCGGTGCTGGACAGTTGGATAGGATTTGGCCCGTAATTTGTTAAAATATGGCATAATTTGCCTTGAAATCAAAATTCAAGGTGAGCTATATGCAGTATCTTGTACTTATGGTGATGAACGTTCTGATGCTGATTGGGTGAGCTGGAGTGATGGCTTGGAATGTTTGTTTGCTCAGGGATCTCAAATTCAGCTTCTGTGAGGGAAGGAAAGTTATACATTACCCCTGAGTAGCAGAACTGCTTAGTGTAATGAATGAAGAAAGAAACCTATGTATGCTCACTGGAACATCCATACAATGGAGTTCTACATTAGGCTGAATGTTTTTTGAACAACAGTGAGTAAAATATTTAGTGGGGTGCTGGCTGGCTGACTGTGCTTTTGTTAGGATGATTCTTTCTTAACAATTCAGGATGCTTGTTAGATTATTCTTAATGGGAATCTGTACACAGGGATTGCTCTGGAATGGGGGAGAGCCACCAGAGTTAGGAATTGGTGGCTGCTGCCCCACATACCCCCCCCCCCCAGATAATGGCAAGGACTGGTAAGAGATAGCAGTCTGCAGTTTTTGAGACAGATGGAATTAAAGACCGATGCAGAAAATGGGTAGAAAGCTGAATGCACATTGGGGTGCTGCAGGGACTCTTTCTCGGGATCTGATGTGATGTAGCAAGTCTGCTGCCTGGTTCCATTCCATTTTCCTCTACTGATGTTCTGCCTGTATGTCTCTAAATAAAGCAACAATTGCAAAAGACACCATTAGCCTCCAGCGATCTCTCCTCCAAAGACTGGCAACGTTTGTAGGTAGTGCTGCCCTTGGAACTTCTCATTGCTCAGGAAAGTGGGGGACACATAACGGGATATTTTCCAAGTGTTCTGTCAAAAATAGAAGAACCAATTTGTTGGCAAAACATATCTGATAATTTTTAACTTTTCTGTGGAGGAAAAGAACTAGTCATTGATGAGAAGTGCTGGAACAGTGTGTGGTAGCCATTTAGCCTAATTTCTGCAATGGCCTTTCTTTAAATGCATTTAACATCTTCACAAATAAGTACGTTTTGTCCTTCATAGCTGACATGAAGAAAACCAAGTGCCTGTGTGTGAACACATAAAACTTGACGAGACTATTATTTTGAAGATCAAATGGGCATAGTCATGGGATGACTAAAAGATGAACTTTTGATTTTGGTACCATCTAGGCTTTTTGCACATGGGAATCTTGATGAGCTACATACATGAATAGATACTTTCAACCTTCCCCTGCTTCAACCATGTCCAGTGTGTGAGCCATGGCTTACAGTTGCTCCCAGAAAGCTGTATCTAAGAAGGCCAACTAGTACAGTCTAGGTAACTCTTCAACCTAATGTCCGTAATGATCAAAGAGGTCTAGTGATATGGGTGTGCATTCATTTAGTAACAAATAAAAAAAATGAAATGAATGGGAGCCATTTGGTTCATTTGTTATGTGTTTCAAAATGAATGCCAGAAGTCCTGAATTGCTCCAAATGAAGCAAATGTTATTTGTTTCATTCCAAACACTTTTGGTGGGGCTTCCCTGTTACCGGCAGTCGCAGAGCTCCTTCTGTTATTTTTTTGCTAGAATGCCCAAAACTCTGCATCATTCCAGGGCATTCTAGGGGGGAAAAAGAGCAGCTTTTGGACTGCTGGCAGCTGCCATTTTTTCCCAGAATTCCCTGGAACAACACAGCATCTGGAGTTTTCTGGGAGAAAAACGAGTGTCAGTGTTGTCCTCTCCTGGCTACAAATTGGTAGTTATGGTAAAAATCAAGAGGGGAATTATATTTATTTAAAGAATTTATACCCTGCCTTTCTCCCGATGGGGCAATCAAGTAGGCATACAATTAAAACATGGTTAAAACAGTACAATGTACAATAAACATTTAAAACAAACAACAGAATTAAACATTTAAAACAATGTTTTAATGTCAGACCTCTTTGAAGCTAATCAAGGATGAGTGTACTGTATATACAAAGCATCATCTCACTAGGTAGGAATCGTGAGTCAGATTGTTGTGTACTGTATTTCAGTTTCTCACATGACTATATTTTCAAAAAGATAACGTTCCAGTTATACTGCAAAGAAGTAATGTTGATTCTAGCCACTTAATGCAAGGTTAAACCCACAAGAAAGCATAACACTATTTTACAGAGACAAGAGACAAATACCGTAGCATATTGTGATTTAGAAAGGCAAAGCTAGGATCCTAAAAGAAGGATTGTTGCAAGGCTTCATTCAGATTTCTTAAACTGGCCAAGAGTTGGTGATTCTCAGGAAAGGCTCATTGCTGCTCCGCTTAACCAGACATGCTGTGGAATCTTATACATGTCTACTCAGAAAACTCCATCTAATTCAATGGGACTTACTCCCAGGTAAGTGTATATATAGGATTGCAGCCTTGGAGGGTGTTATTGTCCTGCTAATTCCATAGTAGTCCATATGCCAGGTCACAGGTGTCCATCTCTTCATTATCTGTGTACTTTAGAGGTGCATTTTCAGGGATCAGTTGAGGAATATAATTGAAGGTCTTTGCAGAATCTCCCGGAATCAAGATTGCCAGGAGAAATATCAACAACCTCAGATATGCAGACGATACCACCCTAATGGCAGAAAGTGAAGAAGAACTAAAGAGCCTCTTGATGAGGGTGAAAGAGGAGAGCAGGGGCGTCGCGACGACGCGCGACACCCCTGAGCGGGGGCGCACGTCACCCTTAAGGGGGAGGCTCCGCCCCCGCGCGTGACGTCACGCGCAGGAGCGGAGCGCCCTCCCCGCTCCGTTTTTGGCTCATTTTAGAGCCAAACGGACCCAGGGGAGGGCGGGCGGGCCCACCTCCGCCGAAAAAATGTAAGTGAGGGGCATCGCGCGTCACCCCTATACGCGCGACGCCCCCCGGCAGCCCGCCCCCCGCCTCCCCCCGTCGACGCTAGTGGAGGAGAGTGCAAAAGTTGGCTTGAAACTCAACATTAATAAAACTAAGATCATGGCATCTGGTCCCATCAATTCCTGGCAAATAGAAGGGGCAGAAATGGAAGTAGTAACAGATTTTACTTTCTTGGGCTCCAAGATCACTGCAGACGGAGACAGCAGCCATGAAATTAAAAGACGCTTACTCCTTGGAAGGAAAGCTATGGCAAACCTAAACAGCATAATAAAAAGCAGAGATATCACCATGCCAACAAAAGTTTGTATAGTCAGGGCCATGGTGTTCCCAGTAGCAATGTATGGTTGTGAGAGTTGGACCATAAGGAAGGCTGAGCGCCGAAGAATAGATGCTTTCGAACTGTGGTGCTGGAGAAGACTCCTGAGAGTCCCTTGGACTGCTAGGAGATCAAATCAGTCAATCCTAAATGAAATCAACCCTGACTGTTCCCTGGAAGGACAGGTACTAAAGCTGAAACTCAAATATTTTGGCCACCTAATGCGAAGAGAGGACTCTCTGGAGAAGACTCTGATGCTGGGAAAGATTGAAGGCAAAAGGAGAAGGGGAAGGCAAAGGTTGAGATGGTTAGACAGCATCACCGATGCAACGAACATGAAAATGAGCGAACTCAGGAAGATAGTGGAGGATAGGAAGGCCTGGCGGGATATGGTTCATGGGATCACGAAGGGTCAGACTCGACTTAACGACTGAACAACAACAACTACGTGAAATCATGTAAAGATCAATTCTCAGGATTGTAGACCTTTTTTTCAGGCCTCTAAGTCAGTGCCCACATTATAGAAGAAAACATAGGGGTCCTTAATTAAATGTATAAGTTCCAGAATTAAAAACATTCATATTTGCCAGGTTTCCTGGTCATTTATTAAAAGGATGTATTAAAAACAGTCCCATCTTGACTCTTCCACCAGTTAAGTTCCATCCTGACTCTTCCACCAGTTAGCCAAATCATGCCCTTTCCCCATCATCGCCTGCTAAAAAAGTAGGTAAGGGGAGGGCCAGGCCACCTCTTGCCCCCCCCCCCCAATGCAAGCACTACTCTACATACTGGAAAAACCTAAGCAATTTAACCAAACGAACCATTTTGGGAAGGGAAATATTTAAGGAGGTCCTCTGAGGAACCTGCCTTACACTGAATCAGACCATTGTTCCATCTAGGTCAACACTGTCAGGCATTGGCTTTCCAGCAATGTAGACAGGCGTCTTTTCAGCCCTACCTAGAAATGGTGGAGATTGAACCTGGGACCTTCTGTATGCCAAGCATGTGCTTTACCACTGAACTTCAAGGTATTATTTCACATCCTTCTTTTTTCAGACCCTGTGATTATTCATCATCGGCACCATTTATACTGTATCTCTGTTCCATACACTGAGTACCTATTAAATGGGTCTATATATTGGATCTACTGTACATGCTTCAAAAAGGCATGTGCATAAAAAAACGGGGGGGGGGGGAGAGAGAGAGAGAGAGAGAGAGAGAGAGAGAGAGAGAGAGAGACTGACCTACATTGATAACATGTCTGCTATAGTTATTTTGGATATACAAAAAAATTACAAAGGTGACCCCTCTTTCCCTCTTTTCTTTTTTGTGCTACTTTACAGTGTTTTACATGGCATCTGCTTTAAATATATTACTGAAACAACAAAGAATCTTGTTGGCACCTTCAAGATGCCACAATAGTCTTTGTTGTTTTTACTGTAACACAGATAATACAGGCAGCTATCCCTGTGGAAATACTGTATATTACAGTATCGCTGTAGTGATCCAATCCCCACTATGTCACAACTTGATCCTAAACACATTGCAGTGGATGTAGATCCTTCTCTGGTTTTGGTAGAAATATATACATATAAGTAAATGTACTTACTGTAGGTCAGGAGCATAGCCTGAATACCAGTTACAGGGGAGCAGTAATGGGAGAGAATTCTGCCTTCTTCTTCCACATGTGAACTTCCCAGAGACAGCTGGTGGGCTGCTGTGGAAAACAGGATGCTGGACTAGATAGGTCTTTGGTCTGATCTAGCAAGGCTGTTTATAGTGACAACAGCTTCAGTGTCATCAAAACACTCCATGCTGATTCCCATGCAACTGAAATCAGGCAAATGGTTTGTTCAGCATGTACGTAGCATAATAGCTATTAAATATATAGTTTTACAAAAACTGTGAAATGTAGTTGTTTAACTACATTTATTAACATCAAGCACCCAGCTGATTTTTCAGCATAAGATTTACAGGAAGAGACAAATTCTGAAGCTTCTGTTCCAATGCATATAACTGTCATGAAATATTTGGTGTTTGCACGTCACTTGCAGGTCGACCAGTGCCCAAGGGAGCACAATTCCTGGCCATGGGAGGCAAGTGCTGCTGCTGTGGAGGGGCAACAGAGTGGCCAAGTGGGCAGCAGAGGATCCCTTGGCATAGGGGGAGTCATTGAGGGCCTCAAAGTCCTATGGCGGGGATGGGGTTGCCCCACCCGTAGCCCTCTACCACCTTGTGGGAGGTTTCTCATTTCTTTAAGTGCAGCATATAAGTGCTGGCCTGCTAGCCGCTACCGCCTTCTGTGGCTACCCACTAACTCCTCCTCATCGACCACTTGACTCCTTTCGTAGCCTGGGTCGGTCCTCGCCTCTTCCTTCCCTACCCCCTTGATCCCAGGTGATGCCTCTGAGTGTATCAGGCACCTTCTTCTCCCCCCCCCCCCGCCACCGTCATACTTCCCCCTCCCCTGGGAAGTGCCTGAAGCCCCAGGTGCTGCAATTGAAGCCACACACAGCTGGGAGCTTGTGGGACCTGCCTGTGCAAGGGCCTGCTCCTGTGCCCCGTGCTGCAGCCGACATGAAGGGGCAGGCTGCTCCAGCAAGCATTTGGGCACGCTTGCCAGGCCCCTCAGCTGCATCATCCGGCTGGCTCCCTCATGGCAGGAACTGGGGGCTGCAGACACTTCATTAAGATGGCCCCCCACTGCCCTATGGAGGCCGGGTAAGTCCATTGATTGACAGACAGTGTTTAAAAAAAAATCTGTTCTCCTGTCATCCTAAAATCCCTCCTAGCTTTTAAATAATCTGTTTATCTTTGCTTTGAAGATATACTATTACATTCAATGTGACTTGATGACATGTGATGCCCGGAAAGGTTGGAACTGTACACACATTGGCAGGGGTGTCACTAGGGTTGATGATACTTGGGGTGAGATCTCATGCTGTCACCCCCATGGACCTCCTCCCATACCAGACCACATGATGTGGAGGCCTCTTGGGAAATGCGATCCCTGTGCAAGTTGTGGTGGGGATTGGGAAAAACCCATTTTCTGCCAGTGGTGTGTTTTCACACCACTGGAAACAAATAGAATAGGAAGCCATTTTGGTGTCACCCTTCTCTGGGGTGTCACCCTGTGTGACTCACACATCCCGCACCCCCTAGTGCTGCCCCTGCGACACCGCTGTGCTCGTACATAAACCTTTTTCTAGTACTGCTTCTGCAGGTCTACAGCAGTACACGTTGCAGCAGTACACGTGTACCACTTAAACCAGGAATGGTATTATGTGGGAATGAACTGATGCCACCAATATTATTGCAGAGAGACCACATATACTCTGATATCACAACTGCACCAGCAGCCAGTCCAATCTTCACTATAGATTGTTGCCCAGTCATACTTCAGCCAGCGTCCAAATGCAAATTCCACATACAGCACAGAAGATAGCATGGGTTGATCATTTTATGGCTCATAGTGTACAGGTTCTCCTGAAAAGAATACTGTAATTGTATGTCTTCTTCCCCCTTCTCTGTTTGATGCTGTACACCTTCATCAGAATTATGAAGACATACCAATCCATTCAAGCATAGAAAACAGCAGGATAGAATTATCTACAGTCTGTTGATGTGTGGTACAGAAAAGAACCAAATCCTCTTTGCTCTGAAACTCTGCACAAACTGTGAAAAGAAAAAAAAATGAAAAAGGAACTCAGCAATTGACTTTGATGAATTATTCAAGTATAACTAGCATATTTTGCAGAGTATAACAGCACAGTATTCCCACAACCAGTTCTGAAGCTCGTTGAGAAGTCATCATGTAATTTATTTCCTTTTGCTAGTTTGCAAAAGGAAGGCTACCTGGAAAAAAATGCTTGCCCTTAAATTGTGCCAAAGTCTGCTGACTGAAAAAAAATTAGGGCCTTCATCTGGTTTTATTATGGAATAGGAATTGCTAGAGGAACTACCCAAATCATGTTCCATGATTCTCCTGTTGGGCCCAATGCAACATTCAGAACTTGATTCCTATCTATTCAAGGTTTAACCATGGTTGCTGAAGAGGAGGACATGGAGGGAAAATAAAATGGTCCAGTGTGACTTTGATTGTTCTACCCGACCTCATCTCTGGCAATTATAACTGTCTGGACTCCACGGCAGGTAAAACAGGGTATCATCATCATCATCATCATCATTTTTTTATATACCGCTTTTCAACAAAAAGTTCACAAAGCAGTTTACAGACAAAATCAAATGATTAAATGGCTCCCTGTCCCAAAAAGGGTCACAATCTAAAAAAAAGATGCAGAACACCACCAACAAACAGCCACCAGAAAAGAGACTCTGCTGGGGCGAAAGGGGGGGGGGCAGTTACTCTTCCCCTGCTAAATATAAGAGGAGCACCAATTGAAGAAGTGCCTCTTGCCCAGTTAGCATTATTGCATTATTCTTTCCTTGCTTTATTTGCATTAATTTCTGTTTCTGAAAGAATGGATTGTTGTAAGGTAACATCTTGATTTTCTTCCCAACAGCCGCTAAAAGAAGTTTGTGAAGCTTTTGTGGCTGAGATCGAAATTGCCATGTTGTGCTTGCTCATGAGCTTTTCTGTGTCACTGTTCCACAGGTTAATGACGATTGCTTAATAGCGATCCACATAAAGTCTCATAATGCTAGGTGGGTTCCGATGGAGTGTCATTTTAAAAAGTGGGTCCCGGTGCTGAAAAGTTTGAGAACCATTGCTGTACAGTAATGTAGCCTATTTGTTTTGCAAAGCGAGCCAGAATGATAGGGAAATTGTTACCTATTGAATTAGTACTGTATTATGTTGTTTATTTCTCTAGTGATGTTTTTCTTTCCTGATTTTTTTTAACTTTTGCATTAATGCTACGTTGATTGTTATTGTGCATCTTTTTATTATTTCCATCTACAAAACGTTTCTGCTTCCGTGACTGATGGCTTGAGTGTAGATAAGAAATCCCTAATTAAAAACTCTGGCAGCTGATACAATACTAAAATGCTATCCCTGAAGTGGTCACAATCTCACACTGGTGTTGTTGCTTCATGATTATTTATTGGCTCACCTTTCTTGAATAAACAAATAAAAGCCGTGTAGCTGTTGGAAAGTACTAACAGACTCATCTATCAGTTTCCTTCAATTTGCCCCAAACATAGAGGAAACTGCGCTAGGCACTACCCACTTGGCACTACACCCTGATCAGCCCTCCAACTCCCCTTACAGCATCTTGTATCCTTTTTGTAAATAAGAATGACTTGTAAAACACAAAGACTTTTAAAACCAGAATGTATTTACCGGCGGTAGTCATCACTATGATCATCCAACTATTCCTCAACAACATGTTCACCAGTTTCTAATCTGGATGTCTTAGAAGAGGCAATGGTTGCTTCAGCAGCCCTGTAAAGGTGGCTTCAGATGTCAGCTGAACAGGCCCCTAGGGAGCTTGTAGGCCCTCAAGCAGTGTCTGATCTGGCCGACTTCTGACACCACCCATGCTTCCCCATCCCCAGGCACAATTCAAAATGCCATCTTTACCTTTAAAGCCCTAAATATCTTTGTCCCAGAATACTTGAAGACTACTGGTACCTCCTTCCATGCAAACCTGCCCACTTGTTAAGATCAGCACAGGAGGCCCTCTTGCATGTCATGCCACTTTCTGACACCCACTTGGCTGGGAATCGGGACCCTCGAGAGTACCTGTCTGCAGCAAGGCCCAGGGTTCCCAAAGAGGATGCACGCATTCACCCTCTCCCTGCGCGTTCTCTGCTAAGTTGTGAAAAATTGTTATTCACGTGTGTGTAGAATTGAAAGATTTTTTTTCACAGTAGCACATTTTTTATTCTGAGCCAGAAAAAGAGCAATCTTGTTGAAGCTATGCAGGGCCTGGGTGTGTGGCTGTTGCCTAGGTGGGAGACTGCCTGAGAACCAGACCTCATGTTTGTTGCCTTGAATTTCAGCATGGAAGAAATGCAGCATATAAATGTATTAAATAATAGCTTAGGAATAAAATATCTTCTACACTGATGTTGATGTTTCTTCTCTCATTTAAAAAACAAACACACACCCGACACACTTCAACAAGAGAAACTGCTTCATTGCTCAAGAGTTGGAAAACAAATATGAATATTTAATAACGCAAGATAATTATATGTATGTTGGCATATCCAATTTGTTTTTCAGAACACAAATATGATAGGTATAATGTTGTACAATTTAGCAGTAGGGTTCAAGCATTTGTTATGAGGCATCCTCTATGGAGGAGGGGAGATAGAATCTATGGTTTTAATTTCAAGACCCAGAGCCTTTTGTAGCTCCTTTATTTGTCAAGTGTGATAAAGCATCAAATGAACAGCAGTACCGTATATGTAAAAAAATAGACTACACAACAATAAAGCCTTCTTAGGCTGTAATCATATACACACTTACTTGCATAGGATTGTACTGTTAATGTCCCACCCCATATTTAAAAAGGCTAAAATTTCAAGTACAGTATTAATTTCAGCTAAAAGTACCAAGAAGGCCAACGTAGAAAAAGGTCAACGCTGAGAGCCAAGATGGTGTAGTGGGTTGGGAGTTGGGCTTAAGACCTGGAAGATCCAGGTTCAAATCCCTGCTCAGCCATGAAGCTTCCTGGGTGACCTTGGGCCAGTCATTCTCTCAGCCTCACCTACCTCACAGGGTTGTGAGAACAAAAGGAGAAGGGAGGGTGGTATAAAAATGTGAGAAATAAATAAAACAAGAGTAATGATGGATAGAGTGCAAGTAGCAACGGGGTAGTGAAGATCATCAGTAGGGCCAGGCAGGCAAGCAACAAGATCCCATCTACTGGGAACTTTAGAGAGTTGTTCATTGCCCATCATAGGCATAAGAAGTCAGACTGGCTTTTTGTTTTTGGCCCTTCTGAGAGCAGGAAAAGAAAGAACTACAGTAATTGATTCTTGATTTCTGCTAGGGTCAAGTGTCGTCCCCCGTCCCCCCCAATCAGCAGAAAATGTCTGAGATAGCCAGCTCAATCCTACCCAGCTCCTCCACTGGTGCAGCAGTGGTGGAGGGCAGGAGGCTTTGGAAGGGAAAGGGGATTTAAATCCCCTTTAAAGGGGGATGTAAGGGGATTTAAATCCCCTTTCCCTCCCAAAGCATCCTGTTTCCCCCCCCCCCACTGCTACACCAGTGGAGGAGTTGGGTAGGATTGCGCTGGGCATCTTTGTCTCTAACTGACCATGTAAGTGGCATATAACCCTAAGGATATGGATGGGTATCTAACCGCATGCTTATCATGCATGCTTAACTGCCGCTGACAGTTGGTTTCAGGATTTAAAATCCAGGTTTTATTGTTTATTTTAAATACACTTTAACCACACGATCAGATTACCATTTGAGCATAGTCCTGTTAGGAGACCATCGCTTCAGGAAATTACCCCCAAACAATAACCTGTTGTGGGAAGGAACTAATTAAACCTGGGCATGATACATTTCTTCTAACTTTGACTCCCCCCCCCCCGCAGGAATCCAGTACCCATACAGCTGCGTGAGGAGAAAGCCAGCAGGTGAAATTCTCAGCACTTATTCGCGTGCCAAGGAGGGGAAAAAAATAACTGTTGAATTTCTACTTGTTATGCAGAATGGCCCAGGAGCCTTTCCCAAAAAGAAAGTTGTTAACGCCACTGGTAAATCTATATAACACACCTTACAAATTTAGTTCCTACAGTTTATAGTTGTTTTCATACTGTACTGTCACGTGAAGAAAAAAAGGGGGCTTGTAAAGTGAGGAGAGATCCTCTGGTTTTCAGAATGATCAAATTGACAGAAAAAAAAATAACGTCCTAAAACCCTTTTAGCAACGAGGTCGTAAGCACGGACATTAAGAGTAGAAGTACTGCATTTTTGAAAGTTAACAGCCCAACCCTCAATTGGGTTTACTCTTTACTCGGTATTAAGACCCATTGAGTTCAACGTATTTTCCTTTCTCTGGTAAATGCGGGCAACCCAATCCGGTCCTAATCCGACAATGTGGGAATTCCAACCCGTGATGGGGAATTGGGTTGGTCGTTATTCCAGCAGAATTAAGACAACATTCAACGGAATCGATGCTGTATGGCGTGTAGTAAACGAATGGTACAAAGGAGTTTTCTCCTGGATATGGCGCAGATGCCCCTGGGGCTCTTGCGTATGCTCAAAGCTCCTCTTCCACTGCTGGCTCTTGCCGCCGAAACGGGAAGCAGCAGCAGCAGCGACTGCTCTGTCTGAAGTAGCCCAGCCCTGGCAGGGGGAGGGGTTGGAGAAGCCCCACAGCAGAAAATGGTCGAATGGGGTTTGTTTTGAAGGGAAAGCGAAGAAGAGTCGAGCCCAAGCCTCTTTGCCGAGAGGGGGAGAAGAGGACCGGGCTTAGCGGCCACCCTCCGCTCGGCCTTCTTCTTGCTCCAGTCAGAGGGGCTGTTGTCATTCTGCTGTTGGCAGCAGCGACTGGGATCGCATGAAGCTGAACTGCAACGGCAGGACCAGCAGAAGCGGCCGCCCCGGCAACATGCAGCAGCTGCTGCCGCCTCGGGAGGAGGGGAAAAAGAGGAAGGTGTGAGGAGGAGCCACCGCAGCGGCGAGTTCGGCTTCTTCTCTCTGTGTTTCTTTTCCTCCTTGTTTGGGCTTTCGGTCGCCCCGCAGCAGGAAAATGGATCCCTTCCCCAGTAGCGGTGAGTACAGCCGCCCCCCGCCTTGGCCTTCCTGCGCGCCAATTGCAACCAGACTCCTCGTTGCTGCTGTCGGAGCTGGAGCCAACTGCTGGCCCTCAGGCTGCGGCCCGGGAGGGGCCGTGCCCCGGCCGGCGCTGCTAGGAAGAGAAACTTGCTGCATCGTCAAGGCCGCGCAGCCTGAAGGTCAGGGGTCCCCCTCCCCGACAGCGTCGGTGGAAGGCGGTGCGCGCCCCCTATCCCATCCACGCACGAATTGTTGCGCCTGCTACAGCCAAGAGGGTCAAAGGGGAGGGCTTCGCCTCCTTGCCTGACGGGCGCTGCTGAGGCAAACCTCCTTGTGTGTGAAATTAAAACTCATAGGCTCTAGGTGTGCCCGGGGCCCCGTCCCAAAGGAGTGTTTGTTGGCGCATTTGTAGCGTGGAGCTGCAGCGGGGCCCCGGCATATATGGCAACCTTCGAGTTCTCGGGTCCGAAGTGACACAAACAAACCCACCAGTTACTTTTGCCCCCCGCTTGTTTGGCTCGGCTGTCAGAAAAGCACATGCGAGCAACGCGGAATAATGGACGCCCCTCTTGCTCGAGAGTCCACATGGCCTTGTTTATTCCCCACCTAAAAGTCTCCGGGTCGAAGGTAACGTCGGAACTTGCGAGATGTTGACGCTCCTTGCAGCAGGCCAACAAACGTAAAGTTTGCTTATGTAATTTTGAGAGGGGTTTCTCAACATATGCAAACTTTACGTTTGTGGGCCTGCTGTAAGGAGCGTCAGCATCTCTAGGATCCCCCCTAGAGGTTGAGTAGAATTACGGGGCTGTAGTTTAGTATCTGGGACGAAAAGCTTCTCTACTTCCTAATCAGGAGTTTAAACCAAATATCATTTGTTATTGCTAATTACGGAACTAAGGTAATAATGTCAGCAAATCAATCCTCGCCTAAGGAGAAGCAAGAACTAAGAATTCTTCTTGAGTTAAGTTTTTTAAGCAGGTTTTTAAAAAGTTTTTTTTAAATAGTCAAGTGCAATGTTATGCATCTCTGCTCGGAAGTAAGTGGTCCTAGAAAAGTGTTTATTGGATTGCAGCCTCAGTGTAGTAATGGCTAAATTAATATGTTTCATTTCTCGCATATTGTTTACTTGAGTACACCAAGTGTTTATCCTGTTTTGTTTGTTAATATGTAAGAACTGCATTCCCTAATAATTTTAGCTATAGCTAAGGTAGAATGCACTAAATGTTTTAAAATGCCCAAATTATACAGTGATTTGGGGATGAAAACCTACTGATATGTCAGAAAACCTGTTGGGCAGGATGAATACTGATAACGAAACAGGCATGAAAGTGCTTGTGTGCTAGTTTTAAAACCACAACCTTTTGCATTAAAATGGAGAAATGGCACTATGTTAAGTTTTGTTTTAGAAGGAGATAGATTGAAAGTTGAAATGGAAACTGCAACATGTTTTTATAGCTTTGCCTTTTTGAAGGCAAAAAAGGCATGTTCTTCCTTATACAGTAGATCTCAAAATTTGTTTTTGTTCTCTGCAAACTGCGTTGCGGACTTTTTTTTGTTGAAAAGCAATATACAATATAAATATTAATAATTATGGATTTGGGGGAATACTTGAGGACCTATCCTTAAAGGTAAAGGTATCCCTTGACATTTAAGTCCAGTCGTGTCTGACTCTAGCGTGCGGTGCTCATCCCTGTTATGAGACTGAAGAGCCAGTGCTGTCTGAAGACGTTTCCGTGGTCATGTGGCCGACATGACTCTCCTTGCTGCAGCGCATAGTGTGCGACTGGACACGGAACTCTGTTACCTTCCCGGAAGCAGTACTCACATTAACATGCTTTTGAATTACTAGGTTGGCAGGAGCTGGGCCGAGCGGCGAGAGCTTGCTCTGTCACATGGATTTGAACTGCTGACCTTTCGACAGCTCAGGGTTCAGTGGTTTAACCCATTGTGCCACCCCACGGCCCTCTTGCTAGCTTCCAATTCTCCCCTGTAAGTGCCCCTGAGTTTGTTTTTCCACTTGCTGGGTTTACTTTAGTTTTCATAATCTAGCTAGGACAAAAATGATTTAGAACCTCAAGGGAGCACTTGCGGGGGGGAAGTATTAAGGTGTATGGTGGGGGAAGAAGTGTTAAGCACCCCTTCCTGCTCATTAATTCTTTCCTGCAAATGACTCTCTGCCCTTTGTGTTATTAGTGTTGCACAAACACTGGGGTTTCCTTGTAACTTCTAGTGAGTAGCTATTGATGGGGGGGGGTGAAATTATTGCTTTGCCTCTGGGATAATCCATACGTTGCCTGTACATGAAATGCTCCCCTAAGGCAACCTGCTGAGACATGTCACCTTGCATGCAAACCTTCTGTGGAACCTTTTAATTGCTGTCTCTGAACCACGTGGATGGTGCTTTCATCTCTGTGACTGTGGTCTGTGAGCTTAATGAAGAGAGTATCTTTAGTACATTTAGTACAAGGTATAGATCAGTAGTGTATTGCCTGTATTCCTGTATTATCCTAAAATCTCTTTGGTTTTGGGAAGAAAGAAGTAGTTTTGAAGAATACTAGTTTGAGCCTGTTTATGTTGTTTTGCCTAGGGTCAACTTATTTAAAACATTTATATTCCCTATTTCTAGACTCTCAAGGAAACTCCCCCCCCTGCAGCTTGTGAATCTTAGGGCCCAATCCTATCCAGCTTTCCAACACTGATGCAGCTGTGCAAATAGGACATGTGCTGCATCCTGCAGGGGGAGGGGGCAGTTATAGAAGCCTCCTCAAGGTAAGGGAACATCTGTTCCCTTGCCTTGGGTCTGCATTGTGGCTGCATTGGTGCTGGAAAGTTGGATAGGATTGGGCCCTGCACAGGTGTTAAAATTAAGCCATATGCTACAGAACAGTCATTCAGGTGGTTGAGCATACTGGCACACACATTCTTACTTGCTCTCTTCTAAGCCTTACAGCGCAATCCTATCCAATTTACGCCACCAGTGTAACCCAGCGGTGCAGCCAGAACGGAAAGGGGATTCAAATTATCTCCAAAGGGGATTTGAATCCCCTTTCCATTCTGGGGCCTCCTGTTCTCGCTGCACCACTGGGTTACACCGGTGGCGTAAGTTGGATAGGATTGCGCTGTTAAGAATATAGTTTTAGTGATCTTCAGTAATTGCTGTTAAGAGAGATATATGGTATGTCTGAGCTCAGTGTTACGGTGCAATGGCACATAGGTAGAGAAGGGAGGCATGGAGTACTGCATACTCCTGTGGTTGGAGTATGGCTTTGTTGGGACAGTACCCAAATGTTAGGGGGCTAATTTATATATTCAGAAATCCACTAGTTTTTATTCCAGGAC
This sequence comes from Plestiodon gilberti rubricaudatus, assembly GCA_026170595.1. Classification (NCBI taxonomy): domain Eukaryota; kingdom Metazoa; phylum Chordata; class Lepidosauria; order Squamata; family Scincidae; genus Plestiodon; species Plestiodon gilberti. The sequence continues at coordinate 43,271,395 of JANXHW010000002.1, forward strand.
CTGTTTCCTTCCCTTGACCACATTATTATATTTATTGTGAATCTCTGGGACCTGAGGGACTGCTGCCAAAAACATCCTTGCATTTTTTTAAAGTTATGATTCAGCTAAAAAAAGACTTTGTTGTAGAAATGCACCATTGAGAACTTCCGGCAACTCTGATAAGTAATCTAAGTAGTTCTAAGCTATATCTTAAGAACTTCCTCTTGAGCACGGTAACACTGTATGTTCGGAAATTTTCATGTAATAATGAGAGTTTGTCTCTTCGTTTGCATTTACAGGCACTCCTAGTCAAAATTGCACTAAAACAAATTAATTGATTATATTTCTTCCCATGTCACAGTAAGAATCTGGCCTTCTCTGAAATAAAATGTTGACAGTGGAATGGATATGAAAATCACCTAGTTTAACCCCACTCTACCTGAAGCAAGAGCTTTTGTATCAACATCTGTAACAGATAATCATGATCACTTCAGTCAACTGATCGTTATGGTCTGATGGTTGGAACATCTTTTGTATTTTTCAGTTCTCAGATTAAGAACGTGTGTGTGTGCATGCGTGCGCGCACACACACCCCTGCTGTATTTGCTATTCACTTTAACCTTTACTTGAACTACCGTATTTCTTCAAGTCTAAGGCGCCATCGATTCTAAGGCGCACCTTTACTTTCAGTACCACCAGCAGGGAAAAAAAATCCATCAATTGTAAGACTTTCCTCCATTAAATCTACCTGCTCAGCACCAACTCTCCCCAGCATGTCTCCTGCAGCTGAGGATGACTGAGTGCACTGCCTTTGCATAGCATTTCTGGCCCTGTCAGAAAGTGCCATTTCCTTCATTACCTGGGCTTGGGGGAGCTTCAGGGAGGCCTGCGCAACCCCCTGATCCTCAGTTTGGCGAAAAACAGCGATTTTTGGCCATTTCTGGTTTTCGCAAAAACCGGAAATGGCTGAAAATCACCGTTTTTTCCCCGAACTGAAGATCAGGGAGGCCTGCAGAGGGTTGCGCAGGCCTCCCTGAAGCTCCCGCAAACCGCAGTAAGTAAGAAGATAGCTTTTTGGGGTGCTTTTGGGAGACCTTCTATTCTAAGACGCACCCCATTTTTTGAAATGCTTAATTGGGAAAAAACATGTGTCTTAGAATTGAAGAAATACAGTAGATTCTTTGCAGGATAAGCAAATTAGATTGAGGTACCCCATTACTTTACCCCAGACAAAGACTCATGAGGCTTTTACTAATTTACTGTTACTTTTACCAGAATAAGTTACCTTTATTCTTGTAAAGGCCCTTAGTTATTATGGTGCCATACTTCATAAGTGTCTATTTTGTCTATTTACTAAATATGTATGTAAATTTACTAAATATGTATGAAGTAAATATACTTAAGTATGTCTAGTTTGTCTATTTACTGAATATGTCTGAAACAGCTGAATAGTGAATTCACAATAGTGAACAAATGAAGCATACTAGGATATTATTACAGTACTGTAATTAGAAAAGGAAAACTGAATTGGTTTTGCGTGAATAAATGGTGGTATGCCCCACATAACGTAAGCAACCAGATAACTCCTACCTACATGAATACCACTGGTATTGGATGTACAGTGAACCTGTTTTATTCGTGGGTTTGGGACCTGTGGATTTGTTACCCGCGAATGTCCACTCTAAAAAACGCTGTTTAAAGAAAAAGAAGCACCCAGAGTGCCATTTTACCCTAAATCACAAAATCGCTGCATTTTCAAGCCTCCATGAGTCTTCTTGAAGCTGCACGACCCACTTTCTGGTTGTGCGAAGGCTCTTCCCCCCCCCCGCCGCCTTGTCTCAGAATGCATTCTGGAACAAGGCTGGGAGGTGGGGAAGAGCCTTTGTGCAACCCGGAAGTGGGTCATGCAGCTAGCTTGAAAATGCAGTGATCTTGTGATTTAAAGGTAAAACGGCGCTTGGGGGGGGGCCTTTTTTTCTTTAAACAGACCACGGTATCCGCAGATCTTTGCTATCTGCGCGGGTTGGTGGTGTTCTGGAACCGATCCCTGAGGATAGCGAGGTCCAACTGTATTTATTTATACTATTTCTTTCCCCCAAAGATGGCTTGATGGTGGAACCTGCTGATTTAAAGACTTAACAAGTATAGGGGAGGGCCTGTGTCTTACCTTTGGTTTTTCTTCATTGAGCTGTTGCCAGGTCAGTGTGTTTCTTGCTTAACCATGCTGCTTATAGCGATGAAGTAGGCAAGCAACCTACATGCTAGAGAGGCTTCGTTAAACAGAAAGCAGGAAGCTTCCTGTTTAATGGAGCCTCTCTAGCATATAGGTTGCTTGCCTGCTTTGTCGCTATAAGCAGCATCCTGCTTATAGCATTTTGGTTAAGCAAGAAATGCACTGACCTGGTGCCAGCTCAATGAAGAAAAACCAAGGGTAATGGGGGCCACAGGGATAATATGTCCCCGATCTGTGGGTTCTCAGTATCCAGGGGGCGGGGGAGGAACCTATCCCCTGCGGATACCAGGACCTCGCTGTATATGGAATAGAAGTGTAAGGTAATTAAATTATGATTGATGAAATTAAGCCTAGTGGGAAGAAAGAATCAGAAATAAACCAGTGTTGCTACAGGATTGAGAGATGGCAAGAGATGATGTCTGTATCAGCCATTCTGATTTCTGTAAACATCTACTGCTGATATATTTAGGTGAAATGGATTAAGAGTGCAGAAGAGCATAATCCAAATCCCATTTGACAAGACTTCTCTCTACTCTACTGACATCTATATGCTATTCTGGTCTGGCTTTTCAGAATGTGTGCTAGTATTAGCATCATGTCTTTAGAGGTGGGTGGAGTAAAGCCCTGAGATAACTCTACTGTCTGTGAACATTACACCATCTGCATTGCAGAAACAATTCTGACATAATATTTGGAGGCTGACAGAAGTGCTGTGGTCATCAGTGATAAAACCTGGTCGCATTAAAGAGACTGAGAGGCTTTAGACCTCTTTAGACCCAACTGAGGAATGCTAAGAAGACCCTGATGACTTGCTGATGAAACCTCCTATAAAGGTTCTTGAGCATTTATATAATTAATTACATGCACCTTCCAGAATATCCTAGAACTTAATATGACAAAAGTTAATCTTTTCAGTGTGATGTGTCCAACTTTCTGGAACATTGGAGGTGCAATATTTTCAGGAATGTTTCAAAATAGAAATCTGTGAAGGAATTTTAAGGTGAACCTCCAAAACAAACCCCCTACATAAGCAAAACCTCAGTTATTCTGCAGTGATTTTTTTTTAAATGACCCATTATTAGACATCTAAAATATACAAATGAGACCTGCAACAAAAACGTTGTATCCCCAAACCCCTAAGGAGTGCTCTTGTTCAGGGCTCCAAGTTATCTTGCAACAGGAGGAGCTTTGTAGTACTGTGTTCTCTCTCTCTCTCTCTCTCGTGTGTGTGTGTGTGTGTGTGTGTGTGTGGCTAAGACTAAGAAGAAATTCTTTGTAGAAATTCTAAGTTATTTTTCCTTTTCCACCCCCTTGAGGTCTTTACCTACTGTGTGCTCTCTCTATATAAAGAGGGAGGTGAGTTTGGATTTGGAGAAGAGTGTTTTACTACTACTGTATTTCTTTGAGTCTAAGGCACCATCGATTCTAAGGCGCACCTTTACTTTCAGTACCACCAGCAGGGGGAAAAAAATCCATCGATTGTAAGACTCGCCTCCCTTCATTGAATCTACCTGCTCAGCACCAACTCTCCCCAGCATGTCCAGCGCTGCAGCTGACGATGACTGAGTGCCTTTGCTTAGCATTTCTGGCCCCATCAGAAAGTGCCATTTCCTTTGTTACCTGGGCTTGGGGGAGCTTCAGGGAGGCCTGCGCGACCCTCTGCGAATCTTCAGTTTGGCGAAAAACGGTGACTTTTGGCCATTTCCGGTTTTCGTAAAAACTGGAAATGCCCGGAAATCACTGTTTTTCGCCAAACTGAAGATCAGGGAGGCCTGCAGAGGGTCGCGCAGGCCTCCCTGAAGCTCCCCCAAGCCCCGGTAAGTAAGAAGATAGCATTTTGGGGTGCTTTTTAGAGACCTTCTATTCTAAGACGCACCCCATTTTTTGAAATGCTTAATTGGGAAAAAACATGCGTCTTAGAATCGAAGAAATACTGTATATAGCAGACTGGTGGTGGAAGGTCTGGAGATTGAGAAGAGGAAAAAATGGATGGATTTACATTTTTCTCCCTCTCATATAATACTAAAACTCGGGATCATCCAGTGCGGTGGCAGGTGTGCTGCTCCAATGTTACACAGATTTCGCTGTAAGTGTGAACCGGCTCTTTAAAAAAAAAAAAAATAGTGTAGCTCTCTGAAACTAATTTATTTAGGGATTGATTCAGCCCGGGTTAAGCACTTTCTGTTTATTTCAGCAGGAAAATATTTAAACATGTTCTTACATCTTCCATTGATTTCAAAGTGCTTAACTTTGGCTGAGGTTTTTATTTGTTCTTATTCATTGAGGTTTGCTAAACAAGAAGTTCGCTGCATAACAACTTTCTGAGCACATTGGCATAAAAATTAAATTATCAACATAACATTGCATATTGGCTCCCCCCCCCACCCCCCGATTGCAATGAATTTGCTTGTAGAGGATGGGAGGAAATTTTCTATTTGGATTTGTATGGTCAACATTGTATAGTCCATTGGGTTGGTGCAAATCTAGAGGCAGACTGCAGCTTTTGATTTGCATTTTCCTTGGAATTGGTTTTTAAGTAGGATTGTTTTCTTCTGGGATGTAGTCATTCCATTTTCTACCTCTGGTAAATAAACTTCAGGTTTTTATATTGTTTAAAAATCCTATTCTGATCAGCGGTGGCAGTAGGGCAAAGTGTGTGTGTGTGTACGTACGTACGTACGTGTACGTACAGGATGACACTCTCTTATCTGTCTTCACCCTAATTTGCTTTAATTATGCTTGAAAGCTAGATTTCCACATGGCCATTTCACAATTATCAGTTTTGTGTACTCAGCTTCCAAAAAGAAATTAATTTCAAGCATAGTTTCTCAAATGTGACTTTCCATTATAAACATAGATAATGAACTAGACATACATGCATTTGTTGCATGACTAACTGTACACAAAAGATTCCTTATGCCTTCTGCATGAATATATCTTCAGGCTGGTAGCTTTTAGGTGATTGGGAACTGTCCTTTCTGGCAGCAGGCTGGTCCCAGAAGGTACTGTATATGACATGTTCTGATGGGAAGGTCTCACAAACTTCCTGCATCTTATTTGGGACCTAATACAAGCGTATAAACACTTGCTTTTATCATGCTAATTGTGCAAATAAAAAGGAAATACCAATGTGTGCTGTAGCAAAAATATTGGGGGAAGGTTAAATAATTTTTCAAGCAAGTCAGTCAACATGTTGACAACATGAGCACTGGTACTTCTTATATGCTCTGATCACCAAGTGATGTGTGTGAACTCATTCTTGTGTAGTGCATTTAAAGTGAAGGCCCTCTTCAGTAGTATGCTAGTGTGCATGCTTGCTAACATGGAAATCACTGACACCACCTACTATTTATTTATTTATTTAAAAAATTATATCCTGCCTTTTCCTATGCTGAAAGGCAAATGCCCAAGGCGGCTTACAACAAAGATTTAAAATACATAATTTAAAATAATACATAAAATAAATTTAAACAATACATAACCATACATAAACAAATTTAAAAACAATAAAATCCACTGGGGGGGGCGTGACAGTATGGAGCAGAGAAGCAGCATGGCAGAGCATCTTGAGACACAGGAGGCAGACCACGACCCATCACCCAAACGCTAGACGAAACAAAAATGTTTTGAGCCCTTGCCGAAAAGTCATGAGGGAGGTGGTGGTTCTCAGATCCCCTGGCAGGGAGTTCCACAGTTGTGGTGCCACAGCAGAGAAGGCTCGCCCACGTGTTGCCACTCCCCTAACTTGCGATAGAGGTGGCACTCGCAGGAGAGCCCTCTCAGATGACCTAAGTGGGTGGGCCGGAATGTATGGGAGAAGGCGGTCCCTCAGATATCCTGGACCCGAACCGTGAAGGGCTTTAAAGGTAATTACTGGCACCTTGAATTGGGCCTGGAAACGAATGGGCAGCCAGTGCAGCCGCTGAAGCAGCGACTCAACAGAGTCAAACCGCCTAGCTCCAGCGACCACCCGGGCCGCCGCATTCTGCACTAATTGCAGCTTCCGAACCGTCTTCAAGGGCAGCCCCACGTAGAGCGCGTTACAGTAATCCAGTCTTGAAGTCACTAAGGTGTGGACCACCGTGGTCAGGTCCGATCAACTCAAGTATGGCTGCAGCTGGCACACCAGCCGAAGCTGGGCAAACGCACCCCTGGCCACAGCTGCCACCTGGCTTTCCAAGGAGAAGCTGTGAATCCAGAAGTACTCCCAAGCTGCGCACCCGTTCCTGCAGGGGGAGTGCAACCCCATTCAGAATGGGCAGATGACTCACTACCTGCATCGAAGCTTTCCTGACCAGTAGGACCTCTGTCTTTTCTGGATTCAATCTCAACCTATTAGCCCTCATCCAGACCCCAACCGCCTCCAGGCAGCGCTCCAGGACTTCCACAGCTTCCCTGGAACGAGATGGCAAGGAGAGATAGAGCTGGGTGTCATCAGCATATTGGTGACACCCAACTCCAAATCCCCGGATGATCTCTCCCAACGGTTTCATGTAGATGTTAAAAAGCATGGGAGACAGAATAGAACCCTGTGGCACCCCACACTGTACTAGCAACAAGAGGATAATATTCTAGTCAGTTAGCTGCCCTGTAGGTGTAGGCTATACTGTGTGTGCGCACGCGTGCACAGTTGCTAGGTTGATGTCTATAAATCAGATTGATGTTGCCCCTTTTCCTTATGAAACAGTGTTGTGTATGTATACACAGTTTTGAGTTGCTGCCTAAATATGTTTATTTTAGACACTCTAGCCCCTGAGTATTCACAGTGGTAGCTGCATGTTGGGTATATGTTGTACAGAATCTCATCAGTTAACTATGCTGAGTGACCACATGGTAAGCACATATCAACATGGACTTTGGGAAAAGACTAGTTACTGCATATCTGGAAAGGTTTGTTCTGTGGCAAGTATCCTGGTAAGGGATTCCTCCTTTTCGTAATTTCAAATTTTGTACTATGAACACTTATGAACAGAATCCTTGGGCCTAGTTCAAATATTAGTTTGTTGAATCGGGGACAAGCTTAAGTGCTCCTTCCTATCCCTCCCCTTCTGTCCTCTTCTCATATGCCCAGCTTTGTAACAGATTAAGGTAAAGGTATCCCCTGACAATTAAGTCCAGTCGTGTCCGACTCTAGGGTGTGGTGCTCATCTCCATTTCAAAGCCGAAGAGCCAGCGTTGTCCGAAGACGCCTCTGTGGTCATGTGGCCGGCATGATTCTCCTTGCCGCAGCGCGTAGCATGCAGCTGGAACACGGAGCGCTGTTTACCTTCCCGCAAGCGGTACCTATTTATCTACTCGTATTGACATGCTTTGGAACTGCTAGGTTGGCAGGAGCTGGCCAAGCAACGAGCGCTCGCCCCGTCGCGGGAATTGAACTGCCAACCTTTTGATCGACAGCTTATGGTTCAGCGGTTTAACCCGCTGCGCCACCACTTTGCTAAATCACAGTTTGGTTTGACGTCTGAACTGGGAAATTGGGGTTTAAACTCTTCTACAAATCAGGATTGGAAATTGCAGTTTGATCCTGGCTTGCAATCCTGATTTGTAGGGTATGATCAGGCTTGTCATTCATTCTTGATCGAACACAAACCATGGGCTTTTTTGGACTGGAGATATGACATCTGAACCAGGTTTTGATATATCCTAGACCTAGAGGTCCTGGGGGCAAATATTTGCAACCTAAATATTGACATACAGTGTTCATGAACTCTTAATTAGAGACTGTGTAATGTTAGCCACATGATGATGGTTAAAGAAAGCTTAGAAAGTTTGGCAGGCTAAGGTACTGCTTTGTTTGTATGTGACTGAATAGAGATACTGCTGTGTTTCATTTCCTGTCTTATTTGCTTCAGGAATGTGAATCTTCCCAGTTTCCTTGGAGTTAGTTGTGCTATCTTATAGCTTGTCCAAATTTGATATGTACGTGATAAATGCTTTTATAATCTTTCTACTTGGAGACCCCTTCATGCATTTCTGGCCCACAGAATCTTGTTGCAATATATTTTTTGTTAAAGGTGCCGCAGGACTCTGCTGCTCTTCTCTTCGTATATTTTAAAAAAAGAAGCTCTGCTAGGATGTAATTCACATAAAACGGAGTGCGGCAAAAAAGCAGATTGGTTTTATGAAAGCCCAATCACTAGATACACCTACTTTCTAGGAAGCCAGTTTTGTTATGTTACTGGCAGAATCTCTAGAGACGGGTGGAAATTATGATGATACATAATGAATCAATGAGGATACAGTAGGGCTGTAATAGAGTTCGAAAGGATGTAATCAATAGACTGATTCCCATATATAGTTTCTGCTGCATCCAGCAGTGCAGGTCAAGCACATTGATTGTGTCCTGAGTGTACGTGCCTGTGTAGTTCTCCTTTTATTTACCTTTCAGGTTAAAAGTTTGATGGCATCTGTGGATGCCATGCATGGCAGTGAAACTTTACGAAGCACTGGCAGTAATAACAGCAAATAAAATTGTAATACAGTACATGAAATTATTTGATGTGCCCCAAAATTTGCGTCCCAAAGTTTGAGTATATACAGAGATTGTAGCATAGCAGGAGTGGTGCACATCAGGCAACTTTATTTTATTTAAGATTTATGCCCTGCTTTTCCTAAAAAAGATCAAAGCAGGATAACATACAGAGCTCAGAATTACCGGTAGTGCTTATATGTCGGTTTGAGAATGCTCTACATATGTGATGGAGAATCCTTGTATTCATATCATTCTCTGACTTGCAGGTCAGAATATTTGTGTCCCACCCTTATTCCAAAGAGCTCAGGATGGCGTTATATCCTTGCAACAATCCTGCGAGATTGGTTCAGTCTTGACAATGATGACTTCTGTAATGCTGCCCATAAGAACATAAGAACATAAGAAGAGCCCTGCTGGATCAGGCCAAAAGCCCATCTAGTCCAGCTTCCTGTGTCACACAGTGGCCCCACCAGATGCCTCAGGGAGCACACGAGACAACAAGATACCTGTGTCCAGTCGCCACTCCCTTGCACCTGGCACAGAGAAAACCCACCAAAAAAAAAAAAAAACCCAGGAGGTTGCTTATGGCTTGTAACCTGTGATGGTCTTTTCCTCCATGAATTTGTCCAAACCCCTTTTAAAGGCATCTAGGCTAGGTGCCATCACCACATCCTGTGGCAAGGAGTTCCACAGATGAATCACACGCTGGGTAAAGAAATATTTTCTTTTGTCTGTTCTAACTCTCCCTCCACTCAATTTTAGTGCGTGTCCCCTGGTTCTGGTGTTGTGCGAGAGGGAGAAGAATTTCCCTCTATCCACTCTCTCCATCCCATGCATAATTTTATAAGTCTCAATCATGTCCCCCCTCAGGCGCCTTTTTTCTAGGCTGAAAAGCCCCAGACGCTGTAGCCTTTCCTCGTAAGGGAGGTGCTCCAGCCCACAAATCATTCTGGTCGCTCTTTTCTGCACCTTTTCCAATTCAACTATATCCTTTTTGAGGTATGGTGACCAGAACTGGACACAATACTCCAGATGTGGCCTTACCATCGATTTGTACAAAGGCATAATGATATTGGCCGTTTTATTCTCAATCCCCTTTTTAATGATCCCGAGCATGGAATTGGCCTTCTTCACAGCCGCCGCCCACTGGGTTGACACTTTCATCGACCTGTCCACCAGCACCCCAAGATCTCTCTCTTCATCCGTCACAGACAACTCAGAACCCATTAGCGTATATGTGAAATTTTGGTTTCTTGCCCCAATGTGCATCACTTTGCACTTACTTACATTGAAGCGCATCTGCCATTTTGCTGCCCATTCTCCCAGTTTGGAGAGATCCTTCTGGAGCTCTTCACAATCCCTGCTGGTCTTTACCACCCGGAAAAGTTTAGTGTCATCCGCAAACTTGGCCACCTCACTGCCTATCCCCAACTCCAGGTCATTTATGAATAAGTTGAAAAGCACCGGTCCCAAGACCGATCCTTGGGGTACACCGCTTTTCACCTCTCGCCATTGTGAAAATTGCCCATTGACTCCCACTCGCTGTTTCCTGGTCTTCAACCAGTTCCTAATCCACAAGAGGACCTGCCCTCTTATTCCCTGACTGTGGAGTTTTCTGAGGAGCCTTTCATGAGGGACCGTGTCAAACGCCTTCTGAAAATCTAGATATATAATATCCACGGGTTCGCTCGCATCCACATGCCTGTTGACCTTTTCAAAAAATTCTAACAGGTTTGTGAGGCAAGACTTCCCCTTGCAGAAGCCATGCTGACTCTCCCTCAGCAGAGCTTGTTCTTCTATGTATTTTAAGATTTTATCCTTAATGAGACTTTCCGCCATCTTCCCTGGAACAGATGTTAGGCTGACCGGCCTGTAGTTTCCCGGGTCCCCCCTCCTTCCTTTTTTAAAGATTGGCGTGACATTAGCTATCCTCCAATCCTCTGGCACATTGGCCGTTTTAAGGGACAAGTTGCATATTTGGGTCAAGAGGTCAGCAACTTCATTCTTGAGTTCCTTCAGAACTCTTGGGTGGATGCCATCCGGGCCTGGTGATTTATTGATCTTTATTTTGTCAATTAAGTCTGAGACATCTTCTCTTTTAACCTCTATTTGACTTAATTCTTTAGTCAGGGGAGACCGTTCTGGCAGCGGTATTTGCCCGAGGTCTTCTGCCGTGAAGACAGATGCAAAGAACTCATTTAATTTCTCTGCAGTCTCCAAGTCCCCTTTTATCACCCCTTTCTCTCCCTCACCATCCAGCGGACCCACCGTTTCCCTGGCAGGTTTCCTGCTTCTAACATATTTGAAGAAGCTTTTATTATTCCCTTTTATGTTGCCTGCCATATGTTCCTCAAAGTCTTTCTTGGCCTCCCGTATCATCTTTTTACATTTCTTTTGCCACAGTTTGTGCTCCTGTTTATTTTCCTCATTAGGGCAAGACTTCCATTTACGGAAGGAAGCTTCCTTGCCTTTTATAGCCTCCTTAACTGTGCTTGTTAGCCATGCCGGCATCCTCCTGGACTTGGTCGAGCCCTTCCTCCTTTGTGGGATACACTCCCGCTGGGCCTCTATGACTGTTGTTTTAATCAGCCTCCATGCACTCTGGAGCGATTGGACTCTTTTTACCTTCCCTTTCAGCTTTTTCTTAACTAGTCTTCTCATTTTGGGGAAGTCTGCCCTTCGGATGTCAAGGGTTTTCGTGTCAGATTTGCTCGGCACTCTCCCTCCGACATGCATGGCGAAACAGATCGCAGCATGGTCACTGTTCCCCAACGGTTCGGTAACATTTACCTCCCTGACCAGATCTTGAGTGCCACACAATATCAAGTCCAGAGTCACCTGTCCTCTGGTCGGTTCCGTGACAAGCTGCTCTAAGGCACAGTCATTCAACATATCCAGAAATCCAGTCTCTCTTTCATGACCTGAGCATGAATTGACCCAGTCGATGTGAGGATAATTGAAGTCCCCCATGACTACAACCCTGTCTCTCGTTGACACCTCCCTGATTTGCTTCCTTATTTCAAGATCCCCTTCAGGTTTTTGATCTGGAGGACGGTAGCATGCCCCTACTATTACATCACTCTTTGAGCCTAACCCACAGTGATTCTACGGAGGAGTCAGAGCCCCCCTCCAGCTCTACTCTGGTGGATTCTACCCCCTCTTTGACATAGATGGCCACCCCACCTCCAACACGCCCCTCTCTGTCCCTCCTATAGAGTTTATATCCTGGAATTGCAGTATCCCACTGGTTCTCCGCATTCCACCAGGTTTCTGTTATACCTACTATGTCAATGTTTTCCCTAGCCACCAAACATTCCAGTTCTCCCATCTTTGCCCGAAGACTTCGGGCATTTGCATAAAAGCACTTATATACCTGGTCCCCCAAGAAGGGCTGCATGTTTGCCCCTTTATTCCTGCAGCCTTCTGTCTTGCTAGACTGGCTGTCATGTCCCATCACGCTACCACTCCCAATTCTTACTCTGTTATTACTTGACTGTTCCCCATCCTCTGCACCCTCATTCCCGAGGGATGAGGAGTCCCGAACCGGATGCCCCTCGGCTCCTGTCGGCTTTCCCCCAGGAGTCAGTTTAAAAGCTGCTCTGCCACCTTCTTAATGTTACGTGCCAGCAGTCTGGTTCCGTTTTGGTTCAAGTGAAGCCCGTCCTTCTTGTACAGGCCCGGCTTGTCCCAAAACGTTCCCCAGTGCCTAACAAACTTAAACCCCTCCTCCTGACACCAGTGTCTCATCCACGCATTGAGACCCCTGAGCTCCGCCTGCCTAGCTGGCCCTGCGCGTGGAACAGGTAGCACTTCTGAGAATGCTACCTTTGGGGTCCTGGATTTGAGCTTCCTACCTAGCAACTTAAATTTGGCCTCCAGGACCGCCCGGCTACATTTCCCCACGTCGTTGGTGCCAACATGCACCACAACCGCTACCTCCTCCCCAGCACTCTCTACCAGCCTATCTAGACGAGAGGTGATGTCCGCAACCTTCGCACCAGGTAGGCAAGTCACCGTGCGGTCCTCACATCCGTCACAGACCCCCCTTTCTATGTTCCTGACTATAGAGTCACCCACAACAAGAAGCCCCCTCCCCAGAGGAGTATCCATAGTGCGACTGGATACGGGCTGGATACGGGCCCATCACCTGAAGAAGGGGTCCCCACTGTGGGATTGTTTCCCTCTTTTCCAGAGCAATGTCCTCCAGCCCTGAGACTCCCTTCTCTGGCAGCTGAGGCGCTGGCCAACTGAGGGTAGGACGATGCCTCCACGTCCCTAGAAGTCTCACCCTGGTTCCTCTCTACCTGTCTCTGCTTCTCCAGGTCAGCAACCGTGGCTTCAAGGGAGCGAACCCGTTCCCTGAGAGCCTGGAGCTCTTTGCACCGAGCACACACCCATGACTTGTGCCCAAGAGGCAGATAGTCATACATGTGACACTCAGTGCAAAACACTGGATAGCCCCCACCCTTCTGCTGGCTGTCTGACTGCATAGCTTTTGAGTGTAAGTTATGGATTTATCAAAGTTTGGGTACCTTAATGTTGTTGGAACTCTCCTCTCTTCAAGGGACGTGCCGGGCAGTGTGTGGGGCCTGGCTTCCTCGCCCCGCTGCTGAACTCGCCCAGCTGCTTAACTCGCTGTGTCTTTATTATCTTGCCACTTTGTCCCCGTGAGCCACTTCGTTCCCGTGAGGCCACTCGCTGCTCCTGACAGGGCTCTCATGCCCATGAGTGTTGTAGCTGAGCAGGGATTTGAACCTGAGTTTTCCATATGTAAAACATTAACATATCTATTGACTGCACCACATTGGCTCACAGTGGAATTGGACATGGAAAAGTTCTGTGTTTTGACCATTTGAGCTCTTGATCATGAGAACTAAAACTACCATAAGGGTTTCAGTGAAGCCAGATTGTTGGATCAAACATCCAAGTGAGCCCTGCTTATGGTTGAAAGTCTTTTGGGGAAGGACCATAGCTCAGTGCTCGAGTGCACACATTTTGGCATACAGAAGGTCCCAGGATCAATCTGCAGTGTCTCCAGTTAGGATTCGGAAATATTCTTGCCTGAAACCCTGGAAAACCGCTCCCAGTTGCTATAGATAGACCCTTCCTGAGCTAATGGACCAATAGACTGTATAAGGCAGTTACCTATTTTTCAAGTGATTGTGCTATCTATATGAAGCAGTTATAGTTCAACCTAACCATGTTGCTTGTGGAATAATTGCCTTTGATGTAGAGAGGTTATGGGGGGGGGATCTATCACAACAACTTGGGGAGCCCAAAACTTTGAAACTTGCATAGAAATTTGCGTGTGTCTGAAATGTATGTATTGTTCTCTCCAACAGAGCATTTTTATAAGTCCTCTGAATGTGCGCCTGCCTCTTCTAAAGTAAAGTGGGAATTGGCCTTCTTTTTGGAGAAACAGATGTTTAATTAAATTCTAGTTCCTTAAGTAGGATAGAACTGCATTTGCTGTGTATACAGTAGAACCTTCATCTGGAGATGCAAAATCATAGTGGTGCTGGGGGCTATTGTGATGTCCTTGTGAAAAGGCTACATATTAAGCATGCCATTTGCAGCATCCAGTTTTGAAAATGCTTTCCTCTGGACAATAGGAAGCTTGGCTCTTGAAGTGTGTGGCTTTGAATTTCACTTGGCCTCTCACCCAGCAGACTCAATTACCCTTTCACAATGAGATATGGCAGCCAACTTTGATTCTGGCCACGATTGTAGGGTGAGAGTTTGAAGCAATCAGTTGTTCCAGGGATGCCGGTGAAGTGAAACAGCATGTGAGTTTATGGTTGTGCCCCAGCATCCTCAACATTGTAGAGGTTCTTGGGATGCATCTCTAAGATCTCACAATACAACCACTGGCAGAAGCAAAATCTTGCAGCAGCTGTGGGGACATGCTTGGATTCTGGAATACTAATGTTATCTGTGTTAGGCTCTGCACCCCTTGGAACAATCCCAAGGCTGAAGACCACTGCTTTAAATAAGAGAGTTGTGGGGCAGCAACTGAACCTTGACACAGTTCCTGACACACTGTGAATGTAGACACTGCACTTGTCTGCGATGCAAATTGTCTCTGCCCACTGACGTACATACTGTGTAAATGTGCATTCTGCTTCCTGCCAGAGTGGGAGCAGGAGATCAGTTAATTTGGTTGCTGCCTGACTCTTGTTCAGTTATATTATGGAATAATTTGATACCATTGGTGTGTCTGCTGTTTCTTAACCAGAACAAATTGTTCTAAGTGTAGCATTAGACTGCATTACTGTACCTGTGTGTGTGTTTCTGGAAAGAACCTGTATCAGCTGTGCATTTTTCTCTTTGGCTAGATCCTGTAGCAAACGGGGGGTGCCTCTGCGGCATGCATAGAACTATGGATACAGCCTCAGTAGTTCTGCATTTGGAAGACAGCAGGTGTGACTCTCACTTAGATTTAATGAGTCATTATCCCTTTACGGCTAGCTGAGTGTTGTGTGCATGGGAAAGTTGTGATAGATTTTTTTCTGTTGCTTTCCGGTGAGATTTTAGCTTAATTAGGATCTGTGTGAAGTAGTTCCGATTAACCTGATACAATCTTTTGTAGGCACAGAAGTTCTTAATTTCTGCGGGAAGGTTGCACAAAATGGGTTCCATCATTTAACTGGTAATATTATCTATTTCAAGATTGTTCATCATGGGTTTAAGTTTAGAAGTTGTTGTAACATCCTCTGAGGCCCTGAAAGGCTATTTTTGTAAGTGTCCATTGGAAAGTCTCAAAGGTCAGAAATCTTTTTTTCCTTACAGTTTGCATTCAGATGTTATACCCAAATATGTTTTGTTCCCCTCTAGAAAAGACCCCCCCCCCTTGCCACTGCTGCCAGAAAAGTACTGTAATTGCATTTATGTTTCACATGTGTGATATCTTGGCTGGGCATACAGCTGATGTAGTGGACTGTAGTACACAAAAGTTTTTGCTGAAATGAATTGGCTAGTCTTTAAAGTGCTGTGAGCCTCTTTGTGGTTTTTGCTCGAGCAGACTAACACAACTCTTGGAAGTTGGCTAGACTTGATTTCTCTTTCTATCTCTTCATACATGTGAACCTGCAGGCAGAATAGCAGGTTAATTTTATAATTCAATCAGTCCTGAAACTATAGGGTTGCTCACTGGGAAACTAGTCATACTGTCTACCTAGTGCCAAAGTATGGCACTAATGGTTTACAGTGGGTCCCCAAATTCAGGTAGGCCAAGTCACATAGGCTGGCTTGGACCAATGGCTGGGTAAGAGCTAAATTCGGCAGGGGGGTTTGGCCAAGGGGCCTTTATTTCCTTGGCAATATCAGACAGGGTTGTTCTCTCATGACATGTCGTAAGTAAAACTCCTTTTAGTGTGTGTAGCAGAGTGTGGTCAAAATAGTGGTGATTACAGGCTGACTCAGCTAAGCCAACTTCATAGTACAGTCAGGTTGCATCATACATGCATTTTACTTGTGCAAATTCAAGTATACACACTCGGCAACAAACAACAATTTACTTAGTGTTCGTGATTCTGCCCACCATTCCACTCAATGAGCCTATACCCTGTAGTGAGCCTCAGACTGGAGAGTGAATCTGCTGTTCCCTCAGTCAGTCTCAGTTTCCGCATACGTCTTGTACTTTTTAAAGTGACAGTACTCTTCAGATTTAAGGGATTTTCAAGGTAATTTTGAGTACGGTATAATGCAATTTTCACCTTAACACACTGACTGCAGAACCTAACCCCCATGTAAGATGTGACCTGGCTATTTAAAAAGTTTGGGGCTTGTCATTTAGCAGAAGGATGCCTGCTCATGACAGGATGTCTCTGAAAATTTCCAATTCCAAACGCTTGAGAAAATCCACAGACCTGTTAATGGAACACAGTTTCAGATGGTCTCTTCCTGATGTAGAACCCAGCTGATCTGGAATTCTGAGCACGCAGTGCACTCATGAAGGAATACTTTACACTTTCGTCTGGTTAGGGACCGGAGCATGGATGAAAGTCAAAAATAGATGAATGTCAAAGCATAGCCTTATTTAGCTTGGAAATCTACTTTGGCTTGCAAAAAACAAATAAATTTGGGGCAAGCTGTGTCATTTACAGTGATCTAGGTTTGCTATGTAGCTGGGCCGTGCCCTCAAAGCTTGTCCAAGTGATTGGTTAATCAGACAATCGGTGCACAGTTGTTGCTCAAGGGCTGGGTCAGCTGCTGCTGGAGACGGCTTCATCGGAGGGAGGGGGTGGGTGAGCTGGAACCAGAGCCCTCATTTACATCTAGTCTGGAGTGTCTTCCAGGTGAGCTGAGAGCAGGGTCGGCAGTGCGTGGCAGGGAAAGGGCCTGGCCCTGCTTTTGCCGGTGCTTCCTTTGCTGCACTAAGCGCTTTGCATGCTTGCTTGAGTCAGCTTGGGCACGAGGCTGCTCGGCGCAAAGCTGGGGCTCTGGGAATGTTGGGCCACTACCTGGCTCATACGGCCGTGGCTCTCTGACGAAAGAGGAAAGCACATGGACAAAATTTGAAACGTGGCTATAATTGGAAACAGTTGAAAGAGCAAAGCGACAAGTCAGGGTATTCCTGTACATGTCTGAGCTGCTCTGTTCACTTCAGTAAGCAGCAGTTCTGTAGGGTAAGGGAGAACTTGCTGCCTCTGTTAAAACAAATAGGATGCTGCCACCCTTATGACCAGGAGATCTCTGCAGGCATATCAGACTTTTGGATCCATAAGAATTCACAAGATTCAGTGCAGGCTTTATTGTGGTAGTTGGGTAGGTTATCAAACGCAATGGAACTTCCCTTTTTGTTCTCATGGTGGTCTTTTTTTTAATGCAGTGGCAATATTTTTCTTTCTATAAACCTCTAGTACCTTTTGTAGTTCAGACATGCGAGGGAGTGATGTGCATTCTCACTTCCTTTTCTACTAAAGCTTACAAATTTTGTTGACTCATCTGCTTGTGAAGTCATAATATACAGTTATATTCTGACTTTCTCTCTGAAATGCAACTTTGATTTATGGTTTTGTGCTAAATAAAGAAGTTAAGATATTAGGTACTTTTAAAACAAATGTTTTGAAATCGGATTTCTAAGGTTTAGGCCAGTGGTTCTCAAAGTGGTGGGTTGCGACCCACCATTGAGAACAAAAGCTGTCCCCTGCCCCCTTAAGGGGGATCACCACCACTGCAAAAGTGTCCGAAAAGGCCATTGCGGCACTTACCGGGGCTTCGGGGAGGCCTGTACGACACTCTGCAGGCCTCCCCAATCTTTGGATCGCTTCAAACTGGCGATCTTCGGGCACTTCCGGTTTTTAATAATTCTTAATTACTAGAATAAAACTGTTTCTTGTTTGAAATTACATTATCTGCTACTGCCCCATAGTTTGGCACCTAAATGATATTGCATGAACTAGCTAAAGTTAAGCAAATTTTATCCCATTGATTTTAGTTGGGAGAGCTCAGCTCTCTCTCCAATTGAAAATGGAAGGATTTAGAAGTGCTTAATGCTAAAAGAATTGTAGCCATGATTCTGATGAACTAGAGTGGAGAGAGGGAGTAAACTCAGGTGCTTAGGCACTTTTGGAGAACAGGGTGTAGGAGGTAAAGAGAGAGCAAGGCGAACATTTTTTCAAAAGGTTTTTTATACCTTTGGAATTTGATGTTATGTCTCTGCTTTACTCTCTGCTGCTATTCTTTATAATTTGATTTAAATACTTTTATCCTGTCCTTCCACCTTTATGGGAGTTTATGGCAGCTTACAATAATAAAAATAAATCAAAGTAATAAAAATACAGTAAGCATTAACTAGCAGCTGACAAAACAAACCTTAAAGGAAGAAAAAATTAATCCAAAGCAAAGTAGAACAAAAATGTCTTTAGGCCCTTAGGGAAGGCCAGCGGAATGCTAAGCTTCAGGGGGAGAAAGTTCCCAAGGCCAGGTGCCACTGCAGCGAAAGCCCTGTTGTGGGCCACCACAAACCGAACACTAAAGATGATGGTGCCTGCAGCAAAGCCATCTGAGAATACCTCACAAAATGGACAGACTCCTGAGGGGAGCCAATCCTTCATGTATCCAGGTCCCAAACCATTTTGGACTTTATAGGTTTATTAATGGTTTATTGTAGTGTGTTGTATTGTGTTTACTAATTGTGTAAGCTACTTTGTGAATGGAAAATGGAATATAAATATAACATCGCATCATGGAACCTCATTTAAAACAAATTCTGTTTGCTAAAGACTTACATTTTTAATGTGCTTAGATTTTTCTGAATAACTTACACTTGGAATACCCATGACAGACTGTTTGGTAAAGGTGCACGTCTTGAAATGCATAATGCAAGCAGACACCTTAACAGTCGCCTGCAGTGAAGTTGTCTGCTGCTGCTCCTGTGGTGGGGAAAAAATCTGTATGTTTTTTTCTTAATACGAATAGAAAAGTTCACATTAAAAATGCATACTTACAGAAGAGGAACAGCAAGTGAACATAGGTGCCTAATCATCCCGGTGTAATCGGTTATCTAGTCACACTTGGCAAAACCAAAATTATCGGCATAGTGCTGTTTGGAAAACAAAGGTTTTCTGAGGAATAGATTCCTTATAATAATGCTCTCCATGTTGAGTAGCTAGTAACAGAGCTCCAGCAGCATTTTGTGTGGCACAAGTAGGGCAAATCTATCCTCCTATACTACATGTTGGCTGCATACTTCTGTAACTGCTGACTTTAGCAGGTTGGATACATACATAGATTTGTACTGGTTGGTTTGGTGGTGGCCAAAGGACCTTTAGCATAGTGCACACTTATTTTTATACAGAAAAATGCTCTGGACTCTGGTAAAAAGCACAAAACATCACACGGGAGTGTTAAATTATCTTCGTACCTGTAAGTCTGGTTATAGCAAACGTGAACTTGGTGAGGCAAAAATTCTTGTGCGAACTATGAAGGCTCTAGAATATTCCTTGGAGCCTCTCAACAAAAGACTGAACAGGTATCTTGTCAGGAATGCTCAAAGCATAGGGTATTCTGTTTTGGGTGATGTAGGTTTTATAGTGTTATGAAATTACTACTTCAGTTTAAAGCTAATTGTGCAGACATTTTTGTACATGAATTTTTTTAAATGTAAATCTACAGTACTCTGCTGGGTATTTCCAACAAGAGGTATTTCTGAATATTTTCTGTGCCTTGCTGCTTCTACGTAAAAGCAATGTATATGGGTCAATTTCCATGTGGAAGGCTGCCAGAAGTGCTTTCCTATAGCTCCATGTAGCTGCCATACTATGCAAGATGCTCTCGCCAAGTGAGAGAGCCTTTATCCCCACGCCACCATTGAAACTCTCCAGTCCAGATATTCTGGGTCAGCCACATAGTAAGCAATTCTTGCTTACTGCAACCAGTGTGCAGAGTTGTTACTATGCATAAGTAGTTCTGAATTTGTAAATGCTCTGGGTGGCATAATGCTTACGGTATATTCACATGAGTGCACTTTGTGAACATCAGGTCTCTTGAAGAACAGAGGGAATGTCCCCAAAGGGCTCATTGCGTGAGTGGAATGCTCCTTCTATTCTTGGAGGGAGTTTATGTTCATGGAGTATGCTTCTGTGAATAGAAGCATTACTCTGGATGTCACTCAAGTGGTGTGTCTGTGTTTTTTTTTTTAAAAAAAAAACAGAACTATTTGACCCCTGATAGCCTCTTTTCACTTTTTTTTAGATCGTATTCAGTTACCTAGGAATATGATTGAAAACAGCATGTTTGAGGAAGAACCTGATGTAGTTGACTTGGCTAAAGAGCCTTGCTTGCACCCTTTGGAACCCGATGAAGTAGAATATGAACCAAGGAGTTCTCGGCTTCTGGTACGTGGTCTTGGGGAGCATGAAATGGACGAAGATGAAGAGGACTGCGAGTCATCAGCCAAACTTCTGGGCATGTCTTTTATGAATAGAAGCACAGGCCTGCGCAATAACACTTCTGGCTATAGACAGAGTTCAGATGGATCTTGTTCTGCACCATCTGTAAGGACCACAGTGATTTGTGCTGTTGTTCTTGTGATTGCTATCTCTGTAATAATGGCAATCTATCTTCTTCCCAAATGTACCTTTACCAAAGAAGGCTGTCATATGAAGAACCACACAATGAATCTGATATATCCATTGGCAACAAATGGAAAGGTATTTCCATGGGCAAATTCTAGGCTTCCAAATGATGTTATGCCTGTACATTATGATATTGTACTGCATCCAGACCTAACCACTATGAAGTTTTCAGGTTCTATTCAGATAACTGTGAACATCCTCCAGGTTACTTGGCATATCATACTTCACAGCTCAAAGCTTAATATTTCCAAGGCAACCCTTGTTTCATCTAGTTCAAACCAGCCAAAACCAGTTGAATTTCTGGAATATCCATTGAATGACCAGATTGCAGTTTTGGCCCCAGAAGCTCTCCTTGTGGGTCAAGTCTATAACATCAGCATGGAGTTTTCTTCTGATTTATCCAGCACTTATTCTGGTTTTTACAAAATTGCCTACAAGGATCACAACTCCACAAAAAGGTAAACTTGTAAAATGATTTATTTTTGAGTACCAGTGTATATTCATGTGTATGTAATGCATGAATTTAATGTTTTGTGTTTTTGAGTGGGCAGTTACCGTGGTTGAATGTTTTTCTTTACTCAATTAGCATCTAACCCCTGAAGGTGTGTACCAAAATAGCTGTTGTCCTCAGAAAAGATGGCATAGCTCAATTACAAATAAGTCTACTGATTTTTATCGTTTAGTTAAATATTAAATTACAATATCTTTGCTGTTGAGTATTAGGGTATTCCGGTATGAGAGTAAAGTATTTTTGTTTGATCAATGCTTATTTAAAAAACAACAACCTTCCATGTGATATAGTGGTTGGAACTTGAACCAGGATGACTTGGATTCAAATGTTTGCTTTGAACTTATTTACACTTTTTAGTTTCATTTCTCAATGCCCCAGTATGACAAATACTTCTTTTTTTTCTTTTTTTGATCAGGTGGCTTGCGGCAACGCAGTTTGAGCCTCTGTCAGCAAGATCTGCTTTCCCCTGCTTTGATGAACCAGCATTCAAAGCCACTTTCCAAGTCACGGTCAAGAGAAAAAAGCAACATTCTGCTATGTCAAATATGCCGAGGGTATGTGCTCGTCTTTGTGGCTGGGATGACTGTGTCCATACGGGCTCTAATGTGGATGTAGTCATTTGTCCAACTTTGCAGTGGAAAAGTAGAATTTTCCTACTTAATGCAGAACTTGATATCATGAGATTTTTTGCTGCCATTTCATTTTGAATGCAGAGGAAAAAATTGAGAATGTGTGTCCCATGTCTATTGAAATTGGAGTGACCCTGCTCGACCATACTAAAGGTCTGTATCTAGTCTAGCATGTTTGCCACAGTGGCCAGCTGGTTGCTTCTAGAAAGCCCGTAACCAGCGCATGAAATTAATAGCCTTCTCCTGTTGCTTCTCTCAGCAGCTAGTATAGCATCTTATAACCAGTTCTGTGCTTGCCAGTGGCACACCAAGTACAGGTATTCCCCGCTTAAAGACGGATCGCTCAACAACGATCCGATATATACGACAGAGGTCCCCAGTAAAAAAGAGCAAAGGATTTAAAAAGACACATCTTTTAAAAACCCTAGCTCATCAGCTGTTTAGCGCTAGATAAGGGCTTTGATATTTAGCGTTGTGCTTAAAGCCCCAGCGCTAAACATCCAATCCCTTACCTAGTACCAAACAATGGGCAAGATAAGGGCTTGGATGTTTAGCGCTGGGGCTTTAAGCACAGCGCTAATCTTCAAAGCCCAGTAACACTTGTTTCACTTCACGATGGGGATTTCAGAACGTATCCCTGTCGTAGGGACAGTGGGACCCTGGGCTCCTCTTTGTCCTTTTGTGGTAATTGAAGGACTAGGTTGTCATCAAGTACATGGTTGACGCTTCTGTGCATTGCCCAGCTCCTTAGCTGCTATTTCCAGATCTCTGTGCTGTGTAGTGAGGTGACTGAAATCAAAATTCTTTACAAAGAAAATTGAGTGTGGGGAGAAGCTGTAGGTAGCTTGGTAGTCTGAGGAAGAGTTCCAGCATGAATACCAAGGTAGTAGACGTGGGACTAACTATTGGAACAAGCAATATTTCATGATATATATTTCATATATCCTAAAATCACTATACATCTTAAAAAAATCCCTCTGAGGGTTTTTTACTTAGCAATGAATAGAGTGTGCTTTCTATTTTGCATATTTATCTGCATAATACTGCTGGCAAGCTATTGAACATTGTAGACATATCAACCTCCTAGATCTTACAGTTTTCATATTAATTACAATTTTAGCCTGGATATATTTTATTTTAGTCTGGATATCTGTCTCAAGCTTTATATCCTGAGGCCTCTAGGCTTTAGCATTTTAATTTTGTAATTAGCTAAACTCCAATGTTTTGTGTTTGTTTCCAGCACAGAACCAAACCTCTGGATGATGTAATGGTTCAAGACGAGTTCCTTGTGAGTTTGAAAATGAGCACTTACCTGGTAGCCGTCGTTGTTGGGGACTTGGAAAATATCAGTAAGGAAACAAATGGAACTCTGGTATGTTTGTCTTTCAGCTCGTGATCATAAATTGACTCTTTCCTTTTAAATATTTTGCTGGGATAATGTTATGATGTACTTGCTGTGGATGATGTAAGTTGTATCCCCTGCCTTGTGTTGTCACATGGACTACCAGAGTAGAATGACCCAGGTTGGGAAACTGCATAGCTGGCTGATTCTCCAGTTTCTGTTGGATATCATGCCAAATCAAATTTTCAGAAAGGGATTCTGAAGTTCAGCTGAACCAGTTAAACTACAAAGTATATTTTTCCAATCTGCTCAGAAGGGAGACGAGTGTGAGAAGTATCATAACAGATCTTGCATAAGGATGGGTAGATTCTTCCTCACCTCATTTATGTTGGCATGGGCAGAAAAACATTGCTGACCCAAATACAAAAGTGTTTGTGATGGCAGCAAACTTTGTTCAAGTTCTGACTTTTCATGTGGCCACAATGACGCTTGATACTCCCCTAGTTAATTAGCTTTATTTAGAATATTGAACATTTTTCAGCAAAGGGTTCATAAAGTGGCATACACAGTATAGAAATGAAGAAAAAAAAATAGTGAACCGTCTTGTGGGGGGGACGACACATGGAAGATAATAGCAACTGGAACAGATGCTATGTTGGAATAAATAGAATCAGTTACTCTTGCCTTGAGACGCACTACTTTTTAAAAGATACCTCTTCATCTACTGGTAGTTAACAGAAGTAAACAGAGTTAACAGAGTTTTTTCCCCATCTACTCTCGGCTTTGAGTGTTCCTCATACCAAAATGGGACCCATCAGCAGATAGTCCTGGGGCTATCCAGCAAGTAGCCTTGCTTCAATTGTGAACAGTGTGTGTTAAGACAGTAGAACTGTTTCTTTGTCAACCAAACTTAATCTTTTAAAATGTTTTGCATTTCATGACTTCCACGTCATTTTACCATGTGGTAAACAAACAAATGGTTATGAAAGATACAAAAGCAGTCTTGTTAGTCAAAAAATGAAAAAATTATCTTGTAAGTGATCTTGCAAATGCCTTATTGTCTAGCTATAATAATAGCTACGTTTCTGGCAATTCTTTTTGACAGTTTAAATAAACCTTCCGGGTTCCCTTAAGATTTTCTTTGTCTTATTCCTTCTTCTCTCCCCTCTCCCCCGTGACAGGTATCTGTCTACACTATACCACAAAAGTCAGGACAGGCTGAATATGCCCTAGATACTGCAGTGAAGCTTCTTGAGTTCTATCAGAAGTATTTTGGCATACCATATCCTCTTAAAAAATTAGGTGAGTGATTGTTACATCTTCTTCTTTTGTGATTTGTCTTAGATTTTTTGGGTTATTACAAATGATCTTTGAAAATGTTACAGGGGGGCATTGTATCTTTTATTTTCCTGTACCACCTTGGTGGTCAGATATAATTGCATTCAGAATCTGATGCGACCCAGAGTTTTCCTTTTTATTTAGGATATACTGTCTTGCATCTGGAAACTACTTCTACAAAGTATTGTCATTGCTGTATTGCATAAGCCCTGTACAATCATTGTGCAGCGTAACAGCTAAAGCAGGCTATTAAAACGGCTGTTAAAAGAAGTCAAAAGAAGATGTGTACTATTACAGTGGAGATGAGATTGTGCTTTGCCGTATTTCCTAATGATCAGCATTACATGCTGGGCAGACAAATTGCTATCTCTGTGGTTTGCAAGACAATTTGGTACATGCAGTTATATGCAATAAACACTTTCAGAAGGGTAGCTGTGCTATAGTTTGTACACAGCTATACTCATGTACAAATGAATGCATGATCACCACCCCAGTTTTGTTCAGGCTCTCCTACACATGCACATTTTGAGTATGAATGTGTATATACCCATTCTTACACATGCTTGTATATATGGCACACAGTACAAATGGGCATACAGTATAAAATATGGACATGTCTTATAAGTAGTGGGACTATGCTGGGCAAAATAGGTGAGGCATGTGCAAAATTGTGATGATGAGAAAATGGTAAACTTCCTACAAGATAGAACCACCCACTGAAATGTGGAAAGATTGCATTGTTAAAAATCTGGTGTGTGTTCCTTAGTATTTTGAGTTTGGAGCAGTTCATGCTTCCTGTGCTCCTTGCATTTAGATACCTATCTTTTTGCATTTGGAAAGAGGAGGTGGGTTGATGAATAGCATCTTTAGAAAGTACTGCCATTTGATCAGCAATGGTATATACAGTACTTAAAAGTAGGGAGGGAGAGAGAGAGAGGGAGGGTTTGGTGTGTGTGTGTGTGTAGGTGTAGGTTTGGCATTTTCGTGCTGCTGGATTATCTTTGAAGGATGGTTCCTTTTTGTGCAGATTTGGTAGCTATTCCTGATTTTCAGGCTGGGGCTATGGAAAATTGGGGTTTGATCACTTTTCGAGAGACATCACTCCTTTACGATAACGCAACCTCTTCAGCAATGGATAAAAAGAGAGTAACAACAGTGATTGCTCATGAACTGGCACACCAGGTATGAAGTGTTCCCAATCTTCTCTGTACTGCAGGATTTTCTTATTTTCAAATTATTGCTGTTATTGATTCATGCAAGCTGCTTGCAAGTGAACTCACCTTTTGTCATTTGCTTATTCCTATGTTCTCATAAAATTGTACTTAGTTTAATTTGGCTGATCCTTTGTACCTCCTAGGCCACTGGTTCTCAAAGTTCTCCCCATGAGTAGGGGAATCTGTAAGTCCTTGCTGGAGCAGGACGGCGGCACCGCTCCCAGGATTGTGCCGCTGGTGGGAAAGTTTTTTTAAAAAACTTACCAGGGGTTGCACCAGCCCCCCAGAAGGTGCAGGGAACCCACAGCCCCCTCTGTGGGCCTCCCCATGCTTTCAGAACGACTCCTGAAAGCTATTTAGACCCACTGGATAAAAACCAGTTTCGGAAGTGAGATTGCTTCAGGGAGCCGATCTGAAGCGTGGGGAGGCCTGCAAAGGGGGCCGCGGGCCCCCTCCACACCCTCCAGAGGGCCGGCGCGACCCTCAGTAAGTTTAAAAAAAAAAACTTTTCCTGGTGGCGGTAAGATGACACTGACATTGCCACCCCCTTAAGGGGGTAGCGACTGCTTCCTGCTCGCTTGTTCCTTTGAGAAACCTTGCTCTAGGCAAAGGTATTTCCCTTTCATCTTCCTTTCTTGAGCGAGAGTGGTGCACTCATGCAGCAGTCAGAGCCAAGCTAGTGTGAGAATCTTGAAGGGCAATATTGCCTCATGTTGCAAATTTGTATGGACAATGAAGTATGAGAGGAACTGCAAGTTAGAAAAGGTGTGTTTGACTGCAGGTGCTACCTTTTTTGTAGAAGGGGCAATGGAATAAGATTGATGGGGATGACAAAATCGAGGACACCACACAATCTACCTTTCTGAAAGGTTGCACTGATCAAGTTCTGGGGATAATGTTCAATCACGTGCACGTTGTTGCAGTTTAAATTTGTAACAGCTAGCTGGAGCTCCTCTTCAACTGGAATAGCATTTAAAGGTAAACAAGTCGCTATGCCAGTTTGAGGCTGCATGCTCTGCTGGTGAGATGCTTGTTAAATTGCCATTAATGCACAGTAAGCTGCCAGCACAGACACATTCTAGATACAAAACCTCTATGCAGCTGTAATTTGTGCTGGGTGAGGCGAGGTGGGGTGGGTCAAACAGTCTTAGACAAGGCAGTTGGCTTTCCTCAGGGCGACAGGAAACAGTGCAGTCAGTGGAGGTGATACATTGGTTTCCTGTTGTTGAACCTTACTGTCTCTCTTATATGTGGGTCTTTTGAGACCAAGCACCAAAGTAGCACCTTTGGAACAGTTTTATTGTACGTACCCTATGGCTTCAGCTTTTAACATGGTATCTAAAAATGGGAATGTTTCTTTTTGCATTCTTAGTGGTTTGGCAATCTAGTTACTATGGAATGGTGGAATGACCTGTGGCTGAATGAAGGTTTTGCTACTTTTATGGAACACTTTGCCATGAAGAAAGTTTTTCCAGAATTATTTACTGTAAGTGCCTTTTGATGAGATGGGAGGGTTGAAATCCACTTGATTTAACTTGTATTCCACCTTGAGTCTTGGAGCCTAGAGAAAACTATACAGCTCAAGCACTTTTTAAATATAAATGACCCATCATGGTGGACGAGTTCAGCATAAAGATCCTGTGAGAGCAGATTCCCCGTTACCTACTCAGTATTGTCTTGCCCCCAAAGAGAATCTCTCCACAACATTCTTGATCACCAGAAGGTGTGCGTGACTCACCTAATCTTCTATACCCACAAGACAACCCCCTGCCTAGCTCACCTAGAAATTCCTGTATGCAGCTGGGAAAACCTGCTTAACATTGAAGAAATTGTATTTTTCCCCCTCCCCAAGCATCAAAAATGGCTGACATCAGTGACACTAGCATGCCCCGGGGGGGCGGGGGGCATCATCGCGCCGCCCCCTGTACTCCTGGAAGGCTTCAATTGAAGCCTTCCAAGAGCGAGGGCAGGCAGGGCTATGGCACGAAAACCCTCCGGCTGCAGGCACAGCCACTCCAGCTGCAAAAAAGGAGCTGCGGGGCAGAAAGCTGCCAACATGGCTCCTCACAAGGATACCATGGCTGTCACCCAGGGCACAGCATCCCCCCCTGGCCCCCTCCTGGCTGCACTACTGGCTGGCATGCCTTGGGGCAACAATACACAGGGCAACTGGCATTCCTGATAAGTTATTGAGGAAGGGGGAGGTAGCCACACTGCCATATGTGCCAACTACCACATAGGTGAGGCCAAACTAATGTTCTGTGAAAATATATATATATATATATATATATATATATATATATATTTTCACAGAACATTAGTTTGGCCTCACCTATGTGGTAGTTGGCACATATGGCAGTGTGGCTACCTCCCCCTTCCTCAATATATATATATATGTATATATATATATATATATATGTAGTATATATATATATATATATATGTAGTATATATCTCAATATATATATATATGTAGTATGTTTGTTTGTTTGTCCTTTAAGTTATAAACTATCCTTTTTAAATTATGGGTTCTTAAATTCCAGGTATATATGTACTTTCCTAGTGCTGCTTGTTTTTGTCTGAGTTCCAAGTTAAGAATAAAAGCTAGAATTTTCGATAATATCTCAAGCAGTCAAAGTAAAGATGTGGAGCCAGAATGCATAGGGGAAAAAAGCCAAATTCTCTCTTTTTAAAAAAAGAAAGGACTGAGCTATGTGAGCTCACAGCTGCTGTAATGCTTATGAAAGAGGAACACTGAGCAGCAAAAAGGTTGTGGAAAAAGATGGTAATGATCCATTAGCTCTTCCTACACTTCTACAAATTGAGTAAATGCACGTGTGCATGTATGCATGTGCAGAGCACCAGGGAATGACTTGTGTCTATTAGCAGCTGCTCATGTATATCATTTGGCCAGGATATTGGTCTTTGTGTTTATTCCAAGTCAGAACTACACTCTTTTTTAAAAAAAAATGCACATGTGTTGCTGACCTGAAGAAATAAAACTTCACCACTTGGTGGTGCCAGATTTCTTTGTGAAATACATTTTTTTTTCTTTCTGTGTAGACAAGTGAAATCCTAAAATTTGGTCTGTAGTCCAAATTACCTTCTTTCTCCCTACCCCATTCTGCTTTGCAATGTACTATGGCCACTTCAGTGTAAATGTGAATAGTGTGGCTGGACCTTTGCAACCTGAGTGTGTGAGAGAATTTGGATGTGTTATATTGCTTTCATCGGATGAAGATGGAGCAAAACGCTCCTGGCGACGGCTGCTAGTGTCTACAATGCCAGTTATAATGGACTGTAAAACAGTGATACCGTAGTTCTTTTTTACAGTGATAGCTCTATTTATTACACACAGTAAATTGGAGACTGGTTTGTATCTTACCTTTTTTAATTTGATACATCTAAAACTGTTAAAATGACTATGGTCCTCAAGCAAGTACAGGCACCTCTCATTTTATGCAGGGGTTACGTTCTCGAAAATTAGCACATCTCTCAAACACATGAATTAAATATTTTTACCATAGGAATATATGTAAATGGTATAGGTTAGGGCAGGGGTTCTCAACCTTTGTTGCCAGGTGTACCACCTGTCACAGTCAAATTTTCTGAAGTACCACCTGTGCCAATAAATAAATAGATTTGTAAAGACTGTTTCACACCATGTATACTTGAGTAGTGTATATATATGTATGCTTAATGTAGTCATTAAGTTAAGGCTACTTACGTATTATTAATGAGATGGTTGAGCCTAAGCATGCACTCCTATCAGTTTTGAAGGAAGCTCAATCTTTCTAAGTATGACTTCTCTGTATCATTGGCCAAAGAACTTCCGCTTTAACTTCTTGCTGTTACACTTTCAGAGACATATTCATTTCCCTGAAAGGAGCAGTACAATTTGAAGCACTGATTTTTTTAAGAAACCCCCCCAACACCCAACAAATGTATAATGCATTCTTGCAGATTTTTAAGAACCCCTCAAAGCCCCGACAATCTCTCAAAGTACGGTATAATGCAGCCACAACCATATTTTTAATCATAATGCAAAAGACCTAACAGAATTTATGTATGTATTTAGTTGTTAATTATTGATGTGGAATAGGGAAGGGAAGGCAGCAACGGGCAGGACAGCAAAGGGGTTTTTAAAACCTTCCCCCCCCCCCCATTTTCTTTGTGTTTCGAGCCTGTGTCTTGCTTTTTACCAAAGGTCTGCTTCTGTGCTTTAACAGACAAGCTGACTGAATGGTAGTGAGGCTCGCCTGAACATTAACAGGAAGCAGTTCCAGTTCCTGCTTCCTGTTAATCCTGTGCCTCAGAAGTCCTCCCAAAGGCTTCTAAAGGGCACTTCTGGTTTTGCCGAGGTTGCCCCCCACACAGGTTTCGTTACCCACGGATTTTGTAATCCACGGGCATCCTGGAACTGATCCCCCGTGGATAATGAGGGCCAACTATAAATCAAACCCATGTAAAATGAGAGGTGCCTGTAATTTTAAGGTTTTTTTGTTTCAGGCAATGTGTCCAGTTTTTGTTCTAAGCGCAATATTTCAATCTATACATCATACCTTGGCAAAAATTCCAGGTCTGCATGCTACATGAAAGCTTTGATGGGCAGAAGTTAGTAACAATGTAACTTGAGCACAATGAGGTTCAGGGAAAGGAGCTAAAACTATAGGGAAAGTTATTTTAACATATAAACAACTCACTCTCCACTTGAAGCATCATAAAGGTTTATTTCCCGCCCCCACTTGTCTGTTGACCAGATTGACAGCCCAATCCTGTCAAACTATACGTGGCCAGTCTAAAGGGCTGGCCACTGTATCCTAGGTCCATTGCGGCCTGCCTCGGCACGGCACGGGCACACCTTGGGAGAAGGGTATCATTTGTCTCCTTCCCCTGGTGTCAGTGAGGTGGGCCACAATGGGCCTTCTCTAATGTATGCCAGCTTTTGAAGCTGGCATGCTTCCGGGGAGGCTATGTAAGGCTGGCCTGGGCTGCGACGGGGCTCAGGATACGGGCGCATCTCATGGCCGATATTCCCGCCCCAGCCTGGGCCTCACCACCCCTGCCTGCCCTCCCCACGCCCCCTGCACCGACCGGCGCAGCACTTGCCTGTGTCGGTTGGCATGGGTCTAGATAGGAGTGAGCGGTGTCAGTCTCCACACTGGTGCCACTTACTCTCCGAGTGCCAAAAATGTGCTTAACGCAGGATTGCGCTGCAGCTGTGTGAAGGGTGACTTCACACATGCCACCCCAAACTCAAATACAAGCTTCACACTATTTTCTTTTCCTCTGCTTTACCTCCATCTTGCAAGGGTCTGTGATAATTCTTGCAAGCTATATGTTCCAACGAGGTTTACATTTCGCAGTGATTAGCGTTTGGAAGGAGATGGGGGGCAAAAAAGCAGCTTGGACAGGGGCACAACTAAATAGAGGTTGCATTGAAGAACTGCTGCTTGTCTAGAAGAAACCATAGATGAATATGTGATTGCTATAAAAACAGTAGGCTGTGTCTACATTCAGAAAATGGTCAAAATGTTTAGCAAGGTGCTTATTCTAAAAACTTTGGCCGCAGTGTGCATGGATGTGCAGAGAGTGTGGTGCAGAACAACTCTTATAAAGTTTCTTTTTAATTGAATTTCTGGGCAAGCCACTACTGTGGCCACTAAACCGGTGTCACTTGAAACTCTTCCTGTGCTTACCTAGGAGCATGACAGATTTCTCCCCAGGGCCTCAGTGCACAAGCTACTCTGAGGTAGGAGAGATGCATGTGAAGGCTTAAGGAAGAACATGCTCTTGGATGTTCTTAAGTCAACATGAGAGTGCCTCATTAACCTAGTTTGCTTGGCCAGCCTGCATGTAGTTGTAGCTTGAGAGAAAAAGATTAGGACTGATACGTCAGAGTTGTCCTGTGTCATAGTTTCTAGGCACACAGAGAGCCTTGGGCTTTGCTACTAATCTGTGTATAACAGGGCCAGTCTAACCATGAAGTTGACTGAAGCAGCCACTGTGGGTAATGAAGCAGTGAGGGGTGCCCCACACCTTACATCTGTCTGCTACCCTCCTCTAGCCTGCTGCCAACAGAGCCACTTAAGGCAGGTGGGAAGATGTTTGGGGCAGCGATGGTGGAGCTATTCCTTCAGCACCAGTGTTGTGAGCGATCACAGTGGTGGAGTTGCAAGAAGCCTTCTTGCTAGGTGGGCAAGGCGGAAAGGAGGCCCCCATGTCTCCATCCTCTTAGCTTCAGCTCCAGTGCCACCACATACTTGCTTTACCCAGTCCTGTTTGTTTCGAAAGGAGGGATGGGGCACCAGATCACCCCGCCATACCTCACCCCTCTCCCTTTGACCAACTGGCTGCTTCCCTAAGGAAGGCTTTGGTTTTTCCCCTTTGTTTTATGGTAGGGTGCATACTAGCAGGGGTGGTGGATCCACTTCAAACGCTCCTGGTTATGATGATAGGCCCTATTTTTCCTGAATTGTCCTTACTGAATACTCTTATACATTTAGAAGAGGAAAGGTTGACATTTAACATGGTACCCTAGTGAAGCATTGTTTGTAAGATGCTAACCAAAGTTCTAGTTTGTCCAACTTCAGATATGCCATGTGTCTTTTGAGTCCTGTTGTATTATAGCCACATTACATATGACTGGAAAGTTGCAGGCATAAACCCCTCAAAAAGCCCACTGTAAACCCCTCAATAAGCCCACCGGATAGCTTTATTTCACGTATCCCCCTTCTAGTTATTTTTCCTAGATTTAATTGTGATTACTGATCAGTCACATTCCAAACATTAGTGCTGTAATTGCTACGATGAATTTAAACTTCTTTCTCTCTTCAGGATGAAGAGTTCCTTAATGAGCGATTTAGGACCATGATGAAGGATTCCATGAATTCATCTCACCCCATATCCCTGGCTGTCCAGTCTTCCGAAGAGATTGAAGAAATGTTCGATGCAGTCTCCTATGGCAAGGTAACATCAAAAGTCTGGCAAACGTGCTTTTAATAAAATTAATGAACTTGTAAGGTTCAGAAAATATGTTTCAAATCACATTCTTTAGTGTGTACAGCAACAGGTCAGGAGCTAAAGTTGGGGGAGGGGAGTGTTTGGGATAGATTGGGGGAGGTGGTGGGAGGGTAATCTAATAGAAAACACACACACCTATGTGAGAAGTTCTTAACCTGAAATTATAGCCAAACAAAAACGTGACTTTGGAAAAATGTTTTCATAAAAAACCAAACAAAAATTAGGATAAATTTCTTGCTCCTTTATATTGTCACTGAAACAGCCGCCTAAGCCCATTGCTTATTGTAATATTCGATGTTATGTATTAAATATTTAAAATATAGAAGATTTCCTGAGTTGTCTTAACTGTGGTTAAGAAATTTGGAACACCTTATGGGTTCTCATGGTGCTGTACTGTTGCCACATGTGCTCAGGGACATGTCCATGAATTCATACGGCATATTTGCGACTCCTTAGGCGGGCGGAGCACTCCACCGATCTATTTGTGTGCAAAAACAGGCTGTGAAAGTATTAAAGTTCAGTCTGACTGGAGGCATTGTATTTTCTGTAGTATACTTATAAAAATGCAAGGCGGTGACGACTTTGTACCTATTGTTGAATATTTGTAAACCTAGGAAGAAGGGAATTGGTATCTGAATAGGTTTTGACTTTAGTACATATACATAATGGTTTAAATTCACATATAAATGTGTGGAAAACAGATGTCTGTGAACTGATATTTTCTCCTTTGCTATTTCCAATCAGTCCCAATCACTTCTGACCAAACCACATCTTGCTCAGATTAGACGAATAGCTGAGAGCAGCTTTTACCCTTGCATCTGTTAGTATGGCCAGAGGTGAAATTTCCAGCGTATCCAGAGCTGTTGATATGGAGGAGAGGGGGTTTGTAATATGGGGACATATTATCCTTCTGAGGCTTTAGCTGTGTTATCTTCAGCCATCCCCAGCTGCTCACAATCTTTGGGGCCCTGTCCAATTTGCAGACATCTGGAAGCACCAATAAATGCAAAAGAAAAGCATGGGGGAAGCTGCTTTAAGTTACTCCCTGTGGCAGCTGCTTCTGCATGGCAAGCCATTTCTGCGCCATGGCTAACCACATGGGATTTTTCTCCACACCACTGCAACCACACCGCACCACCTGTTAGTGGCTTGACCTAGTGAGTAGAAAGTATACCAATTTTGCATATGAGCATCTTGCCATTTGGAGGGAGTTGTCCCCCCCCCCGCCCGAATGAGTTAAACTTTTGTAGCAAGTTTGCATTTTTCAAAGCAATCTAATACAGTTTACTGGGCCAAATCTCTCCTCCCCCAAACGTATTCTCCTTGGACAAGCGTCTTTGTCCATTTGAATGCATTATACTGTATGTATTTATATATGTTTGTAACTTATTTTTCAAAATGTAGGGTGCTTCTCTCTTGTTCATGTTGAAAAACTTTCTCCATGAGGGTACCTTTCAAGAAGGCATTCAGATCTATTTGAGTGATCACAAATATAATTCTACCCGCAGTGATGATTTATGGGATAGCATGAACAAGGTAAGTGTCTTGGGCAAGGGTTGGAGAATGAGGAAAAACTGATATCACTTAAATCCATGGTGAGCAACTTTTCTAGCAAGTGTGCCATGAGTGAAATCCACCATCCCTGTTGGTGCTGCTGTAATACTAGGCATGTCACCATAGTAACATGGCAAATACTAACCAACAACCTCGAATTAAAAATCCGCATTTTGCCGGGAAACTCCGTCGTTGTAGATAAACTTATTACAACAAATAATAAATTTCAGAGATGGTAAAACATACTTTTGACGTTTCGCGCACGTAACACTCGTGGCATCATCCGAAATCCCCTATAGTGCTCATGAGACAGCTTAAAAGGCTGATGCAAGAGAAATCCGGAAGTGGGCATCAGCCTTTTAAGCTGTCTCATGAGCACTATAGGGGATTTCTGATGATGCCACGAGTGTTACGTGCGCGAAACGTCAAAAGTATGTTTTACCATCTCTGAAATTTATTATTTGTTGTAATAAATTTATCTACAATGACGGAGTTTCCCGGCAACATGCAGATTTTTAATTCGAGGATATGGTCGCGTCGTGAAAACCTACAAAAATAACTAACCAACAAGTTAGTAGATGTACTGTAGTAATTGACGTATAATAATCAACTTGACATAATTGCAGAAGTGGCCAACTTTTGAACTGCTTGGTACTTCTTTGCTCCTAATAGTTGTGTGCAAGAAGGCAGAAAGTGAATGTTATAATTCCTTCTCTCTTGCACGCATGTGCGTACGTTATGATAACCTTATTGTCCAGTATTGTTCCCATTTTACAGATTGGAAAATCAAGCAAATTACTAAGCCCAGATGCTAAAATAAGAATCCATGGTCCATGGCAGAACATTCTTGCTGCTTCTAATCTTCTTCCACTTAGAAATGCCCCAGGAAAATGATTTTGAAAATCAGAAAAATATTACTTGGTGGGATTCTCTTTGCACATGTGAAGAATGCACAGAATGAGAGAGTGCACACACAGTATATGGAAATATCAGACAGGTTGAGTTCTCAGTTGGATTTTCCCTTGTCTAAAAAGTAGGACTTGTGTTCTCAAATTACTGTTGACAAATTTGGCAGTTCAATATAGAATTCTGTTTAAAGACTTAACCCTGGGTCCCTCTTTGTGTAGTGAACCAAGAAAGTATTGATAGTGTTCCTTAACATCTCTCTTCCAAGAATGTATTTTTTGTATGTGTTTTTTTCTCCTAGGTGAAAAATGAAACTGTAGATGTAAAAAAACTTATGAGAACCTGGACTCTCCAGAAAGGCTTTCCCTTAGTGACCATTGGAAAAAAGGGAAAACGGGTCAATCTGCAGCAGGAGAAATTTGTGCATAATACAGAATTGCAAAATCAGACCTTGCATTTAAGGTTAATTTCTTTTCCTCTCATTTTTCATTTAGGTGGTTTTAACTCTGTCTGCAGACTATACTTTGGCTTCAGGAAGAGTTTGAATTCAAAACTTACCCCTGAAAGCAGAGAGTAATAAATGAATCATTTCCCTCCAAACATGTCCTTAATTGAATAGGGAAGGGCCTGAACAAAAGTGAATGGAAGCTCTGAAAGAATGGAGCTTCCATGTATCTAGAGATCCTAGCTGGATCGAGGTGACAGTGTTTTTACACTGAGAATAAGGAGATTATGATTGTGGAAGAGAAAAAGAACTAAGCTCTATGAGTGGTAAAGCATTGGACCAAAGAGGAACAATCCTTTTCCTCACCAAAAATACAAAGTTGTTCAAATTTAGTGTTGATCTTGGCGGCTGAGGTTGTTGTTGTTGTTTCTGTTTAGGATGCTTTAGATATAATAATAATAATAATATAATATATACAGTATTTATATACAGTACCCGCCTTTCTCGGTCATTGGATTTCTCCTCCAACTTTAATCCAAGGCGCTGTACATGGGCAGGCTGTCCTAACCCCCCTTGGGTTTTTTTTTTTTACAATATATATAAATGTCCAATCTCTCATGGACAGCTGCTTTCCAGGTGGTATCCTTTTGCAGTCTGACTTTTTTCTGCTGGCTGACGCCTCCCACACTCAACCGACATAGCTGGAAGCTCTTATCTCTCCTCCTGGAGGCTTTCACAGCTTTTTGCCGGCGGCGTGTCTCGAACTGATCATGTTCACCGGTCTTCGGGCTTTGAAGGCAGCAGCTCACCCCACTACGCCAGACTCTTCTGCCAGCAGAAGATGCTATACAAACAATTTTCTCTTCTAGTTCTGTGTTTTTGCATATACAGTACTTATAGTTGAAATTGGCTTGTGCATATGGACCATTTTGTAGATCTTTTGGTTACTGGAGTGATATGGTGTGCATTTATGTAAAACGGACTTGCTTGTACAAAACGTTTTCCTCTGCCATCCCATGCATGAAGACAGATTACATGGTCAGCCAGTGATCTTGACCTTGTGGCTAGAATTGACATTCCTGAGCTCATCGCACCATTGACATATGAAGTACAGTACTGTATTTAGCTGATACTTAAATGTGTTGCGCTGCAGTAGTACACAATCTTGACAGTAAAAAACTCAAAACTTCTTCTTTTCTTAGTTATGTGTGGCAAATACCTCTTTCCTACACTATCAGCAATGGCAGCTCACTTTCCACTTCTGAATACTTACTGGACAAAAAGTCAGGTATGTTTTGTTTTTGATGACCTCTTCATTTTGCCATCTGTATTGACAGCAAATGCATATAGATAGGTGTTCCTTATGTCTGTCCCTTAATTGTGAAATACAGTAGTCGTCTCCTGGAGATTCTCTAGAACCCATCTGAGCATTTTTCATAAGCATCAACGCAGGCCTTTAGTTGCTGAGGTGAAGTTAGCGCTGAGGTGGGATTTCAGTGCAATCTAGGATTTAATTGCACCTGTACCTGCTCTGAGCCAAATCCAAGTCGACAAAGATCAGATGGATAGTTAAACTGCACTTTTGACTCTACTACCTTTTTTTTAAAGAGATGTGCATCACATACATAATTGGCAAGTGTCCTCTCTCTGTCCAGGTTCTGAAACCAGTGAACTAATTTGCACCCACAACGTAAATTCAGAAGGCCATGTTGATGATGATGATGTTGTTAACAGTATTTATATACCGCTTTTCAACAAAGTTCACAAAGCGGTTTACAGACAAAAATCAAATGATTACCGTATTTTTCGCTCCATAGGACGCATCGGACCATAGGACGCATGCATCCTATGGAGCAAAAAATAGGGGAAAAAGGTTTGTAGTTAAAAAAAGAAAAAATACTTACCAGGGCTTTGGGGAGGCCTGCACGACCCTCTGCAGGCCTCCCTGATCTTCATTTCGGCACTAAATGGCCATTTTCGGCCATTTCCGGTTTTCACGAAAACTGGAAATGGCCGAAAATGGCCGGGTTTTGCCAAAATGAAGATCGGGGAGGCCTGCAGAGGGTTGCGCAGGCCTCCCCGAAGCCCCGGTAAGTATTTTTTCCTTTTGGGGGGGATTTGCTCCATAAGACGTAGGCTTTTCCCCCCTATTTTTTTTGGGGGGGGAAGTGCGTCTTATGGAGCGAAAAATACGGTAAATGGCTCCCTGTCCCAAAAGGGCTCACAACCTAAAAAAAAAAATTGTTATGTTGTATTTAAACATGTTATGTTGGCTGTATTTAAATATTTTAATTCTGGTGCAAGTTATTTTAACTTATTTTATCAGGGACATAGTTGAGCAGCAAACTTGATTAACTGAAATGTTTGCCTGCCACCTCAGATAACGTCAGTTAAGCCCGCCTCCCAGCCCTGTCCCCCACCTGACAGGGCTTCCTCTGTATTGCTGCTCCACTCTCCTCCTTAATGAGAGCACTCTAGGAATGGAGATATTCCACTTCCTCTGTCACGAAGGTTTTGTGAGGAAGAGAATGTCTGCATTCATAAATGGCCCTCATGAAGGAGGAAGGAGAGCAGAATAGTACAGTGGAAGAAGCCCTGTCAAGTAAGTGAGGGAGCCCTGTTGGAGGTAGAAGGCTTGGCAGTCTTGTGAAAGCTTTACTACCAACATATTTGGGTGGCCAGTAACCCCTGTTCCCTGTGCGTGCCAGATAACAAAACTTCTACTGTACTAAGATCTTCATCTGCCTTGCCCCTCCAGCCTCCTCCCCGGGGGAAGGTCTGGATCATAGGGGATGGGGAATGGCATAGTGGGGCAACGAGTGGGGGAATAAGTTCCAAGACACTGAAACCTGTTGCTCGAGTAGTTATTGGATTTTTTTAAAAAATCTCTCTATATAAAAGAACAAGTCCTGACTGACTGACTCATCACTGCCCAGCCCAAACGCCTGGGCCTAGGCACATGAAATTCGGAGAGCATGTTCCTTCTGTGACGCAAGCACCCACTAAGAAGGGATTTTTAGAAATTCCGCCCCTAAGGGGGTGAAAAGGGGTGCAATACATTTTCAGGGATTCTTCTATCTCTCAGGCCCGATGAGATATCCGCTTGGTTTTGGCTTACAAAAGTTACCCATCCAAATGCTGAGAAACATATTTCAGGAGTTTGCCCTAATTGACCCGGAAAGGGGCGAATCTCTATTTGGGGGTCAATTATAGAACTCTTCGTATCTCCTGTGTTTGTGGAGTTATGACGTTCCTTTTTGGCAAGCGGGTGTCTTTGTATAATCTATAATAGAAACTGTTTTCACATGTGTGTTTTTGAAATTTCACCCCTAAAGGGGTAAAAAGAGGGTAAAAGAAAAAAAGGGGTGATATCACCACCCAGCCCCAACCCCTGGAAATGTGAAATTTGGGGAGTACGTTCCTTTCGTGACGTCAGCACCCACTAAGAAGGGATTTTTACAAATTCCACCCCTAAGGGGGTGAAAAGGGGTGCTGCGATCCTATTCACCGTTACCTGGGAGTAAGCCCCATTGACTAGAACAGGACATGCCTAGGCTTGGGCTCACCATGCATTTTCACAGATTCCTCAAGATCTCTTAGGCCCGACAAGAGATCGACTTGGGTTTTGCTCACAAAGGTTACCCAAACAAATGCTTTAAAAATATTTCTGGATTTTGCCCTAATTGATCCCTAACCTTCTTTTTTGGCATATGGAGGACGATAGAGGACGCTTATTTGTTCTTGGAACTACTTTGTGTTTCAGTTCTTACCTGTGAGCCCCCCTAAATAAACACACTAGACAGAGGCTTGGATAAAGGGTCACTATTAAAGTCGAATAAACTTATAAAATCTGCAGTGGGGAGATAAATGTATAAAATCTGCACCCTCTCTTGCCGCCCAACCTGCCCTTGGGTCGCTTCGGCGGTGGAGTGAGGGTTGCCGGCCTCCGTGCTGGTGGCCCTTACTCTAGAGTCGTTGCAAACGTGCTTTACGCCACCAGTCTAAAGTTAGCATGGATTGCGCCGTCACTCTATTGCGTTTTAAGTTGGTATGGCCAT
Source organism: Plestiodon gilberti rubricaudatus (assembly GCA_026170595.1). NCBI lineage: Eukaryota > Metazoa > Chordata > Lepidosauria > Squamata > Scincidae > Plestiodon > Plestiodon gilberti. The sequence continues at coordinate 43,311,179 of JANXHW010000002.1, forward strand.
TAAGTTTTTAAATATTTATTGGGAGGTGGTGCCTCACACAATTGTCCCCATCACAGGAGATGGAGCTTGCCTGTTTCGGTCCCTCTCCTATCTCGTGTATGACACTCGCCTAAAGGCTAGGGAGGTGCGTGAGCTAATCGTGAGCCATGTGGTGGACAACTGGGAGGAGTTCTCCATCATGTCCCATGTCCCTCTGGATTTTCCCCTGTGAATAGCTAGGGTACTGTACAGGTGGGCCCCCATATCCGCTGGGGATATGTTCCAGGCCCCTCCGTGGATACTTGAAACCTTGGATAAGAGCGATCACCCCCTCCATGGTTTCCTGAGGGCCCCCCCATCCTGTCTCCCCTGCAGGCAGGCATGATTGCCCCCCCCTGCTCTTATTTTTCTTTCAGCAAGCTTTATTTCTTCCTTAAAACAAACAGAGAAGCAGCCTTCGTTGCAGGCAAGTAGAACGAGACTAAGTCCTAGAGAGGCTCTGCAAGGTTTCTGTTGACCTTGCAGAGCCTCTCTAGTACTTAGTCTCATTCTACCTGCCTGTAATAAGCAGCCAGAGGCTGCTTCTCCTGTTTGTTTAAGGAAGAAATGAAGCTTACTGGGGAAAAAGTAAAAGCCTGGGGGGTCCCCACAATCCGTGGATAACTGAAACCGTGGATAGCGAATCAGTGGATATGGGGGCCCACCTGTATATTGAACTGGGGGCTTGGACTACTTTTCTACTTTCCTATATAAGGGGGCTACCTTGAGCATTCTTCTTATCTGCCTGCCCCTGGGGCAGGGCAGACTGGCTTCCTTCTCTTAGTCTGTCTTCTCCTCCTCTCTGACTTCCTTCCAGCCCTTCCTTATCCAGCTAGATTCCTCTGATTTCTGTTGTCCTGTATCCTCCCCTTTCCTTCTAGGATTCCTCTTACCCAGCCCCCTTCTCCAGCCCTGCCTTGTTCCATGCACACCTTCACCTGTATATCTGATTTTCTTCTCACTTCCTTCTGCCTCTGCTGTTCATGTTTAGTCTCTCCATCGACCTTTCTCCACTCCACCCACTTTTCTTTTCTTCACTTTAAACTTTCCTGCTGTGACGTTTTCCACCACCCCTTCGAATCGCCGCCAGCTGAGACGGTGTCAGCAGCCAGACCGAATTGTCCAGCACTGATGTCGGTGCTGGGCAGGGTTGAGGGAAGCCTTGGTTAGGCACAGCTCCGCACAACTCGACTTGTTGCGAGCAACCACACCTCTTCTTTGTGTTTGGCTGCCTCGTCCTAGATTGTCAGCCCCTCTGACATCAGAGCACCTAAACCAGTGACAGTCAGGTGAGCTGTGTCACTGTCCAAGCCTGCTAGGATATTGAGCCAGATGCAGAAAGATCAGAAGTTGAGAACGCAGGTGTGAAAATGTCGGAGGACAAGGGAGTGCAGAGCCATTTAGAGAGGGTCCAACAGCACTCATATGTGCTTGTTGGTGTGAGATGATACGTATAGTCATAAAGAGATATTATATTTTCATCTCCTAACTTTTAAAGCCTTTAACATGCTAAAAAATTGGAATATGAAACGCTTTAGTATTCTGTCTAGTTGCTCTGACTGTACTATTGCTGATGGTTGCAGCATGTTGGTTTTTGTTTTCAATCCTGGATAGAGTCACGCACAACAGTAAATTTCTAGAGGATCATTCATTTCAGCTTGTAGAAAAAGAAGTTTTAGGGAGGAGGGGAGACTACAACAGCATCTACATAGAAGTGTGACAATAGTCAACATCAGCTAATATAGGAATGACTACTTTTAATGCATTGCAAACTCATTTTTGTTCTGGAATAGATGTACTCTGTTGAAGAAATTGAAGTTTGGCATAGAATATGTTAAACTAGGTAAAATGACAATAGTAAGCTACTTATATTGGATAACATGGTGGTAGCAGAGTGTGTTTAAAAATTGTATTGCTTGTATTAATAAAACAAAGGTCTAACTTGTTGATGCAACATAAATAAAAAATAAAAGTGTAAGTAGACATTTCAAAGTGGAAATAGGACAAGTTGAATATTGATTCAAAAGTCTGTATGCATGTGTATGCACATTTGTTTGTCTTAAACAACTCCTTAAAGGAATTTTGTTAAGAGTGTACTCCCTAATTAGAAATGCTTGTAAGGGCTGCTGATATGTTTCTGGCTGGTTCTAAGATTATATGTACAGTAAAAGCCATCCTGTAGGAAACAGCTGCAGAAACACACAAAATATGTATGGCACTATTGAAAAAAAGCCGCTAAAAGAAGAGGAAAAATCCATCTGGGCTCATAATGGCATCTGCAGTTGTATTGATGATGATAAAGTAGCTACAGTAACTGTTGTTCTTACTGCCCTTCATAGACCATTTAGGATTAGCTTAACATAAGTTTTCTAAATCCTTGAATTATTGTATCCTTGTTTGAGCCGGATTGTTGATCTGCAGAATCTTTGTACCCAATAAATGAAGAGAAACGCTTTAAAAAGAGAGAATTAGCATGCTCTGTTTGCTGTGGCAGTTTGCTATAAACCAGGACTTTTCACCTTTATTGGTTTATTGCAAGTGCCGCAAGTGCCACCAGGGATGGCTGCACAGGAGTGGGTAACTTGCTGCACAGTCGTCCCGGCAGGGAGGGAGAAACTTCTTATGTAGCTGTTGCTTCCTGAGCTCTACTTCATTCTTCTCTCCTTATCTAACCTGCACCTCTTCTGAAAGTCCAGCCCACTGCGCAGCGGCACTTTGCTCTGGCATCTCAGCCCTCTCCACTTCCGGTGGGGTCAGGCTAGATCAGGGGTGCACAAGATGCGGCCCTCTGAAGGATTTCCGGTGGCCCCCGAAGAAATCGGGGATCCCTTGGTGCGCATTGCTTATGAAGAGAGCGCCAAGGGATCTCCAGTGTCTTCGCTCCAGCTGCGTAGCTGTGCAGCCTTCTTGCTCGGGTCGCCGAGCGAGAAGAATGAAGTCACTGAGCCTTGCGAGCCCATTGGCCCGGAGGCTTTGAGGCCGTTGCTGAAGGCGGCGTTTGATCACCGCCGATCAGCTGGAGTCTCCTGGCATTCAGCCAGGAGCCGGAAGAGCCGCGTCTCCTCTTGTGTGCCAACAGGCGCGGAGGTTTGGGGGCTTGTCCCGTTGGCACTGACGCTGCTCTGTGTGAGGAGGAGGCTCAGATTCGCGGTGGGAGGGAAAATCCGAATTTTTAATTCTGTAAATATCTTTATTTATTTATTAATATGTTGCTTTTCTGGATATTTTCCGGCTCATGGACACACACCCTGTGATGTCACTTCCTGAGGAAGTGAAATCACGGTTCCTTGACACGCCCCCCTGTGCGGCCCCAAAGAAGTTCAGTCTATTCATTTTGGCCCCTACCTACTTCTAAGTTGTGCACCCCTAGGCTAGATTGAGCACTGCCATGCAGTCACCATGGCAATGGGGTTGAGTCCCACCGGTTGTATGCTGAATTGTCACCAGCAATACTTCTACCACTTGTTTGAAAAGCACTGCCACAACCTCTACAATAATCTTGAACAATATAGCGTAGAGAGCCCTAAGGAATGCAACACAACTGATGATGTCAAAATATTTGAATGTTCAGGATGTAGCAATTGGCTTGTTGGACCAGACTAAAGGTCTAGGATTTAGTTTCCGACCATGGTCACCTACTCTTTCTGGGTGCCGCAAGCAGGGTGGGAAGGTGATGGCCTTCACCTGTTTGTCCTCAGCCCCTGATATTTGAAGGGTTACTGCCTCTGTACCTGGAGTGCTCCATGTTTAGGGCTTCTAGTTGCAATAAATGTTTGTGGGTTTATAAAAAGAAAAGTGCATAATCACTTATTCCAGAGTTCACCTGGAGTCCTGAACACTGCTCAGTTGCTCCTACATTCTACTTCATAGAGTACCTCGGGCTCATCAAAGAACTGTAGTGTCTTGGTGTTGCCAACACTGCGCTATCACTCTCTCGCATGCACACACACGTCTACCAATACACATGTACACACACACAGTCACGGTTTGCTCAACCCAGAATTAAATTCAGTTGAGAGAATTTAGAATTAGAGAGGCTGAAATGCAGTGTATGGCTGTTCTGGGACCGTTGTCTGGATAGCAGAGCAAGCAACCTAATCTAATTACGTTGCCTCTAATTAGGCTAACAGTAACCACGAGACAGAGTTTTCCAAAAGAATATTGATTTTATTAAGAGATACAGGAAAATAGAAAAAGGTATGGTTTGCATGCAAGGCCAATTGCACAGACATTTAAGCGTTATGGATGAAAGAATATTTGTAAATAGCTCCATTTGGACAGACATGAGTAAAAGGCAACTGGGCAAGAGGCACTGTTTCAATTGGTGCCCCTCTTATATTTAGCAGGGGGAGAGTAACTGCCTCCCTTTCACCCCAGTACAGTGTCTTTTCTGGTGGCTGTTTACTGGTGTTCTTCTGCATCTTTTTTAGATTGTGAGCCCTTTTGGGACAGGGAGCCATTTAATCATTTGATATTGTCTGTAAACCGCTTTGTGAACTTTTTGTTGAAAAGCGGTTTATAAATACTGTTAATAATAAAGTGAAAAGAGGGAAAGAGAGTGAATGACTCAGGCTGCCAGCTGGGCGAAGTTTCCTCCTGCTGGGATAAAATCTCCTCCAAGGTGAAATCCTGGCTGACTCGGGACTTATAGCTAGGGGACCAAGATGGAGTTTGTGCACATTTTGGAATGTGAGGTCATTGACAGCATTGGTGCTCTTGACACCTATTATGAATGCCTAAACCCTTGAAAATTACGATTACCAGCAGTCTTGTGCCTTGTACTCTGTTCCTGCAGCATTCTAGGGCTTAAACAAAGTTATAGGAGTGATCCTCCTTGATGCTGTCTAGGGGAGGGGGAAAGGAAGAGAGTCTCCAAGCATCCTCCATGTTTTCTGTTGAGGCTCATCAGAAAGTTGGGGGAAGGGAGACCTCATTAAGTTCCCAATGACATTGAAAATGCAACGATGGGCAGAAACCCGAAATGAACCTGAGCTTTGAATGAACGAAACTGGATCTGATCTGCATTGAACACAAATGTGCCCATCTTTTATTTTTAGCTTATGAATTATGTTGTGTAAACTTAACTTGTTCTCTTAAACTAGATTCATGACTACTATTCCTTTTTAACTCTAAAGATCTGTAAAGGTGTGCTGTGATTAACTATCTTTTTCTACGCTCAGTTAGTGAGCTGTTCTCATTGTGTTCCCTCCCTCCTGTGTGTGTGTGTGTGTGTGTGTGTTGAGATGAGCAATTCCATGATTTTGTTTGATGTGCAGTCTAACTGTACCTTGCCTGAAGGTATATCCTTGGATACACCAACTCTGCTTCATAGTAGAAATGGGAATTAAGTTTGTAATGGATAGCTTTCTGTAACCTAGCCCTTCTAATATATAAAAGGATGGGGCAATAATGCCAACCACAGAGACGCAAGTAATTCACTTCTGGACAGATACATTTTTATAATTGAAAACTGATTTCCGAAGAAGATGAAAGCAGTGTGTTAAAAATATACATATACTACTGCCAAAATCTAGGCTGCTGCATAGCTGAAATGTTAAATATGCTAATGAAAAGCAGTAAACCTATTTTAAGGAGAAATGCCACCCCCAACAGTTTCTTGGAAAAGGCAAGCAAAAAGAGTGGAGTTTGATAGTTCTTTCAAATGTACTGCTCATAGGTAAGCTGACCATGAAATATATCTTCGTAGTGGGATTAACTTTGGAAAGCCTTACACAGGGAGGGGATGTTATTCATTTCATGTACTGTAAAGTGAAATGCAAGATTGGATTCAGCACATTAATATGCCCATCAAATGGGCTAAGCGTTCTGACATTGGCTTCTTTCTGGCCCATATATCTGTTCACCAAATAAAGCTGAGCAAGTCTTTTTCCTCCTGTCTGTAGGTTGAGAGAGACTTTGTTATAGTTTAGTATTTATATTGCACCATCAACACGCATGGTGCTTTCCAACAGAAGATAGGTCCCTGCCCCAGAATTACTGCTATAGCATATACCAGTGTATATATACACCAATATTCTCAATATTGGGAATTGGCTGTTTTCATTAAAACATACAACGTTTCACAGTTCACACCCACAGAGAGCTTTACCTCTTTCCTCTACTCTTACAAAGCTGATGGGGATGATTGCAAATGGCATGGCTAGCTTGACAGTTTGTGCAGTTGGTTTACCAATGTTGAACTGAGAGTGCTATGCAGAAAGACTCATCTGTCTCTAAGGGATGCTTTCCATGCACTTTGGGTTGCGCACTTAAGTGTCCTTAACTAGGACCATGGACTGATGCATAGTGGACATGTGATGCTGAAATGTGTTATCAAGCATGTTTGACATTCCTCCTTACTATGTTTGGGCAAGTTGCATTAATGGTATGTCTCTTTGGTGTGGTTCTTGGCTGTGTATCCATAGAAAAACACTTCTGCGGTTTTATGGGTCATTCACGCCTTACTTGGTTGTAAATGATTGCATGAGTCTTGGATGGAATTCTGGACAGCTTCAGTTGATAGGATTATCTGCAAGCCACTGGCATCCAAGTGGTATTCTGTATAAACATTGGTTGCAACTACCCCCAGTCTCGTGAAAACAATTGGGGAGATGGATGGCTTCTTGAGTGGTGCCAATAAAGCAAGGATTGTGAGCTGGTGCCAATAAAGCAAGGATTATAAAGCAGCTACAATAAGTATCCGAAGAAAGATGGTAACTTCTAACTTGGTATAGGAGATCTCTGATGGGATGTGTATTTAATTTATAGTTTAAGATAGTTGATTCTTATTTCTGTTTATTTTTGCTATTAGTACAGATTACAGATTTATAGGTATATTTAACATTCTAATTCAGAGCAAACTTTTATCATAGATTTTATAGTATTAAGTATGGGTTGATTGGTGGTTGGGGGGATCTATTTTATTTTAACTTTTTGTCTTAATTGATGTTTATGATGCTTCTTTTGGCTCTGTCCTGGTAACTTTTGCGCTGGTCTGTGACTACAATAAAGATGATAATGATTATGAAGATTTGAAACAAATTGATGCTTTATTTTTATGTCTCCCCTTTTTCTTCTTGCCTAGATGACATTGACCTTCCAGGTAAAGTGGAGTGGATGAAGTTCAATGTTGGCTCAAATGGCTACTATATTGTACAATATGATGACGAGAACTGGAGTGCTCTAATTAAACTACTGAAGGAAGAGCCCTTTACTCTGAGTTCCAGGGACCGGGCCAGTCTGATCCATAACATCTTCAATCTGGCTGGGTAATTCTTCAGAATTTAAAGTTCAACTCTGACCCCCCCCATACATAAGGGGCGTTAGGGAGGGGCATTTATTTCAATATGTTAATAATTGTTGGTCTTTTATTATTTCAACTATTCTCTTGTTTAGAGGCTTGTTCTGCAAGACAGGTATGGAATTGCAAAAGCTTTAGCTTAGAATTGCATTTGTTCACAAGAGGCAAAGGATGGAATCTGTGACAAGAGTTGGAGATACAGGAATTTAGCCCAGAATAAATCTTAACGTTGAACTGGGGTGGGGGTTCTTATCAGTATAGTAACTCCAGTGATTTTTCAGCCAACATACTATGGAGTTTTTACTTCCAAATAGCAAATATGATTATATGGATAACGAAAGCAAAAACTTTTACTCATACACAAGGTGACAAGCCTAGCATAAAAAAATCCTAAAAGTGCTTTAAAAAAAAAAGGTATAGCCCAAAGTATGTAACAATATAAGTAATTTTTATGGTGATGGATTTTAAGAACGGGCTAATAGTTTTCCACTAAAGCCATCTCCATTGCTTGCTTCCCAAAACATCCCCTGCAGGCAAGTCTCATCTTTATCTATATCCTTTGAAAGTATAGCGGTAGCATACTTCTGTCATAGGGAATATCTCGTATCAGTAGGAACAAGAAAAATACTTTTTACATTGAGAACTGTCTTATTAATAGAAATTTACTGTACATACTCTGTCACACGACAGCAGAGCTCAAAGCCTGTTAAATGTGTTTTAGGATTGGGATATTAATGTGTGTGACTTGTTTTCTGATCTCCATTTAGACTGGGAAAGGTGTCGATGCACAAGGCCTTTGATCTAATTGACTACCTAGGGAAAGAAAACAGCACTGTACCAATCACACAAGCTTTGTACCAGATGAGCCATATCTTCAACCTAGTTGAAAAAAGGGGAATGCAGGAGCTTGCAGCCAAAGTACTGGTAAGTTTTTGGAAAGTACATGGACGTTAATTCTGAAACCTGGAGAGTACTTTGTTCGATAGGACAATTCTGAATTGGAGACTATAAATGTGGCCCCCACACCACTATAATTTTTAATGAAATGTTGAATGTGTAGTGTTATCAAATTAATAGATCTTGTCATATAGAAGTATATTGTTGTTTTTCAGTAGATGCAAAAGCCATTAGCTTGTAACTTTATCCCTGGTGCATAGAGGTAGCTACCCCAGAGGATGCAAGAGGAAACAAATTGTTCCTTGTATTTCTCCAGGGTCCTTCTAAAATTTGTAACACAGTACTCTACTCATTTGGTAAAGGAGGATGGTGCCTGGAAAAACTAATCCTGAACAAAACTGTTAGTCTTTAAGGTGCTACTGTACTTGTTTTAAATTGTGCCATTGTGATCTTTTGGAATACTCATTTTAAAACAACTTAGGTCCTACAATTAATTGTCCTCTAAAAAGAGCTCTAGAAATGATGGATGTGTCTTGTCATAATTTCAGTGCATGAGGCTCTGGTAAAATCTGCATAATTTGTTTTTCTTGCTTTAGGGCTGGGATTGGGTTAAAGGTTTTTGAATTCTTGTGTGAGCTCTCATTCATATATATATAACACGACGTTTCGTCCACATCTGTGGACGTCGTCTGGTGTACAGCAGCAACGTGCCCGCTATGGGTTCCACTGAATGGGTGTGTCTTCTGTTGCTAATAGACAGTTAAAGCCTTCTTCAGTGGCACCCATTGCATTTTACATCTTGCTGGCACGTGTACTGCTGTACACCAGACGACATCCACAGTTGTGGACGAAACGTCGTGTGTTTGTGATTTGTTTTTAATTCAGTTTCTCATACGTTTTAATCTTGCTCCACTGGATTGTAACGTGTTTTTAACTGCTTTAAAATACAAATTTTTACATGGCGTCTAAACCTGTATTTTCTACTTCTTGTAAAATTGTTGCTGGCCATGAAAGCTTCCGCTCTTTATTGATGTGCACGATTGCGCCGTCAGTCAGGCTGATGTTGGTGCCAGATGAGACTTGAAGTGACAGACAATAAAAGAATGCTCCTTGGTGCGTTATTCTGGAATTGAATGGGAGGGGAGGTGTACATGAAAAGCTTCTAGACACTGAGGATGATTAAGAGGGGGTTGCAAGTAGCTGGATGGAAATATGTCCTTTTGGAGCACTTTTGGGAAGTATAAACTGCATTTTACTCTAAGGCAAGTGTAATACGGTTTCTGCTATTATTAAGTGGTGGTTTTTCTTTGTTTTTTTTCTAGAATAAGATAGATAAACTATTTGGAGACAAGATTAAGCAACAAACATGGACAAATACCGGAACCCTCTCACAACAACAGCTGAAGTCAAGTCTTCTAACCTTTGCCTGCTCCCATAATTTGAGAAACTGCAGACAAACTGCAACTGAGCTGTTTGACAAATGGAAGTCCTCCAACGGCACAATGAGGTAAAACATAAAAATATTTCCTTGGTTCAAGTTACATCACATCAAGAGAACAGACATCAAAAATGTACACCAAAGATACCCCTTCATCAATGGTTCAGTAAAAATGCAGCGGGTGGCACAGTGGGTTAAACCGTTGAACCATGAGCTGTCGATCGAAAGGTCGGCAGTTCGAATCCGCGACAGGGTGAGCTCTCGTTGCTTGGCCAGCTCCTGCCAACCTAGCAGTTCCAAAGCATGTTAATGCGAGTAGATAAATAGGTACCGCTTGCGGGAAGGTAAACAGCGCTCCGTGTTCCAGCCACATGCTGTGCGCTGCGGCAAGGAGAGTCATGCCGGCCACGTGACCACGGAGGCGTCTTCGGACAATGCTGGCTCTTTGGCTTTGAAATGGGGATGAGCACCACACCCTAGAGTTGGACACGACTGGACTTAATTGTCAGGGGTCACCTTTACCTAAAAATGCAGTAAGAAAAGTTAGTCAGTCCTAGTGTGTGTGTGTGTGTGTGTGTGTGTGTGTGTACCTAGCTTGTGATAGATGAATGACTGCAGTTTGGATCTTTTGCACCAAGAGAGAATATAAAAGGGGAAATATTCAGGGAAGGAATTCAAGGACTCTTTTACCCCAGTCCTTAAGGGGAGACGGGGTGAATATTGGAAGTGAAGATATACCGGTAGTTACCATTCCTGAATGGCCTGCCAAACTTGATATGCTTGGGTTCCATGCAGCAATTTGGAGATCCAAAAATGATTCAAGGACACAGGTGGCTTTTGTACCTGGTTTGAATCATACCTGACTGGCTAAAATGCTCCACTGTTTGTTGAAATTTGAGATGCTGCTTACGCGTAGCATCATGGGTGATGTTTTAAGCTGCTTACTAAGACTAAGTTTCAAGGGTCCCCTCTTTGGTATGTTAATGTGTGACTTGGTGTGTGAATAGGATTAAAACAAGCAGTGATATGATTTCTCTTGACATACAGTGAGTACAGCTGAAATACATTTCAGGCAGAAGTCCGATACCGGCAGGAGATGGAAGCTTTCACAATACAATGAGATGGGAATTTGCAGCAGCAAGCAGAGGTCAAGATGCAGTTTTGAGAGCATGACCTGAGTTCTAAATGATGGTGTCCATCATGGACACATAGTGTCCATGTTATAGTCTATTGATGTACATAGAGACTTCAGGAAAATCATCCAAAAATTCAGTGTTTGATAACAGTTGATGTTGGCAGGCAGAATTGACTTGAGCTATACTGCCTGACATGAGTTATAGGCATTTGAGATCCTGTCCATCGCTCATAGAGAGGTGTTTGAAAATGTTTTTTTGTTTTTTGTTTTTTGTTTTGCAGATTTCGGTGTTTAACCAAAATGAAATAGCAGAAAGCGGTGTTATGTATTTTTATTCCAATTTTTATCAATTGCAAACACTTTAAAGTGTACTAGATAGGTGGTATAGGTTGTACAGTGTCAGCAGATGAAGAATGACACAAAATTACATGGTTTTCTTATTTGAAGATTTTTTTTAGCAGAAAGCAGTGTTATATTTTCATTTCGTATTTACCATTTTCAAACACCTCTACTCATAGATCACAAAGAATACAAAATAATACAAGTAAAATGTCACTTGTAACAGTTGATCTGTGTGTCCTACAGGTTCTTCTGTCAAGTTAAGGACTCTGTTGAGAGGAATTATTATTCATAACATTTTAGCTAATGCTTTGATGTAGCTGTTCATAAAGGTTTGCAATCTCTCTCTGTAGCCTCCCAACAGATGTCATGAATATCGTATTTACAGTTGGAGCAAAAACAGCGAGTGGTTGGGACTTCCTTTTAGACGTGTATTCTTCTTCGGATTCTGAACCAGAAAAGCTCAAAATCCTTGAAGCACTAGCCAGCACAGATGATGTTAGGAGGCTGATATGGTATGGAGTCCTACCACTCACTCATTCATGACCCCCCATGAAAATCCTGAGAATCGTCTTTGCAAGCTGTCTACTCCTTTTCTAATTATGACCATCTTCTTTATGTTAAAAAGTTGTTTACTTGTTGATTGCTGCAGATTTCTATGTATCACTGTAAAATATGGTCAATGAAAATGTAAAATATCTAATAGGCTTTTCCGTTCTCTTTCCTACTCAAAAGTGAGAAGTTAATTCATTGTCCATTATTGTATTTGATACAGATTTTGGCTTGGCTGCATCTATTTTGGGGGAATGCTTTCTTTTCCCTTGCTTATAGATGTGCCCTAATTAGCATATGCTGCTTCAAACTGAGGCTATAATAGGTTTCCATGTAATTTGAATAGTTAAGTATATGCATGATCACATATCCTAGAATAAAACTTTATATGGAGATAACCCAAATTCTAGAGTTTTTCAGAAGCTATTTTTAGCAAGTAAGCTTCTAGTACTTGATTGCAAAGTTACAAAGGTAAGCAATCTTGGCTAACTGTGTGTCAATTAGAAGGCATCTCTGCTAGGATTATGGCACTGCTGAATTCCTTAGAATTATTCCTAATCCTAATGATGAATGTGCAGGTGCTTGTTGCATGTATAAACATACACGTTTTGGGGTGGGGAGGAGAACGATTGGGATTGGACTTGCTGGCTTTCCCGTCTCACCACATCCAGCCTTCATAAGTTGGGGAGTCTCAGTGTGCATACACCCTAGTGCACATAGATTCCACGTGTACAGTTTGTACCGTGGGGGGGGGGGGGGGAGAGAATACAGAGCCTCTGTGCAGGCTGAGCCTCCAATACATGGAGACTGAGTGAAGGGGCAGAGCCAGCAGCTGTGATTCTAGCACCTTCCTGCCTGGAAATACAGAAAGACCATCTGCACTGGACTAAAATGACCCTCTAAAACTGTCTCTAACTCCCTGCACGTGTGCTTTCCTTGGACATATTCTTTCTACGTTTTGATGTAAAAAGAAAATCAAAAGTGAAAATGCTAAATTTTGAGGGGGTGGAATCTGCTGGGCATACAAATTAATACAATTTTTGCAAACACTTTTTAATTTGGTGGTCTTAGAAAATGAAAGGTTCGTGGTAATGTGCTTGTACTGTAGAATTTCCATGCACCTTGCATGTAAATAACAGGCTTCTTATAAGAAATTGACTGCAGGTGATTAATGCTACAAACTAGAACATAGCAGTGGAGGATGGTTCAGGGCTTCATGTACAGTTTTTATCTAGTCCTCTGAAGTCTGACTTATAAGTGGGAAATCCACAATACAGGATAATAGGACACACTTTTCCACGTTAAGGTCTGAAGTGTCATGCCTGGCTTTTGACATGTACCTGCATGTCTGTAAATAGTTTCTGAATGACTATGAGTCTCCCAATTCATATGATGCAGATCTCTGAAAATTGTCTGTCCTGTCTGTCTAAGCTGGCTTTGCTTTCTCTTATAGGCTAATGCAAACAAGTCTGGAAGGAAACATCATCAGATCACAGGATCTTTTACATGTTATAAGAACAGTCAGTCAGAATTTGCCTGGACACTTAGTGGCCTGGGACTTTGTCAAAGAGAATTGGAGTCAGCTTCTACAAAAGTAAGTCTTTTTTTTTTTTTTTTGGTCCTCATAAATTCTGCATTTTTCCTCATGTATGTGTGCAGACTTGCTTTACATGAAAGCAACTTGGATCTTTTTTGATAAGTTGGATCAAGTAAGCATTCTACTTAAGTCTTGCACTAGTTCTTGAATCTTCTAGCATACCCTCATGATCCTGTCTAGAATTAACATCTACTCCATGAAAGACATGAGGTGCAGGGAGACGTGGTCGCTGAAGCTGCCATTGGTGTAAAACATGATGACTCGCTAAGAGCATGTTACAGTCTCACTCAAAAGTCTTTTCTACTTTTAGTTTTTTTCTCTCTCACAAGAAATACTAAGGAATATGGTCTGTAAAGCAGGTGAATACGAGTTCTCATTGGGTGCTCTCCAGTTCTGATACTCTTGTCCTCTGGAGTCCTGGGAGATACTGAACATGTTTCACAGACCCTGTAAGACCTCTCTCATACAGTTTGTATTGTTGCAGTCAAGGATAGAAAAGTTGATTTGAATATTGGACCTCTAGTTAAGAAATGTGATAAATATTGTAATGCATTACTAGCACTTAAAGCAGGTAAAGCATGAATTGAATTAAATATACAGGTGGGCCCCCATATCCGCTGGGGATATGTTCCAGGCCCCTCCGTGGATACTTGAAACCGTGGATAAGAGCGAACACCCCCTCCATGGTTTCCTGAGGGCCCCCCCACCCTGCCTCCCCTGCAGGCAGGTATGCTTGCCCCCCCAGCTCTTATTTTTCTTTCAGCAAGCTTTGTTTCTTCCTTAAAACTAACAGAGAAGCAGCCTCCATTGCAGCAAATAGAACGAGACTAAGCCCTAGAGAGGCTCTGCAAGGTTTCTGTTAACCTTGCAGAACCTCTCTAGTACTTAGTCTCGTTCTACTTGCCTGTAATAAGCAGCCAGAGGCTGCTTCTCCTGTTTCTTTGAGGGCCCACCTGTACTCTGAATAAACTTTGATTGGTTTTGATTCCCTCTCAGATTTCACCGTGGATCATACACCATCCAAAATATTGTGATTTCAACAACTTGCCAGTTCTCAACACAGGAACATCTGCTTGAGGTTTGTCAGATAAAGTAATATTAAAAAATATTAGACTTAAAAAGGATATAATTTTTTTTTCTTAGCTTGTTTTATCTGTGAGCCCAAAGTGTTCTTCTGTGCCAGTGGAACATGCGTTCCGCTGGCATGCGCTGTCACAAAAGCACCATAAAGCACATTGCAATAGCACCTAGGCACACCGATGGGAAGGCTTCTTGCTGGTGCCAGTGGAGCAACAGAGGCCTGCCCGAGCAGGTAAGTCCAACGCAGGGGCGGGAGGAGGGCAGGGCAGTGCCAGGGCCGGGTGGTGGGCAGATAGGGCCCAGGAAGGGGGGCGAGTTCGATGGTGCCGGTATGCACCGTATCTAATCTCCCTTTCTGGGCCTGATCCACCTTCACGGAACAACACAGACTTGCCCCAGCGATGTCACTTGCGCAGGTCCTTGTTGACTCGTTACGGCTGCTGGGGCTTACCTAGGGGCAAGGGGAAAATTGTCTCCTTATCCCCAGGAGACCTTAGTCATAACAAACTTAACTTGGGATACCACACGGTGTCTTTAAGAAAATAAAACCCCAAGAAGCTTTTTTGTTTAGAAAAGAAATATTTTCATTAATCGTCGTAAAGCAGTACAAGATAGTGCTACAGTAAAGCAGTACAAGATAGTGCTACAGTTGCTATCCACTTGAATAGATGCATATTACTGTGTGGTTACTACCAAGCAGGGATATGGATCAAGTCTCTGACTCCAAGTCTCGAGTCATGTCTCGAGTCATGTCCCAAGTCTTTGCCCCCAAGTCCAGAGTCTTTGGTTGTGAGTTCCTATGTATTTAATGGGGAAAACGGGTTTAAACCTGAATAATATTCAACGTTGTAAAAGGCTCCAAGTCTCGAGTCGAGTCTTTTACAATTGCTGAGTCAAGTCCGAGTCCAGTCGTTAATGTGACTTGAGTCCGAGTCAATAGACTCAAGTCTACATCACTGCTAGTAAGATGCTGTTTGAAATGTGAAATGATGAGTTCCCATTGTGTGATAGACAGCTATTTCAGTTCTTGTCCTTTTAATTTCAATGTTTGTAAGCTATGCATCAGTTTTAATTTGCACATGTATAGTTTCATGCTAATTGTTAAAGCTTGAATGGTTTCCCTCTTTCTCCCCCCCCCCCCCAAATATAGCATCTGATTAGACACAGAAGAAACCTTAGTTTGCTCTGTCATGGCTCCTTTTTCACACACATTTTACTTCTGTAGGTTAAGACATTCTTTGAATCCAAATCAGAAGAGCTTGCTCAACTACGATGTGTCCAAGAGGCTATTGAGACAATTCAGTTGAACATCCAGTGGATGAAGATGAACTTGGTGAACCTGGAGAAGCTGCTATAGTGATCCCAGTGCCACAAGAGTTTGTATTCCCCACGTGGAATGCTACAACTCTTGTTCTTTTTGCTTTCGCAAACCCCAGGGTTAAAAATGGGCAATGCAACTTTCTTTGCACCATGAGAGGGTTCTGGTTAGCTCAGGGAACGTCTCTTCCTAAGCTGGTTCTCTTCAGAGTGTTTATGAACTGGGCATAGTTGCTATTAAGGGAGTGTTTCATTCATTGACCAAACTTCCACAAAAAAACAAGGACAATAATTTTTAAAATTAAAGTGCAGTTCCTTTTCATTATTGGAAAAATCATGTTCCATTTTTTAAATATTAAAAAAGACTTTGAGAAGACAAGAACTCCCCTGAGAGCTGTTTTTCTTTGCAGAGTGCTCTTTATCAGCTTTCCTCATTGCCAGTAGCTTTCTGAGTTGTAAATATTGTACCTGTTGTGAAGCATGTTGGGTTCTTTTTTCCAATCACCATGCTGCTAAACAGCTGCTAAGACACACAGAATGGAGGCGAGATGCTGAAGTTTAAAAAATTAGAGGTGTGGCGGGGAGGTGCAAAATATGATTGATTTAGCAAAGTATTTTGTGGCAAAATACAAATATAAAAAACATATAACTAGTAGAAGTTGTATTTTTGTCTGCAACACAGCTGGGTGCTACTGATATCATTTATTAAACAAGTCAAATAGTCCTTGTGCAAAACAAAAGTTACCAGGTCAGAGTTTGCCAAACTAATTACCTTGAGATGAGAATCCCATCTCATTAGGTACTTAAGAAAACTCCACTTCCTTCTAGTTCCTCAGTTGTAGTCTTGTTTTTTGGCAACACTATAAAACAGTGTACAGACAGTTGTTCCAACAAACTTGATATAGTACTTTTACTACTATTGATTTCTGACTTAATACACTTATTACTCCTAGGGTCCTCATTATGCCCGTTGCGGAATTTTGTTCATCTTTACTTTTCTGTGCCACAGCACTACAGTTCTGTAGAACCGCCAATACTAGAGTACTGACTTTGTTGTTGTTTTGTGACTGAGAAACAACATGAGATCAAAGTTGAAACATAAGTTTTGGTACAAATGACCCCAAATAGGGAAATTGCCCAAGAACCGTGAAAATAGTTCTGTTTTTGTTTCCCCCTGAGTTTCTTTTCCTGGCCATTTGTTTTATCTGTTGCTGCTTTTCTGCCATCTTGTGGTTTTATTGGTTGATGATGCTTATATTGCTGGATTCTGATTGAATAGTTTTGTTGTGAATTTTAATCTGTAAACCACCTTGATAGTTGCCCAAATGGGATCAAGAAGCAGCATGGTAATCTTTCAGATAATAAATACGTATGTTTTTGGAACAGTATGGGTCACTATGAAGAAAGAAAATGAAGAATAAGCATTCAGAACTAAAATCCGGCTGCGTAACCATGAATTTATCACCTTCTAAAATGCAACTGCTAAAACCCCTAACCTGTATTTCATCATGCTAATGATGCATATTTACCTGTATGATTCACAACAAAAGTGGCTTAATGGTGATAAATTATTAAAAATATTTTATATACTGCTGTTCAGCAACAGTTCACAAACTATCTTATGTAGCAAAATAAAAGATAAATACATACACTTAGTCCCCAAGATATGTGCTGGTTCCATTCCAGACTGAAAACAAATTATTTGAATTAATAAAAGGAAGCATTTTCCAGGTTGTTCTGGTCGTTTTATTAAGTTAACAAGAGAACAAGGGGTTGTCCTAACGTTTCCCTCCTAAACCATGAGGAGCATTATCAAAGGTGCAGCAACTTGCTGTCTGCTCTAGTTCTTCTTAGCACAAGTTGTTCACAGTTGGAAGAGTAACTGCTGCCTTTGCCAGGTTCCTTAAAGTCATACCGCCATTTTTGTAACACAGTCCCATAGCTACAAAGATTTTTCAGATATAAAATGGGGCAGCAAAGCGCAACAGCCCTCCCTCGTGCAGGCGACCATTGAGAGCTTAAACAGCCATGTGATGCGAAAACTACTTAGGTGCTAAATTATGTGCGATATTAAAGCAGTCTTTCTCTCGGTTTCCTGTTGTTCTGTGATCTGTCAAAGTGCGAGACCTTTTGATGACTGGAAGCCAACTATCGCTAATCTCTACGGATTCCCCCTTTTTTATTTACTGCAGTTGGATGTTTTATATCTGGAAAATCTTTGTAGCTATGTGACTGTTATAAAAATGGTGGTATGACTTTAAGGAACCTGGCAAAGGCAGCAGTTACTCTTCCAACTGTTAACAACTTGTGCTAAGAAGAACTAGACAGCAAGTTGCTGCACCTTTGATAATGCTCCTCATGGTTTAGGAGCAAAACGTTAGGACAACCCCTTGTTCTCTTGTTAACTTAATAAAATGACCAGAACAACCTGGAAAATGCTTCCTTTTATTAATTCAAAGATATGTACCGGTCGCGAAAACCTCAGAACATAATTGAAAACAAATTCTTCAAATTTCTTAAACCCGTTTTCTAACATTAATTTGAATACTGTCTTCTTGATATAATCAAAAGGAAAAAGTTCCCCTTCCCTCTTTTAAATGGGAGGATAGCCTCTTCAGTTTCAAGACCAGTTTGTTAGAAGTATTGTCATAACCTCTGGTGGTTATGACAATACTTCTGGAGATGGCAGATTGCTTTATTCTCTCTCTCTCTCTTCCTGATCTGTACTACTCTCCTATAGCTTGTTCTCTGCACTGATCCTCTTTCCTTTTTTGTTTTTTTGTACAGTACTGGTGGGTAGCAACCTGCAAAATAGTTGCCCTCTTAATTCCCTTTTTAGGGTCACTTGACACTGTCCTATGATATACAGTATATAGATAGATGCGCTTGCTACTGGAAATGTGAACTGTACTTGAAAATATAGTGCACTTGTATTTTAGAATTAAGAATATAGTGGTTAAAGCAATAGTGCTTTAAGAATATTTTTTCATTATTTATCTTTTTTTAGTATGGATTTTGGATTCTGCAATGTTTCTATTTAAGCAGTCTTTATGCATATTCAGGATTGTGTTACCCCTGTTTGGACTTGGGATTCAACTCCCAGTGTAATCATCTCATTTACTTTCTTAAAATGCAAGTGAGAGAGAGCTTGAATTCTAACAAGTGCTGAGTACCTAATTCAGTTAACTGGGATTGGGAAAGGTTGAAGTCCTTGGTTGGGTTTTGGGGTTTGTTTGTGCTTTTGTGTTTCAAGCCATAAGTGACAGCTTACAGCTTACCCCAGGGCGTCAGGGGGGTGCACAAGCCATCGGCAGCGTTTTCGGTGCTTTTTCACCCTAGCGAGTGCCTAGTAACCATTTTCCAGTGAAAAAAGGCCCGGGGGGGGGGCTTTTTCCACCGGAAAACCTGGTGAAGGGGCGGGGCTCATGACATCGTAGTGTAACATGGGTGCCGCCCCCCGCGAAGCTAGCTACGCCACTGAGGGCTAGTGTGGGTACTTCAGTTATTTTTTTCTCTTAATGGGGAAATTTCAGTTCTATTTAAAGTTTCTCAGGCTGCAGTCCTACCTGGGAGTAAGCACCATTGAACACAGTGGGACTTGCCTCAGAGTAAACATGCATAGGATTGCACTGTTAGCTTAAGAGAGGCTGCCATTTTTAATTTATGTACAACGCTTTTATGCTACTGCTGTATGTTATTCTGTAATGTCCTGTGTATGTGTGTCCGTGTGTGCATTTTTCCTTTGGCGATAGTGCTACATTTTACATCTTACATGTTTTGTCTAAGAGATAAAGATGATGTTAAGTTGTGGATTTTTTGTTGTTGTTGTTTTTAATACGTAATTCCCTTGTGCAGAAATGTACTATTCTTAATCAAATCCTGAATTTGGTTTTAAACCTTTTGGGGTTTGTATGAAAGGGATACGAATGGGCTCAGTCTTGGGGTGTGTGTGTTGGTTAAGTCAGAAAGCAGCAATGATTCATGTGCCTTACAGAGTATATTATAGTGACTGCGAAAGGAATATGTTAATAGACAAAGGAAGTTATATTTTTTTAAGAGGCCTCCTTTCACAACAGTCTTCATACCTTTTGGGGCTATAGAGAGGTGTGATTATATGCTTTTTCAGCAAATGGAAACTTTTAAGCCAATCTGCAAATTTGATGATCTGAATGTCTTGAAATAAGAGTACCGGTAGTTTTAGTCCTTTCAGACCATGATCCAAAGCTCTTTGGAGCTCTGATATGCACCCATAGACACAAGCAAGGGTTTCACTGTTTTTATCTCTGTGTCAGGAAATGTTTCATATGCACATCATTAATGTGTGTGTCAAATATCCTCATACATTGAAAATGGAGAAGCATCTGCTTATATGTTCTGTAATGGTGTTGGATCCAGGGTTTGTATGTATCTAAGCCCTGCTTCTGAGGAACTTTACCTAAATAGACTTCAATCTGAATTGTCTGGCTTGCACCATTTACAGGTAGCACTTTTAGCTTTTGTCACCACACAAATTTAAAATTAAGCACAACTGTAATATTCCAGTGTTAGAGTTTGACAACCCAATCCTGTGTAACTCTTGCACCAGTGTAACAGTAGATCCCCCAGTGTAAGAGCATCAGTGTAACAGTAGATCCCCCTGTGTAAGAGCACTTATGCCAGTGTAACTTGCCGTACGCCAACAGACACAGGACGGACACCTGCTTAACCGCCCTTGGACACTTCACATGCACAGTTCAGATGCGGAATGGATGCATGCACAACTCCTCTCGCGCAGGGGGCATTCTGGGGGGCAAACGCCTCCAGAATGCCTCCTGCACTGGTGGAGTTGCACTGACGTCTGTCCTGCGTCTGAACTGCGCATGCGTGGTGTCTGATGGGGATTACGCTGGTTCTGGCCTGCGTCCGTCATCCTATGGCAAGTTACACTGGCATAAGTGCACTTACACCGGTGGATCTACTGTTACACCGGTGCAAGAGTTACACAGGATTATGCTGTCAATAACATTTCCATCAACTGAGTGCCCTTCAAGGAATTCTAAAATTGCTGTACCATACATTAAGTTTCCTTTCTCCAGTCTTGTGAATATTATCCACCATTGGCAAAAGAAGAGTTAATTCATTGTGTAGCAAAATTCCTTGAACAACACATAGTAACTTTTGAGACAGAATAATTTATAGCACCTTGGGACACCCCCGTCTTTGGAGTGCAGAAGTGTAGTCTTCTCCGTCTTTGTATTTTGTTCTGGTTCCTTTTTTAAAAACAAAACTGTACTCGGGCTCATAATGCAAATAGACTACACGAAATCACTTGGTAGCTGAAGCAATGTTGGATATTCCTCAATGCACAGACACTTCTATCAGCCCCTCTTATCACAATAGAATTTGACGGTGATTAACTTCATGCAGGCACCTATTAGTGTGCATTTTAATGGTAACAGTTGTACCTGTACAGGTGAGGGGTAATATGAGAGAGAGAGAGGATTTATTGTAGTGGATCTCACTGTTTTTAAAGGTTGCCCACTTCATTGGGTCTCGCGGTACACGAAATCAGGTATGCATTAAAAAGATAATACCCTAAAGAATGTGGTTGTGGCCTTAATTATTTTTCTTAGTAGCAGCATGCTACAGGATGCTGACCCTTGAACCGAGTTGTATTTATATGACTCTCTGTATCTTTCACCTGTTCTTTATTAGATAGAACATTCTTCCTTCCTATTGATTGGCTTTCTTAAATATCTTCTGGAAGATCTTTTATTGCACTCTGAACTTTTACTGTTGCCTCATTTAAGTGTACACTGTTGTAAGTATTTCACAGATCGAGGCCCCTTATGTGTGTTTAGAGCTATGTTCCTTAATTTTGTATTTCTGCTAATATTACTCAGATGCATAATGTTGCTCCAGTGCATTCACAGAAAAGCATGAGTAAGCTCTTAGCGTTGTGTATGATTTTTACTGATAGCTCTTCATGATGTTACTAAATGTTAGTGTTTTATCACACGTTTGATGAGATATTTCACGTGTTAACCACTTTAAAATTGTGTTGTGTTTTGTCACTAAGCTCTCAGGTCTTGGTGTTCAAGAATTTGAACTTCCTTGATTTGCTGTGTTACTTAAACCTGCCATTGCAGTAGGAATACAGACCATTACACATTACATCACTTTGATCAAAGCAATGGTCTGGCATCTTTTTTAAGTTAGTCATGGCACCATGTAGCAAATTACTGTAAAAATCTAAAATAGTTACCTTTTAAAATGTGGAATGGTATGACGAGGTTGGAATGGATGATTGAAAGCCACTGAAGGCTTTTAATTTACAAAGGCTTTAAGAAAGGGTGGATTTGAGTGTAAATGTGCACCAGATATGCAGAGAGGTCTGTAGTTCTGTTGATAACGAGAAATTGGCTTGAATAATCTTAACATCAAAGTGATTCTGTAATATCAAATACTACAGGAATTTTGAAAAAGGATTACACTTCGGTGTGATCCTCTAGGGATATTGTGCAAAGTACAATCATATATAAAGCAGCAATGCTCCCAAATTGAATATTTGTCTTGATGAGGAGGAAATTGTATACATACACACACACACACACACACACACACACACACACACACACACACACACACACACACACACACACACACACACACACACACACACACACACACACACACGTGTGTTATATGCAAATCTTGGGTTTTCCTTAATTTGTAAAGGGGAATTAAAGCCTGTTCTTTATACTCCAAATAAATGGTGTGCATATAACCAGCACTGATTTAAAGGGCATGTGTACTGCAAAACACTTATGCAGTTTTGTGTTTTGTTTTGTGAAATGAAAATAAAATATTTAAATACAACCTGGTATGACTTTCTTTTGTTAACTTGTTTCTCTGCCTCTTGCTGATGTTCACTTGTCAAATAGTTTTAATACAGTATTTATCTAAGGAATTATACCCCGTCCTTTCCCCAGCTAATGGGACACCCAAGGTGGCTTACAATGTTCATTAAAATACAAACATAGATAAGAAGATAGCGAGGGGAAATAAAGAGATAGAGATTAGATAGAGAGGGGAAAAATAGGATTTCTGCAAATTCTGAGAACATTAATGAAACAACAGAGAACAACAAAACAGAGAAAAATTAGACAGTTTTGCTCTTTATTAAAGGAGTAACCGATAAAATTGCCAGAATCCTTAAACAGGAGGATATTAAAACGATCTTTAAGCCTACAAGGAAAATTGCCAGAATCCTTAAACAGGGGGATATTAAAACGATCTTTAAGCCTACAAGGAAAATTGAACAGCTGCTTAATAACCCCAAGGACAAGAGACCCCCCCCCTCTCCAGTCCAGGCATTTACAGTATTCCATGTGGCACCTGTGGCAAAGAATACATCGGATTGACACAGAGATCTATTAACACCAGAGTAAAGGAACACGAGAGATCGGTGAGACTGGAACATCCGCAACTATCTGCATTAGCTGAACATGCGCTCTCCACGGGACATACTATCCATTTTAAAGAAGCATGTCTCTTGAGAACAGAAAACAAGCTAAACATCTTGAAAAATTTGGAAGCTTTGGAGATAAGCAGAAAATCTCCTAATTTTTTGCTTAACAGACAGCAAGAATTAAGTTTTGCGAACCGCATTTGGCTCCCCAAAATTCGCAAGCAAGTAGGATACAGACAAGATGACGACAATGTAATTCACACAAACACTAATTAACATAAGGATTGTTAACTTTCTAGGTTTTATTACAAATAGGTACAGTATCATCTTTGCTAAGTGTTTACAGAACTGGTTTTCTCCGTGTAGCAGCAAGTGCCGTTTGTTCTGACAGCGGGGTTTCCTGCGCTTTTTTGAAAGTTAAAAGAACGAAGCAGGACGCGGAGAACTTCAACATCACCAATTCGCTTTGGATTGCCCCAGAAGATGTGTCTGGTTCAAGACACGAAACGTCGGGCTTCTTTTGTAACAGTATTGACTTTTAATAATTTCTGTTTGTCTGGGAATGGCTGCAGTCAAACCCGGATAAAATCGTTGTTGTTTTTAGTCAGCTGGATCGCTGTTTTAGCCGTGAATATGACCTCGTTACCCATTTTACCCTCTTCGATAAGTATAGATAAGAAGGTAGTAGATGCAACATATTATAATACGTACATACTGTATATTAAAGGGGGGAAAAAACCCAAAAAGCATAAATTATTGTGTTAGTCAAAGAGTTGTCATTACTATGGCTGGTGCCATGGGAATTTTCAGCCAGCCTAGATGGACCTCCCTGCTAATCAAATTTCAAAATGAGCCTCTCCTTATGCTACCACCTCCTTGTTTTTGTCATACTCTAGATCAGGGGTTCTCAACCTGTGGTACGGGTACCCTTAGGGCAGTGGTTCCCAAACTTTTTGGACTCGCACCTCCCTGAAGAGACAGGCACTCTTTACATGCTCAGAGGCACCCTTTCTAATATGTATATGTATATTCCCAAAATGAGCCCTAAAGTGGATTTTCCATGCTTCTGCTGAGCAGCAGCTAAGCCAGGAGTGCACAGGGTGGGGTTGGGATGCTGCCCTCCCTCCCTTGGCAGGCCTGGGGTGTCTACCTGGTAGAGGGCACTGATGCCGTCTGCGTTAGTCCTACTCATGGCAAGAGAAACATCAAAGCATGGGAGGGAGGTATTTTCCCATTGGTCATGCCCCACCCCAGTTGCATGAGAGAAAGCTCCTTTAGGTAGCATCTTTGCAAGATGAAAAAAAGATGATTCTTATACTGCCCAGCAGTCTCCAATGGGGGGGGGGGGTTTGTCCCAGCAAATAGAGTGGGGAACTAGCTTAGAGGTGGGTCAAAAAGGAGGAAGGAGAAAGATCCTAATAATTAATCAACCAAACAAACATAGCAGCTGCCGCCTCCTTCCCCTGGCTTAATTAAACAAGGTAGACATTTCTACAGCTCACAACTTCCTTATGCCTCTTCTACCTCTCTTAATCACAGAGTGAGAAACCAAAGTCTTTAAAGCTTTCTTAAAAACATTCAGCAGCAAGAAAATATTTTACCAATTTGCAAACCTGCAATAAATGGAATGCTGCTTCCAGCACTTGTTTCAGTTTGCAGGGAGCCTCAAGCTACAGCGAATCTCAAAGTGCTTAGCTTATCTATAGAGTTAATTGTTCTTTTATGAAGATAAGCAAGGCTCTCTGCTCACTGCTGTTAAAAACAAAATGTGGGGCTGGCTGCAAAACGGAAGTATCTTGAAGTGAACTTTGAGTGACCGATGTGAAGAGGCAGGTTTTCCAGTTCTTTGTTTTTGCCTAAATGTCTCTCTTGCAAGCAAGAATATATGGTAATTAAAAGACTAACGCGACGCCCCTGGCTGCATTCCATGACACACTTGGGAGTCGCACCTCCCACTTTGGGAACCTCTGCCTTAGGGGTACGGGGACCTCTTGCTGGGGGTATGCCAAGCCCTGCCCCTTATCTGCCCCATCAGCAGCTAATTAAGTGTTAATAAACATGTATTTTAAATTGTAATTATTTTCGGAGCCCTTCTGTCTCCAATTTTGGTTTTGGGCTTATTTTTGTACTTTGAAAAATGTACTTTGGTGGGGTGGGGGAGGGAGGAGCTGATTTTGGGAAGTGTGACTTGGAGAAAAAAGAGATCCGTGTGTGTGTGTCTGTGTCTGTGTCTGTGTCTGTGTCTCTCTCTCTCTCTCTCTCTCTCTCACACACACACACACACACACACACACACACACACACACACACACACACACACAGAGTTAAATAAGACATTTTTCACATTTAAAATTGTTTTAGTACTTTTTAGTTAACGATTAATTACCTAATTAATTGATTAATCCAATTAATTAGCAGTTAATTAGCTGGGGGCACTTCAGAAAATTGGACCGTGATAGGGGGTACTTGGGCCTCCAAAGGTTGAGAACCCCTGCTCTAGATATCTGAATGGCACACTCTGTACCATTGTATTGGGCAGGAAGAATTAAATGCTTATAGATAAGGAGATGGACAGCCCCGTAGAACAGCATTTGGTTTTTCTATCTTCTGGTTGTGTGTTATGTTTACAGCAGCATGAGCTTTATTCAACAATCCCAGGCAGGAAAGGGAGCTGCACATAGTGTCATAGTAACTTATAAGTAGCTCAGCAAGATCAGGCTGCCTGTTTAACCATGTAGATGTTCAAACTCCAATTTGAATCTATTGGACTTTTAACTTAAAACACCAGCCTTTTGGGGTTAATAGGAAGGTTTCTGCCTTTTTAATCTTCTGGGTTCTTGGAAAGGGAGGGAAGTAGGGATAGAGAAGGCATGCATGCAATCCCATGTGAACCACACAGGAAGAAAAACCACATTTTATAGCCTGTCCACCTACCAAGATCTGATGACTGGCTGTTTTAATTATCGGTATAAAATTCAAACTGAGTAGTGTTTTACCTAAAAGTTATAAAAACCACTGTACCCCTCCCCCCCCAAGTATTTCCACCTGGGAGTAATACTGCTAGCCAGCCTCTCTTCTATTTTTTAGTGTATTAGCATTCCAAAAACAGTCTGCCTGTCTTTTGCATCTTAGCATCAGGAATAGATAATAATGTATTCAAAACTGGATGACTGATTGGAAAACTTAAAACACGAAATGCTAACGTTGCAGCTATCCTAGTAAATCAGAGAGATGTAAACAGATCTGTTTTCTGCAGAGAGAACCTCCTTCAGCTGTCTTAAATCTCCAAACGTATTCTCTTTCCTGTGTGTTTGTGGTTTTCAAATACTACTCAAATGTCTGATTAGTGTGTACTGCAGTTAAGCTACTTGGCTTTCTCAAATTTGCGATGTGACTCCCCTCCCCCCCGAGTTTTAAGTTTGCACAAGACTGTACATGTCTTAACATAGCATGATGCAGGGGTAGAAAGTACATTTTTTTTAATCCACAGTGTTATTGAATGTGACCGAGAGATCAACTACAAATTGTTAACATCTGAATTTCAGCACTCTAAGCTTGAAATACTTTTTTTCAGTAGCAACATCAAAGTTTAACATCTTTCTTTTTCCAGAGTCAGCTCTGCACTCTACAAACATGGGCTGACAGTTTGGTGGTACAGTCGACTTCTATTCTGAATCTCATGTCTTTCCTTTTCACTTGAGAACTTGTATTGCTATCTAATACAGTGGGTTGCTTTGCTGGAAAGCCAAGCGCTGTCTAAAACAGCACTATAAGAGATGTTATTGACAATAAGACAGGAAACTAGTGCTGATTGGCCAGAATACACTGCACTGACTGGCTGTAGTAGCTGTTGCTCAACCCTGGACAAAGAGCACTATATCAAAACAGCACTCAAGGAAGCAACATTATTGGGGGTATTGAGGGATGTGGATCAAGTCTCTGACTCCAAGTCTCGAGTCATATCCCAAGTCTTTGGTTGCGAGTTGTGAGTCCCAATCTATTTAATGGGGAAAACGGATTTAAACCTGAATAAAATTCAACTTTCGTAAAAGGCTTGGGTGCAGATTGAATTGTGTGGTAGCCTTTTAACTGCTACAGTAATATGGTGATAACCTAAATTGTCATATATATGTCCTCCAGGAAGTTTGAAGGTTGGCATTTTGCTTTATATACTATGTATCTTTTTGCTTGATCTCATAAAATGATTTTTCCCCCTCTTTAGGTAGATTGGGGTGGTTTTTATTGTTTTACTGATATTATCTTTCATTACACTCTGAAATATAAGTACTGCTCCATTTAACCATATACTCTTGTATGCATTTATGTCGCCGGATGTATATGTTAACTCTTGGAGTTTCTATATCATGTTTCATGTAGTCATTTTATTCTACCACATGGTAACTGTTACTGGTCCCTGTTTGACAGTTGTGTTATCTTAAAAATAAAAACTGGATTCACTTTTAAAAGCACTATAGATTTATTCTAGTTTTACACAGTCAAAAATGTTGCTATATTTGGAAAAGAATAATTCTTTGTATCTTAGGATAACAAGATGATAGCTAACTGTATTTCATTTCAGGTGAATTATCACATTTTATGATGATGAAACTCCTGCAGGAGAAATGAAATCACCTATGTTTAATTTATCATGTGTTTGAAAAACTCTGCATGTGTTGATACTGCCAAAAAGTTTTGATTTTAGAGCTGATTACCAAACTTGGAGCGGGTCCTTAAAAATACCTTCCCCTTGCATTTATCTTAGTAAAGAGATGTTAGTTTTTATGAAGGCTGCTTGAGTCTGTTCCTAAATTAGTCTTGATTGTGATTGTCCGTTAATAGTTGCTACTATTAGTCAGTGTAGGTGGGTATTACACAACAAATGGAAAGGTAGGATATAATTTGTTAGCACAGTTCTAAATCTACAAGTGGGGAATCCAACAGAAGGGAACAACGTGTACATTTTGTCTGCTGTGGCTTTGGGTGAATGGGGGAGCACTTCTTGAGTAGATGGTTTCAACTCCTGGATTGATTTCACTGGAGTGCAGCACCTGCCCTTTTGTTTATAATACCTTTTGATGTGGGGCAAATGTCCACTAAACACCAACCCTCCTCTCAGGGCTTGTCTGTACAGTACGTGGAAAAAAAAGAAGTCTTTCTCAAGCTTACAATCTAGAATAACAACACTACAATAAGATGTTGAACGATGGATGTACACATTAAAACAAATATGGAATTTGAGAACCTGGATAGTGAAGAGGTATCCACAAGATTGATGATATTCTAACGGTAAAGTGCAAGTCAGCAGTTGTAGGTCAGCTGAAGGTGAGTTTTAAGGAGTGATAAGTGGGTGGGGTTGATGGGAGGGAGGGAGAGGCCTTTATAATCCTGGTTGGTTTCACACATCTTCATGTCATAATTGGACCATTGTGATACTGGAAGAGATGGCAAGGATGCAACAAGACTAAAGACTGGATAAATCTAACCACTGTGTTAGAGTGGAGTTCCTGCTAACTGGGGTGGGAATGAGGGGAAGAAGAGGACTTTGAAGAGATATTGTAACATATAAAATGAGTAAGATTTTTTTTTAATTTATAGACACCCAAATATCTCCTGCACTATGTTTGCTCAGATCAAGAAGCTGCATTTTCTTTTACAGTGAATATAAATAAGCTGATTAAGAGGAACTTCAAATGCTATTATATGACAAACAATTACACTTCAAGCATAAAAACAAATCTGTTGATTAAGCATCTCCCTGAAACATCCCTCTAGCATTGTAAAATTTTGCCCTCTAAAAAAAAAATCGCATACTCTGGAAAACCATTTTGCATGCCAAAATTATGGGCTCCTGTTCCTGTTTGGCAAAATTGCACTCTTCACGTCTACCTCCTGGTGCTTAATATACTTGAGCTCAGATTGGTCTGGATGTGTGTGCCTCCTAGGCTCTCTTGTAATAATTGCATAGGGTGTCGCACCATGACTCTTGTTCCATACTATTCCCTTTCCATGAACATATACAGCTGTCATGCTGAGAGTAACCACTTGGTCCATCCAGCTCAGTATTGTTGGCAATGACAAGCAGTGGCTCTCCAGACGTTTGGGTTGGGATCTTTCCTAGCTTTAGCTGAAGATGCCAGGGATTAAACTGGGATACTCTTCATGTGCTCTACACTTGTGCTACAGCCCCATCCCTAGAGCTTTCCTTCAGAAGCCATTTATCTTCATCGCCTGCTTAACAGTTGGTTGCAACCGGAAAGCAGCTGGAAACCTACCTGCTGTTTCCCTGACTTCTAGCAAGAGCAGAATATAGAAATCTGAACAAACCCAAAACAGATAGGAAGGCATCCCGGTAAATGGTTTTGTGTCAAACCCTTTTATTCTGGAAGTAACCTGAATGTTTCAAATATTCTGTTCTGGAGTTATGCTCAACAAAGACTTGCAAGTAACGATCCAGTTCTTTTCTGTATGAGAAAAAAGATTATCAAGGTTCTGTCTGCTTTTCAGTTCTGGTTCAGTTTGAATCCCTGCCCGTTTCACAGAACTGAAGTCAGAATAGTGGCATCTTGCAAATGTGCTAATAGGAAGGATTTATGTATTTTTTTCAGTAGGGAGGTACCCAAGCAAAATATATTAACATCCCATTTCAGGTGGCCTGAACGTGAACCTTCTGGCACTGAAAAAATGTCCTGGAGTCTGGATATAATTTGAATCAGGCTTCACCAGAGCAGAACTTAGCTCCCACACCTGTTGTGCTGCCTGAGCTCAGAGTCATGTACTGGTAATAAAAAACAATGGCTTTTTAACCAGTACAAGGCCGCTCCTCTGCCAATGAGTAACCTTTGCCCCATAGATTACAAAGAACTGGGAGGGGGGGGAGAGAAGAGAGGCCATTATTTCAGTTATACCAGGGGTAGCCAACCTGTCAACATGAATGCTCCTGGACCTTTAATGGTTGTATAGGTGAGGGCATTTCAGCATTTGCAGCTGCCAAGATTCTGGCTCCTACCCAACTCTTAAGAACACAGAGGCCCAAATGGTGGAAAGTTGGCCACCCCTGAGCTATACCGTCTCGAAGATTTAAAACCGGAGTCTTTCTCAGGCAGAATCTCAGCCCTACCTGGAGAGGCCAGAGATAGAATCGGAGACGTTCGGTTTGCAAGGCCATGAGCTGTGCACTGAGCTAACGGTCCATGCTGGTTCCCGTGCAACTCTCCACAAGAAACATCCTAAGATAAATTTGAGTTCATGTGAGCATATCAAGCAACCATTTGCTTCTCTACTCACATATTAATCCGTTTTAACATTCTTAAATATTAAAGGGGGGGATTGAGTATTGCCCAGACGACCAGTTACAGGAGCTGCATACCTTGTCTTGTAAGGTGGTAGGATGTGTAATGACAAAAATGATGCTCTAGCAGTCTAGCATTTTATGTCAAGCTCTTGCTTTGAATCGGGGTAGAGCCTGCGGAAGCATTCAAGAAAGTTGTCTCGTATTTCTGCTTAGAATCTAGCATTACTACAGCAGAGATTATTCTTAAGTCTCACAAAGAGCAATTGCTTGAGCTTTCTACTGTCAAACTACAATTCCCCCAATTCTAAAGCTCTAGGGAGGGTGGTACAGAAATGTTCTGTGCTCTCCAAAGAGTGTAACTGGGAAACGAAGACATAAACACACTTGCCATGAAATGCAGACACGATGGCTTTGCCAAGGTAAGATTTTTTTTCTGGCAGAAAAATCTCTCTTCTATAATTACTACTCTAACTCATGTGTGTGAAAAAAACTGAAGAGCAAATGGAAAAGAATGAGAGTTCCAGGAATAATTTAGTTGGATGATTTTTGCAGTGCTGATGATCACTACTAGTGCGTTACTACAAAACTGAGCAGGCTCTGATTGACCAATTTCAAAACCATGAGACTGGTGCCTTTAATGAATTGTTGCAATGTGTTTGGGACTTGATGAGTCTTCATTTCCAGAGGAGTTTCTGTATTAGTCGGCAGCAGCAAAAACGGCAATCCTGTAGCACCTGAATGACTAATAAATGCATTGTAGCTTAAGCTTTTCTGGACTAGAATCTACTTCATCAGAGTGCAGAAAAGCAAATGCGTCAAATGTGTAAGCATTTAGGGCCCCACAAGACTGTTGGTTTTTCCTATATTCATGACAGTTATGTTGTGGGCCAGGTGAGGGAGGAAAGAAGATGGTTCTTGGGTATCTGTCCTTGGGTAATTGTTCTGTACTTTAAAGGATGTGGGGTCTAAAGCCCAAATCTTACAACTGTGAGAGATGTGGGAATGACTTTGTCAGCCGTACAGCTCTGAGGTACCATTTTAGAGCTAAGCATCTTGGGAAAGTTCGCTGTGAAACTTGCGAGAGGGACATTCTGAGTGAGAGCCCTCAGGACCATGCAAAGGTAAGATGACGTGTGTTGCTTGACTCTTTCATTCAGACGTGGGCTCCGCTCACCATTTTTCATTATTCCTTATTTTGTTGAATCAAAGTAACCTGTTAAAAGCTTTTAAAATGTAAATTGTTGATTAAGTCATATTAATTACCAACTGTCTTAAAGCTACTTCATATATAGTTGTTTGCACCATATTGTTGTGTAAAGTACAGGTAGGCCCCCATATCTGCTGGGGATATGTTCCAGGCCCCTCTGTGGATACTTGAAACCGTGGATAAGAGCGAACACCCTCTCCATGGTTCCCTGAGGACCCCCACCCTGCCTCCCCTGCAGGCATGCATGCATTGCCCCGCCCCCAGCTCTTATTTTTCTTTCAGCAAGCTTTGTTTCTTCCTTAAAACAAACAGAGAAGCAGCCTCCATTGCAGGCAAGTAGAACGAGACTAAGTCCTAGAGAGGCTCTGCAAGGTTTCTATTAACCTTGCAGAGCCTCTCTAGGACTTAGTCTCGTTCTACTTGCCTGTAATAAGCAGCCTCTGCTTCTCCTGTTTCTTTAAGGAAGAAACGAAGCTTACTGGGAAAAAAGTAAAAGCCTGGAGGGGGGGTCCCCGCGATCCATGGATAACTGAAACCGTGGATAGCGAATCAGTGGATATGGGGGCCCACCTGTATTATAAATTTGTGCATTTAGATATGTAATGCAACTCTACCCCATATGCAAATAAGATCCCTTTCCAGTAAAAGAGCTTGGACTCCCTTACCATAGTGGTGCAGTCCCAGTTTCCACCATTAGATGGCTGCAGCTTGCATATGCATTACAAGCCCAGTGAGTCTTAAGAGTTTGGGGTAAGTGGCACCCTGGTACCAGCCCTGGTGCCACCTTAAGGGGAAGGCCCATTCTGACTTATTCTTCTAATGCAGGGGTGGCCAACCTTCCACCATTCAGGCTTCTGTGTTCTTAAGAGTTGTGTAGAAGACAGAATCTTGACAGCTGCAAGTGCTGATGGTGCCGCTAAAGCAACTACACCTGCTGAAATGCCCTCACCTATACAAGCATTGAAGGTCCAGGAGCATGCATGTTGAAAGGTTGGCCACCCCTGTTCCAATGTGAAATGTCTATTCTGACGAGGCACAGACTGAGAAACTAAACATAGCAACAACTCCCCTGGTGCAAGTTCTGTCCCTTTATTGACTTTGGTAATACAGTTACTGATTTTACTAATAGAACCCCTACTAAACTGCATTAAATGGCATGTTCCAATGAGCCGTTGCAGGTCAGCAATGCCCTGCAGCAGTTTCAATCTGCAAAATCAGTCCTGTATAAGTGAATGGATGCCCCCCAATGAGACATCAAAAATGAGGTTGAACACTGAACTCCTATCCTCAGTCGACAATTTTTTCTCCCTCTTTTTTTTTCTCTGAGATCCCCCCCTTTTAAATAATTGAAAACTGTTCCCCCAGCTTCTTTTCCAATTTCTGGAAAAGCTTCTTTTCACTGTTTAACACCCCCCCCCCCCGCTGCCGCTGCATGCAGTAGACGTAGTTCTTCTCTCACAATACAACTTGCATTTTAACAGACTGATCATGAAAAGACATTGCCTGGTCATCAGGGGAGTTGCTGGAATGTGACTCCTAAGAGGGAAACAAAATTTGTGGCCATGGAGACATCTACATCCTGTAGAATGTGCTCCAAGCAGTTTGGATCAGTCCATGCCAGGGAACACCACGAAAAACAAGAGCATCACTTCACTGCCAGCAAAAGAGGTAAGGTTGCTAGTTTGAACTCAACTCTGAATCATGTCCAGCATATGCTTTCTTTCTGAGTCAGACATTTGGTTTGCGTTGCCCAGTATTGTCTGCTCGTATTGACATCTGCTCTCCAAGATCTCAGGCAGAAGTCTTTTCTACCACAGATCTTTTAAACTGGAGATGTCACTGACTGAAACTGGAATCTCCTACATGGAAAGCATATCCTCGGCTCTACCTCTGAGCTATGGGCTCTCCCCAAATGTCTAGAATTCAGTCAAGACCCTTAGAATATGTGCTCCATCTTCTAAAAGTGCTCTAAAGACGTTTGCCTTGCACAGTAATCCAAACTCACTCCACTACCTCTGATGTAACAATTCAGCCAGGGGGCTAGCCCTTCACCTGGCCAATCTCCCAACTCCCTACCACCATTACAGTTCTGCACACCTGGTGTTGGCCACCATGTTTTGTCATGCTATTGCACATTAAAGAAAACGTCACTTGAATACTGTATATACACACACTTTCTAATGGGTGGATGTAATCTTAAACACTGATAGTGTCTCTCCTTAAGTTTCGTATCCTAATTCTATAGATCAGCACCTAAGCTGAACTATGACAATCTTTGTTTTTTTGTCACTGAAACTGAACTGCAATGTTAAGACCAGAACTGAGAAGAAAAATCTCTTTCTCTGCCATACCTATAAAATAGGACTGGCACCGCTTTACACCAGCATCCAGCTCATCAGAACCCTGAAGAACTAAATGTGTTGTGAAGAGAGGCAAGAGGGGACTTTGAGCTCTTTGTACAAAAGTGACCCAACAGTTCTTGTGCAGTAACATCTGTGCCACACCACGGTTTGAGGGAAGGGAGCCCAGCACAAGACTTGCTTGTGCAGAAATCTCACTCTGATATGAGGAGATGAGTTATCCCTTTACAGCAGGGATACAGTAACTACTGACACTCTCTCACATGGGCTCTGTGGACACCTACTTGAGTCCAGTGTCTACCAGAATCGAGTCGGTCTCTTTGGACTTTAGTGCTGTTTAATGTACCTGAAATATATAATGAGAGTACACTTCCCAGCAGTCCCTGCTGTGACCTGGAAGGTGTGGGAAGCCATGTGGGAGGCAGCAGTTGTTGTTGGAGGGGGGACTGGAAGGACTTTCAGAGAAGCTGAGACTGAGGGTTGCAGCTGGGTTGGGGTCTGCAGAGGGCTGGTGATGGCCCAGTGAGAGCCTGAGCAAAGAATCCTAAGGGATGACAGAAGGAGCAGAGCTAGTCTAGCAGCGCTTTACAGAGTTCACGCATGCGCAGAGCGTCGACTGGAAACATCGTCGTTCTGCGCATGCGTGAACTCTGCAAAGCGGCGCTTTTACAGAGTTCGCTCCCGGGGGCAGGCAGAGCAACGATCTGCGCCCCCGGAAGAGATCAGCGCCCCTGGAGATCGTCACGGGAGGCTCCTACACAAAAGATAAGTTGGCGCAAAGCATACACACACTGTTAGAAGCCCCGTTAGCGCTACTAAACCCCTAAAAAAACTTTAAAAAACCGAAAAAAATCAAAATCGAAAATGAAAGTTAATGAGGCACGCGCCCCCCTGAGAGCCTCTGCGCCCCTTCGCCCTGGTGCCCGCCGCCCCACCGCACCATATCAGCTGACGCCCCCAGCTAGAAATGGAACTGTTGTGTCACAGGCTGAGCTATGAGGCCTACTACCACATCGGCAGCACAGAGGCCTAGTTAAAGTCTGTTTATTTCCCCTTTTTATCATTGCTGTGCCCTACCCCAGAAGATTTGCAAGCCTTCTTTCGCACCTACCCCATTAAACCCTCTGTTACTACTCGCCAAGTGTCAGTGTGGGTTTATGGAACTCACCACCAGTATTGGCACAGAGGCTGCTAATCCTGAAGTGCCTTCAGCACTTGCCTCCAATTCCTCCTTTCACTACAGATAGAACACACATGTGGATGGGGTGATATTTTTTCTGGTTACAACTTATGATGGGGAGGATGTAAAATTTTATTTATTTGAGCCCTCTTCTGTGAAGGTTTCTTGAGCTGGCAATCTGCCAGACCTTCTAAAATGCAACGCAGGCCTGTGTAAGTTTTGGAGATGAATTTGACACAATGCGAAGTAGCCATGAAACTTGAGAGTTTCCATAAGTCCTTTGCAGGAAGACCTGTAATTTGCCTTGATTTCTCTTTGCGCAGCTCAAATGTCCACTGGATTTAAGCCTGAAAACATCCTGGATTATAAAACACCACTGGAAATAGAGAGATTTGTGGAAACAAAACTCCGACCCATCTCGGGCCCTGCAAGGCTAGCCTGTGTATCCGAAGTAGAAGGAATAATTGCTTTGATCAAAGAACTATTTCCATTACCAATAGCTTGTGTCATCAAGGTACTGATAATGTCATGTCCTATTTGAGGGTGATCACAATAATACTGTATATTTATAGTCCCAGGACTGGCCTGGCCATAAGACTGATTGTCACTTCAGGAGGTAGAGTTGGTTGGAAGAGGGGAGCAGAGTATTAGAAGTGTAAAGGAAAGGGGAGAAGCTAGAGCATCTTTGACGTTGATTTGTTAAGGGTTGACATATGGGTGCTTACGACGACTTGCAGCAAGGAGTGGATTCAAGTACAGCACTAACTGTCATTCTGACAATATCCTATATAACAGGGTGGTTCATATATAAAAGGAACTGATTCACAAGATTGGTCTGATCTGGACATAGTTCTTTTTAGCGATGCCTTTGAAAGTTTAGATGACTGCAAAAGGAAAATTCCAGAAGTATTAGAAGAGTTAAGAAAAAGGCTGATAAAATCTTCATGGGCCAACAGGTTAGAATTGAGACATTTGAATTTATTTCTACTGGCATCTCCTGTCATTTTTCCTGACTTCTCTGTTGTAAAACTCTTGGCGTAAAAATACAAGGGGAAAAATGCCACTGATTACGTCTTCTGCTTCTGCTTCATCTATTCTAGGCTAATCATGCAGAAAAGAACCCCCTTTTCTTTGAGGTTCTATTTTAACTGTTATAAAGATCACCATGGCCATTCATTTGATATTATGCCTTGTTATGACATGCTTGAGTCTACATTATCAACAGGTAAGATCTGGCTTGTGTTTGGGGGTGGTTTTTTTCCCTACCTCTGGAGTTCAATAATTTCTTGTAATTGAGACAGCCACAACATTTCCACTAGCTCATAATCGGTTGAAGATAACATAGATGTTGGGCAGACCAATCCTACTTAAACCCCTGCGTGGTGATGCAGTGGTGCCGGCGCAGCTTCCTCTGTATTCTGCAGGGGATGTTCGGCTGCTTGGGATAAGGGGACATTTTCCCTCTTGCTTCGGGGTAAGCCCCAGTAGCTGCTATGGGGCAACTCAGATCTGCGCCAGCTCAATGCAAGTCTGTATTGCTCCGTGAAGGCAGATCAGGCCTGGGAAGGAGCTCTGGATTTGGCGTGTGGTGCCATCAATCCCGCCCCCTCCCAGGCCTGACCCGCCCTCCTCCCCGCCCCTACCCCTACCTTATTCAACCCTTCCCCTCCTCCTTCCAACCTCCTGCATGGGTTTACCTGCTCTGTCGGGTGTCCGTGGGTTTGCCGGCACGTGAGAGGCTGCTCTGACATTCCTACCTGCAGCGTGCATCGGCGAAGGCTGCATTGTGACATCCGTAAAGCAGGTTCCACTGGCGCAACACTAGTTACACCAGTGGGGAAGGGGGTTAGGATTGGGCCACAAGTCGGTGTTGTTAGTTTTATTTCTTGCTTGGTGTTAACAGGTTTAAAAGAGAGCTTTTACCGCAAGCTCTACCTCTGCAGTGACAATGATAAAATGCAGTTGTATGCAATGGCCCTGTTGAAATACCAAGTTGAGTTTGTCAAGTCATCAACAGAGAGGGTGAAGGACCTCATCCGTCTAGTCAAGCACTGGTTCAAAACCTCATTTGCAAAATCATCAGAGGAAAACAAGTAAGTTCTTAGTATCTAAACACAACTGAGTTCATTTCTCTCACTGGTTTCAGATCTTCAAGTTGATGCAAAGGCGCGATTGTTGACAATGTGGCCTAGAGACATATATATCTTTCCAAAGCTCTACAGCACCATGTAACAATCTCATTTGTAAAAAGCAGACAGCATAGATAGCTGGGGAAAATGAGTGGTCTTGTGGAACATGGCAGTGTTAGATACATTCCTGGCTACTACTGGAAGTTCTTGCATGCAAGTTATAGATGGCCCATTAAATGGGAAGCTAAAATTGAGTTTTACTGAGCTTGTCTCCTGGTTTTATTTGATGTACAGCTGTTGTGTTTAACAATTTCCCTTAGAACCTTGTTCTGTGAAGTTAAATCTACTCTGTGTATGTTTGTTTAGGTTTCGCAGGCTTCCTTCCTCTTATACTGTGGAGCTCATCACTATCTATGTATGGGAACTGGCTGAGAAACCAACTTTTTTCAGCTTTGTTCAGGGAATGAGAGCTGTTCTGAAGTTTTTAGTTCAATATCAAGATATCTGCATCATATGGCACAAATATTACGGACCCAATTTTCCAATTTTCCGAAAGGTGATTTTGAAGCAAACCAGGTAAATAAGCCAATTTTATGTTTAACTTCCATTTCTTTTAAACAGTAAATGCATGTGGTAGTTGTAGTTGAATCTATGGGCTTCTATCACTAGTGACAGCTACAGCTCATCGGAAACCAAGTTAGTTTCCAGTCTGATATACCCAAGATTCTTTAGAGGTGCAGGATGGTTTCTGTAATGTATCTCTAAAGGATATTCACCTGCATGAAGACTCGGGTAAAATCCTATCCACAATCAATTAAAGAGACAAATCTCTGAATAAGATGCTGGATAGACATGGAAAGCTTTCAGCTCTGTAATCAATGTTGACTATATACTGGAAGGCCAATTGAGTTAGAGAAGGCTTTTCTTCATGGAACAGTGTAATTACATCTCCTAAGCTCATTTGTGTGAACATATTACATTGTCATTGCCCAGATACACTTAGAAGCATCAATACTTCCACCGTAAGCTGGTTCAACTGTCATGGTTTTCTCCTAATGAATCATGAGGATTATAGTTTGACAATGATACTAACATCCTGGCCCAGCTACAGCTTACAATTCCAGGAGTTGCTTGGGCGAAAAGCCATAAAGAGTTGGAGCGTAATCCAAAACTGTTGGGTTGCACTGACACTACTTATCATTCCCAGTTGCCAGCACAGGCTATTTAGTCCCTGCATATCCCAGGCATACCTTACTGTCTCACTCACATGTCATGTGTTGGTATTGCCCTGTTTCTAATTTAGAAGCTTTGCAACTCTTCAGGGGAGTTATAAAACCTTCTGGCCACAAGCGGGATAACACCCTAGGGGTAATTGCAAGGACCATGTCTAAAGAACAAGACAGATGTGCATCCCAAACAGTCTCAAGTGCTTTGAGTTCTTCGTTTTGTGGGGGGGGGGGGAGAGGGCATAGCAATGGATATGTTCCTGGATAACACTGCCAAGATACTGGCATGCAACAGATACTGTCAGTTGTTGCTATCTCCTCTTCTCTTTTCTCGTGTTGAGGAGCAAAGCACCCTGCAGCTGGTTTCCTGAGACAGGAGGAGATTTGCAGGTGTGGGGTGCCTTCTTTCCCAGGAGAAGATGCTGGCAGTCGTGTGGGGCAGGTGAGCATGATGTCTCTCATGCTCCTTCCTACCCTCATTGTCACCTCCTGCCTGGAAAGAGAAGGTGCCCAGTAGCCAAGTAGTGGAGCCTCTTCCGACCTCATGAAACTGAATGGGACATTTTGGTCTCTTAACAGGAAAAAAAGGTTAACAGCAACAGAGCAGCCAACTAGTATCTTGTGGTAGCATATCAGTGTTTGGATTTGCTGGATTTGTTCTCAGTGCTTTAAGCTTTTTTTAGATGTACATTTACTGTATCTTTGCCTTTACTGTAAATAATACATGCGCCATGACTAGCATTCTTCCATCTGATTCTTATAATATTATTGTCTTGAATGTCTTTTGTATTTGTTGCAATCTCTTGTTATGATCATGGGATTTGGGGTGAATTTCTATTTTCAAGATCATTGCAAATGAATGTTTTGTCCATTCTGTGGTATGTATTATTTTCATATCACATTTCTTGATGTGCATTCTGTTCTTAACACAGAGCTAGG
Source organism: Plestiodon gilberti rubricaudatus (assembly GCA_026170595.1). Lineage (NCBI taxonomy): Eukaryota > Metazoa > Chordata > Lepidosauria > Squamata > Scincidae > Plestiodon > Plestiodon gilberti. Next base: position 43,350,634 of record JANXHW010000002.1, read on the forward strand.
TATTCTGAGAAACAGAAGTGGAATTTAGAGGATGAATACTTTGGAATAAGTAGATATATATGTCACTAATTCTCACCATGGTTCTCAAATTTCAGTGCCATGGTTCTCAAGGTATAGCATATGGAGGAAGAGAAGAAACAAGTTCCTCCATATTCCAGTTCCTCTCTTTTTGTGTGTGTTTTGATTGATTCAAGAATTGGAATGCTAATCCATTCACCCATCTTTACTCATTGCATTGCTATGGTCTGTGTGGGCTGGCTGTATGTATACCTCCACTTCAATACTGGCAGTACTGGGTAACCACCAACATTACTTCTGTCTTTTCTTGGTATGTGACTGCCATCTTCATCTCTGGACCTGTAAGGTCTTGCTTTGTGGTTCTAGGTGCCTAGAAACTGTATCGCTCTCCTAGAAGAGCCGGATTAGGAGTGACAAAGGGAATCTTATATCAAAGAGCAAATTTGGCAGTGGCACATGAAGATTAAGCGGAGGAAGGATAATAAGAACTTCAGTTTGAATGAGAGTGGATGATGTGAAAATTGTGATACAAGGGGAGACGACACAACTATGTCTTCCTTGTGCAAAGCAGTAGTGTTTTTGAATGTGCAGTAAACAGATGTCTACATCTCAGCACACGTGTCCATATGGATAATGCCTCTCTTTCTCTTTCTCAGACCACTTATATTGGATCCTGTTAATCCAACCTTCAATGTGTGTGAGAACAGCAATGCCTGGGACGAAGTTGCCCATGTGGCGCAACGAAGCCTCCTTAAGCCACTCTTTAATGGAGTGCGAGCAAAGAAGCCTTGGCTTTTTACAAATAACTGGTGAAATCAAGCCTGTCCCTTTTTATGTGTAAGAATTGTCTTCTAGTTCCGACTTGAAGGGAAAAACTGGGAAAAACCTCGTGTGAAAACAAGAATAAAAATGGAGGAGGAAACAATATGTTGCACACCTGTTGTGTGTAATGAAGCCTAATGGCTCCTTTGCAAAACATCTGTGGAAAGGTGTGGTTTGAACTGGGGAGGAGTGCAAAGGTAAAGGGAATGCTTAACATTTTGCCTGGTAATCTCTTTTCCCCTGAAAATATTCCCCGCCCCACAACTACTTAAATCCCTGGGTGGTTGCAGGCCTGTGTTTGCAAGATAAATACTGGTCTAGACAATTGGCCAGAGGAAAAGCAACTAGAGAGAGGGTATCAGGGGAAAGGGTAATTATTCTTGTTCTTTCCCTCATACAAATTTCCATCTCTCTGAAGTTGCTTTGCAAGGGGGAAAGGGCCACTGGGGATTCATTGCATGCAGCTGCAGTGCAACATGTCATTAGCCCCTGACACAGGATTCTCTTTTTGTTGTTCATTGTGGGTTGAATAATAATGTCCCAGTTAACATCCCCTTTTCAATTAACTGAACAAGAATCAGCATTAATCAGCTAGTGAAATCCTCTATAGGTGTTTGTCTTCTCTGAAGGAAGAAACCAAAAAATAATGCTTGCAGTTGGATTGTATAAGGTTTTAAGACATTGGCTCGAAAGTTAGAAACTGTCAAGGAGGGTTAGGTTCTGAATCTATATCCCTCTGATGTTTTGTTTCTCTGTTGACATTCAAAATGTGTAAGCTTAAAGCACTTTACACATTATGTGTTAAAATGGGCTGTAGGGAAAAGTATAGGGTTCTATGTTTACATATTTCAATGGTTGGAATGCTTTCAGTGTGCACCTTTTTCAGAGAAGATCACGACCCAGTTTATATTGCAGAAGTATCATCCAAATTCATCATCTGAGTATTGTTCAAATAAGATACAGAAGAAAAAGAAATAGGAAAGTATGGGCTTAACGCCAAACCCAGAACCAATTCTAATTAGAGGGCTAATTGCCAAGATTGCATTTTGTATGTAGTTAACAGTATTGGGTTTACTTCAGTATGGAAGGGCCAAACTATATGTGATGTCAATACATACCGTAACTCTCTAATTTGGCGCTTGTTTGTCCTTTCAATAGCAGCTGCATGGGGCCTAGAAGCTGCATAGAAGCTGCTTAATCCTTTCATTCCACACCAATTCTGTGCCCCCAAATGCTACTGCAGACCTCCTAAAGTGTCATTTGTTGCAATGCAGTGTAGAGAAACCATTGGCTATAGAGGACATCTGTAGATAAGCATTGAAATAAAGGCTGCACTTAAAGGAATATTTACAATAGTGTCTCGTTGTATGAGACCTTGCATATTTTGTTCAAACAGGAAACAAACAGCAGTTTATACTGCTAGAAGTAGGGATTGGCTGGGCCATGATTGATAAGCATCCCAAAGAGTCATGTTATTGGAGGGCTAAAGAGATGGCTGAGGTTAGAGCCATGTCAACAATTGAAACATTAATGGATTCTGATAATTGGTTCAAACACATTAACTTTGGACATTTTTCACCGACACTTTGAAATTGGATTGTCAAGATCTCTCTCTCTGTGTGTGTGTGTGTGTGTGTGTGTGTGTGTGTGTGTGTGTGTGGCCAAGAATAAATTCTTTGTAGAAATTCTAAGTTATTTTCACTTCCACAGGTATATTTGAAATGTCTTAATTTCCTACTTGTGTTAGGCACTACTGTAATCAGCTTAGATGAGACAAAGCACAGGGAAGAAACAAGAGATAGTTTGCATTGCAATAATATTCCTAGACTGAATAGAATTCACGGGTTTATAAACCAAAGCTAATAAATAATGTTTTATTTCTAACAAGTTGAAAAAATGATGTTTCGTCTCGATTTTACCAGACCTTGTCAAGTTGGTCACTCAGCTATCTGAGGCTAGATGGTAAACGTGCCTCTAACTGCAACTGGGACTTAAAGAGAGAGAATTCCGTCTTAAAGGAACATGAAGACAAATTGCTTGGTCCAATGATGGTCCAACCTTGTCTTGCTTAATGTTGGGATCCAGATTTTATCTATCATGGTGATCTCTTCTTTGTCTCCATGTCTATATAGCTTCTCGATGAAACCTCTGCTTATAGGCTGTTTCCTGTACTAAAACCTTGGTTTTGTCGAAGTCAATTTTGTGCCCTGTCGCAATAGAATGCTCTGCCAATGCTGATTGATCTTGGTGGCAAAGTCGGCAGGCCCTTTCATGTTCTTTAATCCTGGTTGCCGTTGATTGTTTCATGGTACTGATATACGACTTCCCGCAACTACAAGGGACGTAACTACAATAAACCCCTGAGGCTAATAATGCTGGTCCCTTATCCTTAGCATTTCTTAGAAATTGCTTGGACCAAGCAATTTGTCTTACGTTCCTTTAAGACTGAATTCTTTTTCTTTAAGTCTCAGCGGCAGTTAGAGGCACGTTTACCATCTAGCCTCAGACGGCTGAGTGACCAACTTGACAAGATTTGGTAAAATCCAGATGAAAAGTTGTTTTTTCAACTTGTTAAAAAATAAACTTTATTTTTAGCTATGGTTTATAATTTCTTGAATTCAGTCTAAGAATATTATTGCTGGCCATAAAAACTTAAAATCGTATTTATAGTTAGCAATATTTTTGCATTCCAGGACAGCCATTTTCAACCTGTGTGACAAGTCAGAAGATAGTTTGCCCACCTCTACAAATCACCCACAGTGAGCAGCCACAGGGGACTCTATAGTGTGCCCCCAGGCACAGTGTATGGTCATGCAACATAACAGTGAGGCCAATCAGGCCTGGCCAGCACTGTCTTAACTCCCTGCTAACTGGCACATTTTAAAGGGTGTCATTTTTAGGAGTGGGAAGCAAACTGTCCCTTTTCACCCCAGCCTAGTATCTTTTTCAGTGGCTGTTCACTGGTATGTCTCTTGTGTCTTTAATATTGTGAGCTCCTTTGGGGCAGGGAACCATCTCTTCATTTATTTTGCTATGTAAACCACTCTGAACCTTTCTGTTCAAAAGCAATATATAAGTACTTTGTTGATGAACTGCATGTGCACCCTTGAATATTCCCCAGAAACTTCAGCAACAAGCAAGGGTTGCGTGGCACACTTCCAGGGGTTCCTTGGTAGACAACCTAATGTGGACAGGGTTGTTTGAGCCTAGAAAATGTGGAAACCACTGTTCCAGGATTTTCAATAAAGCCTTATTATAAACTCCAGCTATTTCTCATGAACTCAGAGTTTTTCAGGATATCTGATGATCTTTGATTATTCATCTTCATTGGGGTGCAGTATAGATTCCCCCCTCCATAGATTGATTCCTATTTATAAAAGGGTAAGTAACAGCACTCCGTGTTCCAGCTGCATGCCACACACTGCGGCAAGGAGAGTCACGCCGGCCACATGACCACGGAGGCGCCTTCGGACAACGCTGGCTCTTCGGCTTTGAAATGGGGATGAGCACCACATCCTAGAGTCAGACACGACTGGACTTAATTGTCAGGGGATACCTTTACCTTTATCTTAAGTAACATGCTTGGAAAACGTATTTTATTACATTCAAATTCCAGTCTTCTTCCAATGAGTCCAGTGACCCATGGTTCTCAAGCAGTCTCTCCCTTGACAGGGCTTACAGAGCCAGACCAGCAGAACTGCCATTTTGTGCCATCCATCAGACCAACCTGAATAATGGAATCTTGGAAATAAAGCCACCTTCTGTATTTACCCAGCATGACAGTTAATGTTGGTGTTTGTATCCATTACAACTGATGTGATCAGTTGTTTCTTCTTGACAGCATTTTGCTGCTCAAACACAAGGGGTTGGAGTCAGACTCACACTTCATAGGAATCAAAAGAATAGAGTTTTACTAAGCTGTTATATACAAAATTCAGAGCATCATTCAGTATCGACTACTGTTTTACCGTGTATCAAAAAAGAAACGCAACAAGTACAGTTCCTTCCTTTGGACACAATCCACTAGGAAGTTCTTCCATGCAAGTCATATTGAAACATTCTTGTGCAGAATCTATTCATTTCAAAGGGGCTTGCACAAGAAACCGTTGTGGATTGTGCTCTTTTGTTTGCAGTGAGTACTTCAAGTAGCCCGTGCCCAACTATCAGCCAGTACTGTATTCTGATTCTCACAAAGTGGGAGGGACAGTCTCTTGTTGCCCTAAAGAATGCAATACACAGGGCCATACTACAGTAGCATTGGGCTACTGCAAGCTATATATATGGGGGGGGCTGTATAATTAAATGACTCACAGCCCCAATTTTGCAATGCTCATGCAGCTACAATGCAGCCTTGAGATAAGGGAATAAATGTTCTCTTACCTTGAGGAGGCCTCTGTGACTGCTCCCCACTACAGGATGCAGTGAGTCCCTATTGGCATGGCTGCATTGGCACTAAAAAGGTAGTTAGGATTGGGCTGTAAGAAAACTTAGAATACAACCCATGGGTTATTGGCACAGCGAGCCATTGCTTCCAATTGTTGACTGAAGATATTAGTTTCTTGTTTTCATTTGTTGAGGAAACCAATATAGTATAATGAGCAAAACTTCAGGAATAATTAAAGGCAGCAGTTTGTTTCCCTCTTAGGAGCAAAAAGCACCTTGGTAGATGACTTTCCAAATTAGGAAAATAGATAGAAGTTCACCTACCTTCACCTAACTCAGTAAACAATTTCTAGCTAATTCTCCTGCAAACAAGAAATATATCTAGACAGGTTTTTCTACAGCTAGATTTTTGTTTATTTTCAGTGTTAGAAGAGTGTTCCTCTTGGTCAATTTTTTTACAATAATTACGGTAATAATTACTGGCATTTTGATTTTATTTCATGGATTTCACAACATGGCAGGCTGCAATCCTATGTGTACCTATCTGGGAGTAAGTCCCACTGAACTCAATGGAATTTATTTCTGAGTAGAGCTACATAGGATTGTGCTGCTAAAGTTTGAAAGAAAATTACTGCCCCTTTAATGAATAATGAAGAAAGTATAAACTGGCGTTTTTGCTTATTGCAGAGATATCTCTGAATTCACATATGACTCCCATATGAATGAATTCATCTAATGTAAACAGTTCTGGACCTTATTTTGATTATATCAAGATATTGCCTTTTAGTTATTAAAGGAACCTTGTTGCTCTTAAAGAAGCCATAAATCTAAGCTAAAATGATTTTTAAAATATTCTAAAATCGCTCTTATTTGCACTGAATTTCACATTATCTAATGACAGCTTTCGGCATTTCCTAAGCCAGTGGAAGAGGAAGCATCAATGACTCATACTTCCTCTTTGCACTTCCTGTGAACTTGTGTACACAATGCATGGGTACCACATGCACCTGAAACTTGTGCGTCTCCCAACAGGGAAATTTGAAAGCTGTACATTACACAATATGCTGAAGATAAATGGTTACTTCATGCTAATCTGAATGATCAAGAATGAGTAAATTGCAGTCCAATCTTACAGGCCTGTTTCATAGCAAGAGAGCTTTGCTCTAGCGATAGCCACTTAGAGCTAGGCTCATATGATCATCATTTGAAGAAGTGGTGACAGGATCATTGTACAGCTGACTCAGTGCTAAACCCAGGATTTCTTTTTTTTCTTTGTAAAACCGCAGCTCTTGTCCCGCCTTCCTTGCTTCTTCCAGTTCTCTAAGCGCCACTTGAAGCTCTTGTGAAATAATGCCAGGAGTGTCTTGCTCCTTCATAAGCCAGTCCAGAGCCATGTGACTTCTCATTCTTTCATCTAAGTTGTACTGGGAATAGTAGGAAATAACTTCCTATTCCCCCCCAGGCCCCCCCCCCCAAAATCAGAGTTAGTAACACACAACCAATAAGAGTGAACAACAAATATTGCAAAATCCAACACATTTCAAAATAACGGGTTACATTTTGTTTGGAAGTTTGAATTAATAAAAGGAAGCATTTTCCAGGTTGTTCTGGTCGTTTTATTAAGTTAACAAGAGAATAAGGGGTTGTCTTAATGTTTTGCTCCTAAACCATGAGGAGCATTATCAAAGGTGCAGCAACTTGCTGTCTGCTCTAGTTCTTCTTAGCACAAGTTGTTCACAGTTGGAAGAGTAACTGCTGCCTTTACCAGGTTCCTTAAAGTCATACCACCATTTTTATAACATAGTCCCATAGCTACAAAGATTTTTCAGATCTAAAATGGGGCAGCAAAGTGCAACAGCCCTCCCTCGTGCAGCCGACCGTTGAGAGCTTAAACAGCCACACACTGTGAAAACTACTTAGGTGCAAAATTATGTGCGATATTAAATCAGTCTTTCTCTCGGTTTCCTGTTGTTCTGTGATTTGTCAAAGTGTGAGACCTTTTGATGACTGGAAGCAAACTATCGTTAATCTCTACAGATTCCCCCTTTTCTATTTACTGCAGTTGGATGTTTTATTATTTCGATTGCTTCCCTGTTCAGACGGGAACGATATTGTTTGGTTTTAACTATAACTTGGGTATACTCAAAGTTAATCTGGTGTCCAGTTTTTAATGTAGCTATTATGGACCATGCATTAAAAACTGGACACCAGATTAACTTTGAGCACCTTTGATAATGCTCCTCATGGTTTAGGAGCAAAACATTAGGACAACCCCTTGTTCTCTTGTTAACTTAATAAAACGACCAGAACAACCTGGAAAATGCTTCCTTTTATTAATTCAAAGATATGTACCGGTCGCGAAAACCTCAGAACATACATTTGTTTGGAAGTGTTTGCCAGCTGACCTGGATATTTCAGAACAGATCTGAGCAATATAGTCAATAGTGAAGGATATAGTGGAAACATATCAGAAATTGGGGTTGAATGTAATTGCACTAACAGCCTAATCCTATCAGTTTCATTACGCTCAGGGCAGGGGTAGAACTGGGCATTTTGGGGGAGAACAGGGGGTGGATCCAGTGGCAAAAGACTCTTATCCTCTCTTTTGAAAATCTCCCCACCTGTTTTCCCTACTTGGACATACACTACCAAAATAGGTGGTGTATGTTCAAGGAGACCCATAGGTGGCCCCAAGGCTTACACAGAGGTAAGTAATAAAATATTCTCCCATTTGTCTTCAGGTCACCCTCCCCCCCCCCCATGATAGGATGCAGCACATGCCTTTTTGGTGTTGCTGCATCGACGCTGGTGGCAGGGGATAGGATTGAGACCTACATCAAGTGGCACAGGAGCCCTGATGTGCCCAAGCAAGAACTTGCCTATTCACTGTCAGGGAGGGCCTCTACCACTCTTGTATATGCTAAGGTTAGGAATAGTGGAAACTATCATACAATGTGGCTTCCTTATTCTGCAGCTCCTCCTATTACCATCACATTTTCATGCTAATCTTTGCAACTTTCTGGTCTAAAAACTTTCTGCTTTTCTTTTGTTTTATTGAACCATGCAAGGAGATAGTCCATGTTACTGCTGGACCATGACAGATGGTCTGCAAACTTAGAGCTACATAACGCCAATCTATGACCGTTGGCAACCATTCATGTCTCAAACTCAGAGTTTGTGGGGAAATGACGACATTATGATGCAACTGAATATGCGGACTTTAAAGCAAAACAATGATATGATTTTGTGTGTGTGTGTTGTGTTTTTAATGGCTAACTTTCCACTTAACTAATGAATATTTTGGATGTTTGTGAACAGAGTTGCAGTTTTCATTATTTAACATACTGTACAAGTGTACACCATTGTTAAAAATCAATTGGAATTTGGGCATGTGCTTAACCAGGTGGATATCTTTGACTTTCACTGTGTGCCTATGTTTTAAAGGTCTTTGCTCAACATCAGATACTAGCAGCACAATCCTATGGTTTTCCCCACCATAGCATGCAGCTGTGCCAAAATGGGCTGTGTTGCATGCTATGGGGGGAGGGATTGCAATCTTTGAGAGGCTTGGGAGGGGAAAGGGAAAATGTTTTCCCTAACCCCTCCGTAAGTCCCTTGACTGCCAATGGATCCTCAGACCTGCGCCAGCTCTTTAACTGGTGCAAGTCTGAGGAGACAAAGGGGGTGTGTCAGCTCGCTCTGGAGGGGATAGCATAGGCGCAAGTCACCCGCCCTAGGTGCCACCACCTCTCACCTCCAACATATTTCTAGCCTCCCCCCATTCTGCACACCCTGCCGACTCATCCCCACCAGCGGTCTATCTTCTTCCCACCACTGTGCGCAAGGCCTCCATGGCATCTCCGCCTCCAGTCCAGAAGCATGTGGCTATGTGCGCTTCCAGATCGCCATTTGCATGTGGGATTGGACCTTAAGAATGGGTGTTTAAAGCTTCAATGGAAGACTTCAATGGAAGAGAGTTACATTCATGTTTAACTGTCTCCCATCAATGGGACTTTAAAATGCTGTATGGTATCTGGACAGTGCCTATAGAAAATAGACAGTATACAGTGAGGATAGCTAGCTTTGTTTATTTTAAGTGAATGCTGGGAATGACTGATGTGCAGTGGCATTTTAGGAGAGTACTTACTTGTCGAGAGCACTTTGTTTCACGCAGGGCTTTGAGGCTTCCATTCCAATGCAGTAGTTGAAAGACTATCATCAGTTCCTGTTGAACAAAAACCACTGCTTTCATCAGAGATGATGGCTTTAATGCAGAATCATCTTTTGTTATGAGAAAAATAGTTGTGATTTGGTGTGCAAGTGGTGGAATCCAATCACAAAAGACATTGTGGTCAGACTGTTTTATCTGTTGTGTGAGAAAAGTGAAACTACCGGTAAATAAAAAATGTTCTTCCACTTGCCTAAGAGCTTATTTGACTACTTGCCTTTAGGGACTTGTTCTAGTGTTTGAGGACCACTTTTCAAAAATATGAAAGCTTCCTTGTAATATGCCTTGAAAATCACATCTTCACCTGTAGGGTTTGTGCTACAATGCTGAACCAGAGCACATCCCAATGAATACTGGAAGTACAAACTATTGTTAAAGCTCTTGATATTATTCTCAAGGACTTGTGAACTAGTCCTGTTGAAAAGTGGTATATAAATATTCTTAATTAATAATTATTAATTATTAATAATAAATAAATAAATAATAAGGTGGTCTATATGGGTGGTGATCAGGTACTGGCTTAGGGTCTAGGAATACTGGGGCCTACCTCCTACTGAATTGACTTAGTGACTCACTGACCTTATTAACAAGCACTCTGCTTCCCATCCTCCTGCCTGCAACCCCCCAACTTGGGAGCTGAGCTTATCACAGCCCAAGGCTGCACATGTGCATTTCCCCCAAGTAGTCAGGAAGCTGCCATGCACAAGGAAGAAGCATGGAGGGATGTGAAGGAGACTCATCAACACCAGTGCACTGGTAGCTGCAACAGTTTAAGGTGATGATGAGCCTCAGCAAGCCCAGCTGTAAGTGAAGTATTGAAAACTCCAGTTTCCATGCCTTTGACTCTGTTATGTTTTGTTTTTCTCTTTCTCCTGGCCTGCTGGGACAGAAGAAAGGCAAGGAGGAGAATGAGATGCCCACAGGGATAATCAAATCTGCATACTTATGTTAAACTCCAATTCCAAAGCTCTTTGTCTCTGTTGAGTTTCTTTTTCCTTTCCTTTCCCTTGTGCCAGACATGATTGGGGAAGGTGTAATTAGCTGAGCGCTAAGTGGAGTTTAAACTCCGCAAGGCTCTGTGTTGCATTTAGCTTTGACTGATCATGACTGTATGGCCTGCTGCTCCAAAGATTTCTACAGGTAAATGACAAGACAAACACTACATTTGCAAGAGTCACAGTTTGCTTCTAACCAAAGAATTCCTTTATAAAAAAAACAAAGAACAACTGCAACACAAATCAACGTCCATACTCTTAGAATAATCCATTTTCTATTTATTCATTTGTCTTAAATGAAACGGTTCCTTAAGAAAATGTTTGCAAGTGTTTCCATAGCTACTGTTGTTTTCGGTTTGGGGATTGCTCTATATGTGGTGCATTGCCCTTGGTCCCACTTGGTTCTATGAGGCTTACTCTAAGGTAAGCATGCCTTATATTTATAAGCATATCTTATATTTATTTATATACTTTACTTACAACGGTACCAGAGTTTGCAAGAAAAACAATGAAGTAGTCAGCAAATACCCAATGATTGATTCCAACTCCTCCTACTAAACACACCATAATCTTTCAACCACAATTGTCACATTTATAATGTTTCCCTCTAAGGAAGTTAATTGTAGCTTTTGTTTGTACATCACAGCAGATAACCTAAATATGTGACCTTTCACAAATATTTAAGGGTCAAGGGGAGGGGAGAAAGTGGAAAGAGTGTGGTTAGAGGAAGAAGGGGAGGACCCAAAGAGGTAAGGGGTGTGGTCAGAGGAAGGAGGGTGGTACTGATGCGTGGGGTCAAAGAAGGGCCAGTGATACTTTGTGCCCAAGGACCCCCAAGGTAATTTTTAAGGCTGCAATCCTATGCACACTTAACTAGGAACAGGTCCCATTTAACACAATGGGACAATTTTGAGTAGACATGCATAGAAGTGCACTGCAAGATTTACAGAGGATTTTGCCATTAGATTAATTTTTAAAATAAATAACGTACAACTTCAGTGATCTCAAAATCATAAAGGACCTGATATCATGATCAAACAATTATTTATAGCTTACTAAGGAAACCCTGCAAGAAATGACACCATGCATGGACACCATTGTTCTCTTGAGGCACTGACAGTCAAAGAAATGAAGAAAGCAATTTGGAAGAGTTTATCCCAATAAGAACTGAGATAGCTCTTGATTTCATAGGGTAGTAGTATACCAAGTTGAATTATCATCATGACTAAGAAAATGGAAATCAATTGGATTTAGTCATGATTAACTCAATTTCGGATACAGGCCATTATAGTTAGGGTTACTATGATGCTGGTATGAAGGCTACAGTTTATCTGAAATAAGCTTTAGACAGACTGGAATGGGTCCAGTGTTCCATTTTGTGAGCATTCAGTGTTGCAAACAGTCTGTCATTTATTCCAGAAATAAATGGATATCCTCAGTTTGGATATTCCACTCTTATACCAACAGGCAAACTTTCTTGGTCTGTCTTTCATCAAACACAAGAAAAACAATTAACAAAAGCAAAATTGGTATAGTTATTCTTCAAAAAGAAACTTGTTCATTGGACAGGTTTTTAAATACGACTTGGATAGTTTTGAAGGGAGTGTCAAGAAGTATCAGCTTGGACTGCTTAGTTAGTTTTCCAGTACACACTAAAATAGCTGTAGGGAAGAATAAAAAGCAACTGCTCTCCAACTGGAATCTAATCTGGAAAATGCCGTAGAAGGGGAAAATGGCAAACCAGATTTTTGAACAAACTATAGGAAAGAGCGTTATGAGGGCAAATGCCATCAGAGTATTTAGTTACTCTTGAGAGAGTCCATTTTTCACTAATGGCAATAGGCCATTTTTCATTTTTTTTGACTAATAGACTGACACAATCCTATTGTGCATCTGCACCAGAGGAGTGTGTGCTCCGCCTGTGCAGACTGTTGCAAAACTGCTGAAAAGCATTTTGCGACAGTGCACTTAACATTAACAGCTGTGCTGGTGGGAAGGCCTGCACTGTCCCGCCAGCACTAGTGCAAGCCAGAACACATGCTGGTGTAGGTGAGTGCTATGCTGAGCAGTGGAGGGGTTGAGGAAGTGCAGGGGAGGGGCGGAACGGGGCAGGGGTGGAAACTGGGGTGGGTGGATTGGGCCCAGGATCGGTGGCGCTGGCGCATGCCGTAACCTAACCTCTTAGGCCCGATCTGGCAACATGGACTTGCGCCAGCCATATGGCAGGAGCAGGTCCGAGTAGACCCGTTGTGAGGGCAAGGGGACAAATGTCCACTTACCTCAAGGAGACCTCCCATCTTCTGAATTTCCCTGCAGGATGCAGCATAGCCTGCACTGGCACCGCTGCATCAGTGAGGGGAAAGTTAGGTAGGATTGGATTGTAATTTAAGATGCAGCTTTCTGTCTTTATAATTTAGCTTATTTTCATAATTCAAATGTTCATGTGGACTTGATGCCTCCATTTTCTTATGGCAACTGGTTCAGAAGTTGGAATTCAGCACAAAATTAGCTTTTAAACTCAGTTTTCATGTGTTACATTGGCCCTGGTTTGGGGTTTAGCCACCTGTCCAATTCAACAGACACCAGTGAGATGATATCATTTCTTGAACCAGCTGAATTTAAGGGGGAGCTGGAAATGAAGGTCATTCCAGAGCTACTGGTAGGGTTGACTATGATTCATTCCTGAACCTTCTGCCTGCCCCTATCCCCCATATCATGCAGGTTTGATTTTTTTTCTTGTGCCCTTCCCAGTTTCTGGGGATCCAGGTTCCAATCCCAGTCGACTCCAAGCCTTGTTAAGAGCAAAGGTGGAACACTGAGCAGACTGTGCTACTGAATCCTGTTTGTGTAAAAACAGCCAAAACATGTACAATTATTTTACAAACCACCATTGTGTAGCTGTTCCTGTCTCTCCAAGCAGCCATTTTGTGCTAGTTGGTCCTAAAGCTATGGCAAGGAGAAGAAAGAGAAGCTTGGCTCTCTGAAGCCTGACGTCTGCCCACCCTCTGAAATGGATGAGGATACCTGAAATTCCAGCATTGTTTTCCCCATGTTTGATTCCAGCATATAGTGATAGGCTCCAATACTTGTGCTTGGATCATCAGCATCATTTAAAGTACCCTTAGCAGAAAAAAAAGGAAAATTTCTAAATTAGTTGGACACATTTTTAGTAGACATTTTAAACAATTTTCACACCCTCATTTGTGCTACACTGACAAAATTTGAAGCTCATGGTTTTCATGACCATCTGGGAATTTGTGAACACCTCTGTTCAGGACAAGAGCCTGGTTTAGTGACGAAAAAGGGTATAACATTTAGAAACAAATACTATCACACCTAGGTTAAAACTCCGGGCATTTCTAATTGCATCTTCCTAGGAGAAAAATGTGGCTTTCTGCATTAGTCTTGTCTTTCTTGGGTGATGCTTCATGAAAATTTTCAACAATTGTGTTATAAATCAGTAAAAAGCGTGGCGTTGGCTGGTACAAGCCAGCTGTGTTAAATCTGGTTTCAGTTTGTACTGCAGAGTAGCAGCTTGAAACAGTTCATTGAACAAGTAGCTCTTCTTGGAGTATGAAATATGCAGTTTGGCCTTTTTTTCTAACTTAAATAGCTGCCACAAGGGATGGGAGGAGATCAAGATCAGAACTCCTATGAGAGAAGGGTTTTTAATCCTTTGCCCCTATAGTCGCAATACAGATTGGGGTCCTTATGGCTGCTATTTTCTCCAGACAGAGAGCTCCTATTGGCACCAGTTTCCCTCCTGAGGCAGCCACAGCGGCCCCCCCCCCAAAAAAAATCAGAATACTGGAGGAGAAGGGGTAAAGTCTCCCTTCCCAGGCTGTGCTCCTGATTGCCGCCGCCACCACCCCTCCAGCAGTCAAGCTATATGTTTAATGCTATGTGTAGTTTGGCCCTCACACACAATGATTTTTGAAGTCACAATTCAACAAAAAGTGACTTTTGCACTTGGTTTGCATGTGACAAATTAGTCTTGGTATCTGTCCAACTCGATGCAGAGGCTGGGCTAGGGCCAAGGGTCAACCCCAAGAACAGCCTGCTCATCCTTTGGGAGCCCTTCCTCGTTGTGTCTGTATCTTAAGAACAATATGGCATTTCTCTTCAGTGGATCAATACAACAGCATGAAATAGCCACTTAGGTGGAAGGGTTGGTTTCTTGCCTCAAGCTTTATAAACAGGGTTTTCTTTTGCGGGGTGGGTGGGGGGTGTGGAGCCTATAAGGGAAAGACTTTTTTTGGAAGTCCCTTCTTATCACCCTTCATGCTCTTGGGAAGCTATGCAGAGCTGAATACCACTCTGTACACAAGACAGTTTTCTTTAGCAGAACTGTCAGCAAATTTATAGCTTTTGAAATGCAGTAACATTAACACACGGCTGCTGAAATATTTATGCTGGCTTTTAAATATCCCTGAGGACATCTGCCCAGAACTCTGCAATTCTAAGCTTTTACCTTAGAAAATTTCCATAAAAAATGATGAATTGCATGAAATGAACCTTCTTTTTGAAATCACAGCTAAATAAATCATGGCCCATTTTCCCAAACTTATGTAGATTAGCGTTGTCCCTCAAAAGGGCTTGAGACTCATAAAGCTTGCAAAGAAAGGATTCCTTTCATCCACAGATCAGATATACAGTATTCCAGGCCGTCTCCACTGCTCTGCAAATATACCTCAATTATAACCACTCCTCCTTCACTATCCACCCCCCTCCCGAATCTCATAATGGAGACTTTCAAGTGAAGAGGAACCATTTCAAATTATATATCTCACCAGAGGACTGCTACTCTTAACCCTCTACCCAAGTCATTTCATATCTCCTTCTCCTTCCTTATCAGCCATTCTGTCTGCAGCGATAAGAGGATTTCATTAAACTACTCAAAGTCTGGGGACATAGCTCTGACTTAGTCAGCACTTTTACTTCTAAGAATGTTGCTGTATCCTTCCATGGATTAGCTACATGCCACGGATTAGCCACATCTCCTGGTCTAAAAGTGTTTGTACTACCAATGACTTCAAAATAATGCATCTGAGCAACTTGTTCACAGATATTACGTGCTTGCAATAAGATTTATTTTGGCCATCCAAAACATCTAGTCTGCTTAGCTGTTCACTATGATAATGGAAATAGCGGGAAAATGACCACTCATTTTGGGGGTATTTTATTTGTAATTCAAGGGGGAAAAATACTTGCCTTGAGCCAAGGGAATTATCAGCGCAATCCTGAGGAATGCGCAGACGACAGAACGAGCGTTCCGTCGCCGGAAGCAGTTCGCGACTACTCTGGAGCAAGGGAGGCCGGTGCAGAGGCCAGCCTCCCTCACTCCGGCGACGGAACACCCGAGTGGCCGTCGGAGAAGGTAGGTAAGGATCCAGCGGTCGCGGGGGCATTTCAATGGGTGAGGGCGGGGGGCCATTGGTGTAGCTGGCCCGGGAGGGGGCAGAGGATGGCGTAGGCCATATCCCTGTCCCTGCTGGGCTGGCTAGGCCATTACACGGCCTCCTCTACTTCCGCCAGCTATTTAGCTGGCAGAAACCCAAGGAGGCCGATAGGGCTGGCCACGGTTTACACTCGGGGAAGAGGACGAGCATCCCCTTCCATGAGTAGACCTCCGGCCTGGCGGCAGAACAGGATTGTGCTGCCCATAATGTAGCTGGCAATAGGCCATTAATGCATGAGCTGTGTGTATGAGGATTGATTGCACATAGAAATTAATTGCCTTGTAGGGAGGTGCTGTAGCTCAGTGGTAGAGCAGATGTTTTGAATGCAGAAGGCCCCAGGTTCAATCCCTGGCATCTCTAGGTAGATTTGGGAAAGACCCCTAGAAAACTGCTGCCAGTGAATCAGGCAGTATTGAGCTATATGGAACAAGTATCTGAGTCAACATACTGTATAAAGCAACACCCTACATTTCCTTCCTATAATGGAATGGAACCTTCCAAATCTAGTTGCTCATGCTTGCAAATGTAAGACATTGCAAACCTTTGTTGACATTTTCAAAGCAGTTTCTTATTTGCATTTAATACAATACACTAACGACATTAATATTCCTGTTTATAGACCAATCTAAGGATGAGAGAACACACTTAAATTTTGATAAATCAATAATGTGGTGAAGTGCTAAACATTTTTTTCTTAGTATACTAGCTTGCATTTATATGCTACTTTGTTTACATTCATAAAGGTGTAACTTCCCAGGTAACTTGCTTGTTCAAACCATGTGTAGTACACATAGAAATCTGTATCGGTTGGTTAACGCATCCATTTCCGCAATGGAACCCAGTAGTTGATGACAATGTACAACAGTGCTAAACCAACAGAAAAAGCTGCAGCTAACCTCAAATGCAGATGTTAGCAGTCTGATTCGGTTTCGGTATATTTAGTGACAAAAGCTCCCTGCCAACTCATTTCCTTGCCAGAGGCAGTAATGTAGTAAAGAATAAAGCACTGAAACGGAGATACAGGGAAGTGAATTGAAGGGCTAGGATACTTTACAGCATGGGTTTAGCCTTGGGGCCATTGCTGGCTTTCCTTATATTTTATAATTCACTTGAAGAATGTATGTGTTCCTTGGGGGATATGGCAGGATGTAACTAGGCTTTTCTGATCATTTATCTTAATAACATTACTCTTAATTGATGCATTAATGTACGTGTGAGAGAAGGTGGAGTATGAATATTTTTTTTTCCTTTTATTGGACCAATGTCCTAATTGATGGATGAGGCAATGTTTCAAGTTTTAGGTAGGGAAAGATAGGTTATACCCAAGCTATATACAATGAACTAACTTTTTTAAAAAAGATACTGAGAACAGAATGGCTAAGGTTCAGGCAGATGGTCTGCTATTCCCATTTCTGGTGAGCCTTTTTCAGATCGTGATTGGAGTATCAGGCCCAGGGAAACACATTAGGCTGGAAGGATCCCCATTAGTACTTCCATGAACAGAAGATGTTCTGCATGCACAAAAGGGGAGACATGGTTTTCATATATCCTTCCCATTGCCTGAGGCCTCCAGCCCCCAGAGACCCTTTTGAGGGGCACAGGTGGCTGCATAGGGAAGGGGGAAATTGATTAAAAAAATGCACTTCACCCCTTTCACAAACAGAATGTTTACCTTTCATGAAAGTATTTGCTGGGATCCAACCAATTGTGTCCAACATGTCTCCCCACTCATTGGACTAGCTATCCAATTCACCTCTTATATGTCATGGTTAGGCTTGTAACCTTTTTCTCAGTGTTGGGCTAGGACCTACGTGATTACTGAAATCTGCTGAATGGGTGGGCCATTACTGCCTGTGACCTATCCACAACGGTGTTTAAAACATTTCACATTTTGACGCTAATTTGTAGTATATCGAGTTATTTAAATGAAGAAAAGTTTGAAAGGAGGGCTGACTTTCTGAATGCAGGTTCTATAGTTTAAACATACCTCTTGGGGAGAGGTCAGTCCAGGTTAACCACTTCCCAGACAACTTCTAAAAGTTTAGTCTTGACCCCACCACCAGCATAGCAGGTTTCACATGTGAAGGGGGTGAGGGTCAGAAAAGAGACATTAATCATGGTGGCAGAAACTCCTCAATAGACATACTGTTGGGTAGAACTTTACATTAATCATTTCCTTACTGTTCTGTAATTTACCATAAATGTAGCTGATGACAACTCACAAAACTATGTATGGTACTTACGCTAGTTGAAGAAACTGCTTCCTGAACACTCTCCATAATGAATTCCTTTGTGATTCTGCGACAAGGCAATTCATTGAAGAGAGAATTGATCAGCGCCACTTTCGCTGCATCACGCCTCGCTTCTGCCCTGCTCAAGCAACACTGAAAAATAAAGATGGAATTGTAAGACCCTTGGAAAACACATTGCCCCTCCTCCTAGCATGAGCTTCTCAGCTGGAAACAGATAAGAATTCAAAACACAAGAGATGGTCTCAGTAATTATCAGTATCATCTGCACGGGTAGTCTTTTAATGAAAGACAGCCTCTTGAAAAGAGTGTTCATTAGTAGCGGGTATTTGCAAACTAGCCTAGTACATATTTCCTAGCACTTTCAAGTTCACTTTCAGTTATTAGTGGAGCCAGAATAATGGGTGCAACTCATGATTCGATGGACACCATGAAAGAGATCCCAGGAATGGGAGCTGCTTCCTAAGGTGTGAAAGGAGCAGGGAGTCATACACTTCTGAAAGAGATATCCTTGGAATCATTTGAGTCGAATCATTTTAGGCCTGTTTCAAATGTTCCTTTTTGGGACACGATGATTGACTGGGCAGTGATGGGTAGCTCCTTCAGGTGGGACATGATAGACACTTAGGGAGGAAGCCCAGGCCAGGGAATTCTTATCAGCTCCTGGTAGAACATGAAAGATATGTGAGAACTGCGGAGGAAACACACACACCCCAACTTCTCAGGGCTACGAAAAGACTTGTGTGCCCGGACTCACGGCAAGAGCGAGGAGGGTGCCCAGGCCAGGGAGCTCTCATGATCAGCTCCTGGTAAAACATCAGTGTTTCACCTGAAAAGATCATCAATGGCCTGAGACAGTTTTGCATGGCATGTTCTGTAACATTTTTATTTTTTAATACTGTAATCACCTTGGATGTCTTGGCAAAACTGTGCATGGTATGGAGAAATGGATAGAGCAATTTTTCTTTCTTTCTCCCTCTTTCATGATACTAGAACTTGGGACCACCCAATGGGATTGATTGGCAGTGCATGGTTTTATGGAATCTACTGCTACAAAGTGCGGTGACAACGGCCATTAACTTAGTTGGAGAATAGGCAGATACATAGAGGATACGTCCATCAATGACTGTTTGCAGTGTGTCACTGAATACCAGTTGCTGGGAGATCAGTAGGGGAGGGCTATTGTCTTCATGCCCTGCTTGTGGGCTTCCCAAAGAACCTAGATGACCTCTGTGAGAAACCTGATGCTTTTGGTACCTTTTGGTCTCATGCAAGAGGGCTCTTTTTTTTTTTCTTTATACCCATTGAACTAGTGGGACTTATTTCTGTATAAACACTTATTGGATCAGGCTGTATTTCATCATTCCTACCATATTTGCTTGAAGAAAACAAAATCTTAGAAGAAGAAGAAAACAAAATTTCACCTTCAGTTGCAGCAAATGCTGTATTTACGGCACCATCCAATGGAAAGCTTAGGCCAGTGTAGCGCTGCTGCACCAGCCTAGGGAGTCGCAAACGTCCTGTTTGCATTACCTGGAGAGTAGGTGGCTCCGGTGCCGAGGCCTACACCTCCCACCAAAGACCACAGGACACAGTGCTGTGGAGTTGGTAAGTCCTACTCCAAGCAGGACAGGGGCTGGGGGAGGGTGGGGAGGGGGTGTAATGGGACAGGATCAGGCCTGAGAGAGGGGAGGGACCAACGACGCTGCTGCATGCTGTATCCTATCCCCCCTCCCAGCCTCTTTCTGCCGACACGGGCCTGTTTGGTTCTCCACCAGCTAAGCGCTGGCGGAGACCGAGTAGCCCCATTGTGGCGGCTGGGGGTTTACCCAGTGTTAACGGACAAACGTCCACTTCCCCCCTGTAAAGCTGCAGCAGGGCCCTTCCCCGGATAGGATGCACACACTGCATCGCCCAAACGAGGGAAGGATAGGATTGGGCTGTAAATGTATTTTGGAAAAGCCCCTATAACTAGCCATTCCTTTGTGTATGAATGCGACACCTGAACAATCCGTGAGCACTTCCATTCATTTTTTTTATAACCTTCTTGAGTTGCCTACATCAACATATCTGCCCATGCTCTTTTATGAGTTTCAACCTTCTCTTGTGGGTTATATGAATGTTTACTTTTTCAAATTCCAAGACAAAATTCAGACTTGTATGCTTTTAATAATAAACGTTATAATAGAAACCAATCCAAATAATTTGGATTTAAACCATCTTTGTGAAGACTAAACCCAGTAA
The DNA here is from genome assembly GCA_026170595.1 of Plestiodon gilberti rubricaudatus. Lineage (NCBI taxonomy): Eukaryota > Metazoa > Chordata > Lepidosauria > Squamata > Scincidae > Plestiodon > Plestiodon gilberti. The sequence goes on from JANXHW010000002.1 coordinate 43,371,032, forward strand.
AAATGAGATATAAAAGAAACTATTTATTTTAAGTAAGACCAGCACAGCAGCAGATCAAAGAGGCTGCATGAACTTAAAAGCAAATGGCAAATCTTTGCAGAGCAAGAGATTTACAAATCAAGAAATACAAGAATAATTCTTACCTCTTTCTGAAAGTAACTGGAGACACAAAGGCTTTACCAAATTGAGGATTACAATTTAAGTCCTTGACACAATTTTCTCCTGCAACCTTCTTAAATTATTTTCTTCTCACTACAAAAATCATTTTCATTGGCCCCAAGAGACCAGTACTGAATGAGATTTGTGTGAATTGAGAGCAAAAAAAACAAAACATTTTTATAAAAACTCAACCTCTGATTTTTGCAAAGGCAAAGATGGCTGCAAGGATCACAGGACACAAGAAAAAGTTAGAATAGCAATGGAGTATTGAATGGGAACACAAAGGAGTAACTCCCCTTTAATTAGTGGTCATGCCAAGTTATTGGACTCCTTTGCAGTAAACAAGAAACTTTTTTGGGGGGGGGAAGGTGAGAAGTTTGCATGATGTACAGCGCAATCCTACGTAAGAATCCGGCGGGTGGCCCAGGACCGCCCGCCGGATCCTATGCCCGTTTCGGGCTGCTCTGCAGCAGCCTGGAGAGGTCTACTCGGGGAAAGGGGACGTTCGTCCCCTTCCCCCAGTGTAAACCGGGTAAGAGCCAATGGGCCTCCTCGGATTTCCACCAGCTAAATAGTCCATTCGTATGTAGCATGTACTTGAGTTTCTAGCACTTATTTGATTCACAGCTCAATCCTATCTAACTCCCTGCAGCCGTGCGATTGGAGTGCACGTTGTATCCCGCAGGGGAGTTTTGAGCGGACAACCATGGTTCCTTGAGGCAAGGGAACATTTGTTCCTTTGTCCCAGGGTAAGCCCTCACAGTCCTGCAGGGTCTACTCAGACCTGCAACAGCAACTTTACTGGCAGGAGTCTGAGTGGACCTGGGAAGGCAGATTGAGGCCAGGAAGGGGGATAGGATATCAGCGGTGTCGCTGTCACCAATATCACCCCATTCCTGGCCTTGATTCACCCCTTTTCCTGCCCCAATCTCCTCCCTGTTCCTCCCCTGCCCCAGCCCCATTCCGCCCACCCCTGCCTCTCTCCTGCCTGCCATGCTGACTCACTGGTTCTGGGGGATGCAGACAAACCACTGGTGACATTGGGTGGGGAGGGAGAGGAATGGGGGCAGGGATGTGGTGGATCCAGTGTCAATGGTGCATGCTGGATCCTATCTTTTTCAAGCCTTCCCAACTCTTTCTTCTCCTTGGATGAGGAGACCCACTGTGGAGCAGGAGGCTTATGGAAGGGTAAAGGGAAATAATTCCCCTTTCCCCTCTTATACCTCCAGATCTGCCCCTCCGCAGGATTGTGTGTGTGTGTGTGTGTGTGTGTGTGTGTGTGTGTGTGTGTGTGTGTGTGTGAGAGAGAGAGAGAGAGAGAGAGAGAGAGGAGCAAGCTGTGTATAACAAAGTCCCGATATTTCCTAAAGTGAAAAAATCTGCTTTCAGGAACTTGTGATTTAGAGTGGGGGACAAGGTACTCAACTCTTTTCCCACTGACCTTTCTTATTTTACACTCAAACTCACTGCCCCAAGTTTGTCCCTCATTGCTAAGATTGAAGATAACCATGGTTGGCACTTAACGCCATAAAAGCACTTTAATTCGTCGTCGTCGTCCCCCACTTGGATTACACTCCTCTTCAATCAGGCATTAATTGGAGCATTAGTTTGATATTTGGGTACCCGGGTTGCATTTATATCTTCTTCATTTTGTGCACTGTGCCTAGAATGAGTTCTGAACACCTTATACAGGTGGGCCCCCATATCCACTGATTCGGTATCCACGGTTTCAGTTATCCACGGATCGTGGGGACCCCCCAGGCTCTTATTTTTTTCCCAGTAAGCTTTGTTTCTTCCTTAAAGAAACAGGAGAAGCAGCCTCTGGCTGCTTATTACAGGCAAGTAGAACGAGACTAAGTCCTAGAGAGGCTCTGCAAGGTTAACAGAAACCTTGCAGAGCCTCTCTACGACTTAGTCTTGTTCTACTTGCCTGCAGTGGAGGCCGCTTCTCTGTTTGTTTTAAGGAAGAAACAAAGCTTGCTGAAAGAAAAATAAGCGCTGGGGGGGGCAAGCATGCCTGCCTGCAGGGGAGGCAGGGTGGGGGGCCCCTCAGGAAACCATGGAGGGGGTGTTCTCTCTTATCCACGGTTTCAAGTATCCACGGAGGGGCCTGGAACATATCCCCAGCGGATATGGGGGCCCACCTGTATATGCTCCCTGTTCTAAACATACAGTATTCTATCTACAGTATAATACTTTGAAAAGTATGTGATCATGCTGAGCAAAATTATATACGCCTCAAAATGCTTATGTGTTTTGGACATCACTGCCCTAATCTAGCCCAGATTTACTAAACTGGCCCTTTCTAGGTAGAGCTGCCCTGGCATCTCTTTCAACATGATTGTGGGGAAATAACTCAGAAACCAATTGAAAAGTAGATACGGGATCACTTCACAGCACTCTGTGCCATTAGGGAGTAATGGAGGGGAAAACCGAGGCTTACTTCTGTGAGGAGCAATGGAATACAGAGACCACAGAAGGGAACGAGTTAGTGGAGAAGTGAGTATGGGAAGAGATTTGGCAGCTGATATTTCTTGATTAAATACACTCCCATTGAGTAAACAAGCACTGTGAGCATCGACTTTCTAGTTTAGAATGCCCATTTCCTTCCCTGAGAAACAGCTCTCTCCTTCAAAATAGTTCCAGGCCGAGGAAGAGAGAGGGATTGGGGTGGGGGAGGGAAGGGGGGGAGCAACATAGGTGCGCCAACCAAAACATGAAAAACAAGTAATTATCCCTCTGTGCAGTTTGTCTATTTTGCCACCGAAAAAACAACAACAGAGCAGTTTCCCTGTGCAATTTCAGCATGAGTTCTCTATGAGTATTTCACAAACTATATTCTAAATTCTGAGGAGCTAAGAAACAGTTCTTGGAGTTTGGTAAGAAGAGCTGCTGCCTGCATTATCACAGGTAAACTGCAGTGTAAACAGGGTACACCTTTGGACTGGTGTAGGTAGAAAACACTAACCATTGCCTCCCTAAACATAAATGTGCACTTAAATCAGCTACATTCAATGGACGTACTGTATATGCATTTGTTGCATCTCAAATGCAGTTCCTCATTGCAACTCCCCTTGGACATTAATGGACATACTGGACATGCATTTGTTACATCTTTGACATCAATGGGCATACTGTATATGCATTTGTTGCATCTCAAATGCAGTTCCTCATTGCAACTCCCCTTGGACATTAATGGACATACTGTACATGCATTTGTTGCATCTACATACTGTATATGCATTTGTTGCATCTTTGACATCAATGGACATACTGTATATGCATTTGTTGCATCTCAAATGCAGTTCCTCATTGCAACTCTCCTTAAAAATTAAGGCAATCTAGATACATCTCTGTGTAGTGGGATTTTGATTCCACTCTCACTAGCTCCTGTGTTGGGAGGACACTGGGTTGGTGTCATTCTAGGTGATTCATTTCAGGGCATTGCTACAGTATTAAATGCTCTCTGCTGATAAATACTATTGTTGATACCATACTGATAAATACTATTGTTGTTATCAAATGTCCATGGGGGTGGGGAGGGGTGGGAGGGGGTGGATCCAGCAGCAATGGCATGTGCCGGATCTTATTCCCTCTTTTTCAAGCTTCAAGCTTCCCTGCCCCTTTCTTCTCCTTGGTCTCCAAGGAGTCCCATTGTGGAGCAGGAGGCTTACGGAGGGGTAAGGGGAAACAGTGGTGTTGCTCCGGTAGGGGCGGAGCCGTAAGTATCGCTCCGTCCTAGACCCTTTACTGAGCGAGCAGGAGGCGGCCCTGCCCCCTCACTGTCGGAGCCTTTCCCTTGCGGAGAAAGCAGCAGGCAAGAGACCCTGCCTGCTGCTTTCTCCGCAGAGGAAAGGCTCCGACAGTGAGGGAGCGGGGCCGCCTCCTGCTCGCTCGGTAAAGGGACTAGGACGGAGCGATACTTACGGCCCCGCCCCTACCGGAGCGACGCCACTGAGGGGAAATAATTCCCCTTTCCCCCTCCAAAGCCTCCCGATCGCCCCCCCCCCCGGATACATTGCATGCCTTTTGGCTACATTGGCAGGGGGGGGAGGATAGAATTGGGCTCTAAATTGTTAGGAGAGTCACTTTCTCTACATCTACTGGTAGAGGTCCAGCTTTCCTTATTTCCTTAATATTTTGTAGAAACTACAATCACAGCAATTATTTTGGGAAAATGTGGCTGCATCCGTAGCCATCCTGCTACACATATCATGTCCACATGAATGTGATCCCAGAGGCAACTGAAGCCTGCCACAGGTAAATGATTTGAAATGTCTGAATTTACCCTTTAAGTATTTGAATTAACTGAAAGAAGGTTACAAACCAAGGATAGGACACTCTGGGCAGATATGCAATTCCCAAATAGTTGTATTTGGATGAAACAGAAGAGTATGTTGTTTAAATACAGGACTGTAATTTAAAGACCTTCTTCATTTTAATCCTTGCAGCCCTTTAACGATGCAATCTAAAGATTAAAGGAAGGGCATGCAAAATATCTCTGGATGGAAACAGAAGGCAGAGACTTGGGGGACAACTGCATGCTTTCTAATAGCCAAGGATGTGGTTTCAGGAAGTTACCTAAGGCTACAATGAAGGAGATGAAAACCATATGCTCATATACTTTAGGTGATGATTCTCCATACCCAGTGAATTAAAGATCTCTGTAAATCACAATAAACCTGGGTAATGAAATTAGGCTATTACCAATGCAGAAGTAAATAATGGAGGTCTATATGCATTAGAAGCCCTATTTCTAATAGAGAAATATAATCCAATAGGAGGTTTCTAATAGAGAAACCTCCTATTGGAGGTTTCTGGATTTGTATTTTAAAGGAGTTAAGAGTACTGGTTTAAACGTTGTCTCAATACTGTTTGTTTTTGCAATTGTGGATGACATCTTCAGAAGGCTAAAGGGTTAGGTAACCCATGCATGCTTCATAGTGTGGGTGGATGTGTTGGAGGTGGTGAGAAGGGAGAAGAAAAATGACCTGTTAGCTCAGATAAATATTTTGCAAGTTTAAGGATTTCTTCTTTTTTAAAAAATTAAGGACCCAACCACATGTTATGTGTGATGCATGTTTTGGCCACTTAATTTCTTTTTTCCCCCCTTCTTCTTCTTCTTAAAATAGCGAAACCACAGTGGGTTGTTGTTGTTTTTTAGATACTTTGCCCCCATTGTGGTTCTGACTGGGATCATACCCTTGCATCCTATTTGCAGAAGAAAAAACACTTCCATGGAAGTGTTTGATATTTCCTTCTGCAAATATCATGCAGGGACAGTCCCGATTGGAGCCATTGGAGTAGCAAAGTATTAAGTAAAATCCTACCTGCCTGCCATGGTTTTGCTGCATCAAGTTAAGAAAAAACAAAACAGGAAATGAATCAGTCAAAACATGCATTAGATATAAACAAGTAATTTGACCCTTATTTAATATATGTATAGATTTTTTTTCCTAAAAGCAAGGTTTCCCAGGATATTGATCAATGTTAATGATTCTCCTCGCAGCCTCCAGTTGTCGCTCCCACGCCCCCCCCATGCCACATCCCATGCTGAAGCCAAGGGTCCCAACCCTCAGCAACATCTTTTGGGTGGCTTCTGGGGCTTCAGGAGGGAGGGGTGAATGGAAGAAAGTGGCTTACGCTCACATAACTTGCATCAGCATGTACTCGGGATGCTACTCTAGGAATTTCAATGAAGCCGAAATGCAAGGTTATGTTTCTACGTGGATATGGACACAGTACTGGAGATACAAAATATGTCATTTTGGCTATCAAACAAATGTTCACTAAAACACATGCACACACACACACACACACACACACACACACACACAGTGTGTTAGTTGAGGTGGTACTTATACTTTGCAAGCCCTTGGAAGTCACACTTAGTAGTCAGATGGAGAGTCTTCTGTTACATCAGCTGAAGCGCCAGGCATCAAGCATTTACCAAGTATTCATTTAGGCTAGCAGCAATCAGCATAGAGATAAGGACTTTTGACTATGTATTTTTGTACAGAATCATCCCAAAGCCTGGAGTGCCCTGTCCTCGATTGCCCCACAAGGAGCAAAATGGCATAGTCACCCTGGCGAATAGAGCAGCCAGCAATGGAGGCCACACAGGGAGAATGTTCACATGTACGTGTCCCGCCACTGTTGTTGGCACCGCTGCCTCCTCCTGTTTAGGGAAGCAGCTGGGCAGGCAAGGAGGGGGAAGTGGAGAGGAGCACAGTGAAGCGATCCAGTCTCCCAGTCTTCATTACATCTAGGCTAGCTCCTTCTGCTTGCTCCTGCCAGGCGCTGCTGAAACAAACAGTCCAATCCAACGTACCTCCCCACACGGCAATTGAGCTGCACTAACAAGGAGCGTGCTATATCTCGTGGGGGAGTTTCAGGCCCTGAAGATCTCATCTGGTAAGAGAACATTTGTTTCCTTGCCCAGGGGCAATCCCCCGCTGCCTGAATGGGTCTACTCAGACCTGCACTAACTATATATCTGGTGGAAGTCCGAGTGGATCCAGGAAGACGGATTGAGGCAGGAAGGGGGATAGGATATTGGTGGCACCACTGCTGCCGATACCATCCCCTTCCTGGCCTTGATGTGCCCTCCTCCCTGACCTGATCTCTACTCAATTCCTCCCCCTCTCTGCCTCCCTCCCGCCCCCACACTGATTTACCGCTGGCATTGGGGAATGTGGACGGCCTGATGGCACATAGACCTAGCCACTTGTTGCTTGCGGCAGTAGCCAGGCGACGCGGAATGGCGTGTTTTGCGCTTTGCGACAGCTGTAAAGGGCCTAACACGTGAGTGTAAGGCCCTATTAGGATTGGGCCAAAACAGTTCTGCTCCCAGCATGCTTCACCCAGCTGGTTTGTTTAAACAGGAGCAAGCAGGAAATGAGCAGGGTGAGGTGGTGGTGGATGGATAGACCCAACGTGAGAGAGGAAGGAGAAGTGGGAGTGCTTCGCCTCCTTCTCCTTTGTGCCAGCCTGGCCTTCTTGCTGTGTGGGCAAGAAGGAGAAGCTGGTGTGATCCTGTTCTAACAGGACTGCCCTGCTGCTGCTTCTCCTGCACTGTCACTGCTGTGATTGCTACTGCTCATGACAGCGGTGCTGGAGGAAGAGATGGGCTGCGGACACCCTGATCTTCTTCTCACTTGCTCTGCATGAGTAAGAAGAGGATTGGAGCGCAGGGTGAAGTGATGGTGGGTGGCAAGCTGGAGGACAGCCATGGGCTGTAGGGCACACTTCATCAGTCCATCACCACCACCCCTCTGCGCATGCGTTGGCGGTCTGGGACTTCCAGAGATTCCACACATGTGCCTGCAGGGCTCCTCAAGACTCGTTTTAGGAAGGGTTCCGGAGACCGAAAAGTTTGAGAACCGCTGTTTGAAAGGAAACATGGATAGGAAATTCAGGAGTCAAATATTACCATTAGGAGAATGGAAAAATGCCTTATGATCAATTCAATTAACACCGCAAGAGTTAAGACTGGCACAACAATACTGTTTTTTGGGGGGGAGTTTATTGAACTCTAGCCCACTTGGAAAAAAAATATAAAAATGCGTTAACTCCAAAGAGTGTGTGGCGTGGGTGGTGCAGGGGAGAAAAGGTCATGCAATAATTGCCATTAGGCAGGAACTAGTCAAGTATTGTAATTTTATTTTAGTACTGTCTGTTTACATTTTTGCCTATAATCCATGAGAGTCTTTGCAAAACGCCCTGGGGATTCAACATAGAACAACAATTATGGCAAAGTTTTGCTCTTAGGACAGCACAAAGAATTAAATTATGCCATTGGAAGCCAAGACATCCTCCAGATAAGAATTGGCTTATGGAAATGAATATTTATAGCAGTATGGGGGTGGGGAGTAATATTAGACTAAAGCTGGAGCTATTTGAAACAAATTTAGGAATCTTTTCCCGTTTATATAGATTTGCCAAAGTCCCTTCTCCGTGAACAGCTTTCTTCAATAGGCTTACCATATTTTGAGGTGCCCAAACCGGGACACCCCCCCCCACTACCCCCCCTCCAGAATTTTTTTAATATTTTTTTTATTTTCTGGCCTTTTTGCTTCTGGTGGTTTGTTTGTTGTTGTTTGCGGGCGCAGAGCGCCTGCTTCCCACACGTCAGCACGCTCAAATTTTTCAATTAATTATTTGACACACACGCCCCCCGTTTTTGCCCCTTCCTGGTGGTGGTGGTTTCATTCCCTGTTTCAAGCCTGTCTGTTAATAGGCTTCATATCATGTGTCATTTTGCCCTTCACCGAGTGACAAACTAGTTTATGGCAGAGGTTCTCAACCCCTTCTCGGCCGAGTACCACCTCCGGCACCACTCTCCTGCTGCATACCATTGGAAGTGACTGGCGATGATATCACCAGTTTTGGAATAGCTTTTGAAGAGAGGCATGCCCAGGCTTGTTTGCTTTTAGCTAGGTTTTGAAATCAACTTTTAGTGGGCCTTTTTACATGCTGTTTTTTTTTTTTAATGTTGCAATCCTTGGGAATAAGCCCCACTGAACTAATAAGCATAAGCCTTGGTTCTGAGCTACTTGGACCCAAGGGCTCCATTCCTCCAGAGGACAACGTCCTTCAGGCAGCAGTCAGGGGTCCAGGCCAATCAGTAAGCCAGCTTGGCCAGGTCAATTCCTGAGCGCTCAATATCAGTGGCAGTGGTTGCTCCTAATGCTCCATTGGGGGCATCATGAAAGGCCCAGTGTGGAGCTTTGCCCTGGGGGGCCCTGGCACCAGCTCTGTTTTTACTGCTTGTGATATGTTTTGCTTTTTTATCATGTGTTTTCATTCTTTGTGAACTGCCCTGACTGTATCTATATATAGAAGGATGAGACAGAGAGAATCATAATATATGCATTTGGGTTTCATTTTTTGAATATGTAAATACTGACCTGATTAGTATGCACAGTTAGTTTTGTATTGCAGCTGAGGAGCAGAGGCTGAGAGGGAGTGGCAGCATGCATATGAGGCCAATTAGTGAATTCATGACAGAGGCAAGATTGGAACTGGAAAAGTCACCTTGTTGACATACTGGAGCTGGTCTCATAGCAAAGCAGACTATTGGCCCACCTAGCTCAGCATTATTGCCTTTACACTCACTGGTTGGGGCTCTCCAGGGGTTCCCTGTCTTATCATTTAAATATTTATCTAAAATATTAATATTTTATTGATACTATTAATAATATTAATACCCCCCTTCCCACTCTTCCGGGAATTCAAGGTGACCTTACACAAAGGACAATAAAAACAATCGATTAAAAACTATACAATCAATACACCTGGGGCTGATACAAATCAACCCCTGCTAACTGGGTAAGAGGCATTTTTTTCAGTTGGTGCTCCTCTTATATTTAGCAGGGGGAGAGTAACTGTCCCCCTTTCACCCCAGCACAGTGTCTTTTCTGGTGGCTGTTGCTGGTGTTCTTCTGCATCGTTTTTAGATTGTGAGCCCTTTTGGGACAGGGAGCCACTTAATCATTTGATTTTGTCTGTAAACCACTTTGTGAACTTTTCGTTGAAAAGCGGTATATAAATACTGTTGTTAATAATAATAATAATAATAATAATAATAATACTACACATTTACACAAATACCCAGCACAACAAACCCCAAACCCAAAACATGACAAAAATAGTTACACAAGTTCAGACTCCAGCAGAAGGCTAGCAAGGAGGGGGCAGTCCTCATTTTGAGGGGAAGAAATTTCCAGAGGTAGGGGAAAATTTCTAATCCACAAGCCCCCCCCCATCCCATCCCAATAAACCATACAACATTGAGATTGCACCAAAATATATGCTCCTTGATATCGAACACAGGTGCCTGCAAACTCTGACAAAATATAGGAATCTTAATATTTATGATGATAGTTTGTGTTAAGCTTCAGTACAGACGTATTTTTCCTGCTTAATCCTCCAAATGAAAAAACAACAATGTTTTTAAAGTTATACACATTCACTTGTAGTTAATTAAAGATGCATTAAACCTCCTTCATTAGATTTGAATAAATACTTGGTCAGTGACATTCCCGTTGGTAAGAAAAGCAAAAACATCTGCTAGAGTTATGAGTGGGTTGACATCAGAGTTCACCAAAAGGGGAGCCAGAAATTTATCAGATAGGCCTTGAATTGCCCTCCTTTACAGTCACAGGAAAATAACATACTGTTTGCATGAATGGCTACAGTTGCGAAGTCCTGATGTAAATGGCACTGGGCAAATGTAGGCTAAGGAATTTACTACTTATGATCTGCATATATAAGGCATCCTTTACACTGATGCAACTTTACAATTCGTCATTGCTTAATATGACTGACGAAGGAAAAAACCCAACAACTAAGGGCCAAAGAACTGATTGCATTAAGTCTGTCATTAATGGTCAGCCTTAAAATAGGAGATGGACTAGAGAAGTGTCTCTTCTCAAAAAGCTGGGCAGCAGTGTACGTGTGTGTGTGTGTGCGTGCGTGCATGTGTATGTATGTGATCTAGTCAGGGCTGCAGCACACAGGGATGGTTTCTGTTGTTGTTGTTTTTAAACCCCTTTCCTCTTTGCCATTTTCTCATTGTAAAAGGTCCCTTCTGAAAATTGTCCCTACTTGTTGCAAACGACTGCTTTGGGGATAAACAATCACTTTGGGAATGTTTTTTGTGGGTGCAAGGGAAAACTGTTAACTCCCCCTCCTCCCGGTTGTAGTCCTGAGCAAGGTCTCTCCATGGTTTTTTTTGACAAGATAGAAGGCCTGGCGGGATATGGTTCATGGGATCACGAAGGGTCAGACACGACTTAACGACTGAACAACAACAACAAAAGAGATATTTCAGGCTCATTCCCTGTTTCAAGCATCATCACCAGTTACTCCTGGGTTTTCAGGTTTTTGGAGGTCAGAAAATGCAGGTAGGAGGGTGTAACGAAAAAAGGGAGAAATCCCCCTAAGGCTCCAACCACTAGGCTGGCAGATTTCCCTTTTTCCTTTTCAAACAATAACGTTTTCGCTGCCACCACCCGAGGAATTAAACGGTAGGCCACGCCACCTCGAGATTGCGTGCCTTCACCAAAATAGTTGCTCTGGGTGCACTGCACCAACAGGTCCAGCAGACGCAACTCAGATTAGTGTATACCACAGCTGCAACCGTGCGTGCACCGTTCAGTTTGGTACCCTGCTCCAACAAGGGCCCAACTAAGTACGTGAAACAGCTCCAACTGTTTAGACTTCAGGTAACGTACAAAGCGGTTAGCGTGGGGGGAACCCTTTAATTCAGTAATCCACACCAGATGTAAGAATAGGTGTTTTATTTAAGCTATGCAAGCATAGGTAAAAGGCAGAATAACTGCGCACACTTTATTTGACAGACAGAATACACATATGAGGTACAAAATAATAAAGCTAAACATTCCTCAACTAAGACTGGCTCCTTAACTCACCAAGGCAGATGGTACAAGGCACAAAGCCTCCAGCTAAGATGTTACATCGTGCCGTCTTTCAGAGGGTGCTCCCAGAGATGTCCAACGAAACAGCAATCAAGATGCAGAGAGAGGAGATCTGACTATGGGGCCCAGGGCTACCTTTTTTATACCATTTTAGGGGCTACTTGATAGACAGGTGATGTGACCCAATAAGCGACTTGGGACTAACCCCTTCCTCTGGAGAATGACTCAGCAAACCCTAGATTCCCATAGAAAAAATGCCCCCAGGTGAAATACATAACATCAAATTGGCTCACGAGTTCTCACACTGATATCAGACGCCACTCAAGCCTAGCTGCAAGTCACACCATTCTGATGACCTTGGCTCTGTCACCAGGGGAGAAAAGCACCCCCTCCCATAACCTTAAAGAGAACAGAACCAAATTTGATTCTTTTCGCTACAGAGGGTCTGGGCTGGTGGGAGGACCCTCCTCAACAATCCCAAGAAGCTCGACCAAAGGCAGGAGCCTCTCGGGAGTGAAAATGTGCCACTGAAAATGCCGCGTCAGAGCAAAGTTCCAGTGGTCCAGCAGTCCGAGTACCACCAGTAGTCAGCCGAAGCACCACTGGTTGAGAACCCCTGGTTTATAGTATAAGAAACCAATATCTCATCCATTTTAAAACCAGATAAGAGCCCACTGGAATGCACTAGCTTACTCTCTCATTTATCTGCTCCACAGGGATACTAAAAATGTAGTCATGACCAATACATTTAAATATATATTTACCTTCAATTTTATGTAAAGGCCAGGTAGGATTCATGATTGGTAGGCTGAGAATATTTATTTATTTATTTTTCACATTTTTATACCGCCCTTCCTCCAAGGAGCTCAGAGTGGTGTACATATTTCCTCCCCTCCTTTTGTCCTCACAACAACCCTGTGAGGTAGGTGGGGCTGAGAGGTAGTGACTGGCCCAAGGTCACCCAGGAAGCTTCGTGGCTGAGCGGGGATTTGAACCTGGATCTTCCAGGTCTAGGTCCGACCACATTTGGTTGCTGATTGACATCATAATGGCGGCTCTGTCACGTGAAGCTCAGAATTCTTTTGATAAACTTAATTGACCCTTACAAGTTGGTTTCCCCAATGGACTGCCTACCTGGTTTGTTGAACAGTCAAAGTGATATATAGGACACAATCTCTTCTTACTATCAGGTCTGAATACAGCTCCAAAGAGACATCACTGAACATTTACTGGCCTGTACCATAAAAAACAACTCAAGAAGAGATATTCTAGAGAGGTACAAAAGCCTGTAATGTTTCCTGTTGGAATTCCATGCTGTTTCAATATAACTTCGGTCTTTCCCCACAAATTATATACCCTCCCCTCCCCCCTTACTTTCTCCAAAATTGTCTCTTCTTTCTCCCTCACCCTTTACGGTATTTTATGATAATTGACTGAGGACAGGGTGGTGTACAGAAGAATAAATAAGCAGTTAGCAAACACAGAAAGCATTGTGATGCTATGATATTGTTTTTATTTCTACATTCAGCAAGTCATCTACAGTAAAATCCAGTGCACTCTGATCTCTAGCACTCTTCATAAACACATTTGTAATATATAAAGGTATATAAAGGAAGTCTTCCTGTGCAAATCTCATCAAAATTGATACAGCCCTTGCGCAACTTCCAGCCTTGCAAGAGAACTTCTCAGTGAATTTTGTCATTAAGTTTACCAGAATTTTGCAGAGGGGAAGTGTGTCTGCTGTGTATCAGCTAATGTACTGGCAGCCCATTCCCTTGGTATCTCTATCAAACCTTTCCAGTGCCATTTCCCTGCTCTTCACAAATGGCTCTTTGCAATTAGACCCGTCTGTCCTCTCTTAATGTTCTTCCTGAATCTACAGGGATGAATCTACAGGGGCCCATCTAAAGAGGAAACAGGATTTAGCCTCTGTAGCTTCTCCAATATCCTCTCACACATGTACAACAACTAGAGTGAAGTCAGTGTTGAAGCACAAGTATTGATAATGGAAGGTACACGTAATGGATGCGCCATGTACACTAACAGCATTAAAAGTGCATCATCAACTTCTTTGGAATGCACGGGGGAGACATTTGATTATGTGACAAAACTAATAGGAATGATTATTGATGCATTTGCAAGTGTTGGTGGAGCAGAGTGAAATATGATACAGTGATGATGGCCTGTAAGGTAGTAATAGAATTTTATAGAAAGCATCCAGAAAAATCCAACACAGAGCATTTCCACGATTCTGTTCGCACATCATATTTTAAGAAGTATATGCATTTGACTAAATTTGGGAGCATCGCATCATGACAAAGACTTCAAAATATCAGAGAGGTTCAAGAAACTCCACCCAATTTGAACCAATGAGGCATAAACACTTTAAAAAGAAGTCTTCTCTGCAAGTGACATTTTCTTTTCAAGCACAGTACTACTTGTTCTTCTAGTCAGAAATGTAGCATCATTTTATGTTTACAAGTAGTTATAAGAAGATCCCTGCTGGATCAGGTCAAAGGCCCATCTAGTCCATATCCTGTTTCCCACCATGACCAATCAAATACCTCTGGGAAGCCCACAAGCCAGACATGAAAGCAACAGCCCTCTCCTGCAGTTGCTTCCTACATCTGGTATTCAGAGGCAACTGTTACCTGACATGCTGTTTTACACATGTGTGAATGAGATGCCTCGGCATGCCAGGCAAGCAGGGCCCAGGTCAGTCTCATGATGTTTTGGACGGGGCTGATGGCAGGGAAGCCTCAGGCCCTACAGGCCTTCAAGAAAGAGCCAAACTAGTTTTTTCAGAAACACCCCCCCCCCCCAAAAAAAAGCTGGCTGACTTTGGAGAATCCTTGCCTTCTCTTTTTTATTTTGGAAAATTCCTATGACCAGCTACAATTTGCTTAGTCAGCAGATTTGAACAACTACAACCTGGGAGCTTCCTGATTTTGGAGTGAATTTGTATGAGCTGATTACACATTTGGTGGTGGTGGTGGTGGTGGGGAAATGCTTCATTTCATCTGTCTGAACCAGTTCCCAATCAGCTTCACTAGGTGATCCCAAGTCAACTGCTATGAGAAAAGGATGACAATATAGAACTTACAGCAATATACCGTAACCATTGTCATTAAATGCTCCAGAAGAAGAGTACATTCTTACCTGAAAGTTACCAAAGCAGCTTCCTCCAGGAAGGGTGACATAACTCACAAATGGAGGTCCAGGTGAGTTTAGTGACTCGTATACAACGGTGCCTTCACTTGAAAACACACCTTTCTGTTTCTGCTTGCTTTCCCAGAATTCCTGAAGCATTGCCACAACATTCACTAACAAAAGACAATGGGGACAACATATTAATCACAATCCATGGTGCACATGCAAGCTATATAGACAAGCATGTGGTTGAAACTATCACTTCTCCATTAAAACACTGATGGCTTTATATGTTACAAATTCATTTTTATGTTAAGAACATAAGAAAAGCCCTGCTGGATCAGGCCAAAGGCCCATCTAGTCCAGCTTCCTGTATCTCACAGTGGCCCCACCAGATGCCTTGGGGAGCACACAAAACAACAAGATGCCTATATCCTGTTGCCACTCTCTTGCACCTGGCATACAGAGAAAACCTACTTCTAAAATGGTCATTTGGTCCTCTGTAAGGGCTCAGAGCAGAGGCGTAGCTTGCGCCCCCGGAAGTGAGGTCACGTGACGTAAGGTCACGTGACGTCACGTGACGCTCGACGAGGGCGGGCTTCTTGCGCCCTGTAGCCAATGAGGAGGGCGGAGGACCCCCTCCGCCCTCCTTATTGGCTACAGGGCGCAAGAAGCCTGCCCTCGTCGCTCGTGTTCGTCTACAGGGAGGGAGGGAGGGCTTCTTGCGCCCTGTAGCCAATAAGGAGGGTGGAGGGAGGCGAGTTCCCCCTCCGTCCTCCTTATTGTAGATGAGCGACAACTCCGACAAGCGCTGGTGGTGGGCGCCCGCTGCGGCGCGGCGCTCCCTCAGCCGCGGCGCTTGGCTCAGCTGAGCCACTGGATCCACCCTCGTTACACCTCTGGCTCAGAGTACCATTCAGTAGCATGATGTTACTAGATGTTGCACTTGGTTATCTATCTTTCACATTTTCTCTTTCCTCATTCACAAAGAAGAGTGCAACCAGCTAGATTTTTAGATAGATTTCTATTGAAGTGGGACTAGGAGGAGCAGCTCAGAACATACACACACCAGGACTCACCTGGCCAGGCAAAGCCCCTGAACTACCCAGTACCAGTCAGTTACTGCAGATTCCCTCATTCACCAATGTTTGGGGTGAGGGGAGCACTGAGCATCATCTACTACTGTACTGGCAAGCTTGGGGGCCTCAGTGCAGGGCTTTGCCTCAGGGCCTCCAGCAACCAGGCATTGAGTGGGACAGTACATTTTCCACCACACTTTATCATCTTTTATGGATGAACTATGTTACATGTATGTAAGACTTCATAGATTTACTTTAAGGTAAAGATAAAATAATATGAAAAAATATAGTATAGAATGCATGTTTGGTCTCCTTTGCCTTATTGATCTCTCTCTCTTAAGACAAACCATGTGGTATTAGCTGGGATTTTAAAATGCCTATTATGGATGAGTTCACAACTTTTGTTTAAGATCCATTTAAACTTAAGTGAGAGCAAATGTGATACTTTGCCTCTCGTAAATGGCTGATGTGATGAGAAAGAGAGGGAGCTATGGTAGTGGGTCCATATGTTGATGAAAACGTAATGTGTGAAACCACTGTTAAAGGATTAGGCTCCAACCATTGGTTGAAAGTCAATAAATCTAAGTTCCTTATTCTCATTTTCACAAGGATTTCAATATGAGTGTTTCCTGTTATCCATCCAAAACAGTGATTGGCACCCTAGAAATTCAGTTTTTATTGTTCAGCTATTCTGAAAAGCTGCTTTATATGAAAATCACAGTATTTTAATATTGGGCTTGTCTCTCATTGTATGACTTGTATGGACTTTAAGTGGAAAACATAAAGACTCTGTAAAATAATATGAAAAATAAAACCCTGCTTGACCTATTTTTCAGAAGGGCATGGAGCCCCCTTTCCCCAACGAAACCAGAACTAAAATTGAAAACAGATGGTTATCTCAATGTGTGATGGTGGAATTAAGCTTTGACTCAAACTGAACAAAGGTGAAAACCCAAACCACAAAAAATGAATTGTTCTTCTAAATTAAAGTTGTATTCCTCCCTTGAGACCAGCAGAATTTATGAACTGCTTATTTAACGTGCTCTGCTACTTGCTGTTGATCTCTGAATGTCATCAAAGCAATCTAGTAGATGAGAGCTATGATTGGTGACCTGTTGCGTTTACATTCACCAAATGTATCTTATTATTTGCTTTGCAGGGGGAGGGGGTGTTCAGCTTTGACATGATAATTAAAAAAGTTTAACAGCGCAATCCTATCCAACTTACACCGCCAGTGTAACCAGCGGGGGAGGGCAGGGCGGGAGGCTTTGGAGGGGAGGGGAGATTTAAATCCCCTTTGAATCCCCCTTTGGAGGGGATTTGAATCCCCTTTCTGTTCTGGGACCTCCTGTTCTCGCTGCACCGCTGGTTACACCGGTGGTGTAAATTGGATAGGATTGCGCTGTAAGAGTGTAATCTTGTTCATGGCTATCTGGGAGTAAGTTCCATGGAACTCAATAGAACGTCTGATTGACATGCATAAGGATCTCACTGCGATAGGAGGAATCCAGCGACACGCTGCTGGTAGAAGCTCCTTCTGTGAACTGAAAGAGAGTTTCATGTGTGCAAGGAGACTTGCATGAGCGCAGTTCTCCTTCCATTCATAGCTACTGCTTTGGCTAACAGCGGGAAGTTCCTGGTGACAAAGCATCGAGGTAAACAGGACGCAAGCAGGTGAGTTAAGCATCTGTACACATTGAGCAGCAGGGCAAAGAGGCTAGGGCACTAACATCCCCGCTCCTCAAAACCAAACTCCATTAAATAAAATACAGAAAAAAGAACATACAAAGATTACTGCGAAGAATGCCACAGGTATGAGTATCTGTGTGTTGTGCATTTGGAATACTGTGTACAGATTTGGTCGCAACGCCTCAAGAAGGATATTGTAAAGTTGGAAAGGGTGCAAAACAACCAGAGGGCTGGAGCACCTTCCTTATAAGGAAAGGCTTCAACATGTGGAGCTTTTTAGCTTAGAAAAAAGGTGATTAATAAGGAGCACAACTAGATTCTGGTCTGTTAAACCATCACTTTTCAACATGATCTTTTTTTAGTTTTCATCTGTCTCTCCTCTTTCTCTAATCTGGACAAAGATACACCCCCACTGGTCTCGGATCAATTCCATTTAAAAGCCATTAAGGGAACACTGATACTTAGGGGGAAAATAATTATTCACCTTAAACCTGAGTCTGACAGGAATTGTGGTGAGGAGATCAAATCTTTCCTGAAAAGCTTGTGTAGTGTATAGGTTGGATATCAGAGGCATGAGGCAACGCAGAAATCAGGAAACAGGGCAGAAACCATGGACAAAGAGAACAGCTAAGAGCTGTGGCTACCCACACTGTGTTGTGTCATGCTTCTAGAAACTGGCGCCCATGAAGCAGTAGGCGCAGTGGCTGCTGAAGGAAAAGCGAGGCAGAGGATGGTTGTGGAAGAGTAGCCCTCAGGTTGTCTCTCACCCAGGCAAGAGCAGTGGCTTCAAATGAGGATCATGATGTGATCACGCAGGGCGGAGACAGGCAACACAATGTCCCAGCAGCAACCATGGAGGCCTTTTATACTGTGCCAGTTCAGTAAGTCTTCCAGTTGTGCATTTAAAGTTCATTTGGTCACTATTTAGGCTTGAATCATACATTACCTAAGCAATGTGATCATTGTCAAAAACATGTTTTGCCAGTAAGGGTTGGCCAGGGCAGGCGCTGGGGACAGCATCACCCACAGGGGTGACCAGGGTTGCCACTAGCCCATACGGCACCTTCATGAGCATTAGAAAAAGGTGCGCCTTCCTCCCAGCCGGAAGTGACTTTTTTTCACCAGTATCCTCCTCTTTCCCTCCATTCAGAGGTCTGAATGGCACCCCTTCGATGTGGTGCCCTTATGTAAGTGCACAACCTGCACAACAGTACAGGGTGGCCCTGGGGGTGGCTTCAGGGGTTGGCATTGACAGGCCAACCCATTGACAGGCCCACTCAGCTGGGTCGACTCCTGAACCCTCAGCACCAGTGGCAGCAGTAGCGCCCAATGCACCACTATGGGGCAGGTAGGGGATGCCATGAGGGGCCAAGTGCAGGACTCTGCCCTAGGGGCACTGTTTTCTACAGTGAAGGCGCAGCACTGCTATAGAAAGCAACCACATAATCTGGGAAATCCACATGATTGACTCCCCCCCCCCCCCAATATGACGACTGCAGTACGAAGTGCTACTCTGCAGCGATCCATGTTTGGCAGCGACCTGTCCTGCAATCATCTCTCTATGCCAGGCTGTCTGCGGCTCAGTCACAATTCAGTTTGCTAACACACATCTTATTGCAATCAATGAGACTCGCAGCTGCAAAACGCTTGGAGATTTGTGGATAAGAAAAGCAAACTGTGAGATTACAGACATCAAGTATTAAAACCGTCCAAAGGCCTTGGGAACCCAGTTATCAAAGTCATTTTTCCTTGTCCATAAGTTTTGCCTGTTCTTCACATGTTTTGTCAGTTTTACAGTAAGACTTTGAGCAGTTTGAAATATATAATTTTTCTTCTGATCATTCTGGGTGAGTCATTTGAAAGCTAGGTCAGCAATTTGACAGCATAAAGGAACGTCTTGCTTGGCTGAATATTTCCATTGCAGTTTGAGAAACAGTCAAACTTTTTTTTTTTTAAATCACCATACAGATTGACTGCTTTCTTGGCTAGACAAAAGCCCACAAAAATTTAAGAGTAGTCTATATTTTATCCTCTAATCTTCTTTATAGAAGCTCTGGAGACAATTTTCCTGCTTCTAGCAGGGGGTTGGACTAGATGGCCTTGAAGACCCCTTCCAACTCTATGAGTAAAAAAAAATGGAGCCAGTGTATCCTAACAAGTTTTTCAGGATCAAGAATATTTTCTGAATATAAAAACCTAAGACAGACTAATTTATGCAGAATACTTGTATTGGATCTAGGGGTACTTTGCATGGGTGAAAATTCTGACCCTGCAAAGTGGCCCTCTGATTTTCATTAATTCGGCCCTTCTGCTATAGCTCTCTGCACTCCTGGAGCATGTTTAAGCCCTCAAAAGTGGATTTTCTGAGCACACAGGGGCTACAGCGGAGGGGGGGGAAGGAGGAAATTCACTTGGCACTTCTTTAGAATGCTTCTCTTGCCCCCTTGTATTTAGCATAGCTTAGATTTATGAGATTAGCTGCCTGGAACATTACTGACTATACCTAAACCAATTCAGTGAAAACTAAAATAAAAATGACTGAATCCAAGTAGTCCAGTTTAACTGGCTTGTGAAATGCTCCTTATAATTCTGAAACTGGCTGCCATCCAAACTTCACCCACAGACCTCAAAAGGGACACCTCAACTCCCCTTAACCTGTTCTAGAACCCCTATCAACTATAATAATAATAATAATAATAATAATAATAATAATAATAATAATATACAGTATTTATATACCGCCTTTCTTGGTCATTGGATTTCTCCTCCGACTTTAATCCAAGGCGGTGAACATGGGCAGGCTGTCCTAACCCCCCTTGGTTTTTTTTACAATATATAAATGTCCAGTCTTTCATGAACGGCTACTTTCCAGGTGGTATCCTTTTTATAGTCTGACAATTCTGCTGGCTGGTGCCTCCCACACTTGACCGATGCAGCTGGGAGCTCTTATCTCTCCTCCTGGAAGCTTTCACAGCTTTTTGTCAGTGGCGTGTCTCGAACTTATCAAGTTCACCAGTCTTGGGGCTTTGCAAGACGGCAGCTCTCCCGACTGAGCCAGACTCTTCTGCCCTCTTCTACTACAGGTCTGATATTTCACAAAAGCTGCCCTGATGCCAGCCTCGCTCCTCTTTATCCAGAAACAGATAGTATGCAAATCAGAAAAGGCACACATTCTTCTTGGCCTAAACCCAGCTTCTGCCTATATAGTACTCACATTGCAGAACTTCATACATAATGCAGGGCAATCTTGAGTCGGCCAAAGAATCAGCCTCCCTGTCTAGTGAACCCGTATGATACACCTTTTTGCACATATTGACACTTATTAACATAAGAACATAAGAAGAGCCCTGCTGGATCAGGCCAAAGGCCCATCTAGTCCAGCTTCCTGCATCACACAGTGGCCCCACCAGATGCCTCAGGGAGCACAAGACAACAAGATACTTGTATCCTGTCGCCACTCCCTTGCACCTGGCACAAAGAAAATCTACTCCTACAACCAGGAGGTTGCTTATCCCCATCATGGCTTGTAAGCTGTGATGGACTCAGAGATGTCACTGTAGCGTGGCCCACGGGGCTGAGCCCCCCAGGGTGACGCGCGCAGAAGGGTGATGCGCGTGCACGCGTCACCTCCCCTGCGCGTGTCACCCGGGAGGTTCCGCGCGTCACCCAGGAGGCTCTGAGGCCGGGAGAAGGCCTCGGACCGTCCTCCCGGGCCTGTGTTCCTGGGCCTTCTGAGGAAGGCCCACTGCGTGATCGTTATTTATAATGTGTTTAGCGCATGCGCAGACTGTTCCTGAGGGAAAAGGGCTGCCCTTTTCCTTCAGGAACGGTCTGCGCATGCGCTAAACACGTTATAAATAACATTCGCACAGCGGGCCTTCCTCAGAAGGCCCAGGACAGCCGGCCAGGGAAGACGTCCCCGAGCCGGCTGTAACGATTGAGGGGGTGCCCAGAGCGGGCACCCATCGGGCGCCCCTCCAAAGCACGGTGCGGCCTATGGCCGCGTCGAAGATTAGTAAAGGGGGTGAGTCCGGGGGGAGGGGTCACTAGGGTGACGCGCGCCCCCCGCCCTGGGGCAGCGCGCGCCCTTGTGACGTCTCTATTCCTCCATAAATCTGTCCAATCCCCTTTTAAAGGCATCCAGGCCAGGTGCCATCACCACCTCATGATCATGATCTGGGGTGTACACCTAATAAGTGTAGGGTTGCCAAGGGTTGGCCCGGAGTCTCCGGGAATCAGCGTCCCTCTTCTGGTGACTTCTAAAAGCAATCCTGGAGATTTTAATAGGGCCTCCTTGACTTAAAGAGCAATGCTATGCATGCCTGCTCCAAACCAGGGTGGTGGTGCTTCTCCAAAATTCCTTGTTCCAGCCTGTTATGTGGCTCCATTAGAAAACAGGGAGGCAGAATGAAGATCATGATGCAGGAAAACAGTAAGAAGGGACAGTGCGTCAGTAGACGGATGGACTGGGGGACCTGCATCTAGCGCCACTGCCAAAGACTGTGACAGTGGAGCTGGAGGAGGGTCTTGCTGTCATCGCCAATTCTGCTTCTGACTTCTCTTTCCCTGGCTGGGTGGGGGCGGGCAGGAGATCCAGCCAGCTCAGGTGGCAGCCATGTGCTCATGTGCATGCTAATAAACCAGAAAAAGGGCAGGTACATTTTGTGTATATGTGAGGCATCTGGTGCCAGTGATGATGTCACACAAGCGGCGGTGTGCATTGCTTTCAGTAGTCACCTGTAGATTGATCCTGGTTCCTGGAGACTCCAGGCCAATCCTGGAGGGATGGCAATCCTTTGTACAAGACTACAGATAAGAAAGAATTTCCAAAATTTTAGCTGTAGCCTTTTAATTGTATTTCCAATGACAACAGCAGCCCAGACCACGTTCAGATAGACTAGCCTCGTGTAGGAGATTATTTGTAGATACATTTCTAGAGCAGTGTTTCTCAAACTGTGGGTCGGGACACACTTGGTGGGATTTCTGATGGGTCCCAGGTAATGGAAAGATCAGATAAGTAATTGCCACAAGCCCCGAGGCTATTCAAAAATCAGATAGCCACTCATTGCCCTTCAAAGTGCTGAGCTCCTGCAGTTTGCAAGATAGCTGCTAATTGTCCTGCGAGCTGCTGTGTTCTTTACTTGTAAATAAATATATTTATTTTTTATTTCTAGATCACCTTTTTAAAGTCTCGTTAAGCTAGGTGGGTTCCAATATAGTGTCATTTTAAAAAGTGGGTTCCGGTGTTAAAACGTGGGTTCTGGTGTTAAAACGTTTAAGAATCACTGTTCTAGAGGCATGAGAATCGGCATGGTACAGAAGGCCTGTGGAGTCTAAGAAAGTAAGAGGGGGGGGAGGAGTTTTTCTAAATGGTAATATTGGTGGGATGCGTTTGTTAAAATTGTCCTGGTGCGCAGGGGAGAAACTTGTACATCTAACAGGCTCTTTATCTTCACAAGTCAGGCACGAACGACAGTGCTGGCGAACAGAAATCCTTCCACAATGGCAATGACTGCAGGGGTGACATCATCTGGCTGGTTGAGGCACAACTGCAAACCCCACTCTACACTGGCTAAGCCATTGCATCTGGAAACACCCAAGAAATGTCAGCCCATTATTATCTTGAATTATTGAAAGAAAGAAAAAGTCACCCTAAGCAGTTTATAAGCTATGGGTAACTATTTTGTATTAGGGTAGATCAAAAGGGTTAGATGGTCCAAGGCCTTGTTGTTTTCATTGCACACATATATATGGTGGCTCCTCTGCTACGTTTGCCTGAAATATCCCTGATTTCCACTATGTTTTCATAGATGTTATATTGAGACACTTCTTTTTTGTGATTTCCGAGTTGTATCTCCCTGCTTTGCAAAACCTTGCAAGTTACAACCAAGCTTAGTGCGGCAGTTCACCTTCTGAGACTGCCCTCCATTTGCACTGCCTTTGCTTGTGAAAATATCTTTCGTCTTGGATCCACAGATAAGCAATTTCATTGACTTCACTGCCGGATTTGTATACAACTGAGCCACTTGCTCATGTGTCTAGAATTTTTAAACTTGGCTTTTTGACACTGGATACAGTTACTCTAACCAAGGAGAACAGAAAAAAAACCAAGATCATCTTATGTTTAAATTGGCAATAAACAGGACAGTGCAGACAAGAGTACCCCAAGAATCGGCTGAGCCTGTTATTTGAGGAGGGAATCACTAGGATTGATGGAAGCCTTTCAGAGCAGAAGTTTTGCAACCTTACCAGCAGCTTGGAACGGAGCCATAATCCTGAAAATATTTCATTGTCACAAAAGATCCATTTATAAAGAACACACACGGTAAGTATTTCCTGCTTAGTTAGTTTTAAACTTTAAAAAGGGGGGGGGTAGAAGAAGGGTTGTTTTACCTAACTTGTCAGACTCTTTTTAAGTAACTATTGGACTATAGAGAAAAATATAGGCCTTTGGAGTTTAATACATTTCATAGTTGATTTTTGGTTTCTTATAAAGGAAGATTCTTTTGTGCAGGGCTACTAAAATTGTCTTCCATTTCCTCAATCAATCTGTGGCACATAATCAGTAGAACCATATCATTTAAACAAATACCATAACTTATAAGTGCACCTTCTTGCAGCTGCCTCCCATTAGGGGGCTATAATTTAACACACACCTCGTACTGAAGTTGTAAAAGGTGGGCTTAGTTTGATGCAATCAGATTGCTTAAATTTATAGAAAGAGGGGGGAAAAACCATTATGGACCAAAATGGTGACATTACATATTATAGAAGGAATAGTGTTTGTTGTCTTTTTATAAATCACATTTAATACAAATCACTATAAAACAAATACACGTGTGCCTACAATCCGTTTAGCACTGTGAGCATAAGCTGGTGTGTCATGCTAGAGATATTCTGCATGGATAGTTGGTTTAGCACAGTAGGAAGAGACCAAGCTGTGAATCAGAACTTCCCCTGTTGGAATCTTGCCTCTCCAGGAACTCCCTAGGTGGCTGGAGGCAAACCACTCCCCTCTGAGCTTCAGCTTCCTATCTGAAATATGGGGATAATAATACTTGGACTGCAATCCTATACACATGTACCCAGGAGTAGGTTCCATTAAACTCAATGGGGCTTACTTCTGAGTAGACAGGCCTAGGCTTGCACTGTTACTTATCTTATAGGGTTGTCATAAGGATTCCATCAAGATCATACATGTCAAATGTTGCCTTTTACTTTCAGATGGAGTTTTATAAATGTGAAGTATTATTATAATTAATAATTATGCGCTTCGGTGTTGAGTCATGCCGGCCACATGACCATGGAAACGTCTTCGGACAGCGCTGGCTCTTCGGCTTTGAAATGGAGATGAGCACCGCTCCCTAGAGTCGGACACGACTGGACTTAATTGTCAAGGGATACCTTTACCTTTTTTTATATTATTATAATTATAATTAGTATTATTATAATTATTATAATTAATAATAAGTATTATAGTTAATGTGAGTAGATAAATAGGTACCGCTTGCGGGAAGGTAAACAGCGCTCCGTGTTCCAGCCGCATGCTACACGCTGCGGCAAGGAGAGTCATGCCAGCCACATGACCAGGGAGGCGTCTTCGGACAACACTGGGTCTTTGGCTTTGAAATGGGGATGAGCACCATATCCTAGAGTCGGACACGACTGGACTTAATTGTCAGAGGTCACCTTTACCTTTTATTATTATAATACAGGAGGTTGTAATCTGCAATGAGCTTTGCCTAGGCTTATGAGATCTCCAACTGGGACAGAGTGCTAGACATTTAGGAGAAGGAATGTGGGCAGGTGTAGCTTGTTAAACCTTAGAGTACAATCCTAGGCATGTCTACACAGAAGTAAGCCTCACTGAACACAATGAGACTTACTTCTGAGTAGACATGTCTAGGATTGTGTTCTAAGGTTTAACAAGCTACACCTGCCCACATTCCTCCTCCTAAAGGTCTAGCACTCTGTCCCAGTTGGAGATCTGGTAAGCCTAGCTTTGCCTCTCTGTGCTTTGTCTTCAAGTTTGAGCAACAGTTGCAAACCTGAGGCTTCAAACCTGCACAGACCCAGGACTTTCCCCCCTGCAAGACCTTCCCCAGCCCAAACAAATGAAGCAATGTCTTGGATTGTCAGCTCACATGAGCGACCCATCTTGGGAGATGCTGCTGGAGAAACACAATTATGTGTGTAATGCTGTATATGATATGGGTCTTGGGATCGCAACTAATGTTATCCAGCTGCTGTATGATATATCACCTGAAACAAAAGCACAGAAGTGCTGCTACTTACCCAAAGGACCTATGTTCCCCATGTAAAATGTCACACCTAAGGGTTGTGTCCTAACAAAGTGAGTCATGATGAAGCACCATTGAAATCAATGAGAAAAGACAGTCATGCTAACTTAAGTCCCACTAATTTCAATTGCACTTAATCATGACTAATTTTCTTAGGAGGCCACCTTTTGTGGTCACTGCAGGACCTTCCCTTACCCATACTTTTTCTACAGGAAGAGCTGCTGCTTTTAGTCAGCATGGACAACACTGAGTTAGATGGACCAGTGATGACTCCGTATCAAGCAAGTTAATACATCTGACACTCCTTTTTCACAGGTGTCTCTCAGCAAGAGTTACTGTCTTGGAGGCGGAGCCACACAAGACTTCCACACCCACCCAACTGCCTTTAACTAGGCTTACTAGAATTGTAAGCCTAGGACAGAGTGCTAGACCTTTAGGAGAAGGAATGTGGGCAGTGACGCTCTGGCTCCCTTCCCCCCGCCCCGCCCCTTAAGGGCAAAACGGAGCGTCCCGGTCGGCGATATGGTAAGCCTAGCTCTAAAGGCTGATTCACACTAGCCCTTCCGTGCACGTTTGCTCTACTCTAACGTCTGTACGTGCGTCTAGCAGTTCACTGAACGTTTGCCCGCCTTCTTGAAGAAAGCGCAGCTGTGATTGGGTGAAGAGAAATGCGCTTCTCTGATTGGTGAGCTGCCTAGCACCGGGAGCATAAACGCTAGCTTAAACGCGAGCGCCGCAAAAAGATAAACCGAAACCATCTCTCCTGGCTGCGTCGTAAGCTCATGCTGCGTCAGACGCAAGCATGAAAAACGCACGAAAAGAAGCCAAAACGCGCACGGAAAGGGCTGGTGTGAATCAGCCTTAAGGGTTTAAAAAGGTACACCTGCCCACATTCCTTCTCCTAAAGGTCTAGCATAGGGGTGGCCAACCTGTCAACATGAATGCTCCTGGCCCCATAATGGTTGTATAGGTGAGGGCATTTCAGCAGGTGCAGCTGCTTTAGCAGCACCGTCAGCAACTGCAGCTGCCAAGATTCTGTCTTCTACACAGCTCTTAAGAACGCAGAGGCCCTAATGGTGGAAAGTTGGCCACTCCTGGTCTAGCACTCTGTCCCGGTATGGATCTGGTAAGCCTGTTTATAACAATTCAGTAGAGGCACACCCACCTGATGATAACACACAGGTCTGTGGTCCCTCCTGATGTTGAATGTGACTGTTCAAAGGAGCATGTGCTTTGCAGCACTGCATGGTCTTCTTGAACCGAGAGAATTGTACAATCACATCAGCAAGCAGGATATCAAAAGTACCATTGGGAGCCACTTCAACAGCTGCTTAGGGCTGCTGATCTACCCGACTATTTCTGAACTGGTTTCTGATCACTCCAGCTCTGCTCTTGCTTTCCTGTCTTTGAGAACTGTTGACACTTCTCCAGTCTTGCAGCTTTTTGCTGCCTTCAGCGGCAGTTACCAGTGATTTATTCCTGGTTAATTCTTTATGCAGTTGTTGAGCATTATCTGAGCATTTGCCCATTTCTCATTTCGTTTTCCTGGTGGTTGTGAAGGTCATGTTATTTCCAGTGGGGATCTTGGCCCTCTGCCCCATCTAGGCATCTTGCCAAAGAAAGACAAATTCAAAAGCAGAGTTGGGACCCCTGGGCGAGTAGTTTCATATGTCCTGAAACTAGCCCAGGATTAGTCTTACACCCAGGTTTCAAGAGCTGCTCTGATCTCTTGATTAATCAAAACCATTAAATACAAGGAATGATGATGAGTGAGTGGCCATGCTTGTTTGGGAGAATCCAAAGGGACTGTGGTCACCAGGCTGCCATCTGATCGGTCCATTGAGATTTGCTTGTGGCTTTTAAAAAGCATATGATGAAATGGGTCTCCAGATAAGGGCCGAGCTTTTATTATCCTAAGGTACAGTTCCTCCTCGACCTGCTGAAAGCCAAACCACTGAAAAGCTGGAGTAGGCTTTGAGTGGAGAGTTCAGAAATCTGTAAATTTCTAACCTGCTTTTAATTTGGTTACCTCTGGCTGACCTCGAAACAACCTGAGTCAGCCGTAGCACATAAACATGAATAGGCTGACATGATGATGGAGTGCACTGTTTCTAGGCCCCCCTTCCTCCTTTCCAATCCTATGACAAATGGACCTGGTCTTTGCAGGTATGAGTTTTTGAGTGGTTTTTTGCAGCTATTATTGCTCCCCGGTAGGAACGGGTTAGCATAGTACTCTGTCCCCATTTTGTTCCTTTTACCTATTTTGGACTGACGTTGCGCTGTGAAAAGATGTGTCCATATAAAAACTTTGACCCGTGTTAGCTATTATATATATGATCAGTTTTATGATGCTCTGATCAGTTTTATGAATTTTCTCACTGATATGTTCTGAACAATTAGCTCTGAACAACAATGCTTCATCATGACTCACTTTGAGTACTGATCAAGCATCCAGTTCATGATGATGATGATGATAAAAAAAACTTGAGTGATTTGAAATTTTGCAAAATGTGTCTTCTCTTTTGAAGTTCTCCATTTTGTGAAACAGAGGTGCTGTGAGAAACACTGCCGGAATGAACACAATGGGGCTTGCTTCTGAGTAGACATGCCTAGGATTGTGCTCTAAGGTTTAACAAGCTACACCTGCCCACATTTCTTCTCCTAAAGGTCTAGCACTTTGTCCCGGTTGGAGATCTGGTAAGTCTATCATAGGACAACACACTTCCTGTCTTTTTCCTTTGGCTTGTGGAGTTTTATTGGCCAAGTGCATGGTTTGGTATTCTCTGCTTGTTTGTAACATGATATCTGTCCCTTGAACATTGAACAAATATACTGCAATGAGGCTATTTGTCTTGAAGACTGAGATATTTGAATTTAAGTTGATGTGTATGTTCAGGACACAATTCTACCTTCCACATTGACCCCCACGCCCATTTCAAAGAGCACCAAAAAGATGTAGAACACTGAGATGGGTGCATTTATGACGTAACATCTCATACTTCAGAATATAATCACCAGTTTGAACCCATAACCATTTTCAAGGGGAGAGGAATGCAACTGTATTGGAATGCAACCTTTGAAACAGGATTCTTTGAAAACTGTGGTTTACTAGTTCTTAATTCCCTTCTACATTAAGGGGAGCTGACAGCACTCAGCACATAACAGGATGAAGACGACGATGTACAAGGGTGTTGTGCTCTTCATTGAAAGAACAGTTTTTAACGGTTGACCCCACATTGTGATAAGATTCCAGTGAAAACGATATTCTAACCTCACCGTGTTTGACGTGTGCTTTTCTGCTTTATTATAGCCAGCCCACAAATCTGTGGGTGGTCACAATAACTTTGTCTGAGAGGCCAGTACATGCACTTTCAATCAAAAGCTTGTCAGTTGATCTTGAGGAATCTACCACAATGGAAGGGAAAAACTGCCTCCCTTTCCCACCTTTTCTAGCTCAAATTCTTTCTACTTACGAGACGCATCTGCTCTCAGAAGGTTTCAGAATAAAAACTTCAGCTCACTGTGGGTCTGTCTGCTGTAACAGCACAGAGTTTTCCTTCTGGGTGGCCCAGGAAGCTCTACAGTATTTGTGTTTATCTGTCTAGCTCATGATTTCTGTCAAAGTATGTATGGAATAGCCGTTCCATACGCGACTTTGCTCTCTCACCAGCTGCTTATTTAAAGTCATTCATTCCATGCTCATTTTGAAAGAATGCACCAGTAACTCTTAACATTGATACTGACAAAGGAATTAAGCAGATAGTTTTAAAAAGTTTCAAGTTTCTCCTACATATTGTGCAAGAGTATAATATAGATTACAATCAACTTTCTATGTGAAACGTTACCCAACAAAGGTAGCACAGGATTTGTGTACACCACTCAGCTATTTAGGCTAAAATAATAACTGACAGGTTCAATAATTTATACTCCCCTCCCCCCCCCAAAAAAAATTGAGCTGAACAAAAATTTCAGAGAACGTGAGACTGCATTCTTAAATGCTTACATGCATTTATCATAAGAAATTTTGTAAAATGTTTTAAAAGATGTGTGATGTACAGGAATTTTGCTCCTCTGGCCGCAGATGCAAATGTTTATGGGCTAAATTCTGATGCTTTCCCATTAAATGGCACTTTACCCTTGCAGAAATCTTCTGCAAAGCTGCCACAGTGGAAGCCGTAAATGAAGCTTCTGTTGTATTATCCAGAGGTGAAGCAGGCACTTTTTAATATTGCAGAAGCTAATTACAACAGTTTTTGACACAAGCAGGAGTCTAGGAATGAAATTCAGGAGCCTTGAGTGCAAAAAAAAAAAAAAAAAGATTAGAGACTCAATAGTGTACTTATAAACAGCATTGCTTTTCGACATAGCACAAAGTGGTGTGCGTGCGTGCGTTTGTGTGCGCACGCACACGTCTTATAAGCAGATGAACTCATGCGTTATTTATGAATAGGCTATTGCATGCTGTGATTACAAACAATATGTGTACATCTTAGCATCAAGGTCACGTTTTAGAATATGATAAAAAGTCCAAAAGGTGTGCCTCAAACTCTTCATCAAATATAACAAACGTTCCTAGAGGGAGAAGTGAGTATGGTAAGTACACTATATTATGTTTCCCTGCATCTGAATGACCTTATAGTAGAGAAACTGGATAGATAAGTATTTAAAAAACAGGTGTTGATAAACATCACACACACACACACAAAACAAACCCCAAAACCAGTTTAGATGGAAAGGTGCCTAAAAATGTAAAACAGAATTAAATGATTTGATTGCCTCCGTTACAGGTTTCAATTGGCTATGCGTGCAAGTATTGTTTCAGAAGCCCAGAAACTTTGTTTGGTACTTACAGTCTTTAAAGGCAAGTGCAGGGTCTCTGTGAGGCAGGACTTGGGAAATTATATGTTGCAGAGATTCCAAAGTTCTGTCCATTTCTCCAGACTGCATCCACCAAGTGTCCACATGCCTGAATACTCCCAGTCCTGTACTGAATGTATGCAGTTCATTGATGAACTGGATTACCAAAGAATCTCTTTCAACATCTGCCAATCAGACATTGCCCAGATTCAAAAGACCCTTCAGGGGGTCCTCCTCCCTGGCTCGCTTATCTTTGTTGTAGGCTGAGCTAATTAGCCAGAGAGGCAGGCTGACAGGCTCCCTTCCTATGGCTTTCTTCTGTTAAACACACCCACCTACTGGCTACTTGGAGAAGCTAATCATGTGAAAGGCATTCCTCTTTTCATCCTGACATTGACTGAAGCTGCTGAACCAGACAAAGTTTGGGTTTCTGCTGACTTAAGAAGAATCCCTCCCCCACTTTGTTGGAAATAAGGAAAAATTAAGATTAATATAGCGGATCCGTTTGATCAGACAGACAGGAAAAAGAAATGGAAATAGTTCACCTAGAAGGAACCTCTGACCTGTTTTAAAATAAAAATTGCACACCATTAAAAGAACGTTCTTACTCTACTACAACATCAATGGCTGTTTTGTGGCATCTGGCTAATTTGGCCAAACAACGAAAGCACACGTAATGGGATTTGCCAGCACATGTGATTTTCTTGGATTCATGCTGGGTTCAAGCAGTTTCCCCTATATGTACATGTACAGAACCTTAGAGTTTTGCCATAAAAAGTTTTGCTATAATATTATTGTGGAGAAATGGAAAAGCATAGTTATATGGGTGGATCCAATTTGAACATGTTATTTCTGATAACAAATGTTGAGGAGAAGAAAGAAAAAAACACCTTCCATGGGTGATAATTTGAATTTGATGTCATCAACTTGTAGGGTTTTTGTGAAGAAAGGTTGATCTCCTATACAGACTTACCTGGGAGGAAGCCCTACTGACCTCAGTGAGGTTTGTTAGCAATTAGACATGCAATTAGACTACATACGGGTGATTCAAACACTACTAAATACAATGTGTCCCTTCCCCCCCCCCCCCCCCGTCAACTGACCTGCACTAAATGATTTAGGCCTGATCCCTTGAATTGCTTCCTGATTTGATTTTTAAAACTATTTGCCAGGGAAAGTAGGCGCCAGACACACCCACATGGAGGGAGTAGTGCCTAGCAACCCTTCCTGCTATTTCCTTTTTTTCACTAGGTGAGCAGCTAAAGGGGAGGGGGGAACTGGTAGATCTTTCTGCTGCCACCATCCCAGGCCAAAGAGATCAGGCAGAGGGGTCTCAGTCATCTGGGAAAAACTCCCCCTCCCAGGACAGCATAGAACCCCTTGGCCTGCAGCCTCCTCTGGGCTCCTTCTCTGACAACGTTGCTTATGCAGCACCGTCTATGAGAGCTGGTGTGGTGGCAGACGGTGAGGGGAGTGATGGGGCAGCAGATTTGGGGTGTCTTTCAATCCCAAGTCCACCATCACCTCCCTCTAGCCTGCTGTAGACAAGAGTTGCATCGACCTGCTTCCCGCTCACTCAAGTGAGAAACAAATCATCTGCCTCTTTACTGTGCTCCTGGTGTGGTTTTCTCAAACCCAGAAATGCAGGATGGACTTCTGGTTTTAATTTGTCCCAAACTTCTGAGTTTGAGAAAGCTGCACAAGCAGCACAGTAAGGGACTTTCCCCCCCTCTCCAGAACATCACAACAGTGGCAGCAGTGTGGGGCAGCAGTGTGCCAGGTCCCTTGGTTACATGTGTAGAGTAATGAATTCAGTTTGCTCAGCAAAAGATCTCCAAGTTTAAGCTCATTTCCAAGCAAATCCAAAGTGGGTGGAGCGGGAGGGGGGGGAAGCTTACCTATCTCTGTTTAAAATAGCACTACAGCTTCCAGATGACAACTTCCTTGTAAGGAACGTTATGGTTAATGCTCCAAAATGGTTGGTTAGTATTTTTTTTAGTGGGAGCTGCTGGTTATGAGATACTTTGGAGTCTTTCTGTGTGTTTGAATGAGAGAACCATCAGAGGTTGGGAAAAGTAAGTCACCCCCACCTGCTAAGGGGAGTGGGGGAGATATGTGTTAGATATAGGGAGTGGCCATAGCTCAGTGATAAAGCTTGTGCTAGCATGCAGAAGATCCACGTTTCAGTCCTTGGAATCTGCAAGCAAAGCTGGGACAGATCGCTGTCTGAAACCTTGGAGGGCTGATGTAGATGTACCAACAGTCTGCCTCTGGATTAGGCAGCTTCATACATACTTGAAGGTTTCTGAGTCAAAAACTCCAGAAACAAATACACTGAAATAAACCCTAGCACAAAATCAATACTTCCTCTCCCAAACCAGTACACCTACATGGAAAATAGGTCTGTACATGGCCTCCAGGCAGGATCAGATCCTTGTATGCAAGCAATATATATATATATATATATATATATATATATATATATATATATATATATATATATATATATATATATATATATATATATCTTTGTCTGACAAGTCCAGAAAGAGCTCTCAGTAACACTGACGGTTCCACAGGGAGGCTTGGCAACATATCTGTAGATGGCTTTGATGAAAAGCTAAGGGCCAAGACTACATGTTACAAAAAATGGACATGTTGGGCCTGGTTTTTCCCTTTGATTAATAGCATAGGCGGGGAATGGGGGCTTTATCACTTTGTCTTCACTGCAGTTCCCATTCTGATGCCCTTCCCTTCCATGTGCCATTTTAATTAGCAAAAAAAAAAAGAAACCTGAACATCAATGGAAGATTTTTCCTTATTATGAATGTGCAGGGTTCACATGATCAGAATAGGAACTGTGGTGGGGGTAGAGTGCTAGTCTCCTACCCTGGCCCTGTCATGGTTTCAACCCATTTCACACACACCCTCCCACTACTAAAAAAAAAAAAAAAAAAAAGGAAAAACCACATTCTTGGTAATTTGCACTTTGGCCCTCAGGAATGAAGGCAAGGAGAAGGATGTGATGATCCATTACCGATTTCTTCTTCTGGATCTGGAGTAGTAAATATTAGCAAGCTGGAGCAACATATGTACCTGACCAGTTTTGTCCCTAAAATAATGTAAGCATGTGTCATAGGATAAACAGAGCTATGTACAAGGGATTCCTTAGGATTTTTCCCCTCTCCGTTTTGAAACTTTACATTGTCCACAAAGTTATAAAAACACTAAACACACCCTGACGTGCAGCCATTAAAAATGCATTTGAAGAGCTTTGATAAAACAACCCTCTTATACCTGCTAAATATGCGAATTTGTTAAGACTGTCAGGAACATTATTGACTTAACCTCCATGTTTCCTGGAGTTCCCTATAAATAAAGTAAACTTTTGTTTGAATAGCCACATATGAAACATAAATGGAGCACTGCAGAGTTCCTCCCTTGTATAAACTTCATGGTGACCTTTGATGACTTCAGATACTTCAGGCATTCTCCTGCTGTTCTTGATAAAGATATATCACACTCCACAGTTGGGGCTGAATGCCTCCCTCATTCATTGCCATAGCCAAAGAGATGCTGTAATCTAAATAAAACTGAAGGCTACGGACAAATGGTTACTTATGGTCATCCCTTGTAGTGACTTAAACACAATTCATGCTTTCAAGCCTAAGTATGTGAAACTGCATTTACTCACACTAATCCCGTTACTTTTTCCTGTATCTCTCCCCCCCCCCTGTAAGTTGGAGGGACGTATGAAGTTAACCATATCCTGAATCACATCAACAGTCCATCTAGCTCAAGGTATGATCCTCGTCTCCTCTGTGAATGCTTTGCATGCACCAAGGTCTCAATAGATGGTCTACTGAGGCCTCAGCTTTCCATTTCTGGCTGCAATGGAGTATCTAGCCTTTCCCAATAAAAGTCTGGCTCCCCCCCCCCCCCCCCCGTTATGGACGGCTGCACTCACAAGCGCAGCAAGTCCTTCAGTGGTGCTTTTGCACAGGCAGAATAGCACTAGGCTGGTAAGAGCTGGATTAGACCCTTGGAACCTAACCTGTACTTAGGTAGGGGACTTAGCGTACACCAAACATATCTAGCCCTTGCTGTGCTGCATACTCATGCTTTGTGGAAGTAGCCTGGAGAGGTACCAGCATTGCATTTGCTCCAGCACAGGAGCAGCACACCAGGCCAAGCGTTTATAGGAAGAGGGGAAGAAGAGATCTCAGTGGCCTATAGAAATTGGTGTTTGTACAGAACAGCATGTGCTTCCTTCATGGAAAAAGGAGGACGGTTCTGTTAGCCTCTTAAGCTCTATGTACTTGGCTTACGTTACTATGTAAATAACACACTGACAGCACACTTATGTGTCTACTCAGAAGTAAGTCCCATTGCATCCAATGCAGTTTACTTCCAGGAAAGTGTGTATAGCATTGCAGCCTGAATGTGCTAACATATTAATAATTATATCTTATTACTAGAATGACTGCATTATGATACCTATAGCCAATATTATCCAGTATTTTTTCCAAATGACAGCTGTGTGCACCTACTACCATGCTATTAAAAAGTCAACAATTAAGACAGTAAAATAATTATCTGTTCTTCTTGCTAAAGTTTGGGTCTGCCATGTAAATATACTGTTAATATTGGGTGTAGTCTATCTGTGGAGACTTCCTAGGCAACAAGGAAGAAACAATGCACTCTCCTTAGAATATTTGATGTTATCCTTAAACAACTAATAAAACTGTCATTAGCAAGAAACTCTACCAATATAAGCGGAATTTCACAGCGATATTTCATTGTATATTGTTTCTTTTTCCTTTTTTAAAAAGGACATTTCATTATACATTATAAGGCCTAGGAAAAGGTTAAATGAGAAACAAGACCCACTATAATCACTAGTTGGTCTGATTTATCTTTAGGCTTCCGATATGCAGCATAACTTTCAACAAAATAAGTAGCATTTTTTAAGGTTGCCTTTAGACACCTCTAATATCCTTCGCAGTTTCCAAACTTCCCCTCTTAATTTTAGAGATACTATGTTAGATCCAGCATAGCAATTGTCTGCTTCTACTCTTGTAAAAAGTAATCTAAAACTGCAAGACTGGAGCCAAGTGCTCCTGGCTATAGTGTTTTCAAGAGCTTCAGTAACAGGCTATCTAGGAAGTTGCTGAATGTAGGTGAGCTGAATTTATTAGCAGTTGCACAGACTTGCTCAGAGATGGAGTGCCTGCCAGGCCTGTGCAACATCATTTTTATTACTTGTCAGTTTGGGCAGAATTTATACATTGAAACCTTGGGGGTGGGCAGAAAAATCAAATAAGAGCTTCAGGGGTCAAAGCTCTACCATTCATGCAAGATTTGCTAACCTTTGTTCAAGCTCAGAAATCAAAATATTGCTGAAGGTGTTACATTAACTGTTGGACGCCCTTTGATTTAAGGCAGTTTAGTCACAGTGCAATCAAGCAGGTTAAAATCACCATCAAGTAGTAATTTAACTGATTTGTGGATTGTTCTGAAAGTATGAGCCACAACTGCATAAGCTTGTGAATTTGCACCAGTCTTAAAAATCTCCTAAACACCTTTGCAGACCAAAACAATGCATGATTATATTTCAACTTTGTTTATTTACTTCACTGCTTACTGAAAAGCAATTTGCTTACTCGGAAACAAATTCCACTGTGTCCAATGTAGCTTCACCATTTGGTAAGTGTTCACAGGATTGCAGCCTAGGAATACAAGCCAACGCACACTTACCAGGGAGTAAGCTACATTAAACACGTGGGGCTTGCTTTTGAGGAAACACACAAAGGATCAGACTGAAAAGCAGGGCTCCTATATGCTAAAATCTTTGTCTGAGTGTTTGAATAATAAGTTTCTGCCCTAAGGTTACTTTCTCTATCAATTACAGCTGTGAGTTTTGAGAGAGCTGGGGGCTTGTGTTTGTCAAACAGCAGCACGGCAAGTCACTGTTACAATGCAGACAAGTTTCGAAAACAGTCTGTGACATGGCATGGACTCCACTGAACAAAGTAAAAAAACACCTCGCTGGGCATGCCCAGCAAGCCTTTGGAAACCAGTCTGTGTGCTCTCCTTTTAATTTAAAAATATTATACATTTAATCACTTTGCATAGATTTGAACCATTCTCCGTTACGGTACAAAGAACAGAATGGGACATCGTAATTAAGCAGAAAGCTATTTCTTTCACTGATTTCTGTGATGCAAAGGAAGAAAGAAAACATTTCTGTAGGAAGTCAGCCCCAGAAGCTCGCTGCATCCAAACTTGACTTGATATTGTACATGTGTTCTCGTCGTTGCTTGGTATAAATATTTGCTTCCCCTTTCTGCAGTCGTCGCCTGAGAGTGGCTTTTTGCTGTTTGGTCAGCTGGCGCTTTATCTTCTGTTTTACCAGTTCCTACAAGATATTTCGAAACCCCAGACATTAGTCTTATTTGCAAGTCACATGCCTCTTTTAAAACAGAAGTACTCAAAAGATGTTGTATACAGCAGTCACTTCTCACAAAATGAACCCAGAACTTAGCAGGTTTTAATCAAGAGAAGCCTTCTCGTAATTAATGAACACCAATTCATTTCACATGACATCTCAGAATCAACAAGTTGGCCAGAGTACTTACACAATACAGGGAAGACATGCAAAGGCAAGCAGATTGCAAAAATGCTATGAGGTAGTCTTAACAGGGTTTTGAGATGGTCTGAATGAATACTGTTCCCCCTTGTGGCTGAGACTAGTCATAGATTCCCAACACATAGAGCTTGGAAGCTGTGCACTGCAATTTTATACACATTATACAATTACAAATACAATGAACTTTTACTTGGATATATTTACAGGACTTGAGTTTTAGGCTGACTAGAGAGCCACGCCTTAGAGTATAGGAGAGGCAAAAGATACGCAGAGAAAAAATGCAAGTGATCCTGCTCCAAACTGGACTGGACCTACGTCCCAAGCAGTAAACCATTCAAGACCAGCTAGGTGAAGCTGGGCCTTACATGCTGGATAGAGCTGTCAACATTACTAGAAACTGATTTTGAGGTATAGCCTGTCCTACACTTGGGGCTCACAGAAAAGGTTAACAGTACTCTCAGAAAAAGATGGTTTGGACACAATCCAGTTCATGCACACAGAGCACTGTGCTGGAACAGTGCATATGGGAGCAGAGGATTCGGTAATACACCAGATGCTGCCCTCTTTATTTTTTCCTAACCCAAGACTATCACTTTTCTTGAAAGATCTCAAACTGGCTTCATTTTTAAACACACACAGCCACAAGTTTCAGTAGTAAAATGCTATCATTTTCTATGAGGCTTATGAATAGTGCCTTTATGTGCAATTAGAATTTTTATTTTTGAGCTGTTGCTAAAAACATCACAATTTTTATTTTGCTTCCCCCCCCCCCCTTACACATTAACAGCAGTGCTCACTGCCACCAGCCTGATTTCAGCCTTTCTTCAGATTCTTCAGAAAGGGTGCTTTCCTGCTATGCTCCTTTTGCCACTATAGCAGTGGTAGTTTACTAGGAATTCAAAGAATTTAGAAGACAAAGAATTTATTGTTATCAGCCAATCCCTTTTGTCAGCAGAGCTCTGGACTCCAGGACTGGAATCTGTTTGCCATTCAGACTCTACTCTTCTTAGGTCATACGATTCCAGTTGGTAATGAAAGAAAAGAGACAACCCCTTTGTCAGACAAATTGCTCTCAATCAAGTTTCTTTTTTGGGGGGGGGAGGAGAGAGAGAAGAGCATCATGTTGGACACCCGTCGAACTAGGAAGAGGTGATGCCAACTCCACCCCATGCTAGCCAGCAAGAATGCTCCAATCTGATTGACATGGAAGGACATGCTGGATAAGGTTCTTCCATCTCAATCAAATTGGAGCATTCTTGCTGTTTGTGTTCACGATCCCTTGTTTAATATCTTATGGCTGAAAACAGTTAATCAGAATTCTGTTTTCCTGTGACTAGGTGTTATAACTAGTTATAACTAGTATGTTGTTTTCCACAAAGGAATGATCAAATAAGGCTGCGTTACTTCTTACATTAAAAAATAACATCAATATGGATCTTGAAAGCTGACATTTTCTGTTTTACCTCTCCGCACCTCACTTCAAAGATCTTCTATAACTTATATAGCCACTTGGAGGCACTCTAGCATATAAAAAAACCACAACTCAGTAAAGACATACAGAGTGTGCAAATGAAGCACAGACAGAAATAGCTAATATGCCCTTTGCAGGTTTTGAGAAAAGTGTTTCCCTTAATAGCACGGAACATACGAACTGTTGGGTAATAAGCGGTCTTGGTCAGAAAATGGGTTCTTAGCAGTGGTTGAAGCAGTGGCACCTTGAAGTCGAGCACTGTGTGAATGATCCTGGAGCAAAATTATTATTATTTTACATTAATGTACATTGTTAATGACCTTCAGAAATAACTATGACAGTTCATTATCTAAAACCCCAAGGTACAGGCTTTCAGAAGAGATAACTGAACTGAATTAGAAGATAAGTTCTATTTTTAAGCTTTACAATACAATCATTAAGATTTAAAAAGTCCTTATTATTGAGATGTAAGAATAAAGAAATAGAATATTTTACGACGTCCACCGCATGCCCTAAGAATCCTGCTTTTATTTCTCTCCTGGATGGGCTCATACCACAACAGTGGCAAGAAAATATTTCCAAGTGAAGAAGAGAGAAATAAAAATGCCCATAAGACGTTCTCCGGCCCAAGTCTCACTGAAATAAATAGGGGTTAAGAGGCAGTTGTGCAGGAGAACATCTTATTGTGGCCCAAGCATATACAAGACTTACTGGAGGAATTGTTGACTGACTTCCAGCACTGCCAACTGAAGTGATGCTAGTCGTTCTTATCCTGTGCTCATTGATGTGGAACATGCTCTCTTCATCTCTGGAACGCAAGAAGTACAATTTTGATCAGCCACTTTTTAAAATCAGTGTTTCACCTAATGTAACATGGAATTCAGACCGTGGAATAATCTCCCAAAGAAGCTATGTTTTGTCCCTTCGATGTATATTTTTACAATGCTGACGAGTGCAATTTCAGGGAACAGTCTTCAGGTAAGGTCTCCAAGATTGCAATCCTAAACATTCTTACCTGGGAGTAAGCTCCACCAAATAAAATGGGAGTTACTTCTGAGTAGACCTAGCATAACCATGCACTGCAATTTTGCCTTGTCTTATGGCTGTTTTAAAACCATTGTTTCCAATGCTTTTTTTCCTTTTTCTTTTCAGGTATGGTTTTATTGTTTAATTTCTGAAACTAAATGTACAAACTGCTTTGAGTACATGTTAATGTAGAAAAGGAGGGTATACATTATGTAGAAAAGGAGGGTATAAATTATATAAATACATGTTCACATTTAGAAAGGTTAACTATTTAATCAAAACAGATGTTGATTACTGGCACAATCCACCAGGAAATTCTCTTGTTGAAATGAAGCTGAGTTGCTCAATAGCTTTTCACACACCTACACACATTTGGATCAATGGATATAGTTACCACTGAACCAAAGGTGATCTTGTCTCTTTAATGCTTCCAAACTGACAAAGGACACAATCCACCGGAAGTATCCGGCATCAGAGCGAGTGCTCCAGCGCTGGAAGCAGTCGCAAACATACCGGAAAGCACATTTGCGACTACTCAGGAGTAAGGGAGGCCGGCGTAAAGGCCGGCCTCCCTCACTCCGTCGCTGGAACATTTGGGCGGCCGCTGGAGGAGGTGAGTACGGATCCGGCAGGTGAGGGAGGTGGCCCGGGAGGGGGATGGCCCCTGCCATATTTCCGTCCCTGCCGGGAGGCCAGGCCATGATACAGCCTTCTCTACTTCTGTCAGCTATTTAGCTAGTGGAAATCTGAGGAGGCCTATCGGGCTGGCCCCGGTTTACACCCAGGGAAGGGGACGAGCGTCCCTTTCCCCGAGTAGACATCCGGCCCGCCATCAGATGGGCAGCCTGGGCTCAGGATCCAGTGGGCAGCCCTGGGCCACCGGCTGGATCCTTACACAGGATTGCGCTTAAAGACTGACATACGCTGACCCCCTCACTATGCCACTGCCTGGATGCCCACTCTCTGCTCTACTCTGTCTTGCATTATTTCATCTACACTACACTTTCACCGACACTACAGGTAATGTTAGGATCTGGAAACCCCCTTTTGCAACCTCAGGTTCCTGTAAAGAAATCACAGAAATGGCTCTTTTCATTAAACAAGATGTGAAGTGGGCAGGGTGAGTGACTACTCTCAGTTTAGCTATTCAGTTAACTCTGATTGTTTTGTTGGTGCCTGTCCATTCCCATCCCCCCCCCCCACAGGAGTGCAAAGTTAAGTACTGATGAAGGGTAAACAGTATGCGAAAGCAGCAACAAAGCATAGTCAACAGAACCTACGTGCTCAATCCGAAAGAAGAAATGATCAAGCAGCCTTAGGTTTACACTCTTATAGTAAAGGTCACAACATTTTAATAGTTCTCCCAGCAGAGGGAAGCATGCAAATCGAGAAACAGCAATACAATTTGTATAACATAATCTCACAGCGCTGATCAATAAGTCCCTGAAAAAGAAGTCCATTACAAGTGCGAACATCTGAAACAAATGTGTTGTTTTCAAGTTAGATAAGGTCTCTGAAATGAAATATGCCTAATACTTGAAAGGGGCTCATCTTTAAGAAAGAGAAAACAAAGAACAAGAACATGAAAAACCCCTCAACCATCAGAATAAATCTATACCTGAAAGGCCTGAATTCTTTGTTTAATGTTGACAAGTCAACCAGATCAGGGCATTCATCTTCATATTCTTTGTCAGCAGGATCTTCTCCTTGACCTGTCTGATCTTCTATTTTGGTGCATTTTCCAGTTTTCTTTTTATCCTCCGAAAAATCAATTACAGAGCTCTCTGCACTAGACCTGTCTCCAGCAGCAATGATTTGCCC
This sequence comes from Plestiodon gilberti rubricaudatus, assembly GCA_026170595.1. Lineage (NCBI taxonomy): Eukaryota > Metazoa > Chordata > Lepidosauria > Squamata > Scincidae > Plestiodon > Plestiodon gilberti. The sequence goes on from JANXHW010000002.1 coordinate 43,412,674, forward strand.
TTCAACTTGTTTTAAGGCATGGCTGAACTCCTTCAAATCTAAACTTTGTTCACTTTCATCTGCACTATCTTCTTCACTAGTTTGCACCAAATCCTCAGAGAATTTGTTTCCAAAGGCGTCTTTGACTTCATCTGTGAAGTCTCTGTCAATCTTTTGATCTGTGCCACTACATAATGCTATTTCCCCTTCAGGATTTTCTTCAGCAGAAGGAAACTCGGTTTCAAGACCCTCGTGATCAGGGCCAGTTGGGTAAAGCAGTTCATCATCTTCTTGCATTTCTTTGGTGTAACCACTGGCTGCAATTTCTATGTCAAGAGAACACTCCCGTCTGGCAAAGGAAAAGAGAAAGTCAAGCATAAACTGCTTCTCTGATTACAGTTAGCACACAAAGCACTTCATAGTATTCTTAAAAACCAACTGCTATCACATTTTGTTACAATCACTCAACTATTGAAATTAGCGATATTCTGTTCCATATACATGTCTTTAGTACTACAGTGATTGCAATGTAATTTTTAAGGTATTAATGATAAGCACTCATCATATTTGTTGCTTGCTGCTCTAGTACCAATTGTTGCACATTTCATATTCATATGTGCATCCTTCTTCAGGAACTGTAGGTTGTTTCATGCCCTCCTAAAATAATGCTAGTTTGAGCCATCGTTTCTGTACTCCCAGGCACACTCTGATCAGTTACATCAGGGGTTCTCAAAGTGAACCGGGGGTGTGTGTGTGAAAAGTGGGGGGTGGCCAGCTCCAAAGTCGGGGGGGGAGTGCTGCAGGATTGTGCCCGCCCCCAACCTAACCCCCCTTTTAAACATATCTGGTTGTCCTGCCAGCTCCCTGAAGGGTCCGGGGGGGGGGGCTGTGGCCACCTCCGCAGGCCTCCCCAAGGCTCTGAAAGGCGGCAATTGTGTTCTAAAGCCCATTTCTGATTTATTTATTTTTTAGTTTATTTGCCCTCTTGATCTCCTACACCATTTGTTTTTTCTTTAAGACTGTGTGCCCCTTAGGGACAGGACTTCTACTAATATGTAGAAGTAGTAGAAAAATACTATAAGCAATCTTGGGCTCTTCCTGATGGGGAGAGGAAAGGTGAAAAATAAATATTTTAAACAAATAAATAATCTTCAGTCTGCAATGAAAGAAAGTCCTTTAAATGTTATTGTCCCTAGTTGCATGGGGAACAGAACATGTGACTCAGGCCCTCCGTGGAGACAATGCAGGTACCCAGAGCATGTAACTGTGGAAGCTGAAAAACATGCTGCTAAAACTGCCGAAATCACAGCAGGGAACTTGTGGCTGGTATTTGTGAAGGCCAGATTTATACAATTTTTCACTACAGCAAACAGGCCTTTCTGGAGAATCTGAACACATTTTGGGAGGAAGTTTCTGGATGCATGAAACGGCTCTTTATTTCTAACTACGACACACAACTTACCTGATTTCTTTGAAAGTTGGATAGAGTTCACTTTCATAGCTGAAACGCTTCATAAAGAAATCACGAATACATTTCACGTCTCTGTCAAAATACCTGAACAACACAAAATTGTTTCACTAATAATTGACCTTTAAAATATTGTTAGTTACAACTTCCAGCTTTTTTATTTTAAATAAAACCTACATGATAAAATAAAACCTACATGATAATATATTGTATTCTGTATTGATTGATTATGTATTATGAACCAGTAATTAATCTGAGTTCTCATCTGCAAGCAACAGATGATAATTCCAGGTAACATTATTAACAAGTGGTCCAACACCAATTATAGAAAAAAGCTACACACATACCATTCTGCATTTGGGTGAGAGGTTGACACCATTTGCGGGAAATCGATCATTGTGATCCGATCTTCAAAATCTAACATGAGATTGAATTCATTAAAGTCACCATGAATCAAACCATGGTTGGCCAGTTTCACAATTAATTCCATTAACTCGTTATAGAGAGAGGCAGGGTCTTCAAGCTTATGCACTTGACACCTACATGATAAAACAGAAGCCAACAGACTATTAAAGATATGGTCAAACAGAGGCTCCAACTCAACTGCAAATAAGTCTAAGCTAGAAAAAAAAACCCATAACATTACACCAGCATGATCCACTGGGAGTACACTGAATTTGCATGTAAAAGATGTGGGTTCAAAGTCTTAGCCCAGCTGCGAATTCACCCGCAAGACATACTCAGTAACTGGCCATCTGGAAAGGGAAATGCAAGGTATCACAGTACAGTATTGTTCTTAAAAATTATACAGATACTGTATAGTGATAGGGTAAGCTAAAAACCAAATGGACTGTTCACACACAAGTATTTTCAGAATAGAGAATTTTAGAATAGTGGAGAGCCTTTCTGGGGCTTTGTTCAAAAATGCAAAAGGTCATCAAATCTATCATGAGAGAACCTAGGCTTCTGCTTATTACTGCATTCCAGAATGTATACGAACACACTTCCTGCCATTCTACAGCTTTCCTTCCATAGTACAAGTCAGCTAAATGAAAATACTGCATTCATCAGATTTAACTTATGTGATATATCAAGATTAGTCTGCTGGAACCAAGGATGTATGTAATCTCTTCTTTAGCATTCTTTAGTTTTTTTTGCTTTTTTTTTTAAACTGTGAAGCATCTTCACAACTAGGAATTCCTCTCTTCACAACTAGGAATTCATCTCAGAGTGCTTTAAGTTTCTAAACAAGCCAACTTGGTGCAATGATTTGCTAAACAACTGTGATTTATTGGATGACTCAGGGCCCAAGCCCATCCAACTTTCCAGCGCCGATGCAGCCGCTTGTGGCAAGGGAACAAACGTTCCCTTACATTGGAGGAGGCCTCTGTGACTGGCTACCCCCAGCAGGTTGCAGTGCATGCCCCACTGACATGGCTGCATGAGGGCTGGAAAGTTGGATAGGATTGGGTCCTCAGAATATGAACCCCAAGGATACTTCTTTGTTGGAAAGAGACATATCTGTATTACTTATTCTTTGCGATATGCAACATAAACTATTTTTTTTTTAGAAACAGTGACCCTTAATTGTGACTCAGGTACACAAATAATACTGTCTCATCACACCAGGCTTACCAGATCGTCGCTGGGACGGGAGCGGTCTACCCTTAAGGGGGCGGGGCATGGGGGGCCAGAACGCGATGCGTTCTGGCCCCCCACGCCCCGTCCCCTTAAGGGTAGACCACTCCCGTCCCGGCGACGATCTGGTAAGCCTGCATCACACCAACAACACTGCTGGCTCCTATGAATGACAAAAGTTTGGGAAATCAATGATTCTTTTTTTCACTCTATAAAGCAGTTTCTTCGGATGAGGCCTGGCATGGGTCACACTCTTGGTACCTATAGCTATTTAGTCACTGTCTTATCAATATTAGCAATATTGTTCATATGCACTGTTATTTTAAGAGATTAGAAGAAATGCTGAATCCTTGAAAAATGAATTTTCTTTTTGTTATGATTCAATTAATGCAAGTTTTGGAATTGATTTTTTCTTGATTAAGCAGCTCATTCCAAATGTCAACCTTATCACGTTTCTAATGTGACCTTGTTTTTTCTCAGCTGCAGCTGATTTACTTTTGATCCAGGGATAACAGTGAAGGTCAGATATAGACATGCCTTCAGCTGTGCAAACACACACAGTCAGCACTTTGTGGGCAAACTTCAGTGATCATATATTGTTGTTTGAAAAAAATTCCAGAGGATAATATAAAACTAGTGATAAACATTAAACAGCTCTCTCATGATAACAATTCATTCTCTTGTGAATGCAAACTATGCTTTATCACTGAGCAACTGTGTTACAGAGCTATAACTGGCCCCATGAAATTCATTGTTTGTATAAAGGCCTGATCCTACTCATCTTTACATTAGATGAGGACAATTCACACATAATCACATTGATGTATATTATTGCTTATCCCTTCTACATGCAGAAATGACAGCTACTTTTAGTGTTCCGTTGCTTTGTCTTAATATCCATTTCTGACCATCCATCAACTCACCACGATCCAGACTAATGGAGCATCACTAAGCAAATAAGCTTTTACATATAATAATGCTATACATGCCACGAAAGTGCACATACTTACAGAGGATAGCCATTGACAAGTTCCATTACTATTGCATGTCTGTTGTAGTCATATGGTTTTGGAACAGGAAATTTTCTGTCATGCAAAGCCTGGATTAAAAAAGAAAAAATAGTTAGAACCTTTTCTATCTAAGCTAAGTGCTACTCTTACTAGGGACAAATTAATGTTCCAGTGTGTTTATATTTTCACTTTGGGGTTAACTACTAGTACTAGTTAACAGAACAGCACACACTTATGCATGCCTACTCGGAGTAAATCCCACGGAGTTCAATGGGGCTTACTCCCAGGCAAGTGTGTTTAGGATTGCGGCCTAAATACAATAAGCTTCATGTAATGAAGAAACCCATAAAAGGCAGCCTAAAAATCCATCATACTTAACAGCCCAATCCTATGCATATCTACTCAGAAGTCCCATTGAGTTCAATGGGTCTTACTCCCAAGAAAGTGTGCATAGGATTGCAGCCTAAGGAATAGCCCTGCTGGATTCAGATCAAGAGCATCCAGGCCATAACTGATTATTGTCCAGCCAGATTCTTCTGGGAAGCCACAAATGGACCATGAACAGCCCCCCGTAACTGGTATTCAGAGGTACACTGTACTGGAGCATGGAGGTTTCACTTAGCTATCATGGATAAACAGCAACTGACTAACCTATTCTCCATAGATTTGTTTCCTTTTAAAGCCACCATAGCTTCCAGCAGCAAGTTCCAAATTCCACAAAGCTAGTCATGTGCTGCATGACGTTTCTTTTGCCTGTCCTGACGCTGCTATTACCGTAATACGTTTTACTGGGTGATAGCAAGCATTATGGTAAAGGGAGACAGAACTCTCTCTAGCCACTTCCTCCATAAAATGCATAATTTTATAAAGTTTTATTGTGTCCTCTCTTAGCTGCCCTTTTCTAAACTAAAATGCCCTAAATGTTTAGTCTTCCCACATAGGGAAGGTACTCCAACCTCTCATGCATTTTGCTTCTTTTTCTAGACCCAAGATAACTTTAGCAATATTTGAGATGTGACTGTGTCAATTTTATATAAGGCATTACAATACAGAGTGTCTTATTTTCACTCTTTCCTAACGATTTCTAACATGGGTCTTGCCTTCTTCACTGCCGCTGCAACTGACCTACCATAATCACAAAATCTCTTAATCCCATAATCCGACAGTTCAGACGCCATCAGTGTACGTGAGGGTCTTTTATCCCAATGGGCATCAATATCTATGTACTTATATTGGTGTAGAGTCAAAAATGTAAATGCAAAGTGGAATGGCAAGGGGTGTGTCTCCATGATTTCTGCTGAACCCCCACCATATGCAGCTCCCCCATATCCCACACCTTTCCTGTGGGAATCCCCCAACCTTCAGGGCTTGGGGGATAACACTGGAGACCTCAGTGGGGAAGAGAGGCCGTAAAAGATCTATCCAGTGAGTGGATGAAAGTACTGTAACATTGTGAAGCACTGTAAAGATGAAACACTTGGCACAAATGGAAAGTGATTCTGAGATTAACAGCAGCAACAGGTGAGCTAGGAAAAAATCTTTTTGCATTGGTCTTTTCCACAGTACCTCCAACAGCATCCTTTGCTGAGGAGTTCCAAGAGACAAAAACGTTTGATACTCTCTACCTGATGAGACCTACAAGACTCAAGGAATGTCGTGTTTAAGAAAGAGAGCAGAAGATGGAACGTTGGAATTAAGATGTTTAGGATGTTAAGTGTTGCCCAATGTTCCTGTGTAAACTATCGATGTACAAGGAAGGTTGTGTTGGCCCTTTTGAATAAATCCCAACCACTATGCTTCCTCTGTTTCAGGGTCCAAACAATAATACCTTCATATAGGCGAATTCCTTCATTGCAGCAAGGCGTGACAGATACAGCCATGACATCTTGTGCCTGTGTTTGTGGTAGTCACGCTTGTTTTTTAAGTTCCGAAAGGATGTCCTCCCAAGTCTATGCAACTTCAACGCGAGTTGTTCCTCCTCTTCATTTGCAACAATGTAAATATCTTTTAAAAGATGATAACAGTTTCAAACCAAACTAGAACCTGTATAAGCATGTATTTCAGCAAACTTCCAGCGCAGTCCTATGCATGTCCGCTCAGAAATACGTCCAGCTAAGTTCAACAGCTCTGATAAGTGTGCATGAGATTGGAGTCTTAAATGACAATCTGGTACCATCAGCTTTACATTTCCAAATTGTACATAATTAACAAACAGCAGTTGTGATGATCAATATTGTGCCAATTCCAGGTTCATCCACTCCAAATTTAAGAGTAGCTGGATACAGCTAGCCACCATACAGACAAACAAAACTGCTAGTTGCCTTTCGAACGTATCGGCATAAAATAACTATTAACGTTAAGTCTCTAAAATAAGTAGATATTTAAACAAAATGAACAACTGATGAGCTGTTATGCTTTTAATATAAGTACAGGTTGTATATGCCTAATCTGAAACTCCAAAATTCGAAATGTTCCAAAGTCCGAAACTTTGAGCGCCGACATGACGCCATGTGGAACCGTTGCTACTATTTCTGCGCCCAGTCAGCCCTCAAATTGCATTTCTCCTACCAATAATGAGCCTCACATCGATTCTGTCTTTGAGTGTCTACTGACCCCATAATAGTAGTTTCTCTGCACCCAGCATGCAGGGTGCCGCACACTTTCCCCCTCTCTTCTCAGAGGTTACATTGTTGCTAAGCAACCGCTAGCTTTTCAGCTCCTGGAATGAGTCGAGCCATAGAAGATGAGTCTCTGTGTTAATCAGCAGACACATGTGGGAGTGCGCTGTCCAAAGTGACCAATCAAGAGCGTCACTCTCTTTCTCCACCCCTCTTTGCGCGTGGACAGAAACGTTTTTCTTTTGGAATGTAAGGTAGGAATAAATTGCAGAGCAAGAGGCAGTGCATTTTTTCCACTGGGAATATTCCAAAATCTGAAAAAAAATCTTCTGGTCCCAAGCATTTCAGATAAGAGAGACTTAACCTGTATTAGCATTTGTTATAAAAAGAAATCACTGTGGAAATACCTGATTCTTTTCCGACACCCATCTGGTTTCCAACAGAACAGATAATTTGTCGAGAAGAAAGAGTTTTCAAGGCAAGGTAGTCATATCCTCCGTTAGTTAATCGATAACCCTGGACAGCTGAGCAATTAAAATAAATGCATTACAATAAATTATTAGTGTGTGCATATCATCATTATTCAGAGTCTCAGTTTAAACCACTGACAGTATTTTAACAAAATAAACTGTCCTTTGGAGCAAGAGATTCTCGATCCATTCCAAACACCTGCATTTTGGGCAGACTATAATGGTTTTGTATACAATGCAAACTCATGGAATTAAATGTAAGATTAAATTGAATGCTGGAATAAAAAGACTGAAGCACTGCAGATAGAAGGCAAATATGCCACGTGCTGGGGATTTTCCTCTATTCTTCACATTTATTTAGATTTATATCCCACCTTGTCCCATGGCTCAGAGTGGTTTATGGTATCTTTTTCTTCATATCAGTAGTCCAGTCTCGAGGGGACTCATGATCTTTAAATGGCTGCATCCATTAAAAAAATACCCCAACTCAAATAATGTTAACTGAGTCTGCACATACTTTATACTCACTTTTAGTGCATTCATACGCCAAGAGCTTGTGCTTTGTTAATTCTCTCAGGATTTTGTTACATCCCCCATGTTTGAGACTGGCAATGGAGGCAATCAAGCTAGGAGGGACTATTTCATGGTTCTTCATGCCCATTTCCACCTGAAATAGTAAGACAGTATAAAGAATTCACTTTTTACCCACTTTGGCAAGTACAGTTTTCTACATCTCTTTCTGAAAGCACATTTTCTTCAGTGCCCACTAAAGTGCAGCCATTTCTGCTAAAATCAGTGTACAGGTACCTCTCATTTCACAGAGGTTTGATTTACATGTTTCTGAAATAGCGCAGTTTGAAAAATATCAAAATCTAATTTACGGGTGCTATTTTTTGATTTACACGTGCTGTATGTTTGGCTGGCTTTGGGCATGTTCCTTTTGATTTTAAATTTATGCATTTTTGAAATATGCGCTGATTTTCAAGAATGTAAACTCCATGTAAAATGAGAGGTGCCTGTTATTGCATTCCTAAAGTACTACCCAAGTTGACAAACATCTACAAAGGCTGCACCTCCATTTAAGCTCTGACCTTTTATGGGCTGCTGAACAGTGCAAGGAAGGGGAAGCCCTGACCAGACAGCAAGCTTCAGCAAAAATCAGAGTTTTTGACCACCTCCATATTCCTCAGTCAAAATCAATCACATTCCTTTTACCACTCTTGTCACTGAAAGGTAGACAAGAGTAATACATTGTTGCAGTTTCCAATTCTTATTGCATCCCCATGCTGCAGTGTGTTCCTTACTTTATGTGTACACATAACATGTGAGTGAGCACCTGAACATCTGCTACGCTGACATTTTGTAAACATGTGAACATAAGAAGAGCCCTGCTGGATCAGGCCAAAGGCCATTCTAGCCCAGCTTCCTGTATCACACAGAGGCCCCACCAGATGCCTCAGGGAGCACACAAGACAACAAGATACTTGTATCCTGTCGCCACTCCCTTGCACCTGGCACAAAGAAAACCTACTCCTACAACCAGGAGGTTGCTTATCCCCATCATGGCTTGTAAGCTGTGATGGACTTTTCCTCCATAAATCTGTCCAATCCCCTTTTAAAGGCATCCAGGCCAGGTGCCATCACCACCTCCTGTGGCAAGGAGTTCCACAAACCAATTACATGCTGGGTAAAGAAATATTTTCTTTTAATCCTCCGTCCACTCAATTTGAGTGGATGTCCCCTAGTTCTAGTGTTGTGCGAGAGGGAAAAGAACTTCTCTCTATCCACTCTCTCCATCCCATGCATAATTTTATACGTCTCAATCATTTCCCCCCTCAACCATCTTTTTTCTAGACTGAAGAGCCCCAAACGCTGTAGCCTTCCTACACTGTACACATAAGTTTAATGGGCCAGGTAAGTATATATAGAATTGCATTGTCAGTAGTGAACTCAACAACCTGGTAAGAGATAGCTCAGGGTAAGGCAGACATGGTGAAATGAAGGAGATGCTTTCAGACTAACCTACTTTACAGGGTTGTTGCGAGGATAAAATGGAAGGTGAGGAGAATCTAGTATACAACTCTGTCCTCCCTGGAGTAAGAGCAGGATATAAATATAGCAAGTTAAGGTACAGTAAAATGATGGGCAGAAGGCCTTAGAAAACAGAGGAGACCAGTTGAATGAACACAGATATCACGAGACTCTTCCAATACCTTCCCCATGTCTTTTCAAAGGCGAGAACTTTAAACTGATTTTCATTGTGAACACTTAAGAGACGCCTAATGCTCAAGTTCGCAAACCGTGCTGGGACGGGAATTCCGAGCTCTCCAACAGACCCAGCCGAAACCTGCCGGGTTGTCTTTCAGACACATGGCCCTGGCCGGCCTGCCTGCCTGATCTTTCCTGACCCCAGGCCGCCCTCGGATGGCCGTCATCGAGCGCCAGGTGATCCTTACCGCAGTCAGTACTCGGAAGTGGTCGCGGGAAAGGTATCGGAGCAAAACGACGTTCAGCTTCCCCATGGTCTCGTCCGGCTACACCCCCCGCGAATGGAAAGCGCCAAGAGCAGGACCCCAAACACAAGTCTCAAGACTCCACCTTGCCTCAGCAAGCTGTTTCGTGTGCGCATGTGTGTACTGCCTGCGCACGCGTAGAAGGCGATGCGCGGGGCACATAGGCCTGGGCGAGGTCAGCTACTCTACAGAGTGGAGCCAGCGGCTGGCAGGTCCTTGCAGTAGTACAAACGCCAACACATGCCCACTCTTAATTCGCATTTGTGTACGTTTTGCCACGGGCCCAGAATTCGAAGGTTTTCGAATGCGACGAAGCGAATATTTCAACTTGGCTAGGAGACTTTTTTTCTTGAGATTTCCTGCGCAGGCTGGGGTTGTGTACCAGGCAGGGCCCGTTGCCTAGGAAACGCGTCGCGCGGGACTCGGAGGACGTGACTGAAAACAGACTTCACCGCTATCGCCCGCCCGGCAGTGATGAGCTCCCGCGGCGCCTCCGTACCACCGCTGCCTCGGACTGCAGCCAAGGTAACGGTGTGGTAGGCAGCGAAGGGATTTGTTATTTGGTTGCAACTGTGTGAGCTCCTCGGTGGCAACGCGCTCGAAGGAAGGGAAACGAAACAGGCGCTGTGAGGGTTTGGAGGCTGGGTGGACAGCCCGTAGCTATGGAGCTCCTTCTTCTCCGCGATCCACAGATGGGTCCAAAGATGTGGATGAATGCAGAGACAAACGGTCGCTTCGTGGGTGCTGTTTTTTTGTTCCCTGCTGCTTGTGAGGGGAGAGACCAGCGATTCCCACCAATTGTGAAGGAACCACGAAAATGGAGAATGTGCGGGTGGCTCTTTTGAGGCAATGGGCAGGGAGTGGCAGTTTTGTTAGGTCTCGGTCCATGTATGCTGAGCGCTGTGGAGAAAAAAGGAAGCAGCGAAACACAAGAGAAAAACAAAGTTCCTGAGCACAGCGGAGTTGCTTCACTACTTTCAGCTGCCTTACACTGAGTCAAACCATTGCTCCATCTAGTTTAGTATTGTCAACACTGACTGGCAGCAGCTCTCCAAAGTTTTAGAGAGACAGGAACATACTGTGCCCAACTTGGAGATGCCAGGGACTGAACTTGGGACTTTCTGCATGCAAAGCAGTTGTTCTTCCACATCCACAGAACAACAGCTGCTCACTTAAGAGGGGGGCTCTCTGCAGCAGAGACTCTGCTCCCCCCATCACAATTACATCGGAGGTATTAAAGTCTCCCAGGTTGGGCCAGTGTGACTTCCAGGCAAGCTTCTCTCTGAGGTCCAAAGCGTAACGGATAGAGCAAATGTAACATAAAATACCTTCAGGCTCAGGGTAGGCTCACAATTTGTTTTGCAAACTACTGCTTTTCTACTTGCATCAGTCTCCTCATGGTTCGGAAAGTGCCTGCATTAAACACGTGGCTTCCTATCATTGAGCAAATCTTCTGTCTTTCCCCTCCCCCTGCAGGGTTCCCTTCACAGAGATACAGTCAATTCCAGTTTTCCCGCCCACTCCGTTCCCGCAGATTCTCTTATCGGCAGGGAACAAAAGTGTGACTTACAATAAGTCACTTACCTTGTGCCATCCACTGCCTGTTCTCTGCTATCCATGGCCATTCAGAAGTAAGTGGGCATAGGATCATGCCTCAAAGCAGGCACCCTCCCATGCCCCCATAGCCATTCACAACCACACTCAGACAAAGATATTTCAATTTCATCCTCCCCACCTCACTCTCATTAATCCCCCACCACTACGTGACTTGGGCTGCAATCCTATACACAAGAGTTCCCCAACCTGTGGTACGCATACCACTGGTGGTACTTTGAACTACTGATTGTAGTGAACGTGTGGTCGCAAATCCCATATGAATTGAAACTCATGGATGTGACTCACAGATGTATTTTCCCACGGAATAGCTGCACATTTGGTTTGGGCCTCAAAGTCATCCAGTGAGCTTCTTGGCTGAGTGGTTCTACCTGATCCAACTTCAACACAGTATACTCTACACATATGTTTAAAAAGTAAAGTGTGAGTGCCAGTTTCTGTTGAAGTACTGTTGAACATGTCTTTGGCTGCCCGTTGTCTGGCGGGCTGGAGGTCTACTCGGGGAAGGGTATGGTCGTCCCCTTTCCCGAATGTAAACCCGGGCCGGCCCTATCAGCCTCCTTGGAAGTAGTGGAGGCCATGTAACAGTGTAGCCAGCCCGGCGGGGACGGGGATATGGCTGACACCATCCCCCGCCCCCTCCTGGGCCGGCTAGGCCAATGGGCCTCCTCCCTCCCGGGCTGGCCCACGCGCCCGGCGGCGGACTCGCCTTCTACTGCTGGCCGCATGGAGATCTGGTGCCAGAGTCGTCACGAACATGTTTTACGGCACATTCGCGATGGCTTCCGGCGATGGAACACTTATTACGTCGCTGGGTGATCTTTCAGGATTGCACCCTCAAAGTTGTACGTATAGCCAGTTGCTAGACGACAGTGAATTGTGTTATTTTATCTGACCTGAATGGAGTTAGAATGCTAGGGATTGTGGGCCTAGACTTATATAAACTGTGAAACTTGGCATGTACACCAAAGATGATTTTTAGAACCTTGTAATTAAAACTGACATTTATAATTAATATAAATCCACTTCTGTTTATTTTAAAATATCTTTCAGCTTAATATTTACTCAAACTAAAACTGGAAAGTTTGTGCAACATGCGATTGATTTTGTCCCTCTGAAACGAGGCACATTTGATTCAGGATATATTTACCATTTGATAAGTACCAGTAATACCACTTTATTAGATTGCTAAGCATTAAATGGTTCAGTCGTAAGTGTATGTCTGTCAGTAAATGCCTAAATATGCAAAAATAATGAAGTTGTATTAAAGTACTGTGCACAGGTACTTCCACAATTCAACCACCAAGGACAAATTCAGCATTTTGGACCCCCATCTGGCCTGCAAAAAGCACTGGTCTGTGTCAGCTAAAGGCTTTTATCTGTGTATTCGCCCAGCCACTGCCAGAGAGACAGAGGAAAGCTGACCTGCAGCATATGAGGCAATGAACAATGTATGAATCTTTTAAGTGTTAAATCTGTCACGGCTAAATGCTTTTCAGCAGTCTCTGTAGGCGTCACAACATTTAAATCAGTCCTTCAGTTCTAGTTTCAAATTCATTTCATAGCTGAAGTGATTTAACTTTCAGTGCATGATTTTTCTGGCTCAATAAAATGTGTTGTAAAATAATATTTGAGATTTAATTATTTAATTTTGCCCTATTGCGTGTCTGCCTTTTTCCATATACTGTAATCTGACTTGTCTGTTGAGGTCATCAGAGGGAGCCGTTTTAACCATGCCGCCATTGATGAAGGTGAGGGTGGTGGCGGCGGCGGCGGCGAGGAATAGGGCCTTCTTGGTGGTGGCACCTCGATTGTGGAACTCCCTCCCCTTCGAACTAAGAACTGCTCCCTCTTTGGAGACCTTTTGGCAGGGCCTCAAGACATTTTTGTTTAGGATGGCTTTCAGTGATTGACTGGCATTTTAATTATTTAAATTTAATTTGCTAATTATTTGCTGCGAATATTTGCTACCGCCTTGAGGGCCCTCAAATAAAAAATCTTTAAATAAACTATGTGTGCTGCAGCCGTTAGGACTTGCTTTGAGCAAGGGAACTCTTGGTGCTCCAGCCACTGGGACTTGCTTTGCACAAAGTTTAAGGGATTTAAGCTACAACAGTGGTTCCCAACCTTTTTAGCACTAGGACCCCCTTTTGTCGAATGACAGTCTGTCGGAACCCCCCTGAGACCTAGGGCTGGAAGTGATGTCATTAAGCAGGAAGTGATGTCATTGTTTTTTAAAAAAATAAATTACACTATTTAATCACACTTTTTAAAATCACATTTTTAATGTTATACTCATAAGCATCCCCATTGGGGGGTGGGAAGAGTGATTAATGATGTTCTAATAACAGAGATGTTAAAAGGCAAGCAGAAAGTAACACAAGGTGAGCAAACAAGCCCCAAGAGAGCATCAGACACTTCTTTCTTTGCGGGGGGGGGGGGGGAGAGGGGAGAGGAGTGAACCACCATCTTGGGTGTGGCCATGCAGCTGGCATCCCGCTTCGCGACCCACTGGGTGGTTCCGACCCCCAGGTTGGGAACCACTGAGCTACAAACTTATATAAAGAATGCAGAGAAACAAATAGCACATGATGTTATGCAAATGGAAGAACATATCCGGATTTTACTTCACTTTACTTGGATAATGCTTTTCTACTGAGGTGGAAACAGCACTAATGTGAGTGGAAGAGTGGAAAGTCACTTTTAGATCCACGCCATAATATTTGGATTTATTAGGTCTGGTTTTGGTTTGTACTGTAGAGCCTTGGTTTCTAATTTGAGAAACTATGGTGGACACCTTTATTTTGTTTTAGAATTTATACTTGTTGACCTGTTGCAATTTATATTCTAATATTATGCCTTCAAAAGACTGCTGAAAAGTTGAATGACCTGATTTGGAATAAATTTGTCAGGTTTACTGAAAGCGTGGAAAATGTATATGCAAAATTAGATGCTTGCCATAGTCAAATTTAAAGAGAACAGAATTTTCCTTGTTTTTCTTTTGCTCATCTGTCCCTGAGAAATGTTGATGTTTAAGAAATAAAACATGTGGACCACTTGCAGTGGTCACAATTGACCCAGAAAGGTATTTGTAAGGAGATTTTTATTCTCTCTGCTTTCTGTTTTGAAGAAGACTGATGTTCCTGCAACTATTGTACTGTGTAATATGTTCTGGAACTTTGTCTTAACTACAATAAAAGAGAGAAAACTGAGAAAGTTCTACCATTTCCCCTAGTGTTAAAGCATGTTGTGCAAAATATTCCTCTAGTAGAGGGCATCACTTTACTCTTGAAGATTCTACTGAATTAAGATAACAGCGTCCTAAGAAATCAAATATGATTTCTATTAGAAAGAAGAACAAATTGTACTCAGTTTTTTTAATTTAGCATATAAGTCTGAAAGGTATAAAATACTGTACACCTTTTATTTAAAAAATAGATTAACTGGGAATGAGAGAATAGTATTTAAATAACTTTCAACATTCAGTACCTTCAGCATTACTTTTCAGCATTAAAGATGGTAGATTTGTTGAAAGCCCATGCTGAAAGTTTGGTTGAACCTTTGTTTTCCATTTAGTGGTTCAGGGGCTGGAAGTATGTTGAGCTAAATACCGTAATCCTTTCATGTATGGTCAGTCTCCATAATAAAGTTGGTGCCATCTAGTGGTCAGGGCTTTCCATTTACGGAGCACACACATTCAGGTGTAACATTGCACACCAATAAATGCATTTAAGTATTAACTACATCTTAATACAAAATGGGAGATGTAACATTAAGTGTAAAATATCTCTATTTCTTACAATTTGGAAACACTTTATTTTTCTTATGGTTGAAAATGTTGACATCTCTTTACTATAACCAGAATAAAATTTGGTAGGTTGTTCTGCTAAATCTGGCTTGAAGGTCACTAATTGGCGGCTCTGCTCTAGACAACAGTCTGCGGGCTGAGACAGAGAGACATCTTGATCCCCTGGGTGGAAAGGTTCTATAATATTTGTACCACATGGTAGTGAGCGTTTCACACTTAGGGATTTCAAGCACTTGTGCATGGTCAAGGGTAATTGTACAAAAATGTTGCCCCTGGGAGATCAAGGCATTTCCTTTCACTTTGAACCTGGGTTCTCAGACGTGTTAGTGTATAATGCACCTCCTGTTCTCCTGGCTACTCTGGGGAAAGCCTCATGTTTGTCCCAAGACTAAATATTTCCATTTTGAGTGAAGTCACTCTCCAGTATTAGTGATGTGATGTAAACCTGAAAATCAATACTGTCAACTTCTGCTACTCCAGAAGGTATTACAATTAGAAGAAATAATAGCAGGGTCTGATTTTATCATCAGCTGAAAAGTGGGATCTCAAGTGGTGAATTTTGTTTGTTAGAATGCCAATGTCTGTTCATTAAATTTAGATTAAAGTATTTATGGAAGTTGAAGAACCTAGCTATATAGTTGCCCTAAAAAGATTCCTTCTATTCTAATTACAAAATGCTATACTTGGTGTTTGTTCCATGTTTTAAACAAAACTGAATATGTTAAAGATCATGCTTTAGTAACAGGTGAAAGGGATGTAACAGGTAGTAACAGGTGAAAGACTCACCTGAGTCCGGCGGTGGGCCGAGGGCTCTGGCGACGGAGCTGGGAAGGCCGGCCTTGCGCTGGCCTTCCCAGCTCTAAAGTAGTCACAAATGTGCTTTACAGCATGTTTGCGATTACTTTGGGTGGCGGAACACTAGTTCCGCAGCCCAAAATTACAGCAGGATTGCACCGTTAGCATCTTATATCTCCATGTTTTCATGTCTGTTTTATTTGTTTTAATTGCTTTGTTTTAATTATTTTATTGTAACATGTTTTAACTCTGCAAGCCCTGTCAGGAGAAAGGCAGGATATAAATTATTTAAATAAATAATAATAAATAATTTTCTGTTTATTGGAGGGAAGCATTAGAATGTACAGCAAATTCTCACTTAAAGCTGTTAATAGGTTCTTGGAAACTGCAGCTTTAAGCAAAACAACTTATAACAAAACCAATTTTACAGTGAGTCAGTGATTTGCAACAGGGTTAAATCAAGTATTTAATAACAGTAACAAATGGCAGGCTCAATAACACTCTCTCAAGTGGCGGGCTCAGTGCTGTCATATTGCGCTACTGGAAGCCTCTTTTGGGGGGTATTATTTTAATGCTTGGTGTATGTGATGTTCGTAGTTTGTGCATTTTGATTTTTGATAGCTGCTTTGTATACATGTTAGTGGAAAAGTGGAATAAAAGCTATTAAAACACACTCACACATATGTTGCAAGTAAGTGGAGTCTAGATCAGTGGTTCTCAAAGTGGTGGATCACGCCCCACCATTGAGAACCAAAGCTGTCCCCTGCCCCCTTAAGGGGCAGGGACAGCATGGTGGTGGCGATCCTGGGGATTGCTGCCGCTGCAGCTGAAAAAGTGCATAAAACTGCCTTTATTGCCTTACCGGGACTGGGCTTCGGGGAGGCCTGCACGACCCTCTGCAGGCCTCCCCGATCTTTGGATCACCCAAATGCAGCGATTTTTGGTGATCCGAAGATCGAGGAAGCCTGCAGAGGGTCGTGCAGGCCTCCCCCAAGCCCCGGTAAGGTCAAAAATGGCAGTTTTGGAGGCGTTTTTTCTGGCGGCGGCAATCCCCGGGGATTGCCGCTGCTGGTCCCGCTCCGCAGACACTCAGTTTTTCCCGCCTCACGGGGAGAACTTTGAGAACCACTGGTCTAGATTGTAGATCTGATGTGGAAGCATGTTGGTCAACAAATTTATAAATTCAAGTTTTTTCACTTAGTAGTGGCTTATTTGGGTTCCTCCATGACTATACATACCCTGCTTCTCAGAAAATAAGACCTCCCCCGAAGGTAAGACCTACCGTCATTTTTGCGTGATTTTTGCTGGCACTCGTAAATATAAGACCTCCTCTGAAAATAAGACCTAGCTAGGATCATTAGCCAGATGGACTCAAGTCCTCCACCATGGAGATGACGTGTTAGAGAGACTCTGCAAGGTTGCAGCCTCCTTGCAGGCCTTGCTGGCCTCTCTAGCACGTCATCTCTATGGTGCAGGACAAGTGCAAGCCTTCCAGGCTTTGCAGACGCTTGCACCCTCGGGAAAGAATGAAGCTTTAATCGGTCAAAGTAAGTGACGGGGGGGGGGGGGAAGGTTGCGCCACAGGTTCGGAAAATAAGACCTCCCTGAAAATAAGACCTATTGCATTTTTGGGAGCCAAAATTAATATACGACATTGTCTTATTTTAGGGGAAACACGGATCAGTTGCATATTTCATTCTTTATAAAATACTTATTTCTCTTCTAAAATATGATTTGATTAGCTCTTAATATGGAAAAAGTCTTGCTCGTTTTGATGTATTTGGATAATGATGTAAGAACAATCTGCAAGTCTTGGGTTCCTTCGGGGAGAAAGGTGGGGATAAAAACATTGTAAATAAAATAAATAAGTCTCTACCTCTTTGTTTAGTAACAGTTTTAATAATCTGCCATGTCACCAGTTTCTTGTGCTGCCCTACTATTAAAGTCTTATTTTTGCTAATGAGCTTTTTATAAACATCCTGTTAAGATTCACAGTGGCGTCCCTAGAGGGGAGGGCAGTACTGTAAGTTGCGTACTGGTCTACTCAGTGTTACACGGTGGCCCCTTCCACTCGCAGCCTGAGCCATTCCGAACAGCGAAGGCAATGCACAGGGAGTCTTCTGTGTGTAACACTGAGTAGACCTGTGCACTGCCCCCTTTCTGAAGATTCAGTTTATGATGTTCAGGAAAAGTGCTACATGCTTTTTTATTATATAGTTAACAAATGTTTCAGACAATATCTGTATTCCCACAACTCTTGGTTTTGTTTTAAATAACTCTACCAAATAATCTGTCCTATCAGATTTGATCCTGAATTCCAATACATAAGAGGAAACAAAGACCAGATTCTGCTTCCCTATAGCAGGCATTTTCTTGCTTTTTGCCAAATGTACGGTTCACTGTTTGGTCAGCAGTGTCTGTCATTTTAGCACATTTAAAGCAGTTCTCAGTGCCATTCTTTTTCTCCAAAGCTTACTTTGGTGCTTCAGACATTGCCTAGCTCATTATTCCCTGCAGAAGGTTATGGCCTTTTCTGTTAGACCGGAACTATTCACTAATTAGAGCCCTTCGTTTGGCACTGAATGTGTCATGCCTGCAAGCCTTCCTACTGGGATCAATGGCATTTCTGTTCACTTTCATAAACGTACAATAGGTGCAAACCTCAGCAGAAAACTACCTACTCAGCTTGTGCTAAGAAAAATGAATACAGACCCTGATAAAATGCAGACATTACCATAATGAGCAGAAAAAAATGGAACTGTTGGCCAAGGCACTTGCCAGGTCAGTCAATAGACATTGTGAGTTCCCATTCATATAAAAGTTCATCTTGTTCTGTCTTGACATTCTTTACATGCCCTGTGTCTTCAGTTTAAGAGTACAGTAGTTTGAATCACTTGCTAAAATATGTCTGCATTGGGACAATAGTGCTCCTGCTCTTCCTTAATAATTGCAGCTGTTCCTTAGGCTATGTATTCATAAGAAGAGTCCTGCTGGATCAGGCCAAAGGCCCATCTAGTCCTGCTTCCTGTATCTCACAATGGCCCACCAGATGCTTCAGGGAGCACACAAGACAACAAGATACCTGTATCTTGTTACCATTCCCTTGCATTTGGTCTTCAGAGATAACCTATTTCTAAAACCAGGAGGTTGCATATACCCATCATGACTTGTAACCTGTGATGGACTTTTCCTTCATAAACCTGCCCAACCCCCTTTTAAAGGCATCCAGGCCAGGTGCCATCACCACATTCTGTGGCAAGGAGTTCCACAGATTAATTACACGCTGGGTAAAGAAATATTTTCTTTTGTCTGTTCTAACTTTTCTGCTACTCAGTTTTAGTGGATGTCCCCTGGTTTTGGTGTTGTGCGAGAGGGAAAAGAACATCCCATGCATACCATATTTTACGCTCCATAGGACGCATCGGTCCATAGGACGCATGCGTCCTATGGAGCATAAAATACAGGAAAAAAAGATTTTTACTTACCTGGGCTTGGGGAGGCCTGTGGGGGCTTCGGGGAGGCCTGCGCGAGCCTCTGCAGGCCTCTCCAATGTTCATTTCGGCTGAAAACAGTGATTTTTGGCCATTTCCGGAAATGGCCGAAAATCGCTGTTTTCGGCCGAAATGAACATCAGGGAGGCCTGTGGGGGCTTCGGGGAGGCCTGTGCGAGCCTCTGCAGGCCTCCCCGAAGCGCCCCCAAGCCCAGGCTTCGCACCATAGGACGCACGCTTCCACCCCTATGTTTTTTTTTGGGGGGGAAGTGCGTCTTATAGTGCGAAAAATACGGTAATTGCATACATCTCAATCAATTCCCCCCTCAGGCCCCTTTTTTCTAGACCACCGTGGTCCAACGCGCAGCCCCCGGGCCGCATGCGGCCCCCGGGGGCTTCTCCTGCGGCCCCCGGGGCTTCTCCCTCCACCAAATGAGGGAGAAAGGCACTGAGACCCAAGCAGGGGCGTCGCTGGAGCGCGGCAGGAAGAGCGGGCGCCATTCCCGCCGCGCTCCAGCGACGCCTAGGAGGCCTCAGCGATGCCTCAGAGGAGGCCTCGGAGCGTCCGCCCTCAGCAGAGCTCCAAGGCCTTCTGAGGGAGGCCCGATGCGCGCCGTCATATTTATAAGGTTTTCGCACATGCGCAGTACGTTTTTGAGGGCAAATTTGCCCTCAGAAACATACTGCGCATGCGCGAAAACCTTATAAATATGACGGCGCACATCGGGCCTCCCTCAGAAGGCCTTGGAACTCCGCCAAGGGCGGACGCTCCAAGGCCTCCTCCTGCCCAAGACAGCCGGCCGGTGAGGATGTCTCCGGAGCCGGCAGCAGCTGAGCCTTCGCTGCTGCCGGCTCCGGAGACATCCTCGCCGGCCGGCTGTCGGGCAGCACGGGGGTCATTAGGGCGGCGCGCACGCCCTCGCACAGGGCGGCGCGCGCCCTAGTGACTCCACTGGCTCCGACCTCTCTTGAGCCTGCCGGCCCGATCCGCTCTCTTCCTGATAGTCAGGAAGAGAGCTGGTCGGGCTGACTGCCTTGTGAGAGGTCGCCCCAGGCCCAGCATTCCTCGCGCTCCACTAATGCTCGTAAAAGCGCTCAGCTTCTGAGCGCTTTTCCGATTGTCAGCGCGGGCGGGGCATGCTGGGCAGAAAGGCGCGCAGAAAGGCGCGCAGGAGCCAAGAGGCGGGCAAGTGGGGAGGAAGCGGCGGGTAAGCAGCATGATGAGGGAGACATCCGGCCGGAGCTTGAGCTGGGGGAGGGGGCTGGACCGAGTGGCTCATGCACGGCCGCAGCTAGAGGGACTCATCGTGAGGCCACAGCCGGAGATCGAGCTTGGGGGGCAAATCAGCAGGGAGCTCACAGCCGGGAGGAATCAAGGAGTTCTGCTCCCCCCTCCCTCCTGAGAACAGGACTGGTTCGGAGGTAAGGTTCCCCAGGGAGGAATCATTGGGGGGGGGGGAGGGCAGCGCTTCTGGGCAGCAGGAAAGAAAGACAGCTTCTGCCAGAGTAGATCCCGGGATTGTGTGTGCGCGCAGTCAGTGATCGCAACCTCTTGGTGTGTGTGTGTGTGTGTGTGTGTGTGTGTGTGTGTGTGTGTGAATCCACATTCTTGAATTGTAAGGGTATTTTTGTAAGTGCCTCTATGTAAGTGTAAATAAGATTGTAAGTTTTTTTTCCTTCTCTCCTATCTGTGCAGTGTATTTTTTGTAGTTGCCCTTCTGTGTCTCTGAGGCTCTGATTTCCGCGTGGGGCTATGTTGCTTCTGCCTGTTGCCTTGCTTGGATTGGGGAGGGGAGGTTATCTGCACTGCCTTGCTTTGCCAGTTGATCTGTGTGGTGTGTGTTGTTGTGTTGCTTCAAAGACACAGTGATCTGTGTTTGTCCTGCTTGTCCTGCTTGCAGGGAGTGGGAGGAAGTTGTGGAGTGGGAGTATGTGGGCTACCTGATCTGCAGGTTCTGTGTTATGTCCTCATCTTCATGCTCTTGGCAGGATGTTTAAAAAAAAAATTTCCGATCACATTAATTTGCATAATTTAATTAGATAATTAATTATGTTAATGTGCAGGGGGTACAGTTAGTCAAGAAGTTGAGAACCTTTGCTCTAATCTTTTTTAAAAAAATTCCAGTGTGGGTCTTACAGCTCTGCTTATGCAGTGGTCATAATTAATTAATTAATTAATTAATTAATTAATTAATTAATTATTCATTGTGCGGCCCCTGGGTTCCATGTCGAAGTCCGCATGCGGCCCTCGAGGTACAAAAGGTTGGACCACCCTGTTCTAGACTGAAGAGCCCCAAACGCTGTAGCCTTTCCTCTTAAGAGTGGTGCCCCAGCCCACTAATAATTTTGGTCATTCTCCTGCGCCTCAGAACAGGTCTCAGATGAGATTAGAAGCCACTTCCGGTTTTTGGTAAAACCGTAATTAGCTTTTAATCATGCCTTAGTTCTGTTCTGAGGCGCGGGAGGTCCGTAGAATGGGCTAGAGTCCTCTCCACACTTCAGAACAGGTCTGAGATGTGATTGGAAGCCACTTCCGGTTTCGGCTTCCAATTGCGTGTCACCCATCCCTGGTGCGTCAGCCAGTGCATGGGGGTGACGCGCTAACCTCCTGCACCTGATGACGCAAACCCTAGGGACGCCACTGTTTGCAATTGTGGCATTGGTGTAGCAATGGTACGGACAAAAGCTATATTGTGAAGGAATAGTTCTTGACTTTCACACTAGAATGGTACTGGTTTGGTTTTTATAGACAACTTACATTCTATGAAAATTAGACATGTTGACCAGGGAATGGAGTTTGTTTATTTATTTATTTATTTATTTACAGTATTTCTATCCCGCCTTTCTCCCCGAAGGGACCCAAGGCGGAGTTTCATACTGTGTGCTCATCTGCTAGTTTGGGGATATCAACTAGTTTAGTTGTTGCAGTTTCAAAGCAAATGCTTACCACATTTTATCTAGTCTAAGCAGAAGATTGTTGCTTATATTCCATATGAATGTTTGAATGGATGTAATATGACTTCTAGTAGAACTTTGTATATTTTTCAAGAACCTTGTAGGAAGAAATAGACAACCACTGGACAAATACGGTAAAACTTTCAAAGAAACCCCTTTTTTAGTGTCCAGCATAGAACTGCTTGTAAATCTAGGGAACCCATATAATTAATTACTTTTTGACATTGTCAGTTTGTCTGCTTCCTACAAAACATTGTCTAGTGTTGGTACTTCTTCTTGATATCTGCATTTAAAAAAAAAATCCTTGTTTTTACAGTTGTGGCTGTGTTTTTGTTTTAAAGGTTGAAAGGCCCTTACCCAAGCATCCTGCAGGCAGCCACCTGTCTCAGGGTTCAGCATGTCAAGATAATTCACTGCTCAGAGGAGATGACGAGAACAATGAACTTCACACTCCTTTTATGAATAGGAATGACCAAAAGGTAAAAATGTTGTGTGTGTGTTTGTAAACATTGTTTTAACAGGCTTATCTGAAGACTTGTTGTTTTAGCAAATCAGCCTTCCTGGTGGAATGTACAGACTAACATTCCATGCGAATGCTTTAATACAGAGGTGCACAACCTGGCAGTAGGTAGGGGCCAAAATTAAAATAGAAAAACGTCTTTGGGCTGCAAAGGGCAGGCAGAGGTGATGTCACCGGGTGTGTGTGTCAAGGAAACATGATGTCAGTTCCACCGGAAGTGATGTCACGGGTGTGTTGAGCCAGCTCCACTGGAAGTGACATCACAGGGGTTGTGTCCATGAGCCAGAAAATCTCCAGAAAAGCAAAATATAAATAAAATGTTGATCCTTCCTGGACAGATTGCTGAAGGCAACTTTCTGCCACATTTGCTTTGTTGATGGTGCGCTGATGTCGTAGCCAAGGGTCACATATCTGTCCCCGCTTGGCACTCCTGCTTCCCCCAGGCAGCTGCCTCCTCTTCTAGAGGATTCTATTACTGCACAGAAGCCATTAGGGCATACAGGAAAAATTGCAACCTGGATCCAAAGGAGCGTGGGAGTGACCAGTGCACCACTTCTGATCTCACCAGCACTCTCTTCGTCCCGGCATCATTGCACACACCTGCATGAGCACAGCAACGTGGCTAGAAGCTTCGGAATCGTCCGAGGAGACTCTCCCCGTCCTGCCCCTTGCAACCCTCTCCCCACCCTGCCAGTCACTTCGAGTCAGCTGAAAAAACAGCGCAGCTTCCACTCAACCAGCTACCGCTGCAACACACCATGCAGAGCTGCTCATTTGCCACCATCTTCCTCGCAGTCGACCTCCCGCCTTTGCCCCGCCCTGACAAAGAAGTGATGTTGCCGCTCTAGCCGAGCACTTCCCATAATTCTGTCGCTTCTAAAACTCGGCTGGAAGCTTCGGATTCTAAAGCTTCCAACTTTGGCTGGAAGCTTCAGATTCCAAAGCTTCCAACTGCGTTGCTGTGCTCGCGCAGATGCGCATACGCACTGATGTCGGAATGAAGAGAGCGGCGCGGGATTGCAGGCCGCCAGAAAACCTTTGGGGGTCTGCAAGTGGCCCGCGGGCCATATGTTGTGCAGGTCTGCTTTAAAACACAATGCTGTTCTAGGTACCAGTGCAAATATTTCACATGTTTATGATTATGGTCCCACTCTATATCTGCATCAATTAAATTCTATTATCTCATTAATATTTTTCAGAACTTGTCATTTTTTTCGAGAGAGGCATGTTTTTTATTCAATTTTATTTTGAGCTAACCCATGACATTAAAAGGACAGGCACTGAGGTCTTTAGCAAATCTTCTTCTTGCATACAAATCTTTCCCTTTTTCTATTGAAATAAGAACCCTTATCTTGAAACACTTGCTTATGATATCAGTTCAATAAGACATTATCATGATTCATTTTATTTAGGTTTAGAATTTTAGTCTAAAATACTAAGTACATTTCACTGCTTCTATGTAGAGCATTATTGGCATAATTTATCTGGTCTTTATTTTCTGTTTTGAAAAAAAATCTGCATTCATATGTCTTACATTCTACTATTCTGCATTTTGGATTTGTTTGTAGAAGCTTCGAGAGGAAAATATAAGACTAAAGCATGAATTAGAAGATTTAAGGTACTGATACAAATTGATTCTAAATAATAGAACAGAAACAGCTAGCAATTCAGTTTTAACTGTGAAATAGTATCCAGAAAGCTGAGATAATAAAATCATGGTTGAGGATACTGAGAAATCTAGAGGGGAAATCAGTGTTTCAGTTCCTGTGCAAACCCATAACGTTAGAAATCTGTTTGAAGCTTGAAATCTGTTTTATGTGATGGCTTATTCACAAAATAGATCAAAGGAATAAAGTATAGTGGACCCTTTTTATTTGTGGGTTCAGGACCCGCGGATTTGTTACATCACAGGTTCCGGAACTCATGAATTTCCATGCTAAAAATCCTGTAAAAAGAAAAAAAACTGAAAGCGCCGTTTTACCTTTAAATCGCAAAATCGCTGCATTTTTCAAGCCTCCATGAGGCTTCTTGAAGCTGCATGACCCACTTCTGGGTCGCGTGAATGCTCTTCTCCCCTCCTTCTCCCAGAATGCACCCTGGGACAAGGCTAGGAGGGGGGAAGAGCCTTTGCATGACCCAGAAGTGGTTTGTGCAGCTTCAAGAAGCCTTGTGGAGGCTTGAAAATGCCGCGATTTTGCTATTTAAAGGTAAAATGGTGCTTTGGGGGCTTTTTTCTTTTTACAGGGTTTTTAATGCAGACCTGGTATCCGTGGATCTTTGCTATCTGCGGGGGCGGGGGGCTCGGAACAGATCTCCTGCGGATAGCGAGGTCCACTGTAGTTAGTATTTGTGTATGTAGAACTACACTCGGCCAAGAAATGGTGAGAAGCTAGTAGGATTGTAAGGAACGTTCAGTGTGTGTAAGGCAGTAGACTATTTGTAGTACATTAGAAGAGTATACCAGTAGTTTCTAGAAAAACATGCTTTTAGGGTACTCCATTAAAAGGAATCAAAAACAGACACACACTCTTTTGTTCTTTAAACTAAAGCATTTCGAATAAAATGTACTTATTAAAGATCAATATAGCATCATGTGTTAGTTTGACATCCTTAATAAAAAAAGTACATTTATTTCTTAGAAGCCAATATGATCTTCTCATAGAAGGGAAGAATGAATGTTTTGATGAAAGACGTGTCAACCTTCTGAAGGCTCAAATACTACAGCTGGAAAGGCAGGTAATATGGTGTATGGACAGACAGTCACACACACATAAGTCCCTTCCCCTCCCCCAAAAAACAACAACCCTGAGCTGAATTTTATGTGAAAAATCATCTGAAAGTTGTTAACATGTACAAATGTTTAAAAAAGCTTTGTTCAGAAAAGATGCCAGAATTCTTGTAGATATTTAAAACTTAAATTCCTATATTCGTGTGTGTGTGTGTCTCCTCTCTCTCTCTCTCTCTCTCACTTCCCCCCCCCCTCTTTTCTTCCCAGTCCAAATATGATTAGGCCATTAATCTGCCATAAACAGCACCTGGGGCCATTGTGGACATATGTGGTTAAATTCTAAAATCACCCTGAGTTTTTGTGCATCTTGTGTTGTGTTGTGGTGCACCTTGGTTCCTCTGACTCTTTGTTGGGCTACATTGTAATCTAGATCACTGCATTCTGATTTTCCAGTTTCACCGGATAATCCATAAAAATGCATGGGTGTTGAGGATACTGTTTTAGAACTTGGTATTGAACTGGAAAATTGATCTCCTTAAGCCCTGCCATTTTGTGATTTCTTTGATGACAATAGTAAAGGTAAAGGTGACCCCTGACAATTAAGTCCAGTCGTGTCCGACTCTAGGGTGTGGTGCTCATCCCCATTTCAAAGCCAAAGAGCCAGTGTTGTCCGAAGATGCCTCTGTGGTCATGTGGCCAGCATGACTCTCCTTGCTGCAGCGCGT
This sequence comes from Plestiodon gilberti rubricaudatus, assembly GCA_026170595.1. Classification (NCBI taxonomy): domain Eukaryota; kingdom Metazoa; phylum Chordata; class Lepidosauria; order Squamata; family Scincidae; genus Plestiodon; species Plestiodon gilberti. The sequence continues at coordinate 43,439,006 of JANXHW010000002.1, forward strand.
AGCATGCGGCTGGAACACGGAGCGCTGTTTACCTTCCCGCAAGCGGTACCTATTTATGTACTTGCATTAACATGCTTTGGAATACTGAGGCTAAAATTAAACATTGTGGAAAGCATGTAAACTGGCTGCAAAAGAAGCAGCTCTACTCTTCTCCCCACCCCATTGTGCCTAGTACACTAAAATGCATTATGTTACATTATGTTGTGAATTTTCCTATCCCACCTCTACTTTATTGGTTGCTATTTGCATATAAGAAGGGCAAAAAGGTGGCTGCAGTTTGCAATGATCACCCAGTGATGTTGTAATATATGTGAGCTCATTCTTGTGCATTATATTAAAATGGAGCCCCTCTTCAGTAGTGTGTTAATGTGCATGCTTGTTAACATGGAAATCACTGTGCTCTAGTCTCCCCCAAGGGAAACAGCTAGGGTTGGCTGGAAGGAGCAACATTTTAGATGAGATTGGGGGAAAGATGGGTAGGAGATGCAGGTTTTCAGCCATGTGGTCTCCTTGACACCTAATGTGAGCCTGAGAGACTCCTCACTGATACTGGTATACATACACAGAAGACTGGTGGTGAACAAAATGGACAAACTAGAGAAGTCCATAGAGAGTTATGCGCAGAAAAAGATAGGCGCAGAGAAGTGGAGGAGAATGTGTGAAATTGCATTAGGCAATCATTGGAATAGCTAGTATACATAGCTACTAATATAAAATGTTTCTCTCCCCTTGAGTGGCTTACAGATTGCTCCCATTTAGGCCTTGTTTTTTTCTTCTTCCCCCAGCTGCCATGCTATTGTGTGTTAAATAAAATAATTATTTTTATATAAATATATATATATATATATATATAAATAATATTTGCACAAAGAGGAAGGAAAAGTTGAGTTGTTTTTAGGAATCATTTTGTATGTCTGTATTTTTCTACAGGTGGTGCTGCTTACAGAAGGATTAAGTTCTCGAGCTGCTCTTACATTGGAGTTCAATAGTTCTTTAGAAGCTCTTACTGACAAGCTTAGGTAATGTTTACAAAAGTTTTGCTTTGCGAAAAGCACCTCCTGACATCTACCCACAGATACATTTCTCGGAGTTTACAGCTCTCATGCTTACAGCTTAGATTTAATTTAAATTGTATTGCAAATTGACTTTGCAGAATCTTAGCCTGAAGCAGCCTGTATCTATTTCTGGAAGATGTCATTGTTCGCAAGCTGGAATTACTTAGTGCAGTAGTCCTGATACAAGAGCATTCAGTTCAAGAAAAGAGTTTTGTATATTTGTGGGATCTTTCTTTCTGGTGATTCTTGACCATATGATTTGAGGCATTCTTCTGATTATGATATTGTCAATGGAAAAATAATTGGCATGCACTCATATATACTGGAGACACTTGAGCTTTGTATTTCTTAGCTGAAATTGATCATAAAGCAGACATCCTGGATAAAATGGTGACCACTGTGTGCTTTGAGCTGAGCAGTATAGGATTATGTATGTAAACTTGATTATAATCTTAGTAGCTACACAAAAAGTATGGATAGACAGTATCTCTTATTGTACCCATTCTTATACATTACATATAACACAACAAAGTTTAACAAAAGGGACCAACATTGCTGAGGCAACAGTCATTAATGGTTTGGTGACAATTAACAGCCCAATCCTGTCTAGCAGGACACGGTGGTGCAAATAAGCCACCCGCCACATCCTGTGCAGGATGGGGCCTGCGCCGGTGCAGTTGGATACCTCCGTAAGATAAAGGGACGCTCGTCCCCTTACCCAGAGTAGTGCCCCAATCACCCCAATGGTCAATGGACCTACTTGAATGTGCGCCAGCTATTTTGAATAAATGAATGAATAAATTATCACCATGAAATTTATTTTCATTTTTAATTACATCTATATCCCACTCTTCAGGTAGGTCGAAAGATATACGTGACCCCCCCCCATTTTAGCCTCACAACAATCGTGCAAGGTAGGCTAGGTTGAGAGAGGGCAGCTGACTCGGGGTCACCCAATGAGGTTCAAGGCTGAGTGAAACTTTGCATCCAGGTCTCCCTAGTCCTAGCCTGACACCATAACCATGCTGGTTCTCCATGCAAGTAAATAGAGACAGGAATCCAAAGGACTGTGCATGACATTCTGTGAGTGTAGCAGGGCTTTTTTTGGCCCACCTTTCCCACTAAAGCCCCTTGTGCATAGTAAAAAGCTGCTCCTGAAAACTGGGAGACCTTCCATGGTAATGAGCTACTGTAGCTATACTAGTGGTTGCAAAATATGTCTGGTAATAAAGAGGAGTAGTCTGTTTCATGGTCTCAAGGAGATATTTAAGCAACAGCTAAGATGTGGTTTGCAAACATGCTTTCAGAATCTGTATTTATGCTGTCTATCTAGTCTGGCTATATACAGGTGATTAGGTTTTTTGTGTTTCAGTGTGTGTCTCACTGTTGCAAAATCAACATTATTATAAAAAGCATAGTTAGAAAATAATGCATAATCATTTTGAAAGCGTTGAAAGCAGAGCTGAGGTGCACAGTAAAGTGTGACTGAAAATTGTGATTTAGATGAGAAATTGAGTAAATATCTGTGACAATACTCACATATTACAATTGTACATAGCTCTTTTCTTAGCACTGAAGAAACGGCATCTGAAGTCATAATTCCACTTCCAAAGCTTCTGCAAATAATTGAAATATGTCAGGCGATGAGACTAAATTTGCAAAGGAACCAGCAAGTGAGTTATGACTGCACCATCAATATATTCCTTTTATGTTTATTATTATTTTGTTAATGTGGAATTTCTTTGCTATAGGTATACGTACTGAACATACTATCAAAATAAATTGTCATAGCATGCCAGCTGACTATTCTTTCAGATGAATATGTAAGATTTGATTTGGTTCATTAGTGAATACTTTAATCCAGGTAAATTTCTAAAGGGCTATGGAAAGTCTCTTTAATTTTAGAAGGTAGAGATCCCAGTCACAAGCCATTCTAATGGTTACTTTGGAGCAGATTGTTTTGGGAGAAGGAGGGGATGGGTCATCCTGCACACCCTTGCCTCCATTTGGCTCCAAACCAGAGACCACTTCCAGGTTGCGACTGACCTCCGGACTGTGCTCCCACATAAGCCAGGCCAAAAACAGCCTCTAGAGCACTGGTTCTTAACCGGGGTTCGATCGAACCCCAGGGGTTCGGTGAGTCAGTCTCGAGGGTTCGGCGGAGTAGTCCTCCGCCGAACCCACAAGACTGACTCCCGAGGGCGCGTGCGCGCCGCCCTAATGACCCCCTGTGCTGCCCGACGAGGATGTCTCTGGAGCCGGCAGCAGCGGAGCCTCCGCTGCCGCCGGCTCCGGAGCTGGGCAGGAGAAGGCCTCGGAGCGTCCGCCCTCGGCGGAGCTCCAAGGCCTTCTGAGGGAAGCCCCATGCACAACGTATTATTTATAAGCTTTATAAATAAGCGCATGCGTACTGCGCATGCGCTAAAGCTTATAAATAAGACGTCGCGCATGGTGCTTCCCTCAGAAGGCCTTGTAGCTCTGCTGATGGCGGACGCTCCGAGGCCTCCTCCGAGGCGTCGCTGGAGTGCGACGGGAAGAGCGGACCCCTCCTGCGCGCGACGCGCGTCACCCATTGCGCGCGTCGCCCCCAGGCGGTCCGCCCTTCCCGTCGCACTCCTGCGATGCCTCGGAGGAGGCCTCGGAGCGTCCACCCTCGGCAATTAGATAGCAATTAGTTTTCTGCATTCTGTATAATCTCCTTTATGAGGTCTGTAATGAGTAAGAAAACTGAAGGTTTATTGAGTGACAGGCTTTTTCTCTGAGTGACTGCAGGGGTGTGACATGACATGAGAGTGGCACTTGCCAAGGTAAAGCCACGCATTTCTAAACTGGTCTCTGAAAGGCAACAGCAGAAGTCACACTGATTTGCAGTGAATAAATATTCATTATTATGTTTTTGTTTTTGTGTGAAAATCATGTTTTATATTTGTTCTTAATGGTTTTGTTCTTTAATGGTTTTGTTCATTTTGTGCACCTATAAAAATATACCTATGTATATATACCTAAAAATATATACCTATGTTTTGAATTTGAAAAAATCATATTTTATTTTTCAAATTAAGAAGGGTTCTTCTTCGCAATGGGTGACGCGCGTCGCGCGCAGGCGGGGTCCGCCCTTCCCATCGCACTCCAGCGACGCCTCGGAGGAGGCCTCGGAGCGTCTGCCCTCGGCGGAGCTCCAAGGCCTTCTGAGGGAAGCCCCATGCGCGACGTCTTATTTATAAGCTTTAGCGCATGCGCAGTACGTTTCTGAGGGCAAATCCTGCCCAGCTCTGGAGCCGGCGGCAGCGGAGGCTCCGCTGCTGCCGGCTCCGGAGACATCCTCGTCGGGCGGCACAGGGGGTCATTAGGGCGGCGCGCGCGCGCCCTCGGGAGTCAGTCTCGCGGGTTCAGCGGAGGACTACTCCGCCGAACCCTCGAGACTGACTCACCGAACCCTTGGGGTTCGATCGAACCCCGGTTAAGAACCAGTGCAGTAGATGGAGCTGGGATGCTACTCAAACTCTCAGCCTACTGTCCCCATAACTCTTTGCTGGGGAAGTTTGCACACAGCTGGAGCCCAAAACAGACAAAGGAACAAAAAGATCCATGATAGCAATCTAGCTAGATGGTCCCTAGCTTAAGCTACTTACATTGCTCAAGGAATCCCCAGTCATTACACTCATGGGTGAGCAAATGGGTGCTCCTCTCTGAGCTCCCAATTAATGGGTCACTCAGGTGACCAGCAGAGAACAATTCCCACTTCCTGTGGGCTGGGAAATAAATAACTTTGCTTTGATGATGTCATCAAGTTACCCGATTGGAGGAGTAGAACTGGTCACTCCATCCTACCCCTTTGACCTAGATAGATATGTTTGGCTGTCCAGTCACTAAGCGCATGCCAATCTCAGTACTCTAGACACGGAGGAATTTCCTCGATCTACAGATGTATGTGGGGCTAGATTATGAAGTTTCAAACAAAGGACAAAGGCAGCTGCTAAGTATGTCCAGATAACTTGCACTTGTGTCAAAGGTATTCCCAAATGCAGGAAAATAGGCAAAAAACCCCAGGGGATTAATCAGACACTTCTTTCTGCTTTTTCTTTTCAGTTTATCATAGTACGAGTATAAACTTCACACTGTTAGACTGACAAAATTTCATTTTTTTAACTGTCAATCAAGCAGCAGCATCTCCTATCTGCTTGATATTGAAAATCTCTTTTTCATAGTCTATGTCAAAGAAATTGAATTTTACAAGAAGCAGCAGAAAATGCTTGGTAGTTCTTCTGCAGGTTAATTTGGCGTAATATTACTCTTTACTGTATTAGCGGCATGTAACATATAGCTAAAAATCTCTAGTATCAAATGCACACTGAGAACTAGGTTAGAAAAAGTGGAGATCTCGGAAGCAAGGAAACCTACACGAAAGGGTGAAATAAATGAAATTCTATCAAATCATTTTATAACATTAGGCACAATTGGTTTTCCTCCAGAAAAGTGGATGAATAGTGAACTGGAAAATTATTTGGATGGTACAAAATTTTAATACTGTATAGGATAGAAAGATATTGAGAAACTTGAACCTAACAGTGCAAGCCCCCCATGCATACCTACTCAGAAGTAAGCCCTATTGAATTTAATGAGACTTACAACACTATCCTATCCAACTTACGCCGCCGATGAAACCAGCGGTGCAGCGAGAATGGGAGGCCCCAGAACGGAAAGGGGATTCAAATCCCCTCCAAAGGGGGATTCAAAGGGGATTTAAATTTCCCCTCCCCTCCAAAGCCTCCCGCCCTGCCCTCCCCCGCTGGTTACACCAGTGGTGTAAATTGGATAGGACTGGGCTGTTACACCTAGGTGAGCATTTATATGATTGCAGCCTAAGTCTGAGCGAACTATTCTTAACAATATAACTGCACTCTGAATGATGAAATTTTGGTTATTAAATTTAACTGTGTATGAAAGGAGGTTGTATTGTAGCTCAACTGAAATACTCGTGTACTTGTGAGGTAGTTTCATGTGCTGAGAATCTGGAAGAATCGGTGTCTTGACTGTTGATAGGCAGTTACTCAAACCAGAATGCAGGGAAACGTCTTGTTACAGAGGTGAACATACAGTGCCAGCAACATAGGGTAGGAAAAGAATTGATGCATGAAATACACCTATGGCTTGGTGGTACTGGACAGAAAGGCAGCTTTTGAAGACTCTCATCTTGATCAGGCTGTGAAAGGAAGAGAGGTATAGTGACAGTGGCATAGCCATAAGTATAGATTGAGACAGGCAGTCTTGGCCATCCTCTCTGCTGGAATCTCAAATCTTGAGGGCAGGAATTGGTATCTCAGCCACAGTGGCGTCACTCCGGTAGGGGCGGGGCCGTAAGTATCGCTCCGTCGTAATCCCTTTACCGAGCGAGCAGGAGGCGGCCCCGCCCCCTCACTGTCAGAGCCATTCCCCTGCGGAGAAAGCAGCAGGCAGGGTCTCTTGCCTGCTGCTTTCTCTGCAGGGGAATGGCTCCGACAGTGAGGGGGCGGGGCCGCCTCCTGCTCGCTCGGGAAAGGGACTACGACGGAGCGATACTTACGGCCCCGCCCCTACCGGAGCGATGCCACTGCTCAGCCATGATCCAAGAAACATTCTGTGAGCCCAAAAGTGTTCTGCACTGGTTCTTTTCAAACAATAGACACCTATGCTGGATAGCATACTGTATTTCGAAACTTAGGGAAGATTCAAAAACAGTTTGTGATAGGACTAGGGGGGGTCGGGGGTGCTGTTCAAAGGGGGGGGGAATTCAGCATTCCACTGGATGTGCATAAGACCTTGGTCTGGCCCAAAGTAGTTCATTTGGATTTCAGCTCTCCTTTCCCTTGCCTTCCTACTCTCTGTTCATAACTAAATACTGGCACTGCTGCTGCCTCTCTAGTGCACAGAAATAGTTTCCTTTTGGGGGTGGAACTGCATGCTGTTTGCTTACCTTGGCCCAGGACCCACTGTCTCCTTACATCTCCCTGAAGCCTTCCACCTGTAATCTCACTTTATTCTTTACACCATTCATGTGTAAACGGTCTACCTTTTCTGCATCTGTACCTTTCTGCGTCAGGTACAGAAGTTTTCTGCTTTGAGGTTTTAATTATAGATATATATTGCAGGAATATTTTTATGACTGAAGGGCATAATGTGGGAAGCAGCTCTTATTTTTTTTGTTAAAAAAATAAAACTCTTAAGAACAGAGACTCGGGAACAACATTAGTGGACCTAGTGGAGAAACACGAATGTAAAAGTAGCAAAGTTCATAATCGAGTTACAAATTACTTGTATGAGTAATTAAGTAGAACTTTATTAAATGGCTCAAGGCCTACAAGAATATATTTCGTACCAAAGGAAGGACATATGGTAGGCTTAGGATTTACCTATTTGTCTGCAATAGATTTTTTTAACAATATTTTATAAAGTGATAGACGTTTTTATTTATGAGTAAAGCTATCACAGATGAACTGTGACATGAAACCATAGGCAGACCATCCTCCTAAATACTAGAATGAGTTTTATTTTCTATAATACGGTATATTCAATTTATGATTGCATCTCTTACTTGTTATCCCTTTGAAGTGGCATGGCTGTTACTATGGTTACACCTCTGAGATGATTATGATGGTGTTCAAGGTTTCAGTTTCAACCCACCGTCCTGCAATCCATATGAACCTGCATATCCACTGTCATGCAATCACATAGCAGCAAAAAAGAGTATAAATGAACAATGTTCCACTTACCCTGGGCAGGTAAAAACATCTTGAGAAACCCATTTTCCCTTCTATATTTACTCATCATCTCCTATCCTAAGTAGTATTATCAGAACTGCTCTAGAACACGTGTATTAGCACACATGTGCTTCCCAAGGCAGACACATTAAGTGATCTTTAACTGTTGGCCATGGCACACCCGTCTCTTGACCTGGTACCTGAGAAAAAGGGACTCAGAGCTTGACTGTAACATGGTTTACTGAGGGGATTATTTACAGCAGCGGGGAGAAAAGCATGTGAAAGCAATACAGTTCCAGTAACTGAAATTAACTAACAAATTGGTGCCTCCAAAAAATCACTGGGGAATTAGCAAGAGGATTCTGCTCCTGTGACACAACCTACAGTATATGCAGAGTGCTGGTTTCCCCAGGATTCCAAGATCTTCTCATGTGAGTGGGAAAGAGATAGGAAATCCTATGGAAATGTGGAAAGAAAGGGGCAGCTGGGCCATGTAGATGCAGCTTTAGGGAGAACTGGTATGAGGGAGAAAGAGGCGGAAGTTAGCATAGTAGACTGGAGCCAAGCCAGTTGCCTAAATCATGGTACAGAAGTTGCTTTCTGCCCCTTGGCTGTCTTAACAGGCTCTGCAAGCCTCTGAAGCTTTTACTTGGAGAAAAAGGAAGTTCCTGCAGGATCAGTCAAGAGGATACTATATTTTGGAAAACAGTGCACTGCAATGAGTGGTCCATAGAAATGTGGCAGAAATGTGGCTGTAGGACATATTAATAGGGGGGAGGGGCAGATTCTGTCTGAATGCCATGGGCTTAGATATTCTAATACCAAAGGATATGGGCAACTGGTTTCAGATTCTAGAAAACAATGCCTGAAGGGAGCATTGCCCCATTTCAGAAATAAAATTGTTTTGTTCTGAAGAACACAACTTCTCATTCTGAAGAATGAGACTTGCTTGTTTTTAAAAACATGATCTTCAAGAGGCTTGAAGGACAAGATTGCAACCGGTAGGCTATAAAGGCTTCATCTTTTTTTCTACTGTTCATTCTGATAACCTGGCACACATGAGTGGCTCATTAATTTGTACCTCATATGAGAGGACTGGTTTCTCATTAGGGATTGCAGTTGCACCATGTGTCCTACATTATAGCTGTTCATTCAAAACTAATTTATGGTATATTGAGAAATGTACAGTTGCATATGGTGCTCCTAATGCAGGCAGTGGGCAGCAGGTTAAATGAGGGGAGTCAGGTGCAAGAATTAGACTGCACAAATTGCCCTGGTGCCATCATCATTAGTAAATCTCTGTGCTCCATGGACTTGGCACAATATTTATTAGCATTGGCAGTCATTTTGGTAATGAAAGCTCTTGCATCAATCATTTTCATACACTAGAACAAGCATATCTCGTTTTGGAGCAGAATGATTTCTATTCCAAATTGGAGTTATTCAGGTTTTTAAAAGATTATTTAAATTGTATCATGGTTGCCACCCTGATTTAGTTTTAAAATTTTAAACATTGTTTTATTGTATGTTATATAGAATAGAATAGAATTATAGATATAGATATACGGTAGATATAGATATATAGAGAATACCAACTCATGGCAATTGAAAACAAATCTACATGTGTTGGATTATCACTTTTGATGGTTCAGCCTATTTTAATGCAGAATTCTTGGGTGAACTTAGAACTTGTTTATGGATCTGTTTTGACACTGTTCCTTGCTTGTCTTTTAGTCTCTTTGTCCTCAGGTTTAAGAACAATAGTAAAAACTGAGGCACACAGTCTCTTAGCTTTGGCCTTGTAGTCATGGTTAAGGAAGCTTGGAGAACTTTTTAATTATGTTTAATCTTGAGAATGTGTGAGAGGCCTGGACAATTCCAACGAGATGCCAAATTAAATATTTCACTGTTAGGAACACGTGTTGTTGTTGTTGATGATGATAATGGAATTATATGGGGTGGATGTATAGAACTGAGAGTGAGTAGAAAACATTTCTTTCAAAATGCTTTATTAAATGGTTTCTGCACAGTACAAGAATCAGATCTGGTGATAACTGAAATTAGTCGGTAAGAAACGTTTTGTGTTCCATACTGTTGCTTTGGAGATCTTGATTTTTGGACAGATTGATAGAAGGTTGAAAGTGTCCGGAAATCTGTACATGTTTATAATAGAGATGATTTCTAGACCATCACTATCTTCTTTCTGGGTGGATTTAACTGTATTATCGCAACCTTAATTGATGTAAAATGATTTCTTATTGCCTTTCTCTTTTAGGCTTCTGATTTATCCAAGCTTGCATTGCCTTGGACTTTGGGAGGAAACCTCATTATACAGCCAATTACTCTTCTGGATCTTTGCTATGGCAGAATAGAAAATTTAAATCTTAGATATGTGGTAAGGACTTAATATCTTAAATTCAAGGAAAAATGCCTGAGACCAAAAAGTGTAGAAAAAGCCAAAACTGAATCAAGGAGCTGAAGGGATACTGAAATAAAGACACAGATAGGCATCTCACAGTGTAATACAGTAGTTAGATCAGATTTCCAAACAAGCGATTTGTGAAAATGTGCCATTTATGTATCAAAATGTATCAGTATTGTTAAAGCCACATAAGAATATGTCTCTTTCACACAACCCAGTCTGAACCTTGCTATAGTGCCAGCTTGCTCACCCTATAAAAAGGTAAAGGTATCCCCTGACAATTAAGTCCAGTCGTGTCCGACTCTAGGGTGTGGTGCTCATCTCCATTTCAAAGCTGAAGAGCCAGTGTTGTCCGAAGACGCCTCCATGGTCATGTGGCCAGCATGACTCTCCTTGCCGCAGCGCGTAGCATGCAGCTGGAACACGGAGCGCTGTTTACCTTCCCGCAAGCGGTACCTATTTATCTACTCGCATTGACATGCTTTGGAACTGCTGGGTTGGCAGGAGCTGGCCAAGCAACGAGCGCTCACCCCGTTGCGGGAATCGAACTGCCGATCTTTCGATCGACAGCTTATGGTTCAGCGGTTTAACTTGCTGCGCCACCCGCTGGCGTTGCTCGCCCTATACTGGGTATCATTTGACACGAGGGTTGTGAGGTAGGCATCTCGTTCATAATCATATAAATGATATGAATCATATGAATGAATCATAATCATAATCATACTTCTGAGTCCGCAAGAATGATGGTAAAATTCTGTATTGGCTTGGCTTGCCATCAAAGCAATGTCAGGGCTACTGGCAGTGTTGTCCTCTGAATGATCACCCCAGTATTTTCTGGTAGAATTCCTATACATCCTCAAGTGCAGGGGACCTCATGCTCACGATGCAGTTGGATGAAACCATAGTTTCATACCAATAGTTTGATCAAGATACATGCCATAATTGACTTAAAAGCTGCCTTATGATGAGTCAGGCTGCTGATCACAACTAACTTGTCTTGTTGTTTTGAGTGGTGCTTAATCAGGATTCACTTTCTTTAGATACAACCCACTGTCTAGCTGTGGCTCTGCAGGAGCTCTCCTGTTTATCAAAGAAGTCTCTTTTCCTACCCTACCTGGAGATGCCAGGAATTGAACCTAGGGCCTTCTGCATGCCAAGCATATGCTTTGCTACTGAGTTACGGCCCGATCCCAAGGACAACAAACATGAAAGCATCTAAATAAAGATGAGGGAGGCCAATCAAGAGATGCTTTTTAATAAATTTAGATATAATCCTAACCAACTGGAGGCTCATAATGACTCATTTTGCATTGACCTTGCTCCCTCCAAGACTAAGATTACTAGAATTCTTCTGTTTTTATATTTTTACATTTCACTTTAAACAAAATTTGGAAATGTGTATCTCCTAAACGACCTATCAAATTTTATAATATTTAATAGAAAGAAAATGAAAAAAATGGAATGTGAGGTAGTGTCTTCTATTTGAGGAAATTAAAGTGTACTCCATAAGGAATAGTTTTGGGATTTAGCTTATGATTGAGAGCGAGGATACACATTTGTGATTGAGGGAATAAAAAATCTATTTCAGTCTGGCATCTAGCATTGCTCCCAAAATCTTGTTTTCATGAACTGTCTAGAAAATACCAAACCTTCTTGGTTTCTGAGGTAAGTGTAGAAATAAAAACAGACTATATGATAGCTGGCATGTAAAAGAAGAAAAGGGCATTCCTAACCTTTGTAGTGTGTCAAGAGTGTGACCTTTTGAATCTGAACTGAAACAAATTGGCAATGACAGCTCCTGATTTTCACTGATCTCACTTGAAAAACATTGCAAATTGTATCTCAGCAGAAGTGGCTTTCATGATAAATTATTCATGAAGCTATCTTCATCACATGGAGCACCTGCTGAGAAGAGCCTGCATTGCATATTAACATATATGCAGTAAGCTTTGCAATTAAAGCTCCAATATCAAAACTCTATTTGCTATGGCAATGTTATTATGTGTCATGCTAAAGGCAATGACAAATATGGGTTTACATTCTTGGAGCATTTCAAATTTTAATTAGTTTGAGGGAAAGGTCACCTTCCAACAACAAAAGGGAGCTACATTCAGCTTTTTCCTAAGCGTTTCAATACGTCTAACATTTTGTCCTTCATTTTAGTTTGTGCTTCCCTATATTTTATTTGTGTAGCTTGTCTCCTACAAATCTAGATGGCTCATGGTCTTTGCTAAGTAGAATTCTGATGATGATCTACAACCTCTAGACCAACAGTAGCACCTTTGTACTGATGAACGTGTTTACTTGAAATAAATTCCATTAATTTAAGTTGAACTTGTTTCCTTGTAAATGTGTTCAGAACTTGAGGTACTTGATGGGGCTTTACTTCAGAATCATATTCAGCTCTTCATTATGATCTGTGTGTAGTCCTACGTAGGGCAGGTCAGAACCTTCTGGCGATCTTAGGATAGAAGGCAACAAACGAGTCTCATTAAATGAAGACTTGTAAAACATTTTTCCTAACCCTGGTCAACTTAAATAGTTTACTTTCTGTCTAGGAATTTATAATTACCTTCATTTTTTTCTGTTAACAAATAATGCCACGCATATATAATAATATATAATAATAATATACAGTATTTATATACCGCCTTTCTGGTCATTGGATTTCTCCTCCGACTTTAATTCAAGGCGGTGTACGTGGGCAGGCTGTTCTAAACCCCAAGCGGTTTTTACAATATAATAACGTTCTAATCTTTCGTAGAACCCTTCATTCTAGATGTTGCTTTCACAGTCTATCTCTGGCATTCGCCTCAACACGCTTCAGCTGACACAGGCAACCTTGATTGTCACTCAAGTGCTGCAGCTGCAGTTCCACTCCCCCACAGATACTCTGCAGCTTATCAGCTCGGTGTGCCAGCAGCTCTCCGACAGACTTCCAGCCATCCCATCTTGAGCTGCTGTACTTCAAATCTTCAGGCATTTGTGAGACGATCGCTCTACCAACTGAGCCAGACGTCCTGCCCATGAATAATGCTATTTAATCCTAGCTATGTGAGGAACCACATGCATATCTAGGTGCTGCTCTCGAATTCAGTAGCAGGAGCTGCACGTGCATAGCCTTTTAAAAATATGCTAAAGTCTCAGGTGTCCACTGTTTGGGTGGAGGCTGGGATTCAGTCTCTCTCTCCCTTCCACCCCCTCTTTCCCAGCCAACCAGCATATTGATGAGTTCTTAAAGGTGCTTTTAAGAGATGACTCTGTATTGTGTTCCTGTAAACCAGGAGATAGTCTTGAATACATTCTCTAAGGCAGTTGCGGGCTTGTGCAGAGAGGAAAACAATGTGTTTTGCTTTCTTTCACTTAAGAGCAAACTGCTAATCTTTATTGGGAAAGTACAGTTTCAGCCCAATCCTATCCAAAGCCTGGGCTGGGATGCAGCGGCGCTGGGGCAGGCTTTGCTGTATCCAGCATGAGGCTGGCGGCCACCTCGAGGTGAGGGGATGTTCATCCCCTTACCCTGTGTCGAACCCCAGCTACTATTGGGCTACTCGGATGTGCACCAGTGAAATGGCCGGCATAAATCCGAGCAGCTCCGTGTCGGGTGTCCAAGCCCGGGATTTGGCGGAATCCTCTGGGGGTACGGGTGTACATCATACCCAGGCCCAGAGTCAAAAGGGTACCTTGGAGCCAAATTCACATCTTAAGGGAAGAAGGCTCAGGGCCCAAAAGAAACTTTGTACCCCCTGATAAAATTCCTGTCAGTGGCCCTGACAGGAGGTAGGCATTAGGGTTGGGGAGATGCAGCGTTGTTTTGCAGAACTCTTTTGTAATATATAAAAAGTGACATGCTTTTGCTATAATATGAACGTTAATTCATGGCCCCCTTCTTCTGGCATAACATGCTAATAAGTAAAATGCAAAATCCATGCTGGCACCTACAAAAAATTGATTATGTAATGAAGGCTGTGGGATTTGGTTGAATATACTGAAAACATTTTGTATGAAAGAGAAGCCTTTAACATGCAGAAATTTCTCAGATCTTTTGTTTGAAACCATGTAGTAAGTAACTTCTGCTTCAGAAAAAGGCTTCTGCTAGGAAAAAATCCGACAAATAGGAGAGCTAACATTAGATTCTGTTCAGAAATATCTTTGAAAGCTCTTCTGTGATGCTAATAAAAACTGACTTGATTGGCTAGCTGTTCCTACCTGTTCTTTAAGATGAAATGTGGTACTGTTTACTATATTTCACTGTTCATTATCTATCGAAGGTTAAATATACTGTTGTTCATACTGTTGCACATACTAGAGCTGAAAACCATACAGTAGGAATTTACTAAATTAGAACGATTTTGGAAGTTTTTTTAATAGAATACCAAATGCCCCATGTCGAATGAAGTAGCATTAAAAAAGCGAGTTACTCCAGACATTAAAATGATTTTGTTATTGCTTAGGTTTCTAGAAAATGCTGTCCCTCATGCTTAAGGTGGGTAGCATTTTAAAACACAAACATTAAAAAGGCTAACTCTCCAACTGTCTCTTGCACACTAGTGATTGAAAATTCTGAAATAGGTCTTGCACTGCTTTTGCAGAATGTCTTTGTTAATTTCATGTCTATTGACAGCTTTGAAAGCATTACAGAAAAAACATGAGGGCTAAGTGTCAATTACTGTACATGTATAAGTGAAAACAGTGAAGGCAGCAAGGCTCAAACGCCTTATATCCTGATCTAACAAAGCAATTTACAGGGAGAAGGACTGATTGGCCTAAAAAGCCCTGCTGCTGTAATGCCCCCCTCCCCTGACAGTGGCTGGAAGGATAATTGCAGCCAGCCAACTGGCCCACCTTCCCAGGAGAATCTCTTGTCCTGGGGAGCCAGTAGAATCCCTGGTGGCTCAATATAAGAAACCTTTTGGATTTGGCTCTCCAGTCTGAGCTTCTTCTCTGAAAAGGAAGGTGCCAAAAAGGTCCTGCCATATCTCACCCTCTTGTCTGACTCCTCTGGAACCCAACCACCAACCTGCCCTTTACCAAGCTGCATGCCTGTGGCCCTTTGTCTGCCCATGCTGGAATCTGATCCTTGGCTTGTTTGACCACACTGCTTGGTTCAGACCATGTCTGGCCTGGACACACATGCAAAGTGGTCCTTAGCTTTTGGAGAAAATAAGTCAGTTGGTACGGTGTCTGTGCAATGACATTTATGTATATTATTTCCTAACAGTAGAGCACTCACTAGAGAATATAAAGACAGCTGTATGTATCAAGAGGTATTTCACTGTTTAGATTGGTAATGTGTGTACCTTAATGTCTTCTAACAAGAGAATTGCACACTGAAAATTGGAGGTGTTGCAAAGACACCTGAATATACTTGATGATCAGGGAAACTTGAGCAGTATATTTTTTGTGAATTGTCAGGGGCCAGTGGTGCTGTTTTCACTTATACATGTACAGTAATTGACACTTAGCCCTCATGTTGTTTCTGTAATGCTTTCAAAGCTGTCAATAGTCTCTCTTTAAACACAGAACTGTAGCAGAAACTATTCTTCCTCTCTTAAAGGTTTTAGAATCTGCAATATGTTTTCCCAGTGTTTCCCACTGGTGTGTTTTCCACAAAGTTTAATAATGGAGTGCTCTTAAAATGAAGCACTGTTGACTGTCAAGTAGTTGCAAGCGTTTATAGCGAACAAAGAAAATCTTTCACCAAGGAACTCACGTTAAAAAAATCTATGAAGGATTCAATCATGGTTTCAAAAAGGCAGGACATCATTTATTTTCATTTTATTAGAGTTTAAATTGAGGGTTTTTTTTTCTTTTTGTAGATGAAGTATATGAAACATTGTGTAGAAAGAGGACAGAAGAAACCAAATTCAGATGTCTGATGATAGCTTGACAGTATTTTTCATCCTATATTCTGCAAAACCCGGGATTTTATTTGGAAGTTTATCAGGGGTTCCTCAGTAAGAAATCAGTAATCAGGAACACAAGCTTCCTGGAAAGACGGCTTTGCCTACCCACTACAATCATCCATTGCAATACTCAGAATAGACTTGTGGAGTGTTCTAGGATGCACACTCAGTTTGTGCCTGGTGACATGAGGTCCATCAGGTCTTGTCAGTCTTACACTTGAACTGACTGTGCACCCTGAAACATGCCCCAGAATCCTCAGGCACAGGTGACACAGCTTACACTTAGGGATTCCTCCACAGACAAAAGCGTGAGTAAAGAATTCCCTGAAGATGGTAAGTTTAGAAACCAGTGGCTGAAGAAAATAAGATGGACAAATACATCTGAACCAGCCAGGAGTCTTTGAGAGAGCCTAACAACAGCATTGCATTGATTGGATTGATCATCAACTATGTTGCAAAACAAACACTGACTGCCCAGATTTGGCTTGTTTGAAGTAATTCCTTCAGTGAAGGAGCTCAGTGTTCCAGGCATAAGTAGAGGGCTGTCAGCAGCCCATCAAGCTGTAACAGCACTATCTTCTGTATGAACAACAACAAAATGATAATATTTGATTGTCTGCCAGTACAAGATACCAGCAGCCAAAGATTTTAATCCATGTGTAAAATTCAGCCTTTCTTGACATGTCTGACCTCCTGTCATCAACACTGCACAGTCCTTTACTGCCTTTACTTCCACCTGAACCACCACCTTGATGGAAATTGTCAGGAGGGAGGACTTGCAGGCATGGAACAGACAGTTTTCATCCCACTTCATTATATATTCTCCCTATAAGGACTACACACTAATACTGAGAGTTGCAATCACACTGATTTCAGTGGGGTCTACTTATGTATAACTCTTAACACAATTGAAGCCTGAGTTTGTACCCCTAAACTCAATTGATGCAGTTAATCTTTGGGTTCTTGAGGATGTAGGCATTTCAGGGGATATTTCTACACCCAACCTGTTACTATCCCATCATGGTGGTTCTGCTCAGAGTGGTGAAGTCATTCAGGTGGAGAATGCAGGAGATGTGCTTGCTAACTCAGACATGTGGAAAAGTAGTTAGATATTAGCAATATGTACAAGTATTTTAAGTACAAGGAATCTGTGTTCAATTTGGGAAATGGGGTCAACAATTTTACTTCCCTTAAACAGGATTTTGGGGTCTGTAGGATGAAAGGCTTCAGTTTGGGTATAAAAACTACTATGTCTGATTGTCTTGTGTTGTCATGTGTGCATGCACCTGTGTGTAAATAGCCCTCAGAATAAAAACATGTTTTTCATTTGCAGTGGTCTCTATGTGAAGATTACAACAATGTGAGCCGTGAAGTGTATGATCATGTAACAGTTGGAAACATCAAATGAGTACTAAATGAATTTGAAGCATTCCAAGGTGTCTGCAAAAGATGAGCAGCAAATTGTGTTCTAGCAGTTAAGCAACTGTGGGGGCTAGGAAGAAATTGCAGGAATGCTAAAGGCCCAGTCCTATCTGCAAGATACACTGCAGTATCAACGTGTACGCTGGCACAAAGGCAACCCTGCTGGGGCATTAGATTAGTTAGATACGGTTGGTGGGGCCCATGACAGGGACAGGAGGAAGGACCTGGCTGATGTCCACCCAGGCATGGCTTGCTCCAGTTCAGCAGGTCAGCAGAGTTGGATGGGCTGACCTTAGGCGATCACACAACAGCCTGGATATAATGGCTAATGCCAATGTCTTTATAGGAGTAGCAAGGGGGACCTTATAGGATATAGCAAGGGGGACCTGGAAGCAGGGAGGTGAAGTCATTGGGGGGGGGGCAGGGCTGCTCATGGGAAACCAAGATGGCTTCCAGGGCAGCCTGCAGCACTGCATAGCCCATGATGGCCTCCTCCAGGAGCCATTTGGCCAGGTGTGGGTGTGGCTCCCAGGCATCCACCAGGGATTCCCCAGGATGTGGCGCATGGTTATAAGGGTGCACCCTTGGGCGACCAGGCGCACCACCACCAGCTGGTGCTGGATACCATCCTGACAGGTGGTATCTTGTTGCACCT
Source organism: Plestiodon gilberti rubricaudatus (assembly GCA_026170595.1). Classification (NCBI taxonomy): domain Eukaryota; kingdom Metazoa; phylum Chordata; class Lepidosauria; order Squamata; family Scincidae; genus Plestiodon; species Plestiodon gilberti. The sequence goes on from JANXHW010000002.1 coordinate 43,457,203, forward strand.
GATCATGGATGAGGGCCAACAGGGCTTGTGTCGGTGGACACATCACACAGCCTATGGTTGGGAGGGGGAAAGGGGTTGGGTCGGGTGGGCACAGGTCAGTCAGGGCAAGTGGGTTGTGAGAGTGGCCACTGCATGGGTACATGACTCAGCCCCTGACCTCAGGCCCCATCATTTTGGGATCCATCACAACAGTGCTGGCCTGGCCTGGCATGGCTGTACTCATGGTGTTGCTGCACCCCACGTTTCCTCCTCTGCCATGGTGCCCCCATGGGCTGCTGCTGCTATCCCAGTGGTGTTAGCAGGTGGTTGGTTTCCCCCTCACATAGTGCTCCATGGGCTCAGTTGTGAGGGTTGAGGAGACACAGTCAGTTCCTGCAGTGTCCCGGCCCCTGGACTGGCACCTCACCATTGACCCAATGGCCCCTGGGCCTGCCCCGTACTTACTGAGTGGCTGAAGTACTGTGCTGCGGTGTGCTTTCGGATGACAATGCCCTTAGGGTCCTGACTCCTCAACTGTGGGTGGGATCTCCGTGGGCCCCCATCTCCTCCACTAGGAGGAGCATGTTCCTCCACAGGGTCATGTTGTGGAGCATGGCACACACAAAGAACACCTTGGTCGTCTTTTCAGGTGTTCTCATCAAATGTCCCCTTGAAAAGTGCAGGCACCAGAAGCACATCTTCAGTATCCCAAAAGCACCCTCCACAACCATGCGTGTCCACGAGTGCACCATGTTGTACCTGCCCAAGGGCCCTGGGGTGTCGACTGCGCAGAGCATCATGGGGTAGGGCCACAGGGGGTAACCATGATCACCATTGTCACCTGTGTGCCAACACAGGTCCCCCTGTCCCCTGGCCTGTATCCTAGTTAGGATCCATGTGTCCTCTTGCCGTGATGCCAGGGTGGCCTTGAGGGCGGAGCTCTCAAACACTTGGGCATCATCGGAAAGCTGGGAAACTTGGTGGTGACACTGGTGAAGGTCTCTGTTCTAAGTCTCCTGGACATTCAGGATAATGATACTTGTGGCTGTACATCCTTGGCATTTTATGTGGAGTGGCTATACCCACACGTGTAGCATTAATGATGGAGATATTTGGAAAACCTGCAGTGGTGTAGAACTCTTACAGATGGCACAAATATGCCTCAACAGTGGGGAACGTGATGAAATTGAGCAGGTGCCAGGAGCATTGCATCCAGGAATGCATTGGTGCACCAGCTGCTGGAGGACTGTCTGCACGATGTTCAGAAAGAATTGGGCTTGACATTTTTTTTTTTGTCTTGGCAGGTTGTTATAAATGCTTGGTTTAATATTCTCAGACGCATACTAGTCTAGTCCTTTGGTGTGTGGTTAGTGCAACAACTACGCATTCCCCTTATCATAGCATTTATACATGTTAATGTTTTTATGGTGATTGTTTCAAAATAAGCCCTTAACAATGTTTAAACATCTTAGCAATGTTTCTTATTCTTTACTAAATGAAAACATGATGTTCAATAAATTCCAAGTACAGCTGGCTAAAGGGTTAAACAGGAAAAGGACACAGGATTCTGTGGTAGGTAGAAGATAAACATTCTCTTGTTTATGCTTTTCTAATACTCTGTTTAGGAGTTTGAATTTTTCTTTTTCTTTTTACTATTCTAGCTCTGAGCTGTTCTTTTGGAAAAACAATCATTCCTGTTTGGAGGGTGGCTTTGATCTCTGTTTTCCTATTTGTTTTAAGAAGCTCGAAGTCTGGCAATTTGTTGTGTTTCATGCTTTGTCAGATCATGCCCCCTCAACACATGTTCTGCACAGATGGCTTCGAAGGGGGAGAAAAGAGAGAAGGTGGAATGCCTGGAGTTTGACGTCTCCACTAAAGCACCCGAGAGATTGTTTTATTAATGTCAACCCATCCACTCTGGGGCCTGCAGGTGCTCAGTTAGGGCAATGTGGCCTTTCACCTGGCGTAATTAGCTGGCTTTTATTTCTTCGGTGTTTATCATTTTTCCTCTTAACCTTTTTGTTTTTGCAGAGCGCTCTTGAAGGAAAACTTAGCAAGCTGCGGAGGCACCTGCTTGCCATGAGGCAAAATCTGAGTTTCATGCTTGCCCCAGGACAGGTGTCCTCTGAGGCAGCTCATCATATTCTACCAACTGCTGTTTATGCTCGGCTGATAAATCATGCAGCTCAGTGTCATCAGTCGGTGGAGGAATGTTGCCGTGATTTGCTCACTTTGACACTTCTGGTTCCTTCCGCACCTTGGGTGAGCGTTCCTCTTTGGCATATCGGAAAATGGGTTGGTTCAGAGGCATGTTAAATGCTTTTCAAAGTATTACATTGTCCTAGTTGTGCATAATCGAGGCCTATTCTGCCTCTGGCTTTCATGTGTACTTCCCTCCTGTGTATTCAGCAGGGACAGAAAGAGTTCATCTTTTTCGTCTTGAAAAAAAAAAACCTAAATCACCTGGTTTGTAATTTAGTTTTATAATGTTGCACATACATTTTTTGCAGTGAGGCGTTGCACACACCTGGGAGATAAACTCCAAAGGGTGTAAAAGTCAGGTGATTTATTGTAAAAACTATATATATAGAAGCCCTTGCCTTTTTTAACGTCTCGCTGGTACAGGTGGGGGTGCTGCTGTTTTTTATGCTCCTGTTTTAATTGTAGCTATGATCTTTTTAATCGATTTTTAGATACTGTTTTTATTAATTTTCATTAATTGTTTTTTACTGTTTTAAAATGTGATTATTTTTGTATTGTATTTTTTGTATTGTATTCTCTTTTTTGTTGTAAGCCTCCTTGGGTCCCTTCGGGGAGAAAGGCGGGATAAAAATACTGTAAATAAATAAAATAAAATTATATATATGGTATATATACGGTGTGTGTGTGTGTGTGTGTGTGTGTGTGTGTGTGTATATATATATATATAATAGTTTTACAATAAATCATCTGACTTTTACACCCTATTACAATGATCTTCGTCAACATCTTCTGCAACCAATTATAACATCTCTTTCTAGATCGGATGTCTCTAAAGTTAGCCATTTGGAGATCATCTCCTCGCCCGCATTCCTTGTTTTTCCATTGTCTTTGGGTGTCTGCCTCTTTTTTTTTTCTTTCTGATGATGAGCAAGAGTGTCTGAATTTGTTCTTCACTTAGGCCTTCTTCTAGTGGCCTTGGAGCCACCTCAGCATTGTTTCTGCACTGCTGGGATAACACAGGAAGTTCTGGATTCTATGGGTGTGACAGAATCAAGCCCAAGATGCTGGTCCCAGAACTGGGGCAATGCTGTAATGGGGATAAGTCAGGGTGTGGGCTTCTCACATTTTCCATGTGGATGCAGAAAGGAGCTGTGCTACAGCAGATTCTGTGCTGATAGCACAATGTGAAGACGTTTGCAATTGAGAAAGAGACCCATACCTGAGAAACTGTAGAGTTGCTGCTAATTAGGAAAGCCAATACTCTGCTAGAGGCACCCATTTTCTGCCCTGTTACAAGCAGCTCTGTATATACAGTACTAATGTGCCAAATTATCTACCAGCCGTTAAGGTTACTGAGCACAGTAAGTTAAGGCTGCATGAAATGGAATCAGCTGGTGTTGTGGTTCTCCATAGGTCCGGGGTTCTCCCCATAGGCGGGGAGAAGGGGTGGGGCCAGCGGTGGCAGCAATCTTGGGGATCACGCCGCTGCAAGGGGAAAATGTGGCTGCCCTTACCTTACATCCTGACGACTTCTGGGGGGTGCATGGAGGCCTTCGGACCCTTCCGCAGGCCTTCCTGAGTTTCAGATCGCCACGGAGTGGTGATTCATGACCACTTCCAGTTTTTTGTTCCAGCCCCCATTATTTTTGGAGTAAATATTCTGAGATGTGGCACTGGTCAGATCCTCCATATAACAGGTACCTAATGGCGCATGCAGTAGTTTCTTCAGAGCAGTCTGTAGTTCAGAGCTCTAAATGAAAAAAAAAATCTTAGTATTCTCTTGATGCTGTGGCAGTCAGAAAATATTTAAAACTTTCTTAACCATGTCAAATATATTCTTGAAAAAAGTTATATAGCAAATGAATTATAGAAAACATTCTCTTTCTTTAATAAAGTGAGAGGAACATCTGGCAGTATCTCTAGAACAGTTTTGTGCTCCAGTCACAGGGTAAACATCAGAACGGTCTTGACATTTTAAAACTTGAATAGACATCTAAACTGACAAAGTACTTCCAACGACTGCTGTCCTAGAACCAACGAACTTTCAGCTAGGGTAGCAGCTTTCTTCAGAAAAATATAAATGTTAATTATTTGTTTCACATTAATAAATACAAAGAGTATAGATTAAAAAGTTAACAGTTTAATAAATGGAGTGAGGAAAGCCAGTGTTGGTCAGGAGATAGGAAACTTTCAACTTTGAGAATCGAAGACAACTATGTTGTAGAATTCTCATCACAGTGAGATCAAATGTACATAAGAGTAAGCAGGTTTGTTTTTTATTTTATTTTTCTGTTGTAAATAGCATGTAGATTTTAATGTCTTGTTTTTTGGTTAACATAAGAAAAGCCATATCTCTTATTGGAGTTAGTTCAAGGGAGTTAGTTTCTGCTATAGCCTTTCTTCTTTTTTTTCCAGGATTTAACTCAGTTACTCTGTACTACTGCTACTACTACTACTACTACTACTACTACTACTACTACTACTACTACTACTACTACTACTACTACTTATTTGTAGCATCTTTAAAAAAATTGTATGGTGGTCATGTATTGGATAAGATTTTTTTATTGCTGAATATTCTTAAAATGCTTTTGAAAAGGATATACATTTCTTGTGTTTGATAAAGTATCTCTAAATAAGAAAAGATTTATATTATGTCTTTATATTATAAGAATTTATTGTACATGTTATCTGTAATGCTCTTACATTATTATATATTATGTCAAAATCTTATTATTGTGCTGGTGTCAACTAGAATTGTAGCTGTATTTCTAAAATAGTCCTTCTTGCCTGAATCAGCTGACCTGGCAAAAAAAAAAAAACGTATTAATGAATAATTAACATAGATGCAGGCCTAATTATCTCTAATTTGTTTTTTGAATGTAATATCCGCCCTATATGAGAAGACAGGCACCTAACCTCCCCTAGAGAGCTGTGAACAGTTATTTATGGTGTTAGTAGGCAAGGACATTTAGTGCCTTAGGTTAGAGAGATCCTAGTAAGTGGGTGGCTATGATGAATTATTTAATAGTCCCTTTATGGTTTCTTCCATGAAGGTGGAGGGAAAAGGGGTTTCCTGAAGTCTCATGAATAAGCATGTGCTCTGAGTAGTGCAAGAATTAAAGGAAAGGACACTGGAAATTAATGGAGACCCTGACAGCTAATGCTTTCTGCCACTAGTTTGATGTGGTGATTTAGTAGAATTTCTTGACTCCCATTAGATTCACCAGCAGATTTGAAGTTTGGTTTACTTTCTTCTTGGACCACAGGTTTACACATTTAACTCTTGTTGTGTATATACACCCGTGGGTAGAAATGATTTAATTGTGTTGTAAACAAGCCACCGTTACTAAACCTGCAGGAGCAAGCAGACAAAGGAACATAGTTTACCTACTCATGCATTTATGAGAATAGGTGAACTTATTTCTATTTCTGGAATTTCAAGAAGCATTTGCAAGACCTATTATGCCCTGATGAACGTGGGTGTTTTGAGTGTTACTTCCTACTTGAGTAGGCATGTGCAGTTCATTGAGGAATCCTCTAACAATTTACATTTTGTGCAGAAGAAAAAATGGGCTCCTGAATTCTACCCCATTATTGTGTTGATAAGGCAGTACTGTGGATCAACGGGCTACTCTCAGTCTTGCTTGGGATGCTTCATATTTCAGGGAAGTTCTTTCTGACACACGAGTTGCATGAATCTAAGTCCAACACAAGAATACAGTGTATAGATACTCTGGGCTGTTAGAAATACACTGTATAGATAGATCAATTAATAATTTGTAATACATCACAGTACAACATTTGGACAGTACAACCTACTTGTGGCCCACTCCTATTGCCACCAGTGGAACGTGCATTCTGCTGGTGGTGACTTACAGCAGTACAGGTTGATTACGTGTTATCTGGACATCCGAAATCCAGACTATTCCGAAATCCAGACATTTTGGGGGCTATGACTTTTTTTTTTTAAAGAAACTTTTCCAGGACCTGGCTGGCATAGCGCAAGGCATGCTGGGGCACAAGATTATTAAACGTATTGTATAAAATTACATTCAGGCTATGTGTATAAGGTGTATATGAGACATAAATGAATTTCATATTTAGACTTGGGTCCCGTCCCGAAGATATCTCATTATATTTATGCAAATATTCCAAAGTACAGACAAATCTGAAATCCAGACAACTTCTCGTCCCAAACAGTCCAGATAAGGGATACTCAACCTGTAGTAAAATATGCTCTGGCAGCGCGCTGAATAGCACAATGCAGGAGCAATGGTGGGAAGGCCAAAGTATTCCTGTATCGCCAGCGACCTGCTGAGGCAGGTAGAATGGCAGGGGAGGTGGGGCGGGGTGGGGGGAGGTGGTGACGGGTGGAGGAGGGCAGAACAAGGCAGTGATGGGTGGGGGGGAATGGGGCAGCAATGGGGGTGGGGGAAGGCTGGATCGGGTCTGGGAAGGGTGGACCTGCAGCGGTGTCCGCTGAATCCTAGCCCCCTTCCTGGACCCAATCCCGCAGCACAGGTCCACAAAAACCTGTGCTAGAGAATTTGCTAGTGCAGGTCTGAGCAGATCCCACCCCCACACACACTGTGGAGGCTTAACCCTGGGTAAGGGAACAAATATTCCCATACCCAGAGGAGACCTCTCCCCCCCCCCCCACAGGATGCAGTTGTAGCCATATTGCCGTAATTAATTCCCTAAGCAGAAAAGCCTTGTTCATTTTAGAGTTATCATCAGCTTTCATGCATAAGACTGTGCAGAAGGCCTGACCAAGCTCTTCCTCCTTTCTTTTATCTTTTCTTGAGGCACTTAAACCTTGTCTGAAATAATTTCTATTCACTTTTATTTCCATGTCTATGTCCTCCTGACTAGCCATTGACATTGCAAAATAGGAACTCTGGATAGGAACACCATTAAGGAACTCTGGGATTGGTTTCCTGTCATGTCTGTTTGATCACTCAGGGTTTGGCTTCTTTTCTTGTGGCTGCCTCCTGAGTAGACTTGGGGGATCACTGAAATGGGATCTGCAGGGATGTCTACGTTTGTGGAGCAAGACATTTCTTCTTTATTAAGAATATGTATATCCTGCCTCTCTTGCTTCACAGACTCTAGCAATTCTTCTGTTAACGCCGTCTAAAGAATTGCAGCCTCAATATAATGGATGGAAATTCAGTGTGCAAGTAACTACCTTAGGACACCTCCAGAGGCAATTTTGCCTTGATACATGAAAGGATTGTGTTTTCACATTCAAGCAAGTAATATATCATGTGTATCTATCAAAAGCAGCATGAGTATTTTAACAGGAGAATCGTTCTGTAAAATAATGTTTTATCAACCTCCTTCCCGCCTGGATGTTATTACTGAGCTTGGTGTGGATATGGTGCCCATGCAGTTCCTTTCCTGTTGTCGGTCTCCAGGAGGGAGTGTTGGTTTTATTTTACTATTTAAGCAAGCACTGATATTTTTTTTTCCAAAACTATAAATCAGTTTCAATTTTTCATAGCTGGCTATAAGCAGATTAGGGCTGCAGTCCTATGTACACGTACTGAGAATAAGTCCCACTGAACACAGTGGTGCTTATTTCTGAGTAAACACGTACAGGATTGTGCTGTAGAATAGATAATCTAGTATTGGAAAGAAAAAGTATCATTCTACTTGAGTCCAAAGTAAAGAAAGTTGTAGAGTTAGGATTTTCTAGAAATGAATATTTGAATCTAGAAGGAAAAAAACAACCCTTTAATACCAGTAACTCCAGGTAGAAATGGATATATATTTGATGGATCTGTTTCAATTATCTATGCATGCGCATAAATCTATTTGTGATCTATGAGATTGCATGACATAAGCCCAATCAATCCTTGCTCAATTGCCCACTGATAATAGTTGAACGCTGCAGCAGTCCTAGAGAGGATTGGGCTGTTAATTATATATATATAATATATATATAATTAAAGTACGTTTATGGCACCCAGCGAGTAAGGGCCGCCGGCACAGAGGCCGCCAGCCCTTCCCACGGCTCCTACCCCGCCCCACGCCCACCGGAGCAGATAAGCACTACACCGGCTGGGGCAGGGACGGGGAGGGTGGACCGTGAGTGGTGAGGGAGAGTGGCCATAGGCTGGGCCGGGCGTGGAGAGGGCGGGGATATTGGCGGCGAGATACATCGATATCCAAAGCCCTCTCCCGGCCTTACACGGAACTACTCCAGAGCTCACGTACATTCGAGGAGGCCCAGCCGCTTACACCCAGGGAAGGGGACGATCGTCCCCTTCCCTCAAGGTGCACCCATAGATTGGGCTGCCCATGTTCTCAGATTAGTGAACCTTCAACCAATTTTACCTACCTAGTTTGTTTTGTTTTGGAGTTTCATCAGTATTAACAGTGCTAGAAGAGAGAATATCCCAGTTAAATTAGGTCAACAAAATTTGCAAGATATTTACTTTTTTACTTCTGTTTTATGTAGGAAACAGATGGGGGCAGTGTCGGTCAACCAGATTTTTTTTTAGCCATTTTTTCCAACTGATTAAAACAGACAGCATTTATTTATTTCAAAATGTTTTATTTTCCTTCTCTGCCAAAAAGGCACCCAAAATGAGGTACAGCCCAAGAATAAAAAACATTTAAAAGTTGCTAGAATAAACACAGCAGCCAATTGTACAATAGAACCCTATACACATAAAATTTTAAAAGGCCAAAAATTCATTGGTGAGGTAGCCTGATGGGTGATTCTGAATAGCAGATTCCATAATTCTGCCTTTATTGAACTATAATGTAAGCCAACTTGGGTGCTTCCTGTTTGGGAAGGGAAAGGCAAAGTATAAATGTTTTCAAATAAATAATAAGAGTTCTTGCTGGCAAGCTATATGGTATCATTTTATTGCATAAAAATATTGCATGATATATCATCAAGACAAACCATCAAAGATTAGCAACATCAAATCAAAATTTCTAATGGAAGCAAATCTCTACTAAAAGCTTCGTGAATAAAGAACATGCAGGTTGCTGCCACCTACAGATCCAAATAGCAGATGTGTTTGCTTTCCATGATCGAGATGCTACCTGATTTAGCCTGTAGATGGCAGCAGTTTGCCACAGTAATAACTTATAGGGGCTTCCCCTATTTAACTGTGGATTTGCTATTTAACTGCAGATGCAATTAATTAAACCATCTCATATGGCTATTGTTTTAACTCACAGTATAATCCACTAGGCAATGTGACGTGGGAGAACTGAGTTCAAATTCCTGTTCGGCTATGGACATGCTTGCTGACAAGCTGCAGGCAGAGAGCTATCAGCTTCCATTCCTTATCATTAAAATAACATGTACATTGTCTTTGTAGGGTTGTTGTAAAATCACTTTGAACTTTACAGTGTCATTGACAGCATTGGTAGCATTTTGCTAAAAAACAAATGTGATAATATTGTCAGCGCAATCCTATCCAACTGACACCACCAGTGTAACCAGCAGGGCAAGGCAGGGCAGGGCAGGGCAGGAGGCTTTGAAGGGGAGGGGAGATTTAAATCCCCTTTGAATCCCCCTTTGGAGGGGATTTGAATCCCCTTTCAGTTCTGGGGCCTCCTGTTCTCGCTGCACCGCTGGTTACACCGGTGGTGTAAGTTGGATAGAATTGTGCTGTGTAAAGACCCTTATTGGGTCTAGGATAGGCTGCCTGTGTAAACCTCCTTGAATAAATCTGATGAGAAATCTGATGATGAGAAAGGCGGTATATAAATACAGAAAATAATAATAAAATAATAACACACTATGTAGGAGCACAGACAGAGACTATAAGTTCACAAGAAAGCATGTGAAGTTGCTCACATTCTTTCAGTGCAATCCTATGCATGGTTGCTCAGAAGTAAGTCCCCCTGTCTTCAATGGAGCTTACTCCTAGGTAAGCGTGAATAGGATTGCAGCCTTTATGACTTATACAGTGGCTTGCCCCATTCCACCATGTCAGAAGTACTGGCTGTCTTTCCCTCTACGTGAGATCTCAAAACTTTATCAGTTGGGCTACATTTCTGAGACAAAATGAAAGGTGGAAGGTGGTGCCTGTGAGGGGAAAAAAATTAACATCCGTCAAGGTATCAGATCCAAAGTACTATATAATAGAATTTGTATTAAGGAAATGTGCAATAGGTTCTTGGTAACTCAGGTGGGTCATTATTATCCACTAGTGAAGCATTTGTCGTGATGGGGAAGGAAATGCCTGTGCTTTTGCCTGCTGAAGGAAGAGCAGCCCTCAGCCTGGTTTTCCCAAGGTAGAACTGCTCCTCCTAGTCATTCACTGTTCCCTGCTTCTTGAGAACTAGGCTTCTCCCTTGCTTCACAGTGCTGCGCAGGGGATCTGTGGCTCTCCTCCCCATCATAATAATAATCTTCATCTAGAGATTTGTTGTCTATGCTTCTCCCATGGAATTCTTCTTCATGTTAGCGACAAAATCCTATCGGTTTCAATAATGTTCATACAATACTAACAGCGCGATCCTGTGTAAGGATCCGGCCGGCGGCCCAGGGCCACCCGCCAGATTCTGTGCACAGGTTGCCTGCGGGCCGAAGGTCTACTCAGGGAAGGGGACGTTTGTCCCCTTCCCTGGGTGTAAACCGGGGCCGGCCTTATCAGCCTCCTCAGATTTCCGCCAGCTAAATAACTGGTGGAAGTAAAGGAGGCCGTGTAACGATGTAGCCGGCCCATAGGGTAAGGGGATATGGCATCCCCTGCCCCCCTCCCGGGCCGGCTAGGCCAATGGCCCCTCTCCTTCCGAACCGGCCCCGCCAGATCCTGACCGACCTCCTCCGGCGGCTGCCCTGGCATTCCGGCCGCGGAGTGAGGGAGGCCAGCCTCTGCGCCAGCCTCCCTTACTCCCGGGTAGTCAGAAACGTGCTTTCTGGCACTGTGGCGTTGGGCGCATGGCGCCGGGCGCGTCATCAGGATTGCTCCCTGAGTCAATGATATATTGAATCATAATAAATACAAACAATATTTGCATCAAAATATCATTGAATGACAAGACAACATTTAATAAAAGGCACACAATTCTTAACAAAACTATTTGGTTTCTGCCTTTTTTCCTTTCAAAAGGATATATCTGGTTATCTGAGGGACTGCCTTACCCCATATATTCTGGCCTGCTCTCTTAGATCATCTGAGGGGGCTCTTCTACAAGTGCTGCCTTTGTCCCAAGTTAGAGGGATGGCGACACAAGGCCGAGCCTTCTCAGTAGTGGCGCCACAATTATGGAACTCCCTACTAGGGGAATTAAGATCCTCCTCCCTCATGGCTTTTCGGCAAGGGCTCAAACATTTTCTCTTTTGTCTGGTGTTTTGGGTGATGGGTTGATCTCCATCCCCTGTGCCCTGTCTGTCTGTGTTTATATCTGTGCCTCTGTATGCATGAGGTTTTTTTTTGTTCTGCTGCCTCTCCCTGTACAAAATAGTTGCCCCTAAATGGTTTCTTTGTTTTATTAAGTGATTTTACTCACTGTTTTTCATACACAGTTCATCTTGTTATGGAATGTTTGTAAGCCACCTTAGACATATGCTTCGGCATGGGAAAGGCAGGATATACTGTAAATTCTTTAAATAAATATGTAGTACATTTTTGCCAGAGAGACTTATTTCCATATTTTATCTAGCCATTCCATAGCAATTGGAATTGTCTTCAATATCTGGGCATCTTTGCTAACTGGCCAAAGAGGCACACATCTTTTAAAGTGGTGTCACTTAAATTTAGCAGAGAGACAGAGAGCGCGAGCGCAATGGTTCCTATGTGTCCCATTCCTCTATTGTTTTCCTTCTGTTTATTTTTAGATTGTGAGCCTTATTTATTTTATTTTTAAATTTTCTATTCCATCTTTCCTACCCACATGTGCAAGCCTATGGTGACTTACAATTCAAAAATGATAATTAACAATACAGCAGCTGTAAAAATGCAGGTACCATCTTCTCATTGCTTTTGCTATGTAAACTACTTTGAAAACTCTTTTGGAGAATATTTAATTTTTGATGAATATATAATAAAGTAGTATAGTATTCTAAACCATAACTATCTGGCACCAACAGATGACTGTCGCATAAGAGATTCACAGCACAATCCTGTCTACATTTAGACCAGCAGAGTGATTGCTCCACTGGTCTAAGGTGTCACAAACGTGCCAGAAAGCACGTTTGCCGCACCTGACAAGTAAGCGGCACTAGCGCCGCAGGATGAGAGGCGAGTCCCATGCGCTGGGGGTGGCAGAACAGAGCGTTTCTTGGGGGGATGGGATTGGTTGGCTGAGCCAGGGAAGGGGGAGGGATTGGAGGAGAGATTGGCCTCCTCTGGCATACAAATACAGACACACTCCACGTTATCAAAAGCATTTTCAGCATTGGCAAAGCTGCTTTTTAAAAAAAGAATCATTCAAGTACTTTATCATATGATGGATTATTAGCTATTATCTGCAATTTTTAGATTTCATGGTAAACCAGTCTGATGTGGATGAATATATTTAAGTAGTACTCGCTTAATGTCATTTCCTTCAACATCGTTTTGTTATAACATTGGTGAGGATAAACTTACTTGTTTTCATTAATCTTTCTCAAATGTATTCACTGCGTCTGTGGTCATTTTAAAAGTCTCTACAGCCATCCTAAAGCTATCCACAGCCATACTACAGCTCTCTGCAGCCATTTGAAAGGTAGTTAGTTTCACTAGTATACTTTTCACCCTGAGGCATCTGGTGGGGCCACTGTGTGATACAGGAAGCTGGACTAGATGGGCCTTTGGCCTGATCCAGCAGGGCTCTTCTTATGTTCTTATGTTCTTTTAAAATTTAATTGCTTTAAACATTTTTTAAATTTAAAAGGAAACCCCAAAGTGATCCAAATTCTGATTTCCATAAACAATATTCCAGAATAAAACAAAAAGCTGCTATTTCATTAAAAAAAGTGTTCCTCCATTTGACAAAATCAGTAATCTTGACTAACTGAGCAGTTTATTACACCCTGAAAGGTGAGGGGGTTAAAACTGGACCACTAATCCTTCAGATATACTCTCAGAAAATTCTGATTTATGGCGCAATCCACTGTAAATGGAGCGCCTGCTCCTCCGGCGCAGGGTGTCGTAAATGCGCCATAAAGCGCATTTACAGCACCCAGCAAGTAAGGACCGCCGGCGCAGTGGCCAGCGGCCCTTACCCAGGCTTCTGCCTGGCCCTGTACCCTCTGGAGCAGGTAAGACCTACACCAGCCGGGGCAGGGGCGGGGGGTGGGCAGACTGGGCGGTGAGGGGGGGCGACCATTGGCCACCCTGGGCCTGGAGTGGGTGGAGATATCGACAGCAAGTTATGCCATATCCTAAGCCCACTGCAGGTCCGACCCAACCTTATATGGCTGGCAGAAATGTACTCCAGTGGTGTATCGCACTGGAAGCCTGGTGCAACAAACCTAACAGAAATTTCTGAAATTGAGAGAGTGAGGCTCAATAGTATCAGTTCACGCAAATATTTTACATCTTAAATAAACCAGGGAAAGAAACTATAATACTAATGAATACAGTATTAATATTTTGATTTTAACATTGTATTGGTCACTGTCAAATGTTACTGCTACCATGTTGGCATGCTTATAGTAGAAAATACAAGTAGCATATTAGTAGCAAAGCAACCAATATATGAGTTCCATTTGGACTGGATGAACCTTCCTCATAAGTGTTTTGTATCAGAGCTTTCTGACATTTCCAAAATCATTAATCAGGTTGCAGTGATTTATAGTAAATTAGTGTTCATGAAGTTTTAACCTCTGGTTCATGGCACCCAAATCCCTGTTGAAAATATTTTCTCCTCAAATTGCTCTGGGGCTTCTATTATTAATTATATACTTTCAAAAGGTTTTGTAGCACTTAGTGTAGCCATAAACTTCAAATGAAGCATATAAGCAATTTTGTCATTAGGAACCTGACAAGTAATTATACCTTTTGTAGTAGACTATATTTTTAACCTTGCTTGGATAGCTTTCAGTTTAGCAAATACTCATAGCAGGTTATATGTATACATATAGTATGACAGAATAGACAAAAGGATGGTTAGATGGAAGTACTGTGAAAATATTCATTATTCAATGGCATATTATTCTAAGATTTACTTAGGATTTTAAATGTTTAAAATGATTGTTATAAATCTCAAAATAATGTAAAATTCAAAGATAACGCATCTGTGAGTATTGTTTACCAGTGACTCTATAATCTAGTCCCACTTCACCCTCCAAGAACACCAATAGGAAAAACATTTGTAATTGGTGGGGGGCACACAAATTCAAGGATTAATGTCCCAATCATATCCCCCCCCCTGCTGATGCAGCAATGCCAAACTGGCTACTGCTGCATCCTGCAGGGGTGGGGGGCAGTCACGGAAGTCTCCTCAGCACAATGCTTCCACGGTGCAGAGGGGTCTACTTGGATCTGTGCTAGTGAAATCACTGGTGCCGGTCTGTGTGGACCTGTGCCGCAGGATCAAGTCTGGGAAGTGGCTAGCATTTGGTGGCCACTGCTGATGCCGAACCCACCCCCTTACTGGAGCCAATCCATCCTTCCCCTGCCCCGTCACTGCCCTGTTTCACCTCCCCCCACTCCATCCTGTCTCCCTCCGCTAACCTACCTTAGTCGGCGGGCCCGCAAAGATCCACCATAAGACGATCCATAAAAGGCCACTCTGGCCTCTCCGCCAGCGCTCCTGCAGCGCACAACTTCACGAGCTGCTGGAGAGTCTTTTATGACTGCCATAAGGAACACCTGTTCCACCAGTATACAGCCCAAATAGGACTGGGCTGAAAAACTACTAAAAGCATTGCAGTCAACAGGGCCCACTGGCCAGTGAGCGACCAGATAAAAAAAATAATTTCCTGCCCAATTAATTTATGGTCACAGAAAACTCTGTGTTGCTGATTGCCATCCATTTACCTTGACCAGTTGAACTCAGTGGGAGCCGTTGAGAACCAAGTGAACCTCTGTCTATATAATATGCTTTTTATTTATTTATTTTTAATGAGAGCATGAGATCCCCAACTAATCACATTGCTGCAAACTCTGGTCTAACAGCAGTTATTTTAATTGAACCATAGGATTGTGTGTAAATTAAATGGTTATCATCCTCTATTATGACATAACTATTACATAACTACTGTTATAGTTATGTAAGCATGTATGTCTAACACTATAATTGCGAGCACTATCCCATGACACATTCCACGCACATCCTACTGGTTCACTTCAACATCAAAGAGTTTTCCACTGATGTTCCAGAAAAGAAATTAATGCATCTTTTAAAACATTGTTGTATAAAAAAGTGGGCTTTTTTTTTTTTTGGTTCTATTTCCAAATCCTTTGCAGGAAATACTGGAGAATTCCTTGAGCCAGGAGTTCACTGTGGAAAATGTACTTGCAACACTTCCAGCCTTCCCCAAGGGTGCCCCTCAGCAACGTGCTAAAAGGGCAGCAGAAGCCCTGGTAAAGGCTCAAAATTATTCCAGGCAAATGGCAATGCAACAGGTGAGAAATGGGGATTTATTGGAGCTTAAAATTCTTCTGACCTACTTTGCAGTCTCTGGTCAATTTTTTTCCTTGTGTTTTATCAAATAGCTGATGTGCAAAGGTTAGAATTCCTTTGTCTGGTTGTGTCTAGTAGCTGTGCAGTTTCCACTTGCTAATGGTTAGGTCATTTTTGTGTGTTTGGTGCAATATGGGAGCTTATGAATACTGCCACTCATGACCAATTCTTAAGACTCTCAGGAAAGTGGCCAATCATTCATTAAAACTGAAAACGTGAATGAAACTTGGAGAATTTCTCATTTTTCAGGAGCCAAAAAAGTCTGTAAATCAAAAATTCAAGTAACCAATGAGGAGTTTAGGACACAAAGGAAAAAAAAACTGTTTTCCAAATGAACATTAATTCATGTTCTAATGTATTTTAGCAAAGTGGGTCAAATTGCAGATAATTTTTAATAGACTAATAATGATTGTAGACTAAGGAATTTGCAAACTGTTTATGTAAAAGTCTGTTGGAAGGGCAAAGGTTTTCTTGAAAACCTGACTGAATTGACACCTTCTCTTTTATCCAGTTGTTAAATGTTGCATCAGCTAGAAGTTAGACCTCGCTCAGTTTGGGTTTGTATAGTCCTTTGGGTCTCTCCACCAGATGTTTGGCAATTAGTTGGAAACCATCTAGATAGCAGTCTGGTACTCGGCTTCTTTGAACATCTGACCTAAAGCTGTTCCAGATTACAAATTGAAATTTCTCCGAGGAACAGGTTACAATCCAAAGGTCTGACATACAGGCGGAGGCAACCCCATGTTGTAACAGCTCCTGCCACTGAAGATCAAGCTGATTCTGTAACTGAACAAGTGGCCTTGTCTCATTGGCAGTGGGTTTTTGCTGTGGCAGAAGCCCCAAACAGCTATATGTGCAGTTCTTCCTCCCATCACACACACACACACACACACACACACACACACACACACACACACACACACACACACACACACCACAGCCATTCTTATTGTTTTGCTTAGTAAAAAATAATATAATCTTCCAGGACAAAGGATTTATGGGCAAAAAGACCTTGTAAATTTTTTTCAAAAGCCAATAAAATGCAATTAAAAACAAATAAAACACAAATATCCAGATTGCTTAAAAATGTTAAAATTAGCAGTACTGAATAATATTATTTTAAATCACAAAGGCAATATTAGTCCGATATTGCCTTTGTGATTTTAAGTAATATTATTTAAGCAATATAATATTATCTTTTAAGCAATCTGGATATTTGTGTTTTATTTGTTTTTAATTGCATTTTATTTGCTTTTGAAAAAAAATTACATGGCCTTTTTGCCTATAAATCCTTTGTCCTGGAAGATTGTATCTGGCCATGAAAGTTTTCGCTCAGTATTGAAATAATATAATGCTGACTTTTCTCTGTGTTTCTCTGTAACCCTGAGCCCATATCAGAGGCAGGTCTTTGAACAGAGGACCTTCATGTTAAAATCCAACTCTTTGTGGGGCGGCAACCAGATGACCCAGGGGAGGTCACCTAACCATAAACCACCTGGCCGCCAATGGGTCTCCTCATACCTATGCCAGCTATTTAGCTGGCATAGGTCCAAGAAGCTTCAGGGTTTGTGTCAGGCCAGGAAAAAGGGGATAGGATCCCAACATGCGTGACCTCCGGTGAGATCCATCCCTCCTGTCCTTGAACTGCCCCCCTGTCTGCTCTGGTTATCCCCCTAACCACCACCACTTTACTTGCTCCAATGCAGCCTGGGTGAGCCGTTGGGGCATATGTAGGGCCTCTGGCCATTTGCACCAATAGTCACACAGCAGCAGCATGCCTTTTGCGACACCAGACCAGGACTTATGGTGGTGGATTGTGAGATCCGCCACTGTAAGCCTCAGATTGGATTAGGCTATTATGCAATTTATTGCATTCAGCCACGCAGATGACCTGCTTTAGTAAGAATCATGAATGAGGAGGAGATAACTGCTAATACTATCCCACAAACACTTGTGCAAGAATTCAATTATATTGAATATTATATACATATTCAATATTATTATATATTACCGTATTGTCCCGAGTATAAGACGCACCTGATTATAAGACGCACCCTTAAAGTTTGGTGCTATTAAAATTTTTTAATTAAATCACTGGCATTAAATTGCAACAGCCTGATTATAAGACGCACCCCTAGTTTAAAAACTTAAATTAGGAGAAAAAAGTGAGTCTTATACTCAGACCAATACGGTATATTGAATACTGTGCTATAAATTATAAAACATACTTTCTGTAGCAGCTCTAGTGCTTCTGCCTTCACAAGCTATTGCAAAACAGAAGAATGTATTTGGATTTAGTGTGAGGTGAAGAACAGTGGAAGATGCTTTCATGAGTGGAAGATAGGCTGCTTAAATGGACCCTTTTGGATGTAATCCATTCTCTGGGATTTTCTAGTAGAATAACCATGCTGCTGCTCATTGTTCTTTGTTTTCAATTGACTCATCTTGGAATGATTTGATCTTGTGCCTGGGAAAGTACATTAGGTCACTAAAATAATCTGGCAGTTACCTCCATTCTGTTTGCTACAGATGGCCAAAACTCTTGCAGTCAAAATTTTCTAAGGTCCATTTCATAATATTTATCTTTCTGTGGGCTATTGAATTCCCCCAGGGGGCAAGGAAGTGAGCATTTAATGACTTTCTACAACAAACTTGCCTTCATTTTCTGCTGCTACTTGAAGTTAGAGTAATAGTGTAAAGTTAGGAAATTACTTTAATTTTTACACATTCATATTTTCTCAGTGCATTCATAGTTACTTTAGTGCTTGCTCTTAATAAAGGCCAAATATATAGTTACTTTGTGCTATATGCAGCACCAATAACATTATCAGAACAACTATAACTGAAGATGAATTATGAAAAATGTCATACAATAATTTGTACTTTTTTAAAAGTATGAATTTATTTTCATTGTAGTTCTTGGCTGCCTTTCCTTTCAGCTGTACAAACTGCAGGCTGGAACAGGGGAGCTGTTGCAAAGATTATTTCTTAGAATAGAAACAGATTCTTGCCACATAAGCCTCTTTTACAAACCTGTAAAATAATCTATGAAGGGCGCCATTTAAATGTCCCCTATAAATGTTGTGTTTGTCTAGTCACTGAAAAAAGAATCAAATATTCACACTTCTCAGTAACTGTTTTCATGGATTTCCTTGGGGATATTGTCATATCTAAGTATCAGAAACAGGTGGCAGATAACCAGCCCAGTCATAGCTAACCCCCTGCGCAGCGATGCAGGGGCACCAACGTGGCCTTCGCTATATCCCACGCGGCAATTTTGGCATGTTGAGGCTTCCTCGGGGTAAGGGAACATTTGTTCCCTTGCCCTGGAGTAATCCCTAGCAGCCACCATGGATCAACTCGGACGTACACCAGTTCTATAGCTGGCACAAGTCTGCGTTGACTTGTAAAAGTGGATTGGGCCCAGGAAGGAGGTTAGGATTCAGTGGGTGCCACTGCTGCCCAGCCCGCTCCCTTCGCGAACCTGATCCGCCTTCCCCATCTCCTCCCTGTTCCGCCCTCCCCCCCACCCCGTCCTTCCTCCCCTGCTGGCCTACCTTGGTTGGTGGGTCTTCGGCCATCCACCAGCATGTGAGAGGCTGCTCTGACCTTCCTGCTAGTAGCCAGGCAGCACACGCCATTGGTGGCTGCTTTATGACAGCCATAAAGTAGTTGCCGTTGGTGCAACACGTGTTCCACTGGCGATCAGCCTAGAAAGGATTAGACAGAAAGACAGGATCTGCCTGCTCACCATTTGATTTGATTAGATAACTGGCAGTGTCTGCTAGGTAAGGAGGTCTTCCTAGACAGATATGTCTGGGAAGTGGTTGCACAGAATGAGAGAAATGTTCCGTGGATGCCTCATATGAACATAGGAAGCTGACTTATGGCAAGTCAGGCCATTGGTCTGTCTAGGACAGGGGTGTCAAACTTGTTTCAGACAGTGGGCTGAATAGCATTCATAGTGCCTGCTGAGGGCTGAAAGCGATGTAATTAAGCAGGAATTGACATCATTAAGCAGGCGATGACCAGAGAAGTACTTTTTCTCACTTTCGAACTCATTCGCTGCAAATGCTGGAAGAGAAAATATGAGAATCTTGATCATATTTTCAAGATATAGGAGAGCCCAATTACCACAAGGGCTAGCCTTTCACCTCAGCAGAAGTGACGCTACTGAAAGGGTTGCCGACGTGACAATTGGGCTCCCCCAGTGCCACTCTTTCAGCAGTGCAGCTTCTGCCAATGCATCATGCAGGCCGGATAAAGAGCTTGATACCATTTTCTTACATGTTTGACACCCTGATCTAGGAAAATATTGCTTTCACTGACTGGCAGTGACTCTTCAGGGTTTCCGACAGGGGTTTTGCCCAGTCTTACCTGAAAATGCCAAGGGCTGAAACTAGGATCTGCTGCATGGAAAGCAGGTGCTCTATTAGTGAACAATGACCTCTGCCCAAAACATGTTTGGCAATTCAGGGAGCTGTCACCTTAGTCTTAAGGGGGGAGTGTGGACTTTTTAAAGTGGTAGTGGGAGCAGGAGGCAGTCAAAACTGGATTGTTCTCTCACTTTATTATCTGCCTCTGTCTCCCAATAGGGACCACAAAAGGATACTGGAGCTGACATGACAACTCTTCTCTTCATTTTCTCCATAGCTGATTCTTGCAGAGTTTGGCCTTTCCTTTTGGTTGGGTGAATAATCCCCATCTGCATCATTCCCAGTGTATCCTATTTCATATGTAGAAACTTATGCTATAGAAAATATATTATAGCACTGTATATGTTTACAAATATTTGGAGGAATAGCATTTTTTTACCTTTTCATCAGTTCCTCCTAATCATTCAAAACTGAGCTTAGAACAGTCCCAGCCCCCCTACATTCCAAACAGAAAGGTATTTATTGATGCTAATTGTTAATTACATTTCCTTTTTCCCAGATTCTTGCTTTGCAAGCTGAGCTTAATTTCCACAGAAATGTATATAATCTCCAAGTTAAGTACACTGAAGCTGTTTTCGATGGGATAAAACAAGCATACTACACATTTCAAGACAATGTTGCAATGGTTCTGTGTTCACCACTACGAGGCAAGTACATAGCATAGATTCTGGACATGGTAGCATAAACAAAATCCCTTCACTAAGTGCTGATGGGTACTAAATACAAAAGTAGAGAACATCAAGTATGCTTTCATTTTCTGCTTCTTTATATTTTTGCATATTTGATGCAATTATCACTTCTTCTTGCAGATGTTTTTTCTTCTTACACAAAACTTAAAACAGAAGCTTCTGAGGCTGCCTTAAGAGATTTTCTCACTGCTTTTAAAAACAATGCTGAACAGATCCAGTATGTAGTTGAAACTCTGACTCCCCAAATGAATCAACAGCGTGAAGGTAAGAAAGTTGGTGTAGAGTGCAAGTGATCATTTCGTCTTGTATCTTCTTCTTTTTTTAAAGGCAGTTCTTCGGCACACTGTATCACTGGGTTATTCTCAAATCTTGATAGCGCTTGGCCAAATACAGAATAACTAAAATTATTCTGCATTCACCTTATTACAAGCCAAGTTGAATTTTGCATTTGAATCTTGGTTTCCCCTTTAGCATTCAGTCATGGAGTGCTGGTCAAAGCTCCTAGTGGTCATCTCATGGCTTATGAGATCAGCTCTTTGGCAGTTGCATTCCCAGTTCAATGAGGATGTCAGATCCAGGATTCTTGCCAGCTGTGAAGCCTTACAAGAGGGAGGGACCCAATCCAATTAAATGAGGAAAGCGCTGATGATGAGGCAAGTTTGACGAATGGCTTAGACATCTGTTAGGAGAGACAGAAGTCCCAGAGAGGCAGCTAAAGGCACCAGAGGAAGAACTGGGTAAAGTTCAATACCGTTTCCCTGCCCCTACACTGAACGCCTGAGATGCTAGAAGCAGGCTGGTTGGGGGCCATACTTGAGAATGATTCCCCTCCCCCCTTTTTTCATCAATCATAACTTTCCACTATCTCACAGGTACCTAAGGGAAGATCACATTGTCTCAAAATAATGTAGTTTGAACTCTGGGTAAATATAATCCAAATATAATCCAAATCAGGACTATCTCTAGAGGCTCTCTGAATGCCTCTGCAAATGACTACTAACTGTGTATTTATTGTATATTTGCACACACCAAATTGACAGTGCACGCTCTCAGTTCTTTTCCTTGATTTATTTGCAAACAAATTATGTCTTAAACAAGTCATCAAGGTATTTTGTTCTATAAGCTTCAAGTGCTATACTGAATAAGTCTGTAGTCGCACAGATAATCAAATACAGCATGAAAAAGCAAGTTGTGCCTTGTATACTTGCATAATTTTCAAGTAAGAAAGATATTTTCTCAGACAGCAAAGTCCCTCCTTTGATTGATTCCTTAATTTAGATTTAGATCTATTTAGATCTACCGTAGCAAGATATTCTGTATCATGAACTTAGTGGGCAGCCCAATCCACCGTAACTTTAGGCTGGCGGTGCAAGCACTCCACTGGCCTAAGACGTCGAAAAATGCCGTAAGGCACTTTTGAGACGCCTCGGGTGTAAGCGGCACTGGCATGGAGACTAGCACAGCTCACACCGCTGGCATCCTGGACCTGCGCCGGCTGGCGCGGGTAAGTCCTGCACTGGTTGGCGCAGGGGTGGGGGGAGGGCCGGCAGGGGCGGCAAGGGTGGGGGGCCATTGGCCGGCCCGGCCTGGGAGGGGATGGGGATATCGTTGCTGATTTACGCCAATATTCCGGACCCTGTTGCAGTCCGGGCTGACCTTTACAAAGAGCTGGCGCACATTTGAGGAGGCCCATCGGGGCTCACGGCGCTTTCACCGGGGGAAGGAGATGAACATCCCCTTTCCCTGAGGTGAGTCCGGGCTGCGCTGGCGTGGGCCGCAATCCACGCAGAATGCAGTGGCTGGCCCTTTAGGCCAGCCGTGCTAACTTGCACAGGATTGCGCTGTTCATTTCAGTTAAAAACTGTAGATATAAATTGGTTGGGGCCAACATGCTCAAAATGAAAGGTTGGGATCTGGTAATTGTAAAGGATATCCAGTATAATGCTTGTGGTAGATCATAATTTCGCATTGGTTAGAAGAATCTTGGATCATTCTAATGAAACTTCTTTGACCAGTTGTAGAGTACAATTCTGCCCTTCTTTTGCTAATGAAAGGAAAGTATGATGTGCTGAACTTCTAATAGATAAGAGAAGGTTCTCTTGCACTGTGATATAATTTTCACTTTTTCTAGTTTCATTATCAACACCACATTGTGAGGAATTAGGTCATCATTAAAACACACAATGTAAAACTGTGCCGGTGCATTTCAAACATCCTCAAAGAAACTGTTGATTTGTTACTGTTATTGTTGCTTTAATGTGGAATGGATGTTGCAGTTCTGTTCCCTATTTTAATTTGTTTTGAAGGTGGTAAAGCCCTGTCAAGGTTCGGAAGAGAGTTCTTCCTGGCTTTGGAACGTTCGCTTATAGCCTGTGGGGAGCAGCGGGATCAAGCAGCCAGTGAAATGGAAACCTTACAAACTGAACTGGATCGGGCCTTAGAAACCCTTCGAAATTTAAAGGAAGAAAAGGTGAAGAGAGCAGGAGCTAGTCAGTGTTTTCCAAAGCACGAAGAGGGCCGAACCCAAAGAACTGAAGCAAGAGGTTTCAGTGTCCTTTCAGAGAAAAAGTCTGAACTTGCTTCAGTGCCCAAGTTTCCTCCACAGAAAGAGAGCCTCTTGCCGAAACCGCCTCCTGCTGTAGCAAAACAATTGACCGACCCACCCTCCAAACAGGAACTGGAAAATTCTGGTGGTGTAGCTGTTCAACAGAAGAGGAAACTCCTTCACAGGAGCAAGAGTATGAAGGCTACAGAAAAGCCACCTTGGCAGGATTAGTCATAGCTCTTTAATGTTTTCTCAAAGGATCACTTTAGCTTTGTTAGTTTCACTGAATGTTGCGGGGCAAACCAGTGAAGCTGTGAGCAGCTGGCACATCAATGAGAGATCAGTGTATGGCCTTTTGGGAAGTCAATCTTGCACCTAAAGCGGCTTCTCAGAGCCACTTCAAACACGTCAAATTTCATTTCATAAAACTGTTTTCTCTTTAGGAAACGGAAAATATTTGAAACCTTGAACGTTTTGAAAATACATGAGAGCGTTCTCAAGCATCACATCCACATCTGAAGAGAGACAAAAGTAGAATGTCAAAATTGCAATATACAGTACATGTACCTCAAATAGAAGGTGCACAAATACTAAATAACTTCTCAAATTTTGCCATACGCAGTGCTACTCTCCATGTGTATTACAACTTTAAAATTCATTTTGCATATCTTCAGTCACTTCCCTCAGTGCCTTGAAGTAACAAGAAACATCCAATGGAGTACTCATTGATGATTACTAGATCAGGCATTTGTATGTGAGAGGGTGCATACCACGCGGTGGCTTAGAAGGAGTTTGAATGCATATAGCAAAGCATCTTTCCATCCCCGCCTTTGGTCTTCCTTCCTGTGGTTCAGATGTATAGAGGCTCCAGTGCATGCAGGTTCTCCACCCATCCCTACAACAGATGAAGGATGGGTGGAGAACCTGCATGCATGGAGCCTCTGTACATCTGAACCACAGGAAGAAAGGAACCACTATACTTCAGAAAGTGTTTTCATTTCCCAGACAGATGCTTTTGGTTGCATGAAATCAATTTGTGCAGCAGGTTTGTCATTTGTATCCTTGCCCAAAATATGGTTCTCCGTAAACGACCAGAGCTATCTGAAAAATATATGATTGCTTCCCCTTAGCTTTCGACCCCTTCTAAAAGCAATTCTGGGGGCTCTCGTGTTTGTCCAAAATGACAGAGTGAGAGTGTCTACCAGTTATAAGTGGTTTTGAACAGCCCTTGTTTTTTTGGAATGATATAGTAAATGATGGGTAATGGTATGTGCCATGTTTCTTTATTATCTTTAAATTGTCATTTTACATTTTCCAAATCAACTGTCTCCTGAAATTCTAAAGATGAAGTTTTTGTATGTTCTAGTTAATAAATGATTGAAACAGAATGTGACATTTATGTGGTGTGTTTGTTACTTTGTCCCCTTGACAGTTTCTACAGTGGGAAGACTTTTCTATTTTTTGACTTTTCCAAGAGCCTCTGTTACAGATGTAATAGAATGATTCCAACTATGCAAAGATTGACACATGTTTATATCAATTTTTGTGGCCCTTCCAAATGTTAGTGGCCTTGTTAGTTACCAGCAGCCACAGCAGTGTGAACTCACAAGTATGATTATTTGTGCCAAATTAATAATGATCCAAAAATCCTTTACAGCCCAATCCTGTCTAGCAGGATGCGGCGGCGCAAATAAGGCGCCTGCCACATCCTATCCAGGATGGGGTGTGCCCCGATGCAGCCGGAGGCCTCCTCAAAGTAAAGGGATGTTCATCTCCTTACCCTGAGTAGAGACCCAGCCATCCCAATGGGTCTACTCGAATATGCACCAGCTATTTTGCTGGTGCACATTCGAGATGGCCGTGTAATGCTGGCCAGGCCCAGGAAGGGGGATAGGATATAGTGGAGGAGGCTGCCGCCGATCCCTTCTCGGGCCCAGCCGACCAATCCCACCCACCCCAAAATCTCACCCACCTGCCCAAAATGCCCCATTCTGCCCTCCCCCTGCCCCTCTGCCACCCAGCAGGGACTCACCTCTGCTGTGGTGGTAATCTATCCTGCTGCGGTGTCATAAAGCAGGATTGGCCCCTCAGGATTGGGCCAAAAGTGGCTTACAACAGTAGAGCTACTGAAGAATGTTTAGAACAGGAGCAATGTGCTCAAATTGATCACATGGCACTCCAGGCAACTCTGCTTAACAGGCACTCTGGTTAACAGTCTGGCTGCCATGTTCTGAACCAACTGAGGTTTTCAAGCAATCTTTAAGAGCAGTCCAACACATTGCAATAACTTCATCTGGACATGGGTAACACTAGACAACACACAGTTTGCCTCTGAAATGAAAATAGCTAATCTTGACTAATTTTGATGTGCTGAAAATGAAAAGTATTATTAACATAATTAATAATTTAATTATTATTAACAGTATTGACAATACTGACAATGAAATCTGTTGACTGGCTCTAGTTTAGGAGAAGCAGTCTGCATTGTATACATAGGTTTTGTAAGTGCCTTCAGTACAGCAAGTTCTCACTTAAAGTTGTTTCATTTTAAGTCAGTTAATTTTAAAGTTGTTGAGAGGGGGAAAATTCCCAGCCAGGGCCACTGTCTGTGTGGAGTTTGAACGTTCTCTCCATGTCTGCGTGGGTTTTCTCTGGCCCGGAAAGCTCACATTTATTTATGTGTTTAATATTAGAAGTGTTTGGGGTCTTTATTTAGAAGTTTGGTGATGTTCTGTGATGCCGTAAACTCTTGTTTATGTATATCAATTAACCTAAGGTAAAATTGGTTTCATTATAAGTCGTTTCGCTTAAAGGTGCAGTTTCAAAGAACCTATCAACAACTTTAAATGAGGACGCTGTACATGCCTATGGAACGATATATTACAGATCTCTCACAAACTGTAGCCAATTTTGCATTTTCATTGTCATATTTGTGTACAGCACCTCAAAACTTATAAGAAATGGCGAATTTAATCTTGGGGGCATGACCTTTGTTAAAATTTGTTGTCCAGTGTAACTGAAGTAAGACTTCCTCTCATAAAGTGGTGTTGTAGCTTGGCCCATCAGCCTAAGCTGGTGAAAGGCACTTCATGCTACCAATGCTTCCTGAGCATTGACTCAGGACCATCTTGGTTCTCTTAGCACTTTAACAGCCCGATCCTGCCTAAGATGCGGCGGCCAGCCTAAAGGGCTGGCCGCAGCATCCTAGGCCAATTGCGGGCCGCGCTGGTGCAGCCTGGGCTCACCTTGGGAGAAGGGAACATTCATCCCCTTCCCCCAGTGTAAGCGGCGCAGGCCCCAATGGGCCTCAGATGCACGCCAGCTCTGGAGCTGACGCACGTCCATGGAGGCCGTGTAAGGCTGGCCTGGGGCTCAGGATATCAGCACAACCCAGCGCCAATATCCCCACTCCCTCCCAACCTGGGCCAGCCAATGGCCCCCTCCCTCATCACCCCTGCCTGCCCTCCCACGCCCCTGCACCAACTGGCACAGGCCTTACTTGTGTCGGCCAAAGCAGGTTGTGGTCGACGGCGGAGTGAGTAGTGCCAGCCTCCGTGCTGGTGCCGCTTACTCGTAAGGAGCCACAAACATGCTTTACGGCACGTTTGTGACTCCTTGGACCGGCAAAGCGCACACTCCATCAGCCCATGTTTAGGCAGGATTGCGCTGTAAGTGTATACTTAAAAACTGTGACTGCAACACAAACATATTTCCAGGCGCATCAAGTACCAGTATGCTCATCAAGAAATGGAAATTGACTGCAGCTCCCTGCAGAGTGCGGCCATAGGCCGCGGCGCGATTTTTTTGGGGGGGGCGACCCGGCTGCACCCTGCCCCGGGTGCCCCCCGCCCCTTCGTGTCGCCCTCCGGACGCTCCGAGGCCGGCCTGGGAGCCAGCCTCGGAGCGTCCGGCCCAGCCGGCGCTCCAGGGCCTTCTGAAAGAAGGCCCAATGCGTCAATACGGGTACTTTTATTTGTTTCGCACACGTGCAGACCGGTTTGGTCTCTGCGCATGCGTGAAACAAGTAAAAGTACCCGTATTGATGCATTGGGCCTTCTTTCAGAAGGCTCTGGAGCGCCGGCTGGGCCGGACGCTCCAAGGCCGGCTCCTGGGCCAGCCTCGGAGCGTCTGGAGGGCGACGCGCTCACGGAGGTGACACGTGCGGGGGTACGCGTGTCACCCCTTTGCGCGTGTCACCCCGTGGCGGCCCGCTCCCGTTGCTTGACGGGAGCGATGCCATTGGCTATAAGGAATAGTTAAAAAGCTCTCGAGTCCATGAGGAAAAGTGGTCTTATCTCTGCCTGGATAATTCAAGCGATTATTGTGACAGATTTTTAATACCAACTTAATTGTGCATGTAACTGCTTTACTGTATTTACGCCATAGCGTTTAGAACTTTAGAAGAACAAGAATTGACAGAAAAGTATTCTTACATTTTTTGAATCAAGAAGGCTGATATGGTAAAAGGAAGAGATAAAACTTGTTTATGGCAAAAGCTCCTTCCTCTCTCACCTTTTTTATTTGTTTCATGAAGCCTTGTCTTTACAATGTATAAAAATGGAAAGTGAGTATTTTCTGGAAGAAGGAAGATGGGCAGCTCAATCCTAAAAGGACTGTAGAGGAAGCAGACAGACAGCGAGAATGCTAGACTCCGCTTCCTGTTATTGTTCTCACTGTTGCCTTTTCTAGCATTCCTCTGAGTCTAGTAGCTACAAGTCTAGTGTTGAGCTGTCTGCTTCCTGTAACAAAAGGCTTTCATTTACAAAGCGTTTGCAAATGAAGAAAGGTGAGTCATAAGTGTGATAGGGGGGAGTTTGAGAACCGAGGATAATTGAAACCGTGGATATGGGACCTGTGGATATGGAGGGGGGAGCCTGTACACTCCTACACCTTCACTGTGAGCAACAGATCATGCAGATAGTTTCATGTCATGCTCAGTGTCAGGTGTGTTGGGCTGCAAACCACAGCCTGGTTGTACCGTACTATAGCATCCCCATTTACTACAACAGAACTCCCAAGTGCAGAGGTGGAGGGGCTCTTGATGGGATGATTTAGAATGAAAGTTGCACTATTCAAAGACAATTTGGTTTACATGCCACCCTGACCAATTATTCCACAATAAAGAAAAGAAACAAAACTGGAAAATGGCTCTTGCGTTTAATCTAATCTTGTGGCAAGAAATGAAAGACAAGGTGCAAGTGGGACACAAAGAACAAGAACACCTCCCCCCCGCCCTTGCCATTACTACTTCCAAAAGAAGCTTGATCTTTCACTTTAGCCTTTTGTGATGTTTGTTTCTCTGAAAGGAGTAAGGGGGGCATTCCGGACCAATGGGATGTCCTCCTACTCCTGGGAAGGCAGGGTCACTCCAAAGTCTAGTCTCCTCCCATGTAGGAGGGCGCCCCGCCCCAGTTCTGGCCCTGCCTTCTCTTGAGGCAGGTCGCTTCGAATGAGCTCCACAGCTCAAGAATCTAGTCTTCTCAATTTTTCCATATTCCTTCGATCTACATCTGTTTGTTTACCGCCCTCCTGTCTGTCTTCTCTCCCTGTTATCTCCTTTCCCCCCGCATTTCGTCTATGGGCAGCGCGCTGCGAGCAGGCCTCGGAGCCTCGCTCGATTTTACCTCAGCGAGGACAGGGGGGCGTGTGCGTTCGTCGACGGGAGTCGGCGAACAGGCTTGGTTGTCGGCCGAGCAGAGGAGCGGCTCCTTCGTGGACCGCCGCCGCTCCACCCAGCCGGGGCTTGCAAGGCTCTGCGCGGCTTCGGCCTGGAGCTCTCCTGCGCCCAGTTTTTTCTCCTCATCGGAGGAGCGACTCCCTAGCGACCGCCGCCGTTCAGAGGAGCCAGAGAGCGGGAAGGTTGGACGCGTCTCGCGCGGCGTATGCCCGAGACACCTGGCGTCCCTCTCTGGACGTGAGGACGACCAGGACCCTCGCGGGGAGCGGATTGACCTCCCCAGCCTCCGTTTAGCAACGAGAGGCACCCGCGGGTGGTGGGCAGACCGCAGCGCTTTCACATTTTCCCGCCGAAACTCGACCTCCCTCAGGCGCCTCAGGTATGTCAGTTACGGGGCCCGAGGTGGAGGCAGCGATACAGGAGGAGCGCACTGGTATGGAGGGCTCCTCTTTGGGCTCTGGGGCTTTATCGTCTGATATGCAGAACCAGATTTTGAATTTGGTTAAGGGGGCAGTGGAAGGGGCCTTAAAATCTGCCAGGGCTCCACACAAGCCAGCGGTAAAGCGAGTGGTGCTTAAACGACGTAGGTCCCCGACACCGGAATATCTTCTTTCTTCAGAAGCATATTCCTCTGTGGACTCCGACCCCCCAGCGCGAAAGCGTCTCCACAAGGGCCATTCCTCTAGGTCAAGCGCTGCCAAGGCTCGCCATCGCCACAGCCGCCGCAGAGCTCCCTCTTCTCCCGACTTGTCTCAATACTCCTCGGCCTCATCATCTCAGTCTGAGAAGGAGGAGGGGGAACTATCGGGGGATCCTGAGGAACAGCCTGACTCTAAGCTGGACAGGTTGTTCCCGGTTGAGCTTTTTCCCAGATTGCTACGCAAGGCTGTTCAGGCACTGGACCTGGGGAGCGGGCCTGATCCCTCCTCGGGCACGCAGGGCAGTAAGATTACGGCCAAAAGTCTGTTTCCCCAGGGACCGCCCAAGCCCCACTTGGTGCCGTTTCCAGATCCATTCCAGAGGGTGCTGGATTCTGAATGGGCCGCTCCCTCCACTACCAAACATCCATCTCGTTTGTTTAACAAATTATATTCCTTTCAGGATCCGGTGATGGGCACCCTGAAGTTACCAGCGGTGGATGCGCCAGTGGCCGCCCTCTCCTCCTCGACTGTGTTGCCAACCGAAGGGGAGGGTGGGCCCAAAGATCAATGTGATAAGAGGGTCGAGGCCTCTCAGGCGCAATTTCGAGGCTTCATCCTTCCCTTTTAGGGCGGCCGCCACAAATTCGATTTTTGCCAGGGCCTCATATCTGTGGCTGGAGCAGCTTGTGGAGTCAGAACCAGGTTTGCCTAAGGCGGTAAAGAACACATTAAAGAAGCTTGCCTTGGCTTCCACTTTTTCCGCGGACGCGTCCTTCGACTCTATGCAAATGACCGCCAGGGCCATAGCGTCGAACGTGGTCGTGCAACGCAATGTTTGGTTGCGTCACTGGGAGGTGGATGCTGGGTCCCAAACACGTTTGGTAGCGGTGCCTTTCCGCGGGACGAAGCTTTTCGGCGAGGCGCTCGAGCCTTTGCTCGTCGAAAATAAAGAAAAGCGTAAGGTACTACCTTCCAGTCATAGGGAGACGGTTAAGGCCAAACCTCATACCTTTCGTTCCTCCCGCAGTGACCGTCGGCCCTGTGAGGGACAACGACCGCGTAGTCAATGGAACAAATCCAGAGTCTTCCCACGGGGGAGATCGCAGGGCAGTGGATCTACCTCGAGCTCTGGTAAGCCCTCCTCTGACAAGAGGACAGCCTGACGTTATTCCATCCGATGGTTCTGGCGCGATTGGCGGCCGTCTCCTGGACTTCGCGCGTCGCTGGTCCTCCATCACCAGCGACACGTGGATTCTGGAGACGGTAGCGAAGGGGTATGCCCTGGAGCTTCTGGCCAAACCCAGGGACCGATATTGGCGGGTGCCCCATTCGAGGGACCATCTCAAGCATCTTCAGAAATTGGGGGCGATTGCTCATCTCTTGGAGATAGGGGCAATCGAGCCGGTTCCGGGCCCGCAACGGGGACAAGGGGTTTACTCTACTCTGTTCTTAATCCCCAAGAAGAACGGTACCATGAGGGCCATCTTGGACCTCAAGCGCCTCAACCGATGGATTAGAAGGAGGCGGTTCAGGATGGAGACATGGAGGTCGATCGTAGCCACCCTCGAACGCGGGGACTACTTAACATCTCTGGATCTGGCGGAAGCGTACCTCCATGTCCCCATCCTGCCGGCCCACAGGCGTTTCCTGCGGTTCTCGTATGGCCGGGGCCACTATCAGTACCGCTCTCTCCCGTTCGGGCTTTCCTCAGCGTCCCGAGTTTTTTCCAAACTCCTGATCGCTCCGATAGCGTATCTTCGAGAGAGGGGGATCCAAATTTACCCCTATCTCGACGATATTCTGCTGCGCTCTCGCTCCCCGGCATCGGCGCGACAGGACCTGGATCTCACCATGGAGGTGCTGTCCTCCCTGGGGTTTGTGATAAATCGCCAAAAGAGCTCTCTGGAACCCAAGCAACAGCTGGACCATCTGGGCTTGCACCTAGACACGCAGAACTTCCGGGTCTCATTATCCTCGGAGAGGCAGTTGAAGATCACAGCCACTCTGAGGGCAGTCCGGGACTCCACCCAGGTCCAACTAATGACTCTAGCTTCCCTTCAGGGTCTTATGGTTTCGTGCTTGGATGTAGTAGACTGGGCACGTTTCCATATGCGTCCCTTGCAGCGCTTCCTCAGGCCCCATCAGGCCAGGATCGAGGCCCAGGCGCGCCTATTACTTACCGTCCCGCCTCTAGTTCGGGAGGGATTGTCCTGGTGGTTGCAGGCGGACAGACTTTCACAGGGACGGACGCTGGAGTTGTGCGATCCGGAGGTCATCACAACGGACGCCAGCCTATCGGGCTGGGGTGCCCACTTCGAGAGTCGGGTGGCTCAGGGCCTGTTGTCCAGCCAGGAGGCTCGCAGCAGCATAAATCTCCTGGAACTGAGGGCGATCAAGTTAGCTCTCCTTCAGTTCCAGGACCATCTGGTGAACAAGCACGCGTTGGTTCATACCGACAACACGACTGCAAAGGCCTACATAAACTGCCAAGGCGGAACCCGCTCATCCAGCCTCCACAGGGAGGCAATGTCAATCATGACCTGGGCGGAGGGAAATCTGGCCTCCCTCAGGGCAGAGTACTTGGTGGGGGTGTGCAACATCCAGGAGGATTGGCTCAGCCGCCGGACCCTGGGGGAGTCGGAGTGGCAGCTGCATCCTCAGGTGTTCCGGCAGGTGGTGGGTCGTTTCGGGACGCCGGCGGTGGACCTTTTCGCCTCCGGAGCCAACAGGCAGCTAGAAAGGTTCTATTCCGGGCAGCCAGAACCAGAGGCGGAACGCGTAGACGCGCTGCGGGGGGATTGGCCAAGGGGACTCCTTTATGCCTTCCCGCCGGTACCTCTGCTGCCGCGGGTACTTCTCAAGGTTCACCTTCAGGAGGCTCAGGTCATTCTTATAGCCCCCAGGTGGCCCAGGCGGCCTTGGTTTCCCGAGCTCCTCGTGCTATCGACTCGAGAGCCCTGGCTCCTCCCGCAGCGCAAGGACCTCCTGATTCAGGGTCCAGTGTGCCATCCACGCCCCCTGTTATTTCGTTTGACTGCTTGGCTGTTGAGCGGAGAGCGCTTTCCCGTCAGGGCTATTCAGGGCAGGTCATCGACACTCTGCTAGCTTCCAGGAGGCCCTCGACTAGGCGGTCGTACAGGGCGACCTGGACTGTTTTCGTACACTGGTGTAAGGGCAAGGGGGTGAGTTACACTAGGCCCAACGTTGCCACAGTCCTTGACTTCCTCCAGGAGGGACTGGATAAGGGCCTGCACACCAACATGTTGCGCAGGCAACTTTCCGCTCTGAACAGCATCCTAGGATCAGACCTAAAATTGTCTTTCACGAATCATCCGCATGTGAAACGCTTTCTGAGGGGAGTCTCCCTACTCAACCCCCCTACGGTTCATCGTTGTCCGACCTGGGACCTGCACCTGGTCCTGAACGCTCTCACCTCTAGCCCTTTTGAGCCTATGGCAACTATCCCTATGGCAACTATCTCACCCTAAAAACGCTTCTTCTGGTGGCGGTGACGTCCGCTTGAAGGGTGTCGGAATTGGGGGCTCTTTCAGTAGATCCTGACCTTTGCATCTTCCATTGAGACAAGGTCGTTTTACGTCCTGATCCGGCTTTTATGCCTAAGGTCAACACCCTGTTCCACTGCAGTCAGGATATCGCACTTCCGTCCTTCTGCCCTAACCCTTCCCATCCTAGAGAACGGTGTTGGCATAATTTAGACGTGCACCGGGCCCTTCGTTTCTACATATCCAGAACGAGGGAATTTCGCAAGACAGACGCTATGTTCCTCAAATTCCGTGGGGCGGCAAGGGGCACCAAGGCCTCGGCGTCCTCCCTGTCCAGGTGGATCTGGGAGGCCATAGAACTTGCTTACCGTTCGTCTAATCAGGAACCCCCGTCCGGTATAACAGCACATTCTGTACGTAGCGCGGCTACTTCGGCTGCATATGAGGGCTATATGTCTCTGGAGGATATCTGCAGGGCCGCCACCTGGTCGTCCCTGCATACCTTCATCAGACATTATAAGATCGATAAAGCTGCTTCAGCAGACGCGTCTTTTGCCAGGAGGGTACTCCAGAGAGTCCTTCCTCGGTAACCGATGCGCCAGGCTGCCCTCCCTCATGGTACAGCTCTTGTAGGTCCCATTGGTCCGGAATGCCCCCCTTACTCCTTTCAGAGAAAACGGAATTTCTTACGTTTCTGAGAATTCTTGTTCTGGAAAGAGTAAGGGGGGCATTCCGACCCGCCTCTTCACAGCCTTGGCAGGGTATGACTTAAGGGACGCCGGAGGGGGATCTCGGGATCCTTGTCGTCTGACCTTTCCGGGGCCCCGGGGGTCCTTTCATGGTTTTCTGCTGATACGGCTTTCCGTTCCTCTGTTCAGTGTCTGTCGTTTCGGCCTATCAATGTTTGTTACACCTGTTTTGTGTTTTCTGCCTTCCCCTTTTTCTTCTGTTGAGGAAGTCAGTTTTTCTAGTGTTATCGGCCAGGTTTTGGCCCAGTACGCAGGTTCCTGTGCCGGTGTCGGTGGTCCGTGCCTTGGACGGCTTTTTCGGAACGAGGGAGGATGTTTCTGCTCTTTAGTACGGTCTGAACTGGGGGCGGGGCGCCCTCCTACGTGGGAGGAGACTAGACTTTGGAGTGACCCTGCCTTCCCAGGAGTAGGAGGACATCCCATTGGTCCGGAATGCCCCCCTTACTCTTTCCAGAACAGGAATTCTCAGAAAGGTAAGAAATTCCGTTTTCTAAATGCTCCAGATGTAGCAGACCGATCAGCAGGACGGCTACCAGCAGCACAAGTGACAGCATGATTGGTCGCCTATTCCTTTTTAAGGTGATCTTGGCCTTGCTCACCAGTAGCTGTAGGACTGAAGCTCATTAGAATGTTTGAAGGAGATTCTTCTGTCAGCTTGCTTGGGGAAAAATGGAGTCCCACTGCCAGCAGTTCTTGCTTCATTTAAAAAAAAAATCAAGATTTGATCCCCTAAATTCTGCTGGTTATCTGTGAATAATTTATGAGACTCCTTTATTCTGCACTTTCACATGTAAATAGCCATCCACGCACTATTTCCTCTGAATTGCATTTTAATTAGATTATGCTTGTGTTTTTCTGATTTTTTTAAACTAGCATATGATATATATTTATATGAGAATCATTGGTTTTAACTACTCTTGATTAAAACCATAGCCGCTGTAATTTTATTAGGTAGTTTAATCAGGAGTGATTTTTAAAAAGAAAAAAAAGAAAAGAAAATTGATGCTAGTTCCCTGATGATCACCAAAGTAATTTTATGAAAGATTACAAATCATTGGGATTTAATTAATCTGTATATTGAAAACATGTGTTTGGACACCAACACTTAGTTTATAATAACCTTAACATAATTAATTTTCAAAACATCCAAACTGCTTTCTTTTGAAAAGAGTCTGCAGCATCCATTTTTAATAATAAAACAAACCATGCTTTTCATTTCCTCTGAAGTTAGGCCAAAAAAAATGATATGCAGTCCTCAGTCATGTTCGTTCTCTGATACAAGGCTTATGGAAATTTTTGTGCAATTAGTTACATGTTAATGACCACCTTACCACAGTACCCAGAATACAGTTTCATGAAGAGTTACTCTTTTTTATTAAAACAAAACATGCATTTAATTGGGGGTGGTAGTGGTTCTATTTTGCAAATTGGGTACGTGCATTGTAGCTTTTGTAAGTTTTTTTTTTTGCTGCAGAGACTCATCCTATTCTCCATGGACTACATATCAAGCGGGTAGAGAGAGGTTTCCATTTCTGAAGAGTACAAGGTGATTGTCAGCTCAGTCCTATGGGCCTGCTGCACCGCTGGAACTTGCATTCTGGTGGCACAGTGTGCTTTACAGCGGTTGCAAAATGCGACCCACCATTATGCGCAGCCAGGCTGTGGCCGTTGCAGCAGCATCTTCCAGAGAATCCCCAGCGTCAGTAAGTCAGCATGGCGGGTGGGTGGTGGGCAGGAGGTAGGTGGAATGGGGAGGGGGAGGAATAGGGCAGAGTGGAGAGGGGGTGTCAAGGCCAGGAAGGGGATGGTATCGGCGGCAGCAACTCTGCTGATATCGTATCCTGGCCTTGATCCACCTATTTGGGTCCACTTAGACTTGTGCCAGCAAAATAATTGGCGCAGGTCCGAGCAGACCCATCAGGGCAGCAGATGGTTACACCCAGGCAAGGGAATACATATTCCCTTACCTGGAGGAGACCTCTGGGACTGCCCCCCCCCAAGGTGCTGCGTACGCTCCGGTGGCATGGCTGTATTGGTGGTGGTGGGAATTGGATAAGATTGGGCTGTGAAACTGTATTCTTTATTACACACATGTATAAGTGTGTAACACTTAATGGTTTGCTATTATCAAACACTTAATGGTTACGCACATGTAACACTTAATGGTTTGCTGTTATCGATGACTACAATTCTGGCCCTACTTAAACTCTCTGTTTCACTATCATGCTGCCTCTGTACCTGGCACACCATTGCTATCCTGAGCACACTTGTGATTCAACAGCCCACTCAAAGCCAATCACCTCCCAAACCTCACCTATGAATATGCAGTGACCTGCTCTTGCGCAGCCCTGCACACAACTCCACCCCACTTCTATAATTCATGCTCTGGGGCCTGGGAGAGGAGAAGACTGCTGGATTAAAGAGAGGCACAGGAGGTCCTCAACCTCAGTTGAATGGCCTGCAAAGTCATGGGGCTCTTGGGTCAGCAGCATGCTTGGCATGCTGGAGAGGGTTTTGGGTTATACTACAGGGGTACAAGGAGCCACCTTTTCTCTCTGTGCACAGGACATATGATTTTGAGTTCTAACTTCTCTTGCGGCCTCATCTAGAGAAAGAAGTTGGTTGATTGAAGTGAGTGGGTGAAATATTTGTGTGTGTGTGTGTGTGTGTGTGTGTGTGTGTGTGCGTGTGCGCGTGTGCGTGCGTGCGCGCGCGCCACTAGAACTAGATCCCGAAAGCTCTTAAGTGACCACTGGTTGGCAGGGCACAGTGCTCTCTGCCTCTGGGGCCACAGAGCTGATCACATCATAGATCACTTGTGTGGCAACGTTCCCCCCTCCCCCCAAAAAAACACCAAACTATTCCTATCATAGCTAAGTGAAAGTGACTTGCTTCAGCCCATATAATGAGTTCATGGCTCAGGGAAGATTTGAACTTTCCATCTTACACTCTATGCACTACACTATATCAACTCCCATGTCATTATCTTGTCTTACGGCCCAATCCTATGGGCTACAGGCGCTGGTGCTGCAGCCACAGTGTCGACGCCGGCTATCTCTTCGATAACTGGAGAGGAGGCGGTGCCAGCAGGAAGGCTTGCGCCATCCTGCCGGCGCTGTATTCAGGCCCCATGTGCACTGGAGCAGGTAAGGCTACTCCATGCAGTGCGGGGGCTTGGCGAGGGTGGGGAAGAGGTGTAGGAGTGGGAGGGGCGGGGTGGATCGGGCCTGGGAGAGGGATGGGATTGGTGTCCATGGTGGATGCCGTATCCTATCCCCCCTTCCAGTCCTCCAGCTCCAATATGGGGCTGTTTGGTCCTATGCCAGCTAAAGAGCTGGCATAGAACCAAATAGCCCCATTGCACAGGCTGGGGGGGTTACCTGGGGTAAGCGGTCAAATGCCTGCTTACCCTGAGTAGACCTCCAACCATGGCCTTCTCTGGATAGGATGCAGCGTGGGCCTTGTGACCCACACTAAACACCCTATGCCAGGGGAGGATCGGATTGGGCTGCCTGTGACTGTATCTGTAGTGGCTCTGTATCACTTTTCACAGAGGATTCCAGTTCACACCCCTTACATTTTAAGGCTTGTTACAGCTTTGTCCCAAAGCATCACCATTCATGCCTGCGAAGGCCCCTTGGATGTCAAAAGCAGAATTTGTTATTGATAAAATGATCTAAATATATGAAGGTTCATTCAGATTAAATCCACATTCAATCCCTGAACCCCATCTTCACAACGTTGCTAAACACTTGTCACTGAATCTGCATGGCAGGAAATCAGTCATATGTGAAGCTGATTTGGGATCCAATGTAACGATACAATAGAACCATAAGGCTGTTGTAATAGCAGCATTTGTGATTACCACATTTTGTAGGGCATCTTTTTTGTGTGTCCTCAAGTACTATTCAAACTGAGCTCAAACATTCTATGAACATCCTTCAATAACAATGATTTAAAGGTGCCCTTGCACCCTAGCAGCAGCTGGTTCAACATTTTATTCCAGGATTTGATGACCTGGATAAAGATACAAAAGAAAACAGCTACCGTCAACTTGTAGGAATTATATTACTTCTCGGCTAAGACCCAAGTTTCAACTCAAAACTATTTTTTCACAGTTATAGGCCCCCATTAAATAAAAGGTAATGACAGCCACACACCAACTAATAAAATCAGGAATGTGTCATGGTGATATGTGGTGTGTGTTAGATAAAAATATGAACTCTAGGCTATATGGAACCACTCTGGAAGGGACTACAATAGCATCGAATCCAATCTCCTGCCCCAAGACAATGTCTTTCACATATTGGCCCTCTAATTATCAAATGTCACAGATCATTGTCAGAGAGGTGGAGCAATGAGCTGCACCGCATCAAGGTATGCTCAGGCTAGCATCATGAGTCAATCAGGTAGGCTACTCACTGCAAAGCAAAGTAATGCAAAACAGAAAATGGTCTGACAGGTTTACTAATTTCCTGGTCTATTAATTTACTGATTTACAGCGCAATCCTACCCAGCTCCTCCACTGGTGCAGCAGTGGTGTAGGGAGAACCGGAGGCTTTGGGAGGGAAAAGGGATTTAAATCCCTTTTAAAGGGGGATGTAAGGGGATTTAAACCCCCTTCCCCTTCCAAAGCCTCCCATTCTGCCCTACACCACTGCTGCACCAGTGGAGGAGCTGGGTAGGATTGCGCTGTTATTCACTGGTCAGACAGGGAGGAGAAAAAGTATTGGATAATAGTTGAACAGCAGAGGTGAAAAGATGGGTCACGAGGGAACCTTAACAAGACAGCTTTCAGGGAGTTGAAACATGAACACAACTCTTCTGTACAGTCCAATAAGTAATATGTACCGTAAGCTATTCCATTGTACTCGCATCAACCCCTGGAGGAGTCAGGACATACAAGTAACACAGAATAAGAAAATAATTCTGCTGTTCAGCCGGAATATATGGTTGTAGTGTCTTTAGAGTTAAATAATCAGCAGAGAGTCCTGTGGTACTTATGCATTAAGACTGACTGTCATTTGAATGAATGTAAAGAGCAAAATACATAAGTGAATGCTATTAGTGTTAATTGCATATACAGATAAAGCTTATGTACTGGGGTTCCTGGGTAAATGGTTAAGAGTTTCTAGGTTGCTGTTAGGGTGTCTGTCTGGGACTTGTAGACTTTAAAATGTTGGCATGTACTTTAAATTAGGGATTTGTTCTAAATGTTCTGCTGATGTCTAACCTTTTCCCACTAGTTTCTATTTATGAAAGATGCACCGCTTATAATGCAGGTCCCCATTTTAACTAACTTACATGGATGTTATACAACACTTTGGGCAATTGAAACAAAGAACGTTAGAGACATGAAAGCTGGTGCAAATCTCTGTTTCTTATAGACAGAAAACAAGAAGCAGTAATAATTATTGCTGTGACCCATAAAGACAGCTTTCTTTGATCTATGCAACTTGCAATCATAGCCAAACATGGAGTGCTCTAGCTTGAAACAAACACCCCCCTCCACACACACACACACAAAAACCCCACCACCTTATAACTATGGACTCTTGATTATGAAAATAGTCAAATATATTTTCAGACATAAATGGAGTACAGAACACTGCATTTCTTAAAGCCTAATTCGAAGACCTTGGGTGACAGACAGAAGGGCAGCTGTGATTTCATTTTACTTTTATAAGATACAATTGGTGTCATTTGCTTTAGTTACCAGAATCAGCTGAGCACAAGGATATCATGATGTTTGATAAGAAAGCCATGAGTATCCAATGCCTCTGTATTTGAAGGGCCTACCCTGCAAAAATGAGGAATTATTTCCGTTGACAAAAGCAATTTCAGCCTAATTTTGACATTCTGAGTATGTTCCTGATGAGGGGTGATTTGTTGTTCCTAATCAACTTCTTATTGTCATAGGAAGGATCATATTGATTGAAATCCACAAAATGAATCTGATTTGGCATAGGTTAAGCCTCTGTTACTAGGTACACGATCTCCATATTTGGAGGAATTAGCCATCCATATGAAATATAACCAAGTGTGTATATGTATTTAATATACAGGACTTCTCAAGAAAAAGTACACACAGTTTATAGTGTCAAAATTATTATGCTGTAATTAACACATATACTGTAACTCACACATATACTGCATATGGTATACATAGAAGTAGTTGCTTGATTCAGGGTGCAATCCTGTGTAACTCTTGCACCAGTGTAACAGTAGATCCCCCGGTGTAAGAGCACTTATGTCAGTGTAACTTACCGTATGCTGATGGACGCAGGACGGACACTGGCTTAACCTCCCTCAGATGCCTCACATGCGCAGTTTGGACGCGGAACAGATACTGGCGCAACTCCGCCGGCACAGAGGGCATTCTGGGGGTGTCTGAATACCCCCAGAATGCCCTCTGCACCAGCGGAGTTGCGCCAGTTTCTGTTCTGCATCTGAACTGCGCATGTGAGGCGTCCGAGGGGGGTTACGTCGGTGTCCGTCCTGTGTCCATCAGTGTACGGCATGTTACACTGGCATAAGTGCTCTTACACCGGGGGATCTACTGTTACACTGGTGCAAGAGTTACACAGGATTGGACTGCCAATTAGTTTAGTTAGTTAGTTTAGTTAATGAATTAGACCAAGTGATTAAAATGTTCCCCAATGGCATCAATACACCACTGACATCGTTGATTAATGGTCCAATTCTACCCCCTCCCCGCCACTGGAACTAACGTTCCAGAGGTGGGGTGTGCTTTACAGCCATCACAAACAGCCTTACAGAAGC
The DNA here is from genome assembly GCA_026170595.1 of Plestiodon gilberti rubricaudatus. Classification (NCBI taxonomy): domain Eukaryota; kingdom Metazoa; phylum Chordata; class Lepidosauria; order Squamata; family Scincidae; genus Plestiodon; species Plestiodon gilberti. The sequence goes on from JANXHW010000002.1 coordinate 43,497,994, forward strand.
ACGCAAAGTTGTGTGCTTTTGTCCCACCACCAGAGAGGCCATGGAGGCCTTGTGCAAATAAATTGCACCATCAGAGAGGCCTTGGTAAGCAAATAAATTCATAAGGTTATATCCTAAGTTTAGTTATGGCACAATCCTACTCACCCCTAGCACCAGCACAGTGCACACTGCACCAGTGCTTGCTGTCGCAAAAGTGTTGTAAACCACTTTGCACTTGCCGGTGCTGGTGTGGAGGCCCACACTGTCCCGTGCATGCTGGCAGAAGGAGCAGCACAGGTTGGAGAAGGTGAGTTTTGTGCCGAGCGACACAAGGGCCGAATGGGGTGGGGGAGGGCAGGGGGAAGGCAGGGAGGGGGTGTGATGGGGTGGGGGATGGGTGGCGGGGTGTGGGCGGATTTGGCTCGGGAGGGGAGTGGGATTGGTGGTGCTGGTGCGTGCCACATCCTATCCTCCCTCTCAGGCCCAATCTGCCGATCCACAGCAATGTGGACTTGCGCCAGCTCTTAAACACATGCAGGTCTGAGTTGCCCCCCCAGTGGACGCTGGTGCTTACCCTGGGGCAAGGGGACAAATGTGCAGAGACCTTCAGTAGCTGTTATTCCCATGCAGGATGCAGCATAGTCCTCCCTGGCTCTGCTGCATCACTACACGGGAAGTTAGGTAGGATTAGGTAGGATTACCAAAAGATGAGTTGTATTCTAAGGTTAGTTAGTCATTACTGTTAGTAATGACTAACTAACCTTAGAATACAACTCATCTTTTGTTTACACTTAAGAACACAGGATTGTATCCTAATCATCCTTCGGCTCTTGTAAGGGATCTTGTAGACCTGGAAGCGAAACCACAAGGTTCTCGAGTGCAGAAATCCAAGTGGAATCCTGACTTGCTTTGTGCTTGTACAGTATGTTGTGCAACACGTTAAACAAGATGTCACACGAAATTGTCAGTACCTCATTATTGTGCAGTTTCTTCCACATGTGCTTGCTCAACTGCATGCAGGGCAGCGTGAAATGCCAACTGATATCCATGTTCACCTTTAGGATGCAACTCGCAGGTAGCTTAGGTTCACTGAAGCTAATCTCATCATGAGATGGCTTAGTAGCTACCTTATAGAGAAAAGGGCCTTTTGTGTTCCATGTTCAGGGTCAGGTGCAATGAAGGCTGCCAAGTCTTCTCTTTCCCCCTCCTTGCCAGCACATTCCTAGAAGCCAAACATTTTCCCTAGGTCGGAAATTGTATCCACTTCTGTAGTTCTGAGCCCCGAGTGCTGTGTTATAATTAGCTAGCATAAGACACAATGTGCAAACAGAAACAAACAATTCTCAAACAGAAACAAACAATGCCCTCACGAATCTGCCATGTCCTTAGTATGTTTGTTGACTTCTTTTCATTTCTAAAACTGACATCAGTTTAATTACTACTAACAATGTTATCACCATTTTTAATTTGTTCTTTCCCATTGAACTTACAGCTTCATTAATTCCGGTGACTGGGGTTTCTTTTCCTATTGTGTGCCTGGGATGTGTTTGGAAGGGTTAAACCTTGTCGTGTTTTTCAAAAGCTTTTGTGGCAATGGGATATCAGCTAATTGCAGGACACAACATGCCACAACAAGATAATAAGCGGAGCAATGCAGGTTCTAAATTACCTTTGGTGAACAGAGTTAGAGTTTAGTTTGATGTGAAAATGAATATTTTATACTTAAAGGGACCAGGAATAGGAATGGTTTTATTGACGTGACTGGCAAGAAGCAATCCACTTTTGTCTGATTTCTATCTGTTGCATTCACTGTTTCACTGCTGTTAGTTCCATCTAGTCTGGCTGAGTTTGTCCGTTAAAATTTTTATTTACAGAATCCCCCGCTGCAAGATCCCAGGAGAGATCATTTCAATGACACCCATAGAGGCAATGCATAAGATTACTGTGGTTGTGGTTGGGTCTCTTATGTTTCTGAGCTCTGTGCTAAAGATGAAAGGGTTGTCCATGCTTGCCGTGAGCAACATGAAAGTCTGGGAAAATTTAGACTCAGGTTCAGTGAGTTCAAAATATGGTGTGGGTCACTTTACATTTAATCCAAATGACACAAATAAATGTGGGAAAAATATATATAGGATAGTAACCAATCCAAAAATTCAGGGGGATGTATTACAGTACTTTAGATAGTCATGACAAAGGAAGGTTAGTCCTAACTAACAGCCTAGTCCTACATAATTCCCTGCACGGTGATGTAGCTACACCAACTGGGTGTGTGCTGTATCCTGGGGTGGGGGTGGGGGGGTTCAGGCCTCTGCCAGGTAAGGAAACATTTATTCCCTTGCCCAGGGGTAATCCCTCACTGCCTGAATGAGTCTACTCAAACCTGTGCCAGTTATATAGCTGGCGCAAGTCCAAGTGGACTTGGGAAGATAGATCGAGGCCAGGAAGAGGGGTAGGATACCGGCGTTGCCACTGCAGATCCCTGCCCTGATCTCAACCCTGTTCCTCCCCTCCCCACCTCCCTTTGACACCCCACGCTGACTTACCAGCACCGGGGGACATAGACGGCCTGTTGCCACTTGTGGCAGCAGCTAGGCTGCATGGAATGGGGTGTTCCACTTTGTGACAGCTGGAAACACTAGTTCCAGCAGTGTAAGGCCCAATTAGGATTGGGCCAAAAGTTCCATTGATTTCAGTGGGGCTTAATTGTGACAGGCAGTCCAATCCCACCCCCCACCATTTTACTCTATGCAGCTTTTTGTGGATTTTTTTCAGCTACATCCAAAGTATTCCCCCTCTCCCATACACAAGGCCCATTGGTGACAACACATGCAAGAGAAATCCTAGAATGTGGAACCTCCTGCCCAAGGACGCCAAATCAGCTCCATCATTGCCACTATTCTGAGAGTGGCCCAAAACGTACTTGCTTTTTTATCCTTTGGAACTGAAGGGGTTTTTTTGTGACTAGTGAGCTGCTTTATTTTTTTTTTGTTGGATTATCAATATTACTGACCTTGCTTTTTGTGCAACAACGGCACTAACCATAGTGATTTTCAGTCCATTCATGGTTCTCCAGATCCAACCCAACTTTTGCTTGTTTTTAAACTTAGAAGATTCTGTTTTAGTGCAGTATGTTGAAACAGTGGCATTCCTAGTGGTGGAGGTACTGTACTGTAAGTTGCACACAGGTCGACTCAGCGTTACATGGTTGGCTCCTCCCACTCACCATCAGAGTAATTCCGAGCAGTGAAGGCAACACACAGGGAGTCTCCTGCGCATTGCCTTTGTTGCTCAGAATGGCTCCAACGGTGAGTGGGCGGGGCCATCGTGTATCGCTGAGTAGACCTGTGTGCAACTTACTACAGTACCGCCCATCCCCCCCTCTAGGAACTCCGCTGTGCTGAAAACCAGATGCTAATTTCAGATGAATTAAGATGTAATTCTTAAAGTACTATTTCCCTCCAGAAATGCAGGGTATTGTTCTTTCTTTTGGATAGGAGCTTCCAAGAAACTATTAAATGTGTCTTTCCAATAAAGAAACCATTTAAAATTGTTTTAATGAGTGTAGGGGAGATGGTGAAACTAAGCTACTCCTTTTCATATGAATGTTGTCGACAGTCCTTTTGCTGTCTTTCTATACTCTAATAGTACCTGAATCCTAAATCTTAGTTAATTTGTCCTAGAGTAAGTCCTGTGCAGATAGCAGGTTAAGATGTGACTATTTTAAAAATGTGTTTTTTTTTCCTTTGACATTTTAAGGACTATGGTTTGAAGAATGGCCACGAAACCTTTCATTGCAGAGTTCTATATAGAGAAATTGCCGTTTTCCATCTTATGAGTCAATGCCCTGCTCTTCCTCAAAAGAACAGACGTTGGGAAGTAGTTTAGGTCTGGCTAAGGACCCCCATAGCCAGCTGTTTGATTGCCTATAATTACAGCCTTAATAAATGAATCATTTCCTTTGGAAGGCAAGTGTTAGGGGCTGATCACACCATTATGAGAATTAGCAGTTCTGGAAACCGTCCAGTGGCGTCTGCTCTTGGAAATGGGACTGTGGTTCGAAGAAGGGCAATGATTTGAAGAAAAGAATGACCAAATTATACTATTAATGGTCTGGGCTTATTAGGCCATAGTTTTCAGGATGCAAATCTAAGTGAAAAGCATCATCTCCTGAACCAGAGTGCAATATGGCCTCATGCCACTGTGCCATAAAATCCCTCATCTGCCTGAACCAGAGGGCTAATTAAGTTAGTTGCAGGCTACATTATGTGTTAGCAGCCTCTAAACTGCATTCAACTTGACTAAATAACACAATAGAATTGTGAATGCTGGAATGAAAGTGATCTAGTCCTAATTCTTTGTTATCCTGTATCCTTCATACCCATTACCCATAACAAACCAGAGCAGGTGAATGAAGTATTTCACTGAGTGGTAGAATTCTGAATTGTACTGCTCCACATTGGAGGGTTAGAGTAATCCAGCAGGACTGAAAAGAAAAGCATGTACACACAGCAAGAGTAACATAATTCCATTCTGTTAAGACTACAGTAACAAAACGTTACCAAGAAGTGAGCTAGTTTTGATGTTAAATAAAAAAGTGCTCTTAGAGAGCACTATGGAGGCCCATATGTAAAATGTGACAGTTTTATACTACCGTGTTTCCCCGAAAATAAGACCTCCCCTGAAAGTAAGACCTAGCGTGGCTGATTACAGAGATCTGTGCTGTGGCCAACTGCTCAGCGCGGTCGCTGGCACTCTACTGTACAGTAAAACCTTGGATTGCGAGCATAATTTGTTCCAGAAACGTGCTTGTAATCCAAAGCATTCATATATCAAAGCAAATTTCCCCATAAGAAATAATGGAAACTCAAATGATTTCTCATTCTGCAAGAGATCTCTGTTTGTGTCTGCAGAGGAACAATAGCATCTCCTGGGCTCAGCTCATTAACAAGCTGCTTTCCCCCCTCCCCCCTCATGTCCCTGCCTCATGCAAAGTCCGATTTGCAGAACCGGAGCCTTGTTCTGCAGAGTAAAGGCGGTGACAGACCAAGCCCGTCTTCCGTCTGGTGTGCACGTCGCTCCGGCTTTGTTGCCGCACCGGATGCATGCTAGGGGGCTGGATGGGACGTTTGCATGTCACACCAGATCAGAGCCTGCCGTGAGGGAAGCAGCCGAGGATCGAGCGAGGGAGAGGGGGGAGAGAAGAGGCCAGGACTAGTGAGGGGACCTGCACAGAAGAGAAACGATCTGTACACATGTGTGTTTGTTCACTACTAAGCCACAATATTAAACGGCCATAACTACAAAATAAAACCAGCAAGGGGGGGGGAGGGATCACCGAATCAGCAAATGACAGGAAACACCGCTAGACGCATTGGAGAAAAGGATGGAGCTTGCTGGCTGCCCCAGGCACATGTTTCAACAATGTATTTCTGGATTGTCATTTGTCAAAAACCCTTCCAAGTGACAAAGGTTTGAAAACAGTGCGCTCCTCGCAGTTACTCCAAGCGAGGAGAAAAATGGCTGCTTTTCCACAACATTCTGCCCCTCTTTCCCTTTGATTGACTTTGGCTTCCTTCCCTTTGATTGGCCCTGGCTGCTCTGTGTCCTGCCCCCAGGGGGCTGGGACACGGACGGAACGCTGAAAACGTTCCCAGAGCTGGGCTTTGGGCAGCTGAGACGTCAACGTGCCCGTCGCTGACGACGTCTGCTGGCGGATGCCAGGAGCAGAAACGAAGGCATGTCAGACTAACAAAACGCGCGCACGGCACAGACGCACCTCCGTGCCGGACGGAAGACGTGCTTGGTCTGTCACCACCTTAAAAGTCTTTGCAAGAGGCAGGGACATGAGGACATGAAGTGACCTGGAACTAGATGCTTTTTCTCCCAGTTGATACCACTTAAGGTCATAGTTATGTTTGCTGGAGTAAGTGATGCGTAGACATGGGAAAACATTTCATGTTATTATTATAGGTTAAAATATTGCTAAAAGGTGAAGGGCTAAGAACCATAGACCACCATAGACAGATTTGGGTCTGGGAGTTCATCTTTGCCATACCTCTACTACATGACCATGACCATGAGCAAGTCCCACACTCTCAGTCCCCAAAATTTGAAATGGGGATCATAGCTATATCATAGGAATATTATCAGTAGACGCTCAATAAAGATCACATAGCACTTTGCAGATTTGAAAAGGCTTATTTAAATAGGTAGTAGTTGTAAAATATAGCAATGTGTTACCAGGGCCTATGAGAGGGGCTAAAGAAGGGGGGGTAAATTTTACCTGGGCCCAGCGTCAAAAAAGGGGCCCAGGAGCCAAAGGAGGGGACCTGGAACATTTCCCAAACTCGCCCGGACTCGACCTGGATCCACGGATGAAAAGGAAGGCAGACTTCATCCAGGATAACACGTCTACAAGGCAGGTAGATCTGGGCTCTCTATTGGAAAGCCCAGTAGACCCGGGCTCTGGAGATGTTTCCAGCTATTGCTGCCCTCCCCCTGTCCTGTTTGCCCCCTCCCTCCCTACCCCCATTCTGCCTGCCCCATCACCACCCTTCCCCCACCCCATTTCACCCCCCCCCCTTTGAGATAGGCCCAAAAGAAACTTTGTTAAGAATCTGAAAAACAATCCAGCTTTTTTTTTTAAAAAAGAACTATTAAGAAGTTTCATATTTGAGAACTGTTAAAAAAGTTTTATATGCACTTGCTTGCTAAAGGATTACTCCCATCTAATCAGTTTTCAGTATAATTTTGAAGCTGGCATTTCTTTCATTTTTCAAACACTTCCCACCGTCACAGTCTAGTAAGAAATCTCCTATGTTAACACCTCTGTTAATCATCTCTGCAGTGTTCTGGAAAGTCTAATCTGTTATGGGTTTTCTAATTCCTTTGTTATTATGGGATGGTATTGATCAAATGCTTATTTGTGTGCGTATTTTCTTTTGCTTGAATAATGTAGGTAATTTGATTTTGGGTTCTGACAGAGGATTTTTCAATTTATGGATTTTAAGTCAGGTAATGCTAACTCCAATATTCAAAACAATAAGCACCACATTCCCCCCCCCCTCAATTGCAACTGATTTTTAAATGAATTTGGGTGTGTGTGTGTGTGTGTGTGTGTGTGTGTGTGTGTGTGTGTGTGTGTGTGTGTGTGTTTGAGCCAAAGCATTGCCTTGTAGACCTACGACAATGGATTCCTGGGAAGCAGGGGAAAAATATTGTACACTATTGTATAAAATTTACAACAGTTATAATATCTTATATTCCAAACCTATATATTTTAATCACCTGATAAATGTGATGGTTCCTTAGTCCAATGCCTGGTAATTATTGCACTACACATCTACTGTCATGATATAAATTCCATATGGCTGAGTTTATTTCTCATGGAATTGGCTTGCTTTGGTGGGCAGATGTACAGGAGACCCATATGTACAGAGTTGGCTGCTAGTCCACCACTGAGGTCTCATATTCCCCAAACTGACATTACTAAAAACCAGAGCTTTGCAAAGATCATAGAAGCTGGCCTTTCTTTTGATGGGATTCAGACTAGACTTGGCTGATCTCCACAACTGCACTCTTGTGAGGTCCAAGAAGGAAATGCAACATTTCTGATGTGTAGCTTATAGCCAAGGCTTCCAGATGTTCCAGAATATGGGACCAATTCACAATTGCCAGCAGTGGTGTGTCACTTATCTGTGGCGGCCTTCCGCATGGGAGGAGGAAGGGTATGTTTTTTGGGGGGCTCAAAGATCTGGTTGGGGGCCATCCCAGACTGCATCCCCATTACCACAAAGAAGATAAATTGTAGATCAGGCCTGAGGATTTTTTGGGAACATATTTCCCTGTACCTACTTACCTATTGTCTGGATATTGTGAGATTTGCTGGACCCAATCAGAAGCAGTGTTACAGCACAACAAGCAACATAAGCAGCACGTTGCTGCTGGCCCAGGCTTAGAATAGAGGGTGTGTGTGTTTGTGCAGCAGTTAAACTAGGACTTAATAACTACCTGTCCCAGATAGCTGGTGGGTGGGACAAAGCATCCTAGTAATCGGGGACATTGATCTCAGGGACAGTGGGAGTCCCTAAGATGGGACAGTGCTGCTGGTAGGGTTTAGAGGCCCAAAACATATGTGAGCAAATGTCTAGTTCAGATGACTCCTGGCGGGGAACCGGGCGTGTCCGAAGCGTCCAGCCATGCAGGCGCACGGCGAGCGCGCAAGGAGCCCTGGCCGGCTGCGAGGGGGGGCACTGTAAGGCAGTCTAGCTTTGAAAACCGGTGGCGATGATGAGGATGATGGCGAGGACAGCAGCAGCAGCAGTGCCGCAGCAGGAGGAGCCACAAAAAAGGCAAGGCAAAATGGTGCAAAAATGGCCGAAAAGACTACAAAAACAAACCTCCCCTTCCCACTGCAGTCCCCTGTGCCTCCCCAAAACTGCTCCAAAAGGTTGGGGGATAATCCAGAATGGAGAGAGATGTGATGTGAGAGGCTGATGGGAGAAGGGAGAGTCAGCAAAAATAGGGAGGAGGCCATTGCACAAGCAATAGTACCTTCTACTTACACAAGGGCAGTTTTGGATCCAAAGCATCTGATTATAGGCATTGATCTCTTACAAATAATTTACACTCTGTACCCTTCTTTCATAAGAGGTCTCAATCTTCTTTGAAGAAAAAAAAATCACCTACCCTTTGTACAGATCAATCTACCTCCTTTTTCTGGTAGTCCGTGCTATTAAGCAATCTTCCCATTTCCACTGTTCAGTTTTCCTGAGCAGTAAATCATAGGAACATGAATGCCCATTGCCTGCACACTCCACAATGATGCTATTGATCGTTCAGAGTTTCACCCCTAAATAATTATCACCAGAATTAGCAGATCTCTGAAAATTCTGCCGCATGCCACCAGTACATAAATCAATGTTCAGTCGAGGTAAGGTTGAACAGTTTTGCACATGGAGATGTGCTCGGAGTTTTTTAAGCTCCGTTACTCACTGCTAAATCTTGGGGAGAATCGACTCGAATGTGGGCCTCTGTCGCTGCTTAAATACATTAGAGGCCCAGTTATTGTTTTCTGTGCATCAAATGATTTTTAGATTAGGCAAAGGAAGAAATGAAATGATTGTAACTTGAGATTTATACATATTTAAATAGTTTGCTTCTACATATACTTAATAATAAGAGCTTTAAAATGGCTGAATTAGGTGTTAGGGTGAGAATAGGAACCATACATGCTGGTTAATTTAACACATAGCACTACCAATTTAAAATGAGGAGTGTGCGTCCAGATCCCTTTTCATTTGTTGCAATTGAAAGGCAAAGAGCTTTGAATGAACCCAAGAGCATAGGAACCATTTGCTTTATTTGGATCCACCATCAATTTTTGTAACAGGCGTCTTGAGGGCTTACCTACATATAGTGTGCCAGAGTCATGGTCATTTTTTCCTTTTCTGAAATTGTTTTTAAAAGGAGTGACGGAGCTCTCCTGGCAGTCGCCCTGGTTTTCTCCCATAATGTTCTAGATCAGAGGTTCTCAACCTGTGGTACGGGTACCCCTAGGGGTACATGGAGCTCTTTCTGGGGGTACTCCAAGCCCTGCCCCTTATCTGTCCCTTCAGCAGCTAATTAAGTGTTAATTAACATGGATTTTAAATTTTAATTATTTTCGGAGCCCTTCTGTCTCTCTGATTTTGGTTTTGGGCTTATTTTTGTACTTTGGAAAAATTTACTTTGGTGGGGTGGGGGAGGGAGGAGCTGATTTTGGGAAGTGTGATTTGGAGAAAAAAAAAGATCCTTGCATCTCTCTCTCTCTCTCTCTCTCTCTCTCTCTCTCTCTCTCTCTCTCACACACACACACACACACACACTCACACACACACACACACAGAGTTAAATAAGACATTTTTCACATTTAAAATTGTTTTAGTACTTTATTAATTACCTAATTAATTAATTGATTAATCTAATTAATTAGCAGTTAATTAGCAGGGGGTACTTCAGAAAATTGGACTGTGATAGGGGGTACCCGGGCCTCCAAAGGTTGAGAACCCCTGTCCTAGATGTTGCGTTGGCTTTGTGGGGAAAAATTGTCGCATCATCGCCCATTCATGTGACTCTGCTAGCAATGCAACTGGCAGGAAGTTGATGGGAGTGGCTTGTCTGTGGCAGGCTGGAGGGAGGAGGCAGCAGCAGGCAGGGTTGAAAGGATACCCTTGACCCCAAGTCTGTTCGCCGCTCCCCACAATCCGTCACTTGATGTGAGCTGCACTGTTTGTGTCATCTATAGGCCAGTCTTGATTTTCATTGGTGCTAAACCATGACTAACCTTCTTTGGATTCAATTGCAACACAATGAGGAAAATTTCATTTTTATAGAAAGGATATTTGCCCGAGTATAAGACTCACTTTTATCCCCTAAGGCAAGTCTTTAAAGTAGGGGGTGCGCCCTACAATCAAAGCCTAGCGTTTCTGCCTAGTGTTTTATGCAAAGTGCTTTCAAACCAAGCCTCTCGGAGTCTCTTTTCAAAGGTAAAACGGGGCTTTTTTCTCTCTCTCTTTTTTTAAACTGCAAAGCACTGTGTTCTCAAGCCTTTCCTTGCAGTTCTTAATCACTTGCTAAATGGCTGAATACCATGAGAGATCATTATCTCTCAGCAGCATTTGAAAAAATTAACCCTTAAGTTTCAACCCCAGGACTCTGTGGAAACTAAAATATTTTTTGATCTTGCAGTTTAAAAGTTGAGAGTACAGTTTGAAAGTTGAGAGCAAGAGCTCTTGCATAGGCTTACCATATCCAAAGGGGGACAGAGTGCCTACCTTTAGGCTGCAATCCTATGCACACTTTCCTGGGAGTAAGCCCCATTGAATGCAATGGGACTTACTTCTGAGTAGATATGCATAGGATTGTGCTGTTCATTGAAATTTGGGCAGGTGCAGCTTATCATCATGGAAGGGTGCAACAAGCTACACCTGCCCAAATTCCAAAGGTTAAAAGGTAGGCACTCTGTCCCCCTTTGGATCTGGGAAGGCTACTAATACTAGAGTGCCCAGATTCAATAAGGGACAGGGTGCCTATGCCTTTAACTGTACTAAAGCTGTACTGTTCTACTAATGTGTATATTTAAGTTAAAAAAAGTTAAAAATGTATTCTTTAAAAAATAGCACCAAACTTTAAGGGTGCGACTTATAATCAGGAGCGTCCTATACTTGGGACAATAAGGTATTTAAATAGTCCAGAAAAGCATTGTTGCATCCACTGAAGAGGCTAAAGATGCAGGAGAAAAATGCAAAGGGAAAAACTCAATTCCCGCCTGTAGCGTGGTGCCAGGCTTTTTTCAGTACTGGTAGCATTATAGAGTTTGCTTCCCTGTTTGCTCTTAGAGGTGGTCATATCTTCTTTATCTGATTCCTCCAGCTGGATGCAAACCCCAATATTCTAGAAGCCTTTAAAAGCTACATACCAGAGCATGTCCAAAAGGTTCTGAGTTAAATGTTCTGGACCCATCTGTCTTTGATGTTACTTTTCTGCACCACTAAAGCTTAAGGAATATCTAAGTATTTTTAAGGACACGAGGAGAAGCCAACGTTATAGAAGCGGAAAGAGAGCTTAAATTAGATGTGACCATCTGTACAGTTCTGTGTAGTTTTGTTTTGTTTTAAGAGAACAAAACATATAAAAAGCAAGACTTGCAGGACACATCTACAGGGAACGTCTTCTGATACGAATGTAGAGCTTCCGTGCCAAATTTGAATGGTATCTACAATATTATGTAGGAGAATTAGGCATTGATCTGGAGCAGGGGTGCACAACTTGGAAGTAGGTAGGGGCCAAAATGAATAGACTTCTTCGGGGGAATAAACTTCTTCGGGGCCGCACAGGGGGCGTGTCAAGGAACCGTGATGTCACTTCCTCAGGAAGTGACATCACGGGGTGTGTCCATGAGCCGGAAAATATCCGGAAAAGCAACATATTAATAAATAAATAAAGATATTTACAGAATGAAAATTCGGATTTGCCCTCCTGCCGCGAATCCGAGCCTCCTCACATGGAGCAGCGACAGCGCCAATGAGACAAGCCCCAAAACCTCCGCGCCCATTGGCACACAAGAGGAGACGCGGCTCTTCCGGCTCCTGGCCGAATGCCAGGAGACTCCAGCTGATCGGCAGCGATCAAACGCCGCCTTCAGCAACGGCCTCAAAGCCTCCGGGCCAATGGGCTCGCAAGGCTCAGTGACTTTGTCCTTCTCGCTTGCCGACCTAAGCGAGAAGGCTGCACAGCTACGCGGCTAGAGCAAAGACACTGGAGATCCCTCGGCGCTCTCTTCGTAAGCAACGCACAACAAGGGATCCCCGATTTCTTCGGGGGCCACTGGAAATCCTTCGGAGGGCCGCAAGCGGCCCTGGGGCCGCATGTTGTGCACCCCTGATCTGGAGCATTGTTTAGTGTACGTAGGTAGTGCCTGTTGCATGGGTGTGTATGTGTGTGCTTGTGCGCAGGGTCTTCGTGGGTTCAAATGCTCTGAGTGTGGTGAGTAGAGACACAGAATGTCTTTAGGAGTTGCATGTGCTCAGTCTTGTGTAGATGCACCTTTGGGTTTATGATGACTGATTCCTCTGAAAATGGTGGTTTAAGTTAATATTTATCTCCCATGTAGTTGGAGGGGAGAAGATGGTGGCATTGTGCTAAGTGGCTCTCTTTTTGAATATATTGCATGAATATCAAACCAGGGACCTATAGGATCTATGTGGCCCACTATGTTGCATAGCCATAAAGCTTCTTCAGAGACTGAAGCTTTCCAACTTGTGTATGCATGACAAATAGACATGTATGTGCTTTCCCCCCCACGTAGTATACAAGGGATATACATTTTGCATCCTACATCTTTGTTCTGTTCCTCCACCTGTGCAAGGAAAGATGGCAATGTAAAGCATCCGCAAGTGTCACATTAATACAAGGGAATGGAAGAGTGCAATTTGAGAGGCATTCTTACTGTAACTCAATTTCTCCCCTCCCCTGCCCGCTCCTTGGGAGAACTCACAGTTTTGTAGTATGACTCTTGTCCTGTAAAGAGAGATCTGATCTTTAGCTCATAAAAGAAAGAAGAATTCAAAATTAGCCATTCAGATCTCATTGTCTTTGGTAAAACTTCTACTATCAACACACAAATCATTCCTGTTTGCAACATCAACAAAACCCATCCAAAAATGCATGCCGTTGAAGTTATTTTAAACACACACACACAAGACTACAAAACTGTTTAATCTGTCAAAACAATTTTGGGTGCTGGTTTATGTCATTGTCTAGTTGTTTTTTTCAGAAGTTCATTTATTCATATGCCATTCAAGATATCACTTCATCCCTGTTGTTCTCTATAGGGTGTCTGTTTGGGTATCTTAATTTCCATGTAGCTTGAATTGTTTTGTATCTTCTCATCTCTGGAAAGGAATCGTGGAACTAATCTTGATACCTGTCAAATAACGGGATTGTTCTGACATCTTGCATATCTTACCAGTATATTCAACATAAAGGAGTAATTGCATGGCTTAGTCAAGGATAGAGTTGTTAGTGAACTATGAACCGTATCCTTCGTTTCCCAAAAACATTTCGTATTCTTTATGCATAATTAAACAATACAAAAGATTGAATCCCCCTCCCTCCTGCCTGCACAAATAATTCTGTTGTTCTTCCTGGAAATATATACTGTATACTGTTCGGCAAATCACCATACAAAACGACTGGTTCTGAAATTTGCTTAGAAAGTCAAAGATGGATTAATGTTATACAAATTAAATATTTAGGTGCCTGTCATTCCAGGAAGTCCAAGATACGGCATTCTTTTTATTGTGCTTTTCAGTGGCATATGCGTACCGCAAATGGAGGGTAAAATATTATAAATCCTAGCAGGCATTTATTTTTATACATTTCTGTCCTGTGTGACATTTGCTTATCTTAACTTTCAAATACAGACAAGGAAAGCCATATTACTTACATGCTCTTGGCAATGTGTTGTCCCAACCCCCTGTTTACAGAAACAATGGGGGGTGCGGGGGTGGGAGCACCACTCACTGTAGGATGATCAACTGGTGGAAAGGAGGGTTACTTAATATCTCCCACCACACCAACCAATTCTCCCTTCCAGGTGGCCCTGACCAGGTTTCTTCTTCCAGCTGAACTCACTTCTGGTTTCAAAACCTGTGGCAAACATTAAAAACTGCCAGGGTGGGGAGGATATTTACAAGGTAAAATGGGGGGGGGATAAGTCTTGAGTGCCCTTGCTGGAAGAAAGGCAGGATATAAATTCTTTAAATAAATAAATTAAATAAATAAGCACCCCCTCCTGCCTGACACAGCCTCTATATTAGCATTAGGAGATGAAAAGATGTTTGGAACTCCAACCTTCCCTTCAAACAGTTTGGCTCTGAACCATCTTTCTTTCTAGGGAAATAAACTAAAACAGGGGTTCTCAACCAGTGGTACTAGTTCCACCAGTGGTACTTTGGCCGACTGCTGATGGTACTCGGACCACTGGACCACCGGAATCTCACTCTGATGCGGCGCTTTTGCAGCCCATTCCAACCCAAGTGCTAAGCAGCCCAAGTCAGACCTAAAGTCAGCCTAAGTCATTTAGGTCGAAGTTAGGTCTGGAATGCAACCATTTAGGGCGAAGTTAGGTCAAAGTTAGGTCAAAGTTACGACCAACGGACTAAGAACAGCCCATTCCAACCCAAGGGCTAAGCAGCACAAGTCAGACCTAAAGTTGACCTAAAAGTGGGCGGAACATGGGCGGACCGTGGGTGTAACGGGGGCGGCAACCAATTAATGTTGGATTCCAGACCCTGGCAAGCACAGACACGCCCCCTCCAACACAAATGCTGACACAAAATTTAGGTCGACCAAAAAGGTGGACCCAAATTCGAGGAGACCCATAGGAGCCATTTTACCTTACCTAAGCCAGCCCTCTCCTGAAAATTTCTAACACCCTACTCCTGAGTTAGGTCAGAGTTAGGACGGAGTTGGGCCTGCTAGGTCTGGAAACCGACAGAGTTATGCCTAAGATAGGGAGCCTATCAGCACCCAGCCCCACCCAGCCTCTTTCCCACAAAAGCCCAGCCCCAGACCTCCAGTCACTCTCTCTCTCTCTCTCAGCATGTGGCGTGGGGTTCTGTCCCTCACAGCCACAAAGTGGGACTTTGTCGGTGGAGGGCAAAATTCACAAACACCCCACTTCTCTCTTCTCCTCTCTGCCTCCCTCTAGGGCAGAGAGGGCTGTTCTGGCTATGGCCAACCTGTTTACAGCTGTGCCTGGGCAGCTGCCTCCATGCAAGTGTTTGCTAACCCATGTCTTTCTCCCAGCCCCTCTCCCCCCCCCACAGGCAACAACACCAGCAGGTAAGAGCAGGGTTTGTGCTGACATGTGGTCTGACTGCTGCCTCTTTGCATTTAGAAATATAGGAAGGATACATGCCTCTTTACCAATGTGTTGTCTCATAGCTGTCTGCATAGCCTGCCATGATATGCCTCTCTACCAGTGTGTTGTCTCATAGCTGCCTGCATAGCCTGCCATGACATGCCTCTCTACCAATGTGTTGTCTCATAGTTGCCTGCTTTGCCTGCTATGATATATAGGATACATGCCTCTTTACCACTATTGTGTCTGATTGCTGCCTGTAGTCATGTGAGCAGACAATGCCACAAGTGTGGAACTGTTAGCCTTATGTAGACACCAGCTGTACCCCCCTTTCTCCACAGGGTCTAGTGACAGGTCAGTATTGGTAGGTTTGCCATGGTTGTGACCCCCAAGTTGTGTTGTTGTCTCTCTCTTTGACCCTTTCCCCTTACAGGATCATGCTCTCCTTACACCCAGGTAAGCAGCTCAGACCATGCTATGTGTGTCACACCTCTCAGCTGTGTTTTATTTCTCTCCCTGCAGGCTTTTGCAACCAACACACTGGCTTGTTGTCAATTGTGACTGCTTCCACATACCAGCTGACATGTAACTCCCCCTTGTTTTTTGTCTCCCTAGGAACGTCCACTATCACCTACATTCCTGGGAGCACCCCTGGGGCTGCAGGCAGGGTGCCCCACTGTCGTCTGCCTCGATGCTGCCAGAGGTCAGGGAGCCAGCCCTGCAACCCTCCTCAGCTGCTGGCGCTGCTGCTGCTCCACCTCCCTGCCTGTTGTTCTTGCTGCCCCTACCCTTTCTATGGAGCAGGCTGTGGTTCCACAGGGGAAGAGCCTGCATGTCCAGGTCCATGGGGCAGGTGTGCTGCTGCTGCTTTCAGATTGGCTGCTGTGACTACCCCTGCCACCCTCGCCTGGCCATCTCTGCTAACGTTCCAGAACAATAAAGATGCCCCTTGGGTAGAGCCCCAGTGAAACATATGTGCCCAGTGTTTACACAAGCATTGCCCTACCCACACACAGACAGCCCCCAGCACTGAAGCCCCTACATGAGTCCCATCCAGGGACTGCCACGGCCTTCCCTGGGAGAACCCAGCAGGGGTGCTGCGAGACCCCCATGGCACAGAGGGGAGGGGGGAGTCAGGGGGGCCTCTCAGGCAGGCAAACAGTGACAGCCAGGGTGTCCGCCTGTAATGCAGGCGCCTCTGTCGAAGGTCCACCCGTAATGCAGGCGCCTCTGTCGAAGGTCCACCCGTAATGCAGGCGCCTCCGTCGAAGGTCCACCCGTAATGCAGGCCTCCGTCGAAGGTCCACCCGTAATGCAGGTGCCTCCGTCGAAGGTCCGCCCGTAATGCAGGTGCCTCCGTCAAAGGTCCGCCTGTAATGAAGGCGCTTCCGTCGAAGGTCCGCCCGTAATGCAGCCACTTCCGCCCAAAGTCTGTCTGCATAAGAGGCGCCTGTTTATGCATCACCTTCATCTGCGGAGCGCCCCCTGTGTCCCTATCGGTTTCTGCAGACCCCTCTCTCGGAATCTATCTCCCACCAGCCTTGTTTGTCTGTCTGTCTGTCTGTCTGTCTCTGACCCACCCATGCCCCTCCCCAGCACCCCCTGTCTGCCTGCCTGTGTGTCTGCCTCTCCTCCCACTCCCTGATGATGGCTGCTGGCCACCCCCCACCCTGCTAGAGCGCCTGCCGTGAGGCGCCGTCGTCGCCCCATCTGGGGGCATGATGAGCTGCATGAGCCCTTCACGCTCGCAGCAGACAAGCCCAAGGCATCTCTTGGTCTTGGCCGGGGCACAGAGCAGCAGGCACGCCGGGATGCCTTCTTTGTGGGCATTGCCCCGGCCTTGGAGGCCCAGGGCTTCAGGCAGCGCACGGGCGAGTCATGTCAGAGGCAGTTCCCAGTCCTCATGAGACCCCCCTTGTGTGTGACGTTCCCACCCCCCTCCCCTTCCCTTCCCTCCCCCGCTCACCCCCAGTGCAGCCTCAACGTGGCTTGGGGGTGGCATCGCCTTCTGCAGGAGGGAGGGGATGGCCACTCTCCCCTGCAGCAGGTGGCTGATGCACAGGGTGCCCTGTGGCGGCTGGGCTCAGGCACCTCGCTCACCTGTCACCTGCCCTGTGCCCACCACATGACTGGCGCAACCCCCCTGCCTGCGGTCAGCCCCTTTGCGACCGGGCTGCGACAGACCCTGCGGCAGCTGCCATGGATGGACGCTGACACATGCAGACAGAGGCCTGCACATGCCCGAGCCAGACACGGAGCCTGGAGAAGAGCCTGCCTGCCTGGGAGGTAAGTGTTGCCTGGATCCTGGGGTGGTGCTGGGCCACAGAAACTGCAGCCTGCCTAACTCAGGCATAACTCTGACCTACCTCAGGCATAACTTCTGCCTAACTTAGGCTGCACTTAGGCCACACTTATGCCTGACTTGGAGAGGAGTTGGGTTGGAATGGGCTGTATGTGACATATTTTTGATTCCGAGAGGCTCCTGCTTTTGGCCGAGGGCCCTCCCACCTGCCCAGAGCCTCCTACCTGCGTTTTCTGGCCTCCAAAAACCTGAAAACCCAGAAGTAACTGGCAATGATGTCATTGCCAGTCACTTCTGGTAGTACGCAACAGGCGAGTGGCGCCGGAGGTTGTATTTGTCCGGGAAGGGGTTGAGAACCCCTGACCCTAAAAGATAACTTGTGCATTTGATATTGGGAGGCATCCAGAAATCCCCTCAATTTCTGGGTATCAACCCTCCTCTAGAAACCCCACATGCCACATTCCATGACATTGCTGAACATCCTCTGCCCTCAGAAATGACTTTTGAGGGACTCAGGTAACTTCAGTGTGGAGGGACAGCATGTGGAAGGTGCCTTGTGTAAACATACTTCTCTGGGTCCGTCACCCCCACCCCTGGTCTCTTTTGTAAATTCTCCTGTGTCTTATTTAACAAGTAAATTCTGGAAGCAGATTTTTCGAAAACAGTAGTCCAAAGGAGTCATCATCCTCTAACAGTTCAATCTTATGATTGTCTACTCAGCAGTAAGTCCCATGAAATTCAATGGAATTTACTTGCAGGAAAGAGTACACAGATTTCAGCTTAAATGGCTAGAAATTCAAATGTAAGGATGACATATTCAAATGCATGCAGAAATAAGTTCAGGAAATACACTTCATAATGGAATATTGACAGCATTTGCAATTAGTACAAAGGCCGCAGTTCCATTTGGCTCAGATTAGAGGAACACAACAGTGGGTTGGCCATCTGTTTAATTATCACTATTAAAATTTGGAATTTTTCAGCCAGGCTACTTTGATCTCTCTTCTCAGTGCAGTACAGAGTATGAAGTGTTGCGGGTGGATTCACATTAATATTCAGCTATCTCTGCTCACTAGGTGGTTCCGGGCTAGTTGTTGTCTCTCAGTCTCAAGGTGCAAAATGGAAATGGTTAGTTAAAAGTAGGCTTTCTGGGACTGTCCCGGAACCCGGGCTTGGGTCCCAGATCGGTCCCGGACCGTTCTGGGCCGGTGGAAGCCTCTGCCACCACTGCCGCTTTTAAAATGATGTCTGGATCCGAGACCCCCGGATATTCCACACTCGCAGACCCACGGGGAGCCAAAGCCCCCAGAAGCACAGCCAGACCCGAAACCCCCACCCCAACAGGACCCCACCAAAAGGCCTACCTGTGCTTTGCCCGAGGGGCGAAAGGAACCCGCCCGGAACCCCTCTTTGTTCACGGGAATCAGGCCCCTCCGAAGGCCTCGACTTCGCCGGCTCAGAAGGACCTGAAAAGGAAAGAGAAGGGGATTGGACCAGGTCGCCATCAATCAAACCTCAGTGAACCCACCCCGGCCGCGCTCGTCCGCGACTAGCCCAGCGTGACTCCGACGCCAGCCACAGCTGCAGCACGGCAAGGGGCTCACTGGGCGGGCTCGCTGGGGATTGGATTGAAAGTGGGCGGAGACTAAGAAGGGGTATTTAAAGCCCGGGCCAGCTGATGAGGAGGCAGAACCGAGTCTGTTTGCAGGCCAGACCATAGGCTTAAAGGTTCTGCGAGGAGAGGCGGTAGAAGGTGGCGGTAACCTCCGCCCTCCCTTGCAGTCTGAGGCTCTTGGTTTCCCAGCACCTAACCCTCTGGGTTTATCACCTAACCCAACTGGGTTTATCACAGTACAGGAAGCCTCGAACTCACGCTCAGCACACCCCTTCCCAGCTCCCCCGAACGAGGTAACGTATAAAAGACAAAACTTACCTTTTTTTCCAGGCACCACCATCTTGGATCTCGCGAAATCTCTACTCACGAAATCTCAGTACAGTACTTGGGATCTTGCAAAATCTCAGTACAGTACTGCCTTCATGCCCTCATGAGATTTGGGTGCCGCCATCTTGGATCTCGTGAGATTTTGTGAGATCCAAGATAGCGCCGCCCAGAAAAAGATACGTTTTGTCATTTTAAAAGCGGTGGCAGTGGCGGCTGCGGGGGCAGTGGCACGACGGATGGACGGACAGCAAGACTGGGAGGGCGCATGACTGCTGGCTGGTCGACTGGCGGCAGCAATGGCAAGTAATACGGCAGCAATGGCGGGCAACAATGCAGCGGCAATGGGCTGGTGGCCAACAATGCAGCGGCAAGGACGGTCAATGGCGGTCAATGTGGCAGCGGCAGCAATGGCAGACCATACGGCAGCGGTGTATTTAATTAATTAATTTGCTGACAAAAATGAATAATTAAAAAAATATGTCCGCCCTTCAGGTGGCAAAAGGGCACTTTGCAGTGACCTAAGGATGAAAGTCTTCATATTTCAAAATAGATCCTTTGTTGTCCAATCCCATAATCACCCTGATTAAATTCTAATAGCTGACCTTTCTTTCTTTCTTTTTGTAAACAATCACTGATCAATTTTAATCAACTATATTTTGTCATACAGTGAAAATCAATCAATACACATATCCAACAATTTAGTTTTCCATGGTCAATTAAGGTAGTATGTAGACCTCATGGGGGTTCCTAGACCATTATTATGCCCACTTCCTCGGGAACACAACTGGTGTAATAGGAATCCCAATGGAAATCAGAAGGCCACAGGCCTACATTTTATTTTTCCAAAATACATGAACACATCTTTTATTTACCTAGTGTGGTTTCATGGAAATGCATGAAACAACTGCAATTAGTCTCAGCTTCCCAACTGTTTCCCTGTGGTGCACAGTAGGTTAAGAAATGCACTCAGATAGTATGTACCTGATAAAGTCATAATTTTACCTTTCAGCATGAAGCTGTTAACATTGTGACGTGTGAACTGGTTGTTATCTTTGTGATGTATGTTGGGTTATAATAATAATAATAATAATAATAATAATAATAATAATAATAATAATATCTGTATATACTGCCTTTCTATGTTGTCAGATTTCTCCTCAGACTTTATACAAGGCAGTTTACACAGGCAGGCTTTTCTATTTCCCCCCCCCATAGGGATTTTTACAATGTTCTATTTGCATAGAACCCATCTTCTTCAGCTGTTTCCTCTCAACGATGTGGTATCTCACTGGCTGCACATGGCTTCTAAGCTACAAAGCTTGTCCGACAGCGACTCCTCTCTCTCACAGAGGGTCAGTGCAGGCTGTCTCAGCTTGTCAGCTGAGATATCTGCTTGTCGGCAGCTTGCAGTTGTCTTGAACCGATTCCGTCCTAGTTGTTCTTCAAGCAAGACAGCAGTTCAACCACTAGACCACACGTGAACAACCAAATCAGGCACCCACTTTCATCACATGTAAGGAAATTTTAATGGGAACAGGGAAGGGACTCCTACAACCCCCCCCCTTTCCTAGTAGGACTCTTTCACCAATCACCAGCTGCCACCATATACTAAAAACATTTCCCTGGTAACCTGGTTACGCACAGGCACGGGAGTGATCACACAACCCAATATTAAATTGAACCAACAAAACAATTTATAAAAATAATAAACAGGTTGCTTTATTTGCTTAGATATTCCATTGCTTAGAAGGTTACTCTAATACCAGCTCTCAAGAGTGACTAGACCCTGTGACTATTTCAATTCCCTAAGCAATTTAGAGGCCCCATTTTAACTACACCCCAGTCACACACTGAATGACTTCCCTAGGAAGCTAAATGGCTCCACCTTCACACAAATTCAGGATTCTGGAAGCTCTTTCCTGAAGTCTTCCCTTAGTTCCTCATCAGAACTCTCGCACTCCTGCTGAAGAAATAACACCTCAAAATGCCACCATTTAGTCAGCTCCTGGCTCTTTAGTCAGAGGTGACATGGGAAGGCTCTCCTACAGCTTCTTCCGTGATTATCAGCCATGAGTTCCTCTCCTGGTGTTCATGTCTTCTGCTTCTTTTTTCCTGGCATCATTCTCTCAAATCCCAGCAACAACCACTGACACCAACCAATCACCCTCTCACTGGCTCTGCTGCCTCTTCTACTTTGTCCCTATCGTGACCAATCATAAGACACACTTTCTCAAAGTTACTGATCGTTGGTCCATGGTTAAAAGCCAAGGAGAACTCTGGGGGGAGGGGTATATTAAATAACCAGTTGGAAGTGCAACCATATGTAAAAAGAGTTGCCTTTTGACCAACTAGAACTGCAAGGTTACAATGTCTTCTGGACCATCTAGGTAGTCCTGGCACACTCAAACCTTCATAATTCTGTCATCTTTGAGCAGCTGGTGTACATTATGGTGACTGACAAATCTCTGCCTTCCCTCTCCCTCAACACAACCTGTCAGTAGAAAAACTCATACAATGTACAGTATTTATTTTCCTTACAGGCTCCACCGACTTAGCTTTATCCTTTAATATGAAGTTTTGTTCACAAAGTTCCCTCTGAACTCAATTTCTTCACAATGTATTCTCCTGCGGCCATGGAGTAATTCCCGTGGAGTCTGCTGAAATAAAGAAGAATCCAGATGGACCTTGGAGAAGTAGCCGTTATGAGAAGTACTCTCCTATTTCCTTATGGGTTTGTGTTGGCTGACCCTGTACTACTGGAGAGAACTGTAGCAACTTCATTCCTGCTGGACGTCCCGGTAACCAATTGTCCTGGTAGGACCATGAACCCTGCATTGCAGCTATTTTCCATTCCGACCTTTTAACTATTAGTCACTGTAATGTCTTATGACCTGGCTGTTGGAAATGTGAATTTAATACAATGTCATGCTATGTCAGCATGTACATATAGTACTTACGTTATATCTGAAGCACTTTAAGTGCTTTGCAGCCCTTGACTCACCTGTGCAGCAGTTCCATTTAACTAACCATTTATAACTCTCAGCTTGAGACTGAGAGACAACAGCTTGCCCGGAACCCGCCCAGCTTCATGGAGTGTGCATCGAGGGCTGATCCACTTGTGCAGATCCACCCAGCTAATCCTTGGGGCTTGCTTCCAAGCAAGTGGGCATAGGATTGTGCCCCAAAGCAAGCACGTGGGGGCATTCACACATGCAGCTGTCACACTCAGAAAAGCAGAAAAAAATATTTCAATTAAAAAACCAAGATTTTTATGTAACCTAGAATGTAAAAAGAGATTACATTGAGTCCACAAGGCACTGGAGAGACATATTGATTAGCTGTCAGCATCCTCCTCCACTGCCTCACTCTCACTCATGCTCCACCGCTATACCACAACATCTACACATTGCCCAGGAGGGGAGGGCCAAGTGCAGTCCTTCAGAACTTTGGCCTGGGAGCAAGCACAGCCTCCCCATGCTCCTGAAAAAACAAGGAGACGGCGAACTCTGGCCAAGAAGCCACCCCACCAGGGGATTCCAACCAGGTTCACAGAGCAAGAGATCAATGAAAGCTGTTTTCGCTTCTGTCTCTCCTACTTGCCGCAAGCAAGGGGATGGCTGCCTTGAAAAGTCTAAGAAAACAAAGGAAGGAAAAGCTCTGGTGAAGAAGGCCCTCGGAGAGACTTGGGACTCAACATTCATGGTTTTCAGGCAACCCTGTAAGTTTCTAACCATATGTTCAAAACCCATGTGGACAATTCTGAACTCATGGATTAAGAAGTGAAAAAGGTACCGTACTTGGCTTATTCCATTGGAAAAAAAAACCTCACGGATAAGGAAACCGATGTGAGTTTTGCATCCAAACGTGCTACATTCATGCGAATTGCTGATTTCCATGTGGGTTTTTCATCTGGGCCTCAGCCTCCGTTCCCCAGCTGCAAAATGGGGATAATAATGCTTACCTTATAGGGTGGTTGTAAGGATTCCATCAAGATAATAAAAATGAAGTGCTTGGCACACCCAGAGAGTGTTATACAAAAATAATAATATCCCAGAATTGACTTCTGTGAAAAAAGATGGTGGCTGCTGAGAAGTGCTTTCAGTTGCTGCCACCAAAGTCAACCTGGAGGCTTTTGTTGGTGGAAGGCAGCAACCTGGAATGTTTCTCCTTGGCTGCTATCTTTATTTTTATCAATAGTGCAATGATCTGTGATTCAGCAATATGGGTAGGGAAATTGCATTATTGGTTAAAAATAGGCTTACTAGATCGTCGACCAGGATGGAGCGATCTCCCCTTAAGGGGGCGTTGCGTTCTGGCCCCCTGCGCCCCGCCCCCTTAAGGGGAGATCGCTCCGTCCTGGTCGACGATCTGGTAAGCCTAGTTAAAAAGAAGAAGAAGAAGAAGAAGAAGAAAAAGGTGACAGTCACTAAGGAGTGCTCCAGACCACCACTATCCTTGCCTGCAAGGTAAGCCCCTGCTAGGGCTTGGAGGATCCCATCCAGAGACTTGACCGAGGACCTTCACAAACCCAGAGCCAGTCCTGGGCACACACATGGAAGATAGGGATATCATTAGCCATAAGACCAGGGCATCCATTCTGATCTCCAGGCGTTATTCCTGGGGGATCATTGTCTACATTAAGATAACATCATTATCATTATCTCAGTTAGCTCTGTTTTATACTAGTGAGTATGACTAGATATCACAAGGTTTTGAGAATGATTAAGTATGAATAGATGTGTTGCTACGTGTTTGTTCATTGTGTTAAACACAGCTCTGACATTAACAGCTCATCTCATTTAGCCACCTACATTTCTGTACTCCTTGCACTATGTAAAACTGGATTCCTTGTAGCAAAGGAATAATGCAGCAAAAGTTGGTGGCAATTATTAAGATTTTATGCCTACAAATTAGTGCTTAGATGACAGTTGAAAAAAGCTTACATCTGTTTGTGTTGATGCTGGGATCCATTCCTACATATGATTTTCTTGCAGATGGTTAGGCCTATAAACACCATTTGAAAAGGCACATCATGCAACGATTTGCATTTTTATTTTATGGTGGCTTGAAAAAGGAGCCAAGTGTTTCTAAGCATGATAGAAAATTGTGTTCTAATTATCAGTGAATAATTGGCCATTGTAATTTTTTTCTGAAAAACCAGCAACAAATTCTAATTAGTGTTTGCCAAAACTCTGATTTCTTTTCAACTGATGTAAGCAGAGCATTAGTATCAAATTGATGTGAAATCAGAATTAGCCATAGAGAAACTAATTTGTTCCTTTCTTGATGTGCTGTTTTGTAAAATGGGGTGGGATTGAGAAATATAAGCGCTACATTTACTCTGTAACACATCAAGGCTCTAGTCCAACCATTGAGACTTCAACAATAGTGTAATAATTACTCACTTATTCAATAAAAAGGGTTGTAACTTCCGAGGCCGTTAATTTGAGAAATTGATGTAGAGATGGTGACTTTTAAGACAACTTGGCCTCTAAAACAACAAAAGTTTTTACTGAATAATTACAGCAGCATAATTACTGTATACATCTTCTATACTTTAAGATGTATGGTCTCCTCAGCAGCACAATCCTGTTCTAAACAGCCCAATCCAGTTACACTTACAGCCCAATCTTTTCTAAAGATCTGCCGGGCAGCCCAGGGCTGCCTGCCGGAGCTCTGCCGCAGGCAGGCACCCCACGGTGGAAAGTCTACTCGGGGAAGGGGATGCTTGTCCCCTTCCCCGGGTGTAACTAATGCTGGGGCCGATCGGCCTCCTCAGATTTCCGCCAGCTATTTTGCTGGTGGAAGTCGGAGGAGACCGTGTAACGGCTCAGTCGATTGGCGGGGTTCAGCAGAGGCGTTCTTTAATGGGGGGAGCTGGTGTGCTCCACCCCAGGCGCCAAGTGGGCGCGGAGGCACGGCAGCCGGGCTCGGGGCTGCGCAGAGTGGCGTTGCACCGGAGCCCGGCTGGCGCGACCCCCGTAGCAGCGCGCCCACTCGTTGCGTCCCCGGCCTCCGGAGGCTCTGCTCCGAAGGCCGGGGATAAGCCCTCCTTAGAGCGACCGCCCAGTTCGGCGGTTGAGGGCTTTATGAGAAAGCCGAACGCATCGCTATATGTTTTGCGCATGCGCAAAACATATAAAAGCTGGTGACGCGTTCGGCTTTCTCATAAAGCCCTCGACCACCGAACTGGGTGGTCGTTTTGAGGAGGGCTTGTCCCCTGCCTTCGGAGCGGAGCCTCCGGAGGCCGGGGACGCACCGAGTGGGTGCTCAGCCCCGAGCCTGGCTGCTTGGGAGGGCGCTCCAACCCCCGCCCCTCCAGGCACCGGGAGGGCTGGGAACACCACTGGGGTTCAGGATTCGGCCGAGGCCGATCCTCGCCCCCTTCCCAATCAGCTGGGCCTATTGGCCCCTGCCTTTTACTCCCGAACCGCCTCCCCCACTACGCTGGATCCTTACCTGGGTCTGGCAGCAGGCGGGAGACGGTCCAGGCGGCGGAGCAGGGCAGGCCAGCCTTGTGCCGGCCTTCCGTGCTCTTGAGTCATCGTGAAAGTGCTTTACGGCACTTTCGCGACGTCTTTGACTGGCAGAACGCTTGTTACCTTTTCGAAGCGGCAGTGGTGGCGGAGGCTTCTTCCGGGTCCGGAAAGCCCAGGGCCAGAGCCCAGAACCTGGGATGGTCCCGGGATTTCCGGGATGGATTGTAATCCTATATATAGGTATATTTGGTCCTCTGGCTCAGCTAATTTGCTGAATGCTCTGGGGCGAAATCCTGCGCTCAGCCCACCCACCCCCGATACTCCCACCAGGGTTCAGGGGCAGCCCTGACCAGGAAGGCCTCTTGTCTTGATGGGCCCTTGGCCAATCTGGCTGACCTCTGATGCTATCCCTATTTCCTGGTATCTATTTTTAGACTGCAAGGTCCTCAAGTCAGGGATTTGTCTTCTCTTCACTTCCTAATTGCCTGGCACATTGATGGCACTGTGTAAATCATAAATGATAAAAATACGTTAAAGTCCATTTACAACTTACAACAAGCCCTCTGTGTGTGTGTGTGTGTGTGTGTGTGTGTGTGTGTGTGGGTGGGTGGGTGGGTGGATTGGAGGCTGTCATTTTTATTCCCAACTGCCTTCACTTACTCTGAAATAAGTTATCCCTATATACTGATGCCCCTTATTCCTCCTAGTCCTAGTCTTCGTCAAGGATGCCTCACTCTGTGTCAAGTTTTCACTCTCAGTCTCAGTTTGGGGTTCATGATATTTCTTGCCCTAACATCTATTTGGGACAGGGGATGCATTTTGCACAGCGAGGTTGGCAGTGTCATAACTCAAAGAAGCTGTAGGACCCCAAGGATTCAGAGATGTCGACAGCTTTCTGAAAGAGGTCTTTTCCCCCTCCTCCAGACTATTCTCTTGGTAATATATACTGAAAATGAAAGAAGCTGCTCAGGGAAAGGCCCAGCATGCCAGAGAAGAGCTCTTCTCAGAAAAGAGAAGTGAGGGTATGTCACCTGTTCTATCTTTAAAAATGAATCAGAAAGATGAACGTTTTGGCCCTCTGTGCCACTTAAAATGACTTGACACGAGCTGGTTTTTGTAGTGTAAAATCACCTTCATCTGACTTGAAAGTTTGTGGGGTAGCATTAGAAATTCAGCAAGCAACTTGGAAAAATGCTTTAAGGCCAGCATCTATAGATTCCATTCCCCCCCCCCCCCAAGAAATCCACTTTGAGTGACAATCAAAGGCATGGATCAAAGACAAGGATAAGAGTAGACGGGTCATTTGGATACTCAGTCAACATTTCTGTACAAAATACATGCAGCATAAAAACAAGGATCCATTTGCAAATGACACCAATGCTATTTCAACATGTGAATCTTGATCAAGGAGTCGTATTTGGGTGGCTAGCATTGGAACGTATTTAAAATGTGCTCATCACAATCATGCATGGAGTCTCACTGCCACTTTGCACATGGAACTGCTCCAGGGAAACCATGCTGAGTGGCTATCTCAATCCTTCCTATCATTTCAAAGGACTTTGTTCAAAGCAGATGCAAATCACCAGCAATTTCCCCTTCTCTGCTGGCCTCAATGGTTTGGAATAAAGAGCCATAAAAGGGCAAGTCACAAGCCTCTTGGGTCAGATTCCCTGTTCTGAACTCTCCTTGACATGTGAATGCAACGTTCTGTCTCCATTAGTAAAGGAAAATACAATGTTTGTTGCGCTAATTCAGACAAATTTACCGAAAGATGATGTAATTTAGAATTAACTTTACTATTGGAGAAAGAAAACCTTATTGAGGACCAAATTGTGAGTGCGCTAGTCTAGATACAGTGCCACTAGATGCAGAAAAAAGCTACCAGTTATGCACTCATTTGCTGTGTTACCTAAACATGTGACCTTTTTAACAGTCTCTGATGACCTAGAGTGGAGGTGGGCAGACGTCAGGCTTGCAGGGGCTATTTTTTCTTCTTGCTAGAGCCTTGGGAGCCATCTATGCAAAATGGGGGGTTTGGGGGAGGTGTGGGGAGGTGAAACCAGTTGGGAAATGGTGACTTGTTGTAAATAATTTACATTTGTTTTGCTGTTTACACACACACACACGCACACACACACACACACACACACACACACACACACACACACACACAAGAAACTCAGTAGTGCACTCTGCTCCATGTTCCACCTATGCTCCAAACACATTCAAAGCCCATTGCTAACTAAACCCCCCTGCTGATGCCGCTGCGCCAATGGAGTGTATGCTGCATCCTGCAGGGGAGGGCAGTCATGGAGGTCTCATGTATTCCCTTACCCTGGGGCAAGACTCCGCTGCCCCAGTGGGTTTCCTCGGACCTGGGCCAGCCATTTTGCTGGTGCAGAACTGAGGAGAATAGAGAGAATGGGGATAGGATTGTGGCTCACGCCAGTGCTGTTGGAATCCGCCTCTTGCCCACCCCCTCCATGCACAGACACCTGCACTGTTTCTTCCACTGCCCATCCCTCATGCCAGTTTACCTGCGCTCTCGCTGGTATCCAGCTGCAGTAGCAGACTGCCAACACCACTGCTGTTTGTGGCAGCAGCAGTTCCAAACTGGCCACTGCCGGTGTGCACAGTGCTCCACCATATGACCACTTAAGACAGCGGAACTGTGTTCCACTGTCGTAAAGCCCTAATTAGGATTGGGCTGTCAGATTGGGATTAGTTGGGGAGGACTTGAGAAAAACAATTCAAAATACCAAGTTGGTGGTTGGGCAGAAGGTTCAGGAGTGACTTTAGATCACTTCCACAGCTACTAGAAGCTCCTGAATGACCTTCTATCACGCCTGACCTCTAGGCTGGTGGGAAGCTGTAGAGAAGCTGTTTAGAGTGAGGAGCCAAGTCAGAGTCAGCAGATGTATAGGGGCAGGTGGGATATGGCTCCTTGGGTCACCAGCTGGGCTGGGAGCTGCAGTATCTCCCCCCAGCCAACCTGGGCCACGTCGCAGCAGCGTGGCTGAGATCACAGTTTCCACCGTAGGTCATAACAAGCCACCTGGATCTTGTGGCCAAGGGCCTGGTTTGAGATCCTGAGGCCTTGCAGGTTTCCTCTTAACTAAACATACATAGGCAAACCTTTCCAGACACTGGAAACAACCAGGGAATGGTTCAAACAGACTTTTGGATGTGCATATGTGCATGTTAAGGAACGTAGCTACCCCAGGTTCACCCTGTAGTGCTGGATTAAGAAATCAAGGAAAGGAAATCCCTGTGGGAGCCTGACTGTGTGCACTGGAAGAACACTGTATGCTACTCCCTGTTTCTGAATTTTTATGAATTGGTACCTGCAGTGGCTGAGTTGGGTCGTTTGCCTTCTGGTTGACCTGGAAGCAACCTGGGGGCAGCCAGGACTGGTAACAAATGACACATCTGGAAATCAATGAACAAACCACTCTCCTAACATGAGCAGTGGTGGGCTGCAGTCAGCTGAACTTGAATTGCATTTCTGTGTTTTCTCAAGGGATGTTTGCATGTACCATGAGCTGCATAATCTCTATTGTACAGAGCGGAGACTCAGGCCAGCAATGCTGCTTATCCTTAGTGTCGCCTTGTAGTAGACGTCTGTTTCATGCACTTTACAGCTGAAACAAGTGAAGGCGCTTTTGGGCTCAGGTTTGCCAGCATCTTGATATATCAGACAAACTCCAGTGGAGGATGTTCCTTGAAACCATCAGTCCAACTGTTGCGTCAAGTCCCATCAAATCACACTGTGAAGAAATATATTGTGGATGATCTTTTCCTTTCCTTTTTTCCCCTGCCCCTTTTTGAGTTGTCCTGATTTTCTTGTTGGTCTTTTCTCCCTGAGACTGATTTTTATTTCCTTGAATAAAAAAAAATGAGAGGAAAAAAGGATGCTGCTGAGGCATAAAGCTGTAGTGTTAAATAAAATATGAAAACCACGAGTGAGTTTGGTGTTTTTTAAAAAAGAACAAAAAAGTGCTGTTCTATACTGCAACTAAGCATAAGTACATGTACATGAAATCATTGCGTATTCCCCTGTTCACCTTGCCATTTCTCCCCCCCCCATCTTGACACCAGCTTGGGGGGGGGGCTTTAAGCACAAGCCCTCTGACTCCCACTTGCATTTTACATGCATGCTTGTCAGCTCCCCCTTGACTGCCCAAAAGTGGCTAGCAGATGGAGGAGAGGTCTTTGTGCTCCTTCATCTGCCAACCAGTTTCTGCACAGACAAAGGGGGGGGGGAATTGGTGAGTATGCATGTGACTGTAAAAGGGAGGGGACCAAAAAGCTGACACCAAAGCGGGGAGGAAAAGTGGAGGGTGGGGCATTTGGGAATTTTAAAATGGTGCCTATGACAAAGCAGCACTGTGCCTGCTGCTCTCCCTCCCCCCATCATCCAAGCCATGGGGAGACTGGTTGTGGGAGGGGGAAGCAGCAGCGGCAGTAGTCGCCAGCAGAAGCGCAAAGGAGAAGTCTCCTTGCTTTGCCTGTTTCCCTGAAAATGGGTAGGAGATGGAGGAGAGTTGTGAAACTTCATGCTGCTGGTGTCCCAGGTGGATATGGGGGCTTCAGGGGTTGAACAGTGGGTCCTCAGGGAGGCCTGGTCCTCAGCCAGTGCCAGCCCTCCCCTCCCCCTGTCTTTCTCAGATGTGAGTCTGTCAGGACAGGGACCTATCATCTTATCTATTTTAAAGTTCTGTGTACGTAGATGCTTCTTTATTATTATTATTATTATTATTATTATTATTATTATTATTATTAGTAGTAGTAGTAGTAGTAGTAGTAGTAGTAGTAGTAGTAGTAGTATTTTCTGAAATATTGTGGGACTTGCAGTGTTATAATCAGCATTAGAAACATTTGAAGACTGATGCAATCCCAAGATCGCACCACCGCTGGGGACAAAAGGGTTTGTTAGACACTTACCAGGGGTTGCGCTGCCCTCCGGAGGGTGTGGGTGGCCTGCGGACCCCTCTGCGATTGAAGCCTCCCCTTGAAGCGATTGAGGCCCACTTCCGGTTTACTGACAAAAAACGGAAGTGGGTGTGGGTCTCAATACAGAGGGCCGTTCAGAAGCGTGGGGAGGCCCGTAGAGGGGTCCGCAGCCCCCCCACACCCTCTGGAGGGCAGCGTAACCCCTGGTAAGTGTCTTACAAACCTTTTTGTCCCTGGTGGCGACACAATCCCAGGATCGCTGCTGCTGCCGCCATTACCCCAATTCCGCAAGTGCTCAAAGTTCTCCCCTACTCATCATGGGGAGAATTTTGAGGACCGCTGGTCTACAGACAGTTGCCCCTGAAACTTGGGCAATTGCCTTCTCTGTAATGTTTATGGGGATGAAGCGATTGCAAATGTGATATTGTAAACTGTCATTTATTGCTTGATAATGCATGCTTTCCTTGCATGTTATCTTGTGGTGTTGTAATGCTTTATCTGACTGTTGTCAGATAAACTACACCAACTTTTGTCTGCACTGCAGAGAAAGGTGGGATATAATTTTACTATAAATAAAGAGATGGCTGGCTTGCATGGAAGGCCTACTCAACTGTCAATATTTGTATGTAGGCTTTAGTTCACACTATGTTCTCTGTATGATGTGTCCCATCATGCCCCTCTGCATGTAGAGTAGCATACAAAGATATCCAGAGCTATGAACCAGTTTGCTGATGCCTTTACACCAACATCAGTATACCTACACCAAACAAAATGATAGTCTAAAAATATCCCCCTGATTAAATCCTGAAATCACATAAAGGAACATCTGGTATCATTCGGTGCTACAGTATTGCTAGAGAAAGATGTCTAGCAAAGAAATAATGAATCTAGATGAAAAGCAAGATATTCAGCACATACAGTACGTCAAGCAATGCGAAGACAAAGACGTTATAATATCAATCCTCTCTGGCAATTTTTTTCTCCGCTGGTGCTTATCCCATTCTAGTCTGTCATCTGAGACGAATTTGCACTTTATACTGTACTTTCTATCAATGTATAGATAGCTGAATACATAACGCATGCACCTCTTGTCAAGTGTGTATGTGTATAAAATGCAGTAAGTTTTTAAAATGTTTGGAACCAGGTATTGGGACAAAATGGGGCCACTACTTCCAAGTATCTGTAACAGATGTGTGCATAATTTCACATTCATGTGAACTGAAGAGAGACAGGTGTATTTTTATTTCAGGTGCATGCATCCAAGTACCAAAGTAAAAGTGGCCTTTTAAAGTCCATCAGGTACAGCAGACAAATGTATGGACACCTGCTGTATAACTCCCAGACTCTTAGAATGCCAACTGATTTATATATATATATATATTGGCCAGCGGGTGGCGCAGTGGGTTAAACCGCTGAACCATGAGCTGTCAATTGAAAGGTCAGCAGCCAGCCTAGCAGTTCCAAAGCATGTCAATGCGAGTAGATAAATAGGTACCGCTTGCGGGAAGGTAAACAGCGCTCCGTGTTCCAGCCGCATGCTACGCGCTGCGGCAAGGAGAGTCATACCGGCCACATGACCACGGAGGCGTCTTCGGACAACGCTGGCTCTTCGGCTTTGAAATGGGGATGAGCACCACACCCTAGAGTCGGACACGACTGGACTTAATTGTCAGGGGTCACCTTTACCTTTTATGTATGTATGTATGTATGTATGTATGTATGTATGTATGTATGTATTGGCGCAGGTGGTACTTTAGAGTAGATAAATAGGTACCGCTTGCGGGAAGGTAAACAGCACTCCATGTTCCAGCCGCATGCTACGCGCTGTGGCAAGGAGAGTCATACCGGCCACATGACCACGGAGGCGTCTTCGGACAACGCTGGCTCTTCGGCTTCGAAATGGGGATGAGCACCACACCCTAGAGTCGGACACGACTGGACTTAATTGTCAGGGGTCACCTTTACCTTGTATGTATGTATGTATGTATGTATGTATGTATGTATGTATGTATGTATTTATTTATTTATTTATTTATTGGCGCAGGTGGTACTTTAGAAAATTTGACTGTGACAGGTAGTACACCTGGCGACAAAGGTTGGGAACCTCTGATTTAGCACATTATGATGATAACAGTGTCATAGCTAGAAACTTACTGAGCACTAATTCAGCTCTGGCCCACAGAATCCAGAGAAGAACTTTGGATTTTGCAAGCTAGAACTAAATCTGTTGTCGCTATGGATTGATGTTGTTTATTCGTTCAGTCGCTTCTGACTCTTCATGATTTCATGATTTCATGGATCAGCCCACACCAAAGCTTCTTGTTGGCCGTTGCCATCCTCAGTTCCCCCAAGGTTGAGTTCGTCACGAGTCACCTCCAGAATATCATCCATCCATCTTGCCGTTGGTCGGCCCCTCTTCCTTTTGCCTTCCACTTTCCCTAGCATCAGCATCTTCTTTAGGGTATCTTGTCTTCTCATTATGTGGCCAAAGTACTTCAGTTTAGCCTTTAATGGATACAACTTTTTATATACAGTATATGGCCAACCCCTTCTTTGTGGGAGACAGATGGTAAGAACATAGAAATCCTGGCAGTGTCTCCATGAAAGGATACTCATACACAGACACCATAACTTCTTAAGAACCCCTATGTTTACTGTGATCATCTGGCAAAATCCAGAAAGATGTGTAGCAGATTCACACAACCACTGGGTTTATGCAGCTGTTTCATTCTTCACTTTGTGAATGTGTCTTCTGACCTGTTTATTGCAACCAGTTCTGCACACCACCACAGATTTGTTCACATCCAGACTAAATGAGAAAGAAACACCTGATTTCCATTTGTAGGAACACAGGAACTGGGGGCAGCAGAGAGTGGTGGTGGTGGTGTGGTGGGGAATGGAACAATTTCTGGCCTCTTTGGAGGTGGATCTTCAGGCACAACCTATGGTGGTTCAGCAGACATATCTGGTACCATGTACTAATGTATCCTGGTGAGTCTGTAAAGAATCAGTATTGGGCAGCCCAAGCCTACCTAACTTTCCATGTGGTGATGCAACGGTGCCAACATGGTGTCTGTTGCATCCTGCGGGGGAGTTTTGGCCTCCAGAGGCCTCCTCAGGGCAAGTGAACATTTATTCCCTTCCTGGGGAAGGCCCATTCAGGCCTGGTGCTTCCATTTGGATCTGCTCCAGTGATATCGCTGGCGCAAGTCCACGTGAACTTGTGAAGGTGGATTGAGCCCGGGAAGGGGGTGAGGATTTGGTGGATGCCAATGCTGCCAAACCCGCACCTGTTGCCTCCTGCCCCATTCCACCCCTCCCTGCCTCCCTCCCGCCCCTGTGTGGTCCTACCTGGTAGCGCTGTAACTACGAGTGTAGCAGGAGCTCCAGGCGCTCGATTGGGGAAGGGCGGCGAACTCACCGTGTCCCGAACAGCAGCGTCGTTCGTTGTTCGGGCCCGCCCCCCCTCCCTGGAGCCGTTTGGCTCCGAAATGGGAGCAAACCGGGCGGGGGGGCACGTCTACGTGATGCGAGGGCGCGTCGCGACGCTGGCCCCACCCCCTCGCGCCCGGGCGCCCTCCCAGCGCCTTGCTCCTCTGCTACCTGGAGTGGTGGGCATTTGGTGTCTGTCATTGTGCAGAGCCGGCTGCTCTCCGCTTCCAACAGTGGCCAGCCCGCGCACTCCAGTGTGACGTTTTTGCGACTGCCAGAAAGTGTGTTCTGCTGCCGGAATGCTTGTTCCAGCAGCATAACCGGCCCTTAGGATTGGGCTGTTAGTAACGCTCAGAGTGCAGCAGTACCTGAACAAAGGCATTTGAGAAACCTGCAACCAAATGATGGCCTACAGGGAGCATTTGTTTTTGCTGTTGGGGGTGGCGGTAAGGAATAAATATAAATGGCATTCTTTTAGATATATGCAGCCTACAGTTTCAGTAGGATTGTGTCCCCCTAAACAAAAATCTGCCCCCCTAAACAAAAATCATTGGCAAAGATCATCACAGCAGCTGTTTATGGAGCTGTTTTTGCTCATAGGCATTGTTCGGAATTTAATGTTATCTCTCTGTCTGGATGATGAAATGGAGTTTTGAGTTACAGATTTTTTTTTTGTTTTGCTGTTCTTAAATAAGCAAAGGGTGTTTTCTTGAAATCTTTTGGTATTCTACAAAGAAGCAAGCCAAGGTGTATTTGCCAGTCTAATTTGCCAGGTGGGTGATGTGTGTGGAGAAGCCCATTCCAGAAGGCGGGCTATTCCAGGAAGAGCCACCCCAAGGGGTTAAGAAAAATGATCCGAAGAAATCCAGGACAGAACTCTCTTCTACCATGTTCTCCCAACCAAGGTTGCAAAATCATCTCAGTGCTGTAGCTGTAACTTGCCTGGTCAATGGAAAGGAATGTGAATGACTGTGATGAACTAGGGACCCTTTACCTATTGCTGTGAATGTGTGATGGGGTCTTTAGGGCCTGACCCCTGGCAAGGGTTGTCCTAATTTGGGGCTTGAAAATTGGCATCTAACCCCTCTCATGGGCATGGCAGCCCCATTTTGGTTCAAACAATATTTACAGCAACCCTAAAGGTAAGTGAATTGTTTTTAATAAATATTTTTTTATCGTAAACATTAACAACGCATACAAAGTACATAAGAACATAAGAACATAAGAAGAGCCCTGCTGGATCAGGCCAAAAGCCCATCTAGTCCAGCTTCCTGTGTCACACAGTGGCCCCACCAGATGCCTCAGGGAGCACAAGACAACCAGATAACCTGTTTCACGTTGACACTCCCTTGCACCTGGCACAGAGAAAACCCACTTCTAAAAAAAAAAAAAAAAAAAAAAAAAAACCAGGAGGTTGCTTATGGCTTGTAACCTGTGATGGTCTTTTCCTCCATGAATCTGTCCAAACCCCTTTTAAAGGCATCTAGGCCAGATGCCATCACCACATCCTGTGGCAAGGAGTTCCACAGATGAATTACACGCTGGGTAAAGAAATATTTTCTTTTGTCTGTTCTAACTCTCCCTCCACTCAATTTTAGTACATGTCCCCTGGTTCTGGTGTTGTAAGTACACTTACTCCTTTAATTACTGAAAATAGAACATGCAGATAACATTATTTTGTATCTTTATATTCTTCCAGCAAAGAACCATTTTCCTATAAATGTGTCATTTGAGTCGTTCTTTTTTGCCCTCATAAGGTTAGTTAACTTTGGGGGCAATCCAAACCTACTTAGGTCGCCGTTGTAACCAGCGGCCCAGCAAAAACGGGAGGCCCCAGAATGGAAAGGGGATTCAAATCCCCTTCAAAAGGAGAATTCAAAGGGCAAAACGGAACGTCCCGGTCGGCGATATGGTAAGCCTACCTTTACACAGTCGCAAAATATTGGCCTCCTCCAGACCAGACCAGACCAGACCAGAACATATACCAGACCAGAAGAGTACCATCATATTGGCCTCCTCCAGCTCCTGGCAACACCAACGTTTATCTTCTGGAAGGTTGTATGTCTGTTTCAGTCTAGATGGAGTTAGACACCAGTAAAATACCATTTTATAACAATTTTCCTTAAGTGAGACTGCTATCACATTCTTAATAATGTTCCAAAATGTCCATATTCAATCACCAGGCACCATTCTTTCCCTCAAATCTCTTTTCCACTTAGTTTGCCAACAAAAAGATGTCTTATCCAATCACATAAGAAGCGTATACTATTTTCCCACAAACCGCCCGCCATCTAAAATCATAAGATTTTCTGGTCATGAGTACCTCCATATTTTTTCATGAAATGAATAAGTATTTTGAACCTGCAGTTCTTGAAAAAAAAATGAGACTTCCATCATGTCTGTGATGTCTTGAAATGTACGACAAAGGCCATTTCGCCATACTTATTAAGCCATAAACAATTTGTGCTGATATCATCTAACCACATTGCCTAATAACAGAATGAAACTTCTCATTATAGAAAACAGATGTGAAGGGTGATAAACCTGGAACTAATTTTGCTTTCAACATATACCAGACCAGAAGAGTACCAACTATTAGTTTAGATACAAACAGGAAAGTATTGTCCGTGTTCCAGATTGGGGTGGGGGAGGGCTGAGGTTCAGAAGAAGTGGAATGACTAAGGTCGCCTGGTGAGTTCATGGCAGGGATAAGATTCAAACTGGACTTCCTTATTCAGAGCTTAGTCGCTCAGCCACTACGCTACTCTAGCTCCATGTAAATGAAGGATTACTTGTTCTGTGATTAACATTAACATTCTGAAGTGGTGCATTTCCCCACTCCACTTCATGTCACCGCTGGTCTGCTGGAACTGCGCTCTAATGCGGCTTCTTCAAAGCCTCGTTTCCGCTCCCGAGAGGCTCCTGCCTTTTGCCGAGGCTCTTGGGAGTGCTGAAAATGGCCCTCCCACCTGCCCAGAACCTCCTACCTCTCTTTTCCGACCAGAAACACAGCTGAAAACCTGGAAAAAGTGACAATGACGTCATCGCCACTTACTTCCAGTGGTATGCGACCTGAGAAGGCTGCCGGAGGTGGTATGCGGCCGGCCTGGGGTTGAGAACCCCTGTTGTAGACCAAGACCCACGTTAATGCCAATGACACATTGACCACCTTCTTGTGATTTCAAAATCAGATCTGAAATCATTTGTAATTTTTAAAATTATTCTTCTTCTTCAGAGAACTGGTAAGTACATATCTACTTCATAAGTGAATTAGATTTGATTTAAGGTAAGGCAAGGCAAGCTGCTGGAAAGAACGTATGAGGTCAGAGGATTGACAGAAGGTTTTATCACAGAACCCCCAAATGTCTGTCTGCAATACTTTGATGCATGCAGTGTTTATTGCCGCATATGTGACATCCTTATAATGCTGCCCAAGAGAGATAAGCAGTTTTTATTTACTGCAGATTGAGCTGTGTTTTGTATTAGGGCTATATTAAGCAGTGTTGGCATTTGCAACATCAGATATGGCAAAGCTTAAACCTTTGGGAGCTTGTCCTTAAAAGATTAAATGGATCCGCTTACTCTTCCTGCAAGCACAGTGCACTTTGTTGCTTTTGCAGAAACGTAGTCTGTGTGTATCTGTAATTTTAATTACCATGAATGTTCAAGGCCTTTTCAAGACTTTGCTGAAACAGAAAACACTGGTCAGAATGCAAAATGATAGGCATTGGAGGGTTAAGACGTAACTATCTGCATTCAATCAGATTCCAGCCAGAGGATAAATATAATCGTATTCTCCATTTCAGGGAGAAAGGAAATTCCAATAAGCTGTATCATCACTGTACATCTTTAGAAATTTGTTCACTGCTTACATAACCTTTCTGCCAGGTGCAAGCCTGGATTTTTCCATTTTCAAAGCCCTTCTCAGAAGACAAAAAGGACAGTGGGTCAGACTTCAGTTTAGTGCTGCATTCCCAGTTCAGACAGTGGGAAAACAAAGTTTAACTTCCCAACCTTGTGTTCTTCTACAAATACTACTTTGCAGGGCTTCAACCCAGTGGAATAATTTTGTGAGACCCAACTGAGACCACAGTTCTAATGCATGGATTGGGGAGCAAGCTCCATTGCACGTAGTGAAACTTACTTCTGGGCAGACATGCTTAGGATCACACAGTTGGTACAATCTTCTGCTTGGCTGGAGCTGGCACTGCGGCCTTGGCACTTGTCTAGGGTGTACAAACGTGCTGTAAAGCACGTTTGCGGCACCTGGCGAGTAGACAGCCGCCCACCTGTTCACCGAAGAGGAAGGAGGCCAGCATCATGTATTGGGTAAGTCCCGCTCTGAGAGATGCTGGGGCTGGGGGTGAGAGGGAGAGGGCGTAACGGCATGGGGAGGATGGAGAGGAGGTGGATTGGGTCTGGGATGGGGTGGGATTGACGTCCTCGTCGGACGCCATATCCTATCCTATCCTCCCTCCCATGCCTCCAGCCCTGACACGGGGCTTCTTGGGTCAGCGCTGCTGAATTAGGTGGTGCTGACCTGAGTATCCCTGTAGTGGAGTCTGGGCCGTTACTCGGGGTAAGGGGATGAATGTCCCCTTACTCTGAGGAGACCCCCAGCCTGCTCCTCTCCAGCACTAGATACAGCGTGGGTCTGGTGCCCATGCTGCACTGGTGCTGTATGTCTTGCAAGCTGAGGTTAATGAATATCTAGATTCTAGACAATACTTTGCACAGATCGTCCTAACCAACAAATGCTAGTTCTGATGGCAGAGCTGCTTGATAGTACTGGGCCATTAGTGTATCTAGAAAATTTCTCTCTTTGACATGGCCTGACCATTAATTTACCCAGTCTGTGTGAGTCACCCATTCACTACAACACTTTCCACTTTGGGTGGCTCCCTGATGACTTTCTCTAAATCAAGGTCAGCATTTTGATCAGGATGGCAATAGCATGTCCCCAGTACTAAATTGTTCTTTGGGCTTAGTATTTCCACCCACAATGATTTTGTGGAGGAGTCTGGTGTCCCTAAATTTTCTAGTTCAAACAGGGATTCTATACCCTTTTTGACACAGAACCAATGATATTGGTGTGCACCTTTTCCCTTGTAGCCCTTTGACCAGCTGCCCCGGCCCACCCTAGGTTGATTTCCAAATTGTATCTTTCCTCCTTCTGCTTCATCTGGAATGCTTATATCCTCATCCCTTAGGGATGATTTGGCCTGAACCAGATGCTGCCCAGCTCCTGTCAGCTTTGCCTCAGTTCTAGTTAGCGTGGTACATATCCATGTGATCCATTTTAGCTGCATTGGAAGAAGGCCTTGGGAATAGCATCAGAGCAGCTCACACCACGATAGCGACCCAGTGCTGTCACCAGGTTGCTGGGGAGGCTGGGGCCAAGCTCTGCACTGAACCCCCTATAATGACCCTGTCTGCCCCTCATGGAGCATTGGATGCTACTACTGCCACTGGTACTGAGGGTTCGGCCCCTGACCTGCAGGCCCCTCTTTGTTCGGCCCCTGACCTGCAGCAACCACGCTCAGCTGTTCCCCTATGGGGTGGGACTTTGATGGCCTAAATCCAAACCCCTGGGTTTAAGCATGTTGTTGATCAGACCGATCCACAGTTTTGCAGTGAGCCTATTTTTCTCCTTCAGGCAGAGTAATTGGACACACAAAAAACAGGTTTGTATTGCTTTTCTCTGAGTCTGGACAGCAGTTACGGTTTACTGTGGCTGCAGAACAGGGTGCTTTGTGCACTGGAGCATTTAAGGACACATCAGTCCACATGAGCTTTTAAGTTAAATGGAGTTATTTAGGCACAAGTAATAGTGAACATCAATAAATCTTCATTCACTAACCTGTCTTTTTCAGCCACTTCTAAGTTAGCCACAATACAGGCTATTGATGGAAACATTTTGGAAGTACAATAGGAATAATATTCTCCCCTGTATGTTTCTTTTACATTTATTGCACTCTCTCTTTTATCAGGATGTCCAGGGAGATCTTTCAGCTTTATGAGCTGAATCATTTCATCCTCCTTGCCATGAAGGTCATAATCAGGCCTTCTTTTTTATGGCAAAAAAGTACAATATACCCAGCTGGAAGTGAGGGTGCAGTTCCTTAGCAGAAGGTGTATTTCATATCCTCTACCATGTTTTATTGTAAATTGCCATGAATTATTAAGGTGTGGGTGAAATTGGTTCCTGCCACTTGCTGAGTGGCTGGCTTTCGGAAAAATGACACACTACAAGTGGAGATGAGATGCATAAAACAAAACATTATGAACAAAGAGACATGATGCAAATACCAGCGACAGCTTCCCTGGGATTGGAGGAGAGCTGCCAGAATATGACAGGATGTGCATCTTGGAGGAGGGGAGGGGGGATTCACCATGCAAAAAGGAGCCTTGGCTCAGCAAGTGTATGAACTGGGCTGTGATGATTACTGAGACACCAGTACAGCACAGACCTTGTAAATCAGCTGAGGAGGGTGAATATGGCAGCGGGGGGGGGGGGGTGGCATCCAAGAATGTGGCCACACTGGCATTGAGGGTGTGGCCTCCACTGCTCAGCTCCGCCCTTGCGCAAGCAAGTCACAGTCAAGAAGCACCCAACTGGTGTGCTGTTTTGGGGTGGGCTTACCTCAGCGGTTTGGGGTAGCTCCGGCAATGCTGCACCCATCCCACTCACTCACCCTAGGGCTAGTCTGAGATTTGCCGGCTGTCTATGGGGGACGTGTAGAAATTTCTTGCTTTTCACCTGATTGGCGTGTGTGTGTGTGTGTGTGTGTGTGTGTGTGTGTGTGTGTGTGTGTGTGTGTGGCCTACCTCAGACCAGGTATGGTGTTAACTTACAGTCCGATCCTGCCTAACTATAGGCCAGTGGAGCAAGTGCTCTGCCAGCATAGGATGTCATAAGTGTGCTGTAAGGCATGTTTTCGGCACCCTAGGAGTAAGCAGCGTCAGTGTGGAGGCCAGCACCATTTACTTCACTGTTGTCTCGGATCCGCGCTGGCTGACACAGGTGAGTGCTGCGCCAGTTGTTGCAGGGGCGTGGGGAGGGCGGGTGGGGCGGTGAGGGAGGGAGCCATTGGCTGGCCCGGGCTGAGAGGGGGCAAGGATATCAGTGCTGGGTTGCACCAATATTCTATGCCCTGTTGCACGGCCTCCCCTTACACGGCCTCCCCTCTATGCCCCTTACATGGGCTCCCTGGAAGCACGCCAGCTTCAGAGCTGGCATGCATCCGAGGAGGCCCAGTGCAGCCCACACCGCTTACACCTAGGGAAGGGGATGAACATCCCCTTCCCCCAAGGTGAGCCTGGGCCACGCTGGTGCAATGTGCACAGGATGCAGCGACCGGACATTTAGGCCAGCTGTACATACTTGTGCAGGATTGCACCGTTAGTCAGTTTGGTCACTTCTGGCAGGTATAGTGTGGGACTGGGAGTAGGAGCAGGGATCCAGTGTGCATCCTAAGGTATACAAAGGTCAGAGGAGAAGCCAGTACTGGTCTTCGGATGCTGTCTGGCTCAGGGATGCTGGCTGGCAACTCTCAAGGCCTGAATGGTAAAGTCCATCCTAAATGCTTCCCAGCTTGGGATGAGCTGAGTAATTTGGCTGCGACCCCCTTTCCAGGGGTGGTGAACTGCAGAGGTGTGCTTTGCACTGCTGCCCCTTCCAACT
Organism: Plestiodon gilberti rubricaudatus; assembly: GCA_026170595.1. NCBI lineage: Eukaryota > Metazoa > Chordata > Lepidosauria > Squamata > Scincidae > Plestiodon > Plestiodon gilberti. The sequence continues at coordinate 43,540,171 of JANXHW010000002.1, forward strand.
TGAGCCGCTTCAGTCAGCTCTCTCACCTTATCCCTGCCTGCTGTGAGCATGTAGGAAAAGGATCAGGCCAGCAATGGTCCCCTTCTTCCTTCAGTGCCACTGGAGGGAAAAAGTCTTGGACTGCCTTCACCTCAACCCCTGATCTGGCCCCCTTACTTGCAGTTCCACCGTGTCCTCCCTTCCTCTGCAGTGGTTCTGTTGAATGTCAACAGGAAGTTGAGAAGCATATGCCTGTTTATTTTAAACAGGACTGGTGCTGAGGGTGGGAGATCAGAGGTGCAAGGGGGGGGGGGCTGGGAGCTGGATTGTTGTGCCTAGCCTCTTCTTGCTTACCTGACTGCTTTGCCAAGCAGCTGGACTGCTGCGGTGCCGGCAGCGCCGCCTCTAGCAGCTTCAAAGCGTCCACCGGGCCTGGTGAAAAGCTCGCTGTGAAGCAGTGCGCCTCATTTTCAGGCATTTTCATTCTCTCCACCATCACGATAGCTGACTTGTCAGCCAGTCTTTTGCTACACTTGCACAGTGGCTAGTGAATGACAGCTCAGCAGGCTGCGGCTACATTAGACACATCCCAGCTGTCTTCCTTTCCAAAGGTGGCATCTTATTTCTTGCTTTACAAAAAATACCATTTGCAAAGGTGTGTGTGTAAAAAAGGATTTTAAAAAAAGGCTGAAATGTTCCATTAGGCAGCCCATGCAGCATTCATTATCTTCCATCTGACTCCTTCTGTCTCCACCCCCACTCCTTTGCCAGGCTCTCTGTTCTTCCATCCTTTCTTACAATTTATCATCTCCCCTTCTTCTAATATATGTTGTTTTCCTTGTTGTTCTCTATCTCTCTCTCTTCCTCCCCCCCCTCAATGTTGTAAAAGTAGCAACTCATCTGAGAAGAGTATATGCTTTGCCTCGCCCAAATGATAATCCATAAGACTGAAATAGAGATGGGGGTCATTTGCAGAGAGAGAATAAAGAGAATTAATGAATCCTGAAAAGCACACAGAGAAACCACATGGTGCTTTTTTATTGAAGAGGAGAAGCCAAGATTCTTGTGTTAGTGGTGTGTATAATGATAGGCTATTAAGTCTCCATGCTAGCTCAGCCTCTCTGGGGACCGAGGCTGACAATTACAGTGTAATAAATGTGATTCTTTTGTGATGTGAAAGGTTCAACGTACAACCAGCTCTCTGACAACCAGAGCTGTTGCCTACAATCATGGGTTGAAACTCAGTAACAGGGATTGGCTGGCTCAGAGTGTGCATTATCGATGGCATATGAGCTCATCTTACAATCCTAAGAATCTGAATTTGGTGTTGTTGTTTTTGAAATTAAGCCCCCCCCCCATGCCATAGTCCTCAATGTTGTGAAGATAAGTGGGAAAATATGAAAGATGGTTGAGGAAACAATTAAAGGGAAGGTGAATAAAAATAAATTCACAAGTCAGCAGAACGTCTCCATGCCAAATTGCTTTGGAAGTCTCCTCTAAAGCGTGTGGGATGGAGGGAGGCTCAAGAAACACACATCCAAAGCCCCCCCTCTCCATGGCCTAGCCTACTGAACTCATTGAGCACATCTGTGGATCCCCTGTCATGGTGTGCATTTTTCATAAAGAAAGAAATGCAAAAGATAACATAGTGCTTTATTGCATGCTGGTGGTAGGTGTATAAAAGCACCTGTACTTGCAAGTCATATATCAGCTGTACACAGGGCCGGTCCATCCATGAGGCTCACTGAGGTGGTTGAGGGCACCCATTGGTAGATTGGTAGAGGGCACCCATCTCTCTCTTCCCACTCTTTTGATTAGAGAAGGAAGAGACTGATGCAGTTGAAGTGTGGAAGAGAGGGAAGGAGTGGGCGGGAGCATCACTTACCAATCTCCTCTAGACTTCTTCTTCCCCTCTTTTCCAATCCACAGAGTGGGAGGAACCGAGGCTGGCATATCACTAGTTATTAGTCATTCATGTCGCCTCAGATGCTTGGAGTTCTTGGGCTGGCTCTGGCTGTATGGCCAGTTCCTCTGAAGTCTAGAGTCTAGATGTTCAGAGTGTCCCCACCTTTGGAAGCAAGGATGGTGGTAACAAAGAAAGGGCCTCCCTGTCCATTTGCCTTCCTGAGTGGCCCTTAAGTGCTAGTGACAAATATTGCTATTTATTCATCTTTTAGTTGAGTTCAGGCTCTTTTAGGTATTTTCTTACTGGGCCTGATGCTACAGGCTAGTGATGCTGCCTGGCATGTTTGAGGTCAGGGCATTGAATCCCTGGTTTTTCAGTGCTGTTGGGGCAGTGGGTGTGGGGCTGTTCCTTTATTATTTATTTGTATAACACTTCCGAGTGAGGCCTTCCCCAAAAGTTTGCATGCAATTAAAAACACCACCACAATAATCAGGTGTTCCCCTCTATTGGTCCTCAAAGAGGTAAGAGTGCCTCCCCCCTTCCCCCCGGCTGCTGCCTCTTGTCCTCACAGTAGCTACTCTAAGGAGCAGCAAGTACTGAGAGGACGAGATGAACAGGCCTTGTCCCAGCCCAGGTGTTCTGGTGGCTGCTGGCTCCTCAGGTAGGCCTGATGTAAACAGTCCCCACCCCCCATGAAAATGGTCACTAGGAAGAGGGAGGTAGCTTTATTGTGGAGCAGGACTGGTACTTAGTGGAAGAGCAACTGCTTTGCATGCAGAAGACCCCAGATGCAATCTCCAGCGTCTCCATGCCTGAAATCTAGAAAGTTGCTCAGAGAAAACTGAACTCGATGGAGCAATATATGCTCTGTATAAGGCAGCTTCCTGCTGCTATGCTGTTCCTCTGTTTTTGCGATATTTTGCTGCTAGTTTTATTGCTCTTTTTATCGCTGTCTTAGTTTTATTGATTTTAAAAAATGTAGTAAGCTCTCTCAGCAACAAGGTTGGAGATGTAATGTTGTTGGATACAAATATTTTTTAAGAATCCACCAAAAAATGGTTTCTTGATTCATCCTCAGTAAAATTAAGTAGACCATGTAAGTTCAGGGGAAAGGTTTTCGACTGTATGTAAGCTTTCTTCTCTCCTCCTGACGAACTACATATTGTGTACATAGATAATACGTCTTGCCTCTATTCTGCTGCTGTGTAATGTAGCCAGGAGTGGCACTTTTCAGACTTGCTCCCTTTGCTTATTTTAATGTATGAAACTCTGGGGCTCTGCAAATTGCTTTTCCTCTCAGCGGGCTCCTGCAGAATAAAATAATGAAATTACAGCATTCCTCTTGCTAATTAACTATTCTGAAATGCATTATTCATTTTATATAAATTACTTGAATGCCCTAATGCGCTTAACCGAAAAAGAACGCACACATAATGCTGGATGCATACAGTATTTTTTTCCCCTCTCTCTTCTAATTACACAAGGCTTGAAACTGCCTGCATATAAATGCGATCATTATTCAAAATTTGGAAGAAAAAAACACACACAAAACAAATGAGAGGCCTTGGAGTCCTCAGTCTTCGTTGCATTTTGTACAAAGGTAGAGTGTCGTCACTATTTGTTGTACTTGGGAGAGTGAATCAGACGCTGTAAATGTTTGTGGGAGCAGAACTGCAGGAACTAGAACAAAATGAACTGAGCTTTGACTTGTATATAAAATGTGGATAGGCAAACATTGTACCTTTGTAGCAAAAATATTGAGAAAGCTACTGCACAAGTTATCATCCAACGGCATCCACAGCATACTATAATTTTTTTATTTTATTTTTTGCAAATAATTTTCTGGCCCTGGAGCTGCTGTGTCATTTAAATCCAGGTTTGGTGTTTCCATACAAATAGTCTGGTTGAGAATTATGCTTGGAAGGCTCTGTAGGTAAAACAGTCTATCCAGTCTTGCATCCAGCTTGGGCACTGGATGTCTTATGCTTAGGGTGCCCCTATCCAATAAGGGACAGAGTGCCTATACCTTTAACCATTTGGAATTTGGGCAGGTGTAGCTCATCATGGAAGGGTACAACAAGCTACACCTGCCCAAATTCCCTCTTCTTACAATGGTTAACTTAAAGGCATAGGCACCCTGTCCCCTATTGGATAGGGGCACCCTACTTATGCTTTGCCAGATAGCTGGTATGTGGCCCCTTTTGAAAGCAACCATAGTTGTCTTCACTCGGTCGGGGGAGGCGCTAAATGAACGAAAGCAGGTGGGGATGGAGCTCCGCAGGGAGGCAGGGCTCCGGTGCCTCTCCTGGAGTTGAGTGCGCCAACTTCGTGGCTCAGTGGTTGAACTGCTCGGTCCGGGCCCAGCAGGGGCAGCTGATCCCTTGGCACAGTTCCTGGAATGGCAGTCCCCAATGGTAGGAGCATCCCTGTCTCGTTGGGGAGAAGTTGCATCCTGGCGGGGGTTGTTGCGGACCCAAGGTTGGAAGTGAGAGGGACTACAGGCCTGTTAGATTCCCCGGGAGATGCGGTTGCCCAGGTGCTCCCGTGCAAGTGCTAGCGCCTGTTCTTATCCAACAGCCCTCTTAAGGCCAGTTCGGCCCAGGGGTTCCTGTTTGTTTTTCTGGGTTGTTCACTAGTTCATTCCATGTTTAAAACAAACAAACAAACAAACAGACTAAAATCACAATGCAAAATATTAAATGTGTCTTAACTATATTAGTAGAAACCCTTTCTTTTCCTGACCCAAACAGAATTACATGCATAAACCTTTTATTTTTAAGACCAATATTGTTTGGTATTTTTCTATTGTTTTGTTTCCTTGTCTTATCAGTGCAATCACTTTTTAATCCAATTTTGTAAATTCACTGTTTTGAAAGATGTCCACTGGATATATATAGACCTAGCATGAACTGGTGTCAGCATAGGTAAGATCCAGTATTTTAAGAGTGACATAAATAAATGAAATGTTCAATACAACTTGCAATGTTAGAGTTGATTCTGTTAAAAGAATTACATCTCGATTCTAGAATAAGATTCTATGATGATTCAAATGACAGCTGCTAGCTTTCATTACCAGAAGGATATCAGGGATTGCAGAGGGATCATTTTTAAAAGGTACATCTCAGAAATAATGTGTTCTTTGTGGAAAGGCTGTGATAATAATAGGCACAAATGAGTTAGAAATGCTTGGAAAATAGGAATACCAGTAGCTATTAAGAAGGATCATATGTGTGTGGCCTCTCACCAGGAGATGGAAAAGATTCCAGTCAAAGCTGGAATTCTATACCGATGTTTGTGCACTTTATAATTATTCCTGTAGCATCAAGTACTGATTAGTCTGAGATACAGTTAGTGTTGCCACTGTTATGGATTATTCATATTTTGGAAGATGTATCTATTTGTGGTATGATGATTATTATGGACAGACTCCACATAAACAGCTACCGGTGGTACAGTTCAGAAATACCAAAGCATGAAACGCTTGCTGAACTAAGACTTCATATTGAAACAACCATGTAGTACATTGACTCAGGCTTTCACGGTCAATGTCCATCAGAACCAAGCCATTTTTGGGGTTAAAAATCATGTTTATTAAAAACATGCTGCCACAACGGTTCGTCCGCTATAGTATCTACTAACCATATAGTAGTTTGATGTTCCAAAAAATTTCATTTTGGGGAGAGGCAGTGAAACTTTCACTTCTCTGAGCTCTACGGCCCAATTCTATCCAGGTTTGGTCCAGCGCACAGAGGGGTTAACGACAGAGTTCTACTGTCATAAAATAGTTTCCAGTAGTGTGCACAGCATGCCACTGGTAGCTGTTCTGCATGTGCAAAATGGAAGCCCACTGCCAGATTGGGAAAGGTGAGTCCGATGGCAGTGGAGGTGGAACAGAGCAGGGCAGGAATGAGGGAGTTCCTGGGGGGGGGGCAGGAGGGAGGTGGAACGAGGTTGAGATTGGCGGCACTCACATGCAGCAATATCCTAGTCTCTTCTCTCCCTCCTTCTGCCACTCTTACCTGCTCAACCCTATGCCTGCGAAATAGCAGGTGTAAATCCGAGGAGCTTCATGGTGGTGGTGGAGGCTTTCCCTGGGGTAAGTGAACAAATGTTCGAGGAGACATCTCCAACTCCGCCTCCCCACAGTTGCAGTGTGCGCTCCGTTGGCCTGGCTGCATCAGCAAGGGGGGCTGATTTAGGTAGGATTGGGCTGTCCGTCCGTATGAAAGGCAGACTTCATGAAAGACTATGGACTTAATGCTGTGCCTTCAGTAAACTAGCTTCAAAAGAAATAAAGGGAAGAAAAAGTAACAGCCCAGTCCTCAGCAGATCATATTAAATTTTAAATGTTCATTTGTTCATTGGTATACATTCTGTTAAACGCACGTAATGACTTTAGACAAACAAGAATAGCAGCACTGCAACCTTGGCTTGTCATTCCTGACTTCAGCAATAGATGGTTGAAAAGCAAATTATTCAAGCTACCTTTTTGTATTGAGCAATGTGATTTGTTTCTCATTGTATTAATGCTTTTTTTTCGTTTAACTTAAAATTCACTTTTAGCAGTCCATGTTCAGTAAACTCATAGCAGAATGACAGCCTGTGATAACAGGTGGATGGTTGAGATCACTTTAGAATACACTTAATAATACACCCACACCCAATAAAGTAGATGTCTAAGCTGCATGCCAAACTCATTATGGGCGGGGGAGAAAGGGGACAATACCCCCTGTAATGTGGGGGGTATGCTACTTGAAGGTCAAGCACTGTATGAAGCAGGTCTAGATGGCACGTCGTTAAAGGTAAGGCAAGAAACTGATGCTGAGTTGCCCTGTGCTTCCCAGAATGCAATGCTCATATAGAATAGCTGTCAATCAGAGTTGTAACAAATAAGTGTTAAAAGAATGCATTAGAGGAGCTCTCTCTCTCTCTCTCTCTCTCTCTCTCTCTCTCTCTCTCTCTCTCTCTGACATTTGAATCCCATCAAATAGCCTCAAGGCAGCTTACCTACAGAACACTGAAATACAATAAAAACAACAATCTCAAAGAACAGATAAAAGAATGCATCCAGCAAGTAAAGCTAAAGGCAACAAATGAGGCCATTAAAAGGGACATCAAATTTCACAAAATGTCATTACAGACATGGGAGAATAGGACAGATTTTGCTGAGTGTCGAAATGGTAGCAAAGAAGGAGCCAGGTGACTACAGAGCCAGTTCCAGGTGTTGGTAGGGTGAAACCTGGTCGGCCTCCCTCCCCTGACCATGACGATAGATGCAGATTTCCTTCATTCCTGGAGGGCCAGCAGCAGCAGCAGCAGCAGCAGCAGCAGCAGCAGCAGCAGCAGCAATGGTATTCTAAGTGGCGCCCACCATGTTTTCTGTCCCACAATACCCCCTGTAGCTGATTTCTGGCTGGGCCCACTCCTCCCAAGAATGCCACAGCAGGTAGCAACAGTAGGTGCCCCACAAGTGCTGGGCCCTTGGCAGCTGCCCAAGACTGCCCTGCTGACATCTTGGGTGAATACATCTAGGGAGGGAGTTCCATAATTTGTGTGCCCCCTAGGAAAAGCCCTCTCTCCAGTAGCTATTCTCCTAACTGTATAAGGGACTCTAACAGAATCTCAGTTGGTGGGCACAAGTTGGCCGTCCTTTTAGATCCCTGGTTTTCAGGTCATTTAGCGTTTTAAGGCTACGGCTAGCAATTTGTATTAGACCCAGAAACAAACTGGCAGTCTGTATAGGCTTACCATAGTCCCAGTATTCCCCGGGACAGTCCCAGTGTCTGAGTCCATCCTGGCCGTCGTCGCGGCCGGCCCTGGTGCCGCACTGGCTCCTCTGCTGCTGCCATGTCAATCATCAACCATCTCTTTGTCCCAGCAGGCCGGAACATGGAACACAGCCGGCCGGAAACACAATAATTACGCTCAGGGTGCATATATTTCATATGAACCCATATAGTGGTGGATGAGCTACCTTGAGTAATTTTGGATTACTGTTGCTTTTTACCTCTCATGCATACACACTGAAATGTTAAAGGAGGGGGATGAGGTTGACCATTTCTTTTATTTTCCTCCCTTTTTAAAATTTTGCTTTCTTATTTATTTCATTTTAGGGGGTGTATTTTATTATTACAGAGGTTGAGGGTATGGGGGTTATTATGTTGCTTTAAATGTTGATTATTATTATTAATTATCATTAATTAATTAATTAATAAAAATGTAACTAAAATATTTATTTATTTAAATATGTTGCTTTTCCAGAGATTTTCCGCCCCCCTGTGATGTCACAGGGGGTGTGTTTGGTCAGACATGCCCCTTTGACATCACAGTTCCTTGACACGGCCTGTGTCACACACTTGACACAGCCCCCATGATATCACTTCCACCCCTTTTGGGTCCCAGAAAATCTGGTAAGCCTAAATCAGTAGAGATTTTAACACTAGCATAATATGTTCCTGGCTCACACATTTCAAGTTAGCAATCTGGCCACCATATTCTATATTAGTTGTTTCTAAATGCTTTTTAAAGAGAGACCCCAATATAACACCTTATAGTAGTCTAGCCTGGATGTTGCTAGACCATGGAGGGATGTAAGTGTTCTGACCAGGTCACACTTTTGCAGCCTAAATTTGCTTGTTTAAATTATTTTTATTAATAAGAATAACAGCCCAATCCTATCTGGGCTGAGCACTGGCAGAACACACGTTCTGCCAGCACTGGCTGCTGAAAAAGCACCGTAAAGCGCTTTCCAGCAGCACACTGAGTAGTGCACTGCTGGGACACCAGCGGGAAGGCCGAAGCCTTCCCAAGTGCGTTGTCAGGTCTCCCACTGCTCACCGGAGCAGGTAAGCCAGCAGGTGGCAGATGGGGGGCTGTCACGTCCATGTCCCCTGGTGTTGGAAAGAGGGGGCGTCGTTGGCAGAATGGGGAAGTGCAGACAGTTGGGGTGGCTTCCCTAGACAGTTGGGGTGACTTCCCTTGGACCCCGGAAACAAAAGAGGCGACATACATTTAGCTGGTTGCAGGCGGTTTAATCTAGACAGTACTTTAACATTCATGGGACCGTGTTACAGCACAGGTCCCCGAGCGATGTTCCACAATATTAACACAATAAATGTCTTCTTCTTGTTTCAGGCGGAGGTTTCCTGGCAGCGGTTCTTTTCCCCACCTCATGAACCCCAGGTAAGTTTGGGCCCTCCTCAGGGGGTCGGGGGGTTGCCTGGTGTAGGAGGGAGGGGTTATCTGGTCTGGAAGGGGGTGGTCTAGCTGGCCACACGAGCGAGGTTCCCCACTCCCAGAGGCATCCCAACCTGGCCCCTTGGGACGGATCCTTTGGCTCTCCCCCGAGGGTCTGAAACTCTTTTGGATTCCTCCGGTCCTGTCCTCCTTCCTTCCCTTGGGCTCCTTGCTGGTTGTCCCCTGTCAGTTGTTCTCCTGGGTGGTTAGGCTGCGAGGCCGTCCAGCCCGGGAGCCCTCTCCTCCAGCCTCCTCCCTCAGCTCCCGGCAGGCTCCTTATGAGCCTGTTGCCTGGGAACCCCGGCCCCGCCCCTTCTGGTGGCGAGGCTGTAGCGAAGTCCATTGGAGGAGAAATCCAATGACCAGAAAGGCGGTATATAAATACTGTATATCATCATCATCATCATCATCATCATCATCATCATCATCATTATTATTATTATTATTATTATTATTATTATTATTATTATTATTAATATCCGTCAGCCACCTTGGATCCTTTGTGGCGCCCTCCTGGTAAGGCAACTTTGCGACTCCCCCCGGGTGACAGGGGAATAACGGGGCGGGAAGGGGGCATAATGGGGGTGGGGAGGCTGTGGGAGGGGGTGAATCTGGTGGTGATGGCATGTGCTGGATCCTATCCCCCTGCCCCCTTTCACTCCTCAGACTTGTGCTAGTGAAATTGATAATGCGGGCCCGAGGAGATCCATTGTGGAGCAGGAGGCTTACAGACGTGTAAGGAGAAGTCCCCTTTTGCCTCTGAAGCCTCCTGAACCCATCCCCCCCCCCTGGATTCAGTGCACCTGTTTTTGGCAAGGCTGCATCAGCAAAAGGGAGAAAGGATAGGATTGGGCTGTAAGAATACTTATATACCACTTTTCAACAAAAAAGTTCACAGAATGGTTTACGTAGCAAAATCCCACAGGGGCTCACAATTTTAAAAGAATGCAAAAGGAACAGCTGCAAACAGGTTTTCCACACATTCCCCCTTCCAACTTTAAATAAAACTCCATAGCTCTGAGACATTATTACAAAATCTTATCACATTTTAAACTTATGTATGTTCCAAACTATCAGCTGTCTATTCAACCATTGTAGTCTTTCCAAACTGAAATGAAATGCTTTAACATAGCAACTAGGAAGACGAGGATGAAATGTTCTGAAAAAAGGTCCAAATGAGGAAAGAAATCTATTTTCTTCTTTTTAAAAATAAAATTTATTCTACTGTTATATTCCATAAATATTGCATATTACACCATCCATCCAACCTTATAGGATTATAATGCATTATAGTATAAGATGAAAGGAGGCCATTTCTGAAGCAATTCAACAAGAGCAACTTCCCCATTCCTTTGATGAACCCTATCTGCTTATCCATTCACGCAATTTCAAAAGCCTTGAATAATAGTTTCAGGCTGGGTAAAAATTTCATGATCAAAGTGTGCAGCATTTTAAATATTTTAGCTTATGAATTCTGTGAGGATGTTTTAATTAACAGTCTACCAAAAGAAGCACATCCGTATGTTCCTTTTTCAGGCTGAAAGTTTTAGATCCTCATTCTGCTTCATATAAACAGTAGCTATGAGGTTAGTCAGTGTGCCTTAAAGGAGACATGGTGGAAATTTTAAACCTATGTTTGATCTGGATAGCCACCATTTGGAAGCTATTTTGATCTAGCTACCAAACTTTAACACTGTGTCATTGAAAGATCAGAATGTATAGAGATTGTCACAAAAATAACTGCAGGGCCAAAAGTGGAAAGGCACATGCTTCGCACAGAGAATGTCCCACGCTTAGTCCTGGGAAAGATCCCAGTCTGCAGAGGTGTCATCAGGGAGGGAGCCTTGGGGCGGTGGGCCCCGGGGTGGCAGGATCGGGCCCCAGGTGGCAGGCGGGTAGGGGAGTTGTCACAGTGGCTGGCGGAGGCGCAAATCGTCCTGTTTGTTGGAGCGAGCAAGGAGCGTTGGTGGCGTGTTTGGCCATCCTGCCTGCCCTGCGCCTCGGTATGGTGCATTACGACTGCAGCCGTTACGTCACTTCCGGCGTGGGAGGGGGGCAGTCGTGGAATCGCCACTGCCAGTCTGAAACCCTGGAAGCCACTGCCAGTCAGGGATGGCAATTCAGAGGTAGATGAACCAGTGGTCTGACTCAGTACTGTATAAGGCAGCTTTCTACGTATCTATATTCCTTTCCAACAGTTACATTTCCACACAGAGTCAAGTGAAATGACATAGAAAGGAATAATTGGTGGTGGGACTGGGCACATGTTCCTTCTTTAATTTGAGGGGGGGGACTGATGTGGGTAGCATGTAGACCCTACCTTGCTGCTCAAACTCCCAAATCCAAAGTCTCATCTCTTCTGCTGCTGCAGCTTCTGTTTTGGACAAAATCCCTGCTCTCCCTGTCTGTTCTTTTCTGGCGATTCATTCCTTTTGAGATTATGTAAAGACGAGCCACTTGAAGCACTTAATCAGATCTTTCTCATGTTTAAACTAATTAAAAACCTGGTTACTGGGCAGGAGTGAAGAATAATGGATTAATTGATTCTTTTAATACTTTTGATACAGATGGATGTCCTATGGGGGAGCTTGACTGAATCAATCCTATATTATGTAATGGGGGCAAAGGCTGGTGCAGGGTGGAGGGATGGATGAATTGATACTGAAGGGAGAATCAATTGATCATCCTCTACTGACGACTGGAGGAGCAGAGGGTCTGAATAATGGAATGGAAGATTGAAGATAAAATTAGAAAAAAAAATCCTAGAAAGCCCAATTCTTTTCCTTTCCACCGCTCTAAAGTGTTGCAAACGCACCGTAAAGTGTGTTTGCAATGACTCGGGAGTAAGGGCCGCCAGTGTGGAGGTTGGCAGCCCTCGCTCCCCTGGTGGACCGTCACTGTGCCCACTGGTGAAGGTAAGCCCTCCACTGACCAGTGCAGGGGGGGAGGGCGGACCCGGTGGCAAGGGAGTGGGGCCATTGGCTGATCCGGGTGAGGAGAGGGCTGGGATATCGGCGGCATGCTCCACCGATATCCTCAGCCCTTTCCCGGCCCAGTTCGGCCTTATCCCGTCACCTCGGATGTACATCAACTCCAGAGCTGGTGTACATCTGAGGAGGCCCATAGGCCCCGGGCAGCCCTACACCTGGGGAAGGGGACAAATTCTCCCAAGATGTTCCCGAGCTGTGCCGATGCGGCCCGGGAACGGGCTCAGGATTCTGAGGCTGGCCCTTTAGGTCAGCCATGGAAAGTTGTGCAGGATTGTGCTGTAAGGCAGCAAAAGCAGCAACTTGGGCTGCAAGGGCCACTGCAGCATCTTTTGTCCTGCAAGGAGGAGGGGGCAGCTTGCTTGCCTCTCCAGATAACAGGCAGTCCCATTGTAGAGCTCCATTAGAATTGGACACTGGGATGGGGCACAAGAAGCCAATGACTGCCTCACTCCATGCAAGAGGAAATCGGCTCTTTGTTTGGTGGAGCTGTGTTGCAGCAACGTCCAGCACTGAGACCTTTGCATCTGATTCTGACCTATCCTGTGCTCACCACCGTGTGTGCAAGAGAGCAGTAAAACCAAGCTGAAAGGACAGTTCTGTGGTGGAGTTGAACTTGCGTAGAGGGTGAACGCTTCTCCCTCGAACGTTGTCAAGAAAACCTGGAGTGCAGCTATGTGCATGTGCAGTATGCTCTTTTTCTTAGTTACATTTTTATCCAAGCTTTCCTCCAAGGAGCTCAGAATGGCATACTTGATTTGACCCCATTTTATCCTCACAACAGCCCTGCGAGGTAGGCTATGCTGAGAGACGTTGATTGGGTCAAAGGCTGCAATCTTATGTGTATGTTCCTGGGAGTATGTCCCATTGCACACAGTGAGACTTACTTCTGAGTAGACATGCATAGGATTGTAATGGGAGTCACCCAGTGGACATAATTGCTGAGTTGGGATTTAAGCCCAGGCCTAGTCTGACCCTCTAACCACTGTGTCACACTGTCTGAAGTGCACGAGTTCTTAAGGTCAGGTGTTCGATCCTCTTCTATCCTCTTACATTTGTTCATTTGTAGTACAGTAGTTCATTTCAGATCGATAGTATGTCTGGATTAGCTTGAAACTGAAACGTTCTTCCAGTCACCTTTATTATATTACTCATTTCAATAAACATGAAATTATTAAATGGATGCTACAAAGCTAACAATTCCCACACAAGTTTGTACCTGTGTTTCAAAGCTCTCTGTTTATTTTTCCACCTATTTTTTTTTCAACTCTCTGCTTGCAAAGCTTTTCTGTGTCTGAGAAAGGCAAACTGGCTTTAAGACCACATGCTCCGTTGAATGGGGGATGCATAAGAGCTCTTTTCACAGAGGGCAAACAAGACAGGAAATTCTCTCCAGCCAGCTGCCAGGGCTTTCGACATGCTGGCCGTCATTTTGCGCGTTTGCCATAGTTAACACTCAGCACCTACAAGGATTGCAGGTCCAAAATCAACATACTATAGCCATTCAAAACTAACACACCTTATGCCCCAAAGGTCTCAGATTTGATATCAGTTGCTTCAGCTGGTGGAAGGGCCTCCGAGTGAACAAAAAGGGCAACTGTGGTCTGAAAGTATAAGGACTGTCCTTTGCCTTTCATAGACAATACAACATACCCCTTTTATGATCCTGTTATCTTGGGGCACAATCCTTTGGGATGTTTAACTGCACCTGTTCCTTTTAAAATGTAGAGAGCTACACAAGAGCCAGCTAGTTAGATGAGCAAGAGGAGGCCGTCCTGTACATCTCCCTCTCGTTTTAGTGGGACTTGCAAAGGAGATGATCCAGATAGATGATGTTTTAAGTAATAAACACCAAGGTTTCCATGGCCACAACATTCAGTAGAATAAAAGTTTCCGAGATGTAAAGCCATGTTCCTGTTTTATTAAAATATACAACTATAAAACTTCCACCGTTTCGGCAGTTGTTTCTAAGTGTCTTCCTCAGGGATCAGAGAGCCTCCAGAGAGAGTCTGTAGAAATGGCTGTGTGCACTTCCAAACAGCTGCTAAGTATCAGCTGATTGAGGGCTTCCTGCTTGTATGTTCTTCCTTCTCATGCAAATTTAAAGGGGACTTGCTGTTCTTATATGCCTTGACACTGGTTCTAGCTAACACAGGTACCCAACTGCTGTTAATAGCCGCCTTGTGTCCCTTTGGGGAGAAAGGCGGGATAGAAATATTGTAAATAAAATAAATAAATAAATAAATAAATAATAGCTTTAGATGGCCTTAGATCTCAGAAACTTTTATTCTACTGGATATTTTAAGTCTTCAAGAAAGCATGTACTTGCTAAAGAACTAGTCTAAAGGAGTTTGTTGGATGCTGGGCTCTGTAACTAATGTTCATTGGATGAACTGTGAGGCTTACCAGATCTCCAACCGGGACAGAGTGCTAACTAGACCAGGGGTGGCCAACCTTCCACCATTAGGGAAGTGCTAGCTAGACCAGGGGTGGCCAATCTTCCACCATTAGGGAACACTACTGTGTTCTTAAGTGTTGTGTAGAAGACAGAATCTTGGCAGCTGCAAGTGCTGATGGTGCTGCTAAAGCAGCTGCACCTGCTAAAATGCCCTCACCTATGCAACCATTTAAAGGGTCAGCATTCATGTTGAAAGGTTGGCCACCACTGAGCTAGACCTTTAGGAGAAGGAATGTGGGCAGGTGTAGCTTGTTAAACCCTTAGAGCACAATCCTAGGCATGTCTACTCAGAAGCAAGCCCCACTGAACACAATGAGGCTTGCTTCTGAGTAGACATGCCTAGGATTGTGCTCTAAGGTTTAACAAGCGACTCCTGCCCACATTCCTTCTCTTAAAGGTCTAGCCCTCTGTCCCGGTTGGAGATCTGGTAAGCTTAGAAAATGTAGTTTGGCTGCGAAGTCTCTTCCGCCCTGAAACCAAGTAATTCCACTTAATTGTCAATAAGCAGCAGATGCAAATGTCAACACATGTCACAGGGCAAGCTGTTTCTCTGAGTCCTCCAACAGAGTTGATATTCTTGGTTTCGTTCTATTGCTTCTACGCGGTCTTAATTTGTACAGTATGTGTTTTCCATTGTTTTTGTAATGGTAAATTATTTCTAGCTTCATACATACATATGGTTCATCTGTATATCATGTGTAGGGGATCATAATTTGGTAACCCGTCTTTAATAATGACAGGAGTCGACAGAACCAAGGAATACAAACAGGCCAGAAAATTGGTTCATTGAGCCACAATGACAGTGTAAAGTGCTTTTCT
Organism: Plestiodon gilberti rubricaudatus; assembly: GCA_026170595.1. Lineage (NCBI taxonomy): Eukaryota > Metazoa > Chordata > Lepidosauria > Squamata > Scincidae > Plestiodon > Plestiodon gilberti. Next base: position 43,555,556 of record JANXHW010000002.1, read on the forward strand.
CTCCTGTCTTAATCCACCCGTTAAATATTCATTTTTCTTTCTGCAAGCAAAAGGAAAGTGGAGTTGAATTGTATTGCCTCCTCAGTCTTTCCCTTCAGTCTCTATTATCATAGAACTATAGTAATGGAAGAAGCTCAACTCTAGTCCAAGCCCAGATGTTTAGTCTTAAATTCCTATTTACTTACTTTTTATGGAGCATCCAGACACTGTTACTGCCAGACTGCTGCCCTCCAGAGTCATCATCTACACCCACCCACTGCACTGCCACCAGCTCCCCCGAAAGTGCTAGTGCAATTGTATCAACGGTCTTTTTTCTAAAGCAGCCAGGATCTTGACAGATCCTCCCACTGGCGTCACTGCAGGGGGCGGAGCTCTAAGTTCCGCCGCGGTCCGACCCTCCGTTACACGGGTGCACGAAGCGGCCTTGCCTTCGGAACCATTCAAGCGGTGAAAGCAATGCGCAGGAGCTTGAATGGTTCAAGCGGTGAAAGCAACGCGCAGGAGCGTTGCTTTCACCGACTTGAATGACTCCGAAGGCGAGGGGCAGGGCCACTTCATGCACCCGTGTAACGGAGGGTCGGACCGCGGCGGAACTTAGAGCTCCAGCCCCCCTGCAGTGACGCCAGTGTATCCTCCTGCCATGGAAGTAGGACAATCTCCAAGAGCCATCAGAAATCCATCAGGATCCATAAGTCTCTGAGGGTGGAGTGTCTCAATAGTCGTTCCCACCTTTCTGAACCTCTCTCAGACTTTATGGATGGGGCAAGGTGCATATTAAACAAATACATAACCAGCTCCTTATGGAATTGGTTCCTTTCCTCCAACAGAAGGAGTCTTCTGTTGGATGAAGACTTCTTCCATCCAAGGAAGGGAACTTTTGGATGTTCCAATATTCATTCCAATATTCAACATTGGATTTATTCAATATACCGTATTGGTCTGAGTATAAGACTCACTTTTTTCTCCTAATTTAAGTTTTTTAACTAGGGGTGCGTCTAATAATCAGGCTGTTGCAATAATGCCAGTGATTTAATTAAATTTTTTTAATAGCACCAAACTTTAAGGGTGTGTCTTATAATCAGGTGCGTCTTATACTCGGGATAATATGGTAAATCCAATATTTTGCAATGGCTTTATTCATATTGAAATTCATACATGACTTGTTGGTCAACATGTATTGGTTTTCTTTTTCTATTTATTAAGTAGATGCATATTTATTGAACCTGTTTTCTGAATAGTTCAGTATATAGTCAGAACATGGATTGTGCTAAATCAAATAAAAATAACTCACTATTTGTCGAATGTCTGAACCCATGATGCAGTGAATTCCTGTAGCTGTGAAAGTTTCCTCATCTGCAAGGGTTTCTCCATTCACTTACTGTCCAATTCTATTGGCCGTTTATGCTGGCGGAATGTGCATTCCGCTGGCATAAACAGCTTTATGGCTGCCACAAATGTGACAGTGCCAGTACGAGTGGCCAGGTCTGTACAAAGATGGACACCGGATGCCCTCTGGAGCAGGTAAGGCAGCGTAGGGGTTGGGAGTGAGGCAGGGAGGGGTGAAATGGGGCAGGGCAGGGGTGGGCGGAACAGGGAGGAGATGGGGCGGGGAGGAGGGTGGATCAGGCCCAGGAAGGGGGTGGGTTCAGCGGTTGCGGCATCCACCGAATCCTAACCCCCTTCCCAGACCTGATCCACATTAATGGGTTAACGCAGACTTTTGCCAGCTATAAAGCTGGCACAGGTCTGAGTTGACCCATGGCGGCTGCTGGGCCTTAACTCGGGGCAAAGGAACAAATATTCTCTTACCCTGAAGAGGCCTCAACATACCAAAACTCCCTGTGGGATACAGCGGAAGTTACATTGGCACCACTATATCGCTGTGCAGAAAGCTAGTTAGGATTGGGATGCTCAACAGAAGGCACATTTTACAGCCCAGTTGAAGGAAATAGGAAGCTAGCTAATGCAGGAATTTGAAAAAGACTTTTTAAAATAACCCAATAACAGTAAAAAAGAGACATTAATGACATTACACATTTATTCTATCCATTTATCTAAAGCACTTTATCAAAGTTCCTTATCCTAGGCTGCAATCCCCTTACCTGGCAGTAGGTTCCACTCCATATAGTGAGAGTTAATTCTGAGTAAACATACATAGGATTGTGCTGTAATTTGTCTTCATAGTCATTTTTGTAAGAGAGGTTACTATTACTCCCATTTTCACTATTGTATATCTAAAACTTACTGGAGTCACCTAGTCAGTCTGTATGTGAGTAGAGACATGTTCCAAAGCAGTCCAATGCACTTATGCCATGAGCCAGAGAAGATATGTCTATGTTTGTACAAGGAACTGCAAGTATACACTGTATGCGTGAATATGGAAGGTATCTGTTACTTCGGTAGGGCGCGTATTCAGATATGCACTCAATTGCACATTTCCATTTATATTTGGATGTGAATGTGCCATTTGTTGCACATGCAAATGCATATCCTACTGAAAACAATGCTGTGAGGACAGAAAAATCCTTCATCCAGACGAGCTTTTGATTTATGCTTGTGGTTCATTCCTGTGATGTGTGCAGTAGGCTGCTTTGCATTGGGGCAGTCAACTGAACAAAACTGGCTGCAAAGAGATGTTTCTGATGTCCAGAAAGCTTGCTGTTGTGTGTTGAAGACATATGCATACCTGGAAAGCACTATCTTCTGCCCAGTATTTTCAAGCCAACTGCTTCTGCTGAGTTGAGATTCTCTTTGCTAAGGCAGTCACCATCCAGAACATTAGATTTTTTTTTAATGGTAGACGATCGCCACAAATTCTCATATCAGGCCAATACAGAACCACCTGCAGTTTTAGAGCTCCTGTGGGGAGCATCCTGGCAAATTTACTTGTCATGCTTGTACAATATTTACTCCATCTCACAGGCATTCTGGCAATTCCTGTAGGTTTTCTGAGAACCAGTGTGAGTGTCAGGGGAAAATGTTATTGGAAGATGATGCACAGACGTGATGTATTGGGTCCCCAGTGGCGGAAAATGCACATTCAAGCCAAGCAAAGCAAGGCATACTTTTGGTCTAGTTTATGAGCAGATTTAACAAGATTGTTCTGCAGAGAATTGCATGAAGACTCCTGCACGTAGAGCAAATGCAATTCTCAACAGATTTTCTGTTCTCTTGTTTTCAGAGACCTAGGAAAAAAAATTAAACTGAATAATATGCTACAACTACACTATTAACGTCTGCATATGAGAAACAGCGTGTCCTCCTCCCCCTGTTAGAATAATGCTCCTCTGCCTCATGCTAGTGGTGGGGTCAGCTTTGCCTGGTCCCACCCAGTGCATAAGCTAGCTTCGCATTGGTGGATGGAACACTGGGGGTGGAGCCAGAGGCTGATGCTGGGCTGCATTGCTCCTTGGCATCGCTGTTGTGGTGGGTTGGCTTGAACAACAGATTGGCGAACGACCACTCCAAAAATATCCTTTATTGGGGGTAATTGGTTTCTGGATGGGGGGTGGCAGCGGCAGCAAGTAGCTGGCACAGGAGAGTTGCTTGGGGTAGTCCCACTGGACTTTGACCCATTTCTCTCACCCACCGAAGATGGTGCTGGTTATATTAAATTAATATTAAATAAATAAATATTAACATGAGAAGGGGGGTCCCAATGGTGGTTGGCCCACATATTTGCTGGTTCTCCTTCCCCTGAAAGCTATAGATTTTGCCCCCCCCTACATAAATAAGAGGGCATGGTGATTTACTTTGCATCCCTGAAAACTGGGGAGATGAGGAGATGGGGCCACCCTGAATTGGCATATCCCAGGGGTGGCCAACCTTCCATCATTAGGGCCTCTGTGTTTTTAAGAGTTGTGTAGAAGATAGAATCTTGGCAGCTTCAAGTGCTGATGGTGCTGCTAAAGCAGCTGCACCTGCTGAAATGCCCTCACCTATACAGCCATTAATGAGCAAACTCAGGAAGATAGTGGAGGACAGGAAGACCTGGCGGGATATGGTTCATGGGATCACGAAGGGTCGGACACGACTTAACGACTGAACAACAATACAGCCATTAAAGGTCCATGAGCATTCAGGTTGAAAGGTTGGCCACCCCTGGCATATCCAGTGGCTTTCCTGGGGGGGGGGTACTGTAAGTTGTGCACATGTCTACTCAGCATTACACTCGCTGTCAGAACCATTCTGAGCAGCGAAGGCAACGTGCAGGGAGTCTCCTGCGTGTTGCCTTTGCTGCTCGGAATGGCTCTGACCATTGTAATGCTAAGTAGACGTATGCACAACTTACAGTACTCCCCCCCCATAGGAACACCACTGGGCATATCATCACTCTGGCTGGACTGCATAAGATCTAGAGATGTCACATGATGGCCCCCATTCTTTTATATTTATTGCTTCATAAATTGGAGACATAAGAACATAAGACCATAAGAAGAGCCCTACTGGATCAAGTCAAGGGCCCATCTAGTCCAGCATTCTTTTTCTAACAGTGACCCAGCAGATGCCTTTGGAAAGCCCACCAGCAGGAGATGAATGTATACCTCTCTCTCCCCATTGCTCCCTTGCAATTGGTACTCAGAGGTGGAGGGCCATCATGATTAGTAACTATTGATAGACTTAAATTTGGTGAATCTTTTAAAGTCATCCAAACTAGAGGCAAATCCCTGTCTCGCTCACTGTATGTTCAGCAGAAAGGGGAGTGAGATTATCTTGGACTGTTTGATCAGATGTCCTTTGAAGTGTAAGTTAGATGTACATTTAAAAAAAAAACTTTGGAAATGAAGCCACTGATAAATGATATCCATATCAAAAAGAGAGGGCTATGTTTTTTTTTGGATGGCTGTTTATAGAAGCTACATCAAATGGGAAGAGCTCACTGTGGTCAGTTGCCTTGTTCCTAATGGCAAATAAATGTCAGAGCAAATCATACATGGTGCTAAACTGGGAAATTTATTTCACAAATATAGCAGCATAAAAACCAACAAGCATTAACAGATGGGTGATAAAAATGTGTGACTGTAAAACCCTCTGGAGTAGTGTCGAGCAGAAAAATAGCACTGGATCAGTTTTTGTTTAGTTTTGCTGACACAAGTTCCAGCGCATGTCCCAAATGCTCGTAAAATAAGTAGGCGATGACAATGTGTTTCATTCTCCTTCCTCCTGCAATTCGGATTCCAGCATCATGTTTGGGATAAACACTTGGATGTAAAAAGTTACTTCAAGATTGCTGATGTCGTTCAAGAGATACATGACTGTAATTTTCTTTCACACTTGCTGTGTCCCTTCTTATATACTGTCTAAGAAAATTATTGATTGTTTTCCCCTTAAAGGTCTGATTTCCAGAAACCTGCTACACATGGTCAACTGGGGAAGCAGAGAAAGAACTCATTCTGTGAGTGTTGCTGCTTAGACTGTGGATTAATTCCCACTGAATGCGGTGGGACTTAATTCTGACTACCAGGCATATAGGAATTGTGCTATACACACTTACATGGGAGTAAGGCCCATTGGATATAAAGACACACACTGCAGGCAGTGCAATCCAGTGTAAGGATCTGCCCACCAGATCCTGCGCCCAGGCTGCCCATCAACTGGCGGACTGGAGGTCTACTCGGGGAAGGGGACGCTCGTCCCCTTCCCCGGGTGTAAACCGGGGCCAGCCCTATCAGCCTCCTCGGATTTCCGCCAGCTAAATAGCTGGCGGAAGTACAGGAGGCCGTGTAACAGCGTAGCCGGCCTGGCGGGGACGGGGATATGGCAGGAGCCATCCCTGCCCCCTCCCGGGCCAGCTAGGCCAATGGCCCCCCTCCCTCGCCCGCCGAACTGCCCCCGCCAGATCCTGACCTACCTCCTCCGGTGGCAGCCCGGGCGTTCCAGTGACAGAGTGAGGGAGGCAGGCCTCTGTGCCAGCCTCCCTTGCTCCTGAGTAGTTGCAAACATGCTTTCTGGCACATTTGCAACTGCTTCCGGCACTGGAGTGCTCGCTCCAACAGCTTCGACTGGATTGCGCCCTGAGTAAATACACATGGGATCAAGCTGTTACTCTGGAACAGATGCAGTAACCTCACTGCTGTTTCCATGTAGGGTTACCTTGTTAAATAGTAAATATTACTTGCTGTAGAATTAGACAAACTTAATACACACCACACATTTGATTGCAAATAGTACAGGTGTGTGTGTGTGTGTGTGTGTGTGTGTGTGTGTGTGTGTGTGTGTGTGTGTGTGTGTCTGTTGGTGGCTGTTCTTTTAGCTTCAGTAAAATGTCTCCTAGAGAACAGGAATTGCAGGAGCCCTCTTGTAATAGGAATTGCATTCCTGTTTTGTCAGATGAGAACATTCACAATCATGCGCACACAAAATCCTCTAAAATCATTCCCTACTTACTTTTAGCTTCTAAATGCTTTCCTTGATAGAATGCTTTTCATGTCAGTCCTGGGAGGAATTCCAACCAGCAAGAATTTTACTCTGTACTCTCACCGATTTGTTCTTGGTTCACAGATGGCACTATCAAGAAGTAGCTATCGCACAATAATTGCAAAAGTTGTAATTGGATTCAAGCATCTAACCTTTTAACCACATTGGCACTGATATGCAAAGAGTTATTAAGGTGCCTATCATAGCTCTGCAATCTAGATTTCCATGATTTGTGACACGAAAAGATTTGCTATGGATAACATTTGCATAGCACTTTCTGACGTTATCATGATGTGTCCTTAGAACCAGTCCAGTGTACAACTTGAAACCAAGCTCCGCACAGCCTGGTGTTCAGCTTTCCTGGAAGTCCTGCGATGACATATGACATCACTGAGCGTCCGAAGATGCTGCTGTAGCCACAGAAGGGATCCGCACAGTGGTGCGAACCCCTTCTGCTTACAACAACCCTTAAGGTAAGTATTGTTATCCCTATATTGCAGCTGTGGAACTGAGGCTGAGGGAGAGTGGCTTCCCAAGGCTACCTTGTGAGTTCACAGTAGGGGCCAGATTCAAATCAGGGAAGTCCTAATTCACAGCAAGTGTTACTCTTAGTGGCTATATTATTATTATTATTATTATTATTATTATTATTATTATTATTATTATTATTATTATTATTATTATTAAAAACAACAACAACAATAAGAACAGTATTTATATACCGCTTTTCAACAAAAAGTTCACAAAGCGGTTTACAGACAAAATCAAATGATTAAATGGCTCCCTGTCCCAAAAGGGCTCACAATCTAAAAAAGATGCAGAAGAACACCAGCAACAGCCACCAGAGAAGAGACTGTGCTGGGGTAAAAAGGGGGCAGTTACTCTCCCCCTGCTAAATATAAGAGGAGCACCAATCAGGCTTACCAGATCGTCGCTGGGACGGGAGCAGTCTACCCTTAAGGGGGCGGAGCATGGGGGCCCCAGAACGCAACGTGTTCTGGCCCCCCACACCCCACCCCCTTAAGGGTAGACCGCTCCCGTCCCGGCGACGATCTGGTAAGCCTGGCACCAATTGAAAAAATGCCTCTTGCCCAGTTAGCAGGGGGTTTTGTGGCATTATATATGGTTTTGCCTATACATGCCTCAATTTAAGCAACACTCATTATCACACTATAGGAGTCACATAAAGGAGTTGATCATTATTACCAGGCTTTGAAAACAGGGGGAAAAAAAATCCTTTTTCCAGAGATGTTGACTGAACTATGACTCTGTGAACTATGGGAAACTTACAAACCATTGTTAGTTGCTGCTACTATAGGTGAGTTGAATTCTGGGTGAGGCTGAAGAACTCTGTATTTTGCTGCAGGAGGGATTAAACCAAATGTCAACTGATGAAAAGGAACCTATTTAAAGGGGGGGGGGAGGAGGAGGGAACACTGCATTTCAAATTCCCGATAGACAAAAATGGAAGCAGAAAGTTAACAGTTGGAAAACAGACCTTCCTGTCCCTGTTTTAGTGGAACTGTCATTAAACTGACACAATTAAATCGGGTGATTCTTTCCAGTAAGCTTCTACAGCAGGGCAGCATGGGGAATTTGCTTCAAGACTGAGGCGAATGTTCAGAGCTGATTTGATTATATAGTGGACCAGAGGGCCTTCCATGAAATTGCTTGGTGCCAGTGTGGGAAGGATTAATAGATTTGTGGGCTGCACAGAGCCCTGGTTAATGATAATAACCCCCCCCCCCTATTTGTGTTAATCAGTTTGCACTTAATGGATTGGAACGTTAAACAGTTTGTTCTCCTCACAAATTATTAGGGAGTGGAATGAACCGAGTCAGATCCTCCTAGGTCTGCGGCGACGGCGTTAAAGCCAAAGAGTTGAGTGGGAACTGGAGAGGCTGCAGGATTCAGGCAGGAAGGAAAGCCTAGAAGCCACTCCTTGACTTTCTTTACATTGGCTGTTCATTGACTGTTCATGATCATTCAAAAGAGGTTACAACTCAGGCCCAGAGGGCTTCATGGTGCTGCTTTTTGAGAGCTCCTAGGGCTTAATGTGGCTTTCCTGAGCTTAACATTAGAACATTTTGTTAAATGCCTGTGCTCAGCCCTAGAACCTGTGAATGTAATAATGAAGAATGGAGTACAGCCTGAGCATTAGCGGATTACCTTTTACTCAGCGCACACCTGAGATTAGGGGAAGGACTTTCTTGGCTAAACACATGGCTTCTATAGCAGGTTTGGAGCCATGTACCTCTTAAAAAATGTGAGCAGCCAGGGCTGGCGTCACAAGGAGAGGAAGGAGAGGGACCACCTTAGGACAGTAGCCAAGGGCTCCCTGCTCCCAGGAACACCCACTACTGATGCCTGCTCTGCCTCTTGGACCAGCATCTGTTGGGTCCTCCTGGGTAGCTGAATCTAGGTGGCCCCTCTCCCCTTACTTTGATAGTGGGCAGCATTTTCACTGCATGCCCTCCTCCCTCCCTTCTCCCCACCCCTCTTTACAACTGAATACTGAAGCTAAGAGGCAGAGGATGGCCACTCACCCACCTGAAAGCTGCGTCTTATACCTTATATCTATAGTAGGGTTCCATAAGTAGAGGTGTGTTTTTGTGTTGATAACCGCATAAAAACACAGAACACTGCTTTTTGCTAAAAAAAATCTGTGAAAATAAAACCATGTAACTTTGCTTCATTCATCATCTGTTGTTGTGTGCATTTGACAAGAGTAGAGTAGATTACCCAAGCGCACAGCCCCCTTAGGCACAGGTCCCAATTGGTCCAATTGACTTAAAGCTGGCCCTGCACGGACCTCTCTCTTGTCCCTTGGATCTTGACCTGCCTTTTGCAAGCTGACCATCTGCTTAAGCACCATGGTGGATGTGCCTCTGGCCTCTCATTGTTCCAAACCTTGACCTCTGACCCCTGTGTCGGGATTTTTGCTCATTGTTCTGGACCTCAGCTTCTGACGCTTGCTCACTCCACAAGGCCCTGGTTGCTTGTTGCAAGTACAGTGGCAAGGGCACAAAAGGGGCAAAGTGCATATTTTGTGGAGGCAAGCTCTGTCCCATGTATTAGATTTCTGAAATAACGGTGCATTTTGCATTCATGCTCCCATCCTAAATATTCACAAAAGTATTTTTTTTCTGAAGTTAGTCTTATTGGTTTTGATGAAGTTAAACGTTCAAGTATGCATTCTGTGGTACTTAAAGTAGTGGTTTTATTTTAATTTTCAGCAGTGGTGTAGCTGGGCTGACTGACCCAGGGCCACCCTACCCCTGCAACATATTCCCATCCCCGCTCCCGGAACGGCCCCAATTTGCAGCCGAACAGAAGCACAGAGAGCGCTCGGCCTGTCATGACATCCCCTCTGGGTTGCTGCCTGGGGCAGTGGACCCCACCGCCCCACCAGCTACACCACTAATTTTCAGCGTTTGATTCCAGAATGGATTCAGCAGTGGGGGGGGGGGGGAAAGGTACTTGTCTGGGGGTTGCTTGCCCCCATCCTTGCCTCCCTTTCGCATCACTTGAACTCAGAACTAGATCTGAGAAAATCACTCATTAAACTCAGAGCTTTAACTACTCTAACAGGGTGGTTGACCTGAAAATAGAGTAATGGGATAGATTCCATTCTTGGAAAACTCCTGTGGATCTATCTTTACAACTAAGGTAGTGAGGCAATGGCGGAATTTTTTCCCGTCCAAAAGATTGCCACTTCTTTGCCAATGAAAACAGAGGAAAGACCAGTTCTGCATTAAAGATCGTATCTGATCAGATGATAGTTGCCTTCCCTGTGGGTTAAAGTCAAGCAATTCTGCCTTCATGAATCCAAAATATATGAGCAAGGACGGCATTTCCACGATAGTGTTGTGCCGGGGCATGAAGAAACCTGAAGTGAAGCTGACAAAACTACAGAAATCTAAATATAGATTCTTAAAATTGTCCTTTAAAAGTTTATGCTGAACAGATGCTTTTTCCCCTATAACCCTAGAGAATTTGAATTGCAAAGTCCCCCCCCCCCACCAGGGGGGAGTTCTTAATAAAACCTTCCTGCAGTCCTTTATTGCATGCTTGCTCAAATGACATTAAAATGCTAAGATTGGCTGGCGCATTACAGGCCATGTCAAGATTTGTAATTTTATATGTAGGAGCCCTACAGTCATATTTTCTCCACAGAATGTTCCAAGGGATTTTCTAGGCAAATACTGTACCTTCTTTATCTTTTAAGAAATGCACATACGAAATAAGAACTCTTGACAACAGCTGCCCCAAAATTAGGTGAGAAAACTGTGGAAAATCGAAGCGAATGTGTCTGTACTGCTCAGCTGAATTGGATGAAGTACACTGGTTATGAACGCTTTCGTTGTACACTAAAAGGGACCCCATCCATTTTGGGGCAAGTTTTCCCAGGCCTCAAATGTGGGCAACAAAGTTTCCAGAAATGAAGCATGTTGTAAGAAGTTATGCTGGGAGCCACGGAATTGCATCCTATGGTAGGTACCTCTTCTGGTGACAATGCAGGCAGCACCGTCTACAATGGTAGTTCCTATGCTCTTGGGGGGTCAGGATGAGGAAGGAGGGTGTCAATGCAAACGTTAAAAAGAAAACATAACGAAGCTGCTTTATACTGAAGCAGATAATTGGTCCATCTAGCCCGGTATCGTCTACAGTAACACTGACTGACAGTGGCTCTCCATGGTTTCAGGCAATGGTCTTTCACAGCCCTATGTGAAGATACTAGGAGCTTGAACCTGGAGACTTCTGTATGCAATGCATGTGCTGTGCCACTATGGTCTCTCTTCATAGGATGAAATAGGCAGTATCTTTTGTGGGGCAGGATTTAGGAGGTGGCTGGGAAAGCTAAGGTGACTGTGGGTGTGGATAGGTGGAATTCTGACTTTTGGGGAGGTCAGTATTTGGGAGTAATGGGCTGGGAAGAATGAGAGCAGGTGCAGGATTCCAGGTTCAGCTAGATGTTAGCTAATCTAAGTTATTTCCTTTTTCAGGTGCCATGGATCCAAGATGTGTAGAGCATCTATGCAGGTGCTTGCTGCACATGTGGTGGACCTTCAACATGAATGGGAGATCTGGAACAGTAGATTTTTGAAGGTGGGCAATCTGCTCCTCATCCCTGAGAGTTTTGCCTTGATTAAAGCTATAGGCAACATCTATCACTGGAACATCTATCACTGGATGTTACGTGTTATATGAATTCTAGTAGCTACATTGATTTCACCCTTCGTCCGATGCAAGAAGACATCTCTTGGCAGTGGACTCTCTCAGCTTCTGTGTGAGTATGCCATCTTTTAATTAATGTCATGCAACGTTTGTGTTATAATGTTGGGTAACATCCTGACTACCATTTCTGCTGTTGGGAGCTCCCTCTGTCAATGGAAGCTCTCTTCTTGAAGGAAGGATCATTCAACTCAGGCAAGAACCACTTAAGGCTGATCTACACCAACTCCATTTGCGTTTGGAGGCTTGCGAGCATAGGGGACAGGGGGACAGGACGCCTCGCCCCGAGACGCTGCTCTGGGCTCCACCAGTTTCTTCCACACATTGTCTACCTGCTTGTCCCTCCTGATTGGTTGCTTACTGCCCCCCTGTGATAGGTTCGTTCCACATCCCACCCTCACTTTCTTCTGATTGTCCGAAAACGGCCAAAGATGAGCATGGTTCATGACCAATCTCAACGGAACTCGGGAGAGCGCAGCTCTCCAACGTTCCATGGCGATCGGTTAAAAAGGAAGCCACACCGCTCTGCACAGGCCACATGCACCCAGGACGCGCCGGGATTCGTGTGGTGTTTATCAGTCTTTACACTTGCAGAAGGGCCCCTGCTGTGAGCAAAATGCTTCTTCCATTCAAGAAGGGATCTCCTCAGTGGTGTTGCTCGAGGTGGGGCGGAACGGTAAGTTCCGCACTGTGCTAACCTCCGTTTACTCCCCGGCATGAAGCGGCCCCGCCCCCTCGCCGTTGGAGCCATTCAGTGCGGCGAAGGCAATGTGCAGGGAGTCTACTGCGCGTTGCCTCTGCCACACTGAATGGCTCCGTCGGCAAGGGAACGGGGCCGCCTCATGCCGGGGAGTTAACGGAGGTTAGCTCAGTGCGGAACGTACCGTTCTGCCCCACCTTGAGCGACGCCAGTGCTCCCATTAATGGAGGGAGCGCCTGACAGTGGAAGTGCTACTCAGGAAGCTACCCAGTGGTTTGTGTCCAAACTCCCTCTTCTGTTTGTACAAAAAGGGAGCAGTTTTCAACAATCTCCTCCTAACTTTGCAGCCTTCTGTTTCCCGTACAGTTCTGGTCCAGTGAATCTCTGCATGTTAGGGTTGGATAGATGTCATGCATGGGGTTTAAGATAATGAGGCATTTGTATATACATAAAAGCTGTGGTGTAAGTTTAGGGAAAATCATGCTTTTCCTGGACTTCCTCAGAATTGTGTGATATTTGCTCCCCATCTTCCTCAATGTTTTATTACAGATTCCCCCACATCTTAAGTTGGTGCTGTCCATCCCAGAGTTCCTAGTAGGAAGTGATTGGAAAATAGTTTGTCGTTCAACTCACAACACTCTCTGCCACAAGTGATGTTGGTGATGCCAACAGGGGATAAACTCAGAAAGTCGGGGTAATGCTGGCTGACTGCCCAGGAAAAGCAGTAAAAACCATGGGGGAAAGATTCTATGTGGTAAGAATTCCTTGCAGTGAAATGTAATATTGAAACAAGCCCCTTGGGGAGTGTAGATTCGTAGTGACAAGAATCTTCAGGCTATTTTTGGTTAAATTACATTGGGGGAGGCAAGAAAGTAAAGCCCAGTGATTACCACAGAGAAGCAGCTTGAGGCAGGGTTGCAACAAACTTGCATAACTTACATGTACACATTTAAAATAAAATATGTGCAAGTCTGCCAGACATCTGGGCGATATCTTATTTATTTGTTCAATTTTTATCCCACTTTTCTCTTGAAGGCACCCAAAGCAGCTAATTGAACCTGTTGGGGTCCATATGCTAAAAGTAGCACATCTGCCTCTTATAATGGATGAAGCTCCTTCACGCAGTTTGGAATTGGCTCAGTAAACTGAGCTGTTTTCCAAAAGAAATGGAAAAATTGTCTATTTTTTTTTCTGAATCCATTTCTGAAATCAGATTCCACCATGTTCCTAATGACTTAATCTGGAACATGATGATGTCCAAAGGAATACCTCTCTCATCTTGTGTGTCTCTCAAATCCATGGACCCTGGGGTAGCTGTTCCGCTACCTCTTTCCCTTCCCTGTCACTAGACCTTATGACAGCAACAACAGCAGTGGTGATAGGAGGGTTCTTCTGGAGATATCTCTTTCAGATATGAATGTATATCAAGTCTCTGACCTGCCTTTTGCAAGCTGACCATCTCAAGTCTCAAGTCAAGTCCCAAGTCTTGGCCCCCAAGTCTCGCGTCTTTGGTTGGGAGTTGCAAGTCCCTATCTATTTAAATCCATGGACCCATGACCATGTATCAGCAGTACGTGGACCGAGAACTACCGGACGTATAAGCTGGGTTTCGAAGAGGCAGAGGAACTAGAGATCAAATTGCCAACATGCGCTGGATCATGGAGAAAGCCCGAGAGTTCCAAAAAACCACCTACTTCTGCTTCATTGACTACGCAAAAGCCTTTGATTGTGTGGATCACAACAAACTGTGGCAAATTCTTAAAGAGATGGGGGTACCAGACCACCTTACCTGTCTCCTGAGAAACCTGTATGTGGGTCAAGAAGCAACAGTTCGGACCGGCCATGGAACAACCGACTGGTTCAAAATTGGGAAGGGAGTACGGCAAGGCTGTATATTGTCACCCTGCCTATTTAACTTATATGCAGAGTACATTATGAGAAATGCAGGGCTGAATGAATCGCAAGCCGGAATCAAGATTGCCGAGAGAAATATCAACAACCTCAGATATGCAGACGATACCACCCTAATGGCAGAAAGTGAAGAAGAACTAAAGAGCCTCTTGATGAGGGTGAAAGAGGAGAGTGCAAAAGTTGGCTTGAAACTCAACATTAATAAAACTAAGATCATGGCATCTGGGTCCATCAATTCCTGGCAAATAGAAGGGGCAGAAATGGAAGCAGTAACAGATTTTACTTTTCTGGGCTCCAAGATCACTGCAGACGGAGAAAGCAGCCATGAAATTAAAAGACGCTTACTCCTTGGAAGGAAAGCTATGGCAAACTTAGACAGCATAATAAAAAGCAGAGATATCACCATGCCAACAAACGTTCGCATAGTCAGGGCGATGGTGTTCCCAGTAGCAATGTATGGTTGCGAGAGTTGGACCATAAGGATGGCTGAGCGCCGAAGAATAGATGCTTTTGAACTGTGGTGCTGGAGAAGACTCCTGAGAGTCCCTTGGACTGCTAGGAGATCAAATCAGTCAATCCTAAATGAAATCAACCCTGACTGTTCCCTGGAAGGACAGATACTAAGGCTGAAACTCAAATATTTTGGCCACCTAATGTGAAGAGAGGACTCTCTGGAGAAGACTCTGATGCTGGGAAAAATTGAAGGCAAAAGGAGAAGGGGAAGGCAAAGGATGAGATGGTTCGACAGCATCACCGATGCAACAAACATGAAAATGAGCGAACTCAGGAAGATAGTGGAGGACAGGAAGGCCTGGCGGGATATGGTTCATGGGATCACGAAGGGTCGGACACGACTTAACGACTGAACAACAACAACAATCTATTTAATGGGGAAAATGGGTTTAAACCTGAATAAAATTTGACTTGTTGTAAAAGGCTCCAAGTCTCGAGTCGAGGCTTTCGAGTCTTTTATAATCTCTGAGTCAAGTCCGAGTCGAGTCATTGACGCAACTTGAGTCCGACTTGAGTCTGGGTCAATAGACTCAAGTCTACATCACTGCTTTCAGATCATTTGAACATTGCAATGGCAGCATTCTCCTGGACATGGGGATTACATTGGGAAATGTAGTTTTCCCAGGCTGCCAGAGCCATTAGTATGGACATCAGGTCCCTTAGAAATTACATGTACAGCACCAGGCGTCCTTGTTCCTGGCATGCTTTGTTAATGGCCGTCCGTCATCTACCACAATTTGTATGGGCTTGTGATAAAATACATCTAGTGCCATGTAGTATTCATTTTTCACATTTTTAGACCACCCTTCCTCCAAGGCACTCATGCCATTTTCCGCATCATAGAGAGTCCACACGGTGTGCATTTTCTTCTAAAAAAGACACAAATTCTGACATTGTTGGGAGAAAACAGAGTACAGTGTACCAGACATTAAGTGGCCCGGTCAGTGCCACAATTCTATCACAAACTACTTGGCATCCGTCTAATTTACCTAAATAAAATGCCACCCTTGACTAGATTAGACTGTGGGAAAGGCATTTCCAGAAGCACTATTCTACTTTGGGTTGGCTTATCTTGTAATTTTTCTAGTTTATGATTCATGTTGACTCCCTTTGACAGGATAGCAATTGTCCCAGACTTCATTAGAGCTGTGGCACGTTTTTGGCCTTCATATGTAGGCTAATTTATATGGCCTTTTCTTCATTTTCTTCCCCAGCACTGTCTAGCAAAAGGCCCATTGATAATTGCAGTCGACCGCTATATGAGCATGTAGTTCAAGGCTTAGGTGCATTTCCTTTATTAAACTCTCATAGCTCTGCAGAGGGCAAATAACACCATGAGAACATCTTTCAGAGTTCATTTTATGAGGCTGTTTATTCTGTACCAGAGTATAAGGACAGGCTGATTGCTTTTGGGTTCTCTTAGAAGGGTGACTCCATCGTTGACATAGTAAAGGTAAAGTGCTGTGTGCACCCCAGTACTCTTTTGGTCTTTCCTGCAGCAAACACATGAAGTGTGGATGGCATATACACATGCATATTTATTTTCAAACAAGTACATCGGTCTGGGAAACTCTGTTCAATTACCAGTTCCAGACTCATGTCCATGGTGTACTTTTAAAGACCCATGTACAGGATTTTTCTGCCCAGTTCCTTTCGTCATTTGTTTTCATTATTAAACCTCTCCTTTGTACCCTTATTCTTTCATTTCATTGCTCACACTCATTTTTGTTCAGAGTACGTGTGGTCATTCCTTGGAGCACAGCACCAGGTTTTTTTTTCTTCTTTTCTTTGATGTTTTTAATGCTTTAAATGGGTGATGTTGGCTGTAGGCCTTTTTACTTGGTGGCCTGCAGAGGCATCGCTGGAGCGCGGCGGGAAGGGCGGACCGCCTGGGAGCGACGCACGCAATGGGTGATGCGTGGTCGCGCGCGTGCACCCGCGCATCGCGCGCAGGCGGTCCGCCCTTCCCGCCGCGCTCCAGCGATGCCTCGGAGGAGACCTCGGAGCGTCCGCCCTCAGCGGAGCTCCAAGGCCTTCTGAGGGAAGCCCGATGCGCGACGTCATATTTAGAAGGTATAGCACATGTGTTTATCCCTCTTAACTCTCTGATGTTGCATTGGTCTAGGACAGTGTGGAGAAAAATGGTGGCCCCCATTAAGGCCCCCATGTTTTCGCAGGAGCCTCCATTTTTTGTTATCCAAAATGCTCCAGACTGACACTACATCACAGCATTGTGTGTGTGTGTGTGGGGGAAATGCAGAAGTGGAGCTGGATGTGGAATGGGCCCCAGGGCCAGGCCTCCGAGAGGGATTTTATCAGGGAGTACAAAGTTTCTTTTGGGCCCCTTCTCAAAGGGGGAGGGGGCAAAACAGGGCAGGGGGAGAGCAGCAACGGCTGGAAAAGTCTCCAGGGACCAGGTCTACCCGACTTTGTGATGCAGCACCCAGGTCTACCTGCCCGGTAGACCTGCCGTCCTGGTTGGCCTGGCCTCCATCGTTCACGCTCAATGAGGTTAGCTGAGATCCCCATAAATTTCTGGGGGAACCTCCTTTGGCTCCTGGGCCCCCTTTTTGACCCTGGGCCCAGGTACAATTTACCCCAGGCTTCCACCGGGCCTGGACATCCCGGGACCTACCTGGGACTGGAGCCCAGAACCCAGGACAGTCCCGGGCATTCCGGGATGGATGGTAAGCCTAGTAATAAAGCATTGTGCACCGAAGATTAGCACTGTTTTTGCAGAGCTATGCTGGGTGCAGACAGACAGTTCCCATTTAGGGGTGTAGGAAGAGAAATGGTGGAGATGAACTTGTTTCTTTGCATATAATCCTGGTGGAATTAAAAATGAGAATAAAAACCAGCCACATGCAGCTGGTCAATAAATTTTAATTTAGTAGACTTGTGCTAATCTGCAGCTAAGAACTAGTACAAAAACTCACTTTGGAGCTTAAGGAGGGATAATGTGGTGTTACAGAAATGGCTCTAAAGTTTCTCAAGCCCAGTAATCTTGTAATATGTCTAGTAGGAAAAGAGGAAATCATTTTTAATTGCTGTCTAAACTACTCTAGATTAAATTTTCCTTCCAATGACATTTTAGGTTTAACAGCATGGTTAAACGTAGCTTTTTTAATATTAGAAACTTTTTTCTCTAATTTTTATTGATTTGCAATTGTTTTGTTTTGTTTTTTTTAAAAGAGACGGTAATATGGAGGAAAGAAAAAAAGAATATATTGATTTGCATCGCATGTTTTTCTTGTTACTTTTCTGTTATTCAGTTGCAGTTGTAAAAATAAAAAAGGGATTTTAAAGCGATGCTACAGGCATGGAAGGGATAACAAAATTCCCACTTGATATATCTCCTCTAGTCTCAGTTTTAGAGCATCTGCTTTTTAGAGATACATTTAAATATAAACAGTTTCCTTTGAGGGGGGAAAGGAGCATAGATAGACGTTGGGATATATACAATTAGGGATCTCTCTTGACTGGAGCATAGGAGATAAAGGAGAAAGTCCTCTGGTTTCCAGTCTTGCAAATATTCATTATGCCACAAATGAAACAGTCACGAGACAAGGAACTAGAGACTTTGCTGAATTTGAATATCTCATCATATTAAATATCTTTGAATATCTATTCATACTCAATGGAGTAGTTTTTAAACACATACACGCACACACACAGATTGTCAATGCAATCCTAACTAAGGATCTGGCCGGCGGCCCAGGGCCGCTAGCCGGATCCTGTGCTCTGGTGGCAGCGTTGCCACTGGGCCGGGGGTCTACTCGGGGAAGGGGACATTCATCGCCTTCCCTAGGTGTAAATTGCAGATTGAAATTTTGATTGAAATCGATTGAGGAGCCCGATCAGCCTCCTCAGAGTTTCGCCAGCTATTTTGCTGGCGGAAGTAGAGGAGGCTGTGTAAAGGCCTAACCAGCCCGGCGGGGACCAGGATATGGCAGGAGCCATTCCCTTGCCCCCTCCCGGGCTGGCTAGTCCAATGGCCCCCCTTCCTCGCCGGCCGGACTGCCCCTGTGCCTGGTGGCGGAAGACTTACGTTCTGCTGTCGGCCGCGTCCTGGTTCGACGTCGGAGTGAGGGAGGCCGGCCTTGCGCCGGCCTCCCTTACTCGAAACTTACGCGAACATGCTTTATGGCACGTTCGCGACATCTCCGGTGCCGGAACGCTCATTGTGGCTCAGCCACCCCCCCCTCAGAATTTGTGCTGTGTGTCTAGTACAAGGGGAAAAAACACTTCAAAGAGCTCTCCCAGGAAATTTGGATTTCCATATGGGAAAACGTTTCTTACAAATCTGTTCATTCTTCCTTTAGAGAAAAATGTACAAAAGGGAACTGTAGATTGTATTTAGCATGCAGCAAAGAACTTACATTATATTATTCACACCTATTTGTTGTAGGGGCTGTGAATCAGGGATAGTCACTTTAGTCACTGGCTCGGGTCCAGGGTGTTTGAGGGACCGCCTCCTTCCTTATAATCCGACCTGTACTCTGAGGTCATCAGGGGGCCCCCTGTTAACCGTGCCGCCATTGACAGAAGTGAGGGGGATGGCGGCGCGGAATAGGGCCTTCTCGGCTGTGGCGCCCCAATTGTGGAATTCCCTCCCCCTGGAATTAAGAACGCCTCCCTCTTTAGAGGCTTTTCGGCAGGGCCTTAAGACGTTTTTATTTAGGACTGCTTTTAATGTCTGACATGGTGGGCTGACCTTTTAACAAATGGTTTTTAACATATGTGACCCACGGGGGTTGTTTATTTTAACTTAAATTGTTAATTAATTATTTTAATGTGTTTATTAATTATTTTAACGTGTTTATATGTATTTTAATATGTTGTAAGCCGCCTTGAGTGCCCTCGGGAGAAAGGCGGGCTACAAATTCTTAAAAAATAATAATTAAATAATAAGAGATTGAGCTATGAAACAGGACTTCCCCAGGTCAATTACTGCAGTACCACTCACTTGCAGCCCAGTCGTGTCCTTTCCCTCCCCTTCTGATGCAGTTGTGCCACCAGAGCGCGTGCCGCATCCTGGGGGAGGCAGTCTTGGAGGTTTGCTTCAGGTAAGGGAACATTTCTGTAATAGCAGAAGAAAATGAGTGTTATGTGTGCAACACGGTCAACGTACATGGAGCCTACACAATCTACAGTTTGATGGTGGGAGTGAATGGAAGGGAGCTGGAAGGGAGGGTAACAAGAGATGAATGGATTCCATTTTTTACTCATGACTAAATGCACAACAAAGAACCTTGTTGCACCTTAAGAGCTCACGGACTGATTGTGCCATAAGTTAGTATGGAATAATGTCTAGTACAACAGTTCCCAAACTTTTCAGCACTGTGACCCACCTTGTCCTCCCTGGTGGGTCGCGACGCGATGCTCCTTCCAGGGCAGTCAGACCGTATTGGGAAGGTGGAGTCCTCTTCTGGGCCAATGACCCACTCTACCAGCCTCCATGGGCCTCAGAATGGCCTGCAGAAGCACTTGGAAGCAACTTCTGGTATTCAGAAGCAAACTGAAAGTTGCATCTGAAAACAGGAAGTAGCTTCTGGGTGCTTCTGCAGGCCATTCTGAGGCCCGCAGAGGCTGGTGGAAAGGGTCATCGGCCTGGAAGAGGCCTCTGGGACCTCCCAAGCTAGTTCAAGGCAAGGGCGGGCGGGAGGGCCCAGATCACAACCCACCTCAGCATTGGGCTGTGACCCACTGAGAAGCCCTGGTCTAGTACATTGGCAGCTCATGTCTACTCAGAAGTAATTTCCATTGAGATCAATGGAGCTTACTCCCCAGAAAGTGTGTATAGGATCGCAGCCTAGATGTATGAAGTCATCCATCAGATGAAGAGGATGTTATCAATGAAACAGGAGGAAAAGTCATATGACGTGTGGATGGGTAGAACAAGAAGTCAAAGGGCCAGGGAAGAGAATTACAGCAGAAAGAAGACATGAGATACTGAAGATGCTCTGAGATGTCACATTTTCAAGGAGTTAGGATGCTTTTATGTAAGAAACTGGCAAGTTGAATCAGCTGACCTTGTAGTACCCATAACCCACATAAGGAGAAGGAAGATTCCCATGCTGGTTTTTGTGAAGCTGCTAATGGTGATGGTAAATCCCCTTAATAACCTATAATAGTGCTTCCCTCTGGAGGCTATCCTGGCCCCGGCACAACGCGGGAGTGGCTTCCAGAGGTAGGTCATGAGCTAGAAGCAAGGGGACAAGGTGGGTTGCAGAAGAGGTATGTTTGGGGATCACTGACCTAAGGGCAGTCAGACCTCTGGAAGCTGCAAGCAGCCGGTTCCATGCGGCAGCAGATTCCAGACACCGGCCGCCTCAGTTAAGATTGTGCAGTGGGAGGGAAGCTGAGGTGGGTGGAATGAGGCAGTGATGGGGTGGGGAGGAGAGCAGATTGAGACCCAGAAGGGGGCAGGTTACATAAGAACATAAGAAGAGCCCTGCTGGATCAGGCCAAAGGCCCATCTAGTCCAGCTTCCTGCATCTCACAGTGGCCCCACCAGATGCCTCAGGGAGCACACAGCCAACAAGATAACCTGTTTCCTGCTGCCACTCCCCTGCACCTGCTGGCACAGAGAAAACCTACTTCTAAAGCCAGGAAGTTGCTTTTGGCTTGTAACCTGTGATGGTCTTATCCTCCATGTATCTATCCAAACCCCTTTTAAAGGCATCTAGGTTGTGTGTGTGTGTGTGTGTGTGTGTGTGTGTGAGTGTGAGAGAGAGAGAGAGACAGACAGACAGACAGACAGACAGACAGAGGGATTGCATTTGTTCTAATTAACAAGTAATTAACTATTGATTGATGCTGATAAGGGGCAGGCTCTGGTGTACCCCCTGCCGTTGGTCCGTGTACCCCTATGGGTACCCGTACCACAGGTTGAGAACCCCTGCTCTAGCAGGTTTGGCGATAGCAGTGTCGGCAAAATCCAAGCCCCCTTCCCAGGTTCAATCCACCTTCACGAGTCCACACATACTTGCACCAGCAATATCTGTGGGGCAGGTCCAAGTGGACACACCAGGCCACCCTGGGGCAAGAGAACAAATGTTCTGTTAACCCAGTGGTGGCCAACCTTTTTATGACATGTGCCACTTTTATTTTTTTTGTATCTTGGGCGTGCCACAAAAATAAATAAATAAAGTAAATAAATAAATAATAAATAACCGTGTTTTTATTTTATTAAATAACCATGTTTAAATAAAAACAGAATCACCTTCAGTTACTTAAGGTTTATTATTATCATTCTTAGAGCACGTAACAATGAACCATAAATGAGCCAGGATGGTGTAGTAGTCTAATGCAAGTACAGTAACTGAACTCACGTCTTTTAATGTTTGGTGGTCTGTTATTGCAATCAAAACCAATTTCAATTCAGAAAAATCTTTCCTGGCAGATGTTTAGTTTCATCAGAAAATTAGTGCAGGTGGTAATCCACCTGTACAAACATGTTTTTAAAAAGTTTATTTTGCATTATACATATTAGGAAATATTCAAAAGCATTACCAACAACATCAATACATACCATAAATCACTTTTAATGTTGGTTGCTCTTAGTGTACTGTATTATCATCACAGTATAAAGAACATATACAAAAAAGGGAGAATATGTGCATTTTCCCCTAAAACTTGGCATTTACATACTGCATTGGAAAGTAACAAATCAAAAATAGTTTTGCTCAAAACTAAATTCCTGTGATGTGTAACAACCATCAAACTGTTTTTATGAGGTAGTAACTCTCTCTCCTCATGTGCTTCTGTAGTTTGCACACACACACACACACACACACACACACACACACACACACACACACACACACACACACACACACACACACACACACACTCTCTCTCTCTCTCTCTCTCTCCTCATGTGCTTCTGTAGTTTGCCCTCTCTCTCTCTCATGTGCTTCTGTAGTTTGCACACACACACACACACACACACTCTCTCTCTCTCATGTGCTTCTGTAATTTGTACACACACTCTCTCTCTCCCCCCGCCCCATGTGCTTCTGTAGTTTGCCCAATCTCCCTCTCTCTCTCTTCTGTGGCCGCCCCTGTATACATTCCTCCATCTTACCTCCTGGTTTATTCAGGGCCGCTTACTCTGTTCAGAAAGAGGGAAGAGGGTGGAGGGAAGAATGAAAACCGAGAGCCCCTCTGGCTCAACAGTGGAGATCGAGCAACAAGAGGACCATCACATGCAGGAGGAAGGACTAGGAAGCCCTGGCAAAGCCAGTGTCCATGAGCAGGAGGAGACGGGGGGGGCAGCCGGGAGCCAAGAAGACCAAAGGACAGGAGGACGGAGGCGTCGCTGAGCGGAGGAGGAAATCTCCGAAGACTGAGCAAGAGTTGGGTGGAGAGTGTGGGGTGGAGAGAGGGAGCTACAAGGAGGAAATGGCTGCAAGACCGTGCAAGGAGGAGGAGGAGATGGCCACAGGGGGCAGTGAAGTTGGGGAGCCCTTTGAAATCCAGCTGGGATGCGGCTCTGGAGAGCGAAAGCCTGCGAAAAGGAAGAAGCGCAAAGCCAGGGAGGCCCCAGAGGACCAAATAAGGGAAAGTCAACCAAATAACGCACCCAAATACCTTTTTATAACAGTAAATAAGGGGCTAGGGGCAGTAACTAATAAAAAGCTAGGAAGCCGTGGCTCCTATGCCCCCTATAATTCCAGGTTCCTTCCAACACTGTCTTCAGAGCAGCGCGCGCTCGCTCCACGCGAGCCTCGATCTACTCTAGGCTGATCTGCGAATCTCACGTTCCATGAAAGACACCCCCCCTTTCAGTCACGCTAATTTACCACCGTCTTGTTGTCTCGTTGCGCTTCTGTTAGTTGCGGGACTAGATCTGAGCCAGGGATCGGCAGTCGTTGGCCTCGGAATCTACTTTCAGCCCCACAACCTAATGAAATGTGCGGATGAATAACAAAGGGTGCTTTTGAGTCTCCCCCACTGCGTCACTACAACAGGCAACCTCCTGCCTCTAGTCTAGAACTAGAGGGTTTAGGGTTAGTATTCTGGTGGGGGTTATTATGTGGGCCTAATTCAGACGTTGTAACCTCCAGGTCAGCTTCAGCCCCGCACCCCTCTAATTTGGAGCTGGCGGGTTGTGGGATTCTGGTCCAGTCCTCCTAGGCACGCGCACTGCCCCTCCGTAGCAGCTTCTCCCGCACTTTAGTAGTGGGCGATTTAGTCCAAGCAAAGCAGGACGAAAGGAGCGGCAAGGATAGCAGAAGCCGGGGGAGCCTCCCGGAAGAGGAAAGCAAAAGAGGATGGTGTACACGAGGAGAAGAAGAAGCCAAAGAAAGAGGGAAGGGGGAAAGCGGAGGACGACAAGTGGAAGCGGTCAGTTGTGTGTGCGTGCTGGGCTGCGTGTGTGTGCGCGCGCATGTGCAGGGCGGGGCCACAGGGTTCGAGTCGACGCTACACTGCAGGTTTGTCCCTTTATACAGGCGGGCAGGCAGGCAAAAACACGCTAAGCTTTGTACAGCAGCACTGTTGTAGCTAAGGGGGTCACTCCGTCGCCGGAAAATCTAGCAGGGAAGAAGAGAGGCGTGTGCGACCGCGTGCCACCCGACGGACCTTCCCGTGCCACTCTGTGGCACGCGTGCCGCGGGTTGGCCACCTATGTGTTAACCCGAGGAGGCCTCGGTAGACCAAAACTCCACCGCAGGATGCAGTCGCTGCATCGCTGCTTAGGAAGTTACAGTGGATTGGGCTGCCTGCCTATAACAACTTTTGCTGCATTTTATTTTTCACTTTGTAGTTTTCAACAGTGGCAGAAATGCTGCAAAACCCCCTATGTTGTTTATATGGTTGTATTTTTTTTCCAAAGACTGAGTCTTTAAGCCTCTGCGGTTATTACTGTACTAGGGAAGAAGTGAAAAGTTTGCAGTATTACTTTTGGGTGTCTTTCCTCTGCCTTTATTGCTATCTTTTTCTAGAAAATGCCTGTAGTCTATAATTTAACGGAGTGTGCTGCCCGAGAGATAGGGCCTAGCTATACACAAGCACAAAAGTGCTAGATCAAGTTGTGATCCACAGTGGTTGTCAAGCACAGTTCTGGAACACACAGGAAAATTATGTGCCACAACTGCTTTTTCATGAACTTGCCCAACTATTTTGTTTTTGCAACTTGTATGCATTTTGTGTTAATATACAGCATATGTTTGCCAATGAAGTAGAAAACACTAAAGTTTATTTTCTGCCTTTTAAATCTGATCTCCTGGCACTTGCTTTGTACTGATCAGTCACACTGGCATCTTTTAAATAAATTTTAAATTTAAAGTTTTAAATAAACTTTGAATAATGGTTGTAATCCCTAAACTGGCAGGTTAAAGCAGAGCATCTTGCATGATTTCAGTTGACTCTGTTGACTCCCTACACTGAATGCAAGGAGCTTGCTCTTATGTACACTATGGGGCTGCTTAGCTCCTCCCCTTTTTGGTTGGTCATTTGGGCGGGAATTTCAAACCAAACTGCCTTTCCTGCACTTGTTTAACTTAAATAGTTTTGGAGGTAAACCTGCCATTTGTATTCCTTTAAATTCACAAAACAGAAGAGGAAACCGTTTTTAACCTCTGCCCTTGAAACACATATGGAAATCATTTGTCAGCTGGCTAAACAGGGAGGAACGCAATTCGAATTTAGAGTAGAATAATAATGTCACTCTAAATTCAACTTTATGTCTTAATAGTTCTGCTTTAGCATGTGATCTGAATGACTGCCCTTTGTCCTTCGGTTTCCTGGGCTTTACTTTATCATAGTCAAGCAGTGGAACTGAAGGGAAAACGGCTCACGTGTCATGGACAGGAGTCCAACTCTAAGTGCAGGTGAACAGCTGTCACAGATGAAATGCCATCTTTCCCTTCATCATCGTAGAGCCCAATCCTATCCTCCACCTCCCCCGCCGTTACAGCGGCGCCAAAATGGCAGCCACTGCATCCTGTGCGGGTGGGGGGCAGGACCGGGAGGCTTCTGCAGGGCAAGGGGATATTCAATCCCCTTAGCCCTGTGTAAGCCTCTTGGGCCGCAATGGGTCTCCTCGAACCTATGCTAGCAATTTTGTGAATGTAAATCCGAGGAGAGAAAAGGGGCAGGGAGGCTGCAGGGAAGGAGGATAGGATCTGGTGTGGGTCTTCCGCGATGGATCCTCCCCCTCCTGCAGCCTCCCCATCCCCAGTTACGCCCCCTCTCTGCCCCTGATCCACCCTCCCCCTGCCTTCCCTCTGGCTTACCTTTCCTGGCACACGTCCGGACGTCCTCTGGCGAGGCTGGGAAGGCAGAGACCTTCCCGCCGGCATCCCCAACAACATGCTGATCTGCACGATGTCGAGGAGGCTTTTGTGACTGCTTTATGGCAGTCAGTGCCAACATGGGAGGTGCGCTGCCATTGGGCGGCGTGCATAGGATTGGGCAGCCCGATAATTACTGTTCATTGAAGGTAGTTTTCACAGTCAACTGCAAATAACTAAATAGTAAGTCACTGAGGGCCAAATCCTATCCAACATTCTAGGACTGATGTAGCCATGCCAATGAGGCATCTGCTGCATTCTGGGGGGGGGGGCAGTCACAGTGGCCTCCTCAAGGTAAGAGGACATTTGTTTGCTTACCTCAGGGCTGCATTGCAGCTGCATCAGCGCTGGAAAGTTGGATAGGATTGGGACCTGAGTAATGAGGCATCGAGTGAGGAAGATGCACTGGTACACCAAATGCCACCTGCACTGACTCAGTGGTGCGCCAGTCTCCACTGCTTCACCTCCCACTCCCTAGATTTGAAAAGAGAGGAATGGAGTGAACGAGGAGGAAGTGTGGAGGCGATTGGTGGGCTTTTAGAGTATCAGAAGCACTGGTGGATTAACTATCAGATTGGTGATGCTTATCTAGGCCACTCCTTTCTCCTCCCCACATCCTCTCCGACTCCAGCCCTCTCTTGGGTTGCCAAGTAAGCTATTCCTGCAGATTTTTTTTTCCCCAACATGATATAATGTTGGAAATTCCTGGAAGCCTTGTTAACACCTTCAAGATTGCATTCAGTAGTCACCTGGGCATTCATGCTGATTCCTGGAGGCTTTGAGTCAGTCCTGGAAAGTTGGCAACACTAGTTCCATCTTCTTTTTCAAATCCAAGAAGTGGGTGGTGGAGGAGAGGTGGGCGCCCCTTGCCAATTCACTGGCGGATGCAACTGCCTCGCCAAGCCTGATGACTGATCTGGCCCTGGCGATGCATGTCACATGTGTGAATTGTCCCCAATGCTCACTAATTTGGATTTTCACTAGCTGGCTGGTAATTTTACAGCGAGATTGTAAAACTTGGAAGCAGATCCAGATTGAAGGACTGGAGAACATGTGGAACAAGAGTAAGGCCCAGTGTTCACTTAATCATATCATCGGACTAATTATCAAATTGTTTAGCATGACCAGCCAGCAAGCAAATTAGATTAATGACCTGGTCTCTCTTGTCATTAGCCTTGGAAGAATGAAGTGGCTTAGTTGCCGTTTGTGTTCCACAAGCCTAGATACATTGTCTGTTTTTTATGCTATGATATTTTTTTCTTCTTGCCAAGTTTTACAGTTTAAATCTACAGACACACAAAGAGAAACTGCTTGATCAAAAATTCCA
Organism: Plestiodon gilberti rubricaudatus; assembly: GCA_026170595.1. Lineage (NCBI taxonomy): Eukaryota > Metazoa > Chordata > Lepidosauria > Squamata > Scincidae > Plestiodon > Plestiodon gilberti. Next base: position 43,582,959 of record JANXHW010000002.1, read on the forward strand.
CTGTGAGTAAAAAAAAAAAAAACAAGCTTGGACTGGACCTATTGGATTCGTATCAAATTGCCTCATTTGGCTGAAAGGCAGGGAAGATAGGAAAATCATTGTATTTGGAGGGCGGAATGGAATCTGCAAACACAGGAGACAAATCAGAGTGTGACCTGGCATTTATGTTGCCGGCATGAGTGCAGGAAAAGGAGGTCTGCTAATTATTTTTATTGCATGTAAGGCTTTTAGCACTAAGCATGAGATCAACCCATCTGTGGACCCCCCCTTTTTAAGGTCAGTTCTTGCTCTTGTATCCCAGCATATGTTTTGAGATTGCTGAATGTCTTTAGTAAAGCTTTTCTGAGCCCCTAGGTTCAGACTTGTATGTAAGAAGAGCTGTAGCTTTGCATTTTTTTTTTCCATGTGAAACGGGCCCTTGGCCACAATTCCCATGGCGGTGGGCCATCTGGGTTGAAAATCTGATTCCAGCATTGAGGCTTACCTCATTGTCACGAGGAAAGAGGAAATAAATTTGAGAAACATCTGTTTTTCACCTTGGACAAATTTGTCAATTTGGACGCAGTGATTCACAGCTGTTTTGCCTTTGCTTAGGAAGACCTAGGGTTCCTCCCCTTCTGCAACTATGGGGAAAGGAAAAGTTTGCCTCACAAGGCTGAGGTGCAACTAACCCTGAAGATAAGGAATGGGTTATAGCCAATTCTGAAACAGATTGAAGTGGACATGGCTGGCTGGGCACCCTGGGAAAAATCTGTGGATAGAGCATTTAGCAGGGGTTGTTGAACAGGCTTCTGAAAAGGAAGCTTTTCATTATTTTAGAACATTTAATGAAAATGATAATAGACCAGGTGCTCCAATGAATGTATTAAGTTTCAAGCAACAGGATTTTTTTTTAATGTACTAAAGACAAACCTTTTGTCTTCCTTTTTTTTTATTCCCCGCTCTACAGAAACCCCTTTGTGAAGGAGATGTCCTATCACACAATATGTCCCATCACAGTCTCACTGATTGGCAGCAGCCTCTGAACAATGTCTATGTATACTGATTGCAGTGTCAAACACATACAAACAAGCGTTCTTGATGGCTTCCCTGCAGTTGTGGAATGCTCTTTCCCTGGGGATTCACCAAAGGGATGGTGTCGAAGGTTTTCTATGTTGGGCATCCCATGCCCATCAGCAGGACCACTTGCCCAGGATGATCCCTGAACCCTCGGTAGTCTAATTCACAACATCACACTCAAAGTTCATAACAGTGGCCCACCAGATGCCTTGTGTGCTCCTTAAGGCATCTGGTGGGGCCACTGTGAGATACAGGAAGCTGGACTAGATAGGTCTTTCGCCTGATCCAGCAGGGCTCTTCTTATGTTCTTATATAACACTAGGCTTACCAGATCTCCAACCAGGACAGAGTGCTAGACCTTTAGGAGACGGAATGTGGGCAGGTGTAGCTTGTTAAACCTTAGAGCACAATCCTAGGCATGTGTACTCAGAAGTAAGCCCCATTGTGTTCAGTGGGGCTTGCTTCTGAGTAGACATGCCTAGGATTGTGCTCTAAGGTTTAACAAGCTTTTTGTTGTTGTTCAGTCGTTAAGTCGTGTCCGACCCTTCGTGATCCCATGAACCATATCCCGCCAGGCCTTCCTGTCCTCCACTATCTTCCTGAGTTCGCTCATTTTCATGTTCGTTGCATCGGTGATGCTGTCTAACCATCTCATTCTTTGCCTTCCCCTTCTCCTTTTGCCTTCACTACACCTGCCCATATTCCTTCTCCTAAAGGTCTAGCACTCTGTCCCAGTTGGAGATCTGGTAAGCCTATATAACACTACTACTACTATTGTTGTTGTTGTTGTTGTTGTTGTTGATAATAGTTGCTATGAATTATTTATTAATATTTTACAATTATTAAGTTATATATCCCTTTTAATGTGAAAATAATTCACAGCCCTTATCTTGCTTTGGACTTCAAAAAGAGAAAATGGCTGTTGTGATGAGCAGGCACATACTGTTGTATATGAAAGCAGTGCAATTTTACACCAGGGATCAACTTGGCTTGGAAATTCACAGATATACTATAAAGGTACCATTCCACTCATTATTAGATATATTAGAAATGTCATTCTAAATTTGCTTTGCCAGTAAAACGTATAAAAACAATAAAATCATGCTGAAAAGGTTATTATACATCAAGATGTAATCTATTTTATATTGGATTCTTGTATCAGGGGAAAAAAAACACCCCAAAACAAAACTTACCTTCAGCCAAAGAAATAATTCTTATGGTTGGAATTGCAGTTTGAATGCTACAGGCTATTTAATTACAAACTAAATTTCTCTATATCCTGATGTTTTGTAAATCGGTTTCTCTGTAGCCAGTATGATCAGACACAGCACTGCAATGAAATGTTAGCTTAGCTACAATTTGTAGCCACGGAGACAGAAATGAAATTTTAACACATGGAAATGTATACGCTGAATGAAAATACCTTGTCTAAGTAGACTAAAATTAACTTCTGTTATGTTTCATATGCGAAGTGCACAGAATCAAGGGCAGATTTTGCAAAGAACTTAATTTGCATTTAAGGGCCAAGTTAAAAGCATCAGTTTCCAATGGACTTGCAAGCTGATCTAGTCAATTTCATCACTCCCTTCTCAGGGACACATGGAAGTTACCACAATCAAGAATGAGAAAAACAGACTGCACCACTTACATTTATACAGTTACCAACCTATCCCAAAACTGATCCATCATCATGATAAAAAACTATTGAGACGTTCTTTTTACCATGTGTGTGTGTGTGTGTGTGTGTGTGTGTGTGTGTGTGTGTGTGTGTGTGTGTGTGTGTAAAAACCTTAATTAAATTTGTTGTTGAACCGCTTTATTCCAATCTTTTCATTAAAGACCATCTTATTTGACTTGGTATCCAACCCTAGATTGGCCAGAAAGAGGTTTGGAGGCATCATTGTATGTTGGTTCTTGTCCTTCCTGGAAGGTAAGTTCCAGAAGGTGGTGCTGAGGGACTTCTTCTTGGCTCCTTGGTCTATCTATGCCATAGATTCTATGGAGTCCCTCAGGGTTCCATTCTGTCCCACATGCTTTTTAATCTAATGAAACTGCTGGGGGATGTCACCCGGAATTTGGGGTGGAGTGTCACTCACTGATATGCTGATGACTCCAAGGAGGCTGTGGAAGTCCTGACCCAGGAATTCCAACCCAGGAAGTGTCTAAAGTTGGAGATGGTTTGAATTAGTGTTAACAAGGTAAAATAAATCTGGATGAAGGAGAGGGGGTATTAGTGAGGAGTTGTTCAACCCAGGAATTGGATTGTCAACTTGTTCCGGATAGAATTTTACTGCTTAATTTCTCATTGTTATATGTTTTGCTTTTCTGTGGAGCACCACTTGGATTCTGCCAGCTGGTGGTTACCATCCCCCCCCCCCCGTGCCCTGGTAGAATGCTACATCCAGTTTTGACCTTCAGTATTAACACCAAGAGGAGAGGACCAGGGACAGCTACTGGAACAATGAATGCCCTTTCAAGGAGAAGTGGAATAATATAGAGTGCAGCACACAGGAATTCAATTTACAGTGGATAGTTTTGATAAGAATCAACCCAAATCCATGCGGTAAGAAGTGGTGACCTTGAAACTACTGCAGAAATGAGAACAATAGGTCTTGGTCCTGAGGTGAGATTTCACTGTGTTAAATTAATGACATCTAATTATCTAGTAATTATAGTGTCATTCACACCTGCCTCCACTCATGACTGCTGTTCAAGGATGTAAATGAGAGATGTCATGTGGACACAGAAGCCATTTGGTAAAAAAAATACACGTTCAAATGGAAATGATAGACATGGGATCAAAAAAAAGAAGACATTTAGTTTTGCAGTCGTTTTCCCTTTTACCAATCACCAGTGTCCAGTGCCTGTGATGTATGCATTGATCTAACACCTGAGTGCAAGGAAGCAAGTTAACATTGCACTAAAAGAACTGAATTTTAATTTTGAAACCACAGAGTATGCCAAGTGTATTTTTTTTAATATGAAAGAACACATTAGGAAATGCATTTGATTTAATCTTAAACAGTGCTCAGGATCTGGTAAAATAGATGTTGAGAAACAATGTCCAAGAAGCGAACTAAAATGGACGGGCATGGGCAAATTTACGTCAGGTGACCATCATATCTACTACTGTGGGCATGAATCCCTTAGAAGAAATGGAGTAGCCCTCATAGTCAATAAAAGAGTGGGAAAGGCAGTACTGGGGTGCAACCTCAAAAACGACAGAATGATTTCAGTTCGAATCCAAGGCAAACCATTCAACATTACAGTAATCCAAGTGTATGCCCCAACCACTGATGCCGAAGAAGATGAAGTTGACCGGTTCTATGAAGACCTACAAAACCTTCTAGAACTAGCACCCAAAAAAGATGTCCTTTACATCATAGGAGACTGGAATGCTAAAGTAGGAAATCAAGAAATAAACGGAACAACAGGCAAGTTTGGCCTTGGAGCGCAAAATGAAGCAGGGCAAAGGCTAACGGAGTTCTGTCAAAAGAACACGCTGGTCATAGCAAACACTCTTTTCCAACAACACAAGAGGCGACTCTACACATGGACATCACCAGATGGTCAATACCGAAACCAGATAGGTTATGTGCTTTGCAACCAAAGATGGAGAAGCTCTATACAATCAGTAAAAACAAGACCTGGAGCTGACTGTGGCTCAGATCATGAGCTTCTTATTGCAAAATTCAGGCTTAAATTGAAGAATGTAGGGAACACCACTAGACCAGTCAGATATGACCTAAACCATATCCCTTATGAGTATACAGTGGAGGTGAAGAATAGATTTAGGGCATTAGACCTGGTAGACAGAGTGCCTGAAGAACTATGGACGGAAGTTCGTAACATTGTACAGGAGGCAGCAACTAAAACCATCCCAAAGAAAAAGAAATGCAAGAAAGCAAAGTGGCTGTCAGATGAGGCTTTACAAATAGCTGTGGAAAGAAGGAATGCAAAAAGCAAGGGTGAAAGGGAAAGATATAAACAACTGAATGCAGAGTTCCAGAGAATAGCAAGGAGAGATAAGAAGGCCTTCGTAAATGAACAATGCAAGGAAATCGAGGAAAACAACAGAATGGGGAGGACTAGAGATCTCTTCAAGAAAATTGGAGATATCAAGGGAACGTTTTGTGCAAAGATGGGCATGATAAAGGACAAAAAAGGCAGAGACCTAACAGAAGCAGAAGAGATTAAGAAGAGATGGCAAGAATACACAGAAGAACTATACAAGAAAGATCTGAATGTTCCTGATGACCACGCTGGTGTGGTCACTGACCCAGAGCCGGACATCCTAGAGAGTGAAGTCAAGTGGGCCTTAGGTAGCATTACTAACAACAAAGCTAGCGGAGATGATAATATCCCAGCTGAGCTACTTAAAATCCTAAATGATGATGCTGTGAAAGTGCTGCACTCAATATGCCAACAAATTTGGAAAACTCAGCAGTGGCCAAAGGATTGGAAAAGGTCAGTTTACGTTCCAATTCCAAAGAAGGGCAGTGCCAAAGAGTGTTCAAACTATTGCACAATTGCACTCATTTCACATGCTAGCAAGGTTATGCTCAAAATCCTACAAGCGAGGCTTCAGCAGTATGTGGACTGAGAACTACCGGAAGTACAAGCTGGGTTTCGAAGAGGCAGAGGAACTAGAGATCAAATTGCCAACATGCGCTGGGTCATGGAGAAAGCACGAGAGTTCCAAAAAAACACCCACTTCTGCTTCATTGACTACGCAAAAGCTTTTGATTGTGTGGATCACAACAAACTGTGGCAAATTCTTAAAGAGATGGGGATACCAGACCACCTTACCTGTCTCCTGAGAAACCTGTATGCGGGTCAAGAAGCAACAGTTCGGACCGGCCATGGAACAACTGATTGGTTCAAAATTGGGAAGGGAGTACGGCAAGGCTGTATATTGTCACCCTGCTTATTTAACTTATATGCAGAGTACATTATGAGAAATGCAGGGCTGAATGAATCGCAAGCCGGAATCAAGATTGCCCGGAGAAACATCAACAACCTCAGATATGCAGACGATACCACCCTAATGGCAGAAAGTGAAGAAGAATTAAAGAGCCTCTTGATGAGAGTGAAAGAGGAGAGTGCAAAAGTTGGCTTGAAACTCAACATTAATAAAACTAAGATCATGGCATCTGGTCCCATCAATTCCTGGCAAATAGAAGGGGCAGAAATGGAAGCAGTAACAGATTTTACTTTTTTGGGTTCCAAGATTACTGCAGACGGAGACAGCAGCCATGAAATTAAAAGACGCTTACTCCTTGGAAGGAAAGCTATGGCAAATTTAGATAGCATAGTAAAAAGCAGAGATATCACCATACCAACAAAAGTTCGTATAGTCAGGGCGATGGTGTTCCCAGTAGCAATGTATGGTTGCGAGAGTTGGACTATAAGGAAGGCTGAGCGCCGAAGAATAGATGCTTTTGAACTGTGGTGCTGGAGGAGACTCCTGAGAGTCCCTTGGACTGCTAGGAGATCAAATCAGTCAATCCTAAATGAAATCAACCCTGATTGTTCCCTGGAAGGACAGGTACTGAGGCTGAAGCTCAAATATTTTGGCCACCTAATGCGAAGAGAGGAGTCTCTGGAGAAGACTCTGATGCTGGGAAAGATTGAAGGCAAAAGGAGAAGGGGAAGGCAAAGGATGAGATGGTTAGACAGCATTACCGATGCAACGAACATGAAAATGAGCGAACTCAGGAAGATAGTGGAGGACAGGAAGGCCTGGCGGGATATGGTTCATGGGATCACGAAGGGTCGGACACGACTTAACGACTGAACAACAACAACAATGTCCAAGAACCTCATAACTATTGGAAGGACTGTCTCTTGGAATGTTCTTATCTTCTTTGTGGTTTAAACAATCACCCACAATGCTGGACTATTAACATATATAGATCTACTGCAGGAACATAAATAATTAGGAAGCTCTTGGATAGCCTTACTCTTTCTAAGATCCATACTCATGGACTCACACATTTACCTTTATGTACTTTGGTTTGATTTTTCAACAGGGTGACCTGGGCTGACAGCCTCTGTTTTTAGAAGAAGATATGATGTTGACCACAATCCCTGGGATGTATATTTCTGTTATGATAAATTGATAGGAACTTTTTTTTTTTGCTTTTGTATATGCTATTGGTCCATTTTAGTTCTGTTGACATCACTCTTTTGTTTCCCTTCAAGAATAAACTCATCAGTATTCACATCTCTTTCTTGCAAGTCCTGAGGCGGGTGAAGTTGAGCACAGTTACGTGTCCATTCAATTATTAATTGCAAATATAATTACAGATAAAGGCTGTACATAGCCATGAATATTTAACATGTAAATAATTAAAATGTGGTGCTTCAAAGCACTTTTACCAAAAGCTGCCAGGATTGCAACGTTATGCCTGATTGAAAAGTTAGAATAACATTCCAGAGGTTGGGCATAGGAGCTAACAACTTGCCAACCAAAGACCGGCCTTTTCCCATGCTTGCTTGCCCCTTCTTGCCCTCCTCCTGACAGTACATTGGGTGCAATCACTGCCACTGGTATTAAGACTTTGGGAGGTCATCTGGCTGAGTGGGATCTCTGATGGACCTCAGCCAGGGTCCAACCTGGATGACCCCTGACACCATCCCTCTAACCAGCCCCCTCTTCTCATGATTAGGAAGTGAGCATGCATGTCCCCTTCCTAGCACACTGGAGAGCAGTTGTCTCTACGCAGATGCCCAAGGTGGGGCAGTTAAAATGGCTCTCCCATACAATTAAGCACCTGCTTGCTGGCATTCTGAGGGACAAGATGTGCATGTGCACTCACTTCCTAATCGTAGTATAAGGAGGGTCTAGTTGGATAACTACCATCTGAACTGGTCCAAGGGAAGTTTACAATGGTATATAAGAAAAATGAATTAACCTTAGTAAGGCACTACAGGGCAACTCTCCTCCATGAGGGACACTTTCCTTGAGAACTATCGTTAGTTCCAGCATGTTGTTTGTTACAGCAGAGCCAACATGTAGATATGCACATGGTCTGCAACTATAAGTTGTAACTAGTCAAGCAGGCAGCAATCTAATTCTGCTGTTGAGCGGATATCAAGTGTCAAATGCAGGAGCCAAAGAAATAACCCGAACTTCAGCAGAGAAGCCCCATTCAGTTCAATGGGGTCGGGACTGATAAAGCATCTTGATAACTGAGTTGAACATTACAACCAAAAGTAGAGGCATGGCAATGCTCCAAGTGTGGACGAACCCTGACTAATGCTGTTCCTTGACATAAATTACTGTGGCACTTTAGAAATTAATCACCTGGGTGAACGTGAACTACCAAAGCTGCCTGAATTAATGACCATAGCTATCATGGACTTAACTCATAAGGGGGAAGGATCCCAGTGCTCATTATTATTTGGTCACTGATGTTGCCCAGGTGAGGGTTTCATGGGACTTCGAATATAGCTGAAATGGACACAGCCTGTAAGAAAGTTAACAGATGGCATCACAAATGGATTGCCACTCTTGGGAGTTTTGTTTTTGAACGTACTGCCATTAGGTGTGGTTGTCCTTTCTGTGCAGGCCAGGTGGGGTACATCTCTCTGCAGAGGGTTGTGGTCTCTATTTAGAGACTTGTAAAGGGGATGAGTTAATTGTGTTGGGAGGATGGACATGTTCAAGCTAGACTAACCTCCCCGCTATGGCTGGTATTCGAGTTCATGTGAAATGGCTGCCTAGATTTAAAAGCACTCAATTTAACTTCCAATTACATGATAAAAGGGTGGAGCATCAGTTCTGTTGGCCAAGGTCCTGATGGCCCACAGGGGCCACATCAGCAGCTGAGACAAGGATCTAGTTGAGCCTGCTTCATGGGACTCAACTTCATTGTCGGGTTCTATCTACCTGAGAGATGTGGATATTGAAGGACTTGCTTGCAGCCTGATCCTGCCCAACTTTAGGACAGCGGAGTTCTCACTTCACTTACCTAAGGTGTTGTAAATGTGCTGTGTAAGGCACGTTTTCTACACTCTGGGAGCAAGCGGTGCTGGCACAGAGGCCACCACTGCTTACTCCACTGCCTTCCAGTTGCTGCGCCGGCTGATGCAGGTAACATCTGTGCTGGATGGCAGGAGGGCATGGAGAGGGTGGGCAGGGGTGGCAAGGGAAGGGGTCATTGGGTGGCCCGGCCTGGGGTGGGGATATTGGTGCTGGGTTGCGCCAATATCCAATACCCCTTCCCAGGCTGGGCCACTGGTGTCACTGCAGGGGGGAGCGGAGCTCTTAGTTCATCAGAGACTGATGTTCCACCCTTTTATCATGTAATTGGAAGTTAAATTGAGGGTTCTATTTTTTATTTTATGGTTTTATTTTTTTTTGCAGATGTTGGTGTTTAACCAAAATGGAATAGCAGAAAGTGATGTTATGTGTTTTTATTCCAATTTTTCCCATTTTAACAGCTTTAAGAGTGTACTAGGTAGGTTGTATAGGTTGTACAGTGTCAGTAGTTGAAGAATAACACAAAATTACATAGTTTTATTTTTTTCACAGATTTTTTAGCAAAAAGTAATGGTTTATATTTTTATGAGGTTATCAACAACAATAAAACAATACCCCTACACATTAGCTATACCATCAGGGGCTAATTCGCCTGCTCTCAGCCTCGAATGTGGTATATGCTATCAGCTGCCAAAAACGCCCTTCCTCTGACTACATAGGGCAAACAGATCAGTCTCTATGCAAAAGTGTAAATGGACACAAGGCTGACATCAACATGGGCAACATTCAGATGGAGGTGGGTGCCTACCAATCTACTGCCTGAGACGACCACCTCAGTTGGCCTCATGAATGGGCTGGCCTTGGTAGCTTCTGATGGTGGTAGGATTGACAGTGTCTTCAGTATCTAGAGAAAGCTACTGTTAGTGTCAGAAGAACTGTTATCCTCAGCATCACATTGTAATACATCCTAAATATGTTTATGGTAAGATCTCTGAGAGAACGTCCAGGGAGATGAAATGGTTTCCCATTGAAACCTACTGTTTTCTATATATTCCTGTTTCTAATGTGTTTCTATTGACTTCAACTGTAATGTCATTGTCAGCGCAATCCTGTGCAACCTTGCACCGGTGTAACAGTAGATGCACCAGTGTAAGTGCACTTAAAATGCTGTTACACCGGTGCAAGGTTACACAGGATTGTGCTGCCTCTGTGTGTGTGTGTGTGTGTGTGTGTGTGTGAGAGAGAGAGAGAGAGAGAGAGAGAGAGAGAGAGAGTTCATGTGCCAATCTTTTCTATAATCAACTGACAGATCTGGAAGAACTTTTTGTCTTTTCACAACACAAACAACAATTTCAGGAGATATTTTTTTTAAGGCTTGCTTAGCCATGAATGCCAGTGTTTGCATATGATCTCAGCTGCTTTGTTGGAAGCTTAATCCATGCACGTAGACAGCCAATTTATCAGAGCTCAGTGGTACTACCGTTGGGTTAATTTGTGCACAAATGGTCCAAATGCTGCTTCCAATGATCAGTCAGCCCCTCCAGTGTACTCAGTTGGAATTGTCCAGATGTAACAAAGCACACAATTTGGCCCACTGCATCCCCTCTAAATACACTTACTGAATTGTTTGGCCTCCCTCTTGGCTTTGCTCTTGCCGCGTTGAGTCATTACATTAATTTGTTTATCATGTTGTGTGCTCTGATAACAGTTTCCCTTCATCCTGCACAGCTGCCCAAATGGACAACAGATGCCAAGTTTGGGAACGAGCTCCTATTAGCAGATGGCCAGTATGTGAAAAGTAGCTTGCCTCTGTAAGGTATTTTATAAATGTTCCTTACTAGAAGTGATTTGGAAAGAATCTCATATTCTCTCTTTAAGATACTGCAGGATAACGTTCACAGCTGATTGCATAACAGATTATACAGAACTGTGTCTAAAAACTAAGGAAATGATAGAAGGCCTCCATAGTTTCTATTTAACAGCGCTGAAATAATCAAAATCTTGTTTCTTTACTCAAAGAGCCATGCCTATTCCGTCAATACATCATTGCTAACATTTCATGTTTCATCAAAAGTCCAGAATTGGCCAGAATGTGGAAATATGGGTATTTATTTCCAGACATTGAAAAACGTCATGTGGGACTATCAACATTCAGATACAAATATTGATGTTTGGTCGATTTTGGACATTTGAAATCTATTTTGTCAAGGACAAAACAGATTGGGAGATACATCCAAAAATATGAGTGATTGCTGTATACGCCCTGTTCTGAATGTGGGGAGAGTTTATACCACTGATTGCAACCCTGGGGTGGAATCACAGGTAGAAACTGCCCTCACATTCAGCACTGGTCTCTGGTGGCAAATACTGATCACGGGGAGGGCAGGGACAGGGCTAACATCCAGAATCTGAAGGCTCCTCATGTGTTTGCTCCTCACATAAAACCAACACCTACACAGGGCTTATATGTTTTCAATATGGATACAGTCGGACTTTTTTATCCACAGTTTTTCCATCCACGGATTTGACTCAACACGGGTGGCAAAACTGTGGAAGAGGGAGTCTGATCATGCTGCACCTCTTTTTTCAGCGTTGTCGGGGGGGGGGTCGCCAGCTGCTTCCCACCTCCTGCGTGTGTCCAAACTGATGAAAAAAGAAAAAATGCAACCGAATCTGTTGGGGGCCTGCCAGCCACTTCCCAGCATGTTCAAACTGCTGAAAAAAATATGCAACTGGAAGTCTCTGGTGCCATCTACAGGTTGCTTCCGGTAGCGTTCTCCCCCCCCAGTCAATTTAAACAAACGCAGGAGGAGGGAAGCAGCGAAGATGCTGGAAGAAAGTTAATGTGGCACCACTCCCCACCCTGGCTTTCATATAACACTGTTGTTTTTTTTAAATCCACTGGGGTTTTTATTTTTTTTTAAATCCCCAGTGGATGAAAAGGTCCAACTGTACTTCATAGGTCAGCAGGACCTTATCTACACATCTTATCTCTTTCACTTGGTGACCACCCCTATTTTGGGATGCTTTTATTCATTCTGTATTTCCCAAGCTGTTTTGTTTTTGACAAAACCAGTTTCTAAAAAAAGAGAATGATTAGAAACCTGCTAGAAAGTGGGAGACGACAAATTCTATATGTCAAGTTGCTCATTTATTGGTGTGATTAGAAGTACCAAAATACCGTATTGGTCTGAGTATAAGACTCACTTTTTTCTCCTAATTTAAGTTTTTAAACTAGGGGTGTGTCTTATAATCAGGCTGTTGCAATTTAATGCCAGTGATTTAATTAAATTTTTTTAATAGCACCAAACTTTAAGGGTGCGTCTTATAATCAGGTGCGTCTTATACTCGGGACAATACGGTAGTATCGCTCAAATCCACACTGATGAATCAAAAGTGATATAAAGGTCTGTCATAGGGGATATATAATACATTATGTTCAGAATTCTGATTAGATCAAGAATGACATTATTTCATTCTAGGCCCTGCGAAACACATGGTTTAACTAACTGCTCAGATCATCGTCTTTGACAAGAGGGGAAACTGAGTGACACAGATTGTTATCAAACAAGCCTCCACTCCTGACTGCAGAGGGATTGTCGCCAGTTTTAAAGATCCTTTCTTGCTCGGATAAGCTATTGTCTTGATGTTTCTGTAGGAAATACAGATGGTGACACAGTTAAATCAAACCGATTTGAAGAAGACAGGAAATTGCATATATATATTTAATATATTTGGTAAATGCATATCCTCTTATCCTCCTGATTGCTTTGTATAAATGGAAACAATCTGATTCTACACAATGTTCTCACTAGTGGTCTAAAATTAAAATGTAGGCTGTTCTCGGTTTCCCTGTGGATTTTTCCAGGTGGGATGCAATGCAAACTTTTTTTCTAAGTACTTTTCACTTTAATCAGCCATGTTTGCTACATCATCTTTGACAGATTATTGAACTGCTCAGCAGTAGTTTGTACATAGCAGATTTATGCTCCAATCCTATCCCCCACCAGCTTATGCAATGCAACTGTGCTGTCGGAGTGCATGCTGCATGCTGTGGTGGTGGGGCAATCGGATGTCATTGCAAATCAATATTTTTTACCTATCCATAGCTGCCTGCCTGCCAATGGGTCTCCTCAGACCTACGCCAGCTATTTAGCTGGTGTAAGTCTGAGGAGCATCATACCAAGAAAATGGGGAAAGGAGATTCACCCCCTCTCTCCCTTGAACCCCTGCTCTCCCCACCCCACTCCCTGCCCTGATCCTCCTGCTAACCACCCCCACTGCCACCTTAGCTGCTTCTGTGGGGCTTGTGCACGCTCCTGTTGCAGGTGCATGTCCTCCAGCTATTTGCACCGGCAATCCTGCAACTCACAACAGCAGCGCACCATTTGTGATACTGTGCTGGGACTTATGGCGATTCACCTCCATAAGCCCACAATAAAATTGGGCTGTCAGTTTAGCACATGGCCACATTCATCCAGGACATGTGTTTTACTGTTTTCTTCTAAAATGATTTTCCAAAATCCATTTCCAGTCATATTTTTCCTCACTTGAATTTTGAGGTGATATGATTCACTTGTCTGCGTAATCTCTAGAGTCTGTATTTTTAAGGGGAAAATACTTGTTGATTTGTTTCTACTAGAAACACCACTCTCTCTCTCTCTCTCTCTCTCTCTCTCTCTCTCTCTCTCTCTCTCTCTCTCTCTCTCTCTCTTTTGCAAGGAGAACTTACTTTGCTTGGTTGGGACAACTTTTGATTTGATTTCTTAATCCACTTGCTTCCTGTGTAATCCAATTATGGTTTCAAAATGAAATTTCTCACAGCAAGGATATGAAGAGAAAATGCATCTTTCACATCCCTCAGTTGCATGATGAGAGCTGGTGTAACTTACAGGCCAACCCTATCTTCCGCTGGCACGCAGGATTTAGCACTACCAGTGCAGCTTCTGCCAAATCTTGTGCGCCAGCAGGGGACCAGGCCAGCTAGGAGAGGTAAGTAAATAAAACTTTTACTTTCCTCCTCCACTGCTGCCTGGGGCTGGGCCCCTATGGGCCTACTCAGATCCATAGCAGCTATTTTGCTGGCGTAGCTCTATTAAGGCCAATGAGGTGTGTTAGGCCTGGAATGGGAGCATTGGCTCTGGCAGACATCGCTGCCACTGAGTTCCGCCCCATTCCACCCCAGTCCACCCCCGCTCAGCCTGATCTAGCCCCGAACTAGCCACCTGGATTGGCAGCCAGTCTGCAGGGTGCTGCTGATAGTGAACAGCTTCCACCCTTTGCACCAGCAACTGTGCTCCACAGACCATCAGAGAGGGAGCTGCAATGGCAGACCATGGGGTATGCTGATAGACCTCGCAGTCTGCCAGCATATCCTGTGGATAGGGTTGGGCCCTTAGTGTCAAACCAGGAAGTACCCAGCTGAACCATGCCTCTGCCATCATTAGGTGGCCATCAGTAAGCTGCTCTCAGCCTCAGCTCCCCCATCTGTAATATAAGAATAAGAATACTGCCTATAGAGCTACTTTAAAATTTACAAGAGTCCTTACATTAGAAAAGCTCTACATATGTGTTTTATTGCTGGTAGTACTAATAATGTGAGATGGATAACCGCTGGCTCCACTGTGCCTGTAGCCAGCAGACACAAGAACCCCTGGAGGGGGGAACAAGAACCCCTGGAGGACAATTTGCCTGGTCCAAATAGCTAGTAGGTAGGGCCAGCCCATCCATGAGGCCAATGGAAGCTGTTGCATCAGACAGCAGATTGGTGGGGGGCACTGTTCTTTGTCCACTTTCTTACATGCACTGCCCCTCCTCCTCGTTCCATTTCCTGGGTTAGAAAAGGAAGAGGGGGGCAGAGAGGAAGAGGAAATGTGGAGGGGAGGAGGGTGCTGAGCTAGAATGTTGGAGAGTGAGAGGAGCAGAGGCTGGCACATCACTGGGTAATGGGGGTAGCATTTGGCATGCCGCCTCAGTTGTCCTGAAGCCTTGGTAGCAGGCATTCTATCTCTGGAGCAGTATTGCCTGATCTAGAGTTGTATAAATCAGTGAGGGTGATACTGGTGAACCCTTTTTGGCAAGGGTGCCACAACCAAAGTCCTAGTTACTACCAGCCTAGTGCACACTACTCACCTACGCACACCCACCAACTCCACCTGGGTATGATGAGTTTGCCATTTGCCTTTTGATTTGGGCTTCAGACACCAGTGCAGCATGGTTGGGGGCCCATAGCTCAGTGGTAGAGAGCCTTCTTTGCATGTAGAGGATCCCAGGTTTGATCACAGACCCTCTCCAGATAGGACAGAGAAATATTCCTGGCTGAAAGCTTGGAGCCAGTCAGTGTTGACAAAACTGAGTGAGATGGACAAAGGGTCTGACTCAGTAGAAGGCAGCTTCTCATGTTACTCAGGTAAGAGAGGCATAAATAAGTCTGACCTGCAGCCTGCATCACTTCCAGAATTACAGGCCTCCCATGCTCTAAAACTGGGCATACCACCAGTGGTACTTTTGGGTATATCTGGTGATACATGGCTGGTCTGAACCCTGACCCCCCCCCCTTTCGGACACCGCAGAACTTGGGAAAGCACTGGCAAGAGGCTCAGCTGGTGAGCGGCGGTAAAGCGTGTGAGTTCCACACACTGAAAAAGGCTCTCCTGCCCGCCCCAATCCTCTTACCGCCGCTTTCCTGAGCTCCATGGCGTTAGAAACCTCCACTCCTGAGCTCTGTTGGTGTCTGATACCCGGAAATTGACAGGCAATGACGTCATCGCCCGTCAACTTCCGGTGGTACACCGAAGGATTCTACTACTGAGAGGTTGAGAACCCCTGCTCTAAAATAAAAGGCAGTTCTTCTAAAACGAAATGAAAACAGCTTTATTTCATTTCAAAAGCCAGTGTGGTGTATTGGTCAAAGTATTGTGCTAAGACCGGGGCTGAAATCCTTGCTGTCTCATGAAGTTCACCAGTCACTGCCACTCAGTCTAACTGATCTCATAGGGTTCTTCAGCTAGTTCAGGTGATACTTTTCCTCGCAAACTGGCCCCATATGATGGCTGATATATGATGTACCTGCCCCCTCCCTTAGCTTTCTGGTTAGTTTCCCTAATTGGGGAAGGGGGGAGTTAATCCAAACTGCCACTGTATGCATGTAAATTGGGGGGCATGGAAGACCCTGGACACTGTCTTGTGCTCCTTGGAGGAAGGTTGGCATAAAAACATAGTAAACTTGTCAGTGGTAAACCAACCAATCCTCCATCTCCCTTCAGTGATATCAAAGGTGAAAAATTAATTCTGTGCCCTTTATTTTACCCGCACAGAACAAGTGTAATGCTGAAATGATCTTATTCTTATTATTCAGGAGTGATTTGCTTGGGTGGAGGATCTGAACATGTATCCATGCAGCAAAACATGCAATGGCTTCCTTTATGTAACGAAGCTGACAAGAAAAAAAGAAAGGGGAAACAAGAAATAGTTATATTAGCTACATTTCAAATCCCTATTTCTCTTTCCTCAGCACGTAATGCTTAGTAACGTATCACTTCTAATTGTGTTGGGACAATGTGCTTTGTGTTGTTATCTTTCAGTCACTGAAAGGCATCTGAACATCTCCAAAGAGGATTAACAGAATAAAACTAGATATTGCATGCTGGATGTGGTAAATTCAAAATGTCTATGCCTTGTACCTTAAGAGATTGTTACTTGGTTTAGCTTTGCCCTTTTTTTTTGTCAGGCTTGAGGGAGATGGTCATTTCATTTACCCAGGCACCCCCCTAATAAAAACACGACAGACAGTGGCTTGGAGTTAAGGGTCACTTTATTGAATTAACAAACAACCTGCAGCAGGGCACTAACTAAACACCCCCCTGGCGTGTGGTACTAGCATGGGGAAAACGGTCCTAACCGTCTGCCTCCCCCTTGATCTAAACGGGCATGACATCCTGGCTCAAGCCAGACTCAGTCCATGACCAAGCTGCCTATCCCTGCCAGCCCCAAGGGGCCGAGACAGCTGGACAGCGCAGACCACCCCCAGGAAAATCCCATAGGTGGTCTTTGCTACTCCAGCCTGGGGCTGTGCCAGCCTGCCTCACCGATCCGTTCCGGCATCGTCTGAGCGGTTCTGGCTCACCCCCTGACTTTGCTTACCTCCGGATGTATACCAAACAGCCCTCCCTGGCTACCCATCTGCACGCCACCTACCACACCGGGGGGGGGGGGACACAGCCTAGCGCTTGTCCTCCGCCGTCCACCTAAATAAAAACTCATGGATATCCTGCTGCAGGACTAAGAAGAACTGGCCAGCACCCTCAGAGGACAGGTGCACCCCATCACCTCAAAACAAATAGGCCGCTGAAAAAACAATACTTGGGTGAGGAATAAAGCCCCCCCAATCTGAAACAAAACAGGCCTCAGGTACGCATTCACCTTTTTTCTAGCTATATCAACCCGACGAGGGTTCAAGGACCCGTGCCAAACCCTCCTGGGAAGCCAGCAGGACCAAAGGATAGCAATCCCTGGGATCCATTTCCTGATTACTGCGAAGTCCCTACGGACCTCCAGTCTCAAGGACACTGAGGTCCTTTGACAGAGGCCGTTTTCGCCCAGGTGAATGACTAGTACCTGAGGAGGCGGCTCTACCGCCAAAAACTCTAGCAGCAACAGGAGCAGCTTGTCCCAGAGCATCCCTCGCTTGGCGGCCCAGCGCACCCTTGCCACGTCTCCGAGTCCAAGCTGCGATCCGAAGTATGTCGATGCAGCTCTCTTCCTGGCACAGAAAACGATGGAGTGCTCAACAATGAGGACCCTCACAGGCCAGGCCTCACTGAAACCTGTAACAAGAATAAACTTGTTAAAGACCAGCACACACATGACACCAACCTATAGTGCTCACAGTGCATGGCCAACAAAACTGGACCTATTCTGTACCTAGGGTCCTACCTGACTAATAAGCCCCCACGGGGGTAACGCATGGCCCACGGGCCCTAATGCAGATCTCGCAGACCACAGGAGGCCCTAAGGCTGAAATAGGCCGCATGGGCCGCACAACGCAGAAGCCTACAGGCCAACACAAAGCCCTCAGGCCACTTACCTTGATCGTATTGAAACTTAGAACTTACGAATATGGGCTGCACAACGCAGCCCACGGGCTGTAATGCAGGTCTCGCAGACCACAGGAGGCCCTAAGGCTGAAATAGGCCGCATGGGCCGCACAACGCAGAAGCCTACAGGCCAACACAAGGCCCACAGGCCAACTTACCTTGATCGCATTGAAACTTAGAACTTACGAATATAGCCCTTAAAGGCCATAGAGCGCCATCGGCCAATACGCTGGTCAGGACAATCCAGCCCTGGCTGCCACCAATGCTGTACCAATACAGAACAAATGAAGGCCATACTCGGCCGGAGATAGCCCCATAGCCAGCAATGCATGGTGGAAAACTGCTCTGAACTGAAAGAACGACTCTCATACACAGGACAAATCACTGGCAATCGGCCCCAGCAGATACCTATCACAGTAGGCACAGCTAACTCCCATACATTTGATATAGAGGCCAGGCCACACTGGCCCAATGGCTGAATAAATGTGTTTTTGTTCTCTTACTTATGAATAAATACAAGTTTATAGACACATGTATGCAATTTTTTTCATGAAAGCATATCATGCATCAAAGTTATGAAAGGGGCTACAAATTCACTTTTAAAAATTAAGGTATTCAGAAGTGGAGGGGGGGCACCAAGTTGGCTCCTTGCCTGGGGCACTATGTGGTCTAGGGCTGGGCCCGCATGAATCCACCCCTAGCTTTAGATTACATTTGAAGAAGAGGAAAATGCATTTTAGAGACTGTTTAAATATTTAGATCTGATTTCATCAACCCTGGGGTGTGTGAGCAGTGAACCATTCCTGTCTTCCCCTTCTTCAGAAATCTTTTCAAAAGGAGGTCATTTTTGTCTTTATCAACTTTCCACATTTGACCCTCTTCTAATCGGTTGTTTGATTTTGCAGCTCTGCAGAATGATGACACATGTCTCCCATGGCCTCCGTGCTAATAGGATAATCTTTTTTCCCCAAAGATTGAAGATGTGATGCTATTTTCTCCTTCAAATCTTTTCAGGGTCACTTTACTACAAGTCTGGGTGCTGTCTAGTTTCAGTGGTGCTTGATGCATTGTTGGGGTTGTTCTTCTTGGGCATCTAATCCTTGCATGCGTATGCATTTCCTTATTGCATAGGCTTACCAGATCTCCAACTGGGACAGAGTGCTAGACCTTTAGGAAAAGGAATGTGGGCAGGTGTAGCTTGTTAAACCTTAGAGCACAATCCTAGGCATGTCTACTCAGAGAAGCAAGTCCCATTGTGTTCAGTGGGGCTTGCTTCTGAGTAGGATGCGTAGGATTGTGCTCTAAGGGCTTAGCAAGCTACACCTGCCCACATTCCTTCTCCTAAAGGTCTAGCACTCTGTCCCAGTTGGAGATCTGGTAAGCCTATAATATTGCACTACTTTGGGATATGGGAAAGGATGTTTTTGAAGGGCTTTGTTCTTTCCCACAGCTTCTTGGATCTTTTCTGGTATGTTCCAGGAAAGTGATTTATTAAGTAACAGACTCGCGTTCAGAGATTTTGGGTGGTGAGGCCGATGGCACATGAAGACATCACCCCTATATCTTGGCAATGCCTGCTGCCATTTGGATGAGCTTGAACACATCACAGAAGTGCTCTGTAAGATTGGACCAGATACATGCTGTGTGGATCCAAAGAGCAGCTGCCACACAGCATTTGAATTGAAAATGGCAAGTAGAAACTGAGCAGGCGATGAACTGTTACTGCATCTGCTTGTTTGGTGGCTAACCAAATTAGATTTGTCTAGTTCTGCTCATGTCTGAACCAAATTGCATTTGTAATTCCCCTAAAAGATTACACACATTTGAATTTGCATCCCCTATAAATTGCAACAATGCAAGCATGTTGCCCTCCTCTTAGAGAAATGAAAGCCAACAAAACTAAGTTCAATATCCTCAGTTGATATTTATTCTTGGATTTTACTCTCTCTCTCTCTCTTTCTCTCTGTAGTATTCATAAATTAACACACCAAAATGCACTCTCTCTAATCCCTTTTAAGATTTCTCACTACCACTGTAAATATAATAGGCTGGTAGACTCTTTTTTATGGAAATGGTGTTAATTGCCAAAAAAATCCGCTGATGAAAAACACTGAAGATTGGCTCAGGATTTAGGTAATCAACAGTATTTTTCCAGTTATTTACTTACACTAAAAAGGAACGTGTTGAAATGAGCTAGAGATGGACTTCTATAATTTGATCTTACCAACTGAAATGGAAATAGTAGTAACTACTGACTCCAAGAGGCTCAGTACCGCTAAATGGAATGGAAAAAAAAATCTGCTTTACATAGGAGAAGATAAATCCTGAGGTAGTACAGTGAACAGGATGTAGGTGGAAGATACCATTTTTGAATGCTTCCCAATGGGGAAAAACTAACATGTAAGGAATGAAAATTCTAGCCTATTGAGTTCCCTGATATACCGTACTAGTTTACTACTATTTGCAGGGAGTTTTACACAAGTATTCAAAAATGTGATCCTCCAGGTGTGCTCTTGTCTTACAGCCCATTCCACCACCTCAGGGCTGTACCACCTTGTTGTTACCACCTCACTCTGCTGAATGTGTAGACCTGGCCAAGATCAGTGATTCCAGAACAATGGGTTAGGGTCTACCTGGGAGTCATGGGTACAATATATGGGGGCCTCTAGACTGCTAGCAATAGGTGTTGAGTACGGTGGTATGTAAAAGTGTGAAAAGGGTTTCACTTCTGGGTCAGATGGGGGTCCCCGCAAATACTAAAACTGAGTGGAGGGAGAGTTAGAACGGACAAAAGAAAATATTTCTTTACCCAGTGTGTAAATCATCTGTGAAACTCCTTGCCACAGGATGTGGTGATGGCACCTGGCCTAGATGTCTTTAAAAGGGGTTTGGACAGATTCATGGAGGAAAAGACCATCACAGGTTACAAGCCATAA
Organism: Plestiodon gilberti rubricaudatus; assembly: GCA_026170595.1. NCBI lineage: Eukaryota > Metazoa > Chordata > Lepidosauria > Squamata > Scincidae > Plestiodon > Plestiodon gilberti. The sequence goes on from JANXHW010000002.1 coordinate 43,604,036, forward strand.
GCAACCTCCTGGCTTTAGAAGTAGATTTTCTCTGTGCCAGGTGAAGGGGAGTGGCTGTATGCTCCCTGAGGCATCTTGTGGGGCGACTGTGTGGTACAGGAAGCTGGACTACAAGGGCCTTTGGCCTGATCCAGCAGGGCTCTTCTTATGTTCTTATGAGCGCTCGTTGCTTGGCCAGTTCCTGCCAACCTAGCAGTTCCAAAGCATGTCAATGCGAGTAGATAAATAGGTACCGCTTGCGGGAAGTTAAACAGCGCTCCGTGTTCCAGCTGCATGCTATGCTTTTATGGCTTCTCAAGATTAAAGACAGTAGTGTTACCAAAATTGCCCTTGAAATTAGGGGAATAGCTTAAATATGGCAATTTGGTATTAGACAGGGACCTTTAGACCAGCTATACCAGAGTCCAGCTTCATAGAATTCCGTTTTTAAATAATATTGAGAACACACGTGGTTACTTTCCAATATTTACTAAATAGTTCAGGCAAAAATCATACAGAAATACAATCATACACATCATACAGTTCTAGGAACTTAGGTAGAAGTAGAGATTTAGAAGGGATCTTGATTCACTTGGGTTATAGTCTCCTAAATCCTGGAGAATTCACCTCTGATGCTGTAAATGCTGTAATTCTGGCACAACAGTGAGCATTGGATGAAAAGAGGATGAAGCAATTGGGTTTGAACTGATCAGACTAGCAGTCTAGAATGACTGAGCTGTAGAATGACTGAGAAGTCAAATTAAGAGTGGGGGGTATTGGGAGAAGGGGGAGAAATAAATGATTCCCAGGTTCTGAACAAGCTGGGTTCAGGAACCAAATCAGTGACTAACTGAGGAGAGAAGGGAGGGAGAGTTGCAAGAGATAGGGAAGAGGGGGGGGGGGAGGGAAAACCAGATGGAGCAGAGGAATCTCACCAGTACCAGTCCAGGAGGAAAATGAAGAGGGGGTTTCCAGTCTGTTCCTGCCTTTTATCGGGACCTGAGCACATGTCCAGGAGGATCCCCAGGTACACAGACAAACAGGAAGTAGGTCCTAGAAGGGACACCTCAGTGCATCTCTGGGTAAAACAAACAAGTGGGAGGAGGGTAGAGGAGACGGGGAGGCTGTCTTGATGGTCGGTACTTAAGAGACAAAAGCAAAGGCTGGGTGGAGTCATCTCAGGTGTTCCTCTATTGTTTCTTCTAGGAACATCACAGTGGGGGGGGGCGAATGCAGAGTAAATTCTGTGAGAGCTTTTTTGGACACATGGCGAAAATGGTGTCAGGCAGCTGGTCAGGTTTTTCCCTCATGCTTCTTGGGGAGACCTTTCTTCAGCATTGCTCATGGCAGAAACACAAGCGGCATTGTGTCATAATACAGTCCAGTCTGGCACATGTTTCATCCAAAGTCATAGCTCACAGGATCCCAAAAAGTCTCATGGCAGCAAACATTTTCCTTTTTGGCCACAGTTCTCATTTTAACAGGACACTGGGTATCAGTAGTGCACAACTAGGGGAGTGGCAGCAGGAAACAGGTTACCTTGTTGGCTGTGCATCTGGTGGGGCCATTGTGTGATACAGGAAGCTGGACTACATGGGCCTTTGGCCTGATCCAGCAGGGCTCTTCTTATGTTCTTATTTAGGGAACTCTAGAATTTATGTCTGTCAGGATACTGACTCTCTCTCTCTCTCTCTCTCTCTCTCTCTCTCTCTCTCTCTGTGACAAAAGTATAAAGTAGAGCCACTACTTTGATGTAGCTGGTAGAATGTTGGACTTGGGCTGGGTTTTAGTTTCTATTTCAGGCGGGTGACCCTCAGAGGGGGCCCAAGACCAAACGCCACTGTCACCCCAGATACTCCCCCCCCTCCTTGCCTGCCTCAGCCACTGCCTGGCTTGGAGGCAGCACATCAAAAACACAGCTCCATTTTCCTTCTTGATGTGCTGTATTTGAAGATGAGGAGAATGGACCAGAACTGTGGAGGAGAGGAGAGTAATGGGTAAATGCATGCATCTTTGTTAGTTACCGGATAGAAGGCCTGATTGGGAAAAGAAGAAGGAATGTGCTAGGTCAGAGACCAAGAAGGTAGAACAAAGAGTAGATCTTGCAGGACCTCTGTTGTAAGTTACAGTGATTGTAGTTGTTTTTTCTATGCTCAGTTAATTGTGCTGCTACTGCACAAATCTCAGCTGACCCTTTTGTTGAACTAGGGAGGAAAAGAGCAAATACGTTGCCTAGCAACCACAATGTGCATCTTCATCTCTTTTTTATTATGGTGGTGGCAAATATGAGCAATTAGACAAAAGAGCAATTAGACGTAATAAACAACATGGCTTGCATCCTATGCCTAGCAACCACAATGTGCATCTTCATCTCTTTTTTATTATGGTGGTGGCAAATATGAGCAATTAGACAAAAGAGCAATTAGACGTAATAAACAACATGGCTTGCATCCTATGTTTCGTTAGTCATCAGGAGTAAGGAAGTTGGGACGTAAAGCACAATCCTGTACATATTTACTCAGAAGTAAGTCCCATTGTATTCAATGGAACTTCCTAGCAGGTAAGTGTATGTAGGAGGTTTGCAAGCTTGACTAATTTAGAGCCCAATCCTATCCTCCTCCCCCACTGGTGCAGATGCGGGGTTGAGGGGGCACACGCGGGGGGTGGGGGCACACGTTCCTGTCTACCTTCTTGCCTTCACTGCTCCTCCTTCTCTGGATTGGAAAAGGGGGACAGAGGGAAGAGGAATGTGGAGGGGAGGAGAGTGCTGAGCTAAGACATTAGAGTGTGAAAGGAATAGAGGCTGGCACATCATCATCGGGTAAGGAGGGGCAGCATGCAGCATCTAGCATGCCGTCTCAAGCATCATCAGGAGTAGGATACAACCCAAAAGCAATTGTTTGCATCCCGAGAGGTAAATTAGTGTTTGTTGTGTCTTAATCATGGCCTACATTTGAAACGAAGACAAAATGATAAAAATCGAAGGAGAAGAAAGGGAAGAAGGTATTTCAGCATAATGCCAAACTGGAACTTCAGTCCAAACTATAATTGAAATTTAAAGAAGGCAGGAAAGCAAATTTAATTGTGTGGTATATATGCATGCCTGTAGAGCCCTTTTCGCTTATGAATCATTACCTTGTACTTTGTTAGGTTATGTTGCTTTCATTACGATTTCAGTGATTAAAGCTTTTGATGGCAAAATGTCGTTGGGAAAGCATATGTGTTTGTTTTTTCCCCCTCCAAGATGTTTAGATAACTTTGCTAATTATGCTATCCTTCAGGCATGTAGTGGTCCAGCACTGCAAACTTGAAAGGATTTGTAGCCTACAAAAAGTAACTCAATCAATATGCACATCCAAAATTCATGTAGTCTCTCTGGAAGAAGATAAAAAAATGCAATGGGTAATGCCTCCCTCTCATCCTTTACTCTCGCCATCATTCACGTTACAGAACATGCAGTTCAGAGGATGAAGTAGAAGGGGCAAGAATAACATTTAGCCATTTTGTTTGATTTTCTCTGTAGACTGCTTTGTGAATTTTTTGTAAAATGGAATGTAAATGTTCTTTAATAAAATAACAATAAGCTTCCCAGATAAAGAAGCTAGCACACGTACAGCGCAATCCTGACTAACGATCTGGCCGGTGGCCCAGGTAGATCCTGTGCACGGACTGCCCATCGACCGGCGGGCCGGAGGTCTACTCGGGGGAGTGTAAACCGGGGCTGGCCCTATCAGCCTCCTTGGATTTCTGCCAGCTAAATAACTGGTGGAAGTAGAGGAGGCCGTGTAATGGCATAGCCGGCCCGGTGGGGACGGGGATATGGCCAACGCCATCCCCCGCCCCTTCCAGGGCCGCCTAGGCCAATGGGCCCCCTCCCTTGCCTGGCCTGACCGCCCATGTGGCCGGCGACAGAGCACTTACCTTCCGCGTGGAGTTCTGGCACCGGAGTGAGGGAGGCCGGCCTTGCGCCGGCCTCCCGAGGCTTCGCGAAGGTGCTTTATGGCACATTCGCGACGTCTTCTGGTGACAGAACGCTTCTTCCGTTGTCAGCTTTTTTTACAGGATTGTGCCCATGGTTTATTTAATCAAGATTCCAGCCCAATCGTATGCATTCAGAAGTCCCATTAAGTTTAGTGGGACCTAATCCCAGTTAAGTTTGTTTAGGAGTGTAGCCCAAGTAGCACTGATATTCTGTTAATTCAAAAGAAAGTCTGCCACTGAAAAATGGACTGATCTGTCATGTAGAACAAATTCCTGAATGCCAACAATGAATAAGTAAAGGTAAAGGTATCCCCTGACAATTAAGTCCAGTCGTGTCCGACTCTAGGGTGTGGGGGTCATCTCCATTTCAAAGCCGAAGAGCCAGTGTTGTCTGAAGACGCCTCTGTGGTCATGTGGCCGGCGTGACTCTCCTTGCCGCAATGCATAGCATGCAGCTGGAACACGGAGCGCTGTTTACCTTCCCGCAAGTGTTACCTATTTATCTACTCGCATTGACATGCTTTGGAACTGCTAGGTTGGCAGGAACTGGCCAAGCAACGAGCGCTCACCCCGTCGTGGGAATCGAACTGCTGACCTTTCGATCGACAGCTTATGGTTCAGCGGTTTAACCCGCTGCGCCACAACTACATTCTAAATTCATTCTAAATTCGTATTCCAGAATGAAGGATGGTTGTTTGACTGGTGGTTACCGTTTGGCCTTCCTTTTGTAATGTTATATGGTTAGAGACTTCATTGGAGGGCCTTGTCAAAATAGCTTGTGTCTATCGCAGGGGTGGCCAAATACATGCGGTTCTTTGACGTATAATATATGCAGCTCTCAGAAATCTGTTGGCTAAGCTCCTTTTTTGCAATACAATTAATATAAAGCTAAATAAGACATTTTCAAACTTTATAAGTATTTACCAGGTATAAACTGAGAGTCCACTGGATTAAAACATAAGTTTAATGTTCATGGTGAGTAAATATATTTAAGAATTTAAATGCTTCTTAAATATTGCGGCTCTCAAACATCTGAAGTTTATCATATGTGGGTCTTACATTAAGCAAGTTTGGCCACTCCTAGTCTATCATGAAATCGTTTTCACGATAGACATTCAAGCAACCATTGATATTTTAAAAAGATGTACTGTATTGACATTTCTGATTCAATATTATTCAAAATAAGGTATTTGCATGTTGAAATGTTCAACACTGAAATATGAAACACAAAGGTTGTTAATGACATGTATACAACGACCCATTTATCCTTTCGAATGTAATGGGATTTGAAAGAAGCAGTGGTTATTAGAAGTCATGAAATTCTGTCATATTTATTTAACACATTTGTGCCCTGTCTCTCCCCTCTAAAAAGGGGTGCCCGAGGTGACTAATACTATGTAAAAGTTTTATCAGTAATAAAAACATCACAAAAAAATGTAAAAAATGCAACTTCAATGTAGCATGGATATTCTCATGATCAGACATATTGCAAAAAAGAGGTAGAGATTTTTATGGGTTTAAAAGATCATGTAAAAATTTTTATAATATCAAACAAGTAAGAGGAATTCCAGTTTAAAATATATAAAAATATATAAAAACACAGAGAATCCACATAAATTGTCAATATCAGTCCCAACGTTTCATCCACTCTCTGGACATTCTCAAGGGAAACACAGGTATGCTGTGCAGAATGAAATTGGCTGCTGGAGCAAAAGCACAAGTTTAAAAAGGAATAGGCTTGAAAATGCAACTTGACCCCCACACACACACAAACAACCTTGACAGAGGGGTGTCAAGGAAAAAAAACCCACGGCAGAATAGAACAGTAAGGCTGCAACCCTAAGCATACTTACCTGGGAGGAAGCACTATTGTACACAATGGGACTTCCTTCTGAGCAGGTGTGCATAGGATTGGCCTGTAGGGTCTTTAGGCCTTGCCATAACACTGAAAGGGAGGAGACTGATCTCAGTCCAAGGGGGAGGAAATTCTATCACTGTCGCCACAACTTTTACCATTTAAAGAATGGTATTATTAAGGATCCACTGAAGTCCTTAATTTGCTTCAATTCTGTGAGATTTACACTATTACACTGTTGTATTTTTATAGCATATGTTTGTAATTTAGGTGCCCCCCCTCAATACTGTGAACTGACTTGAGAGATCAAGAAAAAGAGGGTCAACACGGAAATCAGAAGTAAATAAAAGAACAAATAAACATGAACAGCTGAGGCCTTTACACTGAGCCTGATCTCCATTTGGGTGGACATCAAAGATAAAGTTCTTCACCCAAGGCCATTGTGAGAAATGATCTGGGATGAAAGAAATCAGGAATGCCCCTAGTTTTCCCTTTGTATGAACTCCAGAACAGTATCATTCTTACAAAGGTTAAATTCTCATTAAGAGGTCCTTCATTCCTTCCAATTGGGGAAGCATTCAGAGGCCAATGGAGACTTGAGAAATGAGAGCCCAATCCTATGCATGTCTACTCAGAAGTAAGTCCCATTACAATCAATGGAACTTACTCCCAGGTGTGGATAGGATTGCAGCCTGAGTCAAATAAGATTCCCACATGCAATAAAAGAATGTGGATGAAATACATTACAGGCATGTCTATGCCTCTCCCCTCAGATATTATGTGCTGATTATATGAATCAGATATTGGATTCAGTAAACCAAGCTTTTGCAAAACAGGATGCTTGAATGCACACCCCCCTCTGATTCCCTGCTTGTCCTCAAGGTTGTGATCTTTTAGAAATAATGCAGGCAGTTTCAGTCTGGGGACAGGTGCTTAATCAAGATGTCATTTCAGGGATGGAAAGTGAGATTCAGCAAGGTCTAGACTTCCACCTCTGGATATGCTGAATGTTGACCTGATGAAGCAGTAGGTTTCAAAGAGCAATTCTTGTGATTATTTTTATGCTTCTTCCTACGTATTGTAATGAAACACAGAACAAAAACTCACCTTTTTAACATCAAACTGATCTGTGCCTTTGGCATGCATCACTGGTACATAGACCCAGAATAATAGGTGCTCAATGCAACCTGCAGGTTGGCCAGTGATAGAGGTGCCCTGAACCTAAATGCACCTTAGTACAGGGGGCTCACCATATCCATGGATTCACTTATCTACTAATAGCAGGGAGAGCCCCGTGCCCCCCCCCCCGTGCCTATTACCTTAAGGGTCCAGCACTGGCGCGAAGCCAGCACATCTCTTCCTTTATGGCAAGCAAGCTCCTTACACCAAGCAGGCAAGCAGCCTGCATGCTAGAGTGGCTCCCAAAGTTACAGGAGGCTGCTTCCTGTTTAATGTTGGGAGCCTTTCTAGCATGCAGGCTGCTTGCCTATCCCCCACGGATATGCCCCCCCACCCCATACAATCCACGTGACAGAAGGAACAATTTCTGAATGTGAAGATCTGTGCCACAGCGTAGCTTCATTTCTCAGGTACCATTGCCCACACTTTTGTTCTTTCACTTATATGCAACTTGAACACACACTTATAGGACTGCTTGAACACACACTTGGTCGTCAACAGCCATATGAGAACAAGCCGAGATAGAGACTGTTCACTGCTCAGAGAGAGGCCAGACCGTGAAAGGAAACACCTGGAAAGAAATGTTCTATGAAAGACTAGGATGTTTATTGTAAATGTAAAAACCGCTTGGTTTAGAATTGCCTACCTATGTAAACCGCCTTGAATTAAAGTCGGAGGAGAAATCCAATGACCAAGAAAGGCGGTATATAAATACTGGTATTATTATTATTATTATTATTATTATTATTATTATTATTATTATTATTATCATCATCATCATCATCATCATCATCATCATCAGGAATTGTTCATCGGAATGAATAAACATTGGACAATGGAATTTGTTAAATCTCCTCTCTTTGTCTTTGTCTTGTAATTGTATTCCATTTATTTTCTATTGTGTAGTAGTCCACAAATAACACAACTGGCACTAGGAAATATAACTAGTACAACTATAAGGGGTCGTTGAGGGGAAGGACTGCCAAGAAGGAGAGAATGGAGTTGAGAGAGAAAAGGGGGCTCCAAAGGTTTTGACATGAAGCATCACGAAGGCCAGTGCATAGCTACAGTTAGTGAGCACAAGTATCTACAGCCTGGTAGTTGTCCTTACGTTGGTGCCATCAAAATGTAGCCAGTTTCATAGATGGAAAGAAAAGTCAGCACTTTCATCCATTGATGTATGGAAGGAGAAAATCCATCTTCCAGTGTCATAGGATGAAATGTATGGAAACCAAAACAACATGGGGATTTTTTTAAAAACTTCTAGTGGGCCAAGCAAACAGCAATCCTTACTCTTGGTAATCATATGGTCACACACCTAAATCCCTTGGGAGGAGGTAGTCTACAAATTCAAGGGAAGAAAGGAAAGTCCTTCCATAGTTAATTCATTTGTGATGCCTTAATAAACCCTTAACTCTCATTTACCCTCACTGATTGAGTATATAGGAGTTAAGGGATTCATGAAGTTTTCATATGGTAATTTTTCACATGACTCTTCCCCCCCTCCCCCTGTATTAGGTTAGTTTAGTGGAAATTAAAGTCAGCACATGATATAAGCTGCTGTTGCCGAACTTGACTTGAGTACATGTTTTATGGCACTGGAACATCAAATAAAAACGTATTGAAGTTGTTAATCTTACAAAAGGAAAGCAGGTTTGCTGGCACAGGATGCTTGTGTGGGCAGGTGTCTAAAGCTGTAAATAATTCTTGGGACTCCAAATTCAGTTCTGATGGTTTAATTTTTACTCTAATTACAATAATTGATGTCAAGGCACACGTAGCCTGACTAATGATAGCATTCTCACTGGTTGAAATATAGATAGATGTCTTGCCCTATGACAGAAATGTTCTTAAGGAAGGAAGTTTTGCCTTGGAATCGCTGTGCCTTCTACAGCTCTGCAGAACATATTTTCTTTTGCCTTAACTTCACATGCAGCCTAAGATTTGTTAGTTGGCAGATGTTTTGTAGGAGTTAATTAGTATTGATTTAACCTACAGTATTTATCACTTTCAATTTAAATTAAATGTGCAGTGGAATGTACTTAGCAGATTTTATTGAAAGTGCAACACTGTTAATTAGCAGTGCAAGCCCCCTTTATTATAAAATAACATTCTGCTCTTCAGGTAGAACTGAAATAGACCACACTAATGTTATGTGTAATAACATCTAACTTTTTTTTTTTTTGCATTAGATGAATTAGCATATCAATTTTCTTTCTGTGTATTTTATTACAGGAACATGAAATAAGGTTACCATATCTGTGTATGGCATGGAATGGAGAACATAATCTGTAATTGAAACAGACCTCATTTACATTTTCCATCCAAAATTATGTAGAATAATAACAGACTGCCTTCTATTAAATAGAAAATGACCATGGTACAGGTTTCTGTAGCACTCTTTAGAAAATGTATCTATTATAATGTAGATTTTTTTCCACTGTAAGTCAAAAATGAAATAAAAATATGGGTTAGTGAAAGCAATATTAATGCAACCTTCTTGTAAAAGATTCTATCAACTTTACTGAAAGGATCACTGCTTCTGTAACCCAAATATCAGGCATGGCTGAATCTTTGAAATACTGAACAGTAAATAAAAAGTGGGATTTGAGCTAAAAAAAACCACACTCTTGAACTGGATGCACCCACATCTGTGTGAGAGCCAAGCTCTTTCATCTCCCACCGTTGTCTCGAAGACCAAAAGCAGGCCCATCGCTGCGTGACCCAGAGCATATCCATCCATGCCTAAGAGGGGGTGGGGGCTCAGCATGGCCTTGGGGCAGGGGTTCCCAAATTGGGAGGCGTGGCTCCCAGGGGAGCCATGGATACCAGCCAGGGGAGCCGTGGATACCACGGAATCCTCTTGGAAAACAGTGCAGTGCCAATTGGCAGGCATCAACACAATGCAATGGGGAGCCAATGGTCGCCAATGGTCAAGGGAGCCGCAAGTCGAAAAAGTTTGGGAAACACTGCCTTGGGGGATCCTGTGCAGGGCTTTGCCCCTGGACCTCTGCAACCTGATGTTCCCCTGTGAGCTTCTTCTCATACATAAGAATGCGAAGTCTTTCCATGTGCTGGGCGCTAGATCACTCCCACATGTGGACAGCTCTGAATAATGTCTTGGAAACATGCAGGAAATGTTGGAATTATTTGAATATTGTGTTGTTTTTCTCATTCATGCCACAGTCATCACTCTGTACCCTCTTTCTCCGACGTTCCGTGTTTCTCCTCCCATGCTTCTCCATCACATCCTACGGGGTTTCTTTTCTTCTTTGTCTTTTTCCTCCTCCGATCTCCCGTTACGTTTTCTTTTGATTTTGTTCACATGTAGATCACCCCTTTTTTCAGACTGCTATGTGCTTAGTTCATCCAGCACCCGGAAACCATTTCACCCCCATTAGTTTTAATTAAAATTATCTAATGCTACCATTTAGCCTAGTCACTATCTGTACAGCTGACTTCTGAAATAGTTAATGCATTCTCCTTCTTATAGTGCCCTTAACTTAATGTATGCCTGACCTTCATTTTTACTGCCCTATACCCTTTTAATAGTTGCATTCACACAACTGCTATCATGTTATACTTTGGGTTGTTTGAAAAGTCCATGGAGGGTCGGTTATCATAAGAAGTACAGCCTTCTTATGATTTGCCAGCAGTATTTCCTTGTTTAAAAGAAATGTCAGTATTCCGCCTTTCACACTAATTTAGGTCTCCAATCTGGCTTAAAAATAAAACAAAATAATTAATCCAGTGTATTCAAACAGTAAAGTGATCCATCAGTCAGTCACAGCATCACAATTTTTGTGATGAGCCACAAAAATTAATCGACTTCACCACTTCCAGAGCCTAATGAACAACAAAGAAACAACAAGATCTGTCAATCCACTGTTTGTCAAATATCCCCCAAAGCTTGAATAAACACAAAAGTTCTTTATTTTACTTAAATGACTTCACCTTGGTGCCTGCTAAACACAGTTGGGGAAGCAGTTCCGATGGCTAAGGAAATTGCCACTAGAGATGGACAAGGTTTGCACTGGTTACATTACATTGGAAATAACTATTAGCCAAGCTGCAGGTGTCCCCCGCTTAATGACGGATCGAACGATCCGGATATATGATGGAGGTCCCCAGGAAGAAAGAGCAAAGGATTTGTTGCAGCCTTCTTCAACGTCTTTTTAAAGCCCCAGCTCATCAGCTGTTTGGCTTTAGATAAGGGCTTTGACGTTCAGCACTGGGGCTTTAAGCACAGCACTGAACTTCAAAGCCTTTATCTAAAGCCAAACAGCTAATGGGCAAGATAAAAGCTTGGATGTTTAACACTGGGACTTTAAGCACAGTGTTAAACTTCAAAGCACAGCAAGACCCACTTAATGACGGCTTCATTTTATGACGAGGATTTCAGAACATATCTCCATCGTTAAGCGAGGGGACACCTGTATTTTTTTCCGAAACAGAAAATAGATTGGCACACCAATTCAACTTGGTTTGAATTCTGCCCCTAAGCATCCCTGCCTGCAGCGCCTCAAGAGTCATCATCAGATCCTTTCATCCTGGTTCACTACCAATATGCTTAAGAGGGCGGCAGGGAGGGAGAGACTTGTCATGCATCTGGAGAGTCACTGCTGCCCCAGCTGGGTAAGTGGAGTTTAAAAGGAAGGGGGGCAACTGAATTTTGGAGTTGGGGAGCTGGGTGGTGGGAGGAGGTTTGGGGGCAGGAACTCTTCTTTGGCTTGGGTTTTAATGGAGAAGACTGGGGAAGAATTCAAGGGGCCTTTTACCCTACCTCTTTGAGGTGAGCATTATAAGTAGGCTTACCATATCCAAAGGGGGACAGGGTGCCTACACCTTTAACCATTGTAAAAATAGGGAATTTGGGCAGGTGCAGCTTGTTGCACCCTTCCATTATGAGCTGCACCTGCCCAAATTCCCTCTTTTTACAATGGTTAAAGGTGTAGGCACCCTGTCCCCCTTTGGATATGGTAAGCCTACTTATACGTATGCAGAGCTTTAACTAGACCTGAGCGTCATGAGCTTCACCAGAACACAAAAGGCCTTGTCTCCAGTAGCTTCCAGTCATCTACCTCTGCCACCTTTGAAGGGGTGAGGTGGGGGCAATATCTGGAACAAGGCTTCAGTGGATGATTTTGATGTCTGGGCGGATCCACATGGGAACTGGCTGTCTTTCAGATGCCCTGGTCCCAGGCCATGTAGAGCTTTTCAGTTCAAAATACACATATTCAATTGTGCCTGGAAACCACCTGGTAACTGATGCACAACTTTAAGGACTTGGAAATTATGGTCAAATATGCCCACAAATACTGTACCCAGTTACTCACCTGACAGTTACATTCTGACCCAATGGACCCATAAACTAATCTTAGACTCCATCTTGCCATTGATGGTTCCATCAAGCATCTGGCTGCATTTCTACTGTGCAACAAGCAAAGCTGAAAAAGTGAAGTTCTTTTGTCCAGTCATGGACCAATCAGATGCAAGATGAAACCATTGCTGAGATGGGATGCTACATGGATTTTGGCTAGGATGTTGGCAATTAAACTGCACAATCCTAGGCATGTCTACTCAGAAGTAAGCCCCACTGAGTTCATTGGGACTTACTCTCGTGTAAGTGTTATAGGATTGCATCCGTGCAGCCCAAACCTACCTAACTCCCTGCGTGGTGATGCTGCAGTGGCATCCACAGTATCCTGCGGGGGAGTTTCGGCATGTTAACGCCTCTGCTGCTGCCACAGGTCAGCTCAGACCTGTACCAGTGATATTGCTGCTGATATTGTCCACATTGACCGGTGAAGGCAAATTGGAAGGGGGGTTGGATTTGGCAGGCACCTCTGCTGCTGAAGCTGCCCCCTTCCCGTGCCCGATCCACCCTCTCTGCCCCATCGCCTCCCCATTCCACCCACCACCTGCTCCGTTCCACCCCTCCCCGCCTTCCTCCCAACCCCTTTGTGATCTTACTGCCATTAGCAGGCATCTTCTGCCTGTCATCAGGTGGACCCGATTGCTGGCCGCTTGCATCAGCGGCCAGACGGCGCTTGCTGGCAGTGTCACATTTGTGACAGCCGTAAAGCTGTTTACCCCACCGGAACATTTGTTCCAGCAGTGTAAACAGCCCATAGGATTGGGCCGAAAGTCATCTTATGCTGATAAAATAATTGTCTGGATCTGCTTGCCCAACATCTGTGCATTGTACAAACTGAAATTTTCCCCTTTTCCTTTGCTGCAGGTGGGGGTTCTGCCCCTGCCCGTTGTGCTGCCATAGAGGTAGCTATGTAAAATTTGGGGACATTTAAAAGCATGCTGTGTAGGCCATTGCTTAGAGAACCTGTTCGAAAGAAAGGAGAAAGTCTTTATTACATGTGCTTCTCTAGTGTTTCCTTATGCTTCCTTGCATAGTATCTTATGTTTATATAGTTGAGAGGAATGTAAAAAAAAATCAGAGCAATGCTAAGGGGCTTCTTCAGTGATTGGCCTGTGAGTTGAATATAAATTGCAATCAAATAAAAAAAAATCCACCCTATTTTTAGCTAGATTATAAATATCTGCAAAAGGTTAATCCATTTATTGATGCAACAGCTGAGAGCAAATGTAGAAAGCAAGAAGTGTAATCTATTCCATATCCATTAATGAGAGAGGGGAAATGAGACAGATGCTGTAATGTTAGATCAGAGACACATTTTAACAGTGCAAAGACACCCCCCCCCCAAAAAAAAGGCTATCTTGCTGTGGTTGGGATTGCAGAACATTAAACCTTTCCTCCTTCTTTTCTGCCTTTGTCCTCCATTCAACTAGTCTTGCCAATGAACTGAAGCAGACAGCAACATATAACTGAATCTGAATCTGGGGATGGAAGTCTTCCAAGAAAGCAAGTCAGTCCTAATTGAGACAAGAGGCGTAAGGAGCAATACAGATATTTATTTAATCTGACAGATGTAGAATCAAGGAAGATGTTTATCTTAGGAAAGAATACTCTGGTTTCTAGCTATAAGCAAGGTATTTAATGTGAAAAGTTGACAGCTCTCCCTTTCTCTCTTACACGATCAGCTGGAAGCGAGTTCCGTCTGCCAAAATCGGAAATAAAGACGTATGCTTCTTTCAAGATCTTTTGCTCTGATTTTGGGATTTAGGACAGGACCACAATTATGAAAAGAAAGAAAGAAGTTCCCCTTTACAATACAGTCTGTAATCTTTAAACCGGTTTAAGACAAAAACCCATATGTATTTAATTGTAATTACTGTTAAGCAAGCATCTACAGCAGGCTTCTCAAACTGTGGGTCACTACCCACTTGGTGGGTCTCAGCGTCAGCCTGATGCTGAGGTGAGTTGCCAGTTGGGCCCACCCACCTGCCTGTGCCTCCAAATTGGAGCCACATTGAAGCAACCAGAAGCCGTTTCGAGGTTGCGACCCACCTCGTCCTGCTGCTCTCTCATCACGCTGGACCTGGGACAGCCTCTGGAGGCCTCCATGGGCCTTGGAAGGCCTCCAGAAGTGACTTCCGGGTCACTTCTAGTTTCACCAACGTGACTTCTGGTCATGTCTGGAGGCCTTTCGGAGGTCCACAGAGGCCCCTGGAGGTAGCCCTGTGCCCAGCGCAATATGGGAGCAGCAGGATGAGGTGAGTTGCGACACAGGAGCGGCAGGACTAGGTGGGTTGTGACGGCGGTGACTTTGAGAACCGCTGATCTACAGCACCTAGGTGCTGAACATAGAACAAGATACAGTCCTTGTCCACTGGTTTATGATCTAAAGCAGACAAGACACATGAAGGAAATAAAGGAGCTAGGTGAAGAAAATATCATTTGGAGATGAGGGGCTGAGTTAACGATGAAATGTTCAAGTTGAAAAAGGATAAGAAAATATGTATATTTAAGGGGTTAGTGAAACAGTGCAGGTATCAGGAGAAAGAGAATTCCATAAATAAGATAAGATGTTGGAGTAGAAAACAGAAGGGACTAGAAAAAAACAGATGTTTTAAGAAGCATTAGAATTAGCAGAATAACAGTGCAATCCACCGTAAGTTTTGAACGGCCAAGCATGTACTTCGTCATTTGAAGTGTTGCAAACGTGCTGTACAGCACGTTTGCGACTACTTTAGAGTAAGGGACATTGGTGCGGAGGCTGGCAGCCCTCACTCTGGTGCCGGATTGACCCAGCCATTGCTGGAGGAAGGTAAGGCTCTCGCCAGCGGGAGCAGGGGTGGGCTGGGCAGCAAGGGAGGGCGGTGGTTGGCTGAGCCGGCCCAGGAGGAGGTGGGGGTGGCGGCCGCCACATCCCCGTTCTGTTCCCGGGCCAGCACAGTCATTACACGGCCTCCTTGGACTTACACCAGCAGCTCGAGAGACTTACACGCTCGGACTTACGTCAGCTCATAGAGACTTACATGCTACTAACGTCCCCTTCCCCCGAGAAGACCTCCAGGCCAATCATGATCAGCCCGGAACAGGGATAGGATGTCCCTAGGGCCGCCCGCAGATCTCTACACTGGATTGCGCTCTCAAGGATATAAGAAGGAATGTAGAATGACAGAGAAAGGAGGACAAATAGAAGGGAACAAGAAAGTTGAGATATCTAAAAGAAAAAGAAAGACCTTTTGGGTGAGTAGCTGAATACAACCAGTCAACAATGCTGTAGGTGATTCAGGGCTACAAAGAGCAATGGTCTGACTGATACTGAGCATGAAGTGGATAAAGCATCATCCATATGTTCCTCACAAAAAGAAGGAGAAAACCGCTGAACATGGAGAAATAGAGGAGAACTGCTGAATATAAGAATGCAAAAAATAAACGGAGCCATCTCAGGCAGAGCAGAAATGAGCGACTGGAGAGGAGAAATAGCTAAACCAGTGGCAAGGATATTGCCAGAGCCCAGTTGTGAAAGAACAAGAAAGACAATCAGATTAACAGCAGTATCAACACAGCGAAAGAAACTGGATTTTGCAGGTATTGTGTAGGTGTGGAAACAACATGTTCAGTTTTGGCAATGGGCTGAACTGCAGTGTGAAAGATAAAGAGGGCCCAAGAATAATGGCCCTTATTACATGCTCGGGCAGAAGGGTTAATGAGAAGATTGTCAGAGTGCAATATGCAAGCAGAGAAACAAGTGAGTGCAGATGGGAAATCAAGAAATTCAGTTTGTCTAGCTTGTGTTAATGAAAAATGTTCAGCTATTCACAAAGAAGTGACAGAAAAGGCAATTAGCAACTTTCTTCAGTAGAAAGTATTGAAGAGGGAATGGATATAAATGCAGATTGGAAATGCAGAAGTGATAACATAACCTGAAAGGGTACATAAGAGAACCAAGAGAAAGGCTATAAACAGGGAAGAACCAAGAAAAAAACCCTGCTATCTTCACCAGTAGTACTCAAAAGGGTCTGCTCGCTCACGCTCACACACACACACACACACACACACACACACACACACAGAGAGAGAGAGAGAGAGAGAGAGAGAGAGAGAGAGAGAGCATTTCTCAAAAAATGTACACTCACTTTAATGAACTCTAGTTCATACATACTTCATTGTAGAAAACCTGCAACACATCTAAGGGAAGCAACTGAAGAGATGTGTGGAACCATCCGAGCACACAGGTTGGTGGATGTCTGCATATTCCTTGGTCAATGATGACAGTAGTGTATAGATGCCATTGGGGAATACTGTATTTCAAGCACTTGGTCCAATTCACTAACTAATGAATCAATTAATTAGCTGGTTCACACATGCTTTTCTCATTTCCCTTCTTTCAAGGAACTTATTTTGGTGCACATGGGCATATTCCATTTAATTCACACAAGAACTCTGTGAGGTAGGTTAGGCTGAGAGAGGGAGTTACCTGCCCAGAACTGAATGGGCTTAGAACCCAGGACATCCTGTTCGAAGTTCAGCACTCTATCTGCTAAAGAGAGAGTCTCCCAAGAAGCCTGTGTGTCAACCCTCGAGAACCCATCATAGAGAATAATAACGGTGAGCTGCAAAGCTAGGGAAGACCAATTTATCCATTGACAGAAAGAATATTGGCTGATATTTTAGTTTGACTAGAAAATTGAAGCCATGTGTCATGGAAGCCTTTACTGTGTAGTCAAGGATACCCTTCAGAAAAAGGATATCTGTGTGTGTAAGATCAGCAATCATCTCCGACTTCAGAGACTGAACAAGGCAGTCGAATGCTAAGGCAATATCATCAACTGCAAATATATAAGTCATCTTGTAAACACCTGCAATCTAAGGAAGATGAGAAAACACAGCAGGGGCACTCAAAGTTGTATTGAGCAAATATGTAGGACTTAGGCCTAGCGCTTACAAAGGAATGAGGTGGTGAACTGGTGCCTGGACAGTACTGGTGGGGTTCATCCCATTGAATGTGTAGAAGAATAAATCCTTGTATATAGAACAGTGTCATATGCAGTATAAGGTTTCCAGCATCACATGTTGATTTCCTTACATTTCCATGTTGGAATTTGATTTTGTGATATGGTGGAATATTCACTCATGTGATCCCCCCCCCTTTACATTCTGAAGTGGCACAGTTCAGGCACATATATGCCACCTTATCTACTGTTTGTGAGAACTAACGCTAAGTCTTCAATCTCAGAGAGAATTGCATTAAGGCAGTAGTTCCCAGAATGGGGTGTTGCAACGCCCCAGCCAGGAGCAATGGGTCGCTACTCCCTTAGGGAGTGACAACTCATGGTGACGGCGATGGCGCTTCCGGGATCGTGCTGCCGCTGGGGGAACAAAGTTTTTTTTTAGCCCTGCCTGGGGGTCTTGCCAGGTCTCCGGGGGGGCTGCGGGAAGACCCCCAGGTAGGGCTAAAAAATCCCTTTGTTCCCCCAGTGGCGGTGTGATCCCAGAAGTGCCATCACCGCCATAGCCACCCCCCTGCAAATACTTAGGCGGGGGGAAGTTTGGGAACCTCTGTCATAGGATCTCATTCCAGCCTGAGAGACCTTTTTTGGGGAATAGAATAACGTTCTAGAACAATTTCTAGAATTGTGGAGGGAAATCAAAAGTTACAACCTCAGAATTTCTGGTTTTCAAGCGGAGTTTTACTTGAATAACAATTATGTCCAAATCTCAACAGTGAGATTACTAGTAGAAAGTGAAAGTTGCTATAATATTGATATACTGCAGTGTAGTCAATATGATCATTTTGTTGATTGTTAGTTACGTTAGCAACTTTGTTGGATACAACTGCATTATTTTAGTAGGTTTCCAAAGGTTTTTTTGGAGCATGTCTAAGTGTTTCAGCAGATGCTTTCACCATCTGCTCCTTGAACCCTGCCCTTCATGACTTCTAAGAGTAAACTAATTTTATTAGTTCATTCATTCTGCAATCATTACCTCATTTGTTCTGGTGTTGCCCCAACATCTTATTAGGACAGCATTATAATTAGTCAAATCCCTCCTAGCTACCAGGAAAGATAACAAGCGGGCTTGGGCTGCTATTATAGTGAAAGGCAGTCATGATAAACTTTAATTCTCTTGGGCAACGGTGTTAAAAACGCTGCCTCTAAAGGAAGGAATATATTATTTTCTTTGGCTGATAGTGATGAACCATTTTGAGTCTTTAAATACTTTTTATGTACCAGATTGTGAAGCCCTGGTGGAACAATGTAATTAACTGACTTATTTTAGGCATTATAATGATATCATGTCACATTATGGCTTTTGCATTTTGGTTATGTTCATCTTGCTAAGAGGCCCCCGAGGGCTCTATAGTAACTTTTCTCAGTTTATGTGCTGGCTCGCTCTTTAATTTTTCATCATTGTGTACCCTGCAGATAACTTTCATCTCTCCAGTTGCCTGCTCTTCATGCATCATTTTTAAATGCTTGACAGGCTTTGAAGACTTGATGACTCACAATCCTTTTCCATGGAATCCAGAGGGCTAAAATAACTCAGTTAAGCCTGCAACATCCTCATACAAAACGGCTTCTCAGAGTTTTCTTTCGCTTGCTGATATTCTCAGTAGTTTGAATGCATGAAATCAGAGGCTCCACTCATGTAAATCAGTTTAGCTCTACCAGAGTCACATGCATGATGCCAACTGACTAAGCTCTAGACTAACTTGAAGAACAGCACATAGGAAATATGTCCTATCTCAC
Organism: Plestiodon gilberti rubricaudatus; assembly: GCA_026170595.1. NCBI lineage: Eukaryota > Metazoa > Chordata > Lepidosauria > Squamata > Scincidae > Plestiodon > Plestiodon gilberti. The sequence goes on from JANXHW010000002.1 coordinate 43,623,147, forward strand.
TGTAATGGGCTAATCTTTCTTTCTTTCTTCGTGTGTGGAGGTACCCTGCATACATCTCCCCCTCAGCAGTGGCACAAATCAGCCGAGAGGCTTTGCCACTATGGAGAATGCACACCTATCTACAAATGGGAGCATCCCCCAGAGCAAGTCTCTAGAGCAGGGGTCTCCAAACTATGGCCCAGGGGCCGATTTTATCTGGCTCACGGCAGGCTGGCCAGTATGTCCTGCGGCGGCCTCCAACTCCCCCTTGGTCAAATGGGTCAAATGGGGCCATGGATCAAATGGGCCTGTCAATCGTGCCCATCCGTCTGTGGCCGGAAAATTTTGGAGACCCCTGCTCTAGAGCAGGGGTGCACAACTTGGAAGTAGGTAGGGGCCAAAATGAATAGACTAAACTTCTTCGGGGCCGCATGGGGGGGGTGTCAAGGAACCGTGATGTCACTTCCTTAGGAAGTGACATCACGGGGTGTGTCCATGAGCCGGAAAATATCCGGAAAAGCAACATATTAATAAATAAATAAATATATTTACAGAATTAAAAATTCGGATTTGCCCTCCCGCCGCGAATCTGAGCCTCCTCCTCACATGGAGCAGCGACAGCGCCAATGGGACAAGCCCCAAAACCTCAGCGCCCATTGGCACACAAGAGGAGACGCAGCTCTTCCAGCTCCTGGCCGAATGCCAGGAGACTCCAGCTGATCGGCGGCGATCAAACGCCGCCTTCAGCAACAGCCTCAAAGCCTCTGGGCCAATGGGCTCACAAGGCTCAGTGACTTCGTCCTTCTCGCTTGGCGACCCAAGCGAGAAGGCTGCACAGCTATGTGGCTAGAGCAAAGACATCGGAGATCCCTTGGCGCTCTCTTCGTAAGCAATGCGCAACAAGGGATCCCCGATTTATTCGGGGGCCACCGGAAATCCTTCGGAGGGCCGCATGTGGCCCTGGGGCCGCATGTTGTGCACCCCTGCTCTAGAGGATAATCTTATTGACTGATGGGGAAGGTGGTAGAAGGAAGAGCTGCCACCACTGAGGAACTCAGCAGCAACTCTTCTTTCCATCCCCTGTTCCTGTTCCTTTCTTTTTTTATTTGCAAATAGATGTAGGATGCAGTAGTGGCTGGGAGCCCAATGTATCATGAAGATGCCCATGTAGGGTTTTGCCCCAAGTCCCTTAGTAAACTGGCATTATAGTGGTGCACTCCCTCTAGAATGAGTTTCTTTGCAAGCAGGAAAAAGTCTCCTACTTTTATATCGGCTTAAGTTCCTGTTAATTGTCATGGAACTGTGATTTATGAAGACATCCAATAGACAAAAAGGTCATCGTTCCATGCATGACACAGCCACATGTGTGCAAATAGGGCTCCACCATGCTCAGGAATGCCAGGGGAGAACACCTTTCACCGGCACAAAAGTCTACTTGCAACAGGCACTAAATAGAGTCCCATGCACATGTGGTGCTCTCAGTTGCAACCAAAGGACCTTTCTTTGTTTATTTGTCCTTTATCTAAGGTGGTTAACAGAGTGCAGTGGCCTCTACTGAGTATACAAGAAAGAATATCAGTTTCAAATACCTACATCACATGCCTATATCGGTTGTGCAAACCATGGTAGTAGAGAGTCATTCAAATCTGAAATTTTATTCTCAGAATGTATAGATAAATCTGGAAAACGAATGCCTTGGACAAAGGGATCGATCATTAGCGGCAGAAGTTTGTCCATACTTATGTTGACTTGTTTCTCATATTCTTTGCAATGTTGACAAAGTGGAAAGGAAATGGAGAACGTCTTCTCCCCAATTAGATTGTTGTGAAATGATCCCCTTTCACAATGCGTGACAACTGTACTTGAAGTCTGTTTTCCTTAAAATGTTGTGCTTTATTTGAAGTTGGTATATTTAACTGGGCCCTCATCAATTCATATCTGCAAAAACAGGGATCATCTTTGAATGTCCATCCTTTAATTCTAGCATTAGCTTCAAGGTGTTGTTTGTTTAGTTTTGCTCTAAAATGTCTGTTACGCGTTGTCCGTCAAACTTTATCAACTTTCTGTATGGATGGCTCACCGACTTTTCTTAATATCTAGGAAGCAACACAATAGAAGTATTATCCTGCTGAACTAAATCAAAGGTCTCTCCAGTGTGCCACTTCAATAGTGGCTGGCCAGATGTTCCTATGAAGCCCACATCTAGGGGACTAGAAAGACTCATCCTCCATACATCAGAGCTTCTGCTCATTATGACATATTCTATGTAATCCATAAATCAGTTCTGCACTGGGTGAAGAAATACTTCATTTTGTTTGTCATGAATCTATTGCCAGTATGTACAGTTGGAAGCCCTTGAGTGTAATCATTCTGAAACAAAGAAATATTTCTCTCTATTCCCTCTCTTTACGTTCCAATTCCAAAGAAGGGCAGTGCCAAAGAGTGTTCAAACTACCGTACAATTGCACTCATTTCACATGCTAGCAAGGTTATGCTCAAAATCCTACAAGCTAGGCTTCAGCAGTACGTGGACCGAGAACTACCGGACGTACAAGCTGGGTTTCGAAGAGGCAGAGGAACTAGAGATCAAATTGCCAACATGCGGTGGATCATGGAGAAAGCACGAGAGTTCCAAAAAAACACCTACTTCTGCTTCATTGACTACGCAAAAGCCTTTGATTGTGTGGATCACAACAAACTGTGGCAAATTCTTAAAGAGATGGGGGTACCAGACCACCTTACCTGTCTCCTGAGAAACCTGTATGCGGGTCAAGAAGCAACAGTTCGAACCGGCCATGGAACAACCGATTGGTTCAAAATTGGGAAGGGAGTACGGCAAGGCTGTATATTGTCACCCTGCTTATTTAACTTATATGCAGAGTACATTATGAGAAATGCAGGGCTGAATGAATCACAAGCCGGAATCAAGATTGCCGGGAGAAATATCAACAACCTCAGATATGCAGACGATACCACCCTAATGGCAGAAAGTGAAGAAGAACTAAAGAGCCTCTTGATGAGGGTGAAAGAGGAGAGTGCAAAAGTTGGCTTGAAACTCAACATTAATAAAACTAAGATCATGGCATCGGGTCCCATCAATTCCTGGCAAATAGAAGGGGCAGAAATGGAAGCAGTAACAGATTTTACTTTTCTGGGTTCCAAGATCACTGCAGACGGAGACAGCAGCCATGAAATTAAAAGACGCTTACTCCTTGGAAGGAAAGCTATGGCAAACTTAGACAGCATAATAAAAAGCAGAGATATCACCATGCCAACAAAAGTTCGTATAGTCAGGGCGATGGTGTTCCCAGTAGCAATGTATGGTTGCGAGAGTTGGACCATAAGGAAGGCTGAGCGCCGAAGAATAGATGCTTTCGAACTGTGGTGCTGGAGAAGACTCCTGAGAGTCCCTTGGACTGCTAGGAGATCAAATCAGTCAATTCTAAATGAAATCAAGCCTGACAGTTCCCTGGAAGGACAGGTACTAAGGCTGAAACTCAAATATTTTGGCCACCTAATGCGAAGAGAGGACTCTCTGGAGAAGACTCTGATGCTGGGAAAGATTGAAGGCAAAAGGAGAAGGGGAAGGCCAAGGATGAGATGGTTAGACAGCATCACAGATGCAATGAACATGAAAATGAGCAAACTCAGGAAGATAGTGGAGGACAGGAAGGCCTGGCGGGATATGGTTCATGGGATCACGAAGGGTCGGACACGACTTAACGACTGAACAACAACAATTCCCTCTCTTGCTTGCTACCCCCGCCCTGGAATATCTCTCTATAATATTTATAAGTTTGCAACTTCTTGGCTGCTTAAAAAACAATTCAAAAGCCACGATGAGTAGGGATTTTTTTTATAAGAGTTGTTTTTATGAATCAACGTGCCATGCTTCAAGAAGCGGGCAGCCAACTCATGCTAAAACGAAATGAGATTCATGACACTATCACTGCATATTTCATAAGCATTGCAGAGCATCCCATTTGTAAGCACTTTCATTATTCACTAGCTAGTGAACTTTCTAAGACCCGGTACTCTTTCATGTTAGAATGTGGGAGGAAATACAGTAGATGAATTATTCACTTGTTACAGCTGAGGAAGCATTTAGTGCATCCCAAGAGTAGTGTTGAGCAGAGGGCAAGTTGAGGTAGACTGGTTTCTGACAACATTGTCTTTACATCTGAAGACTACATCCCCTCTTGTAGAAGCATTTATCATGGCAATCCCCACTGGCTAACCCAGGCTGTTGTATCTTTTAGCAGACTTTAAAAATGAAAAGGAGCTGGTAGTAGGTTAATTATTATTAATAGCAACTCTACTGAACTGATTGGCAAAATCAAAAGTGCAGGACGTATCTGTATGCATGCATGCAATGTGTTTGGGGGACATGTTAGCACAACTTAGTAACAATCCATATATGAGAATGGGACATTTGTCTTATACCAGCACGACTGATGTTTCCACGAAAGAGTTTTATCCAAGGGTTCCTTAGTACTTCTGGATAATAGTGGCCAATGAACTGTAGCCTCCAGTTGCTTCTTCCTTTCCTTTGATATTTATAAATGCATTCCAACTGAAGGAGCACTAGACCTATGGCAAATCTGGACTCCACCTTCTCTCACTGCTGTATCTTCACCCAACTTTCTCTTAGCTGATCTACTGAACACATTCTTACAGCTATCTCTCTATAATAATGTAAGAATGGATGACACCTTGTTCCTCAGTTGAAGCAATAGTTGGTAATGCAACAATGGATTATAATTATAAAAACCAAGACCAGACTGTGACAATTGTATCCCATCACATGGAAGGCCCTACACATGTATAATTGTATGTAAGTAAAGACCCATTTCACATACCATCCATTGAATTCATGGAGGTGGGCAGCGCAATCCTACCTAACCATACATGGCTGGCCTAAAGGGCCGGCCGCTGTATTCTATAGCCCATTGCAGCTTGCCCCAGTGTGACCTGGGCTCTCCTCGGGGGAAGGAGCTGTTCATCGCATTCCGCCAGTGTAAGTCAGCAGGCTGCAATGGACCTTCTCGGATTTATGCCAGCTCTGAAGTGTAAGATGGGGTAGGGGTGTAAGGCCGGCACAGACTGGGAAAGGACTCAGGATATCAGTGGAGTGCACTGCCGATATCGTCATCCTCTCCCAGCCTGGGCTGCCCAATGGCCACCCCCCTAACTGTCCCTGCCCGCCCTCCCCCTGCCCCCATCGGCACTGGACCTACTGTTGGCAGTGGCCGCAGGGTCCGGAGGGCGGTGCAGTTAGGGCTGCTGGCAGCCCTTACTCACGAGTCTTTGCAAACGTGCTTTATGGCAGCCTAGAGTGCAAACGTGCTTTGGAGCACTCCGCCGCTCTAAGGTTAGGATTGCGTTGTAAAGGTGAACCCAGGAAGTGTGATTCCTCTCCTTCTTCCTTCAATATACTGTATACTTTATATTGAGCTAAGTTCTGAATGGCGATGAAGAGGATTCACAATCAAGAATTAGGGCTAAGAGCTTTCAAACAGAGCAGAGAGTTAGCACTTCTTTTGTCTGGAAGTTAAGTCCCACTCAGAACCATACGTTGTTTTCCTCAAGAGCCAAAACTGAAGCCTCACACTGTATAATTATATTTCTAGAATGCCACCGAGGGCTGAGAAGGAGCTTTGAATCAGGGTTTCCTCAACTTGAATCTTCTATCTGCCATGAACCTCTCTACCTGTCCTTCTCCGCCTCTGTCCCACAGCAGCAATATGGTTACAATAATACTTCTCTTGAAGTGTTGCTATAAAGATTCCATCCAAATAACACACATGAAGCACTTTGCAGACTCTACAAATGTTATACAGATGTTAAGTATTATATCACTGGCAAGCCAGTTGTTAATCATGGAGGAGCTAATTTAGAGTAGGTGGCTTGAGGATTGTTTCATTGTGGTTGCAACAATTTTACATCAACACTGCATACTCCTAACACTGGAAGTCATTTAAGACAGGAAAACGACCTTCTACGGATACAATGACTTTGGTTTACCAGCAGCAGATGTAGCTGCAGGGAGCACTTTGGTTCTTCCTGTCACAGTGTTTGTTTGAGGTTACATGTCCTCTATCTTTCTTGGTATATACGGCCTGATTTCATTGAGCAAGAGAGCGATTTTTCAATCACAGCCCAAGAATAAAAAATGGGTACCAAAACAGAAAAGAAAACACACCAAAGAACAAGACTGACGCTTCTTGTAATTGAACTGACATATAATCAAAAGTCATTATCATCAGCTGCTCAGCTGTAAAGGGCTATTATAATGTTAACAAGGTTAACAATCTAGGTGTAAAGTCTAGGACCCAGTGCCATTGCTCTTGTATGGTTTCTACACAAATGATTTAGTATTTACACAAAAGGAATCTTGTCCCTCTGACCTAGCTATGCCAGTTGTTTTTTTTTACCTGAATCTATTATTTCAAATTTAGCTACCTGCCTCACTTTTTTTTTTTTGCTTTGTCAAACAAATCTTTTAATTGTTGCCACCATACAAAGGCAACTTGAGGATGATAGACTGCTTCCTACAGTCTCTGCTATTGGCAGCTCATTGAAGGATACCAGCAGTGCATAATCAAGGGTGAAATATGGCAGTAGAAAGCAAATTGAAGGCAAGCATTTGCGGTAAGACAAACACATTTGCTGGCCCTTGTTGACTCTTCCATTGGATTGGATACAGAGAAGCAGAAGGCTGCTCATGCAACAGAGATTGCCTATCCCACCTCCCCACTGCAAATTCTGCTTTCTGCTTTGGATGGTTGAAGGCCTGTCCAGAGCAGTCTGAGATGGAGTGCAGTGGGCAGGTCCATGAGAGGGGGTAAAGGAGGTAAATTGTTTTCTCGGTGCCAGGTGCAGGGGAGTGGCAGCAGGAAACAGGTTATCTTGTTGGCTGTGTGGTCCCTGAGGCATCTGGTGGGGCCACTGTGTGATACAGGAAGCTGGACTAGATGGGCCTTTGGCCTGATCCAGCAGGGCTCTTCTTATGTTCTTATGACAAAAGGGGGCCCCAGAGAACCAACCTATTGTAGCATTATGAAACAGTACTGGTGGCCATTTTCCTTTTGCTCTTAGTTTGTGGATATTATCTAGAATGTCAGGTAAAACAAAATGTTCTTTATACATGCAATAGATAATGGAACATGTCCATGGACCATGGGGGAAAACAAACAAACTTGGTCACTGAAGTATTGAACTATTTTTTTTTAAATTAAAGCTAGCAGCTGGATCCAGAAAAGTTAAGCCAAATTAGTTGAGAGCAGAAGCTTGTTCATATGCAGCCACTGTACACTAGGTCCAGGATATGCAGGGCTGAAAAGGCCAACACTGTCACCTTGAATTAAGCTTGGTAATTGGGCAGTCAAAGCCGCTAACAGAGGAATGGCTGGATGCAATTTCTTTTTCCTTGTCAATAGATGAGAAGCGACTTTTTTTTTTTTGCAACAGTTCAAGTTTCTAGACTATTTTCAAGATCGGCCTCATGTAGAGTTCATCATTGTAGTCATTGTAAGAGGATAGCAGAGAATGAATTATCTTTGCCAGATTCTTCTGATATTTTTTTAAAGGCTCTGGAAATACATAAACAACAATTTTTCCTCATAGTGTTATTACACCAACAGCACAGTCCTATGCTGTACTGCGCCACAGCACACAACCACACTGACTGAGGGTGCATTGCATGCTATGGGATGTGTGTGACCAGAAGTCTTGCTAGCCTTCTAACAAACTAGCAGACCATGTGCCTTTCCCCCGAGGTGACCTCCAGCCCCGCTGGTGGCGGCCTGAACCAGGCTAGGATCTGGCGGAGTGTGCTTAGCGTGCTGCAGCGGATCATACGCAGGATCTGGCTGTTAGTTTACGTACTGCCTCCAGGTTCAGGTGCAGGATATCTCATGATATCAAATAGTGGGGGAACAACAGTGGAAGAGGACTATTTGCTTCCATGTCCTGTTTGTGGACTTCCCAGAAGCATCTGGTTGGCCACAGGATGCTGGACATGATGGACCTTTGGCCTGATCCAGCAGGGCTCTTCTGATGTTCGTAGTGGTAGTAAACTCTTGTGTGGGAATGAGGTGTTGGTTCGATAAAGGAATCCAATTCCTCTTCTAGCATGAGGCCTCTTTCATTCATGAACACCCAGACACCAACATTTCTTGCCTCATTAAAATGACAAGGGTCGGCCACAATGACGGGGAGGGTATTATCTCTCTACTGTAATATCGGTGTTAGGTTTAATATTTAGAGACAGAGGATTAGCTTCATCTTCCAAAAAGGGATTTCTGTAATAATGAACTTAATGTGTGTTGTAATAAGGGTTTTGTTCCCTTTTTTGTTCACTGTAATGTGGAATTAATTTCAGTCTGGATGCACAGAGGTCCCTGCTGGTTTGTGTCATCGGAAGGTGAACATTGGCAGTAATCCAGCAGGGCTCACACAATAGTGGCAGGCAGCCTCAGCTGAGCATGCTTGGCTAATCAGATTTTTAAAAAGCACTGAGCCATTCCTTCCCCATATGAGTGTGAATGCTTAATGGGACTTGATTTTTTGTTATTTTAATAGCAGGATAATCTTTGTTCATAAAAATTCTTTGCAGCAGGATGAAGGCAGAGGTCATGGGTTCCTGCACTGCTTGTAATGTGGACTGTTCACAATGCATACACTCTCTCTCTCTCTCTCTCTCTCTCTCTCTCTCTCTCTCACACACACACACACACACACACACACACACATGCACCTGCAAAACAAAAAAAAAACCCTTAAATATGGAAATGGGAGTCATAACTGGAATTCCTATTAGTTAGGGAAATCTGAAATATACAAAAAAGGACATGTATGTGAATGAGAGGATATAAACTGTACATAAGAGAGATAAACTGTAAACAGTATTTGATAATTTCACTACATCTAGAATCTTGGCTATTGCTACATAAACTGCTTTGTGAACATTTTTTGTTGAATAGCAGTATATAATAATAATAATAATAATAATAATAATAATAATAAAATAATAATAATACAAAATAAGATAATGCCTTTATCAGGATCAACACAAAAGTAACAAGGTGTCAAACAGCAAGCTTTTGAAACCTACAGGATTTTTTTTCCAGGCTTGATAGTAAACAGAAGAGGGTGGGAAATCGTAGGGACATTTTGCTTGCTATCTTCCACTCTTCTTTGACCTATGATCTTGCCTGATTTATTTGAAAGCTTGTTGTCTGAAACCTCATTACTTTGGATTGGCCAGCCGGGCCTTGGACGGGGGAGGGATCATTGGCAGCGCACTCCACCGAATCCTATCCCTCGTCCCGAGCCTGGCCGGCGTTACATGGACCTCCCAGATTTGTACTGGCCATTTTGCCAGTGCACATCCATTGAGACCCATTGGGGTGGCTGGGCTATTACACGAGGTAAAGGGATGAATGTCCCTTTACCGCGAAGAGGCCTCCACCTACTGGTGGAGGCCTCTGGATAGGATCTGGCGCAGCTTGCTTTTGCACACTGTGGCGGTCCTAGACCGGATTGGACTGCAAGTCACTCAAACAACTGTTTTATCATACAAATTAAAATAGGGTTTTAAATTAAAAAAAACCTTAGAAGCAGAAAATTGTGAAAATTAATAAAGCTGAGAATAAAAAAGATTCATTGAGATTCAAATTACTAATTATGACAGAATATAAGAAGAAATACAGAATAATAAACAGGTAGATAAGATAAGAAAGTGGAAAAGTAATTAATAAGAAACTAGATGGAGTGGAAAAGTTAAATAGTAAATTTAAGAAAAACAATCTGTTCTTTTTCAGTAAGTGAAGTTGCAAAAGATAGACAACTTTTTCTTTAAAAAGGATCAAAGACTGTTATAACCGGTTACGATGTATGCAGAACGAATCATCTCCGGGATTCAAGTTATAAAGCCATTTTATAACCTGAATCCCGGAGATGGTTCGTTCTGTATACAACTCTTTCTTTCTTTCTTTCTTTCTTTCTTTCTTTCTTTCTTTCTTTCTTTCTTTCTTTCTTTCTTTCTTTCTTTCTAAGATTGCTTGTATGAAAAAAAAGAAACTGGTGTTGAGGCACCCTTTTAACTTACAGTTAGATACTGTATTCTAATTTAACAACATTCAATGCATTTGACAAGCTGCATGGTAATAGTTTTGAAAATACAAAAAATGTGGGGGGAAAACCTGATTAGATAATATGTAACTTTCCTGTTACATATTAAATCCCCTTGTAGGCCAGTACACGAAGATCCCCTTCATGGATCATTGCCTTGTCATGGCGAAGGGGCTTGCGTAACTCAATGAAGCCATGAGCTATGCCGTGCAGGGACACCCAAGATGGACAGGTCGTAGCAGAGAGTTCTGACTAAAAGTGATCCACTGGAGAAGGAAATGGCAACCCACTCCAGTAACCTTGCCAAGAAAATCCCATGAACAGCACCAAAAGGCAAAAAGATATGACGCCGGAAGATGAGACCCTCAGGTCGGAAGGTGTCCAATATGCTACTGAGGAAGAGCGGAGGACTATTCCAAGTAGACCCAGAAAGGATGAAGCTGTTGGAACAAAGCCAATAGGACGTTCAGCTGTGGATGTGTCTGAGGTTGAAAGGAAAATCCAATGCTGCAAGGAGCAATACTGCTTAGGAACATGGAATGTGAGGTCTATGAATCAAGGCAAGCTGGATGTGGTCAAAAATGAGATGATAAGATTGAATATTGACATCTTGGGAATCAGCGAACTAAAATGGACGGGCATGGGCGAATTTAAGTCAGGTGACCATCATATCTACTACTGTGGGCATGAATCCCTTAGAAGAAATGGAGTAGCCCTTATAGTCAATAAAAGAGTGGGAAAGGCAGTACTGGGGTGCAACCTCAAAAACGACAGAATGACATCAGTTCGAACCCAAGGCAAACCATTCAACATCACAGTAATCCAAGTGTATGCCCCAACCACTGATGCCGAAGAAGATGAAGTTGACCAGTTCTATGAAGACCTACAACACCTTCTAGAACTAGCACACAAAAAAGATGTCCTTTACATCATAGGAGACTGGAATGCTAAAGTAGGAAATCAAGAAATAAATGGAACAGGCAAGTTTGGCCTTGGAGCGCAAAATGAGGCGGGGCAAAGGCTAACGGAGTTCTGTCAAGAGAACACGCTGGTCATAGCAAACACTCTTTTCCAACAACACAAGAGGCGACTCTACACATGGACATCACCAGATGGTCAATACCGAAACTAGATAGATTATGTGCTTTGCAGCCAAAGATGGAGAAGCTCTATACAGGCAGTAAAAACAAGACCAGGAGCTGACTGTGGCTCAGATCATGAGCTTCTTATTGCAAAATTCAGGCTTAAATTGAAGAATGTAGGGAACACCACTAGACCAGTCAGATATGACCTAAACCATATCCCTTATGAGTATACAGTGGAGGTGAAGAATAGGTTTAGGGCATTAGACCTGGTAGACAGAGTGCCTGAAGAACTATGGATGGAAGTTCGTAACATTGTACAGGAGGCAGCAACTAAAACCATCCCAAAGAAAAAGAAATGCAAGAAAGCAAAGTGGCTGTCAGATGAGGCTTTACAAATAGCTGTGGAAAGAAGGAATGCGAAAAGCAAAGGTGAAAGGGAAAGATATAAACAACTGAATGCAGAGTTCCAGAGAATAGCAAGGAGAGATAAGAAGGCCTTCTTAAATGAACAGTGCAAGGAAATCGAGGAAAACAACAGAATGGGGAGGACTAGAGATCTCTTCAAGAAAATTGGAGATATCAAGGGAACGTTTTGTGCAAAGATGGGCATGATAAAGGATAAAAAAGGCAGAGACCTAACAGAAGCAGAAGTGATTAAGAAGAGATGGCAAGAATACACAGAAGAACTATACAAGAAAGATCTTAATGTTCCTGATGACCACGCTGGTGTTGTCACTGACCCAGAGCCAGACATCCTAGAGAGTGAAGTCAAGTGGGCCTTAGGTAGCATTACTAACAACAAAGCTAGCGGAGATGATAATATCCCAGCTGAGCTACTTAAAATCCTAAATGATGATACTGTGAAAGTGCTACACCCAATATGCCAACAAATTTGGAAAACTCAGCAGTGGCCAAAGGATTGGAAAAGGTCAGCTTACGTTCCAATTCCAAAGAAGGGCAGTGCCAAAGAGTGTTCAAACTGCCGTACAATTGCACTCATTTCACATGCTAGCAAGGTTATGCTCAAAATCCTACAAGCTAGGCTTCAGCAGTACGTGGACCGAGAACTACCGGAAGTACAAGCTGGGTTTCAAAGAGGCAGAGGAACTAGAGATCAAATTGCCAACATGCGCTGGGTCATGGAGAAAGCACGAGAGTTCCAAAAAAACACCTACTTCTGCTTCATTGACTACGCAAAAGCCTTTGATTGTGTGGATCACAACAAACTGTGGCAAATTCTTAAAGAGATGGGGGTACCAGACCACCTTACCTGTCTCCTGAGAAACCTGTATGCGGGTCAGGAAGCAACAGTTCGGACCGGCCATGGAACAACTGACTGGTTCAAAATTGGGAAGGGAGTACGGCAAGGCTGTATATTGTCACCCTGCCTATTTAACTTATATGCAGAGTACATTATGAGAAATACAGGGCTGAATGAATCGCAAGCCGGAATCAAGATTGCCGGGAGAAATATCAACAACCTCAGATATGCAGACGACACCACCCTAATGGCAGAAAGTGAAGAAGAACTAAAGAGCCTCTTGATGAGGGTGAAAGAGGAGAGTGCAAAAGTTGGCTTGAAACTCAACATTAATAAAACTAAGATCATGGCATCTGGGCCCATCAATTCCTGGCAAATAGAAGGGGCAGAAATGGAAGCAGTAACAGATTTTACTTTTCTGGGCTCCAAGATCACTGCAGACGGAGACAGCAGCCATGACATTAAAAGACGCTTACTCCTTGGAAGGAAAGCTATGGCAAACTTAGACAGCATAATAAAAAGCAGAGATATCACCATGCCAACAAAAGTTCGTATAGTCAGGGCGATGGTGTTCCCAGTAGCAATGTATGGTTGCGAGAGTTGGACCATAAAGAAGGCTGGGCGCCGAAGAATAGATGCTTTCGAACTGTGGTGCTGGAGAAGACTCCTGAGAGTCCCTTGGACTGCTAGGAGATCAAATCAGTCAATCCTAAATGAAATCAACCCTGACTGTTCCCTGGAAGGACAGGTACCGAGGCTGAAGCTCAAATATTTTGGCCACCTAATGCGAAGAGAGGACTCTCTGGAGAAGACTCTGATGCTGGGAAAGATTGAAGGCAAAAGGAGAAGGGGAAGGCAAAGGATGGGATGGTTAGACAGCATTACCGATGCAACAAACATGAAAATGAGCAAACTCAGGAAGATAGTGGAGGACAGGAAGGCCTGGCGGGATATGGTTCATGGGATCACGAAGGGTCGGACACGACTTAACGACTGAACAACAACAACAAAACTTTCCTGTTCAATGATTATTAAATCTTGCTCCTGAGATATTATGTACAAAGAGGAACGTAAAACCAATTACCGTATTTATCGGCGTATAAAACGCACCGGCGTATAAGACGCACCTTCCTTTTGGCCCTGGGTTTCAAGAAAAAAGATTTAAAGCATTTTTGGGCCACTTGGCCACTTACTGCTTGGCTGCTTAATTAGCTAATTTACATAAATTGCACAAAAATACCAGGATCTCTTTTAAAACACAGCAATAAGACACATGAACAAAATACACCAGAACATAAATCCCAAGTACAAAAAAACCCAGACTCAACTCTTTTTCCCCCACCCCACCTATGCAGTCTCCAAAGCCTCCCAACTAGGCCCAGTTCAGAAGCTTACCCATGCTACATTCATTCAGCATCCGGAAGAGCAGGCCCTCGGCAGCTCAGCTGAACTGAAGTGAGCACAGCGCCCTCTGCTGGCTGCTGAGAAGCTCAACTCATGCACGTGCATAAATTAAACCCGACAAACAGCTATAGATCGGATAGATTAGTTAGGGAAGAAAGCACAAGGGAGCTCTCCGGCTCCGGAAAAACGCGGTAAGCCCGAAAATTCTTTAAAACGGGCAAGGGGGGAAAAGGGATTTTTTAGTATTGGCGTATAAAACGCACCCTACTATTTTGGGTCACAAATGTAGACAAAAAAGTGCATCTTATACGCCAATAAATACAGTAATTCATTTTGCAATTAATTGGTTACAGTAGAGATTTCTGTTGAAAGTGGACTTCCTCCCCCCCACAATAAAAACCTCTATGTTAGGTCTTTAGTGGAAAGACAAAGAGGTTCCCTCCCTTTATTTTTTTAAATCAGCGTGATGTTGAGAGAGAAAAGAGCCTGCTGGTAAATGCTGCTTTGACTTTCAAGTAGTGTAAACATTTGATGCTAACAGAAGAATTTAGGGATGGACGTTGGAGAATAGTCACCAGAGGTTCCGGATCAGTTTGAAGGCTTAACAGTGGATGCTCTCTGGATTAATATTATAAACGTGAAGGTCAACATCATAGGCCCCTCATTAGCCCTTCATCCAAAAAGGTTTAATCTTTCTGGTTTGCTCACGGGCCAGGACATGGGTTGCACAGGTGGCAAGATTCTGGAGAAGGGCTGTTGGAAGGCCTGTTTCAGCACACACCTCTTGCATCTTACAAATTGAAAGGCAGCATACAAATGTTTTAATAAAACATATAAAAACATGATTTCAATAAAATTGCCGTCAATAGATCTTTTTTTGTCTTTTCCCTTCTTTATGTTATCTTTACTTTTTTAAACTAAAAATGCAGATGCAAGTCTTTGAAAGAACTCAAATGAATACACATTGGCCTCTCCTCGTATAGTATGCCAGCAGTGGTGTCGCTGTAGGTGGGCGGAACGCTAAGGAGACTCCCTGCGCATTGCCTTCGACCCACTGAATGGCTCCAAAGGCGAGAGGGCGGGGCCGCTTCGTGCCGGTGAGTAAGGAAGTGTCAGCGCGCTGCGGAACTTAGCGTTCCACCCCACCTACAGTGACGCTAGTGTATGTCAGTCAGTCAGGAACCTTTATTGGCATTAAAACAAAACAATCAACACACAGTACATAACATATACCACAAAAAGGGGAAAAAGGAAATTAATAATAATAATAATAATAATAATAATTGGGGGGAGAACACATCTAAGGGCTAAGATGTTGTATGGTCCGATCCATGAAAAGAAACAATTGCACAAGCAAAGTCTGCTTGGATTAACTTGTTTCAGGCATTAGAGTTCATTGTTTCCAGCACTGCCTTTTCTGTCGGTGACTCTGCATATGATGTGCTTTGCTCTGGAATGTGTCAATAGATGGATAGGGGAAAGAGGTAGTGCTGGTGCCAGGTTGCTGAAGTCCCTGGAGCAAAGTCCTGCACTGGGCTCCCCAAGTCACTGCCCAACCACCTCCTCTTGGTGCACTGAGTGGTACCACTGCCACCAGTACCGAGGACTCAAGAGATGGCCCAGCCAGATGGGTCTTCAGATGGCGAAGGTGAATAGTTTCATTTTAACTAGTAATAGGGAGTCCTAGAAGAAGAGAGACAGGTTAAGCAAACTTGCTCAGAGTCTTGTTGAGGCTTTGGGCTTCATTTGGGCCAAGCCGAGTTACAGGAATACTTGTCCGTTTCCGAGAATATTTTGTATGAAACCACAAGAGAGTAAACAAAGTTGAGGTATGGTGAAAACAGGATGCCACAAAACCACAATTGGACTTGATGAGTTTCAACTGGGAGGATGACATTAGAGTAGGAGGGCTTCAGAGTGGGTCAAAAGGAGAAGTAGGAAGGTGTCTGTGGTTTGAGAAATCTCTGCAGAATAACAGGAAAAAAGGAGTGTGAACAGTAAAAAATTCTCCAAAGTGTGGCGCTTAAACAACTTTGACCAGGGCTCAATGCCATGCTGGTCCCCCTGTCCTGATGCAGACCGGGCCCAAATCAAATCTCCTGAAAGACTGGTAAAATGGAAAAACCAACTCAAGGAGCTAGGCTAGCCACCTAGTCTCAAGTATTGCTTGTTTGGAATTTTTTTAGCTGGAATGTAGCTGTCTTTCATTTTATTTGCTTTGAAATAATTACCTTTTAACTTTATTGACTATTTTGCCCATTTGTGTTGGGAAAACTCTCAATAAAAACTTTCAGCATTATACTGAATGGTTGCCCAGCAAATTGATTGACCTGCAAACTTCTAGGGAACCAGGGAAAAGGGACTTGATGAGCTCTTGCTCACTGACCATTGTCAAAATGTGCAAACTCCCCAAAATTTCTCCTATTTATAGATGTGGGCATTTGTTCAGTGCCCAACTTGCCCAATCTCTGATGACAGTCCAGGAAGAGGTGGGTGGGTGGTCCTTCCTTGCAACATCGGATAGGGCTAGAGGTCTTTTTGGTCTATGCCAGGCTATGCAAATAATGGACATTCCATTGAATTAGTAAAGAGAAGAAAACAAATGGGTATAAATTCTGATTCAGAATTTAAGTTCTGATTCAGAAGTTAAGTTCAGAGAGCTCACATTTTTTCACTCTCTGTTTTTGTACCAGCTTTCAAAGATAAGTCAGAAACTTTAGCTCCCCAAAGCAGATCATGGATTTAGTTTTAATCATTCATATGTCAATACATGAACATCCTGGTGTGTTTTTGTTTGTCACTAGCAGCTTGAAATCCTTTGGTATACAGTGAGGAACATTTTTGCCAAAGGTGAAGGTGTTGAGTAATATCAGATCATTGGGGAATCTGATTGGATAACTTAGAATGCTGGATGTCATACTTTAGAAACATCCTTAGGAACTATTTGTCTAACAGACCAATCCTGCATAGAGCCACTGCACTGAGCAAAAACATGCTGCACCAGATCCTAGGCAGGATCAGGCCAGTGCCACCAGAGCTGGGGCACACCTCAGGAGAAAGGGATGTCCCTTTCCCCCGGGGAGAGCCCGAGTGGCCCCTATGGACCTCCAATGTGTGCCGGCAAAATGGCCAGTGCAAATCAGAGGAGACCATGTAAGGCTGGCCAGGCCCAGGCTGGGGGATAGGAATTGGTGGAGTGTGCTGCCGATACTCCCCTCTCCCTGGCCTGGCCAGCCAATCGCCAGCCCTCCCCACATCCTCCCACTGCCTGGTGCAGGACTTACCTTCCTCTGCCGACGGTAGCTGCAGCCGTGGGCTGAGTGAGCAGTGCCGGCCTCGCTGCTGGCGCCACTTACTCACCAGGTGCCGCAAACGTGCTATAAGGCACGTTTGCGACACCTTCCCCTGGCGGGACTATAGTTCCACCTGGGAAACATTGCACAGGATTGCGCTGTAATTCTCATAGCAGATATGATCCACATAGTCAAGCATTTCTGAGGGCTATCTGCTTTTGACATTACATTTCCATACATCTTTTTTTCCCCCCTGTTTGGTCCAGTATGAGCATCTGGATACAGAAGCTGGGATCAACCTCTAGAGATATGTTCATGGTGTGTTCTTCAATAAAGACACAGCTCCACCAAATGCACAAACATTTTTGTTACACAAGGAGATGCACTTCCTTACATGAGTGTCAATTTGTGTGTATAAAATTGCAGTGTCAGATCTAGCCCCAAGACTGCAGAAGAATCAGTGTTTGGTGGCTTGCAGTCACCATTTCACCGGTTTTTTTCCCCTTGTTCTCATGGATGACGGATTGAGAGTTAATCAAATCAGATCGTCAGCTGGTGTAAATCAAAGTCAATGGAGCTGGATAGATTTTACACTGGCTGAGTTCCTGACTCAGTCAAGTGTGCAGTATGCTGGAAACAGGAATAGAAGTTAGGCAGGCAGGCAGGCAGGCAGTTAGTTAGAGAATGAAACTAACAAATCTGCAACACACAGCCTTGCTTAAAGGATAAATGTAAATGTAAATTCTGAAATAAGGTAATACAGATGAAAAGGGAAAGTTAAGCAAGGGTTTTCTATATCCCAAAAGTACATGAAATCACAGCTGGTTTGAGATCCTTGGTCATTACATGCACGCACCCCAATAATAACACTAAGCAGAGGCTTGGGTAGATGGTCACTTTATTAATAACTAACAAACACCTGCAGCAGGGAGGAAATCTGAGCTCAGCCCCCCAGCATGTGGGCATCTAGATGGGGGAAACGGAAGGAACCGTTTACTTTCTCGAAATCAAGAATGGGCATCACAACCTGACTCCAAGCTACCCCCAATCATGGACTGAGGGAGCTTATCACGGCCAACCACCAAAAGGGGTTGAGGCAGCTGGACGGCGCAGACTCCTATGGCCAAGCCTTGTGGTGATCCTTGCCTTTTCCAGCCAAGGGTCTTGCCAACCAGCCTCTCACCAATCCAGACAAGCATCTCATGTGTACTTCTGGCTTACCCCCTGACCTTTTTGACCTCAAGATGTATGCCAAAGATAGAATACCTGTCTACCCGGCCTTCACACCACCTGCCATAGTAAAGGACACACAACATAAGGGGAGGAGAACTGAAACTGCTTTGCACCTCAGCCAGTCTGGAGTAGGTGAAAAAAACTGCCAGCCAAGGCCAATCAGGCTGGCAGCAAAAAAAATTCCTACCCAGCCCTCGAACGGGCAACCAACTAATCTCAGATTGTACCAAGGGGAGGGTGGGAGGGGCTCGAAATCTAAACAGTCATAATTTACTGTAAACTGAAATAGATGCTTGAAGGATCCCTCGTACATGACTGGGCATCAAACTAGCAAGTTCTGTGACAGCTAAGGGACTCTACCTGAAAGGTGGCCTGAGAATAATCTCTGGGCCCCCTTTGGTGATCAAGGAGTTTAGACTCACAAACATACAAGAACATTTATACCAAACAAAGGAGGAGAGGATAGAAACATTAAGCATGTCCTCAATTTGACTGCACTTGAAACACAGAAGACGTGGGCAGAGTCTCAATGACCAAGGTTACCTGTCCATATCTGGTGGGGTGCATTGATGCAGGAGTCATGGGGCTAGTTAGTCTGTCAAGATGAAGTCATTTACCACTTCACAGTGGCGTCACTGTGACGCGCGTCACCCCAGAGCAGGGGACGCGCGTCACCCCCCCGACTCACCCCCCCTACAGAAACTTACCTTTTCCGGCGTGCGTCACCCTCCGGAGGCCGGACGCTCCGAGGCCGGGGAGCGTCCAGCCCGGCCGGCGCTCCAGGGCCTTCTAAAAAGAAGAGGCCCAAAGCGCTTGCGTTAAAACGCAAACTTTTAAGATTTTCGCGGATGCGCAAATCCTTTTCTGAGGGCAAGGGCCTGCCCTCTTGCCCTCAGGAGGGTCTGCGCATGCGCGGAAATCTTAAAAGCTCGCGTTTTAACGCAAGCGCTTTGGGCCTCTTCTTTTTAGAAGGCCCTGGAGTGCCGGCCGGGCCGGACGCTCCCCGGCCTCGGAGCGTCCGGCCTCCGGAGGGTGACGCGCGACGTCACAGAGGTGATGCGCGTCACCCCCCTGGCGCGCGTCACCCCCCGGCGGCCCGCCCCACCCGCCACGCTACAGTGACGCCAGTGCCACTTCAGAGGGATTGTGGAGGAGGACAAGGGTTCAACAAGCAAACCCAGAGAGAGCCAGTCAGTATCCTCAAGTGGCTTCAGGGAGGGAAGCAAAACAAGGGAGCCCAGAGTGCTTGTTAGGGGAAGACTTTTTGGAAAGTAACTCACCAGGCACTGAACCATGCATGGTTGTGCTTACATGGAAGAAATCTCATTGTAGAGATTAGGGTCGCCTGACATACCATCATCAAGTAACCATCCGAAGGAGAAAGAATGCATATAAGGGGTCTGCAATCCAAACCTTGCCTTGTATATCTATGTATTGCCTTGCAAATTTATTATTTATTTAAAATATAAATATGGGCACAATCCAATCCTACTTACGCCACCGTTGTAACCAGCGGCGCAGCGAAAATAGGAGGCCCCAGAACAGAAAGGGGATTCAAATCCCCTCCAAAAGGGGAATTCAAAGGGGATTTGAATCCCCTTTCTGTTCTGGGGCCTCCCGTTTTCGCTGCGCTGCTGGTTACAACAGTGGCGTAAGTAGGATTGGACTGCGCTCTATATTTCTTTTTTCCCCTTTCCAATGCTTATGACTAGAAGAATATAAAATTATTATCATCATGCTTGCTGTGCAGGAATATTCCATAATTTACTGTAGACTTTAAAAGTGCAAAGATCAATGCGAGGTTAATTCTGAAGGATGTTTGGCATGTTGTGTTATTGTCCTTGTAATCTATTGCAAGGACACTTTGAAAACCTGCCTTGTTTAAAAAAAACCGTGTTCTCATGGCAAAGCTTTTAGTCTATATAGTATTGTGATTGCAAGATGATTTCATTTGCTGGATTGAATATCCACCACATTACCCTTTTGATATTCCAATAAAGACTAGATATTTATCTTATGTTTTCATTTGGGCCTTGTGATATATTGAGTTGGGAACTGCAATTTGAGCATAAAAAACTTGCAGAGTGATTCTGTGATACTTCCTCAATTCTCTTAAATCAGGTGAGTGCGTGAGTAGCTCTTGGCATATGTGCAGTTGTTCTGAGACAAAACGCATCTGTGACTGACATCCGTGAGAGTCACGCCATACGGGATTTGCGACCATATATTCACGGCAATCTGAGGGTTTCTTTGTGGCAAAAGCTGTGCTAGTCCCTCCTCTCATGCTGCCAATCATCCTGCAGCAGACTTCCTATGTGTGCAGGTATCCCAGAAGCACTTACCCACTGAAAGGGATGGGAGTTTCCCTTCTGAAGGGCAGAAATCTTCCTGGTTAAGACACATCATGTGATTCACCACTCCCAACTTTCATAGGGAAGCTTTTCTCCCACATTCTTAAATTCTGTCTTTTAGTCATGGAAACAGGGGTCCCCCAAGCAGAGAACCCTTCTCCAAATATGTTGGTTCCCTTCCCAAGCTCCAACACAGGGGTCACCCATGAATTGATTGAGTGAATGCCAATTGATTGCAGTCACCAAGGCCAACCAACCCCAGGGAGGGGAGCTATCCGGTTACATATACCGTATTGTCCCGAGTATAAGCACCTGATTATAAGACTCACCCTTAAAGTTTGGTGCTATTAAAAATAATAATTAAATCACTGGCATTAAATTGCAACAGCCTGATTATAAGACGCACCCCTAGTTAAAAAACTTAAATTAGGAGAAAAAAGTGAGTCTTATACTCAGACCAATACAGTAATTCAATCATTTGGAACAATTCATTGGATCCAAATGGCAGTTGGCCAAGCATGCCCCAAGGTTTTTACCAGTGATGTAGACTTCAGTGTATCGACGCGGACTTGAGTCGGACTCAAGTCGCGTCAATGACTTGACTCGGACTTGACCTGGTGATTGTAAAAGACTCGAAAGACTCGACTCGAGACACTTGCAGCCTTTTACGACAAGTTGAATTTTATTCAACTCACAACCAAAGACTCGGGACTTGAGGGCAAAGACTTGAGACTTGGAGTCAGAGACTTGATCCACATCCCTGGGTTTGACCACACACTTTAAGTCATGGGGACCTATGACTGAGGCCATTTGCAATTAGAAAGGGGGGCACGGTCAAAAGGAGGAAAGTGGGGGGGGGAAACATACGTTCTACATTTTTGCTAGTTTTAAAAGCAAAACGTAAGGAGAAGCTATCCCCCAACATATTCTAGCACCAATATTTACATAATAAATTGACAAAAACATCTTATTGGGCAACTAGTTAACTCCTGGATGGGTCAGCCTCTCCCCTTTAGCCTGCATTGGGTGGAATGCATTGGGTGGGAAATTACTCGTTCTATTGTCTGGCTTCAGTTTGGCAAATCTGCCCAGCAGCAGATGCACCAGCCACAGGCATATACCTAGTGACTGGCTGTCCCATAAGGCCGTCCCATAAGGAAGTTCTTTCCCCACGTTCTGGTCCTTAGCCCAGAAGGTGAGTTCCTCCCCAAGCCTATTGGTTGTGGGTTACCCTGGCTGGAAACAGGGAAGGGAGCTGGTGGGCTGCAGGATCTTCGCAAGTTTGGCCAAAAAGTTCAGGGGGCACTCTCAGCAGGGAAAGGAGGAAGGAGGGGCTGGATTAATCAGTGGCTCAAATAAAGAGATGGGATAGGGTTTTTTGGGGGGGGGGGCAGACAAGGCTTTATTTTTAAATATGTTTGCCTCCTTGTTACCTTTTTATTAACACATTGAAATATATTTTCAATGATGCGTTTACTGTGTTCCAGCGCAACAACAGCTATTTATACATGCAAGAAAGCTAGAGTCATATTCCTATACAACAACAGGTCATTATAGCCACAGCTGTTTGCAAAAGTACCAAACACAAGTGCTGGTCAAAGGGTGTACAGAAAAGAAGGTTGCGTAGCCCCTCAATGACACAACTTCTGAGTGCTTCTTCCCCCCCCCCCGACCCCAGATTGTGTAGGTGTATGTCACACCATCCAGTTCTTCCCCTGCATGCCTCAGCATGGTGGCTGCATCACCCCGAGTCTGAGAAACCAGGAAAGATGAACTTAGCTTGGAAACAAATCCCAGCAGAATCACTCACTTTTCATGAACTCTACAGCTGTGACTGCTATGGTGAAATGTGGGTTTGATGCTCATATGTACAGTACGCTTAAGTACACTGGGAATAAAAAAGAGATTAATGTCATGTTGCAGCAATTACTGGACTTGTTTAGCTTGTGCAATTCCTGTAGGTAAAAAATGTAGGCAGACTTTCATTCATAACGGATGCCTACATGGAGAGCATGAATCTACTGAACAGAGTGGGAGCAGAATGACCCTATAGTATACATCTTATGTATCATAAGCTACACTTAGCAACCTGTCCTATGCACAGTCCAATGAAAAGAATAGCAAATAACAAGAAAAGAATAGCAAGAACACTCTTGGGTGCTTGATATCTGAGTTGAAAAAAAACCTAGTTATGAAATACTGGAAGAGAGAAGTAGCAGGAGAAGTGGTAATAATAAATGTTTAGTCTAGCACAGCGTTTCTCAAACTGTGGGTTGGGACCCACTTGGTGGGTCGCAACCTGATTTCTGGTGGGTCCCAGGTAATGGAAAGATCAGATAAGTAATTGCCTCAAGCCCTGAGGCTATTCAAAAACCAGATAGCTGCTAATTGCCCTTCAAAGAGCTGAACTCCTGCAGTCTGCAAGCTTGTGTATAGGGAGATAAATGTTTGAGCATCTTTTTCATGGCGTTTTTTTTCCAAGTCCATCAATGACAGATAGCGGGGGTAGGTGAAGCCTGGGCCACATAACTAAGCCCCTCAAGCCTTGAGGCTATTCATTAGGGCTGCCTCATTACAAGAAATGGATTGAGGTTTTTTTTGCAAATAAATAAATAATTACTTGTAAATAAATATATTATTTCTTTCTAGATCACCTTTTCTTAAGTCTCGTAAAGCTAGGTGGGTCCCGATACAGTGTCATTTTAAAAAGTGAGTCCCGGTGCTAAAATGTTTGAGAACCACTAGTCTAGCAGCTAATTGACGTCACAAAGTTTATAGTAAAAAAAATGGACAGAGGGTTCCTATTTTATGACATATAGAATGTTCTTGGTTTATAATGATAGAATACTGTTTGTTCACCTCACCTTCATGATTCAGGTACTCCTGTCCCTGTAGAACTATGTCTAATGTAGGTGCAAAGGAGCAAATTG
This sequence comes from Plestiodon gilberti rubricaudatus, assembly GCA_026170595.1. Classification (NCBI taxonomy): domain Eukaryota; kingdom Metazoa; phylum Chordata; class Lepidosauria; order Squamata; family Scincidae; genus Plestiodon; species Plestiodon gilberti. Next base: position 43,646,817 of record JANXHW010000002.1, read on the forward strand.
CCTAGGTGTCTTAGGTATTAGTGTCTGACAGATACGAGATAGTTCTATTCTTTGGGGACATTTCATCCTTAGTGTTGTCTGTAGTACTGGTGAAATGGCCATGTATTCTTTTACCCATGGTAAATAAATAATAATAAAAAACCACAACATGTCTAATCCCTGTCCATTTGATACAATTTAGTAGAAACGTGATTGTTGATTGGACAGAGGATGTATTCCGTTCTGCCTTCAGACTCGGACTGACAAGTCAGTGCAAACTGTGAATGTTCAACATTGATCTTTTTTGCGCACATCATCTCGTGTTTCTTGGAATTCTTCCACGTATATTTTCAATATGCCAATAGCAGTGGGGCTCACCAACAAAAGAGCTTTTGGAAGGCACCTTCCCTGCAGGTATTCCCCGCAGAGAATAGGGGATGAGGTCAATTAAGATAGGTGAGAGAGGGTTGGAAGAGAAATGTCCTTAAATTAAAGAGATGAGCTTAGGAAATGTCTTTGAAAACTATGAATAATTTGAATCAGTCAGAAGCAAGATTCATCTTTTGCCTCTAGTAGGTTTTCAACGCTTTAACAGAGCTGCTTTTTCCACACTGTTCATTTAATGTCCTTGGAGAGGTTGCTAGCTTCAGTGTAGCAGTCATGCCTCCCCTAAGCCTTCTTAAATGAACATGAATAACATCCATGCAGGTTAGTGCAGAGGAAAAACACTGTAGTGTTCAGTAAAAGATAAGTGTTCAATTATTACTTTCCTGTGATTTTTTTCTTTTCTAAATGTTTCTTCTTTTTCTATTCTTTTTTTTTTGCCAGTGGCAAAATAAGATTTATTTTATCATCTTTCTTTCTTGAAATGCGCTGAGTATTTTCGTTTCTCTCCGACAGCTTTCAGTGCGGCGTTATTATCTGAAGGCTCATAGAGGAGCCTGTATTTTTCTTTTTAATTAAGACAGGTGACACAGTGGGACTTGCGTGATTAATGCTTGAAGGGAAGAGAGATGCTTCTTTTGTGAACGCTTGCAATGAAACCACAGAAAGGTCATTGTGTCATAATGCAGTTTTTGAAAAAGAAATTTCAGGACTGGCAGGTCTTTCCTTCCGATTTACTTCATCAAACAATATGAATTTAATATTCCTCATAAAGACTTCCTGAGTTTATTACATTTTGCTTTTGACTGATGTGTTTCCTTGAAAAAGTCAGGGCTTATTCTTGCAGGGAGAATTTGCATGAGTAGCGTCAAGAGACCCAGATAATTTCTAAGTGAAGATCAGAATGAAAGAGGCAATAATATGCACACCAGGCCTTGCTCCACACAAGTGATGGCAAACATATAGATAGAAACAAAGGCCACCACATTATTAAACCATTTGGTTAAAATCTTGGGTTTGGTTAATCTATCATGCCTCTTGGCCAACCTGTGGACCAACTGAAATAGTTAATAAGGGTCAAATGACCGGTACACATTTGCGTAGCTGCATCAAAAGAAGTTGCTTAATTAAAACCAGAAATGCCTTTTCTTCTACAAAAAGCAGCCATTGGGGCCCAATTCTGACTGGAACCATGACACCCTTTCCCTGGTGCCTTTTTGCCACTGAAAATCACAAATCATGGCTTTGCGACAGCGGAAGACTGTCGGCGCACTCAATCGACAGCCATTTTGGAAGCACTGCCGCGAGAGGCGGCAGCACTCCCCGTCTATCACTGTCTGCTGTCCGCTGACACTAGAGCAGGTATAGCTGCAGAGGGGGCCGGGAGGGGGTGAAACTGGGTGGGGAGGGGGAAGGAATGAGGATGCACGGAGGCTGCAGAAGGGGGTGGATCTGGTGGCGATGACACACACTGGATCCTATCCCCTCCATGGGCAGCCTCCCCACACACCCTTTCTATCCTTCGACCTGTGCCAGGTCTGGTGCAGGTCTGAGGAGACCCATGGCAAAGCTAGAGGCTTATGGAGGGGTAAGGGTATTTAAACCCCTTTCCCTTATGGAGCCTCCCCCCCCCCACTGGATACAGCACGTTCCTTGTTGGTGCAGCTGCACCAGCGGGGGGAGGGGGAAAATGATAGGATTGGGCTTTCAGAGAGCCAAATCCTATCCAACTTTCCAGTGCTGATGCAGTCACAATGCAGCCCCAAGGTGAGGGAATAAACCTTCCCTTACCTTGAGGACCCCCTGTGACTGCCCCCACCACCACAGGATGCAGTGCACATTCCGTTGGCATGGCTGTATTGGCACTGGAGAGTTGGATAGGATTGGGCCCTCATGCTATTTATATAACTCAAACAGAGTTTTAAAGTCATTAATAATCTAATTAATGAAGTGATGTGATCTGAGGTATCAAACAAACAGCAATGGTGCTGCTGTGGAACAACCAAAGATAGCAGCCAGCTAAAATCTTTTGTTCCATAATACAGTTTGTAAGTGGAAATTATTAGACTCTGATACTGCTAAGATAAGATCTCAAGATCACAGGCATATAAAAGAGTGAAGGACAAATCTTTTAGTCTAAGATGACCCTGTCCCAGAGATAATGCAGCCAGTGTTTCCCTGTATGAGCAGAATGTTAGATCATCTCCTGAATGTCTCTGGAGGTAGAGCTTAAAATTCATCTCATGAAGTGAAAGGGCTGGAGGTCTTCATGCGAGTATAAATCAAATATTAGCATCGAGCCTGGAGATGTTTTTGCTTTTAGTTTTATTTAAATAACATGTGACTCTTCCTAAATAGCCTTACTTGTAAGCCGTTTCATGACTACTTCAGTTATTTCGGTGTGTTGTGATTAAATGCTGAAATTCAAGATGGAACACATGGTTCCAAGCCCCTCTTGCTTTTCAGTCAACAATCCTGCTGCCTGAGGTAAAGGACAACATGGTACCCCTCCCCACTATTTACAGAAGAAAAAAAGTTTCTATTGGCAAGAAATGGAGGCTTTCTTTTGATTGTAAATAATGAATGTCAGACAAACAGTTGGGGACCAGAACTGCAGTGGGGGGAGAGCTTTAAAGCCCCCTCCCCATCTGCCACAATATTTTATATTTTGCAGTTTCGTGCAATTTTGCAGTTTCAAGCATTTCGCATGCTCCCCCATGTGTTATTTAAAAAACAGAAGACAAAAACCTCAGACCCAACAACATATTCCTTGAAACGTATAGTTTGGCCCTACGTTTATGGGTAACCCTCACAATCTCCTGTACAGCTTTGGAACGGAAATAACTTAGCTTGTCAAAGTGAAATCTCTTTCATTGTCGAAATGCACCACTGCACAGGACTCCAGGACTCACAGTGCGCCGAACACAAAGCTCAGTGGAACTCATTTTATCTGTGAACAATTTTATGACTCCACATATTTCCGTCAGTTCGAATGCTGGCAATCCCAGCAAGATGTGTCACAAACTGGTAGGCTCAAATTGGCCACATGCATGGACCCATCCATTCCCTGCTGGATGAGAGGAAAAAATAATTAGCACAGCAACACAGCTGCATGTCATTACCAGTTCCAATGACAACAGGAAGCAAAGCAAAGTTCTATAGACACAACGATAATGAAGGAACTTCTACATGTGAAAATTATGGATAGGTTCTGTTTAATTGACGTACAGCCTGGTCCTGTGCGTATTTACTTGGAAATAAGCCACACTGAGTTCAATCTGACTCAAGGGCCTTTTATGACTGTGTATCCTATGGGCCTTTTATGACTGTGTATCTCCTTAGATGCTGTTGCGAAAGGCCCAACAATAACACGAGAATTGCATGGTGGCAGCAGTGGCAGCAGCTCCACATCGCTATCACTGTCAGCAGTGTGGACATGTCATGGGTGGGGAGGGGGAGGGCAGGGGGAACTTTGGGATGGGGATGGGGAGGGCAGGGGCCGGTTTGGAGGAGGGAGAGGGTGGATTCCGGTGGCGGCGACTTATGCCAGGATCCTCTCCCAGTCTGTCCCACTCCTTTCCTCTCCTCATACTGGCATGGGTCCACAGAGACCCATTGGCTGCTAGAAGGCCTATGTGGAGGTAAATTAAAAAAGGTTTTTGAAAATAAAAAAGTTTTTTACGTATCTCCATTTTACCTTCTGGTAAAAGTACCTCTGTTGACCCAGCTGCATACTATGGACTGGCAGGAGATAGGATTGAGATATTACTCCTGGGGAAATATCTATAGGGTTGCATCCTTAGAATTTTAACAACGTATCATCACATAGTTCTGAATACAAGTGTCTAATATGACATTCAGACCAGCATTTTTGTTACATTTTATTTTAGTCTCGTTTCTCACTGTTGTGGTACAGTGGGCTCCGGCTTTACGATGGCAATCTGTTCCAGAGAAACCACTGTATTGTGAAAATATTGTAATGTGAACCCAATAATGCATTGTTTTTTGGTTCATTCTTTCCAAGACCTCAACTTCTGCCACAGAACTAAGCTGTGATTTAAAAGGTGCCTACTGTGCCCTTTAGGGGCCATTGTTATAGTTAATATGCTGCTAGGAGCTGAGAGTTACTTCAGAGCCTTACATCTGCATTGCCTTCACGTCGGTCTGCTCCTTCCCTCAAACACACAGAGCCATGATGTTAAAGACACTTCTAGGAGCTGAGAGTTACAGTAAGTCCTCACATAAATTTATTTTGTTTAAAGTCATTTAGTTTAAAGTTGATGGGAAAATGCCATGGGAAAACAGTTTCTATTGGATCAAGTTTGATCCACATCTATTGGATGTGGATCAAGTTTACATTTATCAATTAGCCTATGGTAAAATTGGTTTCATTATAAGTCGTTTCGCTTAAAGTTGCAGTTTCCAAGAAGAACCTATTGACAACTTTAAGTGAGGACTTCCTGTAATTAAAAGGTTTGCATTACCTTCACGCCAGCTCCTTCCCTCAACACACACATAGCCACGATGTTAACAAGAGCTGAAAAACTACTTCAAAACCTTAATATTTGGCTTTGCCTTTGTCAGCTCCTTCCCTCAAACACACAGAGCCATGATATTAAGCATTTTGCTATTGGCTGAGACACTACCAAATGCTTACAGTTGCTGATTGACTTATTTATCACCCATGAGGGCCTCTTGGTGGCAATCATAAATCTATCCTACAGTGAATAACCTATCTCATAGTGAGGTGGGGGTACATTGGGTGGAGCAGCTCGTCATCAGCTGCTCCAACTTGGCAACTCGCAAGGCAGAAGTAATTGGCAGTGATGTGATGACATTATCCGATCACCACCAATTGCTTCTGGATCGGCAAAAATTTGGTGGGGTGACGCCATGAGTCACCACACTGGGTGACAGAGACGTTAGTGATACCACTGATAATGAGCCTTGTTTTGACACAGAGAGTCCATCGTAAAGTGATTTGATTGCATTGTGAGCCCATTATAAAATGGGGACCTACTGTACTACTACTAATTGTCGTATTTTACCTTTACATAAGTGTTTCTTCCTTCCATAACTGAAAGATGAAGTTGCATAGTTCAACCCATTTACTCAATATGATAAATTATAAATTTGAGACCTCTGTGTAACCAGACCCAGGGTTCCTGACTGTGTGGAGAGAGAAAAGGGGGCTGGCACCAAAGACAATGGGAAAAAGAGGGGCAGATGAATTCCAAAGGGTGTAAATAAATTACTTCTAGCAAAACTATTTACGGTATATGTATTGGTTATATAAGTTCAACAAGTTTTGAATAACCATCCTTCTTCAAGGCATATAGAACATGAGGACCACTACAGCTAGCAGGAGTCAATGCTCTTTTCTTCTCTGTGCCCTTGACAAAGGAATGTTTTTCCAAAATACATTGGGCTTATATAATAAAATAATAAAATCATATACTTATCTTTGCAATCAATCACTATCTATACCCTATGGAGTTTGTCTCCCTCTCTTTTTCCCATACTGATTGTATGGAGAAACGACACATGTACAACTGCGAAGGCTCTCTTTGCACACTTCATGTTGAATGTGGGGTCTCAGGGGGGCAGGGATGGCAGTTGGAGGTGCAGCCGGTGGATGAACCCTCTCTTTGGCCAGGCTCCTCTACACTCATATGAGTGGAGAGAGACCAAATGAAAAGGGGGTGTGCTGGCATCCAGCGCAAGTCACCCTCACTGGGTGCCACCCCCTCCCACCTCCATCACGCCCTCAGCTCTTCCCCCATTCCACGCCGTTCCACCCTCCCCTGCCCCATTCCAACCTCCCTGCCAACCTACCTGAGTTGGCAGTCCTTCTTCATACCACTGCTTCGCACAGCGCTGCTCCAGCCCCTCTGGCAGCATTCTGGAAGCTCATGGTTTTGCATGCTGCCGGAGCGCCATTTGTGGCAGCCATAGAGCAGCTACTGCTGCCAAAACACTAGTTCTGGCAGCAGTAGAGCTCAATAAGATTGAACTCAATAAGATCTAGGTTTGGCAGGTAACTGTTTGAATGGGGAAAAGGATGCTCAATCTCCCTCATACTTAAGGTAAAGGTAAAGGTATCCCTTGACAATTAAGTCCAGTCGTGTCCGGCTCTAGGGAGTGGTGCTCATCTCCGTTTCAAAGCCGAAGAGCCAGCGCTGTCCGAAGATGTTTCCATGGTCATGTGGCCGGCATGACTCAACACCGAGGTGCATGGAACGCTGTTACCGTCCCGCTGACGCGGTACCTATTAATTAATCTACTTGCAATTTCTTGCTTTCGAACTGCTAGGTTGGCAGGAGCTGTCGCACGGATTCGAACTGCCGACCTTTCGATCGACAGCTCATGGTTCAGTGGTTTAACCCACTGAACTGTACAATTCAGGGGTGCAATCTATATATATTCTGATAATTGTTTAGGGATAAAAAGGAGATTATTTTAGTAGTTTGTTTTGCATTAGATTAATAGATACTTTCAATGTGATAACAAGCCACATTGAACATGGGCATATGTATCTATTTATTTCCTTACTTGCTATAGTAATATTTGCAGTAAGCTATCAGGGCAGCTGACAAATCATAAAACAATTTCAAAACATCAAAATCAAATAGCAGACAGCAGAATAAAACAGCAATCTAAAACAACATACAAACACAATAAAGGAACAGCAGAGTGCTAAAAAGCTATTTTTAAAATAATTTGAAGCAGCAGCTGTGAAAATCCTAGCTTTTTAAAAAATGCTATAAAAGCACTCGAGAACACTCTTAAGGCGGCAACAGCATGTGGATGTGGATCAAGCCTCTGACTCCAAGTCTCAAGTCAAGTCCCAAGTCTTTGCCCCCAAGTCCTGAGTCTTTGGTTGCAAGTTGCGAGTCCCTATCTATGGAGAAAACAGGTTTAAACCTGAATAAAATTCGACTTGTCGTAAATGGCTCCAAGTCTCGAGTCGAGTCTTTCGAGTCGTTTACAATTGCTGAGTCAAGTCCAAGTCAAGTCCAAGTCAATAGACTCAAGTCTACATCAACGCAAAACAATACCCACTGAATTAAAATGTTTGGGCAAATGAAACTGTTTTTAACTGGTTCCCAAAGTTCAAAAGAGTAGGTGCCCACAGATTGAGGGAGGGCATATGAAGGTGTGGAGCTCGCACTGGAAAAGGCCTGATCTCCAGTTGCCACCAACCTGATCTCAGCAGATCTCAAAAGGTGAGATATGTTCTATATACCCTGTGTCAGTCTGCAGCTTTGCTACTACATTTTGAACTAACTCAAATTTCTGAGAGGTATGCAAAGACAGTTCCATATATAACCCATGATAATAGTCAAGCCTAGACCCACAGTCAGATTACTTCTGCCCATGAAGGGTTGTAGTTGGCGCACCAGTCTGAACTGGTGCGTAATGCTTTGTGCTACCAATGTCACTTGGCCATCCCAAGTAAGCAGCAGAGGTAACAGCACTTCCTAACTGTGAACCTGATACTTAAGCAGGAGTGGAACACCATCTAGGACAGGTTGAACCGCACCTCCTCAGTCAGGTGGACCTCTTGCCAAGAGCACCTTCATCTTGTTCGATTCAATGTATTAGCTCTCTTTCTGTTCATTCTGTTCATTACTGACCTCAGGAACTTGTTCGCCTAACTCAGATGAAAAGGGAAAAGATGCAGCTTGATGTCCATCTCGTGCCAAATTTCAAAGTGACCTCACTCAGTGGCTGCTTGTACATGTTAAAAAGCATGGGAACAAGGGAAGGTGTTGCAGAACTCTGCAAGGGATGAGGTCATAGGTTGGGGAAAGAGCACATGCTTTGCATGTGGAAGGTTCCTGTTTCAATCCCTGGCATCTCCAGGCAGGACTAGCAAAGACCCCCTGCTTGACCAACAGTGTTTCAGAGTTACAGGAGCAGATGCCATGTAAAACACAAAGACCTGAACTTTAATATATTCTCTTAACTGCTTGAGGGTTTCCCGATTTGGGGCAGCCTCTTGCAGACTAAAATACCATTAAAATCCGAGTATGCAGTCCTGACGTTTCGTTCCACCAGCCGGAACCTCCTCATAGGAATCAACCACGTAGGTTGCAGATGAAGTTGCAGTAGGTTGAAACTTCATCTGCAACCTACGTGGTTGATTCCTATGAGGAGGTTCCGGCTGGCGGAACGAAACGTCAGGACTGCATACTCGGATTTTAAAGGTATTTTAGTCTGCAAGAGGCTGCCCCAAATCGGGAAACCCTCAAGCAGTTAAGAGAATATATTAAAGTTCAAGTTTTTGTGTTTTACATGGCATCTGCTCCCGTAACTCTGAAACACTGTTGGTTAAGTACGGGCCATGAAAGCTTCCGAACCCCCTGCTTGATCCACCCACTGAGCTAGATGGACTAATGGTCAGGACTTCCTATGCTGCTTCCTATGCAATCCATAGCATTAATGCCATGGTGCTGAGCAAGAGCACTCCAGAACCACTTTTTGGGACCAACTCGCTAGGTAACAGGGATGTGGATCAAGTCTCTGGGTCCAAGTCTCAAGTCAGGTCCCAAGTCTTTGCCCCCAAGTCCCGAGTCTATTGTTTGGCAGCCCTAGCTGAAGGATGTATTATGCGGCTGCATTGATCAGGATGAAGCCCTGTTCCACTTGTTAGGCAATATACTAACATTTTGGGTTAATTACTAGAATTGAGTAGCCCTGGAGCTATGCTCCCCACGTCGTCCCTCACACACATACTTATCACTATCATAACATTCTGGCCTCAAAGCCAACTAGCATGAAATCACCAATCAATAGAACAAAAGCCAGTGCTGGTGCTAACCTTTTTTTTTTTACAAAGTAAAAACATATACCTGCCCAATCAACATCAGCACAAACTGACACCCAATTGTGCTGAAGGGTGCGGGAAACAGTAATTAGGCCAGACGTAATCTTGCAGCATGAAACTCACTATTCAGTTAGATTTTAATAGAAGTTAAGTGGTTCTTAGGCCTTGCAGCACACCCATGAATTTCACTCTTAGTTTATTTCTATTATGGGAGAAAATTGTTCTTCCTTTGTTCTTACAGTTTGCTTTGCATAGTGGGATAGGTTTTGAGAGACTTCCATCTTCATCTACCCGGACAGTAATGAGTCTTTGTATGCCTCCCTTATCCATTAGGATGAGGATTCCAAAATCCTTCCATCACAGACACAATAAATATTCATGGGCAATGGATGCCAGTCTTCTTAGAAGGAAACATCAGAGGGTCTAGAGAGAACAGTCTTCTCTCTAGCAGGCTGAAGGTAGTACTACTGTGGGATCTAGCTGCCAAAGAATATATACCAAGCAGGTAGCTTCTGAAGGATAGCTATAATGTTAAAATCATGAGGGCTTGACTTGGAAGGCCTGAGAACTAAAGGGAGGCATTGCTACTGGAGTGTATGTGATAGTTTTACCTGCAGGGCTTGTGAGAGGATTTCGCCTCAGAACTTGATCATAGTGTCAGTGTTGCCTCTTGGAACCTAAGGAGTAATAGCCAGCGAAACATCCATACTCCCCCCCCCCCTCATAGTTTCACATAATAGAATTCAGAAGGGAGCATCTAGTGGGAAATTGAAAGGAAGGTCACATTACAAACCAGACAGAAATAACAGCTGTAAAGGGAAGGGGGGCAATGTGCAGAGATTTTTTAAGAAACTATTCACATGTGCCTCTTGTACAGCAGCTGTCAGAGGAATGTGAACAATGGAGAAAAAATTATGGGGTATGTTCTCAGAAACATGTGCATGGTGAAAACAAAGGAAAACAGTTGTGTGAATGAAAAAAAAGCTATTTTTAAATAGAATTGTTTCAGACGATACACTCTCTTTTGAAGTCTTTTCTAGCAAATTACTGCTGGATAGGTAACTTAAGAGATGGTTTTTAATACTTGTTAATTTTAGCTTCAGAGGAAAAGTGATTGTGGAGGCTGATGACATTATAGACTGGAAGATATTCACTTTACAAGTTCTCATGAATATTAATCCTTCATCCAGCTTACAGGAAATAGAGTTTCCTATTTGTGTAAAGAACTAGGTCAATATTGAAAAGCATGTTCCTAAACATTCATTTGAATAAAATACATGAGATTTCTTGAATAGCTGGTTTCTCCATTTCCCCTCCTCATTTTCAGCATTGTTCTGGGGGAGTCTTCCTTATGAATATACATGGCCATAACCACAGAAATCTGCATGGCAGAACTATTCTGTTGAAATGCACAAGCACATGACTGCAGGCCTCAAGAAGGACTCAAAGTTTGCTTCATCTTGTTAAGGGATGGACACCCAGTTGCGTTGCTTACCTTATTTTGCAACTGGTGCAGCATGAAAGCCAGATGTAACTGGCGTGGTGTGATGATGTCATCACACCATATCAATTACTTCCGGATTGTAAAGTCGTGGAAAAAAAGCCAAAGACAGTGAAGGGGTGACAGTCCCTGCACTGCTTTTGGCTTTTTTTGCGGCTTCTGCCTGCGAGCCAAAGGCGCACAAGTCACTTCCAACTCACGCGGCTTTGGCTCGCAGGGCATAGGCAAGCGGCCAAATGAGCCAAGGCTGTGTGTGTTACCTTTCCTGGGGAAGTGTGACACCCCCATTGGCTTCTTCGGCCTTTTCGCAGCTCCGCCTGTGAGCCAAAGAAGCCAAGTCTGAGAAATATTGCTCACAGCTGAGCCTGCCAAGCCATGGTGTCACCCCGAAGTGACAACCAAATTGGTGTCACTCAGTGTGAGGTGCAATACATGCAACCCCCCCCCCCCAGTGACACCAATGGGGACACCATCTCCTGAAATACATGTGATCCATTATACAGTGCATATATTGTCTAATGGATAGCAAATGTTGGAAGTACAAATCTAGGTTATACCCTAAAAACAACCCGAATACATTAGGTTGTAAAATATATTTTGTTTCTATTTAGACGAAAGCCCTATGCAAATTTTTTTTCATGCTTTATTTTCATTTTATATAAACACACACACAAAACCCCACAATTCATGGAGTTCAAACCATGTTAAAAAATGCAAATGTTAAAAATACATGCATTTTTTTTTTAAAAAAAAATACTAAAAAATGGAAATGTTACAGATAAATCCCGAGATGGGGATGGCCCCATGTGGATGCACCCATCTGATGTACTACTGAACTACCAACCCCCCTCTGCCCATGGAGAGCATTTGTTTACAATACTTTGACAAATATTCTCCAAAGGGACAGATCCTCACCATGTTAGCCACCCTGAAATGTTTTGTGGAGAGAGGAGGGTCAGAAATTCTCTCTGCTTTCTTGAGGATGGGCAGTGTAGGGACCATCCCGACTTCCTGAAGTCAAGAGTTTCTTCCTGAAGGCAAGAGTTTCATTATTGGGGAGCCACCATTGAAAAGGCCCCTTTAAGAAAGTAGTATAATAAACTGCTTCTAGTAGTATTTCTCAGTCTTTCTGAAATCATGCCCTTTTAAAATGTAACCAATTTTTCAGTTGTAGTTCTTGTGGGATGCCTGAAGGATTCTATGAGGAAAAATTATAGGGTTTTGGTGGGAAGTAGCAGTTCGAAAGCAAGAAATTGCAAGTAGATTAATAGGTACCGCATCAGCGGGACGGTAACAGCATTCCATGCGCCTCGGTGTTGAGTCATGCCGGCCACATGACCATGGAAACGTCTTCGGACAGCGCTGGCTCTTCGGCTTTGAAATGGAGATGAGCACAGCTCCCTAGAGTCGGACACGACTGGACTTAATTGTCAAGGGATACCTTTACCTTTACCTTATGCTAACAGCAGCAAGCATGAATTCTGGTGGCAAAAGAATGCTGCTCCTCCACTGCCATTTTGCATTGGGAGCACTCCATGCCCAGCTCCTGTCATCACATCACAGATATTGCCAGTGAAGATTCTTGTTTGGAGACTCTCCATCTTTTTGGGGCCCACAAGAGAGCATGCTCCCTCAACATCGGCATTCAGCTTGTGTTGTGTGATGTAGCCAGAGTCAATTGGCTTGCTAAGAGGTCCATGCTATGGAGCCAGCTGTTGTCACTGGATTGCGAATTTAGTCAGAGTTGCCCCCCTCCTCAGGTATTATTAATTTACCCTGGAGGGACCAACCAGAAAGGCAAGGTTTGGTGTGGGTGTTAGTGGGTCAGAAGTCAGTGGGTGAACCAATACCATTCCCTAGAGGTTGTCCGGCTCAGGGAGTTTGGCTTGTGAGCCCTCGGGCTTGGATTGCAAAGTTGACCTCAAAGCCCTTTTGGCTTGGGGGAGGCAGTGCAGCTTCGTCAACCTCTTGAGCTTGGTGTAGGGAAACTCGGGCTGTCAATTGACAGTTTGCAGCTTGAGTCAGGGTGAGAATGCCTGAAATGGGAATCAACAGTTGTTTGTTATCTCCTATAGGTTTGATGCCTGCACTAAGGGGGGTGAGTTTTGAAGCAGGGTCTGCTCCAGGTTTATTCAAGCATTTGATTGGCTTTCAATAAAATGTGAGCAATTTATATTCAGAACAATTTGTCTCGTGGGTTTTTAGGGGGGGGATTTGCAGGGACAATGAAGAATGACACAGATTCCAGCACTAGCCCATTGGAAGCAGAATGTTTGGATGGTGATGATGATGAATAAAGTCACTGGTTATTGACGTTTGTGGGAAGGAAGAAGTTCAACAACTGCAGATGCATTTGCGGAAAATTGGTCTTTTACTCAGTATTGGAGTCATTCTGTCTCAAGAGAAAATGCAAAAAGGCAACTTCTGTCCCTGATAGGAAAGCAAATGTCTTTGATTTTCCTTGATATATTTCTATGTTTGAAAAAATAATTAAAATGCTATAAAAAAACTTAATAGAGTTTTACAAGTTTCCTCCCAACTTAGAATGTTCGTTAGTGGTAAGGTAAAGGTATCCCTTGACAATTAAGTCCAGTCGTGTCCGACTCTAGGGAGCGGTGCTCATCTCCGTTTCAAAGCCGAAGAGCCAGCGCTGTCCGAAGACGTTTCCATGGTCATGTGGCCGACAGGACTCAACACCGAGGCACATGGAACGCTGTTACCGTCCCGCTGACGCGGTACCTATTAATCTACTTGCAATTTCTTGCTTTTGAACTTCTAGGTTGGCAGGAGCCGTCGCACGGATTCGAACTGCCGACCTTTCGATCGACAGCTCATGGTTCAGTGGTTTAACCCACTGCGCCACCCGCTGGCTCGTTAGTGGTACCTCCTGACGTATGCCTCCACACACACTCTTCCTCCACACTTGCCTGACTCCTGCACACCCCATACTTCTCCCTCTGCCCTATTCTAAAATACTCCACTACTACGTGCCTCACTGTGTTTTAAATTGTAGACTGATGGTCCAATCCTATGGGCGTGATATGCTGATGGATCTCGCAAGCCATCAGTGCCATCATGATACAACATTGCCCCATCCATCATGATACAACATTGCCCCAGTCTCACTGCCATTCTGCAAACTGCTAGCAACAGCATGACAGCTGGGAAGCCATGTGCCACCAATAGTGGGCAATATATCACCCACTGGAGCAAGTAAGGTGGCAGTGGGGGTGGTTTGGGGTGGTTTGGGGGTGGATTGGGGCAGAGCTTTGCCAGGCCAGGGCAGCACAGGAGTGGGAGGAGGGAGGATAGGTCCATTTGGAGGCTAGGTGACTTTTACTCACCTCTCTTGGGCCATCTGTTCATGCATCCCATAGCATGCAGTGTATGTGGCACTGCATGGTCTGGCCTGGTGAGGGGATAGGATTGGGCTGCTAGTGTTCTTGCATCATTTCATCCCAGCTTTAACTCAGCTTGTGGCAGTAGGAGTTCATGATCTTTCTCCTCCCTCCTTGTTTCCCAGTGTCCATAATAGGCTTGACAGATTACATATTATGATAGAGAAAATGGCAAGGTGTCCTGGCTCCTTTTAGTGTTTTGAAATTTTCCTTTAGCTTCTGTTAGTATTGATCAGATCAACACGTATATGAGGCATAGGTTAGGCAATAACCTAACTTCAGCAATAACCTTAAGAAAACAATCTCGATGACTGAGTTCTTGTCTCCAAGTTCATTCATTTCAAACTGCAGGATTTCAAGGATGCAGATGCCCCATTTTTTCAGGAGGTCAGATTATTCTTCATCGAACATTTGCACTGCACTTTTTTCCCTATTGACTTCAAGAGCTATGTAAATAGATCTGTCCTTTCAAACAACACATTTAAAGGCCTTATCCTAAGCAATTAAACTTACACAATCCTTAAATTGTCTAGGGAGGCCTTGTGGCAATGACATCATCCCCTCATGGTATGATCAGTAAAGGTTCAACTGACAGATACGAAAAACTTAAGTGATACGCAAACAGCCCGATCCTATGTGACGCGAAAGTGCTATAAAGCACTTTTGCTGCACCGAGTGAGTAAGCAGCACAGGCATTGAGGCCAGCGCCACTCACTCAGCTGCCTGATGCCGTCCTGGACTCTGGACGCAGGTAGGTGCTGCATGGGGTGTTGGGAGGGTGTGGGGAGGGAGGGCCAGGGTTGCGCGGGAGCAAAACCTGGGCATTGGCCAAGGGAGGCGTCAACGCGAACATGCCTCCCGGCGGCCCTCAGCATTCCAGCCGGAGGCGCGTACCACTGCAAGAACACAGGCACCACCGGACACACCGTTTGCGACATGTGCAATACGCGCTCGGTGTGCCTCGGCCTTTATTCTCAAATCATATTGGGATTATGGGGCAGTAAGTATCAGTCATCTACATAAATCAAATATTAACCTAATCCTAACTAGCCATGCCAATGAAGTGCACGCTGCATCTTGAGGACCGGGGGGGGGGGACAATTGTGGAGGTCTCTTTGAGGTATTGTTCCCTTACCAAGGGGCAAGCCTCCATTGCCCCAATGGGTCTCCCCAGATCTGCTCCAACCATTTTGCTGGTGCAGAACCAAGGAGAGTAAGGGAGAGGGAGTGGGGGAAGGAACAGGGATAGAATCCTGGCGCATGCTGATGCCATTGGGATTTACCCCTCTCTTTCTTGTTCTGCCTCCCACACCTCCCCTCCCTGCCCAGACACTCCCCCGTTACTCTATGCTGGTGGTGGGTGGTTCTTCCGTTGATATGCATGTATGGCCACCATCCATGCAGTGGCGTTGCTGGAGGTGGGGTGGAATGCTAACTTCCGCACCGTGCTGACCTCCGTTACTCACCAGCATGAGATGGTCCCGCCCCCTCAACTTTGTGGCCATTCAGTTTGGCGAAGTCATTCAGGAGACTCCCTGCGCGTTGCCTTCGGCCCACTGAATGGCTCCGAAGGCAAGGGGGCGGGGCCGCCTCGTGCCGGTGAGTAACGGAGGTCAGCGCGGTGCAGAACTTAGCGTTCCGCCCCACCTCCAGCGATGCCACTGCATACCTGTGTGCTGGCAGCCTCATCATGTGTTCTGTCTCAGGGGCACTTCCACTAGCAGAATGTCCATTCTGCCAGCAGAATGCTTAGATAGGATTGGGCCCTGTGTGTCTGCTCACACAACTAGGAATTAGTTGAGACTGGCTCAAGTACCATTGCTTTCTTTTGGACTTAGTCATAATTAACTTTAGCTGGATTGGGACAATTCACTTCAATGAGGATTAGTGCACTTAACTCTGTTTTGAATTGTTGCTGCAGTGTTTATGTTGATTCCTCAGTCAGTCAGTCAATCCAAGGATCTATGTAATAAAAACACAACGAGAACCAGATTTGTATATCGTCTACCTACCTCTTTCAGTCAATGCGGCGGCTGCCATCGAACTGATCTGAAATACCGTATTGGTCTGAGTATAAGACTCACTTTTTTCTCCTAATTTAAGTTTTTAAACTAGGGGTGCGTCTTATAATCAGGCTGTTGCAATTTAATGCCAGTGATTTAATTAATTTTTTTAATAGCACCAAACTTTAAGGGTGCATCTTATAATCAGGTGCGTCTTATACTCGGGACAATACGGTATTTCATATGATGAGGTTCCATGTCTTTCTTCCTGGCAGCAGTCTTCCATGACAGGCTATAATAAGTAATTTATTTTTTGTGTGGCCTTACTAAGTTATGTTTGTAGTGACAAATTGTGCTCAGCAGGTGTAACTGCAGGCACATGACAAGAAGGAACAAGCCAGCTCAGATATAAATGAATCGACATCTATCTTCAACACAACCTACCCATTCCCATTAGGTTTACGAAACAAATTGCCTATATCGGTTGGCTAATCATAGAGCTGATTTTATTGCCAAACCAGAGTTTGTATCCAAGAAGAAACAGTGTGATTTTCAGATCTCATCTCTGTGTCGGGAAGCACACTACAAAATGAAGCTGATTAGCAGCTCAAGTATGCTTATCTCTCTAGCAGCTTTTCTTGAAAAATGGGTTTTATTCCCACTAGTTGCCACAGAAGGACCATGGGCTCAAGTCAAGAGATGATTTATGAAATGCTGGAAGTGCTTCAAGGGATGTAGTCCTGTTTCTGTTGACAGCAGAAGTTCTCTAACGGACACAGGAAACACTCGACAGTCTGCCTTTCTAGCACACAGAACAAATATGCTGGAAATCATTTGCATATGCGACACATTTAGAAGAAATCTGGTGCATGTCACCGCCCGTGGAATCTCTGCCATACAGCACAGAGATTCACAGCAACCCTCCTTTCAGAGATGCTCCTGAAAGATACTGTACTTAGGCTTTAGGAGATTTGTACAATGTATACAGTATAGCAGTGGTTCCCAAACCTTTTAGCGCCGGGACTCACTTTTTAAAATGACACTCTATCGGGACCCACCTAGCTTTACGAGGCTTAAAAAAGGGGTGATCTAGAAAGACATAATATTTGTATTCATTTGCTTACAAGTAATATTTTATTATTTATTTGCAAAAATCATCACTCCATTTCTGGTAATGAGGCAACCCTAATGAATAGCCTCCATGCTTGAGGGGTTTAGTTATGTGACCCACCCTTCATCTGCCCCCACTACGCTACCTGTCATTGATGGACTTGGAAAAAACACACCAGAAAAAAAGCTTAAACATTTATCTCCTTACATTTAAACAAACTTGCAAGCTGCAGGAATATCCTCAGGGCTTGTAGCAATTACTTATCTAATCTTTCCTTCACCCGGGACCCACCAGAAATCAGGTCACGACCCACCAAGTGGGTCCCACCAACCCACAGTTTGAGAAACACTGCAGTATAGGCACGTGTCTCCAGCTAAACTGGACATAAGACAATAAGTACATGACTTAAAATACAGTGGTGAACAAGCAAAATGAATGAGGCTCTTTCAGGGGCGCTAGTAGAATTCTCCAGTAATGAAAAGCATGATGGGAATAACACTAGAATCGATGTTTCCCAAACTGTGGACTGGGCAGACTTGTGTGGCTTAAGAGAACCACTTGAGTGCCATGAAGAATGAAAGAATCAAGCAATGAAAGTCTCCAGTGAGCCCCAAGTACCAATCCACATGGGAGGATGCCCATTGTATCCATGCAACGAATCATTGCTCCGGGTTTGCTTCCTTCCACCTGTCTCTGCTTGCAGGCAGGTGTTGTATGTCTCCAGAATGTAGCACTGGATCATTCAGTCATTCCAATGCAGGGATGCAGAGATAATTGTCTGTCTTTAGAGGAGGTTACCCATTGCATCTCTTCATGAGGCACTGCTCTGGATGTGTCTCCTTCAAGATCACTGACTTATGTAGGAACATGGGCAGGGAGGAGGCTTCTCTGAGGGTAAATAACTTTGACACTCTCTGAAAACAAACCTTTTGGCTGTTTAGCAGGCGTAAATCCAAGGAATGTAACGGCAGCAGTAAGGGAGACAGATAGGGTTAGGATATTGGCGCACATGCATGCCGCTGATACCTCCCCCAGTCTGCCTCTCTCCCCACTCCCATTCCACTCCTCTACTCCCCCGTACCACCCCTCCCCACCTTGTTCTGCCCCTGCCGCTGTCGCACCAACTTTTGTATGTCCAGCGGCGGCGGGCCTCCAGTAGTGCCACCCCGTGCAGCAGCGCACCTAAAATGGCCACGGCCGGAGGCCATTTTACAATAGTGGAACTGTGTTCCACTGTCGTAAAGTCCTACGCGAGCTGGCCCAATCCATTATAGGATTGGGCTGTAAATGTTCTTTTGGCCCCTTTCAGTCAAGTGAGCCTATAATAAGCAGAATGCCCATGCCAGAATAACAATCACGGATGTCACTAGCGCGAGGCGGGGAGGGCGGGACGCCCCCGGGTGACGCGCGCAGAAGGGTGACACGCACGCGCGCACCCGCACGCACCACCTCCCCTGCGTGCGTCACCCGGAGGCGCCGAGGCCTGGAGAAGGCCTCGGACCATCCTCCCAGGCCAGCACTCGTGGGCCTTCTGACGAAGGCCCACTGCGTCGAACGTTATTTATAATGTTTTTCGCGCATGCGCAGAACGTTCCTGAGGGAAAAGGGCTGCCCTTTTCCCTCAGGAACAGTCTGCGCATGTGCGAAAAACGTTATAAATAATGTTCGACGCAGTGGGCCTTCGTGAGAAGGCCCAGACAGCCTGCCGGGGAAGACGTCCCCGAGCCGGCTGCAACGATTAAAGGTGCGGCCCGTCGGGCGCCCAGGGCAGCGGCCCATCGGGCGCTCGAGGCAGCGCCATCGGGCACCCCCCCAAATCGCGGCACAGACTAATGGTCGTGCCAAACATTTGTAGAAGGGGGTGTGTCGGGGGTGGGGGGCACTTAGGTGACGCGAGCACCTCGCCCTGAGCCCGCACACGCCCTAGTGGCGCCGCTGATAACAATTGCAATCTAAGATTAGGTGGAGAAGAGAGAAGGGAGAAGAGAGAGTGGGGCAGAACTCCCAGAAGACAATTCAGCATAAGGTCAGCATGTTGCTAAATTAAATGCTGTGTGCAATAATCCAAAGACTTAGAATTCGGAGGCTGCCTGTAATCAACCATTTGAAAACACTAACTTCATGATGACAAGCACCCTCTTGCAGTACATATGCATTGCTATGTCTATGTGAATATACCCATTGGGGCATGCATCAACATAAGCCCTATCAGACATTATGCAACCATGGTCAGACTTCAGGGTTTCACCATGGATATCCAGCGCCTCTAATCATGGGGAGGATCTCTCCCCAGGAAGAGCATTTGTCACTGAAAACCAATACTATGAAAGATTAGGCACTCAAGAGTTTCTTTAACCTAGCTGGAGCTGTGGTGACAAACCCATAAACCCTTAGTATGATGCTGCTTCTGTGCTGCATGGAGCATTGTTGGCTATTGTTGGCATGATGTCATACCGAACAATATGTCCAGAATATTGGGCCTGGAAGATTGGGGTTGAAATACTTGCTTGTCTATAAGTCACCAGTGATCTTCAGGAAGTCATTACCTCAAAGCCCTAGTTGCCCATCCATAAAATGTGATCGATAGTGATGGCCCATACTAGCAGAAGGTGTTTTGGAAAGAACATCAGTTATACTATTACGTTCTCATGTTCACATATTACACATAGCATATGCATGCCTGAGAAAAGCACCCTCTAATCTCTTTTTGCTTCTAGGTAAGGTGGAAAACAAAAGTAATACTGGTTTCACACTGAAACATCTCTGGTTTAGTGGTCCTGCTAACACTGCTATCCTAGGATCCATTATTCCTGGGCTGATGTTTTTATACAGGCTTCCAGCTTCAGTACGGCATTCTTGCCATTTCTCCCCTGCTACATTAAATTCACTGTCCACAAACATTTCTTTATACAGCCACAGCAGATTGTTTGTTCATATCTTTGTCAATGCCATGTACTTTTATTTACATAGAGTGACTTCAGCTTCGTTCCATAAATGAGTTGTGTGATAACACCTAGGAGCAACTAAATTTCAATCTGAACAATAAAATGCGGATTGTATCGAATACAGGGAGTACTGCTGTGCTAGGAAATTAAGGATGATTACTCTTCTCCCCCTACCCTGAATATTCATGCCCATCTGACAAGAATGCAAGGCAGTTGCCCATGGTAAATGTATTGTGTGTTCAGATGAAGAGAAGGAAGAGGCCTTTTTCCTCCAAGGATTCTCTGATCAGATGAATTACAAGCATGGATGGCAGCTGTCACATATGCAGCCAAATGCTCTTTGATAAAAGAAATGGCGACTGAGACCTTCAAATGCATTATGCATAAACAAACCATCACCACCCTTGCGATGGATGAGCACAGATACATAGTTAATTGTCTTGAAAGTAGGCAATGATGCTTGACCTGTTGTGTTGTATACAATATCAATCTTTTTTTTTTTAAGAATCTGTTTCAATTTTCATGCAATGTGTAATTAGTTCTTAACAAAACTCTACCATTGTATCTGCATGGTGAGTTTATTCATTATCATGGTGAGTGTATTTTGGGGTACATGTAAAATGAAATGGGAACAAAGTCAATAATGATCAAGAAATGGTTAACTTTTTTCACAGAGTAGCTATTGACAATAATTGTGGGAGATTATTTAAGGGATTGCTGTCACTAAAGCCATCTGGTACTCTATTTGGCAGGGGGAGAAATGTCAATTCTTAAACTGTAGGGAAGAATAGCTCATATGTGCATGACAGCATCTTATTTCTGAATATTTTGGAAAATGGATTCCTTAGGTTTTCTCTTGCTTATATGCATATAAGGTGGATTTCAATATAATTCATGTTATGCTATTTTAAATAATCCTGGGAAATATATACAAAAACTAGGAAAGTGCAAGAGAGGGCAAAAATGCAATTTGCATTGAAAGAAAGTCTGATGAGAATACCTGACAATGTGGCTTCTCTTCATGCCTCAAACCATTTATTTTAGA
The DNA here is from genome assembly GCA_026170595.1 of Plestiodon gilberti rubricaudatus. Lineage (NCBI taxonomy): Eukaryota > Metazoa > Chordata > Lepidosauria > Squamata > Scincidae > Plestiodon > Plestiodon gilberti. Next base: position 43,668,013 of record JANXHW010000002.1, read on the forward strand.
ATATACCTACAGTGCAATCCTGTGTAAGAATATGCCGGCGGAGCAATGGCTCTGCCGGCGTCAGGTACTGTAAATGTGCCATAAGGCACTGGGTATTGTAATGTACCGCTTACTTGTCTGCAGGTGAGTAAGCGGCACTGGTGGAGAGGCCAGCACCGCTCACTCCATCCAGGATTGCAGCCACCACCGGCAGGTGCAGGTAGGTTGTGCACCAGTCGGGGCAAGGGCGTGGGAAAGGCGGACTGGGGTGGAATGAGTGGGGTGACTGGCCCACTAGGCCAGGGACGGAGGAGGAATCATCAGCAGTGCACACCACCAAATCCTATCCCCCATCCTGGGCCTGGCCAGCCTTACACCGGCTCCTCAGATTTGCTCTGGCACATCCGAGGAGGTCCATTGGACCGGATGGGGCTCTACCCCAGGGAAAAGGACAAATGTCCCTTTCTTCCGAGGAGTGCTCAAGCTCTGCTGACGCGGGCACAATTCTGGGTAGGATGCAATGACTGCCTTAGGTGCGCCACCGCTGCATTCTAGACAGGATTGTGATGCTACTCATTTTCATAGATCTTTGAACTTTATAGACCTATAGAGTTAGAAGGATCATGTGGGGGCTGAAAGAAGCGTACATAACCTCAAGGCTGAAAATGGTTAATCTTTTTTTTTAAAAAAATCAATTGTTTCAAAGTTAAAATATATATTTTTAGATTTTTAAACATTTCAGTTATTTTAAGTGTTTCTTTAAAAATAGCTTGGTTTAAAATGCAACCTGAATTTAATAGAAAAAATTGTTTAAATCTATGGTTATGTCTTAACACTAGTATTGATATTTTTCTATATAAAAGAGAAACATGGGGAAAACGATTTTTAAGGCAATCAATATAAAACCCGATAGTTTCAGGTTCATTTTATTGTTTTAGCCATTAACCATTGTACAACAAGTCCTCACTTAACGTTGTTTTGTTATAAGTCGTTTAGTTTTAAAGTTGTTGAGGAAAAAATTCAAGTCCTGGTCAGGGCCATTGTCTGTGTCGAGTTTGGTTCTCTCCATGTCTGCATGGTCTGGTCCAGAAATCTCAGATTTATTTCAATTTGTTTTATATTAGAAGTGTTTTGGGTCTTTATTTAGAAGTTTGGTGATGTTCTTGTGACCAGAAATATGCTGTAATGTCTTGTTTATGTATATCAATTAGCCTATGGTAAAATTGGTTTCGTTATAAGTCGTTTGGGTTAAAGTTTCAGTTTCCAAGAACCTATTGACAACTTTAAGTGAGGACTTGCTGTAGTTAATATAAATACAATGCAGTAGATTATTTATTACTTCATATTTTCAGCATTTATGACCATCACCCAAACAGCATAGATGTTTCGCCTCATGGAGAAATGCTGTTTTGTCCAGTGACTACCACTTTTTCTCCTGGAAAGTACTGGGCTCTTGGGACACAACTCAACACATCTAACTCTGTACTGGGTTTTGATCCTTTTCTTCAAGCGATCTTACTTAGTGTCCTTCCCTTCCCGGATCCCCTGGTGCTCGTATGTCAACAGCGAGGGTGGGCCATGGGCAGGGAGGGGCGGAATGGGACATTCTGGGGGGGGGAACCTGGGGGTGTCAGGACAGGGAGGGGATGGATCTAGCAGAAGTCCTGCACACTGGATATTATCCCCTCTTTCAAAAACTTCCCCACCCTTTCCCCCTCCTTGGACATAAGTCACCAAAATGGGTGGCATATGTCTGAGGAGACCCATAGGCAGCCTGAGAGTTTACACAGACCATAAATGTTTTTTACTTACCTCCCTTTTATCTTCAGGTGTCTCTCCCCCCCCCCCCCCAGCATACTGCATGTGCCTTTTTGGTGTGGCTGCATGCAATAGCATGGTGGGGGATAGGAACCTCTCATGGTCCCTCCAACTAGCTATATTACCCCCTTTAGGTGCAGGATGTTTGTGCAGGGTTATTGCACCTTTCTCCTCTTCCAACTTTTTATACACTTTATTTAATTTCAAACTAAATATTTAAATTGTTATAGTATGGTAACCAATTAGTATGCACTCTCTTTCAGGAAACATATGAATCACAACATGGGGAATGTGGTTGAAATCAGTCTTTGGCTTCCTTCCATTCACACGGTGCTGCTTACCTCTGAAAAGAGACTCTGATCCTGATCCTTGCCCCAACATGACTCTTTGGAGCCTCATATGATGCAGAGCTCAGAAGAAGCAATTGCTGCGCCATTTGAGTGCATCCCTGAAAGCCTAGCATTTGAATATCACTTGCTGCCAAACTGGATGTCTGCTTTTAGTTTACCCAACAGTAGCTGATCCATTTGGTTAGTTAGAAGTACTGGAGGGCACAGTACTGTGTTAGTTACTATAGGCAATGGTATTGGAGCCCGTACAGAAGTTACTTATTTTCAACTAAGTTGCTTGGCACATAGAGACATCCTCAGCGATTACTCTCCAACCCTTGAATTTCCTTTGTCTTAAGCACAGAAGTGTCTTGGGGGGGGTAGTGGGGCAGTGGGCCTCCAGGTGGTGGGATTGGGCCCCAGGTGGCAGGCGGGCAGGGGGGTGTCACGGTGGCCGCCACCGGCGCGAATCGCGTTGTTCGTCGGTGTGAGTTAGGAGTGGCATCGGCAGGTTTCGCCCGCCCGCCCTGCACCTCAGTATGGTCCATAATGGCTGCAGCCGTTACATCACTTCTGGCACAGGTTTGGGTCTCCTCAGGGCCTAGATGGATGATGACCACCTGGAACACTCATGCACACTGCCTTTAGTTCCATGCTGGAAACAAGGCGAGAAATAATGGCAATCAACTTTTAATCTACCCAGCTTTGATGATGCATGCTTTAGTTTTTATGGAAGTGGTTATGCACCCTGTGCCTTTGCAAATAGGAAAGGTTACAAATGGTCACCACCCCTAAGATGCATAAGTCGCACCCTTAACTTTGCATAGTTGTAGATCTTTGTATCAAATAGCATCAGCACAAAGGCAACACATCATAATGTTCAGGTTGTAGGGCATCCAGATGGTAAACTGCTGCACATCCTCGGACTCATTCAGGAATGTAATTGTAGTTTAATTGTTCCTGTACAAGCAATTTAACTTTGAGATGGCGCATTATTTTATGGCGTATGAAGCCGCTGAACAATGAGAAAACCCCACTGATTTACACAGCTGTGCTGACCTCAGACATAAAACAAAATGATGTTTTTCTCCTACAGGTGGCTAATTTTTCATTTGATCTCACTTCCACACTATTTTTTGCTACTTGGTTACCAGGCAGTAGCGACAATTTTCCTCACCACGGAGAATAAATATTGCCTGCTCTGAAGAAGAGAACTGCTGGCAACTGTCCATGGAGATGTATGTTTTTCCCCAGATAGCTATTTACATTTAATAATAGTGCCATGAGGAATATTTGCCTTGTAGGACCTCAAAGGTAAATTTATCAATGGGGTTGGGTGATTCTGAGAAATAATTATTTGTTTTGATAGAGAGTTCAGGATGAATGGGGATCAGGTGGGGCAAAGAATTCAACAGAGACTGCCTAGCGCTGGAGCTATCAACCTGCAGCTCTGAGCATCGCAGCTATGTGTGAGCCACAAGGCTGAAATACTTCTCAAGGCACTAAAAGATTCCTGGGAACTGGAATTAGAGACGTTGCAAACATTCTACTGGAGAAGCCTGAAATATTGAACTGCCTTGCTTCAACATTTGCAAGCGGAATCAAGTCAAGCGCGGAAGCGCTTGCCAACGTTTGAATCAAGGAGAGCAAATTAATAGCTCGCAAACGTTCTTTTCCATGGAAACCCTGTGATAACCTTTGTAAGTGGTTGAAGCTTACAAATATTTGAACTTTGGTGGGTATATTTGAGCCTTTGGGATCGAGCAAATTGATTGTTCACAAAGGCTCAAGCTCTCGTGGACATTTGCTTTTGCATCCTTAACTGAAACATTTCCCAAGGCAGTCAGGAATTCCTGGGTACTGGAATGGCTGCCTATACCAGAAAGGGCTATGAAAGCTTCCTGTTCAAGCTGGGCCTTTGCTTGGTCACCCAAACCAATGGATCTGGGTCCTGGCTTAGGCCCAAAATGAAACATGCAGTTATTGTCCATTTAAACTGAGAACCGAAGATGCAGCAGATGCCACCATAAGAGTCATTATTTTGTATCTAAATAGTTTATCATTCTTCAAAGAGCATTTCAATCTTTGGCATGAGGTAGACTTCAAATCAACCCTGACTGTTCCCTGGAAGGACAGGTACTGAGGCTGAAGCTCAAATACTTTGGCCACCTAATGCGAAGAGAGGACTTATTGGAAAAGACTCTGATGCTGGGAAAGATTAAAGGCAAAAGGAGAAGGGGAAGGCAGAGGATGAGATGGGTAGATAGTACCACTGGTGCAATGAACATGAATTTGAGCAAACTCCGGGAGGCAGTGGAGGACAGAAAAGGCCTGGCTCATATGGTTCATGGGGTCACGAAGGGTTGGACACGACAATGACAGAACAACAACAAGACTTCAAGGCCAGCACTACCACAAAACAGGGTGAAACAGGCCGCTTCAGGTAATGGATTTTGGACCAGTTCCCAGTGGCAGCACAACAGCCCATCCAGAAGTCTCTCATGGATGGCCTGCAAAGGAAGGCAGGCAAAATGACACCACATTGCTCTTCTTCCTTTCCTATTTAAAAAAAAATTGAAAGAAGAAACATTTTGTTGTTGTCCAGTCGTTAAGTTGTGTCCGACCCTTCATGATCCCATGAACCATATCCCGCCAGGCCTTCCTGTCCTCCACTATCTTCCTGAGTTCGCTCATTTTCATGTTCCTATCATCACAGAACAAATAAAGGGGGTGAGGGGAATAAGGAGGGGGGCAACATTTCATGCTCTACGTTATCATTAGGCAGCAAATGTCATGTCAACAATTGAAGGCCTTCTGCCACGCCTTTAGTCTGGACATGCTTCCCCCAAACCTTTTCCTCCAGAATGATCAGTCCACAGCTGAGTCACCACAAGGTGGCAATGTGGGGCTGAATGGGCTGGGGGAAAAGGCTAAGCAGGCAGGATACAGACTGTGCACCTTATGTTGCCCACCCCTGCTTTAGGGCATTATCCTCAATATTGGTATCTCATCATGGGCACTAACATCTCATAGAAAGCCTGAATTGTGTGGACATAATGCCTAGTGCATCTCTCTCTCTCTCTCTCTCTCTCTCTCTCTCTCTCTCTCTCTCTCTCTCTCTCTCTCTCTGTGTGTGTGTGTGTGTGTGTGTGTGTGTGTGTGTGTGTGTGTGTGTGTGTGTGTTCATGCATGCCTCTCTTCCTCTTCACTTGATAATCCGAAATTATCAGCTCCCTGTCATGCTTGCTCAGGAAGAGAGATGAATAACTCACACTCTGAAACTATTACTTCCTATGGAGTTAATTTATCTTGCAGCAAAATTCTATCAGAACTGGGTAATGGCAAAACTCTCCTATCTGTACTTGTAAAATTACTTGAAATAATTGCAATTGGGGAGGAATCAATGAAAATAATATGTTCCATTATTCCCATAACCCATGAACCCCCTGTGAACTACTTTTGCACAATGGTAGCTCAGTATTGAAAGAGCTCTGTCAGACCTTATTATGCTACATCATTTATTGTGGCAAAATCTGAACTTCTATGAGGTTTGGTCTTTTTAAAAAGATAAATCCCAGGTGCTTCTTTTTAAGTAATTATTTTTGTGCTAGTTTATGTAATAATACATCCTTCAGCTAGGGCTGCCAAAAAATATGAAAAAAAATCAATTCACAGTTTGGGTTTTTAAGCTGTTGATCCTGCTTTTTGCAAGGTGCCTATGCAAACTCCCAACCAGTGTTTCCTTTTTATGGGGTGTTGGGGGATTGGGTTTCTACTTATTAGCTAGGCCAGAGGTTGGGAAACCTTGCCCATCTCCTGGGCCTCCTCCAACTCCCCGTCAGGTGGGTAGATGTAGCCAATGGACATGTGCAACCAGATCCCAGTGAGAATCTGCTGAGACAGTTCTGGTCCATTGTTCAGAAGGATACAAGTACCAGAGATAGTTGTGTTATTTCACTGTCCCCTTTCCTGTTGAGCAATTTAAAGGTGTTCCCAGGCTTCCTGGATGGTGTATGAGGATGTGAAGGGTGAAGAGGTTATAGTAACAGATGAATGAGACAAATCTGAGAGGTTAGGGGAAAAAAAGAGTTAAGTCAAACTGTTCCTCCAGTAATTGAAGGAGAGGGACTTGGGGATGTGGGGGCGGCAGGTGAGGTAGAACCATCGTAGTCCATGGAAAAAACCTGCAGCCTAACCTTGAGATTGCATATGCACACCACCCGCATACTTGGGTGCAAGCAGGTGGCACACATACACAATCTCAGGATTAGGCTGTAGCTTTTTTCTGTGGACTATGACGGGGCAGTTCTGCCTCACCTGCCGCCCCTGGAGGGACTCTATCTTCAATTCCTGTAAGGGTATGTCTTAATGTAGGGAATGTGTAGTTAGAACATGGTTTTGATTCCTTTTTGTATTGACTCTGACCACAATTCTCTGTTTTCCCTATTTTGCGCTTTGTTCTTTTTCCTTCACCAAACACATTCTGTATTTTAAAAGCATCCAATTTGATAAAAGACACAAGTTAAGAGTGATTTGTCTCCTTGCTCCCTGACTTGGCCAAACGCTACAAGGGCTTGAAGTGTGAATCAGTATGTGTGATTTAGGGCTCCATCCTATTCTCCACCAGTCCATAGCATGCAGCACTGTTGCAGGAGCACTCGCTGCATGCTTTGGGATGGCGACCAGATGGCCCAGGAGAGGTAAGTAAATATTTTTCTTACCTTTTCATAGGCTGCCTGGCTTCCAATGCCAGCTATTTAGCTGGCATAAGTCCAAGGAGACTCAGCGGGCAGATCCAGGCTGGGAAGGGAGTACAGGATCTTGCCATACATGGCTGCTACTGAGATTCTCCCCCTTGTGCCCCTGAACCTCCCCATTCCACCCTGATCCTCCCCCAAACTTCCCCTGCTGCTGACCTATCTGCTCTAGTAGAAGACAAGGGAAGACAGGGGAGGAAGACATGGTGGCACCTGTGCGCAGCCTCTGGCCATTTGCGATGGTGTGCTCAGCCTTCAGAACAATGAAGCCACTTTCGTGCCATTGTTCTGAGACTTATGGTGGCAGATAGTGAGATCTGCCACTGTAAGGCTCTGATAGGATTGGGGCATAAGTGTGTGAACTGAAGGTAGCCAGGACAGCTGGTACCCATTTCTCTCCTCTAGCAACAGGCTTCAGTGTTGTGGGATATCTAGGTCAATGGGCTACCTTAGGCTGGTGGAACAGTATGAGCGATAAAAACTCATCTCTGGTGACAGTGAATCTAGTTGCTGGGGTCAGGCTCAGGCACAACAATAGCAAGCAGGAGAAGTCGCTGTGACATGCCTTACAGCCCAATCCTATCTAACTTTGTGCCCTGCGATGCCAGTGCAGCCGGTGCTGCATCCAGGGCACAAAGCAGGTGGCTGGAGGGTCACCTCGGGGGAACATTTGTTACCTTACCCTGGATAAATCTCCAGCCCCCCTAACAGGTCTCCTCAGATCTAACCAGCTATTTTGCTGGTGTAAAACTGGGAGGCCCCTGTCGGGGGAAGTGGACCTGGGAGGGAGGATAGGATACAGTGGAGGCCTGCTCTGCTGGTCCCACCCCCTCCCAGGCCTGAACTGCCCACCGTCCCATCCAGAAATACCTCTGGAACATCCCACCCCTCCACCTCCAGTGGGGAACGTATCTGGATATGGGGTGGGGAGAGCAGTGCTGCTATCTGAGCCGGCGGTGCTGCCTCCTCGTCAGATGACGCAAACGTGCCTTACGGCACGTTTGCAACACCCAGGATCATCAGAGCAGTGCTCCGCCAGTCTACAGGGTACAGAGGATTGGGCTGTCAGTCTCCCCTTAAGGAACATATGAGTGGATGTCAAGCATAATACACTGCTTGTGTGTCTGTCTCCTCATCACCACATGGTAGACAATGGTTGGAACACCATCATACAAGTGAATGACTACAAAAGACCAACCCATCACTCACAAAGATGTGATGTACCTATGGAGTGTGAACATCAACTGCTTGCAAAAGTTTGAATGAGAAATATGCTTTGCACTCATAGGTTCTAACTATTGCGGACATGTTCAGGTTCATCTTGAATCTACTCACAAAACATTCAAGAAGGAAGTTCGATATTTCACGCTCCCCTAGGAGAACACTTGTAACATCTCGGGATGTGATCAGATGGCAATTGCACTTATGCAGCACAAAAAATACTGCTGTACTACAAGCCCTAGAATAGATAAGGTATTGATTGACTTGAATTATTATTTGAGTGCCACCTCAAATGCTATGCCAGCTCTGGTATGCATTCTTCCCACACACACAACTGAGTAATATACATGGTGTAAGAAGCATTTCTGTGCTCTTTCTTCTGTACAGACCACTACCAGCACTGGAAGGATTTTGGGCAAATGGGAACAGTAACAATAAGTAAACCAGCCCTTGGAAGACCAAAGGGGCATGATCTATCCAGGGCTGTCAGAAGCTGATTAGCATAAATTCATGATGATCATTTTACTGCACAATAAAAACAGTAATTATATGTATTACAAATACATCACTTAAGATGGTCAATATAAATTGCTGTAATCTCTTTTCCAAAATGAATGAGTTATATCATTTCATACATAGCACCAAACAAATTATTACTTCATCAAAATTAATGTGCATAATTATATTAAGAAACTAAAGCTGATGCTTTCCCAATTCACATTGATTTTCATTTGACATTTTAATTATTTACTTCATTTCCTATGGGTTTCAATACTGATGGGAGGAGGGGTGATGAATCTTTCAGACTGACCCCCTAGGACCTCAATATTCTAGTAGATGAGATGCTGTCAGAGTTCATTTGCACATAAAAATATCAGAGTCAATATTTATATCAAACCATTTTTAGGAACACAAGATTAGATGTAACGATGATAAAATTAAGTCTGGGAACCCCAAGAAGTGGTTTAAGACATCGGTTAAACTAAAATTAGCTATCTAATTTTAATAGGAAGACTCAGCCAGTGAGACTAAGGGAGCTAGAGAGGCTGCAGCAGTGTTGCGCAGGCGCAGCCTCTCACAACGTCTTTGCAACTGCCGGCCAGCCAGGAAAGATGCACCTGGTCGCCCGCCGCCCGGGGGGTGCGTGAACTACAGTAAGAAGAACACCCTGTCATCGTGCAACCCCCCCGGCAACGCTTTCAACCCCCACTCCCGGGCACCCTCCTGGGGCCTTTTTAGGCGAAGAACAGGCCTAAAAAACTCCGGGAGGGCTTTTGCGCCGCCATTTTGCCACGGTAGTGTGAAAGTGACGCCCCGTCCCAAAGGGGTGGGGTTTGTCATGTCACAGGGGGTGCACGGCAAGTGCCCCCCCAACTGGGGGCGTAGCTAAGCCTCTGAATGAGTCTTATTCCCAGGTAATTTTGGATAGGATTGCAGCCTTATCGATATTGTGGAAGCTAACTGTATTGCAGAAAGACAATTACAACTTCTATGTTAGTACTATTTCTGGTATTCTGTGTAGAATTTGAAAAATCTGAGCAATGCAATATTTATTTGTTTGTTTGTTTGTTTGTTTGCCCAGAGGACTAAAGGTAGCTAAAAACAGTACAATTTAAATATAACAACAATAACAACAACAATACAGGAGGGCAACAAATCAATCAGGAAACTAAACATATCCAACAAGAGCCAAAGAAAATATGCAGGTTTTCAGGGAGTGCTGAAAGAAAGAAAGAAAGAAAGAAAGAAAGAAAGAAAGAAAGAAAGAAAGAAAGAACAGAAGCACAGCAAACTTCTTGGGGAAGTGGGTTCCACAAGAAGGCGACTGCTCTAGCGACGACTGCCCTGCACAGCTCCTCTGATCTTACACCAGACACTTGCAGGACGTGCAAGAGGACCTTCCTCCAGGTGACCTCATGGTATGAGTAGATTCATATGGGGGAAGATGGTCCTTCACGTATGCCAGTACCAAACCGTTTAGGAGTCTAAGAGCGCAATCCTGACGAACAGTCCAGCGGTGGAGCCAGCACCGGAAGCCGTCGCAAACTTGCCGTAAAGCCCAGCCAAAGCTGGGCAAAGAAACCCCCCCCCCCGACAATGGTCCACACCTAAACATCCAGCGGTAAGAACATCCAGGAGCACCGAGATGAGAAGGAGTCACTCTAGTTCCGTGTTTGAACATTTGGTGAAGGCCAGGCCAAAGTAGAGCCTCTGAGCCAGATTCTGAAGTGCCTTTGTGTTTTTGTTTTTGCTGTTGCCTCTAATAATCTCCCCGCTGCCTTTTGTTATCAGTAAAGACTGAATAAGTGCCAGTGTGTTAATTTGACCAAAGCAGCTGTAGCTTCTAGATCGCACCTAGAGTGGCTGAACAACATAATTGCATTATGCAAATGTGCAGGGCAGGGCATATCTATGGGAACGTCCTGTCAAAAGAGAAAAATGAGACCATTTAGGCCAACGAAGAGCAAGGTGCTCAAACCTCCATAATCTCTCATCAAACTTACACCAATTCAATTATTCAATTTCCTTGCTAGCAGAAAAGGAGCAACAATCAAGCCTCTTTTGAGAGGCTGAAGCACTCAGCCATCTTCCCAACCTTTGACACAATTCTCTTGTCCTGACTCAAAGCAGTCCACTCCATGGACCGTCCCAACCCAGATCTGATCCAAATATCTCAAGGAAATTGACCTGGCCCAACCCTGAGGACATAGTTCTAAATCAGTGTTTCCCAAGTTTTTTTGACCTGTGGCTCCCTTGACCATTGGCGACTAATGGTCGCGGCTCCCCATTACATTATGTTGATGCCTGCCAATTGGCATGGCACTGTTTTCCGAGAGGATTCTGTGGCACTCTGCGGCTCCCCTGGATGGTTTCCGTGGCTCCCCTGAATTCTGATAGGTTGTGGCAAAAGGTGGGAAGGCAAAGGAGAGGCTTTTAGCCATAGGACAATCATCATTCTTAGATCCAATAGGAGCTTCTTTCTATGTTTCTTTTGTCCCTCAGAAGTTTGATTATTTAGAACAGTGGTGTCCCCCTCCCCTCCCCTGTAGTGTATTTCTCTTTTTATTGTTCAATACATATAGGTGAGAGAACCTGGAGAATCAGTCTCTAGTCTCTCTACAACAGGGGTCCCTCAACTGATCTAGCAAGTCCTCAAGCATATATGGGGAATGAAATTCCCTCAGAGGCACTGAGACATTGGTTAAGAGTTCTTGTAGTGGAGAACAAGCTCCCTCACTAGGGGTGAATAATACAGCACTCCAGAGCCAGTTTCCTCCATGCTCATCTCTGCTTTCCAACTCATTGCATGTAGCAAGCCATCAAAATACCCATGTACCCTGGCTACACTCTGCATTTCTCTCTCTCTCTCTCCCTAGAGCCTTTTTTTTTTCTAAAATATGATTCGCCCTCCTGGGTAAACCACCTAATAACCATAACACACTAGCATTTCTCCACTCAGTGTGGTCTCTGAACTCTGAACCTATCTTTCCTCCTCCTCCCTCTAGTCTATGGGAAGGAAGCATGCACCCCCCCCTCTCTCTCTCTCTCCGCATCTTAGGCAGGATCGGGCTGTAAATCAAATTAGGCAATGGGCTTGAGAGACATTGGGCTGACTTTGACAATATGGTGCCACCAGCCCACAGAATCACACGGTGGGGAGCATGAGCATGTATGTCCTGCCTCCCTCAGCATGACATCCCATTGCCACTCAATCACATGGGGTGTGTGGGCACAATGTCTGAATCACCTATCATGTAGGGCACAGTTTCTCAAACTGTGGGTCGGGACCCACTTTGTGGGTCGCAACCTGATTCCTGGTGGGTCCCAGGTGATGGAAAGATAGATCAGATATGTAATTGCCACAAGCCCTGAGGCTATTCAAAAATCAGATAGCTGCTAATTGCCCTTCAAAGAGCAGAGCTCATGCAGTTTGCAGGGAGCTGAGCTCCTGCTGTTTGCAAGCTTGTGTAAATATAGGGAGGTAAATGTTTGAGCATTTGTAAAGCTAGGTGGGTCCTGATAGAGTGTCATTTTAAAAAGTGGGTCCTGGTGCTAAAAAGTTTGAGAACCACTGATGTAGGGAGAGGTGGGTCATATGCTCAGCCCTCTCATGTGATTAAGCAACAGCAGAACGGGGGTGGGTGGGACATACATGCACATGCTCTTCACTGTGTGATTCTGTGGGCTGGTTGGGCAATACAGTCCCATCTGTCCATTTACATTGGGCTGTCCATAAATGGAAACCTCTGGTATGAAAACAGCACAGGCTGGGGTGCTAAACTGTTCTGCAGCCCTGGGGAGGGAGGCTGTAAGTTTGCCAGAATTGAACGTTCCAAAGTGACTGGCTCCTTCGACCATTAGACAAAAATTATGTTGGTGCCATGGAATTTAAATATTTTCTTAATAGGGAATAGATCAGTCTCCTAACAATTTATTTTGCCTTCTAAGAATTTTATATTTTCCAGTTGTTGTGAGTACAAAAGAAAGCAGGACTAACTGTATACCTACATCCTTCACTATTTCTAATAAAAAATGTTTATTTTGCCCATTTCAACATAATATTGAACTGTCTGGATGAAAAGCGCTGGGTTATTCCATTACCAATTCTCCAAGTCATCAGCTTTGCCAGCAATCAATGTATTCTGGGATTCCTGCTGGCTTTCTGAAACTGTTCGCTGCAGGAAATAATTATTTCTCCCCATGTTCTTATCTTTAAAAAGTACACTGAAAATCTGAAATCAGTGAAATTGGCAAGTGATCAGCATCAGGTCCATTATCCACAGAACTGTGTTGTGGCTACTGGTAAGGGACAAGAAGTCAACACATGAGGACCATCAGGAGCTTGTTTCATTGATGGATAGCCCCGATTCTTAGCAGTCATCATCTTGGGGAAGCAGAACTTTGCACAGGAAACCAGAGAAACCATGTCTTCAAGGCGAGCTGAAAGCTTCAAATAGCGAGACGAGAAATAATGACAGGCTATCATCTTTCAGTTTTTAAGTACATCTAGTGCTTGCGGGGGGAAAAAACTTGCAAATGTGCATTTAGTTTTCTCTGAAGTTTAAAAAAACCCAGAAAATAAATGAACTTTTTAAAGTTTCATGATGTCTAAAGACCAAACTTATAAGCTTGCAATATGGCTGAAATGCTTTTGAGTTGCTTTCTTTCTCAGCAGTATAGTTGAACATTTTATCATTTCTATATCACTTTGTTCAGTGTTCTGATGACTTTGGGATTTGTATATTGTAAGGGAAGATGGACACAGCACCTAGCAGTTAGCGACTAGCACCAGCGTCTCTGCTCCCTTCTCCCCTTTAAATATGGGAACAAACTGGGAATAACTAGGAAAGATAAATCACTACAAATTCCCCAGACTGGGAAGCCAGACAGAAGGAAAGCACCCCAGGAAGCCTCCATCAAGTCCCTGTTTATAGAACTACTAAGGGTATCACAAAATGCTTGTCCCCAGAGTTGCATGTAGGCAACATCCCAAATTCCATCAGGTCCAGTAAGGTGTGTTCCACCTGACGCATTTTCTCCTTTTGCAAGTTGCTGTGTCAAGTCAAAGTCTTCACAAGCTGTACAAAACCTCTGAAATCCTGGAAAGCATCCGACTACAGGTAGCTATAATTGTGCTCTGAACACTTTTGCTCCTTCTACAATATCCTGCCCCTCTATCTCACCTCTATCTCTCCCCACTGTAAAACTTAGGGTAAAAAAAAATCCTTCCCTTGTGGTTGTTGCATTTTCTCATTTCTCCAGTGCACCAAATACACTGTAGACACAACCATGCATTTGTAAGGCCAGCCACCCTCACTCCGCCGTTGAGACATCCCAATGGCCACCGGAGGCAGGTAAGTGATCCCCCGGCAGGGGCAGTCCGGGCGGCGAGGGATGGGGGCCATTGACTGAGCCGGCTCAGGGGGGCAGGGATGGCATCTGCCATATCCCCATCTCCTGTTGGGCCGGCTCGACTGTTACATGGCCTCCTCTTACTTCCACCAGCTATTTAGCTGGCGGAAATCTGAGGAGGCCCATTGGTCCTTCCCCGGTTTAGACCGGGGGAGAGGGACAAACGTCCCATTTCCCCGGGTAGACCTCTGGGCCACTCCAGAGCAGCCTGGAATGGGGATAGGATCCGGCGGGCAGCCTGGGCCGCCCACCGGATAGTTACACAGGATTGCGCTGCCCTAAACATTCCTAAAACAAAAAACATAAAAAGGACTTACAGAATCAAATCAATATCGTCTAGCAAGAAATTTTTGCTCCACCAAACAAAGGAACTTCTCAGTTTGTCCAATTACATCTGGGGGACCATCGTTGAAAAGGAAAACCAGTTTCTCAACATTCAGGAGGTCTGATATATTTACCAAAATAGGATCTAAGTAAACAGCCCATGAGGAAGCATGAAGTGTACAATAGAGAAGGATATGGCTTAAAGATTCAACAAAGCTCATATTACATGGGCAACAATGGTCAGTAAGCGGAATATTAGAATATCTACCTAGAGAGACCTGGGAAGGGGTCACATTGAATCTGGCTCAAGATATCACTCGACGTTCTTTCAGATCAATTAAGAAAAACAGATAGGGGGCTATTTGACCATGAGACATTAGAATCTGGAAGTAAAGCAGGGAGCAAGACCTAAAGACCAGTGAATGAAGAGTTTGTGATTTGATGTCAAAGAGTCTTCAGTTTCCCAACCAGTTCTGATTCCCATGACATAAAGAAGGGTCTGAGAAGCCGAATAAACTTAGCTTCTCCCAGACCATATTCAGCCACTTAGGAACAGCCGAATCTGATAGCATTTGAAAAACAAAGCTGTCGGGTTGGGTGTTAAAGGTGACATGGTTTATTGAACCTGTTTCTGTTAACACTTTCTTATTATATATATATATATATATATATATATATATATATATATATATATATATATATATACACACACACACACACACACACACACACACACACACACACACACACACACATACAGTATATATATATATATATATATATATATATATATATATATATATATATATATATATATATATATATATATATATATATATATATATATATATTAGCCATCCTGCTCCTCCTCTAAATATATATATTAGCCATCCTGCTCCTCCTCTAAAGCCATCCTTGCATTCATTCATTCCCGAAATAATAAAATAAGCACCAGTGTAACAGAGGGAAGAGGGGCAATGTCTGGATATGAACAATCATCACTTGCTTCATCCACATGCTCTAAAATGGAGAGTTGCTTAAAATTGTTCAACTCTCCCAGGCTCAAGGATGACTTTTACAATAGTGGTTGGACAACATGCAACACTTGCAAAAGGAGGCGTCAATTATATCTGCAACCAGTAAGGCCAGACAGCCGAGATATAAAGCAAGATAGGAAAGGACCTACAGAACAGGTGGCTGATTGCACCTCTCCTACGCACAGCAATTGATACTAATCCAACATGCAACTGAAGTTTTTCTTTTTCCAGAATGATGTTTTGACAAATTGCAATCAATGCTTTTTGGCAGCTTAGAAACAAGTGGGTGGATTAAGACAATGTTTAAAGTTGAAACGTAGAATTTTACTCTGGCTGTGCATACCAAGTTTCATTGTGATATCTCAATGAACATATTACATTATACACTTAGACTGGTCCAAGACTAGCTGGTGCCTGAGGCAACTTGTTCAAGGCTTCCTCCCCTCCCCCTTAGTGATGTGTCAGCCTCCTTTCACAGCCCAATCTTATCCACCGCAGTCGCAGGGGGGACGCACGGCCCACGCTGTACCCAGTGCTGGAATTGAGCAGGCTGGAGGTCTCCATGTAGAGCCTCAGCCTGTTCAATGGGGCGTCTCAGATCTGTGCCAGCTATTTATTTATTTATTCCTTTACAGTATTTTTACCCCGCCTTTCTCCCCGAAGGGACCCAGGGCGGCTTACAACATGAAAAAAAAGAGAGACTACAATACAGAAAATACATACAAAAAATAATCACTTTTTAAAACAATAAAAAACAGTTAATGAAAACTAGTAAAAAAAACAGCATTTAAAAGTTAATAAAAAACAGATCACATTACAATTAAAACAAGAGCATAAAAACAGCAGCACCCCCACCTGTACCAGCAGGATGTTAAAAAAGGCAAGGACTCAGCTAAATAGCTGGTGCAGGTCAGAGAAGCCCTGTGTAGGGCTCTCAGGCCTGGGATGTGGGATAGGATACGGCGGAGGCCTCCTCTGCCGATCCTGCCCCCTCCCAAGCCTGATCCTCTCCCCGCGCCGCCCTCCCCCACCCCATTATTACACCCTACCCCCACACCCTACCCTGCCTCCTCACTGCTCAGAGTGGGATTTACCTACTCCGGTGCATATTGGGCCTCTGGCACCAATGGGATGACACAGGCCTTCCCGCCGGCGCCAGCTACACTAGAGTAGTCACAAACATTTGCAACATTCTAGGCTGGCATAGAGGCCTCTAGGGCAGCAATAGGAAATGCACCCTCACTCTCTGAATTGGAAAAGGAAGAGGGGAATGAAGGGGGAATGTGGAAGAGAGTAGAGTGGTGGGCTAGAGCAGCACTCTCCTCTCCTCCACATATCCTCTTCTGCTCCTCTGTCCCCTGCTTCCTTTTCTAATCCAGGGAGCAGGAAGAGAAGGCCCTAGATTGGAGGTGGACAGAGATAGAGGTGGGCACCCAGCCACTGCCAATGTGTTGCCCAAGGCGTCTACTTCAGTCAGCCTCATGTAGACGAGACGTACACATAAGCAGAAATGGCTCAATGCAGTGGAATCCAGGCCTCACTTTGCTCTGCCATTATTTCTTTTTATTTCAGAAAAGAGCAGATGAAGGGAAATGAGAGGATAAAGGGCAGCCTGGTGACTGCACAGCTGGACTGAATTTCCCCTTATGATCCCAGACCTTCTCTTCAGCTGTTAGATGTTGCAATGTGTGCAACACTTTGCACCTGTGCTGATAAGATCAACCTTTTTTATGTGGCAGCAGAGCAGAATTCCAAATAAGCTCTTCCTCCCCCTGGAGATGTTATGAAAACAGCCGCCACAGAAACCTATATGCTTGCCAAAGAGAAGGTGATTGTGAAGATATTAAGGATGTGTATGTTTTAATTGTACAACCTCCCGCATGCTATTTCTTTTCTTGACAATGTAGAACATATTCCTACTCCTTTGTATTTTCATCTAGAGAGCATTTTCAAAATAGTGGTGCACGTTGCTCTTTTTTTGTTTGTTTTGGTTGGGGTTTTTTTTTTTTGCTTTTGGAATGGAGATGCTGCTTCAGCTTTGTAAAACATGTCTTGTGTTTCAGCCCAGGATACATCGTCAGCGTTATTGACAGCGATTTCCAGAGGCATCTTGTTGCAAAGCCATATTGTGAGAGTGCTTCCTTTATCAGGCTCATGCCTGCGCTAATATAGAATTTTTGTCAGGTAGTTTGTCAGACACCCTGTGAAGAGTCCTTGTTAGAGCAATCAAACCCATTAGAGCCACAATTGTTCGTTCTTTCGTCAGGACTCACACTCAGGGTGGATCTGTTTCCTGGCTTTATGAAAACAGCTGGTTCACTTTCAACATCACAAATTCTAAGCAACGGTCACCTTTTTCTCTTTATCATACATTATCTTCACAAACATAGCTGCAGGATGCTGCAGTTTCCTGAAGGTTGTGTTTACAACCCTATGGAGAGAAAATGTCTCTCACAAACTCACCGCCTAGGTAGGTATTTTTAATGAATAAGCATCAGCTTTGCTGGTGTCCAATATGTTGCTTCTCTCATAGACATCTTTGTGTCTATTTATACTTATACAGATCTGAATGGGCTCTCCACTTGGCTTCCATGGTGATATGGACATGTGGCAGACTATGTAGCTACTTATTCACTGAATTATATATCGCGTACCTTAGTAGTTTAAGAGGTTGAACAACCACTCCATTAAAATATTATACAACAAGCGGCCAAATCCTATCAGCCGGCACCACTATCAGAATGTGCGCTCTACTGGCAGAAGTTCAATGATGCTGGCGGAACTGACGCTCCGCCGGTGACTGAGTGCAACAAAGCCACCAGTGCAAAGCCTGGTGGCAGCATGTGCAGGCCAGTGGAGAGAGCACCAGTGGCGTCACTAGGGAGCGCGCTGCCCCAGGGCCGGGCACGCGCATCACCCTAGTGACCCCTCCCCCTGGACACCCCCCTTTAATAACCTTTGGCACGGCCATAGGCCGCACCGCGATTTGGGGGGGCGCCCGACGGGCTGCCGCTCCGGGCGCCCTCTCAATCGTTGCAGCTGGCTCAGGGACGTCTTCCCCGGCCGGCTGCCCGTGGCCTTCTTCTTTTCCCTCAGGAACGGTCTGCCCATGCGCAAAAGAACGTTATAAATAACGTTCGCGAAGTGGGCCTTCCTCAGAAGGCCCCGGGCAACCGGCCGTGGAAGACGTCCCAGAGCCGGCTCTCCTGACCGGCGTCGCTGTAGCCTGGCGAGGCGGGCAAGAGGCCCAAGGCGACGTGCGTGTGTGCGCGCAGGAGAGGCAACGCGCGTGTGCGCGCGCGCATCAGCTTTCTGCGCGCGCATGCGTGCGTCACCTGGGGCCCCCCGCACTCCTCGCCAGGCTACAGCGACGCCTCTGGAGAGCACCATCTGCCAGCAGCAGTGAGTTGGTGGTAGGAGCAGGTGCTGGGAGGAACAGGGGCATTTTGGGGCAGGGAGGGTGGATCCAGTGGCAATGGTGCACCCCAGGTCTTATCCCCTCTTTTGTAAAACTTACCACCCCTTTTCCCTCCTTGGACATACACCACCAAGATAGGTGGCATATGTCTGAGGAGATCCATTGGCTGCCTGAGGGTTTACTTGGAAATAAGTACAAATGCTTTTTAATTACCTGCAGTTTACCTTTGGGTTGCCCTCCTCACCACAGAATGCAACGTGCACCTTTTTGGCACAGCTACATCAGCGCTGATGGCGGGGGATAGAATTGGACTGAAATTCATACAATATCGCATCCCAAAATGCCTAGCATAAAATTAACCAAATGCAAAACCAAACATTGCTTTCTCACTTCCTACCAAAAAATAAATAAATACCCCTTTACCTCTTCTGCAAGTCCAGTGATATCCCCAAATTTGTAACATAGTGATGAGCAAATGATTAAAAAAACCACTGTTTTCCATTCGTCGTTCACCAAACCTCACAGTGATTTTCAATTGCAGAGAGATGACTGGCTTAACAGCCCAATCTTATCTGTTGGGTGCCGGTGCTGGAACTTGCATTCTACCAGCGGAACTGGCAGGACTCAAGCAGAAGTGCCTGGATCCTGGTGGCTGCCACATGATGGTGTTGCATACTCCGGTGCTGCTGGCAAGTGCAACAAGGACACCAGCACAGACGAAGGCAGCCACGCACACAGGCTAGCGGTGAGGCCTCTGTCTGCTGGCGGGAGGTGAGTCAGCTGTGGGGGCGAGCAGCGGGAGCGACAGGCGAGGGAGTTAGAAGATCAAGGGTGTTTGTGGGCAGGAAGAGGAGATGAACCGGGAGTGTGGAGGAGACCAAAAGGCGAAGATCCAGTGGTAGTGGTGCATGCTGGATCCTACCTATCCCCTCCCTTTCAGTCCTTCCCGCCCCTTTCCTCTCCTCAGACATACACCACCAAAAGAGGTAGCATATAACTGAGGAGACCCATTACTGTTTGCTCAGCCTACCAGGCGGTAAGTAGAAAATAAGATGCAATGCTCACTGTTTTGATATGCGTGCATCGACACTGGTGGGGGATAGGATTGGGGCCTTAATAATAGAGTTTCACCAAAACGGGCATGGCAGTTGCTTTCAGTAAATGTTAATTTGGGAAAAGACTTTAAGGTTCTCCAATTGGGCATCTTCAAAGCTGATAATATTGCTGCATTTTATTATTAAACAAATGTATTTAACACCTCACCAACACAAGTGCACAAAGCAGTTTTACATGTAAAAAAAAAAGAACTGAGAAAATAGATAATGGTAATGACAGAGGTGCAACTAGCCCTCCTGGCGCCTGGAGGAAGGGGGCGGGGCCTAATTGACGTGACGTGCCCAGCACAGCGCTGAACATGCCCCCCCTGCCGGTTTCCTACCCATTTTAGAGCTGTTCGGGCTCCAGGGAGGGCGGGGCCCCCCCGAAAATGCGATGGTAAGTGCGACCCAACCCGCGACTGCAAGTGCGCCTCCACCCGCGCCCGTGAGTGGAGCAGCTGCTCCACGCACTCCGCCCTGGTCCCGCTTCTGGGTAATGATCTTACACACTGACTTTCTTTTCTTGAAAGCAAATCCTATTGATTTCTGTTCAATTCACCTCCAAGTAAGCGACCTGGGATTACAACCTCAAGAATCAAGCCCTGAGTTTTAGTGCTAACACCAGAGCCCCATTAAAGTAATAAAAGTCATAAATTTGTCTCTTCAAGCATTTAAAGTAGGATTAGTTTTCTTAGCTCATCTTGGGAAGTGCGGAGAAGAATCATTAGTATTCTTCTGCTTACATGACACTCATATATTATGCCTAACATGCATCACTCATGACTTAAAAGGGCATTACATAGCTAAATTCCGCTCCGATGACTCTCAGTTGGGCAGAAGGTTCAGGTCTCACCATAAATTTCTCATTTTGCTTTCTTAACCTGAGATTCTTTAATCAGTATTAGGGATGTATTCTTTGAAAATTACCAAGAGCTGAATTGCAGAGAGTTTGTCCTGAAACATATACTGTACATTCTAGCTTTAATGGATTTACCCACAGAACTTTATTCTAAGACTCTGCATTTTGTTTTGTTACATTGACTCAAACATTCCCTGTATGAGAATTTAGGAAATACCTAATAACTATCTGATATCATGGGTATATTATACTTTCTTTCTTCAGGTGCATGGGTGTCCTGTTTTGTTTGTTCATTGTATCACTCTGTCATTTTAAGGAATGTTGGGGGTGGATTTTAAAACTTTAGGATTTCACAACAAATCAATATACAATGTCTTTCTCACTTGCTGAAGGCAATAGATTCATTTGACTGATTGGGTTTGTGTACTAGCCTATATTATTGCCACACTTACAACAGCGCAATCCTACCCAGCTCGTCCACTGGTGCAGCAGTGGTGGAGGGAGAACGGGAGGCGTTGGGAGGGAAAGGGGATTTAAATCACCTTACATCCCCCTTTAAAGGGAATTTAAATCCCCTTTCCCTTCCAAAGCTTCCCGTTCTGCCCTCCACCACTGCTGCACCAGTGGACGAGCTAGGTAGGATTGCGCTGTTAGTGAGGATCAAGGTTAAGCTTCTCTGGCTTTCTGAGGGAAGTGATGTGTTTGTAGAGTTGGCCAGAGGCGTCGCTCTGGTAGGGGCGTGGCCGTACGATTCGCTCGTCCTAGTCCCGCAACATTCTAGACCCTGCCTGCTGCTTTCTCCGCAGGGGAATGGCTCTGTCAGTGAGGGGGCGGGGCCGCCTCCTGCTCACTCGGTAAACGGGACTAGGACGAGCGAAACGTACGGCCCCGCCCCTACCGGAGCGACGCCTCTGGAGTTGGCAGCTGAAAAATGAACACTATGCCACTTTTCTTTCAGCAAAACCATACATGGCATGGGGGGGGGGGAAAGCATTGCCCCAGCCAAATGTCTCACTTCTCAACCCACATTGCTGGACTCTGTGGCAACTTGAAGGAAAGGCATTTTTTCATAGTCTCATAGTGCTTTGCTTATCAATCAAACTTCAGTAAAAATTAAAAAGAATGTTTTAGAAAGCATCCGCGTGTGCTTGTGTGTTGGGGGGGCAGTTCCCCCTGGGCTAACTTCCATTTTTTTTAGGATGGGAATATTAACGTGAAATACGCTGTTATTTTTTTCCAAAAAATCTAACGTGGGACAAAGTTTGCCCTCCTGAAATGCACTTTGCCCTTCTATTTCAGCTGTCACCACTGCCCAAAAAGTGTATTTGCATGGAGAAGCTTGATTTGTCCCCACTAATGTGATAATGTTGAAAAAAGGTACCCTGGAAACTTTCCATCTTTAACATGAAGCTTTGGCTTGTTTTGAGAAAGAAAGTTCTCCTGTGTTTTCAGCTAAATGGAGGGGGGGGGGGATGAATGGAAAGGGGATGGCATGCCTCCCTCACAATTTCTTTATCCTTTCGTAATGGCAAAAGCCTTAATCCTGCTCACTCACTGAATTGACCCACTGAATTGTGCTGCGAATAAAAACATTCATAGGTTTGCAGAGCATGTGGAATGTTTCAATCCTTTGACTTTTGGCATGCATATTGAATCAATCTTGCACCTTGAGTCTGAGCTTAATACAGACTGTTGCCACTGAATTTTTCTATTTTTGAAGTAACAGATATGAATTAAACATACCCACAGTATAGTCAAGTATCTTCAGCTGAGATCCCCAGATAATGCATTCTATTACAGGGAACATTTTATTCTGCACAAAATGTGTTGTCGTGTCAGCCTCTCTTTTCCATTCCTTCTTTTGAACCTTCCATAATATCCCCTTTTCATCACTAGCAATTCCTGCTCACTGTTCACCATAAATCTGCTGTCATTGTTTGTCTTCATAGCACAGGGATAGTAGGAAAAATCTCTCAAGATATGTACATCCATATCAAACTCGGACAGAATTTGCTCACAGATCGTCTGTGTCCTTCACTGCTCTTTCTCGACCAAAGCAAAATACTGAATATTTAAGAAATGCACTTATTTTTCTGCAATGAATAAGGCAGGGGCATATACTTCCAATGAAATTTTTGGAAAAGCAATAAACAATTATGTGTGTTGTTTCTTGAGCCTTATTATTTTGTGGCTGCTGCCATTGAATAAAATACATTATGTGGGGGGCCTTCTATGCCCAATCCTATGCATGGATTGTAGCCCTACAGCCCAATCCTACATAAATCCCCGCGTGGCAATGCAGTGGCACCAGCACGGCTACTGCTGTATCCCACTGGGGATTTTCAGCTGCTAGAGGTCTCCAAGGGGACATCTGTCCCCAGGGTAAGCCCCAGCAGCCGCTATGAATCAATTCAGTCCTGCACCAGTGATATTGCTGGTGCAAGTCCGTGTTGATCCATGAA
Organism: Plestiodon gilberti rubricaudatus; assembly: GCA_026170595.1. Taxonomy (NCBI): domain Eukaryota; kingdom Metazoa; phylum Chordata; class Lepidosauria; order Squamata; family Scincidae; genus Plestiodon; species Plestiodon gilberti. Next base: position 43,691,227 of record JANXHW010000002.1, read on the forward strand.
GATCAACAGATCCGGTAAGGGGGTTAGGATTCGATGTGCATTAAAAAGGGGATTGAGAATAAAACGGCCAATATCATTATGCCTTTGTACAAATCGATGGTAAGGCCACATCTGGAGTATTGTGTCCAGTTCTGGTCACCATACCTCAAAAAGGATATAGCTGAATTGGAAAAGGTGCAGAAAAGAGCGACCAGAATGATTAGTGGGCTGGAGCACCTCCCTTACGAGGAAAGGCTACAGCGTCTGGGGCTTTTCAGCCTAGAAAAAAGGCGCCTGAGGGGGGACATGATTGAGACTTATAAAATTATGCATGGGATGGAGAGAGTGGATAGAGGGAAATTCTTCTCCCTCTCGCACAACACCAGAACCAGGGGACACGCACTAAAATTGAGTGGAGGGAGAGTTAGAACAGACAAAAGAAAATATTTCTTTACCCAGCGTGTGATTCATCTGTGGAACTCCTTGCCACAGGATGTGGTGATGGCACCTGGCCTAGATGCCTTTAAAAGGGGTTTGGACAAATTCATGGAGGAAAAGACCATCACAGGTTACAAGCCATAAGCAACCTCCTGGTTTTAGAAGTGGGTTTTCTCTGTGCCAGGTGCAAGGGAGTGGCGACTGGACACAGGTATCTTGTTGTCTCGTGTGCTCCCTGAGGCATCTGGTGGGGCCACTGTGTGACACAGGAAGCTGGACTAGATGGGCTTTTGGCCTGATCCAGCAGGGCTCTTCTTATGTTCTTATGTTCTTATGCGTCACCGCTGAACCCACCCCTCCTGGGCCCAATCCACCCCTCCTCCATCACTGCCCCGTTCCATCCACCACCTGCCCCATTCGACCCTCTCCCCAGTGTCATCGCTGTAGGTGGGGCAGAACGCTGTTCCGCAGCGTGCTGACCCTTCCTTACTCACCGGCACGAGGCAGCCCTGCCCCTCGCCTTCGAATCCATTCATTGGAGTGAAGGCAATGCGCAGGAGACTCCCTGCACGTTGCCTTTGCCTCACTGAATGGTTTCTCAAGTTTCATATTTAACCCCAGATTTCGTTTTGGAAGGCTGGCTCCTAAAGACTGTATCTAACATGATTCATCCATGTCAACTGCTTGTAATTAGAAAAGCCCTGTGCTCTGTGACCAGGGACCCCACCTGGGAAGAAAACCTCAAAGCTATCTTGACTCCTGGTGCTAAGTTAGGCACTTCTCTATGCTTGTTTATCCCTTTGAGATCCAAGACCTTCTCAAGGTGCCCTTAGATATCCCCACCCACCTTTTAACTATCTGCACACAAGGACTATGATTTAGACAACATTATAAGTGTAATCACTTTTGACTAGTCCCTACTGAGGCTGAAGCTCAAATATTTTGGCCACCTAATGCGAAGAGAGGACTCTCTGGAGAAGACTCTGATGCTGGGAAAGATTGAAGGCAAAAGGAGAAGGGGAAGGCAAAGGATGAGATGGTTAGACAGCATCACCGATGCAACAAATATGAAAATGAGAGAACTCAGGAAGATAGTGGAGGACAGGAAGGCCTGGCGGGATGTGGTTCATGGGATCACGAAGGGTCGGACACGACTTAACGACTCAACAACAACAACTCTATCTAGCTGCCTACATTAAGTAAGCTGAAGGGAAAGTTCCACATGTGTTCAAAAGTTTGTCAAACTCAGTCTGAATTTTATGTATTGTATTTTGAAGATGACATCTTTGAAGAGGAAAAATTCATGAAGGTGAAGGCCGTAACCTTTATTTAAGCTGCAGTCCTGTACACACTTACATGGGAGTAAGTCTGAACTTTATCAGACTTACTGCTGAGTAGGCATACATAATATCGTGCTGTAACTGATGGTTGAAGACTATTCATTTTTGCCCAGGACACTCAGCAGGAAATAACAGACGGAGGCATAAGAAAATTGGCTATCTATGTAGGAGTTGAGTTTTCAAGACCTACAGATCTCGTTGTGTTAATCCAAAAGACATAAAGTCACTAAATCATTTGAAATTACTGCAGGGGGCATTTTATTGAACAATCTATGGAGGTAAATTAATTGGGCAATGAAACCTGACAGTTGCACAGGTGAGATTATCAAGCAATAATGATGCCCCCAGGGCATGAGACACAGCTGGGTGCTCCTCTTTCACTCAGAATTGTGATTGTCTTGTGATAAAAATATAATTACCCCCTGTTGGGACCTAATGGTTTAATAAGATTTGTCCAGTGTCTACTATTAATGCCTTATGACAGGACAAAATGGCTAATATTGGACTTTATGAAGTTTTAAGGAATAGTAGTGCTGTGTAGGGAAATACCAAATGGCCTTCCTGGTATTTCCGTTTAGTTTATAATAGATTTCTGCTTGAAAATACATGACTAGTTTGAGATATCCAAGAGGCTCAGTTTCAAAGCAAGCATTGTCTCAGGACAACTTAGGAAAGGAGGATATCGGAAAATAATAATAATATGGTTGATATTGTTAAATGCTTTAAGGTTAGACATTTAAGAAAGTATTTACTTCCCATACATTATCTCAATGATCTCCCATACAGTATCTCAATAATCATGATGTTTAAAAGTAAGACTAGCTGAAAATGCTGTCCCTTTTTATTCCAGGTTCTGGAAATAAAGGGGAACCATGATGCACTGTTCAATACATGAATTTCAGTAAGGCTTGAAGAGAGTCACCTGTGCAGAACCCATTGGCTGCTTTGCATTTGGGCAGTTAAGTACTTTAATACCAGTAAGATTTACACTATTTATAGACATTTGGAGTATAGACAGCAGAATATTCTTCTTTGGTTCCAAATAATTAATATAGGGTAAGCCTCATTCTGAAGGCTAGAGGGTGGCGCAGTGGGTTAAACCGCTGAACCATGAGTTGTCGATTGAAAGGTCGGCAGTTCAAATCCGCGACGGGGTGAGCTCTCGTTGCTTGACCAGCTCCTGCCAGCCTAGCAGTTCCAAAGCATGTTAATGCGAGTAGATAAATAGGTACCACTTGCGGGAAGGTAAAACAGCGCTCCGTGTTCCAGCTGCATGCTTTGCGCTGCGGCAAGGAGAGTCATGCCGGCCACATGACCACGGAGGCGTCTTCGGACAACGCTGGCTCTTCGGCTTTGAAATGGGGATGAGCACCACACCCTAGAGTCGGACACGACTGGACTTCATTGTCAGGGGTCACCTTTACCTTTAACCCTCATTCTGGCTGCCCCCCTGGTGAATCTGCACATCATTACAGAGGCGTTGCTACAGTGGGGGCAGTACCGTAAGTTTCGCACCATGCTAATCCCCGCTAACTCTCTGGTACGAGGTGGCCCTGACCCCTCGCCGTTGGAGCCATTCTGTGCGGTGAAGGCAACGGGCAAGCCCCTGCCCGTTGCTTTCGCTGCACGGAATGGCTTCGATGGCGAGGGGGCGGGGCCACCTTGTACCGGAGAGTTAGCGGGGATTAGCACGGTGCAAAACTTATGGTACCGCCCCCACCGTAGCAACGCCTCTGATTGAGTCTGTGTGCGATGTACCGAAGGCACATAAGGCCTAGCATGCCTCAGAGATGCCTCCAGACTGTTCTAGGCCTTACTATACATGTACATAGTGCTCTAGTATATTCATGGTGATGCAGGTGGATGATATAATTGAGCTGCCCAGCATGAGTGAGGCCTCTGCCCATGCTCAACAAGGCCTAGCAACTGTTGTTATAATTTATGCCCTTCAAAAAGAAGAGGTTCAAGGTGACACAATTCAATAATAAAACAATCAATAAATTATCAACTATATATAAAAAAATCCCAGCAACAATATAAACAACAACGGGCAGCCCGTTCCAACGCAAGGGCTAAGTAGCACAAGTCAGACATAAACTCAGCATAAGTCGCTTATGTCGAAGTTATGTCTGGAATGCGACCATTTACGGCGAAGTTATGTCGAAGTTATGTCGAAGGACATAAAGTCAAAGTAACGTCGAAGTTATGTCGAAGTTAGGACAAAGGACATAAAGTCAACATAAAAGTGGGCATTCCAGGGGCGGACCGTAGGCGTAACGGGGGCGGCAACCAATTAACGTTGGATTCCAGACCCTGGCAAGCACAGACACGCCCCCTCCAACACAAATGCTGACACAAATTTTATGTTGACCAAAAGGGTGGACATAAATTCGAGGAGACCCATAGTAACCATTTTACCTTACCCACTCCAGCCCTCTCCTGAAAAGTTCTAACACCCTACTCCTGAGTGATGTCAGAGTTATGTCGGAGTTGTGTCAGCAAGGTCTGGAAACTGACAGAGTTATGCCAAAGATAGGGAGCCTATCAGCACCCAGCCCCACCCAGCCTCTTTCCCACAAAAGCCCAGCCCTCCAGTCTCTCTCTCTCTCTCTCTCTCTGAGCACGTGGCATGGGGTTCTGTCCCCCACAGCCACAAAGTGGGACTTTGTCGGTGGAGGGCAAAATTCACAAACACCCCACTTCTCTCTTCTCTTCTCCTCCCCTCTAGGGCAGAGAGGGCTGTTCTGGCTGTGGCCAAACTGTTTACAGCTGTGCCTGGGCAGCTGTCTCCATGCTACCATTTGCTAACCCATGTCTTTCTCCCAGCCTCCCCCCCCACACAGGCAACAACACCAGCAGGTAAGTGCAGGTAAGAGCAGGGTTTGTGCTGACATGTGTTCTGACTCCAGCCTCTTTGCATATAGAAATATAGGTAGGATACATGCCTCTTTACCAATGTCTTGTCTCATAGCTGCCTGCAATGCCTTCTCTGAAATGCCTCTTGACCAATGTCTTGTCTCATAGCTGCCTGCATAGCCTGCCATGATATATAGGATACATGCCTCTTTACCACTGTTGTGTCTGATAGCTGCCTGTAGTCATGTGAGCAGACAACGCCACAAGTGTGGAACCGTTAGCCTTATGTAGACACCAGCTGTTCTCCCCCCCCCCTTTTCTCCACAGGATCAACTGACAGGTCAGTATTGCTAGGTTTGCCATGGTTGTGACCCACAAGTTGTGTTGTTGTCTCTCTCTTTGACCCTTTTCCCTTACAGGATCATGCTCCCCTGACACCCAGGGAAGCAGCTCAGACCATGCTATGTGTCTCACACTGATCAGCTGTGTTTTATTTCTCTCCCTGCAGGCTTTTGCAACCGACACACTGGCTTGTCTTCAATGGCGACTGCTTCCATACACCAGCTGACATGTAACTCCCCCTTGTTTTTTGTCTCCCCAGGAACGTCCACTACCACCTACCTTCCTGGGAGCACCCCTGGGCCTGCAGTCTGGTTGCTCCACTGTCGTCTGCCTCGATGCTGCCAGAGGTCAGGGAGCCAGCCCTGCAACCCTCCTCAGCTGCTGGCGCTGCTGCTGCTCCACCTCCCTGGCTGTCCTACTTGCTGCCCCTCCCCTTTCTATGGAGCAGGCTGTGGTTCCACAGGGGAAGAGCCTGCATCTCCAGGTCTATGGGGCAGGTGTGCTGCTGCTGTAGCTGCTGCTTTCAGATTGGCTGCTGTGACGACCCCTGGCAGCCTCGCCTGGCCATCTCTGCTAACGTTCCAGAACAATAAAGATGCCCCTCGGGCAGAGCCCCAGTGAAACATATGTGCCCAGTGTTTACACAAGCATTGCCCCACACACACAGACAGCCCCCAGCACTGAAGCCCCTACATGAGTCCCATCCAGGGACTGCCACGGCCTTCCCTGGGAGAACACAGCAGGGGGGCTGCCAGACCCCCATGGCACAGAAGAGAGGAGGGAGTTGGGGGGCCTCTCAGGCAGGCAAACAGTGACAGCCAGGGCGTCCGCCCGTAATGAAGGCGCTTCCGTCGAAGGTCCGCCCGTAATGACGGCGCTTCCGTCAAAGGTCTGCCCGTAATGAAGGCGCTTCCGTCGAAGGTCCGCCCGTAATGCAGCCGCTTCCGTCGAAGGTCCGCCCGTAATGCAGCCGCTTCCGCCCAAAGTCCGTCTGCATAAGAGGCGCCTGTTTCTACATTGCCTTCATCTGTGGAGCAACCCCTGTGTCCCTATTGGTCTCTGCAGACCCCTCTCTCGGAATTTGTCTCCCACCAGCCTTGTTGTCTGTCTGCCTGTCTCTGACCCACCCGTGCCCCTCCCCAGCACCCCCTGTCTGCCTGCCTGTGTGTCTGCCTCCCCTCCCACTCCCTGATGATGGCTGCTGGCCACCCCACACCCTGCCAGAGCGCCTGCCGAGAGACGCCGTCATCGCCCCATCTGGGGGCGTGATGAGCTGTGTGAGCCCTTCACGCTCGCAGCAGACAAGCCCAAGGCATGTCTCGGTCTTGGCCGGGGCACAGAGCAGAACGCACGCCAGGATGCCTTCTTTGTGGGCATTGCCCCGGCCCTGGAGGCCCTGGGCTTCAGGCAGCGCACGGGCAAGTCATGTCAGAGGCAGTTCCAGACATCATGAGACCCCCCTTGTGTGTGACGTTCCCACCCCCCTCCTTCCCTTCCCTCCCCCGCTCACCCCCCCTTGACCCCCACGTGCAGCCTCAACATGGCTTGGGGGTGGCATCGCCTTCTGCAGGAGGGAGGGGACGGCCACTCTCCCCTGCAGCAGGTGGCTGATGCACAGGGTGCCCTGTGGCGGCTGGCTCAGGCACCTCGCTCACCTGTCACCTGCCCTGCGCCCACCACATGACTAGCGCAACCCCCATGCCTGCGGTCAGCCCCTTTGCGACCGGACTGCGACAGACCCTGCGGCAGCTGCCATGGATGGACGCTGACACATGCAGACAGAGGCCTGCACATGCACAAGCCAGACACCGAGCCTGGAGAGCCTGCCTGCCTGGGAGGTAAGTGTTGCCTGGATCCTGGGGTGGTGCTGGGCCACAGAAACTGCAGCCTGCCTAACTCAGGCATAACTCTGACATAACTCAGACATAACTTATGTCGAACTTATCCTGAACTTAGGCCACTCTTATGCCAGACTTGCGGAGGAGTTGCGTTGGAATGGGCTGTGAGACACATTTAAGCCAATTCAAATATCTGGTGAAAAAGAAAGACCTTAGTATTCCTATGAAAACAGCAAGCAGTGTAGGAGCAGCATTTATGTAGTCCATGAGGAAGTTCTACAGAGCAGGAAGTCACAATGGAAGAAGTGATTCCCCACTCCATGAGTTATCACCAACTGAGTAGCCAAGAATGATGGAAGAATGGGGTAATAGAAGTTACCCCTATGATTGGTGGGGTGGGGCCTCCAAATGCAAATAAATTGCCCATACACTCCTCAATGACCATGTGAGACAAAGATATGGGCCACTTTTATTGACAGTAAGATACAGAGAGAGGGAAAGGTGAGACCTGCAGCAATTAAGAAACAACCAAGTGTAGTGCAGAGGCAACTCGCTGAAGGGGCGTTAGATGGTAGCCCAACCCCAGGCGGGCATTCCCACCCTGACTCCAAGCCATAAAGGACATCAAAGGCAGGAGCAGATCTCAGTAGGTCCGTGATGGATTGAAAGAGCTATCTGCTGTAGGGTTCAATGGTAGGTTTGCATAGCCCAATCTCATTCCAAACATCTAGACCTAAGTAAGCATGACTTTTTAAACAGATAATTTGTATAGGGAGAGGAGCTGTTACACTCCTCTATGATTTTCCATTAAGAAATAACACCCACAGTGCCTACTTCGGTCACCCAGAAACATAAACCTTGTCACGTTTTATTACTTAATTGAAATACCCATGAATGTGAGAGAGCTCTAATTAGCTACAGGTCTGTAAAACTGTTTTAGTGCAAAAACATGCCTGAACTCTTTTCCTTTCCTGCTTTTCCAGTCGTTCTGACTCTGCCCTCAGGATCCAAGAATCAGCTTGTTCACAGGCAACATGACATCATATTTCAACCCTTCGTCCCTTTTCATAGGATGAGATCGCATCATTCCTATGCTGCTGCTACTTCCTGTTGACTTTGATGCTGATATATCTTTTATTTATTTAATTGAGGAACACCGGAACATATTTTCATTTCATTTATCTTCATGGTGGTAGAACGGAGCTCATTTCCCATCCTTTGAGAGACCTATGTATCCTATTTTAATAATGATGGATGGGCTTCCTAATCCTTACCAAAGCAGCTGTGTTGGCTCATTGGCAGAAGCAGGGCTTAGGTATTGCAACTCCCCCCCCCCACCCCCAGAGAGTCAGATGCAGCTGCCAGGATCTCCAGTGTTATATGACAGTCCCACAGATCCCAGTTTTGTTGTGCATGTTAGCCTAAATATGTACATTAGTGCAGGGAACTAAGGGGATAGCCAAGCAAGAGTGTTACAGGGTGGAAAGAAGGAAGGACTTATGGATTGGCGTTCCATTCCCTGTCTTCTTCCCATCCCTCTCAAAACCTTGCTACAAGGTTTGAGAACTGGAATAGTGCAATAACATGGAGAGGATTTCCTTGGTTCAAAACTTACCTCTGCCATGAACTGACTAGGTGGCCTTAGGCCAGCTAGTCCCTCTCAGCCTCAACTCCCCAACTTCAATAATCATACTTATAGGGTTATTATAAAGTCTACATCAAGATAATACATGTGAAGCACTTTCCACACTGTCTGCTCAATCCCAAGCACGTCGCTCCCGTGCTGGCGCTGACTGCCGTAAAGCAGCATAGGCCTTTGCTAGTGTAGGTCCGAGGAGTGTAGGTCCCATTGCGGGCCATGAGGCTTACGCAGGGGTAAGAGTATTACCCTTTCCCTGCAGAAGCCTCCCAGTTCTGCCATCCCCCCCCACCGCACAAGATGCAGTGGCTGCCATTTTGGTGCCGCTGCATCGGCGGGGGGTGAAAAGGATAGATTGGGCTCTTAGAGAGTGCTATCCAAATTGCAAAGTCATTGCGGATGAAGTAACTCTAAAATTCACATGCTTGAGAAAAGAATATATTCCATTATAAATTAACTTCAAGAATTATTGCTTTGACAGAACAAATCCATAAATATAATAACTGAGTGTCGCTCTTAAAAAAATAGTTTACCCCAGCCCCCATTAAAAATTTGTGTCTGAGCAATGTGAAAGAGATTGATGTTATGGCTACACAGTGCTAAGAACCCAGCGATGGCAAAAGGTTCATGTGAAATTTGTATTAACTCACTTGAGGTAAACTAGATTAAAGTTCAGCACAAGCTGTCCCAATGCAATAGGAAGTGATGAATCATTTTCTCTTATTGCTTTTAGATTTCCCCTAAAAAATAGGGTTTCCATCTCCATTTGTTGTATGACACATTTAGATTCATTTCCCCCCAATCAGCACTATATCATCTGAGTAAATAATGAATTTAAATTCAAAGTCGCAGCTCCAAATAGTGCTCTCTGTTGCTCTTTCCAAAGTAACATCTTTGGAAATTCACAAATCTCAGCAAGGGAGATCTCAGCAAGTCCTACATCTTGCTAGGTAGTATAAAGCATCATCACCCTTTCTTCTTCTTTACCAGTTTCTTCCTATTATATGAACAGGGCTTGAGCAGGGGTGGCATGACTTGACACACCCACCCAATGCTGCAGCCGCCACTGCCTCTGCCATGGTGGATGATCCGCATCAGGTGCCTTCATGAGGCGTAGATAGTCTCTCTGATGCCCCCACCCCGTGCAGACCATCAGAAGCCCCACCCCCACTGTTTGCATCCCTGTTCCTGCCATGTTGCAGCAAACCCCCCCCCCAGCATTTTTTCATTGTTTTTTTTTTTTACACCAGGGTGGGCCAATCCTCTGCGCAGTGCAGACGTTTTTCAGCTGCCTCCGCGGTGGCTGATTAACACCCTCCCAGCCACTTTGTTGACTCCCCCGCGGGCCGCCCGGGGGGGGGCGGGCCATCTCCCAACATATCCCTTCCTCCGCCTCTGGGTTAAAATACATATTAAAAGCATATTACAGAATATTGAGAGGGTTAAAAGATTGATTTTCAGGAGAAAGGTTGATTAGGCCTCAGTAGGCAGCACAGAGCCAAGGCGGGTTTCAGGCCTCAGTAGGATAAAGGCTGTAATGCAACATTTGTAATCAGCACAGTAATCCACAAACCTGGAAAAACAGCTACGCTGGCAGGATGGACACCAAAACATAGCTAGGATGGGTCACGTGGGGCATGTACCCCGGGTGCAAAAATAACAGAGAAACAAAATGTTAAAGGGTGGGGCAGGGTGGCCATCTGAGACCCAGTCAATTCCTACTCTTTTTACAGTCGCCTCAATTTATTTTTTAAAATGTATGTTTGCACTTGATGAGTCATGCCTAGCGGCTCATATTTGCATCAGATGAGGCAGTTCAAGACCAGGTAAGTTAGGCCCTGCCCACCACTTGAGATGGGGAGCAAGCGGTGGGCTTCAACTTTCATTGCATTGAGAGTCATTATCAGCACTGAACTGATCACACGAACTGATCACACTCTGCACACGCCTTAGATATCCTTCCTTGCAGTAAGAAAATGTGTGCCATTTTAAATGAAAAGGGAGAAATGGGGAGAGGTCACATTTTAACGGTATTTTAATTCTGTCAATTACGGGAGTGGGGGGGCTCTCTTTTTTCCCTTGCTCTGGGCACTAATTTTCCTCATTATGGCACTGCTCTGATTGCATGCCCGCCTCATGTGGGCCATGAGTCATGGCCCATCACAAGCTGTTGGTACTCCATGATGACAGATAGAAAGAAAGTCTTGGAACAATAGGGAACTCCTTGCTTTTAGAAATCAGATTGGCTCCCTCTGGGTCTGTGTTGTGATGGCAGTTGAGAACCCATTTAGATTGCAGGATGGTAGTGGGGGCTTAATTTAGTTTCTGTTGCTCTGGATTTGATGACCCTGTTCTCTGCTGATCAGATGTTAGGTTTTGCAACTTTGTTCTAGGTTTGTTTTGTTTTCAATACTTTGTTCTTATTTTTTATTTTAAGTTGTTTGTAAGTTCCCTTGGACACCTACCTGCTGGGAGGAACAAGATAGTGTATAAATATTTTAAAGAAATAAAATAAAATCAATAAATACGGAATAAGCAAGTGATCTATATAAACAAGAGTCCAACAGTCGCCCTTGGTTCCTTTCTCTGTTTGCATGCTGCCCATCCACTAGTTTGGGAAGAACTGACCCAAACTCTGAAATATCAGGGTGGCCATTTGAAGACTTGAGGGTTTGTTTGGTTAGGGAAACCTAGTTGAAGTGTAATTTGCTTGAGATTCGTATAACTTGGCATCACATTTGATTACTGTTTGGCAAAGGATACAATAAAAGCTTTTGAGCATCTAATTGGCAGTCAACTCTTTGAACAGTCATAGGTGCACCTCTGGAACCCTGTAAGGAAGAAAGGAGTCTTGTTGGGATTCCTTTTTTTCTGACAAAAGGGCAAAACAAATTACTTTCTCCAGCAGGAACAGAAAAAAGAAATCCCAATGAATAAGGTATTAATATTTGACCTCAGTAGCTCCATACCTTTGGCCCAAACAAACAGGTAGGAATAAAACTACCTGCATTACTCTAATATAGACCAGCAGTAGCGTAGCTGGGGGGGGGCAGCATGGTAAGTGCTGCAGGGTGTTACACGGAGGTCAGAGTGGCCCCTCCCAGTCACCGTCAGAGTCAGTCTGGAAGCAAAGGCAATGCCTTTGCTGTGTGTGTATGTGTCACATACACATACATACACACACACACACCTGGCTATGCTGCTGGAGACAAGCTGATAAGGAGGATGCTTCTTCACACACTGTGCATAATTAGTCTGTGGAATTCATTGACACAAGATGTGATGATGGCAATTAGCTTGGATGACTTTAAAGGGCGAGTAGAAACATTCATGCATGGAGGACAGGTCTATCCATAGCTGCTAATCATGATGGCTATGTGCTACCTTCAGGTCCAGTGGGAAAAAATACCTCTGACCAGTTGCAGGGGAGCAATGGCAGGAGAGAGGTATGCCATTCACTTCTGTTTGTGAGCTTCCCTGAGGCAGCTGGTGGGCCATTGTGGGGAACAGGATGTTGGGCTAGATGGGTCTTTGGCTGGATACAACCATGTTCTTATGGGAGGCTGGCTACCTCTGTGAGCAATCATAGCCATTGCAGAAATGGTCTGGGAGGAGCCATGAAACGTTTGCATCATTGCAAGAACAATAAGGCTCAAAAGAAAGACAATATGATAGGCAGACATTTCTTCCTGGTGGCATAATGTATATAGTTATAATGTATATAGTGTATGTTATATGCTTATAATGGGTATAAACATGGGGCTGCGCATGAAGGCTGCTTGGAAACTTCAGATGGTTCAAAAGGCGGCAGCCAGGCTAACAGGAGCTAAAGGGCATGAGCAAGACACACTCTTGCTGGATCATTTACATTGGCTGCTGGTCCATTTCTGGGCATGATTCAAGGAGCTTGTTGTTACCTTCAAAGCCCTATACAGCAAGTCCTCACTTAAAGTAATTTCGTTTTAAAGTTGATGGGGAAATGCCATAGGAACGTTTACGTTTATCAGTTGGCCTACGGTAAAACTGGTTTCATTCGCAGTTTCAAAGAAGAACCTATTGACAACTTTAAGTGAGGACTTGCTGTATGTCTTCAAACCAGGGTTCTTGAAAGACCACCTCTTCCCATACAAGTCAGCCCATCATCTGAAGTGACCTGGAGGGGCTGTCTTGCATGTGCCGTCAGTCATGGAGCCGTGTTATGGTGGTTATATGCGGGAGGGTCTCTTCTGTTGTGGCACCCACCTTGGGAAATTGCCTGCCAGAAGACGCTTGTACAGCCCTCCCTCCACTCTGACCATTTTTGGCAGGAAGGTGAAAATGTTTCTGTTTTGAGAGGCATTTGGGGTGACCTCGTTGTACTTGCTGGTTTTGGCTTGGGTTGGATGCTGGTTTTACTGATTATGTTCACTGGTTGTTGTTTTATTCTGTTTTAAATTGTAAGCCCCCCATGAGTTCCTCCTGGTGGCAGAGAAGGAGGCATCTACTGTACATTTAATGGCACCTAAAACACACTGTCTGCATTTTGCTCTGCCAGCTTCAAAGGAAAGAAGTGGTACAAACAGGTGGGATGTGACAAAGTCGATAATAAAAGGCAGCAAGGCATACATGATTTAATTAAGATCCTGGATGTCTATCATCATGAAAGACACTTGAGAGGTTTGAGTAGAGCTCTGGGAAGACAAAAGAAATTTCGCTAATGCCAATAGATCTATATGGATGTTCACTTCTGCCAACGTACAAGGCAAATTGACTGAAATGCTTGACAAATGATGAATAAGCAGGACACCTGCTCCTCAGTATTTGCCAGGACAGGCAGAGAATTGTGTGTTATAAGTTAATTTTTCATTCTTTCCTGATCGTTTAATCTCATTGCAGCTCAACAGGGAGAGTGCATTTGAAGGAAATGGTAACCAATATCAAGGCACAACATACGTAAATTATCTACACAAAAGTGAACTATTGCTAAGAAACTGTGCCGTGTGCAAAAGGAATTTACATACTGCAATATGGCATCATCCATATTTGAATGCAGTTCTTTCAGATCCCTCCTCAGGTCGGAGCTAATAGATGAGACAGTGCTTCACATGAGGTGCAACAATCATGGTTACTGTCATGATTACTATGATTACATATGATTACTGTTAACTGCACTGGAGTTGAAGTCGAAAACTGCTCAAAACATTTTGGTGCCTAAGCCAGAAAATCCAAATGGTGCCCCGTTGGTGGTAAAGCACAATAGTAAACTAAATAAATTGACAATGTGCTGCCTTTTAATGGTATCCACAAATTTGCCATCTGGTGGGCCATTCCACCCTGTGCAATGATAGAGTTGACCACGGTTGTCCTTTCTGAGTCCTTATTGGCATGTCTAGTAAGTGATGGAGGAGAAGTCGAAAGAGTTCAGAATAGGATTTCCAAATCCAAGGCAAGGCCAGACCTTTCCAAAATATTGTTTCATATTGGGATTTGCTCACCATCACCACTTCTGCCAAGCAACTCTCCCTCCCTTCGCCACCATCCTCTTCTCTCTCCCATCTGCATCTGGCGGTGGGGCAGTAGTGGCAGAAAGGCCCTCCCTCCTGCTCTTCCTCCTTCTGGAGCCTAGAATGTTGCATGAGCAGTGGCCCAAGGTCTTCTAGCATGCACTAAAGAGCCCTGGAGAACTACACATCCCAAGGCTCCTTGTGCTTGTTGTTGTTCAGTCGTTAAGTCGTGTCCGACCCTTCGTGATCCCATGAACCATATCCCGCCAGGCCTTCCTGTCCTCCACTATCTTCCTGAGTTCGCTCATTTTCATGTTCGTTGCATCGGTGATGCTGTCTAACCATCTCATCCTTTGCCTTCCCCTTCTCCTTTTGCCTTCAATCTTTCCCAGCATCAGAGTCTTCTCCAGAGAGTCCTCTCTTCGTATTAGGTGGCCAAAATATTTGAGTTTCAGCCTCAGTACCTGTCCTTCCAGGGAACAGTCAGGCTTGATTTCATTTAGGATTGACTGATTTGATCTCCTAGCAGTCCAAGGGACTCTCAGGAGTCTTCTCCAGCACCACAGTTCAAAAGCATCTATTCTTCGGCGCTCAGCCTTCCTTATGGTCCAACTCTCGCAACCATACATTGCTACTGGGAACACCATCGCCCTGACTATACGAACTTTTGTTGGCATGGTGATATCTCTGCTTTTTATTATGCTGTCTAAGTTTGCCATAGCTTTCCTTCCAAGGAGTAAGCGTCTTTTAATTTCATGGCTGCTGTCTCCGTCTGCAGTGATCTTGGAACCCAGAAAAGTAAAATCTGTTACTGCTTCCATTTCTGCCCCTTCTATTTGCCAGGAATTGATGGGACCCGATGCCATGATCTTAGTTTTATTAATGTTGAGTTTCAAGCCAACTTTTGCACTCTCCTCTTTCACTCTCATCAAGAGGCTCTTTAGTTCTTCTTCACTTTCTGCCATTAGGGTGGTATCGTCTGCATATCTGAGGTTGTTGATATTTCTCCCAGCAATCTTGATTCCGGCTTGCGATTCATTCAGCCCTGCATTTCTCATAATGTACTCTGCATATAAGTTAAATAAGCAGGGTGACAATATACAGCCTTGCCGTACTCCCTTCCCAATTTTGAACCAATCAGTTGTTCCATGGCCGGTTCGAACTGTTGCTTCTTGACCCGCATACAGGTTTCTCAGGAGACAGGTAAGGTGGTCTGGTACCCCCATCTCTTTAAGAATTTGCCACAGTTTGTTGTGATCCACACAATCAAAGGCTTTTGCGTAGTCAATGAAGCAGAAGTAGGTGTTTTTTTGGAACTCTCGTGCTTTCTCCATGATCCAGCGCATGTTGGCAATTTGATCTCTAGTTCCTCTGCCTCTTCGAAACCCAGCTTGTACGTCCGGTAGTTCTCGGTCCACGTACTGCTGAAGCCTAGCTTGTAGGATTTTGAGCATAACCTTGCTAGCATGTGAAATGAGTGCAATTGTACGGTAGTTTGAACACTCTTTGGCACTGCCCTTCTTTGGAATTGGAACGTAAACTGACCTTTTCCAATCCTTTGGCCACTGCTGAGTTTTCCAAATTTGTTGGCATATTGAGTGCAGCACTTTCACAGCATCATCATTTAGGATTTTAAGTAGCTCAGCTGGGATATTATCATCTCCACTAGCTTTGTTGTTAGTGATGCTACCTAAGGCCCACTTGACTTCACTCTCTAGGATGTCCGGCTCTGGGTCAGTGACCACACCAGCGTGGTCATCAGGAACATTAAGATCTTTCTTGTATAGTTCTTCTGTGTATTCTTGCCATCTCTTCTTAATCTCTTCTGCTTCTGTTAGGTCTCTGCCTTTTTTGTCCTTTATCATGCCCATCTTTGCACAAAACGTTCCCTTGATATCTCTAGTCCTCCCCATTCTGTTGTTTTCCTCAATTTCCTTGCATTGTTCATTTAAGAAGGCCTTCTTATCTCTCCTTGCTATTTTCTGGAACTCTGCATTCAGTTGTTTATATCTTTCCCTTTCACCCTTGCTTTTTGCATTCCTTCTTTCCACAGCTATTTGTAAAGCCTCATCTGACAGCCACTTTGCTTTCTTGCATTTCTTTTTCTTTGGGATGGTTTTCGTTGCTGCCTCCTGTACAATGTTACAAACTTCCGTCCATAGTTCTTCAGGCACTCTGTCTGCCAGGTCTAATGCCCTAAATCTATTCTTCACCTCCACTGTATACTCATAAGGGATATGGTTTAGGTCATATCTGACTGGTCTAGTGGTGTTCCCTACATTCTTCAGTTTAAGCCTGAATTTTGCAATAAGAAGCTCATGATCTGAGCCACAGTCAGCTCCAGGTCTTGTTTTTACTGATTGTATAGAGCTTCTCCATCTTTGGCTGCAAAGCACATAATCTATCTGGTTTCGGTATTGCCCATCTGGTGATGTCCATGTGTAGAGTCGCCTCTTGTGTTGTTGGAAAAGAGTGTTTGCTATGACCAGCGTGTTCTCTTGACAGAACTCCGTTAGCCTTTGCCCTGCTTCATTTTGCGCTCCAAGGCCAAACTTGCCTGTTGTTCCATTTATTTCTTGATTTCCTACTTTAGCATTCCAGTCTCCTATGATGTAAAGGACATCTTTTTTGGGTGCTAGTTCTAGAAGGTGTTGTAGGTCTTCATAGAACCGCTCAACTTCATCTTCTTCGGCATCAGTGGTTGGGGCATACACTTGGATTACTGTAATGTTGAATGGTTTGCCTTGGATTCGAACTGAAATCATTCTGTCGTTTTTGAGGTTGCACCCCAGTACTGCCTTTCCCACTCTTTTATTGACTATGAGGGCTACTCCATTTCTTCTAAGGGATTCATGCCCACAGTAGTAGATATGATGGTCACCTGACTTAAATTCGCCCATGCCCGTCCATTTTAGTTCGCTGATTCCCAAGATGTCAATGTTCAGTCTTATCATCTCATTTTTGACCACATCCAGCTTGCCTTGATTCATAGACCTCACATTCCATGTTCCTAAGCAGTATTGCTCCTTGCAGCATTGGATTTTCCTTTCAACCTCAGACACATCCACAGCTGGACGTCCTTTCGGCTTTGGCCCAGCCGCTTCACTCTTTCTGGGTCTACTTGGAATAGTCCTCTGCTCTTCCTCAGTAGCATATTGGACACCTTCCGACCTGAGGGGCTCATCTTCCGGCGTCATATCTTTTATCCTTTTGGTACTGTTCATGGGATTTTCTTGGCAAGGTTACTGGAGTGGGTTGCCATTTCCTTCTCCAGTGGATCACTTTTAGTCAGAACTCTCTGCTACAACCTGTCCGTCTTGGGTGTCCCTGCATGGCATAGCTCATGGCTTCATTGAGTTACGCAAGCCCCTTCGCCACGACAAGGCAATGATCCATGAAGGAATAATCCTTGTGCTTGGGGGACTACTAATGCAGACACTAAAAAGAGGGAAGAATGGAGAGGAAGAGAGAAAGAGTGAGAACGTACTGCTGCTGCGTCTGCCCCACTGCCAGATGAGCTTGGGAGAATAGAAAGCTTGGTGGGATAGGGGTCTAGGGGTTTGCATGGAGATGGGGAGGAGTAATAATCTAATCCACTTGGTGTTGTTTTTTTTGTTTTTTTTTTTGCAATCCCTTGTGAGGATGAAAAAAAGACTTGAGGGTTGTTGTTTTTCTTCAATAGATTAATAAGGAATATTGCCAAAAGATGAGTGGAAACCAAGGCAAACAAAGACAGGTTTGGCCATCACTCCCTCTGCTAAGAGGCGCACTAGTGGAGATCAGGATCCCTAGATTGCATTCCTGGCACTAGAATTAAGGTGTTAATTTCTAATTAGAGCAATCAAGCCAAGTACACAGATACACCATCTTGATTTTGGCAGGGAAAGCCAATTAAAAATAGAGTTTTCTTCTCAGCTTTGCTAGAAATGAAAGTAACGTGTAAAACAGGAGAGCTGACACTTTTCTGCATCTCAAGATAAGAGCAATGAAGAAGAAATGATATTGGTACCGAAACATTGATCATGCTCAGTAATGAATGAGGCTTGTGAGGTGCACTGATAGGAAGGAAAATAGTCTGAATTCCTTATCTTTGAGAACTATAACTCAGTTCAGTACCCTTTTGTGGACTAAAAGGCAACTTGCATTGATGCAAAACCACCTTCTCAAATGATTCAAATGAAACACTAAAATCCAGATTAGAATATGTGTGCTTAATCAAGAAATCACTCAGATCCAGGGATATGGATCAAGTCTCTGACTCCAAGTCTCGAGTCAAGTCCCAAGTCTTTGCCCCCAAGTCCCGAGTCTTTGGTTGTGAGTTGCGAGTCCCTATCTATTTAATGGGGAAAACGAGTTTAAACCTGAATAATATTCAACTTGTTGTAAAAGACTCCAAGTCTCGAGTCGAGTCTTTTACAATCACCGAGTCAAGTCCGAGTTGAGTCATTGAACTGACTTGAGTCTGAGTCAATAGACACAAGTCTACATCACTGTTCAAATGAAACACTAAAATCCAGATTAGAATTAATGTGTGCTTAATCAAGAAATCACTCAGATCTGTGTAAACAGGAGCTGCAGATTCCAGTTCTCTACGTTCTAAGATTTTGCCTGACTTTGAAGGGACAGCCCAGTCCTATGGAAGATTGGGCTATTGTGCGGAGCAAATTATGACAGTGGGAGGATTGCTTTCACTGTCAAAAAATGACTGCCGATGGAGCAGGTAGCGCTCTGTCAGGTCATTTTGCACACGCTACTGCAAGATGCAGCAGCGCCACAACTCCACTACTGGACCCAGTAAGGCAGCAGTGGGGGCTGGGAGTGGGCGGACAGGGGAAAAAACTGGGTGGAGGGAGGGAGGAATGGGGGTGAGGAGGTGGCAGGAGGGTCTGGATCTGGCTACAATGGTGTGTGCTGGATCCTATCCCCTCTTTTTAAAACCTCTCCTCTTTTTAAAACCTATCCCCTCTTAAAACCCTTTTTAAAACCTCTAAATTTATTTAGAAATACATTTTACTTACCTCCTGTTAGCCCTTGGGTTGCCCCTGCCCCCCCCTCCCGGATGCAGCACGTGCCTTTTTGGTGTGGCTGCATCAGCAGGGTGGTGGTGGTTGAGAATAGGATTGGGCTCAAAATGTGATTTGTATTCTCCAATATTATTGTCAGAATTGCCAAATATGAAGTTATCCAGTGAAAGTGAGAATTACATTTCACTGACAGCGCAATCCTGCCTAAGTATCCGGCGGGCAGCCCAGGCTGCCCACCAGATCCTATCCCCATTTCAAGAGCAGCCCAGAGGTCTACTCGGGGGAAGGGGATGTTCGTTCCCTTTCCCCAGTGTCACGGTTGGAGGCCCTAATGGGCCTCCTTGGATTTCCGCCAGCTATATAGCTGGCGCAAGTCCAAGGAAGCCTTGTAATGGCCCGGGAATGGGTCGGAGATATGGCGGCCACTATCTCTGCCCCCCCGGGCCGGTTCGGCCAATGGCCCCCTCCCTCGCATCCACATCCCTGGGTTTCTGCTGCCAGCAGTACTATCACCATCACAGCTGATTATGCAGTAGCAGAGGCGTCGCTACAGTGTGGGCGGTACCGTAAGTTGCGCCCCGTCCTAGTCCCTGTTTACAAGCTGGCACGAAGCGGACCGCTGCCCGCTGCCTTCTCCGCAAAGAATGGCTCCGACAGTGAGGGGACGGGGCCGCCTCATGCCGGCTTGTAAATGGGGACTACGACGGGGCGCAACTTACGGTACCGCCCCCACCGTAGCGACGCCTTTGTGCAGTAGTAGAATGACTGCTGGCTCTATTATAACTGCTGTCTCCTTGGCTGTCTCCACCTGTAAATGCTGCCAGGTACACTATATCACAGTCAGGGTATCTAATGTGGTAACATAATGTGATGGTGTACAATAGTACAAAGCATGGTGACATCTATCATGGAAGAGCAGCCTGAATCAGTTTGCCTTCCATCAGCAAGCAACATTTAAATTGCTTAAATGTTAAAGGGGGAATAAAGGCTGTAAAATACAGAAGTGGGGGAAAAGATGGTTTCTGGATACATCCCTGAATATTCTCTCCTTTATGCAAACTCAGTGATGCAGATTTGAAGCTAAACATTAATTAACCCAACCGTGATTGGCTTAAATTTCTTAGCTTCCAAGACTTGCATCAGCCTTGCGTCTCTCTCAAAGCGAGATTGCAGGGGTTATCTTTCCCGTTTGATAACACAAAGCAAGGCTTCTAATCACGCTCCCCCTTGTATCATCCACACCTTGTCTCTTTCCTAACAAAGGTAATTGATACAAATAATGGTTTTCTATGCTACAGCATTCATGCAAACACACTCATAACCATTTCTGCACAAGCTGCCTGTAAATGAATCAGGGATGGCCTCCCGCCAAATGAGACTCGGTCGAGAGAACAGCCTGTCTGATTCGAAGGTGAATGTCAGAGCCACCTGGAACAAGCAACCAAGGGGAAAGGAAGCGAGGCTGAGGGCACCATGAATGAATGACAATTGTGCATGACAAAGGACAGGACGCCGTTGGTTGTTTAAGCTGATTTGGGTGGAGTTCAATGCGGAATCATTTCTGTGCATACATATTTAGAAAGCCACGTGATGCTTCCTCTTTGTCACCAGGGAAGCAAACAGTTTTCCTTCGTACTCAACAACGGAGTGGCTTGTGGAGCAGGCCTATAAACATTTACTCAGAAGTAAGTCCCATTGTATTCAATGGGGGTTACTGTCAGGTAAGTGTGTACAGGATTGCAGTCTCTCATGTCTGCAAAGTAGAACTTTATATTGACATGCAAGTGTCTGGTCTATCATTTACTGCTATTCTCACCATTATTTACATTTTGCAAAGCACCAGCATTGTGCTAGGAGCTGGGCATAATTCAGAGGTGAACATCTTCTGTCCAAAATATTCTCAATGCATAGTAGCCGGTGGCAGCAGTGTGACCCAGAACATTGCCTAATGTCCGCTACCTCTGCATAATTACAAAAACTAAACAAAAGCAAAGAAGAAAAAGCAGCTGCTTACCATGCTCCAAGCACAGTCTCTTACCTCGTTCCAAGCACAGTTACTTCAACTGCAGAAGTCCAGGACTTCTCGTTCGATTTAAATTAAAGGGAATGTGCAAATGAAGGAGCTAGTCCCTGTAAATCACACCGGACATCCTGCACTTCCATGTTGGAAGAAACTATGCCTGGAGCAAGGTCAGGATGTGGGTGCTCCTCTTTGTGCTCGCGTTTATCAGGGAGAAAACGGATCAGTGTGGGTTGCATCTGCGGCACGCTGGCGGGAGGTGGCAGCGGCAGCGGACTCAGGATGCAGGACACCCCGAATTCGCCACCCTCTAGTTCCTCCCCCACAATCTGCCACTGATTAGGCTTACCATTTGTCCCGGTTTGGCCGGGACAGTACCAGTGTTTGGGGGTCCGCCCCAGGCGGGTCCCGGGGGCCCCCAGCAAAAATAAAATTTTAAAAATTATTTTTTTAAAATTGCGGCTGCCATGTAAAAATCATGGCCGCCGCCATTTCTTCCCGGAAGCCCTTCGTTCTGAAGGGCTCCCGGGCCGCTTGTGTGCATGTGTGCGGCTTTTGCGAGCTGCACGCATACACACAAGTTGGCGGTGTGGAGGCGAGGAGGTGGCGGCAAAGAAGAAGAACCGCAGCGAGCAGCGGCGACGGTGATGCTGCGGCTGCGAGCAGGCCGGCCCCGCTCTCCGAGCCAGTTCTCTGGCTCTCACCGCTCAGAGCTCAGAGCGGCGAGAGCGGGCGATCCGGCTTGGACGGTGAGCTGCCGCTCTCGGAGCGACGGCAGCCGGTGAGAGTGGTGGCTCGCCCTCGGATCACCTGCTCTCACTGCTCCGGGAGCGAGAGCGGACGAGCTGAGTGAGCGCTGCCCGGCCTGGCCGGCAGAGGGGCAGCAGCAGCGTGGTGGTGAAGACATCGGCGACGGGGTAAGTCAATTTAATTTACTATTTAATGTTTAAATAAATAAATAAA
Organism: Plestiodon gilberti rubricaudatus; assembly: GCA_026170595.1. Classification (NCBI taxonomy): domain Eukaryota; kingdom Metazoa; phylum Chordata; class Lepidosauria; order Squamata; family Scincidae; genus Plestiodon; species Plestiodon gilberti. The sequence continues at coordinate 43,713,149 of JANXHW010000002.1, forward strand.
ATTGTGGCGTTTCTAAACTTGCATTCCTATTTATTTATTTAGCTCGTGGTTTAAATAAATAAATAAATAAAAATGCGGCCGCGCTTTGCATGGCAATGGAGGCGCTTTGCGCCCCCTTGGTTTTTAAAATTAAATTGCTTTATTTATTTTATTTTATTTAGCTCGTAGGTAAATAAATGAATAAAATTGCGGCCACGCGCCCCCTATTCACTTTTTAATATTAAATTGATTTTAATTTTTAATTAATTTTAATTAATTGTAATTAATTATTTTTTATTTTTAATTAATTAATTAATTAATTGTGGGGGGTGTCCCAGTTTAAGGGGGGGGAAAATCTGGTAAGCCTACCACTGATGCAACCTGCACCACCTTGCCTAATAGATGGACCACCAGACAAAACAGAAAAAGAGGAAAGTAAGGTCAGAGGTGATTGAGTTAGGTGCCATGGGAGAAACTTCGACATATGGCCCAATCCTAATCGGGCCTTGCACTATTGGAACATTTGTTCTGGCACCAGAAGGCCCTTTTACAGCTGTAGCAAAAGGTGACAAGCCTTTCGGCACAGCCTGGCTACTGCTGTAAGAAGCAAGAGGCCGGGTTTGCATGCCACCAGACTGGGGACGCCAACTGTCACCAAAAAGTTTAGTGCAGAGGGTTGGAGGGAGGCGGGGAGGGAGTGGAACGGGATGGGAATGGGGAGGAACAGGGAGGACCAAGGACAAGTCTTTCTTTGTGGTAGCAGCAGACCTGAGGAACATTCCTCCTTGGAGAAATTCATGAGATTCCTTCCCTCCCTGCTTTTAAGCATGTGATTAAAACTTACTTGTCCTACAGTGCTTTCAGTTAAACTTTTTAAACTGGATTTTATCTTCTGCAAAGTCTGCATGATCTTACTGCCACTCTTATTGTTCTCTTATTGCTGTTATTATTATTGTTATTATCTTATTGTAATTATTGATTATGCATGGGTTGGAGAGAATGGATAGAGGGAAATTCTTCTCCCTCTCACACAACACCAGAACCAGGGGACATGCACTAAAATTGAGTGGAGGGGGAGGGAGTTAGAACGGACAAACGGAAATATTTCTTTACCCAGCGTGTAATTCATCTGTGGGACTCCTTGCCACAGGATGTGGTGATGGCAACTGTCCTAGATGCCTTTAAAAGGGGTTTGGACAGATTCATGGAGGAAAAGACCATCACAGGTTACAAGCCATAAGCAACCTCCTGGCTTTGGATGTAGGTTTTCTCTGTGCCAGGTGCAAGGGAGTGGCAGCAGGAAACAGGTTATCTTGTTGGCTGTGTGCTCCCTGAGGCATCTGGTGGGGCCACTGTGTGATACAGGAAGCTGGACTAGATGGGCCTTTGGCCTGATCCAGCAGGGCTCTTCTTATGTTCTTATGATTATTGTGGTTTTATGCTATTGTTCTAAAATATATTGTTCTACCTTCTTTGCTTTTGGCTTGAAGGATGGGATGTCAATCCTTAATTATAACAAAACAAAATGAATTAACTCTAGCCTCATTAGATGACAACATATTAGGGCCTACACACCAGTGGTGTAGGAAGGGATCGGGCGGACCACCCCCGGGCAGCAGGTGGGGGGGTCAAACCAGTGGCATGGGGGGGATTATACCGGTGGCGGTGATGAGTCAGGCAGCGGCGGTGGCAAAGAATGCTGCGGCGGCAATCCAGGCGGCAGAACGGCTCGGAGGGGCCTGCAGAAGCCTCTGAGCCGCATTTGTTGTGTGCCCTGCCCTCCCGCCCAACCCCGAGGGACATTTAGCTCCGGCTGATGTCACTCGGGGAGCGGGGTGAGTGACATCACCGTCACAAGGGTGCGGCATTCCTATGCCACTGACACACACACACACACACACACACACACACACACACACACACCACTGATAGTGATATCCTGTCCTGAATGACATCAGGGGAAAACTCTCAGAAAAGCTCCATGAAGCTTAAAAATTGAATGAAGGATGCATAAATTGGTGATGCGTTTCTTGATATGCTGACCTAGAATGGGCTAAATGTGCTTCATGGCAGCCCCAAGCTATTATAGCCACTGGTTCTATTTTTTAAGCATATTTTTGTCTTACAAAAGAGAAATAAAACAAGAGTGTTAGCCTTGCTGTAGCACTTACATGATGTGTAATGCAAATATGACTCTGGGTAAAAGTCTGACCTCATTGAGGTTGCTGAGAGTTTTTCCCCTGACTTCATTATGGACAGGATATCATTTGTGGATGTGTGTGTGCATGCTCTCCTAATTAGTTGTCATCTAACGAGGTTGGAGGTAGTCGGTGCAACGTTTGAAAGCAGGACCTATTTATTTTCATGGCTTGTCTGGTGTACGTGCTATAGCTGTGCATGTGCTAATTGTTAATATTTTTGCTGATGTGTCAAGAGAATTCAGTAAGGATGTGGAATAATGACCTGGAGCTCTCCAAATGCAGTTAAGTTTAATGATTTTTAATGATCTCACACCTCCACTACAGTTTTTATGCAGTAGAGTTTTATATACTTTATGTAGTAAATGGATTTGCATGACCAACCTCAATGGTCTCCCAGGGAGGGCTGATTCCAGCGTTCACATTTCTTGTCCCAAAATGCTCCTGCAATAACAGCCCAATCCTAACCTAGCGGAACAGCAGCAGTTCTACTGACACAAATGGCTATAGTAGGGGCACGCACAGTCCGCCGTTGCCGGCCATTCCAGAACTGCCACTGCAAATGGCAGTGGTGTCAAAGGCCCACTGCCGCAGCCTGCTACATGCACAACCGCGGGTAAGCTGGTGCTGGGAAGGTCAGTGGGAGGAATGGGGTGGAGAGGAAGAGGAATGGGGGCGTATAATGATGATGATGATGATGATGATGATGATGGCGGCAAACAGTTTACTTCAGGAATGTAGTGAACAACAGATCACAAAATATAAAAAGGTAAAGGTGACCCCTGACAATTAAGTCCAGTCATGTCCGACTCTAGGGTGTGGTGCTCATTCCCATTTCAAAGCCAAAGAGCCAGCGTTGTCCGAAGACGCCTCCGTGGTCATGTGGCCGGCATGACTCTCCTTGCCGCAGCGCAAAGCATGCAGCTGGAACATGGAGCGCTGTTTACCTTCCCACAAGCGCTACCTATTTACCTACTCGCATTAACATGCTTTGGAACTGCTAGGTTGGCAGGAGCTGGTCAAGCAACGAGTGCTCACCCCGTTGCGGATTCGAACTGCCGACCTTTCGATCGACAGCTCATGGTTCAGCGGTTTAACCCACTGCGCCACCCGCTGGCCTTTTCCACAAAATATAAAGACCTGCAAATTGAAATACAGCGCCTTTGGGGAAAGAAAACAACAACCACTCCTATTGTCATTGGTGCACTAGGTGCAATCCCCAAGGTCCTTAAGAAATATCTGGCCAATAGTATTAATTGGAACAAGGAACTACTTGTCTACTAGGAACATCAAACATTATATGGCGATATCACACCAGTTCTTAAACTCTTGGGTACAGTTCGAACTGGTGAGCACCCCAAAACCCCAGTCCACACACCTTGAGGGCTGTGACACCACTGATCATAATATGAAGGCAAATGGTTTGCTTCAAGAATGCTGGGAACAACAATTTAGAATCTTCTTTTCTGGGAGAAAAATATAGATCCAAGGAGCAGTTGTCTAGAACAGAGTTTAGAAGCAGATACTGTATTTGCTGTAGGTAAAAAAAGAGTGTCAAATTCATCACAACCATAAGCAGAAACAAGTTAGTTGCTTTGTATATTGAAGATGGATCCAGGAGGCTGACTGGACATCTACAAGAAATAAGCAAAGCTTAACTGACATTTGGAAAGGTTTGTTCTGTGTGTGATGGATTCCTGGAAAAGGAGAAGAAGAAAAAAATCTTTCCTCTGATATTTAAAAAAAGGTCAAGAGCCAACCCAGAAAAGCTGTAATAGAGTTATAGCAAACTATCCTACAGACTGCCTAGAGAAAGTCAATTTGGTTAAGGCCAGCCAACGTGGATTCTAGCTGGAGAACACAAACTGAATTTACCTGCTGCAGTTCTTTGAAGATAATGCAAGACTGCCATGAGAGAGGTGATAAGGAAAATGGAAGGAACCTTAACGTGTTCAGGTTTTTAAAAAGCATTTAATAGTTGCAGTCTCAGGCCAGGATAAACTGATATGGAGGAAGAGATAGATAAGGTTGCCTAGTCAAATTGCCAAGTCCTATTCTTACAGTTTAATAGTGGCGTTAACTGATGGAATTCCATGATCCTGTGTATTACCGCAATTTTAGTGGAGGGAAGTAGTTTTGGGAATACTCTGTCTTGCCCCGTCCTGGTTTAACCCCAATACTGAAGGGCCTTTAGTTTCAAGGAAGATGTGATGAGTTGCGTCCCCAAAGGCCATTACTGAAAGCAACAAACCTGCCTTTCCTCCTTTCCTCTACCAGCATGAGGTAAAATGCATGATGTGACATCAATACACTGCAAGTTTCCCCACTCCTGTTCCACTTCATTGGTTACCACCTGCAGGAGATGGGAAACACTGCAATACAATGACATCACATCACATGATCTGTTTTACTAAATGTTACATTGCAAGGCAGCGGCATCCCTGAGGTGAGTGCCACCCAGTGTGGCGCTTCCCTGGGGAGCTCAGCATTCTGGAAGTTCGGGGTGACATAATGACATACAGTGCAATCCCGGAAAAGCGTCGGGCGACAGAACAAGCGTTCCGTTGCTGGAAGCTGTTGCGAAGTGCTGTAAAGCACATTCGCGATGACTCTGGAGTAAGGGAGGCTGGCGCAAGGCTGGCCTCCCTCACTCCGGCGCCGGGACGAGCATGCAGCCGGCAGCAGAAGGTGAGTCCTCCTCATCTGGCCGCGTAGGCAGTCCGGCCCATGAGGGAGAGAGGCCATTGGCCTAGCCAGCCCGGGCTCAGGATTCGGTGGGTGGGCCTGGGCCACCGGCCGGATTCTTACACAGGATTGTGCTGAAAATCACATCACCTTCCAGGCTTTCTGCATTCACTTTATGGGAAAAGCCCACCTCCGGACCGCCCCCGTTCAGCAATCTTCAGTTCCTCTGGGCCTAGTCACTTTGTGTTCTCACCAAAGAAAGGTGAAAATATGCTCTTTGCCGATAGTGCAAGGCAACTGGGCCCGGAGGGGTCCAAAGATCGCCGAGAGGGGACGCAGGTGCTTTGGTGTCACCCCTGTGTGGGTGACACCCAGTGAGCCCTGCTCTGGCCACACCCCTCTTGGCACACCCCTGCTGCAAAAGAGTGACAACAGGATCCAAGTATATTGTTTGTGTGCTCCCAGAGTCAGCTGGTGGGCCACTGAAAGAAACAGGAAGTTGGACTGGACGAGGCCTTGGCCTGATTTAGCAGGGCTCTTCTTAGGTTCTTATGTACAAGTTGAGGAGATATTTGCAGTGGCTGCTACACAGTTGTAACATGCAGCACCAGCCTTAGTCAGCAAAACAGTAATTAAGAATTACGAATTGCATGTTCGGAGGCATTCGTTTTCAGGTTTTTGTTTTTTAAAAATCATAGATTTGATTGACATTCTTGTGGGGCCATAGATACAGTTCTCTGCGTGATTATATGCCTTTAGAATGCGTGTTTGAAAGCATCCCCATGTAAAAATATTTCCACTGATAGAAAGCTAACACTTCAGAGAAAAGGTTAGACTTTCATCTGGCAACACTTTAAAATCAATGCCATGTTCTTGCCAAGCTATTTAAATGAGTTCATAATGAGAAGTCACTCCCACACAAACATGTGTGTGACTCTGAAGTCCAAGATAGCCTTAACTGGACCTGAACTATGAATAACCATAATGCTCAATCCATCATTGGTTTTTGTCCTGTTTCCCTAGCTATATTGCCTGTGTGAATAAATACAATAGCTGCATAGGTGGAGCAAGGAAGGGAACTTTGTGAATGGCTAGTCCCAATTGGATGAGAAAGCATTGAACTAGATGAGTGTTTTTCTAGCTGAGTGAGTTTATGGGCCCTTTTAAATCCATGAGCCTATGTTGAAAAGTACATACATATAGTACACCATAGTATCATGATAAATACTCTCATAAGTCAGAGGAGAATCCCTGGAAAATATTTTGGTTAGCTTGAATCATCGGGCACTTGAGAGTGAGGCAGACTACCCATGGGGTAAGCTCAAGCATCTACTTTGAGTAGGAGGCTAGGAAACTGGGGGGGGGACTTTTGCAGTGGGTGGCGCAGTGGGTTAAACCGCTGAACTATGAGCTGTCAATCGAAAGGTCAGCAGTTCGAATCCGCGACGGGGTGAGCTTTTGTTGCTTGGCCAGCTCCTGCAAACCTAGCAGTTCCAAAGCATGTTAATGTGAGTAGATAAATAGGTACCGCTTGCAGGAAGGTAAACAGCACTCCGTGTTCTAACCACATGCTACGCGCTGCGGCAAGGAGAGTCATGCCAGCCACATGACCACGGAGGCGTCTTTGGACAACGCTGGCTCTTCGGCTTTGAAATGGGGATGAGCACCACACCCTAGAGTCGGAAACGACTGGACTTAATTGTCAGGGGTCACCTTTACCTTTACTTACCTGTCCAGCTACTCCACCTGGCTGCTGCCATTCCGTGCACTTTCCTTGGAGAGAGAGAGCAAGAAGAGGATGGGGGCACGGGCACAGCTTTCCTCCTCTTCCTCCAGCACTTGATCAAGATGGCAAACCTGGAAGAGGCTATGAACCTGTTCTTGACCATTCTTATGATCAGGAAAAGGACCATGGTGACCCCTGCTGTTGCCTTCACCTCCTTTGCTGCTTCCTTTCCTCCCCCATCACGTCTTCTAAACTGGCTAGATGGGGAGGACAGAGGCGTCGCTCCGGTAGGGGCGGAGCCGTAAGTATCGCTCCGTCTCCGTGCGGAGAAAGCAGCAGGCAAGAGACCCTGCCTGCTGCTTTCTCCGCAGGGGAAAGGCTCCGACAGTGAGGGGGTGGGGCCACCTCCTGCTCGCTCGGTAAAGGGTCTAGGACGGAGCGATACTTACGGCCCTGCCCCTACCGGAGTGACGCCTCTGGGGGAGGATGATAGGAGAGGAGAGTTTCTGCATCCTGAATCCCCTCCCTCTGCCCAGCCAGTTTAGAAGAAATGGCGGCAGTGAAGAACGTGAGAAGGTGGTAGTGGTTGTGTTGCACACTGGCATGTGTGCCAGAAAAACGAAGAAAGGATGGGTGGCAGAATTTGGTGCCACCTGACTTGGGTGGGGTCTTATTGGTGTATGTTCTTGTTTTGTGTAAATAGACATGGTCTAAAAGATTAATGTATGTAGACATTTGAAGCTACCTTATGTTGACAAGTGATGAGTAGGAGACCCAAGCTCAGCTGTAGAAGTTTGGGTGATTAGAAACAACATGCTAGTTTGTGCTGAAGAGAGAGCAGTGACTCAGCACTTTTTATCTTATGCAACAAGGCCTGAGGATTTCTAGTCCTTCAGACCTCAACACCTTATATGGAGTCTGACCATTGGTCAATCCAGCTCAGCAAAGGGTAGATCAGAATTCAGTGGCTAAGGCTGCAATCCTATGCACACTTTCCTGAGAGCAAGCTGCATTGACAACAATGGGACTTACTTCTGAGCATAGGATTGTACTGTCACTAGGGTTTCAGACAGTGTCTTTCTACCTGGAGATGCTACTGATTGTGAAAGTGAAATTGTTGCATATGAAGCATGCGCTCTACCTCTGAGCTCTCCCCAAGATGTATATCACTTGACATTGTTCTAAAGACAAATTGCTTATCTTTCCTTTTACCTAATGAAAAGTTCAATTTAACCTATATAGACTTTTGCCAACATAAATGGGTACGATGAAAGGGAAGAAAAAATACATGACCTTGTAAGTGTTTGCTAGCTTCTGGAGCTGATCCAGAAAAAATAGCAGTCAGCCATTTTAGGCAGCCAAAAATCTCACATACAAAACCAAATGGAATGGGTTGCATCTGGTTTACTGAATGTTGAGGTCTTTTCCTTTGCTGCCTTCAGGGCAACTAACAGTCTACTCCAAGTCAATTCAGTTCAGCCACCACTTTGTACCTACTGGATGGCTTTCAATGGCATTTCATTTTACTTCAACTGCCAAGTCATATCAGATTCAACAACTGACGTGTCATTTCATTATGTACCAAGAGGTCACAGCACAACCATTTATTTTCATTCAGTGCAAGGAGAAAAATACACTAGTCCATTAAAAGGCTGCATTTTCTGCTGTTCTGTTATTGACATGCAAGACAGATGTGGAAAAAAGGATGGCAAGTGTATTGGACAGAAAAAGGCTCCCCAAAAATATCATATACTATCTCCTCCAAAGAGACATAGGGAAGAGTGATTTCCTTATTCGACTTGAAACCCTTAACTTCCCTTTACTGATGGTCTGGAAAGGTAGTTAGGATTGGACTGTGTGCCAATGTGCCTAGGCTATTGGTCATTTCATGCAACCATTTCAGTCTGCTGGAAAGAATATTATTGAAACAGAATATAGATTTTCTAGTTTATTATTTCCAAAAACGCAAATAAATAATATAGAATAGAATGGATTTGGGGGGGGGGGAACGTTTCTGATATATTGCCCTAAAGTAGAGTGTTGGATTGTAATGGATGGCGTGACCTTGTTTCTTCTGTCAGTATTTCTTGGTCCTATTGACTGAGAAATCTGTTTAATGCTGCTGAGCAGGTATTGATGTGGAGTAGCTTAAAGAGAAAGAATTGGCTTTGCACTCTTAGCAGGGGGAAAACACCTGGGAAAAAGAGAGATCCATGAAATGCTGTTTTCCTTTTGCAAGGGTCTCTGATTTTGTCTGTTTGCCACAGATTATGAGATCAAAAGTTGTACGCTTGCTTAACTATTGACTGTCCATCTCGGAAAGCATTTGCTCGATTAGCATTGGGCACTTCCATACTAGTCTGGGACAGTCCTTTCACAATGGTTAAGAAGACCCATCTCAGGTATGTGCAATTGTGCCATCTCACTAAGGCACGGGCTGCAGATTGCACAAGGCCAAAGCATGCAACCTGTTCCACTGCTGTAGGCTCCTGCTTTCTCACACCCTAGGACTTCTGGTGTGGATTGCTTCCAAGCCCAGGGTTTGGGGTATAATAAAGGTCAATCCCTTAGGCCTTTCCTCCACAAAAAAAGCCCCACTTCGGGTTTCCTGGTATCCTTTGTTCTTTGAAGGAGGGGAGGCACATTTTCATGTTTAACATTAATCTTTGACTGATCTTCATCAACAAGCTATGGGAGTGGGTGGAAAGCTGACCCAACCTTCCCCCTTGACCAAATTGCTCCCCAGCACTCAATTTCTCCCAGTTTCAGTGGATGTAAAGAAAGCAGAGAGAACGACTCATACTAAAAACATCTAATTTGCATTTAGCAATGAAATTTTTTTTGAGAGAAGTTCAGGCAACCCCCATCCCCCCGAACACATGGGAATTTGCATTTTTTAAATAAAAAAATCAGAACTTGCTCTTAAAAGAAGAAATTAAGTTAGGATTTTGCTTCTTTGTTTTCTAGCCTCAGTAAAGCTTATTATGTCACATGTGAACAATGGTTATTAGTAATGGGTGACTTCACCCTGATTCACGTCAGATTGACTCTGAAAATAAGCTGAGCTACTTTTTAAAAAAATGAACAGAAATAGTGGCACTTATTTTCCCAGTCAATCTGACTTCAGAAGCTGCTGTCCCTTCCTGCTTTTGCACCCACTCAAGTATCCCAATCCTTCTCCACCTTTAATTGCAGCCCTATTGGAGAGGTTCTTGAAGGGACAAAAGGCATGGCAGGGTGTGGGCTGCACCCATGCTTAGGTCTTTTCTTCCTCTTCTTCTCCCTCCTCCTTCTAAGCAGTGCTAAAGGAAGAAGGGGGATACTGCGACCCTCTTCTGACCTGGACTCAGCAATTTGGATGAGGATCAGAGGCCCCAGTGAAGGGGAGGCTGGAAAGGGTGGTGGAGAGACAAGCCTGGGCTCACCCTCCAAATCTGCCATTCCACACAACCATTTCATGTTGCTTCATAGGAAGGCTGGCTCTGGAGCCACCACCAAGAAGGCACTAGCTAGAAGCTGTTTGCTTTGTGGTGCCTACTCCCAGTGCTTCTGCTTTAACTAACAGAGGCATATATAATGCAAGTGAAGAACCTAACTCAGTAGTACAGCATATATTCTGCATGCAGAAGATCCCAGGTTTAATCCTTGGCATCTCCAGGCAAGGCAAAGAAAGATCCCTTTATTAAACCTTGGAGATCCACTGCTACTCAGTGTCAGCAATACTGAACTAGGTGGACTAATTGTCTGAGTCAGTATAAGGCATCATTGCATGAAATGTAGCTACTTTGAAAGCAGGTTGATTGGAGGACAGAGACTTTCCTGGGATCAAATTCCCAAAGTTATGGGTGGCCTGACTGACAGCCCAAACCTGTGTAACTCTTGCGCTGGTGTAACAGTAGATCCATTGGTGTAAGTGCACTTATGCCAGTTTAACTTGCCGTACGCCGATGGACGCAGGATGGACACTGGCGTAACCCCCCTCGGATGCCGCACATGTGCAGTTTGGACATGGGACAAATGCCAACGTGACTCTGCCGGTGCAGGGGGCATTCCGGGGTCATTCAGACACCCTCAGAATGCCCCCTGTGCCTGCAGAGTTGTGCTGGCATCCATCCTGCATCCAAACTGCATGTGCACAACATCCGAGGGGGGTTACGCCAGTGTCCGTCCTGCGTCTGTCGGCGTACGGCAAGTTAAACTGGCATAAGTGCACTTACACCGGTGGATCTACTGTTACAACGATGCAAGAGTTACACAGGATTGCGCTATGTAACAGGAAGGTTGGAGGGGAACCTTCTCTTGAAACTTGCAGTAGGACTCCACAGTACTGTTAGATTTGAGATTCCTGAGATTGCCCCCTCCCGCAAACCATTTCATTATACAGTAGAATCGTAAATGGCCTGTAATGCAGTTAATTGCATTAATATCTTCGCTGTTTTCTTTGTCATCTACTGTATCTTCTAGGATGCACAACGAGCCATGCAGAACAATGAGCTTTACTTTTGAAAATGTCTAACATTTAATTTATTTATTTTATTTACAGTATTTATATCCCGCCTTTCTCCCCGAAGGGACCCAAGGTGGGGTCCCTTCGCATTTAATGCTCTCCGCAAGCCAATCAGTGGCATTATATCACGTAGACCGTACAGCTCCTCACCCTACTCAGCTTGGGAAGATAGTATTTGTACATGAACTGATGTGATCTCCTTGGGTTTAGATAGAGGAAAATATCTTTGCTCCCAGTTGGGGATATAATGGAGCACTTTCCTGAGCAGCAATAATAACTGGAAGGCTAAAGCAATTTCCATCCAAGGGTGGTAAATCATTCACATTTTCTCCACTCTTCCCCCAGAACAAAAAAATAAAAAGGGGAAAAATGCAGTGAAACCTTACCCATTAAAATGTAATTTTATCTTATTTCGTGTCTGTATTTATTGCTTTGGTGGTCCCAGTCTGTTTCCCTCGTAGCAGGGGAAGCAGAGGCACTGTTCAATATGTACAAAACAGCTGGTGAGGGTGAAGTCAGGCATTTGCAATTAGGTGGTTTGGGACAAAGGCTGGAGCAAATGGACTTCGAAAGCCAAACCCTTATTTTGAAATAGCCCAGCATGAACAAGGTAATCCCCTGCTCATGCGACGGTTGCGTTCCCCTGTGTGTGAAAACGTGAGGTTCTTTGGGCACTGCAGTGGCCAAACTCTTTGGAAAGTAATCTTGACAAACCTTCTGCAGTGTCACTTTTTTCAAAACCCAAATGCCCATGCCTTGGCACCTGTCAGCAGTGATGTAGACTTGAGCCTATTGACTCGGACTGAATCAGGACTCAAGTCGGACTCAAGTTGTGTCAATGACTTGACTTGGGCTTGATTTATCATTTGGTGATTGTAAAAGATTCGAAAGACTCGACTCGAGACTTGGACACTTTTACGACAAGTCAGATTTTATTCAGGTTTAAACCCGTTTTCCCGTTAAACCTGTTAAACTCGCAACTCGCAACCAAAGACTTGGGACTTGGGGGCAAAGACTTGGGACTTGACTTGAGACTTGGAGTCAGAGACTTGATCCACATCCCTGCCTGTCAGTAATTTTGTTGTAACTATTGCAAGAATCCATGCCTGAAGGAACTAAGCAGGATCTGGCCATGTTTGCTAGACAAAGACCCAGCTGTTTAATTTCAAATAGCACATGGCTTCTAATGTGGCATGCCTTGAGGATCTCCAGTTTTTGATAAGCGTTAAATTAGAGTTTTGGGAAACCCAGTTGTCTCAGCTTTCAGCATTATCTTTTTCCCCAGGAGAACTTGCTCTTGGGTTTTGATTCCTGGGAATTGAAGCCTTCCTAGCTTCACGTTTATATTCTTGAAACCAAGATACTTAGACCTAAATTAAAGATTGGCATGAGTCCTCGAGATTCGTTCCAGGACCTAAAATTCCCAAATCTTGTAAATCTTTAGTGTTAAGACTATCCTGGAAGGGGAAATTGTGAGTCACGTCCATACTTACAAGATAGGAATATAATGCATTACAGCCATTGTAAACTCAACTTGCAATAAAGGATTCCTTGGGAAATTACAGTTATAACCCTATTTATTATAAATAAATGAAAGCTCATCAGTTTGATGGGTCGTGACAGGCAGGTTGGGCTATGGTGTGCTGGGGGAACATTCAAATTCGTTCCATGGCTCAACCAGTGGTAACAGCATCACAGATGTCAGGGAGCCTTCAAAATAGAAGGGGGCATAGCTCATAATGTCATTGTCTCTGCTGAAGGGAGACTGGAGAGGGGGAGAGCCTTTGTTGCCCTCTCTCCTAGGGAGAAGCAGATATTGAGATGCAAGGCCCCCATGTCTCTTGACTGTACTGGCCTTTCAGACATGCATCAAATAGAAAACAGGCAGTGCTCATCGTCAGAAGGCCAGAATGATCAAATCACTGAAGTTCTTACTCGTTCCCATTCCCATCCCACTGGCTGATGGGATTTCACCCAGCAGTGGCTGAATTTCAAATTCTGTGCTTGCATGATGCGGTCTTAGATGCCCAGATTACACACGACCCTGACTGTGCTGAAGGCAATGGGAATACCTTAAGGCATCTTGTCATGTCAGATATATTTTTGCCTGTGAAATGCACACCTGCTATTACAACCGTATTTCTCCAACACACCCTGACTCAGCTACTACACACCTTATCATCTACCTCATGGTACAATAAAAGTATGAATTACATTTGCCTGCTCTGCACAAGGAAACAAATTATTGCATCTTTATATCTAGGATTAAAAGCAGAAATAGATGAGATTCGTTGAGCAGAGGAAGCAGAGATAAGGTGGTCAGACTAGTATTTTCCCACAAGAAGAAGCCATCAGAAAGAAACCATGAAATTACCGACACTTCTCAGGGTCCTGCGTACTGTCTTTTAAGTGGTTGAGTTAATTCATCATCTCAGTGTCACATGAGCTCACTCCTGGCACGGTTTCAAGATATCTCATTATTTTTTGATGTCTATGATGGATTAGAGATGAGAATATTGCTGGCCTAAGGGTTCACTAGCTCTGCCTGTCATATTTGTCAGCTACAAACCAGCTCCACTGAAGGGTTATAAGGGCATTTGGGATAGTGGACCATTAAAAAGCTGTTCCATTACTTACACTCAGTCAGACTGAGGAAATGTAGGGTAACAAGTGTGAGAGAGTTACCCCATGGGATCCATTTTCCTTGTTATGCACCCGAGAAGGAAAAATCAAGATGACAGCAGAGGCAGGCAAGAAGCTTTTCCAGCATTTGATAACCCCGCCTTGTACTTTCCCACTCTCCCACTCTTGGTGGGTGATTGTCAGATTGCAGGAAATTCTGGGAGTCTTGAGGTGATAGGAAATAGCCTGTCTGGGAAGCTTCAAATTGAACAAAGTGGGAAATGAACTGAGAGGGGAATTTAGAATGACACCTTTATATGGGAATAGAGCAGAGGTTCCCAAACTTCTCCCTGTGTATTTGCTGGGGGTGGTAATGGCAGCAACAGTGCTTCTAGGATCACGACACCTCCGGGGGAACAAAGGGTTTTTTAGTCTTGCCGAACCTCCAGGGGGTGTGGGGAGCCTGAGCACCCCTCCACAGGTCTCCCCGCACCTCAAAACGGCTCCAGATTACGACTGCGACTCACTTCCAGTTTCGTTCGAAAACCAGAAATGGTTCTCACAAACTAATCCTACACATTTTCTGCTGCATGCTATGGTGGGGGGGGGGGGCATCAGGAGGATTAGGAGGGGAAAAGGAATTTATTTTCCCTTACCCATCAATAAGCCCTGCAACCACAAATGGGTCTCCTCAGACCTGCACCAACTCTTTAGCTGGTGCAACTCCGAGGAGGCAAAAGGTGTGTGTTGGCTTACTCCAGAGGGGATAGCATCTGGCCAAGTTGCCTGCGCCGGGTGCCACCTCCTCCCACCTCTGCCATGGCCCCGGCACCCCCCCCCATTCTGCTCTGTTACACCCATGCCCCTACTCTACCAACTTACTGGCATTGACGGGCCTTCTTTACCCTGCTGGCGCATGCAGGCCCTCCACAGTGTCTGTGGGGGCGGACCAGAAGCGTGAAGCTATGCACACTTCCAGATAGCTGTTTGCGATGGCTGTAAAGCACGTACTGCCACTGGAATGTCAGTTCCGACAGCGGTAGAGCTGCATTGGATTTGCAGCCTAACATTCTGTGATTCTGATTCTAACTCAAGGATGGCACATCCTTTTTATGCCATCCTATTTTGAAATTGTACATTCCTATTGTCGCCAGCTAGCACACAACCAAGAAAACCTGAGTGTACTTGGGAAGCTGTGCAAAGATTAAGCTGACGGTTAGAGCATCAAGTGCAGTATCTCCAAATCTTCTAAAATCCATTGAAGATGTGGGGGCAAAATGCCAATCTGTATTGAAAGTGGGTAACTTATCATTTTTAATGAACAAATTCTTCTTATGAGCATTATAGAAAAAGACATGCAGAGGACTCGATGAACGTTGGAGCTTCCCTCAGGAATATGTGGCTAAATTCCTCTTCATTTCTTTCACAACCATTTAAAAAGACTCCCCAAAGTGCCTGGATTAACTGGATATCACAAATGCATTGGGGCATTTTTTCCATATATTAAGTGCTTCATGGCAATGAAGATTCCATTGATGATTTAATGACTACTTGTGGCTCCCCAGAGAATTATATAATGTTAATAAGTTTGTATTTATCTTAGGAACCATTGGCTGTGCGTGCATGTTTGTGTGTTTTATATGTGGTTTATTTTTCAAAATAACCTTATATAGGTTTTGGTTTATGAGAAATGCAAGTGTCAACATTTGCAACACCGGTTAAAACCAAACCCATCCAAATACACCAGAATCTGCAGCTAGCTAGGGGATCGATATAAGAACTCACCAAATGTTGGTAAAATTGTCTCAGTTTTTTAGTTGGGAGTAGGGCATGAAAAAATTGGAGTGAAGTTTTTCTCCTTCTCTGATAACACTAGAAAAGGTCAGCCAGTGAAATTGCTTAGTGGAAGATTCAGGATGTAGAAAACAGTTCACACATTGCATAATTAATCTATGAAATCTGCTGCTACCAGATGTGGTTATGGCAACTGGCTTGGAGGGATTTAAAAGGGGATTAGACAAATTCATGGAGGATACGTCTACTAGTCATGATGGCGGTACGCTACCTCCAGGTTCAGAGGCCATATGTAGGACAAAAACTGCAGGAGAGTGGTATGCATCTCCTGCTTGTGGGCTTCCCAGAGGCATCTTGTTGGCCACAGTGGGAAACAGGATGCTGGACTAGATGGATCTTTGGCCTCATCTGTCTTCTTAATTTTTTATAAACTTATGCCACTACTGGGGTACCCAACAAATTTTAGGGTGCCATCAAAGGACAGTGCATTGTGGAGTATTTTGTTTTGTTATTGTGGGGGGAAAGACTGACCACCCAATCTTATCTATCACCTACCACTCCCGGAGAGTGTGCTGCATGCTATGCTGGTGGTGGTGGGGGGGGAGGAATAGACAGCCAGTGAAAGGTAAGTAAACAACTTTCTTGCTTACCTCTCTGTAGGCTGCCTGATCACCTATGGGTCTCCTTGGACCCATGCCGTTTTGTTGGTGTAAGTGTGAGGAGAGGAAGGGGCAGGGTGGGTAGGATATGGCATGCACTTTTGCCACCGGCATGCACTTTTGCCACCGAGATGCACCCTCTCCAGCCCCCTCCACCCCTGTCTTCCCTCTCCCCATCTACAACCTGCTCCTTCCATCACACTACCTCCTCCATGCAGACTGGGTGGGCCATTGGCTCACGCAAGGAGCTGTTGGCTGCTTCTGCTGGCTGCTCCCTCGTGCTTGACAGCAGCACAACATGGTTCTGCACCGCTGATGACAGTGGAACGCGAGTTCCGCTGTCATAACTGAAGTATACGATTGGGCCATCAATCCCTCAAGCCCTGAAATGTCTTAGGCTATCTCCATTCTTTCAGTTCTTTGAGTGGTGCTTGATTGTCTCACTACCCTCTGAATTCTTGTGTTCTAGTGGAAGTCATCCGGTAAAAGTAAAAAAAGTTTATGTATTTATTTATTTATTTACAATATTTCTATCCCGCCTTTCTCCCCAAAGGGACCCAAGGTGGCTTACACAAAAATAAAATACAAAAATACAAAAAATACAAATAGATAATTACTTTTTAAACAGCAAAAAAAAAAGTTAATAAAAACATCTAAAAATTGATTAAAAAATTACATTTAAAACAAGATCATAAAAACAGCAGCACCCCACCCATACCAGCAAGATGTTAAAAAGGCAAAGGCTCAGAAGGCTTCTTTGAACAAGAAGGTTTTTAGGCCTCGCTGGAGTTTTGAAATCTATTTCTGAGTCGTTTCAAGAATGTAACTGATGACTCAGACTAACCATTCCTGATGAGTCACTAGTTCCCCATTTCCCTGTAGGCTTTGCATCTGAAACCAGTGCAACAGCAGAGAACCAGCAACTCCCAGAACAAAAATATTAGTAGTCTTGAAAAAATTCCATTTCTGTCAAGTGCCTTTGGCAACACAACCTCCATGTTCTTTTAATCTCAAAATCCTGTCTGAAAACTTTTATGAAAGCCGAATGAAACAAGTTTACAGTACTGTAACTTTCTTTAAAAATCCAGCTTTGAAGGAATCCAGTTGTCCCTCAGCCACCCCACCTGGTGTGCCACAGCAGTGAAACAGATCAAGTTATGTGAGTGCTGTGAAGGAGAAACTATGGGTCAAGACACCAACAACAAAATGAAACAAGAAGCTCAAAGGAAGTATTTTGACTTTGATCTGTTTTCTTAATGAGCTAATTTTGGAGGTAGGTGAATTAGTTTGCTCTTAAAAAATATGACTCAACTGTTAGGAAAAAGGCTTCATAGGTTCATTTTGAAAGGTTGTTTCCAAAGGTTTTATCCCCTCCACGACTGAAAATGGTGGTGCCATGAAAAATCCATGATCGCTTGCTGGAAGAATTTGACAGTCATCCATGCTGAATTCCATAGTCACCACTTCATGTAAGTATATCTCAAACCACCTTTTTCTAGTGCCCAGATTCTCAAGCTGGATCATGCAGTCTCTCTGGAGGCTGCTACTAATGTCACACTTTGCTCATAAGAGTGCTTTGGCACATGGAAATAATTTTTTTTTATCATTATTTAGATGATGTTTATCATTCCCTTTGGCACAAGTGTTCTCAAGTGGGCTCACAATCGGATCAAAACAACACTATGAACAGCACATCATAGTTTTAAAACTGCAGCAGCCAGATAAAATCAACTAGACATTAAAAAACACCTGGGAAAAAGGTTTTGCTGGTGCTGAAAAGACAGGAGCATTAATACTCAGCATCAGTATAGCATTTCCTGAGTGTGCAAAGTGCTTTGTGTGAATTATATTGATATTTATAAAGCCGCAGCCGCCAGAACGGGTGAGGTCTCGCGAGAGCGAGACTTCGCTACGGCCACACCCCCGGAAGGGGAGGGGCCGGAGCACCAGGACGACAAGTTCATAAGGAGCTCGCCTGGGGCCGAGGGAGGAGGCTGGGCGAGAGGGCTCCAGAGCTGGACAGCCTCCCAGGTACACCCAGCAGGGCGACCTATGCCTAGAAAGTGCTTGGAAGGAACCAAGGAGGGGGGAAGAGGACAAGAGGGAGACAACCAACTGGAGGCTCTGACCCCAGGGAAAGGGACCAAGGAGACTGCTCCAGGAACCCAGCTAGGACGGCTCTGGCCAGCTAGACCAGCACCCTCCAGAACCGCCACCCCCTCTGCCCACCGGCTTGAGCAAACCACAACCCAAACCACAACCCGCGTGGAGGACACAAACCTACCTGAGATCCGTAAGGTAGTGATGGGTGCCTCTTCCGGGATGTTGTTGTTGTTCAGTCGTTAAGTCGTGTCTGACCCTTCGTGATCCCATGAACGATATCCCGCCAGGCCTTCCTGTCCTCCACTATCTTCCTGAGTTCGCTCATTTTCATGTTCATTGCATCGGTGATGCTGTCTAACCATCTCATCCTTTGCCTTCCCCTTCTCCTTTTGCCTTCAATCTTTCCCAGCATCAGAGTCTTCTCCAGAGAGTCCTCTCTTCGCATTAGGTGGCCAAAATATTTGAGTTTCAGCCTCAGTACCTGTCCTTCCAGGAGAAAAAGACATTTATCTTTGTGAGATCGTGGAATATAGCTCGGGGACCTGTGCTGTAAACATGGCCCCATGAATGTCAAAGGGTTGTCCAAATTAAACCATCTGCAAGCAACTAAATGTAAGTTGCCTCTTTTGTCTTCCGGGGCTCTAGGGAGAGCACCCCAACTTACCTGCGCATCCCGATTCTGCCAATGACGCCCCCTCTTTCCAACCCCAGGGGGCATGGACGTGACACATGGCCACCTAGTGAATTCCCAACAAGGGCCAGTTTTGAATTGGGGCAACCCTGATTTGCAGCTCAGTCTCTTAGCTACACCCATCTTATAAGAACGGGTAATAGGCAAGTTTCCCTGGTGATGACATTCTCCATCTCTCCAGCTGCCACTGTCTAATTTCTGAAGGCAGGAGGGTCCAGAGAAGGGTCTCTGAAGATAACTTTAGTGTACAGGCAGAATCACACAGCAAATCACTTGTTGAGCTTCAGGCTATTTCTTTTCCCTTCTGTCATCTTCAAGACCTGGCTCTCAGATAAAGAATGCTGAAACTCTGACTGAGAACAAATTGTTCACTGTATCCTGGCTCACAAGCCAATGCAGGTATAAATCCTTCTCCAATTATAATATTACTCATGGATGTGAATTTCCAGAAGAATTCCCTGACGTAGTCCGACAGAAGACTATGTGACGGGCAGCGCAACCCTGAATAAGGATGTGGCCGACGGCCCAGGGTCGCCCGCCAGATCCTGAACCCAGGCTGCCGTTGCACTGGCGGGCCGGTGGCGATGGGGATAGGGCAGACGCCATCCCTGTCCCCCTCCTGGGCCGGCTAGGCCAATGGCCCCCTCCCTTGCCCTCTGGATCGCCCATGCAGCTGGCAGCGGAACAGCTTATCTTTCTCTGGTGGCCGTGTCCCGGTCCGGCAATGGAGTCCTGGTCCCCCCTGTCCCCGCTGGCAATGGAGTGAGGGAGGCTGGCCTTACAATACAATAATGCATTCTAATCTTTCATGGAAACCTTCATTCTAGATGGTTTCTTTCATAGTCCAGCCTCTCTCTGGCGTTCGCCTCACCACGCTTCGAATGACAGGCAACCTTGACTCCCACTCAGGTGCAGCTGCAGCTTCTCTTCCTCACATAGACTCTGCAGCTCATCAGCTCAGTGTGCTGACAGCTCTCTGACAGACATGGATAGTTTCGGCCATCCTGAACTGCCATCCTTCAGATCTTCAGGCATATGAGATGGTCGCTCTACCAACTGAGCCAGACCTCCTGCCCACATATGATGTACCACATGTGATGAGAAGTTGGGTTCTTACAAAAGAGAGAGAGAGAGAGAGAGAGAGAGAGAGAGAGAGAGAGAGAGAGAGAGAGAGAGAGAGAGAGAGAGAGTGTTTTGCATTTTTAAAGATATCTTTTTTTTTCTTCTCCCCCACAAAGGACGCATGGTGCAAATGAAAATTCCAGCTTTGAAAATGTGATTAGAACAATTAACATGAAAGTCCATGCTAGCAAAGGCTTCTTACATCTGCCCTGTGTAGCTCTGGAGTCTAAAAAAGCCACCTGTCCTTTAGGGAGGAAATGAGTTCTTCTCAGGAATGGAATCCAGTAGAAATCTTGCTGTAGGGCAGGAAATGGGCAGGAAATCATGTGTTGGGCAGATGGAGCTTTAAAGCTGCCTTGTTGAACTCTGGCTGGAAAAACTATCTGACTGAAGTTGGTCATGAAGAACAATTTGTAACTGAGGCATGTCACATCCTAACATGCTGATAATATTTGCCTGAATGTTTACGGAAGCCATCCTTTCTTTCTTTCTTTCTTTCTTTCTTTCTTTCTTTCTTTCTTTCTTTCTTTCTTTCTTTCTTTCTGTCGGTCTGTCGGTCTGTCGGTCAGAAGACTGTTAAAAGAAGAAGAAGAAAAATCTGCATAAATGGATTGAAAAGCAAACAATTCACATTTTGGAAAACCATCCCTTTGCCTCTAAATCACTATCCTCCTTCAGGTGGTCCCCACTCCCATTGCCTTCCTGACATGCCCGTGAACACTCTCTTCAACTGAACCCCTGTTGCTATCTGAACTGCTGGCATGTGGCAAAGGGTTCAGCACAGCCGTTTGCTCGTTATATGCTTCAGCGTATTCGACGTATTCACATAGAAACAGAAAGAACCTCAAAGACCATCTGCTCTCCGACAGCTGAGTATCTTTGCCACCCTGTTTTGTGTCCCTTCACAGTACAGATGACTGCAATAACTCATGATAGTGTGGATGCTTCAGTTCTGGCCGTTCCCATGTTGTCTCTGGAAATCTCAGAGCCCTGTGGTATTCTGCCATCCTCTCCTACTTGCAAAATGTTATGACACTCAATTAAAACTGCAGTGTACCTACAGCTTTGCCTGGCAAATATTATATTCCTCTGACAGCATGGGCAGAAGCTGAGCTTTTCAATTGGTAATGCTGAAGAACTGGCAGGATGCTGAACCAAGGTTTGCAATTCTGATCTGAAGATAAGAATACTCTGGTCAGAGGTTCCCAATCTTTGTTGCCAGGTGTACCCCCCTGGCACGGAAGAAAGCAGAAGTTGATTTAAGAGAGCCCCCCGCGCGACCCCCTGCTCTTACTTTTTTTTTTTTTTTAAGTGAGTGCTCCGCTTTAAAAGTGCTCCGTCTCCTGCTCACCCCTGGAGAGTCATCTTGCCTGCACGTGAGTCAGCTTCCCTCTCCTTCAATGCAAATGTCTTCCTTCAATGTGACGATCCCCTCTGGCTGCTTATTTTGTAGTAGGGAGAGAGATCAAGTCCTAGATGGACTCTGAGAGCCAGCTCTCTGAGAGCCTGCTCTCAGAGCCCATCTAGGACTTTGTCTCTTTCGCCTTACTACAAAATAAGCAGCCGGAGGGGATCATCGCGTTAAGGAAGACATTTGCATTGAAAAGGAGAAGGAAGTTGACTGAAGGATCCCTGCAAGGGTTTGTCACAGAGGCCCTCAGTAACCTGGCACCCACATTAGACAAGAGCAGCAGGACTCCCATTGCAAAGAGTGGGTAGCATCTGCAAGCATCTCCAGTGTTGCACTGTTGCCTGCTCCCTGGCTCAGCACACTATTGCCTGTGCACTCCCCAATGAGAAAGGAGCGTGGCGTTCTGCGATCTCAAAAGGAATCAGACTGCTAAGCAGCCCTTGCATGCCTGCCAAATACTGGCTAAAACCCTGCCCTATATGTAATTTGACCCATGGGGGCCAAGCCCATAAATCTTGCAAGATGGGGAGGCTGGGCAAGATTGGTCCGCATGTAACTGGCTTAGCACAGTCTGGGATAAGTGGTTATATTTGAATGAGGAGTGCACTAGCGTGTTTCTAATTCATCTGCATTAGGCCTGGCTTGTGGCATGCTTTTGCATGATAAGCCTTATTACAATCCTGTAAGGTAAGTACTGTATAGTTATTCTTATATTGTAAGTTGCAGGGGCTGAGGCTGAGAAGGAGAGACTTGCCTAAGGCCCTCTAATGTATTCATGGCAGAGGTGAGATTCAAACCAGGGACTTCCTGATTCTTAATTCAGTTGCTTAGCCACTACTCTACACCTGCTCTCAAGAAAAAGACTTAACTAGAATGGAAAATTGGCACTACCATCACTGGTTTTGCAGCACAGTTTCTGTACTTTACCAGCCTAGATCCTGTATGATTATCTGCACTGGGATTGGCATGATCCCCATAGGAACTCTTGGTGTCTAGCACACTGATTTGGCACACAAAAGACTCACAAAACCAAACCCTCAATCTTAAACCATCTGAGCAAAATTGGAGACCGTGGCAAAATTAGCTATGACATATGAAATGCAAGAGAGATACATGCAACTAAAATGCTTCCCAGGTAAAATGTGTGTGTGTGTGTGTATGGGGGTACTATTACTTGTTTCAGTCAGGAAAGTAGAGAAATGGGTGGGCCAAGAAATCAGGCCAAAGGGACACAGAATTACGGGAAGGATTAAGCCTGCTCCTGCATGTATTCAAGACTGACAGCGCAATCCTCTCTAAATATCCGCCGGTAGAGCGGCGGCTCTACCTGTGCCGGGTGTTGCAAATGTGCCGTAATGCATATTTTCAACATTTGGTGAGCAAGTGACAGTGGTGGAGAGGCTGGTGCCGCTCACTCAGCCTGGGGCCGCAGGTACGTCCTGCACCGGTTGGGGCAGGAGCATGGGGAGGGCGGACCAAGGTGGAACGGGAGATTGGTCTGCGGGTGATTGGCCCGCGGAGCCAGAGAAGGAGGAGGGATGATCAGCGCACATCCAAGGAAGCCCATAGGGGCCACTGGGGCTCTCCCCAGGGGAAAGGACAAACATCCCTTTCTCCCAAGTTCCAGCTCCACCAGAGCTTGCCCGATTCTGCCTAGGATCCGGTGCAGCGTACTTTTGCATGCTATGGCGGCCCTAGACAGCATTGGGCTGTAAATTGTCAAAGAAAGCAATGTATTTTCACACAATGTTGTGATAAGGATGTCCATTTTGTGGCTAAGTTAGGTAGAACCTGGACTTTTTATTCATGACGGGAGCCCCTCCCATTCGAAGGCACAGATTTCTCCTCGTTAACATTTGATGAATGCTGAAAATGATAATGAAAATTATTGTGTTGGATCTTCATGAATGGCAAATGTGTAGCATTACATTAAGTAACATTCACTCTGAGTATATAAAGTGTTTGAGCAGCCACACCTAAATTGATAATGGAAATAGTGGAGCAATGTTAGTCACAAAGTGCAATCACTCAAAGAAGGCCTCATTACACATAATAGTCCTTTTGCAGTACAGAACTATGAATAAATATTTTTCCCTATTAGAGATTCAATGGACACTGTAAATCTACCCAGCTGAGTACATATGCTGAGGAAATTTCCCTTGGGTAATAAACAGCTATTATTTCACTGCTATGTCTCAAAAAGTGTACTTAGAACAGCACAGTTTTCAAGATAGGCTCCTTGTCTTCCTGATTCTTATTTTTATTCATTTTTTAACATTTCTCTTGCTCAATAATGGTCAACTTCCCCAACATTTTGGCCATGCAAAGTCCCAGTGATTGATTTACAAAAAGAACTGGTTATTCAGTAGTCTGCATAGCACCAAACAATCATTTCTTACAAGCTGCAATTCTCATAATCCCAGCTCCTAGCACTCATTCTTCCCTCCACTCTTATGAGACACAATACAACCCAAAAGAAACACGTTATAATCCTACTGATTTTACTGAGGGAAACGTAAGCATGTGCTTGTCTTGCCCATCTAAATCTATGAATTATTTTATATTCATTTTCTGCAACCAGAACATTCTGCTATGTATCTCTGATTTTGTACAAAATCAGGTATATAGAGAATGCATTTCTATTGTAATAGTTGGCCAGTTTGGATTACGCTTGTCTGACATGCTCCCTCAGACAATTGACTGCCCGATCCTATCTCCTGCCATGTTATAGCAAGCAGCCACACCAACAGAGGCTGCGCTTAACACTGGGGGGGAGGGGAGGAATTGGATAACCTGCAAGAGCTAGTTAATTTTTTTCTATTTTTCTGCTGTTGTAAAATGGCTGCCGAAGGAGTGCGCAGCACAAAATGGCTGCTGAAGGAGTGCGCAGCTGCACTCTACCTCTACTGACGAACCTCCTTGCACCCACTGGATAAGGTTTGTCTCTGCTGACGAACCCCTTCGCACCCACTGGAGCAGCGGTCGGGGCAGGGGGTGGGCGGGGAGGGGTGAAACTGGGCAGAGAGGGGGAGGAATGGAAGGCAGGGAGGCTGCAAGAGGGGGTGGATCTGGCAGCAATGGAATTGCACTGGATCTTACCCCCTCATTTACAAGCCTCTCCACACCCTTTCTTTCCTTGAACTTGACCCAGCTAAGCTGGCGCAGGTCCGAGGAGACCCATTGCGGAGCAGGAGGCTTACGGAGGGCTAAGGGGAAATAATTCCACATTCCCCTCCAAAGCTTCCTGATCTGCCCACCTTGCTAGATACAGCGCCTGCCTTTTTGTCGGAGGGAGGATAGGATTGGGCTCTTAAATGGCCATGACTGGCGGCGAAAAAGGCAGCAGCAAGGGTGTGTGTGTGTGTGTGGGGGGGAGACAGACTCAGCTGGGGTTAGGGGGGCTGAGTGTGGGGGGGCAACAGACTGGGTTGGAGTTCAACAGACAGACCAAGGGGCGGTGAGCGACCTACCTTTTTTCCGCCACCCCTTGCTCCTCGCTTTCAATTTTTTTAAAAAAAAAAATTAACACCCCGGGGGTGAGTGATGTCAGAAGTGACATGATGCCATGTCACTTCTGGGGGTAATGTTTGGAAATTTGCCCCAGGTTCCATAGTGGCTAGCTATGCCACTGATCTGCACCACACTCCCACACTTGCTATTTATACAAGAAGAAAAGCTTTCATCAGATCCTATGAGAGCCTTTTTTCTGGACTAAACAGGACATGTGTGTGTGTGTGTGTGTGTGTGTGTGTGTGTGTGTGTGTGTGTGTGTGTGTGTGTGTGTGTGTGTGTGTGTGTGTGTGTGTACCTGGATTGAGATTACAGTGAGTGGTATGGTTAAAGCTCCCTACCTCCCATCACAGTCATAGTCCAGATCGTCCCAGTGGGCTACTTTGTCCAGAAAAAGTAAGGGTACCAAGGTCTGACAGATATCTCATGTAGTTTAACCCAAAGACAGTGGCGTCACTGCAGGAGGGGCGGAGCTCTAAGTTCCGCTGCGATCGGAGCCTCTGTTACACGGAGGAACAAAGCGGCCCCGCCCCTCACCTTCGGAGCCTTCCAGGGAAGCGAAAGCAACGTGCAGGGACTGCACGTTGCTTTCGCTTCCCTGAAAGGCTCCGAAGGTGAGGGGGTGGGGTCGCTTCGTTCTTCCGTGTAACGGAGGCTCCCTCTGCCCCCCCTGCAGTGACGCCACTGCCCAAAGACAAGCTCCCAAAAACTAAAAACATAACAAATGGCAAAGAATGTAAATGTGTGAATGTCATCAGAGACAATGCTTATGTTAGATAGGTTATGTGATAAAAAAACAGCCATGATGTTCAACGGAACATGTCGAAGAAAAGCTAGTTTAATTAATTTATCTGAATTAATATTTTTTAAGCGACAACCTTCAGTTGTAGATGGCTATGCCCCTTAACTTACTGGATACACACACTAGACCTTCTGGAAAGCTTCTACTGATGAAGTCTCTGGCGTCACAACTTTTTCTGCTCTCCCTTCTCAGAGGAAAGACAAGGAATGTAAACGATTCCCGCAGTGTAACTTTTTTTTTCCATTGGCAAGTGACAGGGAAAGAAATTTAAACAGTTTGTTAAAAAATATACCGAGAACCATTTATCAGAAAGAACACTGTAGGATTATCTATTATGAATGAGGACTCTAAAATGATTTTCTAAGCCGAGACTGAAAAATCAATTCCTGAAGAAAAATGCTGAAACTTTTTTTCTCATAGCAAATCGGAGTGCCACCTTTTTTCACCTGGAAGGCTTTTGGTGCCTTCTGCGAGAGAAAATGGGATGAAAATGTAAGGAACAAAGGAACAACATTCTTGTCATAGTCCTACTCAGAGACAGTGAAAATCATAAATGAATGAAATTATTTCCATGTTATTTTCAAATGCGAGGGTCACCTTACAATGCTTTCCTCTTGACCCCAAATTGGCTCTGCAGCCGTAAATTGCCTGAAGATGTTTCTTTGTAGATGAGATAGTTTTTCCTTGTGACGAAAGGTCACTAAAACCTTCAAGTTATGAATAAAAATACACTCCCAACATCAAAATGGTCAGAGGGTGGCTGGAGCATAACAATCACTGGATGGTTTTATGTGCAATAAGAATAGTTTGAGTGGTTCCAGCCTGAGATGAACTATTCTTTCCTAGCAGTTTTGCAATTACAAAGATGATTCACTAGTTTAAGGAATGTTTCTCCGTTTAATTTTTGCAAAGAACCAAGGACTCCCCAGAACATTATATATTCTTTAGATAGAGCTTAGAAGTTGGTCAGACAAGTAAAGTAATGGGCCTCTCAGCAGCTTCATATGTCCTTTCCTTCCAATACCGTTGAACAGAGCAATAAGACAGTCATGTCCCAGTACCAGCTCCATCCATGTGTAGAGGCTTCAGTTTCATAAGATTCACAAGTTTATTAGTGATCAGTCAACTCTGAGGAAGGAAGAAAAAGAAGAAGGCTACCCATTAAACGGAGCATTAAGCCTAAGCATGTTCCTATACATGTCTAAAGAAAAAATAGGATTGCCCATTATTTATTTACTTCTATTTGGCCAAGGGTCCATACCAAGGGGCCGTGGTGGCTTAGTGGTTAAGATGCTGAACTGCAGACTGGAAGGTTGGTAGGACAGCAGTTCGAGACCCGAGTGCCGCATGATAGCAGTGAGCTCCCGTCTCCTGTCCCAGCTCCTGCCAACCTAGCAGTTCGAAAGCAAGAAATTGCAAGTAAATAATTGTCAGGGGTCACCTTTACCTTAAATAGGTACCACTGCGGTGGGAAGGTAACAGCGTTCCGTTAGTCATGCTGGCCACATGAACACGGAAGTGTCTTTGGACAGCGCTGGCTCTTCAGCCTTAGAAATGGAGATGAGCACCGCACCCCAGAGTCGGACACGACTGGCTTTCGAGCAGGGGGATACCTTTACCTTTAAAGGTAAAGGTAAAAGTGACCCCTGACAATTAAGTCCAGTTGTGTCCGACTCTAGGGTGTGGTGCTCATCCTCATTTCAAAACCGAAGAGCCAGCGTTGTCCAAAGACGCCTCCGTGGTCATGTGGCCGGCATGACTCTCCTTGCCGCAGTGCGTAGCATGCGGCTGGAACACGGAATGCTGTTTACCTTCCTGCAAGCGGTACCTATTTATCTACTCGCATTAACATGCTTTGGAACTGCTAGGTTGGCAGGAGCTGGCCAAGCAACGAGAGCTCACCCCGTTGCAGATTTGAACTGCTGACCTTTCGATCGACAGCTCATGGTTCAGCGGTTTAACCCACTGCACCACCCACTGGCCTTACCTTTACCTTTGGGCTGACCCCTGAATACTCAGTTTAATTGGTGGTAGCAGTAGTGTCCAATGTGTCATCAGAGTGTAATGGAAGTGAAATAGGAGCCCACTGCATGGTTTTGCCTCAGGGCTCCCATCAACCTGGTGCTGACAGTGGTCTTAAGCTACATTGGTAGAAGTAGAAGATGAGAAACCAGATTTTCTTCGGAAATATAACGTCAACAGGAAAATTGCGGAAGTGCTCTTGCTGCCATTTTGTGTTGACATTCAGGCCTGCACAGTTGGAACAGGAGCCAAGACCAGGGATCTTGGAGTGTTGGTGGAAAGCTTGAGGAAAGCGATGACCCAGTGTGTGGTCCCCGCCAAACCGGGACGAATGGTAAGGCTAAACATTATGCATACACTGGATAGAATACCCTACTAAATAGGCAAAGAGGCATTTTTTCAATTGGTGCTCCTCTTATATTTAGCAGGGGAAGAGTAACTTTCTGTCTTCACTCCAGTACAGTGTTTTTTCTAGAGACTGTTGCTAGTGTTCTACATCTTTTTAGATTGTGAGCCCTTTTGGGACCGGGAGCCATTTAATTATTTGATTTTGTTTGTAAACCACTTTGTTAACTTCTTTATTGAAAGCTATATATAAATATTATATAAATAACAACAACTGAGTTGATAAAGGGAAGTTCTTTTCCCTCTCATACAGCACCAGAACCAGGGGTCATCCACTAAAATTGACAGGTGGGAGAGTCAGAACAGACAAAAGGGAATATTGTGATGGTATCACTAGCAGAAAAATTCCCGGTAGGAAATTCCGGTAGGAAAAATTCCCCAGGACACATTCTGTGAATTCACTAGGTAGACACCAGAAGTCGAATGAAGAACTTCATACTAGCCATAGTTTCTCCACAGGAAGCCATTCCTAAGGACCTTCAGAGATATCTTCACCTGACACAAATACTTGCATTGCTGAACAACTTGATGCAGTGCCAGCATTTTTACAGTGCTACACAAAAGCATGTTTGGTGGTGGTCAAATTTATGTGCTGTTTGAAAACTCAGTATTAGCCATTGGGGATTGCAAACATATGCTTTCAGGGATTTAAAAACACGAATATGCGTTATGATTAGAACAGCAGTATTTTTCCATGACAGTCTGAAAAACCCATGTTGTACGTGCATAGCTGAGACGGCTTTCATTGCAACTATGGTTCATCTTTGACTAAAGCTTTTGTGGTGTTGTCATTCATGACTTAGAGCCCAATCCTATCTCCTACCATTGTCCGCAATGCAGCTGTTCTGATGGAACGCCACCAACTCACCAACCAACTCACCAACACCACTGGGGCTTCCTGGAGCCGCTGGTGCCAGCGTCACACACGTCACACCTCTGCCCATTTGCAGCAGCAGCCCAGAAGCCACTGGTGGTATCTCGGCTTTCACCACAAAGGACCTTGTGCTGCCAGAGTGTGAGTTCCAGCAGTGCAAGGCCCAGATGCGACTGGGTCATAAATTTTATCAGTCTTAACAGCATTAGGCCCATAGTCTGATTTTTTTTTTAAAAGAAGATTAAATTCTTTCTATGTAGGTAAAAACAGGACAATGGTCCTTGAAAAGTAAAGCATGGGTGAAGTCTTCCTTTTCTTCAACATGCTTGCCTGCAGGAAAAAGGTTTTATCTTTCATTAAATTAATTAAGGTGAAGAAGCATCTGTGTAATGAATGAACCTAGATTAGATGTGGAAACTACTATCCCATCACTGCAGCTTTTTTCAGTGCTCCTCAGGGCTCTCTTGAATTGCATTTAAAACTCATAATGGGGATCACTCTCAGTACACTGGCCCCATAAACTGCACATATGACTTTCATTCTCATGTCCCTGATAACCCTATACAATGTTAACTCAGCATTGCTTTTCAAAATGTGACATACATTTTCTTGTTTGTGTTCCTGTCTGCGCAATTCATAGTGAAGTGAGTTTGACTTTGAAATTTGTCTCATCCTGCAGCTCTCAGAAGTCAAGACATTCGCAATTCGAGTAAGGACAAGTGAAGCAGAGTAATCCCTTGTATTTTAGGAAAAGTGAAAAGCCATTGAAAGTGAAAAGCATTGAAAAGTGAAACTTTCACTTTCACATTGAAAGTGAAAAGCCATCCTCAGCATGGAATCATTTGCAAGCCATTCAGTTGCAATGAGTTTCCCCAGCATAGATGGCTGGCAAACTCTCTGGTTAAAATCCACAAATGAGTCAAATAATTGTGAGTTCCAGTCGTTGCGTAGCCTGCACACAGCAATGAGGAAAAAATGATGACGTGGAACAGAAACACTTCCAGTGGTAGATTTGCCTTATTAGTAAAAATTCAAACTCTTTACAAAAGTACCCCTCATTCAAAACCACTTAAATTACCAGAATTTCACCTGCTTTTTCTTTTGTAGTGCCCTTTCTTCCTACCCATTTCATCTTCATCGCAATTACAATAGACTTCCATAATAAACTTCAGTGGAAATCATTTGTTCGTAATCCTTAGAAATTAGAACCAATTTTGGAACCACTGAGTTTTTTTTAAAGCAGTTTGTGATTGAGGCTACAGTCCTAAATATGCTTAAGGTAAAGGTAAAGGTGGCCCCTGACAATTAAGTCCAGTCGTGTCCGACTCTAGGGTGTGGTGCTCATCCCCATTTCAAAGCCGAAGAGCCAGTGTTGTCTGAAGACGCCTCCGTGGTCATGTGGCCGGCATGACTCTCCTTGCCGCAGCACATAGCATGCGGCTAGAACACAGAGCACTATTTACCTTCCCGCAAGCGGTGCCTATTTATCTACTCGCATTAACATGCTTTGGAACTGCTAGGTTGGCAGGAGAATATGCTTACGAAGAAGTAAATCCCATAGAATTCAGGGTAACTTTCTAAACGGATCCTCCGGTTAAAGCTGGTAAATCTGTGGAAAAATGGATATCTTGTATAGACTTTACTGTTGACAGACTGTGCTAAGGACAGAGTTTTGTTTGCTACCGTCAGGACTGACCCATCTATGAGGCCAACTGAAGTGGTCACCGCAGGTAGCAGATTGGTGAAGGGCGCCCATCTGTGCCTGCTTGCTTGCCTCCCCTGCTCCTCTTCTCCTTCCACTCCCTGGATTAGAAAAGGAAGTGGGGGACAGAGAGGAAGAGGAAATGTGGAGGGGAGGAACGTACTGAAGTAGAACATTGGCGAGTGGGAGGAGCTGAGATTGGCACATCATTGGGTATGGGGGGCAGCATTTGGCATGTTGCCTCAGGTATCAGAAGGTCTTGAGTCAGCCCTCGCCACAGTAATGAACATAGCTTCTCATATATGACAGAACTGTGAAGGTTTGAGGGTGCTAGTAAAGGTAATGGTTCCCCTTGCTAGAAGGCCAGTTGCGCCCGACTCTAGGGGTGGTGCTCATCTCTGTTTCAAAGCCAAAGAGCCAGCACTCTCCGAAGATGCTTCTGTGGTCATGTGGCCATGTCTCAATGCTGAGGCACACAGAACATTGGTACCTTGCCGAGGCGGTACTATTAATCTACTTGCGATTTCTTGCTTTCAAACTGCTAGGTTGGCAGGAGCTGGAGCCGAAGACGGTATCTCACACCGTCACGCGGCACTTGGGTCTCGAACTGCTGTCCTGCCTATCTTCCGGTCTGCAGTTCAGTGTCTTAACCACTTGTTGTTGTTCAGTCGTTAAGTCGTGTCCGACCCTTCGTGATCCCATGAACCATATCCCGCCAGGCCTTCCTGTCCTCCACTATCTTCCTGAGTTCGCTCATTTTCATGTTCGTTGCATCAGTGATGCTGTCTAACCATCTCATCCTTTGCCTTCCCCTTCTCCTTTTGCCTTCAATTTTTCCCAGCATCAGAGTCTTCTCCAGAGAGTCCTCTCTTCGCATTAGGTGGCCAAAATATTTGAGTTTCAGCCTTAGTATCTGTCCTTCCAGGGAACAGTCAGGGTTGATTTCATTTAGGATTGACTGATTTGATCTCCAAGCAGTCCGAGGGACTCTCAGGAGTCTTCTCCAGCACCACAGTTCAAAAGCATCTATTCTTCGGCGCTCAGCCTTCCTTATGGTCCAACTCTCGCAACCATACATTGCTACTGGGAACACCATCGCCCTGACTATGCGAACTTTTGTTGGCATGGTGATATCTCTGCTTTTTATTATGCTGTCTAAGTTTGCCATAGCTTTCCTTCCAAGGAGTAAGCGTCTTTTAATTTCATGGCTGCTGTCTCTGTCTGCAGTGATCTTGGAGCCCAGAAAAGTAAAATCTGTTACTGCTTCCATTTCTGCCCCTTCTATTTGCCAGGAATTGATGGGACCAGAGGCCATGATCTTAGTTTTATTAATGTTGAGTTTCAAGCCAACTTTTGCACTCTCCTCTTTCACCCTCATCAAGAGGCTCTTTAGTTCTTCTTCACTTTCTGCCATTAGGGTGGTATCGTCTGCATATCTGAGGTTGTTGATATTTCTCCCGGCAATCTTGATTCCAGCTTGCGATTCATTCAGCCCTGCATTTCTCATAATGTACTCTGCATATAAGTTAAATAGGCAGGGTGACAATATACAGCCTTGCCGTACTCCCTTCCCAATTTTGAACCAGTCGGTTGTTCCATGGCCGGTCCGAACTGTTGCTTCTTGACCCGCATACAGGTTTCTCAGGAGACAGGTAAGGTGGTCTGGTACCCCCATCTCTAAGAATTTGCCAGAGTTTGTTGTGATCCACACAATCAAAGGCTTTTGCATAGTCAATGAAGCAGAAGTAGGTGGTTTTTTGGAACTCTCGGGCTTTCTCCATGATCCAGCGCATGTTGGCAATTTGATCTCTAGTTCCTCTGCCTCCTCGAAACCCAGCTTGTACGTCCGGTAGTTCTCGATCCACGTACTGCTGAAGCCTAGCTTGTAGGATTTTGAGCATAACCTTGCTAGCATGTGAAATGAGTGCAATTGTGCGATAGTTTGAGCACTCTTTGGCACTGCCCTTCTTTGGAATTGGAACGTAAACTGACCTTTTCCAATCCTTTGGCCACTGCTGAGTTTTCCAAATTTGTTGGCATATTGAGTGCAGCACTTTCACAGCAGCATCATTTAGGATTTTAAGTAGCTCAGCTGGGATATTATCATCTCCACTAGCTTTGTTGTTAGTGATGCTACCTAAGGCCCACTTGACTTCACTCTCTAGGATGTCCGGCTCTGGGTCAGTGACCACACCAGCGTGGTCATCAGGAACATTCAGATCTTTCTTGTATAGTTCTTCTGTGTATTCTTGCCATCTCTTCTTAATCTCTTCTGCTTCTGTTAGGTCTCTGCCTTTTTTGTCCTTTATCATGCCCATCTTTGCACAAAACGTTCCCTTGATATCTCCAATTTTCTTGAAGAGATCTCTAGTCCTCCCCATTCTGTTGTTTTCCTCAATTTCCTTGCATTGTTCATTTAAGAAGGCCTTCTTATCTCTCCTTGCTATTCTCTGGAAATCCGCATTCAGTTGTTTATATCTTTCCCTTTCACCCCTGCTTTTTGCATTCCTTCTTTCCACAGCTATTTGTAAAGCCTCATCTGACAGCCACTTTGCTTTCTTGCATTTCTTTTTCTTTGGGATGGTTTTCGTTGCTGCCTCCTGTACAATGTTACGAACTTCCGTCCATAGTTCTTCAGGCACTCTGTCTACCAGGTCTAATGCCCTAAATCTATTCTTCACCTCCACTGTATACTCATAAGGGATATGGTTTAGGTTATATCTGACTGGTCTAGTGGTGTTCCCTACATTCTTCAGTTTAAGCCTGAATTTTGCAATAAGAAGCTCATGATCTGAGCCACAGTCAGCTCCAGGTCTTGTTTTTACTGACTGTATAGAGCTTCTCCATCTTTGGCTGCAAAGCACATAATCTATCTGGTTTCGGTATTGACCATCTGGTGATGTCCATGTGTAGAGTCGCCTCTTGTGTTGTTGGAAAAGAGTGTTTGCTATGACCAGCGTGTTCTCTTGACAGAACTCCGTTAGTCTTTGCCCTGCTTCATTTTGCGCTCCAAGGCCAAACTTGCCTGTTGTTCCGTTTATTTCTTGATTTCCGACTTTAGCATTCCAGTCTCCTATGATGTAAAGGACATCTTTTTTGGGTGCTAGTTCTAGAAGGTGTTGTAGGTCTTCATAGAACCGGTCAACTTCATCTTCTTCGGCATCAGTGGTTGGGGCATACACTTGGATTACTGTAATGTTGAATGGTTTGCCTTGGATTCAAACTGAAATCATTCTGTCGTTTTTGAGGTTGCACCCCAGTACTGCCTTTCCCACTCTTTTATTGACTATGAGGGCTACTCCATTTCTTCTAAGGGATTCATGCCCACAGTAGTAGATATGATGGTCACCTGACTTAAATTCGCCCATGCCCGTCCATTTTAGTTCGCTGATTCCCAAGATGTCAATGTTCAATCTTATCATCTCATTTTTGACCACATCCAGCTTGCCTTGATTCATAGACCTCACATTCCATGTTCCTAAGCAGTATTGCTCCTTGCAGCATTGGATTTTCCTTTCAACCTCAGACACATCCACAGTTGGACGTCCTATTGGCTTTGGCCCAACCGCTTCACTCTTTCTGGGTCTACTTGGAATAGTCCTCTGCTCTTCCTCAGTAGCATATTGGACACCTTCCGACCTGAGGGGCTCATCTTCCGGCGTCATATCTTTTAGCCTTTTGGTACTGTTCATGGGATTTTTTTAACCACTAAGCCACCGCAACTCTAGAACTATCCAAATAGTTCCAGAAGGCATCCTAAATCTGCAGCTCTGATTGGTCAACTGATGACCACTTTCAATTGGTTATTCACAGTTCCCTCTGAGAGCTTCTAGAACTATGAATTGATGGTCAATACCTACGATTAAGGGTGTCACATGATTGATCACAGATCCTGAGAGGGACAAAATAAAAGGAGTAGTAGAACCAGCGAGAGGAGTGACTGTGGTTGGGATATGAAGGGCAGCATTGCCAGGAAGAAGAGGCAGAGGACGTGAAGACCAGGAAAGGTCTGGAAGTTGCTGAAGAACTTAGGCAAGAGAGCTTGTGGAGCCCTTCCCAGAAGCTGCTTCTGAACAAATAACCAGGAACTGTGAAGGTTTGAGTGTGCTAGTAAAGTCATTAGTGTCCTGGGGCCTTTGGTTGGAGGACCTGAGTTAAGAGAAGACGCTTCCTGAGTCCTAAATCTGCCTAAAGTGTGGAGTTTCCAGGGAAGCCCTCCAGTATGTGAGTGTGACTAGAATGGAGATAGGAAGGGGGTAATGGGCTATTGAAATTGGCTAGGGAATCAATCCAATCCAAAAATCTTTATTGGCATATACAGTACATACATAACCAAACAAACAAATGCACATTCCTAAGGCATAAAACATAAAAAGACTTGCAGAAACAGATCAACGTAGCCCAGGCTCGCGCAGGTGCTGAAGAACGCAGCTGGAACACTGTGGACGCGGGTGATTCCAATGTGCTTCCAACCGCGTCTTTCAGTGCCTGCATGAACTTTGTGCAGGTGCACAATGCCTGGGATCTCCATCTGTGCGCGACGAGGCTGGAAGCTCTTCAGAATTGTCCGAGTCCGGTTTCCGGGGTTGGCTGGCTGGGACGGCGTCCTAGACGGACCCGGAAACCGGGATGCGTCCCGGTTTTTCCGGGACTGATGGTAAGGCTATCCATTACTCACCGGGGGTCTCCAGAGGCCCATTCTGCATTGCACCAGTCTGCAAACCCCTCCATTGGCCTTCGCAGGCCTCCAAAAGCCTCTATCAAGTGACCAGAAGTGACTTCTGGATAGATCAGAAGTAATGGCTGGTTGCTTGTAAGAGGTTTTCGGAGGTGTATGGAGGGGTTTGCAGGCCGGTGCATTGTGGAATTACTGGGGGGGCTCCAGAGGCCCCCTGGTGATTAATGAAGACATCAGGTGCTGGACTCCAGCACCCCGTTATTCGCGGGCTGCATCTGCGGATATTGAGATCCGCAGATGCCAAACCCATGAATAATGAGGGCCCACCTGTATTTTTGCGTACCCCAATGCATACTCATTGGGCCAAAATGCCCAATGTGCCCCAAAAAACTTGAGCTGGCTGGCATCCTGCTGATCTGAAGCATATTTCCTCATAAATGTCTTTTACTGATTTGGGGGGGGGGGACATACTCCTAAGTAATGTGCAGATGATTGCAGATGATTATATTTTCATACACTGCACTGAAGAAGAGTTTGCCTCCAGTACATTCTGAGAAATTCTTTGCTGTCAACAGCTTGCCTCTATGCTTAAAACATTTGCCCTAGAATGCATAGTCCATGCTTAAAACTGTGCAGTATAGAGTTGAGATGTTTATACTTGAAGTTAATTTGAGATCTCCCATGCTATTCTGCATCCAATTTTAGTTTTAGACAGAGCTCATTCATTCCGTGCACTTTAATTCCCAACGCGAAATTTTTAGATATGACATTGCGAAAACTATCTCCTGGAACTTCAAGGAAGTGCAGTAAACTCACATTTGGCAGGCAGGATCTGAAAAAGTACAACATGACCCAATAAGGTTTGCTTCTCAAACATTACTGTGGGGAATCTTTTGTGTATAGTTGTGCATTCTAGCTGGAAACATATGATGTCATTTTGCTGGCAAACCCCAGCTGCTAGATGTGATTGGCCTTTTTTTCCCTTTTTTTTTCTTTTTTGGCAAAGTCCCCTGGGTAAAATCAATCACATCTTGGAGATCAGAACACATGCAGATCTCATTAAGAGAAAATCCATGTATAGTCTACAGCTGTACACACAAGTATTCTCTCATGTGGTTTTAGATTAGCAATATGCATATGGTTGCATATGCTCCACTCATGGGAAGTAAAGAGGCTTTTCCATGTGCATAATGGTCAGAGCATCCATCCAGAGCACTGTAACTATTTGGCTCCTCTGCAAACTGGAGTGATATACATTCTGTGGAGATGCTATTCTACGCCATGTAGCCATCTTTCTGTGGAATGTTCCCATGCTGAAACAATTAAGTTTTCTTACTAGTAAAGGCAAGCTGGGAAAGAACCTTAGAAGATGTATTCACATGTTGCAAAATTCCATTCTGTTCTGGTCATCCTTCAAAGGTACTTGTGTAACACCTAAAATGATCATCTGGAAATAAAACATTACATACCAATTCATATAATGCTGTGGTTCTCAAACTTTTTAGCACCAGGACCCACTTTTTAAAATGACACTCCATCGGGACCCACCTAGCTTTACGAGACTTTTTTTGCCTCTGATCTAGAAAGAAATAAGGTGATCTAGGTGATCTAGAAAGAAATAATATATTTATTTATTTACTAGTAATATTTTATTTATTTATTTGCAAAAAAAAAAAAAATCTCAATCCATTTCTCATAATGAGGCAGCCCTAATGAATAGCCTCAAGGCTTGAGGGGTTTCGTTATGTAAACCAGCCTTCACCTGCAGAGGCGTCGTCTGATATGGGGCGGTGGTGCGGTGGGCCCCAGGGCGTTGGGGCGGAAAGGCTCCGTGGGGGGCGGGAGCCTCCTTAACTTTTGTTTTTTTCCCTTTTTCGGGTTTTTTTAAAGGTTTTTTTAAAGGTTTTTAACGCTAACGGGGCTTCTAAAAGGGTATGTGTGCTTTGCGCAAACTTATCTGTAGTTCTAGGACCCTCCAGCGATGATCAGGGGCGCAGATCGTCCCTCTGCAGCTCTACTCCCCGGCATGAACTCTGCAAAGCGTCCAGGAGTGCGCTGCAGAGTTAACGCATGCGCAGAGCGACGATGTTTCCAATCGTCGCTCTGCGCATGCGTTAACTTCGCAGCGCGCTCCTGGGCGCTTTGCAGAGTTCATGCCGGGGAGTAGAGCTGCAGAGGGACGATCTGCGCCCCTGATCATCGCTGGAGGGTCCTAGAACTACAGATAAGTTTGCGCAAAGCACACATACCCTTTTAGAAGCCCCGTTAGCGTTAAAAACCTTTAAAAAAACCTTTAAAAAAACCCGAAACTCATTATGCAAATTAATTATTTAATTTGCATAATGGGGCGGCGGGCTTTCCCGCCCCAGTAGCAGGGGCGCCTGGCTACGCCTCTGTTCACCTGCCCTCACTACCTTTCATTGACAGACTTGGGGAAAAAACACACCAGAAAAAAGATGCTCAAACGTTTGTCTCCCTGTATTCACACAAGCTTGCAAACTGCAGGAGCTCAGCTCTTTATTAGCAGCTATCTGATTTTTGAATAGCCTCAGGCTATCTAGTTTGTGTAAAATACTTATTTTGCATGAAACCAGACTGACACATGAGAGTTTCCTGCAAATTGTCCGCTTTCGATTGTGAGATCTGGAATGTCCAAGAAGCACATGCTGTCACTCGAGACTACTCCCCCTCCCTATATTTAGACAAAGCCATAGTGTAGTATGGCTTTAGAAGGAATTGGGGTGAGAGAGTAGTTAAACTGTTCTACAACTCACACATTCAGATATCTCGATATTTTCTGGTATTCCCAATTAAGTTTTATTATGTTTGAGAGAGATGAATTTCATATTGTGGCTGTAACACTTTGCTTTTAATATACCTCGAAATTATATTCAAGCCATTATATATGGGAGGCAACTCTACAATCTCTAAATCACAGTAGATAAAATAGATTAATGCAAAGCCCACGACTGAAGTTGTCTCCTTCACCTGTTGAGAATGTTTCCCACAGGGTCTCTCTAAAAGAGAAAACCCAAATATTATTTCACACAGCCTCATAAAAATGTTATCTTTCATATGTTCATGGGGGAAAAAATTCCCCTCTTGGGAAATTGATTTTATAGTGTACCCCATGGAGGAAGATAATCTGTATATTATTTCTGAAGGAGGAAAAGATTGCTTGTCGTGTCTCAGTGGCTCAAGATGAAAAAAAAACCTTGCATGGAAATCCAGAGACAGATAAAAGCAAAATAAACAGGTGGATCATGTCTGCTTCCTAAAATAGCTAAGCATTTGTCTTCCACTTTTTGTGCCCAAACAAGGAATTTTATATCGGGGGTAAACAATACTCTCTTATTAATGGTTCCCAGAATTATTGCTAGTGCATGAATATGTTTACGAGAACTGCACAAAATGAATGAAAGATGAGCAGAAAATGAGTCTGGGGGGTGAAACACAACCTCTGCTTTCTTTTTGCAGTAACTTGTTTGTTTTGGGTCAAACAGGATGCATATATATTACATTATCATATGAAAAATATTGTGGAATGATGGTCTTATCAGCAGTCTTCTTGCCTGGAATGGATTAGGGGGCCTAGGCGATGCTGTGCTGAGGAGTGGGCAGGGACGTTGGTTTGCCAAGCTTAACATAAGAAAAGGCCTGGTGGATCCATCTAACAGCCCAATCCTATCCATTCCCCCCATCGATGCAGAATGGCAACCGCTGCATCCTATGGGGGTGGGGTGGATTGGGAGGTTCAGCAGGGAAAGGAAAAATAAATACAGGGGCCCCCATATCCTTGAGGGATAGGTTCCTGCCCCCTCTGCGGATACTGAAATCATAGATAGGGGGAATATTATCCCTGTGACCCCCCCAGGGTCCCCCACAGCAATTACTTTAATTAACAGTGCAATCCTGTGTAACAATCCGGTTGACAGCCCAGGACTGCCCTCTGGATCCTATTGCTGTTCCGGGCCACGCTGGCGCACCATGACCCGGAGTTCTATTCAGAGAAAGGGGACGTTTGTCCCCTTCCCCCGGTGTAAACTGCGGAAGGCCCGATGGGCCACCTCGGATTTCTCTCCAGCTAAATAGCTAGCGGAAGTTGGGGGAGGCCGTATAACGGCCGAACCGGCCCAGCAGGAGACAGAGATATGGCAGACGCCATCCCCATCACAGAGCCGTCAAGGCCAGTGGCCCCCCTCCCTTGCCGCCCGGACCGCCCATCTGGCCACCGGGGGATTACTTACCTTCCTCCGGCAGCTACATGGACGTCCCGGCGGCGAAGTGAGGGCAGCCAGCCTTGCACAGGCCTCTTTTACTCCTGAGGTGTCACTAACGTGCTTTACAGCATGTTTGCGATGTCTTGGAATGGTGGAGCACTCGCTCCGCCATTCCTGTGCTCCGGTGGATTGCGCTGCAAGGGTCCAGCACATCTCTTTTTTAAAACAAACACTGAGTAGGCTACTTACACAAAGCAGGCAAGCAGCCTGCATACTAAAGAGGCTCCCAACGTTATTAATAATAATGTTTTATTTGTATTATTTTTAAAACATTTAATGTTTAAAATTTATATTTGTATTGTTTATATAACGCCTTTCTTGTCATCGGATTTCTCGTCGGATTTCTCCACGGACTTCATTCAAGGCAGTTTACATAGGCAGGCTTTTTTAGCCCCCCCCCCCGGTAGGGTTTTTTACAATAATGCCCTTTTTCTTCTCCAGATGTTTCCTTACAACAGTGTGGTATCTCACTGGCTGCACAGTGAGCTGCCGAAGCTGCCGAACTTGCTCAACAGCAACCCTCTCTCTCACAGAGGGTTAACAGGTTATCTTCAGTTTGTCGGCAGCTTCCGGTTGACTCGAACTGGTCTCATTTTAGCTGTTTCTTCAGGGAGCGGCAGCAGCTCAACAACTAGACCACACCTCCTCCTTCCTTTTTAACATATTTGGGAGCCTCTCTAGTATGCAGGCTGCTTGCCTGCTCTGTGAAAGGAGCCTGCTCAGCGTTTGTTTAAAGAAAGAGATGCGCTGGCTTCGTGCCAGCACTAGACCTTTAACTAAGGTAATGGGCGTGGCCCCCCCGCTATCCATGGATAGGTGAATCCATGGATAGTGGGTCTGCAGGTACAATGTACCCTCTCCCCTGCATAAGCCTCCCGACCCACAAAGGGGTCACTTTGGTTTTGCTAGCGCAAGTCTGAGGAAAGGGGGTGAGGAAGCTGCTGCTGGAGGGGATAGAATCCAACAGCACCTTCGGTGATGGATTCATCCCTCCTGCAGCCTCCCTGCCCTCTGTCATGCCCCCCTCCCCACCCCATTTCACCCCTCCCCACCCCCACCACTACCTTACCTGCTCTGACCAGTGTTACGGCAGCTCTGCTCCTAAAATGGCTGTCGATGGAGTGCTGTGCACACTGGCAGAATGGGGTGGCCTGGATGGTTGCTGGCTGAAATTTGCTGAAAGGTTGCTAGAAGGATGGTCTTTTGGCCATCAGTCTCTAGACCTGTCCCGCACCATTAACCAGGATCAATGCAGTTTGCTCGTCTTCAAACTAAAAAGAGGAGCGGTTCTGGATCAGGCTTTGCTATGAGACCTCTGGACTTTAGAACTGTCCAATATAGAGGCTCTCTGAGCTCCTACCTTAGAGATTCTCCAACTCTTGACCACCCAAATCCAAGGATGGCTATTTCAAGAAGCCCCAGCTTCTCTGGCAGGGCCAACAGATGTTTATTTGTGTGGCAGAATGGTCTGAAACCAGATATGTTAGCTTTCTGAAACTTCAGGAAATTGAAATATTCTAAAACACTTGTTTAAACAAAGTTTACAGCAGCTGCTGCACAAGTGGTTGCTGTAACGAATTACGATTACAAACTCTCTCTCTTATTCACACAGCCACCCAGAACTCCAGAAGTCTCATTACTGTCCACTACAAAAAGTGGTGAACTATAAAAAAAATTTTATATAATTTTTTTTTTATTTAAAAAAGAGAAGGTGGGCAGAAGATCCAGACAGACAAGCAAGCTGATATATAGATAGACAATTTCCATTTAGCATTTATTTGGCCAGAAAATAAAATGAACTTTCAATAAAGTCAGAGAATATTTGCCATAAACATTCAAAAAGAACTATAAAATTATTGTGTTTTATTGGGTACATAAAATGTACATAAAGTTGGATTGATTAGTTGTTCAAGGTTTGACCTATGGATCACTGAGCCTTCCAAAAATTGGTCAAGCAATGTAACTACGTCAGTGTATTATGATCTGCTGGCTACCAGGACTAGATTATAATATAATCACAAGTATATGCACAAATAGTAACAATAATATTATTGTTAGTATTTGTGCATATAGTACCATTGGTGTGCTTGACTCTTTGCAGAGTGGCATCTGAATTCAGAGTGGTAGTCTGAATTCATGCTAATGCAACATTTCGATTTGTGAAAAACACAACCTGGAAGTCTCCAATCCTCTGCATTGCAGTTTGCTCTTCTTCAACTATGAAGAGGAATGGTTCAGAATCAGGCCAAGGTAACAGAAGAAAGAGGGATATTTTAAGTGCTGATCTTGTATTTAGCAGGGGAAGAGCAACTGTCTTATTCACCCCAGCCTAGCATCTTGTACAATGGTTGTTTGCTGGTCTCTTGTTCCTGTCTTTTTTGTAAGCCACTTGGGGACTGATCACCATTTTTTTCCCATTTATTTTGCTATGTAAACTGGTCAGTAATCTTTTT
Source organism: Plestiodon gilberti rubricaudatus (assembly GCA_026170595.1). Lineage (NCBI taxonomy): Eukaryota > Metazoa > Chordata > Lepidosauria > Squamata > Scincidae > Plestiodon > Plestiodon gilberti. The sequence continues at coordinate 43,755,372 of JANXHW010000002.1, forward strand.
TTGGTTGACAACTGTTCTACAACAGCCCAATCCTAACCTGCGCCGATGCGACGGGGACAGTGCAGACACGCTGTTTCCTATGCACAGATTGAGTAGGCTGGAGGTCTCCTCGAGGTAACATTTACCCCCTTACCCCAGGTAAAGCCCCAGCCTGCTCAATGGAGCAACTCAGATCTGCGCCTGCTAAATAGCCGAGCTATCGGGTTTTCAGGCCCGGGAAGTGGGATAGGATTCAGCTTGCACTAGTGCCGCTGATCCCACCCCTTATGGGCCTGGTCTGCACCCGTCTCTGACCCCCACCCCATTTTATGCCCCCTCCCCACTTTCCACCCACTCTTACCCCAAGCAGCTTTTACCTACTCCAGTGCGCATTCTGTTCTCTACTGGCGCTGGCAGGACTGCACAGGCCTTCCCACCAGCGTTCCTAACTGCCAACGTACTTTGCACATTTACAACAGCCTAGGTCGGCGCAGCAATTAGGATTGTGCCATACATATTCCTATTCATAATAATCTTTTGCACTCCAATACCTTCAATAATACCGTATTGGCCTGAGTATAAGACTCACTTTTTCCCCTAAGGCAAGTCTTTAAAGTCTTTAAAGTCATAGAATGAAAGCTTTCATGGCCAGCTACTAGAATACAAGACACAGGTTTTATGGGTGAAGTAGCCATGTAATTAAATATAAATACAACCGACGTTTCTTCTTATTTCCTAAGACATTATCTAGGTCTAAACAGCTTGGCTGTTGGGATGGTACTGAAAACCAACTGACAGAAACGGAACTTAAAGGGAAACACAGGCAGAGCTTAACATAGATCTTAAAGGAACATCAGACAGATTCTAAAGGCAAAAGGCAGAATTAACATATATTGTTCCCTGTATATTTGTGCAATACTGGAAACCATATTTTGTCAATAAATGTTAATTCTTGTTGGCGGTTAATAAGATTTTGCAATCTTCTTTTACTAATCTCAATTGCTTCCAGATTCTGGCGCGTTCTATTGTTAGGATCATTAGCCAGACATTTAGTCTCATTGAACAAAATACTATGGTTGGTTGTCATTGAATGTTCTGCGAGAGCTGAGACATCCTTATGTCGTAGACGAACCGCGCATTCATGTTCTGATATCCTAGTTTTGATCATTCTTTTTGTAGTACCAATATATTTTCTCCCACAATCACAAGGTATACAGTAAATTCCAGAATTGGACAGTAATGGTCTGGCGTCCTTTGGGTTGCGGAGCAGTTGTTCTATTTTGGAGGTGGGTTTAAAAATTGTCTTGATATCGAAGTGTCTAAAGGTCCTGGAGATTTTATCAGTAACCCCTTTTATAAAGGGCAAGGTAACCCATTTCTTTTCCTCTTTTGCTGTCTCCTCTTCCTGATCCCCAGGTGGTCTTATGGTAGTGATTTTCTTGTATTGTTTAGTCCAGGTCTTATCAAACTGTGCCGCTGTATATCCATTGGCTTTCAGGGAATCACGTAATATACATCTTTCCATTTCTAGAGAGGACTCATCACAGATTTTAATTGCCCAATATGCTAAAGAATTTATCAAGGAGTTTTTTTGGGCAGGGTGATGATTCGATTGCTGATGGAGATAGCGACCTGTATGGGTGGGTTTCCTAAAGACTGTATGCCCACAAGACAAGTTGTCCTTTTTAGTGACCAAAACATCCCAAGAATGGCAAAGCATTGTTCTTCTCTCGTTCCATAGTTGGATATTATATGCAGAAAATAGCGAATAGTATGCTAGTAGGATGTATTGCTTCGTGCTTGCTTTAACTTTATGAAATATGTATTGTTTTTTATGTTATATATATATAAATTCTGCCTTTTGCCTTTAGAATCTGTCTGATGTTCCTTTAAGATCTATGTTAAACTCTGCCTGTGTTTCCCTTTAAGTTCCGTTTCTGTCAGTTGGTTTTCAGTACCATCCCAACAGCCAAGCTGTTTAGACCTAGATAATGTCTTAGGAAATAAGACGAAACGTCGGTTGTATTTATATTTAATTACATGGCTACTTCACCCATAAAACCTGTGTCTTGTATTCTAGTCTTTAAAGTCTTTAAAGAGCCAGGATGGTGTAGTGGTTTGGGAGTTGGACTTAGACCTGGAAGATCCAGGTTCAAATCCCCGCTCAGCCACGAAGCTTCCTGGGTGACCTTGGGCCAGTCACCATCTCTCAGCCCCACCTACCTCACAGGGTTGTTGTGAGGATAAAAGGAGGGGAGGAAATATGTACACCACTCTGAGCTCCTTGGAGGAAGGGCGGTATAAAATGTCAAAAATAAAAATAAATAAAATAATAAAGTAGGAGTGCGGCCTACAATCAAAGCCTAGCTCTGCCTCGTGTTTTCTGCAAAGCGCTTTCAAGCCAAGCCTCTCCGAATCTCTTTTTAAAGGTAAAACATGGCTTTTTTCCCCTTTCTCTTTTTTTAAACTGCAAAGCTGTGTTTTCAAGACTTTCCTTGCAGCTCTTAATCACTTGCTAAATGGCCAAAACCTTTAGGCTGCAATTCTATACACACTTTCCTGTGAGTAAGCCCCATTGAATGCAATGGGACTTACTTCTGAGTAGACATGCATAGGATTGTGCTGTTAACCATTGAAATTTGGGCAGGTGCAGCTCATCATCATGGAAGGGTGCAACAAGCTGCACCTGCCCAAATTCGAAAGATTAAAGATAGGCGCTCTGTCCCCTTTGGATCTGGGAAGGCTACTTATACTAGGGTGCCCAGATTCAATAAGGGACAGGGTGCCTATGCCTTTAACTGTACTAAAGCTGTACTGTTTTACTGTTGTACTAATGTGTATATTTAAGTTAAAAATGTATTTTTAAAAAAATAGCACCAAACTTTACGGACCAAACTTTTATAATCAGGAGCATCCTATACTCGGGACAATACAGTAATAATAAACAATAATGTTCTAATCTTTCATAGAACCCTTCATTCTAGATGGTTTCTTTCACGGTCCAGCTCTCTCTCTCTGGCCTTCGCCTCACCACGCTTCAGCTAACAGGGCAACCTTGACTCTCACTCAAGTGCAGCTGCAGTTTCCCTCCGCCACAGAGGCTCTGCAGGCTTATCAGCTCGGCGTGCCAGCAGCTTTCCAACAGACACAGACACTTCCGGCCGTCTTGAACTGCCATCTTTCAGATCTTCAGGTGTATGAGACGGTCGCTCTACCAACTGAGCCAGACCTGCTGCCCACTGAGCCAGACCTGCTGCTTCCTTTAGCACTAATTTGTTACAGCACTCTTTGTCCTGGCGTGATTGACAGCCATTCTAACCAATGGGAGCAGTGCTTTCTGAACCAATCAACCTATTAGATTGATATCTCCAATAGCGCTGTTTCATGCAGCACTCAATTTTTGGGGAACATATACCCCAAACTATTCAAGTTATTGCTGTATTTACTCACAAATAAGCTTCACTGAGAACCCAATCTTATCCTCCCTCCCCCCGCTGCTGCTGCCATGTTGAAAAGGTGCACGCTGTATCCCGAGTGGGGGGGATCGGGAGGATTCAGAGTGGAAAGGGATTATCCCCTTACCCCTCTGTACGCCTCCTGCTCTGCAATGGGTCTCTTCAGACCTGCACCAGCTCTTTAGCTAGTGCTAGTCCGAGGAGAGAAAGGAGGCGGGGAGGCTGCGAAAAAGGAAGATAAGATCTGGCATGCAACATCACCACCAAATCCATCCCCTCCCACAACCTCCCCACCCCCCATTTCTCCCTGCCTCTCAGGGCCCTGTTTTGCACCTTCCCTGTCACTGCCTTACCTGCTCCAGTGGGTCCAGGCAGGCCTGGCAACAGATGGGGATTGCTGCTGCCTCTTGCGGCAGCACTCCCCAAATGCCTGCCTATGGTGCCGTCGACAGCCATTTTATGACAGCGGAACTCATTTCTGCTGTCATAAATGGCTGCACACAACAGCCCAATCCGCAATAGGATTGGGCTGTGCATCAATGGTGAGAAATAATGAAAGCCTTAAGTCTCTAGAGAGTGAACAGGTCTTGAGACTGGGAGACCTGTATTCATGTCCTTTATTGAGACTAGGAAACCTGTATTCATTCATGTCCCACAAACTCACTTCATTTATCTTCAGCCCATCATAAATGGGCCTACCTTTCAGGGCTATAGTGGGAACCAACATAATGGAGACAACAAATTACAAACTAAAAGTGCCAGCGACATTATTAGTCATAGTAATTAGCAAAACTGTAAGATATCTGCCTTATTTTTGGGGTGTAGGCTCCATAACTAGGATCATGTAACATCCAGGATAAGAATGCTATGCTGTTCTTTATGGGATATTCAGTCAATAGATAACACTACAGGTGATTATCACAGTGAAACCATCACTGTCAGTAACAAAGGTGATATTGTATCCTTTTAGCTCAAGTGTGATAGATTGAACCTGAAAAAAAACAGATAATGGTACTGTAATAGGATTCATAGGAAGCTTCTGCCCAATATTGTTTTTTGATTATGGTGTTGATTTTCTCATGCATCATTGTACTGGAAATTGCACAGATATTTTATCTCATAGAATGACCTGATTTTGTTTAAACCCTTATACACAGTGAGAGTGATCCGCCAGTGAGAGTGATCCACCCATGAAAACAGGTTTCTGCTCTAAGATGGACTTTATACACAGTGAGAGTGATCTGCCAGTGAGAGTGATCTGCCCATGAAAACAGGTTTCTGCTCAAAGATGGACTTTATTGGGGCACAAGAAGTTGTTGCATGAACCGCACACATCTTTTCATTCTTTTTGCTATGTAAGTCATGTCAAGCACTTAAAAAACCCTGTAGTATATAAATACTAAACATATAAATGACAGTAATCAATCCCCCCCCCAACAGTGGCAATCTGGGCCACTGAAATTCACAGACCTTCAAAGTCCTCTTCCTCCTCTGCTCCTCTAGTGCATCTCCATGCCACGTTGCACTAATGCCTGCAGCACAACCCCCAGAATGCATAAAGAGATCTTTTGGTTCTCTATGTTTGGGGTTACTAAGCCCTTCAATCCTATTACGACAACTGGAGGCTTTACCCTTGCATTCAGCTCTGTATTAGCTGACAGTAGAAGTGGAAACTCAGACCATTTTCATCAGTTGGGGAATGGCATTTAACAAGGGCCTAATAATTCTGTTATTTGGGAGCAATGTGACTCAAGTGAAATGAGCATCAAGGAAAAGCTCTGCAAAACTTCCCTTTGTAAGAAGCTATTTTGGAAGACAGTTGCAGCCTAGTGGAGAATAAGTTAACCCTTTTACATAGGATCCTTCTTATTGAAAGTAGAATTGGAATGCATAGACCCGGGGCGGCCCACCCATTAGGCGAGCTGACGTGGGATACATCAGTAGCAGTTTGTGGGGGGAGAGGGTTGCAGATACGGGGTGACCTTCACCTGAGACTGCTGCCTCCCTACATGTTTCTTCAAACATGGAAGTGCAAGTCTTCCGGTTTGATTTACAGGGACCTCATGAACAAAGGAGCGCCTTCATTCATGTGGTCCTTTTAAGTCAAAGCAGAAATCCTGCACTTCTGCAACTGAAGAAACCACGCCAGGAGTGCGGTAAATGGCAGCTTTTTATGTAATTGTGCAGCGGTGGTGGACTTGAAGTGATGTCTCTTGGTGTTCTGGGTTGCGCTGTCACTGGCACAGCCCCCCAGCCCCCCCCTTTTCATGGATGGACTTTAAGCATTCAAAAACAGCACTGCAGAAAAAAGGAGCTTTATGTTGAGGGGGTGTATATCTGAATTTGAGCCTAACAGTAAATGAGTAAACCCTCTACTTTGCAACAGCTTCTCTGTCTTTGCATCTCAAATATGACTAGTGCTTGTTTCATACGTTTCATATGATGAACACCACTTTTGTGTGATTGCGAGGCAGAGGGACACTCTTCCCCCATGAGATTGGACTAGACCAGTCAGAGTATTATCTGAATCACACACACCCCCCACTATGCAAGTAGTAAAATTCTGAGGGGAGACTGTACCATTTGAGGATGCAGGTGTGCAAGCCATGGTTAGTCCATGCACATTGGAGGAAAAAAGGCTCTGGGTCAGCCTACTCCCTGCTGTGTTAGTTTTCTACTTGCCAGGTGATTTTTACATGAGGGAGAATTCCCTTCTGTAAACTGAAGTGGAGCAGCCCATTTTGCTCCTTCCGTAGTCTATCCATCTTGTTCCTACCTCATTCACCTGCAGGTGTGGACCAGGCCTCACTTAGGGGAGATTCCTTACCAATATTCCCTCGCTTACAATAATCTGAATCTCTAGGGAAGCAAAAGCAAGCAAACAAACAAGAATCATGACTGCAAAACCAATATGTTGATTGCCTATTTGGAAAAGAATTATGCACCTCAGGAAACACTGCTGCCTTTCTTCCCCCTTTTCAAACAAAAATGTACCATCAACGACAGGTACCTTGGCCTCAGGGCATTCATGAGTCAGAATAGTAGGTTGGCTCAAAAACCTAATGTAAAATATGAAGAGAGCACAGAAGAGGTTTTTTCAGCATTTATCCAGTTATACTGTTCAGCAGAGCAATTGTTTTCTAGACCTCCGAGAAACTGTCACCTGTATGGCACATAACAAAGGTCTATACTCAGTTGCCAGGTTACCAGAAAGAGCAGGCAGGAGATATCATGCCGCTTACCATGAAGGACGAATCTAGAAATACAGTTTTGCAACTGTTTAATAAAACATTTGCAGCTGCTGTTGCTGCTACTAATGTGAACTGAGATGTACCTTGGTGTATAGGGCTGGCCTGTCCGTGAGGCAAGCTGATGTGGTCATCTCCGACCATGAATTAGCGGGAGTCACTGCAGAGGCATAGCGATGCCGACTCCCTGTGACATCACCGACGGAGCTGATGTCAACCTCGAGTTGCCCCGCCCCCGAGTGACATCAGCAGGCCGAAAAGGTCCATCAGGGCTCAGGCGGGTGGGTCGGGGCACAAAGAAACACTGCTCATACATCACCAGTGGGGCATGGCAGCTGCCAGAAATCTCAGCATCCGAGGCTGTCTGCGGCCTGTTCCGCTGATGCCTGTTTCCCCGCCACTGCTGCCATTTTGTCTCCATCGCCGCCGTTGAGTCCCCCCCCCGCATGCTGCTTGGGGGCAGTTCACCCCCCTTCCTATCCCTCTGGGTCAATGGATGACACCTCCACCGCTGTTGCTACTCCTGCACCTCCTTCTGTGCTTGTTAGATTTGAAGATAAAGAGAGGAATAGAGCAGAAGAGGAAACAGAAGAGAGAAGAGTGGTGGGGCTAGAGTATCTCTAAGACATGCTCTAGCTCACAACTTTCCACTCCTCCCCTCCACATGAGTTCTATCTCTCTGTTCTGCTCTTTATTTTCAAATCAACAGGGTGTAGGAGGAGGATTGAGGGTGGGGGTGGTCTTCACTCCTGCTGGTGTACCACTGGATAAGGCAACGTATCTCAGGTGCTGGAAGATCAGGGGCTGGCACTGGTACAGCCCCAGAACCTACTTCAATGCCAGGGCTCAGCTCTTGGACACATGCACTCAAAGCAAAGCAGAAAATCCCTCTGAATATAGGTAGAGTGCCTTTCCTATGTCACAGTGTCACCATAGTTAGATTTCTGGCATCTTGGTCAAATTTCCAAGTCAGAGGGAATGGCTTTTGACAGTTGGAGAAAGCCTCCTGCTCTGTGGTTAAGGACCCTGTTGTCAACATATGTCTGCCCAGTTCATGTTGTTACTTCCCATACCAGTGTCTACTACCCTCATAGTAATACTGGCACTGGTCCAGGAAGTAGCTACATGATTCATGTAACTGATGCTCCCTTCGCACCCCCACGGTGCAATCCCACACTGCTGCAAGAATGTGTAGGCAAGCAGAAGGCTCCGTATTCAATCCCTGGTATCTCCAGGTAGAGCTGGGAAGAACCCCAGTTGGAACTGTGGAGAGCCACTGCCAGTCTGTGCTGACAATAATGAATTTGATTGACCAATGGTCTGACTCAGCAGAAGGTAGCTTTCTACGTGGGTGGGATGATAACATGTTTCTCATCCAATGGAAAAGAGGTTGCTGATCTGGTGGGGAAAAAAACCATGGAATCAATGTCACCCATGTAGTTGTGATATTCACACGCTATTCCCAGGAGGCTATTCTGTGTGTGAATGGGCCATGTAACTTCTGTATACTCACTGTATATTGATGTTATGCGGAGTCCAATCATGGAAAGAGATTTCTGGCAGCTGCCATGCCCCTCTGGTGAGTAAAAAGTTTACATAAGCCATCCTGAGTACTTAGGGCTCACCATGAAAATACTATGAAGGAAAGCCTGTTTCCTACTCTTCTATTTGCACATACGGTATAATATACCCCCAAAGAGATTTTAACTCTGCTCGCTCTACTCTCCAAATTGCCTCCTGTGTAGCCTGCACAGCATGTGGTTTTCAATTTGTAATTATTCTTGTTAATTTTTGTTTGTTATTCCCTCGCCAGGCCTCCCTCAGTCATGTTTGTCTCATTTTAACTTGGCAGCGCCACATTTCACCACAAATATTAAAGTGCATTTGTACATGCCGTTCACAATTGCTGCTGGCTTCAATCACACTGGAAGAGACAGAAATTAAGATTAAATGAAGTCAGACAGACAGGACAGACGGTTAAAAAACCGCAGCTTCGGTTCACTAATATTTTACAGCACAAGTTGTCGTAACCTCCCAAGAAGTCATGATTAGAACACTTGTTCATCGTTCATTTTCCGTGCTTGCGCTGCAGTTACTGAAGTCATTTAGCATGAAAGCATCTTTGTTTGCATGGAGACACACATCTCCTTTCCCCACCCTCAAAAAACCATCTTCCACAGGCCAAACTACTGGATGGAGTGGTGGCAAATCATTGTGTTCAAACTTGGAACTACCCCAGTAAGACGCAAAGCAGGCAACGGTAGTCTGTTTTTAAGAGCGAAAGGGTGGATGGGTAAGGAACGCAAGACCTGTGCTCTTACACACTCTCCACCCCATTCCCCCATCTCAAGTATATGCAGAGCTAGATGTGATGTTAATCATGTTTGCTCTGGAAATATATCCAAGATTAGGCTTACCATTGTCCCGGAATCGAGCCTGGCTTCAGCCTAGACCGGGCCCGAGCTGCTCCCAACGGTGCACTGTGGCTGCCCAACGGGGTTCCAGCTTCGGTCGCGTCGTTGACCGGAAATTCAGGAAGCCGGAAGCCCATTGGGCAGCTGCAGTGCACCCTTGGGAGCAGCTTGGGCCCGGTCTAGGCTGAAGCCAGGCTCGATTCTGGGATGATGTTAAACCTATCCAAGATATACTGTATATCCATACAAGGAGCCCTGATCTAGCTTGGGACTGTAGTGTGGCGGATGTGGGCTTTAACTCTTTTTCATCCCTGTGGTCCCAATCCATATTATTCCCTGTCATGTCCCATCATAACAGCTTCTCTGTGCAAAAAGCAGCTGCAGGAGAGTCATCAATCTGGGTCAAGAAACCACAGTGGAGGGCAATGGTCCATACTTGCCATGGTCCTAATCGTGATCACACACAAACTCAATGGCTGCTGTTTACATTTAAAAAAACCCACCACAGGGCCAAATGGCATGATTAACATAACGTCAGTTTTCAGTCAGTTACTGAGTGACCCTAATCATGTTTATTCAGAAGTTCACATGGTGTTCCGCAGACTTTACCCCCAAGTAAGTAAGATGGCAAACTTAGTTACTTCCTGATTTGGACAAACCATGGTTTACTATTACATCCAAACTGGCAAACTCTGGTAAATACAGTGGAGCTTCACCTTACAGTGGGTTCACTTTACAATCAAATCAACTTACAATGGATTCTCCATAGTAAAATAAAGTTCACTATACAATAAGTTATGTACTTTAAAATGGGCTCATGACTGATGTCAACAGGACCTCAAGGGTGATAGATAAGTCAATCAGAGATATGAATTCAAGCATTTGTTAGCATCTCAGCCAGCAGTAGCATTGTTAACATCATGGCTGTGTGTACTGAAGGAAGGAAACAGCCTTGTAATTTATGCTTTATATTTGCAACATTGTAAACCCAATCCTATTCATTTCCCCACCATGGCATGCAGCTGTGCCAAAACAGGTATATTCCCTTAAAAAGGTAAAGGTATCCCCTGACAATTAAGTCCAGTCGTGTCCGACTCTAGGGTGTGGTGCTCATCTCCATTTCAAAGCCGAAGAGCCAGCATTGTCCGAAGACGCCTCCGTGGTCATGTGGCCGGCATGACTCTCCTTGCCGCAGCGCGTAGCATGCGGCTGGAACACGGAGCGCTGTTTACCTTCCCGCAAGCGCTACCTATTTATCTACTTGCATTAACATGCTTTGGAACTGCTAGCTGGCCAAGCAACGAGCGCTCACCCCGTGGCGGGAATCGAACTGCCGACCTTTCGATCGACAGCTTATGGTTCAGCGGTTTAACCCGCTGTGCCACCCACTGGCCTTATATTCCCTTACCTTCCCGTAAACCTCTCAATCACTAATGTGCCTCCTCAGACTTGCATCAGCCCTAGTGTAAGTCTGAGGAGAGAAAGGGTGCGTGTCGGGAGGCAAAGAAGGAATACCATTGTGGCGCAAGTTATGTGTGCCAAGACACTCCTTGCCCCCTACTTGCCCTGTTCCACCCACCTCCACCCCATTCTTCCCATCCTACCAACTTACCAGTGCTCCCCTGTGGAGCGAGGTATGATAATGGACCACCGCTGCTGCCACCATTTCAGACGGTAGATCCAAAATGGCCATTAGCAGCTCACTCATTGGGAAGCAGTAAGGCCTTTGCGACATCGTAACTAGCATTACAACATCACAACCAACCGGCCCTATAGGATTGGGCTGTGTGTCAATTGATAACCATGGCCCTTAAAGAGCACAGTAGGCACCTTTTACATCACCTTTTAGAATGAGAAATAGCTTACTTCTGTGGCAGAAGCTTCATTTTCCAAGGTCTTGGAACGAATTACCAAGAAACAATGCGAACAATGGGTTCACATTACAATATTTTCACAATATAGTGATGTCTCTGGAGCAGATTACCATTGTAAAGTGGGGGCCCACTGCAATTAACTCTGAGTTTATACGTGAAGGAGGATGCACAACCACAAGGTTTGTTCCCATGCCATAGTTTGGAGGATCAGCAACATTATGTGCATTATGACCATTGGTTTTTACTTTAGCTCAGTGGATTTAGATTTTTACTTTAAGCACATGCTCTGCATGCAGAAGGGTCCAGCTTCACAGCGCAATCCTGTGTAACTCTTGCACTGGTGTAACAGTAGTTCTACTGGTGTAAGTGCACTTATGCCAGTGTAACTTTCCATACGCTGACGGACACAGGACGGACACCAGCGTAACCCCCTCGGACACCGTACATGTGCAGTTCTGATGCAGGATGGATGCCGACGCAACTACACCAGTGCAGGGGGCATTCTGGGGGTGTCTTAATGCCCACAGAATGCCCCCTGCACTGGTGGAGTTGCGCTGGCATCTGTCCTGCATCCGAACTGCGCATGTCCAGCGTCCGAGGGGGGTTACGCTGGTATCCATCCTGCTTTCGTTGACATACGGAAAGTTACACTGTCATAAGTGCACTTACACCGGTGGATCTACTGTTACACCGGTGCAAGAGTTACACAGGATTGCACTGTCAGTCTCTGACATCTCAAGGTAGGGCAGAGAAGGACTGCTGTCTGAAACCCTGGGTGGCTGCTACCAGTCAGTGCTGACAGTACTGATCTAGATGAACCAATGGTCTGAACTGATATAAAGCAGCTTCAAATGCACACAGAGTACACAGCTCCTAACGGGAGTCAGCATAGGCTTTTCCCCCAGTGTCTACCATGGGACAGAGCTATGGTTGAATCCTAACAGGGCCTAACATTGCCAGAACTAATGTTCTAGCAGCATACAGTCCTTTATGGCTGTCATAAAACTAAGCATGCCATACAGTGTGGCCTACCCTAAACACCACCGCAAGCAGAGAGTGGCCAGGTCCGCACGCCAGTGACCGGAGACTGAGCCCCAGTGCAGGTAAGACAGTGCTGGGGCAGATGGGAGGTGGGTGGAATGGGGCAGGGAGGGGAGGAATGGGGTGGAGATCGGGGCAGTGAGGAGGTCAGATTGAGGGCAGGAAGGGGGTGGTATTGGCAGGAGCGGTATATTGGCATGCAGGGAGTTAGGTAGGACTGGGTTGTTAGGCTGTAATCCTATATGTATTTTCCTGTGACTAAGCCCCATTAAATACAGTGGTACTTATTTTGGAGTAGACATGCTTAGGATTGTGCTGTTATGACCCAATCCTATGGGCTCTTTAGAATGGTGGAACTTGCATAACTTCTCAAACAGCCACGTCCCAAACTAAAATAGTTTATAAATTGTAGTGGTATGATACTTAACTAAAATTCAGCAGCTATCGATATGATATGGTTATGGCAGAAGAGAGCAAGATAATCTCTGAGCTGTTCCATATGTTAGCTATAGTAAAGAGTTTCAGAATATGAATTCTTTACTATTTAAAGGGCTAAGTAATGAACAGTATGATCTAGCACAGGGGTTCTCAACCACTTGGCCAAGTACCACCTCCAGTGCCACTCTCCTGCTGCGTACCATCGGAAGTGACTGGTGATGACATCATTGCCAGTTACTTCCGGGTTTTCAGGTTTTTGGAGGCCAGAAAATGCAGGTAGGAGCCTCAGGGCAGATGGGAGGGCCTTTCTCAGCATTCTTGAGAGGCTCAGCCATAGGCAGGAGCCTCTCAGGATCGACAACATGCTGCCGAAAGCGCCGCGTCAGAGCAGGGTTCCTGTGGTCGAGTACCACCAGAAGTCGGCCAAAGTACCACTGGTGGTACTAGTACCACTGGTTGAGACCCCCTGATCTAGCATGCAAATTTTAGACCATTTACATTTACCACAAATTGAATGGTAAGCAACCTGGAAATTCTTGATGCGTTAAATCAAACCTCACAGATACAAAAGATTTGGGAAAACCAAGGTACGAAAATTGACTGTAAAGGTTGCAAAAAAGCCCTTTTATCCTGAAGGCCTATCAGCCATACAGCACACCATTAACATGGAATTGTTTACTAGGACTGAGGGGTAAAACCCCACCTCCTAATATAACATCTGAAAACACTTAGTATTTCCACATACAGTATTGAGTGGAGTCAGAGCTCTATCGAGTATCAAGTTTTCACGTAGCAGCACCACCACCACCACTGAGCAAACGAATATTTATAATTGCACTGCCTCAGAAGGAAAGATGTTAGTTATAAATTGTCCTGCAGGCAGACAGATTAGCAGTTCAGAACAAAACAAAGATCTGAGCCAAAAGCGCCTTTTGGGAAACAGTGTTGCAAGTTGGAGATATCTGGCACTGCCTTTTTCTACCAACATCCAGTGGGTAGCAGACTTCACTAAGGATGCATTATGAATTGCTTGTAAATATGTAAACCTTTTGCAATCTCTCCAGTTTGTGTGGCTAGGGATGTATTGGTTTTAAAGGGTTTTTTTTTAATTAATCTGTGCTAAATTCAACAAGTGTGAGTGTAATGTTGCAATGCATAACACTGTACTTGCTATACTCAAAATAGCAGATATGATAAAAAAAGAGAGGGAGAATACACACACACACACACACACACACACACACACACACACACACACACACACACACACACACACACACACACACACACAGACCTTGCAATTGGCTGCAAAGGCAGAAAATGGTAGGCTAATCATATCCAAAAAAGGACAGGGTGCCTATACCTTTAACTATTGGAATTTGGGCAGGTGCAGCTCCTCATGGAAGGGTGCAACAAGCTACACCTGCCCAAATTCCCTCTTCTTACAATGGTTAAAGGCATAGGCACCCTGTCTCTTTCATCAGTACCCCCCCCAATGAGCACTCGTGACAACGACAACGAAGAAGTATGAGCCATGTTTATTTAAATACAATATCAGACCTAGATCTGAAGCGGGTCCATCTTGTAGAATCCAATTGTAATGCAGGCACCTAAAACTGGAGGAGGCTGTAAAAGCCTGGTTCCCCCTTCGAGCGTAACCATCCTGGCTCGGAACCAGAGATCACCAGCTGGTTCAATCAGCATCACACCGAGAATGGTGCTGGCCACGTGCGTCCAGGTTAAGGAAGCTGGGGCTTACACACACACCCCAGCCAATCCTGGCCAGGGAAGGAGAGCACATTTGCTGTTGGAGGGAGCACCACAAGTTGGCCCCGCCCGCACATGTGTGCGAGTGGAGAGCTATTTTTGGATATGATCAGCCTAAAAAATGGTCCTGTAAAACACATAGGTAATTGATATACATAAACAAGAGTTTATGGCATATTTCTGGTCACAAAACATCACCAAATTTCTAAATAAAGACACCAAACGCTTCTAATATTAAACAATGAAATACATGCAAGCGACATCGAAGGATCATCTGAATAGGATTCGGCTGTTAGACATTGTCACCAACACCTTGGTCTATAACAGATCCAACACTGAACTAGATACCATGTACAGTTTGTTTTCTGTGAATAAAACTATATTTAGGGTAGAATTTTCACCCCAGTGGCATTGGCATTTCCCATGGGATGAAAAAAACAACCCTTTGTAATCACTAAAGACCTCTGAAGGGGCCAAATCCATTTTTTTTCCAGCTCTGAAAGCTAGCACATAGTCGCCAAATACAGTAGATAAAATCAACATGTCAAATATCGGAAGGGCACAGAGTAGCTCTTACAAAGTCATTGCCCAAGGCAAACAAGAGCTTCTCCAGGCAGAGATGCTCTGTGCAGTTCTATGGTGCCACATCACTGCAGGATATTTTTTGTATGAGAATCCTGCTAAAAAGGTGAGTGTTTGCTGTTCGTTTTGGTATTAACTGACTGCCTTTGCATACAAATTATGAAGCTTTTTTTACTGAGTAGCAATTGTACCGGTACTTAAGCTTCAGCTTAGCTTAGAAAACTGTTAAGAAAATGTTATGTTTTCTCCGTATTTATATGGGTAACAGTCTATTAATTTGTGCAAGAAACAGGTGAAATGTTATTCTATACCTATTTTCCATATTCAAGTCTTCTCAGGATCAATCCCTTAACCCAAATCCCCAATCTTGACTTTGGGTGATTTTTCTACCCCATTTTATATACTGTATAAAAATAATCTGCAGTTATAGAAAACACCTTATAGTAAGTTTCAGTTTCTCCTTTCAAAGAAGAGGTTAAGGCCATTTTTGTCAGCCTTTTTACCCTCTGACTTTCTGAAGGGGTCGGGAATAGAGAATTGCATCTTTTGTATTGTGCTATATAATATAATACAGTACAGTATAATAAAATACATATTGATTACACTGAGACCAATGTGGCAATTCTCCATTTTCTTTCATAGGTAGAATTGTTTGCTGGAGAGGCTCCCTTTGGCAAATAGTAATTAACTAGATACAGTACTGCAAGGCATCCTTGCTAGGATAGGTTATTTTTATCCAACAAAACCATAGTAAGGTCATGTGCTACTCAAAACATTAATTAATCTGTGCAAGCAACAGCAACAATAAAGCCATATTAGCTTGAGAAAACAATGGTCCCTTAGGAATGTGAATCTGTTGCACATATTAAGTAGCAGCTCACTCTGTGAAGAGTTCAGTTGCAAATATGAGTGAGGCCTTCCTCGCTTAGTATAGGTCTGAAGGATAGAATTTGTCTTCATATTTCTTTTCAACTGCAAAAGTCACAGAGGTAAAAAAAATGGCATTGGAGCAATGAAACAGGAGATGTAGAGGAAGATTTTGAAGGCATTTTTTTCTCACAGAGTCTTTGTTCTATCTTTTCAAGTGTAAAACACCTACAAAGCTGCTTCTCTTCCAAGCCATTAGTACTGCTAACTGGTTACCTTGGTAAGGTATACCCTGCAGAAATAGCGTAGGAAAAAAAACAGATAATGTTTCTCCAGCTTCCAGGTTTTCACTTTGCTAAGAGCAAAGTCATTTTGCTGATGAAAATTGATCTTCTGGTGTGGGAAAAATCAGTAGAGCTTTAATGGAGGAGTCTATCCAAGGTTTCGTTTCATGACAGTGATGGCCCAATCCTGACGAGGGTCTGTGCCACTATTGCAAAATAGTGCTTTGCGACAGTGCAAGACCCAGGCGTGCCGGCAGGAAGGCTGGAGCCTTTCCGCTTGCACTGGTGGTCATCTGGAAGCCCGCCAGTCAGAGAACTCCAGCACAGGGGTGGGGGGAGGGCAGGGACAGGGTTGAATGGGGCTGGGGAGGGTGGAACAGGGTAGCAATGTGAGGTGGGGTGGGTGGTTCAAGCCTGGGGATGGGATTAGCAGTGCCAGCGCGTGCTGTATCCAAACCCCCATTCCAGACCTGCTCTGCTAGCACAGATCAATGCGGACTTGCACCAGCGATATCACTGGTACAGGTCCGAGTTGACCTGTTGCAGCTGCTGGGGCCTACACAGGGGCAAGAGGACAAATGTCCCCTTACCCCGAGGAGAACTCCAGCATGGAAAAATCCCTCATGGGATTCAGCGTAGCCCACGCTGGCGCCATTGCATCACTGTGTGGGGATTTACATTGGATTGGGTTCTGAGTCTACTAATTTTGTGACACAAGTAAGCATTTTCACTTACAGTAGGTTTGATCGAATGTTAACTAAGGAATAACAGTATGAAGAGCACATAAAATGGAGTCGTCTAGATATGTGGAACACATATCTTTGCTTTCTACTGAATCAGTCAATTTCTCTAGTGCAGGATTGCTTACACTGACTGGTAACTTCCTAGAGAGAGGTCTTTCCTTACCCAAACACCCTGAAGATTGCAGGTATTGAACCTGGAACCTTCTACATGCAGAAAAAGAACTGAGCTATATCCCCCCCTCCCTGTTTTGGGGAAATTAGAGCTAGGCTGAAGCCACAGAGGACTTGGCCCACTCAAGAATATTTTATTTACTGAACTATTAATTTATTTTCAATTTTTATTTGCCACCTTTCAACACCATTGAAGGGACTGCCAAAGCAGCTTGCAAAAAAAATTGTTTAAAAATAACAGCACCAAAACATATTAAAACGATTTAAATGTTAAAAGCCAACGACAAGACCGCAAAATGCAAAGCAGAGTGGGAGGACAAAAATGAACCCTATTTTGAAACAAGGTAAAGTTAAAGGTGACCCCTGACAATTAAGTCCAGTCATATCCGACTCTAGGGTGTGGTGCTCATCCCCATTTCAAAGCCGAAGAGCCAGCGTTGTCCAAAGACGCCTCCGTGGTCATGTGGCCGGCATGACTCTCCTTGCCGCAGCACATAGCATGCGGCTGAAATACAGAGCGCTATTATGAAACAAAGCCAGCAGTAATTCTGCTGTGCTAACAGAAGCCAAGCAAAAGAGGGATGCCTTAAGAACATAAGAACATAAGAAGAGCCCTGCTGGATCAGACCAAAGGCCCATCTAGTCCAGCTTCCTGTATCTCACAGTGGCCCCACCAGATGCCTCTGAGAGCACACAGTCAACAAGATAACCTGTTTCCTGTTGTCACTCCCTTGCACCTGGCACAGAGAAAACCTACTTCTAAAGCCAGGAGGTTGCTTATGGCTTGTAACCTGTGATGGTCTTTTCCTGCATGAATCTATCCAAACCCCTTTTAAAGGCATCAAGGCCAGGTGCCATCACCACATCCTGTGGCAAGGAGTTCCACAGATGAATTACACGCTGGGTGACATGCATGGCCTTCACAAGCTTTCTAAAGGTGAGCAGTTATTCCACAGCCTGAGTCCTGCTATAGTATGGAGATGCCTTGTCCTGCCTCCCCACTACTCATGTCTCAGCTACCGTAGTGATGAGATGCAGAGCAGGGACTCTGAGGATGAACACATCATACAAGCAGGTTCCTATGGGAGGAGGTGGTCCTTCAGGGATCCCGGAATTCCCAGGCCCTTTCAAGTTTTATTTTCAAAGGTGTTTAGCCTGTTACTTTCAGAGATATAAGGAAAACCATGCATGCTGGGTTCTATCCCCATTTCTTACACTAAAGAAACCATGAGAGGGTCACACCAGGTATGATGCTGAACAAGTAATTTGTGCTTGCATTTTTTCCCAATAGCATCTATTGGACTGTGCTATGGTGGGAGGGACCACTGGAAGTGGCAACTTGTTCCTCTCTCACAGAGGCGTAACAAGGGTGGAGCGAAGGCAAGTAGTTCTGCAAGACTCCGTTACACTGGAGTCAGCGGCCCCTCCCCCCTGCTGTTGGAGCCATTCTGGCAGCAAAAGCAACACGCAGGACACTCCCCTGTCGCTGCTGGAATGGCTCCAACAGCAAGGGGGAGGGGCCGCTGACTCCAGTGTAACAGAGTCTTGCAGAACTACTTGCCTTCGCTCCACCCTTGTTTCACCACTGCTCTCTCACCTTGAATGGTAGGAAGAAGACCTCTCCCAATGGGGAGGGTCAAGAAGGAGGAGCTGCTGTGCACATTTCTTGACCAACAGACTTGGACAGCAATTAATCCTTCTCCTGCCCTCCCCAACAGCCAATGGGAGCACCCCCTAGAGGTCCTGGACTGTCAGGTAAACAGGAGTGTCAGGTGTTGCAGCAGCAGCATGAATCTCTTAGCTGACTTATGACCCAATCCTATCTGGCCTTTATGGTGGTGGACCTTGCTATCCACCACCTTAAGTCCTAGGTCAATGGTGAAAAAGCCGCTCTGCCATCCTGTGGGCCAGGCACACCAGTGCAAACAGCCAGAGGCCACACATGGGCACTACCAGCCTGCAGAATTCCACCATCTTCTGCTGACACTGGTAAATTGGCAGCTGGCCCGGGGCTATTCAGGGGAGAATTGTGGGTGGAGCAGGGTGGGGAGCAGGCTGGGATGGGGGCAGGAGGGCCAGGGGGGGTGGATCTCACACACTAGCAAAAGAGCTGGTGTAGGTCTGGTCTGGAACCCACTGGAAACCAGGCAGCCTGGTTCTAAAAATGTTCTTTACTTACTTCTCCTGGGCTGTCTGGTCCCTTGTTAGCCCAAAGCATGCAGCACACATTCTGTCAGTGGCGCTGCTAGCTCTAGGCTGCTGGGAGATTGGGCTCTTGTTCCACATTCCAGTCTCCATGCTAACGGCATATGTGGTAGTGATGTGGAGATGCCAAAGTGGCCCAATGAATATAAAGCATTTTCAGATTTTGTGACCACTGTATGGAATGGCACAACACATCACTGTCCACATTTAATAAGCTATCATCATCATCATCATCATCATCATCATACCGCCTTTCTTGGTCATTGGATTTCTCCTCCGACTTTAATTCAAGGCGGTATACATGGGCAGGCTTTCTAAACCCCAAAGGGTTTTTACAATATAATAACGTTCTAATCTTTCATAGAACCCTTCATTCGAGATGTTGCTTTCACAGTCCAGCTTCTCTGTCTCTCTGGCATTCGTCTCATCACGCTTCAGCTGACAGGGCAACCTTGACTGCCACTCAAGTGCAGCTGCAGTTCCACTCCCTCACAGAGGCTCTGCAACCAGTGGCGGCGTTGGAGCGTGGCGGGGGGGTGGACACGCGCATGACACGCGCAAAGGGGTGACACGCGCACCCCCGCGCATCACCTCCGTGACGCGCGTCACCCGCGCGTCACCCTCCGAACGCTCCGAAGCCGGGGAGCCGGCCTCAGAGAGTCCGGCCCCGCCGGTGCTCCAGGGCCTTCTGAAGGCCCGATGGCTCAAAACGTAAAGTTTTACGTTTTTCGCGCATGCGCAGTACTTTCTGAGGGCAAATGGGCAGCCCTTTGCCCTCAGAAAATGTACTGCGCATGCGTGAAAAATGTAAAACTTTACGTTTTGAGCCATTGGGCCTTCAGAAGGCCCTGGAGCGCCGGCGGAGCTGGACGCTCCGAGGCCGGCTCCCTCCGAGGCCGAGTTCCGGTGAGGGGGTGTTGGGGGGGGGTCACCCTAGGGCGGGGGGGGTGACGTGCGCCCCCCTGCCCTATGGTGATGCGCGTCTAGTGACGCTCCTATCTGCAACTTATCAGCTTGGCGTGCTGGCAGCTCTCTGACAGATACAGAAACTTCCGGCCGTCTTGAACTGCCGTGCTTCAGATCTTCAGGCATTTATGAGACGATTGCTCTACCAACTGAGCCAGATGTCCTGACCATATATACTTGATGCGTTTATACTGCATTGATATGCTGAAGGTAATTTTTTCTGAGGACAGTGTTTCCTTGCCTAATCAGGCATTGCTGCCAGCCACGTTGAAAATTAATATTAATAATTGTTGAATTGAGTCAAAGCAGCTTCCATGTGGTGGGTAGCAATGACCATGCCTATACTGAGAGCATATCCCAATATGTATACATTTGCTGCCCTCTATCAACACACCTGTAACTATTTAATGCTTTTTCTGCTCGGGATGCCATTTCAATCAACTGTAATTATTTCCATATTACTGATAATTTGTCAGCTTTATTACAGCAGGAAGTAATTATGCATCATAAATGTTTAATAATGCAAATATGCCAAAAGGATAAATAAATGTGGTTTTATTACCAGGCAATAAACATATAATGAAGAGTATGCAAATATATCATTTCTTAATATATTACCTCTGTCATTCTGTAAATGACATCAAATTCAATAAGCCTCAAGCCTTAAAGCACAAGAAGGCCTTACCAAAATATTTGATACATTTACGGCATGGTATTTGTTCTGGCTAAAATAGAGTTTTCTAGCCAATTTCTGCTCTAGTCTGATTTTAATCAGAATGAGGATGTTCTGAAGATCTGTCATAAAAATGTACATTTTGTATGACATTATCTTCTGCTTTGGTATTTGTGCTGTGGTGAAAATACCTACTTTCCCATGACGTTTTGCATATTTTTCACCTGTTTTGGATCTTTCTATCACCTCAGCAGCTTTGGCTTCAACATTCAAAATTCAATTTTATTGCATTTAATCATCTTGCAGTGGGTCCTAATTTTCCTGACTCTCCATCCTCTTTTAATGCAGGTTCCTATCTTGGAGGAGACAGCCAGCTACTGTCTATTTCCCCCCTTTGAGCACCCCCTCTCTGACTCAAAGCTGTGGATCATTGGCTGACAATCCAAACTTCTCTATGCCAACCAAGGTCAAGGAAGTTCTGGATTCCACCTCCCCTCCCCGCTCCCCCTCAAGTTGAGCAATCTTTGAGGTTGCATTTGCAATCCTTGCCCAAAGAGTTACCAACCACCACCTCTGAACTGAACAGCCTTTGGAGAGGAGTTCTGGGTTTCCCATTGACCAATTCACTTACCTCACACAAATCCCTATTCTAAGACCCCAATCCTATCGAGGACTTGCTCTGCCAGAACTAACGTTCTGACAGTGCAAGGTGCTTTATGGTAGCATGAAAGCATTTACGGTAGAATGAAAGTCAGGCTGCTGTTGAGCTCTTCCGGGCCGCTGCTGCTAACAGACAGCAGTGCAACACGCACAGCAGTGCCTCCAGAGGCCTCCATCGGTGCTGGTAAGTTGGCGATGGAGGTGTGTCATGGGCGGGGAGGGATAGGACAGGTGGCAGAGAGGGGAGGTAGATCTCGGTGGCACTGTGCTAGACCAGATCCCCTCTTTCTCTTAGCCCCACCTCTTTTCTCGCCTTGAACATATGCCAACAGAATAGCTGGCATAGGTCTGAGGAGACTTGTAGGTGGTCAGGCAGCCTACTGGGGGAGCAAGTAATTTTTTTTAACTTACCTCCTGCTGGCTGTCCGATCGCCAACCCCCCCCCCCCCCCCAGTATAGCATGCAGCGCAGCCTCTGTTGGCGCATCTGCATGCTATAATGTGGCGGGGGATAGGATTGGGCAGTTAATTCCTGACATGCGCTATACCTACCAGTTGCGACTGACCTGGCTAAAGCACCACACCTATTCAACCGCACACTCATATTTGTTACTGGCAGTGCTTTTAAAAATACGTGTAACATGAGCATGCCGGGGGGAGGGGAAGCAGTTGTGTACAGGGATCCTGTGTCGTGGCAAACGGCACAGTTATATAATTTGATGGGGAAAGGACAAGAGAGGTGAAGGTGAAAGGTGTAACAAAAATATTTATTTTACAGCGCAATCCGACTTAACTTTTGTGCAGGTGTAACCAGTGGCGCAGCGAGAATGGTAGGCCCCAGTACGGAAAAGGGATTCAAATCCCCTCCCAAAGAAGAATTAAAAGGGGATCTGAATCCCTTTTCCATTCTGGGGCCTCCCGTTCTCGCTGCGCCGCTGGTTAAACCGGCACAAAAGTTAAGTCGGATCGCGCTGTCAGTGACTTAAACCACAAAAAGGATTCAAAATTGGGACCCACCTTGCGCTCATCACTCACACCTTAACTGAGACTGGGAAAGCTATATTTACTTACTACACAGCCCTGTGTAAAGGCTGTTAGAGGAGAAATAGGAAGAGTGGAGAAGAGAGGAATTCCTTAGAAGGCAAAAAGGGCAGAGCGAGAAGGGGGAAATGAAGGGGGTGAAGAGATGTAGGGAGATTCGCTAGGTTTCCTAGGGGAACTTGGGGAGGTAAGGTTTTGGGGTACAGAAAAGGAAGACAAGGAGGGGAAGGTTAGCGAGATTAGTGGGGAACAGGGGAGAAGGATATTGTGGTTTGTACGGAAGCATGTGGAGCATTTCATACCTCCTCATTTGTGTAAAGGGACTGAGTGAAAGCGTGAGGGAAGGAGGTCTGATCGCCACCTTCCACATGGTTTTCTTGGTGGTGGCTGCCCTGTTTGTAGGGTGGGAAGAGGATTGGGCAGGTGAGGAGGCAGAGGAGAGGAGGAGGAGGCAGCTGTGGTGGCCGCAAATGTTGTGTTCCTTAGGTGCAACGTGGCCTTGGACCAGGCCTGTCCCCAGGCATCCAATCCTGGAAGTAAAGCAGGATTAATTACCACAGGATATAAAAAGCAGGGTCACTCACCACTACCACCACCACCACCACCACCCCTGAACATTTGCCCAGGTCTGATATCAGGAACTTCTGAAGCTCCATGGGGACATCCTGCTCAAGAGTGGGTGCAGAGATGAAGAACCTGGAACAGTGTGAGTACGTAGGGCAGGGAAACTACCCAGAGAAGTCGTGTCACATTTTTTTTTCTTTGCTGCCTGCATTTCCACTTCCTTGCCACTTCCTTGCCGACCTTTGCTTCTTGGCCCCTCCTTTTTCTCCTTTCACTATCAATGCCCTGTTGTTACCTCTTGCATGTTTCCCTTCAATATTTTGGTCTTTTAATATACTTTTTGCATTTTTTTTCTGTTTATCTACCTGGTCTCATTTCACTCACCAGGGAGCAGGTTGCCATGCCTCCAGTTACCTCCATATTCTGCTACTATTGGACTTGAAGGGGATGCCCCAGATTTTGGATGCCCTGCTAACCTGGGAAGGAGGTTTTTCCAAGGTGACCTTCCCCTTTGGGGGCTTTCCTAGCTTTGAGATGGCACTCAACTTCATTCCCAGTTTACTCAGTAAAAAGGGTGAAGCAGGGAGCAGGAAGGTGGGTGCCAGTCACTAACTGCTAGATACGATGCCTGTCTGGCCCTCCACCTTCCCTTACATTTACCTCAGACAGCTATGTGACAGGCATAAAATCAACAGATGCAGTCTTTTCCCCGCACAGAGATATAGCAGTAGGAAACCTGCTCCCATTTAATTTCTGCCTCTCATGCAGGTGTTGAACCTTTTTATTTCAGTAAGCAGAAATCCTTTGACCTCCAAGCTCCTGGGACCTCATAGAAGCTGAGCAAAGGGATAATGGATTGTCTAGTCAAGGCCAACCTGTGTTTTACTTCAGGGTGTTTTGTTCTGTTTTTCATATTCATGAAACTTTTGATAAACAGGCAAACTAGAACTACTGTATGTTGCTGAGTCTGTGCTGCTCGGTGATTTAATTTGACATCACATGCTATATCGAATTGAGAGATGGAGGTTTCCTAAAACAGCATCCACACTATATGAGGAAGGAGATGGCTGGAATAGTAAATAAGATATAGATTTTGTTTAGTGCAAAGAAAATAGCATGTTTGGTCCCCGTCCCCCCTTAAACTTCATTGGTATGCATTCAGCACAGTCTTGCTGGCTTGCATTTCAGCCTCCAATCATGTAAGGAGGAGGTGATTGTGGGCACAAATCAGAATGTAGAGAATGCATACTGATGAAGCCTTCCATACGATAGCATCTCATTGAGAGGGGACTGTGAGGCTCCATGGAGTGATCTTTAATTCAAATTGTTCAGACTCCTGATATTTTATTTATCGTACGTTACAGCCAAGCAGAGCGGTGTTGGGACCTGGCTTTTTCTTGGAATGCATCTGACAGTTGATATCAGCAAATTCACCTGAATGTGAAGTTTATTCCTTCAGTTCAAGAGATGGGGGTGGGGGGATAATTCTGTCCAAAGCTTTTTGCTCACATCATGATGAAGAAAACAAAAGTGTTGGTTGGCTGACTTGTGGCCTGGAGGCACCGTTTTGCGGTGATTCTGCTCCTTCTTGGCTGATAGATCCCAGGAACTGGTGCGGTGGAACGCCTGTTTGGCCCCCTGGCCACAACAGTATTGGATACCACAGGGTTTGATCTTGTTCCCCATGCTATTTGACATGTATGCAAAACCGCTGGGAAAGGTCATCTGAGGATTTGGAAGTGGGTGTCACCAGTATGCGGGTGACACCCAGCTCTGCCTCTCCTTGCCGTCTGTTATTAGGGAGGCTGTAGTTGAAGGTCATGGAGTGCTGCTTGGAGGCGACCGGATCTGGATGGGGGCAAACAAGTTGAAATTAAATCCAGACATAGCAGAGGTTCCCCTGGTCTGGAAGTCCACGATGCAGATATCAGACTATCAGCCTGTTCTGAATGGGGTTGCACTCCCTCTGCAGGAGCAGGTTTGCAGCTTGGGGGTTCTCCTGGATTACCAGGTGACAACTGTGGTGAGGGGACCCTTCACCCAGCTTTGGCTGGTGCACCGGTTGCAACCATACCTGAGTTGACTGGACCTGACACAGTGATCCGTGCCTTGGTGACATCAAGATTAGATTACTGTAACATTCTCTACATGGGGCAGCCCTTGAGGACTGTTTGGAAACTGCAGTTAGTTCCGAATGCAGCAGCCCATATGGTCATGGGGGCTCAGGAGTTCAGCTCTGTCAGTCTGCTGCTCCAGAGGCTGCGCTGGCTCCTGTTTCATATCCGAGCCCTGTTCAATTGACCTTTACAGCTCAGGACCGGGGTATCTGAGGGACAACCTTTAGAAGCAGCTGATGGGTCACTGTGGGAAACATGATCCTTCCTTTGGCCTGAGCCAGCTGGGCTTTTTTATGATCTTATTACCTAGATGGACCAGTGGTCCGACTCAGTATAAAGAATCTTCATATGTTCAAGTCCATGGACATCAAGGGGATGAAGCATGCACACATTCATGCTCGATTGTAACCTCTGACTGTGCATGCTACATTAAAATTAATGGGGTTTATGCCAGCAGGATGCCCTAAGAATCACAATCAAACCATAGACACTGTATAACGGCGCGATCCTGTGTACTTGCTGCCTTGGGGCAGCGCGCGCTGCCCTGGGGCAGGGTGTCGCACAAGTGCCGTAAAGCACTTTGCGACACCTGGAAAGCAAGCAGCATCAGTGCTGCTTGCCCGGCTCAGCGCCCGCTGAACCAGATAAGTTCTACACCGGTCGGGGCAAGGGCGGGGGGAGGGCGGACTGGGCGGCGAGGGAGGGCGGACATAGGCCACCCAGGGCCTGGAGGGGGCGGGGATACGAGGAGCCGAGATCCCTGGTATCCAAAGCTCTCTCCAGGCCCCAGGTACGCCAACACGGCCGGCGTGAACATACGCGAGCTCTGGAGTTCGCGTACATTTGAGGAGGCCCAGGGCCTCCCGCTGCTTACACAGGAGGAAGGGGACGATCGTAATACCTGGTAAGTTCTACACTGGTCGGGGCAAGGGCGGGGGAAGGGCAGACTGGACAATCGTCCCCTTCTCCCAAGTTGTTCCTAGGCTGCCCCAGGGCAGCCCGGGAACTTGTTAGGATGCGGCGGTCGGTCCTTTAGGCCGGCCACTGCAGCCTATGCAAGTTTGTGCTCTTAGTGTCTTTCCATTGAGAATATTATGTCCAACGAGCTCTCTGCACACCAAGTTAAAAATGCCTTATATGCTATGATAATGGACAAATGGCACTGAAATTCAAATGCATTCATGACCTGTTGAATGCTGTCAGTTGCAAATACATGCTACACTCCTACATTAGCTTTGACAGCTGTGGCATGCATTGCAACAGTTGTAAAAGATTTTGAAGCTGATATTATAGATAAGTGAAGCCGAAGACTTTCAACACCACAGTCACCTCCCATGCCCATTTCTCAGCCATCCACCTGTTTCTTGAATACAATGGCACAGTTAGATAAAGCTTCGATGTGTGCTATAAGGAAGCGCAATTGTAAGAAGAGATAAAAAGGCATTTACTCAAAAGTGGAAAGACACATAAAATAACTAGAAGAGAAAAATCATAATTTGACAATGTGGCTCATTGCACGGAGTGCTGAATATTATTGGTGAAGTCAGTTTACTGTCCCTGGGGAAAGTATTCAACTCACAATACATTGAGACCTAACCTACCTAATCCCCATTGAAATGAATAAGAGTTTTACAAGATCTCATTTTAATGGGATTTAAAGTATTCCCATTGCCGCAAATGTAGAGGACGTTACAACCCAATCTTCTGTTGTGTTAAGAAGGTTTAACTCCATTAAGTTAATGAAGTTAACTTAATTAGCTTAATTAGTTAATAAACTACTTCATTAGTAGTTTTAGGTCCTACCTTCTCTCAAAATAATCCCACATGACTGGAAATGATGCCCCCAAGAACCATGGGATTGGAAACAAAACAAGCAGTCATTGAAACAATGGGAAAAACAGATTGCAAATGTAGCTTCCCACCAATGATACACAATTTGCTGTCGACATCAGTCTGTGCCCACATTGTACACTCATGTGCGAGCTGTCCCCTTGCCTGGATGGTCCACCTTTCATACGTATCAGATGAATACATTTGATTATCGTACCTTTAAATCAAATTTAAATTTGATGAAGTATAAATAAAGCAAACACAGCTTTAGGCAGTGTTTCAAAACTCCTTAGACTGCAACCCTCACAACAGATCTCATAGGCTCTCATCATTTTCGTGCTGTGACACTGCTTTATCAGTTTGTAGGCCTGAAAGATGTGTTGATGTGCTATGAGGCGGTTGCTATAAGTTCTCTACTGAAGGGGCCTGGATGATTTAAGAGATACTTTAAATTTTATTTTAAATACCTACTTTATTTTTTCAATTTATGTAATGTCCCCCTACAGCCAAAGACTATACATACAGTAGTTACCTTGGTCCTCCTAATATTCTTTGTTGATCCCAAATTTCTCAGCACTCTGGGCCTTGGCTGGCTATACACTTCACTTGCCTTGTCTGTTGTGAAGCACTGTGATTTTGGGCCACTCAGAGCCAGAGGAGTCTTCTCAAAATTGCAATTTTTAATTTTCTTTCAAACCAAATACACATCTTACACACCTCTGGCACCGACGCTCCACCCTGAGAGCTACTTGCCTGTATTAGAACGTTCTCTGATGAAACTATTTTCATCAAGTTGTCCCATATTTGGGAGATTTTGCTCTCTGCAAAGCTATTTCTAGCAAACCAGTCATCAGTCACAGTCAGTCTCCTTATCGTGTATGGGTTTGTAGAAAAGAATTTCGGATGAAGAAAACCTCTCATCGTCACCAGAACTAAAGCTGATAGAGTGATTTCTGGGCCACTGCCTCAGTACCTGAGTGGACTGGTTCCATAGTTCCATAGGCCTCATGGGAGAGTCTCCAACTTCTCTCACCAGGTTCAGAAGTATGCCTGTTGACACAAAATGGCGTTGTTCATAAGCTCATCCCAGGAGTTCACGCTAGAGGTTTAAAACCCTTCCCAATTGGTCAGGCATGCCAGGACCTGTTCTTAGAGGTGTCACATGATACTCCAACAACTGATAATGGATTGGGGGGGTTGAAGCCATGTTATTGCTCTCAAGGATCTAAAGTCTGCTCTTTTGGTCCAGGATAGCAGGATGAGTTCATGGAGGGATCACATGATACCCCAACAGTCAGTTATTATGAAGGGGATGGAAATGGCACCCTAACGGAACCATTTCCAGTCATATGGACTCCAAAACCTCTTCCTATTGGCTCACAAGGTCTTGGGTATAATGTAATAGGGGTGAAAACGAAACTTACAGGAATCATGAAACTTATCGAAAAACGATAGTTACAGGAATCATTTCCAGTCCCATGATTCCAGAAGTTGCCATTTCTTGCTATGTGATTGATGTACTGCAAAGGTGGGCTGCTAGTGATGTAGGTGGAAGGAACAGGTATGATACTTTGCAGACATAACTTCTTGTAACATATTACATGGTTCTGGAGGGGATAATTTCTGGTCACATGGGATTATTTTGACAGAAGTTAGGGCCTAAAAGTACCCCCACTGATTTCATAATTGTTCATTTAATGACATCACTTCTGAATAGCATTCAGCAGGCGCCATGAATGCTATTCGGCCCGCTGTATGAAGCGAGATTGACACCCCTGGCATACAGTGTATCTTTCCTGCCATGCCTCCCTGCAACCAGTAATTCAGAGATATACTGCTGCTGAACCCAGAAGTCAGCATGATATACTCTGATGGGCAATTGCTCTCCAGGGTTTCAGTCCAGGAACTTACGCAGCCCTAACTGGAAATGCCAGGGAGTGAAACAGGGACGTTTTGCATGTGTTGTAAGAACTTCTGCATGTGCTCTAAAACCTGAGACCTTTTACACTAAGCTGTAAAACTTACTATGGCCTCTTTCCGACCTAATTTTGTGTTGGACTATGGCAAGACTGTTTGGGTGACTTGGGCTTCATCCAACCTTGCTAGGATTCTGTGCTTCAGTAAAATTGGATGTGTCCAATATTTCATTTCTTGGCATGGAAGACTTTGGGTCAGAGGCCTTTGACAGGGACTAGATCTAGGAACATCTGACAATTCTTCAGTAGTAAACAAGATTCTGTGACATCAGACAAAATGAGCTACATAGGTGGTCATAATACCAACATACATTTTTTTTCTGGCTGTTGATTATCTCTTGCCTGATTTCTAACTACAGCTAACAATGACAAAATGAAGCAGCCAGGCTTTGAATGCTGTTCCTTGCAGTTCAGAATGATCTCCTGTAGCTGCTTGTATGTTTCCAGGTGCATTTCAAAGGCCTAGTTCTAACCTTTAAATTAAAGCCTTCCATGTTCTAGGCCAGATTGTATCCTTCCTTATATCTTTTTGATCAGAGGAGGCTTTGCCTGTGGTTCCCTTGTATGTAGAAGCAGAAGCAGGCTTCCACAGACTAACCAAGTCCAAGGGAGGTGTTTGTTTTCTCAATGAATCTGTGGTATTTGCTGTTTAACTTTTAAAAATTATTTCTCCTTGATAATTTTTGCATTTACAGTGCAATCCGACTTAATTTTTGTGCCGGTTTAACCAGCGGCGCAGCGAGAATGGGAGGCCCCAGAATGGAAAAGGGATTCAAATCCCCTTTGAATTCCTCTTTTGGAGGGGATTTGAATCCCTTTTTCCCTTCTGGGGCCTCCCATTCTCACTGCGCTGCTGGCTAAACTGGCACAAAAGTTAAGTCGGATTGTGCTGTTAGTATGTTTTAAATTTCTTTTAAATTTCCCTTATGTTTAATTTTGTAGACTTTGTACAAGCCCTTGTGAGCTGAGCACTGCACGCACACACACACACACACACACACACACACACACACACACACACACACACAATTTTACTTTGCCTCCCATGTCTCTGCTTATTTATACATTTAGATTTTCTTTTTCTTTTCCTGAAAAGTCAGGGTAGGTTACAACACTGTCACCACCTGGGAAAAACAACAGTTTCCATTTCCTATAAACAGATTGTGCAAAGGATCTCTCTTGTTGAGATGACATTGCCAAAAGAATCTCAGTGTTCAATCAACAGCCAATAAAACGGCCAACCCAGTGCTTGTAACTGTCAAAACAGTCTTTCAGCCCCAGATGTGGAGAAGGGTGTGATCGGGATTTCAGGGAAATAGGGGTGGGGCAGTGGATCTTGCCTGGGCAAGAAGCCGATTGTGAAAACACAGTACAATCCCATTTTCAACAAGGACTGTAACTAATATATCAGTGTCAGAAAGGCTGAAAAGTGTGTTGTGTTCTTTAGTTTCGCTACATGTTTTCAATATTCAATACGGAGCAAAACACACAGTTGTGACGAAGCCAAGTTGCTACAAGAACTTCATGTGTGGAAACAGCATCAAAAAGACACTGGGCTGGTTCATTTGATATTTTAGTACCCAAAGCAGTGACGTGGCTGCTCATGCTACATAGCTGTCCTGACCCCTCCCCCTTACTTTTGTGTTAGTTTTTCTGGTCAGATGGGGCAGGTTCATTTGAACTGCTCCTCTCTATATGCTGCCGAGGAACAAGGGGTGGGGGAGGCTGTGGGAAGGGGTGGATCCAGTGGGCAATGGTGCGCACCGGATCCTATCCCCTAATTTTGTGGCCTCCCTTCCCCTTTCTTCTCCTCGAACCTGTCCTGAAACTTGGAGTAGTTTCAGGTCCAAGGAGACCCAGTGTGGAGCGAGAGACTTACGTAGGGGTGAGAGGAAATAATTCCCCTTTCTCCTCCAAAGTCTCCCGGTCACCGCCCCCCCCCCCCCGGATACAGCATGCTCTGTTTTGGTGTGACTGCATCAGTGTGTGTGTGTGTGTGGGGGGGGAAGGATAGGATTGGGCTCCCATCTCTTGATCAATAGGTTCTTCTTGGAAACTGCAACTTGAAATGATTTATAATGAAACCAGTTTTACCTTAGCTTAGACTGATAAATGTAAACGTTCCCATGGCATTTTCCCATCAACTTTAAATGAAACAACTTATCTTAGGTCATCTGAGGAGGCTCTCCTACAAATACCACCCTTATCCCAAGCTAGAGGGATGGCGGCAGAACGAACCTTTTCTGTAGCGGCACCACAATTATGGAACTACCTACTGGGGAAATTAAGAACTACCCCCTTGCTCATGGCTTTTCGGCGAGGGCTCAAAACGTTTCTGTTTTGTCTGGCGTTTGGGTGACGGGTTGTTGGTGTCTGCCCTCTGCATCTGTATAGTAATGTTTTGGTTCTGCTGCCTCCTTCTGGATCAAATAGCTGCCCCCCAAATTGTTTTATTAAACCTAGATATTTTAACTGTGTATGTTTCGTCCGGCCATGAAAATTTAAGAACCTATTTGGTTTTATTGTTTTTATTCATGTTTTTTTACTCACTGTTTATATACACTGTACATTTATTATGGAGCTTCGTAAGCCACCTTGGGTATCTGCTTTAGCTTTGGAAAGGCAGGATATAAATTCATTTTTTAACAACTACAACAACAACAACAACAATTCAGAACCAACTTCCCCACCTCAGTCAGGAGTTACACACCCTGCAGTCATAGTGGTGAATTGGTGGTGGTGATAATGGACTTCATGATAGTAATTGTTCATAAGCCTCATTCAAGAACTGAGGGCGCAATCCTGCGTAATGCAGGAACGGTGAGGCGAGCGCTCCGCCATTCCAAGCCATTGTAAACGTGCCATAAAGCATGTTTGTGACAACTTTAGAGTAAGGGCGGCCGGCATGTAGGCCAGAAGCCCTTACTACGCCACCGGATCGTCCCTGTGGCCACTGGAGAAGGTAAGTGATCACCCGGCAGGCGCGGGTGCAGTCCAGGCGGTGAGGGAGGGAGGCCATTGGTCGAGCCAGCCTGGGGTGGGAATCCCCATCCCCTTCCTGGGCTGGATCCACCATTACATGGCCTCCTCGGACTTGCGCCAGCTAAATAGCTACTGGAAATCCAAGGAGGCCCATTGGGGCATCCCGGCGTTACACTGGGGAAGAGGACGAATGTCCCCTTCACCCGAGTAGACCTCCGGGCTGCTCCTGGAACGGGGATAGGATCCGGCGGGCGGCCTGGGTCACCCGCCAGATACTTACACAGGATTGGGCTGCCAGTCTTCAGAATAATGGAAACAAAGAGAAGAAGCACTTTCAGAAAGTGCTCTGAGTTTATGAAGGCCCAGTGCATTTTGAGATTGATGACTCTTCTTCAGGGACACAAAATAAATAAGCATTCCATCTAGCAAGTCAATGTAAAACCAATTATAAACCTCATGTCTTCAACATACAAATATGATATAAACTTACATGAAAGGAATAATACAAGACCTATAAAATAGGATCAGCTAAACAGCTTAAATGTTATAGCACAAAGAAACACAATGTGTAAAACTATAATCTTCTGTCCCTTCAAGAACACCAAGGCCTTTGCTTAGATGAGAGCAACATTGTTTGCTCTTCTAGTCACTGCATTCAGGCCCTTTCACTTTAAGCTAATGGAAGCACATTGACTTAAAAAACCATTTCATTTTCTTTTAAATGCAGGAATATTGAGAATAATACTACTGGATCCCATCAAAATATATGCGAAATCCGCAGGAGACATTTCATTTCCGGTTCTATTTCCTGAGCGCACAGCAATAAGTTTTTTTTAAAAAAAATATCCTCAACCAATTTGAATTACATCCAGTTGCATTTGCATTGACATCCTTCAATATTGTCAGCAACATTTTACAATTAACCTAGAAGATGATTTGTGTGTGTGTGTGTGT
The DNA here is from genome assembly GCA_026170595.1 of Plestiodon gilberti rubricaudatus. NCBI lineage: Eukaryota > Metazoa > Chordata > Lepidosauria > Squamata > Scincidae > Plestiodon > Plestiodon gilberti. The sequence continues at coordinate 43,788,202 of JANXHW010000002.1, forward strand.
GTGTGTGTGTGTGTGTGTGTGTGTGTGTTTGCACATGACTGTCCTGCATCAGGGGATTGTAGTAATGACTGTACTGTTGTACTGCATAAACATGTACATCTGCATTTTGCTGTAGGTTGCCCTACTACATAATGCTTAATAGTGTTATCAGAATCAGGACCACTGTGGTGGTGACTCAGATGGTGGATTGTGGGCAGCCACCTTTCTGTGTTCACTTACCCACCTTCCCAACTCCACACCCTTCTGATTTGAAAAGGAAGCAGGGAATGGAGCCAAAGAGGAAGTATGGTGGAGAGGAGAGTGATGGCCTAGAGAGTCTCTATTGCTGTAGCTCACCACTCTCCACTCTTCTACACTTCCTGTCCACTCCATCCCTCTCTTCCTTTTCAAATGCTGGGAGTGGATGGAGGAGGAGCAGAATAGGACGCACCTGGTACACTAGTAGGTAAGAAGGAAACGGTACTCCACTTCAACTGCCAGAATGTCTTGGGCTGAGAGCAGTATCTGTGGAAACGTTTTCATGTGTACATATTTCCCTCTTTGTTGCCCTGATTTAGTGAGATTATAGGGGGTGATTTGGTAAGTATAAGGGGATTAAAATACTGTGGGAGTGCAGCTGGTTTGGCTCAGAAGTATTACATTACCCTAGTATGCAGATATCGTAAGAATACTTAATAGCTGTGGACATAAATATAATAATAGAAAACATCATAGTCCAGGGATGTATACGAACTGGAGAGCTTTCATGGAGGATTTCAGTATAGCTAGTATAGTTATTGGAGTAGGTTCCAGGAGTGCTGGATGGAATCATATCTCTTACTTGAATTACATTATCTGTGAATTTTAATGGCAACTCTAGCTTCTCTTTTTTTCTTTCTTTATCCTATCATTTAGATTTTTTTTGTACGTACAGTATTGCCACCCCAAAAGAAATGTATTCAAATGATGGAGTTCAAGCAGTTGGAAAGGGAAGCCAGAATAGAACAGCTTAGAGAAATCTGTCAGCAGTTGAAAAACTTCCAAGCCTCTTTTCTTTGAAAGAATCTGGCTCTCATTTTCTAATGAGAACAGCGTTCCCATCAGAGCCTCATTGATGCAGATCTGTCAATTTAAAGTCCCGGAGCTACAGTGACAAGAGAGTCAACAAACAGCAAGTTGATATGGAGAAGGGAAATACACCTGTTCTACACTTGCCATGATAAACTGCTCAGTTGTTTCCAAGTTGACAGGTTATTTCTGATTATAGCGGGGGTGGGGGGCGGAATCAGAAAAAAGGGGTGCACACAAGAAATACCAATGCTAAGACCTGTCAAAGCTTCCAATTATAGCATCACATTCACAGGGTTGGAATGCAACCTTTCCAAAACAACTAGGCTGAAAAATAAATGCAGCTGTTTGTAGAGAAGCAAAGGAGAAATGCTGTTTAAAAGACTTTCAGCGCAAGCTTTGTTTTCTATACAAAGGGCAAATTACACAAGGCAAAATGAAACCATTACATAAGCACAGTTATTATATTCTGAATATGGAGAGCTTCTCATTGAATTCTGAAGCCTTTGCAAATGGGGTCTTTAGCGCTCAGACAATTCCAACACCTGCCCTTCCTACTGTGTTCTGGTTGCAATTCAAGTTTCTCATTCTCACTTGCAGAGCTCTTCAGTAAGTGACTTGAGCAGAGGTTACCTGGGGGTCCTTGCAGTCTCTAGCATGAGTCTCTAGCATGAGATGGTCTAACTCAGGGTTTCTCAACCAGTGGTACTAGTACCACCAGTGGTATTTCGGCCAACTGGTGGTGGTACTCAGTCCACCGAACCACTGGAACCCCGCTCAGACGCAGTGCTTTCGGCAGCACACTTTTGCTCCCAAGAGGCTCCTACCTTTGGCCGAGCCTCTCGGGAACGCTGAGAAGGGCCCTCCCACCCTCCCAGAGCCTCCTCCCTGTATTGGCCTCCGGAAACCTGAAAACCCAGAGATTGGCGCTGGAGGTGGTACTCGGACGGGAAGGGGTTGAGAACCCCTGGTCTAACTAGCCTCCTCCATGCATTAAGTTCAGCCATGGGAGGCACTTTCTCAGCTGGGCATAGGAAGCTGCCTTAGGTTAGAAAGTATCATCTATGTTGACTGGGTATGTCTTTCCCAGCCATACCTGGAGACTGGTCCTGGAACCTTCTGCATGCAAATCAGCTGCTCTACCACTGAGCTAGAGACCCTCTCCAATGACACTTTTTTCTTCAGAGTTACAAGAAACCGAAGTCTGAGGACCATTTTCAACATTACCACTTACATATACAGGCCACCCAAAATACAGAGGGGCCCCTGTATCTGTGGACCCATTATCCATGGATTCACTGATTCGTGGATCCAGGATCCGGGCCCCTGCGCCTATTATCTTTGTCTGTGTAGCACTTGCACCAAGCAAGCCAGGGTCTTCCTTAAACAAATCACTATAAGCAGCAGCATGCTGCTTCTAGCACAGCGTCTGAATGCTTATAGCAAGCAGCCTCAGTGCTAGAGAGGCTAGAAGCTTTTGGACGCTGCATTGTTTTATCTCATTGCTCTGTCGTCGTGTTTTCTGCCACTCCTGATCCATACGCCTAGAACACTGCTTCTCGCTATCTCTCAAGTGGTGCTAATATTTTTCTTAAAATATCATGGGACTGTGAAGAGAGTGCTTCTGAGCATATACAGAATACTGTTCCACGCGAGGATGGAATATTTTGTGAGAAGAAGGATTTAAGATTACAGCATGTGCAAAGTGTTCTTTCTTTTTTTGTTTTGAAAATAGACCTCTGGGGACCTTCACCACTGGTTGCTGGATGGCCCTGCAAGCATTGTTGTGGCTCAGCGTGACATGACAGGAGGCAGCTGACTTGAGACTTGGCTGTAAACCAGGTACAACTGCTAACTGCATGGCTTGGCTCTAATCTGTACAGCAACTCTGGGAGACCAGAGCACACGTACATACAGAGAGAGAATGTATGATGGCAATCATACATACTATCCTCGTATCTCTTCGAATCAGCAGTTATACCGGTACTTTGCATACAGTTCAGTTGCACTTACTGTACCAAGGTACACACTACAGCAAAAAGGAAACCCCAAATGCTGCAAAAAGCTAAACACGGGCTAAGTAAAATCTATGGTTGCCCCCCCTCCACACACACACACACACACACACACACACACACACACACACACACACACACACACACACCTTGACTTTATAGCCTCCTGTTTGACTGGGAGGATGAAATTCTGACCATTTGACCATCCTTTCTCTGAAGCCAATTTCCTCCATAATCTTTTCTGCACTGTAATCTTGTCTGCAATGTCTGCTACAATTTAACCCTCTCCTACCCCCCCCCCCCGGGTATTGGTTGGTAAAGGCTTGTGCTGCTTTCTCTTTCTTTCTTGTACTGACAACTTAAAGGCTTCTAAGGGACTTTTTAAATTTCGACACTGCGTTGTGGTTTTGTAGCTGTGTTCTCTACAGCAGAGGTTCTCAACCTGTGGTACGGGTACCCCTAGGGGTACGCGGACCTCTTGCTGGGGGTACGCCAAGCCCTGCCCCTTATCTGCCCCATCAGCAGCTAATTAAGTGTTAATTAATATGGATTTTAAATTGTAATTATTTTTGGAGCCCTTCTGTCTCTCTGATTTTGGTTTGGGCTTATTTTTGTACTTTGGAAAATGTACTTTGGTGGGGTGGGGAAGGGAGGAGCTGATTTTGGGAAGTGTGACTTGGAGAAAAAAGAGCTCCTTGCATCCATCTCTCTCTCTCTCTCTCTCTCTCTCTCTCTCTCTCTCTCTGAGATTTTTTCACATTTAAAATTGTTTTAGTACTTTTTATTTAATGATTAATTACCTAATTAATGGATTGATTAATCAAATTAATTAGCAGTTAATTAGCAGGGGGTACTTCAGAAAATTGTACCGTGATAGGGGGTGCCTGGGCCTCCAAAGGTTGAGAACCCCTGCTCTACAGCATCTGGCATCTGGCCTTGGTTTGCTGTGAGTTTCCTTCCAGACACGTGAAGGTCCTCTAAACCAGGGACTGCCAAATGAAAGCCACTGCTGCTGCCCCAACAGAGAAAGAATAAACATGGAGCTACTTGCCTTGCTCCTTCCCATGCAAGGCAATTCTCTTGACAAAACAGGAAGTACACTTTCTTTTTTTTATTTAAAGGGACAGCAAGGAAGAAGCCAATTAAGCTTTTTCAGCGTGGGCAGGGGCAACCTACTTCCTTACCAGGGACATGCTGGCACTGGTGTGTGCTCTTTGTGGGAGCAGTGCACACAGTCCGGAATCCGGATTTTTGGGTATTTAAATGCTAACAGCTTCATGTTGAACTCTGGTACAACTAAGAGCCTTTGGCAATCTCCATGTGGGAGTGGTAACATCTAAGCCAATCCTGGGTATATTCTGGAAGCAAAGACCTTTTATTCAGACAAGCACTTCATTGCCAAGGCTTGTTTTAATGGCCCTTTTAATAGCAGATGTATTTTTCATACAGTTTAGGGTCAAACTACATTGGCTTTCAAGCGAAGCGTTCTGAAACTATAAATAGTGCATGAGGGTGTGCAGCATGGGGTAAAAGCTAAAGCCCTCCTCCCCCTGCTGTGGTTTTGTGGCATTTTGTGACATCCCCCCCCCCCGCACTAGTTTAAAAAAAACAAAGAAGGACCAAATGCTTACATTTTCTGTGACATATGTATAAAACATATCGCATATATAACATATGGTATAACATATATTTAACATTATTATTGTCCCTTAATTAGTTTAGCAGAGAAATCCTATCTTCAACTTACACTAGTAGGATATGGTTGCTCTGATATTCCCCTGTGCTGGAAGAGCTGCAGCAAACTGTGCATTCTGCAATTCTGGAATGAATTTTAGGTGTTCTTGTTAAACCAGAAAGCAGGAGGAGAGGAACACATTTGGTAGTGTAGTAGTGAACTACAGAGGTCAAAATCTGTTCATTTCTAGTGGAAGGTTTGGGTTCCTTCCTGCTTCTTCCCCACTCCCACCCCCAAGCCTTTGAACCTAAAGACATTGTTGCTAGCCAGCATCAGAGGGCCGTCTGGGTCAGGGGGGCAGTGGCCCTCCGGGCGGCACGCGGGGTGTGTGTGAAAAGCATGCAGTGGCGGAGTTTGAAAAACGGCGTGCGGCTTGCATGATTGGCCCACCGGCCTAGGAGCTCTATTCTACTCCCGCCTAGGAGCTCTATTCTGGGCTCCTAGAAGCTCTATTCTACTGGAAAAAAAACGCGGGGGGGGGTGTTCTGTGGCGGGGGCAAGGATGCCACCGGCGGGGGCGGGCTTGTGCTGTTACGCATGGGGGGTGGGTGTCTGAGAGACTAGCTACACCTCTGTTGCTAGCAAACTTTCAAAAGGTAAGCCATCCCTTGCAGGGTTCACTTGGCCATCTCCCTGTGAGACAACGTACAGTCACTACTTTGCAGTGTTCGTTCCTACTAAATCACCATGTATGCAACCATGGAGTTGGCCACTGTCAGCATCCTGTTGTGGTTTCCTCTCTTCCTTGTCCATGACACATATGAGCATGCAAAGTCAAATGACATGGAATGTTTGAGTAGTGGAGACGCAGCTTCCAATACCTGCTTAGGAAGCTCACTGGGTGGCCTTGGGCAAGGCACTGTCTCTCTCCTTAATTTAATGTGCAGGATTATCAAGAAAGATACATAAGAAATTACACTGAAACTTTCTAGATGATTTATTATTACGATACTTCAGCACCGCTGAAGCAAGTATGCTGGACTGGTTTTGTTCTGCAATTCAGAATGTAGCCAAGAACTTGGGAATCACAGAGGTACTGCTGTAGGAGTCTTATGTTCCAAGCAACATGGTTTTCTGGAACTGAGCTGGTGTAATTTGCTCAAGGCCAAGAATGTCACGATGTTTCTTCAGACTTCTAGGCACTGCTCCGAGGGCACCAATGACAATTGGCACAATATTGACCTTCTTCTTCCAGAGAACGCCCAAGTTCTACTTGGTTTTGATATTTGATATTTTGATATCTACAGGTTTTGATATTTTGTGATCTTCTCGTGTTCTTTGTCTTCAATTCTGCTGTCTCCTGGGACTGCAACATCAATGATCCAAACTTGATTTTTCTCTTTGTCAACTACTGTTATATCTATCGTATTGTGTTCTAGCGTTTGTCTGTCTGTAATCTGAAGTCCCAAAGAATCTTTGCTTGGTCTTTCCCAGTGATTTTTGTCGGGTTTAGGATCCCATGAGTTTCGGTGTGAAGGTAATTTGTATTCAATCGAGTGTGGAGGTAATTTGTATTGTAATTTGTAATTTGTAAATAGTAATTTGTATTGTTTGCAAAGATTCCAGTGAACCATAGCTGCAACTCTGCCATGACATTCTTTATAGCCAATTTGGGCAATCTTGCTACAGGCACTGACCAAATGGTTGACTGTTTCATCATCAGGTTATTGATCCAGAGAGAACATGCTTTCCATTTCCAGAGAGAGAGAGAGAGACAGAGAGAGAGAGAGAGAGAGAGAGACTGCTTGCCCGTTTCGACAGTGGAGTGAGGGCTGCCAGCTTCCGTGCCGGTGGCTCTTACTCTAGACTCATCTCAAACATGCTTTACAGCATGTTTGTGACAGTTTAGACTGGCGGAGCACATGTTCCGCCTGTCTAAAGTTAATGTGGATTGCACTGTCACTCTATTGCTTTTTAAGTTGGTATGGCCATTGAGTTTTTAACTGCTTCATGTGCTCTTCCTAATGCAGAGGGGGGTAGCAAGGCAAGCGGGGATGGTGCGTAATATGTGCCACCCACATTTTTTTCCTCAGATATTTTTTGTGTCCCCCAATCATTATGATCTTTAACTTTCCTTTCAACTCTAAACTGTCATTTTCTAACTTAACTGTCACTTTTCATTGGCTATCTAGAACCTTCCTTCTATCTGAATCAGTTCTCTTCAGAACTGTTAGTAATACAGTATTCCACAGCAATTACATAGATGATCATTTGATTGAAAATTATGTAATTAGTTTGTGTTAAATTTGGTGCCAGCTCCAAAAACTTTAAATTCATATATTTAGGAAAGGATTGTTTTACACTTTTTACAGCGCAATCTGACTTAACTTTTGTGGTTAAAGTTTTCAAAGGTAGGGTACCTATGGTTTCTTTTTATACGTTAGTTTTGTATCTGTTGCTGGACGTAACTGTGTCAGATAGAATGACTAGAGGCATCACAGTTTTTCAGTGTACTTAGCTTCAGGGTTAGGAAGCCAGAGGTAATGGACACAAAAGATTTTGTTCAAAGCGCTGGAAATCTCATACCAACAAACTATAAGACTGACAGTATCAACTTCAAATCTCCAGGCTTTGCAGTTAAGATTTGCTTTTTGCAGCAGAGAGTCAGCAAATATTACAAATGACCCGTTTTCATCAAAAAGCCATTGAATTACTGCAGGAAAAAAATTCCAATTTGCCTCACATTTGGAAATGTATTGGCTTTAAATGATCTACACTGATATTTTTAAAAGGGTTCTGGAATGATAAAAGGAACTTCTGGGATATAATTATGTTACACAGAAAGCAGATTCATAGAAATTACTTCTTATTGAACAAGAGTGTCCTGGGGAGGTAGCAGCAATTTCCATCAAAATAAACCACAGCAACATTATAAATTGCATTGGCACAGAACCTAATGGCCAGACAAACATTGCCTTTGGAGGGATTTTACAGATGCAGATACACTCAGTTCTGGCTGAGAGAATGGATTCTGCCTTGCCTACACCCACTGTGCAGAACAGCTGCTTCATATAGTTGTAGCAGGCATGCGAGATCCGAGGCTGTTTATAGAACAACATCCGTCGGGGCGCTGTTCTTATATGGTGCCCCCTTTTGTATAAACAGCTGTGCCTTTACTGTTGCATTTCTTGCAACCATGTACACTGAAGTCCTATTTCCACATTTATCCTTACACCCACCCAAAGAAGACACAAGACAAGCTGCTTATGGAGAGATGGTCACTTTATTTTGTTAATGATGAGAAGAAGACCTGCAGAGACAACGTAAAGGGAGAACTCCGCCCCCCATGGCGTGCGTGATCTGGTCGGGGGAAATTGGCCAAGCCATTTTCTCCCCCTGCTTGTTTCGGTGTCCACACCCCAGCTCCAGGCCCCCCAGGCCAGCTACCTGGGGAGCCTCTCATTGCCAACCCCCAAAGGGGCTGAGACAGCGGAGCAGGCTCTGAAACCCATGCTGGCACGCCAGTGTTGGGCTTCGCCTGCTCCAGCCCGGAAGTTTGCCAAACTGCCTCACCGAGCCGCTGGAGCATCGTTATGAGTGGCCTTGGCTCACTTCCTGACCTTGCTGAGCTCACGATGCATGCCGGTCCCTACCAAGCCTACCTACCTTACACACACGCCACCTGCCAGGTGACCCACTGGCGGAGAGCCTACCCCCAAGGACACAGTCTGAGGTAGGCGAAAAAACCTCCAATTGGTGCCAATCTATTGGAAGCAAAAAATTCCTACCTGGCCCCCGATGGGCAACCGGCTAGTCCCAGACTATGCTAAGGGCGGGTGGGCTGGGGCTTCGCTGCCCAGGCGCCGACTGAGAGGCCAGGCTGCGCGGTGTCGGCCTCTCGTCGACGCCTGGGCCATGTGACCCCGCCCGGCCAATCACGGGCCGGGCCTGCAAAAAGCCTGCCTGCTGCCTCCTCCAGGAGGGGCAGGATAACTTCCCCGCATTGCCATGGCAATGCAGGGGTTTTCTTTTACATGACTGAAAATGTGTGTAGAGAGAAGGGGTCATTTGCTGACAGAATTGCAACACAGACACATATTGTTGTCCCCAACAATTAGCACATCTTCTTACTTTGCTCAAGTGAGAAAATCTTCTCTCATGCCATGTAGTTTTAAAATTTAGTTTAGACCAGGGGTTCTCAACCTGTGGTACGCATACCCCTAGGGGTACGCAGACCAATGGCTGGGGGTACGCCAGAGCCTCTCCCTTATCAGCTGTGATCAGCAGCTGATTGTCCAGAATTTTTAGTTACTTGTTTCCGTGCCGAAGCTCCGCTCCAGCATGCAAGCAGGGGCAACATGACCTAGAACACCACCTGATGTTGCCTCAGGTCCACCACTACCTCTCCACTTCCCTCCCCCTCCCTTTCCTTTCTCCATGCATGGTTTCTTCAAATGTGGAAGGACTTCTGGCTTTGTTTACAGGAACTATAAACTCGTAACCTGAGGAACTCAGGGCAGGAGGTGTGGTCTGGAGGTTGAGCCCTCCTGAAGAAGCTAAGCAGGGTCGACCTCAGTTCTCACTTGGATGGGAAACGGCAGCTGCTGACAGACCTCATGAAGACACTGAGAGAAGGCACCATGAGAGGGTGGAATGCGGAGGAGTCAGCTAGAGAGAGGACAACCCTCTGAGGGTGAACTGCGGTGAACAACGGCGGAACCACGGTAGAGCGCGTGGAGCAGGAGATCCAGGCGCTCGATCACGGGCGGGTGGCAAGATTGCGGGGCGGGGAAACTCACCCTCTCCTGAAGAGCAGCGTCATGTCTGGGCCCTCCCTCCCTCCCTGGAGTCGGTTTGGCTCCGAAATAAGAGCAAAACGGGCGAGGGGCGCGTCGACGCGACGCTGGCCCCGCCCCCACGCGCCCGGGCACCCTCCCGGCGCCTGTCGCCTCTGACGGTGAACTGTGAAGCTTGGAAGTGCAGAGCACAAGCCAGAAGGAGGGCTACACTCAGAAGGGAAACATCTTGAGTATGGAAGATTCTATTTATGAATAGAACAATATTGTAAAGACCCTTATCGGGTCTAGGATAGCCAGTCTATGAAAAACGGCCTTGAATAAATCTGATGACAAATCTGATGATGAGGAAGGAGGTATATGGTCAATATATGGTCAATATATAAAAGATGGTCAAGTGGTGGTCCACAGGTTTAATCTGTCCCCCACTGATGGTTTATTTGGGGGGCTCCTACCTTGCTGCACACAGAAGTCTACAGGGTGTCCTGTCATTATCCAATGGAAATAGTGTCTGTCAGGTCAGCAGAATATCCTGAATATGGCTTTTGACCTGTGTGTTGCCAATCCCCAAACCGTTTGGTGCAGGAAACAGCATGGTCATGCAAATGGAGCACACACCAGTGTCACATATCTCTTTTTACATGGCCCAATTCAGATGTGGTGCCAGTATTCTATAACGTGAGAAAAACGTACAATCTCAGCTGCTTCTGAGATTTTGGTAAATTAAAAAAAAATAAAAAATGGAAATTGCATCTTCAGTGTGATCTAATCAACAATTGGGTAGCATAGACAAAATGGAAACAGCCACCCAGTCCCATTTTCCCTCCCCCCTCTCTCCCTCCACCCCTTTCTCTGTAGGATTGTTTTTCATGAAGAAATAGTTGAGAACGTTTTTTTTAAAAAAAAACAAGTCCTCTAACATCTGCTGCTCATCAGTTTCAGTCAAATATATCTAATAATGGCAGTATAAAGATCCAGCTGTTAGTATTCGTCATGTTTGCAACCTTGAGTGCAATGAGTAAAGAAACCCCAAGGAAATACAGTTATTTCAGGCAGTTTTGGTTGTCAGAGTATCTGCTTAATTCAGGACACAGGAGGCTACTGAAAAGCTCCGACTGCTAGCAAGCAAGCAAACAGAGATCCAGAGGGCATTTTATTAGTGTTAACTATTCATTTTATTATAACTTTTTTTTTCCAGATTCTTTATTCTGGTACTTATATTCCAAAGACAAAGAAAGCATTTAAAGAGTAGGCAGTGAACCATGTTGTTTTTCATTACAGGAGACAATTACATTCAACTAGTATGATTATTTGTCAGCTGTAATTGTTCTCAGAGCCGTCTTGAAAGATGGCCTGCAAAATTGTTAGGGGGAAGTCATGAAAACAAACACAGCAGTACAGTACACAGTTGCATGCAGTGGGGGCAGGGGTGTAGAGCAGGGGGGAGCAGAGCTCTGGGACTCTCCTACAGCAGGAGCGCTGACAACTTCAGCAGGAGCACCTAGGAGATGCCTTTGAAACTTTTTTCAGGACCTGAGCTGCGAAGAAGCATCAGGCTCAGCATGAGGCAAACTGAGACATTTGCCTAGAGGCATATGTTAATGTCTAGGCCACCATCTTTCACAAGCGCTACCTGAGAAATAGCATACAAAGGAAAAGGTATCCCCCGCTCAAAGGCCGGTTGTGTCCGACTCTAGGGTGCAGGTGCTCATCCCCGTTTCTGACTGAAGAGCGCTGTCCAAAGACTGCTGCAGCGGTACCTATTTATCTACTTGCAATTTCTTACTTTCGAACTGTTAGGTTGGCAGGAGCTGCGGCGCTCGGGCCTCGAACTGCTGTCCTATCGACCTTCCGGTCTGCAGTTCAGCGTCTTAACCACTAAGCCACCGCAGCTCAGAAATAGCATATAGTTCATGTTATATTAAAGCTACAATCATACACAAATTTAAGGGTAAGGGTAAGTCCAGCTGAACACAGTGGGACTAACTTCTGAGTGAGCATGCATAGATTAGCACTCTTACAGCCCAATCCTATCCCCTCGCCAGCCCATAGCATGCAGCACCACTGCCAGAGTGTGCACTGTATGCTATGGAGGGGTGACCAGATGGCCCTAGAGGGGGTTTTCCTTGGACCTAAATAGCTGGCACAGATCTGAGGAGACCCATTCAGGCAGTGGAGGCTTGCCCCAGGGTAAGGGAACAAAAGTTCACAATCAAGGTGGCTTCCGGGACTGCCCTTCTCCAAAGGATGCAGCATGTACTGTGCTCTGTTGGGTTAGGGTTAGGGTTGCATCATCACAGAGTTATTGTTCAGTTTGAGCTGTAAGAAATAGAAACACTTTAATGGAGAAATTGAAAGTTGATTTTTGAGTACGTTATAGTCTTGATGCTGTGTAGCTATGCAGGTATGGCTACGTGGGGAGGGGTGTCATGATGAGTGCCTAAACTTCAAAATTTACCAGTACACCACAGGGTGGAGCTACATTGTGATCAGTGGGATCTAAGCCTAAATATGTATTCAGTAGCTGTCCAACTTCCCAGGAGCAGGGCGTATGGCGTCCCGTGGGGAGTGTATGGTGTCCCATGGGGGGTGTTGCGGTGGCTGCCCCCCCCACGGGGGCTGTAGTACCGCTACTGACTTAAGTTAGTAACTGGAAGTGAAAAATTAGGAAAGATGCCCAAGAAACAGGAACATAGAAGATAGGTTGCTACATAATGTAGAAAATGTACTATGCTCCACTATTAGGGACACAGTGGCAAGCATGTAGCAATGAGCCAGCATTGAAAACATATCAAATTGCTGACCACCGATGCACCAAATCCTTCCGGGATGCTTAGATTTTTTTTTTTCCTTCCTCATCCAAACCTAGTCCAACATACAGATATACTACAGCTTTGAACATAACTCAAAGGAAACCTCCTCTCCTCCAATCAGGATATATGGACTCTTGACAGCCTATGGTACTACATTCCTGGGGTTTCTGCAAATCCATATGTTAACTGGTGGGGATGTCAGTCAAGTCAGGAACTAAATGAGAGACAGGTGGCAACGATTGCTCTTGGGAGTAGACAGTCCTCCTACCCCCAAATATAAATGAGAGGTGTTTCCCCCCCAAAAAAAATCTCCCTTTCATTCTGCCCCTTGTACAGTAGGATGAATATCTGAACATTTACTGCATCCTATAGATCAGGATAGGTGTGTATGTCCTTTTTCCAAATGAACAATTTACATTGTAGAAGAAACAGGCAGGAAGTTGCAGGCTGAATTCCCACTCCTTCAGCTTGAGCATTGCTCCAGACCTCGGTATCAGGCCCCCTGAGGAGCAAGCAACATACTAAAATTCACAGCAGGGATTGGAATAGCATATGCTTAACTGCCTGAAATTCACTCAGCCTCTCCTAAGAAAAATACCATATGGGCTGTTTGCTGCATCTGATAATATCCCAAAGGCTTTACTTATTTAAATGTGCAAATCTCAAGATTTATTTTTTTAACTAGACTGTTGTGATGACAGATCCAATGAGATATTCTTTACACGAAACAGACACAGCGAGCAGTCTCATCCCACAGTCATCCCCATCAGTTGTGTTGATGCCAAAGGAGCAATGTAGTCTACAGGTTTTTACACATGTGGGCTGTGAAGATTATTAAGTACGTTTACAACCCATTAGATACAGGGGAAAAAAATCCTGCTATACAATGTGCACATAGTAGAAAAAAGAATACGTCACAAATAAAAGGGCTGAGTTCGGCAGCTCATCATTCAGTGTTGGGACATTCTGGAAAATAAACCAGTTGAACCAAGAATAAGAATCTGAAACAGCTGGACTGACAGCAAATGAAAGGGCCACAGATGGGAACAGGCTGTTGTACGCAGAAGGTCCCCTGTTCAAATCTGTCTTCTCCAGGGCTAGGGAATACCTTATCTGAAACCCTGAGAGGTGCCACTGGTCAGCGTAGATGGTATTGTGGGGCCGATGGACCAAGGGAGCCTCACGACAAGGCAGCCTCCGATGTCCCTTACTACTGATGGAAGCAACTGATGGAGTAGGCTGTTTCTCTCCTACGCTTCAAGGGTTTTGTGTGGCTCTGCCTTCACTGTGTGTGGCCTGACCACATCCCTGGCATGCCCACCTGTTTCTTCTCTGTTCTGCATTCCACAGACCAAACCACAAGGAACTCAGGAATGCTTGTGAGGCTGTGTCCTACAAGGTAAAATAGCTACCATTTCTGTGCCACCTGTGGTTCAGTCTTGTTACTTCTTTCTTGTGCTCTTGCATATCTGAAAAGCAAGATCAAAATACGGATCCCAGCACAGAGTAGCTGTTATTCACATATGTTTACTGTTCAGGAAAAGGAAGGAATCTGTAGGTTATGTACAGTATTTAAAGCCAGGTGATGTGAGTGCATTCTGTAATATTCCATAATACATACTTCTATTATGATGGACAGTAGGATATGCTTTACTAAATTATTGCTTTTCCTAAACTCCCATTATAGAAATCCACTGTGGCAGTCATGCATACTCATGCCAGTATGACTGTATATTTAAACAGCACTCCTGTTTATCGGAGCATCTGGTTATTTCAATAGTGCCAAAGTCCTCTGGGCCATTTCTATTATCTTGCAGTTCTAATATCTCTTGCTGTGTGTTGAAATGTAAAGATAAAAGTTATTACAAATGTCGGAATAGTAGCACACAGCAGGACTCTTTAAAATAACTCAATGATTTATTGCTAACACAACACACTGGAAAGGTCCAATGCATAATAAACACTCAGATTAGTGAATGGAAAACAAGCATGATTTGTCTGATTTGTCTACTTTCTAGTCCATCTGGGTCCCGGACTGCTCAAACTGCTGAGGATATCATACAGGCCAACCACTCACACAGACTTCTGCTGCAAAACTGATACTGTTACCCCTAGTTCTCCCACATGGCCCTCTCATCCTAAGGCCATCTGGGTTTGCCTCTTAAAAAGACAATGCATAAAAGAAATTTCTTCCTGACAAATGTTGGAGAATGAATATGGATTCGTTCAGAAACTGCTCTGGTATGTGTCTTTACTTTTTAAGGTTTTCAGCAGCGGTCCTGTATATACAAGTCTAAAAAAAAATTCTTAGAAGCTTCCTGATCTTACAATATCATAATTAAATAAACAAACAAATGCAAAAAATCAAAAAGACATGCTAAGTGTAAGTCAATATGTACTGATAATGGCTGTTTTTTCATGATTTTGGGACAGAGTCATCTGCATTTGCAGTCAAATGACAGGAAACGGTTTGATTTTAGATCTATTGTCGAATTATTTTTGAAATGATCATTGCATCATTTTGAATGATTATTGAAAAACCTCTGGTGGAGTTAAGAATAAGAACTGCACATTTGTTGGTAGCTGCAAGGACTATAATGGCACCACAGTAGAAACCTTGTGGTTCCCTTTCTAAGGACGAAATCCACACTAAACTTCCAGTGCTGGAGCGAGCGCTCCGGTGCCGGGAGCTGTTGCAAACGTGACGCAAGGCATGTTTGCGCCTACTTTAGAGCAAGGGAGGCCGGCGCAAGGCCGGCCTCCCTCACCCCATCACCGGACTGAGAATGTGACCGCTGGAGGTAGGTAAGGCTCCCACCGGCGGCCACATGGGGGTCCGGGCAGGGAGGAAGGGGGGCCATTGCGTGAGCTGACCTGGGAGGAGGCGGGAATGGCTTCGGCCATACCCCCATCCCCGCCAGGCTGGCTTGGCCGTTACACGGAGGCCAATCGAGCCGGCTCCGGTTTACACCCTGGGAAGGGGATGAATGTCCCCTCCCTGAATAGACCTCCGGCCCACCACATGGTAGACCTCTGGGCCACCTGCCGGATACTTACGGTGGATTTGGCTGTAAGTCAAATTGGTTGAACAGAGTGTTCATAGCTGCAGCAAGGTAGATGCTCATTTGTATAAGATGGGGAGTGTCTGTTCGAATATCATGTTGGCTAGGTGGGTCACAGGCTGGTTAGAAGGTTAGGTGGACTGGTTGTTTCGATGTTGTGGTGGCATATTATCATAATGTGTTTGTGCGTTCTTTTTATGCATTGGTGTGTATATGTCTGTTTTATCAAAAAAATTATGTGGGTCGGGATTAAAAAAAGAGAACATATTCATGGAGCAACTGCACAGTTTCTGGGGCAGACAAGGAAAAGTGCCTCAACTGTCAAACGGATATGGAAAGAGTTCATCATAATAATTCTGTGTAGTTTTCTAAATAAAAAAAATGAGGAGGGAGGAGTCAATATAGGCAGTTGCTGCTGTGTGAAGGTTTGAAGGTCTTTGGGGGCATCTCCAACATCTTTTTCACGGGGGCAGACTGTGGCCTTTTAGGGAACAGATCACTGGTCATTATATTTGTCTGACAACATCTATGTGGGCAATGTGAGAATACTGTATTTACTGAAGTATAAGTACATGGCGAGCTAGCTTGAGTCAGTCATTTTGCCTTCTGCGCCTTTAATGGATTGTTCCTAATTTAACATTCCAAATGTTCCAGCATCAAGGAAGCATGGGAGTATAAAAGTGTTGGCATCTCCTCCAGCTGGCCTCTCAGTACTGTGGAAAATAAGGTCATGCAGGTTCCTTCCCCATAGTATGGCGTACAGGGGCCTTTGATGGCAAAAGGAAAAGGAGTCATTCCCAGTGGCCAGCAGAGGACCACCCACGCAGTCTCAAAACACACGGACCACTGACTGATGTGTTTAATGAGTACACAGTAAATTTCTGAGCCATACCGTTACGTGGGCAGGTTTGTGAAAAGACGCCTGTGTTAAGAGACTTTTCAAATGCTCCTCTCCTCAGTCTGTTCCTTAAGAAGGAAAACCTTCATGTGCTGGAATGGAAATCAAAACTACAGCAAGTAAAGAAAAACTGAGGGCAGAAATCCTTTTTAAAAAAGTCTATAGCCAAAATGCATATAACGTCTTTTGGCAGAGTTAACAGCTTTTCTTATTTCAGTGCTTTCAGCTTCCTAAAATGCTTCCTGATGCAGGCATTGGTCCAATTTTACTACAGATTGCTTGGTTTAGAAGCTAAGGTATGTTGCATAAACTCCTTAGAGAATCTACAGATCAGCTGACATCAGCTGACATCTGTAATCTCTGTCTCTCTTCTTTAGGCTTCATGTACCAAATCTGGAAAGGTAATTATTCTGGTTTCTGGCACATCCAAAGTGTCCTAATATCAGGGAAATCACATTTTGGTCCCAGAATGCACTCTTGTGTAAACACACATCATTGTAAATGTGAGAGAGGGGAACAATATTAACAGGTGAATTGCTGTGGAGATGGGCTTTTCAATTTAGAAGAGCCTTCTCAACTTGGATTAAATTTATATAGGACAAAGATAAAATCACCCTTGTTGGAAGCCACCCTGGTATAATTAGAAGCAGTTGCACTTTGGGGGTATTTACTGCTAGTTGCATCTGTTAGAAAGAACGTTGAAACCCCTCCAAAACAAACCATTACACCTCACTGCATGATGAATGGTGCTAGACACCACTGTCTTCCATGGCTATGGGCAGAAACTCATCTTGGCCGAACCTGAAAGTTAATTTCAGAATAAACATTTGGTTTGGTTGGAAAGGGCACTTTTAGTTTATCAACATTTATATTTTTTTTTTCAAATGAAGAGAAGCATGGGGAAATAAATTAAATGACCATTTAAGAGAGAAAATGAAAATGAAATTACGAATTAATGCTCTTTTTCCTCATGTGCTCACTCCTGCCAAAAGCTATTTTTCCTAATTAAAAAGTTGCCTGTTTCTTTACAGTACTTTGCATGTCTATAGTGCTTTCTGGGTGTGCAAAGCGCTTCACATATATTACCTTACACAACAATCCTGTAAGATACATAAGGATTATTATCACCATATTGCAACTGGGGAATTTCAGCTAAAAGGGCATGACTTTCCTAAAGCCACAGGTAGTGAGTTCCCAGCAGAGGTAAGATTAGATACCAACTATGGCAACTCTGATTCACAGGTCAGTTTCTTAGCCACTAATCCACACCGGCTTCTTCAAACGTTTCTCTTTTGTACTTTTGGTTATCTTCTTCATCCTTCTCCTCCAAACGTTCCTACTCATCTTCCTCAGTGCTCTCTCTTTGATTCTTCCCCTTTCATTCCACTTGCTTCTCTGCATGCTTGACTTTTATCTTTCACCCAAATTTCACCTCTTGGATGTTGCTACTTTTCTTGAGTCCTCTAAACCTGCAACCTGCTTTCTAGATCCTCTTCCTTTTCTTGCTCCTATTGTCTCATGGCCCAATGCGAATGGGTGTTCCGCTGGCTCAGCGCCAGTCAGATTGTGAGCCCTTTTGGGACAGGGAGCCATTTAATCATTTGATTTTGTCTGTAAACCGCTTTGTGAACTTTTGGTTGAAAAGCGGTATATAAATACTGTTAATAATAATAATAATAATAATAATAATAATAATAATAATAATAATAAAGGTGCTCCAGCAGCACATGAACTTGTGCACTGCTGGAGTGCCAACAGGAAGGCTGGAGCCTTTCCATGGGCTCCAGAGCAACCAGAAAAACCGCCAATGGACGTAAGGTGGTCACTGGAGGTAGGCGGTTCGACTCTGTCGGGCTGCTCCTCCGACAGCTGCACTGGCTGCCGATTCGTTTCCGGGCCCAATTCAAAGTGCTGGTTTTGACCTTTAAAGCCCTATACGGCTTGGGGCCAGGATATTTGAGAGACCGCGTACTTCTATATAGTCCGGCCCATTTCCTTAGATCATCAGAGAAGGCCCTTTTGCGAGTGCCGTCGCCCAGGGAGGTGCGAGGGGCGGCGGCCAGAAACAGGGCCTTCTCAGTAGTGGCACCAACCTTATGGAATTCCCTCTCTTTTGACTTACGAACTGCTCCCTCCTTGGACACTTTCCGGCGAGGCCTAAAAAACCCTTCTTGTTCAAAGAAGCCTTCTGAGCCTTTGCTTTTTTCACATCTTGCTGGTATGGGTGGGGTGCTGCTGTTTTTATGATCTTGTTTTAAATGTAATTTTTTAATCAATTTTTAGATGTTTTTATTACTGTTTTTTTTTTTGCTGTTTAAAAAGTAATTATCTATTTGTATTTTTTGTATTTTTGTATTTTATTCCTGTGTAAGCCGCCTTGGTTCCCTTTGGGGAGAAAGGCGGGATAGAAATATTGTAAATAAATAAATAAATAAAAAGGTGGCAGGGAAGGAGGGACGGGGTGGGATGAGGGCAGGGAGAAGGCAGAATGGGGTGGCGGTGCGGGATGAGCGGATCAGGTGTGGGAAGGGTGTGTATATAGAGAATACGTCTTAGCCATGCTTTGAACTACATTACTGACCTGCTTAGTGCATGGGTGAAATCAAATGCAATAGATTTCAGCTTTAAGAATAGCCTACTTGTGTTTTGAATCGCACCCTTCCCACACCTGATCCACTCATCCCGCGCCGCCACCCCATTCTGCCTTCTCCCTGCCCTCATCCCACCCCGTCCCTCCTTCCCTGCCACCTTTTTATTTATTTATTTATTTACAATATTTCTATCCCGCCTTTCTCCCCAAAGGGAACCAAGGCAGCTTACACAGGAATAAAATACAAAAATACAAAAAATACAAATAGATAATTACTTTTTAATTATCTATTAAATAATTTTGCTAACCAGCAATTTTGCTAACACAGGTCCAAATAGACCCCCTGTGCCATGGAGGCTTACCCTTGGGTAAGGGAATGATTGTTCCTTTACCCAGAGGAGACCTCCACAACTGACCCCTCCATCCGCAGGATGCTGTGGTAGCCATTTCGGGGGGGGGAGTAGGATTGGGTAGTGGCATTGATTTATATCATGAATCACTCCCTACCTATGATTCTTTTCTATTATTACTTCTAGACATGCCAATGGTTGGTGCTGTGATCACAAATCAATGTCAGTAGCTCCTTCCTAGGAAAACAACAGAAGGAAGCTGAGTCAAACTGCCAAGAAATATTGTGATTAAGAATCAGCATCCTCTTGCAAGCATGTAACCTTATAGGCCTCTGAGCACCATATTTGTTGAACAGTGGTTTATTATTATTATTATTATTATTATTATTATTATTATTATTATTATTATTATATCCCTGAATCTATCCTGCCCAGTTTAATTCCTGTACTGAATTAATGAGACATTTATGGGGACAGACTTTTGTTCATCTGGTTCATTTGTTCATTTGTTCTGGATGTGGAAACCTGCTTCCGTAGCCATGTATTTATTGTATTCATTAACTCAGAGTGACTAAGTTTAAAGAGACAAAACTAAAGCCCATTTCACACACCCAAACAAGCCTGTTAAGAATGTCTGACAACTGGATCAGAGCAGAGTTTTGCACCAAAACAAACATAAAGTTGATTTACAATGGTATCATGTTGAAATGACAAGCACTACCACACGAATGTTTGCCCTATTTTCAGCAGCTTTGTAATGGTGTCACAAATGGACTGAATTACCAACCATTTCACTAGGCAGATTGTATGGAATTCCATGATCTAGAACAGGGGTGGGCAACCGGCGGCCCGCGGACCGGATCCGGACCCCGGAGCGATCCGGTCCGGCCTGCGCGAGACCGGACCCGAGTCAATTAGGTCCGGCCCGCGCGAGCAGACCGGAGGCTACGCCAGCCCCGCCGGTCCCTCGCGCGCTCACCTCGGCGCGACTCCTTTCGAATCCGGCAGAAGCAGCCGGATTCGAAAGGAGTCACACCGAAGGGAGAGCGCGCGGCGCGCTCACCTCGCGCGACTCCTTTGGACCCGGCTGCTTCTGCACATGTGCAGAAGCAGCCGGATTCGAAAGGAGTCGCGCCGAGGGGAGAGAGCGTGGGGCGCTCACCTCGCGCGACTCCTTTGGACCCAGCTGTTTCTGCGCATGTGCAGAAACAGCCGGGTTCAAAAGGAGTCGCGCGAGCAGCGCGCGCGGGGCCGGTGGCGGCGGCGGCGGAGG
Source organism: Plestiodon gilberti rubricaudatus (assembly GCA_026170595.1). NCBI lineage: Eukaryota > Metazoa > Chordata > Lepidosauria > Squamata > Scincidae > Plestiodon > Plestiodon gilberti. The sequence goes on from JANXHW010000002.1 coordinate 43,808,721, forward strand.
CCACCTGAAAAAGGTAAGGAGAGCATGGGGGCGGTAAGGAGAGCATGGGGGCGGGGTGTGTGTGTGCGCCCTCCCGCGCGCGCGCACGCACGCCGGGGGACCAATTTGCGATGGAGGGGCACACGGCCCGCGGGACATTTTCCCCATGGGAAAATGGCCCTCCATCGCAAATAGGTTCCCCACCCCTGATCTAGAACAGCAAAACTGTTCTCTTGAATATTTTAGGTGAGAAAATCACCTTAGTGCACTAAGAAAAAAAACTTCACATTTCACACTGGCCGTTAATATGAAGCTGTTTGAAACCGAAGGGACAAATCCAATTTTATGGAGGCGTTCAGGTATTGGCATTATTGGGGGCAAAGGTTTAATATTTCAACCACTGCTTTGGATTTATGTCAAGATGTTCATAAACTGATCAATGACACTAGCTCATAAATATAACAGAGAAGATGGAGCACCTTTGCTAAAAATATTCCGAAATTCATCTCCTGCTTTGGGTGGGGGCATTATTATTCTTGAATCCCTGGGTGTTCACGGAAATGGATTCAATTTTGTTTTTCAATTATGATGAGAAATGATCATACCAAGGTTCATGTTTAAAATAACATCCATTCTACAAGTTCATCATTCTGGTGGACCTGACTTTGTGGCACATATGTAATGCAGCAGACCAGCGAGAGTTCATTATTGCAACCTCTTCTTCTGTGCAATGGTAAAAAAAAACCATGGTAATAGTTTCGGAATGGCTGTTATTACCATACTTCAAGAGCTCTTACAGAAAACCCATTTCCCACTTCATCCATTAGAATAAATTGTGAAAACGTTTCTTTTGTTTCCTGAACGATTACAGTATGCTTTGATGGGCCAATATAGAGAATACGTCTTAGCCATGCTTTGAACTACATTACTGACCTGCTTAGTGCATGGGTGAAATCAAATGCAATAGATTTCAGCTTTAAGAATAGCCTACTTGTGTTTTGAATCGCAAATACTGCATGTGGGGGAAAGGAATCTACGTATTGCGTTTAATGCATCAGCTGTAGGCGTATGATGAGAGCAGGTAACAAAATAGGTCTTTGAAGACACGAGGTCAAAAGCTGTACATAATTAGCATTTTATACAACATTAGTAGGCTAGATCTGGGAAGAAGGTAACATACTAAGCTCAGTCATCAGGGATGTAGATCAAGTCTCTGGGTCGAAGTCTCAAGTCAAGTCCCAAGTCTTTGCCCCCAAGTCCTGAGTCTTTGGCTGCGAGTTTTGAGTCCCTATCTATTTAATGGGGAAAATGGGTTTAAACCTGAATAAAATCCAACTTGTCATAAAAGGTTCCAAGTTTCGAGTCGAGTCTTTTACAATTGTCAAATCAAGTCCGAGTCGAGTCATTGACGCGACTTGAGTCTGACTCACATCCGAATCAATAGACTCAAGTCTACATCACTGTCAGTCATACAATGTGTAGTTTTGTTTCCTCATTTAATTGTGCACAATGTTGCAGTCAGCACCCTGCTGACATCAGCAGCAAACCTCCCATGTATTATAACAAGATGGGTTCTATCCCCATGAATCTTCTGTGTATGTGCATTTGTAATTTCTTTTTTGCAAGACATATAGCCATTGTGGCGAGAAGCTTATCTGGAATGGGATTTGGGGAGAGGGGAGTAAATTCCCCCTCCTCCACACAGTGTACTGCAGGCGTGGGGAACCTCTGGGCCGCGGGCCGGATCCGGGCCGGATCCGGGCCGCGGGACGATCCGGTCCGGCCTGAGCGGGACCGGACCAGAGGCTCCGCCACCGCCCGCCACTGCGCGCCTACTCATCTTAAAAGCAACCTTTCTGGACCTGCGCACAGCGCCGCTGAAGCCGAGATTGCCGAGAGGGCAATCTCGGCTTCAGCGGCGCTGTGCGCAGGTCCAGGAAGGACGCTTTTAAAAGGAGGAGGCTACTCCTTCTGAAAGCGGCCTTCCTGGACCTGTGGGAGGTAAATTCGTGTGGGGGGGTCAAATTTGTGGGGAGGGAATCACAAATTTTCCCTATAGGAAAATGCCCCCCCACTGCAAATAGGTTCCCCCCACCCCTGGTGTACTGGTTCAGATTGGCACCACAAAATGGTAGCTACTGATTAGGTTTTAAAAAACCAAATGTGCAAGCCAAAACCACATGATAGGCATATTGTCTAGTTCGACCCTAAGACATTTAACACCTTCTTTACTCATGGGAGTGATTTATGGCCCAATCTTATTGGGCCCAGCCACCTGCGGAACACATATTGTGCTGGCGGCGACTGCTGTAAAGAAACTGTACAGGGCACTCTGGCAGCACGTAGAGTAGCATGTTGCAGGAGCTCCGGCAGGAAGGCCAGAGTCTTACTGCCTGCATCAGCGGATTCCGGAGGACCCACCAAGGCAGATAAGATGGTGGGGGAGGCAGAACGGGGTGGAGGGTGGAACGGGAGCAGGGAGGGATTAAACTGGGTGAGGAAGAAGGAGGAACGGGGTGGGGAGGCTGTGGGAGGGGGTGGATCTGGTGGCGCTGGCACACACTGGATGCTATCCTCTCTGTCAGCAGCCTCCCTGCCCTCTTTTTCTCTTTGGACATGCACCTGAAAAATCACTGGCACAGATCCGAGGAAACCCATTACGAAGTGGGAGGCTTACAGAGCTGTAAGGGGATTTAAATCCCCTTTCCCCTCGAAAGCCTCCTAGTCTGCCCCCTCCACACTGGATACAGCATGCTCCTTGTCAGTGCGGTTGCACCTGTGGGGGGGGGGGAGAGATAGGATTGGGCTGTTAAGTGCATTTAAAACATGAGTGTCTTCACTCATAAAAATATATATTTCCAAACATAGAAAACTAGCATGTCAGGAGAAAGGCTCAATTAGAAACAGCTAATTTTTGTTCTGGAATAAATTCAGCTATAGGCTGAACTGGTAAAGCACACTGGAACTGGAACCTGATTCATGGTCACCATCGCCAACAACCTGTTTCGACCCATGAATGGAATATGCCTTCTCTATTTCTAGGGGTCAAAGACTAGGGACTGCCCTTCTTCCTTCAAAATTGATTCATGAGCCACCACATAGAACTTGGTTTTGGAGTCTGTTCTAACAGTGCTTGGACTCTTATGTACAATCATATAAACTGCTTCCTAGACAGTCAAGAATGTGAAGAAGAATGTGAAGCAGAAGAATCTGGAGAAATTTTGTTAAACAGCTTTGATCTTCATATGAATTGCCATATCATATCCTGGTTTTATGTTTTAGCATGACAGTTACCATGTCACAGATGTTTAATGGCTGCATTATCCTTGAAATCTGTGGCAAAGCTATATTTGACTCCCAAAGTACATTATAGGGCATTCATACAGAAGCTTTTAGTTTATAGGTTATAAATTCAGCATCCTGGATCAGTCATCATAAAACATCATAAAATTAACTTCCATGCATTACATTCCATACAACTTCTCTACCTTGTCAAATTACAGTGGCTGGAATTGGCACAGATGCAGTAACCGCTGTTCCTTTCTTCACCTGCTTGTGAGAAATCTATACTTGTGTTTTCCCCTCCGCACCTCATAGCAGCTTTGGAAGTGGGAATGATTTGCACTGGGGAATCCACACACTGGCAAAGGTTAACCCCAACCCCCCCCCCCCCGGTGCTGTCCAAAGGTGCTTTTAGAACAAGAAAAGCATGTCATGGATCTCTTGTGTAACAACTAGTTTGACTTCAGCAGCTGGTTTACAGAGCTAGTGAATCTGGGATAACCACTCTGGAATTCACAAGACCCCCTGTTTTGATGATACATTAAAAGGTTGAAATGAAGTGTGGAAGAATCACCAACCCATAGCACGATCAGGGGAATTTTTGACTCATCCTTCTTTCATCCGAGGATTAAATGAGGGCCTTGTGAACTGGCAACCTGCAGAAAGAATGTGGGCCTTGGAAGGTCGCCAACTGGCCGCATAACTCCTCAGCTGCGTTCACTCTGAGTAGGCTGGTTAGGGTTAAACGTTAGACGTCAGTGTTATGAAGCACACTGTGTACTTGAGGAAAGCAGAATTAAAAGATGGTGATGGGGGAAGACAAGTCAAATCTTTGAAAGACTGTGGAAGGCAAGAAGGGATTAACACGTTTCAGAAAGGAAAAGTTCCCAGAGGAGACTGTAGGAAGTAATTTCAAGACAGGAAAAGAGATTATTTTAGCAGTATCCATTGGGGTCGGCTGAAGAGAGCAAGGACATGAGAGCGTTAAAGATGGGATTCCGATGGTCACACTGAGAATATAAAAGCAATGCTCAGAGATTTCCAGAACAAAGACAGAAGCACAGAAATGTTCAGCTGAGGTTTAAACACTGCCGGAAAACATCCGTCCTTAGAGCTCAGGTCATTGTCTGCTGCTGTTCCAGTAATCTCTCTTTTATTCAGTAATGACCCAGCTGGGGACAGTGATTTGGGGGCAGCTCATCATTACCCACAGCAGGCACCAACACCACGAAGGCTTTTCTTTCAGGCTGGCTTCTGCTCTCTAAACACACAATGGAGCTCATCTTTCTTCGGCAGCCCAACAATAGCCCAATGCCACAGCACTGCCATGGAGTGGATGGACGCAGGCACTGGTCTTGCTGACACTTTGTTTTTCATCCAAACTTGCGCAAACAGGCAGAGGAAGCCAGAGCCATGCAGAGTGGCTTAAACAGAAATCCAAGCACTTCAGTTTGGTACAGCATCACAAAAACAAAAAGTGGGTTTAACACAACATGTAGCTTGTTCAGCGGTGCAATAGTACCAGACTCCCACTTGATAGTAGATTCTCATCTGCAAAAATTGTGAACGTGGGAATCTCATATGTCGCAGGAAAAACCCATTGGTAGCTGTGCTGGGTCCTTTAGGAAAAAAAGATAATACCCTGTCTGGTAATAATAATATAATAATATACAGTATTTATATACCGCCTTTCTGGTCATTGGATTTCTCCTCCAACTTTAATTCAAGGCAGTGTACATGGGCAGGCTGTTCTAAACCCCAAGGGTTTTTTACAATATAATAATATTCTAATCTTTCATAGAACCCTTCATTCGAGATGTTGCTTTCATAGTCCAGCTCTCATTTCTCACACATAATGATAATGAGCATTTATATAGTGTTTTCTGAGTGTGCAAAATGCTTCTTGATGCTGTCCTTGCAACAATACAGTAAGGTGAGTCACAACCCAATCTTATTCTCCCCCACCCCACCGATGCAGTTGTGTCAAGGAGGCTTGCACTGAATGCGGGGGGGGGGGGAGAGATCGGGAGACTTGCCTCTCCGTAAGCCCCTCGACTGGTATCCTTGGACCTGTGCCAGCTCCTTGGCGTAAGTCCGAGGAGAGAAGTGGGCATTCGATTGGTAGAGGTGGGCAGGCTGTCTTTTGGGGAAGCCTTGCTTTCATTGCTGAGCTTCCCCACGTTCCCTGGAAGCCCCTGCAGTCACCCTGCAGTTCTAGGTTCTTCTCCTGTAAGAATGCTGCACCAGGCTGGCTGGCTAGCAGTCCCGGCTCCCACCTCTCACCAACCAAGTGCCTACGGCAGACTCTGCCTGCTTTTCACTCTCTCTGCTGGTGTGTGCGCGCACAGACACAGACACAGACACAGACAGACACACACACACACACACACACACACACACTGTCCTCTTCATTGGTACTTGAGAAGGTGACCTGCTGAGACATCCCAGCTATGAAGAAGTGGGAAAGAGTGATACTGATGGGGAACCCCCCCCCAAGGGAACATAATATAAGTTCATGACAGGTGGAAAGAACTGCCTAATTTTCCATGAATTTTCCACGACACAAAGCAAGTTAAGAAGATCCACAGCCTAAGAAAGTGCAGAGACACTGATGGTAACAAAGGTGCATGAGGAGGAGAGTGCAAAGGGGAGGAATTTTCCCAGTAGAAATTATTCACTGCCGTCCCAGGGGCATATTCATGTATCCCAGAGCAAGAGAGAGAAATCTGTTTAACATGTTCAGATACTGAAGTTGTAAAACCTCTACTGATGGATGGTATTATCTTTTATTAGGACCCACTAAAAAGACGCAAAATTTTAAGCAAGCATTTACATTCTACAGAACGCTTAATTAGGGTAAATATTAAGAAAAACAAAAAGGGGTGGGGTAGTGGCTGGGCATGGTGTAATAGCGCTCAAAGTTTACAGTTTATAACAGTCATAAAATAGAGCAGAAGGGAAATTAAGCAGGCTTGGGTTGATTAGCCTCACTGTGTGCTGGACACTGATCTCAGCTTGCACCCAGGACTTCTGGAGAAGAGACAATAAAAATTCCCCCATTTTGTAGAAAATATACAGTCAAGCAGTGATTCCCTTCCCAGTGGCGTCACTCTAGGTGGGGTGGAAAGCTAAGTTCTGCAGCATTCCACCCCACCGTTACTCTCTGGCACGAGGTGTCCCTGCGCGTTGCCTTCTCTCCATCGACAGGCTCCGACGACGAAGGGGCGGGACACCTCGTGCCAGAGAGTAACGGTGAGGCGGAACGCTGCAGAACTTAGCTTTCCGCCCCACCTAGAGCGACGCCACTGTCCTTTCCATTCCCAGTGCAAATTGAAGCCACAGGTCCCTAGTTAGGCAGATATTTCAGATAACCTGACCCTGAAATGATGGGCATTGTGCAACTGGATTATGTATTGAACACAATGGGACTTGACTGCACTGTAACAATGTCTATATCAGGGGTGGCCAACCTTTCAACACGAATGCTCCTGGACCATTCATGGTTGTCTAGGTGAGGGCATTTCAGCAGGTGCAGCTGCTTTAGCAGCACCGTCAGCACTTGCAGCTGCCAAGATTCTGTCTTCTACACAACTCTGAAGAACGCAGAGACCCTAATGGCGGAAGGTTGGCCACCCCTGGTCTATATTGTCTGTGCAGAAATCTGTGTTACAAACCTAGTTTTCAAGAGCTTTGCAGAATAAACTCTGTGCTTCACTTTGGGCCTGGAACAGAACGAAAGTTCAGTGGTTCAGTTGGCCATTGAACTGGTAATATGCATGGGAAGGCTCCAGGCTTTCCACCAGTGCTCTGGCAGCATGCTACTCTATGCGCTGCCGGAGCACCCTTTATAGCTGCTTTGCAGGAGCCAGTGGTGGCAGAACGCATGTTCTTTCAGCGGGGCAGTGCATTGGGCTGTTAGTTTCAGTAGGGAGATGAAAACTAAGGGGTAAGCCAAGGGGGGTTATTTATTTCTCATATATTCATAGCATCTCTTTGACAGACACAGCTGCGAAGGTGTGTGTGTGTGCGCGCGCATGTGCGTGTGCGTGTGTGTGTGTAGGCTTACCATATCGCCGACTGGGACGCTCCGTTTTGCCCTTAAGGGGCAGGGGGAGGGGAGGGAGTCAGAGTGTGCGCGCTCTGACTCCCTCCCCTCCCCCCTCCCCTTAAGGGCAAAACAGAGCGTCCCAGTCAGCGATATGGTAAGCCTATGTGTGTGTGTGTGAGAGAGAGGGGGGTAGGGGTCAAGTACTGTATCCCTAACTGACTTACAGCACAATCCTATGTCTGTCTACTCAGAAGTAAGACTCATTGTGTACAGTTAGACTTATTCCCAGGAAAGTATGTATAGGATTGCAGCCTTAATTAATTAGCTTTTTTTCTAATTTAGTTTGCCCAAACTTTATGTTTTGACTCCGTGATTAGTGAAATGTTTTCTTTTGCACTGAATTCCTTTGAACTATCAGAGGCTAATTACATAAGCGCAACTCTATAAGCAAGTATTTCCACATGATTCATCCTTCCAAATTGGAAGTATTATCTTGCAGCAGAACAATCAGCCTGCTGAGAATTTCCTTTTAACCCTCAAATCCCTTCCATGAGCCACCCCTTCTCCATTTTCTCTCTTGTTAATCTCCATCCTCCCCACTGTCGATCAGTAAACCTTTCCTTCTTGGAAAATTCCCTCAGGACACCTGCCCATGACCTGTGTTTTTTTTTTCCTTTCCCCCCTTTCCCTTTTTGGCCAGCTCTGCACTATTATGGTTCTATTCTATTCTACTCTATTCTGTATTCACTCTTGTATTTAAAAAGGGTGTTGTGCACTTAACATATATCAGGCAGCTATCTAGATCCCTAAGGGAGTCTCTTCAAATGTCGGCAAATTTAAAGAGGAGTAGATATGGAAAGGGGACAGGAACAGAGAGAGAGGAAGGATTGGGTGCAAAGAGACACAGGGCGAAAGAGCAAAGGAGAGGAAGTAACAGATGCAGTGCAGATATAAAATAGCATGTGCTAAGGATCAAGGGGATAAAAACAGAGAGAGGGGTTGGAGAGATCCGTGATGGTGCAGTGAGAAAAGAGGGAGTATGTGATGGAGTGCAGAGAGAAAATGGGAGTTAACTGAGAATAGGTTAAAAAGAAAACACAAAAGAAAACACTGGAGCAAACATCCTTTATTGTCAACAGAACGGGATGGATAGAGTGGGATAGAGGGATGTTCTTTTCCCCCTCCCACAACACCAGAATGAGGGGACATCCACTAAAATTGACTGGCGGAAGAGTTATAACAGACAAAAAGAAATATTTCTTTACCTGGCATGTAATTAATCTGTGGAACTCCTTACCACAGGATGTGGTGATGGCACCTGGCCTAGATGCCTTTAAAGGGGGTTGGATAGATTCATGAAGGAAAAGGTCCATCACAGGTTACAAGCCATGATGACTATATATCAATAGCATCACTACAGGGGGGGGGGGCGGAGCTGTAAGTGCTGCTGAAATCCGAGCCTCCCTTACACAGACGAACGAAGCGGCCCCGCCCCCTCACCCTCTCAGCCTTTCAGAGAAGCGAAAGCAACAGGCAGGAGACTCCCTGCCTGTTGTTTTCGCTTCTCTTAACAGCTGCTAGGGTGAGGGGGCAGGGCTGCTTTGTTCGTCTGTGTAAGGGAGGCTCGGATTTCCCCCCCCCTGTAGTGACGCCAGATCTATATATGCAACCTCTGGGTTTTAGAGGTAGCCTATCTGAATGCCAGATGCAAAGGAGTAGCAACAGGAGGCAGGTATCTTGCTGTCTTATGTACTGTCAAAGGCATCTGATGGACCAATGTGAGATACAGGAAGCTGGACTAGATGGGCCCTTGGCCTGATCCAGCAGGGCTCTTCTTATGTTCTTAGAACTGTCCTGCATTCTTGAGTTAATGAGAAGAGGTGACACTCAGGGCGATTTGAGTATTGGACACCTGCCTTTACCCATACCACCATCTTGTTCTGAGACCTGACATGCTAACTGTCAGCTTAAATTCAACACCCCCCCCCCAAAAAAAAAAAACCTGAAAGTGTCTAAAAATTTTCTTCAACAAACCCATTTCAATAAGTTGTTGGCATCCTGGTAGCAGTGTTTGTCCTTCAGGCTCTTTTGTGGTCTATTTTATGAGGGCAAGGTTTCCCCCCCCCCCCAACTGATTTTTCTTCTTGCTTACAAGAGACACATTTCATTTATGTCTTGAAAAAAAAAATTGTGTGATTCTGTTAAGACCTTGGAACCACACACTGCTTGGGTAAGTCTGGAAATAGGATATAAATAAATTATAAATACATCTTTTTGATATGAAAATATGGTCAACAAAAACATACTTCAGTTTTGAAATGAAATTCTCCTTCCCTCTTTCCCTCAATGATTCTTGCTCCAGCATGAGCCTTGGCATGAATATTACTTGAAAACATCATCAATTCCACTTGTTTACTGGAAGGAAAGGCTGGTTTTCATGTTGCTTGAAAGGTCAGGAAGCTCGTGTACCCCTGTGGAAAGACGAAAGCTTAGGCAAAAGGATGTAACTGGGGTGATAAAAATTACTTTTATTTCTTATTCCATTTTGCAATAAATCTTACCTGGGAGTTTATAGGCCCTGCAAACACCTTTTTCTCCAGCAAACCATATAGGCTTAATATTTGTGGTATAAACCAAACACCCTTGCATAAGTCAAATTAAATTCTAGATTTAATTTTTCTAGATTTTTTATTTTTTTGCCAGATATGTGCCCTTTTCTCTTCTCTTTCCCCTTCTTACTGGATTCATGTATTAACAATAGGACTTAGGAGAACACTGAACTCTGGTTTTGTATAATTCACTTATCAGTGGAATAGTATTTTATTTATTGCTCAAGGTCTGAGAGTGGCTGCTCACTTATGAAGCCGCCTTATATTGAGTCAGAGCATTCATTCATTGACGGTGCAATCCTACCTTCAGCTGGCGCCAGCATTGTGGCCTCAGTGCTGGCCTAGAGTGTTGCAAATGTGCTGTAATGCAAGTTTATGGCACCCTGTGAGTAGGTGGTGCTGGTGGAAAGGCCTATGACATCCTGCTGGCGCTGCATTCAGAAGCCCTGTGTGCCAGAGCACGTAAGGCTGCTCGTGCGGCATGGGGGCTAGGGGAATGCAGAGAGGGGGTGTACTGGGGGGAGGGCAGGGTGTGCAGATCGGGCTCAAGAGGGGGCAGGATCAGCATCGCTGGTGAATGCTGAATCCTATGCTCCCTCCCAGGCCTGTTTTGCGCACTGGTGTCGCTCGAGGTGGGGCGGAACGGTAAGTTCCGCACTGTGCTAACCTCCGTTTACTCCCCAGCACGATGCAGCCCCACCCCCTCGCTGTTGGAGTCATTCAGTGTGGCGAAGGCAACATGCAGTAGACTCCAACAGCGAGGGTGCGGGGCTGCCTCGTGCTGGGGAGTAAACAGATGTTAGCACAGTGCGAAACTTACCGTTCCAGCCCACCTCGAGCGACGCCACTGGGTCTGCGCCAGCAAAATAGCTGGTGCGGACCCAAGTAGCCCATTTCGGAGGTTGGGGCTTTACTCGGGGTAAGGGGACAAATGTCCCCTTACTCCGAGGAGACCCCCAGCCCGCTCACTTCCAGCACAGGATAGAGTGTGGGCCTGATAGGATTGGGCTGTGAGTCTCCAATGCGACAGGCTCTCCAGGGTTTCTAATAGAGGCCTAAATACATGGTTACTTTCTTTCACAGGAACTATAGTTCTCTGAATGCTGTTGCTTCAGTTTTCCTGCAGGGTTTTTTTTGTTTGTAACTGAGATTTTGTTGCAGTGTTGCTCAACGTTTTATGATTTGATTTGCTGAACTGATGTATTTTGATTATGCTTTTTATTGCTGTTCAGTTGATGTTGCCACCCAGATTGTAAGCCACCTTGGGCTCTCCATATGAAAAAAGAAAGGCAGGGTAATGTTTTCATGAATGAATGAATGAATGAACAGAGTGGAAATAATAATTCTATTCTCGATGCCCAAATTAAAGGTAGTTTAATGAGACTACTCTTTGCTCTTTTAAGTTGCCCACATGTCTTAAGAATTGAGCTCCAAGCCTGTAGCAAGCATGAAGGTTCTCACTTTCTGCAAGCGAAACCTAATTTCTGGGATTAACTTTCTGCTCTTTGCCTGCTACTTAGGAAATTGAATCCATTGCCTTCTGTAACCTAGACACATGCAACTATTATATTGCTTCCAAGAGTCATGTCGGCTTAAACCTTCCAAACTTCCTGACTGTGTAGATCTGTCAGAATCTTTTCTGTGCCTTTGACTCCTGTTACATTCCACATAACATAACTGTTTTTAATTATACATTCGACTATGAAATTATGCATCATTACTGGGAGGTGAATCTACTTGAATTGGAAGTTATAAGCTTTGATGCCCCTTAATATTATTTCAGAGCTTTGGTTCATTTTTTTTTTCATGTTTGTAGAAGTAATTTTCTAGACTTTGATGTTCTTATTTAGTTTCAGGGCTGATCTTTCTATAGGCCTCCAAACTGAAATCTCTAGGCTTCTGGAATTTTCTGTGTATTGTGCTTGTAATTTGGATTTCAATCACCTACATGAACACTATATCCCACCATCTTTTTATAGACGTTATTAGCCTTTACTCTATCCAATCTGATCACCAAATTAGACCTCGTGGGTTGGATTTTTTTTTTATGTGACATGAAATTTTCATTCTCATAATATGAGTACTGTAAATGCTGTACTGTAATGAGTACTGTAAATCTTTGAAGCACAGAAATGGAAAACTGCCACAAACAAATATCTGCTCATTCTCCAGCAGAGCTCTTATGGCCATTCATAGCTGTTCATTTTCTTGCCGCAATGTTTTTTGTTTATTTTCTGGAGAATTTTGATTGACATTTGTATCACATAATGGGGCTTGGAATATAATGGACATCACCTCTACCCCATGTGTTCAGATTGGAACACATGTTTGTAGGATACACAATGGTATGTTCAAAAGTGTAAAAGGTTTTGTGCACATCTGCCATATCCTCATCCAGCCCTCATAAATTACTTGCAAAGAATGGAGAAGAAGGGCTAGATGGGGAAAGCTGTCCCATTTCCCAAATCTCATTACATTTCCTGTATGTGTGCCAGTGCATGCATATGTGTAGGTGATGGGGTAAAGCAGGACTCTGTTGGGCCCTAAGGGAATCCTCTGAATGAGGAAGACTACCCACATGTTAATGTGTGGGCTATGCTCAATCAATGAAGAAAGGTGCTAATTAGAAAACCAATTTATTTATACAGTAAGTCCTCACCATCATTTTGCTAACCGTCGTCTCTGTGGCTGCAGCTACTTCCAGGTTGTGCCAGACTCGAGAACCACTTCCTGGTCTTATTCTTTCCCAGAATGCCTTGCAGATAGCTTCTGCAAGGCATTATGAGGCGAGAATAAAGCCAAGGAACCCAGAAGCTGCTTTGCAGCATGCAGTGAGCCTGCCAGAGCCCCCAGGAGCGTCACTGAGCCCGCCAGTGAAAATTGGTTCATTATATGTTGTTTCAATTAACGTCGCAGTTTCCAGGAACCTATCTACAATGTTAAGTGAGAACTTCCTGTACTACGACGTTAAGTGAGAACTTCCATGTTCAAACTATGCTGGTATCTAGCATTGGTGCTAACCTTTAAAAACAAAAACCTGAAACAAAATAAAAAGAATACTATAATGCCATCATCATCATCATCATTATTATTAAATTTTAAATTTTAAACCCCATGCAAGGATGGAGCAAGGGGAGGGGGGTAGCAAAGCACTAACCCTGTGCGAGGATGGAGCACAGTGTGGAGGTAAGGGGCTTTTATGGAGGGGTGCACATGTAACCCCCTGCAAAGATGGCATCAGCAGGTCAGGGGCAGTTTTGGGCAGCAGCAGATCTAGTTGTGTGGGTCCTATATATACAAAACCTCTTTATATCTCAGAGCACTTACAGTTGTCATAGTATGTTTGACAACATCCTGCCTAGAGAAGATGGTTATACTTTTTAAGGCTTTGAGACACTGTGTAACTCTGCATGCACTTCAATATTCACCCTGTTCCTCTGTTGGTCTCCTTCCCTACCTGCTGTGGTCAACAGGTTTGGGGTAGAGAGAAAACATCTTAATTCCTTCATCGTACTTTTGGCAGTGCTGAAAAATGTTTCCTCTTTTCAGCAATTGTTCAGTGCTCTCTATAAAAATGTTTATACATTTCCTTGTATATACAGTCACCTTCACTCTCAATTGTGATCAGTGATGTCATCATGAAGCCAAATCTGAATGATTGTGAAAAGTGAAACCCACATGATTTTATTAATTAACATCAGATGTAGTATTGTGACATTGTTGAGCACACTGTGCGATCTCTTCTGTCAAAAGTGGACGAAAGAGCAAGAAGCATGTTCAAACCCCTTGTTGGTCTTAGATCCAGCTTGTGAAAGTGTTTTTATATAACTAATTCCAAGTAAGAGTTAAATGAATACAGAAATAGACACTTCTTCCCTTTTTTGCTTTCACTTGGCCTCAAGCTATATATATATTATTTATAATTTTATCATCTCTCTACTACTATACTTTCCACTCCTCTATGATGTTCCATCAGAGAGGTAAACTTTCTTCAACTGATATATGACACTAAAAATAACGTTTTTGCAGTGGGGTTCAATCATGAATGAGGACCTCAAAATCACTTGATAAATTCAGAGGACCTCAAAATCACTTGATAAAACCAGTCCACTGATCAAGCTATAGATAGATACAGGAATCACTAATCCGTCAATAGGTTTCTTAACATCTGTGTGATAATTTCTGGAGTGCAAAGAAACCCAAGATATAGTCCTCAGGATTTAGAGGTAGGTAAAACAAATCGTAGAGACTCCTGTACCTGAAGAATAAGAAATCAACAGTCCAAGTCTATGCGGATTTACTCAGAAGTAAGTCCTATAGTAGTCAATAGAGCTTACTCCCAGGTAAATGTGCATACGATAGCAACCCAAGCAATGTCTTAGAGCCCAATCCTAACAGCGTTCCGGCAGCACTTGGCGCTTTCCGGTTCTCACAAAAGGCACGTACCAGAGTGCAAGGGCTGGCCTCTGCCGCAAATGGTGAGTGGCTAGCTCCACGTGGCAGTAGACTCCAGATGCCTGCCCATGGGATGCAGCAGGCGCCACATTGGCACCTCTGCATCACCGCACGGTGGTTACAGCGGTTTGGGCTGCCCAAGTCAATCTACTAGTTACGAGCATGTGTTCTTGGCACTTCTATGCTGTTTTTTTTTACTGTAAATAATAGCCACAGGCTGGCCTGGTCCAAACCAGGACCATAGCAAGGGAGATTTAACCCTTTTCCCATGCCTGGCCCTTGGTACTGGTATGGATTGCCCCACTACCATCGCGGGTATTTGTTCTGGGAGGGAAGCACCTATTGGTGCTGATGAGAGTTTCCCTCCTGGGGCAAATAGCAGCCACGGGGCCCCAAATCTTGATTGGGATCTTGGTGGAGGCAAAGGTTTAAGGCCCCTCTCCCATCACACAATGGTCCTGATATGGATCAGGCCCTTCACAGCTGCTATGTATGGTACGCAAGACAGTCATTGAAGTGCTAAGCCTGCACCTCTCAGAACATATTGTTTGACCCTTAGACAATGCAGCTTTCTAAGTGGTTGCATTCCTTCCTTTGCTCATGATCCAATGAAAGCTAAGCACCCAAGTCCTACTGATTTCAATGGGAATGTTAATCTCTTGCTCAGCTCTTCCCCACTGAAAGCAATGGAACTATTACAAAGATTTATAATCTTAAATCCACATACTAGGGAGTCAGTGCCATCAAAACTAGTGGAATTTAGCCCAGGGTAAATGTGCCCAGTATTGTGCTGCACAGTATCTAACTCAGGCTTATTCATGCTCTTTATGTTCCTAGGAGGAGAACACTTATGAGATCATCTGGGTTTGCTGGTGAGGCCGAGACATCCTGGGTCTGATCGCCCTGCCCCAGGTGAGATATCCTTGGCCCCCCGGGAGGCCAGAACAACTGACAACAGAAGCTGTACCAGAGCAGCCAGTACTCCAGTACTAATCAGGTCCACCTGGCCCCTGTTGCTGAGGCTAAAAGCCATGGTCAAGGATGAGGCAGGCCAGGGGGCAGCTCAGGAGCTCAAGGCTGAGGGTTTTCATGGGCTACCCCCTGCCTGCCAGATGAGCCAGAAGGACCTAGGGAAGTTGCTCCAAGGAGGAGGAGAACTTGGGTGCATTTCAGCCCCTCCCCCTCCACTTAGGCTCAAACTCCCTCTGAGGCCAATTACAAAGGGCCGGCAGCTGAGCTGTTCACTCTGCCTGTTTCTAAACCACCACACCATGGACCAGAAGAGAGACCCCTGGAGGACACCAAGTGTGCCAAGAACCCACAAGTACTACAGCAGCCATGGACAGGGAGGAGTTGTAGCTCAGTAGCAAACCATGTGCTTTGCATGTTGAAGGACCCAGCTTCAATCACTGGCATCTCCAAGTAGAATTGGGACAACCCCCTGCCTGAAACCTGGGCGCGCCACAGCCAGTCATTGTCAACAGTTCTGAGCTAGATGACTAACGGTGCAAGCCTAACCAATCTCCTGTGCTGGGATGCAGCAGCGCCACTGCGCCAGGGCAGGCTCTGCTGTATCCTGCATGAGGTTGGAGGTCCTGCCCGTTGCCTTCGCCACACTGAATGGCTGTGACAGCGAGGGGGCAGGGCCCCTTCGTAACGGAGAGTAAACGGGGACTAGGACGGGGCGGAACTTACAGTACCACCCCCACCATAGCGACGCCTCTGATAATTTCTTCTCCGATTTTCTTCTCATTGGTCATTGCTGTAGCTCTTGACCCAGAAGTTTGCAGTTCTAAAGTCCTAGATTTACTGTTAAGCCCAACCTGAGCACGTGTTTTTCACTTTGCCTATTTTTTTGACATCTTTAAATAGGGAATCTAGTTGTTATAATTAATAATAATACCAGTAATTGCCTATGCCATGGAGGTGTCAGAGATTAGAAATCATTAATGGCTTTTAAATACTTTGGCAATCTCTAGTGCTATGTATGATTAGTGATGATAATGCTATGTATGATTAGTGATGTTAATTTGACACGGTCCCTTATGAAAGGCTCCTGAGAAAACTCCACAGTCAGGGAATAAGGGGGCAGGTCCTCTTGTGGATTAGGAACTGGTTGGAGACCAGGAAACAGCGAGTGGGTGTCAATGGGCAATTTTCACAATGGTGAGAGGTGGAAAGCGGTGTGCCCCAAGGATCGGTCTTGGAACTGGTGCTTTTCAACTTGTTCATAAATGACCTGGAGTTGGGGATAAGCAGTGATGTGGCCAAGTTTGTGCATGACACTAAACTTTTCTGGGTGGTGAAGACCAGCAGGGATTGTGAAGAGCTCCAGAAGGATCTCTCCAAACTGGGAGAATGGGCAGCAAAATGAAGCACATTGAAGCACAAGTAAGTGTAAAGTGATGCACACTGGGGCAAGAAATCAAAACTTCACGTACATGCTAATGGGTTCTGAGCTGTCTGTGACGTATCAGGAGAGAGATCTTGAGGTGCTGGTGGACAGGTCGATGAAAGTGTCGACCCAGTGTGCGGCGGCTGTGAAGAAGACCAATTCCATGCTCGGGATCATTAAAAAAAAGGGATTGAGAATAAAACAGCCAATATCATTATGCCCTTGTACAAATCAATGGTAAGGCCACATCTGGAGTATTGTGTCCAGTTCTGGTCACCACACCTCAAAAAGGATATAGTTGAATTGGAAAAGGTGCAGAAAAGAGCGACCAAACTGATTCGTGGGCTGGAGCACCTCCCTTATGAGGAAAGGCTACAGCGTCTGGGGCTTTTCAGTCTGGAAAAAAGGCGCCTGAGGGGGGACATGATTGAGACGTATAAAATTATGCACAGGATGGAGAGAGTGGACAGAGGGAAATTCTTCTCCCTCTTGAACAACACCAGAACCAGGGGACATGCATTAAAATTGAGTGGAGGGAGAGTTAGAACGGACAAAGAAAATATTTCTTCACCCAGCGTGTAAATCATCTGTTGAACTCCTTGCCACAGGATGTGGTGATGGCACCTGGCTTGGATGCCTTTAAAAGGGGTTTGGACAATTTCATGGAGGAAAAGACCATCACAGGTTACAAGCCATAAGAAACCTCCTGGTTTTAGAAGTAGGTTTTCTCTGTGCCAGGTGCAAGGGAGTGACAACAGGAAACAGGTTATCTTGTTGACTGTGTCCTCTCGGAAGCATCTGGTGGAGCCACTGTGAGATACAGGAAGCTGGACTAGATGAGCTTTTGGCCTGGTCCAGCAGGGCTCTTCTTATGTTCTTATGACCGAAATTGGGTAGCAATTCCTCAGCTGTTTTAGCTTACAGTACATCACTCTCAGCAGAAGTTGCTATTCTGTGTTTTCGCCAGTGTGGCCTGTATCTTTTTTGTAATACTTTCTGAAGTATGGGCTGCAGGCTTAATCACTGGACAGTGCCAAATCAGAAGGGATCAGAGGCCACCGTCTCCATGGCTTGAACAGCTTTCTAAAGAAGAACATGCTACAGAGGTCCAGCCAAACAGTCAATTTAGCATATGGCGAGTGAGGAAAACTGGTGAAACTTCCAGGAACCAGACAGTCTGATCCATGGAAAGGAGCCAAGCCATAGTGATCGGAGCCAAGTCTAGTCAGACCGCTGTCTGATCATACATAGCAGAGAAGAGCTATCTGCTAATGTGACTGCAAAAGTCAGATGTGATCTGTTAGTCATATTTTGGTCACCAGCAGTCAATCCAGGAGCATATAGAGCCGAGTTAGGGTAGAAGTAAATGACCAAGGACCACATACAGCTAATTAACAGCTCATTGTTATGGCTGCTATAACCACATGAGGAGGGGTTGTCTGCAGCCTTTGACCACACAGTTAAGGTCAGAGTTACCACTACCCCTTGCAGTGGGTGTGAGAGTGTTCCTTTTGTGAGCAACTCATCGCAGCCAGTCTGGCTAAAGAAAGGAGATCTTTCCAGATTGCAGGTCTTTTTGTGCTTCATAATACACCGATTAGATTGCACAGATGCTCTCTGATCTCCATATCATACTGAACATTACAGTAGGTAATGGTAACATCGGGCTTTTACCAACTCTTTGATGTATAATGTTCAGCTCTCAGAAATATGTTGGCTGAGCTCCTTTTTTGCTACACAATTAATATAAAAGGTAAATAAGACATTTTAATTATTTACCAGGTATACACTGAGAGTCCACTGGATTAAAACATAAGTTTTATGCTCATGGTGAGTAAATATATTTAAGAATTTAAAGGCTTCATAAATCCTGTGGCTCCCAAACAACTGAAGTTTATTGAATGTGGCTCTTACATTAGCAAGTTTGGCCACCCCTGCCCTATACACAGGGGCAGCATCAGAGGTTGGCCAGGTCAGGAACTGGTCGAAGGCACACTGACTTCCTGGCCAACCCCTGAATCCAATGCAGGCAGCAATGGCAAGACGTAGTCAGACTAGCACCATCGCTGCCTGTCCCACATCCTCAATTGGGCTTCCTCAGAGGACCCTGCAATACTACAGAGACGTCTAGGGAAGTCCATGAGTGTAAGTAAAGAGCAGGAGAGGAAGCTGCTTGGCTGCCCCGCCTTTAGAGCCCTTGGAGCACTACGGACGGAGGAGTATTCTCCTTTGAGATTGCTCCTCTCTGTTTCTTTGACCCAGCAGGGAAATGGAGAGGAATGGAGGGCTCTCAGTGCTGTCAGAACACACATGCGAGCACTGGAGGGGACAGAATCACACTGGGCCCAACGGTGCCCCAGACCCTGAAGCCAACACTACCTATATACCCTACAACCTCATATCCTACTATAACTAAGTTTAAGTATGTGCAACTGAAATAAGCACATTTTTCCCTCCCTCCATTTCCCTTCCCCTTCCTTGTAGCAGCCTCCAGATTGTAACCCTCTCGGACCCCAGTTCTGTCCTCTCATTCTTCGTAAAGCACATGTACATGGATGGTGCAATAGTAACCTTTGAACTGATCACCTGTTGACTAGTCTACAGTTTTGCCTTTTCCTATATTGATAGTATTATAGACGCCAGTCGCCTGTGCTTTCAAAGACCATATGCCAGCTGTCTGGGTTGCACAGATTTCTCTTCATGTCTTCAATGCACTTTATCTAGCCAACCCCGCTAAGTTTGAGAACCTGCTTTGTATCTTTATTTGACCACATCAAATACAGCCACATTCATATGCATTGCGAGAGAACCAAAGAGGTACCATTTCTTCCTTTCCCACTCTTCACACTGCCATCCACTATACAGTCTCCATCCTTTGGGGAACCAAACTTTCCAAAATGAAAAATTCGACACCAAGGCTCCATTTCTTTCATTCATTTTCCTTCAGAACAACCCACTGCCACAAAACAATTGCATTCCTTATTTCAACATTACTCCATTTGAACGGAGAGAGCTCAGCATTCTCGTTGTCAGCACCACAGTCTGCAGAGATTTTCAAACCAAATGGTGTTACATGCAACAAAACCTGTTTATATTTCCCAAGCCACGTATTGCTATTAAGGAATATAACTGGAATGTGTGGATATGATTCACATTTTCAAACTGCAGGTCAGAGCACTTGCCAAGCGCTGAAAGGCCAAGTTTCTGTGTTGTAGCTTTTGCGATTTGCAATGACCTTCCCCCCAGGCATCCCTTATTCCCTCCTTAAGAGAGTGTAACTCCATAGGAGCAATCCTGTAGTTAAATGGGGAGGCATTCCCTGTTGAATCAGACTCCTTTTAAAATTAAGAGGATTTGTCCCATCAAGATGACATTTGGTATGGATAATCTCTCGGCTGAGAGCCACAAGCTGTGCAACTTTCAGTTAAAAGTGGGATGCAAAGTGGCAGAGTTGCCACATTTTGAAATGTAAAGGCAAAGGGGTTTTTCCTGCATACTGTATTTGCCACTCATTTTCGCAGAAGAGCAAAACATGCAGCAGAATGAGGAAATGAAATGAAGAAATGAGATGATAGGGTTCTGAGGTGGTAGAGTGCACCAGTGCTGGTGCAAGCTGGCTAGAGGAGGCCCTGGGACAACGCCTTGCACTGCTCCCCCCAAAGGCAAAAAAGGTGATGGGATCAGGCAGAAGCTTCTCCCAAGCTTCTCATCAGCAAATGGGGGGAATCTGTGGCAGCTGACTAGTCCTGGGGTGTTTAGGAGGTCAGTCTGGCTAGCTGGGGCCTTCTGATAATACAGGTCCTCAGCCAGTGCCTGACCTGGCCAATCTCTGTCACTACTCCTGGACTTTATTACTTCAGCCTGAAAGTGGGGATTCCACCTTTGAATGCTGTCGTCTCTCTCTCTCTCTCTCTCTCTCTCTCTCTCTCTCACACACACACACACACACACACACACACACACACACAGAGAGAGAGAGAGAGAGAGAGACAGGATGGCCCAATCTTGCATTGCCCTTAAATTCCATATAACATGTGGTTATTCCAAAACCTTCAGGGACTTTGGCAAAAGCCCAGGAGTTGACAGGAGTTGGCCCTTTCCTTCCTCTTCTCTCGTGTCTGAGAATACACTCTTTTTTTCCCCTCCCACTCTGCATGAGGAGGTGTTGTTTTATGCATCCCATCTGCAATCAAGTCAAGTCTTCAAGTAGAATAATTAAGAGAGAAACAGTGGTGTGAGGAGCCAGAGAGCTTCATCAGTAAATACATGTAGAGTGCCAAAGGGAATTATTGTGTGGAGCTTGTGTGGAAAAGGCTGCCAAAAGAATGATTCAGAATGGAGGCTAGGCCTGTGGTCTACAGAAAGGCATTTAAAAAACGGTCTAAAAGAGGAAGACCTAATTGCCAATGATGAGCTTGCTGCCCACCCTGAAGTGGTTCTCCCCTAGTCATAGCGAATTCCCGTAAGACATCAGTTTCTATTGGGGACTGTTGGAGACGGCTGTATTTGTATCAATGCAGGATGCCAGCAATTTCAGTCTCCCATTTCAGCATATTTGACATTCATCTGGCTCCAACAGGATACCAGCATCCTCACTCATGAGACACCACCCATAACCAGCTGCTTTGAGCCCTACAAGAAGTAAGATACATTTCATTCCTGGGGCCAATGAGGCCCCAGCAGTGACCCTTAGCAAATGATGTTATTGCTAGCATAAGTAAATAATGCACTAAAGCAGAGGTTGAATGCTCCATGGGGTACGCAGACCATGTGGCTGGGGGTATGCCAAATGCAAGCTGGGGGTGCCCCATTAACACTTAACTAAACTAAAGTGACTGTTGTCTATCTGCAAGACAGCTGTTTCCTGAGCTGCAATAATGTCACAGAATGTTCAGGAACATTCTAACTACTGAGGACAGAGTTTCAAGTCATGCAAAGGTGATAATGCTGCTGCTGTGAGGGAAGGCTGGGGGGAAATCTTGCACAGGGCTTAGGGACTGAAAGCACTATGTGATGGAAGCATCAGGAGACAGGGGATTAGAAAATAAAGTGTTTTGAGCCAAGCAAAAGAGATGGGGAGGGAGGGTAACCTCCTGCATAGATGAATATTTTTGTATTGGGTGGGTGGGTGTACAAGGACTTTGAGAGAGATGGACAACTGCGGGTAGAATGCGGATAGAAAGGAGGTAAGTGATGAAGACAAATCTCATGTGTGGCATGAAAACAGGAATGACTCTCTGCAGATAGGGGTAGCAAAACAAGAAGATACAGATAGAGACTGAGGACTGTAACTGATTCAGAATAACCAACCAGATCCCTATATGCTGGTTTCTAGCAGAAAACCTCAGTCAGATTTAGGAGCCATTGTGTAACGTGCCAACATACACTCCCCACACAAAGAAACACCTACAGTATGGATTTCCATTGTTCTTGTGTATATGAATTAGGCTTGAATTCTCTCAGTCTTATTATTATGGTCAAATGTGGTTACATGTCATCAAACACGTATAATGAAGCACTGCATTTATCATAAAAGGCCTGTTAAGAAAAGCCCACCTACTTCAGGTTACCTGATTTTCAGGTATCTACACTCTTCAAATATTTGCCTCTTCTTTTTCTTGCATTTCATTTTTTCACCTGAAGACTAAAGGATTAGTTTGGTTATAATCCTGGATGCTTCTGCAGTATCCAAACATGGCCAGGTAATCTTTGCTCTGTTTCTGCAAATATGTGGCAAATCCCATTACAGGCTTTAATATAAGAGAAGAGCACCTGAGCAAGGCTGCTTGTGTGATGTGCTAGTGTGCTCTCATTTCAGTGTCTTATATTTTGAGGGAGACACTTGGAATGGCTGGCAGCCCCAGGTGCACACCAATGAAGTGCCCAGGCCCCAGGCCAAGTTGGAGCAGGTAAGTTGGCAGAAGGGGCATTCTGGGGGAGGATCAGCGCTGGCTGGGAGTGGATATCAGCGGCAGCAGCTCCACCGATATCTTAATGCCCCTGGCCTGGCCTCAACTCAACCCCCTGGACACACTCAGATTTGCTCCAGCCAAAGAGCTGTCGCAGATCTGAGTAGGCCCATTGGGGACCATGGCGCAGCACAATATGTAAGTTGCATGTACCAGGTAGTACAGGTAATGATGCCATGTAGAAAAGAGAAGCCAGGATAAAAATAGATTTCTTACGCCAATCGCAGGTCTCCAGACGCTGGCAGCCACGAACAGGAAAAAATATACTTAAAATCCAAGGTTTGCAAGTCCATAAGCCTGGAACTTTTTCAAAGGAAACAATCCTGGAGGGATTGAGGATGAAACTGTATGCACCCATTACTTGCTAGTTTAAATAAGTAGAAGAGCAGGACCCGCCCAAACAGATCCTCTCAATCAGCTGCAAGTGCTCAAACCTGAAACCATCTGTCAATCACTCAGCAGGGCTTCGTTTGCTGCTTTCCCTTGTTACTTCATTCTGAAAAGACTTATGGATAATAGGCAGCCAAATTTTATTCACAAATACCATCTCTTGCTGTCTATTGAGAAGTTTTCCCATAGGTCTTTTTCCTATTTCGAGAGCTTCCAAATTTCGCAGAAGTCTAACATTGTTTTCATTTTTTAAACAGATGGTATTTTCAAAATGGACTGTGTGCCCTGTGCTGAGAACATGCTCAGCAATTGCTGACAATTCGGGATGTTGGAGACACACCGATCTCTCATGCTCAGCTATCCTAGTCCTTATCGCTCTTTTAGTCATTCCAATGTAGCAAGACCCACAATCACATTCCACAGAATAAATCCCCGCATTGGACAGAGGTGGTCTACTGTCCTTTGGGTTTCTTAGTAGTTGTTGCAGCTTGATGGTGGGTTGGAATATTGTTTTGATGTTGCCCTGTTGTAGGATCCTTTTCTACATGGCATCATTACCTGTACTACCTGGTACATGCAAGATAATTGCTGGCCATGATAGCTTCCGTTCTAGCTCAATATGTAAGTAAAAAAGTTTTTTAGTTACCTCTCCATCGCTGCCTGGTCCCCTGCCAGCCCATAGTATGTACGTAGTGGAGGATGTGCCAGCACCGCTACACACTATGGGCCAGCCCAAGATAGGATTGGGCTGTTAGTTGCTCACCCACAGGCAGCATAGAGCAAGGAAAGGCAAATCAACTGAACTGGTGAAGAGCTGCAGCAAACAGTGCAACCGTATCCATGTTTACTGAGAAGCAAGTTGCATTGTAGTCAATGGAGCTTACTCTCCAAAAAACGTGTACAGGATTGCGCCAAAGAAGTGTGCTTGGTCAGTCACTGCACTGGAAAAAGATCGACCCGTTCTTTGTGAAATGGAAGTGTGTGAGCCCAGCTGATTAGACTGCAATGAAACGAGTACAAAAACAGTGAAATGCTGTTTGATTTTCTAATTATTGTTGCCTCCTGAGCCCAGCCGCTGCCGCTCGTCTTTCTGAATCAGTCGCAGCTCATGTGGCTTCTCATGCATTATACATTAAACCCATATGGCAGTTTGAGGTGGAGGGTCTCCTGAGGAAAACTCCACACTGCTCTTTTCACTGCGGCGGGGGGGGGGGTGAGGCACAAAAAGAAAAGGATAAGTAGGAGAGGAGCTGCTCCAGGAAGCAGCCAGCCTCACCTCTTGACATGAAGAGAGGGGAAGCAGACAAAGTTATACCGCAGACACTTCTAGGTACAAGCTGCTCTGGTCTGTGAATTGCACGGCTTCTCCCACATCTTCGAGCACTCTCCTCACCCATGCCAATTACCAATAATAAATCAAAATATCCTCTGCTTGCCAGAATAGGAGACTAGGTCTGGAAGCCCCTCTGTCTGGCAGGGTCAAATTCAAGGGTGATGGGCTGCATGCTGAATCGTACTGGGGAGAGCTTATCACGGAGCTTGTAAGTCTGACCTTCTCACCTGCTAGCATTCACAACAAGGGATGGGAGCAGACAAATACGGATACCGTTTCCTGCACCACATTCTCACCCTCACAGCTCTTTTCCCCTACAGAGCGTATACTGCTCATCATAGCGGCCGAGCTTCCACTTCCATGTTCCTGGATCTGGGAACATCACCCCTGATCAGCTTAACAACTCTCACAGTAGCTTGCAGCAACAATAAATATATCCAATAAACGGTAGGTAAAAAAGTTTAAAACTTCCAAAATTAAATTTTAATATTAAAAGGAAAGCAAACCAGAACAGCAAATGCAGCAGCAGCAGCAGCAGTAAAGACTTGGTGCCAGTGAAAGTGAGCTTAGATGACATCTTGAAGGACCTGGGCAAATAAAAAGGTCTTCACTTGGTGCTGAAAGGACTCCAGGTCAACCTCCATGAAGAGGTAGTCCACACGCAAGGTGCCACAATGGAAAAGTACAGGTGGGCCCCCATATCCGCAGGGGATATGTTCCAGGCCCCTCTGTGGATACTTGAAACTGTGGATAAGAGCGAACACCCCCTCCATGGTTTCCTGAGGGCCCCCCCCACCCTGCCTCCCCTGCAGGCAGGCATGCTTGCCCCCCCCCCCGCTCTTGTTTTTCTTTCAGCAAGCTTTGTTTCTTCCTTAAAACAAACAGAGAAGCAGCCTCCATTGCAGGCAAGTAGAACGAGACTAAGTCCTAGAGAGGCTCTGCAAGGTTTCTGTTAACCTTGCAGAGCCTCTCTAGTACTTAGTCTCGTTCTGTTGTTGTTGTTGTTCAGTCGTTAAGTCGTGTCCGACCCTTCGTGATCCCATGAACCATATCCTGCCAGGCCTTCCTGTCCTCCACTATCTTCCTGAGTTCGCTCATGTTCATGTTCGTTGCATCGGTAATGCTGTCTAACCATCTCATCCTTTGCCTTACCCTTCTCCTTTTGCCTTCAATCTTTCCCAGCATCAGAGTCTTCTCCAGAGACTCCTCTCTTCGCATTAGGTGGCCAAAATATTTGAGCTTCAGCCTCAGTACCTGTCCTTCCAGGGAACAGTCAGGGTTGATTTCATTTAGGATTGAAGTCTCGTTCTACTTGCCTGTAATCTTCTCCTGTTTCTTTAAGGAAGAAATGAAGCTTCCTGGGAAAAAGTAAAAGCCTGGGGGGGGGGGTTCCCCATGATCCGTGGATAGTGAATCAGTGGATATGGGGGCCCACCTGTACTACTATGTGGCCACCCCAAACCTAACTTCAAAGGGTATGCGGGTTTGGGGAGCACCACATGATCCTTTAGGCATGTCCACAGCATCTAGATTCTAGAACTTACCACTGGGCCAATTCCATGCTCGGGATCATTAAAAAAGGGATTGAGAATAAAACGGCCAATATCATTATGCCTTTGTACAAATCGATGGTAAGGCCAAATCTGGAGTATTGTGTCCAGTTCTGGTCACCACACCTCAAAAAGGATATAGTTGAATTGGAAAAGGTGCAGACAAGAGCGACCAGAATGATTCGTGGGCTGGAGCACCTCCCTTATGAGGAAAGGCTACAGCGTCTGGGGCTTTTCAGCCTAGAAAAAAGGCGCCTGAGGGGGCACATGATTGAGACGTATAAAATTATGCATGGGATGGAGAGAGTGGATAGAGGGAAATTCTTCTCCCTCTTGAACAACACCAGAACCAGGGGACATGCACTTAAATTGAGTGGAGGGAGAGTTAGAACAGACAAAAGAAAATATTTCTTTACCCAGCGTGTAATTCATCTGTGGAACTCCTTGCCACAGGATGTGGTGATGGCACCTGGCCTAGATGCCTTTAAAAGGGGTTTGGACAGATTCATGGAGGAAAAGACCATCACAGGTTACAAGCCATAAGCAACCTCCTGGTTTTAGAAGTGGGTTTTCTCTGTGCCAGGTGCAAGGGAGTGGCGACTGGACACAGGTATCTTGTTGTCTTGTGTGCTCCCTGAGGCATCTGGTGGGGCCACTGTGTGACACAGGAAGCTGGACTAGATGGGCTTTTGGCCTGATCCAGCAGGGCTCCTCTTATGTTCTTTTGTTCTTATGTTCTATTGACTTGGAATCAAGTCGCGTGAATGACTTGACTCGAACTTGACTCGGCGATTGTAAAAGACTCAACTTGAGACTTGGAGCCTTTTATGACAAGTCGAATTTTATTCAGGTTTAAACTCGTTTTCCCTGTTAAATAGATAGGGACTCGCAACGTGCAACCAAGTCGCAACGAGCAACTTGGGGGCAAAGACTTGGGACTTGACTCGAGACTTGGAGTCAGAGACTTGATCCACATCCCTGCTGGGCTCCCATTTTGACTAGAGTCCTTAGGAATAGTAAAGAGATTATATGTATGCTTGTGAAACATTTTTCACATCTCCATAATGAATCCTGGTTTGTTTGTTTGTTTTAAATTGTCAGGATAATTTCCTGTGAATATTTGAGGCTGTAATCTCTTTATGGTTGGAAACGACTGTGTCCATAACCAACTGTGAGCATTTTAAGAGGTGGCAAAAGACAGAGGTTGCATATATGAGACTTTATGCGGATATGTTCCCCTCTGTGCCTATTAGAACGAGAGGAATGGATTATTAATGCAGTCCAAAAAAAGCAACTAAGCAAAATGCTGTAGGACAAGTATTTATTTAATGCCCTTTAAAGCGGAGCAGAAGTAGACAAGTTTCAGGAGCTGCTTCCTTGGCTAACCTCAGAAAGTTAATGCGCTCTTAGAGGAAGCTCAAAAATGTCAGAACTTGAAGCTGTGCCTCAGCCTTGGTTTTGATGGAAAGGCCATTTAGGTCCTATAATTCCATGTCCGCCGCTTTTTGTGGATACAAAGAGCTTTATTGTCTTTTCTGTGTTCAGTGTCAAAACAATCGGTGAGGTAATTATCACCATTCTCATTTTACAGATGGGGAGCTGAGATGGAAAGCCGTGAGCCCAAATCGCCCTGTCGGTCAAGCAGGATAGTATACAAAATGCAGGACTTGACTTGGACTTGGATGTTCATTGGGGAAAGAGCTTTATTATCCCAACCGTTTGTCTTTGGATTTCAGTTCCATGTTTTTGAAAGAGGCCCCATCTTTCTTATTTTTTTATTGCAATCAAACAAATATGCTTCTTTATTGCTGTGCAGAACACATGGTCCAATCTTATGGGCATGCTGCGCTGCCAGAACTAGTGTTCTGGCGGCTCAGTGTGCTTTACAGCTGTCGCAAACACAACGTTTTGCGTAGCTGATCTGCTGCCACATATGGTGAATGGCCATGGCCACACTCTACTGGCCTCACCGGGAAGGAAGGAAGTCAGTGCGGAGGGAGGGGGGAGGAGAAAGAAAGAGGAGCTACTTTTCATCATGCCCAAGAAACTCTCGTTGCACTGG
Source organism: Plestiodon gilberti rubricaudatus (assembly GCA_026170595.1). Taxonomy (NCBI): domain Eukaryota; kingdom Metazoa; phylum Chordata; class Lepidosauria; order Squamata; family Scincidae; genus Plestiodon; species Plestiodon gilberti. Next base: position 43,836,793 of record JANXHW010000002.1, read on the forward strand.
CGGCCAATTCGCTTCTTCCTGTCCTGCATCGCTCAGTGAACCGGATGTAATTGGCAATGACACGGCGACATCATTGCCTCACCACCAATTATTTCCAGGTCACCGAGCGATGGATGGCAGTAGCACTAGGTAACACCAAGGTAAGTGGCGCCATTGCACATTCCCCTGTAAAAGTATGCCATGTACAAGGCCATTGCATTACATGTACATTGAGGCTGTATTTCTTAATTCATTTTTGCAAAGTAAGTCAAGAGGCACACCCCAAGCCCCCAAGCAACCTTGTAGTGGATTATAGTAGGGAACACACCTTGGGCTGGTCCTAATTTGTGAGATCTCTGCAGATGGCACTGTTCGAAACAGAAGACTGCTCGAAGTCAGGCTTATTTGTCCCTCTTGCTTGAGTTTTCCCTCCCAGCACTGCCTCTTATTTCCAGTTTAGCCCTAAATCAGTAATTCAGCCTTGGAGGGAGCTGTCATCTGAACACAGTCTCAGAGAATGAGGTGGGAACCTTTTTGCCCCCCCCCCCATTTTTTTCTACAAATATTTCTGAAGTTCTGTAAAATGCGCAGATTACCAGATAGTACCATAAAAGCACTCATGCATATAAGCATAAACATGTTGTAAACATGTCAAATAGTTAGACTTTGGCTTCTTTTCCTTAAAAACAAATGTAGAAGTGCTTGAAATATTGATGGCATTTAGGTGAAAGCATTTCTTCAAGTCATCCCACCTGAACTTGAATTATTCAGAACTTGAGAGATGTATTCAGCCTCTTACTACTGGATTTCCCCTGGCTTTTCCTGGTTTTTATGTGTTTTGCCTCATGTCTATTACAGTACTTTAGAAATGTGCATGTGCACACACAGAGAGCAGTGTAGTGGTAAATTTTGAAATGCAGGTGCTCTTCATGACATATACCCACAGCCATTCCCACCACTCTCTCCTGTTACCCACTTTGCTCCCATTCCAGTGTTTGGGACGCGAGAAGAAGGCAGAACCAGGTGGGAGGGACAGGAGCTGGAGTGTTCTACCACACAATATCAGTGCTCCTTCACTCTACCACCTTTGCTTACACACAAAGCTTACATATTTTTTCCCTAAAATTTGAGACATACTGCTAGACCAGGGGTTCTCAACCAGTGGTACTCCAGCAGACTGCTGGTGGTACTTGGATCGACAGACCACCGGAACCCTACTACAATGCAGCACTTTCGGTGGCACGTTTTTGCTCTCGAGAGGCTCCTGCCTTTGACCGAGCCTCTCAGGATCGCTGAGAAGGGCCGTCCCACCCTCCCAGAGCCTCCTACCTACATTTTCTGGCCTCTGAAAACCCAGAAGTAACCGGTGATGATGTCATCGCCAGTCACTTCCGGTGGAACACAGCAGGAGAGTGGTGCCGGAAGTGGTACTCAGCTGGGAAGGGGTTGAGAACCCCTGTGCTAGACAATACAGGAGCATTGGAGGAGGATATCCTGCTCTTCCTGCCTTCTGGTTTTAGTAAATTCATAGGGGGTGGTTCAGGTGAACACATAGTCATTCATGTCCAATATCATGTATGGGTGGAGTTGATTGGACAAATATTGTCCAAACCAGCCCATACATGATCAAAGTATGAGGGGGGGAACACTCATCATTCCCCCCCTTTTTTGTCACATACCGAGCTACTGAAATTGTAAAGTCCTTGTGTGTGTGTGTGTGTGTGTGTGTGTGTGTGTGTGTGTGTGTGTGTGGGGACTATTGCTGTTTCTTCATTATGTGTTGCAGATATGGCTGAGTAAAAACTGTTATAGTTTATTATATGGTTGCCAGCCAGGAGGTCTTTATCTGTTACATCTGACTTTTAAAAATAATAACCATTTCTTTTCACATGCAGCTGGTAATATGGGTGAAGTGTGTCGTGTGTGTGTGTGTGTGTGTGTGTGTGTGTGTGTGTGTGTGTGTGAGTAAGTTACAGTACTCCATTTGCTTCCTCCCCTCAACAGCCATGTGTAACGAACTGTATATTTTTTATGATATAGTAATGTGAGAATGTCCACTTGGACCATGCATTGTGAATTCATTTGAACCATGCATTATGAATTTCCTCCATGGAAAAACAGAAAAAAGAGGCCTACATAGGCTTGTATGTGCTGGTGCCTACTCATTCTCACAATGTCCTCTGATGTAGAGCAGGCAGCAGCACATCACCTATGCTCCTGTTGAACATGCACCACAAGTCCTGATCCCCGACATGTTTGTCTGCTAGGACATGGAGGAGGAGGAGGCAGCTCCAATGGCATTGGGGGTAGCAACAGTATCACCCACCAGATGCTTGGCAGCAGCTGCCCTAGAACTGGCATCCATTCCAACAGCATTGTGCATCCTCGATCCAGTAGCATAGCTGGACTAGCACTAGTGGGGTGGTGGGCGGGGTGCTGTATCATCTCCCCGCCACCGGAATGGCCCTGAACCTTGATCTCCAGCTCAAGGCCATTCCAGTGGCAGGGCAGGTGCATCGCATCACCCCGGCCCACCCACCTCCCCACTGACTCAAGTCCAGCTAGGCTACTGCCTCCATCCCTTGTACTCCAGTCCTCTTCCTTATCAGGAAGTACAGCCTAATGTTAAAAAGCATGATTCCCATTAGTAACTGGAATCATGGACATGGGTGGCAAGGCTAGGACTGGAATGATGGCCATCCATTAACCCCAGCATGCTAAAATATTAAAACCAACAGGGACTAAAATGCAACTATCAGGAAGGATGGTGTAGTGGTTTGGGAGTTTGGGAGTAACCACCAAGTAAAGTTTGGGAGTAACCACCAAGTAAAGGATGGTGTAGCCAGGATGGTGTAGTGGTTTGGGAGTCGAACTTAGACCTGGAAGATCCAGGTTCAAATCCCCGCTCAGCCACGAAGCTTCCTGGGTGACCTTGGGCCAGTCACTATCTCTCAGCCCCACCTACCTCACAGGGTTGTTGTGAGGACAAAAAGGAGGGGAGGAAATATGTACACCACTCTGAGCTCCTTGGAGGAAGGGTGGTATAAAAATGTGAAAAAATAAATAAAATAAAGTGTAACTCAAGGTCTGAGTATACAGCATCAACAGCTGTAGTGGAAATTGCGGAAGATTGGCGAGGAGTTAGTGGTGTTAGCAGTGGTCCCCTGTTTTGACAGGTCCGGGAAGGAAGGGGTTAAAGGATTGCCTGTTTGACAGGACTGGGACACAAAGGGTTACCACCCAGGATTGCGTGGGTGGAAGCACACCTGCATGTAATTGGGCGTGGCCCACAGGTGTTGCTGATAATTGAGATGAAGCTGGGACTTTGAATGCAGTGGGTGTGGCTCGCAGCTGCACTCAAACAGCATTGATTGGAAGCCCACAGCTGTAGCCAGTAAAAAGTTGATAGGGACTAACAGTATAAAAGCAGCAGCAGTTGGAGCAGGAAAGAGCCTCGCCAGCTCGCCACGGGGACATGCTGCCAGACTGCCGCCGCCGCCGACGACTCTGCTCCAGACGGGGACACAACAACAGCCTACCCAGCCTAGTCTGATGAATGTCATCCATGCAGGTCCAAGTCGTTTAAAATGTGTCTCATTGTTAATTATGAACAGAACAAGAGTTTTAGGGTAAAGGTGCCTGACGTAATAAAACATGCACCACGTATGAAAATACATCCAACGAATCCATTATTTGTGAACTTCAGCAGCATCACTTGTATGTGGCAAAACCTTTATATGGACAGTTTCTTTGTGTGTTTGACACATCACTGTTTGCCATGTGGCAGACATGAGCACCATTAGCTCAGCAGAAATGATCCCATACCCTTTATGATATATCCTTGCAAACCTTTAAATGTTTAAAAAGTACACATACAATTATAAATGCATAATACCCAGTTGGGCATGCCATAATTAGAGTCAAGACTCAAACCTATGAATTTTAAGTCTCACTTTCTAATGATAATTTTATTAATCAAATGTCAAAATGACTGCAAACAGAAGGCAAAGGTTTCAAGGCAGAACAGAGAAGCGGATGATGCGTAAGGTGTGAAAAGGAGAAGAACAAAATCTAAGAAGAGCTGGGCATGTTTAATCGTAGGAGGGATCACAAAAGCAATCCTCAAATATTTGAAAAGCTGTGATAAAGAAGAGGGAGAATGAACTGCTCTCCTCTGCCACTGGGGAAAAAGACAAGAGATAGTTTAAGCTGCAGGAAATCCCAGCAGTTAAATATGCTGACAAATTTACAAACATTAGGAACACCAGGGGATGGAAAATATTGCACCCACATCCAATAACTGCTTAGTGCATGTACATGGTAAAGTCTCCTAAACAAATTTGTGGGGACGGGGCTTTTGAAAGAATTTCGTATACAGGTCAGTAATTCAAGAAAATAATATTTCAAAAAATAGCTCCCAGTACAGCTATGACAATGTTAATTGCAATACATGACACAGAAATCGGTAACTCTGATCTGGTGTGTAGAGTTTAAAATCTTGAAATCTAATTAATCAAAATGAAACTTCATTTTATGACACATAGCAGTCCTCCGCACCTAACAGCTCATCCCTGGTGCATATCTCTCTCTCTCTCTCTCTCTCTCTCTCTCTCTCTCTCACACACACACACACACACACACACACACACACACACACACACACACACACACACACACACGGTAGTGCTGTGAATTTGATTAACAACTCTTTTTAATCCTTCTGTTCCACGTTACCACCTGTTTTTAATGATTATTATTAACCCAAAGAACTGTGCTTGATTGCCTTATCTTTAGGTAATTCCATCACAGAAAACATATGTTGAACATTGCTAGTGAGGCACTCCAGAGATGTAAGGAATCAAAACAAAACACTTAAAAAAATACACCCTGAATCTAGTCGCTTTATGAGTGAGTTTGAAGATATGACTTAACTACATTCCCTACAATCTGCTGTTTTCTTTCTTTTGTGAAGGGGGCAAAAAAAATATCACAGAATTTCAAAAAGCATCTCTGCATGATTCTTGAATACTGAGTGCTCAACTTCAATATGCATACACACCATCTTTGAGTTTATGCTAAAGGGAAGCCCTTTCTTCAGTTCAAACTGGTCCATTCACCTGAGCTCACCGAGGTAAATGGATCTTGAATTAACGTCCTGTTGCAAGGCTCAAAACTGATGCATGGAGGATGATTAATGGGGATCTATGAGAAAAAGTGAAAAAGTTGGCTTGAAACTCAACATTAATAAAACTAAGATCATGGCATCTGGGCCCATCAATTCCTGGCAAATAGAAGGGGCAGAAATGGAAGCAGTAACAGATTTTACTTTTCTGGGCTCCAAGATCACTGCAGACAGAGACAGCAGCCATGAAATTAAAAGACGCTTACTCCTTGGAAGGAAAGCTATGGCAAACTTAGACAGCATAATAAAAAGCAGAGATATCACCATGCCAACAAAAGTTCGCATAGTCAGGGCGATGGTGTTCCCAGTAGCAATGTATGGTTGCGAGAGTTGGACCATAAGGAAGGCTGAGCGCCGAAGAATAGATGCTTTTGAACTGTGGTGCTGGAGAAGACTCCTGAGAGTCCCTTGGACTGCTAGGAGATCAAATCAGTCAATCCTAAATGAAATCAACCCTGACTGTTCCCTGGAAGGACAGATACTAAGGCTGAAACTCAAATATTTTGGCCACCTAATGCGAAGAGAGGACTCTCTGGAGAAGACTCTGATGCTGGGAAAGACTGAAGGCAAAAGGAGAAGGGGAAGGCAAAGGATGAGATGGTTAGACAGCATCACCGATGCAACGAACATGAAAATGAGCGAACTCAGGAAGATAGTGGAGGACAGGAAGGCCTGGCGGGATATGGTTCATGGGATCACGAAGGGTCGGACACGACTTAACGACTGAACAACAACAACATGAGAAAAATGGCCATTGTTGATGTATGTCTAGAAAAATCTGACCATGACTGTTCACTGGAGCATTTTGAGCACCTGGAGCATTTTGTAATGAGAAGATGTTCTAGTCAATGTTTCAATAAAATAAATTTTAAAAATCAACTATAGATAAGTACTGTATTTATTGCACTGCAATGAAAGTTTGCCTGTCTTATTAGAAAGTGTTGAGATAACAGAGTAAGAGCGTAATTCTGTGCAAGCCGTAAAGCTAGGCTTACCATTCGTCCCGGTTTCGGCGGGACAGTCCCGGAAAACGGGCTCGATTCCCGGTCTGGTCCCGGGGGACGAATGGGCGCCGCCATCTTTTTTTAAAAAAAACTTAACCGGGTGCCGGCATCTTGGATCACGAAATCTCGTGCGATCCAAGATGTCGGCACCCAAATCTCGTGAGGGCATGATGCAGGCTGCCGCTGCCTCGGGAGAAACGCAGCCTGCTTGCCTGGGTTGTGCGAGCCAGCTGGAGGCTCGCGCCGCCCGGGCAAGCAAGCAGGCTGGCCCGGTCTCCCAGCGGCACCGCACGGGCGAACGACAGCCTGTTTGCCAGTGCCATGCGCACCTGCCGGTGAGAGAGCGGGCGGACGACACCCGCTCGCCGCCGCCATCTTTTTTAAAAACTTTTTTTAAACTTACCCGGGCGCCGGCAGCATCTTGGATCACGAAATCTCACGCGATCCAAGATGTCGGCACCCAAATCTCATGAGGGCATTTCTGTATATTTTATTGATAGCAACTAGTCGGTATAATAGACTATATTATAGGAGGGGGGTGCTTTTGCTAACTGAACTGCTCCCCCCCCTTTCCCAACAGAGATAGCTCTGTAAGGACTTCCCTAGTGAGCAATTTAGTGAAAAGGGGAGAATGGAAAGGACTCAATACTGCCCCCCCTCCATCTTGAACAGCTTATCAGTATTATTCAGGATATCTCATTGGGGTTATACAAGTGTAGGCCTGCTGCTGTTTCAATGCAGATCTGGATTGGGGCAAGCTCTTTGAACATCCTCTGAGGTTCAGCTGGACATATTGCATGAGAGGGCCTTTTCAGCAGTGGTACCCAGTTGGCAGAATTTCTTGCCATGCAATGTGTGTCTATCCCTCTCCAGTGTTTCACTGCAGGATAAAGACTGGCATTTTCTGCAGGTTTATCTCAAACATTGATCTCAGTTAGTTCCTCTGATGTTTTTGTCTTGGTATGCTTTGCTGGTGTATCTTCATCATGGGTTTTGATTTTTTATTGTGCATGATAAATTGTTTTTATTTGATATTTTGAGGTAGGCTTGAATCCCACAAAGGGAGAAAAGCAGGGTATTTTTTTTTAAAAAAAAGATGTAGATAAATTCTTCATTCAAAAAGAAAGTGCAATGTGCATGCACAAAAAGAAAGTGCAAAGTGCAATGTGCATGCATGTGTATCCATGCAATTACACAAACATATCTTCCTAGCAAATGATGGAATATCATTACCCTGCAATGTTGAATGAATGCTAAACAACTGCAGTAATTGGCAAAATTAGGAAATTAAACTCTACAGGTTAATTCCTCACATTCTATCAGTCACACACAAAAATACACAGACATTCAGAAATTGCCCTGTTTATTATCTTTCCTAGTCTGCCTTCCCTTCTCCCATGCGCAGCTATTCAGCAAAGACACTCTCGTCATTGCAGTGTACCACTTCAGACTCCATGTGGGTATCACATGGAGCGGGCCATTGTAATTCTGCAATATTTCAGAATGACACTTCATTTTTAAGTGTCTATTAGCTAATTATAATGAATGGTGGGTGAAAATGAAACTCCTAAAGAGATACGCATGACAACCACATGAATATAAAATGCATTCTTTGAGATTACACTGAATAGCAAAACAACAAATAAATCCTAAGTAATTGAATGTTTCCAACGAAGCATTAGTTAAATGGCTTACATTCCCCACTGCAAGAGCCCATTAACTATCGGAGTTAGAAGAACTCAGTGTTTTAGGAACTGAAGCAGATTAAACTTCCTGTATATTTCTTGAAATCTAGCACATTATTGCAGTTCTAGAAACTCTTAGGGCTCAATAAAAGCAGGAACAAAAATGTTTGTGAACATTTACACCAACATCAAAAGGCACTGGCTCTTAGGTGATTTGGGGGTGGGGAGGGGTTTGTAAAAGGAAACAAATGTATCTCCCTACCTACTGAAAACGTTCCAAGCCCTAAATGGGATTTATTTACTCTAATGGCTCAATACTGCTGGCTGCTGGCATGGCAGCCTCTCCACTGTTCTGCGGAGCACTTCTGCCAGAGCAAGGCACAGAAGGCTGTGCACTGCAAACAGTGGCCTGCAGTTCCGACATTGACGGACCCCACCTGGCAGAGTGGTAGGTTTAGGGGTGGATTGGGCTGGGGATTGGGCCGGGCTGGGGGTGGATCAGGGGTGGGACTGGGCAGATCTCGGCAGCAGTAGAGTCTGTGGGATCTGGAGCTCCCAGACTGGCCCAGACACACCTAACAGATCATGATGTGTACCAGTAAAAGAGCTGGCCCAAGGTCTGAGTAGGCCCATAGGGAAGCAGAGAGCAGGGAAGGAGATAAGTCAAAATTCTCTTTATTTGCCTCTCCTGGCTGGCCAGAAAAATGACTGGCGCAGATCTGAGGAGATATAATAATAATAATAATAATATAATATACAGTATTATATATTGCCTTTCTCGGTCATTGGATTTCTCCTTCAACTTTAATCCAAGGCGGTGTACATGGGCAGGCTGCCCCCTTGGTTTTTTTTTTTACAATATATATAAATGTCCAATCTCTCAAGAACAGCTACTTTCCAGGTGGTATCCTTTTACAGTCTGACTTTTTTCTGCTGGCTGGCGCCTTCCACACTCGACCGACGCAGCTGGAAGCTCTTATCTCTCCTCCTGGAAGCTTTCACAGCTTTTTGCCGGCGGCGTGTCTCGAACTTATCAAGTTCACCTGTCTTCGGGCTTTGAAGGCAGCAGCTCTCCCAACTGAGCCAGACTCTTCTGAGATGCATTACGGCAGTGGAGGGTTGCCCCAGGGTAAGGAAGCAAAAGTTCCCTTCCCATGAGGCAACCGCTATGACTCCCCCCCCTCACCATAGGATGCAGTGTGTGCTCTGTTGGCACAGATGCATCGCCAGGTTGGGGGAGTTAGTTAGGGGTGGGCCCTTAATGGGCAAGAGAGCACATATGGAAATGCTTAAAACTAAAACAAAAATTGATTCCTTGCTAATATTTTATTAGATAGATTTTAAAAATAGAATATTATTTCTGGATTTTTGACAAAGATGCGAGTTTCCTAGCAAATATTTTCACTTCTGGTACATAAAAATGCTCCGGTTGAGTGGAGGATGGGGTATACCTTGCTTCGGGCAGAGTTCTGGATGTTAAGTGTTATTGATTTTATTGGGACTGGTCCAATATTTTTTGAGAGCACACAGTGTGTGAATGGAAAACTATGCATTTGTCGTACTGACAGATGAGCAAAGCCTGGAACTCTAAACAGTGCTGGAATTTCAGGGATCTCTTGTGGGTCAGACCTGTGTGCTACCAATTCGTTTGATATACTGTATTTTCCATGATAGGAAGGCCATGACAGCTGAGTATGGTATGGATCTGTACACTACATAGGCAGCTGAGCAATTGTCATGTTTCTAGTGTGCAGTGCCCGAGATAAAATTCCATACCGTTCTAGAAATGGACCACATGCTGACCATAAATACTTCATAAAGAGCTGCCAGGATTACTGCTCTCCTGAACTCATTGGTTTCATTTTTCATTCTGGAGCTGAGGTCAATCCAGTCACTAGGACTCTTCTGACAAGAAATCGAAAGTCAAGTTCATTTAGCCAGAGTTACAGTGAACTTTGCAGACATTGACATATTGTGCTAAAAGATCACTTGTGCTCTTCATCTCAGCCGTGTGTGGAACAAGGGGAGCTCACCTAAATGGAGGTCTTCCTCTCCCATTGCTTTCTCTAAGCCAGTGCTTCTCAATTATTTTCTTTCATGCCCCCCCCCGAGGAAGAAGAAAAAATTTCGCGCCCCCCCGCAATAGTTAGTGTATGCTTTGCGCCACTTAAAGGGACTCCGTAAAGGGGGGCGCGGGGCTTGCAATAGTTAGTGTATGCGTGTATGCTTTGCACCACTTAACTAGAGTGTAGGAGCCTCCAGCGACGATCTACTTCACCGGGATCTGCTTCCGGGGAGCAGATCGTTCCTCTGCTCCCCGGCGCGAACTCTGTAACGCGCCTAGGAGCGCTCTGCAGAGTTCATGCTGTGAATCACGCATGCGCAAGACGACGATTGGCAACATCGTCGTCTTGCGCATGCGTGAACTCTACAAAGCGCTCCTAGGCGCGTTACAGAGTTCGCGCCGGGGAGCAGAGGAACGATCTGCTCCCCGGAAGCAGATCCCGGTGAAGTAGATCGTCGCTGGAGGCTCCTACACTCTAGTTAAGTGGCGCAAAGCATACACGCATACACTAACTATTGCAAGCCCCGCGCCCCCCTTTACGGAGCCTCGCGCCCCCCCTGGGGGGTGCGCCCCACTATTTGAGAACCGCTGCTCTAAGCCAACCAGGACAAGCAAAAGGGCATGGGAATTCTTCTTTGGATGGCCTCATTGTGCAACAGCTGACAGCTGCTTCAAGCAGCAGCACTTAGTGTTCATAACAGCCCCATTAGTGATAAAAAGAAATTCTAAATTGTATTTTGAAAGTTAGGGCACTGAAAAGGAACAACAAAAAGACAGTGTGTGCTCAAAAATTCATCCTACCTAATGGAGTATCACGACCCAATACGGGGGGTGGTCTTGGGCTCTTGCCTACCACTGAGGGCCCCACCTGTATAGGGTCAGTAGCCTATGTAGGGCTCCCAGGGCCATGCCCAGGCTTGCCTCCCTCTTCCTCCCCTGGGCCTCTGAGCAAAGGCAGGGAGGGGGGTTACAGCATCCTACTCTTATTCCTTCTCCAGCCTCCCAGGGCTCTGGAGTCAGGGTCAGCCTTAAGCCGATTCGGCTGAATCGAGCCCCACGGCCAGAGGGACCCACACAGTGGCAGAGGCGGGCTGCCTGCGGCTGCAGCCAGCACTTCGCATGATGCAGGCTTCCCCCTCTCAGCCCCGATTCTCCCCCTCTCAGCCCCTATCCTCACCATCCCCACCCACAGCCCACCCTCCACACCAACTCACCTGGTGGTGGCTGAGCACTCTGGTGGCATATATGTGTGGTCACCAGCCTTTTGCACTGGTGGCCTTGCTGTGCGCATTGTCGCTGCAGCAACAGTGCCAACCGAGTGGGCCTTCTGCTGATGCAACACTTATTCTTTCAGTGGAAGGCGCCCATAGGATTGATCTGTAAGACTGCAATCCTATACACACTTCCCTGGGAGTAAGTCACATTGAAATCAATCCAGAAATTTCTACCCTCCATAGATTCTCAACGAGGCAGAAGACCAAGGAAGAGCTGTTGGGCCAGTTGATGTCATCAATGATGTTGGACCAAGTTAGTTCAAGAGATCAGTGATCCGGGTCTCCTATGTTTTGTTCTCTGTTTTTTGTTTCTGTGACAAAATCGCCTGTAGACAAAAAAAAATATGTATGCTTCTGGCCAAGGTAAATAGACATTTAATTTATTGTAAACAACTTGCTGGCTTTCCACCCGGAAGATGATTCACAATAATGGGAATGGAAACAGTGAAGATATTTAATATTTATTCAAATTGAAAAGTTGATAGAAAACCCATGAAAAACTATTTGCATTTCCATACAAAATAGAACTCTCTTTTTATTGCATCCCAAGGAATAGCATTTCCGTATCATTTGTGACATTTTGCTGTTGAATTGTTGGATTGATAAGAGGAATGTTTTATGCAAAGCTGAAAATGGTTGCTAGGGCCTGTTGCTAGGGCTTAATTTCACTTGAGATCCATGCAAGCTCACCCCATAAACCTGGTTTCAGTGTCTAGCTATGAGCCATCCCCTCCCTTTATCCCTTAATCACCTGCTTGTCTAATAAGACAGGACTCTATGTTCCTTTCTTTATGGGAAGTTAAAATTTCTACAGCAAGCATCATCAGGACCTGTATGGCTGTTGCCCCAAGGTGTCTCCCAGAAGACAACTATCTACTGTATGTACATTTTTCCTGGCTGTTATGTAAAATGTAAGGCCCACTTGATCTGCGGGTCTTTGGTAGGTAAGGCTGGGTATGCTGCATTGCTGACTATTGCTAAACTATTGCTAATGATTTTTGTTTTTTGTATTGATGCTGCTGGTACTTTTAGCATTTTTACAGAAGGGTTTGGGTTTTGCAGTAGGGTAATTTTATTTTTATTATTATTATTATTATTATTATTATTATTATTATTATTATTATTATTATTATTATTATTATTTAAAAAGCACAGCCACTTACCATGCTCCAGGCATGGTTTCATCAATTACAGAAGTGCAGGACTTCTGGCTTGATTTAAAGGGCATGAAGGTGTGTCTTTGTTCGTGCAGTCTCTGTAAATCAAACTGGAAGTCCTGCATGTCTGTGGTTGAAGAAACTGTACCTGGAGCAAGATAAGAAGGTGTGTGATCCACTTTCTGCTCGCTTTTAGCAGGCAAAAAGTGGATCAGTGCAGGTTGTACCTGCAGAAGGCTGAAGGGAGGTGGCAGCAGCTCCGGGTGAAAGGCACCCTGAATCTGCCACCCCCTAACCCCCCCTCCTCAATCAGCCACTGATGCAGCCCACATCACCTCATCAGCTAATGGATGGGCCTCCCCTGCCTTGAAGCATAAAATACTAACATTTTCCTGTGACCAGGTAAGAGTACTAAGAGGCAAGTGACTGAGTGACGGTTCAGTGACATTATTTCTTGACTTCTTCCAAGGCAGGAGGCTTCAGAAGGGAAAAGCACATGTGTAATTTACTGTATACACCACTGCATTGTCTAATACTGTGCAAGAAAGAAACTCTTGGTAATTCCATGGAGACAATCTCTACCTTTGTTCATGGTTAATTTCCCAGCCACATTTACAGCTGTGACTCAGCCCAATCTTTTCACTCCAGCTTTTGCCCATGAAAGGCACTTGTCAGCTTAGCTGGATCCCATAGGTATTCACAAATTCTCTCTGAGTTGTGCAAGCTTTGATAGATGACTAGAACTCCCCTCCTCAGGAAGGGGGGGAAAAGGGAAACCTTTCAGGGGAATTCTGAAGGAAAGGATATTTCTAACAATGCAAACCCACAAAACACAATAGGTAAAGGGGGAAAAATTCTAAAATGAGATAACCAGCAGATGCTAGAGAATGAGGATGTCATATGAAAGCATTTAGAAGGCAGTTCTCCCTCTGCCAGATGTCTAAAATAGACACAGATGAGCAATTTCTCTGAACTTCAACAACTCGGCCAGCTGAAAAAGCAGTCCATTCCCACCAAGGGTCACTTGTGCAAATTGTTGACTGTAAATCAATGTTCTGCTTTGGAGTTTGCCTTAAACTGTGAAAAATGGGCTGAAAAATCTAAAAATGCACATTTTTCTTTTACATTGTAAATCAATGGTTTGCTTTGGAGTTTGCCTTGAACTGTTAAGAATGTGGGCAAAAAATCTAAAAAGACACGATTGTGGGTTGCAACATTTTCAGTGATTACACTGGAAACTTCCCGCTTATAAATGTTAAGTTCATTTTGTCAATATTATGTCTATCATGCAAGAACATCCCCAATAAAACAATGCATGTCTTCAAAGACTTACTATTTACATATTTTCAAATGTTAATGGTTTGAGTCAGTAATTTAAACATGCAAGCCATGCCCGTGTTAAGCGTAAAACTTGAGTTCTGTGTTTCACCATGCCAAAGTGGTTGCGTACATCAGATCTGACTTGACCTATTTTTAAAAAGGCAAATTCACAAACCAAAGAAGAATCCACATGGTCTCCGAATCACCCTGGGGTGATTTCCTTGCTGTAACAGGTGGGCCTCATCTCTCACTTGAAAATTCCCAGTGATGTAGCAGATGCCTTTGGGGAAATCCATCACTAGTACAAAAGCCTATTATATCGTGTGAGTGTGTGTGTGTGTGAGTGTGTGAATTTAAAACATTTCTATGCTTCTTTTCCTGCATCCAGAAAGGCATATCAATATTTACACACACACACACTCACTCACACTCACACACACACACACACACACACACACACAAACTGTAAAATCACAATAAAACACAACCCAACAATTCCAAGAAAACTGTTCCAAATTCCTAGAAAAATGTCACAAAATTGCCGTTTCTGCCATAACTGAAGTGTCAGTGTTACATGTCAATTTAACGTGGACTCAGACCTTGAAGATCCAGGTTCAAATCCCTGCTCAGCCATGAAGCTTCCTGGGTGACCTTGGGCCAGTCACTATCTCTCAGCCTCACCTACCTCACAGGGTTGTTGTGAGGACAAAAGGAGGAGAGGAGCTATGTACACCACCCTGAGCTCCTTGGAGGAAGGGTGGTATAAAAATGTGAAAAACAAACAAACAAGCAAACAAACAAACAAATAAATAAATAAATAAATAAAACCACTCGCTGGATTGATACTTCTCTGACATTTGTGTGTAGCCTCAGAATATTGGTTTGAATTGGCAGTTCCTTCCCAGGCTATTCTGTGTACACACCAGAACCAAGTCTCTTCACTAGTCCAAATAAGGTGGAGGAGGTGGTGGTCTTCCCAGGTGGTGGTCTTCCCAGGCTATTCTCCTCAATTTTCCTGGGAATGTTTTACAACTTTGCCAGACTTGCTGGAGAGCAACCAGAGGAGACTACAAATCAGACAACATGGTGGTGGGTTCTGGAACATGGCAAAGGGCCTGTTTCAAATGAGCATCCCAGGTGAGATCCCTGACTGTCCCCAGCTCCTGACGTGAACATACCACAATAAGGAGGAAAATCCTTTTATTTCTCTGCCAACTAATACTTTAAAAAGAGATTTACAGTCTATTCCTATTTCCCGCCAGTCCACAGCATGCAGTGGCACCAACAGAGTTTGTGCTGTATGAAATAGTGGGGGGGGAGGGCCATCAGAGGGCTAGCAAGAGGTAAGTTTAAAAAAATCTTTTATTTACCTCCCAGTAGGCCACTAATCACTAATTGGTCTATTTGGACCCACATCAGCATCAGTCCAAGGTGCGGAAGGGGCAGGTACAAACTGGGAAAGGGGGATAGGATCCAGCTTGCATAACTGCTGCCGAGATCCTCCCTTCCAACCTTTGAACCACCCCCTGGTTCAGCCCACTCCAAACTGCCCATGAACAACCACCTCCTTCACAGTGGCGTTGCTATGTCCCCCCCCCATGATGTCACCACCGGAAGTGACGTTGGAGACTCCCATCGGAGACGTAGGGTGGGTGGGTGGGCCAAACACATTGCCTTCTCCACTGCAACCACCCTCTGTTCCCGCCGCCAAAATGGTGCGGTTGTCGCCTCCCCCACCGCTTTGTCATCCCCGCTTGTTGCCCAGGGGACCGCTGCCCCCCCCCCGGGGCAATGCTTCTGCTCCTCCACCTTACTTGGACTGGCAGAGAGTCTAGGTGGTTCTAGTGAAGCAGGAGCCTCCCGCTCTTTCTGCCAGAAGCTCCATTACACACGACGGTGGCATAACATTTGCACCATTGCTGGATCATGAGATCTGCTGTTGTAAATGGCCATTAAAGGAATTTCAGAAATAAGACTGCCAGCTGTGCAGAAACAGGAGCACAGGTTAAATGATGAATGAATCTCCGAGAATGTCCTTGTTGGGAATAAAAAGAACAATTGATTCATTACATCCCCTAATTAACTTGGAATACCCTGCCCGCTGAGTTAAAGAGACGAGTGTTAGTTTTTAGATAAATGACAGCTTCTGAGTGAAACAATGGCTTGTCTTCATGACAGAACATATGATCCTGTAGCTGCTGTTAAAGTCATGTGAAGAATTGTGCACCTACAGCCAAGTTAGCAAAACACCTGGTATTGCCTGTTCCTTTTTTTCACATTGGTTTTCTTTTGTCTCAGTAAAAGAATCTGGGTGAAAACCATCACTGTTTCCTTATGCTGTAAAAAACTCTTTCAACCCGATGAAAAAATAAATAAATACATTACATAGGGCTCTCTGACCTCTTGGGGGGAAAGGGCGGGATCAGCAAAATTCTTTTCAAAAGAAAAGCCAACAAACAAACTTTTCCCAGGTAGGGAGATCACACACATCCAGATAATTATTGTATGCTCCCCTCTCCCAAGGGGTAGCACTTTCGATGCCACGTCTACTGGGCACAATTATTTTGGAGGAGAAAACTCCACATTTGCAGTAACTTTGTTATAATACGATAATTAACTACACACGAACAGGTTGGAGAGAGATTATGAGAGTGCAGAAGCAATGAAATGGTTCATGGATAACATCGTTAACGTTTTCTCACAATGGAAGCTCCTGGTTCTGAGGCAGTGTGGCGGCACTGAATAATGGTGGTAGAACCCGCCTAATACAGATTCAGACCCTTGGTCTATCTAGATCAATATTGGCTACTCTGACCTGCAGCAACTTTGCAGGCTTTCAGGCAGATATTTTCCAGCCCTACCTAGTCCTACCTGGAGACATAAGGGATTAAACCTGGGACCTTCCACATAAACATTTCGACTGAGCTACAGCCTCACCTTGACATATAGGCAGTGGCATAGCTAAGGGGGGGGCCCTATGGGCCCCGGGCCCTGGGTGCCAGGCCCAGGAGGGGGGTTTGCCATGGGTTGCCATTTAATAATAAAATTATTATTTATTATTTATTGAATTATTTATTGAATTTATATCCCACCTTTCTCCCCCATAGGGGGACCCATTTTTATTAGGGAGTGTACTGTACTGTAAGGGTCTGAGGGGGATGAAATGTTACAATTCTGTGAATGTTTTGGGATTACTATTAATTAAGTATTTATTAATTATTAATTATTATCATAGTTAATATTACATGTAATGAGTTTGTTGGGACTTGAGGGGGGTGCAAAAATTTCATGGGCACCGGGTGCACCGGACCCTAGTTCCTCCTCTGCATATAGGGGCCTCGAATATAAAGCTATTGTGAACTTCCCAGAGGCATCTGGTTGGTTCCACTATGGAAAGCATGATACTGAACTAGATAGTCTGTATTTGATCCAACAGGCGTCATGTTCTTATGACAGCTCCTGCTAGTCCCAAGCTAACGTCTGCAGCTGACATCCAGAAAGTAAGTACTCCTTCTACCAAAAACCTCTTAGCCATTCTCCCAGACCAGGCTAACAGCCCAATCCCATTGGCTAATCACAACAGCAGATCTTGCAACCTGCTGTTGTAGATGCCACAGCAGTGTTGTAAAAGGCGCACCGATGTCATGCACGTCGGGGCTGGCAGTGCAGAAAGCCAGATGCGCTATATGCGCAGCAGCGGCTTCTGGATGCCGCGCTGGAGCAGGTAAGGTAGAGGATCAGTGCAAGGAGCAGTCCAACCCAGGAGTTGGTTTGAGGGTGGGAGGGGGTTGATCCCAGTGGCAATCATGCATGCTGGATCCTATTCCCCTTTCCTGGCCTGGACCTGCCCTCTTCCTCTCCTTTGGCTTATGCCAGCAAACTAGCTGGCATAGGTCTGAGGAGACCTACTGGAGACTAGGTGGCCTACTAGGACATAAGTAAAAAATATTTTTACTTACCACTTTCCGGGCCATCTGATTGCCCCACACCATTGCATGCAATGTATGCTCCATTGGTATGGCTACATGGAAGAAGATGGTTGGGGATAGGATTTGACTTTAAATTAGTTTCTGCCTTTGTTCTGACAGAATGCATTCAAAGAGCATTCCAGGCATACTTGGAACAAATACTAGCTTCTTGTGGCTAATTGTGCACTACTATGCAATGTCCCCCATCAATAATCAGGGCATATTTGAGCCTAATGTGATAACAGAGCAGCATGACTCTCGGCAATGTTCTTGTATCATTCCCTACCACTTTGTTGATGGTCTTTGGTTTCCTAACAATGTCAGGGGAGGGTTTTTTACACAGGTTGAGTATCCCTTAGTAGGACTGCTTGGGACGGGAAGTTGTCTGGATTTTGGATTTGTCTGGATTTTGGAATATTTGCATAAATATAACGAGATATCTTGAGGATGGGACCCAAGTCTAAACACAAAATTCATTTATGTCTCATATACATTACTAACATAGCCTGAAGGTGATTTTATACAATATTTTTAATAATTTTGTGCCCCAGCATGCCTTGTGCTATACCAGCCAGGTGCTGGAATAATTTTTTTTTTAAGTCATAACCCCCAATATGTCTGGATTTCTGAATAGTCTGGATTTTGGATGTCCAGATAAGGGCTCAACCTGTAGTTATAAAATGAGGTCAGGGGGTTATGTCTATAATGAAATATTTGTATTTGTATTGATGTCTGACATGATTAGCTGAGAAGCTTAGCACAGCTTTCCAATGATCAGCTAGGGAACACTCTGGCCAATCATCCACAAATATTCAATGGGCAGGGTCTCAGCTGTAGTGATAGTCAGTTCAAACACGATATTCCCAAATTCTGGATGGGGTATCCTTTTAACTGTAAAGCCCCACCCTATTGCTTGGCCAGCTCTCATGAGGCACAGACCCAACATTGGAGCAGCACTGGGCAGATGGAGCAACAGATGAAAGAAACTGTTGCTACAATCGTTGAGTCAAATATTCGGGAGACATTCCAGCTTAGTAAAGCTTGGGGGAAGTAGTTTAAGGACTGCAGCCAATTCTAGACTGTACTCCAAAACAGGTGTGGGAAGTGAGCTGCCATAGCGCAGGGGTTGAGCAACCGAGTGGCAAGCCAGGGCTTCACCCGTTTGAATCTCCCCCCAGCCATGTCCAATCTAGGTGGCCTTAGGCAAGCCGCTCGCTCTCACTTGCAATATGAAGATAATAATACTCACTTGCGTTACAGCGTTGTTGACAGGATTCCATCCAGATAATACATGGGAAGTGCTTTGATTACTCAAAGTGTGAAAATCTTGAAACTTCAAATTCCTGAAAATCTGAGAGAGGCCTTGCTAGGGAAAAACAGTGCATCCCAAGAGATATCACTATTTGCACTTGGCTTCCTGGGAATCTTTTTTCTCCATGCAAAAGTGTGTTATCTTGTGACAGAATGCCAATAGTTTACCAGCTTGGTCTGGAAAGAGGTTTCTTGCCATCCTCTTTCTGGCTATAGTCTCACCCCCTCCTGCTTCACTATGAAACAGTATATCAAGAGTGTCGCTTGGATTTGTTTTGGAATTATGAACATTGCACAGAACCAGCTTATTCTTATGCATTCAGCATTCAGTCCATTGGGGTCTGAATCTGTCTAGTTCTTTTATGGAGCTTAATTGCAGCTTCAGGTACTATTACGATCGTTCCCTATTGGCAAGACCTAGCAGACACAGGAAGAATGAAAGGCTTACCTGCCTACTCTGTAATCTCTGCTGTCAGAGATTTGACCTTGGAATTCAAACAAGAGCATTGTTTTTCTTTTAATTACTAAAGCAAACATGAAAACATTACGCATTTGGTTTCAGATCAAAAGTGATAGAAAACATTGCCTACTCTCCGACTGAATTCCAGCTTCAGTAAGTTCTGTTGTTGCAAGGTCTTGAGCAACATTTCCTGTTTCTGATGATATTTTGTTTGGATGTTTCATACTTTATCCTTCCAAGATAAGGATGGGGGGGGGGGAGGTTTGCCATGAAGAATGATAAATGGATACTGCTCCTTTTGTAATGACAAGCATGCTTTTTTTCTACAGGAATGAGGAGCTGGGATAACGAATGAAGCTGTAGAACAAATACTTGGCAGTAGTGCACCTGTTGCCAGTAAGCCTTGAAAGGAGCACAAAAACTGACCGCCTGATCTTACAAGATTGCACGAAAGGAAGCCCTATCTGGGGTCAATGTAGCTTACTCCCCAGTAAGTGTTTATTGGATTATGACTTTAATTTAATTAACATTAACAATGCCAGGATAACTCCTGGAATGGTTCCAGTAGGTGTTTAGTATGAGTACTTGGAACCCTAATTGTGATTTTAAGTGGAATGTAATGGTAGCTTAGTGCACATTCAGAACACCAACTCTTGCTAAATACATTGGGTGGGATCCAGAGAATCTCATGCGCAAGAGGAAGATATTGCTGCTCATGCAATCTTTCAATTGATTTCCCTTTCCAGCTGCAGCCCTCTGAGCAGCATCCCATACTGTTTTTAAGGGTTTCCTAAGAGTGGGCTCATCATGAGCACTTTGGGAGGACAAAGGACTGCATTTAAAGAAGAAGGAAAGAAATTTCATGACATGAGCAGAACTCCTCTTGCACTTCTTTGGATCCAAATGAAAGAGTGGGTCCAAATTAGAGATCTGTACATGCAAACACAGTGAGTTAAACCGCTGAACCATGAGCTGTCGATCGATAGGTCGGCAGTTCGAATCCGCAACGGGGTCAGCTCTCGTTGCTTGGCCAGTTCCTGCCAACCTAGCAGTTCCAAAGCATGTTAATGCGAGTAGAGAAATAGGTACTGCTTGCGGGAAGGTAAACAGCGCTCCGTGTTCCAGCTGCATGCTATGCGCTGCGGCAAGGAGAGTCATGCCGGCCACATGACCACGGAGGCGGCTTCGGACAACGCTGGCTCTTCAGCTTGACTGGACTTAATTGTCAGAGGTCACCTTTACCTTTTACATGCAAACAGGGCTTCTAATGACTCCATGACTCTTACTCCCGACTGAGCAGGACTGTGGAGATGGAGTTGGAAGCAAATTTGGGTAAGTCAGAGTCAGAGGTTTTGTGTACCGACTCCACAACCCTGCATGCAACAGAAAGATCTGTATGTTCATATATGCCAAATAGACCACTGCCCTCGGCATTGACAGCAACAATCATCTGTTTGGAGAAAAAGAGGGTTGGATTCAATCCCCATCACTTGCCTAAATACTGTATTTCTTCAATTCTAAGACGCATGTTTTTTCCCAATTAAGCATTTCAAAAAATGGGGTGCGTCTTAGAATCGAAGGTCTCCAAAAAGCACCCCAAAATGCTATCTTCTTACTTGCCGGGGCTTGGGGGAGCTTCAGGGAGGCCTGCGCGGCCCTCTGCAGGCCTCCCCGATCTTCATTTTGGCGAAAAACGGCGATTTCCGGGCATTTCCAGTTTTCACAAAAACCAGAAATGGCCAAAAATCACCATTTTTCGCTGAACTGAAGATTCGCAGAGGGTCGCGCAGGTCTCCCTGAAGCTCCCCCAAGCCCAGGTAACAAAGGAAATGGCACTTTCTGGTGGGGCCAGAAATGCTAAGCAAAGGCACTCAGTCATCGTCAGCTGCAGCGCTGGACATGCTGGGGAGAGTTGGTGCTGAGCAGGTAGATTCAATGAAGGGAGGTGAGTCTTACAATCGATGGATTTTTTTCCCCTGCTGGTGGTACTGAAAGTAAAGGTGCGCCTTAGAATCGATGGAGCCTTAGACTCAAAGAAATACGGTAGGTGTCATTGCCCATCGTGCTGACTGTCTGTTAGCTACTGTGTGAATGAGCATCATGTAACCAGAATAGCACACAGAACTCCCGGAACTGGATGAAGCAAGGAACTAGCCATAAGATCCATGCCTGCAACATTCTTTGGTGTGTGCTGTTCCTGATCCAGAAGAAGCTGCACCAGAGGCGTTGCGACACCCTGTGTGAGAGGTGGCAGCATAAAAAATGTAGCCCCCCATGATGTTGCCACCGAACATGATGTCACCCACCCTGTCTCGATGATGTCACCACCGTCGCAAAATGGTGAATAGAATGGTGGGCACATCCTTCCGCACCGCCACCCACTTTGTCCCGCCGCTTTCCTTGCCGCCGCTGATGCGACGGAGTTATCACCCCCCACTTGCCACACGGGGTCGACCCCTCCATTCTGACGCTTCTGAGCTGCACAAAATAGAAGCTTGTGTTCATTGGCAGACTGTTCTCCCTGGATCAAGGCACTAGATTTCTTTTTCTTTTCTTTTTTTAAATGCCACAAAGCAACAGTGGGTCATCACTCTGGCCCTTAATACATCATGAAAGATAAGCAAACGCTTTAAAGAGGATTGGAAATCTCAGCTCCTGAATGGGGAACATTAAGTGCAAATCCTCTTATGGTAGATATCGTGGCACAGAATTTCCTCCATACTCTCTTCACATATTTCATGAAATTGTTGTTTTTGTATAAACATGAAAAGCATTGTTCTCTTGCATGCCTTACTTCCTTTCTGGCTCTGGTATTTAGAGCAATTGTTATTTTTATTCTCCTTTTATGTCTTCTGGGTTTTGTTCTTGCATGTATTTAATGACTGTAGGCCATCTTGGCACTTAAAAGGTGAGACATAGATGCATAGAAATGAATGAATATATTCCTGACATGTGGAAATCAACCACTGAAAACATAAAGCAAACTTGCCACCTCTACTTTGGGTGACGAAAAACTAGCAATAGGGATTCTTCTCCTCCCTTCAGTTTCTGAATCTTATCAACTTTCCTTGTCTGCTCTGTTTCCTAGAAGGCTGACAACAGTTTTTTCTTCACTGGGGACCAGTTTGGACAAAATCTTACCCCCCTCCTGAATCAGCCTTACATGATTATGGATGAGTGCTCTCATGGCACACATCCTGGACCTTGCTTCCTGGCAGTGGTGTAGCTTGACCGGGGTGGAGGCAAGTAGTTCTGCAAGACTCCGTTACTCCAGAGTCAGTGGCCCCTGCCCTTCACCGTTGGAGCCATTCTGGCGGTGAGAGGGGAATGTCCCACGCATTGCTGTCGCTGCTGGAATGGCTCTGATGGCAAGGGGGAGGGGAGGGGCCGCTGACTCCAGTGTAATGGAGTCTTGCAGAACTACTTGCCTCCTCCCCGGTCTAGCTATGCCACTGCTTTCTGGCTAGTTTCAGCAACCACACAGGGGGGTGGTTCGTCTAACCTGCCCTTTTACTAAGCCTAGTTTAAACTAGTGTGTAGAGAGGGACAATTCAGATGAGCCTAGTGCCCATGCAATTACAGAAACAATTACAGAAACGGAGAGGGGCCAACAGAGTGCACACACATCTGTAACTGAGTGGGATTGGTGGGGGGATCATTCAAATTAGCCCTAAGACTGTAGTTAAGTTAAGCCAAATAAGCACTGCCTGAGCTGGTTTGCTAGATTAATAAGCTCCTTGCTTGATCTCATTTCTTAACCAAACTAATTAACAAGAACAAAATACAGTACATTTCATCTGGGTGGCACCTAACTTAACAGTTTCTAAAGCCAAAACACATTTTGCATAAATGTAAAATCTGGCAGAATTTCAGAATTTGATGTTCACTTTTCCTTTCCCCCCCCCCCTTAAGTTTATTATGGTTTAAAATGAAAATAAACAATTTGAATATAAATTACAAAATTTAAGACAGATTCCTCACTAATAGAGGAACATACTGATTCACATTTTTTTCTTTTTACAACATATACACCAAAAGAAGAGTTCACAATGAAGAAAGTGTCCACTTTCTATATCTTATTGTAAGTTATACAAAGGAAAAGCGAAAGTAATCTAAATTACACCTAATATTATTTTAAATTAAACATAATGTGCCCTGTATAACATTTTCATTCAGAGGTACATTGTTCCAATATAAAGCAAAGGAGTCCAATCATCTATACATTTTTCCATGACCATTTTTTTTGTTCCCATAATAACTTAATGCCATTTCATTTTAATATCCCTTTTCCATTGTAGCCATACATAATTTGCAAATTTAATGTAAAACTTCTGCAATATTTGTAGAAGATTAACAGCCCAATCCTAACCAATGTTCCAGAGCCAATCTAGCCACAATGCAGCCCTGAGATAAGAGAACAACTGTTCCCTTACCTTAAGGAGGCCTCTATATCTGCCTCCCATTGCAGAGTGCTGCGTACGCCCCATTAGCATGGCTGCATTGGCCCTGGAAAGTTGGTTAGGATTGGGCTGTAAGGATGCAATCCTATACATATTTTCCTATGACTACTTCTCATTGAACATAGTGGGACTTACTTCTGAACAGACAAGCATAGGATCATGTAATCCTAAAATCACTTACTAGAGAGTAAGCCCCATTTAACACAACGGGACCTACTTCTGAGTCAATGTGCATAAGACTGCATCATCATCATCATCATCATCATCATCATCATCATCATTATTATTATTATTATTAACAGTATTTATATACCGCTTTTCAACAAAAAATGTTCACAAAGCGGTTTACAGACAAAATCAAATGATTAAATGTAATAACTGTGTAATAACATTAAGGTAAAGGTGACCCCTGACAATTAAGTCCAGTCGTGTCCGACTCTAGGGTGTGGTGCTCATCCCCATTTCAAACCCGAAGAGCCAGCATTGTCCGAAGACGCCTCCGTGGTCATGTGGCCAGCATGACTCTCCTTGCCGCAGCGCGTAGCATGCAGCTGGAACACGGAGCGCTGTTTACCTTCCCGCAAGCGGTACCTATTTATCTACTCGTATTAACATGCTTTGGAACTGCTAGGTTGGCAGGAGCTGGCCAAGCAACGAGAGCTCACCCCGTCACGGATTCGAACTGCCGACCTTTCGATCAACAGCTCATGGTTCATGATTCTAAAATAATGTCTGAATAAATCTTACCCCTCTACATATCTATCATTTCTAAATATTTTAGAAATAAGAAATGGGAAGGAATGTACAGTATTCCTATTCTGATGAGAAAGTGTTTGATTTTCTGCAAGTACAAAAAGAACAGTTTTGCAAAGCACAAAGGGTTTTATAAATGTCTAATAATATGTGGGGGTTGCCTTGTACTTAATCCTCTAGGTCTGAATAAAAGGAGGGGAGAATTAGGTGTTTAGAGGTTTGAAAACTGAATGTTCATGTGCGCAAAGGCTGCTTCTCATTACCAATTTAATGCACAATGATTGTAACTTCGCATGTGCAGGGCCAAAAGGCGACAGTACCAACACTCCCAGGAACCAAAATTCCACCCATGAGACATGGGAATTAGGTTGGATTGTGGGTAGATGAGCTCAACCCAATTTGTGTGCATTTCACGTTTGTTACTAGGTAATCTTCTAGTATAGGCTCACATAGCAATGAATGCTCACCTCGCTCTCCTAGATTATGAGGACTAGAGGTTGCTTTGACCTTGCCATATTCATAATGATGCACGCTGGGCTAGCGCAGAACATTCCAGCAGTCACAGGCATATATTAGTGAGAATGAAGTGGAATGAGATGAACAAAAGACCGGTCACTGTGCCGACATATCCACTATACCAAACCACCATGCTTTCACGTAGTCATGTAAATATGGAATTAATCATGGAGGTTAGAGGAAGGTGATGTTGACAGTACTGATTTTTTTTCCAGACCATTCAATTAAAATGGCCTTTTGCTTTATTCACTGGGAATTCTTCCATTCAAGCTGGTGCATCTGTAAGTATTTAATGGAGCTGCGGATAACCCTTGGGTTGCTGTGTGCCTGAGTGAGTCGGTTTGTATTTTTTTGTATCTGTCCTGCACTCTTCATTTTGTTTGTTGCTGTGAACTAACTTGAGTCCCCAGTGGGTAGAAAGGTGGTGCATAATAAATAAATAACAGCGCAATCCGACTTAACTTTTGTGCCAGTTTAACCAGTGGCGCAGCGAGAACGGGAGGCCCCAGAACGGAAAAGGGATTCAAATCCCCTCCAAAAGAGGAATTCATAGGGGATTTGAATCACTTTTCTATTCTGGGGCCTCCCATTCTCGCTGCACCGCTGGTTAAACCGGCACAAAAATTAAGTCGGATTGTGCTGTAAGTAAGTAAATTAAATAAATAAAAGCATGGAGCCGGCTTGATACAACACTGGCAACCTGTATTATCCTCACACAAAGCGTGCTTCAAGAAATGCCAAAAATGCACTTATACTTTGGGATGAGATCTATTCTACTCTTCATTCTCCTTTTATGCTTACAAGGTGACAGTTTAAATGCATCTTCAATTTTATGCTCTAACAGCCAGATGAATTTTTTAAAAGTATCACAAGGATAGAAGGTGTGCAGTTAATTTTTAATTTAGCCTATGATTAAGTCCAGAGAGACTAATTTGTTGCTACTGAATCTACGCTAAAATAAATTAAATTACACTTGGGATAATTTAGACCTAAGAAATATCAGGGATGAATGGATAATTCAATGTGTTTGTTTTAAACTCTTACAGTCTCACAATGTATTTTCTGTTTTTTTTGCATAACCAGTTGTAAAGTGCTAGTTTTCTGCAAGGAAAATCATCTGGTTAGGATATCTATTTCTACTGAAAGCACTTGGCCAGAAACTGGCTGGTTTTAAACACTGAAGGGAGATCCCGGCATTAGAAGAAGAAGAAGAAGAAGAAGAAGAAGAAGAAGAAGAAGAAGAAGAAGAAGAAGAAGAAGAAGTTATACAGCAGAAGAGTAAATTTGGATGAGCTGATTTTTGTATCTATGATTTCCTCTGTTTTGTGTCTTTATGATATATCGCCAGTCGCTTCTGGTGGTACTCAGCAGGAGAGCGACATCAGAGGTGGTACTCGGCCGGGAAGGGATTGAGAACCCCTGTGTTAGATAGCTTCTGACATTTCATTTTATATGTAAGTATTTAAGATGGTGATGATTCCATGAACTTTGGAAGAGTGACTTGAAGAGGAAGGCTTCAAGTCATTACAACCTGCTTATGTTATTATGGATTAACAATTTGCTGAAAGAGGAACATTGTCCGATAGTCTAGTTAGCTTCTCTACATGATAAAATTCACCTTGGTGAATTCATTGAATTCACTGCTCACATTGTAACAGAAGCCAAAGGAAAGCAGAAGTCGTTGCTTGCAAACATCCAATTAATTTTTAAGTACTGTAACATGAAATAAAACCTGGGAGTTTTGCACATTGAAAGTCTGCCTAAAATGTCACCAGTTTGTACTAGAATATGCTTATAAAGAATCCATCGCTATGGCAACCACCTCCTGGCACACGTTATTGTGAGATAATATGGAGACCTCTTTTGAACAATGTGGCATTTGGGAAACAGCACAATTACAATATACTGTACCTACTTTCACCAAAAGAGATAACTGTGTGTGTATCCTGTACATCCTTGTATGAGGAAGGCACACAAAGTCACTGTTGAGCCTTTGATTCATTTTCCTTGACCTAAAAATAGATCCATTCTTCTTCTGAGAAGATTGCATTTATTTGTCATCCAGATAATTAGTAATATCTTAATCCCAATAGGCAAAGAAAGCTTCCTGGCCCTCTGGCCCTGACTTTATGGGCAACTCTAATTCTTCCTTATTGCATTAAGGGCTAAGAGGCACTTTTAAATGGTGGCTCTCTTCTCTCCTTGTTAGCAGGAAGAGAGTAACTGTCCCTATTCAGCCCAGCCCAGCATCTTTTCCAGTCGCCATTTGCTGGTGTCTCTTTTGTGTCTTTTTCGAGGTTGTGGGTCCTTTTGGAACATTTGCAACGGCTTCCAGCAACAGAATGCTCATTCCGTTGCCAGATCGCTACGGTGTATCTGGATGCCCCCTTTTGACCTGCAGCAGTCCATAGTTTGTCATTATATCTAAAAACTAGGAAAAAGGTGGTTTGTTCTTGCCCTCTAAACCAGGCTTTCAAACCACAGTTTGAAGCTGGTTTGCAGTCCAGGTTTGGAGGGCAGGTGCAATCTACAGTCTACCCGTTTGGCTGTAACACCAAAATATTTGTTTTCAGCAAACCAGGAAGTAACTAATTAATGACCCAATCCTATGGGCATGATACACTGATGGATGTTGTGATCCGTCAGCATACTGCGCAGGCTGGCGCCACAGCTGCTCTGCTGTCCTGCAGAGAGCTTCTGCCAGCACAAGGTCCAGAAGGTCACACATGAGCAACAGCGGCATGCAGAACCTCTGCCATGGGGGCTGATTGGGGCAGGGATTGGGCCTGGTCAGGGGCAGAAGGGGGTGGATCTTAGTGGCACTAGCTCACACTGAATCCTATCCCCCCCTTCCTGGCCTGGACCCACCCCCCAGAGTCTTCTCAGGCTTAGTTCAGCCAGTCAAACTACTGGTGTAGGTCTGAGGAGACCCCCAGTGGGGACTAAGCTTTACTTACGTAAAGAACTTGAATGTTCTTTACTTTCCTCTCCCAAGCTGCCTGGTCCCTGGCTGGCTCACAGCATGCAGCATATGCTGAGTTGGTGTCACTGCTTGCTGTGGGTCAGCCCTGCATAGGATTGGGCCATAAATGGAACACATGGAGGCAAGAGGGAGCAGTGGCATCGCTCCGGTAGGGGCGGGGCTGTAGGTTTCGCTCCGTCCTAGTCCCTTTACCGAGCAAGCAGGAGGCAGCCCCGCCCCCTCACTGTCGGAGCCATTCCCCTGCGGAGAAAGCAGCAGGCAGGGTCTCTTGCCTGCTGCTTTCTCCGCAGGGGAAAGGCTCCGACAGTGAGGGGGCGGGGCCGCCTCCTGCTCGCTCGGTAAAGGGACTATGACGGAGCGAAACTTACGACCCCGCCCCTACCGGAGCGACGCCACTGAGAGGGAGTGCAAAAACCTGAGGACCAGTTAAATAATGTCAAACCATTATGTGAACCAAACCAATGTAATAATACAACTATTCCCTCATTATTGCCAAAACTACAAGGCAGGGGCACACTATAACGTCAAGAGGTAGACCCCTCAGCCTCCTTGGTCTTGTGGTGAATTTTCTGTGGCCAGATTTCAAATAGGTGGTTCACAAGCTTTGTGACAGTTCATTGTTCTGGCAAAGATCTTTGTGTGGTTTCCATATAATGTGGCAAAACGTTTTATTAGCTGTTCTTCAGCACAGAAGTGATATTTTTCCTTCTCCTTGTAAGGGAAAAAAGCATTCCTGCAGAACCGGCAAGCAATGAGGAAAGCAGGCAGGAAAACCTCGGCATGCCCCTGAAGTAGTTTATGTGGAAATTGGTGTAGCTAACTTGGAAGACTTTTAGAAATCATGTATTCAGGTAGGACAGACGGCATAGGATGCATGTATTCTCACCCCGCAATGTATCCCTGAGTAATTACAAAGTGATGCTTCATAAAATTCTTGGCAGCTGAGTTGGTTAAGCTGCACCAGATGTGTTAGAGTGAGTAATAAACTTCCATAGTATTCCCCCTAAAGGCAGTTGAAGTTCAAATAATCACTGTGAAGGCAAAGGTGAATTGACAGCATTTAATTAAATTTTGATGCCAAAAGATGCATTATACCACATCTATGGACAAATTCCCTCTGCAACAGTTTCCAGATAGATCAGTACAATTATTCAAAGTACAATGGATTGCTTGGGCATGCCTTCATTGCAAAACAAGGTTTAAGTGGCACTGGTCCCCTCCAAAGGATCCTGGGAACTGTAGTTTGTTGGGAATGCTTAAAATTCTCTGTTCAGTAATGTCAGTAGCCCTCCCGGCGCCCGGACCAAGGGGGCGGGGCCTAAGGGACGTGACGTCGATGCCCCCAGCGCGGCTCCAACCACGCCCCCCACCGGTTTCGGTACCTTTTTGGAGCCGTTCCGGCTCCAGGGAGGGCGGGAGGGCTGAGACATCACGAGAGTAAGTAGCCCCCACACACTGACTGCACCCCGTGCCCGCGCTCGGAGCAGCTCTGTGCGATCCGTCCTACTTCCGCCTCTGTCTCTGTTAAAGATTTATTTCACTCATGTATATCCCAGATGAAGACATACTTAGCTACAGGAAGGTGGCTGCTCTCTGTGTCCTCAGATCATTCCCTGGGACCTTAGTCTCACTTACCCCTCTACTGTTACTAGAGTTCTCCTGGGGAAAGGAATGATTTTAGTTATTTTACGGTGCAATCCTGTCTGTAGGGCGGGTGGCGGAACGAGCGTACTGCCACCCGAAGCTGTTGCAAACATGCCATAAGGCACGTTTGTGACGACTCGAGAGCAGGGAAGGCTGGAGCAAGGCCAGCCTCCCCTGCTCTGCTGACGGAGTGCCCAAGGGACCGCCGCCGAACCCAGGTAAAGATTCAGTGGGCGGGGGGGCAATCCGGCGGTAGAGGGAGGGGGCCATTGGCCCAGCTTGTCCGGGAGGAGGCGGGAGATGGCTTCGACCATATCCTGTCCCCCTACGTTCGGCTGGGCCGTTACACGGCCTCCGACAGTGATTTCACTGGTGGAAATCTGAGGAGACCGATCGGCCGGGCACCATTTACACTTGGGGAAGGGAACGAGCATCCCCTTCCCCGAGTAGACCTCTGGCCAAGCGGCCGCCTGGCCACGGCGGAGCACAGGATCTGGCAGGTGGCCTGGTCCGCCCGCCGGATCCTTATGCAGGATTGCTCTGCCCAATCAAACTGTCAGTAACCAACACACTTCAGTCCTGCCACTACCTATTGAATTCAAGGGATACCATCCATGTGCTGTGCAATCACAGATGTGAACTTGGTTGACTGACCAAACAGGGTCCCTGCTAGGTTTTTTATAGCTCCCCTCAAGGTCAGCTGCGTTTGGATGCCATATAGCCATGATGATATAGCTCAATACAGGGGCATTGCTAGGGGGTGTGGCTGGTGCGGGTTGCACCAGAGGACACCAATTTTGGGGGTGACACAACGGTCACCGTGCTACCCAGGTATGCAATGCTGCTGGCTCAATATTATGCAGGATCATTTAGAAGTAAGTCCCTCTTTGTTCAATAGGACTTATTCTCAGATAAGTATGCATAGAATCTCACCCCTAGTTACAATTTAAGTGTATATTTTTTTTAAAAAAAAAAATTGGACCTGGTGGACACCTTCTTTACCTATGGAGCCTGAGACTGACTGTTCATTATCATCCTCTTCTTGGGGCTCCGTTGACAGCCATTTTATGACAGCAAAGCCCAGTCCGGAATAGCATCGGGTTGTAAAATTGTTTTATTGACTAGCTTCATTGTTGCACTGTCATTGACTGCAGATTTTACTTTTTAGGAGCAAAACATAAAGTTTGGATACTGGAAAACTGGCACTGCTTTACCAAAGCGACTGCACCAAAAGAAAACCTGACATGTGTTGCAGTGGACTGCAATAAATTTAGGCTTCAAAAATCCAGCAGTGTTTCTTGTGGACAGGAACAGATGTTCCAGCATTCAGACTAGAGAATGTAACCTTACAGGTTTGGAATTAGTGGTATGTCTGAGAGAGTTTGAAAATATTTTGGACAGCTGACAGTGCCCAATTTCTCAACACTGCACAAACATTACAATGTTGCCAACCCTTCTATTCCTTCTTCCCATTGGCTTGGCTGACTATTTTTCACAGCTAGCTGAAATAATGAAATGTGGATCGGAAATGTCCTTGGATCTCAGGCACATTTTAAAACTACAGTCAAGTTTGATGCAGGGAGGGAGGTTCACCAACAATTCTAATGTAAGGAAGAAAAAAAAGCTGTCTTCATTGCTGTTGTTGCCACACCTGTCGCACTCTAAACATCAGTTAGTTTCCCAGCAATAGGATGTTCCCCTCGCCACTTGATGAAGAAAAACAAGCTTGAACTGGAAAGGTGGACTGAATCAATCCTTAATACTGAAGTCAATATGCTGAAAACTTGATACTTAAAAAATCCATTTGGGGGCTTTCATCAGTTAATGCATCTACCTAGAGGTAAACATCAGTTAATGCATCTACCTAGAGGTAAAGAGGGTGTTTTGGAATCAGCAGTTTATTTGTTAAGATTTTTACCTATAATAATATAGAAATACAATAGTACCACTGGTGGCATTGGTGGTACTTATGGTGGTGGTGGTGGTGATGATATTTGCACAGTCAGACAGGTGTTATTAACTAGTTTGCTTTATCCAGACATTGAGTCCTTCCCAAGGACCTGGGATGCCTGACTTTTGTCATGCCTTTGATTTATAAGTACTGTATTTTTTGCAAAATGTAAGCTGTTCCCAGTAAAGCTGCTTTTTGTAGTTGATTGATGGTGATTTATGTGACCCCAATGATGTTAAGGTGCTCATTATTATTATTATTATTATTATTATTATTATTATTATTATTATTATTATTCATTCAACAGCTGGGAATATCACTGACTGGCATTAAATAATTGATATGGCTCAGCCTAAGTATCAACTAAATATTGACGCAGGATGTATGAAGTTCCTAAAGTGACATTTTTTTGCAAATCCGATGGTGTTATTTCAGTAATCTGCAGTTGTTTAAAATAATTTCCCCCCAAAATTGAAATTGTTCTGAGTACCCTGAAGACAATGGGGACCACCTTCATGTGTTTTGTCCATAGCCGTGTGATTTCAGTGGCCAGGTCTCGGTATTTTGACATTGTTCCCATTCTTTTTTGTTGACTCTGGCAAAAAACAAACAAACAAAAAACCAATGCTGTTGTTGTTTGTTAGTTATAATACTACTTGCATACCTCTTTTCAACAACAAAAAAAGGTCAGAAAATGGTTTACATAGCAAAATATATGTTTAAGCAGCTTGGCCGTGTCACTTGTTTTCCATGTGTGTGAAATTCCACTGCCGCCACAGGGACCACACACCACTGCTCTGCCTGGCGCATCTTCACCAGACGTGCAAATGGTCTGGGCCATCACAAACCGACATTAAAGTACATCAGCCCAGACCTTGCCCTTCACATGAGGTGCAGGTTGGGTAAGGAGATAACCACGCCGTGAAGTAAAACATCTGGTCTACTGAGAGTTCTGTGAGTTCCACAGAACAATATCGTAAAACCCCATTGAAAAATGGTGGTTTGGTTAAGCCTGCCTGTGTTGTAAACCACCTTGAAAGCTGTGTAAAAACGGAGAAAGGTGGTATATACATTCTTAAATAAAATAAATAAATAAGGAGGGGAGTTTTGGTTCAGGAGAAAGTCATGTGGGCTTCTGGGGGGCTACTGTGAAAAACAGGATGCTATACTAGATGGGCCTTTGATCCGATCTAGCTGGTCTCTCATGAAAAGAGAGCACAGAGTGGAGAAGAGACCAGGAGACAGTGACCACTGGAGAAGCCTGCCTCTTGCTGTAGCAACAACTGTGGGGCAAGCAGCCTACTCCCATGCATTGTAGCACACAACCCTAGAAGCAGTGGACCTGGCATTCAATAGAACTTGCAACAACAAAATGTAGAAAGTCTTGGTCTGGAGTGACACTAGAGAGTCGTTTTTCTTTTAAAGACCAGAATAATAGGTGCTTTGCCAGTAGATACTTCAGTCTATCATCTGTAGATCAGTCTGCCTCGTGGATATGCCTTGCTGGGGTACTGGGTGTTTTTGACAAGCTCTCTGCATTCCCTCTTTCTTCCCTGAAGGACTGTGGCATTTAGAGCCTCGCAGCAGAGCAACTGTTGATGGGAAGTTTGAGATTGTTCAATGAAATATAGGTAGGCAGCTTAATGGCTTTCTTGAGCTGTTTATCCTGTTCGAGAGATGTCCTAATTGTGCTGACAGCTAAAGAGCTCCTGGTTGCTTGTTGTTGTTGTCTTTTAATTCTAAAAATGCCATATACAACTGGAAATTATTCTTGTCCAAGTTGTCCTGCTGTTGTGACATAAATCTATTCAAAATCTTGTAGCAAAAGAAATGCAGGACAAATTAAGTTTTCCCTATAAAATGACAAATGAAGACTCTGCACTGTGAAATGTGAATGCACATCAAGGTTTTCCTTTTGCAACAAGACGGATACCCAAGGAGGGGAAAAGGATAATTCTGATTGGTTCTAAAGTGTTGATGAAAGTCTTTCTAGCATTGGACAAAACATGAGGAAATACTGTATGTCATTGAGTTGGCATTCACTCCCAATATTTTCCATGAGGACAAACTCTTTCCTGAAGGTTAACCAGCAATAATACTATGTTCAGATTATTAAGAACATAACATGTTGGAAAAGTTGCACAAATAGTGCCTAATTATGAGGTAAATTTTTAACCACACATTGTTGATAAAGTCTAGTCATGATTGTCTAGTCTTGATAAAGACTAGAAGATAATGTTCAAAAGTACTGGAATAGTAACAGCAACGTTTGACTTGTATGTCATGTAGATTATGAAGGCAGGGCTTGAAAAGACCCCCTCAATTACGTCACTAGGGGGTGCGGACCGCACTGAGTGACACCCTCAGGGGGGATGACACCACCAGTGGCCAAAATTGTGGAAACCTTTTGGAAAATGAGTATTTATGAGCAATACCATAAAGGTATATAGCATTAGAAAGGTGATTTAATGCAGAATGTAATTTAAAAAACGGTGTTGAATTATCTGTATGCTATCAAAAGATATGGCCAAATAACCACGGGGGACAGGACACAACTGCCTTAAGTAACAAAAACTGGATTTCCTTAGCTCAAAATTGACCATCAGGACTGATTGTTCTGTGAGCCAATGAGGTGTTGTTATGACACAGCATGGAACTAATAAGGTGTTAGTATGAGTCAGCTCTCAATTCTAAGTATCAGAGCTAATACTAGAACTCTTATTCAGTTGTGTGTGTGTCATCAAGTTGACCACTGGGTTTTTTTTTGTTGTTGTTATTGTTGTTGTTGTTGTTGGTTACTGATTTGTCAGGTGAACTTTACTGTTATATATTAAAATAAATACAGTTAACCGGGGTGACCCCATCTCGGGTGTCACAAAGCCTAGTAATGCCTCCAAGACCCCAGCCTGAAACCCTGAAAAAAACTGCTGCCAGTTAGACAATATGAACCGAAATGGACCAATGGCTAGATTCAGCCAAAAGCATATGTGCAGAGTTGGCTCAAACTTGAATTGCTTTACAATGATTTACTAGAGAATATGTTACTGGCAGGAATACCCAAATACAATGTGATCTGGCAACACTCATTTCTATCCCGTCTACTAATGTATGGTTTAAATTCAAATCCAAGTACATTGTCCAAACTATCATAAATGTGATTAAAAACAGAGCTGTAATCAGTATCTGCTGTTTATCATCATTCCAACTGTTATTTATATAAGTATTTCACATCTTCCAGGTTAAACCTTCCCCTGAAATGTAATAATAAAAATAAGAAAGTGTGCCTGCAGAGATTGGAAGGAAGTGAGTTTGGCTGCCTGTGAACACCTGCGAGTGCCTTCCTTCCTCCTCAGCAGCTGCAAAGGAATAATAAAACTAAAATCTTAGCACTGATTGATCCTGTTTCTCTCCGGGTCAGAAAATGAATCCAGATGGCGGGAACATTCTTCCAGGAAATTGTTCTGATCTGTTATGTATATCTTCAATATATTGCTCTAACAGACCAAACCAGAAAAAAAGTCCGACTCAAGGGTTCCAGCTCTGCTGGTGGAGGTGATCCTATACAAGTTCTCTCTTGCCCTAATTTAGGGTGCATTCAGACATACCAGAGCCACAATTTCATGGTGCCAGAGTGACTTTCCATCTGGCTCAGAGGCATACATCAGATTTGGGGAGCAAGACAGTGGCTGCTATATACTGTCAACAGCAGCCACCAGAAAAAGAGATGCAGAGGGAAGGGATGTGGGAAAAAAAGTCATGCTAATAAACAAAGGCATGTTGCCCAGACCCCTAAGCCAGACTGAGTCCATTGTGAAGGTAAGCAAATGATGAGGTCATTTTGGGTGACACGCCAGCGTTTCCCCCAGGGCCCCGACACACCTTACATTTTCGCAGGTTTTACAGGCTTGCCTTGAACATTTAGGACAGGGATTTTGGCAGAACTCTTTCAATTTATTATCTAGTAAAACAAAAAAGTCACTAATTGATGTTAAATAAAACGTAACGTGTTCTATAATTGTTTTCAGTTCAGTTCAATTCAAAATTACTATTAAAAGTAGCAATAGTCAAAGTACTATTAAAAGGTATGGGGGGGACACACACCAGCAGAGTCAAGTTAGGCATTTTCAAAAATTTTGACACACCAAGTCCAAATGGTTCGCCGTCACTGCCCTAGAGTCAACTGAGAGACAAACTCATGTATTGTATTCATATGACATGACCCCCAAACCACTTAATTCATCCCAAGTGCCATAATTAGCTCTTGAATAGGCTTCTTCCAGCCATATGTGCAAAAACAAGAACCTCAGTTATTACTCTGGTCACATGTTGGCAGATGACTGCTGCACTTCTAACCATTTCTAACAGCTTTAGCAACCATGCCTTTACATGGATTTAGATGATATCCAAAGTTCATGTTGGAAAAGATTGATGGGGTGGTTTGTTGTTGTTGTTTTCCAATAGCTTTGGTGTCTCTCAACGCCAGCGGCTATGATCTTTTCCCCTTGTGTCATTCAAAGCATGTGACTTCAGACACACTTTTTAAAGTTATTATCCTGGCCTGTTTTTTTTTTGGTTTGTCAGTTGTTGAGATTGAGAAAGTCACCCAAGCCAAGGTTAATATGGAAAAACAAAAAGCTGAGAAAAATAAGTAGAAAAAACAGAAATGAACATGTGCAATAGAATATATATGATATCTCAGACTAGTAGCCTCCATTCCTCTACCCCTGCCCTTAGGTGTAGGGGCCTACAACTGTCCAGGATCCCATAGTTCAAAGTAAATGGCTTAGAGTGGTTTTCCCTGTAAACAGTGGATCCAGCAACCTCTAGTTCCTTCAGTAAAAGGTCAGTCCTATCCCCCGCTATGTTATAGCATGCAGCCATGCCAACAGAATGTGTGCTTGCAAGCTATGGTGTGTGTGTGGGGTGGGGTTGTTGTAGGCATAGGACCCCTCCCCAAATATTTTTATTTCATCGGCCACTCTCCCCTGAATTCCCTGCCTTTTACCCCATCCAAATCCATCAAGGAATCACGGAGATACAGCCATTTTTATCAAAGCGCATGAAGAATTCAGCTTCTTTCCGGCTTGCGCGCACTTTGACAGCTGGCGCGTGCCAGCAGAGGTCAAGAGTCCACAGGCATGCACCTGCCGCAAGCCTTCCCGGACCTCCAGAGAAGCAGCCAGCAGCAAAGTTCACCCTGTACCTTTTTAATCCTTTAAGCCTGTTCTCACTAAGCCTATAATCCTCTTTCTGGGCGTTCAGCCAAAACTCGCAGACGGCGTGTGCCGCTTATTAACTGACCCAACTATAACCTCTCGCCTTTCCATACTAACAGCCGGCTTTCGCTATCTCTGCTGCATTTGACAGCTTTAAAGCGGCAGTACTCTATTTCACTGGGATAAGGTTTCTGAGGCTTTTATCGGTTATTCGGGGGTTCCCTGTGGGGGTTATGTGCCCGGATCTTCTTGGAGGTCATCGGGGTCTCTCTCTAGGGAGGGGACCCACACAGAATGGTCCCGATCCTCCCGCTCAACTGGGGCTAGCCTCACGCTGAGTGGAGAGGCTCCTGGCAGCGGTGCAATAGGTTTGCAGCCATTGAAAAGCCTGGTTAGAGTCCAGGCATCCTACTTGGGGTCCGGGAGTAGTGTGTGGTGAGTGCGGTGAGAGTCCCTTCACCCCCTTCGGCCCGGACACAAGAGGTTGAACGTAGGTGACACTAAGGGTGTACCTCCTGCCATAATCTGTACCGCAGGGAGTAGGAGAGACCACTTTAAAACACATAACCCAAGCCAGTCAGCAACGGCTCCCCTTCTGTGCTGCTCTCAAATGGCTTCCTTCTACCTGGGAGGCTAGATGGGGGCAGGGGATTCAGGGAACTTCTGATGCACTGTGAGAACTCAGATTGCTAAGTTCCTGGGCTCCAAACCTATCTCTTTGTGTGCCTTCTATCTGTCAATCACCACCATCTCCCTTACCCTAGACCCATTGTCTCTGCCTTCCTTTGTCACTATCATTCAAATGTCTCCCCTCCATCTAAACTACCACTATGTCCTCACCCATTGTTCCTGATCTGCCTTGCTACAATTATTCAAACGCTAATCTAGTTATCTACCTTGCTCTTGCCTGACTGACAGCAATAATTCAAATGTCCTCAATTGTATACCTGGTGCCATGGGGCAGGGACCTATTGTGTGGCACTTTTGGGCTATCTAATTGGAAACACTGCTTTTTGTGTTAAGCAGGCTTCTCAAAAGGACCCATTCATAAAACTCGCTTCACCTGAAGTGGGGGTCTAATCCTATTACCTCTGCCACCCAGTACCCCCACCCATCATCCCATTGGTTCCCAGTTACACAAAGCACCACACTTTTCATTGGTTCTTTTAATAAAGTTTATCCTTTATTGGTTCAAAGTTTCACAAACGCTGCTGCTATTCTCATTGGTGTAAAGTTTCAATCCAACTTCCTATTGGCTGTATCAAAGTGTAACTTCTTGGATCCTTTCCTTTATTGGCTCTTCTTTATTATGTACTATTTCAAACAATGTACTCCATGGTTTTCCCTGTAATAATGAAATGTATATAACAGGGTGGTCCAACGTTTCGTACCTCGAGGGCCGCATGCGTACTTCGACATGAAACCCGGGGGCCGCACAATAAATTAAATTATTAATTAATAAATAATAATAATGACTGATGCATGCCCCGCCCCGCTGTCTAGCATGCCCCGCCCATGCTCCCCTGAAGATCGAAAAGGCGGTTGGCTCCCGACCGCCTTTCCGATCATCAGGGGAGCGTGGGTGACTGCGTGGGAGGGGAGCTCCAAGAGCAGCCGGGGGCCGCAGCAGAGGCCTTTGGGGGCTGCATGTGGCCCGCGGGCCACGCGTTGGACCACCATGGTATATAAGCTTTTGTATTGATTTTATATGTTACACTTTCTGCCTTGCTGATTGTGTCCTTTGCTAGCAAAGTAAAGATCTTCTTTACCCCAGTGCTGGACTTTCAGAGCTCTATTTTTGGCGCCTCCGCAAAACGCGGATCTCTCTCTCTGTCTCCTTTCTCCTCTATTTTTCGGTACCTTCTCCATCTTTTGGAGTCAGGTGTCTGCTCACCGAATCAAAACGAGCTGAAATCATTTGTACCTCTGGGGTGCTTACAACAGGGTGACCAGAAGGCCAACAAGAGGTAAGTAAAAACCTACCCCTTTTTTACTTACCCCTTTTTTACTTACCCCTTGGCAGGTTTTCTGACCACCAATAGATCTCCTTGGATCCATGCTAGCTATGTAGCTGGGTTGGAAAATAAGGGATAAGACCCAGCATGCATTTTGGCCACCAATATACACCCTCTCCAGCCCCAAACCACATGCCATCCCCCTCCCTGCCCCAAACCACCCACAAAATGGGTAACCCAAAATGCCCCGTCCACCAGCTTACCTGGGGCCGGCAGAGCATCCGAGTAAGTCTGGCATGTGTGTGGCACCACTGGCCATTTCCGCCTGTGGCTCCATCACATGCAATGGTGGTGCAGCTTTTGGGGCTACCGCAACAGAGCCTATGGCAGCAGATCGCAATATCTGCTGTTGTAGACCCTTGATAGGATTGGTTCATAATGCTCTATTCTTCATTAGACCCCATACCTTATAATCAATGCTTTCCAGGTTAAGTTCGCTCATCATCTTTCATCTGAAGGGGGCAGATAAATAGGACACCACAGCAAGAAGCATCACAAAGGTGCAATTGGAGAAGCAGTGGACTCCACTGAGGCCTCAGCAGATGCTCAACAATGCTAACTGCTGATGGTCCCGGAGATTCCAGCCCTGCGGTCCAATTGCTTTTACTAAAACATAATAGTTAAAACTGCTTCTTAGGTAGTAGTTTGTAGTTATAGTTAAGCTCTTTTTAAAACAGTTAGTGCCCATCAGTGCCAGTCAGCTGATCTTTATGCAATAACCTGTATCTAAATGTGTGTGTATGTGTAGTTTCAGCAAGCATTCTTCATAGCTTTTTAACCAAAATGTTCTTTGTGTAATGGAAGGAACATTAGATACCAGTGATTAAGATCCTTTTATCATTTCATAAGGGTTCTCAGGCACTTAGTTGGAGCTTCAGATGCTTCAAAGAATAGTGCCATTGTATTCACATGATAATGTAGAATAAGAGGGAAATGATAACCCCCTTCAAAATTGGTTTGTCTAATTTGGCACAATAAGCATATTTGTACACATTTGAAGCCAAAAGATGCACATGCAATCGCGGTGCACATTCACTACCATCTAAATTGCCTTCAGTCTGTTTTCATAAGACAGGACTTTCCTTCTCAGAGAACAAAGAATCCTGTATCACACAATGCACATAAGGTATAGTAGTACTCACCTTCATTTTATTATCAAATGATATACTGTAGTAAGCAAAATGGAGACCTGAAATTCTGCTTTCAGTTTCATATTCATATTCTTCATGCCACCTTCTTGTACTGCATGAGAACTCACTACCACAATGCTTAAGCACATTAGTAATATAGTCAGTCCTCACATTCCTGAAATTGCCATTATTTTGTAGTCTTGTCTTAAGAACATAAGAAGAGCCCCGCTGGATCAGGCCAAAAGCCCATCTAGTCCAGCTTCCTGTATCACACAGTGGCCCCACCAGATGCCTCAGGGAGCACAAGATAACCCCTCAACACATGGAGGGGAGAAGGATTGTGCTGGCTGCCCTGTCTAACCAGCATGCAGCTGCTGGCCCTGCTTTTATTCTCTGTGCACTGAGTGCAACATAACATAAGAATGAGATATGTAGGGCCTTTTCTTGCAATGGGGAACCGTGATGTGACCATGGATTCTAGACTGGATCTAGGTGTGAAGAATGGTCTGACTCCATCTTGCACGAATTAGGTCTTGCATGCAGACCAGAATTTCATCCAAAGGATTCCTGCTTCATGAAGCTTACAGATTATTGCTTTGACACCATTTCAGATGTGTCTCAAATACAAAGAGTGAAGGTTTAGGGTCCAATATACGGTAGTTGGAGATCATAGTTTAAACATCTTAAAAGGTCCCATAGTTTTCCTGATATACACCATATCTTATCTTCCTTTCAGAATTCATGTACTTACAACATACATTTATGTTCATTCATGTACATGCTGGACAATGGCAAGAGAAGTTGACTGAATCAGTATTTGATTTGCTGATTAGTACATCTTGTGATGCTGGTTCAGGCCTCTGGGTGAATCTGCACTGCTACTTCTGTGTGTGTGTATTATTGATTTGAGACAATAATAAAATAGCATGTTGTGAAATAACTAAAAGCGACAACAGTGAGTGCTGATGAAAAGTGAAAGGAGATACTTGGTGATGATGAAGTAGACAGAAGACAAAGAAGCAGGAAGTTAATAAAAGAATTGAATATGAACGTGAAGTTTAGAAGAATGGCAGGTTGAGGAATCACGGCAATGGCAGGAAAACCGGTGCAGTGTGCTTTCCGGCGGTCCGAAAACACGACCCACTATTCAGTGCAGCCTGGCTGCCACTGCAAGAGACATGTAGCCACAGCTGCGGCCGCGCACCGGTGGCCTGCAGAGGACCCTCAGTGCTGGTAAGTCGATGCAGGGGGTGGGTAATTGTTGGGGAGTGGGAGAACCAGGGGGGAGGAGACCAGGGTGGGGGAGTGTATGTGTTGAGACTGGAAGGGGGTGTATCAGTGGCAGCAGCTCCAATGGTATCCTATCCCCCTTCCTGGCCTCGATCCACCTACCTGACTCCACCCAGACTTGCACCACCAAAATAGCTGGCACTCATTGAAGTAGACCCAGCAGGGCAGCGAAGGCTTACCCTGGGGCAAAGGAACAAATGTTCCCTTACCTTGAGAAAGCCTTCACTGCTTGAAACTCCCCTGCAGGATGCAGCACACGCCACATTGGTGTGACTGCATTGATGCCAGGGAGTTGCACTGGATTGGACAGTTACTCAATGGCAGCCAATATTGTAGAAGGAAAATTGGTACACTCTTAGCCCAATCCTAACAGGGTCTTATGCTGCCAGAACTATGTTCCAGCAGCATAAGGACCTTTACGGCTGTCACAAAGCCTGACACCCCATTCACTGCAGCCTGGCCGCCATTGCAAGCAGTGAGTGGCCAGGTCCTTGCACAAGCAGTCCATCCATGTCCCCCAGAGCCAGTAACTCAGCGCAGGGTGCAAGAGAAAGGTGGGGAGGGGGAGGAATGGGACAGATATTGGTGAGCGGAAGAGGGCGGATCAAAGCCACAAAGGGGGTGTTATTGGCGACGGCAGCACCACCGATATCCTATCCCCCTTCCTGGCTTTGTTCCGCCTTCCTGGATCCATTTGGACTTGCACCAGCTGACCCATTCAGGCAGTGAGGGCTTACTCCTGGGAAAATGAACTAACATTCGCTTACCTGGAGGCAGTCTCCGGGGCCTGAAACTGCCGCATTGGTGTGATTGTATCGCTGTGTGGGCAGTTACATAGGATTGGGCTGCCCATTACAATGGCACATCACCAGGGGCGTCGAGAAGGAGAAGCGCGCGTCACCCCAGTACTTACATTTTGATGCTGCAGCTGCGCCCGCTCGCCCTCGCATCCATTTGGCTCCGAAATGAGCCGAAAACGGTGCGGGGGAGGTTTGCTCTGCGCCCACGCGTGACGTCACGCACGAGGGCGGAGCCCAGCCTTAAAGGTGAGGCGCGCCCCCACTCTGGGGTGACGCGCGTCCCTGTGACGCGACTGCACATCACACATTCCCCTGCATCGGCGCTGGAAAGTTGGATAGGATTGGGGCCTGTGTTTTGTCCGATGTAATGTATTAAGTGGAGGTCAACAAGTCAAGAACCACACTCCTGCTTGCCTCCAAATTATCCAAAGATACTAAGATACTATGTGGAACACAAGTAAAATGATCATATGGTCCCATGACACTCCGTGTTATGTCTTTTCTTCATCTTGATGTATGTCAAGTTCCGGGTTCGGTCTATGTCAGAGAAGCTCTGATAGCTGGTGGCCACCTCATTCTTTGTGGATGAGTTGTGAAGGGAACTACATTTCTTGACCCATTTCTGTTCACAGAAATGTTGACAACTCCAGCCAACAGGAAAACAAGGTGTCTCACAGACATAAAGATATCTTTTTGTCCATCTTCAAATCTTTGTGGAGATGAAAAACAATGCAGCTTAAAAAGATGCTGTCCTGATTGCCTAAGCATATCCCTGAACAGAGAGATGGCTAGCTAGCTATAGTTTTGTTGTAAATAAGTTGAGAGACAAGGATTTTTTTTCTACAGCGATCCTTTCAGAAATCAGAAATGTATTAAACTGAGTGCCTTTCTGTGTATGATCAGAACAAAATAGACCAGCTGTTTTGCCCAGTTCTTCCTTTCTTTTTACAGCTTCTTTTCCTTTTTAAAGATTTATTTTCTTTTCCCCTTTACTCCGTACTTTTCCCTCTCCAGTTAGGACTCCTATATTAAACGGGACGCATTTGAAACCAAAAGTAAGTACTTTTAGATACCATGAATTTCAATAGGAAAGCAGTGCTTAACTTTCCTACTGGAATCAATGGGAAGTAAATGGTTTTAACTTTCACTGGATTGTGCCAACTGAACCCATGTACAAATTGGTTTCAAGCAATTCCATCTAGAAGAATAGTGTAGTTATGTGCTGCAGAATGTAATCTATAGATCTTGAAATGTCTTCCATCATGCTTAAATAGCCTTAAACATTTGATTGCATAGATGAGTTTGTAACAAGGATAAGTTTCATATGTGCCACTGTTAAAATATTTATTAGGAGAACCAAACAATAATGTTTATTTATAACCTTATCTCAAAAGATTTGCAAAGCTCACACTTTTACAATAGGGCTCACATCAAGTTAATATTTCTTTTCAGAATACATAATTTCCCCTGCTTAGCTTCTTTGTGTATATCCATTTTTAGGCTAAAAGACTCCTAATGGCTTCTAGAAACTTCAGCTTCTGCTCAGACAAACGACTTGG
Organism: Plestiodon gilberti rubricaudatus; assembly: GCA_026170595.1. Classification (NCBI taxonomy): domain Eukaryota; kingdom Metazoa; phylum Chordata; class Lepidosauria; order Squamata; family Scincidae; genus Plestiodon; species Plestiodon gilberti. The sequence continues at coordinate 43,880,515 of JANXHW010000002.1, forward strand.
GAATTGAGGATGCAATAAATCACTGTGATTGACAGCTCTGGCATTTCACAGAGGTGAATCTCCAGCAAGTAACTGTGGGACTATGAATTTTTTGAAGCATGCTACAAAATCTGTCAGAAAACATGTTTTCTATCCCTTCAAACAAAACACCAGACCATGATTCATCCACAAGTCCCCTCAGTTATTTTAAAAGTGCACTCAGAGGGCTTGGGACATGGAGAAGGCTTACAGTACTGTGTTTGTTTTGAAAGAACTTCATCAGTTTCTTTTCCCTATGAAAAGGCTCCTCGACAGCCGCAAACAGTTTGAGAGTTTAAATATAAGTCCGTTTAAATGTTCGAGATGCTCAAGAGATAGCCTTGGTTACCAAGGCCATGTTAAACTCTGTAATTATTCAGACACATGGTAACAAAAGCAGATGTTGTTTGCTTTCTTTTTTCACTTTGTCAGTCTCCACTCCAGTCTGCCTATCAACATGACATTATTGTTATTGCATTCGGTTCTTTTCTGCTATAGAGGAATAGATGTCAAAAGCTCTGGGTCAGGGCACTTTCAGTCACATGTACAGTGAAAGGAGATGTGCAACCATGTTCATGTAGCTTTTGGAACTTCCGCATCGGTAGACAGTATTGCTAATTTTGGATTTCAAAAATTGTGATAATAGGGTGGGGGAAGACGAGAACGATGGATCCCAGTAGACTCTGGTGGGTCAGGATGGAGGAACCACATGGAAAGGCAGATGTGATAGCAATTGCTTGTTGCTTTGTTGCCAATGCCTCATTTTCTTCCAGTCTTTGACTCAACAAGGAGCTGCTGAGAGGACTCACACACACAGACAGAGACCCAGACATGCTGCTTCAGTCTCACAAGCAGAAGGGCTTAGAACATAAGAAAAGCCCCGCTGGATCAGGCCAAAGGCCCATCTAGTCCAGCTTCCTGTATCACACAGTGGCCCCACCAGATCCCTCAGGGAGCACACAGCCAACAAGATACCTGTTTCCTGTTGTCACTCCCTTGCACCTGGCACAGAGAAAGCTTGAATTAGTGTACTAGAAATCAACAATTTGGGTTATCGCTAAATGTGCATTCATAGGCTACGGAGCTGAAGTACAGTCAGTATACGATTTTTTACACCCACAGAAATACTGTATAGTTTTTCGCAAAATAAATTTGGACGAGACCTAATATAAATACAACCAACGAGACCTAATATAAATACAAGGACATCTTTTATCGGATTCTATGTAACTTTGTCACTGAGTTGCACAGTGGAAAGGGCAATTTAGAGGTGGGGCTTTGGAGGGCACTGCTCTGCCCATGGTTTCTGTGTAACCCCCCCTTCTTCAGCATTTCCCCTGCAGCACATCCCATGCCATTGCTGAAGGTTCCCTGACCCTCAGCAACAGCTCGGGGGGGGGGGGGAATGGCGCTCAGGGAAGGGGTGCTTAGGGAATTTCAGTAGGGAGGAGGGGGTAGGGAACGTACTTTGCATTGGCACTTGTTGAGCAGAGCTGCTCTGGAAGCCACCCAATAATTTCTATTAGCACTGGGGAAAATAACGATGCTTCAGTTATCGGAGATTCTGTCACAGGTGAAATACCACTGGGAGTAAACCTGTTTGCCACTGACAGTGTTTCCTTGCTGTCAGAGAGCTATTCATTCACCACTTTCCATACACCACAGATGTTATTACTAATGTCTAAGTAACATAGTGGCTTGTACAAGCAGTGTTAATACTGGTGGTGGTTTTAAGCCTTTAAAATATCTTGACTATGTAGTCTTACAACCCAATCCTATGGACCTTTTACGACAGCGGAATGAGTGTTCCGCTGTTGCAAAAGGCGCTGCACCAGCAGAAATGTTGTGCTGCTGTCACATGCTACAGAATCACTGGCGGAAAGGGCCAACAACATCATGCACATGCCAGACTTGACTGGACAGCCTACTGGTGCCAATAAGATGTTGGCTAGAGTGGGCCATAAGCAGGGAGAGTAAGGGGGAGGGTTGGGGGAAGAACCAGGGTCGTCTCGGGGAAGGAGGGGTGGATCCGGCGTCAGTCATGCATGTCAGATCATATCTCCTTAACTCCTCCATGGAGCACCCCCTGGTTCTCCTTGAGCTTACACCAGCTCCATAGCTGGTATGGGTCCGAAGAGACCCATAGGCAACCAGAAGCTCTATGCAGAGGTAAGTTTACTTACCTCTGCATAGGCCTTCTGGTTGCCCTGCCCCCCATTGCATGCAGCACAGCCTCCAACAGTGGGGCTGCATGCTATGGCATGGCGGGGGATAGGATTGGCCTCTTAGCTACGTTACTTTCATCATATGTCCCCTCACTAACTAACATACTGAGATCAAAGGCCTAGAATTTTCTTCTGTATAAACTTCTGGCATGGATGTGAAAGACATTTAAATTAAAGCATATTTATTGCTTTCTGCCTGCCCTGCAGGAAGCAGAGGGCATCAATGGTACAAGGCAATTTGGAATACTCAGTGTCTGCATGATGATGATGTATAAATAAGACATCAAGGAAAGATTAAGACTCCAACAGCACCAAAAAAGAAAAAGAAAAAAAAGAAAACTGTTCAAAGGTGGAACTGATTTCCTTCTTAATTACTACAGAAACCATTGCACAAACAATCTTCTTCTGTCTCCTCTAGAGCCAAGTAGAATATTTAAGTAGCTTGAATCTTGACCTCCTTTTTGGATAATCACTTCATCTGCTACAACTGTGCAGCTTTAAAAGCCTTGATCACAATTACATCACAGTCCATTGCAAACAACACAATCCCACACGCACACTTCCAGAAGCTTCTAGCCTTTGCTAAGATCACCTTGTGCCATTTATCACAATTATGCCTCGGTTATCCTAATTGCATATTTAGTGATAATTAATGAGTGGTACAAGTAGTCATCCGTCAGAAATAATGTTGGAATAATAGCATGCATTCGATCACAAGCACTGGGGAGGGTTAGGGGGGCATGTAATACTTCTAAGAATTCAGAATAGGCTTTTTTCCTGAGGCTTACTTATCTGCGTGACTAACGTTTCCAAGCAAAATCCAACACAGTGCTTGGGTCGTTCTCTAACGCATTGGCCTGTCTGACGAAGACAATTGCGCCTGTCTGTGGATATTGTGGGCAGCAGCAACCACTCTGAAGTATATGTGCAGGGATGCTGGGGGACAAGAAGCCTCCTGTTTTGAGGGATTCATGCTGACGTTCAGTGATATAGACTCGAGTCTATTGACTCGGACTTGAGTCAGCCTCAAGTCACGTCAATGACTTGACGTGGAAATCATAAAAGACTCGAAAGACTCAACTCAAGACTTGGAGCCTTTTACGATTACTCGAATTTTAAGTCCCTATACCTTACCATATTGGCCGTTGTAAACCAGGAAGAAGGCATCTGCGACGTTGAAGACAAGGAAAACAGGCACAAATGCAGCAGAGGGGGTGGGTGGATGGAAGTGGAGGGGGAGATAGAGAAGGCAAGGCTTCTTCAGTTCTCAGCGTTTTATGGATTCAAGCATGAGGTGGGAGGGACTGCTCCGGCTCTGCTCTGCCCCCAGGAGCTCTGATTGGCCCTCGCTGCTGCCCAATCAGAGCTCTGTTTGAGCCATGGGGGCTGACGGAGTGTGCTCAGTGTGCTCTTTGTTTCTGCAATGGCATGTGAGGCAGGCGAGCAGGCAGGCGACTCGGAGGAAACAGCAACCAAGTACTGGCTGGCTTCCCCTTCTTTTTGCTCACTCGCCCTCTGCCGCTTCTCCAGCGCCCAAGAGTGACCCCCACTTGCCCTTCCTGTACTCCCAGCCGCACTGCGAAGATGGGATTTAAGGCAATGGGTCTGCAGCAGGTAAACACTGGGGTCAGCTACATCTACATTCTGTGTGTGCAGAATAACGTGTACATGTATAAGATGTAACAGAAACGTCTCTAATGCAATGGGATAAAATACTGCAGGAGCCACAGGGTTGTCTAGAAGTCTTATGTAGCTATATCTCTGTCGCTGCTTTCTCTTGCCACGATCACCTCTCAGACAAGCCAGATGTGTTGAGCCAATCAGATCTAAATGAGTTTTCATGAGAAGTGCAGAGGGAGGGGAACATCAGGAGGCAGTATACAGCCCTGCCAGTGCCATCCCTCCCCCCACACACCCCAGCACCCACACGTTTCCCCCATTACATAGATAGGGACTCGCAACCAAAGAGTCGGAACTTGGGGGCAAAGACTTGGGACTTGACTCGAGACTTGGAGTCAGAGACGTGTTCCACATGGCACCGGCTGTATCTCGTGGGGGAGTTTGGCCTCTGGAGGCCTCCTCATAGTAAGCCCATGCCGGGCCGCTGGGTGTACTTGAACCTGCACCAGCTCTACAGCACCAACTCTATCTTTCCACTACACCAGTTTTCTTCTGTACCTCCTTATGTGGACTTTTTCCACAAGCTCTCATAGCTCTTATCCTATCCTGGACTTCCTGAAGGCAAAATAAAGACCAGGCATTCAAAAGCATCCATCCAATACCCAAAGCAAATGCCCTTCAAGGCAAAGTAATGCCAGGGCACCAGCAATGAGGCTTTTCAGCATTAACGAATGCAGGGGGCATGGTATTCGCAGATCCAGTATCCGTGGATTCACTTATCCACATATTCGGGATCTACAGCCCCCCACGCCCCTTACCTTTATTTCTTGCTTAAGCAGTTCTTGCTTAAACAGAATGCTATATTTTCATGGCTTGCTTTGTGTACAGATGTGGGTTTTATGGGATTTTCAGCCATGTTAGTGTTAGAAATCCTTCTCTACTCGATCCCCAGTAATGTGGGTGCCGCTTTCAAGGATTATCCGGAACAGACAAGCACAAGTAATTCTTTAATCCTCTGCTTTACGTTTCCTCCCGCCTTGGGACATTGTCAAAAGCTAAAAAAGAACACTCAGCAACTAGCTGGTAGATGGTAGAACAGTGGCTACCAGCTAGTTGCTGAGTGTTCTTTTTTAGCTTTTGACAATGTCCCAAGGCGGGAGGAAACGTAAAGCAGAGGATTAAAGAATTACTTGTGCTTGTCTGTTCCGGATAATCCTTGAAAGCGGCACCCACATTACTGGGGATCGAGTAGAGAAGGAATTTCTTCAGGCAAGTTTCAGTACTTATATTTCTTTATTTTCTTCGATTTCTAACACTAACATGGCTGAAAATCCCATAAAACCCACGTCTGTACAGAATGCTATAAGCAGCAGTGTGCTGTTTATAGCACAGAGCCAGAATGATTCTAGCAAGGAACCTTGGTGCCATAGAGGCTCCAATCATTAACTGGAAGTGAAAACTGCTTCCTGTTAATGTTCGGAGCCTCTTTAGCACCGAGGCTCCTTGCTAGAATCATTCTGGCTCTGTGCTATAAGCAGCACGCTGCTGCTTATAGCATTCTGTAAAGCAAGAACTGCTTAAGCAAGAAATAAAGTGGGGGTGCAGAGAGCATTCACCCCTATCCATGGTTTTCAAGTATTCACGGGGGGGGGCAGAAACGTATCCCCCGTAGGTATGGGGTCCCCCCTTGACTTGAGTGGAGGGGGGAGGTCCATCTTTACGAAAAAGGAGTTCTCCTTCCACGCACCCCACTCTCTCACAGTTTCACAGCAACACATGAGATGCGGTAACATCATCTGCTGTTTGTATCCTTTTCATTAAGCCGAGCGCTTTCAAATCAGAGGGGCCTTGTCTTCGCCCAAAAGTTGCTTCAAAAGAAAGATAATGGCACTGCTTTTCCTACCCCCTCCTGGCTTGTCCTTTGCAAGAGCAATCAAAGATAACCTGTGTGCAATTGATTACAGGCATTGTATCCTTTAATTACGTGTTTCTACACAGTGGCCTAGTTACAGGCGGAAAGTGGATCATTCTGAGCTCTGGCTTAGTTGTAGGACTTCCTTAGCTTACATGGGTAAATAATAAAGCTATTAGTGAAGTGCCACCTCATAGAACAATCCCAGCTTTGACGGAGCCAGATTTTCTCTTGCCAGCGATCAGGTGTGTGAGCAGAAAACACGATGAATGAAATCCGGATACCTCCCTCCCTTACTTTGCAATCCCCAGATATATGGAAAAAAAAAACACATGCAAAGCAACAATGGAAAGAAAGGATTGTATTTCAAGTGCAAGACACCTGCTGGCACACAAAAGCAATGTGCAGCCTGCAACTCCTTTTTTTGGAAAAGCCATCAATAGATCCATGGACAGCAAATTGCTTTCATTGGGTGCGAGGTGCCTACCAGTCAAATACAATACTGACATTATTTGGAAAAAAAGTTTGTCTGAGGTAAACATTCTTCTCCATGTGTGTGTGTGTGGGGGGGGAAGGCTGATGTTGCCGACAACAATCTCTTCACATGCTTAGCCTCCCTGCCTTGGTCAAAGGGTGTGCCTTGTGCCAGTGATGGGGAATGGGAAAGAACCATGTACATTGGCCTGTATTATTATTATTATTATTATTATTATTATTATTATTATTATTATTATTATATATACTGTGTATATACTGTGTATATACTGTGTGTGTGTGTGTGTGTGTGTGTGTGTGTGTGTGTATTAAAAAATAGTGACTTATGCATACTGACCTACATGTGGTACTGAAGGGATTCACATTCAATATTCTACCCATTGTATTGTTCATAAAGAAATATATTATTCCCATCTCCACATGGAGGCAACTATGTACATCTTGTGACCAATGCATGGGGGCCAGGCATATGGAGAGGGTGGGGACTTGCACCACAGTTCCACTCCTGCTTTCTGCATACATGGTGAAGAGCTGCATAGAGAACATTGTCAGTGCTCTGGGTACTTTACAGAGGGAAAACAAAGGTCCCTGCACTTGAGGAGCTTACAATCGAAAAAGCATGCATTTTAGTTCATTCTTTGAACCAGCACATCGTTTTATACTAATAATGCCCTTAGGGCTCCTATTGTTAAAACCTCTGGGCCTCCTACTGCTCTGTTAGCAACTTGCATTGCATTGGAGGAAGGCATAAAAGAATTAAACAATGTATTTCTTCAAATCTTTCTGGTCATCAGGCCATTCTGATGTTAGTCTCATATGCGCTTTCCCTGGTTCAGTGATGAGGGTTTTGTATTTGTGGCCAAAGATCATTGCAGAGCTCTTTTATTTTTCCAGAAGAAGTTGAGGAGCATGCAACCACAAAGGGAGCCACTGCTGTCATCACTGAGAGGATGGAAGAACATGAATTGATGAGAGTAGGACGTTTCCTTAAGCGCACACACCAGTTCACATTAGGTTTTCATAAAGCATAATTGTAACACCAGCCACATCATAGACTCTGTCTGGGGTTACAACTTTCCTGAATAGTTTTGCAGTTGTGCAGGGAAAAGAGTCAACGGTATAGTGCAATGTTACAGTGAAGCTGTCTTCAGAAACTGGCAAGGCAGAATGTTGGTGGATGTGCTCCTACAAAGTGATTAGCCCAAAATGTTTCTGGATTTATCCTTTTATCCTGGATTTATCCCTTTTCTTTTTATCCTAGGCAGTTCCAGCTGATTTGTTCTACAGACTTGTCCCAAAACAAGTGGTACAGAATTGGTTCCATATGTATGACAGGCTGTTAGTACATCAGGAGCACAACAAAAACATGATGAGGGTAATAGAGAGTTCTGTTGTGTACTGTCTCTTTAGGAGGCTGGCCCAGAACAGAAGGCCTCAGCAGGAGAAAGTCATATGAGAACAATTTCATGGTGTTACTGTAACATATACCTTCATCACCAAAATATTAGATATTAGAACAGCAGAATATTGCAAGCTCCAATAACTCAGCTATTGCTAACACAACTCACTGGAAAAGCCCAGTGTATAAAACTGAGGGGAGCACAATTTATCTGCAGGCTATCTCTAGTTTTTAGCCCATCTAGGCCCAGGGCTGTTCAGCTCTCAGAAGAGATCATATCGCCAACAATCTGCTGCAAAACTGTAACTGTTCCCCCAGTTCTCTCGCAAGGAGCTTCACTGCAGAGGAAGTATTTGAGCCCAAAATGTCCAAGACCAATACTATTCCCTACACCACCACACCAGCCGTTTAAATTCTAGCTAAGTATTACATTAGAATCACAGATGTGGGAAATGCAAAAATGAGCGTAGACATCAGTTGTGAAAACAACCGTAGTGAAATGACCTTTTGATGGTAACCTACAATTCTAAGTAGATTGCTTTTCAGATACTTTTTCTGGAAAACAAATTTTGCTTATCACTTTAATGCACAGATAATGGCACACAGTATCCTCACAGATGACAACATGTAAAATCTGTAGACTTTCATTTCCATCTTTCTTCATAACGAAAATTGTACGACCATTAGATTGGCACAAAGAACAGGTAGCTCTATCGGCTTAACCTCTTTCATATTAACATCCTATCAGTATTTTAATGGAATAGAGATATACAGCAGGACCTTGTTAATTTTCCAATAATCACTTTCAGAGTCATTACAAGTTACTGACTCTTGCAAGGTGGTGAGTATTCAAATAAGCACAATAAAAAGGAGACATAATGTATTCTGAAAATGCTCTTTGTTCCTTTATCTGGAAAGTACAGTCTAGGTTTAATTATGCTTGACATTATTTTGTAATATCCTGTATTGCAGTTATAATGGTAATAAAGTTCAACAGCCCAGCTCTATATGTTGCTTGCATCGATAGTAGGATCCATACATGGCAAATAGGAAAGAGAGGTTCCCTTCTGCATCCACAGCCCATAGATGTTGCTTTACCAGTTGGGTACAGTGACTCAGTGTTCCCTGCTCTATGCGCTATTGGGTCAATGAATACTCCACGGAAGAGAAAACAATGTTTGCAGCTATGTTTGCAGCTGCTCCGTATCACATGGGGGAAGATCATTGGCATGCATGTCTCCCCCCACTTGGTGCACCATCCCACCATGACATAATTGCAGGAAGGGGATTGTCCAAAACACCTCCCATGCTATTACAAGGTGACAGGACAGTGCACAAGATGGGGAGAGCTGATTGGGAGAGCTGGGGAGACCACAATCTTCCCCCTTGTTATGTGGAGGGGACACAGATGTATCATCCAAAGCGGCCCATCACTGAACCTGCCCCCTCACTCATAACCCAAACAGAAACAGCTCAAAATTACAATTACAAAATTGTAATTAGTATGTGGAACTCCTTGCAACAGGATGTGGTGACGGCACCTAGCCTAGATACCTTTAAAAAGGAATTGGATAGATTCATGGAGGAAAGGTCCATCACAGGTTACAAGTCATAAGCAACCTCCTGACTTTAGAAGGAGGTTTTCTCAGTTGCAAGGGAGTGGCAACAGGATACAGATATCTTGTTGTCTTGTGTTGTCTCAGGCATTTGGTGGGGCCACTGTGATATACAAGAAACTGAACTAGATGGGCCTTTGGCCTGATCCAGCATCTTCTTATGTTATGTTCTTATGTCATTTGCTACACAAATGTTATTAAAGTGCACAACTATTTGCACACATTTTCAGCCATGTGCGGAAAAAATGATACAAAAATACAACAGATGACCAAAAAGCACTCCAGGGTCAATGAGAGATATGAAAATTGGGGAAGAGGGAAGACTGGGATGGGAGAAGAACAGCTCTGTAAAGGGGAAAAAAAGGAGTAAGCCTGAAGATCAGGGCCAGTTTGAGACACACTGCTGACAAAAGCTGTGAAAAAGCCTCTGTGAGGAGAGATAAGAGCTGCCAGCTGCGTTGGCCGCGTTGGGGGGTTGGGAAAGCCTTCCCATGTAAACCACCTTGGATTAAAGTTAGAGAAGAAATCCAGTGACCAAGAAAGGTGGTATATAAATACTGTATAAAAATAATAACTAAACGAAAGACATTTTAATGAGAAAAAACATAATATTTAGCAGTATGTTTGTTTTTCCATGAAGCCAAACACTAACACCAAACACCAAGCCAAACACCAATGAATTAACTGATTTTTACACTCATTATAGACTAGACTAGAGCATGAAGAGCGAAGCATTTGAGCTGTACGTGGAGAAACAGATGACAGGGAAGAGATCTTCTCAATGGTAATAATCCATTTTGCTTAAAGATGAGGTTCCCCAGTTCAGCCTGAAGGAGAAGATTAAATTTCCCTCCCTCCACCCTTCATAGACTCATAGAAGTTGGAGGTTTACAGTACAACATCTTTCAAAGCAAGATCTCAAAGCATAGAAAAACAGCATTGTGATGAAGCGACAAGGGAAAGCTTTTAAAACACTTGCCTAAAAGGCACACAGTTGTACATTCTGATCATGCTGCTGTAATGTCACTACTCTTCTGTGGAGCCAGCTCTTGTGTGTCATTTTCCCAGTGACTGGACATTAAATTAAAGCTCTTGAATTCCACAAGAGTCAATCTGTCATCCTTGGATACTCAAAAGAGTGCTCTGCATTTGAAAGACTATGAAGAAGGACAGGGCTGTAAACTGGGCTGCCACAGCTGAAAGGAATTTGTCCTTGAAATTGCAGGAGAAAGAAAAGATTGACTAGGTAGAAACCACCATTTCCTCCTTAGCTGCATTTTTCTCGATGTATGTGTGTGTGCTCCTCTTCAAGCTTCTGGGACTTGAAGTCAGTTCTAAGCAGAGTTTCGTATCTTTTCCAACATTGGTTTCCAAGTTGAAGAGCTTCTCTTGTTTGTTACTTGCACAGTTTTCAGTGGGTTTTACATAGGCTTACCATAGTCCCAGTTCTGGCCGGGACAATCAGGTTCGGGAGCCCAAATCCTGGGCTCCTGGTCGGTCTCCTCATTGTCCCGGCCAGTTGGGACTTGCCCCCGACACACTGCGTCTTTTTCCAGCCTCACGCGCCTGTGTGAGGCTGGAAGCACTTTTAAAACGTCCGAGTTCACTTGGACGTTTTCGAAGTGCTTCCAGCCTCGTCTCATACGCGAGGCTAGAAGCTCTCCAAAACAGTCCAAGTGAACTCGGGCCATTACAGAGAGCTTCTAGCCTCGCGTGAGTATGCGATGAGGCTGGAAGCTCTCCAAAACGACCTGAGTGAACTCGGGCCATTTCGGAGAGCTTCCAACCTCGCTCAGGTACAAGGCTGGAAGGTTTCGGAAAGCATCCGAGTGAACACACGCTTCTACCGTCGCACGAGTGTGCAACAAGACGAAGTCCCCGTCCCCACCACGTCCCCATCCCGGCCATGTCCTGGCCAACATCGCTTCCCCCCCCCCGCTTCGGGGGGAATTTGGTAGGCCTAGTTTTACATGTTTTACTGTGGATCCTCCAGACACAGTTCACATGGCATGTGTGATATAAGAATACCTGTATCTCCGCTCTTAGGGGAAGGACTGTAGCTCAACAACAGAGCATATGCTTTGCATGTAGAAGGGAATAGTTGTGATCCCTGGTGGTATTTCCAGGTTAGCAGATTTCTCTGAGAGAAATGGAGAGTTGCTGCCACTAGACAGTAATAATTAGCAATGGTCTGAATCAGTTTCATATAGTCAGTGGCTAAGGGAGGGCCGGGGGGGGTACAGGGCCCCAGGTGCCGTACCTCTGAGGAGTGCCATGTTGTGCCAGCCAACATGGCAGCGGCCGGCATGCATCGCGCTACGGCCCTGTACAGTAAAGCACTAATCTAGCGCCGAACACCTTTGCTGTATAGCACTGATTCTGGCACACCCCGCAGCTTCTGTCAACCCCCCCCCCACGGATGCCAAGTCAGAGAGGGATGACAGAAGTCACAGGGGGTGCCAGAAGCCGCCGCTGCAGCAAGCACTTTGATCGATCGCATCGGCTGCTTCCAAGAGAGTGCTTGCTGTGGCGGCTTCTGGCACCCCCTTGCTCCCTTGCTCCTCAGCTAGGGGCTGGGGCTAGGGAGTTGGCTGGGGGGGGGCAACCAGGAGGCTGCGGCAGACTTACTTTTTTTGCTGCTGCTTTCTTTTTCACTTTTTAAAGAGAAAACGTGAAAAAAGTTTATACAAAGTGACGTCACTTCCAGGGTGATGTCATTTCCAGGATGAAAAGGTTAGGAGGACCGTGAATACCACATGACCCAGTTACACTACTGATAGTTAGTACCACTGGCGTCACTGCAGGGGGGCGGAGCTCTAAGTTCCGCCGCGGTCAGACCCTCCGTTACACAGTAGCACGAAGCGCCCCCTCGCCTTTGGAGCCATTCAAGTTGGTGCTTTCACCGACTTGAATGGCTCCAAAGGCGAGGGGGCGGGGGCGCTTCGTGCTCCCGTGTAACGGAGGGTCTGACCGCGGCAGAACTTAGAGCTCTGCCCCCCCTGCAGTGACGCCAGTGGTCAGTACCACTTCTCCCCAGCAAAGTGTGCTGCTAGCACAGGCCCATACAATGTGACCCAGAAGAGCCATGCAGACAACAGGTTCTAATATACCTGCAGGCACATAGTGCCCCAACCATGAAAAAGCAATGTTCGGTGGCAAGCACAGTGATATATAACACAACCCAACACACATTTTGGTGCCTTAAAAGTTAGACCTAATCTTGGGTATATTTGGGGTGCTGATTCCCAAAATGGGATTGGTTTTGACATTTTGATGGCACAAATCAAGGCTGCCCGTTGGGAGAAACAGGCCTGAGAGGAGGGTAGGATAAGGTGTACGCCGCTGCTGCCGATACCGTCTCTTCCCAGGCCCACGTCTACCTCCCCCCCATGCTCTCCCCCGCCCCTGCTCCACACGGCCCAGTCGCAGCTTACCTGGGCCACATGCCATCAGGATCTGACCTGCAGGGGCTGGCGCATCTGCCTTATGGCAGCTTTTGCAATGGTCCTGGACCGGCGCAGAGGTCCTGTGCTGGCCTAGCGGCCAGAAAGGATTGTACCCTGAGAGTCATTTAGCAAATTACAACTACTGTTCAGCATTTGATAAAACTAGGCTTACCAGATCTCCAACCGGGACAGAGTGCTAGACCTTTAGGAGAAGGAATGTGGGCAGGTGTAGCTTGTTAAGTCCTAGAGCACAATCCTAGGCATGTCTACTCAGAAGCAAACCCCACTGTGTTCAATGGATCTTGCTTCTGAGTAGACATGCCTAGGATTGTGCTCTAAGCATTAACAAGCTACACCTGCCCACATTCCTTCTCCTAAAGGTCTAGCACTCTGTCCCGGTTGGAGATCTGGTAAGCCTAGATAAAACACTTTGATGAATCTTTCGACCTTCAGATTTGAGCTTTTAAATTGAACTTTCCCTAAATACTAAAAAATTATGAATGAAAATGCAAAAATATTTAATGTAAAAAGACCACTCTAACGTTCCATCAAAATCTCTAGAGCGCTGATGAGATTTACCATTGGTTGATGAGCCAGGAGAGTTTGGGCATGTAAAGGATGCTAATCTGGTGACTGTGGAATACCTTTCTTTGTAAGCTTTGCTAAAGCCCGTGCTTTAGTGTATTTGAGCAATGTGCATGATCTTTTGAGGGTTTTGTATATGTTCCTAGATATGTTAGGTCAAATAGTTAGATCACAAAAGAGCACCTTGTCTGATTGTATGTTTGCAGTCCCAGGGATATGCCACCTTCTTATTTCTGTAAAACACACAGTATGTTTTAGGTGATCTTAGAAATATAAATGATGATGTTCCAGTGGCAAAAGACAGCAGAAGGCCAATGCAAATACTGGAGTAATAAAGCTTTCAGACACATCCCCGTATGTCACCACAGTCTGTACCACAGCCAAGAGCAAACCCAAGCGCATACCTGCATACTCATAGTGGCTCATTCTGTTTTAGCAGCCTTCACGTTTATCATCATCTATGAGCTGACTTCAGGTACGTGTTAAAAAGCAATCATTGTACAAGAGGCAGTCTGTTCTCAGTGAATTCCAACGGGTCGCTTAGCAGACTTACAATATTGTGCGCTTGAAATAGCAAACAAATACTTGTGTCTGAAAGACATCTTCAGCACAGATGAGCTGGTTGGAAGTGTTTAAACCAAATTCTTGAGGCTCGAGTGCAAAACATCCTATATGTGCAAGTGTTAATTTTTTACTTTAAATGGGGCCACTTCAACAATCAAAAAGGAGAGACTGGCTTCAGTCTTATATGGGCAAAGTGATCCCACCTTATCATTTTCCAATGATATGGGAATGATAAAGACTATTAATGAGAAGCAGGCACAGATTGGCAGGTAAATCCTTTGAAAATTGGTTTTTTTGTTCATAAACATTACACAGAGAGAGAGAGAGAGAGAGAGAGAGAGAGAGAGAGAGAGAGAGAGAGAGAGAGAGAGGAGGATAAGCATATACATAATGAAAGGATTTCATTAGATCTTCTGTTCAAAGCTATAGGATTTTTCACACTTAGTGCCAGTGTCAGGTTGTTGGGAGCCCTGGGGAAATGTCCTGCACTGTGGTCCCCATGGCACCCTCTGATGGCATAGTGAATGCTACCACTGCATCAGTAAGGAGGTCAGCCTGGCCAAATGGGCATGGATCCTCAACCAGTTGTCTACTTGGCCTACCTTTGATGCCCACACTGCCCATACTCACAGTAACGTCGCAGAGTGGGGGTGGGGGCCCCAGGGCAGGGGCACTGAGGCTTGGGGGGTGAGGTGCGGAGTCTGGGGGTGCTCCGGTTTTTTTGCTTTGGGGGTTTTTTACCCTGTTTATTTTTTACTTTCGCGGGCAGCTGCCACCCCCCCCCCACACACACACACTGCATCCCCAGGGCGGCAGCTGCCTTGTGTGCGTGTTTCTGGTGGTGTGTGGTGCTTTGGGGGTACTTAGCTTGTCTCGGTCGGGGCGTAGGCAGCATTTTTCCAGATCGGTGGCATCCATCTTGAATGGGCGGGACTCTTTAGGAATCTCTCTCCATCTCGCTGGTCTGTTGGTCCTCCAGGCCTCTCTATGGCTCTGGAGGACCGACCAGTGAGACCAACGAGACGGAGAGAGATTCCTAGAGAGTCCCGCCCATTCAAGATGGATGCCGCAGGCCGATCCAGAAAAATGCTGCCTGCGCCCCGGCCGAGACAAGCTAAGTACCCCAAATGCACCACATACCACCAGAAACACACACACGAGGCAGCTGCAGCCCTGGGGATGCAGCGGGGGGGGGGGCAGCTGCCCGCAAAAGTAAAAAATAAACCAACCCTCCCCCAAAGCGTATAAAGGGGGGTGTCAAAAAAGGGGGTGGGGCGTGAGGGGGTCCGCCCCGGGTGCCAAATGGCCTGGCTCCTCCACTGCATACTTACTGTCTAACACACACAATACATTACAGTACCTTGTTAGCAGGGATGGGGACTCGAGTCAAATGACTCGACTCGCAAGTGTGACTTAGCCACTTTTTCCCTGACTCGTACTCGTACTCATACTCATGACCCACTGACTCGCACTCGCACTTGTACTCATGACCCACTGACTCGCACTCGCACTTGTACTTGTGACCCACGGGACTCGCACTTGACTCACACTCGTGGCGGGTAACGACTTGCCATTTCGAAGTAATTTTCCAAGTCATAGGGGAAGCCAAGTGGGTGCTTTAAAAGCCTCAGAGGTCCCCACACACCCCACACCCCATTTTCAGGGGGAAAAGCCATTTTCCCCAAAGTGACTCGACTCGTGACTTGTGACTCGTGGTTTCTGGCCTTACTCGTACTCGACTTGCACTCGTGCAAAAATGACTCGCACTTGACTCGTACTTGCCCAAAAATTTTGGCACTGACTCGCACTCGGACTAGCACTCGTGCAAAAATGACTCGTACTTGCACTCACACTCGCGACCTAGTTACTTAGATACATCCCTGCTTGTTAGGTTGGCCCCAACTAGGATAGTAAAGTATTGTCAATCAGTCTTGTTTAAGCTACAGTTGGCCATTCCAAATCAATTGTAAAAAAATTGGTTCACATGCAGTTGCATCCTGTGCATCTGCCATAAAGCATGAAATGCTAATGAGTGTTATCCCTGACAAGGATGAGGTTTCTAAAGCATAGCTATTGGGCGAACTCCAAACATACACACAAGATTTCTGCTATCATAAAGCCCCTTCTCAAGGGTAGCCTGTAGCTCAGTGGACAACCACATGTTTTGTATGCAGAAGGTCCCAGGTTCCATTCTAGGTTTAGTTACGAAAGAGCCCTGCCTGAAACTTGGGAGAACTGCTGCCAATCAGTAGAGACAATTAGATGGACTGATGATCTGACTCAGCAGAAGGCAGCAACCTCTGCTGAACGCAACACAGCAATCCCTTCCAGGGCTGGCTCATCCATGAGGCCAACTGAGGCAGTTGCCTCAGGCAACAGATTGGCACCCACCTCCACCTGCCCACTTGCCTCCACTGCTCCTCCTGTTCCCTGGATTGAAAAACGAAGAGGGGGATGCTCTAGACCACCACTCTCCTCCACACTCTCTCCCCCTTTTCCTTTTCCTGCCCAGGGGAGCAGGGGTTGGCACATCACCAGATAAGGGGGGGGGCTGCATTTTGGCATACTGCCTTAGGCACCAGGAAATCTTGGGCTGGCCCATTCTGTCCCTAGCAAATAAAGCCACAAAATAATACTGTTCCCATCATGTGTCCTTCTGCCACAGGCCAAAATGTATTTAAACAAAAACTTATTGACTGATTTCTTTTCCTCTTAGTATCCTCTTACCTTTCAGCAAATGGTTATAGTTGGGGCAGCCTAAAGACCTGGGAGCGGGAGGCATTTGGTTTTTCTGAATTTGGTTTATGGGCACACTTTCTGCGGTTTTCACTGAACTTTCCTTTGGAACAAACATCCACCTGGGCGAACTGGAACATGTAGAAAAGTAAGAAGTGTATGTTACTGCTAAATGTTGGAGATGACAGCTAAAATTATATGTACTTCAGCAGGCATGTCAGCGAGAGGTGATGAAGAAAGTATCACTCATCCACACAGGAAAGTCTAATGATCCATTTTTACAAACACAAAGAAATGTGAAAGGCGTTTAAAAACAAATTTGACAATATTTAGACAAGGTGAAACATTTGCTCTAATTCAGTCGCTGTGTCAAGCTACAACCCAGTTTCACCTTGCAAATCCTTCCTTCCTGATCCTGATGGCGACTCGTGCAGTTAGGATATGGTGGTGTGTCCCACATCACGACATCGCTCCTGGAAGCGCTCCTTACTTACAGGAGCGAGGGAGGGCGGAGTGCAATTTTCCTGCTCTGAAAACCGCCGGAATGGCCTCCACAGTCACTGTGGCTGTGGAAGCAGCTGCTGGGGCCGTGAAAGCTGCCGCCGCAGCCACTCCTCACAAGGAGACTGTGTGTGGCACCCGTGGACACAGCACCTCCCCCCATCCCCAGCCTAGCGACATTACATCTGGGACCCTTAAAAATCTCAAGGGCTCTTCACACATTATGCTGTACCTGGGTACACAAGTTCATATAAATGACTGTTACCTGGATCCATTTTTATTTACTTAAAATTATTTCTATTCCACCTTTTCCTTCAAATAAATGCTCCCAGCATGTCCTATACTTCCTGTTTTGCCAAATGGATCATGCAGTGGCTAATAGCAGCCTTTCAACCCTGCTCTGCCACTGCCTCCCTCCAGTCCACTGTGGACAAAGCCGCTCTGGTCTGCTTCCCACTGGCAAAGCAGATCAGAAGGCAGCAATCCGGCCGCCTACCCCCTTACTTGGCTCCTTTTCCTGCATGATCCATTGGGCAAAAACAGTCACTCCTTTCAACCCGCCACTCAATGCGAGCCCTGTTGTTCACATCATGGATGGGCTGGCTCTGCCCAGGTACAGTTTGACGTGTGAACAGTCTCCCAGTGGGCAAAATCCAGTGACAGCTCTAGCCAGGCACAGCCATTTTTGGTTGTTGTTCAGTCGTTAAGTCATGTCCGACCCTTCGTGATCCCATGAACCATATCCCGCCAGGCCTTCCTGTCCTCCACTATCTTCCTGAGTTCGCTCATTTTCATGTTCGTTGCATCGGTGATGCTGTCTAACCATCTCATGTGATGCTGTCTAACCATGCTGTCTAACCAGTCCAAGGGACTCTCAGGAGTCTTCTCCAGCACCACAGTTTGAAAGCATCTATTCTTCGGCGCTCAGCCTTCCTTATGGTCCAACTCTCGCAACCATACATTGCTACTGGGAACACCATCGCCCTGACTATTACAGCCATTTATGAATGCGTAAATAACTGTACTCAGATACAGATTCACATTCCAATCCTAACCAACTTTCCAGCAGTGATGACACCGCAATGCAGCGCCGAGGTAAGGGAACAAACATTCCCTTACCTTGAAGAGGCTTCCGTGATTGCCCCTCCAGCACAGAACGCAATGCACACCACATTGACATGGCTGCATTGGCTCTGGAAAGTTGGTTAGGATTAAGATGTAACAATGTGTAAAATGGAAAAGGTGCAGAAGAGAGCAACCAAAATGATTAGTGGGCTGGGGCACCTCCCTTATGAGGAAAGGCTACAGTATTTAGGGCCCTTCAGTCTAAAGGCGCCTGAGGTGGGACATGATTGAGACATATAAAATTATGCATGGGATGGAGAGAGTGGATAGAGGGAAGTTCTTTTCCCTCTAGCACAACACCAGAACTAGGGGACATCCACTAAAATTGAGTGGCGGGAGAGTTAGAACAGACAAAAGGAAATATTTCTTCACCCAGCATGTAATTAATCTGTAGAACTCCTTGCCACAGGACGTGGTGATGGCACCTGGCCTGGATGCCTTTAAAAGGGGATTGGACAGATTAATGGAGGAAAAGTCCATCACAGCTTACAAGCCATGATGGCGATAAGCAACCTTCTAGTTTTAGTAATAGGCTATCTCTTAATGCCAGCTGCAAGGGAGTGGCAACAGGATGCAGGTATCTTGTTGCCTGTGTGCTCCCTGAGGCATCTGGTGGGGCCACTGTGAGATACAGGAAGCTGGACTAGATGGGCCTTTGGCCTGATCCAGCAAGGCTTTTCTAATGTTCTTATAAGGATGCTGACAGCTAATCAATATGTTCTTCCAGTGCTTTGCAGAGTCAACTTAATCTCTTTTTACACTCTTGTTACGTTAAAAAAAATATTTTTGGAATTGAAATCCCTTTGTCTGCTTTTCTGAGTGTGGATGTGTAGGGTGGCTGCTTGGATGACCATCCCCACGTTCCTGCTTTGGGGCACCATTCTATGCCCATTTGCTCAGAAGCAAGCCCCAAGAGGTGGCCAAGGGTCAGCACTCAGTGCATGTTCTATGCTGCTGGAGGGGGGAACGGGGGGACAAGAAAACATGCTGCAGTCCTGAGCACATTTATGGGTGTGCAAGTCCAGGAAATCTTGGGGGACTTGCATGGCTGCTGTGAGCATGCTGAGATTGGATCCTGAATGTCTGGTGCCCACTGGCACAGTAAACAAACACACAGCGCAATCCTGCCTAAAGATCTGTGGGCGGCCCTAGGGATCCCCTGATCCAGCAGGGCTCTTCTTGTGTTCTTATGATTGTATCCAGTTACACAGATGTACCCAGGTGCCATTTTATGTGTGAACAGCCTTTATGTATTCAGAGGAAGGGGCAGAAGGGTGGGAACATTTTTATATTTATTGCTTTTAGACTGGCTTATTGTCAATTTTGTTAAGGTATGATTCCTTGCATTTTGAGATGTTGAATTTCTGCCTGTCATGGAACTGCTAAAATGGAAAAAAAAAGAGGTGCCAAGGCTGTTCAGATGCACACCTCTGCAAGGCTAATGAAATAGGTTTCCATTATACTCGTCAGAAAAACCACACTTCCAGCAGCACCTGGAAATTAAAGTAGGGTGGCAATTTTAAGCATGCTTACTTGGAATTAACTCCATCAAAATTGAAAAACAGACCAAATATGTTTAGGATGGGGGTGTTGATATGTTTTTTGGGTTTGTTTTTTAAGGAATGTATATACCACCTTTCTTTAGACAGGTCCAGGGTGGTTTACAATAAAAAACGTAATGCAATTACAATGAGATTGACAAAACAATAAATAATCAAAACAACAGATTAGTAAAGAAGGTCCAATACAATCAACAATATGTTAATGGCAATCAATGACAAAGTACCGGTAATAGCCGGCTCTTGGCCCAATGCCATAAGCTTAGGCTTACCAGATCTCCAACGGGGACAGAGTGCTAGACGTTTAGGAGAAGGGATGTGGGCAGGTGTAGCTTGTTAAACCTTTGAGCACAATCCTAGGCATGTCTACTCAGAAGCAAGCCCCATTGGCATGGCTGCATCACTGCTGGAAAGTTGAATAGGATTGAGCACAAAGGCAGTGCAACCTGTGCAGCACAGGTGTTATGTGCTCCCAGTGAGCTGTCCCACTCAACAACCTGGTAGTCATGTTTTGCACCAGCTGAAGCTTCTCTACCGTAAAGTGTCTTCAGCACCATGTAGGGGCAGTCTGATGTACAGTATGTTATCGTAATCTAATCTAGAGATGACCAGACCATGGATTAATTTGAAATGCACTGAAATACACTTACATAAGAACATAAGAAGAGCCCTGCTGGATCAGGCCAAAAGCCCATCTAGTCCAGCTTCCTGTATCACACAGTGGCCCCACCAGATGCCTCAGGGAGCACAAGACAACAAGATAACCTGTTTCCCGTTGTCACTCCCTTGCACATGGCACAGAGAAAACCCACCTCTAAAACCAGGAGGTTGCTTATGGCTTGTAACCTGTGATGGTCTTTTCCTCCATGAATCTGTCCAAACCCCTTTTAAAGGCATCTAGGCCAGGTGCCATCACCACATCCTGTGGCAAGGAGTTCCACAGATGAATTACACGCTGGGTAAAGAAATATTTTCTTTTGTCCGTTCTAACTCTCCCTCCACTCAATTTTAGTGCATGTCCCCTGGTTCTGGTGTTGTGCGAGAGGGAGAAGAATTTTCAGAAAATACACACTTTTCAGAAATACACATTTCTCACCCACCCTCCTATATCTGAGCAAACCAGGCAAGTGTTCCTCCTCCTCCAGATCCAGATATTCACAGTTACTGATTTGCTCGCTTGCTATCTGTTGTTCATAAGGTGAACCCTTGTGACGCCTGTCAATACATTCAATAGTAATGGATTTCAGTCTGACAGGGTCACTTTCTTTGTTCTCAACAATAATTTCCCCACCCCACTTTTATTCATCTTCAAGGTTATCTTGTACTCAGCTTTCTTTTTGTGAGACACCTCCCCCCTCCGTTTCTGCCCTGAAAGTGCTTCGCATCAGAATACTTTATAACTATTATGTAATTATACAATATAGAGGTATATTATATATATACCCAGGCTTACCAGATCGTCGCCGGGACGGGAGCGGTCTACCCTTAAAGGGGCGGGGCGTGGGGGGGAGAAGTTCTGGAGTTCTGGCCCCCCATGCCCCACCCCCTTAAGGGTAGACCGCTTCTGTCCCGGCGACGATCTGGTAAGCCTGTATATACCTAACATGTATGCACCGGAAATCAGGCAGGGATTTTAATAGAAACAGTGGATTTTTGATCAGTGATCAAGATGAATACTCTCTTTTTAAGGAGCAGTGTTTTACTGCTGTCTTACTTACCATTGCACTGCCGCTCGCTGTGCCTATAACCTGAGGAGGTTCATCGTATGATGATGAAACGTTGTTTTAATCTATGTTTTATTACTTTTAACTTCAGTTTTGAACGTAATAAAAGGTTGTTTACCATGGCGTTTAACCCTGTAACTGACCTTTTATCTTCTGCTATGAATACCCTCTGTATATCTGCTTATTTAGGGGAAATGGTCATAAGCCTTAAGCTGTCCTCGACCATTTCTTTCAAACCAATTAAAAAACAACAACATTCAGATACAACTAAAAAAGAAGCACAGGGTCTTATTCTATTTCAAGGGGCTTCAAGTGGGTCTTATTAGCTAGAAAACTCCTCCTATGTAACCTTCATTTCTGTAGTTCTGAGCAACTATTTACAATGTCACAACCACCCAATAAGCTCAGTCAGAGAAACTCATGATCTGGAATAAGGCTTTTGGTAACCAGGGCACAGCTAATATCCTTGTGACTGGGCCAGGGCCTCTTCCCCGCCCGCCCAAAGGCCTTCCTGTGCCAGTGTCCACCGTGTTCTTCTGCAGTTGTGACAAGAGAAGGAACTTAAGAGACTGATAAGAAGACATTGTGGGTGCCATCTTGGGCCCCTTAGTCAGGGCTGGGATTATAAAGAGCATTATCAACTCATCTCAGTCTTTACTTTGGTTTTTGGAAGAGCAAAAAAGGGCTATGCTTTTGCAACTTTTTTGCCAATCCATGCAAACAACAATGGACTAGTCGACTGTATAAGGGTGCTAAAATCAGCTAATCCACCATATGAAATTCTGCAAATACTTTGTTTGGCCTCTTATGAAGTCATACAGTTCTGCTCTTTGCAAGATTTACCATATTGCTCATTGTGCCTGTTACAACAGAAATTTGCTTCCAGAGCCTGAGCTGAGTATTCTCTCAGCCCAAGCACCAAGACAAGTGCAGCTAATATTCCCCAGACAACTATACTGCACAGCCCTGAGTTTCACAGCTCACTAGACCTATATACAGATTAAATGGTTAAAGTTGCTTCTCTCCAGTGGAATTTGGTTTGGTGGAACTGGGTGGGAAATTGAACAATTGCTGCATAAGTAAGAAAAAGAGATGGGTTACATCAGTCAGTCAGCCCAATATACAGCCAGAGTTCCTATAATACAAGAAGCGGGGGGAGGGGGGAGGAGATAACACTTCAGGAACTGGAAATTAATGGTATAAATCCATGACAGGAATCGTTTTGTGTCATCGATTCAGCATGTGCTTCGGCCTGCTGGAAGGCAAGGCGACCCATTGTCAGAAAAACAGCTTGCTACACTCTGGAATGTCGTCGGTTCTGTGAACACAACAGTGGAAGGCCTCAACGCCTCTGAATGCAGATCAGATTCAAAGGCCTGTGCCAGATTTCTTCCCCCTCAAGCTCAGCTTAAACGCATCTGTTCTTGGACTGAGGAATATGTGGCTTAGGTGGCCAGGGAAGAATGGCTGGTTTGTCACAGCAGCAACACAGCAGTCAGCTCTTTGTGTGGTCCTCTGAGAGGAGCGCTGCGCTGGGCCTCCCCAGCTGTGCCATGGAGAGTGGGTGAAGGTGAAAACGGAATGCCGCTATACTGCAGTGCCCTTTCATGCTGAATAGCTTGGGGTGGGAAGGTAATGGTTGAGAGCAAGGGGGCCAAAGGCCAGTTTGTTCCCACTAGGCTGAGAAAAGGGGGTAAAGAGACGAAACAATTGTTCACTCTCCGGTTCCTTGGAAATCAGAAGCTACTAAGGACTGATGCATTATTCATTCTAGCACTTGGGGCGATTCTGATAACAGCCCTCCAGTAATAAGTGGCACTATTCTAAACAGACGTGCTACATTTCTTTAAAGGTGTTCCTTAAAGTGTTCCTTAACAAAATATAGCAATCATATTTCCAAGCACTTTTGGTGCCACAGAAAAGAACAGCACCCCATCTAAATGGCAATTAACGTTTATTTGCACCAATACAATACCTATATTCATAGGACTCTTGTATAAGCCTGTTGTACACTTGAAAGTATGTGAGGCTCTTTGTATGAGCCATAATGTAGCTACGTATTGTATGGCCATTCATACTGCAGCACCAGAAATGTGCTTCATTGAAGACTCAAGCCATCTGATGTTCTGTAAAGATGCACTCTCCTTTTTGATCCTTAAAATGAATTGACGCTGATCGTTCCAATGGCAATCGTGTCTTTGCATGTTGCAGAAACAATGGCCGTTAAGAGAGTCTTAAAAGGCCAGATTTGGTGCATGTGAGAGTTTCTTACAGGAAACCTGACTCTTGACCCCACTTGTAATCAGGAGCATCTCATATGACCAGCTGTTCCAATCAAAATTAACCCATGCAGCTCAAATATCCAGATAACAGATGCCGAGTGGCCACAGTGTATTCTGTGGAAATGATCTGCTAGACAAGGAATTACAACCTATTCCTTTGGGTCATGCTGCTAATTTCATGTCCTATTTTCATCATTATTTGAAATTATCACACACACACACACACACACACACACACACACACACACTGTATACACAAACACAGCATCAATTCTTCATGACTAATGTGATATCAAGAGGAAAACTAAAAATGTCAGCAGCACAAGTATCTAGCACCGGTGCAGCGTGGGCGCCAGGCCCATGCTGTATCCAGTGCTGGAGAGGAGCAGGCTGGGGATCTCCTTGGAGTAAGGGGACATTTGTCCCCTCCTTACCCTGAGTAATGCCCAAGCTTCTGCTATTGGTCTACTCGGGTCAGCACCACCTAATTCGGCAACAGTGACCCAAGAAACCCTGTGTTGGGGCTGGAGGTCTGGGAGGGAGGATTGGATATGGTGTCGGACAAGGATGCCAATCCCACCCCCCTCCCAGGCTCGATCCACCCCCTCTACGCCCTCCGTCCATAGATAACATAGATTATGTTACATTCGTAACATAGATTATGTTATGATATATTGTTAAAATTAAGCAATCATAGATAAATACCCTGCTTAGGCAACCTATTCAAACAGCCTAGATGCTACCCAGGGCTAGCCCATTCATGAGGCCAACTGAAGTGGTCTCCTCAGGCTGGATTCGAGAAGGAAGAGAGGGACAGAGAGGAAGAGGAATGTGGGGGGGGGGAGGAGAATGCTGAGCTAGAACACTGGATTGTTGGAGGAGCAGAGACTGGCACATAATCGGGTAAGGGGGCAACATCTGGCTTGCCGCCTCAGGCATCACCGCCTCAGGAGGTTTTGGGCCAGTCCAGATGCTACCTTACATCAATGGACGTTTTAGCATCATGGACAAAGTGGTTTATGTTATTAATGTTGTAAATATTGAAGGAATTCATAGTTTGTCAGATTCTCTGGAGGTAATCTTGATAATTAGAATAAACAAGCTGAGGCATACATGAAAGCATATATGAAAGTTTAGACTTGATTTAACTTTATTAAACTAACACAGAGATAAAGAGATTCAAACAGGTTCAAGCTCACACCAAGCAAAAGCACACACATGTCTAAAACAAAATGGAGATTCTTCTTCTCTGCAGACCCTTGCTTGAAGATCACCTGATCTACTCAACCAATCACAGTTTTACATTTTCCCAGGCTTAACTCAGTATGTATGAAATAACCAACTGTCACATTAGCTCTATAAATGACTGAATATTTAGATCTTATCATAATTCCAACAATTAATACATTCTTAAATTAAGTAACTGTGTGTAGATTTGCTTATACAGGTTGAGTATCCCTTATCTGGACTGTTTGGGATTGGAAGTTATCTGGATTTCAGATTTGTCTGGATTTTGGAATATTTGCATAAATAGGTATAATGAGATATCTTGGGGACGGGACCCAAGTCAAAACACGAAATTCATTTATGTTTCATATACACCTTATACACGTAGCCTGAAGGTAATTTTAGACAATATTTTTAATAATTTTGTGCCCCAGCATGCCTTGCGCTATGCCAGCCAGATGCTGGAAAAAGGTGTTGTTGTTGTTGTTTTAAGTCATCAATCTGTATTGCAAAATTTATTTTGTTTTTGCTAGTCATGAAGAGAGACAACAAAGAGTCATTAAAGTGCACAGAAGCTCATGACTTCTAGAATTCCTGCTTGGTCCTCTTTCCCCTGACATCTTCTGAGACTTCACCAGGCATTGCTCAAAGTCCTACAAGCCTACCTTCACAGCCTTAGGGACTAGAAACTTTCTTGCTGAGATGCCAAACTCTCAGGATGCCAAATTTCAAGTTTGATAGCAATGCCTGTGCTTTGTTTGGCAATTACAGTGGCGTCGTTAGGGTGGGGGCAGGGGGCCCCAAGGCAGTGGGTGCACGTGGTGGTGGTGTGTGTGTACTTGCCTCCTGGATGCGTTGCTTGGTCACCCCCTCCGCCGCCGCTCCCGTCATCATTTTTGTCATCCCGCGCTGGCCATCTTCTCTTTGGGCCCACCCGCACTGGAGCCTTTTGGCTTGAAAAAGGTAAGCAAAACGGCATGTGTGTGTGTGATCCAAGCCGTGCTGCCGCCAAAATTTGGCGGCGGCATGTGAAATCTACGTCACACACCCCAGGGGGCGTGGCTTGTGGCATCATGTGGGGGTGTTGTGTCGGCGCCCCCCCCGGGGGGGTGTAGTAACATCACTGGCAATTCGGAAATACGCACAACCCAGAGTTTGACTGTGGCTGTTTCAAAGCTTGCTGTTGTCTTTGTAATTGCAGGCTTGCTAATTCACCCAGTGAGTGACAGCACAGACTGTCTTGGGTAGAAACGTTTCATTTTAGCAATTCAGCTAAAGTGGAATCCTCCGGATTTGGAAACTTCAGAATTAGCAGCACTACGGGCATGGCAGAGCTGATGTCAGGCAGCGGAAGACGGTGCCCGGCGCAGGATCAGGTTCTCAGTGTTAATGTTTTGTTAGTGCTGCCAGAACATCATGTAAACCTCAAGGAAAAAAATCTCCCCAAATTCCTGTTTATTCCAGTGTAGGCTTTGGGTGGCCGACTGTTTTATTTATTCTTTATTTTATGCTTGCCACATTTTCCTGTCTGTAAGGACAGACTTGAAATGTAGACACACAAGTTTGAGTTAGCCCAATAAAAATACAAAAGAGAATTATCCTGTACGGCCTACATGATAAATGTTTTTTTTTCTTTTTTCCCTCCAAGAGCACCTGGCTTAGTAAGAAGGCTGATACCCAAAGCACAGTTCACTGGATTTGTTTCTGCTGGAACGAATCCAAGTGTTTATAGAGGTAGGCTGCCGTTTTGTTTTTAATTGTCGATAAAAATAACATATGCTTTCAGGCCTAGCTGTTCTCTCCGGAGAAGTTTCTCCCTCTTTTCTGGAAGCCTTGCACCTGTTTTTATGGCAAAAGCACTATCAAATATTTCTTTTCTTTTTTCTTACATCTTTCCTTCACATTTGTCACCAAGCTGAGCATACATTGCTATGACGTTGTCAGTCAGGAAAACGTTGTGAGCATTTGGCTAACTGATCATGAAATGCTCCAATTTTCTTTGCAGTCATCTGTATCAGGTGTGGGTAGAAGGTCACCTTGGAGCGATTGGTAGCTCTGACAGTGATCTAAGGTCACTCTCAAACTTTCTTCCCACCCACATTCAAGCACAACCAGTGGTTTGATTTTTTTCTTCTTATGTCTTCACTGGCCAGCCATGTTTGGAGCAGGGGAGGACTATTGAGCAGAGTGCACACACGTCTGGATTAAAAAATTAATTATTGTAGACGCTGCCAAGGCTCTAACCAAAAGAAAGAACAAGAGCTCCCAGAAACCTAAAGCCTGCCCATCCTTGAGTTATAATCTGCTATCAAGGAGAGAAGCACAATTAATCCTGGGGTGCTGAGTGGCGGATGTTGTTGTTGTTCAGTCGTTAAGTCGTGTCCGACCCTTCATGATCCCATGAACCATATCCCGCCAGGCCTTCCTGTCCTCCACTATCTTCCTGAGTTCGCTCATTTTCATGTTCGTTGCATCGGTGATGCTGTCTAACCATCTCTGCCTTCCCCTTCTCCTTTTGCCTTCAATCTTTCCCAGCATCAGAGTCTTCTCCAGAGAGTCCTCTCTTCGCATTAGGTGGCCAAAATATTTGAGTTTCAGCCTCAGTACCTGTCCTTCCAGGGAACAGTCAGGGTTGATTTCATTTAGGATTGACTGATTTGATCTCCTAGCAGTCCAAGGGACTCTCAGGAGTCTTCTCCAGCACCACAGTTTGAAAGCATCTATTCTTTGGCGCTCAGCCTTCCTTATGGTCCAACTCTCACAACCATACATTGCTACTGGAAACACCATCGCCCTGACTATACGAACTTTTGTTGGCATGGTGATATCTCTGATTTTTATTATGCTGTTTAAGTTTGCCATAGCTTTCCTTCCAAGGAGTAAGTAAGCATCTTTTAATTTCATGGCTGCTGTCTCCGTCTGCAGTGATCTTGGAGAATGGCGGATACTCTCCGTGAATTCTGGAGCAACGCTCTCTGATACTAATGGCGCAATCCTGCCTAACTTTAGACTGGCGGGCCTAGTGCTCTGCCGGTCTAGGGTGTTGTAAACATAAGGCACATTTTCGACACCCAGAGAGTAAGTGGTGTCGGCAGGGACCCTGGCACCACTTACTAGGCCGTGAAACTTACCCATCTTCAGTCGCCGCCATGGGAAGGCAGGACAGGGTGGTGAGGGAGGGGGGCGGGGATATTGGCAATGATATCCTAGGCTCCTTCCCAGTCCATGCCGCCCTGCTACCACCTCCACAAATGTACACCAGGTCTTGCAAACGAAGTCATGCATTTGCATGTCTGGACCTGGCGTGCATTTGAGGAGGCCCATAGGCCCCGGGCTTGCTTACACCCAGGGAAGGGGACGAACCCCAGAGTAGGCCGCAATCCTGATAGGATACAGCGGCCAGCCCTTTATGCTTACACAGGATTACACTGTAAAAGTGAAAAAGGATTATATGATCCAGTTGAGAAAAAAAATTCAGGCACCTTTCCAGCCATAAACATTTTGAATGATGAAACTGGAAGGCATTATATTATTATCCCAGTGACTGATAATAATGGATCCTAAAATGTATGTTCATGATCAAATGAATGAGTTAATAAGAATGCTTGTCTTTGTATTAGAATTTAGAGACATCTGGCCTAACATTTATTAGTTCTCCCTTGAGAAGAAAACTTTTGTATAAATTCGTGTATAGCAATTTAGGACATCTGAGTGCAAGTAGTTGGGATTGCAAGAAAACACATAATCTCTAATAGTTGGCCATTAACTTCTCTTAAAGGATACTTTAACTGGTTCATTTTATAGCATTATCATATTTTTTATTGCAAGTATTATTGTTCTGTGATTAGACTGTGAAAATAATGGACTATCTAGTAAATAGCTTTTTCCTAGCACAAATAAATAACAATTGCAAAAAAAAAAAGTCTTTGCTATAACAGTATGTATGTATGAAATAGCGCTTGAAAAAAAGTGGTTTGTTTCTTATTCTCAAATCAGAAATGTAGTGATGGATGAATCTTCCTTAACTCTATTTGGAAATAACTTGCCATTTAGGAGCTTTCTCAGTGAGCATTCACAAGTTGTCTTTAAATGTAGCTTACTGTGCCCAGTCCTATCCTTGCAAA
The DNA here is from genome assembly GCA_026170595.1 of Plestiodon gilberti rubricaudatus. Taxonomy (NCBI): domain Eukaryota; kingdom Metazoa; phylum Chordata; class Lepidosauria; order Squamata; family Scincidae; genus Plestiodon; species Plestiodon gilberti. The sequence goes on from JANXHW010000002.1 coordinate 43,909,673, forward strand.
ATACTGGCGTACTGTTAGGTCTGCCAGCATACTGCAAAGTCTGCCAGCATGGCAGCCTCTACGCTGTTCCTCTCAGTGCTGCCCCAACACAACAGCTGGAAAGCTATGTGCTGGCAGCACAGCGTGGATTGGCCATTGGCAGGATTCTGTGAGCGGATGGGTGGGGATTGGGCCGGAATGGGGGAAGATCGAGGTGGGTCATGGCAGTACCAGCATCTGTCATATCCTGAACCCCTGGCCTAATCCAGACATGCCCGGGGCAGGCTCCTCACTCCTATGCCAGCAAAATCTGGCAAGTCCCATCGGGGACCATGCGGAGCCAGGAAGGTTAGTATTTTTTTTTATTTCTTATCTCTCCCAACTGGCCTGGTTCCCAGTTGGTGCACTGGATGCAGCAGTCACTGCACCAGCAGCTCTGCATCCAGCATGCTGGCCCGGGAGAGGATTGGGCTGTCAATCTGCAGGCAGGCATATCACTCAATGGGTTATATCCAAGCCTCACCTTCCACTCACACTATCTATTGCTCAGACAAGAGGTAAAGTGCAATTTTTGCCAATTTCCCTTTCTCTCTCCAGCCCCTGCACCCCCTGTAAATCTGCTCCTGACAGTTGGGAGATCTCAGGAGCGGGGGGGGGGGGGCTGTATTTGTTCCTGAAGATGAAGTTGCAACAAACCACCCCGGGGGGGGGGATTTTCAGTGCATAAAATGGTTAAGGGTTAAGTCCTCTTTCCACCTGAGCCACAGTTCTGATTCATATAGCTCCACCCTGATTTGATTTTTAAAGAAAAAGTCAACCTAGAAAACAAAAGAGCGTTATATTTATCGCCATGTCTAGTATGGCCCAAAGGCAAAACACATGGTCAGGTCAAGCTGCTTATTTTCTACTCAATTGGCAGCCACTGGAATGATGTCGAATCCACAGTGTGGCAAACATTGCTCTTGTTGCCCTACAGAAATGACTATCTGTACACAGCCAAATGGTCTTGGTTGGCTATTGGCTTGTACTTTTTACTTTATAAAATACTCTGTGCTAGGATCTGCCACTGTTCTTCTGTGGATAAGCTATATCTTGCTTTGTATGCTGTATGTCCAATATTTATGCTGCTCAAATTAAGTTTACTCCAAACTACATGCATTTCATGAAAGCAGGCAATTAATTCAAACAATGCCTTCTTGATCAGAACATTTGTTCTCTGTCTTAATAAAACAGTACTGGTAAGCTGAAAGATCATTGAACAGATGTAACAATATTTCCCCGTGTCCCTTGAGTGATAGGATGAGCATCATCAACGCAATTGCAACGGTGTATCTGTTTTCCTCCCCTTATTTTGGTTTAATGATTTTTTTCTCTCTACCCCATCTGGGTGCTCAACTAAAATCAATGCAGTTAATGACGGGAGCTTGAGGCCTGCAGTTTTCCAGTAAGTAGCAGGACTGATTGTTTGCCATTGTCTTCTGTCACAAGAGGAAGAGGGGGCTGAAAATTGGAAGATGGACAAATATGAACACACAAGCATGGAAGATGAACACTATCTTCAGAACCAATCAGTCAGGAGTAATGCCATTTGTCTCTATGGAGCTATTCTGGTGTAAGAAGAACAAAATACCTCATTGCCAGTGTTGATATCTCATGAAACATCCTGCTGTTCCAGTTCCGATTTTATTTGTTACTGTTTCATTTGCAAGACCAGCCAAAGATCTTCCTGCACCTGAAGTGGGGCGCCCAATGCCTTCTCCCTTAACCAGTGACATGCCAGCAGACACAAAGAGCCTCCTCCTTGTCTTCATCCTCACTCCAACCGCTGTCCTTTGTTCTGCTGTCCTCCTGCACTCACTGCATTAAAAAAAAGAGAGAGAGAACTGAGAGAAGAGAACGAATAGGAGATGCTCTAGCCTACCACTATGGCCCCCAGCATTTCCTCTTCCACGCCATTCTCTTCTTCTTTTTCAAACCCAAGGAGCACAAGGGGGAGTGAGAACAATGGCAGTGGTGGGGGAAGCAGACACTGTACGACCGCCAACAGCTTACAGCCCAGGCCTGCCTAACTGCTCGTGTGGCGATGTAGCGGTGCCAATGCTACGTCCACTGTATCCTTTGGGGGAGTTTCAGCCTCCAGAGGCCTCCTTGGGGTAAGGGAACATTTGTTCCCTTGCCCTGGGGTAAGCCCACAGCAACCGGCTGGGTCAACTTGGTCCTGCACCAACAATATCACTGGTGCAAGTTCACGAGCCCGGGAGGGGGGTGAGGATTTGGCGGACACCACTGCCACCAAACCTGCCCTCTTCCCGGGCCCGATCTGCCCTCCTCCCCACCCCTTTGCCTCCCTGTTCCGCCCCCGCCCCTTTCTGCTCCCTCCCACCTCCTGCACAGTCTTACCTGTGGTAGCAGGTGCTCCCGGTCCAGCGCCACTTCAGACCACACTCTCTGGCATGTCATGCTTCTGACAGCCAGAAAGCACGTTATGCCGCTGGAGTGGATGTTTCAGCAGCATAACTAGAGGATAGGATTGGGCCATTAGTCTGCTTCATAGAAAGGCTGGCCCTGCTTGTGTTAACTACCGTATTGGTCTGAGTATAAGACTCACTTTTTTCTCCTAATTTAAGTTTTTTAACTAGGGGTGCGTCTTATCATCAGGCTGTTGCAATTTAATGTCAGTGATTTAATTAATTTTTTTTAATAGCACCAAACTTTAAGGGTGTGTCTTATAATCAGGTGCGTCTTATACTCGGGACAATACGGTATTTACATTTGATGGATTTTACTCCACTTTGGAATTAAATGTGTAAGTCACCTCAAAGGGTGGAAGAGGTGCAGTGGAAATGTTTAAAAGAAACATGTATTTCAAGAAATAAACAACTTTAGCGCTACTGAGAGTACCTCTGGATCAAAGAGTAAACAAAGCAAGGAAGCCCAAATGAAAAGAAGGGCCGCAAGGAACCTTGACATCCATGTTACAGCAGCATGAAGAGATTGTCTTCTTGACTTGCTGCTGTGGCATTTGGAAAAGCATGCTTGTGGCCTTGAAAGAAAACACTCTTGTCTTCCCTCCTTGGAAGAGCAGTGTCAGTGGTTCAACTTTAAGGAAATTACTATAGAAATATGATATATAACAGGGCTGAATTGGATCCAGTTTTCAGTGTCATATGTAAGCTTTAATTCATGTGAACGTGTGCGGAGTACATCTCTGTGATGATTCTGTCCCAGGGTGGTCAACCCTCCAGAATTCAGCGTGGATCTCCAGGTGACTACTGAAAGCAACCCTGGAGATTTTGAACAGGTCCTCCAAGAATTTCCAACATTATATTAGGTTGGAAAATAAATCTCAAGGAAGAGCATCAGTTAGAGCTGGCAATTCTATTCTGGCCAGTTTGACATTACTGTCTTCCATTTTTAAAAAGGTAAAACTCTGTTGTGGGAGATGATCACAAAGCTATACATCCTGCTTTGTGATGGACATCCATTTAGGCAAGTGTATTTGTCTGTCACCTAGTCCTGTCACCTAGTCCTAGACAACACCTAGCTCTTTCCTCTTTCCAGCTGTTGTCACGTCACCGTCACCCTTAAGTACCCACAATTCCTTTAGAGAAAACTGATCAGGTAAGTGATGGGGGGGGAGCAGTGCTGGTGATGGGGCAGCAACACTACTGGGCTGCTTCAGGCAGATCAATGGCTTCAGCCAGCCTGGGATGGTATAAATCAGACATTCTGTCATTCTTGCGAGGCTTTGCAAAACTGCAAAAAGGAGTTTAAAAGCACAAAGGAAAGAAAAACTTGTCCCAATTTCCCTCCCCACTCAATGACTACAGCCTATCTACACACATTTGGGAATAAGGAGAGCAGTCTATGAGGCCAGAGGATATGTCTTACACATGTGCTCATTGTATTTCACTCAGCTGTGTACATACGCTCCAGTTCAAATGTACAAATGTGATTCCCAGTCTGATTCAGCAGATGAAGCTATAGATGGATAACCCTTTAAAAAAAAACATGCACAATCCTACTAATTCATTGTCCAGAAGGAGGCATGAGATGCTGGACTTCAGCTCCCCACAAGAGCTGATGGGATGGATTTCAATTTTTTTCAAAGGACTTTCTGTACAAAGCACTGACGTCTTGGAGTACATTCTGTTGGATCAGAGCCCACAGCTGTTTGATCAGGATGAACTGCTGTCAGGAATAAGTGTAACCCAAAAATGCAATCATGGAGAATTCCAAACCGTGCCTTCAGCACAAGGTTCGGGCTTTGCGTGGCCACAACATGAACACATGGGGTGGGGGTGGGGGTGGGCTTGCCTGCCCCCTGGGATTGATTGGGGATTGGGAGTGTGGGCGTGGTTGTTAAGGGGTTTATCTTCTTGCCAAAAAAATGCAATCATGGAGAATGAGGAGAGTATAGCTGCATCATGTGAGAAAGAGCCAGAGAACTGAAGACCAGAAAGCTTTAGTTCCTTGACAGAAAGCAGGTCCAAGAACTGAAGAACTGAAGGGTGCAGCCTTCATCATGGGCCTCATACTGCTCAAACCACAGCAAGTTCTCCTGCTATGCGGCTTAAGGCTGATCCTTCCAAGTTCCACCTGATTAATTTTTCTGCGTGGATTGGCCTAGATTAGGTAGTCATCCAAATATTTAAGAATAGACAGAGATGTTTCCGCTTCCCCTTCACCATTGTCAAACTCCTTTTTCTTCCCTTTGAGACCAGTTCCAATCTGTCTAATTATTCTCAAAATTATCTTCCACTATGATTTGTACAACGGGAGACCCAATCATTGTCCTGAGAGATTAAAAGAGCCTTTAGAGAGGCTCTTTCCCCAGTACACCTAATAATTCACCTTGAAACCTGAATTCCCTATGAGTACAACTATCCTCATGAACCTTCTCAGCTTCACCACAGCCACCATTTGAAGTCATCTTTATGACCAGACATCTTGGGCCACTTCAGACAATACTCTAGCCAATTCACTACATGCAGGGGAGATACATGGGTGCACATGTGTCCCCAAGACGTCACCCTGCTGCACTCTAATCATATGGGGGCAGTTCATCTGGACTGCCCCTAATCACATGAATCAAATACTACTTTGGAATAGTATCTGATGGGCTCAGTTAGGGGTAGTTCAAAGAAACTCCCCCCCCCTCACAGTTAGAGGGCAGCAGCACTGGTGTCACTGCAGGGGGGGCGGAGCTGTAAGTTCCTCCGTGATTGGAGCCTCCCATTACACGGAGGAACAAAGCGCCCCGCGCCTTCCGACCCATTCAAAGTGGTGAAAACAACTTGCAGGAGATTCCCTGTGTGTTGTTTTTACCGCTTTGAATGGGTCGGAAGGTGCGGGGGCGGGGCGCTTTGTTCCTCTGTGTAACGGGAGGCTCCGATCATGGAGGAACTTACAGCTCCGCCCCCCTGCAGTGACGCCAGTGGGCAGCAGAATGGGGCCTCGGGTACATGCCCACACTCCCTCATGCAATTAGGATGGGCTAGTCAGAGAATCGTCCAAACTAGTCCCTTGTATGGCGAGGTTTCAATGTATGGTGCCGAAGAAACATCCTTGGCCATATCTTTTGAGCTGAAATTTCAAAATCTTTTTGCTCCCTTTTGAAACATCTTCTCCTGCTCTTGAGTAATAAAAATCTGACTATATATAAAAAAAAAAGATTCAGGGTACTGGAAAGAAAACACACCAAAGGGTTTCAAAATCAGATTCACAGCTCCTTGAGGTTTTGTGGTGCTAGGAAGGAAGGCTTGCTCCCTGTGCATAAACCTTTGCTAAACGACAAAGGCATAAGACACTGTAGTTCTGTTCCTTGCTTCCAGTCAACATTGTTAGCTTTGGCTTCTCAACACATGTTTCTGCAGAGCAATTAAAAAAAGTATACTGCATTTGCCCACTACTTGTTCTGATTTCAATTACTCTTTCTGCACCTCTTTGGACTTCTCTATTCATTTATATTTTGAAAAGTTTTATAATTGTCACCAAGGCTTTGCACCAACTCAGAAGCAGTCGCTTGACTCTTGGTTTCAAAAGCAAACACTAAATCAGCAATAAAGCCATTTATAAATATTTACTTTCCCAAAGGTCAAGTGATAAAAACAGGCACGTGCTTATTAATTATATGCTTTAAAGAACTGTGTGTTTCTGTCGTCAGTTGCAGTAGCGACCTGATACATGGTTCATTTCTCACAAATAGGCTATCTGGTCTTATACAAGTCACAGGACAGGACCATAAAAATCAACCTGAACATATTGACAGATCTCCATTAGCACAGATGAACAGTAGCTGCTCACAGATGTTGATTGAGGGTTCGGGTGGCCACTGATGGGGCTGTGTTAACGTTAGGTAAACTGTATTAATTTATAACATTTGCTCATTTTCATTTTGTAACTTGTGGATTTACTGAAGTAAACAACAAAAGCAGAAACACTACATTTTCTATCAGTGGTGTCACTAGGGTGCGCGTCACCTGGGGCGGGGGCTCACGTCACCCCCCTGCCGGCACGCGTCACGCCCCCGCCGCCGCTGCCACCACGCGGCACCCTTCGAGGCTCCTCCGAGGCCGCCGCCAGCTCCGCGCATTACCCCCTGAGGGCGGGAGAGGACCCCGGCGCGTCCTGCTCGGCCGGCGGCTTGGCCTCTTGTGAGGCCCTCAGTCTACTACGTGTTGCCTTTGCCGCACTGAATGGCTCTGATGGTGAGGGGGCGGGGCTACCTCGTGCTGGGGAGTAAACGGAGGTTAGCACAGTGCGGAACTTACCATTTTGCCCCACCTTGAGCGACGTCAGTGAATGGGACTATTGTCCAAACCAACCCATTGTCATGCCAAGTAACTTTAAGGGACACAAATCCTGCCAAAAATAAAGGTGGGATCATCACATTAAATGGCTTAATTTTCTTGGAGCCCATCAGACTACGGTGGTTTGTAAGCCAGCATTGTGGGCTTAAGGGGGTTGGATCACAGCCATAGCACACGTTATATTTGCAGGCTTAAGTGCAAGTAAACTACCCTGAATGGTTTGAAAAGGACAGCAAATTTGGTCAATGAAACTAGATTACTAAATATGTTGGCTCTGAAACCCATCATTACTTCTGTAGAGAAGGCCACTACTAAAACTGCCTGCAAACATGGCTTGAAGTCAATTTGCACCTAATATTGATGTACTTGACCATATAATCAAAATAATTAAAAATAAAACCTTTCACCAGCTTTGAATGATACTTTCCTGGCTTCCTACTATCATCAATCTAATTCATTTATGGAGCGAAACAAATGGCTTTTAAAGACAGTCTCTAACTGGAAATCTCAGTACTGTTGGCATTATCCTGTATTTTTCATGTTTTGTTTTGTAAGGCCTAATTTTAAGCTACTGTGGTTTTGCATTTTTTCCTTTTTTCCTGATCTCTGTATATTTTAGAATCTCCCAAAGCATGGGAAAGCACAGTAATACTTCCTGGCTAGGGTTGAGATCCAGAGTTTCCCATGCATGTCAGCTTTTTCCATGTAGCCTTTGGTCCAATTTCCTACTCCCGTTACTCGGTTGTAGCAAAGCTAAGTGTAAATGAAATAATCGCATATGCCTTCCCCAGCTTAGTCTTGCCTCCACTTCCCTTCCCTTCCTCTTGCACCAGTTTCTAATTGTAAGTCCCGTGGGACAGGAACAATTCTTGCTCATTCTGTGTAGAGCACCATGATGGCACATTATTAATTAATTAATTAATTAATTAATTAATTAATTAATTAATAATAATAATAATAATAATAATAATAATGTGTTTCAATTCACATACCAGATCTAGCCTGTCCACGAGGGAGACTGAGGTAGCCACCATAGATGGCAGATTGGCAGGGGACAGGGGCTGCCTCCAGCTCTACAATCTGCTACCTGCCTCTGCCATCCACTACCTGCTCCTACCATTTCCGCTGCTCCCCCTTCTCCATCTATGCTCCCTTGAATAGGAAGAGGGGCATTGTTTGAGCATAAGGGGAAGTGTGTGGAGGAAAAGAGAGTAGTGGGCAAGAGTGTCTCCTGGGAGATGTTCTAGCCCACCACTCTCCTGTCATCAGCTCCACGCTTCCTCTTCTGCTCCACTCAGGGCAGCACAACCTGGAACACTGGGCAATGCTGCCTCTGCAGTACAAAAAGAAAAGAAAAAGCTCCTTACTGTGCTCCTTGCACAGTCTCTTCAAATGCAGACGTGTGGGGCGTCCAGTCTTATTTAAAGGGATCGTGCAAAATGAAGGCGCTCCTTTGTTCACAGGGTCCTACACATCTGCATTTGAAGAGACTGCAAAAGGCACGTGGTCAGGGGGTAGATTATCTGCATTCTGCTCACATTTAGCAGGTGGAAAGTGCTTCAATGAGCTTTGCGTCCACAGGGGGCTGAAGGGAGGTGGTAGCCGTAGCAGACTCAGGTTGAAGGGCACCATGAATCCGCTGCCCTCTTCCCCCCCCTGCATCCGCTACTGATACCACCTGCCTCAGGTCGCCTCATGGCTGGGCTGCCCCTGGCCCCACTCCCCTCTTCCTTTTCCAGTCCAGGGACCACAGCAGGAGGAGGAGGAGCAGAGGCAGTGGCCTTTGTGGCCCTTACTGGCGGACTGCCTCAGGATCATCAGGATCATCATTCCTGGCTTCTAAGTTAACTGAAGCTTCTTATGCTGCATTAGAGGCTTCTCTGGAGACCTCTTGACTTTCTGGAATAGCTTTTTGTTCCTTTTTTTTCAATTTAGATTCAATTTAGATTAGACTTCACCAGATATCTTCCATGATAAAACATATACAGTGATAATGTTAAACACAGTACGGTCAGCCCGCATCTTAAGCATGGTGGAAGACTATGTTAATTCAAGTATATGCACTTGGCCCTCCCCAAAATAGACATACAAAAACAACATTTTAAATAGTGTAGATGACTCCGCCCGCCATTCCACTTACTCTGGTTATGCCCCCAAGTGAGCCTAAAATGGGAAGATGAAGTTGCTAGTCCCTCAGTTCCCACACTTTCATCTAGTTAGGGGCCAGACCAATGACAAAAGTCAAAGATGGACAAATGTCGACACCCATTTTGTTTGAAAAGGCCAGCCATTGTCTAAAAGGGCCGGATGTTGTTTAAAGGGGCAGTGCGTTGTTTAATGTTGCCGAGCACCTGGAAGCTGCCTGTGTGGAGCTCAGTTTGGGAGGCAAAGCCTCCCGCCCAGTTTGCCGCATGAGAGCAGGGAATGGTGGATCCACCCGCCCAGGCTCATGGAGTCCCTGTGTCACTTGTGGGGACTTGGACAGGATGTTGCCTCCCAGACTGAGCTCCAAACGTGCCGCTTCCAGGTGCTCAGCAACATTAAAAACATCCTCCCCCTTTAACCAATGGCCACTTCTAAGTGCTCGGCAAGGACAAAAGAGAAAAGTGACCAAACTCAAGATATCCCTGTACTGTGCTTTTAATCCTTAAAGAGACAGTACGTATTTGTTTACTTTAAGGGAGTTTCAACTATACAGTACACGATTTTGGCTTTATGTACTGACCTCGGAACGTAACCCTTGTGTAAGATGTAGGCTGATTCTATGTTGAAATCAATCATAAATCAAGAGAAATAGCCATGGTATAAAAACTAGGGCTGCAACATCCACAGCCCAAACTCTATGCACATTTATTCAGAAGTACATTTCACAGTGTACAGTGGGGCTTACTCCCAAGTGAGATGCATAGGATTATGGGACTAATCAGTCTAAATCTTTTGCAAGATTAAAGGATGTCCCTGCTTAACCAGGCAACACGTTATTTCTAATGGTTTAGTACTTTCATATCTGTGGTGGCAGGAGCCTGTTTAGAAAAGGCATTTCTCTTCCTTCTCACTTTCAGAGGAAGAAAAACCTCTTCTAAGTCTGCTGTGACACATACAGCATGTATAATGTAAAAACAAAGAGTGTTTTTCCCTTCAGAATTTGTTTTATTCATATGCAAATGCATGCAGATCTTAAATCAGATGATTGATTTACTAAGACCTCTTTAATTGAGTGTTAGTCCTAACAGAAACTTATCCACAGTATAAACACTCTTCATGGTACATGAGGGACAACAGTGGGAAAAGAGCTTTCTAGCAAACAGAAGGCCTGTGCATGGCCCATTTTGGCCTTCAAGTATGCTGGGATAGCAACCTTTTGATGAGGGCTGAACTACATGTTAGATATGTAATTAAGAGATGTGCTAGCTTGAGTCTGGAAATATATCTCTTTTGGCCAAAAAAACCCACAGCTGCATAGATACCTGCAGAGGCGGAAGAACGGTGGAGCGTGTGGAGCAGGACCTCCAGGCGCTCGGGCGGGAGGGCGCGATCGGGGGAACTTACGGAAGCGCTGGATTGGCCCTTCCTCGAGACCGTACGGCTCTGAAATGACATCAATTCCTGTTGGGGGGGTGCGTCGACGTGATGCGACGCAGGCCCCGCCCCCTTGCGCCAGGCGCCGTGCGGGCTTCCGGCGTCTCTGGATACCTCATCTATGTAGTACATTGGAATAAGGGTTAATGCTTTTCCCCTGCATCATTTCCCCATTAGAAATTATTTCTTTTTTTTTTTTTAGGTATATTTATATTTTATTGATATAATAACATAAAAACAATACATAATTCATAAAATTATAGCAAGCACAAAGCGTCACATCCTACTAGCATACTATTCACTATTTTCTATATATAATTTCCAACTTAGCCAAAATAACACCCACAATCTATTCATTAAATCCACATATCATCACATCGTTCCTCTCTCTCTCTCTTAAAAAATCTATAAATGGTTTCCAATTATTCACGAAAAGATTAACTGACTTTTCCTTAATTAAAATTGTAAGTTTGTCCATTTCGGCATAATCCAAAACTTTCAGCCACCAATCTTCCAACGAAGGTATCTCCGAATTCTTCCAATATTGTGCATATAAAATTCTTGCCGCAGCTATCATATATAAAAACAAAGTTTGAAATTTTTCGCCTACATGATCATCCCACATACCCAACAGAAAAGTTTCTGGTTTCATTTGAATCTTAATCTTTAAAATCAACTCAATCTGTTTATGAATCTGGGTCCAGTACTTCTTTGCTTGGGAGCATGTCCACCACATATGGTAAAAAGTTCCTTCTTGATTTTTACATTTCCAACATCTATTCGTCACCTTCTCATACATTTTTGCTAATTTACTTGGGGTTATATACCATCTATACATCATTTTATACATATTTTCTTTGATATTAACATTTAACGTAAATTTCAACTGTTTTAACCATAATTGTTCCCATTGATCAATTAAAATAACATGACCTACATTTTTCGCCCAATGAATCGTACATTCTTTGACCTGTTCTTCTTCTGTCTCAAACTTCAAAAGCAATTTATACATTTTTGAAATTACCTGGTCTTCAGATTTTAATTGTACCTCCAATATTGATTCTTCTTCTACAAATCCATATGCCTTCTTGTCCACTTTAAATCTCTCCAAAATTTGAGCATATACAAACCATTGGCAATTAAAATCTTCTTCCATTAATTTTTCTCTTGATTTCATTGTACAGTCTCCTTGTGAAAAACTTAATAAATTTCTGTATAGTAGTCCTTTCTCTTTTGACACGCTACTTCCAGCAAAATGCGCTTCATATGGTGCTACCCATAATGGTATTTTCTCATAAAACCTCATTTTATATCTATTCCAAATTCTCCATAATGCATGTCTGACATAGTGATTTTTAAATTCTAAATTTGCTTTCACTTTATCATACCACAAATACCCATGCCAACCAAATCTCAAGTCAGAGCCTTCTAACTCCAATAATCTTCTATTTTGTAAATACACCCAGTCTTTCAACCACACAAAGCAACATGCTGCATAGTATACTTTCAAATCCGGTAATCCCAATCCTCCTCTCTCCTTTGCATCTTGAAGGATCTTATATTTCACCCTTGGTTTTTTCCCTTGCCAGATAAATTTAGAAATGTCTTTCTGCCATTCTTTGAATGGTACATCAGATATAATCACTGGTATAGTTTGAAACAAGAACATCATTTTTGGCAATACATTCATCTTAATCACCGATATCCTTCCTAATAAAGACAATTTCAATTTTTCCCATCTTAACAGATCTTTCTTAATTTCATTCCATACTTTAACATAGTTATTTTGAAATAGTGTACAATTCATACTCGTCAATACAATTCCCAAGTATTTGACTTTTTTTTCCACCTTAAATCCTGTTTTATTCATCAATTTCAGTTGATCTTGAATCTTCATGTTTTTAGTCACTATTTTTGTCTTCTGTTTATTAACTTTAAATCCTGCAAGAGATCCAAATTCTTTCAGTTTAATCATCAACAACTCTATATCTTTTAACGGATTTTCCAGCATTAATACCAAGTCATCTGCAAAGGCTCTTAACTTGTATGTTTCTTTCTTAATCTTCACTCCATGTATTCTTTCATCTTGTCTAATATTTCTATTCAAAACTTCTAGCACCAATATAAACAGCAATGGTGATAATGGACATCCTTGTCGCGTACCTTTTTGAATTTCAAATGTCCTAGTCAGTTCACCATTCACTAATATTCTTGCAGTTTGTGTCTCATATATTGAGTTTATCCATTTATTAAAGTTTTCCCCAAAGTCCATTTCTTGTAAAACTTCTAATAAAAAAGACCAGTTCAAATTATCAAAAGCTTTTTCAGCATCTATAAATATTAATGCTAATTGCTTATCTATACGTTTGTCAAAATGTTCCAACATATCTACAACAGTTCTTACATTCTCCCTCAGATGTCTTTTTGGTAAAAAACCACATTGATCTTCGTGTATGAATTTTTGCAACACCTTCTTCATTCTCTCCGCTAGAATTGATGTAAATATCTTATAATCATTATTAAGCAGTGATATAGGTCTATAATTCTTTATACTACTTAAATCTTGTCCTTCTTTTGGTATCAAAGTTATATTCGCCTCTTTCCATGAATCTGGCATTTTTCCATTTTGTAAGATATCATTCATTGTCTGTTGCAATGGAATACTTATTACATCTTCTAAACATTTATAAAATCTCCCAGTCAAACCATCCGGACCTGGTGCCTTATTCAGCTTAACTCTCTTTATCGCTTCTGCCAGTTCTCTAGGCATAATCCTTTCATTTAGAGTTAGTTTCTGATCTTCCAATACTTTTGGTAAATTTTGCTTTGCCAAATATTCCTTTATTTTTACTGATTCTACCTTCTGTCTTTTATATAAATTTGTATAATATTTTACAATTAATTTTTGTATATCTTCCTGTTCTGTATATATTTTCTCTGTCTCTTGTAACTTAGAAATAATTCTTTTCTCCCTCTCTTTCCTCAATTTATAAGCTAAAAATTTTCCTGGTTTATTAGCATGTTCAAAATATCTTTGTTTCGCATACTTCATTTTAATTTCTATTTCTCTTGTTATCATCAGGGATAATTGACTCTGTAGAATTTTAATTTGTTGTAGGACATTTTTATCACCAGGTGTCGTCCTCAACTCTTGTTCTTTCTTCTTCATCTCTTCTTCAATCTTTTGAAACTTAATTTGTCTCTTTTTAGTCCATTCTGCATTTTTTTGTATAAAATATCCTCTTATAAATGCTTTACTTGCATCCCAAACCATTCTTACTTCTGTTTCTTTATTCATATTTAACTCAAAAAAGTCTTTTAATTTACTCTTAGCTTCTTCTATTATCTCTTCTTTCTGTAATAACAGTTCATTCAGTCTCCATCTATAAGTTTTAATTTTCTTCCTTATGGCCAGCGATATCGGATTATGATCTGAAATAGATTTTGTTAAAATCTCTGCTTTGGAGGTTCTAACAGCTATATCCTTTGACACCCAAAACATATCAATTCTTGAACTTGATTCATGTCTCTCTGAATAATGTGTGAACTCCTTAGAGTCCCCATTTTTCTGTCTCCATATGTCCAACACCCCCAAATTCTCCACCATTTCAAAAAAGCTTTTAGGTAATTTCCCTTGATTATGTTTTATTTCTTTTTCGGAACCTTTATCCCTCAATGGAGAAACCACTCCATTCCAATCGCCCAACAAGCAAAAACTACTATAAGAATAATTTGCCAGCAGATCCATCAAATATCTAAAAAAATCCCCTTTTTGTTGATGTGGTGTGTACACCCCCAGTATTAATGTTTTTATCCCATCTAATGTTACTTCCACTGCCACTCCTCTTCCTTTATCATCTGTAAATATTAATTCTGGCTTCAAATATTTTTTAACATATAAAACCACCCCATTCTTCTTCTTGATGTTTGTTGAAAAAAATTCTTCTCCCAAATTTTTCTGAATCAAAAATTTTGTATCTCCCTTTTTTATATGGGTTTCTTGAAGGCAAATCACATCTTGATTAAGTTTTTTCAAATAATGGAATACTCTTTTTCTTTTTTGCGGAGCATTAGCTCCATTAATATTCCATGATAAAAATTTGTAATCCATTTTTACTGTTCACTGCTTGCCATTACACCGTCCATCCCATCATCATCATCTTCTTCTTCTCTTCCATCCTTGAATCTTTCCAGGAATTCTTTTGCTTTCTGAATTGTATCCAATCTGTAGGTTTTTCCCTGAAGTTTAAAAATCACACCTTCTAATTTTCCCCACCTAAAAACAATCTTCTGTTTCTTCAGCACTTCGACCAGGAAAGCATAAGTTTTCCTTTTCTGCAAAATTCTCAGCGGAATCTCCTTTAGCACAATAATGTGCACTCCTTCTACCTTGAGTCTCGATTTGGCATGTTGCTGTAGAACTTTATCTCTTGTTTGTTGCCTCACAAAATGCACCAAGATATCTCTTGGCACTTTCTTAACTGCTGCATATCTTGTATTAATTCTGTATGCCTTATCCAACTCCAGATCCATTTCGTCTCGATCTATTTGTAGGAATTTTGACAGAATGTGTAACATTCTATCTCTTGTATCTTCTGCTTGCTGTTCTGGAATTGCACGAAACCGTAAGAAACTCTGTTTTCTCTCTTGTTCAGCCAACGCCAGCATATCCTGAATCTTACAGCTCTCCATTTCAAGATTCTTCACTTTATCTTCTTGTATTTTCATCTTGGTATTTATCTCTTGAAAACCACCTTTCATTTCTTTTACAGCAACATCCAACTGACGTAATTCCTGCGTCATCTCTACCTTCATCTTTTGAATTTCTTCCTGCAAAGTTCCCAATTTGGCATCAAATTTATCAAATTTGGCATCAATTTTAAATTCCCATCTTTTGAAGCATTCTTCCAGTTGTTCCACTGGTTTTTCTTGTCCAGGTGACCTTGGAGGAGATTTTTTTTCTAATGTATTGACTCTTTTTCTTGTAGCCATATTTATAAGTTCATCAAATTGCACTTTTTCACTTGTTCAATTCAAGTTCTTTTCCTTCTCTTTAGAAACCAAAAACCATAAAGACTCAACTTCTTAAAATATGTGCAAGCGGCAAATATCAACCAACATAATTATTTTTTCAGTGGTGACATTCAAACCGGAAGGGATTGTTTGTTCTGTTTTCAAACCACAGGAATTCCAAACAAACAATTCAAAAGCAAAACAAGTCTCTTTCTCTCGTTACAACAGTTTGTAGATATCTCCCCCAAATGTTTCTTCGCTAATTCAATCTTCCGTAAGTACCAACAAATTACTTAATGTTGTCACTTAATATTTTCAATGTAGTATCTTGTCTTTCTTTCAAATTATATCCTTTTCACAACAAATCTTCTATTCTTAAGTTAACTTGTTATCTTAGCTTGTTTCTTCAATTCTTATTGCAGTTCCTTGCCACTTGCATAAGCAAAGCAAAAATATAAGCGGGAGAGGGCTTGGCTTACGTTCCGGCTGATTTTTTGAGCTCGATGTTGATCCTCTCTTCCACGCTCAAACCAAAACAAACTCGAAAAGCCTACGCTCTCCGAGAGAGTAATGGGAGCGATCCGAAGATATGTGGTTTATCTCATCGCACACCCTTTTAATCCAGGGGTAGAGCAATTAAGTCCATCAGACGTGCTCTGTCGGTGTAGAGTAACCGACAGAGCTGTCAGCCAGCCATTCCTCCCAACCGGAAGTCCTCCATTAGAAATTATTTCCAAGGGTTATTTGTCCCTTCTGGAGTGGCTGTTTACAACAAATAGCAAAATTTGTGGTGGGGAAACAGGGCAAAAGGAAATGGTTGACTGCCTCCCCATTTGCTATGGCCCTGATCTGGATTGGAGGCTCTCACACCAACTTCTATTCAAACCTCCACCACCACCCCAGGACATTGTCAGGCTTTGTGTACTTGTAGTTTGACCCTCAGAAACTGGTGTAAGTTGAAAGATGATCTCAGTGGCAGCAGAGCAAACTGGGGTGGCGGATCATTTTATTTTATTTTTAGTCCAAATGCCTGGACACTGGAGCATTCTGGCATCTGGGAAAAAGTGGCGGCTCTCAGTGATGGCTGCCATTCTTTGTAGTGACAACTCCCCCAGAGTACCCTGGAACTACAGAACATCTCAACACTGTGGGGAAACAAAAAATGGTATCTGCCAGGAGATGGTTGCCGAAAAGAACACCGCTGTCCCAAAAAGCAAAAAAAGAAAAGAAAAAAAAAGCAAAACAGGTTGTAAAACAGAGGTCCTCAACTGGTGGTGGCAAGTGGCTCACCGGTTGGTGGTACTCAAACCCCCAGCCGGGAAGATGGCGGTTGCCATGGTGGCTGCATTGCAGCGGTTGCCCTGAAATCAGCGACTCAAGCTCTGGAAAGTCGACAGAGATCAAGTACGTGGGCTTCATGCACTGGAAAGGGCCCTCCCGCTCACCCTTGCCCCTTAACGCTTGATTTCTGGGCAAAAACCCGGAAGTAAGTGGCGGTGATGTCATCACCATGTACTTCTGGTGGTACTCGGTGCAGCTGTGGCCCAAGAGGTGGTATGCCGCACCAAGAGGCTTGAGAACCCCTAGAAAGAAAGAAAGAAAGAAAGAAAGAAAGAAAGAAAGAAAGAAAGAAAGAAAGAAAGAAAGAAAGAAAGAAAGAAAGGCAACAAAACAAATCTGATGTTAAACGAACATTGTAACAAATTAGGTATTTAGTAACAAAAGTGAGTGGAATAATGAATCAAAAAGCATTCCTTGAGCATCCCTAGGGATAATAACTCTGAGGTTACCTCTGAATCATGACTGCATCAACCAATTCTTCGAATACGTTTGTTGTGAGCCTCTTAAAGAGACCTGTCATAAGTAGGGTGGGTATCACTGGGTATCGCTGGCTGGATCAGTAACTGTGGACATCAATCTGATATGCTTCTAAATGCACATCAGAACGTACATACAAGCGTGAGTGCTGTCTTTCTGCTCTGCATAGCTTTCATCGGGATGCCCATTTAAAGGCACATTTGAATCTGTATCCCCACTTTGGTGCAAAATACCTTTTTAAACATGATTGGAACAGAGTTGGGTTGTTCTCCTACAATGCGAGCTACACTGAGAGAATCAAATATGTCGGAGGATTGCATTGATATACAGTATAATCAATGCCGGCCCATCCAGGTGGCCACCTGATGCAGGCTGCATCAGTGACAGATTGTGAAGGATCTGAGGGGACAGCGGATTTGGGGTGCCTTTCACCCTGAGTCTGTCGCCACCTCCCTCCAAGCTGCTGCCACCAATGCAAGAGCTGCACTGATCTGCTTCCTGCTCACTCAAGCAGGTCATTCCCCTCCTTGCCATGCTCATCATGTGCTGCCATGAAACCTGGAAGTGTGAGACTTCTGGTTTCATTTACAGGGAGAGTTTCACGGCAGCGCACAAGGAATATGGTAAGCATTTTGGTGGGTTGTATTGGGGGGGGGGGCTAGCACAGAGGCAGCTGACCAAGGCTGCAATCCTATGCACACTTACCTGAGAGTAAGTCCCATTGACTATAATGCAACTTACTTCTGAGTAGACATGCATAGGATTGGGCTGAGAGACAGCATCAGCCAAGGTTCCAGGTCATGCAACCTCTGAGTATAATATAATATAATATAATATATATATAATTTTCAGGTCTTTTGCCGAATTAATTAATTAATTTCCAGTTAATTAATTATTTTGTCCCCTTTCGCCACTTTTCGCCCCCCACCATTTTTGCCCCCTTTTTTGCTTGCCTCCAGTCCTTCATGCTGGTGCTGCTGCTGCCGCTACTGCCCGTGCCTGATTCATGACTGGCCAGCTGCATCGGGCTAGCCAGGACTCCCCCATGGGGTCGACTACTTCCTCCCACCGCTGTTTCCACGATTTAAAAACTTTTTCCTGGGCGCCACCATCTTGGATCTCACGAGATTTCGGCACCCAAAGATGGTGGCACCCAGGAATATGTTTTAAAATCGTGGAAGTGGCAGGAGGGAGCAGACCCGGAAAACCGGGACACCCAGTTCCGGGACCAGCTGGCCGGGACCAGGCTCCGGAAACCGGGGCAATCCCAGTTTTTCCAGGACAAAAGGTAAGCCTAAATATAAACCTTACAAACATAAACCATAGTTCAGGCACTATGTACTGAGTGTACCTAAAGTTCAGTGTACCTAACTTGAGGGGGGGGGGAGCACAGCAGCTAGCACTAGCCACACATTCCTAGTTGAATTCATACCTGCACAGGTCTTCTGACAGACCATCAAACTGCTTTGAAACATTCTATCAAAGCATAGTTAACCCGAGACACTGAAGGTGTTTTGCATTGTAATGTTGTCTGTGTACACTATATGGGAATGAGAAGTCTGTCCTAAAGTGATAAGGATGGCTGGACTCTTTTCTCTTTTTGCCTCAAGAGAATAAGACATCTGCCAGAAACTATTGGTTCTGCAGATGGACTCAATTACAAATGCTGCTAACAGCTTCAAAATGCCCTGAAGAAAGAAATTTTAGTGAGAAATTAAAATGAAATTATTTGTAATTGGAATCCCTGTGAAAATCTACATGAGGTTGATAAATGGACATATGGAATTGGATTCTAAAGAAGGCCACTAAGAAATCTATTAATATAATGGTTTAAAAATTAGTAATATGTTTATTGAGAAGTAAGGAGCAGAAAAAGATGAAGGAATGGATGGGATTCATTTTTTAAAAAAAGCTAACAAACATTTAGATAAATGACTTTTTCCTGTTTGACGAGCTCAGTTTACCATCCCAAATATGTTTTTGGCTTTTTCTTTATTCTGTTTTGAAAAGTGACATGATATCTGCATCAGAGGAAGAGTCTAACAGCGCAATCCTATTCAACTTATACCACCAGTGTAACCAGCGGGGGAGGGCAGGGCGGGAGGCTTTGGAGGGGAGGAAGATTTAAATCCCCTTTGAATCCCCCTTTGAAAGGGATTTGAATCCCCTTTCCGTTCTGGGGCCTCCCATTCTCGCTGCACCGCTGGTGATGTAAGTTGGATAGAATTGCACTGTAAATATGGTAGCCACATTTTTATGCCGTTCACATCTGCAGGACATAGACCATATTGGACTATTACATCCTGGCTTGAATGTCCAGGGAATTCGAAGTGAGGGAGGCATACCAGATGGGCAGGTAAGGTAGCATGCCCTTGATTCTCACTATGGGTATAGTGTGAATTGGACAGAGGCATCGTTCAATCCAGCCCAGAGTCATGAAGACTGATTGTTGGTTTGGATGGTATTGTCCACCCACCCTGCCCACCATGTGCTTAATAGCAAGAGTGTGCACATCCCATTCCCCCATTCAGTGCACCATTCCATTTTGCATGGGGTGAATGGGTGGGTACATGGGGGAGGGCATCCAAACAGCTCCTACTTACATAAGTACTGCTTAACCCAGGTAAGTAGGAGGGGTCCAACAGTCTGGCCTTCACATCAATATGCAGAGCACGGTGCACACACACTACGAATTGTATGCTGGACAGGGTATTGTCTGAACCAACCATATGAGTGCTGCTTTCCTATCACAAAACTGCCCCAATTGGCTCTCTGCTTGTCATGCAGCTATTTAAAGGAACCAGTTGCAACCCTGATCAAATATGCGGAGGTCACAGAAGGCTACGATTGTAAATGAGGATCCTCATGGCCTCAGTCTCAGAACAATGCTTGCTGTTTCTGTTCAGAGTAATACAATCCCACTAATGACCACTCCCATTCCAAACCGTTTGGATGGAGGAGTTGGATCCAATCTGGCGTTGTGTCATCACCTGAACTAATATGCAGTGCACTTTGAAATGCCACAGGATAGCTTTGAAAGCACCCCTGCAGTAATAAATATCACAGGAGGTCGGTGAAAGATAAGCAAGTCTTAGTGAACGTTTGAAGAACATTCAGCTCTTCATGTTCTATGCAACTGCTAGACCCCTGCTGAAAGCTGGTTTCTCAGATAAACAAGGTTACTGTCAGATTTATTGACTGGTGCAAGATTTGTATTTAATCATCTTTCATCAGAGTCGCACCAATAAGTCGCATGTGGGTGGGTGGGTGAGTTTAAGGAAATCTCATACAGACAGCACAGTGGTAAGAGGCTTGTTTGTTTCATGCCAGTTGCTTCCGTGCCAGGCCTTTGGCAAGCATCTTGGGAGTACTTCAGCCCTGCAGTCCAGTAACCCACCCCAGAAAGAAAAACACCCCAACCTCATCAGTATGCAATCCTGTCTGTCTTTTCCTTAGCATTTCCTTCATCAACAGCCTTAGTGACTACTGGTATCACAATTGCTCGTTTGCAAGTCAAGCAAGGTTAAGCTGGCCGGTTGCTTGAGGGTAGGATTTCATTCCATGAGAGTTTACTTGCATCGGCCTGAATCAAGGCATGTAATAGAAAGCAAAATACTGTACTCATGGTTTCATGGTTTCCTGACAAATAGGCTTGTAGACACGGCAGACCAGAGACTATTTAGGTTCTCACATTCAAGAGTTTCTGGAGAGGACCAGAGGGCAGACTTTACATCGAGGAAGCGACTGTGCATGCTTTCAGAAGTTCATGTCATTCATTTCAAAATGCAGAGGAAGGAATAGGAGATCCTGCTCGTGACCATGTTGGAACCTGGCCCAGATTTGGTGTTGGTAGACTCCAAAGTCTTCTTACTAGAATAATCACACTGTACAATATGCTCCTAAATATCACCTGCCATTTCTGTTCAATACCGTGAGTGTTTAATCATTGAGAGCTCAATCCTATCCTTCCCCCCCCCCACCAGAGGCGTAGCAGCAGTGAGTGCTGCCTGGAGCACTCGCTGCTGCGCCGCCCCGAAGGGTGCATGTGCAAAACAAAGATAAACAGCGCGGCAGTCGCCCTTCAGAAAGCCCCGGCCACCAGTCGAGGTGGACGCTCCTGGGCTTTCTCCGGCTCCGAGGCCGGGGGAGAAGGCCTCGGAGCGCCCGCCCGTGTCACCTGGCGGGCGCGCTCGCTCCATGGAAAGACTGGAGCGAGCAGAGCAGCGCCGCCCGGGGCCAAGGTGCCACCTGGAGCCGCTGCTCCGCTCGCTCCAGTCTTTCCACGCCACTGCCCCCCACACTGGATCCTTGCCCTGGATTGCGCTGCCCATGAGGACTTGCTGTATATTTCCTCATTTTCCTTCACATGTCTCTTGTACTGTTGAAGAAGAAGAAGAAGAAGAAGAAGAAGAAGAAGAAGAAGAAGAAGAAGAAGAAGAAGAAGAAGAAGAAGAAGAAGAAGAAGAAGAAGAAGAAGAAATCAACAAGCTTCCCTTCCCATTCAAGAACACATAGAGAGACCACCAGAGCATTTTTATGAAGACAAGAAGAGAGAAATGAAAAGGGGATCAGTGCACACTGTACCTAAAGGCCTGGAAACACTAGTGTAAGTTGGCAAGTGACACCCATCCGACTATGTGTGGTTTCATTATTAGGGACAACATTTCTCCAAACAGTCTCTAGACAAAGGGATTCAAGTTATCAGGCGCCTTATTAGCACAGTTTCATTAGTGAGTAAGGAGCAAATGAACGCCTCTTAGAATCCCCTGAAGAATGTTCAGCTGGCACATCACTTATCAGAACCCCAGTTGTTTTCCATTTCTAATGCCAGAGCATCTAAAGGACATTCTAAAGGATAAAGCTTCAAGTACTTTTCAGAAAGTGGAGTCAGTTCTATTCATTACCAAAACACAAAATGCCTTGTATTCCCCATCTGAAGGAGTCCGGGGGAAAAAACTGCAGAACAGTTGGACGAATCGAACAAATGCAGATGAGTGCCAGTCGTATGGCCCAATCCTATTAAAGTGCTTTGTGGCAATGCAGGGAGCCAGCACACCAGCAGGAAGTCCCCTTCCCCTGGTGTAGGGCTGCCCGGCCTCAATGGGCCTCCTTGAATGTACGTCGGCTCTTGAGCTGATGTACATCCAGGGCAGCACGATAAGGGCCTCCCAGGCCGGGAATGGGTGCGGGATATCAGCGGAGCTCACTGTCGATATCCCTTCCCCTTCCCGGCCTGGCTCTCCCAACGGTCGCCGTCCCTCGCTGCCCAGCCTGCCCTCCCCCCACCCCTGCACTTACCGGTGCAGGACTTACGTGCTCCGGTGGGTGCTGGGTCGGTTGCAAGGCGGAGTCAGGGCTGCCGGCCTCCGCGCCCTTACTCCCCAGGTGTCAGAAACACGCTTTACGGCGCATTTACGACACCCAGCGCCTGTGGTGCACGCGCTCCGCAGGTGCTTCTTTCCACAGGATTGCGTTGTGGGTCTTTTAGGCTTCACTCCTATGCACTGGTGTATGCATGAAAGTTTCATTGAACACTGCAGGATTTCATTCTGTGTCAATATGCAGAAGATTGGGCTGTTAGAGCAATTGCATCCATATGTATCATTTTTACTTGGGGGGGGGGGTAAGCAGTGTTCCAATGTTTTGTTTTGTTTTGGTGATGCCCTCAATGAGGATAAAATAACACATACTGTATACTACTTTGGCTACGGAGCAATGTTAAAGAGCTAGCAATATATGAGATAGCTTCCTTAAACTTGCCAAACAGCAAAATTTAAAATACATCGAACTCCCACTGGGAACAAGACAGAAGCATCTTCATTCAAAACTAGGTGAAGATGCAGGAGGCGAAGGGGTCAGCTTTTTCCAGAAAAACATCAGAATTTCCTGTACTGCAGTCAGAAATAGAAATGAACGGAGAGTTTTGCTTCCTTTCTTCTGTATTACCAAGTCCCTCTGTTACTTACAATTGTTGAGACAGGGGCGTGTGTGCGTATGTGCGTGTGTGTGTGAGTGAGTTTGGGGTGTTTGTGTGTAAAATGGATGTCTGCATCATTTTTTGTTGCTTTTAAAGTCTTCTGTTTCTGATTCCAGTTTGAGGCAGTGAAGTATTTGAGGTTGAAATATATATCAGGATGGTCAGGAAATATATAGTCAGGATGGTGTAGTGGTTTGGGAGTCGGACTTAGATCTGGAAGATCCAGGTTCAAATCCCCACTCAGCCACGAAGCTTCCTGGGTGACCTTGGGCCAGTCACTATCTCTCAGCCTCACCTACCGCACAGGGTTGTTGTGAGGACAAAAAGGAGGGGAGGAAATATGTACACCACTCTGAGCTCCTTGGAGGAAGGGCGGTATAAAAATGTGAAATAAATAAATAAATACTATTCCAGAATCTCTGGAATATGTCCTCCAAACATGCCCAAGAGATATTTTGGTCCCATGTTCCCCAGCAATGTCATGGAAGCCTCCCCACCTTGTGTTTTCAACTTTCCTCCCATAACCATGAGGAATTAAATGCTGAGAATCAAAGGTAACCAGTCAGTAAGGCAGTCACCTTATGGGTTGGTTACACATTCAGTGGGACACCAGAATGAGCCAGGAGCTCACATGCAGTTCTCCACTGCATGTAGAACCATGAATGCCATATACCATGCCAATGTGGTTATGCCTTGCTCGTGTGGCCTGTTCACTGTAAAACAACTGGCTTCTTCCTGCGCCGTCTGTATGTGTAACTTACATGCCCTAAAACCATGTGTGAATCAACATAATAATGTCACTGTTTTCTTTAGTTATTTTAAAACATTCATTATTTGTCTATTTCGGGTGGGGGGGGGACACAACTCAGCTTTCCTGGGCATCCCTTGCTACTTGCCTTATCCTCTTTCACAGATGGGCAGCCCAATCCACTGTAACTTCCCTAGTGGCAATGCAGTGGCGCCAATGTGATGCCTGCTGCATCCCACAGGGGAGTTTTAGCCTCCAGAGGCCTCCTCGAGGCAAGGGAACATTTGTTCCATTGCCCCGGGGTAAGCCCCTGCTTAGCCCCTGCTGGCCCGGTGGGTCTACTTGGACCTGCGCCAGCAATATCACTGGCACAAGTCTGCATGGACCTGTGAAGGTTGATTGAGCCTGGGAAGGGGGGTTAGACTCAGTGGTCATCACTGCTGCTGAACCCCCCTTCCCGGTCCTGATCTGCCCTTTCCTCACCCATGTCACCAACCCATTTTGCCTCACTCCCAACCCCTACACATACTTATCGGGGCCAGCAGGCATCTGACACATGGGGCTGTTCACTTGCAACTGTCCACAGCCTGAGTACTCTGGCATGTTGCCTTTTGCAACAGCTAGAAAGCGCCTAGCACCGCCGGAACGCTCATTCCAATGGTGTTAGGCGCCAATAGGATTGGAGCCCTAAATGTATATAGGGTCAGTTTGGTTGATACTCAGATTGGTCCTTTTGCAATTGTGGAGGAGGAGCAGGGGCACACTTATCCCCTCCTCTCTCTGCCCAGAGTGTCATAAAATGATAGAAAGCAAGGGGGAAAAGGACTCAAACATTTCAAAGAGTTGGGATCACAAGGAACCAACAGTGTACAGTTGTGGCCTTGCACACATGAAAAATAAAGGCCCCAATCCTACCCCCTACGATTAATGACAATGTAGCCGTGCTGACGGAGTGAGTGCTGCATCCAATGGTGGGGATTGACCAGGAGGCCTGCTAGTAAAGCTAAGTAAAAATATTTTCTATTTACCGGTACTTCTGCATAGGCCTCCTAGTGGCCTATGGGTAATTAATTATCCTGCTTTTTTGAGCTTTCAAAAAAAAACCTGCCTCATGAGCTTTCATGAGATTTGGGCACCGCCATCTTGGATCTCGTGAGATTTTGTGAGATCCAAGATGGCCGGGACCGGGTTCCGGAAACTGAAAGTTATGGGGGGGGGCCTTTTCACTGTAGCTTTTAACGCAGTGAAGCAGTCTTGGAAACGTATCTCAACCCAACATGATAGTTTCACCATTTATCGCACCCTGGGAATGCACAGTGCTTTGTCAAAATCCTTGTATTTAAAATCTTAACTGGAGGATAGATATGCATGGGGAGGGGGAAGGGTTAGAAGCATTCATGAATTGGTCTCCTAGTGTTGATTTTCACAGGAAAATGTAGATTCAGTGAAAGCTGAAGCTTCTGATGACGCATAATATTACTGACCCTCTTGAATTTTGACCAGCATTTCAAATTAGCTCTTCGAGATGTGTCCACATGATTGCAAGGAGTTTATTATCCACTGCTAGCCTGCATAACCTGACAAAAATGTCTGGCAAATGGCTTGACCCAGCTCTGCTGAAACCATCTTGCTCTCTTGTAGCAGTCAAGATGTTAATGACAAGACCAGTCCAGGCATTTAAAAAAAAAAAAATCGTATCTCAGTCTTGCTGTCATTTGCTTGGGAAGTGAACCTGCTGAGTATAACAGTATTTTTAAAGAGATTGTGTAGAAAGAGGTTCAGCAGGAGGGCATCATAAGTAGCAGTGTTCTTTATTGAAGATAGCCTTATAGGAGAGAATTTAATAGCAATGTTGCTGTGTCGTTTCTTTTAAAAATGGTCAATTTCCAACAATACGTTATAGAAAACGGGGAGGGGGAAGCAGCGATAAGGCTATGAAAATATGTTGTTAAATATATTTCATTTCAGGGACCATTCCCTGGAATACGACCTTGAAGATATGTGAGTTTCAGTACAAATATTTGTAGAGCATAGAATGCACCATTTGGCTCTTTTAATTTATTTCATCTTATTCATCCTCAGTCTATTTTTCACCGTTTCCTCTAAAATGGAAGAATCTCAGAAGCATGTTTACTACTCAGAATGTGGCCTCATGTGGATGCCTGCTGTGAATCGATAAGTGGGTTGAAGCAGCATTAAGCAGGTATAAGAGGTCCTGGGTTCAATTCCTTGACAAGACCACTGATGCTGGTGGGGGGGGGAGAGGGGCCACACCCAGAGAGGGGCCGTCACTCAGTAGTAGAGCATGTGCTTTGTACAAGAGAGTCTATCCTTGACATTTACAAGTAGGGCAAGAAAAGAGAGCACCCTGGAGAGCAGCTGCCAGTTGGTATAGGGTGGCGACGGCAGCAGAGGCAGCAGCAGGAGGAGGAGCAGGAAGGAAAAAAGGCAAGCAAAAATGGCGGGAAAACATGCCCAAAATAATAATTGAAATTTTTTGGGACACCCTCATGGGAGGCAAGCGGATGCTCCACACCCGCAAAAAAAGAAAAAAGAAAAAGAACATAGGCAAAGTGGCCTGGAAATAAAAAAAAAATTGAAAAACTTTCTGGCGAGGAAAAAAAGTAGGGGGGTGCCCTGGTTTCTGGTAGGCCTAGGAAGCGAATGTAGCTCAAACTCCCCCTCTCCTCTTCTTTTTGCACTGGGGCACTGAGGATGGGTCCTGCGCTAGCAGTCCCCTTGGGAGCAGAGGCATCTCAACTGAGCATCGCCCTACCCATCTGAATCAAGGGGAAGGACTTTGCCCATCCAGCAGGAGATCCCTTGGCAAGCCAGGAGCCAGTTACCCAGGGATGAGCAATCAGCAGCCTGCGTAGAGAAACTCCACACTCTCCCCCCCCCCCGGGCACTAGGCAGTGGGGTAAGCCCCTACATCTACATTTGCAACTGAATTACAGGATTAGACATTAGTGCATCCCAAAACTGCTGAAGGAGCTTTTTATCGGTCTATAAAACTGCTGAAGGAGCTTTTTAGCGGTCCACAGAAGTAGTAGCTTTTAAAGGAGGGATACCAGGGATGCCCACTCTTGATGCCTGTCATGATGCACTTTGGGGAATAGTGACCCCAGCCACACAGCAACCCCAGCTGGATGAGCAACCCTTCCTTTACCATGTAGGGGTGATCGGTTGCTAGTGGTGAAACGTTTTTTGCCACCGCTACCACCAGCAGCATTCTGACTGTTCTGGCATTCTGGCAGGCAGTTGGAGATGTCCACCATATTTATTCCCCCACAATGCCCCATATGACGACATACAATGCTACAGAGGGCTTTGGGTGGAGGAGCAGATATGATAAGTGGTCCTGGGGCCATTCAGCTAGAACATTCTCATTCTCTGATATTTCTAGTGCTGGTTCAGCAATGGCGACAATACAATTTGCCACGTGCAAACAACACCCATCACAAGGTAAGTGGAGGGAGCTCATAAACTGTTCACCTACATTTCTCCCCCCCCCCAAAAAAATCCCAATACTTTAATCTATGTTTAATAGAATCATGATGCTATTTAGCTTTCCTTCCTTCTTCCTTCCATAGCAGTGTGGTACATAAATTACAGCATTTGAAAGCATTTTGATTGCATAACGCAATTGTACCATATATGTCAGTGGACATATATGGTACAAGGAAGGAGGAACTTCAGTTCGCTGGTTAAACATGGATTCCTGTTTCCTGTGGAAAGATTTGTATTGGCAGTGCACCGAAGATGGGAGGTCAAAGTTTAATTTAAACTGTAAACAGTTCTTCAGTACTAACTGTGGAAATCTATCTGCAGAAATAATCATAATATTAGTCTTGGAAGCAATTTTTATGTACATTGCTAGAGAAACTGGGCAATAGCCTCCAAAAACCGGTATTGTCTGTTTTTCAGTGGGTAACATTGAGAGCCCTTAAAATCAATGGGAATTTTAAAATTGACCTCATCAGATGTTGATTAGCTCCCAGAACTACTTACCTATGACATGACTGATTATTAAGGAAGCAGTTCTATCAATACAAGCTCAGCTGTCCCATCATTTGAACTGTGATGTTCTTAGATCATCAGAATTTGGGGAGCATTGTATGAACATCTTTTCAGGCTTTTTAATTCAACCTGATTTTTTTTCAGTCAATTCAGGCTAAATTTTCATGTTAATCCAGTCTTGGTGAATGGTTCAATAAATGTTCAGAATGTGAGCCAATCCATCTTTGAGAGTGTTTGAAAAAGTTAGCTAACTTGGGGGGGACCCAAAAAGAGAAATTTCATATATATATTTTTAAAGCCAAAGAGTTGGTGTCACCTTTCCATCCAGTCTTCCTTCAGCAGTGTCGTGGGTGGTAGTGCATAACCAGGTTTTCTCAGTTGTGTTGACTTACCTTTGGAACTGCCCATCCCCTGACAATGTCAGGCACCCACCCACTACATTTAGATAAAAGGTAAAGACTATGTTATTCTTTTCTAGTTTTTTATTCTATTTGAGTGTATTACTGTTTTATTGCTCAGTGCTGGTTCAGTGATTTTGGCTTTTATTACTTTGTTCCCATTTTTGTGATTGGCATTTCTTTGAAAACACTATTTAGCTACCTAGGACAGCTCAATATTTTCACAAATAAATAAAATGCAAAAGTAAAACAAACTAAGAAAGATCAGATTTGATTCCACAATGTATTGCTTACTCATTTATGTTTAAGGATGCAATCTTATGCATGTTTTCCTGGGAGTAAACCCTTTTGAACATGGATTTGCAGCACAATCCTATGAATGTCTTCTCAGAAGTAAGTCCCATTGATTGCAGTGGGACCTACTACTAGAGAAGCATGTATAAGATTGCAGCCTTACGTCAGAATAAATATGAACTTGTTTGGGCTGTTCAAGTTCTGCATTTAACTGATTTTAATTTAGAAAGGAACACTTACCAGTCAACCAGTCAATCCTTTGTCCACAGCAAGTATGATGTAGTCTATATTTACAGAAGGTTTTAGATTACCTTCAAGGAAGGAGACTCCAGTCAATATCATCTTCCAGTGCTGAATAGTGTTTACAGTTATCAATATTAATACACTAGTATTATTATTTTGTTATGTAGCACCATCAATGTACATGGTGGTTAATTCAGAATGAGAGGCAGTCTAGATAGACCAAAGGGAATCAAGAGGGAAAATGGGGGTTGGGGGAAATGGAGGCAGAAGTAAGCCGGGAAAGAACATGCTGGAAATGGTGGATTTTAAGAGATTTGAAGGAAATAAAAGTTACAAACTCTTAATATTTAATGTAACAGCCCAGTCCTATGCGGCCACTGCACTGAGAGCACAGGGCTGCCGGCGCAATAGCCACTGAATCCAACCCGCCATCCCAGTGGAGAGAGCTGTCAGGAGGGGTAGAGGGGTGAGACTTACCCTGAGTCCCAGTTGCTGCATAATCCCCTATGGAACTCTCAGAGCTATGCCAGCTCTGTGGAGTTACTGGGGCATGTCTGGCTCAGGAAGGGGGTTCAGGACCCAGTGGCCACTGACTCTGCCCCATCCTGCCCTGCTCTCCACCCCTTTCTTGCCTCTTCACTGGCAGGGCTGTGTCCGCGGACAGTCTGTGCCCCATTGACAGTGGTGTGTGGCTTTCTGGCTGCTGCACTAGCATCTGTACAGCAGCCAGTGGCAGAGGGGCTTCCATGATGGTGGGTCCTTCTTTGTGCTGGCAGTACAAAGTGTGTGTGACAGGGATAGGATTGGGCCTTAAATCGGTGCTGAAGATTGTCTTTCAGGAGAGGAATATAGAAGACGTGAATGATCCTGTGGAAAAAATTGCAAAGTGGATACAATTCAAAAAACAAGGGACTTTCGGGAAAGGTTTAAGGATGAAGAAGAGAAAGAAGAAGAAGAGGAAGAAGAAGAAGGAGGAGGAAGGGGAGGGATGGAAGGGGTAATGGCAAACTGTCAAAAAATTTTGTGGGGAATATTACTGGAGTTAATGTTATATAAAAAGAAAAAAATGTTTTATTATTAAAAAAACAAATAAGATATGACTTGTTTTTAAGAAACTTATATAAAGAGTGATTGAAAATTTTTGATGATGGAAAATTAACAAATTTGAAGACAAAAAATGGGGTGACTTAATAAATTTAAAATATTTGAAGTGGAAGTTAAGACTTTTAGATGATAAAGGAAAAGTTAGTTAACCCTTTTGTGAATAAAAGAAAAATAATGTTTTATTATTTGAAAAGACTTAAATAAGATGTGATTTGTTTTTAAGAATCTTATATAAAAAGGGGATATAGATTTTTTTAAAAACAGAAAAATTTGGAAGGTTTTTATTTTAATACATTTGGAGAAAAATGGGGTGGCTTTATATATTAAAATATTTGAAGCGGGAATTAAGATTTTTAGATGATAAAGGAAAAGTTAGTTAATCTTTTTGTGAATATTTGGATATCACTTATAGATTCTTTAAGAGAGAAAGAGAGAGAAGAAGTGATGAAGTGTGGATTTAATGAATAGTATATTAGAGATATAGGCTTAGTTAGATATTATAAGTAGAAAATATATAATAGTATACAAGTAGGATTTACTGCTTCGCGCTTGCTGTAATCTTTCGTAGTATGTTGTATTGTTTTGTTTGATTGTTTTGTTTTGTTTAGTAGTTTATTAATAAAAATTAAATATATGATTAAAAAGAAAAGGATTGGGCCTTAAATCATGTTTTCTGGAGTTTAACTCTACGGTTTCTTGCCCTATCCAATGCCTAGGGTAAACCATTGTTTCCAGTCTTCTCATGTTCTATTAAATATTTGAAAACTACAGATAAGACTTGTCCCTTAATTTTCTCCTATTTACATTAAACTTCTCGAGTCTTTTCAGCAATCCTCTATATCAGAGGTTCTCAACCTGTGGTACGGGTACCCCTAGGGGTACGCAGACCTCTTGCTGGGGGTACGCCAAGCCCTGCCCCTTATCTGCCCCATCAGCAGCTAATTAACTGTTAACATGGATTTTAAATTGTAATTCTTTTCTGAGCCGTTCCGTCTCTCTGATTTTGGTTTTGGGCTTTTTTTTGTACTTTTGAAAATGTACTTTGGTGGGGTGGGGGAGGGAGGAGCTGATTTTGGGAAGTGTGACTTGGCGAAAAAAAGAGATCCTTGTCTGTCTGTCTGTCTGTCTGTCTGTCTCACAGATTAATTACCTAATTAATTGATTAATCAGCAGTTAATTAGCAGGGGGTACTTCAGAAAATTGGACCGTGATAGGGGGTACCCGGGCTTCCAAAGGTTGAGAACCCCTGCTCTATATGACTTGCCTCACAAGCCCCTTCTCATCCTCTATGTTTCTCCAAATCTGAATCTTGAAAGACTAACATTTATATATGACCTTGGGCCAGTCACTATCTGTCAGCCCCACCTACCTCACAGGGTTGTTGTGAGGACAAAAAGGAGGGGAGGAAATATGTACACCACTCTGAGCTCCTTGGAGGAAGGGTGGTATAAAAATGTGAAAAATAAATAAAAATAAATAAATAAAATAGATAGATAGATAGATAGATAGATAGATAGATAGTCACAGTATAATCACATATGTCACATATACCAATCAGTTCTTTTTTCACAGTTCTACAGTGCAGCAGCGTCACTGCAGGGGGGGGCGGAGCTCCAAGTTCCGTCAGGCTCTGACCCTCCGTTACACGACGGGAGAAAGCGGCCCTGCCCCCTCGCCTTTGGAGCCATTGGCGAGGGGGTGGGGCCGCTTTCTCCCGTCGTGTAACGGAGGGTCAGAGCCTGACGGAACTTGGAGCTCCGCCCCCCCCGTAGTGATGCTGCTGCTACAGTGGCAAGAGTTATTAATTTCTAAGAGTCTGTTATGTCACTTCCTCCTTCTCACACTTTTATTCACTTCATTTATTTAAGTCATTTCAACCACATCTCACTAATAATCTTACCACAACCTCCTTCAATCAGTCGGGGTGGGATAAGTGGAACCCATGCTGACTTATTGATTCTTCGTCACCTTGTCCCGAGCTACCATAAAGTTCACCATTCCTAGATCCTCCTTTGTGAATCCTGGTGGTTCTCCATGAAAAGATGCCACCAAGATGAAACCACTTCAAGGTATACAGCTGAGCTGGTCGTTTGAGTCACCAAACTGATTTTTATTCTAACCCAGGTGTTAAAGTCAGCATCTGTAGGTAGTGACTCTGGAGTGAAAATCAAAGGCAACATGTGCGAACTCTTAATCCCCAATCTGACATCTTCGCTCCAGGAAGCTTTGATGTTCTGCAGGGTGTGAAACCTTAGTTAGGATTCATGTGGATTAGTCTCCCTGGGAAAGAAGAGTCATTCTGCATTTGTTTTCAGTGGATGACCTGTTCTCTCTGTAGACGGTGTCTGCACTGACGCATAGAGCCTAGTGTGCTGATTTATAGCTCCTAAAGAGACACAAGTCAACAAGGAAATATGGAATTTACCATAAAAGAAAATATTCTTCGCCATGCACATACATAAAGGCCTGATGAAAGCCAGGCTTAACAGTTTGCTGCAGTTGTCTGGGACATTAAACAAAGAAGAAGGGGAAAAAAACTTTGTCGGTATAACATAGAGCAACAGACCGAGGCTACGGAATGTTAGGCCCCATTAAAGAGAGTTTGAGCAATCCACTGTGTGAAGTGAATTGCTAAAGGATCTGTTTAAGAAATGCTTGGACTCTGTGCCTCTGTGACCACCCTAAAGCCTTCTTATTAATACACTCTAAGTACAACATTTCCTAGGTTTATGTCGCACACGGCTGTCCACAAAGCTTTTTAAATAAAATACTTAAAAGATCATAAGAGGAAAAAAGAGGACCATACAAGTGTGGATGGTGGATGCATTTTTCATGGAAATTAGTGACACCCTTTAAAATATAAAATGAGTAAAGGTTATACAACAGATGAAAAGAGCAGTTCTCATAAATGAGTTTGGGGTATAATAAATTATTTTTATTTATTTTTCACGTTTTTATACTGCCTTTCCTCCAAGGAGCTCAGGGTGGTGTACATAGTTCCTTCCCTCTTTTTGTACTTGCAACAACCCTGTGAGGTAGGTTAGGCTGAGAGAGGGTGACTGGCCCCGCCCTCAAGAAACTTTGTGGCTGAGCAGGGATTTGAACCTAAATATTCCAGGTCTAACACCAGAACCACTACACCAGTGGTTCTCAAAGTGGTGGGTCGCAACCCACCATTGGAACCACTAACTGTCCCCTGCACCCTTAAGGGGCGGGAACAGCATGGCTGCTGCAGCGATCCCAGGGTCAAAAGTACAGTGGTCAAAAGTGGTCGAAAATCTTTTTTTTCCAGCAATCTGAAGATCGGGAAGGCCTGCAGAGGGTCGTGCAGGCCTCCCCGAACCCCTCCTCCTCCGAAGCCTCAGTAAGTTAAAACAAAATGCTGTTTTCGGGAGCATTTTGCCGACAGTGGTGGCGATTCCCGGAATTGCCACCGCCGCTGGCCCCATCCCCACAAGCACTCAGAGTTCTCCCCGCTTCGCAGGGAGAACTTTGAGAACCACTGCACTACACCATTAGAACGTTACCACACTGTAAAAGTGTCCCATGCAAACAACTGCATCTGAGACAAATATGAAAGAGCAGGAGATCAGAAAATCTGAACTAGGGGACCCTTTGCAAATACAACTTTTAATGCCTTAGAACCCCCAAAAATGGAAACAAATGTGAAAATTACAATGACTACACATACCTACTATCACCACAATATATCTCTTGAAGTTGTATTTCAAAGCTAGCAAAGTACCAAAGGATTGGTTGATGGAATTAGTTGTACAGATGATTGTCTGAAAAGAAAGGGAAATTATTCAATAACTCAACCTAAGGATTTATACCTGCTACTCAGTGATCTATAGAACATTGTAGAGGTCATCATGTGGCATTTCTCCTGCTACAACAGTTAGATGATGCAAATCCCCCTTCATTGTGCTTATACATTCCTGATGTTTCCCTGTTAAATGAATCTCTCTACAATAGATGAATCTATCAACAGTAAACATCTACAGTAAACCTAAACAGAGTGTATACTGTGTAAATTTAACTCAGATTTTGCTCTGTAACCTGCATTCAGCAAGGACTTTCAGAAGAGAAGAGAATTCTCATTAAAATGAACTGTACAGCTTTGACAACACTTGATATTGGTGTTGTTACCCAGTGTCCTTTTAAAATGAGAACTGTGGCACAAAACACAAAACTAGAATTTAGCTATGGGTACCTAGCACTACTAATGTGCCTTTCTGCCTAACAGTGGACTTAAGGAGGTGGGGGCTTTGTTCTTGTATTTCATGTCTTTTTCCTTTCTCTCCCCAAAGGACATTCCAATTGTTAGTTCTGAGTGTAACACACACACACCCTCCAGTTTGGTTTGCTCCAACTGGGCATGCTCATAATTTGCATGTGCCCATTTCAGTAAACTGAAGCCAAATCTGTGGCAGGTGTTTGCCTACAAGCAGGCACTTTTGAGCTTTTGTGCCCTGTGCCCTGTCCTGTGCCCCCCCCCCCCTTCATTTCTATCCTTGGTTGACTAAGCTCAGATTTCGATATATCTCCAGACATAAAATAGGTTGGCTGCTATCAGTCTCTTGCTAGCTGCCATAGCCTGTTATCCTTCCTGCTGTGACTGTTTTTGCAGTCCTCAGCCAAGCACACAGATCCCTTTTGGGCCTGAGTCATGAAAATATTGAGCTCCCTTTTCAAAGTCTTTCCTGCAGCTTTCCTTCATGAAGCTGCCAGACAAATGAAAGATTAATACAAAGAAAACCCAGCTTTGCAAACCTCTACCTGCCAAAAATATAGTTTAAATTGCATCGTGAGTTCACACATTGCCTCTCTTCCTCACCAACGTGTGCAATCAATTATTTTATAGTAGAAAATGTAGGGACCACTGTGAAGAAATAGAATACAAAAATGCGATGCAAAATATGAAGTTGGATCTGATAAGGCAAAGTAGTAAGAAAAAAATCTGGATTTTCTTATCATGTTTGTGTAAAGTACTGGAAAAGGTGTAGAGAGCGAGAATATCTCATACTCACTTCCAGACCTCTGGATTTTAGCCTAAGGGGACATGGAGTACAGAGTAGGAGCAATTGGGCCCTTGGAGGGATAAAATGGATAGCTACTGAAAATGTGTGCGAGTTGTTCTTACAGATCATTCCTGTAGCACTTCACAATCCTTTTTGTTCACCTTCACAACAACATACTGAGGGGGAATCACTAATATTTACATAGGATACCTCAGAAACTGACTCATATGGAATCAGTCCATTGATTCAGACTAGCTCAGTTCTGTTTACACTGACAGGTAGCAATGGCAACCAGCTCTCAAGGTTTAGACTGAGCTCTAGGAGGTGCCAGGGATTGAAACTGAGACCTTCTGTATGAAAAGCAAAGTGGGTGAAATCACTGAGGGTGGAAATCCTGTGTAAGGATCCGGCCGGAGGCTCAGGGCTGCCCGCCGGATCGCATCCCCCGCCGCTGTCCGCCATGCTGCGGGCCGGAGGTCTACTCAGGGAAACAGCCCTATCGGCCTCCTCAGATTTCCACCAGCTAAATAGCTGGCGGAAGTAGGAGGAGGTCGTGTAACGGCCGAGCCGGCCCGGAAATATGGTCGAATGGAACGGAAATATGGAACGGAAATATGGCCGATGCCACCTTCACCCCCTCCCGCACCGGCTCACCCAATGCCCCCCCTCCCTCGGCACACGGACTGCCCATGCGGCTGCCGGTAGGAGCCTTACCTGCTTCCGGTGGCCGCATGCTCGTTCTGGTGGCGGAGTGAGGGAGGCCGGCCTTGCGCCAGAGCACTCACTCCGGCGCCAGAAATTTACACTGGATTTTGCTGTAAGTAACAGTCCATTCCAACCATACAGATGAGCAACTTGCTGAGACCAACGTGGGCAGCCCAATCCTGTGTAGGATATGGCCGCTGGCCTAAAGGGCCGCCCGCCATATCCTATCGAGTTCCTGGGCTGCCCCGGGGCAGCCTGGGAACAACTCGGGAGAAGGGAGCTCGGGAGAAGCCCGGGAACAACATAGAGCAGTGCCCGCCTCCATTGTCAGCTCTAGTGTTCGCTCACAGTAACGCCAACCGTGTTGGCATATTTGGGTCTTGGAGGGAGCTTTGGATACCGGGGATCTCAGCCCCTGGTATCCCCGCCCCCTCCAGGTCCCGGGCGGCCTATGGCTGCCCTCCCTTGCTGCCCGGTCCGCCCTCCCCCCCTGCCCCGACTGGCGTAGGTCTTACCTCCTCTGGCCGGCGCAGGGCCAGGGAGATGGTGGAGCGAGAAACACAGGCCACAGCTGCTTGTTCACTAGGTGTCGCACAAGTGTTTTACGGCACTTGCGTGACACTCTGCCCTGGGGTAGAATGCACCGCCCCAGGGCTGAAGATACACAGGATTGCGCCGTGAGTTCAATACCTAAGCAGAAATTTGAACCGAAATTTCTGAAGTTTACCTGCTGCATTCTGCCCACTGCCCCAAATACAGAGAGATGTCAGAGCTTGGAAAAGAATTTGCATTGTGCAGTGGCTAGAGAGCATTCCCAGCCTCTACATATCTGTTTAATTTCCTTTATAAAGTAACCATAGATTTATTTTAACAACTTGCGCTGGCTCTTAATAAAACTGCTCATGTTGTCTTTTGTGATGTACATTATGTCACAAAGAAGCAAGATCCCTATTAAACCATCTTTAGTCCCAAGAGAAGTTGCTTAGCAGTGATAAGATCATGAGTTAGGATTGCCATTTAGCTGTCAAAACTCAACTTTGCACAGTTTTTTGGTCCTACAAAAACTCTGTTGGATCAAACATGCCCCCGATTTTTCAGTGATTGAAGGACATATTTTCACAATATTCCTTACACAGTTACATTGTTCATGAATACTTGTGTTTCAATCATCTTTGTTAGAGAAATTAAAAACTCTTATTTCTTTTTTGCTATTTGCTTATATAAGCTAACAGAGGTCATGT
Source organism: Plestiodon gilberti rubricaudatus (assembly GCA_026170595.1). Lineage (NCBI taxonomy): Eukaryota > Metazoa > Chordata > Lepidosauria > Squamata > Scincidae > Plestiodon > Plestiodon gilberti. The sequence goes on from JANXHW010000002.1 coordinate 43,946,625, forward strand.
TAAAATTAACAGGACTGGTTCCTAAGACAAGACTTTTCTGAATCAACCACATCAGCAAATTTGAAGTGTTCATTTCCTTATGAGCATGTAAAACTTTAATGGGTGATGAAAGATCCTCACCTTGTGTTCCAGATGCCCCAAAAATCTTACCAAAAAAATCATAACAGTATTTAATTGGAACCCTTCACACTTCTTTTGGCAATAGATTCTATGAGACATGTTTGAAAAGGCTACCGGTATTTTGATTCAGAAAGAAGAATATTTTATTCCAGAAGAACAAAAGTCAATGTGATGATGTAGGAAGCCAATAGTGGAAAAATAAATCCACTGCAGGATTTATTTTTAATATTTTAAAAAATAAATCCACTGCAGAAAGACCCGCTGCTTTCTCCGCACGGAATGGCTCTGACAGCGAGGGGGTGGGGCCGCCTCGTGCCGGCTTGTAAATGGGGATTAGGACGGGATGCAACTTACAGTACCGCCCCCACTGTAGGAATGTCTCTGATCACATGAACCCAGCACCCAGGAGGAAGAAAAAACTGTACTACCAGCCCTATGGGAGAAATTAACTGCCTACACAAAAATCCCATCCAAATGTCAACTAAAAATTCCATTAAATTAATTGGCATGCTTATTGTATGCCAAGAATACTTGAGTGCATTAAAAAAATTCTTCGTTTAAAACACTGAAGAGCAGTAATTCAGCTGCACAAAAAATATTAATACTGTACAGGCTTCAATCCAGAAATGCACACATGCAGTTGGCTGTCCATATGCTGCAATGCACCTAGCTGCAATGTTCATCGTTGACAGCATTACTCAATTGTTTGGAAGAAATGAGGTGGAGGGGCTCAGCCCCAAAGGAGTGGAGAAGAAGGGAGAGAAGTTGGTGAAGAAGAGAGTGGCCTGATACCTTTTGTGGGTGCTGGTGGCACAGCAATTCTTGGACAGTGGAGGGAATAGGATTATTTGACACAGCACCAGTGGCTCTTTGAGCTTTAGTAACAACAGCAGTTGCCTCCTGCCAACCTAGCAGTTCCAAAGCATGTCAATGTGAGTAGATAAATAGGTACCGCTTGCGGGAAGGTAAACAGCGCTCCGTGTTCCAGCTGCATGCTACGCGCTGCGGTAAGGAGAGTCATGCCGGCCACATGACCACGGAGGCGTCTTCGGACAACGCTGGCTCTTCGGCTTTGAAATGGAGATGAGCACCACACCCTAGAGTCGGATACGACTGAACTTAATTGTCAGGGGATACCTTTACCTTTAACAACAGCAAAGCCAAGGAAAGACAGGTGGACAAAGACATAAGGAATCTGTGACTAGGCTTTTTATATCTTAAATTCCCATATGGAAGCCCAGAGGCAATTGTGGGATGAACTCATCAAGAACGTTTGTTTCTAGATGGCCTTTGATGTTCCATCCACAGCTCAAACCTCTGTTATTTGCACCCTGCATGTATGATTGCTAGCATTCAACTTTTGAATGAGTTTGGCCACAGGGTTGCTAAAGGAAGTTACTTTCTTACGGAAGCTATGGTTAGAGGCAGTTCTTTTGTGTCGCTAAAGACTTTGTTTAGTCCAAAGCACCTAAAGCACTTAAACGTGACTTGTTTACAGATTACAATCTGCTGCACCAGTAAGGTTTGGCCAGTCGTGGAATTTTCCAACAGAAAGAGAAAAGGGCAAGGTTTCTCCTAAGCCAGCCAGCTACAAGATATGTGTATATATGCAATTACTCTGATGAACCATAGTTTTGACCTACCCCTAGAAGTCTGGGTGGATAAGATCTCTGCCTGAAATCCTGGAGAGAGCTGCCAGTCAATGTTGGCAATATTGACCAAGATGGAAGAGTGGTCTGATTCATTCTTTGGCAACTTCTTGACTTCTTCAAATGAGCTCGCTGAAGTGCAACTTTGCCATTAAAGGAGTAGGTTCTTTTTTTCATTCAAGAATGTCTACCAGTAGCCTTAAGTACGCTTACCATTCATACCGGAAATTCCAGGACAGTCCATGAACCCGAGCTCTGGTCACGGATTTGTCCCAGAACGTTTCCGGGCCGGTGCAAGCCCCCGAAGCTGCTTTGGGGGCTTTTAAAATTTTAAAACTTACCTTTTTTGCTGGCGGCGGCCATCTTGGATCTCACGAAATCTCACGAGATCCAAGATGCAAAAGCGCACTTCACTCCCCCAAAATAAAAAGATTTTTTAAATTTTATTTTATTTATCTATTTATTTAGTTAAATAAATAAATAAATAAATAAATAAATGTGGGTTGGGGTCCTGGTTTAGAACCGTGAAAATCTGGTAAGCCTAGCCTTAAGGAGAAGACTAAAGTTCCTGCTGTGTTCAGGAGATAACCCAGATTTGTTGATCAAACAGCAAGCAGTGATCAAAACATCACCATTCTTCTTCTGAGCAATCACAAATGAGATAGAAATATGACCAAGGAGGGTAGAGACAATATACTGTATATAGATACTATGCTTACTTTGTCGTGAAGCTGCTGAACATGATGCTCCTTGAATAAATTTTTTGGCTCTCTAAGCTTTGCATTAAGTGCTCTCTCTCTCTCTCTCTCTCTCTCTCTCTCTCTCTCTCTCTCTCTCTCTCTCTCTCTCTCTCTCTCTCTCTCATTGTCTTTATGCTGGAAGGGTAACACTGGATTCCTATTCAGAAGACTTGCTCCTTTGCAGCAGATGAAAATGCAGATGCTCCCCTTGAGAGAGGCATGACAATGTCACTCAGGATAAGTCTATTGTGCAAAAGAAAGGAGGATAATTTTCTAGTCTAATAGGATCCTTCACACATACTCGTACATGCTGCTGATTTTTTAATAAAATGCACGGAATCATTCTTATTAACGTCCCGATCACTTTTTGCAAAGAGTGAGACCCAGATGATGACTGAATAATCAGGCGTTGATGAGGGTGCAACAATAGGTGTGTGCTTCTGGTGAATAAACCCATCCCAGGGGCATTTAAAGCATCATCTGCAGATGTGGCCCTCCAGTCAATCAGACGTGTGATTGCATCATGTAAATGGCACCCTGAGGACTCCCCTTATTTGCTCTTATGAAATTCCTGTCAGATTTTTTGCATAAATAATTCAGGCAAATGGCTTTGGCCACTGCAAGCTGCCAATTATTACAATGCCACCATTCACCATCACTCATTGCTGTTGTGTCAGCTCTTCCATTACACATCCCCAGATTCCAGACTTAAGAACCCTATTATTCAGTTTTAGCTCAAGGGCAATTATTTTCCACCTTGTCTTGTCAACCTTGGCAAATGTTATATATATATATATAACATTTATATATATATATATATATATATATATATATATATATATATATATATATATATATATATATATATATATATATAGAGAGAGAGAGAGAGAGAGAGAGAGAGAGAGAGAGAGAGAGATAGATAGATAGATAGATAGATAGATAGATAGATAGATAGATAGATAGATAGATAGATAGATAGATAGATAGATGGCTGGCCAGCTGGCCTTTCCACTATAAAAGCTGGTGTGCAAAGCTCTGCAGTGAAGCCCACAATACATGGAAACCATAGCTGTTTTTACTTCATGCTTCAATCAAACGTGCCTCATGTATTCTAATGGGTGATCTTCTCTTGGGAAGTTACACCACCTGATCTGTGCTGTCAAACAGATGAAAGTTCCCATTCCTCAATAACTGAAATAATTGAACATCATTTTGCTATGAAAAACAGCTTTGTGAACTTTTCTTTTTGTTGAAAAGCAATATATAACTATTCTAAATAAATAATAGCAATATTAAAATACAAAAAAAATCACAGCATAGTTAGATACTCATTAATGTTGAAAGATTCAGAGGAATCATAAGTGAAAACTGAAATTCTCTACATCTATTTCCAAACTGAAAGTATATGTAAAATGTTAATGCTATGGGCTCTTTGAGCTGGTGCAACTAAAACGTTTGCACTGAAAAGCAGCCATAAAGCGCACACTGGCAGTGCGCTGAGTAGGATGCTGCCAGAGCACCAACGGGAAGGCCTGAGACTTCTCATGCCCGTCGCTGGACCACTGGCTCCCACCAGAACAGGTAAGCCAGTGGGGGAGGCGAGAGGGGTGGGGGAGAGCACAGTGGGGTAGGGAGGGGTGAAACTGGGCAAGGAGAGCAGAGGAACAGGGGCGGGAAGGCTGCGGGAAAGTTCGATCCTACAGCAATGGCGTGCACCAGATCCTATCCCCTCCAGCAGCAGCCTCCCGACCCCTTTCTCTCCTTGGACCTGTGCCAATGAAATCACTGGTGCAGGTTCGAGGAGACCCTTTGCAGGGCAGGAGGCTTATGGAGGGGATGGGGAAAGATGGTTTAAATCCCCTTTCCCCTCCAAAGCCTTCCATTCCACCCCACCACCACCCCGCTGGTACAGCTCATGCCTTTTCTAGGATTGGGCTGTAAATGTCCCTCATAGTAAATAGTCTCTAAGATTTTCATGGCCAGCTATAATAAAATGATTAAAGGTTTTCAGGCTGTCTGACCACGGTCCCAATAAGGTAGAAACTCCCAACGTTTCTCCCATTCTTTCACAGGCTTCTTCCAAGGGAATCATTCATAGTAGATTCACAGCCCAATCCTATGCTGGCCTCTGCCAGAGGTACTGGGCTCCACACTGTCACAAACATGCCGTAAAGCACATTATGATGGCTTAGAGCAGCGCTCGCCAGAGACAGGTGAGTTCTACACTGGCCAGCAGGGAAGTAGGAGGAGGGTGGTGGGAAGGCAGGGAGGAGGTGTTTTGGGGTGGAGAGATGGAGGGTAGGAGGTCGAATCAGGTCCGGGGGGGAGCAGGCTTGGAGGCCTCCACCAAATCGTATCCCCCGTCCTAGGCTTGAAAGCCTGACACCGGGCCCCTTGAGGATACCTCCAGCCCAACGCTGGATACAGTGGAGATCCTCACATGATAGAAAAAAATTACCATTTATATACCAGGTTCAGACATCAAGAGTGTGCAAAGAAACATTCTTTATGTTTACTGCTTATTAATAGAACTGCCTTCTCTTGAATACTCACCAAATGCCAACTCTGACTGCCTTTCATAAGCTTTACAAGACATATTTGTTGGAAAGGGCTTTGGAAGGTCAGGGTCAACAATGGATTGGGGACCTGTAAGGTATTGTTATGAGTTTGCCTGCCTCAAATTAGCATGAAGAGGCCTATCTGTATTGTTTTGCCTGACAAACGTGATGGGTGATCAGGGACTTAATCAAAGGGCTGAATGTTCCTTGATGGCTCTAGCATTTAGACTGTAATCTCCATCAGAGGGTATTAACAGAGATAGACAGCTAAAAGGAGTGTTTATTGCAGTTTGAATGAAGGCAGAGACTCACAGCCCAATCCTGTGTAACTCTTGCACTGGTATAGCAGTAGATCCACCGGTATAAGTGCACTTATGCCAGTGTAACTTGCTGTATGCCGACGAATGCAGGATGGACGCCGGCGTAACCCCCCTCGGACACCGTGCATGTGCAGTTCGGATGCGGGACAGACTGCAGCGCAATTCCGCCAGTGCAGAGGTGTCCGAACGCCTCTGGAATGTCCCCTGCACTGATGGGAGTTGCAGCGGCGTCCGTCCCACATCTGAACTGCACATGCGTGGCATCCAAGGGGGGTTACACCAATGTCTGTCCTGTGTCCATTGGTGTACAGCAAGTTACACTGGCATAAGTGCACTTACAACGGTGGATCTACTGTTACACCGATGCAAGAGTTACACAGGATTGGGCTGACAGAGTAATACAGAGTGCTGCGAGCAGCGGCGTTGCTAGAGGTGGGGCGGAATGGTAAGTCTTGCACAGCAGTAACCGCTCCATTCCATGGTGGCCCCGCCCACTTGCCATCAGAACCAGTCGAGCGGCGAAGGCAACATGCAGGGAGTCTCCTGTGCATTGCCTTCGCCGCTCGACTGATTCCGACGGCAAGTGGGCAGGGCCACCACTGTGCAAGACTTACCATTCCACCCCACCTCTAGCAATGCCACTGACTGAGAGAGCTATGAGTTCAAATTGATGCAGGATCAATGGCTATGGTGCCTGGGGTAAGAGTCTATTTGTTTTCCACTATGCTCAGCCTGCATATTTATAAATAAAGAGCTATTACAAAGAAACAATAGGTCTCCAGTACTCTCATTCCAGGAGACCGAAACCCAGTAGCCCAGCCCTTGGACTTCTCACTGATTGGGAAAGTGAAGAGTGCTTAACGGTTCTTTACAATATTTTATTCTGTGGGAGAGTGCTACCTGCCCAAGGTTTCAAGATGAGGCATGCTGGAAATTGTTATTAGTCAATTAATTCATCCACCCTACTTTAACAAAGGAAAAGGAAAAGCATTTGCTGGCACATAAAGATGATTCCACCTTGTTGCCGTCTCTCAGCATTACTAACCTTGTAGGGTTGGTAGGAGAATAAACAACATGACTGTACATGGGAAAGCAGAAATAATTAATCAATTAAACTGATTAAGTGCAGCAACAGTGAAAAGAATTATGCAGTGGGATTGTGCACAAAAGGATCGTCATGAAAACGAACAGCCCAATACTCCCAGATGGCTAGTGGAGAGGAAAAAGACAAACTTTGCCAGATCTTCTTTTTGTTTCTAACCAGCACCACAAAATTGTTTCAACTCATTGCTGTTGTGTATGGTCTCTTTACGGATGAGAAGGCCATGGGAACAGTTTTGCAGCAGAAGCCTGTATGAGTAGATCAGCCTGTCTGATCCCCTCAAGCGCCTGAACAGTCTTATGCTCAGATGTACTAGAAACCAGAGTCCACAGATGATCTGTGCTTGCTTTTTTTTCCCACCAGCCTACGTTTTATGCTCTAGCCCAGTGGTTCTCAAACTGGTGGGTCGTGACCCACCACAAAAACCAGATGCACCCTTAAGGTGATGTGCGGTGACATCGGCGCCATCCCGCCGCCTCTGCCGCCGGGAAAGGTTTGTTTTTTTTTCACCTACCAGGGGTCGCGATGGTTCTCCGACGTCCCCTTTGCTGGCCTCCCCGCACTTCCGATTGGCTCCCTGAACTGAAGCAAACAAGACCCACTTCCGGCACTTTTAAGAAGACAGAAAATAATGACATGCTTTTAACCTATATGAACATATACAGCTGCCTGCTGCTGAGTCAGACCATGAGTACATCTTGCTCAGTATTGTCTTCTTTGCCTGGCAGTAGCTCTGCAGGCTTTCAAGCGAGGTGTTTTCCAAGCCCTACCTGAGGTAACAGAGACTGAACCTGCATGTAAAGTGTGCACTCCACCTTTGCTCCATCCACAGTGCTGTCTCTTGAAAGACCACTAAAGCAAACGCCGCCTTTTTGAATCTTGGGTGTATCCAAGAGGAAGCCTGTGGACTTTGCTGAATGTTGCCCCTATGACAGTGTTGAACTGCCCTCCCTTCCCCTACTGAAATCACATATGGTGTCTTTGCTGATAGGGTGGGACATAAGCACAGATTCGCAGCCAATATGGGCCAACATTATTCTCCTTCCTGCACACAGCACAGCTGCATCTTACAAGCTTTTCCAAGATTGGATGGAGTTGGGACACAGGCAGGAAGTGACAATGTCATCCTCTAATATCACAAACATGCACCGTTTTTCCTCAGTAATAAAGAGCGGGCTCAGCAGCACGTCGTACACTTGCTAGTGTTAAAAGGCAGTGGCAGCTTTTACACCTAAGTGAAGTGAGTGCATTTTCCCAGCTCAACAGGGGAGGGAGGAGACAGCGATGCCTCCTTATAATTTTTCCCTCTCCTTCCTTCCCTCTTTGCACATGCAGATATCGAGAGCCACAAAAGCTTATTACAAGAAAAATCACAAAGCGAGTTCTCGAAGAAGCCTGTTTCTGTTCGTGTAGCAGCTCTGCCTGCCGAAAACACTGGACTTGATCAAGGAGGAAAATGGAGATGATTGGCTTTAATAACTCTTATTACAGGAAGTCTATGGAGTTTTGTTATCGATGCATCCAGGCATAATAGAGCAAATATGTTATGTTTCGCTTTGTGCCTGCTTGGAGGTGGGGGGAGGAGTCCTGCAGTCTGAATTAGCCATTGACCTTTGTTCCATAGCCTGAATTGCTGTTCGGGAGTGATTAAATGATGCTTTGCAGGCCACTCAGTCAGTGCTAGTCAATAAGCTATTAGGACCATCATTGCTAGTGTGTCACACTCAGGTTTGAATAGTGTGATTAGTGCCATTATCAAGACCTTTGCAGCCCCCTTGTCAAAGCACACTCTGCCTTTCTGAAAGATTTGTTTTGCACAGTATTCAAAGGAACTGTAACAGTGTCTTAACAGTGGCTTACATGTCGAAGCCCGGAAGACTTCCATAGTCATCTGAGAATTCAGCTTTCACCTCCCTGTCAGGAGTTATCTGAACTTCTAAGCTTTCAACCAGTTGATCCGAGGAGTCAGTGCTCACTTGTATACAGAAGGCAGATTTGCAGGGATGTGTATTATTTTTTCTAGCTTGTTCCAGTTGTAAAATTAGGTTTTGATTTTGAACAATTTAGGAAATGGGAGTCAGGGACTGATTGTTAGAGTAGAACCAATGACTGTAGCTTTAGGGAAGCTAAAGAAATGGTTAAGGACAGTTTTCAAATTATGGAGGGGGGGCAGATGAAGCAGAAGCAGAACTTAGAAGCAGAAGACCATGTGGGGGGCATCCTTTTAACAAAACTGGTAGGAGTCAGAGCAAGTCTTGTGCATTTCATTAATTCCCCCCCCCCCCTGAGCACTGCTTAAGGGAAACACATAGGGACTATGAGAAGGACATGATGGTAGGCAAGTTACAAAGCAGACATTTTTCTTCTGTCTGGGAAAACCCATGCTCAGTGCGTTGCTAGCGCGCCCCGGGGGGCGGGGTGATGACGCATTTTGCATCATTTCCCCGGGGCAGGAGGGCCCATCAAAAGCACTGAAAACAGTGCGAAAACACTCTGCAAATGCAGCCACTCTGGCTGCAAACACAGCTGCGGAGCAAAAAGCTGCCACCACAGCCTCCTTCTCGTGAGGAGACCACAACTGTCACCAGGGTACAGCACACACACCCGGCCCCAGCCTGGCTACGCTACTGCCCATGCTGATCCCTTTTTGGTTTCTAAGCTTTTAGTAGGCACTGCTTTTCTATATAATCACGAGGACTAGACATTTAAACCATTTTTTTTAAAGGCAGAGGTGAGTTGGGGGGACTTTGAACATGCCACTTCATTACATCTTTCTCTTGCAGTGAACTATTCGTCCACAATCCCCTCTGTAGCTTTTTCCCCTAAAACATTTTCCACTTACACTTTACTCCTCTCTTACTTCCCAACATCTTCCACAAAAACAGTGGTGCCATCTATCAGGTGCGAGGTTTCCACCAGGTTCCATAGTCTCTTCTCCTTTTCCAATCCAATCTTCTGGCTTCTTCCTTATTCCCTTATTCTGATCACAATCCATGTGGTCACGATCCATGTGGAGGGGCCAGTGCTCAGTGGCAGAGGACCTCAGTAGCAGAGGACCTCCAAAATCCATGTGGAGGAACCAGAGCTCAGTGGCAGAGGACCTGTTTGCATGCAGAAGGTCCCAGATCCAATTCCTCACATCTCCAGGAGGATCACAAAAAACACCCTGCCTGAAACCCCGGAGAGCGGCTGCCTGTGTGTACACAATTCTGAGTTCGATGGACAAATGGTCTGATTGAGTAGAAGGTTTTCCTTGTTCCTAACTGTTCTTCTGTTTCTAATTCCGTGACATATTCTGGTGGTCTCTTCATCTTCAGCCTCTCCCTCTTTTCTAATGTGGTTATATCTTCTTGCAAGAACCCAGAGTTACGTCCCAAATACTGTGCTACAAAACTGAGAGTTGATTCTTTAGTTCCTTCAGAGCACACATTGCAGTCGCGGAATGCCATCAAGAGCACTCTACTCTTTGGGAGTACATCACAGCTGTAACGTATAGAACAACTATTTACCACGTGACACCCTGCCATCTTGCTGTGAGCCTCCACACCTAGCTCTGGCAGCGACCACTAAGAATAGGTATCTCAGATCAGGGTGTGAAGACCAGCACCTAATGGGAGAGATCTGTAATTAGTTCTATGGCCAGGACATGAGTTGTTGTTCAGTCGTTGTCGTGTCTGACCCTTCGTGACCCCATGAACCATATCACGCCAGGCCTTTCTGTCCTCCACTGCCTCCCAGAGTTTGCTCAAATTCATGTTCATTGCATCAGTGGTACTATCTACCCATCTCATACTCTGCCTTCCCCTTCTCCTTTTGCCTTCAATCTTTCCCAGCATCAGGGTCTTTTCCAATGAGTCCTCTCTTCGCATTAGGTGGCCAAAGTATTTGAGCTTCAGCCGCAGTACCTGTCCTTCCAGGGAACAGCCAAGGTTGATTTCATTTAGGATTGACAAATTTGATCTCCTAGCAGTCCAAGGGACTCTCAGGAGTCTTCAGAGGCGTTTCTGCGGTAGGGGCGGTACCGTAAGTTGCGCCTCGTCCTAGTACCTAGAATGGCCGTCGGAGCCATTCCGCGCTGCAAAGGCGACAGGCAGGAGACTCCCTGCCCATCACCTTCGCTGCGCGGAATGGCTTCAATGGTGAGGGGCGGGGCCTCCTCATTCTGGTTTGTAAACATGGTACTAGGATGGGGCGCAACGTATAGTACCGCCCCTACCGCAGAAACACCTCTGGGAGTCTTCTCCAGCACCACAATTCGAAAGCATCTATTCTTCGGCGCTCAGCCTTCCTTATGGTCCAACTCTCACAACCATACATTGCTACTGGGAACACCATCGCTTTAACTATACGGACTTTTGTTGGAAAGGGTGATGAGTTATTCACCACCAATCAGCCATGTTCAGTAGCATCATGGTGATAAGCATGCCATGTGTCCTGTCAGCCTATTTTGCTTCTCCACTATTTGAATATGTCATGACTTAACCCATTCACTTGGCCTGCAATCCTGCACACACTTTCCAGGGAATAAGCCCCATTGACAACAATGGGACTGTATTTTTGTGTAGACGTGTCTAGGATTGCACTCTTGCTGTCTTCTTCTAACGGTCATCAATTGGCTTTTTTTATATCTTCTCCAAGAGCTTTCTCTCTTGCAATCCACCAGGACTGTTGTAAGCAAGGGCCAGTTCTGGCATTATGTTGTATAACATTGTGGATTCATGGGAGCTCTGTTGACATCTATATGTGCTCTGCAATGGCCTGCCTGAGGCAAGATATTGGGAAGGCCATTCCCAGCAGCATCCTTGTAGCAAGCATAAGGTGTATACTGGCCCTAGCTAGCAGTTTATATCTGTCTTCTTCCCTTTGCTTCTTCTCCATTGAACACCTGATCTATTACACCCCATTGCATATTGTCCTCTCATTATCACAAATTGAATTCTTGATCTATTCCAATTGCCCTGAATTAATGGCTGGGGCATGTTGTTCAGACCAGTCACTGTGAAGAGGCTCTTTCTGGCAGCATCCCTGAGATGACTATGATCTATACACTGGTCAGCCAAGAGGGCAAAATTCTTGATCGTCCTGGACAGAGCCACAAAAGAAAACAACAGAAGGTCTCAGCAGTGCTGATTTGCCCTTTGTTGTTGGGAGCATATTTGGTTATTAGCAGGCTATTGCTGAGAAATGGCTTCCTTCTGTTGGGGTTTGTCCTAGGATTAATGATGTTGAAAAAGAAGGATGAAAACAGAATGAAAGAGCACTGAAGGATAATCTCTCTTTGTGTATATGGAACCTATATCTATATTCTGGGCATTCATACGTAGTGTATATGCAATATTATTAGTCTGATTACTAGCAACAATAATAAAATGCATCATCTATTTGCTGTCGGGTGTTTGCATTTTTGTGTTTTTTGTTTAAAAGAAAAAATGCTAGTGTTTGTGGTCCTAGGAGAAATCTAATACTGAGACAAACCCCTTTTGGGACTCCTTCAAAGTGTCTTTTGTCAGAATCTTCTCATTTACCTTGTCAAAATGAAATACGAACCACGCTTGCAGACTCAGAGAGCTCCTTGCCATCCAGTTCTCTAGCAATCCCCATAGCAATAATCTACAATGGACCTATCATGTAAGGCAACATTACAAGAAAATAGCTGAAAAAGGAAATCTCTGAACAAAAAGCAAAGTCTTTTTTCTTTAAGGCTTTGAAGTTCCAGGGGTCTGTGGTAGGAATCATTGTTGATGGAGGATATATGTACCTCATGGGGGAAAGGATGTCTCTTTGCCTATTGTTTCACGTTCAGTTGTTTTCCTTCTTTTAATGCTTTTATTTTTGTTTTATTTGGGAGCTTGTAATGAGAGTTGACAGTTTGTCAGGGCAGCTGTCAAAAATGTGTGAGGAGAAGATATTTGCCTTCAGGACAATGAGCCCAGTTACTTCTTGTTAAGTGTGATTAAGACTTAGTTCTTCCTGAGGTGGTCAACCTCTGTCTGGTGGTGGTCAACCTCTGTCTGGAACTCCTTCTGTCAAGACTTTTCTCCTTTGGTGAGCATTTGATCTGCTGAACAGCTAATTAGTTTAATCTTTCTCATATTTTAGCTGAACTGCTTTGCCTGCTGTTTTATGCATTGTTATTATTTGTATGTTATTATTATGGTTGTAATCCACCTTGAGAGTTTTAACAGAAAGGCGAGATCAAAATATGTGTATACTGTATTTGTTTGTTGGTACTTGAGTATAACACAGACACATACTAGCTAACATTATATTAAGAACACCTATTGAGGTATTCCACATGTTACAAAGAAGTGGGGGGGGGGAATGTAAATTGTTCTCATTACATGGTTCTGCTATAATGCACAAAAAGGGAACCTGCTATGGATGTGCAGAAATCCCCTAAGAGGCCTAAGAAATCCCCTAGGGCCTAAGAGATTTCACTTGTCTTTGTAGAAGCTCATTTGGTTTCCCTTGAAAATTCTCAGATGTCTCTTCTTGGGAAGAATCTTGAATTTTGCTTTGAATTTTCACTTTTGGGATTTTCACATTTGGAATTTTCAACTTTGGGATGTTTTGCTGCCTGTTTTATTTATTTAGTTAGTTTATTTACACATCTAAAACTTGTACATCTCACCTGCGAAACCTCCTTATATACACCTGAAGTGCAAAAGAAAAGGAAACAACTCACTTACAGCCCATTCCAACCCAAGTGCTAAGCAGCCCAAGTCAGACCTAAAGTCAGCCTAAGTCGTTTAGGTCGAAGTTAGGTCTGGAATGCAACCATTTAGGGCGAAGTTAGGTCAAAGTTAGGTCGAAGTTACGACCAACGGACTAAGAACAGCCCATTCCAACCCAAGGGCTAAGCAGCACAAGTCAGACCTAAAGTTGACCTAAAAGTGGGCGGAACATGGGCGGACCGTGGGTGTAACGGGGGCGGCAACCAATTAACGTTGGATTCCAGACCCTGGCAAGCACAGACACGCCCCCTCCAACACAAATGCTGACACAAAATTTAGGTCGACCAAAAAGGTGGACCCAAATTCGAGGAGACCCATAGGAGCCATTTTACCTTACCTAAGCCAGCCCTCTCCTGAAAATTTCTAACACCCTACTCCTGAGTTAGGTCAGAGTTAGGACGGAGTTGGGCCTGCTAGGTCTGGAAACCGACAGAGTTATGCCTAAGATAGGGAACCTATCAGCACCCAGCCCCACCCAGCCTCATTCCCACAAAAGCCCAGCCCCAGACCTCCAGTCACTCTCTCTCTCTCTCTCTCTGAGCACGTGGCGTGGGGTTCTGTCCCTCACAGCCACAAAGTGGGACTTTGTCGGTGGAGGGCAAAATTCACAAACACCCCACTTCTCTCTTCTCCTCTCTGCCTCCCTCTAGGGCAGAGAGGGCTGTTCTGGCTGTGGCCAACCTGTTTACAGCTGTGCCTGGGCAGCTGCCTCCATGCAAGTGTTTGCTAACCCATGTCTTTCTCCCAGCCCCTCTTCCCCCCCCCACAGGCAACAACACCAGCCGGTAAGAGCAGGGTTTGTGCTAACATGTGGTCTGACTGCTGCCTCTTTGCATTTAGAAATATAGGAAGGATACATGCCTCTTTACCAATGTGTTGTCTCATAGCTGTCTGCATAGCCTGCCATGACATGCCTCTCTACCAATCTGTTGTCTCATAGCTGTCTGCATAGCCTGCCATGATATGCCTCTCTACCAATGTCTTGTCTCATAGCTGCCTGCTTTGCCTGCTATGATATATAGGATACATGCCTCTTTACCAATGTGTTGTCTCATAGCTGTCTGCATAGCCTGCCATGATATGCCTCTCTACCAATGTCTTGTCTCATAGCTGCCTGCATAGCCTGCCATGACATGCCTCTCTACCAATGTGTTGTCTCATAGCTGCCTGCTATGATATATAAGATACATGCCTCTTTACCACTGTTCTGTCTGATTGCTGCCTGTAGTCATGTGAGCAGACAATGCCACAAGTGTGGAACTGTTAGCCTTATGTAGACACCAGCTGTTCCCCCCCCCCCTTTTCTTCACAGGGTCTACTGACAGGTCAGTATTGCTAGGTTTGCCATGATTGTGACCCTCAAGTTGTGTTGTCTCTCTCTTTGACCCTTTCCCCTTACAGGATCATGCTCTCCTTACACCCAGGTAAGCAGCTCAGACCATGCTATGTGTGTCACACCTATCAGCTGTGTTTTATTTCTCTCCCTGCAGGCTTTTGCAACCGACACACTGGCTTGTTGTCAATGGTGACTGCTTCCACATACCAGCTGACATGTAACTCCCCCTTGTTTTTTGTCTCCCCAGGAACGTCCACTATCACCTACCTTCCTGGGCGCACCCCTGGGCCTGCAGTCTGGTTGCCCCACTGTCTGCCTCGATGCTGCCAGAGGTCAGGGAGCCAGCCCTGCAACCCTCCTCAGCTGCCGGCGCTGCTGCTGCTGCTCCACCTCCTCTTGCTGCCCCTCCCCTTTCTATGCAGCAGGCTGTGGTTCCACAGGGGAAGAGCCTGCATCTCCAGGTCCATGGGGCAGGTGTGCTGCTGCTTTCTGATTGGCTGCTGTGACTACCCCTGACAGCCTTGCCTGGCCATGTCTGCTAACGTTCCAGAATAATAAAGATGCCCCTCGGGCAGAGCCCCAGTGAAACATATGTGCCCAGTGTTTACACAAGCATTGCCCCACACACACACAGACAGCCCCCAGCACTGAAGCCCCTACATGAGTCCCATCCAGGGCCTGCCACGGCCTTCCCTGGGAGAACCCAGCAGGGGCGCTACACGACCCCCATGGCACAGAGGGGAGGGGGGAGTCAGGGGGGCCTCTCAGGCAGGCAAACAGTGACAGCCAGGGTGTCCGCCCGTAATGCAGGCGCCTCCGTCGAAGGTCTGCCCGTAATGCAGGCGCCTCCGTCGAAGGTCCGCCCGTAATGCAGGCGCTTCCGTCGAAGGTCCGCCCGTAATGCAGGCGCTTCCGTCGAAGGTCCGCCCGTAATGCAGGCGCCTCCGTCGAAGGTCCGCCCGTAATGCAGCCACTTCCGCCCAAAGTCTGTCTGCATAAGAGGCGCCTGTTTATGCATCACCTTCATCGGCGGAGCGCCCCCTGTGTCCCTATCGGTCTCTGCAGACCCCTCTCTCGGAATCTGTCTCCCACCAGCCTTGTTGTCTGTCTGTCTCTGACCCACCCATGCCCCTCCCCAGCACCCCCTGTCTGCCTGCCTGTGTGTCTGCCTCTCCTCCCACTCCCTGATGATGGCTGCTGGCCACCCCCCACCCTGCTAGAGCGCCTGCCGTGAGGCGCCGTCGTCACCCCATCTGGGGGTGTGATGAGCTGTGTGAGCCCTTCACGCTCGCAGCAGACAAGCATCTCTTGGTCTTGGCCGGGGCACAGAGCAGCAGGCACGCCGGGATGCCTTCTTTGTGGGCATTGCCCTGGCCTTGGAGGCCCAGGGCTTCAGGCAGCGCACGGGCGAGTCATGTCAGAGGCATTTCCAGTCCTCATGAGACCCCCCTTGTGTGTGACGTTCCCACCCCCTCCCCTTCCCTTCCCTCCCCCGCTCACCCCCCAGTGCAGCCTCAACGTGGCTTGGGGATGGCATCGCCTTCTGCAGGAGGGAGGGGACGGCCACTCTCCCCTGCAGCAGGTGGCTGATGCACAGGGTGCCCTGTGGCGGCTGGGCTCAGGCACCTCGCTCACCTGTCACCTGCCCTGCGCCCACCACATGACTGGCACAACCCCCCTGCCTGCGGTCAGCCCCTTTGCGACCGGGCTGCGACAGACCCTGTGGCAGCTGCCATGGATGGACGCTGACACATGCAGACAGAGGCCTGCACATGCCTGAGCCAGACACGGAGCCTGGAGAAGAGCCTGCCTGCCTGGGAGGTAAGTGTTGCCTGGATCCTGGGGTGGTGCTGGGCCACAGAAACTGCAGCCTGCCTAACTCAGGCATAACTCTAACCTACCTCAGGCATAACTTCTGCCTAACTTAGGCTGCACTTAGGCCACACTTATGCCTGACTTGGAGAGGAGTTGGGTTGGAATGGGCTGTTAGGCTCCTTTTCCCATCTCCCATCAACTCTTTATAAAATGCACAGCTGATCTCAGGACCAAACTCAGAGTGATGTTAATTCATATTGTTTGGCCTTAAAAGTTCATTGTGTTAAATAGTAGCTATGGGGGTCAAGAGAGGCTATTGCCTTCATGTCTTGCTTCTGGGCTTCCCAGAGGTATATGGTTGGCCACTGTGGAAAACAGGATGCTGGACTAGAAAGACCTTTGGCATGGAACCATACCCTTTCCGTTGTGAATTGATGGTGAACCTCTGTGTTCTTCAGATTTTTCAAGAACAGACACGACTTTCAGCAAAGCCATCTGTGACACACAAAGGGCATATAAATCTATTGACTCTGCAAATGACACAAAATCAGTGCTATTGTTGTCAACAACATTTGTCCTTCCTTCCTGGTTAACCTTCTTTCAGTCCCTACCAGCACTGAAGCAACTGCCTCAAGACATTCTGAACAATGCCAGAATTAATCAGTCATCATGTCATGGAAAAAAGAAAATGATACATTTAAGAACTGCTGCCTTCTTTTATGAAACCAAGATTGCTTTCAAAAAGCACAACTTGAATGAATGAGAGGAATTCTGACATGACCTCCAGGATAGATCCCTTTCAGTAAACATGAAGAAGACCAGCATGAATTTTGCTGATGTCAAAAACAGCAATAATCAAACTAGATTCTGTGACAGGCAAAGGACAACTGCAGATTTTAGCTTTCATTTGATAACAACTTGGGCCCAAACCAAACAGGCACTTGTCACATGGGAAAATACATCAACGAATCACATCAGTGGGTTTCAATTCACATGGGATTTGTGACCACACATTCACCACAATCCAGGGCTTTCTTCATGGTATAAGCCATGCCTCCGCAAAGAACACTGCCACAACTTATTTTTTATTTTTAAAACTTAATGTTTTGAGGGAAAACCTATGTCCTAGGATGCTCCAGTCCAGACATTTACATAAATAAGAGCCCAAGCCTATCCTCCCCCACCCCACACCGCACTGGTACAGCTGCGCCAAAAATGAGTATATGGGGGGGGGCAGATCAGGAGGCTTCAAAGGTGAGGCACTAGAATGTGGGCTGATGAGTATAGGATTCGGCTGTAAATGTTCTTACTCCCAGATCTTTCTTTCCTTCATCATACTCCTTCGTAGTACTTCATCAAAAATGCCTTGATTATAGCTCACAAAAAAAGCCTTATTCTAGAACTCCTGCTGTGTCCAAGCCAGAAGCATCTTGTTAGCATGCTGGAGCTCAAAGGTAGAACATATGCTTTGCATGTAGAAATTTCATGGGGTAATTTTCAGCATTTCTAGACTGAGCTGGGAAAGACTCCTATTTGAAACTTTGGAAAGTCACTGTAAGTCAGTGGAGACAATACAAGATAGATAGACCAATGCTCTGACCACTATTCCTCCCCCGACCCACCCAGTTCCATCCATCCCCTGCCTTCCTCCACCCCCCTGTGCTAACTTACCGGCAGCTGCAGGCATCCCTGGTCTGCTGGCGCACGGACCCCGCCGCTCACTGCTTGCACTGGTGTCCAGGCTATGCTGAATGGCTTATCATTCCGATGTCTCAACGCCCAATTAGGACTGGGCCTTATATGCTGCTGTTTTAATTATAAAACTGCTCCATACTGTCACCCCCCCCCTTAGTGGATTTTATTGTTTTTAAATGCGTTATGTATGGTTATGTATTGTTTAAATTTATTTTATGTATTATTTTAAATTATGTATTCTAATCTTGTTGTAAGCCGCCTTGGGCATTTGCCTTTCGGCATAGGAAAAGGCGGGATATAATTTTTTAAAATAAATAAATAAATAATCTGCAATAGGGTTTGTGTGCTTTTTTATCGATTGTCTTTGCTGATTCAGCAAAGTTTTTTTGATGATTTTCTGGCATTGGTCCCTGAGAAGCACCTGATGGATTTACAGAATTTGGTCACAAAGAAGGAAAATGTAACTTGATGTTCTACTTAACAGGCATTTAAAGAAAATTTCTAGCATTGTACACTATTTCTATCTGACATGTATTCCAACAATATAGAGGGATGTAGTCTTCAACTTCATAAGCTAACTTAACCTGTTTGGAACAGTTCTGTACAATTCTTTCCAAACTTTAGGTGCTGCAAATTCAACATGTTAATGATATATTGGCATCTAAAAGCAAAGACGAAAGACGTGGAGATTTTCATGACTGGATATGATTGCAATTGTATTGGGAAGTATGGGTTCCATAGCCATGTATACAATTTAATACGAAGAAATAAAATCCTTAAAACCGCAGTTGTAGTTCAATGAGTTCTTTAAAAAATTTTTAAAAAAATTAAAAACTTAAAATGCAACAAGAGTTAATACATACACAGACTCATACCAACGGGCAAGGGATCCTTATTTCTTAAGCCAACGCGAGGAGCGAAACGCTGGCTTAAGAAATAAGGATCCCTTGCCCGTTGGTATGAGTCTGTGTATGTATTAACTCTTGTTGCACTTTAAGTTTTTAATTTTTTTAATTTTTTTTAAAGAACTCATTGAACTACAACTGCGGTTTTAAGGATTTTATTTCTTCGTATTAAATTGTATACATGGCTATGGAACCCATACTTCCCAATACAATTGCAAAGACGAAAGAATGGTAGGCCGGCTTGGCAAAAGCAATTTGATTATTTTATTGTGCTTTATCTAGGAAAACAGACAGAGCAAATCAACTAGGTCAATTTGAGTTAAAGCTCAGCCACAGATTTGAAATGTAATCCTAATCTAAGCTTTGGTTTCCAGCTGTAAGCATTGTAACTTCTCTTATAGTTTTGTGATTCATAGATCTTAAATGACCTGGGTCCAACGTGTTTCAGGGAACAGTTTTACAGGCCCCCCCATGCTGGGTGGCCTCCTTTCCGGCGGTGCTTACCCAGAGATCCAGGTGGTGCGGACATGGTAGCTCGAGTGATTTCAAGCTTGCGTTGGGCCCTCCCTTCTGCCCTTGGCTCCGAGTGGCTCAAAATCAAGCCACTTCAGAGCTGATTGGCAGTGATGCAATGAAATGATGACATCATCGCAACACACACACACACACACACACACACACACACACACACACACACACACACACACTGGTAAGCCCCACTCCATTGGGCCCCGTGCTGCCTAAGTCCGGCCCTGCACCTCTACCTCGATGACCCTTTCCTCCTGCACTCCCCAGAATTAGCTAGAGAGACCCTGCACAAGTTCCCCAAACAGGAACTAGTTCCGGCAACATAAGGCTCTGTTAGGGTTGAGCAGCCTTACCATCGTCCCGGAATCGACACTGGCTTTGGCCTAGAGTGGACCCAAGCCACTCCCAAGGGTGCAGTGCAGCTGCCCAACGGGGTTCCTGCTTCTGTCGCATCGTTGACCGGACGTTCCAGAAGCCGGAAGTCCATTGGACAGACACAGTGCACTCTTGGGAGCGAAGCTAGCATCGATTCCGAAACGATGGTAAGACTAGGGATGGACAATAAGAGCTAAGTCCTATCCCCCCCCCCAGCACAGAGCATGCAGCTTGGCTTACGGAGCATGCACTGCATGACTGGGGGGGGCTATAGGCCATGGGCTGGGGGGGAGAACAGACAGCCTAGGGAAAAAAGTTCTTTACTTATCTCCCTGTTGGTTGCCTAGTCCCAAATGAGTCTCCTTGGACCTGTTCCAGCTCTTTAGCTGGCATAAGTCTGCAGAGCCTCCTGAGAGTGGATCTGGACTGGGAAGGGGGGCTAGGATCTTGCATGCACTAGTGCTGCCGAGATCCACTCCCCTCCCAGCCCTGAACCACCCCCAGCCCAGCTTACTCCCCATCCCGATCTGCCCACAATCCTCCCTAAAATCGCCCCAGCTGCTGCCTTGCCAGCAATGGCGGAAGACACAAGATGTTATGCAGGCCAGGGGTGCACTTGTGTGGCCTCCATCTATTTGCGTTGGCATAACCAGCCCACAGAACGGCAGAGCGGCTTTCATGCCATCAGCCCAGGACTTACAGTGGTGGATCGCAAGATCCACCTTGTAAGGCCAGGATAGTATTGGGCTATACGAAATTTAGCAAATCATGGTAGCATTTTAATTTAGGTTAATATTGGCAACCTAAATTAATATATAACCATGATGAATAAATATCTTGATAGTAACTGAAATTGTGATTATTACCACAAGGGTTATTGTAGACTACAAATTGTGTTGGGAATTTGGATGCAGCTTTTCCCAAATGATACAGAGTAGTTTAAGTTCAACCCTAGGATTTATAACATATAATTGTGTTACAAGTAATTAATGCTTTAATGACATTTGTCCATCTTTCTAACTAATCTCTGGGGGCTGTTTGATGGTAAATATTTGAACAGCTGGCAGGACTGAGAACAAGATTTTTGTCTGAGCCATAAGCGAAAAGAACAAGGTTGGAAAGTAATTGTGCTGGAAATCTGATTAAAGAATTATCTAAATTGATAGAAGATTATAAGTGATGAAATACAGGGGTGTCCTGCCTCGTTGACAGCCATGGTATAGACAGATAGCAAATGTTTTCCTTCTTGCAGCTTCCCCCTTTGTGCTTAAAAATACTAAATCTGCATGACTAAATTTTCACAGGGATAGGTAGGATGCATTTCTTGGCTTAGCTTCCCCATCGAAGAACTCTTATGTCTGCAGAATAAGGTGGTAATGGAGATATTATTATTATGAATATTTATATACCGCTTTTCAACAAAAAGTAGTTCACAAAGCGGTTTACACAGCAAAATAAATCAATAAGTGATATTGTTTAATGTGCATTATGGTTTTCTTCCCTGAACTGAATAGGGCTATATAGCATCTGTGAACTCTTTGAATGTTAGACGTCTATATTATCAGTCTCCATAAATCTTGGCTTTTCGAGCTGGATTTTCAATACACTTGATTGTACTTACACATCAAAACTGTGCATCCTTCTTTCTACCCTGCTGCTTCCCTTTCTATTATAATGGGTGGGGCAGAATTTGGAATACAGATATGCATGATATGGACAGAGGCGTTTCTACAGTAGGGGCAGTACTGTAAGTTGTGCCCCGACCTAGTCCCCGTTTACAACCCAGCATGAGGCATGCTCCCTGCGTACCCCCATGTACCCCCTCCCCAAATTTCTCCCCCCCCCCCGGAAAGGCAAAAAAGTGCTTTTTCTGCCTGCGGCGTGGCCGGGCGGGTCCTCCAGCTCACGCCGCAAGCCGGAGGGAAAGGCTAGTGCCCTGCCGATTCAGCAGGAATCGTCCCCCGTAGCTCTCCCTTTCCTTTGCTAACAGCCGCCATGTTTGATCTCCTGAAGTCTCACAAGATCCAAGATCGCAGCGTGAGATTTGGGACTGATTCTGGCCTGCGGCGCAGCCGAGCAGGTCCTCTGGCTCGCACCACAAGCTGGAGGGAGAGGCTACAGCCCTGCCAAATCGGGTGTGTTCCGCCTCACCTCCAGCGACGCTGGCTGTACCTTTTAACTTTTGCCTGGAAAAAAGAAAAAAATGGAAGATTTTCACAACCCATCAGCTCCTTAAAGGAAGCAACTTAATTTACACAAAAAAGAAGAAAAAAGAATGTTTGGCATCTCCTCTCACCTCTTGCTGTGTAATGTGTAGTTAGGAGCCACCTATATTGCAAAATTAACCTAGTTTCTATGGTTACAACATAGCAATCACCTACTGTTGCTGGCTTGAGTTCTCTCTTTCGAACATCCATTTCATTAATTTGATTTCTGCTGTTTGACATTAATTGGAATGCATTGATTTTAGGAAAAATGACAATGGTGCATTGGAGATCTTGCCAGAGGTTCAACATTTGGATGAGATTTGGAAAGTTAACAGTGATCCGAGGCTCACAGATGTCACAACTGATAAAATGCTAGACTCATTTTACAAGGCCGTACAAAGGCAGGCTGCTGAAATACGTAGGCCAGGCTTAATGGTGGTTGTGCAGAATTTCAGTGCAGAGGATGGAAAACACTAGAATGCATAGCAAAAAACCATCGTGGGGAAGACATGAAAGAATCATTATCTTTGGTCTGATGCTTGATTAATGCATAAAACTATATTGCCTTTCGGCATAGGAAAAGGCGGGATATATTTTTTTAAAATAAATAAATATATTTATTTATTTTCACACTTTATTTATTTATTTATTTATTTATTTTTAAAAAATTATACCCCGCCTTTTCCTATGCTGAGGCAAATGCCCAAGGCAGCTTACAACAAGTTAAAATACATAATTTAAAAACAATACATAAAATGCAAACAATAAATTTCTATCTGACAAGTGAACTCAGAGTAAAGGTAAAGGTCTCCCCTGCTCGAAAGCCAGTCATGTCTGACTCTAGGGTCCCTCACTTTATATGTGAATGAGGCAGCTGTGAGCATAAATATACAGTACATGGTTGCCCCATCAAGTTTCACTTCACATAAGGATACTTCAGAATGAATTCAGTGAATATGAGAAGAAGGGCTGCAGTTCTATTAATTGAAAAGGCAGCTAGAATGTTGGAAAGCCATCTGTAAAAATTGGGAACGTACAACTGGCTCACAGAAAAGATACTTGACCAAGAAAGGGCTCAAAGCATTTGTTGGAAGGAAACTGGCACTGCTACAAAGAAGGATGTCAGTATTTTGCGCACATCTTGCACAAGATCAAACCACTTTCCAGGAGAGAACAAGTGTTTAAGAATGAAAAAGGCAGATGAAACACATGGGAAGGTTCGTTAAGCAGTTCTATACACAAGACACAAGAATGGCTGTCAGTATTACTTTGGAATAGTTCTCCATTGAGTACAAAGCAAATTCCTTCCAGGCAATATATGTGCCAAGCTCCTTCAGAACCAATTTCAGCAGTAAGGATCAGTGGCGTCGCTGGAGGTTGGGCAGAACGCTACGTTCCGCACCGCGCTGACCCTCCATTACTCACCGGCATGAGGCGACCCCGCCCCCTCGCCTTCGGAGCCATTCAGTGGGCCAAAGGCAACACGCAGGAGACTCCCTGCACATTGCCTTCGCCCCACTGAGTGGCTCTGAAGGCAAGGGGGTGGGGCCGCCTCGTGCCGGTGAGTAACGGAGAGTCAGCACGGTGCGGAACTTAGCATTCCACCCCACCTCCAGCAATGCCACTGGTAAGGATTGCTGTTGTGAACCCTATCCAGCCTGATCCTGCCTAAGATGCAGCGTCCGACCTAAAGGGTGCAGGGTGCCGACCTAAAGGGACCTAGTCAGGGTGCAGGCCACACTGGCGCGGCTGGGGCTCACCTCAGGGGAAGGGGACATTCATCCCCTTCCCCGGTGTAAGCGCTGGAGGCCCCAAGGGCCTCCTCAGATGCACGCCAGCTCTTTAGCTGGTGAGCATCCAAGGAGACCTTATAAGGCCGGGCCAGCCTGAGAAGGGGCATTGGATATTGGCACAACCCAGCGTCAATATCCCCGCCCCCTCCCAGGCTGGGCTTTGAGAGTTGATCTTACACACCTGAAGTTAAAAGTCCAAATGAACTCACCCACTCATTCCCCCCTCCCCATGGTGTTAGTATGTGCTTCCTGGTGAGTCGACACAGCTCCCTTTTCAGTCCACACTTAAGGAATATATACACACAACTGTGAACAGTGAACATGCACGGAGGTGGGGAGAGACAGTGGCATTGCTAGTGCACCCCAGGACAGGGTGATGATGCATTTTGCATCATCGCCCCACCCCCTGCATTCCCAGAAGGCTTCATTTGAAGACTTCTAGGACCCAGGGTGGGCGGGAGGGCCCATCAAAAGCCCCGAAAATAGCACAAAAACACTTCACAGCTGCAAACACAGCCACTCCGGCTGCAACAAAGCAGCCACGGAGCAAAAAGCTGCCATGGCGACTCCTCCTCATGAAGAGACTGCAGCTGTCGCCCAGGGCACAGCACACACACACATCCCTGGCTATGCTACTGGAGACTATACCCACTAGCCCCACTCCCATGCACATTTGGCACAACCTCCAAAAGACCTGCTTTTTAAGACGTTGTGCCGACCGCATGCAGTGAGAAAGGCAGGACCAGCGAGCACAACCCCCCCACACACACACACACCTCTATGTGCGTTCAGTGCATACAACTATAACGTGCATGTTCCTGCCATAGCAAACTTCAGTTTGTTGTTGTGTGACGTGTGATATGCCCTCTGATGTGAACATGCGCGTCACTGGAGCGTGGCGGGGGGGTGGACCGCGGGGGGTGATGTGCGCAAAGGGTGACGCACGCACCCACATGTGCGCGCCACCTCCGCTCCAGGGGAAGGTCTCCAGGAGACCTTCCAGGTCTCCAGGAAGGTCTCCGCTCCAGGGGAAGGTCTCCACCTCCGCTCCAGGAGCATTGGCCCCAGGCGGCGGAGCGTCCGCCCCAAGCGGCGGTCCACGGCCTTCTGACGAGGCCCAATGCGGCGCCATGTCATTTATTAGGTTTTCGCGCCTGCGCAGAATGTTTCTGAGGGCAAAAGGGCAGCCCTTGCCCTCAGAAACGTACTGCACATGCGCAAAAAACCTTAAAAATTGCATATTGACGCATTGGGCCTTCATCAGAAGGCCCAGGACAGCAGGCCGACATGGATGTCTCTGGGGAGGATGCCGCTGCGGGGGTAAGACTTCCTTCCGCGCCGCCGAAGGCTTCCCACCCTGCCCTCCCGCGCTGGTTACACCGGTGGTGTAAGTTGGATAGGATTGAGCTGTGAGATAGATAAGTGCTGGGTGGTTTGTTTTGTTTTTGTTTTAAGGTGACACATACAGATAGAAGTTGGAGGCCAGAAAATGGCACCTCCACTAGAATTTGCAACTCATTGTAAGTTCTTCAAATAACTTACCAGCTCTGTGGCCAGTGTGTGGCCAGTTCTGAACATTTTTGTACCAAGGAAGTACTGCCTGTAAGATTAACTGGGTCAAAAAACCATAATTCATTCTTTAATTCCCTTAATTAAAATTAATTCTAGGGCTCTTTCTTGGAAGAGAAACAGAAAGAAAAGCAACGGAGGGGATTTTTTCCCCCCTTATTCCTTAGTATCAGAAGCTTCCTGATGTTGCCAACTAGGTGTTCAGTAATGTGTTATATACACTGCAGTGTTGAATCTGTAATGCCCCGGTGATATACTTGACAGAGTTGCCTTGCAGTAACACATCAGATTTGACATTCACTGTTCTTGAGCTTGGATGAGCACATTTGTGACGCTTACTTAGGCTTATGTTTTAATTCAGATTGAGTTGTTCAACTTTGAACAGCAAGTCCCATTGCGGACGCAATCATAGAAGCGTCAGCTTACTTGCACTGTAACAGAAAATTGTGATAGACCATGGGAAATTAACTGGCTAACTTGTTATCAGGAGGCTCACTTAAAAGCTTTGAAGAGTATATACAGTTCTGTCTGTAAGTGACTCATGGGCAAAGCCACTATGTCTAGCTGGGTTTCTGCTGCCACCTTACCAGCACTGCAAATATGTTCTTAAAATCTGTTAAGTCATGATAAGAGCAGTGTGTTGTTTTTTTCCGCTTCTCAAAGGCAAAAACTATATATATTTTTTACCCTTGTGCTGCAGATAACAGCTGCCCTAGACAGGTTTTCAGGAGTTTCTGATATTGTGGTGCCACACTGCTCACATTGTTGATGCACAGGAGTGACGTGTAACACAATCATTGGCCTCCTGTAAAGATCTCGTTGACAAGAGTTTAAGGTGTGAAATGTCTTTGCCTAAACCTTGTTTGCTCATGTCCTGGAGGACTGAAATTCTGATAAAGACTGCAGTTGATTCTTTCCTATCGCTCATAGAGTGAGGACCATGTCCATAGTCTAAGCCGCTTTTCTGCATACAGCACTTCAGCCAAAGAAAAGGGAAGCTGAGCAACAATGGATTTCAGATATGAGAATGTTGAAATACATGGCAAATGAGGAAAAGCGAAGGGGAAAGAGAAGGGGAAACTGAAGCCATTTATCAATCATGAGTCAAGCAGCCAAATCTGACTTGAAAGGGGAGCAAATAGAACATAAGGAAGGACATAAGAAGGGCTCTGCTGGAACTAGTCCCTCTAGTCCAATTTTCCACAGTGACCAACCAGAGAAGCCAAGTAGTGAGACATCTAGGCAAATAGCCGTCTACTGCTGTCACTCACCAGGAACTAGTATTTACAGCCCAATCCTATCCTTCCCCCCCCCTTGCACGCTGGTGCAGCCACATCGAAAAGGCACATGCTGTATCCAGTGTGGGGTGGGGGTGGGGTGGATCAGGAGGCTTCGGAGGGGGAAAGGAATTGAAATTCCCTCACCCCTTCATAAGCCTCCCGCTTCGCAATGGATTCCCCTAGGACCTGTGCCAGCTCTTTAGCTCTTTAGATGGAGCACATCCAATGAGAGAAAGGGGGTAGGGAGGCTGCAGAAAGGGAGGATGGGATCCAGAACGCGGTGCCACCAGATCCACCCCCTCCTGCAGGCTCCCTGTCCCCATTCCTACCCACTCCCCACCGGTTTTATACCTCCCTGCCCCCTTCCCGCCCCAATTCGCCCCCTTCCCCCCCCACTACCTTACCTGTTCCGGCATGTCCAGGGAGATCCATCAACATCCAGGGAACACTGCTGCCTCTTGTGACAGCACTCCCAAAGTGGCTGCCAATAGTGTGCTGTGTGCTCCATCAGCATCCATTTTACAACAGCAGAACATTATTCTGCTGTTGTAAATGGCTGTGCACGACAGCCCAATCCCATATAGGATTGGGCTGTCCAATGTGTACTATTCTGAGCCTGAATGACATGAGATTATTATTTCTTTTAAAATGTTTATATTTCTTTGCGGAGACAAAACTGGTTTTGGATAATATGCAAGGGCACCTAATGTAGTTATAGAGAGGAAAATGAGGTACCAAATTTTTGCCCCAATTCTATCCCCTGCCACCAGCACCGTTGTAAGACTGCCACAAAAGTGTGTGCTACATCATGGGGGGGGGGGGACTCGGACAGCCTGCAGGAGTTAAGTTAAAATATATTCTACTTACCTCCTGGTAGGCTGCTTAAGCAGCAATGGGTCTCCTTGGACATATAGTATGCTACCTAGTTTTGGTGGCATATGTCCAAGGAGAGGAAAGGGGCAGGGAGGTTTAAAATGGAGGTGATAAGATTCAGCTTGTGCCATTGCTGCTGGATCCACCCCTCCTGCCTCCTCCCCGTCCCCAGTTCTTCCCCCCTCCCCACCCAGAAACACACCCGATCCTCCCACTCCCTCCCCTGTCCTTCCCACTTGCCCCCACTGCTGACTCGCCTCATGCCAGCGGACAGACCTCGTGCCAGTGGATGCAGCCACCAGCAACTGCACTGGTGGCCTTGTTGCACTTGCTGGTGACACCAGAGCATGTGGCATTAGAGTGTGGCTTCTGCCAGGATCCAGGCAGTAAAAACACGTGCTGCCAGTGGAGCCCCACAGATTGGATTGGGTTGTAAGCATGCAGATTTTTGAAAGTATTTTTTCTCATTTTTATCTAAAGTGCATTTTACTTATAAAGTGTATTTATTCACATATATAAAGTGTATTTTTCTAATTTTCTCCCAAAATCAGACAACCCTCCAACCCCCCCCCCCCCAAAGAATAAACCATGATGTAAGTGCAGGATCCAGTTTTTGAAAACTTCTTGGATGTAACAGCTCTACTGTCAATATATTGTCATGCGCTAAAACCATTGACTCAGCTCCAGAGGTGTTATGGAAGGTTTATTAACAGTCCAGATGTTTCAATTAGATGTTAGCATACAAAGTCCAGGGATAGATGGGGCTCTGTAGGTTAGATACCACTACAATGATATATGTCAAATGCTAAATTGTGTGTTAGCCCTCCTCTTCACAGGGTTAAAGCCACCTTGGAAGCTTTTATGTTGAAAGGTGGGATATACAGTAATTTTTATCAATACATTTGACAGCCCAATCCAGCAGAATGCATGTTCCACTTACATGTAAGGCATTCCTCAAAGGGCTTAATTACACCCTAGTACAATGTGTTGATTGTTGGATTTCAAAAATAAGACAACTTCAATGAGAAAATGTAGAGAAGGATGTGATACTGTAAAGGACTCAGGAAACGTTTGGAGGGAGAGCTAAAACATGACTGGGCTTCAGGCAAAGAGAATATTTACAAGCTCTTCTGTCAATTCTGCCACACTCCATAAAGTTGAAGAGAATCTATATTAAAGACAGGAATGAGGTTGTGAAGGACATTGGAACAGAAGTATCTTGTTCACGTGGAGAGTCTTGTTTCCCTCCCCGACACATCCCTTTGTAGGGAAATAACCAGAATAATGTTTCAAACCATAAACATTAGTTAGTCTCCTCAAATGTTAGAAAAAGGAGTGATCTTCCAACTCTTACACCTAATGGTGTGATCAGTTATTTTCAACTGAAAAAGAGATTGTCTTGGAAAATATCCAGTAAATAGTAGCACAACTCGTGACTATTTTATAGATTTGGAGGAGGGGAAGATATATGTATGATGACACATATCCATGGAAAAATAATCTTTAAAGCTGATGGTTAATAGAGCTAATACCTGAGGACTAATATTTGAGTACAATGATTTCCCGATTATTTTCTCCTCACCTGCTGCTGTTGCTGCTCCCCTGATAACCCCTCGTTGCCTGCTCAGCCTCACATTTACCATACACACTTTTAGCTTAACAAAGGCAAAGCTGAGCTACACTGAGAGATGTGGAATTGTAATACAAGGATTTGTGTTTGTCCAAGGTGACATCAGAGTCTGCTGCATTGCAAAATACACAGAGGTACATTGGTACATTACAAAAACCAGAGTTTCTGCTTGGAAGGCACTTTGTTGTTGGAACTAACATAAAGCAGAATTGAAATAATCATGTCTGATGATGCGAGTTTTTCATTGTGTTTTGCTCTCCTTACCAATGGCCTGGCCAGCAGAAGTGGTTTTTGCCCCCTTCCCTCCCTGTATGAGGCAAGGTGTGGAAATGCTTCTGGCCAAGTAGGTGTAGTGTCCCCGGGGGGGGGAGGGAAGCAAAAACAGACATTGTGGCTCCTCCTATCATCTGCCATTTGGTGTTCCAGCTGCTTGGAGAAGGACACGAGTCAAAGTGCCCCTGAGAGGTCTAGTCACCAAAGGACAGTATGAGAAGACGTCATCACAGGGAGCATCATCATAGGGCCCCACGAGTCACAGGGCCTTTGTAGGCTCAGCACTTTGGTGCTGTTGGAGGGTTGGGTGGCTGAGCGCATGTGCACGCATACACACACACACACACACACACACACACACACACACACACCCCTAATATTTTATAGGCAGAGACCTGAACGGACGGACGGACGGACGGACGGACGGACGGACGGACGGACGGACGGACGGACGGACGGACGGACGGACGGACGGACGGATGGAAGGAAGGAAGGAAGGAAGGAAGGAAGGAAGGAAGGAAGGAAGGAAGGAAGGGGCTTCCCCCACGCCTCCTCCCAAGCATTTGGTAATGCACTGGAAACATCAAAACCCTTGTGGCTAGGTTCAAGGCTCTGGAGAGAGCCAAGGAGGAGAGAAAGAAGTGTGTGTGTGAAATTAACAGTGAGGCCATAGTGTTGCCAGGATCATGAGCAGTGGGGTGCATAAACCTGTCAGGGCTAAAATGATTGGCAGCCCAATCCTGCCTAAGATACGGCGGCAGGTTTGCTACCATGGAGCACGAAATGAGCAGGGAGCATAGGCACAGCAATGCAATAGAGTGATAAGAGTCACCTGTCATCATGGTGGATCCACCTACTGTGGCAGAACTGGCAACCATAGTGGGTGAGAATGATATGGGAAGTGTGCCTTCATGGAATAGTTTCCAGATCTTCTTTTGCCAGGCAGACATCTGCATGTGAAAGCCAGGCCCAGAAGGGTAACCCATAGGCTAAGGGTTACCCTTCTGGGCCTGGTTCCCACATGTAGGGGACATGCAACTCAATCCTAGGTGTGTCTTCCGCTGATGGAACTAGCATTCCATCAGTGGAAGGTCTTCTCCATTGGCACAACAGATGCAGTGTCAATGAGTGCAACGGGACCACCAGTGCAAATGGAGCGCCCAGCCACCACTTAAGGAGGTACATTGGTGGTGAGAGTGGGCAGTGGGGAGGGGGAGTAATGGTGCAGAGGCGTGGAAAGACTGGAGCGAGCGGAGCAGCGGCTCCGGGTGGCTCCATGGCGCCGGACGGCGCTGCTCCGCTCGCTCGTCTTTCCACGGAGCGCACGCGCCCGCCCGGTAACACGGGCGGGCGCTCCGAGGCCTCAGAGCCCTGGCCGCCGGTCGTGGTGGACGCTCCGGGGCTTTCCCTGGCTCCGAGGCCGGGGGAGAAGGCCTCGGAGCGCCCTGGTAAGCCGGGTTGCCCCCCCCGGAACGGCGCCGCCCCCCCCGAGCGGCACCGCCCCCCTTCAGGGCGGCACCTCAGCGAGCGGTGCTCCAGGCAGCATCCGCTCCTGATACGCCTCTGTAATGGTGCATTTGGAGGAGGAACCAGGTGCATGTCGGAGGAGGGAGGGGATTTGGTGGCAGTCATGCACGCTGGAT
Source organism: Plestiodon gilberti rubricaudatus (assembly GCA_026170595.1). Lineage (NCBI taxonomy): Eukaryota > Metazoa > Chordata > Lepidosauria > Squamata > Scincidae > Plestiodon > Plestiodon gilberti. The sequence continues at coordinate 43,977,773 of JANXHW010000002.1, forward strand.
CCTATTCCCCATTTTCTGGACCACCCTGTCCTCTGGCTCTCCACTGACTATATAGCTGGCATAGGTTCAAGGAGACCCGTAAGTCATTAGGGGTACTATGCAGAGGGAAGGCAAAAATGTTTTCCCTTAACTCGCGCAGGTCTTCTGTTCACTCCCCACCATAGCATGTGGTGCATGCCTCCATGTTGCCTGCATGCTACCACATAGCAGGGAATAGGATTGGGCTGTTGGTCCCCTATGGCTGGTTTAGGCCCTTGGCAACAGCCATACCTGACATGTGGCCAGATGTGGCAGGGGAGGATGCCCGTGGGAGGGTGCCTGCCTGGCAGCCACCCACTGGGATGAATTACTGAGGATAACACCCATGTGGGGCCAGGCTGTGCCACCCCAAATTCCAAGCTTGCTCTCCTCTTCAGAGCAGGAACTCGTGAGAGAGGTACTATGCTATCCCTATAGGGAGATGTCTCTCCTTGAGCATCTAAGCTCCTCTGTAAAGAAAATGATCTGGAAACAAGAAAACATGGATGTATTCAGTCTTTTGCAGAGGGAGCCAAAGCTAGTCCCTAAGGTGGGGACGCCAGTGCAAGACCATGAAGTGGTCCACAAGCACAGAATTGACCAGAGCTGAGCTAATTTGCTTTCTGGTTTTAATATTTACATGGGAATGGTTTTCCAAGTTCAGTCTCCAGAGTGCTTGCCCTTGTGAAGTACCTGGATACATACACCAGGTGTTCATGGACTAGTCCAGAACAGCCTGGCTTTTGTATGACAAAAAATTCTGAGGCACAGGATTCAACCCTGGACAGGTGGAGGCAATGAATGGAGCCTTGGCTCCAATTGTGACCCTTGCCAGTTCCAACCAAGAAGGTTATTCCAACAGTGAACACCCAATTTTCTCATTCTGTTGGATTGCAGTACTGTGGAGCCTTTGGTTGCCGAGACAAACAGAGCTATCATAGCATTATTATTACTACCAAGTCTGAATGCAAGTCATGAGCTCAAGCCCCAGGAGTTGTATAGTTTTAGGGCTCAACCTGAGATGGCAGATTTATGGCCATCGTTTAAATGGATCATTTAATCCACTTAAAGGACTCGGGCAAGGCTGTGAGCACCTGGCACGACTATGTTGCTGCATTGGCCTTCAAAGCGTGGGGGTTGGCAGATACATCTTCAGGCATCAGGATATGCAGGATGCTGGAAGGATGGTCCAAGGAGCACCCTAAAGCACTGGACCACAGGCGCCCACAGGTGCCCTCATGGTTTTATCATTGGATGTTTTCCAGGAGAGGTGCTACAAAAGAGGAGAGGTGTAGCTTCTTGCTACAAAATGCTGCTGTTTCATGCAATGATGCTTGTAGAATTTTGAGGAGCTTTTGGCACAGCAAGCTGTTGACCGGGGCAGAGGGGATGCTTCTGGATTTTCTGTTCAGTGCAAGAACCTTATATTTTTAGGTCACTTCCAGTGGGGGTCTCCACTGCTTACTGGCAGCTGATGGGTTGGAGGAATGCTAAACACTAGGCTAGCCTTCCTGCATAACAGGAATAGTGCATGTCAGGGGTGTAAGAAGAGGGAATGGTGTGCACTCCGAAGTAAGCAAATGGTCAGAGAGACGTCTGTGGTGCCGAAGTCAGGACTGGGATAGCTTCTGAGTACTGGAATGGTGAGAGTACCGAGTACTTTTAGGTGAGAAGAAAAGGACACAGTGTTTCCTGGGGTAGGAGAGGAGGAGCCTAAATAAGATGTCAAACACAAGTATATATCATCAGAGTTTGCAGCTGAGCAAGATGTGTGCTGTTTAGAAAGGCCAACCAGAGATGACAAATTTCGCAAAGAACATGCTCGTTATATGAATGTTCACTTCTTTGTAGCATTTGGTTTAATTGCAGTTTGGTCACTCTTAACCTAAACCTCTTGGTCCACTTTTAATTAATCATGAGGCTATTTTGTCGTCCTGCTTTTGTACCTCTGTGGTTGTCAGACTAGACCAGCCAGGTCAGTAATCCCATGGGTCCATGCATTCTCCAAACCTCTTCCTTGGCCTCAATGACAAACTCTTCTTCTTTCTTGAAAATTACACTTTAGGAAACTGACTGCTGAATGTGTGTGTGTTGGGGGGGGGCTTCCCAATCCCAACATTCAAATCTCTATGTCACACCCTCGTAATTCCATCCTCAGGTACAAACCTACGCTGTCAGCTATGGGCATCAGACTCCACTTCCACATGGCAGGAGGACTAGGGAGAGTGGAGGGTGAGCACTTGCAGAACAGGCGCCTGCTCTAGGATAGCAACTGCCCGTGTCTGGCGGGCAGGATTGCCACCATTGATGTCACCAAAGCTGCCTCCTCCTTCCCCTCCACATTCAAGCAGCCAATGCTGCTGCCCCCATAGCTCTGCATTACAGCTCCCAAGGAACATTGCAAAAATGAACAGAAAAACCAAAAGATGACAAACCAATTTAGAACCCTTTTTAAAAAGGACATCTTTTCCCATAATTTGCAGGAAGAAATTTGTGGTAATTTGTGGTACATATCCACTGGCATCCCCGGCAATGCACTGAGCAGCACGCTGTCAGGGAGGCCTTTGCGACTGGTGGCACTGACTGCTTTACGGCAGTCAGCACCAGCACAGGAGGCATGCCGCCATTGGACAGTGCACATAGAATTGGGCTGCCTTTGACTTAGCTGGTGATGGCCAACAAATATCTAATATTTCCAGCAGATCCCTAAGGATATGAAGCTCATAGTTGACATAGGAAACTGCCTTATACTAATTCAGCTCATTGGTCCATTTAGCTTGGTACATCATCTACACTGACAGGTAGAGTTTCCTGGGTTGCAAATGGATATTTTGCATTCCTGCTTCGATACACCAAAGATCAACCCTGGGACCTTCTGTATGGAAAGCATATATAATAGGCCCTTACAGAATTTTGTCTGTACTGTACATATATATGGACCAAGTTTCCTTGGGTTGAGTGCTGTCCTGCACAGACAAGGGGTGAACCCAGAGATGCCCAGGAGATGGCTGAGGAGACACAGTGGGGAGAGCTAGTCATCATGTCCCCACAGTAGCATAGCTGGGGGGGGGGGTGCGGTAAGTGTTGCAAGGCTCTGCAATGTGGCCCCTCCCACTCGCTGTCGCAGTCATTCCAGGCAGCGAAGGCAACATGCAGAAGACTCAGTTTGGTTTTGTGAGCACCTACACATTGCCTTCACTGCCCAGAATGACTCTGATGGCAAGTGGGAGGGGCCACCTTGCAGCGCCTTGCAGCACTTGCCGTGCCCCCCAACTATGCTACTGTGCCCCCATTCTCCCTTTACCTGAGTATCCACTTTAGAATGCCTGGAGAGGTCTTATATTGAAGACACAATCCAAACTAGAAATGCTGCCTAGCCATGGAAAGAGTTATAGCGTACATTGCTGATCCTAAGTCAAAAGTGAGTGCCTGCTGCTTTCTCCACAGGGGAAAGGCTCCGACAGTGAGGGGGCGGGGCCGCCTCCTGCTCGCTCGGTAAAGGGTCTAGGACGGAGCGATACTTATGGCCCCGCCACTACCGGAGCGACGCCACTGGCGTGTGGTACATATCCTGAAAAGGACAAGATGTAAGATGTAGCTCCTCATCATTCTGAATAAATGTGGAATGACAAGGCTGATTTATTTGAAGGTTTTGCTCTCAGAAAACAAGCAATTTCTGTTTACCTGCTTAGATTCTATTGCAAGCAAATAAAATACTTGTATACATGTACTGGGGTGGGGGAAGCATTTCAAGTATTAACATGCAAATTAGGCCAGTGTCTGGTGTCATGAAGATTGAGCAGCTGCCTCAAAGTTCTCACCAAAAGGGGAAACAACTGGAACCTTCTCCAGTGCTTTTGATTCTTGTGCTATAATTGGCTTCCTACTGTACATCTATGCTGTATTGACTTTTTGCTGGCACTAAAGTAAAGGGAATGAATCATTGGCCTAGGGATAGTGGGAATAGCCCCTCTTTCCTTACTCTCAGTAGAAAAGAAATCTAAAGTCTAAATTAATAAATGTTGAACCTTAGGGTGGCTACATGTTATGCTATATTTTGTACCCAGGGCAAGTACAGATACCTAAATGCGTAGGCTTACCAGATCTCCAACCGGGACAGAGTGCTAGACCTTTAGGAGAAGGAATGTGGGCAGGTGTAGCTTGTTAAACCTTAGAGCACAATCCTAGGCATGTCTACCCAGAAGCAAGCCCCACTAAACATAATGGGGCTTGCTTCTGAGTAGACATGGCTAGAATTGTGCTCTAAAGTTTAACAAGCTACACCTGGCCACATTCCTTCTCCTAAAGGTCTAGCACTCTGTTCCAGTTGGAGATCTGGTAAGCCTATACCGCAAATGCGAAATATATGTACACCACAGCCGTGACTTGCAAAGGATATACAAATATGTGACTTTCTCCTTTAAAATATGTAAAAGGGGGAAGGAAATCCAATCCACACATAAGGGGGGGGAGGGAGAGAGAGAGAGAGCACTGGGAAGGAAAGTCTTTGGGTATGAGAATGTATCCCAAGTCTCACTGGCAACAGTGTCTGTGACCCATGACTCTACTGGCCATAGGCCCATTGCTTTCCACGTGACAAACTGTTGTTCTCCCTGGGAGGCTTCTATGTGGAAACTCTCTCTCTTGGAAGAACACATCAAACTCAAAAGAAATTCTCTAATAAATGAATATATTCAAGAAGATCAGACAGGATGAAGAGAGTGATTTCAGGAACATTATGCACAGTGGCTGGAGATTTCCTATCCTCAAAGAAGCCTGCTTACTGATGTTACACATGGCCAGCACTGTGATGGGTGCAAGTCCAGATCTTTCAAAAGATCTTCCAAGGGAATCTGCACTGGGGAAGAGTCAAATGTCATAGTACAGTGGTTCTTAAACTGGTGGGCTGCTACCCACCACAAAAGCCAGAAGCAGTCGCTACCCCCTTAAGGGGTGTGGTGACGTGTGGTGACGTAGGCGATGACACTTCTGGGGTACCGCTGCCACAGAAAAAAGGGGTATTTTCACTTACCAGGGGTTGCGCCAGCCCTCTAGAGCCCTCTTCAGGGGGCACACCTCAGAAGAGCTTCCAATCACGTTTGGGAGCTACTTCTGGTTTTTGGGAAGCTCTTCTGAGGCACAGGGACCCATGAGGACCATGGGGCCCCCACAACCCCCAGTAAGTGAAAAAAACATTTTCCCCACTGTGGTGAGACCCTGGAAGTACCTTTGCCGAGTTTACCACAGAGTCTGTGATGACTTACAGGTTCCCTTACTCCCTTGTAGGAGTTTGAGAACCACTGAGATAGTACAACTACTTAGTGATTACACATGGACAGCAATGTAAATAACAGTGAAGGCATCCATTGTAAAATAAGTATATATTGCTATATCACTACACAATGGTCCGCAACAGCTACGTACACATGCAGCAGGACACTATAGCAACAGACGCAGAATAAGATAATGCTGGGAACCACTGGCTTTTTTTAATTATTTATTTATTTATGATAGAATGCCTGTATTAAAATGATGCTTAAGGCAGGTTGGAACAAACAAAAAGCCAATATTAAACAAATTAATATAACACATTGATAAAAATGTAATAAGAGCAATAAAACAATTATAAAAGCAGCAGTAAGGACACTCAAAGCACAGAGCTACAATAAAAACACACAGTAAAAACACAGGATAGAATTTACACCATGTGAAAAAGAACTTATGAATACATGCTAAAATATAAATAGAACTGGGGTTGGTCCACACATGCATGCTTCTCACTCGGTGACTACAGCATCAAGTAATGACTTGCGTGTGTGAATGGACCAACACATATAATAGCACAGATAGATACAGTAATCAGGTGTTGAGAAATCAAGTGGAGCAAATGGCTGTATGAACCAGGCCCTAGACCAGACCTGGGCATTGTACAGCCCCAGGGCCACATCCGGCCCTTTGGCTGTCCCTGACTGGCCCACATGAGGTTTAAAGGAAGACACAGAGCAGCTAATAAAAGGAAAAATAATGCCCCCAGCATGCCCCTCCGGCCATTCTCTTACCTTCCTTGCAACAGATGCTATAAGCAGCAGCATGCTGATTATAGCACAGACGCTGAGTGCTAGGCTCCTTCCTGTTGTTTAGCTGAGCCTCTCTAGCACTCAGCGTCAGTGCTATAAGCAGCAGCATCTGTTGTAAGGAAGACACGGAGCAGCTAATGAAGGTAAGAGAATGGCCAGAGGGGGCGGGAGCTGCAGAGGGGGCCACGGAGGGGGCATTCAGCCTATTGGTTCGGCCCTCCACAACAGTCCCAGTTTCTCATGTGGTCCCTTAGGAAAATTAATTGCCCACCCCTGCCTTAGACAGTATGTAAGACTTTCTAAAAGACAGTCTCCTCCCAGGTAATCTTGTCTGTCCATTTAGGTCAGCTGGAGAGGCCCTTCTGCACTTCTTGCCACCTTATGAGGTGTGGTTGGTGGGAACACATGAAAGGGCCTTGTTTGTGGTGCCATTCAAACTGTAGGCATTCAGACTGTGGAGACGTTTTGCCCTGGGAAATCTGCTTGGCCTCCTTTTTGATGCCATTTCAATCCCAACTGAAGTCTATTCTGCTACAGTATACTGTATTCTGATTGGTATTTGATTTTATTGTGACAGGCTCCTGTTTGTATTTCTTTGTTTTAACTTTGATTGTTTTAAAACAGTTGGTGTTAGCTATAAGGTCGCCAGTGGTAGGAAAATCTGGTACTGGGCCAAAGCCCAGTGGCAAAAACATTTACTACCCATCTGACTAGGAGAAAAAAAGAAAAGAAAAAAGCTGGAGGAAAGGATCATTTTTGGCAAACTGACAACTGTACTTGGGCATTTCAATTTGAAACAGAGAGGTGGGATAACAATATTTTAATAAATAAATCAAAATACTGTATATTGACAATATTCACTAACATTTGGAAATTAATTTCAGATGTGGCTAAAGATGTACATGAAAAATATGTTCCATTAGTTCTATGTTCCGTGCAAAAACAAATAATAAAAAGACTTTAAAGGATATGACTATAATATTGTTGATGTTGACCCTAAGAAAGATGACTGGATCCAAAATTGGGATGAGCATCCTTCTTTATTGTTGCCCTTCCATGAGAACAAGGCAGGTCCCCTCCTTTTAAGAACCTCTTTTTGAGCAGACTATGACTTGCTGCTAAAAACCATTTCAAAAGCAACTCTTCCAAGTGTACTCCACTATGGAAGTTTACTTATTCATGAACACTGTCCTGTGATGGTGGAGATAGTACCAGCCTTTTAACAGAGTCAACACAATGTTCTCATCCAAATCTTTCTCCAAGGGCTTACAGCTGGAAGCAGAATCCATGAAAGGCTTCATTAATGCAGAGCTGCTAGCCACAGGTTTGCCTTGAGTGCTCTGAAAATGAGCCTCAGAGTTTTCTAATGCATCCTTGAAAGCTCTGGAAGAAAACAGAGCAAAGCTCAGAATCTGTGCAGGTGCAGAAAAGATGTGAAGAATGTGCCCTGTGCATAACAACTGTATAAACCCATAGGTAATATGGGGTATGTAGGATACCTTGGAAAGCAGTTCCAAGCTCATCTTTCATACTCCTGAGCAGTGCGAAATTCAAAGCAGCATTAATACAGTCAGAGTCCTTTGAAAGATTCTAATGATGTCTCATGGCCCGATCCTTACTAAGGAACGCACCGGTGGAACGCGTGTTCCACCAGTGCGTGCTGTCGCAAAAGCACTGTAAAGTGCTTTGTTGTGACAGTGTGTGTTCTGTGTGCACCAGCGGCCACCGGGACACCCACCGGATCAGGTAATTCCAGCACTGGGGGCAGAATGGGGGAGGGGGAGGCTGGGGAGGGACTTACTGGGGCAAGGGGAGGGTGGCGACTGGGCAAGGGGTAGGTGGATTGCGCCCAGGAGGGGTGGGATTTGTGGCACTAGCATGCACCAAATACTGGTTTATTATTATATTCTCAGGTCTGATCCACTTGCATGGATAAATGTGGACTACCGCCAGCAATATCACAGGTGCAAGTTCGAGTTGACCCATTGCCACTAAGAACATAAGAACATAAGAAGAGCCCTGCTGGATCTGGCCAAAGGCCCATCTAGTCCAGCTTCCTGTATCTCACAGTGGCCCCACCAGATGCTTCCGAGAGCACACAGTCAACAAGATAACCTGTTTCCTGTTGTCACTCCCTTGCACCTGGCACAGAGAAAACCTACTTCTAAAACCAGGAGGTTGCTTATGGCTTGTACCCTGTGATGGTCTTTTCCTCCATGAATCTATCCAAACCCCTTTTAAAGGCATCAAGGCCAGGTGCCATCACCACATCCTGTGGCAAGGAGTTCCATAGATGAATTACACGCTGGGTGAAAAAATATTTTCTTTTATCCGTTCTAACTCTCCCTCCACTCAATTTTAGTGCATGTCCCCTGGTTCTGGTGTTGTGCGAGAGGGAGAAGATTTTCCCTCTGTCCACTCTCTCCACCCCATGCATAATTTTATACATCTCAATCATGTCCCCCCTCAGGCGCCTTTTTTCTAGGCTGAAAAGCCCCAAACGCTGTAGCCTTTCCTCATAAGGGAGGTGCTCCAGCCCACGAATCAGTTTGGTTGCTCTTTTCTGCACCTTTTCCAACTCAACTATATCCTTTTTGAGGTGTGGTGACCAGAACTGGACACAATACTCCAGATGCGGCCTTACCATCGATTTGTACAAAGGCATAATGATATTGGCCGTTTTATTCTCAATCCCTTTTTTAATGATCCTGAGCATGGAATTGGCCTTCTTCACAGCTGCCGCACACTGGGTTGACACTTTCATCGACCTGTCCACCAGCACCCCAAGATCTCTCTCCTGATCCATCACAGACAGCTCAGAATCCATTAGCGTGTATGTGAAGTTTTGATTTCTTGCCCCAATGTGCATCACTTTACACTTACTTACATTGAAGCGCATCTGCCATTTTGCTGCCCATTCTCCCAGCTTGGAGAGATCCTTCTGGAGCTCTTCACAATCCCTGCACTCAATCACTACTGGGGCTTACTCCAGGGCAAATATCCCCTTACCCTGAGGAGACTTCCAGCATGCAAAAATCTCCCAGAGAACGCAGCACAGCCCGTGCTTGTGCCACTGCATCACTGCATGGGGATTTGCTCTGGATTGGGCTGTCAATCTCTTTATTTGCAATGCTACAGACAGACAAAGTCTTACAGTGGTGCAGGAACAAAAATACATAGGCAGGCTGTTTTAGGACCATGCTAGCTGTGCCTGTAAACACATAACATGGTCTAGTAGATTGTTGTGGCTCAGTAAAATAGCAGTCCAGAAGCAATGAAACAGAACCACAGCGGGGGCTATGGTATCTTAGGGCTTTGCCCCTGCTGTGGGTTGCTATTTTAAACAGAAAAGTTCTCCCCAAAAAGTCAATTACAGATGGATTGGGGCTCCCAATTTAATTGCTTTAATCCAAGACCTTTAATCCTCTGTCCCTACCATGGTCCTGATCCAGATCAGGCTTCCTGGAGTTGCTCTTTATCCTGGGGAAAAAAACTCCCATTGGCTCCAATGGGAGTGTCCCCCCACCAGTCAAATAGTAGTTGCTGGATGGGTGGGATGGAATCTGGATTGGGACCACAGCAAAAGCAAAGAGTGAAAACTACTTTCCTCCATGCCATGCTCCCAGTCTCTTGAACTGGCTGCAATTTACTGAAGAAAAAAGTCCAGACCACATGCTTAAAGAAACATCTAGTCTGACCATTAGTTCCAATGCAATAACAGCACTCTGAAAACGGGTTCTTTTGCCCCAAAAAGTAACTCTGCAGACCAGGCAAAATTGCTTTCAGCCCCTTATTCTGGCAAGTGAGTATGATTTTTGATATATTCAGATACTTGGCACAAAGCGTTTCATGCTGCAGCCAATTCCCCACTAGTGTGCATTTCCCACCACCAACGAACATGGAATCCCAAAGTCTAAATTAAAGACTGCTTTACATAACAGGCCACCATGGATTTACAGCATGGGATATATATTGTTGCAATAGGGTGGGTTGGTTCTTTTCTAAAGGATGCTGAGTATATAGCATGCTCTCTGTTGTTTGAAAACGAAGTTTAACTAATTTGCTGCTTCTGTGCTATCCACAGATCACCACCATTCCTCAGAGATCTTTTCCTCCTCTGAAAATTATGGGTTGATTGCTATCACATATTCTTCTTCTTCTTGAACGACAGTGATAGAGGGGGAAAATAAGAGAAAAGGATATTTAGACATCCTTCCCTTTGGATATTACATAAAAAGCGCCATAACAAGAGTAGCTGTACCGACATCTTGCAACCTCCAGAGCTGCTGACAGTTAAACTGACAAAGTTCATCCACAATTTCTTCTTCTCCTGTTTTGCCTTGCAAGAAGCAGACTTCTGACCAGAATTAGATTGCCTAAGAGACTGCATTCACTCAGAAGCTTCCCCTATGAGCCTGCTTCGACTTTCTAGAATGATCAATGGGATATAGACATCAAAACATGCCCACACATAAAATCAGGGTTAGAAAATGGTTAATCTGATTTAGTGGAAGGTAACAAAGATAATGCCCCTGTGTCTAATCTCTGCCTGACAGTCCCTTGTCTGATCCCAGAAACATAAAATATGCTTGCCAGTGTTTTTTCTCCCAAGAGGATGCATTAAAGTACACCATGTATGAATCAAACAAAAGTTATTTTTGCCCTTTGTTAAGAGTCAACTCAGATGTGATGCTAAGCACATCATTGGTGTGCTCTGTCCTTTTTTCTTGATCAAAAGAGCTGCAGGAGGTAGCAATCAGCATTGGCATCAATGGACGTTTGCCTTCCAGGTAGCACCAGCCAAGACCTCCTGGCACCTGAGACAGTGTGCCAAATGCTGCCCCCTTGCCTGATGATGTGCCAGCCTCTGCTCCTTCCACTCCCCAAAGTTCTATCTCGGCACTCTCCTCCCCTCCACATTTCCTCTTCCTCTCTGCCTCCCTCTTCCTTTTCAAATCCAGGGAGAGGAAGGAGGAGCAGTGGAGGCAAGTAGGCAGATATAGATGGGTGCAATCTGCTGCCTGAGGCAACTGCTTCAGTTGGCCTCATGGATGGGCCAGCCCTGCTTCCAGGGCTTGGAGAGGGGACTACAGCTAAGGTTTGAACACATGCGTTGCATGGAGAAGGATCAAACCCTGCCATGTCCAGCTAGGCCTGGGACTGAAACCCTGGAGAGCCACTGCCAGTCAGTATAGATGCCAGTCTACTGAGTTAGCTGGACCAATGATCTGATTCAATAGAAGATAGCTTTCTATGTACCCATGGTTCATAGCAGGTTCCGAGGAGGGGCCTGTTTTAATCAAAACTGCAGCTGAGAGAAAAGGGTTAAATGCCTCCTCCCTGTGCATCATGGTCCCAATACTCATTAGTGTCATCGTCGTCGTCCCCCCTCCGGTGGCTAATGAAATCTATTAAAAGGATGGATTAATCAATGGCATGTTGATTGTCACGTCTGGTTAAACCCCAAGGGTTGCAGTACCAGCTGCCTGTTTCATATGTCTGTTTCATATGGTAGTGGAAATGCACACACACATATGCACACATGTATAGCTCTGCCGTCCTCCACTTCTACCAGGTTATGAAACATTTCAGTAAGTGCTCTAACATGTATTGCTTTCCCGCTTCATGCCCAGTAACATAACAGAGGTGATGGTAACCTGGGTGCCATAATTGACATAATAATACTATCTTGCGTTATCTTGTCTATTCACTGCCTTGCAGACTTCTGCAAAACTGAAATAGAATGGGAGACACAGGAAGATGTAACTGGAAACTGAGGATATTATAATTGGCTGCATTGGGTTTTGAAAGATTTTTGAACCATTTCTTTGGAAAAATGCCCATCTACAGCTGTGCCTCTACTCCCACTGTGATGTAGTAAGAAGCAGACAGGTGAGGCTGTGAGATACCTCATATACATCTACAAAGGGAGGTGTAACATATGAGCACCCAGCGCAGACAATTCTGCAAAGATCAACAAGGCAATCACTTTCTCAATCCTATAGGTTTACCATTGTATCGCCTATGAAAGTTCCTCTCTTTCATACACACACAGACCCCACTTGGGCAAAACAAATCTTCATTGTGATTCACTCAGCATAGCATAAGCTAGCTTGCGAATAGCTGGGAAGCATCAGTACCTGGGAAGGCTTACAAGTTGTTAACAAGTGTCTTCTCACTCCCAACCACCTCCCTCATCAGCAGGGTGGTGAAAGGCTTATATCGAGCTTGTCTGGTCGCACATCTGCAGAAATAGCCAATCATGTTGCTTTCAGGTGGTCCAGGCAAGCCGCTGTGCATGGAGACCTTTTGGTGTACTGGGCATGTCTCCAGTGACTATATATCGCTCGTTCCTTTATTAGTACAGAGATGGGTTTCTAGGCCTGCTGTTCGTTCACAAAGGGGGAGGCGTTTTCAGAGAAGGTTGGCCCTGCAGGGCAAGGCTTCTAGCAGATGGCAACAACCTGCTCTGGTTTCCTTTTTTTCCCTTTCAGAGCAGAACTGTGGCTGAGGCACTGCTATAGGTGTCCCTATCTTCAGAGGCGAGAAGGGACATGAAGAGCAGGCCTTTTCTGTGATGGCAAACTTTGGAACAGCCTCTCTAGGCACACTTGTTGTCAGTCACCTAAGGTCCTAAGCTGTTATTTCAAAGTGCCAGCTAGGTGCCACACTCCAAGAAGGATACCATAGAGCTGAAAAGGTGCAGAAGAAGGCAACCAAGTGATCAGAGGACGGGAGCAGCTTCCTTATGAGGAAAAGCTATGTCTGGACCTTTCTAGCTTGGGAAAAATTAAAGGGGGACAGGACTGTGACTTTTGAAATGCATGATGTGGACAGAAGGGAGAGAGAGAGAAGTTTTTCTCCTCTTGCAATACAGTATTAGAATTGCAGGTCATTCAATGAAACTGAGATTTCCAATGGACAAAAGGAGGTAGTGCTTCACACAGTGCATAATTCATTGGTTGAATTCATTCCAAGAAATGTGATGATGGTCACTAGCTTAGAGAGCTTCTAAGGAGATTGGAGCAAGTCATGGAGGACAGGTCTATCAATGGCCGCTAGTCAGGATAGCTATGTGCTTCCTCCAGGTTCAGCGGCAATAAGCCTTTGAGGGCAAGATCCAGCCCAAACCTCCGGCGCCAGAATGAGTACTCCGGCGCCAGAAGCTGTTGCAAACGTGCCATAAGGCACATATGTGCCTCCTTCAAAATAAGGGAGGCCCGACCGAGCATGCGGCTGCCGGAGGCAAGTCTCTTGCTGGCAGCCGCATAGGCAGTCTGGCCGGCGAGGGAGGGGGGGCTATTGGTCTAGCCAGCCCGGGAGGAGGCGAGGGATGGCGCCTGCCATATCCCCGTCCCCGCTGGGTGGCTAGGCCGTTACACGGCCTCCTCCGACTTCCACCAGCTATTTAGCTGGTGGGAATCCGAGGAGTCTGATAGGGCTGACCCCGGTTTACACCCGGGGAAAGGGATGAATGTCCCCTTCCCTGAGTCAACCTCCGGCCCGCTGCATGGTGGTCCGGACAGCCAAATCCTGTGTAAGGATCCAGCGGGAGGTCCTTACACAGGATTTGGCTCTGAATCCCAGTTGCAGCGAAGCAACAGTGGGAGAGAAGTGTGCCTTTCTCTCCTGCTTGTGGGCTTCCCACAAGTAGCCAGTGGACCACTTTGGGAATAAGGATGCTAGACTAGATAGGCCTTTGATCCAGCAGGGCTTTCCTTATGCTCTTATTTACACACATTTTGGGTGGCATTCTAGTTCTAATTTAAGATGGTTTTAATGCTGTTGCATCTGTTGTATCAAATGATTTCAACAGAACCTAGTCATGGCTACCTTCTTTAGACATGATTTACTATACTAAGGAGACAGCCCTGTGCTTTTGACTAATTTGTGTAAGCTGCTTTGGAGCCTGTGCTTATGAAAAGGCAGTATAGAAATGTTTGAAATATGCACATAGTCGTCAGATACCTACTCTTAGCAGGGAGGGAACATCTGACTTCTGGTGTGAACCCCAGTATCAGAAGTAGGCTTTCAAAGGTTGCCAGCCACTTCAATGGCATTTTGGATCCCATAAAGGAACAATTCGCCTATTCTGCCTCTCTTGTGTTGTAAAGAGAACCATCCTCTATTTTTCCTTGAACACTTTCCGTCTTTAAATTTTCCCTTTGTGTATTAACCCGTAGCTTCTCTCTCTTTTATGACCAGACAGGAGCTAACAACTGCAACAAAGAAATCTTCCCTTGGACTCAGTTCAGATGCTTATTTACGTTTTTTGCCCTAGCAGGTCCCCCGTTACAAAACTTTCCACTTGGTGTGAGATAGCTGCTTATTGTTTCCTAAAAGCTTCACATTGGGAAATGGATTACAGGACAAGTTTGCCTTTGACAACACAACCGATACGCAACTTGAAAGACTTGTTCTCCCATGCAGGAACTCTTCCCAATTTTCATCCTCCAGGGATAAGTGAACATGCTGTCTGTTCCAAAAAGGTTCAGACACTTTCCAGATCAGAAAAATGTCCCTCTGCTTTAAAATCCCCATTAAGTCAAATTATTCAAAATGGAAAATCTTCAAAGAGCCTCTTCTAAGTAGTTGCCAAGGGGAGTTTTCAGGAAGGGAGGGGAGATTTCTTTCCCCCAGCAGCCTGCTCAGCAAAGAATAGCAATAGTCCATGTGACATATTCAAAGGGAAACGTTTTAATTTCCTGGATAACCTTCACCACCTCGTTGTAGCAAGTGCCAATGTTAACGGATAAGATTAGACAATTCCAAAGTGAAAATTGTGTTTATTGTTGATATTGTCATATATGACAGAATCAGTTCTCACTCACTTTTTTAATCACCCAGGTAAGAAAAGATTTTTAGATAAATACAAATGTATGTTGCATTCCAAGCAATTTTGCCTGTGAGTGAGGGTTGTTTTGTTAGCTTGCCTCTCTAGGTTACATTTTCATATTAGGTACAAAGGACAACTACAGAACCCAAATGAATTGAAATTCAGAACATCCTTATTGGAACGCTTTCATAATCAAATGGAACTTTGCCCTGCAACATGCATATATATTTTGGAAAATTAAACTCCAGTCACAGAAAAATGTATCTATTACTAAACCATTAAAAAAATATATCATCTAAAGAGACTCGAACATTTTGAAATTCCTACTTGAGGAAAGCAATGCAAAAGCGACTCATTCAACGCCAAAGATGTCTCTCAAATGCCCTTGGTGTGTTGGTTCCCCTTTGTAATGCTGCTTACAGTGTCACTGGGAATGGGGACCCCTGACGCAGCTCTACGGGTGGGATCCCGCAACAGGGTCTGATGCAACCTTTTGGTTTGGCTGTTCAAGGACGACACAGGGACACCTTTACTGAGCCAAGAAATCCCATTTCCCACAGCCTCCCTGTGCCCTCCTCATTGAACCTGCACTACTGTAGTTTGCTGCAAAGAGCCACTTTAGGCACATATAGCAGCTGTGAGGATGCTTTTCCATAGGAGAATCACACAGGGGAAAGGCTGAGCACCCTCCCTATGTGCCATGGTTCTGATCTGGATCAGCCCCCCCCCCCCCGTGGCTGCTTTTTGTTAAAACAACAGTAGTAGCACCAGCGTTTTTGGGAGGGGTCTGAGGCAAAATCCCTGTAAGGCACACTCCCCCATGCGTTGGAAAGTGCATGTAGTATGTCAGCTACTCCCCTCCCCATAAGAACATAAGAAGAGCCCTGCTGGATCAGGACAAAGGCCCATCTAGTCCAGCTTCCTGTATCACACAGTGGCCCCACCAGATGCCTCAGGGAGCACACAACCAACAAGATAACCTGTTTCCTGCTGCCACTCAATGGTGCCAGGGAGCAGGGCAGCAGATGGTTGCCAGACCTCCTACATGCTGCCAGCTGTAGCTACAGAAGCTGCAGTCAACCAGAACCCTTGCTGTCTGCTGCCTGTCTTCATTAGCTTTCTCAGCTGGGCAACATGGATGGTCACAACCAGCAGTGGACAGGCAACAGTGTCCCTTCACCTCTGTCATTATGGGTGGCAAGGAAGAGGTCCCCCACCACCTCCCGTAAGCCCCCTCATTGAGCCCTGGGTCTTGGATGACTTACCAGGCAACAGTGGGGAGGGAACAGCTGCAGTAGCAGACCATACTCTTTCTTCTCTGGCACCACTAGACAAGGAGGAGGAGGAGGAAGAGGAGATGGTGGTGGTGATGGTGGTGATGGTGTAGCTTAAGGCATGATAATACTGTATGCCTTATTGACACTGTATACCTGAACTTTCAAAAAACTCTCATTGAACAATGAAAGTTCAAGTATACAATGAATTTCCAAAAAGCATTGTATACTTGAACTTTCATTGTATACTTGAATTTATACATTCACATTGTATACTTGAACTTTGTATACAAAGTTACTTTGTATACATTGTATACAAAACGCTTGCGACAAAGTGCCTCACCAAAGGCTTTCAAGTAAATTTAGCAGTAATAAATTGCTAAGGGACAGGTGCATTGCATTGGTAACTAGAACAAGAAGGATTGAGTAGGAATTTTCACAGTGGAGGGAAGTAAGAAGCTTCATCTCTAGGCTTACCATATCGCTGACCGGGACGCTCCGTTTTGCCCTTAAGGGGCGGGGCGGGGGGGAGGGAGCCAGAGCCACGCTCTGGCTCCCTTCCCCCCGCCCCACCCCTTAAGGGCAAAACGGAGCGTCCTGGTCGTCGATATGGTAAGCCTATTCATCTCCCAAGGGTTTGCATTGGGCCTAGTGCTTGGTAGCTTGCTCATAAATGATCTAGGGGTAAGCAGTGAGATGGCCAGTTTACCACACTATTCAGGGAGGTAAACGTCAAAGCAAATTGTGAACTGTTCCAAAAGGATGCCTCAAAACAGAGTGAATGGTCAACAAAATTACAAATGAAGGTCAATGTAAATAAATGTTAAGCAATGTATATTGGGGATTGGATGATTTCATGGACAGATCTATCAATGGCAACTAGTTTTGATAGCTATATGCTACCTCCAGGTTCAGAAGCATTAATTATATTATATTATCCCTTTGTATGCCTCTGAATACTGGTTGTGGGAAGCATTGTGTTCAGTGGGGCTTGCTTCTGAGTAGACATGCCTAGGATTGTGCTCTAAGGTTTAACAAGCTACACCTGCCCGCATTCCTTCTCCTAAAGGTCTAGCACTCTGTCCCGGTTGGAGATCTGGTAAGCCTAAATATAATAAATACAAATAAATATAATAAAGCAGCAGTTAAGGACAAAAAAAAAACACCATAAGCTAAGAATTAGTCCAAGCTGGAATGAAAAGAAATGGTTTTATTTGATGCTTAAAAAGGAGCACTGTAGGTCCTGTCACATATAATCCTGGCAAAGTATTCCAAGGTTTTGATCCAACCACAGAAAAGGACCTATCTTGAGTAGCCACCCACCTCATCTCTGACACTGGGGAACGGTTTCAGGAGATCTTTACAGGAACATAACAGGCTTCTATTCCCTTGCTGGTCAACAGCAAGTCATTAGTCACTCAGTCTCAGCCCCAAATCCATAATAAAGGTATGATAATACTGGAAAAGTGAAGGCTGCCTTAGGCCAAGACCAAATGTGCAGTTATTCCATGGGGAAATACATCCATGAGCACATGTGTGAGTTTTAACTCACGTGGGCTTTGCAAACACACATTCTTTCCAATCCAAGGGTTTCTTTGTGGAAAAAGCCACGCTAGTTTCTGCTTTGGCGCTGCCAGTCATCCTTCGGTAGACTTCCTGTGTCTGCATATATCTCTGAAGCACTTGCCAGCCAAAAGGGAGAGAGTTGCCTCCTGAGAGTTTGCCCTTCTGAAGACAGTAAACCTCCTGGCCATGCAAGCGATGTGTCCAGCAAGGGCAAAGAAGCAGCATTTGCATGCTTTTTGTTGACTGTGAGTGCAATCCTCAGTAACATTTGAATGGTGGAGCGCGCACTCCGCCATTCAAAAGTGTCGCAAATGTGCCATAAGGCATGTTTGCAACTACTTTTGAGTAATGACTGCCGGCGTGGAGGCCTGCAGCCCACACTCCGGTGCTGGATCGACCACAGTCGCCAGCAGGGAAGGTAAGTCTCTAACCAGCAGGTGCAGGGTGGACCGGGTGGCGAGGGAGGATGGCAGTTCTGGGAGGGGGCAGGGATGGCGGCCACCGCATCCCCATCCCTTTCCCAGACCGACTCAGCCATTACAAGGCTGCCTCGGACTTACGCCAGCTCAAGAGCTGGTGGAAATCCAAGGAGGCCCATTGGGGCCTCCCATTGCTACACTGGGGGGACACAAACTTCCTCTTCCCCCGGGGAGACCTCTGCGCCACTTATGATCAGCCCGGAACAAGGACAGAATCCAGTAGTCGGCCCTAGGGCCGCCCACAGATCTTTAGGCAGGATTGCGCTGTGTGTTTGTTTACTGTGCCAGTGGGCACCAGACATTCAGGATCCAATCTCAGCATGCTCACAGCAGCCATGCAAGTCCCCCAAGATTTCCTGGACTTGCACACCCATAAATGTGCTCAGGACTGCAGCATGTTTTCTTGTCCCCCCGTTCCCCCCTCCAGCAGCACAGAACATGCACTGAGTGCTGACCCTTGGCCACCTCTTGGGGCTTGCTTCTGAGCAAATGGGCATAGAATGGTGCCCCAAAGCAGGAACGTGGGGATGGTCATCCAAGCAGCCACCCTACACATCCACACTCATAAAAGCAGACAAAGAGATTTCAATTCCAAAAATATTTTTTTTAACATAACAAGAGTGTAAAAAGAGATTAAGTTGACTCTGCAAAGCACTGGAAGAACATATTGATTAGCTGTCAGCGTCCTTATAAGAACATTAGAAAAGCCTTGCTGGATCAGGCCAAAGGCGCATCTAGTCCAGCTTCCTGTATCTCACAGTGGCCCCACCAGATGCCTCCAAGAGCACACAGCCAACAAGATAACCTGTTTCCTGTTGTCACTCCCTTACACCTGGCACAGAGAAACCCACTTCTATAGCCAGGAGGTTGCTTATGGCAATCCTTCTCCCCTGCCTTGCTCTTTTTTTGTACATGCTTTTCCTGGGAAAAAACCCCATTGAACTCAATGGAACCTATGTCTGAGTAGGCACACATTGGCTTGTGTCACTGAATGCATCATGTGGAGAGGTGTCTTGCCCTGCCTGAGGAACAAAAAGGTGCTGTGAATGCCTGGAAGTGCTGAGTGATGAGAGGGGCTCCATCAGCAGTTGGTTGGAGGAGGGGGCTTTCTTCAGTTTGGCACTCCCACCAAGGTGCCCCTCAATGCAAAGGAGGCTGCCACTTCCCCAATCCTCTTCTTGCTCACTCTTAGCTGCCCCAAAGTAATAGGAGCTTCCCCCTCCCTCTCCTCCCCCCCCCCCTAGATTCCAACCAGATTCACAGGGCAAAAGATCAAGCACGTTCACAACCATCTTTCTCTCCTACTAGTCACAGGCAAGAGGAAAGAGACAGCTGCCCTTTACAGCTGAAAGCATTGGGGGGGGGGGAACAAGCTCTGGTGAAAGAAGGCTCCCCCAGGAAACAGTGTAGGGCAGCGGTTCTCAACATACGTGGCACGGCGTACCATCTACATGGCTGCCGCTGTGCCGAGTTCCACCGGAAGTAAGTGATGATGACGTCATCGCCACTTACTTCTGGGTTCTCAGCCCGGTTTTCGGCAGAGAAGGATGCAGGAGGCTGTACAGGAGGCCAATAAGGGGTGGCGGGTGGGCTGTTTTCTGTTCTCCTGAGAGGTTTGGGCAAAGGCAGGATACTCCTTTGAGATATCCTCCCTTCGGATAGTGGCTTACCTTATAGCCTATAAATTATAGGACTGTTGTCAGGATTTCAGAGACGATTTCTATACAGCCCTTTGGAATGAGTTATATTTATTTATTTATTACATTTTTTTATACTGCCCTTCCTCCAAGGAGCTCAGGGTGGTGTACATAGTTCCTCTCCTCCTTTTGTCCTCACAACAACCCTGTGAGGTAGGTGAGACTGAGAGATAGTGATTAGAGATAGTGATAGTATACTATTATTAACAACTTTGATGAGGTAAACACACATCCAAAGCTGCCCTTAGACACATTTGCTAAAGCCTTTAAGATAACCTCAGCAACAGTTTCTTTCTGCACATATTTCACACTCCAGAAATTATGAAACGCACATTATGAAATGTCATCATTGTCATCATTATGACAATGTAGTAGTAGTAGTAGTAGTAGTAGTAGTAGTAGTAGTAGTAGTACTTAACTGATCCAAGACTTTCCAGAAAAGAAGACAGATGTGTTTATGTTCCAGGATCAGCACAGTCTGGAATTTTCCTATAATCTGCATGTTCAGAACCTAACAGGCATACGGTTTTCTTCCTTATCCGGTAACTTATCTGGCAGCGTAGTGTCTCAGAAGTCCCATTCTATTGCAGAACTTGAGTTGCCATTACCTCTGTGTTTGAGTGTGTGCATGTGTGAATTTATATATATTCTCTCTCTCTCTCTCTCTCTCTCTCTCTCTCTCTCTCTCTCTCTCTCTCTCTCTCTCTCTCTCTCCATGTAAATATAACAAGCTTTTGATTATGCCGAATGTTCTGAATTATTAATTGACTCATTCACAGCAGCAAACTGTGCTCGGGACTAATGTACATACCTGGGACTGAGTAGATACTTTGTCTTTGATTGTTTTGCTATGCCAGGCTGCCAAGAAACACTCATTAAAACAGAAAAAGGCAGAAATCATAACATTCCTAGGCTATTATTCTAGAACAAACATTTTTATTAATCAATCTGATTTTACGTACCTCCTTTACGAGCTAGGAGGAAAAGTAGATTAATATTACAGTGGATGTGGCAGGCAAAGAAATATAGGGAGGATTTATCATCTGAACCAGCCTCGCTGAAGACATACGGACTCAAGACTAGATCATCAGAGAGCAAACAATTAAAAGGCAGATGATCCATGTGACAATGTATCCTTTCACTGATAGTACTGGATCCTGAACCAAAGAAACAGGCTCTAGGTCCATGTTTAAGCACTGGCGTCGCTCGCCGTGGGGCAGAACGGTAAGTTCCGCACTGTGCTAATGTTCATTTACTCCCCAGCACGAGGCGGCCCCGCCCCCTTGCTGTCGGAGCCATTCAGTGCGGCAAAGGCAACACGCAGTAGACTCCCTGTGCGTTGCCTTCGCCGCACTGAATGGCTCCGACAGTAAGGGGCGGGGCTGCCTCATGCTGGGGAGTAAACGGAGAGGTTAGCACAGTGCGGAACTTACCGTTCCGCCCCACCTCGAGCGACGCTACTGTGTTTAAGTCCTATTGAGATCTCTGGCACTAAAGCACTTTGCTACATGTTGAATCTTTATGTATCTGAGCTGCAGTTCTGTGCACGCTTACTGAGGGATAAGCCAACCAAACTTGGGACTGGTTTGCACATGCATGTATATCACTTGCTTTCTCAATGCTTGATTAGCTGCCAGCTGAATGTGCAGTCTGGCACCCCTGAAAAATATTGCATTTGAGGTGATATTGGCCCTTTGGAGATGTGCAAGTTTTATCTGTGGTGTTATATTTATGATGCTCTACCCACACATATTGCATGGCATTGTGATGGAGTGTATGTGTGAATGAGACCTCAGTGGGATTTTCATGTACACATGCATAGGATTGGGCTGTATCCCACCCTATCCCAAAGTCTTGGGATGAGTTTCACACAATTTGAAATACATTCAAGATACTTTTTACACTCAAGGATAGCTGGGGGGGGGCTGCTGTAGGAGTCACTGCAGAGCGTTGCTATTTGGAAAACACTCAGTGGGGTAGAGCACTGTGCATGAATAACTTCGGATCTTTCACACTTCAAGCTTTAAGAAACTACAGTTAGGGAAAATGGGGGGGGGGATGAGGGATGGCGACAAAGGCCTCCTAGTGGAAGATGATTCATTGCAATAGGCAAATATTTCCTACAGAGCCATATTATCTGCAGGCATAATTAAGGTCGGCTATGCTGCAGTCTTAGCTTTGAGTCCCACACCTTGTCAATTTGGCCTTAGAGGCATCTTCCCTCCATGGATATGATTAATGAAAACATATCTCTCAGCTTTATTTAGTACTTTATCAGCATTCCATTTACTCCTCTGTACTCATTACGTAGGTACTACGATGTTATTTCTTTAACATCTTTAACAAGAGAGAAGCAATGCCCAGGTTCTCCACCCATATAATTTTGTATATCTTGAGGAGGATTGGCATGAGGAATATCCCTTGTTGTGCAGATGTTAAGGCAGCAAATAGAATCAGCTGCCTTACACATATACACTATAAGCAAACTCTCAAAATCAAGTGGGACATATGGTACACTAACAGCCCAATCCTATCCAGGGTCTGCCTGCCTGAGGCAGCAGTGCCGAAACAGCCTCCATAGCTTATTGGTCATTCTCTGACAGCTGAGGTTTTGACGTACAGAATTCTTGGTATTCTTATGACGCTTGTTGTTCTGTTCAGTTCACTAGCGTCACTAGACGTGCGTCACCCTAGAGCAGGGGGGGTGCGCGTCAACCCCCCCCCCCGCCCTAGGGTGACCCCCCCAGCCGAACTAAAGGGCTGCCCATTTGCCCTCAGAAAAGTACTGCGCATGCGCGAAAAACGTAAAACTTTACGTTTTGAACCATCGGGCCTTCAGAAGGCCCTGGAGCGCCAGCGGGGCCGGACGCTCCGAGGCTGGCTCCCTGGCCTTGGAGCCTCTGGACTCCGGAGGCTCCGAGGCCGGGGGAGCCGGCCTTAGAGTGTCTGGAGTTCGGACGGTGACGCGCGGGTGACGCGCGTCACCCCATCATGCGCGTCACCCCCTGGCAGTCCGCCCCCCGCCATGCTCCAACAACGCCAATAACCTTATCAGCAACAGGAGGAGGACTAACCTTAGGAGGAGGAGTTAACCTTATCAGCAACAGGAGGAGGACTAACCCAACAGGAGGAGGAGTTAACCTTATCAGCAACAGGAGGAGGACTAACCCAAGGTTCCACCCTACTCTGGAGGTTTCTCCCTTTGCTCTCCAGCTTTCATACATCATACTATTCTACTGCAGAAACAGAAATGTGGCAGAAATGCAGTTAAAGTAATACTCTTGCTTTCTGACTATATATGAGCATAAGCTATAACATAAACAGGTGTATATTTCTCTCTTTGCAGAGACTCGTTTAAGAGATTGTGCTGTTTTGTATTTCTGAACTCAGAAATACATTTTGATGCTTACTACAAGGAAAGCACTCTGCTTATGCTCAGGAAACCCTTACATAACCTTTCCAGTTTTTAGCACCTCCCCCTCTAGGTCCAATACTTCATGTGCTTCTACCTTCTGCTTTCCTGATATCTTTGTGGCAACACAACTGCTAATACATGTGCACGAACAAGGGTCTTTCTGGTCTTTTCGTGGCTTCAGAGACAACACCTTGCACTATCTTATGATCACTGCAAGGAAGGTTGGGCTATTTGTCATTATCTTAGCTAAACAACTTACTTGTGAGCGACTCTTTCATTATAGATTCTTTCTGTATCAGTGGTGTACCTCTGGGCTGCAAGTTAATGGCCACAGTTATAAGTTTAGTGATAAAAATGATTTTGTATTAGAGTAAGAAATTGCATTTTGGAGTCCCTCCTGCTCTTGTCCTTTCCAATTATGAAAAGCACTTGCATTTTAAATCTTGTAGTCTCTCCTGCACGTTTAGATCATTCTGCCACAGCCAAACCCCAAAGACCCATATCGCTTTCTAGCTAAAGCTCTAATAAGGAGTTGTAGTAAGGCTTCTGCATTTAAATCAACCTCCCACAGATTCCCTGAACCCCAATTGCTTTTAAATTCAGACACTTGAATTTTTTTTTGAAAAAGCTAGCAATCACTAACCAGAGTAGAGAAATTTTCTAAATTACCAAAGTGTTCCAATTTTGCTAGAATCTTACTACTAGCACAGAAATAAATCAAACAGCAATCTAACTCTGCAGTTTGAGGGAACACTGAAATGAACCCTAAAATGTAGCATCTGTCACAAGGAGAGGGATAATGCTCTTAACAGTAAATCAGAATCACAGCAAATATGCCCAATGTTGAGACTGAACAGAACTGAATGGGGGGGTCTCATTTTCCCCATGTTTACAAGGAAACAAAGCAGAATATCAAACAATTCGCTTTTGCAACAGACCAAATTCAGCACTTATCCATCCTTCATGCAACTCAACTGATGCCATAGAAGTTTAACCCCAGGAAACCCAGCTATCATTTTCTAAGCACAGTCTCAAGGTCACCCACTGCCTTCATCTGTTTCATATGAATGTTATTGGAACTGCTGCCTCTATAAGAATCAGTCATGGGGAAGAAGAATCTTTTGCATTCTTTAAGAGAAGCATCACTCAAGCTTTATTGGTTTTATGAGTAAATTAGCCAACATTGTCTTTCAGTTATTGTTATTCCAAATCGTTCGGAGTTTTCCAAATGACTGCGTTTTATGAACGTTTTCATGTTTCATGACTGCTTCCTAAAGAGTTCAGGGAGGGATGGCCCTGAAGCAGTTCTCCGATTATTCTCAAGCAGAAACGTCCAACTCTTGCATGCAATTGTCTGGTGGCACCCTGTGCATCAAGACCTCCAGGAGGTAGCTACTACTGCTGTCTCAGCCCTTATACTGATGGGACAAGGCAATCAGAGCCTTCTGAGTTGCAGGGGACAGGTGTCTGCTGGGTTGGTAACACCCTTTGTTTCATGAAGGTACAGGTTGATTACCCCTTATCTGGACATCCGGAATCCAGACTATTCTGAAATCCAGACATTTTGGGGGCTATGACGTGGTTTGGTTTTTTGTTTGTTTGTTTGTTTAAAGACTTTTTCCAGCAACTGGCTGGCATAGCTCAAGGCATGCTGGGGCACAACATTATTTTAAAATATTGTATAAAATTACCTTCAGGCTATGTGTATAAGGTGTATATGATACATAAATGAATTTCATGTTTAGACTTGGGTCCCATCCCCAAGATATCATTATCTTTGTGCAAATATTCCAAAATCCAGACAAATCTGAAATCCAGACAACTTCTCGTCCCAAGCAGTCTGGATAAGGGATACTCAACCTGTATTTAATTCTGCTCCTTCGCAGGATTTATAGGACACCTTTCCAGTGAGAAATTGCTCGAGGCAATTGCTTCCCAGCCACTGCCAATCTACGCACTAGGCAGGATGAGATTGCAGCATGCGTCAGGCCACCCAGCGAGTGACTGGCCCAACTGAGATTCGAACCTGGGACTTCCCAGCTCATGCTACTTCCCACCCCGCATTTGCTCTCTTGCCTTAACTGCCTATCAGTTAAAATGCTATCAAACAGTGAGAGATTAAAAAGAAAAATCAATCAAGAAATGAGAAATCAATTATCCCCATGACTCGAGGCACTGACAACCAAAGAGAACTTCTGGGGTTGAAGTGAAGGAAAAGTCTTGGGGAAAAGTAAAGAAGTGTTTAGCAGCTGAACTACTTGCCAAGTGACACTTTAGAACTGTTCTCCCTTTGTATCTTTCAAGGTTATTCCTTAGACCCATCAATTAAAAAAAAGTTTAATAGCAATCAAATTATTCCACCATAAGGGGATAGAATAGATGACCCACAAGAGGCTTCTTCCCTATCAAGTGATATAATGGACTATTTGAGTTGAAATTAATGAAATGCTAACATTGTTGCATGAAAAAGTATTAATATTCATTGCTTATCTGACATCCACAAACTGACGGGGGGGGGGGGCTGTCTTTTTGAGCACACTATCAATCTTCCCAGGTGTCTCCAGCATCACAAATATATGCAGTATATAATTTGGAAAAGAAAGAGAAAGTAAACCTGGATGATGTGGAATAGAAGTTACACCACATGTGCTTCATCTTTCCAGATCAGTTGTCAGCCAGCAGCCTGTGATACGAGATTGATGCTCTCACTACGAGGAAACAAAATGATTCCTCTCCTCAGTGAAAGTCATTATTGCTGCTCTGCACGGAGATACATCACTTCACAAAGTATGGGCAAAAGGGTCCAGTCCAATCAAGGAGGCATGCTGACAACCCATCAGCTGGATGTAAAAGGAAAGTCAGAACCCAGAAAGGAAGATCCCTTGACTAGTTCATCCCACTTAGGATCCCATAGGATTCTGTGGGGAAAACTTAAAAACAAAAACAAACCCTGAGCACTAGAACCTTGTGTTCTTCACCCTCGGCCATGTTCACTGCTATCCTGCCTTGCTGTCAGTCTGTGGAGCATTAATCCACTGGTGCTGCATTAAGGCATTTTTACCCAAGGGTGTATATACACAACAGAAGTTAAATATATACACACCTGTGGGTTGGGAGGAAGTACCCCCATTCTAGCCATCATCCAAGGACCACTGTGTCAGCTGGAACCCAGATTGGTCACTCCCCACTCCCTCTTTTTTTTCCCAGACTTTCCTTCTCTCTCTCTCTCTCTCTCTCTCTCTCTCTCTCTCTCTCTCTCCCCGAGTACAACTGAAGCCACTGAGGCAGCATGGCCTTTGACTTGATCCAGCAGGGCTCTTCTTATGTTCTTATGTTCTTATGGCCCCATTCCCTCACCTTCGGAACTATTCAAGTCGGTGAAAGCAATGTGCAGGGAGTCTCCAGCGCGTTGCTTTCACCGACTTGAATGGTTCCGAAGGCGAGGGGGCGGGGCCGCTTCGTGCACCCGTGTAACGGAGGGTCGGACCGCGGCGGAACTTAGAGCTCTGCCCCCCTGCAGCGACGCCGCTGAGACCGCCACAATTGTAGACAATATTGAACTAAGGCTGCAATCCTATGCACACTTTCCTGGGAGTAAGCCCCATTGAATGTAATGGGATTTACTTCTGAGTAGGCCAGCGGGTGGCGCAGTGGGTTAAACCGCTGAACCATGGGCTGTCGATCGAAAGGTCGGCAGTTCGAATCCGTGATGGGGTGAGCTCTCGTTTGTTACGAAATAACCTTTTAAAACTGTTTATTGCCATGAGATTTTTTGAAAAGGATTGAGAGCAAAACTGAAACACGTGCATGACCAGGACTGTAACAAGGAACACCAGGAGCCATGCTGTAAGGACTTGGCCAGAAGATGAACCAGAGGGAAGGCATGCCTGAGCAGCAGACTCCATTTTAACATGTCTCCAAGCCAGGGGCGTCACTAGACGCGCGTCACCCTAGTGCGGGGACGCGCGTCACCCCCCCTAGGGGCGCGATGTTATAGGCGCGGGGGGAGGGGGCCACCCGGCTCCCCCCCCCGCATCGCGTCGCCCCCTCCAGACGCTCTGAGGCCGGCCCGGGAGCCGGCCTCGGAGCGTCCGAACCCTTCGGCGCTCCAGGGCCTTCTGAAAGAAGGCCCAGGCAGCGCGTCAATCCGGGTATTTTCCGGATTTTCGCGCATGCGCAGACCCGTTTTGAGGGCTTTTTGCCCTCAAAACGGGTCTGGGCATGCGCGAAAATCCGGGAAATACCCGGATTGACGCGCTGCCTGGGCCTTGAGAAGGCCCTGGAGCGTCGATGGGGTCGGACGCTCCGAGGCCGGCTCCCGGGCCGGCCTCGGAGCGTCCGGAGGGCGACGCGCGTCACGTAAGTGACGCGCGAGGGGGTGCGCGCGTCACCCCATGACGCGCGTCACCCCCTGGTGGCCCGCCCCCCCCGCCACGCTCCAGTGACGCCAGTGCTCCAAGCTGCAAACCTGAGCAGCCTCCATGTGGCCAAAAAGCTCTCACAAACAACTCTGCATCCCCCCCCCCCCGTGATGCTAAATATCTTCCAGACAGAAGACAAATACCTTGCTACCTGAGATGACTCCACCCAGCCTTTGCTTTTGTCTCCTAAGTACCGGATGATCAAACCATCTCCCCTCATCCTCCCTCCTGATGTATGTGTGTGTATGTCCCCTCCCACAGATTTACCTCCAGCCCAAACAAGGTATTTCTTTTTGCAGTGTAAGACCCCAAAAACTCCTCCCCTGTGTGTAGGCTTAAAACGCAGGCTCTCTGCCTGCCAGCCCCCCTCTCTTCTTTCTTTCACAGGCACAAGGGTGAGCTCTTGGCTTCTCTCTCTGCTTCCCTCCATTTTCCCCCTTCCCCCCCTTGACTTGACTTCGTTCTCAGTCATCCTACAGACTGCTAGTCTGACCAGACCCAATTTGTTTCTTCCTCCTTTTTCATTCACTGTTGTGCCAGAACTACAGCATTTGCAGCATCAGAGGAGAGCTCTCCAGGTGATTATAACCCCAGTAAATCAAGATCCCTTCTACTTCTACCTGTTCCTAGCTCTGTATGCTTTGGAGTATGATTGAAGTGATGCATATTGACCTGTATTTTCTTTTTGTATGAATCTGCCTGAACTATTTAGTAAATATTGGAAAGCAACCACGTGTGTTCTCAATATTATTTAAAACGGAATTCTGTGAAGCTGGACTCTGGTATACACAGGTATAGATCCCAGAACATGCCAACTTGCCTTATTTAAAGCTATTCCCCAAATTAACTGGCATTTTGGCTAACACGTTGCTTGGCCAGCTCCTGCCAACCTAGCAGTTCCAAAGCATGTTAATGTGAGTAGATAAATAGGTACCACTTGCGGGAAGGTAAACAGCACTCCGTGTTCCAGCCGCTTGCTACGTGCTGTGGCAAGGAGAGTCATGCCTGCCACATGACCACAGAGGCGTCTTCGGACAACGCTGGCTCTTCGGCTTTGAAATGGGGATGAGTACCACAACCTAGAGTCGGACACGACTGGACTTAATTGTCAGGGGTCACCTTTACCTTTACCTTAGACATGCATAGGATTGTGCTGTAAATTGCCTAATAATCTGACGGTATAAGGCATGCTCATATGGTGGACAGAAACTTCATACTGGTTCCATACTGGTTCATACTGGCTGAAAATACACTGGATAAGTGCTCTCCCCTCAAACTAGGTGCTGCTTCAATGCACCCTTGATTCAGATTCTGAGCATCATGCCTTTGAAGCAACAGGACACAGTAGCAGGAGAAATCTTTTGCTTGCTCTTGCAGATCATTGTGTACAGAACAGCTTGGAGAAGCCTGTTTATTATACCAGTGCTAATGTCATTGTGGGTTTTTTTTTTCAGCTTAAACTTTGAAGGGTAGCCAAAGAGATGGGCAGATTTCATTGCTTCTTCCTTTGCAGTGTTTCCAGTTGCTGAAAACCCTACAGAAACCCCGCAGGGGATCATTCTTCTAAGTGTCAGAAGGACTGGAAATCAGACAAAAATCAGGAGCGCCTGCCAAAGTCAAGGTCCCTTGTGTTGATGATGAACTGGAGGGGCCTATTCTGGACTGAATTACAATGTGTTTATTTCATTATTGTGTTTATTTTAATCCTAACAAGCTAAGTACTTAGACATGCTGCCTAATGTTCCTCGAGAGAAGGAAAGAACTATTCTAACCTTGCTAGAATTCTCTCTTTCCCAGGCAAAAACTCCACAGAAGAAAGAAATAGGAAAGAAGCTGGAATTGCATTCAAAAACAGTCTCTCCAGCGAGCTTTCTGGGATTGCTTTGAACTCTTCCTCATCATTATTTTATGTGGCAGATCATCTTTACACTTATGATGGAGCAGAGAGGGGGAAGCAGAAAGAGAGATGAATACACCAAAGTTGCCTTTAAGATTTTTAAGCAAAGCTACTGCTCCCCCTGATTGCTGCAGTGAATTTTCAACTCACTAGATTAAAATCTGGTGTTTTTGTGAGCTAGATGTGGATCTGTTCAAAACTGGCTCTTGACAGAATAAGCAGATGGCACTACTGTGCCTTTTGATGCGGCCATAGGAGAAGCTCTTCGAGAGGGAGAACCCTGTGCCGCCTTGTGCACACCTCAAAAGCTGAGAAAACCCAGAGAGTGGAATACATATTAAATTGCTGGGGTTTGTGTGTGTGTTTTGTTTGCTTGCCAACCACATGAAGTTGAATTTGTGCAAGTCAAGTGTACCTAAGACAAGGGGCGACTGTGCATAGATCGCTGCATTATACTAAGTCAGATCATACGTCCATCTCGCTCAGTATTGTCTACACTGGCTGTCAGAAGCTCTCCCGGGTTTCGGAAATGGGTCTTTCCCAGCTCTGCTTAGAGCTGCCAGGGACTGAAGTCTTGTGCATGCAGTGCATGTGCTCTTCCACAGAGCAACAGCCCCATCCCTGTATTTCACACAACTCCTTACTAACTTACAGAGTTATTTGCCATACCACAAAAGGTGGTGATGATCCCTAGTTTAGATGGCTATTAAGGAGACGAACCTGCCCTCTCATGCTTCAGGAAGCGCCATGAGGGTGCTAAATAAATAATGTACAGCTATATGACTATAGGTCTAGTAACAGTGGAAGCCTATGCATAACTACTCAGAAGCTTGTTCCATCGAGTTCAATGGAGTTTACTCCCAGATAACAGTGCACATAAGATTGCAGCCTCAACTTATCAATAGTGATTAATGATAGCTAAAAGGGAACCAGTATGAAGTATCATATACGTTCAATTACCAGATTCTGAAGATACACGAGAGAGAGAGAGAGAGAGAGAGAGAGAGAGAGAGAGAGAGAGAGAGAGAGAGGTTGACCATGCTTTGCTTGTGAACTTCTCAAAGGCATACTCCTCAGCATTAATTGAGACAGCATGGAGACGTAAATGGGCCTTTGGCCTAATCTAGCAAGGTAATTCTTATGATCTAAAGCAGGGGTTCTCAACCTTTGGAGGCCTGCATGCCCCTACGCGGGCCTCCAGTTGCCCCGCGTACCCCCCAGAAGTTGGCCCCCCGCGTACCCACCCAAGTACAGGTAAGGAGGAGCTTCGGGGGATATCAGGAGGCCTGAAAACATTTTTACCGGGTTTTGACACGGGTGGGTCCTCCCACCCGCGATGCAACCCGGAGGGAACGGCTACAGCCCTGCCTATTCGTCAGGGCTGTTGCCTTTCCCTCCAGGTTGCATCGCGGGTGGGAGGACCCACCCGTGTCAAAACGCGGTAAAAATGTTTTCAGGCCTCCTGATGTCCCCTGAAACTCCCCCTTACCTGTTCTCCTGGCCATCGCCATCTTGGATCTCGCAAAATCTCACAGGATCCAAGACGGCAGAACCTAAATCTCATGAGGGCACATGAAGCACGAGATTTTGTGAGATCCAAGATGGCGACGGCCGGGAGAACAGGTAAGGGGGAGCCTTGGGGGACACCGGGAGGCCTGCAGACATTTTTCCCGGGTTGCGGCGCAAGCGGGCAAGTCCTCCCGCCTGTGCCGTGACCCGGGAAAAACTGACACTGCCTGTCATTAGCTGATGATTGCAGCAACTGAAACAGGCAGCGGCCTGTGTACTCACAACCTGAGATCCGCGTACCCCTGGCGATACGCATACCACAGGTTGAGAACCCCTGTTCTAAAGCAACCCCTCTCCTATTCAGATATGCAAGAAGCTAGCATGCTATAGCCTGGCTTTTCTCAAACTGTAGAGCAGGACCCACGAGTCACAACCCAGTTTCTGGTGGGTCCCACAGAGCCTCCAATGAAAAGGCACACTGGTGCTGGAAAGATCAGATAACTAATTGCCTCAAGGTCTGAGGGTATTAAAAATCAGGAAGCTGATTTGCCCTGCAAACAGCTCAGCTCCTGCAGTTTGCAAGCTTGCGTAAATACAGGGAGATAAATGTTTGAGTGTCTTTTTTTCTAGTGTGTTTTTTCCAAGTCTGTCAATGACAGGTAATGGGGGCAGGTGAAGGCTGGGTCACATAACTAAGCCCCTCAAGCCTTGGGGCTAATCATTAGGGCTGCCTCATTACGAGAAATGGATTGAGTTCTTTACCAATAAATAAATAAATAAAATACCGTATTGGTCTGAGTATAAGACTCATTTTTTTCTCCTAATTTAAGTTTTTAAACTAGGGGTGCATCTTATAATCAGGCATAAATTTAATGCCAGTGATTTAATTAAAAAAAATTAATAGCACCAAACTTTAAGGGTGCGTCTTATAATCAAGTCTATCAGCAGCTTCTGTCTCCCATCCAAGCGAGAACTGAGGTCGACCATGCTTAGCTTCTTCAGGCAGGGCACTGGCTCAACCTCCAGGCCACACCTCCTGGAATTTCTTTCTAGATGATCCTTTTATTTTTAAGTCTCATAAAGCTGGGTTGGTCCCGACAGAGTGTCATTTTAAAAGGTGGCTCCCAGTGCTAAAACGTTTGAGTACCACTGCTATAGCCTCTATACCCTGTGGCTTGAGAGACTCAGATGCACTGAACGAATGCACTCAAGCACAGGTGCTGGGGAAAAATATCGCCTTTGTTTTCCACACTGGCTCTTTTGAATGACCTCTATTTATCGATCACAAGGACAGCTCAAGGTGGCGTGCATGTGGTTATCCCATTTTATCTCCACAGCGGTGCCTGCAGGTGGGTTCAGCTGAGGGACACTTAATGAGTTTCGCAGCTGACCTCAATACTCAATCCACTCCACCCCAATGGATCTCATTCCTACCTAGAAAGCCTGTAACAGCAAAAAATAATAAACTAAACAAGGGTGAAAGGTAGCGGACAGCCATGTGGCACATTTATAGAATTTGTCTTATTGCACATTGGGCAATGTAAGCAACATACGTCTTCAGACACGATGTCTTTAAATGTATTGTAACAGATGCTGCTCTGCAGCGATTGCTTCTTTAACTTTAGAAAACAGAACCTGTGAAGGCTGAAATGTTGTTATTTATTTATTTATTTATTTATTTATGTTATTCAATCAAAATAAATACCTAGAAGTAAACACCTCTATTATGTCCTGGGGCAGTGCTCCAAAAATGACATGAAATGAGTGCTAAATCCCTAGGATGAGGAGATAATATTAACAAGTCTCTGGACATTCAGTATTTGTCAGAGCCCCTGTGTCCAGCTGGAAAATGTAGCTTTCAATTTTCCTTTCTTCTGAGTCTTCCCATACTGTGCCATTGCTGCTGGTTTCTCAGATCGGAGAACATAAATTACTTACAAACAGATCAATTCTGCACCTGGAGTTCCAAAGGCTTTTTTGTGTGCATTAAGTGCATTTGGAAACACACACAACAAAGAGCAAAAGATCACTGCCATCACAGGCTTCCCTGCCCAGCATCTTCTTTCTGAAGCAGTAGCTCTGCTTGAAAAGGCTGAAACTCCTCCTCCCCTGTTGAGAGTAGGGAGCCCCCCCCCATTTCCACTTATGCTCTATATTGGTGGAATTTTAAAAGACTTTAAAAGCATTAAATGCTGGGCCACCAAGCCATTTATCTGAAAGCTCCTGGTCACCTCACTGCAAAGATACATGTATTTCCAACTATTTTGTGATTTTGTGATTTATTTTTGAAACTCCATGTCCTGCTTTAGCACGTTCAATTGGAAGCATCTAGCAACATTTGTGTCAAAAACTGTAGCGGCACCAACAAAAATATTTGAGGATGGACAGGCAAAGAAGAAGTGGAATAGATGGGATTCTGAGTGGGCAAGCTATGCAGGGCCAACGTGTTCATGAGCAGGTGAAGAAGCGGCTGATTCAGATGGTGGGTTGGTGGAGGTGGCAGCGGTGCCCCACAATTACCCTGTGCTTGCCCATCTGCAGCTGCCTGCCATGCTGGCCTCAATCACTCCTCCTCCTTTGTGCCACTCCATGTTTGAAAAAGACAGATTTTCGCCCCAATCCTACCTGCTCCGGCTTGGCTGATGTTCTAGCGCCTCTTCTGCTGGCGCTGACTACAGTGAAGCAGGCAGCACATTTGTAAAAGGCACTCCAGCAGCACTCTCAGTACTGTGCTGCTGGGGATGCTGGCGGGACAGCTGGAGCCTTCCCACCCATGTCATTGGCTCTCCCGCTGCCCACTGGAACAGGTAAGTCAGCAGGAGAGGCGGGAGGGGCAGGAAGGGGCAGATCGGATCCAGGAACGGGCAAGTTCGGTGGCGGCAGTAGATGCTGAATCCAAATGCCTTTCCTAGACCAAATCCCATGGTGTGAGTCCACGCAGACCTGCGCCAGCTATTTAGCTAGTCCAGGTCCAAGTAGCCCCCCCCCCATGCCATGGAGGCTTATGCCTAGGCAAGGGAATGCTTGTTTTCTTACCCAGAGAAGACTTTTGCAACAACAACCCACCCCCCCAGGATGCAGCAGTAGCCATTTTGGCACCGTTGCATTGGCGGGGGGTGGGTGGGCGGAAGAGAATAGGATTGGGCTCTTTGAGGAGCAGAAGAGGAAGTATATGGAGCAGAGAGTAGAGTGACTGTCATCTCCAGGAGCTTATGCGCACTTCCTCTTCTGGTCCCCAGGCTCTGCCTTTTCAAATGGGGAGCACCTTTTCAAAAGGAAGAGAAGCAACAGCTGTTAAGGGGAGAGATGGCCTAATGTGCAAGTCCAGCAACAGTGGTTGGCATCAGCAACTCACTTGTGCTGCCCCCAAAGCTCTGTTTTAAACAGACAGTCTCTATGGGCCCAACCCTATCCAACTTTCCAGCACTGATGCAGCCGCAATGCAGCCCCAAAGTAAGAGGGAACAAATGTGGAGGAGGCCTCTGTGAGTGCTCCCCCACCTCAGGATGCAGCGCAAGCCCCATTGGCATGGTTGCATCACTGCTGGAAAGTTGAATAGGATTGGGCCCTATATTTCATATTAGTGCTCCAAACCTGAATATATTTACACAGAAGTAACACTGATTTCAATATGTTTTTGCTGCTAAAAAATGCAAGTTCTTTTTTTCGGAGACAGAGAATGATAAATGAGAGTGTCTTCTTTGTTTTGTAGAAGGTCTTGTGCTGGTGGGAGGGTTTGACTTTAACAGCTGCATTGCAGAAATTAAGCTTGAAATTAAGCAGAAATTAAGCTTGGCAAGCATTTCCTAGCAAGGAGATGCAGATTAAAAGCTTTGGCACTTGGATTTCCATGCAGAATGCAACTGTTAAAGGTGCAGGAGTCACCACAGGGGAAAAAAAGGTGACAACTATCATGTTGTAAGAATGGTGCTGTAAGACATGGTTTTGTAAAACAATCCAGATGGTTCAAGGAAGCAAGCCAAGCAATACAAGATAGGAAGGAATGTGAGGATACAAGGGATTCTTGCACACAAGAGATCTAATTCAGAGAGAGAGAGAGAGAGAGAGAGAGAGAGAGAGAGAGAGAGAGAGAGAGAGAGAGAGAGAGAGAGAGAGAGAGAATAGGAAAGCAGTGTTGAAATAAAAGAGAAGATAAAAATACGAGATAGCATGAGGTCTTGTTAACAAAGCAGGAGGTCTGGCTCAGTTGGGAGAGCTGCAGCCTTACATGCCTGAAGATCAAGGATGGTGGTTCGAAACTCCGTTGCCACTGTGTGTGTGTGTGTGTGTGTGTGTGTGTGTGTGTGTGTGTGTGTGTGTGTGTGTGTGTGTGTGAGAGAGAGAGAGAGAGAGAGAGAGAGAGAGAGAGAGAGAGAGAGAGAGAGCGAGAGCGAGAGAGAGAGAGCTGCAGCCGGTGCTCAATGAGAGGGAGTTGCTTGTCAGTCAATGTGTAGGAAGTGAATGCCAGCAAAGAGGCCAGACCTGTGCAAACCATTTGGTTCAGAATTGCCTGCCTGTTGTAAACCGCCTTGGATTAAAGTCAGAGGAGAAATCCAATGACCAAGAAAGGCAGCATATAAATACTGGAATGATGATGATGATGATGATGATGATGATGATGATGATGATGATGATGATGATGATGATGATGAACTGAAATGATGAGGGAAATTGAGTAATGTCATCAAACCTTACCTGACTTGGAATTACAAACTTGTCCTGTTCATAATGCTTCCCTGTATTCTAAATTCAGGATCTCCCAATCCTCCCAAGCACAAGGAGCCATGGGTTTTAAATGTTCCCAGGGTGCCCAACATCCATACTAAGGATTTTGATGCCTTGAGAAAATAACAGTGTCCATGTCTGCAGTACCTGAGATGATGCCGTTGCAGAGGGTTGGGAGAGGCCTTTGAAATTTGCCCCCATTATGCTCTTGACATCACAGAGAGAATGACAGGGTCCAAATTTCAGAGGCAGGCTCTGGGGAACAAAATACCTATTTTCCACTTTTTCTAATTTAAACAGTTCAGTTTGCTGAGCCCATTTCCAAGTTGACCTGAGGCGAATTCAAATTCAAACAGTTAGGACTGTGCTACAGAGCGAAGGTGAAACATGGGAAGCCATTCTGGCTGGTCATTTCACTCTATGTCTATGGTATTTGTTTCATGTTTGTTTGTGTATTTATTCCAGTACGAAAGAGGATGCACACAAGAACAGGTACTCAGAGAAGTGACCTTTGTTTTACAAATGTGCTGAAGGCAAAGTCACAGTTTGACTTTCACAGGAGATGATCAGAGGCTGCACTGTTGAAAGGGCACCCTGTCAACTGGGGATTGGTTCTTTGGTGCTTCCCCCCCCCCCCACTCCAGGGAGGCAGCCTCCCAGAGGGTCCTGCAGGGCTACTTTTCCTGTTTTTGGACTTTTGCTTCCCCAAGACCTCTCTCTCTCTCTCTCTCTCTCTCTCTCTCTCTCTCATTAAAATAATTTTTGAAAGCCTACAGCATTTCAAGTGCAAGAGCTAGCACCGGAAATGAACTGCGACAATAAAAGAAACTGATCGACTGGCAGTCGGAGATGGAAGGAATGCAGGTTGAGTGGTAGTCATAAAACATCTGGAAGAACCTCGTACAGGCATCGGAAAGAAAGGGGAGGCCTGAAAAGCGGAAGAGACGGCATTGCGTTGCACCGAGAGTTCAGGGCGAGCGAGGGAGAAGAAGAGAAAGAAACAGAAGTGCTGTCAAAGACAGGCAGGCAGAGAAAGCCTTCTTTGTACAACAGCAGAGGCACGGGCCAGAAGGGATCGCCAGCTGATCGCCCAGATGTGCAGGTACATTCCAGCGGTTTCCAGGAGGGGAGGGGCCGTGGTGGTGAGGGAGGAGGCGGGGGAGGGTGGCTGGGAGCGTGCAGGCTGCTGAGGCTAGGAGCCGGCGACTCGCTCCTTCGCTCTCTCTCGTCCCTCATTTGTTTGCGGAGCGCTCATCCCGCTGTCTTTTCAAGGCACCTCGCCATCCCCTCCCTTTGTGTCAACGCCGGAAAGCGCAGGAGGCCGTTCCAGCAATCAGGGCTGCTGCGGCCGCCTGCCCGCCGCTCACTTGCCGAACCTGGAGGAGCGGAGCGCCGCCTTCTCCTCGGAGGGCCGCGGGCTGGCTGCCGCCCCGACCGACGGTGAGTGGTCGGGCTTGACGCGGAAGCGGGTGGCGCCGGAGGAGATCGGAGCCTGCCTTCGCTCTCCTCCTCTCCGCTCCAGGAGGAGCAGCAGCTCACCAAGAAGGGGGAAAGAGGATCGGACGGAGCAGCCCCTCCCCGCCTAACCTGGAAAATCACTTGTGGCGAGGCTTCGCCTTGGGCAAACCTCACACCTGGAGCTCAGACCCAAGCGGAAAAAAGCCCTCAGGCAGACAGGCAGGCAGCAGCCTCACTCGCTCGGCTGCCAGGAAGGACTGTGGAGGCAGGGCTGCTTTGCGCCCAAATCCTCAATCCCTTCCTGAAGTCCCATTACTTCGAAAAACGTGCTGAAAAGCAGCGGGATCCTTAACGGGAGGGATCCCTAGATTAAGTAGAACCGTGAGCTGCGCTGAGCCGTCGCCGCGATGCTGGTGGCAGTGACAGAAGAATCTTCGAAGATTGCCTAGTGCGTGGGGGGGAGACAGGCGGGGAAGGAGGAACGGGGGCGAGAGGGAAGACCCTTATCTTGAGAATCTACCAGTGACTGTCTAAGGGGGGGGGGAGAAGGTTGCAGGGTTTGTACCCTCCTTAAACAAGTTGCTTGGAAGTCAGCCACGTGGATTTCCATGGGAGCAATAATTAACTTCCAGTGAACGTGTTCAGGGTAGACGGTCACTTGAAAGAAGGATATCCGAAAGACAGTTTTAGGACAACTTGCCATCCTAAACCCAGGTCTGTTTGGAATGAAGCCTAGGATCCGGCTGCGACTTTTTTAAACCACTTGCTCCACAGTGAATTGCGGGGGAAGGACTCTAGCTAAAGTGGAGTCATCGAACAACCCAATCCTACTCGTGTGTTTACTTGGTGGTGGTAGAAAGCTCCATAGGTTTCAATGGGGTTTCTTACCTCCAAGTAAAAAGTGCTCAGGGGCGCGGTTTTACCCGGAGGAGAGGGTGGGAGGAGGAGGCTGATTCTGTTGGGAACCTGATTCAGGAGGAACGTACTAAGCCAGGGACCGCAGCTGGCTGCTGGACTTCCTGAAAAAAAGTTGCTTGCGATTTCCTTCCTTGTCAATTTCTGGGCAGGTCGTCTGTCAACTTGCCCGGCGCTCGGGTGCTGCCTAACGAGCGCAGGAGGCCCCCAGCGTCTTACTGGGAGTCCTAATTACCTTTGCATTTGCCCGCATTAAAAAAGCGAATGAAAGCAAGAAAGCGCTCTGAAGTACACTAAGGAGCCAGCAGAGCTCTTGATTCTTGCTGGCGAATAAGAGGTTAACTCTGTTTCGGAGGAACGAGCGTGCTGGTTTCCTGAGATAAATGGGCAGGAAGCAAATTGCTTCCCCTGTTCTGGCCAGCGGCTCCCAAATGCTTTTTGCACCTGCTACTCTGCATTTTTTCAGTGCCTCGCTACAAACCCCCACCCCGCCCAGCCCTCTTCGCTTCCTTCCAGCTAGGCTTGCTAGAAACCCTTTTCCCCTGGCCTCGGAGGAGGACCCGTCTCGCAACTACTATGTCTTTTTAATAACATATTGTTGTGTTGTTGTTATCATCACGATCAGGTCCTGAACCACTGCCAAGCGTTCTGCCCTCTACGATGCCGGTTTGATGAGTTTCGCATAGCGCCGGAAGGGTTAAAGATGATGTAAGTACCCAAGTATTTCGAGGGCGATTTCTGACGCGCGTTTGTGCTGCTACTTCTTCAGAAGGGCGGAGAAGCCAAACAATGGCAAGACTTAGACTGGGTGGTATCTAAGCTGTGGGTTCGAGCCCCCTATGTGGTTGGTCTAGAACCCCCCCCCACACACACACACACACATACACCCTAAAGTTTCGAGGTTGGCGAGGATTTCTGCAAGAGGCACCATACCAACAGGGAGGGAGACAGTTAAAACGCCTCACTCACGTACCTTGTTCTGGGGAAAAAAGAAATCGCAACTTGTTCCTATCCACTAATGTTCCCATTCCCAGCATATGTTTGACACGTGTCTCATTCCCACTAAGATCCTTCTCTCAGTTCAGTTGCACATAGACGGTACCCTTTCCAGCAACTTTCTCTACTGTGCATTCAGTTGGACTTACTCCCCATAAGAGTGCATAGGATCATCATAGTCTAACCAAGCAAAGATGGAAGACTTTCACTTAGTTTACTGGCACTAGAAACTGCCACTCCCTAGTAAGCTTGCAGTCCTACTCCTAGACACAGTTATCTGGGAATAAGTTCCATTGACCTTGAGGAGACTTGCTTCTGAGGAGACATGCACAAGATTGTGCTGCAAGAGCTCTAAAAGTTGAATTAGTTAAATTGCATTTAACTTTAAAGTAAATCTAGGCAGAATGTATCACTGAAACGAATGAAAATGAAGCCAATGTGTATATGATGGCTGGGTCCCTCAGATTTTGATTTCCATCAAGTCAAGGAGGCTAGTAAGACAAATGGCATGACATGTCCTCAAAATCCCTATATGCACTTACTGGGGATTCAGTGGGACTTGCTTCTGAGTAGAAATACATGGGATCACACTATGTGTGTTTATATTTTGCTTATTTATGTTACAATTAATTTACTTAGCTCCTCTTGATCAGTATGAGGTCAGGTGCTCTGACTAACAGTGCAATCCTGTGTAACTTTGCACTGGCGTAAGTCGGTGCACTTGCACTGGCGTAAGTGCACTTGCACTGGTGCATCTACTGTTACACCCATGCAAAGTTACACAGGATTGCAAATTTACACAGGATTGCGCTATGAACCTTGTTTTGGCTCTTTCAAAATTCTGGCCTTAAATATGGCCACTCAAAACTTAGCCCCCGATCCTAGTTACTTAGCAATTAGACTATCTTCTGTAGTACAGTATCAGTGACTAAAAGTGATCCACTGGAGAAGGAAATGGCAACCCACTCCAGTAACCTTGCCAAGAAAATCCCATGAACAGTACCAAAAGGCTAAAAGATATGACGCCGGAAGATGAGCCCCTCAGGTCGGAAGGTGTCCAATATGCTACTGAGGAAGAGCGGAGGACTATTCCAAGTAGACCCAGAAAGAGTGAAGCGGCTGGGCCAAAGCCGAAAGGACGTCCAGCTGTGGATGTGTCTGAGGTTGAAAGGAAAATCCAATGCTGCAAGGAGCAATACTGCTTAGGAACATGGAATGTGAGGTCTATGAATCAAGGCAAGCTGGATGTGGTCAAAAATGAGATGATAAGATTGAACATTGACATCTTGGGAATCAGCGAACTAAAATGGACGGGCATGGGCGAATTTAAGTCAGGTGACCATCATATCTACTACTGTGGGCATGAATCCCTTAGAAGAAATGGAGTAGCCCTCATAGTCAATCAAAGAGTGGGAAAGGCAGTACTGGGGTGCAACCTCAAAAACGACAGAATGATTTCAGTTCGAATCCAAGGCAAACCATTCAACATTACAGTAATCCAAGTGTATGCCCCAACCACTGATGCCGAAGAAGATGAAGTTGACCGGTTCTATGAAGACCTACAACACCTTCTAGAACTAGCACCCAAAAAAG
Source organism: Plestiodon gilberti rubricaudatus (assembly GCA_026170595.1). Classification (NCBI taxonomy): domain Eukaryota; kingdom Metazoa; phylum Chordata; class Lepidosauria; order Squamata; family Scincidae; genus Plestiodon; species Plestiodon gilberti. Next base: position 44,018,649 of record JANXHW010000002.1, read on the forward strand.
ATGTCCTTTACATCATAGGAGACTGGAATGCTAAAGTAGGAAATCAAGAAATAAACGGAACAACAGGCAAGTTTGGCCTTGGAGCGCAAAATGAAGCAGGGCAAAGGCTAACGGAGTTCTGTCAAGAGAACACGCTGGTCATAGCAAACACTCTTTTCCAACAACACAAGAGGCGACTCTACACATGGACGTCACCAGATGGTCAATACCGAAACCAGATAGATTATGTGCTTTGCAGCCAAAGATGGAGAAGCTCTATACAATCAGTAAAAACAAGACCTGGAGCTGACTGTGGCTCAGATCATGAGCTTCTTATTGCAAAATTCAGACTTAAACTGAAGAATGTAGGGAACACCACTAGACCAGTCAGATATGACCTAAACGATATCCCTTATGAGTATACAGTGGAGGTGAAGAATAGATTTAGGGCATTAGACCTGGTAGACAGAGTGCCTGAAGAACTATGGACGGAAGTTTGTAACATTGTACAGGAGGCAGCAACGAAAACCATCCCAAAGAAAAAGAAATGCAAGAAAGCAAAGTGGCTGTCAGATGAGGCTTTACAAATAGCTGTGGAAAGAAGGAATGCAAAAAGCAAGGGTGAAAGGGAAAGATATAAACAACTGAATGCAGAGTTCCAGAGAATAGCAAGGAGAGATAAGAAGGCCTTCTTAAATGAACAATGCAAGGAAATCGAGGAAAACAACAGAATGGGGAGGACTAGAGATCTGTTCAAGAAAATTGGAGATATCAAGGGAATGTTTTGTGCAAAGATGGGCATGATAAAGGACAAAAAAGGCAAGGACCTAACAGAAGCAGAAGAGATTAAGAAGAGATGGCAAGAATACACAGAAGAACTATACAAGAAAGATCTGAATGTTCCTGATGACCACGCTGGTGTGGTCACTGACCCAGAGCCGGACATCCTAGAGAGTGAAGTCAAGTGGGCCTTAGGTAGCATTACTAACAACAAAGCTAGTGGAGATGATAATATCCCAGCTGAGCTACTTAAAATCCTAAATGATGATGCTGTGAAAGTGCTGCACTCAATATGCCAACAAATTTGGAAAACTCAGCAGTGGCCAAAGGATTGGAAAAGGTCAGTTTACGTTCCAATTCCAAAGAAGGGCAGTGCCAAAGAGTGTTCAAACTACCGTACAATTGCACTCATTTCACATGCTAGCAAGGTTATGCTCAAAATCCTACAAGCTAGGCTTCAGCAGTACGTGGACCGAGAACTACCGGACGTACAAGCTGGGTTTCGAAGAGGCAGAGGAACTAGAGATCAAATTGCCAACATGCGCTGGATCATGGAGAAAGCACGAGAGTTCCAAAAAAACACCTACTTCTGCTTCATTGACTACGCAAAAGCCTTTGATTGTGTGGATCACAACAAACTGTGGCAAATTCTTAAAGAGATGGGGGTACCAGACCACCTTACCTGTCTCCTGAGAAACCTGTATGCGGGTCAAGAAGCAACAGTTCGAACCGGCCATGGAACAACTGATTGGTTCAAAATTGGGAAGGGAGTACGGCAAGGCTGTATATTGTCACCCTGCTTATTTAACTTATATGCAGAGTACATTATGAGAAATGCAGGGCTGAATGAATCGCAAGCCGGAATCAAGATTGCCGGGAGAAATATCAACAACCTCAGATATGCAGACGATACCACCCTAATGGCAGAAAGTGAAGAAGAACTAAAGAGCCTCTTGATGAGAGTGAAAGAGGAGAGTGCAAAAGTTGGCTTGAAACTCAACATTAATAAAACTAAGATCATGGCATCGGGTCCCATCAATTCCTGGCAAATAGAAGGGGCAGAAATGGAAGCAGTAACAGATTTTACTTTTCTGGGCTCCAAGATCACTGCAGACGGAGACAGCAGCCATGAAATTAAAAGACGCTTACTCCTTGGAAGGAAAGCTATGGCAAACTTAGACAGCATAATAAAAAGCAGAGATATCACCATGCCAACAAAAGTTCGCATAGTCAGGGCGATGGTGTTCCCAGTAGCAATGTATGGTTGCGAGAGTTGGACCATAAGGAAGGCTGAGCGCCGAAGAATAGATGCTTTTGAACTGTGGTGCTGGAGAAGACTCCTGAGAGTCCCTTGGACTGCTAGGAGATCAAAACAGTCAATTCTAAATGAAATCAAGCCTGACTGTTCCCTGGAAGGACAGGTACTAAGGCTGAAACTCAAATATTTTGGCCACCTAATGCGAAGAGAGGACTCTCTGGAAAAGACTCTGATGCTAGGAAAGATTGAAGGCAAAAGGAGAAGGGGAAGGCCAAGGATGAGATGGTTAGACAGCATCACCGATGCAACAAACATGAAAATGAGCGAACTCAGGAAGATAGTGGAGGACAGGAAGGCCTGGCGGGATATGGTTCATGGGATCACGAAGGGTCGGACACGACTTAACGACTGAACAACAACAAAAACAGTATCAGTGATATCTGCTTTTGCCATGCTGACATGGTGGACCATGCCCCAGCATTTAGCAGGGCTGTGGGCAATGAGGTTTAGACTAGTGGTGCTGGTTAATCTGTTGGAACACAGAGGATCCTGCTTCAGTGCTAGAGATTGGACTTGATGATGATTTATCAGATTATTTCTAGTTCTATGGTTTTGTTGACTTTCCAGATGTGTAAACAAATAAGAGTCATCTCAGTATGCCAGCTCTTCACAAATAAAACCCCAAACCTTTGACCACAGTAGACTAATATATGAATGTTATCTAGGAGAAACCTTTGTGGGTGACAATATTTGACTCAGGGGGGCACGATGTTGGGAGTGAGCAATTTTTTTTAAGCAAATATCTTCTGTCATTGACTAGACAAGTCCTTGTAAAAGATGCAAATGGAAGGCATCAAACTCGTGTTTTGTTTTGTTTTCCATCTTTACAACTGAACAATAAAGCACTTTGGGTGAAATGTAGCTCCTTTTTAATGAAAGCTATAACATTTCATGACCCGAATGTTTACAGCAACTCAAGAACGCCCTCTACGGTGTGAAGGCTGACATGCCATAGAAGGAGAGCATAAGAAGAAAGCCAGCAAGATAGCTGCCAACAGGGATTTTCATGTGATATTGGGTTATGCTAGTGAGTTTACTACTGGGGGAAACTAGCATTTCTACATAAAAAGGCAAATGGCCTTTTTCTAAATCAAGTGAATCCATGCAGCAAACTTCCATGTAAGTAAGAAAGCTCAGGATCTCTAATTGGCTGTTAAAGTTTGTAAAGAAGTAATGGAGGGAGGGGGTATTGCACAATTCTGAAAATAATAATTCTGGACTCTTGTCTCAAATCTAGTGGGGGGAGTTAAGGAAAGAGAACTGCTAGGGGAATCAGAATATTGACCAGGGCTTCTTTCCCCCATCATACCACACAATTAAAGAATTCCTTTAGTGCCTTTGAAAACATGGGTCACTGGGAAGAGAGTAGCTTTGTACTAGTCTATAAGCATAGTAGAGCTCTCCTGTAAAGCTCTAGTAAAGCTAGAGAGAGATGACATCTTAACTGGTCTATCTTGGTCAAATGGATATTTTAGATCTAAGCCAATCCAGTTGTATTGAAGTAACTGGGACTTCTGATTAAATGTGTCTAAAATGGGGCTGTAAACTGGCCACCATTCAGTTATCTGATAAAGATTGTGGACACTACTATCTGCTGTCAATGATAACTGTAACACCAGTGGCTTAAGGCTGCAATCCTATGCACACTTTCCTGGGAGTAAGCTCCACTGAACACAATGGGACTTACTTCTGAGTAGACATGCATATAGGAGTGTGCCTGTGATTCCCAGTCTGTCTTGTGAATGGGCCTTGCTGTCTACATTAAACATTTTATATGTACTTGTCAGTCATATTTGATGCCTCTGCTGAGAAGCACTTCAGTCTGAAGTGGTAATGAAGGTTCTTTTTGGTGTACCACCCCAATCATGCACCCAAACCACACACATGCTGCTCCAATTGTGATGTGCATTTTTGAGCCAGTCATGTCCCTAGAAATCTTGCTAGATCCGTAGTTGACTTAGGAGCTGTCTCTGATTGGAGGATTACAACATACGTGGAAGACTGGCAGTTTCCTGCAGCCATGATCACAGAAATTGCCAATGAAATATTTATGGTTGCTCTAATCACACTGTGTGTCTATGCACCCAGGGCCAACTGGGAGTGGGGCTATTTTTATATACTATACAAATAGAGTTGCTGTTTCTTATTGGTTCTCTACCTTGCAGCGCAATCCTACCCAGCTCTTCCACTGGTGCAAAATGGGAGGCTTTGGAAGGGAAATGGGATTTATTTAAATCCCCTTTCTTTACATAAATTCCTTTTCAAAGCCTTCTGTTCTGCCCTCCACCACTAGCTGCACCAGTGGAGGAACTGGGTAGGATTGCGCTGTTAAGACCCTGACACACAAAGATAACCAATGAGAATGCTTCCTTACTAAAGTTGTATGTAATCAACTACTGTATTGTTAAAAAGAATGCAAACCATTGGACAAGCTAGTGTAAACCAACCCCCTCCTCCACTGGATTTTGTATGGCTGTTTGTCCCTTAACCCAATTCTCAAATATTCACAGTGTAGTTCAAAGTAAAGTAGGTAAAGGACTTCGGTGTTACTTTCTAAGTTTTCCTAGCTCCATAGAACCTGCTGCTTCCAAACCATACGTTTAGGATCAATGCCTCAGTTTAGCAAGGTTGCCTTCTTGTGCCCTCCCTCCCATTGAATGCGGTGGGACTTGCTTCTGAGTACACGAGCTTAGAAGTTACTTGATAGCTATTGTACAAACACAGTTCTTAAGCACTGTGGCAGCAATTAACGAAGCTTCTCCCACCCCAAATTGCTTCAATCAAGGGCAGCCTTGTCTTAGCCACTTGCTCTCGCTTTATGGCATTTCCTTGAGGGGAGGAGTTTTCCTTTTGCTTAGTCTTGGGTTCTATCTAACTAGCTGTGTCCTCACAATGACTGCTGTGTCCTCAATGACGTTCCTGTTATCCACCAAATAGGAGGAAGGAAGCTGTTGAGAGACTAATCCTGTAAACTATTCCAAAGCTTCTTCAGCATTAAAACTCGTAATGCTGAAATTCTGTGCATGCTTCCCTGAGAGCAAGTCGTCGGCACGGTTACTCGGAAGTCAGTTTTCTTAGCCAGGAGCCAGATCTCAGTGCTAATGGTGAGACTCTGGCTTCTGCATAACATTTCTTCCAAGAAACAGGCTCTTAAAGCTTGGGAAGAAGGGGGTTAATTCAACCTCCGCCTGGCCGCCCCAAGGAGATATGTGCGTGCCGAGCTGCTGCAAAGGAAAGTGTATTCGAGTGTTAAACCAATTCATGAAGATTAGATTCCACTTTGCACTTACTGATAAGGAAATTGGACGCTGTTAGATTCCCGCCTGAAAGTTGTGTGCATTCTCCCCCCCCCCCCCCCCGTGCCTGGTAGCAGTTAGGACGCAGGGACGCTGCCTTCAGGCGCCGAATGTGAAAAAAGTCAATGACAAAGAAACAGTGAGAGTCAAATCTTGGTGGCTAACAATCCTTTTGAAGTCGTGCAGCGCTTTAATGAGAACTGTCCTATTGCCAACCAGGTGGCCGTTCTATGGACGCCAACTCGATCGTTTTAATGCAGATTAGTTCCGCATTATATTACCTTAACGCGCTTTATGTCCTTTTAAAGAGGCGGCCTGACAAGGGTTACTTGGCGTTAAGTTGCCCCTTAAACGGAATGGAATTTATAGTCTGAGCGAATGTATTCGGAGAGGAAAACAGTAGGCAAGCTATTTTTCCTAACGTATGTTGAGCTGCGGGAGGGGGAGCCTCCAAATTGCCAGCCCCTGTTGGTGATTGTGACTAAAGAAAGGTGGCTATTACGGATTAAAACTGCCAAAAGAAAAATCACCTTTTTAATGAGAGTCGGAAATGACCGCTTTGAGGATTACAGCCGTGAACAAAAGAACTAAACCATGTGCGCAGTTCAATTCCACCCATGTTTATTCAGACCCTTCTACGTGTGCATGCTTAAAGATTGAAGCATTATTAAAGTCCTCCAGAACTCGCTTCAAGAGACGCCTATGGCCGCAACCAACCAACCATGTATTCTCCTCCTCTCCCACCGGTACTGCGTGGTTAACTTGGGGATACAATACAAACATTACAAGAAACAAGTTCTAAGTCGAATCCGTCCCCGTACTGGAAGACGGCTGAGTCCGCTCTGCCGCCTCCTCCGCCGGTCCTCTAACTTCTTTTTACAACCAATCGCACCGCCTGCAGCTTCGTTCCAGCATTCCGATTTGGAACGTAACTTTTCGTCAGCTTCTTAAGTAAGTTCTTGACTGGGCTGTAGCGAGAATGCGATTGGCTGCCATAAAGAAAGAGAGAACGCATTTGAGTCACGTTGTCCCGAACCAGTTTCGAAAGTGCACCTATTGGCTGAAATGTTTGCGCTGGAGGAAAGAGACCCGTGTCCAGGGCCTCTAAGATATGTATGGAAATGGAAGCAGAGTTCCCAGTAGTGTGTGCACTGCAGGAATCGGTGGGAGTGTTCAGGATCCTACAAAGAAAAAAACCCCGGACTGTATCTTTCGGGGGTGGGGAAAACCGAAGTATTGCTTCACCTCGCAACAGAAAGGAGGAAAAAATACTTCACAGTTTCCCCCCTCCCAGCATGACTTTCTTTTTCGCCAGTCGGTCCTTGCAAGCTGTAAACACACACCAAGCAGCAGCAAGCTCCTTGGAAAATGTACTCCAGAAATTGGTTTAGGTGAAGGGAGGAGGTAAGTTCCGGCCTCCTATGAGGGTTGCCTTTGTTTTGTTGGACGGCCCTGCTGAGCCAATGAGAGTGTATCGGGAGGAGTGTCGGGCTCGGGGAAGGAGGAGGGAAGCAGGGAGCGAGCAGTGTGTGCGGAGCCGAGATTGCTTCCAGTGAGAAGGGTGGCGGTCTGCTCTGCTGCAAGGTCTCCCTGTGTGAGGGAGGAGGAAGGCGGGGGAAAGAATGATCGATCGATCTTTGCGCTGCTGGCCTCGTCCGTAGAGCTGGATTCTATCTCGCTCACTCGCTTTGTGTCTGTTTTTCTTTCCCTCCTCGTGATGCCGCCTTCGCTCGCCTCTGCTCCCGTGTGGCCTGGCGGGTGCTTTCCACCGTGGGCTTGATCGAAGGAGGAAAAAGAGGAAGCGCGGAGGCCCGATCGGCTGCTCATGCAGCAGCGCCGCCGCCGCCCCGCCGCTGGAGTCCCGACGAGCTGCATGGACGGGCATGGGGAGAGCGGCCCCTTTCTGCGCCATCGCCGCCAGGGCTGAGCAGCAGCAGCGACGGCGCCGAAGTCGCCTGCGCCCTCCGCCTCTGCCTGCGTTCGCTGTACTGTTAAGCCTTGGGCTGCTACTAAATACAGGTAACACCATCGTCCCCGCTCCCTACCGGAGCCCCTTTCCTGGTGGGAAGGGCTGCGAGTATTTTCGGATTGCTAGTAAAACGGGGGGGGGGGGGAGAGAAGTGACGCTCCAACGACAGTAGACTAGTCTACTGGTTTAGTCGTCGTGAAATAAGGCTGCAGTCGTATAGATCGTATATATACAGTAGAAGTAAGCCCGATCGAACGTAATGGGAACTCGAAGTAAACATGTATAGGCTTGCGCTAGGAGTCTAGGATCCTAAGTTTATTGGCCTGGGACTGGAGCGAGTCGCGATTCAAGGAGAGGGAGTGTTACATATACAGTACTGTAAATGATCCTCGGGGGTCTAAGGAAAGTGGGGGGGGTCGATTCCCCCCCTTTGTGGAAAGCGCTTGAGAAATCTGACACACAAAAGTGCTTCTCTTCTCTCCAGCCTCCCAATCGTGTGTGTGTGTGTGTGTGTGTGTGTGTTTTTAAAGTCTCCAAATGTGCTTCCATCCAGCAAGGCAGCGTGGAAGGGCGCGGAGTTGGCCACGCTCTAGGGAGGGGGCTGCGGTGTCTGGGTGAGTTTGATTGGCACAGCTCCCTCCCTGCCATGGTGTTTACTAAGTCAGAGCCGGGATCAGGTTTCTCTTCTCGCCGCCGCCGCCTCCTGCTTCTCCTTCGTGGGGCAGGAAGGGAGCCTGGGCTCTTGTAATCTGCAGCTGGCGTTGAAGGATCTTGGGAGGGGACGGCGGCAAGGCAGGCAGGCTCTGTGAAAAGCCTTTGCGCTTTCTTGACAAACTTTAATTCGGATCTTCCTGTATGGCTGGAATTCTTTCTCTCTCTCTCTCAAAAAAAAAAAAAATGGAGACTGTCTTCCCTGGTGGAACTTGATTAGGGTTGTCGCCCCGTTTTGTTTCTGAAAGATTTAGCTGTCTCAGCTGTGAGCAATTCATCATGTTGATGATATTGCTTTTGGCCTTTTGTGTCGCACCTCGGAGGAGGTTTGCAGGGGGCTGCAGCCTTCTCCCTTTCCTTTTCCCTGAGGAAAGCTTGGCTGAGCAAGAAGTGGCTGGCCAGGCAAACTTTTGAAAAAAGATTGCATTTCTGCCTTACAGAGTCTCTTGACAAGAGGAGAGAAAGGGGGCAGTTCTCAAGATGCCCTAGCAAATCTTTCAAAATCAGGAAAGAGAGGGAGAGAATTGAGCTTTGTCTCTGTAACTAATACCCTGCCACTAAATACCATGGAAGTAGGTTTGGATTGGAACTATATGTGTGTGCTATATCTGTACATTGAATATTTCTGCCTGAGAATCAGAAATTCAGCCCAGAAAACCTTACCTGGCTGTCACAATGTTGGCAAGCGAGGGGAAAGCTTCATCTGCTGCTTGCTTTATTTTAAATGTATTTTACCCCACTTTTTAATTTTTTTAGATAGTGGAAGTGTCGAGGAACCTTGCCAGAGGAGTTTCCACCCCTATGAGTTAATTCTAAGCTTTGGACCAAAATCTTAATGATTTAAATGTGTTCTGTGCATAGCTCTGTTGGAGTAGCATTTCTTGGATTCTGAAAGTATGATCTTGTGCATGTTTACCTGGAAGTAAGTGCCATTCACTTGCATTGAGTACATGTGCATAGGATAGTAGCCTAAGGCAACCGATTTCTGGTGGGTCCTAGGTGATGGAAAAATCAGATAAGTAATTGCCACAAGGCCTGAGGCTATTCAAAAATCAGATAGCTGCTAATTGCCCTTCAAAGAGCTGAGCTCCTACAGTTTGCAAGGAGCAAGGAGCTGAGCTCCTGCAGTTTGCAAGCTTGTGTAAATATAGGGAGATAAATGTTTGAGCATCTCATAAAGCTAGGTGGGTCCCGATAGAGTGTCATTTTAAAAAGTGGGTCTTGGTGCTAAAACGTTTGGTAACCACTGGCCTAAGGAAAGAGAGAGTATACTACTATGTCACCCCCTGTTCCCATCAAAGTACACAACTTGCACTTAGGACTGGGGTACAGGATTGGAAAGCTGTATAGAATTCTGGAAGGATTCTGTATAGGATACAGGAAGCTGGACTAGATGGGCTTTTGGACTGATCCAGCAGGGCTCTTCTTATGTTCTTATGCTTGCATCCTCTGGAGAAGGGAGCCTGCAGCAGTATTGCTTGCAGCAGAGTGTAAGAAATTGTTGGATTTTGTTTCTGGAAGGAGTGGTGCTGACAAGTTGGTCCCGAACAAAGAGCAAATTCTCTTAAGTGGCTTCCTTTTACGAAATATTCAGGAATCCTGACTTCTTGTTCAGAACCTGTTTCCAAAGAAGCGTAGAGCCAAACAACCCAAGTGTAAAACTCCGAAGGACAAGGGGCAATCCATCAGGTAATGGATTGCTGTGTAGAGTAGTGTTGGTTGCAGGGGTTAGGCTACAATGTGGTAGCTTGGAGTGAAGGTCGAAGCAATGCAGTCTGTTTCATTCTGCAATGCAAAGATAAAAGGCAGCTAGCAGTAGTCGATGCCTAATACTTTGAATGTTATAATCCAGTGACCTCAATACTTGCTCTAAATGGAAGGAGGGAAGATCGTAGCCTGACAGAGTGACTTACTCACTCTATCTGGTCAAACTAGTTATTGCGACAACTTGGCTTAGTTTCTTTTGTTAATCAAATTGAATGCTGCTTGACTGTTAAGTATGTTTGTTTGAATCATGGAGTCAGACATGCAGACTTTTGTCTGTTCGTTTTGTGTGTGGGTTTCAGTCCATCTGGGGTCAGATTTGGCTGAAATTGTTCTCCTTCAAGCCAGTAAAAGTTTGGTAGCTGATACAACGCATCTGAAGAGACAGATTCCATTCTGGTTCACGTGGGAACACTTCAAATGATCACATCAGGCTGCTCGTTTGCATACCTTTTGTGATATGGCGTCCTAATTTTAATATTAGACGGTTAACTTATTAGACAGAAAAGCATACATCACGTACAGAGTATTGGAACATAGTGGGAGGGAAAGGATCACAGAGAGAACAGCATGTTGATCGTGGGTTTTTACTTTAGGTCAAAAAGCCACAATCTGGTAGTACTTTTTATTAGGACCAACCCCCAAAAGATATAACCTTAGGCCAATCATCGTCAGGCTGGATGTTAAGCAATGCAAATGCGTGGCAGTGGGGCATGGTATATTGAGGGTTAAATAGCTTCCAACTATGAGGATTAACAGTTTGGCCTCCGTTGTTCTACCTGATGAATCACCTTAAATTAATCTCTAAGCTGCATTAATAAAAAAAAAAACCTGCCACGCTTCTCTGGTGTTCTCTGCCTGGCAGGAGACCTGTGGAACTGGGGGAACTGCTGGACTTCGTATTTTAACATAATAAGGGGACATCCATTATTGCCTCATTTTCTTCCCAGAAGCCCTGGGTGCAAACTGAGATCCGGTCTAGCACTTAGTGCAGCTACTCAACATGAGTCTGCTTAATTCTTCTTGTCCTCCATTTCAAGACTGTTAAGCACTACAGATTTGGGGGATTATTGCAGCACTATGCATTCCCCCCCCCCCATTTTTGTTTTAACATCTAGCCTGGTGAAAGGTTAACTCAAATGCTTGCATAAGATTATCTGTCTTTTTGTTTGGACTTAACAAAGATGTCATCAGCTTGTGATTTTTTTTTTCACTGCCCCCTAATGAACCAGCGTGGGCTACCTATGATTTTTTGTGCATGCTTAAAAAATATGTAATATGCCTTTACATTAAAAGGTACATATCTGTTTTCTTACCTGCATACAGCCTGCCCCATGCTGTCTGATCTCCCCTTCTTCTCTTGTGGCTCCCTGCCTCTGTATGTAGTTTGGATGCTGGGGGCTGCTTGCACATCTACGCTGTCTGGGATCCTGCAGGCCCAACCAGACTTCCGATGCAGTCTGTCCCTAAGGGGTCCACATCTTAATGAATGACTAGGCATACTCTGGTCTGAGGGGGGGTTGAAACTGCACACACTAATGGTTAGCAGAGATTCACTGGGCAGTATAGCATGATGGAGGCAGTGTGCAATGCTGTCTTCTCTCTCTCTCTCTCCACTATTCTGTTGATGTTCACTTGTTGCTCTGCAGTGGATTGCAGCCGGCCTCTGTCCTGCTTGCTACTTCTCAGAGCGCAGAAGCCTGGGCAAATCCAAATGTGTAACAAGCCTTGGGCTGTGTTTTAGGTGCTTAAAGTACATCCTAGATTTAAGGTACATCTTGGAGTGTAGCATCCCAACATGTCCTTTTAAGTCAAAACTTTTATTCTAAGATGATCGTGTGTGTGTGTGTGTGTGTGTGTGTGTGTGTGTGTGTGTGTTCACACTCATGTATATATTGAAGTTCAAGGGAGACTTTCAAATTATGTCTTAAATCCTGGTCCAGTTGGAGGAATAGTACATAAAGATTCAGACTAGTTGGCCTCTATGGTTTGTCTGAAGACAGGGTGATGTGTCTCCCTGCTAACTGGGCAAGAGGTACTTTTTCAATTGGAGCTCCTCTTATATTTAGCAGGGGGAGAGTAACTGCTCCCTTTCACCCCAGCACAGTGTCTTTTCTGGTGGCTATTGCTGATGTTCTTCTGCATCTTTTTTAGATTGTTAGCCCTTTTGGGACAGGGAGCCATTTAGTCATTTGATTTTGTCTGTAAACTGCTTTGAACTTTTTGTTGAAAAGCGGTATATAAATACTGTTAAGGATGTACAGTACCCAGTTTGCAACTGATGGGGTAAAATACGCACAAGTTCTCACACCTGTTGGGAAAACCTCTATTTGGGAGGTTATCTAGGAAATTCTTAGCAGAGTTTGTTCCCTCTTACACCCAGGCAGACTGCTATTAGCTAAATAAACACACGAGGCATATGCTGAGTTAAGTTGCAAAAAAAAGAAGTTTACTCACAGTTCAGCTCATATGTACAGCATCTGATTAAGATCAGAGGTTATACTAACTTAAGGATGAAGCTCCCCCTACAGCTGGGAGCCTCCTGCATGAGGTCTGCTTGGATCATGGCTGCCATTCATCAGAGCTCAGGCATGCCACATCCTCTCTCGGCATCAGGAGAAGGAAGAAGGGAAGTGAGAAAGGATGAAGAAGGAGGAAGTAGAGTCAGGGACCACGCCGCTTCCTTTGGAACACAGAGGGGTTAGGTAACAGGTCCTTTCAGGTGACCGGACGACACACCGCCCCCCAGTGTCCACCCTAGTGTCCAGCAGACGAAAGCTGCCCATCTCCAACAACACCAAGGCTGTGAACTTTTTACAGGCATTTGGAGCTCAAAGTGGATCATGGTTATTGAATAACTCATTACATACATAATTGAAGTAACTTGTACCCTTCCCCCCCTTTTTTGTTTGTTACTGAAGTCTCAAAGTGGCTCTGTTGAAATTGAGTGATTTGTTGCAGCATATTGCAAGGGATTCAGCCAAATGCTTTTTGTCCCTTTGCAGATGGCTGGCCATATGTTTTATTACACCCATGCTGCTTAGTTCCTCACTTGCGCAGCTTTAAAACTCTTGTGTGTGTCTAAATAGCAAGTAAAAATGAATAGTGGGCCCTTGGAAGAACAGCCGCTGGCTTGGCGATAATTGGCTGTTTTGTGTGTTGCATTTTGTATTGCGTTTCTGGTGTGGCTCACAATGACTTAAACTGTGTTGAGCATTCTGGATTGTTAATGCTTCAGCTACAATGGGTCCAGTCATAATCTTAATTTGGATTAGGAAATTCGAGCCAGAGTTGAATCGTTGTTTGATGACAATCTTTGGGGATCTAGCATTGGGTATATTTCAACACTTTCGAGGTGGGAAACAGCTTTTGAGCCACGATCTATAATCTATCTTGCCGATAAGTGCCTAAGACTGCAATCCTGTACTCTTTATTTCGGAGTAGGTCCTGCTGAATTGAGTGTAGTCCTTTTACTTGGGAAGAAAGAGCCAATCCTAGATACATTTCCAAGAAATCCCATTGAATGTGGCTGGGAGTTTTTCCAAGAAAAACATGTATGGGGATTGGACTGGCAGCGTATTTTCTTCTCCTTGGCACCTCTTAATAGGAAACTGCCTTCTCCTGACCATTGGTTCATCTAGATCACTGTTGTTTACACTGACTGGCAGTGGTTCTCCAGAGTTTGGGAAGGGGTCTTTGCCAGCCCTATCTGTAGATGTCGGGGATTGCATGCAGAAGGTTCTAGCCCAGGGGTTCTCAACCAGTGGTACACGTACCACTAGTGGTATGGGGACTGAGTGTCTGTGGTGCGCCAACACTCACCTGGCAAGATGACGGCCGCCATTGTGGCTGCGCCGGAGCCCTGAAAACAATGATAAGTGGCCCTGGGCGGCTGACAGAGCTCGAGTGCACGGGTTTCCCATGCTAAGAAATGCCCTGACTCCCTTACCGTCATTTTCAGGGCTCTGTCGTGCCGAAAACCTGGAAGTGGTGGTGTCATCACCACTTCCGGGTTTATGTGGTGGGACGGCGACCCTGGAGGTGTTATGCACCTGACAGAGTTGAGAACCCCTGTTCTAACCCACTACGCTCCTCTCTTTCCCTTAGTGCTTTCTCTTCTGCTCCGTCCCCTTCTTCATTTTCCAATCCAGCAAGTTGGAGGAGGAGCAGTGGAGGCAAGTGGCCGTCTCCCACCAATCTGCTGCCTGTGGTGACCGCTTCAGTCCACCTCATGGATGAACCAGCCTTGCTCCCTAACCCCTTTTTCTAGAGCAGTCCACAAAGTCAGAGAACTTTCTGAAATGAGCATGTTGATTTATGGACCCAGAGACTGTTATGGCTGCAACAGCACAACAGATGAGCACAACAAATGTATAATACAGCTCGTGAAACAGATACTTCTCTCTCTCTGACGCTAAAAACACAAATTGTAGCATCTCATAGTAACCCTTATTAGGATGTTAATCCCTTGTGCATTTTTTGTGTTTAACCCGAGTTTGAAAACAACCGCCGTTGTATTCGGGTGTCCATGGAAACCAGTTAATTAAAGGAGGAAATGAATGCAGTAGGGAGCAGGGAGGATGAAGAGCTGGGATGTTTGGAGAAAAAGCTGCCTTTTTAAAATGTTAAATGGCAAAAAGCAGAAATGACAATCCCACAAACGCCTCCTGTTCTCTAAAATGTTTCCAGGCTGCTCTTCATCTTAATATTTGGATTACTGGTTCAGAGCTAATAACAAATAGTCTTTATATGACATGCTTCAATTGGAAAGTCGGTGCGAGAATTGTTTGGGTCCTTTAAATGAACTTGGGGCCACCTAGCCTTTCAGGACAACTTTGTGCTTCAGTGCGCGCGCACCCCACCTGGTTATAAAGAGGGAGAGGAAGCAGGTCTGCTACTCTACTGAAAGAGGCAGTCGGGAGGGTAGCAAAACGCCACTCTTCTTCATCAGGTTTTCTTGCCCTGCTTCCCTCTAGTTTTCAAGGTGGGCTGGGGTTAAGTTGTTTAAAAGTATTTGAGTGCCAAGAGGGGGTAGGTAGGTTCTGTTCTCCCACCCATAGGTCCCTTTTTGTATTAAAAAGACACACCCTGTTTTGTAGGTGAATGGTGTGTGCATGCACATGTTGAACTAACCTTGGATGCCTTGCTAGACCCTTTCCCGTGATATTCCCCTTGCCATCTGCGCTGGGCAAATTGGGCTATGCTTCTGAACACACTAGTCTTGCAGAAAAGAACAAAACGCATCTCTTGACTTCACGGAGACGCTCCGGTGTGACATTGGGAGGAATCCGGCTGTGTAGCTGAAAATATCTCTACCTCCGTGAGGATTTATTGTACTTCTACACGTGCAGAGCGATTTAATATGGTCAGGTTTTCAGTTGGCGATATGTAATGAATCCTGTTTGGGGGGACAAGTGGGAGGCTTTGTGTATGGAATGCTGCTTCAGACTCTTCAGAAGTTTATCCTGGCTGGAATGCTAGAGGCGATGAAAAGCCAAGTGTTTAAGAAATTTGAGACTGTACCCTTGGTGCGTGGTAGTGAGCAGGTAAAAAACCTGAACATAGTGATGTGGATCTTCTACCACTTCTGCAATCAAGGTATTTTGTTGAATGCTTTGCTCTCAGAACTGAGAAATCTACCAAGGAAGCGAATAATTATTTTCCCACCTCCATCTTCTCGCCTCTTTCCCTCCCCCACCCATGAAAGCTATCCATCTCCTATTGTGGACATGAGAGATTGGCATTTGGGTCTTTTTCTCCTTCAGTCATTGACTTCTTGTATAGTCACTAGCAAGTTGTGTATGTTTCGTAGGGTGCTAAGGTTTCTTTATTCCCAGGTAACTTTAAAAAAAAAACTAGTCTAAACAATACTGTATGTTAGAGTACTCTTATTATTCTCTGGATCCAGTTTAGATCAAGTTTGTTCTCCAGCATTTCATTCTCTTTTTGAAGTTTACATTATGTTGAGCTTGAGATCCCTGCAGTCTTTCTTGGCTTTACATTCCCCAAAGAAATAATTTTCAGTTCTGATCTTAAAGTTGCCATTCTTAGTCCTACTGATTTCAGCAGTGTGTCCTTAATGTTTGTAGTGGCAGTATTTTATTTTTCATTTTTATGCTGCCCTTCCTCCAAGGAGCACAGGGTGGTGTACATAGTAGTTCCTTCCCTTCTCACAACAACCCTGTGAGGTAGGTGAGGCTGAGAGAGAGAGAGAGAGAGAGAGAGAGAGAGAGAGAGAGAGAGAGAGAGAGAGCCTGACCCAAGGTCACCCAGAAAGCCACATGGCTGAGTGGGGATTTGAACCTGGATCTTCCAGGTCTGAGTCCAACTTCTAAACCACTACACCATCCTGGCTCTCAAGTATGGGGCGGGAGGGGAATAGAAAGTGTGACTACAACTCTCCCATTCAGATGAGTAGGACTAACTTTTTCTACAATGTATTCTGTTATTGAGAATGTAGGACTGCAAGGCCTCAAGTTTTGGTTCTGAGATTCAGGTTTGGGGGTTCAGTCTTGGGGCCTCAGGGCAGCAGCAATCTTTGGACCATCAGCTAGGCAAGCACTCCAGCACATTTGAAGATGTCTTGTAAGTGTAGGTATGCTGGACTAGTTGTTGTCGCTGGCAGCCGTGTGTCCATTACACATGCAGCTTGCTTATGGAGCATCAACAATTACAGATAAGCAGTGTGCGCACTCAAAGGTTTGTACCTAGGTCCACATGGTTGTTAACTTAGTAGAGAAGCTGGGAATTCTGAAGGAAAAAAAATACATTGCATAAGGAGTTTTCAATGTCTCTTTCCCCCCCCCCCCCACATGTTCAGGAGAGAGAAATTGTTAGTGTATACCTGATTTTTTTGTTCGTTTGTTTCTGTACCTATTCCTGAACCTTTAGATCTCTAACTTTACCCTTTTATTTCTGGGCCATATTTCCAGGCTAAGCCATGTATCGGATTTTTCTTCTTCTAAAAGTTAGCAACTCTACAACGTTGTCATGCTCTGCCTCTTGGGTCTCGGACTTTGGAATGCTGGGAAAAAGAGGACGTGTGTTCATATTTCACAGAGAATGCAAAGGTAGAAAGTTGTACAATTCTGCATGGTCTGAGTGTGCTGGCTCATATTGCCAACCCTGGGTGGTCATTTTTTTCCTTTGCATTCTCTGTGAGACATGAAAATACACTCTCTGGAATTTTTTGTGTGGACACAGTCCATCAAGTCTTAGATTTGCATGTCCCTCTTTAAAGCAACAAGAACAACTTTCCCAAACAAGGTATCATCAAACGATACTCTCTATCACCATTGGTTAACTCTATATGTAAAGTGTTTGTCATCTTAAACTTCTGTGCAGGATTTTTCAGCAGTCCCTCTTTGAACACACAGTACATTTTAGGTTTGCCTTTTCGTGAATCGTTGTACACCAGATTGTTACCAGAATGTAAGATTCCCAGTGACCACTTTGAAAGAACAAATCCTTTTCAGAAGGCCCCCTTTTACTGTGTCCATGGGGCTTTTGTTTCTCTGCTGTCTTTGTTTGCCTCTACCCATGCTGGTTGAGACTGAGACCCCTTTTTCTCTTTGAACCGTGGGTGTATTGGTGTTAAAAATGGGCATTGTACGTTTTGCCCCAGTGGTCTGAAATGATTAGATTTTGTGTAGAGGAAAAATTTAATCTGTACTGTATGTTTAGGAGAATGCATGATATTCTGTCATTTCTATTTATGCCTACATCAGTCTTGTCGGGCTGCTAATACTGGGGATTAAACTGATGCCCTCTGAGATGAATGTTAAAGCACTTCTGTTTGTCTCAACTCTTAAACCAGTGTTGGGCTATAAAAAGATCTCTTGCTTTTCTGGGGCCGAAACACAAAGCAGGAGTCTGAGTTGATCTCTCCCTGCCTCTCTGTTGTCAGTACCCAATGGCTGCTTCATGCATTGCAGGAGACTAAAGTACTTAAAGAAGTGTACACCTAAGCAAGGACTCTCAGCTGGTCACCAGCTTTCTTGCACGTTACAGTTTTGGCTTGTGTCCCACATGTGCATGCTAAGAACACTGCATTTTAGAGCCACTTCACATATACACTGGAATAGCACATTATGTTGTACATAGTTCCAGCTGAGTCTCTTTAAGGATTAGGAGAAAAAGAGCTATTTTGCAGCTATTGATTGAGCCAACCCTCTTTCCAGAAGCCAGGCAATCCTGACATAGTGTGAAAGGAGTAGAGTCTGGGTTTGTGTGTGTGTGTTTTTTTTAATGTGAATTGAATTGTGAGTTTTCCATTTGCGTTTCATGGCCCCGTCTAGCCCTCGGGCTACACAGCATAGCTGCAGTGTGTGGTTTCTATAGTTAACAAATATTAAGTGTAGCTTTAAATAATTAGGGCACTGGGGTGGATGGGGAGGGTGGGGTGAAATCTCATCTTTCCATCAAGAGAATGAGCTCGACTGTGGCTTTGGCCAGGAAGGAAAGCAAATGAAGTCTGGGAGCTTGAATTTTCCCCTCGCAAAAAGTGTGTGTAACTTTTGCACTCTGTCCTTCTGGAATGCGCACAGTTTATATGTCTTCTGTGTGTCTGTAGGAGAAGTATGGGCTATATGTGTCATACCTGAAGGCTTATAAACCAGAGGGGTGGTGCTCTGTTCATCATCTCTCTGTCCCCCTCCTGAATATTTTCTCCCCCTTTCAGTCTGTCTTGCCATGGAAAAGGCAATTTCCATGCCCTGCTCTTTTCCCCTCTTCCCCCTTGTCCCTCTCCTGTTACTCTGTCACTTCTACTTTGCAAGAATTTTTTATCCAGTTATGAATCTTAGAAGCTGAGTAAAGATGCCATATCTTCAACTTCTTTTTCACCTAGCCCCACATTTAATGTTTAATATTGGAATCTATAGCTTCTTGCTACACAAAAAGCAATCTGGACTTTTATGTAGGGTTTCTTTGTGTTGGGTATGCACAGTTCTATTTCTAGTGCTAATTTGAAAGCAAATCTTCTTTTGCTTCATCTTAAAAAAAATCAGAATTTAAAAAAATGGATTGTGTCTCTGCTATCCTGAGAAGTGAAACAAACATTGGGTTGGATCCCAGCTAGCATTTCTGTAAGTGGAATGGCACTTCGCTTGTGTAAGGAAGGGCAGTATTTCTACCAACTCTCCATGGTGAAGGTTGTGAAGGTTCACTACATGTGAAGGTTCCCTTACCCTCAAGAGCAGGTTTTGGAGATAGGAAAGCCTCATTCTATGACCAGCATACAGCTTGTAGTTCTCTGGATCCAAGCCACTGTAGTCTATAAACCACTTTTGAAATCCTAAGTGTAGAACGCAAGTCTTGTTATACCTTAAATTTTAGTTCTGACCAAGCATGCAGAGGATTAGGCTGCAAATTGTTGTCAGTCAAGTTAAATGGCCTGTTGCACACAGACCAAGCCTGCAATGCTACTCCTACTCTGTGGGAATACCTCCTCCCATCAAAATCGGTGGCACTTCAAAAACTTGGATGGAATAGGGCTGCGCACTTTGAGTGTGCGATTGGGGAAAGGAATTAACATTTCAGTGAGGATCCAACCAGTGCATCTCTTTGAGTCGGAGGATTTGGGTTACTGTAAAGTAGGGGGAGCTCTCTTTCCTCTTGCAGAATTATGCCCAATAATGTTGATGTTTCTTCCGCTGTTCTTGTGCTTAGGTGACTGCCAGCTGCAAACCCCATGTCGAATCCAGAAGTGCACCACGGACTTTGTATCACTCACTTCTCACTTAAACTCTGCCATTGATGGCTTTGATTTGGAATTCTGCAAAGCCCTGCGGGCTTATTCTGCCTGCACCTACCGCAATTCCAAAGTCTGCCGTGGAAACCTGGTCTACCATTCTGCCGTGCTGGGGATCAGTGATCTCATGAGCCAGAGAAACTGCTCCAAGGATGGTCCAACGTCCTCTACAAACCCTGAAGTTACCCATGACCCATGCAATTACAGTGGTCGCCAGGGAGCCCGAGAACATCGAGGAGGAGAGCAAACGCCTCCCGCTTACCTTTTCTGTGGCTTGTTTGGAGACCCACACCTACGAACCTTTAAGGATCACTTTCAGACGTGCAAAGTGGAAGGGGCCTGGCCTCTCATAGACAACAACTACTTGTCAGTGCAAGTGACGAACGTGCCTGTGGTCCCAGGATCCAGTGCTACTGCAACAAATAAGGTATTTGTCACATGCATGCACCTTGCTTTCTGTATTCAAAAATGAGAATGGAGTTAAAAATGTAGAAAACACTATATGGGCGAAATCTTTTTGGTGTTAATTATGGAGTGCAATCCACAGCAAGTGAAATGAGCTTGAGGTTCATTGTTCCCAATAAGGCATAAAAAGCAGGATTGACCAAGCTTTGTAAGCAACTGCAAGATGCATTCCAACGATTGATCTCAGAAGATTTTGGTCCCCTAGTGAAGCTCTTGATTCTGTTTTTTTCACTAGCACGTGGAAACCATTACACTTGAGTGTCTGGTACTTGAGTTTGTGTGTTTGAAAACGTTCATGTGCAGGATATATCTAAGACAGAGCCTGGTGAACAGTAGCTAACCCATGGGCTATCTACTGGCAAAACATCAAGTAGATAGATGGAGGAGTAACCAGTGGGATGCAAGGGCAGCACTGAACACCATTGTAAAGCCAGCTTTCAGGTTCAGCCCCTGCAAAGAGGAGGAAGGGATTTTGTAGGACCTCTTGCAAGAATTGTCTGAGGATGGCTGAGAGTGGCAGTGGTCAGACATGAGGCACCTGGAAGGCATTGAATTAAAGCAGGGGCAGAGAGAGCTGGCCAAAGAGATATTCTATGGTGGACCAGAGAATACTAATCTCCAGGAGCCAGTGTGGCGACTGCTATGCTGAGGCCAATGGAGGGTCTCTCTCCACAGACATGGGTAGGGAACTTGTGGTGGACACTCAATAGTGATGGTTGAGATTTTATGAAGAATGGATGGGGTATATGACCCTATGCACAGAAATAAGTCATGTTTCTGGATACCACAAGAGCTTTTAATGTTCTTTTAAGCAAGAGTGCATTCTTACGATCTCATGATAGAGATGTAGCTATGCTTTATCTGTTGTGATATCCTGAGTATGCATAATTTGTAAATTTGAAACATTGGTGAACCATGAGGATTTTAGTTCTTGTATTTAGAATACATGATGCAGGTTGCAACTCGCTTCATGTCTTTACTAAGAGGCATCCCTGGCTATTTGTGGTCTTACCGTTTTGCTTTAACTATTCAGTAAGAGTGTTTCTGTTTGAGAGGTTGACTTGATTGCGGTAACTGAAAAGTTGGATGAATGTGGCAGGTCTTGGATAACTATTTGACAGAATTTTTTTTAGCGAGTAACCATATTTTCTAGTTGACGGGGTAACATTCTCCACTCAGAGATTGCTTTGGGTCTATATTGGGGAAAAGCAACCTCCTGGTTTTAGAAGTAGGTTTTCTCTGTGCCAGGTGCAGGGGAGTGGCAGCAGGAAACAGGTTATCTTGTTGTCATGTGCTCCCTGAGGCATCTGGTGGGGCCACTGTGTGATACAGGAAGCTGGACTAGATGGGCCTTTGGCCTGATCCAGCAGGGGTCTTCTTATATTGAGCCAGCGTTGAGTCAGCGTTGAATCTCCACCAAAGCAACGGACACTGGAGGTGTGGACTCAAATCCTTAGGCTTGCTGAATGGCCTTGGAATTTCCAAACAGAGAGAATAGTAAATTGCCTTTACAAACTTGTTGGGAGGATGACTTCATTAAGGAAATGTGGTTAAGTGCTCCAAGCTTTGGGCTAAAGATGAACCCAAAACCACGAAAGGAAGGATGATGGTTGTTAGAAAAGAGAGAGGCACTTGAATGATATCATGCTGCTTCATCATAACAAATCTCAAGAGCGTGTCTCGCTTTTGAAATTGTAAAACTACAATTAGCTGGCTTTGAAAAATAAGCTTTTGAGGAAGGAGGATGTGTTTTCACACTGCA
The DNA here is from genome assembly GCA_026170595.1 of Plestiodon gilberti rubricaudatus. Classification (NCBI taxonomy): domain Eukaryota; kingdom Metazoa; phylum Chordata; class Lepidosauria; order Squamata; family Scincidae; genus Plestiodon; species Plestiodon gilberti. Next base: position 44,040,444 of record JANXHW010000002.1, read on the forward strand.
TATAACCTGGTTTTAGAGATTCCTTTTTTTTTTCTTTCTGAGCTGATATCTAAAGACTAAAATTCCAAATAGCGTTTGCAGTTGAGGTTGGATTTTTTTTTAAAAGGTGAGTTGCTTTACCTAGCATGCAGAGTCTGTCCAAAATCTGGGTTTAAGGCTGTTTGTTTGTATTACTGTGGTTTTAGAGGGAAAGATCCAGCACCCCTTTTGAAGTCTAAGAAGAACCTTTAGCTGGATTTTGAGACCTTGAAGTATTATTATTAAAGGATGTATAGTATAGTATAGGAACCTTTATTGGCATAAAGATATTAAAGGATGTGCATAAAGTATAAGAATTTTGAATTGAACAATGTTGTTGTTCAGTCGTTAAGTCGTGTCCGACCCTTCGTGATCCCATGAACCATATCCCGCCAGGCCTTCCTGTCCTCCACTATCTTCCTGAGTTTTTGAGACTTCCTGAGAATTGAACAATAGTGGACCTTAATTATTTGTCCTTAAGTTGGGCCCGTGACTAGGAATTCAGAACGCTGGATATTTTTACATTCTGGCCCATAGCAAAAATATATAACCAGCACATTAAAAGTACACACATGTGAATGATGCTCATGTCCCATAATTTGCATTCAACTTTCTAGTTGTGTTTTCAGACCTTTATTGAAGTGGTGATGTCTCAAACTAGTTAGGATTAGGAATGCAGACAGCTGAGATCTGACATATCTCGAATTCACAATCAAGCAAATACAATTTGCTAAACAGATGGAGATGGGCTTACTCTGGGCAGTGTAACGCGAGGCTACGGAAACGTGTTTTACAAGTACACTTGTTGAGTGTGTGATGTATGCATAGCAGTGTGTGTGCCTTGCCATCATAGGCTTTTGCAAACTCTATGTTGTCCAGGTACACTCACCAGGAAGGTAGTACTGCCTGCGGCATCTGCTTAGCGACAGCTTGGGATTTTTCATTGCATAATGTTTTAAGTGGCACTCTGCCCATACCAATGTATACGTGCCCTCTCCACCTTCTCAAACTATCTTGTGTGTCCCATAAGGAAGTCGACCGTTCTCCACAATTCCATTGTGAAGTTCTTTCTTGGTGCTTGCAGAATTTGGGGCTTTGGTAGGGGTAGAAGCAAGGAAGAAAAACACAGGATCTTCAAGATGCTGCTTCTAGTCCTAAAACTGCTCTTGATGGTCTGCTGTTATATGCTTTGAACTGGCTACCAAATGATGGCAGGTAACTGTTTGAGAAGGTGGGAGTTTTATATTCTGGTGTTTGTTCTCCGCCAGCGACTGACTAGAAAGGTGCGACTGACTGATCAGGCTATCAGATGTTGAGTTGGACGTCCTTTCAAGTGGTATAGTCCTGCTGCTGCTGTGGTTTTAAAGTTGCATGCTTCCTCACTCTGGCCCCTGAGCCTGGGAAAAGTGCTGTGTTCAACACCCTACCTTTTAACAACAGAGGGAGAAAAAAAACATCACTGATAGTAAGATATGATTGATCTGAACTGTCTGTGCCTTTATCCACAGGGATGTTAAAATAGGCCGAAGCAACTAATGGGTGTGAGTGTGCGTGCTTTAGAGTAATGAGGCTTTCACTCTAGAATGTCTGAAAGAGGCTTCTTGGCAGTGGTGTTCCTACTGGAAACTTTGCAGGCCTTGACGTTTCGCTTCCACTGCCAGACAACTAAGCTTTTATCAGAACACCTTTGTGGGAATTCAGACAGCATTCCTGCTGTCATGGAAGCTACACAGGATGTATGTTTGAAAGCCTTAATGCACTATTTAAGGCCCTCAACTTCTGGGTTAAACTCCCTCTTAGGTGTGAGTTGGAAAAGTATTTTATCTTCTGGGGTTATTTTCTCTCTTTGTGCAATTTTTTAAAGGGGTGAAGTTTCCATCACTTTTAGGGAAGCCTTGACGCTATCTTAACGATAGCAAGTGCAAGATTTCTTAGTTTTAAAAATAACAGTTTTTGTAGCCGTCTTGTGTTTTGCCAAACAAATGCAGAGAGTGCCAGAGTGCCACTTCCTGATTTTGCCCACTGACTTCTCAAAATGCAGCGTGCAGACTTGAAGGTTACACAGAACGTTTTCTCAGTGGATGTCCAAGACAAAATAGGATTGATGCCTTTTTTAGATCTGAATAAACGCCTGCTATATCCTGCACAGATTGAAGACTTTGGCCACTAGCTTGTTGAGTAGCGGAATTTTATCGGAGTTGCTTTGTAGATTTTAAGCGGGAACATGCTTGCTGTGTTTTGGATCTCTAAGGAAAACTAACTCTTCTGCTATGCAGCCTTAAGGTGGGGCAATATCATTTAACTAGCCATAAGATATATGACAAGGGTGGTCAGACTGCGGCTCCTGAGCCACATGTGATGTATACACCACTGGCTCTTTGATGTATAATGTGTGGCTCTCGGAAATATGTTGGCTAAGCTCCTTTTTGCATCACAATTTAATATAAAAGATAATAAATTTTAAAGCTTTATAATTATATACCAGGTATAAACTTAGTCCAGTGGATTAAAACATAAGTTGAATGTTCATGGTGAGTAAATATATCTAAGAATTTAACTGCATCTTAAATATTGCGGCTCTCAAACATCTGAAGTTTATTGTATGTGGCTCTTACATTAAGCATGATATATGCTTTCCCTGATATATGGCAATGTACACTAAATGAATTTGTTTGCCCTACACTTTGCATGAGCTGTGGCCTTGGTAGAAATTGGTAGAAACAATAATTTGCTTTGTCGTAATCTGAAAGAAAATGCTAGGACTGAGTACAGTGGCAGTTTATTATTATTATTTTATTATTATTTTATTATTATCATCATCATTATTAACAGTATTTATATATTGCTTTTGAACAAAAAGTTCAAAAAGCGGTTTACAGACGAAATCAAATGATTAAATGGCTGCTCCCTGTCCCCAAAGGGCTCACAATCTAAAAAAGATGCAGACCACCACCAGCAACAGCCACCAGAAAGACACTGTGCTGGGGTAAAAGGGAAGCAGTTGCTCTCCCCTGCTAAATAAAAGAGGAGCACCAATTGAAAAAGTGCCTCTTGCCCAGTTAGCAGTTTAGGAAGTTCAGCCTGCACCTCTGTTAACTTATTTAGGGATCAGGTGCCATTGCCACAGTGATCTCCAAATGAGTCTCCCACCTCGCCGGTGGATTTTTGCTAACCATCCAAATGTTTCCCAGTAGGCGGGGGTGGGGGGGGGCTATGTGCTCTGAAGGAGTTGTTCAAACATAACTCGCTCCTAAGTGCCACAACTGGCTGTACTGCAGTTTTTATTCTGTAGAAATCCATTTCCTTAACGCCCTGCTGTGGCATCAAGTGCAAGCCCTGCATTAGCTGGGTTGGATTGATGGCCCTGTAAGTGCGCTTGTCTGTCTCCTTTCCCAGTGAAGGTGTGCAGAGGTCAATCTCGGCTTCCTTTATAGACTTCCTGCAAGATAGGAGTGATACCCTACAGCAGGAGCAACAATCTAGGTTGTAAAGTGGATCTTGCATAACAGTTGACCTTTCCTGTTTTCTTCTTGAGTGCCTATTGCTTTCTGGCTGTTCTGCTCCTGATATGACATTAGAATGAGCCGTCCTATTGCTGCCGTTCTGCTGGAAGTGATTTTTTTTTTTTTTGGCTAGATGTGTCTCAAGAGCACCAACGTGTTCATCTTTTGTTGAGTTTCTCTCTTTAGGTGTGTGTTCTATAACTGCACCTTGCTATGCCAATAGCTGTGAACAGCCACTTTACTGAAATAAAAGTGGATCTTAATTTCCAGGTGGGTATGTGGGGAGGGGGCTCTGTGCCCTTGGAATTGTATTGTCACTGTAAAGATTGACCTTAGTCAGGTTTCAGTTCTGAAGGACTTGTAGGAAAGCTAATTTTGGGGTGATAAACTTCAGCAATGAAGAGAGTATGATTTCCACCTTTTGCTTTTTGATATATACAGAGGATGCCTCCCTGACCAACTTTCTGGTTGGGTTGAAAAGCTACCGAAGGTAGTTGTAGGAACCTGCATTCCTTTACACCAGTGTTTCCCAAAAATTTTTTACCGCGTTTTCAGTTTCTCAGTCTGGTGACCCATGGAGGTGGTGCATGTTGTTAAAATAATTTCAGTCGCAACCACTGGCTTAACCCTTGGCCAGCATGTCCTCACTCTTTTAGTAGCCCTTCTCCCTTTCCCTGCTGTTTCCTGTCTTCGTCTCCTGGTGGTCCGTCCTTCCTTCTCTTTCTCCTCTCCTCTCGGCATCCAGCAGTCTGCTCACCCAGGTTCTCTGCACCCTTTCCACTTCCCAGGGTCCTTTACTTGTGTCTGTTCTCTCTCTCTCTCTCTCTTCCAGATCCCTGTCAATTCCTTTGAGCTCCTTCTTTCTCTCCACTTCTCCCTACTCCGGGTCCCAAGGATCGGTCCTTCCTTTTCTCCACTTCACCTGCTTTCTCTCTCTTCTTCCTGTTTGTTCTCCTGTCTCTCCCCACCCTCTATTCTCTCATCTTTCCTTCTTCCCCCTCTTGGTTCCTTGGTCCCCCTTTTTATACCTGCTTCCCCACCTCGTTGGGGCTCGTTGCTGTGGCATGTGGCTCAGCCAGCGCCACCCTAACTGACTTCAGGTGGTCTGCACTTGGCATTGTGGTGTACGGCTTGGCTGTGGGGCACAGCTTGCCACCCTGGGTTTGGGAACCACTCCATTAGGCAATATATTGCCCTCTCACGCCCTCAGCCCTCTTGTCTCTCCTTCCTCCCCCTCTTGGTTTCCTCACAGAGTAAGGTTCTTACTCACAGAGTAAGGACATTGGAAGAAAAACTTCACAAATAACAAATTAAGGAGCAGAGTGCATCTGAGCCTGTGCTTGGCCTGAAAAATTGTTTTGAGACGTACAAGAATGAAACTCACAGGCCTTTCTACAGCAATCAACTTTTGGTTGTCTTCTCTCTCTCTCTCTCTCTCTCTCTCTCTCCTGCCCCCCCCCCCAATTCTTTATTTCATCAGCCTAAGTTGGGGAAAGGGAAGCACTTTTACTCTGGTTAAACAACTGGGAAGAAAAAACTCTCCCTGATCTACCAGTCAACCCAATCAACTTTCTGCCTTTTTTAATTCTTAACAGAGCAATTTTAATGTTTTGGGTGGTTGTGGTTTTGCACTTGAGGGTTTGCAGCTACACAAGTGTGGTATTGGCATTCTGAGAGTTGCTGCTTTCTTCTGCTTTCCTCCAAGTTCTGTCCCTTCCATTCTACGGAAAGCAGCTCTAACAGCACAATCCTGTGTGTGTCTGCTTGAGTAAATCTCCTTGAGTTCAATGGGACTTATTCCGAGGGACGTGTGTACAGGATTGCAGTCTGGTTTCCCAAGGATTTTTGTAGCTGTTGACCCATGTGTTGCACTGGCTCGTCCTATTTAAACTTTGGCCCCAGAGAGTGTTAGTAAGCCACAGTATTGCAGTCTACAACTTGCCCAATGCCAGCAGCAATTTCCTTTTTTGCGATGGATTTTGGGCTATAACGAATTGTAGGAGCACAGCCAGCACAAGTAAGGATCTCCTGATTGGGGAAAGCGTCCTGGGACAATTATAATTGACTTTGGTACACTCTCCTGACCCGTAAGGCATAACTGCGTGAAAGAAGAGGATCAATGTCTTTAACTGTAAGGCCACATTCAGTCTGTGGAACGCAGGCAGGCTGCTTTATCCCTGTGTTACAGTTTGCAGGTGGCCTCTCCTCATGGGACGTGTTGTTTCTTGAATGCTTCTTAATAAATCCCAATTGTCACTCTGCTAACATTCTAAGCAGGGTCATCTGGTGCCTGGTCCTGCCCAGTCCTCTTTTCACGTAAACTCTGCAAACGTAACTGAAGTGGGTCTGGTGCAGCCGTTCACAAAAGAAGAGTGTTCCGCAGCTTTTTATTGGAATTGCCCTGGGCAAAGTGGCTGGCTTTGAGCGGAAAACTCCAACTGGCATGTGTGTCGTAATTAATGCAGCAGACTTGTGTTGCCAAATGCACGCACTCGGGGCTATGCTTCAGGATGTATAGCTGGAAGCGATCTGGCTGCACGAGTTATTGCCTTGGTTATGTGTGGGGAGCAGGGACCAAGCAAACTGGCTGTGCATGGGCTTGGTTGCCGCAACAACCCATTCCGATAGATTGTTGACTTTAGCAACCATAGAGCAAGCATTGACTTGCATCCCCGCAACTAGAGTCTTCTCCTGTTCTTGCCAAACAGCCAGTCAGTCTTGCTGACTGGCTCCGCCATGCATGCCAGGAACCTCCCTTCACTTTGTAATTGTTCTGACTTTGGGCTGGTGGGAATGTGGAGGCTTCTTTGAAGCAGAAAGGCCTAGAGGCCAGAATGGGGACTGTGCTTCCTCGTCACTCCAATCATCAATTCATAGAAGTTATGGCTGCCCTCGCGTCCTTTGGGGATGGCAGAGGGGCAGCTTCCTACGATGGCATCTGGCCCAAGGATTTTCTTGTGTTGGTGATGGGCCCTGGGATCAGGACACCATGCTAGCTGAATGCATCCGTGGTTGCTGCGGAGACTGTCCTGCCTGGTTTTGTGAGCTGCAGTGTTTGTGCAGTGCACTGTTGAGTGTCTAATTTGCCTAGTTGGTTGTGGGCACGCGTTCCTCAGGTTTGCTGACACTGAAGGCCAACCTGGTCATGATGGGGCAGCCACGTGTGTTTGTTCCAGATAAATACTGAAAAGTGATCTCAATAGTTCTATTCTGTATACAAATAGGAATGCACACACAAGTGGAGCAAAACCATGTTTATTACCTAGCAGAGTCATGTGAAGGAGAGGATGTCTCTTTGACTCCCCTCCCCTGAGTGCTGCTTCTCATGTGATGAATACAGACTGCAGACCACTCCAGTCCTTCTGTATATATGAGTTGGGCAGACCCACGGATAGCTGAACCATTGCATGTAGCTCGTTCCTGAGACTAGAGGCACATGTCTCCATTGGCCAGGTCTACTTTATAGTTCTTCTGTTCAGCTGGAATACTGTTTATTCTGAGCAGAGTCTTTATTTTCTCCATACCCTGAACTTCAAATAGCAGCAGAATAGCATCACAGGAAGCTGCATTACACTGAATCAGACCATCGGTCCATCTAGGTCAATATCGTCATGGCAGACCGACAGCGGTTCTTCTACCTAGAGGTGCCAAGGATTGAATCTGGGGCCTTCTGCATGTGAAACAGCAGCTCTACCACTGAACCACGACCCGTAGCCATAATCGGCTAGGTGCAGTCATGGGTGGACCTATTCCCAGTGAGGTCTTGAACGAGCAAGACCCTAACTTCAGATTTTCCAAAGCTCAGTGTCTTATCTGCGCTGTTGGATCTGCACAGTGTCTTATCTGCACTTCGCCATGGCTGTGAAGCAGTACTTTTCCCAGCAGTGGTACTTCACCGAAGGGCAGGTGATGCTTGTTCCCACTGTCGTGGTGACCGCCTGGCACTGCCCCACTTGGCCTGACCCTGCTGAAAGCGAAGGTGGTTGGGGTGGTGGTGGTACACCAGTGGGCAAGGTGTGGCTGTGCAGCTGCCTGACCTTTCAAAAGAGGCACAGCTTGGAGATGGAGAGTGCAGGGCAAGGCCCCATCTTTGAAGCAAACTGCCCACTTCTGTGCACAGCTGCCATCTCTGGTGATGGTGATAGTACTCGCCAAAGCGATACCCCTAAAAGGAACTACTTGCAGAGAAAAGCTGGGAAAAGCCCATCTCTGTGGGCACTGCCTCACCATTTACATGCGTTTGAGCCTTCTGAAGTGAACCTGAGCAGTTGACAAGCGTACTTTTATTTCGCCGTGTGTGTGTGTGTGTGTGTGTGTGTCTGAGTAGAGCAGGAGAAAAGGAAAATGGTAGAACGTATTTGAAAGACATTGATTGGAATAATAAGTTTGGCTTCAGGGCTTCTAATTGTTCTCTTGGTTTCGCTTCCTGGAGATGGGAACTGGGAGCAACAGAAGGGGTTGTCTAGTTTCACAGTATCGTTTGAAAGGCCGGTTTTGTAGCTGGATGCAGCTGTGTGCAATGAATCACTGCGGTTCATTAATGGGAATCTCGTATCTCTTCACACTTTCCCACTTCCCCCCCCCCCCCCAGGGCCTCGACTGCCTCATCTCTGGTCCTGTTAAATGCAGATCCACTGTCCTCTTCCTCTTCGGTAGCCTCGGTAGGCCCTGCCCTCTATAAATGTAGTTGAACACACACATTATTGAATGTAATCAGTCCTGTGTCAAAAATGCAAGAAGCAGAAATACAGAAGAGCATAGCCTCCGTTGAGTCAAACTGCCGATTCAGCAGTCTGCATGACTTGGAAAGATATATACAGTAGATACGCCAGCTAGACAGACCTGTTCCTGGATTGTGTTTTACTTGCATGTCAGTTATATTTACAGAAGAGAACTTGCAATCGTAAAATATAGCGTGTCTCTCTTGGGGTACGATGGGGAAGATACCTTTGTGTTGATCAGTATTATAAGGCATTTGCATAGGTGTTTGTGCAATTAATCCTCCTCTGTCATTCCTGTTCTTCAGTTTTAGGCATCAGCAGGTTGAGATGGAATTGGAGTGGTGTGACTCCAGATTTAAACCCTGAGAACATACTACTTTTCAATAGTTACTGAAGTTCAGGACAAAAATAAGCCTGGAAGAGTTTGCCTGCCTTACCAGTTCCTCTTCCTCCCCTCTTTCCCCCCTCCCCCTTTCTCAAGCAAGCATATTGGTGGCAAGGAGGGCTTGCATGGGAGACATCTTGTAAAGCCTCGTTCTTAAAATAGATGCCCCCAGCATGCTCTGGAGTGATGCTTCCTGGCGGGGATGCATGGGATTTGTTGTTTCCTATGTCTCCTGATTCAGTGAGTTACATCTCGTTGGCAAGGGAGGTGGCTAGGCAGGGCTGACCGACTGTAGCAAACTCATTATGGGCTAGTCCCTGAACTGCAGAGGTGATTGCAGAACTGCAAGTCCCTGAACTGCAGAGGCTTATGATTGCTCGTAATAAATTGTGAATTTTGAGCAGAAGGAATTGTATTGGAGACCACCCCTTCCCTATTACCAAAATATGCTGCCATCACTACTTCTCAGTCATCTTTTTTTCAGCATCTAGCAAATCTGTAAGACTTCAACTAAAGAGATAAGGAGCTGTGTTATACTGAGGGTAGTCATTTGTCCATGTAAGCCAGTACTATCTATTGTGTTAGGCAGTGGTTCAGGCAGCCCAATCCTGCGTAAGATGCACCGGCTGGCCTAAATAGTCGGCTGTTGTATCCTATACACAGGATGCGGCCCACGCCGGCGGAGCTGGGGTTTATTTCAGGGGAAAGAGACGTTTGTCCCTTTGTCCAGCAATTGTACGTTATTGACTTGTCATTGTCGTTAAATACTCCAATGCCTGCCCTGTGTCTTTGCAGCAGATCTGCCAATGGCATCTAATTTCACAATTGAACTTTACAGGCAGACATGTCAAAGCTCTTCTGGCCTCAATTGGCTTAGTTGCCTTGATGTCACAGCAAGCTTGGACAGTTGAGAGATTAGGGATTCGAGACATTGTCCGTTTTAAGAGTTTCAAGACCTTGGAGAATGACTGACTAAAATGAACTGCAGAAGATGCTATGTATCTGCAGATATTTATTTTGGGAGCAGATAACTAGCAGTTATGTAGCCTCCCAGTGGAGATGAATAGACAAGCGTCACGGATGTGTAGTGAGAGGGTAGGTTTCTCTCCTAGTGAGTTCATACTTTGGATTTGGATCTTCTGCATTAGGTATAGGTGTTTGTATTACAGGTATCTCTGGGGAACTGAATTTGTAGCGGGCGTACCTTGCTGGGAGAATCGAGTGGAATGGAGGTATTAAAAATGAATGAGCAGAGCCAAAGTAGTTGCACAGTTGGCAGGGGGAGGTGAAATGTTTAACAAAGGCATTGATGTTTTAAATGCACAGCAATATTATCTATTAATAATAAATGGTGTGGTATCGAGCAAGTGTGCCAGAGTAAGTTATTGCAGTTTATGGATTAGGTCAAAGAAACAAGTAAACAATGTAGATGGTGTTTGGAGAGTCAGAGACTTTTTTAAAAAGCATTTCCATGAGCATACTCGAAGGGGGTGAAGGTAGTATATTGAATGTTTTGTTTCAAGAAGCCTTTAAGGGGCCGTGATTGACACCGCCGTGTAGCATGTAGCTGGATGGGATTGTCCCATGGGAGTAGCTCCTTTGAGCTCTGACAGTACTCCTATTGTTGAGAGCTATGCTTGCAGTTCCTTTGTCTGTAATTGCATGTAACAGTGTCCCAGCTTGATACGTGCCCAGCTCCACCTTCCGTTGGGTTGACGTGCTCTTGGGAGCCCACTAGCCAAATTTGAGAAGGTCTGTGGGACCACTGGGGACTCGCGATGCTGCTTGAAGAGCAGTGAATTATGAAGTCTCGTCTTGGTTTCATAGCAAATTAAAAAAAAAGATGGCATGTTTGTAAATAGACTTGCCCTACTATGGTGGTTAAGCAGTTTTCGAGGGTCTTGAATGCAAGACCCTCGAAAAGACCACCATTTCTGCCATCCACTTACATGTGTTAAGCATGTATGCCCTGGATCTCTGGCCAGATTATCCCGCAGATGCTTAGGAGTTAGTCCGCTTGCAGCTTTTTCACCCGGTGTGGAGACGAGCTCTGCAGTGGTATTTGCTTTAGCTCCTCTGTTTTCCAGCACATCTCAAAAAGTTTGGCAGAAATAGAGGCCAGGGGGAGGGGGGTGAAGAAGCTAACTGGAGCATTCCTTTTTCATTTGCAATCCTTTTAATATTTCCTGACAGCTATGATATATATAAAAATCTATAAGCTACTCTTCCACCCAAGACAGAGCCCTTTGGTTGCTAGTAAGGGTACTTTTTATAAAGATATATTCACAGCACAATCCTGCGTAAGTTTAGAGCGGCGGCACAAATGCTCCGCCATTCTAAACTGTCACAAACGTGCCATAAAGCATGTTTGTGACTACTTTTGAGTAAGGGCCACCGGCGTGGCAGCCCTCACTCCACCATTGAAGAAACCCAGCCGCCGCCGGGGAAGGTAAGTCTCCTGCCGGCGGGTGCAAGGGTGGGTCAGGCGGTGAGGGAGGGTGGAGGTTGGCCGGCCCGGCCCAGGAGGGGCAGGGATGTCGGCCGCCACATTCCCATCCTGTTCCCAGGCTCAGCAGCCATTACACAGCCGCCTCAGAGTTACGCCAACTTTCGAGCTGGCGGAAATCTGAGGAGGCCCCTTCCCCCGAGGAGACCTCCGGGCCTCTCCTGAGCGGCCTGGAGTGAGCATAGGATCCTGCGGGCGGCCCTAGGGCTGACTGCGGATCTTTAGACAGGATTGCGCTGTTTGTCATTCCTGAGTTTTGGAAAGGCCTTCTGCTAATCTCTGTAATAGCTTCTCAGTCCTGTTATGGAGGCAGTTTTAACTGTTTTGTAACTCTGCCTTCTTGCAAACAGGGAGGCACGCCCTCTTTCTTTAGTGCTGGACAATGGCCCAGCCAACATATGGGTGGTATTGTTCACTGGAAAATATGTCATGCTTGGAATATGCTTGCAAAAAAAATCTCTAGGGCCACCATAGATGGAGTTGGTGACATCCTCAGCCACACTTAGATTATGTGCCTGTGGGTATATCACCAGTATGTAGCATCTGGTGAGTACTGGTCCTTTAAAGGAATTACATTTTAACCCTCCCCCAGACAGTGGTGACAGATTGACCTGGAGAAGTGTGTGTGTGTGTGGGGGGGGATGGACTTAGATTTCAAGTTTCTTCTGTTTTCTAGAATTTAATGCTCCTTGTATTTCTCTACCTTAACAAAGTTAGTTGTCCAAAGGTGTTCCACATCCCCGTGCACTTGTAACTTTTTCTGCATTGCATATTCTGATGTTTGCCTCATTTTGTACCCCAGCTGCATTGAATGGGAAACCGACAAGCACCTGTTCAGAAATGCTTGTATGTACAAATATATCAATATTATTGACCCCATTATTTTTACTGCTGTTCTATTCCTGTACTGCTAATGGGAAATATTTAATGAAGGGTTGGTTTGTGTTTGCAGCTAGTGTCTTGTTCAAGGCAACCCACTCAGGTGGTTGGTTATATGACTGACGTTGGGGTACATTTGACCCCAACACCAGATGGGTAAAGTACACTTTATTTTTAGGGTCTCCTTCCTAAAGGATCAAGGTTGGCAACAATTTTGAAAAGGGCACTGCACAGGATTGTAATTAACCTAAAATGAAAATCGAGTTTGGGTGGGTGGGGAGGAGGTTAAGAATTCCACCCCTTTTCAAACCTAGCCCTAGCCACTAGAGCAGGGGTTCTCAACCTTTGGAGGCCCGGGTACCCCCTATCATGGTCTAATTTTCTGAAGTACCCCTGCTAATTAACTGCTAATTAATTGGATTAATCAATCAATTAATTAGGTAATTAATCATTAAATAAAAAGTACTAAAACAATTTTAAATGTGAAAAATGTCTTAACTCGTGTGTGTGTGTGTGTGTGTGTGTGTGTGTGTGTGTGTGAGAGAGAGAGAGAGAGAGAGAGAGAGAGCTCTTTTTTTCTCCAAGTCACACTTCCCAAAATCAGCTCCTCCCTCCCCCAGCTCCTCCCTCACCAAAGTACATTTTCCAAAGTACAAAAATAAGCCCAAAACCAAAATCAGAGACAGAAGGGCTCCAAAAATAATTACAATTTAAAATCCATGTTACTTAACACTTAATTAGCTGCTGATGGGGCAGATAAGGGGCAGGGCTTGGCGTACCCCCAGCAAGAGGTCCGCATACTCCTAGGGGTACCCGTACCACAGGTTGAGAACCTCTGCACTAGAGCCAGCTGGAAAAAAAAGAAGAATACTTCCAATGAATGCCTTTGAATCCTTCCAAGGAGGGGGTTCTACAGTCTTGTCTGTCTGGGCATTGCATAAATCTGTAGGGGTAGTAGTGACCACTGATACTAACAAGTATGATCCTGATGAACATGTGGTTGGGGAATAGCACTGGAATGATATGGGGAATAGCATACTGGAATGCATGGCTTTCAGAGGTTATCCACTATCGCCATTAGTGTCTAGCAGTGAGGTAGTTGTCATTCACCTTATCCGCCACTTAAAAAACAAACCCGGAAAACTAGTTTGAACAGGCATCTCCTCATCAGGCAGAGATGCCAGTTAAGTGAGTCAGTTGCTTAACAAACAGTCAGTTGGGCAGCCTGCCCACCCACCTGTGAACACCCCACCCCCCTTTCCACAACTACCTGCCTTACAGGACTTCCTCTGTGTTGCTGCTCTGCCTTCACCCTTCCTCCACCAGGGAGCAATAGGAATGAAGAGATATTCCTCCCCCTCCTTCCATTCCTAGAGTGCCCTGGTGGAGAGCAGAGCGGTAGCACAGAGGGAGCCTGAAAGTAGGTAGGTATGGGAAGGGGCTTTGACTGTAGAAACTGCTGGCAAGAAGAAAATGTATATTTTATACAAGAAAAATCCCTTAGCCCCAGGGATGATTTGATAGCTTGTGTCTATGGGTCTCAACAGAATGCAGAAGCAAGAGCAGCCCTTTGACCCGCAAACCAACTTTCATTTTCTGACGGAACAAGATTAATCTATATATATTTTTTCTGGGGCCAGTTTCAGAATATCCTGTGTGCGAAGCCATTGAATTCTGTGGTTGATGGAAAAACTGCACACCTGTGAAGGGTGGTGTTCGTTCTTGGCGTTGGTGGAAAATAACTGGAGGCTTATTTTTCATCGTTTTAAAGGTCCTCTCTTCCCTCTTCTTCCCCCACCCTCATTCCAGACCTTTGCTGGTTTAGCAAAATTCTTTCTGCTTGCAGTTTGCCAACATTCAAGAAAATAAGCAGGGCTTTGCCAAAGTTGGAATGCTCCCACAGTTGAAAGCACGGATACATTTCGGATTATATGGCACTGTTGTTTCTAAATGAAGATGGGACTTTTCAATTGTGTTGCATAAGGGAGTGTGAGTGTGAGTTTTCAATTGTGTTGCATAAGGCTCTTTTTGTGTGTGTGTGTGTGTGTGTGTGTGTGTGTGTGTGTGTGTGTGTGTGTGTGTGAGTGTGAGAGAGAGAGACACTTCTCAATTGTGTTGCATAAGGCAGTGTGTGTGTGACTACCCTGCAATACCAGTCTTGGAAAGTGCATTGTATTTTAATGGGCATTGTGTAGCCCATGAGGGCAAACTGAGGAGAGCAGCTGTGCTTATGGTGTTTGACACAATGTTTTGAGTAACTAGTACATCGCTACCCATAGAAGCTCATGCTACTGCTTCTACTGATCTGTAGGTTTAGCTTTCCAGTTAGCCGCTTCCTTGGATAATCACATTTAAATAGTGAGCGCTGGGACAATAGTAACGTCTTGCTTGAAGAGAAAGCTGATCAGATTTGGTGGATCCACAGGAAAGTCTCTTCACACAAGCCCCGACTCCCCTCGTGCAGCTGGATCTTAATGTCAAACCAGATGCAGCGTTTACCCCCCCCCCACACACACACATTTGGGCCACTGCGTGCAGGGAGAGACCTTTAACCCTGGGGTTGGCAACCTTCCTCCACATAGGGGCCAGACATCTGGTCCGTCAATAGTAAGAGCACATGCGTGAACCTCCCAGTTAGGCCATAGGGCTAAGAAAAAAGAGATGGGCACAGCGTGGAGACAGAGAATGATGCTCAAAGGAAGCTTCTTGGTCTGCTTACCCTATAAGCCTTACAGAGACAGAATTACAAACTTGAATTATTTTTTAGGACCACTGTAGACCACATGGATATAACTTTTTGGGACTGTGGGCGGGATGATTTTGGGTGGCAGACCGGATCTGGCTCATGGGCCATAGATTGCCTACCCCTGCTTTAACCTTTGACCTCTGCTATGATTCTAGTCTGACTCCTTACCCTTTTTTCTTCCTACCTGCCCCCAGCTGCTGCTGCTGCGGTGGATTTTGCCTTGGAAGGAAAGCTCCCTTTTGGTTGCCATGTGAATTCTCCTTCAGAGGTGGACAGCCATGGGGGGAGAGGGGGCAGGCAGGGAGAGTGCAGTGAATTAAAACCTTCTTCCCTCTCCCCATTTTATGGCCCTAATCTGCCACCATAGCCCAATACCCATTATTTCATGACTGATGTCCCACTTCCATGCAGGTTTGCTTGCGTGTAAGCAAGATGTTAAACCAGTGTTTCTCCGTGGACCCCTGAGGCTCTGCAAGACCCTTTTAGGGGAGCACACCGCCATAAGCCCCGCCCCATTCCCTGGCGTTGTCCCTATGCTTCCCTTGGCCTCCAGGAGCTTGCAGCAGCTCCAACAGAGCTCAGAGTAGCGCTGCATTGCGCAGGTGCTGAAGCTCTGAGCAGGCGCAGTTTTCCTCATGCCCACTTCAAGGAGACTACGTCATTGTAGGTAGGAATTTTGGGGATTTCGGATCCGGATTCCAGGCAAGATTCTGTGCAGACTTACTTGGGAGTAAGATCCTCTGAAATGTGTTTTGTTCGCCACCAATTTTGAGACACAAGAATATTTTATTTGCTTTAGGCAAAATAAGAAAACACTAGCCACTAACTTGGAAGGAACCAGGCAAAATTGTCACAGCCTGTACCTGGAGAAGCGCTGAATAAGCAAGCCGGGCCCTGCTTCAGGCTAGACTTCCCAGGGAAACACAGGGCTGAAATGGGTACTAAATGCTACCTACTTCTGCTCCAGGTACTTTGACTGGGTTTGGTACTCTCTCCTCCCCACCCCCACCCACTATATAAAAATCAGGGCAACGAAAAAGGAAACGCTGGGCTCAGTGCTGTTCCAGTCCACACATGCATTGGCGCTCTAGAGACCAAAACATTTGAGAACCGCTGGGTTAACCATTCAAATCCCCACAGGTACAAACGCTTGCTGGGTGACCTCAGGCCAGTTGTCCTATCTGGCAGGGTTATTGTGAATATAGTATTGGATAGTATTGCAGTACATGCTGCAACTGGGCAACGGGGTGTGTGTGATTAAAATGCAATAAATAGTGACCCCTCTCTTGCCTTTTCTTGAAGACTGTTTCGGGAATAATCATGCATGCCTCTTTTGGTTTTTTGTTTTTTTTTAAATGCCCATCTGAAACCTGCAAACATAACCACTTGCAGAGTTTAGCTGTCTAATTGGCAAAACTGAAGAAACCACCCCGTGAAACTGGAGAGAACGGTTTCCTGGGCGGGGAAGCATTCCTCTTCATCATGGACAGTGTTGGGTTTATTGCGCTTGCAGAGTGAAGGTGGTGAGGGTGGAAGAGAAGGGGGGGAATCTGTGTCTCATTACGAGTAATTGAGTAATTCGTACGGTTAATCTCTCACTTAGATGTGAGCAGACTTGCACAGAACTCTTCTGTCAAATAATTTTCCCGTGTTGAGTGGCACTGGTGTGCCTACAGAGTGGTTTCAGTGTCGTACTGTTCTGTGTTTAGTGCTACTAGATAAATGTTTCCTGTTCTGTGGTAAGCAGCTGGAGTTTTTTGATTGTGTGTGTTTTCCCAGTGTTTTAATTGGGGGGATGGGAAGAGAAAGGAGTTGGCTAGAGAACAAATTACTTGAGAGACAATCTCCAGAATATCCCCCCCCCCTCATGTTTTTTGGACTAAGCTTAATCCCAACATGATTTATACTAAAGAAGAATTGTGGTTTGCTCCAGGAGACTTTTTTTTTTGGGGGGGGGGGAGGAGGCTGAACTTTTGCTTCAAATCCAGACAGTGAGCAAGTAAACCTCTCCCCTCCTCCAAATTCTCCCATCCCAGCTGTGGCCCATGGTGGTGCATTTCACAGATTGCTTGACTGCAGCTGGTCTTGAGTTAGCCATCGGAGTGATTAAACTGAAGAAACAACGGTTGGAAAATTCCAGTCGGACAGCACCAGTGGAAATGTGTGGAGCTAAAATGGGGGTGGGGGAGGAGGAGGGAGTAGTTGGGGTGGGGGCAAGGGAATGCCAGTTGTAATAGGGCCAATGAACGTTAACCTCTAGTAGTATGTTTGTCCCATGTGGAAGAGGTAGTTAAAACAGATGTCGACCAAGATGAGTATTTTAAGGATTTAGGTCTGTCTTCAGTATGTGCCTTTTTGTAAAGGTTTGGAGAGATTTTACAAATAGGTAATTTTAGCCACTTTATGCTAGCAGCAACAGGAATCTGGTTGGTGGTACAGCAAAACTAGAATATAACGGCTAGGATCCCGAGTTGAATGCTCCAGAGCAGCAGCTCTCAAAGTTCTCCCTGCAAGGTGGGGAGAACTTTGAGTGTTTGCGGGTGTGGAGCCAGCAGTGATCTGAGGGATCGCTGCTGCCGAAACCGCCCCCAAAATCGCCCCCGCTGCACTTACTGGGGCTTGGGGGAGCTTCGGGGAGGCCTGTGCGACCCTCTGCAGGCCTCCCCAATCTTCGGGTTGCTGTTTTGCGGTGATCTCCGAGCGCTTCTGGAGATCGCCGCAAAACAGCAACCCGAAGATTGGGGAGGCCTGCAGAGGATCGCACAGGCCTCCCCGAAGCTCCCCCAAGCCCCAGTAAGTGCAGCGGGGGCGGTTTCAGGCAATTTGGATCCCCTCGGATCGCCGCCATGCTGTCCCCACCCCTTAAGGGGGAAGGGGACAGCAAAAGTTCTCAATGGTGGGTCGCAACCCACAGTTTGAGAACCAGTGGACTAGAGGACATGGACCATCTGGCACATAAGATAGCTCTGCCCATCTCAGCCCTAGAGAAACAAAAGGGGACAGCAAAAGTTCTCAATGGTGGGTCGCAACCCACAGTTGAGGAAGGGGTTTCCTAGTATGCTGTCTCAAGAGGCCTTGGGTGTTTTAAAAAAAACATATTAATTTGTAAATATTTGTCCTTTTAAATCACAAATTCTATATTGTAATTCTCAAATATCAAAGATGGTCAGTGGTATTTCAGAACAGAGATGGGATGGAACAACTGTTTACATTGGACAAAATTGCTGGCTGAACAGTTTCCAAAGTCGTCATGGTTTCTTACAAAGTTTTGAAAAGTATGTAATGATATGGATGCTCCTGGAGTTTGTGAGCTTTTCGAATCTGACTTTGATTTATATAGCTTTTGCATTGAAATACCTATGCAGGGGTGAGACCCTTCAGAGTACGAGAATCCTGCCCCGTGCCAGTTTCTGCTGCCAACTTGATAGATAAGGCAGTATCAAGGGTGGGAGGATTGATGGAGAACGGGTGTAGGTTTTGGGTGGTGCTGACCATCCCTCCAGCATGCCAAATCTGGTATGCCAGCTATGATCCAGGCCTCTTGTTCCGCATGACTGTGGAAAAAAGTGCACACGCAGACAGTCCTAGGAGTAGCAAGAGCCCTGTACCTCCCCATTGCTCCGGGGTTGCTTATTTCAGTGCATTGGACAACTGGTGTTTAGCTGGTTTTCTAGTTTCCCCATCATCTGCTGAAATTCTTACTCTTGTGTAACTCCTTGAAAAGCACAGAGGATAGATTTTTGTGTGAGCACCCAATGGAGAGATCCCTTGACTTATTAAACAGTTGCTACCTGGACCCGTGGACACCCATCTCCGTCAAATGCGGCCTCGGTGTGAGCCTGCAAAGGCCAGTAGGAGGCTCAGTGGCCAGAGTTCCAGTGTGCAGGTTTCATGCGCTGGGAAAAGCCCGCCCACCCACCTGAAGCCTCTTACCGGCCTTGCATGCTCGCACCAAGGCCTCCAACCCGGAAGTAACTGGCAATGCTGTTATCGCCAGTTACTTCCAGTGGTATTGGGGGGGGACCTCTACGGCCTGGGAAGTGGTACGCCGGGGGTGGGGGTTGAGAACCCCTGTCCTAGAACATTTGCTGCATAAATGGGAAGCATTTATGTCTGCAGTAAATGCACCGCACAGTAACTGCAACTATCCAGCAGTGATGTGATGCTCGTGTGACTGTTTTACCACATGACAACTTGGTGCTTTCAGGGGGACGATTTGATTCCAACCTGCCCCCAAACTGTCCTGGCCAAAAGGGACAGCCCTGAAGTAGTGTTGGTGTTCTGTGGCCACTGTTGGAGTGGTGGTGTTGGTATTGCATGAACTGTGCTGCAGAAATGCTCCTTCTATATATCATCTTACCTGAGATGCAGTAAAACCATTTTTATCCCTCTATAAAACATTGTGCAATGTTTCTGAGGTTTGGACACACTCTTGTTGCACAGTTAGTTAATTGATGATTAAACTACAACTTGAGAGTGTTGCCCCTTGCATCTCTTCCTTCCATCATAAACCACTCTCCCTTTGGAGTAGGAAGTAACAACTCTAGGAAGAGACCGAAAAGTGGGAATCCCCCTTCAGAAACACTCCCTTCACTTGATTCTAGGAAATGGTGGTTGCATATCTGGAATAATTCAGATCTGGAATGTCGTGACACTACAGGAAAGTGTGTGGTGTGCATGCGTAATTGCAGAGCAATAATTGTTGCAATGCTTTTCAAAAGTAGCAGATGGTGGATTTTGTATCTACTGTAGCATTGCTTAGAAGCTTGAGTTGTGATGTCAGTGCAATGCATGCCCAAATGCTGTTCTGCTCTAACTTCATTCTTTTTATCTTCTCTCCTACAGATCACCATTATCTTTAAATCTTACCAAGACTGTACAGACCAGAAGGTGTATCAGGCAGTGACTGATGACTTACCAGCGGCTTTTGTAGATGGCACAACTAGCGGCGGTGACAGTGACACCAAGAGCTTGCGTATTGTGGAGCGAGTGAGTGGCAAATACGTTGAAATGCATGCCAGGTACATTGGCACCACTGTGTTTGTGCGCCAGCTTGGGCGTTACTTAACGCTAGCCATACGCATGCCAGAAGAGCTCGCCATGACTTACGAAGAGAGCCAGGACCTACAGCTCTGTGTGAATGGCTGCCCCTCAAGTGAACGCATTGACGACAGCGGGCATCTGCCTTTGCCAGTCATGGGGCAGCTTCACCCTCATGGTGCTTCAAGTCAGGCCCAGTCTGTATACACACTGGAGAGTGCCACCATGAAATGCCACGAGCAGATGGTGGTGAAGGACATCTATTTTTCCTCGTGTGTGTTTGATTTGCTCACCACTGGTGATGCCAATTTTACCGCAGCTGCCCATAGTGCCTTGCAGGATGTCGAGGCGCTGCACCCCAGGAAGGAGCGATGGCGCATCTTTCCCAACAACGGGGTCATTGGCCAAGGGAGCCCATCGTCTCTTCGTCTGGGACTTGTGTGCTTGATGCTTGTGGTGTTTTTGTAGGGTTGTTTTTTTTTTTGTCAAGAACAAAAGTTTTAAAATTATATATTGTCATAATATATTGAGTAAAGAGTATATATGTATATACCATGTATATGAAGGGATGCTTTTTGTCCTGGGACGTCCAGATTGTACATATTGTGTGTTGCCATTTTCCATGCACGTTGGATGTAATATTCTTTTTGATTGTAATAATTTTTTGCTTTGCAGTTGGTGAAATGTTTTATAATGTCCTTTCATTAGGACCTGATAGAAAGCACTTTATTTTTTATATATTAAATATTTATGTGTATCTAGGTAATATGTAAAGCATATATCCACATGTACATATATCATACCCAGTGCTCCCTCTAAGTATTACTTAGCTTAAGATCTTCCACGATTCCCTCCCCCCCCCCCCTCATCTTTGCCATTCCATTAGCCAGTTAAGGCAACATGATAAACTGGCTGAGGGAAAAAGTTGGTACGGGTCTAGGAAGAGCCAACTTCTTCCTTGACTCATGGGCCAGTAGCCAATGATTTCATAGGAACAGAAGTAATTTTGCCATTGACCTTCACAATTTGATCACTCACACCTGCATCTTGTTTGTTCTTGATGCAGATCATCTTTGCTTCCTTCTCCTAAGGACTGCTTTTTATATGATGTACCTGGGTTTCCAAGACACGAGTACAAAATGAACACGTCTTGTGTTGGTTATGAAGGGCACACGAGTGTAGAAAACTGTGTCTTCTTCCTTCCAAGTGTACACGATTGGGGCCCAAACCTGCCCCCAAACATTGGGAAGGTTTTGGACTCCGATCTCTTGATGGATATATATTGATAGATGGATGTCTTCAAGTTGTTTGTATTTAAATGTGTACATGAAAATAGTGGTAGGTCCTATCTGGTTGTTGATGTTTTTTCACCACCTGGCTCCAAAATGTGGAAACCTTCAGTCACGTTTTTGCGTGCGCAAAAAAATAAAATAAAAAAATCTCTAAAGCTTGGAAAGAAACCTTTTTAGAATTTAGATTTACCCTGGAAAGTGGGGGGGGGGGATAGAAAATTGGGAAACATCACCACCTGATCCTACAGCTCACTGTGTCCGCATATATAAATGTTTGTAGAAGGAATAGCTTGACTAACAGCGCAATCCTAACCAACATTTCAGTGCCGGTGCAGCTGCAATGCAGCCCCGAGGTAAGGGAACAAATGTTCCTTCACCTTGAAGAGGCCTCCATGACGCCCCTGCACTGCAAAATGCAGTGTGTGCCCTGTTGGCACGGCTACATCGGCGCTGGAAAGTTGGTTAGGATTGCGCTGTAAGAAAGGAGTATGAGCTTAGGAGAAGCTTGAGTCGCTGGGTCCTACCTTTAGGTCAATCTTTATCTGGTTGCTTTGGTGCAATTTCTTCCAGAAGGTAGGAAGCCCATGGCTCTAGTCCATGAGAGTTTATGCCACAATAGGTCTGTTAGCCTTTGAAAGGTACCAGAAAACTTTGTTTTCTTTTGTGTCACTGTAACAAGAGAGATCATGTTCATAGTTGTCTATTTGTTGTGGGGAACCGATTACTCCTCCTGTCTTTTGCTGAGGCTACTGCCTTGGGACCTTTGTAAGTATACTGCAGGTACATGTGATCCTGTGTCCACCTCTTTGACCTCCTTCCCCTCCCCTGCCCCATTCTCTGCCTGCTGAGCCATGTTTAGTCATTTTCTCTTATTTCTAGGGAGAAGATTTGAGTTTGTTCTAGAGAGGTGCACTGTGATAGACTGTGGCAAAGCTGTACTGGCGGCTAGGCTGGTACCCAACTGATTTAGCATCAGTGCCCCATTCTGTTTTCCAGATGAAATATGTATTGGGGTAGCTGGGATTACTGCTGAGTACTGTAAAGGTATGAGGGTATCCATAACACCTAGTAAACACTAGTCAGAAAAAGAGGGCACCTATGTTACGAACATGTAAAGCTGCCTTTATAGCATGTTGACTAGGAATTCTCCTGGCTCAGCACAGCTGTTGGGCATTTTCCAGTCTTGTTACATGAGAGTCCTTATTACTGGAGATGGCAGGGACAGAATTTGGAAAGCATGTGCTCTACCACTGAGCTGTGTTCCCCATGTTGCATGGGGTTTAGGTGACCTATCTCCACCTGTCACTTGTTTGTATAGATGCTGTAATTCCCTTGTTCTGCTGCACAGACTGACAGAAATGTATGGGCTGGGCTCAGGTGCTACCTGTTCGTTGAGATTGAAATAGTGAGAACTAAGGGATATATAGCATCTGTATAATGGGTTGAAGGGGGACCATACCTCCTGCCCTCCTCCCTAATGCCTGCACATTCAGTAGAGTGTTTGGAAGAAGGGTCTAAGCGAGTGCGGTTGTAACGTGCTGCATAGCCTCCCTCCCTCCTGATATTCTGTAGAATATGCAACACAGTGGGGGTGAGGCTAGCAAGCATTCCCACCACCACTACCGTTGAGTACATACATGGAGCCATTCTTCTGAGTAGAACTCTAGTGTATGGTAGTTGTTAGAAGAATGAGCTTTGAACTCATTGCCTTAGCTAAGCAACTACTTCTCAGCCCTCATCTAAAACATTACAAGCTTGGTAGTACAGTGGGCTCTTTGTATCCGTGGGAGCTTGGTTCCAGAACCACCACCCCGCAGATACCAAAATCCGTGGATGCTCAAGTCTGCTGGCAAAATGCCGTAAATTTTCTGAAATTGCATAAAATGCGTGTAAATTGCCTAAACTTGCTGTGAAATGGCAGGCACAAGGCAAGCGAGGCTACAGCAGGGCATATGACTTTTTTTTTTAATATGGTACATATTAAATCTGCAGATGTGGAACCCATGGATACGGAGGGCCCACTGTACCTTCCTGCCATACAAGACCGATTAAAGAACATTGAGTTGTATCCAAAGAGAGTTAGTTGTAAGTACGTCCCATTGCAATTAAGAGGGTTCGTGTTAGCCACGACGAACTGCTTTCAGTGGTTTAGCGATTACTTTCTTTGGACCCAACCCACTGAAATGGAACCAAACCAATGCATCCCCTGCAAAGCAAGGGCTCTCTGGATGGTCATGTTGATGGTTTAGTGCTGGAACTGGAGCCAACATTTGTATATCCTTCTTGGTGTCCAAGCTGTAAATTCTTTTTATATTCTTTTTAAATAAAAATGCCGGTGGAATTGCAGGCCAGACTGCAAGGACTGATTGTGCTGGGGCTCAGCATATTGTGTTGAATTTCCTGTTCAGTCTCTCTCTCTTTCTTCTGTTGCATGAATACATTGATTCAGTCTTGAACTGGTTTTAAAGACTGCTTTAGTTTTTTTTTTTTTGGGGGGGGGGGGGGGAAATGAAGCCAAAAAAAAAAAATCCCTTTCACCAGATTGTGTATGGAGAGAAACATGATGGTTTTAGAATAGCTGAATTTTGCCTTTTGTGTGCCAAGTGGAAAAAGGTATTTGTGGAAGAAGTCTGGTAGACAAGCCGAGAGATGTAGCTGCAAAGTGAGCCCCTCGTAAACAACAGCTGTGTGCAAGCTAATTTCCTGTGTTCCCTAGCCCCATGAGTATATACATACACTAATATCTAAATCATGATGCCCAGAGATAAGTAATATTTCAGAAATGCTAGTACCTGGAGTGAAATATTTTATTTTAATTTGCTTGTTCCTGCTATGGGCTTTCTTGAGAAAATGTTATTTGCACATGTTGGTTCTTAAAGTCCACCTTGGCCAAGAGCTTTAGTTAATGCCAAACAGATGGATATTTTGAAGCTAGTGAGTGGTCTCTGGGGAGAGCTTACGCTTAGAGGGAACACTGGTTTTCACAGACGCACTCCAATGGCTGTCTCTTAGAAGGCTTCGAACTTATGTTTATGCTTGGGGAAAACCCCACAGTGCGCCCAGTCTTTTGCAAAGCCCTTTTTAGATGTGGTTCATGGATATACTAATAAGTATACATTTGTGTAGGAAAAAAAAGGAAAGTGACTGTGCAGTGTATAAATACTTTAAATTATTATGATAGAAGAATAAAGTTACATACCATTGCTGTTGAATGTTTGTCATGTGCTCTTACTGACCCCTAGTGGATGATTGTATATGACTGGTGTCATGTTTGCCACAAAAAGGACGAAGGGCTGGGCTTGAATGGCTGTTTACAGTGCGAGTTGCATCTGCCTCTTGCATGCTAACCAGCATCAGCTTGGGATCAGCAGCTGCAAAACAGCGATGCGGTAATAGCTGGATTATGCATGGCAAATGGTAGTGGGAGGTCGCAAAGCTTGGACCAGTGGGTTGGTGGCAGTACAGCAAGTATGGAGCAAGCTGCAAGTGACACTGCCGTCCTAACGTGCTCCCTGTGAGTTGATGACCCTACCCTGTAGGTAAACCTGGCACAGCTGCAATGCATTTATTTGGATTTCTAGCTTGTGCATCCTGAGAGTTTAGGGCAGTTCACATCACTGTTTGCAAATGGAACACTTGTTCCTGGTTGGCTTCAGTGATGTGCATGTTTATGCAATTGATTGATCATCATGCAAAGAGAACATAAACTTGCTCTCCAATTTTTGGTATAAACTGTATTGTTGAATGCAGCGAGTACATGGTTTAATATGTCTATTTAATCTGGCCCTGAGTGTCATTGGCATCAATAGGACTTTAAGAACCCATCCGAACTTGGAAGTAAATGACATTCAAATCTACAGCTGCATTAGTAGCTGCAGGTTCTTTTTTTTTGTAGGTCAAGTTGTTGGTATATTTTCATCTGAAAACCATGGAACCAAGTGAGAACTGGTTCAGCTTTCATCATTGCTTGTGGCTTCACTTGTATTGATCTTCTTTCTGTGCACATTCTGGCTTTCCGGTGTTGTAAAGATGATTAAAACAAGGCTATTATCTTGCATGCATAACATTATTTGCAAGATTGACATGAAATGGCAGGTTCTTGAAGCAAACAGCTGTCTCTGTGACATACAGAGTCCCTGGGCAATGTCAACATATGGACTTCCTTGCATGATCTGTTCATTAACGTCAACTTGTTTATCTAGACTACCGAAAAACTGCATTTTTTTTTTCCTTTTGGCTCTGCTTAATGAAAGCTGCTTCAATTAGTTCTGCAGAAGATCTCTCCAGAGATGCTGGATAGAACACAATTCTATGCCTCGGCTAAAGCTAATTTGGTTTGATGACCAGAATACTTCCAAGAAGGGCTTTTTTCCCCATGAACCTGCTTCTTCCCGAAGAATGGGAAAATGCCACCAAGGCCAGTTGTCACTGTAACCATCTTGATGACTATGCAGCTGTGAAGGCAGTAAGCTCTGCCTGAAGGTACTTGGACATGGGAAATCACAAATACAATTAGAACACGACTTGGGAAGGCCCAGCAGATCAGGTCAAAATCTACAGAGGTGCTTAGATGCAATGAAAACAATACCTTCTGCATTAACAACTGTCCTTGTCAAAAGCAATCTGAGTCAGAGCAGTGTTTTGTTTGGACTTCTGTGCCACCTTAAAAGCTCGCAATAAGTCAGAATTGGAAGCCCAGTATATTTCTGTAGAAGAAGTGTATGACACTGGGTGGGTGTGAGTGAGAGATGAAAGACTAGGAATGAACAGTTAAACCGTTGGCCAATGTAACATTCCCAGGATTTAACATACTACTACCCTTTGAGCTGGAAAGATCTCGGAATGGAATGCAATAAAAACACAAGCACTCTGACACACATGTCACATTAATTAAAATACTTATCACACTGACATTAATTAAAATATTTATCACACTGACTTTGCTAACTATTTCAATTACATTGAAATAAAAGCCTATTTAAAAAATCACAACATCGATGGCCACAAAACTTGCTCATTCAATAGGAGGTGAGGGCCTTGAGTTTGGCTAGCCCTGATGCGGGTCCATGCTGAGTCACTGAGGGTCTCTGTGCGGGGGATTTGGCTACAGCGTCAGTGCAATTTTCACCATCACACTGGCTTGAAAAGTACCCTCCATCACGGTGACCATATAGAGAGCTCCTACACAGAGATCTGATTCATGCAATAATAATAGTGCAACTGTATAGCAATAATTCATGAAATTACATACAGAAAAATGTCTTCAGGTTTTATTACAAAACCATCTGATACTGATTCTGGATCTCTTTTCCTTTGTCTCTCCGAGCAGAAAAGCAGTTGCAAACCAATCTGTTTTAGGTATTCTCTTATGATGAAATTTCCCTCGCCACTGCAAAAGCCAGTAACCATTCATGTTGCAAGCATACTCTTGTCCTTGCCTCAAACATCTGCCAAATGCTTTTTCCAACCCTGTATATACACTGCTGCTGGGGAGAGATACTAGTCCGAAACTGTCACCTTGTTGTAAACATTTGTGTGAATGGATCCCTCCTTACTTATATAACTAGTCCTGTGTTGTAACATAGTTGTAACCTGAACTACTTTCCTTGAACGAAGAGAGTCTAATGACATTAGAGCTAATTGTACGACACCAGCTGTAAATGGTTTGTAGGCTGATTTCCCCCCCTCTATCCAATGGCCTTTTATGTACAATGCTTTGACACCTCCATGGTGACTCTTATTACTGGTTTTGAAATTTCAAACTATTCCACTGGGAAGTAAACACTGAATTTGTCCAAATTCTTAAGACTGCAGAATCTCCTGTGTCACTTCTCATTTTACTCTGCAATAATTGCATAGGTTTGGATCTAGAAAACAATGAGCAGAAGGAGAAAGTGATTTAGTGGTGGTCTGTGATTCTTTCACATGCTCCTAATGGAAGACATCTTGCAAAGGCAGGGCAGAGCCACAGTGAATCAAAGTAGCATTATAGTAAGAGGAACAAGGTAAATGAGGAAGGCCTAGGCGGTAGCGTGTCTAGTAGGCCATAAAGTGACTTGTGAAAACAAAATAACTCTTTGGGTCTGAGGTTATTTTTCTCATGCAACACCTGGAAGCAACTCTTCTGTGAGCAAAAGAGGCTTCTGCTAATGGAGGGGCACCTTTTGGATCCAAGCAATCGTGTCCTGAAACTCACGATAATCTAAAATAGCAATGGACACCTTCACAGCCTTGCTGTAGGCATCACTGCAGTGTTCAAATCCATCAATCCTATGAAACTCCAACTGTACTGGCTCCTTGGACATTTTCCTGAAAAGTAGAATCGGAACACTTTCACCAAGATGTCTCTCTTGGTTTATCTGTCTTTGGCACATCTTCCTAAGAACTGCACCCTGTGTGCTAACTTCCAAAGCTCCCCCCTCCCATCTGACTGCAAATTTCTTTTGCTGTCTGCACCGTGGAATTTTTTGCTTGCAAAGTCTTGCTTTCTGGGGCCACAGCCAGTAACCAACCAGTTGAGATATGCATAAAACAGAAGATCTTATTCGGCTGTTATACTGCAGCTTCTGTCAACTTCACAAGCAGTTGAGTTGGAGGCAAACTGCCAAATGGTAGCAGTCGCATATTGAGAATGTTTTTGCCCTACTTAAATCAGAGACATTTTCTGTGGTGAATTGCAGTAAACATGTAAGAGTGCCCATCTTTTTTATGTCAAAAATTAAAAAAAGATGGGACTTTTTTAGGCAGTGTAATGTGGTCATCCATTCCTTGAATTCATTAATCTTAATCTGCCTGCCTTTTTTATTATGAAGTATTTTGAGTAAATCTCCTGCTTACTACCTATCTTCCAAGTACCTCTTCTGTTGGCCCTCTTTTGGCAATGGATGCTTCCTTCAGCAAGGAGTGTTTGCCTGTGAAAGATGATGTAATTTCTCACTGGAAGTCTCAAAGGATGGCAGAGTTCTTGAGAATTCTGTGGTATAACCTGACTTCACAAGGACTCCACCACTTCTGTGGTCCAGGAATTGAGCAATAGCTTCTCAGATTCAGAGCCCCTGGAGGGAGGACCGCCTCCCCTGGTCTCAGGAACCATAGTAGAGAATGTTGAAGCCCCAACACAATGATCGTTGCTGCTGCCCCAACAACGAGGAGGAGGTGTGTTGTGGTGGTTGGAAACTCCCAGCTGAGAGGATGGAAGCTGCCACATATGTGAGAGGTATGTTGTCTCCTTGGGGCAAAAACCGGAGATTAGATGGAAAGGCTGCTAAGGCTCATCGGGCCTGATGTCTATTGCCCATTCCTCCTAATTCACATAGAACAAATGACACTGCCAGGCACAGCCTTGTAATGGACAATTTGTAATGGACAATGAGGATCTCTGCTGGAAGGTCAAATACTTTGGTGTGCAGGTGGTGTTTTTGTCAATATTTCTGGTGGGAGTGGGGGTCATGTCATGGCATGCAAAGGGAGTGAAGAATAGTGGAAGTGCATGAACTTCCAATGAAAGATGGTATTGGCAAGAAAGGTTTGGTTTCTTTGACCATGGTCTGTGTTTCTGGGATGAACATCATCTGGTGAGAGAAGTAGGTTTTCTCTGTGCCAGGTGCAGGGGAGTGGCAGCAGGAAACAAGTTATCTTGTTGGCTGTGTGCTCTCTCAGGCATCTGGTGGGGCCACTGTGTGATACAGGAAGCTGGACTAGATGGGCCTTTGGCCTGATCCAGCAGGGCTCTTCTTATGTTATGTTCTTACTCAACTCCTACTTTGCCTCTGTCTTCAGCAAAATGAGACTGTGCTCACCTAGTGATAACAGAGAAAAAGGGGGCTGAAGAAACTATGGCCTAAGATAGGGAAGTATGTGGTACAGTATCATTTCGCTGCTTGAAATGAATTTAAGTCTGTTGGAACCAGATGAGCTGCATTGTAGGGGTGCTCAAAGAACTGGTGGATGTTATTTCAGATACTCTATATAATCTTTAAGAACTCCTAAGAGCCAGAGAAGTGCTGGGAGATTGGAGGCGAGTGAACATGGTTCTTATCTTCAAGAATGGGGGAAAAAGAAGATCCCGGCAACTACTGACTGGTTAGCTTTATGTTGATACCTGAGAACATGTTGGAATGAATCATTAAGCTGTCTGTCAGAGCATTTAGAAAAGAGGGTGATGTCTAAGAACCAGCATGGTTTCCTTAAGAAAAAGTCTTGCCAGACAAACCTTATCTCCTTCTATGATAGTAACTAGCTCAGTAGATTGAGGGGATGCTGTGGATATAATATATCTGGGTTTCAGTAAGGCTTTAGACAAGGTTCCACATGTCACCTGTGGACAAACTGTTTAGCCCACATCCCACCAATGCTACCATTGGGTGGATCTGTTGCTAAATGATGGACCATACTCAGAGAGTGCTTGTTGGTGGCTCCGCATCTTCTGGAGGGAAATGATGAGTGTGGTATCTCAGAGCCCTGTCTTGGACCCAGTGTTTGATATCTTTATAAATGACTTGGATGAGGGAATAGAGGTGATGCTCATCACATTTGCAGGTTACACCAAACTGGGAGGAGTAGCTAATATCATGGAGGGCAGGAACAGGATCCAAGATGATCTTGAGGATGGAAAACTGGGCAAATGCAAACAAAATGAACTTCAACAGGGACACACACAAAGTTCTGCATTTGGGTAGGAAAAACCAGAAGTACACACATAAGATTGGAGATACTTGCCTGAGCAAGTGAAAAAGACCTAACTTTAGTAGACAAGTTGCAATGTGACATGGCAGCAAAGAAGGCAAATGCAATTCTAAGCTGCATCAACAGAAGTACAGTATAGTATCATGAAAAGTACTGGTACCACTGTATTCTGCTTTAGTGAGAACCTACCGGGTATATTATGTCCAGTTCTGGGCACTACAGTTTAAGAGGGATATTGACAAACTGGAGTGGGTCCAAAGGAGACTAACGGGGGGGGGGGGAGGGGGCTGGAGACCATGTCCGACCTATGAGGATGGGTTGAAGGGGTTTGGAATGTTTAGTTTGGAGAAGAAACAGTTAAGGGGTGACATAACTGCCTACAAAAATTGAGTGACTCATGTGGAACAGCAGATTTGTTCCCAGTTGCTCCAGAGGGTAAGACTAGGATACATGGGTTTTAAAGTACAAGGGACATTTCAGTTAAATGTTAAGAAGGTACAAAGTGTTGGGCAATGGAACAGTTTGCCTCAGAAGGTGGTACTTTCTATCACTGGAGATCTTTAAGCACACGCTGGATAGCCATTTCTTAGAGATGCTGTAGTTGTGGACAGCCTGCAGTAGCAGGGGTTGGACTCGATGATATAGGCCCCTTCCAACTTTATGATTCTATGGGAATGTGTAGCTATTTGTTCCCATAGTTGTCCAAAAGGAATCAGATATTCCCACAAAAGAAGGTTCTGGTTTGATTTGAACATGAAGCACAGTCAACAAAACTGAGACCTTGCAGCAGATGCCTCAGCCAAGTTTTAGGATCGTGGTTTTGCTGCTTGCCTTTTTCTGAGCAAATAGCTTTTTGTGGTTGCAGCTGACCTCCTCAATGATTCAAATGACAGCCTTGCATTCATTATGTAGCTCATTTGCCTATTACGTTGTCTCAGTGTTGAAGTCAATGATTGCTCTACTAGAGAGCCAGCCATTCCCTATTTTGTCTTGTCCTTTTTAATCCTCATCTATGTCTGCACTAAATAGATCCATGTAAACCATCAAAAGGGTATACTGAGAGTCTCAAAGAACGTACACACATTTTAATGAGCTCTATCTAATTCATACATAGTCCATTGCAGAAAACCTGCAACACTCAAACATCTAAGAAGCAATTGAAGAGATATATGGAACCATCCCAGCACACAGGTTGGTGGATGTCTACAGATCCCTTAGTCAACGATGTCAGAGGTGTATGGATGCCAAAGGGGAACATTTTCAGCATTTGATCTAATTCATGAACAAATCAATTAACTGGCAGCCCAATCCTGACCAACTTTCCAGTGCCAATGCAGCCATGCCAAGGGGGTCACAATGGGTAGGCAGTCGGGAGGCCTCTTGAAGGTAAGGGAACGTTTCTTCCCTTACCTCAGGGCTTCACAGCGGCTGCACCGGCACTGGAAAGTTGGTTAGGATTGGGCTGTGGGTCAAACAACTCCTTTTGTGTACACCATATGCAACATGTGTGTGAATTATAGCATGTGAATTATAGCTTAATACATTTGACACTATGAAGTGTGTGTACATTTTCTTGACGCCCTGTGTATCCTGCCTTCTATCTAAGCTCTAGGATGTAGACCTCAGACACATATGGCACCTTATAGCTAAAAATGTAGCCATGGGAGCACCCACAGCTTTCCTTCCATTGGAATAACAATGCTTTCCCCTGGATCAAGGGTGCTTCCTCCTGCATATGCTTTCCCTTGTAACTGACCTTGAGGCTACATCTGCTTGATGATTTATTGACTTCTGTGCCTTTGCTTAGCTTGATGCCTCTGAATACATTTTCAACATTTTTCACTGCTCTGTCAAAACCTTGACATGATCTAGCATTTTGTGCTACAAAAAAAGTTACAGCAAGTCATACATGCTTAATGTCTTTTTAGCACAAAACACAGGCAGTAAATGCCGCCCTAGCCATGATACCTCTGCATTTGTTCTCTTTTTATTACAGGATAATTTGCACTTTCTTGCACCTTCCAAAGTGATTTTTCTATGATAATCAAATTTAGAATATGGACACACATTCAAAAACTTAAACATTATTTCTGTGCAACTGTACATGTTTGCTAACTCCTTTAGGAATATCAGAATAGACCTGCTGAGGCTCATCTAGTTCAGCAACCTGTTTCTCACAGTAGCCCACCAGCAGGGCTGGTTTTGCTCTGCCATTGCTCCCCTGCCCTGCAACTAGTATTGCGAGACATACGGCTGCTTGAACTAGTCATCATGACTAGTAGCCATTCGTAGCCCTGAGCTCCATGACTCTGTCCAATCTAAAGCCATTCAGGTTAGTGGGCAACACATCTTTGTGGCAATGAATTCCACAAATTAATGATGACCTGTGAGAAGTACCACCTCCTTTTGTCCATCCTAAATCTCCCATCACTCAGGGTTTTTTTTTTAAATTCCTGGTTGTAGCAGTGAGAGGGAAACACATCTCTGTCCACGCTCTCTTCCACAGCATCCACTATTTTATAAGCCTCACTCGTGTCATCTGTCCCCCCCCTTTTTCCCAAGCTACCCTGTCTCCCTGAAAATAAGTGTCTTATATTAATTTTGGCTCCAAAAAATGCAATAGGTTTTATTTTCAGGGAGGTCTTATTTTCCCAACCTGTGGCGCACCCCCCCCCCCCCCGGGCACTTACTTTGACCGATTAAAGCTTCATTCTGTCCCAAGGGTGCAAGGCTCCTCAAGGCCTGCACTTGAGTCCTCCACCATAGAAACAACGTGCTAGAGGCCAGCAAGGAGGCTGCAACCTTGCAGAGTCTCTCTAGCACATCATCTCTATGGTGGAGGACTCAAGTGCAGGTCTTCTAGAGCCTTTCACCCTCAGGAAAGAATGAAGCTTAAATAGGTCAAAGTAAGTGCCGGGGGTGGTGGTGCTGGGAGGGGGGGATCACGTGTGTCTGGATGATGATCCTAGCTAGTTCTTACTTTCAGGGAGGTTTTCTATTTATGAGTGCCATCAAAAATCATGCAAAAATGACGGTAGGTCTTACTTTCGGGGGAGGTCTTATTTTAGGGGAAACAGGGTAGAAAGCCAGGTTAGCAAGGTATTATCCTGCTAGGCTATCCACCCCATCACTACAGAACACAGCTCCTGCCCAGGTTGCTTCCCAGCCTCCCATTTTCTTTCCTCTCATGCAGCCTGAGCAGCGCAGCTGCCTCCTCAGAAGGAAGTGACCCTAGTAATCTCAGAAGTGACCACTTACCAGGAGCAATCGTTCTCCTTGGTTGGATATATTCCAGTCATAACTTTCAAAACTCCCTACTGCTTCATTGGAGTAGAAATGTGTCATCACACAAACCTGCCCCACCATCACACATGTCTGTGTTGCATCTGGATGGTGGAATGTCAGTCATCATACTCCGATTTTATAAATGAGCTATAGCAGCTTGTTCAAGGCTGTCTACTGAATGTGTGGCCAAGTAAGGATTTGGCTGGAAAGCATGAGGGGAGCCAAATTCAATGCGATCTTGGCTAGAACACTGGCATGGCCTCCAAATACTGAGCAAAAAATAAAAAAAACCTCCAACCTGTGTAACACTTTCAGTTTCCATAGTGAAGGCAGATGAACCAACTTCTGACCTGTAGACCTTTACTTGCTCCAGAAGTACCATGGATTAAATAATATGCCTAACAAATTGTAAGTACAGTTACCTGTATTGGCCATTTAGAGTATCTCTTCTCTTCCCTTCTCTCTCTCCCCCCCCCCCCCCCATTTTGTGTACCATCTACTCGTAACGATGAGTTCTGGCAAATTCAAAAATATTGCTGACTATTTTGAGTTGCTCCATAAACAGTTTGAGCCCATGATGGTTTAACAAAATAAAATCTGATGAAGATAAGGACATTATACATGTTGTAATCTTTAAATTACGAATTAATTAATTAAATCTTTAAATTACATGTTGTAAATCTTTAAATTACGGGTGGCGGAGCGGGTTAAACCGCTGAACCATAAGCTGTCGATCGAAAGGTCGGCAGTTCGATCCCCGCGACGGGGTGAGCGCTCGTTGCTTGGCCAGCTCCTGCCAACCTAGCAGTTCCAAAGCATGTCAATGCGAGTAGATAAATAGGTACCGCTTGCGGGAAGGTAAACAGCGCTCCGTGTTCCAGCTGCATGCTACGCGCTGCAGCAAGGAGAGTCACGCCGGCCACATGACCATGGAGGCGTCTTCGGACAACGCTAGCTCTTCGGCTTTGAAATGGGGATGAGCACCACACCCTAGAGTCGGACACGACTGGATTTAATTGTCAGGGGATACCTTTACCTTTACTAATCTTTAAATCATGCTCATTGAGGAAGACCTGTGCTAAAAAGGCATTCAAAAATGTCAGCATGACCAAATCAATGTACATTCTCACACAACTTAACAACAATAGAATTTTGGCTTAAGAACTCTTAAATATCATAAAAGGCAATGGTTAAGAGGTTCCTTTATCTCATTTTTATGTTGCAAGCAATTATTCCATCAGATATTTTATTGTAAAAATTACTGCTTTTTTCACATTTTAGCAAGGCAGATCCAGTTAGAAAGATCGAAGGGGGGAAAGCTCATTTAATTAATGTACAATAATTTACAGCCGTTTTTGTAAAAAGGCATTACAATTGATCAAACTGGAGAACGCCTGGCTATTTTACAATTATAGGTACAGAATTTAAATATTCAAGCTTGTGATGAAAAAGCGGCAAGGTGGTCGCAGTGTACAATGTAAACAAGTAGCTTTGGAAAGTGAACAAGTCCTTGAGAGTCTTTGTTTAAAAAATTTCTCTTGATTCCTTCCTGAAATATGACCACAGATTAACACGTGAATGCTCATCTACAAACATAATTTAAATTGCGTTCAGGATAAAATCACTTTTGACAAGGAGTTCAGATTAAGATCCAGTCTGAGTGGGGCAGTGTTGAGGTCCCTGTAAAAAGTAAACATCTTTCATTTCTTTAAAAAAATGTGCTACAACATTTGCAGCACAGTGCAGCATTAAAACATTAAATACAAAAATATTTCTTCTGTTGGGATAATAGACCTATAGCATACTGGAAAGTAGTAACAATACTGCTACTGAGAGCACGTCCGGTCCATGTCTTTCAAGTCATGTAAGGCAATTGCTGTGTTTAGTTTATTGTGTATGGCTAACAAAACAAAAACAAAAGAAAACCAGTCCAGGAACTGTTAAGTCTTTGCTATGTTTTCCGGCTACTCCACATATGTTCAGGTGTACTTTTGTGATCTGTTGAATGTTCAAAAGGAGACCTGTGTCCTAAAGGAGATCTTGACTCATATGGCGATCTCTGATCTAGTGGTGACCGAGGGCCACTACTGGAAGCTCTGTGGTCCATTTGCCAGTCTGAGTGATACCTGTAGTCCCTCGAAGATTTATGATGGCTGTAATCAGAACTGGATCGATGGTCTAGATGTATCCGGTGATCTGAGTGTGACCGACCATCTTTTAAACTTCCTTCTAGGTTTGACCTGTGATCTCTGTTCCTGTGGTCATCTAGCTTTCTATGTTTACCATCACTGTAGTATCTGAAAAATAAGTACATAATACCAGTGGAATTAAACAAAGTCCCAAAGGACCTGCATAAAGAATTCTTTTTTAAAATTGCATTGTTTCCAAAAACCAAACAATGTTATCAGATGTGCAATATTCCTTGCCTGTGATATTGGTCAGAAAACATAAGATGAAGGCTGTAGTAACAAAGATGTTTGAAAGCAAAAAGAAAGTGTGATCCTATCATCCTGCTCGTGCGTTCGGACAGGATAAGATTGCTATTGAGCATGATATAGGGTCACATCACTCTTTACCTATGGGCTGAGAATACACAAGGCCTGGGGGGGGGGGGAAGAGAAGAGGAAAAGTTAGGGATGGGGCACATTAATTAAAGAGAGCTCAGTGGTCCATAGTACAATCCCTGGCATCTTTGGTTAGGGCTGGGAAAGGACAGCACTGAGTGCTGTCAGTCAGGACAGACAATATTGCCTGGCTTCCTATGCTCCTCTTGCATAAAGGGCAACAGAATCCCACACAAAAGAAGGGCACTTGTGCAACACTGGTGTTCTGGACTCCCGAGAGATACCCTGCCTGAAGCCTCCGGACACAAGCACCATCAACTTCAGCTCTACAGTTGTGATAATTGGTGCAAAGACAAAATCCCTGCCTTTTTCCATTCAAAATTGTTTCTAGGAACACAACTCTCCTGAAGTATGCTTTGTCAACTTGGAAGAGCAGAGGGGAAGGAAAGTGGCAGCATCTCTCAGATGTGGCAAGTCATTGTCTCCCTGTAACGGACACTGTTCAAGCAGTCCTCTGTGCAGCAACCCACAACAGATTCTGTCCCTGCAGAGAAGCTATGAAGACGTGCTCCTTTTTCCTACTGCAACTACCCTACCCTCCCATAGCAATGTACCAGAGAAGTGGCTTCTTGCATTAGCTTATAGTGACCATCCACCCTTTTCGTATAAGATCTTCTTACACACGTGATGCGTATCGACACACCAATTGTAGGGATTGCTGGACTATGGGCAATACACTGCAGTTGCATCCAACTGAGTGATCTGGTATCAATTATCTGAACAAAAGCTAAAAACCCAACACAACTGAAGATCAAATCTCAAGACAAAATTCTCATCTTCTTAGGAGTGGGGGAGGAAGCAACAACACAAACTTCTCTTATGCATGCAAAGTTTTTTTTCCTACTGCATGCAAAGATTTTTTTAGTTCAAAAATCTCTCTCGTCAGTGATAAACACTGAAAAAGGATTATGGAATCTTGGGGAAAGCAGGTATCCACAGATGAATGCCACTGAACTCACCTGTTATCCTGTTTGTAGTGCTCCCAATCCCTATGATCTTTTCCATTGCTGAAAGTGGAATAAGACCTTTTCCTAGAATCACTCTTTTTGTAGGCATCTCCATGGAGTCTGTCTTTATGATGATCGTGATATTGTGGTAAGTGTCTCTCAGAGGAGTAACTGTCTCTGCTACTATCATCATGGTTTGTGTTCTCTTTTAGCCGTTCCACATCTGCTTGAAATGAAAGCACAGTGGTTTGTTAGCTGTAGATGTTTAGGCAATATACAGTTACTAGTTGACAATTTTTGAAATCACGAATCAGCCAGTATGCCAAGACATCCAGGTTAGGTCACAGAGAGAAGTACTGCTTATCTTTAGCAAAAGGGACAAGGCACGGAGGCAGGAGCAGTCAGGATAGCTAAGTTCAGTTAGAAAACATTTGATGAAGATTTTTGGAGCAGATAAAAATGTTTTGGGAACTAGACAGCAAATATTTTATCATTGTTTAGAATTTACTACAAAACAAAGTGATATCTTATATATCAGTAGGTTTTCAATGGCCAAAAGGTTCAGAGAAATAGAATCTTTCGAGATCTGAAGCCATGTAATAATCTTTAATACTCAATTTTACAATAACATGCAAAAATCCAACGTTTTGGCTATCAATACTGGCAGCCTTCGTCAGGGAAAGAAAATGAGACCATTAGGAATGCCTACAGCAGGAGATATAAAACGACAGTTACTGAAGGCTTCTAAGAAGATTACTCTAGTTCAGGGGTTCTCAACCTTTGGAAGCCCGGGTACCCCCTATCACAGTCCAATTTTCTGAAGTACCCCCTGCTAATTAACTGCTAATTAATTGGATTAATCAATCAATTAATTAGGTAATTAATCATTAAATTTAAAAGTACCAAAACAATTTTATATGTGAAAAAATGTCTTATTTGAGTGTGAGTGTGAGAGAGAGACAGACATGCAAGAATCTCTTTTTTTTCTCCAAGTCACACTTCCCAAAAGCAGCTTCCACCCCTTCCAAGTACATTTTCCAAAGTACAAAAATAAGCCCAAAACCAACATCAGAGAGACAGAAGGGTTCCAAAAATAATTACAATTTAAAATCCATGTTAATTAACACTTAATTAGCTACTGATGGGGCAGATAAAGGGCAAGGCTTGGCGTACCCGCAGCAAGAGGTCCGCGTACCCCTAGGGGTACCCGTACCACAGGTTGAGAACCTCTGCTCTAGTTCATTTCTGATCATAAAGGGGACTTGCTACCAATATAAGGTTTTATCTTTGTTCTGGCTAAAGCTGGTATCCAGCTACTGTTTATTGTTCTCAATTCTTCCTTTCTATTGAAGTTGTTATTACGGTGCTTATATATTTCAATGGTCTCCCTGTTGAGCCTTGGTAGGAAAGATCTTGAAATGGCCAATGCTTGGGATTCAAAAGTGATATCTTGCTGTAAGTAAGAGTTGTGTTAGAACACCTACTAACACAAAAGGTATTTGAACAGAGGGGGAAACCCCAACAAAGTACAGGTGGGCCCCCATATCCACTGATTCGCTATCCACGGATCGTGGGGACCCCCCAGGCTTTTACTTTTTTCCCAGTAAGCTTTGTTTCTTCCTTAAAGGAACAGGAGACGTAGCCTCTGGCTGCTTATTACAGGCAAGTAGAATGAGACTTAAGTCCTAGAGAGGCTCTGCAAGGTTAACAGAAACCTTGCAGAGCCTCTCTAGTCTTGTTCTACTTGCCTGCAATGGAGGCTGCTTCTCTGTTTGTTTTAAGGAAGAAACAAAGCTTGCTGAAAGAAAAATAAGAGCTGGGGGGGGCAAGCATGCCTGCCTGCAGGGGAGGCAGGGTGGGGGGGGCCCTCAGGAAACCATGGAGGGGGTGTTCGCTCTTATCCACGGAGGGGCCTGGAACATATCCCCAGCGGGGGCCCACCTGTATTACAGTAAAGATAAAAAATTCTTAATGCTAGCATCGTATTTCCAAAACTTCTGACAGTGAAGTCATACAACGTTTCTGACCTACAATTGAAGGCACTTGTCTTACACTGCTGAAGATCTACTTCTAAAGTGGAAGAGTACTTTAATAAGAATTAAAGAAAATGATTGGGACACCAGTACTTTACCACACACTGATATTAAGCTGGCTTTGTGTAGGTTGAAAGAAGTGATTAGAATCTGAATACTACACACAAAATCTGTATGAAAACAACATGGCCATTATTACACAATCATTAAAATTCAGAGTTCCTATGATTTCCTCAGACACAAACACACCTTCTTACCTGGATTTCTAATCAAATGTGTATTTACGCTACTGCTGATATTCTGGTCATTGTGCTGCTGCAAGAAATAAAACAGATTATTTAGGATTAATTTCGTAATAGTAAACCTAGATCCTTGCATGAAATCTAGAATTTGCATGAAAGAGCAATAAAATTTACTAACAGCATTGGAAATATTTCTAATACTGAAAAGAGTCTCTTTGTTTAGAACTACTAGACAATCCAAGCATATGGTTCTAGAATCCAACACTTTTTACAAAAAAACATACCTGCGTTTCCTGGCGTTTTTTAATTGCATGTTTGTACAGTTTGTGTAGTTTTCTGGCATCAAATTCTGTAAATTTTGAAACAAAAATCCACAAATTTCTAGAATTGGAGAGAAAAAGAAAGTTAGATTTCCAGGCTCATGAAATGCTCTTAGCAGCTCATGCTCCTGTTTCTCTACTGTATTATTCTGGTGATAAAACTCCACTATTATTTATTTGAATTTATTTTTAGGGTGCCTTGTGCCATGTGAAACACTCAAAATACAATTAACTCTGAGGTAACTACACTCTTTGTGATCTCTTATGACTGTTTGTTCCAAAGAACATTTTATCAAACTGAGCAGAGGCTATTCTCTTTTAAACCACCAGTGATTTAACAGAGTGGAGCCTCCATCTAGTGGTTAATGTAAAGACTATATTATGATAGGGCAGCTTTGTGACTCTGGAAATCAGTTTGCATAACTTATTTTTCTTCCTCAAAATATAATTCAGCTCTTACTTTGAGATGGAGAGCTATACAAATCATATTTGTGCTGTGAATGGGTACAACGTGATCTGCACTGCCTTAAAAATAGTTGTCTGCAATGGGCCAATAGAAACAGAGCTTGATCATTAAAAAAGCCAGGCAGCAAGTCTTACTGCACATATACCTACTAGGTAGTTGAATATTGTCAAAACATTCCCCCCCCCCCCGCTAAAAGGTCCAACCTTTCACAGGCGATTTTGTTTTTTGGGAGAGAGAAAGTCAGGAAAAATATCACAGAACTACTTGCAAAACACATTTTTGCCCATGGTACTAATAGAGGCACTTAACAGGTTTTTCCCTTACTTCTGAGGCAACTTACTTTCTCCATTGTTTTATTTGTTCAGGATTTGTGTATTCTTTTAGACACTCAGTAATATGATCTCCAATTTTGATAAGACACTGTCTAGTATGCTCCAGCTGTTCCCTTTCTGAAAGGCCTTTCTCTGGCCTATCCAGTTGTTTTAGTGCTGCTTTGACAGGTCTCATTCTTTCTTTGCACTGTAAAAATAATGAAATATATAGTATAATAGGTTTATTTATGCCCTACCTTTTAAGATAATGTCCTTACAAGGCAGCTAACAATTTTCAAAATAGTAAAAGTTATAGTCACTTAAAATCAATCTCAATAACAATAAAAACAATAAAACCGTCACAGCAGATAGATCTAAAAGAGTAACAAAACTGGTTAATTAAAAACTTAACAAAAAAGAGAGGTTTTAAGAGCATGCTTTGAAAGAGGGAGGGTGGAGATTTGGCAAATATGGTCTGACCTAAGATTCTATCATACAAGTTATCTATCATATGACAGCATTTATAGAGGCAATGAATTTCTATAACAAGATGATTCTGCTCATCACTGCTATTTTCTTTTACTGTATGCTTTCCATGAAAATGTAGTTAAACCCCAATATACACATTTGGAAGATCCCATATACTGTATTAATCTTTCAATCCAGTATTTTGTTTCCTTAGCATTTTAAAATTTAAAAATCTGTTCTTATGCATGGTTACCTGGAAGTCCCACTGAGTTCAATGGAATTTACTCCAAAGTAAATGTGCATTAGGCTGCAGCTCAATAGTGAAATCCTATGTCTACTCAGAAGCAAGCCCCACTGAGATTAATAGGACTTGCTCCTTAGTAAGGGTGTGTAGGATCACAGCCTAAATCTTGCAAAATGTCACAATTAAAATGCTAATTGCATAATACAATATCCAGTGCTGTAATGTTTGTATCTTGAGAACAAAAACACATAACATAACACTGCACAATTCTGATGAGCAACTAGTTCTGCCAAAGAACCTCTTGAGATGAAAATGGGGAGTGGATCATAGCCCCAAGTCCAACCTCTCAATATGACCAGATGACAGATACCATTTCTGCAGTTACCATTCTTTAAAAATTCTTCTATGGGGAAGGGGGACAAATATCAATCTTCCAGGTGCGAGATTTGGCAAAAGGCCTACTAACTGCTGATCCATTCACATAGTAAATCATAAGTTTCATGTCACCCTATGCCAGCGGTTCCCAAATTTACCATTCACGGTGCCCTGTTGCGCTGCGGGAGGACGAGACAGCCACTTCTTCCCAGCTCTCTTAGTCACTGTCATGTTGTCCTGGGCCGAGATCCCAGACAAGATGGCGGTGCCCAGAAGACAACTTCTGAAAACTCCCACACACCTTTGCACAGTTTGGGAACTGCTGCCCTATGCAAAGTCAAGTGACCAAACGATAAAGCATTCTTAAATCTTCAAAACTAGCTATAAAAAGCCTTACTATACTGAATGTCTTCTGATCCAGCTCTTCAGATTCTTCAGATATAGGAACTGGCTCACTACTTGCTGTTATATGAACAGGTGTGTCTGCTGATGGGACTTTCTTGATTTTCTCTTTGCTGTCAGATTTGGACTCGTTTGTCTACGAATTAAAAAGATGCCAGATTTCTAAGATTATGCAATATAAATCCAGAAGTATATTAGGCAAATAAAAATTCTGCATATAGCATATGTAGATATAAAATACTTAACAGCGAGAAGAATGTAAAGAAGTACACACAAGATTTCTGTCCATTTTAGAGAGAATACAGTTTCAAGAGAAGTGAGCAGAGATACTAAAATACAGTCTTCCAATTTCAGGGATCAGTAATTAAAATAAATTAAGCTGACACTGCAACCCTAAGAATGTTTACTCAGAAGTAAGACGTGATGAGTTCAACTGGACTTACTCCCTAGCAAGTATGTGTAAGGTCAGTCTTAATTACCTTATCTTCCTTTATTTCTTTCTCTCTCTGTATGTACTCTTTTACTTTGCTTTCTCTCTTCTCTTTCATGTCTTTCCCCCTTAATTCTTTTTTATCCTCTTTTTCTTTTTTGTCTCTTTTGAGCTCCCTCTTGTTTTCTTTTGTCTCTCTTTTTTCATCAGTCTCCTTTTTCATGCCAGTATCTATATCATGATTTTCTTCATTTTCTTTTTCTGTTTTTATCTTTTTATTTGGATGTTTGACTGAAGCCATCTCATCCTGTAATATACAAAGCACATGTACTATGGTGCAAAACACACACACACACACAAACACACACACAAATTAACATATACAGTAAAAGTTTGTTATCTAACACTTGGTTAAGCAGCAAACGTGGTTAAGTGGAATCTTCCGCTGCATGAGATGCGGTGAGAAGAGGGTGAAGATACCAATTAAATGAGTGTGCTGCTTTAACGATGAATTGCTTAAGCAAGCCCCACAGCCCTACAGCCTGACCTGCACTGAGGTCATCAGGGGGTCCCCTGTTAACCGTGCCACAATTGACGGAGGTGAGGGGGATGGCGGCACTGAATAGGGACTTCTCGGCAGTGGCGCCCCAATTACAGAATTCCCTCCCCCTGGAATTAAGAACGTCTCCATCTTTAGAGACCTTTCGGCGGGGCCTTAAGATGTTTTTATTTAAGTTAGCATTCGAGTCTGACATGGTGGGCTGGCTTTTTAACAAATGGCTTTTAACAAATGTAAATATAGGTGACCCACTGGGGTTGTTTGTTTTAATTGTTTTAATTATTTGTTTAATTATTTTAATGTATATATGTATTTTAATGTTTTATTGTAAGCCGCCTTGAGTGCCCTTGCTGGGAGAAAGGCGGGATATAAATTCTTTAAATAAATTAAATAAATAAATATTATTTGCTGACAAGAGTTCTGAAGACACACAGTAACTGCTGCATGAATAAACACTTTCTAATCTACAAGAAAGTGCCAACTTAAATATATAACACCCTCCAAAGCCATGCTGCCTAAAACCCGGTAGGTTTAAGGATGTAAGGTGGGGGTAGGGAAGGGGAGAAGAAAATTTGCCTGATTGATTATATTTGGCTAGTGCACCAGAATGGGAGCATAAGCCATATACACCAAGAAATACAGTTGAAATATCACCTCAGTCACTACTTCCTTAGACTCAATCAATGGATTATTTGGTGACAATACTTAATAAAATAAGTAATTCTGAACAACAATGTTGGTAAACAAACTTTAAGATATTCACCTTGCTATCCTCCTCCTCCTCCTCCTCCTCCTCCGACTTATCTGAAGGCGGTGATGAATCACTTTTTATCTCCTCTTTCACTCTTGCTGCTTTTATTGTCTTGCTCTTCTTAGTTCTCATCTTCCTCCTCTTTGAACCTCCCTGAATAGCAGAAAGATTTGAGAATGTCAAGTTATTTCAAAACTGTCTTGTTACTCTTACTAATTCAAGTTCAAGTAGTTGTATTCTTCCGGTTGCATAGATGACAGTAATAAGAATGGAACTAGTTCAGAAAAACAAAGAAGAATAAATACAGAATCATGATATCATTAAGTACAGCTTTAAATTTAATTTCAAGATGGAGCAAAAAGTGCAGATATATTTTAGGTTTAGAGGAGATGAACAATCAGTATACACTGCAATTTTATCTTCTTGCTGACAACAAAAGGACTTACTGCCCCAGAAAGTCTTTGTGCTTCCTTCCTTGCAAGATCCTTATTGAGTAATTTTATGAGGTAGTCTGCACGGGTCTGCAATTGCTTGGCCTGGGGTTTCTTATCTGGATCATCTGGTAGAATCTGAAAAGAAAATTTAAAATGCTTTTCTCTTAGTATATATAGAGTTTCATCAATTTGATGAAAAGAGATTGGCTAAACTGGGAAAGGCTGTTTGAATCTGGATTACATCCAGTTCAACGTAATCTAACAAATAAGGGACAAACTACATGTTATGTTAAATATACAGTTTGGCCTTGCATGTGTGTTTTTTCAAATTTGTGACAACTCTGAAACATCTGCATTCTACTATTGTCACTGGGTGGCCCAGCCTCTATCCTGTTCACTGCCCAAGACAGACAGGCAATCCTCCTGGTCACAATTTTGCTACCTGACTTACATGACTCAATCCTATCTCAAAGAGAATACATTGGCTTTCCCAAACAGTCAGGAATGCCCCCCCCCCTCTACCAGAGAACAACAGACCTTTGTAAGAAAGAAAGTTCCTCTTCAGTTTTACAGAGTCACCACTGAAATATGAATAAAGAGAAGGAGGGAATGTGGCCAGGGAGAGGATATGGCATCTATCAGTTCACTCACCTGAATATTTGCAAATAGTGTACACTCTGGTTAAACCAATTATCGCTCAACAAGCAGTTTTGGTTCTTCTGAGTATCAGTGTGGTCAATAGGATTTACCTTTTGTGTCAAGTTGAGATCTGGATCCATTTTTATCATTTCCCAACTACCATATCCGTATTCATAGATCCCTATTAGAAGATTGGAGTCATCTTCTTTGCCCCAGTCAATATCAAAATGAGCAGCCTTAGTGTGACAAAGTATAGTGTATCTAAAGGAAAATTAGAGAGCAAGATCAGTAGTTTATAAGTTGCATTATCACTATTTATAAAAGTTAAA
The DNA here is from genome assembly GCA_026170595.1 of Plestiodon gilberti rubricaudatus. NCBI lineage: Eukaryota > Metazoa > Chordata > Lepidosauria > Squamata > Scincidae > Plestiodon > Plestiodon gilberti. The sequence continues at coordinate 44,085,078 of JANXHW010000002.1, forward strand.
TACTGTATAAAAAAGGTGGAAGCAGAACAGAAATAGGATATTTATTTGTTATCCTACCCATCCTAACAAGGAGTTCAGGGTGGCACATGTGAGTAATATGGATTCCTGTTTTAGTGTCACAGGACACTAACAGAACACTACACCAGGGGTTCTCAACCAGTGGTACTAGTACCACCAGTGGTACTTCGGCTGACTGCTGGTGGTACTCAGACCGCCGGACCACCAGAACCCCACTCCAATGCAGAGCTTTCAGTGGCACATTTTTGTTCCCAAGAGGCTCCTACCTGTGTTTTCTGGCCTCCAAAAACCTGGAAGTAATTGGTGATGAATTCATTGCCAGTCACTTCTGGTAGTACACAGCAGGAGAGTGGCGGAGGTGGTACTTGGCTGGGGAAGGGGTTGAGAACCCCTGCACTACACTATCTTTCCAGAAGCTCATACAACCCTGTGAGGTACACTTGGCTAAGAGATAGTGACTGGCCCACAGTCATCCACAGAGCTTTGTGACTGAATGGTGATTTGAACCTGGATTCCCCAGTCCTAGTCTGACATACTAACCACTACACCACCCTGCCTCCTCTCTTCAGTAGTCTCTTTATATTGGGTTGAAAGCAGTTACATTAGGAATGAACCAGGAACTAGATCAGAAAAAAAAGCTGTGGCAAAAACAGGTATTCATGTGATCAGAAGCATTTAAATTAAATTAAATCATAAGCTGCCTTGGACATTTGCTTTGACATGGGATAAGGCGGAGTATAATTTTTAAAAAAATAAATAAAAAAATTCCTTAGGCATGGCGTGAACAGGAATCCAATGATAATATAAAACAACCAAACAACTAACCTCTTCCTTTCCTCTGGATCTGAAGGAATGGATTTATGCAATGGTGCTAGCTCTTCTTCGTGTGAGATGACAAGTTTTGCATTTACTTGAACTCCTGATATTCGGAATGTTGGACCTTTAACCTTTCCAAGTCTGCCCCCTTAATACAAGAATACAAAACAGATTTAGCACACATGATCTATCATGGAAATGATAACAGAACATCCAGGCTAGCTGTCTGTTTTGTGATCTCTGGGGTAAGTGTAGGCTGCTCTGTCTTCTATTTGGTCCATGGTGTGTTGTTCGCCTGTGCTGGTATTTCAGAGCAACAAGCTTTATTTAGAATTATGTGATGTTAGCACAGGAGACGAAGTGCTCTTCCTATAGCTTTCTGAAAATATGCAACTGGTGTGTTGCCTCAGTCACGTGGTGCAGTGGAATGGAAACTGCTAAGGAAGTTACCTACCCCTAAACATAAGCCCCTTCCAGAATAGGGCCAGTTCACACATTTTCTGTTTACAAGAGCAGTCCATACTGACCAGAGATGTAATTATATGGACAAACAACATATGAACCAGGTAGCTATTGCTGGCAGAAGTGGCTAAGGAAACTACTACAACAATCATAAGAACTGCTGTCAGTCATATAAATGATAACAATGTACACATGCCATCGAGTGGACAAACAGCATATCCAAAGGGGTTGGGTCTGGCCTGGATTAACAAGAAAAGTGTTGCATTAACTCCTTTATTTTAGAACTTGGTATATGTTCTAATTCATCCTATTTTTCTCAGGCAAAGTTTACCTGTTCTTTCTTGTCCAGATGAGCTGTCTTTTAAAGCCTTTATACATCCATTATGTACCAGCTCTCCAAGTCGTCGGAGATCTGTCTCAGACTTATCCACAAGTTCAGCATCTCTAGCTATGGCATCTAACCTGTAACAGAACACAAATATTACCGTTCAAGTCTTAATACTTATTTATTTATTTTAAAAAATATATCCCACCTTTTCCTATGCCAAAAGGCAAATGCCCAAGGCAGCTAACAGATTAAAATACATAATTTAAAATACATAAAATACATAACAATACTTAAACAATTTTAAAAAACAATAAATTTAAACAATAAAAAAAATACATGATAGATTTCTTCAAAATGAGAAACAAAGAGCAAATATGTGCAATCGAGTCCCCTCACAATAAATAGCAGATGCAGAGCCTTTCCAGGAATACTTGCCATTTCTTGCCTTGTGTTCTGGCAAGAAACACTTTAATTGCTGGTCACTTACCCTATTGCATTCATTTAGAGATTTGTGCTCATTTGTTCTGTCAGTGGCCGCTTTCCCCCGAGCAAAATGGTCAGACCCCCCACCCCTGCAACTTTTTCATAAGTCCACAGGATCCTACACTATCCTTCCAGAAGCTTATACAGGTGGAAGGGAGTCTTGACTGCACATAGTTCCTTAATAAATTAGTAATATGAATTGACCCTAAGAGACAGCAAGATTGACAGGATACATATATTCCGTTTACGGACTTCAATAGATCAGTCAAAGAATATGAAAGGATGGGCAGTCCAATCCTGCGTAACGTCCTCCGCAGTGCGCAAAGCGCACTGCGGCGGATCCTAAGCAGGACCAGGGGCACGCCACCGGAGCTGGGGCACACCTCAGGGGAAAGGACATTTGTTCCTTTCCCCCAGTGTCAGCTCCAGCAGTCCCAATGGGCCTCTGCGGATGTATGGTGGCAAAATGGCTGGCGCAACTCTGGGGAGGCAGTGTAAGGTTGCCCTGGCCCAGGAAGGGGCTTTGGATATCAGCGGAGCACGCTGCCGCTATCGCCGCCCCTCTCCTGGGCCTGATGACCCAATCACAACTCCTCTGCCACTAGACCCTCCCTACCCACCCCCTCCTGCCGTGGAGCGCCGGACTTACCTGCGTCCGGCAGTGCTGACCGTGGCCAGTGGTGGAGTGAGCAGCAATGGTCTTGGTGCTGCCTTACAGCACGTTTGCAGCACCCTGCGCCAGTGGAGTGCTTGCTTGGCAGGCACCGGCTTGTGCAGGATTGCGCTGTAAATTATTATCTCCATTAAATTTAGGAACAACGCAGGGAGCAGAATTAATGCAAGTGGAAAGGATAGGAATAGATGAGCTTTGTGTGTGTGTGTAGGAAAAGTCTATCCATGTTGTTTCAACAACTGATCATACAAACTAGTAGATGTTCTTGCCTTTTTTTTAATTAGCACTGTACTTATGTTCGCACTGTACTATTTCACAATTGTAAAAAACAACAAGGTTCTAGTGATCAGATAGGTGTACCTTTCAAGAGGGCCTCCAAATTTCTTGTAACTCTTGATAAACCTAATAAAAAACAATTGAACATATTAAATGCAAGGTTTATCTATCATACCCATTTTAGAATATATCAGTAAATATGTACTGTGCACAAGTAAAATATACTAGATACTTAGATAGTGATAAGATGGCAAAATTTTAGGACACTTCACTGAATAAAGTTAATTTATAAATCAGCGTCCCACTGAAATTTAAAGAGTTTACATAAATATTGCTCATGACAAGTAGTGATGTGTAAAACGAAAACGTTTTAGAATTTTTATTTTCATAAGATTGCAGAAATTCAAAAATACAGATGATAGAACTAGTCATATAAACAGTTGTAAATTTACAGTTATTTCAGAAACTGACGCTTTATGTTGTCAAAATGATACAATGGAGAATTGGGGCAGACTATGTTAGGAAAGCAACAAGCTGGATCTAGGTTTCCTACGTCAGTAAAATAGTTATTTATTATTAAAGGACACTAATGTCTCCATATGCTCCTAGATGTCATGGAGGGTGGAAGGATTTTAAATTACACTGAATTGCAATTATCATTATACTGAAGTGCAACTATAGTTTGAATAAACAGTACATTACTTCTTTATATCTAAACCCACACAACTTTGGCACTCCAAACAATAGTTTGTTTTGCAATCTAAAACTGCTTCTAGAACCAGCTATTGGGGGTGGCGGGAGAGAGGAAAATTAAAGGAATTGCAACAATAATTCAAAATTAATTTTTCCCACTTAAATTTAAACAGGTATGCACCTTTTTCCAGAAATTCTCTTTATCTTAATATGAACTTGAGAAATTATTGTTCTTGCAATACCTGTATTAGCAGTTTTCACGTAATTGTAACAAGTTAAAGAAAAATGACATTTTATGACATAAAGAAACTAACAGCCCGATCCAGTGTAAACTTTGAGTGGCGGACTATGCGCTCCGCCGCTCGAAGCTGTTGCAAACGCACAGTAAAGTACGTTTGCGACTAATCTTGAGTAAGGGCTGCCGGCGACAAGGTCAGCAGTCCTTACTCCTCCGGTGGACCGTCCCTGCACCCGCCAGTGAAGGTAAGCCCTGCACTGGCCGGTGCAGTGGCGGAGGGAAGGCAGACCGGGCGGCGAGGGAGGGTCGCCATTGGGCAAACTGAGCGGGGATGTCGGCGGCGCGCTCCACAGATATTCCGCACCCTTTCCCTGCCTGGTTCGCCCTTACTCCCCCAGTTCAGATGTATGCCGGCTCCAGAGGCGACGTGGGTCCGAAGAGGCCCATAGTATCCCGGTTGCACTACACCCGGGCAAACAACCGTCCCCTTCTCCCGAGGTGCTCATGGGGGAGGATGCAGCGGCTGGCCATTTTGGCCGACCACCGCATGTTACACAGGATTGGGTCGGGTAGAAACGTTGGGCTAAAGGTCACCAAACCCACACTCGCTAAGTGACTTAAAGAATGCATTCGGCTAGCGTATCAACACCTATTTAAAAGAAATAATTCTGAGGGACTGTCTAAGTAACATAGAAATGCTCTTATCTTTTAAAACTTAAATACGTTTTGATTACAGTCTGGTGATATATCTTTTGTTACTTTCCACTTGTAGAGCTCCAATGTTTCTTACCGCCTAATCTCTGCATCACTAAATCCTTTAATGTTTTCCCGTGGAATAGTCCGTGGTCTTCCACGTTTTTTGGGTCGTTTTCTTTCCGAGATGGAGTCACTGTCTGATCCAGAATATCTTCTGTTCCTACGTCTCCCTTCACTTCCATTAAAGCTGATCTAAGTTTTTAAAACCAAAGAGAGTGAAAAGCTAAGTGCCCAAATTTAAGGTTAAATAATTTTCAGAATTTCAAATACAATTAATTTTAGTACAAAATACAGTGATACAGGAAGTCTTCTGAAAGCTAAAGTTTACCTGCTTTGCACAATTTCTCATTCTTGGAAGCATATAAATTTCTTCCAATTCCTTTTGTCTTTCCTCCTCTTCTAACCTTCGCCTATGGACCTCTGGAATTATTTCCTCCCAATTCCTTGAGTTTTGTTCAGGATCCAGTTCAATGTCATCTTCATCCATATTGGAGAAATTGGCCACCTGTTAAAATATTTGTTTTGCTGAACTCTTGTTTATATATTCATGATAGAGTGACGTGCAAACAGAAAATTAACTCCCTTAATACAAATTCAACAAAAGAACAGATACAATAGGAACCATTTATACCTTATTGATAAACGAAGAGAAAATCCAAGTTTAGGGGCAGAATGGCCTTAGGTGCGAGTTAAGAAAGAAGCTTCAAGGTATAGGCTACAATCCAGACTTGCACATACAGTTATCCTGCATTATATGAGCCTAACACATTCCACAAAAACTGCTTGTAACGTGAACATTCATATAGTGAAAATGTTTTTCCCACAGGATCCCATGTTATAATTTCTGATTTGGTTCCTGAACCCAAAAATGCACCTCCCAAATCCAAAAACTGACCCAAATAGAGTGCAGAACAATACCTTATTATGCAACTAATATCTCTAAAGAGGGACTCGCACGAGTCCAGGCGGGACAGAGGGCTGCTCATGTATTACCGTGTTTCCCCAAAAATAAGATAGTGTCTTATATTAATTTTGGCTCCAAAAACGCAGTAGGTCTTATTTTCAGGGAGGTCTTTTTTCCTGACCTGTGGCACGACCCCCCCCCCTTGCCTTACTTTGACCGATTAAAGCTTCATCCTTTCCTGAGGGTGCAAGGCTCCTCAAGGCCTGGAAGGCCTGCACTTGAGTCCTCTACCATGGAGACGATGTGCTAGAAAGGCCAGCAAGGCCTGCAAGGAGGCTGCAACCTTGCAGAGTCTCTCTAGCACGTCGTCTTCATGGTGGAGGACTCAAGTGCAGGTCTTCTAGGCCTTGCACCCTCGAGAGAGAATGAAGCTTAAATTGGTCAAAGTAAATGCTGGGGGGGGGGGGGTCGCAGGAGGTTCCGGGGGGGGGGAATCGCATCTGGGTGATGATCATTGCTAGGTCTTACTTTCGACGAGGACTTATATTGACGAATGTCAGCAAAAATCATGCAAAAATGATGGTAGGTCTTACTTTCGGAGGAGGTCTTATTTTAGGGGTGACAGGGTAATTGGCAGTCATGACCCTTGCTGAGAACATGTTCGCTGTTGCAAGGGGCAGGTGCTGCTGAGGGCAATTGTTGAGTGCACCCTGAGGCCAGGGCTTCCCCCCTTCAGCCTCCTCCGCCTGTTGGCACTGCATCCCCCTTTCCTCGCCCCCTGTGGCATGCTCGTGTTTGCACGCATGGCAGATGGGCCACTCCAAAGAGGGAGGGAGGCCCAGGCTGCACGAGTAAGGGAGGGAACACATGTGCACACCTAGAGACAGCAGCAGTACAGGCTTCCCCCATCATCTTCCTCCTGTTGCTGCAACACGAACGCAGCCCCTTCCCTCATCTGCTATGGCACACTCGTGTTCACAAACATGGAGGGGAGGCCTGGCAGATGGACCATTTGAAGGAACGATGGGGTGGAAGGATGGCCTAGCTGTGCAAAGGAGGGAGTACACACACAGATGCCAGGAGACAACAGCAACCCAGGCAAGGCATTAGAATTGGGCAAACTGCTTGCATCTCATGGTCAAAAACCACCCTTTCCTTTCTGATATCTTCTCTAGTGTGAGGTCCAGCAAGCGGAAGGGCCCAATTCTATCTAACTTTCCAGCACTTATGCAGCCATAATGTAGTCCCAAGGGAACAAACATTCCCTTACCTTGAGGAGGCCTCTGTGTCCGTCCCCCCCACCGCAGGATGCAGCACACGCCCTATTGGCATGGCTGCATCAGCGCTGGAAAGTTGGGATAGGATTGGGCCGAAATATTGTATAAGTGAAAAATGTGCTGATTTTAAAGATATGAATTTGTACTCCTCATAATAGTGAAACCTCATAAAGTGATTGCCTGCATAATAGGGAGATAATAATACTAGAATTTTGTAAGGTCTTCATTTTAGTACTGCCTAAACACCCAAATTACTTCTTTTCAATTGTGGCACAAAGTGGTTGGGAGTGGGGAAGGAAGAGTGCTACTTCAAGAGTTAATTAGCCACTCCAGGAGTGTGATTTTCAGTGGAAAAATGGTACAGAAGTAAAATATTAAATACTCTATATACCTCTGTGCCACAACCTCAATCTGAGCCACAGCCCATACTTGCAAGTAAAGCAGGAATTTAATTACATATCATATGGTTATCAGAATGTCATATGTGAGTCTAAGCCCAACTGATTTCAATATGTGTTGCAGAATGAAAAAGTGTGCAATACCTTAAACTGAGAAAGCAACTCATCTCCCACACTTAATGGGCCAATTTCATTTTCTCGTGTTTCAGCTCTCTTCAAGATTTCATCTATGTCCATTTCCTGAAAGAAAGCAAGAAAAATCTCACAACTGAAATGCTGATACGAGAAGACAAGTAAAGGAAACTCAGGAAAGTGCACTTGCTTACCTGTGGCTCCTGTTCTTCACCTTCAGGTTCCTTAAAAAGTTCCTCAGCACCAAACTTCAAAATAGCTGACAGCTCTTCTTTGTTAAAAGGAGCAGAACTGAAAATAAAGGGAACAGCTTTCATTTTCACTATTAACACAGCAACTACTTAACCTTTAATTCAATGTCACTTTTTAAAAAATGTTAATTAGAGCTCATAGAAATTTTTTCATTCACTCTCACTCTGGGTCAATCCACAAAAACAGTTCAAAGATACTAGGAGCTCACAAACAAAAGATTGGCTACATAGATCATTAGAAATTTAGCTGTTCTCCCCCCCCCCCCCAGGTGTGGCTTGGCATTTTAGACTTCCAGGATGCAGGAGATAAGCTCTACCTGGATGTCCAGTCCATATAGCAAACAATCTGCCTGTAAGACACAATCTGTCATTCCTATGTTTACCCAAGACAATTTTCTCCTTGGCCACCCCTCATTGTCTAAGGTTTTCAGCCTACTTTCTTGCATCCTGGAAGCCCTCTTGGCAAGACATTTGGAAAGCCACTCGTTCTGCTCAGTACCAGGGTTAGCTCCATGTTGAAGGGCTCTCCCACACTGGTTGGGCTCTTCTTTGTTAAAAAGGAGTGGGTGGGTGGGTCCCAAGGCTTACCACACACTTTTACAGGGTGGTGGGTAATGAAGGAGGTGACAGTGGCACCAGAAGAATGAAAAATGGCAGCGATGAAAGTAGGCTGCCATCACCATTTAAATTCTTCCAGACTGCTTTGGGACCTGGGCTGGGCACCGGTGGAATTTACATGGCCTGCTTTCATTGCTGGTGCATTTCCATTCTAAATGCCACATGCTTTCTAGACTTCGAATGCTGGGGAAAAGCTCAAATGAAATACAGGGGGAAAGAAAATGCAGGGTCCTAGGTGTCAGAAGTGGGTGCTTCTGGGAAAGTGGGTCCTTGACATTTGCCAGCATCTCTCCTCTCACCTGCTTTCCCGACAACTGCATTGAACTTGCAGTCAGCCAAGTAAGAGGATGTTTTAGTCTATTATACAGGGGGCCCTTGGTATCAGTGGGGGATTGGTTCCTGCCCCCCGTGGATACCTGAAACCTGTGGATAGGAGCGAACGCCATCTTCCACAGCCCCCTGCACCCATTTTAACTAATTGTTGCGCAAACGCGGCAACAGCTGGAAACAGTGGCTGAAACTGCTTCCTGGTATTCGGCTGACCCTGCGTCTGTGCTATGAAGCAGCAGCAGCATGCTACTTATAGCCTTTGTTGAAAGCAAGACACAAATACAATTTTAAGGTAAACGAACCGCCAAGGGAGCGTGGGGGGGAGGGGGTTCCTGCCATCCGTGGATAAGTGAATCCGTGGATAGCGGGGGCCCCTGTATATGACGAGCGGGGACCTGTGAATGTTCATAGTGGATGACAGAGAAAAGCAAAGAGAGAAGGGAAGCCCTTTCTTTTTCTCCCCCCGCCCCACATTTCCCTCCTCCTTCCTTCCCGTTTTTCTTCTTCCTTTTTTGTGTAAGCATGAAAGCAACTCTATACAGACTGGGAGAAAGTTAGGAGAACATAATTAACCTGAGGTGTTTTCTCCCTGTCCCGAATGCCACTGGTAAAAGGTGAGACACGTGTGTGGTGGAGGACATGCAGGAGGGCAGAAGGAAATGCAGGATGGTATTTTAGGCAATGCATGTGCATAAGCCTCAGGAGCCTTAGTCCCAGCAGGCACTAGTCTCAGAAATGTGTGGGCAGGGGGAGGGGAGAGATGGCAACTGGCTCCTTAACTTGTTTGACAAGCCATAGGGCTTTCAACCCTTGGCAGAGACCCTAGGCTTGCTTACAGAAACCCTTTATAAGCATGCAGGACTATTTATACACTTCTGAATTTTTTTCTTTTGGTTAGATAGTTCATCCCGAGGACTATACCTAGAAGGTGCAGAACCTGTGTGCAGTACTGTCTTCCCTGTAGTGTCCATTCTCTGAATCACTAGATGATCTAAAACCATCTTCTTCTTGGCTCGTTCCAGGATTTCTTCCTCTACAGATCCTTTCGTGACTAGTCGATAAATGTTAACCTATGCATAATCCAACCAAAAACATATATTTTAAAGAAATTATAAGCAATGAATTTTTCTGCTCACAAACATAGTGAGAATGGAGGTTCCTGTTTTATCTTCATTTTAATGAAGCAATGTAATTGACTAAAGACCCAATCTGATCCTTGAGATATGATATGCCGGCACAACATACGCATGTATCTCGCCAGGCCTGCCAAGATTGCTTGCTACATGGTTTAGTCATCGTGGAACTGCCTGTTGCTGCAGAGGTGGGCTGCAAGCATAGGTCCCTGATGCTGAAAGCAGCTATGTTGTGTAAATCAATGTCTGCTGGCATCGTTGTAATTACGTTCCACCTTGAGCATTTTTATGCTAGCATGCATTTGTTTGGATGAGGGTCCTAGTTTTGGGAATAGGACACATTATGGTATAACAGAACTTTCATGCAAGTGTTTTCATATCGAAAATTCCTTCAGTTAACTACAACCCCAAACCAAAAACCTCACAGAAACAAGGAATGAAGATTAATACAACTCTACTCATTACATTATTCCAATTACATCCCATGTGAAATAAAATTAAATGTAACAGGAAACCCAACTAAAAAAATTGGGTTTTCACAGAACTGATATAATTTGTCATCACTCCAACAAGTTATCCAAGTTAAAAAATAAACTAGCAATTACAATGTTTTATATCAGAGGAAGTTACATTGCATAGATTTTTTTTTTACTATACTCTACACGTGCACACTAGCAGCATAAATGGAAACAGGTGTGTCACTATATCATTTAAAACATGACAGAAAACCTCTGTCCCAAACCAAACCGGATAGCATAATATCTATAAATATTAAAATCTATTAATAAATAAGGCTATCATCATCCACCTGCTCTGATAACCCCAACTACTACATAAGAGTCAAATTTATATACCTGTTTTTTTTGTCCAATCCTATGAGCTCTAGCCTGTGCTTGCAGATCATTCTGAGGATTCCAGTCGGAATCAAATATAACTACTGTATCAGCAGATGCCAAGTTTATACCTAGACCTCCAGCTCTGGTAGACAGTAAAAAGCAGAAATCCTGAAATTCAGACAATATAACAGATTAAAATAAAAACAAGATGCACAGAACAAGGAAATTAATCAATATAATTTGACACTGTGGACAATCTTGTTTACAGCGCAATTCTGTGTGCCGCTGTGCTGGGGGAGCGCGTGCTCCCCTGGCACAGGGTGTCATAAACGCTCCGTAAAGTGCGTTTATGCACCCGGAGAGTAAGGGATGCCGGCACAGAGGCCTGCGGCCCTTACTTGCCGGGGCAGAGGGCGGGCAGTCCGGGTGGCAAGGGGGGGGGACAGCCAATAGCTAGATACGCTGATATTCGAAGCCCTCTCCTGGCCCGGCGTGGCCTTACACAAGCGGTACGACGTGCACATTCGAGGGGGCCCGTGGGCCTCCCGCCGCTTACACCGGGGGAAGGGGACAATTGTCTCCTTCCGAGTTGTTCCCAGCCTGCCCCGGGGCAACCCGAGAACTTGATAGGATACGGTGCCTGGCCCTTTAGGTATCTTACACAGGATTGGGCTGCCCATCTACTTAACTCTGCTGCATTCTCATGAAAACAACAATAATAATTTTATCTGGGGTACTTTTCTACTACATATGCATCCCGAGTAACTTGCATTTATTTTAAATCTACTACTTTTCTTAACAATAAAAATGATACATTTTATAAATAAGCAAAAATTAATTAAAAAGCAGGCTACCTCAGAACCTTCTGCATTAAAATGATCCAGTGCTTGTTTCCTCAGTTCTCCTTTTATTGATCCATCAAGTCTCTGGGTGGGAGGGAGAAAAATACCATGAAGTCAAAAAGAATGCAAGTGTGTAAACTGCACGACGTCACTAAGTGAAATAAATGTGTGCACAGTCACACAGTTTAAGAATAAATTCTTACTTGAAAGGGAAACTGACGATATTTCAAATATTCAGCTAGGATGTCCAGCATCCGCACCATCTGAGAAAATATAAGCACTCTGCTGCCACGTTCCCGTAAGCGAATTAGCAGCTTGTCTAGAAGAATTAGCTTCCCGCTACTTCGGATTAAATTCTTTAAAGAAAAGGCAAGATACAACAATTAAAAATTAACCAATGCATTGTTACACAGGTGAAGAATATGTACAGTATATATTAATGTTCATGAATTTTTGAGTTAACAGAACATCTGAAATCACAAATGTAATAATTGTCAGTAAGCTGTATTTGCCTCTATGTAGAACTGATGTCCACGGTTCATTAGATTTCTTTACGAAGATAAAAAGGGACACAATTTTGCAATTGAAGTAACTAGTCTGGCCACAGCAACTGTTCTTGAGAGAACAACATCCAGGCAATGGTACAGAGCGTAAAATGCAACGTGCCAGAGTTGTCCATTTCAGTCCTAATATTATCTTGTAACCTGATAGAAGGAAGCCCTTCGATTTCTCAGACATCTCCTTCTTGGACTTTTGTTACTTTCCACTGTGAGAGGGCTATGTATACAGTATATTCAACATTTGGACTGTAGAGTTTCAAGTCGGCTTCCAAATAAACTCAGCTTCACTATTTAATGAAACATTATTAAAAGAATGCCAGTAGGTGGTGTTACAGAACAAAACGTCTGACCAACTCTGACAGCAGCATTTGCCAAAGGTTTAGAAACTAACAGAGCTTCCAGAGCTCAGGAGGTGGGTTACAGACACATCACTCTGCCTATGAATTTCCAGCATGCAGCCAGCACTTGAAGGAAATAATCTGAATTAGGCAAAGTTAATAGTGAAATATTGACCTGACATGCAGTGCACTCCTCTACTCAGTATGTCTACTCAGAAGTAAGCCCCATTGAATTCAATGGGACTTACTCCCATCTGACAGCGTAATCCTATCCTGCTCCTCCACCGGTGCAGCCAGAACTGGAGGCCCTGGAAGGGAAAGGGGATCCAAATCCCCTCTAAAGGGGGATTCAAAAGGGATTTAAATCCCCTTTCCCTTCCAAAGCCTCCCGTTCTGCCCTCCTCCGCTGGCTGCACCGGTGGAGGAGCAGGATACGATTGCGCTGTAAATCTGTATAGGATTGCAGCCTAAAATAGTTAAGCAAAGAGATGCAAATTTCCACTCTTCCTTCCAAACAGACAGTTTAGCATTGCTGATTCAAGAGCCTGGATTTGTTTTTTATTTTTGAGAAATGGGTACAATCAGCTCAGAAAAAAACAATAATACTTTTAATAGCCATTCAGTATCTGGACAGCATCTAATTAGATTCAGCATCTAATTCCTAGGACAGAAAGTTTATATATCAATGTTTCATAATTAAAACAAACAGGATGCATATAAAATTACTATAATAGAGAGACTTGACAGTTTACCTGTAAGGCCTCCTGTTTATTATAGAATTCATTATCATCTGGTGGTTTAATGAGGTAGCAATGATTGCAACACTTTTTGAGCTCCATCATGATATTTAGAAAGCCTGAGGTACTGCCCTTTGAACCTTTACTTAGGGCTTTGTAATTCCTAGTTAAAATCCACCTATGATAGAAAAACATGATTGTTAACAATTAAATTGTAGAAAGGAATTGCAGTGATCTTCAACTGTGGGGTCGTGATCCCAAGATCTGGAGGGCGACAGTGCGTTTCCCCTTAAGGGGAGTGGCACTCGTCTCCAACGTCAGGACGGCGGTGATGGCACTGCCGGGATCACGCCGCAGGGGCAAAAAGTGATTTTCCAGCCTACCTGGGGTTCTTGTCAGGCATTCAGGGGGGGCCTCCCCACACCTCCAAACAGCTCCCGATCACAACCCACTTCCAGTTTCGTCTGAAAACCAGAAGTGGGTTGCGGTTTGTTTGGAGGTGTGGGGAGGCCTACGGAGAGGTCCACAGGCTCCCTGCACACACACACCCACCCACCCACCCACCCACACACCCACACACACACACACACCCAGAGGCCTGGCAAGACCTCCCCCAGGTAGGCTGAAAAATCACTTTTTCCCCTGGTGGGCAGCGCGATCCCAGCAGTGCTGGCACCACCAAATTGCAAGGACTTACACGAAACTTTACCTGAAGGTAAAGGTTGAAAATCGCTGCTTTACTGCATGAGAAAAACATGTAGGCTTTTCACTGGGCATCGTGCTGACTATGAATTATTTAAGTTATTTTATAGTAAAGGTCTTACTTGTAATATTGCTTTTGCAATGCACTCATTTCCATTCTTAAAATTTGTTCAACCTTGGCAGGCAGAGACTTTTCAACATCCTTCTTAACTCTCCTCAACAGAAATGGTTCAAGTTCTTTGTGAAGACTTGCATAGCCAAATTCCCTTCCTTTCCCATGTTCCTCTTCAAAATCTTCCCAAGAAGAAAACCTTCAATATAATACATAATGGTCTAAATTTTAACAGATCATTTAGCAAAATAATATCAGTAACAGTTTCACTATGGTCTTACACATTACATTCTGGAAATTAAAAAAAAAACACAAGAAATACCCAGACTTGAGGGAAAAAACAACAATGCTACCTTATGCATTTGGCCAAAACAGCAAAAATAATAGCGAAAGTCTGGATTATTAAAATGAGCGATTCTGGTTTCAAAAAATACATTTCACAAAGTTCTACAAAACCTGGTTTTAAAGCTATAGAGCTGGCATAGGTCCAAGTTGACCCATGGCAGCTGCTGGGGCTTACACCCCAGAGCACAGATGTTCCCTTGGTCCGAGGAGGCCTGAACATGCCAAAACTCCCCTGCAGGATACAGCAAAGTGTTGACACCGCTGCATCGCTGCAGGGGGAGTGACATAGGATTGGGCTGTACGGCTCCAATCCTAAACACACTTACTAGGGAGTAAGCCCCACTGAAAATAATGAGACTTACTTCTGAGGAAACATGTTTAGGCTTGTGCTGTAAGCAGGCTGATATGACCTAATAAGGACTTTAGGGGCATGGTGGAAAGCTCACTGAAAATGTGAGCTCAGTATGCTATATCAAAGGCAAATATATTATAAATGCATAAAAATGCATTTAACAACTGTGCATTTAAGAATGGTATTAACTACAAAACGCAGTTAATAGGTATCTATTAGGCTATATGTTTTGCCTAGTGAATTTATTTCACAATTTGGGTGGTGGTGGTTCAGTTCACAAAATGTGTGTCCTTTATAACTTAGTGCTTGTGATTTCTCCCAAGCCAACACAATGGAGATTAAGCCATAATGTCCACTGGCCCCCCACCCCAAATTCTCAGTGACCATCAGAAACAAGTTTATTAATAGAACTAGGCTTACCATATCGCCGACCGGGACGCTCCGTTTTGCCCTTAAGGGGCGGGGCGGGGGGAAGGGAGCCAGAGCGCACTCTGGCTCCCTTCCCCCCGCCCCTTAAGGGCAAAACGGAGTGTCCCGGTTGGCGATATGGTAAGCC
The DNA here is from genome assembly GCA_026170595.1 of Plestiodon gilberti rubricaudatus. Classification (NCBI taxonomy): domain Eukaryota; kingdom Metazoa; phylum Chordata; class Lepidosauria; order Squamata; family Scincidae; genus Plestiodon; species Plestiodon gilberti. The sequence continues at coordinate 44,100,244 of JANXHW010000002.1, forward strand.
TAAATAGAGCTATTTCCAAAGGAGTGAATTTTTCAAGCAGATATCCAGGTGGCACCAGCAAGCAATATTTATTTATTTTTAAAAAATGATAATACCAAATGAGCCAATTCAGGCTCTTGTTTTGGTGACTAATGTTTTAAAATAGTAAAATATCAATGCATTGCCAGCAGTGGTAAAGAACCTACTAGTTTCATCAGAGTCATGATATCATTCAAAGCATGGTAAGAACTAAAACAAGGAGATGCAGAGAATAAAGTGTACAGGTTAACTATTTGACATATGATCACAAAACTTTACAACAACATATAACATACAAAGTTTTTTTTTTTGGGGGGGGGGACATATTACAGGTGCTCGATATGCACTCCTTGAGGAATTCTGCAAACATTAACTCTGTAATCAAGTTCCTCCCACACACGAGTTAGCATGTCTCTATCAATGTGAGCAAAGGCATTGATGATGCAAGCCCACAGTTCTGGTAGATCGGCTGGTAAAGGAGACACAAACACCTAGTCTTTCACATAACCCCAAACGAAAAAATCGCAGGGGGTTACGTTGAAAGTGTCGTTCCACTGTTGTCACAGATTGACTAGCATGAAATTCGAGGACAGCAACCGCTTTCTCGCTGTTTAAAGCCATCTTGCCAACTAAAAAAACACTACTGCCCTCTCGCAGCGCCCAAAGCAAACTTCGAGCAATGTGTGTCTCGTAACATCCAACTTGCGTGGCATATCACTATTACAGCCATTAAAAAAATTCACAAAATCTCTCCAATCATTTGTAGACACCCTGTATTGTATATGTTTTATGTGTTTTGTTTTTATGGTTGTTTTACTGAAGATTTTGTAAGACGCCTTGGACAGTTGCTTTGGCAAGGCAAAGGCGGAGTAGTAATTTCTTAAATAAATACTATCAACCAAAGCACAGCAAGTAGCATGCTAGCATAGTTGGAATCTTCACTATATGTTTTTGAATCATGATCATGAAATAAGGCTGTCAAGATGTTTAACATAGTAAGTTTACCTACTTTTCTGGCATGATGAAGTGCAGCAAGGACCAGAGCTCTTTCAGGGAATTTTGCAGAGGTGTTCCAGTGATAAGGAGGCGATGATTGGACTTGAAGTCAATTAATGTCTTGTATAGGAGGGAATCATCATTTTTTAATCGATGTGCTTCATCTACTCCAATAAACGCCCAGTTCAGACCACCAAGGAATGACTTTTCAAAAGACAAGTATGTTAATGACATTCTGTTTCATAGAGAAAGAGTTTAATACACTAGCTAAACGAGTTACTTTGCAGCAAAATTAACAGTTAAATTAAGAATTTTTTTACTTCCACAAAAGAATGCTACAACATTATTTTTTAAAGTAATAAAATTCTCAGGTTATTACTTCCTTTACTGAAGTAAGAAAGACTGATAAGTACATCTAATCCCTCTAATGCCCTGCCTTAAATCTTTGGAAATGAATCATGGTCAAATTACTTACTTTATCCTTCAGCAAAATTTCGTAAGTTGTCAGCAGGATGTTAAATTTTAATCGTTTGGTCTGTAGATGCATCCATTCATGTGTTCTTATCTACAAATAAAAGCCGTGAGATATTGGGACAAGGTGTTCATAAATAGAAGCACATAAGAACGTAAGAAGAGCCCTGCTGGATGAGACCAAAGACCCATCTAGTCCAGCATCCTATTTTCCTTCAGGAGCCAACAAGATGCTTCTGAGAAGCCCTCAAGCAGGAGGCCCTCTCCTGCTGTTGCTCCCCTACAACTGGTATTCATAGGCACACAGCCTCTGAACCTGGAGGCAGTATACTGCCATCAGGATTAATACCTACTGATAAACCTGCCCTTCATGAATTTGTCTCATTCCCTTTTAAAGCCATCTAAGCTGGTGGTCATCACATTTTATGGCAACAAATTCCACAGATTAATTATGTGCTACGCAGTGAAGGAGTTCCTTTTGTTTCTTCTAACACTCCTCCAGGCTCCTGATCACTTTGGGTGCTCTTTTCTGCACCTTCTGGTTCTACTATATCCTTTTTGAGGTATGGAAATCAGAACTGTACATATTTTAAATGTGGACACACCATAGATTTGTATATGTATAGAGAAGCATTATCAGAGGTGTCTTTAGGTGGGGCGGGGGCCCCCAGGCAGTGGTGGTGTCAAGCGGTGGTGTCAAGCGGTGGGGGGGTGTACACTTTTGCTGTGCCACCGCATAATTTCGGTGCAGCACGAAAGGCCCCCCCAGTGCTTTTTCGGCCGTTTGTAGGCCGTATGGAGCCTAGGAATGTGGGATAGGCCCTACTGGGCTTTACACAGCCCAAAAACATCCCAAAAAGCATGAGGGTGTGTGTGTGCTTCTGTGCCACCGCCAAAACTCAGCAGCGACATGGCGAAAATAATGTCACATCCCAGGGGGCGGGGCTTATAGCACCACGTGGGGGTGTCACGTTGACGGCCCCCCATGGGGGTGTAGCGACACCTCTGGGCATTATATGGAGTGGGGAAGCCCAATCCTATCCTACGCTCTGCTCAGTGATCCGGTGCTGGCAATGCTGGATCCTGAGCAGAGTAGGCGGGGTTTGAGGTCTTCAAGGTAAGGGAATTTTCATTCCTTTACCCCAGGTAAAGCTCCAGCCTCCCAAATGGGTCTCCTCGGATCTACACCAGCTATTGAGCTGGCATAAGTCCAGGAGGCCTGTGTCAGAAAAATGGGCCTGGAAGGAGAATAGGATAGTGTGCACTGCTGCTGCCAATCCTGCCCCCCTCCCAGGCCCATTCCATCCATCCTGAAAGGCCCCCGGAATGACCTCCTCTCTGCCCCTATGCCATATGTAAACATGTGACTCTCAACAAATGACAACAAAAATAGTGAATTTTACAAAAAACATTTGCAAAATAAAAAGTTGTTGACATCATATGTAGTTGAAGGTGAGAAAATTCAATCCAAATGTATACAACCAAAACCATCATTGTTCTGAGTTACATTTGTAGAAGATTCAATAGAACTGATAAAGTTTACAAGTAGGCAGGTTGCACTTCCTAAACTGAGGAAATGTGTTAAGCTGTCAAAAGTACAAAGTCAAAGTTTCCTAGCATTATAGGTGCATACTTGGATTGTTTAATATTTCTCTCTTATTCAACCAAAACACCAGATATCAGATAATACCAGATTCTAAATCGTTCTGAAAGAACGATTTGTTAATTAATTTCCACTTCTAAAACAAATTGTAACATAAAATCTAACCCCTTATATTGTAATTAATCCAAAATACTCATAATTTTATTTCTCCCAGTACTAGATGTTTGCTACTAATTTAGGATCTATCAGGAATATTCCTTGACACTATCTTCAGTCTTTTGTTCCACATTAAATGCAAAGGTGCACTTACCACATTTCTGCTAGTAATATCTCCCAAATAAACTACAGCATTCATTTGGGGAGCCCATGTCTCGATTTCTCTTTGCCAAGATGTCAAAGTGGAAAGTGGTACTACCAACAAGAAAGGCCCATACAACTGATGTTCATGAAACAAGTAATTCAGAAAGGAGATTGTTTGTATTGTTTTGCCCAAGCCCATTTCATCTGCAAGAATGCAACTGTTCCCCCTGCAAAATGGAAAAAATTTGAATATACTTAACTACTATACTCTGGGTCACAACATATACAAACAGAAATCCAGCGACGATCATTTGAGACACATCATCCTCAAATATTAGCTACCTTACAATTTTAGGTGACTATGGCTCTTCACAATATAGTTAGCATGGAAACAAGAACAAGATACAACTCTTCATTTCTGCACCTTAAATTAATCAGAACATGCATACAGATAATTGCTGACTGGATAAATGACAGAAATGTCTGGTTGAGTTTTTTGTTAATTTGAAAAAAATTATGGATTTAAAAACAAGAACACATATTAATACAACGCCACAATTGTTTTGTTATGTACTTACTTGCACCAAGAGTGAGCCAACCAGTTTAGTCCATTTAACTGATAATCTCTGAGCTCTAAACTTTCATGTCCTCCAATATAAGATGGTTGTTTTTTTAGTGCAACAAACCTTGGCCTCTGTTTTAAAACCTGGAAAGGGGAAATAAATATTAGCTCGACTGCTAACTCTAAATTTCAATTGTACAAAGAAAATGAAAATAAACTATTAGTAAGTAGGCAAAATACTAGGGCTGCAATCCTAAACACACTTTCCTGGGAGTAAGCCGCACTGAACATAGTGGGACTTACTTCTGAGTCAACATGGATAGGATTGCATTGTAAGTCTACTAAATCCAACCACCATATTCCACCCTAAAACCACTCCTAAATCACTTAAATCATAACATCTTACACTTTTTGTAGTTTATGTTCTTACAAACAGAGGAAGTTCTGAACTGTGACTGGGCTCATATGATTGAATGCTTCTTCATACCAAAAACAAACAAACAAAAAAAACAATTCCCTGCATGCAGAAAGCAAGACATGAGGGAGAGGGCTCAGCTAATTCCCTTGACCCTGACCTGACAATTTTCCTTGTGAAAAGCAGGTATCGTTGAGTATCCCTTATCTGGAATGCTTGGGATGGGAATTTGTCTGGATTTCGGATTTGTCTGGATTTCAGAATATTTGCATAAATATGAGATATCTTGGGGATGGGACCCAAGCCTAAACACGAAATTCATTGATGTCTCATATACACCTTATACACATATCCTGAAGGTAATTTTATACAATAATTTTAATAATTTTGTACCCCAGCATGACTTGTGCTATGCCAGCCAGGTGCTGAAAAAAGTTTTTTTTTTTTAAGTCATAGCCCCCAAAATGTCTGGATTTCGGTTTAGTCTGGATTTCAGATGTCCAGATAAGGGGTATATCAACCTGTAGATGCAATGAAGTTACGAACAAATGAAAGTGCACATACCTTGCAGTCCTTAAAAGGAGTTGTCTTGGACTGATTTCTGCTAAAATACTCATCAATGCGCGATTGAAATTTTTTTGCAATGAGAGCACCATCTTCCCAGCTGCACTCGGAGTAAGGGAGACCCTGCCATTTGCAATAATAATCTGGATAACCTGCTGCTGACTTCTGATTAGAATGAGCTGTGGAATACATTTAAAAAAGTGAGTTCAATGCGTTAATTCTGTATCTGTGTAGGAAAGTAACTTTCACAATAGAATGTTTATAAGAGGCTAAAATAAGAGATTACCAACAGAAAAACACTCCTGAAAATACCAACATGTAAGTTTATGAGGGAAAAAATTACAACAGTACTATGAACTACAAATTATTTCTAAGCAAACACTGATGAGCACAATACACACACTATGCTGAGTGCATCATTTCCAATTTCAAAATCTGTCACCTACCAATGATTCTCTCTACTATTTGATACTGTTTATGTAAATCATCCGTGAGTTCTTGCTGGCAGTTGTAATATTCCACATCTTCTGGAGAAGCATTTTTTAACCTGGAAAGAAGTTTCATACAATATCCATTACAACATTGTAATATTGATACAACCTTCTTTATACAGCCTTGTCATTTTTGTAGCTTCCAAAAGAAGCGTTAGATTACTTGGAGACATTCTTTGTGAACACACACAAGATTAACGTTAAATCAAAAGTTTATAATTTTCCAGTAACTGGAATTCAAAGGGCTACATGCACACGGGGGGGTTTCTGTGTGTGTTCCCCCCCTCCTTGCCACCGCCCCAAAAAGCTTCTCTTTAAGGTCACAGGAGCCTCTGGGAAGGTTTCAAACAAGTGAAAATCACTGTATGCACATGAAAGTGGTTTTGGTTAGAAGGATATGGATTCTACACCACTGTTCTTCAACCTTCTGGACCTCAGTGGGGTTGCGAAGCCTCATTTTGTGGGGTCACGGCAACTTTCGTGAACCAAAATGACTACTGGGGGTAATGCTGGAGGGAACCTGCTGGGGGGCTTCCACAGGAATTTCATCCCCCCTCCCTCTTTTGATTTACTGGGTGTGTGTTGGGGAACCACAGCTTAGCTCTCCTGTTCTGAAATTATTGCTGGTAGTACAGGCTGGGCAAGCTTGGCAGAACGAGGCTGCTGGTGCCAGGGCAAGGGGTGGTGATGGGGGCAGGGGGGGATCAGGTCCTGGGAGGGTGGCAGAATCAATGGTGGGTCCCCAGCCTCATAATTTATTTATTTATTTTGGGGGGTCGTGGCACGAAAAAGTTGAAGACCATTGTTCGAGACAATTTCAAATGGAACAAGTTTGTGCCTATGCAATTATTTACTGTAGACTAGGGTTTGGGAACCTATGGCCTGTGGTTCCGGGCCGCTACCCAAAGTAATCTAGCCCGCATGGAGCTCGGCTTGGGAGGCAAAGCCTCCCACCCAATTCACTGTGCAACAGACGGGGAATGGCGGAGCCCAGGCAGGCGGCTCCATTATTCCCCAACTGGCATGTGGCAAACTGGGTGGGAGGCCTCGCCTCCCAAGCAGAGCTTTGCGCAGCTGCTTCCGGGAACTTGGCAACCCAGAAATTCAGTGGTGACGTGATTATGTCATTGCCAAACATCCAGCTCCTTTTAACTAAAAGGTTGCCGACCCCTGTTATAGACAGAGTTGGGTCACAACATTGCCTACTGAAAAATCTTTCCTTAACAGAAAAAAACCCAAGCCAAAATCATTGTTATACATTAACTTTAAGAAAAACGGTATGACTTTAAACCAACAGATTAATAGCTATAAAAATACGCTACCACGTAGTCAGCAAACACTATGTAAAGAACATCCCATGCAAGTTGTCAAACACAATGGTGTTTGCTTCTTTCTTAACTAGCATTAGATGCACACATAACCGATAGCAATTAATACATCCCGTTTTCATGGTTTCTGGGCCACAAGCTTATAGAGGTGGAATATGACAGCAAATTTAACTTTCATTATTCTCTGAAGCACCAAATACTGGCAGCTGACAAGAAAGGATTCTGGGTTTGTAAATTTAGCATTATGTAAATAACACTCCTGTTCACCTGTACAAGATTATCTGAAAGTTCCACAGGCTATTTAAAACGCCACTTAAAGGATTACATCCAAGAAAAACAGCTGTTAGGAGATGCAACAGCTGTGTCCCTTGAATACAATTCTTAGCTTTTCAAAGTACAGGGGGGCCGCCGTATCCACGGGGGATACGTTCCAGCCCCCACCGTGGCCCCGACCCCCCCGCACCCTCCACAACCCCCCCAAGCACTTACGTTTAACGGAGAAACCTCCGTGTTTTTCTTCAAAAGTTACGAGGCTGTAGCTGCTTTGCAGGCCTAAGCAACAAGACTTAGGGGATAGCTAGTCTCGAGACTCTAGCTATCACCTAAGTCTTGTTGTTCAAGCCTGCAAAGCAGCTACAGCCTCGTAACTTTTGAAGAAAAACACGGAGGTTTCTCCAGCTAAAGGTAAGTGCGGGGGGGGGGGCGGACGCGACTCTAGCTATCACCTCGAGACTCTAGCTATCTCGAGACTCTAGCTATCACCTAAGTCATGTTGCTCAGGCCTGCAAAGCAGCTACAGCCTCGTAACTTTTGAAGAAAAACACGGAGGTTTCTCCACTCCAGCTAAAGGAAAGGGGGGCGGATGTGACTCCCCACACCTTCCACAGCCCCAGGCACTTATGTTTAGAAGAGAAACCTCCGTTTTTTTCTTCAAAAGTCCCTGCAAAGAAGCTGCAAACTTGGGACTTTTGAAGAAAAAAACCAAGGTTTCTCCTAAAAGTAAGTGCGGGGGGGGGGGGGGGGGGCTGTGATTCCTCATCCGTGGATAACTGAAACAGTGGATAAGGAATCAGTGGATACGGGGCCCCCCCTGTAATGCAATTTTTGTAAATATTTTCTATAGCTTATCAAACAGTCATATAAAGCAGAAAGCTAAACTTCAGCCATTACTATTTTCTTCCTTCATATTCTAACTGATGCGTACAAACTCATTTTTGGACTGAAAATGAGAACATAAAGTAACCATTAACCATCCTGCATGAAGCTGAATATCTTACTCATTCAATGAAAACAGCTAAAGAAACTCTGAATGTTAATATAAACAGCACTGAAGTACTTTGAATTTCAACTGAATACATTATGAATTATCAAAGCATTTTGCATTTTTTGTTCTCATGCAGATAGAACACATGCCATTAGAATACTACTGCAATATATATGATAGAATTGTGTTTATGATAACTACAGAAAACACTTACCATCGTTTTGTTTCCTGATCCTTTTTTTTATAGTTGTCCAGTTTCTTCATTCCCCTAACATTCTGCTGCTTCAGGGTTTCTTCAGTTTCCCAAGTATTATGGATGTGGGACCAACCTTTCCATTTAATTAAATACTGCATGTCACCAGGTTCTTTCAATTTATCAAATTCTGCATTTGGATCTCCATCAGCTTCAACTGCATAGATGGTGGTTGTAGCACCTGTGGCTGAAGAGGGCACAACCAAAGCATTAGCCACAATACTACATTATTTTAAACCAACATTGTACACATACCAAATTATTTTCAAAAGATAGAAGAGAACGTGTAAGCACTTGATCAAGTCATGCCAGAGTGCTGGTACAGCTTTGTGCTATTTAAAAAGTTAGTGCAAACTACATTAACGCTGGGAAGATTTGCCTAAAACCAACATAGCCAATAAAACTACAGCATGCAAGTGAAGGGAAAAAAGGAGTAGCAATTAAACGGCAAATATTAGTAAACAAATTCTTTTAAAAATATGATAAAATTACATATTAATCCACTTGGGCATCTGCCCACCTCTTATGCGGATTTGTCTGAGAGGTATCAGGGACTGGGCCTTTATCAGTGATGGCGTTGGGACTGTGGAAATCCTTCCTGGGGATATACTGCAGGCTTCCACACGTGCTACTTTTAAGTGAGTCCTTAAGACATTCTTATTTTGCCTTGTTTTTCGCTTTTACCTGACGGGCAGCACAATCCTGCCTAATTATCCGGCGGACGGCCCAGGGCCGCCCACCAGATCCTATCTCCGTTCTGGGCCACTGTGGAGCGGCCCGGAGGTCTATTCGGGGAAAGGGGACGTTTGTCCCCTTCCCCTGGTGTAAACCAGGGAAGGCCCAATGGACCTCCTCGGATTTCCCCCTGGGCTGGCTCAGCCAATGGCCCGTCCCTCACCGCCCGGACCGCCCCCGCTGGAGCTGGACTTACCTCCTCTGGTGGCCACAGGGACGATCCGGCGCAAGAGTGAGGCCGGCTGGCCTCTGTGCCGGCGGCCCTTACTCCCAAGTCGTCGCAAACGTGCTTTCCGGCACGTTTGCGACGGCTTCCGGCGGCGGAGCACTTGCTCCGCCGCCGGATAGTTGTGCAGGATTGTGCTCTGACTGCTGGTTTCAATAGATTTTACCCTGCTGTTCAAATATTATATTTTTTCTTACCTAAGTGTTTCCATCATTCTTGTTTTAAACGTTTAATTAACAGATACCTGTTTCCTGATGTGACTCCCTTGCACCTGGCCACTGGCGTCAACAGGGGGAAGCGGGGTGGGGCGGGCCGCCGGGGGGTGTCGCGCATCTAGGGGTGATGCGCGATCACCCCCCACTTACAGTTTAGAGCTGGCGGTGGGCCCGCCCGCCCTCCCCTGTGTCCGTTTGGCTCCAAAATGAGCCGAAAACGGAGCGGGGAGGGCGCTCTGCTCCTGCGCGTGACGTCACGCGCGGGGGAGGAGCCTCCCCCTTAAGGGCAACGCGCGCCCCAGCTCTGGGGTGACGCATGTCGTCGCGACGCGACTGCACCTGGCACAGAGAAAACGTACTTCTAAAATCAGGAGGCTTGTAACCTGTGATGGACTTTTACTCCATGAATCTATCCAAACCTCCTTTAAAGCCATCTAGGCCAGGTAGGCTAAAGGGAGGGAAGCCGGCATGGAACGGAATGTTCCATTCCATTGCAACAGCATTACGTTTGTTTGCAGTTTGTTTATTTGGAATTCTGATGCTAATCAAACCATCATAGCCATAAGCTCCCCCAAACTCGACTTATTCATGGGTCATAGGAAATATCTGGATTTTTTGCTCCAAACTTGCCCTTGACATATCCACGAGATTGACTTATACACGAGTATATACGGTACCTCCTTTTCGCCCAATGCGGCTATCCATAAATTTTTCTATTGTTTCAAATTCATCTTCTTCAGGTTGAGGGACATCCTCTCCACAGACTTCCAGCAGATCATCTGAATCTGTTTTTGCTTCTTCAGCTTCCTTGTAGCTAACATTTACTGTTGCCTGGCGGCGTGACCCTCTCTTATCATAATCATCATCGTCATCATCTTCAGATGACTCAAGCTGCCTTTTTTTCTGCCCTGAACTCTTCTTTCCACTCTTCGGTTTTATTCTTAAACAATAAAGAACACACAGAACAGATTTTCAGATCACTCACTAGTAAATACCTTGAAATACATGTCAGATAATTATGCTCAGCACCTTCCAGGTTGTGCAGGTGCTCAGATATTTGCCAACTTCAGGCAAAAAATGTGTGAAATTGCAAAATATTAGAGCCCTGGCAACTACCTTCTGGTCCATTTATAACCTCAATAGTTAGCTATAACTGAATGCTTTCCCAACACTGGCCACCACCACTTCAGTCTCTCAAAAGGAACGAAGCACAGTAAACTACTGACAGAAAATACCAATGCATTTTGAACACTATAAAATGGAGATTTTGCCCTGTAACTTCTCCGTTTATTTGCTTGCCTGACAGTCCAGACACTAGGTCAGTGTTTCCCAAACTTTTTCGACCCGCGGCTCCCTTGACCATTGGCAACTATTTGTCACGGCTCCCCTTTACATTATGTTGATGCCTGCCAATTGGTATGGCACTGTTTTGCGAGAGGATTCCGTGGCACTCCGCGGCTCCCCTGGCATGGCTCCCCTGGGAGCCACGCCTCCCAGTTTGGGAACCACTGCACTAGGTGATTAGTACATCAACTAGAGGCAAATTCTAGGGTGACAAATAGAAAGAAGGCATGAGCTCCAGCATTCCAATACACCAACACAAATCTCTGCATCACCTCTTGCATCAGTCTTCAATTTCCCAGTACCATTGAGAACAAGCTAGAAATCTGCCCAATGGTGTCTCCTAGAACTCCAAAGACTACCTGACACCAACCATCTCCCACAATCGAGGTTATGACTTTCTAGCGTGGGGAAAAAAGCTGAAGGAACCCTGACTCACTCTCATATCTTGGGGCCTTCATTCCTAGAGGAACTCCATTTCTGTTTGCCAGAACAGTAGGAGCTAACTGTTGCTTGCCTTGAGGTCTTAAAGGACTTCCTAAGGGACTGTGATTATTAGAAAGATTGTAAGAAGCTACATCCATCACCATCAGGATTAGTCAGAGGTTCATGGAAAGAAAAGTAGCACCTTGCGTGTGGATTTATCATTTGCCTCACTGCTGCCTTGTCCATCTGCTCTTCAAATATGCAATCATCATCAAACTCAGCAGAATTAAAGACCAACTTGGTGGGCTACCTCTCTCCCCAGAATCTCAGCTAGATTGTTCTTCTGGCCTTAATCACAGAGGCTGTTATCCTGCTCATTTAGTGCAGGTATCTACCAGGTCATTGGCTATGCAGGATGATGCATGAAATAGTAAAGAAGGTCCTGGATAATAATAATAAAGTTATTTTTGTCACCACTGCATTAGATTCTATATGCCTATAGAACAAGGGTGGGGAACTGGCGACCCGTGGGCCGGATCCGGCCCCCGGAGCGATCCGGTCCGGAGGCTGAAGAGAAGGTAAGGTAAGGAGGAGAGCGATGGGGGTGAGGGGTGGAAAGCGATGGGACTGGGCGCTTGCCGGGTGGGTGGGAGGGAGAGAGCGAGCGAGCGAGCAGTGGGTGGGAGAGAGCGAGCAGTGGGTGGGAGGGAGAGAGCGAGCAGTGGGTGGGTAGGAGGGAGGGAGAGTGGTGGGTGGGAGGTAAATTTGCGGGGGGGGGGGGAGAATTTCGGCCGGCCTCATGGCTGGCCCGCAGCAAATTTTCCATATGGGAAAATGCCCCCCCACCGTAAATAGGTTCCCCACCCCTGCTATAGAACAAAAGATTGACTTCCCTATTCACCTGATCCCTAATTCACAGAGCACCTTCCAGGGATAGTTATTTATTTATTTATTATTAACAGTATTTATATACCACTTTTCAACAAAAAGTTCACAAAGCGGTTTACAGACAAAATCAAATGATTAAATGGCTTATTTATTTAAGAAATGTATACCCCGCCTTTTCCTATGCCGAGGCAAATGCCCAAGGCGGCTTACAACAAGTTAAACTACATAATTTAAAAACAATACATTAGGTAAATTAAAAAAATAAAATCCACTGGGGGGCGACAAGGTAGAGCAGAAGAAAACCAGCAAGGCAGAAAATACTGAGGCACTGGGGGCAGACAACAACCCATCACCCAAACGCCAAACAAAAACGTTTTGAGCCCCCGTTGAAAAGTCATGAGGGAGGGGGTTGTTCTCAAATCCCCTGGCAAGGAGTTCCACAATTGTGGCGTCACAGCAGAGAAGGCTTGCCCACGAGCTGCCATTCCCCTAACTTGAGATAGAGGTGGCACTCGCAAGAGAGCCCCCTCAGATGACCTAAGAAAGCGGGCCGGAATGTATGGGAGAAGGCGGTCCCTCAGATACCCTGGACCCAAACCGTGAAGGGCTTTAAAGGTCATTACCAGCACCTTGAATTAGGCTCGGAAACGAAGGGGCAGCCAGAGTAGCCGCTGAAGCAGCGGTTCAACAGTCAAACCGCCTAGCTCCAGTGACCACCCGGGCCGCCACATTCTGCACTAGTTGCAGCTTCCGAACCGTCTTCAAGGGCAGCCCCACGTAGAGCGCATTAATAGGTAAGAGTTCCTGGCTAGGGATGTGGCTGTCTCAGTTAACAGGTACATCTTTTCCAGAGCTTTTTCTCAGATAGGACACCTGACCTTCAGTGGGACTCCGTGGCTTGGAGGGCCATCCATCACCCCTTGCAACACAGCAACCTCCAATTCTGTATGGCCCCCAAATGAAGGCCATTCTATATAATGCTGGGGTAACAATGCAGGGGAGTGAAAATTAAGGCCACTGACACAGGAGAAGACGATAGAGAGGAAGGCTAGGGAAAAAACAACAACCAGCCATGTCACAGGGAGGGATGAAGAAGGCAGGGGCAAGAAGCTAGGGCCCAAGTGCTTGGGCTATGAAGCCAAGTTCCAAGTCATTATTTACGCCTCTTGCGACTTCCTACTTTTTCCACCACCTTCAAAACAAAACAAACGAAGAAGAGCCTGGTCAGCAAACAAAGGCAAACTTTGGTCTAAAACAGTGGAAGCCAGGCAGCATACCACATACTTTAACTAGAATCCATTCACAACAAATGTAGGAAAAAGAGCAGTTTTGGGAGGAAATGGGAAGTGTGTCCTAAGCCCCTGGCCAAGTCTTTCATCTAAAGTACCTGCCTCCAAGTGCACAGAAAGATCACCAGTGACTGGACCATGAGATATCAACAAGTTGAGAAAGTACTCATATTTTAATTCAAAATATGATATATTTACATTTTAAATATTTATTCCATACCTGCGTGGAGGTTTCCTGCTCTTGACTTTGTTTTTTGGCTCATAGTCAGATTCACTTTCGTCACAACTACTTTTATCTCTGCTTTCTTCCAAATCAGAGTCTGAAGCAGATCCAGAGACAGATCCTGACCCAGACATTTGCCAGTCTTCACTATATAGATTTAAAGTACAAAGTTACTTTTGTACAGATATTCACAAAAATACAACTTAGATGAATAGAAGAATAATCTTGCTTACAGATAATTAATACTCTAGCATTATGTTAAAAAAAAAAGAGAGAATCACTATCCTAATTTTTTGGGAAATAAGTTTGGAACAGTACTGAAGAAAAAAATACAAAAGAGGTTCACAGAAAAAGGATGCAATATATGTACAAGTTTGAACATCCACAAGTCCAATTATAATTCCAAATTCATTAAAATGGAACACTAACTAGATTACTGACAAAATATTTTCAACATTAGCCACTTTCTTCCCACTATCAATACTGCACTAGGTTTGTACTGTATAGCCAGAGGCATAGTTAGCCTCTCCGTCGCCCCCTGTGGAATGGCAGAAGCCCTGCCCCTGCCGGTTCCGTCCTCACCCCCCAGCGCTTTTTCACTGGCGAATCTGCCATGTGGCGGGAATCCCTTTTACATTCTGGGGCCTCCCGTTCTCACTGCACCGCTGGTTACACCGGTGGTGTAAGTTGGATAGGATTTCGCAGTTAGTGATGCGAATACAAGCATTTGGTAGTGTCTCAGTCAATAGCAGTGTTTTTAACATCGTGGCTGTGCATATAGAGGGAAGGATATAGCCGATGTGAATGCTGATGCAAATACAAGCCTTCTAGGTAGTGTCTCAGCTGGTAGTAGCATTTTTAACATCATGGCTGTGTGTATTGAGGGAAAGATACAACCTTGTAATTGTGTTTTATATTTACAACATTGTATAAACTGATAACCATGGCCCCTAAAGAGCAAAGTAGGCACCTTTTAAATCATCTTTTAGAGAGGGAAATAGCTTAGTTCTGTGGCAGAAACTTCAGCTTCTGAGGTCTTGAACGAATGATAAAAAACCAATGCATTATTGGGTTCAATATTACAATATTTTCACAATACAATTATGTCTCCAGAATGGATTAAACAGCCCAACAACATCAAAAAATTCCCGGTGCTTCGTAAGTTAGACCTATTCTTGGGTATATTTGGGGCCCTGGTTCCAAAAATGGCATTAGTTTTGCCCTATCAGCTCTACTTTGGAGATACGGCATAGTCACCTAATATACTGATTCAAGCAGCTTCCTTGTGAGGAAGCCATGGCATCGGCTTTCTCACAAGGGAGCTGGGCAGGAGGTGTGGTCTGATGGTTGAGCTGCCCTACTGCCTGAAGAGCTAAGAAGTAATCCATGTCCTGGATGGGAGACAAGAGTGCCGGACTGACAAGCTGCAGTTACCCACTGTGGCAGAACGGAATCACTGCTGAGTTGATATATCCCGCAGTGAGAGAGCATGGGAGTGTATGAGAAGTCCAGCTGGCAAGAACAGTGAACAGCTTGAGAATGCTGCCTGGGCTGATTTACGGTTGCTGCGGAAGTTCGAAAGGCATCCAGAAGAGATAACTCCACTGTGAAGGAAAACTCCTGGTGAACTGAGAATTTTGTGAGTTCCACAGAACAATACTGTAAAAAACCCACTGAAAAATGATGGTTTGGATTAGCTTACCTATGTAAACAGCCTTGAATGCTGTGTAAAAATGGGAAAAGGCAGTATTTATTCAAGGCTGTTTATATAGGTAAAAAAAGGTAAAGGTATCCCCTGACAATTGTGTCCAGTCGTGTCCGACTCTAGGGTGTGGTGCTCATCTCCATTTCAAAGCTGAAGAGCCAGCGTTGTCCGAAGACGCCTCCGTGGTCATGTGGCCGGCATGACTCTCCTTGCCGCAGCACGTAGCATGCAGCTGGAACACGGAGCGCTGTTTACCTTCCCGCAAGCGGTACCTATTTATCTACTCGCATTGACATGCTTTGGAACTGCCAAGTTGGCAGGAGCTGGCCAAGCAACGAGCGCTCACCCCGTCGCGGGAATCGAACTGCTGACCTTTCGATCGACAGCTTATGGTTCAGCGGTTTAACCCGCTGCGCCACCCGCTGGCCATAATCTCCCTGGGTATGAATGTGTTTATTTAGAGCATGCTCCATCTTGAAGATACAAGATGGATCTTCAGATCCACCTACTCACCAGTGTAGAGATAAATTTTGAAGTGCAGACACATCGTCGCAAACACACACACACGCAAACACACACACACACACACGCCGCCCAGAGCCACATATTCAGTAGGATTTAACCCCAGGTAAATGTCCATAGGATTGTGACCTTAATTTAACATGAGATACATTTTGCCTCTCAAGCATTTTGCCTCTCAAGTTTATATAGGTAGGCTGATCCAAACCATCATTTTTGGATGAAGGCACCAAGATGTGTGTGGGTTTGTGTTAGGACTGTAAAGTGAGGATCCACTGTAATATATTATTACCCCCTACGATAAAAGTTCTCAGTTGTTGCACCTTTACCCTCTTCCTTATATGCCATGCCACTGAGTTGTGCCACTGGCCACTACACTCAGCCTGTGCACACAGAACAGATTTCCCCCTTGTGCATGTTACATGTGTCCTAAAAGGAACACCAAGTAAGAGGCTGGGACTTATCCAAGCAGTGGCATCATTAGAGGGGGTGGGTAAGCTCCGAAGGGGGTGCACTGCCGCCAGCGCACCGCCGAATTTCGGCGGCACCATGGCACCAGTGCACCCCTCTGACTTTTTCGTGGCCTTTTTTAAGCCGTACGGAGCCTGGCAGAGCAAGAGGATCGGCCCTCCCACCTTCCCAGGCTCCGCGCGACCTAAAAAAAAAGATGATTCAAAACGTCTGTGTGTGTGCGCATGTTCTTACCCGAAGTTCGTGCACACACACCCCCGGGCGGCGGACACATCCTTCCTGGCCTGCAGTTTATTAGACGCTACAGAGGCTGCGCCTGCGCAACCTTGCTGCAGTCTCTCTAGCTCCCCTAGTCTCGCTGGCTGAGTCCTCCAACCAGCGAGACTAGGGGAGCTAGAGAGGCTACAGCAAGGTTGCACAGGCGCAACCTCTCTAGCATCTAGTAAACTGCAGGCCAGGAAGGATGCGTCCGCCGCCCGAGGGGTGCACGAACTTCGGGTAACCCCCCCATTTTCGTGGACCCAAAACCTCCCGTGCACCCTCCCGGTGGCTTTTTATGCCTAAAAAGCCTGAGGGTGTGTGTGCTTTCGCGTCGCCATTTTGCGGCGCAAAAGTGATGTCACACCCCCAAGAGGGCAGGGCTTGTGATGTCACGAGGGGGGTGCACGGCGAGCAGACCCCCCATAGGGGTATAGCTACACCTCTGTATCCAAGTTGCACTGTACTTCAGAGATGTTTCCAAGCATCTCAGAAGTAACTGCAGAGATAATGCCTGTACTACCAACACACCCCACTTCAATCTTAGAAGCAGGAACATAGACCTGTCTCTAATCTTGTGCTGCATTTTGGAGGTGTTCGTAGTGCCTACAAATCTCAGCACAATGTCAAGAGACAAGAGCCCCACCTCTTCTCCAATGAATGAAAGTTATGATGCCGACAACCACACATTTTGGCGGGCTAAGACAGCCAGTTATACTAGTTTGTGGACTCCTGGAGACCTTAATGTTCCTTAAGCATTAAGAAACTTTCTAAGGGATACTTTCTAGCCAATTACACTCCTATAGGTTCCTGACATTCTGCAATTTGAAGGAAGCATATCCTAATAAGTTGCTCTAGAGCGCTGTGCCATTAAGACAAACAAGTATATTACTCCATGGATATGTAATCCCCCCCTTTAAAATACACATGATGACAGGTCTTAAGTAGAACAAGATTGGTGAGGCAAATTCAAAATTCTAAGACCAAAATATTTAAAACTTAAAATCCTACTCTTTATGTTTCTTCCGCTTGATTTCATTGGATGAGTCATCAGCAGAGTCTTCACTACTTGATGATGAGTCCTGCATAAAAGTCAATTAGGACATGAGCAAATGGTTCAACCCTTAACATTGTGAATCCATTTCAGATCAAAGCATGCAAAGGGTGGGTGCAATATAGTAACAACAGGCCTGATCAAGCAATCCGATGTTGGGCCAATTCCTCCTATATACTGTACATACTGTATATTTAGAATGAAAGTCAAATATTAGACGCATATGTGAGCTACGATTTTCCTTACCTTAGTTTTGAAAACTGGCTATCAATTTTGCAAAATTATAAAGCAAGGAACAGTAGTTTCCTGCTGTCCTAGAACATACCAGTAATTCTGTCAGAATTAAATATTTTGCATTTACATCTAAAATCACGACATACATGAAAGGATGAAATTATTTATTCCAGTAAATTGATGTATTTTAATGGGTAGTGTACATAAATTACATCTTATTCACAACTGTACTGTATCTTAATGAAAGTTTAGATCGATAACTTTCATGGCTTGTAGTTACACAGCAATGTTGAATGAATACGGGAATCAACGCCATGGAAAAATAAAGATTTACTGACTTCAAACCGTAGCGGGTCTCCTCAAAGGCAGCCGCACACAGGAAAAAATACAATAAAATCCAAGGTAAAACAGCCCAACGTTTCGCTCTAGAAAGCCTTAGAGCCTCTTCACAGGAAACAATCCAAGATGATTGCAGTTGGAATTGTCCTGGGTTCACCCTTCTTCCAAATAAAAACAGAAAAGGGCGGGAATCCAATTCCTAGAAAGCGGAAATCACCTGCTTCCGCAGTCTGCCTCTGCAGCCGCAGCAGCTGTCTATTAGCTGATTAGCCTATCACCACTTTCCATTTCCCTTGTTACTGACCCACAGTTCTTGTGCAGGATCGGTAGCCAGATGCGATTAGAGAAGGTCAGATCCTGCTGATGATTCAGGAGCTCCCCCACTGCACATTTACTTATTTCAAGTGCTTCCAGCTGGCGTAGCACTTTAACATTGCTCTCATTCTGCAGGCACTTGGTATCGTTCCATAAGATCGTATGCCCTTCAGTCAGGGCATGTTCCGCAATTGATGACTGTGTGGGGTGTTCCAAACTTAGAGCCCTTTCGTGTTCCGTTAATCTCGTTCTTATAGATCTGCCCGTCATGCCAATGTAACATCTTTTACACTCGCAAGGGACAGAATAAATGCCAGCATTGGATAAAACTGCTCTTTTATCTTTTGGATTCCCCAAAGCCTGTTGCAACTTAAAGGTTGGCTTGAAAGTTGTCCTTACATTACTTCGTTGTAGGCACTGGCGTCACTAGACGCGCGTCACCCTGGTGCGGGGACGCGCGTCACCCCCCCCAGGGGCGCGACGTTATAGGCGCGGGGGAAGGGGGCCATCCGGCTCCCCCCCCGCATCGCGTCGCCCCCCTCTGGACGCTCCGAGGCCGGCCCGGGAGCCGGCCTCGGAGCGTCCGACCCCATCGGCGCTCCAGGGCCTTCTGAACGAAGGCCCAGGCAGCGCGTCAATCCGGGTATTTTCCGGATTTTCGCGCATGCGCAGACCCGTTTTGAGGGCTTTTTGCCCTCAAAACGGGTCTGGGCATGCGCGAAAATCCGGGAAATACCCGGATTGATGCGCTGCCTGGGCCTTCGTTCAGAAGGCCCTGGAGCGCCGACGGGGTCGGACGCTCCGAGGCCGGCTCCCGGGCCGGCCTCGGAGCGTCCGGAGGGCGACGCGCGTCACAGAGGTGACGCGCGAGGGGATGCGTGCGTCACCCCATGACGCGCGTCACCCCCTGGCGGCCCGCCCCCCCCGCCACGCCCCAGTGACGTCCGTGGTTGTAGGATTCTGGCAATCTTGTCTGTAGTTCCTCTAATAAACGGTAAGCACACCCAAGGTCTGTCTTCTGTTGTATTTTTGTCAATTTCGTTGTTTCTATTTAATGTTCCTTCCCTAATAGCCTTTATTTTGTAATGCTGTTGTCTCCAACAACGATTGATCTGTGCCCTGGGGTATCCGTTAGCCAAAAGTGAGTTGAGGAGTTCCACCCTTTCTCCCTCTAATGAGCCCTTGTCGCATACTTTAATCGCCCTGTATGTCAAGGAATTAATTAATAAATTCTTCTGGGATGGGTGATGGTTGGAGCTATAGTCTAAATATCTCCCAGTATGTGTGGGCTTTCTATAAACTCTGTGTCCTATTGACAAGTCTTCATTTCTTGTCACTAGGACATCTAAGAAGGGTAAAGAATTATTATTCTCTTTCTCCACTGTAAATTGGATGTCCCCGCACTGGGCATTCAGGTGTTGTGTGAACTTCTCAAGTTCACCATCCCCATGTGACCATACACAGAATACGTCATCAACGTACCTGACCCATACATCTGGTCTTAAAGTGGCAGTCTCCAGTGCTTGCTGTTCAAATGCCTCCATATATAGGTTGGCAACTACTGGACTGAGGGGGTTCCCCATGGCCACCCCCTCTTTTTGTTCCCTAAACTCACCTTTCCACAAAAAATATGTGGAAGTAAGGCAGTGCCGGAACAATGGGACTAGCTCTCTAGGTATTGTGAGACTCTCTATTAGCTCCATCACCCTGCCTAATGGAACCTTAGTGAACAAAGATGTCACATCAAAACTCACTAGCCTTGATTCAGCCTTCAAACTAATAAACTGCAATTGTTCAATAAAATGATAGGTGTTCTGGACAAAGCTAGGAGTATTGCCTATAAATGGCTGCAGTACTTTTGCCAGGTATTGAGATAACCCATATGTTGGTGACCCAATGTTACTCACTATGGGTCTTAGGGGGCAACCTGCTTTATGGATCTTAGGTAATCCATATAGTCTTGGTGGTAATGCCTCAGATTTAGTTAGTCTATTTTTTAAAGCTTCATTAAGATTGGAGTTTTTAATTAAATTATTAGTGTCTTTTAAAATCCTTTTTGTGGGGTCCCTTTTTAAAATTGTATATGTTTCGGGACTCAATAGGTCCCTAATCTTGCTATCATAGTCCTTGGAGTTCAACACCACCGTGGCGTTGCCCTTGTCTGCAGGAAGTATAACTATTTCTTGATTGTTTCTTAATTGCCTAATAGCCATGCCCTCTGCTTTACTTATATTACTAGGGGGAGGTTTTGCTTTTAATAACACATTCGCGATCTGTATTCTTAGCTCTTCAGCCGTATCCTTATCAAAGGCTGTCAAAGTGGTCTCCACATTAGCTATGATTTGTTCCTTAGGTATCTCCCTAGGTGTCATAGCAAAATTACCCCCTTTACTCAGAATCGACTGTTGTGCTGCTGTCAAGTTATGGTTGGATAGGTTAATTACAACCTTGTCCGGAGTCAAGGCTGCTGTCTCTTTAAAGCCCTTGTTTATCAATATTTCCAATTTCTTGCAATGTCTTTGTTTAATAATAACTTCTTGTTTATTTACCCAATCCATAGTTATTCTATCCCATCCTGACCAGTCCTCTTTAGTTAGCAAATTGCTCACATGTAGATGCAGTTTGAGTAGCAGCGGGTCCATTTGGCTCAGCTGGTATCTCGTCGTCCGGATCTCCTCTCTTAGTAGCGCACTTTCCATTTTGCGATAGATGTTCTCTGTTCTCCTCTTGTCAAACTTACGATGATGTCTTAGAAAGATCGGGATGATCCCTTCGTCCCTGCAGCGTAGCAGGAAGGTTAATGTGGTCTTCAGCTTCATCTTGTGGAGCCCTTTTCTGTTTTTATTTGGAAGAAGGGTGAACCCAGGACAATTCCAACTTCAATCATCTTGGATTGTTTCCTGTGAAGAGGCTCTAAGGCTTTCTAGAGCGAAACGTTGGGCTGTTTTACCTTGGATTTTATTGTATTTTTTCCCGTGTGCGGCTGCCTTTGAGGAGACCCGCTACGGTTTGAAGTCAGTAAATCTTTATTTTTCCATGGCGCTGATTCCCGTATTCATTCAACATTGCTATCTTAATGAAAGCTGAAATGATTGCTTGTATGAAGATTAGTACAATAATTTGATTTTTTATATGCCACAAAGAAGTTGCAGACTAACAGCCCAATCCTGACTACAGTTTAGACCGACGAAGCAGCACAAATGTGCCGTAAATAACGTTTGCGGAACCCTGGGAGTAAACAGCGCCGATGCTGGTGCTGCTCTCCCCAGGCCGAATTTGGAGCTGCACCTGCGGAGAAGGTAAGTTCCCTGCCGAGCAACGGAGGGGCATGGGGAAGGCAAAACAGGGTGTTCCAGACGTGGGGGTGGGATTGGTCGGCCGGTCCTGGGGGAGGGATTGGTAGCAGCGCGCTCCGTCGAATCCTATCCCCTTTCCCAGGCCTGGTGGCCATTACACAGCTCTCCTGGGTTTACACCAGCAAAATAGCTTGCATACATCAAAGAAGACCCATTCGGCCAGCTGTGGCTTATACCGGGGGAAGGAAACAAATGTTCCCTTCCCCCGAGGTGACCTCCCAGCCGCCTGCTCAGTGCTCTGAATGCAGCAGAGGCTGCACCAGCCCCACTGCATCTCAGGGCGCAGAAGTAGACAGGATTGCACTGTAAGGAAGCAGCTCCCACAATCCCTCTTGTTAACATTGCAAGGGCGGGAGATATTTCCTTATCACTTGTCAGTCACCTATTTCAAGTGAGTGAGCTGTACTGAAATAAGTGATTGCATCAATGGAAAATTAACAGCCCAATTCTATCCTCCCCTGGTGTAGGCGATTCGGCGAAGGAGAATCAAGCTGCCCCATGTCGGACGGATATGGTGTCCGACATGGACCCTGGTCCCACCCCACTCCCCCAGGTCCTGCACCACTCAGAGCGGCACTTACCCGCTCCACGGCGCAGGGTCTTCTGTCGCTTGGCAGGGAGATGGCACAGGTATCAGCACCGGCATCTCCTCCTCTCGAGTAGTCGCAAACATGCTTTACGGCACATTTATGACACTCAGCAGAGGCTCTGAGGCCCAGGCGCACCTAGACTATAGGATTGCGCCATAACTGTGGTAAGTTGGGGAGAGAAGTCATTGCCCTGCAGAGCTACTTCCTTTAGGGCCTAAGTAACAGGAATTCTTTATGTCGTCTGCCTCTCTTGTTCTCCACCAAGAGCCCAAATTAGGGGGTAATGCAAATGTATAGACTGGTATGATGTGTGTTACACAATTTATAGAGAGAATGTGTGAAATAAGGAGCGTGAAGACAAAAAAACTCAAAACAGAAAATAAAAGATAAGACAAAATGGAATGGGGCTTATGGGGAAGACTTCATAAGTGAATGTGTGTGGGGTGGGGGGACTGAACTGTGGTAGACTGATGAAATAGGATTTCAGAATTGTTGTAAGAAAGAAAACATTCACAACAAAAAGAATAGTGACTATGGTGCCTCAGGAAAATTTGAATCAATTTGTCAGTGATGGGGACTCGAGTCAAATGACTCGACTCGCAAGTGTGACTTAGCCACTTTTTCCCTGACTCGTACTTGTACTCGTGACCCACTGACTCGCACTCGCACTCGCACTCGTGACCCACGGGACTCGTACTTGACTTGCACTTGTGGGGGTAACGACTTGCCATTTCCAAGTCATTTTCCTTTAATTGCCGGCATCAACACAGGCAGGCAGGCAGGCGCAGTGGAGACCTCGGAGGAGGAGGGCAGCAGGGAGGAAGGGTTTTCAAGGGGGTGGGAAAGCAAGCCTGGCACTGAGTCCCCCCCTTTTGTTGCTGTCTGTTTGGCATTGGCCACAACTCCGAGCGCGAGGGGTGGGGAGGAGTGAGGGAAGGCGAAGCTGCCGCAGCAGTTCCTCCTCACTGACCAAAACTCCGAGCCCAAGGGATGCTCGGCTCAGCAAGGGGAAGGTGCAGGGAGGGAATAATAAATGGTTTGAATGTAGGCACGCTTGTTTTTCCCAAACCAGATGGGTGGTGACAAGACTGAGAGGTGAGGGAAAGGGCATAGGGGGAGCCAAGTGAGTGCTTTAAAAGTCTCAGAGGTCCCCACACACACCCCACACACAGACACCCACCCACCCCATTTTCAGGGGAAAAAGCCATTTTCCCCAAAGTGACTCGACTTGTGACTTGTGACTCGTGGTTTCTGGCCTTACTCCTACTCGACTCGCACTCGTGCAAAAATGATTCGCACTTGACTTGTACTTGCCCAAAAATGTTGACACTGACTCGCACTCGGACTCGCACTCTTGCAAAAATGACTCATACTCGCACTCGCAACCTAGTTACTTAGATACATCCCTGCAATTTGTAATGAATTATTCACCTCTTCTGAACCACTGTTTGAGGATGCTGCTTTTGACTGCTGCTGCTGCTGCTGCTTCCTAAGCATTGCAGATCTCTGTACAGCCAGAATACTTGGGTTTGATTTCCAAAACTAAAAGGGAAATTCAAAAAACAAAAATATGAGACAGAACATTGCAATATAGTACACAGATAAATGAGCTAAGATCACTGGTTTGTCAAGCAATCAGTTATTCCAAATTATGAGAAATATCCTAATCATTGCTGAGGATTAATACACAAGCCTAACTTAAAAAAATGAACAAAATCCTAACATGCACTTATTTATGTTTAATTAAATTTATATCCTGCACTTTCCCCTCCCAGTAGGGCGCAGCTGAAGGTAGCGAACAGTACAAAGTTTAAAAACAATAAAATCACCAAGAATACAACCAATTTTTTTAAATCTACCAAAAGCAGCTCAGAAGCAGCAAACAGAAACACAAAACCAGCACCACAACCAATGCTACCACAGAGAAAGCTCTTTCATGCGTCACTGTCATACGTTCTTCTGTCAGCAGCAGGACATGTAACAAGGCCTTTCCTGAATATCTCAGGCGCTGGGCAGTTTCATGTGGGAACTTCCTTCAAATACACTGGTCCCAGGTCATTTTAGAGATTGAAAAGCTATCCAACATGCACAAAGATTATGCTACTACAATTCTAAGCCCAATTACCTAGCGCAGCATTTCTCAAAGTCCTACAGGGGAAATTTTGCGGAGTCCTACAGGTCTTTGTGGAGGTACGGCGATATCGGAGGAAGCGTTTCAGGATTGTGCACACCCCCAAAACGCTTTTTTCAACGTATCTGGTTGTCCTGCCAGCTCCCCAAAGGGTCCAGGGGAGGAGGGCTGCTGCCACCACCTCCGCAGACCTCACCAAGGTTCTAAACAGCAGCGATCGTGTTCCAAAGCCCACTTCCGGTTTTCGGTGAAAACTGAAAGTGGATTTTGGAATATGATTGCCACTGCTTAGAACCTTGGTGAGGCTCGCGGAGGCGGCGGCAGCACCACCACCACCACTGTACCCTTCGGAGAACTGGCAGGACAACCAGGTACGTTGGAAAAAGCGTTTTTGGGTTGGGAACGGGAGCACAATCCTGGAGCGACGCCGCCGCCATTTGGGCTGTCCCCCCTCTCCCCAAGTTAAATCGGCCACTTCTGGAAAAAGTGGTGGGTCGTGACCCACCACTTTGAGAACCCCTAACCTAGCATGCTTGAAGGCTCTATTTAACTACTCTGTGCTGTCATCAGCATGCTACAATGGAGGGTCTATAGCCAGACTAGATTTAAGAGCCTCAAGTTGCAATGGTGACTTTGGGACCACATTTTGAATGGATTCCTCAAAACATGGTACAGCAGAGTCAAACCACTTCAACTAAAAGCATACGACAAGTCTGTATTTTTTAAACAAACAGAACTGGATTATGCAACTGAAACTGAACTATCAGCCCAATCCTGCCTAAGATGCAGAGGCTGGCCTAAAGGGCCAGCCGCTGCATCCTGATCAGGATACGGGCCATGCCAGCGCAGCCCAGGCTCACCTTGGGGGAAGGGGATGTTTGTCACCTTCCCCCGGTGTAAGCACCAGAGGCCCCAATGGGCCTCCTCGGATGCGCGCCAGCTCTTTAGCTGATGTGCATCTGGGGAGGCTGTGGGGTGTTGGATATTGGCGCAACTCAGCGCAGATATCGCCATTCCCTCCCAGGCCAGCAATAGTCCCCTCCCTCACCATTACCCTGTCCCGCCCTCCCCACGCCCTCCCACTGCTTGGCACAGACCTTACCTGCCTCCGGCACCGTGGGTTGTGGAGGCCGACGGAGTAAGTGGTTTTGGCCTACACGCTGGCACCATTTACTCGCTGGGTGCTGCGAAAGTGCTTTACGGCACTTTCACGACACCGAACGCCGGTGGAGCGCCTGCTCCGCTGGCGCAACACTAGGCAGGACTGCATCGTATGTCAGTTACTGCCTTACGCCAAAGAAATCTAGCAATTTTTAAAAATGCATTCTAGTACAGGTTGATTACCCCTTATCCAGAGATCTGAAATCCAGACTATTCCAAAATCCAGAATATTTTGGGGCTATGGGGGCTATGACTTTAAAAGAAACCCACCAAAAACCTTTTTTCCAGCACCTGGCTGACATAGCATAAGACATGCTGGGGCACAACATTATTAAAAATATTGTATAAAATTACCTCCAGGCTATTTGTCTACAGTTAATATGAGACAAACACATTTTTTGTTTAGACTTAGTTCCCATCCCCAAGATATTTCATTATATTTATGCAAATATTCCAAAATCCAGAAAACTTCATGTCCCAAGTAATCTGGATAAGGGATACTCAACAGCGCTGCATATTTTTGAGGCACAGAGACATGATTCCTGCATTTTTTTGACATTTCCTTCATGACTTGAGACTTTTTCTCATTGGATGCTATATACAAGTAAACTGAAATGATTTAACTGTCTAGAAGTATTTTAGAACTATAATAAGAAATATTTTTTAAAAGGAACACAAAAAATCTGTTTTGCTGGAGTTTTCAATGTATATCCTTCTCCAATGCCCAAACACGTGAAACAGCCAGCAAGTTTATTGATGCTTGCAGTACAGTAACGTTAAACTTGCTGCAAGGTTAGTAAAGCTCAACTTCAGAAAAATTAAACCAATCGCATCAGCTTTTCTTCTAATCCTTTAATGAAACTGAAAATGTGTCCTCAAGAGAATCAAACTGCTGAAGGTCTCAAGTGGAGGACAGCCTCAACTATATTTACGTCGTGGCTTCATGGAGGAAGTGAAAGTTGTGCAGTGACAATGTGCTGCTATCTGATACTTATCAGAAGTTTCATGTCTCCTATTAGGAAACTATTTTAGAATGTAGTTTTAAGCAAGTGTTCCCTTAAAATGGAGTAAACAATATATAAGTTTAACAGAGTTCATTTTACCTCAGCTCCATCAACCTTTGGTGGTTTAGCTTGGACCTTCTTTTCCTTAGATGTATCAGACTCTGACTCAGACTGACTGCCAGACTCTGACCCAGAATCTGAGTCGCTGCTTCCTGACTGGCTGCTGCTCCCATCGCTACTGCTTCCAGAACTTGAGCCAGATCCAGAACCTGATGCTGAACCAGAATCATCATCTGACTGGCTGCAATCAGATAAGAGTAAATATTATACAGACTACGAGAAGATGACAGTCGATTCAGAAATTCATTTATCATTTCAAAGCCTTTTACATGAGCATTTTGATCATAAATTTGCTTGCATGCTACGATATCCAGTTAATTTTTAATCTTTGCAGTAATGCCTAGATCTGCAACCCGGGGCTCTATCATGTAAATCACTCCAAAAGGTGTGCGTTGGATTCAGGAGCCTTGAATATGTTTTTTGAACAGTCAAAACACAGGATACAGTACTCAGGGATAGAATGGTCCTAGGCTCTTAGTTGCTGGGCCAGCACAGAGTGACCATTTGTGACTCCTTAGGCCAGTGGAACACTTGCTCCGCTGGCCTAACTTTAGGTAGGATCAGACTGCCCATCACTTAACCATCATAATCCAGAATTGTAAAGGTTTTGAGAAGGTCTTCTTAATGCCCCATCACATGCTAGAAAAAAACAGTCATGCCTTAAGGTTTTCTACCTTTGTTTCAAATTTGCTCCCAAAATTTTCATGTACCTTTGTTCATGTTGAAAGAACTTCAGTACAGTCAGACCTCGGTATCCGAGGGGGCTCCATTTCAGACCCCCCCCTGTGGATACCGAGAATCCGCAGATACAGGGGTCCACCCGCGAATACGGGGGTCCACTGTAGAAATGCTTTAAAAAGTTTAAAAGTTTAAAAATTGCCATTCCTACCTCTGCCATTTCCAAGGCTCTTAAGGACTTTTTGCAGCTGAAAGATCCACTTCTGTATCGCGATCCATCCTAGAGCGAGCCTGGGAGGACAAAGGAGCCTTTGTTCGACACGGACGTGGATCTTTCAACTGCAAAAGGTCCTTAAGAGCCTTGGAAGCAGCGCAGTTTGACTACAAGAAGGTAGGAATGATGATTTGGGGGCTTTTTTCACTTTTCAAAGCATTTAAACCCCCGCGGATCTGGGATCCACATTGAGACAAATCCGTGGATGCCAGATCTGCGGATACAGAGGATTCACTGTTGTAAGTTGTAAGGACTTGTGGGGGCAGGCCGATTGCGGTGGTGCTCCTGGGATCCCACCGCCAGGAAAAGGGGGGGTTTACTGGAAGTGGGTCTCAATCGCTTCAGGGAGCTGATTTGAAGCAAGGGGAGGCCCACAAAGGGGCTCACACACCCCGCAACCTCCGGAAGGCCAGTGCGACCTCCGGTAAGTAAAAAATAATTTTTTCCAGGAGGTGGGCCGCCAGCAACATCACCACACGTCGCCACCCCTCTTAGGGGGGTAGCGACTGCATCCAGTTTCCTGGTGGGTCACAACCCATCAGTTTGAGAAACATTGGTGTAAATGTAGAATATAGAAACTTGGCAGCTGCAATTGTTGACAGTGCTGTTAAAGCAGCTGCACCTGCTGAAATGCCCTCACCTATACAACCATTAAGGCCGTGACAGACCGCAAGAATTTCGGCATGTCCCGGACGCCTGAGGAGCTTTGTCAAACTGTGCTGAGGTGTCTGGTTACCACAGCGGAAGCGAGTAGTCTCCCGATTTCCGGCACGATCGAAAATCTTCCTGGGCTATGTTTGAGGGGGCCGCACAGCGGAGCTACTGCAGCCGCCAATCAGATGAGAGGGGGAGGAGTGTAGCTATCTGCCAATCGGGTGTAAACTTAAGTGTTAGCCAATCACCGTGGAGGTTTCTTCCAAGAAGGCGAGACAAAAGGAGGGACTATTTGCGGGAAGACACTCCTACAGACAAGCTCAGAGCGCGGAGGACGGTGGCCAGCCTCTCACGCTCGCTCGACGCTCGCTCGTTCGCCTCGGCATGTGGTCTGTCACGGCCTTTAAAGGGCCAGGAGAATTCATGTTGAAAGGTTGTGAACCCCTGCAATCTATTCCTTTAAATAAAATTCACTAGAAACTCTTGGCTCAGTGGTGACTGAGCTCTCCTCAATTGAGCCAGTATCTTTTGTGCCAGAAGGCTCCTGCTTTGTTTTGCAAAGAACTCTGTTTACATTATATTTGCACTGACCACTAAATCAGGATCTCAGTCATCAGACTATGCAGTCTGTGTCACTAGAAGAAACTCATATTTCCTCAGGTTTATGTTTTCTTTTACTTGAGGTTGAGTATAGAGAAAAGTGTGACATGAACTCTGTCACACTTGCTGCAGTTGTCTTAAGATAAACCAATCTGGAAACTGTTTCTGCATGGAGTTCCTTCCCATGTTCATTCCCATGAGATACAGGAATAAAAACTTTGCTAGCAAGCCATTGTGGTTTAAATTAAAGGGATAAGAAGATATCAATGTTCACCTTCAAAGTTCAGGACAGCTTTCTTGAACATAAGTGGCAGATTGGGCTTTTCCCATCTTTCAAGAGTTAGAATTGTGAAAGCTTCCTATGCAGTCATAGCCACGATTTTTCGCTATGCTATGCTGAAATTATGTCAAGGTAATTTTTTAGAAGTTCAGAAATATGTTCTCCTTTCAGTCCACCCCTCCAACATTTATGATCCCAGAACTGGTAGGTTTTTCACATGTTTTCAGTTACTTCCCCCTTAAACAGCAGTGTTTCTAACTGCATATTTGTACTACTAGGCAAGCTACTAAAATTTTTGTCTGACCTAAGGTGTTCAGCGATCACCAACAGCAAGGAAAAAGCACCATATAAACACAAGCATTTCTGAATGTTCTAATTTCTGAATGCTCCCCAAGGCATCTAGTGAGCCACTGTGAGATACAGGAAGCTGGACAAGATGGGCCTTTGGCCTGATCCAGCAGGGCCCTTCTTATGTTCTTACTAGTGGAATTACTTATTTCTATAAG
Organism: Plestiodon gilberti rubricaudatus; assembly: GCA_026170595.1. Classification (NCBI taxonomy): domain Eukaryota; kingdom Metazoa; phylum Chordata; class Lepidosauria; order Squamata; family Scincidae; genus Plestiodon; species Plestiodon gilberti. The sequence continues at coordinate 44,130,101 of JANXHW010000002.1, forward strand.
GAGGTAATTCTCAGGCCCTGAGGTAATTCTCAAGCCCCGAGTATGAGAGACGTGTTAATAAGCCATGAGAAATACTTTCATGAAATTAAAGGTTTCTGTGAACCCAGAGCACTCATCAATAGAGGAGGCTGGCTGCTATGTTTATGCATGATTCACTGCACTGGACTTGCCCTCCTTACAATTAGACTCTGCTACTAGCAGGTAATTCTACTATGCTTCCAGTGTGACTAAATCACTAAATTACTCCCAATACAGAACTACCTGCCTTCAGAGGCAATTGCCCACAGTATCTTCACACATCAGAAATCACACATCAGGAAGCACACACAGAGTAGTTCACACAGAAACACAGGGAGCAGTCTCTTGGACAGCAGGTGATTCTTCTTACTTTCACATACTGTAAAAGTACGCTTACCATTCGTCCTGGAAAAACCGGGACGGTCCCGGAAACGGCCCTCCATTCACGGAATCGTCCCGGAACGGTTCTGGGCCAGTTGGTAAGCTTCGCCGCCGCCTCCATTTTGAAAATTGAAGAACTTACCCGGGCGCCGGCATTGGCATCTTGACTCGCGAAATCTCATGAGATCCAAGATGTCGGCGCCCAAATCTCATGAGGGCATGATACCCTCATGAGATTTGGGCGCTGACATCTTGGATCGCGAGATTTCGCGAGCCAAGAGCTGCCGGCGCTGGGTAACTTCCTTTAGTAATGGCGGCGGCGGCAAGCGGGTGAGTAGGCTGTTCGCCCGCTCTCTCACCGGCTCGGAGCCGGCGAGACACCGGGCGAACAAGAGACTGCCCGGGCCGCGCGAGCCTCCAGGAGGTTCCCGCGGCCCAGGCAGTCTCTCTCCAGATCAGCAGCACGACAAGGAGCAGCACGACTCACGAGGGTGCCAGATCAGCAGCACGACGGCGACGATGGGGTAAATTTATTATTTAAGTGAAATAATTAAAAAATCGGTCGCGCTTCGCGCCCCCTTCGCTTTTTAAAATTACATTGATTTCTTTATTTCTTTAGTTTGTAGGTTAAATAAATAAATAATTAAAAATGCTTTGCGCCCCCCTTTTCACTTTAATATTAAATTGATTTTTAATTAATTTATTAATTTATTAATTAATTAACTAATTAATTGTGGGGGTGCCCTGGTTGAAGGGGGTGAAAATATGGTAAGCCTATATAAAAGTAAACTTTTTCAGATTCAAGAGTGAAGAATGCTTCTGCTATCAAAAATTTGGGAAACAATGCTGTATGAGAATGCTTCTATAACTGATCCTTCCAGCTACTACCCAGTGATAAACTGAAGAATACAGAATTTTAAATTAATTCTTGAAGCACAAAGACAACTAGCAGACCAAGCAGGTGTGGTCCACACCTCCCCACCACCTGAATTCTCCTCCAATTTTGCTGCCCTGAAGCACACGCTCACCACAGCAGAAAGAGCGGAGGAGTGTACTCCTCATCAACAGGGGTACATATACCTGGAGTTTGGCATGCATCCTCTGTCCACTGAGCCACTCCTGTTTTGAATAAACAAAAGTGGAGCATGCAGGGTTGCCAGCATGCTCTGTTACTATTTATTCGAAACAGGAGCGGCATGCATGAGCGTGCACTCTCAGCTCCAGGTAAGGAAGGGGAGGGGAGTGGCCTCCAGATTGCCTGTTACTGCCCATGTGGTACTTTGTAAGCCCCAGGTAGGCAGGGACAGGTGATCTGGAGTCACGGCAGCTTTTCCCTCTCTTCTTCCTTATTCTCCCCCTCTAGCAGCACTGATCCTCTTCGGATTCTCCCCCTCTAGCAACACTGATCCTCTTCGGATTCTATCTCAGCGAGCCAGAAGAGAATTTTACAAGTAGGTGGGCCCCCATATCCGCTGGGGATATGTTCCAGGCCCCTCCGTGGATACTTGAAACCGTGGATAAGAGCGAACACCCCCTCCATGGTTTCCTGAGGGCCCCCCACCCTGCCTCCCCTGCAGGCGGGCATGCTTCCCCCCCCCCAGCTCTTATTTTTCTTTCAGCAACCTTTGTTTCTTCCTTAAAACAAACAGAGAAGCAGCCTTCATCGCAGGCAAGTAGAACGAGACTAAGTCCTAGAGAGGCTCTGCAAGGTTTCTAGGACTTAGTCTTGTCTTGTTCTACTTGCCTGTAATAAGCAGCAAGATGCTGCTTCTCCTGTTTCTTTAAGGAAGAAATGAAGCTTACTGGGAAAAAAGTAAAAGCCTGGGTGGTCCCCACGATCCGTGGATAACTGAAACCGTGGATAGCGAATCAGTGGATATGGGGGCCCACCTGTATTTTAGTACTATAACAAGAAATGTTTTGGTTAAAACCAAGGGTTGTTGGTTAAAAATGGTTATGATATAAGGGAATTTTAACCCCCCATTTCCAGAGCCCATGGACCAGGCTCACACTGGGTATACCAAATGGCTGACGCCACTGAGGATGTTATAATGTCCTTGAATCCGCTGTTTTGTGTCTTAAATATGTGAAGGATAGGGTGACATCATAGAGGCACATCCCATATCAATGCACAATTTTGCCCTTTCCACATATGGCTGATAGAGGAGCATCATCAGCACAATGCACCAGGACTGGCATTGTCCATGGTAAATCTCTGAGCACTGGGGGTTAGTCAGAAGACACTGCTAAATTATCTCTTATTTAATGTAGCATCACTTCTTTCTCAACTTTGTTGCCAAGAATACATAGGATCTTGACTACACTACACAAACATTAGTGGTCCACCAGTACAGAGGAACCCAATAGACCTATGCATAGGTAAAGGTAAAGGTGACCCCTGACAATTAAGTCCAGTCGTGTCCGACTCTAGGGTGTGGTGCTCATCCCCATTTCAAAGCCGAAGAGTCAGCGTTGTCCGAAGACGCCTCCGTGGTCATGTGGCCGGCATGACTCTCCTTGCTGCAGCGCGTAGCATGCAGCTGGAATACGGAGCGCTGTTTACCTTCCCGCAAGCGGTACCTATTTATCTACTTGCATTGACGTGCTTTAGAACTGCCAAGTTGGCAGGAGCTGGCCAAGCAACAAGAGCAAACCCCGTCGCGGGGGATAGGTTCCTTGTGCGCCTTCGGATGGAGGGACCCCCCCCCCGCCCATTACCTTATTTATGCTGGTACTGCTGGTGCCAAGAAAGCAAGGTCTTCCTTAAACAAAACGGTATAAGCAGCAGTGTGCTTATTGAAAATTGAAATTGAAACAATAAATTGAAAATTGAAAACAAAGGTACTAGTTTATTAGCAAACATAGTTGCTCATTTCAAGACATCTCAAGTGCTTAAATATGTTTCCTGAATAAAATGAAGAGGAAATTATCTCAAGTTAGTCTTGTTGCACAAATGCATTACAGTAGTGGTTCCCAAGCGTTTTAGCACCGGGACCCATTTTTTAAATGACTCTCTAGTCTATCAGGACCCACTTAGCTTTACGAGACTTTAAAAAAGGTGATCTAGAAAGAAATAATAGTTTTATTTATTTACAAGTAATATTTTATTTATTTATTTTTTGAAAAAACTTCAATCCATTTCTCATAATGAGGCAGCCCTAATGAATAACCTCAAGGCTTGAGGGGCTTAGTTATGTGACCCAGCCTTCACCTACCACCACTACCTGCCATTGGAAAAAATGCACCAGAAAAAAGATGCTCAAACATTTATCTCCCTATATTTACATAAGCTTGCAAACTGCAGGAGCTCAGCTGTTTGCAGGGCAATTAGCAGCTATCTGATTTTTGATTAGCCTCAAGTCTTGAGGCAGTTAGTTATCTGATCCTTCGATCACCCATTTTCATTGCAGCCTCTGTGGGACCCACCAGCAATCGGGTCATGACCTACCAAGTGGGTCCAGACCCACAGTTTGAGAAACGCTGCATAACAGCTCAGTCAAATGCATGCCCTTGCTAACTGGGCAGAGAGGCACCTTTTAAAGTGGTGTCTTCTTATATTTAGCAGGGGGGCAGCGACTGTTCCTTTTCACTCTAGCACAGTGTCTTTTCCAGTGGCTGTTGCTAGTGTCTTCTGCATTTTTTTTTTAACATTGTGACCTATTTGGGTGCTGGGAACCATTACTTTGCTATATACACCGCTTTGTGAATACCTTTTTGAAATTTGTTGAAAAGCGGTATACAGTATAAATATTCTTAACAACAATATTAAATGAGTAGATCCATCAGAGACTCTTTGTTTCCGTTTAAGTAGTACATCATATTAATCTATTAAGATCAATAGAGGAGCTAAGCTTTAAAATAATCTCCTATAATAGCTTTCTTCTGTAATCCTTATTACAGAAATTACATTACAAATTTCTCACAAATTAGGGACTTTTACTTCCCACACAGTGACTTGTGAGGACTTAACATCCAAAGATCTGAAACTGACTGTTGAAATCTAACTTGTATTGTTGCATCTTGCAAGCGATTAACATACTGCCACAATTCTAAAGATGACTGATATATAGTAAAGGTAAAGGTGACCCCTGACAATTAAGTCCAGTCGTGTCCGACTCTAGGGTGTGGTGCTCATCCCCATTTCAAAGCCGAAGAGCCAGCGTTGTCCGAAGACGCCTCCGTGGTCATGTGGCTGGAATGACTCTCCTTGCCGCAGCGCGTAGCATGCAGCTGGAACACAGAGTGCTGTTTACCTTCCCGCAAGCGGTACCTATTTATCTACTCGCATTAACATGCTTTGGAACTGCTAGGTTGGCAGGAGCTGGCCAAGCTACGAGAGCTCACCCCGTCGCGGATTTGAACTGCCGACCTTTCGATCGACAGCTCATGGTTCAGCGGTTTAACCAACTGCGCCACCCACTGGCCTGATATATAAAAAGGTAAAGGTATCCTCTGACAATTAAGTCCAGTCGTGTCCGACTCTAGGGTGTGGTGCTCATCTCCATTTCAAAGCCGAAGAGCCAGCGTTGTCCGAAGACGCCTCCGTGGTCATGTGGCCGGCATGACTCTCCTTGCCGCAGCGCGTAGCATGCAGCTGGAACACGGAGCTCTGTTTACCTTCCCGCAAGCGGTACCTATTTATCTACTCGCATTGACATGCTTTGGAACTGCTAGGTTGGCAGGAGCTGGCCAAGCAACGAGAGCTCACCCCGTCACAGGAATCGAACTGCCGACCTTTTGATCAACAGCTCATGGTTCAGCGGTTTAACTCGCTGCGCCACCCGCTGGCCTTGGCCTGATATATACAGACATATATATGGTATGTCAGAAAGTCGGACTTCTGTAACTCAGGGACCCAGTATATGGGTCAGTTGTCTTTTTATATGTCTATATGTCTGGCCTGATATATACAGACATATAAAAAGACAACTGACCCATATATTGGGTCCCTGAGTTACAGAAGTCCGACTTTCTGACATACCAAGTTACTGATGGCTGCATCTGTGCTATCGTACAGGTGCAATAGTGCTATTCCAACTTACGCCCATTCTGACATCCGGACACACCTCCGGAATGGAACCAGTGCATAAGCTGGGGTGTAGTCAAACAAAATACTCAACATCTGGATAAAATGCTCAAAGGAGAGAGGACACTGAGCTAATAGGAAGACATGACTGACTTGTAACTTCTGAATGTATTATAAAACTCATCTTAAACACAAAATAACTGGAGGAAGTAGATTCTAACTTACTTCATTAGGGTGAAGAGAGCGTCCAGAATCAGTGTGGGGAAATTGTTGCAAATTGGTTTGCAACAGGACACATAGTCTCTATCTAAATGTTTTTACTTGTTTAGTAACATGTGTTACTGGAGCATTCAATGAATTAAATCCGAAGCACAATCCTATGTGTATCTACTCAGAAGGAAGCCCCATGGAATTCAGTAGGTACTCAGGTAAGTGTTTATAGGATTACTGCCCTAGTCAGCCATATACGTTTTAATTGCTTAATCAATTAGTTGATCAATTAAATTTGCATATGAGTAAATAATTGTTCAGAAGGAAAACACATTCTTTCTTAGACAATACCTGAATGTACTGCAGAAGGCATCATAACAGAAAAAAGTGAAAAACCCTTTCACTTTGAGAGAGATTAGGAAATGATTGTTTGTTAAATGCAATTTTCATGAGCACTTATATTACATTTCTGATGATGCCACGAATGTTACGTGTGCGAAACGTCAAGTATGTTTTAACACCTGTGAAATTTATTTTTTGAAATAAATTTTTATATCCATAATGACGGAGTTTCCCGGCAATATGTGGATTTTTAATTCAAGGATATGGTCGCGTCGTGAAAACCTACAAAAATATGTATTAAATATGTTTTTAAAATCTGTTGCCTATTAAGCAGGGCACATTTTATTCAAAAGGTTTCTTTTTAAATCAATTTAACAAATTAAACTATTAAAACACTATTAAAACACTGCAAACAACTATTAAAACATTAAAACACTGTTCCGTGTTATCTTATGTTTAAATTACACCAAGTATTACCATTCCCTTAAGTATGCTTAAGTATGTGTTTAGGATCACATTCAAGTGGCAAAACTTCAGAAAAAGGTAATACTAGCAAATGTGGGATTATTTAACCCTAGCAAACTAACATTATATCTGTTAACGCTGTTATTATCTAAGTACACACATTCATATGGCATTGTGTTCAAAATGCTTCATATACATTTACGTATTGTGCTTTTTATGACAACTCTGTAAAGCAGAATTGTATGGAGGGTGAGGCAGAGAGTTACTTGCCTAGCAGTGCAATCCCATGCATGTCTACTCAGAAGTCTCATTAAATTAACAGGACATTTCCAGGAAAGTGTGTATAGGACTGTAGCCTAAGGCCACCTTGGGAATTCATGGCAAAGGTGAGGTTCAAGCCAGTGCTATACTGATTCATACTTCAGTTTCTTAGTCATTATAGGACAATATACCCAGAGGCGTGGAAAGACTGGAGCGAGCGGAGCAGTGGCTCCGGGCGGCACCGTGGCTCCGGGCGGCGCTGCTCTGCTCGCTCCAGTCTTTCCACGGAGCGAGCGCGCGCGGGCCCGGTGATGCGGGCGAGTGCTCCGAGGCCTTCTCCCCCGGCCTCGGAGCCGGAGAAAGCCCCGGAGCGTCCACCCCGACCGGTGGACAGGGCTTTCTGAAGGCGGCGCGCTATTTAGCCTTTTTTGCCCATGCGCAGACCGTTTACGTAATGTGCAAAAAACATTGCACACGCATGTGCAAAAAAGGCTAAATAGCGCGCCGCCTTCAGTGGACAGGGCTTTCTGAAGGCGGCGCGCTATTTAGCCTTTTTTGCACATGCACAGACCGTTTACATTACGTAAACAGTCTGCACATGTGCAAAAAAGGCTAAATAGCGCGTCGCCTTCAGAAAGCCCTGTCCACCGGTCGGGGTGGACGCTCCGGGGCTTTCTCCGCTCCTGATACGCCTCTGAATATACCCACCAAATAGGGAAGACCATTGAGATGTGGATGAGTGAAAATCAGACCCTGATCCTTTGTTTTACCTTGGTGTTTTAACTTGGTCCCTGCTTCTTATATTCTCTACTTCCCTCTTGCTTTTCTATGCTCTCCTACTCAGGCTTCCCTAGTACCTCATTCCTTCAACTACTTGTCTCTATCTACTACCAGATAGAAGTCCGTCTACTTCCTTTTCATCTTTCCTTCAATCCTACTCAGCTATAGCCTATTCTTTGAGCATTCAATACGGATTTCCACTGGAATGCAGAGCTGTAAAATGGAGAGGATTGTTGTACTGGCTAACATCTCAACAATATGAAAGGTTACCTGCCCAGGCTGTCTTAGAGAAGCTTTCTTCTATGAAGTTCCTATGGGAAATGGGTATTTGGGGAAGGCTTTGTAGGGGTTCTAACTAGGCTTACCAGAGTCCCGTTTTTGACCGGGAAAGTCCCGGTATCGCCCCTTGTCCCCCCTGTCCCCCCCGAACTCTGTTTCAGTCCCGGCCCCGGCCCGCCGGCTGCATCGCAGCCGGCCAGGGCTCTTCCAAGACTGTGCTGCTGCCAGCTGCAGCACGTCTCTCTCTTGATCTCTGACTCTGCAGTCTCGCGCTCCTGCGCGAGACTGGAAGCGCTCTGAAGATGTCCGAGTTCACTCGGACATCTTCAGAGACGTTCCAGCGTCGCGCGCATGCGCGCCAGGCTGGAATGCCTCCGAGTTTGTCCGAGTTCACTCGGACATCTTCAGAGACGTTCCAGCCTCGCGCGCATGCGCGCCACGCTGGAATGTCTCCGAATTTGTCCGAGCTCACTCGGACATCTTCAGAGCGCTTCCAGTCTCGCGCAGGAGCGCGAGATTGCAGAGTCAGAGATCAAGAGAGAGACGTGCTGCAGCTGGCAGCAGCACAGTCTCGGAAGAGCTCCGGCCGGGTCTGAGCTCACGGGTCTTTTATATGTATCCTGTTCCGGATCCACATTGTTTTAATTATCTGTTTTAATTATTTTTATTGTATTATATTATTGTATTTTAATTTGTTTTAATTTTGTAAGCCGCCTTGATTGCCCTTATCAGGAGAAAGGCGGGATAAAAATTCTTCAAATAAATAAATAAATAAATAAATAAATAAGCAAGCACCATCTGTTTGCCTGTTCTGCAGCTCTCTCGGAAGGATCCACATAAGGCTACTTAATGATAAATAACACTGGTCAACACACTTTTTCTGGCATAAGGTATTCCAATGGTTTTAAGGTAATTTTGGGGTGCTGATTCCAAATCTGGCATCAGTTTTTGTCTATCACATGAGGTTTTTGAGATATCAAATATTTCATTTGATAAAATCAATTTTACACTGGTCTACAATTTTTTTTTTTCTGGCCTGGAAAACTTTTGCAGCTGTTTTAGACTAACTTCAGGATGCTGATTCCAAATCTGATCCCAGATTTGCTCTATCACATCTCGTTTTCATGCTATCGGCATACCCCATTTTCATGATGCCAAACCTGATGCCAGATTTGGAATCAGCGCCCCAAAATTACCTTAAAACCATTGGAATACCTTATGCCAGAAAAAGTGCGTTGACTGGGTACCCCCTTATCAAGGTCCAATTTTCTGAAGTACCCCCTGCTAATTAACTGCTAATTAATTGGATCAATCAATTAATTAATTAGGTAAATAATCGTTAAGTAAAAATGTACTAACACAATTTTAAATGTGAAAAATGTCTTAAAGAGTTAATTTCGGGTAAAATCAATGAAAATGGGGTATGCCAATAGCATGAAAACGAGATCTGATAGAGCAAATCTGAGATCAGATTTGGAATCAGCACCCTGAAATTAGTCTAAAACAGCTGCAAAAGTCCAGACAGGAAAAAAAAAAATTTGTAGACCAGTGTAATAGTTCTAAAATACATTGTTGGGAATGGCAGAAGATCAACCCACTGCCACATCCCATAACTTGAGTCACTTGCAACCAGTAGAAGAACAACAGGGCTGAGGAGTGAGCCTGGGAACTTCTACCCCACGTTTTACTAGATGCAGAGGCAGAGCAGGCAGTACCTACCAAATCTCACTGTAAGCTGCAGGTTGTTTTAGTAAGCAGTAGTCTCGGGGGTTCCCCTGCCCACAAACCAAAACAACTATCACCATGACAGGGTTCTCCATGCTTGAGTAGCTAAGGATTGAGTAACAATTGCCTTTGAGTTTGCATGCTACAGCCATGACTATGAGCCACATTAAATTGTTTTTATACTGCAGAATTTCTAAATACAAAATATAGATGCAACTATTAGAACACAGGAATAAACATATTGCCGGCAAGATGCATACAAGTAGCAGCCATGAAAGGATCAGGCTATTGCGTACAACTTAATTACAGGCAAGGTGATTGATAGTAAACTCAGGGCAAAAGTATAAATGTTATTGCCACAGATATGGGGATGGCTTTAAAAGGAGATTAGACACATTCACGGAGAATAGGTCTTCCAGCAGCTACTGGCCATGATAGCCAAGTAAAACATTCAGGTTCAGAAATACCACAAGCACATCACTAAATACCTGAGTGGGGCAGGGGGAACGGGACAGCAGGTAAATGCTATTCCCTTCATGCACTGCTGGTGTACTTCACAGAAGCATCTAGTCGGTCACTGTGGAAACAGGGTACTGGACTAAATAGACTTTGTGTGATCCAGCAACATCTTTATTATTATTTTGCTACAATTTATAAACATATATCACATCTGTCACACACATGGTTTGTATTTTTAAAAATCACGTTAAAGCTCAAATGGGAACACCTTAGTGGTGCTAAAAACAGACTTTGCTGAATGGGGGAAGCCCAGCCTTGCAGTTAGTTACTTGGCTAGGCAAAGTTCTGACATGTAGATCCAGTACTACTTTTGACTTCAGCACTCTTCCTTGAAGCAACGATCTTTTTCATTCCAGAAAATTTTAGAGAGGTCCCTGCTCCTTTCACCTCTGTACACAAGCAGGACATGAAACATCACCGAGACAGAAAATGAGGGTTAGAAGTGAGGAACGTTAACATCAGATTAGGACCTTGCCTAAAGCACAAACACAGAATGTTTTTGAGGGCTATTAAGCCCTGTATAAACAGATACAGTATACAGTATTCAACAGGTTGTATCAAATGGTCCATCTAGACCACAAGTATATTGATGTTGCAAAGACATGCATGTGTGAGTTTTAATTAGCTGCAGCCATTACTATTTGAAACATGTCCAAAATGGATATACTAGAACAGGGGCCCAGGTCCTTCCCTACACACGTTTCCCATTAATTTATTTTACTTTAAAACATTTTATCTCACTGTTCCCTTTACATATAAAACGCCCAAGGCTGCTAACTAACAATCATTTTTTTAAAAAAAAAATCAACAAAATACAACAACACACTCAAGAGAGAACAGCAGTGTAAAAATAAAAGCAAGGAGAATCTTAAGCAGCAAAAATTAAAGGGAGAAGGCCAAAGGAAATAATAAGGTTTATTTGCTATGCAAATCTAGTGTCAATCGTAACTATCTACAGTAAGTGTGTTTTGAACTGATGCCTCAAAATAAACCACTCACAGAACAATCCTGAAGTCCTACTGAGTTCAATGGACTTCTGTGAGTGGTTTAGAATTGCAGCTGTAAAAAAAATTGACTAAGAAAAATCTTAGACTAAAGTCTTTAAATGGAAGTTCTTACCTTGATTCTCCACTACTGTTCCTTGCACTTTCTTCATCACTGTGCCCATTCATTGTAAATAATCACCAAGATAAAAATATAAATAAAAGTTCTTCCAGTTTGCAAGCTGGATATAAAATTCCACTTAAGAGCCTTCTTTCCCACACTTCAGATATTTCATATGTAAATTGTTCTACTGCTTCCAGCAGTTAATGGGTTTTGCCAGTTACCTTTAAAAAGACAAATAATAAGATTTGAAATGTTCACATCTCTAAGCATCTTTGTAAACATGAAAATAAACTAGTTGTATATGTTCAAAAATCTTACATTGAAATATACATAATAAGCACCATATACAGTATTTCTGAGTATTCAAGGAGTTGTATGTGCACACAGTATCTCAGTAATGCTTAAAATGATGTAAGGTAGGTTAATATGCTTACATCAAAAGCAATTTATGGCACAATCCTGTGTTTAACGCAGCACCGGGGGAGGACATGCTCCTCAGGTGCTGGGTGTTGCGAAAGTACCGTAAAGCACTTTCGCCAACACCTGGAGAGTAAGGACAGGTGCTTGGCCAGCCTCCTGCCAACCTAGCAGTTCCAAAGCATGTCAATGCGAGTAGATAAATAGGTACCGCTTGCGGGAAGGTAAACAGCGCTCCGTGTTCCAGCTGCGTGCTACACGCTGCGGCAAGGAGAGTCATGCCGGCCACATGACCACGGAGGCGTCTTCGGACAACGCTGGCTCTTCGGCTTTGAAATGGAGATGAGCACCACACCCTAGAGTCGGACACGACTGGACTTAATTGTCAGGGGTTACCTTTACCTTTAAGGACAGGGTAAGTCCTGCACCAGCCGGTGTAGGGTCAGGGAGGGCGGATCAGGTGGTGAGGGAGGGCGGACACTGGCAGATCTGGGCGGCGGGAGGGCGAGGATATCGGAGGTGAGCTCCATCAGTATCCAAAGCCCTCTCCCGGCCCAGGTTGTCCTGACACCCGGGCCTCAGATGTACACCAGCTCCAGAGCTGCCATACATCTGAGTAGGCCCATAGGGTTGCATGGGGGGAGGGGATGATCGTCTCTTTCCCTCGAGGTGCACCCGGGCTGCCTCAGGGCAGCCCAGGACCTGGTTAGGATACCGTGGCCGGCCCTTTAGGCGGGCCGGGTATCGTTACACAGGATTGGGCTGTTATTCTCCTACACGGGAAACCTCACTTGAGCCCTTAGCATTGCAAAACTGATCCAATAGGCAACAGCACTGGTGGCAGCTTTTAACAGTATTTAGCAGTGCCAAGAGGAAGCAAGAGAGCTGCATGGTGCAAGGTTGGGGCTTTTTTTAACAGTAGTTTTATATAAAATTAAAATAAGTACTATGCATGCATACATTTGTGATTTGGTTAATAGTAGCACTATCTATATATACTAATAGCAAACTCAGGCAGTTAAGTGCGAACAATTTGCGTGTTAAATGGCCACTCACAGCCAAGATAGAGGTTTAAACATATTTGGGGGACTCCCTAGGTATGTGGAAGTAGACAAGTTACAAAAAATAAATTTAAAAAATAGCCTGATGTAGATTGAGCATGCTCAGCATCCCCCAGGAGCCATGGAATATGGAGGTGGCAGCTGGAAAGTGGTGGTGGGGAAGCAAATGGAATTGGCCTCTTTGAGCCAACTGGCCAAGAGGAGATTCCACATTTTATTGCAGATCCCTCTTGTTTGGTTCTATGCAGTATAAGTAGCATGTTGTGTCCTTGTTAAGACTGCAATCCTTTATTTGCTTACTTGAGAACACGTCCTGTTGAAGACAGCACACTTTCAAGTAAACATGCAAACAGCCCAATCCTATTCAACTTTCCAGCACTGATGCAGCCATCTCAACAGGGTGCGTGCTGCATCCTGTGGTGGGGGGACAGTCACGAAGGTCTCCTCAGGGTTGCATTGTGGCTGCATCAGCGCTGTAACATTGGATAGGATTGGGCCCTGAACCATCAACAAGATACAGGTTCATCTAGTTGAGTCTGAACCACACTCCTGGCTATGACTTCTGTAGTATTGCCCCTTTAAAAACGCTACATGAAAGCCATCTGTTCATTTAGTTCCACATACAAGAGCAATTGCAGCTGCTTATCAAGCAACAAGCCTCCTTACCGCCTAACCTATTTGGGCACAGTACGAACCAACTTCAGACTATCATAGCACCAACGATCCATTACCCACATGCTTCAGTCAGCTGAGTTATGTGCGGGTAAGTTTCTCTTTTTTTTTTTTAGGGAACCCAGGCAAAAGGCGGGGCCACTGTTCAGAGCAGCAGGAAGGCACCGCACAGAGTGCCTGATAGCCAGCCTGTCAGCCAATGAGGAGCGGGCCTCGTGGATTTAGTGGGTGCCAAAACAAATGGGCTTTCTCCCCTCCCTCTGGTTCCCCCTTAGCGTGGCGGGTGTCTCTCAAAGCTCCACGCAGGGCGCCTTTTTTTTCCGCTACCACTCGTTCTTTCCAGGCCAGCCGCGGCCCTTCAGGCTTTCCGTTCGCCCGCTTGCGAAAGCCTCATTGCGTCTATCATAACCGCCTCTTCTCGGCCGCCTGGTAAACAAAGGGAGACGGGGGGGGGGGGGCCGGAGGGCCAAGCTGGAGAAAACAGGAGGACCCAAAGCGAGGGATCAGCGTGGGCCGCTCGTCTCCCGGCCTCAGCGAGGGGGAGCGAGCCGGCCGGCCGGCAGACCTTATCCTGAGGCTCAACGGCTGAACAAAAGCGGCGCTTCTCCCTCACACTCGCCACCCCAACAGCCCACCTGAGGGCTGGCTTCCCAGCGGGAGCGCAGCCTGGCCCGGGTCTTTCCCTTCCTCATGCACTCACTCCAGGCCGGAGCCCGCGCTTCGGCTTCCCAGCCGCTCGGGCCGGCGTTGCTCGCTCGCTCGCTCCTCTCTCCGCCCTTCCCTCGCTCCGCTGCGGCCTGCACAAGGCGCCTAGGCAGGCAGGCTGCGTAACATAGAGCACGAGCCCAGCTAGGTGCCACGGCGCCTCCAATTCCCCGCAGTCAGCCGGGCAGAGCAGCGCTGCCCTCCACCCCCGCCTCGTCGACGTCGTCATCGTCCCCCCACCGCCTTGGCTTTTCTTTTCCTTCCCTTCCCCGCAACGACTTCACTCCCGCGGTGGGCCGCTCCATACCTGAGCGCGGCCAGGCCGCCTGCCTGGGCCTGTCCGAGGGGAAACCGCCACGGAGGTCTCGTACTGCAGCCCCGGCCTTGAAGCGCTTAGCGAGGAGGAAGCGAAGAAGCTGCTGCTCCGGGGCCTGCCTGGATCTCTTCACTTTCCCTCAGCCGCTTCTTGATCCCTCCCACTTGGCCTAGCCAAAAAAGGGAAGGGGGGGAGAAGTGAGCCCCTCAGGAAGAGGGACCCGGCAGGCGCGGGGCGGGGGAGAGAACGGGTTAAAAAAAAAAGCCCGAAGTCAGCGGGGGCGCGTCGCCGTTGCTTTAAATCCTCCCGGCCGCCGCCATCACGCTGCTGCCGCTGCCGTCGCCGCTGCTCAGTACAGCCTCCTCCTCCCCCGCCCCTCGTCCGATGGAAACCCCGGGCGTGATGTCAGCCCTGGGACAGAGCGGGAAGGGGAGGGAGGAGTTAGCGGCGACGAGAAGCTGCTGGTGGAGGGGCGCAGGCAGCCGGGTGAGAGGAAGGCACGACACGACACGACCCTCCGGCTTCCTGCGGAGGAGGCGCTGGAGAGAGAGGCGCGCGCGTGTGGGAATTCGTACGAGGGGTCTGTGGGAATTGCAGCTCTGGGGAAGAAACGGCGGTGCGCGAAGGTGCGCTTTTACGCTTCCCATCTGGTTCGCTGCTTGACATCTCTTCCGACTCTCCGTCTACTGCAGCCCAGGCTGCAGTCCTGCTGTCACGCTTACCTGTGCTACCACAGAAGCCTCATTGAGCCCAATAGGTCTTGTTTCGGGATAAACCGTGTAGAGACCTTCCCGAGCGGTTCAGCTGGATTCTAACCGCAAACGGAAGGGGGGCGATGGAACCGGAGGAGGGAGAAGAGAGCGTGTTTTGCAGAAGTAACTTCCGTGTGGGTCTGTTGCAAGAACGACGACGAGTCTCGTCGCGCCTTCAAGACTTCCCAAATGTAATTCAGCATAAGCGATTTGTGGACTGCAGTTTATATATAGCATATGCTGAAAAACAAGGCGCTACTAAAGTCGTTTTTGTCGTCGTTGTGTTTTGGCTTTTTTCCAAGCTATGGTTCTGTGTACTCGTAGGTGATCTTTAATTAACCCCTCAAGCGCTGCGCAACTGGTAAGGATGCACAGGATTGGGGGACCTCTGCTTATATTCCTCTAGTTTAGCCAATGAAAATCAGCCCTCTCATAAACTTTTATTGGTGTGTAGATTTCAAAAGTTTCTCATTCTCTGTTAAAGTACAGTAACGTTTGTGGAGATACTGGCACAGCTCAGTGTGTGACTTGTCAATTTCCAGGCATTGAATAAAAGCCATATTGGCCTTAGTTGGAAATACAAGCACGTTGATCTTTACTGCTGGAAAACTCTTCGGTTTAAGGCTGCTTATTCCTGAAACAACTGAGTAATATAGGAGTATTATGTAAGCTTATTAAATGTGATGAAATTCAATCCATGATTAATATTGTGAGAGTACTGGAAAATCCTATAGTTGGTGAAGAAGTCCAGTTTTCTCATTCTGGTGCCAAGCAAGGGAGTGGCAACAGGATACAAGTATCTTGTTGTCTTGTGCTCCCTGAGGCATCTGGTGGGGCCACTGTGTGATACAGGAAGCTGGACTAGATGGGCCTTTGGCCTGATCCAGCAGGGCTCTTCTTATGTTCTTACCTCTGGCAGTTCCTGAAGGAAGGGTACACAGAGGAGAAAGAGGTCTGACACCCATCCTGGGTGCTGCCACCTGGCACAGTGGTTCATGCGTGGTGGAAGGAATGGGGGTTTGTATCTAGGCTCTAGCAAAATGCTTGTGGTAAGGAAGTCTGATGTCTAGTAAGGCTTTCAAGATCAGAATTCAGATTTACTTCCTGCTCCTATTTATCAAATAGTTTATTTTTTCCTTAGCAGGCAAAGTTTCCTTAAACCATTTTAAAATGAAGATTCTCAGGCTTTCATGGCCATCATTTTCAAAAAACAAAAGCTTCTGGGTTTTCCAACCATGGTGATTTTAATAAAGATGGTATTTTGTCCAACATTTCAGCCACCAATGTGGCAGACATCATCGGGGAAGAATGGCGTTGAAGTGTTTTACATGTCTGTCTCCGCATTTTTCCCTGATGTCTGCCACATTGGTGGACGAAACGTTGGACAAACTACAGTACCATCTTTATTAAAATCACCATGGCCAGAAAACCCAGAAGCGTTTGTTTTTAGATTTTAACGTTTCTCCTCCCTTAAAACAAAATAGAAGCAAGAGGGAAGAACATGTTACGTTCTCATTCAATGCCTGTCTTGTTTCTTCTTCCTTGATGAATGTCACTGAACTTTTTTTTAAGCTTTAAAGTCAAAACCAGTTTATAAAGCTAGAAAGCCAGCAAAGGTGTAGAGTCCATTCTGGTGCACCACAGTCACATGCATGAGTAAATGCTTGCTAGGCAGAACTTTTGGGTGTGTGTGCTTGAGGCAATGAGCTCCCAGCTCATGGCTAATTAGTTCCCTTGCGGCTAAGGTAGCTGACCTGGAAAAGTGTATTGATGAGACCTGCAGGGTCATGGTGCAGACATCTTGCTCGCATGTTGACAGCTCATCTGCTATAACTGAGATGGCAGAAAAGTCTTAATCTGGACAAGATGGAAGCTATCCCATTCAATGGGTGATGAACCAACTTCTTCTCATACAGAGGATATGCCAACAGGAGTTGTGGGGGAGATGCATTTGTGACAGGCATGATGACCACATAGTGACTTGCTTGCCTTGTGAGAAGATGGGGAAATCTACGCTATGCAGATAACACAGAGGACAGCTCAGCAGTCATGGTGCATGATGGCATCCCTGGGAAAGGTAGTTATTGTGGTCCTTGTGTAGTCCTTGTGGGTAATGTGATCTTGAGGTCCTTGGCTCTGACACATTTTCAGAACAGCTATCTGTTCCATACGCAGGGCTGCTTAGGCAGGCTGAGCTAAGGGTCTCGGTGTGTTCATGCAATGGTGACATCAAGATGAAAAGTCTAGATTTATTAGGTACAGGAGAACGTCTTGGAATATTATTATTATTATTATTATTATCATCATCATCATCATCATCATCATCATCATCATATACTGTTCCACAAAAAGCAGTTTACATAGCTAAATAAATAGTTCCTTGTCCCCAAAGGGCGCACAACCTAAAAAAAGGATGCAGAAGAGACACAAGCAATAGACCAAGCCTGCACAAAACAGATGGGTTCCATTTTAACTACAATGAAATCAGACTGCTGGAGCTTAATATTAAAAAGGTTGCAGAGCAGCTTTTAAATTTATTCCTGGGAAAAAGTCAACATGTGCTAGGGGAGTATCCAGTTCAAAGCAACTCTTCCCTAAGGGATGATGGTGTAAATGTTCCAGGTAATCTAAATAGGGATAGAGCAGAACATGACAATAGGCGCACAAAAGGACATGGCAGCTGTTTGAAGAGATCACAGTGCTATATGGAAAATACATATGCAAAGGTTACTTGTAGAGGAACATAATGTGTAGATATCAGTGTGCAAGTGTTAGGAGCTTCCACATTGAGATAGGGGAATTATATTTGTGCTAATTTAACACCAAACACATGTAGTGGGCATATCAAAAATTTAGTGGAGTTAAGAGAGTTACAGCGCAATCCTGTGTAACTTTGCGCCAGTGTAACAGGTGATACATCTACTGTTACACCGGTGCAAAGTTACGCAGGATTGTGCTGTTAGTGGAATATGATTAACCTGAGTATTAAATCTTTTGGAAGAACAGGGAATGGTATGGGGTGGTGATGTTACTTAGCATGTGACTGTATATTCATCCTGGTAACTGGGCAAAAAGGTACTGTTTTAAAGTGGTCCTCCTGATATATTTAGCAAGGGGAGAGTAATTATCCCTATTCACCCCACCACAATGTCTTGTCTACTGGCTGTTTTGGTGGTGTTTCTTCTACATCTTTTTAGATTGCGAGCCCTTCTGGCATAGGGAACCATTAATTTGACTTTCTCTGTAACCCACTTTTGTGAATGTTTTTGTTTGAAAAGCAGTATATAAATATTCTTGATGATATGTTAAATGGGGTATAGAATACAATAAGAAAGACGGGGTATAGAGTACATTGCAAGACCAATGTCATTTACCTTGTTCAAAAATGATCAGGAGTTGGGAGAATGGTCAGAGAGGTGCCACGTTTGTGGATGATACCGAATTACTGGTCAGTGGCAAAACTCAAGTGAATTGTCAAATGCTTCAAAAGATCTCTCAAAACTGGTGCTTTGGTAGCAAAATGGCAAATGAGATTCAAGGCGCAATCCAGCATAAAGTTAGGCTGGCGGAGCGCGCCATAAAGCACTTTTGCGGCACTGAGTATGCAGCGCCGGCGCAGAGGCCAGTGCCGCTCACTCAGCCATTGCCCGATACCCGTGCCAACAGACACAGGTAAGTCCTGCGCAGGGCATGGATTGAGGGCCACAGGTGAGGAGGACATTGGCTGGCCAGGTCTGGGAGGGGCGGGGATATCGGCTGTGCCAATATGCGACCTAACCCCATTCCCAGGCCTGGCCGGCCTAACACGGTCTCCCTGGTTGCGCACCAGCTAAATAGCTGGTACGCATCCAAGCGTCCCCTTTCTCCAAGGTGAGCTCCGGCCCCGCCAATGCAGGCCGCATCCTGAGCAGGATGCAGCAGCCGGCCATTTAGGCCAGCTGGTGCATCTTCCGTAGGATTGGGCTGCCTGTGTAAGTTTAAAGTGATGCACACTTAGCCAACCCCCTTCCAGTTACCAGGATATCGAAGTCGTGGTGACTTAAACAGGAAAAGGATCCTTGAGTTACTTGCTGTACAACTACCGTGAAGAAAGGTAAATTCCACACCACAGATGATTAGGAAAGGGATTGGAATATAAGATTGTCAATTGTAATGCTTTTGTAGATTTATGGTGGTACTGCATTTGGAATATAGTGTACAGTTTTGTATACATGTTGAAAAGGGTTTCATAGAACTGTTAAGTGCTCCAGACTAGGGCAACCAGTGTGATCACAATGTTGTCTGGCACTTTCTTTTATGCACACGTATGTGGTGCAGGTCCTGGACTAGTCTCATGGCATTTTGGTTCTGCAAAGCATCCTCCTGTCCTCAGCTGGCTGGCTTAGGAGAAGCCTTAGCTTTCTTTTTGGGAAATTTCATCAGTGGCCAGACCTTCCTTGGTCAGAAAATTAAATTTTTAAACAAGTTGCCTTCTAGGAGCCTCCTGACTTCAAAGCAAAGAATGCTCTTAGTGAACACAAAAGAGGTGCCTTTAGCTTTGACTTACCTTGCCAACTTCATTGTAAACTCAATCAAGTTATATGATGATTAAGGTGCCGGCCTCCTGAGCAGTCAATGAGTCCTGTGTAGAGTGCAGAATAATAGAGGCACCCATCTTGAAATAGGGATGAACCATCAAGGCACAAAAGGAGGGTCCCTGATGAGTAGTTTGTTTTTTATTATTAAGAATATATACCATTTTTCAACAAAAACGTTCACAAAGTGGTTAACAGAGAAAAGCAAATAAGTAACTAGCTGCCTGTCTCCAAAGGGCTCCCAGTCTAAAAAGATGCAGAAGACCACAAGCAACAGCCAGTAGAAAAGACACTATGTTAGGGTGAAGAGGGACAGTTACTCTCCCCTTGCTAAATATAAGGCTGATCTACACCGCACGTATCCCGGCATGTCCTGGGCGCGTGCAGCGTGTGCGGAGCGGTGTGGCTTCCTTTTTAACTGATCGCCATGGAACGCGGGAGTGCTCTCCGTTGCGATCGGTTGTGGACCATGCTCATGATTGAGAGAGGGTGGAACGCGGAGCAAACTGTTTGACCAATGGAATGAGAGGGGGATTTCAGCCAATCAGCGTTGAGCATTATTACAAGGAGAGACAATCAGGACGGACAAGCGCGTTGAAGAAACTGGTGGAGCCCAGGGCAGCGGGGCGTCCTGTCCCCTACACTTGTGAGCCTGCAAACGCAATGCAACCGAAGTTGGTGTAGATCAGCCTTAAAAGGAGCACCACTTGAAAAAGTGCCTCTTTGCTTAGTTAGCAGGGAGTTCATGCCACAATAGGCTCCGTGTTTTCTTTTTGAATTTCTGTTATTAAAAACCAGGATCACAGACCCACATGTTGTCTTTTGCAACAATTCTTGCTGCTGTTCATGGATTGCTCAGTAACTTGCAGATCTTGCATCAATATACCCCCATTCCTTCCACCACGCATGAACCACTGTGCCAGGTGGCAGCACCCAGGATGGGTGTCAGACCTCTTTCTCCTCTTGTGTACCCTTCCTTCAGGAACTGCCAGAGATGGCCACTCAAGCATCCACCTCTCATGTAACTATTCCCCTGGATAACTCTGCAGAGGGGTAACTATTCCCCAGGGAAAGCAATTTCAGCTTCCTTGCCCTGCTTCCCACCCTAGAGCCAACTAAGGGAACTGTCTAGTCATCCTGGATTTGCTTTTCAAGTCCTCTTCTGCCTTTCTCTTCACCTTTGAACCAGGAGATTGCTCTGTCTTGGCACCCTAAACCCACAGTCTCTGCAACGCTACAAGCTCACCTTAGCAGATACAGATAAGTAAACTTGGTCTTTGGCAACCATTGGCCTGCGAACTCTCCTGCTGCTGCTGTACCCCCCCCCCCCCCGTTTCCTGTTCAGACCTTGTTCCCTGTTCAGACCCCTTCAGACCCTGTTCCCCTGGGTAGCTCTTTGGATTTTCTTATATCCTGTTATCCCTGTTTCTTCCCTCTTCCATTTGTGTTATGCTTCTTTTCCTTGTGTGGATTTCTTCTTTACCTACCTACCTGGAAACCACTGACGTTTAGTGCCTAGTTGTGCATGTTGCATTGCAGTTTATTCTTTATTTCCCCCTCACAATTATTGTATCCTTAACTCCACAATATATCTATTGTTGCACCTATACCCTTGCTTCCTTCCTCATTTCGTGCCATTCCATTGTCCCATGAGCTCCTGCACTTGGTCCCTGCAAACGCAAAAGATTTTCCTACATGTGTATGTTACATGTATCTTTGAGCATGTCTGGTAATGTATTTTTCCTGTGAAGAAAGGCAAACACGTTTGGAGGTTTTGTTTTTTTAAATTTAGAAGAAAAATTATTGGGAGGCATGTTGGAGGTTTATAAAATTACACAATGTGCTGAAAGTGAATATAGGAAACTTCCTATGCTATACGTGAGACAGAGGAGAACTCGGGTACCAAACGGGCAGCCCGATCCTCTCTAAATTCTAGAGCGGTGGAGCATGCACTCCGCCACTCTAGGCCGTCGCAAACATGCCATAAAGCACATTTGCTATAATTCTGGAGTAAGGGCCGCTGGCGCGGAGGCCGGTAGGCCTCACTCCGTCGCCCTCCGGACCCAACACCCACCAGTGGAGGTAAGTCCTACACCGGTCAGTGCAGCGGCAAGGGGAGGGCGGAATGGGGCAGCCAAAGGGGTGGCCATTGGCCGGCCCAGGCTGGGAGAGAGCGGGGATATCGGCGGCAGCTAGGGAACTGCACAGGATGTGGTGGCTGCCGCCACATCTTACACAGGATTGCACTGTAAATTTGTTGGCAGTAGACTCAGAACTGAAAAAAGAAAACACTTGTCCAGATAACCTGTCCAGAGACCATCAAACCAATGCCATGCTTGTGGGCTTACTGGAAGCATCTAAATGGGGTACTGAACTAGATAATCCTTTGGTGTGATCCAGAAGTACTCTGTATATAAACGTGTACAGTATTTAGTGTACAGTATTTAGTGTAGTATCTTCCCATGTTTGCTTGGGAAGAAGGTAGGGACATTGGTTTGGTTAGTGAGTTCAGGAACCCATTCAGTAGTTTATGTGTAGTTAGGAGCAAATGCTGATACCTAAAGATGGATCTTTGTTGCCAAAAATATTGTAACCTGTTTCTTCTATGGATCATGTACTTAGTACCTACAATGTAGGTAGAGAGTACCTAGACATTGTCTCTGCCCGAAGGCTTCCATTTAACATTTGATGGATGGAGGTCAGAGATTTTTTTTAAAAAGTGCAGTGCAGTGGCAGTAAGGTGAAGCTAGATCGGATGTCCAGAAAAGGACTGATATGGGGGGGGGGGGTAAATAACCTTCATATCCCTAGCCATGTGACATGACCTTTCACTGCAGTAAAGATGTATGTAAATTTAACTAGATGTCTCATTGCATTGTGGCTGCACGTTTGCCCAGAAGTAAAGCCCTGAAAAGCAATATATTGTGTGTTTCCTGTTATTATCAATCATTGTAGTTTTGCCTAATAGGACACTTGATAAGAGTCAAAGCCTTTATCACAGTTTAGTAGTTGTTTTCCCTTTTCTCATAACATGGTCTGGGACCGACTTACTTCCCATTGTTTTGTTTTACTTATTCTGTCATATTTCAAAAAAGCTTTTTAATAAACGTTTTTTTTTTAAAGAGCCTTAATGTTTCATAGTTGTGGTTTTTTTCTCCAAATGGCCAGTCCATTTTCCCCAAATGGCCAGTCCTCCTAAAAGGCTCTTGAAAAAACTCCATAGTCAGGGAATAAGGGGGCAGGTCCTCCTATGGATTAGGAACTGGTTGAAGACTAGGAAACAGCGAGTGGGAGTCAATGGGCAATTTTCACAATGGCGAGAGGTGAAAAGCAGTGTGCCCCAAGGATCGGTCTTGGGACCGGTGCTTTTCAACTTGTTCAAAAATGACCTGGAGTTGAGGATAAGCAGCGAGGTGGCCAAGTTTGCGGATGACACTAAACTTTTCCGGGTGGTGAAGACCAGCAGGGATTGTGAAGAGCTCCAGGAGGATCTCTCCAAACTGGGAGAATGGGCAGCAAAATGGCAGATGCGCTTCAATGTAAGTAAGTGTAAATTGATGCACATTAGGGCAAGAAATCAAAACTTCACATACACGCTCATGGGTTCTGAGCTGCCTGTGATGGATCAGGAGAGAGATCTTGGGGTATTGGTGGACAGGTCGATGAAAGTGTCGACCCAGTGTGCGGTGGCTGTGAAGAAGGCCAATTCCATGCTTGGGATCATTAAAAAAGGGATTGAGAATAAAACGGCCAATATTATTATGCCGTTGTAGAAATCGATGGTAAGGCCACATCTGGAGTATTGCGTCCAGTTCTGGTCACCGCATCTCAAAAAGGATATAGTTGAAAGGTGCAGAGGAGAGCGATCAAAATGATTAGTGGGCTGGGGCATCTACCTTATGAGGAAAGGCTACAGCGTTTGGGGCTCTTCAGTCTAGAAAAAAGGCGGTTGAGGGGGGACATGATTGAGACGTATAAAATTATGCATGGGATGGAGAGCGTGGATAGAGAGAAGTTATTTCCCTGTCACACAACACTAGCACTAGGGGACACCCACTCAAATTGAGTGGAGGGAGGATTAAAACAGACAAAAGAAAATATTTCTTTACCCAGCGTGTAATACATCTGTGGAACTCCTTGCCACAGGAGGTGGTGATGGCACCTGGCCTGGATGCCTTTAAAAGGGGATTGGACAGATTTATGGAAGAAAAGTCCATCACAGCTTACAAGCCATGATGGGGAAAAGCAACCTCCTGGTTGTAGGAGTAGGTTTTCTCTGTGCCAGGTGCAAGGGAGTGGCGACTGGACACAGGTATCTTGTTGTCTTGTGTGCTCCCTAAGGCATCTGGTGGGGCCACTGTGTGATACAGGAAGCTGGACTAGATGGGCCTTTGGCCTGATCCAGCAGGGCTCTTATGTTCTTATCTGCAGAAGTATGCTGTGAAATGAGTGCTTGACAAAATGTGTGAGAAACGGCGGTTTTGCAGTTGGAATCGGGTATACAGACAACTGTGAACAGGGCAATAGTGAAGCACTTCAGGGTGCAAGGTCTCTTTCCCTGGGAAACGATGTGAAGAAGCAGATCCAGCGCCTTGTTGGAGTGCCACAATCTGCTTGTCTGTTGGTAAATTATAGCAAATATTACAGATGTATCGCAAGTCTCCAGTGCTCTTATCTATAACAAACTGAACTTCGTAGCTGTTTTGATCTTCCAATAAGTATATGTATATAAAGATGGAGGTGGTATGTACAAACCACCTATGGAAGTGGTATATAGTATACAAACCACCTTATATACACCTTGGTATACATACAAACCACCTATGTATATAAAGATTGAGCTTTTAAGAAAGAGTGCTCACAGGCTTTATCATTCAGGCACCCATGTTCTCCTCAGTGCTGCTCAACTTCCTGGCTCTAGCTGCCCAGACCCTCAGTGCAGCCATAAAACCAGTGGCAATTCAGGTGAGCCAGTGGCATTGAGAAGAAATGCAGGAAGAATGGTCAGAAGCCAAGGAAGCGGTTTTACGGAAAAATAAATACAGCCTCTCATATGGGGAAGGGGTTATAACTGAAGAAAGGGAGCATCAGAATAAGAAAATTGAAGAAGTAATCGTTTGGATAAGGTGGAGGGGAAATTTGACTTGTAGTTTAATTAAACAAAGCTTCAAACATTTTACTCTATCTTCTAAGATCCCCATCTTCTGAATTTTGATTATCCAAGTCTCATGATTATCTGAAGTCTTCGTGTTGACTGATGTAGGCATCCATTTATTAAATTGATAACTCAGAGTCGACACTCGATCATTACTGTGCACCTCAAATGTGTCTGACTTCCAAAAAGTAATGTTTCATTAAATTTTGCCTTTTTCTTTTATAGCTGAAGAGTATGAGTTTAATTACACTTAATATTACAGTCCTGAAATTATGAGCTCATAAATCTTTCTGAAGCAAGTAGTATTTATGAGCTCACAAGTTTTATGATTTGGGGGCCTGTGGGCTATAAAGACATGAGGAATAGAAATCTGGTTGTTGCTTTCTGTTGGCTGAGTAGTTGTAGATTCTGGCTCCCTCTAATGGAGAAATATGATGGATTCTCTCCGCCCACGCATAGCTGAGGACTGTACGATATCTGAGCAGAAAATCTTCACAGGTTAGTTGAGATTTTTCACCTAGTGCTGCTCCCAGCTGTTTGTTCAAGCAATATGTACTCCTCTTTAGAAGGAACTCGACCTTACAATTCTGTTACAAGAGATATTTTTATTTTTATTTCTATTTGAGTGTCACATGGCTTGCTGGGATCAGGTATACTGAGTGAGCGTCTCAAGCCCCTTCCCCTGAGCCTTGTCTAGAACTGTCCGAAGACTGCTAGCCCTATTCATCTCCTGCCTGGTTGAGTTAAATCCCTTTTCTCTTGGTAAACGTGTATAAGGTATACAAATGTGCAGTATAGATGGTGCCTGGTGGCAGGAAAACCACTGCTGGAGTACCAAGAAATACTAAAGACAAGAGAATTGGAACTGGTCAGGTTAACAGGATGAGATTGAAGAGTTCTGGGATGAGACAATGGACTGTACCACTTTAGGCTATAGGTGGAGGGGATTATATATTTGAATATTCCCTTGTGTGAAAAACAAATTGCAAACAGAAAACTAGCACCACAAGGAATGAACTACACTCAAACTTCTCTCTCTGGTGTACAGTTTTTCCTTACCGGAAATTTATATTTATGGAAGTGGAGGAGGAGCATTCAAATCTGGTGTCCCTACCTGTAGTCTAAAATGGCACAGTCCGCTCTACTGCTGCATTGTTCTTGCCACTTCACTCTGCTGTGTGTGTAGATTGGATTTTGGAAAGATGCATGCTGTCCAAAGAAGTGTTGTCTAGTAACTGGCAACTAGCTAATAGTCCAATAGTTCCAGTTCATCCAAGGGATCTACTTGGATGTCCAGGGTAAGGCATTGCTTTGTTTAGAATCCAAAGAATCAAGTTAAAAAACAACAACAACAACAGTGAATCTTCACATTTTTGTTGGCCTTAAAATAAAGCATTGATTGACCTTGGATAGTGGATGTTTCTTCTAATAGACCAAATTGAGTACAGTACTTACAAACTGAGCAGTAAGTATATTTTGCATAATGGCTAATCCAACCCTCTAACACAAGGGTGGCCAACCTTCCACCATTAGAACCTCTGCTTAAGAGTTGTGTAGAAGGTAGAATCTTGGCAGCTGATGGTGCTGCTAAAGCAGCTGCACCTGCTGAAATGCCCTCGCCTATATAATCATTAAAGGGCCAGGAGCAGTCATTTGAAAGGTTGGCCATCCCTGCTCTAACTCTTGGTGGAAGGGGTTGTAACATTTCCTGTCCCCTTGAAATTCAATAGTTTACCTTACCTTTCTTGAAGCTGGTCTGCTAGAAAGATAGCTACCCTTTCTTATACTCTTGGACTAACAACAATTGCTCATCCTCACAAAAACACTAAGAAATACTTTCACACACAAAAATGCCCCAAAATCTCTTAGTGGAATGTTCTATTAAGTACTCCCAGTGCCCTAGATAGCTCTGTTAGATGCCCTTGGGTACCACAAGAACAACCTGAGCTACCATGTCACCATACTGGTGGTTATGGCAAAGAAAGCACACTGGTTGGCTCTGACAGAGGGCAGAGGCGTTTCTATGGTAGGGGCGGTACCGTACGTTGCGCCCTGTCCTAGTCCCCATTTACAAACCGGAACAAGGAGGCCCCGCCCCCTTGCCGCCGGAACCATTCCGCGCAGCGAAGGCGACGGACAGGGAGTCTCCTGCCTGTCGCCTTCGCCACGTGAAATGGCTCCGATGGCGAGGGGGCAGGGCCTCCTCGTTCCTGTTTGTAAACGGGGACTAGAACAGGGCGCAACGTTCAGTACTGCCCCTACCGTAGAAACGTCTCTGACAGGGTTCTTCAGTGCCTGTCATTTGCTCTGTTTTCTTATGAACTCCAGGAAGTGTGCACCAGTTCTAAATGTTAAACATACACAGATGACCTAAGTATTCTAACAGAATTGGGGAAACGGGGAGTGTTTTGTGTATTTCAGAATAGTGCTGTCAGTGCAATTGCTTGTCAATGATACAGTGTTAGTTTCTGTTTGTTAACAATGAATTCATGTTTTCTATAAACAGGAGCCCCCAGGGTTAACTCACCCTAGAGATAAGGCAAGAGAGGACCTGGAAGAGGATTTAAGAATGGTACCATCAGATTAGTGCAGATGAACGCTCTCACTGAGGGTCAATTAATACTTTGTCTTAACACTTGCAGTGCAATCCTGTGCATGTCTATGCAGAAGTAATTCCCAGTGAATTCAATGAAGTTCACTTCCAGGTAAGTGGGCACAGAATTGAAGCCTTGAGTTTAATAGAAAAATACTGTTCTTATGACATGCAAGTGGTGCACATTCATCCTTAAAGGTCTGGTTTCTTGGCAATAAACATGGAAGTGTGGCCCTGTTCCTTTTCTGTCCATAACGTATCGGTTTACGAAAGGCAAATTAAATGTGGATAGCTCTGAGGGATTGCTGAATCTTGCAGAAAGCCAGAGCAGGAGAGATCAGTCACCATTCTCTTTTTCAACCTACCTTGTTCAAGAGTCATCGCCCCTGCAAAGAGCTAGGCCAGGCCGGGTCCTTCCTTATTAAGCATTCTCAATTATGTCAGTAGATATACAAAAGGACCAGCAACTAGAAAAAGGGCATTAGCAGCCAAAGAAAGAACCCTAGTTTCTAATCTATCTTTCTGTTTGGCTAGGACTAAACCCTTTTATAGGGTTAAGCTCCTCCCTTACCTGGCTGCTACTCTAGGGAGGAAGTAGGGCTACACCTGCTTCCTAAATCCTATAAAAATGTAACAAGCCCTTTAACAGGCTGCCAGTAATAAGGCTAATTCTACTTTGCTACATGGCTCCAGCCCCACTTGTAATTTGTAAGATTTTAAAGGAGCAGGAGATTTTGTCTTGAGTCATGTTTTATTCTGTGCTTGATAGCTTTAGTGCAGGCTCTGTTGCAAGGTGAGGGGCAGAGGTCAACCAGCACTTCTCCTTAATGTGTGCTTCCTGAAATAAAGTTCTCAGTGGTGCTTCTGCCTAGGTTGTAGAGTCACTTGCAACCCATAGATACTGCACATAGCTTTAAAAAAAATGATGAGGGAGTGGGAGATGCTTAGGATTACCAGATTTCTTTCCGGGACAAACATTTAGGAGAAGGAATGTGGGCAGGTGTAGCTTGTTAAACCTTGGAGCACATTCCTAGGCATGTCTACTCAGAAGCAAGTCCCATTGAATACAGGGCACGCAGAGAAGATGTGGCTGCTTTCTCGTTTCCTTGATACTTTGGAAAGGATATGCATAGTTTTGGGTTAGTAGGTTGTGAGTGACCAGACAACCTTAATTCTGAATGAACATTTCTGGCCTAAAAATAATCAATTTTGTGTGTCTTTTTCTCTTTAACATGTCTCGTATGATCCCATCTGCACAGATGAAAATAACAAGTTATCATCTTCTGAAAAGGCTAGCAACAATAAAGCAGTAGCAATGACTTCTTCAAAGACTGGTCCGTTCTGAAAAGAAGTGCTGACCTGAGGTGAATTCTACTCATTTGCCATTAATCCCCAGGAAGTTCCCCGTGTCTCAGTCATTAAAGCTTAATTGCTAGGTTAAGCTTAACTATCTCAATATAATTGTGTGTCACTCAGCTTTTTAAGTGAGAGGTTAATGGTCTTGCTCCACTAACTTAAAACACATGGGATTTTGTTTTGCACATAAGATGTAGATTAGCTGGCTAGAGCTCTACTATAGAAACAACATTATAGTAATGAGTCTACCTGTGTCCCCCCTGCTGATATTACAACTCTCATCAGGGTGGCCTTAGGCAAAATGCTGAAAGTAGGAGTCCTCTCAGGAGACAGCAAGTGGAATAGACTAGTGAGCCACCTCTGCCTACTAACATGTTCTTTTCAGGCAACTTAATTACATCTTTGATGCCCTTTCCCCTCCCCAGCATCTTCTATATTTCTTTTAAGAGTAATCACTGATGGATGTTTTAGTTGAAAGCACCTTATGTAGCAGATGCTATTTAGACACAGCTACAGCTTTCTTCAGCTACAGCTTTCCTTGGAAATCGGCTGCAGCAGATAAACATGTCTTCCAGTATGCCAGACAGGATACTAGCAGGCCCTATGGGCTGAGGTTTCAAGCCAGCTTGGTAACAGGCTAACCTGCTTTTGGCAAATTACCTTTCTCAGCCTAAATTTCAGTATATAGAAAAACGTAGTTGCATTATGCAGTTTATATTGCTACATCCTAAAGAATTTAGTGGCGGCGGCAATGGTGATTAGCAGTGGTGGCAAATTTCATATTTGGACACACAACCTCCCAAGTTCGGAATCTTCAAGCCCCTTACAAGCTGTATCCAACTTATCCCTCCCCTCTTTCACCTGAGTTCAGCTATTTTGTTAGTTCATTATTGAGCTGGATTGAAATCCCAGCTGTGTCGAAGCCATCCTTGAGTTACCATCCCTTCTTAAGCAAGCTTACCATTGTGAAGCATTGCATGGATGGGTGGGAGAACTTCATGGTGATATTAGAGACTTGGTAGCCTCATACTTAAACCCTTGATGCTCTTCAGGATAGCAGTGCCATTGGTTTGCATAGGACCTGTAGTTTCCAGTGTCTCCCAGTTCACTAAATTGTGTCACTGGGAACTGCAATTTGTATAGTCAGTTTTCCTACTTCCCATCCATCCATCTTTCCTTTTTTGCTTTGGAAATGGTGGAACTAATAAGGAGGACTTGGGGTGAGCTCCCCTGGGCTTGTTTTTCTCTCTGAGAAATCTGAAACTGCTTGGGGAGAACCTGAACTTTCTCTGACAGCTCTGTGTGAAAACTCAGGAAAAATGAGCTAATTGCAATGTGAGTTGAAAGACAGCTCGTCCATCGCTACTGGTGATTAAGACATTGGTATTGATTGACCTGCCCCAGTGTCCTAGAGGGATTGAGCAGGCAGCAGGGTTGTCTTCATCCACTATTGGCCGGGCAGCTCCTTGGAGAGGTAGGTTGAAAGAGAGAATGGTGCACACAGAAGAGGAGAAGGCCAGAAGGTGTCTGAGACGGAAAAGCAAACTGGGAGGTGTAAGGGGCAGAGGAAAGAGCTATGCATACCAGGAATTGGAAAGAAATGAGGAAAGCTTCATGTATTGATTTGCTTTAACTAGCCAAATCCTTGCCTGCAGGCCTCTGGAAGGATTGCAAATAACATTATATTGTTAAAATGCTGTGTAAACAGAAAATAGAAAGGTCAATATCATCATCCTGTCATGATCCTCTCGGCCAGAGTTGGAATTGGTTTATTATAAAAGATATTTCAATTCAGCGAGGAGAATGCTGTTTGTGACTTTTCCCTGCTGCGTATACAATGGTGTTTCAACAGAAATGGGACAAGTGTCTTGACTCAAGCTTTTGGGGTTGCACAGGCTGCATTCCTTTTGAATCGGAGAACTTGTAAGCATACGAGCAGACTGCATGTCTATAGCTGTAAGTCTGAAACCTCAGGGTGAGTTACCATGTAAGAAATACCCATTTGCCTAATCAGGTGACCAAATTGACATGCTGATCATTTCCCACACACATGCAAGTTTTCTACGATAAGATCCTGAGTGCAATTCCTAGCATCTCGTTAAGAGTCTTTGGTATGGACAGGTAGGAAAATCCTTGAACTTAGATCTTGTAGCGATGTTTGTCAGAATAGAGAGTAGAATAAATAGACCAATGATCTTAGTTCATAGAAAGCAGTGCTATGTTCAAAAGTTTTGCCAAGGCACTCCAAATCCTTGCCAAGAAAAGCTGAATTGTGTGATGTGAATGGAATATACAAATAGAGCAAATTTGTGTATTCTCTTTTACATGATTTGTTACTATTTTGCATAATTCTTGTTCAGCTAGTCATAAGGGAGGAGCGAAGGGCTCCATAGACCAAAAGCTTCCCCCCTCCCAAACTTGCACATTTTAAGATTTTCAGCACCCTTCCAGCCCTATCTCTGCAATCATAAGAGTTAGAAACTTTTGTTTTTAGTTAAAACTGGAATTCTCCAGATTTTGTGAGATCCAAGATGGCAATGGTTTGGAGAACAGGTAAGGGGGAGCTTCAGGGGACATCGGGAGGCCTGTAGTAGTTTTTCCTGGGTTGTGGCATGGGCGGGTGAGTCGTCCTGCCCGCACCACGACCTGGGAAAAACTGTTACGCTGCCTGTCACGAGCTGCTGATCGCAGCAGCTGATAACAGGCAGCGGCTGGCATACCTCCAACCTGCGGTCCGCGTACCCCTGGGGGTATGCGAACCATAGGTTGAGAACCTCTGCTCTACTGGACAATATTCTATCATTTTAATCAGTCTGTTTCTTAGGATTATCATTTTCTCTGCAAACAAATACAGTATGCACGTTCCAGTTGGCATCTAGTTATCTATCTATAAAAAGTCAGTCCTCTTCCAGATTTGCCCGAGGCTTTTAAACAGCAGCTAACAGTGTTATTAATGACTTACACAGTGAAGGCTTCCATTCATCTGGAAAATGAGCCCCTATATACAGCAAATAACAGAGATGCAGGTGTGAGATTTCAGGATCAAAATACAAGACTTATTGATTTTATAATAACTACAATTAAGCAGTAATTGGGCAAATCTCTAAGTTGTTATTGGCATCATCTTCCTGGGATAACTTCACATGAACAATCAACTCAAATAAAAGTAAATATAAATATTCAGGCTGTGGTTCTTAACAGGTGCATGAACTCGTGGATTAGTGATGTGAATTCTGCAGAGCAGATGGTGTGTTGCCAATTGTTGGCATAGGGGTTTTTGAGATTTCAAAAGCACAGTAAGGAGTACAGCTGACAAGACAGGGCATAAAAATACTGAACACTGCCAGCCTGTTAAAGAAGAAAATAACTTCTAAAGTGACTTGTCTGAGAACCAATTGAGAGGTAACTGGTCTACGTTTTTTCATGAAATGCTTCAGAAACAGAATTTTTACCATAAACAACATTGATTGGGGAAAAAAAAATCTGTACTCCGTATTCTACTGCATGTCTTCCACTGCACCGTCATACTATTTGAAGGGGAGGTTTGCATCTGTGAACATGCAGTGAATATCCCAGTATATTGTCTGATAAGGTGAATAGTTTTTAAAAAAAAAAATCAAAGGAGTAGGAGTATGATCTGGTAGGTCCAAAGCACACACAGAGTTCTGCATGTGTTGGGTTTCCTAATTCCTGCACATAGAGAAGTATTCAATGTGTGTAGTGCGGACTCTTCTGTGTCTCTTCATAGCATAAAACAGGAAGCCCCTACAGCTATGGGAATTTGAATTGTGCCTCTTCTGTCTTTTGTCCCATCTGTTGAGGCAAAAGTGACATTAAGGGAGTGTTGTCAACCAGGAACTAGCCAAGGGTCTTACCTTAGTAGCAGCAGTGACTTGAAGTCAGGGGTGGTGCATGCCTGAATCTGCCACCCACTGCTGCCTCTGCTCATGCACACCCCTCCTATGGAGGGCAGGCGGGTGAATGAGCACGCACACTTCTGTCCTCTCTTTATTTACAAAACGTGCGCCATGCAGCCTCCTGGTCTGCATCTCTTCTGTTTGAAATGAACAGGTGCAGGGGATGCTGGGAATTCAGCATCTCTGTCTCGTGCTCATTGAAAAAAGATGAAGGGCAGAGCAGAGAGGCTGCAGGCAGCAGTCTTCGTAAGTACGGGGAAGGGGTGGGCAGGCTCCTCCAAGTTGCCTTTTTGTGCCTACATGGTGCTTCATAATCACCAAGTAGGCAGGGAGAAGTGATTTGGAGCTGCAGCAGTTTTTTTTTTCTACTTCCTCCAGCAGCACTGGAGGGAGATGGAGGCTGTTGCTGCTGCAATCCTCTTCTGACTTGCTCCCAGCAAGTTGAAATTGGATCACAGCACCCAGTGGAGCGGCAGCCTGGAGAAGGTAATGGACACGGACAGATGGGCAGGAGCTCATCTGTTTGCCACCCCTCCAAGGGTGCCCCTCTGCCTCTATGCAAACAATCCAGATGGCCTCATGGTTTGGCCACCCCAGCTTGAAGTGCTCCTTGGGAGCTGCACTGGCATACACAGTCTTTAATTAACAATAATTAAAAATGGCAGGGCCATTGCATCACTGGATAATAGTTGCATCACTTGATTGGATGGGACATTGTATTATAGGCAGTAATGTTACTGGTAAGGCATGCCCCCCTCAAGGGTTTGGGAGAGGCTGGAGGTGGTGCTGGTAGAGACTGCCTAGGGTGCCTCTTGACAATAGCACTAGCATTCAACATCTTTGTTCTACCTATAATGCAATACAACCATCTCCTTTAGTGCTTCCGGTAATGCAACAGCAGGGACCGAGGCATTAAATTATAGGTAAACGGAGATGACCTAACAGCAGTTGGCTGAGCACCACAGATGTAGCATTGGCACTGTGTGAGGGAAAAAATAAGAGATCTGTTTGTGGGTTCCACAGTGGGCACAAACAGCAACACTTGAACATATCTAATGTTCACATCTGGGGATACTTGACAGTTTTTATCAGTATGTTCACTGAAGCCCAGAATCTTATGCATAGAAATGATCCTGTGAGAATTATGTGAATGAGAAGGTTGATTGGTTCAGATCTAATGCCTCAAACCATCATACCCTACTTCCCAGTCCTGGTGTGTAAGACAAATACAAACCATAGTTTGCTGGCTCACATAAATTGGTCACTTCCGGTGGTATGCAGCAGGAGAGTGGCTCAGGAGGTGGTACTTGGCTGGGAAGGGGTTGAGAACCCCTGCTTTAGACAATTCACAGTTTTTACTCACGAAAACCAATCTCCTCATACTAAATTATGGGTTGGAAGTTGTCCCATCCCATTTATTGTACTTTCAGAATGCCTGTTCCATAATCATGGGCTAGTTGATAGCTATTTTCATGCATGATATTTTCAAGGAAGCATTGTGGTACAGCAAATCGAGATTGTTCAGGGGGACGATGATTCCTTTTGATTCTTGAAGTGTCTACTCCATTTCCTACATGCAGAGATGGACATGAGACTCACTGAGCAAACATAAGACACTGGTTTAAGATGCCTGGCACATTTGGATAAATATGAAATCTATCCATACAGATATAAAACGTTTGTTTTGTACAAAGTGCACTGTTTACATTTCACTTTAATTGCTTTTTATCATGACACCTTCCAGCTTGTTTATGCTTGTTCTGTTTAAACAGCATATGAAAATAATCAGAATATCAGCTCTAATTGCCAACAAGACACCAAAACAGGAGGATATTCTTAAAATCTCCTAACAAATATTCGCCCATTAAATAGATCTTTCTCCCCCTCCTTTGCTTGATTCCAGTTTTCAGTAATTATTTAAGTTTATTCTAGTGTAACTAATAGTGATTTTAAACCATTAGTTCTCATTTGTTTATGTGGCCAGTATCTGTCAAACAGAGGAACAAATTCAGGGCTATAAACATTTACCTGTATATCATGTTAAGCGACTTACAGCACAATCCTGCGCAAGTTACGGTGACCGGCCAAAATGGCCGGCTGCTGCATCCTGCGCAGGATGTAGGCTGTGCCTGCGCAGCCCGGGCTTACCTCGGGGGAAGGGGATGTTCGCTGATATCCCTGCCCCCTCCCAGGCCAGGCTGGCCAATGGCCTCTTCCCTCCCCACCCCAGCCCGTCTTCCCCATGCCCTCCCACTGACCAGACTAGGACTTACCTGGGTCAGCCGGCGCAGGTCCTGGGCGACGGCGGAGTGAGCGGCTCCGGCCTCTGAGCTGGCGCCACTTACTCCTGAGGAGCTGCAAAAGTGCTTTATGGCACTTTTTCAACTCCTTAGGCTGGCAGAGCAAGACAACTAACATTCTTGTCATATGCGTTTGGTGAGAACTCCAACTACCACTCCTTAACTCCAAAAAGGAAAGAACGAAAAGAAAACTGAAAACCCATTAAATAAATGCATAAATACATTAACAGATCAAAACCTGGGTTTTAAAGGTGCCCATAAAGCTCCTCTGTTGAAGAATTAATAATAAATAAATATTATTTTTAAAAAATCATTTAGCCTTCATGTGACTGGTGAAGAAAATGACATGGAGGGTTGGATCCCACCAAGTGCAAGAAAAGGGGCCTCATTTTCCTCTTCTCTGTCATCCAATGCCCCTTGAGAATCTGCCCTGTGGGTCCCTCAGGGGGACAACATGTTTTCAGGGGCTGCAGAAGGAAGGGGGAGTAGGGAGTAGATGAAAATCACCCCTTTTCCCTTGCATGTATGGAATATCTCCTGTCTTACAAAATGCCATTTTGAATCCAACCCACAAAGTATACTAGGCCAGTTCAAAACACTTTTAGGTCACCATATAAGTGGTCAAAGTAGACATGTTGCTGAGTGCATAGTTGTCTTTTCTTTTTTAAATACATGTTTAAAAAGCAGCCAGAAGTGATCCCCCCATTTGAATTGGGACTGTGGTAGAGAGGATGGTTTAACCCTTTCTCCATGGTCCCAATCCAGATCAAGTTCTTGAAGTTGATTTCTGCTGCTATTGGTACAAATAGCAACTGCAGGAACCTGATCTGGAAAGGGACTGTAATTTAGGACAAAGGAGTAGACCTCCCCTTCCATGATACTGTTTCAGGGCCCAATCCTATCCAGCTTTCCAGCATTGATACAGCTGCAATACAGCCGCAAGGAAAGGGAACAAAAGTTTCCTTTCCTTGAGGAGGTCTCTGCGACTGCCCCCCCCAAACACACACACTGCAGGATGCAGAGCACGCCCCATTGGCATGGCTGCATCATTGCTGGAAAGTTGGATAGGATTGGGCCTTCAATCAGGATCAGCTCTCTCCAGCTGCCCTTAACACACACACAACAGAAAGGTGATCTAGGTCAGGGCTTCCCAATCTTCGGAGGCCTGTGTACCCCCTATGCAGGCCTCCAGCTACCCTGAGTACCCCCAGACCTTTGGAGGCCTGCATACCCCCCACATACCCCTGCATACCCCCATGTACCCTTTCCTTCCGGGTTGCATTGCGAACGGGAAGACCAACCCGCCCGCACTGCAACCCGGAAAAAGTGAGAATTGGGTGCCACCCTCTTGAATCTTGCAAGATTTTGTGAGATCCAAGATGGCGGCTCTCAGGAGAACAGGTAGGAGGAGCTACTGGGTACATTTCAGGGATATTTTTCCAGTTTGCGGTGTGGGCGGGCAAGCGCCCGCCTGCGCCACAACCTGGAAAAAATCCCCTTTAGCCAATGGCGTCGCTCCCGTCAAGCGACGGGAGCGGGCCGCTACGGGGTGACGCGCGTCATGGGGTGACGCGCGTCGCCCTCGGGACGCTCCGAGGCTGGCCCGGGAGCCGGCTTCAGAGCATCCGGCCCAGCCAACGCTCCAGGGCCTTCTGAAAGAAGGCCCACTGCGTCAATACGCAAACTTTTACTGTTTTCGCGCATGCACAGGCCGTTTTGAGGGCAGGAGGGCAGGCCCTTGCCCTCAAAACAGTCGGCGTCGGCCGGGAGCAGAGCGCCGGCCGGGCCAGATTCAGAGCGTCCAGAGGGTGACACGAAGGGGCGGGGGGGCTCCCGGGGCAGGGTGCAGCTGGGTCGCCCCCCCAAAAAAATCGCAGCACGGCCTATGGCCGCGTCGATTGTTCTATTGGGGGGGCTTCACCCGCCTTGGGGTGAAAGCACCGACTTGAATGGCTCCAAAGGTGAGGGGGCGGGAGGGCTTTGTGCTCCTGTGTAACGGAGGGTCTGACCGCAGCGGAACTTAGAGCTCCGCCCCCCTGCAGTGA
Source organism: Plestiodon gilberti rubricaudatus (assembly GCA_026170595.1). Classification (NCBI taxonomy): domain Eukaryota; kingdom Metazoa; phylum Chordata; class Lepidosauria; order Squamata; family Scincidae; genus Plestiodon; species Plestiodon gilberti. Next base: position 44,167,077 of record JANXHW010000002.1, read on the forward strand.
CACCAGTGATTGTCATTACGAGTACATGGAACAACCTAGACCAGGTGTTCTCAACCTGTGGTATGCATACCCCTAGGGGTACGGGGACTGCAGGTCGGGCGTATGTGAGACGCTGTCCCTTATCAGCTTCTGCGATCAGCAGCTGATAAGGGATAGCTGCTAAAGGCAGAGGCATCACTAGGATGTGCGTCACCCCAAGGCGGGGGGCGCGCATCGCCCTAGTGAAGCCCCCCCATTAGAACAATCGGCGTGGCTTTCACCGACTTGAATGGCTCCAAAGGCGAGAGGGCGAGGGCGCTTTGTGCTCCCGTGTAACGGAGGGTCTGACCGTGGCGGAACTTGGAGCTCCGCCCCCCTGCAGTGACGCCAGTGTTGACAATCACATGTCTGAACAGGGCCTTAGCACCAAACCACATGTGACACTGGGGAAATCTGTACAGGTGGGCCCCCATATCCACTGATTCGCTATCCACGGTTTCAGTTATTCACGGATCGTGGGGACCACCCAGGCTTTTACTTTTTTTCCCAGTAAGCTTTGTTTCTTCCTTAAAGAAACAGGAGAAGCAGCCTTTGGCTGCTTATTACAGACAAGTAGAACAAGACTAAGTACTAGAGAGGCTCTGCAAGGTTAACAGAAACCTTGCAGAGCCTCTCTAGGACTTAGTCTCGTTCTACTTGCCTGCAATGGAGACTGCTTCTCTGTTTGTTTTAAGGAAGAAACAAAGGTTGCTGAAAGAAAAATAAGAGCTGGGGGGGGGCAAGCATGCCTGCCTGCAGGGGAGGTGGGGGGCCCTCAGGAAACCATGGAGGGGGTGTTCGCTCTTATCCACGGTTTCAAGTATCCACGGAGGGGCCTGGAACATATCCCCAGCGGATATGGGGGCCAACCTGTAATTAGTTGTGCTTTGGCCTTTACTGTATTTGTGGTTGCAATAATAAATTACAGTATATACATGTCATTGGTTTAACTGACTTTTGGCATTAGTTTGGGGGTGGGTTTCCTGCAGTTCTTTGTCATTTTCATACTGTGATTTTTTTTTCCTGAAACTGGGTGCTGCACAGTGATATGCATGCTTACTCAGGTGTAAATAAGAGGCCCACAGAGTTCCATGTGTCTTACTCCCAAGTTTGTTTTCTCAGAACTGCAGTCGTCCTACGCATGCCTACTCAACAATCATATGCATGCCTACTCAGCAGTAAGCCCCAATCAGCTCAATGAAATTTACTCTTGGGTATGTATGTATGGGATTGCAGCCATCGTGCAGCCTTTTCCCTCTCCTGACATAACCATAATGCATCTGGATCATACAATTTGGTCAGAAAATCTGTGTGAACGTGTGCATGAAAAATGTGAATGGAAAAACAAAAGTCCAATTATTTAGGATGTGATCCCACAGGAATATTCTTGAACAGTGTTTAAAATAGACTTAAGTTTTCTTTGCTTTTAAGGTGTTTGGGTGGCATTCTTTCAACATTTTTGTTGTGGTTGAAACTGCCTTCCAAATATTGGGCAAAAGCACTTGACTCAGTCTAGTACAGATTCCAAATACAGTAGTTGTTGAATACCAAAGCATTATTTTCATGTCAAGAGAACACTCATGTTCCAAGGACCCATCTTAAGGTTACATACTCAGAAGTAGTTATATGTTTGCAATGGAACAACATGTGACAAGCATTTTCTAGACTGGCCTTACCACTAAAAGTCAGTTTGGAGTGGTGCTTGGACAACAATTTAGGAAGTTCAGTTAGATTTCTGTTCTTTCAGAAGTGTTGCCCTTTATTGCTTCAAAACGGGAGGAAATAAAAACTGGTGGTGTAAAGTTGAGTTTAATCCCAAAAGTTTTAAAACTTCTGCTCATAAAATTCCACAATAAAGTTTCTCCTTCTCATAGCCCTTAAAGAGGAAACAAAAAAGTTTGTCAAGGAATTCAACCTTGAACACCAAAAAGGTTGACTGAAATTTAGCTTTTAAGAACATCATGAGAAGTTTAAATAAACAGAAAAATGAATGACCAGACAAAAGGAGTCTGCTCTTTTGTCTTTTGTCACCCATTTTACTGAAGAAATCATTCTCTCTAGCTGTCAGTAGATGTCCTCAGTTCCATACTTTATCATCCAGTTCTCCCACAAACAGCACCATTGTCCTCAAATTACATTGTGCTAGGTTTCTGTGTAATGCATTCAATTCTTTTAGCCAATTGCCTGTAATTAGCCAGAGTTCTTCCTTCAAATTCTGAGTTGTGCAGGTTACTTTGAGGTGTCACAAAGGCAAAATGCAAAATTAACAAGGTGCCCATGATTCTATCTGTTTCCTATCGGGAGTGACATGCGGATAGGACTGACTGACACAAATGAACAAAGGGCAAGGCGACAGAAAGTGCAAGCATGAGAGCTGAAGCAGGAGAGAAAAGGCTATGTGACATAGATTAAAATATGGTTGGTAGCCTTATATTTACCCTCTGTTATTTCATTCAATAACTACCCGAGAGTTTTAGAAAGATCTCAGCATGAGATTTTGAAAAGGACAGCTGATGGTGGAGCGAAGACTGTTTTGAGGGAGGAATTCATAGGGAGGGCTTATATAGGTCAAATTAAAATACCCATGTGCCAAGAATAACTTGGTATTCTAGTGCCAAGAATTGCTGGGCCTCATAATCTCTTTTATTGTCCCTCTTGACTTAGGCCTGTTTAGTTGGTGTAAATTAGGAACAACTTTACTGAAGTCAAACGGCTAGCGAGGAAATAGTTTCCATCCCCTGTCCCATTTGCTTCTTTCTGTTCTTCTCCCTCACTTTCTGCTTCTGTTTGTAATCTCTGCTTAGCACTCAGACATGGGTTCATTGCTTCTGGGAGTTCTGGGTGTGGATGCAGCAGCTCTTGTTAGACCATTCTAGGTCCCATAGTTGAAGGACACACAATGCAGCTTGTTGGAGCTCAGCGGGTGTGAGCTTGCCTAGTGGCGAGATGGGAGAGAACCTCAAACCCGCATGTATGCTGCTTTGAGAACCATGATGAATGAAAGGCAAGATATAAATGCAATAAAATACTACATGATCAGAAGTGGAAAAGTGCCCTGGAAGGGACTTTCTGCCGAGACAGCTCTGTATCAGCCTGACAAGCTCTCTGGAGGAAACTGTACATCCCATTCTAGTCATCTTTATGGACCGGTGGGCCAATTGTGTCTTTGTGGTTCTGGGTGCTGAACAAATCCATGATATATGGATCATTATAGTGATCAGATTCCTCTCCTGTAAGTCTCCCGTGTTCAAAGGGACTTTTGCAATTAGCTTTGGCAAACGAAAAGACAAAGAGATTTTCCTCTAATTTTGTCTCTGGTGATAATCTGATATTTTGCTGTAATCAGATTTCGATAGAGCACCATAAACTATCTCCTAAATACAACTCTTGGATACATCAAAAAATGACTCTGGGTTTCAGGCATGCATACGATGTTTGCATCATCATCCTCAATAGAAAAACCTTTTAGGCAGAAATATCCACAGATGGCTCTAGATTCTTTCTCTATTTTTGAGATCCATTGATCCCAAAAATGTGAACATGCTATGTTTGCTTGGTGATGCAAGGTGGTTTTTCCTTTTCTTTTTTTTTTCCATCTAGGAAATAGTTTCCCCTTGGAAATGGAATTAGGGGTTTGTTGTCATGGCAACAAAGATTTCAGTACTTCTGTTTCCTACAACATATCTCTCTCTGGGTTGCTGCAATTCTTGTGCTTATCAGTGTTTTATCCACTGAGTGAGCATGGTGGTGCTGACGTATAGAATAAACTTCAAGGCAGCGACCTAGGGTATTTCTCAGTGGATAAGGACAGCTGTCACTGTGTCCCAGAGATATGTTTTTAACATCATGTCCAATTATTTAATAAAGTCTCATTAACCCTATCAAGTCTATTTGTTAAAAAAATGGCTTAAATCTAAGAATGAATAAAATGTCTTGTGTATATTGTTAAAAAAAAAAGACACATGGCACCTTAAAGGCATACACATTTATTGAAGCATAAGCTGTTGTGGACCATAAAAGGTAAAGGTGATCCCTGACAATTAAGTCCAGTCGTGTCCGACTCTAGGATGTGGTGCTCATCCCCATTTCAAACCCGAAGAGCCAGCGTTGTCCGAAGATGCCTCCGTGGTCATGTGGCTGGCATGACTCTTCTTGCCGCAGCGCGTAGCATGTGGCTGGAACATGGAGTGCTGTTTACCTTCCCTCAAGCGGTACCTATTTATCTACTCGCATTAACATGCTTTGGAACTGCTAGGTTGGCAGGAGCTGTCCAAGCAACGAGAGCTCACCCCGGCGCGGATTCAAACTGCCAACCTTTTGATCGACAGCTCATGGTTCAGCGGTTTAACCCACTGTGCCACCCGCTGGCCTTCTAGTTGTGAACTATAGTCCACTTCAACTAATGCATACTGTGTTATACTTAATTGATAAATCTGTGTTTGGGTATGTAGGTTGGCTGGAATAGAAAAATCCATAATTGCCAAAATATTGAAACATACATGACATACAGTTTGTCTTGAAATAGGATAGGATGAAGGACATGGACTGCAAGCATCAAAGAATACTGTACTAGGCGATCAGTGAAGTTCATAATTTGAAATAGCAGCAGTTGTACAGAGAAAGCAGGAGAGTTTGCCGTTGATAATTTCTAATCACTTTCTATAGTGTTGTTAGCACAGTAATCCTCCAAGTGTGAGGGCCAGGTCATATTTTAGATGACAACTGTGTTTGCCACAATTATAACAGAGTTTCCTGCAGTGCTTTCGTTTGGATAATGTGTCAAAGGCAGATCTGTGACCTACACACAAAGAGATGTGTCAGGTGGCCCTGATTGGCTGCAATTCCCTGGCTGCAGCTCCCCATAGTCTATGTCTAGACAAGGAGAGGAAGGCTCATTATGATTTTGGCAAGCACCAGGTCCCTAGAGGTGACAAATAAGTGATAGCTTTGCAGAACTTTCAACCTTCTCTGTGTTATGATTACATTTCCAACCAATAATGAGAATTCTCCAACTGTGTTGGGGGTGGATGGGCTCTATGTCAGCCTCCTATATAAGTCAGGCCACTGAACCATGAGCTGTCGATCGAAAGGTCGGCAGTTCGAATCTGCGACGGGGTGAGCTCTCGTTGCTTGGCCAGCTCCTGCCAACCTAGCAGTTCCAAAGCATGTTAATGTGAGTAGATAAATAGGTACTGCTTGCAGGAAGGTAACCAGCGCTCCGTGTTTCAGCTGCATGCTACGTGCTGCGGCAAGGAGAGTCATGCTGGCCACATGACCACGGAGGCGTCTTCGGACAACGCTGGCTCTTCGGCTTTGAAATGGGGATGAGCACCACACCCTAGAGTCGGACACGACTGGACTTAATTGTCAGGGGTCACCTTTACCTTTTTAGTCAAGCACCTGTTTCTGTAACCATGTTTAAAGTCTGTTGCCTGCCCTTCACACTTACTTTAGGAAACTTCAGTGGAAACTTCAGTGTAGCACTGGTGTAGTGGGGCAAAAACTCAATTGTTGCACAAAGCATGAAGTGACTCTGAGACCGGCTTTCTGAGAGAAGTTCCAAAATTTGTCAAGGGAAACTCAAGCTGTTTCTGATGTGCCCTAGATGAGATGGCGCCATTAATCTATTGAGATGTGCCCTAGATGAGATGATATTCTGATGTGCCCTAGATGAGATTTTCATCTAGGTTTTCTCTGTGCCAGGTGCAAGGGAGTGGCGACTGGACACAGGTATCTTGTTGTCTCGTGTGCTCCCTGAGGCATCTGGTGGGGCCACTGTGTGACACAGGAAGCTGGACTAGATGGGCCTTTGGCCTGATCCAGCAGGGCTCTTCTTATGTTCTTATAAGATGGCACCATTAATGGTGGTGCGGTGTCGCCACCAAGCACCTCACAGCCAAGGTCTGTGCAGTGTGGAGCTTGGCAACCCGAATGTTCAGTGACGACGTGATAATGTCATCATCACCGAACATCCAAAGGCAGCATTGCAACTTGCTGTGACACCACACAGCTGCAAAATAGGTCCACACACTGGCTCAGACCCTTTAGAGGGAACACAGGAAGGATATGGCATGGCTAATGTTTAATTTTTGTATGTGTGCATGTGTTTTGCAGTTAGTATTTGGAAAAGTTAGAGTCAAACTTCAGTCTTGCTGTGTTACAGAAGACAGCAAGTGAGTGTTCAAAGCAGAATTCAAGTTCAAATGCTTACAGGGAGAGACCCGTGACTCTTTGCATTCTAGTTAGTTGTCTTCTAAAGCTTAGGTTGGACTAAGGTTGTGAAGATGCAGAAGATTGGGGGGAAGAAAACTTTAATGTACAGAAGAGACAGTCAGAGGCTAAGCAAGCAACTTCCCTTGGTGGATGAGTTTGGGCAGCATCTGAGATGTCTCTGGCCTCTCAGTGGAGTGGGGGGGGGAGCGGAAATCTCAATCCAAGGACATCAGGAAGGATGCTTTGGAATTTCCTAACAGCAGCTCGCAAACAGCACAGTCCCATCCTACCTTTTATGATGGAATTGCAGAATTGTTGGGAAACAGTTGAAATGGCAAAACAGATGGATCTGGTGGTGGAAATGGCTCCTAAAAGGAGGACCTGTAGTTATTGCCCTCATGGGACCAACCCTACTGAGGAGGTATTTTCAGATGTTACCTTCACTGAATGCTTGGAGGGGTGGGGCATTGTACTTACTGGCCCCACATCTGACCTCCATGCTTTCAGCAAAAGGCATGAAAGGGTCCATACATACAGCTGTACAAGTGTTTGGGAACCCTGATCATACAGGTTCCCACTCACATGGAAGATAGCTGTACATAGAAGCCCCTTTCAGACCTTCCATTAAATGCATTGAGGTTGGGGGTGGAACTAGTAGGTGGAATCCTATTTCCCCAACCCCTTCATTCAGTATCCACATGGAGGGCACAGGAATGTCTAAAAAGGGCAGATGACAAAATTACATTTTTGTTCTAGTGTCCCACCCCCTCCACCTGCCATCATTTCTTCCATGTCCTTCACATAGTAATAAAATGCTGCTAAGGCCCTAATTGTATTTTAATAGTGCTATATAAAGAAAATGAATTAGTGACAATAATTAAGATTGCAAATGTGCATTTGGGCACTGAACACTTTCTGAGTGAAGGAATTTTAGAATTCCTTCATGTCTCTTTTGATTACCTTTCTCCACCTGTATCTCAGCTAATTGCGAGGTCGATGTCATGTGTTTATGACAAGGAATGCTGCAATCTTGACCCTATTTTTAGAATTCAACCTATTAAGAGTCTCACCTGTTGTTATGTGATTCAACCTGAACTTCCAAAGTGCCCTAAAGCTCTACTAAGTAGCTCAGATGTAGATGTATTTTCATGTGGTGTCATGTTGTTAGTGAATGAGCGTACTTTCAGGGTTATAAAATGGGTAAATTATAGTATAGCATTTACATTCTACTTCAAGATTGTCATTTGTCTGCTTACGTCAAAAGCAAATCACCTTTTTATCCAGCATTTTTTAGATGTGTGTGAACTATCAAAAGAGCAAAGCTCTATTTCTAACTACAGGTTTCCTGGTTAGATTTCATGTATTTGTGTTGGTTGCTGTGTACCCCCATAGGCTTTCTGCTTCATTCCATACTCCCACGTATAATGCACCTTTTAATTCTAGTATTGTACAGGGTGTTTTTATACGCCAGAGTAACCAGGATACATCAGATTTACCTACACTGGGAGGAGGCATGGTTCCAGAACAGTTGTGTGCCAGACAATTGTGTGCCCCCTGTTGATGAAGTACCCCATTGGTTCCCACCATGTTGGACAATTACCAGCTGGTTTCCCATCTTCCATTCTTGGGCAATGTGCTCAAGTGTATAGTGGTGATCCAGCTCTGGGAATTCTTGAAAGGAGCTAATTATCTTGACCCTTTTCAGTCTAGCCTCTACCCTAGGTTTAGGACCAAAATTGGGGTGACCTTGGGAGGGGGAGTGAGGAGTTGCGCGACCCGGAAGAGGGTTCCGGAGCATGTTTAAAGCAAGAACACACAGCAGTTTCACTCTAAAAGGTTAACAAAACACGCTTTTTCTCCTTTTTTTCTTTTTTTTCACAGGGTTTTAAAGTGGACTCTAGTATACGCGGATCCTTGCTATCCATGGAGGTGGGTGGGTTGGGGGGGTCCAGGACCCCCCATAGATTGCACGGGTGTGTTTTGTTTAGGGCTGCAGTGTTTAAATGACTAATTGGTTAGATTAATGATTCACCGCCTTTTGATAGACTAAGAAGTTGACCCTGATTATTTAAGCAATACATTTTAAAAAATGCTCATTTTTAATATGTGGACTTCTAAAAACCAGAGGCGTCACTGGAGGGTGGACGGTACTGTAAGTTCCGCACCGTTCCACTCCCTGTTTACTCCCCGGTATGAGGTGGCCCCGCCCCCTTGCCATTGGAGCCATTCTGTGCAGGGAGTCTCCTGCCCATTGCCTTCACCGTTGCTTTTTCTCTCATATACAGTAGGGTGTGAATCTTCTACAATGGTGCATGCTGTGACACAAGCATGCATCATTTGCCCTGCTAACTGGGCAAATAGGCACTTTTTCAAGTGGTGCTCCTCTTATATAGTAGTTAGCAGGGGGAGAGTAACTGTCACTATTCACCCCAGCACAGTCTCTCTTCTAGTGGTTCTTTGCTGGTGTTTCTTCTGCATCGTTTTAGATTATGAGCCCTTTTGGAGATAGGGAACCATTTGTTACTGGATTTTTTCTGTAAACTGCTTTATGAATTTTTGTTGAAGAGCAGTATTAAATCTTCATGATGATGATGATACATTTAAAAAACAAAGGAGATGTGCTTTTTCCTCCTTAAAATGATTGCTTTATTCATATGCAGGCTTGCATACAGACTTAATAGATTCATTACCCAATGGAGATTTCTTAAAGTTGGTGATAGATCCCAGTTCTGTTTGCTTCTGAATGAAAATGTTGTTGACCATACCATTTTCTTTCTTTGTTGACACACTGGCTATGTTTGTAATTAGTTGCCTCTTCTAAGATTAAAATACCTTTGCCTCATTAACTCTGCTCCGAGTACTTCTTGCTCTTCTAATGGAGCATGAAGAGCGTTTTTCCCTACGACTGGGGTCAACGTATCTTTGTCTTGTTAAAGGCTGAAGTGGGTTTTACCTGCTGATGATGCTTCAGCTATAATTGTTTTCAGAACAAGTTGCCCTTTAATGTTTGCTTCCCTGAAAATAAGGGGAAAAAGAAGGAAAGAAAAGGGGGTTGAGGGTGGTATCTGTTATGCTTTTCTACATCCCGATTTTCAGTTGGTTCCTTGGGACCTGAGACCCAGCTGGAAGCATTCATTCTCTGGTTGCCTTGCATTTTGTGAGCAGAAATCAGACAATCTAGTCAGATCTTTAGCAACTTGCACATGCTCTACAGGTGTAAAGGAACACATAAGGAATGGAAAAGTAGAACTAGAAGATGCCTGGAGGTCAACTGGCGAATGGCAGCAGGGCTTTGAATGAAATACTTCCTGAATCATTGGTGAACAACCTATGACTTACAAAGTATAACAACCCAGCAGGTATGTCAAAACCCTCCTATTTTTGCAGTCCAAGGCAGACAGTAAAAAGAGAGGGGTTATCAAGTCCTTGGCACGGATACACACAGTGGTGACTTTGGATGTTTGGAGCTAGTGGGCCCTCAGTAGTGCTGCAGCACCTTTGAAACTCTGATTTTTTTTATATACAGCAGCGTCAGGGTCTTTCATTGGCCAGCATAGGGCAAGATGATGCTGTATCATTGAGTGCCTCTATTGGGAAAGATTTGCTGTAACTTTGCAAAACAATCCCTGTGCATGAGTTTTGTACTCAGTAAGTGCTTGGTAAAAGTAAAACTTTCCCGACAGTGTATAATGACAATGTCACATATTTCATATGCCACTCGCTCTATTGGAGCGAGTGTTTCTAGATTATTATTATTATTATTTTTGCAAGATGGCACCACTGGACACTTTGGTGTGCAAGCCCTTTATGGCAACCCATACTTCATTTATGCATTCTGTGAATTGCAAAATAATCTTTTCTGCATATGCAGAATCCCAATCTTGCTTTTTTTGGCTGATTGTATAGTATGTCAACATGAGGCATTAGTTTCGGGGAGGGGGGGAGACGACCAAGAAAAATGGAATTCCTTATCAAGTTCCAGCAAACCTTTGAAGCCTCCAGCTTCATGGACAGTATTGTTTTCAAAACTATCAGAATTTTCAGCATAATGAAAACATTTAATAAGATCTTCTCTGTGTTCATACACAACATTCACTGTGAAATATGAAAATTCCAGTGTGTCCTGGGTCCTGCTGGTGGCCTTTTTGTTACTATGTCATCTAGGACTTCTGTCCTCTTTGGAGAGGAAGAAAAGAGCACTGGGAGCCCAGATAAGCCAGAAAAAAAGTATTCTAGCTTTTAATTTCATTCTGAAGCTTTCTTTTTTTTTAATATATTTAATTTTTATTAATAGACTACAAAACAAAAACAAAACAAAACAATACAACATACTACGAAAGATTACAGCAAGCGCGAAGCAGTAAATCCTACTTGTATACTATTATCTATTTTCTACTTCTAATATCTAACTAAACCTATATCTCTAATATACTATTCATTAAATTCACACTTCATCACTCCTTCTCTCTCTCTCTCTTTCTTAAAGAATCTATAAGTGGTATCCAAATATTCATAAAAAGATTAACTAACTTTTCTTTTATCATCCAAAAATCTTAATTCCCACTTCAAATATTTTAATATATAAAGCCACCCCATTTTTCTCCAAATGTGTTAAAATAAAAACCTTCAAATGTTTCTTTTTAAAAAAAATCTATATCCCCTTTTTATATAAAATTCTTAAAAACAAATCACATCTTACTTAAGTCTTTTCAAATAATAAAACATTATTTTTCTTTTATTCACAAAAGGGTTAACTAACCTTTCCTTTATCATCTAAAAAAACTTCCACTTCAAATTTTTAAATTTATTAAGTCACCCCATTTTTGTCTTCAAATTTGTTAATTCATCATCAAAAATTTTCCATCACTCTTAATATAAGTTTCTTAAAAACAAGTCATATCTATTTGTTTCTTAATAATAAAACATTTTGACACTTTGCCATTACCCCTTTCATCCCTCCCCTTCCTCCTTCCTCTTCTTCCTCTTCTTCTTCCTCTTCCTCTTCTTCTTCTTCCTCTCCTTCATCTTTGAATCTTTCCCAAAAGTCCCTTGTTTTTTAAATTGTATCCACTTTGCAATCTTTTCCACAGAATCATTCATGTCTTCTATATTCCTCTCCCGAAAGACAATTTTCTCTTTATTGGGAGCAAGGGAGGCCGACGTAGGAATTCCCGTATTCCTGAAACATTGTCAATTGATAGCTGGCCATGAAAGCTTCAGAACACGAGAGATCTCTCAGGCTGAATCATCCGGATCAATCTTCAATTACCGAACGTGCATTGAAAGAAAAACACACGATCCAATTTGAAAAAACGGTGTGCCTGCAAAGAGAGAGCAATTTTAAAATACTACGCCACCTGGAAGCTCTAGAAATAAGTAAAAAACCGGTGGGAATACTGATGAATCGTCAGCAAGATTTAACATTCGCGAATCGGATTTGGTTGCCTATCCTGCATAGGAAATCAAACTTAAGAACAGGAATGGGATCCAAAGTAACTGACAGTGGAGATACTGTAACTGACATTGCAACAGTAGAACGAACTGTAACTGACACTGACACTGCAGCAGCAGAACGGACTATCCAGCATGGAAAGAAAGGGAGAGTGAAAACAAGAGGAGGAAGCAATTAATACCAGCTGTGCTAAACGAGCCCGCATGGCTCGCCTGACAGCTAGTGCTTCGCTCCAGACCTGTCATTTCCGCTCTGAACCGCTGGGTTTCCCGCGCTTTTTTTGGTTTAAATTTACTATGGTGAATTGAGGACAGCAACATCCATGATCTTTCGAGATCCCTATGAAGAGGTTCCACGGGGCTGGAACGAAACGTTGGGCTCAGTTCCTTGGATTTTAATGTGATTAAAGTTCAAGCTTCTTTATACTACATGGCTTCAATTCCCGTATTCCTGAAACATTGTCAGTATTCTAGCTTTGGTGACCTTAGACACAACTTGCTGCAATGATCAGGTTGAGTTGGTGAGCATAACAGTGTATGTGGTAGCCATAAGGGTACTGTATTGATCTCTAACTTTTTTTTAACTTCTTTCACCTCTCCAGGCATTACACTTGCACCATCATAGCATCAAGCAATCAACTTCTTTTATATTTAACCCATGGAATCATTTCATCGTTTTAATAACAGAGTAGTAGCAGTGGAGAGAGAAGCATTATGAAGATGTGTATATTATTATTATTATTATTATTAAACAGTATTTATATACCGCTTTTCAACAAAAAGTTCACAAAGCGGTTTACATACAAAATCAAATGATTTAATGGCTCCCTGTCCCAAAAGGGTTCACAATCTAAAAAAGATGCAGAAGAACATCAGCAACAGCCACCAGAGAAGAGACTGTGCTGGGGTGAAAAGGGGGCAGTTACTCTCCCCCTGCTAAATATAAGAGGAGCACCAATTGAAAGATGCCCAGTTAGCAAGAGCCAGTTAGTATAGCCACTAAAGCACTCCACTATTTGATTTTTATATGCATGTTTGTATACCACTACTGACCAACAATGAGTTGATACATCATTTGTGTCATCTGCCTGTATGACTACAAATTCTACTTCTGTTATCTGCTCCTTAACTACCTCCACTACAACTTCCAACATGCAATTAAGAAGTTCATTTTGAATAGTTTTGTATGTGCCTTTGAATACAGTTGCAGTTCTCAAGTGTGTCTCCATCTCTCTATCTAGACTAGCTTCAAAATCTACCAATCCATGATATATACCTGGATTTAAGGATGTCCCTGTTTCAAAGTGCCTCCTTAAAGCAAGTTGGAAAGCTCCACAGAGTTTTATGTGCTCCATTAGTCGGGATAATATGTGGCAGTTCTTATCTACCTCCTGGTTATGTTTCTGAATTTCAGGGTGGTAGCCATCATTGAGCCAGCGGGTGGCGCAGTGCGTTAAACCGCTGAACCATGAGCTGTCGATCGAAAGGTCGGCAGTTCGAATCCGCGACGGGGTGAGCTCTCGTTGCTTGGCCAGCTCCTGCCAACCTAGCAGTTCCAAAGCATGTTAATGCGAGTAAATAAATAGGTACCGCTTGCGGGAAGATAAACAGCGCTCCGTGTTCCAGCCGCATGCTACGTGCTGCGGCAAGGAGAGTCATGCCATCCACATGACCACGGAGGCGTCTTCGGACAATGCTGGCTCTTCAGCTTTGAAATGGGGATGAGCACCACACCCTAGAGTCGGACACGACTGGACTTCATTGTCAGGGGTCACCTTTACCTTTTTTTAGGCATCATTGAGCTGCTGTTCAACGTTCAACTGCCCCAAAAGTTCCAATTGCATTGCAGTGTCCAAATGGTTTGTACTCTGGTCATGCTTTCTCGCATTCTCATTCAGATGTTTCAAGTCAGTCACCCAGTGTCCAAACAGTTTCATTTCCAAAAAGAAGACTGGGAAAGCAAAAGAATGCATTTTTAATGGGGCAGTTGCATAACCACATTGTTTTGGAGTACCATTGTTTGAGAATCTCTGTGTGGTGTCCAGTATATTTTGTCCAGCAATCTGTAGATCAGGCTGATGAGTTCCCAGTGTTTTGACCTGCAGCTTTTCTTGGTAGGTCAGCCTTGAGAATGGAATTAACTGCAGTTGATGCACAGTATTCATGGCTCCTCTCCTAAAGAAATCGCAACTGTTTCCAGTCTATTACTATTCTCAATTATAGAAACAACACTTTGGAGAAGAGTGTGTTTCTTTGTGTTGCTTCACATATCCCCAAATGTGGACTTTATTTATTGTAGCCTTTACTCATACTCAAAGCTAGGCTTACCAGATTTTCCTGATTCTAAACCAGGACACCCCCCCCCCCGAATAATTAATTAATTAATTAATTAATTAATTAAAAATAAAATAAATAAAATTAAATTTAAAAAGAAATTTATTTATTTATTTTCTAATTAATTAATTACCTTGCCTGTCCCACCGCTGCCATTCTGCTTCTGCCGCCGCCATCATTGCAGCTGCCTTCATCTTTTCCTCGTCATCGTCTGCTGCTGTCATTGCCACAATCAATTCTGCCTCTGTCGCCGCCGCCATTGTCGCCGTCGTCGTCGTTGTCTTCTTCTCGTCGTCGTCCGCCACTGCCGCCATTGCCGCCATCATTCTGCCACCGCTGTCTTCATCTTCATCATCCTCCGTCCTTTGGAGCCTCCACCCTGCTGCTGAAGCCACAGCTGCTTGCAAAGAGCAAAAAGGCACTTTTCCCCTGGCGGCACTATCTTGGATCTCATGAAATCTCGCGAGATCCAAGATGGTGGCGCCCAAATCTCGTGAGGGCACATGGAGGTGTAAGTGGATTTAAATCCCCTTTTCCATCCCAAACCTTCCAATCCCCCCTCCCCGCTGGATACAGCACTATCCTTTTCAGCATGGCTACACCAGCGGGGGGGGGGGGAAGAGGATAGGATTGGGCTGTTGGACACGTAAATAACAGTTAAGAAGATAAGAAGAGCCCTGCTGGATCAGGCCAAAGGCCCATCTGGTCCAACTTCCTGTATCACACGTTGGCCCCACCAGATGATTGAGGGAGCACACATTCTGCATTTTGTTTTGCAGAAAACAAATGGGAAAACATGAGAGAGTAGTTAAGGAACTAAAAAGTTGAGGAGAAGTGAGAGAGAAGAGTTTCTGTCAATCTTGTAGCAAGGAGTCACTAGTCTGGATAAGTGAAATAGAGTTGATTAGGCAAGCATATTTTAGTACATGCCTTCCAGCTTTCCAAATAACTGTCTATTTTTCTCACAATGTATCAAACAGATATTGTAAAGAGTTAGGGACATCTCACTGCATGCGCCAAGCATGTAATTTAATATAACCCTGAATGCAAGCAATAACAGCCTCTACATAGGGTGTGGCTGACATGTAGGTACTACTTTACATTCCTCCCTGTAGCAGCAGTCATGTGCTGTCCTTTGCTACATGATTGATAAGGGGATTCCTTCCACTGAAATGAGTTTGGTTCCTGAACTTGTCCCCAGAGTGTTCTTGCCAATGTTGATGTTGAAGATTCACCTGATGGAATATGAATATTGAAACATTAACTGACTTGTTTAATATTTTTTTTAATATTGTTAAATATTTAAATGGGGCTTCTCCCCCGTTTGAACAGAAAAAAGTGGTTTGAACAGTGGTTTGAACAGAAAAAAAAGAATGAGGAATATTTGACATCCGATGACATTTGACGGTATGTTACAGTTTATCTGCAATGGTGTTCAGTGCTGGCTGATACTTCATAGTGGACATGGAAAGAAAGTTAGCACTTGACGGATAACAAAAAGTGGTATTTGACAGTTGGTAGCCTGTGAGATTTCATGCTAAGATATCCGTTTCATTCCCGCTCTACTTTTACACCATATATGACAATGGCTTTTACCATTCTCATTTTAATTTAAAAAGACCTCTTTCCCTTAATAAAGTAACTTTACTGTGTTTTTTTTGTTGTTGTTTAAAAGAAAGCTCCAGAAACATCTGCTCATTTTGGAGAGAACACAGAAGAATGAAAGCCACATGTGTTCAGAACACCAAGCTGAGACTTTCTAAAGGAAAGAAGTTCTTCCCATGAGCTTGTGCAGTGAAATGATTATGAGTCGGTGATAAAAATGACCCCTTTCATGTAAATTCTGCAGAAGGGTGATGCAAACAATGCAGAAGTAAGAAAAATCTTAAATGGCAAACAGCAGGTGAGAAGGTTTTTGGCATTGCTTTTCATTGCTTTGCTTTTGTCGGCATTTGTCAAAGGCTCTGATGGTTTCCAAACTCCATTATTGACTTCATTATTGAATGCATCTTTTAAAAGAAAGTTGTAATATTGAAAATGCTTTTCCTAATATTCATTTCTCACAAGAATAGCACCGCAGTATACAATTAGTGTGGCACAAAACGAGTCTTTTTTAGCAGCAAACATGCCATTTTGATCAGCTGAAATTCCGGCTAGACCAGAGGTTCACTAAAGTTTTCCCCCATCACAAGTCTTTGCGGTGGGGGAGTGACTACAGTGGTGGTGCTTCTGGGATTGCACCACCACCGAGACAAGAAAGGGGGCATAAAACTCACTCAGTGGTCGCTCAACGACTCACTCAACGACTCCCTGATGTGATCACGCTCGTGTTTTTGTCCAAAACCAGAAGTGGGTCATGATCACAACAGAAAGCCATTTTGGGGTGCAGGGAGGCCCGCAGTGGGGATCTCTGCATCCCCCCTACCCTCCGGAAGTCCGGTGCAACCACTGCATGATTTTTACATCCCCTGTCTTGTCTCAGCAGTGACGGTGGATCCAGGAAGTGCCGCCGCTGTTGTTGCACATCACTCCCACTTAAGGGTGTAGTGACCATTAATCCTGGACTGGGGCAACCTCTGGGCTAGACCTCTATCTAGTCCTACTGCACCGAGTTCTTCTTGACACTAATTGGAAATTTCTTGTTTTGTGTTACTATACCTGCAACTCACTGACATCCTGCCCAAAGTACTGATTTTAACTATTTTGAGTTGTTATGATGTTGAGAGAAGAGCTGTATTGGAAAGCTGATTGTTTCTAATTTCTGGAAGCCTTTTTTCATCCTCACATTCCAAGTATTACACCTGGCCTTTTGTTATGTTACTGGCATTTCAGTGGAGCATAGTGGACTCACTCTGGCCAAGGTCCTTGTTTAGAAACACTTTGGGCTCGTTCACATGATACTCAGAACCACCTTTCGAAATGCAAAGGTGAGAAGCATGAACATGTGCATCCCTTCCCTGGTGTGCTGATGTGCCATTATCAGATTGCATGGGGCAGTTCATAAGAACATAAGAAGAGCCCTGCTGGATCAGGCCAAAGGACCAGCTAGTCCAGCTTCCTGTATCACACAGTAGCCCCACCAGAAGCCTTAGGGAGCACAAGACAACAAGATACCTGTATCCTGTCGCCACTCCCTTGCACCTGGCACAAAGAAAACCTACTCCTACAACCAGGAGGTTGCTTATCCCCATCATGGCTTGTAAGCTGTGATGGACTTTTCCTCCATAAATCTGTCCGATCCCCTTTTAAAGGCATCCAGGCCAGGTGCCATTACTACCTCCTGTGGCAAGGAGTTCCACAAACCAATTACACGCTGGGTAAAGAAATATTTTCTTTTGTCTGTTTTAATCCTCCCTCCACTCAATTTGAGTGGATGTCCCCTAGTTCTAGTGTTGTGTGAGAGGGAAAAGAACTTCTCTCTATCCACTCTCTCCATCCCATGCATAATTTTATACGTCTCAATCATGTTCCCCCTCAACCGCCTTTTTTCTAGACTGAAAAGCCCCAAACGCTGTAGCCTTTCCTCATAAGGGAGATGCCCCAGCCCACTAATCATTTTGGTCGCTCTCTTCTGCACCTTTTCCAGTTCCACTATATCCTTTTTGAGATGCGGCGACCAGAACTGGACGCAATACTCCAGATGCGGCCTTACCATCAATTTGTACAACAGCACAGTAATATTGGCCGTTTTATTCTCAATCCCTTTTTTAATGATCCCAAGCATGGAATTGGCCTTCTTCACAGCTGTTGCACACTGGGTCGACACTTTCATCGACCTGTCCACCAGTACCCCAAGATTTCTCTCCTGATCTGTCACAGAAAACTCAGAACCCATGAGTGTGTATGTGAAGTTTTGATTTCTTGCCCCAATGTGCATCACTTTACACTTACTTACATTGAAGCGCATCTGCCATTTTGCTGCCCATTCTCCCAGTTTGGAGAGGTCCTTCTGGAGCTGTTTCATCTGAAACCCTCTTCAACAAGAAGTGTAAATACAGCCCACTGTCCCCCGGGTGGGGATGGGGGCATTCTTGCCTTGCCCCACCGTCAACTGAGGGATGGGCCAGCTAATGCTGGCACTCTATTGGGTGCTTGTGAGGAGAGGGTGCGTGGCTTGATTGTTGTTTGCCTTCTTGCCTTCATTTTTTTTCTTTTTTTGCTGAGGACATATGTGCAACTCTTTTGACTTGCGCCAGAGGGCAGTTTTGTTTTTGAGGCAGCAGGTGTTAGGGGCTTTGCTCTCCTCCATGAGGGGGTCCCTGGAGTTAGTATAGTCTGGTTGGATCTCCTAGTCTAGCATAGGTTTGGCAGGGGATAGTTAATTGTAGGGTAGTTAGTGAGGGAAGCAAGTTTAATTATGCCCCAGGGAGGTGAACTGAGACAGGTTATAAGAACATAAGAAGAGCCCTGCTGGATCAGGCCAAAAGCCCATCTAGTCCAGCTTCCTGTGTCACACAGTGGCCCCACCAGATGCCTCAGGGAGCACAAGACAACAAGATAACCTGTTTCCAGTTGTCACTCCCTTGCACCTGGCACAGAGAAAACCCACTTCTAAAACCAGGAGGCTGCTTATGGCTTGTAACCTGTGATGGTCTTTTCCTCCATGAATCTGTCCAAACCCCTTTTAAAGGCATCTAGGCCAGATGCCATCACCACATCCTGTGGCAAGGAGTTCCACAGATGAATTACACGCTGGGTAAAGAAATATTTTCTTTTGTCTGTTCTAACTCTCCCTCCACTCAATTTTAGTACATGTCCCCTGGTTCTGGTGTTGTGCGAGAGGGAGAAGAATTTCCCTCTATCCACTCTCTCCATCCCATGCATAATTTTATAAGTCTCAATCATGTCCCCCCTCAGGCGCCTTTTTTCTAGGCTGAAAAGCCCCAGACGCTGTAGCCTTTCCTCATAAGGGAGGTGCTCCAGCCCACGAATCATTCTGGTCGCTCTTTTCTGCACCTTTTCCAATTCAACTATATCCTTCTTGAGGTGTGGTGACCAGAACTGGACACAATACTCCAGATGTGGCCTTACCATCGATTTGTACAAAGGCATAATGATATTGGCCGTTTTATTCTCAATCCCTTTTTTAATGATCCCGAGCATGGAATTGGCCTTCTTCACAGCTGCCGCACACTGGGTCGACACTTTCATCGACCTGTCCACCAGCACCCCAAGATCTCTCTCTTGATCCGTCACAGACAAGTTGTGCTGTTATTACCACCTAGATTTATCCAATTCACAGTCCACCCTTTTCCTAAGCGATGGAGCACATTTTTCTCCCTGTGATTGGAGCAGATATGGTTTTTGTTGAGGACCTGCAGAAGGTCCTGCGAGACCTTTGTAGTCTGGTGGGGCAGGGGAAAGTTAAGCTCTAGGCTGGTCCATTTGAGTGGCAGGTATGATGTGGGCCAGGAAATGGGGAGTAGGGTTTTCAGTGTGCACCCTGAGGTAAGCAGGCAGGATCGGGGGGGGGGGCAGTACCAATCGCTAGAGGTTGTCTGGCTCAGAGAGGCTGGCTGGTGATTCCTCGGACTTGGATTGCAAAAGCCAACTTCAAATGCTTTCCAGCTTGGGGGAGGTAGTGCAGTTCAGCTTCCCTCAACACCGGGGGTTGGTGTTGATAGGCTTGGGCTGTCAATTGATGGCCTGCAGCTTGGAGTCAGAGTGGGAATAATGCCCATCTGAACATGAGCTCTGAGGTGCGTGTCCTCTGGATCAACTTTGGGAAACTTTGCCAAATCTGGGTCACACATTTCCGAACTTCCGAACAGCCCCAGTTACATTTGCAAGAAGAAAATGGGGGGGAGGGGACCTTTTACCACCTTCATATATTTTAAAACCATTTGGGAACCAATTTGGTGTGAAAAAGTCATGGGTGGGGAAAGGTTTAAGCTCCCCCTCCCCTCCGCTGTTTTTCATCACTTTCCTTGCCTTACCTCTGCTGCTTTTCAATGGCAAATTCCCATCCACCAAAACTGTGTTTTAAGGCAGGGGTTCTCAACCTTTGGAGGCCTGGGTACCCCCCTTATCACGGTCCAATTTTCTGAAGTACCCCCTGCTAATTAACTGCTAATTAATTGGATTAATCAATTAACAATTAAGGTAATTAATTGTTAAGTAAAAAAGTACTAAAACAATTTAAAATGTGAAAAAAATTGTACTGGCAACATTGCCCAGTTAGCAGGGTATCTTTTAGGGATGCTGTCTTGCATGTTCTGTCCCCAGCAAAAACGTGACGAGCATCAGCTCATGATGGGGCTTCTCAGTAGTGGCCCCTGCGTTGTGGAACTCCCTGCCTTTGGAGGTACAGCTGGTTCCCTTTCTGTTTGTTTTTGTTGTCAGTTAAAAGCCTAGCTATTTCTCCAGGCCTTCATAGAATTTATATAATTTTATCCCCTAAAAAGATTCTGTCTGCATTGTATTGTTTTGTGTAGCTGTTTCTCTTATTTTTGGCTATTAATTGTATCGGTTTTTAAATTTGTTGTGAGCTGCCCTGAATTCTTGCTGAGAACAGTGGGATATAATTTTCAAAATAAATACATGGAAATCATAGCTTCTGGATCACTAGCTAAGGTTCTGCAATATCTTATGCCAGACTCCTGCTGACATCACGTGCATATAGTTGGGGACATGATTGCCATGGATGGTCATGTTTGCTTAAGCTTTAAATGGACTTTATTCATGATGATCACTAGTGTTGGTTAAATATCTCATCACAGCACTCAACCCCATCAATCAAGGCACTTGCTGTTGTAACTACTGCATAGGAATAAATTACTCTCTATTTTATGTTGTCCTAGTGGAGTGGCCCATAAAGATAAAATATTTTTAAGGAGTGCCATAAATTAGCTTTGCTGTCCTTGAATTAAACAAAAGAACCATACGCGAGATAATAGGTCCGGCATTGACTCCAAATGGTAACACAAAGGAGGGAGTGGCGCTACCGGTGTAAATTCCTGGAAGAACAAAGCTTTCCTTGTAGATGATGAAATGAACATCTGTTGAATTGTTGGCACACTGGTATAGTTTTATGAGAATTGCTTTTACCGGGGTCCAAGTGGACAGGGTGGGAGCAGAGACACTTTACCTGGGCTCAAGGTCCAGAGGGCCCTACCCTGAGCTGGAAACCTGTTACCATGAGGAAGAAATTGAGGTTAAATCATAGATCATGCTTGATATTTATGCAGACTTCCTTCTCTTTATCTGTGTATCTATACTACTAATCTCCAGATTCTTTAGTTCCTAGTGGTATTTCCGAAGCATAGGAAACAGCAGTCAGGGTGTGGCAAAAGGAGAGAAGCACCATAAAATTATCAGGGACGTTGAAAGCCAATGTTGCTGGTTGGATTTACAAACCACAGAACATATGTGAGCAAATGAGCTCAGTCTCTAGTCTCCAGAGTGCATGGCAGAATGGACACTTAAGATGCCCTTTGAGAACATTTTGATGCCCTTGAGAACACTTAAGATGCCCTTGAGAACATAAGTATTAATTTATATTAGTGAGATGCCCACTAAATAGCAGGGATGTGGATGGAAAAACGAGTCAGTAGTCTGGTGACAGGTCCAGATTCCTTGTCTTGTGGGCTTTCTCTGCCTTTAATTATCTTGGCACCTGCATTTTTTTAGGTGTCCTGTCTTACGTCCCTGGCTTCTTCAACTCCTCCTTGGCGTCATTTGTTTCTGCCCTCTCCTTTTGGCCTCTGTCACTTCCACCCCTTACTTTGCAGTCTGCTTCCTCCCCACCACCTTTCCTCTGCTGCCTTCACTCCATCTTTTCTCTACCCTCTTCTCTGGTGGGATTTAGGCTTGTCGCAGCTTGTCGCCTCCGCAATGGTGGGGGACCTCATTCTATGGTCCGCCCCCGGAGGATGATGGATCCGGATGGATTCCTGAGGGCTCTGGGGAATTTTCCTGTTGCCAGAGTCAGCGACTCACCCAGCGCCCTGGTTGACCTCTGGAATGGGGAAATGACCAGGGCTCTGGATCTGATCACTCCTGAGCGTCCTCGACCAAGCCGCAGAGTCAGAGCGGCCCCTTGGTTTACTGAGGAGCTGCGGACGATGAAGCGGCAAGGTAGATGTCTAGAGCGACGGTGGCGGAAAACTTGTGCTGACTCCGACCGGGCACGGTCTAGAGCTCACTTCAGAGCCTATTCCGTGGCGGTGGCGGCAGCTAAGAAGGCTTTCTTTTCTGCTGGCATCGCGTCTGCGGAGAACCGTCCAGCTGAGCTTTTCCGTGTGGTCCGTGGGCCTGCTCCATCTGGCCCCCCCAGTAGATGGGGTGGAACACACGGTGGCTCGCTGTGATGAGTTTGCAAAGCACTTCGTGGACAAAGTCGATCGGATTCAGCATGACTTGGACGCCGCGTTAGCAGTATCTAATGATGTCCCTGAGGCACCTGTCCTCCTTCCTGGGATTCTTTTCAGCTTGTAGAACCTGAGGATGTGGACAGGATTCTTTGGAGTGTGAGACCGTCCGCTTGCCCGCTTGACCCTTGTCCGGCATGGCTGATTAGAGCTGCCTGGGTGGGGCTGGCTGAGTGGACGGGGAGGGTGGTAAATTCATCTCTGAGGGAGGGGGTGGTGCCGCTGTCTCTGAAGCAGGCGGTGGTGCGTCCCCTCCTGAAGAAACCCTCCCTGGATCCCACTATTTTGAACAACTTCCGGCCAGTCTCGAATATCCCGTTTCTGGGCAAGGTGATCGAGCGGGTAGTGGCGTCTCAGCTCCAGAGGGTCTTGGAGGAAGCTGATTATCTGGATTCATTCCAGTCTGGCTTCAGGCCGGGGTTTGGGACAGAGACGGCCTTGGTCGCCTTGGTGGATGACCTTCGCCGGGGACTAGACAGGGGGGTGCGTCCCTGTTGGTCCTGCTGGACCTCTCGGCGGCTTTTGACAGCATTGACCATGGTCTTCTCCTGGGTCGGTTGGCTGGGTTGGGGCTTGGAGGCACCGTTCTGAGGTGGTTCCGCTCCTTCCTGGCTGATAGATCCCAGAAGGTGGTGCTGGGGGATGCTTGTTCGGCGCCCTTGCCCTTGAGGTGTGGGGTCCCACAGGGGTCAATTCTGTCCCCCATGCTGTTTAACATCTATATGAAGCCGCTGGGAGAGGTCATCCGGGGGTTTGGGGTAGGGTGTCATCAGTATGCGGATGACACCCAGCTCTTTCTCTCCTTTCCACCTGACTCCAAGGGGGCGGTTAATGTCCTGAATCGTTGTCTGGAGGCAGTTGGGAGCTGGATGGGGGCGAACAAGCTGAAATTAAATCCTGATAAGACAGAGGTTCTTCTGGTCCAGAAGTCTACGACTCGGGTACTGGATCATTGTCCTGCTCTGAATGGGGTTGTACTCCCTCTGAAGGAGCAGGTCCGCAGCTTGGGGGTTCTCCTGGATGCGCAGCTGCTCCTGGATTCCCAGGTGGCGGCTGTGGCCAGGGGGGCTTTTGCCCAGCTTCGGCTGGTGCGCCAGCTGCGACCGTACTTGGATCGTGCAGACCTGGCCACAGTGACCCATGCCCTAGTGACATCTAGACTAGATTACTGCAATGCGCTCTACGTGGGGCTGCCTTTGAAGACTGTTCGGAAACTGCAACTAGTGCAGAATGCGGCGGCCCGGGTGGTTGCCGGGCTTGTCGGTTCGACTCAGTCGGATCGTTGCTTCGGCGGCTACACTGGCTACCGGTTCGTTTCCGGGCACAATTCAAAGTGCTAGTTTTGACTTTTAAAGCCCTTAACGGCTCGGGTCCAGGGTATTTTAGGGACCGCCTCCTTCCTTATAATCCGACCCATACTCTGAGGTCATCGGGGGGGCCCTGTTGACCGTGCCGCCATTGGCGGAAGTGAGGGGGATGGCGGCGCGGAGTAGGGCCTTCTTGGCGGTGGCGCCCCAATTGTGGAATTCCCTCCCCTTGGAATTAAGAACGACTCCCTCTTTAGAGGCCTTTCGGTGGGGCCTTAAGACGTTTTTATTTAGGATTGCTTTTAATGTCTGACATGGTGGGCTGACCTTTTCACAAATGGTTTAAACATATGTAAATGCTGGTGACCCACTGGGGTTGTTTATTTTTAATCTTAAGTGTTTTAATTAATTATTTTAATGTGTTTAATTAATTGTTTTAATGTGTTTATATGTATTTTAATATGTTGTAAGCCGCCTTGAGTGCCCTCGGGAGAAAGGCGGGCTACAAATTCCTAAAATAAATAAATAAATAAATACCCTCTTGACTGCCGGCCTCCTTCCTCTCTTCCTTCACGCTGCTCAGCTATAACATTGCTATAATGACTGAGGAGACAGGTCAGTCCTTACGAAATGAGAAGTGTCCTTTCAAAACCCATTTTTACCCTTTGCCCAAACCATGGAACATGTGTCCCTTCTTCTAAAGACCCACATGTCATACAACCGTGTGTTGAGACACTGATTACTGCTTTCCTTTGTGCATCTGTTGATTCATGATGACCATTTGCTGTCAGGTCTGTTGGCAGTCTTTGACAAGAGAAATAAGCATGTCAATCAATCCTTCCCCCATGACCATTTGTTGCAGACCGATCCAGCGCAGCATGGAAAGCAGCCATGCTCAAGGACTCCCAGGCCACTCGGATATCATGAGCACCAGACGAACAGCCTGTCACTGCTGTCTTTGAAACGTGTAGCCTTCATTCCACCTAGGCGTTCTGCCACACTGATTGGAAATATCCAAAATTATGAGAACAGCCACTATTCAGACAATGTAACCCAGACAAGACCATCATACTTTTGGTTAGTAGGAAAGCCTATCCAGGACTGAGTGTTCAGTCTGCTCTGGAGAGATACCAGATGATAAGCAGTCTAGGACTACTTCTGGACCTGCTTTGCTCCTTGATAGTCGGACTGTGGCCAAAAGTGCATCTCTTATTAGAGATGGCAGATTTAGCCAATGTTAGGCATACTTCGGTCACATCCATTTTGGACCATTGCAACATGATCTATGCACAGATTTCTTTGAGTAGTGTTTGGAAACTACAACTGGTGCAGAAAGCTGCTTCCAAGAGGTTACATTTGGAACACATTACTCTGATGTTATTCAATCTGCATTGGCTTCAATTAAACATCCTGATGATTACCTTTTAAAACTAAATGGTCCATGGTGTCTAAAAGACCACTTACTCAACATGATTCTGCCTACACATTGAGCTATGGGGAGGGACTGTGGATCAGTCATAGAACACATGTTTTGCTTATAGAAGGTCATCAGATCAGTTTAATCTCTGGCATCTCCAGGGAGAGCTGGGAAAGGTTGCCATCTGAAATCAATGAGAGTCACTGCTCAGGATGAGCTAGATCATAGGTGGCCAACCCACGGCACGGGTGCCAATTAGTGGCATGCCGAGCCTTTTGAAGTGGCACGCACTGCTGTTCCTGTTAGAGCCGAGCGCTGAAGTCCCTTCCTCTCTCTCTCGACCCCAGCGCACCTTTCCACGCCTGTGGCACTAGAGGAGGTCTCTGCACCCCACTGCGCCTTATTCTTGCGCTGTCACTGTACTTTAAATATTTTCATGACCTTAGATTTATTTATTTATTTATTTATTTATTTATTTATTTAAAGTGGCACGTTCAAGATTATCTAGATAAAATGTGGCACATGGCATGCCATGGGTTGGCCACCACTGAGCTAGATGGACCAGTGGCTTGGCTCATTATAAGTCAGCTTCTTATGTATTCAGAGGAGCCTTTGCTCCATGTCTTGTGGAGTATCCCATCTGAGGTTAAGCTGGTGGTCATTCAGGAGAGCATCTTCTCAGTGGTGGCACCTAGGCTTTGGAACTCTGTCCCATGGGAGGCTCATCTGACCCCATTCATTTTTGCTTTAAACTGCCTTGTAGATCACCCTCTTTCAGTTGGCTTTTTAATGAAGATTGATTTCCAGCCCAATCGTATCCCCAGCTACTCCATAGCATGCAGCTACACCAGTGGAGCGTGTGCTGCATGCCACGGGGGGGGGGGGGGACGGACAGAAGACCAATGAGCAGTGAGTAAAAAACTCCTCCCCATCCATGACCCACCTCTTCTGCTGCCTTGGTGGACTGTTGGCATACATGGGGAGCCACCATTCATTTCTGCTGGTGACTCTCTTGTGCTCAACAGTGGCGTGTTATTTACGGCATCACCTACGCCGTTAACAACAGCAGAACTCGAGTTCCACTGTCATAACTTCAGGATAGGATTAGGTGATTCCTCTTCTAATGTTGTATTGATTGACTAGCTCCTGTTAAGATTTATATTTTAGTTGTTTCTAGTTTTGAACTGAGATGTTTTGATTTTAATTGAACTTTTGCTTTTAATGATTATGAGCATATATTATATTATATTATATTATTTACAAAAAATATACCAGTAACTTTGATGGGCATTCTGGCTAAAAGACAGCATAGAAATGCTATTATATACAGAAACAAATAATGAACAAATAACTATTAATAGTCTTGTTTGACTTTACAACCATACAAAAGACAATAAAATGAAACAGCCTGCTTGCTTTCATGTACTCCTTTGCCAAAAGACAGTTCAAACAGTAGATCTTTCAAGAAATATGCTTGGGAAAAATGGTCACTCACCTTGAAGGCATGCCTGGCTACTGCAGAGACTAACAGCGCATTCCTGTGTAACCTTGCACCGGTGTAACAGCAGATGCACTGGTGTAAGTGCACTTACACTGGCATAAATGCACTTACACTGGTGCATCTACCGTTACACCGGTGCAAGGTTACACAGGATTGCACTGTAAAACTTAAGGCAAAAAAAAAAAAAAATCACGTTGTCAATTATTTTTACTTTTTGTCATGTTTAATTTATCAAAGCAGAGTTCTTGCAAACACTTGACTTTTGTTATGGAATTACTGTATATGATT
Source organism: Plestiodon gilberti rubricaudatus (assembly GCA_026170595.1). Classification (NCBI taxonomy): domain Eukaryota; kingdom Metazoa; phylum Chordata; class Lepidosauria; order Squamata; family Scincidae; genus Plestiodon; species Plestiodon gilberti. The sequence goes on from JANXHW010000002.1 coordinate 44,193,975, forward strand.
ATTCATCACATAATCTTATTTCCTTTGCAGCAATTGCTATTTCTAGACCACCATCATTGACCTATTTGAATGGGGACAGATTCACCTTTTTATTCTGTAGAAACTGATGACACGAAAATCAGAAGTACACATTGTGCCAGAGGAGCTGTGCCAAATATCAGTCCTTAACTTGAAATAAATCTTTTTTTCAAGTCAGGCTAGTTTTTATATGGCAATCAGTCCAGTTCCAAGCATTGGTGCCACTCGAGGTGGGGCGGAATGGTAAGTTCCACACTGTGCTAACCTTCGTTTACTCCCCAGCACGAGGCGGCGGCCCCGTCCCTCGCTGTCGGAGCCATTCAGTACGGCGAAGGCAACGCGCAGTAGTCTCCCTGCACATTGCCTTCTCCGCACTGAATTGCTCCGACGGCAAGGGGGCGGGGCCACCTCGTGCCGGGCAGTAAACGGAGGTTAGCACAGTGCAGAACTTACCTTTCCACCCCACCTCGAGCGACGCCACCGGTTCCAAGTCATTGCAAAAAGGTGAACTTTGCTTGATTTGATGAATATTTATGAGGTTCCATTCTACTAGTTTACTTTTCTTACCACTAGATGACCCCAAAATAACATTTCAGATTAATTGAATTGTTCAATAGGACTCTAGGTTGCTTTTGGCATAATATTACACGCTCATGTTTTCATGTGGAGAATGAGGTCATAGCTTTGTGGGTCCCAGGTTAAATCCTTGTTTCTCCAGGTAGGGCTGGAAAAGACCTCTGTCGGAAAACTTGGAGTTGGTGCCTGTCAGTGTAGACCAGGGGTCGGCAAATGTTTTGGGCAAGGGGGTCAGACATTGGGCGATGATGTGATCACGTCATTGGTGAACCTCCGGGTTGCTGAGCTCTGCATGGGCCGGATGACTGGGTGACGGGCCGTAGGTTACCAACCCCTGGAGTAGACCATACTGAGCTAGATGGAACAGTGGTCTGGTACAAGGCAGTTCATTTGTTGATGATGACTTTGGTAGCTTTCATAGATCAGACAAATTCATGGAGGACAAGTCTATCAATATCTACTAGTCATGATGGCCATAGAGAACCTCCAGACTTCAGAGACAGTATGCTACTGGCTACCAGCTATTAGGGTGCAACTATGGGACAGGGTTATTGCCTACAAGCCCTTTAGGCATGTGATTGATCACTGTGGGAAGCTGGATAAAATGAACCTTTGATCTGATTCTGCAGGGCTTTTCTAAGGTTCTTATGAAACCATTAAAAAATCCCAGTTGCAGCCCCTAACAATTATACAATGGTACTTCAAGAGGCCCAAAGATCTGTTGATGAAAATGGTCCTTTACAATGGGCCATTGGAAGCTGCTTTATCCTCAGCCAGACCACTGGTTCATATAGCTCGATATTGTCTAAACTGTTTGGCAGCTGCTCTTCTACCACTGAGCTATAGCCCCTGGTTGCTGCCACTAAGCATGTTTTAGATCCTTACTGATTTTGTATATAATATACTGTATTGGGAAGATCCTTGAAAAAGTTGGAGGACTGCTCTAGAGTAAATGAAATAAGCAACACTGAATAGGCTTCATGGATTCCCAAATCTCTTTGCAATGCAATATTTAACATATTTTGTCAATAACACGATGATATCCATAGCTAGCATGCATTAATGTTTACTTTGCTGTATTTAATTAACCATTTGTCAATAAAGAAGGCTCCTTGGCAACATCTGTGGTGTACAATGGATCAGCTGCAGATGTTTTTCCCCACATTCAGAACTGCAGAGAAAACACATTTGCATAACAGATTAGCCCTCTACTATATACTAGCAGTCCAGCTGGTTTCTCCCTGAATTGTCCCAAACCATCTGGTTGGCACGATCCCACATTCAGCATGCCAACATATACCCCTGGAGAATCAAATGTCACTACGTAAGTATGTTCTGGTATCTATAGGGAAGGAGGTTTTCCTAGTGGGCACTATCACTGACCCATATATGCACAAGTGCCAGTAATTGATAGGAAAATGCAAAGCCTCGAGTCGTTTATTACACCCATGATGCCTTCTGCACTTTGACTCAACTTCCAGCATCACAGTTTTGTTTTCTTTTTGCCATGTAAGATTGGCAAAATCTTTTTGCCTTCCAAGGTTTGCAATGTCTTTTTGTCTCTCTATCTGATGCTTAATTGCGGCTGAATTACAATTACACGTCTGCTGCCAAAGAGCCTGCTGAGGCTTTGTCAGCATGTTTTCTTCTCCCAGGCAGGGCTTTTAGGGCTAGGGAGGGTGCTTCCTTACAGATCATCCTTTTGTTATTTTCATGGATATAAGAGAGAGGGGGAGGGAGTTGCCTCATCTTTTCTTGCCATGTTATCAATTTAGCCTAGCAGTCAGGCCCAGACACTTGAGACACTGCTCTAGTAAAGGCTGCTCTACACTGCACATATTTATTTATTTTTCACATTTTATACCACCCTTCCTCCAAGGAGCTCAGAGTGGTGTACATATTTCCTCCCCTCCTTTTTGTCCTCACAACAACCCTGTGAGGTAGGTGGGGTGAGAGATAGTGACTGGCCCAAGGTCACCCAGGAAGCTTCGTGGCTGAGCGGGGATTTGAACCTGGATCTTCCCAGCACGTCCCGGGCGCATGCGACGTGTGCGGAGCAGTGTGGCTTCCTTTTTAACCAATCGCTATGGAGTGCGGGAGAGCTGTGCTCTCTCGAGTTCCGTTGCGATCAGTCGTGGACCATGCTCATGTTTCAGAGAGGGCGGGATGCGAAGCAAACTGTCTGACCAATGAGATGATAGGGGGCTTTCAGCCAATTGGAGCGCACTTGTGTTTCAGCCAATCAGCGTTGAGCTTTATTACAAGGAGGGACACTCAGAGGGACAAGCATGTTGAAGAAACTGGTAGAGCCTAGTGCAGCATTTCAGGGCGGGGCGTCCTGTCCCCTACGCTTGCGAGCCTCCAAACGCAAATGCAATGCAACCGGAGTTGGTGTAGATCAGCCTTAATGGGTGTCTCTCTCCTCATTTCCCTTCTAGGGTCGCTGGCTTTCCTTTCAGAGTTAACAGTTCCACCTTAAGAATGATATGGAAGCTTCCTACCTTATAGAAGTGTGTCTTCCGAATTAGTGGCAATGAACCAAGGCACAGATGACCAGGTTTGCCCTGTGTTATGGGATTCTGCTGTGTTTGGAGACTCTATTGCTGGGAGTGCCTCCCCAATGGAGATGGTAGCAAACCAATGAGCTGCTGTTCCTGGAGGGGATTAGAACCCACAATTGCAGCTGCAGCCCCCTCTTCTTTTTTATCTGTTCCCCTTCCCTCCCTTCTTCTCTGGCTCCAACCCTCTTCCTAGGGTTAGAGCTGGCTGCTGCCAGCTTGGTATCCACTGAAAGAAGATGGCAGCACTGGCACTTACATTTCTGTTCAATTCTTGTACCATAAACCAGTGTGGCTGGAGGGCCAAGCATTCTCTCAATACTTGGGGGTTCTGGTCCTACACTGTGAAGCATGGGAGAGGAAGTGTGGAGAAGAGGAGAGTGGAGACACTCTAGCCCACCACTATTCTCTTTCTCTTTTCCAAATACAGTGTGCCACGGCGGAGAATAGAGTAGCTGCCAAGCCAGGCAGTAGAGGAAGGTGGCAGTGGCAGCAGGGAGCAGCTGAGGAGGTAGTGGGGCGGAGGCAGCCATGATGCTCTGCCTCAGGAGCCCAAAGGTCTTGGGCCACCTCCTGATGTTCCACCACCTTGGGTCAACAGCAAAGCAGAACAACAAGGCAAAGCAACAGAACAAGAAAACCATTTCTCTCTCTCTCTCTCTCTCACACACACACACACACACACACACACACACACACACACACACACACACACACACACACACACACACACACACACACACACACACACACACACACACACACACACACACACACACACACACACACACACACACACACACACACACACAATCACTCAGGATAAAATCAATGCAAACTGAAGCCCCGTCTGAACAAGGTGGACTTTATCAACCTATGAAAAGTTGCCTAGATGGACCTCCTGAGAGAGGGAGTCGCGAAGTGTGGGCACCAAAACCTTCTTCTTCTCCCAGCCCTGCATACCCACTAACAGTAATGGTGGTAGGATGCGAAGCATCTTGACAAATCTCAAAAGGTGAGAAGGACCATGTTGGAGGAAAATCCTGGCTGTATCCAGGATGCATCAGGTCAGACATTGCTTCCTCCACTTGTCTACACCCCCAGAGGCCATTCAACCACCATGCCATTATTAACTAGTATTTAGCTGGGGTGTAATATGTGCTCCTTGGGACTGACACTCTGTATGCTTGTGAGAATAGAGTAATGTAGTCTCAGTCCTGAATATGAAGCTACTTTAATTTCTCCAAAGGGTGATGGGTAGCAGCTGTTCTTTTCTTCTGTTTTCCCTTACTATAAACAAACAAAGCTGTGTGTTTATTATCTTTAAACAAGGAGAGCCTTTCCTGCTTATTCCCTCTTTGCAAAGTGAACGGCAAGCTACTGTTCCCAGCCTTGTTTTGTTTTCTTGCATCCTTCTCTTTTGCTAGTTTCCATGTGTCGCCTCAGAATCGGTCGTGCCATTGGCCTTTCAAGCTCTAGGTAAGATAGAACTATGCAGTGGTGTTGCTAGACCCCCCCCCTGCCCAGGGCTGCATGATATCACAGCGCCCCCTGCAGTAATGTGCTACCCCCCATTGTCGTGTCACCCCAGTCACTCTGTCCCATTTGGAGTCTAACAGAAGCGGGCCCGGATCACGCTGGGAGACACTGCTGCGGCCACTCCTCACAAGGAGACCGCATGTGTCACCTGGAATGGTGGCTCCCCCTGCCCTATGGCAGTGACACAGAGGCAAGCAGTATACCTTTGAAATCTAACTGTGAGTCTATTGTTTGCAGACACTGAGAACAAATACTGTTTATGAAATGCAAACTTGGTGTGTTGGAAAAATAAGGGACCTTCTAAGTCATTAAATGGAAGCCCTGTGCTCTCAGAAATGTGCTTCTCCAAATGGCTTCAATAAATTGTCACACTGAGGCAGTGTGATATTTGATAATTATCCACTGGTGTCATAAGGCGTAATGACAAAAAGTGATCACAGTCTAGAAGCCTTTTATACTGAGCCAGCAATTTTAACCATCTGCTGCATAATTGTAGGTTGAGGGTTATGGACAATGGGGCTATACGGTCATTAGTGCTGATGCCATTTTGAGGTGCAACAAAGGTCCTATTGGCAAAAGGCCTAGCAAGAAAATGGTGTGGGTTGTTAATAGAATGGTGATAGAGACAAAGTACGGCAATTAGATGATCATGACACAGTCCTAGATAATCCACGTCCTCTGTGCACTTGGCTCATTTCCAGACATTACTAGTGAGAATAAGGGAACCATTAAGAGGAAGATGTGGGTCAGTTTTAGTATAAATTTTAGGGAAGTCCAAAACAATCCGTACTGCATAAAGTCGTGTCCAGAAGCCATTGGTATGGGCAGCCTTCATCTCAAAGAGTCTTGCTTGCCTAAGGCTGTCCAATGAGCTCCATGGCTAAGTAGAGTTTGGGGCATATCTTCCACTTCCAAAACCAACAGTCTACCTGGCTCCATGGCACCCCATCAACCTCAATAAAGCTCTATGTCTATGAGATTTGTGATTGTGATTCCTTTCCATTCCCAAAGAAGTCTAGAGCAATGGCTTCACCAACATAGCATGATACTGTTGCAAAATTGGAATTTGAGGTGTGAAGGAGCCCTCAAGCAATGCCTGATCTACAGCCCAATCCTAACTAAATGCCTGTGCAGAGATGCAACGGGGCTGGCGCAAGCCATGCTGCATGGGAATTTTGGTTCCTTGCGGTAAGTCCCAGCAGGTCAACTCGGACCTATGCCAGCTCTATAGCTGGCACAAATCTGTGTTGATTCATGTTGAAGGATCAGGCCTGAGAAGGGGGTTTGGATATGGCATGCACCAGCGCCACCGATCCCACCCACTCCCGGGCCCGATCTGCCCACCTCCACCCCAATCGCCGCCTTCCCCCCGCCCCTCCTCTCCCTCCACCCACCCCGCACCGGACTTACCTGCTCCAGCAGGCATCCTCACAACCGTTGATGCCAGTGGGAAGGCTCTAGCCTTCCTGCTGGTGTGGCTAGGCCTTGTGGCTAGGCTATGTCCTATTGCAAAGCGCTTTATGGTGCTTTTGCAACAGCACATGCTGGCAGAACCTGCTTCCAGAACTTGCGCGTTACTCCCCGCTGCTGCCGCATCACCCTCTACCTCCACCACCGCTGCGTCACCCACCGGGGTTTCCGCGTCACCCCCCGAGGCCTCAGAGTTTAGCATCACATCTGAACACACCCATAGTCTGTAGCAGCAAAACCAACAAACACAAGCCCTCTGCTTTTTTCCAGCAAGGATCTTACCCCTTAAATAGTAGCTGGGCAGGCAGAAATTCAGCAGGCAAAGCTTTGCCTATCACTCACTGTATCGCCATGCTGGAAAAAGCTTCACTCCCTTGCTAACTTTCTGCTTGGCATGGACTTCTAGAATAAGCACAAAGAGGGGTCTTTCCCATCCCTACCTGGAGATGGCGCTAGTAACTGATTCTGAGACCTTTTCTGCATGCAAAGCAGGAGAAAGCAAGTGCTCTCCCACTGAGTTACAGCCCTTCCACAAGCTCAAAGCTTCCCAGTACCTTATGAACGGTGTAGATAACGTGAGAATGGCCCCCATGGATAGGTTCAGGATGGCTTCAGAGAGCTCTAAGTGGCCCCAGTATTTTCAGGATAACTGTGGAGAGGTCCTGAATGCAGGGAAGACCTTTAGAATGGTGCAGATAGGGCTGAAAATGGCTGCCATGAATGGCTTCACGAGGCTACAGGACCTACATCTGGCAGGCAGCTGTGCATAACAACAACAACAACAACAACAACAACAATGTAATGTGCTTGTGGTGTATTTACAGAATAGACAAGATCCCAAACTGGTCCTCAAGTCTTCACAATATTGGGGCTAGTACAGGGTTCTGTGAAAGCATTAGCAGTTGATTTCTGTGGCCTGTGCTTTTGCAAACAGGACATAAATATGCATGACAAATTGTGTGGTACACCATTTCCCCATTCAGTATAAAGTGAGTGAAGCAGGAAGGTACCAGGTCAATATTGTACTGCCAATGATGCTGGCATAAATCTAGAACAAGTTGATTGAAATCTCCAGAATTGGCTTACTCTTATATCACTCCAAATAAATTTGACCTGAAGGTTTCCCAGGCGAATATCATACATGTGGTACTGCCTCAGTACAGAGAAGATAAATCTGATACTTTCCATAATATTAACATACAGCAAGAAAAGACAGACTGAAATTCGCTGTAGGGCTGCATCAGGCAAACGCGTCCTAGCACTCCCTTATTTAACGGCTTAAGCCTGAGCTTAGATCTGTCTTGCCTTGCTGTAGCTTCAGAAATATAGGGCATTCAGCAATTTAAGCCACAGCTGAGAGCTCATGAAATGGATTTACAAAGAGTCGACAGTCACCTTTGACAGGATTACAGTGCAGGAGTTATTTGTGCTGTTTATAATGTTAAAAGATCAAACTCTACCCAATGCATGAAGCAGAAGAATAAATATCCCCTTGCACAGACCTCACTGCACAGGCGAAGCCAACCCTGTCAAAATTCAGCTGTATGCAACTCACAGTTCAGTTGTTGCCACAGAGAGAAATTAATTTAGGAGAACCCGCAGCGGCAAGCAGAGCTTCACATTTGGGGGTCCGTTGCATACAGCCTATGTTCAATTCCTTCTTGATTGTAAGTTGTAAATTACGCCTCACCTAGCAGCGTTAGTGGAGTGATTGAACATCGACTGCCATAACTGGATCCCTACAGCTTCCATGTTAACTTGTTAGAAACCTGTAATAAAATCTTTCCTCCTAGTCTGAAGAGAAAAAACAATTAATTTGTGGATGTCGTTTGAAAAGCATAGCCTGTGGTGAATGGGCTATTCTTCAGACCAAAAAAAGAAAACCCTGCAAATAACTGCATTGGAATGATACAGCCTAGAAAGCAAAGGTAACTTTGCACTACAATATATAGGTGATAATAATATGTAGGTGGAACCTTGAATTTCCTCAGCGATCTCACTGTAGATGCGAGTTTAGGCTTTCATGGCCAGCGACAATGGTAGAAGAAAGAAAGACGGGTTTAAATGCCATGATGAAAAAATTCTTATAAAGCAAGAACTGGTGCAAAAACCAAGAACTGGTGCAGACCAAGGACTAGGTTCAAACAGAATAAAATTCTTTAATTTTTTTCATCATGGCTTTTAAACCCATCTTTCTTTCTTCTACGATCTCACTGTACATTTGCAGTTTGCAGTTTGTTTGCTCTTAGTTCTCAGCATGGCTGGCCCTACCACGTTCAGGTAGAACATCGGGGGCCAGTTCTCCGACTCACAGTCCATTCAGCACCTTGCCATTGATGGTCTATCAAAGAAGGATTCTAAATGGCACCATGCTGTTTTCCCTTCCTTATAGAACAGGAAAGAAGGGGGAGAGTGGTTTGAAAGGAGGAAGACATTGGAGGTGAGATCTTAAAACAAAACAAAAAGAAGAGGCAGGGGAAAGAAGAGAAGGGCTGTTTATACTTGGTGCTCTGCTTCAGACAGCAAAATGTCATGGGCCAGCTCTGGTTCTTGTGGTAGGCACTATCTTTTGCCTAGATCAAGCTGAATCAGGATACCAATCAATATGCAAAATGCTGGAGAGCCCTTACAGCATGTAAAGGATACCACTCTCTCAGCGCAATCCTGCGCAAAAAAATGGCGGTGGAACGTGAATGTGCCATAAAGCATGTTCGTGACGACTCAGGAGTAAGGGTGGTCAGTGCAAGGCTGGCCACCCTCACTCTGCCACCGGGACTTCCCCATGGCCGCCAGAGGCAGGTAAAAGATCCCCTGGTGGGCGCAGGGGCAATCCGGGTGGCAAGGGAGGGGGCCATTGGCCAAGCCATTCCGAGGGGGGCGGGGAGGCATCCGCCATATCCCCCCATGGATTTGGTCAACACAGCATGGACCATGTGGCCCACGCTGCATCCTATCTGGGGAAGGGTTCTGCTGGAGGTCTACTCAGGGGAAGTAGACATTTGCAGCACTGCAGCATTGCTGATCCCTCCCCCCTCCTGGGTCCAAACCTCCCACCCCCGCCCCATTATGTCTCTCCCCACCCACCTTCATCCTCCCCTAACCCCTGCGCCACTCAGAGCAGGACTTACTCCATGGCGCATTGTCCTGTAGCCTTCGGCAGGCGGACAGCACATTGGTGCTGCCTACTCACCGGGTACAGCAAACATGCCTTATTTGCAGCACCCTAGGCGGAGCGCCGGTGCTGCAATGGCCTAAGGCAGCAGTAGGATTGCACCGTAAAAGTCATCTATGCAGCTAGGAGAGGCTGGTCCATTAGAATGAATAGGACACTATCCTACCAAGCTCAAGCGATCCTCAGCCCCCTGTGCCTGCCACCTTACTTACCACTGCTCCAGAGGTTGGCATGTTGTCTGCCTTCTCCCTAGCCTCAGTTTGGTCTTCTCTTTGTGGACTGTGGTTAAGAACATAAGAAGAGCCCTGCTGGATCAGGCCAAAGGCCCATCTAGTCCAGCTTCCTGTATCACACAGTGGCCCCACCAGATGTCTCAGGGAGCACAAGACAACAAGATACTTGTATCCTGTCGCCACTCCCTTAAATCCTTGGTTGGCAAATCCTTCCCTGCAATGACTCACAGACATAGTTTTTGGGAGAAGGGGGTTGGGTACAGGGGGAAGGGAAGGTTCTTCATGGTCAATGGTTATCTTCACCGGTCACCCATGAAGAAACAGTGGAGGAGGAAGTGGAGCCCCTATGGGAGGGAAGGAAAGATTTACAGGTTTGGTCAATGAATTCTTGTGGAACTCCTTGAGCAATCAGGGGCTCAAAAAGATGACAGAAGCCTTCACACTGGCCAATGAGCAAGTGTGCTGGTTTTGGGCTGATGCCTGTGGCTTGGCTGAGACTAACTGGCTCTTGTGGCTTTGCTGTTGTCTTGTTTCCTCAAGGAGCAGCAGCAACTTTTTGTCTGAACAGGAGTCCTGCTGCTACAACTACACTCTAGTGAGGAGAGGAAAAAGAAGCCTGGGCTTTGTTTTGTTTTTCTGTGGGGCTGAATGCATTTCCTGTCGGTTGGTGTTATTCTCCTTACTCAGCCCAAGTAGCCCTTCAGTATTGGTTTGCTAAGATCAGATTAGTCTGCGACAAAGAAGGCCATGCTACATTATCACAAATAATTTACATGTGCCAGGAAATATAGAAGATCTAAGGTTCAAAGAAACTCTTACAAGTACTGATGTGAGACAGTCATCCAAGTCTTGGAAAGGTTATCTTAAGCTGGAGTTATTAGAGCATATTTGAAATAAGCCATAGAAGCCTTTCACAGCTGTCTGTGACTAAAGTATCCACTCATACATGAGCTGACATATCCTGTTCAAGGAATCTCCTCGTTCTTACCAGTATCTTTAACGAATGATGCCAAAAGTTTTACTATCTCCCATCCAAAATGTTAGCACAAAAATGTTAACTTAAGCTGTAGTACAGCTTATTTGAAAAGCTCAAAGAAACCATTTGACAATTGCCCATTGCTAAAGTGTCTACTCAAACAGGAATTCAAAAACTGTAATGAATCTTCCCTTTCTCAGTGCCCTTGCCATATCAATCAGACATCACTTCTCATGCAAAATCTAACTGATTTTCTTATTTTTCATTTCAGCATTGGGATTCCCCTCCCCCCCCAAAAAAGTACATCAAGTTAGGCTGCAGTATTATGTACACTGACCTGGAAGTAAGTCCCATTGAGCACAATAGAAATTACTTCTGAATAAACATGCGTTGGAATGCACTGTTAAGGTCCAATCTTATGGGCTAGTTACAGCAGCGGATCTAGCGATCTGCTGCTCTAAATGACCTTCTGGAGGCACAAATGTTGAGCCGCCATTGTGTGCTACAGAGCTACTAGCAGAAACAGCCAGAGGTTCCATGAGCACACCAGAACTGCCTGGATGCTCCACTGGTGCAGGTAAGGTGCTGGAGGGGGCGGTTCATGGGCAGTTCAGGGGTGGGGATTGGGCTGAACCAATGGGCGGTTTGAGGGTGGCATGGGGAGGAACTTGGCAGCAGTTGCACACACTGGATCAAATCCCCCTTTTCTAGCCTGGTCCTGCCCTCTTTGTCTCCTTGGAGGTGTGCCAGCAAAATAGCTGACATGAGTCACTGGTGATCAGGCAACCTACTGGCAGGTAAATGAAATATATTTTTTACTTACCTCTCTCACTGGCCATCTGATCCCCCCCCACCATAGCATGCAACGTGCACTCCGTTGGCACAGCTGCATGTTGGGACTGGCATGGGATAGAATTGGGCCAGACATAAAATGTAACATTAACCCAACACTCAAATGATGATGCTATATATTTTTTTCAGCCAAAATGACATTCCAAATAAGAAATAAATGATGCAAACTCAGGTAAACACTTTTCGCTGCACATTTTTTTTCCAGATTGAACCCTGTTCCCATAGCTAATAGAACAATAACAAAAATCAGTTGAGATACTATTTTTCCATCCCACAAGTGTCAAAACATGTTACATTCATTTATTTATAACACATACATTCATTTCAATTGACTGCTTTGTTTTCCAGTTGTTCAGCTGAGCTTGGGGGGGGGGGTAATTTTTGTGACTGGCTATGGGTGGGCTGCTTTGCCATTTCTGTTAATTATGTTAATTGGTTCCTGCTTCTGTGATTTCTTCTGGTTGTCGCTGCTTGTCACTGATTTTGTGTGTGTTATTTTGAGTTTATTGTTATTGACTTTTATTGTCTGGTTTTTAATATGTTCTGAGCCACCTTGAGTTGCCTCCCCACTGGGAGGGGAAAGGCAGGATATAAACATTCAAATTATATTATAACTAGAAAGCCGACTGTTCTTCCAATATTTTCCCCAAGAGCACTTTTACTGTCAATAACAATTTGCCAACTAGGACATGATGTTTCCGTCTTCAAGTATCTCTTAGATAACACAGCAAAACTGCTAATGTATTTAATAGGATTTCATACCAATTAGTTTGCAAATAATTCTTAAAACACTTTTCCAATATATTTTCGCCCTCCTACAACTGCACTGGATGTGAGAGACATTCGCATCCCAAATTGATTTCTAACAGCCCAATTCGGTGTAACTCTTGCACCAGTGTAACAGTAGATCCACCAGTGTAAGTGCACTTATGCCAGTGAACAGGCGTGTCGCTATTGCGAAGTGCGCGGGGCGGACCACCGAACGGTGACGCGCGCAGGGTGGACCACCGGAGGGTGATGTGAGCAGAGGGTGATGCGCACACCCACGCGAGCGTCACCTCCCCTGCACGTGTTGCCCTCCGGAGGCTCCGCTCTGAGGCCTCCCCGGCCAACGCGCCAGGGCCTTCTGACGAAGGCCCACTGCGTCACAACGTAATTTATAACATTTTTCGTGCATGCGCAGACCATTCCTGAGGGAAAAGTGCAGCCCTTTTCCCTCAGGAACGGTCTGCACATGCGCGAAAAATGTTATAAATTACGTTGTGACGCAGTGGGCCTTTGTCAGAAGGCCCAGGACAGCCGGCTGGGGAAGACGTCCCCGGAGCCGGCTGCAACGAGTGGGGGGGCAGAGTTGGGGGGCAGAGTCGAGGGGCACCCAGGGCAGCGTCCCATCGGGTCGCCCCCCAAAAATCGCGGTGCCCCCCCCCTTCAGTCCATTACCATCACTGCTTCCTTCCTCCCTCTTGTTCCTGCCAGCCTTGTTTGAAACAAACAGGACAGGCAGAGCTGCAAATGTCTACAGCAGCAGCAAGGGAAGAAGAGTTGGGCTGGTGCTGCCCCAATTCTCTTCCTGCTTTCTCTTAGGGAGCAAGAAGAGGGTCAGAGAGCCAATTGAAGCGACTCCATGGTTGGCGGGCCAGAGGGGAATAGTGGGCGGATGCAGGGTGCACTCCAGCAATTTACTCAAGGTGTCTTAAGTAAGCCACTATTTGCTCACGCATGCACACCCAGCAATATTGGAACACAGGCCTACAAATTTGAGCATCCATTAAACACTTTGGAAGTGATGATGGCGGCAGTGGCTTCACGGGGCCCAGACAGCCCGGGACTGACCTGGGACCGGAGCTCGGAACTCGGGACAGTTCTGGGTTTTCCGGGACGGATGGTAAGCCTAGTTAATGGTGTTTGTGATGAAGGGAGACAAACAGTTGCTGGAAGGTTAAAAGTATTGCCTGGAATAAAGGCTGCAGAAGACGCTCCTTGGTTTAGCAGGTAAAAGGGGGTTAAAAGTGCAAATAGAAAAATGTTTCCAGTAACATCCCTCCACTGGGAATAACTTTTTTTTTTTACTTGGTTGGCCAGAGCAATAAAACCTGTTAAGGAAGTCGGGCAGGATTGCAAAACCTCATATGTATTCTAGTGCTGGCAAAGAAAGACAACCTCCTTTGTCTCAACCAGTATTAAAAAGCAACAATACCAAGTGGACCCTTAGAAATGCTAGCAGCTTCCTTGGAATTAGACTTTTGCTGATGCTTTATTTCCTCAAGGTACATTTCATAGTTCACGTTCAGCATTTTCTTCTCATTGTACCTTATCTCTCATTCCGCTCTTGGTTTTATCTGGTCTATGGTCAGCAATTGCTTTTGATAGCAGGTTTTTTAAAAGCGGATTTACTGCCTCCCTCGGTCCTCATTCTGACAGAGATGATGGCCATACGCTACCAATTGGAACATTTGCAATGACCCTTTGCTCGTATGACTTTATACAAGTGTTCGGAATCAGGGGTGGTGTCAAGGGTTCCTGCGCTCACCTGGCCAGGCCCACCCCTGAACCCTCAGTGTTGATGCTTATGGTAGCCCCCAATGCACCATCAAAGGGCAGTAGGTGGACAGTGGGCCCCCCAGTGCAGGACTTTGTTCCAGGGCCCCCAGCAATGTGCCATAGACGCTGTTGGGAACAACCAGCTATGCACTTCATCAGCGTTAGGCTTAGAAGAAAATCTAGAAATGTACTTACTGGTGTATCCAAAAGCAACCAAGGGTCTGTGGCAAAGACTAACACATTTATGGTGGCCCAGGGATTCTGAAGCTCAGGTTTTGTGGTCTGTGGTGCCGTAATAAAATAGTTGGTCTTTAAGAAGTCTCAGTATTATTAAAATCATTCTAAGTGCATTTTCAAAGGTGGTGCAACCAAAGGGCACTTCTCAGTTCACAATGTTAAAGTGAAACAGAAAGTGGAAGAGAACCCATTTTTCAATCACATGCACATTCTACTGTAACTGTTATAATAGCCCTATCCTGTACAGGATTGGGCTTCCGGCTAGAGCACATTGTGACAGTGGAACACACTTCCGCTGTTGCAAAGAGGCCGCTGACAGCATGCAGAGCACTCCATCGGCGGACATTTTGGGAGTACTCCCACAAGAGGCAGCAGCGTTCCCCAGCCATCACCAGTTCCAGCCACGCAGGTAAGCCAGCGGTTGGCAGGGAAGGGGCAAAACTGGGCGGGGAGGAATGGGGCAAAGAAGGCTGCAGTAGGGGGTGGATCTGCGCCGGATCCAATCCCCTCATTTTATAGCCTCCTACACCTTTCTTCTCCTTGGACTTGCACCAGCTACAGTGCTGGTGCACGTCCAAGGAAACCCATTGTGGAGTGGGAGGCTTGCAGAGGGGTAAGAGGAAGATTCCCCTTTCCTCTCCTAAGCCTAACAATCCACGTCCCCTCACTGGATACAACATACCTGTTTTTGGCACGGCTATATTGGCGGTGGGGGGGGGGGAGAGGATAGGAATAGGTTCTAAGTTAAGATACTGGGATACAAAGTTGACTGTATGTTTATGGGGTTTATTTTGTTTAAGAATATTTATTCTATTTTGCAAACAGAGTAGTGTATAAGTTTTGTTGGAGTAATGCTATGAAAGAAATGAAAAAGAGAGTTGAATTTAAGCAAATTGTTTGTTTCCTGAGTTGTTTCTTCCGATAATGTATGAAGCCATTATGATAAATTTGAGCTTTATTTGATTGTATTTTTTCCTATGTTTGTAATGGCATCATCTCTTGTGTGCCTCTCTCTCTCTCTCAGAGAGAGAGAGAATCAATTTTTTAAAAAAGATGTATGTTCTAATGAGTGAAAGCTTTACTTTCCAATTACACAAAGAAAATGTAAGTGACCTGAAGAGGCACTTGGAAAACAAATACCCTAAACTAGGAACATATCTTTGGAAGCAAATTTGTAAATACTTATCCAGCTGCATATCAACAACATATCTAGTCAAATATTTGCCCATTTAATGCAAGTTAAAATGGTATCTTAGAAGAATAGAAACTCTTTCTAATGCCCTGTCTAAGCTCTTAAATTCTGAGTATTTACTTGAGATTAAATCCAAGTTTACTAACGTTCTTTTGGAAATTTCCTTCAGCATTGCTTTTACTTCCTTTTAATACATTCCTCAAATGTAAGTTTCTCAGATCTCCAACTGGGACAGAGTGCTAGACCTTTAGGAGATGGAATGTGGGCAGGTGTAGCTTGTTAAACCTTAGAGCACAATCCTAGGCATGTCTACTCAGAAGCAAGCCCCACTGAACACAATGCGGCTTGCTTCTGAGTAGACATGCCTAGGATTGCGCTACTGTGGCCATTCTGAGGTGTGTGCTATATCCTGTGGGGGAGTTTCAGGCCCCAGAAGTCTCCTCTGGGTAAGGGAACATTTTTCCCTTGCCTGGGGGGTTAAGCCTCCACCCTCTGCATGAGCCTACTTGGATCTGCACCAGCTACTATGCTTGCGTAAGTCCGAATGGACACAGGAAGGTGGAGCGAGGCTGGGAAGGATAGGATATCTGTGGCGTTGCTACTGATAATACCACCCCATTTCCAGCCTTGATCCACCCCTTCTCCACCCCTGTCACCTCCCCATTCTGCTTTCTCCCCGCCCTGTTCCTCCCATCCCCTGCCCCCACCGCCATGAGACTTATCTTCTTGCGTCCAGCAGCAGTCCTCCTGCACCGCCACCAGTTGTGGCAGCACTCCTAAAATGGCCATCAGGAACAAATTTTCAACAACAAAACTGTGTTCCACCACTGCCATAATCCCCTGCACATGCTGGTCCAGTCTTGGATAGGGTTGGGCCGTATGTTTGCTTGTACTCCTTCCAAAATCCACGCCCCTTTCCAAGATTGCTCCCCCCACCTTGTATTATCCCCATTTTGTGTTAACTCTTTCTGTGTTTTAACTTTTCACTTGCCTGTTGTTGGTTGAACTCAACCTGAACCTTTTCCAAGTCTTCTAGAAGATCCTTGGCTTTTTTATGCTGTTTGATAGGTTTTTGGAGAACTCCATGTAACTGGGAGGGAGGCTTTCAAGGATGGTCTCTGTCTGGGTTTGACCCTGACATAGGGGCAAATCAGGGGAAAGGAAAGAGCCCTTAAAGCTAAACACCTTCTTAAAAAGGTAAAGGTGACCCCTGACAATTAAGTCCAGTCGTGTCTGACTCTAGGGTGTGGTGCTCATCCCTATTTCAAAGCCGAAGAGCCAGCATTGTCTGAAGACGCCTCCGTGGTCATGTGGCCAGCATGATACTCCTTGCCGCAGCGCGTAGCATGCGGCTGGAACACGGAGCGCTATTTACCTTCCCGTAAGCGGTACCTATTTATCTAGTCGCATTAACATGCTTTGGAACTGCTAGGTTGCCAGGAGCTGGCCAAGCAACGAGAGCTCACCCCGTCGCGGATTCGAACTGCCGACCTTTTGATCGACAGCTCATGGTTCAGTGGTTTAACCCACTGCGCCACCCGCTGTAACGTCTTCTTACCCAGCATCTTATTTGAAAAAGGAGGCTTTTCTCCTATCAAAGCTGTTAAATCTTGCATGTCAGTGAATCTTCAGCCGTCGGTCATCTGAAGACTTGACTGAACTTCAGAATTAAGATTGTTAAGACTGGCTTGCACAAACATACCTCAAGTCTGTGAGCAGAAGCTACCTTCATGTATGTTGCATTTTGATTCCTTTTTTAATTTCCTGTGTTCTTTGAGGCCTTCCATCTTTCTTTTCTTGTAATCAGCATCTCTTCTTGTTATCAAAAATATATGCCTCGCTTTGAAACAAGCTGATAGTGATAACTCACAACCACTCTCTTAATGCTCTGTTACTGATCTCAGAAGAATAGGGAGGGGCTGTGGCTCCTGCATTGCCTGCAGAAGGTCCCAGGTTTAATTTAGAGGAAGGTCGAGCTGCATTCCTTTCTGAGACACTTGAGAGCTGCTGCCAGTCAGTGTTGATGTTACTGAGCAAGATGGACTAATGGTCTGACTAGATGTACGGACCCTTCCTATGTCATAGGTATAGGGAAGGTTGGGAAGACCCCTGCACCTAAGCCCCATTCCCAATTCCACGTGAAGCAAATGCAAAAAGGGACATTGCCCTTACTAGTCCTGCATCCGACATCCAAGCATACTTTGAAGAGTTCTGTGTTAGATCACTGAATGCTTCTCCCTGCTACAGGTGACTAGACGTCAGGGAGGAATGTTATAACCTACCTATCTTTCTGACATGCTGGCCTGCTATGTGCAGGTGTAACCTGTCCAAACCCTGGCTACACAGGTGATGCTATTACCTACCTTTTCCAACTGGATGAATGGGGTTCGTTGAAGAAAATGCGATGACAATGTCCTCCTTTCTCTTGTGGTTCTAGCAGCCCAATCCTAACTAACCTTCCCCCCACCGATGCAGCCACACCACTGGAACATGCGTGCATTCTGTGGGTGGGGGCAGTCTCCTCCAGGTAAAGGAACATTTGTTCCCTTGCCCCGGGGTAAGCCTTCGCTGCCACGATGGGTCTACTCTGACCTGCACCAGCAATTTTGCTGGCGTATGTCTTAGTGGACCTGGGAAGGGGGATCGAGGTAGGAGTTTTTCTTACTATGATGATGTCCTTGTCCCTGAAGAAGACAGAAGAAGACAGTCAATCTGGCGAGGCCGTGTCTTTATGACAGCAAAAGACTGCCCCTACTTGGGTATTCTGATCATGATCCCATGTTTCCACTGGTCAGAAAAAGTCTCCCCGGACTTCATTGAACAGCCCTGTCAGTTTTGTTAGGGCGATGATGTCAACTGCTTGTGGCATTTTTGCTGTGATTTGATTGTTTCCATCAGCTTTGATTTGCAGCTTGCCGATTGCAGCCTGCACTTCTGACATCTCTGCTGAACTGGCTACACTGCTCTGGTTATGATGCAGGATTGTGCCTGCCATGGGCAATTGGAAAGCCCCCCCCACACACACACACACCTGTGTCAATTTTTCCCTTGCTTATGTGCACGAAGCACATGAAAACTTTGCTTTTCAATTGGACCCACAACCTAGTTTGAAAATTCCTCACTGACATTTTTTTTTTTGCTTGTCACTTTGAAAACAGCTCTGGGCAACACTCGGGGACAATGTCTTTCAAGCCTCATCAGCCAGAGCTGGCAACCAACAAAGACCAACAATGTTGTAGTATCTCACTAAGGTATGAACAGGACCAAAAGAAAGAGTGCAGCTTTCTAAATAAAAATGAAGCCCTGGAGAAAACAAGAGGGGGAGGATAAGGGTATGCAAGGGAGAATTGAAAATGTTGGGAAAACCATTGTGCACAGAAGAACAGAGAAAGATGTGTTGATAGGACAGTAGAAATTAGAAGATAGACTGAAACATTAATAACAATCAGTTTAATTAGATAGAAAGAAAGAGGATACATACAGGATTTGGCAGGCGCATACAACCTTATTATTCTGATGATTCTCCCTCCGACAAAGCCTCTTTTCTGAATTAAAGCTAAAATTGCTCCAACAACTTCAATGGTTATTTAACAATACGAAGCCACTTCATAGCAAGTCAGATCGTTAGGCCATTTAGCTCTTGTTCACACTGACTGGTAGCAGCTACCCAGATCAGGGTCTTTCTTTCCCAGGCCTATATGTCAGGATTTGAACCTGGGACCTACCACATGCAGAACATGAGATCTGCCACTGAATTTTAGCCCTTCTTCTCACACAGAGAGAGAGAGAGAGAGAGAGAGAGAGAGGAATGTACATGGTCTTGGAGAAGTCTCTGATGGAGAGGAAAGTTGACTCCCCCCCCCCCGCTATAGATTACCTTTATCTTGATGGTGCGTTTGTTGAGCAATGCACAGGGTTCCAGATTAATTGTGGTTGTTTGCAACCCTGAATTAAACTCTTTACCATGATTCCTCTATATTTTATCCATGAGTCAGGGCAAACTTTGAAAAATAATTTCTCAATGCTTTATATGAGGGTCCAGATAATGTGCTCTTTGTAGGGCTGCCTTGGAAGAAGGAACATTAGCAAAATGCTGCGGCCGAACTGTTGGGCATTAAGACTATGTGCCCCCACCCCCCATTGTTGCAACAGCTGCACTGGCTACCAGTATCCTCCCAAGCTAATTCACCATGCTGGTGTTGACTCTTAAAGGCCAAACAACTTGTCTGATTGCCTGAAGGGCTGCTAAAGCCATATGAACCTGTCTTGTTAAGATCTACTGGGGAGGCCTTCCTTTTTGTCCAGCATTATCTGAGATTCAGTTGGCTGGGATGCAGAGCAGGGTCATTTTGGTAGCTGCATCGAAGTGCTGGAACTCCCCAGCTAGGAAGGCTCATTTTGACCCCTGTCTGTTGGCTTTCTACTGCAGAGGTTCTCAACTGGTGGTACGCGAGGTGGGTGTCAGTGCAGTGGTATGTGTGGCATCCGCGGACACCCACCTCGCATCATAGAGGCCTCGGCACGAACCTGAAAATGCCGGTAGGAGGCTCGACTCGGCGGCCAAAGCTCCAGCGTGCGGGTTTTGCATGCTGTGAAAAGCCCTCCCACCCGCCTGGAGTCTTACTGGCATTTGCAGGCTTGCGCCAAGGCCTCCAACCCAGAAGTAACTGGTGATGATGTCATCGCCAGTTACTTCTGGTGGTACGTGGGGACCTCCATGGCCTGGAAACTGGTTTGCCAGATTTGGGGGGTGGGGGTTGAGAGCTGCTGTTCTACTGCATTCTTAAAACATACCTGTTCTGGCCCAGAACAGACTTCTGATGCTTTAAAAAAGTATGTTAACTGGCTGTTGTGATTCTTGTTGTTTTGGGGGTTATTTCTTGTAATTGTGATTTTATTGTTGTGAGCTGCTTTGACCATCTGTTGTGATGAAATATGGGATATAAATTTTTGGAATAAAAATATAATAAATAAATAAATAGAGAATGAAGCCATGGGGTAGGGAGTTTGTGGAAGAGCAGAAGTGTCTGTTTGGCCATTTGCAATGATCTTAATGCGCTGTTCACACTTTGTGCTTGTGCAAAATCTGTGCTCATTAATGTCTGCTAAATTGAGCCAGACCCCACTCTCCCATTCTGTTCTGGAGCTGTCCATTGTGTAAAGGAATTACTACCTTTCTTTGATTGTCCTTTTACAACTCCTTGTTATGCAAATAGGAATGAATAGCCTTGCTCATTCCCCTTAGAAGATAAATGTGTACCTCAACCAGGAATTGTGTGTGCATATGAATGAACATGAGAATGAATTGTTTATAGTGTTGGCTGCATTGTACCAACAGAAAGCTAATCCAGAGGACCTTGGCCCTGCAATGCTTTGATTTTAATATTATTCATGTTAAAGGGGAGGAGATCATAACAAAGCCAACTCCATAGGAAACAAGCAGGCAACAGAGTTCTGGAGCAGTTAGGGATAGATTGCCTGTACAGTAATTCCAGTATGGAAGATTTAAATTATAATTCTCAAATCAATTACTTCAAACTAACTCAGTTGACATCAGTGAGGCCATAATGTACTAGTAATAGATTCAGGGACTGTGGCTTTATTTTGTCAAAAGATGTTTATTCATTGTTAATTTCCTTCAAGGATAATTGTGAAGTTCACATGCCACTTAGAGATAGGCTAATTAAATTATTTTTTTCTTGTACAAATGGATTTGCTCTGAGGCAATGACTTGACCTATCCACTTAACAAGCACAAAACCTTTCCCGTTTTCTTTATTTTAACGTTCAAACCACAATCCACAAAGCATCAGCTTCAGATTCAACTTATGTAGTTTACAAGCGCAATCCTGTGTAGAAACTGTGCCAGGGGAGCGCGTGCTCCCCTGGCGCAGGATGTCACACAAGTGCCATAAAGCACGACACATTTGCTGCGGCCAACACTGCTCGCTCTACCATCTCCCCGGCCCTGCACTGGCCGGTAAGACCTATGCTGGTCAGGACAGGGGCGGGGGGAGGGCGGACCGGGCGGCAGGGGGGGTAGCAGCCATTGGCCTCCCGGGACCTGGAGGGGGCGGGGATACCGGGGGCCGAGATCTCCGGTATCCAAAGCTCCCTCCAGGTCCCAGATACGGCAACATGGTCAGCGTTACTGTGCGCGAACTCTAGAGCTCGCGGCCTAGCGCACATGTGAGTAGACCTACCGCCGCTGATACCGGGGGAAGGGGACGATCGTCCCCTTCTCCCGAGTTGTTTCCGGGCTGCCCCAGAGCAGCCTGGGAACTCGATAGGATACGGCAGCCGGCCCTTTAGGTCGACCGCCGTATCCTACACAGGATTGGGCTGCTCAAGTCAAATAGGGATAGCCATTCTTTTCTAAATGATCAAGAAAGGAATCCACTGGCCGGATCCTTAGTCAGGATTGTGCTGAGAGAGAGAGAGAGAGAGAGAGAATCCTATTCCCCAGTATTCAAAGCGCCCTGCCCTCTTCCTCTCCTCTCCATAATACCTGGCATGGGTCCGAGGAGACCCAAAGGTGGTTAGAAGGCCTACTGAGGGGTAAGTAAAAAAGATTTTTACTTATGTCTCATTGGCCTTCTACCCCAGTGTGCAATGTATGCTCTGTTGGAACAGCTGCATGATATAGCGTGGTGGGGGATAGGGTTGGACTCATAGTTCAATTTAAGAATGGATTATGAGGACTAAATGGATGAGCCCAGTTAATCTAGTTAATAAAACAGTTTTCTTCCAGTTTGTGAAATAGTCTTTAGGGGTTTTCACTCCGTCTGCAGCAGAACTGTCATAGTGTAATGGCTAAGAGACAGCTGTGAATCAGAATTTCTCTGGTTTGAATTTTGCCTCTGCCTTGAACTCACTAGGTGGCTTTGTGCAAACGAACTACTCTGTCTCAGCCGGAGCACCCCAGCTGCAATATAGGAATGATCAAGCTTAACTGACAGGGTTGTTGTAAGGATTACATCAAGATTAAACGTGCGAGAGGTTTTGTACACTCAGAAAGTGCTATGCAAATTACACATGTTGTGAAACATTCATAGCCTGTGTTATGTTCTCACCAAGATCATCACCAATGCTAAATCTACTGAGCAATCTGTTGTTGATCCATCGGTGCTTTGTCTGGGATTGGTCAGTTCACAGGTTGGATTCTTCGGTTTTTTGCAAAGATAGTAGTGGCTATATTGGCAACCACCTCTTCAACTCTATCTCACAATGATATATTAGTTAGAATGAGCTATTCACACTTTTCCTTTGATGCACTGATTCATGTTGTCACCTGTCTTGTAAGGACCGAACTCCAAGTGATGATTCTTTCATGGATCTCCCAATGTCTTTTTCTTTTGCCCAGAGCAACTGTGAAGGGTCAGTTTGGACGAGGACTGTAGTGTATGAAGAAGAAGGGGTGTGGCCTTTTCTCCCCATATTGTAGTCCCAATTCAAATCAAACTCCTGACAGTAGTTCTGAGCAACAAAAAAGAAGAAATGATATTGAGAGATCCATGGATCATCCAGTTTGGCCTTTAGCAGGTCTACTATTGTACCAATAAGCCCTTTGGAGATCTTTGATGCTGTTTGGCAATAATGTTTGAGCTAAAGCTGGCCGGACTACTGGGAAAATCTACCAAATCAAGAGTGGGGAATGTGTTCAATGATAATGAATGAGTCCCATTTGGTAATAATGCCTATATTTCAAACCTCCCTTGCTCATTTGTATCCCAGGAAATGAAGAATATATTTGCATGATTATATAAAATCAGAACATACTAATCTAGAAGACAGAAGTGCTAGACTGGGATTGATGTAGGGAGAGCTATGATATGATGAAGCATATCCAGAGGCAGGGCCATGAGGCTGGTTGAACATGTCACCTCAGGCAGTGGACTGGGAGGCAGCCAGCTGGTGGAGGAGGATGCCCATGCCTGTCGGCTGCCGCCTCTGATCCACCACCTGCCAGGGATGTGGATCAAGTTTCTGACTCCAAGTCTCGAGTCAAGTCCCAAGTCTCTGGGTCCAAGTCTCAAGTTGCGAGTCCCTAACTATGTAATGGGGAAAACGGGTTTAAACCTGAATAAAATTTGACTCATCATAAAATACTTCAAGTCTCGAGTTGAGTCTTTCGAGTTTTTTTTACAATCGCCGAGACACGTCAGAGTCAAGTCATTGACGCAACTTGAGTTGAGTCCGAGTCAATAGACGCAAGTCTAAAACACTGCCACCTGCTCCAACCGGCTGCCCCATCCTCCTTTTGCATGCGTGCTCAGGGACAGGAGGGCTCACTTCCTCCTGCCGTGCCTGCAGCTCTACCACCATTTCATCTAAGGTGGTGGGTGGAGAAAATGCATTGTTTCTTCCTTTAGAAGAAGCGGTGATGGAGCTGCAGGCTCCGCAGGAGGAGGATGAAGATGGCACAGTGAATGTGGGAGTGCGCTGCAGAATTTAGGGGGAGCTTAGGGGGCAGGTTGCCTTGGATTGCCCTGTCCCGAGCAAGGCTCTGATGTCAAGAATAGATAGAGCATTCTAAAAGCCAGAGAACGAAGGAAAGCCAGAATTACCAAAAAGCCATACTCTACTATTTTCCACTTTTGCAACTGACATTCTTTGAATTATCAATGGGTTTGCAAATTACATGTGGTGAATTATTCAGAAAGAGAAGACAGCAAAGGCTATTGGAACTTCTTGTAACATGTCTGCTTTATATATATATTTTTTTAATCCCTGCAAACAAGGGAGGAAATAAATCCTGGTGTTGTTGTGGTTTTTTTTTTTTCAAAGAGAACCGTGATGACATTCACTAGGTAGACTGTGGGTTTTTTAAAATGCAGATTTACACACAAAAGACTCGAAAAAACCGTCAGTACCTGACACCCTGAAATTCCTTTTCTACACTGTTCTCCGCTGTTATGTTTCTTAGCTGCTGCTGAGGAGATCTAGCATAATCCTTTTGACAGTTTTGGATCAAAATAGGCAATGTCAGTAATCCATTGATGCAAACCCATAAGGCAATTCCTATTGTTGGCTGTGGTGGATAATGCACCCAGCATCTTCTTCAAGCTCTTTCTCCAGTAGCTGGTTATAAGAATGACAGCCTCATGTACTATTTACTTTTAATATACTGCCAGCGGGTGGCGCAGTGGGTTAAACTGCTGAACCATGAGCTGTCGATCGAAAGGTCGGCAGTTCGAATCCGCGATGGGGTGAGCTCACGTTGCTTGGCCAGCTCCTGCCAACCTAGCAGTTCCAAAGCATGTTAATGCGAGTAGATAAATAGGTACCGCTTGCGGGAAAGTAAACAGCGCTCCGTGTTCCAGCTGCATGCTTTGCGCTGTGGCAAGGAGAGTCATGCCGGCCACATGACCACGGAGGCGTCTTCGGACAATGCTGGCTCTTTGAAATGGGGATGAGCACCACACCCTAGAGTCGGACACGACTGGACTTACTGGTAATTGTCAGGGGTAACCTTTACCTTTTTATACTACCCCAGCATTGATGAGTACAGTCCATGTTCAATTCAACATGAGTTGACCTGCTATTTTGGTATAGCTGTAATGCAGTATTTTAGTGCAGTATTATTTTAGATGGGTTTTAAGAAGGAATTTGAAGGACGCGAGTGAAGGAGCATCCCACAGATGTTCAGGAATGCAGTTCCAAGTCTAAGGGGCAGCAAAGGAGAGAACAAGGCGGGTTTTGTTATTTTTTGCCTCTTGTGCCACATTTGCAGAAAGAACAAAAATTACATTTTTTGTAAAAACAAAAAAACCCCATTACATTACAGAAATGAATCATGTACTCTCTTGTTTCCCTATCATCTTTAAGTAGCATGTCTGACATAATGGAAGAATATATACATAGTACCACAACTGCTTTAGTGTATTTGGTGGTATCATTATAATCCCATCCCAGAAATTGGTGGTGGTATTTTTTTTTAATCTTTTGCCAAATAGTCTGAGTTTTATGATTTATGGAACCTATTGCCCACCTATCTATAGAATGTTAAGTTCGTACAGTAAAAAAAGCCTCAAGAAGCCATTTTAGCGTAACAGTCTGGCATGCTGAATATTGTTGCCCATGGGATATTGAGTTTGAAACCGAACAAATAAGATATATTCTCATGAATGGATATTGAGTACCCGAAGGTACCATATAATAGTGAGAAAATGAACTCAAACATATGCATTATTGAGCAGCTCATGTCATCTTTAAATAAGACACTCATTCTTGTTTCATATTTCATTCCTATATTTTATTAGGCGGCTACTAATCCTTTATACTAAATGTCCTCTTTAATAGATTACAACAATGACATTTATACAAGGCTTCATTACTGTCATGAAGACATCTCATAAATAAAGTCTGCCGTTTTCACGGGACTGAGCACGGAGTTTGAACACATTGTTTTTAAAAAAGATAATAGAATGCTCGAGGCTATGACTCTTATTGCTCCTTGCTCTCTTGTTTCACATTTGTTAGACTTGTCCTCCAGACCATATTGTTTCTGTGACCTCAACCGAATTCTGTTCATACTGTCCACCTAGCAGATATTGTAACAAGGAAGCCATAGCCTTAAACAATCCAGTGCTAGTTGCTCAAAATATTTCACAGACAGCTATTTAATTTTCCACATCTCTGCAATGGTGTCACATTTACCTGTGTTATATATGTCCCAAATTATGTTTGTGTACTTCATTAGACCATTCTCATCATGCTCTAGTGGGGGCCAGGTAAGTAAGAAGGTGGCAAGAAGCTGTAGTTTCTCCAGTCTCTTTCAGTCTGTTTCTGAGCACAATTCACAGTGCAATCCTGACTAGGATCCGGCCAGTGGCCCATGGCCGCCAGCTGGATCCTGTGCACCGGCAGCCAGCGTGGCCACCTGGCGGGAGGTCTACTCGGGGAAGGGGACACTCGTCCTCTTCCCTGAGTGTAAACGGAGGCTGCCCGGATGGGCTTCCTCGGATTTCTGCCAGCTATTTTGCTGGCGGAAGAGGAGGCCATGTAAAGGCCCCAGCGCCCTGCAGGGGTCAGAATACGGCCATAGGCCAACCCCCAACTCCTCACGAGCTGCCTGGGCCAATGGCCACTCTCCCCTTCCTGGCAAAACGCCCCCCGCTGGATCCTGACTTACCTGGGTCCGGCGTCGGTGGGGTCCTCCTGGTGCTGGTGCTGGGAAGGCCGGCCTTGTGCCGGCCTTCCCGGCTCTCAAGGAGGCGCAAATGTGCCTTATGGAATGTCTTCTTCCTTATCAACTTGCCCACTTATCAACTTCCTTATCAACTTGCCCACCCACCATATGTGTTACAGGACATGTGCTGCATCCTGCAATTGGGGGGGGGAGTCATGGAGGTCTCCTCAAGGTAAGGGAAAATTTGCTTGCATTGGCACGCGGCGGCGGCGTCCATTTCCTCTGCCCTGTAGCGAGCTCTGGCTCCCCTTCTCCCAGATGTATGTTGCCAGGGCAGCCATTTTCTGAGCAGCTGCTGTTTGTTGTGCTGCATCCGGATGCCCTGGGGGGCTGCCAACATAACAGAGACCCATGGATGTCCAGGCATGAAGCCTGGGCCCCTGGCACAATGGTGACGGTGGCACCAGGGTAATGCGACTGACGGTGCCTTGGAAAACATCACTCTGGTACTCTGCAGCAGCAGACGACATGGACCAGAAGGGCTGGGTGACTGTTGACCTCCAAGCCAGCAGGATGTGTGGATATTGCAAAATCCCAGTGCTGCCTGTGGGACACTGACGAGACAGGCTGAACTTAGGAGGTGCTTGATCTGCTCCTCTGGGGAGACCAGAGCGGGGGGCTCAGTGGAGGAGTGCCCGCTGGGCAGGCTGTAGTAGGTCCCCATGTGACACCCCTGGCCGCTTCTTCAAAGAAAGGATCATCTCGGGTAGCAGGGCTCGGAAAGACCCTGCAGAGGCTTGGAGTCCTAGCAGACGATGCTGAGCTAGATGAGCCAGTGGGGCCCCACTCAGCGTCAGCCATGGCCTCCTCTGTTTCAGGATGACGACGGGTTTGGGCTTGCCGAGCTGCCTCTTTCTGCCCATCTCCACAGAGGCTCCCCATCCATTCCCATCCCAGTCCATTTAGAAGTGGGTTTTCTCTGTGCCAGGTGCAAGGGAGTGACAACAGGAAACAGGTTATCTTGTTGTCTTGTGCTCCCTGAGGCATCTGGTGGGGCCACTGTGTGATACAGGAAGCTGGACTAGATGGGCTTTTGGCCTGATCCAGCAGGGCTCTTCTTATGTTCTTATGTTAAAAATTGGATAGATTTGGGCCCTTTGTTGCTTTTTTACGATGTTTAAATCTCTGTGTTAAACACTTTTAGGAATTTATTATATCTTGGTTTCTATATCTTTGATTTTGTTTTTCATGTTAGATAATTTTCACAGAAAGGTGGTAGGTATGTCTAAACATAGGATGAGCGAACAATACTAATTGTTAGGCAGGGATCATCATATGAATTTAAAATTCCTGTTGGTTGCATCAATAAACAACATCTAAACAACATCTAAACAACAAAAAATGTTTCAAACCTGTGCTAGGGCAAAAATGTATTCCTTGCATCTCCTGTGAAGTGCATCGTTGCAAGAAGTAGACGAGACACTTAGAATCCTGTTGAAAATGTTCAGCGGAGCAGAATTGGACTCCGCACACTATACTGTCCCTTGTGCAGTCAATGGCCATGCAGCTCAGTGAGGCCAAGTGTCAGTCTGCCATCAGTCTGGCGGCCCGATTGTAGCACAGGCTAGAAGCTGTTTCGCCATCTGGCTCCCCTCAAGAGCTACACAGACCATTTGAAACCATTTCAGGAAAATTGCACTGTCTGGGAACGCTTTTAAAAGGCATGTGTGATCTTTGGGAATAAAAGCTGTAGGCCAATTGCATGCTGTGTTACGTTGTGTACTCAGGAACAGATTCACAAGATTGGCTGCTACGAATAAAATACCTTCTACAGTGTAGATAAGAGGTACTTTAGAGCTACAGAAATTGTTAAAGAAGATGCATACAAGAGTGTCACAACTTTGCAACTTCTGATGTAACTTCCAAAATGGCAGCCTGCTTGGCATCTTCCCAGAATTCCAGGTGCACATCTAGTGAACACATCTTCCCATAGGGGAGATAAGTGAATTACATTGGAAGCATGGAAGAACACATGAGTGACAGCCCAATCCTATCCAAAGTCCCGCGCTGCGCTGGGACGCAGTGGCACTGGGGCAGGCTCCACTGTATCCAGCGCAGGGCTGGAGGTCTCCTTGAGGGAAGGGGATGATTGTCCCCTTCCCCCATGTCGAGCCCCAGTAGCCCCTATAGGGCTACTCGGATGTGT
Organism: Plestiodon gilberti rubricaudatus; assembly: GCA_026170595.1. NCBI lineage: Eukaryota > Metazoa > Chordata > Lepidosauria > Squamata > Scincidae > Plestiodon > Plestiodon gilberti. Next base: position 44,222,675 of record JANXHW010000002.1, read on the forward strand.
GCCACTTAAATGGCTAGAGCAGCTCTGAGCATCCTCATGTTGGGCTTTCAAGCCCGGGATGGGAGACAGGATTTGGTGGAGGCCTCCTCCACTGAGCCCTCCCCCTCCCTCCCGGGCCTGATCCACCCTCCTCCCCGCCCTCTCTTCACCCGAGAACACTCCTCCCTGCAGCCCTCCCCCCTGCTTCCCCGCCACCTGGTGCGAAATTCTCCTGCCCCAGCAGGTGCTTCTCCTTCACCGGCGGAGGCCTGCTGGCACTGACCTCCACACCAGCAAGACTGGCCTCCATGCCGTTGCAACGTGCTTTGTGACACGTTTGAGACCATGTGGAGCTCAGTACTGCCAGTGTAGACCAGCATAGGATTGGGCTGTGAGTCTCATACGTTTCTTAGGGATGAATCCGGTGGTGTCCAGAGCCTCCCTCACATCATTTTATATACTGGGAAACTGTGAGTAGTTCATACAGAACTACTGCAGGGGTGACCAAACTTGCTTCATGTAAGAGCCACATACGATAAACTTCAGATGTTTGAGAGCTGCACTATTTAAGAAGTACTGAAATTCTTAAATATATTTACTCACTATTAACATTAAACTTATGTTTTAATCCAGTGGACTCTCAGTTTATACCTGGTAAATAATTATAAAGCTTAGAAATGTCCTATTTACCTTTTACCGGTATATTAATTGTGATGCAAAAAGGAGCTCAGCCAATGTATTTCCGAGAGCCGCACATTATAGGTCAAAGAGCCACATGTGGCTCAGGAGCCACAGTTTGGCCACCCCTGGTATATAATGCTTGCTGCTACTATCAGCCAATCATTTACTTCTTAAGTGAATGGAACATTTACAAATCTTGCAAACTTTGCAAAGGAAGTGGTGAGAAGCTACATTGTGCCACACTCAGCATTTTAGAGAGCAGTGCCAAATTGCTCCGTTGCAAATATATCTTGGCGAGGGCTGCTTCATTCAAGAAGCAAAAATGAATTTGTATTAGCAGACATTGAAAACATCTCAGAGATGCTCACTTAATGATATTCCATTGACTGCTGGGGAGGGAGACGCATTTGTTCCACTTAAAACTAATGAGCAAATAGTCAAGGTTAGCATGATTTCTATATCAAACATGTCTCTGCATTTTTAGAACAACGTGAATCAATAAAGTAGTTAAATAGTGCTCGTATTATTGAAACCTCTCATTTTCAGTGTTCTATTAAAACAGCCAGGAATCCAAAGGAAGTGAAAGAAATGCAACACATTTTGGACTATTTAAATACGACCCACACTTTGTTTGCATGGACTTTTGTGGACATCCAGTTTACCAATACTGAGTATACTACTTGTTACTTTCTTAAAATTAGAATTGCTGAAATGATTTCCATGTTTGGACCCCCAATAGCAATAGCTCAACATTAGCAATGCTGGTGTTGTACATAACCAAACGGTTCACCAAGTGTTAATATAAATCCCTTTTCTTCCATTTGTTGTGTTTAGATCATATTAGTTTGGGGTTGTGCTTACTAATGTAATGGGCAACTGAAAATCACCACAATCCAAGAGAGCCTCATGCATGGGTAGAGGAAAAGCATGCATGAAGTCAGAGACATTTTCAGTGTTCTACTGTATGTAAGAAGGTCCCTGCTGGATCAGGCCCAATGCCCATCGACTCCAGCATCCTGCTTCCCACAGTAGCCAACCAGATGCTTCTGGGAAGCACACAAGCAGGGAATAAAAGCAGATTGCTCTACCACTGTTGCTCCCCCATACTGTCACTGAACCTTGAGCTTTCATATAGTCATCATGGTTAGTGTCATTTGGTAGGCTGGTCCTCCATGAATTTGTCAATACTTTTTTAAGGCATCTAAGCTAGTGGCCATCATCACCACATCTGTGATACTGAATTCCATTGATAACAGCCCAATCCTAACTAACTCCCTGCACTGTGATGACACGGCCTCCACTGTATCCCACAGGGGTGTTTTGGCTGCTGGAGGTCCACGCGGGGTAAGGGGACATTTGTCCCGCTCCAGAGGGGTCAGTTTTGATAGGATTGGGCTGTGAGTGTCCTCTGCCTGAAGTGATCCAACAGGAGGAGAGAAGAAGAGTGGCGGGAGACTTAAAGCAGGAAATTTATTGGATTTTTAGGAGGGAGGAAGAATTGTTGGGGGTTGGAGGAAGAAGAGAGAAGAGAAATTATCTATCCTTAATCTGCTGGGTAGACTTGGGTACATTCTCCTATGAAGCGAGGCTGAACTACACCGCTTTGTGTCCTGAGGAAAAATGCATCCCAAAAGATTCCGTTCCACACAAACACTTCGGGTGACCTCATGGTTGGGCTGCCTATAGTTGAGCTCTGGATTCAGTCAGAGCAAGGTGCTCATTTGAAGTTCTTTGTGGTCCTGTGTCTGTCTCTGACCTTGCCTCGCTGCAGGGCAGGGCAATACAGATATGGCACAGCAGCTGGAGCTATCCTGACACTCCAAAGATGCTGGAAGGGAAAGGGTAACCCAGTAATCTTTCGACCATCCCTAGTATGCAGCAGTCTTCATGCCTTAATGAGTGGACTTTCCCATTTTTCCTTCATTTGAGTTCAAGAGGAAAACAGCATCTAAGACAGGAATGCTGATGTTACAGTAACACATATTTTTGTGTGTGCGATTGTAGTTGCGCTTGCTTTGATCTCAAAAATAACGAAACACAAAAATCTTCAAATATTTACATCAGAAACCTCTATGCCAAGTGCGCTATCACTTTCAAACTTATTGAAAGCACTTGAAAAATCAAATAAAACAGAACACCCCCATCTCTTTTTTTTAAAAAAGAACTCTCAGGTCCCATTGTGACTGATTAGAATTTTTGAATGAGTGAACTCAATGTGCTCTGTGTATCCCATGCTACCAAGATGAGCTCCATAAACAAAGTCATTTGTTTTGATTTTTCTCTAATTAAAGTAACAGTGGAGCTTATTCACCCTGAAGTCTGTCTCCTGTTATTCTTTCAACTGGCTAAACGTAGGCTGCTTACTCATTTCTGTTTCTGCAACGGCCTTCCCCCCTGTGTCCTGCGCTAAGCAATCTTTTTGTGGACTGTGTTTGATCAGCAGGCAAAAACTGTCTGTCTGACGCCTACAAGAGGATTTTTCTTTCTTTTTTTTCACCAGAGGTGTCAGGCATATGAAGTCGAAAAGGCAGGCTGGGCTGATACTTGAAATGGAAGGAAGTAAATACGAAGAAAAAAGAAGCGCAAACCCAAAGGACCGCTTGTTTTTGTGCCCTGTGCTGTTGTGGTAATTACACGAGCCCACATGAGACCCAGATGATAAAAGTGAACGTCTGCCAGCAACGTCGGGTCTTCTGGGCTAAGGGTAAAAAAAGGGCCTAAAGGGAGTACATAAAGTATTTCAAAGGCAGTTGAGTCTTTGGAATACTAAGTAGTCCTTTCCTGGACACATTTCTCTCAGAAGTGAGGAATCAAGGTGGCGGGAAGCAGACAACAAAGAATTAGCCCACGAAGCACCTGCCAAACCTGATGTATGATTTCCCTCACATTGTTTTCCTCACAGCTTTCATACCTGAGTTCTGACTTAAGTATAGAAGCATCTCCTGCAGCTTGAGCCAGCTCAGTGTGGGAGCCAGAGTTTGCTTCACTATCCCATTTAGGCTTTCAGCTTGACGCAGCCTCCTTCGTAGCCTTCAAAAGCCACAACAATGACAGATTTCTATGCTATGCCTTTTTTCGTTCTCCAAAGGAATACTTATTGCCAGCACAGAGAAATTTCCAGAAGCTGTAACGAGCCACCTCCATCGACTTCTCTCAAGCTGTTCACCATGTTGCCACAATTAAGACATTAGCATTTCTACAGTGTATAGTACAGGGGTGGCCAAACTGCGGCTCCTGAGCCACATGTGGCTCTTTGACATATAATGTGTGGCTCTCAGAAATATGTTGGCTGAGCTCCTTTTTGCATCACAATTACATATAAAAGGTAAATAATAATTTTTCAAGCTTTATCATTACTTACCAGGTATACAGCACAATCCTATCCAATTTACACCACCAGTGTAACCAGCGGTGTAGCAAGAATGGGAGACCCCAGAACAGAAAGGGGATTCAAATCCCCTTTGAATCCCCCTTTGGAGGGGATTTTAATCCCCTTTCCGTTCTGGGGCCTCCTGTTCTCGCTGCACTGCTGGTTACACCAGTGGTGTAAGTTGGATAGGATTGCGCTGATAAACTGAGAGTCCACTGGATTAAAACATAAGTTTAGTGTTCATGGTGAGTAAATATGTTTAAGAATTCCTAACCAACTTTCCAGCACCAGTGCAGCCACAGTGCAGCCCTGAGGTAAGGGAACAAATGTTCCCTCAGCTTGAAGAGTCCTCCATGACTGCCCCTGTACTGCAAAATGTAGTGTGCGCCCTGTTGGCATAGCTACACCGGCGCTGGAACGTTGGTGTAGCCAACTGCGCTGTGAATTACTCTTCAAGTACATTTTCTAAATGCAAAATCCAATTGCCTTTGACCCTCCCAACAAAATGGGTCAAATCTCCATTTATAACTGGAGGTGTCTGACTGGAATGTGCCTAGGCCCTCCCGACATGTATCCATCATATTTCTGCATGCATTTCAATCCCAAACAGCTTTTGTTTTTACTACATGATAAAGCTGGGAGATATCTCAAGGTCACCCACCTTGTGCATTGATGGGATTCTCTAGGGTGCAGATACTCCTGGTAGGTAATTTTCCAGTCTCACATTAAAACCCTCAGAGAACTAAATTTCACAGCTTGTCCTGTCAAACCTTTTCATCAATCAACTAATTGTACAGAAAGTGAACAGTTTTTAATATTCAATTTAAATACCCTCAACTCCCCTCAGTTACCTAAATCAATGAAATGAAACTTAAAATGTACAGCCTAAAAACTCTGAAAATTGTTAATTGAAAGTTGCCCCACTGAGTGCAACTAAAATGATTACAAAATCTCCATTCTATGGTAGAAAACCAAAATCTTTAATTTAAAAAGAAATCCTCATCCTGTTGAGATAATTCAATTGCACAACTTGGGAGGCCATAATTTGTGAATGTTTTTGCTAGCAATTCTCAGCAGTCAAATCAACACAGTTGTTCTTAAATAGCTGCAATTAACAATATTAAACAGAATTTTGATTCCATGTATAATTGTTATTAATTTCATGCATAGAAGGTATTTCCACTAATAGCAAAATTACTCCCACACTTTGTATTAAATTAAATCCATAAATAAAGCTTTTTCTAAAGGCAAAATCGCTCATGACATGAGAGTTCTGTGATAACATCTCTGGACATTTTTTAAACTTTAAAACAAATATAAGGCCTCCTAACTTTGCTAATTTGATCAGGTGTGTTCTGGGGTGTTGTGATCATGTTTAACCTGTTTGTCCTGTGCCACTTTTCTACAGCCCAATCCTGTGTAAGATATGGCGGCCGGCCTAAAGGGCTAGCCACCGTATCCTATTCAAGTCCCGGGCTGCCCTGGGATAGCCTGGGTGCACCTTGAGGGAAGGGGACGATCCAGTGGCGTCACGAGCTGGTGCGTCACCCCGTGCGGGCTCGGCGCGTCACCCCACCCTCACTGGCACGTCACCCCCCGGTACTCACCCCATCCCGGCGCGTCACCCCTGGAGCCGGCAGGCCAAGCCACATCTTCCTTGGCAGCTCAGCTGCTTATGAATAGGCCGGACAAGGTCTTCGTTCAGCTCTTCTGAAGGCAAGGCTTCGAATGGCGTTGTGCTCATGCTGCTCGAAGCCTTGTCTGGCCTATTCAGAAGCGTCCGAGCCGCCGAGGAAGACGCGGCTTGGCCTGCTGGCTCTGGGGGTGGGATGGGGGGGTGAGTGTTCTGGGGGGTTGATGTGCCAGGACTCCCGGCGCCTCACCCTCCTGGTGTGTCACTCCCTCAGGGTGCCTCCCAGCGTGTCACCCCGTGCACCCCCCCCACCACACTGCAGTGACACCACTTGGACGATCGTCCCCTTCCTTCGGTGCAACCTGGCCTAGGCCTACTCGAATTTATGCGAGCTCTGGAGCTCGGCATACATTCTAGCCCTCTGTGTAAGGTTGTGTGGAGAGGGTTTTGGATATTGACGTATCTCGCCGCTGATATCCCCTCACTCTCCAGGCCTGGGGCAGCCAACAGCCCCCCCCTCACCACCTGGTCTGCCTTCCTCCCGCCCCTGCCCTGGTTAGTGTAGGACTTAACCTGCTCTGGCGGGTGCGAGGCCGGGTAGGAGCTGGGGTAAGGGTCGCCGGCCGCTGTGCCAGTGGCCCTTACTCGCTGGATGCCATGGATGTGCTTTATGGCACTTTCATGATACCCTGCGCCGTGGGATCACGTGCTCCCCTGCGCAGTTCTACTCTGGATTGCGTTAGTAATCAAAGACTGCAATCCTATGCACACTTACATGGGAGTAAGTCCCATTGAACTCCATGAAATGTACTTCTGAGTTAACATGCATAGGATTGACCTGCATTTCACCTGCTTAAAACTGCTATTAGCCCCACTGAGTCCTCAGGGCAGCAACTTCGATGGGGGGGGGACATGGGGAAAGAGTTAAAATGTCTCCTCCCCCAACACTGTTGCTGCAATCAAATTCAGAGCCCCTTAAGCTTGTTTTAATTCTTTTGAAGCATCAGGAGATCCAGTCCTAAAGCTCCTAGGGCCAACCCTGAAAGTGGCTTGGTCCTAGCTTTGTTTCGTTATTTACTGAATTTCTAATTTTCATTAAAAAAAAGAACACCAAAGCCACATACAATCAAATTAATTAAAAAATACAAATGGCTGTAAAACACTTAAAAACCATCACTAAAAGCAGCGTGTAGCAGAAAATTATGACATCAATGTCAGTAATAAAACAGATGTATTGAAAACTGATCTCTAGATGTGCCCGGAGCCTCTTTTCCTAAGAATCATGTGCACATCAGCTTTGCTTGGTTGTCCGTAGAAAAGGCACAGCTCAGCTCTGTATCTTGGAGATTCCAGACTAACATCCTCCTCCAGATATGTACAGAACTCTTGTGCGCATGAGCCTTCCTATAAACTTCAACAGAATCAGTCAATCAGCACCTGTATTGTGCACTGACCCCGACCACCCCCATTGGTTAAAATGAATGGGAAAGCTTTGGGGATAGGATATCCTTAGGTGAGCACCTGATTTTCTGTGTCCAGAAGGAATCACTGGGTTGAGGGTGTTAAGTTATGGTTTAGACTGAGTAACAGCGCAATCCTATCCAACTTACACCACCGGTGTAACCAGTGGGGGAGGGCAGGGCGGGAGGCTTTGGAAGGGAGGGGAGATTTAAATCCCCCTTGAATTCCCCTTTGGTGGGGATTTGAATGAATCCCCTTTCTGTTCTGGGGCCTCCCGTTCTCACTGCACCGCTGTGGTGTAAGTTGGATAGGATTGTGCTGAAAAGCTCTCGAAGGCACCCCGATTCCCTTACCTGTACATTATTTCATGAATGTCAATAAAGTTGTGCTGAACAGCAGCGACGACAAAGCTATCCCCCAAATGCCTCTGGCTTGTCATACAAAGAGTTTGTGGGCATTTTGCCACAATGTGATTCCTTGTAAGTGCCTGTGAAAATAGCTGATGGATGCCATGTCCCTTGACTCATTCAAGCACACCTTGTAAACAGGAAATAAACAAGCTTGCAGAATACACAGTAGATTTCCAGCTCCTGTCCGTTCTAATGACTGCACTTAGTGGACTCCGTTCTGTGCAAGCAATGTTACAATCTAATGACTCCTCCCTCCCAGTCAACTTGGATGATGTCTCTTGGACACAAGTCCCTGGTTACCCTTTCAAAAGTGACTATAATAAGAAAGTTGACTAGATATGAGTTTTTCTTCGTTCAGTTGCAGTGCGCCACAACATGACACATCATTAATTTTTAAAGGAGAACATATTTTGGAGCACTGAGTGTCTGGTATCTTCTGCTGCTAGGTAAGAAGTAACATCTTATGGAAGGCTAATAGCACTCACTGTCTCATAGTCATACTTTTAATGCACTAGTTCTGCATTCTTTATTAGGCACTTTTCTGAGTTGCGCACTGGGAAGTGGCAGGGAAAAGCCTATGCCTGGTTTGAGTGCAGTGCTTCTGGGGAGCATGCTCATGTTGGCCCCTTGGGGCCAAACTGGGTGTGACATTAACCACATGTTTTTAAATGCCATGCTTTGGACAGACTATGTCACTTGAACCCAGGGATCCCTGATACAGACCATCGTGTGTGGGAAAAGAGATTTATCCCTTTCTGTCATGCTGTTTTTCTTCTGAAAATCCCACCCCCAGTTGCTATTTGCCCCAATTAAAAAATACATTAAATCAGAGCAAAGGTCAGCTTCAGGAGGGAGATTTCTAGGTGGAGAATAGGGGGAAGTTAAACCCCTTTCCTCCCGCACCATGGCCTTGGTCAAGATTAGGGCTACAGAAAGAGGCCAGTATAATGTGCAGGATTAAAAAATGTCTTGTCTAGTTTGATCCTCAGTGTAGAGACAGTAAAGAGAAGGGAATCACTGCATGCGGACTACAAGGCAGGAAGATGTCGCAAGGCTAATTATGGTGCTTCACAGCCTGGTTCAGGAGTTTCAGACTTTCCCCATTGCTTGCTTTCATTTTAGACTTCTCTGGACACATGTTCCCACAAGAAAAGATAACTCACAGCACAATCCTGTTGGGCACTTACGAAGGTGGAATTCCTGGTCTGCTGCTGCATTGTAAAAGAAGCACCACTGCTGTGTGCTTTGGAGCCAACAGTGCAAACAACTGGAGGCCCCCCGGACACGGCAGCAGCTCCCAGACGCCTTGCTGGAGCAGGTAAGATGGTGGAGAGAGCGGTTTGTGGGTGGGAAGGGGAGGAGCAGGATAAAGAGCAGGGCGAGCAAGGGCCGTTTTGAGGGCAGGAGGAGGTGGATTCCACCAGTGACACCACATGCTGGGATGCTAGCCCTGCTTTCTCAGCCTGACATGCCCTCCCTTTCCTCAGACCTATGCCAGCAAAATAGCTGGCATATGTCCGAAGAAACCCATTGATGATAGCCAGGTGGCCTACAGAGGGGCCGTTTTGAGGGCAGGAGGAGGTGGATTCCACCAGTGACACCACATGCTGGGATGCTAGCCCTGCTTTCTCAGCCTGACATGCCCTCCCTTTCCTCAGACCTATGCCAGCAAAATAGCTGGCATATGTCCGAAGAAACCCATTGATGATAGCCAGGTGGCCTACAGAGGGGTAGATAAAAAATATTTTTTTTAAAATCCTCCGCAGCGTGCAAAGCGCGCTGTGCTGGATCCTGTGCGGGATCGGGCCTGCTCCAGTGGATCTGGGTCACACCTTGGGGGACAGGGATGTTCATCCCTTTCCCCTGGTGTAAGCCCCAGAGGCCCCAATGGACCTTCTGAGATGTGCACCATCTGGCCAGGCCCAGGAAGGGGTGATGTCACTGGTGGAATCCACCTCCTCCTTCCCTCAAAACGGCCCTTGTTCGCCCTGCTCTTTATCCTGCTCCTCCCCCTCCCACCCACAAACCGCTCTCTCCACCATCTGGCTAGGCCCAGGAAGGGGTGATGGAGCAGAGTGTGCCGCCGATATCCCCACCCCCGTCCCTGGCCTAGCCGGCCAGTCTCACCTTCCCCAGCCCTCCCCACATCCTCCTGCCACCTGGCGAAGGAAACTATCTGCATCCGGCAGCCGGGTCTTCATCTGGTGGCGGAGTAAGCGGTGCCGGCCTCGGCGCCAGCGCTACTTACTCTGCAGGTGCCGCAAACATGCCTTATGGCACATTTGCAACACCCTGCACCAGCAGAGCGCTCATTCCGCCAGCGCAGATCTAGGCAGGATTGTGCCGTTAATTAGCTTCAACTCAATACTGTAAACTTCCTATAGACATGCCATGAATCAGCAGTTGTAATATTTGCTACGGGAAACTCTAATACATTAGGACTTAAAGGACCCAGATACTGCTTCTAATATATATCATACTGGATTTGCAGGTAGTTGACATTCAGGAAGTCGAAACATTTAATCATGTTCCTTATTTAGTATTTTACCTGCCTGCTTTTATGGTTTTCAAGAGAAGCATATTGATTTTTACAATACCACTTCATTTATGATTAATGCACAAAAGCGTTAACCCCCCCTTCTGATTAGGTAGGGTAAATTATCTACCAGATTATATCAAATATTATGACAAGGCATGATATTTTTAACATTGTACTAGAAAAGCAAACACATTTAATTAAGAGAACTGCAACAGACAAGGGTTTCTCTATTTAAAATACCGGTATCTGCATTCAACTATTTCTGAGATTGAATGTTTGAGCTGTTTCCGCACATCAATATATATCAAAAAGGAAAACAAGTAATCACAAAGCCCTTAGTAGGAGCAGGTTGGTATACTATGGTGCTTTACAAGCACACAAAATTCTTATTCCTGATGAGACTATTATGAAGTTTGATGATATCACTGATTTGCAGTGAGCAATGATTGAACATCACATTTGTAACATGGGCAGCACAATCCTGTGTAAAGATACGTGGCTGGCCTAAAGGTCCGGCCGCTGTATCCAGCCTATACCAGGCTGCCCCGGGGATGCTAGGCTGCACCTCGGGAGAAAGGGACGTTCATCCCCTTCCCCAGGTGTAAGCCAGGTCCATGACCTGGCATACATTCGGGGAGGCGGTGTAAGGGCGGCGTGGGTCGGGAAGTGGCACCGATATCCCTGCCCCTCCTAGCCCAGGCCCTCTCCCTTGCCACCCCATCCCGCTGACTGGCGCAGGACTTACCTGCAGCGGCTGGAGTCAGGTGAGTTCTGCGATGGAGTGAGTGGCTCGGCACCACTTACTTTCCAGGTGTCAAGAGCGTGCCTTACGGCATGTTTACAACACCCTGGAGTGGCACAGCGGCAGCCACGCCACTCCAAAGTTACACAGGATTGCACCGTAACAGAGGGCACAGGAGTAAACAGCAGGTTACTTCTGGACACTAAAGAGACATTGGTGTTTTATCTTTGTATAATAACTTTGATGCTGCCATCTGTGCAGAAGGGTGCCCACCAGGCACATAGCCTTGGTTGATCGTGTCCCATGGTTTGACAATTTTGACAATTTATCCATGCATATAACCTATAGGAACTGACCAGTCTGAAACAATCTCCAAAGTAGGCTGGAGGCAGCATATGCACTTCATTACTGAACAGCAGTGACTCTAGTAACCAAAAATAAATAAAAGTAGACTTATTGCTGATGGAATGAAATAATCTGTAGTTGTAAATTCTTTCTTTACATAAACAATAACTTTTATGTACATCATGTAGATTCCAATTATGCCACTGGGCACTTTCTTCATACGAACACTTCCATTATATAGGAGTGTAACTACACAGTACAATCTACATACTGCAATGGATTTTCATTTACTTTAATAGAACATAGAATTGCACTGGGATAAATGAGTTGTACCTTACTGCCAACTATGTAAATCATAATAACATAATACAACATGTTGATTTGACCCATCTTCTCTAAGGGTCATTGGGTCTAATGGTTAGATCTAATGGCTTTTGAGTTCAAAATTCTCTGTGCGCTCAAGTATAGAGCATGTTCATTACCTAGTGCAGTTTATATATTATTTTGTTTGGCTATTTCAGTGCGTCAAAAGACTCTACTAATTGCTTCCCTCCCCCACCCCATAATTCCTGTGGACATAACTAATATATTTAAGCATAACACTTACAAAACTCCTTTTTTATTATAATGAGATGTGCATCTTAGAACTTCATACTCACCTTTACGATTACTTTTTATCTTCAACTGTTTATGTTTTCCTAATTATTTGGTATTCTGCTACCACAAGATATTTCTCTCTATAATCAGATAATTGCTTCTCATGGGGTCTTTTCTAATTAAATAACCAAAGTGCACATGCAGTCGAATTTTCCATTCCTCAGCACCAGAAAAAGAAATGCAGTACTGGATCTCAGGTGAACACAGTAATTATAGAAGAACAAAGTGCTCCTCCTACTTTAGCTATTGGAAAATATAAGGCAAAGAAACATGGATGAAGGTTAGTAAAACTTAAGGATGCTGATGATTATTTCATGGTCAGGATATCTCTACAGATCGATTTGCCATAATGGCCACTTCTGAATGTGCTCCCAATGTTGGTACTTTCCTCAATGGAAAGCCAAAATGAGTTTCCTTTGACTTGCTACCTATGTGACAATTTTCCTTGCAAGTCCTGGAGACCACTATCAAGTGGGGGTGAGTAAAAGGGAAGAACATAAACATGAACATCGTTTGTACAAGTGCTTCCATACTGTGCCTCTTCAGAAGCTAATACAAGTGGGCCCCCATATCCACGGATTGGCTATCCATGGTTTCAGTTATCCACGGATCACGGGGACCCCCCCCCAGGCTTTTACTTTTTCCCAGTAAGCTTTGTTTCTTCCTTAAACAAACAGGAGAAGCAGCCTCTGGCTGCTTATTGCAGGCAAGTAGAACGAGACTAAGTTCTAGAGAGGCTCTGCAAGGTTAACAGAAACCTTGCAGAGCCTCTCTAGGACTTAGTCTGGTTCTACTGTACTTGGCTGCAATGGAGGCTGCTTCTGTTTGTTTTAAGGAAGAAACAAAGCTTGCTGAAAGAAAAATAAGAGCTGGGGGAGGCACGCATCCTCAGGAAACCATGAAGGGGGTGTTCGCTCCTATCTACGGTTCAAGTATCCACGGAGGGGCCTGGAACATATCCCCAGCGGATATGGGGAGAGTACTGTACCAGCCTGCGCTACCCATAGCACAGAGGAAGGGCTGTGGCTCAGTGGTGAAGCATGTGCTTTGCAGGCATAAAATCCCAAGTTCAAGCACTGATATCCCCAGGCAGGGTAGAGAAGAATTCCTGTCTGAACCCTTGAAAAACTACTGATACTCTGTGTTGAGAATACATTAGAGTCTAGTCCAATGTCTGATTCTGTATAAGGCAGCTTCCTGCAATACTGTGGCCAGCTCATGCCAGTACAGGCCTTTGTTCAGATGTGGCATGATAGTGCTCCCCCCCACATTGCTTAGCAATGGACTTAACCTGCATTTGGTGGTGGTGTCATCTGGAACTGCAGCCTGCTCTACACTGCTGCTGATTTCCTATAAAGGTTGCCTATCCCCTTTCCAAACTCTCATTTAGACATATAGAGATGATACAGGGTTTATTACCGGTGATTTATTTTCAACCTTTCTGTGGCCCCATTCTTTAAAAAAGAATATTCAAACATATAAAAATAAAAAAACTAAACAAAAGAAACAGTAAAAAAATCAAGGTCTGTATGAAAACAAGCGAGAACAGAGAAATTTTTGTTTTTTTTTAAAGCAGCATCTGAAAAAGGTGCTGTCATGAAATCTTTCATGTGTATTCTATCGTTCCCTAGTCTATTTCGTTATCTGCTTAAACTCTGTGTTCCCAGAGCTAGGATGCTAATTCCTGCATCTTGCTGGCCAGCATTCAGAAATTCTTTGTCTTTCTTAAAATTCATTAACATAGCATTTCCTGCTGGAATGCATGGATGGGGGAGCAGGATGAAGGTAGAGATTTATTTTATTTATTTTAAAAAAAATATTTTTAAAAAATATCCTGCCTTATCCTATGCCGAAGGCAAATGCCCAAGGTGGCTTACAACAAAATTTAAAATAATAATTTAAAATAATACAGAAAATAAGTTTAAACAATACATAACTACATTTAAAAATAATAAAATCCACTGGCGGGGCGGCGACAGTATGGAGCAGAGAAGCAGCATGGCAGAGCATCTTGAGACACAGGAGGCAGACCACAACCCATCACCCAAACGCTAGGCGAAACAAAAACGTTTTGAGCCCTTGCCGAAAAGTCATGAGGGAGGGGGTGGTTCTCAGATCCCCTGGCAGGGAGTTCCACAGTTGTGGCGCCACGGCAGAGAAGGCTCGTCCATGTGTTGCCACTCCCCTAACTTGTGATAGAGGTGGCACCCGCAGGAGAGCCCCCTCAGATGACCTAAGAGAGCAGGCCAGAATGTATGGGAGAAGGTGGTCCCATGGAGAGCTTTAAAGGTCATTACCAGCACCTTGAATTGGGCTCGGAAACGAATGGGCAGCCAGTGCAGCCGCTGAAGCAGCGGTTCAACAGAGTCAAACCGCCTAGCTCTAGTGACCACCCGGGCCGCTGCATTCTGCACTAATTGCAGCTTCCGAAACGTATTCAAGGGCAACCCCACGTAGAGAGCGTTAAAGTAATCCAGTCTTGAAGTCACTAAGGCGTGGACCACCGTGGTCAGGTCTGATCGACTCAAGTACGGCCGCAGCTGGCGCACCAGCTGAAGCTGGGCAAATGTACCCCTGGCCACAGCCGCCACATGGCTTTCCAGGGAGAGCTGTGAATCCAGAAGTACTCCCAAGCTGCGCACCAGTTTACAGACAAGAGGCTAGCTCTTGTCCAATCAGAAACAGCTCTGAGGAAATAGAAACTTCTTCCTTCTTCTTCTCCCCAGTATCTGGAGGAACCCACTCTTGTGATTGTGAGTGGAAACGAACTAGCCCCATCATCCAGGCACAAAGATAGAATCCAGTAACAGCTAGAAAAATTGTTAGCTTTTATATTACAGCCCCCCCCCCCACTATCCACAGATCCGGTATCCACGGATTTGACACAAACACCATTTTAAGGTAAAAGAATAACCAGGGGAGAGTGCGGGGGGGGGGGGCTGAAGGGGGCTGCGAAGCTTCAAGCCGTTTGCACATTTGCGCAACAATTAGTTAAAATGGGTGCGGGGGGGACTGTAGAAGATGGTGTTCGCTCTTATCCATGGGTTCCAGGTATCCACGAGGGGGGGGGGTCCAGGAACCAATCCCCAGCGGATACCGGGGGCCCCCTGTACTTTGGGTTTTGTTTTCTGCCTGTTGTGTTCTAGCCTTTTAAAGTGCATTGTAAGGTAAATTGAATTCCGCATGGCAAGAGCTTGGAATCGATGCATGCATGAGCACTGCAGCGCCACCTGCTGGCTAAATAATTCATTGCAAATGATTTGACTAAATTCTATCATTGCTTTTCTCGTTCAGTTGGTTCTGATATCCTTTTTAAAATTAGTAGTAGCATTTTAATAAACCTTTTGATGTTACTCTCAGTCACCTTGTTCTGAGAAATCAGTGGAATTGTCATCTCCTCACACTGCAGGTGCTACTGTGAGAGTGATCTTACAAAGACCCTTGACGTCCAGTATCGTTCCAGGAGGGAGTTTTTGCTCATGGGAGTTCCCTGATTATCCTGATATCCTGAGCTGGTGGCAGCAGATTTGAACTACCAAAGTGTGTCCCCAGTAAACTGCATGTGCAAACTGAAGGGAAAGAGAGGGGAAAGGGAAGGGAGTAAATGCTGAGCCCTAGGTACTACTGCCCTGAAGCAGTATGCAGATGCTGGGACCCCTCTCTGGATCCTGACAGGTGCTCATTGATGGTGAGCACCTGACAGGTGCTCATCACCAGCAGTGATGGTGACCAGGTAGACTTTCTCAGGGAGGGCACGGATTTAATGAATAGAATGTTGGTGATATTTTGGCTTAGTCGGATATTATATGTAGAAATAGTGAATTTCTACATATAATGCTAGTAGGAGATATTGCTTCGCACTTGTGGTAGAAGGGAGAACAGGGGCTTACTGCTAATCCTATCCCTGTGAAACACCAGTGTACCACCAGGTATGTCAGTGCAAAGACAGCCCCACCATTGCAGAATTCCCCCTGCCAGTCGCTGCTGCTCAGATGCCAGTGCAGCAGCTGGGAAGCTACGCGCTTGCCATCAAGGGGATGCAGACCAGCCACCGGCACAACCCCGCAAGAGGAGAGGAAGAAAAAGGGCAGAGAATTGGGTGGAACAGGGGCAGGATGAGATGGATTCTGATTCCCAAACCCCACTGGATCCTGATTCCCGAACCCCCTTCCCAAGCCAGACATGCCCCCAATGGTTCTGAAGCAGTGTGGGACTTTGCACCAGCCCAGGGAACTCCCGTGCCATTGCAAAGCCCTTTACGGTGCTTTTGCGATGGCTTGCACCAGCACAGCATGTGCTGTGTCGGTGCTTCTTTGAGTGTGGATTGCACTGTTAGTCAATTATGTCAGTGGTATAGAGATGCCAAGATGCCAATGGGGAACATTTTGAGCACTTGGTCTAATTCATTAACTAACTAATTAATTAACTGGGTCAAGCAACTGCTATATATGCAGTATATGTGTAAATGATTGTATTATAGTATATGTGTGAATTACAGCATAATAAATTTGACACTATAAAGTGTGTGTACATTTTCTTGAGATACCTTATATTTACACTCATGGCAATTAATGATCTTTGTCATGTCATTTTACATACTTATTGTATAATTTGTTTACATTTGCATGACATCCAAATAAATAAGAGCACAATTAAAAAAGTGAATAACAGCAGAGATCATGCAAAATATGAATTGCTTTTGGATATGAAACAACAAGCCGAGGTCATAAAGAATAGAATGAGGTCATAAAGAAAAGAACTTTTAAAGGGGATATGCTAATATCTACCTCTATATTAGGTGCTATGGGATGAGGTGAATTAATTTTCGAAAAAAAATATATGTGCATTTCAGGCTGGTAGAAGGTCAGAGGGGGGCAGGCAGCTCTCTCAGACTTCAACCAGTTGATTGAACTGCTGCACATAATGGGATGAAGACCTTATCTGAATATCAGGCCTTATTGCTTTTTATCCTATGGAGAGAGAAGTGTCAGAGAAATGGGGTGCAAGATGTGAGGCCCTGGTCTGCAGAGAGATAAGAATTAAGTAAAAATGTCATTAGGCATTTGAGGAATTGTAAGAAGGAATATTTGGGAGATACAGATAAGTAGGAAATGTCCTTGACATACATAATGAAAGAGGAAAGGTGCACAAAAATTAAGACATTAACGGCGCAATCCTGTGGATGTTTCAGGCGGCGGAGAGAGTGCTCCACCGGCCGAAGCCATCGCAAATGTGCCGTAAAGCATGTTTGCAATGACTCCCAAGTAAGGTCCGCTGGCACTAGGCTGGCAGCCCTTACTCTGGCGCCGGAACTCCCATGCGGCCACCAGAGGAAGGTAAGGAATCCCCCGGCGGCCGCATGGGCGGTCCGGGCGACAAGGGAGGGGGCCAGTGGCCGTGCTGGCCTGGTAGGGGGCGGCGATGGCATCCGCCATATTCCTGTCTCCTGCCGGGCCGGTTTGGCCGTTACACGGCCTCCTCTTACTTCCACCAGCTATTTAGCTGGCGGAAATCTGAGGAGGCCCATTGGGCCTTCGCAGCTCTACACCGGGGAAAGGGGACAAACATCCCCTTTCCCCAAGTAGACTTCCGGGTTGCTCCAGAGCGGCCCGGAGCAAGCATGGGATCCAGCAGGTGGCCCGCCCGCTAGATAGTTAAGATTGGGCTCCCTACATCTATAGACATGTTCAGAAGTGAAGCCCTCATGAGTTCCTGTACCTGTGAGGGCTTTGTGTTACCCCACCCCAATAGTGACATGCTGATGACAAATACAGTGACAAATGCTGAACCCGGGGTGCACGGGTGATCACTACTTTGGAAAAATAAAAATAAATTTTCTGTGAGATTAGGACTGGCTTGCCCTTTAGGCTGGATGACGTGACTGTTGGGTAAGGTGGCAGACTGGCAGGAAGTGTATCTCAAACATCCCACATCTAGCTGCCACCTCCACCAGCCACCATCTTGGCTACTCACCCACCCGTGACTGCTGGCACCTGGCTCCCCACCATGGTGTGGCAGGCTGAGGGGCCAGAGTGAGCTGCATCTCTGGGAGTGGCGGCTCTGGGAGTGGCTGCTGTGTTATGCCCACTCTCACGAGAGTACAAATCGGTGATGTGGCCAGAAGGGGCAGGGCCGCCATTGGTAGACGGCTTCAAATGGAGCCGGGCAGTCGTTGCAGGGGGTCGCTCCTGGATGAGCTACTCCAACCCAGGGAGGAGCGCAGCCCAGATGAGGAGAGACCCCTGTCACTCGCCCTTCCCTGGCCCCAAAGAGGTGGCAGCCCCACCTCACAGCAGAGCCTACCTTAAGGACCCATCTGGGAACCCCCTAGTAGGGGGAGGAGAAGGGTCCAGCCCCACAGAGGGCCCAGAGCAAGCCTGATGTGGAGAAGGTCCCTGAAACTGGGACAACCCTGCTAGTGGGCCTCTGGTGGTTGGGACAACCCCAGTGGTACTATCTACGGGGCACCCTGAGCACCCAAACACCAGTGATGGAGAACTCAAGTGAAGTACTCGGAACTCGAGTCGGTTTTTCCGTCACTCGTTACTTGCTCTCGAGTAGCATGCAAATTTACTTGACTTGACTTTGACTTGCACCCCCAGGGACTCGCATTTACTCTTACTTGTGGAAAGCACTTACTCGCTTAACTCGGTACTCGTGGGTGTAATGACTCGCCTTTTTGAGTCATGTTTCTTTAACAGCCAAATGGCCGGAGCAGCGTCAACAAAAGCTGCGTGCTTTGCTTTTTTTCCCAGCCCCCTTGTCTGTTCCTGCTCCGTCTGCCCAGGGGCATTGTAGATTTGCATTTGTTTGCTCATGGGGAGAGTGATCAGTGAAGGAAGCTGCTGCCTATTGTGTGCGAACGATCAGCATCCCCCACCCTGCCCCGCATTTCAGTGTGGCTGCTTAATTGGTTAGTTAGTTGGAGGTGGAGGGAGTCGGGTCTGGTTTTTAAAAAAGCGGCCAGCTTCCTGCCTTTTCCCTCTCCGGTTGCTCGGTTGCTCCGTGAAGTGAGTTACATTACGTGCATCATCTATTGCAGCTTGCCTTGTTTGTTCCAGAGGAGAAATTCTTCAACAATATCATCTGATCTGGTGATGATCAATAACATACTCCTATCTATATTTATTATTAGACTGTTGCAGCAGCAGCTGATGAGTGAGTGTGTGATCTACACCCACCTTACTTGTGATTCCAGATCTAGATGGGAGAACAGCTTCGGAGGTCTGCTGGGCACTGATCCAGGTCCATGAGCGGCCATGTGAAGTAACAGGGTGCCCAAATTTATTTATTTATTTACAATATTTCTATCCCGCCTTTCTCCCCAAAGGGACCCAAGGCGGCTTACAACAAAAAGAAAATACAAAAAATACAGATAATTACTTTTTAAACAATAAAAAACAGTTAACAAACTAATAAAAACATCTAAAAATTGATTTAAAAATTACATTTAAAACAAGATCATAAAAACAGCAGCACCCCACCCGTACCAGCAAGATGTTAAAAAGGCAAAGGCTCAGAAGGCTTCTTTGAACAAGAAGGTTTTTAGGCCTCGCCGGAAAGTGTCCAAGGAGGGAGCAGTTCATAAATCAAAGGGGAGGGAATTCCATAAGGTTGGTGCCACTACTGAGAAGGCCCTATTTCTGGCCGCCACCCCTCGCACCTCCCTGGGCGACGGCACCCGCATAAGGGACTTATCTGATGATCTAAGGAGACGAGCCGGACTATATAGAAGTAGGCGGTCTCTCAAATATCCTGGCCCCAAGACATATAGGGCTTTAATGGTCAAAACCAGCACTTTGAATTGGGCCCGGAAACGAATCGGCAGCCAGTGCAGCCGTCGGAGGAGCAGCCCGACAGAGTCGAACCGCCTACCTCCAGTGACTACACAGGCCGCCGCATTCTGCACTAATTGCAGTTTCTGAACTGTCTTCAAGGGCAGCCCCACGTAGAGTGTGTCACCGTGGCATGGATCACCGTGGTCAGGTCTGCGCGATCCAAGTACGGTTGTAGCTGGCGCACAAGCCGAAGCGGGGCAAAGGCCCCCCTGGCCACAGCCGCCACCTGGGAATCCAGGAGCAGCTGCGGATCCAGGCAGACCCCCAAGCTGCGGACCTGCTCCTTCAGAGGGAGTGCAACCCCATTCTGGTCCTCCCCCCAACTCTTGGATGACTGGTACTCTTGGCAGTGATTCCCTGAGTCTGAACCTGCTGCTTTTGAACGCCAGGTCGGTAAATAATAAAACCAACCTCATCCGGGACTTGATCCGGATGAGAATCCTGGTATGTATCATGGAAACCTGGCTGGATGAGGCGGGAAGGGTAGGCCTCTCCCAGCTTTGTCCCATATAGCAAATGAATGTAAAGATGTTAACTAGATTGCATTGGAAAAGGAGCCTGTAAGTCCATGTGGTTTTCTAATAGCTTGGGACACTGATGAGCCATCATGATCTCCCAGACCCTGCTGAATACCCCGCTATCCCTGGAGGAAGGGGCGGAGGGCTCAATGGGCGTCAAAAGTGCTTTACAGCACATTTGCAACAGTCCGCACTAGCACAGCATGCGCTACTCCGGCACAGAGGATGGTTAGGATTGTGCCAAAAATCTTCAAAATAATAAATGTAAATCAAGCTACACAATATAGCATAATCAAATAATACTATTTTGCAAAACCCACCTAAACTCTCCCTGCTCCATTCTTAAACCAAAATCCTGCTACATTAGCTTCAGGCTGCTATCCCAAATATATCCCCCAAAAAACAAAGCCCACTGAATACAATGAAATTCAGCCCTGTGCAATCCTGTACAGGACTGTGCTAGAAGTTTCCCATTTTAATATCCCCACCATCCTAAAGGAAAATAATCAAATTCATAACTACCACAGATGCTTGAATTTCTCAAGTGACTGCTAAAGATGGAGAAAGAGCCTGAAAATGAAAGTTAGTTCGCAAACTTGATAAAAAAGGTTCCTATAGGAAAAGAAATAAACATGGCAAAAACAGGAAAAGGAAAAACCTATGAATAAAACACATCCATAAGGGATTTATTAAAAGATAAAGTGAAAGCGTGTCCGTGATCTCAGAGGGACCAGGGAAGAGCCAAGCTTAAAAACTAGAATTACCAAAGAATGGGAGGAAAAGACAAAAAACACACACACCCATTTTCCTTCTGTTGTTATGACATTCTGGTACCTCTTTTCACTCAGCCTCACACCCCGTTCCACTGAATGTGTGTCATTTCCCCTTATTTAGAATGTACAAATTGCACATTGTGTATCTGTGTCGACCAGTTTCAGCACATGGCCCATTTTGGATATAACTTTCCCTGAATGTGAAGCCCCCTTTATTTTCAGTATCATCTTAGAAGTATTGTATATACAGTACTGTGTCTGAGTTTTTTTCTCTTTCTTTCTAGCAGCACAATCCTCGCGATCCAGTCAGTGATGGAGCGAGCGCTCCGCCGCTGGAAGCAGTCGCGAATGTGCCGTAAAGCACGTTCGCGACTACTCTGGAGCAAGGGAGGTTGGCGCAGAGGCTGCCCCCCCCTTGCTCCGTTGCCGGAGTACCCATGCGGCCGCCGGACCAGGTAAGCTGGGATCCGGTGTGTGTGTGTGTTGGAACAATTGTATTGATTTGTCTGGCCCAACACTGATATGTTTTCCTCACACAACAGAATGATTTCACTGATATATTTCCCTCATTTCATAGATAGTGAGTCAGCTTTCCACATTCATAATATATGCATCAGACATGACAAAACTTCCAAATCCCCACAAGGTCCAATTAAATGAAAACTTGGCTAAACAGCTATGCTAAATGTGATCTTTGACATTAGTAAAATATTTCCAGAATGTATTGTTCAGAGGGAAAGATAAATGAGATGCTTCAAAAGCTTCTTAGTTAATTGAGAAATGCTAGAATGATCTTGTCTATCTGACTGCTACCTACTGGGAAACAATTCTGCAGCTACATGAGAACCTCGAGTCAGAATTGGCTAAAGTGAACATTATTATGTCAATTGACTAGTTTTCAAATAAAAACCCCCATTAAGAGAAGAAAACTATGACAAGCAAAATCTATGAACAAGGAAATATATAGAACATAGCATCAACAACCTTGGAAAAAAATTGAAATACTGTATTAATGTTCATTAGTTAAATATTTATTGTTTTGGTTATGGTAATTTGGAACTGTGCAGGCAAGATCTAGAGATGGAGCAGAAACAAAGCCCTGGATGCGGTAACTCGTGCAACTTATGTGACCAATTTACAGCAAAGGAGGAGCTAGGGTCCGGTGCACCCAGTGCCCATGAAATTTTTGCACCCCCTTTGAGTCCCAACAAACTCATTACATATAATATTAACTATGATAATTAATAATAAATAAATAATAATGATCCCAAAACATTCACAGAAATGTAACATTTCATTCCCCCAGACCCTTACAGTACAGTACACACCCTAATGAAAGTGGGTCCCTCTATGGGGGAAAAAGGTGGGATATAAATTCAATAAATAATCCAATTAATAATAATAATAATAATAATAATAATAATAATAATAATTTATTAAATGGCAACTCCCCCCATGGCACACCCACCCAGAGGCCTGGCTCCCAGGGCCCCCCTTCGCTACGCCATTTATTTACAGTACTGGCCAAACCTAGATCCAGCCTTGACACATTGATATGACCCACCATGCAGGTAAGGAGGCAGAGGGGACAGTTTGTGGGCAGTTCAGGGGAGGATCAGGGTGGGGATTGGGCCGGACCAGGTGGGTTGAGGGTAGGAGGGGGTGAATCTCAGTGGCGGTCACGCATGCCAGTTGCTATCCCTCATGCAGCCTAGACCCGTCCCCTTCCTCTCCTCCGATTTACACCAGCAAAATAGCAGCCTGAGGATGCCCATTGGCGATTAGGTGGTCTGATTACGAGGTAAGTAAAAAAACTTTTTTACTTACCTCTTGCTGGCTGTCTGATCACTCTCCCTCCACAATTGCATGCAGCACGTGCTCTGTCAGCATGGCTGCATGGCAGAAAATGGTGTGAGATAAGATTAGGTCATAAATAAATAAATAAATAAATGATGCCCTGTCCCCAAAGGTTTATAAAAACCAAATAAAAAAATGCAGAAGAAACAGCAGCAAATAGCCACTAGAATATATGCTATGTTTGGAATGAGAAGAGACAGTTGTTCCTCCCTTGCTGAATATAAGGGGAGAACCATTTTAAGAAGTGCCTCTTTGCCCAGACAGCAGTTTAAAAATATATTGCCCTTAAAGATGGAGAACGGTCTTCTAGACAGGGCTGATGCACTGATATTGTCTAGCAAGGTAATTAGAGCTTCCCGTGAACCTCTAAAAGGTCAAACAATACTTGCACTTTTCTTAGCACGTTTTAATTGCATTGGACTGCAGTGCGAATGCCCACAATCAGTCTAGTGCTAGAGAAGAGAAAAAGGCCTTTTGGGGATGTTCCTGCACGGAGCCAGATGATCTGTCCAGTCCTGCCTTATGTCAGGTTTCAGGACGTCCAGTGATCTGACTGATATACAATATCATCCCTTTGATTCATGCCATCAGCGGGCAAGCATGTGGCGAATCTCATGTGGTAACTACCCAGCAATCTGAGAAAGGTCTCGTGATTTTCTTTGACAGGTAGGTTCCTTACATGACATCACCAACAGGATGAACTAGGCTACTTTGGTTGATTTGGAAAAGGTCAATGGAAAACATCTCCCTGAAATCAAATGGACAGCAGGCTTTGCATCCGGCTGGATGACCCTAATGAGAACAACTATGTGGGCACACTGTCCTCTCTCAGAAGAAATTATACCCCAAAACAAGCAAACAACCCTGCAGCAGTGCAGGCCAGAGAAAGAGAAACTCAAACTCTTGAATGGAGTTTGCATTCAATGAATGAATCTTAGCATTCTGTTGTTTCGTAAAAATTACTTGATATTTGTATTCTTTGATATTTCTTGACCTGTGCTTAGTTTCTAGGAAAAGATATGTCAAGCTTTATTAGAAGCCATGGTTTCTGACCTTGAAGCCATCACCCCTAATTCCAGAGTTGTGGGGTGGTTTTACAGTACAGTAATTAATGGCGCAATCCTGTGTAACATGGGGCCGCCCGCCGCATCCTATCCTGGTCCCAGGCTGCCCCAGAGCAGCCCAGGAGCACCTCGGGAGAAGGGGATGTTGGTCCCCTTCCCTGGGTGCAAGCCAGCCGGGGCCCTACGGGCCTCCTTGGATGTACACCAGCTCTGAAGCTGGCATACATCTGAGTCGAGGGAGCAAGGCTGGCTAGGCCCAGGAATGGGCCTAGGATATCGGCGGAGTGAGCCGATATCCCCAACCCCCTCCTGGACCGGGCTGGCCAATCAGCTCCTCCCTCGCTGCCCGTTATGCCCTCTCCCAACGCCTGCACCGGCCTACCTTCTCTGGCAGGCACAGGGACAGTCTGCCGGGGGAGTAAGGGCTGCCGGCCTTCAAGCCCTTACTCTAAAGTCATCACAAATGTGCTTTACTGCATGTATGATGGCATAGATCGGCGGAGTGCACACTCTGCGGCTCTATGTTCACACTGGATTGGGCTGAAAGGGCAGGAGCTCAGAAAATGCTTAAGGAAATTTTCTTACATATTAATGTACTGCAGATTTGCAGGCTGAGACAGCATTAAATTCAGTTCTTGGAACTCAGATTTGGTAGGAGCTGGGCTCAATTTAAGCACTGGCTTTTTAAACATTAACGTGTGTGTGCGTTGGTGTGTGTGTGTGTGTGTGTGTGTGTGTGTGTGTGTGTGTGTGTTTCTTTTTCATTTAGCTAAATAAGAATTTGTAGAAGAGGGTGATAAATGTTAACAAATTTGCATACTTAGATAGAAATAATCAGAAACAATTATTGCTCCAACTCACTAGGAAAATCAAGTGGAATAAAAATCATTTAGGAACTGGAATACTAATTCATGTTAAGGATTTAAAAATTGTGTGTTGGTATTCATCATGTTTTTGAAGTTATTAAATGCTAGATGCTTATAGCTATACCAGATTTCTTTATGACCTGGATTTTCACTGGTATATTGATTTGTTGACTTCCGCTGAATGAACTACTGTATATCTATTTATATTAATTGAAAGATGATCTGTTAAAGTTGTGATGAGTGTCCATGATTGTATATAAGGAGGGTCTCTATCCCAAGGAATTACAACCTTAAAATATACAGTTGAAAATGAGAGGGATAGAAAAAACAAAGGGCAAACATCAATGTGAGCAAATGCAGGTACCCCAATTTAGGGCTTATCAGGAATACTGCTTTGTTATTCAGTGCTGAGCCTTATATAAGCATAGTCTGCTATTCAGTGAGGGCTGCTTCACGTCATAAAGTTCCTACATGGAATGCCATCATATGTGTGGGTCTCAACATGTCATCTTACATGTATGAAAATCATTGTGTATTCATGTACAGGGAAATCAATGTAATTGGTTGTAGCTTCCGAGCATATCTACATGCAGCAATATATTATGACCTACCTGTGCAGCATGATCACTTCTACCCAGAAGGACCTTTCTTGACTGTATAATTGAGGCAATACAATGAAGTAACAAAATACTACCGTAACCTGAGTAATAAATAGTGGTGGTGGTGGTGGTTTATAAGTTACAAAGCACCTAATGTATAGTAATCCTTACAATAGTTCAGTAAAGTAGATTAGTATTGCTTTCCAGGAGGAGACTGAAGCTGACAGAATGCCAAAGGCCACCTGGTAAATTCATGTCAGAGTAAGGTTTGAACCAGGAACGTCTTGGTTCACAGTATGCAACCCGAGTCTATGCATGTTTATTTGCAAGTAGCATCCCCGGTGTTCAATGAGGCGTACTCCCATGTAATTATTGCATCTTTCATCTCTTTGCTACTATGTCAATAGCTTTGGTAAAGGAACTGGCAGGTTGTGTGTGCCTTTTGTTACATTTATTGCTGTGGTGCATTATTGCTGGAAGAGTTTACAGAAGGATCACTACTAGGAAGTGTTACTGTTTTACTTTTCTGTGTGTCATCTCCCTGGGTCACTCTTCAGCTTGCATTACCCCATCAGGACTTTTCACAATCAGAGGATACTTTTGGGTGACAGTGACCTCACTGAGCTAAAGTTGGTTTGTACTCAGTTTTTAGAACTTGCATTTAATAGTTTTGTATGTTCGTCTTTCTTCCCCTCCACAAAAAAGGCCACAAATAAATGACTAGATAAACTAAGAGATAGAGAAGTTATTAGTGAACCGAAAATAGAAAATATACCCGCTACTAGACTTGTCAAAGAATTGGCTCCTCTGGAACTGCCATTGTAGGCTTGAAGTTGCTACTGTAATCCCCAAGTGTAATCATTCTCTCATGGAATAGACATTTCATGGAAGTGTCTCTATTTTCCAGATAATGGTCTCTGCTTGTATTGAATCTAAACAGGTATCTGCCAGGCTGAGATCTGGATAGGAGACTATCAGTACCCCATTGAAGCTGCTTTGAACTTCCCAAAGGAAAAGCATGATGCAAGTGTAATAAAACAGTTCAGTCAATAAATATCTCGACTGGTATAACATCCTTATAGAAAGTAATGAAATAAAGTAGTATATATGTATTTACTACTCACATATTTGATCAAAATGTACTGGCTCTGGGATGACAAAGGCCATTACCATCTGTTTCCCAAAGATGGGTTTAGAATTGCAGTGGTATAGGAATAACAGGCACCCATCTTTTGTGTGCCATTAAGTGTAGCAGCCTGCTACACCCCACTACAATATAGATATTTGTGGAGAGCTGTATGTATTACTTGGCAATCAAAAGAAGTTAATTGTTCAAACCTCAGAGATCAGGAATGTTATAATGTTACACAGAAGTGCTTGAATCAAAATGACAGAGTCATGCCTGCTAATTACCAAAGATTCACACCTACATTCATATTCAGCAGCCCCTGGCAGTGATTCCCTGTGTATAATGAAATTTCCAAACAGCTAAGAAGATGAGAAAAAAAAGAAAACTTTGCATAAAGAGAAAATAATGGAATACATCTATTTTATTTTATGAATACTCTATAATTGTAATACTGAACATTACATTGCAAAGAATGCATTTACAAGGTGTTTAACATTTATGGAGTTATTTTTGTTAAAATAAGAGGTTAGGTGTTTTATCACATATGCATATAACATTTACAACACAAAATAGATATGCACAGCATGCTATAATAATTCTTCCCACTTAAGTTTAATATTAGCAGCTGACATTAGAAAGTGCATTCTAAGTTCGAGAGAGAAAGAAGAAATTTCAGTTGGCAACCTTGCCCTCCACCATTGACACTGAGTAATATGGCTTTCACTGACAGGAATCCATCCAAGAGGAACCACATGTGTCTCTTTGACACCCATCCATAGGAAGTGTGTCTGTGTGCCCACAACTAAACCCGTTACTGTGTTTCTCACACGGTTTCATCAAACCGAGAATGGTGTGACTTCTGATTTTACTTATAGGGATAATGTGCTGTAAATAAAGCCAGAATTCTGCACTTTTGGCTTTAAGGAAACTGCACTGTAAGGAGCAAGGTAAGGAGGGGGATGATCTGTTTCTTGCATGGGCGGTTCATCGCAGCAGCTTGCATCATTGGCAGGCTGGAGGGAGGTGGTGGCAGACTTGGGATAAAGTGCACCCTGAATCTGTTGCCCCCTCTGAACTCTCGCAATCCACCACTGATGCAATCCGCTCCACCTCGCCTCATGGTTGGGCTGGCAGTGAAATCCATTGCTGTAGCTTCACAAAATACACAATTGGTATTCTGATTATAATGCTCCCCCTTTTTTTCTACAAGATGAAATAGGTTTTACCAAATACAGTACTGGGGCACCCGTTAGGGCTTCGCAGATTCTTGAGATGCTGGTGCTGATTGTTGTGGCAGGGACCTGTAAGGCAGAAGGCAATCAGTTATTCAAAATGTGGCCATGGTGGTTTAATCTGAATACATAGTTTCTTCTCTGATAACAAACAACAACAACAGCAGCAGCAGCAGCAGCAACAACAGCAGCAGCAGCAGCAACAACAGCAGCAGCAGCAGCAGCAGCAACAACAGCAGCAGCAACGACAACAACAACAACAACAACAACAACAACAACAATAATAATAATAATAATAATAATAATAATAATAAACCAGTATTTATTTACCGCCTTTTCTTTGGTCATCAGATTTCTCCTCTCTGACTAATTCAAAGGCGGTTTATATGGGCAGGCTTTTCTAAATCCCAAGGGGTTTTTACTATACAATAATATGTTCTAATCTTTCATAGAACCCTTCACTCTAGATCAGAGGTTCTCAACTTCTGGTACGGGTACCCCTAGGGGTACGCGGACCTCTTGCTGGGGGTACGCCAAACCCTGCCCCTTATCTGCCCCATCAGCAGCTAATTAAGTGTTATTAACATGGATTTTAAATTGTAATTATTTTCGGAACCCTTCTGTCTCTCTGATTCTGGTTTTGGGCTTATTTTTGTACTTTGGAAAATGTATTTTGGTGGGGTGGGCAGTAAGGAGCTGATTTTGGGAAGTGTGACTTGGAGAAAAAAAAGAAATCCATCCATCCATCCATCCATCCATCCATCCATCCATCCATCCATCCATCCATCCATCCCTCTCTCTCTCTCTCTCTCTCTCTCTCACACACACACACACACACACACACACAGAGTTAAATAAGACATTTTTTCACATTTAAAATTGTTTTAGTACTTTTTTACTTAACAATTAATTACCTAATTAATTAATTGATTAAGCCAATTAAATAGCAGTTAATTAGCAGGGGGTACTTCAGAAAATTGGACCGTGATAGGGGGTACCCGGGCCTCCAAAGGTTGAGAACCCCTGCTCTAGATGTTTCTTTCACAGTCCAGCTCTCTCTCTCTCTCTCTCTCTCTCTCTCTCTCTCTCTCTCTCTCTGATGTTTGCCTCATCACGGTTCAGCTGACAGGGCAACCTTGACTCTCACTCAAGTGCAGCTGCAGTTCCACTCCCCCACAGATGTTCTGCAACTTATCAGTTCAGCGTGCCGGCAGCTCTCTGACAGGCACAGACACTTCCGGTCACCTTGAACTGCCGTCCTTCAGATCTTCAGGGATATATGAGAAGGTCGCTCTACCAACTGAGCCAGACCTCCTGCCCTTGGAGTGCAGGGAATAATACAGTAAAGTAAGTCCTCACATAAAGTCGTTTCGTTTCATTTTAAAGTTGATGGGAAAATGCCATAGGAACGTTTACATTTATCAATTAGCCTATGGTGAAATTGATTTCATTATAAGTCATTTTGCTTAAAGTCACAGTTTCCACAGTATTAACTACTTTAAGGGAGGACTTGCTGTATATGTTCAGTGTAGTGATAATCTTGCTATGGAATCCATAGGGTTTTTTTTTCTCACACTTTCACAAAGAATGCTTGGGAAAAAAACGCACACCTTGAACAGATTGTTGGTTTTATTTTATTTTTGAGAAACCAGAAATAAAAAAGAATGGGCAAGCAAGACTTCCTTCTCTCCCACCACCTCCCAACTTCACACTTCTCAATGTTACCTTCTAAGACTTTCCTTTGAGAAGGGAAGGGGGGGGGGTAACAGGTAGTGGGGAGTGCTTGCTAGAGACAAGAAAGCCCTTCAGACTTCATCCTTATCTGGAAGTGTTCAGCAGTGTTATTTCCTGTTGGGGACCATGGGATTTGTAATTTCCTCTGCCTTGTGAACTGAATCAGATATGTGCCCCAGAAAAAACAAACTGGGCAGTGCTGTCGCGAGAGGTAGCTCTCAATGGTTGCTCATTTCAGTGGTAGAACATTTGCTTTACAGGCAGAACATCTTAGATTTAATCCCTGGCCTCTTCAGATCGGACTGGGGAATACTCATTTTGAAACCCTAGAGAGTGTTAATAGTACTGAGCTAGATGGATTAATGATCTGATTCACTATAAAGCAGTTACTTATGTAGCTTTCAATCCCCTTGCTCAAAAAGAATCATGTGGCTGGAAGGATGTGTTTTTCCAGCATTGCCCCTACCTTATGTGTGTTTACATGACATTATTAGCTTGGGGGAGATCGAGTCAGTGTCTAATCTTCCATGCTTATAGGGATCATTTTTATTTAAAACAATGTAATAAAGATTGTTATGGCAGATACAGCACAGTCTTAGAAGTAAACACCATTCAATTCAGTGGGACTGGGACTTATTCCCAGGGATGTATGTTTAGGATTGCAGCCTTAATCTATCTATGCCGGTTGCCATTGGAATGGTTTGATCCCCCCTCCGTCCTTCATTTCACTGTGCTCTAGCTTTTTTCAAACTTGATTTCTTTTTAAGACAGGACATGATGACCTAGTGGGTTTTCGACTAGCTGACCAAAGATCTGAGGACAGGTATTATATCAGGTGTGTTAGAAGCTCCAAAAGCATCCGGGCCACAAACTGAAGTTAGGCAAAGCTTTCTGGTACACAAATTCATTAGTCCATCCAAGCTGCTAAATCACCTGCATATGAGCTTTGGTGCAACAGTACAAGACACTATTATACATTCAGCCGATTTACTTTTTTAAAAATTGCATTACAAATGTATATATTTTTCTTTCTTTACTTGTAAGTTTACTTTGGTTGTGTTTGTGGGTGCTGGAGGGGCCAAATGAAGGGAGGGCAATGGAGAGGGAAGGAGCATATTGGAGGGGAGAGGGAAAGAGAGTATCCAATTTACAAAACCACAATAAAATATGAATAACAAAAAGACTGCTCATCTATAAAAGGAAATACAGTCATCTTATTTCACTTGCAGTAGCAATTGCCTGCTTATTTCTAATCATGCTTTGTTGTTGTTGGTTGTTTTTTTTTAGAGTGCTCTCTGACTCAACCCTTTGGTGTTATATTCATATTATTTGCAACGTTACAGCCAGTTTACCAGAAAATTCAATGAGAAGAGTGAGGAATAATAATAACTTTCCTGTTTGAAAGGATAATGTGCTAGTCTCTGAAGCGGTCGCTGAACTTACCGTATACGTTGACTGTTTGGGGAGGCAGAGGAGTACGGTCCCTTTACAATGCAAACTAAATTGGTCTGTTTAGTGGTGAATTATTTATTTCTCTTTTTCCCCCACAAGCTGAATAGCCTACCACCTGCAGTGTTCAGCTTGTTGCAAAGACTGAATCAGCCCATCCAAGAAAGATGCACTGGGAGTAGTTTTTGAAATTTACATGCAAGGCTGTCCATAAGTTCTTTTGTTCAGACACAGAGACACCAGGACACCCTAAAGCAGAAAAGGAGAGACAGGCATTAATTCAGGAAAATGTTTAGAGGATGCTGTTTGGAATCAAATGAGCCAGCATTTCTCAGTTACTATGGAATTGTGCTACATGTTATGCAAAGAAAACGAGAAAAAACAACACCTAATGTAGCCCTGGCTGGAGGTCTACTCGGGGTAAGCAAGCATTTGCCCACTTACCCTGGGTAAAACCCCAGCCATCACAATGGGGCTACTTGGTTCTCCACCAGCTCTTTAGCTGGTAGAGAATCAAGCAGCCTTGTGTCAGCTGCAAGGGCCTGGGAAGGAGGACGGGATATGGCATCCAACACAGATGCCAGTCACACCCCCTCCCAGGCCTAATCCGCCCATCTCAGCTCTCCCCTGCCCTGTTCCGCCCCATTCCCATCCCCCACCCCACCCCCGTGCCATGCGTAGGGCCTGGATTCAGCGCCGGAAGGATGATGCAGGCCTTCCTGCCAATGCTGCTTATTCCCTGGGTGTCAAAATGTGCCTTACGGCACATTTGTGACACAAGTTGCAGCAGGCAGCATAGAGAAGAACTGCATTGTATACTGTATCTCCAAGACCTAAAATGGTGCGTTGTGGCCTGACCAACACCCTGATTCTCATCCCATGCTGAATGGATGCTTCCACAATGACTGAATAGTGGGTGTGTTGGCAGGAAGAATGGACCCTTTCGCTTGCTTGTACATTAGTGCAAAGATTGTGTCCAACAACTCATTCTTCATACAAGATGGGTTGGTTGTGATTCATTTCCAAGCTGCTTGTTAAACCAACCAGCAGATTTGTTCATGGACAGATAACCCTGATAGTGAAAGAGCAGGACAGGACCACTATTGGCTCTCATCTGTCATGAATCCTTACGCTTTAGAAATCCAGAACAGGCCTGATCTTTAGGTTTTTCATTTTCCTAATTGAGTTTTCTCTCTTCTTCTACTTAGCTATAAACTTTCCCTTTCTCAACTGTAAGGCTGTTATTATTACTTAAATCTGTATTGAACAGTGAAAATGTCCCCCTTGACCTTTTCTCCCATTTGTTAATTCCTTGCAGACATCATACACTGCTGTCACATCCTCCCCCCCCCCCCCGCTTAGTCATTTTTTCCCCCAAGGCTGTTAAAATTCAGTTCTTTTAACCTCTTTATGTAGGTCATATTTCATAAAATCATTTATATTCAAAATCTTTGTTGCTTTTCTTTGGGTTCTTTGCAGCTGGCTAGAATCATGAAATCAAGAGACTACACACATACCACATTCCAGTTTTGTTATAGATAATGCCTGTATGGAGAAGAAATTATTTACTTACAGTCCAATCCAGACGAAAACTCTGGAGCTGGAATGAGTGTTCCGGCGCCAGAAGACGTCGCAAACGTGCCTTACGGAACGTTTGCGCCTCCTCGAAAGCTGGGAGGACCCCACCGATGCCGGACCCAGGTAAGTCAGGATCCAGCGGCTGGGGGGGGGGGCGGTTTGCCGGGCGGAGGAGGGTGACCATTGGCTCAGGCGGCCCGGGAGGGGTTGGGGGATGCCCTTTGGCCATATCCTGACGCCCGCCGGGCTCCGGGGCCTTTACATGGCCTCCTCTTACTTCCACCAGCAAAATAGCTGGTGGAAATCCGAGGAGGCCGATAGGGCCTGCCCTGGTTTACACTCGGGGAAGGGAACAAGCATCCCTTTCCCCAAGTAGACCTCCCGCCCCCCCATGGCGGTCTGCGGTATGCACGGGATCCAGTGGGCGGCCCTGGGCCACTGGCCGGATCCTAGTTAGGATTGCGCTGTTAGTCTTATATTGATTTTCTTTGTTTATATGAGGAACGACGTAATCCTGCTTAACAATAGGCTGGTGGAGCATGTGCTCCCAGAGGCGTCATTACATAGGGGGCCCTGATGACCAGGGCTCCCAGCGCCAGCTTCTGGGGGGCGCCAAGGGGGCAACTCGGATTCCCGAGTCGGACTCGGCCGACTCGGAACGGGGACCCACTTCTGATCCCAGGCACTGACTGTTGCTTTGCAGGCGGGCAAAAAGGGAGCAGGGAATGAAACAAGCGCCCGGTGGTGGTGGCGGTGGCGAGCCTCCTCCCAAACTTGCTGGCGGGCGGAAGGCAACTTCGAGACGCGAAAGTCCAGCCGAGGCCACTGACGTGGAAAGAAACAAAAGAGCAGCAGCCGCTGGCTCTCTGGCCCTTCCTCTCTTCTTCTCCCCCATCTCACTCCCCCTTTTCTTTTTAATCTCTCCTTACAATTTTCCTTCTCTCTTTTTTTTGCTCTCTTCCTTTGCACGTCCAGTCCTGCCCCAGTCTCCGCTCCATGCGTCCCCGGACCCCAGCGTGCTCCTCCCCTCCGTGCCGCTGCCGCCTGTGTCTCTCGCTCGGGCAGGAGGGGGGACTCGGGGCTGCAAAAGAGGAAGAGATGCTGCTGCCTGCTGCCCTACGGAGAGGGAAGGAAGGAGAGAAGGAAGCGGCAGGAGGGCGAGGGGAGGAAGGGCAAGCCGCCTTGTTGCAACAGAAACAGCTGCTTTTGCTGACTGCGCTCGCTCCCCAGTCGGTCCTCACTTGCTTCTGCATGGGGGCGGGCCTCTGCATTTGGCATTGTTTCGAATCTTCTCCGTACTAGTCCCACAACTGAGATTGAGCTGGGAGTGGCTTCCCCGACATTTGCACTGGTTTACAAAATGCCGCCCCATGCAGCAGAATAGGGCTGTGGAGTGAGTGAGTCACACATCCAAAGCATCCGCTTGACTGTCAGCAGCCAACAGCCCGTCCAAAGCGCGACGTCGCCCCGGAGCTTCCTCTGATTTGCTTGCAGCCGAGATTGAAGCCGGGTAGAACAAAGTAAGAGAGCGGCGCCCGGGGGGGGGGGGGAATTCTAGCGCCCAGGGGGGGAAATAAATAAATTGTGGAATTGGCGCCCCCTCAAATCGGCGTGCCGCCTTTGGCGGCGCCAGGGATTAAAGGGGTGGAGAGAGGGAGGGGGCACCAATTCCAGGATGTGCCCCCTATAGATTTAGGGGTAGCAACGCCACTGTGTGCTCCACTAGCCAAAGGAGTCAGAAACGTGTCGGAAAACATGTTTGCGGCTCCTCTAGACGAGTAAGCTTACTGTGCCGCGAGACCAACTCCATGCTGGCTGCCGCAGGTAAGTCCCACGTCGGTCGGCATGGTGGAGGGTGGGCATGGGCAATGGGGGAGGGAGCCATTGGCCGGCCCAGGCTGGGAGGGGGCGGGGATATTGGCATTGAGTTGCGCTGATATTCTATGCCCTGTCACAGCCCAGGCCAGCCTTACACAGCCTCCCCTGTTGTGCAGCAGCTTCAGAGCTGGCGCGCATCCAAGGACGCCCATTGTGGCCTGCACAGTTTACATTGAGGGAAGGGGATGAACGTCCCCTTCCCCCGAGGTGAGCCTGGGTTGCGCCGGTGCAGGCTGCAATAGGCCTAGGATGCAGCGGCCAGACATTTAGGCCGGCTGCTGCATGTTAGGCAGGATTGGGGTGCCCATCCAGTATTTACGCTGCTAATACCTATCCCTCAATAGGTGTTGTTCTATTTATTTTGTCTTGGTTTTTTTTGTCCAACTTCTTCTGCCTTCTGCTTTATGCCATGTTCCATTGTCTGTCAAACATAGGAACCTGATTCTTAAAGGCATTTTCCCATTCATATTCACCATTCAGCCACTCCAGTAGCCCCCCTCAAACTCATCGATGCGTTATGAAAATATCACTCTCATTGTTTTGTACCACCTTCTCATCACTTGACTACCATCCATCCTTTTTTTCCCCCGTTACCCTGCAAAAATCCAACAAATTGTATCCATTCTGTATCCTCCACCTCTAAAATTGTCATCTTAGATTTCATGTGATCTGTTTTAAACATTCATCTTGGCACCTAAATATTTGTTAACATATTGCAGTTCCCCATTAGGCACTGTAATAAGTTTTATTTCTTGGATTGCATTTGGTTCTTTTTGCTTTTGGAAATTACAATATATTCAAATGTGTTCACACCATTCCATTGAATTATTGTCAGCATTATATAAAAAAAGAGAAGACTTGTTCCTTATTCACAGAATGAACATTCTTATTCTATAATGGCTCATCTCCTTTGGGAGAATGGTATGAATACATAGATGAGGTTTGCCTCATGAATGACAATTTCCAAAAGAAAAGAACCTATGCCTGCTACAAAGGCCACTTCCCAAAGGGAAGAGATGAATTGAGCCCCAAGATTTTAAACTGTGTCAGAGAATTTTAGCTGAACGCACTGATGTGCCAATACTGAACCCAATGGGATGGAAAAACACCACACTCAATGGTATAATGTTTTCGCTGGCTATGCTTACATGTCGCACATGTACATTTGATTTGGTTTGAATAGGATTATGGCTCTTCTGAAAATGTGGCCCTATAAGGAAATGCTTGCTAAAATGCACAGAAAAACCATAAGACCAAAAACCATAAGAATCAGGCAGTGCCATGCCTGATTCCTAAAATATGAACTGTGGAGACATAAGCCTGCTCAGAAACTGCATATTGTGCACTTCATCCCCATATGTGATGTAACAGAGGAGGGAAATTGAGAAGGAAATGGGCATTTTCCTTCAGTAGGGTAAAGTGTACAAAAGTTCCATAAGAGTTGTCTACTCGGTTGTCTGCAAATCACAAATGTTATGAGCTGTATTTCAGTGGCAGGGGGTATCGGAGATGACCTGTCCTGTCTAATATTTACAGTTGTGTATGTCTGCACCAAGCATTTTGAGGAAACTAAGCTACACATGTGGAACAATGTTTCTCTTCCCCCTCCCGCAGGGATAGTTGGATTATTTTTTTCTCCCGGAGAACACTTTATTTTCCACTATCATTCTGGCAGGCTCATCGGGTTTGATGTATGTGGCCTATTTGGAAGGCTTTATTTTACTGTAAACTTTCCTGGAGGGGTTCTTCCAATGAGGCCATGTTGATTGATGTCCTCTTCACTCATGTGGCCAGCTGTAGAGAGCACAGAGCGCTTTGTGGCACATGGAATTCTTCGGCGTGGGCTGTCGTTCTCCTTTGGGGTTTTCTTGTATGTGTGCAGCATATCACATTACAGAGAGAAGATTGTTTGTTCCATCCCTTGTAACTATCAGAATAGGTACAACCGTCTGTCTGGATTTCAGAAAAAGATCACTGAACAGCTTTCCTTGGGCTTCTTGCTCTTTGCTTTATCACAACTGGTGTGACCAGAAAACCTGTCATTCATCTCTAGAAGAACACTTCTGTACCTATTGAGAGGCAATCATTTCCTATCATGTTATGTATTGTAGATTCATTCAGGTTTGATGTATAGTACTCAGCTTCCTCTTCACTTTCCTATGTCATCCTCTGGTTGTGCTGTTCCCCTGTTAATACAGATAGCCATTTTCAATTGTCAGTCACTGGGCTGTTTTCTTCTTCTCTTCCCTTATTTTCTCAGCTGACCTTTCCTCCCCCCTGAAGCTGTTTGGTTCTTTCAGTTTATTCAGTGGTGGTATTCATGCCTGTCCTATATAGATTTTTTTTTTTTTTACCTCTGCAGCTACCGTAGAATAACAAATGTGTAATGCAGCGGTTCCCAACATTTTGTGGCTAGTCTGTACAAAATGCTGAGCAGTCCAAAAACGCTGTGTCGCTTCCATGCATAACTTCATTGAGCACAAAGGTGAAAGTTGACAGCACATAGAAATCAATATATTTGCAAGAGTGTTTATTATCTGTCCTGAAAATACACCTCAGCTTTTGCTTAGTAGCTCATACAAGCAAATGTATACATAACGGTTCTCCAATAAATAGGGAAAAGTATGTGAATGCTGACTGGCTGAACCATTAGCATTTATCGGTAGCATTTTTATGTTGCCTTTCTCTCGACGATGTTGTACAACAAGAAGTAAAATAGCTCTTACTAAAAATGGACATTATACATGATGCAACATCTCATATTACCGCATTTTGCTATGATAAGTACCGTACACAAAGTTCTGTATTTCAGTCTAAAACACTGTTAGAAAATGTGGTAAACCCATTTCAGCCATACCTGATGTTGCTCTGTTGTTTAAATATTAGGGATGATAGTTTGACTGGGCTTTAGCTAATATCCTCTCATCATGTCCTGAGCATAGTGTCCTTTAGCCAACATCCGCTGCATAATCCTCTGAGTAATAAACTTGTAGTCCTAGATTTTTAGTTCAAGTGATACTTTGTGTTGGCCATCAGAGAACTAACACTGGGTAGCCCAATCCTGTCTAGCTGAACATAGTGGTGCAAATAAGGCACCTGCCACATCTTATGCAGGATTAGGCCTGCGCCGGCGCAACCAGAAGCCTCCTTTCGGAAAAGGGATGTTTGTCCCTTTACCCCGAGTAGAGCCCCAATGACCCCAATGGGTCTACTCGAATGTGCACCAGCTATTTTGTGCAGCGCAAGCCTCTCCACCAGCACCGCTTACTCATCGGGTGCTGCAAACATGCTTTCCGGCATGCTTGCGACACCTTAGACCTGTGGAGCGATTGCTCCGCTGGTCTAATTGTAGACAGCATTGCGCTGTCAGTCACCAGAGCGATGTAATGATAAATATATCCATTGCTATCTTCCCTGAAAGTTCAAATGTGCTCAACAAATTCCCTCTATGCACGGGGATTTGGGGCACAAAACAGTAGCTGGAAAACAGGAAATCACATATAAATACTGTCTGGGGTCATGGCATAATTGTGCCTTGCATCAGTTTAGGCCCAGTGTCCATACCAGTATGTACTATGGACATGAGTGCACCACTACATGTGCTCTGGAGCCAAGCTCCAAAACACAACAACACAACAACAAGGGCTGCTTAACTGATTTCACCACTACATTGCATGCCAGCAGTGTAAGATGCTGGATGTCACTAACAGGATTCTAGCTGTGGGAGTCAGGCATTTTGTTGCTCTCTCTGTCACCACAATAGCTTGCCAAAATGGCAGCGGTGATGAGCTAGGTATGCCAAAGACCTAGAGAATAAGGCAACTGTTCCTAGAGAATAAGGCGACTGGCTTGCTTCCTGTCTGTCATGTTTCAGTACCACTACTGCAGAAAGCCGGAGGGTGGTACTGCAGTCCCTAGCTGAGCAGAACTCATAGGCTAATAGGGTTCCACTTGATTGGAAGTTCCTGAATCTGGCTTGGTAGTTCAGTCTGAGCAGACAAACTAAAATGCTCTCAAGGTGGGTGCCCGTCCCTACTGACTTGCTTGTTTGATCTCCAGAAAGGCTGCTTCCTACTTTGGCTACCAGTTCTGAAAATCAATTACTGTGGAGTCACGCGATTCTTAGATAAAAATTAGGAAGGTAGGTTTGTAGACAAAGTTTCTACTCAAAATGAACTGCGACAACCCAAGTGATGTTGTCAGTGGAATCACGACACTACATCCAATAGCTGCCCATAACCAAAAATCATGGCAGGTGCCACAGCCTACTAGATTCAATGACTGTGTGTGAACCAATGAGGCCAAAAACACCAAGAGCAAAGAGAAGAACACCAAGAAGCAGCTGCAGCTGCAATGGGATAATGCAAATGTGCAACATGCTGACCATGTTTGATACCTTGTAAAGGTTAAATGTGCAATTTTTTGAGGCTAATATAAAGAAATTAACATACCCCCCCCCCATACACACACACACACACACACATGTTTGAGGAAGCTTTAATTATGCAGGAGCTCCGCACCGTAGATCCACGCTCATTTGAGAACACTGGAGCCGATACATCACGGAAAGTGAGATTGTTTCTTCTTCCCAAGCTATAGCTGTAGTACTAGCAGATGCTACTTAAGATAATGCAACATAAGCAAGGCCTTTTTAGGCAAGTAAACAATTTTGTTCTCATTACATTCCCTGTGTGTTTATTCATTGTCCTTGAGAGGCTGACTTCCAGAACGTTACTAATATACACTGTTAAAAACTTACCCTGACAGACAAATGCTTCATGCTTGTGAAAATTCCTTCTTTAAGGTTTAATAACTGCTTTGCTTGTGACTCTGAGTGAATTGCCTCTGTAGATGGAGGGCGATGACCAGTTTTTTCTTTCTCACAGTGATCATTCTTTCAATCACAATGTCAGAGTCAGCTGGAGGTCAGCCACCAAGTGGTCAGTTCCAGGATCTAGAGGAGAACCAGCTGACTTCATTCAAAGTGGATGTATGCAGTAACGTAGCTATCCCGGCGTTTTGCATCATCGCCCCACCCCCTGCACTCCTGGAAGTCTTTTTTTTTGAAGACTTCTAGAACAAAGGGTAGGTGGGGGCCAAAAATTGTGCCGATTTTGACGAGCACAAAAAAAAGCAGTCGTGGAGCATGAAAATTCTGCCACAGCTCCTCCTCATGATGAGACCGCAGCTGTCACCCGGGGGCACACCATCCCCCTGCCCCCCCTTAGCAACGCCTCTGGATGTATGGGGCTGAAGAAATCTGCCTGTGTGCAACCATCTTCACCTTATTCTCTAGAATATGTTGCAGGTTTCAATTAGGTGCAGAATTGCGATGTATGCCCACAGATCCTCCACCACCATTTTTGCAGACTTTCCTGGGCAGCAGAATCTACATTGCTGAGGAAATAGAAACTTTATAGTATACATGGTGCTACTTAAAAAAAAAAAGTTATGCACTGGGGTCTAAACCTGTCTGGAAATCAGCCTGACAGTTCACAGACTGACCGAGCCTTCTGACAAAGAGAGACAGCTATGGCAAGCCGCCCACCCACTGTGAGTTCTGCCATGGGGGAGCCAGCCTGCCTGACCAGGTAGAGAAGCCAAGCAAGTATATGATGTATATATCCCCTTATATGATGGGGATAAGCAACCTCCTGGTTGTAGGAGTAGATTTTCTTTGTGCCAGGTGCAAGGGAGTGGCGACAGGATACAAGTATCTTGTTGTCTTGTCCTCCCTGAGGCATCTGGTGGGGTCATTGTGTGATACAGGAAGCTGGACTAGATGGGCCTTTGGCCTGATCCAGCAGGGCTCTTCTTATGTTCTTATGTTCTTAAGTACAATGGATCTTACTTGTGGGTTCGAGACCCGCGGATTTGACTCAATGCAGGTCCTGGTTCCACAAAGCCTTAAAATTATTATTATTATTATTATTATTATTATTATTATTATTATTATTATTATTATTATTATTATTATTATATATCCAACTATATTATTATTATTATTATTATTATTATTATTATATATCCAACTGCCAATATTATTATGCCGTTGTACAAATCGATGGTAAGGCCACATCTGGAGTATTGCGTCCTGTTCTGGTTGCCGCATCTCAAAAAGGATATAGTGGAACTGGAAAAGGTGTAGAAGAGAGCAACCAAAATGATTCGTGGGCTGGAGCACCTCCCTTGTGAGGAATGGCTATAGCGTTTGGGACTTTTCAGTCTAGAAAAAAGGTGTCTGAGGGGGGACATGATTGAGACGTATAAAAATGCATGGGATGGAGAGAGTGGATAGAGAGAAGTTCTTTTCCCTCTCACACAATGCTAGAACTAGGGGACATCCACGCAAATTGAGTGGAGAGAGAGTATTAAAACAGACAAAAGAAAATTATTTCTTTACCCAGTGTGTAATTAGTTTGTGGAACTCCTTGCCACATGATGTGGTGATGGCACCTGGCCTAGATGCCTTTAAAAGGGGATTGGACAGATTTATGGAGGAAAAGTTACCACAGGTTACAAGGCATGATGGGGATAAGTAACCTCCTGGTCTTAGTAATAGGCTATCTCTTAATGCCAGATGCAAGGGAGTGGCAACATGGTACAGGTATCTTGTTGTCTTGTGTGCTCACTGGGGCATCTGGTGGAGCCACTGTGAGATACAGGAAGCTAGACTAGATGGGCCTTTGTCCTGATCCAGCAGGGCTCTTCTTATGTTATGGTTGGGCTTATGTAACCATCGTCAGGGGATTCCTCCAGGTGGCCCATTTGCAAAAGGTAGCTTTCCTCCGGAAGCCCCTTTTCATCATAGAGGCCTCTAGAGGAAGCTCCCATGTATGGAAGGGATGGAATAGAGAAGGTGAGAACATAGTGACTCTCTTGGAGTCATCTGTTGCCATCGGTGCATGAAGACTATGGACACAGGGCGTGATGAGGGATTAGCAGTGGGCCCTCCTGAAAGCCCAAGACCCTCAACCACTGCCTGAGTGAATTGTGACCCCTGATACTGGCCCTGTCACATGTGCATAACACATAACTGCCGTTATTGCATTCATTTGTAGCATACAGATAAGTAAAGAAATGACTTCAGGTATTTGAAGACAGAACTCACAGTTCCTCTTGTGATTCAACTATTGCATAACTTAGAACTCCCCCTCTCTTTTAATACAGTAATATCTCCCATAAGACCACTTCCTTTAGCGCTGTTTCACTACAGCGCTCTTTGTTCTGGGTGTGAATGACAGCTATTGTAGCCAATGAGAGCAGTGCATTCTGAGTACTGCAGATCCAATCAGTGCCAGTTTCTTGCCTGATCATCAATAATTTCTCCTATAGCACTGTTTCACATGGCATTTGACTTATGGGGAACGTATCCCATGCATTATTGGAGGTATCACTGTATGCTACAATACCTTTCCCATCATTGGATAATCATTATGCATGTGTTGAATCACATGGGCCATCTGCATTGCAGTGCATTTCTGTTTGGGTTGTTGGCATGGAAATTAATCAACACGCCATCCAACCAATTCTCATGTTTGGTGTATGAATATATTTCTAATGTGTGGGATGAGATTTTTCATCTCTGCCATATGCCGTGGCAGAAGAGTCTGGCGTAGTGGGGAGAGCTGCTGCCTTCAAAGCCCGAAGACCGGTGAACTTGATAAGTTCGAGACACGCCGCTGGCAAAAAAGCTGTGAAAGCCTCCAGGAGGAGAGATAAGAGCTTCCAGCTGGGTCGGTCGAGTGTGGGAGGTGCCAGCCAGCAGAAAAAAGTCAGACTGTAAAAGGATACCACCCGGAAAGTAGCTGTTCATGAGAGATTGGACATTTATATATATTGTAAAAAACCCCAAGGGGGGTTAGGACAGCCTGCCCATGTACACCGCCTTGGATTAAAGTCGGAGGAGAAATCCAATGACCGAGAAAGGCGGTATATAAATACTGTATATTATTATATATTATTACCAGTATTATCAGTAATATGGGAATGGGATTCAAGGAGGTAGGAAACCACCCATTGTAGTCTGCTGATGAACCAAAAATCAGTAAAGGTTTAAATTCAGCATAGGTAGAACATTTAAAGCTTTCCTTGTGATGCAAATATCCATTTGTTTAACTGTTGCTTGTAGCAGATGGAGGCCATCATCCACTTTAAAGGGACTCGTAGAACAATAAAATAGCCACAACTTAATTGTTTTGTGCTTTAGCAATCAAACCATGTGTGCTGAAGCTCCCAGTGAAATTAGATCCCCAGTAAATTAATTAAAAAGGCTCATAAAATCAGTATTTATTTCTTCAATTACCAATAAATGTCCAAGACCATAATTTTGCACAGTGATGCTAAGGACACATCCAGTGCGTAGAATGCATGTGTGTGTGTGAAGATATACATAAAATGAGGTGGTCAGAAATACATTCCTATGCAATTATTGCTTGGAAAAAAGCCCGAGCGTTGTATATATACATGCAATGGTATCTTTCATACAAGTTGTTATAGGTAATTGTCGCCGACCACGAGCATTTTTGGCTTTAGCTAGACATTTATGAGTAGAGAGTTACACATTTTGGAGAGTAACTGAGGGTTTAAATTAAGCGTGCAATTGCATGGCATATTCTAATCAGGAATTTTGAACATCAAGCCTGGCAAATTAATTCTGTAACCTTATTCAAAACGCACGCTACATCTGAAGAGCAAATTTGTATGAGAATTTACTGCTCAGACATTAAGGACAGATAGCTCATGAAGCATTTAAAACCCTCCTACGTATGGTGTGTATGCCCCCCCCTCTGCATTTGAAGAGGTTTACTATGCACTGCAGGTGTGCTCTTACCCACATCACTTATCTGGGTGCCTGCTGAAGACCTATTACATTCAACTACCATTTGGCTAGATGATAACTTTTCTCTTCTTAATGGAGCTGTTGTTTACTCATAAATGGTGGTGTCAGACATCCCAAACAGAATATTCAAAATAAAGCTGTCTTCAGCCAAGCCTGCCTGTCATTTTGAAGAATGTCTCAATTTCACTTTACTGCTGAGTATATCAATATGCCAGATCATTGTCATTCCCTCGGTGTGATCGGAATATCATAAATAAATGTGTGCCATTTAGCTCTGGTAGGGTTTAATTTACTTTAACAAAAGTGGCAAAAATACTGTCAGTCTCATTTAAACAGGGAAAAAGGCAGCTGTGGCAGATTAGGAGAGGGAAAAAGGCTCCAACCTGCAATCTTTCACACACCATATGTTAGCAAAAGCTGAGACGGAACCAGTGAATGAGCTACAAATTCGCAATGGATGCAATACTTCTTGCAGCATTAAGCCTCAAAAACTAAAACACTCTTGCTTTGACTCAATATTGAGTTCTATCAGAGATAAATATTGTTTCCCACTGCTGTTCAATGCCACAGCCTGATTAAGCATCTTTAGCTCCTCTTGCATTCCAATTTCTAGCCTCATAATGCTGCACAACAGTTCAATATTTTAGGATTGAACAGTTGTTTTCATTTATTTCTCTTTGTACATTTCTATTCTTAGATTTGTGCCATCTCTGCGTATATTTTCATGATGTAGTCATGGGGTGTAGTCATGATGTAGTCATCTGAACTACAAGACTATTGTGACTTAACAGGTGGTCAGCTGACCTACAGGAGCCTCACAAATGAGTGGTACCATGTAACCAGGGTTTAGCTGCATTCAGGGCGGGATAAACAATAAAAAGGAAGGATTCCTTTGTATGTTTGGGGTCAAAAGGATGCCAGTATGCTCTGTGAACAGACTATTTTAGGATTTTCATGCCCACTTCTCGGTATGAGCCTCACTCCTTTCATTAAAGTCTGTTAGTACGTGCAATAGGTGCTCTCGCTATACCAGTTCCCATCTAGGGTCACCCTGTACCTTACGATTTGATGCAG
This sequence comes from Plestiodon gilberti rubricaudatus, assembly GCA_026170595.1. Taxonomy (NCBI): domain Eukaryota; kingdom Metazoa; phylum Chordata; class Lepidosauria; order Squamata; family Scincidae; genus Plestiodon; species Plestiodon gilberti. The sequence continues at coordinate 44,266,923 of JANXHW010000002.1, forward strand.
CAACCAGTAGCCCCTGTTCGGCAGAACAACCTCTTAATTTGCTGAGATTTCTGAACACCGGGAGAAATGGGAATAAAAGAGCATCTACCCTTCATGTTCTGTGGCGTGACAGTTGAAAAAAAATTAACCTCAGCAGGGACTACCCGTAGAACTCATGGGTGGTTGACCTTTGATTGCTCCTTCCTTTAAGGCAGTACTATCTGGGCTTAGAATTACTAGCACTCATGTGGAGCTGAGAGAACATCAAAAGAATGTCTTTAAGAAAAGCTATCTGTATAAAACTCCCGAGGCTCTGCTTTTGTCTTGCCAAAGCACATTTATTACAGATTCATTTCTCCTCACTGTTGTTTAACAATGGTAGTAGGCCATGGGTGTGTTGGACACCATGAAATTGACCCAGGTTAGCTACTTTGGTGATTTACACAATGCTCAACTGAAAAGGCTGACTGGAAGTCCTTACTCCATGAGTAACCTGACAGTGATTGCTCTGCCAGTAGCAGGAAGATCAGGAAACGAGGAAGCCACTTCACAAAAATAGAGAGACGGAGGAGGAACAGGGGAAATGGCTAAGGTAGAGGTGACAAAACAGTAGCAGTGTGAGACTCGATGTGAAGCAGGACTGGCCCATCCATAAGGTCAACTGAGGAGCTCAGTTTGTGTGGCAGGTTTGTGGGGGGCTCATCTGCTCTCCTCCATGTTTCCTCCTCCTGCTACCTAGATCCAAAGAGTGGATTTGAATGGACGTGTGGAGGAACATAAGAACATAAGAAGAGCCCTGCTGGATCAGGCCAAAAGCCCATCTAGTCCAGCTTCCTGTATCACACAGTGGCCCCACCAGATGCCTCAGGGAGCACAAGACAACAAGATAACCTGTTTCCCGTTGACACTCCCTTGCACCTGGCACAGAGAAAACCCACTTCTAAAACCAGGAGGTTGCTTATGGCTTGTAACCTGTGATGGTCTTTTCCTCCATGAATCTGTCCAAACCCCTTTTAAAGGCATCTAGGCCAGATGCCATCACCACATCCTGTGGCAAGGAGTTCCACAGATGAATTACACGCTGGGTAAAGAAATATTTTCTTTTGTCTGTTCTAACTCTCCCTCCACTCAATTTTAGTGCATGTCCCCTGGTTCTGGTGTTGTGCGAGAGGGAGAAGAATTTCCCTCTATCCACTCTCTCCATCCCATGCATAATTTTATACGTCTCAATCATGTCCCCCCTCAGGCGCCTTTTTTCTAGGCTGAAAAGCCCCAGACGCTGTAGCCTTTCCTCATAAGGGAGGTGCTCCAGCCCACGAATCATTCTGGTCGCTCTTTTCTGCACCTTTTCCAATTCAACTATATCCTTTTTGAGGTGTGGTGACCAGAATTGGACGCAATACTCCAGATGTGGCCTTACCATCGATTTGTACAAAGGCATAATGATATTGGCCGTTTTATTCTCAATCCCTTTTTTAATGATCCCGAGCATGGAATTGGCCTCCTTCATAGCCGCCGCACACTGGGTCGACACTTTCATCGACCTGTCCACCAGCACCCCAAGATCTCTCTCTTGATCCGTCACAGACAACTCAGAACCCTTAGCGTATATGTGAAATTTTGGTTTCTTGCCCCAATGTGCATCACTTTGCATTTACTTACATTGAAGCGCATCTGCCATTTTGCTGCCCATTCTCCCAGTTTGGAGAGATCCTTCTGGAGCTCTTCACAATCCCTGCTGGTCTTCACCACCCGGAAAAGTTTAGTGTCATCTGCAAACTTGGCCACCTCACTGCCTCTCCCCGACTCCAGGTCATTTATGAATAAGTTGAAAAGCACCGGTCCCAAGTCCGATCCTTGGGGCACACAACTTTTCACCTCTCGCCATTGTGAAAATTGCCCATTGACTCCCACTCGCTGTTTCCTGGTCTTCAACCAGTTCCTAATCCACAAGAGGACTTGCCCTCTTATTCCCTGACTGTGGAGTTTTCTCAGGAGCCTTTCATGAGGGACTGTGTCAAACGCCTTCTGAAAATCCAGATATATAATATCCACAGGTTCGCTTGCATCCACATGCCTGTTGACCTTTTCAAAAAATTCTAACAGGTTTGTGAGGCAAGACGTCCCCTTGCAGAAGCCATGCTGACTCTCCCTCAGCAGAGCTTGTTCTATGTATTTTAAGATTTTATCCTTAATGAGACTTTCCACCATCTTCCCTGGAACAGATGTTAGGCTGACCGGCCTGTAGTTTCCCAGGTCCCCCCTCCTTCCTTTTTTAAAGATTGGCGTGACATTAGCTATCCTCCAATCCTCTGGCACAGTGGCCGTTTTAAGGGACAAGTTGCATATTTTGGTCATGAGGTCAGCAACTTCATTCTTGAGTTCCTTCATTACTCTTGGGTGTATGCCATCCGGGCCTGGTGATTTATTGATCTTTATTTTGTCAATTAAGTCTGAGACGTCTTCTCTTTTAACCTCTATTTGACTTAATTTTTTAGTCAGGGGAGACCGTTCCGGCAGTGGTATTTGCCCGAGGTCTTCTGCCGTGAAGACAGATGCAAAGAACTCATTTATTTTCTCTGCAGTCTCCAAGTCCCCTTTTATCACCCCTTTCTCTCCCTCACCATCCAGCGGACCAACCGTTTCCCTGGCAGGTTCCTGCTTCTAACATATTTGAAGAAGCTTTTATTATTCCCTTTTATGTTGCCTGCCATACGTTCCTCAAAGTCTTGCTTGGCCTCCCGTATCATCTTTTTACATTTCTTTTGCCACAGTTTGTGCTCCTGTTTATTTTCCTCATTAGGGCAAGACTTCCATTTACGGAAGGAAGCTTCCTTGCCTTTTATAGCCTCCTTAACTGTGCTTGTTAGCCATGCCGACACCCTCCTGGACTTGGTTGAGCCCTTCCTCCTTTGTGAGATACACTCCCGCTGGGCCTCTATGACTGTTGTTTTAAACAGCCTCCATGCACTCTGGAGCGATTGGACTCTTTTTACCTTCCCTTTAAGCTTTTTTTTAACTAGTATCCTCATTTTGGGGAAGTCAGCCCTTCGGAAGTCAAGGGTTTTCATGTCAGATTTGCTCGGCACTCTCCCTCTGACATCTATGGCGAAACAGATCGCAGCATGGTCACTGTTCCCCAACGGTTCGGTAGCATTTACCTCCCTGACCAGATCTTGAGTGCCACACAATATCAAATCCAGAGTCACCTGTCCTCTGGTCGGTTCCGTGACAAGCTGCTCTAAGGCACAGTCATTTAACATATCCAGAAATCCAGTCTCTCTTTCATGACCTGAGCATGAATTGACCCAGTCGATGTGAGGATAATTGAAGTCCCCCATGACTACAACCCTGTCTCTCGTTGACACCTCCCTGATTTGCTTCCTCATTTCAAGATCCCCTTCAGGTTTTTGATCTGGAGGACGGTAGCATGCCCCTACTATTACATCACTCTTTGAGCCTGGTAATCTAATCCACAGTGATTCTACGGAGGAGTCAGAGCCCCCCTCCAGCTCTACTCTGGTGGATTCTACCCCCTCTTTGACATAGATGGCCACCCCACCTCCAACACACCCCTCTCTGTCCCTCCTATAGAGTTTATATCCTGGAATTGCAGTATCCCACTGGTTCTCCGCATTCCACCAGGTTTCTGTTATACCTACTATGTCAATGTTTTTCCTAGCCACCAAACATTCCAGTTCTCCCATCTTTGCCCGTAGACTTTGGGCATTTGCATAAAAGCACTTATATACCTGGTCACCCAAGAAGGGCTACATGTTTGCACCTTTATTCCTGCAGCCTTCTGTCCTGCTAGACTGGCTGTCATGTCCCATCACGCTACCACTCCCAATTCTTACTCTGTTATTACTTGACTGTTCCCCATCCTCTGCACCCTCATTCCCTAGGGACGAGGAGTCCCGAACCGGATGCCCCTCGGCTCCTGTCGGCTTTCCCCCAGGAGTCAGTTTAAAAGCTGCTCTGCCACCTTCTTAAAGTTACGCGCCAGCAGTCTGGTTCCGTTTTGGTTCAAGTGAAGCCCGTCCCTCTTGTACAGGCCCAGCTTGTCCCAAAACGTTCCCCAGTGCCTAACAAACCTAAACCCCTCCTCCCAACACCAGTGTCTCATCCACGCATTGAGACCCCTGAGCTCCGCCTGCCTAGCTGGCCCTGCGCGTGGAACAGGTAGCACTTCTGAGAACGCTACCTTTGGGGTCCTGGATTTGAGCTTCCTACCTAGCAACCTAAATTTGGCCTCCAGGACCGCCCGGCTACATTTCCCCACGTCGTTGGTGCCAACATGCTCCACAACCGCTACCTCCTCCCCAGCACTCTCTAACCAGCCTATCTAGACGAGAGGTGATGTCCGCAACCTTCGCACCAAGTCACCATGCAGTCCTCACATCCGTCACAGATCCCCCTCTCTATGTTCCTGACTATAGAGTCACCCACGACAAGAAGCCCCCTTCGCCCCCTCCCCAGAGGAGTATCCATAGTGCGACTGGATACGGGCCCATCACCAGAAGAAGGGGTCCCCACTGTGGGATTGTTTCCCTCTTTTACAGAGCAATGTCCTCCAGCCCTGAGACTCCCTTTCCTGGCAGCTGAGGAGCTGGCCAACTGAGGGTGGGACGATGCCTCCACGTCCCTAGAAGTCTCACCCTGGTTCCTCTCTACCTGTCTCTGCTTCTCCAGGTCAGCAACTGTGGCTTCAAGGGAGCGAACCCGTTCCCTGAGAGCCTGGAGCTCTTTGCACTGAGCACACACCCATGACTTGTGCCCAAGAGGCAGATAGTCATACATGTGACACTCAGTGCAAAACACTGGATAGCCCCCACCCCTCTGCTGTCTGTCTGACTGCATAGCTTTTGAGTGTAAGTTATGGATTTATCAAAGTTTGGGTACCTTAATGTTGTTGGAGCTCTCCTCTCTTCCTCTCTCCTCTCTTCAAGGGAAGTGCCGGGCAGTGTGTGGAGCCTGGCTACCTCGCCCCGCTGCTGAACTCGCCCCGCTGCTTAACTCGCTGTGTCTTTTTTACCTTGCCACTTTGTCCCAGTGAGCCACTGCGTCCCAGTGAGGCCACTCGCTGCTCCTGAAAGGGCTCACTCGAGGAGAGGAGAATGGTGGGCTGGAGCGTAGGAGTACTACACTACTCTACTCCACACTTCCTCTTCTGCTCCATTCCCCTCTTCTTTTTAGAACTTCGTTTTAGGGAAGTGGGAAGGGGAATGGCAGAAATAGGACTGGCTGGCCTGCCCTTGGCCTGCCCATGCCCTTGGCCGCATTTGGTATAGCATTTCTGGTGCCGAGTGTTTTTGTCCCAACCCTGATGTGAAGGGCTAAATAATACAGGTGAGGTGGCAGACATTGGCTTGATGAAGATTAAGAAGGAGTTGGCAATTACAGAGATGGGAGGAAAGCATGAGGAGAACACACAACAAAGGCACTGACCCCCAGGGGTACATTAAAGACATGTCTGGTAGCCCTGCCCCCTGCCAATGATGTGTGCACACTTTGGGGCTTTGGGGTCAGTGGCTTTGTTTTGTTACTTTTACATCAACTTCTATGTAAGTCCTCATGTGTTTTCTCTCCATGGGAGAGTGAACAAGCAAGTAGGGCTTGTGAGTAACCTCTGAGGTCAGAAAGGATGCATTCATTGATCTCTTTCCTTTAGCATCTGAGAGAAAATCCTAGAGTGATTAAAAAGCACTGCTGCCCAAGAAGAGCCAAGATATGATAAATGTGTATGGGCATTTGCTGTTTTAGGCTAAATAACGCTGCTTTTGAAAATGAAATATTGTGAAATATTGGAAAAAAGGAAGTAGATGGTTCCAAAGAATAAGACGTGAAAACACAGTGGAATAAAGCTAAGAAGAAGGTAACTTTTAAAGGTGAAATGTGTGTAATTTGCCATTTCATTTTCGGCCCAATCCTTCCGAGGGCCTGCGCCTGCAAAACACACATTCTGTTGGCATGTGCTATCATGAAAGCACTGTGAAGCACTTTGCAACAGCGCAAGGCTCAGGTGCACTGGCGGGAAGGCCAAGCCTTCTCGCTGGTGCTGGTGGTCGTCGGGAGGCTCGCTAGAGCAGGTAAGTCCAGCACAGAGATGGGGGAGGATGGGGAGGGGTTGAACAGGGCAGGGGTGGATGGATCAGGCCTAGGAAGGGGGCGAGATCAGCGGCACCAGTGCGCACCATATCAACCCCCCTTCCCAGGCCTGATCCGCCAGGACGGATCAATGCAGACTTGCGCCAGCGAAATCAAGTCCGAGTTGACCTGTTGCGGCAGCTGGGGCTTATTCTGGGGCAAGGAGACAAATGTCCCCTTACTCCAAGGAGACCTCTAGCAGCCAAAAATCCCCCATGGGATGCAGCAGGAACTGCGCCAGCACCACTGCATCGCCATGCAGGGATTTGCATTGGATTGGTCTGTTTGATGTCCAGATCTTCATGTGAATGCCACAGCTGCAGATCAAAGGAATCTTAGCCTTCAAGCCTCTTAGTATTCAGATGCTGGTGGTGCTATTCTGAAAAGGCTTTTTCTTTCTCTCCTGAGAGTAAAATTATTTGGGTATTCAACTCTTGTCAACACTCCGAAGCCATCTGGTATAATATACAGTACGGAAACAGCTTCAATAGAAAGCATGACAGGTATGGTTCCCTTGGCATGAAATGAGGCTAAAATTGACTACATTTTAAAAATTGTTCCTCACAGCCAGAAAGTGGGGTATGATATGTGCATGTTTCTTCCTTTCATACATATTGTGCTGTCACTATCTAACAAAATAAGACAAACCTAGAGAAAAAAACAACTTCAAAATGCTGAAGTATCATTTGTGCCAAATTTACTGCAGCAGAAGCCCTCATTGTCTTAAAAGCTTTTCTGACTGATTGAACCTTGTCTTATAACCATATATTAATATTTCGAGCATAATGAATATGCGACAATTGTCTGGCAGGGTAATAGGCCCCATAATGCACGTCAAAGTGCAACTGTTACCATGTAGTTACAAAGCCATGAAAAAATATCTTAACCAAAGAAGACCTTCAGATATCGGCATTTGTACTCCATGCTACTTGCAAGGAGCTTGAGGAGATGATTATATTCTCACCACAATCCCGCAAAATAGATTAATGGCACAATCCTGTCTAAATATCCACTGGCAGAGCAGCAGCTCCACTGGCGTTTTTGACACTTGGCGAATAAGCGTCGCCGGCGGAGAGGTCAGCGCCGCTCACTCAGCCCAGGGCTGCAGCCAGTGCTGGCAGACGCAGGTAAGTCCCACTGGCATCACTGCAGGGGGGCAGAGCTCTAAGTTCTGCCGCGGTCAGATCCTCCATTACACGGGAGCACGAAGCGCCCCCGCCCCCTCGCCTTTGGAGCCATTCAAGTTGGTGAATGGTTCCAAAGGCGAGGGGGCAGGACCCTTCGTGCTCCCATGTAATGGAGGGTCTGACCATGGCGGAACTTAGAGCTCCGCCCCCTTGCAGTGAATCCAGTGGTAAGTCCTGCACCGGTTGGGGCAGGAGTGTGGGGAGGGCGGACTGGGGTGGAAAGAGAGGGGGTGATTGGCCTGCCGGGCCAGGGATGGGGGGGAGGAGGGATCCTATCCCCTGTCCTGGGCCTGGCCGGCCTTACACCGGCTCCTTGGATTTGTGCTGGCCATAGGGGCTGCCTGAGCTCTCCCTGGGGGAAAGGGATGAATGTCCCTTTCTCCTGAGGCGTGCAACCTGAATGTGTGTGTGTGTGTGTGTTTGCATGTGCATGTGCATGTAGTTGGGGCAGGATCATGCCAGGTGAACCTTCCCTGACTTTATGTATCTGTTGCCCCACCCCTGACCTCCACATATTCTGTGAAAAATCTGGTGAACTTCTATATGTTATCACCCTTTCAGATCCTCTGCTGGCCCATGGAAAACAGGGGGGAGGTGCAGTGGACATGGTTTCCCCTCTGTGCATTCAGTCTATATGCGGAGGGAATGTCTGTACAGTGCTTTGTCCAAGGTCCAAGGTCATCACCCCAAAAATGTCATGGTCAAGCAGGTATTTGGATTCCTGTCTGCCTGGTCTAATGGTCTAAGCCACTTTCCCATATTGGCTCATTTATCATATGCTTGTAAGCCTGGTATTTTAAAAAATCCGTTTGATGGTTTGCTTTGCCTGTTCACAATACGTTTGCCTAGTGGACTGCAATTTCAAGCAGGCTGCTTTCAGCGAGCGCTACCAAACAATCAATAGAACAGCAATAAAACAGATATGTCTGAGTTCGAGAGAATTAATTCACGTGGAGTACCAGGGCGTTGCGTAGTACATTACACAAAGTTTATGGAGTCACATTTAAGATTAATTTGTAAAGAAGTGGGAGGAGAAGTATCTAGGAGGAAGGCATGTTTGCTGTGCTTTATTGTAGTACCTACAATAAGGTACAATAAGGTACAATAAGGTACAATAAGGTCAAGAAGCAACAGTTCGAACCGGCCATGGAACAACTGATTGGTTCAAAATTGGGAAGGGAGTACGGCAAGGCTGTATATTGTCACCCTGCTTATTTAACTTATATGCAGAGTACATTATGAGAAATGCAGGGCTGAATGAATCGCAAGCCGGAATCAAGATTGCTGGGAGAAATATCAACAACCTCAGATATGCAGACGATACCACCCTAATGGCAGAAAGTGAAGAAGAACTAAAGAGCCTCTTGATGAGAGTGAAAGAGGAGAGTGCAAAAGTTGGCTTGAAACTCAACATTAATAAAACTAAGATCATGGCATCGGGTCCCATCAATTCCTGGCAAATAGAAGGGGCAGAAATGGAAGCAGTAACAGGTTTTACTTTTCTGGGTTCCAAGATCACTGCAGACGGAGACAGCAGCCATGAAATTAAAAGACGCTTACTCCTTGGAAGGAAAGCTATGGCAAACTTAGACAGCATAATAAAAAGCAGAGATATCACCATGCCAACAAAAGTTCGTATAGTCAGGGCGATGGTGTTCCCAGTAGCAATGTATGGTTGCGAGAGTTGGACCATAAGGAAGGCTGAGCGCTGAAGAATAGATGCTTTTGAACTGTGGTGCTGGAGAAGACTCCTGAGAGTCCCTTGGACTGCTAGGAGATCAAATCAGTCAATTCTAAATGAAATCAAGCCTGACTGTTCCCTGGAAGGACAGGTACTGAGGCTGAAACTCAAATATTTTGGCCACCTAATGCGAAGAGAGGACTCTCTGGAGAAGACTCTGATGCTGGGAAAGATTGAAGGCAAAAGGAGAAGGGGAAGGCCAAGGATGAGATGGTTAGACAGCATCACCGATGCAACGAACATGAAAATGAGCGAACTCAGGAAGATAGTGGAGGACAGGAAGGCCTGGCGGGATATGGTTCATGGGATCACGAAGGGTCGGACACGACTTAACGACTGAACAACAACAAAATTGTAGTACCTGGGGGGGGCGCCTGGGGACTCAGCTTGTTGCTTGAGCTGTTGTACTGAGGAAGTGGTTTATTAGATCAGGTATATGATGCCAAACAACATTATGGGAAGGCAGCTGGTCCTTTCTGCACTGCTGGTGCTTCAAAGCAGCCCCATGCGAAGCACTGGCACAGAGCAGCTGCGAGGTCCCAGCTCCGAATGTGACTTACAGCGCAATCCTACCCAGTTCCTCCACTGGTGCAGCAGTGGTGGAGGGAGAACAGGAGGCTTTGGGAGGGGTTCCCCTTTCCCTCCCAATGGTGCAGCAGTGGTGGAACTGGGTAGGATTGCGCTGTTCGTTGGGCAGCTAACAGTATTGGGGAAGTCTCAAGTGTTTAGGGGAGAAATTCGACAAAATTAATTGAAGAATAAGGGTTGGAGGCCAATTTCAACATATTTTATTTTATTTTAACTGTAATCGTGACTGATTGGTTAGAAGTATATAAATTGGCTCATTGACATGACAAGTTATCACAGAAGCCAAGATACCTTCCTGAATTTATTAATGACAAAACTAAAGGGGAGAATCATTAAAAAAGATCCCTTCTGAGCCTTCATATCCAGTAAGGTCTGCTGGGAAGTCTCCAAACTCCTCCTGGTAAAAAACGTAATGGCCCAATCCTATCTTGCTGGCACACAGGATTTACGGCCAGCAGTGCAGCCTCCTCCCTCCATATCCCACATGCCGGCAGGTGAGATGGGAGAGGTAAGTAAAGTTTTCTTTACTTCCTCTTCTGCTGTCTGGGCCCCTATGGGCCGACTCAGGTCTAGGCCAGCTCTTTTGCTAGCGTAGTTCTGTTCCACCACAGGGGGGCATGTCAGGCCCAGGGCGGGGCTGGGATGCCGCCGCCGCCGCCGCTGCTGCTGCTGAGGTCTGCCCTGTCCTGCCCTTGATCGGCTCCAATCCACCCCCATGCCAACAGACCTCTGTTGATGGCTGGTCTGTGTGGTGCCACAGCCGGTGTGCAACCTCCTGGCCTTTGCAACGGTGGCAACTCTCTGCAGAACAGTGGAGAGGCTGCTGCATCTGCGTATTCAGCATGCCTGCTACGTTTGCGCCAGTACACTGGAGGACCTTCAGGAGGATGGGGAAGACTTTTTTTCCCCAGCAAAATTATTAATGGTTTGCTTTGCAAACCAAGTCTAAGGCAAATTGAGCCCTGGTCCAAATCTCAAAGGTTCCCTTTGTATAGAGATGAGGCTTTTCCCACTGGTGGACTTTGCATTTCCTGCTCCTCCGGGATAATCTCATTGTTATATGTCCCTTTGGGCTTCCAGCCTCACATCTTTTTTCACATTTTTTTTATACCACCCTTCCTCCAAGGAGCTCAGAGTAGTGTACATATTTCCTCCCCTCCTTTTTGTCCTCACAACAACCCTGTGAGGTAGGTGGGGCTGAGAGATAGTGACTGGCCCAAGGTCACCCAGGAAGCTTCATGGCTGAGCAGGGATTTGAACCTGGATCTTCCAGGTCTAAGTCCGACTCCCAAACCACTACACCAATGGAGTAACAAATATATAAACAAAATTTCCTATTTCCCCCAATAGCAGATTGTTAGTATATTTTGTGCTTTGATTGCAAAAAAAAAAAACCCCACAAAAAAGAAACAAACAAAAAACCCTACCAAACAAATTATATAATGTAGGAAGAATGAAAACATTCATTCTTTAATTCCTGCAAAAATTGACTTTTCATATAGAAATAAGTGACTTTCTGTGTGGATTGCAGTTAGAATGAATTAATGGCAATGTTATCTACTGACTATCAGTATATTCATCTATCTTTGAATAGGTGCTTATTTATATGTGTATTCAGACATGCATTCGTTAACATTCTGGACCAAATACAAGTATAGAGAAATAGAAAAAGAATGGAGAAGCAATGTTTTCTCTTTCTAGGGCAAATTCCCAAATTCCGCACCAGGCTCTGTTATATACTGATAAGAAATGTATAAGGTTCCGTGGTTTGGCTGAATCAATACTGCAGCAAGTCCCATTGAAATTTTGGCCTCAGCCAAGTACCCAGAGTTGCTACTGCTCAGTATATTGCTTGAAGTTGTGTGACGAATGCCCGGCTTCCCCCCTATTTTTTGTTCATTTTTCTGTGTTTTTGGACACTTTTAACTCTCCAGAAGCTCCTGTGTAAGTTCAGCCTAAAAAGCTGCTGGGGCATCCTTTGAAAGCCTTTGTCCTTTGTTTGGAAACTCCATTATTCCCCAAACACATGCTGTTTGTGGATACGGCTTCTCGTTCTGGCTGGAATGGTTACCTCCCCCCTCCAGGATTGGCATGTACTTATCAATTGGGCAGCCACACCTGTCCATCTATGTTAAGGGGTGTGGGATCGAGTGAGCAGGTGGGTTCCACTCCTCCAACCAGGTGTCTTGAACACATCATCAAAGTTAAGTTATATAATTCCCAGATCACAGGAGGTGTTGGTTGTTCCCTGCTAGTCGTCTGAGTGACCCATCTATTGGGAGCCCAGAGAGGAGCACCCACTTGCTCGCCCATGAGTTCAAGGACTGGAGCTTCCTTGACCATTGTAAGTAGCTTACAGCCCAATCCTAACCAACTTTCCAATGCTGATGCAGCCGTGCCAACAGGAGACAAACTGCATTCTATGGTAGTCAGTGACGGGCCTGCGCCCCCACCGATGGGGTGCAGGTCGTTGGCACCCCCCCAATAAAAAATTAAAAAATACAAAAAAAATGCCCCCGGGGTTTTCTGGGTTTTTTTTTTAGTGGTATGTGTCTGTGTGTGCTTTTCCCCACTTAGCTTGTAGAATCGGAGCCGATTCGGAAGCTTATCCAAGCGACTTGAAACAAGCGGCGTGAACTCCGGAACTCCGTCGACTCACGCAGGCGCAGAATGTCAATTTGAAACTCTGTCGTTCTGCGAATGCGCGAACTGTGGAAGACTCGCGCAGGCGCAGAACGTCAATTGGAAACTCCGTCGTTCTGCGCTTGCGTAAGTCTTCCGCAGTTTGCGCAGGCGCAGAACGACAGAGTTTCCAATTGACGTTCTGCGCCTGTGCGAGTCGATGGAGTTCCGGAGTTCACATCGCTTGTTTCAAGTCGCTTGGATAAGCTTACGAATCGGCTCCGATACTACAAGCTAAGTGGAAAAAAGCACACACAGACACATACCACTACCCCCCCCCCCGAAACACTAACAAAACAGGAAAAAAGGGAAAAAACCCCAAAATTTAAGGGGTCGGCGCCCCACCCCCCCAGCCTCAGCGCCATGGGGTCCCACGCCCCACACTTAGTGACGCCTCTGGGGGGCAGTCACAGAGGCCTCCTCAAGATAAGGGAAGGTTTGTTCCCTTACCTTGGGGCTGCATTGTGACTGTATCGGTGCTGGAAAGTTGGTTAGGATTGGGCTGTTAAGCTAGAGACTGTCTAACTAGATTGCGATCAGGAATTTTTTCCCCCCTTGCTTTGTCTGCTAAGTGACTCCAGCCAGCACACGAACTTAACCCAGGTTGAACATAGTGCCATGTTACGAATGGGGCTGTGAGTTGAGATTTGAGTAGCAGCCTCATCTCCCCTGCAGCAATAACCCTCCATTTCAAAAACCCTGTTCTGTTCTTTCTTTTTTTGTCATTGTTTTTCTTCTTCTTACACTGTGAAGTGCTGAATCACACAACCTAGGAGTGTGATTGGTAAACATCTCACCCCATCCCCTCCTTGGAAGGCTATCCCATCCATTATGTTTGAACTACTTATTAAGCTATTGCTCCCTTTAGGACCATCCCACCAAGTTTAAAATGCAGTTGGGGACACACTTTGATGTGTTGCCTGGATTAGCCCTGATTCACCCGTCGAAACCTGTAGCTTTCAGCAAACATACAACACAATTGACATTAAGTAATGTGGATCAGAGAGGACAGAAGGACTGGTTGCTATTGATTTTTTATTTACTTCTGTTTGTAGCTGTGGCTCGGAATGAATAATAAGCATGAGTAAACAGGGGTCAAACTTGAGCTGGAAAAATTGGATGGAGAGTATCAGCAGTAATTGTGTGTAACCAAGGCGTTGAAATGAGAAGCAGATTGCATGGGAAGAAGTGTCTTCATTTTCTGCATAAGTGCAATTTGTACTGAGGAAGGTCACCTTGGAGTCCTTGTGTAGCATTAAAGTTATTTTCCCCCTCTGTACCTGATAATGAGAGGTTTGTCAAATTGACATGACAAATGGAAGTGTGGAAAGCAGCGCAAAGTAGCAAAGAGTCTGGTCCTATAATTGGTAGAATATGTAACAGTCAAAATTACAGGAAGGTAAATTTTGCTTTAGTGGTTGTTCTCCTCCCTAAACCTCCTCCTGTTACTGAGGTTAGAATGATCAAGCTGCTCGTCTCATCCAACATTTTAATTTGCTCACAGTTTATTGCTGACACAGTTTATTATGAAAATGTACTCGCGCTCTCATGCTCAGGTTTCTGTTATGTTGGCAGCTCATTCCACAATGCTGTTAAACCAAAGTATGGATGTATTTATAGCCTGCCTCATCCTGAAGGCTTGAGTTGGGCAACGTTGTACAAACATAGCAATTTCATTATACAAAATATAATTTCAGCACATTTCAACATCATTAAAGGTCCTCATAACTCTCTGCTTGTTTAACCCTGACCAATGAAAACCAACCCAAACAGTTTTAGGCTGGAATTACATCTTATGGCAGACGCATGGCTCCCTCCAAATCAACAACTTCTCCTGCTGTATGATGTGACATCATCGTGCTATGACTTTCCCCACCTCTCACACCTTCATTGCTTGCCAATTGTATTGGTGGGGAAACTCATAGCCAATGATATCATATGTCTAGGTGTCTGGCAACCAGGCATTGCAAGAGAGATTGAGGCATGGACAGCTTTTTAGCAGCAGCCCTGCATCAGTCATGACAGCTAGTTCCAGCTGTAGAATGCTTCTGCGAGATGCTTGGGTTTAGGATTTTGTTGTATAGGCCAGTGCATGGCGCAGTGGATTAAACCGCTGAACCATAAGCTGTCGATCGAAAGGTCGGCAGTTTGATTTCCGCGACGGGGTGAGCGCTCGTTGCTTGGACAGCTCCTGCCAACCTAGCAGTTCCAAAGCATGTCAATGCGAGTAGATAAATAGGTACCGCTTGTGGGAAGGTAAACAGCGCTCCGTGTTCCAGCCGCATGCTACGCGCTGCGGCAAGGAGAGTCATGCCGGCCACATGACCACGGAGGCGTCTTCAGACAACGCTGGCTCTTCGGCTTTGAAATGGAGATGAGCACCATACCCTAGAGTCGGACACGACTGGACTTAATTGTCAGGGGATACCATTTTTCAACAAAAAGTAGTTCACAGAGTGACAGCACAATCCTGCCTAAAGATCTGTGGGCAGCCCTAGGGCTTCCCGCAGGATCCTTTTCTTGTTCCGGGCCGCTCCGGAGCGACCTGGAGGTCTCCTCGGGGAATGTTCTTCCTTTTCCCCCAGTGTAGAACTGGAAGGCACCAATGGGCCTCCTCGGATTTCCACCAGCTCAAGACCTGACGTACATCCAAGGTGGCCGTGTAATGGTCGCTGAGCCTGGGAACGGGACAGGGATGCGGCGGCCGCCATCCCCACCCCCTCCTGGGTAGGCTCAACCAACTGCTGCCCTCCCTCGCCACCCTGCCCGCCCTTGCACTCGCCGGCGGGAGACCTACCTTCCCCGGCAGAGGCTGGGTCGCTTCTGTGGCAGCGTGAGGGCTGCCGACCTCCGTGCCGGCAGCCCTTACTCTAGAGTCATCGCAAATGTGCTTTACGGCACGTTTGCAACAGTTTAGACCGGTGGGGCGCGTGCGCCGGTCTAAACTTAGTATGGATTGTGCTCTGATTTTCATAACGAATGAATGAATGAATGGTCCTCTATCCACAAGGGGCTTGCAATCTAAAAAAGAGGCGAGACACCAGTAAACAGCCGCTGGAAAAGACACCATGCTGGGGCGAAGAGGGAAGTTGTTCTCCCCACTCTAAATATAAGCCCCGTTACAAAGTAACCCCCCCTTCATAAAAATGAGTGAAAACATTAAATATGGAATATTCATGACAAAACAAATATAAACGTAATGAATGAATGATTAAAAGCAATGGGCGCTAAAACAATGAAAATGAATGGCATACTAACTGAAAAAGAAAATGTCTTCCACAGCCCTAGTATTAACTGTTTGAACTTCCTACGAATGATAGGTGGCTCCTGAGCCACGCTCTCCCCCCGCCCAAGCAAACCTATGACAGGCCATTCCTTTATACTGTCGATCAACATATGTCTTCAGCAGCAGAAAGGAATTATCTATGCTTGAAATGGAAGATAATCTGTTTTAATGCTAGGAATTCATTCCCACAGCCATTAGTTTTTCTTTTTCCTCCAGGGCAATGCACAATATCAATCCAAAAGCATGGCAGAGTTGTATTATTTGGGGCTGACATTTTTATGTGATTGCTGCTAGCTGCACTTCTTAATCTCTTCGGCAACTATCAACAAAATGCTTTTTGACATTCTACTCTAATTTCACATGATGCCAAATCAGATGTCACAGATGATAGAGGAGTCTGACTGGAAGGTGTAATTTTTCTCACTTTACAGTGAATGAGATAGTTCTGTTCCTTCCAAAGAAGTCAGTATGCATGCGTGCAAATTGCTGTAACTGGAAATCCCGTATATTTTAACATTTAATTTGTGAAAAAATAGGCAATGACTGACTTCAAAATGTTTTTTTCAGTTCCTTTTCTAGACTATTCACACACACACACACACACACACACACACACACACACACACACACACACACACACACACACACACAGAGAGAGAGAGAGAGAGAGAGAGAGAGAGAGAGAGAGAGAGAGAGAGAGAGAGAGAGAGAGAATTACTTTGCATAGTATGGTAAAGCCAACTCTCAGAAGATGCAACAATTGTAGTGGTGTAGATATTGGAATGGCTGTCAGTTCTAACATCACTTAAAAATGGGATCAGTCACTAGAGATGAGCTAGCACAGGAAACCACAGACCACACTAGTGGCCAACTTGTGGGACATAGCACAGACAATGGACAGAACCACATGGAAAGTAGCTCGCTTGCAATATAGAGTTAGGGTGTTGTCCCAGTCACGGACTGGCTCCATAGCTGCAGCATGTGCTAGGGACACATGACCATGCAAGGACCACACCCATACCTGGCTAAACCCTGAAGCAGCCAGGATCTACTGCTAGTGCCACACCCCAAAAGTATCTGATGAGCCAGGGCCCATGGAGGGACTTGCTGACTGCTGCTGTGTTTTCCACCATCATCTGACAAGTCATCTAGGACCCATCTGGGAGGCTTATGCTGCCACCCATAACAATAGCAGCAGCATAAGTGAAAGAGAACTTTCCCCTTTCCATTGTCCAGTTATATGTCCTGACTAGGTACCATCAAAGGTGCCCTGCCAAGAAAGCTAACCAGAAACCAGGTAGGGAATCGGTAAGAGTCCTTCTTCACTAACACCACTGTAGGTGTGGGTGACAACAAAAAGGAAGACTGATGTACATTTGTGGCCCAGTTCCAGCTGGTGTCTGCATGTGCTTCTCAAAACATGGGGAAGCACATCATGAGGGGCTCTCACAGGGCATTTGCCCAAGGGTCCCCCACAAAAGTACAGCTGTCACTGCCTTTGCTGTTGCTGATGGCTGCATTTGTTGCCTCCATTTAAAATATAGGGATGTGCAGAATCGCCCCCCAAAAACTTCACTTGCTTTTTAGAAATTTGTTTGGCTGCTCTTGATAACTCTCAGATGTTTCTCCTTGGGAGAAACCCTGAAATTGGCTTTGAAGTCCACTTTTTCAGATGTTTGTATCAATACTATAAAAATGATCTCTGGATGCAGCTAAGCAGCAACAAGTATACACAGAGATGCACTGAGAGGCCTGCTTAGCTGGACCGGAAATTGCACGTGGAAATGCATTTCCCCCGTCTGATTCAGCAGCCATGGCATTAATCAGCCTAGTGATTAAAGGAGCAGGACTGAAGGGTTCAACGTTGTCTTCTTTCCCCCCTCCCTCCCCTCAAATAGGCAATTGATTTATAGTAAGGATGTTAGCACATGTTGAACAGCAGGGACAAAACAAATCCTAGTAGATAGAATTGAAGTAGATAGAATTATTGTCTTCCTATGTTCTCCTTTGTAGTAAAGGATACCATGCCTCTTGCTAATCAAAACAAATATGCAAGCATTGGTATTATTAGAGCACAGAGACTGGCTCCCAGTCAGTTCCCAGCCTTAATTCGTAGTGTTGGTGCTTACTTGTTAATGCCCTATGGCTTGGGAACGGGTTACCTGAAGGCATACCTATTCCCACATCAGCGTCACTCTCTCGGCAATGAGAACATCATCAGGTATCTGTTTCCTCTGAATACTCCCACCTTCAGACGTGAGGCATACAGTGACTGGGGAAAGGGTCCTCTCAGCTGTGACACTCCTTTTATAAAATGCTTTCCGCAAGGAGGCTCACCTGGCACCTACTTTTCTGTCATTATGATGCCATCTTTATTTTCCCAAGTCTTTTAAAGCTGCTGTTAAGTTTGTTTTATCTGCTGTGTTTTTATTTATTTACTACACCTTTTTTATTCACTCCAAGGAACTCAGGGTGGTGTATGTGGTCCCCCCCTCAACTATTATATCCTCACAACAGTTCTGTGAGAGAGACTCAGATTAGACACAGTGATTGGCACAAGGCCATCCAGTGAGCTCTTCGCCTGAGTGGGGATTTGAACTCCTTGCTCCGAATCTGACGCTCTAATCACTACTTTACAATGACTCTTTTTGTCCGATGTTCTTTATCTGCTCTGCTGTTTTTATTGTCTCTTGAACATACTTGAGATTATAGAATTCTTAATGAAAAGAATAAAATTTTATTTCCCCCTGTAATTATTATTATTATTATTATTATTATTATTATTATTATTATTATTATTATTATTATTATTATTATTAGTAGTAGTAGTAGTAGTAGTAGTAGTAGTAGTAGTAGTAGTAGCAGCAATAGTAGTAGTAGCAATAGTAATAGTAATATAAACAGCTATTGCAGTTCAACTGCTCTGTGGGGATACTTTTGGTGCTGGATGTTTCTCCTATTGGCAAGAGGTTGGACTAGATGACCTTTTGTTACTTTCTAACTTTCTGTGATGCAATATTGTGATTGTGTAGTGTGTTTGCATCATCTTCATTTATTTTCCCAGTACTTGCACGTACCTTCTATAAAAAAAGGGTAGAAATTCAATATCAAGAATCAATTACTTTCCAGTGTAAAAAAGTTAAGGCTTAAGATAAAGGATTGCTCCCCTCTGACATTGCTTTTATCAGCAAAGGGCATCTACCAAAAAAAAATCAAGAGGAAAAACTTTAGGGGAAAACTGTTAAAGTGGGACAGTAAGTGAAGATAGCTTTCAGAGGCACAATACATACAAAAATGGTCTAGGACATCACAAAGTCAAAAGGAATGGGATCACATGTAATGCAGCTTGCATCTGTAAGGGAGCAGCCATGAATTCTTCAGATTAGTCAATGAAGCAAGCCTGGGATTCTGCAAATGGTATGCTCTAAAACACTTCTAAAGGAATCACGGGCAGCAGGCAGGGTAGAGCCAGAACCTGGAGGATGAGCTGAGCGTCAGAAGCTAGAGTCTATTGCCCAGGCAAAGTCCCAAAACAAATGGGAAGCCATTTGTACCATCCCAACAGCCAAGCTGTTTAGACCTAGATAATGTCTTAGGAAATAAGACGAAACGTCGGTTGTATTTATATTTAATTACATGGCTACTTCACCCATAAAACCTGTGTCAAATGGGAAGCCTTTCATAGTTCAGCTTGCCTGGGAGGGACCAATGGCCAACCTGGGTAGGCAAGGCCAGTCTAGTGTCTGTGAACCATTTGCTGCCCAGGAAGATGTTCCATCTTGCATTCTTGATGACTTAGCATATGATGGTCAGCTGCAGAACCAGGGGCTGCTGGTTCTTATTGCAACAGCTGCCAATGTCCACCCTTACCCACACTAGGCAAATAATACTTTGTTCGCAATGGAGAATCTCTCTTGATAGGGCAATCATACAAAATACAAAGAAGAGAGAAATAATATAATGTTCAGCACTACCACTCTTAAGTAGAGTCTCTTGAATCCTGGGTGTCTTCTGCTTAATTTCCTTTCCGTCCTACACGCATCATGCTTCACCACAGTTTTCACTACTGCTTCTGACAGACTGCAATTTGGATGAGAAAAGGTAAGGAAAGGATATGAGGAAATGTGTTGCCTACACTTGGAGGGTTAAACACTGGGCTGTTACGTTCATCTGTGTAGAAAGAACACATGAGAGGAATGGGATTGTGCCTGTTGGCCCCACCCCCAGGGCCGGCCCATTCATGATTGGTGGGGGGTACCCAACTCTGTCTAACAGCTGGCCTCCACTGCTCCTCCTTCTCCTTCCACTCCTTGGATTGGATAAAGAAGAGGGGGACAGAGAGGAAGATGCAATGTGAAGGGGAGGAGAGTGCTGAGCTGGAACATTGGAAAGTGAGAGGAACAGAGGCTGGCACATCATCAGGTAAGGGGGGCAGCATTTGGTATGAGGCATCAGGAGGTTTGGAACCAGCCCTGCCTACCCCTGCCCTCCACTTGTTCATCTCCTGTGAATAGAGCCCATAGATGTCCCACGTGTATGTACATGAACTCTGCCTTCCACTCAGGGGCCCTACATTGTAAACACCAGCTGCTTCCAACAATTTTGAGATATTTTAGTGATTTTTGGGTTTTCTGATACCATTTTGTACCGTGGTTTCATTTTCACAATGTTGAAATGAAAGCTGCAAACTTTGGCTTTTTATTGTAGGCCAGGGGCTAGCCTTTGTAAGTGAATCAAAGTTGAAGCTTCCAGGGACAACTAAACACCCCTAATTATTTTTTTGAAAAACTGGTGGGCAAACACCCCCCCAGAGCTCTGTAAAAAATAGGTTTTTCAACAGGGCACGCCTTTCTCAAGGAGGTCTACTCTGAGGTCTTCCTCTGCAAGATCCTGAAACAGCTAAGCTGTGTGTTTAGTAGATTTTTTTTTTTTTTAGATTTTCTTGGGTGAGAACAGCTTTTGACTGATTTACATTAGAATAGATGGGTCAGCACCATGGACAGCTGCTGAAACACGGGGTACATTGATGACATTAGGTTTACAAATACACCAATTTCAGTTCAGTTATGTGGAGACACCTTGAATTTTTTTCCAAAGACATTCGTCTCTTTGGAGGTCCCCTGCCAATCTTGCACAAGGCCAAGCATCCCCTCGGGCGATGCTCGGTTGTTTACCCAGTTGCCCGGGAAACACAGGAGAGGGGAGGGGCGATGACGCCCCTATCATGTTTCTATGGGGGGAGGGGGGAGGAGCCGTACCTTTGGGTTGGCTCCGTGACCCACTCTTCCCATTCTCACCTGAGGCTCTAGGCTGACCCTCCCTGGTGGCTGGGGGTCATGGGTAAGAAGGCTGAAAGCAGGGTTGAGGGAGTGAACCCGAGGGCAGCAAGGTCGAGGGACGCACCCCCCACCATCCATCTCCCCTTTGCTCTCCGGCATGGGGGGGCCCTCCGGTGTGGGGGGGCCCTTGGCTGGGATCACGTGAGCTTCCCTTGGTCTCGCCGGCTTGGGAGGTGCAGCGGTTCCTGCTGCCCTGACCCGCAGGGGTTGGCGTGGATGAGTCGGCTTCCTCAGGCGAGGGGCGACGGCTCGGAGTCCGGGTTGTAACTCGGCCCGGGGCAGTCCTTAGGATGTATGCCCGTGTCAGCGCCTTCTCACGTGCGCATGTAACACCCTGATCCCAGCCTGTAGATCTCCTTTTTTACCTATGATCTTGCTTTCCTGTATTTTCAATAAAGTGACCCTTTTTATCCATATCGTGTCCCATGTGTTTTATAGGGCGTACTCAGGTAAATGCAATATTCACAAAAATGGCAAATTCACCTACAGGTAAAAATGGGTTTTAGCCTGGGAATACTCCTGGATCCAGCTTTGCTCCTGAATAGCTGCTGACCAGGCATGGTTTTCCCCAGTACATCAGTTGCACCCATTCCTGTATCAGCCTGAAATAGCTATGGTTATCCATTTTTCGGTAACACCAAAGTTGGATTAAGGCGCTTGACATGAGTCTGTCTCTGAAGGCTCATTGTAAACTTCAGTTAGTGCTGCAGAATACTGCTGACAGTCTGTTAGGCACAAGGGGTCATAGAATCATGTCATAACCTGTTGTGTCATCTCCACTGCCTGTCTATACATTTCCAAGGACGATTCAAATTACTCCACCGGTGTAAGTGCAGTTATGCCAGTGTAACTTGCCATATGCAGGACGGACACCAGTGTAACCCCCCTCGGACACCGTGCAGGCACAGTCCGGACATAGGACAGACGTCAGTGCAACTCCACCAGTGCAGGGGGCATTCCGGGTGTGTTTGGACACCCCCGGAATGCCCGCTGCACAGGCAGAGTTACGCTGGCGTCCATCCTACAATCGAACTGCGTATGCATGGTGTCCAAAGGGGGTTACACTGGTGTCCGTCTTGCGTCCGTCGGCGTACAGTGTTCTGTCATCTCCACTGCCTGCCTATACATTTCCAAGGACGATTCAAATTACTTGTGGTTACCTATAAAGTCTTAAACAGTTTGTAACTTGGATACTTAGAGGACCATCTTTCCTTAGCCTGCCCCCTGAGGTCATCTACGGATCCTTAGAGGACATACAGCAGTGGCATCACTAGCGGGGAGTAGGGGGTGCAAACCGCACCAGATGACACCCTCAGGTGGGGTGACATCACTAGTGGCCAAAATTGTAGAAACCTTTTGGAAAATTTGTACAGGTTGAGTACCCCTTATCTGGACTGCTTGGGATGGGGAGTTGTCTGGATTTCAGATTTGTCTGGATTTCAGAATATTTGCATACATATAATATCTTGGGGATGGGACCCAAGTGTAAATACAAAATTCATTTATGTCTCATATACAACATATGCACATATCCTGCAGGTAATTTTATACCAGGTTTTTAATAAATTTATGCCCCATCATGCCTTGCACTATGCCATCCAGGTTCTGGATAAAGGTGTCTTTTGTTTGTTTGTTTGTTTGTTTAAGTTAAAGCTGCAAAAATGTCTGGATTTCAGAAATGTCTGGATTTTGGATGTCTAGATAAGGGGTAATCAAGCTGTATTTATGAATAGTACAATAAAGTTATATATCACTGGAAAGGTAATTTAATACAGAATGTAATGAAACAAACAGTGTTGAAATATCTGTATACTATCAAACGTTATGGCTAAATAACCGGAAAAAGAAAACACAACTGCCTTATGTAACAAAAAATGGATTTCCTTAACTCAAAACTGACCAATGAGACTGTTCCAAGAGCCAATGAGGTGTTGTTATGACACAGCATGGAACCAATAAGGTGTTAGTATGAGTCAGCTCTCATTTCTATGTATCAGAGATAATTCTAGACCTCTTGTTCAGTTGTGTGAGTGTCATCAAGTGGCCACTGGTTTTTGTTGGTTAATAATTTGTTGGGTGACTTGTACTGTTATATATTAAAATGAATACAGTTAATGGGGGTGACACCATGAGTGACACCAATCCTAATGATGCCACTGGGGTCATGTGATGAGTTCTCGCACCAGGTGATGCAAAACCTCATGATAACTCTGCATACAGTTGGTGGTTACCTGTGATAGGAGCTTCTCGGCTGTGACACTTGACTTGTGGAACATCCTTCCTTATGATATCATGACTCTCTCACCTTGGCAATATTTCACAGGAATTAGAAAATGTTTTTGTTGTGCAAGCTTAGATAAGTTATCTGTATATGCCTGAAAATTGTGACTTAATTGTTGCTTCAGCTCTCTTGTGGTTCTGTTGTGCTAGTGGATTTGATTTGTGGCCAGATTGTTGTTATTGTTATGTGTTCTTGTTGTTGAAAGCTGCCTTGGGCTTTTAGCAAGAAAAAGAAAGGCAGGGTTGAAAGTTTTAAAACAAAATGAAACAAATGATTTGACTAAAATTGAAGGGAAACCAAGAGATTGGGGTTAAGAATTTCATGAAGGGTCCTCTCAGCTTCTCCCTCGTAATTCAAACACTGCTTTTGATCAAGACTTTATTGATGTAGGACTGATGTAGGATGCCACCAGGTAATAAACATGTGTGTGAGAATAAGCCCCAAAGAACAAACTAGGCAGAGGCGTCGCTACGGTGGGGGCGGTACCGTAGGTTCCGCACCGTGCTAATCCCCACTAACTCTCCGGTACGAGGTGGCCCTACCCCCTCGCCATCGCAGCCATTCCGTGCGGTGAAAGCAATGGGCAGGGAGTCTCCTGTCCATTGCCTTCGCCGCACTAAATGGCTCCAATGGTGAGGGGGCGGGGCCACCTCGTACCAGAGAGTTAGCAGGAATTAGCACAGTGCGAAACTTACAGTATCGCCTCCACTGTAGCGACGCCTGTGAAACTAGGTAGGTTCAAGACTGCAGAGCTCATGAAGCAGCACAGTCAAAAGTCAGCCTTCCAGCAAACTCTTCCCACTGGGAGGCTGCAGTCTGTGAACCCTGGTCTTCCAAATGAGTCTAAGCCCTGCTTAGTTGATAATCAGCATTGTAGGACAAACGAGTGAACTCTGATAGATACCACGTCACTGTGGGATTGCTTCAGAAACCCTTTGCCATCCTGGTCCTCTGGTTTCTCTATTATCCAACATGCCGCTTCTCTGAAAAACACAATGATTAAAAACAGACATCTGCAGTTACAAAGACATTTGACTAATGCAGATTGCAGTGTTTTCTCAAGTAAAAATTATCCAGGGGTTGAAAAATGACTGAGCCACTAGCATTCCAGCTTAGTTTCGGCAACAGTTGAAGGATGTATGAAAGACCTGTGCTTTTCTCCTTAAAAAAAATGAGGAAAAATGGGGGAATGGGACAAAAAGCAAAAAACAGCTGCAGGCACCACAGAAGTAGTCCCTGGAATGCAATTAAGCTCAATTGCCTTCTAATGTATTCTATACCCTTTACAACCATTACATTTCCAATGTAATGCATTACTTAAAGTAACAATTATCAAGCGATTTGAATTGTCTCCTCGCAAGATGTTACAATGAGAGGAATACTATTTACATATAAACTAACAAGAAATAGTGTTTCGAAATACAAAGGTAGATGAATGGATTTGACTTTATCTTCTTGCTGGAAACGATTATGTAAAGCAAATGATCATATACCTGAGCCTTTAACAATGCTTGTGACATCACATCACATCACATCACATCAAGACTCCCCTAAATAAGGGTTATGAATTACAGTCAACACTGGAGTTTAGGAGCTTGAAAATGTGTTATGTTCCTTTCAAACAGATTCTGTTCTCTTTCCTGCATATAGCAACACAGACTATTGTTATCTTAATGGAAAGAGTACTCCCATTACTTGTTCCTGTTTAACAGAATGGACTTGATATCATTTGGAGAATTTATGGTTTTGATGAGTTTACATGATGACCCTAGCATCTATTCAGCCTATGAGCCTAGAGGTGAGTCTTGTGCCTGTCATAGCTGCAGTCTACAGACAACCATATTTTCCATGAATTTCTCCATTCCTTTTATAAGGGCACTTTCCCCAATCCTGATTACAACAGGCTCTAGGAATCGATTCCATAGCTTCATTGTTCACTCTGTAAAGGCGCACTAAACCTGCTCCATCACAATTCCATTTGGAGACCACAAATGCTCTACTGCAGTGGTCTTCAACCTTTTTCGTGCCACAACCCCAATAAACAAACAAACAAATAAATAAAGAATGTATGAGGATGGGGAGCCACCATTGATCCTGCCTCTCTCTTGGGACCCAATCTGCCCCCCTGTCCCTGTCGCCACCCCCCTGGCACTGACAGCCTCATCCTGCCAAGCTCATCTGACCCACACCACCAGCACCGGGATCATTCCAGAACAGGAGAGCCGAGTTGCGGTTCTCCCCCAATTCCCCAGCAAATCGAAAGAGGGGAGGAAAAGGATGAAATCCCTGTGGAACACCCCCCCCCGATGGCTCCCCATCACCCCCCAGCATGCTCCCAGTGGCCATTTTGTTTCCCATAAGTTGCCGTGACCCCACAAATGAGGCTGGTGATGTCACAAAGCTGCCAACACTTGAAAAATGAAGAGGAAAGTCTGGTAAAATCTGGGGCACAGCAGTAAAGCAATGGAACCCAGCAGAAAAGGGATAGAGCCCCCTAATGACCTGAAAATTAACCTTTGCCACCCATCTATCACAGAAAAAAGCAAAGAGCTGGAGAAATGG
The DNA here is from genome assembly GCA_026170595.1 of Plestiodon gilberti rubricaudatus. Lineage (NCBI taxonomy): Eukaryota > Metazoa > Chordata > Lepidosauria > Squamata > Scincidae > Plestiodon > Plestiodon gilberti. The sequence goes on from JANXHW010000002.1 coordinate 44,292,715, forward strand.
TGTCATTTGGTACAAACTGGCCACACTTCAGGGAAGGATGGACTTATTGACCAACGCAGGCCTCTTTAGTGTACAGCCTTGAAAAGTTGCATTTAGCTAATTGTATTTAAAAGTTGCTGAAACGTTCCATTTACACCCACAGTGTATGAAGGGAAAAATAAGACTAATGATCAACTATGAATTCTTGTCTCATGAAAGGAAATGAAAGGAGAAGCACATTGTTATTTATATGCCACACAGATCTTTGAAACTATCTGTTCTTTCATTTTGGTATGTCCAGTGATTATGTCTACCTGCTTGGCTTTAATTACAAAATCAGCTGAAAGCGAGAGAACCTGTTTTGCTGAGTAGTGTACACAAGGAAATTGAATGTCCTAATGGAATCAAATCATCCTCTCGAATTTGGACACAACATAATGTATGTGAAGGTGAATCAAGGAGATAAGAGGCTGCCTGAGCCAGGTTGGGCTGATATTTGGAGTGCTAGTTCAAATAAAAATGATGGTTATGGCGAGATGTCTACTTTGACCGTGTAGAAATCTCATGCACGAGCTATCCTTGTACTAGTTTGTCCATGGATGTTATATATTTCAAGAGAACAGATGTTTTTGTGTGATATCATGTATCTTATAGACTCAGTTCATCTCTACTTGAAATTACTAAAGGTGTTCTGTATTTGATGTCCTGGAACGTTTTGCTCAGACACAAAATTACAGAGCAGCATATCTTTTACTGTAATTTCTCACTCCAATTTCAAAAGTAAAGTAGCACATTTAGGATTATATAACTCCAATTTCTAGTTTTGATCTCTATGGCACCCTAGTACGATCCCAAAATGAAGCACAGAGTGTACCTATGCAGATGAACAGGACAGGTGATATTAATGTGATAATGGACATTAAATTACAGCGTAATCCTGCACAATTTAAGACCGGTGGAACAAGCGCTCCCCTGGCCTAGGGTGTTGCGAAACTGCTGTAAAGCACTTTCGTGGCACCCTGGGAGTACGTGGCACAGATGCCAAGCCTGGAGCTACTCACTCTTCCGCTGGGCCCAGTTTATGCTGCCGGATACAGGTGAGACCTGTACCGGGTGACGGGAGGGTGTGGGGAGGGCAGGCCAGGGTGGCTTGGGGGGGGGCAATTGGCCAGCCAGGCCAGGGAGGGGTGGGGATATCAGCAATATGCTCTGCTGATATCCTAACCCCCTTTCTGGGCCTGGCTGGCCTTACACGGCCTCCCCAGATATATGCCAGCAAAATAGCTGCTGTGCCTCTGATGTTGCCCATTGGGGCCACTGAGGCTGACACCAGGGGAAAGGACTGAAATCCCTTTCCCAGAGATGTGCCCCAGCTCTGCTGGTGCAGGCCACATCCTGCTTAGGATGCAGCAGCCGGCTGTTTAGGCCAGATGGTGTATCCTATGCAGGATTGGGCTGACAAGTGGTGTTAAAAGATTAGATGAATGAATGGAGGACAGGTCTATCAGTGGCTATTAGAAATGATGGCTAAATGGAACTTCATTGTTCCACTGATCATTGAACAATTACTGGGTGGGCAACAGTAGGTTCATGCCCTGCTTGTAGATTTCTGGGAGGGATATGGCTAGCCACTATGGAAAAGAGGATATAGACTAGATCAGGGGTTCTCAACCAGTGGAACTAGTACCCCCAGTGGTACTTTGGTTTTGGTGCAGTGCTTTTGGTGGCACGTTTTTGCTCCCAAGAGGCTCCTGCCTTTGGCTGAGCCTCTCAGGAATGCTGAGAAGGGCCCTCCCACCCACCCACAGAGCTATCTGTGTTTTCTGGCCTCCCCAAACCTGAAAACCTGGAAGTAACTGGTGTTTACATAATCGCCAAGCACTTCCGGTGGTACACAGCAGGAGAGTGGTGCCAGAGATGGTACATGGCTAGGAAGGTGTTGAGAACCCCTAGACTAGATGGATATGTTGTCTGATCCAAAAGGGTCTATGAGTTCTCAGTCTCAAACCAGTCCTTGAATCAGGGGGAGGAAAGAAACGCCTCCTCCTAGAGAGTCCTTTCAAGGTTACTCTTCAGAATGGCAGGGCAGAGCTGGACCTGGCAGGAAACAGGGTCAAGCAGATCACTTTAGGCCGCAAATTTGGGGGCATTTATCGGACTTGCTCACTTACTTATGTGTAAGTGAACCTGTTTACATATGTACATACAACATACCAGTTGAAAACTTTTCTTTCATATTTGTTCCCCTAAGCAGCCATAAAGGAAAGGGAAATGATTTTATAGAAAATGAAGAAAAGAGGAAAGGAAGAGAAAAAGTGAGAGTGTGATTGGTAGGGGCAGGAGAAAAATTAAATAAAACCATGTAATTTTGTGTCATTCTTCATCTGCTGACACTGTACAACCTATACCACCTACCAAGTACATTTTTAAAGTGGTTACAATTGATAAAAAGGGGAAAATTTGGAATAAAAACACATAACACCGCTTTCTGCTATTCCATTTTGGTTAAATGCTAGGGATTGCGAAAGAAGGAAAGAGACAAGAGAGGAATGGAAGGGGGTACCATTTTTGCTGTGCCTCAGGCTGAAAAAGGACATGGCCTGGCACTGTAGGATGGTGTATGGAATTCTTGGATGGACTTAACATTCTTTCCTGGAATTAGTTGCAGAAGGCGGAAGAAGGTGGAAGAAGGCAGGCAGGAGGTGTGGTCTGGAGGTTGAGCTGTCACCTTGCCTGAAAAAAGCTAAGCAAGATCAGATGCTTGGAAGGGAGAGTGAGAGACTCTGAGAAGCTGCTGGCATATCTCTGTGGAGGAGTCAGATGGTAAAAAACGGGTGGCGGTTGACCGGGCTCTGCAGACATTATTTTCATGTTCAATGAATGCCTGAACGGGGTCTCTGGGTGTAAATAGCCAGAGTGCACATGGAAGCACTAGCCAGTGCCAGGAATTTCTGTAAACACATACACTGCATCTTTCTACATTTTTTCATATACCTTAGTATCAAATTTGGAATGTTAATTTATGTGTTGTTATTGGTTATCAGCACCTTAAACATTATGTAATGCACAACAGAGAGTGGATAAAATATAAATGGACAAAATAGAAATTATAAAAATGCCAATATTTATGTAAGACACACACACACACACACACACACACACACACACACACACACACACACACACACACACACACACACAATGGTTGCATTAAGAACAGATCGTGGTTGCTAAGAAACAGCAAGGGTCTCTTTTGAGGAATTCTACTAAAATACTTGCTTCTGTTTGTTTTTGTTGTTAAAGCTTCTTTGTATTTAGGAATGGCTCTGTTTACCAGAGTTAAACTGAAAGACTTATGAGAGGTTTCTTCATCCTTTATTTTAGAAGGTTGTCAGTTATTCCTCATCATTGCAGTTCTATAGAATACAATGTCAATTGTCCCAATCCTAACCCCCTCCCCCGCAGGCATAACTTATCTTTTCATAACTAGCGTTGCCCAGCAATCGCAAAGCAGCCTCTGCCGACGAGTGCAGCAGACCAGCTGGCAGGAGAGGCCTCCCACATGCCAGCAGACCCACAGAGACCTGCCAGAGCAGGTAAGCCTGGATGGAGGGGAGTGGGGAGGGGTTGAATGGGGCGAAGGGAGGAATGGGGGATGGGTGGGCGGAACGGGGAGGTGACAGGGACAGAGAGGAGGACGGATCAGGCCCAGGAGGGGGGAGGGATTGGTGGCAGTGCACACCAAATCCTGACCCCCTTCCCAGGCCTGATCCGGCTTCCCAGGTCAACGCGGACTTGCACCAGCGATCAAGCTGCCGTAGGTCCAAGTTGATCCATAGCAGCTGCTGGGGCTTTCCCTGGGACAAAGGGACCAATGTCCCCTTACCCTGAGGAGACCTCCTTCAGCCAAAAATCCCATGTGGATACAGCGGTAGCTGTGCTGGCGCTGCTGCATCACCGTGTGGGTGTTTAGGTAGGATTGGGTTGAACATTTGTCATTGCCAACGTATCCATAGAACCACCATCACAGCATAACAGTGTCCCTTCTGGATATAGTACCATGACACTACTACTCAATCAATGAATTGCATTTGGACCATTCCTTTCCAGTATTTCTCAATTTTTAGTTCTCCTTCTGTGAGATGTGACATGAATTTGAACAAAACAGTTTAAAGGCATTTTTTTTTTCTTCCAGGCATGACCAGACCTTCAATCTGCTGGTTTAAAGTTCTGATAGTGGTCTACAAGATAGAACCTATTATTGTAATCTCAGCAATTCTAGAATTTATTTCAAAATGAATTGACTTTCACTAGTTCTGTTGTTGAGGTTGCCATAAAATAATATCTGCACAAAACAGAAACATTTTCAAGGTAGTGGGTTTTTTTAAAGCTGTGCCTGCTACCACTGCATTTCGCTCCTATATTTCATAAAATTCAGATCAAAGCAAGCAGTGCATATGGCCTTACATCACCTTGAAATGTATTATTCCAAAACGTAATGAAAGATGAGTAATCTGCCTGTAAAATAGTTATTGATCTTTAATTCAAATATAGTAATACTACGTTGCATCAGCTTACTTATATATAGTAAATGTTCATTTGTAGATTAACAGCCCGATCCTAACTCACCCCACTGAAAGAGAAAAATGACAAGTGCCCATATTGTACCTGTCTTTTTTTACCTACACAGCTTACTGCTTCTTCAGGGGATAATGCAAGTCAAGGACATGGCATGTAAGAAAAGGGGAAGCCCCCTCCCCAACTCCATGATGATGAACTAGCCCCCCCTCTCAGCTCCTTTTAATTAAGAAAAAAAAACACATCAAAAGGTCCAGTCATGAGATTTCAATGTCACGTCTTGGTTGGGCTTTTGTTTTTGCTTATTTCTTTCCAATGTAACTTGCCTTCCTTGCTACATCGGCACGGATGTTCTCTGTTGGTTAACTTAGCAACATCCATGCAAGTCTGGATATCTGGCTTGTTCTTCACGTGGTGCAGTTGAGACCAGAGCAGGTGCTTTCATGAGTCGCCTCAATGCAAGAATACCAAGCGGATGCTAATTGGCCAAAGGAGGTTAACTGAAAATCTGCTTTGGGAAATACAGTAGTTACTTTCCAGTCAGGAAATTTTCAAGTCAAATTTTAATTTGCAATAAAATAATTAAGGGTGAAATCCTGTGTAAGGATTCCAGGGCTGCCAGCCAGATCCTCTTCCCATTCCGGGCTGCACTGCTGCAGCCCGGAGTTCTACTAGGGGAAGGGGACATCCATCCCTTTCCCCATGTGTAAACCAGGGCAGGCCCAATCGGCCTCCTTGGATTTCCGCCAGTAGGAGGAGGCCGTGTAATGGCTAAGCTGGCCCGGCAAGGGCAAGGATATGGCGGATGTGATCCCCGCCCCCTCCCGGGCTGGCTCGGCCAATGGACCCCCTCCCTCGCTGCCCAGACTGCCCATGCGGTGGCCATCGGAGCCTTACCTTCCTCCGGCGGCCACATGGAATTCCCAATGACAGAGTGAGGGTGGCCAGCCTTGCGTCGGCCTCCCTTACTCATGAGTCATTGCAAACGTGCCTTACGGCACATTTGCAATGGCTTCCGGTGACAGAACGCTTGTTCCGTCGCCAGACCGGTAGTCAGGATCTGGCTGTAAAACATTTAAAAAACAATACAATTCTTAAAAGTCAAGAAGAGGAACTTCTAACCACGTGTCAATTTTCTGCCTTTATCCACTGGGCAAAAGGAACTACACTTATGACTTTTTGATAGTTTGGGAAAACCAACTGGGGGCGACTTACATGGAAAAATGTCATTGGGAGAAAGGGTTAAGATGTCGCTTTCCTCCCTGGATTAGTCTTCCACTTCAAATTGCAGCTTCATTTTTTATATTACGTAATAAGAAATCCCCTAAATCATCACAACATCAGAGCTGTATCAACTGGCTGAAGTTGGGGATTGATACTCAGTAAGAGGCTGAAGCTGAGTGAAAGAAGTTGGGCTGCTCTTCAAGCCAAGCAGGCACATGCACATGCACCTGTATATGCGCATGCACACACACACATACATGCACACACACACATACATGCACACACACACTTTAGTTTCATGTTTCCTAAATCAAAAATGTGGAACTCTCCATCAGAGTAGCTCAATTTTACACTTGAAGGGGAAAAAAAACAAATCTATTCTCCCTCCACAAATACCTACAAGTCATGAGAGCTACATGTTCCCTCTGTCTGTGGCTGAACTTACTGGCCTGCCTGAGTGACAAACAGGACCCTGACCAGCCTTGCAGCATGACGGATCCCCTTGTGCTGGCCTTGGTATCCCAGGAGCTGAGCACTCGCGATTGGTGAGATCTGAGCCAGGTGGTGCCCAGGAACATCCGGAATGGAGTGAGAGAAAGGTACCAGAGCTAGGAGGGGAGGAGGATGGCCACAAAGGCCCAGAGCTAGCCAGGAATGCTGGGACCTTTAATATCTTGGAGACAGAATGCCTGAGGGGGGACCATTTGGAGACAGAAGAGAGGAGGAGGTCCTTCCAAACCCCAAGCATAAACGAGGTCCATGATGACATGGAAAGGAGGATAGAGGGTTGATGCAGAGCTTACAGGCAGTCCTGACCTGGTGAAAGCTGACTTTGGCTGGGTGGAAGAGGCAGAGGGTGCGGTAAACCTTCCCTGCAGAGTCTGAGGCCACCTAGGCTATGGGTTGGAGGGGAACCCAGCTGGGGCCTCAAAAGAGATGATAGGCAACTCCAGACCTTTAGAGTCACTCCTCAGAAACCCTGAGTGGGCCTCAACACCACCATCAACCCCCCCCCCCTTTAAAGCCTCCACAGCTGGGGCAGGACAACCTCCAGCTTCTGAAGTACTTTACTGACTACCAGTTGCTCATAAACATCAGCAGTAGGTGGGCATTTGCCTTCATGCTCTGCTTGAGGACTTCCCAGAGGTCCTCAGCCTCTGTGGTTGGCCACTATGGGAAACGAGATGCTCGGCTAGATGGGCTTTAGGTCTAAAGGAAGGGCCTTCTGGTGTTCCCACGATTTCGTTTCAGGAGGGATTTGTCCAACTTCAAGTTATTTATTTTGTTAATAAAAGGTAATCCTAAAAAAGGATGAGGAATGGCATTAGCTTTGCTAAGTTAGCTCTGATGAATGATATGACTTGGGAAATAGAAACAGAGGCTCAGATACACTTGGGAAAGCAGGCCATTGCTCCTGCAGCACATTAGAGTGATAGGATTTAACACACATTACTAGGCTATCAAGCTTGACTCATCAAGTCTTTATTTAGAAAATAACAATGAGGGCTCATATTTTTGTTCTACGTATCTACATTTTATTATTCTTTCAGCTCCCTGAGAGTCATTTTTGGGAACTCTTCCAAGACAGAGACCATCTGTGGGTTTTAATGCATTGTAAATGAAGAGGATGATTTCAAGAAGAGCGACAGTGAGAAGACCAGTGGAGAGTTGGGTAAACAAGCTTGTACAAACTCAGTTTGACTGCTTGTTAGACTGTGAGTGGCAGTGTGCTTGACTCATTTGAAATTTCTAATTGCTCCAGCTGACTGAAGTTAATAAAGCAGCTATGGTAGCCATTAGGTCACACTTAACCACCATTCACTTAAGTTGTTGTCAAACTTGAGTTCTCCGTGGCTTCAAGATCAATAGATCACAAGACAGATCTTGTATTTTAACCACACGGTTAGGATTTGGACGCTGTAACTTTCCCCCAAAATTGAATAATTGCTACTTAGAAATGAAAAAGAATGAAAATAGCGAACAATGGGCTCAATGACACAAATATATATTTAGAAAATGCTAAAGGTCACACTGAGATATCAACACTGTTCACCTGAGAAGGGGGGAGGTCAGGATTCAGCATGCTGAACTCACCCCCTCCCGTGTCTGATCCGCCCTCCTTCCCACCCTATCACCACCTCATTCTGTCCACCCCCTGCCCTATTCAACCCCCTCCCCTCCCTGCCTCCCTCCAACCCCCTGCATGGGTTTACCTGCTCTGGCAGGTGGTCAGCACTCCTCCACCTGATGTGGCCTTATCATTTGCGCTCTGGCAGCACACATTGCCAGAGCGTTCTTTACGACTGCTTTTCAGCAGCCAGCACTGGCGGAACGCATGTTCCGCCAGCGCGAAGAGCCCATGGGACTGGGCTGATAGTCACACAGCTAGATCTGACTGGCATTCTGATGATATCCCTGCAAGAAAAAGTAACCTTTTGGAAGTTAGAAGAACTTTTCAGGCGCCTTGGAAACTGTCCTCTTTTACACGCTAAAAATGTTCACAAGAGAACATTCAGTTCATCCAGAGGGAACTTTGGATGGAACTTTGGTAAACAATGTCTTAATGGTCTATAAAACTCATGCTCCCAATCCAATGTAAATTTATTTTGGTAGGAGCAAGTAACAGCAGGTGCCTTTTAGCTCTCTTAAACCCATTATTTCAAACACTATCATTTGTACAATTTCTGTGATGTTTTTTTAAGAAAAGCTTTTTTTTTTTTTGCTATGCTCTTTGAAAAGTCGCACTTCTGTCATCTGGAGTTTGCTAGCCACTGCTTTCGTTTTTCCTCCTTTGAGGCTCTTAGAGTTGGGCAAATGTCATTTACAGGTTGATCGTGATGTGAACATGTTTAGTGTGCAATGACAGTTACACTGGCATATGTGCCCTGGATGCTGGCTCCGCTTGGCCATATGTAGGGGTGTTTTTTATATAGTTTTATTTTTTCACAGATTTCAGTGTTTAACCAAAATGAAATAGCAGAAAGCAGTGTGATGTGTTTTGCTCATTTTAACAGCTTTAAACGTGTACTAGGTAGGTGGTATAGGTTGTATAGGTTGTAGTGTCAGTAGATGAAGAATGACGCAATATTACATGGTTTTATTTTATGTTATTTTTTCACATATTTTTTTTAGCAGAAAGCAGTGTTTTGTGTTTTATGTGGTTATCAACAACAACAACAACAACAACAACACACCCCTAGCCATAGGATTGCATTGTAAGTATACTTAGGGTCAAAATATATGTGGTGATAAATGTATCTGCATGTAGTTATGGGCTTAAGCTTACTCATGAGTAGCAAATGGCAACATACACCAATTTCAGTTCCGGGATGTGGGTACACCTTGAAATTGTTTCAAGATATTAACCTCTATTTGGAGGTCCCTGACAATGTAGCACAAATGCAACAATTATGAAATTTTCACAATCCGCGTACGGGTAAAATTAAACAAGGATCTCTACATTCCAGACACTGTTTTCCTGGTTCCTCTTGCACCACAAGATGTGCTGGTTGAAGAAAAGAAATGCAGGCAGTTCTAACATGATAGTCACTATCACCAATATTTTTCCTCGCCCTGGAAATCTGGTGAGAGTCAACCCTATGCCACCGCCGGATGTAGATCTTGCAGATCTGCTGCTCTACTTCAGTCTGAGGTAGTCAGTGCCGAGGGAGGCCTTCAGAAAGCCCTGCTTGCTTCCGGTTCTTTTCAGTGTTCTGTCTCAGTCCCCCCCCCCTAACAAATCACTAATAGAAGGGCTTCTTATTCTGTCAGTCAACATTCCCCTGCAACCAGGGCCACTCAGAGGAATTTTATGAGGGGGTAAAAAGTTTCTTTTGGGTCCCTTCCCTTCATGTGAATTTGGCTCCTGGGCCCCCTTTTTTGCTCCTGGGCCCCCTTTTTGGCCCTGAGCCCGGGTACGATTGTACCCCCTTAACCCTCCTCTCAGAGGCCATCAGCAGCAGAAACAAGAATAAGAGCAGAAACAAGTCATTTTTGTGTCCATCCTTAGTTATCTGTGTAAAACATACCGGTATTTTAACTTCCTAATGCCACAATCTTAAACCCACTTACTAAGGACAAACGACCCAATCTTATCCAAGTGGGTTGCTGCATTCTGGAACTAGAATTCTGACAGCCGAAAGCGCCTTACAGCCATTGCAAACTACCAACAGCACATGGCGCCGGCCCACCAGCGGCAAGGCTGGAGCAACCCTGTGCACAAGGTCAGCACACGGAGTGCCTGCTGAACCAGGTAGGTTGTTGGGAGAGGCGGAACAGTGCGGGGGGGAGGGCAGAATGGGAAGGGGGAGGGAGGAAAGGGGTGGAACGGATGAGGGTGGGGGCGTGTCGGGAGGTGAGAGGGGGTGGTACCTGTTGACTTGTGCCTTGTGACTTGTCACAACCAGTGACTTGTGCCGGATGCTATCCCATCCGATAGCAGCTGGCATGCCATCTTTCTCTTCTCAGACTTGTGCTAGCTAAGGAGCTGGCACAGGTCTGAGGAGACCCATTGAAGATCATGAGGCTTATGGGGAGGTAAGGGGATTTTTCCCCTTTCCTCTCTCAAGCCACACGAGATCTGCCCCTCCCTGTGCAAGATGCAGCACAAGCCATTTTGGCACAGCTGCATGGGGGAGGGGGAGGACAGGATTGGGCTGTGATGAATCCCATTAAACTTGGAGGATTTCGCTTCTGAGTCAACATGCATAAGATTGTGTTGCATTTATAGCTTCTTCCCTTGTGCAGAATCTTGTCTCTTGGTTCCACACATTTATATCTTGTCTTGTGCTCCCTGAGGCATCTGGTGGGGCCACTGTGTGATACAGGAAGCTGGACTAGATGGGCTTTTGGCCTGATCCACCAGGGCTCTTATGTTCTTATGTTCTTATATTTTAGTTGTGTTTGTTAATAAGCTTTTCTGTCTTGGCTGAAATGGAATCTATACTCCATGAATAGTATTTCCATAGCAAACACCTAGATGGCAACTTCAGAAAATTCATACACTCTGCATGGATCGCTCCAACTGCTCGTGGAGCAGGCAGGCCATTGTGATTTCTGATAATGGGAAACTCACGAATGGAAAGAGATGAGTTTCTTATTAATATTGATGTAGAGGAGCAAAATACTAGAGTCTTCTGTAGCCTTGGAGGCATTTAATGTTGCAGATGTTAAAGGACCAAAGTTGTAAAGTGCAAGTCATTTCTTCTTAAGTCATTGACTGTCAAAATCTGCGAAGGCAGACTTGTTTGCTAGCTTCTGTAACAGCACTCAGTGGAAGGAAGATTTGTGTCTTTGCTTCATCAGCACATCTATAGAATATTCTGAACCTCTGGAATAAAAACCACCCTATTGCAGTGAGAGCTGGGATTCTGATACATGTAGTTGCATAGAGTTTGCATTTAAAGAAACTTTGCAAGTGGCAAACAGTAACAATGCATATTTTTGGGAGTGTTGCATTTTATTTTCAAATAGTATGCATATGAGTCTCGGGGGGGTAAATTAATATGTAAGTTTTTTTTTTAATGCCAAAGTGTTCGGCACACAGCCTACCCCTACTCCTCCACAGGAGAATGCACGTAGTCCTTTGAATATAAATAGTCCATAATCGCTTCCTGGCAAAAGTATCTCTAGAAAATATCCAGTGGCGCTTGAAAGCCATTGGTGTATAAAAGATACTTTCATTGTTAAAGGTAATATACTATTCAGGCGCTAAATGGCTGCTGCCTATGAAATAGATGCAGGGAATATAAAAGGTTAAGAAAGACTAGAAATATGCTCAAAATGCTACTCTGTGAGTATACTTGACCAGATATTGGCAGAATCAGGAAGGGACCTGCATTGCCAGAATCGATACCTTGTTGACATCACTTCCATTGACACCTGTTAGTGTAAGAAAGGAGACAAAGAATGAATCGATGTGGTGGGTTTGAAAGCAGCAGGGGTTAGTGGATAATTGCTTAGTGCTCTCTCTCTCTCTCTCTCTCTCTCTCTCTCTCTCTCTCTCTCTCTCTCTCTCTCTCTCTCACACACACACACACACACACACACACACCTGTTCTCCCAGTAAGGTGTGAAGTCATTTGGGCAGGTGGAACTTTATACCCAAAATCTTGCAAGAAAAGCTGCCCTACATATACCAGTATAGTGGAGAAGACATATGGATAGGACACAAGGGAAATGGAGACTTATGGGGAAAAGAGACAGTGGATAGGACATATGGGGAAAAGAGCTTGTATTTTTTCATAGCAATCTGGCTGAAGAGTGGCATCCCTTGCATTTTTTTAAAAAAACGCCTAGCTAGAAGGATCACATACCAAGAGTCACAAGACTGCTGTTTTGCATGGAAAAGGCTCAACCTTGAGTTAAGATTTTTGTTTTAGTCACATTCCTACAACCTTTCTGCACTGGACACAAATGACCCAATCTTTTTGAAAGGAAGTGTTGATGGAACGTGTGTTTTGCTGGCTCTGGCTGAAACGCCGTAAAGCAGAGCTGTGCACCAGCAGACATCGGGAGGCCCGCCGGAGCAGGTAGTCCCATGCAGAGGGGTGGAGGGAGGTGGGGAGGGGATTGAATGTGGTGGGTGAAACAGGGCGGTAATTGATGTGGGGAGGAAGACAGATGGGATCCAGGATGGGGTGAGTTTGGTGGTGGCGGCGCATGCTGAATCCTGACCCTCTTCCTGGGCCTGATCTGCCTTCACAGAGCAACGCAAACTTGTGCCAGTGACAAATGTTCCCTTACTGCGAGGAGACCTCCAGCAGCCAAAACCTCCCTGCGGGATGTAGCAGAAGCCACACTGGTGTTGCTGCATCACTGTGCAGGGATTTAGGTAGGATTGGGCTGAAATACGCCAGATGGCCACATTAGGGAACTTCAAGTGCAGGTCTGTGTTATATCCTACGTTCTGTCATTAAACCAGGGATGTGGATCAAGTCTCTGACTCCAAGTCTCAAGTCAAGTCCCAAGTTTTTGCCCCCAAGTCGAGTCTTTGGTTGTGAGTCCCTATCTATTTAATGGGGAAAACAGGTTTAAACTTGAATAAAATTTGACTTGTCGTAAAAGGCTCCAAGTCTCGAGTCGAGTCTTTCGAGTCTTTTACAATCACTGAGTCAAGTCCAAGTCAAGAGAGTGGCGCGACTTGAGCCCTACTCGAGTCCAAGTCAATAGACTCAAGTCTACATCACTGCATTAAACAGTCAAAATTCTATTCCTTATAACATTAACATTATTTGTCCTTTCAGTATATAATTTGGCACAGCAAACCTACCTGGGAAGGAATACAATCAGAAAAAAAATGCTAAAAATGGTTACAGCAATTTTTAAAGTCCGCTTTAATTTGGAACCTTCATGCTGTTTGCGGCCCTGTTTGTGCCAGCTCAAAAATACGTTCACTTTCTTTTTTTCCCCTGTTTAGAGAATACCAAAAATCCAGGATTTTGCATGAGTCTGCTTCCCTGTGGTTTGGTGAAAATCGATTGTTTCTTTTTAAATTCATAGGTTTCAAACTCCCCATTTTAAACTATAATTCATGTGTGGGCAAATTAGTACAGTACAATGCTTCTCTCTTTGAAATATGAAACAAAAAGTTGGGAGAGGGGAAAATGCTGGAAAAGATATCTGATTGTCCCAGCAGTAAAATGACTGTCACCAGCCCAAGCACTCTTGAAGAGGTGTGTGTGTGTGTGTGTGTGTGTGTGTGTGTGTGTGTGTGTGTGTGTGTGTGTGTGTGTGTGTGTGTGTGTGTGTGTGTGTGTAAAAGCTGTGTTTTGTTTGTTTGGGTTGGGGGAGGAGGATGGGAAGGGTGTTGCTGTGTGACACCATGGGTGTGTTAAGATGTTGGCACTTATTGGTATAAATGGCCACCTCACCTCATCAGATCTGATGTGCTCTTGATGACTAACATGTGAATTCAATGCTTTCCCATTATAGTACTGTATTATGTCACCTTGTAACCTGAACATTTGTTGAAAATAAGAAAAAAAGCTTCTCTTGATAGAGAAGCAATTGCAATATTTCCTTCGCTGTTCCATTTATTTATTTGAGAACGGCATAACTCATCTTTCCATTATTTAGGTCTTCACAGCAGCTCACAACCATGTTTGAATGAAGCTGTTTTCAGCTTCAGCAGTGGCGGTTTTTTTCATGTCCAACTTCTAACCTACAGCAAGTGAAGGTTGAAATCCTATACTGTACACACTATCGGGAAGTAAATCCCATTGAACTTACTTCTGAATAGTCATGTCTGGGATTGCACTGTAAGAAACATCTCCCCCCTACACCTGATGTTCATGCTGGAAAACTACAAGAGAGACATCATCCTCTGATGCATACTGAGAGTGTCGCAACTACAGTGGCAGCAGGGCAAAGAACAAACCATCACACCCCAGACCAGAACCAGACGTATCCCCCTCCCCACCTGAGACACTGTTGCCTCCCCTGTTGCTAGCTTGGAGTGCATATCTAACTCCCCCCCCCCTTTTGCCACCATTACTCCTCCTCTTTCTGCTCCCCATTTTAAAAAGGAAAAGTCTAGGGAGTGGAAGAGGTAGTATATGGTGGAAACAGAGTGACCAGAAGAAAACATGGGAGACTTTGGGAAGTGATGGACAGGAATGGGTTGGCCCTGCTCCACACCAGTTGGATATGGGACAGATAAAAATAGTTGGCATGGGGCAGGGTTGTTGGGGGTGGCAGAAATACTTCTGCCACAAGTTCTTCCCACAGGCAGACAGCACAATGGCCGTTAGAATCCTCACAGGAAGCATTTCCTGGAATTCCAAGATATTAAAAAAGTTTGGCCAATTAGTTGCAGAATCATCCATGGATTGGAATCTTCCTCTGTATATATTATTGGCAATACTGAAGTATAATGCTTCTTTTATTTTTATTTTTTAATTCAGTTGTCCTAAAATCCTATATTGCCAAAAGAAGCTTGCAAAGCTCAAGGCTTTTCTCCAGTCTCTCCTGGGAAATAATTATTGTTCTAAATGATATGTAACTTTTAACAAATGACCTGTAGGGGGAAAAATGGAATTTATTAACGGAGGGAAATGACAGCTCATGCCCATGACTATGACAGTATAAGCAAAATGAAAAGCCTTCCTGCTTCGTCTCTGTGCTAATCTGCCATCAGAGCATATGGTACATTGGCATTCATTTATCAGGCTTTCACTTACCTCAGTCTGAGGAGAGGAAACATACACAGTAGCAGACATTTGACAAGTTAAATGACCAGAGAAGTGCATCTGAATATGAAGCAGCAAAAAGAAAAATATTCCCCAACTCTTATCATTTCATAAGAGTAATGGAGCAGGAGCAACCAGCCAGTATCTATTTTTATTCCACAGTGTCTCCCTTGACTGCTAGAGAAATGGATACTCTAAAGGCAATTTGAGATCTATTTTCATAACTTTGACTTACATGGGTATTAAACGTATTTTGCTCCCACAGAGCATGAACTATTTCCATGTAATTACCATTTTTTTTCCTCTGGAAATTCAAGATAAAAACCCTGTCACAATCTCGCATAAATATATTTCTAGTCCAGTTAAAATGATTGTATTATCGTATATTTTAGGAACAACTAATGGAGGCTGTTAGCAAAATCTCAGATTCTGAGGAGGAGAATAAAGAACTAACTTAAAGGCATGAGTCATAAGGATGTTGATGCTTAAACATATTTGCTCGGAAATCCAACATAATCCTGTCAAGTAATTTTTGCTCATTTTTCTGTTCTTCCCTTCGGTAATGGAAGGTGGTTCCAGGATATTTGTAATGAATGAAATTAAGGCCAGGCTATCCCCATTCAGGCATATACCCAGATGAGCATATGCATAACCAAAGCTCAAGCAATTGCATGTTAACACAATCAGCTTTGCTCCTCTGCACGTTTCTCCTCCCAGACAACTGTAGCATTGCATCTTAATTGACATGAAAAGAAGTGTCCTTTATCCATTCATTTTCAAAAGGGCATTGATCACCTTTGTTATTTTTAGTTGAGATACAATCAAGTGAACAGAAACAAACACTGAAACCGATAATGTTTCAAAAATCGTGCTATTGATGGAGTGAAAATCAAAAGGCAGAAGTCTCGGCTGATTCATATCTGCTGATTCGGCATCCACAGTTTCATTTATCCGTGAATGCCACCCCCCTGCATTACCCGGCAGCCATTACAATACCTTATTTAAGTTGCTATCGCTGGCACGAAGCAAGCGCCAGCACAGGTCTTGTTTAAACCAAGCACTATAAGCAGCAGCCTGCTGCTTATATATAGCACAGCTTGAGACAGGCAGAGCAATCCTGTATAACAGTGGTTTCCAAACTGGGAGGCGTGGCTCCCAGGGGAGCCGCGGAAACCAGCCAGGGGAGCCGCGGAGTGCCATGGAATCCTCTCAGAAAACAGTGCAATGCCAATTGGCAGGCATCAACATAATGTAATGGGGAGCCGCGGCCAATGGCCGCCAATGGTCAAGGGAGCCGCAGGTCGAAAAAGATTGGGAAACACTGCTAAGGATTCGGCGGGCGACCCAGGCTCCCCACCGGATCCTGTGCTTCGCTGCAGCCAGGCTTCCGCTCAGCTGGGGGTATACTCGGGGAAGGGGACACTCGTCCCCTTCCCCAAGTGTAAATGGTGCCCGGGCCGATCGGCCTCCTCGGATTTCCGCCAGCGAAGTCGGAACAGGCTGTGTAACGACCCAGCCGAATGACAAGGGATGGGATATGGCCGAAGCCATCCCCCTCCCCCTCCCGGATCGGCTGGGCCAATGGCTCCCTCTCTCTAGCGCTGGACCATCCCCCGCCCAATGAATCCTTACCTGGGTCCGGTGGTGGTCCCTCGGGCGCTCTGTCAGCGGAGCAGGGGAGGCTGGTCTTGTGCTGGCCTTCCCTGCTCTCGAGTCATCGTGAACGTGCCTTATGGCACGTTCACAACAGCTTTGGGTGGCGGAATGCACGTTCCGCCACACACCCGTTCACTAGGATTGCGCCAGCAGTAGAGCCAGCAGCCTCAGTGCTAGATAGGCTCCAATGTTAACAGGAAGTTCTTGTTATTGTTGCAGCCTCAGTGCTAGAGAGGCTCTGGCTGCCCCGTTTTGAGCCATTGGTGCGTTTACACATTAATTTTGCGCATCAATATAGCAATGGCTACAGGGGGTCCCCGGGGGTGTGGAGGCACCATGGAAGATAGCATTCACCCCATCTGTGGGTTCCCAGTATCCGCAGGGGGGCCCCAGGAACCTATCCCCCACGGATATCGGGGCCCTACTGCACTATGTACATCTGCTGTGTACCATCCTTTGAAAATGACACGGATTGCTGAACTGGACCTCATGTTAATTTATCTGCTGTTCTTAATTAGCTATGAAAGCAGATTTCTAGAAAGCCAGAAACAATTGCCTGCAAAAATGATTCAATGCAGCAAGGATGAGCAAAAGGCCAAATGCCCACTTGCTTTGCATTAAGCTAAGATTTCAGCAGAAGTTGTACAACTTTCCCATTGTGCATAATTCAGCAGGCTTCAGCGTAACTAGTGACCTTAGTCCTTTGAAAGGACTATAAATCTTGACTTCATTCTGTTTTCATTCCGGACTTAAACGGTGCCAATTTTGAGCAGTGGAGGCAATTTGTGTGCCTTATACATTTTAATACCGCGATACCAAAATAGAAAGGTGCCTTATTTCTTTCATTGCACAATAATTTACATTGCAGGCAGATTCGAACTAGTTTCTGTAAAAGCACCCAAGGGCAAGGCATCTTAGCAAGCCATTGCTACTTTAATGAAAGCAACACTTGGTCATAACCATAGGATGCCTGGAAAAATTGCCTGGGAAATATGCCTGGGAAAAATTGATGTGTTTATTGGTGACAGGTGAACATCAGAAAGTCCTTATTGGGTCAGACCAAAGGTCCATCAAGTCTAGCATCATGTTTCCCTACAACCAGATGCCTCTGGGAAGCCCACAAGCTGATGATGAAAGCATACCCTTCTACCACTATGCTCTGCTGCAACAGGTAGCCAGAGGCATACTGTCTCTGAACCTGGAGGTAGCATGTAGCCATCATGACTTGTATCTATTGGTAGTCCAGACCTCCATTAATTTGTTTGATCCCCTTTTAAAATAATCTAAACCAGTAGCAATCACCATGTGCCCTGGTGGGTCAACCATGTAGGGCGTCATGAGATAGGGCTGCAGGGGGTAGTCATAATCACTTGGAAGGCGGAGGAAGCCAGTTGTCACCCACATACTAGCAAAACATCCTCCATCCCCTGCCCCCAGCCCTACCTAGGATCCAGCCATTTCCCCAGGCCTTGAGGCCAGGCTTGATGCCAGGCTGGCCTTGAGGGTGGAGGTGTTGAACACCCGGGCCTCATGAACACTGCCAGGGAACTTGGCAGTGACACTGGTGAAGAGTCCTTGCACATCACAGGTCACTATCCTGCTTTGCCTCTGAAGGCAGAAAGACACAAAGAAGGGTTTCAGAAGATTTATCTTAATGAGTGGAAGCAAGGTGTATTTAAGATACATGGGTCATAGGAAAGCTGTCTTATACTGAATCGGACTACTGGTCCATCTAGCTTTGTAGGGTCCCCACTAACTGCTGGTGACTCTTCAGGGTTTCAAACAGGGTCTTCCCAGTCCAGTCTGCAGATGCCAGAGATGGGCAGCACAATCCAACGTAGAGATCCTGCCGGCAGCCCAGGGCTGCCCGCTGGATCCTATCCCTGTTCCAGGCTACGCTGCTGCAGCCCAGAGGTCTACTCGGGGAAGGGGATGTTCGTAAATTGGCCTCTTTGGAATTCCGCCAGCTAAATAGCTGGCAGAAGTAGGAGAAGGCCATGTAACGGCCGAGCCAGCCCGGCGGGGGCTGGGGATATGGCAGACACCATCCCCGCCCCCTCCCAGGCCAGCTCAGCCAATGGCCCCCTCCCTCACCGCTCGGACTGCCCCCATGCCCGTCAGCGGAAGTCTTACCTTCCTCCGGCGACCGTGCGGTTGTCCCAGCGGCGGAGTGAGGGCGGCCGGCCTCCCTTGCAAGTCATCACAAATGTGCCTTACGGCATGTTTGCGACAGCTTCCGGCGACGTAACGCTCGCTCTGTCACCGTTTCTGTGCGCAGGATTGCGCTGTGAACCTGGGACCTTCTGTGGGCAATGAACATGCTCCGACATTGAGCTCCAACCACTCCCCTTGGTCTCAAATCATTTAGGGCTTTAATGGTTAAAACCAGCACTTGCAATTGTTATCTGACAGGCACTGAGCACACATTGATCTGAATATCTTTGTAGATTTCCACCTGTATGTTCGTAGGCAGACTTTTAAAAAGTCACTTTTTCTCTGTGCTTTTTCTAGCTGCCCAAAATGATTTGGCAGTCAGATATGGCTGTGGTTCTTATCTATGAGAAATACCACCTGAAACTTGAGTTTCCAATGTACTTCTGATAAAGAAAATGGAAAGTACTGGAGAGATGACATTTTTCACACTGCTTCAGGCTTTGTCTCTTGTAGTGTCTGTATCCACATTAACCACAACCACATCAGTATGTGGACTGTGGGTTCATGAAGGAGCAGACATGATCCTACTAACAGTGGAAGGGAAGTTGAAAAGAGAAAATTCTCGGACAACATTCCTGAGATCATTCAGTCCCTAAGTTATAGTTTAACTATCTTATTAAATCCCGTTCATTTTTGCTGCTGTTACCTTCCAAGCTAATAGAGGACCCTTCAATTAAAAAACACACATAGTTGTTTTCAAAATTCCATGTAGCAATTGTCCACCAGTCCATAATGCCAACTATTTTTTATACCAATGTGCTATAAATACCGCACACAGCCAAACAGACAAGACTGAAAATTCAGAATGGACAGATAGTGATTAATACATTACATAGATCATTGCTAATGTGCGTAATTCATCTGTTAACAAGAACAGTTCTGCTGAGAAATATTGCCTTCTGTCTCACTTTCCTGCAACAAACAGCCTCCCCTTTTTCATTTTTTGATGTTTTACTGTTACACTGTAGAAACCTATTGAACCGTGCTTTGAATTATTTGGGAATGAATCATAAAATCTGGTGCCTTCTAATCACAGAATCGCAGAATGATAGGTTTGGAAGTGACTAGAAGGTCATCTACTCTAGTGGTCTTTACCCTCTTCAGATCTGGGATCCACAATGTGGTCAACATGGACCTATGTCAGAGGCGTCACTACGGTAGGGGCAATACCGTAAGTTTCACACCATGCTAATCCCTGCTAACTCTCAGGTACAAGGTGGCCCCACCCCCTCGCCAGCGGAGCCATTCAGTGCGGTGAAGACAATGGGCAGGAGACTCCCTGCCCGTTGCCTTCGCTGCATGGAATGGTTGAGATAGCAAGGGGGCAGGGCCACCTCGTACCAGAGAGTTAGCGGGGATTAGCACGGTGCGAAAATTACAGTACGGCCCCCACCGTAGCGACGCCTCTGACCTATGTCTAACTTTTTATTTCCATTATCTTTTTAAATGGTGATAGTAAAACCCTCCCTAAATTGGAGTGCAATCCATTGCGAGTCATGACTGCCCACTAGGCAAAAGGTCAACTTAAGGTAGCTTCATTTTTCACTTGGATATTATGGACATTTAAGTTCTCTGTATAGATCATCAAAACCTAGGAATGACTTGGTAAAGGAGTACAGTGGTGCCTCGCAAGACAAAATTAATTCGTTCCGTGAGTCATGTTGTCTTGCGAATAATTTTGTCTTGCGAGTCACCTCCCCTGCCGTGCTATTTACTTTTAAGTATTTACAGTACTCACAGTTCCTAGAGCTCTGCTCTAGTAATGCACACCGTTTCTGGAAGGGAAGGGAAGTTTTATCTCTGCTTTGCCTTTATCTCTGCTGGTATTAGCTATTTGTCGGGTGATAATCGGTGTGGCCTCGGGCTGTACTGTTTGCAGTCTGCTAACCCTCTTGAATACTTTATTCAAATGGCAAGTGTAGCTGTTGCCTACAGTATCCTCCTGCCGCGGAGCCGGCCAGGCTAAGGGGCGGAGCAGGCACCACTAAATGCACCATTACCTCTCGGCCGTGCAACAGCTGAAGAGGCTTTCCTCGGCGTGAGGGCGGCTCCTGTGTGAGTCAGTAAGAGACTCGAAGCAGGCAGGCAGAGTTGCTGCTGCCGCTTCCGGGCCAAAACGAAGAATGGGTAGGGTCTTAATCAGTACACCTACTAGGATGGGAAGTTTTTCAGGATGGTAGTTTTATCTCTGCTTTGCCTTTATCTCTGCTGGTGTTAGCTATTTGTCGGGTGATAATCGGTGTGGCCTCGGGCAGTACTGTTTGCAGTCTGCTAACCCTCTTGAATACTTTAACATTTGAATAGATTGTGGCTTTAGGAGCTGAGTGTTCCACAAGACGAAATTGTTTTTGCAAGAAAATTTGTCTTGCGAGTCACCAAAAAACTTGCAAAACGCTTTTGTCTTGCGAGTTTTTTGTTGTGTGAGGCATTTGTCTTGTGAGGCACCACTGTAGTTAGGTTAGGGTACTATTTCTTTTAATTTCTCCTGCATACCCCGTTTCTGCAGTCACTTGGCCACAATTTCTGCTGTCAGAAAGAATAAGATGGAACTATTTATACAAGGTGTCTCAAAAATGTACACACATATTAATGAGCTCTAATTCATACACACTGCATCGTAGAAAACCTTCAATACTCAAACATCTAAGAGAAGCAATTGAAGAGATGTGTGGAATCATCCCAGCACACACATTAGTGGGCATCTGCAGATCCTATTCAGGATTGGGCTGTTGCGTTGAAGGAGTTCCGCTTTTGTAAAATAAGAACATAAGAACATAAGAAGAGCCCTGCTGGATCAGGCCAAAAGCCCATCTAGTCCAGCTTCCTGTATCACACAGTGGCCCCACCAGATGCCTCAGGGAGCACAAGACAACAAGATACCTGTGTCCACTCCCTTGCACCTGGCACTCCCTTGCACCTGGCACAGAGAAAACCCACTTCTAAAACCAGGAGGTTGCTTATGGCTTGTAACCTGTGATGGTCTTTTCCTCCATGAATCTGTCCAAACCCCTTTTAAAGGCATCTAGGCCAGGTGCCATCACCACATCCTGTGGCAAGGAGTTCCACAGATGAATTACACGCTGGGTAAAAAAATATTTTCTTTTGTCTGTTCTAACTCTCCCTCCACTCAATTTTAGTGCATGTCCCCTGGTTCTGGTGTTGTGCGAGAGGGAGAAGAATTTCCCTCTATTTCCCTCAGAAAGCGTGCAGCATTCTGTCAGCGGCCATTTTTCAAGCATGGCTGCAAAAGGCAGCAGAGCTTCAACCTCACTGACCCCGCTATGCCCGCCAGAGAAGGTAAGGCAGAGGTGGGGGCAGGGGTGGGCAGAAAGGTGGCAAAACTGGGAGGGGGAGGAACAGGGGCAGAGAGGCTGCGAGAGGGGGTGGGTCAAGTACCGATGGTGCATTCTGGGTCCTATCCCTTCTTTTATCAGCCTCCCCGCCCCCTTTGTCTCCTTGGACTTCCACAAGCTAAAGAGCTGGCACAGGTTTGAAGAGACCCATTGGCAGTCGGGAGGCAAAAATACCTCTCCCAAGCCTCCCAATCTCCCCCCCCCCCCCGCAGGATGCAACAGTAGCCTTTTTGGCACGGCTGCATCGGCAGAGGGAAGGATAGGATTGGGCTCAAAGTCAACAATGTCAGTGATGTATAGATACCAATGGGGAATATTTCAAGCACTTGGTCTAATAATTCATTAACTAATTAATTAACTGGGTCAAGCAACTGCTTCTGTGTACCCCATATGCAGTATATGTGTGAATTATAGTGTAATAAATTTGACACTATAAAGTGTGTGTACATCTTCCTGAGACACTCTCTCTCTCTCTCTCTCTCTCTCTCTCTCTCTCTCTCTCTCTCTCTCTCTCTCTCTCTCTCTCTCTCTCTCTGTGTGTGTGTGTGTGTGAAAATGTTAAAATAAAGAAATGCCTGTTTTCCAATGGAATACATACATATGTTATTTGAACAATTCAGAATGTATAATAATCAATGATCACACATCACCATATGTCTTGTAGCATACACATTTCAGAAATATGGCAGGAATAAATAGTGATAATAACAACATAAACTATCTTTCTAAAATTATGCAATCTCAGTTGTATCAGCAATAATTGCATCCCTCCTAGTCAAAAGTAACAGAATTAAACACCTGAAAATGCCATTATTGTTAAATCTGTCTGGAATAGACTCTTCCACAATTGAATCTCAAAGTAGCTTAATACAAGACTTGAATAAGTTATGGGGCACAAAACCCGCAGCGGTGTGATAAGCATAAAGAATCCAAATAAGAATATCAAGCAAGTCACCTGCTTATTTTTCATAGCAGTTGTAATAAGAACCTCTGTCTGTTTGCCACTCTCTTGTCCTCCCAGGGTTCCTGTGCTTTATTTCCTACTGCATGATGGACAGCAACACAACATGTGCAGCTGTATTCAGCATGAAGGTTTGGTCGGGTGAAAAGTGACTTGCCTCAACTGCCTTTGGGATGGAGCCAACACACTTAGACTGGACCTACTGCTGAGAAGGTCTGCAACGTGCCTTGGACCATGCCACTGGAGCACTGCAAGGGGGGCAGAGGGGTCCCCGTGACTCATCCTACCTCCCCCTATTTACGATATGATAATGAACCAAACTATGGAGGGAGGGGTGTGAGTGGGACAAAGCCTGATAGGCAGTAACAGGCATGGCCCCACAGGTGGGACCTAGTGGGAAATGTATCAGGGGCTCACAACTGTGCCTTGCTAAGGCAGCAAAGGTCTACTTCAACTTCTCACTACCACCCAGTAATCCAGGGTCTGTGGGGTTGTTTACCAGGTGATTGTGGATGAGCAGCAACTGCTGATTTCTTCATCCAGTGCCATTTTACAGTTCTGGGATGTCCTGTCCTGTCCCCCAACCCAATTTTAGAACTCTCACTGCCACTGCTTCCCAACGTTGCCCTGTAAGCCACCCTGGGACCCAAGGCCCAATGAGGAGGTTTACCAGGAGGCAGCAGGTAGCAAGTGGCAGCAGCTGATGAAAGTCCTTCACGAAGCCTGTCCAGGACCTGGTTCCTAGGCATCAATGCCAGGAGTTAACTGGTACACGCAGATACTTGGTAAAGCAAGGGGTGAGCACACCATTATGGGGCACTTGCAGGTCTTTTGCCCCTGGGCCCTCCAAAAGCTGGAGCTCCACTGCAGGGCAATAACCAGCAGTCAGTGGCAATTGGCAATTGGACATGGGTAAGGTGTGGCTGGATAGCCTGAAGGGGACTGGCAAAGTTAAAGGCATCTGGAGGCATGTAAAACCAAGACAGTTGCCTGAATGGGGAAAGAAGAACAGCTGTGATTCAGACCACAAATGCTGAAAAGATGCTTATCACAATAAGCTTGGATGCAATAGTACACACATGATGTATCATGAGCTGATATCCTTTTCCTTGGAGAAAAAAAAATTAAGTCGTTTCAAAATACAGTAATACCTCCGTCAACACCGAGGACCCGTTCCTTTGAAGCTGAGGACTGTGTGAAACAGCGCTAAAGGAAATGCCATTGAAGACAATGGGCTGACTGGCCCTGGTCTACCCAGAATGCACTGCTCCCACTGACTATGGCCAATGGCTACCAATGAACCCAGGATGAAGACTGCTGTAACAAAACAGCACTAAAGGAGCAAGCTTTATTAGCGGTATTACTGTAATATTCTCAAAAGCCGAGGAGGAAAAGGTACTTCTAATATTAAAATGAGTTCTGGTATCTGTTGTATTGCTACAAAAACTTCCATTTTCAGCAGGAACATAATAAGTGTGTAAGCTGAGGCATGTCAGGGTACTTCCCATTAGTCCACCATAACATTTTTGCAGAATCCACCAGCCAAGTGGAACCACATCATAAGGAAGCCAGAAACCAGTGACTTAAGGTGGGAAGAAGATACAAGGAGATTTCAATGAGAGGGGGCAAGAATCACTGTCAAAGCTCTTGGATGTATTTTTGACAATAACTGGTAATCACTTTCAAGGATGGCAGTGAGTAACAGTGTTTAGAGATGCTCCTTTTTTATTTAATTTAGCTTCATGATACATGGTGTGAAGACATGTTTGCCTTTTCTTCCTGACACAAATGTCAAAACACTTCATTGGGCAACCCTGAATTCCAATTTTGTGAGTGACAGAGGGGAGGTCTGGCTGCTCATTTTTAGTGTCCGAGCACATACTGGTGAACTGGACAGAGGCATTTGAAGATTTTATAGTCATACTTTCATATGCAGATCACATTTACTTTTTAGCAAAAGTGTGTGTGTGTGTGTGTGTGTGTGTGTGTGTGTGTGTGTGTGTGTGTGTGTTTAATGCTTTTTAAAAGTATATGTGCAAAATGTAACAATTAGGTTTACAGCAACCTCATTAACTCTGAAAATATTGCTTTTGCAGCTGAATTAAAAAGTGGGTTTCCATGCTGTGTGCTTGGCATTCTTTCTAATAGAACAAAAAAAAAATGCTAATCCCCATGGCGAAAGAAAATCCCCATTTTTATCTGCAAAACTTGATGCTTGATAATTAGAGGTTGCCTTTTTGACTGTGTCCCCTTGTCATGGTTTTTGGCCATCTCTGCTAATTGCGTCCTTAATTTATCAGCTCACTAGATGCAGACCAGAGCGAAGTTGCAAGCTAATTGTGGAAGAGAGAGAACGTGAAGATTGACAGAGAAATCACCTAACCTGCCACCTTATTTATTATGTTTCCTGGAAAGCAATGGGATGTGACAAATGTGATAAAGCTGGAAGGAAATGTCTTCCCGAGGCTGCGACACTGACATCCTTCTCCCAGATCACCATACAACTTGAAAGCATCAGTGCATTTGTTGCTAATAATTGAAGTATTTAATTAGCAACTTTTTGATGAGATAAGTCTAGAAGAATGTGAAGAATATAAAGAACGGAATTGTTTAATAAGCGCAAATGACAAATACTGTACATACTTTACACAGTGCATATTTATTTAAAAAAATACACTCTAAAGCGGCAATCCTATACACACTTTCCTGGGAGTAAATCCTACTAAACTCAATGGGACTTACTTCTGACTAAAACTGTATAGGATTGCACTGTAAATGATGCTACAGTTTAGAATTTTAAAAAGTCAGTTCCCTGAGAAGCTAGCTTTCCACATACAAGGGGATGGGGGCACTTTAAAGCAAGTGATCCTCTTGAGTCCTGACCGTGTGCTATTGGCAAGATTGTGCCATATTCCCCGTAGTGTTGAAACTGAATCTTAAGACTAATAAGAAAACGGATATCTGAAGTTTGACCATAACTTGTATATAGTATACTGTTCTGTTTCAAGAGATGAAGCAAATATTATTTATTTATTCAGTATGATCAATAAACACGGTGCTTCGCAACAGGTGAGCGGGAAGGCCTCTGCCCTGAAGTTCACAATCGACAAAAAGACACTGCAGAGACAGCAGAGGAAGGATGGGGAATTGAGGCAAGGTAAACTGAGGAAGAATAGGCCATGATTTTATGTACATGAAACTGGGTACTGCATAATGATTTTGCTGTTTTTTTTATGTGACTGGAAACAGTAGTAGCCGGTTGCACCTCCATGCTCAAAGCTGTGTTCTGAGATGTATTTTAGAATAGGATGTAGATTTCTGTTACATCCATCTCTGAATGATAGCCAAGCGATGTATGATTTTACTAGAGAAATGGTTTATAAGACCTTTGACTTTCCTGAATAATGTGCATTGCTTTCTGTGCACAGATTTTTAAATAGCCATGCATGAAATGATCAGTTCATTTCCATCCTAGGCTTTGTTATTGAAATCTGGTAGCTCTACCTAGCTACACGAAGGGTTACTGTGAATTCTCCTTGAAGCAGAATTTTGGCACATTTGAGGGTGGATTACTGAGAGCCTACTCCATTTACTGAAGAGAATAGGAAAGCCTTGCAGGCACCTGAGCATAATGTCAATGTTGCAGCCCCCATATCTGCCAGGCAGGGGTGGCATCAGAGGTTGCCCAGGATGGGCTCTCATCAAGGACTCACACCTACCAGAGAGCCCAACCAGCTGACCTGAATGTCTGAATCTCCATTACTGGTGTTAGCAGTGGCATGAGTGAGTCAAGAAAACCCTATCTACAAATGGGAGCATCTCCCAAGTGCTTGTGAATCATTCAAATGGATAAACCCATTATCTTATCAAAACCCTCAATTTTATAATGTCGCACACAAGGATGCTGATGTGTGTTGTCCAGGTTTGGACACAATGACTGTTTTAGTGGAAGGCGCACCCATTCACCGTGGACTCCTGGAACAGCATGAGTAAGAAAGAGTAGGGCAAAAGTGCGCAGTGATTTGCTGCTTGAACTGTGCCTGGTTTTCCCTCATTTTCCCCAGCCATTGTTGTGTTTCTTCAGCTCTTAAAAAAAAAAAAAAAAAACTACTGACCTGCCTGACCTCAGTTCACTGGAGTGGGAGCCGGTTGTCACGTTTATTAAGCCCCTTTTGCTAGTGTCTGGTTTCAGTGGAACCCCCATAGATTCAGGAGCTCCTTGTTTACCTGGGAGAGAGACTTCCCCAAGGCAACCTCTTCCTGTCTGAGATGTATTTCTAGCCTTGGGTGGCAACAGCAAAAGCTATCATTTTCCCCCCACTAAATCCCAGTCAGAACAGTAGAGCAGAGAGAGGGAAGCTATTGCTAACCACTATGTGCCATGCCATGTTCATTTTGCCTGCCATCCCTCCTTTCCCTTTCTTTGTCTCAGGGATAGTGCAGGACTTTGCCGCAGGGCTTTCAGCAACCTAGAGCTGGCACTGCTGCTGGGAATCCTTGCAATTAGTATCCCTTGCGATTGACTAAAGATGCTTTTTAAATTCATGAATCAAGCTCAAGGTTCATTCTACTTTGTATAAGCGTTTACCATTTGGTGGTGCATCACTTATAGTACATTCTGTATATTTAATTCAGTATTTTTCTTATATCAATGGTATTGAGAGAAGGCCCACGTGAGTCTTGGAATGGAAAAGACAATTTCTTGCTGTTCAAGTAAGTAAATATTGATAGGATAATGTAGAAATGTAATGTCCGGAGGGTTATAGCCTTGATATAACAATGCAAGTGAGGGGAGACAGAAGAGAACCATATACCTTCTTCTTGTTAGCAAGCAGCATGCTGCGAAAGCCTTGTTTGTTTTGTTTCCAAACTGCAGTGTACCTTTATTGCTAGCGTTGCATAAGAAGCCATTTTCTCACCCACCTGCTGCTAGCAAGAATTTAGTGTGGTGGCATGTGTTTTATGTTAGGGAGAAATTGCAATATAGTTCATTCCATTCACCTTTGTCAGACACCATTTGGCCTTAGTCTGGACTAGTTGTGCCTTTTTAAAGGCACATGCCCTTGCACCGAAGACAGCTAAAATCAAGACCTAAGCAGGGGCCAGGCCAGCATCAAGGATTTCAAGGCCCAACAGATGCTAGAATAAAGAAATGTGAAGTTGAAACCAGCCATGGCAGAATGTGGAGCAGCATTCTTGGTGGCACCAATCACTGTTTCACTGCCATGTCAATAAACACATACAAATAGGCTTTCCAGATCTCCAACCGGGACAGAGTGCTAGACCTTTAGGAGAAGGAATGTGGGCAGGTGTAGCTTGTTAAATCTTAGAGCACAATCCTAGGCATGTCTCCTCAGAAGCAAGACCACTGAACACAATGGGGCTTGCTTCTGAGTAGACATGCCTAGGATTGTGCTCCAAGGTTTAACAAGTTACACCTGCCCACATTCCTTCTCCTAAAGGGCTAGCACTCTGTCCTGGTTGGAGATCTGGTAAGCCTAGATATATCCATTATTAAGGGATTTTAAGAAAGATCTCAGTGGATGGGTAGATTCATATGGCAGAAAGCAAACTATATTATATAAAACTTCAAAGTCTAGATAATGACCAATACTTTGAATTGGATCTGGAAATAAATAGGAGGGCAGTGTAGTTTATATACCATATTTTAAAAAATGTGTATCCTGCTGTGAAGAATCTGATTCTCCATTTTAAGATGTTTTGGACTCCATCTTGTGTGAGGGGCCTGTGTCATCCCTACACTGGAAGAAAAGGGGGTAAAATTCAATGAGAAAAGCAGTTGGGTTTACCTACTTGCTGTGACCCTTCTGATCTCTGTTGCCAGGAAGTAATCTGGTAGTTGGAATTGCTCTGTGAGAAGCACCTGGACGTTGCACATAACAGCATCTTCAGAAAAGCAAAAGAAGTCATGAATAATATACAGCCACAGGAGGCCCAACCCTTAAAAACTGTCAATAAAAGCAAAATAAAAATGTTTTTAGCCCTCACTGAAAAGCTGTAAGGTAAAGGTGACCCCTGACAATTAAGTCCAGTCGTGTCCGACTCTAGGGTGTGGTGCTCATCCCCCTTTCAAAGCCGAAGAGCCAGTGTTGTCCGAAGACGCCTCCGTGGTCATGTGGCCGGCATGACTCTCCTTGCTGCAGCGCGTAGCATGCGGCTGGAACACGGAGCACTGTTTACCTTCCCGCAAGCGGTACCTATTTATCTACTCACATTAACATGCTTTGGAACTGCTAGGTTGGCAGGAGCTGGCCAAGCAACGAGAGCTCACCCCGTCGTGGATTCGAACTGCCGACCTTTCGATCGACTGCTCATGGTTCAGCGGTTTAACCCACTGCTTAACCCACTAGTTCTTAAATCTCATGGATGGGGTGGCCGTGCCACTACAGAGAAGGCTCGTCCTTGTGCCACCATCCACCTAACCTGAGTTAGAAGTGACACACACTTGCAGGAGAGCCCCCTTGGATGACCTAAAGAGGGAGGGCCAGAAGATACAGGAGAAGGAACCCTCAGATAACCTAGTGTGTACACACACACACACACACACACACACACACACACACACACACACACACACACACACACACACACATATGACACTGACTGACAGCAGCTGTACATACTACTGACCTACAGCCCCTCCCATAGTTGTGGTGCTGGCAGTGGTTCTTCTAAGAAATTAGATGAGAGACCCTGCCCAGAAAAGAGAGAGAGAGAGAGAGATTTGTCATGAGAATCCTTGGTTGATGACCTCAACAATCCCAACACAGGAATTTCCAAAACAAATGTGCATGACTTCACATAGATCCTCTCTACGCACTGGAGATATACATTTTATATCACTATATATATTGTCACAGCGTCACATCTCCCTCATGGACCTGAGAGAGCAATTATAGGAATGGTTGCTTGTGACATTAATTACCATGTCAAAGTATTTAAAATGTATTGTGTGGGGTTCCATAAATGAGAAAATACATATTTGTCAGAAATTTGAATATCTTATTTGGGTTTTGGCCTCAGGTCACAGAGTTTTTTCCTTTCTTTTCTGACATTCAGATTTGCTATCATAACCTTGAGTAATCCAAACTCGGGTTTTTCGGCTCTAAGAGCAGACAAAGGCATTTTTCTCCATTTGTGTGCGATATTTTTCGCCTCCCTGGTTTCTTGCTTTTTCTTTTTATATTCATTCCTACCACAGCAATTCATTCTTTCAATTGCTAATACACAGTAAATGTTCAATAATTTAAGCTCAAATGGATTCCAGGGAAAATAGGTAGAAATGATAGCAACCCTTCTCTCTCCTATTACAATTTGAAAGACTTCCATTTTGCTTAAACATACCTTCTGGTGCAGGGTATTTGGGAGGAATAGAAAAACGTCCCCAAATAACATCAATGTCTGCATTTCATTTACATTAGTGAAACTCTAATGAAACTCTACCTGACAGAGTTTACATTTTTATTTTTATTTTCCTTCCTCATGGACATGAAAATACACTGTCGTTTGGCGTCTACATGCCTCTTAACAGGGTCTCAAACTGGAATAGCTGTCCGGCCCACATTGGCATAGCGGCTTTCAGTTGCCCTCATGAAAGGGAAGTGGGAAAAAAGAGAAAAGGCTGGAAAGAACATTCCTGGGTGCTGCCTTAGCACAATGGTTCTTGGGTAGCGGCTGAAATTGGAGGGCTTCATGCAGTCCTGGCAGATCAACGAATGATCGAAATGACAGCAAAGCAGGCAGATGGGGAACAAACGAAAGACACATGGGGTACAAACCTTTTATACCTTTTTTCTCCCATAGAAACCTACAGGATCTTTGTGGGGTGAGCTCATCAAGGAACCTTCTCTCGTGGCTTGATGGCCCTTGATTGCTCATCCCTGGCCCTAAATAGGAGCTTCCATTTTTTCTCATCGTACCAAGGGTGTGACAGCTGGCTGTGGAGGCCAGTTGCTTCATTAGCATGGACTCCTTGTTTTGAGGTTTAGACATGAAGTTGGTGAAGGCAGTTAGGAGTTAGGGACTTTTCTTCGCTGTTGCAAATGGATTTATTTCCTTTAAGTCAGAAAGTTCCCAGGATGTGGCTTCACAGCTTCAAAGGTGCTGTGCATGCAACATGTGGTCATTCATGGTAGTTCCCAAGAAATAAAAGCCAGGGGAAGCTTCTCCCAAGCCAGTCTGCTTGGGGGGGGGGGGGTAATTGCTCTGACAAATCAAAAGTATGGCCTTCCTTACAGCTTGTGGGATTTGAGGCTTCTTGCCAGCAGTCAAATTCTAAAGTCACCTTACTGATCTGCGTCGTGCTTTCCTGGCACACGGACACACGGATGCCAACATGTCATGCATCATGCATATAAATAAAAGAAATAAGGTTGTCAAGACATTGTACCTGCAGTGCGGGAATAATCACCATGTCACCTCCACATGGTGTCATTACATGTAGATCGGTTCTAAGTCTTCACCATTACACTCAGTTTGACATTAAATATTCTTCTCAACACCTGCTCTTTTTAAAGTCTTCTTGACTATTTTCATAATGGGATTAGAATGAGCCCGCATTTGAGGTGAGTTCAGACATTCAGTTTAAGTGATATCCACCTATCACATGATAGGGGGTTCTCAACCCACAGTGAGTTTATCTTTTTCCATCATTGGATTAATCTGCACCTTCTTGTGTGCAGACTCATTTCTAAATGGTGTAATGATGTTAAGCCCTCACAGGAGCTGGTAATTCACTCAACATGAACAGAAGCTTAATTCATTTGGAAACAGAGCTGGGGCAGATGTAGGACTGGCGTTACTGAAGGTGGGATGGAACGCTAAGTTTCGCGCTACCCAGAGCCTCCGTTACTCTCCCTGCACGAGGCGGCCCCGTCCCCTCGCCTTCGGAGCCATTCAGTGGGGCGAAGCAACGCGCTTCGCCCCACTGAATGGCTCCAAAGTCGAGGGGGCATGACGGAGGCTCTGGGTAGCGTAGAACTTAGCGTTCCGCCCCACCTTCAGCAATGCTACTGCGTAGGAATGTATCAATGCCACTGCCCTCCGCAATGTGACTGGACTTATGAAAGCGCTTTCAGTTTCAGAAATTTCATCTGAACCCCAAAATTCACTTCACATTTTACTTGAACTTTTGGTGGGACTGTGAGACCTGCATCGGTAGTCTGGCCGATGTGGAATCTGGAAGCAGCTGCCGCTCAATGTCAGTGGCAGCAGGAATCACTGAAGCCACCCAATGAGGCTCAGGAGAGGCTGAGAGCGACTGAGCAGGTGCACACACAACTGTGTAGGAGGTCAGAGCAGCCAAAAGAGAGCAGAAAGCTCTGACCACTAGTGAGGCACGGATTGGCGTGTGTGTGTGTGTGTGTGTGTGTGTGTGTGTGTGTGTGTGTGTGTGTGTGTGTGTGTGTGTGTGTGTCCTGTCACTTTAAAAATTGAAACACGTAGTGAGGAAGGAAAACGACAGCTAGGTTGTGGTAGCCAGGCAGGACCTAGACAGACAGTGAGCGAAGCGTGGAGATCTAGAGAACCAGGGCAAGCACTGGGGTCCCTCTGGCACTGGGGCTGGACCCAGTGGTGACAACTGCACTCAGAGTCAGGCCTTACAAGCTCTAGACCAGACCTCCCCAAGTGGTATGGGGCCAGGGCTCCCCAGGGCTTCCCCATAGCTGACCCAGGGCAACTTACCTGAAGGGCGGAGGAGAGGTTCATCCGTCAGCAGGTCCAGTCCTACAGAGGCTCGTGACAGCACCTATGAAGAAGCAGAGGAGACAACCCTGTTAAAGGAGCTGTGGCAAGATGGACTGTAAGGGATCATGTCCACAGGTAAAGGTAAAGGTATCCCCTGACAATTAAGTCCAGTCGTGTCTGAATTTAGGGTGCGGTGCTCATCCCCATTTCAAAGCCGAAGAGCCAGCGTTGTCCGAAGACGCCTCCGTGGTCATGTGGTCGGCATGACTCTCCTTGCTGCAGCGCATAGCATGCGGCTGGAACACGAAGCGCTGTTTTACCTTCCAGCAAGCGGTACCTATTTATCTACTTGCATTAACATGCTTTGGAACTGCTAGGTTGGCAGGAGGTGGACAAGCAACGAGCGCTCACCCCGTCGCGGGAATCGAACTGCCGACCTTTCAATCGACAGCTTATGGTTCAGCGGTTTAACCCGCTGCGCCACCCGCTGGCACATACATGAATGTAAAAGGCCTGCATGGTGGAATAAAGGAATACAAGCTAATTTCTACTCTGACTGTTCAATTGGTGCAGGGCGGAGTAGACAAGGTGAGAGAGCCATGTCCCTTCACGGCCCCCTCGACTCCCATCTCCTCATGGATGAGGGTGCCCAAGGCAGAGGCGTCGCTACGGTGGGGGCGGTACTGTAAGTTGCGCCCCGTCCTAGTCCCCGTTTACAAGCCGGCACGAGGCGGCCCCGCCCCCTCACCGCCGGAGCCATTCCGTGTGAAGAAGGCAACAGGCAGGAGACTCCCTGCCCGCTGCCTTCTCCGCACAGAATGGCTCTGACGGTGAGGGGGCAAGGCCGCCTCGTACCGGCTTGTAAATGGGGACTAGGGCGGGGTGCAACTTATGGTGCCGCTCCCACCATAGTGATGCCTCTGGCCCAAGGAGGTGAGGACATCACAGGGACTTTGAAATGAAAGGTGTTGCTGTCATTTAACAGCAGGCACTATATTCATTCATTTATGCAAATGCCCCTGCACTAATTTCTGTTTTACCTGAAATAAGGTCATCCACCATACCATAAATTGTGTGATAAATGCCTTCCTCAGTTTGGAGTTGCTTAGATATGACTTGCTCTCTGCATTTGTTGCATTACTTTTCTTTCACAATGAGAGAGGATAAATTAAGCAACTGTCTTATTATAACAAATAAAGGCTAATACTGTATAACCTGGACTAAGAAGCTGTAAATAATAAGTAGCAAGCAAGCTGTAAATAATAAGTAGCAAGTCTTGGTGCATGCACAATCGCTCCCCGCAAGACTTCTTCTGTATACAGTTTCCACACTACCTGAAAAGTTGGTTCTGAAAATTAGAGGACCCACTGGAGTAGCATCCAGTGAATGCCAAGTCTCTGCAGTCAGAATAAAATGCTACAGAAGCACTGGCTGTGTGCACAGGATAGCAACCATTCTCGTTACAAGAGCACTGTTCAGATGTTGCACTGAATGTGCATAAGTGGGGAGAACCGGATTGCATCCACTTATGCCATCTGGCTCTGTGCCTTTGTGCTTTCAGCGTAATGTCTGAAAGAGCTCATGCATGTGCAGATGTGATTGTACCTATGTAGGCTTTCTATGTGCAATGATAGACCCTGCCTATTCAAGGATCCTCAGTTGTGCACACAGAAACTGTGCATATACAATTTCCACGAGTCAACCGTTTGCATGCATGTAGGCTTTTTCAGACATTATGCCCAGTGCACACAGAAGGGGAGCAAGGTTGGGATCCCTCTATGTTCATTCCGAGTGACATCTGAACAGGAATAACGATACATAGCATTTCTAGAGCACTTTTTCAATTATTTTGATGTAATCTTTGCAACAGTCCTGTAAGGTGAGTGGGGCCCCAATTTTATCCTCTGCCCCGTTATAGCATGCAATCACACCAATGGAGATTGAACTGCATGCTATTGGGGGGGGCAATTGGACAGCCTGCATTAGTTAAGTAAAAATATACCTTCTGGTAGGCTCCCTGATTGCCTATGTGTCTTCTTGGACAAAAGCCAGCCATTTTGGTGGTGTATGTCTGAGGAGAGAAAAGCAGTGGGGAGGTTTTAAAAAGAGGAGATAAGATTCAGCATGTGCAACTGCCATTGGATCCACCCCTCCCTCCCCAACACACTACCAGTTCCTCCCCCAATGCCCCAGGGCCTATCCCCCATGCTGGCTCATCTGCATAGATGCAGACCGCTGGCCTCCTATATTGCTGCTGCTTTGTGATGGCGGCTTGGAAAAGGCAGCTGGTGGCGTGCTTCGCACATCATCAGCAACCAAGTTACAACAGCAGTCCATGGATAGGATTGGGCAGAGAGTGTTATTATCCCCTTGTTGCAGCTGGGACTGAGAGGGAATGGACCACCTGTTGCATTCATAGCAGCGGCAAAATTAGAACAGGAACTCCTGAGTCACAACCCAATTTCTTATCCACTTCACCAGTTCTATAATGCTAACAGTGCTACTACTTTGCAGATGCTGTAGATCAACAATATCCCCCCCTCCACCCACCCCCAGAGATTCATAAGTTGTAATCAACTGGGACTGGTTTTTCTGGAGAGGTTCAATCCACAGTCAGTGTTTGTTGGGCAAGTGAGATTCCCCCCCACACACACACACAACTTTCCCAAGCAAGTCTTGGCTGTGGCTTCTATCACACACTAGACTGCTTTAGGCAACCCAGGACCATTTGATTACCAGTGCGTGGTGATTGCAGATGTTAACACACATTGGGAATAAACTGCTCCTCAGAATCCCTACTCGAATGGAAAGCTCTCCTGAGGGATAAGTGATGTTGTGGTGAAGGTAATGCTGTCAACAGCAACAGAGGTTTCTAAGTAGTCATTAAGCAGAAATCTCTGTTGAATTACTCACCACTTCATCTTGTACACATCGTATTTTCACTTAGCTCCCCAAATTAATTGCCAGCTGAATCTGAGCCTTTTGCCTTCAATTGCACAGAAACAAAAGAATGAGCTGCATTTTGCTGATTTTTTCCCTGTTAAAGTCAACCAAGGAGAATTTTCACACCTCATTAATAAATATAAATGAGAGGTAAAATGAAGCCTTGAGAATGCAGTAGCAATACTTCAGGCTTTTTGATCACTCATTATACATGTGGGCTTTTATGAGACTACATTAGCTTTACTGTCTTATCACACAGAATAACTCAAAATTGCTCAAAGCTGCTGCAAATGATACAGAGATTATGTGAAGCATAGCAACTCGACTCGTCTTATGTTATTCAAACCTAATCCAATTTCTTTTTCTATCCTCAAAACCCCTTTTTATGAACATCATAATTTCCTTATGAGGAGAGACTGAACTGCTAAGGATTTACTGTGCGATGAAAGGTTGAGTTTAGAACAAGGTACATTTTTTCATGTTATTCATATAATGTACAGATGGGCTCTGTGTCAATTGGGAGGACGGTAGTCAACAGGGAGAAGGGCTCCTTCTAGGGAGCGGCACTATTTGAGGCTTAGCGGTTTCCCTTTGCAGGGGTGCATAGGATTCATGAACAGCAAGGAACAATGAAGGATAGAGGGAGCCTCTGACTCACAGGAGCCAAAGGCAACAGGACAAAAACAAAGACCCCCCCCCAGCAACTACAGGTTGAGTATCCCTTACCCCAGGACCCCCCCCCAAAGAAGACGCCAGACAGGTGCTTGGATTATGGGCTGTTTATTGAAAATCAAACAACCAAGGAAAAACTGCAGCAGGGCTCTAACTAAAACACCCCCCTTGGCGTGCAGGCGGCTAGGTTGGGGGAAACGGTACCTAGCCGTCTGCCTCCCCCAAGATCTAATCGGGCATGGGACATCCTGGCTCCAGGCCCACTCGGTCCATGACCAAGCTGCCTCTCCTTGCCAACCCCCAAAGGGGTCGAGGCAGCTGGACAGCGGTGACCCACCCAAGGAAAATCCTTAAGGCGATCATTGCCCGTCCAGCCTGGGGGTTTGCCAGCCTGCCTCACCGACCCGTTACAGCATCACGTGAGCGGTCCTGGCTTGCCCCCTGACCTTGCTTACCTCAGGATGTATGCCAACTAAGCCCTCCCTGGCTACCCCTCCTGCACGCCACCTACCGCACGGGGGGGGGGTCTGCCTAGCGCATGACCCCCGCCGCCCAACTACTCAAAAGGGAGCGGATACCCTGCTGCAGATTCGATAGAAAAATGTCTGCGCCCATCGGGGAAAGGTGCACCCCATCTCCTCGAAACAGGCACAGGTCCTGAAACACAATCTGGGGATGGGCGACGTAGATGCCTCCAGACTGAAAAATAAAACGCCTCATGAACGCGTTCAGCTTCTTCCTGGCTAGGTCGAACCTGCTAAGGTTCAAAGCCCCCCGCCACACAAGGAACAATGAAGGATAGAGGGAGCCTCTGACTCACAGGAGCCAAAGGCAGCAGGACAAAAACAAAGAGCCCCCCCCCCCCAGCAACTACAGGTTGAGTATCCCTTATCTGGACTGCTTGGGACGGGAAGTTGTCTGGATTTCAGATTTGGGAATATTTGTATAAATATAATGAGATACCTTGGGGATGGGACCCAAGTCTAAACACAACATTCATTTATGTCTCATATAATTTTGTGTCCCAGCATGCCTTGCACTATGCCAATCAGGTGCTGGAGACTTTTATTTTTACAAAAAGTCATAGCCCAAAAAATGTCTGGATTTCGGATGTCCGGATAAGGGGTCATCAACCTGTACCAATTAGGAGTCCAGCAGGCCAGGGGGAAGCGTGAGTGAGCAGCAGTCTACTGTACACGCCTTACTCCAGAGGATTGCGCTCTATGACTATTACTCAATGTAATATTTTTTTTACAACACGTAAATAATCCATGGAACTCCTTGCCACAGAACATAGTGATGGCATCTGGCCTAGATGCCTTTGGATTGGACAGATTTATGGAAGAAAAGTCCATCATGGGTTTATTTATTTATTTATTTATTTATTTATTTATTTACAGTATTTTTATCCTGCCTTTCTCCCCAAAGGGACCCGGCGGCTTACAGCAGCAGCAGCAGCAGCAGCAGCAGCAACAACAGAAAAATACAATACAAAAAATACAATACAAAAATAATCACATTTTAAAACAGTAAAAAACAATTAATGAAAATTAATAAACACAGTATCTAAAAATCGATTAAAAAGATCATTGCTACAATTAAAACAAGAGCATAAAAACAGTCATGATGACTGTACAAGTCATGATGACTGTATGCAACCTCTGGGTTTTAGAGGTAGCCTATCTTTGAATGCCAGACACCAGGGAGTGGCAACAGGATACAGGTATCATGTTGTCTTCAGTGCTCCCTGAGGCATCTGGTGGGGCCACTGTGAGATACAGGAAGCTGGACTAGATGGGCCTTTGGCCTGATCCAGCAGGGCTCTTCTTATGTTCTTAATTTGTATACAGTGCTTGTTGGGTGTGCTCAAAATGTTGCACATAACCTTAAGTCTAGTATTCCTGAAAATAACCCTGTAAGGCAGTTATTTATTTAAAATATTTCTATACTGCTTTTCTAATATTCAAAGCAGTGTACAACAAAATAAGCATACAAAGATAAAAACAATTCATTAAAGCCATTAAACCAATTAAAACAATTCATAATTAAAATTAAACATAAAGCACCAACAAGAACTAAAAGGGTCCCTGGGTAGTTCCTCCCTCCTCAAATGCCAGACGAAATAGATGGGTCTTTAAACCCTGTCAAAAACCATGTAGCTAGGGGGTTGTCCTCAAGTCCTCTGGTAGCTGATTCCAGAGGTGTGGTGC
The DNA here is from genome assembly GCA_026170595.1 of Plestiodon gilberti rubricaudatus. Lineage (NCBI taxonomy): Eukaryota > Metazoa > Chordata > Lepidosauria > Squamata > Scincidae > Plestiodon > Plestiodon gilberti. The sequence goes on from JANXHW010000002.1 coordinate 44,331,401, forward strand.
CACACCAGTGAAGGCCCTACACCTTGCCACCATCCCCATGGCTTCAGATGGTGGCAGTATCCTAATAAGGGACCTCTCTGATGATCTTAGGAGATGTGCAGGATTGTATGGGAAAAGGCGGTCCTTGAGTTATCCCTGTCCACACATGCTGCCGCATTCTGCACCAACTGCAACTTCTATACCATTTTCAAAGGTAGCTGAGCTCCACATAGAGTGCATTACAGTAGTCTAAACGAGATGTCACTAGGGCATGGACCACCATCGCCAGATCCGATCGATCCAAGTACGGCCTCAGCCGGTGCACCAGCTGAAGCTGGGCAAAGGCACCCCTGGGCACAGATGCCACCTGATCCAACCGATCCAGGTATGGTCTCAGCTGGCGCACCAGGTATGGTCTCAGCCAGCGCAGTCAAAGCTGGGCAAAGGTCCCTCTGACCATAGATGCCACCTGAGCCTCAACGGCATAGCAGAACAGTAGTCTAAACGAGATGTCACTAGGGCATGGATCACCATCACCAGATCCGACCAGAGGCATTTCTGTGGTAGGGGCGGTACCGTATGTTGTGCCCCATCCTAGTACCATGTTACAAACCGGAATGAGGAGTCCCCGCCCCCTCGCTGTCAAAGCCATTCCGTGTGGAGAAAGCAGCGGTCAAGAGACTCCCTGCCCATTGCTTTCTCCGCAAAGGAATGGCTCCGACGGCGAGGGGGCAGGGCCTTCTCGTTCCAGTTTGTAAACATGGTACTAGGACGGGACGCAACTTACGGTACCACCCCTACCGCAGAAACGCCTCTGGATCTGACTGATCCTAGTATGGCCTCAGCTTGCCACCTGAGCTTCCAGAAACAACTGAGTATCCAGGAGGACTCCCAGGCAAAGTTTGACAATATGAACCAATCATCGTTCTGTCCTGTTTGGGTCATACTATTAGAAAAATGTGCCTGTTACACAATCTGCCCCCTGTTGGCTCAATCTAATCTAAAGTCAATTCTGGACACCTGAGAATATCCCAACATAAACATTGCCTTTTCTCCAGGGTCAGAACTGGAATCCTACTGTGTGCATTGGGTTTTATACAGCAGACTTTAATAAAAACTCTTCTGGCACACTTCGCAAACTGGTGCTGTCTCGTATTGTCAAACTATTTCCTTGAATATTGTCTTATAAAATAAGGAGTGGAGGAGAAACAGCAGAGGCCTAAATAATAGCTTGCTCTTCCCTGATTACATCTGACATCTCTTGTCAGCCAAGCGCAATTTCATTTTATTTCTCAATGGAAGAGATAATTATTTTGGGGCAGCTCACAATATCTAGCCAACGAGTAATAAAATTTCTTTCAACTTTTATTGAGAAACTCATTGTTTACATTTTTGAATTGTCAAATGCCTGGAAAGCATGCTTGTCTTTAGGGATTTGCATGCTGTAGCCAAGGGCTCCAAAGCTCTATGCACTAAATTATCTTAGTCAAAGTTTTAAGAAGTTTTTTTTAACAAATGCATGAAAAGAACACTTAAGTCAGAAAGAAGAATGAGGCAAATTAGCCAGCATAGAACCTTCTTTTAATTTGTAAGTATGTGGCTTTTTATGTTTCATGATAGGTGATGCAGATTTTCTTTTTCAGATGAATATAAATTACAGTATTACGGTAGCTTCTATTTTGTTTTTGTTTTTTTAAAAATGATTAAAATATAGTGTAAATGAGTTTGGGATCACGTGACATCCACTTTAAAAAATACTATTATGCAGTGCAGTTCATCAACTGGATTTGGGGGGTTATATTCATAGGCTTCCTTTACCTATATGCCTCCCCCCCCCCGGGCACCAAACTAGCCCAAATGTGCAAGTATTACAATGTTACTGAAATAGGTCTAGGTGCAGGTTTTGCTGAGCCTGAAAGAAAGGAGGGCACAAAGAAACAGGCAGGTGCAGAATGGCAATGAGCTGAGAGACAGATACTGTACTGCAAATGATTTTCTCCATAGCCATAGTGGTAGGAGCATCTTAAAAAATTAAATTTGAGGTTCTCAAGATTGTAGTACAACACCCTGGTGGTGACCCACAAAAGAGTGAGTATGACCTCACTATTCACACAGCTCCCATTCTGGAAACGTTATCGTTGTTTTCAGTGCCATTTTAGCTCTGGTTGTTTTTGACATCCCTGACAATAACATAAAAAGACGACCAAACCTCAAAAGAGATCCCAATGCATCTGAGCCATCTGGCTCTTTCATCCATCTCACTACTGAGCTTAAATAAGTTTCCTCCCCCACAGTCACTTCAGCTAGCCTTATCCAAAGACCTGCCTCTCCAACCCCGGTCAGATAGGCATCACCACCGTGAATGTGCCATAAAGCACGTTCGCGACGAATCGGGAGTAAGGGCCGCCGGCGCTAGGCTGGCAGCCCTTACTTCGGTGCCGGATCGCCCATGTGGCCGCCGGAGGAATGTAAGGGATCCCTCGGCGACCACATAGGAGGTCTGGGAGGCAAGAGAGGGGGGCCAATGGCTGTGCCGGCCTGGGAGGGGGTGGGGATGGCATCCGCCATATCCCCATCCCCGTTCCGGCCGGCGCAGCCATTACATGGCCGCCTCCTACTTCCGTCAGCTAGCTGGCGGAAATCTGAGGAGGCCCATTGGGCCTTCCCCGGTTTACACCGGGGGAAGGGGATGAACGTTCCGTTCCCCTGAGTAGTCTTCCGGGTTGCTCCAGAGCGGCCTGGAATGGGGATAGGATCCGGCATGAGGCCCTAGGCCGCCCCCTGGATAGTTAGTTAGGATTGCTCTGATATAGATGTTCATGTAGTACTAAACATTTTAATGCGACTTGCTATCCAAGTGCCAACAACTGTCACAGAGTGCCCAAATTTGTCCAATTTTTATAATCCACAGTGGCATTAGTTTCAACCAGCTGTCCTGGTGTTTTTAGTCAATTTTCAGCACCCCTGAAGTAAAAGGGGAGATAAGTCAAGCCCTGGGCTATGTTCACAGTTAGAAGAAATCGGTTAATACCAAATCCTGTGCTAATATAATTTGACACAAATCTATGAAGTCAGTAGTGTTGCATTAATGTGCACCAAGAGGTCTGAGCTTCGATCTGAGTTGAAATAATACTGTTCTTTAGAAAAATAGCGTTGTAGATATGTCGATATAAAATTGTAGCAGTTAACATAAATGTTACAAATTGCAGAAGTTAGTGTATTTGTGGATTTTTCCTTTGCAATGTATTACTCACACAACCACTTGGCAGTGGGGGGGGGGAGGGGAATATATTCACTAGGTTGTATCCAAAGGCAGTCAGTCATCTCAAAGCACCATCAGAAGCAATGAGACAAGTTTGCCATGACTAACTTCAGCCCGTTAATTTCAATGGGACTTTGTCGTGGCTCACTTTCTTCGGCTACAGCCCAGAGTACGCTGATTTTTTTTCATCTATCCAGAGAGGACAGGTGTGTTTATTCACTGATTTATTAAAATCGGTTCCACTGCTGAGAGCAGTTTACAGCATCCAATTAAACAATAAAGATAATCAATACACAATTTTGTTCAGCTTTGGCTGGTGTGCCAGTTGCACCTGGAGAAAGCAGGCAGATCTGGCCACGGTAATTCAGGCCTTAGGCGGCAGTCCTAGACACACTTACCTGGGAGCGAGTCCCCTTGAGCTCAATGGGACTTAATTCTGAGTAGATGTGCATAGGAATGTGCTGTTAGTTACTTCATAATTGATACAACATCCTCTGTGTGGGGCAGCCTTTAAAGACTATCTGGAAACTTCTACTGGTGCACAATATGACTTCCAGAGAGTGATCTGGAAGTTATCTGGGGCTTGAGGTCAGACCACATTACCTCAATGCTTTTCAAACTGCATTGGTTACCAGTTTGTTTCTGAGCACAGTTTACGATGCTGGTTATTACCTATAATGCCATCAATGACTTTGGACCTGGATATTTGAAGGGCCACCTTCTCACATGTGATCCTGCAGACCAACTTACTGTGATTGGACAGATTTATGGAGGAAAAGTCCATCACAGGTTATAAGCCATGGTGACTATATGTAACCTCTGGGTTTTAGAGGCAGCCTATCTCCGAATGCCAGATGCAAGGGAATGGCAACAGGATACAGGTATCTTGTTGTCTTCAGTGCTCCCTGAGGCATCTGCGGGGCCACTGTGAGATACAGGAAACTGAACTAGGTGGGCCCTTGGCCTGATACAGCAGGACTCTTCTTATGTTCCTTTGTGTCCAACTAACTTTGGAAGTCCAAATGGCAGGATTTTGGACAGAGCCTACACATTAGTGGTGCCAGATTGTGATAGTCCCTGCCCCATGAGACCAAATTGGTCCCCTTATTTAGGCTTTTTAGGTAGGTTGTTGACCCATCTTTTTTGCCTGTGTTTTAATTGATAATTAGGGGTGTTTTTTTCTTGCTTTTTCTGCATTTTTGGTTTTGCACAGCTTTTGCCTTTTGGCTTTTATCTATGGCTTTTATTGTGTTATTGTTTTAAGCTTGCTTGCTGACTGAAGGGTCCCTTAAGTGAGACTGACCTTCAACTGCCCCCCCCAATTAAATAATTAAATAATTGAAAATTAATTAATTTTTTTAAAGATAGAAAAAATAGAAGCACGTCCACAATTTCTATTTATTTATTTATTTATTGTAAAATATAGGGGGTGCAAAGTGCCCCCTATTGTCGCGCGAAGCGTGCCCGAAATTTTCAATTATTTATTTATTTAGCCTATGGCCTAAATAAGTAAATAATTAAAGAAAGGAATTTAATGTTCCAAAACAAAGGGGGCACATGATGCCCTCACGGGATTTGGGCACCAACATCTTGGCTCTCGCGAGATTTCGTGAGCCAACATGCTGGCGCCCGGGTAAGTAACTTTATTTTAAACATGGCGGTGGCGGCAATCCGGGATCGCACCCATATCTCCCAGGATGCCGGGAGGCGAGCCCAAAATTCAGGATCGTTCCGGGCATTCCGGGATGTATGGCAAGCCTAGACTGATCTTTTAAAAAAAAAATTAAAAAAATAAATAGACAATACAGCCATCAAGTAAAATTAGGTGAGTAACCCAGCATTAAAAGTTCATAGTTGTCAAAAGTAATCAGAATTCACAGCGCAATCCTGTGTAACTTTGCACCGGTGTAACAGTGGATGCACCGGTGTGAGTGCACTTACGCCGGTGCATCTGCTGTTACACTGCTTCAAAGTTACACAGGATTGCACTGTCAGTCAGCAGTATTATGATGAACATGCTCAAATAGCGGTTTTTACTTATTGGAATGTGTGCAAAAATTCAACCCCATTTTGAGTCAAATACTAGGATTCTCATGCACAGAAATCCCAAATGGACCTATCTCCATGCAGTTCAGCTCAGGGGGAGCTCCTAAGGCTGGCCATTCTGGATTCCACATGATCCAGAAATGTATCTGGTTCACTGTGTGCATTGATCAGCCCCTTCCCATGAACTCTGATGGGTATCCACATAAGAACAGTCTTTATGTACAGCAAGCGAACCCCTTAAATGTGAGCAGGGGCTTGCATGCTAAACATGCAATCTATGTGAGGTCATGCTGGAAAATGACATGCACAGGGAGCCAATGCATAGTCATTTGATGTTGATTTCCAGCAGCCACCACATGCAAAGGGACAGAATTAGGTTAAAAGCATCCAAAAGATGCAAAGTTTTGATGCTTTCAAAAGGTGGGACATAAATCTGGCACATTGGTCTTGCAGAGTTCCTGAAACAAATCTGCAAAATCTGGGTTCTCTCTGATGATGATGTGACAGAGATTCATGTCATCCATTCATTTTTTGCCCATTGTACTAACATCTTTAAGATTTTGAAAATTTTCTGTCTTACTCCCCTCTCACCTTTGCAGTCCCCCATACTCTTTTTTTTTCACTCACACACCCTGTTTCCCCAAACCAGCTCCTTCCTTCCCTCTAAATCAGGGGTGGGGAACCTATTTGCAGTGGGGGGCCATTTTCCCATAGGGAAAATTTGCTGCGGGCCAGCCGTAAGGCCGGCCGATTTCCCCCCCCCCGCAAATCCCCCCCGCGAATTTACCACCCACCCACCGCTCTCTCTCTCTCCCTCCCTCTCCCTCCCACCCAATGCTCTCTCTCTCCCCCTCCCTCAATCCCACCCACCGCTCTCTCTCTCCCCCTCCCTCCCACCCACCCACCCACCGACCGACCGCTCACGCTCGCGCTCACGCTCGCTCGCTCGCTCGTTCTCCCTCCCACTCACTCACTCTCTCCTTACCTCGGCTCCGGGATGGGAACGGGGCCACCGCCGCCGCTTTCGCGCGCTTCCTGGGTTTAAAAGCGGCCTTTGCACAGCGCCGCTGAAGCTGAAATTGCCCTGAGGGCATTCTCAGCTTCAGCGGCGCTGTGCGCATGTCCAGGAAGGTCGCTTTCAGAAGGAGGAGGAAAGCGGCCTTCCTGGACATGCGCACAGCGCCGCTGAAGCTGAGAATGCCCTCAGGGCAATCTCAGCTTCAGCGGCGCTGTGCAAAGGCCGCTTTTAAACCCAGGAAGCGCGCGAAAGCGGCGGCGGCGTAGGAGCCTCGGGAGCCTCCGGTCCGGTCCCGCGCGGGACGGATTGGTCCAGTCCAGCGCGGGCCGGGCCGGATCAGACCCGCGGGCCGGAGGTTCCCCACGCCTGCTCTAAACCCAACTTACAAAGCCAGACCAGCAGCAACAGCAAAAGCACTCTGACTATGGAGAGAAGTAAAAATATTTTAATGCCTATAGTGTAAATTACTTTTAAATGTGGTTTTATGTTTTGTAAGCTGCTATGGGTGCCCTTCGGGGAGAAAAACGGGATACAAATTGAGTAAGTAAGTAAATAAATAAATAAAATAAGGAGACAGGTCTTTCTCATCCCTCTCCACCTGGAATCTACGTAGCAATGGTGCACTGCATAGGGACTGGTATCCTCGGAAAATAGAGTTTCCCCAAGGGTGACTGCAATGTCAATGACCCTTAAGCAAACTACATTTCCCATTGGATATTGTGATCTATGCAATGTGCTAGCATCAGGCACTGGCTGGAGAAGGGAAGAAGGAGAGACACTGCTGCTGCTGCATTGGACTGGTCAGGTTTTTTTTTTATGACTCCGCTTTTTCTGTGCCAATTCAATATGAGCTGGGATGGCATCACTTATCACAAATATTTAAGTACATGGCATGTAGAAGAAGTAATAAGGTACAAGGTTTGCGTGTATTATTACTATCTGTAGAGGGAAATTTCCCTTAAGAATTCTAAGGATATTGGATTTTTCTTCTGTTAAGCTGTCACTCAAGTGTGTTGTTTAAGCCATTGATCTAACATAACAGCTTTTGGACATAAAAAGTCATAATCCTATTGATCCAGCTTCAAACCCATGGTATAATGACACTATATTTGAGTGACTGTTTTGCTAGACGGCATCGTGGTGGATCACTGTAAAATGTGACTATCCATATCAAGCTGAAAGCACGATCCATTGTTCAAATGCCAATGTGCCGTATGTATCAGTATGAATGAGAGTCACGTGACCACTTTTCTCCAACTGACCGATGATTTGTGCAATCACCTTGTGAAATTTGGCCTTGTGAAAGGGGACAGATACGTTGACTGCTGTGCCACGATAGAATAACAAGTGACGCTATGATGGTCTGCCATTTGCTTGATGCTGTGGGAGTGAAACATGTTTGAAGATTACACCAGACAGTGCGGATCTCACTACAAACTGATTGCGAGAATCCTTGCATGCTGAGTATAATACGAGTGTATGAATCCACTAAGATTGTCTAGCCAAGATTGCCTCTTTACTGTATCTTTATGAAAGGCCTACACTGCCTATTAGGAGCTGTGGGTGATCAATTGCAGTTAATTAATATCCTGAAAACAACTCTAGGAGTCAAAGGAAGCTGTGTCCTATATGTAGTACAAATTGAAGGTCTTGGGCAAAAGGCAGTGTTCCATGATTTGTTAACATGATAAGAGTTTACAGATTTCTGTACAATAGATTGCAGCCATTGTGTGGTTGATTACTGTATTTATAATACTATGTAGCAATACTCTTTCTGGGGGGACCACAGTACTATTACTGGTATTCATTTACATGTCTGATTCTATTGTTAGATATAATGGGAACCTCTTTCATTCAAAAAGTAATGTTCGTATTTAGTTGAATATACTGTATTCAATACCAGGGATGTGGATCAAGTCTCTGACTCCAAGTCTCGAGTCAAGTCCCAAGTCTTTGGTTGCGAGTCCCTATTTATTTAATGGGGAAAATGGGTTTAAACTTGAATAAAATTCAACTTGTCATAAAAGGCTCCAAGTCTTGAGTCGAGTCTTTCACGATCGCCAAGTCAAATCCGAATCAGGTCATTGACGTGACTTGAGTCCAACTCGAGTCCAAGTCAATAGACTCGTCTACATCACTGCTGTATTCATAGGGTGAAATCTAACAAAGTAAAGGGGAGGCACATGGGAGCTTCTCTTCATGCTCCTGTGAACCCTCCCTTTGACTTTCAGGCAGAGGTGAAACAAGGGTGGAGCGGAGGCAAGTACTGTATTTCTTCAATTCTAAGACGCAAGTTTTTTCCCAATTAAGCATTTCAAAAAATGGGGTGCGTCTTAGAATCGAAGGTCTCCAAAAAGCACCCCAAAATGCTATCTTCTTACTTACTGGGGCTTGGGGGAGCTTCAGGGAGACCTGCGCGACCCTCTGCAGGCCTCCCCGATCTTCAGTTCGGCAAAAAACGGTGATATTCAGCCATTTCCGGTTTTCGCGAAAATCAGAAATGGCCAAAAATCGCTGTTTTTCGCCGAACTGAAGATCAGGGAGGCCTGCAGAGGGTTGCGCAGGCCTCCCTGAAGCTCCCCCAAGCCCAGGTAACTAAGGAAATAGCACTTTCTGGCGGGGCCAGAAATGCTATGCAAAGGCAGTGCACTCAGTCATCCTCAGCTGCAGGAGACATGCTGGGGAGAGTTGGTGCTGAGCGGGTAGATTCAATGAAGGGAGGTGAGTCTTACAATCGATGGATTTCCCCCCCCCCCTGCTGGTGGTACTGAAAGTAAAGGTGTGCCTTAGAATCGATGGCGCCTTAGACTCGAAGAAATACGGTAGTTCTGCAAGACTCTGTTACACTGGAGTCAGCGGCCCCTCCCCCTTGCTGTTGGAGCCATTCCAGCAGCAACAGGGGAGTGTCCTGCGTGTTGCCTTTGCTGCCAGAATGGCTCCAACAGCAAGGGGGAAGAGCCGTTGACTCCGGTGTAACGGTGTCTTGCAGAACTACTTGCCTTCGCTCCACCCTTGTTACGCTTCTGCTTGCAGGCCCTTATCGTCTCTGAACAGTCACTCCAGAAACTTGGAGATTGTCAGAAATGGCCTCAGTTCCTGGCCACAAAGAGCTGCAACAGGAATGAGAAATTAGAAAGAGTTCATGCATGTGAGGAAGCCTGAGCACTTGCAGGGGCTCTTATGAATTCCAGCCTTTGGACTATTGGTGCGCTGAGATATGTCTCTTTGATTCTGACCTGGTTCACATGACTTATCGTCCGCTATATCTCAGGTTCTCAAGCCACAAATATATGCACAGCTCCCACATTTCAGCCCAGTTCATGCCTCTGATGAACCAGTAGCTGTTTTGTGAAACATGCCGTACTAAACTGAATACCGCTTAGAGAACCCTGAAGGTCTGTTCCATGCTGAAGATATCTTTATTCTTGGTGACCATTCTGTAATATTTGTGGCTGCAAACTTTGTGAAATGATGTCACAAGGGACTGGTGAACAAACAAACATTACTTAACCCTACATGACATGACTCCTACTAGAACAACTATTCTCAAAATGGCTGCTACCCTAACTTTCAATTCTCTGCTAGTATCCTCCAAAACTCTTTATCACTTGCAATAGTTTAAAATCTCTTCAGTTTTGGGGTGTGAGACTGGCAAATAAGATATCATGAGATGCATAGCAACTGCAGTCTCCTTGGAGCTCGTTCCTTTTCCTTATATACACTGGATAGAGCACCAGAAATTGTGAACTCTTTCTTTGTCTGGGCTATAAACCACTTGTGTAGTTCATATAGTGTTAGTTGCTATCTTATGGAGTCTTAAAATAGCATTATTCAAAGGTGTTCTGAACATTGGACTCCTGTGGTCTGTTCCATGTCATTGTTTTTCAATAGGTAGAACCTTGTGCTTCTGAACAGTGTTGCCCACATCACTTGTTCTGTTTTTCTTAGGTCTCCTCTCTTTCATCTCTCCTTTTCTTCTGTTTAGATTTTGCTCCATTAGCTAATGGGAGAGTGGGGAATAGGGAAAGTGGGAAGAGTTGCCACCTGTTGTAATTGCTGCCTGGTGTTGGTCATAAGCTCCAGGATGGAACCCAGAGCCAAGGTGTCCCCTAGGATCTCCAACAACTTTCTCCCAGCACTGAATATTCATACGTTTCCATGGAATATCTTGGGATAAACTGTCTTAAAGATAACAAGAACATCATAGACTGTGGATTCTTTCAGCAGCCTCTTTACTTACCGCACCAACAATGACTATTTCCCAGGGATGCTGAATGTACTAAACATGACAAGAAATTAGGTTCAGAAATTATCCATAATGAAGAACATTCATTAACAAATTGACTTGTATCAGAGAAGTTAAAATACCTTCTTATAAAAAGCAAGAAAAAAGTCCTAATCTGTTTAGTGGTCCCTTGAAAGCTTAGTAGGAACATATTTCTCTTCCCCCTTCATTTGAATAATCTCCCATAAGATGTCTGTATCTTTAGGTAAAGCAGATTAAAACTGGCAGCCATGGTAAATTTGTGAATGCTTGAATGGACTATTTGGGAGCGGGTGGTTTTTTTCCTGTGAGCAGTGCATCCTGGTGATATGTCAGCTTGTCAGCACCCCCCCCCCCCCCGAAAAAAAAAAGATGTGGTCTGTAAACTGTCTGGATTCCAAACCATACTGCAGCAACACTGATCGGAAGAAGTCAGTAGTCACAGTTCATTAGCTGAATGACATGCCCTGACAATGCATCCATTTATAAGACTGGTTGCTGTACAACTACTAGAGAGCCAATCTAATCCCCACATTTCCAGGAAGCCCAGTGATTGCAAAGTGGTTTTGCATCTATTGGGGGGGGGACACCTCACATTGTTTGGTGGTTCCACAGTGACTCTTTTAGACCCCACCCAGGTAAGGAGGGGCTGGTGGAGGGCAGCTTGCTGAGGACCCCCTAAAACCTATAGCCAATCCTGCCAGTACATGAGCAAACTGGAAACTAGTAATTTATTGCAACTAACATGCTCTACTGCGTTCAATGTTTTCATGGGATAGTTAGTGTATATGGTGAACTGAACTTTCACAATATAATTGACAGCACAATCCAGTGTAAAGATCCACAGGCAGCCCTAGGGCCGCCCGCTGGATCCTATCCCTGTTTCGGGCCGATCATTATCGGCCCAGAGGTCTCCTTGGGGGAAGGGGAAGTTCGTCCCTTTCCCCCGGTGTACCGATGGGAGGCCCCAGTGGGCCTCCTCGGATTTCCACCAGCTCTCGAGCTGGCATAAGTCTGAGAAGGCCGTGTAATGGTCGAGTCAGCCTGGGAACGGGATGGGCATGTGGCAGCCGCCATCCCCGCTCCCTCCTGGGCTGGCTCAACCAACCACCGCCCTCCCTTGCCACCCAGCCCTTGCCCCACCGGTGGATGCCTTACCTTCCCCGGCGGCGGCCTCCGCGCTGGTGGCCCTTACTCAAAAGTAGTCACAAACATGCTTTACGGAACGTTTGCAACACTTTAGAACGGCGCAGCGTGCACACCGCCTTTCTAAAGTTACAGAGGACTGCGCTGTGAGAAAGGTTGTTGCCTTCCTAGTGAGTTAAAGTTGACAGGAGGAGCTCACTAATCCAACATCTGTCTCCTAGCTCAGGAGACTGCAGACACTGACAGTTCTATTAACATCAAGGGCTGATATTGACTTTTTATTTTATCAATATTTTAATTTTTAATATAGATCATGTAATACATCGCAGAAGCCACAGCACAGAAGAAGAAAAAATCTGGGCAAGATGGCTCCATAGGGAAATATCTAGTAAGTAAATGAATTCAGCCTATATTTTGTATAGTAGCTAAGATGAATTGAATTAAAGGCAACATTATATTCTCAATTTTGCACCTGGCTGTGTGCTTCTATGTCCAAATCCATTTCAGTAGGATTTAATGAACATAACTGGGAGCAAGATGTCAGCCTTAATGACCTTTTCAGAAATGAAGCACAACACTACTTTATTATCCCTCCCCCCTCCATTTGTACCCTGTCTTTTCAATCGATTTTATCTAACATGCAGTCCCCAATCTAGAGAGAGCCATGCATGCACAACAAGTCTACGGTATGGTAGGGATACATGAGCATCCCAGTTTTCAACCTGAAATTGAGTCAAGCTTTTGCACGCATTCCAAGCAAATATCTGCAAAAGCTCAAGCTTTTGCACACCATTGTGGGTTTTTTTTTTTTTTGGTCTCCTGGAAAGGATGAAATGTACCAACAGAAGGTTCAACCTTTTGCAACATCAACTATTTGAATGAAAAATAACCTTTGCATGCAATCAATTTGCTCACAAAGTTCAACCTTTTACAGGCATGTTTGTACCCATCTTGATTCTTCTCATAAACATCCAAGTTGGGGGATAGTTGGGGAATATGATATTTCAAATTCCCCTGGTAGAATGCTTGCAATGTCTCTACTGCGTGGCCTTAGATGGTGGGTGGAGACCAATATCCCCACGTATTGCAAAGCATGGGGAAATGCACGTTCCCATTCAAACCATGTGGTTTGGATGTGGATCACATTGTACAGTTCTCTTTTGATATACTGTACATTGCTCTGTGGATGTGCATCTGGAGCAGCAGATCTGCATACTCAGTTCCTGATCCAGTGGGTGAATCCACACAAAGATACAAGTCCATACATGGACAGCTGTTCCAATGTGCAGACCTCCACTATGGATTGTGGTTACAATATATGTGGTTGGAGCAGAACAACTACTCAACATTATTAGGTTGAAAAATTCTTTGTGGCCTGGGAGAGACGGCTAATTTAATTTTATCGATTTAAGTGAAAGTGACTTTAAACCAAGGGAGACTAATATGAATTGTAAGTCTAATTGCAGATGCCTCAGAACATTATGTAGATAATAACAGCTCCCTTGTGGATAATATAGGACTTACTGAGAGAACAGAAAATTATGCTCGCTCTTGCTATAATGAAAATGAACCAATATTGCATCTTATCCTTCAATCCATGGATTAAATTGGAAATGTCCTGTGCTCTTTGTTTTTTGTTAATTTTTCTTTTGCCTAATAATCACAGATGTATGAACCTTGTTATACATTAATTTATTCTGACAAAATATAAATGCTCTTGGTCCATCTAAAAATAATACGAAGAAATGGTGAAGGGTAAAATCCTGCTACGGAAATAGAACTCTGCCATCAACATTGCTAGACTTACAGCCCAATCCTATTGGGCTGCCTTGCTGGCGGAAGTAGCGTTCTACTAGTGCTGGATGCTGTAAGGCAGACATAAAGCTCACTCTGGCAGCGCACACTACTGGAGCGCCAGCAGGAAGGCCGGAGCCTTCCCACGTGCATCATCGAAGCACTGGCTGCCAGCTGGAGCATTTAAGTCTGCGCGGAAGGCAGGAGGGGGTGTGGTGAGGGCAGAACAGGGGTGGGGAGGAGGTGAAACTGGGTGGAGAGGGGGAGGAACAAGGGCGAGGAGACTGCAAGAGGTGGTGGAACCATCGGTGATAGCTAGAGGTGTTTGAAAATGGTTTGTTTTTTCCCCACAAATTTCAGTGTTTAACCAAAATGAAATAGCAGAAATTGGTGTTATGTGTTTTTATTCCAAAATTTTCTCATTTTTATCAATTGTAAATGCTTTAAAAGTGTACTAGATAGGTGGATATAGGTTGTATAGGTTGTACAGTGTTAGCAGAATACTAACTATAACGTTCCAATGTGCACGTTATGAATAACGACACAAAATTACATGTTCTTGTTTTTTTCTTTGCAATTTTGTTTAGCAGAAAGCGGTGTTATGTGTTTTTATTTCATTATTACCATTTTCAAACACCTCTAGCGATGGCACATGCTGGATCCTATCCTTTTTGGTAGCAGCCTCTCTGCTAAAGAGCTGGTGCAGGTCTGAGGAGACTCATTGTGAGGCGGAAGGCTTATGGAGGGGAAAGGGAATTTAAATTCCCTTTCCCTTCCTAAGCCCTCCTGCTCCATCGTGTGTCCCCCCCCCCACTGGATACAGCATACCCGTTTTTGGTGCGGCTGCACCAGTGGGGTGGGGGAGAGATAAGATTGGGCCATTAGACAGGATAATACAGAATTTGAGCAAAAGAGCTTGGCCTAAATTGTGTATTTTGACACATTTGCATTTGTTAAGAACATCTTCAGCTTTAGATTGCCAGTCCCAGGACTTGTATCTAGGGTGAGTTTGCCATTGCCTCTCTTCCCAAACATAGGCTTACCATATTTCCCCCCCTTCAACCGGGACAACCCACACAATTAATTAATTAAAAAATAAAAAAATAATTAAAATTAATTTTAAAGATTTAAAAAAATAAAAATCAATTTAATATTAAAAAGTGAAAAGGGGGTGCAAAGTGCCCCCTATTGCCGTGCAAAGCGCGGCTGCATTTTTAATTATTGATTTATTTAACCTACGAGCTAAATAAATAAATCATTAAAGAAATGAATGTAATTTTAAAAAGCGAAGGGGGCCCCTTGCCGCACAAAGCGCACCCGCATTTTTATTTATTTATTTTAACATTAAAATAAATAATAAATTAAATTGACTTACTTTATCCCATTGCCGCCGTCATCGCCGCCGCACTGCTGCTGCTGCTGCTCCTCCGCCGGCTGGGCCGGGCCACGCTCACCCAGCTCGTCCGCTCTCGCTCTTGGAGCCGTGAGAGCGGGCGATCCGAGGGCAAGTCGCCGCTCTCACTACTCTGGCTCGGAGTGCTCTCGCCGCTCTGGCTCGGAGAGCAGGGCCGGTGCCAGCCCACTCGCAGCTTCACCGCCACCGCCGCCGCCTCGCCTCCTTGGCTCGCAAAAGCCGCACGCATACGCACAAGCAGCCCGAGAGCCCTTCTGAACGAAGGGCTTCCAGGAAGAAATGGCGGCGGCTATGTTTTTTACATGGCGGCCACCATTTTTTTTGAAAAAAAATTATTTTAATTTTATTTTTGTAATGGCTGCTGCCCCCTCCGGAACCCGCGTGGCGCGACCCCCAAAATACCGGTACTGTCCCGGCCAAACCGGGATGAATGGTAAGCCTACCCAAACAGATCTGAAGGGAGATTTATTACCATTCTATGCTCACTGCTGGTAGGAATGCCCCGTAACCATCAGCACTGCTCCACTATTATGTCATAGTAATATAAAAGACAATATTTATTGTCCAAAATCTGGAACTGGTTTTCTGACAAGATCTGACAACACCCCCCCCCCCCAAAAAAAAATGAATGTATTACATGTTGAAAGTTGCCTGCCATACAACTCAGGCCATTACTTACAAACTGTGAGCAATGGCAGTTTGGAAAATGAAAACATTTCAATGCTTTCTGATTAGTTAGGAATAAGACAATAATCATTAAGGGAAATGTCATATGCAATGAAGAAAAATCAGATGTGTCGTTGGGGGGGCGGGGGGAACACATGGGGGTGCAATTGCCGCCAGATTTGGCAGCAATTCGGCAGTGCCACTGAAAAAAGCACCCCCTGGCATTTTTTCGGCTGCTTTTAGGCCATTTGCGGCGACAGGATTTGTCCACCTACTCGCCTGTGCCAGAAATGGCCAAAAAGTGGCTGAAAAACATGCTTTTTTTGAGCGCCACCACCAAATTGCCACCAAATCTTGTGGGGGGTGTTGCTTGTGATGTCACATGGCGTGTCACGGTGGCGGCCCCCTCAGGGAGTATAGCAATGCCACTGAGAAAAATACTTTATGAGTGAGCAGAACTCACCATGGTATGGTATGGAAGATTAAAAGTAAAGGTCTTTGTATTTGTTACAGCTCTATTAAATCCTCAACCTGCTAAAACAGAAACAAAACCAGCCGTGGTTTTTTAATAATTTCTGTTTGTCCGGGAATACATCATTAAACCCAGATAAAATCGTCATTGTTTTTAAACTTCGGTCGGATTGCTGTGTTTTTTTACATAGATATGGCTGCGTTACCCATGCTACCTGTTTCTCTAACTATATCTGCTGGCCATGAAAGCTTTCGAATGAAAAAGAAACAAAACCATGCATCATTTTACTTATCTGGGGGGTGTTTTTAATACCTAGTAAGGTATTCCTATAAAAATTAGGGTAGATTTTTATTCCCTCAAAATAAACTGGTTAGTTTAGGTTAGTTTTGTTAAGTGTACGATCCCAAGAAGACCTTTATATGGAAATCAAGTGTAGAATAACATTTCCTGTTTTTGTTTAGCAAAGCAGGTACTCAGCCACAAATGAGATTAACACCCAATCCTATACTGGCCTCTGCCAGTTGTACTGGGCTCTGCACTGTCATCCCATAAAGCATGTGGTGATGGCGTGGAGGCCAGCGCTGGCAGGCCTCCACTGGAGATGGAGCTGTGCCTGTCGGAGGCAGGTGAGCTCCATGGCAGATAGCAGGGAGGCAGGGGAGGGCAGCAGAGAGGAGGCGTATGGGGCGGGGAAGTGGGAAGATCAGGCCTGGGAGGGGGGCGGGCCTGGCAGAGGAGGTCTCTGCCGAATCCTATCCCCTGTCCGGGGCTTGAATGCCTGACATGGGGCAGCTTGAACTGCGCCAGCCATTTAGCAGGTGTGCCTCCGAGTAGCCCCATAGGTGCTGCTGGGTCTTGACATGGGGGAAGGGGACAATTGTGCTGGATACAGCATGCTGGATACAGCGAAGCCTGCCCAGCAGAGCCTGCCCTGACGCCACTTCATCGAACACAGGGCTTTGGATAGGACTGAGCTGTAAATATGTTCCTTTTTTACCCTATTAACAGCCCAATCCCAACTACTCCCCCCATCAATGCAGTTGCACTAACTGTGCACGCTCTGCATCCTGTGTGGGAGGGGAGTCCTGGAGACCTCCTTAACATTTGTTACCTTATCTAGGGGCAAACCTCCCCTGCCCAAAGGGTATCCCCGGATATACGCCAACCATTTTCCTGGCGCAAGTCCGAGAAGAGGAAGGGGGAGAGAAGGATATAGGAATGAGATAGAATCCTGGCACCCACCAGTGCTGCCATGGCCTACCCCTTCCCTCCCTCATTCTGCGCCCTGCCCACTTTCCTCCCTGCCCTATTTCTCCCATCACCCACCCACCATGCTGGCTTCTCTGCACTCTTGTCAGTAGTCTGCAGTGGCAGTGGACCTCCAATACCACTGCTGCTTGCAATGGCTGTTCCAGAATGGCTGCTGCTGGTGCGCTGCTGCCATGTAGCCATTTCTGAGAGCGGAATCGCTGTTTGGCTGTTGTAAAGCCCAGTTTAGATTGGGCTGTATGTATTATTGCCACTCAGTAAGCCAGGTGTTGCATAGGTTTGATGCGAAGATATTTCAATTCTGAAACAAACACCAGATCTTCCCCTTTTCACACCATTTTCTGTCAAAATATAATATAATAATATACAGTATTTATATACCGCCTTTCTTGGTCATTGGATTTATCCTCCGACTTGAATTCAAGGCAGTGTACATGGGCAGGCTTTCTAAACCCCAAGGGGTTTTTACAATATAATAACGTTCTAATCTTTCATAGAACCCTTCATTCGAGATGTTGCTTTCACAGTCCAGCTTCTCTCTCTCTCTGGCATTTGCCTCATCATGCTTCAGCTGACAGGGCAAACTTGACTGCCACTCAAAGTGCAGCTGCAGCTCCACTCCGCCACAGAGGTTCTGCAACTTATCAGCTTGGCATGCCGGCAGCTCTCCGACAGACAGATACTTCCGGCCGTCTTGAATTGCCGTCCTTCAGACCTTCAGGCATTTATGAGACGATCGCTCTACCAACTGAGCCAGTTGAAAAGCCTTTCCTGCAGTGACACTGACAAGATGTTGACCCTATCGGAATGCACAGAGCAAACTGGGTAGAATGAAACCTGGTAAGCCACCAGAGTCTTCTTTTCTTCCTCTTCAGAGATACTATGCTTGCTTACTTTATTAGACATTTAGATGTTATCTTTTTGCATGGCTGGCTGCTAACTTCCTGACCTTGAAAACATGGACCTGAGCCATCCAAAGTTCTAAAAAGCACTGACTAGATGTCCGCAGAGTTGCAAAGCACTCTGGCAGCTTAGAAATGCATATTACTTGCTTAGAAATGTAGACTGTCTCTTGTGGTTAATCATTTGCTGGCAGCGCCATTGACACCTTTCAGAAACAAGTTGGCTGCAAGATTTTTTTGATATTTTTTTTTAAAGCTCAATTCAAAATACAGCTTGGGTAAAAAAATTATCTCGTGAAAATTGACATTTACATTGGGGTAAAAATTCTTCCCTGGATATATTTTTATTCACAGAAAATAGGCAGTACATGGTATCTGATGGGCAGCCCAATCCTGTGTAAGATGCACTGGGAGGCCTAAGCGGCCAGCCGCTGCATCCTACGCAGGATGCAGCCTGCGCTGGTGGAGCCGGGGCACAACTCGGGGGAAAGGGACTCTTGTCCCTTTCCTCCAGTGTTAGCCCCACCGGCCCCAATGGGCCTCCTCGGATGTGTGGCAGCTATTTTCCTGGTGCACATCTGGGGAGGCCGTGTAAGGCTGGCCAGGCCTGGGAAGGGGTGAGGATATGATAGAGTATGCAACCAATATCGCCGCCCCCTCTCTGGCCTGGCTGGCCAATCAACCCCTCCCTTGCCACCCCGAGCCAACTTACCCATGGCCTCCTCCACCACGCTGGAGCCCTGGAAATGGCGGTATGAGGTCTGCAGAGCCAGCAGAGCCCGAGCGTGTAGGTTTCCAGGGCTGGAAAAGCTCCCCTCCCACCCTTGCCCTCTTCCTGGCATTTTCTGAGCTCTGTTGTGGCCAAAACCCCGGAATTAAGTGGTGATGACATCATCACCACTTTTTTCCGTTGTTACTTGGCGCAGAGGTGGAGCCGCCTCCATTGGCACCCGGAGCAAGGGGTTGGTGCCCGCCCCTATAATAAAATATCGCCGCGGCGTATTGGCCGCGGCGCACTCCGGAATGGGGGCGGCGCGCTCCGGAATGGGGGGCGGCACACTCCGGAGGGGGCGGCACGCTCCGGAGGGCACCCCCCCAATCGGGAGAGCCGGCTCGGGGACGTCTTCCCCGGCCGGCTGCCCGGGGCCTTCTAAGGAAGACCCGCGCGAGAACGGTATTCATACCGTTCTTTTTGCCATGCTCAGACTGTTACTGAGGGAAAAAGGGCA
The DNA here is from genome assembly GCA_026170595.1 of Plestiodon gilberti rubricaudatus. Classification (NCBI taxonomy): domain Eukaryota; kingdom Metazoa; phylum Chordata; class Lepidosauria; order Squamata; family Scincidae; genus Plestiodon; species Plestiodon gilberti. Next base: position 44,350,862 of record JANXHW010000002.1, read on the forward strand.
GCCTTTTTCTCTCAGTAACAGTCTGAGCATGCCCTCTCTCCTCTGACTGTCCACCACTTCCTCTGCTTCCTCTCATGTACTCCTTTCCTATTTGTTTCTTCCCTTTTCCCCTCCCTGCCCCATCTTCTGCATCTCCTGTCACCCTTTTGTCTCTTGCTTTCTTCCTCTCCTCCTCTTATCTCTTGCCTTTCCCTAGCCCAGGGGTTCTCAACCACTTTTGCGTGGCATACCACCTCCATGGCCGCCGCCACGCCAAGTCAGAGGCGAAACTAGGGCGGAGCAAGCGGAGCACTGGCTCCGGGCGCCATCTCCCGAAGGGCGCCCTGCCCATCGCCCCGCCCGCGAGTCCGACTCAGAGACTCGAGTCCGACTCGGACTCGCGGGCGGGGCGCCGGGCGGGGCGCCCTTCGGGAGATGGCGCCCGGAGCCAGTGCTCCGCTTGCTCCGCCCTAGTTTTGCCTCTGACTTGGCGTGGAGGTGGCAATGGAGGTGGTATGCCACGCAAAAGTGGTTGAGAACCCCTGGGCTAGGGAAAGGCAAGAGATAAGAGGAGGAGAGGAAGAAAGCAAGAGACAAAAGGGTGACAGGAGATGCAGAAGATGGGGCAGGGAGGGGAAAAGGGAAGAAACAAATAGGAAAGGAGTACATGAGAGGAAGCAGAGGAAGTGGTGGACAGTCAGAGGAGAGAGGGCAGATGCACAGGAGGGCAATGGGGGTGAAGGTACTATTTATTTATTTATTTATTTGAAGAATTTTTACCCCGTCTTTCTCCCAATCAGGGCAATCAAGGCGGCTTACAATAAAAACATGTTAAAATACATAACCCAATAAAAATTAAAACAGATAATTAAAAAAATTAAAACAAACATACAATCACCTTATAATTGCATTTATTAAAAAGCCAGCCCACCATGTAAGACTTTGGGGGCAGAAACAGACCAATGAGTTGGGGACAAAGAGAAGGGTGACAGTCAGGAGGTGAAGACAGGAAGGAGAGGGCTGAGCTTGCAAGAGAGACCCCCAGAGGATCCTAGGCCAGGGACCTCTCTACTTGTAAGGGCCACCAGGGCTGAGACATTGCCAGCATGCAGGCAAGGAAAGGCAACAACTCATAGGGTGCAGAGATGACGGGTCCCGTAGTTCCGCCGCTGATAGGGTGCCAGGTTTCATGGGAGTTTCCTCCTGGGTCCAACCGTTCTTGCTTTGCAGCTCAGGCTTTCTGACAAGAGATGGTGAGCGGCAAGCTCTGAAACACCCAGTGAAGATAACCAGGGGGTGAAGAGGAAAGACAGAGGTTGGACTGCAACCTTCATGGTGCATCATTATGGGCCTGTACTCAGCTCTTCCCGAAAGTCCTCACTTAAAGTTGCTGATGATAGGTTCTTGGAAACTGCAACTTTAAGCGAGACAACTTATAACCAAACCAATTTTATCGTAGGCTAATTGATATGCATAAACAAGAGTTTACGGCATTCTTCTCGTCACAACAACATCACCAGACTTCTACATAAAAACCCCAAACACTTCTAATATTAAACATTGAAATATATGAGCTTTCCAGGCCAGCGAAAAGTTGAAAACCCATACAGACATGGGGAGAATGTTCAAACTGCACACAGATAGTGGCCCCGGCAAGGAATCAAGTTTTTTCTCAACAACTTTAAAGCGAAACAACTTATAATGAAACGACTTGAGGACTTGCTGTCTTCCTGTTATAGCATGGTCCTTTGAAGTAACCGAACCATGACATGTCGTACCCCACCCTTCTTGACATATATCTCCCCAGTCGGAAGAGGCAGAGGGGCGGGGATCACCACCCTCCCCACAGTCCCTTTGCATGGCCCTTTTCTAGGGTCGGGAGGGACAACAACAAATCTTAAGACTCTTCCCATATTAAAATATTTCTTCACAGAAAAATCTTTGAAATAACTTCTTTCCCATGTCATAAAGTTGGAAGAATTTTATGCTCATGAGTGTGACACATGGGTAATTTAAGTACCTGGGTGCAGGTTCTATCAGCTATACATGGGTAGGTAAATTTAAATTGCAAAGTGTGGAATAGCTTTCAGAATATGGATGTAATTCGACTTCAAGCTTCTCTGTCATTTTGGTGCATTGGGGGTTAGTTTCCCCCCCCCCCCAGCTGTTCTCATCATAGCTGCCATTTCTGCTCGACTATCCTAACAAAATTAGGTGACAAATCCAATCATACTTGTGTCATTATGTAAAATGCAACATGAGGAATTTCCATTGTATTTTAAAAATGCATTTAGTGCTAGATACTGTATGTGGCCAGCAGTCAAAGGATATTTCTGTCAATTCACATTTGGTCACAGCTACAAAAAAAGGGGGTGGGTGGCAGCTGTGTTTGTACTGGATTATGAGGAGAAATGCCTGTGACTGCAATAAAAAAAATGTAAAACTAATGTGGCTTTCTGCTCATTGTGCTTCTTGTACGGACTTCCAGCTCTCGTCATAGCTGTTTGAAGTGGAAATAGATTTTTTTATTTTATTTTCCAGAATTGGATATATAGTATACTGATGTGCTTATCCAAAAATGAAATCAACCCATATTTGTACAAGGAAGCAGAATGTCCCTGTCCCACCATTTCCTTTGCACATCTTCCATATGTACATGTGTGAAAGGGTGTCTGGAACAAGAGCTGGAACTACCTCCTCCCTTCTTAGTGTATCCACATTTCCTCCGTTGAAAACAATTGTGGAGCATTTCTTGTGATTTTTCCCCTGCCTTTTGCCTCCCATGGATCTCAAAAGCAGAGCAATTAGAGACGGCAAGAGATTTAATCTGGCAGTGAACAGCTTTGTGCAGTCCTGGGATAGATGCCTTGCTAATTCAATAAGCAACTCAGCCCAGGTGCCAAATTGTAAGAAGAGTTGTGCGCTGGAGAGAATGTCTTGGTCCTGCGTATTCTAAAATATCAACAACAGCCGAAATGGTCACAGCAAAGAAAACAAGCCAGAAAGAGCATCAAAGTGGTGGGGATGGGCAGTAGTAGGCATTGGGCAGTATTGTGGGCATGAGGAAGGGGTGGTGCCCAGTGTTGGCAGCATGGTCATTGGAAGCCCCCCTGAATGGTTTGACACTTGCTTGCTTCCTGTTGGTATTTATGGCAATACCGATATTACTGTAGTTAGGCAGTCTACCATGTTGGGACTCTCTCCTTTAAAAAACTCCGAAGTACACTAGATAGAAAAGGGTCTGCAATTTTCAGGTTTTCAATCTGATGGTGGTTGTGAAATATGGATGTCTATATTATTATTACCTCAGCGTTCATTTTTCCAATGTTGATGCAGTGTTGATCTTTCAGGTGCTGTCAATGAAATTGATTTCAATCAATTGAAATGTCAGTGAAATTGATTTCAAATCCTCTGATTTAAAGGTTTTTGTTTAAGGACATGTGAATACATTGCCCTTGGGAAATGAATTTTGTTCTGAAGCTGTGAATGCAAAGCGACTCAAAGAAAACGTGCATTTCAGCGTTGTGAAAATGTTGTTTAACCCGACTCCAATTAGCTGCTTCGGAACAAGATGTGCAAGCTGAGCCCTTGCAGAGACCCATTGTAGCTTCAGCAAGAACCACAACTAACTCTGCCACTGGGTGTCTGCCAAGCAGAGCCATGACTCACTGAATGCCCGTCAAAATAATGCTTGATTTGACAGTATAATCATATATTCTTGGATAATGAGACTAACAAGCTTCTCTTCTCAATAGTACGCTAGTCCTAGAAGCTCTTTTGTGTGTTTATTCAAAGGGACTTGGCAGTTGCAGTTTTGATGTTTATCTGTGGTGGAAAAGGTAGAACAAAATCTCAAAAATCAAGACCAGAACCTTGATGGCTTGTCATGGGTTGTTGTTGTTGTTTCATAGCCATATAATAATAATAATAATAATAATAATAATAATAATAATAATAATAATAATAATAATAATACAACCACCAGTATTTATATACCACCTTTTCTTGGTCATCAGATTTCTCCTCTGAATTTAATTCAAAGGTGGTTTACATAGGCAGGCTTATATGTTTCTGTGACTATATATTTTTCTAAAAAAACAGATAATATTCTGGTAGATATTCCACAAAGTACCAGAGATACACAATGGAGTATATTGGCTGGTATGAAGCCAGGTTGCAGCTGGGTGTGTGTGTGTGTGCGGAATCCAGTGCAGTCAGATGAGGGTCAGAGGACAGGTTCGGGTCAATTGGTTTGGGTAGATGATGGTCAGAATGCCCAGAGGCAGAAAGTGTAGTCAGGGCTGGGCTGGGCTGGGCTGGGCTCAAATGACAAAGGAATCACCACCTTCATGGAGGTGAGGGGTGAGGCAGGTTGGGTGAGGACAAGGCACAGCAGAACAAGGCAAATCTGCTTCACTATTTCAATGCTCAACCTGAGGAACTAGTGGCGTCACTCCGGTAGAGGCGGGGCCGTAAGTATCGCTCTGACCTAGACCCTTTACTGAGCGAGCAGGAGGCGGCCCCGCCCCCTCACTGTCGGAGCCATTCCCGTGCAGGGGAAAGGCTCTGACAGTGTAGGGGCGGGGCCACCTCCTGCTCGCTCGGTAAAGGGTCTAGGATGGAACAATAGTTATGGCCCCGCCCCTACCGGAGCGACGCCACTGCGAGGAACCTGGGCCTGTAGCAATTGTTATACAGAGTCAGCCAGACCCCTATTAATTCCTGAGGTCAGCTGGGCAGGAGCAGAATAGTTCTGGCTCTTGTCATTATAGAGAAAGCTGCACTACATCCGAGATCAGCGTCTCCTTAGTGGGAGACGTTGTGGTGGTGCAGGGAGTGAGGCACCTGAGCCCTGCTATCAGGGTCCCTAGACTGAGACCCAGGGTGTCTTACACATGTCTTGTCAAACAAATATACCTAGTCACACTCAAAAGATATGTACAGCAATATCTCTCATAATGCTGCTTCCTTTAGTTTAATTCTAAAGGAATTACATTACAGTGCTCTTTGTCCTAGCATGACTAACAGAAATTATTCCAGTCAAAGGGAGCAGTGCATTTTGGGAAGCACAGGGGCTAATCAGCACCAGTCTCCTGCCTTAACACTGTTTTCTATAGGACTGTTTCACACAGTGCTCAACTTTCTGAAATGGATACCCTGCATTATGGGAGGTATTCGTGATACAAGATTATCTAGTAATTAGGCCTGAGGTGTCAGAAAAGGGGTGGCTGGCTGGCAAGTCCCTTGGCTGGACCAACAAAGACCACCATATGGCTTGGCCTGGGGGAGTCCACATTGTCCAGCTGCCTCAACCCTTTGGGAGACTGTGATACGCTTCCTCAGTCTTTGACTGAAGGCAGCTTGGAGTCAGAATGTGATGCCCGAGGGAAACTCGGGAGGGAGGTAGACGGCTAGGGCCATTTTCCCCACATTAGGTGCCTGTACGTTTGGGTTTTTTATTTGCTGCAGAATTAGTTAATTAATTATTTATCAGTAAAGTTACCCTTAATCCAAGACTCTGTCTGGTGTGTTTATTGGGGATGCTCAGGTAAATGGAGTGGCCATATCTTTTCAGTGGCATAGGAACAACGCCGCCCCTTGTCACGGCAGATGTCACTCGCCCTGCCCCTGAGTGACGTCAGCCGGAGCCGAACATCCCTCGGGGGTTGGGCAGGAGGTAGGGTGCCAAAACAAAGAAAAGCTCGGAGGCGGTAGGAACATTCTGCAGGCTCTTCCAAGCCGTTACATGGTCTGGATCTCCGCCGCGTTGTCTGCCACAGACCGCATCACCCCCGTCGCTGGTATGATGCCCCCTGCCGTCGATATGATGCCCCCCGCCTGCCCCCGCCCCATCCCTTTCTATGCTGCTGTATCTTTTTGAGCACCTATAACATCTTCTATCCACTCATTTGTGGTCTTCTGTGTATCTATTGTGGAAGCTGTGAAATATGGAGAGGAAGCTGTTTCCTTTAATGTGTAGGAGGAGGAGCTTTTATGAAGACTATGATTGTCTTAATTTGTTTCTGTTCTGTTTTTCATACTTTGTGTATCACTTTGAATGCCTGGAAATGTAGAAAGGCAATTTGTAAATTTAAATACATCTTCGGCATCATACCTTCATTATTAATTACAGTATTCAGAAGATTTCTCATTTTGACCAATCAATTTTGTGTGCATTCAAAGATCCTTGTATCTCATAACACATATCTTTATAAATAACACACGCCAGAATTCACCTAACCTCCTTTCTGACCAATTGCTACTAGGAACAGATGCAAATTAGAGGAAAGTCTTGTGGAAAATTGGCACTTCATTGGATGCTGCCTTCTACTGAGTCGGTATAAATTGAATGATACAACTTCTGGGTAAACATTTTTAGGATTGTGGTATTAACTGAACCACCTGAAAATTTATGGATTGTGAATTATAGCTTTATTATTGATAAATGCATTTTTGTAAGCTTGTCCTCCTGTGATTCAGCTGAACATCACAAATCATACACGCTTCAGGTCTTTATGGATGACAAAGAAATGAAGCAACTGCAGATATAGTGATACAGTGCTAAGGAAAGACTTAGCCCCAGGTTGGTTGAGAAGGTATAATGTACCATCAGAATTTCCCCTGCCCCCCTATGTCATGGCTCTCTAGTATCTTGGAAAGCACATATTCGATTATTGACTTAAAACATTTATTTGCCACTTTCCCAACACTCAAAGATGTTTACATAAAAATATGACGCACATGGACATCCCCAGAGAATGAGCAATTCTCTTCGAGCAAGATCCTGTGTAAGGATCCGGCCAGCAGCTGCTGCTGCTGCAGTCCAGAGGTCTACTCGGGGAAGGGAACATTTGTCCCCTTCCCCCGGTGTAAACTGGGGCAGGCCCAATCGGCCTCCTCGGATTTCCACCAGCTAAATAGCTGCCGGAAGTAGGAGGAGGCTGTGTAATGACCGAGCTGGCCTGGCGGGGACAGGGATATGGTGGATGCCATCCCTGCCCCCTCCCGGGCTGGCTCGGTCAATGGCCTGCCTCCCTTGTCACCCGGACCGTCCATTGAACCGCCGCCAGAGCCTTACCTTTCTCCGGCTGCTGCATGGACTTCCCAATGACGTAGTGAGGGCGGCTGGCCTTGCACCAGCCTCCCTTTCTTGTGAGTCGTCGCAATCATGCCTTATGTTTTTTTTTATTATTTTTAGATATTTTGGACAAGATTGCTGAAATGCTTCCCAACTTTGCAGTCTGTGAATGGAATAGCAATGTTGGTGAAGCATTTCAGCTCAGTTGTAGCCACTGTTTCCTGGCAGCAATTCACAGGAGGAGCATATCAGCACATTTTCCATCCACTGCAAGACTATTTTGAATCACTACTGAGAAGCAGCAGCTTTAACAGGGGGTAGATGCACACGTTCAGGTGTTATTTCTTTCATGGGGCTGCATCTCTGGAATCACCATGGCCAGCCTTCCGTCTTAGATGGGACTTTAAATAAATGAATGAGAAAATGAGAAATTTCCTCACAGCTAACATCGAAGTCTATAAACCTACGGCCAAGTTGAAGTATCTGTGTTTATACTATGCTAGTTGTCCGGGGGCGGGAGAAACCTGGACGACCCCAAGCCTCCCGCCGAGAGGCCTCCGTCCCCCGGACTTACCCCAGCCCCGTTACACAGCAGACCTGATAGCAACGACGAACCCCGCCAGCGCTCCAGGAGAGGCGATCCTCAGGCGGCGGACGGCAGCGAGGCCGCCCGGCTGACACCAACCGCGGCACTGGACGCAGCGTCAGACAACGCCCAGCTCCGGGGGCACGATGTCCCGGACGCCAGCCCTGCAGAACACACGCCGACTCCTGCAGCCAGCCGAGACCCGGGGGAAGCCCCAGAGCTCGTAGCCGGCTGGCAGAGACTCGACGAGGCCCGAAACCTCCTCGGAGGTGGAGCGCGGGGCGGAGTCACCAGGCTATCAGGCCCAGAAAACGCCTTGCCAGTCGATAGGCCGGCTGGCCTGTCAGACAGGCAACAGACATGGTGGGATTGGGTACAGGCTTGGGGGAGGAACCGAAGGGGGCGGGACCAAGGGGCTAGCTCTGTATATAAGGAATGCTTGCAGGCCAGTGAGGAGGAGGAGAGGCAGACGGGCTGGTACTCCGGAGCAACAGCCCTGTTCTGAAAACCAAAGCCAAACAGGGGCTGAGGACCAGGGTGTTGTTAACCCCCTCACCCCTAGAGCATTCTGAGGCCTTGCAGGAGCATTCCTAATAACCAGGACAGACGTACTGGAGGTCGAACCTGGAACAGGGGAGCCCTTTGGGGCCAACGCGGTGCTGACGACACCCCTTCCGGGGTCCCCCACAGGGGCAGCGCAACACTAGTTTCAGAAACATTGAATTAGACCAGATATTTAAGTTCAGAAGTTTTGTAGCTACTTATAATGGCTACCTTCCTCTTTTGGAACTTCTCCAGGTTCTGCGCTTGGGACTGGATCTGGTGCTGGTCCTGCCTCCTCAGGTTCCGTTTCTGTCACGACTTGGAGTGGGGGTCATGACAATCTCATTCTGATTATTTTTAATAAGAATGTTTATTTACCAATGCCATGAGCTGTCGATCGAAAGGTCGGCAGTTCATAAGAACATAAGAACATAAGAAGAGCCCTGCTGGATCAGGCCAAAAGCCCATCTAGTCCAGCTTCCTGTATCACACAGTGGCCCCACCAGATGCCTCAGGGAGCACACAAGACAACAAGATACCTGTGTCCAGTCGCCACTCCCTTGCACCTGGCACAGAGAAAACCCACTTCTAAAACCAGGAGGTTGCTTATGGCTTGTAACCTGTGATGGTCTTTTCCTCCATGAATCTGTCCAAACCCCTTTTAAAGGCATCTAGGCCAGATGCCATCACCACATCCTGTGGCAAGGAGTTCCACAGATGAATTACATGCTGGGTAAAGAAATATTTTCTTTTGTCTGTTCTAACTCTCCCTCCACTCAATTTTAGTGCATGTCCCCTAGTTCTGGTGTTGTGCGAGAGGGAGAAGAATTTCCCTCTATCCACTCTCTCCATCCCATGCATAATTTTATAAGTATCAATCGGGACTCCTCATCCCTAGGGAATGAGGGTGCAGAGGAGTTTGAATCCGCATGATGGGGTGAGCTCTCGCCGCTCGGCCCAGCTCCTGCCAACCTAGCAATTCGAAAGCATGTTAATGTGAGTAGATAAATTGGTACCGCTTGCGGGACAGTAACAGCGCTCTGGGTCCAGCCACACGCTACGCGCTGCGGCAAGGAGAGTCATGCCAGCCACATGACCACGGAAGCGTCTTTGGACAACGCTGGCTCTTCGGCTTTGTAACGGGGATAAGCACCGCACCCTAGAGTCTGACACAACTGGACTTAAATATCAAGGGGTACCTTTACCTTAAACAGCACTCCGTGTTCCAGCTGCATGCTACGCGCTGCGGCAAGGAGAGTCATGCCGGCCACATGACCACGGAGGCGTCTTCGGACAACGCTGGCTCTTCGGCTTTGAAATGGGGATGAGCACCACACCCTAGAGTCGGACATGACTGGACTTAATTGTCAGGGGTCACCTTTACCTTTACCTTATATACCAATATTCAACAAAAAGTTCACAGGGCGGTTTAAACAATAAAATGGATGAATCCCAAACAAACCAAAAAGAAGCACAAAACAGCCACTGGGGGGGGGGGAGCGATATAAATATTCAATATCATACCTTCCCAGTCTTCAAGTAGTACATTACTTCAAAACACATATCTATCTTGTCTTACATATGGCACCAGTTTCCTCTTTCCAAGCTTATGTTGGCAGGCAACAAAAGGTAGTATAAAAACTACTTAGCCGCCTTGAAATAAAGTATGATTTACTTACATCCATGATGCAGACAAGGAGACATTTAGGAGCAAGTAACAATGCAGATCAGAGTGACAACAATAAATATGGTCTCCAACTGCCAGAAAACTGCCATGAAACTGAGGAACACAGGAAAAAAGAATAGTGTTGAGATGAGAAAATTTAAGTCAATCTGCTGTTTGTAATAGTCAACCGTATGTTATTTTGGTCACAAAATAAAGAGCCAACCAAAAACTATTCTTTTCCCATGCATTTTAGGAACATTTCTTTTGTATTGCTTGAAATTGTGAAGTGAAGTATTTTGAGGACAAGTATGCCCCAAACTTAATGGCTTTGCTTCAAAAAACAAAACAAAACAAGAACATGTTTGCTTTGAATTTCTATCCAAAATTATATTAAATAGGCAACTACAAAATGATTTTCAGATTTTGAGGCTTAAACTATGAGGTATTATGTAGGTATTATGTAATTATGTATATGAGGTATTATGTAAAAACTGATATTATGTAGAGATGTATTAATAAATTTTCAGTGAAATTGTTGTTATCTGCAGCAATAGCGTCACTAGGGGTGGGGTGGGGGGGTGTGGACCACACTGGGTGACACACCATGGGGGGGGGACAAAATGGGTGAGATGATTTCTGCGCGGGCTGCCCACCCCATTGCTCAGCTCATGAGACAGGTAGGGCCTGGCCTGTCACAGCCCTGCCTTTGATATCTGGCAGTGGGCTGCTGCCACTCTCTTTTGTCGCCGCTGGAAAGGGTGGGGCCTCCATGTTGAGTGGCATGGTGGTACTGGGAATGGCAAGCCTTCCTCTTTCCCCACAGCATCTGGCCCCGCACCCAGGCTCCATGATGGAATGAGTAACACAGCAACAGCCAACACCACTAACCATGGAGAGATGCCTCTATGGCACCACACACATGGCATGGCGTGGCATGGTACAACACAACACAAGTGTGCCACAGCACCTCCCACTGCAGGAGCAGCTATAGCACCATCAGCAAGGAGGCAAAAGCAAAGAAATACTAGAAATCCCAGCACCTAGAGTTCAAGTCCCCTTATGCTACTCACACAAATGCGCACTTCTGAGAAATATCTTTTCAACTTAAGCAGATCCAGGGAAGGAAGACTGCTTCTTTGGAAGAGGGCAGGCATAGGAAATATACAAGCCTCACCACAGCAAGGGTTTGAGTCCCGCTGGAGGTCCACCAGCTGCAAGGAGCCAGAGAATTGTACTCTCAGTGTTTCTCCTGTTTTGCAAAAGAATTCCAGTTTGGAGAGCTGGTGTAGTGTTGTGGCTCAGAGACTGAGCTGTAAATCAAGCCATCCCTGATTCAAACTTTGCCAGTGTCATTCATTTGCTAGGCAAGCCACTCCTTTTCAGCTGCAGCTCCCCAGCTGTAATATGGAGTAAAACTTGCCTTGTTGGAGGGTTGCACCACCATAATTCAGGTGAAGTGCTTTGCACACTCAAAAGTTCTAAGCAAATGTTACGTAACTGTGCAAAAAGGGCAGCACATTTTTTTCTGATCTCTTTCCCTTTGTAGTCCCTGCCTTTCCCCAATTTACCCTTAAGATGGGAGGATCCACAGGAGCCATTTTTTAGGAGTGCAAGTGACTTCAAGAGGGAAAGGGAGCTCAATAAAAATCACTCCTCTCCTCCTTGCACAAATGGAGCTGGAAAAGATTCATAACGAGGGACACTTTCCAAGGATTATGAAAAGATTTGCAAAACTGCTGCTGCTCGGCTCAGCTTAGCTTATTTCAAACTGATTTTAATACGAGTTCCCCCACTGTGATTGTTAGTTGGTTTCGAAAACCCAGCCAACAACATTTATGATGTGATAAATGAAAATGTCTTTTTAAAAAAAGACAGTGAATTATCTGATGATAAGGGTCTTCTTGGTTTGCAACACAGTTACCCCTCTGGGTTTAATGTCAGAATGAACGTAATAATGTAAAACCAGTTGACTCTGAACTCTGAGCTCTAGGACAACAAAGGCACTGATAACCTCAAGTTGAAGCCAATGGTACTAGGTGGAGCACTCAACTCAGAAGAATATGAGGCCTTCCTTCTACTGCTTCTGCCCTGACCTCTGTGTATCCTGGATTGGCCCCACAAATGGACCAGGAAGATGTGCACTGCAGATCCCATCAATTGCTACCTGTATTTTGCAAGTAGTACAGTATCTCTTTGAGCAGACCCTTCTTGTAAGCCTCCAGGTCTAGCTAGCTAGGTAGACAGTTCCTCTGCTGCAAGCAATCTTGTTCTGGGATCTGATCCTGGCTCTGCTGGACAGCTCCCCTGTCTTTCCAACAGACAGGAAACCAGACCTCACAGTTTCAGTCCCCCATGAGATGTGCAGTTGTTTGTTGGGGAAAAGTATCCGAGAGTTACATCTATGAGTGTCAATGCATGTGTGACTTGCAGTCTAATCTGGGGGTTTCTTTGTGGCAAAAGACATGGTAGTCCCTTCTCCGATGCTGTCAATCAATCTTCAGCAGACTTCCTGTGTCTGCATATATCCCAGCGGCACTTGTCTGCTGAAAGGGGTGGGAGTTTTTCCCTCTGAGTGCAGAAGATTTCTTGCTTCAAGAAGTGATTTGCTGCTCCAACTTTCACAGGGGAGGTTTCCCCCCCTCTTTGTTCAGTTCTGTTCTCCAAGAAAGCAGGGTTCCCAGGTCAAGGATGTTGAAGAAAGGCATGCTTGTCCAGGAGCACCCAGAGCAGCTAGCTTTTGCTCTCTTTCACCAGTATCTTGTTTCTCTGAAGTTCCGTGGCTTTGCTCCTGCAAGCCTCAAGTTTCCCTGCAGTAGCACATGTGCTTGAGCTTCTCCAAAATCATGTAACAGAACCGATCCACATTTCAGTAATTTTTGGCAAGAGCTGCCAGGATAGCCTCTTCCCACCAAATGTCGATGAAGGCTCTCAACTCCTCCTCAATCCATGATGGATTTCTTGGACAACAAGGAAGACGCTTGCTGCTGACAGGAGTAACTGGAACAGTTGGAACACTGGTTTCCTCCATCGTATTCGATCAGAAATTTGCTGGGTCTGCTTTCATGCCTTCTTTCTCTTCTACTTTTCACAAGCAAGGGGGAAGAGACAGCCACATTTTAAACCCAGAAAAAAGGACAGTATGAGCTGCGATTGAGAGCTCCCCCAGGAGACAGTCTAAGATGCCGTCTAACCTCCTCTGAGGGCTCCAAACTCACAGATTTTGACAACCATGTGAGTTTTGCAACCATATGTTCAAAACTCACGTGGAAGATTCATGGAATAAAAAGTGAAAAAGGTACTTAGCTTATTCTGTGGGGAAATGCTCATGGATATGAAAACACATGTGGGTTTTGCATCCAGATGTGCAGTTATTCTATGAAAAAAGCTAATTTCCACATGGGTTTCGGCATGTCTGGTGTGGGCCTCGGTATTGGCAAGAATGAGACATTAAACAAATGAAGCAAATCTATTCCATGGGCTAGATCAGAATTTATGTCACCAGGCAAAATTTTGTAATATTGTAAACTGGCAAGTAACCTTGATTCATGATCCTGGAGTCTGCTTGGTTTTTGTTTTTTATATTTCTCTTCTCCAAATTGTTTGGATTTGTAGCTATGAGCAAGGCAGAGAGAACATTAATAAAAATGCAAGCAGTGCTGCTGTAATATTTGCAAATTGATAATGAATGTACGTAGAGTAGGGTTTTATCAGTGAGTATCTTAATTTGTTTATTTAGGCAACTGGGCAGGCGGCAGAGAGTCTTATGCAAGCTTATTTTACTCCAAATGTAATTAATAATGAACGATCTGATGAATCTAAAAGCAAGCATTTTTTCCCCTGCATTCTCTGAGAGCCTGCAGAAATTTCAGAAGCTTCATTTTAAAAACGGCTATAGTTATATTCAGAATCTTGTGTGCCATGATAGCTTCCTCAGGCTGACCCAATCATTTTGTATTTATATCCCTTCTATTTCTGACTCTGATTCCATCCCAGGGAGAGAAACACAGTAGCTGCAAGCAAGGAAAATGGCCAAGGACTATATTGCTGTATTTGTCTTTCATTATTCACCGGGAAGACTGTTTCATGGGAAAGTTTTTCATCATCAATATCTCAGTGTAAGGCACCACACATACATTTAAGAACTTCCAATTTAAATTGGAAGGTTGTGAGGAGTGAACCCCAAGAACATTTGAGAGGTGGGGGAAACGTTCATGGGGGATTCACCAGGAGCTTTTCCTAGCTGGAAGTTGTCATCCCCCTCACCACAAAGCTCTTGGAGTGATACTGTGTGGTGACATACAGCACAATCCTATCCAACTTACACCACTGGCATAACTCAGCTGTATCCTATCCAACTTACACCACTGGTGTAACCCAGCGGTGCAGCGAGAATGGGAGGCCCCAGAACAGAAAGGGGATTCAAATCCCCTTTGAATCCCCCTTTGGAGAGGATTTGAATCCCCTTTTCGTTCTGGGGCCTCCCGTTTTCACTGGGCCGCTGGTTACACCGGTGCTGTAAATTGGATCGGATTGCACTGTTAATGTGATGAGGACTTCTTGGGAGAAAATGGCATCTGCCAGTAGGGACTGCCATTTTCCCCCCAGAATCCTCTTTCTGAGTGGCATTATGTTTATCACATAGCATTGCGCCAGGTAATATTTTTTTGGGGGGGGAAATGGTGACTGCCGACCAGTGATTGCCTGACAACTACATTGCCTTTTATCTGGATGCATGACATGTGACACATTTATATACCGGTACATATGTATGTGGTGCTGAGTGCCTGTCTGGAGAGCACGATACAGACCGTAACGTGACTCCAAAACTGGACTGAAGGCAAGAGGCCTCAGATTCCGCAGGCCGTGAGGAAGGCCACACTTTTAATTTGTCAGAACAATACCCCCCCCCCAGCAGATTGGTATGGAAAAGGCTTTGCCTGGCTTCCTTTTCTTGGAAAATTCCATGAGTGGCTGCACTTTGCTTCCAAGGCACATGTGAACCTGTGAACAAAATCCACATCCTAGGAGCTTCCAGACTTGGAGTAAACAAAGGTGTCAGCGACAGAAAAGAAGGGTCCTCACCCTAACTGTTCTCACCAATGCCATGGCTAAATCCAATCACGGAGTCCATGTTCATAAAGCAACTGGCCTGCAGAGCTAGCAGACTCTTGGAGTGGATTGTAAGAGCTTTAAGACAAATATATTAAAATTGCAAAATGGGATTTAAAATATCCCCCCAAAATATAAAAGCTATATTAGAGTGCAAGTCTATCGGTGCAATCCTAGCGCCCAGCTGGATGGCAGAATGAGCCGTAAGGCACTTCCGATGACTTGAGAGCAGGGGAGGCTGGCACAAGGCCGGCCTCCCCTGCTCCGCCAACTGAGCCATTGCCCGCCCGCCGGAGGACCCAGGTAAGGATCCAGCTGATGGGGGGGCAGTTCAGTGGCTTGCTCCGCCGCCCTATAGTTGGGCAGGATTGCACTGCCCGATGCAGCTGGGATATCTTACTGATAGGAATAAGGTTGATTATGTACTTTGGCAGGAGATATCTCTTTAATTGCAATACACCAGAATGTTACCTCATTAACAGGCAAGACAACAAGCAAAACACAAGTTGGGTGCACCACCTTTGACTTATTTTACTTCTCTAGGCCTGATTCTGCTTAAAGTCACACAGGTCAGGGAAATACGATGGAGGAAAACTCAGGCCCAGGGCAAGGGGACACACTGAGATCATTAAGTGGATTCTATAAAGGAAAAAGCAAAGAGAAGGAAGGAGATCACTGATATAGGGTTGCCGGGTCCAGAGGAGGAAAAGGACTTCTGTTCCTGTAAGCTGAGAACCGAGAACACCACAGCCTCACAAGGCACACAGAGAGCCTATTACCACTGTGGCAACTTGCATTTGCTCTTCATGCCTCCATGCAGGCGCAGGGAGCTCAATCTGGTTCCGAATGCTCTGACAGCACTCCAGCTTCTCCTAAGGCCACTCCCCTCTGTTCACTGCTTGCAACCCTCTTTGAAGATCCCCCCCTTCATGGATTGCCCTAAACGCTAACATACATCACTCAGAAAATTTCTGTTTGCCTCCAGCTGAGCCTGATGCATCTTCTTGGTTAAGGTCCTTAGGGAAAAAAAAAAAATCAAAGGCAGCACCTGAGCACTCCTGTTGATGATATCACTGCTCCTGCTGTTGGAGAAGTCCTAGAGCTCTGCTTCCCCCCAGTTCCCCAAGAGAACATACCGAGCAAAAGTAGTTTCATTCAACATGTATCCCCTGCCCTGAAAACAAGTGCCTCAGAGTAAGAAGAGCCCTGCTAGATATCAGTGGTGAAGACTTGAGTCTATTGACTCGGACTTGAGTCAGACTCGAGTCAGACTCGTCGTGTCAATGACTCGACTCAGACTTGACTCGGCGATCGCAAAAGACTCGAAAGACTCGAATCAGAATAGTTAAAACAGCAAAAGTGTTTCTTTTGAAATAGTGCATGCATACAGTGAGTGACCCTGTGCTGAAATAAATCTCCATCCACAATGCCTTTCTTGATTTGTTGTGTTTTATAGGACTGGGACTTAAGTGCCAAACAGATTGCCTGTTGGGTTCTGCAGCTTCCAGACAATATTTTATCCATCCCTGAACACACAAAACTGAACTGAAACTTGACAGAACTTTCAAACTGCTTTGGATTGGAATGCTGGAAGCTGAAGGAAGGAGTTGGCAGCATTATTGTGGGTTGATGCTGGCAAGCATGTGAAAATATTTACACATTTGATATTAAAAGGAAGATGCAATGTTCTAAAGCTGTTCCCCCCCCCCCCATCTTATTAGTTTATTATTGTCTCAGATATTTCCTTCACAAATATTGTTATTCTGCCGGGGCATGCGGGAGGATAAGCACCCAAACCCAGCACCTGATTACTATCTTGCTCTGTGCCTGTAGACAACACAGAACTATTTGTGTAAGAGAACGTACTTAGTCTGTATGGTGGAAGAAGAGGTGCCTAGGGAGGACCAGATATGTGAGTGAATAGTTTCTAACTAATGAAATGGAGGGCAACTGGAAAAACTGAGGAACATCGGAGGAAGGACCAAAAAAGAAAGACTATATTTGTATATTAAATTGGTGCTGTGTTCAACTAGAGACATACTACCCTGCCCATGTTGACGTAAGCTAAACCACTGTCAACACTATACCCTAAAATCAGTGGTTCCCAAACATACTGGCTCATGGCACCCCTGCAGTCTCTTCTTCCTGGCTGTCCTGGACTCCGCCATCTTGGATCACATGAAATATCATGAGATCCAAGATGGTGGTGCCCAGGAGAGCAGGTAGGAGGAGCCACCGGGGACATCCCGTGGCAGCCCTGTGTCGTTGTGACTTGTGACGCATAGACGCATGACATTACACAGGTGCCACGAACGTGCCTTATAGCACGTTTGTGACACCCTGCGCAGATGGAGCGTGTGCTCTGCCAGCGTCAGGCTACACTGGATTGCGCCATGAGTGTAGATTTCTCTTTTTCACATCTCCATTCTCTCCCACTGAGAATTTATTCAGTGAGGCAGGTGAGAAGTGGCAAGGCGGATGCTGCCCACCCAAATTCTGCATGTGGAATTCAAAGTCGTTTGCTCAACTTCTATTTGTAGAAATTCCTATCAAATTATAGTTCAGACTTTATTTTAATAGTGTGAATCACAGAGGCAAAATATGCAAATGAACATATGTTGTTTGTGTTATGAGAATGATAGTTGTGCTGAAATTATCTAGACAGTAAATAGACTGCTGAAAACAGGATTACAAAACTTGCTTAAATCAGCTAGGTTAGAGAAGCGGCACCTGTCTGCTTCTTTTAATGAAAGGGGAGGGGGAATCTCACCAGGCACTGCTGTGGCACACATGGTTGGCTGGAAAGTGTGGAAGTGCCTCTTTCATTCTTTATTTAGGCTGACATTCAGGAAATAGGGTTAAGAAATAATTATTGTCCTTTGATAGTGTAAAGCACTGTAAGTTTCTGAAGCCAGAGTATGTTGTGGAGGAGAGAAATATTCTAGGGAGTTGACCCAGACTGTGCGAGTACAGTACTAGATTGAGAATTATTTTCCATCTACTGTCAAATGATAAGTAAACACCTTTTGATAAGTAACACTGTGTTTTCTTGGAGAATGTGTCACAAAGAGGCACAAATCTTGTAGCATCATTACATCAAGTATGAACTGTATAGGAACTGGAGAATAACATTTGACTGCTGGTATTTCCAATCAATAAATACAATTCAACACCCTGGACTCTTTGTTCCTTTATCTCTGAGGCCTCCTTATCCTGTCTTCTTTACCTGACTGCCCTGTGTCTCATCCCACAGTCTCTTTCTCAATGGCAGTGATGTTGCCCCCTATTCCACAACTATTCAGTCTCTTGAGATCCTTGGTTCTCCTACTTCCTGATCCCTCTCCACTTCTACATTTTCAAATAACTGCCTCCATATCTTGTCTCTCTACAGTCACTGTCCATTTTCTGTCCATAGTAATCAGTCTTTCTATTGCTGAGCTTCAAAACGAATATAGTTTGTGTGAACATCACAGGATATCACAATAGATCCACCAATGACAACCTTAATGTGCTGCCCAATGGCGGTGTGCCTCCCGCGCTGGTGCTGACTGCCATAAAACAGTTTGTGCCAGTTGCAAAAGCCTCCCCAACAATGCGCTGGTTAGCTGATGGGGATGCCGACGGAAAGGCCTGCACCTTCCCAGCTGCATTGGAGGAACTCTGGACGCATGCCGGGAAAGGTGAAATGGGGGGAGGGCAGAATGCGCACCACCCTGCACCTTGCAACAGGACAACAGCAGCTTAGTGCAGGGGTGTCAAGCATAAGGCCTGCGGGCCGAATATGGCCCCCAGAAGCTCTTTATCTGCCCCCATGATAATTGGGCTCCCCCATATCTTGAAAATATGATCAAATTTTGCATATTTTCTCTTCTGTCATTTGCAGCTAACAAGTTTCTAAGTGAGAAAAAAGAACTTATTTCTGATCATCACCTGCTTAATGATGTCACTTCCGGCTTAATGGCATCACTTCCAGCACTCAGCAGACACCATGAATGTGAGTTTGGTACCCCTGGCTTAGTGGTAGAGCCCATACTTTGTTTGAATGCAGAAGCAAATGTCCCAGTTTCACTCTTTGGCAAGTTCAGGTAGGGCAGAGCAACATTCCTGCCTGAAACAGGAAGAGCCACTGCTAGTCAGTGTCAACAATAATACTGAGCTAGGTGGATCAAGGGCTTGACTCAATACAAGGCAATTTCCTACGTAGGACACCTCTCTGTTTAACTTGAGCAGACCTAAGGTGCCCTGCTACCGATAAATCAGCCTCTTCTTGGAACAAAAGAGACGTTTCCCCGTTAACATCTATTTCCATCCCAGCATGCGTGCCATCTATCCTCACAGCTTTCCTCTTCAGGCCAGTTCAAAAAGTGAGAGGCGATCAACACCTTGCCTGGTTCAGTTTACTCTTCCACACATTTTTTCTTTTTTCTGTATCTCTCTGATGTCTCAGCTCACTGAGTGGCCAAGTGCTCCAGGCTACAAGTCTGTACAGCTTAACCTCAAAAGTGCAAAACCAAATGTGAAGGCCAAGAAAAAAAGATAGCATGAATTCACATGGCAGTACATGCATGGTCAGTTTGTAATTGGCGGCTGTTACTGTGGGTCTTCTCACTCATTTAATGGTAGCTTTATTCATAATTTAAACGTGAGTTTATGGATCATTTTGCTTTTGGTGCTCTTAGTGCAATTCTGTTCTATTGTTGTGAAACTGATGTTCATGTCAGTGATTGCTGGTAATGTGGAAAAATAAACATGCAAAAAGCAAGTAGCACTGCAGGGCCCACTTATCCTTGTCAGGAAAAGCCAAATCAGAGAAGAAAGGAAACCTCAGGAAAAAAAAAAAGGAAAGGCATTAAACAGGTCTGATCATACCATTTTGGAGAACAGTCATCTCTGACATTACAAATATATATATTTGTAGTGTCAAGATATTCATTTGCAAGTACAGCACGCAATTGGCAATGCCTCTTGAAACTGCTCTGCATTTGTTCTCCACTGTCTCTACCTTGCTGTGTGTCAGAGTTCTGGTCCAACCCTCTTTGTGTGCAGCTGAATACTGACTTGAGGAACATGTCAGAACCTCCAGTATGATCAGTGGCGTTCCCAGCCCTCCCGGCGCCTGGGGGGGCGGGGGTTGGAGCGCCCCGAGGTTGGCTCCGCGCCCCCCCAAGCAGCCAGACTCGGGGCTGAGTGCCCACTCGGCCCATCCCCGGCTTCCGGAGGCTCCGCTCCGAGGCCGAGGACAAGTCCTCCTGAGAGCGACCGCCCAGTTCGGCGGTCAGGGCCTTCTGAGACGGTCCGACGCGTCGATGCTCCTTTTATTCCTTTTTGCGCATGCGCCCCCGGAAGCATTGCACCCACTCAGCGCCTGGGGTGGAGCACACCAGCTCCCCCTATGAAAGAACGCCAGTGAGTATGATGAAATGGTCAAAATAGATATTACATGAAATGCGTGTTTGCTTTCCAGGATTTGTTGCCTTCCTTCTGAATCCATGCCTCTCTCTTTTTGTTTGTTTTTAGATCTGAGCCATTTCAGTCACAGTGCATTTGGATTTTGCTTCTCTGCTGACTCACTAATCAGGGTTGCCTATCAGTATCAGTTGAATTAGCATTTAACCACAGAGATTATTGAGATGCATATAGCTATGCTCAGGAATGCCATGATTATTGCATGTTGTTTTGATGGCACCTGGCCTAGTCTAGATGCCTTTAAAAGGTGATTGGACAGATTTATGGAGTAAAAGTCCATCACGGGTTACAAGTCATGATGACTGTATGCAACCTCCAGGTTTTAGAGGCAGCCTATCTCTGAATGCAAGATGCAAGGGAGTGGCAACAGAATACAGGAATCTTGTGTGCTTTTAGAGCACACAAGGTGGGCCAATATCTGGTGGGCCAATGTCTTTGAGATACAGGAATCTGGACTAGATGGGCTCTTGGCCTGATCCAGCAATGTCTTATGTTCTTATGATCTTGGAAGATGAAAGGTCGTGAAGGCATGGTTGTTCAGTTGAACGGCAAGGCACATAGAGATAGATCATTCATGAAAATACAGAAAAAAGTGACACACATGCAACAAGAGAACCATATGGTAATTTGCTCAAGAGGGACCACATAAATAAACATGTAATTAATGTCACATCTGTTTTGACCCTTTGAGCTTCTTCCAGGTCGATTCTCAGTCCCATCGCTGGCTGACTGTTGGGAGTTTTACTGTATGCTAAAAAGCATCAGAGGGATTATGCTAATTTGCCTCTGGCTTGGAGATACTCATGATGAGGGTGAGGCTCTGACCATCATTATACATATGCCATAATGCTGCATTATTTTTCCAGGTTTCTTAGAAGCAAAGCTGATCAGAAATAATCACACGCTGAATGGAAAATGTCAGCCTAATCTTGGCTACCTCTCTCTCTCTCTCTCTCTCTCTCTCTCTCTCTCTCTCTCTCTCTCTCTCTCTCTCTCTCTCTCTCTCTCTCTCTCATTTTTTAAAGCATTGGAAAAACTATTTTTTTTTTTATTTAGAACATAAGATTCTACAGATTAAACCCAATAATTGCTTGGTAGCTGACTTAAAACAAAGAGGATAGAGCTATTTGAAAACATGACTTTCTGAAGCCTTGAAAAATCCTTCATTGCAAAATGTCTTCTTTAGGTTTTTGAACTTTATGGATATAGCTTTTTCATCCTGAGCATTTGGCTCAAATCCAAATTGAATCAATTTAAATCAAAGGAATGCAGCTGCAGGGGTTTTAGTAAACTAGATCAAACACACACTGACGAAGCTATCCGTGGGAGACAGTTATTTTCTTTGTTTTAGGTAATCTAATTGCAAGAACACATGCTGCCCAATCCTATGCATGTTGTCTGGGAAGTAAAGGCCAACCCACACCACACGATTTCCGGCGCATCCCAGATGCATGCGGAGCTGTGCGGAGCTGTGCAGAGCTGTGTGGTCACCATTCCGGAAGAGAGCAGTTGAACGCGGGAGAGCTGCGCTCTCCCGAGTTCCGGCACAAGCAAAATTGTTTGTTGCCCATCTTTGAGGGGGCAGGTACACGGAGCTACTGCAGACACCAATCGGATGAGAGGGTGGGATGAAAGGGGTTGTCAATCAATCGGAACTCACTTGAGTCTCTGATTTCTCTTGGATCCGTTTCTCCTTCTCACAAAAGTTAGCAAGATTAATTCTATTCCCGGCACAAATTGTTTTGTTAGTTTTCTCTCCTTCCTGCCCCCCTCTCTTTTCTCTCGTGTATCGGACCGCACTTGTGCTTAGCCAATCACCGCTGCACTTTCTAAGAAGGCGGGACAACAGGAAGGACTATTCACTGGGAGACACTCGTGGAGACGAGGTCAGCGCGCGGAGGCGAGCGGCCAGGCACCTACGCTCACTCGCCACCGCGCCAGAGCTCGTGCGGTATGTGTCGGGGTTAAGACACACTAAAATCAGGGGGACGTCATGTGATGAGGAGTGCAGCCTTGAAAACAGTAAATATTGCCTGCTCTTAGACTTTGCTCAAGTAGCAAGCAGGTGCTATTTATTCATTGTCAGTAGCCAGCTGTGAGGTAGCTTGAGATGCTATCCCAGGATTCATTAGTTGGCAAGATAGTAATGAGGTGGAATCACTGAAAGCTCCAGCAGCTTTCACTCTTTGTTGGAAAACAGGGATTTGCTCCTGCTGTTCAATTAGTCTCCTTGAATTCCTTACTAGGTGACTATCACTACACTTTTATCCCAGAAGACTGCGATTGATAGTTTATCAGTAATTGTTTGTCACGCAGCAGAGCTTTCAGTCATCAAGGAAAAAGAGTACTGTAAACAGAACTGTTGTATATTATTAGAACTGCTATTCTGAGAAGTGTGAAAGGCTATTTCTGCTTTTTTGTTTTTCATGCTTGTATGCCATTAAACTGAAAAAAATGGCCTAATTGCTTAGAAAGATCTGGAAGAATACAGAGGGAAGATTGTTAGGTTAATTAAAATTGCTGCCAATTTGCAACTAACTGCCCTGGGTTGGAGTTTCAATATGTTGTTGATTCAGTCCTTTACCTAGTACTCTTGAATAAGTGTGCAGTAGATGTAGTCATGCATTATTGTGTTCAGAGTTCCAGAGCAGCAGTGCTATGATGATGCTAAGGCGGAGAAGCCACTGTCTTAGAAGAGCGGCACAATCCTGTGTCGATTAGCGCCGGCGGAGTGCGCGCTCCCCCAGCGCTGGTTGTCACGAACGTGTAAAAGCATTTTTGTGGCACCAGGAGAGTAAGGGCCACTGGCACAGAGGCCGGAGGCCCTTCTCCCTGGCGGATCATCCCCGTGCGTGCCGGGCAAGGTAAATTCTGCACTAGCCAGTGCAGGGGAGGGCAGACCGGGCAGTGTGGGAGGGTGGCCATTGGCCGCACCGGGCGGGGGGAGGGCAGGGATATCGGCGGCAAGCTCCACTGATATCCAAAGCCCTCTCCTGTCCCGGTGCAGCCTTACACGGAGGGCTTGAATGTAAACCAGCTCCAGAGCTGGTGTACATTTGAGTAGGCCCATTGGGCCTCAGGCCACTTACACCTGGGGAAGGGGACGATCGTCCCCTTCCCTCGAGGTGCACCCGGGCTGCCCCGCAGCAGCCTGGGACCTGGATATGATACGGCAGCCGGCCTAAAGGGCATCTTACACAGGATTGGGCTGGAGTTGGTTTACCATTCTGCTCTACTATGCACTATGGACCAGGTCTCTGGCTCCAAGTCCCGAGTCTTTGCCCCCAAGTTGCGAGTCATGAGTCCTTATCTTTGGTTGCGAGTCACGAGTCCCTATCTAGTTAATGGTGAAAACGGGTGGGTGCTGTGCTGGTGTGTGTGTGTGGGGGGAGGGGTGGCACTGGCAGGGCTGTAAACTCCAAGTCTTGAGTCGAGTATTTCGAATCTTTTATGATCAGCAAGTCAAGTCTGAGTCAAGTCATTGACACGACTTGAGTCTGACTCAATTCCGAGTCAATAGACTCGAGTCTACATCACTGCTATGCACATAGCTTTTTTATGACATTTTTCAAAACCAAAACAAATATAATAGCTTCCCTCTCAATTGAGCCTTTTCCTGAGTTGACTAACTAAGCTTGAGAGTGCCCAATATCCAGGTTTCTTTAAGGCAGATTGGGACATTTGCAGCATTGGTGTGGATTGAACCTTTGAAGGTTCGCATGGCCCCAACCAACTGCCTGTATTGCCTCCTGTAGAGCTGACTTTTGAGTACTGAGGATATGTGAACTCTCCTTTACAACTTATTTCTAATTCATTCTTGTATTCTAGGTAAATATATGTCATATTAAAATTCATGAGACTTATACGTTTCATATTTGTTTTTAGCAGTACAAGAGTAAGTGGAAAAGCGTTGCAAATAACAGATTCATGCAGAAAGAATATGTACATATCAGTAATTATAATGAGGTGGCTTTTAGCTTTTTACTATATCATGGGGAGATGATGTTAAAAAGAGACATAGTGCATAAAAATGTGTGTAGCACTGTTTTAAATTATAATGACTTAAAAATATTCAGTACAGGAATTATTTAGCTATTAGTCAGGACCAAGTCTATTTCAAGAAATCCTCTTGTTGTCGATGCCTGGAAGAGACTCTTCCTCCATTTTGCAATTCAGGAGTAACAAACGCATGACTGCAGTGTACCTGATCGTGGGGAGGTATATCACCCCCCCACACACACACACACAACTTCTCCCCAACCCTATCGGAGCTCAGATTCTGCTTTTCAGATTCTCAGAATTAAGTTAAGATGCTTTGCTAATGCATTGGGCTTACTCCAAATCATTGTGGATGGACTGAAATGGAGCCCTAATGGGTTTTGAAGTTAATGCTTGCTGTGGGAAAATTGTTTTATCTCAGTTGGCTGACCTAGGTTATAGATACAGCCGGCACTTCAGCATTTTACATCCACAGCAGCTTCCCAAGTACAAAGATTAAACTGACTGAGGAGCCTTTCAGAAGCGTCTTTCAGACTGTCATTTTGTAAAGTCAGCTCTAAAGTTGAGCAGATCACTTTTGTTGCCATAACAAGCAAAAAACGTTTTCAGCTACGAAGACCTTTTTGCCCACTGCGAATTTAGTAGAAGGCTGTTTGAGTCGTGCTGATAAGCTAAATAAGGATGCCTGCATTGTGAAACCAGAACTCCAGATATTGCCGAGATCTTGGGGTAGTGGATGCTTCACAGAGCATCCAGATAAAATTTTATTTTTGAAATAAAAAATCTTTGATACTTTCCAACACATTAGGTATAAATGAGAGGCAAATCTATTGCAATGGCAAAAAGTCCTTCTATTGTTGGGTTTGTGTAAGTGGTTTACATTCTGCTTTTGAAAAGCAAATCATTTTCCTTCAATCTTATGTGGAGAACAACAGTATGGCAATAGGAGTTTGGTAGTTCTGTGACTGCCAGCCATCAAAGACTGGAGCTACTATGAAGCTGGAGACACACCAGCCACGTTGCGTTGTGTAGCGTTGCGTCAGCACGCGGCTCGAAAATCTAGGTGTGTCCTCTTTTTTGTCAGATTGCACCGCAACGCAGGAGAGCGTGTTGAGGTGTGAGCAAAATTGGACAAATTGAACATTGGTCAATGAGAGGCTGCATTCATTGCTGTGGGATAAGGACGTGAAGCAACGTAGTCAATCAGAATCGAGTCTGAAAAAACTCTATTCTGATTGGCTAACAGAGAGCTCTGTAGCAGACAGCAGGGGGAGGGGTGGGGCAGGACGTCTTACACTTTTCTGGCGTCCTTCAGTGTAGACAGAGAACGTTGAGGTGCGGTGTGACATGTCGGCTACTCTCGCACCACACCGGGACTCAACGCATCCCAACGTAGGCGGTGTGTCCCAGGCTTAATGCAGCAGCTAAGTGGGGCTATCACTTCTAGCCACAAACACACCCAGTGGCCTTAGGCAAGTCACTAATAATTCCAATTTACTGTACAGTGCTGAAGAGTTACTGGACTAAAGTATGCAAACTCTTTTTCAGTGCAATCCTATGCATGTTTACTCAGAAGTAAGTCCCACTGGCTTCAATGGAGCTTACTCCCAGGAAAGTGTGTGCAAGATTGCAGCCTCAAACACTTGAACTGGACAAAATAAATGTTTATAATTTTTTAAAATTCTCTATTTCTAAGTCCCCACCCCATCCCTGTGTAAATACTAATGTAGCCAAGACAGTCCCCTCCCCCCAAAATGAAGGTTTCTGGATATTCACTGAACTCCAAGGGGCTTACAGAAGTTTGAAGCAGTAGCGGTCCTACACACCCCTGTAGGAGGGGGCTGTCACAGCAACACCCCCCCGGGACACAATACTACCCCCATGGGATGCAATATGCCCCAGCCCCTGGGGGGCGTGGCATCATCATTGTGTGCGGTGGCTGCATGGAAACACCCCCTGGTGCTTTTCAGCTCCTTTCTGGAGCCAAACGGTGCCTGGGGGGGAGGCAAAACTTGCAACCGACAACGGCAACACTGAAATCTGGGGTATGTTTACTTTTAATCCGGTGAGACTTATTCACAAGATGATGCACAAACTGTAACATTTTGTTGCAGAAATCCTCTTACTTTGATACTGATCAGCCAAGCAGAATCTTCATGGTAGTTTCTTCAGGGGTCATACTCTATAGCAGCATTTCTCAAAGTGGTGGGTAGCAACCCACCACCTTTTTCGGGCATGGCTGATACTCCTTAAGGGGGGGGCAGTCCAAATGTTGGAGGTGACACTCCAGACCCTTCAGGGAGCTGGTATCAGGTATGTTAAAAACAATGTTTCGGGGGCGGGCGCAATCCTGGATCGTTGCCTCTGACATCGCCCCACCCCTTCAAAGACTTACAGGGGAGTAAGACTACAGGGGAGTCTTGCAGTCTTACCCCTGTAAGACTTTAAGAACATAAGAACATAAGAAGAGCCCTGCTGGATCAGGCCAAAAGCCCATCTAGTTCAGCTTCCTGTGTCACACAGTGGCCCCACCAGATGCCTCAGGGAGCACAAGACAACAAGATAACCTGTTTGCCATTGACACTCCCTATTGAAACCAAAATGTGCTTAAAATGTGCAAAATGTGCTTAAGATGTGCTTAATCTCCTATTGAAACCAAAGAGACACAAAAGTGCTGTTTATGGTTATAGTTTTGTCTTGTGCTGGAAAGGGAGAGCATAAGAAGAGCCCTGCTGGATCAGGCCAAAGGCCCACCTAGTCCAGTTTCCTGTATCACACAGTGGCCCCACCAGATACCTCAGGGAGCACGCAGCCAACAAGATATTCCTGCTGCCACTCCCCTGCACCTGGTACAGAGAGAACCTACTTCTAAAACCAGGAGGTTGCTTATGGCTTGTAACCTGTGATGGTCTTTTCCTCCATGAATTTGTCCAAACCCCTTTTAAAGGCATCTAGGCCAGGTGCCATCACCACATCCTGTGGCAAGGAGTTCCACAGATGAATTACACGCTGGGTAAAGAAATATTTTCTTTTGTCTGTTCTAACTCTCCCTTCACTCAATTTTAGTGCATGTGCCCTGGTTCTGGTGTTGTGCGAGAGGGAGAAGAATTTCCCTCTATCTACTCTCTCCATCCCATGCATAATTTTATACGTCTCAATCATGTCCTCCCTCAGGCGCCTTTTTTCTAGGCTGAAAAGCCCCAGACTCTGTAGCCTTTCCTCATAAGGGAGGTGCTCCAGCCCACGAATCATTCTGGTCGCTCTTTTCTGCACCTTTTCCAATTCAACTATATCTTTTTTGAGGTGGGGTGACCAGAACTGGACACAATACTCCAGATGTGGCCTTACCAACGATTTGTACAAAGGCATAATGATATTGGCCGTTTTATTCTCAATCCCTTTTTTAATGATCCCGAGCATGGAATTGGCCTTTTTCACAGCCGCCGCACACTGGGTCGACACTTTCATCGACCTGTCCACCAGCACCCTAAGATCTCTCTCTTGATCCGTCACAGACAACTCAGAACCCATTAGCGTATATGTGAAATTTTGGTTTCTTGCCCCAATGTGCATCACTTTGCACTTACTTACATTGAAGCACATCTGCCATTTTGCTGCCCATTCTCCCAGTTTGGAGAGATCCTTCTGGAGCTCTTCACAATCCCTGCTGGTCTTCACCACCCGGAAAAGTTTAGTGTCATCTGCAAACTTTGAGAAACACTGGTCTATAGGTTTGTTCTTTCATTATGTTTAAAATCACTAACAACCTCTATGCAAAGCGGATAGCAGCACTTCCATAGGAAAAAAACCCTGGATTTTCAACTTGAAAAATAAAGCTACCTAATACCGAGTTAGACCTGTGGTCCATCTGGCCCGGAAATGTCTGTTCCAACTGCCAGAAGCTTTCCAAGGAGTCATGCAGAGATCTTTCCCAGCTCTGCAACCTGAGAGGTCCTTTTAACAAGAGATGTGAGGAATTGAATCGAGGGCCTTCCACAAGTACAGCATCTGCTCTACCCCTGGGCAAGAACCTCTCCCTATTTCTCTGAAATCTATGCATAGATCTAACAAGCAGGAAAGAGCCATTTGTCCCTCGGTGATGGGATATGTTTGTTTACCAGAACAGAGGAAGCAATATGTCTGAATCTCATTGTCAAGACTGGGGTCTTGCTCAGGCAATGCGATCCTCTCCAACTACAGAGCGGCAGAGCATGCACTCCACCGCTCTAAGCCATCGCAAACATGCCGTAAAGCACGTTTGCGATGATTCTGGAGTAAGGGCTGCCAGCTCAGAGGCTGGCAGCCCTCACTCCGCCGCCTTCCGGACACTGCGACTGCTGATACAGGTAAGTCCTGTCCTGCACCGATTGGTGCAGGAGTGGGGGGGAGGGCAGGCAGGGTTGTTGAGGGAGAGGAGCATTGGCCGACCTGGGCTGGGAAGGGGTGGGGATATCGGTGGTGCGCTCCGCCGACATCCTAGGTTCGTTCCTGGGTCTGGCCGGCCTTACTCCCCCACCCCGGATGTATGTCAACTTCGGAGCTGGCGTACATCTGAGGAGACCTATAGGGCCTCGGCAGGCTTGCACCCGGGGAAGGGGACGAACCCTTGAAATTGGTTTGGAAGCTGCAATTAGTGCAGAATGTGGTGACCTGGGTGGTCACTGGAGCTAGGCGATTTGACTCTGTTGAACCGCTGCTTCAGCGGCTACTCTGGCTGCCCAATCGTTTCCGAGCCCAATTCAAGGTGCTGGTAATGACCTTTAAAGCCATTCACGGTTTGGGTCCAGGATATCTGAGGGATACATGTATGGCATTCTCCCATACTTTCCGGCCCGCCCTCTTATTTCATCTGAAGGGGCTCTCCTGACAGTGCCACATCTATCTCAAGTTAGAGGAATGGCAGCACGTGGGCGAGCCTTCTCTGTTGTGGCGCCACAATTGTGGAACTCCTTGCCAGGGGACTTGAGAACTACCCCCTCCCTCATGTCTTTTCAGTAAGGGCGCAAAACATTTCAGTTTCGTCTGCGTTTGGGTGATGGGTTGATGTCTGACTTCTGAGTCTCAAAATGTTTTGCTCCGCTGCTTCTCTGCTTTATATTGCCCCCCCCAAGTGGATTTTATTGTTTTTAACTTATTTTTATGTATTGTTTTAAATTATGTGTATTTTTATCTTGATGTTGTAACCCTTGACGTTTGACATTTGCTTTGGCATGGGATAAGGCGGGGTATAATTTTTTTAAATAAATAAATAAATGCAGCAGTCGGCCCTTTGCGCCGTAAAAGTAGTATCATAGAGCCACAGGTGCAGCTTCATAGTTAAGATGAGTGCCTTTTTCAGCAACCTCTCATTACAAATGAGAACGCCACCCGCCTGTTCTTTTCACCATGGGCATCAAAACACCACGGGCTAAAGCCCACCATGGGCTTTAAATTCAGCAATCAGTTAAGACACATTTTGTCGCACTGAGCTTTCATCCATACATTTCCTTTCATCCAATGCTATTCAGTGCTTGGGTGCCAGAAAACTATAGAGCACAGTTCCTGTATGAGATCTGTAATTACAGCAATGCAAATATGAGGTCTACTGTGGTGCAACTGCATACAGCAGAAATCTGCTTTAATAAGGCAGAAAAAGCAAGGTTTCTTATTATTTTGAATGAAGGAAAAATAATTGCCCAATAGATGCAACCTGCAAATTTGTCGGTGCTTGCATTGTTTCAAAACTCAAAGAGCTGTGATTACTACAACAAATATTTTTTTTTCAGTCCACTGCAAATCAAAAATGCTATTTGAAAAAGTATTTGTTCCAAAGAAAACAATCCATTACTTCTTGGCAAATTTGAAAGGTCATATTTTAACATTGCCTGGTTTTGTGTGTGTGTGTGTGTGTGTGTGTGTGTGTGTGTGTGTGTGTGTGTGTGTGTGTGTGTGTGTGTGTGTGTGTGTTCAGAAAACAATCTTACATCATTTGATGATTTTTCTCCTGTGCACCTGCTGAAGAGAACATTTACCTCTGCTCAGCCACAAGTGAAACTGATGGACACTTGTTGGCAAGTATTTTTCAACTAGTTTGACCTTATTCCTTTAGAAATCAGCCATTCTCCAGGGCAGGCTGTGGCTAGTAAATCAACTGTAGTGTTAATCAATAAAAGTAATCAACCCCTGAGGCCATGCCTGTCTATCACAATACGTTAGCAACTGAAGATTGTGCTAGTCTCTAAAATACTGTTGAAAGGGTAAACAAAAAGATGCTTTGGTTTTCTCCCCCCAAAATATTTTTGAACTTGGTATCCACACCAATCAGTCCTGGATGTTTTAGAGGTTGTGCCCCACTCATAATTCGGTGGAGGGCAGTCCTGAAATAGCATGCCAAAGGAGTGCCACAAGCCCTGTTCTTCCACCGCACTAGCCCTTATCACTTTCTATAAACTGGGTGCTGTACCTAGTAATGCAAAAATTTTGATTTTTACTTTAATTAAGATATTTTTAGGCCTCTCCTGGTGTTAAAAAGCACGAGTCCCCTTCTCCATTTTGGCTACATAAATTTATCAATTCACCATTCTCAGTATCCAAGCTATTATGTCACTGTGACCCCAGAAAGAATGCTTTACACCAGAGGTTCCCAACCTTTTGGCTCCACGTACCTCTGGCCCGCTGCACATCACCAGAAGTGCTGGTGATGTCATCGACACATACATCCAAGTTCACGGCCATGCCGGAGTGCAGAAATACGAGGTAAGACACAAGGGAGGTTAGGAGGGCCACTGCAGCCCGTGCACTCGAGCTGCCATTTTTCAGGCTCCTATGCGGTGCCACACTGCCGAGATGGCGGCCGTCATTTTGGCTGCCAGCAGCCTGCATACCACCAGCCTGTGGTTCACCTACCACTAGTGGTACACATACCACAGGTTGGGAGTCTCTGCTTTATACCATACACCAGCGGTGTCACGAGCCGGTGCGTCACCCCGGGTGAGATCACCCCAGTTGCATCACCCCGGGCTGCATCACCCCAGGTGCGTCACCCCACACACACCCACAGCTGCGTCACCCACCCACCACAGCCGCGTCAACCCCCCTGGTACTCATTCTACGGCCCATGCCTGCAGGCCGAGCCGTGTCATCTTTGGCGGCTCGGCCGCTTCTAAGTAGGCCGGGCGAGGCTTCAAGCAGCGCATGCACACAATGCTGCTCGAAGACTTGCCCTCAAAAGGGCTGAATGAAGACCCAATTGGTCTTTGTTCGGCCCTTCTGAGGGCAAGGCCTTGAGCGGCGTTGTGCACATGTGCTGCTCGAAGCCTTGCCTGGCCTACTTAGAAGCGGCCGAACCACCGAAGAAGACACGGCTCAGCCTGACGCTCTCCCGGGGGTGACGTGGCGGGAGGGGGTGACATGCTGGGAGGGGGGGGTGACAATTGAAAAGAATTGCAAGGGATAAGTTCATAAGGAATACAAGTCAACATCCGCACACATCACACCGTGTAGAAATTTGTGAAAACATGAAAAACAATATGAAATGTTGGCTGCCTACCTCAGCAACAATATGTATAGTACTAATAGCAGTGTTATTCTGTGTCTAAAGAAAATGTATGCCTGATATTATAAACCATAGATTTACTCTCCTACCTGTAACTGATTTATGGTTTTATTATAGTGGAATATTTGATATTTAGTTGTTGTTTTTAACTGTAATCCCCTTGCATAAGGTTTTATAACCATGCCGTGAAATATCATTGGAAGCCTATCACTTGTAAAATCTCTGCCTCCACATAACTTTCTTTTACAAATCTACTGAGCGTTGTTTTACAATACACAAAGCTTTAATTTTTATGTGATCTGTTAATTTAAAAAAAAATTCTAAACAGGACCTGCAGAAAGCATACAAATCATGGGGGGGGGGCAGGGAGAACCTTCTCATTGATGCATATACAGGGTTGATGTAGCAAGCTTAGTAGATGGCTATAAAACAACAGCAAAGAAGATTGCTGCATAGAAAATGATTTTTTTTCCCCAAATAAAAAGTAACTCAGTTAACTCTAGTCAACATAAAATTGGCCCTGAAATGGAAAGAGCTCATCTTTACTAATTTCAACGGGCTGAAAATGAAAATGACAATAAAATCTGTTGATTGGCTGAAAAATACACATAATTGGAGAAGCAGTCCGCATTGTGTACATACGTGTTGTAAGTGCCGTCGGGCATTTACCAGTATAAGTCTATGGAACAATCTATTGCGGATCTCTCAGAAACCGTAGCCAATTTTGCATTCTCATTGTCATATTCGTGTTCAGCACCTCAAAATCTATAAGATTTTGACTAATTTAATCTTGGGGGTATGACCGTTGTTAAAAGTTATTGTCCAGTGTAATCAACACATACCAAAGAATTTTGCATTGTGAATATGTTTTGCTTCTGTAGTGGCATCATGCTGATAAATTAAAGATCTCAAAATATCACATAGATTTATCCATCTTGCCATAGAAAATAGGAAGCCTAAAGTCTGATTTGTCAGAAATTGTGCCAGCTATCTCTATGGTATTCTTGATTTGCTCACTCTCCAGTTTTTATTTTAAGCCATCAGACAGATATCTAGCCTGCTACTAGGAGTCCTGTCCTACTGCCCCCCCTCTGGTTGACAGTCCCATCATCTAGGGCACAATCCTGTGTACCTCTTGCACCAGTGTAACAGTAGATCCCCCGGTGTAAGAGCATTTATGCCAGTGTAACTTGCTGTATGCCGACGGACGCAGGACGGACACCGACTTAACCCCCGTCGGACACCTCACATGCGCAGTTCGGACATGAAATGGACACTGGCGCAACTCGGTCGGCACATGGGGCATTCTGGGGACATTCAGACACCCCCCATATGCCCCCTGCGCTGGCGGAGTTGTGCCAGCATCCGTTCCGCATCCGAACTGTGCATGTGAGGTGTCTGACGGGTATTAAGCCGGTGTCCGTCCTGCATCCATCGGCATACAACAAGTTACACTGGCATAAGTGCTCTTACACTGGGGGATCTACTTTTACACTGGTGCAAGAGTTATACAGGATTGGACTGCTAATCTTTTCAATTACTATCTCACACCTCCTGAGCCTGATTTTCCATGTTATTTGATCCAGTGCATGGTTCTTCTGCTTGCTCCGTAGACTTCTTTTTGATTGTTTCATTTGTAAACTGGACCAAATTCAGGATTTAACAAATTCAGGATTTAATCATTGCAAGCTCGTTTTTTCAGAACACCCATTTTAATCATCCAGCCCTAGTAAGAATCCTAAATATTACTGTGAAAGTCGGTTCTTAGATTTTCACGATGTGTCCAGATTTTAGAATTAGTAACAAACATCCTGCCGGGAAACTCCGTCGTCAATGTAATTTTATTGTTATAAAATGGATGTTATAAAATGTAAAGTTTTAACGTCTATTTTATAACAATAAAATTACATTGAATGACAGAGTTTCCCGGCAGGGTGTTTGTTTCTAATTCTAAAATTACTATGAACATTTGCAGTTCAAGGACAGCATGCAGACTCTCGACAGTCTTACATCTGGTTTGAGAATATTTCTGCTGCTTCACAGATTGTCTAAGACTTACTAATTGTCCTATACCTGTATCAGTTATCATGATATTTATACTTACGGCTGCCCTTGTGGCGTCTCTCTCTTTTTTATTCCATAGATTAGTCATTCAACTTCATACAAGTTGTCACAGTGCACACAGTAGCCTGCATTGTGAGGAGAAGGGGAGGCAAGCAGAACAGTTTAGGTAGCCCCCTTATTGCTTCTTTCTCTACTGGCTACAGCCATTAACACCAAGTGCAGAGCAAATGTGAAAGCAGCCAAGCGGGAATGAAAGGCAGTCTGTGCATCTGGGGCAGAGGATATAGGGTTGAGGGCTCAGCAGAAACCTCTGAAGAAAGAGGCAAAGATGCTGGGAAATGGTCCCAGAGGAGAGGAGGAAGTGGGTGTGGTATACATAGAGCTGGCCCATCTATGAGGCCAACTGAAGCAGTCTGCCAGCCTACTTGCCTCCACTGTTCCTCCTTCTCCTTTCCCTTTCTGGATTGGAAAAGGAAGAGGGGGACAGAGAGGAAGAGGAAAAGTGGAGGAGAGGAGAGTGCTGAGCTAGAACATTGGAGAGTGGGAGGAACAGAGGCTGGCACATCATCAGTAAGGGGGGTTGGCAAGCCACCTCAGGTATCAGGAGGCCTTAGGCCAGCCCTGTGTACAGAGACGTTCCTACGGTGGGGGCGGTACTTTAAGTTGCGCCCCGTTCTAGTCCCTGTTTACAAGCCGGCACGAGGCGGCCCCACCCCCTCGCTGTCGGAGCCATTCCATGCGGAGAAGGCAATGGGCAGGAGACTCCCTGCCTGTTGCCTTCTCTGCACAGAATGGCTCCGATGGTGAGGGGGAGGGGCCGCCTCGTGCCGGCTTTTAAACGGGGACTAGGACGGGGCACAACCTACAGTACCGCCCCCACCGTAGCGACACCTCTGCCTATGTATACCCTCTACCGACACCTGAGGCATAAAAGGGAGAGAGTGGGAGTGACCACCTGGCCTCAAGGGATCGAGGGGACCAGCCCTTCCCCCAGGCTTCTGCAAAAAAAGTATTACAGGGCAAGTGCCAGTGAAGGGTGGGTTCTACAGATGAAGAGCCCAATCCCATCCTTCCCCACCTCCCCCGCCCGCTGATGCAGCCGCGCCAGAAAGTCATGTGTTGTATCCAGCAGGAGGGTGGCAGAGGATCGGGAGGCTTTGGAGGGAAAAGGAGATTTCCACTTACCTTTCCTGCCCCACAATGGGTCTCCTCAGGAAATACAGAATTCATGCTACAAATTTGAACTCTCAAATATGCTATGATTAAATGCAGGATAATTGGCTTGGATAAATGGGTTAACAGTGCAATCCTATGCATGTCATGTCAACTCAGAAGTAAGCCCAACTGAGTTAATGGGGCTTACACCCAGGTACGTGTCCATAGAACTGCAGCCTTAGCATAGTTTTTTTTTTAATATAATGTAAGAGGGATAAAATTAGTTTGCTGTATGTCTGATTCATTTTACCAACAAGCCTCAAGAACTTCTAAAGAGAATTATGAGCATTAATAGTCATTTTAAATATCTCCCACGGGGTCGTGAAAATGGGATAAGGCCTTTCTTATGGAATGACATACATATAACTTAGAGCTACACAGTTAATCTGTGCTGCATTATAAACCAAAGCACTTCCCCTCTATATTTTAGCCCAGGAACTGTAGCTGGAGAAAATCTTTAAATAATTCAGATCCAAGTTTGTGAACCTGGGTTTTCTCACGTAATTTTCAGTTTAAAAAAAAAATGTTTGATTGGAAGAAATAGGAATTGGTGAGTAGCTTTAGGAAAACCCACAGAGTATTTAGCAATCCATCTATTCTATAGAAATCTAGTTATGCAGCATACAGTGAGGTAAGCATTTCCCTCTGCCTGAGCAAATTACTCCATTCCTCTGCTTCAACAAATTGCAGAGTGTGGGATTTTAATATTGCAACACCTCAGTGCACTGTTAAGTCATCTAGAATTTCTATCAACACAGAAGAAAGCTTTTGACCTCCTTCAGTATAGGGTGTCTGTATGAATAGCAACTCCATAAGACACACGGTTCTTGATTATACATTTTCTTCTGTCACAGACTTCATGCACGGTCAAGTAATTATGTATGTTGATTCTCATCCACTTCAGAGAGCTAGCTGTTTTAGTTTGTTGCAGCAAAAACAACAAAGAGTCTTGCGGCATCTTAAAGATTCATACACTCATTGATGCATAAGCTGTCGTGGGCTGTTGTCTACTTTATCAGATGCATGAAATGTTATACTCGGGTGAAACGTACACATGAATTTAGAGGAGAAAATGTAAACAGTGGGACCGAGCAGTCATGAAATGTATATAGTGTGTGTCAGTTCTATGTAAAGTTTAAATATTATTATTTATTATTAACAGTATTTATATACCGCTTTTCAACAAAAAAAGGTCACAAAGCGGTTTACAGACAAATCACATGATTAAATGGCTCCCTGTCCCAAAAGGGCTCACAATCTTAAAAAGTTGCAGAAGAACACCAGCAAACAGCCACCAGAAAAGACACTGTGCTGGGGTGAAAGGGACAGTTACTCTTTAAATATAAGCTAAGTACCATGACAATTTGAAACAACATTAATTGGTGATAATAAAAACTCTTAGTTCAGATCAGAGGTGTCACTAGGGTTTGCCACACTCCGGGCGAGATCTCATGGAGTCACACCATGGTCTCTTGTACCAGACCATACAGAATCCTGAATAATGTTTTATGTACTAATGTTACTCATAAATTATAATTCCTGTATATCACTGAATGTAATGGCAATAGTAGTGACATAAACCTTGTCAACCTCGTAAGACATGCCAGCATTCAATGGGGAGCAATAATATCGAGCAGCCACCTAACCGGTCACTGACTAGCTAGATTCCAGCAGACAGAAGGAATGGGAGCCCTACTGTAATCCCCCAAAATCAACACTTTTGGCAAAAAACAAAACCTTTCTCAATCCCACTGCCTGCACTCTTGCCTTATTCAACAACAGATTTCAGCATCTGTTAAGTAAAGCCAGCAGGCTCCTACTTCCAAGAAACATGACTGCAAAACATGACAGGGCATGCAGAATGCCTACAAGGGAAATAACCTACTGCAATGGTCTTTGCAACTGCAGCTACTTGAGATCCTTTTCAACTGGAGATGTCAGGGGAGGCATCTGGAACCTTGTGCATGCCAACAAGTTTGGTCCCTTTCCTTCAATCACAGTCAGAACCATTAAAACCCATCTTCTTCCACTGGTGCATTTTTGCCCCACCAGTAACAAATGTATTTAATAGAATAGATAGAAAGTCATTTTGGTGTCACCCCTCCCTGGGGTGTCACCCGGTGTGGTCTACCCCCGCATCCCCAGCGATGCCCCTGGTTCAGATAAATTAATTAATCCTCTAATGTGACAGAAAACCATTGTCTTTATCAAAGCCCAAATGAATAGAATCAAACCTCTTGATTGATTTTAATTAATCAGTTTCCTGCTAGAGCCTCCCTTAGCAGTTTCCTTTGAAGCCACCATTTTTGTGGTGCTAGGATGAAGCATGGGACTGGCCAGAGGTCAACAGCATTTCGTAGCACAACTGGCCAATCAATACAGAGAAGTTGGTGCACCTTTAACGTTAAGCACTGCCTGTGCCTTGAGCCATTTGCTCAGTGGCAGCCATTTCTTCTTCAGGCACCTTAAGTGACACTGCCTGTCACCTTGAGCTTTTTGCTCACTGCCAGCCTTGCCTCCTTCCATGGTCTAATTTGCCTGTATAGTGTCACTGGTCACAACTGGCAGGTCCAAGTGTGGGCATGGATGGAAGTTAAGGCTAGGCTATGGTGGTGAGCATCATCAGGCGTCATTATATGATGAAGGGTTGTTTCTTCTACCAATTTCTCACAGCCCACCAGTTCAAGGAAATATGTGGAGGAGGCTTCCTTAGGGTCCAGGGTTCTTTTTTCTATGCAGGGCTGATCAGTGTGAGTTACCTTTAAGGTGAGCTGGCAGTGAGTTGTACACATCAGTTAAAGGACTGATCCAGTGATTGGAGCCAGGAGGGGACAGTAGGAGCCCCATCCTCTAGCTCTTGTCTTAGATTGTAGGAAGTCCAAACTGGTGGAATTAATGATGTCTGAGATCGGGGGTGGTGTAACCCAGAATGCCATCTGATGCCAATTTGGGTCTGTTCCTTGCATGGCTTCTTGAAATGCGGAAGTGTGGGATTTCCAGTGTTATTTAAAGGGACCGCATGAAAGAAGGAGGCAGAGCTCCTTAATCCATGCGGTTCCTGTAAATCAAACTGGAAGTTCCACACATCCGTGTCTGAAGAAACCATTCAAAGAACATGGTAAAGGGACAGATGATTTGTTTACTGCTCCCTTTTAGCAGGCAGAAAGTGGATCAATGTGGTTAGTTTCTGTGGTAAGCTGGAGGGAGGCAGTGGTGGCAGACTCGGGGTAAAGGGCACCCTGAATTTGCCATCCTATTACCCCCCCCCCAATCTGTCACTGATGTGGCCTGCATCACCTAGCCTCATGGATGGGCTGCCCAATCGGAGATGTATTTGCCTTATTTCAGATGTCTAAAATTAGAATCAAGATGTGGTCTTTTGCTCCCTCGTATTTTCCTTCTGGAGTGTGTGCACAATATTAGTATTGTATGAACTCAGGTTCTGTTTGACATTGCAGATGCCCTCTTTCACCCCAACAAATGAAAATTACAAATGCTGAGGTACAGACAAGAAGGATCTCCAGCAAACTACTGTATAAATGGCCATTGGTGTTGCATGGGGAACTCGGTAAACCAAACAGTCATATATCTGCAACGGCCATGAAAAATGGAGCACGATAACATATCCATCGGAAGTTTAAACAAAGTCTTGATTTGCATAATACATTGCAGAAGCTGTTCAAAAGCAAGAGCCTCCATCCATGTGGAAATATTATTCCCATAATGCCCTCAGAGTAAATGTCTGGGTGGGTTGCAATCATTTGCCTTGTAATTGCCAGTCATGTTTGGTAAGTTAGGACCGCCAGGGGACAACTGCAAGACTTGCCAGCAATTGGGGAGAAAAATGTATTTCACTCCTACAAGTTAGCATGCATTTCTCTTTCAGTAATAGTCCATTTTGTGCCCTTCCCCAACGCAAATCCGAGGACCCTTTTCTGACATTTATACCTATTAGTAAAACTTGAAGATCTCCTATTAGATAATGGATCATCCATTTTCATGACTACCAATTTTATGTAAGTCACTTGTGCATAGAAGAATCATGATGTGGGATTTTATTCGTTGGAGCTGAAAGATTGGTAAGGGTAAGAGGGAAAGAGAGAGAAGGATCTGAATGGGAAACTATGGAGCTGTTACAGTTTTCAACCAGTTTCTAAGATGTCCTTGTCATTGAAGAAACTGAGACACAGAAGAGGACGTGGGTTTCTCTAGGGCGGCTTTTGTCTGTGGTCCTAAAACATTCCTGTCGGCCTGCAAGGTGATACTTACTTGGGGCTGATTTTTTCTAATAAAAATAATAAATACATTTTATCATTACTAATCAATACTGTATATATCGGCTCCTTTCCATTTTCTAAGAAAGTCTTCAAAGCGGATTACAATAAAAGTAATCATATAACAATAATACGCCCACTGAGACTCCTCTTACTACACCTTCTGCTGGGAAAGCAGTCTCAGTTTTCTTACCTTGCTTCCCTTCCCTCCCTGGAAATTGCAAAGGCTACTGCTAGCCCTCCTAGATTGGCTTTTCAAGCCCTTTTCTGCCTTTCTCTGCACCTCTGAACCAGGAGATCACTGTGCTTTGGCATCCTAATCCCGTACAGCGCAATCCTGCACAGGATGCAGGCTGTGGCCCAGGCTCACCTCGGGGGAAGGGGACATTTGTCTGGTGTAAGCGCCGGAGGCCCCAATGGGCCTCCTTGGATGCGCGCCAGCTCTTACATCCATGTAAGGCCAGCCCAGCCCAGGAAGGGGCTTGGAATATTGGTGCTGATATTCCCACCCCCTCACAGGCTGGGCTGACCAATGGCCCCCTCCCATGCCACCCCAGCCCTCCCTACCCACGCCCTCCCATCGACCAGGCCTAGGATGTACCTGGGTCAGCTGGCGCAGAGTCTGGTGGATGGCAGAGTGAGCGGCTGTGGCCGCCATGCCGGTGCCGCTTACTTCTGAGGAGCAGCAAAAGTGCCTTATGGCACTTTTGAAACTCCTTAGGCCAGCAGAGCGCATGCTCCGTTGGCTGATAATTATGCAGGATTGGGCTGCCCACC
The DNA here is from genome assembly GCA_026170595.1 of Plestiodon gilberti rubricaudatus. Taxonomy (NCBI): domain Eukaryota; kingdom Metazoa; phylum Chordata; class Lepidosauria; order Squamata; family Scincidae; genus Plestiodon; species Plestiodon gilberti. The sequence goes on from JANXHW010000002.1 coordinate 44,391,152, forward strand.
ACTTTGTCCAGGCATGGAGGGCCCAGGACATGTGTGAGCAATGAGTGTATGGCCTTAATTGCATGAAACGGGTTCAGACTTCAAAGAATAATTCAAACTGACCCAATATTGCCCTTTTTAGGCATCATTAAGGGCTAAATGAACGCTCATTTGTAGAGACTCTTCTGTGGATTCAGCTGTAGAACTCCCAACACATGTTTCAATGAGTGTGTGTAGGTCCCCACATGCATTCATTGTAACATGTGCGGTGGGTTTTACAGCTGAATGCACAGAGGGGTCTCTTCATAGGAACCTGCTGCCATGGACCTGCTCCACACCAAATGCATCATTTAATCTTACGTAGGAGTATTCTGGGGGAAAAAAAAATCACCCCAAACTATTTAAATCAATGTTGAAATTTGCATAATACATTGCAGAAGCTGTTCAAAAGCAAGAGCCTGCATCCATGTGGAAATATTATTCCCATAATGCCCTCAGAGTAAATGTCTGGGTGGGTTGCAATCCCACGGTACAAGGTACAGTATACCTTACTTTTGACCATTTTCTAATTACTGCTAATTAGAGAGGTTTCTGATCATGCATCATACATAGTATGCTTAACAATTTGTTAGCATGTTGGGGCACAATATAGGGTTCTGAGGCTTTCAAAGAACAGTTAAAGGAAAAGGTAAACCAGCTTGGTAATGGTGTCATAGACTTTCCCTGATTGTAACTTTGAAGTATGCCATTTCATTATCCTGTATATGCACTAATAGAGTATATTTGAAATTTGAAGAACACAGCAATTAGGCATAAAGATGACTATACTTAAAAAAATACTTTGTTATGGAGAGCATCAAATACAGGTATGTGCTATTTACCACAATGTGTATTAAAAATGAAGCTTGTTTAAAAGGAGATATTTTCCACGATTTCAAATATAAACTATCAAGCAGTGGTATGAAAAGAAAATGGGCTGGAATAAGACTTTTACATGCTTGAATTAAAAGACTCCTATTAATTTATGAAGTTCATTTGACTAGAAATCCCGGAAAAACCATGTTAAATCAAAACTCTGCTACCACTGATTAGTGGAAACTTTAATAGATGGAGAAATCAGGCTAAATTTGGAAGTATGGATTTTTAAAATATATTTCATGCAGCTGTGTCAGCTGAAAGCTCATTTGCACGACACCTTTGGGGTCTTTTTTCTGTCATCATAATTGGAAAATTGAGATGGTGAAACCATGTGTTGAGCATTCTGTACTGAGCACTCACCCTCTCAGCCCTGCTGCAGGCAGAATGGGGCAGTGTGGCCCAATGGTGGTTCAGTGTGCTCAGGGGTGACATTATCAGTCACTACCAGGCTGCATGAGTCCCTATCTATTTAATGGGGGAAATTGGTTTAAACCTGACTAAAATTCAACTTGTCGTAAAAGGCTCCAAGTCGCGAGTCGAGTCTTTCGAGTCTTTTACAATCGCCGAGTCAAGTCCGAGTTGAGTCATTGACACGACTTGAGACCGACTCAAGTCTACATCACTGCAGATAAACTGTGGATGGGCGCAGGAGGGTGATACCAGCATTCAAGAAAGACGGTGGGGAAGGGAAGGAAGCATAAGGAGGAAGTGCAGGAGATGGAGTGGTGGAGGAGACAGGAAGATGGGTGGGAAGAAAGTGAAAGCAATTGAGAGGAGAGGAGGATATCAGGAAATGTGGGGAGAAAGGGGGATGAGATAAGACCAAGAGGAAAGAGAAGGATTGGCAAGAAGGGTCGAGGGAGACCACTTGGGAAGGAATCCTGGATGGAAGTGGAAGGAGAAAGTGATGGGGAGTGGCAGGGGAGCTTGGGAGAGTGGGGTGACAGGCTCCTCAAGCACATGGACTCAGTAGCGGGTGTAGAACATGAAGATACTGCCACCCCAATGCTGCAGGTGCAAGGAAGGGGCAAGGGAAGCCCGCGGGTTGGAAGCAAGATCCTAGGACCATCAGACCCAGCAAACGTGATGAGGCAGCAGATGACTTGGACACTGCACTACCCACAATGCTCCTTCTGCCTGGTAGAGGGCAGGAGGAAAGTTTCTACCTAAGGCTGGACTGGGGGAAGAAAACCTCTGAGTAAGGATTCTGCTGAAATGGGGTGCTGTAACCCAGAGAGGGAGGCAACCATTACCAGCACTCCTTTTTGTGTTAATTCAAATAAAAAGGGCAAATTCATTTTGCCCTTTTTATGTTAAAGGGCAAAATGGAGTAAATAAGTCACCCTGATCTGCCTGTATCTTCCATCAGCCCCATGGTCTTCCTGAACTTTGTTGGATGTTGAGCTTTCCCCTTGAGAGGAGGAGACAGAGGCAATACACTCTAGCCTACCTGTACAAATGCTCCAGCAGGATAGCTTCAGTGGTAGACCTAGACCTCGCTTTGACCTTAATTTTCCATCAGTGGGTAAAGGTAAACAAACACAACCACCACAATGGAAAAGAAGCCCTAAAGTGGAAAATGGAAATAAACATAAGAGTGCCCTGGAGTATGTACAGAATGTTGTTTCCTCATCAGCAGATACCCACAGTACACTTTCAGTGCAACATGCTTCCAAATCAAAGGGGCAACACTTCTCATATTAGAAATTAAACTCTTCCTAGGCTCCATAAAGTCAAAAGATGTATTTTCCCCTCTGTGGAACTAGTAAGCTTAAGCCATCTGAAAAGAAAAAGGGGGGGGGAACACACTCATTGGGAAGGAAATGGTTTTCAAATATGCAAAAGTAAAAATGCTCTTACATTTTTGTCTCATTACTTCTGTCAGTTTAAGCTTAGCAGGCATAAAAACTGACAAGCTCATGTACCGTCTTGGCATGATAAAATCGCAAGAGAAACTGTAGCTGACAATCTTCCAGCAGATTTTCAAAAAGAAGGCTGCATCTTTTCAGTGTGGGTGGTCATCCACAAAATAAACTCAGAAGTAACCACGCTGACAGGACAGTGATGCAACTTTTCAACATCTCTCGAGGCAGAACCTGCCTGTCAATTGATGCGGAAAAAAATATTATTCTTGTTTTATCCTGGTTATGTTCGTTTTTACATTATTTTTATATATCTGCCCCCACCCTGTCACCAGGAGGAAATCTCACATTTGGCAACCTCCTAAGTCTTCTTTGTTTTCTCCTTCCCGTATAAGCACACACATTAAGCTGTTTAATGGGTGGAAGGGAAGGCAACTTAATCAAGGCAAGCTAGCTCAATTAAGCCATCCAGGAAACACTGCTAGGACCATCGTGAACCATCAAGAAAAGTCCGATGCCCAGCTCAGCCCAGTATTGTTCTTATTGTTGCCTGTTAATTGCCAATCAAAACTATTGTGTAAACTGTATGACTTTGTAAAGTATGCCTCTTCCGTTCTACCATGTGACATGCTATTGTTCTGGGGTATAAAAGTATGCGCTGGGAAGAGCACGAGGTCTTCATTCTAATTTCTTGGAATGTTTTCCACCCCTCTGTCTTACTATTAAAACTCATACTATTTTCTGAGCACACCAGTCTTCTTGTTCCTCTGTCTACCTCCATTGAAAAATTTCGGCTTCAGTTTTGGTGTCAGAAGTGGGATTTGCAGCCTCACTCCTGGCGCTGCTCCTTGGCTTTGGAGCTCTTTTCTTCCTCACTGTGGAAGAAGTTTTTCTTTTTCTCGAGGTGAGGTGGAACTGCGCTCCTTGGCGGGGAGCTGCGTTTTGGCGGACCGGCTGGAAGATCCCTAAAAGGAAGCATTGGACTCTGCAAGACGGGTGAGATAAGGAAATAGTATTGGGGGGGGGGGAGTGAATGCTTTGTGTGAAAGTCTATCAAAAAGGGTTTTGTTTTATTGTTGCTTTCTACGGACCTCAGCCGCCCTGAGCCCTGTGCGAAGAGAAATCTTGTGACCGTGGGTGTCTCAATAGCAAGGGGGGTCCGGTTCTTTCCTATTTCTTCTCTTCCAACTCTCTGTAGTGTCTGAAAGATTGCGAGAGTGTGAAAAAAAAAAACTGGCCAGCTTATTGTGGGAAAATCTAGGTAGTTCTTGTCTTGTAGGGAAAAAGTACCAAAGGCAAGGGAAATAGTTTAAAAGGCTTGCTAGGAAATCTTCCTATTGAGAGTCGCCCCCTGTACTTGAGCCGGTTAGGTAGAGTCAGGGTAAAAGAGTCATTTGCTAGGTTCTGGCACGGTCCGGGTTAGCTAAAAGGACACCCGACTATTGAACCGTTACAGCAATCTCCGGGAGGTATGGGTGAGCACCAGAGTAAGTTTGAAGTGTCTCAGGGAAGCCCCCTCTGCCACATGATGAGGAATTTCTCTCTCCCGGGAGAACTCCCCAAGGGACTAACAGTAAAAAAACTCTCTGCGCTTTGCAGAAATGACTGGGTAAAATTAGGCAAAAAGAAGGCACTAGCATGGCCTGAGGAGGGCACTTTCGATTTAAGTGTAATCCGACAATTAGGGAAAATAATTGCAAAAAAACGCCCCGGCCAAATAGCTTATTGGATGTTATGGGAGGACCAGGCGGAAAAACGCAGAACAAAAAGCGTAAACGCCAGCTTAAAGGACTCCCTCGAAAAGGAGCGTGCCAAAACTAAAGAATTGGAAGCTCAGGTTAAAGCCCTGGCGCAGGAGACAGATATCCTGATCGAAATCCCAGCCACAAAGGAAAAAACTGCGAAATTAATCTATCCAAGAATTCCCCCTCTAACCCCCTCTAAAACTCTCCTTCCAAACCTCCTTAATGATCCCGATGAAGATCTGCTGGATGCCTGGATGGGGCTGGTGCCCACGGCGCCTCCTCCTCCAGATGCCCAGCCCCCTGCAGGGCTTTTACCCGGTGTGTCCCCTCCGTTGCAAGGACTTGCAGCACAGGGGGTAACAGCTGCGGTACAGCCCGCCACGAATGTAGCCTCCTCTGCGACCGCTGACTCACCAGCGATCGCAGGAAGAATTGTACACCAAGAAACCTGCCCACTGGGAAAAAGGGATCTAGAATTGCTGCAGTCTTTGTCCATTACTGAGCTGCAAGCATGCATTGTTCCAAAAGAAGATACTGTGATTAGTGTTAATTCTGAAAAAGGGAAAGTCTCGATCCGAACAGAACAGGGGTTCATAGAAGAAATTGTTTTTTCAAAGCGCCATTTCCCGGAGCTATTCTTGAAGGACCAGACCAGCTCCGAGGGAATGCTGACCAGGGCTAAAACTAAAGCGGCCGTTTTAGCACCCATCCGAGCGTTTCCTGGTCCACAAGGAAACCCTCAGCTCATACATGTGCCTTGGTCAGCAGCCGAGATTATAAATTTGAAAACCCTGCTACCCTCTCTGCGGGACAACCCCCCAAAGTTTAGGGAGGAACTAAGGTCCATTATAAATATATATAACCCGACCTATCAGGATCTGGACTGGCTATTAAAAGGTGTCCTGCCAGCTCCAGACTATAATTCCTTAATGCAGCAAGCAAGAAGGGGCCCCGCAGACCAGCCACCCCACCAGGGAGCTAGATGGCCACTTGTCCTTCCAGAACTCGCTACCGGCAATGCGGACTACTGGACCGCACTGCGGGAAGCCCAGGAGGGTCTCCTGATAGCAATCACGGAAGCTTTCCGACGAAAGCTGGATTGGGGAAAAATCCAGGATTGCAAGCAAAAAGATAATGAAACCCCCCGTGATTACTTTGATCGTTTCCGGACTCTGAGTCAGCAGTACTCTAATCTTGACATAGAGGACGTTGATAATCAAAAATTACTAGTCCCCACTTTTGTAGAGGGCCTCCTAACCCCCATACGGGATAAACTGAAGGATATTGTTTTAAATTGGCAGAACCAACCCTTTGATCACATAGTGGGGGTGGCATCCCAGTTCTTCGAAAACCTACTTGCTGAAGGTAAAAAGGTGAAGGAGAATAAGACAAAACTCCTAGCCATGCAAGTCCAGGAATACGAGGAAAAAGGGGGGGGGAAGGAGGCCCGGAACGAAGGTGACCAGAAAAAACAGGAAGGTGACCGGAAAAGAATTTGTGGTTACTGTCGTAAGCCTGGCCACTGGCGTAGAGACTGTAGGAAGCGCCAATTCAAATTTGGGGGGGAAAACGGGGGTAACGGACAAGGATACCCACCACGGCAATACAATACTAATTACAACCAAAACCCCGGTATAGGATGGCCAGCGTCTCAGAACCAAAACCCGGCCCCAGCTTTCCCTCAGCGCCAATGGCCCTCCCAGGGAGGTCAGTCCTCTCACCCATGGGGACCCCAATGACTAGAGGAAAATCCGCCCCTCCCCACTATGCAGGCTCCCGTTCTGCGGGTATCTCCGGACCACAGGAGCGATCCTTTGCTGGAGGTACAAGTAAATGGGGAACCCTGCAAGTTTTTAGTAGACACGGGAGCCACCGTGTCTGTTTTAAATGAGACTGCCGCAAATAACATGCCAGGGATTCAGCCTACCGAGGAGGGGTGCTGGACTGTAGGGGTGGATGGGGAACCAAGGTATCAATATATGTCTACCCCCTCAAAAGTGACCGTAGGTCCTCTCACCGCTGAACATGCTTTCTTGCTTTCCGAAACAGCTCCTTACCCCCTAATGGGGAGGGATCTTTTATGCCGCCTGGGGGCTGTCATAAGATGCACCCCAGATGGACTTTTCCTCACGCTCCCATCTCACCAAGCCCCTCATTTGCTCATGACCCTGCTTGCGGAGGATGTGCCAGAGACCGGGACTGCGCACCCCGATCCCCTGGCTGTCATCCCTCCAGAACTGTGGGCAAATGATCCAAATGAAGTGGGCACTAGGACTGCTGGGTCCCCTCACTATATTATGTGGAAAGCTAACACGCCTTTCCCCCGGGTATCTCAGTACCCACTGTCCAAAGAGCAGGAGGAGGGCATTGCCCCCGTGATTTCCTCCCTCCTACAACAAGGGGTCCTGGTACCTTGTAGCTCCCCATGTAACACGCCCATTTTGCCTGTGAAAAAACCAGGGAAGGTGGACAAAGACGGGAAACAAATTTGGCGTTTTGTGCAAGATTTACGCGCTGTGAACAAATTTGTAATTCCCCAGCATTCACTGGTGCCAGACCCGACCACAGTGATAGCCTCTATCCCTCCCTCCGCAAAATACTTTTCTGCTGTGGATATTTCCTCGGCTTTCTTTACTGTCCCTGTAGCGAAAGAATGCCAATTTCTGTTCGCTTTCTCGTTTAAAAATCAAAAACTCACCTGGACCAGGCTCCCTATGGGCTACGTGGATTCTCCCACTATTTTCTGTCAGGCTCTACACACTGACCTGTCAGATTTCTCTTTCCCTAACAACTCTGCTCTATCCTGCTACATTGATGATCTTTTAGTGTCCAGTGATTCAAAAGACAGTTGCATAGAAGATACGGTGGCGCTCCGCTGCCACCTGGCCAAAAAGGGGTACAAAGCCTCTAAGAAAAAGCTCCAATTCTGTCAGCAGAAAGTCACATATCTGGGCCACCACCTCTCTGCAGAGGGACGCTCTCTCACAAAAGACAGAATTTCAGCCCTCCTTTCTCTTCCCCTTCCTCACTCAAAGAAGCAAATACGCCAATTCTTGGGGGCTGCCTCCTATTGCCGTCAGTGGATACCAGAATTCTCTCACATTGCAGCCCCCTTGCATCTGGCACTGCACAATGACGCTCCAGATCCTCCACAACACTCAGATGAGTATATTAAAGCCTTCAAGACTCTTAAAACGGCTCTGGGATCCCCTCCTGCATTAGGGACTCCAGACTACAAAAAGGACTTTTTCCTCTATGTCCATGAACACGATGGCCACGCTGCAGGGGTTCTCTCCCAAACGTTTGGACTCGCACTTCGTCCAATTGCTTATCTTTCTGGAACTCTGGATAATGTCGCAGCTGGGATGCCACCCTGCCTGCGTGCTGTAGCTGCATCTGCGCTGATTCTCCAAAAGGCGCAAAGCCTCACGTTGGGACACACCGTGTACCTGCGAGTTCCGCATGCTGTTTTCGCGCTCCTGCAAAAACATCGGACTCAACACATCTCCTCCCAGAGGCAGACGCAATACGAGCGTGTACTTCTAGCAGACCCCGCCGTTCACATTGAGAGGTGCCCCCCGCTGAATCCGGCATCTCTCCTTCCAGACATGGATCTCCCGGCAGAAGAGGAACTCCACGACTGTGACACCCTGATCACCCTAGCGTCAAAGCCACGCCAGGACTTACAGGACACCCCTCTAACTAACCCTGATTTTGTGCTTTATACAGATGGCTCCTGCCGCAGAGACGAACTCGGAAGGCTCCGAGCTGCCTACGCTGTAGTGTCTGACACTGCAATAATAGAAGCTTTTTCTCTCCCGCAGATCAGCTCCGCACAAGCGGCGGAGCTCATAGCCCTAATCCGAGCCTGCACGGTGGCAGCAGGACATTCAGCCACCGTTTTTACAGACTCTATGTACGGGTTTTCCGTGGCGGCTGCCACGGGTGCAATTTGGCGTCAGCGAGGTTTCCTTACATCCTCTGGGACAAAAGTGGCACATGCCTCCCTCATTGCTTCATTAATGGACTCTATTCAGTTGCCGTCTGCTCTTGCCATTGTCCACATTCGGGCGCACACCACAGACACTTCTCCTCAAGCGCGAGGAAACGCAAGAGCTGATGCTGCTGCCAAACAGGCAGCTCTAAATGGACCTCCATGTCCTTTCCCTCTCGTTCTGGCACCAGCCACTCCACTGACATTTTTTCCTTCCTCCCTCGCAGAGTTACAGCAGCGAGCTACGGACAGGGATCGTGATCTATGGGAAAGGGCTGGATGCCAGCAAGATGAGGCAGGCATTTATACTGCTCCGGATGGCCGACCAGCCTGCCCTTCCTGTTTCCTCCCTGCACTTGTTCGCACAGCACACTCTCTTGGCCATGCGAACAAAGATGGGATAGCTGACAATATTCTAAAGTTGTGGTTTGCTCCTGGGGTCCACGCTGAAATTGCTCGCCAGCTCCATACCTGTACTACTTGCCAAAAGTACTCCACTGCTGGACCCCCTCCCCGCTTGCCAGGGACCACCCCATGGCCACCAAATGGACCGTTTTCAGCCCTTCAATTAGATTTTATTGAACTGCCACCTGCATTGGGTTTCAAATATGCCTTAACAGTTGTGTGTCTTTTCAGCGGATGGGTTGAATGTTTTCCCACTCGGAAAGCGGATGCTGCCGCTGTGGTGAAAAAACTCGTCACTGAAATTTGCCCTCGCTTTGGGATCCCGATTTCTCTGTCCTCTGACCGAGGAACTCATTTCACAGCTGGCATTTGCAAACAGCTAGCAAAAGCATTAGGGATGGAACTGAGATTTCATACCCCTTATCATCCTCAATCCGCAGGCAGAGTCGAAAAACGAAATTTGGACATAAAACGTAGACTGGGAAAAGTTTGCGCAGACACGGGTTTGAAATGGCCCCATGCCTTGCCTCTAGTCCTCATGTCTCTGAGAAATACGGCAAATAGGAGACATGGATTTACTCCGTTTGAACTTTGTTTTGGGAGACCAATGCCAGTTGCTCTCCACCCCCCACTAAGGGGCCATGTGTTAAGTGAAGAAGTTGATGAACTAAATAGTTATGTGTTGCAGCTCACCAGGGTCCTCTACCACCTCCGGAAAAAGGTGCTTGCCTCATTACCACCACCCTGCGACGAGCGATGCCATGATCTCGAGCCTGGAGACTACGTCCTGATCAAGAACTTCAAACGAAAACACTGCCTCCAGGAGCGGTGGGAGGGTCCTTTCCTCATTATTTTGGTATCAAATACGGCTATAAAGGTGAAAGAGAAGTCAGCCTGGGTGCATGCATCGCACGCTAAAAAGACCCAACCACCGATCCACTGGAAGGCAACACAGCTGGGACCAACAAAGGTGAAGCTGACACAAAACAGCAACCAAGCTCCTGCTGACAAAGACTAGGTTTGCTTAGGAGGGAAGGTAGCGAGCCATAGCGCCTGCCTTGGTAGACTGTAATTGCTGGACACAGCTCCCTGTAGCCTGTATCCATCGGCTCAGGTCGTCTATGCCCTTTCGCCCTCCGACGCATTCCTCAGACCAGCGCGCCCCAGAAACAGAAGAAAGTTTATTTCCTTGAAAAGAAAGAAATTGCTGCTGTCCCTCTGAAAAAGTAACAATGGGAAAAGGAATGTGTTTATGTTTATTTTTGTTGTATTTCGTGATACCGGTTCCAGGTATTGAACACCCCCACTATGGATTTATGCAAACGTTAGCAACAATGGGAAATCTCACAGATTGCTGGATCTGTGAAAAATTGGGACATTGGGATGGGCAGCCGCCACTTGTTGCCGTCCCAGTCACTCCTGAAAAATGGGTGCAGCCTTTGATGGCCTCTTCCGCAGGAATACCTCTACGCCAAGCTCGTCAGATTGCTCTGTTAAATCATATTAATGCGTGGCATGCACAGTGGCAGACTAAGGGGCTCCCACAATACAAAATTGAGCACGACCCAGCAACGTTGCACCCAATCTGTTTCCAGAACAATCATGGTCTCGGACCATCTATGGGACACATACCCCGTCATTTATGCCAAGTGCTGATCCAGTTTAATCTCTCTACTGGAGAATGGATGGTAGAGGAGAGCACAGAGCAAAATGCCCCTAATCACCCTTCGGAACCTAACCGACCCCGCCAGCTTCAATATACCTGTGTCCAGAAAGAAGGGGTTCGATATGGCCAGTTTGAAGGATACCTTCTCCTCAGACCAACGGTCCAAAAGGTTTCCTACCCAGGCTGGGAGAATTTTACTACACTCCACGATGGAGGTTTCTACCTCACCCTCCAAAATGGGGTATCCGTGAACCACTCCATGCCCAAAAGGAGCTGGTGTCAACGCAGTTCCCAGATCCTCCGTTCTCCCCTGGGATGGATTCATCGATATATTCTCTGTGCCTTTTTTGCTCTTTCCCCTGTGGAGTCCAAGCGGCTCAAATGGGAAAACACTCAAGCCCCTTCCAGATGTCATGCGATTATAAAACTCAAAATGGAGAAGACACCCCAGATGGAGCGTATCCTGGAAGGAAAACTCACTCTGACACTTCACGAACCAGGCTTATATTTTGTATGTGGGACTGAAGCTTTCAAGGCGCTCCCTTCCGGCTGGTCCGGGACATGTTCTCTGGCTCACCTAGCTCCGTTGTTAACCCTGCGCCCCGCACTTCATGCTCACGAAATCACAAATCTAGGGAGCTTCCTGCACAGGGTGAAGAGAGCGGACAACCCACTTGTACTACGCCCCACCAGCTATCATTCATTTGTAAGAGCTGTTTTCCCCACGTTGGGGGTTTCAGAGCTGGAAACGGCTCTCTGGAATATTTCTGCCACGCTCGAAACTGCCTTCAACGCTTCCATGTCAGCCATTGCAGCCCTGGAAGAGGAAGTCTCCTCTCTCTCTCGCGTAGTGCTCCAGAACCGGCAAGCCTTGGATCTCATTACGGCCCAGCAAGGGGGGGCTTGTGCCATCTTAAATCAAACTTGCTGCTTCTATTCAGATAAAAGTGGTCAGATCTCTAAAGACCTCCACACCATAAAAGGGGCTATTAAAGTGTTCCATGACATTACTAAAGACGAACCTTGGAATCCTTGGGACTGGATCCCGGACATTGGGGGATGGTGGGGAGGATTCCTAAAGAACTTGATAAAATATGCAATGCTTGTGTTATGTGCATTTGTAGTGTTGTATGTCTGTTTACATTGTATTAAGCAAATGATCCGCTGTGGTTTCAAACGCTCGTCTGCTATCCAGTCCCCTCCTCCAGCATCTCACTGTTACCAAATGTATCCAAATGTTACAGTTCAAGACCAGTTCTTAGAACTAGCACGTATTGAAATTGACTGATATTGTGTTACTGAGACTCCTGATACTCAGTAACAAAGACGGGACTGATGCGGAAAAAAATATTATTCTTGTTTTATCCTGGTTATGTTCGTTTTTACATTATTTTTATATATCTGCCCCCACCCTGTCACCAGGAGGAAATCTCACATTTGGCAACCTCCTAAGTCTTCTTTGTTTTCTCCTTCCCGTATAAGCACACACATTAAGCTGTTTAATGGGTGGAAGGGAAGGCAACTTAATCAAGGCAAGCTAGCTCAATTAAGCCATCCAGGAAACACTGCTAGGACCATCGTGAACCATCAAGAAAAGTCCGATGCCCAGCTCAGCCCAGTATTGTTCTTATTGTTGCCTGTTAATTGCCAATCAAAACTATTGTGTAAACTGTATGACTTTGTAAAGTATGCCTCTTCCGTTCTACCATGTGACATGCTATTGTTCTGGGGTATAAAAGTATGCGCTGGGAAGAGCACGAGGTCTTCATTCTAATTTCTTGGAATGTTTTCCACCCCTCTGTCTTACTATTAAAACTCATACTATTTTCTGAGCACACCAGTCTTCTTGTTCCTCTGTCTACCTCCATTGAAAAATTTCGGCTTCACAATCTTGAGTTCTACTGTATATTTTAGCCAGAAGAAGAGTGTTATTGCCCTTTGTATACCACAGGCATAGGGCGTTAAAAGGATTCGGATGATCCTCTTGCATTCTAATATAGGAAAATCTACAAGCTATACATCAAATAATTTGCCTTCTCTCGTTCCTTTGTTGGCTTTGCTTGCAGAATATATACAGTTGTGCCAGAGTAATGCAAGGGCAGGAGGAGAAAGGTTGATGGACAGACACACAAGTATGGGTTACTAAAAGGCCTGTACTTGCTTGCTCCTTACAGCTTCCAATTGGCTTCTGCGAGGAGGACAGGAATCCCAAACAATTCGACTCATTTTTTTTTTCCAAAACGATTGACTCAAAACGATTGACTCGAAATTAGGAATCCCAAAGCTGGTGACCTTCCCCAGCTCGATCTGTTGGGGTGAACCTGGGTGGCAGGAGGCACTGAAGGCTGTGGAAGTAGACCAACAAACCTCCTAAGCTTGCCTGGGATGAGCTTGCCCTGCCCCATGTTGGGCATGCACAATTTCCCTTTAAACCCAGGAAGGAACCAAAGGAGAAATGTCTCCCACCAGTCTGCTCCCTTAGTGCCTGTGCCCCAGCCAAAGCACCTCGATTGCAAAGGCAGCTGAGTAATGCACAGCGTGCTATCTATATCTCCATGCACTTAAGAACCTGGGCTAGGAAGAACCAAAGAACTGTAGGCAGAGCTTCTGTGCATATTCTAGGGATTCAGAGCTTTTTCCCCATCTCAGTGACTCCCCCCAACCCCTTCCCCAACTGCTTAAGGTCATTGAACTCTTCAGAATGCCCTCCTAAGCTGCACAAGAGACAGTTGGAAAGAACACAGTTGGAAGAGACATCTATAGTTAGGCTTACCAGCATCCCGGAATCGAGGCATGCTTTGGCCTAGAGCGAACCCAAGCCGCTCCCAAGTGTGCACCACGGCTGCCCAATGCGGAAGTGTTATTGACCGGAAGTCCTAGAAGCCAGAACTGCATTGGGCAGCCGCGGTGCACACTTGGGAGTTGCTCAGGTCTGCTCTAGGCCAAAGCATGCCTCGATTCCGGGATGCTGGTAAGCCTATCTATAGTACCTTGAAGAATCAGAGAGACTTGGACACATGTACTGAACTTCTTTGGAACCTGGTCCTCATATGTAAAAAAGGTAAATGTTCTCCTTGCTCAGAAGCCAGTCATTACCAACTCTAGGGGCAGTGCTCATCTCTATTTCAAAGCCGAAGACTCAGCAATGTCCAAAGATGCTTCCATGATCATGTGGCTGGCATGACTCAACGCCAAGGTGCACGGAACACTGGTACCTTCCTGCCGAGGTGGTACCTATTAATCTACTTGCAATTTCTTGCTTTCGAACTGCTAGGTTGGCAGGAGCTGGAACTGAAGACGGTAGCTCACACCGTCACGCGGCACTCCGGTCTCGAACTGCAGTCCTGCCTACCTCCCGCTCTGCAGTTCAGCGTCTTAACCACTAAGCCACCACAGCTCCTACTGGTAGCAACATAGAATATAGTCCAATAGATATGCTTTGACTTCCCTTATGCAAGATGCAACTGTTGAATGCTACCCTGTGTACTGTCATGCCTATGCATACTTCCGAGACCGGGGTATCCATTTATAAAGGTTAATACTATCTTCCATCTTCTATATTGCCTCCAAAGAGCCCTTCTTGCTCGGCTTCCTTTCCCACTTTTTCATTAGATAAAGCCACCAGGGGAGCCCTGTGTGTGAAGAGATTTGTGTCTTTTATGCAACTCCTTCTATGTTGACATTCTGTTTTGAATTTCTAACAGGGTCTTGCAGTAACTCAGTTTGATCATCTGCTGAAATCAACACTCCGCAAAGGATGGCTTCTATTAACTCAGTGGAAAGCTTAATGATTTTGACGCTTGCTAAGAGAAAGTCAAATTTCCTATTTATCTACCAAAATAACTCCACAAAAGGTCATGCTGAATTTATAACAGCAGATGGGCTACAGTAGCCATATATTGTTAAGGTGATAAAATACAGTCTTTAAAACTATTTTACAGTCTGCCAAGAAGGGCCTTTAGAAAGTTAATTGCAGGAAAAACACTAATTGTGGCTTGATAATAGACAACGTGGAATGACAGCTGCATTCAGTGAAGTATTTAAGTGGAAGCCTTACTCTAAGCAGGTAAACGGCCCCTTTGAATTCCTATCCCCACTATTAGAATGAATTTCAATTGCCCTTTGAAGTGTATTAAGAACTATAGTAAAACCACAATTTTTTGTTGGTTTTTTTAATAGAAAAAACTAACCAAAAGCTACTGCAATGGCCGTAGCCCTTGGGAAGACTAAGAGTCACTGTGCTTTTCCTCCAGATGCACTGCATCTCCAGGCTATGATGAGGAAGAATCAAATCCTCCCCACATGCTGTTACTGCTTTTTTTCTGACAGGCTGCTCCACAGTTTACCAAGGCAATGGAGGGGGAAAGGGAACTATACCGGTAAGCAATATGTCCTTCCTATTTCCTATGGCTGCTCCTCTTGTGGTAAGTAAAGGGCAGAGGAGAGTGCATTTTGCTTGTTTGTGTAAGGAGCTGAAGGGTTGTAAGGGGTGGCTGCTCCTTTTTAGAGCCTTGAATTGGCTCAGAAATGGTCTACTTTATCCCCATTTTTTTGGGGGGGGGGGAGAGATATTGCATCACTTCTGAATTAATTGCATGTGAGCACAGAAGGGTTCTCCCACCTTTAGACAGATTTCTTTTTTAAGAAACTGGTACATGAGACAAGGAAGGAAAGCATACCAATCTTGTAGTTTAGATAGAAACTACTTTCATTGGGTGCTTCACACTTCTATTTACCCTAAGGATTAGCGTAGTCTGCCAGATCGATACAAACAGATTAAAAATCATTACAGTAATGCTCTTTGGGAATAATGCGATTGAAAACAAAGCCACAATGTAAACATACGGCTACAGCTATTAGCGTTTACAATATCCTGTGTTGGGTTGCTGAAATGACTTCTGCCCTAAGAACGATGGCTGTGGTTCAGAATGGTAGTGTGCATATCGGATAAAGATGAGTTCCTTCCTACAAGGTCATCTTGTAGGAATAATTTGCTGCCCTTATTTCAACACCTGTGTGTGCAACTGATGGAGAAACCGGTGACCTTAGGCTTGCTCGACTGTCCATAATGACCCAGTTTCTCTAGCTTTTTGCTTCTTTCTCAGGTAAATGGGCAGTGGTGGCCATTTTGGGAGTTGCTGCTGGCTCCACCCATTTGCTACTGGGCTCCATCCCTCTACTGCTAAGCTCTGTGAAGTAGCAGATTTTTTTCCTCACTTTTCACAGGTTAATAGTCTTGTGGCATCACAGGCCCCACCTTGTGACATCACCAGCTCCTACCCCAGAAACCTGAGATTTGGGGATGCATCTGAACTTATAGCCATATTGACTAAGAAAATAGGTGACAGGGTGTGTGAGGCAAAGATCAGACTTTCCATGACGTGGCACCCTGACTTTGAAAGTCCATGC
This sequence comes from Plestiodon gilberti rubricaudatus, assembly GCA_026170595.1. Classification (NCBI taxonomy): domain Eukaryota; kingdom Metazoa; phylum Chordata; class Lepidosauria; order Squamata; family Scincidae; genus Plestiodon; species Plestiodon gilberti. Next base: position 44,407,130 of record JANXHW010000002.1, read on the forward strand.
CCTAGGCCTAGAGAGATGTGCATAGTGCCAACTCTTGTCAGTTTTAGGTGATAACTTTTTCATTTATGAAAAAGTGATGTTGCTGTTCTTGCATCTCTTAATTGCTCCTGTATCATTTTAATGGTTTTATTTAAATACTTTTTAGTAATTGTATTTTATTTTGTATTTTTGTTGTATACCACTTTTAGCGTTGGTATAGAAATCTTTTAAATAAATAAATAATTTTGCCTAGGCCTTTTCATGGAGGACATATGCTGGTGTGTGTGTGTGTGCGTGTGTGTGTGTGTTAAATCTGCCTAATGCCTGTAGTGTGTGTTTTATCCTTTCCATGTAGCTTTAATTGCTGTTTTACTGTTGTTTTTAAGCTGCTCTTTCTCTGCTTATTATTATTATCATCATCATCATCATCATCATCATCTTTTAATTGTTTTCATGTTAAATTTATTAGCTGCCTTCACATTTTCTTACGATATGGATGGGCATAAATGCATAAAATGTAAATCCATAAATATGTGATCATGCCCTGTATGATGAAATTCAGACAGCTCTGTGACTGATGGTTAAAAAACTGGAATAGTAGTAGGAAGACCTGAAGGAGAGCCTAGCCTAGGAACGGATAGGATAGGATGGAGTTGCAGGATAGGGTAGGTTGCCCTCCTCCCACCCCGTTCCACCCCCTGCACAGGCTTATCTACTCCAGTGAGTCTTTGCAGATTTGCTGGTGTGAGCGGGAATGCTCCGGCCTTCTCACTGGCGCTCCAGCAGCTAGCGCTTTATGACGGCTTTGGAGCAGCCAGCACTGGCAAAACATGTGTTCCACTATGTAGGGCAGTGGAAGGAAAATAAGAGTACTGAACATACTTCCACACAATTTGATGGGCAGCCCAATCCTATTTGGCTGGCTGTCAAATTGTGTGGCAGTACATTAGTTCAAAAAGAAAAGTACTCCATGCAATATGATTTACTTATGGAATTTGTTGCCACTAAAAGAGACAATGGTCATGAAGTTTCATGAATTTAAAAGGACTAGAACTTTTGTACATATTAGCCATGATAGCTAAAAATTGTATCCTTACGTTCAGAATCCTCTAGCTCCTTCTGTAAACTTCTCATCTACCTAGTCACTGTTGGAAACAGAGTGCTGAATGAGATGGGACTTTGACCTGATTGAATAAAACAGTTCAAATGTCTGGGGAGCCACAGGATATGGGACTAGGCAAACAACAGAATTCCCAGACATTCCAGTGGGGCATCTCTGGCTCAAAGCCAACTATTTCCTTCTGTGACACCAATCAGAAGTGTGGCGGCTAACTCTGAGCTGAAGAGGCACTGGATCTAAACAATCAAGATAAAATCGAAACCTTGAGTTGAAGATGTACTAAATGCAGGTGGGGAAAACAATGCTAAGCAGGTGTCCTTCTTAGGATTCTGATTTTGTTGCTATGTTTCTTGTCAATGCATTCTCAAGCCAATGAACTAAGGGTGCATTTTCCAGTCAAAGTGTTTTTATCATGGTTACTCAGGAGTCAAAAGACAGGAACACTGAAGCTAACAGCTCTTCAAAGGCAAATGTAATTGTTATACCGAAAGAAACACGATAGTAAAGCTAAAACCGCCGAGTCTTGACTGAAGCCTAGCTAAGCAGTATAACATCCCTAATGGAAATAACATCTACATGGAATGAAAAGCAGCAAAATGACATGAGAGAGAAATTGTTCAACTCATTGCAGATCATAGCCTTTTAAGGACAGGAAAAAGAGGGAGAACAATAATGGGCTACTACTTGGTGATAGTGAAATTCTTTAACATTTCTTTTTGAGTCCTGTAAGCTTAGTCCCAGTTTACAGGAATCGGCACACAGGCCAGTGCAGTATTGCCGACCTGTTCAAAATGTTTCCCAACTTTGGACTTCTAGAACTGTGAAACAAGCTATTCTTTGGGAGCGAAATCCGTTGGCAGAAATGAGGGGCGTCTCAGCAGCTTTGGAGAGGCATGCATTATTCATGGCTGTACGGTGCTGTCTTAAATAAACAGAGGATTTGAGTCTCTTGTGCCTGGAGACTCATTTGAAATTTTGATTTCAACTCACAAATTTTAAAAGAGAGATTAATTAAAAAACCATTTCCTGTTGCCTATTTAAGCTTCCCTTTCATTTCTACCCCTCTTAGTTCTGAATTCTCTTGATAGAATATTGTTCCATGTGACAACGTACATATTTGTGTGTCAGCAAACAGGCTACCAGGAAGAATTACGGGTAATGAACCAGAAATTGTTCTATAAATGCAAATCATCTATGATACATTCCAGGCTGTCATTTTTGCATGGGTAACCTCCAGGTTACTAAATTGCATTGTATGTGGGAATGCCGTTGGAACTACTGACGCAGAAGGAGCTGACCACCTCCTGATGGGAATGAGCAATAGAATGTCCCATGACTTCTGAAAAAGATTTTGGGCCCCACTAAAGGTTTTGATGTTTACAGTACTTCGAAGCCTGAAGTAAATTGCGTTCTGAGTGCCTTCAGTGCCGCGTGTGCTGGCAGAGTGATGGAGGCCCACTGGTGCGGGGTGTTGAATGGGGCAGGGGGAGGGTGGAACAGGGAGGAGATGGGAACAGGGGTGGGCAAATCGGGCTTGGGAAGGGGGCAGGTTTGGCAGCGGCGCATGCCAAATCCTGACCCCCTTCCTGGGTCTGATCCATCTGCATGGATCAACGTGGACTAGGGTCTTGTATTCTTTATTGGACATTTAAAGATGTTTTTATTCTTTGGGTCATGTAAAATACATTGAACCTTTTCAGGAAATGCAGATAATGTACTTTAAAAGAAAGACCTTTTTAAATTCTATACTCGGCACCTAAGAGTGCCTATTAAATTGATAATTTGTTTCTTTTAAAGAATTCCTTGCCTCTTTTGAAGGTGAGGGGGAGCCAACGCACTGATTCAAGGCACTTCTTTCTCTTTGTATCAGGTGATCTGTGTTGTCAAAACTGTCGGCACCAACGGTAGGAATGTGAAGAACCTCCCTCCCAGAAACGCCACTTGTTTGATGGAAACTTCATTTTGTTTCCCTTGAAAATTTGCAGATGCTTTGCCTTGGGAAGAACCTGAAATTTGCTTCAAACCTCACTTTTTTGTGAAATTTTGCTGCCACCACTGGGTTACTTACTGTGTGTGTAGACAGCAGCATTCTTCTGCAACTGAGGATCTCTCGATCCAAACTGTGTGTCAAATTCAGATTTTCTTTGGTAGTCAATGCTAAACTTTTGACACCTATTTGATATTTTTTGAAAAGATTCTGCCCGTGCCTAGAATATCAGAAGCTGGATTTTATTTTCTCTATTTATAGCACAGTAGATGCCCCCAATATCAATGTACATTGACTTGCACTGTAAAATAGCATCTTGCACAGTTGAGTTCTAATCTAAAATAGGCTTCTTCTCCGTTCCATTTACCATGGATCACAGGATGAAAAAAGCTTATAGATATGGAAGATGAAAGAGACGACTAGGAATAATAACTAGAAATAAAGAAAGCACAGAAATATGTATAAGCCAGTTGCTACTGAGCCAAACAGAATGAAGCGAGTTAACAGAAACCTATATAAAGCTGCAGGCTTCAGAGCTGAACTGCTGGCTCAGAACAGCTTCTGTAGCTGAAAAAGGGAATACAGACAATAAAATACCTGAAAATGCAACTTTGAATGTAAGCCAGAAGCCCAAATAACTTGTTCCTTCAGTGCGGTCTTGGAAACTGCTAGGCTTTCAAAAGGGTGATTAAAATTTTGCACGTTAAAAGTTCTCAAGCAGTTCTCAAGTTCAGCCTACGTTTTAACAATTTGTTAATTCTCCCATTTATTTGCTGGAGGCCAAGTTGATGAGTTTGACTTGTCTTGATTTTGGCGAATGAGTCTATCGCTATGGTTTTGTAGAAAGCGCCACCTGATGTGAGACAGGGGATTTAACAAAAGGATTTTAATGCCCCTTTAATGGCTGTGGATATTTCCTGGATGGGCAATTCACCTCTGAGGATGCTGGGGTTTCAGCTTGGTACTCTACAGGTTCAGTCTGTGTGAATGAAAGCAGCAGTTGGAGTACTTTGCATTCTAGTACTTCTATTTCCTTTTTGAAACACTATCGCATTTGTATCCTACCTTTCTTTGAAGGAGCTCAGAATGGCATACATGAGCTTGGCTCATTTTATCTTTACCATGTGATAAATGTGAGGCACGTTAGGCTGTGAGATAGTGCCTTGTTTGAGTGAGCTTCATGGCTGAGCAAGGATTGGAATCCATGCTTCTTTGGTACAAGTCAAACCCACTGGCCATTATACTACATAAACCATGATTTCTTTGAACATTGCATTCTTCCAAAGCATCAAGATGGATCACTATGGCTATGTTTCCGTTACCGGTATGTGAGCAGTGTTGTAATATTTAATGAAATTCTCGTGTCAGTTATCTGAAGATGTCTCACCTGGTGGACTCCTCAGCCACCTTGTTTTCAGCAAAGTGTTGCTGACACTAGTTTCAAAGTGCTGGCCACCTAGTGTATTATATGAGGGATTTTCTTTCATGAGCAATGCTTTCAGAAAAGAAACTCATGACTTAATTACAGCAACATTCACACAATGGGGAACATCTGGAATTCTTTGGAAGAAAAGTCTGGAGTTCTCTTGTCCCTATAGGCACTGTCCTGGATGATCTTCACGCATATTTTCAGGCTCTACTTGTGATCGTTCGTGTCCATGGGGGGCTATATGTCAGTGGCAGAGGACATTCTTGCAGAAGGCTTCAGGTTCAATCTCCAATCAAAAATAGATGTCTGGTAGCAGGGCTGGGAAAAGAAATCTGTGCTAAAGAACTTAGAGTTGGTTGGAACAGACATAAAAGAACTATTACCAGTCAGGGTAGACTTCACTGCACTCCATGGACCAATGGTCTGCCTAACTACAAGTTTGGACCCTCCTCTACTTTCACTACACCTAGTTGAGAGATGTTGCAGGATTCCACTGGGGCAGCTTGAAATATTGGTGTCCTTTGCTTGAATCTTTGTGAGCCCAACAAAATAAGGACAGGTGTGCTTGCAAATGTTTGAGCCTTTGTGAGCAAGCGGACTCCTTGCAAAAGTTCTTGACTGATCCATTTGATAGTTCACAAACATCACGATTTGGCAGGCATATGTTTGGACCGTGTACAAAAGCTCAATTTTAGGTTGAATGCTAATTGAGTTTCCCTTTTTGGATTTCCCTATGCAGCTCAAAAAGCTTGATGCGCTACTAATTCACTTAAACTAATTTAAAAAATGGGCTAATTTGTTCACTTTTTTTCACAGCAAGAGTTCAGGCATTTTCTCATTCATGTACTGTACATTGCATGACAAAATCCTTGCTAAAATATTTACATTCTGAATGAATCATCCCCAAAGCACACATTGACATTTAAGCCAAAATAATGTCTTCACTGTGGGTTGATTAATATTTTGGGGGCGGGGCGCCCTCCTACGTGGGAGGAGACTTAGTCTTAAAGCGACCCTGCCTTCCTAAAGTAGGGGAACAATTTGACTTGGACTCATTTAATAATTTGATAAGAATCTTTCTCACTGGAAGGAAGTGAATAAGTTATATTTATTTTAAAAAATGCTGACAACATTACCAGAAAGCTGAATTCACTTGATTAAATGTTTTCTATAACTGGTCCATTTAATCGTGAAAACTGGTAAGGTTTACTCGTTCAGACAATGATCCTTGATATTGATTTTCAAGTCTGCTTGAGTTGAAGCAAATTGACATTTATGTCACTATCCAAGAAAGAATAAAATCTGAGGGAGTTTATAAGTAAGTCCTACAGAGCAACTGTATCAAACAATATAAAGCTCGTCACTTCAGAAATGGAAGATGAGGGAACAATGGGTAAGTAAGCTTTGTTTTTAGTCACTGTCACATGAAAAAGCAGGAAAGGGGGACAATAGTACAAAAATGCCCAAAAAAGTATTCTAGTGGATGTAGGAATAGACAAAAATGGTCTACCCTAGTGAATAACTGGTTCCAAATTATATATTGAAATATAGTATTAAAATAAGTTGTTCCAAAACGACACCAAATTGTGATATATATTTTTTAAAAAAATCAATACATCTGCAATCGCTGTCGGATAAATTGCCATGTTTCTGTGTATCATGAATTAATGTAATGTGTATTTATAAATCCTGAAATTCTGGGTAAAAGAGCCCTCATTTCCCCCCTTCTCCTATCCCTTGTAGCAGTGGTTCTCAAACTGGGAGATGTGGCTCCCAGGGGAACTGCAGAAAACAGCCAGGGGAGCCGCGGAGTGCCATGGAATCCTCTCAGAAAACAGTGCAGTGCCAATTGGCAGGCCTCAACATAATGTCATCGGGAGCCGCAGTCAATGGTCGCCAATAGACAAGGGCGCCGCAGGTTGAAAAAGTTTGGGAAACTGCCTTATAAGTTATAGCTTGGGGAAGTACAAAAGGTTCAATCAGATTCCATCTATTGTTACTAATTTCCTGTGTATCAAACTCACTGTAACTCAGGAAAGAGTTAGTTTTGCAACTCGTTACAGCAGGTGAATCAAGCAGAAAAGTGCTTTTTGCAGGTTTGTCAATAACAGCTTTGGGGCAAGAAAACAGAGCCTCCCGTTACTCACTTGACTGTGGCTTAAAGGGAGAAAGAAGCATACGTCTCAAATACAAACTTGTCTGAGCGTTATTCAACAAGCTAAGCCAACATCTGAAAATTGATTACAGTACAGGCTCCATTTTGCCCTAAAGCTCATTTCTTGCTTTCAGTAGACAGAGCAAATAGAATATCAAGCAAACAGGAGCCCATTATCTGGAATAGTTCCCAAGACAGTTGGAGGCATTTTGGAAGAGGGGTTTGAGCTCCGCATTATAGTCTGACATTCCAGACTGTGCGAACTACTATTACAGGAGTTTAATTATGGAGAAGCAGCTTGCCTTAATTATCATAGCCAGCAGTGACTAGACCCAGGGTAAAATAATGAGGGGGAAATAGTCATGGAAATATTAATTGAAAAGGGTTGCTTAGTGACATTCTCTTGCTTTGTGACATATGGCTTCATGGGGAGAATCTTGTAAAATGGGCAATAGAGGCTAAAAGGTAAAATGTTATTATGCAAATGATGGTATCCTGAGTTGTGGGGCAATCTGAGGCAGGGCAAACATATGGTGTAGATAATGTGGGTTGTAGCCCTGCTTCAGGATACACAGGGAACAAAAAGGAAAAAAAAGAAGATGTATGAGAGCTGATGGGGCAAAGAGACTGGGTATCGGGACTATCTTGCCTCTTCCATGAACTCGATAGGTGGCCTTCTGCTAGCAACTCCTCAGCCCCAGTTGCAAGAACACTGACTTTAAAATCATTTTTATAAAGATCAAGATGCACTTTGTACACTCAGGAAGCACTATACAAATATGAAGTAACGTTACTAAATATAATGAAGAAGACTATTCAGAACATAAGACGGGCTGCTGTTCTGCCAGCGTTGGGTGTTGAAAAGTGCCGTAAGGCACTATCACGGCACCCACGGAGTAAGCGGTGCCAAGGCCGATGTTGCTCACTCCGCTGCCAGGCCAGACTATACTGCTGGACACAGGTATGACCTGCGCTGGGGGGCAGGAGGGTGTGGGGAGGGTGGGCCGGGTGGTGGGGGAGGGGCCGATTGGCCGGCCAGGCCAGGGAGGGGGCAAGAATATCAGCGGCACTCTCCACCGATATCCTCACCCCCTTCCCAAGCCTGGCTAGTCTTACACGGCCTCCCCAGACGTGCACCAGCAAAATAGCTGGCACACATCCAAGGAGGCCCATTGGGGCTGCTAGGGTTTACACCAGGGGAAAAGGACAAATGTCACTTTCTCGTGATGTTTACCCCAGCGCCTCTGCTTAGGATGCTGCAGCCGGCTGTTTAGGCATGCTCTAACAGGATCTGAAGACAAAACTCCTTCACCAGATTCCTACAGGATTTATGGTCAGGGACTAGACTAATTGTGTAGGTGTTTTTTTTTTCTCTCCCATCCCCCTTTGTATCTCTGAAGTCTGGACTTAAGTGCCAACTGAATTAGGCGGCAGGGATATCGGAAAAGAACCTGTTCTGTCAGGCAACAATCTATCTCTAGTGCCTCATGTTTGGCAGTGTAAGAGAGAGCAAGGCAAGCATCGAAGGTCCCTAAGATGCCTTATTTCATGTGTAAGTGCATTTGCATGTGTCACTGAGCAAGTGCAGTAGCAATAATTTCATATCGCGTCAAAGCTGCTTCTCACGTGACAAACGTTTCCTACTTCCACATAGAAAAGTGCACCCTTGCTGCACATATGAAGTCACATGTACTGAATGCAAACCTGTCTTGTTCACAGCATGTGTTGCCATCTGCTGCTCTGGGGAAAGCCAACACGATGGCTTTCATGAGATAATTGTAATTGGCATGTTTACCACATGTTTGCAACACTAGGTTCATTGATGTATAATGTATCGTGTATCATTCTAGGTCTGTCCATAGTAAGGTATTGCAAAGTGAGAGGCATCCTGGAGCCTCTGTATTTCTAGAGCAAGGCTGGGATGGGAAAGCAGTCTTGACATTATTTTTAATGAACTGAATGCATCATTCTTGAACCATCAGCATTCAGATACACCACTAAGAAGTTATACATCCAAATGACCAGTTCTTTTTCAGTGGAGGCTGTCAATTCACTTTCTCCTACTGTACCCTCTCACAATACATATGGATGGCTCTTTGTCTGTTTTATGTCTCTATATAACCTTACCACCAAACCTATGTGTACACCCATTACTGTCATGTTACGTTCATACAAAATGAGAGTGTGTTGGAGAAAATTATTCTTCCATCTCATAGTGGATGGAAGATTGGTACCCCATGTTAATTGTATGCGATATTTTTTTTTAGCAGCTTCGGAGACTCCAAAAGAAATGGATCACAAGACAGCTTGCAGGAAAATTGTTCAGATGCATACTTATTACTTGGCCCTTTAAATATCAAGAAAAGATGAAGGGAGCCTTTTTCAATGCAAGAGGGTTTTGGGAGCCATGACACTAATGTAAGCTGCAATTTTGCTGTCACATATTATTTGCTTGACATCTGGCAGCTGTGCCTAGCATGTTCAGAATCAGTATGCTTCAATGTGACATGAGGGACAGGGGGAAAGAAGCAGAGGATTAAAGATGTATGCCGCCCTATTGAGACTAGAGTGAAGGAAGGATATTTATACATGACACCCCAAAGATACCTATACGAACATATAGGTGACGGGAAGCCGAACCACCAAGAGTGGCGTTGTGTAGCTCTTTCAGAGTACAAAGCAGCAATGACTGGTGTCTCTTGATGGAATAACGTTTTCCCCATAGCTGGACCTTAGGTTTAGAAACGTTGCCTAGAACTGTTCATAATAGAGCATGTCATACTTTCCAAAAATAAAAAAGCCATTCAATCCCTCCTCCCCTTGTCACAGTTTGTCTCAGTTGTTCGCCTTCTCACATGAGCAGCCCCTTTCCCAAAAGTAGGTCACATATGAACGGGGGGGGCACCAAAGGTGATTGGGTACATGCTGGGGTGGGTCCATCCATGGCCATGCAGGGGCCTACATCTGTTCTTGGCCAACCCCTGAAGCCGTGATGACCCACTTCCGCCACTGCTCCCCACCGCTGCCTGCTAAGCCAGGGTCCGTGCACATGTTTACTGGGCAATTGTGGAGTAGTAATGGATGCATTCTCCCCCCGTGTGCCATTTTGCAAATCTTCCTGCCACGGCTCCTCACCATTGCCTGGTAAACTAGCTAAGGGTATTCTGGGTTACAGCCTTGCTTATTGTGTGGCCATGGGGGTGTGATTATATGTGTGTTTAGTAAAGCCGAAATGAACGTGTTCCATCTTCTTGGAAGAGATGTGCTTGCTATTTTTATTTTTTACTGCCACGTATGCCCCACTATGATTTAGCTCCTTGATATCTTATCCTTCTTCCACTCATCAAGGAAACGATGGAGAAGCAGAGCCTACCTATGTGCATACTGCTATACTAGGGGGAGCCTGAGCTTTGAATGAGGAATGTACACATTGCGATGCAACTGAAACTCATCATAACCTGGCTCAGTATATGAATTGGTCTAGGTTGGAATGCTCAGATGCCATATGACTTGAACACTATTCCTCTCAAAAGTTCTTCTAGGCTTGTAAAATGAGGTTATGTGCATAGGATGCATTTTACTTGCATTTGGCCACCTTCCAGGTTTTGCTGAGGAGAGGTTGTCCCATCACCACTTCTTTATGCATTGAATGGGCTGTTGGATGTGTGTGTTCTCCCTGTAACTGATTTCCCCTGATAAATGGGCAAAGAGGCACCTTTTATAGTGATAGTTCTCTCATATTTAGCAGGGGAGCAGAAACTGTCGCTATCCATCCCAGCACAACATAATTTTCCAGTAGCTGTTTGCTGCTGATCTCACATGTGTGAGGCTCTTTGGAACAGATAATCCAGTCTTTGCTGTGCAAACTGCTTTGTGAACTTTTGTTGTGGTGGTGGTGGTGGTGGTGGTGGTGGTATAGAAATATTCTTAATGATGAAAGAAAATTGCTACCCTGTATGGTTGATCAACAAATGGAAACCTGGTTTTGTTTTTTTATCTTTTAGAATGGAGCAAAAAATTGCCTTTAGCACAGGACAGACCAAGACCTCTTGGCGCCTGAGGCAATGTGCCAAATGCATTCCCTTATCTGGGAATGTGCCAGCCTCTACTCTTCCTCCTCCCTGGATTCCTCCTCCCTGGATTTCAAATGTAACAGAGGGACGGAGTAGAGGAGGAAGTATGGAGAAGGGGAGATGCTCTAGCCCAGGGGTTCTCAACTTCGGCCAATTGCTAGTGGTACTCAGACCGCCAGACCACCAGAACCCCATTCCAACGTGGCACTTTTGGCAGCACATTGTTGCTCCGGAGAGGCTCCTGCCTTTGGCCGAGCCTCTTGGGAACTCTGAAAAGGGCTCTCCCATCCACCCAGAGCCTCCTACCTGCGTTTTCTGGTCTCCAAAAACCTGAAAACCCGGAAGTAACTGGTAATGATGTCATCGTCAGTCACTTCTGGTGGTACTCGGAAGGAGAGTGGCGCCAGAGGTGGTACTCGGCCAGTAAGGGGTTGGGAACCTCTGCTCTAGCCCACCACCCTCCCCTCCACCACTCTTCCAGTAGTGGAGATACGTGGGCAGACCATTGTGGGCATCCCCCACCAATCTGCTGCCTGAGGCAACCATTTCAGCCTGCCTCTGCTTTTCCATCTACATATTACCACCACAACAACTGTGGGTCCTGCTTGTATAGCTGCATGCATCCTCTTAAAATCTGTGAACCCCTTAATTTGCAAATCAGTCATGACTACAAGGAACTATGTGTGTTTGCTTTCTTTTCTTATGTGTCCTGCGAATAGAAACAGAGCTTCAGCATTTCAGTAGAACAACAAAAGAAACAGCCTGGGAAGTGGATTTTGGAAGTCTGACATCTGAGGCTTCTTTGTAGAAGAGCTGGTGTATCGGGGGTTAGGGGATGAAATTGAAACTTGAAAGAAGATAAAGCAAAGGGCACAGAACATCTTTCATTACCCTTGTGTAAGCTGGTGCACTTTTTGACACTGTCCTTCTTGCAGAGTGCCAGACATTTCCATCACCACCACCACCCAGATTGAATGTCAGCATCTGTCTTGAAGCAGAATGTCGCAATGCAAACTACTTTTCTAAAGAGCATGTGGCAGGTTGATCTCTTACCCCCTTTAACAAATATCTGAGATAAAATATTTTTTTTCTTTTTGCTGTGAACAGATATTGATAGAAAGTGCCAAGAATGAAGCAGAATTAAGGAGGTAGTTTACCTAGACTGTACTCCACAACCCATTGCCTCGGCAATATTTTGATTCAAACAAATGCTATTATTTATTTAATATTTATTCAAATGTTTTATAGCCTGCATTTCCTTCCAAGTGAGTTGCTTGGATCCTGGCCATTTTTTACATGATAAATCTACACTGTGTTTCTTCAATGTTAAGTCCAATATAGTCATGATTTATGAAACACTTCTTTGCAAGTTTTTTGAATAACTACCATTAGTTCTTAACCCAAAGAATTTCATTCTCTTTGTCTTACCTGAAGCATAAGAACCTACGGAGGAAAACAAATATTTTGATAACTGACTGTGTATGTGACAGAAAGGGGAGCAAGAAGGAGAGGGCAGAAATACAGAGAAGTGCCCTGCTGCTCCCATGTATAGAGAATAATTTTAAAAGCTGGGATATCGTAGTTGCTTGTCAGATCCAAAAGAATAAAGACTGCAGCAACTCCCAAGGCTTTTATGACATGCAGTTCCAATTGTTCACTGTTCTGGAATCCCCTGGGGAGAAAGAGTTAAAACTGAATCAATAGAAGGGGCCTCTCTTAGTGTTAATGATGTTATTTCTATGGTGTTCAATTCTACTCCAAGTAATGTTAACTCGTGTATCAACATGTTCCAAATGGTATTCTTGTATGATGTTAAGTGTACAGTACTGGGTTACTGAAAATCTTAAATAGAACAGAAGAAACTATTTTCACGTGTTTATTGAATGCGTTGGGGAAGCATGAGATTCACACCACCACCCCGCAATGCATAACCGTGGGGTGGTGGACTGTTTGAACTGCCCATTGCTACTTCCAAATAGTATTTAAATTGTGCAGTGAGGGATGTTTTGAATGGCTCATGCACCGTTCAGTGTGGCAGTGGGGCAGGTGGAGAGGAGATACGTAGTTTTGCTCCTTCCCTCAGGATTCAGTGGGGCTGGTGGACAGTAGTAGCTTCTTGACTGCCCCGAGGTAACACAGAGCAATGGCTTAAGCCATAGAGCATCCATAAAATAAACCAGTATGAAAAGTAATAATACAACAAAGCCAGAAAAAGGAGTGAGAACAATCACGTTAAAGATCTTAAATGCTGGTACGAGCTCTGGCAAACGGGGTTTGGTACTTAAAATCTAACAATGATGCTGATGCAGGGCTACTCAGAGGAATTTTGTCAGGGGGTACAATGTTTGTTTTGGGCCCCTTCCCTTCATGTGAATTTGACTCCAGGGTCCCCTTTTTGGCCCTGGGCCCAGGTACAATTGTACCCCCTTATCCCCCCCCCCAATCCAGGGCCTCTGAGAGAGGGGTTATGTGTCTAGTGAAAGAGAGTTCTGGAGTTGGACATAGTTCTGCTGTCCGCCCCCTTATTTCAGCCATAGTTGGGAGTAAATGAAACTTCCTTATTGCATGTCACACCATCAGTTCAGCAAGCTCAGCAATGTCTACGCTGATTGAGAGCAAATCAGGATTTCAGAGAGGGGTCTTCCCCAGCCCTTCATGGAGTTGCCAGGATTGAACCTGGAACCTTCTGTGCCCAAAACAGGTGCTCCGTCACTGCGGTACAGCCCAGTTCTGAAACAATTTCCCAGCTTCCCTTTTATTTTCTTTCTCAAGGTCTAGACCAGAGGTGACCAACCTTTCAACATGAATGTTCCTGGACCTTTAATGGTTGCATAGGTGAAGGCATTTCAGCAGGCGCAGTAGCTTTAGCAGCACCATCAGCAATTGCAGCTGCCAAGATTCTGTCTTCTACACAACTCTTAAGAACGCAGAGGCCCTAATGGTGGAAAGTTGGCCACCCCTAGTCTAGACCTTTCAGGGGTCGACCAGGTTGGGCACTAGCCATTAGTCACCCATCAGAGGTCCCACCTAATTGGTCAGTGCCAAAGGCAGTTGTAACACACATTCAGGAGTTGGGCAGTAGGCACCTGGGGGTGGGGGCTCAACAGAGGAATTTGCCCCTGCAACCTGACACCAGCAGAGGAACCACCTCCATCTTTTCACTCTTCAGCCCTCATCAGAGGCGTCGTTGCGGTGGGGGCGGTGGGCCCCAAGTGGCGAGTCGCTAAGCGGGGGGGGGTGTACTTGCTGCCGGATCTGTTGCCCCTCTACTGCTGGCTCCTCTTCGTGCAGCCATTCTCAGCTGCAAGATTGCCCCCCCACCCCCCAGGCGCCAGTTGGCTCCAAAATGGGGCCAAAAAGCACTGTGTGTGTGTGTGTGTTTCCACGCCACAGCAGCATGCGAAGATGACGTCACGCGTGTGGCATTCCATGGGGGGGGGCGTATGGCGTCCGGTGGGGGGTGTTGTGGCAGCGGCCCCCCCACCGAGGGGGTAGGACCGCTACTGGCCCTCCTACAGGTTTGTGTTTCTAACTGTGGCTGAAAAAAGAAAGACATTTGATTAAAGCTTTATGGTCTGATGCCCGGCTCTGTCAGAAAGAAAATCCCCAACTATGATTGACATAAGAAACCAGTCATTACCCTGGCAATGGGAGTCCTAAACTGAAGAACAAAGGCATTGTGTTCTGCACTTGGGGAGGCTTAGATTAGTTTTTACTTATACTCTTTATATTATAGCTGCAGTAGAATAGATATCAGAGCAGCCAGTGGAAGAGATATCACTCTGTAATTGAGAGAAAAAAAGAGTAAAATGTCCTGATAGGTATATATGAAAGTAATTTCTTTTCCAAGTGGTCTGTGAAAGGAAGTTTCACTCCTGAGACCATGCTCTGTGAATTCTGACTTATTTTTGGCTTGGCCATTCTGAAAGAAGTTTTAGAAAAGGTGAAATCTTTTGCAGTGTTCTTATATTTTACAAGGTGCATGTTTTCAACTATAGCACTTATTCAGAGGATCACCTATACTATAGAGCAGGGGTTCCCAACCCTTTCCCAGCCAAGTACCACCTCCAGTGCCACTTTCTTTTTGAGTACCACCAGAAGTGACTGGCGATGACATCCTCGCCAATTACTTCTGGGTTTTCAGAGGCTGGAAAATGCAGGGAGGAGGCTCTGGGCAGCAGTAGCGTCACTAGGACGCGCGTCATCCTGGGGCAGTGACGCTCTGACATGGTGACGCGGGGGGGACGACCCGGCTCTCCCCCTCCAACATCGCCCTTCGGACGCTCTCAAAATTTGCCCTCAAAAAATGCCCTCAAAACGGTCTCTGCGCATGCACAAAAATCCGGAAAATACCCGGATGAACACGCTGCGACGGGGTCGGACGCTCCAAGGCCGGCTCCCGGGCCGGCCTCGGAGCGTCCGAAGGGTGGTGCGCGTCACGGGGGTGGCGCGCGTCACGGAGGTGCCCGCCCCCCCGCCACGCTCCAGTGACGCCAGTGCTGGGCAGGTGGGAGGGCCCTTCTCAGCATTCCTGAGAGGCTCAGCCACAGACAGGAGCCTCTTCTTGGGAGCAAAAACTCACCAACAAAGGTATCACATTGGAGAGGGGTTCCAGTGGTCCAGCGGTCCGAGTACATAAGAACATAAGAAGAGCCCTGCTGGATCAGGCCAAAGGCCCATCTAGTCCAGCTTCCTGTATCACACAGTGGCCCCACCAGATGCCTCAGGGAGCACAAGACAACAAGATAACCTGTTTCCCGTTGTCACTCCCTTGCACCTGGCACAGAGAAAACCCACTTCTACAACCAGGAGGATGCTTATGGCTTGTAACCTGTGATGGTCTTTTCCTCCATGAAATTGTCCAAACCCCTTTTACAGGCATCCAGGCCAGGTGCCATCACCACATCCTGTGGCAAGGAGTTCCACAGATGAATTACACGCTGGGTAAAGAAATATTTTCTTTTGTCTGTTCTAACTCTCCCTCCACTGAATTTTAGTGCATGTCCCCTGGTTCTGGTGTTATGCGAGAGGGAGAAGAATTTCCCTCTATCCACTCTCTCCATCCCATGCATAATTTTATACGTCTCAATCATGTCCCCCATCAGGCGCCTTTTTTCTAGACTTTTTTTTAGAAAAGACTTTCTAAACTTTAGAAAGATTTTAGACTTTAGAAAGACTAAAGACTTTAGACTTTTTGTACCACCAGCAGTCGGCCGAAGTACCACTGGTGGTACTAATACCACATGTTGGGAACCTCTGCTATAGAGGTATCACTCTGAGTTGGCTTCCTAGCATGTGGGTGGGGGTGGAACTTCTTGGTGTGGTTGCAGACATTGTGAAACCGTGGAGATTCTCCGTGGTTTCATAAGATCCATAAAGAGCTATTGTGCAGGGCAAATAAGATTAGACTAACAGTGCAATCCTATGTAAGTATAGGCCAGTGGGCCTAGAGCTCCTCCAGCCTAGGGTGTCGTAAATGTGCCTCAAGGCAGGTTTTCAACACCCGGAGAGTAAGTGACGTCTGCGCAGAGGCTGGAGCCACTCACTCCACCACCTACCTGAACCCACGTCGGCTGACACAGGTAGGTCCCATGCCGCTTGGTGCAGGGGCGAGGATGGGTGGGACAGGGAGGCTATTGGCCAGCCCAGGCTGGGAGAGGGTGGGGATATCGGTGGCGATAGCCCCTTTCCAGCCCGCGCCGCCCTTACACCACCTCTCTAGATGTATGCCTCTCTGGATATTTCCTTCTCCCAAGGTACGCTCCAGAAGCTCCAGGGCAGCCCGCAATGCACTTAGGATACAGTGGCCGGCCCTTTAGGCTGGCCGCTTAAAGTTACACAGGATTAGGCTGCCCCCCTATAACCCTTTCATGGGAGTAAGACCCATTGAACAAAATGGGACTTACTTCTGAGTAATCCATAGTATTGCACTATAAGGAACTGAAACCTGCATATATATCAGTTAGGCCTAACTTTACTCTCCAGGCTCTTTCTCAAAATGGAGAATGGAATCCAGTGATGTCAACCTGGCCATACCTTAGAAATCATGAAAAATACAGGCCAGGCTTATGACAGGTGCATAAAATGTTAACTATAATTTCATTCATTCATGCAGTATGTCTCTGGCTACCAGTTATGGGGTGCAATGATGGGAGAGAAGTATGCCTTTGTTCAAGCGCGCACGCGCACGCGCACACACACGCGCACACAAACCAGAAATGAGATAAAATTAATATTTGGTATGAATTGGACTATTTTATTGATTATATAAATGAATTTAACTTAAAACCTGCAGAGGATCCTGAAGATTAAACTCCTCCCCCATTAATACGGGCACCTACTCTGAGAGAGACATACTGTCAGCGGCGGAACCACGGCGGAGCGGGTGGAGCAGGAGTTCCAGGCGCTCGATCGCGGGAGGGCGGCAAGATTGTGGGCGGGGATCTCACCGTCTTCCGAAGAGCAGCGCCGTTTTCTGGTCCCTCCCTCCCTCCCTGGAGCCAGTTTGGCTCCAAAATGAGAGCAAAACGGGCGGGGGGCGCGTCGACATGACGCGACGCTGGCCCCGCCCCCACACGCCCGGGCGCCCTCTCGCTGCCTTTCGCCTCTGCATACTGTACTTACACACTTCCCCTTTGGGTGCTAGCACCCTGGCTCCAACCAGAGATCAGTTCATGCCAACCTCTGGTCTTCCCCACCAACCTCTGGAAAGGGGGCAAAGGCAGCAAAATTCCTTGGATCATCCCAAGCCAGAAAACCTTTAGGATGGACTTTGCAATTCAGGCCTCGGAGTTCACCAGCCAGCATACCCAAGCCAGATAGCTTCTTGAGATTGGTACTTCTGGCCCTTGCCAGAAGTAGGATGCACATGGCATGTACATGGGATCCCTACTCCTACTCCCAGTCCCGCACTAGACCTGCCAGAAGTGACCAATCTGGCTAAGCTAAAACCACACCTTAGGAAACAGTCTGGAGTAGGCAACAAAAACCCATTCCACCACCAATCAGGTGAAAAGCAAAGAGTTCCTATCCGAGACTGGAAAGTAGCCAGCTAATCTCAGACTGTTCCTAACCTGGGTGGGATGGGTGCAACGTCGCCTGCGCTCCGAATGGGGAGCTCCAAAGAAACCGCACCAGAAGATGCTGAAGGGAGTTCAGCCCACAACCAGCAGACCAATTGGGTGCAGCTCTTCCCTGTCTTGCCTCATGCTGAGTGGGGCTGAGCAAAGGAGGCCCCGCCTGCATTGGCGATGTGGACTCATTCTCTCCTGCTTGCATGCTTCCCAGAGACAACTGGTGTGCCACTGTGGGAAACAGGCTGCTGGACTAGATGGGCCTTTGGCCTGATCCTGCAGGGCTCTTCTTATGTTCATTTGGGAGAGAATTGCTGCTCAAACACTGAATGCATTGAATTTGTTATTCACAGTTATTGCAAAACTGTTTTTGTTTTGATAAATTAGCAATTCTATGTGAGAGATGTTTACAGATATATCAAGAAATGAAGTATTGACTTATCCAACGAATGTTGTAGATGATTGACATTATTTATTACTTTCATTTGTGCCCTTCAGCTATATATTAAATGATATAAAATAAACATTTGCACAATTAAATAATAAATTATTTCTAATATCTATGGACCACCTAGGTACGGTATCCTCACTCACTCTGATCCAGTCATGCACACACACCCAGTGCATATAAAACTATCCCATTTATTTTTGTGAAACAAATAGATCTCAGGGCATAAAGCAATGCCCAGGTGGAACTGCTTCCTCCAGTGAACTGAATTGGAAAATCATTGCAGGTATGAGAGCTCCTGAGATCAGAACAGTTATGGAAATGTGCCACCTGTGACCTGAGCATAGATATAAATAGATGGTTTTGCTTTAATGAGCCTGCTTGAACATCTTTTTTTTTTAGTATATATTTATATTTTATTGATATATCAAAAACACAAAAACAATACATATTTCATAAAGTTATAGCAAGCACGAAGCAATACATCCTACTAGCATACTATTCACTATTTTCTACATATAATATCCAACTAAGCCTGCTTGAACATCTTTAAGGACGCAATCCTGCCCAAAACTAGGGCGGCGGAACGAGCATTCCGCCACCCGGAGTAGTCGCAAACATGCCGTAAAGCACGTTTGTGACTACTTTAGAGTTGCTGGACCCCTCAGTTCACCGCCGGACCCAGTTAAGTCTGGATACAGCGGGCGGAAGGGGAGGGTTGGCGGACAGGGGGGAGGGATGACGGAGGCGGGGGAGGGACGGTGGAGCATGGAGGGCAGCCATAGGCCCAACCGCCCCAGGCGGGGGTGGGGGCATGGCATCCGCAATATCCCGGTCCCCGCCGAGCGACTGGGCCGTTACAAGGCCTCCTCTGACTTCCGCCAGCAAAATAGCTGGCGGAAATTCGAGGAGGCCTATCGGCCCCAGCCGCTGTTGCACCCTTCCCTGAGTAGACTTTCCACCGCGGGCTGCCTGCTGCTGGCAGGATTGGGCTGTAAGTCTTGTTTAACTCAAAGGGAATGTTAAAATGGTTTATCTTTGGATAGATTGTGTCCAAGGTAGGTCTCTTCAAAAGCTAGTTCCACCAGAATTACTTCCTGGTGTACATTCGAGGAGGCCCATAGGGCCCTGGCCTACTTGCAACTGGGGACCCTTCTCCCGAGGTGCTCCCGGGCTGTCCCAGGGTGGCCCGGGACCCCCCCCCAAAAAAAGCTCTTTTAAGTTCCATTTGATTTCACTGGGAGAGACTTAGCACAACCTTCCTTCATCTCCCGCTTAACTCTTCCATTGAAATAAAATCAATGGGACTTTACATTTCCAGGTTGAATTGTACTCGTGTGTCTGTGTGTGTGTCTGTGTGTGTGTGTGTGTGTGAGAAAGAGAGAGAGAGAGAGAGAGAGAGAGATATTTGGCTCCCTCCCCCTTGTGAACGCATACAGTCTGCATAACTTATTTCCTGTTTTTCATTTTATTTTTACTTCATATTTTTTTTTGCTCCAAAAACATTTGGCCTTTTAACTACTAAAGTGTCAAGGAGTGCCAGTTTCCTAATTAAATTTAAGCACGTTTTAAAGTGCAGCTTGATTAGTTCAATTAAGCAGGATTATAAATTACCCATGATATTTTGTTCTGCAAATTTTATAAAGGGAAACATTCTTCAGTTATTATTGGTATGCATTCCCCAAGTCATTTGGGAATACAAATGTGCTCCTATTGATTAAACCAGCATTTTCATGCAAATTGGAGTCTTTCATTTCCATTATATTTCGTGAATATTGGAAAATGTCTCTAATACTGTAGTTTGGCACTTTTCAGAATAGCTTTCTGCTATTCTAGAACTGCTATTCTAGAGCTACTACATCTTCAGATCCTAACCAACTTTCCAGCACTGGTGCAGCTGCAATGCAGCTCCGAGATAAGGGAACAAATGTTCCCTCACCTTGAAGAGGCCTCTATGACTGCCCCCGCACTGCAAAATGCAGTGTGCGCCCTGTTGGTATGGCTGCATTGGCGCTGGAAAATTGGTTAAGATTACGCTGTTAATCCCAATATGTAAAGGTTACGCTTACCATTTGTACCGGAAATTCCGGGACAGTCTGGGAACCCAAGCTCGGGTCCTGGATTTGTCACGGAACGTTTCCAGGCCGGTGCAAGCCCTCAAAGCCCCCGAAGCTGCTTTTGGGGCTTTTAAAACTTTAAAATTTACCTTTTTTGCTGGGCATTGGGCACCAGCAAAAATGGTAAATTTTAAAATTTTCAGCTGCTTCTTGCTGCTGCCGGGGGTAGGGGCAGCTGGAGGCTGCAGGGGGCAGCTGGAGGGGGACTAGAGATGGCAGGGGCGCTGGAGGGGCTGGGGGAGCTGCAGGTGGGCTGCAGGCGGGCTGCAGGCTGCTGCAGCAGCTGGGCTGTTTCAGCAGTTCCAGTATTGATTTCTTCATGTCCTTTTTTTCTATGCTTTTTTTGACACTCCTTCTGAATGTGTTCACCTGTTGACTGCCATTGTCCTCACATGCTGTCACTCTCCGTTGCCTTAACCTGCCCTCAGTTATGTCATCATGTAGTAAAACCTGACTGAGATGATGATGTGATGATGATGTAGCCCTGTGATGTGAACCTGTTCTCTGTCTGATCCCTGATTGGCAAAGATGGTGTCATCCAGGAAGGAAAAAGAAGCAGCATCCAAGGCAAAAAAAGAAAAGAAAGAAAGGCACCAAAGCAGCACTAACCACCAGGAGAAACAATGACACTGATTAATTAGCCAAATTAATTAATTTGGGCCGCAGAGGAGCGATCTGCGCCCCTGGAAGAGATCGTCGCTGGAGGCTCCTATAATCAAGATAAGTGATAATCAAATTATATCAAGATAAGATAATCAAATTATTTGGCTAACTAAAATAAACAAATAATTAAAATTTTGGTTGCCCTTTCGGCGGCAAAAGTGCACTTCACACCCAAGAAATAAAAAGATGTTTTAATTTTTATTTATTTATTTATTTAAATAAATAGATAAATAAATAAGGCAGGTGCTGGGAAAGCTGAATTCAAATTCCATCTTTGCCACTAAGCTTTTTTGTTTGCATGATAGAGAAAGTGGCGAGAGAGGATGGATTTTCTCTTTCAGTGCTTCTGCTGTAACGTGCAAGAAAATGCATAAACGGTTTCCATCTCTAGAATAAAGTGGCAGCAACCAGAGATGGTGCAAGTATTCTACTGTGGGAGCTCAAAATGTGATTAGGATGGGAGCATTAATGTGACACATACCATTAGTTGTCTTTTAGAAATCTAACGTGCTACAAAGCTTATCTCCTCCCCGAAAAGCATTTTGCCTCTTCTGGTCATCGGTCCCCCTGCCCTGGCCATATCCTCCCCAATATAAAGTAGTTGGTTGTAATGTTCACCTTTGTCCTGAAGTTTCCCCATAATTGATTTGGACTGCACGGACCATACTGAAAGCCATACTGAAAGTCCAGATGGAATTGCTTTTGATTCTCTGTTGGCACATTCTTCTGCCACGTACTTTGTAGATCATGACGCTGTTTCTCCAACGACCATCAAGTTGATAAGTAAATCCTTAGCGCCTGCTGGGGAAGTACATAACTCTGTACAGAAGTATTTCATCAGCATGCACTGTCAGTGGAAATAGCTTTTGTTGTAATCTTGCACAATGTGCTCCAGGAGCATTGCTATGGATAATTGTTTCATTTACACTCTTCAAGGAAAGAAAAAAGTACAAAACATTATGACTAATGTAGATTGATGGGAATTCTCTGCTAGTCTTTCTCATAAAACCACGTGCATAAAATCCTATGGTACTGATATAAATGATAGAAACAGGTGTAACTGAAATGGGAGAACACTGATAATCATATTACACTTTTTTATTATCGCCAAGATGATGCTTTTGAAGGCAGTCATTAAAAAATTCCCATCTGTTCTCACCATTTGTCAAGCAGGCACTGAAAAGTGTCTGAAAGCAAAATCAAAAGTGAGGTGTGCGAGGGAATTGATTGGAAATCTTGCTGTTGCTGATGCCATTTTCAACCCGCTAGTTTTACGTTTTTCATTTAGTAAGATGCAAGGCAAGTTTGAAATTGGTGAGATATCTCATTAGGCGGCATAACCCACCAAGTCAGACTTCAAGATGATAGAAGGAAATTAAATGTCAGGTTATATTTGTCTGGAGTTCTATCCTCCTCCCCATTTCCTATAAATCCACATTTAAATGGGACGTCATTCCTCATCTTAAACAGAGATTAAGTGCACATTTGAAGTATTGACGTTGGACATAATCCAGAGGGCTTCCTTTTTCCTCTCAATATCGACCCTCCATTCAACATCACAAACACCTTTTGAAATTTTCCAAAATCTGAAAAGCAGGTTTCCGTGTGGTGTGTGTGGCAGGGGCTGCTGGATGTTAAGGAGCTCCATGATGGTTGAGCACACAGAGTATATTGCACCAACACTGGATTGTGCCCATTGTCTGTCAAAGCCCTCTTAATAGACTCAAAATGATACCATCCACATCCCCATCTCTTCAATTTGTCTCAAATACATTCACCATGTAAGAAATATGAAGCACATTGCTAGGATTCAGTCATTGTTTGGAAATTAAACCCCCGGGACGATTGGGAAGAATGGGGGGATACAAGGGAATACAAGGAATAACCCATTTGCTCCCAGTCCACAGGTGTATGCATTTAACTCCAGATGTGTATACATTCTTGGGTAAAATGTCTCCCTTTTTCCTAACAAACTGCAACTGGGTGATCTTCTCAAAGTATCAGGAAAATAGTGGAACTATATGAATGGTAAAGGCAATGATAATACCAACATGGGAGGCAAGGGATCTCAATTAATTCTACCTAGGTTAACACATTAAGAACATAAGAAGAGCCTGCTGGATCAGGCCAAAGGCCCATCTAATCCAGCTTCCTGTATCTCACAGTGGCCCCACCAGATGCCTCAGGGAGCACACAAGACAACAAGATACCTGTATCCTGTTGCCACTCCCTTGCAACTGGCACAGAGAAAACCTACTTCTAAAGCCAGGAGGTTGCTTATGGATTGTAACCTGTGATGGACTTTTCCTTCATTAAACTATCCAAATCCCTTTTAAAGGCCATCCTGTGGCAAGGAATTCCACAGATGAATTACACTCTGGGAGAGAAATATTTTCTGTATTACGATATAGTGCATGTGATGAGTTTTCAATCCACAGAAACTGGGAAGAGATCCTCACATTCTACTAGGATACTTTGATAGTCTGGAGCTTCATCTGTAACTCAAATGTTTATTGACAATGCAATAATTTCAGCAAATGTTGGTAGGTCAGCCATTCCAGTGGAGCAAATGCAATCCACAGTGTCTAGATAATGCCAGATATTAAGCATTGATATTACAAAATCAGTTTTGTGTCCAAACCCAAAAGATATACACATCCCAACTATCAAGGAAATAAAAGGTTGTCTTGACACAGTGATCCATGCTCTGGTAACATCAAGTGTGGATTACCTCGACGCATGTATACAGGGGGAAGCCTATCAAAATTGTTCAGAAATGTCAGTTGCTGCAAAATTTGGCTGCCAGTTGTTTATTGGTATATTAGTTGTTGGGAACGTGTTACTTCAAGTCTTAGTTGTTGGCTCTGGTTTGTTTCCAGCCTGGCATAGCGATCCACCCTCATGCAGACAGTTGGCCTCCTCAGTTACTTCTGTGGTGGTGGGACAGTGTACTAGGTGGGGGGGGGAGAGAGGTGCCTGCATTCCTCCCCATGTAATTTAGCAGGACTAGTAAGATAATGTAGCCCAAACTAGCCTTTTAAGGGCTTTGCAAAAGGAAAAGCACGGGAGAAGTTTCTTACAGTGCAATCCTATGCAAGTTTACTCAGAAGTAAGTCCCATTGAGTTCAGCTGAGCTTACTCCCAGGTAAGCATGTCTTGAATTGCAACTTTAAATCAATAAATACATCAAAATAAGATATGAATTGGGCAATTTTAAGAGCAGCATAGTATTAGACAAGCTTAAAAAACGTGAGTGACATTATCTCAACATGCATAAATAGTCTCAACCATCTCTAGGGAAAAATACATTCTGGTGCTTTGTATGAAGATAATCTGGTGTTTATTTATTACAGAGGGAAAGACATTCTTGGTGACTGCCAACATTTTGGACATTTTTCAGTGATTTTCAACGTTTTGGGATGAGTTTTCAGTGCTTTGTATAAAATATGGCTTGGAAAAGTTGTAGACCGCAGTGGGGCGGTGTTACCAAGTGTTCATCAACCACAGAGTAAATGTTTAAGTTATTCCAGTGTTCACTTTTTTCTCCTAATTTAAGTTTTTAAACTAGGGGTGTGTCTTATAATCAGGCTGTTGCAATTTAATGCCAGTGATTTAATTAATTTTTTTATAGCACCAAGCTTTAAGGGTGTGTCTTATAATCAGGTGCGTCTTATACTCAGGACAATACGGTAGTAGCATCTGTTACCTTCCGCTTACAGAGATATCAAACAGTCCTTTGATTCACTTAGCAGGAGTTGCCTTTGGCTTATTTGAAAGGCTCTCTGAATCCCCATTATACAATTCCGTCTTATAAACAATTACTGTATACCATATTGGTCAATGCTAAATATGTAAAAGTCTAAAAAACTGGGATATATATGAAGCACCTCCCCCTCTCCTAGAGGAGACCACTGTGATCCAGCCAGATTTCATCCTGCAGCAGCTGACAAATTTTGGCATCATGGCATAATGCCTGCCATTTCTCTAGGGCTGTTGTGAAGTTTATGGACAACTGTCGCAGAAAATGAAAAAGTGTCTATGCTGCCAAATATTGAGTGCAAAGTTGGAAATATGGTAGAGGAAAATGTAAAGATTGCTCATGTTACTTCAGCACAGGTCCTAGCCTTTACGGATGATAACAATGCCTAATGTTTGTATAGCACTTTCTGAATGTGCAAAGCATGTCACATTGTGTGATCTTTGCAACAACTCTGTAAGCTAAGTATTATTCCCATAGTACAGCTAGTGCTGAGAGGAAGTAGCTTCAGTTTGCCAAAGCCAACTATGTAGTGAGTTCATGGCAGAGGTGAGATTCAAACCAAAGTACTCCTGACTTGCAAGTTGCAGCTTGCAGCTAGATAGGCACAATCCTATTTAACTTTGTGCCCTGCAATGCATGGAGGCCGCCAGTGCAGCCTGTGCTGCATCCAGGGCACAAAAAGGCTACCTAGGAAGCCACCTCGGGGAAAGGAAATGTTTGTTCCCCTGGGTAATGCCCCAGCCACTCCACTACTAAGATGTGCGCCAGCTATTTAGCTGGTTGAAGTCCGAGAGCCCCATGTAATGACGGCCATGCCCAGGAAGCGGGATACAATTCGGTGAAGGAGGCCACTGCCGATCCCTTCCCCTTCCCAGGCTTGGACAACCAACCCCACCCCCTGGAACGGCCCAGAATGCCCCATTTTGCACTCCCTCCACCCCTCCGTCGCCCAGTGGGGAACTCACCTTTCCCAGCAGGTGCTCCACTGCTTAGAAGTGCTGAACAGCTCATCCTATGTAGAGTTAGGTACATCCAAACCCAATGATTTCAGTGGGGATTTTCTGTGCCATCTGAGCCTAAGCTTCTTGAATTTTGCATGTGTATGCATTTGTCGAACATGAAGTCCCCAAACTGATGTCCAGTGGCATCAGAGGTAGGACAATTACATGGGATGGGCTTGGAGCGAAGGTACAAACATATACGTGCTCTCTATCATGGGTAGGGATGTGTTTCAGATAAAAGAACGATTCAGTCCAGTACAAAGTGAGAAAAAGGCACAGAGGATTGTATTCTAAGGAGCAGACACAGAAATAAGGTGGCATTTTGCACTGTTTAATGCTCATAATACTTATTTTACAAAACTCCACTATAATTTGCCACTGATTGTGTGAATGCAACGCCACTGTGTTATATATTTAACATATATTGTCTCACACACATCCCTGTAGAATATCAATGTTATGTTACGAGCAGAGGTTCCCAAAGTGGGAGACGCGACTCCCAAGTGCGTCATGGAAAGCAGCCTGGGGCGTCGCGTTAGTCTTTTAATTAATACATATTCTTGCTTGCAAGAGAGAGAGAGCAAAAATAAAGACCTCTTCACATCGGGTCACTCAAAGTTCATTTCAAAACATTTCAGGTTTGTAGGCAGTTTCCAGGTCTTGTTTTTAACCACAGCGTGTGAAGCCCTTGCTTATCTTATGTTAAAGAACAATTAACAACTCAATTGATAAGCCACTAAGTACTCAAGCTGAGCTCCTGGAGACAGCATGGAGACAGCATCCCGTTTCTCTCATTGCAGGTTTGCAATTGCAGGTTTGCAGATAAGGAGGTATTTTCATTCAGGTTTCATTCAGACATTGCAGGTTTGCAAATAAAGTATTTTCTTTCTGTTGAATGTTTTTAATAAAGCAAACACAAAACAAATGCAAGACCTGCAATTGAAAATGGTGCAGAGCAGGTTCTGCTTTACAGTCTTTGATTTCTATGTTTAGTTTGGTTGATTAATTATTAGGATTTCCCTCCTTCCTTTCTGACCCACCTCTAAGTTAGTTCCCCACTCTATTTGCTGGGACAACCTCCCCCTTGGAGAGTGCCAGGCAGTATAAGAATCAGTTTTTCATCTTGCAAAGATGCTACCTAAAGGAGCTAGCTTTCTCTCGTGCAACTGGGGTGGGGCATCACCAATGCTTCCCTCCCATGCTTTGATGTTTCTCTTGCCATGAATAGGACTAACACAGACGACATCAGTGCCCTCTACCCAGGCCCTCTACCCAGGCATGGAGGGAGGGCAGCATCCCAACCCCACCCTGCGCACTCCTGGCTTAGCTGCTGCTCAGCATAAGCATGGAAAATCCACTTTAGGGCTCATTTTGGGAATATACACATACATATACACACACACACACACACACACACACACATATATATATATATATATATATATATATATATATATATATATATATATATATATATATATATATATATATATATATATAAGAAAGGGTGCCTCTGAGCATGTAAAGAGTGCCTGTTTCTTCCATGCACTGTAATGGGGAGTCACAGCTAATGGCGAGGGAGGTCAAGGGAGCCGCGAGACAAAAAAGTTTGGGAACCACTGTGTTACGAGGGTCAACATGAAGAAGAAAACTGAGTGAGGGTAAAACAGGTCACACCATTGATCCTAGGCAATCAGGAAAGGGAGGGCACAGAAAGCCTGTTCAGTGTAGAGGGTCCCCCCCAAAAAAATAATAATGACAGAAGAGCCCTGCTGGATCAGACCAAAGACCCATCTAATCCTGTATCCTGGTTCTCACTATGACCAACCAGCAGGAAGTACACAACTGGGAGATGAACACACACTTCCCCTCCCATCTCTCATTTTAATCTCTGAATAGGCAAACACATTTGCTCCTTTCACAACAAACCCTGGAAGATTCTGAAGCAGCAGCAGCAACACCTTTTGATGCTGATTAAAGGACATGTAAACATTCCCCCATGTAATATCAATTCAGCGCTATACAGACCATACTTTAAGCACGTGTTGAAAACAAAAGAATGACAAACGAGGAGCTGTCTTCATGGCACTATTGTCAACCACATGATCCTACAGAGGTTACTACTTGTACTGCTGCTGTCTACAAATGACACAAAATATAGCAAGAAAAAGCTGGTGTTTGTAATATGAGGATTTCTAATCAAATGTTTCTGGGTTCCTAGAGGTATTGATAGGCAGCTCCTATGTATGTTTTCCTTTTAAGTTCCACTGTGCACTGGATAGGGTCAAGTCAACTTCAAGTCCTAATTCTTCAATGGAACATATAAGTGGATACCTGGAAATTGAATTCACAATGTCTCCTGTATTCACTCACTCACATACTCACTCACTCACCTGGATCATTCTATTTCCTTATGATCCTGTAAAACAAAGAAAATCTGTCAAAGTAGCAAAGGAACAAATGAATATCAGATTTGTACTTTATTTTTCATGGTACATGTTTGAGGTGGGTTTTTTTTTAGTGGTCTATAGTCTTTACACATTACATAGTTTGTTAGATATTTTTGTCTCAATTGTTCCTGCGGAATTCACCCATAAAAAGTTCTGAGAGGATTCTTGGAACAATAATTTATATATTTTATTGTTCCCCTTTTTATACCCCCTTCCTGCGAGGAGCTCAGAGTAGTGCATCGTTCCTCCCCTCCTTTAGTCCTCACAACAACCCTGTGAGGTAGGTGAGGCTGGCCCCAGAGGCGTCGCTGCGCCCGGTGCGGCTTGGGCGGGGGCCCCCAACGACCCCCAATAAACCCCCCGGTGCCCCCCAGTTTTTTCGTCTTTTTTACTGTTTTCGGGGTTTTTTAAGTGTTAACAGGGCATGTGTTTATGTATGTTTGCTTTTCCCCCACTTATCTTGAATATGGAAGGCTTCCAGCGACAATCTTCTTCCTGCGCCCGGCGCGAACTCCGTAAAGTGCCCAGCAGCGCTTTCCAGAGTTTGCGCAGGCACAGAACGTCGACTGGAAACTTCGTTGTTCTGCGCATGCGCAAGTGTTCCACAGTTCGCGCAAGCGCAGAACAATGAAGTTTCCAGTCGACCTTCTGCGCCTGCGCAAACTCTGGAAAGCGCTG
Source organism: Plestiodon gilberti rubricaudatus (assembly GCA_026170595.1). NCBI lineage: Eukaryota > Metazoa > Chordata > Lepidosauria > Squamata > Scincidae > Plestiodon > Plestiodon gilberti. Next base: position 44,436,063 of record JANXHW010000002.1, read on the forward strand.
CTAGGGGCTTAACAGAGTTCGCGCCCAGGCGCAGGGAGAAGATGTGCCCGGGCGCAGGAAGAAGATCGTCGCTGGAAGCCTTCCATATTCAAGATAAGTGGGGGAAAAGCAAACATACATAAACACATGCCCCGTTAACACTTAAAAAACCTCGAAAACAGTAAGAAACAACAGAAAAGTACGAAAAAAACCGAAATCTAAGGAGCCCCACCCCACCCCCTGAGCCCTGCGCCCTACGCCCTGGGGGCCCCGCCCCCTATCAGGCGACGTCTTTGGCTGGCCCAAGGTTATCCAAGGAGTTTCATGGCTGAGCAGGGATTTGAAGCTGGATCTTCCAGGTCTACGTCCAACTCCAGAACCACTACACCATCCTGGCTCTCCCTCTCCCTCCCTCCCTCCCTCCCTCCCTCCCTCCCTCCCTCTCTCTCTGTGGGTGTGGGTGTGGGTGTGGGTGGTTCTTCACATTTACACCTGAGAGAATTTACTGGCTACAGGCAATGTTTCATGTCTTCTATAGAGAATTGCAACAACTTTACAAAATAACAAAGAAGTAGTGTCTAGAAAGGGCAGGATGAAAGCAACGGGCTGCTTCAGGAGAGCATTAGTGCTTTATATAGCACCCTTTCTGTACAACACCTCTCCTATTACAGAACAAAGAATGTACGCTGCAGGCAATCTCCTGCCACAATTCTGCCCTTATTGGATGGACTGCTTTAAGATTCAACTTGGCAAACAGGAGTAATTGCAAAATCAAATGGCTTTACAGCTGCCAATATATCTGCTTTTCCCGAGTTTATGTCGGTGTCAAGATTAATCAGTGACCTCCAGCGTACAGCTGAAAGAGGAACCGTCCAATGAATACCACCCCAAGAATAGTCAATGCTAATAAGAGGATGAGTTGGATAACAGCATTTGTCTGGGATCTGTCGTCATCATGGGCTGAATGGAATGAGAGGTCATGAGAGAAAAGAGAGTGGAACTTTCAGAACAGGTTTTCATTGTAAGACATGGTTAGTACGACCGGTACCTTTTAAGATTTTCAATGGTTGTGCTCCTTGTTGTATGCTTTTCTCAACATCTTTGCCCAATTGTCCTGAGTTTAAAACTTGACAGTTAGATATGACCAGGGTTCAGCCGGGGGGAGCAGAGCTCTGGGACTTGATGCTTTTCACAACATCTTTGCCCAATTGTCCTGAGTTTAAAACTTGACAGTTAGATATGACCAGGGTTCAGCCGGGGGGGGGGGGAGCAGAGCTCTGGGACTTGTCTTACAGCTGGAGTGGGGACATCTTCAGCAGCAGAGTTCAGGTGCTACCTTTGAAACCTTTTTTTGAAGGACCTTAGCTGAGAAGATGTGTCAGGCCCAGCAGGAGGCAAACTGAGAAACTTGCTTAGGGTCATATGTTAATATCTAGGCCATCATCTTTCCGAAGGGTTACTTGAGATTAACAGGTCTTACTCCTAGGTACGTTTGCAAAGGATTGCATGCTTAATACAATTAAATACAGTAATACTTATTTCTGAGTAAACATGCATAGGTTAGCACTCTAACAGCACACTCCTGTGTGTCCCTACTCAGAAGTACATCCCATTATATTCAATAGGGCTTTCTCCCAGGAAAGCATGCATATTGACACTGGCGTCACTGTAGCGTGGCGGGCGGGCCGGGCCGCCGGGGGGTGACGCGCGCCAAGGGGTGACGCGCGTCACCCTCCGGAGGCCGGATGCTCCGAGGCCAGGGAGCGTCCGGCCCGGCCGGCGCTCCAGGGCCTTCTGAAAAGACGAGGCCCTGGAGCGCTTGCGTTAAAACGGAACTTTGAAGGTTTTCGCGCATGCGCAAACCCTTTTCTGAGGGCAAGGGCCTGCCCTCTTGCCCTCAGAAGGGTCTGCGCATGCGCGAAAATCTTCAAAGATCGCGTTTTAACGCAAGCGCATTGGGCCTCTTCTTTTCAGAAGGCCCTGGAGCGCTTCCCGGCCGGTGAAGAGCGCCGGAAAAGGTAAATTTCTGTAGGGGGGGTGATTCGGGGGGGTGTCGGGGGGTGAGTGGGGGGGTGACGTGCGTCCCCCGCTCTGGGGTGACGCGTGTCACAGTGACGCCACTGCATATTGACATGGGAATAATTCCCATTGAACTTAATGGGACCTACATCTGAGTAGACATGCATAGGATTCTGCTGTTAGGCTTACTTCCAATTTACTTATGAGTAGCCATGTGTAGGATTGCCATCAGTGGCGTCACTGCAGGGGGGCGGAGCTCTAAGTTCCGCCGTGATCAGACCCTCTGTTACACAGGTGAACGAAGCGGCCCCGCCCCCGCGCCTTCGGAGCCTTTCAGGGCAGCGAAAGCAACGCGCAGGGAGTCTCCTGTGCGTTGTTTTCACCGCCTTGAATGGTTCTGAAGGCGAGGGGGCGGGGCCGCTTTGTTCACCCGTGTAACGGAGGGTCGGATCACGGCAGAACTTAGAGCTCCCCCCCCCTGCAGTGACGCCAGTGATTGCCATCTTAATATATGTCCCCTATTTGGGGTATTTTCAATGTGTGTGTGTGTGTGTGTGTGTGTGTGTGTATTGCAACCCAATCCAAAGCATTCAGAAGGAAATGAGCTAGATCTTTAAATGAAGTTGACTAATCTTGTTCGAAAGCTTTCATGGCCCACAATCAGCCAACAGTGTTTCGGAGTTACGGGAGCAGATGCCATGTAAAAACAAAGGTTTGAACTTTAATATATTCTTACAGCCATATGAGGGTTTCCCGATCTGGGCAGCCTCAAGCGGACTAAAAATACCAATAAAATCCAAGGATGCAGTCCTTTTTTTTTTTTTTTTCATCTGCAACCCTTTGGGTTGATTCCTATGAATAGGTTCCGGTTGGCGGAACGAAACGTCAGGACTGCATCCTTGGATTTTATTGGTATTTTTAGTCCGCTTGAGGCTGCCCAGATTGGGAAACCCTCATACGGCTGTAAGAATATATTAAAGTTCAAACCTTTGTTTTTACATGGCATCTGCTCCCGTAACTCCGAAACACTGTTGGAAGTTGACTAAGTTTCAAAGTAGAAAATATGTGGCAGAAGAAAACACTCTAATGCAGACATTTAAAGGGTTGTTGATGTTACAGTCTTCATGGTGTGCAGCTACGGAAACATGGCTATGGAGGGTGTCATGATGAGCGCCTACACTTTAAAATGTATCACTATCACTACATCAATGGATATGGAACCTCTTCCCCCATATTTTCCTTACAAGATCAGCTGATTATGCCTTCTGAACTACAAGTACTGTTTATGCTTCACATTTATCTGATTTCAGTGAAACTTGCTTCTTTCTACTGTAAGGTTCTAATGAGATGTTTGAGGTGAATGCTTGTTTGTTAAAGAAACATTTGCTTCATTGGAGGTTATAAATTGGAGGTTGTGGGTCTACTTTTTTGGTGAAAAGGAACATGAGAGAAAGAACTAGGGGAACAAAAACTGCTCTGAGCCATTTTCTCCCTGCCTAGTTCACTCCTGGTATTACAGCCAAGCAGGGGAGAATCCGACCCGTACCCTGAGGTCATCAGGGGGGCCCCTGTTAACCCTGACGCCATTGACGGAAGTGAGGGGACACAGAATAGGACCTTCTCGGCTGTGGAGCCCCAATTATGGAATTCCCTCCCCCTGGAATTAAGAATGGCTCCCTCTTTAGAGACCTTTCAGTGGGGCCTTAAGACGTTTTTATTTAGGATAGCTTTTGATGTCTGACATGGTGGGCTGACATTTTAACAAATGGCTTTTAACAAATGTAAATTCAGGTGACCCACTGGGGTTGTTTATTTTAAATTGTTTTAATTAATTGTTTTTAATTATTTTAATGTGTATATATGTATTTTAATGTTTGTGTTGTAAGCCGCCTTGAATGCCCTTGTTGGGAGAAAGGCGGGGTATAAATTATTTAAATAAATAAATAAATAAATGCATTTTAATAAATAACATGCAGCACCATAATTATCACCATATTGTGGGGGCCAGCGGGTGGCGCAGTGGGTTAAACCGCTGAACCATGAGCTGTCGATCGAAAGGGGTGACGGGGTGAGCTCTCGTTGCTTGGCCAGCTTCTACCAACCTAGCAGTTCCAAAGCATGTTAATGTGAGTAGATAAATAGGTACCGCTTGCGGGAAGGTAAACAGCGCTCCGTGTTCCAGCCGCATGCTACGCGCTGCGGCAAGGAGAGTCATGCCGGCCACATGACCACGGAGGCGTCTTCGGACAACGCTGGCTCTTTGGCTTTGAAATGGGGATGAGCACCACATCCTAGAGTCGGACACGACTGGACTTAATTGTCAGGTGTCACCTTTACCTTTTTTAGGGTGAGGGCGACAACGTTCGAGACTGATTTATGCCAAGCAAAAATAACACAAATCAAGGTTTTCTTGCTTGTTTTGTTCTATAAAATCCAAACTTGTACCATAATGAAAAAAGTAAGGTTGCTTTGCAGAAAGATGCACATTGGTTTCTTGTGTTGTTGTTTTTAAAGAAATTTAACACTGAGTCAAACTAGTGATAATTTACATGTTGTTCTTAGAATATGATGTTGATGAATTTGTTGAATTTCAGATTCCAAGTGATACACTTTACTTTTAAATGTGTTCAATTTTTTTCAGCATTGCTCATGAGAACACATTAGATACAAACACTTTAAACTCTCATTATTATAACTCTCTAAGAAGCCTGAATAATAGATTGTTTAGCATAAGCCAAGGGAACTAATTTTACATGATCCTTAGAAGATGAGCAAAGCTTTTCCTGTAAACCTGGCAATTATATCAATCAGATATATTCTTTTTGAGATGGTAGCATTAGAATTTAAGGTAAGACAAATTGGAGAAACCCCAAACCCTCTATTCATAATCATTGTGATGTGTATGTCGTTTCTGTTTTTCAAAGCTAATAAACTATGATTTCTTTTAACCACCCTGGACTGTGGGATATTTTTGCACAACCTTTACAAATATTCTTCTACTTCCTAAATAATATTGGCTATCTTAAGAAAAAGATTACTATCATAAGGTAGTGTTTAGGTCTCACAGGAAATGAGAGGCTACTTTCTATCACAGGGGTGATCTCATGCACAGATGAGGACAAGATTTTATGAAGGAAAGTTATGTTCATTGTTTAGTTCTGGCCACCGCTTAATGCTGTTAAGAAGAACATTCACACATCTACACATTTCTACCATACATAAATGTTGTGTTGTGCGGTCTGTCTTCTATATCCTTTGGCAGAAAAACATATTTAAGTTAGTCCATCAAAATAGTTTGAAATTTGTTGGTGGTATGTTACAGTTAGGTTTAGGGGATGTTACAGAAGTTTGAAAGAGATTAAACAAGAAAATCTCATTGTGTGTTGATAGCCGGCTTCTGTAAACAATAAGAATTTGGCCTATGTACACAAAGTTTTGTCAAAGATTCCTGTATCCATTACTGATTATTATTTTAACGATCATTTTTGAGGTTTACAGTGCAATCCTATCCAACTTACACCAGCGTGTAACCAGCGTAACCAGCGGTGAGAACGGGAGGCCCCAGAATGGAAAGGGAATTCAAATCCTATTCAAAGGGGATTTAAATCCCCCCTCCAAAGCCTCCTGCCCTGCCCTCCCCTGCTGGTTACAACGGTGGTGTAAGTTGGATAGAATTGTGCTGTAACAGAAGTATAGAAAATAGGAATAAAGATTCCATATGGGATGGAAGGAAAACATAATGAATGGGACTATTTTTGTGATGAGTCAGATATACAGCCCGGTCCAGCCCAAGGCAACTGCGGTACAATTCAGGCACAATTGCAGCCCAAGTGCTTTAGGCCCGAGTTGTGCCTGAATTGTGCCTGAGTTGGGCTGCAATTGTGACTGAATTGCAGCCCGGTCCAGCCCAAGGCAACTGCGGTACAATTCAGGCACAATTGCACAATTCAGGCACAATTGCAGCCTAAAAGTGGGTGTGTTGGGGGCGTGTCGGGGGTGTGACGGGGGCGGTTACGAATTTTGGTCCGGTTCCAGACACTGGAGAGCCACTGACACGCCCCCTCGAGCCCAACTCAGGCCCAAAATTTGGGCCAGCAAAAAGGGTGGACCCAAATGTGAGGAGACCCATAGGAGCCATTTTACCTTACCCACACCAGCCCTCTCCTGAAAAGTTCTAACACCCTGGGCCCGAGTTGGGCCTGAGTTAGGACCGAACAGGTGTGGCCTAACTCTGGACATGGACCCAAATAGTTACCCTATCAGCACCCAGCCCCACCCAGCCTCTTTCCCACAAAAGCCCAGCCCCAGCCCTCCACTCTCTCTCTCTCTCTCTCTCTCTCTCTCTCTCTCTCTGAGCACGTGGCGTGGGGTTCTGTCCCCCAGCAGCCACAAAGTGGGACTTTGAAAACTTTTCTAACACCCCACTTCTCTCTTCTCCTCTCTCCTCTCTGCCCCCCTCTAGGGCAGAGAGGGCTGTTCTGCCTGTGGCCAAACTGTTTACTGCTGTGCCTGGGCAGCTGTCTCCATGCAAGTGTTTGCTAACCCATGTCTTTCTCCCAGCCCCTCTCTCCCCCCCCCCCCATACAGGCAACAACACCAGCAGGTAAGTGCAGGGTTTGTGCTGACATGTGGTCTGACGTCTGCCTCTTTGCATAGAGAAATATAGGTAGGATACATGCCTCTATACCAATGTCTTGTCTCATAGCTGCCTGCATAGCCTGCCATGATATGCCTCTATACCAATGTCTTGTCTCATAGCTGCCTGCATAGCCTGCCATGCTATGCCTCTATACCAATGTCTTGTCTCATAGCTGCCTGCATAGCCTGCCATGATATGCCTCTATACCAATGTCTTGTCTCATAGCTGCCTGTATTAATGTGAGCACACAATGCCATGAGTGTGGAACTGTAACCCATATGTAGACACCAGCTGTTCCCCGCCCCTCTTTTCTCCACAGGGTCTACCGACAGGTCAGTATTGCTAGGATTGCCATGGTTGTGACCCCCAAGTTGTGTTGTTGTCTCTCTCTTTGACCCCTTTCCCTTACAGGATCATGCTCACCGTACACCCAGGGAAGGAGCGCAGACCAGGCTATGTGTCTCACACCACTCAGCTGTGTTTGATTTCTCTCCCTGCAGACCTTTGCAACTGGCACACTGGCTCCTCTTCAATGGCGATTGCTACCACGCAGCAGCTGCCATGGAACACCCCCATGTTGTTCGTCCCCCCAGGAATGCCCACTACCACAAACCGTCCGGGAAGCACCCCTGGGCCTGCAGTCTGGTTGCCCCACGGTCACCTGCCTTGATGCTGCCAGAGAGGTCTGGGAGCCTGCCCTGCAACCCACCTCAGCTGCTGCTGCTGCCCCACCGCCCTGGCTGCCTACTTGCTGTCCCTCCCCTTTCTATGGAGCAGGCCGTGGTTCCACAGGGGAAGAGCCCGCATCTCCAGGTCCATGGGGCTCGCCTGATGCTGCTGCTGTGGTCCTAGAGGCTGCTGTGCCTACCCCTGGCAGCCACGCCCGGCCATCTCTGCCACTGTTCCAGAACAATAAAGTTGCCCCTGGAAACACATGTCCCCAATGTTGCACAAGCACTGTCCCACACACCCAAACAGGCAGGCCCCAGCACACAAGCCTCTGCATGAATCCCAGCCAGGGTCCGCCACAGCCATCCCTGGGAGAACACAGCAGGGGGGCTGCCGGACCCTCTGGGACCAGAGGGGAGGGGGGAGTTGGGGGGCCTCTCAGGCAGGCAAACACTGACGGGCACTGTGGCGCACGTCCGCCACGTCCGTGAAGAGCCCTTTCAGCAACCGGGGCTCTCACCCACCCTCGGTCCGCCCATCACCGGCGTCCGTGTCCGCCCGTCACCGGCGTCCGTTTCCGCCCTCTGTCCGCCCGTCACCGGCGTCCGTTTCTGCCCATCAACGGCGTCCGTGTCCGCCCTCGGTCCGTCTGCATGAGAGGCGCCCGTTCCTGCATTGCCTCCATCTGCGAAGTGCCCCCTGTGCCCCTATCGGTCTCTGCAGACCCCTCTCCCTGTATCCCTCTCCCACCAGCCGTGTTGTCTGTCTGTTTCTGACCCACCCGTGCCCCTCCCCAGCACCCCCTGTCAGTGTGCCTGCCTCCCCTCCCACTCCCTGATGATGGACGCTGGCACCCCCCATGCCGCCAGAGCGCCTGCCGCAAGGTGCTGATGTTGCCCCATCTGGGGGTGTGATGAGCTGCGTGAGCCCTTCCCGCTCGCAGCAGACAAGCCCACGGCATCTCTCGGTCTTGGCCGGGGCACGGAGCAGAAGGCATGCTGGGATGCCTTCTTTGTGGGCATTGCCACGGCCCTTGAGGCCCAGGGCTTCAGGCAGCGCACGGGCATGTCCTGGCGGAGGCGGTTCCAGACCTCATGAGACCCCCCCCTTGTGCGTGCCGTTCCCACCCCCTCCTTCCCTTCTCTCCCCCGCTCACCCCCCCATGACTCCCACGTGCAGCCTCACCGTGGCTTGGGGGTGGCATCGCAGTCTGCAGGAGGGAGGGCAGTCGCACTCCCCCCTGCGGCAGGTGGCTGTTGCCCAGGGTGCCCTGGGGCAGCTGGCACTGGCACAACCTCTGCCCTTCAGCTGACTGTCAAACGCGCAGTGCCTGCAGGCCCGCCTGTGGCTGCCCATCTGCTGCGACCGCTGCAGCAGCTGTGGTAGGTGCACGCAGACGGGCTGAGGAGGGGGCTCTTCGCTTCCACAAGACTGACAGCTCCCCACAGGAGCCTGCCTGCCTCTGCGGTAAGTTTTGCCGCGATCCTGGCCCAATGCTGTTGCCTCCAGCCTAACTCAGGCACAGTTGCAGCCTAACTCGGTCCTAGTTTGGGCCACAATTGGGCCACAATTGGGCCTCAACTGTGCCTGAGTTAGGCTGGACTGAGCCCATAAACTCAGATACATTCTAGCCCAAGCATCCAAGGATCTGACACAGCTTCTTGATCCCCCAAAACCTTCCATCTCAGAGTGGCAAGAGGAGGGACTAGTATCATGTAAAGCATGATGGGGTGGTGAGGCAGGGTTTCTGAGCATGTCAACGTAGGGGGAGTCTTGAACATCTGAAGAGGTCTGCTTGGTCAAGCCAGTGATCAATCTGGACCAGTATTGTCTACCATGACTGGTGGCAACTGTCCAAGGTCTCAGGAAGAGTCCTTTTCCAGAGTTGCTACTACCTAATATCTTTTAACTGTAGATACAGGGATTGAAACGTCTGCATGCAAAACATGTGCTCTGCCACTAAATTCTGCTCCTCTCCCATCATGCACTTGGGAAAGATGAAGAAAGAACGCTGCAGTCTAGCTTACACAATTGGTCCCATGATTTCAATTAGGAAAGACTTACGCACGCACACCTAATTCTGTTCTGCACTGTTAAAGCCAACCAGTTTTAATTTTGACTGAGTTATCATGCCTATAATTATTTGGTACAAGACAGTTGTATGAAAAACACAGACTCTGACATTGAAAGATCTGGCTGCTCAACATGCTATTTATCTTTCAAAATATGTGTCACTCGAAGCTTATCCACTTACTCCAAGAACAAACCGAGAGAAACACAGACACAATGAAAGCTGGAGAGCAAAAGACGTGATTTTTCATCCATTTTTGTTTCATTAGTGCTACAGTGGTATGTATTGATTTATCTGGTGGGGTTTTTCTCCCCTTGTCTTGCTTTCTGTAAAATCAGTTTCTATTTAAATGGATTCAGTTACATTTTCTGATTACCTGGTTTCTGCAACATAAATAATGTTTACCACAGCAATACAAATGATAGTTATTACTATTTATTTAAAATGATCCAGAAAAAAAGCTGTAAACTCATAAAAATCAAAGGAAGTTCTGAAGAGTTTTAAGCAAATATATTGATTTGCTGATCGTAGGCCAGTGAATGCACTCCCCATGTCTTTGTCTTTTTCTCAAAAACAAAACAAAATACAGTTTTCTTTGGTAACCTGCTGAGATCAAAAGGAAATTTAACATGACACATTTCAACATGCAAGTGATTTTTTTTGTTGCCAGCATGCGAGATGAAATGCACCTTTGCATAACACTTTCTGCTGATTTAATTTTAATAGTATCTTTTCAGCTCAGATTCCAGAAGAATATATCAATATTTAATATGCTTTAGTTTCATATTCCTGCTACCGGTTCTATTCTATAACAACACTAATAGGAAAAACATCATGTTGTTTAATTTTTCATTATCAGAGTATTTATTAAAATGCTTATATCCCATCTTTCTGACCCACAAAATGGAAGCACCAAGGCAGCTGACAACAAGGTTTTGAAAACATTACATTATATTAGTTTAAAAATAAATTGTTATCAATATGACAGAGCTAGCAGCAAAACAAGAAGGGCTTGCTTCAGTTGTTTTCTGTGCCAAAGGCACATTTGAACAAATGAACATTTAACAGATGCCTAAATATCAGCAGAAATGGGCCAAATGAGTTTTAGGGTAGGAGTTGTGCACTTTAGGAGCCACAGCTGAGAAGGCCCTGTCTACATCTCTTCCAAGAGGGGCAGCACAATCCTGTGTAAGAATCTGCGGCCGGCCCATAGGGCCGGCTGCAGGATCCTGCACCCTTCCGTGAGGGTGCAGGATCGTGAAGGGACGTTCATCCCGTTCCCCTGCAAGGCCCCAATGGGCCTCCTCGGATGTACATTGGTTCTCAAGCCGACATACATCTGGGGCGGCGGAGTAAGGCTGCCCAGGTCAGAAACGGGCGTGGGATATCGGCGGAGCTCAACGCTAATATCTCTGCCCTCCCAGGCCGGGTTGTCCAACAGCCGCCCTCCCTCGCTGCCCAACCCTCCCTCCTCCTGCCCCTGCACTGACTGGTGCAAATCCTACCTGCTCCGGTGGCTGCAGGGTCAATCCGGGGGCAGAATAAGGGCTGCCGTCCTGCTTGCCGGTGACCCTTACTCCCCGGGTGCCGAAAACATGCTTTACGGCACATTTATGGCACCTGTGCCTGCTGGGCACCCGCACTTCAGGCACTTATCTACATGGGATTGCGACATGGACCAGGGCTACCTCCCGAAGACCTGTATGGGCAAACAGGATCATGTGAGGAAAGTAAAGGCAGTACAGGACATTGTGCCTCATTAGTCTAGTCTAAAGGACTTGGGCTGGAATAAAATTCCACTTTAAGTGAAATTCAGCAATATCTGTCGTTTTTCCTGCTTTTTGTCTTTTCCTCTTCCTTTTGTTCTGGCTGCATTCCAATTTTTTGTGATAAAGATCCAGGGTTATGTGTTATGTGGGGTGGATTTATTTTGTTTCTGAAATGTAGACCATCCTCAAAATGTAGTTCCTCAATACTTCGTACTGTCTGACAGCACAATCCTGTCTAACCGCGCAAACTTGCGCAAGTTGCGGCAGCTGGCCTAAATGGCCAGTGCAGGACATTCGTCCCCTTCCCCTGGTGTAAGCCCCAGAGTCCCCAATAGGCCTCCTCAGATACGCGCCAGCTCTTTAGCTGACACATGTCTGGGGAGGCTGTGTAAGGCCAGCCTGGCCTGGGAAGGATTGTTGGATATCGGCGCAACCTAGTACTGATATTCCCACCCCTTCCCAGGCCAGACGAGCCAATGGCCCCCTCTCTCACCACCCCTGCCTGCCCTCCCCACACCCTCCCGCCACCCTGCGCAGACCTTGCCTGCGTCCAGCAGCATGGGGAGAGAAGGGCAGCAGAGTAAGCGGTGCCGGTCTCCACGCCAGTACTGCTTACTCCCAGGGTGTAAGCATTTATGGCACTTTACGACACCCTAGGCTGGCGGAGCGAGAACTCCGCTGGCCTAAAGTTGGGCAGAATCAGGCAGTAACTTTGCACCCTGAGATGCAGTGGGGGCAGTCCAGCCTCTGCCACATCCAGAGCACAGAGAGGCCAGCAGGAGGTAACCTCTGGGGAAGGGAACATTTGTTCCCTTCCCCTGGTGTAAGCCTCAGCCACCCGAACGGGTCTCCTCAGATGTGCGCCAGCTATTTTGCTGGCGCAAATTCGGGGGGCCCATGTAACAGCGGCCAGGCCCGGGAAGGGGGATAGGATATGGCAGAGGAGGCCTCCAATGATCCCTCCCCCTTCTCAGGCCCCAACCCCCCCTGAACACCCCGTTCTGCCCTCCCCATGCCCTTCCATCGTCCAATAGAGAACTCACCTTTCTCGGTGAGCACCTGGGGTAAATAGAGAGGCGCCAGTCTCGGCACCAGCACTGTCTACTCACTGGGTGCCACAAGTGTGCTTTACGGCACATTTACGACACCCTAGACTGGTGGATTGGTGCTCCACTGTTCTAAATTGTAGACAGGATTGGACTACCTGTCATTTGTTGTTGTTGTTCAGTCGTTAAGTCGTGTCCAACCCTTCGTGATCCCATGAACCATATCCCGCCAGGCCTTCCTGTCCTCCACTATCTTCCTGAGTTCGCTCATTTTCATGTTCGTTGCATCGGTGATGCTGTCTAACCATCTCATCCTTTGCCTTCCCCTTCCCCTTTTGCCTTCAATCTTTCCCAGCATCAGAGTCTTCTCCACAGAGTGCTCTCATCGCATTAGGTGGCCAAAATATTTGAGTTTCAGCCTCAGTACTTGTCCTTCCAGGGAATAGTCAGGGTTGATTTCATTTAGGATTGACTGATTTGATCTCCTAGCAGTCCAAGGGACTCTCAGGAGTCTTCTCCAGCACCACAGTTCAAAAGCATCTATTCTTCGGCGCTCAGCCTTCCTTATGGTCCAACTCTCGCAACCATACATTGCTACTGGGAACACCATCGCCCTAACTATGCGAACTTTTGTTGGCATGGTGATATCTCTGCTTTTTATTATGCTGTCTAAGTTTGCCATAGCTTTCCTTCCAAGGAGTAAGCGTCTTTTAATTTCATGGCTGCTGTCTCCGTCTGCAGTGATCCTGTCATTAGATGCTGTCAAAAAAGAAAATAACATGTTTTAGACAGTACTGAATCATATTCAGAAGAAATCAGAAGAACAAAGCTAACAGGAAAGGCTAGTACCATACTTAAGGGAACGAAGTCTCAAAAGATGTTTTAAGAAAACTCCCATACTCTCTATAATAGAAGGGGTCTCAGACGACAAGATGTTTCTCAATATAACACTATCTGGACAGTCATTCCATTTGCTCAGCAAAGGTGCTCTGCTGTTCGAAAATGTAGACAGGATTGGACCACCTGCCAATTAGATGCTGTCAAAAAACAAAAGAACATATTTTAGACAGTGCTGAATTATATTGAAGGAATGACACCATGCAATTAGCAAATTAGCTGTAGTGGTTAAGTACCATTAAAGAACTATAGGCGCCTATTTAATGACTATTGGTCTTTGCTCCTAACTAAATTGCATACACATAATAACTTAAATATCTTGCATCTTGAGACAGGAGGCAAAAACCATGTGCCTGCCTTTCAAGTTTGTAACTATTTTGTACCATCTCATAATGTACACATGTATATAATTTGAGGACATCAGTCACACTATCTTTTTGTATTGTATTTCACAACACATTTATTAAGAAGTCCACTGAGGTCAATGACTCCTGACAGTGCCCCACATTACCCATGTGTGGAAGGCACCAAATTAACATGTGCTGATTGGCAAGAATGCCATGATGTTATCACAACCCATTTCATATCCTCTCCAGTAGCTGAGTGGGTTAAGAAGGCCATCGATTCTTCCAACCACAGCCATTAACTAGGTTCATAGTCTATTGATAGCAGATTGTACCTGGCATGGGTGCTCAACTGGGGTTCTCAACCGGTGGTATGCAGACCACTAGTGGTACGCAGACCACTAGCGGTACGTGGACCAAATGTCAGTGGTATTCCAATACTCACCCGACAAGATGGTGGCCATCATTATAGCTGTGCTGCGACAGAGCCTTGAAAATGACAGTAAGCAGCCCCGGGCGACTGGCAGAGCTTGACTGAACAGGTTTCCCATGCTGGGAAATGCCCTCCTTCCTGCCCTGACCCCCTTACCATCATTTTCAGCACTCTGTCACAGCCAAAACCCCAGAAGTGATGACATCATTGTCACTTACTTCTGGTGGTACACGGCGAGACAGTGGCCCTGAAGGTGGTATATACGGCCCTGACAGGGTTGAGAACCCCTGCACTAGAATGTCTCTAATCCTATTCCAATTTCATTGTTATGCCTACATGATACACACTTATAACATTTGTTTTTATGGTTAATGCTGATCTTGTATGTAATCACTGATATAGTCATTGGAGGGGTCGGTTTTGTAATTTATTTATTTTTTTAGGAGAGGTAAAATCTACCTAGCAATGACCTAACAAAATCTGTTAGACTAACTACTGATATTTCAAACTCCCACCCTGAGTCTAGGGCCAGCCCAAGACTTCCTTGCATCTGTGGCAGTCTGCCAAATGCTGCCCCCCCCCATTAACTGATGATGCACCAGCCTCTTTCTCCTATTTCTTGGATTAGAAAAGGAAGAAGGGGAAGAATAGAAGAGGAACCATATGAAAGAAGAGACACTCTAACCCACCACTCTCCTTTTTGTTCCATCCCTCTCTTCCTTTTCCAGTCCAGGGAGCAGGAGGAGGAGGATTGGATACAAGTAGGTGATGGAGGTAGATGGCCCCTGTCAATCTGGAACAACTTGCTCAGCTGGCCTCATGGATGAGCCAGATCTGCTTGTGTCATTCCTTCTTTTTTAATGCATATCTGCAAGACAGAGTGACCTTGCACTATGTTTTCAAACTTCCCCAAAGGGTTGCCTCCACAACAGCCACACGTATTGATTGTGCTGTCGGATAGGGCTCTTTGATAAGTCTCTAGCCGGAGCAGTTTTCCAGGCAGGACTATGTTTAAATATGTGCCCTTCCATTTCTTTTTTTAATATGCTTTTCTTTGCCTTTCCCCTATGAGTTGCATATTTATCAATAACATTGAAGATATTGTAACGAATGAAAATGAAGTGCTGCTATCTTAACCACTATTGATTCAACTTTTGCCAGTTGTTTTATCACCCTGAAAATTATCTCACTGGATTTATGCCAGATATCTGCACAATCTCTATCTGATTATTTCCTTCCAGTAAGGAAACCACCATGGAACATAATAACCACATTCATTTGATTGATATGGCATGAGGGGATGAGTGAACTTTGCAGGAACCCAAAAACAACTCTCACAACACGGGAAAAATGCATAGTCTTAAACAGAATTCATTGTGGGCAGTTATAGTTTAATAAAAGGTACGTGCAAGCAGGCTGCAAGGAATAAACACACAGATGTCCTTGCTAATTGCACCCTTATAAATCAATCATTATCCTTATTTATGGGGGACAGCACAGAAAGATCTGTCTTAGCTACACAAAACAAGCAACCCCCTTTTCAAGGACATATACTGAACCCTCATAATGCTTTGATCTAAAAACAACATCTGTCTTTTCATGAACTATCCCAAACTGGGTGGTGCAGGACATTGAGCACTGGAATGCTGTCACAGTGCATTCAATATAAAACATGATGATTAATGTTAGGATTGCCACTAAATTTCAAGTACAACTCAAGGTGAAGTTGGACTATCCTTTGTGAAGCAGAACTTCTGAAGAATTTCAGGGGAGCAACTTTAAAATAAGTAGCTAAATTCCTCAGAATGTCTTGCACATCTGAAGATACCATTGAATTCTGCTTCAAAGAAAGAGGTAAATTCCGGGCCCAAGAGGGCACAACTGTATGTACACTCTGGCGGCACCACTCTTCCTCACAAACACTGAGTATGCATCTCAATCCAGAGAGCATACATCAATTTCTTATTATTCTCTGTGTTTCTCCTTGCTCCCCACAGGCAGCTGTCCCACAGGTAAAGTAGACCCCCAAGGAAAGCCTACCACCTGCCTGCAGTGATCAGTATGAGCCCAGCTGTTGCTTGGCGCCGTTGCTGACCTACACATTCAGTCAGTCCCCTGCGACTTTACAAGTTCCAAGGCAGACAGTGAACTAACTGATGCAACCAGACCTCACTGGCAACTGTTACTTGGCTGTCTGTTGTATAATTTGAAATGGCACAACATCCCTTCTGGGAGGAAGTGGCTGGCAACCCCACTTGTGTGTTTCTCTTTCAGATGCTGCTGTATCACTAACAGAGTTCAATTAAAACTTTGATGGGATCACACTTGTTGTTACTGTGTTAGCGGATAGGGATTCCTTCTTCCCACCTTAGTTGTTTCTGACCTCAGCCAGCCTCAGGGTAGGAGGAGCTTCTCTGCTTTCAGCATCTGTAGCATCCTTACTCTGTAACTCCTTGGGTACCAGTGGGAGGAATGCTCAATAGTCAATGCTCATAGTCAATGAAGTCATGCTCATGAATGTTCATAGTCAATGAAGCAGACAGGTTGCAGGGGTATGGGGAGGGCAGCATACTGACAGTCATGCTGGCAACTGCCAGCAATGATGCAAAGGTCTTGGAGCATGTGTAGGGGTGGCTAGCTGAGTAGGCTGCTGCAGTTGGCACCTTTTGTCACATGCAAGCCCAACGATTGGCCCATGCAGTGCTCCCTCTTATATGTCCATGTGCTACAGTTTCCCAGCCAGGTGTGCCTGTTTGCGGTGATGCAAGGTGTTAAATGCCAGATGAGGTACACTTTGCCTGTGTTGTGCTATGGCTGGGTGTTTGAGAGCAACTTTGTGGAGTAGCTGGTGTGGGTTCTAGACCTTCCTCACTTTTATTTTTGTCCCTGCTATGTACGTTTGTGGCCAGTCATGCAGAAGATGAGGGTCTTGCTAGTTAGACCAAGCCCCTTGGCTGGGCTCAAAGTTATCTTACTTGGGTCCTAGCCTGTGTTTTTGTGTAAGTTACCAGCACCCTGCTTTGTCTAGGTGCTGTTG
This sequence comes from Plestiodon gilberti rubricaudatus, assembly GCA_026170595.1. Classification (NCBI taxonomy): domain Eukaryota; kingdom Metazoa; phylum Chordata; class Lepidosauria; order Squamata; family Scincidae; genus Plestiodon; species Plestiodon gilberti. The sequence goes on from JANXHW010000002.1 coordinate 44,452,966, forward strand.
AAGCTCCCCTTGGGACATGTCCCAGGCCGTTTGCTTCCAAAATGGTTGCTTCCAGCTGGTGGATTAGCCCACAGGTGCTCAACCTCTTGCCTCAGAGAGACTTGTGGGTACAGTATATTTCCCATGGCTGCCCTCTACTGAGGAAGCTATCTTTCTACCTTTGCTCTGCCATGGTCAAAACCTTATTTCTCAGACATGTATGTTTGTGTGTTTCAAGGGACTTGAACCCTGGATGTTGGGATTCCTAGCAGTTCTTTGCATCTGTCCCTTTGCTGCTTGCACCACAGTAGCTTCTTTAGCGCTGAAGCATCCTGATGCTATATGTGTGTTTGTGGGGGCATCTCCCCACGATTGGCAATAATGCTGCTGCACTGTTCAATCCCAGGGGCTGCTGGGGGCCCTTGTCCCAGGAGTGGCCACTCATTTGGCCCTTCACCTGTTCCCACCCCCTGCTCAGTTCACCCTGGTGGCCCTTCTCTGGCCACTGGCGTTGGGGCTGGGTGGACACAGCAATTAGCTCTTTGGATAATGGATGAATGCCAGATGTTTCCCTGGATACTGGGGGTGTTACTGGGAGGGCCTATGCCAGTGTAGCATTACCTGGTCTCTGGGACATCTCCCCCTTGTGTATATTAGGCTTAGTATACAGCAGTCATGGCCTGAACATCAGGGCACTGTCAACAGGGCTTCCAAATGCAATTGGGCCACAATTGAATTGTTGTAAATAGAACATATGTATGCACATTTGTATTAGGAGATTATTTGATATGAAAGGTAAAAATAATACAAAGGTGAAGCTAGTCTAGGTTAATGCTAATCTAGCAAGACTATATTAATAGCATTGTTAGCAACAACAGTTGAATAGTTCTTAATATGACTTTGCGTTTCCAAAGTGACATGCTAACAGCTTGAGGCCATGATTCGTGCACATTGCAACCCCTAGGAAAGCCCTTGGCATCATACTTGCTTGCTTCTAACACATATACGGATGGGAGGATGACTTGTCTTCCATTCTCTTCATCAACAAAGGGGACCGACTGAGCACACTGAAAGGGATGGATGCTGTTGGTGGCTGACATCAACAGCATAGGTTTGGACCTTAGCCTAGTGAGGCTTGAGTAGGCTTACCAGATCTCCAACCGGGACAGAGTGCTAGACCTTTAGGAGAAGGAATGTGGGCAGGTGTAGCTTGTTAAACCCTTAGAGCACAATCCTAGGCATGTCTACTCAGAAGCAAGCCCCATTGTGTTCAACAATGGTTTAACAAGCTACACCTGCCCACATTCCTTCTCCTAAAGGTCTAGCACTCTGTCCCAGTTGGAGATCTGGTAAGCCTAGGCTTGAGGAAGTTAGTAGTAGTGGAAAAGGGACCAAAGCAGCCCTGAAGAAGTGTATCTGTGGTGGGAGTGAGCACTCTTTGATCTCACAGCAAGCTCCATTAAATCCCCCTCAAGAGTCAGAATCAGTGTGTGGAGACTGCATGGCCATAGAACTCACCACCACATTCCAGTTATTGTTGAACTGAAACCATCATCTCCTATGTCTGCATCTCTATCTACATGCAAATACAGACCATTTTCTTGTAATCAGAGTACCCCTGTTAACAAATATCAAGCCAACACATGTCAATTTCTTCTTTTCAGGGAATAGTATGGTAAGGAAAATGTGATGTGACAGGAGAAGAAAATTGGTGGTTATTCATTTCCACTCTGTTCTCTGAAAAAACATACTGACACTTCTAAACTGCACAAAGAAGCCAGCAATAGAATATATAAAATCTTCCCCTCCTCTTGTTTTATAGTTTAAAAAGCTCAGTGAATATATATAATTCCCATTTTGTTATACAAGATCAATTGCTTCAGTCCATAAAACGAGCAAACAAGCCTTGTCACTCGAGATAAATACTGCAAATGAGTTACATACTAAGGAGTAGGTCGAGAACAGTGAAACATGGGCGATGGCCCAGAAGCAGAAGAAGTTCTGAAGCACTGATCCACAGCTCCTGCAAGGATCTTCAGATGTGCTTCTGCTGACAGAAGTTAGTACTGTCAGGGCTGACAGTGATGATCACCCCTTAGGTGTGAAGAGGGAGAGGTGCCTGCATTCAGTCACTCCACCCTTCCCAAAATGAATCATTTTGTCAAAATTGACACCATCTGCCATGTAAAAGATTCACAGCGCAATCCTGTGTAACTCTTGCACTGGTGTAACAGTAGCTCCACCGATGTATGTGCACTTATGCCAGTGTAACTTGCCATACGATGACAGACGCAGGACGGACACCAGCGTAACCCCCCTCGGACACCACGTATACGCAGTTCGGATGCAGGATGGATGCCAGCGCAACTCTGCTGGTGCAGGGGGCATTATGGGGGTGTCAGAATGCTCCCGGAATGCCTCCTGCACTGGTGGAGTTGCACTGACTGTTCTGCGTCCGAACTGCACATGCGCGGTGTCCGAGGGGGGTTGCACTGGTGTCTGTCCTGCATCCGTCAGCGTAAGGCAAGTTACACTGGCATAAGTGCACTTACCGGTGGATCTACTGTTACACTGGTAACTGTTGCACTCCCAATCTAGCTATGATCAGTGTATGCATAGGATACCTAGATCCCATTTACAAAGGGGACTCGTGCACAGAAACCTGCTTCTTTTCCACATATATGTCTCCTTTGCTGGTTTCAGACATTAACACTTTGTGTGTGTGTGTGTGTGTGTGTGTGTGTGTGTGTGTGTGTGTGAGAGAGAGAGAGAGAGAGAGAGAGAGAGAGAGAGAGAGAGAGAGAGAGAGAGAGAGAGAGAGACTTGGGACTAAACTGCTATGAATTTTGTCTCATTTGACTATTATCTTGCCCTTGTCTGTTCATCAGCAAAGGTTGGGTTTTTCTGAACATCATGCCAGAGTGACAGATCCTCTAACCCAGTGGTGGCCAACCTTTTTATGACATGTGCCACTTTTCGTTTTTTTGTAGCGTGGGCGTGCCACAAAAATAAATAAATAAAGTAAATAAATAAATAATAAATAACCGTGTTTTTATTTTATTAAATAACCATGTTTAAATAAAAACAGAATCACCTTCAGTTACTTAAGGTTTATTGTTATATCATTCTTAGAGCACGTAACAATGAACCATAAATGAGCCAGGATGGTGTAGTAGTCTAATGCAAGTACTCTCTCTCTCTCTCTCTCTCTCTCTCTCTCTCTCTCTCCTCATGTGCTTCTGTAGTTTGCCCACACACACACACACACACACACTCTCCCCTCATGTGCTTCTGTAGTTTGCCCACACACTCTCTCTCTCTCTCCTCATGTGCTTCTGTAGTTTGCCCACACACACACACACACACTCTCTCTCTCTCCTCATGTGCTTCTGTAGTTTGCCCTCTCTCTCTCCTCATGTGCTTCTGTAGTTTGCCCACTCTCTCTCTCTCTCTCCTCATGTGCTTCTGTAGTTTGCCCACATACACACACACACACACACACACTCTCTCTCTCTCTCCTCATGTGCTTCTGTAGTTTGCCCTCTCTCTCTCTCTCCTCATGTGCTTCTGTAGTTTGCCCTCTCTCTCTCCTCATGTGCTTCTGTAGTTTGCCCTCTCTCTCTCTTTCTCTCTCCTCATGTGCTTCTGTAGTTTGCCCACACACACACACACTCTCTCTCTCCTCATGTGCTTCTGTAGTTTGCCCACACACACACACACACACACACACACTCTCTCCTCATGTGCTTCTGTAGTTTGCCCTCTCTCTCTCTCTCTCTCTCTCTCTCTCTCTCTCTCTCTCTCTCTCTCTCTCTCCCCTCATGTGCTTCTGTAGTTTGCCCTCTCTCCCTCTCTCTCTTCTGGGGCCTGGTGAGTTTCCTTCTGGGGGTCTGGGTCTTTGGGGAGGGTTTTTTTTCTTTGTCCGTGACCGCTCGGGGCACGTTGGGCAGAGGGTTGGGGGGGATCGTGGGCTTCCTTTCCACCCCCCTTTTTTCTTCCTACCCCTTTGTCGCTGTCTCCTTTCTTTCTTTGTTCCCTTCTTCCGTTCTTCTGCCTTCTCCCCTCTTTACTTTCCTGGGGGGTGCTCGGGCGCTGGGGGGGGAGAAGGGATGCGTCGGGACGTGCGATGCACGGCTCGGCTTGCCTTGGGAGGGAGGGAGATGGGGGGGTTACCGGGAGGTTTGTCGTGGCTGGCTGCGGGGGGTGGGGTGGGAAGGGGATCGCGGAGCTGGCTCATCGCTACCGCGGCGGCTCCCGGACGAGCTTCGGAGCCCTGCTGGGCCGTCAGGAGGGTTTGGGCGGTGGGAAGCTGAGGGTTAGGGGAGTGGGAGGGGGACCTTGCTGCTCCTTTGTCAATGCGGCGGTCCGCGCCGCGGCAGCCAGGCGAGTGAGGGCGGGATAGGGTGGAGGGTGGGAGGAGAAGGAGGAGGCCCGCGCTGCTCGCAGTTTTCCCGTAGCGGCGGTTTACACGCCGCTGGGCCTCTGGGAGCGATATCTTTGGAGCGCCACGCAGTCCCTCTCTCCTCACAGCGCCTGCGTGGCCCCAGCCAATGCTGAAATACTTTGAAGCTGAGCTGCACGCTGGGAGGAGCACAGGGCAAGTTACATGCTGCAGCTAGCTACTTTCAGCCTCCGTTGAAGAGCCGGAAAATCTAGCAGGGAAGAAGAGAGGCGTGTGCGACCGCGTGCCACCCGACGGACCTTCCCGTGCCACTCTGTGGCACGCGTGCCGCGGGTTGGCCACCTCTGCTCTAACCAGAACTGACATTGCCATGGGATAGTGTGGATTTTCAGGGCTGTTCAGTTTGCATTGTTTGTAGATGCCTAATAGGCCTGGCTTACACATGTAGTAGAGCCAGAGGGTAGAATTCTGAGGTGGTGGACAATATCACCTCAGCGTGAGGTGACATTTTTGATTGATGCATGATCTACCCAAACTCCTGCAAATAAAATCTCAGGGATATCAGGAAAAAAAGGTTATTTCCTAGGCAACTCCCTGCTGTGTTCCTTTTCTTGTTGCAGAGCTGTTTCGGCCTTCTTCTTCTTCTTCTTCTTCTTCTTCTTCTTCTTCTTCTTGTAGTTATAAAAAGAATCCCCCCTTGTAGTCTGAAGTAGTACAGTCCATTCTACCACTGCAGAATTCTTCCATCCCATGTTTCATGCATAGACCACCAGACCCCTGTGCAGATATTCTATAAGGGTGCTCACCACATTTACAGAACGTCCTGGAGTATGTCAATAAGCCCCACCCCTGACGTACTCCACAGCTCCAGTCTCCTTGGGGACAGCGTTCTTCTAAAGAGACAAATATCTGCATTCCAGATCATGGGGATATTTTCTTCCTGTGAACAGTGTTTGCTTCATCCAATAAAAACTGTCTCCGGCTCGTGTGTGTGTGTGTGTGTGTGTGTGTGTGTGTGTGTGTGTGTGTGTGTGTGTGTGTGTGTGTGAGAGAGAGAGAGAGAGAGAGAGAGAGAGAGAGAGAGAGAGGATCCATGCTTACAAAATGTATGCACCGGTCTATAGTCATACATACTTCAGGTTCTGCTGCAATGGAATGTACAGCTCACCAGCGAAGACACTTTTTGATGAAGTATTAGTAGTCATGCTTAGGCTGAAACTTGCAGCACATGCTGGGGGAGAAGCAGGCAACTTTTTCAAAATCATCAGAGTACTTCTGTATCTAAGATCTAGGATTAAGTTTTCCAGTTCTGTTGTTATTAGGAGCTCCACTCATATCTGACGTCTGCTAAATTGCATATGTGAGGAGAATACTGATAATCACCTGGCATATAATCACTTGAAGTTAAAACACTTCTTACTGTTTTCTAAAAACAATGATTTGCAGTCTTATTATCAGCATCATAATTTTCTTTTTATAAAGTAATGCCTTAATCCTAGCGTGTTCTATATGAACTCATTCCCAGACCCGTAATGAATGCAGTCAAATCATTTGTATTTACAGCGCAAATTAAAAACCTTTATTTTTTTTCCTAGAAGAACTGTTTGAAATTTCTTTCACACTCAATTGAATGAACAATTGAGCAATTTCCTTTGGTAATAGGCTTAATTAATCAGAGAAAGTATGGCTGCCAATGTGACAGCTTGAATAGGTTTTGGAGAGGTTAGTTTATTCTGTTGGGAGCATTGGAGACTAATGCAATTTGCCTGGGTTTTCATCAATGAATGTCATACATATGAATCATATTTCCAAGAACTGGGCTATTTAAAGCATCTCCTCACTGAGGTCTTTGGTTTTTAATCATGAGGGAAAGGGAACAGGATATTTCAATCAGGTTGGAAAGTTCCATCAAATGAATGTACAACATTCTATTGCATGGTTGAATGTAAGGAATTATGCTTAGCAACTGAAAAAAGTATGTCTGGAATAGGTTTATATAAATCAGTTCGGCCTTAAAACTTACTTCCATGTTCGATTCATTACCGTATTTATTGTTAGACACCTCACCTGCCTCATTATCTCATTGTTGTATACTGTTCATTTAAATGTTGGTAATTTAATTTGGAATTAATTTTTTGGAATTCTTTCTGGATCTACCTCAGAAAGAAAGCTTTTGGCCCTGGATGACTTAAGGTGAAGCATAGTTTAGCAGATCAATGTACAGTATTGTAATTGTTCTATTGCTTTACAGCGCAATCCTATACACCTTACACCACCGGTGTAAGTGAGAACAGGAGGCCCCAGAACGGAAACGTTCAAAATCCCCTTTGAATCTCCCTTTGGAGAGGATTTGAATCCCCTTTCCGTTCTGGGGCCTCCCGTTCTCGCTGCACTGCTGGTTACACCGGTGGCGTAAGTTGGATAGGATTGCACTGTTAATCTCTTATTAGGGTGTTTGTTTAAATGTGTATTGCAGTTTGCTGTATAAAAGATCTTGCCTGGTATGACAATTGGCCAAAACAAAAGAACCTAAATTTTGTTATAGGAAGAAACAAAAAGAAAAGCTCAACTTCCCATTTCCATATTCTTCAGGAAATAAACTTTAGGAAACTCCTTTACTGAGTCCCCTCTCAGGTTTTCCCGTCTGCCAGACTCTGAAACAGAACAATTTCCAAGTATTAATAATTATAAACACAGGGAAAGTAATATTTTGACTTCAATAGGAAACCTAGGCAAATTCAGACTTCTGGGCTGCAATTCTATATGCACTTACCTGAGAGTAAGCCCTACTGAACACAGTGAGACTTAGTTCTGAGTAAACATGTATAGTATTGCACTGTTAAGTTCATTAGAAGCTCCACTGGAGCAATAAATAGCAACGACATACATGGGCTGTTTCACATCTTTCTGTGTAGTAGTTGTCTCTACAGGGGTGATTTATTTGTATGCAGACGCTCACCACATGGACTGTGTGTGTTTTCCTCTGTGTCACTGGAAATCTTTATGTTAACCATTCATGTTGGCATAGGCAAAAAATCTTGAGCATAGTGAATCTCCACATACAAACAGTAGACCATGTGGTGACATCCCTTGCTTAATAATGAGGCCCAAGAATAGAAAAAAAAATGTAAAATCTTCCAGCTTTTTTGTGGAATCCTTGTCAGGGGACCTCAGGTGAGAGATTGATGCCACCAGAAAAAAATTCCAGGTGTTTCATATACCTGAAAAAAAAAAGGATGCATTTTGTACTCTCTAGGACTTTGATGGGTCCCATTGACTTGACGGGTCCCATTGACTTGGCGGGTCCCATTGATGGATCTCATTGATTTGCATTTGAGCTGTCACATAATGTTGCTTTGAAACATTATAGTTGCACAAAAGATTCACAGCACACACCTATGCATGCCTACCCAGAAAGAGGTCTCATTGGTCAACAGGGCTTACTCCTTACTCCCAGGAAAATCTATAGAATTGCAGCCTATTGGCGACAACAAGAAGGCCTAAATATGGCAGACAAGGCAGATCCAGCCGCAAGAAGTTGCCCATCTCTCTTTTCCATCTCTCCCCCTCAAACACATCCTCAAGGGGACAAGGGACTTCTCACCCACACCTGGGTCAGCCAGATAGATGCACACCTGTCGCCTATCCCTTGTTTCCTTCCCTTGTGGGTGTGGTTTTGGGCTTGTCTGGTTGCAATCCTGTTTCACTGAGGTAGATTCAGTTTTTGAGTCATGTCAGCTGTGTAGGCTAAGGGATTTGGCCTGAGGCACCTCATCAGTTGGGTAGCTTCAGACTGTCTACTCCCGTAGAATTTGGTCTGGGGCAGGGGGTGATATCCTGTCAGTAACAAAATACCAATGAACTGTCTCATTTCCTTCTTGTTGACTGAATGTGTGGTTGTTGTTCTCATGTGCGTACTTTGTGGAAAATTGAACCAACATACTGAACATTTCCTCACCAATACATAGCGAGAAAACGTGTGCTGGAGAATATGCACCATATACAATTTCTAAAGCTTCCAGTGCCTTAGCTTCATTATTCTCAGGAAATGACTGGAATGTGGTTTGATATATTTTTTTTCCATTTCAATGCTGGCTCCTGTGTTTTTGAGATTCTAGTGCGTTAGGGAGAACAGGTGAGTACAGGTGTTTCTGTACCACTGAAAAATTTCACTTTCACTCAGTAAGCAAGGGTAGCCCCTGACCTCAAAAAAGATGCCAAAGTTCCTGCTTTTATTTCATTCGGCGGGTGGGGGGGGGGTGGCTGTAATGAACGAACTAAAACCACTAACATCTGGTCCTTTTCTAAGTGATGACAAGGCTAGATAGTCATAAAAACTGTACTTCTTAAAAGGTCCATTTTTGAACTGTTGACACTAAAGATCTCAGCTAAATTGGGGAGGGGAATTTTCTGACTCCCTGTATTTCTCAATGCAAAGAAAAAGCACCAGGAGGACTTAATGGGTTGAAGGCAGCACTCCTTTTAGCAGAATTTAGATTCAATGGGACTTATTCCCAAGTAAGTGTGTATAGGATTGGACCCTGAACTGTTTTCCTGAGTGTTTCCCAGTGAGTTGTAAGCTTTGAGGCAATTTTCCTTGCTAAAACCCACACACAGAGGAAGAAAGGGAGGAACATAATCTGTTCTGAATGGCATTTATTATCAGAATCGGAAACGTTTAACTGGAAGCTGTAATGACAACCAACCACAAATTTATGGCTTGACTTTTTATTCAGTTCAAACGACAGCCCATCATTTGTCTCTTCAAATTTGTCATTTGAAGCATTAAAAAAATCATATCTTTGTTATAAATATGAATATGGGAGCCATTTCTGGGGTAAAATACTATTGAATAAAGACAAATTAAGCTGATTTACAGTGCAATCCTATCCAATTTACACCACAACCAGTGGCGGGGGAGGGCAGGGTGGGAGGCTTTGGAGGGGAGGGAAGATTTAAATCCCCTTTGAATCCCCGTTTGGATGGGATTTGAATCTCCTTTCCATTCTGGGACCTCTCGTTCTTGCTGTACCGCTGGTTACACTGGTGGTGTAAGTTGGATAGGATTGTGCTGTGTGGCTAATAATGCTTGAAATTTCACATTACTTTGGCACTGATGTTGCAGTTCTATCAAGGGTTGTATCAGGCGTTGGCTGTTTAGGGCACTGAGCAGCAAAGGACCGGAAGTGGTCAGCCACCAGAGATTCCCCATCCTATTTGTCGATGGGGAGGAGGTGCTCCCTGCCGCCACTGTCATCCGTCATCTGCTGCTGGGTGGGGGGCACAGTGTTTAGCCCCAAGAAATCTCCAGCACCTTGGTGCCAGAACTGAATCCTATGCATGCAAATGTGAAAGTAAATCTGAATGATCTGGGGGGGGGGTCCTTAAATCTAAATCTAAATCAGTAAAGCGGATTTATTCTTAAATGAACTGACATACCACAACCATCATGACTTGAAAAGACAGAAAAACTGTCCAAGTTCCACATGCACATTACAAATGTTCGATGTGGGCACCGTTGATAACATGGCAGATGTAAAGACGGTAGTCCAGTTCTGTCCATACGCATCCCAGCATATCCTTGGATATCGATTCCACTACATTGAAGATGCGTTGTTTCAGGTCATCCAGTAGTTGTGGCAATAGGAGCAGATACGCAGTATGCTTGATGAATCCCCACAAAAAGGAGTCACAGATCTGGCGATTGTGGAGGCCAGGGCTCCACTGGCAAATCCTCATTTTTGGCATGGCTGATCCAACATCCTGGTAGGGTGTCATCATCGATATCCGAGGAAATGCTGGGACGCATTTGTAATGTGCATGTGAAACTTGGACAGTTTTTCTGTCTTTTCATGTCATGACGGTTGTGGTATGTCAGTTCATTTAAGAATAAATCAACTTTACTTTTGCACCATCCTTTTTTAATAACCCTGTATATAAGTTAGCACTGTAAAATTTAGAAATGGTTCCCCGTCCCGAATGTTGTTGTCCTATTTTCATAAAAGAGTGCTAGTGTTTTGTAACAATTTCCATTATTTTCCCTCCCCTCCCTTCCTTCAGTTTTTCTCCAAGGATTCGGTTTCTTCAGAATAAAGTTCAAGATGATAGTCCTGAGCTTTTCAATGAGGGTATTGCCTTGGATCGAAAGCCACACAAATTCTGTGCCCCGAATTGAATTGAATTGAATATATTTGATTTGTTAAGTTGAAATCTTCCTCTTTCTCTCTCTCCTTTGCTTTTCCCACACCAAAACTAGGGACCCACAAGATTAGGTGAGAAAAATCCCCCAGCACAGCTTTTTGTCCAATGCTATTGTGCATGGATTTAGCATGAGTCCTGTCAGACGATAATTTGTCTGAGAAGACAAGATATGAAAACTCATTGCTAATTAATGTGGTTGTGGCCCAGGGTTCTATAGACGATGCTCGCATTGAAGTAGGAGGCATTGTGCTTTTCTAAGCCTCGACTGATTGCTGTTCTTCTTATCCACATGTTGTTTTTACCTGATAGCAGTAAAATGCACTAGCGCTAGCTCTGTTTGATAATTGCAGGACCGATTATGAAGCTATCCATCCCTGGAATAACAATACATCTAAAGGAGGCTCAAAGTTTCATCTCCGTCACTGAGCAAAGTGTTAGGCTTGATCCATTGAAGTAGCTCTTTTGCATACAAAAATAGATACCCTTAATCTGAAAAGGGATTTTCAACACATTATGATGGAGCGGTGTGCCTTTCTGGAAAATTAACTCTTTCTACTCTTGCACTGAAGATGTTTGCTGTCTTTCACCAATGGATAAGAACCACCTTAGACAGGATGATGTAGTCGTGTACTGTTCTCATGTCTGTTCCATTCACTGCTTTGCATTCGCCTTTACTTCAAGCAATTTTCTCTTCAGTTGGGGTCACTTCTGATGTTGGGGCTGGGTTGCGTGAAAGTTGCTTCAAGAAAGATGGTTGCAGTGGAAACTGCATTATACTGCGTCAGATCATTGGTCCATTTAGCTCAGCATTGCTGACACAGACTGGCATTGACTCTCCAGAGATTCAGACGGGTATTTTCCAGCCCTACCTGGGAATGTCGGGAACTGGCAGTCCAACCCTATTCTTCCCTGCTGCCCCCACCAATGCAGTGGCACCGAAATGGAAGCCGCTGCATCCTGTGCAGGGGGTGAGGGCGAACCGGAAGGCTTCCACATGGCAAGGGGACATTCAATCCCCATAAGCCTCTCGACCTGCAATGGGTCTCCTCGGAGCAACACTAGCAATTTAGCTAGCATAAATTGGAGAGGAAGAGGAAAGGGCTGGGAGGCTGCAGGGAAGTTAGAATCCAGCGCTGGCCATCTGCAGTAGATCCTCCCCCTCCTGCGGCCTCTCTGCCCCCCGTTACGCCCTCCCCCACCTCCCCACTTGCTTACCCTTCTCGGCACGCGTCCTCCGGTGTGTCCAGGAAGGCGGAGGCCTTCCTGCCGGCATCCCCGGCAGCACTCTGGACAGCGCATTGTCAGGGAGGCTTTTACAACTGGAGCAGACTACTTTACGGCAGTCTGTGCCAGCGAGGTAGGCATGCCGCCATTGGGAGACATGCATAAGATTGGGCTGTGAACCTGGGAACTTCTACATGCAAAAGATGAACCCTTCTCAATGGTCACATATCTGTTTTCTCCCTCCTAAGTCTGGGTCTCTCCTCTATGTTTCTGGGGTCCTTAAAATGAATGTAGTACTGTTTGGTCCAAATTAATCCTATGACCAGTTTTTTCTCAGTTTGTCTTACCTCTAGAAGCAACCACTCTTGTTCCCACCTGAGCATCATTCCTTCCCCCTAGCGTCACTAAAGCACTAAAGTCTGAGTAGACCTGGGAAGATGGATCGAGGTTATTAGCAGTGCCACTGTGGCTGACACCACCCCTCCTTGGCCTCGATCCGTCCTCCTCCCCACTCCAATCCTCCCCACCCTGCCCCATTCTGCCCATCCTCAGTCTCCTTCCTGCCCCCCCCCCACATTGATTTACTTGCCACTTGTGGAGGTGGCCCAGCTGCGCAAAATGGCATGCCACATTTTGCAACAGCCGTAAAGGACCTTGCACAGCTGGAACGCTAATTCTAGCAGTACAAAGCTCCTATATGAGTGGGCATAGATTCAGTCACTATGCTGTACAATCATAACAAACAGAAGATAGGACATTGTTTTGCAACCTCGCACCAAGCAACATTAGAGGGTGCATATTTTCCAGACTTTTAATTATAGTTCCAGCAGTTCCACTGGCATGTACTATTTTATCTAATTATTTCTGCCACTTCATTTGTCACATTCTTACCGTTCATCGAGGGACAGCAAATATATATTGTATCCTTAGTAGAAAAATACAAAGCAGCCTCTCTAGAGGCAGAAGGCTGTTCAAATGTCTTCTTTTTTTTTAAGAGTTCACACTGTCAGAATTTTTGTCAAGCCTCCGAAATAAATAGCATAATATTTGCATTCAGTTTTCATGGACACTTCACTCTTGTCAACTGTTTTCTAGTACTTGAGAAATCAAATCTTTGTGTCCTGATCCAGCCAAAACAACCCATGCATGCTAATACATTTGCATGCAAGATATTTTTCTCTCTCTGTTCTCTCTGTCAGCATAGATCAATGTTGTGGTTTTAGATTTTTGTAACAGATATTATATGAAAATTGCTAAAATGTTGAAACTTAACAGCCCACTCCTAACTAAGAGTAGACTGTCCTTTATGACAACGGAACACAGTCCCACTGTCTTAAATGGCCAAGGCCATACAACAAAGGTACAGTGTTAATGGCTGGCAGTGAAAGTAATCCAGCCGGGAGTGGTGGGGGTGGGCAGAATGGGGTGGGGTGGGGAAGAATGGAGGAGTTTCTAGGTGGGGAGCAGGGTTGGTGGAAGGTGGAACGGAAGAGGGTGGATCTCGGTTGCACCAGCGTGCACCAGATTCTAACCCCATTCCTTGTCCCCTTCTTGGACTTGTGCCAGCAAAATACTTGGCACAGATCTGAGAAGACTCATTGTAGAAGTGGAGGCTTGCCCCAAGGTAGGGGAACAAAAGTTCCCCTTCCCTCGAGGAGGCCTCTGGACTGCCCCCCCTTGCAGGATAGTGCCCACTCCATTAGCGTGGCTGCATTCGCGGGAGGGATGGATTTAGTGAGACTGCTGTTTCTAACATACAGGATCTCTTTGAGATTTTTCTGGATCATCCATTCTTTTCAGCCTCACAGCTCAATTCTGTCTCCCATCAGCTCAGAGCATGCAGTGCTGTCATGGCAGCCTGTGCTGCATGCTATGAGCCAGCCGGGGACCAGAAAGCCCAGGAGAGTAAGTAAATAAAAGGCATTTTTTACTTATTGCCTTGTAGGCCACTTGGTCCTCAATGGGATTCCTCAGACCTACACCAGCTCTTTTGCTGACGTAAGTCTGAAGAGTTTCTGGGGGTGGGTCCAGGTCAGGAAGGGGGGAATCAGATCTGGATGGTGTGGCTGCTGCAGCTGGATTCACCCCCTCCCTCAACACACACCCTGGTTCCTCCTCCGAAATGCCCCATTACTCCCTCTCCCCAGCCACCGCCCACCCCTGCGGCCAACTTACCCCCTCCAGTGGTGGATGAGCACTACAATGGCACACACACACACACACACACACACACACACACACACACACACACACAGAGTTGCCAGCCATTTCTGTTGTCTCTATATACGTTTGCCCTTAAGAATGATTCAGAAGCTTTAGTTCAGCATAATGTCATTTCAGCATAATATATATATATACAGGCTTCATGTCCATGGTGCAGGCTGGTCCAAAACCTCCTGGTACCTCACCCTGATCTGGTGATGCGCTAGCCTCTGCTCTTCCCACTTCCTGGATTGCAAAAGGAAATGGAGAGAAGTATGGAGGGTTAGAGCAATGCTCCACCCCCTTCCTTTTCCAATCCAGGAAGTGGGAGGAGGAGGAAGAGCAGTGGAGGCAAGTGGGCGGATGGAGATGTGTCCATTGCACCAATCTTCTGGTGGAACCAGCTGCCTCAGTTTATCTCATGGATGGGCCAGCCCTGCAACTTAACATAGATATACATGTTTAAGTAGCCACATTTCTTGGCAACAGAACTAGAATCCAGCATCCACTTCTTTCCTTATTGTCATTTCAGTACATTTTGCAAACGTCTTTAGAAGTGCCCTTATCTATGGCTGAGGTGGGACATGATACACTTTAATGCAGGTCCAGTTCTAACTTCCTTTGTGGGGGACACTGGATCTCATGCAGCTTCGAATTTCCTTTTTTAGGAAATCTGCTAATATCCAAGAAGGCCATCTTAAGAAACTATGCAAAATCTGTGTCAAGTGCCATGTAGCTCATGCTGTCAAGCAGCGCCACACTGCAAAACTGGAAGTAAATATGTCAGCGCCAAAGTAACACAGATTCACTGATCTGCTGGCATCCCAGAACACTCCGACCGGTATAGCTGGAGAAAGGAGAGGGTGAGAGCTGACAAGGAGAGAGCACTTGGGAAGTCCTAGATGACAGAACCACAGCAGAAACATGGTCCAGAGAATCCACCAAGGCCTGTGGTGGCATGGGCAGGTCAGGAGCTAGAAGAAGGTTTGGCCTCTCCATTGAGAGCACTCCCATGTTATCACGGAGCACCACTTAGCACTAGGAGAAACCACTGTAAATTGTCCCCACAGAGAACACTTCTGATAAACACTAATGATGGGGTGAGCCCTTCTGTGTGCTATGTCAAGATCCTTGATGTCAGGAACTCTGGACAGACACCCAAACATTCCTGCCAGTCAGGGCTGTGCTCTCTGAAGTACATAATCCTTTTGGGCATACCATTACACATTTATTTAAAGTAAGGCATAGAGCAGTTGGTCATTAGTTGGTGGTCAATTTAATATCTTTTTCATAAACATTGTGGCTGAACATTTTACATAATCTCTGTAGATTTATTTTGATAAATGTTTGTTACTGTTGTTGTTGTTGTTGCCTGTTCTACATGAAAAGATGAGTTAGGTTAGTAATCCAAACAAATATATATTTATTACACAGGCCAACAAAAAAGATTTTTTTTTCTGGTGCTTAGGAAGTTAGACCTAATCTTGGGTATATTTGGGGAGCTGATTCCAAAAATGGCATCATTTTTGCCCTATCAGCTCTAGTTTTGGTGATATGGCATAGCCACCTTATACGCCGATTCAAGCAGCTTCCTCGTGTGGACGCCATGGCATCAGCTTCCTCACAAGGGAGCTGCATGTGGAAAGGCCACCTATGGATCTAACGCTCAGTGTGTACATTTGATGTTTGGGGGTGGAGCTTGCCACCATGCCTCTTCTCTCATGCACATTTGTGGCACCAGAACTGATAGTCTGTACAGGACTTTAGTTTCAATGAACTGTGATGGTTTGCTTTAGGTTTTCAGCAATATATACTGCACATCAAGTATGGCCGTACCAATCAAGATCGTATACAAGATCGTACCAATCAAGATCGTATACAAATCCTTAATAAATCACTGTGCTACTTGAAACGTGCTTTGATAGCAATTCCTTACAGAACAATTCACCTTTCACTAAAGTCAACAGCAAACAACCATTGATTTCCTCGGAGCTGCATTGTGCCCCCTTATCTATAACAAGCTGTGCATGTAGGCACGCAGTTTACACATCACTTAAGATATACTTCCATCTCCATGATATAATTCCATCTCCTTCAAAGGGACTTAACCAATGTACGTAATTGTTGAACTGACCCTCCAGTGACACAGTACTTAGGCTAATCCATGGATCTGAGACTATATTGTCTATCGGTGCTTGTTGTAGCTTCTGTTATAGCAGATTAGATAGCAGTCTGTGGCTTAGCATGCTGTGACATTTATTTATATTATCTGACAAGGAAAATGGCAGAAACTATCTCTGGCACACTGAGGCTGAAAAGCTAACAAAGGAAACAGAAGCCACGAATCAACACACTCGTTCCTGGCACCCTCCTAACTGCTTCAACAGGGCAAGTGCATCATTCATTCTTGTTATGAATGCGTTTTGCTTAATGGTTGTTTTCGAACAGGGAAGTATCTTTGAATTTTACAGAAGCAAAAAAGACGTTACAGTCTGACTCACTTCACTGATGGTTAATTAAGTTTGAATGTATTTTCAATACATTGTGACTGTTGCAATAACAAGGTACTTTAGGCACTGTAAGATGTTGAGGGAATGTTTGAGCAGAGCTAATGCAGGATAAAGGGACGGCACGTAGTCAGCCTAGGTAGGAAGCAGAATGATCTGGCTCTGTGCTATACAGTAAGCACGTGCCACGTCCCCATGAGAGGAATGAAAATACAAGACACAATGAGGCTAATGGCTAAGATATATGGACATCTGCTTGGAGATTCCTTAGTTCACCCTCCTCCCTTCAGTTTGCCTGAAATCAAGACTGATCCTTTATCATAGCTCTCCTCTGGGTGGCTTCAAGTTCACATTCATTACGTGATGTTTGTCAGCTGATTCATAGGAGACTTGCAGTATAGACTTCCCTTTCTCTTTGCTTACTCTTATTATAATTGGATTTATGGTCATTCCAGACTCATGTAAAGGGACCTGTAACTTTTAAACCTATCCTGAGGTCCAGGCCAAGATCCAGCAAAGACCAAACTGTTCTTAAGCACTTTGAAATCAATGCGCTTAAGGGTGCTAAACTCCTTGTAGGATCGAAGCCTCAGCCTTACTGGTATAAAAGGTGCCAACGAGGTTTGCTCTGCAAAGAAGATTACGGTTACGAGATGTTCTGTGCTCAAGATTTTTCAGTGCCTGTTTCTTCTAAGTTTCATATACAGTATTACAAAAGTAGTTTATCTTTCCCAAGGCTTATTTAATATTTTACTGTTTTGGCTCCTAGCCTTGGGCCAACGGAGGGAGCACTGAAATACATGAAAATTTAATACATACATACATAAGCTACAAGCTCCCTGTATTATAAACATTTTGGAACTTCCAAAATATTCTAGGTAAGTTTAAAGTTTTGAACACAATCTCTGGGATTCAAAGTGCCATGGATGGTATTCAACTTGTCATGGTGTTTTCAGTTTTCCTTTCCGCCAGCAACTTCACCTTTCTCCTACAAAGCCACATTGGGCCTCTCCAGAGCTGCCCCGCAAGAGGTGGGGCTGCTACTGGAAAGAAATGTGTGTGTGCGTGCGTGCGTGCGTGCGCGTGTGCGTGTGCAGAAGCGTTTTTTCACTCACAGAGGAAGAGTTGTATCACAGCTCCAATAATCTTATCTACAAATTATATTATAGACATAAGAACATAAGAAGAGCCTTGCTGGATCAGACCAAAGGCCCATCTAGTCCAGCTTCCTGTATCTCACAGTGGCCCCACCAGATGCCTTAGGGTCAGGGAACAAAAGCAACAACCCATAAACAGCGCCCTACTCCCCAGTACTGCAACCTGCATTTTAAACATGGAAAAGTTTAAGCACCAATATCAGTTACATGCACCAAATCTGCTCTTTTCAGATGTTTCCTCTCTGTGGAGAAGGAAAGCGTGGTGGCACAGGGCCCCAGTGATGATGCAATGGCTAACCCCGCCTCTTTGCTTGTGTCCTCTCTCCATAGACAGGGAACACATAAGAACATAAGAACATAAGAAGAGCCCTGCTGGATCAGGCCAAAGGCCCATCTAGTCCAGCTTCCTGTATCACACAGTGGCCCCACCAGATGCCTCAGGGAGCACAAGACAACAAGATACCTGTATCCTGTCGCCACTCCCTTGCACCTGGCACAAAGAAAACCTACTCCTACAACCAGGAGGTTGCTTATCCCCATTATGGCTTGTAAGCTGTGATGGACTTTTCCTCCATAAATCTGTCCAATCCCCTTTTAAAGGCATCCAGGCCAGGTGCCATCACCACCTCCTGTGGCAAGGAGTTCCACAAACCAATTACCCCCGGGGTAAAGAAATATTTTCTTTTGTCTGTTTTAATATTCCCTCTCCCACTCCTAAAAAAAACACCTAAAATCTTTTCCAGTATGCATTTGGCTGAGACCCAGAACAGAGCCTTTTTCGTCAGCATGCCCAGACTCTGAAGCTCCCATCCTAAAGGTGTCTACCTTGCCAGTGTGTTTGGTTTTTTAATGGATGGTAAAGACAATTTGTAGAACTTAATGACTCTTTCATTTTTTTAAAATTTAACACTGGCATTTGAAATATTTTAATGACTTTCTTATAAAAAAGAAACAAGCTCTGTTTATGAAAAAAGGCTTCATTAATTCCTGCTATGGATTTATGGTTGAACCTTGAAGCCTGCTGTAATCCTTAACATAATTGTGTTTCGCTATCACTGCTCTTGCGCTGAGGTCCAACTGAAAGCGCTGAAGCAAACAATTCTGTCTCTTGTAGCATTTGAAAATAAAGTCTTTTCTTTCCAACTTCATTCTTACTGTAATTGACTCAGATCATGTCATTAATGACATGAGAGAGATTGAAATGCCTGATATTTCAGCATTTATCTTCTCCTGTAGTCTTTCAGGCCCTCTAAAACAGTGGTTCTCAAACTTTTTAGCACCGGGACCCACTTTTAAAAATGACACTCTATCAGGACCCACCTAGCTTTATGAGACGTTCAAACATTATCTCCCTATATTTACACAAGCTTGCAAACTGCAGGAGCTCAGCTGTTTGCAGGGTAATTAGCTATCTTGCAAACTGCAGAAGCTCTGCTCTTTGCAGGGCAATGAGCAGCTATCTGATTTTTGAATAGCCTCAGGGCTTGTGGTAAATACTTATCTGATCTTTCCATCACCTTGGACCCACCAGAAATCAGGTCGTGACCCACCAAGTGGGTCCCGACCCACAGTTTGAGAAACACGGCTCTAAAGATAATTTTACCTTGTTTTCTGGAAGAGAAGGGGCATTAATGAGTAACTTATTAGCTCAGGGGCATGCACAGAGTTCTACGTCCAGAGAAGCTGCCTTGTTTCTCACCTGAATACCTACAGTCTCACTCACCCTTTTCTCTTTAATTTGGCACATCCCTGAGGGATATCCTTAACTTATCCGAGACATGTGTCATACATACCTTCCATCTTTCAAACCAGGCATACGAAAGTCCTCTTTTTGCTTTAAAGGATCTTCACCCAACAACAAAATGACATTTAAATGGCAGGGATGTGGATCAAGTCTCTGACTCCAAGTCTCAAGTCAAGTCCCAAGTCTTTGGTTGTGAGTTGCGAGTCCCTATCCATTTAATGGAGAAAATGGGTTTAAACCTGAATAAAATTGGACTTGCTGTAAAAGGCTCCAAGTCTCAAGTCTTTCGAGTCTTTTACAATCTCCGAGTCAAGTCATTTACGTGACTTGAGTCCGACTTGAGTCTGAGTCAATAGACTCAAGTCCACATCACTGCTAAATGGGTATGAGGTGAGTCTCCCTGGGGAACAAATTCTACAGATGGGGCAACACAACTGTGAAGATCCTTCTCCCACTTGCCACCCACCTCATCTCAGATGTTGGAGACACTTGAAAAAATGGCCTCCAAGGATGACGTAGTGCATGGGTAGATCGATGTGGGTGTAGGTGTTTCCTTCAGATATTCAGGTCCCAAGGCGTGTCCGACTTTCAAGGTAAGCAGCAGCACTTTGCTCAGAAATGGACCTGAAGCCAATGCAGGTGTGTAATCACTGGCAAAATATGTTCGCAATTACTCGTCCCAGTTAGTACCCTAGCAGCTGTGTTTTGAATTCATTGAAGGTTCCTAACAGTCTTCAAAGGCAGCCCCATGAAGACTGCTCTGCAGTAGTCTGGAGGTTATCAGAGCATGGATAATTATGGCCAAGTTGTTTCTGTCCAGCAGGGGCTGCAATTGGTGGAAAGCATTCTATGACACTGATGTCCCTTGGGCTTTCAGTGACAAAGCTGGATGAATGAGTGTCGCCTGGGCTGTGAACATTATCCTTTATATCAGGGATTCTTAACCTTTTTACGATTCCAGATCCCCAATGGATTGCCCATACCCCTTCACCAGACTGTCGAAATCATCATCATCATCATCATCATCATCATCATCATCACCATCATCACCAGTCCTATTAGGTACAAATATGACTTCAAAAGATGTCAATAGCTTGGTTTTACTTTACATATGGATAACTAGGAACAGAACACCTCAATCAGCATTGATAATGGTAATAGTTAATCTAATCTAACACCATTTTTTAAAAAAAAATTGTTCAGAGATTGACAATGCAATCCTATCGAATCCCAGCGCTGTGGCCTCAGTGCCAGCGCTGGGTGTCGGAAACACACCGTAAAGCGCATTGCGCCGGTGGGAAGGCCTGCAACATCCCACTGGCACTGGATCCTGGATCCCCATGCACCAGAGGAGGTAAAGCCGCTCCAATGATGCAGGGGCTGGGGAGAGTGGGGGAGTGGGTGTAAGGGGACAGGGTGGGTGGATCGGGCCCAGATAGGGGGAGGGATCGGCAACAGCATGGCACATTAATCCTATCCTCCCTCTCAGGCCCTTTCTGATGACATGAGACTGCTTGTTTTACGAGGTGGTGGAGAACTGAGTAGCCCCATTGTGGCGGCAGGGGGTTTACCTGCGGTAAGAGGAGACATGTCAGCTTACCCTGAGGAGACCTCCAGCCAGGCACTTCCATGGATAGGATGCAGCATGTGCCGCATGGCCCACACTGCATGGCCCAGGCTGAGGGTGGGTGGGGGTGGAATAGAATTGTGCTGCCTGTCCCATACCCCCACCATTTGGTTCTCATACCTCCAAGGGGTATGGATACCCCTGGTTAAGAATTCCTGCTTTAAAGGAAGTGCAGTTCTATCCAGAACAGGCTGCCTGAACACCATCTCCCTGGACAGACAAACCACCAACCCACAGCCAATGACGTAGCTAGCGCCCCCGAGGTTGGGGCAGCCACCCCGACGCCCCCCAAATTAGCATAATTTAAGTTTCGTTTTTTGTTTTCACTTTTTTTGGCTTTTAAAAAAGTTTTTAAAGTGTTTTCGGGGGTTTTCGGGCTTCTCCGCGTGTGTGTATGCTTTTACCCCACTTAGCTTGTGTATAGGAGCCTCCAGCGACGACGATCTCCAGCGGCAACGATCTCTTCCTCTGCCTGCGTCCAGGGGCGCAGATCGTTCCTCTGCCTGCGCCCGGGGGCGCGAACTCTGTAAAGCGCCCAGCAGCACTTTCCACAGTTCACGCAGGCGCAGAACGTCGATTGGAAACATCGTCGTTCTGCGCCTGCGCGAATTGTGGAAAGCGCTGCTGGGCGCTTTACAGAGTTCGCGCCCGGAGCAGACAGAGGAACGATCAGCGCCCCCGGAAGAGATTGTCATCGCTGGAGATCGTCGCTGTAGGCTCCTATACACAAGCTAAGTGGGGGCAAAGCATACACATGCGCGAAGCCCAACCCCCCCCCCGAAAAACACTTAAAAAACTTTTTAAAAAGCCAAAAAACCCCAGAAAAAAACAAAACTGAAGGAGGCCCACGCCCCCCCCGAGCCTCAGCGCCCTACGCCCTGGGGCCCACTGCCTCACCGCCCCATATCAGCGGACGCCTCTGCCCACAGCACCTCCATCTTGTCAGGATTATACTGTACAACAGTATAAAGCAGGCAAATGAAGCATACCCGTAGGATGTATTTATATCATGTTCAGATGATGGCAGCTGCCATTTTGAAAGTTTCAAATTGCTCGGTGAATTATTCTGGAAGTGTTCATCAGGGATATTGTGTGGCAGTTATTCAGGATTCATCTGGTTGCTGACGAACATGCTAACGATGCCATTTCTTTTACACAAGGTCCTGCTTCTGTCAGTGTGATTCTAACAAGAGAAGACGATATCCCTGTCTAGGACAGCAGGGCTGCCAGTGTGGATGATCTAAAAGTTTCTTTAGTGTACCGTTGTACCATGCTTGCTGTTCTTCATATGAATAAAACAGAAAGACGTATTATGTTTTTTTAATGTAAAATATAGTTTCCGGGGGGGGGGGGGGGGATGTAGCACACATATAATATAATATATTACTTTTACCTAGGCTGTATTGTTCTCTGCATTTAAATTATTAATAATGAAAAGTTACATATGACAAACCACACAAAAATGCACTCAGTGGAGGAAACAGAATGGCATTATGGATCAAAGTCACAGTAGTGTATCTTTTTATTATTATTTTAAAGCATTCCATTATTTTCCAAGACTACAATCACTTCCGTGAGCTGTGAACTCCCAGAAGAGGGAGATGATCATATGTGCTGTAGTGCCACAGCAAGAAGGGAAGTAGACAACCCTGTGATGAATGGCTGGGGGAAAGGAAAGGAAGCAAAGCGAGTCAAGCAACTCTTTGGAAATGAGAGCTTTGCTCAAATAGGGTTTGCTAACAGGCACAGAAATGCACAAAAGGCTGTTCTCTGGCACATAGGAAAAATGTCTTTTTAATGTTTTGAACGTCTTGGCCATATTAAAAGACACTAACAAATTTGCAAAGCAAACAACCAACCCTGTAATACATTTCTAATCACGACATTTTGAACGCCTATGACTAGGACTTTGTATTTGCCCCTTACTCTATGGAGGACTCTGATTTAGGCCTCCTGTCCTGTTGTTACTGGCAGCACTCTTTTAAAACATGTGTAACATGCACACATGGGGGAAAAACAGCCCTGTGTGTGTAGGGATCCTGTGTAGTGGCGATTGGCACAGCTATGTGATTCGACAGGGAAAGGAAGAGGGAGGCATGGATGAAAAGTAGAACAAGAGGGATTTATTGTAGTGATTTAGCACAGTGGTGGCCAACCTTTCAACATGAATGCTGGCCCTTTAAATGGTTGCATAAGTGAGGGCCTTTCAGCAGGTGCAGCTGCTTTAGTAGCACCATCAGCACTTGCAGCTGCCAAGATTCTGTCTTCTACACAACTCTTAAGAACACAGTAGCCCTAATGGTGGAAGGTTGGCCACCCCTGATTTAGCAGAATATAAAAAGGAACCAAAATGGGGTCTAGTTGAACATACTCACTCTTATTGCTAGACAGGGAAAAACCTATTTCTAACTATTCACACACAACTGGGCCTAAAGATACACAGGAAGCAGTCATGACGGCGGCAGCGGCAAGACAGTAAGAAATAAATAAGTAAACAAAACATTTCGCTTGCTTGAATCTTGGCTTGCTAGACGTGAATGAGGGCTGATCAACAAGGTCGGCAGAATCATGAGGCACAGCTCTGATGGGACGATGCCATTTGAAGCTGTATGTGTGGTTGATGACACATTTTGAATGTTCTCTCACTGCAGGGGTTCCCAACCTTTGGAGGCCCGCATACCTCTACATGGGCCAGTTTCGGCAGGGCTGTAGCCTTTCCCTCTGGGTTGCGGCGCAGCCGGGAGGACACACCCGTCCACGCCGAAACCCAGGAAAAATGGCTACAGCGCTCTTGATGTCCCCCAAAGTTCTCCCTACCTGTTCTTCCAGCCACCACCATCTTGGATCTCGCAAAATCTTGTGAGATCCAAGATGGCAGCCCCCAAATCTCACAAGTGCTTCATGTGCCCTCATGAGAGTTGGGTGCTGCAATCTTGGATCTCACGAGATTTCGCGAGATCCAAGATGGCGGCAGCCGGGAGAGCAGGTAGGGAGAGCTACAGGGGGACATCAGGAGGGCTGTAGCAGTTTTTCCTGGGTTGCAGTGTGGGCGGGTCCTCCCTCTCGTGCCGTAACCGGAATAACAGTTCCACTGCCTGTCATCAGCTGATGATCACAGCAGCTGATAATGGACAGCGTCTCGCGTACCCCTTCCTGTGGTCCGCGTACCCCTGGGGGTATGTGTATCACAGGTTGGGAACCCCTGTTATACTGGGTTGCCCAGACTGGGCACAGGCTCATCAGAAGGCCCATGTGACTGGGCTGACCCCTGAGCAGAGACAGTACTAGCACCCAGTGCCCCCTCACAAGGCAGGTTGGAGGTACCATGGAGAACCCAGTGTAGAGCCGTGCCCCAAGTGCACAGCAACCTGATGTCCACACTACTTCTCTCACATTAAACATTAATCTGCAAAGCTAGCATGACATATTTGTTTTCCATCTGCAGGATACAATTCACAGGGTGATGCATTCAGATTCTCCAACCTAGAGTCTGACTGGTTTGCTCCAGGAAACATGGTGCCCCTGTAAACTGGACAAAGAAGAGGCAATTTTATGTGATGGCTCTCATATGTTAGCAAGGAGAGAGCAACCATTTCTTTTCACGCCCTTCCCAGTGGCTGTTGCTGGTGTCTCCCTTGCGGTTCTATGACAACCTTTGGAACAGAGAATAATCTTCTTATCTCTTTTGCTTTGAGGGTTTTTTTTTTAAGTGATATATAAAGATGCTTAGTTATAATTAAAAATGTGCTACTTTTGCACATTTGAAATGGCTCTCACTCTGAATACACGCACCACGCGCACGCACACGCACACACACACACACACACAAGAGGAATGGAATTCTTGCCAGTGATCCAAAGCCTATTGTCAGATTCTGGATAAGGAACAGAAAAAAATGCTTTTTCAGGATATTCACAGGCACACATTGTTACATGTATGCTCTGAAGCAGACCTTTAATTATTTTTCTTTTCCAGTTCTGACACTTAGGTGTATCTTTGGGGAAAACTGTTTGCTGGACTGAATATTAACTTCATATTTAATAGTGTCCATCACTGGAGAATTTGGAAACAGAGCAGTACAAGAAGAAAAGGAGCCCCCTACTAAGCAAGAATAGGGCTTATTAATGCACTCTGCCAACTCATTAAATCAAAATCTAAAGATTGTTGTCTTTGATTTAATATGCTGAATCATGAAAAGACTGTCATGTTGACTCCTTTATACAACAGAAGCGACTAATTAAGCAGTCTGCATGATTTAGGGGCCTCTTTCACTTTGCTAGAATGTCTAATTGTTGGATACAATAAAAGAAAGTTATTACCAAGACTTGAAACAAGGCAGCCATGGTAATGCTGCTCATGAGCTCATGATAATAGTGATAAGATGAGGGTACAGCTGATCCTGTATAATGTCTTGTGATTGTTGACAACCAGGATGTTGATGATAATCAGCAGGGGCAACTCACCCATGAGACTGGGAGAGGCAGCGAGCTGGCAGGGGATGTGCTCACCTGTCACCTCACCTGGCCTACTGCCTGCCTGCTGCTCCACCCAGTCATTGCTCTCTTGTCTTCTGATGTGTTCTCTTTGGGAAGTGGGTGCGAGGAGACTGGAGAGTGACTTCCCTCCTCTTCCAGTGTTGCTACCAAAAATTGTGCTCCACACAGGTCCCCAAATTTACAGGTTTATGATAACAGCTTTAAATCAGGCACAGATGGATTTCTCCTTCCCTCTGAGTTCCGGCGAAAGGTTTCTGTCTTTCATCTGCTATAGTTCTTCTGGGAGCATTGTAAGAAACAGGTTTTGATTAATAAAGTGCACTGCCATCAAACTGTATTAAATACTTTTCTTGTGTCTTCACTTGCCACAATAAAGAAATGGTATTGATTGACACCTGTCATCGTTCTTGTCTGCTACACTTGCAATGCAGCGTCAACTGTTTTTTACTGTTTTAAAATGTGACTTTTGTATTGTACTCTTTGTATTGTATTTTCTTTTCTGTTGTAAGCCGTCTTGGGTCCCTTCGGGGAGAAAGGCGGGGTAAAAATACTGTAAACAAACAAACAAACAAACAAACAACTCAAAGCTTTTTTTCCATCATCTCCCATTCGCTGCAAATCATGTGGTAATGCACCTTTGTGAGCTATACACTTTGGCAAAGTACATTTTGCTTAATTAGGCACTTTGGGGAAATGGTTGTTGGACCAGTAATTCACACATTCTGTTATTTATTCTGAGAATCTGTTTGCTTCCATGTTGTGTATGAGTTTGAATGTTTTCCTTAGTCTTCCAGTTGGCTCGTGTCAACAGAGTGCTTTAATCCAACAAAGAGAGAGAAAAACCAGACACTTGTACCATGAAACAGCCACACAAGACAAAGTTGATAAGCAGGAAAGCATTGCGAAGCAAACATACGTTCTGGCAAAACAGAAACAAACTAGCCCAAGTAGACAGATTTCCCACTAAGGTAGTTGTCTACCAAGACTAGAGATGCTTTGGAACACAGTCTGTTAATTTACTTTTTAAAATGCAACCAAACCTAAATGAAGAACATTTAAAACCCGCCTACCAATTAGTTTGATCTGAGAACCAATTTTACTCAAGTACAACAATAAATATCATGCCATAGCCAAGTGAGGTTCTTAAGGTGAAGTTGCCAGAGAGCTTAAGCTCTCGTAAGCTTAACATTTGCAGAATCCATCTTCCATTTAATTTTCACACCAATTAGCATGAGTGTTAAAACCTCCAAGTGAAACAAATGAAAACACACTCTGAGATCCGTTTTTTATAAAATTGGCACAATATAACACTGTCAGCAGTACACACCCAGCATGGAGAAGGAGCCAGGGCTAAACGCCAAAGCTCTCACTAACAGTTCAAGACAGGCTGTTAACACACCGAGAGTGTTTCCAACATGGTATCTCTTCCAATGAATTTAAAGCATGAGACAGCTGCACACCAAACAAACCAAAACAGAAGCGCACTTTCTGTTTAAGACGCAGATGTTACTCTCTGTTTCGCAGTGCTAAAGAGGACTTGCACAGTAGCTCCAGCATGGGTTGATGTACGACCCTTGTAGCCCCCAGATGCCCTACCTCATACCAAGCTAGGATCTGCTCTTTGCAGCTGCTTAATTTCATTTTGAAAAGGAATTGCCACTTATCAAGGCAGAGCTAGCCCAATACTCCAGCAACTGCAGGCCTATGGCAAATGCCCCTTTACAGAGGAGTTGTCCAGCCATCACTTCTACCTTTCCTCCTCCAGCTCCTGCTCCTTGGATTTGAAAAGAAAGAGATGAATGGAGCAGAAGAGGAAGTGGGAAGGAGATTAAGAGTGGATGGCGATGAGTTAGCATGCCACTCTTCCCTTCTCCAGACGTCTGTTACTGCTCTATTCCCCCTTTTCTTTGCAAGTCCAAGAACAGGCAGGAGGAAGTGGGCGTGGAGATGGTGGAGATCTCCCTGCCAATTCATCATTTGGGAGTTGCCTTGTGGAGAAGTCTGCTCTGTGCAAAGGCAACAAAAGAAAGGAGTTGGGGCTGATTTGTGTTTTGAGATAGCTTGTTGTTTCCTGGTTTCTACTCAGGGCCCCATTGTATCTAGGATAGATGCTTCTATAACCTTGTAGAGGCAACATTGAATGTCTCTGTGGCATTCCAGTCCCATCGAGAGAACCATGCAGCTTGGGTACATTTGCTCTAGCCAACTGGGTGGGTGTGGGTCCAAGGTGCCCTGGCCAATTCTGGGCCAGCAGATAGTCAGGGCCTGAAGATAGTCAGGAGGGGGTGGAACCAGAAGAGCATGGGACTTTGAAAAGGGCAGAAAGCAGGTTGAGGGGGCAAGGCGGAAGGCGAAAAAGGAGGGCTGGAGTGGAGAAGGGGGAAACAGTGAAGAGGAAAGGAGGAGCAAATGAAGAGTGAGGTGGATGTAGGTGAGGAAGTGGAGTCATGGAGTGACTGGGGGAATGAAGAACCCAAGGCCTGGGCTAGAAGTGGACAGCTAGGGAAGCAGGAATGGGAGATGAAGCAGAAGGGTCAAAGTAAGAGGAAGAGTCAAGTGTGGAGAGGCTCAGCTCCACCTGAGGTTCAGGGTCGAGGACTCTCCAAATTTGGAAAAGGTGGAAGGCTACATCTTCACCCCCTAACCCAGTAGGACTTGTTGCGTCCACCTTGAGAGGCATCCTTCGGTGTGCATGCCCATTGCTCCTGCGCACAGTGGTGTTGTTGCGCCCCTCGGTGCAACTTCTCAGCTGCGATCGCCCCCCCCCCACCATTTGCCTTCCATTTCCGGAGCCAATCGAGCCGAGGGTGGGTGGGTGGGAGGGCCGACACGCAGCCGAAATGGCTGCGAAGAAGCAATGGGAAACAAAGTAAGTGGCCCGCGACATTCCGCACCCCCAAGCGGCACTTTGTGCCCAGGGCACCAAGGCACCCCCAGACGATGCTTTTGCCTGCGCAACCCTAACCCTAACAACTGGGGGGGAGGGTTGAAGGTTCAGGGACTTGCCAAACTGGCCATTCTGTATTTATTCTGTGTTTGACAATAAACCCTTTTTCTGCAGCAAGTTTGACTATGGTGTACTCCTTGGGGCCAAGATGGAATCCAACATACCTTTCCCCACCCCTTTAATGTAGAACTCCCCCCTTGGAAGCAGGTAGAAAGGGCAGAGCCCCGACAGTCTCTTTCTCTGGGTTTGCTGTTACACCCATTTTGAAAAACGCAACCTTAATTAGGACAATACAATGCCTATTTCTGTGAGAGGACTGAACAATTGTGTAATCCACTGAGATCTCCCCAAGGAAAACGTTATTGAACCATAAATCAATGGTTCCCTCGGTCCATTCAACATATTTTTGTACTCCCTTGTTCTGACAGTCTCTGATGTTCCAGGTATCTGTTTATCACAGTATCGCTGCTTTTAACAGAAGGATGCTATTGGAAAAGCAAGTACTAGTTAGCGAGCAATCAACAGCCTATTTTTGAATCTTCTTGAAAGAGATATTTTATGCGTCCTGTGCCACTTTTTTGTCCTTGATCCACAGGCTACTTCATTTGTCTACCACTCCAGGGGAGCACACATTTTCCAAGGCACAGAAAGGTGGATTGTTGCTTGCTTCTTAATTAATGAATCCCTCACGTTACATAGTTTGGGGCCATATTCTGTAACAGCCACACAAAGATTGGGCACATAGCGATAAGCCATCTGTTTGCTCTGCAACGACTTCCCTTCACCTTTGCTGTGGCTCTATACTATAGTATCTAATCACCATTTTCATCTTGGCGAGACACTGACTCCTTCCTTTGCTGCTCTTTCTTAGATGTAAAGTTTCTTTTCTTTCTTTTTTATTTGCTATGCTTTGATAAGACTCATAGCTGACAATTTCAATAAAATCAGCCATAACCAGAAAGAGAAAAAAGATACCCAGAACAAACCAACCAACAGCCAAATATCCCTTAGGGAAAGGAATAGAAAATAGGCTGCACAAAGTCCCAGAGTGCTGGCTAAAATTAGAAACTGTGCATGCAAGGAAAACAGTTTAAAAGCCTACTTGCGGGAAATGTTGTATTTGCCGACTTATATTAATTTCAGAGAGTGCTGTGGTTTTTCAGATGGAAACTTCATATACTGTATAAAATATATATATTCCAGCAAACTGCACAATAGCTTCAGCATGAAAGAATGGTCTGTTTCAGTGGGGCAGGCAGTCAGTCCCAGTGGTACGCTGGTTCACACATTCATGCTTGACAACTGATGACAGCAGCATAGAATGATGACTTCTATGTGTGAATAGACCATCACTGAGAGCTGGTTTAGTGTAATGGCTAAAAGGTGGGCAGTGAATCAGGACTTCTTGCACTCCAAACTTACCGTTGTCATGAATTCAGGAAGTCGCCCTTGGCAAACCACTCCCTCAAAGCCCCAGCTGCAATATAGAGGATAATAATACTTCAGGCCTGTTGTAAAGATGACCTCAAACAATAATGCCGTTTAACACAAAAATGTTTATTTAAAAATGTTTCTTAGACAATTCAAAGGCACTGATTCCAATGGTACTCTCGGGGAGCGGTTGTTTTGTCAAACCTTTTTCAGTTATCTTAAAATTTGTGTTGGTATTGAAACTCCAGGGTAAATATGGCCACGACAAGAGGTTGAAGCTCTCCCCAAGTAGCGTAAATTCTGACTAAACTATTGATGCTGTGCCAAAAACAGCGGCATTTTTGAAATCCTTCCACCAAAATTAATCAAGAGACATCAGAATATTCAGTGAAACATAAAACGATTCAAATTTTGTTACACTGTGTAATGTGACGCGCTTTATAACTAAAAAGTTCTATACAAAGCCTAAGTATTAAACCAGGATGACTAAGGGCGCAATACACCGAGTGCTCCGTCACCGGAAGCCATTGCGAACGTGCCGTAAAGCACGTTTGCGACGACTCAAGAGTAAGGGAGGATGGCGCAAGGCTGGCCTCCTTCACTCCGACGCCTGACCGGGACGTGGCCACCGGAGGAAGGTAAGCTTTCCTGCCAGCGGCCGTGTGGGCAGTCTGGCAAGCGAGGGAGAGGAACCATTCATCTAGCCGGCCCGGGAGGGGGAGGGGGATGACGCCTGCCATATCCTAGTCCCCGCCGGGTAGCTAGGCCATTACACAACCTCCTCCAACTTCCACCAGCTATTTAGCTGGAGAAAATCCAAGGAGGCCTATCGGGCCGGCCCTGGTTTTCACCCCTTCCCTGAGTAGACCTCCAGCCCGCCATTCGACGTGCAGCTCAGGATCCGGTGGACAGCCCTGGGCCGCTAGCCAGGTCCTTAGTCAGGATTGCGCTGAGAATGAGAAAAGGGAGAATATCTCCAATACATACTGCATTTTTTTCGTGAATTTGCCAAGCTTAAATGTTAACTGAAATTCTTCCTTTTAAATTACATCCACAAGACAAACATTGATAGGAGGCCTAGTTATCAAGGATAAAATGTGAGAGAATTGCTTGTCTTACATTTGCTAATCCACAACGAAAGCTATAGGGCAAGGGATGGTATTTAAGTGGTGGTTTTTGTTTCATTAAAATGACACTTCCCCCAGAGGCAAAGTCAGCTTGGCATATATTTGGTAATGCAATTTATTCTCAGATGATCATTTTCAATGATGACCATTCTTGTTACATATTTGGGTGTGAACAGGCTGCAAGCCCCAGTTTATTCTCACTGTGCCACACATTCCTTCTCCCATTGGCTGCAAGGGAAAGGGCAGATGGGGGGGGTTGAAAATATTTACTACATGTATAATTCAATTGTATCAAAATACACCACCTGAATCACCCCCATTAGGGATGTACTGGCAGTGGAATGCAGCCAATCCGCCGCATTCGCAAATGTGCTTCCTTTGCCTATCCCTGCCCCTGCAGGAGGCAAGGCAGAAAGGGGCAGCGCTGTATTGGTGCGTCGGAGCCTCTGGGGCATGGTTTCAGCAGCATTTTTGCGTGCGAGCCTCAAGCCTTGCATTCGGAGGTCAGAAAGCATTGCGCCCCACTTCACCTCATTTGGAATAAGCTTAGAGCCCAATTCTATCCTTCCCACCCTTCCCACTGGTGCAGCCACTCCGAAAAGTCTAATTTAAGGACCAGTCAGAGGGGTAAAAGTATCATCCAAACTGGACCAATAACCAATCATTTATTATGTATCAAACAGAGCAACAAACTCTACCAAGCGCTGCCTTTGAAGACCATCTTGAAACTGTAAATGGTGCAGATTGAGGCACCTTGTGTGGTCACAAGAGCATAGCGGTTTGAATTGGCCAGACCACTGCTCCTGCAACTGCACTGTCTGCTGATTTTATTCTGGGCACGCCATTCAAGGTGCTGATTTTGACTTTTAAAGCCCTTTGCGGTTCAGGACAAGGGGTACTTGAGAGACTGCCTTCTCCTGTATGAGGCAGCCCATCCTCTAAGGTCATCTGGAGGGTCCATTCTTCATGTTACACTGCCAACTGAAGCTAGGTTGGTGGCAACATGGGATAGGGCCTTTTCTGTAGTGGCACCACAGTTATGGATTTCCCTCCCTTTAGAGTGGAGTCCCTCATTCTTCTAATCCTGGTGAGGTGTAAAAACCTTTCTGTTTCATCATGCCTTTTCAGTCTGCTTACTCTGCTCTTCTTTAATTCATTAATTTTTAGATGCCACTATTGTTCAATTGTCAATTTGCAGTGTTGCGTACTGCTTTCCATTTTTATTTATGGTTTTGAACTTCTTGTAAACTGCTTCAGGCACTTTGGTCACAAGGAGGAAGGTGGGGTAGAAATTTATTAAATAAATAACTAACCAACCCATAAATATTTTTAAACAGTGACTACTTAATGCAATTACAGGATGCTCATCTTGGATTTTCTTCCTGCATATTCACATTTCGCTCCATAGCCATTTGTGTGATTGTCAGGGGTAGGGTGGAAGAATTATGTCTCAGTTTTAATATGAACACAATATAATTAGCATGATTTTGAACCAGAATAAGATTCATTAATTCAAAGGCGTGGTTTTAAAAAAATGGTAAAGGTGTCTTTTTCAAAGTATGGTAAAGGTACTTTTTCAAAGTAGTTTTGCCTCCAGAAACATTATACACTGAAGATCAGAATTCTTCTGAAAAATCCTTTGGCCGGTATTCAAAAAATGTGTGCAATTAGCTTCAGTGTAATTATCTGGATACCAGATTGAATTGCTATGAGGTCTCAGACTTCTGTTTCTTCAAGTACAGCTGCAGCAATCAAGCGAGCCTCATATGACTCTGTTTTCTACTGCCTCTCAGTCGCTTTTTGCATCAATTCCTGAGTAAAATCAAATACAGACATAAACTTAAATACATTTGCAGTTTCCCCATGTTTACAGAGTTTGTCAGATAATTTTGCTCTCAGAATGCAAAGGGCTAGAATTAGCTTCATTAAGAGAATGGGGCTTGCTAGGCAGGTTGTTAAACTGAGGGCGAGTGGGTGACCCTCTAAGCTGATTCTCAAGATGTCAGACAATTGAACAAAGGCATGGATTAAATGTTGCTACAGAATCAAGTATAATTGTTATTAAGCTGCTGGAATAATTCAGCAGATAAAATGGTGAGGAAATTCAACTATCTGCTCATCTAAGAACTTTCAGGATGATGTCCTCAATGATGCGCTCTCGCTCTCTCTCTCTCTCTCTCTCTCTCTCTCTCGCTCTCTCTCTCTCTCTCTCTCTCTCATTCCCTATACTCTGCTGCAACTAAGCTGTGAGGAGCTGACATGAGGGACCTTCCAACCTCCAAGGAAGAGGCTGCTAGTCTGCTTGGGGCAGCCCAGCCTGGCACCTGGCTTGCAAAGGCCAGCTCCGATCCTGCAAGCAAGCACAGCAGGGACTGTGGGGCTAGGGGGCAGGCGTTCCCCACCTCAATGAGTGCACCTAAGTCCCCATCAAGCTAAAATGGGTGAGAGAGGCTGCAGAAAAACATTTAGGTCAGTAAGGCAAGGGCAGCAGGGGAGGTTCTGAGATAGAGAGTGCAAGACAAAAGCCTCCCTTTTTTCATCTCATACTAAATGTGAATTTCAGTATCAAGAAAAGTGTTGTGCGCTTAGAGAGACATCAAATACTCCAAGGACACACACACACACACACACACACACACACACACACACACACACACACACAAAAGAGGCATGTTTGTGTGTGTGGGAATCCATCAGGCAATCCTTCAGTTCCTACACACTTTTGAGTATCTGAAAAGAGTATGAGGAAAATAATCAGGAAGCCTGTTCAAAATGAGAGCAATTCTCTCTGCTCTCACTCTGATTTGACTTTGTGACATCATCATGTAAACAAATCTGATTTGCTTTGTGGTGACAAGATGTCATTATCATGTTGCCTATGTAGTCTCTGATATAGGAGCTGGACAAACCAGGGGTGGTTCAGGGTGGGAGAGGATCTCTGTGGCAGTGGCAACTCCATGATCCTATCCCTCTTTTCTTGGCCCGACATGCCCCCGAGGCTTCTTGGACTTATACTAGCTAAATAGCTGACATAGGTCTGCGGAAACCCATTGGAGGCCACATAGCTTACAGGGAGGTAAGTAAAATGGCTTTTTACTTTTCTCTTCCAGGCCATCTGGTCACACACAGCCCACCCCCACCACAGCATGCAGCACACGCTCCATCGGTGGTACTGCTTGCTCTGGTCTGGTAAGGGCCATAAATTGGGCCATCAATCTTACAACGAGGAATGAATGCCTCGTTTTAACTCATCCTTTTGAAATAACGAATATACTAAAAATTAGAATTTAATTTTAATTATCAAATATTGAGTCTGAAATCAATCTGTAGAATTTGGTAATGCAACCATAAATATTCCATTCATACGTCCATCTTTATAACTTCCATGAATTCATTCGCCATTTTTAAATATCAGCCTACAGCCATAGTGTAGCAGCAGGGACAGGCAGAAGTATGTTGTTTTCTACCTCCAATCTCATGTTATTTAATAACATAATTAATTTGCTGTCCTTGTCAAAATTCTAGTATCAATTACAAAAAAAAGTGTAATTGATATACAACATATGGTATTTGCAAAAAATGAAATTTCTCATATCTCTCTAAATATAGATGCAAGATACAAAGATCAGACTTTTTGAGGTGGTTTTTTTCATATTCTACCATCTAGGTAGAATTTCATGGAAGGTCTGGGTGACTCATGACACCCAGACTAGCTGTGCCATTCGTCTGGAATCATCTGCAAAACCAGAGCACCCTGTTGCCGATTGCCCCACAAGGAGTGAAGCAGTGCTGTCTCACTGGAGGCAGGAGCAGCCAGCAACAGAGGCTGTGCAGAGACACCCAGCACAGCGGTGTGCTGATCCAATCGGCACAACTCCTGTTGCCATAGCAACACTGAAGCTCTACATCCAGGCTACACAAACCAGGTAGGGGCCAACAGAGGATGCTCAGCTTGTAATGAGGGCTTTAAAAGCCTTGGCCAGTGTGGCAGCTCAGGAGCAGGAAGCCGAGGATTATTTCTGGTCACCTCCTGCCAAGGAGGAGGACTCAGCCAGTTAACCCCATGAAGTAATTCCTACGAAGTGAGAACTGCCTCCCTTCTGTCTGAGGCCTCCCCTAAACTCAGGCAG
Source organism: Plestiodon gilberti rubricaudatus (assembly GCA_026170595.1). Lineage (NCBI taxonomy): Eukaryota > Metazoa > Chordata > Lepidosauria > Squamata > Scincidae > Plestiodon > Plestiodon gilberti. The sequence continues at coordinate 44,488,140 of JANXHW010000002.1, forward strand.
CAGCTTATTCTCTCACCCTTCCCTTTCCTGGCACCATTACCAGCTATCAAAAAGACTTCTGAAGAGTCTAGTGGCACCTGGGACATTAAAGCGCCACACCATAGTAGCACATATTCAGTATTATGCATTAAAAGTATTTCCAGTAAGAAATTTTAACACTGGGTGCTGGGGTTGTCTTAGTCTGTTTTAGTGCACTCCATCCATCGCTCCCTGCATATGTATTGAATACATATAGCTACTTAAAGTGGAAAAATGTCGCCATTTGTTATAGATGATAAGACCGACCCTGAGCATTAACACATTCCATATCATATATCAACTCTTCCAACAAGATATTGGCGGGAAGAGCTACATTCTGTCAGCAATCTGTTTTGCGAGTGTCTTCAGAAATGATGAGCAGCTATTTCTGGCCAGGGAGCCTTCTGTAAGTGAGAACTGGCCTATCACCTCAGGCCTGCATGAGGCAAATGTCATTTTCCATGATCATTGAAACTCTGCTAGAGAGGTTTGTAGCTGGAAACTTTGGGAAGTACAAGGAGTCACTTTCTCTGCTGTAGCAGCCCTGTATGCCTGACTGATTGCCTTCTCCCAGATGAGCCTTCCTGTCCATTGCCCTTAGCATCGGAGGCTTCATGTTGGAGATACATTTGACTGGGAAACCGATAGGGCCTTCCCAGATCACGGAATTTTGGGGGGAGGCTCACGTGGTCCTGCATTAATTGGCACTCCAGTGGACAGTAAAAAGCCCTCTTTTCTGCAAAGCCTTCAATCTGTTTTGACTTCTTTGCAATTTGGACTTGAAAGTGTCATGGTGTTTTTTTTTTTTTTTTTTTTTTTTTTTAGGATACTGTATATTTTAGCCATTTGTGTGAACCTTCTTATGGGACCAAAAGGCAGGATAGGAAGGATTTTAAAGAAATCAAATAAAACAGTTCATGAGTTCCAGCCTTGCCTTGTGGATTTATTTCTTCATGTTGCTAGATGGATATTATAGTTTAATGAGGCCCAATGGAAGTCCTTCCTGTGGACAAGTCCTTGTCCAAGGTCCTGAAGCAGCTGTGATGTTAAGTCAAGCAGGGATTCCCAGAACGGTGCCAATAGTGCCAGTTGCGAATTTGCCACAGCCTCACTGGAAACACTGGAAGGAAGGAGAGGGTGGAGCGCAGGGATGATGATCCACCTGGGGGCTGGTCTACAGGGAGGCGGGGCGACCAGGCTCTACCTGGCTGCACTGAGCCTTGGGACTCATTCGAACTTCCTGTGAGCACCTGACAAGATCTACCTCTGATCTCTGCCACTTTTGCTTTGTCTGATTCACTTTGCTACACCAAACTGTTTCAGTGGTCAGGGTAAGGCACATGGGGCAAGGGGATTCCGATTTCTTTACCTTCTGGAGGCTATGGCTCTACGAGGTCTGTTGGTGCGTGGGTTTTGAGAAGGATAACCTTCCCTGGGGCTTCCGGTCATCCTAAATGCAGGGCTTGCCCCCCCCCCCCAGAGTCCTTCATTTGTGCGCTCCCCGCAGCTCCCGGATACTTTTGGAGGGTACGGCTATTAGTCTTAGATGCAAGGCTTACTCCCTCCGAGTCCGCCAAATGCGTGCTCCCCGCAATACGTGCTCCCCACAGCTCCATGATCCGGTCGGGTCTTCCTCGCCAATCCCAACCTTCTTAAAATGGCCGCTACAGCCCATCTTGTTCTTCTCCCATTGTCCTCACCAAGATGGCTGCGCCCGGAGCAGCCGCATGGAGCTAACTAAGATGGCGGCGCCCTTCTGGCCGCATGGAAGTGGGAAAGATAGCTGTGCCCATTTGCTGCTGCAGGGATAGCAGGGATAGTGGATGTGCAAAAAGACATTTCACTGAGGAAGGAGAAGAGGGGTAGGACAAAAAGGGAGTTTCCCCCTCATTTCTTTACTCTGTCTACACCTAACCACCCTATTCAAGTTCCTTTACTCTTTGGCTACTACTGAATTGTACAGTGTATGATGATGAATTAATTAGCATTCATTCAGTACAGGTGGGCCCCCATATCCGCTGGGGATATGTTCCAGGCCCCTCCGTGGATACTTGAAACCTTGGATAAGAGCGAACATCCCCTCCATGGTTTCCTGAGGGCCCCCCCCCACCCTGGCTCCCCTGCAGGCAGGCATGCTTGCCCCCGCCCAGCTCTTATTTTTCTTTCAACAAGCTTTGTTTCTTCCTTAAAACAAACAGAGAAGCAGCCTCCATTGCAGGCAAGTAGAATGAGACTAAGTCCTAGAGAGGCTCTACAAGGTTTCTGTTAAACTTGCAGCGCCTCTCTAGTACTTAGTCTCGTTCTACTTGCCTGGAATAAGCAGCCAGAGGCTGCTTCTCCTGTTTCTTTAAGGAAGAAATGAAGCTTACTGGGAGAAAAGTAAAAGCCTGGGGGGGGGTCCCCACGATCCGTGGATAACTGAAACCGTGGATAGCGAATCAGTGGATGTGGGGGCCCACCTGTATATACTCCAGTCTAGGCAATGTTTCCTTCGCATTTGTTTTATTCTCACCTTTCCCTCTCTTCTTAATCAATTTATATCACTGCAAACAGAAAAATGATTTTATCAATATTAAAATCAGTTAGATAGCCCTTATGTATATCACAGAAATCTTGCAGTCGATTTGGTAATATGTGTGGTTGAGGGGCGGGCCAACAGCTCAGTGGTAAAATATATGCTTTCTAAGCAGAAAACCCCACATTCAATCCATGAGATTTCCAGTTGACAACACACACACACACACACACACCTATATTTTACACAGATTGGCAATATCCTATAGTTTGCCTAGGGCTTAAACAGAGTCTGTTCATGCTGGGAAAAGCAATAGTGTAAATCAAGAGATTGATGGAAGAAGCTCAACTCTCGCCTTGAATGTGTAGGAAATATTTTACCATCCTACTGCCTCTCTGTTTGAACCCATCATCTGGAAAGCATGTTTACAATAGGGCTGTGACTAATTAAAAGGACCAAACAATAAAATAGAATTGTAAATTTCAGTTTTATGGCTATTAACTGTAAAGATAAGAAAAAGCTACCTGTCTCCTGCTGAAGATTGCAAGATTAAGGGCCCAATCCTAACCAACTTTCCAAAACCGATGCAGCCACAATGCAGCCCCAAGGTCAGGGCTGGCAGCAGAAGGGAACAATCTACCTTGCCAAATTCCACTATAATGAGTGAGTTTCCAGTTGTGTGTTTTGCACTTCCCTATTTTTCTGTTTCCCCTTTTCTTCCTTGAATCTGCAAGTGATACTACCTGGACCACATCTCAGCAGACAGGGATAGGTAAAATAGTTATTGTTTTTTATGCTTTAAAGAAGTGTATGACAGACCAATCCTAACTAGGGCTGCATTGCCTTGTAATGATAGTGGGACATTGTTCTGCTGTTGTAAAACGGCTTTTAGCTACAGTATGTGTGCATCACACCACAGCAGCCGTTCTGGGAGCACAGCCACAATGAGTGGTGGTGCTGGAGGTTCCACCAGACCCAGCTACCCCTGCCACTGATGGTAAGCCAGTGGCAGGGACTGGTGGTGGGCAGAATGGGACAAGGAGGGGGTGGAATGAGGCAGGGATTGGGCCTCCTTGGGGTGTGCGGGGGCAGGGAGAGGATGGGTTTCAGCGACAATGGTGCCATTGATATTGTCTGCTCTCACCTGGCCTCAATACACCCCCTTGGCTCTACTACTTGGACTTGTACCAGCTAAAGAGCTGCAACAGATCTGAGTAGACCCATAGGGGGTCTATGGCTTCATATGCTCATGCATAATTGTGAACTAAGTATACATCTATCTATGCAATTTTTTTGGTTGAAAAGCAGTATATAAATAGTCATAATAATAACCCTTTTCATTTTATGAATACTGCGTGAAGTGGCGTGCCACATTTTGCAACAGCCATAAAGGACCTTACACTGCCAGAGCACTTGTTCTGGCAGCATAAGGCCCTGTTAGGATTGGGCTGTAAAATGCCCTGAGCACTTTAGCCTTTCTTCATTGGGGAGATGCGTCAACACCTTAATTATTTGGGTACAGTACCATAGATACAGTACCATTGCTATGAGATCCTTCTTGAGACAGGGCAATGAGATCTACAAACAGTCTTTCAAATGTGCTCATATCAGAGAATACTTAAAAAGGCATGATGTTGCTGAAATTTTATTTTCTGTCCCTTCTAAAAATTCCCATCCAAACATTTGCATTTTAATGCTGCTGCACTCTGAGTAGATGTTTCCATTGAACTGTCCGCCCTGACCTTAAGTTCTATTTCCTGAGTATGTACTCATATATCCTCTACTAGTGTATATATGAAATTAGGAATTTTTTGGCCCACCATATACCACATTTGCCCTTCCTAATGGAGTAGGATGCTGTAAAAATATGCAGTAGTAGAAGAAGAAGAAAATGATGCTTCTGTGAAATGTGACATATATTTCGTTTCTTAACAAGCCTCTTAGCTTACTTCCATTTTCACATTCCTGTCCTGATTGACATATATTGTTCTTAACTGGCTTCCAGTTAAGTCTGATTTTGGAGCTGATTAAGGGCCTACTTGTAGTCAGTAATTTGGACATGTAGAAACCAGGGGGAAAATCTAAAGATGAAGATCAAGGTAATATAAAAATTCATATATAACTCATAGTCACGTGGCTTCCATCCAGCTTCATTGCTGAACAGTTAGATATGCATACCAAGCATTTTTCATTGAGAAGCAAAGCCCCATGCAATAACAAAAATTGCTTTTTTTCTTTACAATTGAAAGGGATTTGACCTATGGTACATTGGGGCCACTGTTCAAGAAATACATATACAAAGCCCACTTGAGTCAAAGGAATCACTAAGGTTTGTGTCACTCAGTGCAAGCGCTCATCATGTCACCCCAATGATGTGACTAGCAGAGGCGTTATTAGGGGGTGGGGGACCCGGGTAGCGGGGGTGTCAAAGGTAGGGGGTGCACTTTCACCATGCTTCCGCCAAAATTCGGCGGCGGTGTGGCGTGAAAGCACCCCCTGACATTTTTCGGCCACTTGCAGTGGGAGAATTTGCCCGCCTGCCCCCCCCCCCGGCTGCAAATGGCCAAAAAACAGCCCAAAAAACACCAGAGGGAGCTTTTGCGCCGCTCTGCCGCTGAATTTCGGCAGCGGCACAGCAAAAGTGACGTCACAAAGCCCTGGGGGCAGGGCTTGTGGCATGGGGGTCACAACGCTTGTTGGTTTCTAGTTTTAGATTGTTTTATATTTTTACCATGAGTCTTGGCTGCCTTACAGGTCCCATTTGGAATGCAGGGCATAAATAGTTTAATTAATTTCTTATACACCACTCCCCTGCAGTAACTAATGTATATTAAGTACAGAGACTACTGTGATGATATTCTGTGTAGATCATGATGTTTTTTTTTTGTTTCTAATCTACATCACACAGCTCATCTTTCTTAACCCTTGCCTTAGGCAATATCCCAATGGGATATTGCACAACATGAGCTGGCATAGAGATGTCTGGTCCAAGCGGCTCCCTAATGAGCACTGCTATAAATAGATCTTGCCTATCAGACCAGTTTGCTTTAACATATTTTCAGAAAGGAGGCCAAAGAACCTGTCACACAGTATCTCCTGACATTGTAAAGTCACTGTAAAGTCATCATCACAAACAATTGCTGCCAGACGCTCAGTGCCTTAAGGAATAACCGAAATCTACACGATGATGCTTGCTGGCTCTGGTTGTAGTACATTCATCCTATAAATGCACTTTACAAATAGAAGTAAAGTATGCAAGCAGGAAGGTCTAAAAGCATGACAGTATTGAAAGGAAAGCAGTGGTAACTAACAAGCAAAACATAAGAGTCACTGCATCAATAGTTACTGCAAATATACACATCCAGTAGGGGACAAATCAGATAAATTATAAGACAGATCTTTGCCTCCTAAGAAAAGCATCAATAGTTACTGCAAATATACACATATAGAAGGGGACAAATCAGATAAATTATAAGGCAGATCTTTGCCTCCTAAGAAAAGCATTGAGATAAATGAGAGCAAGTGAGAGAACCTCTTTTATTGAACCAAACAATCACTAAAAATATGCAGCCCAATCCATAGAACTAAAAATGCAGTAGAAAGCGGCTAACTCCATGCAGTGATCTCAGGGCTTCTCCCTTGCCAAAGAGGTGATGAGTATGGCTCAGAATGTGCTCACGGAGTTAAGAGGGAAGAGATCTTGCCAAAAGCCTGTCCTTAACAAGTTACCAGTGCTGTTAAATCCAACTTGGATGGAAACGTTGAATGGAAAACTTGGATGGAAAAGTTTTCTTAAAGCTGCCCCTACTTTCTGCCATTGATCTTTGAAATCCCCACTTGGCTATTCAGCACCCTCAAACAGTCAAATTATGGTGGGCAGGTGGGATTTGGACTACTGTATTATATTGTGTGGTAAGCCACGGTGGCTTAGTAGTTAAGACGCTGAACTGCAGCGCCAGGTAGGCAGGTAGGAACTGAAGGTAGGCAGGACAGCAGTTCGAGACTCGAGTGCCACGTGACAGTGTTAGCTACTGCGTTCGGCCCCAGCTCCTGCCAGCAATTCAAAAGCAAGAAATTGCAATTAGATTAAGAGGTACCACTTTGGCGGGAAGGTAACAGCGTTCCATGCGCCTCGGTGTTGAGTCATGCCGGCCACATAACCACGGAAGTGTCTTCGGACAGCGCTGGCACTGAAACAGAGATGAGCACCGCCCCTAGAGTCGGTAGCGACTGGCTTTTGAGTGAGGGGAACCTTCACCTTTTACCTTTTTATTATATTGTGTAGCCCATTGGATCTATCTAGCCCAATCTATTGACAGCAGGTTTTTAATCTTGTTCCCAGCCATGTGAGATTCGTATGCCCAAAATGACCGCAATTAAACTCAGGACCATGTGTGTGTGCAAAGCAAGTGCTTTACCCCTGAGGTATGACTCCGTGGTCAAGTGACTTGGCTTGGTAATAATTGCTATTGTGATTTGGTATTCTCTTATCACAGCTAATTGACCAGGACATTTATATACATGTTGATTTTCTTTGGCTACTGTTGGCTGTCTCGCATGGTGAAGCAAGTTTCAGTCAGGTGCTCATGAGTAATATACTCAAGCAGCTGGAAAAATAAATAAATGGATTACATTATTATAATATTCCATCCTGCAAATAAAAGAAAAGCTTGTGAGTGGTGCCTGATATTAAATTCTGTGTGATGCCTGACTAATTTTAACTTGAGATGATTAGCCAAGCAAAACATTTTGAATATATTTTAGAAGAAGCATAATCCGAAACAACTAACATGAATATAATCATACGCTGAATTAGAATTTCCTGAATGATGGCGCTGTGAATATCAAACACAGGGTGTACGACATTTTAATACTTGTCTATCATTACGTATTACTCCAGGCCTCTGTTGTAAATGAGATGTTTACCTAAATGAGCTTATTTCCTCATGGCAAAATGAAAATAGATAAATAAAGCAGATGCTTGGAATTAATTAAGATCATCGAGCACATTGAAGCCATGCTTCTTTTGATAGGATGCAATAAAGTTGCAGTATTTATGAGCTGGAGCACACCTGTATGGGAGAAACGGATTTTCTGTTCTAGGCACTCCAATGCACATGCAGGATATCAACATATATCTTCTCATGAGCAGAGGCTCCACTAGTCTCATCTTTAATGTGACATAATGCATACGTCTACAACCAGACTTGACCCAACCTTCCCACCCACCTCATGCACTTAAAGTGTGGAGAAAGGTTGCCCAAATGTGTCGCTTATCTTGGTGTCACCCCAGGGTGGTCCTCATGGTGTCATCCCCTTCAGGGCACAGACACGGAAGTAATTGGCGGTGAGGCAATGACATCACTGCATCATCGCCAATTACTTCTGTGACTCAGCCAAGCTTGGAGCAGCCAAAGGGTGGGCTGAATTGTGACTGCTGGAGGTCACCTTGGGGTAAGCGGACATTTGTCCCCTTGCCCCTAGGTAAGCCCCAGCAGCCGCAATAGGTCAACCATGCCAGTGATATCCATGGATCAGGCCTGGGAAGGAGGTTTGGATACGGCACTCCTGTAGTGTGTGGGAGTTCTCTTGTATCCTTGTGTTGTGTGTGTATTTCTCCCCATGGTTTGTGGGGGTAACTGTTACTCATTCCTAGGGGCTGGTGAAGGGTGTCATGCCATTAGTGTATTCTCATTAGACCTGCGCCTGCCCCCTCCCCCTGCTCAGTTTGTCATGGCGGCATTTCTCTGGCTGCTGACATTGGGGCTGGGTGGCTGTGGTGATTGGCTCCTTGGACACCAAACCAAGATTGCACTGATGACAGTTGCATGGACAATGGGCTGTGTTGGGGATTCTGTGGATGCTGGAGGAATTACTAGGCAGGGCTGTGCAAGCATAACTGGGAGGGCTGTGCCAGTGTGGCATTGCCTGGACGGGCTTAGCAGAGGCATGAGTGGAGTTTGTGTCACTCGGTGCGAGAGCTCCATGTGTCACCCCATATGCATCACCCCCAGAGGTGAACGGGGAGAAACAAGGTTGGACTGAGCTGGGTTCTACCCAAGAGGCCCATCAGGCAGGACTATGAATTTCTAGAGATTGCTCCTGGTCAGTGGTGTCACTAGGGTTGGTGTCCAAATAGGATTGGCTTCCCGTATAGCTGCCTGGTAGAGAAGACAAAGGGAAATGGTTTTGTTAGTGGTGGTTTCCACTATGACAAACGGATGACATAGGAGAACTGAAGCTTCTACACTCTGACCTAGGAAACTCTGTTTGAAAGGGCTCTGGAGATGTCTGCAAAAGAAATGTTGTTGTTGTTGTTGTTGTTGTTGTTGTTGTGCACAAGTGGTGTAGTACTGGAGAAGGATATTTTAAAAAAAATTGTTGGAAAATAATGCAAGGAAAGCATGTGGTCAGGAAGATAAGTTACTAATGCTAAGCCAAGAGACTACCACTTTTTTTTAAACCAGAAAATAAACTTGTGTTAAAATAATGAAAGGCATTATTTTGTTATAATACGTGCTGTACAAAGTCATTTTTCAAACCATGTACACAAATGTAATTTGCAGTGAGAGATTTCCAGGCATAGTTAGCTATTATAAAAAAGATGATATACTTTGCAGAAAGTATAGTCTAAAGCAGGCAAAATTATCCATGCACTCAAGGATCTAATTTACTTTAAAAGGTGAGAGAAATTAAACTTGCATTTTCTAGCAGGAATAAAGGCAGAAGGGGACAAGAAGGAGAATTTGATGCAATCTGAAGAATCTCTTCACAACAAGAGCTAAGAAATTGATTTAAAACAATAGAAGAAAATGCTTAATATGTGTATTGCCTCAATTTTTCACAAATTACATTATTGCTTAGAATTTTTCCCCAGCAATATTTCTTAGCATTTTTAGTAAATGTTTTATTATCTATAATTATTGATATTAGAAAGCAATTTTGTTTAGATAGTGCCTCTATTTGTTGAATCAATAGATGTCAAGGATAGACAGGAGCTACATTAAAGTGTTGTTTGATGAGACACTTTCCCAGCTGTGAGATAAACTAAAGAAATCAACTTTGGGCCTTTTGAGAATTAATTCAGTACAATAACAGCACAATCCTATCCAACTTATTAACCAGCGGTGCAACGAGAATGGGAGGCCCCAGAACGGAAAGGGGATTCAAATCTCCTCCAAAGGGGGATTTCAAAGGGGATTTAAATATTCTCTCCCCTCCAAAGCCTCCCGCCCTGCCCTCCCTCGCTGGTTTTACCAGTGGTGTAAGATGGATAGGATTGCGCAGTCAATGTGGAACAAAGCTAGCACCATCATCCATTTATAGAACATAACCCACTCAAATTAATGTACAGTACTTTTGCATCATATTGGGCAGAGATTAGGTAGTTCATATTTTTGTAGCTCTTTCCTTACCAAAACATGTCTAGGGTATGTGAATGGAGTTCATCCATATTCTATGGTTCTACTGTTTCTCATAACAAAAATCCATTTATTTATTTATTTATTTTGCAAATATAAAATAACACCACTCCCACCAGAGATGGCAGCTTGGCACATGAATGAGCAGCTTGCCCCACAGTTGGAGTTTTGTTCTGCATCTTTTTTGTCCAAATTGTTGAAGAACTAGGCAGCTACTCAGCCACCTCTTGCTCACTGTTGTATTGTCACACCAGTCATCTTCACTGCTGGTGAGGTTGGGACAGATGGGGCAGTGTTGGGGCAGTGCTATCTGGTCACCATGGCAAGTAGCACAAGACATACTATGAAGTACCACTAATGATACTGGTACCGTTGGTTGAAAAGCACTAAAATATGGTCAGAGGTGTCGCTATGGTGGGGGCGGTACTGTAAGTTCCGTGCTGTCCTAGTCCCCGTTTACTACCCGGTACGAGGTGGCCCCGCCCCCTCGTCGTCGGAGCCATTCAGTGCAGTGAAGGCAACGGTCAGGAGGCTCCCTGTGCAAGGTGGGTTTACGAGGGAGTAAACGGGGACTAGGACAGTGCGGAACTTACAGTACTGCCCCCACCATAGCGACGCCTCTGAATATGGTAATGGTGACACTTGTGAAAGGGGAATTGTATGTCCAAACAAATGTCACTGACCTGAACCTGATCAAGCCTTTGATCAGATTCAAGAATGTGAATTAAGTGCTTCAAATTTGACAGCAAACAGCAGTAGCAAGTACGCATTAAAGACAAAACTTGTTTGTAGACATTCAACACTCAGGGTGCAATCCTGGGGAATGTTAAAACACATTCTAAGACGTGTCGTGGAAGACACATTCTAATGTGTTGCGAACGTGCCGTAAATCACATTTGCGATGACTCTGGAGTAACGGAGATCATACCGCGTGGGCGGTTTGGCGGGCGAGGGAGGGGGCCATTGGCCTAGCTGGCCTGGGAGGATTAAATAATAAGAATGACAGGCTTTCCATGTCAGTAGGATCCCAGTGGTACGGACAGTCATCATTCATATACCTTTGTGTATGTAGGCACCACTTTCTGACATTTCACTCAACTCATGGAGATCAGAGGTGTGTGCCAATATTGGGGGTGGGAAGAGCAGCGTGGTCTCCCTCAAAACTTTTCAGTATATGGTGGACGGTTCATCTGAATACATACCTTTCACCTGAAATAATAAGGGGAGAAATCACCCTTCATAAAGGTCAGTGGCCTCCTTCAGTGACAAGTTGTACACAGGGAGGAAAGACGGCAGATCTTGAAGGCTTCTTGACCCAGTGGAGCCACCACTCATTTATAATGACTCCAAGTGTTACTGGACTTTTCAGCCCAGTCCATTATGAGCTTTGGTGTGACTGTTACTTCTGGAATGGTTTGTAACTTTCTCTTTTGACCAACCTCCCCAGTGGTGCAGGGATCCAGGTTCCAATCTCGCAGTTCAAACCCTGCAGCACCCAACCACATGGGTGGGCACCAGTCGGATGGGAAGAGCCATGTGATTGACCTCACCCATGTGGGTGTTTGAGCTGCAGACATTTCTCAGCAATGTGGGACTGCACCCCAGGGAAGCCACATCCACATTCCTGGATGTGTTTCTGAAGCAGCCTAGTCTCCAGCTGTTAGGAGGAAGTTCTTCCTTGTCAGGAGCTGGCATTTTGTAGTCTCATTTTAGAAATAAAGCCCTGGAGAGGAGCGGTCTGTACCTAATCCGGGTAAAGGAGGTCGTGCCAAGCCCCCAAACCAGCAATTTAGGACTTTTATATTACTAGTAAAACATTAAGACCATATTTTTATTCCTTCCCAAAGGTCTATTTGAAGAGAAAACTACCTAAAATGTTTACTATTCGGTGTCTGTCCCAAAGGATTTTCCTTGCTAGGCTATAAACCAATAGAAGCAGAATTTTACAGCAAAATTCCTTTAAACATCCTTAAATATAGTTTCCAAAGAGTGACACTGCAATGTATGCACTAAGGTACCAAGAGCAATAAAAAAAGAGCCACTCATATAAATTGTTTTAAAACTGGAGATGAGCAAGTATTTGGAGAAAAGAAATATTATGAGGGCAAGCCTGCTAAATCAAAGGCAACACTGCAGTAAATGCCAAACCGCCGAGCCTTTGGGAGATTTACTGCAAAATTTCAAGGTAGCTCAGTTTTTCTCTTTGAGGAAAATGAAATTATTACATGACACCATGCCAGATCTCATGAAGTGCCAGGATAAAGATGTGATAAATCGACATTTATGGTGGTAAGCCAATGAATCTGTGCTCCTGGTATCCTTCAGGGTTGAAATGGCTTCATATTTATGTTAGAACTACGTCTGGGGTACAATTATGGCTTTTAACTGTTTGTTTCATGCACCGTGTCTGAAACACAGGGGCAGACTTCAACGGCTGCATATTGTTCTTTTCACGGATACTGTTTGTATCAATCTGTGCATCTCTCTTTGCCAAATGCCCCCCCCTTTACCCAGTGGTGCACCAGCTGCATTCTGCAAGCTTCCGCCTTCTGCATCGACCGAGTGAAAAAGGATGTGTGGTGCATGACAGCATGACCCACCATAGCCGGTCCTCAGCCTGCCTCTCCTCCGTACTTCCTCTTCTGCTTCATCCCCTTCTTTCTTTTAAACCCAGGAGGGAGAGGAGTGGTGGTGGGTGGACGGACAGAAGTAGGTGCCCTGCCACAACCTGCAACCTTGGGTGACTGTCTCAGGATCTCATGGATGGGCCACCCAAGTCACCCCAGTCCCAAATTATATAAATAATTTGTAGCTTTCTCTGCATTCCTCAGGTATGGGAGGATTGATGAAACCAGCCTGCTTTAGGATGTTCACACAAGGATTTGGAGGGACACAACAAAACATCAAGCTGTGAGCTGTGGAAGAGCAGAAGGTCCCAGTTTCAATCCAGGTAGAGTAGACAAAAGTTCCAGTCTGAAATCTGAAATGAAAACACTTAACTGCTGCCAATCAGTGTTTACAATACTGAACTGAGTGGACCAATGGTCTGACTCAGTTTAAGACAGCTTCCAAAATTCCTATTAACATGGCGAATTGTAGCCTGGAATCCTGCAGATAACAATAATAAAACAGTATAAATGCCAGCTTGAGAGCACATCTAAGAATAAGTATACAATACACAGGCTGGGACTGATAGGATCTTGATTGCTCAAGTTACTGCTAATTGAACAACTTTTTGTACAAATTTCAATCACATCAGATGATGGTCTCAATCAATTGCAGGAAAATAGAGAGAGCAAAAAACACTTTAGGCCTCTTGGAAATGCTGTGATAGAAACGTGTGCATGAAGTTCAAGCAGTAAAACCTGTTTAAGTAACAAAACGAGGTCAAAGGAAATTTCAGACACCCACCTGTTTTTCTTTCTTTTTTTTGCACAGATCAAATAGATAGAGAGAGAAAAGGAAGTTGAAGTCTAGAGTCTTCCTTAACAGTGATGATAAATGTGGAAAACTCCCTATTTAGGTCAAATATCATGCAGAAAAAAAGGAATGTGCATTTCTCCTGTCAGTAACTTCAACTTGGTAAATGATCCGAGTCAATGTCTTTGGAAATGTTAATAGGATTAACTTCAGCATCATACTCAATTTTAGTATCATCGACTTTGCGATAGTAAGTAAAACCTCCAATAAAGTTGCTTCCTACAACACTGTTTTGTTATAGCACTCTTTGTCCTCGGTGTAATTTTTGCAGTATCATAAAAAAAGGTTAACTCTTCAAAAGTTCAGTGTGGAACAGTGCAGCTGCCTGTGCTGTGCTTTCATCCATTAGGAGCTGCATATTCTGGCTCAATCCTAAATGAAATAAACTCTGACTGTTCCCTGGAAGGACAGGCACTAAGGCTGAAACTCAAATATTTTGGCCACCTAATGCGAAGAGAGGACTCTCTGGAGAAGACTCTGATGCTGGGAAAGATTGAAGGCAAAAGGAGAAGGGGAAGGCAAAGGATGAGATGGTTAGACAGCATCACCGATGCAACGAACATGAAAATGAGCGAACTCAGGAAGATAGTGGAGGACAGGAAGGCCTGGCGGGATATGGTTCATGGGATCACGAAGGGTCGGACACGACTTAACGACTGAACAACAACAACAATTCTGGCTAAACTATTCTGCACCAATGAGAGTGGTATATTCTGGCTAACAAGGGGCCAGTCGTTTGCTATAGAAAATGTTTCAGGAGAGGAAGCAGCATAGGTGATGGAGGGTAGATGCCTTTTTTAAACAAGAAGTATAAGTCCTTCTGCAGTTCCCAAGGATGAGTCATGACTTGGCTTGTCTTCCTGAGAGTAGCTCCTCCCGTACGGCGAAATCCTGTGTACCACCCACCGGATCCCGTTCTCGCTGGGTAATGCCATGCAGCGGGCCGGAGGTCTACTCAACGAAGGGGACATTTGTCCGCTTCCCTGGGTGTAAACCGGGCAGGTCCTATTGGCCTCCTTGGAGTTCTGCCAGCTAAATAGCTGGCGGAAATAGGAGGAGCCCGTGTAACGGCCGAGCTGGCCCGGCGGGTAATGGGGATATGGCCGACGCCATCCCCACCCCCTCCCAGGCTGGCTCGCCCAATAACCCCATTCCCTCACCGCCCGCATCGGCCATGCAGCCACCGGCGGAAGCCTTACCTGCCTCCGGCGGCCGCATGCTCTTCCTGGTGGTAGAGTGAGGCACGTTTGCGACTGCTTCCGGCGCCGGAGCGCTCACTCTGGCAATTTAGTTAGGATTTCGACCATAATCTTCCACCCGTCATGTCGGAGGAATGATGGCTTTGGTGATCAATTATACAGCAGGCTCTGATCTAATGCACTGCTAAGTACAGTACTGTGAACATATCTATATTAGAATAGTGTTATAATTGCTTCCTATAGTGCTGTTCCACATAGCACTGTTTTCCAGGAACATATCCACAGAATGGATTGGAGGAGATATTACTTACTGTACATACTGTATGCATGTGCATGATTTGATCAGCTACAGTATAATAAAGAGAGGGGGCTGTTCATGAAACCAAAAATAAATCAAGTTGCAGCCATTATAGCCATATCAGGAAGAATGCAAAGCTTTATACTTTTCATGTAATGGCCTCAGTAGAACATCTCAGTGTTAGGGAAGTAGCTCATCACCCATTTCAGATTTCTTCACTGTAAGCTAAGCAGCATTCAGAGTCAGCTTCAACATGGAGATTTCTGGATTGGTCTTCAGGCAAAATCAATACAAGGCAGTAAACATTACTGACAGTTATGTCTAGTTCAAAGCTATTATCATCAGAGATACTAATCATGCCTTCTTGGAAATACATTTTGTCATTCTCTCGGAATCAGATTAGAAACAGCTTTTATATGACACTGAGATGGTTCAAAGAAAGGACGGACTTGTCATTCCTTCACTTGGCGCAAATTAAAACTTTCTCCCAAATGAAAGCATTATATTTCTCATGCACCACTTCCCACGCCTAACATTGCAAAGCTGGTACAAAAATCTCCTAATTCAATGAACTTGATGTAAATGTAGATCTGTTCTTTAAGACTTGGTTTTTAGTATCTCCCATTTTCCACAGCAGTAATTTAAACCTTTCAAGCAAAGAGATGCTTCTGGATGTTTTTCCCAGAGGTATAATAAGACAGAACTATGCCTTGATTGCAAGGTTGCTTGACAGGAGCTATGGCTGTTCCAGCATATGAAAGATGGACAATTCCAATGCCACTGGGCACCAATATGTCTGGTCACCACAGGTCTCTTCCTCAGTTCTTCCTCAGTCTGCCAAGTTTCTGTACCTAATCTATAGCATTTTACATAGTCCTGAATGTTCCACAGAAATCCTTTTATTGTCCATATTTAGATGGTTATATAGATGATATTGAACACAGACTGAGGCATCCAGGAGGAAGGCTTTTTTGTCTTGCTATAAGCTAAAAAGGACATGAAAATATAGACTGCCTTCGCTGCCAGACTGGCTCCGATGGTGAGTGGGAGGGACCAAAGTTGCACCTCCGTGTAACGTCGTGCAGCACTTACCGCACCACCCCTCCCCCTCTGGCTACTCTACTGCTTGGGCTGAGAACAGACTTGATCAAAAGAGGAGAAGTTACTTCTTGTTAATTTCTTCTGCAATCTCTTATACTCCCCCAGGATTCCCGAGGGTCTCTCAACACTCAGGAGCAGACGTTTAGGTGGCACAAGGGGCACCAGAGGGCAGGGGATCAGAATAAATTCCTCCCCTTGTTAGCACAAATTAAACATTTTTCAGTAAATGGGATGCGTTCTCAGGATGAATTTCAACATAAGAATTCACCAGTTATGGCTAGAAATATCCTAATCCTATAGGTATTTCCAAGAGGTTTCCAGGCCCAGTAACTGCACCTAGTACTGTTCACTCTCCTCATGTTCACTCTCCCCATACTTCACATCATGCCTTTCATCAGTTCCAGCCCCCACCGGCCCCACTGAATTCCTTTCCCACCTCCTATCACTACTGCAGGTTTTCCTTGCTTATTGGGTGCTGCCTTAGACAGCTGCCAAGAAATGGGATCTTGGCACTCCTTCCCTGAAGGCATCCCTGTGTGAGAGGACTGACAACTGGCTATTGTAGCAATCTGGAACATTCTAGCAGAAGAACATCCTCACAGCGACTTACAGTAAGTGAAGCTGGAGCAGCTCGGATAGCAGCTAGGACAGATCAAAGATGGTAATGATGATGATTTATACACTGCCCATCAACATACATGATGCTTTTCGCAGACTGATATGACAGATCCCAACTCTGAAGGGCATATAATATAGAGTGACCCAAATGAAACAACAGAGGAGAGGGGCAGCTAATGGAGGGATGGGGAGTCAGGAACGAGGACCGGCCCAAGACCTCCTGATGGCTGAAGCAGCATGCCAAATGCTGCCCCCTCACCTAATGATGTGCCAGCCTCTGCTCCTCCCACTCTCCAGTGTTCTAGCTCAGTACCCTCTTCCCCTCCACATTTCTTCTTGTCCTCTGTCCCCCTTTTCTTTTTCCATCTACAGGGTGGAATAAGAAGGAGAAGCAGTGGAGGTGAGTAGGTAGGTATAGTAGGGAGCTCACCACCAATCTGCTCCCTGAGGTGACTGCCTTATGGATGGGATGGCCCTGGCAGGGAAGAATATGAGATTGTTTCAATTGCTCATACTGAAGCTTAGTTATAGTAGGGAGAGTGAATTAATTAATAGCCCAGTCCTAACTAAATGCCCTCAACCCCCCCCTCGCTGATACAGCGTGACTCTTGCACCCTCCAAACTCTCATAGGCCGCTGCAAACCAAGCTTCAGACCGGTCTCAAGATATTATCCGTTTTTTGCCAGCTGACTCCTCCACAGAGGTATGCCAGCGGCCTCTCACAATCTCTCTCACAGTCTCTCAATCTCCCTTCCAAGCAGATGATCCTGCTTAGCTTTTTCAGGCAAGGCGACAGCTCAACCTCTAGACCACATCTGCCCCAAATATCACTCCTGGTAACAATACTATTGCATGAATGTAATCCTCATATAAACAGCTCAGTCCTTTCTGGGCTTTATGACAGCAGTAGTTCTGCTGTCATACGTTGCCACACAGAGACCATTATGGAACTGCATTTGAAATGATGGTGACGTTGGAGGCCCACCTCTGACCTACATGAAGCACCACAGGCCTACATGCAGCACCGCAGGTAAGCTGGCATGTGGGGATGGCAGTGGGAGGAATGGGGCAAGGGCAGGGGAATAGGGGAGTGTCTGAGCCAGGGCAGGTGGGAGGTGGAATGGGGGAAGGAAGGGGTGGATACCCCCCTCTCTCTTGCACTGCTTGGTTCTGCACCAACAAAATGGCTGGCGTAGATCCGAGGAAACCCATTGGGGCTGCAGAGGCTTGCCCCAGGCTAAGGGATCAGAAGTTCTCTTACCTTGAGGAGACCTTCTTGACTGCCCCCCCCACAGGAAGCAGTGTGTGCTCTGCTGGCATAGCTGCATCCGGGGGGGGGGGGGGTTTAGTTAGGATTAGGCTGTTAGACTTTTAGTGTCGATGGCACTAGATTTATGACAGAATAAGCAAGGAATGTGACATCAGATCTTGAAGTCTTTCTTTGACCTAAAATGTTTAATAAGAAGGAAATATCTGATGGGACCTAAGTTATTTATATTAGTCAGATGAATGGAAAGAAATCGATCACATGTTCATTCTTCTCTTCTTAATTCAGTTCAGGCTACTTAACCTGTGATTACAAATTTTGCTTGCACAGTATTAGTTATACAATTGTTAAATCAACATAAATATAAACAAAGTTAACACTGTCTGTTGTAAATGAACAGAATTTACTCAATGGATTAAAGACCCTCTCGAGTAATTTACTGAGCCAACAACACAACAGCAAACTGAAGTGAGGTTTGGAGCTCTTTTCTTCTTCTTCTTCTTTTTTTTGACTCATTTATCTTTTTGAGACTTTAAAGTACAAAGCAAATCTATATCTGCTACAAGCAAAAGAAGCAAAGATCAGATCAGTATGCTATGGGCTCACTTTCTGGAAAGAGATGTATTTGTGTACAACCGGATAGAATAACCGATTCTATATGGTAGCTTAAGAGGGAGGATAGAGTTGGAAACATTTAGATCTGATAAGAGAGGAGTCTTTGGAATTGTAGCATTCTAGTATCTCTTCAACTATACAGAGCACAGACGGTTGGAGAGAACACTTGACACTGTGCCCGTGGCTATTTCCAGATATGCTACTGCAGCTAAAAATAACAGAACAGATTCTCCTCCAACAGCTAAATACACCTTCATCTTTTAAAGTATTCTAAATTCTTGGCCCTGTTCAGATCAGTCTAATTATGAATTAAAATTCAACACATACTCATTCAAGTGTATGTGAAATAAAGGAGCAACTGTCACAACAGCATCACACAATCTGCTCCTCTTCCTCTTTCTCACATAATGTTTTTGCAGTGATAAAACCTGCTTTAATAAGGGTTATTTTTCCAATACACATTAATCATGTCTTCAGACCGCACAAACTTCATTACGTGTAAGGTACTTTACACTCCATTAAATGCTCAGGGAGGGGGTAATTGTTCCTTTACTTTCACATGCTGTTTCCAAAGTAACTACCACTTCCATTTCATATTCAAAGAATGAATAATCCGTATGGGGTTTTTTTTCTTCCTACTTCACACTCAATTTAATGAGAGTGGAAGGTCTACTGGTGAGGCACAAGCATTTGGTCACATTTCACGGCCAAGCTTTGATTCTTGATGCTCTTATAGTCCACCAGTAGTTTTCCACGCAGTTCTGCTTTGACTGTCTCCAGCATAGCAGAGCACAGAATCAGGATCATTCTACATAAGGAGCATTATGGTGCCAACAAAGTTTTCCTACCCACCATCACATAGTGCAAAAGAGCTTTGTGAGCTAGACATATAGGACCAGTGATATTGGAACAGGATATGTTGTTGTACTGATATCAGAGAATGGCTATAGCTCAAAGGCAAAGCATAGGCATTGCATGTACAAGATCTCTGGTTATGGTCACCTTCATTTTTTAGAAGCATCAAAGGAAGAGAGGAAATTCTTATTCCTGAGACTATGTCAGAGCGCTCCCAGTCAGGCTAGTTCATAATGGGCAAGTCACTGGTCTGACTTAGTACAAGGTAGCTCTCTCTCTCTCTCTCTCTCTCTCTCTCTCTCACACACACACACACACACACACACACACACACACACACACACACACACATATATATATATATATATATTCATGATGATATTAATTCTAGATTTAATGATAACCAAAATGCTTTGGGTCCCCCTTGAATGGAACCCTAGGGAATTGCCTGGGTCACTGACTCCTAAATGTGCCCCTCAGATTTCCTGTGTTCTCAACTGCTAGTGTGATTTATAGACCAAAACCACCAAGACCCTAAATCTAGAATTCCCCCAATATCTTGAATATATTGAGAGAACTACCTTGTACTGTGTCAGACCAGTGACTTGCCCATCATGAACTAGCCTGACTGGGAGAGCCCAAACAGAGTCTCAGGAATTGAAATTCCTTTCCCCCTCTGATGCCTCCTAACCCACACACCCCCTACAGTGCACCCATTTTTGGCTTTGCATCAGTGGGCGGGGGAGGGAAGGCTAGGATTGGGCTGGAAGACATTTAAAATCTGAACCAATGGAAGGGGTGCCAAAGACGGGCCTTTTCTGGTGTCCCTTCTGGTCTCATGGCTTACTTTATAGAAAGGTATACTGTTTAAGCTTTTGTGGCACAATCACCATTTGAGATTATGCAACTAACAGTGCAATCCTGTGTAAGTCGAGCCCCGGGGCAGCACAGGGTGTAATGCAAGTGCCGTAAAGCACTTGTGCGACACCCAGAGAGCAAGCAGTGTCAGCGCTGCGGACAGCACTGCTTGCCCCGCCTTCTCCCTGGCCCTGCGAACACCGGACCAGGTAAATCCTACGATGGTTGGGGCAGGAGGAGGGTGGACCAGGTGGCGAGGGAGGGTGGTCATTGGCCACTTGGGGTGGGGATACCAGGGGCCAAGATCCCCGGTTTCCTGAGCTCCCTCCAGGCCCCATTTATGCCAGCACAGGCGGCGCGAATGTACGTGAGTTCTGTAGCTTGCGTACATTCAAGGAGGCCCGCCTCCCGCCACTTACACGGGAGGAAGGGGACAATCGTCCCCTTCTCCCGAGTTGTTCCCGGGCTGCCCCAGGGGAGCCCGAGAACTTGATAGGATGCAGCGGTCGGCCCCTTAGGCCGGCTGCTGCAGCCTGCACAGACTTGGGCTGTTAAAGAGGATCAAAAATAAGACTAGAATCTATTACAATTTAGATTTTCCATCCAAATCAACATCCTTGGGAAACACATTCTAGAAGAAGGAGAAAGACATCATGCCAGATATAATTACCCTGCACACTTTTTACTTCTCTTTCTGTTACATACTGTGCTTCAACACCTTCCTCTGGCCTTCAGACTGAGCATTTTTCACTTAACATGTCTTTCTTTCCTGGAGTGCACTACAAAAAGTATCTGCCAAATGAAGCAGCAAGTAATGATGTCTTGGGGTGCTTGGGTGGAAAAACTCTTCACTAATGCATACAAACGAAATGCAAATGTACCAGGGTAGACTGTACACAACTTGATTTTAATGGTACAAATCATATCCTAAGGACAAACTTGGAGAAAAGATTGAGAAAGAGATTTCCTTTTCAGAGACTGAATAGATAGTTTATTATCTCATTACGGGATCATTTGACATATATGACAGCATTCAGAGCACAGAATGGAAGAGTTCTCTAAAATGATTTAATTAACCGTGTCTTCCATGCTGTAAATACTTGAATAAAATATGTTTTCTCAAGTTACTAGCAGCTTCTCTTTGTATATATGCAAAACAACCATCCTGTCATTTAACTCAGACCTTATCACATATATTTTTCCCAATCAAGACAAAGTCTTCTGTATGCCAGAACAATCTGAACTTCAATAGATTTGCACCAGATCCTTGACCATGAAAATGTTGAGAACAAAAGGCTGATTTGAGGGGAAGGGTAAAGCTTTATAAAATCTCTGCGCTTATCTTTTGTGCACATTATGCACCACATATTTGCAACTGCTTCTTTCCCCAAACTGCCGTTTCAGCACCATTTTTTTAAAGGGGACTTCTTCTTGAGATGATCTCTCAGCCAATCAGAGACCATGCAGGCAACATTATGATGTCACTGCAAAGCAAATCAGATTTGTTCACTGCAAAGCAAATCATGTGTATTGTGAAAAACACAGTGATTCCTAAATTACTTTAAAAAAATTTGCTTTACCAGAATTTGCACAAGAAACATACCTCTTTCCTGACATTATATTCCTCCTTGCTCCATCTGGCCTTTCACTTTTTTCATTGGAGGCCCCTCCGGTCATTTGCTGGAAGATTAATAGAAGAGACGTAGAGATGAAACAACAACACACTTTTTCTGTTGTTTTACAGAAGAAGAGACAACATACACATAACTCACTTCCTGCATTATCTGTCATCCTTAACTTACAGCCCAATCCTATGCATTCCAAAGCACGTCCTACTGAGTTCAGAGGGAACTATTCTCAGATAAGCATATAGGATTATAGTCCCATTTCCCCCTCTGAATACAATGACTGACCTTGGGAGCAACAAGGAGGGACCAATTTTCCATACAGTCCACACAGTGGATAGATTATAGGGTAGTGTAAGTGGAAAGAGTATAAGAGCTGCAGTGCCTTAGTGGCTAAGATGCTGAACTGCAGACTGGGAGGTAGGCAGGGCAGCAGTTTGAGACCCGAGTGCATGAAAGTGTAAGCTTACCGTCTTCAGTTCCAGGTCCTGTCAACCTAGCAGTTTGAAAGCAAGACATTGCAAGTAGATTAATAGATACCGCCTCAGTGGGAAGGTCAGTGGCGTCACGAGCCAACGCGTCACCCTGTGTGGGGTCAGTTGATGCGACACCCCCTCTCCCCACTGGCATGTCACACACCCCAGTACACCCCATCTGCACGTCACCCCCAGAGCCGGCAGGCTGAGCCGCGTCTTCCTCGGCGGCTCGGCCGCTTCTGAATAGGCCGGGCAAGGCTTCCAGCAGCGCATGCGCACAATGCCGCTAGAAGCCTTGCCCTCAGAAGTGCCAAAGACCTGATTGGCTCTTTGTTTGGCCCTTCTGAGGGCAAGGCTTCAAGCGGTGTAGTGCGCATGCCGCTTGGAGCCTGGCCTATTCAGAAGCGGCCGAGTCACCGAGGAAGATGCGGCTCGGCCTGCCGGCTCTGAGGGTGACGCGCCTGGAGGGACAGGGTGAGTACCGGGGGGGGGGGGTGACATGCCGGGACTCCCAGCACGTCACCCCCCTGGCACATCACCCCATGCGCTCTGCCCCCGCCACGCTACAGTGATGCCACTGGGAAGGTAACAGCGTTCCGTGCGCCTTGGCATTGAGTCATGCTGGCCACGTGACCATGGAAGCATCTTTGGACATTGCTGGCTCTTCGACTTTGAAATGGAGATGAGTACCGCCCCTAGAGTCAGTAATGCCTGGCTTTTGGGCAAGGGGAACCTTTACCTATAAGTGGAAAGCTCCACTTTGCAAGGCTCAGAGCAGAGAGGTGAAACAGGCTTCATACGTTGGGGAATGGATACAAAAGGAGTACAAGTGATGTATATTCTTAAAATCAACAACGTAATTTGAAGTATGGATTGAATAGAAGTAGCCTGAGCAGAAGGATTTTTTTTTTTTTGCAAACATTGGCACAAAAGGTTACAGAAGAAGTCATGCAATGTTGGGATATGAAAATTCTACAGCAGTCTTCATGCTTGTGCTCATGCCAAGAGGATGTGAAAGCCCTTGTGTAAGCTGAAGAGCAGCTTTGAATTTTGTTTCACTTTTCTTGCATGATATTTCTGTGGAAAGCAGCCCTTTCATAAGCAGAAAACACTTTCCTATGCAGAAGGGCACGTTTAGATCCCACCCTATGTGATCAGTGTACATGTCATTAGATGACATCAATTCTATGCATGTTTACTTAGAAGAAGTCCAGTTTTGTTCAATGCAGCTTACTCCCACATAAGTGGGCATGGTCTTGAAACCTGCAACCCTGCTCTCTTGCCACTGGATAAGCAAATACTGTAGATATGAAAAGGTCTCCAGGATTGCAGATGTATTGCATGGGCAGAAGATTTGGCTCAGTTGGGAGAGCTGCAGCCTTACATGCCTGAAGATCAAGGCCAAGGATGGCAGTTTGAGACTCCATTGCCGCTGACAGTCTGGCAGACTGCCACCAGACCCAGGTAAGTGTGGATCTGGCGGACAGCTGGGAGGGTTGGCGGATGGGGGGGGAGGAACGGCATAGCCGGGAGGGCGGCCATCCATACACGGTCTCCTCCGACTTCCGCCAGCAAAAGAGCTGGCAGAAATCCGAGGAGACCTAGCAGCCCCAGCCACCGTTACACTTGGGGAAGGGGACGAGCGTCCCCTTCCTCGAGTAGACTTTCTGCCGCGGGCTGCCTGCTGCCTGTGGTGGAGCACTGGATCCGGGCAGACGGCCTCAGCTGTCCGCCCGATCTTTACGTAGGATTGGGCTGTTATCATATTGTAAATACCGTTTGTTTAGAATTACCTGCCTATTGTAAACTGCCTTCAATTAAAGTCAAAGGAGAAATCCAATGACAAGAAAGGCGGTATATAAATACTGGAATGATGATGAGGATGTTGCTCATAGAGAGCTGCCCTAGGAAGCCATGTAAGCGCTCCACGTATGTGCATCAGAGTTCACATGAAGCTTTAGTTCAGTGACCGTGGCTTTAATGGGATGAAAAGGGCATACATTTCAAGTGCTTCCTCTTAATGGCGTTGCAAATTAGACTTAACAGTATTGGATTAATTAATCAATAAAGAAGGAGCAAGGGCAAACAAGCAGCAAACATTGTTGAATAATTTACTGATCCTTCTGCACTCCTCGGCCCCTAGATGACAACAGATACAGAAATATATAACTTGGGTTTTAAACAACACCCGGAATTAGATTTGCTTGTCTGTGTGTCAGCAGTCCCCAAAGACCCATAAAATACTATTAAAGCTGTTATGCTTTTAAAAGGATATTAAAGCATAATGGACTGTTCATTTATATTGCATCTTATTGATATTTTACCTCATTATGTTTTGGGCACAGAGTCAAGATAAGGTTTATAGGGGCACCAAATAAAAATTAATTCAGCCTCATAAAGAACATTGTTATAATATTTATTCTACTAACTGTTAAACATTTTATGAAGGTTATGAGATTGAAGCAGTGATTAAATTTAGAGAAGAGAAAATCACCACATCTTGGGCAAAGGTCCACTTAGCTTTCTTGCATACTTTTGCTTTTTGGAAAGGCATGTTGAACATTTTTTTCCCCTGTGAAGGGGCTAATCATGCAAGACCATTTGGACTGTGTGTTTAAGCTATACGGTAAAGTACATTTCCTTAATGATTGCTTTATCGTAACATGAAATAGGTTCTATAGCCACCCTTAAGGAACAAGGAAGAAGGGAAGAGGGAGATGGTGAGACAGGACTATTTCAGGATTCTAATAAATTATGTGCTTTATGATATCGTTTCTCACTGATCTTTCTCTCGGTGATATTAACCATATTAAATTGCCCATGCTCTGACTCTGATCCAGGGGGCTGGAACATAAAATAAATGAAAATGGCACAACCACAGCAAAGAGCATCCACTACTCCTGCTGCTGCCCACCATGGCCCAGTAAGTATCAGTGGTGTCACTAGGGGCACGGAGGGTGTGGACTGCGTTTGGAAAATGTGTATTGATGAATACCGTATTGGTCTGAGTATAAGACTAACTTTTTTCTCCTAATTTAAGTTTTTAAACTAGGGGCGCATCTTATAATCAGGCTGTTGCAATTTAATGCCAGTGATTTAAATTTTTTTAATAGCACCAAACTTTAAGGGTGCGTCTTATAATCAGGTGCGTCTTATACTCGGGACAATACGGTAATACCATAAAGTTATATATCATTGGAAAGTTAATTTAATGCAGAATGTAATTAAAGAAACTGTGTTGAATTATCAGTATTCAATCACACGTTATGGCCAAATAACCAGAAAATGAAAACACAACTGCCATAAGTAACAAAAAGTGGATTTCATTAACTCAAAACTGACCATTGAGACTGATTTTTCTGCGAGCCAATGAGGTGTTATTATGACACAGCTTGGAGCCAATAAGGTGTTAGTATGAGTCAGCTCTCATTTCTATGTATCAGAGATAATTCGAGAACTCTTATTCAGTTGTGTGAGTGTCATCAAGTTGGCCACTGGTTTTTTTGTTGGTTAATGATTTGTTGGGTGACTTGTACTGTTGTATATTAACATAAAGTTAATGGGGGTGACATTATGAGTTACCGCACCAGGAGACAAACCCTAGAAACACCACTGGGCTGACGCGATGAGCGCTCGCACTGGGTAATGCAAACCCTAGTGACGCCAGAAACCATCTGGAATGAAGACGTTCTATGGAAGATTAGAACATTTTATTGTAAAAAAACCCTTCAGGGGGTTAGAATTGCCTGCCTATGTGCACTGTCTTGAATTAAAAGTCAGAGGAGAAATCCAGTGACCAAGAAAGGCGGTATATAAACACTGGTATTTAATATTAATATTAATACACAGAATTCCATCCTTGCTTGCTATTTAGAGAGCAACAATAAAAAGCTAGGGATATTTTGATTCAAAGTGTAAATGAATAGCTAGGTTTAAATTTTTGCTACTGCCATAAACAATAGCAGACCCCAGTTGCTTTTTGTAATAGAAACTGGGATTACAGAGTGCTGACTCTTTCTAACTACAACATGGAAAGAGAATGTACAGAAGTCAAACTGTCCAGTGAAAAAAGACTGTTTAAGATAATTAGTGGATAAAATATATGCTCCTAAAACTGTCAGCATTTACAAGCAAATTAATTCCAGCTTGGATTAATTTCTCCATTGAGAGATCATTTAAAAGGTGAAGAGCTGCAAAAGCAATATTTAAAGGTCCAACTGTCAATAGGAATATCACCATGGCAGAATTTACAGCTCAGCAAAAATTTGACAACTGCTTAGTTATTTTAACGATAACTGACAACTGGATATGCAGGTATTCCTGAAATGCTCTTGTTGTCGAAAAAGCCATCAGAATTATATTTTTGGTATATTTGCAGCAATCCATAATGTAATAATGATGATAGGTAGGCTTACCAGATCTCCAACCGGGACAGAGTGCTAGACCTTTAGGAGAAGGAATGTGGGCAGGTGTAGCTTGTTAGGTTCTAGAGCACAATCCTAGGCATGTCTACTCAGAAGCAAGCCCCATTGTGTTCAATGGGGCTTGCTTCTGAGTAGACATGCCTAGGATTGTGCTCTAAGGTTTAACAAGCTACACCTGCCCACATTCCTTCTCCTAAAGGTCTAGCACTCTGTCCCGGTTGGAGATCTAGTAAGCCTAATGATAGGTAAATTAATCTTGAGTGGAAGAAAACAAATTATAAAGAAAGGCATTAATAGATGACTTACACTGAGCCAGTGCAGATACATCTTTCAGGTCTCCCTGGCAAAGGGATTGGAATCAAGCTGCTTCACCACATGTATCTTCTTCTCTCTGAAATTCTCTTGCTTGCTTCAAACTCTACATTCAAATGCTGGTTAAATGTGAGCCATGAATCTTTATAACAGTGGTTAACATTGGACTATAGAATGTGACTGGCAGTGCAATCCTATACGGCACCGGCACAGCGTGGAAGCCAGTCCCACACTGTATCCAGTGCTGGAGAGGAACGGGCTGGGGGTCCTTTCAGAATAAGGGGACCTTCATCCCTTTACCCCGAGTAACACCCCAGCCTCCTCTATAGGGCTACTCTGTCAGCACCACCTAATTCAGCAGTGGTGACCTGAGAAGACCCATGTCGGGGCTATAGGCCTGGAACGGAGGATAGGATATGGCATCCGACAAGAACACCAATCTCACCCCCCTCCCAGGCCTGATCCTCCCTCCCTTCACCCCATTATGCCACCTCCCTGCTCTCCCCCAACCCCAGCGCTGCTCGGAGCGGAATGTATCCGCTCCACAGTGCTGGACTCCTTCCTCTTCAGCGGGCGGGCGGCGCAGGTCTCAGCACCGGCACCGCCTACTAACTGAGTGCCACAAACGTGCTTTATGGCATGTTTGTGACACCCTAGGCCGCTGCCAAGGCCACCTGTGATTTTTTATATTTGAGAGTTTCAAGTCCTCAGAGGAGGTGAGATGGCACTTAGACTGGCTCCTGAACGAGCCCTCCTTTGCTACAGCTCATTGTCTCCTTGATTGCAGTTTTAAAAGACAGTTCTTTCCTCCCCTTCCTTTTGGCGTGAAGGAGAGACAGGTGTGCAAAAGCAGCATGTACTTGAACTGTGGCTGATTCTTTGGATCTTTGGATCAACTCATGATATTCCAAGTGCTCCAACAACTCCTGTCAGCAGCAAGGACGTTCCTCACCATCCAAGGGATCTTTCATGGGGCAGGGAGGAATTGAGAGCCTTCATTGACATTTGGCAAGGAGACACTGTCCAGGAGGCTCTTACCAAAATTACTAAAAGGTGGGGCAATTCCACTGTATTTCAGAGAAGCTCAAGGACATGAGCTACCTAAGGGACACTGAGGCATGCAGGAGCAAAGCCAAGGAACTTTGGAGGAATGGCAAACTGGTAAGGGAGGGCAATAGGGCAAGCATGCCTTTCTTTGATATCTTTGGCCAGTTCGTCTGCATGGGCTGGGGTGGTGGTATTCTCCATGAATGACTCAGGGGGTGATGCAGCAGAGGAGGTGCACTGACATATGAAGGGACATGGAGGAAGAAGTGGATGGTGACGAAGAAGTGGTGCTAAGACTGGATCCCATCAATCTAAAGAGTCTCCCTCCCCAAAACCAAGACCTTCTGCATCAGACGGCTCATCCCAAGCTGTGTGCGATGTAGACAGCCCACTGCTGTTTTAACCACTGCAACAGACAGGTTCAGAACCAAGTTACCCCCTATCCTTTGCTAAGACTCCATTGGGAAGTGGGGGGAGGGGAGGAATAGCTGGAGAAGGGGGGTGACTTCCCTCACTTTCCTCCCTTTGCCCATGTTTCCTCCATTTAAAATGGCCTCAGTCTTAAACTGTGAGGTAAAAGCATAGGGGAGCACTTGGCCACCTACCATTCAAATACAATTGATTGTTTTGCACAATCCTTCTCTGGTTCAACCAGGATTGGTTACCCTTGGTAACCAATCAATTGGTAGGCACTGCCAATCAATTCATGGGTGGCCTCCCATGCATTGGAGGGGAGGAGAGCCAATTTTTTTGTCAAAGGGTTCCAACTTTGGGGAACCCCTCATTCTTGATTTTAAAAAAATCAGAACTGAACCACAGAGGAAAAAAAAACTTCCTATTAAAGTTGGAATGCTGAATCACATGATTGGCCTGAAACAGGATGTTTTCTGTTTATGAATCCCATGTGGAGTCACTCACATGGATATTAATCATGGATGCATTTTGCCACAGAACAACTGCACGTTTAGTCTGGGCCTAAGTTTTGTGTGTGTACAAAACAACCAATAAATATAAATTATTGTACAAGCCATATTTTGTGACTGACTGCCTCCCTAAGCCACCATTTTGTGATATACTCTACCTTCCCTCACTGCAATTTTGCTCTGGAAGCTCCCAAGGTGCTCTCTCTCTCTCTCTCTCTCTCTCTCTCTCTCTCTCTCTCTCACACACACACACACACACACACACACACACACACACACACATTTCTTTCTGGAAGACAGGTTTTTTTAAAAAACAATTCAAACACATCTCAACTGTCCTGTCAGAAACTGCTTTTTGTGTCTCAAATCACATATTTGAGGAGAACTATTCTAACATCTTAAGGTTGCATTCAAAATAGGAGACATGAACAAGAACAATAATGTCATCTTCTGCTTTTGTATTGAAGATACGGTGGAAGAAACATTAAACCCTCAGCATAAAAAAAGACTTGTACGTGTTGACATTTTACCAAACTGCAAGTTCTGACTGAAAAAGAAAGCAGTTCAGGATGAGAAGATGAACAGACAAACTCACAGAGGCAAACTCACAGAGGGGCTTCTCTGGGTGCTGGGAGCTGGGAGTGTGGTCCCCTTAAGTTGGAGACACCTGGGCCTTGTTGGGGGCTGGACCTCAGCAATCTCTCTCTGTCCCTCCCCAGGTGAGCTACTTGAAAGAGCCACTGGCTTGCCAGAGGCTCGAGCCTCTGGCTCGAGCCTAAGGGCTCTTTGCCCGTGGCTCTTCGCCCGGTGGATCGGAGACCACGCAGGCCAGAAGACTTCACCTGCGGCTGAGCTCACCCAAGCTGTTGTTACCCAGTGGGTCACCATTTGCTTTTGTCAGCCCTGCCATGTCAGCATCGAGAGAAAGGTAGAGTGAGTGGTATATGTATGTGGGTGATTGAGTGTGTATGATTGTGGTATATGGTAAGCGTAGGGGTCCTGTGAATGGTTAACCTTGGCCTCGGTGAGAGAGAGGCCTAAGGGGGACGAGTGGGACCTCTACCCCGGTGAGAGGGGGGCAAGGGGTGTGGGGTGCCGTGACCCACGCCTCAGTGAGAGGGAGGCAGGGGTTGCTGGACAGGAGTAATTGGGGGTTGGAGGGAATGCTTTCATATACGGATTGATTGGAGAGTGAGGTGGTGACTGAGAGTGTGTGGTGAGTGTGTGAGAGTTTTAGGTTGTCTGGTCTCCTGTAGGCTCCGCTGAAGGGCTATGTGTTTGACACCTCGAGGGAGCCTAGGGGAGGGGAGGGCAGCCACCATTAGCAGAGTGACGGGTCACGGAAGATATGGCGGTGGGGACTGGGCAGGCCGTTTCAGGAGAACGAGGGTCAGTCACAGGCAGACTGTCCCTCTTTCTGGCCCTTCTCCCATCCCTCTGACCCTTGGCGGTCTGGGCAACAGTCCCCTGAGTCTGAAACTGCTGCTTTTGAACGCCAGGTCAGTTAATAATAAAATCTGCCTAGTCCAGGATTTAATCCTGGACGAAGCTGCTGACCTGGTGTGTATTACGGAGACCTGGCTGGATGAGTCGGGAGGGGTAAGTCTCTCCCAGATGTGCCCGCCGGGTTTCCGGGTATTGCAGCAGCCACGACTACAGGGGCGGGGAGGCGGAGTTGCGATAGTCTATCGTGATACCATCCATCTCACTGGGTACCCTGTCCCGCGGTCCACTGAGTTTGAGTGCCTCCATGTCGTGTTGGAAGGGCGAGACAGAATAGGGATTCTGTTGGTGTACCGCCCACCATGCTGCCCAACAGTCTCCCTGCCTGAGCTGACCGGGGTGATCTCGGCGCTGGCGTTGGAGTGCCCTCGCCTATTGGTGCTGGGGGACTTTAATGTCCACGCTGAGGCCCCGAGGACAGTTGCGGCTCAGGACTTCATGGCCGCCATGGCAACCATGGGTCTGTCTCAGAGAATATCTGCCCCGACACACGATGCGGGACACACGCTGGACCTGGTGTTTACTGCTGGACAGGTGGATGGTGATCTGGATGTGGAGGAAATTAACATCACTCCTTTGTCATGGACAGATCACTTCCTGGTGGGATTTAGGCTTATCGCAGCCTGTCGCCTCCGCAGTGGTGGGGGACCTCATTCTATGGTCCGCCCCCGGAGGATGATGGATCCGGATGGATTCCTGAGGGCTCTGGGGGATTTTCCTGTTGACAGAGTCGGCGACTCACCCAGCGCCCTGGTTGACCTCTGGAATGGGGAAATGACCAGGGCCCTGGATCTGATCGCTCCTGAGCGTCCTCGACCTAGCCGCAGAGTCAAAGCGGCCCCTTGGTTTACTGAGGAGCTGCGGACGATGAAGCGGCAGGGCAGAGGCCTAGAGCGACGGTGGCGGAAAACTTGTGCTGACTCCGACCGGGCACGGGCTAGAGCTCACTTCAGAGCCTATTCCGTGGCGGTGGCGGCAGCTAAGAGGGCTTTCTTTTCTGCCGGCATCGCGTCTGCGGAGAACCGTCCAGCTGAGCTTTTCCGTGTAGTCCGGGGCCTGCTCCATCTGGCCCCCCCAGTAGATGGGGCGGAACACACGGTGGCTCGCTGTGACGAGTTTGCAAAGCACTTCGTGGACAAAGTCGATCGGATTCGGCATGACTTGGATGCCGCATTAGCAGTATCTAATGATGTCCCTGAGGCACCTGTCTGTTGTTCTTCCTGGGATTCTTTTCAGCTTGTAGAACCTGAGGATGTGGACAAGATTCTTTGGAGCGTGAGACCATCTGCTTGCCCACTTGACCCTTGTCCGGCATGGCTGATTAGAGCTGCCCGGGTGGGGCTGGCTGAGTGGACGGGGAGGGTGGTAAATTCATCTCTGAGGGAGGGGGTGGTGCCGCTGTCTTTGAAGCAGGCGGTGGTGCGCCCCCTCCTGAAGAAACCCTCCTTGGATCCTACGATTTTGAACAACTTCCGGCCAGTCTCAAATATCCCGTTTCTGGGCAAGGTGATCGAGCGGGTAGTGGCGTCTCAGCTTCAGAGGGTCTTGGAGGAAGCTGATTATCTGGATCCATTCCAGTCTGGCTTCAGACCGGGGTTCGGGACAGAGACGGCCTTGGTCGCCTTGGTGGATGACCTGCGCCGGGGGCTGGACAGGGGGAGTGCGTCCCTGTTGGTCCTGCTGGACCTCTCGGCGGCTTTTGACACCATTGACCATGGTGTCCTCCTGGGTCGGTTGGCTGGGTTGGGGCTTGGAGGCACCGTTCTGAGGTGGTTCCGCTCCTTCCTGGCTGACAGATCCCAGAAGGTGGTGCTGGGGGATGCTTGTTCGGCACCCTTGCCCTTGAGGTGTGGGGTGCCGCAAGGGTCAATTCTATCCCCCATGCTGTTTAATATCTATATGAAGCCGCTGGGAGAGGTCATCCGGGGATTTGGGGTAGGGAGTCATCAGTATGCGGATGACACCCAGCTCTTTCTCTCCTTTCCACCTGACTCCAAGGGGGCGGTCGATGTCCTGAATCGTTGTCTGGAGGCAGTTGGGAGCTGGATGGGGGCTAACAAGCTGAAATTAAATCCTGATAAGACAGAGGTTCTGTTGGTCCAGAAGTCTACGACTCAGGTACTGGATCATCGTCCTGCTCTGAATGGGGTTGTACTCCCTCTGAAGGAGCAGGTCCGCAGCTTGGGGGTTCTCCTGGATGCGCAGCTGCTCCTGGATTCCCAGGTGGCGGCTGTGGCCAGGGGGGCTTTTGCCCAGCTTCGGCTGGTGCGCCAGCTGCGACCGTACCTGGATCGTGCAGACCTGGCCACGGTGACCCATGCCCTAGTGACATCTAGACTAGATTACTGCAATGCGCTCTACGTGGGGCTGCCTTTGAAGACTGTTCGGAAACTGCAACTAGTGCAGAATGCGGCGGCCCGGGTGGTTGCTGGGGCCTGTCGGTTCGACTCAGTCGGACCGTTGCTTCAGCGGCTACGCTGGCTGCCGGTTCGTTTCCGGGCACAATTCAAAGTGCTAGTTTTGACTTTTAAAGCCCTTTACGGCTCGGGTCCAGGGTATTTGAGGGACCGCCTCCTTCCTTATAATCCGACCCGTACTCTGAGGTCATCAGGGGGGGCCCTGTTGACCGTGCCGCCACTGACGGAGGTGAGGGGGATGGCGGCGCGGAATAGGGCCTTCTCGGTAGTGGCGCCCCAATTATGGAATTCCCTCCCCCTGGAATTAAGAACGGCTCCCTCCTTAGAGACCTTTCGGCGGGGCCTCAAGACATTTTTATTTAGATCAGCATTTGATGTCTGACATGGTGGGCTGGTTTTTTAACAAATTGCTTTTAACAAATGTGGATGACCCACTGGGGCTGTTTGTTTTAATTGTTTTAATTGTTTTTAATTATTTTAATTCTTGATTTTAAATGTATTTATGTATTTTAATATTTTTGTTGTAAGCCGCCTTGGTTGCCCTGATGGGAGAAAGGCGGGGTAAAAATTCTATAAATAAATAAATAAATAAATGAGGCATTAGTTCAGAAAAGTATCTAAAGTTACAATGCAATACAAACTTACCTGGGAGAAAATCCCATTTAATTCAATGGATCTTACTTCTAAATAGACAAGTGATAGGATTGGACGTTAGATACCAGCATCTCGTCCAAACAGCAGTTTTACTAACAAGCATATTAGTTTTGTAAACCCTGGGCTATGAAATATCGTTGCTCTTCTATCTACAACCTTAAGTGCAGAAAGAGCTGGTTACAGAACATTCTAAGGAGAGTCCCTTTTGTCTTTGAGGAGGACTTCTGGAGGTTGTGTAATGCAATGTGTAAGCACCAAGCTAAGCTGGCCAGGCCACTGAGTCACCAGGAAGCACAGTTCCTACTCTCAACATGCCACATGAAACAGTGTTATTGTCCCTTATTTCTATTAGCTGAATGAAACATCTACGTTAAGCAAAAAGAGGAATTCCATATCTACTGGAACTTAATGAGTTTCTGCAAAAGTACACCTACAGTCTAATCCTAACTAACGGCCCAATCCAGTGTAGATTTCCGCCTGCAAAGTGTGCGCTCAGCAGGCGGAGGGTGCCGTAAACACATCTCACTCCGCCGTGGACCCGAACTGCAGCCACTGGAGCAAGGTAAGGTTTGCACTGGTGGGTGCAGGGGCAAGGGCAGAGCCAGCCCAGGAGGGGGCGGGGATGTTGGCGGCTATATCCCCGTTCCCATTCCTGGGCTCAGCAGCCCTTTCCTCACCGCCCTAGATGTACGTCAGCTCAAGAGCCAATGTACATCTGAGGAGGCCCACTGGGCCAGGGCAGCCCTACACCTGAGGAGTCCCCGGCCCATGCTGGAGCAGCCTGGGAAGGGCTGAGGAAGGGCTGCAGGCCGCTGGCCCTATGGGAATGGATTGAGCCAGCAATGATTACAACTGCAGGTCCCAGCCATGGAGGACTTCTGAGCACGTTTGGAAATCCTTCTTTCTGTCACTGGGAATGTAGTGATAACTTAACAAGGGGGGCCCTCCTCTGTCTCCAGAACCTTCTCCTCTCTCGGCCCCTTGAAAGTTCAATGTGGGAAAGGGGGAGGTGGGAAACCACA
Source organism: Plestiodon gilberti rubricaudatus (assembly GCA_026170595.1). Taxonomy (NCBI): domain Eukaryota; kingdom Metazoa; phylum Chordata; class Lepidosauria; order Squamata; family Scincidae; genus Plestiodon; species Plestiodon gilberti. The sequence continues at coordinate 44,522,788 of JANXHW010000002.1, forward strand.
GCAGCTGAGAGCTGGCAATGGAAGGTCCTTAATGGATCTTCCTAAATGGCAATACAAGATCCTAAATCGTCCCGATGCTTCTCAGTTTTCAGAGATCTCTGTGAAAAAAGCTCACAAAGACCAAAATGAGATCATTGGGTTTCAGTTTTCTTAGGAACCCTAGTAATAGTACCTTATCTCTAGGACTCTAGTACTGCAGTAACGTTTTCTTTAACACTTTATAAAATGCCTTCATGGTTGTGCTTATTTTCCTTCTTCACCAGGTGGACTACAGTATATAGTACATAAGTAAGAAGGATGTACGCAGGATGCATTCAACAAGTCCTTTACATCACGCTCAGATTACAGCATCTGCCATTTTAAAAGTTTCAAATTGCTCTGTGAAGTATTCTGGAAGTATTCATCAGTGATATTGTGTGGCAATTATTGAAGGTTTGTATGATCACTGATTAGCAGGTTAACTGTGATATCTGTTTTATGCAAGATTCTGTTTCTGTGGGTGTGATTCTGTAATTAGGACAAACAGATTGCACAAGTGGTAATAACACTGGGCTACTACTACTGATAGCCAAAAGCTCTTAAAATGTAAGAATATTTACATTAAGAACATGAGAAAAGCTCTGTTGAATCAAACCAGAGATTGATCTAGTATCCTGCTTCCCACAACGGTCAACCAAATGCATCTGGAAGCCGAAACAGGACGAGGGCATGTACTTTCTCTTGGGAAAAGCTTGCAACAAAAGAAGATGGCCTGTTGAAGGACCATAGCATCTCCAGTTAAGAGGCTCTCCGGTCGCAGGGTTGGGGAAGCCCCTGAGACAGACGCCTTGGTGAGCCAGTGCTGGTCATCGTAGATAATGGTGGTCTAGGTAGACCAATGGTTTGACTCAATATAAGGCAGCCTCATACATTTATGTCTTTTTTTGCAGGTACATATTACTGTATTATCAGACAGAGGGAAGCACAGGAATTGCATCATAAAAATGAAAGAGAGAGAAATGATGTCTATGCTTTGAGACTAGAGAACTATTGCATTTCAGAGAAAATGAACTATTGCATTTCAGAACAAAACAAAATAGAACAAAAATCAATATGGGGATGCACGCTTAGTTTTCATGGTGACTCTCTGGTCTCATTTTTAAAATCAGTTCCAATAGGAATTGAAAGCCAGCTAAAATAAGAAACCTATACATACAAGCATGTATATAGCCATCTTCATACATCTTTTTCTGTGGAGGGCCAATGTGTGAGGGGAAAACTACTGGCTAGCCTTCGCACGTTGGCCTTTTTTTTTACAACACTTTTTACAACATTTTCAAATACTTCCTGAGTGAACATTTCCAAAAATAAACCCACATCATCTTTGACTGAAATTGTTCATTTTAGGCTTATTTTATTACATTAGCAGGTAAAAGAAAATTCAGCTCCGTGTGTGCATTTCATTCCAGTTCCACAAGATGTGTATTACGTGGCATGTATGTGCTATCACATATTACCACAGAACAGCAGTTCTTGTTTTCCACTTGTGGTCAAGGCCACAAATTTAACCAGACCAGAAATGCCACCCCCTGATGCTGGCCCTGGTCTGGATCTTTAACCAACCAGAATCATTTGGGTGACTGACTTCACAATCCTGGGTAAGTAAGCGCCCGGGGAGCGTGTTTACATCACCCAGTGAGTAAGGGTCGCCGGGGCAAAGGCTGGCAGCCCTCGCTCCGCTAGGGGAACGTCATGCTCAACGGACCAGGTAAGCCCTGCACCAGCCGGTGCAGGGGCGAAGGGAGGGCAGATCAGGCGGCGAGGGAGGGTGGCCATTGACCAAACCGGGTAGGGGGGAGGCAGGGATATTGGCGGCAGGATCCACCGATATCCCCAGTCCTCTCCCGGCCCCATTTGCCCTGACACCTGGGCCTTGAATGTACGTCAGCTTCCGTTGCTGGCGTACATTCAAGTAAGCCCATTGGCCCCGGGCTTGCCGATACCTGGGGAAGGGGATGAGCATTCTCTTCTCCCAAGGTGCTCCCTGGCTGCCCTGGAGCAGCCCGGAACAGCAAAAGGATACCGTGGCTGGCCCTTTAGGCCGGCCGGGTATCCTTACACAGGATTGGGCTGTATCTCTTTTTAGTATGTCACAGAACATAAAAGTATGCCAGGAGATTATTTTGTTTAGTTCCTCCTGTATCCCCATTCATCTATTGTCATGCAGACCGTAAGCAACCTATAATTCTATTTGCATATGTATCATTGATTTTTTTTCAACATTTAAGACTTTAGATACTTTGTATTTGGACCCTGCAGGCCGTTACAAAAGGCATTTGGACTAAACGAAAGCAAACAGGCTGCTTACAGCCAAGAGCTTGGGCTAAAAGCCTGTCGTGAACACAGATATTCAAATCTGAATCATGGCACAGGCAGAGTTGTACACTTTTATTTGAACCATTGTGCATGGATCCACTGAGACAGGAAGATGCGTTTAGCTTTTCCTGCCGAACAAATATCAGTGCAGCTTCCTTCCCAGTGGCATACGGCTACTTGCTTTTGTTTAATTCTCGGTATACAGATTACAGAGCTGAATTGCCTCTTTCTCTAATGAGAAGGGAAACTTTCCTCCTGCGTTAGGACAATAGGGGAGCTATTAACTGTGAAGGCAAACAACATTTCCTGTGGCATCATTTTAATAATTAAAAAACAAATGCTGCTTCTATAACTCAGCTAATTTACCCTGGTTTACAGTTGCGGAGAAGATTTGCTAACAAAGAGTAAATAATTAACTACAAAAAGGGGGTTTGTTGTCTCAATAAGTGCATTCGCTGAGAAGTAGTCTTATTCTGCCAAGCTTCTGGTGTTGTCTCCTCTGTGTGTGTGTGTGTGTGTGTGTGTGTGTGTGTGTGTGTGTGTGTGTGTGTGTGTGTGTGTGTGTGTGTGTGTTTTGCATTGACTGAGTATAGGGGAGGGAGGAGCTTTACTTTCCTAATAAAAAAAGAGTTATGTTGGTATGATTTGTAGAGATTCTCATATTGTAATGCAGAACTGCTTAATACACAAACCCCAAACCACAGCTGCCATCTAACTTGTGTATTCACAGAGCACAAGGCCGTATGCAGCCAAGCACAGTATTACCATTTTACAGAGAATTTTTATGTATATTTTATAACTGAAGGGAAGCAACTTTCTTCAGTATGGTGTATATTTCAAGGCAAGTAATCAGCCGGTTAAGGCAGCAAGATTAAGGGATGCATCCCCCCACGATCCATCTCCCAGTTGCCCTCCAGCGCGGGGCTTCTGGGGGGGGGGCTTGGCTGGGACCACGTGAGCTGCCCTAGATGCTCAGAGCGGTGCAGTGGTTCCTGCTGCCCTGACCCACTAGGGGTCGGCGTGGATGAGCGGCCTGCTCAGGGGGCAGGCGACGGCTCGGTGTCAGGGTTGTAACTCCGCCCAGGCAGTCCTTAGGATGTATGCCCCCACTTCAGCGCTTCTCACGTGCGCGTGTAACGCCCTGACCCCAGCCTGTAGATCTCCTGTTTACCTATGTTCTGGCTCTTTTCTGTACTTTCAATAAAGTGACCCTTTTCATCCATATCCGGACTCATGTGTTTATTGGAGCATACCGGAGTAAAGTTATACAGGGCTGGCCTGTCCATGAAACGTATTGAGGTGATCACCTCAGCTGGTGGATTCTTGCCTTGTCTGCCCCCTTCTTTCATGGCTGCCTCCCTTGGTCTGAGCTTCCGCCCCACTCTGCCTATCCTGTTCAGGGGCAGTGCTGAAGAACTGGTCTGCTCCTCCTCCTTGGCATGCTTGTACTGAAAGTGAGAGGGGAACACAGCAGAAGAGGAACTGTAGAGAAGAAGAGAGGAGAGTGGTGGGCTAGACATGTTCTAGCCTACCATTCTCTTCTGCTCTTCTCCAGACTTTCGCTTCTGCTCCATTCCCATACCTTTTCAATTCCAAGCTGGTCCAAGAGGAAAAACTGCACCAGTTCTTCAGTGCTTCTGCCAAACAAGGTGGGGATGGAGATGAGCAGAAGTAGACTTCAAGTGTGAGGTAAAATTCCAGGCTCTGTGAGCTTCCATAAGCTCAATGAGGTCAGCAAACATGAAGTTTATTTTAATGCTTTATTTTCATTTTATAAAAAGAAAACAACAACAAAGTAACAAGAAAAGTACATGTACATAAATGTAAATACAGTAAGTCTTCAGTTAAAGTTGTTTCATTTAAAGTAATTTCGTTTAAAGTTGATTGGAAAATACCATGGGAACGTTTGCATTTATCATTTAGCCCATGGAAAAATGGGTTTCATTATAAGTCGTTTCGCTTAAAGTTGCCGTTTCCAAGAAGAACCTATTGACAACTTTAACTGAAGACTTGCTGTATATAAGTAAATATTTTGAATAGAGTATGCAATTTCGTAAACAACAGATGTAAAAAACCCATAACTGAAATTGGTATGCATTAAAGAAAAAAAAAACCCACCCATGCACGTTTTTTTAAAGGATATTAAAACAATCAAAACAGTAATTATTTCTACATGCTTCCCGCAGTGACATATACATCAAACACATGCTTCGAGAAATGACTTCCAAATATTCTCAAAATTATCCAATCGTAATTGTCGTCAGTATACCTTTCACTCAAAAGCAAACATAAAGTTGCCTCCTTCAGAATTGGGAAATTGTCTACACATGTGAAACTATTGATGGAGCATTCCCAACCGCAAAAGAGAGGGACAGCGCAATCCTGCCTAATGATTCGCGGGTGGCCCTAGGGCTGCCCGCTGGATCCTCTCTCCATTCCGGGCGGATCCGGCGCGACCTGGAAATCTCTTCGGAGGAAGGGGACATCCGTCCCCTTCCCCTGATGTAGTGATGGGAGGCCCCAATGGGCCTCCTTCGATTTCCGTCTGCTCAAGAGTTGGCGTAAATCTAAGGAGGCTGTGTAATAGCCGCTGAGCCCGGGAACAGGACCATTCTGGGCCGGCTCAGCCAACTGCTGCCTTCCCTCACCACCCAGCCTAACCCTTGCACCCGCCGGTGGGAGACTTACCTTCCCTGGTGGTGGCTGTGATCAATTTGGCACCCGGCGGCCCTTACTCAAAAGTAGTCACAAACGTGCTCCGCCATTCAAAACTTAGACAGGATTGCACTCTGGGACACGGTTTGTATTCAACAGAGCCACCATGATCTAAAGGCACCACTGGTGCCTTTAGATCAAGACACTAATATTCAGTCACTGATGCTGTTTTTGAAAATCAAAGAGGAAAACAGAATCTCTGACCTCACTGTAACTGTCATTTTATTTTTTTGTAAAATGCCTCTGTGTTTGAATAAATTAGCTTGATGAATTGATGTGAAAACAATTGTATCTTGACAACCTGCTATTAACATCAGACCTTTGTGACCCAAACCGTCTAAAACACTCATCCAATGGCAACAGACTGTGTAAATCTCGATTTGAAATGCAAAGCCAAAAGATGGCATTTGTGTGATTGAATAACTGAACCAAGTGCTCAGGGGCATTTCTGGGTCAAACGAAGCAGAGCAGGCTCAATTTTTCAAGTAGTTTCACGCCATCTAAAATGACTACCCTAGGACACGTGTGTGTGCACTCACATTTGTACAGTACTAGAACATGCATGGTTAAGTAAAGGTAAAGGTGACCCCTGACAATTAAAGCCAGTCGTGTCCGACTCTAGGGAGCGGTGCTCATCTCCATTTCAAAGCCGAAGAGCCAGCGTTGTCCGAAGACACCTCCGTGGTCATGTGGCCGGCATGACTCTCCTTGCCGCAGCACGTAGCATGCAGCTGGAACACAGAGCGCTGTTTACCTTCCTTCAAGCGGTACAAATTTATCTACTTGCATTGACATGCCTTGGAACTGCTAGGTTGGCAGGAGCTGGCCAAGCAACGAGCGCTCACCCCGTCGCGGGAATCGAACTGCCGACCTTTCGATCGACAGCTTATGGTTCAGCGGTTTAACCCACTGTGCCACCTGCTGGCCTGGTTACTGGGACCTTGAACCCATGGATGTAGCACACCACCAGAGATTATGCAGATTACAGCCCAAACCTGTCTAGCAAGATGCGGTGGCACACATAACGTGCCCGCCACATACTATTCAAGATTGGGCCTGTCCTGGCACAGCTGACGGCCTCCTCGGGGGTAAAGGGACATTCATCACCTTACACTGAGTAGAACCCCAGCCACCCCACAGGATTTACTTGAATGTGCACCAGCTATTTTGCTGGTGCACATTCAAGCTGGCCGTGTAATGGTGACCAGGCCTGGGAAGGGGGATAGGACATGATGGAGGAGGCCATAGTCAATTTCCCCCCCCCATTCCCAGGCCTGGCCAACCAACCCTCCCCCTGGAATGCCCCATTCCACCTTCCCCATTCCCCTCTGCTGCCTGGCAGAGACTTACCTTCCCATAGCAGCTCTGCTCTGCAGCATCAGAGGAGCGGCACAAGCCTCTCTGCAAGTGCCGCTTACTCACTGGGTGCTGCAAATGTGCCTTACAGCACATTTGTGACACCCTAGACCAGCAGAATGGGCGCTCTGCCAGTGTATTGTTAGACAGGATTGTGCTGTTAGTTGCTTACTGAGAGCGCTGCAGTTCCTGTTCAAGTCCAAATCCTTGAGCCAAACCCTTGAGGATATGGCAGGAAAAGGAAGCCTCCTCAGCCTGGAGAGCTCACAGGTGAAAACTCATCATATCAAAGGCTACTCCCCTTGCTGAAGGGAGTATGTGGTATTGTTGATTGGTGCTACTTGAACCCTTCTGGTTCAAGCATCTAGAGCAGTGGTGGCCAACCTTTCAACATGAATGCTGGCCCTTTAAATGGTTGCATAGGTGAGGGCATTTCAGCAGGTACAGCTGCTTTAGCAGCACCATCAACACTTGCAGCTGCCCAGATTCTGTCTTCTATACAACTCTTAAGAACACAGTAGCCCTAATGGTGCAAGGTTGGCCACCCCTGATCTAGAAGAATGACTGAACTGGACACTAATGGACTTTCAAGGAACTGATCAAGCTGTGTTTACGGCAAGGGCTGGCCAGTCAACCGGACCCAAAATCAGTACCAGCACTCTATAGAGGGGCCAGGAAAAACCTCTACCTCTGCCCAGATTGGTAAAAAAGAATTTGAGAAAGGAGAGAGTAAGAAGAGAAAGGGAAAAAAATATGAAGTGAAAATATACTTTCCCCAGTGTCAGCTGATTAACACAATCAGCAATGCATAGTAGAAGAAGATGAAGATGCTTTAATGGTACTTCATGGGACCTACACTAGGACAAAGACCACAGTCTCTTGCTAGGATTGTTAAAGGATTTCCACACATGGGGAAGCTAGAACCTGATTGCTTGGCCTTGGCCTTGGCCTTTTGCCTAGTCAGCACTAATTCTGGAATCCTTCTATAATTTCAATATACTTAATAGCTAACCTTGGAAGGAAAGGGAGCTGGGGAATGAAGATTGGGGTTGGCAGTGCAGTGGGAGTCTAAGCTTACAAGAAGACTTCACTGTTGGCAACCTTCCTGAAACTCAAGATAAGGATGTTCTAGCAGTGTCATGTGTTAGTGGGGGAACATCCTGAGCTCAGAGTCATTCTTTTGCTGTCCAAATCTGTCTGGCTGTTGCAATGTTAAGACATGAATGTCCAGGTCAAATGAGCCACAAATCCAAACTGGAGTCCCTTTTGGAATTTTTCATCCTCCATGATCCTTGGTTCAAGAAGCCATAAGAAAAAAAAAGTCCTTTAAAAACCCTGTTTGGGCTCCATGCTCTTCTGACATTAACTTAGCACAAAGACACATCTCCATTATTACACACACCCACACACACACACTCACACACAACAGTGATGATTGCACACTGAGCAATTTATTTACGCGTAATCATTATCAGAGTATGAAAAGTTATATGTAAATGCTGCCAATGTTGCTTTTCAGGGAGAGTATGATTGGTAATCATCTTCACTGAGGATTGTGGAAATACCTGAAGCAATGTTATAACATTTATTAAAAAAAAACTATTAGAATGTATGGGACTTGCCAGGATTATTGATTTTTATCTCGAATACAAAAAGAAGACATTTTGCTAAAAAAAAAGAAACAAAAAGTTGCAATCTACACTAAAGAACAAAGTCCAATGCTAGTAACATTTGTAAGCGAAATCTAGGGTTTGTCAGTTTGAACAAAGAGATTCATACTGATTATAAGGGACAAAATGCGTCATTTTATTCTGGGTTGATGTTCTGTATCTTTCTTTTTCCTTTTGCAAATGCAGTCCACCACCTCTACACTGTAAAAGGAAATTCAAGTCTAAGCTATGATTCCAGGATCATTGGCTTGAGTCTCAAGAATAGTGAGTGGAAGCAGAAATGTTCCATGAACTCTTACATGAGTGCTAGAAAAGACTTCTCCTGGCACTGAGCCACGATGTATTACACAATGACATTACAGGAAACAAAGTGACGGGCAGCACAATCCTGTGTAAGGATCCAGCCGGTGGCCCAGGGCCGCCCACCGGATCTTGCACCAAGGCTGCCCGTCGACTTCTCTTGGGTCTGCCTTCTCTTGGGTTTATAGAGTTAGATCCAATAATTCCTTTCTCTGACGGGATGAGCTTCCTTCGGAGGAAGGAGCAATCCCCTAAAGAAAGTTCCTTTCATGGCAGGAAGGGAACCGTTGGATATATCCCCCTGTCTGGACCTATTAGAATGCTCTAATGATGCTGATGCATTGAATGCAGGACAGTTTTCCCTGTCCTGATCCTGATCCGTAATAGCTGTTGTAACTGTGATATTGGAAATTCATGAAGTTTGCTGACAGCCATGAAAGGATCAAGATGCAGCTGTATGCAGAGTCACTGATGAATACAAAAACCTAAAGGGCTGAGTGCAGAGGATGTCCATATTTTTTTTTTAGTCTTGCAGACTTTCAAAGGTCTTGCAAAAAGAAAGAAAAGTGCTGAATTGAATTCTGAATAATTTTAGACTTTGGAAAACAAGCCCAGTTTCTTGGTTGCAAGAGATACCTTGCTTTCCTTTACACCTAGCAATTGTGTGTGTGGGGGGGGGGGGACAATCATTCTTGCACAGCTTGATTCAGAAAATACTTCTTGAGTGCTTCAAAGCATTTAAGGTATATTTAAAAAAGCACAATTGTTAAAAACAGTGATTTGGGCCCAATCCTATCGGTGCGGTATGCCAGCAGATTTGTGTGTTCCGCCAGCATAGTGCACTTTGCGGCTGTTGCAAGCGTGACAGCACCAGAGCACATGGCCTGGTTGCCGCCACAAACAGTGATTGGCTTGGTCTGTGTGAAGATGGAAAAGGACACTTGCCAGTGCAGGTAAGGCCACACAGAGGTCGGGAGGTAGGTGGGGAAGGGTGGAATGGGCAGGAGGTGGGAAGATTGGGATGGCAATGAGGTGGGGAGGAGGGCAGATTGGGCCCAGGAAGGGGTGGGTTTGGAGGCAACAGCACCTGCCAAATCCTAACCCTCATGCACCTTCACCAGTCATCGTGGACTTGAACCAGTGATATTGCTTGCGCAGGTCCGAGTTGACCCATGGTGGCAGCAGGGGCTTACCCCAAGGGAAGGGAACAAATGTTCTCTTCCCCCAAGGAGGCCTCAGCATGCCAAAACTGCTCCATGGGATAAAGTGGGCACCACGTTGGCACCACTGCATCACCACATGGGGAGTTGCAGTGAATTGGGCTATTATTCCATGTAAATCAGTTGATGGTTTGAAAGATGTAGTTGTTCAGTACACTTTCTATAGGAGTCCATGCTTCCTCATTACACAAGAGAAAAAGACATTTTATACTCCACTGGTGTTAGTCTGAGGTTGGTTTAGTAGGAATCACAGTAGGAAAAAGATTTTGTTAAGAAATATTGGTCTATTAGCCATTAAAAAAAAAAAAACACCTGCACAGTGCACCCCAAGCAAATCCTCTGCCAGACATTTTGCTAATAGTAATCCCAAAGGCTGCAGTTCTATTGTCCCTCTAGCTTCTCTCTTTTCCTCTGCCTTTCATCGAAATGGTCATTTCCAAGTCCTGTTGCACCATTCAGTTCAGCATGCCACACATTCCCTTCCTATGTCTACTGCTAAAGCCCTAAAGCACGGGCGGGCAGCCTGTAGATCAGAACCTACCATTAGATCCCTGGGTGACTTGCAGTAGATCAGCAGGGGGCTCTGACTCCCTACAGTTTGATAATCACAAGTAAAATGACGTGTTTTTTTTAAAATCCTTGGCCTTGTGCTTTAATTGCTTCTCTCTGTGTGTCATTCCTCCTCACCTGTATAATAGGAGTATGATTTAGTTGACTTTGATCAGGTCTTTGTGCGACTATGCTGACCAGTTGTACATTATTATTATTATTATCATCATCATCATCATCATCATCATCATCATCATCATCATCATCATCATCATCAACAACAACAACAACAACAACAACAACAGTATCTATATACCACTTTTCAACGAAAAGTTCACAAAGCAGTTTACAGACAAAATCAAATGATTAAATGGCTCCCTGTCCCAAAAGGGCTCACAATCTAAAAAAGATGCAGAACACCACCAGCGACAGCCACCAGAAAAGACACTGTGCTGGGGTGAAAGAGAGCAGTTACTCTCCCCCTGCTAAATATAAGAGGAGCACCAACTGAAAAAAATGCCTCTTGCCCAGTTAGTAGGGGTTAGACTCACTGAGCTGTTTCACTGAGATGTAGATTTGTATACAGTATCATCTCAGGGAATGGTTATTGGGCCACAGGATGTAATTGGCTCTGCACCCTGACTTGAAACATATTCAATTCCACAAGCCTGACGTCTGCTCATCCCTGCCTTAAATTATATCCTGGCTACTTCACTTTGCATGTCACCGAAACCACTTCTTCATTACATTTCTCCTTTGACACCTCTTTTCTGTAATCAGTCCAGAAAGCCTCTTAAAAAAAACAACAGAAAAGAAAAATACTCTCTGTCTTACGGGCACAATAATCTCTCACTGTTTTTAAAGCTCGAATATCCCCCTCCTTTCTGTCTTGTGCTGGCAATAGGACAAATCCTCTCTCCCTTTATATTCCTTTTCTTTGACTGTCACCCAACAGTGACAGCTGGGTATTTCAGCACACACCTCCACACAGGCCACTACTGCTGACAGATTCTTGTTCTGACAAGGTTCTTAACTGTATGGGTTCTGCAGCCATGTCAATATAAAAGTAGAGAAATAAAATCCTTTACCGCTTTTGTTGTTTGTTTAGATTTCTTATATTGTGCAGGTGTCACATACACAGAAAAGGTTTTCTTACAATAACAACAACACGGGATCCTACTTCCCAAGCCGACGTTTCACTCCATTCACGGAGCTTTCTCAAGGCAATTTGGCAGTAAAAAACTGCTGGATGAAAAAGAATGTTACGGAGTGGTGACAGTTAAACATCAGTCTGTTGCTCAAAGTTAAAGGGACCCACTACTTTTGTCCTCAGAGTTATTCAACACTTATTACTTGGGTTATTTAAAATTGGCATCCATATCCTATTGGCATATGTCATAAGAACTGAACGGATTTCTGGGGCACCTGAACAGTCTCTGCCCGGAGATTCAGTTCACCATGGAGGTGGAAGAGAACAAAACCATTGCCTTCCTAGATGTGGTAGTGAAAAGAAATGAAGACTTAACGTTTGGGCATGCAGTATACCGCAAACCTACTCATACTGGAAGGTACTTAAATCATGCCTCGAACCACCATCCCTCACAGAAGGGTTCGTTGATTAATTCCTTAGTTCACAGAGCGATACATGTCTGTGACAACCGATCTCTTGAAGCTGAAAAACAAGTTCTAACACGGTCACTGACGGCAAACGGATACAAAAAGAAACAAGTGGACGAATGTTGGAGGAAACAGTTAGCAAGGAAAAATCACATTGTGGCACCTGGAGAAAGTGACAGTGAGAAGCAGACAGAAAACAAAGAACAGCCATGGCTTTCGTTACCCTTCATTAGGGGTACAACTGATAAGATAGCCAAGATCTTTAAGAGATATGATGTGAAAACTATTTTCAGCCCAACAACGAAAATAGAGCAACTGCTACACAATCCCAAGGACCCCAGACCAGCGTTATCTAACCCCGGAGTATATGAAATTGGCTGTGAATGTGGGAAAGTTTATCTGGGACAAACGAAAAGACCAATAGGGGTCCGGGTACGGGAACATCAAAGAGCAACAGATGCAAAGCAAGAAGAAAAATCAGCAGTAGCTTTGCACGCGAAAGAATCAGGACACAGGATAATGTTTGAGCATGCACGAGCCTTGTTTCATGAACCCAGATTAAAACATAGATTAAATTTGGAGGCTCTAATGATTTCCCAGACGAAATCTTCAAAGTTACTGAACCGCCAGCAGGAAATGACATATGCCAATAGGATATGGATGCCAATTTTAAATAACCCAAGTAATAAGTGTTGAATAACTCTGAGGACAAAAGTAGTGGGTCCCTTTAACTTTGAGCAACAGACTGATGTTTAACTGTCACCACTCCGTAACATTCTTTTTCATCCAGCAGTTTTTTACTGCCAAATTGCCTTGAGAAAGCTCCGTGAATGGAGTGAAACGTCGGCTTGGGAAGTAGGATCCCGTGTTGTTGTTATTGTAAGAAAACCTTTTCTGTGTATGTGACACCTGCACAATATAAGAAATCTAAACAAACAACAAAAGCGGTAAAGGATTTTATTTCTCTACTTTTATATTGACATGGCTGCAGAACCCATACAGTTAAGAACCTTGTCAGTTACCCACAGCCATGAAAATCTGCATGCAACATTAGATTCTTGTTCGTCCTTTTCTACGTTCCCTTTGTAGCCATCCATAATTTAACGTCTCTCCTAATTAGAGCATTTCTTCAAGTGTTTCATCCTGTAGCTTTAAACCCATTGTTACTGGTTTACCCTCAGTGGATTGGGTCATATATTGGAAAACTCTCAGCCTACCCCCTTGGTCATGGTTGTTGTGGCTAAATATTTCCTTCACATTGTCTCCTAGACTCTTTCACATCCTCATCGTCCTTTACTGACTTCTCTCCAATTTGTCAACATCTGTCTTAGCCTTCTCAATGTCATTTGGTGCAAAGATGTACTGTACTGTATATTTGAAAGGTAATGTATGTGGTTGCAAGTAAATCCACAAATAGTCTTCCTTGCCAAGGTAGAAGATGTGATACATTCTTTTCAGAAGGAATGTATAACTGACACTGCATATTCATCCATTAAAAAGATATACTGAAATCAGTTCATGTGCGGATGAGCCAAATGACAAGTGGCAGGAGCTGATACCCTGAATACAGTCAAAATCCCCAAGAGGTATGCTGAGAGAGAGAGAGAGAGAGAGAGAGAGAGAGAGGAGAGAGAGAGAGAGAGAGAGAGAGAGAGAGAGAGAGAGAGAGTTAATAAAAAAGCCTGCAAGAACTTTGCAGCTTGAACCAAGATCAAAGAAACTGCTATAAGCTGCTACACCTTGTTGTAAAAGTGATTGAAATTCTCAGCATCCAAGATCCTTTTAACAAAGCACAAGAGAAGTTTCCTTGCATAAAAATTGTTCATCCATTGGAGCTGGACAAGAAGGCCCCTCACCCTTTCAGCTGCAGTTATTGCACCTATGAATCTGTGTAGTTCTGAGGAGCAAAGCCTGAGAGAATATTTTGAAAAAGAGCACAGATGCCTAGATCAATACTAATAGCATCTTCTGTGCAGTCCTATATATGTTTTCTCAAAAGTAAGTCCCACTGATGTCCCGCCACACAAGTGTGCATAGGTTTGCAAATGTATCTCCAATTGCACTGGGAACAGCACTGGAAACTCACTCGGCAAGGTAACCTGATATTACAAGAAAGTCCTGATGTCCCATCAGACAATAAGCATCAAAGTACACTGCCTCAGATTTCTGATTTGGCAAGATCCAGAGCTCAGGGTCTGGGGCTTGAGAGGCCATTGATATACTTGATTAGATAAGCTCCTCTTGTGGGTCTGAATCACCAACACATTATTGCCTATTTTAAAGAACTATTTGCATGAGAGGAGTCCTTGAACCTCAATTACAAAGGAGTGTTATACTGGATCTGTATACTTTTGAAATCAAATTACGTGGCACTTTTGCTTGTCAATGTATAACAGATGATCAAGCAAGTTGCCTTTTACAAAGGTGGGTGATGCCAGTGATGCAAAAGTATCGGCAGTACAAAATGCTGGCAAGCAGGTGTATACGGGGTGGCATAGACTTGAAAATGTCATTGAAGTTCACAGGAATGACGGTCTTGGAATAATCTCTTAAGAATTAATTGCCATCAATTTCTCTGTCAAAAAGGAGACATTTCATAGAGCAGCAAAGAAATGTTAAATTACATTTTACTTTACAAGTATGATTTCCTTTTAGGCAGGAAGGTGATTAGGACACACTAATTATTCAAGCACCCTCACTCTCCTTAGATGTCTGTGGGGCAGGAAGGGATTATTCAGTGATCATGTAGGATGTGGGGCTGGTGGGACAGAGGGTTGAGCATCTCACCCCTCCCTCATGCAAGCATTAGGGCAGGAATGGCTGGGGACCAATATCCCAGAAGCCGGATCAGGCAGATGCCACCTCAGGGCCACTACCGGCGGCTACTCTCATGCTGGTCTTCCTCCAGCTGGGCTTCATTCTGAAGGATCCTAAGCCAAGGCCCCGGACTCAGGACTTCCACAACTTCATTGGATGACAGTTGATTTTTTTCTTCTGGTTGCAAACCCTTATGCCACTTCAAATGCCACCACAGAATTCCCCAACATCCAAGAGTGGCTTTTTGATTGGTGCAGGAAGCTGACTAGAAAGAGGAGGAGGGGCATGAAAAGTCCTCACACACACACACACACACACACACACACACACACACACACACACACACACACACACACCCAATGTGCATGGCACTTTGGATCCCAGCCTTCCTGATTAGCAGCAGGAAAGACACAGGTGACCTGTTAATGGAAATACCAAAAATATTTCCCTAGGAAAGTACAATGGAAGAAGATGATGTCTACAACTATAGATAGGTAAAATCAGTAGGCATGGTCCTAGCTAGTACAGTGGCAAAATACAAGAGACGGGCTCAATAATAATAATAAAAAGATTCAGATTTTCGTACCTGCCCGAGAAGGAGGATTTCATACGGCTCAGTCCTGCACAAGTATGTGCGGTCAGCCTAAATGGCTGGCAGCTGCATCCTGTGAGCATTGCAGCTTGCACTGGTGCAGCCTGGGCTCACCTTGGGGGAAGAGGCACAGTGGCAATATAAGCGGCACAGTGTAAGCAGTGTGGGCCACAATGGGTCTCCTCGGATGCACGCCAGCTCTGAAGCTGGTGTGCTTCTGGGGAGGCCATGCAAGACTGGCTTGGGCTGTGACGGGCCATAGGATATCAGCACAACCCAGCGCCAATATCCCCACCCCCTCCCAGCCCAGGCCAACCAATAACCCCCTCCCTTAGCCCCCCTGCCCACCCTCCTCCTGCGTTGGCCGGCACGGGTCCAGGACGGCAGCAGAGTAAACAGTGCTGCTGGCACCGCTTACTCCCAGGGTGCCGAAAACATGCCTTATGGCACATTTCTGACACCCTAGGCCAGCGAGCGCTCGCTCCACCGGCCTATAGTTAGGCAGAATCAGGCTGTTAATTTCATTCCATTTTCACACTCTAACAGCACAATGCTGTGCATTTATACTCCGAAGGAAGCCTTACTGAATTAAGTGGGACATGTTCCCAGGAAAGTGTGTATAGGAGGACCATATAAGACCAAAGTGTGTATAGGACCATCATTAAGTTGTTTTGGCAGTTGGCAGCACTGCAAGTCCCAGCAATGGTGAAATGCTCTCTGTTATTGAACCTGCTGGTTCTTCAACATGCAGCCATAAGTTTTCAAACTCTGTGAGACCTTTTCAAGCACTGGAAAATAAAAGGTTAGCAAAAGTTACGATCAGGCGACGCTGCCAGCTATGGACATGGATGGTTTAGGAAAACTGGGGTGATACAATTATTGTTCATTTGGCTCAACTGGATACATCATTACACTCTCTACATCTCCATGTCAAGCAAGGCAGTTCTTTGTGGCAGCTGGCAAGGCCTTCTAGCTTCCATCAAAACCTTTATGCTTCTACAAAATAATAAATTGATCTTCTCTTGAAATAGAACTGTAAACATTATCATATCCCCCCCCCATAATCTCATTTGAGTTTAGTCCTGCAAACTTGCTTATACTATCAGATGATAGACAGAATTGATTTAATCTATGCTTTAAATCTAAATTTAATCTACACTTTAATCTATGCTTTGATGGTAAAAATGCAATATTTATCATTGTATTCTATTTCAAAGATATTTGAATGAAACATCTGACAGTAAACACATTTCAAATAGCTCAGAAATATAGATTATGTTTTTTTTTCTAGACAGTTTTGTTGAACAGTCTTCCTCAGTTTGAGTTTTCATTCACATTGTCAGTGGAAAGTTGCTTCAAAACAACTTTGTGTGATTATAGGCAACCTCATGGACTTCCCATTCATCTCAACAAAGATGACAATTTGGTGTGTTCACATTTTGTCTTAGGAGTCATGCCACATAGCCCCTGAGTGACCCTGTACCTTACCAGTGTGACCAGATTTTACCAGGCCAGAACTGCCCATGCCTAGAGACAGTGGCGGACTGGATCTAAAAATATCGGTTGCCAGGAGACAAAGGGGTTATTATAGTTGTTATTATTACCAACTATAATAATAATTAATATTTTTATATACTGTGGCCCTGTGCTCTTTAATTTAATTTAATACATACCTCTAAAAGGTCATTAACATTTTTAACATATTGTCTAACGTTTAAGGGGGCCCACTTCATCAGGGCCCCACAGGGGGGGGCACATGCCATTGGGCAAGGTGACACCCTGGCCAGTCCGCCACTGCCTAGAGACTTGGGCTAGGCTTGGGAATCTGTTAAAGAGCCTCCCTGTGTCAACAAGGAGAAGGAAAGCAAGAGCAGGAAGGTTGAAGCTAACCTTGGAGAAGCAGTAGGAGAGATGCCACAGATGCTGCATGGCAAGAGGGAAGTGGCAGCAGCCATTGAGAAGGTCAGCCAGCAGCCCTCCTTTCCATAAGGCAACTGACAGGCCAATTCTAACAAAGAGTTAAAACAGCAGAACAGAAGTTTCACAGTCGTCAATGCAGTGCACTGCCGGCGGCCATTTTGGAGCCATTGCCACAAATGTCAGTGGTGTTGGTGGCCCGCTGCTGCTACTGACTACCCCCGGGAGCACAGGTAAGTCAGCACAGGGGGTGGGCAATGGGTAGGCTTACCAGACTTTCTCGCAAGATCCAAGATAGCACCGCCGGAAAAAATGTAAGTTTTTAAAATTTTAAAAGTGGCAGAGGCTTCACCGGGTCCGGAAAGCCTGAGACCGACCAGGGACCAGAGCCCGGGTTTTCCAGGACAGAAAGTAAGCCTAGCAATGGGAGGAACGGGGCAGGGAGAGGGGACCTGGGGAGTTTCTGGATGGGGAAGGGAAAGGCAGGAGGTGGAAAGGGGAAGGATGGGGTAGATCTGGGTGGCAGAGACTTGCACTGGGGTCCTATCCCTGTTCCATCTACCCCTTCCTCTCTTTTACTCTCCTCAGACTTACGTCAGCAAAATAGCCAGCATAGATCCAAGGACATTCATTGGGGAAGGGGAGACTTACCTTGAGGAGGCCTCCATGACTACCCCCCCCCCACTGCTGGGGGTGTGTGCCCTTTGAGGCAAAGGTGATCCCAGCCTACACAGCACATCTGTTGCTTATTGGTTGGGATTTGCAGAGCTGCTATTTCCACATGCTGAGGAGCATCAATGTGCAAGCAGGGTTTGGTGTTAACACAAATATTAAGGCTGGAGTATCGAAAGGTCAGCAGTTCGATTCCCGCGATGGGGTGAGCACTCGTTGCTTGGCCAGCTCCTGCCAACCTAGCAGTTCCAAAGCATGTCAATGTGAGTAGATAAATAGGTACCGCTTGCGGGAAGGTAAACAGCACTCCGTGTTCCAGCTGCATGCTACGCGCTGCGGCAAGGAGAGTCATGCCGGCCACATGACCACGAAGGCGTCTTCGGACAACGCTGGCTCTTCGGCTTTGAAATGGGGATGAGCACCACACCCTAGAGTTGGACACGACTGGACTTAATTGTCAGGGGATACCTTTACCTTTAAGTCCCATTGAATCCCATAGTACCTACTTCCAAGTAAGCATGCATAGGATCAAGCTGCAGGTTTAATAAGATATCTGAGGTATTCACATCTGGATCTGAATCACATCCACGTATTCAAAATAAAACAATATAATATCAGAAATAGCTTTATGAAATGCTTTGGACACATGGTTCAGCCAAACTAGCAAAACACATTCATTCTCACTTGGACACAATCATTCACCTTTCACACTTAGAGCCCAATCCTATTCTTTTCCCCTCCTGCCGATGTAGCGGAGCCAAAATGGCTACCACTGCATCCTGCTGGGGGGCAATTGTGGAGGTCTCCTCTCCTCTACCCCCAGATAAGGGAACAATTGTTCCCTTATCCAAGGGTAAGCCTCAGTCCAAGAAGGGGCTTAGGATTAGCAGAGGCTGCTGCCCTCAAACCCATTCCCAACCTGGGCCCGATCCACCCTCTCCCTGCCCCCATTGCTGCTCCATTCCGCCCTCCTCCTGCCCCCATTGCCACCTTGCCCTCCCCCACCCCCATTCTGCCCTCCCACCACCCCTCCCACCTCCGCCCACCACCTTTACCTGCTGCATTACGCGACTCCAAATGCGCTGGCACGGGCAGGGATCTCTGACCTTCCCACCAGAGTCCCAGCAGCACACTAACTGAGTGCGCTGCCAGAGCGTTAATGTGCGTTCCTTCTAACTGAGTGATGTGCTAGTCATGACTTTCGCAACACAAATTAGTTACCTGTGAGAATGAACTATTTGTGGACCAACAGATTTCTCTGCAGAGAAAGACATTGCATTGATCTAGTAATGGAAGGAGAGGGTTAATTGAATATTATACTCAGCCTTGGTTACTGGAAGACAGATGTCTCAGCTGAGATTTACTTGAAGTGCTTGAAGTTCAAAGAGAATTACATTAGCGTATGGAAGTCAAGATAATGTGGAAGTAGGTACCGTACCATTAATACCAATTATACCATTATTACCCTAGATTTAGGAAGCATTTGAAAGGAACCTAAGAGTCAGTAAGACTGGGAAATGAATTATTAAGAAGGATGCAATTTAAGTGCCAGTCAATACTTTTTCTTTTACTACTAAAGAGTAAGGTATATTTTTTGTAACTTCAAAGGCCAATAGAATTTAATGTTGAAATGGGATTTCTAACTATATACTACCACTCAGGACGGAGAGGGAAGGATGGACAGAGAGAGACTATGAATCCTCACTGTCTCTGAAAAGCAACTGATCTCATACATAGGCCAAAGTAAGATCAACCTCTGCACAGACCATGCTGAGATGGGGACGGGAGAGAATAGAATCATAGAATGATAGAGTTGGAAGGGATCTTGGAGGTCATCTAGTCCAACTCCCTGGGCAGAGAAGGTAACTGCTACAGCATCCCTGACAGGTGGCCATCCAGCCTGGCATTGAAAACCTCTGCAGAGAGGGAGAGTCCACTATTGCACAAAGCAGACTGTTCTAGTGCCAGATAGTTCTTACACTTAGGGCGCAATCCAGCCCAAAGTTAGGCTGGCAGAGCTCGTGCTCCGTCAGTCTTCATGTTGCAAAAGTGTCGTAAAGCACTTTCGTGGCACCGAACAAGTAAGCGTCGCTGGCACGGAGACAGTCTCCACTTACTTGGCCATCCCGCATGATGATGGTATGGCCTGCGCCGGTTGGCGGGAGGGCGTGGGGAGGGCGGGCTGGGGTGGCAGGAGTGTTTCTCTTTTTCAGGCTTAATGTACCAAACTGTTTTAACCATCCCTCATAAGACTTGATTTCCAGATTCCTCACCATCTTTGTTGCCTTTCTCCGCAGGGGAAAGGCTCCGACAGTGAGGGGGCGGGGCCGCCTCCTACTCGCTCGGTAAAGGGTCTAGGACGGAGCAATACTTACGGCCCCGCCCCTACCGGAGCGACGCCACTGCATACAGGAGCACCTCACCAGGTTCTTTAAGCCTCCACCTGTCAAAAAGAAATATGTCAATGAAGAACAACAACAGCAATCAGGCACATGCTGGCTTGGGGTCACCTTCTCTGTGCGTTGCTCTCAGTATCAGTCTGGGGTCATTTTGTAAATCTGCAACTGAAATGGGGTGGCCCCCACAGGTGGGTCCTTGTGGAGCACCAGCCTGAGTGCTCATGCCCATGAAAGGGTTCACATGGAATAGATCTGGCCCAGCCCAGTGGGAGCTGCTGTGTGAATTGTGGCAGCATATATAATGGCTGTACTAGAAAACAGGGTCACAGAGTGACTTGCATATAGAGAAAAGCAAAGAGTCACTACACAACTCTATATTGTTCTAACAGTCTACATGATGCCATGACTTATGTGGCAGTCAACGGACTTTCTCCCAGGATAAGTTCCTGCAATCATGCAGGGCCTCCAAGCAGAAAGCAATCAGCATTGGCAAGCCCTCCTCCTCTTCTCCCCTGCAAGGGTGCGAGGATGATCCTGCCACATCAGCAAGCCTAATCAGTAAGCTGCTAAAGGGGGAGCTGCTCCCATCCACCCAGCTAGAGGGGATGGGAAGACCCTGCACAGTCACAGAACCCTTGATCTTGGACTTGCCCCAAGGCCCAGTGCAACCAGGCACCAGTCCCACTTGGCCAATCAGATTTCATTCTGTGCCCAAGTTTTAGTAGCTGCAACAACACCAGTGCTTTACTTACACCCAGACCCAGTAGACTGGGATTCTTGGAGCTCTGCAATAAGGAGGAAAATGGATGGAGGCCAACGCACATGCTTCTTCCCTAACCAGATGGCTTTCCAAACTGCTGCCTTTCTTCTGTATTATAAGCATCTGACAAGGGCTTTGAATAACTCAGAAAAAGCAGAAACTCAAATAAACGTATTCTTCAAGAAAACATATTAATTCGTTCACATCAAAAAGAAATGTTTAAAAATAGTCGTCTAACTAGTACTAGAGTGCATATGGGTGTGAAACATCATGGGTTAGCTACGAGGTTGCAAAGAATCAGTAGCTATTCATTCTGAACAAGTGTACCCCAACACTACCAGAGACTGTTGGGGTGTTCATTTGGCTCAGCTGGTTACTAATGATGAAACAAAGACCTGATGACTTTTAAGCAAATAACACACTGCCTTTATATATATAAAAAAGATTTTCTTTGAAGCTGAATAACACTACATCCCTCATGAGTAGGGAACTATCTCTAGAATCTTTTGAAGTCCCCGTCTCATACTATGAACTTATTAACATACAAATTAAATATTGAAAGAAAAAGAGACAGGTTGATCATCTTACTCGAAAAATTACTAATGTCATCACAGATATTGATCCAGCTATGATAATAGGAAAATTCATATTTTGCCTACAGAGCGGACTGAGAATAGCTGAGAATCATTTCATGTGCAGTTCATAATGAAAGGCAGCATGGGATGGAATATACGACCTTTGATCCTATGCAGATTTTTTCATCAAGTTGATTGCAAAGTTAATCGACACTGCATTCCCTGTTCCAAATTCCAGGGAGTCATACTTTTGAATTATCCCCCATGTAAAAAGTCTTGCATGTACAAAACCAGTAAAACAGGAAGGCGTCCATGCTAAACCTTTTCTCCAGTCTCTTCATTTACTACATACAGGGCGCTATCCTGTGTAAGGATCCGGCCGGCGGCCCAGAGCTGCCCGCCAGATCCTGAGCCCGAGGGTGCCTGCCAAGCAGCGGACTGGAGGTCTATTCGGGGAAGGGGACTCTCATCCCCTTCCCCAGGTGTAAACCGAGGCCAGCCCGATGGGCCTCCTTGGATTTCAACCAGCTAAAAAACTGGCAGAAGTCGCAGGAGGCAGTGTAACGGCCTATCTGGCCCAGCAGGACATGGCGGATGCCATTCCCCACCCCCTCCCGGGCTGGCTAGTCCAATGGCCCCCCTCCCTCGCCCGTCAGACCACCCACGCGGCCACCAGCGGGAGACCTTGCCTTCCTCTGGTAGCCGCGTCCTCGGCAATGGAATGAGGGAGGCCGGCCTTGCGCCGGCCTCCCTTACTCCCGAGGCATCATGAACGTGCTTTATGGCATGTTTGCGATGTCTTGGAACGTTCTGCCATTCCATAGATCCCCAGGATTGCAGTGACAGAGAGATATGGGGTTTTCTTTGCATGGGGAAGCATTGTAAGGTATGATCCATGCCAGCAGTCCAGAATTCTTCGACCATCTTTGTATTTGCAGTAGTGCACATGGTGGGATGTGCGCTCTAATAATGAAAGGAATCTTATCTGGGCTTCTGTTGCTTTCCTCTGCACTCCAGTGCCTGTACAGTAATCACTAAGCACAATCCTGCGCAACTGTATGTGGCCAGCCTTCCTGTTTGTCCCCTTCCCGGAGTGTATTACTGCCCGGGGCCTATGGGCCTCCTTGCATGTATGCCAGCTCTGAAGCTGACGTACATCCGAGGGAGAGGGGTAAGCCTGAACTGGGCTGGAAAAGGACCGAGGATATCGGCGTAGTGCTCCACCATCTCCCTGCCTGGTTCAGCCAATGGCCTCCTCCCTCGTCACCCAGCCTGCCCTCCCCTTGCTCCTGCACTGGTCGGTGCAGGGCTTACCTGTATTGGCAGGCGCAGGGACAGTCCGCCAAGGGAGTGAGGGCTGCCGGCCTCTGCGCCAGCAGCCCTTACTCCTGAGTTGCCGTAAATGTGCTTTACGGTGCATTTGCAACACGTTTGAGTGGCGGAGCTCACACTCCGCCACTCTAATATTAGAGAGGATCGGGCTATAAATCACATTTACCAACCTTCTCCTTCACTGCCACTGTCACCCCATTAATATATTGCCAGGCAATTGCCATGATGTCGTTCAACATACATTAGAATTAACTGAACAGCGCAAATAGGTCTATCGGTAGCTAATAGTCATGGTGCCTGAATGGAACCTTCATATCTGGAGGCATCATACCTCTCAATACAAGATGTTGAGCACATCATATGGAGGGGGGGGAGCTGTTGTCTTTATGCCTTGCTGCTAGATTCCTGGTGACTTGTCTTTTCATTTGGAAATAGGATGCTAGATGAGATAGATCTTGCCCTGATCCAACAGCACCCTTTTTGGTCTTATGTTCTTATGCTTGTAAAGTATCCATTAATTCTCATTTAGCAACAAATCTAAATTCTCATTTCACAACAAATCACAGACACTTACATCTCATGATATGTCATTTAAGGAAATGTACAGCCCTAATGTGTACTGAAGAACGTGATGCGATTGTTTCTTTGTAAGTAAATAGATCTGTTGCTTCTCTTCACTGTCCTGTAAGAGTAATGCTTTGGAGAATGGAAGAGAAAACCTGTTCCACACTCTCCCAATAATGACAAAGGAAAAGGATGTCTGGTCATTTGCCCAGGAATGCTCCTTTGTGAATGCCGTTATTCTAGAGTACAGATGAAAGGCTTTTGAATTTCAAACACCGAAAACGGTCTTGCTGAGTTCTGAAGCTGTATTGTACTCCAGCTAACTTTAAATTTCACAAAATTGCCCAAACTTTTCATGGATCTCCTCCCACATCATGTATCTTAAGGTGAAATGAATTATACAAGAGGACTATATGCTTGGCATCCAGCCTGTATAAAGGTGACCCGCAGGTTGTTCTGCATTATTTTGCACTGTAAAGAAAATATCTAAACTAACCTTGTTTAAAAACAAAACTGAACGACAAGCCCTAGGCTTAGGCTGGTTCATGAAGGGTCATGTGTTTGTTGATTCTGTACTGTACCTTGCTTTTTAAAAAGACCAACCAATGATGCTGTTCACATCTGTGCCAAGGCAAGCTATGCTTCTTGAATGCAGGGCTGGTGTCAGGGGTTGGCATCATTGGACAGAGGCCAAGAACCTCAGGCCCTCAGAATGGTCCCACTGTGGATTCCTGAGACCACTTCTGTGCACATAGCTGCCATGTGGTGGTGCTGGAACACACCTCTCAAGGCCCCCCAAGATAAGAAGGGATTCATGGTGGTCATTGCCCGAGACCCCCCCCCCCTCAAACCCTGGATAAAGATGTATTTCTCATACAGCTCTTAAGGGCACAAAGCATCTGTTTGTGAAGAGGTGTGGAAACCCACTACAAAGAAATTCTTCCCAAGTTACATTCCTTATGCTGTTGTGCCTGGCATTGCCTCTGCCACACCACAAGATCTCCTACTCTCTGGTGATAAGGAAATGGTGTTTGTACTGATCAAGAGAGATCTGCAATTGTCTTTCAAAGTAAAAGGAAGAAATCAGTGATGTAGACTTGAGTCTATTGACTCGGACTTGAGTCAGACTTAAGTCGCGTCAATGACTTGACTCGGACTTGACTCGCTGATCGTAAAAGACTCAAAAACCTTGACTCAAGACTTGGAGACTTTTACGACAAGTCGAATTTTATTCAGGGTTACTCCCATTTTCCCCATTAACTAGATAGGGACTCGCAACCAAAGACTCGGGATTTGGGGGCAAAAACCTGGGACTGTCTTGACTTGAGACTTGGAGTCAGAGACTTGATCCACATCCCTGGAAGAAATGCTAGCTCCAGCTGCTTGCAGACTACTGAATTTTTTTTAAGCTGATACTTGTTACGTCCTAATTAAAAGAAGCCAATGCATTAAAACAACAACAAAAAACCAAGCATCATCTCCTTATCACTTCAGAGCAGAAAGAACCATTCCAGGAGCAAACTCATAATTGCAATTTAGGATAGCAAAGCACAGTCCTGGTCAGGGCTACTAAGTATGACTACAAATGCAAAACTAAGCTCATTTAGATAACTTCTCCTGCTCATTGAGAATGTTCCCTCAAATCCTCTTCTATGATACAGACACATATGGTGAGCAATAGTTTGTCCTAGGTGCCCACCATACCAAGAGCAAGGCATGAAGCAGATCGGCACTCTCTGCACCTGTGTGGCAGACACCCACTGGCGTCGCTCAAGGTGGGGCAGAAAGCTAAGTTCTGCAGCTTTCCGCCCCACCGTTACTCTCCGGTATGAGGCGCTCTGCCCCCTCGTCGTAGGAGTCCGTCAGCAGAGAGAAAGCAACGCGCAGGGAATCTCCTGCGTGTTGCTTTCTCTCCTCCAGACCTGATCCAAGTGTTTCTTCTTAATTAGATGACTGGACAAGGACAAATCTCCTGAGCAGTGTACCTGTGAAAATTCCATTGAAATGAATGGGAGGTCAGCAATTGTTGCAAACACATGTAATGGACTGGCATGCAAGTTGACCCTTTCTCCTCTTGGCAATCCTTTCATGGTGCTATTTATAAAAGACAGTAGACAATAGATGTGGTTCTTGTGTCCCCTCCATGCATCTCCTCAAAATATATACAGTGAATGAATGAAACCTTTATTGGCATAAAAATATCTACAGTGTCCATTCTAGACTGCCTTAGTCCCCAATCCTAAGAGCGTGCTATGCCAGTGGAATGTGCACAACAATGCCGGAGAGCACAGCCGCCACGTGTACAGGGTCGGAGGGAGGTTGGGGAAGGGCAGAATGAGGCAGGGGAGGGCAGAACGGGATGGCGATGGGGGCAGGGAGGAGGGTGGATCAGGCCCAAGAATGGGGTTGGTCCAGCAGCATCAGTGCCTGCCGAATCCTGACTCCCTTCCGGGGCCTGATCCACCTTCCCAGGCCAATGTGGACTTGCACAACTGATATTGCTGGTGCAGATCCGAGATGACCCACCAAGCCCTCAGAGGCTTACCCCAAAACAAGGGAACGAATGTTCCCTTACCTCAAGGAGGCCTCTGGAGGCCAAAACTCTCCCGTGGGATTCAACGGATGCTGTGAGTTGCATTGGATTGGGCTGCCTGCCTCGCAAAATAATTTGATAGTTGCAACCAAATAATTTGATAATTGCAACCATTTGATAATTGCAAACCATCGCTGCCACTGCTTGCTGCCTCCTCCTCTGGTTTTCTGCTTGCCCCCACTGCTTGCCGGCCAGCCCACTGCATCTCGGGGCCGACCGGGACTGAAATGCTGCCCACCTTGCCTGAAATACCTTGAGCCTGTGCGGTTGGAAGTTTCAGACTTCGAGCATCACTTTGAGGCCCGGTCATGGTGCCAAGACTCCTGGGTTTGCCAGGGACAATCCCGGTATCTCGAGGCAGCCAGGGCAGCCAAGACGCTGCCCAAGACATGCCAGGACGATCCCGGAAAAATCTGGGGTGTCTGGTAAGCCTATAGAACTAATGCTGTTGCAAAACATTTTACAGCACTTTTGCGACAGTGTATGCCAGTGGGACCCACATTCCACTGACACCCAGGTTAGTAAGGAACAGAGTGCCCAGCTTCTGATTAATGGTTGCAAAGCAATGTCTTGGGAAAAAATCAAAAAAATTAATATATAGCTCACATTGGAGCCAAGGCTGCTTATACTTTTTGGTAAACATGCTTTATTAGAGATTGACTTAGTAGCTACATTAAACTCTAGTATGTTATTTTCTTGTAAAAGACAAGAAGACAAGATACATCTTTATGTCTTTAAAAATAATAGGGGAGGCAAATGTCAATAGTTTGTTAAATGGAACATAGAGTGTCTGTCTTTATTGGAAATGACAGCTTCAAGGCACACATTAAGAATTCCGCCAGGCCTGCTATCGACGTTTGGAGATTTTTTTTTTTACCACCCTCACAACAAAGACAAAACATTCAGTTATATACAAAAACTTTTCATATCACTTTTGTTAAATCTGAAATAAATCAATATCTCTCATTTTGCTCAGCTTCAAAGTGTGGACTGCATAAGCCACAGTTGAAGGGAGAAGGAAAATTTCAAAACATTTCAAAAGAAATCTTTGGCATGTATATGACGCCCCTAGGTGTTTTGAGAATTTGTCTTAGCAGATATGCTGATAAAGTGGTACAGTTGACTGGATAGCTGATAGACCTGAGAAATCTGCTCAGAGTAGTCAGAGTTCCTGTGGGAAGAAAAAGTTATTTTTCCTACAGGAAACTCACTTGACATCAAGAAATGTTCAAATAGGTGGAGCATTTGCACACCAGTGTTGCTTAGTGGTTTGCAAATGCTACCTGTCTTCAGACTAACAGCACAATCCTAAATTTACCTTAGGGTGGCACAGCGACTGCTGCGCTGGCCTAGGGTGTTGTAATTGTGCCGTAAAGCAAATTTGCAGCACCCAGAGAGTAGGCAGTGCTGGTGGGGAGGACTGCGCCACCCTACCGGTGTTGAATCCAGGACAATGTGCTGCAGAGCAGGTCAGAAACCGCACTGAGAGGTACCGGGGGGGGGGAGGATGGAGTGGGCAGAGAAGGGCATGGAGGGGTGGGGGTTGGGTGGATTGAGCCCAAGAGGGGTGGGATTAGTGACACTGGTGCATGCCAAATCCTAACCCCAGGCCTTTTCATGCTACACAGGTCTCTCGGACTTCCGCCAGCTAAATAGCTGGCACAGTTTCAAGGAAACCCATAGTACTGACTGGGGCTTTACCCGAGATAAAGAAGCATATGTTCCCTTACCCCAGGGAGAACTCTGGCCACTCCCCTTCCCCTGCTGGATATGGCGTGGGCCATGTGGCCCTGCTGCAACGGCACGGGATAGGATTGGGCTGTCCGTCATTCTGCATGGTGTTTTTTTTTAAGAACTTTTCAGATAGTTTAGCACTCTTCTTCTTCTTCTTCTTCTTCTTCTTCTTCTTCTTCTTCTTCTTCTTCTTCTTCTTCTTCTTCTTCTTCTTCTTCTTCAGTATTCTAGAACCTGCATCACCTTTCCTTGAGTATTTTTGTTAGTATTTTAAACTTCTTACAAGCAGTGACTTCTGAAAAGATTTTTGCTTCCCATCTGACTGCTTCAAAGACTCTCAAATATTATCTCAAATATTATCTTAAATGATCTCAAAACAAATACTTTGGAAGTTAAAAATGTATTCTGTCTTCTTAACTTAAGTATTCAGGGCCCAGAGCAAGTTAGACTCTGTGTATTGTGGCAATCATAGCATCACACATACGTCCTCTGCTGGCATGGTAGTGACATCCTATATGTGATACATGAAGGCTTGGCATGGACTAGGAGTAGAGTCAAACATAAACCACACCTAGAGTCTCTCTAGGCAAAAAGCTCAGCACTGGACACAACAGGTCCTGGACTATAGCATTTCAGTGGGAGACTACAGTGCTCCCCCATTTGTATTAAATGACTCACAGAAAATATACAGAAAACTAGATGTTAGGGAGATAACTCTAACCTAGCTGTCTCCCTGACATTCTAGTTTTCTGTGTTTGTTTTTCCATTGCAGATCACCTTATCCCGAGTAATACAGTCCTGGAACAAGTTTAATGCACGATGAGCTGTTTGCATGGAGCGCATTTCACTCATATTAACAGCGCAATCTGTGTAACTTTGCACTGGTGTAACTGTAGATGCACCGGTATAACAGCAGATGCACCGGTGTAAGTGCACTTACACTGGCATAAGTGCACTTACACCGGTGCATCTGCTGTTACACCAGTGCAAAGTCACACAGGATTGCATTGGAAAACTAGTAAAGAATAGAAGTGATTGAAGAATACATAGTATTCTTAGTATACATAGTATACATAGTAAAGAATACATAGATATTGTTAGGAAACATCTGTTGTGCTCAATGAGCGTAGAGTACCGATGCCAGAGAAAAGCAGAGGAATCCAGCAGTACCGGTGCAAAGCAAGAGGCAGCTTTGGTATCTCCAGGAGGAGGTTTCTGCAATGTGCAGGAGCCACTCTTAATTCTGCTAAAGACTTATATCAATAGTCTTGCTCTGTCTTGCTGCCAGCATTGCTAATGAACCTATGATGAAGAGGGTTGGAAACCCGCATCAAAGGAAAAGGTCAACATTGCTGCACAATTGGAATTTAAAGACCCACTTCAGCAAGGTCAACAAAAGCTGCCTTAGCTGTACCACTAAATCATTTTCAGATCGACCTGCGTCTTGCACAACAGAAAGAAAGCAAGCACATTTGGTAAGAATAGTAATTTCCTTTTGGTTTAGGTGGAGGAGTTAAAAAAAACACGGTTTGTGAGAGCCTTGGTAGGTTTCCTAGATTTGCTCTGTGGAAATCATTTGGAATACTGCAACAGTGAGCAATGAGGAACTATATGAGGAACTATAAACTATATGAGGAAAATGAGAGCAAGACCAATACAAAGAAGCGTAACAGCTTTCAAGATTCACTGAACATTTCTTCAAGTTGAAAGCAAACATTTATACATACACAAGAAACTCACTGGAATAAGTCTAAAGGTCCTCTCGTGTTCTCTTATGTTATTGTAAAGACAAGGCCCTTCTCAGTTCGTTTAATTTGCAGGCTCAATTGGGTTGAGAACATTAATTAAATTTGTAATGAAGCAGGCATTATGGGTTTTCTAGCCATGTTTATTATTTGAGAAATAAAACTAAAATCGTACTGTCTTCTTAAGAGATTTATCTCACACACACACTCTGGAGATGTGCGTAGAGGCGAAGATGAGTCTTTATTTCTCCTACCAACGTTTCATCCCACACGAGGGACCTTGTCAAGGTAATTCAGCATAACACTGCTGGATGACACTGAGAACATGGAGCTCTTGCTAGCATATGCCAGTAAAAGCCATGGCAACCGTTAACTGACAACGGAATCATCAACCTCTGCTCTATTCCTCCTAGGCTGCAAATATGCTCTTTTCAGGATAGGTAGCCAGATTTTATTGGCAAATGACAGCTCTTGCTGTCTATTCAGAAGACTTGCAGGTTTCCTTTGGGAGATTGAAATAGCCTCCAGATTTAGTCTTCGTTTTAGACTGGCTTCCGAAAACAACGAACGGACCTGCTCAAAAGCAATTTGGTGGCCAGATTCCAGGGCGTGCGCTGCCACAGCAGATTTTTCTCCTTGTGACAATTTTACCGCTCTCTGGTGTTCTTGTACTCTTACTTTAATAGGTCTCATTGTATTTCCAATGTAAGCACGACCACAACCGCATTTTATTTCATAGACTCCTGGGTTCATTAACGTAGGTCTTTGATCTTTGGGATTTCTTAGTATTTGCTCTATCTTAGTTGTAGGAGCAAATAAAGTCCTGATCCCATATTTTCTCATCACTCTCGCTATTTTGTCCGTGGTTCCTTGTAGGAAAGGCAATGATAACCATAGTTTCTCGTTGTCAGCTTCCTCCTCTTTTTCATTATTCTCTCCCGGCTTAGGGATATAGTTTTTCTTTTTAACTTGTCTCTCCCAGCATTTGTTAATTTGCTGCAACTGATAACCATTAGCCAACAAGGAATCTGTGACGATGCGCCTTTCTGCAGCTAAAGATGGTTCATCACAAACCCGTAATGCCCTGAAAATTAAAGAATTTATTAAGGAGTTCTTTTGCAGTGGGTGGTGATTGGATGTTTTGTGCAGGTATCTTCCCGTGTGTGTAGGCTTTCGGTACACAGTATGTCCGAAGGTTAAATCCTTCTTTCTAGTCACCAAGACGTCCAAGAAAGGTAAAGTCCCATTTTCTTCAATTTCTATCGTGAATTGGATCTCGGGGCACAAGGAATTTAAATGTGCCAAAAAGCCTTTCAGTTCTTCTTCCCCGTGATCCCAAATACAAAAAATGTCATCGATGTATCTTAGCCACGTAGATGGTTTCAATTTGGCTGATTGTAAAGCCTTCTGTTCAAAAAACTCCATAAATAAATTAGCAACCACCGGGCTTAAGGGGTTGCCCATCGCTACCCCTTCCTTTTGTTCCCTAAATACCCCTTCCCATACAAAATATGTGGAGGTCAGGCAATGACGGAAGAGGGGAACTAGATCTTGTGGTATGGTCAGGTCACTAATTAAATTCATTACTTCGGTTAGCGGCACTTTTGTAAATAGGGATACTACGTCAAAGCTTACCAAGACTGATCTCTCTGTTAATTTTGCTATTTTTAAAAGTTCAATGAAATGGTAGGTATTTTTAACATGGTGAAAAGTATTCCCAATGTAAGGGAGAAGAATTTTAGCAAGATGTTGGGATAATGCATGCGTAGGAGATCCTATATTACTAACAATAGGACGTAGTGGAATGTTGTTCTTGTGTATTTTTGGAAGACCGTATAGTCTAGGTGGCAGAGCTGATGATTTAATTAGTCTATTTTTAATCTCCAGTTTAAAATTGGACTCTTTAATTAGCCTGTTTGTTTCTTTTAAAATTTTATTCGTAGGATCTTTATTTAAAATATTGTAAGTTTCCGGACTCAATAGATCAGAGATTTTATTAAAATAATCCATTCTATTTAAAACTACAGTAGCATTTCCTTTGTCGGCCGGAAGAATAATAATATCTTGGTTATTATTAAGCTGTTTAATCGCCAGAAACTCTCTGGTTGTTATATTATTTTTAGGGGGTTTGGCTTTCAGAAGAATATTGGCAGTAGCGATTCTAATTTCTTCCGCCGTGTCAGAATCAAACTCTGTCAATACAGTTTCTACGTTGGCTATAATCCTCTCCATAGGCACAGACTTAGGAGTCAAAGCGAAATTTCCCCCTTTTAATAAAACTGACATTTGAGCCTGTGACAAATCATAATCTGACAAATTTAAGACTACCTTGTCTGTAGGTAAAGAAACATTACCTACAGGAATTTGGTTAATTAACTTGCTAAATTTCTTATGGTGTTTATTTCTAATTAAAATCTCCTGATGAGATATAAATTCTAAAGATCTCTTATCCCATGCATCCCAATCTTGGGCTTTCATAGAATTACTCAGCTTGTCATGTAATTCATAGAGCTTTTTGTCCAAATCATAAAGTTCAAACCTGGTTGTTTTAACATAGTCTCTCAATAGTGCAAGTTCCATCTTTTTGTAGATCTTGTCTGTCCTTCTGTTGTTGCATTTCTTGCGATGTTTTAGGAAGATAGGTATTACCTCTGCGTCTCTGCAGCTCAGGAGAAAGGTCAAGGTGTTTTTCAACTTCATTCTCCGTAGGCGATGTTTCTCCAATGTTCTCAAACTCCGAATGATATCCTCCCCATAGAGGCATTTCAATGTACTATGGAAACTTTCATGGCTTGGTACAATTTGTAATGAAGCAGGCATTATGGGTTTTCTAGCCATGTTTATTATTTGAGAAATAAAACTAAAATCGTACTGTCTTCTTAAGAGATTTATCTCACACACACACTCTGGAGATGTGCGTAGAGGCGAAGATGAGTCTTTATTTCTCCTACCAACGTTTCATCCCACACGAGGGACCTTGTCAAGGTAATTCAGCATAACACTGCTGGATGACACTGAGAACATGGAGCTCTTGCTAGCATATGCCAGTAAAAGCCATGGCAACCGTTAACTGACAACGGAATCATCAACCTCTGCTCTATTCCTCCTAGGCTGCAAATATGCTCTTTTCAGGATAGGTAGCCAGATTTTATTGGCAAATGACAGCTCTTGCTGTCTATTCAGAAGACTTGCAGGTTTCCTTTGGGAGATTGAAATAGCCTCCAGATTTAGTCTTCGTTTTAGACTGGCTTCCGAAAACAACGAACGGACCTGCTCAAAAGCAATTTGGTGGCCAGATTCCAGGGCGTGCGCTGCCACAGCAGATTTTTCTCCTTGTGACAATTTTACCGCTCTCTGGTGTTCTTGTACTCTTACTTTAATAGGTCTCATTGTATTTCCAATGTAAGCACGACCACAACCGCATTTTATTTCATAGACTCCTGGGTTCATTAACGTAGGTCTTTGATCTTTGGGATTTCTTAGTATTTGCTCTATCTTAGTTGTAGGAGCAAATAAAGTCCTGATCCCATATTTTCTCATCACTCTCGCTATTTTGTCCGTGGTTCCTTGTAGGAAAGGCAATGATAACCATAGTTTCTCGTTGTCAGCTTCCTCCTCTTTTTCATTATTCTCTCCCGGCTTAGGGATATAGTTTTTCTTTTTAACTTGTCTCTCCCAGCATTTGTTAATTTGCTGCAACTGATAACCATTAGCCAACAAGGAATCTGTGACGATGCGCCTTTCTGCAGCTAAAGATGGTTCATCACAAACCCGTAATGCCCTGAAAATTAAAGAATTTATTAAGGAGTTCTTTTGCAGTGGGTGGTGATTGGATGTTTTGTGCAGGTATCTTCCCGTGTGTGTAGGCTTTCGGTACACAGTATGTCCGAAGGTTAAATCCTTCTTTCTAGTCACCAAGACGTCCAAGAAAGGTAAAGTCCCATTTTCTTCAATTTCTATCGTGAATTGGATCTCGGGGCACAAGGAATTTAAACCCATAATGCCTGCTTCATTACAAATTGTACCAAGCCATGAAAGTTTCCATAGTACATTAATTAAATTGTTTATGGCCACTTTACTAGAGCTGCTGTTGGGTTGAAAAAGGTGGACTTCAAATATTTTAATAAATAAACCAACAAACAGACAGGTGGATAACAAAGCGGGCAAATAAATAAATGCACAACATTTGTACAGTGCTTCACAGACATTATCTCAGTAATCCTCAAGACATCCCTGTACTGATTCTCACATGCTTAGTTACAAGCAGTGCACCAGTTTTGTTCTGCGATATATAGAGGTTGTATTTCAACAGACTCCATGCAAAAGCACTAGCGTCGCTCCAGTAGGGGCGGGGCTGTAAGTATCGCTGCGGTCATAGTCTCTTTACCGAGCGAGGAGGAGGCAGCCCCGCCCCCTCACTGTCTGAGCCAGTCCCCTACGGAGAAAGCAGCAGGCAGGGTCTCTTCCCTGCCGGTTCTCTCATAGCTATAGCTAATTCTCTGCCTCCTCCTCGCTTGGTAAAGAGACTATGACCGCAGCGATACTTACAGCCCCGCCCCTACCGGAGAGACGCCTCTGTGCAAAAGATGCACAAGTGCTCTTGTGAAAAGCAAAATTATTTGGCGAGCAAAACAGCCATTAGAGTCAATTCCACCAGAGTACTTTATGCCATATCTGTACACTGGCTCAGTTAAAGACCAGGTCTAGCAATAAAGAAACTCACCTATTCCGGGCATATTTAAACATGACAACACACCAATAAACACAAATACAAATCTAGCACTCAGCCAGCACAATCCTGTGTAACCTTGTACCGGTGTAACAGTAGATACACCGGTGTAAGTGCACTGAAGAAAAAAAACCTCTAGGAAGGAGATGAGGTACAATGCAGGATGTGACAACCCTACTGTATACTAACACCATATGTTGAATTATGAAGATGTGCCCTATGAATAATTCTACAATTACCTTCCTCTGTCACACAGATGGGCCAGCACAGGCTAAGGGCTCACCTGCATGTGGATTCTGGGGATCTGTCCTGTTTGCAGTGTGAGCCTACAGGTGAGAATATTCCTCGTGCAAGAGGAGACCATGGACAGTTCCGCTATAACTTGCTCATGAGCTGGAACCAAACAGAGTTCTTACAGATGTATTCCAGACTCCATCCCCTCAGGAATGGATGAAGATATTTAGAGGGACAATCCTTGCACTGGAGGCCTTGAAATCCATTGCCAATTGGTTATGTCTGTTGCTATTTTTACCAGGTGGGGTGTGAAGATTGGGAGATCTGTAGGAGTGAAGGAGTAGCTTATTGGAGACTTCTGATTCATGAGGTTCTGGATTGGGGGCTTCATTTCTCAGAGATCTGGGCAACTAGGTCCTGGAATGGTCAGAGTCCATCAGGACATGTGCCTCCCAAGTCTTCTCTAGGACTTTCAGGTATCTCTTCTCTTTCTCAATTCACACCGTGGTAATTTCTTGAAGCTGGTAATTTCTTGAAGATTTCTTGAACTGACTGATCATATCCAATCCTCAGATATGCTTTAAGTGATAGTAAGAGACCTCAATGAGGGGATCTTGGGGAAACCAAAGAATAATGGAAGAATCAGACTGATTACACTGAAATCTGAGCCCTGCAAGAGGTCACAGTCCAGAATTTTTAGGATCCAGAATTTTACAAGCATGATGCTTGTATCAAAGCATGGACCTAATGGGTCTTGTTAAGCTTTGTTGATATTATTTTTTTGAATACTTATACTGAGCTTTCACTGAGGCAACATCTACTCATATTTCTTCCTCTATCACATAATCTCCCCCCTCACAAAAATGAACACTATCAGACAAAATAATTTTGCAATTTAGGACCATGTCACCCATTTTCATTTATGTTCTTAGAAAACTCAAATAGCTTTAATAACATTTACATTTAATAAACATTAGACATCAACTAGCAAAATAATAAAAAACATTCATTTTAAATTAACTTCATACCCTTGCACTAATAAAATTTAATTAGACTACAGCATTGCTAGCCTTAAAGTACATTGCAAATTAAAATTTCATCAAGATCCTGCTTATATGCTTGAAGCTGCTAGAAACAGGAATTTTAGTAATTACATTAAGATCCATATGTCAAATATTGATATCAGTGTTTCAGCACTTGCATATTTACCTGAGGCATCTTTTTACTATGTAGCTCATATGAAAGCTTATAATAATTTGGATCCCACTTCAAAACTGACTCTACTTTGGAATAAAAGTTCCTGCGGCAGGTTTACCTGCTTCCCATGAATATTTTGTGGACATTCAGACCTAGATTGAGGTTGTTAGTTGCCCAGAGTTATAGTACTGTAATTAATTGTTTAGTAATTATAGAGTTCCTATAATATCATTACAGTCATACATTCAATCTCTTGTAAGGTTTGCTGGCATTTTAGCCTGGAATA
The DNA here is from genome assembly GCA_026170595.1 of Plestiodon gilberti rubricaudatus. Lineage (NCBI taxonomy): Eukaryota > Metazoa > Chordata > Lepidosauria > Squamata > Scincidae > Plestiodon > Plestiodon gilberti. The sequence continues at coordinate 44,558,716 of JANXHW010000002.1, forward strand.
TAAGTGGGTGGTTTCAAAATCACTCTTGTATCTTTCCCTAAGAAGAGGGACTAAAGGGTCTGGAGGCTTTTTAATTTGGAAAAAAATCAACCAAGAGAAAACATGTTTGAAGGTTATATGATTATGCATAGTGTGGAGAAAGTTATAGAGAACATTTTCTCCCTCTCTCATTATACTAGAACTCAGTGTCACCCAATGAAAATTATTTACAGTAAGTTCAGGACAGACCTACTTCCATGTATAGCTAATACCATGTACAGTATAGCTAATTCATAGAATTCATTGTCACAAGATATGATGTGATAATTAGCTTTGATAGCTTTAAGAGGAGATTCAACAAATTTATTTAAGATAAATCTATCAGGGCCATTAGTCAAGGTAAAGATAAAGGTTCCCCTTGCTCGAAAGCCAGTCGTTACCAACTCTAGGGGCAGTGCTCATCTCCATTTCAAAGTCAAAGAGCCAGCAATGTCTGAAGACGCTTCCGTGGTCATGTGACCAGCATGACTCAACACCGAGGCGCACAGAACACTGTTACCTTCCCGCCGAGGTGGTACCTATTAATCTACTTGCAATTTCTTGCTTTCGAACTGTTAGGTTGGCAGGAGCTGGGGCCGAAGATGGTAGTTCACACCGTCACGTGGGTTTCGAACTGCTGTCCTGCCGACCTTCCGGTCAGCAGTTCAGCATCTTAACCACTAAGCCACCACATCCATTAGCCATGCATAATGGTTATTTGGAAGCTTGATATTCAAATGCAGCATGACACGGAGCACAAGTTGCTGGGAAGCTATTGCCCTTGTGCACTTCTTGTGGGCTTCCTGGGATATCTGTCTAACCACTCTGAGAAGCAGGATTCTGGACTAGATGGACCTTTAGTTGGATCCATAGAGGCCCTTCTTATGTGGCATATCTTTTTTCAGGGCAGTGTACATAGGATTCTAGCTGAGGGATCCTACTGAGGGATCAGTCTGTCCAGCTGATTCATGGAAGGCTTCAGCATTCCTAGGATAGAAAACTGAAATCAGTTAGAGAGATAGCAAGGTTGATGGTCATGAAGATTGAGTCGGAAGGATAATATGCATCCCAGAATGGTTCCTCAAGTAAGATAGATCACTCTCCCACCATAGGTTAGTAGAGACCAAAACTAAGACCTTGTTGCTGGGTGTGTGGACTTGGATCTTGGTTCCAACTTGGCTTCTGAGTCAGGACACTTAGTATAGTGCAAGGTTCCCTCTGTATGTCTCTCCTTTGCCCAGATGTTCACGGTGCTATCATTACTAAAATTATCAGCCCCCATTGCAGCAATGCAGCAATGCCAACACGGCATCCACTGTATCCTGTGGGGGAATTTTGGTATGTTGAGACCTCCTTTGGGCAAGGGAACATCTAGGGTAAGCCCCAGCTTCCGCCATGAGAACTCAGACCTGCAGCACTGATATCACTAGTGCAAGTTCACATTGACCTGTGAAAGTGAATCAGGCCTGGGAAGGTGGTTAGAATTTGGTGGGTGCTGTTGCCAAACCCTCTCCCTTCCTGGTCCTGATCCACCTTCCATCCCACCCCATCTCCTCCCTTCCGCCTTCACTGGTCCATGTGGACTTGCTCCAGCAATATTGCTCATGCAGGTCCAAGTAGACCCACCGGGCTGTCAGGGTCTTACCCTGGGGCAAGGGAACGAATGTTCCCTTGCCATGAGGAGGCCAAACCTCCCCCACAGGATGCAACGGGAACCATGTTGGTGCTGGTGCATCTTCAAGTGAGGAGTTCCGGAGGATTGGACTGTTAGTCTCTTGTAGGGCATCAGATGTTTTCTAGTCTTGGGCAGTTTCCCATTGTCTTACTTTGGAGTCTTCTCAATATTTACAAGCTTTTGCACTCAGAGTTCAGTAAAAGCCCATCTGTTTTCTCTCCCAGCTTGTAATGCTGGCAGAAACATACTAACACTGTGTGCACATTGCCATATTTTCCCCTTGGAACTGTAGCTTGGGGTCAACCTGTACTAACTCAACAGTACTCACCATGGCAGAAAATGAACACCCCATCTTTTGTAAGGCTAACTATTCATGGAACTACCTGGCACTTCAACCCTGTGAGTCAACTTATGCTTCAATGTCTTATTCTGAAGTGCAGCCCTTTGCCAGACTAGCTATGCCTATTAAATGGAAACGTTTTTCCCATTCAGTTAGCATCAAAACACACATGACTGAATGCACGTTGACCCTTTATTTTTATAAATAGCTTCTGCAGCCTGGGGGAGCAGTGGGTAGAGGAGCTTTAACACTCAGTCCTGCATCATGTTTCCTGCAATCCAGATCATGCAACTCCATGTACGATATTGACCTTAGTTTAAAAGCTTCCTTGGCACCAGTAAAGGCTTTTTCACTAAGGCAAATAACATGTGCAGGCATGAACAATCTGGATCAAAAACCATAGAAGTACGAAGTGTTAAGTCCCTTCCTAGCCCCCAGATGCGATTACAATCGAATTTGCACACACTTCCATATGTGCTATTTAAACAAAAATAGTAAAGTAAAATAATAAATGCATAACCTATGCATTCAAAGTAACGTTAAGTTTTGACCATTGGCAAATGAGGGCCTGCAGCACAAAAAGGGGCTAATGCTTTCTAATGCTTTGCATAGAAAACGTTCCAGCTCCAAGCTCTGACATCTCCAGGCAAGGCAGAGAAAAACGTTCCTGTAGAGCCGCTGCCATCAGTGTCAACAACATGGAGCCAGATGAACCAACTGGTATAAGGCAGCAGTTCCTTGGAGCTCTGCAGCAAAAAAAAAAAAAATTCTTACAGCGCAATCCTGTGTAACCTTGCACCGGTGTAACAGTAGATGCACCGGTGTAACAGCAGATGCACCAGTGTAAGTGCACTTACACTGGCATAAGTGCACTTAAACCCGTGCATCTACTGTTACACCGGTGCAAGGTTACACAGGATTGCGCTGATAGGTAGTTTCAGGAAGGAGTCCAACTTTCCACTCCTAGTCAAATGACCCAATGGCATTCATACATCTGTGTCATATACAAAGAAGGCTAACGACATGACAACAGGGTCTGGACTGAGTTTACATGCTAGCAAGGGTACGTAAGAGTGCCAGGACCTTTTCACTAGTTCTTATCAGTGCAGGAAGACTGCTGGAAGATGGCAGTTATGTATTTTCCAGCAAGCATTGACACCAAATCTGCATTTCTTAATGATGAAAGAAACAATATTTCTACTTCTTTCCTCACACAGAAGATGAAATTACTGCATTCTCGGGTGGGGGTGGAGATAGGGAACGGCAGTACTGAAAATAATTGATTGTGTTTGGGTTTATATTCAATATGCATAGTGTTTTGTATGCAACGTAAGTCATCAGGCAAGCTCAAACTGATTCTGTTCATTATTCAGCTATGTGGAACATATATATTTTTATGCAGTTCAGATTATACTCAAAGGTGTACCTTTTACATATTGTTTTGTCTATTAGCAGCATCAAAATTTTATTATCAACTGCTTGGACTATATAATTATCCACATCATCATTGCAGATAAAATCAGGGTCAAACTAGATGTAACACTAAAAAAAAATGTCATTTGTGTTTGCAGGGCTCCCCCCCCTTTCATTAAAAGAAGCTGCTGTAAGCCCCTGGATGGAAGTCTCCATTGACCCCAATGGAAACTCCCATATCATGGGTTATGGCCGTTTCAAGAAGGCCATTTTTATTGGGATGACAGCACAAAGCATGATCCCATTCTTGACTGCCCCCTGGAACTCCTGTTTTAATGAATGGGGAGGGAGGACACAAGCAGAAATGTCTCATTGCCTTACCTCGAACCCCAGCAGTTCCCTTGTAAAAAAAAAGCTTGAAATTGCATGTCATTTCAAATTGTTTCATGATATTAATCTCAAGCCCTGGGCTAGCAGTGCTTCCATGCAACAAGGTTATCTGCATGTGAAGATCCATGCCAAATAGTTGAGTCATGTCAGCCTTGATAGAAACTATCCCTTGTTGAAGGGGAAGTGTAGCTTTAGTCCCCTCCAGCAAGGTTCAGTACTCAAACAGCTATGGGTATTGAATGGCACTTCAGTGAACACCATTTAACTTCAGTGAACACCATTACATGCGCACCCTCCAGAATAAAAATGCCAGGTAGAGGTTTGGGTTGATGGAAGCTTTATTAATTATTAATTAACATCTGCAGCAGGGATGAAACCTAAACTCAACTCCCCAACATGTGGGCAACTAATGGCGCAATCCTTCGTAACTTTCTGCCTGCGGAGTGCACGCTCTGCAGGCGGAGGGTGCCATAAAGTGTGTTTTTGGCACTCAGTGAGTAAGGCCTGCTAGCGCGCACACTGGCAAAACTCACTGCACCACCGACCGGACCTGCTCCCACTGGAGGAAGGTAAGGGTTGCTCCAGTGGAGCAGGGGTGGGGAGATGGCGTTTCGGGCAGTGAGGGCAGGCAGATGTTGACCAAGCCGGCCCGGAAGTGGGTGGGGATGTCAGCCGAGATATCCCAGTCCCCATTCCTGGGCTCAGCAGCCGTTACACCGCCGCCATGGATTTTGGCTAACTCAAGAACCCATCCAAGGAGGCCCATTGGGGCCTTTCAGCCCTACCCCATGCTGTGCCAGAGCGACTCAGGAAGAGCATAGGATCCTGCGGCTGGCCCTATGGGCCAGCCATGGATCTTTATGCAGGATTGGGCTGTGAGTCGGGGCTCGGGGGAACATGGTGGCAATGGTCTACCTCCCCCCAGGTCATAACAGGTGTCACATCTTGACTCAAAGCTACCATCCATCGTGGATAAAGGGAGCTTGTCACGGCCAACCCCAGAGGGTCGAGGTAGCTGGACAGTGCAGACTTCCACAGGCCAAACCTTAAGGTCATTCTTGCCAATTCCAGCCAAGAGGCTTGCCAGCCAGCCCCATTGATCCAGACAAGTATCTCGTGAGTGGTCCTGGCTCACCCCCTGAACTTGCTAACCTCAGAATGTATGCCAAACATTGAACCCCTGTATACCCGATCCGCACACCACCTGCCTAAAAAAGACCAAAATCAGAACAAAAAAAAAGGAAAGGAGGCAAACTAAACCACCTGCAACCATAGCCAGTTTGGGGTAAGCGAAAAATCTGCTAACCAAAAGCCAATCAGGCTGGCAGCAAAAAAATTCCTATCCAGAAAAGGCAACCATCTTATCTCAGACTGCACCAAGGGCAGGAGGGAGGGGCTTGGATACTCCGATGCAACTGAGGAGGGAAGAAAAGTGTCCTCCCTCCTCACACGTACCATGTGACCAGCCAGAAGTGCCATGTGACCAGCCAGAAGTACCATGTGGCCAGCCAGAAGCTCCAGCCAATCAAAGGCTGGGGATTACTGGTCTGTGAACTGGCTCTTTTCGGGGGGGCAATGTAATGGGGGATGACAGGTCAAGAGGCCTGCCATCACCATTTTTTTGAACAGTGATTGTATCCACCAAGGTGATCTTCATTCAGATATTATTTATTTATTTATTTATTTACAATATTTCTATCCCGCCATTCTCCCTGAAGGGACCCAAGGCAGCTTACAACATAGAAAAATACGATACCAAAAAAATACATACATAAATAGTTAGTTTCAAAACATCTAAAAATTGATTTAAAAATGTATTACAATTAAAACAAATCATAAAAACAGCAGCGCCCCACCTGTACCGACAGAATGTTAAAATAGGCAAGGACTCAGAAGGCTTCTTTGAACAAGAAGGTTTTTAGGCCTCGCCGGAAAGTGTCCAAGGAGGGAGCAGTTCGTAAGTCAAAGGGGAGGGAATTCCATAAGGTTGGTGCCACTACTGAGAGGGCCCTATTTCTGGCCGCCGCACCTCGCACCTCCCTGGGCGATGGTACCCGCAAAAGAGCCTTATCTATAAGAACATAAGAAGAGCCCTGCTGGATCAGGCCAAAAGCCCATCTAGTCCAGCTTCCTGTGTCACACAGTGGCCCCACCAGATGCCTCAGGGAGCACAAGACAACAAGGTAACCTGTTTCCCGTTGACACTCCCTTGCACCTGGCACAGAGAAAACCCACTTCTAAAAACCAGGAGGTTGCTTATGGCTTGTAACCTGTGATGGTCTTTTCCTCCATGAATCTGTTCAAACCCCTTTTAAAGGCATCTAGGCCAGATGCCATCACCACATCCTGTGGCAAGGAGTTCCACAGATGAATTACACGCTGGGTAAAGAAATATTTTCTTTTGTCTGTTCTAACTCTCCCTCCACTCAATTTTAGTACACGTCCCCTGGTTCTGGTGTTGTGCGAGAGGGAGAAGAATTTCCCTCTATCCACTCTCTCCATCCCATGCATAATTTTATAAGTCTCAATCATGTCCCCCCTCAGGCGCCTTTTTTCTAGGCTGAAAAGCCCCAGACGCTGTAGCCTTTCCTCATAAGGGAGGTGCTCCAGCCCACGAATCATTCTGGTCGCTCTTTGCTGCACCTTTTCCAATTCAACTATATCCTTTTTGAGGTGTGGTGACCAGAACTGGAGACAATACTCCAGATGTGGCCTTACCATCGATTTGTACAAAGGCAGAATGATATTGGCCGTTTTATTCTCAATCCCTTTTTTTATGATCCCGAGCATGGAATTGGCCTTCTTCACAGCCGCCGCACACTGGGTCGACACTTTCATCGACCTGTCCACCAGCACCCCAAGATCTCTCTCTTGATCCATCACAGACAACTCAGAACCCATTAGCTTATATGTGAAATTTTGGTTTCTTGCCCCAATGTGCATCACTTTGCACTTACTTACATTGAAGCGCATCTGCCATTTTGCTGCCCATTCTCCCAGTTTGGAGAGATCCTTCTGGAGCTCTTCACAATCCCTGCTGGTCTTCACCACCACTTCATCTCCTTAGATCTAATGATCTAAGGAGATGAGCTGGACTATATAGAGGAAGGCGGTCTCTCAAATATCCTGGCCCCAAGCCGTATAGGGCTTTAAAGGTCAAAACCAGCACTTTGAATTGGGCGCGGAAACAAATCGGCAGCCAGTGCAGCTGTCGGAGGAGCGGACCGACAGAGTCGAACCGCCTACCTCCAGTGACTACACGGGCTGCTGCATTCTGCACTAATTGCAGTTTCCGAACCGTCTTCAAGGGCAGCCCCACGTAGAGCGTGTTACAATAATCTAGTTGCGATGTCACTGTGGCATGGATCACCGTGGTCAGGTCTGCGCGATCCAAGTACGGTCGCAGCTGGCGCACCAACCGAAGCTGGGCAAAGGCCCCCCTGGCCACAGCTGCCACCTGGGAATCCAGGAGCAGCTGTGGATCCAGGCAGACCCCCAAGCTGTGGACCTGCTCCTTCAGAGGGAGTGCAACCCCATTCAGAGCAGGATGATACTCTGGCACCTGCATCGTGGATTTCCGGACCAGGAGAACCTCTGTCTTGTCCGGGTTTAGTTTCAGCTTGTTAGCCCTCATCCAGGTCCCAACCGCTTCCAGGCAGCGCTCCTCAACAGCCACCCTGGAATCAGGTGGAAAGGAGAGATAGAGCTGGGTGTCATCGGCATATTGATAGCACCCAACTCCAAATCCCCGGATGACCTCTCCCAGCAGTTTCATGTAGATGTTAAATAGCATGGGGGACAAGATGGAAACCTGCGGCACCCCACACCTCAAGGGCCAGGATGCCAAACAGGCGTCCCCCAGCACCACCATCTGGGACCTATCTGCCAAGTAGGAGCGGAACCACCGCAAAACGGTGCCCCCAACCCCCAACTCAGCCAGTTGGCCCAGAAGGACACTATGGTCAATGGTGTCGAAAGCCGCTGAGAGGTCCAGCAGAACCAACAGGGACACACTCCCCCTGTCCAGTCCTCGGCGTAGATCATCCACCAAGGCGACCAAGGCCGTTTCCATCCCAAAGCCCGGCCTGAAACCAGACTGAAAGGGATCTAGATAATCCTCTTCAAACAGGACCCTCTGGAGTTGAGATGCTAGCACCCGCTCAATTACCTTGCCCAAGAACAGGAGGTTTGAAACTGGCCGGTAGTTGTCCATTACTGTGGAATCAAGGGAGGGCTTCTTCAGAAGAGGTAGAACCACTGCCCACCTCAAAGCGAGCGGCAACACCCCCTCCACCAACGAAGAGTTGACCACCCTCCCCGTCCACTCGGCTAGCCCCTCCCGGGCAGATCTGATTAGCCAAGCTGGGCAAGGGTCAACCAGGCATGCAGTCGGCCTCACACTCCAAAGGAGCCTGTCCACATCCTCAGGCTGTACAAGCTGAAAAGAATCCCACAACACCGGACCAGCAGGTGCCAAGGGGACATCCTCAGATATTGTCAATGAGGCCTCCAAGTCATGGCGAATCCGATCAATTTTATCTGCGAAATGTTTAGCAAACATGTCACAGCGGGTCACCGTGTGTTCCTCCTGATCTATTGGAGGGGCCTGATGGAGTAGGCCTCGCACCACACGGTACAGCTCCGCTGGACAGTTGCCTGCAGATGCAATGGTAGCAGAGAAGAAATTCCTCTTCGCTGCTATCACCGCCACGGAGTAGGTTCTATAATGAGCCCTACTCCGTGTCCGGTCAGACTCGGCACAAGTTTTCCGCCACCGTCTCTCAAGACATCTACCCCGTCGCTTCATCATTTGCAGCTCCTCAGTAAACCAAGGAGCCGCTCTGAGTCTGCGGAATGGCAAATGATGATGATAGATAGATAGATAGATAGATAGATAGATTTAAATTAAACCCCTCAAGTCCATTTTTCTACAGTTTACATTGATAAAATTAGGTGGTAAATTGAAATGAATCCAAAAATTTATAACAGGACTTATAGAGATAGATTTATAGAGCATGAATTCACTTTCTATTCTTTTACAGGATCAGCTTTTTGGTAAAACTATCAAAATCATGAGCTTTTTTACTTCTGTTCATAGTTTTAAAATTTTCCTTTAGTTGCTGAATAATTTCTGAATCAGCACAGTGATATTTTTCCTCATCTAAATCATCTTCAGAAGTAAAAAAAATAATTATTTGTAGGTCCTTTTAATCTTCCCCATCTTTTCTTTGCACTTTAGATACTTTCTTCTTGCACACCGGAGACTCACCAAGGGAGGTCAAAGAGGCATTTAAGTGGGTTTGGACAGTGTGTTTTTAGTGAAGGTTTCTAGGACATTTTTGTTGTGAAGCTGCTTTATTAGTCTTTATTAAGTTTAATTCATTAACTGTTTGATAATTACATGATTTGAAATATGGAGGAGAATAAGTGGTCAAAAAACTGTTGCAGCCCTTTTAAAAAAAGGGGGGGCACTGGGTTAGTAAAGACTTGAGGAATGTAACTGATTGGATGGTTTCACTAAATAGTGAAATCAAACCACACATGAATAGAAGCCTTGTCAGATGGAAAACAATATACTTGAAAAGGAAATTCCTCCTGAGAATTATGAGATTCCTGGTCTTAGTCATATAAAGGAGTCTGAGTATTTGGACCCTGATACAGCTTTAAGCCACTTAAATGCCTCTTTGACCTCCCTTGGTGAGTCAAGAAGAAAGTATCTAAAGTGCAAAGAAAAGATGGGGAAGATTAAAAGGACCTACAAATAATTATTATTTTTTACTTCTGAAGATGATTTAGATAAGGAAAAATGTCACTGTGCTGATTCAGAAATTATTCAGCAACTAAAGGAAAATTTTAAAACTACGAACAGAAGTAAAAAAGCTCATGATTTTGATAGTTTTACCAAAAAGCTGATCCTGTAAAAGAATAGAAAGTGAATTCATGCTCTATAAATCTAACTCTATAAGTCCTGTTATAAATTTTTGGATTCATTTCAGTTTACCACCTAATTTTATCAATGTAAACTGTAGAAAAATGGACTTGAGGGGTTTAATTCCTGGCCACTGCCAACAAGAAAATTTAATTTTTGTATGATACCATTGAGATACCATCTTGAAATTTTGACTGATTGACTACAAGACATATACTTTTAAGTGTGATTTTTTTGAAAATTTTAAAAAAGTTCAATTTTTCAAAATTTCAAAATTAATATTATTTGAATATTTTTGAATTTCTTGAAAATTTACAATTTTGTCATGTTATATATCACATGAAAGCCCTATTCATAAGCTTTAAAACAACACCTGTCCCATGTCTGTAGCGTTCATCGTTATCCTGTAACTGGTATTTGAATGTATGGTGACAAGTGGATTTTGGCCTTTTTTTGGCAATTTTGAACATTCAATATCTCAAAAACGGATGGACAAAAAAATCTGAAAAAAAATAATTTTTAAACATCTCATGGTAAGCTACAAATGTACCGAAAATGAACAAAATCCATGACGTCAAGGATTTTTCATTGGTTGATTTGACACGGAATGACCCTTAAATCTTTGAAACTATTGTTGTTATGATAAATCCATCTGAAATCTACAGTGCACCAAGTCTCTGACGCAAATATTTAGAGTGTCGATAACACACAGCCTGTGTGATCAGCCAAAATCACCCTCAGTGCTTCTTGTGTGCAGTGTTTTGAGGCAAGATGTGTAGACAGGTGATTTCAATGGCTACAATTGTAGAACTCTTACCCTTTGGTGAAAAGTATCACCCGAGGATCTTTTCAGAAACAGTGCTAGACTTTAAAAAAATGTAGCATTTGTTGGGGAGAAGGTGCCAAGTCTCCCCTATCCCAAAAACAATGACTGTGTAAGGGTAGCTCTCTCTCTCTCTCTCTCTCTCTCTCTCTCACACACACACACACACACACACACACACACACACACACACAGAGAGAGAGAGAGAGAGAGAGAGAGAGAGAGAGAGAGAGAGAGAGAGAGAGAGAGAGAGACTTTGCAATGGAGAAACAGTTCCACAAGGTTGATCCAAAAGTTCATGAAAACGTATTTCCATGGATGGATGGCTGCTGAACTAACTGGGACGAGTGTGTGCTATTAGCTGTGTAGTAAAGAAATATTTTGATTTTGTTGCTGGTGAATACAAATAAACATGAGTAGTGTAACATTTGCAGTTGTATTGTCTTACTAAAATGGGTTCTTTTTTCCTCCAGAGCCAACTTTCCTGCAAAATATATAAGCCTTGACAGTCAAAATGTCAGAGATCAAACCTTCATTTGAAAATGTTCAGTCAAAATCAACATGGCCTGCACGTGTTAGGGCTGACCCAAAGGCTCAGAAGTCCATGTCTGAGTTTTCCCGTTTCCTGATCGGTCTCGTCTGTCACTTGCATTCTTATTTTTCTTTGGACGTGACACACTTCGCTGTTGATCCAATGCTGTCAGAATGTTCGTGTGCTATGTCTGAAAGATTTATATTCACCCTGGAAGAAGCAAATCTGAGGACGCTGCCTTGTTCCCAGCCTCCTGTTGGCAAGATGTAAATTAATTTCTGTCCTGTTAATGTAGTTTGGCATAAAAACATACCGAGCATTTCAATGCAACATGACTTCACAACTCAGATACCAAAGAAAATAAAGCACTTTTTTTTTCCTTTGGCATCACAGCTGTCTAGGACCTGGTGGATGCCCGAGTTCATTACTACATGAATTGACTCAAGCAGTGGAACTAATTCTGAAGCCAATGTCAGCTCAGCATCTCCTTACCAATTGTTTATAGGTTATGCTTTATTAGCAGTCTAAATATTCAGGCTACAGACTACGGGCTTTGAAAGGAAGAGACAATAGATTACAACGCATACCTAATATATCCACTTAAGCGTTATAACTAAAACATTGCAAATGCTAGAAAGAATCTATGCCCCTAGCTTAAAACTGACTCCCCAAAGTCAGGTCAAACCGAAAGGTCTTACAACGTTTGTGAATGATATTTATTTCCATGGTCCCCAGACCTTTTATGAAAGAGATTCAGCAGAAGATGATGTCAGCTTTTGGCAGGAATTCACTTGTTAGTTCCCACCTCTGACCTGGAAAGTGAAACCTCCCTACTGCCTTCATCCATTGACTCACTCTGGGAACCCACCCAAGGGGTTCCCGCAACTTGTTCTGATAAAACTGAAGACATTATTCAAATTAAACTGTTTCTATTGAAAGTACAAGGCAACAGCCTGCACCAGCCAAGCCCTTTTCTGATTCTGCTGCCTGGAACTTAATATTAAGCAATCCCTGCTGGATCAGGACAAGGGCCACTAGCGGTGGGGAGGACTGCCCACAACCTGCCCCCCACTGCACCACAGAGACGTTTACAATGACAGAATGTGAGTTCTGCTGTCATAAATGCTTAATAGGATTGGACCAGTGTTTCCCAAACTTTTTTTACCTGCGGCTCCCTTGACCATTGGCGACCATTGGCTGTAGCTCCCCATTGCACTGTTGATGCCTGCCAACTGGCATTGCGCTGTTTTCCAAGAGGATTCCGTGGCACTCCACTGCTTCCCTGGCTGGTTTCCATGGCTCCTAGCCTCCCAGTTTGGGAACCACTGGATTAGACCATTAGTTAGTGATTGGAATGGTTTGTGTGTGTGGTGACATAAAGAGCTCCAGAGATGGCTTACTTTATCAATCACTTCCCTTTAAAGCCAATTACTAATACCATTGAATATATAGGCAAGAAAATAAGCACTGAAGTTTAACACAAAGAGAGTCTACTCTATACACATGCTGGTGCTGTTCTCTGGTATTTGAGAAGCACTGCATTGCAGCAGTTGTTTTTCTGTTCCAAACTATGAGTGGATCTTAAATCCAACAAACCAGCTGATACTTTGCTCTTCCTCCTATCAATATACCCATGCGAAATCTGTGTGTCTCAGAATTTCACTTCTGCTTGCTCCTGTCAAACACAGAGTGAAGGAAGACAAATCAATAGAAATCAGATATATTTACTAGGAAAGTCAATTTCAGAAAAAAAATATATTTGCACAAGAGAAGTTTATTGTGGCTGCACCTGGTAATAAAGAACAAGATATAAGCTTTTGGGATACCAAGAACCACTAAATATTTACTGCTGAACAGAATCTGCAACAAGTTAAACTACATTACCTGATCCCCTTGGTATGGGCACATACTATTGTACATAATGGTACATTGTACATACCATTGTACACCACCTACTGTGGGGACACAATGGTTATTTTCTCCCTATGTTCTACCCCCTGGGAGTTCATGCTTTGTTCTGAACCTCTTCATTGCCACACATCATTTATTGCATTAGGAACATCAGAAGCTGCTTTATACTGAGTTGGACCTTTGGTCCATCTAGTTTAATATCATTGGTGCTGGCACTGGCAGCAGCTCTCCAGAGATTCAGGCAGATCATTTTCTGCATCCTGTCTAGAGATGCCAGGATTGAACCTGGGGTCATCATCAATGTGCAGGACATGTGCCTGCAACTGAACTATGATCACCCTGGGTTGGGGAAGGTCTTCCTAACTTACCACCTCCCATGCCCAATAGACTTGGTTGGCCAAGGCAGGCATGACACAAGTATGCCCATGTCCCTACCTCCAGGGGCAGCTAACCCTAAGACACTGGTCTGGAAAACTTCCTTTTACATTCCATTTGGTATAGTAGGGTGCTTACATTGTCATTTGTTGTGTGCTTAACAGTCAGTTCCAGACAACAATGAGCCTTGGATTAGAAATGCATGTATGTTCATTGTTCAGACACAGGAAATATTTTCTCGATAAAGTTGATTTATGGGACTGGAGCCTAATTTCCATTTACTATGCTTGGTCAATGTGATTAAAATTCATTATTGTGTACAAATTGTTAATTCTGGTCATTCTAATGGCCAAATCTTTTCCTTCCCCCCCCACTGATGCAGCGGTGCCAAAATAGCCATCACTGCATCCTATGGTGGGGGGGGGAGTTTTGGAGGTTTATGACACCCTAGGCCAGTGGAGCACTAGCTCCGCCAGCCTATAGTTGTGCAGGATTGCACTTGGAGACCATGGACTATAACATTCCAGGAGAGAAGACCCGTGAATCTGAACAAGCCAATAGGATCAGCAGCAGCATCTTGCCCTGATTAAGGGATGGGGCTAAAACGCTCCCAACTCCAGAATCAGGAGGAGCAGAATTACATGAGAGGAACTCTGCTTTCATTTCTCTGGTTCCCACCCATTATAAATGGTTACATTTAATTAAAGAGCTTTTTGTGGAAATTTTCATTAAATATGTTTAATCCACTTTACTAGGAAAGTCAATTAGCAACACTAAAGAGCAATATTTTTAACCTTAAATTATTCAGCATAAAATCGTAATTAATGTGCTAATTACATATTTAGATTCAGCTACAATAATGCACTGTGTAAAGATAATTATCTGGAAAAGCTACAGATTCTTTTTTTAAAGAGGTCAAATTACATGCAAGGGTTTTTCCCCAGCAAATATGTTACTAAGTGGCACTGTAAAGGTCATGTGTATTTAAAATGACTTAATTAATAAAGTAAAGTTGCTGAACGGATGATGAAGAAGCTTGCGACTATTGACCATTGTAGAAAGGAAATAAATTTGAAGGTGTCTCACTTTGCCCAAACGTTCGAAAGTGCACTGAGACAGAATCCTCATGTTTATTCACCACGTCTTGAACAGAATGTCTTTATTAAACTCCATAAAGCTTACATTGTCCAGGTATCTCACCAAAACACACACAAGACAAGGTGACTTGGAATGAAATTGTTCCACATTTATTGATTAGAAAAACGGTGAGTCCTGTCTAAGGCTCTCCATCCCACAAGTGCAGACACCTACTCCGGAGGAGACTAATCTGCCCAGACCCCCTTGGGTGAAACCACCCTGGTTCCAACCTGGAGTCACCTCTCAGTGATGGCAACATTTCACTGCCAACCCCTGGAAAGGGGGTCAAGGGAGCCGAATTGTTCCGCCTACCCGAAGTCAGACAGGTTATAAGGTAGACATTGCAATTCAAGGGATCATCCCTTGATCATCTGCATCCCTGATTCAGACTGACTTTTGAGATCAGTTCTGGCTTTCCTTCAGACTCTCACTTGCCTAAGGATAGACAAGGGAACCCTACTCCTATTGTCCCGCACTACACCTGCCAGTCTTGACTGTTCTGGCTAACACCCACCTTAAGAACACTTTGGGGTAGGCAAAAAAAACTCCCTTCCAAAGCCAATCAGGAGTGGAGCAAACAATTCCTACCCAGCCCCCCCAATGGTGACCAGTTCTTCCTGGACTATGCTAATGAATGGGTGGGTTGGGTCATGTGCTCTCCCAAGCTCGAACTGGCAAGGGAGATGGCTGTGTGCCAAACACGTCATCCCGCCATCGACCAGCCAATTGGCTGAAGGCCCTTCTCTGCCTCATGCAGGGGACAACCTGGCAGAAAGCACTCTCACCCATCTCCAAGGGAGGGGAAGTGACATACTCTTTACCTTATCCTCAACTATAGTTCCTGCCTTCACCTTCTCTGTGACATCCTTTTCTCCTCTTCCCCTTAGTCACTGTCTTACTTTCCAATTGGTCCCTTGAACTAACAGCAATTGCCTTCAAAATCTCTGTAGAACAAGCCTCTAAAGTCTAAACCAGTGGTTCCCAAACTGGGAGGCGCGGCTCCCAGGGGAGCTGCGGAAACCAGCCAGGGGAGTCGCAGAGTGCCACGGAATCCTATCGGAAAACAGTGCAGTGCCAATTGGCAGGCATCAACATAATGTAATAGGGAGTCACGGCCAATGGTCGCCAATGGCCAAGGGAGCCACGGGTCAAAAAAGTTTGGGAAACACTGGTCTAAACGATTCATAGGTCATAGATTCTCCTCCCTGGGAGGAGGCCATTTTTTCCACTGAATATTCCAAGGAATATTTCATGACATGATAGCTTAGAAGTCCACTGTCCAATAATCATCTAGCACTGTGTCTAATTGCTATATTATCATGGACTCATATGAACAGAAGAGTTGGAAAAGCATTAATAATAGGAGATAATTATCTCTTACATGTTAATTGTATTAAAATAGAATAATTAGAAGATTAATGATAGGACAAGAGCTTTAAACATTTTCCACAATCTATATCGCTTTTGAGATTATCACCCTTGAACTTGTCAAATTAGGTAGAAAGATACAGATTTGAATACAATGGAAGGATCTAGAAATGTATGGAGCTGGGTACAATGCTATGATGGGAAACGGAATACTAGGAATTAAGCATGAAAGAGAAATTAATGTTTTCATTCTGCCCTGGCTTCATAGGATGAAGATGAAATATAGAATCTGCAAGAAAGAGACGTGAAAAGCAAAACCATTAGACTAATGGCAGAAATTACCAAGTGCCACTTTAGATCAATTTTATTACATCCAGTGCAATCCTAAGCATGTCTAGGACCTTTGGACATACTTTGGAATGTCAAAGTATGGTTAGAAAACATAGTGGAATATGGTTAGAAAACTTCCACTCATATCTCCAACATCTTATAATTAAGTTTTGAAGTTTATATAATGATATTTTTTTATCTTGTATAGGTGTGAAAGAGCAATTTGTTCAATAGGGGGGATTGAGAACAAACAGGTGGCAGTGAAGCCTGTTCAAACATACACATTGTTTTTATGTTTTCTTTTAGCTGCAGTCAATTAATTGCTGCACTAGTTGTTTTGCTGACTCCAAAGTTTAAGACTTCAAAAAGACCTTTAGGGGAATTTACAGCAGTAAGGAGTGTAAAAAATAAAAATAAAATACACTTGAGAGGTATTCTGTTATTTTTGTCAGAGTTCATTACCTTAATTTTAGAAAACGTTAAGACACTTTTGCAATTCAGTTATGTGGAGTTAGGAATCTGTAGATATTTTCTGTGAGCCCCGAGATCTTTGATTGTGGCACACCAAGGCTTTGTTTGTGTAGATTGGACTGTAGGGGAGCTGTTAGGCTGATGAGCCCCCCAATGTGGGGAGGGCAAATTTTTGAATTATTTTTTTTCATTTTGAAGTCTGTGGGTTGCATCCTAATTTTAGTTGACCGTGACTTCCTTGGTCACGGTTGACTAAACTAATGGCCCAATCCTATAAAGGGCCTATGGCATTGGATCTCTCAGTGTTCCAGCTGGTGTGAGTCTAAGGACCAGGTGACCAGGAGGTTGTATTGGCAGACTGAAGAAGACCTATGTATTTCAAGGAGTTAGTGGCCTGCACAAGTTCTTTCCGATGGTCAATCTGCCTTGTCATTATTGGGTTAATCTTTACCCTTACACCCCCCAAATGAACACACGAGACAAGTCACTTTATGGAGTTATGGTCACTTTATTTAATTAACAACAAAAACTGCAGAAGCAATAACTGGGGGTAAGACTATCCACCCCCCAAAGGCGTGTGGGCACTAAACGGGGGAAATAGCACTAGCCATCTACCTCCCCCTGCTTGCTTTGGCGTCAAGCACCCCGGCCCCAGGCCACCCCGGTCACAGCCTGGGGGAGCCTATCACAGCCAACCCCAAAAGGTTGAGACAGCAGAGCAGTATTGATGCCTATACATATATTTTACTTTTTTTTCTGAGACAAGGGATATATGGGTAGAGATGCCATGTATATACAAAAGCCACAAAAATACGATTAAAACATGTTTAAAAACATATATCATGGTTCTAGAAAAATACTTTAAAAGACTGCAATCATGAAAGTAAAAGTATTAAAATCACTGAGGCTAAAATGTGATTTTAATACTTTTAGCCTCAGTGATTTTAATACGTTTACTTTCATGATTGCAGTCTTTTAAAGTATTTTTCTAGACCTGTGATTTATGTTTTTGAATGTGTTTTTAATCATATTTTTGTGGCTTTTATATATACATGGCATCTACCCATATATCCCTTGTCTCAGAAGATTATACCTGGCCATGAAGGCTTCCGTGTTTCTTTTTTTTTTCCTCCTGTGTTGTTTGTATTTGAATTTTATTTTGTTTATATTGTGTTTTGGAGAGCAACCCTATCCTTCCCTCCCCCCCCCCCGCCAATGCAGTTGCACCAAAAAGGAGCATGCTGTATCCAGCAGGGTGGTGGTGGAGGCTTCAGAGTGGAAAGGGGAATTCTTTCCCCTTACCCCTTCATAAGCTTTCCACTCTGCAATGGGTCTCCTTGAACCTTCACCAGCTCTGTAGCTGGTGCAAATCTGAGGAGAAGAAAGGATGGGGTGGCTAATAAAGTGGGAATAGGATTCATCACTTTCCTATCCAGCACGTTCTCATTGACCTATTGCCACCAGTTCCACCACCTCCCACCACCTCCATGCCCCCTGTTCTTCCCCCCTCCCTGCCCAGTTTTGCCCTTCCCCTCCCTGCCCACCCCACCCCCGCCGCTGTCTGGCAGGTGTGGCAGGAACCAGCAACGGACATGGAGCATTTCAGCCTCTTGTGGCAGTGCTTCCAAAATGGCCGCCGATGGAGCGTTGTGTGCTCTATAGGCAACCATTTTATGAGAGCAGATGCTGTCATAAATCCCTACCCCTGACAGCCCAATCCTGCAAAGGATTGGGCTGTTGACGTATTTTATTTGTCTCACTAAAAGAAAAACTAAAAAAAAAAAATCATATCTGGAGATGTTCTGGGCACCAAGCTAAGATCATGTGCCTGGATGAGGCCACCTCTTAAGGGATTGCATTATACATGTTTTTCCCCCTAAAGTTGTATAAAAGGGTCTTGGAAATGCCATTAGTCTTGCATATGGCATCAGTATGGGATGACTGCAGGTATGCCCTGCAAACCTGCCCACCAGAGGTGTGCGGCCATTATGAGGAAGCAACATTTCAATGCTGAGGGATGTAAGAACATTTTATTTAATTCTGTCTGTTGGGGGGATTGTTGTTGAGGCAAAGTTAATAAATCTTTCTGTCTTTCTCCCACTGGTCTGTTCCATTGCTTCTGTATCTGAAAAGATCCATTGCCAGTAGGAAAGAATTTTTTTTATACTTGCCTCTCCAAGGCCATCTCATTGCCCTCCTCCACCACTGCATGTAGCACATGGTGGAAGATGGTGGGGGATAAGATTGGGCTCTTGGGATACATACAACTCTATGATTTTATGAACGAAGTTACTGTAGAAGGAAATGAGATCTATATATTCCTGGGAGGCTTGGGCAGCGCAATCCACTGTAAGGATCTGGCCGGCGGTCCAGGGCTGCCCGCCGGATCCTATCTACTCAGGGAATGGGACGTTTATCCCTTTCCCCGGGTGTAAAACGGGGCCATCCCAATGGGCCTCCTCGGATTTCAGCCAGCTAAATAGCTGGTGGAAGTAAGTGGAGGCCATGTAATGTCCGATCCAGCGTGGGGACAGGGATATGGCAATTCCCGCCCCCTTCTGGGCTGGCTCGGCCAATGGCCCCCTCCCTTGCTGCCCGGTCAGCCCTCCCCCCCCGCCACCGCAAGCCTTACCTTCCTCCAGTGGCCATGGGGTTGTCCCGGAGGCAGAGTGAGGGCGGCCAGCCTTGTACCAGCCTCCCTTACTCATGGGTCATCTCAACGTGCCTTACGTCACATTTGCGTCGGCTTCGGGAGGCGGAAAGTTCATTCTTCCACCCGAAGTCTCCGGTGGATTGCGCCCATAGTCTTGCTGAATAAGCCAGCCTATATCGTATAAGTAAAGATATAGTGAAGATACAGTAAAGATACAACCAGATAACAATTTGCAAATCACTCAAAAGTCTACAGAGGAAGAGCAGGATATAACTATAAGAAAATAATATGCATTTCAGTTAAAAACAAATTGATTTTTTTTTCAAAGTAACTCTATGAAGCTACTTTAGTTTTGCAATCTCTTTACCTAACCGAACGCTTCCTTAAGGGGAAATAATATATGCAAATGTAAACAGTTCCTTTCCTTCTATCATGTATTTCAGTTAATTACACTGAGATAAATAAAATAAAAGCCTTTAAGAATTATGAAATATACAAACGAACATATACATATCTACCTACCTTTAAAAAAATAACAATTGATTATATGTCCTAATTCCTTAAACCTTTTGTTGTTGTTTCCTAGTTTAAAACAATATCTTGAAGCTTGAGTTGCTTTGAACATGGGCTTGGGCTTGGGGGGGCATTGGATGATGGATTACAAGGGAATCTTCTCATTCATCTTCTAACACATGGCATATTAAATTACATTGAGATAAATTCTGCACTCATTTTACTGTGCTAATTCCTTCAAGTAAAAAGAGTCATACATGGGTAAATAAGAATAGAATTTGTCCCAGAATGTTTGATGAGTATCACAGATGGCTTTCTAGAAAAACAAACACATGGGCAGCTCCTGCAGTCCCCAGACAGGCAGTGCTCCCAATCAGGCTCCCATCTGCAGAATCAAGTTTCTGAGGTTTGCCGTATCCCAGCTGGGCTGGAGCTCTAAGATGAAGCGGCCGCTTCCATGCAAAGTAGCAACTTACAGAATCGCATAAGGTTAAGCATAGTGTTCGGAGTGGCCAGCTATTCCTTCGTAAGGGAGACTGCTGAGCAATAGCCTAGAATGGTCAGCTGATGCCTCTTTAAGGGGAGCTAATCGCTGGGAGATAAAACAGAGAGTCTTGTTGCACCAGACAAATGGTTGTGTCACAAACTGTCTTAATTGTTGTTGTACTTATTTCATTTATATAGAATTGTCTCCAATTTTACCTCTTGCATTTCATAGCCATTTGACCTCACTGTATTTCATAGCCATTTCATAGCCATTTGACCTCACTTTTTTCCTTTCTATTTTTCTATACGTGTGTGTGTGTGTGTGTGTGTGTGTGTGTGTGTGTGTGTGTGTGTGTGTGTGTGTGTGTGTGTGCGTGCCAACTGACGGCACAATTCTGCATAGACTTCAAGCAGAGGAACACGTGCTCTGCCGCTCGAAGCCGTCACAAACGCACCATAAAGTGCATTTGCGACTCCTGCCAAGTAAGGGCCGCTGGGATGAAGGCCGACAGCCCTTACTCCACTGGGGGGACCATCCATGCACCTGGTGGGCAAGGTAAGCCCAGCACCGGCTGGTACAGGGGTGGAGGGAGGGCGGATCGGGTGGTGAGGAAGGGAGACCATTGGCCAAACCGGGCGGGGAGAGGACGGGGATATCATTGGCGAGTGCCGAGTGCCCTTGCACCCTGGCCTCGAAAGTACGTCAGCTTCAGAGTTGGCATACATTTGAGTAGGCACATAGGGCCTGGGGTGCCCTGCACCCAGGGAAGGGGACAAGCAGGATTGGGCTGCCCAAAAATGAATCTGATGAAGTGGGCTGTAGTCAATGGAAGTTTATGCTACAATATATATATAAATCTATAAGGAGACACAAGACTCTTGCTTTTGTCTCGGGAGATTTGAGAGTGAATAGACCATACTAGACACTTGGTATGAAAGCAGTGGACAGATTTCCAACTTGCTTTCTCTGGGAACTCTGCACTTCTACTGTTCCACCCTCTGAACCCTAGCAGACTATGCTAAACCAGATGACCTTTTTACTAAGGCTAAATTCTTGCTAGCATTTCCAACATGTGAGTGTTATAGGTAATATTCTGATCTTTACCAACATTACTGCTCTAGGCTATCTTAAGAGATAAGGCCAAAGATTCACAATTTTATGCTGAGGCTTGATTCTTCAGGGACTTGAGAAACAAATGGATGATGTTTTTGCATGTCTTGATGTAGCCTCATGAGGTATGTTGCTGCGTTTCAAGGATCTTACACTTTCTTCATATCTTTTTTTTTTACCTTACAAACAAATTAACACCTAAGAAAAAAGACTGGAGGTATTTCTGCTGTCATTTATGCTTCTGGATGACAAATGACTTTCCTCAGCCTTTGTTTTATCTGACATTCCCTCTGGTGGATGAAAACTCTGCATGCACTTTTTCCTGTGACTGTCTCACCTGACAAATTTTGAAACTCTGTTGCTTCCTATCAGTATTTGTGTGGTGCACTCTGAGCGGTCAGCACAATCATACAGTCCTGCACAACCTTTCCAGTGCTAGACTATAGGAGATTCACCTAAGGGTGCTTCCACCAAAAACATGCAAAACTAGCATGGCGGGGAGAAGGGTCGAGTCCATGCAGCATTCTCTGTGGTATGCTAGATCATCATGTAAGGCTGCTGATCATATGCTTCAGCTGTTTCTACCTCATGCCGAGAACGATGCCTCCCAGGCAGTGACGTGCGGTGAGGTTGGAGGCCAGCAAAGCACAGTGGAGTGGAGCCCCATGACCCGGAAGTAGCATGATGATATCACCGCGACACTTCTGGGTCATGAACTTCCACATTCAACCTGAGTGGGAGAAAGTGAAAGGAAGCAAAATGGAGAAAAAGTGAAGGTTGTTTACCTTTTAGAGTGAAACTGCTGCGTGTTCTTGCTGTAAACAGGCTGAAATTGCACTCTGGAAGCCTCTTCTGGGTTGCTCGACTCCCCCTCCCCCTCCCAAGGTTGCCCCAGAATGCATTGTAATGGAGGCCGGGCGGAGGCCAGGTCTACCTGCAGAGGTCAGGTCTACCAGGTCTTTGCAGGTAGACCTGGTCTCTGCCCAGAACTTACCACTTTTCTCTCTGGGCCCGGGTAGACCAGGCCTCCATCAGTAGATCTGACCTCCGCCCAGGCTCCATTGCAATGTATTCTGGGATGACCAGCAGCTGCGTATCAGGTCAGGGTGTGAAGTGATGCGGAGGCAGTTCTACGGGCTACCTATTGTGTGTGTTGCTTGCTTCACTGAGGACTGGAGCAGCAAAGCAAGTTGCTTTTATTTATTTATTTTTATTTGTTGGGGTAGGCGGGCGGGTCCTTGTTTGAAGTGCAGGAGAGGCTCTGCCTCCCCTGCCTATAGTGACTGCACATCCCTGCTGCCAGGGACAATGGGATGCCAAACCTTCCCCTGAGCAGATGAGAGCAAGCAAACAAATGAGGCTACTGGGCTCTGCAGGGAGGTTCAGTGGGGCAAACAAAGGAACCTCTAGTACCAGGACTAAAGGATTTCACTTGTAGCAAAGCCATTGAAAATAATGCACTTTGTGATCCAAAGTATACATCTCTAGTGGACACAGCTCTGTCAGCAGTGGATTATTGGGCCCCCCAGGATTTAGAGCTGCCCAATGGATGACCGGCGGATGACCCCCAATGGTCACAGATCTCTTCCTATGCAAATGCTGGTGGATTTTGTGTCCCCATTGCAGTTTCTTGTGAGAATGTGGCAATCTCTATGTGAAAACCTGTTTATTAAATAAGCAGAGAATCCCTTATTGACCGTGAAACAATGTGTCCAGTTTTAAAATGTGTAACATTTGTTTCAAAGCTGAAGATATCACTTTTTCCCCATCAAGAACGCAGCAATTCCAGGCATTCATCTTAAGATAATGTCATTCTTTGATCTTGCAATGCTTTACACTTCAAGGTGACAAAGATAGTACAGGTGGAGTTATATTTTTCATTGAAACAACTGGGTATTCCAGTTGCAAATCTTCTCAAAGTCTTGTTTAAGTATGAGTGTTCAGAGGGAAAGTAAAATGCCTGTTTTTGTACTGAAATTTAAAGACTTTTTAAACTGTATTTTGTAAAAGATTTTTGTCCTGCACTTTCCTCTCCCTTAAGTGAGGCACTAAAGGAGGCTTACAATTAAAGATAAAAAATACATTTAAAAACAAAACTAAGATTAAAAAAATAAAATATTCACAGCAGCTGGGCCTGGGAGGAAAGTGGGTTCAGTGGCGGCAGCGCACGCCAAATCCCGAGCCCCTTCCCAGGCCTGATCCACCTGCATGGATTAACCTGGACTTGCACTAGCGATATCACTGGCGCAGGTCCGAGTTGACCCATTGCAGCTGCTGGAGCTTACCCCGAGGCAAGAGGATAAATGTCCCTTTACCCCTAGTTGACCTCCAGCAGCCAAAAATCCCCTGCAGGATGCAGCGGAAGCCACGTTTGTACCACTGCA
This sequence comes from Plestiodon gilberti rubricaudatus, assembly GCA_026170595.1. Classification (NCBI taxonomy): domain Eukaryota; kingdom Metazoa; phylum Chordata; class Lepidosauria; order Squamata; family Scincidae; genus Plestiodon; species Plestiodon gilberti. The sequence continues at coordinate 44,582,575 of JANXHW010000002.1, forward strand.
TCACCGCATGGGAATTTAGGTAGGATTGGGCTGTTGATGAATGACTCTCCGGTGCTATTTGAATAGGTCATGTTTGCCTTGAATTTGCATGATTTGGAGCTACAAGTCACTGTCACTGGGACACTCGTATGGCAATATGGAATGCCAGCAATATAAGGGCATTTTTAAAAAGTGAATAAATTATTGAGAAGGGGAGAATATAATCTCCAGATATACCAGCACTCCAAAAAAACACAGGCAGGCAGAGCTGAGAATCCATTCTGAAACTCGTTTTCTATTCTATAGTGAATTAACTTTTCACAGCCAATTAGAAATTCCTCTCTTCAGTCAATATCTAATTTTCTTTCTGTTATATTCTCATAAGCAGTTATTTGTTTCGCTGCAGTGACACCATGCTTTCCCATTACGTTTGAAGTAAGCAAGACGAAGAAAATCTGAGTGAATCGGAAGAGAAAATCCTGGCTAGCATTAAGTGTTTAGATCAGATTCTGAGATGATATAATTCTATCTATATGGCTACCCTAATTCTATCAGGGATGGTCTGAGAGCATATAAAACAGCAGCCTTGTTGAAGCTAAGCAGGTCTCAGTCTAGTCAGTGGCTCAATGGGTGACTGCCTGAGAACTTCATCTATACTACCTTGAATCAGAGGCATCACTGGGGTTTGCATCACCCGGTGCGAGAGCTCAGCGTGTCACCCCCATGATGGACCCCAGAGGTGAATAGGAAGAAACAAGGTTGGGTTGAGCTGGATTCTACAAAAGATGCCCATCAGGCAGGACTATGTTTTTCTACAGATTACTCCTGGTCAGTGGTGTCACTAGGGTTGGTGTCACCCAGTCTGGTAACTCACGGTGTCACCCCCATTAACTATTTATTTTAATATATAACAGTACAGTTCACCCAACAAATCAGTAACCAACTTGGCTCTCAGAACAGTCACATTGGTCTGTTTTGAGTTACATTGGTCTGTTTTGAGCTAAGGAAACCCACTTTTTGTTATGTAAGGCAGTTGTTTTATTTTTCTGGTTATTTGGCAATGATCATTCAAAACAGTTTGTTTCATTGCATTCGACATGAAATTACGCATCGAATGATAATAATACAAAATGTTCACAATTTTGGCCACTAGTGGTGTCGGAAAAAAAACCTGAGGGTGTCACCCGGTGCAGTCCCCCCCCCCCGCACCCCCTAGTGATGCCACTGCCTTGAATTTCAGGATGGAAGATGGGATATAAATGAAATAAATATTATCCTGCTCTGTTGGTGGATTTTACTCCACAGCCAGTATCAACGTAATACAGCTTAGGGTTGGCCTAGCAATAAGGCTATTTCGGGTGGCAAGTTGGGGAGAGCAGCAAAGTGATGAGGGGGTCCCCACACCCCACCTCTGCCTGCTGCCCACTGAGCTGCTTTCATTGGATCTCAGATCCCCTTTCTGTTCACTGAGAGTGAGTGGGAAGAGGATCAGGGCAATGGCAGCCCAACTGTTCCTCCAATGCTGCCGGAGGAGGAGGAAGAAGAAAGTGGCTACTGTCTCTTCCCAGCATGCTCTGCTCATCCTTGTTTCAAACAAGATGGTGTGGATGAAGCACAAGAACTCAAGATAAGGGTGGGGCAGATGGCTCCACCTCACTTTGCACTGTCTTGCTGTATTCCTAAACAACCAGGTATGCAAGACGGAAGGTGAAGCAGTGGCAGCAGGGCATTTATTTGGGGGTGCATGCTAGCAGGGGAAGCAAATCTGCCCCCAATTCAGGTGCCAGATCCGCATATGATATTTTTAACAAAAGCAACAAAACTTAAAGGGCCAGCACACTCATTTCACATAACATGAAGTCTGGCCCTCAAACACACAATTATATGGCGTGGGAAGGGAACACTTCTGAAAAAGATTAAAAGGTGATAAGGGATCAAGAATGTAATACTGCGTCTAACAGTGACATTGTAGGCTGTGTGATCATCATTTCCAAGCATCAAAAATATTGTCTTTTTTTTCTCTGCCCAATACTAGTAAAACTTATTTGGGATGCTTCATTCAGTTCTAGGTACTGTAGTTCAAAGAAGATGTTGGCAAACTGAGAAAGATTCAGAGGAGAGCAATAAAATTGATAAAAGAGTCTAGAGATAATTCATATGAGGGCAGGCTAAAGGAAATAGGTAAAGATGTACAAAACTCCCCTGAGAAATTTAGCTAGGAATTCTTAGTCTTACAGACTATTACAACTTCTTCAGAAACTTGAGTGCCTCCAGCAAATTTTACCTAGTTCCTTTACAGATTATTAATATATAGTCCTAGGTTGAACCCACCATAAAAAATACAGGAGAAACACGCTCGCAGACACATACCACAAAGAATTCCTGTTGTTTTAATGTAAAATTAATGTTGCGAATTGATATGAAAATCTGAAGGGTTAGGGAGCAAGAACACATCTTTTACCACAAAAGGTAGAAGAAGCCAAACGGCATTTATTGTAACCAAACATAGCTCTGGAGCCTCACCGTACAGTAAGTGGCAGCATTGCCTTCCCTTCCCACTAGTAGTTGTAGTACATGATGTTACTTGTAGCCTAATCCTATCTGCTGGTCTCCAATGGCGAGAACACGTGTTCCAGGATCCAGGTGAAAGTGTCTGGATCCTGATGTGCATTGTGCGATGTTGCAATGTTCACTGACACCACTGGTGAGTGCAATGAGGCTGCCAACACAGTCACCGGTGGCCATTCACACTCGCTGGTGGCCACTGGTCACTGGTGGCCATTCACACTCACCAGCAGTGATGACGTATTCTCCCAGCGCCAGGTGGGAGAGGCGGATGGTGAGAGGGATAGGGGAAGGAGTAGGAGAAAAAGGGGAATTTATAGGTGGGGAACAGAAAGGTAATGGGGGGGACGAGGAGGCAGGATAGGGTGGATCTGATGGCAATGGCACGCGCCGGATCTTATCGCCCCTTTGTAAAACTTCCCCCACCTTTCTGCTCCTTAGACAAATGCCGCCAAAATAGGTGACATGTGTCTGATGAGACCTGTTGGCAATCAGGCAGCCTACCAAGAGGTAAGTACAATTTTATTTGCAGGCTCTCTGACACCCACCCACCCCTGGGGTGCAGTGTGTGCCTTTTTGGCATGGCTGCATTGGTGCAGGTGGTGGGGGATAGGATTGGGGCCCAAGTGGTACAGTCCATGATTGCATGCAGACATTCCCAGGTTCAATCTCTGCTACAGCTTGGACTGGGAAAGACCCCTTCCGGAAACCCCAGAGATCTGTTGTCAATCACTGTAGACAACAATGAGCTAGAGTAGATGGATCAATGGTGTGACTTCTTATGTAATCTGTATTCTTATGTCACCCTCCCCATTACTCTGTCCAGTGACATTAGCATGAAGAAGATCATGAGGAAACAATGAAGTAGGTAGCTCTCAGGCCAGTGTACTCATAAAAAAGCACATGCATTAAAACATGTATTTTTTTGGGGGGGGGGGAATTCACCAACTAGCATTCTTCCTCATTTCCTTTCAACACTACTTCTCTAGTTTGTTTGTTTTTTCATGTTTTATATCGTACAACTTCAGACAGTTTTGTGGATTTTTTTTATGTAGCACCTGGATCATTTATAGGTGAATAACAGCAGCAAGGTGTTGTCTACTTTTGGGGTCACATATCTGTGGCTTAGCTTTAAAAGATACATGGGTAAGTTTGTGTATTTATTTATTCATTCATTCATTCATTGGCCAGAATGCAACGTTACAGCCTGAGCACAGCTTCAGTCCTTGTGGGCAAAAGAGACGAACACCTGGTGACAGAACGCATCATTAGCCTTCCTAAAACACCAAAGAGAATTGAAAAAAAACAAAGACAAGAAGAAAACAACCTTTTAAAATGACCTCTACTAGGACAGGGGGCAAACATCACCTGTTCTGTAGGACTTGAATACAAGCCCACAGATGACTCAAAGGGTGATGAAAAGAGCAGCCGCAGAACAGGACCATTGCAGAAAAAATGGAAATTTCTAGGCTGTAATAAAAATCTTCAGCCATATGGTAGCAACAATAAATGTTCATAGACCAATGTGCAATACAGTTGGGAGTGGGACAAGCCAAGTCATGCAAGTATCTTTGCTTTTTGGTGTGATTACATTTATTGTGTTTACTATTCTAACGGCGCAATCCTACATAACTTCCGGGCGGCGGACCTAGCGTCCGCCAACCAGAATATTCGCAAACGTACTGTAAGGCACATTTGACAACTACTTTAAAGCCAGGAAGGCCGGCGCAAGGCCGGCCTTCCCAGATCCACCGGCCGAGGACTCAGGCGGCCACCAGACCCAAGGAAGTTAGGATCTGGCGGACGGTTCGGTCAGTCAGCGGATGGGGGGGAGGGACGATGGAGCCAGAAGGGCACCCATAGGTCTAGCCGTCCCAGGCGGGGGCGGGGACATGGCATCCACCATATCCTGGGCTCTGCTGGGCTCTACAAGACAGCTGGGCCATTACATGGCCGCCTCCGACTTCCACCAGCAAAAGAGCTGGTGGAAATCTGAGGAGGCCTACTGGCCCCAGCTGCCATTACACTCGGAGAAAGGAACGGATGAGTGTCCCCTTCCTCAAGTAGACTTTCCGCCGCGGGCTGCCTGCTGCAGGCTGCCCATGGCAGAGCACTGGATTGGGCGGACGGCCTCAGATGGCCGCCCGATCTTTAAGTAGGATTGGGCTGTAGGCCACTTTAAGAACATAAGAAGATCCCTGCTGGATCAGGCCAAAGGCCCATCTAGTTCAACTTCCTGTATCTCACAGTGGCCCCACCAGATGCCTCCGAGAGCACACAGCCAACAAGATAACACGTTTCCTGCTGTCACTCCCTTGCACCTGGCACAGAGAAAACCCACTTCTAAAGCCAGTAGGTTACTTATGGTTTGTAACCTGTGATGGTCTTTTCCTCCATGAATTATCCAAACCCCTTTTAAAGGCATCCAGGCCAGGTGCCATCACCACATCCTGTGGCAGGGAGTTCCACAGATGAATTACATGCTGGGTGAAGAAATATTTTCTTTTGTCTATTCTAACTCTCCCTCCACTCAATTTTAGTGCATGTCCCCTGGTTCTGGTGTTGCGTAAGAGGGAGAAGAATTTCCCTCTATCCACTCTCTTCATCCATAATGATATTGGCCGTTTTATTCTCAATTCCTTTTTTAATGATCCCGAGCATGGAATTGGCCTTCTTCACAGCCGCCGCACACTGGGTCAACACTTTCATCGACTTGTCCACCAGCACCCCAAGAACTCTCTCCTGATCCATCACAGACAGCTCAGAATCCATTAGCGTGTATGTGAAGTGCTGATTTCTTGCCCCAAGGTGCATCACTTTACACTTATTTACATTGAAGCGCATCTGCCATTTTGCTGCCCATTCTCCCAGTTTGGAGAGATCCTTCTGGAGCTCTTCACAATCCCTGCTGGTCTTCACCACCCGGAAAAGTTTAGTGTCATCCGCAAAGTTGGCCACCTTGCTGCTTATTCCCAACTCCAGGTCATTTATGAACAAGTTGAAAAGCACCAGTCCCACTTTGGGTGTCTCTTTGGGAAAGGAAGGCAAGGTATACATTTTTAAAAAATGAATGAATGAATTTGCAATCTCAGAGGCAACATACTGACTATAAATTATTGTATGTAACCCAGCCCAATCACTGATTTTTCCAAAGAAAGACCCCTTTGGGAGGGGCTCATTTTGGAAAAAGAATGTTGAAGGGATGGAAGGGCCTAACCTTCCATTGTGAATTAATCTGCTACAAATGGTCAGGTTGCTTCCTTGTGTCCCCATGATGTCCCAGATACTGTACAAGCAAACACACATTTGGAAACTTGTGATGGGGTGAAAAATAGCTTGGAGGGGGAGGAGTAGAACAACATGCCTTGTAGTGAAGGAGTTAAGCACCCTTATCCATCTGCTACCACTCCTGAAGCTACATTTCTTCATTACAAATATTATTTGTTATTCTGCTAAGGTACCATTTCTTTTTTTCATCCTGAACCATCATAAACTACTGATGTTCTGATCACCTCTTTATCGCTGCTGGAGTGCCCAGGAGCTCAGATACAATAAGCAAAAGAAGCCTCTTTCAACTGCTTCCTTGCTATAAAATCAATAACAGTTGAGACACCTACATTATGAAGAAATTGACCTCCAGAACAAGATCTTAGCTGGCTATTAGTTCTTTTGATTGACTTTTGTACCCCTGGTCATCTAATTACTGCTATGAACGCATAGATTGGTCTGCCCTTTGCATTAACCTTTTTTTTTTTAATCCTGTGCTCTTGTGCTTCTGGATGAAAGGTTACCACAGTATATTCCTAATTAATTTTAGATGTGAATCTTTGATCTTTATCTCTGTAGCCTAGAGTTGTCAAATAAAAATAAAACATTCTTACTTGTAGGCAAATCAAAGAAAATGCCTGCAGAGATAGATGATACTGGTAGAAAAAATGTGGTCTGTTAGAAAGGGGACTGGGTACCATGGCTTTAAGTGCCCCCCACTAGTTTTCCTTTTGATCTTGGCAGGAGTAATATGAGCTTGTCTTTGGATCTGCAACTTTTGCCAATATGGCCCTAGTATACATGCTGTAGTAATAACTGTGTAACAAAATTTGAACAATTTCTTGTTTAGCTGAATATTTTGTTGTACTGTATCTTTATTAATTTTGGTGCAAGGATTTCAAAAATGTCACTATTTTTGGCATCACATCAATAGTCCATCCACAAATTATGGTACTCGGGGACAGCTTACAATCTCTTGTCGCGGCCATGTTTACCTTGGCGTAAAGGCGAATGGCAATGTTTCAATGTTGTTGTTGTTCAGTCGTTAAGTCGTGTCCGACCCTTCGTGATCCCATGAACCATATCCCGCCAGGCCTTCCTGTCCTCCACTATCTTCCTGAGTTCGCTCATTTTCATGTTTGTTGCATCGGTGATGCTGTCTAACCATCTCATCCTTGGCCTTCCCCTTCTCCTTTTGCCTTCAATCTTTCCCAGCATCAGCGTCTTCTCCAGAGAGTCCTCTCTTCGCATTAGGTGGCCAAAATATTTGAGTTTCAGCCTTAGTACCTGTCCTTCCAGGGAACAGTCAGGCTTGATTTCATTTAGAATTGACTGATTTGATCTCCTAGCAGTCCAAGGGACTCTCAGGAGTCTTCTCCAGCACCACAGTTCAAAAGCATCTATTCTTCGGCGCTCAGCCTTCCTTATGGTCCAACTCTCGCAACCATACATTGCTACTGGGAACACCATCGCCCTGACTATACGAACTTTTGTTGGCATGGTGATATCTCTGCTTTTTATTATGCTGTCTAAGTTTGCCATAGCTTTCCTTCCAAGGAGTAAGCGTCTTTTAATTTCATGGCTGCTGTCTCCGTCTGCAGTGATCTTGGAGCCCAGAAAAGTAAAATCTGTTACTGCTTCCATTTCTGCCCCTTCTATTTGCCAGGAATTGATGGGACCAGATGCCATGATCTTAGTTTTATTAATGTTGAGTTTCAAGCCAACTTTTGCACTCTCCTCTTTCACTCTCATCAAGAGGCTCTTTAGTTCTTCTTCACTTTCTGCCATTAGGGTGGTATCGTCTGCATATCTGAGGTTGTTGATATTTCTCCCGGCAATCTTGATTCCGGCTTGTGATTCATTCAGCCCTGCATTTCTCATAATGTACTCTGCATATAAGTTAAATAGGCAGGGTGACAATATACAGCCTTGCCGTACTCCCTTCCCAATTTGGAACCAATCAGTTGTTCCATGGCCGGTTCGAACTGTTGCTTCTTGACCCGCATACAGGTTTCTCAGGAGACAGGTAAGGTGGTCTGGTACCCCCATCTCTTTAAGAATTTGCCACAGTTTGTTGTGATCCACACAATCAAAGGCTTTTGCGTAGTCAATGAAGCAGAAGTAGGTGTTTTTTTGGAACTCTCGTGCTTTCTCCATGATCCACCGCATGTTGGCAATTTGACCTGCCTCTGAATTGTATGAGAAACATTTAGAAATAAACAAACAATTATTGTGCTACACAATGTAATTTATTGCTGACTCACCTTTCCAGGGCTGATCACTAGCTTTGAGAAAGCAGGGTAGGCCTTCCAGGCAGACTGAGACCCAAGTCTTCTCACTTCAGAAACTGGTCAATAGTCAAGCATGGTTTAAATATTAGACTACAACTCAGAATATCTAAATTCAATTGACTGGGTTCCTTGAGCCAGTCACAATCTGTTGGCGAAAGCATACGTATGAAGCTGCCTTATGCTGAGTCAGAGTATTGATCCATCAAGATCAGTCTTGGCTACACTGACTGCCGGGAGCAGCTTTCCAGGATTCTTCTCCAGCTTTACCTGGAGATGCAAAGGATTAAACGTAGGACCTTCTGCATGAAATGCACGTGCTCTGCCATTGAGCTACAGCTCCATTCCTGAGTGCAACTAACCTCAGAGGATTGTTGTGAGGATAAAAGAGAAGGAGACAACAGAAGCGTCGCAGAGGTAGGGGCAGGGGGCGTGGCCCCCAAGGCGTTGGAATTGCCTGGACTTTCTTGTTCTGGTCATCCGTCACTGCCTCCATCGAGCGAGGGTTGGGCCCTCCCACCCGCCCGCCCTGGAGCCGTACGGCTCCAAAATGATCAGGAAAACGGCGCGGGTGTGTGTGGTTGAGCCACGTGACGTCACGCCCAGCGTCATGTGGGGGCGTAGCATCGCCGCCGCCCCCACGTGGGGGCGCAGCTTTGTCTCTGAGGAGACATGCCATGTATATGCTTTAGAGCAGGGGTTCTCAACCCTTTTCCTGGTTGAGTTCCACCTCCGTTGCCATTCTCCTGCTGTTTACCACCGGAAGTGACTGGCGATGACATAATTGCCAGTTAGCTCTGGGTTTTCTGGGTTTTGGAGGCCAGAAAATGTAGGTAGGAAGCTCTGGGCATGAGAGGGCCCTTCTCAGCGTTCTCAAGAGGCTCGGCCAAAGGCAGGAGCCTCTCAGGAGCAAAAACACGCCACCGAAAGTGCTGCATCAGTACAGGGTTATGGCAGTCCAAGTACCACCAGCAGTCGGTCAAAGTACCATTGGTGGTACTAGTACCACTGGTTGAGAACCCCTGCTTTAGAGGAAGGGTTGGATTAAAAAAGTAATAAATACCTAAATAATCCCTGGGCAAGTAGCTGTTTCTGTAAAATACCAGTAGGTATAATAGTGAGCCAGGGCCAGTGATGCCTGAGTGCTGCCCCCCACTTACCTGATGAATTGCCAGCCTCTGCTCCTCCCACTCTCCAATGCTGTAGCTCAGCACTCTCCTCCCCTCTATATTTCCTCTTCCTCTCGGTCCCCCTCTTCCTTTCCGATTCACGGAGTGGAAGGAGGAGGAGGAGCAGTGGAGGCAAGGTGGTGATGGATGGATGCCCTCCACCAACCTTCTGCCTGAGACGGCCGCTTCAATTGGGGTCATGGATAGGCCAGCCCAGAAATGACGGACGCCCTCCCGGCGCCTGGCGCGTGGGGGCGGGGCCTGGATCGCGTCACGTCGACGCGCCCTTCGCGTCACATCGCTGCACCCCCCCCCGCCCGTTTTGAACTCATTTTGGAGCTGAACGGGCTCCAGGGAGGGAGGGCCGATGCAACACGGTGCTTCGCGACGGTAAGTGCCCCGAGCGCGCCTTCCGCATGCCCGAGCGCCTGGAGCTCCTGCTCCACGCGCTCCACCCAAGTTCTGCCGCTGGGCCAGCCCTATGGTTAGGCTTACCAGATCTCCAACCGGGACAGAGTGCTAGACCTTTAGGAGAAGGAATGTGGGCAGGTGTAGCTTGTTAAACCTTAGAGCACAATCCTTGGCATGTCTACTCAGAAGTAAGTCCCATTGTGTTCAGTAGGGCTTGCTTCTGAGTAGACATGTCTAGGCTTGTGCTCTAAGGTTTAACAAGCTACACCTGCCCACATTCCTTCAGGTCTAGCACTCTGTCTTGGTTGGAGATCTGGTAAGCCTACCTATGATGAGCTATCACACACGTGTGTGTGTGTGTGTGTGTGTGTGTGTGTACGCACGCATGTGCGCGCGCGCATAATAGAGGTTACAAGGCATTTTGAAGGTCAAAATTGCAGCATCAATGCTAAACTATGTACATGATTGCAAACTGGCCTAAAATTTGGCACCTGTTTCACCAGGGAAGCATCCTAGATTGAGTTGAATGATGAAACTGCACAGCAACTTTCCAACAAGCTATTGCCAGTTGCAGTGCAGAGCTGTATATAGGTGACCCAGATGGAGAAAACATCAATGAAGCTGCCATTCTCATTCCTGAATCTGTCACAAAGTTGGGTATTCACCATTGGGACCATCTACACTGCAATCAGATCAGCTGCTTCTGTCAGTACAAAGATCTGACTGCTTGTGGCAATTTTGCCGCATAAACAAAAGAGATTTATATGCTTTTCTGGACATTTTTAATTCTGTCTCTCGTGGTTTTTTAAGCCCTTGGCTCTGGGTAAATAGCAAGTATTGCTAGTTGTTACCAAATGGAAAATTAAGAATTGTTATCAGTGCAAAATAAATGGATGGGGAAATGATGCCTTTTATTTTGACAGCGGTTGTGTGTGCCCCATATACCAAACCAATGTTATCAAAGGCTCATAGATGCATGGGAAAACAAAGCCTCGGACCTCTCTGGAGGAAGATCTATAGTAATCAGGAGTATAGTCTGATAGAAAAAGGGGATCCTGGTGTCTATAATAAGCAGAGTTATAAAGCAGAAGATGCTTTTTCCTGAGGCAACTCATCAACCCCCACTAGATTGCTGCTGAGAATAAAATTAGAACAGAGGCAGAAAAGGGTTTCAAAGAAAAAAAATACTTTACTCACAGTTCACAAGCATGCATGTCTTTGTTGGATGTACAGGTTCTATACTTTGGAATGGGAAATCCAGAGCTATTCCCTTTGCATGGGTGTGTGAGACTTCATGGCATGGTGGACTCCATGTGGCTGGTGGACATCCATGGTGGATGGAGGGTGATCTGCATGCTTGGAGGATCAAGAGGACAGAAAAAGAGGAGGGGGGAGAAGGAAGCCAGGTAGAGAGACACCCTCACAAGTCAAAGAGGATAAAGAGGTAGTCTGAGACAGGTAGCCTCTGAGTCATCTGCCTCTAGATGCCTCTAGATCAGGGGTTCTCAACCTTTGGAGGCCCGGGTACCCCCTGTTGTTGTTCAGTCGTTAAGTCGTGTCCGACCCTTCGTGATCCCTTCGTGGTACCCCCTATCATGGACCAATTTTCTGAAGTACCCCCTGCTAATTAACTGCTTACAGCGTTCCTACTGTCTTGCAAGCAGCATTGTACCTTCTTTCCAACATAGTTGAGGAAGAGTGGAACTCCAAGATTTTTCTACAGCAGGATTGCTCAGGTGCTGCCTTCAAAAAGTTTTCAAAGGATCTTAGCCAAGAAGATGCATCTGGCTCAGGAAGAGACAAACTGAGAAATTTGCCTAGGGACATAGAAACTCCTTTCTAGCATTTACTTCCAAGTTAGGGTGCGTAAGTTATCTGACTAAATAGTCCCTAATTTATTACTAAAAAGAGAAACTTCATTGACAGTGAACATAATAGATTCTTGTGCAACAAAACCACCCCTTCTCTCCCCCCAGACTGTGTTCCCAAGTGGAATGCAAATTAAGTGCTTTTCTACTGGCTGGTTCAATTTATATGCTGGGTTTTAGAATACATTGTTTCTTCCATTTAAAGAAGCCAGCTCTTATGACAGATTGAGGTGGTTCTTTGCCTTCTTAAGAAAGCTAAGAAGGAATTGCCTTGGTTTGTTTTTGGATGGGAGACCAGTGGTGATATTTTCTTTAAAAATAAAAAAGAGGGTGGCTAACAGTGTAAGCTGAGTAATTTTAATGATTAAATTTTACATTTTAATAATTAATTAATTATTAATGCTAATTAATTAATTGGCACAGGGGGTAACCCCTGGTCTAGGCCATTGTCTTTCTCAAGAGCTGTCTGGGAGACAATATGTAGTTCAAGTTACATCAAAGTTACAATCCTATGGAAGTTTATCTGGGAGTTAGTCCTCTGAATATCGTGAGACTTATTTCTGAGTAAACATGCATAAGCTATCACTCCAAATATAGCTTCTATGCTTATCTAGCATCTTATTAAATTCTGTTTCAATTTGATGCATTTATTGCAAATTGTTCTAAGAGTTTGGAATGAAATAAATTAGATCTTGGGCAGCCCAAGATCCTATGTAAGGATCGGCCGGCCGGCCGAGGCCATCCGGCCGATCCAGTGCTCCGCCACGGGCCGCCTGCAGCAGGCAGCCCGCGTCGGAAAGTCTACTTGAGGAAGGGGATGCTCGTCCCCTTTCCCCGAGTGTAATGGCGGCTGGGGCCGGTAGGCCTCCTCAGATTTCTGCCAGCAATATTGTTGACGGAAGTCGCAGGAGGCTGTGTAACGGCCCAGCCGCCCACTGGAGCCTGGCGGAGACCGGGATATTGCGGACGCCATGTCCCCGTCCCCGCCTGGGGCAGCTGGGCCTATGGCCTCCCTCCCAGGTCTGCCGTCCCTCCCCCCCATCCGCTGACCCTCCGAGCCGTCCGCCGGACCCTACTTTGCCTGGATCCAACGGCGGTCTGATTCCTCGGCCGGCGGATCTGGGAAGGCGGGTCTTGCGCCGCCGGCCTTTCCGGCTCTAAAGTAGTTGTCAAACGTGCCTTATGGCATTATGCGACTATTCAGATTCAGAACCTTTATTGGCACTATTCCGGGCGGTGGACACTAGGTCCGCCACCCGTAACTTGTGCAGGATTGCGCAGTAAATTAATTATAATGAACGTCAAGGCAGGAATAAGTTGTAGGATAAGAAAGTGCTCTCATGAAGAAATTTAAAGTTCATATTTTGTATAGGCTTAGACGGGCATGGCTCTAGGGTCGTGGCTACGGGGTGTGACATGATGAACTCCTGCATTTCAAAATTTTCCACTATGCCACTGGCAGGAATTGAAAGAAGAGTAACATCAAGATAAATGTGTATTTGACATACCAGAAAGTCATTGACCTGGGAGAACTCCACTGAAGCTAAGGAAAGTAGAGAAATGACTAAAATGAAAATAATAACAACAATCAAGAAATCAACCAATTTCCAGCATATGTATCACTTAAAGGTAAAGGTGGTAAAGGTGACCCATGACAATTAGACACCAAATAATATAATCTGCAGTCTGGAAGTCAATATAATTTTCTACCTTTTGTTATGAAAAATATTCAGGTTTCAATTAGAACTGATGGAAATGAACTAGCATGAGTCAGCTTCTTGGTAACGCATCTGATGTTCCAGGAAATAATTGTTAACATCGGGCAAGATATCATCTCTAGAGATAAGAACAATCTACTCATCTTCCCACAGATGCCTTTGGGTAGGCTTACCAGATTTCACAAACCCCAAACCGGGACACCCCCCCCCACAACAGCCCCCCCCCGGCAAGGTAAATAATTAATTAATGTAAAATCAATGAAAAATCAACCAAAATCAATGTAAAATCAATGAAATTTTTGATTAATTAGTTAAGTATGTGAAGAGGGCTCAAAGTGCCCCCCTGCCGCGCATAGCGCGCCCGGAATTTTTTAATTAATTAATTAATTAAGGATAGGGAGCGCAAAATTTTTAATTAAATAATTATTTTTTATATTAAAAAATATTAAAAATATATGTCGCTTACCTGGTCGCTGGTCGTCCTCACGCTGCTCCGGACTGCTGCTCCGGACGCGTCCTGGGGGCGCGGCAAGCAGGCTTTTTTTGCGGCCTGGTCTCGCAGCGGCACCGGGAGAAACGGAGCCGCTGGGAGACCGGGCGAAACAAAGCCTGCTTGCCCGGGCAGCGCGAGCCTCCGGCAGGCTCGCACAACACGGGTAAGCAGGCTGTGATTCTCCCGGTGCCACTGTGAGACCAGGCTGGTCTCCCAGCGGTTCCGTTTCTCCCGGTGCCGCTGCGGTGGGAGACCAGGCCAGCCTACTTGCCCGGGCGGCGCGAGCCTCCGGCAGGCTCACACAACACAGGCAAGCAGGCTGCATTTCTTCCGGTGCCGCTGCCTCGGGAGAAAAGCAGCCTGCTTGCCTGGGTTGTGCGAGCCTGCCGGAGGCTCGCACCGTCCGGGCAAGCAAGCAGGCTGGCCCGGTCTCCCAGCGGCACTGCACGGAGCCGCTGGGAGACCAGGCGAAAGACAGCCTGCTTGCCCGTGCCATGCGCGCCTGCCGGAGGCGCGCGTAGCACGGGCAGCAGGCTGTCGTTCGCCCACTCCCTCACTGGCTCTGTGCCGGTGAGAGAGCGGGCGGACGACACACGCTCGCCGCCGCCATCTTCTTTTTTTAAACTTACCCGGGCGCCGGCAGCATCTTGGATAACTGAAATCTCGCGTGATCCAAGATGTCAGCACCTAAATCTCGTGAGGGCACCCGGTTAAGTTTTTTTTTAAAAAAAAGATGGCGGCGCCCATTCGTCCCCCGGGACCAGACCAGGAATCGAGCCCGATTTCCGGGACTGTCCTGCCGAAACCGGGATGAATAGTAAGCCTACCTTTGGGTATAGTTTATTAGTCAGCTAACCCTGACATCCATTATGACAAATTACATGTTTTTAGGATGACTTGTTGTTTCCAGTATGATCTACTGCCGAGGTGGCCAACCTTTCAACATTAATGATCCTGGCCCTTTAATGGTTGTATAGGTGAGGGTATTTCAGCAAGTGCAGCTGCTTTAGCAGCACCATCAGCACTTTCAGCTGCCAAGATTCTGTCTTCTACTACACAACTCTTAAGAACGCAGAGGCCCTAATGGTGGAAGGTTGGCCAGCCTGATCTACTGGATAGAGTATCCAACTCAGATTAAGGAAAGCTGGGTTCAAACTGTCAGTCGGCCATAAAGTTCACAAAGTGATAGTCAGAAAACTACTTTCTCTAAGCTAAAAGTGTTGACAGGATTTTGTGAGAATCAAGTGAGATAACCCTGCTTGACCTGAGCTCCTGAGGTTGCAGTTCTATGCACACTTTCCTGGAAATAAGCCCCATTGAGCCCAGTGGGACATACTTCCGAGAGTCATGCAGAGGATTGCACAGTTAATTAATACTAGTTCAATCTTCCATGTGATTAGGTGGCTGGGAATTAGCACCACTGGAGGAAACATGGTGTACGCGCTCACATGCTTCATCATGCATGACAAGTCAGTTGGATATGTTATCACCTGAACCAGCCAATTGTTTTAACGGTGCATAGATTCAAGTCATATCATCTGCCAAATTATGGTTGTAGAGAGCTGCCAGCATTAAATTTCAATAAAGACAAATATTACAGTTTTGTAGCTAATTTATTTCCATTGTCCATTACTCAAATAATCACATTGTAATATCTGTCATTTACCAAAGTTATCTAGTCTTGCACCTGCAATATTACTCTATGTTATACAAGGAGCCCAATCCTATCCTTCCCCCCCCCCAAAAAAAACCCCACCCAAAATGGGCATGCTATATATCCAGTGCGGGAGAGCAGATCAGGAGACTTTGGAGAAGAAAGGGGATTTAAATCCCTTAACCCCTGCGTAAGCCTCCCGCTCTGCAAGTCCGAAGAGAGAAAGGGGACGGGGAGGCTGCTGTTCGGAGGTGATAGTATCCGGAGTGCACCATTGTCATCGGATCCACTCTCTCCTTAAGCCTGACCACCCACCGTTCCGCCCCCCTTCCCACCCAGTTTTCTCCCCTCTCTGCCACTGTTCTGCCCTCCCCCACACCTACCCTGCCATTGATAGATACTTCCTCCGAGGATACTTCCTCGGCGGGTAACACACGTGGGAAGTTTCCAGCCTTCCCACCATCGCCCTAGCAGCGTGCTACTTAGCACATTGCCGGAAGGCACTTTACAGCTGCTTTTCAACAGCAGCTGCCAGTAGAATGCGCATTCCACTGGCGGCTTCAGCCCATAGGTTTGGGCCGTAAGGCTAAAATCCTATACACACTTACCTGGGAGTAAGTTCCATTAATTTCCAGAGAATAGCAAGGAGAGATAAGAAGGCCTTCTTAAATGAACAATGCAAGGAAATCGAGGAAAACAACAGAATGGGGAGGACTAGAGATCTCTTCAAGAAAATTGGAGATATCAAGGGAACATTTTGTGCAAAGATGGGCATGATAAATGATAAAAAAGGCAGAGACCTGACAGAAGCAGAAGAGATTAAGAAGAGATGGCAAGAATACACAGAAGAACTATACAAGAAAGAGCTTAATGTTCCTGATGACCACGCTGGTGTGGTCACTGACCCAGAGCCAGACATCCTAGAGAGCGAAGTCAAGTGGGCCTTAGATAGCATTACTAACAACAAAGCTAGCGGAGATGATAATATCCCAGCTGAGCTACTTAAAATCCTAAATGATGATGCTGTGAAAGTGCTGCACTCAATATGCCAACAAATTTGGAAAACTCAGCAGTGGCCAAAGGATTGGAAAAGGTCAGTTTACGTTCCAATTCCAAAGAAGGGCAGTGCCAAAGAGTGTTCAAACTATCGCACAATTGCACTCATTTCACATGCTAGCAAGGTTATGCTCAAAATCCTACAAGCTAGGCTTCAGCAGTACGTGGACCGAGAACTACCGGAAGTACAAGCTGGGTTTCGAAGAGGCAGAGGAACTAGAGATCAAATTGCCAACATGCGCTGGATCATGGAGAAAGCACGAGAGTTCCAAAAAAACACCTACTTCTGCTTCATTGACTACGCAAAAGCCTTTGATTGTGTGGATCACAACAAGCTGTGGCAAGTTCTTAAAGAGATGGGGATACCAGACCACCTTACCTGTCTCCTGAGAAACCTGTATGCGGGTCAAGAAGCAACAGTTCGAACCGGCCATGGAACAACTGATTGGTTCCAAATTGGGAAGGGAGTACGGCAAGGCTGTATATTGTCACCCTGCCTATTTAACTTATATGCAGAGTACATTATGAGAAATGCAGGGCTGAATGAATCGCAAGCCGGAATCAAGATTGCCGGGAGAAACATCAACAACCTCAGATATGCAGACGATACCACTCTAATGGCAGAAAGTGAAGAAGAACTAAAGAGCCTCTTGATGAGAGTGAAAGAGGAGAGTGCAAAAGTTGGCTTGAAACTCAACATTAATAAAACTAAGATCATGGCATCTGGTCCCATCAATTCCTGGCAAATAGAAGGGGCAGAAATGGAAGCAGTAACAGATTTTACTTTTTTGGGTTCCAAGATCACTGCAGACGGAGACAGCAGCCATGAAATTAAAAGACGCTTACTCCTTGGAAGGAAAGCTATGGCAAATTTAGATAGCATAATAAAAAGCAGAGATATCACCATACCAACAAAAGTTCGTATAGTCAGGGCGATGGTGTTCCCAGTAGCAATGTATGGTTGCGAGAGCTGGACCATAAGGAAGGCTGAGCGCCGAAGAATAGATGCTTTTGAACTGTGGTGCTGGAGAAGACTCCTGAGAGTCCCTTGGACTGCTAGGAGATCAAATCAGTCAATCCTAAATGAAATCAACCCTGACTGTTCCCTGGAAGGACAGGTACTAAGGCTGAAACTCAAATATTTTGGCCACCTAATGCGAAGAGAGGACTCTCTGGAGAAGACTCTGATGCTGGGAAAGACTGAAGGCAAAAGGAGAAGGGGAAGGCCAAGGATGAGATGGTTAGACAGCATCACCGATGCAACGAACATGAAAATGAGCGAACTCAGGAAGATAGTGGAGGATAGGAAGGCCTGGCGGGATATGGTTCATGGGATCACGAAGGGTCCGACACGACTTAACGACTGAACAACAACAAAGTTCCATTAAACTCAATGGCCCTTATTTCTGAGTAGACATGCTGAGGATTGCCCAGTAAGTCACTGAACATTTAAAGGATGTCAGGGCAAGAGTCTCACCATTGCATTTGGGGGCACAATGAAACTATGAGAATAATATGAAGAAACAGTATTGATTGATTAAAGAGCACAAGACAATTTGGTTGGACACATTTGTGTATATGACAAAAAACTTCTCTCTACTCACCCTCTCCCATTTTTCAGGTAGTTTGGTATTGGTCTATTCTAATCCTGCAAGATCTGGCTCATTGACCATGCCTTTCTCTAAGAGTTGCTTTCTCAATTGCTCAGAGCCACATTAACCTGATTTCCTTTGATCTGGGTAGGATGATGTGTCTGAACAATTCTATTTTAAATGGATAACAGAAGGAAAAATGGTCTGAAGATGTTGGAACTTTAGCACCAGAATTCAAGCAGGTTAAAATGAAAAACTATTCAAGTTATCTCAATGTGTGTGACCACAGCCTGGAGGTAAGGATTTTCCTGTTACAGGAGATCAGCACACCTACTGTATATTATAAGATGAAATATAAGTGACTGGAAAGTCTTAACAATCACAGAACTGCAGCACAAGTTGATGCATGTTTACTCAGAAATAAAACCCATGGAGTTCAGGGGGTCTAGTTCTATATAGGAGTGCAGCCTGAGCGTGAATGTTTTAAAACTGATGGGGAATTGTCACCTTACATTGAGAAACGTACCTAACTATTTCATCAATTTGTGTAGTAGCTAATATTTTTCGCTTTTTTGCTGCCGCTTGCAATCCACTGAGCGATAATTTGGTTCAAACCTAACTGAAATGAATAATGGTAATGCTAGTATTTATAACAGACCACATGGATAACTTTATAAGTACATTATGAATGTTAAAGTTTATTTTTCAAAAATTGCAAATATGCATTGTATTCATAAATCTATGCCTATTCATGCTGATAGGAGAGGGTTGATCTACCTGGGCATGTCTTGGGGGTCCATGCCCTCCAAAGAGTCTATCAGGCCACTGTTAGGGATGAGACAAATATGTAGAGTCACATACAAGTGGCACATAGCATTAAGACAATCTAGAATCACCACACAATTCTATATTTTTGGGTTTGTTCCTAGGGGCTCCCTGTGTTCAGAGGACCACTTGGAGCAACCAATGGAGGGGGTGGGTCAGGAAGAACGGCTCATGTCTCTTCTAACCAATTTCTTCTCCTCCTTCCCCCACACCTATCAGATGGTTCTTCAGAAACCCAGGGTTCTTAGAGGGCAAACGGATTGGACATGGGGGAAAGGAGGAGGAACTTAGGAGCAAAGGAAAATAATCTTTCCTGTGAATGTTGGGAGTGGTGAATCATATGGGCTGCATTTGTTTTTCAGCTAGCAGCACCAGTAGCACTGGAGAAGTGTATGTTAATCTCCTCCTAGCATGCTAGGGTTGCATATGTTTTTTCAGCTTCTAGCAAGGTGGCCACGCTCACAACCTTTCCTTCAAGCTCAAAGCTATTAAACATGGCGGCCTCCATGCAGCAGCAGAACTACGGTGGAGCGCGTGGAGCAGGAGCTCCAGACGCTCGCGGGCGGGGGGCGTGCTGGGGGAACTCACAGTGGGCGCGCTGGGGGAACTCACCATTCGGAAGCTTCACGTTGTCTGGGCCCTCCCACCCTCCCTGGAGCAAGTTCGGCTCCGAAATGAGCAAAAAACGGGCGGGGGCACATCGACGTGACGCGAGGGCGCGTTGACGTCATGCGACGCAGACCCCGCCCCCATGCGCCCTGGCGCCGGTAGGGCGCCCGTCGTCTCTGCCTTCATGCATAACACCTCCGTGCATAATATGATCATGGCGGCCTCCATGCACACGAAAGCACCCTGAAGTAACGTTTGTTTCTAGTTGAAAAACAAACACAGCCATTATATACCTGAACCAGGGAGTTTTCTGCCCTCAGAAGAGCAAGACTTCAGGGGGAAACTCCCTCCCCTTTCAGCAGGCAGGTGCTGCAGGGATCCCTACAGAAAGAAGAAGACTTCCAAAGTATGTTCAACAGCATGGGAGGAGGGACAAGCACAATTTTTGACACAAAGAATCCCCCAGATTGCAGGAAATGTACAGTTTGTGTGGGGTAACTCGCAAGGATGTCGTAGAATGTATTTTGCCATAGAACTGCACGTCTGATGAGGGCTTCGACCTTATTGCTAGGCTGCCTGTGGCTCAGGAGCATGTGAATATTCATGATAAAGGATGAGTGAAGGGCTGTAGCTCACTGTAGAACACTTTGCATGCAAAACACCCCAGGTTCGATTCCCTGGTGTTTTCAGGCAGAACTGGTAAAGGCTCTTGTCTGAGACCCTAGAGAGCCATTGCCAGGCAGTATCGACAGCATTGAGCTAGATGGATCAATATTATTCACCCATCTGACTCAGTGGAAGGCAGCGTCCTTTATTCCTATGATATGAGCTCACTGCTTCAACTTGAGTAACATGATCTCCTTGCGAGGGCCATAGCTGAATGAGAGAGTAGAGGTCTTCCTCATAAAAGTCCCAACTACAGTACCAGATATTTCCAGGTACATCCCCAGCTGAACTAGGTGTAGGAGAATTGGCTCAATCCTATCCTCACAGTACACAAGTTGTGAGGACACAAGTGTACTGTGAGGTACACCATCGCGGCATCCTCTCCGCCGATCAGTGGAGCACTTCCACCAATGCAAAGGCTGGACGGTTATGCACCGCCACACAAACCAGCCGCCAGAGGGTTTCTGCCAGTGGATAGGCCAACAGGGGGTGGGGATCGGGGCAGGGTGAATTGCAGCGGCACTGGCATCCACCATATGCAACCCTCTGTTCCCCTCTCTGTTTTCAACTTTCTTGGGCACATGAAATTAAAAACAATTACCTACAATTTTTGTTCAACCCACAAGAAAGAAGGGCATTTTCACTGGCTAGGTTCAATTCTAACCCATCAACCCTCCTTTGGGGTAGGTTTGTGGGTATGGCAGAAGGAGATAGGATTTGTCCATGTGATGGTCACTTGGTGGAAACTTTAGCACACATGGTCCTTAAATGTAAACTGTATGATGATCTCTGTCAACAATATTTAGATCAATTTTGCATTCCCACCTGGAAACCAGAGTTGGAGATCATACGTTTTTTATTATATGGAAAAGACCAGGAGCTCACCAAGATAGCATCTGGTGGGGCCACTGTGTGATACAGGAAGCTGAACTAGATGGGCCTTTGGCCTGATCCAGCAGGGCTCTTCTTATGTTCTTATGTTAACTTGTATGTTTGTTTGTGATGCCAATAAAGGTTTGATTGATTGCAACCCTCTGTTCCGGCCGGGCCTCACACACACACACACACACACACACACACACACACACACACACAGAGCGGCGTCACTAGGGCGCGCACTGCCCCGTGCGAGGGCGCGCGCGCCGCCCTAATGACCCCCGTGCCGCCCGACAGCCGGCCGGCGAGGATGTCTTCGGAGCCGGCAGCAGCGGAGGCTCCGCTGCTGCCGGCTCCGGAGCCATCCTCTCCGGCCGGCTGTCTTGGGCAGGAGGAGGTCTCGGAGCGTCCGCCCTCGGTGGAGCTCCAAGGCCTTCTGAGGGAGGCCCGATGCACAACATCATATTTATAAGGTTTCACGCATGCGCAGTACGTTTCTGAGGGCAAATTTGCTCTCAAACGTTCTGCGCATGCGCTAAACCTTCTAAATATGACGTAGTGCATCGGGCTTCCCTCAGAAGGCCTTGGAGCTCCGCCAAGGGCGGACGCTCCGAGGCCTCCTCTGAGGCGTCGCTGGAGCGCGGCGGGAAGGGCGGACCGCCTGTGCGCGATGCGCGGATGCACGCGCGCGACCGCGCGTCACCCATTGTGCGCGTCGCCCCCAGGCGGTCCGCCCTTCCCGCCACGTTCCAGCGACGCCTCTGCACACACACATACACACCAGCAGGCCAGGCTCCTCAACTCTACACCAGCAAAAAAAAGCTTGCATAGGTCTGAGGAATCCCATAGGACAGTGGTTCCCAAACTTTTTTGACTCGCGGCTCCCTTGACCTCCCTCGCCGTTAGCCGTGACTCCCCATTACAGTGCATGGAAGAAACAGGCACTCTTTACATGCTCAGAGGCACCCTTTCTTATATGTATGTGTATATGTATGTGTATATTCCCAAAACAAGCCCTAAAGTGGATTTTCCATGCTTATGCTGAGCAGCAGCTAAGCCAGGAGTGCGCAGGGTGGGGTTGGGATGCTGCCCTCCCTCCATTGGCAGGCCTGGGTAGAGGGCACTGATGTCGTCTGTGTTAGTCCTATTCATGGCAAGAGAAACATCAAAGCATGGGAGGGAAGCCCCAGTTGCACAAGAGGGAAAGAGAGAGAAAGCTAGCTCCTTTTGGTAGCATCTTTGCAAGATGAAAAACAGATTCTTATACTGCCTGGCAGTTTCCGGGGGGGGGGGGGGGTTGTCCCAGCAAATAGAGTGGGGAACTAACTTAGAGGTGGGTCAGAAAGGAAGAAGGAGAGAAATCCTAATAATTAATCAACCAAACTAAACATAGAAATCAAAGACTGTATGTAAAGCAGAACCTGCTCTGCACCATTTTCAATTGCAGTTCTTGCATTTGTTTTGTGTTTGCTTTATTAAAAACGTTCAACAGAAAGAAAATACTTTACTTGCAAACCTGCAATGTCTCAGGATTTGGAGAGAAACGAGATGCTGTCTTTGCAGCTCCAGCTCCAAAGTACTGGTACTCAGCTTATCAATAGAGTTGTTAATCATTCTTTAACATAAGATAAGCAAGGGCTTCGCTCACGCTGTGGTTAAAAACAAGACGTGGAAACTGCCTACAAACCTGAAGTGTTTTGAAATTAACTTTGAGTGACCCGATGTGAAGAGGCAGCTTTTCCAGATCTTTCTTTTTGCTCTTTCTCTCTCTTGCAAGCAAGAATATGTGTTAATTAAAAGATTAACGCGACGCCCCTGGCTGCTTTTGATGCTCCCGGCCGGCCTGGTCCCCTGCCGGTGCATAGGATACAGCAGTAGCTACACCAGGTGGCCCGGCATCCATCCTGCACTTGAAGTGTCATCACATCTCATAGCAGGTAGTATTGGATTAGCTGGAGAATTCTTAACATTGTTTTAACTTTGTAACCTTTTACTTGTTTTAAAAACATAAATAATAATTTTCTTAAAGATACATGGCTTTTAATCCCATCTACAAAACTGTGAACATTACTGCTGGCCATGAGAGTTTTAGATCTTTTTTTTTAATACAAAGATTGTGTAAGTGCTTCGATTTGACGCCACTGCCCCAGACACAACCATGTTGTGGGAAAAAGGAATGTCTTCAATACATGTGGATGTTCTCTTCTCTAAACTCTCCAACTTACAGAGTGACAATGTCACAAAAGTTTTTAAAAAGTTACTGTTTGATCCTAAATTGTCAGGCACTGAGCTGGGAATTTGCAAGTAAACCCCCCCCCCCAAGGGTGACAGTATTGTGACATGGTGCAGATGAGCCCTTAATATGGCTGTCAGGTGAGCAGCCCTGGGTTTTTCCGTTTGAAAAATGTATTTTGAAAAGTAGATTCATGACAGTGTGCAAAGTCAGTGACCTTGTCATAAAATATTATGAGCATCCAAAATAATGGTAAATCCCATTTGAATTCCATTACGTTCTGAAGAGAGTCAGCCCTGCTTGTCAGTTTGACGTATGCAATGACAGCGTGGTAGGCAATTAACAAAGCAGTTCCAGGCAGTGTGCGGGGATTATATAAAAATGGGGTTCACCAAGAGACAAAAATCTTCCCCTGAATTTGGGTCTACTCAAATGTGCACCAGCTATTTTGCTGGCACAAATTCCAACAGGTAGTGTAACGCCGAGCAGGCCTGGGAAGGAGGATAAGATCTCAGCGGAACCACCACCACTGATCCCTCCCCCTTCCTGAGCCGAGCCAACCAATCCCCTCTCCTGGAACTCCCCCTTTCTGCCCTCTCCCTGCCCCTCCGCCACCCGGTGGGGAACTCACCTTCCCCGGTGGTGTTGCTGCTTACTCCCAGGGTGCCACAAGCGTGTTTTATGGCACATTTGTGACACCCTAGAATGGCGGAATGGCTCTCTTCCTGTCTACGATCTGGACAGGATTGCACCGCAAGACTTCAATTCCTCAGTATCCACAGGGTTCCATTTCCAGATACGTGGATACCGGAGCCAACTATAAACCTGTAAAAAGGTGCAGCGGCCCATTTCGCGGAACCGCCGCGCGTTGTCCTCTTCGGCCCCTGCATGCTGGACGGGGCTTGTGGCAGCAGCCGATTGGCTGCTTGTATCCGGGGGCGGGACTGAGGGAGGGCTGAGCAAGCCGAGCGTGGTTGCTCTCCTCTGTCCCGCCCTGGTCGCCGTGCAGTTCGGAGCCTTGTGGCTAGGCTTCCGACAAGGCTTCAGGCCTAGGCTGTATCGGCCCGGTGGAGCAGCGTGGCAGCGCGTCTTGGCATTGGGCCAGCGACAGAGGCTGCCCAGTCAGCGTGCTGTGGGCTTCAGGACTGCTCCGATGATGCCGAACCGGATTGGTGAGGCTGGCTGGCAAACCCCCAGGCTGGATTTGCAATGATCACCTTAAGGAATCTCCTGAGGTTGGTCTGCGCTGTCCAGCTGCCTTGATCCTTCGGAGTTGGCAGGGATAGGTAGCTCGATCGTGGACCAAGTGTACCTTGAGCCAGGATGTGATCCCCGTTTAGATCTTGGGGGAGGGAGATGGCTAGGTATCGTTTTCCCCAGCCTAGCCGCCTGCTCGCCAAGGGGGGTGTTTATAGTTAGTGCCCTGCTGCATTTATTTGTTATAACAGTTAATAAAGCGACCATATACTCCAAGCACCTGTCTGGCGTGTTCATTGGGGGGTACAGGGATAAAGGAAAAAAATGAGGAAAACAGTTTCTTAGTTTTTAGATGGAAACTGCTGCTTGTTCTTGCTTAAACAAGCTTAAATTGTGTGCTCTGGAAGCCTCTTCTGGTTCGCCAACTCTCCCCTCCCTACTCTCAAGATCACCTCAGAATGCATTGCAATGTATTCTGGAGCTATTTGGGGAAAGGGAGGGGGTATGAATGAAGTATGAATGAATATGAATATGAATGCAGTTCATTTTCAGGAAACCCCCCCCCCCCATTTCCATTCATACCATTTTGTTTGTTGGGCTTACTTTAACTGATGGAGGCAGTAGCTGGTTGTTGGTAGCCATTTTGATTTTCCCACTATGTTCCAGATGTGACATCATTCCAAAGCATTGTGGGGGGGGGAAATGGGGGCTACCACTGTGTTTTTTTCTGACAATGCCCTCGCAACTTGACCTCCCATGATGAATGGGAGTTATGAAAATGTACGAAACCCTAACAAGTGAGAAGAGAAATGAATATTAGTACAAATGAAAGAATTTTAAAAATGAATAGAACTTAATAATGAAAACAAATGTAGTCATTAAATTACAAAACCCCAAAAACCAAAACTGGCCTACACCTAGGGAGAGATCCTAATCTCTTAGCCTCTTTGGTAAACAGGCTTTGGGAAATCAGGTCCAAGATCTAATTCATATCAATTTGGATCTTACACAAACTTTGTTCATATCCCTAGTGCTAGCACCAAAGTCCCAAAGAAACGAATATTACAGCCAATGGAACTTCATTAGTCTTAGCCTTGAGACGCTCTCTGCATTACTTGCAGTGTATCTTACATAATAGGGGGCCGCGGTGGCTTAGTGGTTAAGATGCTGAACTGCAGACCGGATGTTCGGCAGGACAGCAGTTCGAGACCCAAGTGCCGCGTGACCCGACCCCTGTCTCAGCTCCTGCCAACCTAGCAGTTTGAAAGCAAGACATTGCAAGTAGATTAATAGGTACCACTGCGGTAGGAAGGTAGCTGCGTTCCGTTCATGCCAGCCACATGACCATGGAAGCATCTTCGGACAGCGCTGGCTCTTCAGCCTTGACACGAAGATGAGCACCACACCCTAGTGTAGGACACAACTAGCTTTTGAGCAGGGGGATACCTTTACCTTTACCTATCTTACATAATACAACAGGGAGGGACATATGCCTGACAGCATGCACATTGGATGTACACATTGCAAGATGCAATTGTCTATCCTTCTTGGCAACATGTACCTCCACAGTACACTCTCACACATTACAGAGAACACTGTACATAGTTGCATACCCTATTCAATTAAATTGATGTAGGCAGGGGTTCTTCCATTTGCACATAGTTCAATTATTTTTGAAACTCTATTTTAATTTTGTGGGCACAATAATTCCCCACTTTGTTGGAAATCTTGATCATCAATCTGTTTGCAAAAGATTCTTTCACACCTTGATTGAGTTACACCCCAAAAGTGTGTTACACATAAAAAAGAGCAGCATTGTTTCTATTCTGATCGCATTATAACTTGTAATCTTGTATAGCACTGGAAACTTACTTAGGTCTATTTTCTAATCATTTTGCTGAGCCTATGTGACACCAAAGTACTGTGGAATCATAACTTGTGAACACAAAGGGATTGTGAGTACACTGACATTTGATTTTCTTTTCACAAAATGTATAATCATGATGTTGCATCATAGGGTGAATAAAATAATGGTTCGCCTTTTAGTGTCAATCATTGTATAATTGGAAAAAAAGAGGGGGCACAAAAAGGAAAAGGAATACTGTAAAGTGTCTTTATAAAGTTTGGCCGTATTCCAACACAGAGTATTGAGTTCAGTGAAGCTCACTGAAATCAATTGGCTTATGAACACCTGATTTTGTGTTGGACTGTGGTACTATATCTTACACAACACGCATTATATTTGACACCCTGGAAGTTGAGGAGTTTGCCCAGCAAATGAAACAATTGTGAAATCACAAATGATAGGCTCCCAGTGGTATGCCTAGTCTCAAAGCCAATGGATTTGGTACCTGCTGTTGCATCTACATATAAATAGCGTGTGCTTCACTGAACACCCACCCAAAGAGACGCCAGGTGGTTCTTAATTGAAAACTTGTTCTGTGGTTGTCTCATTTCAGAATTCACCAAGAGGACAAAGCACCAATACCTTTTTAGTTCAGTGGCTATTGTTTCAAATACAAGCTCTCTATCTGGGTTAAGAGTGAGTGGGCAGTTTCCTACGTGAAGGGCCGCCATACCCAAGAAGCCAACAAATGCTCTGATTATGAAAAGTACTGAGAGTTGCTGTAGGTTCACTTTGCATTAGAATGAGTGTATTCTCTAAGCTTTTCTTCTGATTTATTCCTTCTAATCTAACACAACAATCAGGGCTGAGCTTTTGAAAACACAGGTAAGGCAGAACTTAGAAAGCAGAAGAGCAGTGTCCCCTCTAAGACACTCAGCGGCATGGCTGAGCTCCACACAGTGAGAGGAGATTGGCAACCCAGAAGTTCAGTGATGACGTCAGTGCTGAATGTTTGGAGGCGGCATGGCAATTTGTCGCAATGCTGCGCAGCTGCCAAAAGGGGTCCATGCTTCAGTGTGGACCCCCTAGAGGGAATGGTGCAGAAGATCTGTGTGACAGCTATATACAGCTATATCACTGGTGCAAGTCCGAGGAAAAAAAAGGGGGGTGTCAGGAGGCTCCAGAGGGGAGAGCATCCTGGTGCACATTGCTTGCACTGGGCTACACCCCCTCCTGCCCCCAACACACCTCCCAGTCCACCTAGGAACTTCCCCTCCCCACCCATGGAACAACCCTCCCCCCGCCATCGTTCTTACCTTGGTGGGGTCTGGGCAATCCATCAGCGAGCGCAGGGAGCAACCAGCAGCTTCTGTCTATTCCTGGGCTCCGCACAGTAGCGTCAGTTTTGCTGCATTGCTGCTGCAGTTATGACAGCAGCAGAGAACTTCCAGTGTCATAATGAGCCCTTAGGACTGGGCTTTAAGGAAGACACTGTATGAATGAGCAATTAGGGAAGCATCGAATTTGTTTGACAGTAGCTTGGCCTTCACTGTAGAATCCAGTTGCTTACACTGAAGAGTCATATCTGAATCTGAAGCCATATAGACCAGAACACCATTCAAATATTTGTATGATTATGTGTACAGGGAAAAGCAGGATTGCACCTGCTAGCTGTGCTCCAGCTCCATACTCATGGCGAACAGAAGATCCAAGAGACCCTACATATGTACAAACAAGACATATGGTGGCTCCACCCACATGATCACAGAACCTTGAAGAGGCAGAATCTAGCATCACACAGATAACGCCTAGGTACATACAATGCTCTTTCAGACCTTGCTCGGAATATGTATGCAAAGTGTCCATGGGACCAGCTCTCGTACTTGAAAGTTTTGTACTTGAAATCCAGTACTTGAAAATTTGTATAGAGATTAGAGCGTTGGAGATTAGTTGTACCTTCTTTATTACATATAGGGCCCAGAAACTTGTATTGCTTATCACGTTTACTTGTTTCTGGTAACAACAAGATATTTGTATCTGGTAACAACAAGATATTGCATATTTGTTGCTATTTCCATGCCATACAATGGGCTGTTGTTGCTGCCCCTTACAGTACAGTACATAGTTTTACCTACGTTTCAATGTACTACTGTCAGTCTGAAATTTATGTTCCTGGGAAACTGATATAATCAGAACTTACCAAAATTGTCACATTAACACCTAGCACTTTTGTACAAACAAAATTCAAGGTCTTGGCTATTTGGTTCATACTGTAAATCTTCAGTCTGGTGCTCTTGCAAACTCCTTGTTTACTTGCACTTTCGGTCTCGCTCTTCATTATCTTGACACGTTCTCTCTGCAGCTTATTATTATTATACTTGAGTCTGCATATTTTTATGCCAACAAACCTTCTGTGCAAACGCTGCAGCTTCAATTCCTTGACCTTCATTGATTATGTTAACTTGTGTTGCTCTTGGAAATCTTCCCAGTTTGCAAATTGGACAAGGTTAGCCAGATGCATAGACCCTGTTCCCCTATCTTGCTCTTAACGTTGTGCTGGCCACTGAAGGTGCTTCGCTATTTGTACGCGACATAGAACACAAATCTCCAACTGACTGAGTCAGTGTAGGCCATGCAACAGGACATCCCTGGGACACATTGATGTGAAGAAAAAAAACCAGGCAATTGAAAGCTTAGTTTGTAATGGAAACTACCAATAATAGACTGGAGATTTCGGTGTCATCCCAGCCTCCTGTTTCCTGTAGTAAGCTGCCAGACACACAACACAATCCTATCCAACTTACACCACCGGTGTAACCAGCGGGGGAGGGCAGGGCAGGAGACTTTGGAGGGGAGGGAAGATTTAAATCCCCCTTTGGAGGGGATTTGAATCCCCTCTCCATTCTGGGGCCTCCCATTCTTGCTGCACTGCTGGTTACACCGGTGGTGTACGTTGGATAGGATTGTGCTAACAATGGACTCCAAGCTGCTGTTTAAAGGTAAGAATCTGTCCATACAAACAGCTTCTTCCTTAGGCAACTTCACTTCCAAAGCAAAATCAGTGCCCCACAGTGCTGGTTGATAACTCTAAAAAGTGTGTGTGTAAGGGGTGACATAGCATAGGGCCAGGGTTTCAGGGGAATCTTGACAAACTGTGCTCCAAGACCTTCTCCGAGGGCCCCAAGAGAGTCACTGTGCCACAATGACCCAGAGGTTGTGGGCAGAGGGGCGGTGGGAGTGGGAGAAGAGAAGAGTTGAGGAAGTTAAAGGAAAGAAGTGCAAAGGGTTACTGAAGTTTGGGTCACAGCAAAAGGCCAAGGCTGAGTCTCCATGGCCTTAGTGCTGGGGGGGGGGTAAAATTGCTGTGGTTATTCCTGGGACTGGGGTTCTTGAGCTGCCTTTTTAATTTTTTTTAATTTTTATTTTTTTAATTATGGTTTTTTAATTGATTGTAAGTCACCTTGAGTTGCCATGGCAAGAAAAGTCAAATATAAAAGTTTTGAATGAAAAAATAAATAAATAATACTCTATGCAGAGTGTTGAACTACTGAATCTGCTTACAAGTCCCTGGTTGCCAAGCATCAATGCCATCCTCCATGATATCGTGTCACTACATCAACCCAGCACAATTTATTCTACAATTGTGCCACGATCAGAAAATAGGATGCATAGCATTTCAAGCACTGCTGCAGCTACCATCAGTGCAGTGAAGAATGTAAAAAACAAAATAAAAAATCCCACTAACATCATCACAGCAATAATCCTGCAGTAAGCTTCTCCCAAATCCTTGAAGAATTTTTGTCCTGCCCCTCATCAACAAAAGACCCCCATATTTGCTTGCAAACAGGACAACAAAAATGGGGGACCTTTTTCATCAGCCCTATTCTCCTCATGTGTGTGGACTGCATACTTGCAAAAACAGTCAGGAGTCTACTTGGGAGAAGAAAGGGGATGGAATGTGCATACCTTTTGTTTTGAAAGCCATTGGAAGAGGGAACATGTGCAGAAACAGCCCTACTTGACTTCAGTGTGACTAATGGCCTAATCCGCTGTCATAAATGACCCCATGATGGAGCAAACGTTGCACCACCATTGAGCGCGACAGAGCCCCCAGCAGAAATAGCAGGAGGCTCCATCTGCGCATGCCAGAACTGCCCAGACAATCCGCCAGTCTAGGTAAGGTGACAGAGGGGGACAGAGGTGTCGCTATGGTAGGGGTGGTACTGTAAGTTCCGTGCCGTCCTAATCCCCATTTACTCCCCTGTACGAGGTGGCCCCGCCCCCTCGCCGTCGGAGCCATTCAATGTGGCCAAGGCAACGGGCAGGAGACTCTGAAGGCGAGGGGGCAGGGCCACCTCATACCGAGGAGTAAACGGGGACTAGGACGGCATGGAACTTACAGTACTGCCCCCACCGTAGCAACGCCTCTGGAGGGGGAGGTTCATGAGTAGTTTGGGGGAGGATCAGGTCAAGCCAGGGGCAGATTGCAGCAGCTGCAGCAACAGTGGCACTGATATCCTATGCCTCTGGTCCAGAGTCAGCATACCCCCTTGGCCCTACTTATATTTATGTCAGCGAAAGCGCTGGAACAGATCCGAGTAGGGGACCAGGCAGTGGTGGAGTAGCTAAGTATAAAATATCTTTGCGTACCTCTCTGTCATTGCCTAGTTGGCCTATAGCATGCAGCAGAGACTGCGCCAGTGCCACTGAATGGTCTGGGCCAGCCCAGGATACAATTGAGCTGTAAGCAGATCTAAATTTGGATGTCAGAGACACACAAAATGCATGCAAATCTAATGCTAAATTGGGATATGAGGCAGCAGCCTGGGCTTCATCTACTGATTCCCCCCCCCCCGGATCATTTACAACCCCTTCCTGTCTGCTGCAGAGAGCAAGATCCTGGGTGTGCTGCACAGCAGGCATGGAGGGGAGGTCAGACGAAAGAACCAAAGTAGAGTTTGTGAAAAAATGGCCCCTGTGAAGGAAGGGTGTCGGCTTTCCGGTTGAAGAAGGGCGAGTTTGCAGCTTTATGAGAATTTACACCGCATGATTCCATCACTTTGACATTCTGATTTAGTTTTTGATTACACATCTCTGACATACATTACCGAGGATTCTACATTGCTGACAGTTAATATCGGAACTTGTATTTAGAAGGATGGGATATTGATACAGGCTGTCACTTGGGACTAAACTGACAAGGCAATGAATGATACCGTTGGCGTTGCTGGATTTAAGACTGCTACTTTCTCATGCCCCGTGCTGAAAATATAACTTTGTTTTCTATCAGCTCTATGAGGCTCTTTATGCAAATCAGTACTATATTTGTGCAAGCAACTGATGGAATATAAAATCTGAGTATATCATGAATTGTAAACTTCTATAGCCTCTTGCAAAGCTTCTAGTGGGTGAAAAAAATGAACTGAGCCAAAAAAACCAAAATGGAATAAAATGATGCAATCCTTGGCACATTAATGGGGAATAAGCTTCATCAAAGTTCATTGAGTAAATAAATATACACAGCGCTGTGATGTAAATCTATAATCCTGATTCTGTTCCTATTTGCTGATTGTATTGCTTTTAACTTGCTCAGTCAATCTGGCAGTTCTTGTATTGTTAATGTTGTTTTCATGCTATTTAATTATGATTTGGAAGATGCCCTGGGAATTTTTATAAACTGAAAGGTGGGATAAACATGTTTTAAACAAAGAAACAAACATTCAGTCTCCACACAATAATAAACAGTAGCATTAGAAATCAAAGTATTCAACATTGGGATGTTACAGTATGTTGTACAGACAGGAGTTTACTATATAAAGACTCATATGATCTTGTTCCCAATTGGTATTATTCAGAGATCTGGGGGTTTAGCAGAGATTGCTGATTTCTCTCATCCCTACTACTTAGCTATCAGGCTGTAATTCGATGGAAGAGCATGAGTTTTGGATGCAAAGTCCAGTTTCAATCCTTGGTACCTCCTGGGGGGGGGGGACTGAGAAAGATTTTATCTGAAACCAGGAGGAGTTGCTGCCAGTCAGTCAGGGTCAGCCCAAGACCTCCTAAAGTTGAATGCCCCCCATTTGGTGACGTGCCAGATCTAGCCAACCATGCACCTCTCTTCCACTCTTCCATTCCAATACTCTTTTTTCTTTTTCAACTTGGGATTGGAAGGAGGAGCAGCAGTGGAAACAAATGGGTTGACAAAGGTGGGTGCTTCCCCCACTAATTTTCTGCATCAGGTGGGCTGGCCCTGAAGAGCCATTTAGTAGAAATACTGAACTTATGGCAATCCTATCCCCCACCATTTTAAGCTATGCTTCCAGATGGCCTGGGAGAGGTAAGCAAAAATATTTTTACTTCGTTGGCCGCCTGGCCGTCAATGGGTCTCTTTGGACTTACGCCAGCTACTTTTCTGGTGTAGGTCAAAGGAGAGGTGGGGGAATGTTGAGTTGGGAAAATGGGGATAGGATCCCGGTGTGTGCAGCTGCCACTGATATCCACCTCTGAACTTCCCCCAAACCACACCCTGCTCTCCCCCAACCCACCTACAACCCACCCCTGCTAGCATCTTGCCTGCTCCAACATGGGCTGAGTCCATCTCTGGTGGGTGTGTGGAGCCTCTGGCTATTTGCACCAGTGGCTCTGATGCACATGACGGTGGTGTGACATTTACACTGCCATAAGAGGGCTTACGGTACTGGATAGGAAGATCCGCTGTCAAAGGCCCTCTATAGGATTCAGTCGTTAATGGACTAATGGGCTGAATTGTTATAGGGCAGTTTTGCATGCTCATAGATCTCTCATATCACATCTATAAGATACGATCACAGATCTCTCAAACGAGGGTGGAAGGGGGACTTATATCTGTCCTTTCTCCCTCCCAAGCTGGGAAGTAGACACAGAAGTCTCCCAAAACACAAAGATCTCTGGATGTCTGACTGTGGGAAGTCTTGTTCTCTTGGATAAGATCTACATGGCTCTTTGACCACTTGTGATGATCCTATACCATGAAGATCTTCTCATTAAATTGCCATTTTTCAGGCTTCTTCTTTTTCATGATTGCTTGTTAATGTAATTCATATTTATTATGCCCCCGCAGAACCAGGCTGGTTATTGCACACACCAACAGAAAACACTGGGAGAAGTTCTTCTATGTGGTGTAATACTTGATTTCTGTCATTAGATGCAATGCTGTAGTGATGAAAATATAAGCATTACACAACACTGAAATGTCAACCACAGCGAAGGCAGACTCCTCATTAAGAAACAAAAAAGGGCTGCTAATCCAACATCTTTCTTATATTTTTCAAGTCATGTTTATCAGTTCTGTTAAAATACGCTATGCATACGATGACTGTGAAACAATGGAGACTTGATAGTATTCCAATGTTATTTAAATACTAGCTTTTTATATTCTACAAAACGTTTGGCTCTGTAAAAACATCTGTGCTCTCCAGTTTTTGAAGATTTGAAGAACCCAGCTGGATCAGTCCAAAGGCCTATCTAGTCCAGCATGCTGTTTCTTACCTAATCCTATGCATGTCTATGCAGAAGTAAGACCGAAAACTGTTATGACCAGCTACAATAAAACACAATCAGATCATCTTTTGGATTATGGTCATATAAACAACAATAAAAATGTTTAAAATGTTTAACACATGTATTAAAATGCTTGTAAGTCTCTTAAATAAAACGCTTCAAAAGTCTTCTTTAAAATACAATAAAAACACTTTAAAACAAAACCAGCATGAGGTTTCTTTCACTGTTCCCTGAATAAGTAAAAGTGCAATAAATAGGAATGCAGTAAATAGGGTGACCACTAGGGGCAGTATACAGGTTCAGGCTGAGGACAGGTTAATAGAGGTCAATGCAGATGGTTTCTGACACTAACTGCACTTGGAAAAATGCGTGCCAAAACTCCCTTTAAATCCAGCGGCAGGACTGCAATGTTTTTACCATTTTCCTGCCTGCTTGGAGGCTTATGTTTGCATCTGATGATATTCACGGAACAGTTAAAGAAATGTCATGCTGGTTTTGTTTTAAAGTGTTTTTGTTGTATTTTAAAGAAGACTTTTGAAGTGTTTTATTGCACATATGTGTATTTTAAGAGACTTACAACTATTTTAATACATGTTTTAAACATTTTAAACATTTTTATTGTTGTTTATATGACCATAAGCCCGAATATGATCTGATCGTGTTTTATTTTAGACGTAAGACCTATTGTGTTCAATGGGGCTTACTCCCAGGTTAGTGAGGATAGGACTGCAGCCCCACTGAGGTCCACTAGTTGCCTCAGAATGAACGAAACAGAGAGTGAGTTTTCACTGTCAATATGTGCACATGTCATTGCTTACCTGGGTTTGAGCATGGACACCTGAACATTTTGTGTTTAAACGATCTTCCAAAATGCTACGTACAGAACTGATAGCTATAAACATGACTTGAAAAATATGAGAAAGATGTTGGATTAGCAGCCCTTTTTCTTTTTCCAAAATGCTACATACCAAGATAGGTATGGTTCTGGAATCTGAAAAGATGAGGGAATTTTGAAAGGGTGATTCCGACAGGTCTCAAACTTAGAGCCATTGAAGATGTATTGCCATTAGCTCCCCCTCCAAAATAACTTTCTCTTGTGATTTTCTGATCACAGACCTGGAGATAAGATCTCAATCACTTGGAACCAAAGAACAATGAGTGAAAGGAGAATTTGACTGAGGCTGCAATTCTATCCACACTTACCCGGGAGTAAGCCTCATTGACTACAATGGAACGTACATCTGAGTAGACATGCATAGGATTGGGCTCTAAGTGTTTGAGTGCTGTTCCATGTTGTGTCCCTGTTCATTTCAGTGTACCTTCGTTTTCAGGGGCTGTTTGCTGATCTCTCCCTTGCGTCCTTTTTTAAGACTATGTGCCCATTTTGGACAGGGATCATCTATCTTCTTATTCCTTTGCTATATACACCATTTTGTGATTTCTCTGTCAAAAAGCAGAAGATAAATATTCTAAAATAAACAATAATAGTAGTTGACTTCGTATAGCACAGTACCATGGAGCATGGGGTGACTGAGTCATGGTACAAAAATCACGGTGAATAAGAAGATATTGATCCTTAGGTTGTGATATATAAATTCTAGTGGACCAATGAAAGCTTGTGGTAAGAGCTTGTACAGGTTCTGGCTCAAGAATTTGTGTGCACAGAACTCTGCAGTTGAGGTCACTAAACGTTTCTGCTAGTCAGCAATAGCACTTCTGTGAGTGCAAGTGGCTTTCTGCTATTGGAAGGTCACAGTTGAATCCCAGCTTAAGAGCTGACTTCCTCCTGTGTTACAGTCAGTAGAAGTAGACCATTCACATGTGCAGTTTCTTAGACATAATAATAATATTAATAATAATATTAATAATAATAATATACAGCATTTATATACCACCTTTCTTGGTCATTGGTTTTCTCCTCCGACTTTAATCCAAGGCGGTGTACATGGTTAGGCTGTCCTAACCCCCCTTGGGGGGGTTTACAATATATATAAATGTCCAATCTTTCATGAACGGCTACTTTCCAGGTGGTATCCTTTTACAGTCTGACAATTCTGCTGGCTGGCGCCTCCCACACTCGACCAACGCAGCTGGGAGCTCTTACCTCTCCCTCCTGGAGGCTTTCACAGCTTTTTGTCGGTGGCATGTCTCGAACTTATCAAGCTCACCGGTCTTCGGGCTTTACTAGACGGCAGCTCTCCCGACTGAGCCAGTCTGCAGCCACCTGCAGCAACAGCTGAACCAACTCTTAGATCATACCAAAGTAGCTTGTCTCCTGGATCTCTTTTCTAATCAAAGTTCTTGTGAGCTAATCACAGCCTTTTCTAAACTCCCATCACTGTAAAAAAAAAAAAAAAAAAGTCGAAGACAGGCATCATCACAAGACACCCATAACTAAGGCTGAACTCCAAAATAGGTTCTATTTATAATGCAAGCTCTCTTTGATTAGGAATCAACTTTCCAAAGACCTAGGCAATTAGTAGTGCAGTTTTAAATTAGTTCAGATCAATGGAAGTGATGGATGTTTTGCATATCTGAAAACCAAGCGACTATTTAGATACCTAAATTGTGTACTCTTGTGCACCGTTACCCATGTGTAACTTTTATTTAAATCAATGTGACTTAAGTGTTTGTAACTGCAGGATTATCACCCTCAGGTGCAACCCAATCAAGTCAAGCATTGCATAATTCCAGAAAACTATGAGAAACTACAGAAAACTATGAGAGTTAAGAATTTAACAGCCCAAGCCCACCCACCCCACTCCATAGTATGCAGCTGCGTAGGCTTACCATAGTCCCAGAATCGAGTTGCGCTGAGGCCTAGAAAAGACGCGAGCCACTCCCAAGGGTGCTGGCCAACACAAGCCGCGGCTTCCGCAGCTTCCGGTAAACAAGGCGACCGCGTTGGCCAGCCGCGGTGCACTCTTGGGAGCAGCACGTGTCTTTTCTAGGCTGCAGCGCGGCTCGATTCCGGGACTATGGTAAGCCTACAGCTGCGCCAATGTAGTGTGCACTGCATGCTATGGTGGGGAGGTGACTAGATGGCCAGTGAGAGAGGTAAGTAAAAATCTTTTTTACTTACCTCCAAGTAGGCTCCCTGATCACCTATGGATCTCCATGGGCCAATGTCTGCTCTTTAGTAGGCAAACGTCCAAGGAGAGGAAGAGGATGGGAATAGGCCGAAGAAGGGGGATAGGATCCAGCATGTGCCATCGCTGCCAGGATTCTCCTTCCATCTCTGAACCATGTCCAGTTCCTCCCCTTCCCAACCCAATCCTTCCAGAACTGCCCATGTCCTGCCCCTGACGCCATCTTACCTGTTCCAGTGCGGCCTGCATGGGCCATTGGTGGGCACGTGGCTCCTCCAGCTGTTCATGCCATGTGCTCCAAAGCACCTGATGGTGGTGTGCCTTTTGCACCATCATAAATGGATTTACAACAGTAGATCAGGAGATCCACTGCAGTAAATCAATTATAGGATTGAGCCTTCAGTCTCTTTGATTGCAATGAGAGTTAAAGGTGCTTAACATATTTTGATTTATTCCTAATGTGGTTTATTTATTCATTTGATTTTTATCCTGCTCTTTCTCGGCGGAGCTTAGGGAAGTATACATGATTTCCCCCTCCACACATTTTAACCTCACAAGAACCTAGTGAGGTAGATTAGGATGAGACATGGTGACTGGGAACTCCAGGGAGCCTCATTCTCACATGATCTGAGACTCAGGTCTCCACAGTCTTAGTTCAACTCTCTACCCATTGCAATACTCTAGCTCTCAATGATGGCAACATGATGTTTTCCGGGTAAACATTTTTAAGAAGCCATGTCTTTAAAATAAATACATATATATGTATACATATACATTTGATGTGCTTACTCTGATTTTATTTTGTTCTATTATTGACAATATTGATTTGATGTTTGATTGATGTATATCTATTTCATTTTATTTGGTGTTCTCCATCTTAATCCTTACTGTGTTGAAAGATGAGTTATAAAGCTTCTTAATGAGTAAATAAATGAGTCACATTGTCATTTAGTAGGTAGTTTCAGAGTTGACTAACTGAAAAATCAAGGCTAGTGTCAATCACCCAAGCTCATAAAGCCTTATTGAAATATACAGATGATGAGAAAACAAACAAAAGCATAGGTTTCCATCCAAAGATCCGCTACATAAGTGGAAGGCAGTGTTGAGTGCGTTTTTTATTCCTTCTCATGCAGGGAGTGTTGCCAGGGTCTCCCCCATCCACAGACCCCCATGCTCAACATTAGATAGTTTGAGGGTTGAGGACCCTCGGAGCAGCTTTTCAGAGGGCATGGGAGGGGGGTTGTCAATGGGAAGCAGACCTCCCACCTTCTCACACAGCCAGAACCTTGAATCCAAATCATCTAAAAGAACTGATGCATTACTGTTATTTCAACAACAGCAACAACAACAAAAGCTGGATAAAACTTTAAAGAAACCTTATTTGTCAGAGAGAGGACAGAAGACAAATAAGATATTTTGAAGAGCAATCATATGGAAGATTTAATCTTAAAGGTTTATATTGCATCTTTTAAAATAAATCAAATACACAGAGCTGAGCAAAGAGACATTTGCAATTTAATGAAAAAGATTACAAGGATAAATGGCTTCATTCAACTAAATGCTCTATTTCTTATCTAGCAAAGAAAATAAAAGATAAATTTGTCATTACTATTAAAAAAAAAAACAATTCCTGACAAATGGTATGATATATGCTACCTATGCAGCTGTACTAATTTTTCTCAAGTTTTAGTATACAAATAAAGGGGAGAAAAACTTTCTACTGAGTCAGACCATCAACCCATCTAGCTCAGTATTGTCTGCACTGATTGGCAGTTCCCTCCAGGATTGCAGATAGGGGTCTTTGCCAGCTCTACCCAGAGACTGCGGGGATTGAACCTGCAGACTTCAGCACACAAAAACGGTTGCTCTGTCACTGAGCTATGCCCACCTTTGCAATAAAACATTTGCATCCTACCTCATCAGTTATATTTCAGTATCTTCTGCCTGGGCAGTAAGCTGCGTCTCTCTGAATGACTTCTTTTGTATCAGAAAATAAAATGTTTTATGTAAATAATTGACATTTTGTTTTCAAATTTTTGTTCGTTGATTTGCCTGGTTAAAGGCTGCAGAATGACATCAGACTTGAGATGGCATGCGGTGGCACATACCGCAGGCAAGGATTTAGTCTGAAGCCAGCTGGGAGTCAAAACAGCTAACACTGATAGGTAAAGGAGAAGATCACAAGCTGGTAAGGGTTAAAGCACGAAGCCAGATCAACAAGGCAGGTTACAACGTTTGAGGCTTAACTAGTCATAATCCACCTTCAGAGCCTGGGTTTGTTGGGGGTCTGGCAGTTGTGCTGAGAGGGATGCTCTACACCAGGGGTGTCAAACATAAGGTCTGCAGGCTGGATACAGTCCCTGGAAGCTCTTTATCTGGCCCCCGTGATAAATGAAAATTCCCAGCACCACCATCAGCTGCTTTCTGCTTGGCAGAAGCGACTCTGCTCAAAGGGCAGCCCACGTGATAATTCCTCTTCCAGCATGATAATTGGGATCTCCCATATCTTGAAAATATGATCAAGATTTGCATATTTTATTTTCTCTTCTGTCATTTGCAGCTGAGTTGCTAGGTGCAGCTGAGTTGCAAATAAAGGATTTGCATATTTTATTTTCTCTTCTGTCATTTGCAGCTGAGTTGCTAGGTGAGAAAAAAAAGTGCTTATTTCTGCTCATCACCTGCTTAATGACATCACTTCCTGCTTAATGACATCACTTCTGGCCCTCAGCAGGTGCCATGAATGCTATTCGGCCCACTGTATGAAATGAGTTTGACAGCCCTGCTCTACACTCTCCTCAGATGGATGAAGGAGGATGCACATGGTGTCACATGGGATCACAGAAGTGTTCTGCTTCTGAAGAGGGGCAGAATCCTAGCCAAGGTTCGTGTGGCATCAAACAACAGTTTACTGCTTGTGGATTCAGTCTATTTTATTGCTTCCATTGATCCATTGGAAGATTTGTGTGTGATGCCCCTTGAATAGCCCTCCTCCATTTTAACATGCCTCTTATTAGACCAAATTGCTTTCCCCACCAAAAAGAAAACCCACCAAGATAAAAGATTAATCTTAAAGAGAAATTGTACCATTATTCTTCCCCTCCCCACCATTTTCTTTGGTCTCTAAAAATTCCAGAGAAAATAGCAAGGGGTCTTTAATTTCATGGGTAGCACCACAAAAATCACAGGTTGTGGAGCACATGGGCAGTTGTGATGAATTCTTCCCTTTCTTTAATCCTGAAACATCACTCCCTTCTGAGAGTAGCAGCAGACAGCAGTGAAATCACTTGACATCCTGATGCATTTTGGGATAGAAGATCATAGCCAATGTTTTCCACTGACCATTGGAGGCTCAGGCTACTTCAGTTCAGGACAATAGTTTCCCAAGCAGAAATAGTCCTTGAAAATTGGCAAATATGATGGCTGGAAAAAAATGGTGCATATATAATAGAGAGAGGGGGGGTAACAAAAACACAATAGTATCTCTGCATGCAAAGAGAAGCATTTTTGTATTAACATATCAAACAAATAATGGCTGCAGGTTGGGGTACAAAAAAAGAGTAGGAGAATGAGAGCGCAATCCTGTGTAAGTCAGGAACAGCGGAGCGAATGTTCTGCCGTTCGAAGTCATTGCAAACGTGCCGTAAAGCACGGAAAAGGGATTCAAATCCCCTTTGAATTCCTCTTTTGGAGGGGATTTGAATCCCTTTTCCGTTCTGGGGCCTCCCGTTCTTGCTGCGCCGCTAGTTAAACCGGCACAAAAGTTAAGTCAGATTGCGCTGCTATTTATTTATTTCCAGTTCAATCCAGGAAGTTCTCTTAGGGGAAGAGCTTCAATAATACACAAAGGAACTAGAGTGTCTAATTTTTTGAGTTAGCTCAATAACCCTAATTTCAGCCTGCCTAATTTTTTGAGTTAGCTCAATAACCCAGCACAAATCAATGGATGGAGAAGATTTGGAAATTTACAATGATGAACAAACTGTTTTCCACAGATTACAAATACAAATATGGCAGCTGTGTAATGGTGTTGCAACAGTTATCTTTGAAGGTAGCCAGAATCATTTTTAGCAAAAAAGATGCATTAGGCTTTACAATATATCCAGTACTTGCTCGCTGACAGAAATCAGCCTCTAGGTTCCTAAATTGGTGAACAGTAGGACATTTCCACCTATCTGGCCACATCCCTTCCAACACAGAAGACTATACTGTAATTTGAATGGATTCAATGAAGCTTGGCTGGAGGCATGTACCACCTGCTAAGCATAAATAGCCTCCCTGAATTGCCTCTATGTCAGTTGCTGTGCCCATGAGGGGAACCTTTAATTACTGCTGCTTTCTTCTCATTTTTCTCCCTCTTTTTAAATAGAGAAATAGGCTTGGGCTGCAACTGCGTTTTATTACAGTTTTCTTAAAAACCACAAATTCCATCTGAAAGGAATGTGGGAGGAGAAGACAACACAATAAGGAAAGTCAACTTTTTGGAAATGAAATCATGTAGGTTAAAAAAAAAAAGAATGAACAAAGGACTGAAATGTCAGAGCAAAGGGCTAGTGTGGACGGATCCTGAGAGACAAGATGACCGAGGAGTCAAAGCAAGAAAGCTTAGCCTGAGCAGAAGGAGAAATATTGGAACCAGGGGCTCAGTGACTGAATGAAGACTGGTGATGAAGGACCCCAGAGTTCAACACTTTCAGAGCAGGGCTGGTCTCATAATGAGACAAACTGAGCAAGGATGGCATGAGAGCCCTTGCTCAGAAGTGTCATAGGAGGGGGGCGGGTGGTGGGCCCCCGGGCGACAAACAGGGGGGTGACAAAGCAGCAGGGGAGGCAGACAACCACGCCATTTTGGCAGTGGGAACAGAGGGCAGCAGAGAAGGCGATGTGTTTGGCCCACCCTCCTGCCCAGCGTCTCTGAAGCGAGTTGCAGCGGTGGCGGCGGTGACGTTACTTCCAGTGGTGACATCACGGGGGCGGCATAGCGACGCCACTGCCCTTGCTTGCCTGCTACCTACCTTGGCTGCATGAGAGCACTCACCCACTGTTAGCCCCTCACTCAGATGTGAAAGGTAGGAAGGGATGGAGTGAAGAAGTGAGGAGGGAACAATTATGGGGAGATGCTCCAGCTCACCACTTTTCTCTCTTCTTCATCTTCCAATCCATCCCCCTCCTCCTTTTCAAATCTGAGTGGGGTGGTGTCGGTAGTGGATAGGTATGGCAGGCAGGCACTCTCACACCACTAAGTGAAGCTGCAGCAACAGAGGTGAGCAGCATTTGGCACCCTGCCTCGGGTGTCCAAGGTTCCTGAGCCGCCCCTCCATCTGAAGCTAGCAAGAATACAGACCTGACATTCAGGAAGAAGGCTGTCTCACCAATGGCCAACTCCTCTATGCCAGTCTGTGTGCTTGAAAGAGTGTGAGTGTATGGAGAGTGGGGACATTGCTCAGGAAACCCAGAATCAGATTGGATTGTTTATTTTACCAAGTAAACTGCTTTGTGAACTTTCTTGTTGGAAAAGAGAATATAAATAATAAATAAATGTCTAGGCTGGGGAAAAATACTCAATAATCTGGTTACATGGGTTAATTTAGCTGAGTGGTCAACAAACACATGTTGGGAAATATTATTGTTTATAGCACATAAGAATACCGATAACATATGGCCCAATCCTAGCATTTCGCAGCATAAGGCCCTTTACCACTGTCTCAAAGCACAACACGCCATACCGTGCAGCCTGGCCACTGCCACAAGTGGCACGTGGCTGGGTGTGTGTGCACCAGGGGGTAATCCACACCCTCTGGCTCAAATGAGTTGGTGCAGGGGGTGGGAAGGAGGCAGGAGGGAGGTGAGGAGGAGGAACGGGGTAGAGATTGGAGCGGGGAGGAGGGCGGATTGAGGGTGGGAAGTGGGCGGTACCGACGGCAGTGGCGCCACTGATATCCTATTCCCTTTCCCGGCTTCAATCTGCCTCCCCAGGTCCACTTGGACTTGTGTCAACTGTATAGCTGGTACAGGTCTGAGTAGACCCATTCAGGCGGCAAGGGCTTACCCCCAGGCAAGGAAAAACATTTTCACTTACCCAGAGGAGAACTTCGGGGCCTGAAACTCCCTTGCAGGATACCGTGCATGCTTGGTTGGTGTAGCTGCATCACCACACAGGGAGATATGTGGGACAGGGCTGGGAATCTATTGTTAACCCTTGAATTTTTCCCCTAACCATTGCGCCTTCATTTCAATACAAGGAAAACTATTTCTTGCTGATAAACTATTCAAATTGCAAGCTTCAGTGAGAATCCTATTCCATTCTTGTTTGAGGACGGTAGAGCAGAGAGGTTTTCAGGCAAGAGATAGCCAGCAGGCCAGTTGCTGATATGCAAGCATGGAAGCATGTGTGAGTCTTGACCATGCTGTTGGCAGTGTTCACCACTACTCACTGACGCGCAAAGGGTTCAGGAGCTAAAAGGGTAGCAGCAACCAAGTTGCGGCATCAACACAAGGTTCAGAACAGCCACTGTCATTTATACCAGTGAACCCAGAAAAATGCTTCATGGCTCCACTCCTTCTTCTGACCTGCAAACCCTTCTTCAAGGGTAAAGACACAAGCAGCCACAAGTGCAGTACATTTCTGCATCTCCGTGAAGCGTTAACCTGGGTTTGTTTGCACCATGTGTCTGACCATGCTGGTGAAGAGATTTTCATGGATTCTTTGGAGTGAAAGAGGCAGAGCTCTCAGTATGTTGATCAAGATAAGGAAGAGTTTTGCTTTGATAGACTTGTTTACATTATATACTGAGTGTCTGAAGGTGCCAGGATGCTGGTAGCTGTAGACAGGGGTGCAGAGAAAGTGCCTGTACAGTACACATGGATGGAATGGCCCAGGGAAATGACAACTGGGTGCGATAGTTAAGCTGCCAAAGGGAACTGTATATGCCAGTAAAGAGAACTGCTGCAGTTTACACACTGTTAACAACAAAGATCTTCCGTTCTTGGTGGAATAGCATAGTACGACTGCATGTGCTACATTAATATCAAAGAAAAGTTAAATTACATGCTATTCACATTCACTACATTGAGGGCCCAATCTTATCCCATGCCAGCCCATAGCATGCAGTACTACTGATGGAGGGGAGGAACCGGATGCATGCTTGGGAGGGGGACCAGATGGGGGAAACCAGATGGGGGAGGAAACCAGATGGCCCAGGAGAGTTTAAAAATATTTGTTGCTTGTTCCCATAGGTTGTCTGGTCTCTAATAGGTATCCTTGGACTGATGCCAGCTATCTTGCTGGCATATGTCTGAGGAGGACCAGGGAGTGGTTCGGGGCAGGAAAAGGCGGATGCAATCTCAGTGTGCACCGCCGCTGCCAATATCCTCCCACTGCCTACCCAACCTGCTCCCTGCCCCAAACTATCCAC
Organism: Plestiodon gilberti rubricaudatus; assembly: GCA_026170595.1. NCBI lineage: Eukaryota > Metazoa > Chordata > Lepidosauria > Squamata > Scincidae > Plestiodon > Plestiodon gilberti. The sequence goes on from JANXHW010000002.1 coordinate 44,626,927, forward strand.
GACTCTTCCCCGAACCATCTCCACCACTGCGGGAGGCATCTGAGAGCTGCTATCATGTATATGGGGCCTCTGGCTGTTTGCGCCAGCAGCCCTGAAGTGCACGGCAGCGATGTAGCTTTTGCTCCGCCAGTCCAGGGCTTAAAGTGGCGGATCACAAGTTCTACCACCATAAACCCTGGATAGGACTGGGTTGTAAGCCAGATGAGCAATAGGTATGACATGCTTTCTTTTGTTGCTCACCATTGAAGCTATCTTCATTTTGCTTTCTCCATAGACTGAACTAATATATTTCTCTTGAACATTTAAATTGTTGTGGGTTATTCCCCCCCCCTTGTTCCATCAACCGCTTTTTTAAAGATTACACAACACTATTTTTGTTTCATTCTTCACTTTCTTTTTTATCTATTCAATTGCACATACCTTTCCTTTCTAATGTATCCATGCTCACTGCTTGTCTGTACAGTGTGAGAACTTGGTAGTAGTATCTAGTAGTCCAATGTGACCTGCAAAGTTATGATGTTCTAGAACTGCCTATTGAGACAATGATCACAAAGTTCAAAAGATAATAAATGAATAAAATTACTATCACCAAGTGTCTTTTTTGAAAACATTTTTTTCTTTTTTCTTGTATATCCAAGTTGACCAAAATAATGGTGATTTTTCAACATCAGCATGTTGGTTTAGGGACATGAGCTGCCATTTATCAAAGTATGTGTCTCCTGCTGGAAAAAAAAAGTGAATGCAGATGGAAAGAGGCTGATTTATGCCCCATCAACTGGCTTGTGTTTTGCTATATCTCTAAGCACATCTTTGAAAGGTATCGTGCTTTCTCTGTCAGCCTTTAATGAATGGAAAAATCCTACCAAACATGTGAATGAACAATAGCAAGAACCAACATAGAGCTGGACATCCATTGATCACTGGAGTGAAGCAGTATGTTTCATTGATTCCTCTAGTGTGCAGTAATATCAAAATGAAGATCAATACTTGAAAAACCTCATAAAGTGTTCGGTGAATATGTAGCACAGTAGTAGGCGACATGGTGGAGTTTGATCTAATGTTGCCAGTGAAATATAGCAATACATTTTCCAGTAAACCGAAACAATACCAAAATACCATTTTTATAATCTGATTATAAGAAAACAAGACAGTTCCCATGTTCATTATTTTGACTGGTATCACATGGGAAATAAGAATGAGATTAAAAAGGATTTTCATTAAATGTAAAGTAAAAAGCAATTTTTATGCCATAGCACAAGGAAAGATTCAGGGTTTTTTTTACTGAGCAGCTAACAGTATCTAGTAACTTCTGCAACTGAGAGAAAATAACTATGCATGTTTCTCCAGAAGTAAGTCCCACTGAGTTCGGTGGGTCTTTCCTTTTAGTAAGTGTGCTTAGGATTTCACAGCCCAATCCTAACTCCCTGTGCAGAGATGCAACGGCGCCAACTCAAAGCCTGCTGTATGCTGGGGGTGGTGGTGTTTCAGCCTCTAGAGGCCCCCTCAGGGTAAGGGAACATTTGTAAACCTCTGCCGGCCCGGTGGGTCAACTGGGGTGCAAGTCTGTGTGGACCCGTGAAGGTGGATCGAGCTTGGGAAGGGGGTGTGGATTCAACCTTCCTCCCCAACCCCATTACCGTCCCGTTTCACCCATATTGCCTCCCACCCTCCCACCCCCTACACAAACATACTGGGGCCAGCAGGTGTCTGGAGTCTACTGGCCACTTGCAGATGTGGTCAGCCCTGGCACTCTGGCGTGTTGCCTTTTCCAACAGCTGGAAAGCGCCTATTGTGGAACTAGAAGCTTACAGAAGGGTAAGGAGATTTAAATCTCCTTTCCCCTCTGAAGCCTCCCAATCCACCCCCTCCCTTTCAGCATGGCTGCACGGGGGGGGGGGGGGAAGATAAGATAAGATTGGGCTCCGAGTTGGTTAACATGACGGGTAATCTTGACTTTCTCCGTTATCTACCCCCTACTTGTTACCTACACAGTCACCTCCTTCCTGTGACTCTGTATTCTGGTGAAACTGACATTGTAAGGGAAAGATCTTGACAAATTAAATTATTATTGCTCCCTAGCAGTGCTGATGTCCCAGATGATATCATAGAAAAAAAATCCCCTCCTCATAGCAGCAGCAATGGCAAGCAAGGGAAAGGCCAGTCAGCTGCTTGGAGGAAAAAAGATGGCTTACCAATCTTCCCTCTGCCCCCCCCCCACTAGCCCAGCAATTCAACACTGCTGACTACCTTGCTCTGAGCTCACTTTTTTACAATGGTAGCCTAAGCCTTTTTCCCCTCGGTCAGCTGAACGGACAGCCAGGAAACAGTTACGACCACCAGGGCCTCTGAGGGGGGGGGGTTAAGGGGTACAATCATGCCCAGGGCCAAAAAGGGGGCCCAGGAGCAAAAAAAAAAAAAAAAGGTGCCCAGGAGCCAAATTCACATGAAGGGAAGGGGCCCAAAATAAACTTTGTACCCCTTGATAAAATTCCTCTGAGTGGCCCAGATGACCACTGCTTGTTTGTGCGAAAGGAGAGGCTCCTTTCCTAGTCCTGCTGTGGCCTCTCTCCTTGAGACTGGTGAGAAGGAAGGTGTCAGGGAACGGGGCCCAAGAAAAGCCAGGCTAATTGAGGGAAGTGGCACCTAGTGTTAAGTGGGCATGCACCCCTTCCTGCTCTCCACATTGCCTTTTATGGACCAGCAGCTAAATACGGGAAAACCTTGGTAGTTTGTATCGCTGCCACCATCCCAGGCTACAGAGACAAGGCAGAGAGGGGCTGTATTGGAAAAAAAAATGCTCTCAGGAGAGCTCTGAACCCCTGGGGCTCTTATTAAAAATCAAACCTATAGTGGTGCCTGCAGGGCAAAGAGATGTGAGGCCACTTACGACAACCATAATGTGTAGCCTGCCGCTGGAACTGAATTTTGGCAGCAGCAGGCGAAAATGACATCATGCCCCCAGGAGGCGGGGCTTGTGGCATCATGTGGGAGTGTCACATAGGCGGTCCCCCCACAGGGGGTGTAGGTACGCCACTGGGGTAGTGGGGATAGGATTGGGCTGTACATTTCTAAAATGACAGATCCCAGGGTTTAAGCTCTTTTGGAAGCAAAAGCCCTTAGCTCTAATTCCTGCTGTATTCTTGCTTCTTGTGGTTAACCTGTAGTGAGGGGAACATGTTCTCAATGAATATTTTGTTTGCTGTTATATATAGTTATATCAATAGAACCATCAGATTTTTTGGGGGGGGTATAGTCACAATACTTGTAGTGTTCCCACTGACACTGTACAGTTAGCTTTATATCTATTTCAGTCCCAAAAGATCACTGCATACATGCACTTGCTCAGAAGTGCTTTATTACCACTTCCCATGCTTCAGATCCAAATCCTGGCATTGAAAAAAAGATCCAGGGATTAAAGTCTGGTGAGCTGTGGATATACGGCACTGACATGCAGGATCTTTCCTGGAAAGAAGTTCCTGCTGCTACTTCCTGCAACAACTTTGGTTTGCTAAGTCCAGGGGGTGGGAGGCTCTTTACAGCTGCGAAGTATCAAACAAGGGACTAATGCCGGTCTTGAAAATAGTATAGATCTGGGAACCCTTCTGGCTTCATTCCCAGAGGCAGTGGAGAATAGAGCCGTCAAGCCTTAGCATATTTCTAATTGGAATTTGGAAAAAGAAAATGCCTCCTTAGGTAGCTATTCAGCAAATATTGCTACCCCATGACGTACAGATGGAAGTCATCAAGCTTTGATTGTTAACATTGTTTGTTTCGATGGAAACTTTGATATTTCCTGTAGACATTTTCTGTACATGTCGATTAAAAAAAAATGACTACATTTCTTTTTCTGGCAAATAACTGAATTATTTTGTGCCATTCAAAAAGTGGATAGTGGCCACCTCCTTTGGGGTAAAAAAAAAAAGGTATCACAAGGAACCACATTATAGGCAATTTTACTAACGATTTTTTTTAACTATCTACATAACCATGAAAATGTGCGCGTACGCAAAAGAAGACTGTTTTTATTATGGCAGTTAAATTCACAAGATGTGACTAGGAACGGTTGGTGATTAGTGCATTTCATACAAGCACAGACTATGCTAATATATTGATTTAAAGTGAAAATAAAGCCATACACCTGTTCCATGAGAAACAGCTCTGAAGTGAGCTCTTTACCATCTGGACTCAATATTCGCCACCAGCCCAGTAACACGTTTGCTCAGGTTTTAAAATAAAACTGCGAGAAATATAGGCAATTGGTTCTATTCTCAAATATTTGTTCTTTGCTGTGTTTGATTAGGGAGATGCGATATGATCTCCGCCATCACATTACAAACATTAAATAGTAAATGTCAAATTGCTTTGGTAGTCTTGTCTTTTATTTGATCTTTTGCACCATATGTATGAATAACCATTATGACCTGTATACTGAATTCCTACGCAGCTATTCTCCTGATGTCATCATAAGAGCACAAAAATGCGTTCTAAAACACAAGCATTAGAAGTGTCTCAGACAATTTGGCTGTCACACAGAAGCATTTGCAACAGTGGATCGGAGTTCCACTGTTTTAAAATGGCTGCTGACAGAGCACACAGCAGCCATTTTCCGAGTGCTGCCACAGGAAGCCAGTGTCGTAGGAAGGGGAGTGGTGGAGGGCGGTACGCCCCCGGGAGGCACGCTGGAGGGGGCAGCTTACCGGAGGTGGGGTGAGAAGATGGTGGTGGGGTGAGAAAATGGTGGTGGGTGTGGCTGAGAACGCATCGGCAGCGATCCAGGCTGTGGCAGCGGAGGCACAGGTCAGAGGGAACAGCTGAAGGCGTCCGCCGCCTCCGCGTGCCGTTTGTTTTGGCCCCCTCCCACCCGCCTAAGCCTGGAGTAACATTTTGGTCTGGCTTGCGTCACTTGGGGCGGGGCGAGTGACATCAGCCGTCATGTTGGGGGGTGGCTGGCCACTGCAGGAGGTGGCAGGGCTCTATGCCACTGCAATGGACCCCACTGCGCCTACCAGAGAAGGTAAGGCAGTGGAGGAGGCAGGGGGTGGATGAAGAGAGGGTGGGGAAGGGGCGAAACTGGGTGGGGAAGGGGGAGGAATGGGGGTGGGGAGGCTGCGGGAGGGGGTGGATCTGGCGGCGATGGTGCACACCGAATTCTATCTTTTGCAAGCCTCTCTGCCCCCTTTCTCTCCTTGAACTTGTGCCAGCTACAGTGCTGGCACAGGTACACGGAAACCCATTGCTGAGCAGGAGGCTTACAGAGGGGTGAGGGGTAAGGGGTAAGGGTCCCCTTTACCCTCCAAAACCTCCCAATCTGCTCTCCTGCTGGATAAAACACGCACCTTTTAGTCATGGCTGCGTCAGCAGAGGAGGATAGGATTGGGCTCTCAGTTGGCTAAGGTGCTACAAGGCTCGTTCTTGTTTCAGGTGCTGTGTACACCACCATGCCAGGACAATAACCCTTGGCCAGTCAATAGGCCCTTTGTTCACACACAGCCAGCCTTTGCACGAAGTGACCTGAAAGTGTAGCACTGAACAGCAAAGTTGGCAAGAAATATTGCAGAACAGATGAGCCCCCCCCCCCGCCTATCTTCCATCCTCGCCAGTATGCCACTGATAGAGCTGGTCTGGTTGGTACTCCAATCCTCTTCTGGCTTGCTAAAAACAAGCCAGAAGAGGATGGGGGCAGCAGCCCCTTTCTGCCTCCAGTGCCACTGGAGGAAGAAGGGTGAAAAAAGCTGCTGTGGCTCCAGATCACTTCTCCAAGCCAACCTGGATGCTTATGGAAGTACCAAGTGGGCAGAGAGAGGCGAGCTGGAGTGTGCCTGCCAGTGTGCCCCTTTTCCTTCCCTCCCTTTGAGCTGCTCTCAGTGTGCAGCCCCTATCCTCCATGCCACTCTGGTTTCCCAGCATGCTCCTGTTCATTTGAAACAGGAGCCACACAGAGGGTGGCAACTGTGCTCTGGGAGCAGCTCAAGGGAAGGGAAGGGAAAGGTGGCATGTGGGCATGTCTCCCTCCCCTCCTCTTATCCACTGCGGGGCACACACATTTGCGGGGGTGGCAAAATTTGGGGGGCACTTGAGCTGCGGGGAGGCATGGGCCATCCCTGGTTCACAGTCATCATCAGGTCAGAATCGGCAATTTTCTCAATATATGTTTTAAACAGGATCATTTTTATTCTCTTATGCTAGCTCTACAAACCCTATTCAGATTAAGTCGGTCAGTGGGGCAAGGTCTTACAGTCTCCTGGTGGGGCAAGGAATCAACATGGTTGGAACAAAAAGGAATCATTAAAAGCCAAACAGTAAAAACAAAACACAAAAAACCCCACCAACAAACAAACAAACAAACAAACAAACAAACTCAGTGTTATGAAGAATGTTCAACCAGAAGACTGAAAATTGCCTGCAAAACAGACCATATGAGACAGAAGAGTACTCAGCAGCAATTCATGGCATGGATCCAGACATTCCTGTTGTGCAAACAGAAGGCACTTTTACTCCTGCATGGTGTCTGCCTGTGTGCATGTGTGTGCTGACTTCCCTCCTCCATCTGCAGCTCTTCCAGCATTACTATGAGGTCATAGAATGTAGGACAAGTGAAGGGATGGACAGAGAACATTGGGGAAAGGGGGAAAAGAAATCATTTGCCAGGCTGCCTCTCCTCATTGGGCATGGAGGGCTGTGTGCATTATATACTAATCATGCTCTGGAGCTCTTTCTCGGGCAGAATTCATAACCCTCCAGCCAGGCGTGGCTTCAAAATGCCACCTTTTTTCTCCCTAACCCCCCCCCCATTAAAAGCAAACTTTGCACCTCTCCCTGGATGGCTGAGGAAGGAGCCATGCCAAATTGAGAAGCCACCCCTTCCTCTTCTGTTCAGCTGCCCAGGCGCAGCCTCTTCACTTGCTTGGGTTCTGTTTAATGCGCAGCTCCTCTGGTTCATTTCAAACATGCCCCGGGGGGGGGGGGAATGAGGAGATTGCACCCAAGACAGCTGAAGGGAAGGAGAGCTCTGCATCTCCATTTCTGGCCCACTTGACTGCTCTCTTAAGAAGCCGGGGTGGGGAAATAGAGAGGCAGAAGGGCCTGCACCAGGGATTCCCCTCTCCTTCCTCTAGCACTGATAGAGGAAGAAGAGGGCCACCACTGCCTGGATCCTCTTCCTGCTCACTTTGAGCAAGTGGGAAGGGGACTGGAGCATGGAATGAGCACCTCCATTGGTAGAGGGTCAGAACTTAGGGGAGTTGGGGAGGAGGGGGGGCCCTCCTCATTTTGCCACTCCCTGAACTCGCGGATCTACAAGAGTCCTTCAGTCCACATCATCAGGGGCCAGACCTGCCTCTCGTACAGGCTTCTGCTCACACTGTAGGATCTTTGGAGCCAAGCCAACAACTTGAATATGTCTTTGTTTCCACAGACTTGCAGGGAAAGATGTCCACAGACATGTGATGGAGTATGTGTTCTTGCACAACTGTGTTCTGTGGACCCATTAGTGTTGGCAGTTTTTTCTCCAGGACATGAGAAAGGTGATTACCTTTCTCCATCCTCTCTCTCTCTCTCTCTCTCTCTCTCTCTCTCTCTCTCACACACACACACACACAGAGAACATTTTTATGCACTCCAATGTAGAAGACTTGAAGCCATGAAATAGTGTTTCTCTCTAAGTGCTGTTTTCTCTGTAGGTGTGACAAAGATAACTTACCGAAGCCAGGAAATCTGAATTGATATTTCCCTGAAGACGGTGTCCTACGCCCTTAGACAAATAACAAGCTTCAGTTCTACAGGATATTTCTTTATCTTGGTCCATTTGGTTGCTCACCTGGGAAAATTAAGGAATCAGCGCTTGCACTGACATATTCTTGATTGAGTGAAAGAGTTACAGCAATTCACATCTTTTGCAGATGCCCTTTTCCCTTTCTCAGATGGCCTTTTGTTCTCCACTCGCTCATTTCCTTCCCTGCTTTGATTTACTGTTCAACTACTACTTTCTTCTCCTCAGCTTTCACCCTCCTTTCCTATCTATAGTTCACATCCTTCCCATTCTGTAGCATTTAAACATGTGTATTAATAAAAGAATCTTGCTGTCCATTCATTCCATGCTTTCCTCACAAGCCAGTCACAGAAGAGTGATATGTTAAACCAGTATATTTGATTTCTTTGTTTTCAGCCAAAGCATTCATCTTGCTGGACGTCAAAAAGGTGGTGTGATCTGAATTCTGTATGTATGCAACTGTTCCAAAGTTTCATTACAAGGAAAAACATATACCTAGGTAACAGAAGTGTAAACCCATAGTTGTGGTACATTGTCTGTTCGATATGGATTAACCTTGAAACTCACTATAGCTATGGAGTGGCATAGGATTGGGCTGTTAGTCAATTTTCCCCTCCTAACTCCACCCTAGTCATACACACCGGAAGACTTTCCTGGAAAGCAAGCTGACTCCGCTCTGCAGGCATGATTCAGGACTGTGGACACTCCTTCCTGAAGCCTTCCCTAAGATCCTCACACTAAATGCCTTAGAACACTCCTGCTCCTCCTGATATACCATCTGAAGATGCCACCAAGTAGTCAACTCCTGGCTCTTTGTTCAGAAGTAACTTCTGGGAAGGTTTCCTTAAGTTTTTTCAACTTCTTCGGTAATTTCCAGCCACAACTCCCTCTCTTATGCTGCAATCCTATACATGCTTAACTGGGAGCAAGCCATATTGAACACAGTGGGACTTCTGAGTAAACGTGCAAAGGATTGCAATGTAAGTCTTTATATCCTCTGCCTTTTCATCCTGGTAACACCACCTTTCAGACCCAACCACCACCACAACCACCCCTCTCACTGGTTCTGCTTCCCCTTTTATTTTGATGCTCTCAGCCTTTGTAATCAATCCTATGACACAGTTTCTCAATCCTACTGACCATTGGTCCATAGTTATAGACCGGGGTGGCCAACCTTTCAACCTGAATGCTCCTGGACCTTTAATGGTTGTGTAGGTGAGGGCTTTTCAGCAGGTGCAGCTGCTTTAGCAGCACCATCAGCAATTGCAGCTGCCAAAATTCTGTTGTATCTTTGAGGAGCTGAAGCCTGGGGTTATTTTTAGATAGGTATGTGGTTTTGTAATCAACGTAAGCGGTCATCTCGGGTCAAAAAAAATGTATCGAAACTAAGTTTGTGTCTAGAGGCAGACAGACCTGCATTTATTGTAAAACCACATGATGAAGAATAGAAACTTAGTGGGATGCACACAACAGATAAACTATGCAGTTGTAATGATATGCAAAGAAGGGGGATGGCATAATGTTAATGAGATATTTAAAGTTATAAATATATGTGTGAAGTGACGGATGTGGAGTGTGCACATGGCTCCACAGCTGTCTTAGGTCAGAGGTGTTGCTTGTTTGCATCAAAGCCGCTGCTTTTTAAATAAAATACTGTATTAGGTTTTGTTCTAAAGGCTACCTCGTCTTGAAAGTTATAGCTCCCCAGGGTGAACCTGGGAGAATTCTTTGCCATTTCTCCCATATATGCACAATGATGACAATGACATATTTTTTAAACAAATGAGCTTCTCCTTTTTAAAATCAAATGTTGGTGCAAAGCTCTTTCTCTGTCACACTACACTGAAGTTGACAGCATTTCATGGAACATCTGCTATTGAAAGATATTTTACTTGGAAACCTTTGAGTGATATCTAAATATTTCTTGGCTCACTGAGCCTGGGCAACCACACCCCTCCCCCCCACCATTAATGCTGATGGGACTCCGACTTAAGTGTGTGCATTGCTGGATTAAAAATAAGTATTTATCACTAGAAAGGGAAGCACAAGCAACTGCTTTTTTTTTTTTTTTAAAGCCATGACAAATGTGCTATAGGAGAGAGAGAGAAGATGGTACACATGGTATTATAATTAATGTTATTTTTTTCCCCTGTGGTAAAATTCGTAATCGAATCGACATGTAGCAGAGTTGATCATGTAATACTTCACACTGTTGCAAAGTGTTTTTTTAATGTTTACCTCAATTCTTTGATTATGTTAAAAGTTTAAACAAAAGCTTAGTCGTCTGTCATTCAAACGATATAATAATAAGACTCAAGGCTGATCTACACGACAGGCAGAGGCTCCGCCGTCGCCTCTGCCTGGCGCCTCCGCACTGGAAGCGGGGGAGTGTCTTCAAGCCTGTTGCCCCTCATGTTATCCCGCCTTCCTAAGAAAGCGCAGTTGCTGTGTGGATGTAACCTCCAAGGTGATTGGTTGTCGTTCACATTGGCATTCAGCCACCCTCCCCCCCTCTCCTGTGATTGGTAGGCTGCAGCAGCTCCGCGAGCCACCTCCAAGCTCTGCCGTCACGCCCCCTAAAAAATAGAACACTCGACTTGGAGTACGTGGCAGTGGGGCGGAGGTCCGGTGGCTCCGCCGGATTAAAAAACGCTCCGCGACGCTGTCGTGTAGATCAGCCTTCAGACTAAAGACTGAAAGTACAGAATGAATGAGAATGAAAGGGGGGGGGTCATCCAGAACTACGCCAGTGAAATCATTTTGCTTCAATTGCAATGAATGAAAGGCTTGGCAGAGTCATTAATAGGGGATGAGTGTGAAAGGATGAATTCCCTGCTCCTCACCTCAACGAGAAATCTTGTTGATCACCCCATTAAAGCAAGTATTGCGGTGGTACTGCAATGCCAAATCTGTTTTGCTTCTCCAATTATTCTGTGGAAGTGTGAACCTCATGCAACAGCATTGCGCATGGAGTTGTGACAGTTTCACACCACTGTTTTTAATTATGTGTTTTGTGAGACTTGAGAGTGTGTTTTTTCCCCTGTGGTTATTTTTCAATTTAACACCTTCTCATTGTACTGGAGCCTCCCCCCTCCCCCATCTATTCCACCTTTTGCTCTTCTTGTGTGAGACATTTTTCCCTGTTGAATACTGTTTCTTACTGTACAGTACAAATGACATCCTGTTGTTAATCTTTTGAGGTAAATAATACCAACAATTGCTTCATGTAGGGGAAATAAAGTTGCTCCATTTGTCTTTATTGTGTTATCACCCTCCTCGGAAAGGTGGTTCTCACTGAATGCCTAGCAGCATAAATCAGATAGGATAGCAGAACAATACCAAAGGCAGGAACCTGAAGAAGAGATGGATTCTGGCATTTGGAAGCTGTCAGAGTTTTGTAACAGGCTTAGATCAATTTAAGCTTACAGTATAATAAACCAGTTTATAATAAAGCCCACACAGTATTAACCTTTGTTGATGTTGCGCATGATAATCAGACATTGCCTTGGAAGGAATATGTTACATTACAGAAATTTTTAACTTGGATGGTATTAAAAAAAAAAGAACAGGCACAGACAGAAGCCGTGACAACAGTGGAACAAAGAGGGAGGCTGTCTCATCTCCAGCCTGTCCTCAAAAAATCTAGTTTCACTTTAGTCTTACAGAACTAAAGAGCCAGGATGGTGTAGTGGTTTGGGAGTCGGACTTAGACCTGGAAGATCCAGGTTCAAATCCCCGCTCAGCCACAAAGCTTCCTGAGTGACCTTGGGCCAGTCACTATCTCTCAGCCCCACCTACCTCACAGGGTTGTTGTGAGGACAAAGAGGAGGGGAGGAAATACAGGTGGACCCCCATATCCGCTGGGGATATGTTCCAGGCCCCTCCGTCGATACTTGAAACCGTGGATAAGAGCAAACACCCCCTCCATGGTTTCCTGAGGGCCCCCCCACCCTGCCTCTCCTGCAGGCAGGCATGCTTGCCCCCCCCCCCAGCTCTTATTTTTCTTTCAGCAAGCTTTGTTTCTTCCTTAAAACAAACAGAGAAGCAGCCTCCATTGCAGGCAAGTAGAACGAGACTAAGTTCTAGAGAGGCTCTGCAAGGTTTCTGTTAACCTTGCAGAGCCTCTCTAGTACTTAGTCTCATTCTACTTGCCTGTAATAAGGCTGCTTCTCCTGTTTCTTTAAGGAAGAAACGAAGCTTCCTGGGAAAAAAGTAAAAGCCTGGGGGGGTCCCCACGCTCCGTGGATAACTGAAACCGTGGATAGCGAATCAGTGGATATGGGGGCCCACCTGTATGTACACCACTCTGAGCTCCTTGGAGGAAGGGTGGTATAAAAATGTGAAAAATAAATAAATAAATAAACGGAAATCTATGTCAACAGAAATAACAACAACAACAATAGTCATCATCATCATCTGGAACCAACCTGAACTAGACCATGGCCTACCTCATCGCCTCAGTTTTGGCTTGTTCTACATTTATCTAAGTAATTCAGAGGAAGTTCCTAGCCCCCCCCCCCCCGTCAGACCACAGGATGTCTGCACACTCACTTCTAGTGACTGCTTTCCTCAGGGCTGGTCAAGAGAGAGTTGGGTTTCCTTTAAGTCCTTAAACTGGAGTTTTAAATAACATTTAAATGTGAGGAAGCTTAAAACTGGAATGTAGGTTACAAGTTAAGGTTATAAGCATACTACTGAATAGCTTACAGGCAGAGACAGTTCCCAGTTCTGATTTTATACTAAGGACCACATTATACATATGACAACTTCTCCAGAGTTGGACCGTTTGTCCATCTAGCTCAATACTGTCTACATTGACTGGCAGTGGTTTCTTTTGGTCAGGGGCCATTCCAGAAATTCCGACCTCTGTTCAATTTCTGTTTTTATTTAGGACTGCTTTTAATGGCTGACATGGTGGGCTGACCTTTTAACAAATGGTTTTTAACATCTAAATGCAGGTGACCCACTGGGGCTGTTTATTTTAACTTAAATTGTTTTAATTAATTATTTTAATGTGTTATTAATTTTAATGTGTTCATATGTATTTTAATATGTTGTAAGCCGCCTTGAGTGCCCTCGGGAGAAAGGCGGGCTACAAATTCTATAAATTAATTAATTAATTAATTAATTAAATATAAAGCGTTTATGCAAAAGCCGTCATTGTCCCAGGCCTATCCCATTGGCACTAGTTGGGAGCTTTTTTTATCTTGTCAATCAAACAGCAACCACCTCATAGTGGGGCAAAGGGTTAAGGATCCCTTCTCCACCACCACAGTCCAATCTGATCCTCCCACAGCTGCTATTTTTGAAAGAAAAGTGATGCCCATCAACGCTAATGATTTTAGTGTAATGGGTTACTTTGGCTCAAAGTCTGTTACCAAAGCCCTGTTTGGAAATTAGCCCCTACATGTTTCTGAATGCATGGCAGTTTCCTGGCAGCACACATGGCTTAGCTCCCCCCCCCCGCCAGTGATGCACCGCTGAAGGCCCCCCCCCCCCGGAATAGAATTTGTTGCTGCAGACAACAGTGGGGGTTTTGCCAATGTCTTGCTGGAAGAGGTGAGGCTACACCAGGTGTGCTACTTCAAAGCTACATGCATACAGGCATGTGTGGGGGCTAACTTGTCAGCAAGATTTCAGCTTAGCACTTGTGGGATAAACAGACAGGTTCTCTTTTGGATTGGTAACAGGTTAAAGAACAGGAAGCAGATTGCAAAAACAGAAATTCTCCCAATAAAAAGTAAACATGTAGGGAAGAAAAATGCTCTAAGAAAGATTTCTCCAAAGAAAGTGAATGAGCAACAAAATTGCATTAGCTTTTTCATATGAGGGTAAATTCTTTAAACCTGCTTTCCCCCATTTAGGCCTCTACACACACACACACACACACACACACACACACACACACACACACACACACACAGAGAGAGAGAGAGAGAGAGAGAGAGAGAGACTGTACTAATAGAGATATACAGTGTGATTTCTGAATATAGTCCACAGTGTACCTTTAATTGCTATGTTGCGGAAGTAAAATTTATTCAGGCCAATAACAAGAGATTTTTTTTTAAAAAGGTATGTTAGCTTTATTAACAGGTATGCACATAACACATGGAATGTGTTACTTATTTTATAAGTTGCATTTTCCATGTTTTCCATTCCTCTACATAGAGGTAGCTCACCTATATTCAACAATGTGCCATTATACTAGAAGTCGGCTGCCTTTGGCAAGTCTATTTCACAGAATTGCTGCCGTATCACAACATTTTTGTTACCTATACGTACTTAAAACAAAGCAAAAACACCCACAATCAATGCATAGAATGCTGCAACTTTAGTAGCAGCCCCTTCCCCCTAAGCCATTTGACTGAAAACACTTGTCTTTTAGTGCATGTACTTAGAACATAATGGTTCCTTTCAATAAAACTATTGAGAAACACTTTTGCTTGCTCTTTGGGGTTTAGTGTGGCTTGTTTATGGAGTGCCAATTACAACTAATTTGAACCAAAGAACCTCTGGGCGCTTCCATATTAGGAAACAATTTTAAAATACAGTCATATAACAATGAAATGGTATTAGAGAAACAGCCTGGAGATGTCTAGTAAAGAGGTTCTCTGGGAAAACAGACGGAATCTTAGAAATTATTTTCTTAAATTGAGGAAATGCTCTTCAGGTTGATAATCGTTCTCTGTTCTCCAGAGAAATTTCTCTCCCCCCCCCTTTTTATTTCTTCACAGATGTATATAAAGTGGAAGATGTCATTGACTTGCAGCATTGACACACAACTTTTGGATAATCAGGTCCAGTGATTTTGAAACTTTTAACCTTCAACAAGCCCATTTCACATTAGGCTGTCTTCTGAGGAATGCCTGCGCACTGCCGAGTGTTGTTGTGATGGGGAAATATTTGAGGTTTCATGCTCGGTTCCGAACCCTGCTGACCAGGTCTGTTGACCTATATGAACTTCAGGTGAACTTCAGAACACTGCAAACACTGCCCTGCACTTCACTCTCCCCCACTGCAGAAGATCAATAGTGCTGTGCAATTTGTTTTCAGGAAAGCTTGCCTGCCATTACAGATCTTCTCATTCATTGAGGATCTCCTAATAAACTTCTAAGAAACCCCAGAGTTCCGCTGAACCCAGTATGAAAACCATTGATCTAATCCCATATGGCAAAACACCAGTTCTGATGACGCAGCATGCCGATTAGTTTGGGCCATAAGCCAAGGATTTTCAACCTTTTTTAAAGCAACCAATGGTACTTGCAGGGATCACCACGTAGCACCTTTTGCAGATACCACATGAAGGTACCAGAGATGGCAGCAGTAGCTTGCTCCACAGTTGTCCCTGCAGTAAGGAAGAGGTTTCCAGTGTGGTCAAGACAGATAGAGTGGCTACAAAGATTACAGGGGTCCATGCAAGAGCCCAGACCTGTGCTTGGCCAACCCGTGAGGAAGTGACAGTCCACTGCTTCCTCCCAGCCTGGCAAAAACAGGCCCTTGGGAATGCTGATCAGGTGATTATGGGAGAACAGTTACGACAGCAGACCGTCTTCTACATTCTCAAGTGCCATTTTACAACTCCCAGAGGGGTTGGCTCCCAACGCCAGAATTGTTAAATAGCATCAGGGAAAGAAAAAAATGATTTGCTGCTACTGCCTGTTCCCCACTGCCTTCTGCTAAGCATCCTCATTGGGATGACTGAGAGGCAGTGGGGAGGACCAGCAGCACCATCTTCTTCCCCTGGTGCCGTTTTATAAATCCTGTTGCTGTTGCTCCCCACCGTCACCTGTTACGAGCCAGTGGCCCAGGGCCCAACGAGGAGGCTTACTAAGCGGGAGTGGGGAGCAGGTGGCAGCAGCAGCAGCAGACATGAGTCCTCCTTCACAACTATAGCAGCAGCAGTAGAGCAGGACTGTCATCCATCCTCTGCCAGGATCCCAAGCACCATGGAAGAAGTAGCTGGCATGCACATGAGTTTTCCAAAGCATGGGAAAATATCTTGCATGGGAAGTTTTTGCAAAGCTTTTGCACCAGGGCCCTTCAAAAGCTGGAGCCATTCATGAGTCACGACTAACTTGCTTTGGATAAAACCCATAGTAAATATAAAATTAGTATCATCAACTGATACGTTTCAGGCTATGTGCCCATCTCTATAAGCCACCGTGGCATCAGTGGAATCAATATTATACACCCAGATAAACATTAGAAAGCACAAATAACTGTATTTGCTGTATTAAATGTGCAATGGCAAGATCATCTATACATGTCTATTAGAAGCCTATAATAATCTGGACTTCTTGCAAATCCCTCAAGCTGTCTCGTGTCAATGCCAAACTACCTAACTTGCCCTCCCATTTATCTGACCTGATTAGCCAAATATTTTGGATGTCCTCCAGGTGGATAAATGAAGTTTGTACTTCAGAGTGTACATGTATTTATGGTCTTTTAGAGAAGATGGTAGGCTTGGAGCTTAAGCTCACAACCATTCATTGGCAGTAAGTGTATTTTATTGCATTTCTTCCTCTTCCATGAGGTAATATTATACCAGAATTGTAATTCTACACTGTGTGCCCCAGGCTTATCCCAAAATCCATATTAATCACATTTCACTGCAAGCCCTGCAAGCAGTTTCACCATGACATCATACTACTAGTACTTCTGCTCTTTTCATTATTTATCTATTTGTATAGCAATTTTCAGGATGCAAAGTGCTTCAAAATGTATTTATCTGCAAGGTTTATACCCCAGTTTTTCATGAAGTTACCAAAGCAGCTTACACAAGTAGCAATAAAAACAAAGAAACAATAACAAATTAAACAAATGGATCAACAAAAGAGTTAAAAAGCTGTTTCAAACAAAAAGGTCTTCAGCTTGTGCCTGTAGGCCAGCAGAGAGGAAGCCAGTCAAATTTCCCCTTGGGAGGGCATTTCATAGGTTGGGCACTGCCATGGAGGAAGCCCTCTCTCTGATTGATACCATGGTTGATAGCATTAAAGGCTGTTGAGAGGTCCAGGAGAATCAGTGGGATTATTCTCCCTCTGTCTATCACCTGGAGATGTAAAGCCACCACTTTCTCAAAGATTTTACTCAAAAAGAAGCAAATTTGACACTGGTCAATGATTGTTAAAATTGCCCAAGGGGCACACCACTGTCTCTTTAAGAGATGTGGGGATAACGCCATCCCTCAGGCAGTCTATGTCACTCAGTTCAAAAGCTACACCAGGCAAATTTCAGCAACCGTGATGGACATGAGTCAAGAGCACAAGTGGTAACCGTCAACCTTCCAAGTAGTTTGTCCACATCCTCAGGCAACACAGGCTGAAAGGTACTCGAATGAACCTGATGAGCTGGTGCATTAGCTCCATCCATCCCAACTATGGTATTAACTGTGAAATAGACGTTGGAAACATCTTCGGACAGCGCTGGCTCTTCGGCTTTGAAACAGAGATGAGCACCGCTTCCTAGAGTCGGACACGACTGGACTTAATTGTCAAGGGATACTTTTACCTTTTTTAGACGTTGGAGGAGAGCAGGCATGACTGATTTTAATCTGTGAAATACATAGCAAACTGGTCTCAGTGGGCCACCAAGGCCTGTACCCTCTGTTTACTTTTATAGGATGGATTTCGCTCATTATTTGAGAAAGTTATGCTGGTTGGCAGTATGCAGACATAATGGTGATGGAACAGTATGATATCTTTGCCGCCACAGAGCAGGGGGTAGTTAACCCTTCTCGTCCCTCCCATATCCTTCCCACATTATGCCCCAATCTCCTCCCCATTTTAGCCTCTCCGCCGGTGGAGATGCACCAGCATTGGGGTGAGCTGTGTCAGCACAGCATTTTCCCAGAGGTCCATGGCATATCCATCAGTGGGCAGACATCTATGTCAGCAAGGCAGTCCTTGCACTGGTGTATGCAGAGGTACGCTAGGATTGGGCTGGAAGTCTGTGATAAGAGAGACAGGAGCAGGTATTTTCTGAAGAAACCTCTCCATTTCAATGCCTTCTAAAATTGCTCACCATAAAGTTTTAGTTAAACCCTAGAAATGAACTGTAAGACATAGCCTTTCAGAGTGCGTAAGTGTCCTTCTCCAAGGTATCACTTAATTTCCTGACAAAAAGTCCCCCTGCCCAGGCAGACATACTTGACAGAAAACTAATGATCCATCATGTAATTTCTCAGCTCTCACCATTCATCTACAAGACCTACTTTGGGAACCGAAAAAACACCAATTTTTCTCTTTTTCTCCAAGGTAACAATCAAGTCAATTCCATTAATTTTAATAGACAATTTAGCAGCTTCAATGCCTTCTACTGGAACTCAAGATCTGTCACCTTTTGTCATTTAAAATATCTGAAATGGAGAACAGCCTCCCGTGTCAGCGAAGCACAATGCCAGCCAGCCCATTCATAAACTCTAAATTTGATTGACTCCATTTTGTCCATATTCCATTTTGCTTTCTTTAACTTCAATGTCAATCAGTTTCTAACAAGAAAAAGGCAACATCTTGATCTGGGACTCTAACAGCCCAATCCTACCTACATCACTCAAACCCCCCCCCCCCAAACTATGCAGCCGTGCCAATGGAGCGCACACTGCATCCGCGGGGGAGGGGGCTTGGAAAGGTCTCCTTGGGGTAAGTTGTAAATTATTGTTCACCAGGGAAAACCTCCACCACTATGAGATTCCTCAGATCTACGCCTGCTATTTTCCAGGCATAAGTCCAAGGTGTGTAACGGCAGCAGAAAGCGAGATGGAAGGGGTTAGGTAATGTGTGCACGTGAATTATATGCCACTCGGGAATCAGTCCTGCAGAAGATTATGTAATGATCCATTCACAAGAGATGGCATAACAACAAAAACTTCCATTGGAGTCAATGGGGAGTCCGAGATGACAGCTATCTCTGCTCTTTCTCTACCCCCACAATCGCAACGGAGGACAGGATTCCAACTAAAGGCTAACTTACACCAAATTTGTTTGTGAGGTCGCGAGCGTAGGGGACAGGACGCCCCGCCCCGAGACGCTGCCCTGGCTCCACCGACTCCTGCTGCCACAAGTGCACTCCAGTTGGCTGAAAGCCCCCCTCTCATCCAATTGGTGAAACACTTCACTCCACGTCCCGCCCTCACTTTCTTCTGATTGGCCAAAAACGGCCAAATATCAGCATGGTCCACGACCGATTGAAACGGAACTTGGAAGAGCGCCGCTCTCCCGTGTTCAGTGGTGATTGGTTAAAAAGGAAGCCACACTGCTCCGCTGCTGCTCACGCCGCACACGGATGGGACGCGCCGGAATTCGTGCGGTGTAGGTCAGCCTTAACACTACAGCCAATCACTCACGGCATATCATCAAGTGTATTTAAGCTCCAGTCACTGGACGCTTTCATTATTGTGTCTGAAAGTGACCCCCCCCCCACTCACCAGCAAAATGTTGGTTCTCTTCAATAGAATAACGATGCAAGCTATAAAATTTGCCTACATATGGGGCATCGTTCCCACGGAGAAACTCAAACCCTTCTCTTGGGACATCTCTGTGATCTCCACTCACTCAAGCCTGATTCACACTACAGTTTTCCAGGCTCGTTGCGGATCTGCGTAGCGTAGCGCGGAGCTGTTTTTGATGCTTGCGGAGCAGAAACGCAGAGGCAGGAAAGATGGTTTCCCCTCAACGTTTGAGGCGCTTGCGCTTGCGGAGCTGGAGGGTTCGCGGAGCTACTGCAGCCTACCAATCGGGGAGAGTGGCTGCATGCCAATCAGAAGTACCTCCAATCACCTTCATAAGAAGGCGGGACAGCAGGAGGACTTCCGGCCAGCTCTGCGCGCTGGGGCAGGGGCAGGCAAATCCGCGCCTGGAAAACTGTAGTGTGAATCAGGCTTCGGGCCTTCTGTTCGCAGAGTTGACGGAAAACACATGCGTTACTCTCCGCCCTGCTCTCGTTGCTTCCTTCTCCAGAAGGATTTTTTTATTAATAAATTTTATCACATTTGTTTTTAACACCCTTAAGGAACATTTGCATTTTTTTTCCAAATTCTCATTCACTTCACAATCATTCAAGATAAACATTGTTTAAAAAAAATTACTCTCAGAAAACCTTTTCCCTAACCTAACCCAATATGGTTGGTTCTAAAGCCCGCAACATCCAAAAATGATACAAAGAACAATATCCCTCCGAAATGCAATTATGATGAACTCATTAACGACAAATTTCTGGAGGAAATGCGGTTTGCGTGCAAAGTTAGGACGTTCTGCGCCCCCCCCCCCCATCATGTAGTTCAGATTTGCACACACAGAGACTCTCATCAGCACACTTTACTACCCAGTTTCTAGCTTGCTAACCAGACAAAGGGGCACTTTCAATGCGATGGTTCTCATATACTGTAGTACTTAGCAGGGGCAGAAAAATGCAAGAGGCACCTACTGCGCCTGCGTCCGAATCACGCTCTCGTCAGGTGACATCAGCCAACCGGGGCGGGCGGGGACTGGAGGCGCGTAGCCTCGCTCAGCCTCCATGGCAGCGTCTTGGGCTGCCGGAAGCCTGAGAACTTCCGCCTCACCTGACGGGCTTGGCGCCGCTTAGGCCGCGCCCGCTAGGGCCGGAAGGGACGCGATGCGACGGCTGCCGCTCCTCCTCCCGCTGCAGCCGTTCCCCCTGCTGTGGCTTCTGCCGGCGCTGCTTCAGGTGGCCGCTGCTGCCCCCGAGCCCCTCCCCACGCAGCGGCCGCAGCAGGTCTCGTTCTCCGAGCGGCCCGGTCTCGCCGGCGTATCCGCCGCAGCCCCAGGCGGCACCGGCTGGACCCGCAATGCGAGCGACAGCAGCAGCAGCAGCACCATCCTGGCCGACTCTCGCAACCCCCCGCCCAGGACCCAGCGCGCCCTGTCGGTGCTCGTCCTGGCCAGCGGCGCCCTCATCGTCTACTTCGTCATCCGGACCGTGCGGTGAGCGGCGCCGCGGCCTCTTCTTTCCGCCCGGGAAAGCTTGGTGGGGCAGCTGAGCAGCTCGAAACCTCCCTCTGGCTTGATCTGTGGATGAGCCAAGCCTGGAACAGGACGTGGATAAGGCGGGGGTCGCTGATCCGGTCTGATCGCCTCTTCCTTTCCAGGCTATTGGTTTTGCCCCCAGAACGCGCCTTTCCCTTCACACGTGTGCCCTTCTCTCTGCGGAGCTTGTTTGAGCCCCGGCATTTCGCGCTGTTCAGGCGGCCTTTGTTGCGTTGCTGCTGGCTTTCTTTCTCATCCCTGGCTCTTCACGCGAGGCGTTGTGTTGTACTGACCTGCTCCAATATTCTTGTTACCTTGCCAGACTGGCATAATGCAACAAAATCACTATGCCTCGTAGGAATATAGATTTACTGGCCCTGTCACTTTTTGCAAACTCCAGGAAAGACCATAGATCGGTGGAAGTAAATATGCTTTGCTTCCCAGGTTCAGGCTCTGGCATCTCAAATTAGTGAATTGGACCTGGAACCAGCTGGCAGGGCTCTGCCAGATACCCCTGTTGAGCTGCAGCCAGTGAAACCATTGGTTTGGCTCAGGATCAGGCAGCAGCTTAAGCCTTATTACTCAGTGCTTGTCAATAAAGCTTGTGTTTTGCAGTTGTATTCATTGGGGCTTACTACAAGCTTTTGTTAGGTTAACAATGTAATCCTGTGCACACTTAGCTTCTAGTAAGCCCCATTGAATGCAGTGGGACCTTAGCCTTAGGATTGTGCTTGGAGTGTGTGAGGAGAAATGCCCCTTCTCTTGCATTAACATGGCTGAGTTGTCACAAATTTTAGTGGCATTCTTGCCAGCATCACATGGTATGACGCTTTCCTTCTCTACCTCTCAACATTCAAGCACATGAAAGCGGGCAATTGCCACCTTCTTTCATTCTGCCTCATCTACAGCCTGGCTTGCTCTGTGTTGGTGTGGAAAACGCCACAGATCCTCAGAGTGAAGCGCTGTGGGGTGGGGGTGGAGATTTCCGAAAGCAGTTGAGAACAGCTCTGTGGTTGCAGAAATATTAATTGTCCTATATTGTACTGTTTTTCAACAAACTTCTCAAAGTAGCTTACTACTTATTGTACTTACTACAAAATGAGTTAAAAGAAGGTTCCGTGCCCCAAAGTGGCTCTCAGGCTGTCCTTTTTTTTTAAAGACACAGGAGAAACACCAGCAGCAACTGCTGGAAAGTGTAACTGATGAATAGGGGCTGTTGCTCTTCCCCTCCTACATATAAGGGAAGCACCGCTTTAAAAGGTGCCTCTTTGTTCAGAGTGCAATCCTGTGTAAAGATCCAGGGGTGGCCCTAGGGTCGCCCGCCAGATCCGTGGGGGAAGGGGATTGCCCAATGGGCCTCCTTGGCTTTCAGCTAACTAGGCTGGCATAAGTCCGAGGAGGCGGTGTAAAGGCTGAGTGGGCCCGGGAACAGGGATATGGCGGCCACCATCCCCCCCCCCCCCGGACCGGCTCGGCCAATGGCTCACCGCCTGGACTGCTCCCACACCCGGTGGGAGTTCGCTTACCTTCTCCTGCTGGCCTCCGCTCCAGTGGGCCTTAATCCAAAGTAGTCGCAAACATGCTTTACAGCATGTTTGCGACACTAGAATGGCAGAGCATGTGCTCCGCCGTTCTAAAGTTACGGAGGATTGTGCTGTCAGTTAGGAAGGCTTAGCTAGGAACTGGGTGAACAGGCAAAGAGTGCTAATGGAAATCTGTGGATGTAATCTAAGATATGTTGGGGTAGGACGTTCAAAATTTACATATAAAATGGTATCTGAACTGGCTGTGACAATCTAGGAAAGAAGACGGGGTGGATAGCTCTGTGAAGATACCAACTTGATGTGCCAGTAGCAATGAAAGACAAATTGTACATTATGGAATATTAAGAAAGAGACTCAAAATAAAACAGTTGGTATCCTAATATCTTAATTTAAGTTTGTGGGTGTGACTTCATTTGGAATTCTATATCCTCCCAGTTACCCCGTTTCAAAAAGGATATCCTAGTGCCAAAGTCAACTAACGGCACAATCCTATTTTCCTCCCCCCCACTGGTGCAGCTGCACCGAAAACAAGTGTGTTGTATCCAGCGGAGGTGGAGGGAGATCATGAGACTTCAGAAGGGAAAGGGGATTTAAAGCCTCCAGCTCCACAATGGGTCTCCTTGGACCTGTGCCAGTTCTTTAGCTGATGCAAGTCTGAGGAGAGAAAAGGGGTGGGGATAGAATCCAGCGCGTGCCATCACTGCCAGATCTACCCCTCCTGCAGCCTCCCCGCCCCCCGTTCCTCCCCCCACGCTCCCACCGCTAACTTACCTGCTCCGGCAGATCCAGGGAGATCCACCAACGGATGAGAAGTGCTACTGCCTCTTGTGGCAGCACTCCTAAAATGGCTGCCAACAGAGCACTGCGCACGGCAGCCCAATTCCAAATAAGATTGGGCTGTAAAATGATCAAGGACCTGTCCAACAAGAAAAGGCAAATGTGTTTGCAGCTTTTTTGTTTATTAAAACATTCCTAATCTAATACTCAAAAAGTTGGTAAACCTGTGTTTGCAATCTGTTTCTTCACATTGCACGTGGAGTCTCACATAATTACCGTATTTATTGGCGCATAAGACACACTTTTTTGTCTACATTTGTGACCCAAAATAGTAGGGTGCGTTTTATATGCCAATACTAAAAAATCCCTTTTCCCCCCTTGCCCGTTTTAAAGCATTTTCGGGCTTACCGCGTTTTTCCGGAGCCAGAGAGCTCCCTTGTGCTTTCTTCCCTAACTAATCTATCCGATCTACAGCTGTTTGTCGGGTTTAATTTATGCACGTGCATGAGTTGAGCTTCTCATCAGCCAGCAGAGGGCACTGTGCTCAGTTTAGTTCAACTGAGCTGCAGAGGGCCTGCTCTCCTGGATGCTGAATGAATGCAGCATGGGTGAGCTTCTGAACTGGGCCTAGTTGGGAGGCTTTGGAAACTGTGCATAGGTTAGGTTAGGTTAGGTGGGGTGGGGGAAAAGAGTTCAGCTGAGCTGCAGAGGGCGTGGTCTTCCCAGCTCTCCTCGGAAGGGTAAGCTTCTGAACTGGGCCTAGTTGGGGAGGCTTTGGAAACTGCATAGGTGGGGTGGGTAAGAGTTGAGTCTGGAGTGTTTTTTTTGTACTTTTATGTTGTTTACTTTGGAAACTGTGCATGGGTGGTTGAGGGAAAAAGAGTTGAGTCTGGGGCTTTTTTTGTACTTGGGATTTATGTTCTGGTGCATTTTGTTCATGTGTCTTATTGCTGTGTGTTTTAAAAGAGATCCTGGTATTTTTGTGCAATTTATGTAAATTAGCTAATTAAGCAGCCAAGCAGTAAGTGGCCCAAAAATGCTTTAAATCTTTTTTTCTTGAAACCCAGGGCCAAAAGGAAGGTGCGTCTTATACGCCGGTGCATTTTATATGCCGATAAATACGGTAAATATTCATCCGTTCTGTCATCTTCCCTGAAAATGTCCCCTTCAAAGAGAAAATCAGTGTACGCTTCTTCTTGACATGCTAGTTTTCTATGTATAGAATTGGGATGGAGGGGGAGAAGCAGCAGCATTCTGTCGTGTCTGAAGTGGTACAGACCAGACACAGGCTTACGACCTTGCTTAAGGACTGACATGATAGTTATGAGACCATGAATGCTGGACAGAAAGTGGTTCATTTTTTTTAATTCACCCCTTCAGTGCTGGAATGTGGAGGTCACTGATCTACAGCCCAATCCTAACTAACTTTCCAGCGCTGATGCAGCCTTGCCACAATGGGGCAAGTGCTGCATTCTGCGGGGGGGGGGGGAGAGTTTGTTCCCTTACCTTGGGGTTGCATCGCTGCTGGAAAGTGGTTTAGGACTGAACTGCTAGTAGGAGATTTGTGAGATTAAAAAGTTCTTCATGTAAGGCATACTTGTTGAATTCAGCGCCACACTATGATAGTTACTGATTTAGATTTCATCCAAAGGGGATGAGACAAATTAAATTGTAGAAATGCCATGTTTAGAGTTAATATGCCTCTCCAGGAAAAAATGTGGGGCAAACTGTTGCCCATGTCCCTGCTTGTGGGTGATGCTAATAAGATGCTAATTCAACAGGGCTCTCTTTATATTCCCACGTAAAAATGTATGTTCTAGTAAGGATATACTTTCTCAAGGGGAAATGGTTAAGAGAGTTCAAGAAATGTCAAATGTTGCATAAATCTTACTTCCCTTTCACTGGGATCTAGAGGTGTTCTAAATAAGAACAGGGATCCCAAAACAGGGAAAATAAGAATAAGGATCCCTTTCACTGTGATCTAGAGCTGTTCTAAAGAAACAGAATATCCAAAAAGTATTTCAACATAAAATCATCCACTGTACATCTAATTTAAACTGCCATTTCTGTAAAAACATTGAGAGTTCCTTTGGAAGGGCAACTGATAAATTTCTTGATATACCATCTGCATCTTGTGAATTTGTGGGAGTATATTCACCTTCAAGGAATAACCATTCTCCAAAAATTGGTTGTTGAAAATGAAAATGCTGCTGTGTTCCAACTTATTTTCTTGCATCACGAACTGTGCAACGCAGAAACATTCATTAGAGAGGAGTTTAAATTTTCTTCGGGTGATAACTCTGGCAAATGTACTCTTAAAATGTTCATTTGCATGTTATATGCATTTTACCACAGTTGGTTTGCATAGATGCTTAAACTGCTGTTCTTGCATTTGGTCTCTATCAGGCTTGTAGATGATGCATGTGATCTTCACGGCAGAAGACCTCGGGCAAATACCGCTGCCAGAACGGTCTCCCCTGACTAAAGAATTAAGTCAAATAGAGGTTAAAAGAGAAGATGTCTCAGACTTAATTGACAAAATAAAGATCAATAAATCACCAGGCCCGGATGGCATCCACCCAAGAGTTCTGAAGGAACTCAAGAATGAAGTTGCTGACCTCTTGACCAAAATATGCAACTTGTCCCTTAAAACGGCCACTGTGCCAGAGGATTGGAGGATAGCTAATGTCACGCCAATCTTTAAAAAAGGAAGGAGGGGGGACCCGGGAAACTACAGGCCGGTCAGCCTAACATCTGTTCCAGGGAAGATGGTGGAAAGTCTCATTAAGGATAAAATCTTAAAATACATAGAAGAACAAGCTCTGCTGAGGGAGAGTCAGCATGGCTTCTGCAAGGGGAAGTCTTGCCTCACAAACCTGTTAGAATTTTTTGAAAAGGTCAACAGGCATGTGGATGCGAGCGAACCCGTGGATATTATATATCTGGATTTTCAGAAGGCGTTTGACACGGTCCCTCATGAAAGGCTCCTGCGAAAACTCCACAGTCAGGGAATAAGAGGGCAGGTCCTCTTGTGGATTAGGAACTGGTTGAAGACCAGGAAACAGGGAGTGGGAGTCAATGGGCAATTTTCACAATGGCGAGAGGTGAAAAGCGGTGTGCCCCAAGGATCGGTCTTGGGACCGGTGCTTTTCAACTTATTCATAAATGACCTGGAGTTGGGGATAGGCAGTGAGGTGGCCAAGTTTGCGGATGACACTAAACTTTTCCAGGTGGTAAAGACCAGCAGGGATTGTGAAGAGCTCCAGAAGGATCTCTCCAAACTGGGAGAATGGGCAGCAAAATGGCAGATGCGCTTCAATGTAAGTAAGTGCAAAGTGATGCACATTGGGGCAAGAAACCAAAATTTCACATATACGCTAATGGGTTCTGAGTTGTCTGTGACGGATGAAGAGAGAGATCTTGGGGTGCTGGTGGACAGGTCGATGAAAGTGTCGACCCAGTGTGCGGCGGCTGTGAAGAAGGCCAATTCCATGCTCGGGATCATTAAAAAGGGGATTGAGAATAAAACGGCCAATATCATTCTGCCTTTGTACAAATCGATGGTAAGGCCACATCTGGAGTATTGTGTCCAGTTCTGGTCACCATACCTCAAAAAGGATATAGTTGAATTGGAAAAGGTGCAGAAAAGAGCGACCAGAATGATTTGTGGGCTGGAGCACCTCCCTTACGAGGAAAGGCTACAGCGTCTGGGGCTTTTCAGCCTAGAAAAAAGGCGCCTGAGGGGGGACATGATTGAGACTTATAAAATTATGCATGGGATGGAGAGAGTGGATAGAGGGAAATTCTTCTCCCTCTCGCACAACACCAGAACCAGGGGACACGCACTAAAATTGAGTGGAGGGAGAGTTAGAACAGACAAAAGAAAATATTTCTTTACCCAGCGTGTGATTCATCTGTGGAACTCCTTGCTACAGGATGTGGTGATGGCACCTGGTCTAGATGCCTTTAAAAGGGGTTTGGACAAATTCATGGAGGAAAAGATCATCACAGGTTACAAGCCATAAGCAACCTCCTGGTTTTTCTAGAAGTGGGTTTTCTCTGTGCCAGGTGCAAGGGAGTGGCGACTGGACACAGGTATCTTGTTGTCTCGTGTGCTCCCTGAGGCATCTGGTGGGGCCACTGTGTGACACAGGAAGCTGGACTAGATGGGCTTTTGGCCTGATCCAGCGGGGCTCTTCTTATGTTCTTATGTTCTTATGTACAGCATCTCTCAAAAATCATTCCATTTGTAGGAAACACATCCCGAGAACTATTGATTGAATTTTCTTAAACATCTAGCCTCACACTCTGAGAATATAAAACTTTATGCTTCTCTCTGACATAGTAGGTCAAGGCCATAGCTCATTCGTAGAACACATGCTTTGCATGCTGAAGGTTCCTGATATCTCCAGGAAGGCCTGGGTAAGACACCTTGAAACCCTGAAGAGCCACAGTGCCACTCTGTGTGGACAGATCTATGTGAACAGTGTTTTCCCATGTTAATTCAATTCTTAAATCTGCAGCTTAGTGCAAAGCAATGCAGACGTGTTGCTTGTTCTGTAGTAGCTGTGCAAAACGGTTATACTAAGGCTTCCTCTTAAAATGTTCACTTAGAAGGATTTGTTTCAGATTCTTCTTTAGCTAAAAAGGTACTAGTTGCCTTGGTCCTATTCACTTTTATTTTAGCCTCTGTTATTCCATTTGTACAATTACAAACAACAAGCCACCTCACATGAATATGGCGTGAACATAAAACACTTCCATATTTATAGCATGGAACTGTTTGTGTTGAGTCATAACTAAGGTCCGTTGAATTCAACTGGATTTATTCTCCTGCTGGGGTATGTGAGATTCTACCTGATGAGATTCAAACACAGTCGGTCAAACTACTTTCATTATGACCTGGTTTTAGTTTGTAGCTTGATCTTAATGTGAGATCATATTATTGGCTGAGTGTTACAGTGATGATACAGCATTGTTGTATCAATGTTACAAGTATGTGTCTGAACATGTGCCTGGAGTTCCGCCTTTAATTGTGATCCTGCAAAATAGGGTTGCATGTTTTCTTCTTTCAAAGATGGAAGTGGTGCATCCATTATTCCTTTTTGAACTCTAGACTTCCATTGCCATGATAGAAGACAGAATTATTCATGCTTATTTCTTAATTTAATTCACATTTTTATATAAATGAAATCCTGCAGTTCAATTGCACAACCCAATACTTCAGTTGTTAAGTACAAAAATATTAACTACAGAAAAAGTTTCCCACCTACATATAACTGTGTGTGTCAGTGCTGAGTTGGACATTCTGCTTGCACAGGCAAACTGCAAGGCTTTGCAGATAAGGCCATAGTTGGTATTAACTTCAGTGTGCATACTTTTTAAAGATTTTTTTTTCCCAGAAGTAGTAATGTGGGGTAGGAAACTGGGGGTATTGAGGCAGCAGGTTAGGTTGGAAGAGGTGATATGAGAGGAAGGCACAGAAGCTTCCTGACTTGAGCACTAGACTAGTGACTAGACCTATATGTGAACCCAGCTGCATATTTTGGAACTCATCCGTATGTACTGTACAGTATATGAAATCTGTACAGTATATGAAATCTATGAACTTCTTTCACTTCAAAAGTGAACACTGAGATTCTCAGAAATCCAAATTCTGTAACATAGTACAGTACTGGCTTTTCCACCCTTTTATCTGCATGCAGATAATTCCTAGCTGTGTTTAAGATTCATCTGTTAACTTTTATCTAAAAGGCACGGTACTCTTTTCATTAGAAAAAATTGATTTCCTTTCCGCTGACTGCTTGCTAAGTAGAATTGCTTCTTGTCATATGTTGTCAAATCTATTTTGGTTTAATACAGAAACATGACTGTTAACTGTTTTGGTTAAACTAAGGACTTGTTAAGCTTTCACAGTGTTCAGTGCCAGATTTTTGGCAGCATTGTATTTTTCAGCATAGGTGATTTTTTTAACTTCCATTTACGGTACTATTATTATTCCTCTTTTCCTCCCAAGTCCTAAAGGTTGTCAGTAGTTTACATAGCAAAGGAATAAGGAGATGGTTCTCTGTCCCAAAGGAGCTTTCAATTATGTGTTTTTTAAAAGGACTAGAAACCAGTAAACAGCCACTGGGAGGGATAGTATGCTAGTCTGAATAGGGATACCTGTACTCCCCCTGCTAAAAATGAGAGCCACCACTTGAAAACTTGCCGCTCTGTGACAAGGGTTTTGACATTTACATAATAGCTGTAGATCTGATGACGTGCCCCTCTGTTTTGACATACTGGTGACATGCATAGAGGTTTACAGGAAAAATGGATTCATTTGCAGCTACCTAGGCTGTCTAAGGCTGAAATCTTATACGCACTTACCTGAGAGTAAGTCTCATTGTATACAATGGGACTTCTGAGTAAACATGTACAGGATTGTACTGTAAGTTAATTTGGCTTGCAACATTTTCAAAGGTGTCTGTCAGTAAATACCAGTACTACTGATACCACAGACTACGGTAGAAGTAGTAGTGTTTTTTTAAAACATATTATATTGCTTTCACTTTGGTCCAGAATACTGCTCTGCTTCTTGTGGATGGAGTTTTCTTCTGGACTTTTCTTCTGCTTACATACCATTGCTTGATGGTGGAAATTTTAATTCTACTCTTGTTGTTGTTCTGACTCTGCCTGTAGTTTACAAGTTGTAACCTTTTGCACATTTCAGACTGAGACGAAGTAACCGGAAGACACGGAGATATGGAGTTCTGGACACAAACATTGGAAATATGGAGTTGACACCATTGGAACAAGATGATGACGACGACGATACTACACTGTTTGATGCCAATCATCCTCGAAGGTTAGTAGTCAGGGTTCAAGATGACATTTTTGGAAATGAGCATAGTGTACTTCATCCATGGATGAAGTGGATGTTTGGATGGATTGAACCCCAAAGTACACATCACATTGTACTTCTGAAAGTTCCCCTCTCACTGGATGCTCTGGGTTGCCTCTTTCCTTGTCTGTCAAGGAGGACGCCAACGTGTCTCTGTAGGATGGTGGGGATCAGGTTGTCACTAGGTGTTCCAAAGTCCAGTACAGTTTCCTAGTTAAGTCTCTGGGAAACGAAATTATGCGCTAATGGTAAATCCTGTTTCCTGTGTTAGCTTCTGTCATTTTGTAGCTCCCTGGGATTATATCCCCTGTCCAGCTATAGTAGCAAGACAGTAACAGAAGGACTGAGGGCCAGCATTTAGTTAAACGTTTGCCCTGCCTTTCAGTTAAAATACACCTTTTGAACAGGATTGCGAATTACTAAAAACAATAAAAATCCATTACAATATCAAATGTAAAACAGCAGAGGCAGAATAAAACCAGCAGCATCAACAGGGGCAGGTTAAAAAGCATTCCGCTTTTGCTCACCCAGCCCCTCCTTCCCTGGCTTGAGCCAACACCTGCCTCGGCCAAGTCTCGGGCCATATAGATGTGATGAGGAGGATGAAGCTCCCCTACACCTCTCATTGGGCCTTGTCCCCTCCTGCATCAGGCATCAACACACCTCACCTCCTGACTGCAACCTCTTTGAGCAGCCCCAAAGATAGTTGCTGTGCCTGCCTGTACGCCCCTTCACTCAGTACAGTACTAGGAGTAGAAATGAAGCAAATGACTACGTCAAAAACATGTCTCTCTGTGCTTTGTTTTCTGTGTGCTATAGAAATAAACTGCAAGCTGATCAGCATTCTTAGGTGCCACGATTATTATGGTAGAGCTTTTTGGTTTTTTAACATTTCCCCACAATGTTTGCCACTTTTTCATGTTTCTGTTGAAATCTAGTCATATGTCACACCTCAGGTTTTCTTAAAACTTCCAGACTTCTTTATCCTTCCTGAAGCAGAAGTCATTAAAGATTCTATCCTTGCATAATATTATTCTTGGTAGTCTAGATATCACTTCCTATAAGATAAAATACTGTAAAAATACTGTAAATAAAAAAATAAATTACACACACACACACACACACACCACACACACACACACACACCACACACACACACACACACACACACACACACACAGTATTTATATACCGCCTTTCTTGATCATTGGATTTCTCCTCTGACTTTAATCCAAGGCGGTTTACATGGGCAAGCTTTCCCAACCCCACTAATGGGGGTCTTTACAATCATATATATATATAATATAAATGTTCAATCTTTCATGAACAACTGCATTCCAGATGGTATCCTTTGCAGTCTGGCCTCTCCCTGGCCGTCGCCTCCCACGCTTGGCCGATGCAGCTGGCATCTCTCCTCACAGAGGCTTTCACATCTTTTTTTGTCAGAGGTGTGTCTTGAACTGGCCATTAACCGATCTTCAGGCTTACAAGACGGCAGCTCTACCAACTGAGCCAGACCTCCTGTAGAAATTCATTTGTAGCAGCTAGTGTTGATGTAAAGCAATATAATAATATACAGTATTTATATACCGCCTTTCTTGGTCATTAGATTTCTCCTATGACTTTAATCCAAGGCGGTGTACATGGGCAGGCTTTCCTAACCCCCCTAATGTTTTTTTAACAATATATAAATGTCCAATCTCTCACGAACAATTACATTCCAGATGGTATCCTTTTGCAGTCTGGCTTCTCCGCTGGCTGTCGCCTCCCACACTCTGCCGACGCAGCTGGGAGCTCTTATCTCTCCTCACTGAGACTTTCACAGCTTTTTGTCAGCGGCATGTCTTGAACTTGCCATTCACCAATCTTCGGGCTTGCAAGGCGGCGGCTCTACCGACTGAGCCAGACCCCCTCTGCCCACGTGTGCTCACACATGTAAAGCTTTTTGATGTAAAGCAATATGACGTTCACATGTTTGAGATTAATTTTTATTAGACCATTATCGATGGTCAATATAAAATAAAATAAAAATTAACCTGTACGCATAAAATATGAATTAACGTTTGTTAATGTGAGCCACACCTGATCAACAGAACTAAAATTAATTTGCCTCAAAAGACAGCTGAAAAACTTAAAACATTACTAAATTAACCTTTGTAGTATACTGTATGTCTAAATTAGCCTTTCTAGTAGACTGTATGTGCTTGGCTATGCACCATACTTCTTCTTAATCGGAGACATAGGTGCAGCCAATATTTAACGTCACACCAGTTCCACTGAAAAAGAACAAGAGTTGCTGATGTTGTTTCACTGGAGCTTGCACTAAAGGACTTCATGGCAAATTTTACACATAATTAGATTTCCTTGTGAAGCAGACTTAAGGACATAGCATCAATAAGTCTGCTGCTTGATTTAACATAAGATAGGGCTCTTACGGTGAGAACCTTTTTAGTTACCGCTATTAAACGTGCATAGCAAACAAAAAGAAAGTAGTTGCATCTTAAGTCTCATGCTTTGAACTACTGCATGGATTTGCTTTTTGTGTACCTTGGGATAGGGAATATGATTTCTTTAAAAAAAAAAGTTCAGGTAAAAGCATTTCTAGTTGCTTGCATTGCAGTTTTGTATACTCAAAATGGAAAATGGAGTTAAATTTACTCAGTATTAAAGGAAATGAGTTGCTGACTATGAATATGAATACAGTTTGTTTCCCATGGGAGAGCACAATGAGATAATTGAACTTTTATGACTACATTTTGTTCTCTCTACAAAGCTTTTTTTCTCTCTACAAAATTGGGTGATCTTTTCCAACTCCCTCTCTGGAATATAGCTAAACTTGCTTGAATGCTCAGTTTCCCTATTACCGTACTTCTAATATATGCTGTCTCATTTCCTAATTTTGCAAAGTACTTTGTAAACCTAATTGGTGTTCTGCCTTTACAAATGTTGGAACTGCTTTACCGCTTCAGGTTTAAAAATGGTCCCAGCATTATGGTATCTGTCACATAAACTAAGTCAGATTGTCCAGTGCCAACCGTTGCTTAAAAAAAAAAAATCTAGTGTCTGCTATTCTGATTTGGGTATTTCTTTTCTTTGTATGGCAATCTTGCATGCTTTGAACTTCCAAATTCTTGCTGTGTTTAAGTGTCTACAGTGTAAAAAACCTTTTTTAAAAAAGGAAGCAAATCGAACCTTTGTGGAAGTCACGTCCTAATGTGCCTTAAATGTATAGTGATGTGGTATAAAATTAATGGTGCTACTATGAGGCTTGTCGATAGCAGACAGTTATAAAGCAGCACAGATTATTATATATGCTGTAAGCATGAAACAAGTATCCACAAAAATTCTTTGCTGCAAGGCCACAAATTATATCAGTGTGGAAGTAAAGGCAATACTTGGGAAATGGCCTTCTCCTCATGAGTGCCATTACTCGGTAGCTGTAAAAGCAACTTAAACCATTTCGAACAACCAGGAATGACTTTATTGAACTGCCCATATTCCATAAGTAATAGCTCACAGTATGCAGCATAGACAGATTATGCTTCAAGATTGGACACCAAAATAAACTGCTTAGTGTTCTGAATACTTGCTCTGGGGGTTCTGATTTCATGAAAGACAGAACTGCAATGCTTGGGTTGTCGTGTGGTGGGGAGCAGAGGTGGAATTAGCAAGGGGAATGTAAAAGAAAAGTGTAATGCTGTGCAGTCTCTGAATAAGAGGCAGAACTATGGATAGTTCCCTTAAAGTATTTTTCTAATTGGGAGACAACTAAAATTATGCTAAAGTTGCTAATTACATAATTTGAGGGGGAGAGAACAGGAGCTAAAGCTTTCAGTGGCTTACATTTTCTCCATAATGAAATGTTGTGGACATGCACTTCAAATTGATTAAGGGGGAGCACTTTTACTTTAATGCAGCGGTGGGGAACCTCCGGCCCCCCCCGGAGAGATTGCTGGGAGGCCACCCAACCGGCCCCTGGAGGCTCCGCCGAGTCCGCGCGTCATTTCCAGAAGCCGGGAGAGGGCCTTTGCATGTCCTCCCCGGCCGCCGCCTCGACCCCTTCTCACCAGGCCGTTGGCCATTTTACACATGCGTACCACGCCGATGAGGGCAAGCTCTTGCCCTCATCGGCATGGTACGCCGGAGGTGACGCGCGGACCCGGCGGCGGCGGCGGCGGCTTCGGACGGTGAGCACGGAGCCTCCGGAGGCCGATGGGGGGGCGGGGGCAAAAATTAAATAAATAAAAATGGCGGACAGCCTTATGGCCGGCCCTCAAGCAAATTTCTAATATTTAAAACGGCCCTCGCCAGGGAAAAGGTTCCCTGCCCCTGCTTTAATGGAATAAAATCTTTTTAGCCACAAGTGCCGTGGCTTACTAGCATGCACACATATTTATCTAGTGTCAACAGGTATTGCTTTCTTACCATGCAAAGTCTCTGCCATCGTCTAATCCAAAGCTGCAGTAGGGGAGGTGCAGAAATCTTGGGGTTTGAGGAGCTGGGTTTGCAAGTGGAAACTGCATGAGGAGTTCCATACACACCATAGTTTAAAATAAAGAAGCAGTGTTTCTCTTTTCCATTCTCTTTTGAATACCATGGATTTCATGCTCTTTGAAAACTCAGTGTTTTGTCACGTGGAGGGTGGCTACTTAGTTGATGTGGAGACCGGTTTCTCAACCAGTGGTACTTCGGCCAACTGCTGGTGGTACTCAGAACACCAGAACCCTGCTCCAACGCAGTGCTTTCGGCAGCGCATTTTCGCTCCTTAGAGGCTCCTAGCTTTGGCCGAGCCTCTTGGAAATGTTGAAAAGGGCTCTCCCACTCGCCCAGAGCCTCCTACCTGCGTTTTTCTGGCCTCAGAAAACTCGGAAATAACTGGCGATGATGTCATTTCCAGTCACTTCTGATGATACGCAAAAGGAGAGTGGCACCAGAGGTGGTACTCGGCCAGGAAGGGGTTGAGAACCCCTGCTTTAAATAGAGTGATGAGGGGATCTTGGTTTGGAAATATTCAGCTGTGCTGAAAGTTGACCATGAGATATTGTATATTTAAAGAACATTCTATTTCTTTCTTTTTTGTAGATAAGTATGTGCCTTTGGGAAAAATTTTAATCGTGGAGTGACAAAAGAAGGCTGTACAGATGGAATAAGAAGCCAATATCAGGGTTGGGAGTATATAATTTATATATTGTATTATTGCAAAAAATAAATAAATATTATGGCATCCTTTGGTTGCAATAAACTGTAACATTTTACTGTACTATGTATATACAGATATATTTTGCGTTCAGAGCCTATGGAAATAATGCACTAAACTTCAAACCTATTTTAAACAGGGTATTTTCTGCTTATGTTAATTCTCTATTATGGTGTTCTCCTTTGGAAATACTAAACTGAAACACATTTGTGGGTTTCTTGACCATCCTAATTTTTAAAATATGTTAAGCATGATACCTTATTTGTGTGATCTCTCTGCAGCTAGACATTCATTTAATATAGATATCCTTTGTTCTGAAATGCCAAATCTACAACCCATGTGTCTGAACTGCTCTTTTCTGTTTTCGGTAAACCAGATGTGTGCATTAAATGCGCACTGTGGCTCTGTATAAGTGATGCAAATAAATGTTTACAATATCACTGCTGTTCATCACCCATTTTCTGTGTCTATTGTTGAGTATCATGACTTTGACAGCAGGAATTATGCTAATATTAACAGTCTAAATGCTTGTTGTGAAGCTGTTCTTGGTCATGTTCCATTGACTGAGTCAGCCAGTGAAGTTGCCCTGAAGCACAGCTTCTGCAGCCATGATTATGCTGGGGTTATTCAGCTTGTGTAAATCAGTGAAGCTTTTGTTATACCAACAATCTAACTTTCTAACACCATAGGCTAGTTAAAGGAGGCTGTAACTTTATCAGTTAAATTTTAAAAACCTATCAGTTATATATACCTGCTAAGAGATGTAAGAGTTGTATAGACCTGCTTTATGTAGGCTGGACGCTATCAGAGGAAAAGCCTTCTATATAGTAACTCTTTATGTGTTACAATTATGTGATGGAATTATGTAAGTCCAGGTTTAGTAGCTCTGCAGCATATTGAGATGGAGTTTTGAAGTTTTCTTTTGTGCCTATATTTTTGAATATTTAAACTTTTCTATATAGTTTCACCCTACAGTCTCTAATGTCTCCCATTCGCTGTGAATTTCAATTGGGTTGAAATGTCAATTCCTTTCTTGGTGATTGGATTTCTCCTCCGACTTTAATTCAAGGTGGTTTACATAGGCAGGCATTTCTAAACCAAAGCGTTTTTTACAATTTACAATAAATGTTCTAGTCTTTCATAGAACCATTCCAGGTGGTTTCCTTTCATGGTCTGGCGCCTCTCTGGCATTTGCCTCTCGTGCTTCTACTGACAGGCAAATTCTGCCTCCCACAGAGTGCCAGCTGCAGCTTTCTCTCTTTCACACAGAGACTCTGTAGCTTGTCTCTTTCTTTCATAGAGACTCTGTAGCTCAGCGGCGTGTCGACAGCTCTTCAACTGCTCACGGATTCTTCCGGGCATCTCGAACTACTGTCCTCAGATCCTCAGGCATATGAGGCTGCAGCTCTACCAACTGAGCCAGACCTCCTGCCCAAGGTAGATGCGCATATTTAGTCAAATATGTCTTGATGGACTAATGGGGGCCTTGAGAGAGATGGGTCATCCTTAATATGCACTATAAAGGGAAACAAACAGCATAGAAGGTATTGGATTTTGCACAGCCTCTGGACAACACTGGTTGAGGGACCGATAGCTCTAGCAGAGCTATCCAGTAGTATGAAGTAGTAAGAAGTAGTATGTCCTGAAGTTCAGTTTGATTGTGTTGCCTGAATACGCAGAACATTCATAACTTTTGGTAGGATTGTTTAGAAAGCCTTTGGGTAGGCAGGGAATTTCAGTACTACAACCTTAAGCAGGTGTTCTAAGGATCAGAAATTAATTCAAGCACTCACATTTTCTGAATCTTTTTAAAACTAGCAACTTACCAGCATTCATAGAAGCTTATGCTGAAATAAATGTGCTAGTCTTTACAGTCCCATAAGATTCTTCGTTGCAGACCAACATGGCTGTCCTTCTGGTAATTGTAACTAGCATTCTTCATTTTTTATGTACCCACTGTTCAGTCCCATGGTAACTTCACTGTTATTGAGTTGAGATGAAATGGTGGGGAAGAATAAATTGCCATTGAAAACCTCTCTATAGTGGCTGTGTATACAGTATATATTTTAAGATCTGTTAGCTATTCAGATGTTCATTTTAGTGCTACAGGTGGTTGTACTGCAAGTGGACACAAGAACAGAACTCTGTGACAGTACATCAAATGACCAAGAGAGAAAAAACTGCAGCATCAACTTCAGTGTTGATTATATGGTAAAATATCAGTAGACAATTCCTCCACTGGAAATATTTCCACTGGCACACTAACACATAAATAGCGCAATCCTGTGTAACCATGCACCGGTGTAAGTGCACTTACACCGGTGCATCTGCTGTTACACTGGTGCATCTACTGTTACACCGGGGCAAGGTTACACAGGATTGCGCTGTCCATGTAATAATGAGACCATAATTTCTGTGCTGGATCAAAATAAAAGTCCATCGAGGCCACTCTGTCTCCAACAGGAATAAAGCTTTGGAATGTGGTTGTCGGGATATAAAAGAAATGACCATTTTGAAGAGATCATTTCAGACTTGTGCATTGAAGAGTACTATAAGAGTGGTGATGAGCAGATTGGGACTGAACTACTATAATGCTAAAAGTGTATTTAACTGTTGTGTGTGCGTTGCAGAATATTCAGTGACAAAGGAATGCTTAACACAGCACACAAGACTGCGGTGTTAAATTAATAAGCCTCCTTTCGCTAATAGAAAAATTACTTGATGTCTTCAAAGGGAAATTGGTATGAGGCTTTTGATTGATTGGGATTGGAAGATAATTCAAATCTAGAGGAGAGGAGGGCCAGCATGTATAATAATGCCTATGGGTGGATTTCATTTTTTTTAATCCTCAAGGACTATAATATTTGTGCATGTTGTCTTGTACCATCTTATACTTACTAATGCTGATATTTTCTTGCCAAGGATTTTGTAGTGGATTTGAGTCTTTTTCTGTTTAGTTTTCAATTGCTTTTAGCGATGCTAACCTGAGGATTGGAAGTACTTTACTGTTTCTTGTTTGTTATTCATTTTGGGATTTAGGGCGGGGGGAGGAACTTCCCCTATTATCCATCAATCTGGAATGGACTTTGGAGTACCGGTAATCCTGCCTGCAGGCTCTTGCAGAAGCACTGTATTATGTAGAGTACTGATGTTAGCTCAACACAGATCAAATAATTAGGGCTACCAGTCTCTGTGTGCTATACCAACCACTTAATATTGTACTCATTTAAGCAGCAATGTAATCATAGGGAAGGGAATAAGAGATCATTCCATACATGTTTTACCTATATGTTCAGATTTTAGATGATTTTCATCCTTAATTTCAGCGTCCTTAATGTCGAGTGTACCTGGATGATCTGTCAGCTTCCCACTGAATAGATGTTAGAAGTAATACTGTACTCTAGTGAACAATACATTTGTAATGGTTTGGATCCAGAGAGCTACTTTGGCACACTTAAGGCTCTGGCCATGCCCAGTCAAAACTTTTACTGCTTTCTTTTCTTTTGCGTGTCAGATCTTCATGCCATATCACTAATGACTTTTCAGACTTTCCTCAAGATTAGAAAAGCAGTCTTTGGTGTGGCGTGAGGATCTGTCACTCAAAAGGAAGAAATCAAAGATTCTACTGGACATGCCCAAGGGCTTAGCACCTCTTTGAACCTAAGCCCATGATTCTTAAACCGGTACAAATCAGTAACTTGCTGAGAGAGAGAGAGAGAGAGAGAGAGATCATGAATAGATCTTGAATAGATTCACTTTTGGGAGGTGCTATAGCTCAGTGGCAAATGTACAATGCTTTGCAATCCCTAGTATCTCCTGGTAGATCTGAGAAATAAGAGTAAAATCCTAGAGAAGTGTTGCCATTCAGTGTAGACCAGTGTTTCTCAAACTGTGGGTCAGGACCCACTTGGTGCGTTGCAACCTGATTTCTGGTGGGTCCCAGGAGATGGAAAGATCAGATAAGTAATTGCCACAAGCCCTAAGGCTATTCAAAAATTAGATAGCTACTAATCGCCCTGCAAAGAGCTATGCTCCTGCAGTTTGCAAGATAGCTGCTAATTACCCTGCAAGCAGCTGAGCTCTTGTAAGTAAATAAATATATTTATTTCTCGTAAAGCTAGGTGGGTCCCAATAGCGTGTCATTTTAAAAAGTAAGTCCCGGTGCTAAAAAGTTTGAGAACCACTGGTGTAGACCACACTGACCTAGATGGACCAATAGCCTGATTTGGTATAAGGCAGCTTTCAGTGAAAGATTTGCCTCTTGTAATAATGACCATTTTTTAAATGTATGGAATATGTAAGAATCTGACAATTTAGTTGGTGAGTTTTTCAAAATCAGCAGTCTTTAATGAGTTATCTTACACTGCTGACATGTGGGAAGAGGTTACGTTCTCTCAGCTTACAAAGGTTTATATAAACCATTTCCACTCGTTCCATCAAAGGCTACCCTGCTCTCGCCTATCTGGATCTCCTGTAGCACACAGGGCCCAAAGAAGCACTACCATCGTATGTCGGCAAGGAACCAGATTATACAGGGTGTCTACAAATGATTGGAGCGGTTTCACGATTTTATTGTAGATATATTTTTTCCGGTAGCTTTCATGGCCCGAGATTACTGTACAATGTTTCCAAATTACGGGTTTAGATGCCATGAGAAAAAGGTATATACTTGCACTTTAATAATTCTCCGAAACTGTGGACGGATCTCTGTGTAGGCAGCCGCCCCAGGCACAAAAAACACTAAAATCCAAGGTTATTGTTGACCCAACGTTTCCGTTGTTCCTTTAATAAATGGAAGGCAAATCCGTACTTTTTCCTCTGTTCCAATTTCTTCCTTTTTTCCTTCCTCTTTCTGTACCCTCCCTTCTCTATGTGCTTTGATCTGATTATATTGCTTTATCCAGCATTTATTAAATTGATTTCTAGAATACCCATTTGCCTGCAACGTGTCCCCTAACACTCTTTTTTCAGCCTCAAGGGAATCCTTGTCGCACACCTTAATGGCCCTGTAGACTAATGAATTTATTAATGAATGTTTTTGTGCGGGGTGATGGTTGGATTCACAGTTTAGATATCTCCCCGTATGGGTGGGTTTTCTGTACACTGTATGCCCTATTGTTAGATCTTCTTTGCGTGAAACTAAAACATCCAAAAAGGGTAAGGAGCCCTCGCTCTCCAGTTCTACAGTGAATTGGATTTCTCTATATTGGTTATTCAGATGTTCTACAAAAAGGAAGAAATTGGAACAGAGGAAAAAGTACGGATTTGCCTTCCATTTATTAAAGGAACAACGGACAGAATTGCACGCATATTACAATAAGGGAATATTAGAACGGTGTTCAAGCCTACAGTAAAAGTCCAACAAATAATAGGAAACCCTAAAGACAAACGACAGCCCCTTTCTAATGCTGGGATTTATTCGATTACATGCGAATGTAATAAATGCTACATTGGCATGACAGGTAGGCACATAAAAACAAGGGTGGCTGAACACGAACGCTCATTGAGGTTAAATCACCCGGAACGGTCCACGATTGCGGAACATGCGTTAAAAGAAAGACATTCAGTCCATTTTGAAAAGGCTAGATGCCTGCAGAAAGAGGACAACTATCAGATCCTGAGACATCTAGAAGCTCTGGAGATAAGCAAGAAAGGAATAGGGGAACTAGTGAACCGGCAACAGGACCTGTCCTTTGCAAACCGGATTTGGATGCCGATTATACGAGGCAGGCAAATGATGGGAATGGGAGCAATTGCAGAAACAACGGACAATGGAGACGCTGGAAAGGTCTGATAACTGCAACAAGTGAAAGGTCTCTAATGTTAAGTATGAGAACGTGTATTTCCTGGAAAGAAAGTGTATTACTCGAGAGAAACAAGTAGAAAGGGTATTCCTCGAGAGAAAACAGCAGTGGCTATAGCTCGTTTCCTCTATTGATGTTTACGAGCGCTAATTGACAGCACATGCCTGAACCAGAATGGCTGCTTCCGGATTGACTCCTGCTTTTCTGCTCTCCTTCTTTGATACTTATTCGGACAAGGGGCTAACCAAGAACAGTGACATCAGAACTTTACCCCAAGAAGAGGTTCCGAGGTCGGAACGAAACGTTGGGTCAACAATAACCTTGGATTTTAGTGTTTTTTGTGCCTGGGGCGGCTGCCTACACGAAGATCCGTCCACGGTTTCGGAGAATTATTAAAGTGCAAGTGTATATCTTTTTCTCATGGCATCTAAACCCGTAATTTAGAAACATTGTACTGTAGATATATTATTTGACATATGATTACAAAACCCTACAATAACAAAACCCTACAATAACATATAACAACGCACAAAGGTTTTTTGGGGGGAGGGGCATATTACAGGTGCTCAATATGCACCCCTTGAGTGATTCTGCAAACATCTCTGTAATCATGTTCCTCCCACACACGAGTTAGCATGTCTCTCTCAATGTGAACAAAGGCATTGATGATGCGAGCCCGCAGTTCTGGTAGATCGGCTGGTAATGGTGACACAAACACTGAGTCTTACCCCACACGAAAAAAGGTTTTCGTCGAAAGCAGGTTAAGTCGAAAGCGTTGTTGTACTGTTGTCGCAGATTGACTAGCATGAAATTCGAGGACAGCAAACGCTTTCTCGCTGTTTGAAGCTATCTTGCCAACTAAAAAAAACTACTGCCCTCTCGCGGCCGCTAGCGGCGCCCAAAGCAAACTTTGGGCAATGCGTGTCTCATAACATCCAACTCACGCGTCATATCGCTAATATTACAGCCATGAAAAAATCACGAAACGGCTCCAATCATTTGTAGACACTCTGTACTTCATGGTTAACTTCAGGTTTGGGGACTATCCATTTAGTTTCCTGAATTCTGACCTGCCCTCATAGATAGTAGAATTCTCTCAGTGAGGCTTCTGTGAAACATGGCACTACCCAAGAAGATCTGGAGAAGAACTGTTGGATAAGTGAAAATGGAGTTGAAAAGTAAGCTTAGGTATGGCTTAATGCTTTTTGCAATGCACTGATAAGAAGTTTTTTTAAATAGTAGGAATTTCCAAGACCTTTTTTTAAATCTGAAATTAAGCCAAGTGCGATAATAGTTTGTGCTTTACTTCATCAATTCATGGAGAAGTTTTTGCATAATATGTGTAATTTCAATGACAGGTTATGGAAAGAAACCATAAACGAGCCTTAATCACACACTTACACAAGCATTAATTTGGGGTGTAACTGCATCTGAACAGAAGCTTGTTTAATGAGATGTTCATATCATAATTCAAGATAACCTGGGAATAAATTTGCTGTACTGTATACTGATTACTTACTGTCTGGTATAGGGATGGGGAATTTAGTAGGTAGTGAGATTAAAAATGTATGCTATTTTATTTGGAATTGTGTAGGCCAGAAATTTACTTTAAAAGACTATCATGTGGGTTATTGGGGCAAGGGTAGACATGGCCTATCCCTTGTTTCTAGCTTGTTTAGACAGCTAGAACGTATAGATTTGTCTCTCTAACTTAGGGATGGAGAGTACTTCTAAAGCATTATCTCCTGTTTGAGATCCAGAGCCTGACTAGTTTTTTATGCCATATGCTCTATACCAGGGGTGGCCAAACTTGCTTAATGTAAGAGCCACATACGATAAAGATGTAATAATGTAAGAGCCACATACGGGAGGCCCCAGAATGGAAAAGGCATTCAAATCCCCTTTGAATTCCTCTTTTGGAAAGGATTTGAATGCCTTTTCCATTCTGGGGTCTCCCGTTCTCGCTGCG
Organism: Plestiodon gilberti rubricaudatus; assembly: GCA_026170595.1. Taxonomy (NCBI): domain Eukaryota; kingdom Metazoa; phylum Chordata; class Lepidosauria; order Squamata; family Scincidae; genus Plestiodon; species Plestiodon gilberti. The sequence continues at coordinate 44,669,852 of JANXHW010000002.1, forward strand.
CCGCTGGTTAAACCGGCACAAAAGTTAAGTCAGATTGTGCTGTTAAGGTATTAGCTTCCGAACACAATACAGTATAGCATGGGTGGCCAAACTGCAGTTCCTGAGCCACATGCGGCTCTTTGACATATAATGTGCGGCTCTCAGCAATATGTTGGCTGAGATCCTTTTTGCACCACAATTAATATAAAAGGTAAATTAGTCATGACTCCCATTGAGTTATACTTCAGTTACAACCTAGAGAACATGAAGCCAACAGTTCTTGTGATTTCCGCTTGCTGTGGAAGAAAGGATAATGTTGACTCCTGGCCATCTGCATTTGAACAAGTATGCAGTCCTATTATGAAACAGTTAATGCCAGTACTAATCTGGTTGCCAGTTTGCCCAAATTGAAATCAAATCTCAGCAAGTGCTACCCAACTTGCATGTATCCAAGAAGTGCCAAGCAGAAACCTTTGCCAGCAGGTTATGGACAATTGAATTTGGGTACCCATACACCATGTGGCAATAACTGCTTTGAATTAAGGTTTGCTGGGAATGCCTCGTATGAAGGTTGCATGTATTTTGACTGCAAAAATACAAAAACTGCTGAGATTGTGTTTATCTTATTTATCTATTCATTTATTGTAAAAACTTTCCACACCTTTTGACTATAGAAAGAAGCTTTAAGCATTGGTGGAGTGTCTGGTGAAAGAGCACAGAGGGGAAGCTGATCAAGTGTTGTGTTGTTTTTCTGGTTTTCCTGCTGCTGCTGCTGTTGCTGCTGTTTTTGCGGACATTCAATGTTCTGGACAGTATAAGGTTCTGTGTACTTAATCACACTATTAGCCTATCTGACCTGGTGGTGCCTCTACTGCTGCCAGCAGCTCTTGAGGACCTCAGGTGGAGGTTCTTTCTGAAAGTAGGACGTTCTGTGTGTGCTCTACCACTGAACTCTGGTCTCCACTAACTGCCCTCCTCCTATTTTCAACCTCTGTGCTGCTGCTTCTATTTTCAGTTGATTAAAAAAAATACGTTATTTGTTTATAATATTGGTCTTAGAAGCGCAGCAAGTCGATATGTATGTGATGTCCTTAAATAGCATACAGTTGGACCTTTTTATCCACCCACGGATTTGACTCAACATGGGTGGCAAAACCTGAGGAAGAGTGAGTTCAACCGTACCACATTACCTCTTTTTTCAGCGTTGTTGGGGACCTGCCAGCCGCTTTCCGCCTCCTGTGCGTGTCAAAACCGCTTGGAAAAAAAACGCAACCGGGAATTTGTCGGGGGCCTGCCAGCCACTTCCCAGCATGTTTAAACTGCTGATTATTATTATTATTATTATTATTATTATTATTTAAAAAATGCAACCGGGAGTCTCTGGTGCCATCTACAGGTTGCTTCTGGTAGCGGTTTTTCCTTTTTTTCAGTCAGTTTAAATAAACTCAGGAGGAGGGAAGTTCTAAAGATGCTGGAAAAAAGGTAATGTGGCACCGCTCTCCACCCCGGTTTTCATATAACACTGATTTTTTAATCCACTGGGATTCTGGGAACAGAACCCCAGTGGATAAAAAGGTCCAACTGTATTTTGCTCTGAAAGCTGAAGGCTTTTGGCTTGCAGTTCTGCTTTGTAGCCTAATTCCGATCTCATTTACGTGGCAGAAAGTCGCATAGATTTAAAGGGAACTTCCTTCCAAGCAAGTGTGCTCCAAAGTGGAGCGTTTGTCAGACTTTAATTCCGTTACATTGCATGACAGCAATTCAAGCAAATAAAACCTATCTCCATGCTTGTAGTTTATATTGGCATTGTGCTGTGAAGATTTCCTTTGATTTATTAGGTCTTGACGGAAGCAAGGTTAAAGGCGAGGTATAAGAAAAACAAAGCGGAAGCCACCTGTATAATTCACAAAAGTGCAATAGCATGGGTCAGATATGGGTTCATATCTGCTCTCTGTTTTCACAGAAGGCATGCAGCGTTTTATCTTAAAGTGACCTAGAAAGATGGGAGTAAATGATTCATTTATTGAAGCATTTGGGCAAAGAGGCACTTTCTTACAGTAGTGTCCTCTTATAATACCAGGAGGGTGGGGTGGCAATGGTAGTTCTTTGCCTGACTGGCATTTCCTCCTCCTCCTTCTCTAACCTGGCTGAAATCACTCAACCATCATCATGCAATTTTAAACTTTATAGCTGCTCACTACAGTTTTGCTTCTCGGATAATCAGCAAAACCCGTATTAAACGACACACATGCAATGCAGAAGGTGTCAGACAATTACAGCTGTGAAATAGAGAGTTCTCTCAGGACATCTTTTTCCATTTCACTGAAGATAAATGCACTTCTTTCCCTATGGTAATTTTTTAATCGCATAGTTGCAAGTTAAATCAGTTCCTTTTCATATAAACATGACTGCCACAATCTTGGCTTTTATAGCCAAGTAAATAGGGATTGATGGCCCATGTTCTTTGAAACATAGAAGCTACAGGGCTGTTTTTTACCCATGAAGTATTCAGCTTTTTACATGTGATGAATAAGCAGGCAAGGTACATATGCACACATATTGCTCAATGCAAATAACAGAGAAGGAATAGACACATTTAGTGCTGCTGTATACTGTAGGTTGCCTGTCAGGGCTGGCCCACGTCCTCCTGATGCAGCATGCCAAATGCTGCCCCTCCTTACCTGATGATGTGCCAGCCTCTGCTCCTTCCACTCCCCAAAGTTCTAGCTCGGCACTCTCCTCCCCTCCACATTTCTTCTTCCTCTCTGTCCCCCTCTTCCTTTTCCCATCCAGGAAGTGAAAGGAGGAGGAGGAGGAGCAGTGCAGGCAAGTAGGCAGAGACGGGTGCCCCCCACCAACTACTGCCCGCGGTGACCATTTCAGTTGGCCTCATGGATAGGCCGGCCTGTTGACCAGTATGTGGGAGCAGTGCTGGTTTCATTCTAGTCTCGCATTGAAACTTTTGTGATAGGTATAGAGAGTATTCCATTTTGAAGGCCCCAATGCACCCTTAGAGCTCTACTTCAGTATGGGTTTCTGCCATGGCTGACTTTATGTGGCTTCTGGGACTCGTCTCTTGATACTTTGCCCCCAACATTCTACTTGGTGTGAAATTTGAGGGGGGGGGGCTTACAAACGTTCTGTTCCCCTTGCTGTAGGAAGTCACCAATCAACCAGGGAAACTAAAATGCGACTAAAATCATGCGACTAAAATCAGAAATGTTCAGGAAAAAATTGGCTCATTCTGTAGGATTTTTTCCCTATGATTCTGTAAGAAAAATACTGGAATTGGGGGGGGGGAGGTATTTTTCTCAGAAGAACAACAGCCCTGTGGTTCCCCCCACCTCCGATTCAGAAACACCAAAATGGCTACTGCTGCATGCTGGGGGGTGGGCAGTTGCAGAGGTCCTCTCTGGGTAAGAGAACAAATGTTCCCTTACCCCAGGGTAAGCCTCTGCAGTGGGAAGGGTTCTACTTGAACCTGCGCTAGCAAAATTGACACAGGTCCATGTGAATCTGGGCCATGGGATCGGGCCCGAGAAGGAGACTAGAATTTGGCAGCCGCTGCTGCTGCTGCCCCCAAACCCACCCCCTTCCCGGAGTCATTCCACCCTCGCCCTACCACCCTCGCCCTACCCCCATCGCTTCCTCGTTCCACCCTCCCCCATCCCGCCTCCCCACCAACTTACTTGCCTCAGTGGATCCTGATAGGGCCACAGCTGAGGCCTTCCCGCCGGCACTCCAGCAGCATGTGCCTCCGTGCACTGCCGGAATGCGTTTTGCGACTGCCATAAGGCAGTTGAAGCTGGCAGAATGCACTGTAAAAATATGTACAGTTACAATAACACTATTGGTGCCATGAGTTCTTCATTAACCCATAAGTGATGAAATTCTCAAGCACTTTATAGTATCAGAGCTTTAGAAAGCAACTCATCTGTAATCCAAGTGTAGTAAACTGTCTTACACCTCCACCTACGCATGCACCTCTTTCGGCATTTTCCAACAGCTTTGTTGTTTTTAAATCGGGGGCAGGGAGGAAACACAAAACATGTTTCTGTTTCTTCGATATTTCCATTCCTCTCCCTTTAGCAAGAAATACCTTCTAATGAAATATTTCATGGTTTGACATGGTAGACTGTGAATTAAAAAAGAGAGTCACTGCAATAGCATATACCTGGAGGATGACTGGATGTTGGTGTTGTATACAAATATTTATGTAAAAGTTGTATAAGTAATAATTGGTCTGCTATGTTATAAAAATATTTCTTGTATTGTTGTCAAGGTCCTTTTATTGGTTTGGCAATGCATAGTAGAATGTAAAAAATACCTTTTAGTTTAGGAATGCAAAATATTTAATTGAACTGATTCGGGAGATGGGGGATTATATTGGTCTATGTGATGTTGGTGGTTTTTAAGAGGGCTGAGTATAATTCCGAGTGAGTCTATTGTTCTTTTTTCCCCACAAATGTTCCTGGAATACACAGTGTTTCAGTTTATGCTACTCTGCCTTCCTTAGGATTATATGACCTTATTTAAATTCACAAACCAGGGTTAGAAGCTTCACATCTCTTCCATTTGCATATGAAGAGAGAAGAAATCACATGATAGAGACTTGTTCCTGTTCCTTCTCGTAATGCCATGGTTTTGTGTTTGGCTGCATCCAGAAATATCTGGATGGTTGGGTTCATATGAACGAAGTTGCATGAGAAATATGATAAAAGTTCAGCCCAACCCAAGTCCCTGCAGGTCTAGGCTGCAGCACTTGGGTCTGGGAGTGAAAATGCTACCCTCAAACGTTTTCCCCCTCGGTGTGCTCTCCATATTTATCCCTCAAACCCTCCTGGGTTTTTCCTTCCCTCTTCATTTTTTAAATGTTTTTTTTTCCAGCTGCTCAGGCCAGCTCTTTCTGCTGCTCTAGCCAAGTCCTCCGCCCTTCTGGTCTCAGTTCAGAAAAAGCAAAGGGTGGGAACTGAGAGGAGAAGTGGTGGAAATGTGGTTGGCTCTAGAGCAATCAGTCTCCCCCTTCCAGTCCCAGTGGACCCATCCTGTATCTTTTCAGTAGAGCAAGCGGTCAGCAGAGAGGAGGGGTGGGTTGGCAAGTGAGCAAACGGTTACTTGGTGACAGCTCTTGCCCCGACTTACAGCGCAATCCTAACCAACTTTCCTGCACTGGTTTAGCCATGTCAACAGGGCACACGTTGCAGTTTGCAGTGCAGGGGCAGTCATGGAGGCCTCTTCATGGTGAGGGAACATTTGTTTCCTGACCTCGGGGCTGCATTGCGACTACACCGGCGCTGGAAAGTCGGTTAGGATTGCGCTGCTAGTTACTTTATGGACTGTCTGTGTCTGTATGAACTTATCTGAGAATTAACATTAGCATTGTCTCAAGTTTGATTGGCAGGTACCAGGGACAGGGCCTTCCTGGGAAGATCCACCTTGGAAGATCTCTCTCCCTCCCTCCCAAGGTTTGAGCAAATTCTAGAGGACAGGCTCTGAAGATACTGCTCTTCCGCAGAGTTTTTAATAACTGCCTCAGCCTCTCTAGTTTCTCTAACTTCTAGAGACCGTGGAAAAGGAATTAAATCCTTAATTTTAATAATTTTCTGAAAAAGGCAAAAAGAGGGACAAAATACAGGCAGTGATTTACCGGGGGAGAAACTAAAAAATCAAGCTGGTCTCTGGTGAATAGGGAGTTGGGATGGTTGGAGGATATCAGATTTAACAGAAGACCTCAAGTGTAGGGGATGGATAAGAAGATCATCAAGTCTCTTCAGATTCTTTTGTGATATATATCCTAGGAAGAGAAGCTAAAGACGGAGAGGGCTCAAGAGGGACTGGTGATAGAAGATTAGGGAAGAAAGTCTGGGATCAGAGAAGAAGAAAATCTGCAGTAGATATCGAGCACCAGCATAGCAATCTGTAAAAAGCAATAAGCCCCAGTATTTTGGCCGTTTTATTTCAATTACGATGAAACACAATTGGTTCAGTATCCTAAGAACCATGAGGTTGGCCCGGATTCTTATAGCTACTGCCTACTGTATGCTTAGAAAGCTGACATGTACGAAATACAGAAAAGTAATACCTTTAACGCCCGGATAAAATACCTTACACTGGAGTAGCTTTCTATTGCCATAAAAAGTATCATAGCAGCTGCCTCAAGGCAGGGGGCTGGCTGAACTGACAGGAGAATGTAAGAAGATGTTTGTGGAAAAGGAAGCCTTCCTTTCTTATAAGAAATAGACTGAAGGAATATCAGAACCAATATGAAAGCATAAAAAGTTTAATAAAGAGGACAGAGCAGGAATGAATTCAATGCAATGATATTTCTGATTGCACTGTATTAAATTCCACTTTAAAAAAAAGTGTTCTTAGGTTTATGTCTGGTTTTTTTCCTATTGATTTTTCTATATTCTCCTCTTTTTCCAGAGATTTATTTAAAGAATTTATACCCCACCTTTCTCCCAACAAGGGCAATCAAGGCGGCATTTTATAATGATGGCAGAACAATTACCTGATTATTTTTTTACAAGATACAGGGTTATTCAAAAAAATGGTGCAAAAAGACAGAAAAACTGTCCAAGTTTCACATGCACATTACAAATGTTCAATGTGGGCACTTGTGTAGCTACAATGGTTAAGGGGGGGGGGCAAATGCCTCAGATGACAGCCATGGTCTCCTCCCGAGGAGACCACAGCTGTTTGCCCCCCCCCTTACCCCATTGTAGCTACACAAGTGCCCACATCGAACATTTGTAATGTGCATGTGAAACTTGGACAGTTTTTCTGTCTTCATGTCATGACGGTTGGGGTATGTCAGTTCATTTAAGAATAAATCAGCTTTACTTTTGCACCATCCTTTTTGAATAACCCTGTATTATTATCGCCGTATTGTTGCCTGGGAGGCTTGTCTTAAGAACACTAGGGCTGAAATCCTAACACTTTCCCAGGAGTAAGCCCCATTGACCCCAATGAGATGCATAGGATTATGCTGTTTGTAAGTTCATGGCAGAGGTGTGTTCTACTGTAGGCAATTTCCAGCTAAATTTCCATCTTATTTTTTTCTGCTTGTGATCAACAATGGGGACAGGAAGCAGAAATAATTGCACTGACTGGAAAGAAAACTTGTTTTTATTTGTTAGTTAGCTATGTTTCTGATATGGAAATCACCAGTGGGGAAAAATTAGGGAACTCTGAGCTGCCATTTTTGCAAAACTGATCTGTTATTTGACACACATTTCAAACCCCACGTGAGGAACTTACCACTAATGAATGATCTAACTGAGCAGGAAGTGGCTAGTGATGATTCCCTGGGTGCTCAATAAACGTGTGTAATTGAGATGTAATTGTTCAACTGTTATTTTCTTTTTGTAATATAATCACCTTGCACAATGAGAATTTGATGTCGCAAAGACCTAAGTATGAAGCTGCCATCTGGAGTTACATCAAAGTACAGTTGGCTGAGTAGAGCCATAAGTTCACTATAGATCCTGTTAATGTATATGTTTAACTCCAAGGCAATTTTGAGCAATTGTTTATGAAGCAGTGTATTTTCTTCTGGGCTCGAATGTCAGAAGAATTGCATGTGTGATGTAAATAGTAGTGCCAGTAAACGCAGCTGAAGGGCAAATATCAAGTTGTTCATAAGCAAGAATTAAGAAGCTAGTAACCTGGAAGTCAAATCTATGGGTGCAACTTACATATTAACTATTTCGTTTCTATTACCATATCAGATGCTGTAACCTAGGGCTGAAGGGTGGGCACTCTGGAGCTACCAGTAGCCCTGATGGTGTGTTAAAGTCAAAAACCTTTGCCCCTTTCTCCCACATCTGCCTCAGTGATTTGAATTTTTTTTTCTTCCTCAGCCTGCCTTCTTTGGAGCATCAGCAGAATATTGAGCAAAGGGCGCTTCTTCATTTTGTCTGTGTAAAAGCAACCACATTGTACATGCTGCCATTTTGCAACTGGCTCCGCCTCCCCAAGCCACCATTTCATGATGGTAGATCCCCAGACTCTACCAAAACCAAAGTAGCTCCCAGAAGCTTAAAGTCTGCTCACCCTGCTCTCGCTTAAGAGAGTATGTTTATACTCAAGCCTGAGGAGCAAACTACACGTTACTGGGACACCAACTCACTGCCTGTACTGTACATGCCACCAGTCATTCCGCTGCTAGAAATGGTCAGCTCAGCCACAGGACATTCACCAGTGATGTCATGTCAGGGCACCTCCAAGTTGCAGGCTGATCCAGGCCCAGCAGAGATGGTGGACGTGTGCTGCCAGATGAAGGTTGGTCTGCTATCAACCTATAATGGAGGCTGAGGAAGGCACCAAGGGTGGAGACAGAAGAAAGGAGAGTGGAAAGCAGCAGAGAGACAAGGAGAAAGGAAGAAGGAACAGTGGGAAAGACCCTGGTTCTGGCTCCCTCCTGCTCTCCCTGGCAAGGACACTAGATATAGCTTACAGAGCCTGGTGAACTGGGTGATTAGATACCCCTGAAGCAAGCCTGACACACACACCCCTAGCTCTTCCCTGGTGCTTACTTTTCTGAAACAACTTTGTGTCTCCTTCAACAACAAACGCAGCGATAAAAGCAGCCTCCGGCTGATCCTTGCAGCAAGCAGAGCGAGATTAAGTCCTAGATGGGCTCTGAGAGCAGGCAGGATTGGGCTGGTAATTTAATAAGAGTAAGCATGAAGTCTTACATTGCATGAGAACAGTCCAAAGAACAGTTTTGACTTGGGGGGGGGGGTCTCTTTTTAGCAAATCTTAGCAGAAAAGGACTGGGGCTCAGGAGGGTCATCCTCACTGGTGAGGAGTTGAGTACGGGTCAGCTGTGTCATGCCTTTGCAAAGAGAGCGACCATGTAAGGTTTTTTATTAATCGGGAAATGAAAAGTCAGAGAAAATAGTTCTCATACATTACTTATTGACAAATCCTGATGTTTGCTGGAATGCTGTTCAGATCTGGTTGGCTATTTCTAGAAAATTATATGGTGGAAGAAAACAGTTTATCATGTGCTCTGGAGCCTTCTCAGTCAGATGTCATATTCTTCAGCCCTTTAATCCTTTTTCTTACTCTCCTTTAGATTGTTTGAAGCATCTCTCTACAAGGAAACAGATGACCATTTTCCTGCACTGATGAGATTTTAAAATGGTGGCTCTGATAGCATAAGTCCAGCGCCTGGGCTTTTGAACTATAGTCTTCCATTTGGAGTTGAATTGGAAAAGGTGCAGAGAAGAGCGACCAGAATGATTCGTGGGCTGGAGCACCTCCCTTACGAGGAAAGGCTACAGCGTCTGGGGCTTTTCAGCCTAGAAAAAAGGCGCCTGAGGGGGGACATGATTGAGACTTATAAAATCATGCATGGGATGGAGAGAGTGGATAGAGGGAAATTCTTCTCCCTCTCGCACAACACCAGAACCAGGGGACATGCACTAAAATTGAGTGGAGGGAGAGTTAGAACAGACAAAAGAAAATATTTCTTTACCCAGCGTGTAATTCATCTGTGGAACTCCTTGCCACAGGATGTGGTGATGGCACCTGGCCTAGATGCCTTTAAAAGGGGTTTGGACAGATTCATGGAGGAAAAGACCATCACAGGTTACAAGCCATAAGCAACCTCCTGGTTTTGGAAGTGGGTTTTCTCTGTGCCAGGTGCAGGGGAGTGTCAACGGGAAACAGGTTATCTTGTTGTCTTGTGCTCCCTGAGGCATCTGGTGGGGCCACTGTGTGATATAGGAAGCTGGACTAGATGGGCTTTTGGCCTGATCCAGCAGGGCTCTTCTTATGTTCTTATGAGTTGGTAATTACTGGGGGTCGGGGTTGGTTTTAAATATGTAAACTAACCATGTTTGCTCTGGAAAGATATTGAAAGATAATCAAACTGAAGCCCCTGTTTAGGCTAGCTGGTTCCAAAATAGAAGCACAGTATAAATGCTCAGCTTCAAAGTTAGACAGCTGCAAATATTTGCACGTGAACAGTCACCCATCAGTTCAACACCTGTTCAAATCAGATGTGCTCCAATATTTAGATTCCTAGTACTAAGCATTGGAAATAGTTTTTATCTCTCACAGGCAATTCTAAAATTAGAAGCCCCCAATATACTTCTTACTGCAGACAGGGGTTAAAAAAAATTCCATTTTGTAACTGAATAGTCCTGTGTCTGTGATCTGTTGCTCATTCAAGTAGATGTCTGTTGGGAGATGATGTGGTGTAGTGGCTAGGGGATACAATCCTATACATACTTACTTGAGAGTAACAGTCCAAGCCTAACTCAATCGACACACCAACGGAGCACACACTGTATCCTGCGGGGGGGGGGGGGGAGAAGTCCCAGAGGTCTCCTCCAAATAAGGAGATATTTCTGTTATCTGTTGCCTGATAAGGGGTAATCCTCCACTGCCTGAATGGGTCTACTTGGAACTGCACCCATGATTGCTGGCTAGGAAGGGGGATAGGATATTGGCAGCACTGCTGCCACTGATACCGCCCTCTTCCCAGGCTTGACACACACCCCACCACAGGAAATATGGAGGGAAATGAAGGCAGGGAAAACTATGTGGCCATTCATCATTCCAAATCATGGGGAGAAAGTATCTCTGGCTATAGCGTTTGTCAGTGCATACAAGTGGTGTGCACATAGGCAGTGGGGTTTCATGAGCATGTAGCACGAAGGTAGGTCTTGCCAACATGTTCTCACCCCCTCCCATCTCATGGATTCTGTCAACATGATTTAGAATGCCTGAATAGGGTTTAGGTCCATACAGTCCAGCTCGTCCCCTTAGGTTATCGGAGAAGGTCCTCTTGCGGGTGCCGTCGTCTAGGGAAGTGTGCGGGGCGGCGGCTAGAAATAGGGCTTCTCAGTAGTGGCACCAACCCTATGGAATTCCCTCCCTCTTGATTTACGTACTGCTCCCTCCTTGGAGACCTTCCGGCGAGGCCTGAAGACATTTTTGTTTAGAGAAGCCTTCTGAGTCTTTGGCTGGTACAGGTGGTACGGGAGACTTTGGCTGAGTCCTTGCTGGTACAGGTGAGGTGCTGCTGTACTTATGTTCTTGCTTTTAATTGTAATAGTGGTCTCGTTGTTGTTTTTTAGATGTTTTTATTAGTTTTAGTTAACTGTTTTTATTATTTTTTAAAAAGTGATTGTTTTTTTGTATTTGTATTTTTTGTTGTAAGCCACCTTGGGTCCCTTCGGGGAGAAAGGCGGGGTAAAAATATTGTAGATAAAGTAATGCCAAAGCCTTTGCAGAGAAAATGTGGGCTTAATAAGAGATCTGAAGGATGTAAGAGAAACGGCACCCTGCAGGTGTTCCGGGAGGCAAGAAGGGGTAGCAAGGGAGGAAGGGCAGAGATGTTTCAGGAAGCAGGAGACCTTCAGATGCATGTGAGGGTGGCAAAGCTGGAGGAGCAAAGGTCTCAGTTCAGGAGTGTAGTGGCATTGAGTTTCTGGTTGCATTAACTCCTCAAGGGCTATACAATTTAGCATTCTGAAATTGAGATATAGAGTATCAGCGATATTTTGTCTATGCTTGACTGTGAATATTGGCAACAGCATATTTCTGAAGAATTTCCTTTCAGCAGCCACCCCCACAGAACCCTCCAATTGCTTCTTCAATTCCCAGTTTGAAAAGCAATTTAAAACGAAGTTGGCAATAGTTTTTGGTTAGTGCGTGTTCTTCCTCCAAATTCACGTTCAAGAACTGTAGTAATAAATCTTTTGAGTCTCACCCTGCTCTGGACTGTGGTCACAGCAATGAGGAACCGAGATTTATTCTATCAAACATTCTCCATCTGCATTTATAGTAATAAGGGAGGCAGAAGAGTCTGGCTCAGTCGGGAGAGCTGCTACCTTGCAAAGCCCAAAGACCGGTGAACTTGATAAGTTCGAGACACGCCGCCGGCAAAAAGCTGTGAAAGCCTCCAGGAGGAGAGATAAGAGCTTCCAGCTGCGTCGGTCGAGTGTGGGAGGTGCCAGCCAGCAGAATTGTCAGACTGTAAAAAGGATACCACCTGGAAAGTAGCCGTTCATGAAAGATTGTACATTTATATATTGTAAAAAAAAACAAGGGGGGGTTAGGACAGCCTGCCCATGTACATTGCCTTGGATTAAAGTCAGAGGAGAAATCCAATGACCAAGAAAGGTGGTGTATAAATACTGTATATGATTATTATTATTATTATTATTATTATTATTATTAAAATTCTGTCCTTCCAGGGCTGGCCCAAGACCTTTTGACACTTGAGGCCGCATGCCAAATGCTGCCCCCCCCTTACCCACTGCTCTTCCCACTTTCCAACTCAGCACTCCCCTCCCCTCCACATGTCATCTTCCTTTTTCAATCCAGGGATTGGAAGGAGAAGAAGGAGCCCGGGGTCAAGTAGGTAAGAGAACAAAGAGATGGGTGCCCCCACCACCACCAATCTGTTGCCTGAGGCAACTACTTTAGTTGGCCTCATTGATTGACCAGCCCTGGATCTTGCAAAGACATGTTTTTAAATGGATTAAACAAAATGTGGTAGATACGTATTTTGCTTTTAGTAAACATGATGTACTTCTCCCCCCTCAAGTTTTAAATAGTGTTACAACCTTTGTGAATAACATGAAGAAGTTGTTGTTGTGGTGTTGTTGTTGTTGTTTTCCTCTTTGGTGCCTTTCTAGAAGAAAGCCAAGTGTTCCAAAAAGTACTTATAGCAAAACACTATAGAAGCGAATAGACTGTACTGCATAACGCATTGACACTTTTTGCTATCCAGCAAACACTGAATTCCTTAAGGTAAATACCAGCCCTTTTCCCTGATCTGCTTATCAGAGCACAATAAAAATCAATTATGTGTTCAGTAGGCTGCATCCTTCAAGAGAATGAGATCGTTACCTTTCTGTTGCAAAATCTGTTCAGGGTCAAGCTACGCATTGTGTTAAGCATCCATTTGTGTAGAGTTTAATACAAAATAGAAGCCATGGTGGCCCTATCCAGATCAGGACCATGGTATGGGGGGGGAGGGTTTTTAACCCCATGCAATAAAAATCACCCCCTGAAGCTGCTCTCCTCTCCAAAAGGTGCTGATTGAAGTTTCCCAAGGCTAACAGCAGTTTGGGTATTTTTGTTAGGACCACAGCACAAGGGCAATGAGTTCATTCCTTCCCTCCCCACACACTGTGGTCCCAATATGGGTTGCTTCCTCCCCCCCCCCCCAGCTATTTTTTAATATGTTTAACATTTGGACCCTCAGTCCAGAATATTTTGGTTTTTTGGAAAAAATACCCCATGATGCTGTATATGTGTTGACAAGCATGCATACTTCTTCTTACTTAGGGACTCTCCAAATATCTAGAAACTGTTACCTTCTGGGGGTGGCCCTGTTTTTTGTTCAAACTGATAAGCAATCAATTCCTCGAGTTTGCAATTAGAGAGATTCCTCGTCTCCCCTCACCCCATCTTTTAGCGATTCTTCGTTAGCCCAAATCCCTTGGGAAAGGAGTGCTGTCAAAACAATCGTTATCACTAGTCCAGGATTTTTCTTTCCTCAAGGACACAGCAATATATCTTGGGCATCTCCTTCTCTATTGCTTTTGGTTTGTTATATAGCCTAATGCAGCAGTGTGCATTATTTCACTCATAGCAGCTCTTTGATACGAGTTCCAGTAATTGTTTCGCTACCTACTTTTTGTTTGGGTGTTTCAGATAAAAGCTGGGGTCATTTATCTTGTTTCAATCTTCTTCTTGGCTTTTCCTAAGTGGCGGGTCTTGTGTTTGCAAATCTAGCTGCAGGTAAAGCAGTCCTGTACATTTGATGGCAAAAGTTCGCCCTGAACCTACAGCTCAAAGATGGTCCAAAGATGGAACTGGAGGCTCTGCCTTTCTGTCAGTGGCTGTATGGTGCTGGAGAAGACACTGCATCATCTTCCTTCCTGGAACCTTTGTGGCCTTTGTTAGATAGTGTAGTGGTTAGAGTGTTAGACTAGGAGTGGGAGACCGAGGTTCAAGAATTCAGACAGACATGAAGCTCAGGGGGTGACTTGAACTAGTCACTATCTGTCATCTGAGCCTACTTCACTGGTTGTGCAATCCCATGCATGTCTACTCAACAGTAAATCCCATTGTGTGCAATGGGGCTTACTTCCAGGAAAGTGTGTATAGGATTGCAGCCTCAGTTAGTGTGAAGATACAATGTGTGTGTGTGTGTGTGGGGGGGGGACTTGTATGCTTTCTTAAGCTAATTAGGGGAAGGGAAGTATAGGAATGTAAAATAACAGTTACCCATGTACAACCCCCCCCCCCTAATGATCACACCAGACAGGTGCTTGGAATATAAGGGTTGCTTCATTGAACTATGAGAACAAATGCAGCAGGGCTCTAACTATAACGCCCCCCGTTGGCGTGCAGGCGGCTAGGCTGGGGAAAATGGTACCTAGCTGTCTGCCTCCCCCGAGATCTACATGGGCATGAAATCCTGGCTCAAGGCACACTCGTTCCACGACCGAGCTGCCTGACCCTGCCAACCCCAAAGGGGCCGAGGCAGCTAAACAGCACTGACCCACCTCAGGAGATTCCTTAAGGTGATCATTGCCAATCCAACCTGGGGGATCGCCAGCCAGCATCACCGATCCGGTTCAGCATCGTCTGAGCGGTTCTGGCTCACCCCCTGACCTTGCTTACCTCAGGATGTATGCCAACTAAGCCCTCCCTAGCTACCCCTCCTGCACGCCACCTACCTAAAAGCAACCTAAAACCCCAAGAACGCCTAAGTGCTGCCGCTCCCATTCCACAGGCTGGGGTAGGCGAAAAACCCATTAACCCAATCAGGTTAATGGTAAAAAAATTCCTACCCACTCCCCATAAAGGGCAACCAACTAATCTCAACCTGAAAGGAGGGAGGGCGGGCGTGGCACTGCGCTCCGAGATGGGACTGAGGAGAGCAAGCACACCGGCTTGCTCCGCCCACCCTCAGTCCCGCCCGGAGACTGCAGCAACCAATCAGCTGCTTGTCAACAAGCCCCCGTCCGGCGCAAGCAGGGGCCGGCCAGGGCAACGCACGGCAGCTCCACTACTCAGGCTGCCGCACCTTATCTATATTTAAATATGCTCTTTGGGCAAATACAACTCTAATGTGGCTCACAAATGTAGGTGATTCTTACTCTTCCCAAGATCAGCATTATGACATGAAACTCTCTGATTTACTGCAGCAGAACCTACAAGAATGGATATCAGTGTTATACTATGGTAGCAATGATCACAACCTTTTCCATGGGAGCATAACACAAAGTTATGTGTTATGATCACTGCACTGGCATAATGCAGTGGTAAGAACTTTTGCTCACTGGAACAAATAACAAAATGTGCAGTAATTATCCTCAATTTAGGTTAAGAATTCCAATAATTTATCCCCTGCTTTTCCATTGAAAAGATAATGAAGTTGAGGAATTGTATACAAGGAGGGGGAGGGCGCCATCTTGCACCATGTGGAGGTCACTTGATAGCCTGAAATTGTGAAACTGCTTTTACCCAGCAAACAGATGGACAGTCATACTGAGCCATGTATTAAGGGGTGCTTGGAAGTTGTTGACTGTGGGGACAGTTCAGAGCGTCCAGTCCCCACAGTTCAGATTTGTATGGTGCAAATTCTTCTTTGCCAGTCCAAAGACCTGAATCAAAGAAGTGCAGGCTTTGCCATCTTCATAGCTATGAGAAGCATTTCTTGTGCCAAAAGGTCTCTGCCGTTCCTCCTCTAATTCTTGTACACCCAGTTGTGTGCTTCCATTCTGTCCCCAACTGTGAATGTGAGATACATCTGTCTGAACGTACTGTTATCAGTAAGGGACAATGGCCAACCACTACAGCAAAAGAGGGCAGTGATAAGCCTATCCTGGAGGCTTATCCCCTACAAGGTGATGTTATGTTATCAATTAAGCTGAAGAAGCAAGCTTATACTTGGCATTCAACCAACATATGTGCCTACTTCATGCATTGAGCACATGTAGTTGCATTATAGAAGTCAAACCATTGGCCCATTTCCCAGTGTTGTTTCCTGTGACTGGCAGCAGTTCCCCAGGGTGTCAGTACTTTCCCAAGCACTGCTTTCAGAAATCCTTCCTATGGGAGTGAGTTAAGGCAGGTGCTCTACCGCTGTAGAGCTATAGGCATCTTCCTCCCCTCTCTGTACAAGAAGGGCTTCACTGGGATGCAAGCTTCATGGCTCCTGCACCCTAAATGAAAATTATACTTCTAATCAAGACCAATGAGTCAAATTATAAAATAGGAACTATATTGTATATATATGACACGTGCCATAGTATACATTATGTGAAGTGGATAGCATGTTTATTTCAGCACATCTGTCTGTTGCAGAGAGACACAATTGGTCCCACCTACCACATTCACACAAAATAAAAGGAACTTATGTATCTCCTTTACATATCATGGGGTACATTGAATATAGTGGCTTGCTATATGCCACTTAAGTCTGTAAATAGGGTTGTTTTTAAAAATCTTTCCCTCAATGTTTATCACCCACAACATTAAAATGTAGTACTGTGGTGCTTTACTACAACTGGATGTAGATACAAAAATCAGGGGCTGATTGTTACCAATTTGTTGCTATTGGAAATCTATTGGCATTACAGTAGTTAAATGCAGACATTATAAATGTATTCTGAGAAATCTGGGATAGCACAGAATTAGAGAATTTGCATAGTGCTATTTGTGAGAAGCTTGTACATAAACCGTTGTGGAACAGAAGGTGTGTACTGAATCAATGTTTTTCCAGCATCAGTTCATTAGGAAATATCTAAACATTTAGTGTTGCACATCCAACAGGGCAATGTGCCTCTCTATATTACTTTCTCCTTAGGCGTCTTTTAAAAGATGCAAGAAAGCAGCTCACCGAAAACAACATTCGGAATACCAAGTGAGAAGGGAAGCTGTCTGCAAGCAACAAGATGCAGTTCTTGAAAGAACTAGGGAAGAGAGAATTTCCCCTGTTCAGGGTTTGCTCTGCCCTGCCTCCCACTCTTCCTGAATTCTGCTTTTCAATTAATTCCAAATTGGAACATGTGCAGTCTGTTGCATCTTTCAGTTCCTTTAGATTATTTGCCTCATTTTTTTCTCTCTCTATGTACCTATTGATAAAAACACTACAAAAAAAAAAAAGACAGTCTTGCGATGATTATATGGACGATTGGAATAAGATTCTTTTTGTGTGTTTTACTGATGCACAAATGTGTTCCTGAATGTTGGTTAAGTAGCACGCCGAAAGAATCTTGATACATTCAATCATACAATCACATCAGACTTCCTTTTTAAAAATGGTCTTAACAATTCAAACAAGCATGATACTAAAGCTCTGCACAAAAAGAATTGATGCAGTCAGGGGCATACTGCTAAAGCACCACACCAAAGAAATCTTGATGCAGTAATATGCAAATAGGTAAACACACTGCATAAAAGGAATCTTGACGCAGTCATAATACAATCACATCAAGTTTTTTTTTTCTTTTATCCCCCTTTTTTTGCAATGTTCACACATGCATGGTAATGTGGGTGGGGGAAGGTCGTGAAAAAAAGTTACCAACTGTTCAATCTTATGCAAACCTACTCAGAAGTAAGTCCAATTTAGTTTATTGGGAGTTGCCCCCAGGTTAGTATGTATAGGGTTACATCCCCAGTAATTCAGAAGTCCATAACTAAGTCAAGTGGGTCTGCACAATGCTATGGTTAATCTGAGCACAAAGCATGGTCAGTAAAAAGGATTGCCATATAAAGGCAATTTCTGTATTATAGAGTTTGTAATTCTATACTCGCACTTCACAGGCGTTTTAGACTCTTGAAATGTATCATTTGTGCACTTACCACAGTTGTTCTCTTTGTTTGATTAGACTATTTTATCTAAAATATATAAGATATAACAGCCCAATCAAGCAAAATGCTCAACTGAGGCTAATCTAAATTACCTTTTAATAGTGTCATTTATATTCCTCTGCACATGTTATTTAATCGTGAATTGAAATATTCATTTTTCATGCAAATACACAAATTTGAAGGCACTGGGAACCTTCTCTTAGAATGCCTTTGTTTTCGGTATGGCTAATGAGATTCTTCAATACTGAATTTACAATTGGTTTTTAATAAGATGCTATGCATATTTTATGTATTTGGGAGATTTTAATCCGGCTCTTCAGGTGGTTGCCTCCCAGAACGGTAAAAACAATGAAATGTGTATGCTGCTGGAAAGGAAAGGTTTCCAACAGAATCCTTGGTATGTAGTCTCAATAATCTAAAATCCTTTTAACGCCATATTTATTGGGTTCTCCACATACTCTCATGTAAATCTTCTGTAATCCCACTTTTTACTTTGGAAACGTGATTTGCCTGTGAAGGAGCAATCTAAAACAGTGGGGAGGGGGAGGGAGACCAGCAGCACCTTGTGAAATTGATCATCTTTGTTTCCCTTTCTTCATTCTCTACCAGCTATATGAAATTTCTGTTTACAGCAAGAGAAGGAAAATGAGCTAAATCTTGGGTTGGTCACTAGCAAACTATGTAAGACCACTTGAGATTGTTTGCCCCAGGGCCAGGCTCACGGTTCAGCATCATTGGCCAATTATGGATGTCCAAAGGGCCCACTCCTGATCCCTGAGAACACTTCTGTACCCATCGCCTTAATATGGTGAACCACTCTTCTAGGGTCCACCCAGATATGAAGGGAGCCACCGAGGTCAATTTACTGAGGATCCTCCAGAATGTGGTGATTCCCCCCCCCCCACACACACACCTTTAAATGCAACTCTAGCAAAATCTCCTTCCATGCTGGGCCTGTTTAAAAGAAGGGAAGGGAGGCCACACCAGAGCTGAGGGTAAGGGGCTCAGGGGGGCACCAGGGTGCTGTTCTCCATCTTTCCTTGCTCACCTGGCTGCATAAAGCAGCTGGGTGGATGAGTAGGTAGTGCAGCTGCAGCTTTTCCCTCTGGCAATGCTGGAGGTAGAGGTGGATTGCCAGCAGGCGACATGGACTGCAGGGCACCCCTTGTTAGTTCACTGCTCCCCCCCCCCAACTTGACATATGACTTTCAGCCTGTCTCATGGGTGGGCCACCCTGCTCAACCCTACTTTTATAGCCATCATGCTTATGTGAAACACAGTATAAAGATTAGTCTTTGGAAAATGCTAGGGGCAAAAATTGAGATGAAATACTGGAAAAAAAAACCCTCTGGATTGGGTGAATGCCATAAAAAACTAACATCTTTGGTAGGGAGAAAAAGATATTACTATAAAACAATCCATTGCTGAGCTTGAAAAAGAAAATCAGAGAGCATAAATCACTGTAGCCCAAGCAAGAGAGGTTTAGGGTGAGTACTGTTGGCTTTACAATCCCTGCCTGGAATTTCAACCACAGCACTGACAATTTATTTTCAGGAAAGATGGCTGTTCTTTACTCCTCTCCTTCTGTCAGGATGGCATTACGCCTCCATGGAGAAAAGGCCAAGTTTTCTAGGACACAGATGTCGACCATAGATCGTTTTGAATCATCTGAACAGCTTGCATAATAGTATTTCTTATTTCTGCCATCCGTGTAATATGCTGAGACCTCTAAAGAATTTATTTGTTCTCCCAACAGTGCAGCAAGGCAGGTCATTAATCATCTTATTAAATAGACCGGGAAGTGAAGGTACGAGATCATGACTTGCTCAGGGCTGAGTGGAAATTGAAAGGTCTACCAGGTTCAAATTGGATGCTCTTCTTACTGTAGCTCACTACAAACATATTATCTTCTTCCTGGGATCCCTCTTGTTGGAAGGACTTCCACTTTGATCCAAGAAAAGTACTTACACTCCTCTCTCAGTGTAGAAGTGAAGATGAGATGATGGCACAAAAGGACATGTCCAAAAGAAGTTGACAATATTTGCAACCTAGTCCTATACACTTTGGACTCAATCCAATTAAAGTTAGCAAAGTCTATGGCTGCAGCTCTGTGGACTTAAAGGTAAAGGTGACCCCTGACAATTAAGTCCAGTCGTGTCCGACTCTAGGGTGTGGTGCTCATCTCCATTTCAAAGCCGAAGAGCCAGCGTTGTCCGAAGATGCCTCTGTGGTCATGTGGCCAGCATGACTCTCCTTGCTGCAGCACGTAGCATGCAGCTGGAACACGGAGCACTGTTTACCTTCCCGCAAGCGCTACCTATTTATCTACTCGCATTGACATGCTTTGGAACTGCTAGGTTGGCAGGAGCTGGCCAAGCAATGAGAGCTCACCCCGTCGCGGATTCGAACTGCCAACCTTTCGATCGACAGCTCATGGTTCAGCAGTTTAACCCACTGCACCACCCGCTGGCCTTACTGTTGGGAGTTACTAACTGGGAGTTAATCCCATCAAACTCAAATTAATTGGGGACAAATCTATTAATGGCTACTAGTTGAGATGGCTACATGCTATGTCTAGATTCAGTGGTAACATGTCTCTGAATATCAGTTGAAAGGGAGCAACTGTAAGAGAGGGATATTCTTTCATTTTCTGCTTGTGGACTTTCCAGAAGCTTGTGGCTGGTCACTGTGGGAAACATGATACTGGACAATATAGGCCTTTGGTCTGATCAGATTACAAATTCTTACATCAACTCATTGGAACATACTTCTCAGTAAATATGCATAGGATGGAGCTGCACACCTAATGGAAACCAATGCAGAAAGTGAGCAGCCTAATCCTAAGTAGGGCTAGGCCATCTTTAATGACTGCAGAACATGGTCTGCTGTCATAAAATGGCCTGTGGAGGTGCATACAGCGCAGTGCTAGAGACCATTTTCAAAGTACTGCTGCAAATGGCAGTGGCATCAGAGGTTTCCCACCAGATCTATCTACTGTACCTCCGCAAGCGATGGTAAGCCAGCAGAGTGAGTGGAATGAGGAGGAGGGGCAGAACAGGCCAGAAAACAGGGCTTCAGGGGGGCAGTCCAAGGGTGGGGTTCAGCGGTGATGGCTCTCCTGATATTGTCTGCTCCGCTTTGGCCCAACACACCATTTTGCTTCCACCCAGACTTGTGTCGACTAAGATCTGGCACAGGTCTGAGTAGACTCATATGGGCCCATGATGAGGAAGTGGAGTAATCATGTAGCAGCCCAATCCTATGCTTCTCCTCTGCCAAGGCAGCCACACCAAAATAGCTAGCGCGGCATCCTGCAGGGAGGGAGTCCCAGAGCTCTCCTCTGGGTAAGGAAACATTTGTTCCCTAACTGGGGGAGGGGGTAAGATTTTGAGGTGCAAAGGTGTCTACTCAGACCTGTGCCGCTGAAATCACTGGTGCAGGTCCATGTGGACCTGGGCCATGGAATCAGTTCTAGGAAGAGGGATTGGTTTCTGCAGCTGTTGCTGAACCCATCACTGCCCACATCACCACCTCGTTCTACCTCCCCCCGACTAGTTCCACCCTCCCCTGCCCCATCCCACTTTCCCCGCCAACATACCTTCATCAGCAGGCACTCCGTCTACCGCCACTGCATGCAGGGCTTCTCCAGTCTCGCCACCGGCATTCTGGAAGTACATGGCCCCACGTACTTTCAGAAGGCCATTTGCAAAGCCTGAAAGTGCGCCCTGCCACCAGAATACTAGTTCTGGTGGCGGGGAGGAGTATGATTGGGCCATAAAAGAAATGTTGGATTTACCTCTCAGCCCCCACATGGTCTCTGGCTGCCCGTAGGATGCAGCTGAACCTTGCTGGTGCCTTCTGCGGACATCCTTTAGATAGGATTGGGTCCTTAGTTACAATGAACTTAAGCCTCATTGCTTTCCTTGAAAATTAGTTACGACTAACTTTTGATGGAATGTATTGATTAATGTATTGTGTAATGCATTTATGATTAATGTATTCTGTAATGCGGGGAGGCCCCAATGGGCCTCCTCAGATTTCTGCCAGCTATTTAGCTGACGTAAGTCCGAGGAGGCCGTATAATGGCGGAGCCGGCCCGGGAATGGGACGGGGATATGGCAGCCACCATCCCCGGCTCCGCCAATGGCCCCCCTCCCTTGCCACCTGGACCACCCCCACCAGGGAATCACTTACCTTCTCCGACAACCACAGGGATGATACAGCGGCAGAGTGAGGGTGGGCAGCCTCCACGTCAGCCATCCTTATTCTCAAGTCATCATGAACGTGCTTTACGGCACATTCGCAATGGCTTGGAACGGCGGAGCACTTGCTCCGCCATTTTTACTTTGAGTGGGATTGCCCTGTCATTCACAATGCAATCCTATGCATGTCTGCTCAGAAGTAAGTCCCATTCTGTTCAGTTGGGGCTTACTCCCAGGAAAGTGTGTATAGGATTGCAGCCTAAATGACATCGCAGAAACAACAGGAAACTTTATCCTGTTCAGTTGTGCTGAACCAACTCTCAGTCCTTTCTCTTCAGGAGCTCTTCACCTTCAGAGAGTATAGTTCATCTGATCTTTAAAAAAAAAAAATACCACCAGCCTGGAGCATTGATTCAGATAGAGGAAGCCACCAGTATAGGCTTCTGGGAGTGGCAAAATGTTATTTCGAATATTCTTGTCTCCACAGTGACTGCATCAAGGATTTTCCCCCTCTCTGCTTGTGAGTGATAATAGAAGTGCTATGCAGGTATTAGAGCTTCAAGTACATGCATATACATTCATCTAGGCCAGATTCTACACTAAGCATTTAATTTAAACTCCTGTTATTTCTAGTTCAGTGACTTCTGTCTTGTTAGCCAGTGCAAGCTGGTTTGCTACACAGATACGGCTGCTTGTCACTTTAGGCTTTACTGGTGAGCATGTTTAATGCATTTGTCTGACCTATTTAATTAACATATGTTATTTAAAGATAAAACTAGAGCAGGCCTTTAAGACAGATGTTGTTTTCACTGCCAGGCATTTGTGAATAAGGGACAGCATGTCTACCCCTCCACTCATATGCGCATGGTTGGTTCACAGGAGTTATTGCACAGGAGTTATTGCACTTAGGGATGGGCAAACTCCGTTGGTTCCAATCTGGAAAAATGCAGTGGGTCAGAATTATTCAAGGACTGGGGGTCCCCTTCCTAGGCTCCGAATGAGTTTGGAATGGTGGCCATAGAACTGCAAAATTATACACACTTATCTGGGAGCAAGCCCTATTGACTACAGTCAGACCAACTTTCATTTCTCAGATGCATGGAAAAGCAATGATTAATCTCAGGCCATGGAGGGGGGGGGTCACTGCTAGGCCCCACTCCTTTTGCAATGGGCTCTAACCCTTTACTGTTGGGCCCCATCCCAGTATCAGATTTTCCCCCAGTTTTTCAAAGGTTGGCAGTCTTCTGACATCACTTCAGAAATCTCAGGCTTTGGATTGCATCTGACCTAGCAACCCTACCCACATTCAAGAAACTGCTCCTGGAATCATGCATGTCCCAGAATTTGGTGGCATCCTAACCTGATCTTCCTTTACATTGTGTTCAGTAGAATCAATTCACTGAAACTGTGCTCCCTATATACAGTATAAACCCAACTGAAGGTAGAGCTACATATTTTATGATTCTTCTGGGAGCTTTGTTCTATAGTGTCAAGTAACTATAGGCAGTTTCAAATGAAGTGAAGAACCAATGGCAGGGGGAGAGAAGGGGGTTGTTTAACCCTTTCACTGTCAGTGTCAGTGTCAGTCTCTCTCTCTCTCTCTCTCTCTCTCTCTCTCTCACACACACACACACACACACACACACACACACACACACACCCCTACCTTTCCCACCAATAGGACAAAATATATGGGGATCCATGTATTTTACGCGCAGGGAGAAAAGTAGCTTGGGAGAGAGGCGAATTGGAGCAAATAAAGGGCTGGTAAAGGTTAAAACAGCCCCTTTCACTGGTCCTACATTTGATTTGAAGCCACACACTGCCACTTTGCACTATAAAAGAAAGCCTTTGTTTAAACCAGACATGGACATACACAAATGTACAGAACTGTCCTGAAATGAATAGAAGTTCTGCAAGTTCTGGGCTTATGCCCTTATAAAGTACACTAACAGCCCAATCCTATTCCCCCACTACTGTACATGATGCAGATGTGCTGACGGAGCATGTACTGCATCCAATGGTGGAGGGGTGACCAGAAGACCAACCAGTGGTAAAACACACTTCTGTGTAGACCATCTGGCTGCCTATGGGTCTCCTTGGACTCATGCCAACTATGTAGCTGGTGTTAAGTCAAAGGAGAGAAAGGAAGTGGAGCTTGTTGGAAAATTGGGGATAGAATCCGGCATGAGCATTGGCCAGTAAGATCCACCCTCTCCAGCCAGCTCCCCCCTGCCCCTTCCCCATCCCAAACCTCCCACAAACTGCCCCCTCCGCCAACTTACCGGGTTTGGTGGGGGCCAGGCTCCTCAGTGGCAGGTGCATGAAGCTGCCAACCTGTTCCATTGGCAGCTCCAAATTGCCTGGCAGCAGCATGCCATTTGTGGCAGCACCACTGCATTTGTGGCAGCAGAAGGCAACATCCGCTGTCATAACTGGACCCCAAGATTGGACCATTAGTCCCCTACATACATACAGGCTCGATTCCGGAGGTCTGTATGTAACATGCAGCCAAACAGCTGGGTCTCGCTGGTCTAGCGTCATCGTGCCTGTGCAAAAGCACCATCAAAGGACATACTGTGAATGTGAAATAAATACTGCACCTGCATGAAAGCAAAGATGCAAGTGTCCATAACTTGGGCAATCAATGTATAATGCAAGCTCACATGTAGTTCTGAATAGTTCATAGCTACCAAAAATCTGCTCTATCATCATATTTTGGCACTCTTTTTTTCCTGACTCAATCTGGGATGATCAATCTATGATTGTTTGTTTTACTTATTTGTTTTGTTTACTTAATGTTCCTGAAGTTTATTTTTAAAATCCAAAAAATTGCTGGTGCTAGGTTAGACAACAGCACTGAACTCGGGCGTTATTGATTTTAGTGTTTAGCATCCTTCATCAATCTGAAAGTCAATAGGTGTTCTAGCTATTCATGGAAACAGGGAGGCTAGTATCTAATCAGTCTTACTCTATTTAATCCTTAAGAAAAAAAATTATCGAACTTTGCACTGTGGAAGTATATGCCCTGGATGGATCGATCTCTATGGCCTAACCAGAGGACACATTATTCCATGGCTTGGATTTACTAAGAGTGCAAATAGAGGAGGCAACCTGGAGATCTGCAGTCGATTCTTGGATTGCTGTTTATAAAATTGTATGTACAGTAGAGGCGTCGCTAAAGGGGGGCTGGGGGATGCAATGCCCCCGGTGACAACTGTGGCAGGAATTTTTTTGCTCCATGGCTGCTTTTTTGCTTTTGCAGCCGTGGAGCTGAAACGCACCAAAACCGGCTTGGTTTGAGCCCTCCCATCCGCCCCAGGTCCTAGAAAGCTTAAAATGAAGCCTTCTGGGAGCTGAGGGGGCGGGACAATGATGCATCATTGCTCCCCCATGTAGCCTGCTAGCGACAACTGATTGGATGGGGATTGGATGATTTGTGAGGACAGCAAATTGGATGGAGACCATAGGAGTTTGCCCGTTTCCTATGCACCATTTTCAGGCCTTGCACTGACAGACCAGCACAAACTGCTGGCAGCCCTGTGCACACCCCCACAGAGTGCCAACCCCCTGCCTGAGCGGGTAGGTCAGCAGAGGAGGCGTTCTGGGAGGATTGGGGCAGGGATCAGGAACAGCTTGGGGCATGTTGAGAGTGGACTGGGAGCGGATATTAGTGGCGGCAGCAGCAGCACCGACACCCTATGCCCCCAGCAGGGACATGCAGGTGAGGCAGAACTGCCCTGCTGGAGTCCTCAGAAGATTGCTACCACATAGAGATCACATGCACCACCACTTGCACCCGAGTAAGCAGGCAGAATGTGTGCTCAGTCAGCAGGTTCGGCAGCCGAACCTGGTGACTGCACACACATTCTGCCTGCTTACTCGGGTGCAAGTGGTGGTGCATGTGATCTCCATGTGGAGATCACAATTACAATAATGTAATGCATAATGTATATTTGGACTATGACATTTCCTCCATGTAGGCCAATAAAAAAAGAAAATCTAGCCATGTTCACCTTAAATACCATGGTGGAATTTCATGACTGGGAGAAAGGAGATCACCATAGTTAAGGAGAAGGCTAGCAGGTACTATGAGATGGACGTACAGGTCTCAGGAAGGATATTGTGAAATGGGATTACTTCTCTCAGCTCCCTAGGTTTGGAAAAGAAGGGATGTGGAGAGGAAACAGAGCAGAAGAGGAAATGAATGCTGAACCACATGATGACTACAAAAATAAACGGTGAACCAAGAAAAAAAGACCTTGAACATCTCTAGACTCTTCTCATCTAGGTCATTCATTCATTTCATTTTCATTTACTGTCTATCCAAGGTAAAGATGTTCCATAGTTAATAAATCAGCAACTCCATCTGAGACACACCTGAGCTCCTTATCTTCCCCTCCCCTTTTCTCCCAACAATGGCTGATTAGTTAAGGCACTTAATTTAGCATACAAAGGTCTTGTCCCCCCCCCCCCCCCCGGAAAATACACATAGTACCATTTTTTAAAATAAAAATTCGTTCAAGACAAAATTTCCCATAAGACCAAATAAAATCACCCTCAGACCAAATAAAACCAAAAATACATCCAGGAATAACACACACTGATAAAACAATAAATTCTAGCTAACCCTAACTCCTTAATACTACTTATCTCACATAGTTGACTCCATGGCTCAACCAATAATTCACCAGCTTTACTGCCAGACTGAGACTCCTCTTATCAATGAGGGAGCTGACCCACAGAAACTCCTAGGTCTCACATCAATAGTAAGAAAGAAGAAGAAATAGGGGCTTCTTACATGGCCCCTTTTTATATCCTTCCTAAAGTCAGAGAGGCGGGGTGTGTGTGTGTGTGTGTGTGTGTGTGTGTGGCTGATACAGCCCATATGACACATGCATGCAAAACCCTACAAAAGCATACAGGTGTTGCAGCACCCAAGAACAAAAGGTAATGATCATCCCATGGCAAACAGCCAAGACTGAGGAATGTTACACCTCTCCTCAGTGATTTTCACACAACTGGGTCTCTTTCATTGACAGTATATTAAAGCTATACCAACCAAACTCTTCACACCTGAAATTGCAAACCTCTTCAAGGAAATAAAGTTATGTTTTGCTAGGAAACTATGAAGCAAGTTTGCTGGGACAAATACCTCTTATTTCAATTAGGAAATGCAAATTAACCAACATACCTAACGGACAATCAACAAAGGTAGCAAACGTTTTGTGACTTAGATTGGAGTATTTAATGCCTCTTGAACAGCCAATGTAAAAAGGAAGCCTTTCAAAGAGGAGAGAAGCAAAGTATGTCATAAGAATTAAGTGCCCCAAGGCTTGTTAAGTGTTTGATCGGAATTATATGACACAGAAACACACAGAAGTGATTTTTGGAACATGCATCAAACAAGGACATAGAAGGATAGTACAGTAAACAGATTCTACCACTTCAAGATCATACTTCTGTTTTATCTGGCTGGGCTTATTACATCAAGTGAAGACTGCAGCAGAGTCCATAACTCAAATGCTTCTGTAGTTTGTCCTTCCATATCACTGACTGACAATGAGTTTAGAAAGCCCCAGAGAAATGTAGCATGTGTAGCATGATTACTCTCCATTTACATGGAGAGCAAGAACTTTTGCAAGAATGTTTCTGCAGAAACAGAAAACTGCTAGCTAGGTAGAGATATAGGACGGCACACCTTTGCAAACTTTGCCCCCTTCATGGGGTCCTTCTTCGAAATGGATTCTCTTTATTAAGGTGAAGTTAAGCAAAATCTGTTTTTGTTTGCTGGTTTTACTAGATTGGTGTGAAGCTGAAGGTCGTTTGTGTAGATTTAAACGGAAAACTTACCCTTCTGGTCTCCTTTCCCCACAGAGAAACTCTCCCAGGTGTCATACTTCTCCCAGGTGTCAACTGAATGGGGTTGTACTCCCTCTGAAGGAGCAGGTCCGCAGCTTGGGGGTCCTCCTGGATGCGCAGCTGCTCCTGGATTCCCAGGTGGCGGCTGTGGCCAGGGGGGCTTTTGCCCAGCTTCGGCTGGTGCGCCAGCTGCGACCGTACCTGGATCGTGCAGACCTGGCCACGGTGACCCATGCTCTAGTGACATCTAGACTAGATTACTGCAATGCGCTCTACGTGGGGCTGCCTTTGAAGACTGTTCGGAAACTGCAACTAGTGCAGAATGCGGCGGCCCGGGTGGTTGCTGGGGCCTGTCGGTTCGACTCAGTCGGACCGTTGCTTCAGCGGCTACACTGGCTGCCGGTTCGTTTCCGGGCACAATTCAAAGTGCTAGTTTTGACTTTTAAAGCCCTTTACGGCTCGGGTCCAGGGTATTTGAGGGACCGCCTCCTTCCTTATAATCCGACCCGTACTCTGAGGTCATCAGGGGGGGCCCTGTTGACCGTGCCGCCACTGACGGAGGTGAGGGGGATGGCGGCGCGGAATAGGGCCTTCTCGGCAGTGGCGCCCCAATTATGGAATTCCCTCCCCCTGGAATTAAGAACGGCTCCCTCCTTAGAGACCTTTCGGCGGGGCCTCAAGACATTTTTATTTAGATCAGCATTTGATGTCTGACATGGTGGGCTGGCTTTTTTACAAATTGCTTTTAACAAATGTGGATGACCCACTGGGGCTGTTTGTTTTAATTGTTTTTAATTATTTTAATTCTTGATTTTAAATGTACTTATGTATTTTAATATTTTTGTTGTAAGCCGCCTTGGTTGCCCTGGTGGGAGAAAGGCGGGGTAAAAATTCTATAAATAAATAAATAATAAATACTTTTGCCTAACTTTATTAGCATGCTCTGGCCTGGCTCTCCCTCCCACGTCACTGCTGGGCTTTCTTAAAGAGTATGAGAAATCAATGAATTATGTTGCAGCCCATTTCTGCTTCTAATACTTTGTGGTATGCGCTGCTCTATGAAAGCATCTCAGAAGAATCACAATAAAGCCCTTGGCTTTGGAGTGGTTTTGAGTGGTCTTTCTTGGTACTTGGGGCTTAATAACAATAGGAGTTGTGCTTCTTTCTTCAAGTTGTGCTCCTTGGATCAAAGGGATAAAAATACATAGCAGGGGCTTAGGTCAGCTATATAACGATGCTGGCCACAAAGCAAGAGATTGCTATTATCAGCAATGATTCACAAATCTCACTACTGGGGAAAAATGGGTTCCTAATATCTAGCATAGGGAATAAACGGAGAATCCTTCGGATGACTGATGGGACTATTTGAATGGGCTTCTAGCACTGCTGGAAATGGACAAGCATTCAGATGTCCTTTCAGGTATACACTCAGCAGTCAGTATTCCAGTTTAATAAAGTAACTCTTTGAGTGCTTTTACAGACACCAAGGGTGTTTTTAGCCTTTATTAGAAGGTTCTGTTTTGGTTTTGGCTTGTTTTTTTTAATCTACCTCATTGGTGGAGAGAAGGGTTTAATTAAAAAGCAACAACAGCCAGATTGTTGAGATTGTCTCTGCATGGATCCAAAATAGTTTAGTGACTTGAATAGACAGACATGTAAGCCATAACACACAGTATATGGCCTTCCACTTCACTCTCCATCTACTTGGGACGATTTAATTTAATTCCTTTGGAGCAAACAATTTGTAAGACTCACAGTGCAGTCCTGTCTAGCTTGGACCAGCGCAGTGACTGCTCCGCCGTTACAGGGTATTGCAAACATGCCCTTAGGCACATTTGCGTCATCCTCAGAGTAAGCAGCGCTGGTGGAGAGGCTTGTGCCACTCATCCAGCGCCTCAGAACGATGGAGTGCCATGGCGGATAAGTGAGTCTCCGCCAGGAGACGGAGGGGTGTGAGGAGGGCGG
This sequence comes from Plestiodon gilberti rubricaudatus, assembly GCA_026170595.1. Classification (NCBI taxonomy): domain Eukaryota; kingdom Metazoa; phylum Chordata; class Lepidosauria; order Squamata; family Scincidae; genus Plestiodon; species Plestiodon gilberti. The sequence continues at coordinate 44,699,716 of JANXHW010000002.1, forward strand.
AACAGGGTGTTCTGGGGGAGTGGGATTGGTTGGTCAGGCCTGGGAAGGGGGAGGGATTGACAGCGGCATTCCGCACTGAATCCTATCCCCCTTACCAGGCCTGGCCGCCATTACATGGCCACCTCGAATGTGCGTCACATTGGAGTAGACCCATTGGGGCAGCTGGGGCTCTACTAGGGGTAAGGGGATGAACATCCCCTTCCCCCAAGGAGAGCTCCCGCCATGCCAGCACTGGGTTCTATCTGGAGAGGATGTAGTGTGGGCTCTACGCTTGCACCGCAGCCTAGCTAGACAGGATTGGGCTGTCACTGTTTAAACCAGCACTGGATACATGTGAACATGGGTAGATGGCAATATGTTGGTCAATAATATTTTTTATACCTACAGTATCTCCCATCCAATCTATGTTAAGTGAGTAACAGCGCAATCCACCATAAGGATCCGGCCAGCGGCCCAGGGCCGCCCGCCGGATCCTGGGCCCCGGCGGCCATTCTGCCGCTGGGCTGGAGGTCTACTCAGAGAAGGGGATGCACGTCCCCTTCCCCGGGTGTAACGCCAGGCTGGCCCGATCAACCTCCTCAGATTTCCGCCAGCTATTTAGCTGGCAGAAGTCAGAGGAGGCTGTGTAAAGGCCTAGCCAGCCTGGTGGGGACAGGGATATGACTGAGGCCACCCCCTGCCCCCTCTTGGGCTAGTTAGGCCAATGGCCCCCTCCCTCACCCGCTGAAACGCCCCCGCCGGATCCCGGCTTACCTCATCCAGCAGCCGCATGGGTGCTCCGGCAACGGAGTAAGGGAGGCTGGCCTCTGCGCCGGCCTTCCTTGCTCCCGAGTCGTCACGAACGTGCTTTACGGCACATTCGCGACATCTCTCGGTGACGGAACACTCGTTCTGTCGCCGTCGCAATCGTCAGGATTGTGCAGTAAGATAGTCTATGTTAAGTGAGTAAAGCCATGAAGAAGAGAAGGTAAGATGTCAAACCTTTTAAGAAATAACAAATGTGGGGATCACAATATGAATGGAAAAATCTAGATGCAACCTTTCCTGTAATGCTCTTGAAGATCAGCTATTAATCTTTTCTTAGCTAGGTTCAATAGCCACTAATCCCCACTATATCTTTGTTGCTCGTTCTATGCTCCATATAGTTCTCTGCTCCAGCAAGCATCTTTTAGAGTATTCTTTTTTTCTTCTTCTCACGTTGCCCACCCCCCTCTATGTTACATAGCAAAAAGGGTTGGACTGAGTCATTATTTTTAATTTGGAGATCATGTATGCTGTAAATTGCAGACAAGAATAATAAAACTTCCATTGATGTTTTCAAATATTGACTTGTACATACAATCCTTCTGACAGAGGGCTACATCAACCACAATTAATTGCATAGATTAAAGTGTTTGTCTCCCAAGAAGAGAAATATTGTATAATGTTAAAAGGGGAGATACGGCATCTCAAGAGGGAGTTGAGCCTCTAAAGTGAACTGATCTGCAAAACAAGATGGGGAATGATGCAAAGAGACAACAAGTGAGTCAACCCACTCAGGAGAACATGGAAAGAATGGCTTGTTAGAGCTGCTAATTAGTTAATATATCAGAAATGTGAAACACATAAGAAGCTAATTAAGTGGAATTGATGTACATAATCTTGGACTACGCTGACCTTCATGTTCAATAGAGCAGTCCTTGTGTTGTCTGAGTCTTTGTCAAAGAGGAGCAAACACAACTCATCTGATGCAGATGACAGTCAGTTTCCTTGATTATACTTTTAAACCATTTCTTCCTAATACTTTTCCCAAGCCTCTTCTCAGTGGCGTTTCTATGACTGACCCCCCAGTCGGAAATGATGTAACGGCTGCAGTCGTTATTTGCCATTCAGAGACGCAGGGCGGGCAGGAGGGCCAAACACGCCGACGGTGCTCCTCACTCACCCCAACGAACGGGACGATCCGCCCCACCACCAGCCACCATGACACAATAACCCGCCCGCCTGCCGCCCGGGACCCGATCCTGCCGCCCAGGGGCCCACCGCCCCAAGGCCCCCTCCGCTGACGATGCCACTGCCTCTTCTTACATTTTGGTCGCCTTCACATGCCGCTACCTTGTCCTTACCAGAGATGTAAAGTGATTTAAACTGGGACTTTGACATATGAACAGGAAGCAATTTGCACACACAACTGTAACTTTGGATTGAAACACTGAGCAAAATTCTTCCTCAGTGACTGTTCAGGCATCTGTGTCCCTGCTTACCTTAGGCATATTTGAGAGCCAGGATACAACATGGCCCAAAGGATATGCAAACACCACCGATTGTGGCTCTGACTATGCATGACACTGGCACAACCTGTGCATAAGAACATGGGCATGGTGAATTCCAACAAACCAGGGTGGGTGGGGTGGAAGCCATTTAAAGTGAAGAAGTGGTGGACACAAGGGGAGTGTTGAGGCTTTCTCCTACCAATGTGGTCTTTGTCTAAGCTATTTCCTCCAGCCACTGCTCGTTTGCTGCTACTCACATGCGCATGCAGGTGCACATGTGCACATGTGAGCACACACTCAACATGCATACACACACCTCTATTGGAGAGGGGAGAGGATGAGTTATCTTTGATGGTGCCTCCAACTTCCAGAATATTCTAGTCATCTCTCGTTATGGGAGTATCCTGTTTGTCAATGAAGAGGCTGGGAGGAGGCATTGCTGGCTGCTGGTAGGTTTTGTGGTTGCAGGGTCCAGTGGGGATCCCAGTGCGGGACTCCCAGCAACCTGGTACCAGCACTGCCACTGATCCTTCCTGGACCATTAGAGTATGTGAGCCCTTTTGTCAAATCCCAGGTTCTGACTGGCAAACACCACAGTGAGAGGCACACACAGCAGTCAGATCTCAAAATTGGTAACAAAACAGTTAGTTCTTGATGGTAAATCCACTCTCATGACACTCCCTTCCACAACCCCTCTAGTACTAACTTCCCACATTCTTGAGTTCACAATAGATTCTCAGGCAACCAATTCATCAATGCCTTTTAAAAGGAGATAACAAGACGCTTTTAATAGTCCCAGAATTGTCTACTTAAAAAGATTTACAAGAACCTCTGAGGGAGAATGGAGTGCGGCATCTGAAATGAAAATGAGCTGCTCCGCCAGGTTTCATCATGCCCTGTCATTTAAATCTTTGTCAATCCACAGCATGGCGGTTTCAGCTCTAAACGGGAGTCTGCTGGAGACTCTGCTGGAGAAATCTGTTCTTCTGCTATGATCCCTAACAAGTCTGTTAAGTCTTTATATTTCAGAGTAAACAAATGCTAGGATTGTTTCTCAAATCCGAAGGATCATATTGTTGCAAGTATACTGTATATCCTCCTGTGTATATTCTATTCTCCTTTCTGATAGGGGAAATAGGACCTCAACCCAGTTCTAGAATTCAAACACAGTCTACCTATTCCAGCAAATGTAGAGATCTTCAATCATGTAGAGATTTGGATAGGGACTGGAGTTGTCTTGCAATTAGGGAATGTTGAGTCCCAGTATCTTCTCTGAGTGAAGCTAGCCAGTTTGGTCCCATATGTAGTCCTTTCCAGTTAGGCTTTCAAAGCAGACATCCTTCTCTTCCAGCACTTTACTGGAGCTCCTCATGTTTGCTTCCTCCTCCTCATTATCACCTTTCCTCACTCCTGACAACCTACACTCTTTACAAGAACCCAAAGGGGTTCAACTCAATAAGTGTAGAAGGCTACTTCATCACACTGCTCTTCCTCTATCACTTGGTTGTGGAACAGAAGATTGTATATCCCATTAGGGTTGGTGGATAGGATTAAGATAGCAAGAGGAATTTGGTCACAGAAGTTAAATTTTGGTTCACAGTCTGGGCTTCCCCCACCGTCCTGTCTATTGATTGGGAGGAGACCTAATAATGAACAACTGTTACAATGCTTGCTGATGAAATTAGTTTATAGTGAGAGCTGATCAGCTGAATGATGGATAAAAGCACAAGTACATGCTCTACAGCTCAATCCTGCCTAAGATGCAGCGGTCAGCCTAAAGGGCCGGCCACTGCATCATAGGCCCATTGCAGGCCACACCAGCGTGGCCCAGGCCCCAATGGGCCTTCTCGGATGTGCACCAGCTCACTAGCGCATGTCCAGGGTGTTGAGGTTTGAAAATGAACCTGATGAATTTACAAGCCAGAACATGCAGTTAGAATAGAAAGTGAAACTGCTGTGTCATGCTGACTCTGCTCAGAAGCTGATGCAATGTGGATGACGTGATCCACAGGTGGGAGATGATGTAATGCACAAGATGATTGGTGGACAGAAGTATAAAAGTCCTACCTTGCCTTACCATACTTTGCATCCAATGCCTACCTGATTGCTATGCCGTTACTCTGCTTCTCAATTCTATGATGTGGACCTGGAAAGACTGACTATTCTGTACTTGTATATTAACTTCAGCAAGGACTGCTGTAAGTAACCTGTACATATCTGCAAATAGACTCTTATCACCTGATTTATGTGTCTGAGTCGTTTTCCTTCTGCCGGGACTGGGGACTGGATGGACTGAATAACTCTGCTGACAACTGATGGAAGGCAGCTGTGCAGAAACCCCCCTAACAAGTGGTTATGGGCCCAGCCAGCTGTTCCACCGCGCTGAATTGAAGCCGTGAAAAGTTGTTGCCTGAGAGGCTGGTGTGTCCGAGGCGTCTGCCGAGTTCAAAGTCCTGCTAAACAGTCCGGTAAGAAGATTTACATTCCTGTCTTGCCCAGGAGGGGCTGAGGACAGTGAAAACAGCAGTATGCAGTCTGTAATTGGGGGAGGATTTCCTCTCACCAGATTAAATGAGACTAATTATCTCTCATGGTCTTTGAAAATGGAAATGTATTTGCGCAGAGAAGGACTCTGGCAAATTGTCAGTAATCCTCCAGCACAAGCAGCTGGTGAAGATGAGGACGCTGGAGAAAACCAGAGGCAGAACGAAAAAGCACTGGCCAGCATAATTTTATGTCTGGAAGATAACCAGCTGATGTATGTGCGTGGGCTAACTTCAGCTAAGGAGTGCTGGGATGCATTGAGAGCAATCTATGTAAGAACCACCGCAAGCAGCAAGGTAATTTTAACACGTAAACTATATCGTGCATGGCTGCGTGATGGAGATAAGCTGTCTCAACACCTGCAATTTATGAGACAGACCTTCCTCGAGCTAGAAGAGCGAGGTATGGACTTTTCAGAAGCGCATAAAGTGTATGTGCTACTGAGTTCATTAGATGAATCATGGGACACTTTAGCCACGAGCCTTGGGTCCATGCCAGAGGGGGACCTGACGCTTAGTTATTTGTCTGGAAGGCTGCTGGAAGAAGAACAGCGGCGGCAAGAGCGTGCCCATGCCAAGGGCAGGAACGGCGATGATCCTGTGCCCAAGCAGAGAGGGACTCTGTCACAAGCAACTTGCCCAGCAGATGAGGAGAAAGTGTATGCAGTAAGGCGCTGCTACAAGTGCGGTTCCAGTTCGCATTTGCAACGTGACTGCGCTGTCCGGAAAAAGGCAAAAGGCAAAGAGAGACCAGCCCAGAGGAAAAGCGCTGCCCAGATCTCTGTGGTCAAAGCATCTGAGAAGAGCTCCAGAGACATGTGGCTGCTGGACAGTGGGGCAAGTGAACACATAGCAAATGACCTAGAACTGTTTTCTTCTCTGGGACCTGCCGGCCGTGAACACGTAAGCTTGGCAAATGGAAATTGTGCTAAAATTGCAGGAAAAGGATCTGTGTTTGTGCCATGCCTTAATGAAAATGTAACTATGCTATGTGTCCCAGACTTAGATTATAACTTGCTTAGTGTGTCCAGTCTAGACCACAATGGGTATGAGATTATGTTTGCAAAAGGAAAATGCCAAATAAGAACAAATGGTAATATATGTGCTGAGGGCAAGCTGCAAAATAATCTGTATGTGATGCAGCCCAAGTTAGGGGGCATTGCAGCACAGGCTGCAACAAGTAACAAGCCTTACCATGACCAGTGTGTACATTTGTGGCACAGAAGACTGGGTCATGCAAACTTCAAAGTAGTGGAGAAATTGCCCAAGGTAGCAACAGGTGTTAATGTAAAAACGTGCCAGAATTTTCTGGACTGCACTACCTGCAAAGCATCAAAGTCAAAGGCATATCCTGTGAGCAAGAAAAGTAACAGGGTGTCTGAGAGATGCTTTCAGCTAGTTCATGCAGACATTATTGGCCCTCTGAACGCCACTCTAGGGGGCGCCAAATTTCTTTTGGTTCTCGTTGATGATTATTCAAGATTCTGTTTTTGTTACCTGTTAAAACATAAGAGTGATGTATGTGAACAATTTAAAAACTTTGTAAGTTTCGTAGAAAGACGTTACAATACCAAAGTTTCTGCCTTGCAGACAGACAGAGGTGGAGAATTCATGGCTGGAAGTCTACAGCAGTGGCTAAATAGGAGGGGCATTACTCATAGACTGACAAATCCTTATTCCCCTGCGGAGAATGGTATTGCTGAGCGCCGGAATGGCGTGTTGCAAACTATGAAGGATTCCCTGTTAATTGACTCAGGGCTAACAAAAGGATACTGGGGAGAAGCGATATTGACCGCAAATTATTTAGTTAATAGGCTGTGGAGTTCAGCTATTAACGAAACCCCCTATTTCCTGCTGTATGGAAAACGCCCATCCCTATCCCATTTAAAGGTTTTTGGATGTTCAGCATGGGTTCATGTTCCCAAGAGCATTAGAAGAAAGGGACAGGCAAAAGCACGAAAATTAACATTTGTGGGGTATCAGCCAAATACCAAAGGGTACAGATTTGTTGATCAGAACAATAAGATAATTATCTCTCGATCTGCCAACTTCTGTGAGCATGAGAATTGGGCAAGGCTACATGGCACTTCTGAGGTTGTTCTGCCTAGTCTAAGGCAGACTGAGCCAAGGCCACAAAAGGCCCAGGATGCAGAGAGCGATGAAACAGAATCAACCCCAGAAGGTCCAGTGAAAGATGAGCCAGTCATGCCACGTAGGTCAGAGAGAGCCAATAAGGGAGTGCCACCACAGAGATACACACCTAGTGAAGTGAAGGTGTGCTATGTACACCACGAACCCCAAAATTACCAGGAAGTGTTGCAGCTCCCAAAACCTGAGCAAGAAAAGTGGAGAGAGGCCATGCATGAAGAAATGCAAGCCATGCATGCCCATGATGTGTTTACTCCAGTTAAGTTGCCAGAAGGACAGAGAGCTGTGGGGTGCAAGTGGGTATTTAAGAAAAAAACCTTAGCTAATGGAGACACCAGATATAAGGCAAGATTAGTGGCACAGGGTTTTACACAAGTAAAACATCTCAGTTATGATGAAGTGTTTGCACCCACCCTTAGGGGTGAGACTTTGAGATTGGCATTAACATTGGCTGCTGCAGGAGAATGTAATGTGCACCATTTTGATATTTCAACTGCATTTCTGAACGCTGATCTAAGTGAAGAAGTTTATATGCTGGAAGCCCCAGGGTATCAATCAAATGAAGCAGGCAGAGTGTATAAGTTGAACAAGGCAATTTATGGGTTAAAGCAGTCTGCCAGAAACTGGAATATGTGTCTGGACTCTGCATTAAAGAAACTAGGATTCAAGAGTAGCCTAGCTGACCCATGCCTGTACATAAAGAAATGTGGAAATGAGCAGGTGTTACTCTTGGCTTTCGTTGATGACCTGTGTCTTATAGCAAAGGATAACACCAAAATAAAAGCATTTGCAAAGCAGCTCAACCAAGAGTTTAAACTAAAGGATCTAGGTGAAATAAAAAGCTACTTAGGAGTAGAAATTAGCAAAGTAGAGGGCAAAGGGTATGCTCTAAGTCAAAGAAAGAAAATTGAACAACTGCTCAGAAAGTATGACATGGAAAATTGTAAAAGTGTACTGACTCCTATGACCATTGATTATCAGAAGGTAGATGCAGATGATGAAGTCATGACTCTGTGTGATCAGGAAATGTACCAATCTGCCATAGGGAGTCTACTATATCTAGCCCAGTGGTCAAGGCCAGATATAGGGAATGCTGTAAATATTTTGAGCAGGTATACTGTCCGGCCTACACAAAGACACTGGCTTGGCATAAAACGTGTACTAAGATACCTGAAAGGCACAATGGATCAATGTCTTGTATTAAGTCCTTCTGAGCCTATGATATTAAAATGTTATGTAGACAGTGATTGGGGAAACAGTGTCCAAGATAGGAAATCTATTTCAGGGCTAATAATTAAGTTTGGAGATGCCCTGGTGGGATGGAAATCCAGAAAACAAACTTCAGTTGCTGTGTCAACTGCTGAAGCAGAATTTGCAGCTCTATCAGAAATGTGTTCCGAGGTTGAATGGTTTGCACAATTGTTAAGAGATTTGTGTATTTTTGTAAAACAGCCAATTCTTGTATTGGAGGATAGCCAATCATGTATTGAAATGGCACGTAATGAAAGAGTTAAAACCAGAAGCAAGCATGTTGACATAAAATACTGCCGTGTAAGGGAGGCAGTGAGAGATAAGCTCATTGAGCTAATTTATTGCCCATCTGAGGAGAATGTAGCCGACATCATGACCAAACCCTTGTGCGCAGAAAGGCACAAGAAACATGTAGAGAAACTTGGTCTAGTGGCTATGTGATCTGTCTAGTTCTGTTGTAAATTGGAGGGGTGTTGAGGTTTGAAAATGAACCTGATGAATTTACAAGCCAGAACATGCAGTTAGAATAGAAAGTGAAACTGCTGTGTCATGCTGACTCTGCTCAGAAGCTGATGCAATGTGGATGACGTGATCCACAGGTGGGAGATGATATAATGCACAAGATGATTGGTGGACAGAAGTATAAAAGTCCTACCTTGCCTTACCATACTTTGCATCCAATGCCTACCTGATTGCTATGCCGTTACTCTGCTTCTCAATTCTATGATGTGGACCTGGAAAGACTGACTATTCTGTACTTGTATATTAACTTCAGCAAGGACTGCTGTAAGTAACCTGTACATATCTGCAAATAGACTCTTATCACCTGATTTATGTGTCTGAGTCGTTTTCCTTCTGCCGGGACTGGATGGACTGAATAACTCTGCTGACAACTGATGGAAGGCAGCTGTGCAGAAACCCCCCTAACACAGGGAGGCCATGTAAGGCCAGCCTGGGCTGGGACAGGGCATAGGGGATATCAGCGCAATTCAGTGCCGATATCCCCACCCTCTCCCAGCCTGGGCCAGCCAATGGCCTCCTCCCTCACTGCCCCTGCCCCCTTTTCCCCTTGCCACTGCGACAACCGGCATGGGACCTACCTGCAGCAGTCGGTGCAGGTCTGGGTCGACAACTGAGTGAGTGGCACCGGTCTCTGCGCCGGCACTGCTTACTCGTAAGGAACTGCAAATGTGATTTATGGCATGTTTGCAATTCCTTGGGTCAGCAGAGAGCACTCTCTGCCGGCCCATAGTTAGACAGGATTGGGCCCTCAGGGTCATGTCCATACTGGATATCTGCTCTAAGGTTATATCCACATGTTGGGTTGATTTTGGAAACAGAATGTAGACAAGTGAAAATCAATAATGCATGTACTCATGGCCAGACATACATGTTCCCTCTTGCCTGTGTCTTCATTCACCCATATTCCATAGACCATATTCACTTTCTCCCTAAATCCTCTAATTAGGGAGAGGTTAGATTCTGGAACTCAGTTCGTAACTTGAAGCCAACACAGATCAGAAGAGCTCGTTCTTGCTGGCCCAGCACTATCATGCAGAAGAAGCACTAGCAAAGAATGCCCGGAGCCTGCACGAACATGCCAATGCAGCTGTCCATTACTTGGACATCTCTAAGTTGGATGTCGTCACTCAGGGAGCGTGTGTACCAGGAATAATAACACAAAACCAGGCCAAGGTATCCGCCTTTTACCTCTTGTTTGTCATCTCCTTCTGTCTTGTTTCTAACCTTCCTGTTTATCTGACTGCAAACAGAAGTCTGGATTTTCAATTATTCCACAGAAGCACAAGATTGTAACAATAGGATGCAATTTAATTATGAGAAGCCTCACCCCCACCCCAATAGTTTTGTACCACTCAAAGGGAATGATTCTTTTTCTCCAAACCTTTATTTTTGTTCTAATTTAGTTTTTTTTTCATTTCTATATTATTCATTAGGATTGTTAATGTTGAAAAACCTTAATAAACTACTTACATGAAAAAGCAAAGCACCTCCCTTGTCTGTTTAGAGTCGAACTACACACTTGGACTCAATCTTCTTTCTTAAAGCACACCACTGTTTCTTCTGTACAAGTGATGCAGCTAATGTATGTTGACATCAGTGCTAGAATTTGAGGTGTGTGTGTGTAGTTTATTTATTTATTGAATTGAATTGATGCCCCGCCTTTCTCCATGGAAAACATTTACACAGGTTTTAAAATGTAATATACTTTTGATGGATATGGGAACTTTGGATACAGGATGTCTGACTCAGTTGGTAGAGCGTTCGTCTCACAAATGCCTGAAGATCTGCAGGACAGCAGTTCAAGATGGCTGGAAGTCTGTCGGAGAGCTGCTGGTACGCCGAGCTGATAAGCTGCAGAGCCTCTGTGGGGGAGTGGAGCTGCAAGCTGAGCACTTGAGTGGAAGTCAAGGTTGCCCTGTCAGCTGAAGCGTGATGAGGTGAACGTCAGAGAGAGAGAGAGAGGGAGAGAGAGAGAGGGAGAGAGAGATGGACTGTGAAAGCAGCATCTCGAATGAAGGGTTCTATGAAGGATTAGAATGTTATTATACTGTAAAAAACCCTTGGGGTTTAGAACAGCCTGCCCATGTACACTGCCTTGAATTAAAGTCGGAGGAGAAATCCAGTGACCAGAAAGGCGGTATATAAATACTGTATATTAATATTATATTATTGACTTATACAAAAATAAACCTACATATGTGAATCCTGATTAAAATTAGCCTAATGAGGTGATTGGCATTACATAGTTTTAGACTTGCCTTCTTCAATCAACTGTTCCATTCAGTTTTAACATTATAGAGGATTGTATCATGCCTGCCGCTTTTCATTGATCGCTGAAGCAGGTTCCTTTTTACATGCAAGCCAGTAGTCAAGACCTTGTGGTTGAAATGCATGGGAGTGACCTGTGCAATTTGAACCTTCTTAGATTACATTCCAGGGTGAATCAACATACGAGTGATCAGGACCTCTTTGCCACTATTGTTCCACAATACGTTCTTTCTATTTTGTTGCTGTACGATGATCACAGAACCCATTTTTTGTTTACAAAACTGCCAGAAAATAGTAGAAGGTTGCGACCAGCTGGCATCAAACCAGTGGAGCAAGATCTCCCATGGTGCTTCTATTTTGTTTAATTGTGGCTATCCATTTCTCTTTTCCTTAAGCAACTTTCTACTTATTTTCAGTAAATGCAAAGTAGTTTGTGTTTTCTATAACTCAACTCTTTTCTTTTTTTATTGTATCATTATATTCTTTTGTAATTAACTCTAACTTCAAATCTGCAAGGCAGTATGCAGTGATCGTCATCAAGTGATTAAACTTATTTGATGAAATGATTAAATTATTTATTTGATGAAATGATGAAATGATTAAATTACAAGCTTAGCGACAACCTGTTCAAGGGCCAGAAATATATGCAGGATGTCCGTATACTGACCACTGGATCTGCATGCACACAAATGTCTGTGCTGGAAACCAGTGTCCAGCTACAACTAGGCACTTTTCCCTACACAGGTGGTCAGCACCGTCCGAACTAGAATTGCACGTACCGCCTCAACCTTCTGTCTTAAAATTGGCGGCTGCTTCTCCTATGTGAGTGATGTGGCTCGTACAGAAGGCTTGGAGCTGTTTTCTTCAGATCTGACACAGAAAAGAAGCAGAGAGGCTTCACATTTTTAAAAAGAGAAATCAAATCGGCAAATTACCCAGCCCTTCACATCATTGATAGCATTTCTTGTCCCGTTCCAAACCTCAAGTGCTGGAAATAGCACCTCCTGCTGGAAATCATAAAAGGCATCTGAAAAGCAGAGGGAAATAAATGTGGAAGAAACCAATTTTTGTACAGCAGGAAGCCATCCACCGTGGTAATCAGGCAGGAACAGGGTGCATTTTTTTTTTAATGATCAAAAAGTTACATCTACAAAATCCCATCATCTACAGAATACACCAAATACATCTGCCTGTGAATTGGTGTCAAGGTTGTTCCTTCTTGCACTATTGATCACTTTCGTTCTCTAACAGTAGCAAACACCACCCAAGCAACAATACTGGACAACATATTTCCTTTCTTTTTCAGTCGCATCCAGCATCTAGGCTGATGGCGCCAGCAATTTTCTTGCTAGCTTTGCCGTTGTCCCATGGCGAGACTACAGCTAATGAGCTGTTTGAGTGATCTGGACCTCTTTGTCACCATTGTTCCACAACACGTACAGTTCATTTCGTTACTGCACTGTGTTCACAGAACACATGACATTGGGTAAACTAAGGGTTTTTTGCTTGTTTACAAACGTTTCAGAGAACAGTTGGTTGTGACCAGCCAGCATCAAACCAGTGGAATCAAAGCTCCCTTCACACTTTTATTTTGTTTAATCGTGGGTATCCCATGTCTCTCTGCCCCAAACAACTCTCCTGGTCTTTTCAGTATGTTAATGTAAAGAGAGTGTGCATCTTCGACAGAACTCAACTCTTTCCCTTTTTTATTGTACTATCATGTTCTTTTTTAATTAACTCTAATATCAGATCTGTGAGGCATCAATTAATTAATGAAGAATGATAAAAAGATAAGGTTAGTGACAGCCCAATCGAAGAATAGCAATGTGTGTTGGATCTCTGTATACTGACCACTGGAACTGCATACTGCAAATTTCTGGTGTGGGAATCAATGCCCAGCAATAACCAGGCACCTTTCCCAACATAGGTGATCGGCGGTGTCAGAGCTGACAGAGGGACTTCTCTATGGTGGCACCCAAATTATGGAACTCCTCCCCTAAACATGTTTGCCTGGCACCTTCCTTGCACCCTTTTAGGTATCTGGTACATTCTGTCTTGTTCTATTGAGCATTCAGTGGTATTTTATCATCTCTGACAATAATAATACTTAGCATTTGTATAATTATTGTCTAGTGTGCACTTCACATCTAATTGTGATTCTCATAATAATCCTGTAGAATAAGTATTATTTTTTGCCAATTGCAGCTCCTGCTGCTACATCAGATGCTGCTTGGGAGGCCATCTTGGCATTCTGGAGTAGCGTTTTGTTTTATTCTTCAATCTATACCCTGCCTTTCTAAGGGCCCGATCCTATGGTCACTCTGCACTGCCGGAACTTGTGTTCCAGCAGCACAGGGCACTTTCCAGTGGCGCAAGAGCCGGGCCACTGTTGCATGCTTCTGGGCTACTACTGCAAATGGGCAGTGGTGCGGCATGCAAAGCAGCAGCTCCAGAGGCCTCCATCAGTGACGGTAAGTTGGTGGTGGGGCGTGTCATGGGTGGGGAGGGAGAGGGCAGGGGCATTTGGGGGGAGGATCAGGGGAGGGCAGGAGGTGGGGAGGGAAGGGAGGGGGTGGATCTTTGTGCCAGCAGTGTGCACCAGATCTTATCCCCTCTTTTCCAAGCTGCCCCACCCTTTTTCTCTCCTTGGACATACATCAGCAAAATGGCTGGCATATGTCTGAGGAGACCCAGCATGCACCCTATTGGCATGGCTGCAGCAGCACTGGAAAATTGCTTAGGAATGGACTGTGAGTCTCAGGTGTAGTTGGTGTAAGTCTCAGGAGATCCATGGAAGGCCAGGCAGTCTACGGGGAGGTAACAAAGATTTTTACTTACCTCTCCTGGGCCATCTGGTCACACACACACACACACACACACACACACACACACACACACACCCATAGCATGCAGCGTGTGCTCTGTCAGCAGCACTGTGTGCTATGGGCTGGTGGGAGATAGAAATGGGCGCTAAGGCTGCAATCCTATACACACATACCTGGGAGTAAATCTCACTGAATTCCATGGGACTTACATTTGAGTAGATATGCATAAGATTGTGCTGTATAACAGAGCCACTGAGATTGGGAGAGGTTTGCTAATCAACAGGTGTATGTCCATGCCTTTGATTCTACAGTAGGCAACTAGCCCCCCAACAAAACCAGAGTACAAATCAGGAATTTCCCAGGAGAACTAAAAAATGTAGAATGATTGCCTGTGCAGTCAAGACAAGTCATTTCACCACAGGTCTTTTGTTATGTTGTATACCAAAAACATATATGCTACAAAGGGAATGTGCACAGCACAATTATGCAGTCTAAATACATATATATATATCAGGCAATGTTTTTCCTGATGTGAGAGAAACTGATATTCATCATTCCCTAGCTGCGTTTCTATTCAATATTTTATTAAGAATGCAGAAGGAAGCTGAAGCTAGCTTTATTTATCAAGAGGAAGGAGCATTATTAATCACATTCTTGTGAATGAGATCAAAATGAGGGGTTCAAGAGGCACATAAGCAGCTGGAGAAAATATTGTCTGGAATATGTGTAGCTGATGATGTCTCTGCCTCCCCTACATAAACCAATCATGAGGGGTGTTGCTGTAAATAATAACTTTTGCTGCGAGAGAGAGAGAGATAGAGATTACAATTTGGCATTACACTGCATTTAAAAAGCAATTTGGGATGGAAATATAAGAAATTACTAAACCAGCTGATGCATTCTGTAGAAACAGTTGATGGAGCTAACGAGAAGATTAGGAAAGTGATACCACGGGTCAGTGGAACTGAAAAAGTGAGTAATGTGAAAGATGGAGTGAATAAATTGGCATTTGTGAATAACAAATGTTCAAATGAAATAGCACAAGGGCTGCAGATATAGGAGTACAAGCAAACTATGGTTTGTATTTCTTTGGCTTGCTTGGAGAGAGAGACATAAAATGGAAGGTATGCTTTTTCTTCTTCTTCCTGGAATGCCTATGTTGTCAACATTGGTACTCTCTAAACTTGATGGTGAAATCTTTTGATGGAATGCCAGTCTGTCTTTTTCTAATATTTTTCTGATGGCACGTGCGATTCCTGCCTATTTTCCCCATGGAGGACAGAATGGAAAAAGTCACAGCAAGTTGCCTTCTAAATGAAGGTTTACTGCTTTTGTTTAGAAGTCATCGCAGAGGTTGTGCCAGGCACAACACATGATCACGTCTTTAGAGCAATGATAATAAAGTTTCGTAATGATAGCCACCAAGATAAGCGGTGACAGAGTTAGAACATGAGTCTTAAATATGTTTCAGATAAACATCACTGGGAAGAAAATACAAAGGATATCAAAATAATGGTATTTCAGTGAAATGGTACAGGCTGGTAACATTAAATCCTTTCCCTTATTCACCTGGATTTCACACTCTGATTCAAAGCACGTCACTCCTAGAAATAAATTCTTTTGGAAGTAAAGGATAGTTACTACAAAGTTATACGTTTCAGCAATGGCTGGGAAGGTTCAGGTATTGTCCTCCACCAGGCTGAACAGTCCATGAGGCTGAATGAGGTGATCATTGATGATGGCTTGGCAGGAGTGCCAACCCCTGTCTACCTGCGCACCTCCACCACTCCTCCTTTGCTCCCTACTTTTGAAAAGGAAGAGGGGAATGAAGTGAAATGTGGAAGAGGTGAGAATACCTTCACTTTCCTTCTAAGGTACCTGCAACAGTCCTGCTGACTTCTCACCAAGCAATCTGCAGTCTTGTTTCTTTTACAGTGCTGTTTTCTTTCTGGAAGGTCCCCCTTCTCTGTGTTGTTTTGATCATGTGTCTTATCTCTTTACCCTTTCTCTTTGTGGCACTTGACTCTCCAGCAATGCTCAGTGACAGCTGTTATTATACAGCATCTGGTGTAGAGAGGTGCTTTATCATATCAATAATAATAGGCACTACAGTGCCGCCACCACCACCACCACCACCATTACTACTACTACTACTACTACTACTACTAGTAGTAGTAGTAGTAGTAGTAGTAGTAGTATAGTCACCTTAAATATTGATGATAGGTGCTGCAGCATCTTAAAACCAATTCACAACACCTTCTTAATGAGGAATTACTCATAATTGAATCTCGGTGTGAATTGGCTCCTTTTCTCAGCAGCCATTTCAGACAGTGATAGCTGGGAATTCCTGTTATATTCCCTTTATCTTGCTCCTCATTCCTAACTAGGAGAGAATCCTCCACTACCACCATCACTGCTCATTCACTCCAGGCAGTGCAGCAGCACCTACTGCAGTGATTTTTGAGTTCATCGTTTGGTTACAGTCTCTCACTACACTGGTTCTGCTCTTCTCTGAGTGATTTGAAGAAGGGAAGTCCATTCATTGGTCTGTTAGCAGAAGAATGCTGACCTTAGATCATTCACCCACACAGAATCCCTGTACAGTTCTGCCCTGCCATGTGATTGCTGAACACATGAGGTGGAAGTGAAGTTTTGCTTGCTGATCCGCACTCTCTTACTCCATATAGTGCGGTGAAAGTCTGACAGAGAACTTACACTAGGGTTTCCAACCCTCCAGGGTTGACCTTGAGGCCTCCAAGAATCAGCATGATTCTCCAGCATCACTGAAAGCAATCTTGTAGAGATTAACAGGATTCATCTTGGAGAGTATAGCAGGGCCTCCAAGAATTTCCAAAATTACATCAGGTTGGAATAGCTTCAGTCAGAATTGGCAACCCGAGTTTATGCACATCCAGAAGCTTGCAGACAAGCTCTTCTTTCAGCCCTTCAAACCAATATGTAGAGTTTAGGAGTTGGGACTGACTGATGGGTGTGTTGATGGTGGTGGTGGGAGCCATGGGCAGCATATAGCTCTTCCTCCGAGTGTTCACTGAATGTGTAGAAGTGAAAGGTGTGAACAGGGTTAGAAAGCACACTCATTTTATACACTTATAGATTAGGTGCACTTATAGATTAGCAAACGCTATTGCTCTCCTACATCTTGTCCTGTTCAAGTCAAGGTAAGCTCATGTAATACGTCATACAATCTTGAACACAGTATCAGCCCAGTCCTATCCATTTCCCCACCATAGCATGCAACTGCACCAAAACAGACTGTGCTGCATGCTATGGTGGCGGGGGGCGGGGGCGGATCGGGAGGCTTAGGAAAGGTAAGGAAAATATATTCCCTTACCTCCCAGTAAGCCTCCCAATCACCAATGGGTCTCGTCAAATCTGCACACCAATGAGTCTCCTCAAATCTTTGGCTGGCGCAAGTCTCAGGAGAGATAGGGGGTGTGTCGGGTGGCAAGGAAGGGGATAGCATTCTGGTGCAGGTCGCACACACCAGGATACTCCCCCTCCTGCCCCCTACATAACACTGTCAGCAGCGCAATCCCTGGTCACCACTCCCCTTAAGGGACCCACCACTTTGAGAATCCCTGCTCTACATTGTAGAGTCTACAAAGTTGATCCACGAATTCCAAACTGCTGCAAAAACATGCCATTCATAAGTATCTGTATATGAGACACGAGTAAATTGTTTAAAAGGAAGCATGTTGAACTTAGATCAGAAAGACTTGTGTTCAAATCCCCTCTCAGCCTTGAAGCTGTCTGGGTGGTCTTGGGGTAGTGACTATCTCTCAGCCTGATCCAACGCACAGGGTGGTTCTGAGGATTAAGGAGGAAAAGGAGCCATGAATTCTGTCTGAGCTCCTTGGATGAAGGGCAATCTATAAATGTGGAAAAAGACATCTCTAGTTTTTATTTTGGCTATTTTAAAAGCCTACAGTACGGAGAAGATAATTTGGGTTAATCCATCGTGCCTTGTATATTTTGCCTACTGAGACACTAAAACAGACAACATCACTGCATTGTAGATTTGTGAAGAGTCTACTATATTTGTAACCCTAATGTGGCTATCATTGACAAACCATTGAGAGATGCATTTCTGTTCTTCCTGGCAGAAAAGTTAAACATCCATTATCATGATTTGCTGCTCAAAAGACTCCAAAGAAAAGCATTAGACACACATCAGCTATTTTTAATTACCACTTAGAAAGCTCCACTACTTCCTTTGTGTTTTGTGTTTTATAAACTCTTGTAATAGTTCTATATTATCTTCAGATTAAACTCTCTCCTCTTTTTTTTGTTGTTTAAGGAAAGCAACATTGAGTGAGTGAATTAAGTATTTGGTACAGGGATTAAATTCTATCTACTTTTCTGAATTAATATTCCATTGCTATCTTTAGATTACTTGAGTAACCCGTAAGCCAAAACATCCCCTCCAATCTGACCTGCTGCTTAGTGATTTTCAGTTGACAAACGTACTACAAAAGCCACAGCATTAACTACACAGTGCTAGATGAAGGTGCACAACTAGTAAGGATGTTGTATTCTCTTGCCGAGCATAAATGTGTGTGTGTGTGTGTGTGTGTGTGTGTGTGTGTGTGTGTGTGGTTAGCTAAATATGATCTTGCTTCAGTAGCATTTTTCCCCCGCAAGTGGACAAGCAGCAAGGTTACACTCAGGCCATTTGGGGGATTCCTCTGCACCTTGCCCTTTTACTACTGGACCCTGCCCCTTTTCCTGGTTTCTTAATGGTTGGCAGTATTGTGACATCACCAGGCCCACTTCATAAATCTCAGGTTTTGGATGTATATGACCTGGCAATTCATGAATATGTGTGTAAAGAGCGGTCTGCATCGATTGCTTGAGCTCTTTGGAGCATTCTACTACTATGCTGCCAACGCATACTGAGCAAGTAGGTGAGCAGAGATGGGCACCCCATGCCACACTGCTGCCTGAGGCAACCACTTCAGTTGGCCTCATAGACAGGCCAGCCCTGAATACATTTCCCACACAAAGCAGCTCTTTTGTATTTTTAAGGAGAAGTGCTAGCAAATTAACCACCCAATCCTATCCAAATCCCCCTGCTAATGCAGCTGTTCCACCAGAGTGTACGCTGCATCCTGTGGGAGTGTCACACCACAGCCAAGCCCGCCAGGCAATTGGCTGTGTGGGCAGAGGCGACTGGAGAACTGGCAGTCAGCTGGGAGGCTGCAGCTGTCGGAGACACCTGGCAGACAGCTGCTAGGCCAGGCAAAGGAGGAGGGGGCAGGACTTATAGGGAAGTCTCGCAAGAGTTGCAAACTCTGGGAGGACCTTCCCAGAAAGGGGCGGGGCTTGCTGAGCCAGCACAGGAGCTCATAAGGAGCCAGGCGGCCAAGGAGGGAGGAGGTTGGAGTAGGAGTCTCCCTGGCTGGGAAGGGAAGACCCAACCCAGAGACTCCAAGGGAGAAGGAACTCGTGGGTTGAGCAACGGATGGAGGGGAAAGGAAGAGGCAACCCCGGTGAGGCTGCATGGGGGAGGTGTGGGAAGCTCCTGACAGGCAGCTATTCTCCAGGTGAAGAGGGTCCCGGAGCTGCTTGCAGACCCCAACACCCCAGCTCGACCTGGGGTCAGTCTTGGAGTGGGGGAAGAGCTGCTTCTGGTCTACCCCGGCCTCAACGTCTACCCCGAACTGCGACCCGCCTCCAAGACTCCACCCCGGGGTTCAGAGCAGCCACTTACCTGCCAACTTACCACGACTCCACGTGCATGACCCAGACCGACCGACCAATGCCTCAAACACTACCTCTTCTGTGAGAAGAACACGGAGAAGGTCTTATTAGCAGAGACTCTGAGTAAGCAAGGGTCTGTGGCTACAACAAGGCCCCATGAATGTAAAGCAGTTGACCCGAGTAAAACTTGTGAACATCACGAAACATAAGTCCGTCTCTTTATTATCTGGGAGCGGTTCTGGGTCCACGCCACATCGTACCAAGGAGAGGTTTGGGAAAGGGCGGCCCTAATCCCTCGAGGCCACAAGCATGGACATCACAGGGGGGCACGGTCACAGAAGTCTCCTTCGAGTAAGGAAACATTTGTTCCCTTGCCCAGGAGTAAGCCTCCGCTGCCCTGATGGGTCTACTCAGTCCAATTCCAGTGATTTTGCTGGTGCAAGTCTGAGTAGACCCAGGATGGTGGACCGAGGTTGGGAAGGGGGATAGGCTATTGGCAGAGCTGCTGCTGCTGTTGCTGTCTGCCCCTTCCCACCCATGGCACACCCACATCCCTGCCCTGGTCCAGGCCCCGTTCTTCCCACCTTTGCCCTGTTCCACCCACTGCCTATCCCCCACCCCATGCCAACATACTCGTGCTAGGGTCCCTGCAGAGGCCACTTACCGCCTGGTAGCTCACTGTGGTGCCAGCCAGGCTGTGTTCTATGGTGTGTTGTGTTTTGTGAGCTCTGTAAAGCACGCTGCACCACTGGAACACAAGTTCTGGCGATGCAGTAGGCCCATAGGATAGGGCCATAAGACCCATTTCTAACTGAGTTGATTCAAACTTTTTTATTTCAGGAATGTATCAGTTGATGTCCAAATGATAGGCAGATTGTCCTTTATCCCCCCCATGAACAAACATTAGCATTCTGTTTAGGAGGATAAAAGCAAAAATAAAGACAGATAGTGGGAGGCAATTGATCACTTAGTTTTTTTCTCAATTAGAAAACAAAAGCTGCTGTTTAAAGCCCTATGCCAACCCTCAGCTAAAATAATCCCATCGATACTAGTACAATCACATTTCTAAATTTTGAGGGTTTTTTTTTTTAGAAAATATAGCCTCTACCAATTAACCATTTTGTTGATCTGATGGAGCTACAAACAAGCCTCACTGTAAGTTTGTTAACATGTTATCCTAATCCACCTGTTCACACCCTCTAGGATTAGTTTGTCCTCTAGAAAGCTATAGCAAAATAATTTAGTAAAACGTCGCTGACTAGGATGTAAAAAGATGTAGCCCGTCTCAGAACCCTACTGTCTCAAATTGAGGGCCCAGTCCTAACTAAGGCTCTCACTGGTGGAATGTAGGTTCCGTCAGTAGAAGTGCTGGCCCAGCAGCAGACATGACAAGTCACCATCATGCTCAACAAGGCTACCAGCAGCGCACATGGCTGGTGGCTGCGCACATGGGCCAGTGGAGAAGCCTACCATCAGCAGCGCCAGTAATCTGGCAGTGGGGGTGGGTGATGGGAGGAAAGGGCGGGGAGGGGGAGGAAAGTGGGGAGTGGCGAGCAGCAGCAGAATGGGGGAGGGAGGGGGTGGATCCCAGCTGCAATGGTGTGTGCCAGGATCCTATCCCATTCCCTTTCCTCTTCCCTCTCTGTTACTCTCCTCGGTTCTGTGCAAGCAAAGTGGCTGGCCCAGATCTGAGGAGACCCATCTGGGCAGCACAGGCTTGCCCCAGGGTAAGGGAATGAAAATTCCCTTTCCTTGAGAAGACCTCTACAACTGCTTCCTGACCATAGGATAGAGCACGTGCTCCATTGGAGTGGCTGCATGGGGGGGGTAGTTAAGATTGGGCTGTGAATTAAGTTCCCAATCCAATGCAGCCAGTGATAGGAAGTTATTTTTCCTCAGAGTGATGTTTTCCTTGCCATCAGCACTTTTAGCCAGCCCAACCAGTTTAACAGTGTGATTCTACAAGGAAGTATTCATTCCATTTTATTACATTTTATTGCTTTCAGGAGCAGCGAGTGGCCTCACTGGGACAAAGTGGCAAGGTAAAAAAGACACAGCGAGTTAAGCAGCTGGGCGAGTTCAGCAGCGGGGCGAGGAAGCCAGGCCCCACACACTGCCCGGCACTTCTCCTCTGTGGAGAGGAGAGAGGAAGAGAGGAGAGCTCCAACAACATTAAGGTACCCGAACTTTGATAAATCCATAACTTACACTCAAAAGCTATGCAGTCAGACAGCCAGCAGAGGGGTGGGGGCTACCCAGTGTTTTGCACTGAGTGTCACATGTATGACTATCTGCCTCTTGGGCACAAGTCATGGGTGTGTGCTCGGTGCAAAGAGCTCCAGGCTCTCAGGGAACGGGTTCGCTCCCTTGAAGCCATGGTTGCTGACCTGGAGAAGCAGAGACAGGTAGAGAGGAACCAGGGTGAGACGTCTAGGGACGTGGAGGCATCGTCCCAACCTCAGTTGGCCAGCTCCTCAGCTGTCAGGAAAGGGAGTCTCAGGGCTGGAGGACGTTGCTCTGGAAAAGAGGGAAACAATCCCACAGTGGGGACCCCTTCTTCAGGTGATGGGCCTGTATCCAGTCGCACTATGGATACTCCTCTGGGGAGGGGGCGAAGGGGGCTTCTTGTCGTGAGTGACTCTATAGTCAGGAACATAGAGAGGGGGGTCTGTGACATGTTAAATGACTGTGCCTTAGAGCAGCTTGTCACGGAACCGACCAGAGGACAGGTGACTCTGGATTTGACAGTGACCATGCTGCGATCTGTTTCGCCATGCATGTTGGAGGGAGAGTGCCGAGCAAATCTGACACGAAAACCCTTGACTTCCGAAGGGCTGACTTCCCCAAAATGAGGAGACTAGTTAAAAAAAAGCTGAACGGGAAGGTAAAAAGAGTCCAATCCCTCCAGAGTGCATGGAGGCTGTTTAAAACAACAGTCATAGAGGCCCAGCGGGAGTGTATCCCACAAAGGAGGAAGGGCTCGACCAAGTCCAAGAGGGTGCCGGCATGGCTAACAAGCACAGTTAAGGAAGCTATAAAAGGCAAGGAAGCTTCCTTCCGTAAATGGAAGTCTTGCCCTAATGAGGAAAATAAACAGGAGCACAAACTGTGGCAAAAGAAATGTAAAAAGATGATACGGGAGGCCAAGCAAGACTTTGAGGAACGTATGGCAGGCAACATAAAAGGGAATAATAAAAGCTTCTTCAAATATGTTAGAAGCAGGAAACCTGCCAGGGAAACGGTTGGTCCGCTGGATGGTGAGGGAGAGAAAGGGGTGATAAAAGGGGACTTGGAGACTGCAGAGAAATTAAATGAGTTCTTTGCATCTGTCTTCACGGCAGAAGACCTCGGGCAAATACCGCTGCCGGAACGGTCTCCCCTGACTAAAGAATTAAGTCAAATAGAGGTTAAAAGAGAAGACATCTCAGACTTAATTGACAAAATAAAGATCAATAAATCACCAGGCCCGGATGGCATCCACCCAAGAGTTCTGAAGGAACTCAAGAATGAAGTTGCTGACCTATTGACCAAAATATGCAACTTGTCCCTTAAAACGGCCACTGTGCCAGAGGATTGGAGGATAGCTAATGTCACACCAATCTTTAAAAAAGGAAGGAGGGGGGACCCGGGAAACTACAGGCCGGCCAGCCTAACATCTGTTCCAGGGAAGATGGTGGAAAGTCAATGAGATAAGGATAAAATCTTAAAATACATAGAAGAACAAGCTCCGCTGAGGGAGAGTCAGCATGGCTTCTGCAAGGGGAAGTCTTGCCTCACAAACCTGTTGGAATTTTTTGGAAAGGTCAACAGGCATGTGGATGCGAGCGAACCCGTGGATATTATATATCTGGATTTTCAGAAGGCGTTTGACACGGTCCCTCATGAAAGGCTCCTGAGAAAACTCCACAGTCAGGGAATAAGAGGGCAGGTCCTCTTGTGGATTAGGAACTGGTTGAAGACCAGGAAACAGCGAGTGGGAGTCAATGGGCAATTTTCACAATGGCGAGAGGTGAAAAGCGGTGTGCCCCAAGGATCGGTCTTGGGACCGGTGCTTTTCAACTTATTCATAAATGACCTGGAGTCGGGGATAGGCAGTGAGGTGGCCAAGTTTGCAGATGACACTAAACTTTTCCGGGTGGTGAAGACCAGCAGGGATTGTGAAGAGCTCCAGAAGGATCTCTCCAAACTGGGAGAATGGGCAGCAAAATGGCAGATGCGCTTCAATGTAAGTAAGTGCAAAGTGATGTACATTGGGGCAAGAAACCAAAATTTCACATATACGCTAATGGGTTCTGAGCTGTCTGTGATGGATCAAGAGAGAGATCTTGGGGTGCTGGTGGACAGGTCGATGAAAGTGTCGACCCAGTGTGCGGCAGCTGTGAAGATGGCCAATGCCATGCTCGGGATCATTAAAAAAGGGATTGAGAATAAAACGGCCAATATCATTATGCCTTTGTACAAATCGATGGTATGGCCACATCTGGAGTATTGTGTCCAGTTCTGGTCACCACACCTCAAAAAGGATATAGTTGAATTGGAAAAGGTGCAGAAAAGAGCGACCAGAATGATTCGTGGTCTGGAGCACCTCCCTTATGAGGAAAGGCTACAGCGTCTGGGGCTTTTCAGCCTAGAAAAAAGGCGCCTGAGGGGGGACATGATTGAGACGTATAAAATTATGCATGGGATGGAGAGAGTGGGTAGAGGGAAATTCTTCTTCCTCTCGCACAACACCAGAACCAGGGGACATGCACTAAAATTGAGTGGAGGGAGAGTTAGAACAGACAAAAGAAAATATTTCTTTACCCAGTGTGTAATTCATCTGTGGAACTCCTTGCCACAGGATGTGGTGATGGCACCTGGCCTATTTGCCTTTAAAAGGGGTTTGGACAGATTCATGGAGGAAAAGACCATCACAGGTTACAAGCCATAAGCAACCTCCTGGTTTTAGAAGTGGGTTTTCTCTTTGCCAGGTGCAAGGGAGTGTCAACGGGAAACAGGTTATCTTGTTGTCTTGTGCTCCCTGAGGCATCTGGTGGGGCCACTGTGTGATACAGGAAGCTGGACTAGATGGGCTTTTGGCCTGATCCAGCAGGGCTCTTCTTATGTTCTTATGTTCTTACCCACCTGCTTCCACAGGCTTAGCTCTGCTTCCAGTTTTTTTTAAAAAAAAGTCCCCCCCAAATGGTAAACATTTATCCATTTTTAAAAGAGTAGTACTGTACATAGCACCAGCACATGGCATGCTTGGGCAGATGCTGGGGCCCAAGTACACTAGGGAACCCACTGCTGATATCTGCCCTGAGGATCTCAGGGAAGAATTCGGCCCAGTGATTCCCAGCTGGGTGGGTTCCACTCTCCTGACTTTGACAGCGCATGTTGAAGGGGTTTGCTTTTCTCTGGGGGAGGTGGGCCAGCAGCAAGCGACACCCACCATCAGAAGGTCCACCCATGTAGCAGAGAGCCCACCAAGGGTTCCCTCCAACCTCGAATCAGCCCTAACTCCACAGGCTAAAAATACGTAAGTGCTTTTTGAGCTGCTGAAGAATTTCTTCATAGGAGTTGATGTCACCACAATGTTTGGACTCCTCCTTTTTTTGTGTCTCATTTTTCACATTCAAGACATTCCAGCCGGAGGACTGGAATATTGCAAGAACAAAGCATACAGGACAAACATGTGGCTAATGAACTGCAATCTCATACTGTGCCCACAACAGGAGTCTGACAGCCCTCTGTTGCTTATACAAAGCAATAAAAGTTATCCGTCAAATTCCAAAAAGAACAATGGAAAAAAGTAAAATGAGATGGCTTGTAACACACTTGTTGCATCAGTAAACTGTCAGTAATTGAAAGGGGGGGGGGAGTTGTGGAAGGACCACCACTGTGTGGCAGCTTCTCCACATATCAATTGTGTGTGAGTGCTCAAACTAAAATAAACCACACACACACACACACACACACACACACACACACACACACACACACACCAAACCTGGTCCAACAATAAATACATATTGCATGTAGGAAAAGACTATGATGGAGCAGGCTCATTAAATGCAACACATTGTTCCTCCAAATCATATCCTACTTTGAAGTTTATTTCCCAGTTTCTGTGTGGCTTTCAATGCCAAACTACTGTATTTGCAATGTTTAAAGGTTTGTCCTAAAGAGGGATTTTATTTTGGTCAGTCACAGTCAGATTGGGGCTTGCAGCCCCAATTCCCCCATTCCCCTTGCATGAGCCCAACCTGTGAATGGTCCTGATCCAGCTGCTATTGACTAAATAAAAACTAAGTCCATCAAGACTAATATTGCTTTATATATCACATGTAGGTTGGCCGTCAGCTCAGTACAAATGGAGCTTAACCTGGCAGCTTGATTACTTTGAGTGTCTTGGGAATTGCTTTGAAACTCATGAGACTACATGCATTGCAATCTCCTCTTCCTGGCACAGGTTCATTCCAGCCCACTTCAGGCTTGCTCCAGATAGCTAAATCATTCCCACTTCCAAACTCTCTTCCCATTTGGCTAATTCTCTGCTGTTTATACCTTAAGCCACATACCTTAAGCCACATACCGGACAAGGCTCCCATTCTGCAGACTTTTCTTTCCTACCTGAGTCTAGTTCACTACTCCACTGAGCAGGGCTATCATGCTATCAACTCTTTCTTCTTCAGCTGCATTTGATCTGCCCACATGCTCTAGAATAGATCTTCCTTCTATATATTCCTATATATATACTTGACACTGCCTCAGTTTTCATCCTGATTGTGCTCCCTCCATGCTATTTTCCATTCGCTTTCCATTGGCTTGACCCTGGCTTCAGCACTGGTTATACTGAAAAATCCAGTGCTTAGAACTATTACCAGTAACATGCTGAAAGTAACAAGCTATTGAGAAACATCACTATACCCCTCAAAGTGCAAACTTCAACAGGATATGCATATAGGAAAACAAGGTTAGAGTTGGCCAAGTTTCTGTAGCTGCAGCTGAAAGATAAAAATGTATAATCAAGCAGAAATGCTAACCATATGCTGTTGTTTATAACATTGAAAGATATAGAAGTAGTAGACATTTCTTGGCAATTGAAGCGTCTAGTCCCATCTTCTAGACTAGGCCGTCGTTGATTCCTTATGCGCTATGTTAATGCGCAAACAGTCCAGGTGATATGCATTTAAAAGAATCTAGGTGCAGTTTGAAAGCTTATGCAGGTACAGTAGTCACATTCTGTATAAATCAGATGGGAGAGTAAACAATGAGAATCTTGACTACACTGTTATGAATTAGGAAATGTATTAAAAATATCCATAGGGGTGCATGTCACAACACACAGGGTTACTAGGCTCTGATAAAAAATGAAGTCCAAATATTAACAGGCTTGCGGTTAAACTTGGTCTCAGAAATAGTTTCATTAGCACAACGGCCAGTTTAAAGTGAAAAATGGTGACTCTACAATAGTTATTAGCAACGATGAAGAACATGTAAGTCACAGAGAAGAAGCCAGTATTGGTGCCCTGTTGCACCCCAGAATCCGCTTACTGCCCGACAAGAGCTGAAGACAAAAATATTAGAACATTTCGGCACCAATCAAGATAGAGAACAGTTGCCTCCTTTTCAGAATAATGTCAAAGAATGAACTTGCTAAAACAATTGCAGATATTAATATAGCAGTTGAAGCAATGGATTAGAGTGGATAGAGTGAAGTTCTTTTCCCTCTCACACAACACTAGAACTAGGGGACTGGATGGAGTATTAAAACAGACAAAAGAAAATATTTCTTTACCCAGCGTGTAAATGGTTTGTAGAACTCCTTGCCACAGGAGGTGGTGATGGCACCACCTGGATGCCTTTAAAAGGGGGATTGGACAGATTTATGGAGTACACAGAAGCAATGTTTATGGGATTTCCAGCCATGTGATATCAGCTCTTAAATTGAAGAAGCTCTGACATAGGGGGGTTGCTCAGTTAGAATACTTGACAGAGGACTAGGGTGCAGGAAATGTATTTTCAAATTCCAGCTCAAGCATGGAGTCACTGGAATTGTGTTTACTACAAATTATTCCCTACTATAAAATGGAAAATGCTAATGGCGTTTTTCTCTCAAGTGATTGCAAGTATAAAGAATGTAGTACTTCTACACTTAGTAAATGTGACATAAAATATTCATAATGCCTGTATACCAGTTTATAAAACATTTGGGCTTGTTCTTTGTGGTGATGGGTTCTGTTTTTGTTTTGTTTTTTAAATCACATTTTCATTCCTAACTCACTTGGTGCCATAGTTCTGCTGTCACTTTGAAAATTAAATATCCAGGAGTTAGACCATCAAGAAATGTCAATAAGGACAATTCATCTTTATGAAATGCTCCTGAAAGTCACATGGCATATTAGAAAATCATTGCCATTGACTGAAAATCAGCCCTACCCATTAACTGTATTCATTTTTAAAAACATGCATGATTTCCAGGAAATCCGTCGTTTAGCATTAATCAAAAACTAAAGCATAAAAGATGTAGTACTTCTGACGTTTCGCTACTCCAATTGGTAGCATCTTCAGAAAAAAACTCACAAGACAATCTTACCTCCACCACCCTGTCAACTGCTTAAACACACTACAAGCAGTTGACAGGGTTGTGGAGGTAAGCTTGTCTTGTGAGTTTTGTTCTGAAGATGCTACCAACTGGAGTAGCGAAACGTCAGAAGTACTACATCTTTTATGCTTTAGTTTTTTTATTAGCATTTTATTAAATGACGGGTTTCCTGGAAATCATGCATGTTTTCAATTCTGTTATTTGGATAAGTCGTGAAAACTTGAGATTGTTTTTTGTATACATTTTCTTTCTACTTTGCAAAAAACTGGATGCTCATTGAAAAATGAAAATTAAATGACCAAAAAAAAAAAATGTTGTTGTCAACCAGTTTATGTGTGGTCTCCAGACTAGGTATTCAGCTTTTTGTGAGTTTATGAATATTATAGTTTGGCTGAATGGCTTTGTTTGAAATTTGATCCTCAACTGTACTGCTGCCAAATTATTATTAGGAGTCAAAAGGTTTGTTTCTAGTTCAATGGTGTTCTCTTGCTGCTTGGAATTATTCCAAACTCTAACCTAATCATAGCATTATCAAATATTGAACATCAAATATAAAGCATCAAATACCAGATCTCAGGTAAAATGTCAAATTGGAGTGGTGGCACTGTCCTTCATATGCCACTAGTTGTCATCTTTTGCAATTTCAATCTGTGCCATTTTGCCATTGTCGTATTGAATGGTTTTTGTGCTAGTTGGACTTGTCTATTTTCCAGAAATTTGCTATATGAAAATATCAGAAAGCTTTGGTTCCCTATCTTTGTTCACCCACTCCTTGTGCTTATCAAACTCACTCCTTGTGCTAAACTTATCAATTGTCAACGCAATCCTGTGTAACCTTGCACCGGTGTAACAGTATATGCACCGGTGTAAGTGCACTTATGCCATTGTAAGTGCACTTACACCGGTGCATCTGCTGTTATACCGGTGCATCTACTGTTACATCGGTGCAAGGTTACACAGGATTGTGCTGTGTATCTTATTTGGTTATATCCTATTTGGAATCTTAAATTGTTTCCCTCTTTTTGCTTTACTGCAAAATGTAGATATCTGACAGATGGTTTGATGCTATTGGAAGCCATCCATAGAAAATACATATCAAACTAGCGCATGTCCGTTCACCTGTCAAAATGAAAATATTCTGACTGGTCATGCAAAAAAGAATAAAAAACCTAATTTGCCTAAAATTGCTTTTGTTCTTCTTGAATTTAAGGTAAACTGTGTATATCAAATAATCTGTTTTGGTGCAGAACATTTCATTGTTGGAAATAATGGATTTTTTTTTCTCTCTCTCAGAAATAATTGGAGGCCAGTCTATTTTTGAATAATAGAGAAGGTCTTAAAAAAAACATCTATAATGACAGCTCTTGAAATCTTGTTTTATATAATGAAAGCTGAAATTGCTTCTATTGTGTTGCGAAGGATGTACCATAAATTAAGAACATATATCACGCCAGAATAAATAGAAAAATTACTTTCCCATCCTGTGCCTTTTTGTTTAAATGATGATCCTATTCAGAGAAGACATAATTGGCTCTTATTTTGTTAGGCACAAGGGTGATGTCATTCAAGGATAAAGGCTATGATTATAATTTTTGTTTTAATTTCCAAATAGTTTATAGAAAATCCTTGGTGTGCAACCCTTTAAAAGTGAATATTTAAAAAAGAAATTCTAAAGCACAACAAGACTTAAATAACAACAACACATAAAACACACATACACAGAAATCCATTTCAGTGGGGTAACGTACCCCACGTTTTTCCAGTATTGAAGGAATTGTTGGAATTTTGATGCAACACTGCCTGCAGACCTCTGGAGGGCAGTGTAATGTCCCATCACCTCTTTACCTGCCCCCTATGGTCCTTGCAGGAGGTGTGGTCCTTAACACTGTTTCCTTCCCTCCTCACATTCTCTCTTTTTTTAATATATATTTATATTTTATTGATATAATAACATAAAAACAATACATAATTCATAAAATTATAGCAAGCACAAAGCGTCACATCCTACTAGCATACTATTCACTATTTTCTATATATAATTTCCAACTTAGCCAAAATAACACCCACAATCTATTCATTAAATCCACATATCATCACATCGTTCCTCTCTCTCTCTCTTAAAAAATCTATAAATGGTTTCCAATTATTCACGAAAAGGTTAACTGACTTTTCCTTAATTAAAATTGTAAGTTTGTCCATTTCGGCATAATCCAAAACTTTCAGCCACCAGTCTTCCAACGAAGGTATCTCCGAATTCTTCCAATATTGTGCATATAAAATTCTTGCCGCAGCTATCATATATAAAAACAAAGTTTGAAATTTTTCGCCTACATGATCATCCCACATACCCAACAGAAAAGTTTCCGGTTTCATTTGAATCTTAATCTTTAAAATCAATCTTTAAAATCAACTCAATCTGTTTATGAATCTGGGTCCAGTACTTCTTTGCTTGGGAGCATGTCCACCACATATGGTAAAAAGTTCCTTCTTGATTTTTACATTTCCAACATCTATTCGTCACCTTCTCATACATTTTTGCTAATTTGCTTGGGGTTATATACCATCTATACATCATTTTATACATATTTTCTTTGATATTAACATTTAACGTAAATTTCAACTGTTTTAACCATAATCCCTCCTCACATTCTCTCTTCCTTCACAAACATTGAAGGAGAAGGATGTGCTCTGCCAGGGCTCTGCCAGGCCCATCTTCACTAGACTTCCACACAAAGGAGGGAACAGCTCTAGAGTTCTCTGTTCCAAAGTAGTAGGGCCTCTGATCACAATCAGAAGATGCATGTATACAAATATGAACTATGAGTAAAATATTTCTTATGAAACCTTGACGAAGCCTCCACTCCTGTGTATATTTTATTGATAGCAACTATTCCTGGTGATGGGATATCTTACCAAAGGAAGGGGTGCCTTCGCCAATTGCTTTCCTTCCTCCCTCCCTTCCTACAGGAATGGTGCCCATTGATTGCCTATCTCAAAAGTAGGCACTCTATTCCTTTCATGCACCAAACCTGTTCGCTTGCCCATCTCAGTAATGGCCAAGACTTTCAACACACACTCACGAATAGTGGGAATCCATATGTTTTTCCAACATCTTGTCAATACAGTTTTAGCCATGTCTGGATTATTCCACAGGAACAGCTTATCTATGAACTGAAATGGTTCATTACATCCATTTAATGGATGTACATAAGAACATAAGAAGAGCACAAAGGCCCATCTAGTCCAGCTTCCTGTATCACACAGTGGCCCCATCAGATGCCTCAGGGAGCACACAAGACCACAAGAGACCTGTGTCCTGTTGCCACTCCCTTGCACCTGGCACAAAGAAAACCTACTCCTACAACCAGGAGGTTGCTTATCCCCATCATGGCTTGTAAGCTGTGATGGACTTTTCCTCCATAAATCTATACATGTAGATTTTCATGGCTTTTTACTATGTACACAGAAGCAATGTTTATGGGATTTCCAGCCATGTGATATCAGCTCTTAAATTGAAGAAATAAAGAATATTCTTACAACTTTGTCTGTTGAGATTCCTGTCCTCTGATCCTACCGGTATGCAGAAGCGGGCGACCAGAGCGGATTATCCAGATCAGATGCAGCAATAAAAAAGTCTTGAGTCTCCCTTGCTTAATGTTTTATCCCCAAACACTTGGGATTTTTTCAAAAGCAGAAAAATTGGAGAACTCAGCCACAGGCTGAAAGATGTTGTTAACCTTGTCCTGGAGCACTAGACTGATATAGTGAGCAGGCATCTGAAGCACAGGAGGCCCCTTGATTAGATAATTGAATACAGAAGTCCCATGTTCTTCATTGATGATGGTAGCACATGAGCCCGTTGATTGTTTAATTGATGATGGTAGCACATGAGCCTGTTGATTGTTTAATTAGACAGGCACCGGGAGTCATGGGTCTCTGGTTGACCGATAGTAACCTCTCTGCCTCATTTCCTTTCTCTGTTTCGTTCCTCTCCGGGGTGACCGATAGTAACCCTTCTGTCGCGTTTCGCTTCCTTAGATCATTCCGTTGCTGAAAGGCTTTGTATAGAGAGGGAAACCAAATGCAATTGATATAAGTTAGATCCTGCTGACGATTCATAAGAAATTTTGATTTCCTCTGAGAAATTGCAATAGCTTCAAGGTTCAGGCGTTGTCTATGTCTTGATTCATAGAAAAGAGACCTGGTGTTCTGAAAGTCAATTTCATGCCCTGATTCTGCAACATGTAAGGCCACCGCAAATTTCTCATTTTGCCCATTTTTGACCGCTCTTTGATATTCTTGTAATCGGGTTTTAATAGCTCTTTTTGTACTTCCTATGTAAGAACTATGGCACTCTCCACAAGGGATTTCATAAACACCTGGATTAGACAATCCAGGTCTCCTATCTTTGGGGTTCCCCAATAATTGCTCTATTTTAATAGTAGGCAGAAAAATTGTTTTTACTTCATACTGTCTAAAAACATAGGCAATTTTATCTGTCACTCCCTTTAAATAAGGTAGGGACAGCAACTTGCGTTCTCTGCTTCCCTTGCGTTCTCTGCTTCCCCCCACAAACCCCCTCTGTCAGAGCTCAGGCACAGAAATTTTCGATGCCATGGAGCTTGGAAAGCTCCAGCAAGAGGCTCAGCCAGTGAGCAAAGCTGAAGCACATGAGTTTCACATGCTGAAAAGTCCCCCCCCCCCGCCAGCCCCGAGCCTCTTACCAGCGCTTTCTGAGCTCCATGGTGTCGAAAACCTCTGTGCCTGAGCTTCGATACCCAGAAGTGACTGGAGATGGTTATCACCAGTCACTTCTGGTGGTACTCTGGGAGATTCAGGTGGTAGTACGTACGCCACTGCCGAGGGATTGAGAACTCCTGATTTAGATCTTTAAATACTTGATCGATATTCTTGAGCATATTCCTAATGGGAAATGATCTTCAGAAACACCTGTGGTTTAAGCCTAAAACTTTGTTAGCCCACATGTTCTTAGGATGTGGCTATCAAATGGCCCATAGCATGACAGTGGATATGAGATTCATAATTATGGGTTACCTAGATGCGGTCAATGGGGTAGACAGCCCATAATGTTATAGTGGGTTGGATCATCATGAACGATGGAGCACCGTTCTGCCAAAGGTTAAGATCAATCCCAATGGTGCAAATAAATAAGTGTACTTTTTTTTTCTTCCCAAAGAAGCGTATCTTTCTGTCCGATATCAGGTCAAAGCCATTTTATTTTCCCATGCTATTTAATGCTCTATTCAACTGAAAGCTTGCTGCACCTGATTTTATTGCCTACTTGGGTGCTTTCAAAATGACTTCTTGTTCTATGGATTTATATTTTTAAATGTATGCTGTCTTGGACAATGGTGGTAAAGGTGGGCCATAAATGTATTATTAAAACATGAAATTCAGGATCGGAGATCATTTCATTAGCAAGCCGCATCTAGGCACCACCATTTGGGCCAAGCAGCACTTGGGATAAATGGTAATGACTGCCATTTCAAAGCAACGTCATTGCTTCTGGTTTGGCATAAAACAGCCCAAGCTGTTGCATTCACCGCAGTATCCACCTTCGTGTTAATAATCTTATCGCATTTATATAGTGCATTCCAAGTATTCTAAATCTTCAAAGCACTTCACATATATTATCTCCATAATCAGTTACCAGATGCAGTATAATAAATGCCGTACAAAGCAAATATGGCAGGGCCACCAAGTCATGTTTCGGAAGGGATTCCCAGTTGCTGTGCCAGCTATTGCAGAAGTAGGTTTTACACCAGCATGAGAGGCATGTTCATCAACGTAGATTCTCTGTGCCAGGTGCAGGGGAGTAGCAGCAGGAAACAGGAATTATCTTGTTGGCTGTGTGCTCCCTGAGGCATCTGGTGGGGCCACTGTGTGATACAGGAAGCTGGACTAGATGGGCCTTTGGCCTCATCCAGCAGGGCTCTTCTTATGTTCTTATGATATTCAGGACTGAGTGGGTGCCAGCACATTTGTGCAGTATGCATATCCTGCTCTCAAATGTGGTTCTCATGATCCAAAGCCTCTTGTGTGCAGTAGGGCTTCCCAGTTTCTTCGATGAAGGGAAACACTCTACATACATATAGGGATTGCCTGTGACATATGGGGAGCATTCCTTGCTCCTAGGGAGAACAAGGAAACCTCCTCTGTGCACATTAGAATTGCTGGATTGTGGACTTTGTTTCCTTCTTGATGTTTCAATCAATAGTTTCCTCCCTATTTTTTTTTCTTTTTCGACAGATCATTTTTAACCATATCTCAGAAACGTTCATTTTCCATTTCTTTCCAGGATACCCATTCCAGGATACCCATCTCTTGGGTCCCCCTATGGGGGGGAGAAGGGTGGAATAAAATTCAGTAACTAAATAAATAGATAATAATACGGTTAATTCTGTATTAAGAAGACAGGGAAGGAGGCAGGATGTGCACGCCCATGAGCATGGATGTCCATAATCATGTGGTACTGGGTTGTGGGGTAAGATATCATCTGAACCTGCCACCTGGATACAGCATAATGTGTGAACAGTCCTCATGAACCTCGATAATGCTCCTGGCTTTGGAAGAATGTTTTGTGCCTGCAGGCTGTGACATATTCCCCCAATGTGCATTCCTGACAGTAAGCAGGCCACAGAATAACAATTGGACAGACTCAGAATGTAGTTGTCTCCCCACACACTATGTTGTGAATTGTGAATTGCCTCTGATAGAACGGCAGTCCACGGCTTCCTACACCAGCCATATGGCCAGCTGCTGCAACTTCAGCATGCGATTATGACAGTGGCTGAAAAGCCATTTTTTTTAATATCAAACGACATTTCAGGATCATTCCCTACAGAAGCGAAGATTGTAATCAGCAGTCGCATTGTCGCTTCAGCTGGAGCACACATGTCTCCCCAAGATACCATGTCTTTTTCACAGTCCCCTGTGATACAACTTGCAGCAGACAGCGCAATTATAGACTGAGAGCAAGAAATGCAATCATATGTTGGAGTCGCTGATTAAAAAGTGGATATTGTTTTCTTAGAAAGGCATCAGCTGCAGAGCTTCAGAGGGGATCTGGCTCTTTGCCTTTGAAAGGTTCTGATTCAGTTAAACGCAGAAATCTTTCTGGAATACTAACGAAGGAATCGAAGTGGAACAGATTTATTGCTGATGCAGTCTTACAGCTGGCGACGTCGATATGTGGGAACAGTGGTACAGTAAAAATGAAATTAAAACAGTATCATAGGACTCTCGTTTTAAGGCCACACAATCTAAATTGAAGCTAAGGTCCTATTAACACGTGTTTTAATTGTGCATCCAAAGTATCTCAAGCACACCGTTGAAATGGTGCGGATATACGGGAATTGTTCACCAGCAAGGCTGGGGAAAAGGGCTTTCTTTCATTTTGAGATTGCTGCTGAGCTTATTCCAGGTCTGCATTTTTCTCCCAGGATATTTGCAACATGGGAAATGTGGCAGACAAGTTTAAAGATGTTGAACACATGGTTCTGAGTACAAGGGAATAATGGACAAGGCAGCTGCAAATCCCTAAGTCCCATTGAACTCAGAGGGACTTACTTTGGAGTAAAGAAGCTTAGGATTGCACTGCATAAGAAACGTTTGTCATCAACTAGCATCAATGAATGGGACTATTTGATTAGTTTATTTATTAATTAATTTTTCACATTTTTATACCGCCCTTCCTCCAAGGAGCTC
This sequence comes from Plestiodon gilberti rubricaudatus, assembly GCA_026170595.1. Taxonomy (NCBI): domain Eukaryota; kingdom Metazoa; phylum Chordata; class Lepidosauria; order Squamata; family Scincidae; genus Plestiodon; species Plestiodon gilberti. Next base: position 44,735,561 of record JANXHW010000002.1, read on the forward strand.
AGAGTGGTATACATACAGTATTTCCTCCCCTCCTTTTTGTCCTCACAACAACCCTGTGAGTTAGGTGGGGCTGAGAGACAGTGACTGGCCCAAGGTCACCCAGGAAGCTTCGTGGCTGAGCGGGGATTTGAACCTGGATCTTCCAGGTCTAAGTCCGACTTCCAAACCACTACACCAGGGGTGGGGAATCGGCGGCCCGCGGGCCGGATCCGGCCCCAGGAGCAATCCGGTCCGGCCCGCGCGAGACCGGACCCGAATCAACCAGGTCCGGCCCGCGCGAGCAGTCCGGAGGCTCCGCCAGCCCTGCCGGCCCCCCGCGCTCTCACCTTGGCGCGACTTCTTTGAATTCGACTGCTTCTGCGCATGAGGAGAGAGTGGCCAGGGCTTTCTGAACGTTTAAACGTTCTGCGCATGTGTAAAAAAAGGATAAATAGCGCGGCGCCGCAGTCGGCCGCCTTCAGAAAGCCCTGGCCACTGGTTGTGGTGGACACTCCGGGGCTTTCTCCGGCTCCGAGGCTGGGGGAGAAGGCCTTGGAGCGCCCTGGTAAGCTGGAGCGCCCCCCGCGGAGCGGCGCCCCTTTGGGGAGGCGCCTCAGTGAGCGGTGCTCCAGGCAGCATCCGCTCCTGATACGCCTCTCTGCTCCTAACATATTCTGCACTTCCTGCTTTGTTTAAAGGGTCTGTGCAGTGAAAGAGGAGAGGTGAGGGGGAAGGAACACTACATGCAGACCCATGGAATATGGAGATCTGGCCTCCTGCCCTTTCAGCTTGGTCCTTCCTCTGCACAGGATCTTTAAACAAAACAGGAAGTTTGGAACATGCTGGGAGTGCTCCCAGTGTGCTCTGCACTTCCTGCTTTGCTTAAAGGACCCACACAGAGGAAAGAGAGAGGTAAGGGGGGGTGGATTAGAGGGAGGTGGCAGGCATCTATTTGCTGCTCCCCCCCCCCCAACCTGCCACCTGATGCAAGTGTCATTTTTCATTTCATGGATGGCCATGAGGCAGTGCTGCAAAAATCTATGATAGCAGCATTCCTTGCGCAAGATCATCTCTTGGGTTTTGTGGAATGACAGAATGGAATGACCAAGTCAGGCCATTGCTCCATCAAGCTCAATATTAACCAGAGTGACTTGGCAGCAACTCTCCAGGGAACTTTCCCCACCCTACCTAGAGACAGTAGAAACTCGACGAAGGATTGTCTGCAAGCAAAGCAGGTGCACTCCTAACTGAGCTACATCCCATTGTTACAATGGCTTCCCTTCAATATTCGATTCCTAGGTCTGCCTTTCACTAATACCAGTTGTGAACTTTCTGGGGTAGAGACTGCATCAGTGCTACATTCCATACAGCATCTAGCATGTGGTTGTAGTAGGAGGGGAAAGGACCTTCCTTTCCTCTCCACTGAACTAATGGCAGATTCAGGGGGATTAAACGTTGAATGTTGAATATATGGATGTGCTGCTTTGTAGTCTACTATTTAAATTTACATTTTAACCTTTATGCAACATGAAGTGTTCTCCGGAGAGGAAAGTGGAATTTTGGAAAGCAATATAATTATAAATAACAAATGGATCATTTCACAGCCCAGCCAAACATTTCTTGATTGAAGCAACAGCAATGGTTTTTATCCCAAGCTTTTTTCCCGAGCAATATGGCAGAATACAGCATTTTCTTTCTTTCAGGCAAACTGTTTGAGGTATGTTTTCAAACAGAACTGATTGAAATTCCCTGCTGGGGAATATATATCCTGGTTCCTGTCAGGAACAAGGAAAAGTATGCCTGGCAACCTCCTGCGGAGGGATGACAATCGCTACAAGAAGGGAGCTGCTTTGACTTCAGACAGTTCTGGCTGAGAGATCAGATCTGAAATGTTTCCACATTTCAGGATTTCAAGGGTTGGGAGATGGCTCTGGTGAGCTGTATGTCATAAATTCCAGCTCACAAGAGCTGAAAGAACATATACTGATATTCCAGACTTGACCATACATGTATGTGCCTGCCACAAAGTTACAGCCACACATGTAGTTTGATATGGTTGATTATCTTCCTTTTTTAAATTACCTCTTCTCCATGGGCTTGTGTTGAATAATGTTCTTCTGATGCCTCTCCTTATCTTTCCAGTTGCTCCTTCTTGTTTTTGGAGACTCTTCCTTCTTGCTGTTCCTTATTTGTATTCAACTGTTGGTTCCATACTTTTCTTCCTCTACAGATCTACTCTCTCTCTCTCTCTCTCTCTCTCTCTCTCTCTCTCTCTCTGACAGCGCAATCCTGCGCTGACAGCTGGCGACAAAATGAGCGTTCCATCACCGGCAGTAGTCGGAAACGTGCCGTAAAGCAAGTTTGTGACTACTCTTGAGCAGGGAAGGCCGGCGCAGAGGCCGTCCTCCCCTGCTCCGTCGACGGATCGCCCCGACGGCCGCCAGACCAGGTAAGTCAGGATCTGGCAGGCAGGTGGGGGGGGGGGGGTTCGCCGGGCCAGGGAGGGGGGCCATTGGCCCAGCCAGCCCGGGAGGGGGTGGGGGATGGCCTCGGCCATATCATGACCCCCGCCAGGCGGCTGAGCCGTTACATGGCCTCCTCCTATGTCCGCCAGCAGTTTTGCTGGCGGAAATCTGAGGAGGCCGATCGGCCCAGGTGGTATTTACACTCGAGAAGGGGACAAGTGTCCCCTTCCCCAAGTAGACCTCCGCCTCGGCGGCAGCCTGGCCACCAGAAATCAGGATCCAGCGCGCGGCCATGGGCCGCCGGCCGGATCCTTACCTAGGTTTGCGCTGCCCATATTCTTGTTCGCTCTGCTATGATCTCTATGCTATTTCTGTCTCATCAATACTTCATTCCGTATAACCTGCCAGTGCCATCACTTTAATGCAGATAAGAAAGAGACCATATACCCCTCAATATCAGAAGCTGGCTAGGGGCAAAAAGAGGTATGATATTGCCTTCATCATGCCTATTTGTAAGGTTGCGAGTTGTACTTGGCTGGCAAGGCAGTGTGCTAGAATAGAAGAAAACCAAAATTACAAACTGACTACAAGGAATTCTGAGTCCCAAACACCACAAGTCCAATTAATTTTTTCCCCGATTGGTTTACCCCTCTCAATTCAGTTCTCACCCAGATTCCCTGATCAATTCCATATTTTAGCCCCCACAAATAATTTCCCCTGCCCCCCCAAAAGGAAGAAACATCCTAATTCTTCTCTCATTTCACTCATGCCTGTTCAGAACTTTTCCACTGCCACTCAAACCACTAAAATAGTAGTCTGATATTCTGTTCCCCAGTGTTGTTTACATGGGTGGGATTCACAGAGCAAAAAAAGAACAAAATTTTAAAAACAGAAGCTCCTGTCTAGTCAACAGTCACATGACTTTCTAGCCAACCCAGACTGCCTCTACTACCCTTAGCCTAGTGGTTCCCAAACTGGGTGGCATGGCTCCCAGGGGAGCTGTGGAAAACAGCCAGGGGAGCTGAGGAGTGCCACGGAATCCTCTCGGAAAATAGTCCAATGCCAATTGGCAGGCATCAACCTAATGTAATGGGGAGCCATGGCCAATGGTCGCCAATGGTCAAGGGTCAAAAATGTTTGGGAAACACTGCCTCTTGGGGTTTCCATTTCACAACTGTACATGAGCATTTGTGGTGTGCTGGCATCTGCCATGGGGCAGGCAGGGAGAAAACACTCTGCGAACCCTTTTAGTGGCTTGTGCTGTTGCAATGGGATTTCTGGGCCAAAACAGACGTGAATGTGAATTCATTCCATATTGAATGTATGTTTGCTTCTCTTTCTTTCTCTTTGTTTTTGGTTTTTTTGTAACCCCACATGCCTTTTTTTTCGTTTATCAGAATCAAGATACTTCAGTCATGATGCATTCAGTATTGAGTTCCCTGCTCATGGATCATTTGTCAGCTATCCATTAAATTAACACTTAACCACAGAGATTACTGAAATATAGTACACAGAGAGTTGCTCAGGAATGCAATGATCTTGGCAGTGAACATGTGATTTATTTGGTCAGGAGGCTCAGAAAGGAACAGATCATGAATGAAATCACAGAGAAGTACAGGCACATGTTAACAAGACATGTATTCATTCAAGTGGCACTCTGTAAGTAGGATGCAACTGATGTAATATCTGTTTTGACCCTCAGAGTCTCAAAGGAAGTCACCCTGAACTGTCATCTATTCTAAAGAGCAAAAAGAAAAGATAGCAGTTGGCTGGCCTAATTCCTTTCCTTTCCACTGGCCCAACTAACAAATGAAGAGCTTTTCCTGGCTATTAGTAAAAGAGACATTTCTCAACTTTTGTCCCAACAGCTGCAAAGTGGCAGCCAAACATATTCTGACTTGCAGCTTGTTGTGGATTGCAATGGTGATGCTTGCCAATGAGCATTGCTTGATGCCGGCCTGTGACTCTGAGTGAATGGTTTGTATTTTGTGATTGTCTCCTGTCTGATTTGTTTGTCTCCTCTCATGTGGAGAGCCAAAACACTATATTGTTTTGGGACACAACTTTATTGCTTAGAGGTCTGTAGCAGCATAAACCAACTATTGCTCAACTCTATTTGCTTACCAATCTGAGGGGTGATGCAGTTCCTGCCACTGTGCAGACTGCCTGTCCCCCTTTCAGGCAAGCCACCTGGGCTTGGAGACCAACCGCAGTCACCTGGCTGTTCCCACTTCTGCAAAGCCACAGTTGACTGTGTTGAAAGAGAGAACTACCTGAATCACCACCGCTCAAGCTCCATAACTCTGAGTGGGAGAGACCCAAAGGCGTGTCATTCTCAGACCTCCCCAGGCCCAAGAGCCCTGAGGGGTTCTTCTATGAAATCCCTCTTTCACTATAACAGCACCTCAGGGACTTCACCAATGGTATTCTAGGTTGTCCTCCAGTACCCACCCTCACCTGCCATAGTGACTGGGGTCTGTACTAATTAAAACACTGCCCACTAAGAATGTCAGCCCAGCCAATATCAGTATGAAGCAGACAAAAAACAAACAGAAGACCAGCCACTAATGCAGTGTGGCTCCCTTGACCATTGGTGACTATTGGCCGCGGCCCCCCATTACATTATGTTGATGATGCCTGCTAATTGGCATTGCACTGATTTCCGAGAGGATTCCGTGGCACTCTGTGGCTCCCCTGGCTGGTTTCCACAGCTCCCCTGGGAGCCACACCTCCCAGTTTGGGAACCACTGCACTAATGAGTTAATTATAGCAGCTGGATAAAATTTCTCCTAGGCCCAGAGGTAATCCTGTACTGAAAGAGGGTAGGAACTGGTGCTGAGCTGGATCCAGTTGGTGGATGGGGCCACATAAGTAGTGCGGCACAACCACCTGTGATTGGTCTATGGCCCAATAATTGGCCTGATGCTTCTGCAGTGAGACAACACTATGTCCCACCTCTTTTCTGAGGCTGGATGCAGCGCTGCCCCCTCTGGCGCCCAAAGAGAAGCCGCAGCTTTTATTTTATTATTTCCAGCTATTCTTCTTTTGCTGAGTTTTGCTGTGGCCAATGCCTGGAGCAAATTGAACTGAACAGTACATGGCTGTTCAGTGCACTGTGCACTCTGTATAATGGGGTGCACTCTGTATAATGAGGTGATCATACAGCCGTTCTTAAGAGAGACTATTATGGACATATTTCAGTGATAAAAAATAGATTTGCCATTAGCTGTGCATTAGCAACAAATTAGTGAACTGAAGCACTCAAGAGAGATGAAAAATGCAGAACTGCAAGGATTAATGTTAAAATAATTGTAATTTTACACCTGAATGGAGATAAACAGGTTCCACATTAGATATAGTTATCTCAGTCTTAGAAAGTGATGGATAGCTTTGTAATTTTTCTTTCCAAACTAGCCAACTACAAGGATATAATTTCTTTGAAAAGCATTAGGCACTGTAGGAAAAAAGAAGCATCTTATGATTGAATGATGTATTTTAGAGAATGTTAAAAAGCCTATATTCTCTAATTTAGTAAAATTAAGAGATAGCTGAGGCAGTTTTCCTTTTTATGGTGTGCATGCATTTGTTAGTCTAATGGATAGTTAAACATTTTTCTCGATTGCTATATAAAGGTTTGGTATAAACAATGAATGTTTAGAGATCTGAAAAGGAGCTTGAAGAAACAGAACTGCTTCAGTGGAGACAATAATACTTGTGTCAGGGAGCTTCTTATTATCCTTCATTTGGGAAGAATGCAAGCCATCATCTAATGGGTGCCTGTAATTGTGCAGATCATCTGCTACAGGAACCTACTCAAATTGCACTACCCTTCCAATGCTCTATATTACAATGAGTTCTTGGTAGTGATTAATATTGGTGACCATGGTGCATGAAACACAGTGGCGATTCTGGGGGGGGCGCCGACGCGACGCCCCCACATGACCCGGGCGTGATGTCAGCCTCACGCACGTGCCCAGTGTGGCTCCAAACAACCCCCCCCGCCATTTTACTTGCTATTTTGGAGCCGTACGGGCTCCAGGGCGGGTGGGAGGGTCCAGCACCAAGGCAAGCCCAGCGGAGGAGACGCGTCCCGAAGGCAGGTATGCCCTTCTGCCGCCACGTTCGACCCCTGCCCTGGGGCCCACGGCCCCCCGCCCCAACCCCGACGATGCTTCTGATGAAACTAGGACAACGCCATCAGTGTTTGTGCCTGTTGGGACTCTCTGGTGGCTCTGTTAAAACAGGAACCTTCTTCATCTTCCAAGGACGTCTGTCCTTCCAAGTTACCTTTCAAACCTTTTTTTTTTTTTAGGCAAGATGGCAACCAGGTGAAGATCAGGGGACAACATGTTACACAAAAATCAATGACAAATATACCTGGTACCACCACAAAAGCCTGCCTGAAGAGCACTATTTTCACTGCTGACCTGAAGGACAAGCGTGCACAATTTGTGACCATTAAGCCATGGTGTGGTCTGTCAAGGGCTTGACGATAAAACAGGGAAAGGTTAGAGTCATGACAGAGGTGAGAAAGTAAAAGGGATGTTTGGTGATTTATGTCTGGAAAGAAAACAGAAGCAGAGGTGTAAGGTTCATCCAGTGTGATGGTTTCTTGCATCACTGCTGAGTCTCCCGTAAGGAAAAGATAAAAGAAGAACAGTCGCTTCAGTGTTTCTCTGGTCTTTCTGATAAAGGGTAGTGTCACACAAGGTAGAATAAAAGGCTTGTTTTAAGACACTTTCAGCCCAATCATGTCTGGAATTGGGCTGTACTGCTGAGCACGTTGTGACAGTGGAAGACACTTCCGCTGTTGCAAAATGGCCACCCGGAGCACTCCATCAGCGGCCATTTTCGGAGCACTGCCACAAGTGGCGGCAGTGCTCCACCTCCGCACCCCATACTTGCTGGAGAAAGTAAGGCAGTGGTGTGGATGGTGGTGGGCAAAACTGGGCAGGGAGGAGAACAGTGGTAGGAAAGCTGTGAGAGGGGTGAATCTGGCAGCAATGGCAAGCACCTGATCTTATCCCGTTTTGCAAGCCTTTCTGCCTCCTTTGTCTCCTTGGACTCACGTCAGCTATAGAGCTTGTGCAGGTCCAAGAAGACCCATTGCAAAGTGGGAAGCTTATGGAGGGGTAAGGGGAGCAGTTCCCCTTTCTCCTCTGAAGCCTCCTGATCCCCACCCCCACCCCCACCCCCACACACTGGATAAAGTGTGCTTGTTTTTGGCAAGCCGCATCGGTGGTGGTGGGAGGATAAGATTGGGCCTTTTGAGCTGTGTAAGTGTATGGACTTTTCTTCACTTATACACGGTTCATCCGTGTAATATGTGACTCATGGCGCAATCCTGTGCTCCATGTAGGCCGGTGCAGCACCAGCCTAGAGTGTCGCAAACACTCTGTAAAGCATGTTGCGACAACCTGTGAGTTCGAGCACCAGTGGAAAGCATGCGCCATCCTGTCAGTGCTATATCCAAGCCCAAGCACGACAGAGCAGGTAAGGCTGCTCCAAGCGGCATGGGGGCATAATGGGGCCGGTTGGGCGGATCGAGCCCAGGAGGGGGGCAGGGCCGGTGATCCTGCTGTGTGCTGTATCCTATACCCCCCCCCCCGGGCCTCTTCCCCCAACACAGGCCTGCTCGGTTTCCCCACTGGCTAAAGAGCTGGCGGGGATTTGAATAGCCCCATTGCGGTGGCTGGGAGTGTACATAGTATAGGCAGACAAATGTTCACTTCCCCAGATAGGAGTTAGCGTGGGCCGCAAAGCCCACACTGAATGGTCTACACTGCGGATAGGATTGGTCTGCCTGTTTGGAATACACTTCTGTCTTGCAAACTGATCTGTATAAACCCATTGTAGTTGTGCATAGGCAACATGGAAAACCTAGCTGCTTAGATAGCAGACATGGAGCCTCATGGATGAAACACAATGGAGGAGAGATGGAATGTCAATAATGAGTAAAACAATCAAGCCTGTTGTAGCATTTCCTATCACTAATGCTTCCTGATCTTTCTCCTGTAAAGAATAGAACATGTCAAGTCTCACATATCAGCTTGTAACAATGCCACTTATTTGACAGAGATTCTCACACAGCTGTACAGCTGTGATACCACAGCCATTTTAATGAATGGCTTCAAGCATTCAAACCATACAAACATTTACCCATTTTTCTAATAGTGAATCATTACATTTGTCCAATTATGGCAGACAGATATTTAACCTTAACCTTAGAATTACATTTTGAATCCGGGCATAACATTAATTGCCCAGTGGAAGTGGTTATTCTGTAAACGAAAATTAATAAATAAAAATGGCAACAGTTGATTATTTCAAGTGTGCATTAAGTCAGGAGGTTTTAGCTTGCACAAAACAAAAACAACTAATTTTTAGTTATTAATTATTAATTATTATTATTATTATTATTATACCGCTTTTCAACAAAAAGTTCACAAAGCGGTTTACAGACAAAATCAAATGATTAAATGGCTCCCTGTCCCAAAAGTAGTTGTTTTGTTTTTGTTAAATCAACAGGTTTTAGTTTGTACAATCAAAACAAGTAATAACGCTGGAAATAATGTACGTGGTGCAAGTAATTGAAAACCAGCTTCAGTATCTGTAGTACTTCAAGGGGAAATATTGATCATCAGCCTGTTCTTCAAAATAAATTGCATATTTGTCATCTAGTTTCATGAGATGAATTTTAAAATGAATCCAATTTAGGAAACGTTGGCATACAAGACGTGAGGTCCACATCTATGGGACAATTAGATGTCCCTTTACAACAGGAAAATAGATTAGGGGCAACATCCCCTGCTAACTGGGCAAGAGCCATTTTTTCAATTGGTGCTCCTCTTATATTTAGCAGGGGGAGAGTAACTGCCCCCCTTTCACCCCAGCACAGTGTCTTTTCTTGTGGCTATTGCTGATGTTCTTCTGCATCTTTTTTTAGATTGTGACCCCTTTTGGGACAGGGAGCCATTTGGTCATTTGATTTTGTCTGTAAACCACTTTGTGAACTTTTTGTTGAAAAGCAGTATATCAATACTGTTAATAATAATAATAATAATAATAATAATAATAATAATAATAATAATGTGTGATGCTTCACAATATGGGTCCTGCTTTCCTCCTGACTCAGCATGGAGAAAACATTCGCCATTGCTCAGTGGCGAAACACATATTTTCCTTACAGAAAGTATCATGTTCATCTTCAAAGGACATTTCTAAGTAGGGCTGTATGAATACCTGGAGAGCTGTTATTCACCAAGTAAAAGCAGGGCTAGGTTACTTTTTTGATGCTGGCAGACATGGCAAAATGGCCAATTTTCACAGGCCCATCAGAATTACGGGAGCTGGTGCACATTCTGTCCCATGAGAAGGAAAGAGGCGTGTTGCTTGACAAGTATGGCAGAGACAAGCCAGCCTAGTTTATGCCTATAAAAGTGTCATCATATTCTGCATTAAGAGTAGCATAGAATTATCATAGCAGAAAGTACAGGTGGGCCCCCATATCCACGGATTCGCTATCCACGGTTTTTACTTTTTACCCCCAGGCCTTTACTTTTTTCCCAGTAAGCTTCGTTTCTTCCTTAAACAAACAGGAGAAGCAGCCTCTGGTTGCTTATTGCAGGCAAGTAGAACGAGACTAAGTCCTAGAGAGGCTCTGCAAGGTTAACAGAAACCTTGTAGAGCCTCTCTAGGACTTAGTCTCGTTCTACTTGCCTGCAATGGAGGCTGCTTCTGTTTGTTTTAAGGAAGAAACAAAGCTTGCTGAAAGAAAAATAAGAGCTGGGGGGCATGCCTGCCTGCCTGCAGGGGAGGTAGGGTGGGGGGCCCTCAGGAAACCATGGAGGGGGTGTTTGCTCTTATCCACGGTTTCAAGTATCCACGGAGGGGCTTGGAACATATCCCCAGCGGATACAGGGGTCCACCTGTAATTCAAATTGGACCACTTTGCTAGTGAAATCTGGCATATCTTTAATAGACTCATTTCAATTCAGAAACTCTAACATATATACAGAACAGCCAAACACAAGGGTTTTCCCATTCAGTCGAGGAGGAAGCGATGCTCATGAAGTTATTTAAGCCCTTGGAAAAGCCTACAAATATCTGTGCCAAAATAATTTCTCATCACAGCTAGAGGCATTCATATATTAAGAAATGGTATATAGTTCATAGTATATATATATAAAAAAAACATTGGTTGGATCCCAAGGACTGTGTGCATTGAATGAAGTTTCTGCAACAAGCTCAGTTCGCATCAAGTGCCTCTGCCCAGTTTGGGTGATTTCCTCCCCCCTCCTCTCTGCAGCACGATTTGCCACCCAACCCAATACTTGAAGGTCTGGTAACCCCGAGGAGAGGTCCTTATATATGGAGTCGTAAAATTCTGCACAAGTGTTATGCAGTTTTGCTGTAAAACTCTATTTCTGCTTGCTTTGAGTGAAGGTAACGCAGAGCTCATTCTGGCTGAAAGGAATGAATAGGGCACGACATTGAGGAAAAGATGAAAACTACTGGAAAAAAAGTTTATTTTACAGGTTGTACAAGAACCAAAGCAATTCAACTTCAACTTCTGTACACAAAATAATAACAAACAGCATCAGACAAGATGATCCTGACAGAATACATCTCAACAGTGCACACAAATGGGACCTGGGTACGCTCAACAGCAGAAATACTGGTCAGGATGGCTGCTTCCTGTAAACCTGCTCCCTCTAGTATATACAGTTAAAACAGTTGTGCTTTTGTCTTTCCAGAAGAACAGTGCTCTTTTCTCAAGGAAGAAAATAAAAAGTGAAACTGCACAGATCCAGAGAACAGTATGCACCACCATCTTTGTCCAACAGGGGAAAGATGCTCAAACAGATAGTGTATGTGTATTTTTTAGTGCTGAACTCTGATCAAGGAGCGTGGTCTTTTCAGCTCAAGAAAACACAACCAAAACATTGTACACATGTTTCTTTCTATTGGTCCAGGATACAGAGTTTCGCATAGGGCCAAATCACCTGTTCCTGGAAATGCATGATGTAGGTTCATTGTTTTTTGTTTAGTTTTGGAATAGTTTTTTCCAATAAAAATAGTCTGTGGTGGGAAGACGGGTGATGAGAGTTGGAACCATGTTAGGAGCGTGAAAAGCTCTCTACCCCCAGCTATGGTTTTGTGAAAGGCACTCTACCCCCAGCTATGGTTTCCCACCATTTCAGGCTCCCTCCAGTGCATTGTTTAGAAAAAATAAAGAAACGCAGGAGTCACATCACACGTTTCCAGGAATATGTAATTTGGCCCTTAGAATGGAGTTCTCAGGTTACTTTCTAAGTTAGTCGCTCCCTCCCCACTTTCCCCAAATCCATCTCATTTATGAAAACAGATTCAGAGTTCAGCAGGTGAGATGCTGAAAGGAATACTGAATGAAAAACTCCAGAGGATGTGTGATGTGTACTGTTACCAGTCTGCACCGATGTTACTTCCCTGAATCACAGCCTAACAGCGCGATCCTATTCAACTTATGCCACCGGTGTAAACAGCGGGGGAGTGCAGGGCGGGAGGCTTTGCAGGGAAGGGGAGATTTGAATCCCTTTTGAAGGGGATTTGAATCCCCTTTCCGTTCCGGGGCCTCCCGTTCTTGCTGCACCGCTGGTTACACCAGTGGTGTAAACTGGATAGGACTGCGCTGTAAGTCTTGATGATCCTAGAAGGCTGCCCACCATCCATGCTCAGTCAAGTCAATGAATATTAAAATGGAACCCATATTGGATGATGTCACAAAACATACTAATCGGAATATTCGTTTCATTTTGATAGACTTTGGACAAGATGATGTGCATGCCTCTTTTACCTGCAAATTGAAAACGAGTTGGCAAATGCATTCAATTCAATGCAAATCAAGTATAGGCCTGTTTTGCATCAGGTTTATCTTTTTTGGGAGACATCTTGTTTTGTAAGACAGACCACTATCCAAATTGGCCAAGCTCACTTGAAATGCTGAGTAGGCTTCACATTGAGTAAGGTAATAAGAGAGGACAAAACATCCCAAGGAGAAAAACAAATATAACATTTACCTTCATTAATATTGGGAACTCCAGAGTTCCTCACAGAAAAAAAAACCACACATGTATTATAAAATACTACTTTATGAATTACAGACATTCACAAGAAAATTATCTGAATGAAAACAAATTCCCTTTCTTACTTTGCATTCTGTAAAGAGACTGTTCCTACAGCTTTGCATTAAGGGATCTGATTTTGCCCACTTAACTGATACTAGAAGGAAATAGTGCTGGGCAATGATGAAAAAGTTACTGCAGTCGTTATTCATGGTAGCAGTGGGGCAACAGAAGGATGTACAGAAGAGAATCAAAATATTACATCATTCATTCTTTACCTACATCTGAACAGATGCTACTTGATAGGTACACGTCCCATGGACTACAATCTTACTGCATGGTTAGGGTTACCAGATCGTCAACCGGGACGGAGCGATAGCCCCCACGTTCCTCCCCCTTAAGGGGCTACCGCTCCGTCCCGGCTGACGATCTGGTAACCCTATGTATGGTTTGTATGGATTACCATCGCTCCAGGAGCCACAACAAGAAATACAGGTTTCAAACAGGACCTATGTTTTCACTGCACCGGGTGGAGAGAAATACAATAAAGCCTCAGATGACAAGGCAAGGCAGGATTTGAGATGAGATCACGTATACATTTCTATTGGTGAAATGCAGGAGTGAGAAAGAAAACTCCTGAGTTTGTACCTTATCTAGCAGAGGATCTTCAAGAGTAACAGGATTCTGACAAGTGAAGGGAGGGCTGAGTGCTGCCATCTTGGATTCTGCTTAACACACACAAAATGAAGGGGGGGGGGACTGAAGATGGCCATGCCCCTAAAAAGACAGTTGTGACATTTTGATTTATGGGGTGCATTCTTAGATGATCAGTGAAGCAGATGAAAGTCCTGCAAAAACGTGCTAACTCTAACTGCATAGGACTGTAGCCTTACTTTATCAAAGGGAAACCTTGCTCTTTTATTTACAGTAATATAAGATGCGTTCATCCATTTTGATCTACATTGGATCTACATTTTTTTTCTGTTGTACGTATCCTGGAATACTGACATTTCCCTGAGAAGGAAAACACAAAAACAAAATTAATCTGTATTTTAGCCCTTCCTTGATTATGGACATGCAGAAATAGCCTAGGAAAGTGATGACACTGATAGACCAGGATTAAATAGCAGGGACTAAAAGTTATGCAAGATGATGATAAAGGCACTAGTCTTAGCTTCACTAAAGTGGACATCTGTAAATTGACCATTATGGACAGCCTGTGAAGTCAGATTGCCGTAAAATTTCTATGCAAAGAACAAACAAGAGCGTGCATACTTGTCAAAATGGATATTAAGCAGCCTAGCAAGGACTCCCTTTGAAAATCTTTCTCATGAACTGAAAAAATAGCTACAGCCAGTTCTGTTAGACAGTTTTTAATTAAAACATCTATATTATCATTGTACTGAGATAAGTGAGCTCAAGTATGACCAGAAAAACAAACCAGACTTGTCTTTTGTGAGAAACATCAATTCTATTTAGTGAGGGGAGCATACAAAATATCATTAAATGCCACCAACTGGACATTTTTCCACATGCCTCACTGAAAGAAATGCACATCTGAAGTTTGATGGATTTCATATCTAAAGAAAATGATACCTATAGTTGGTACCACAATATCAGCCTTACGTAACACTTCGGCTGGGATCCTAACGGTCAAACTACCCATTTCGTTGAATACGCATGTTCGGCCCATTGTTTCTTTTGGTTACCAAACAGCTTTTTGAAGTTAGTGTTTGAACCAGATCTGAACTGAACCAGAGACTTAAAAAAACACCTGATAAACCTGAACCCATATTTTTAATGGCTTGGCTACTAAGCCTACTTTTCCCAGTTAAATCTTGGAGGCAAACAACCAAGTAAACATTCTTAGGAATGGGGACTGCGCTTTTCTCACAAGTTCACCACTTAGGAGTAATATTAAACTGAGCAGTTTTATCATAGGTAATGGATAGGCTTGATATTTTTTATCTAGTGTACAGAGCCTTGATGATTGTATGGATGATGTGTGGAGCTAATGATTTTTTTTTTTCATCAGGTAAAAGAGAAGAGTGAAGAGACAAGGACTCATTCATAACTCAGTTGGGGGAACAGATGAATCTTGGTCTTTATTTGTTGGGTTATTATGACGTTAAAGGGGATTGTATCAGCAGCACCACAGCCAGGGGAAAAGGTAAACAAATAGAGAAAGAAAAAGAGATGAGGATGGATCCAGGGCTGCAATCCTAAGCACACTGACTTGGGGGAGCAAGCCCCATTGAGCTCAATGGGACTTACTTCTGAGAGAATCTGTTTAGGACTGTGCTATAGATAGATGCAGTAAAGGTAATATACTGTATATACTGTATGATTAAAAAAACACAAAATACCAGGTCTTGCAAATTGGGGCTCTGAGGTAGAAAAGCTTGAAAGACACTGCCAGGAATGATCCTACTGAAAATGAAGGCACATGCCCAGATCCAACCCCTTTGATCGTAAAGATGAAGCCTAATATGGTGTGATGGAAAGCACAAGAATCAACCCTATGGCAGTCAACGCTAGATTTCTGGGATTGAGTCTTTGCAAGAGCAGAGTTATTCCACACGTGAGCCAATGGCATAGTCAGTTCACCCTTTCTTGTATACCCCGTTCCATGAAATACTGTACAATGCAGATCTATTGCATCATTCTTTTCCCCCGTTTTCCTCTGCCCTTACCTGAATGGCACAAATCTGTGATGAGGGGACAAAGATATACCTCACTTCCCCCCCGCCCTGCAATTCTGAAATAGCTCGTGACAATCTCCTGATAGTTTCAGACTTGCAGCTGTTCTGTTTACAATCCTCCTTGCCTATACCGCCACCATTAATAACTCTCATTGTCCACACTCCCAGAACAAAAGATAAGAAAAAGACAGCAGAGGGATTTCATCTACTGCTTATCAGAATGTTACATACCAGGGGCTGGGGGGTGATGGTGGAATGGGAGCATTGTCCAGCACTATGCAGAATTCATATTTTAAAAATGCCTTTGTAAATTAAACACATTTTCAAGATCATTCAATATGACAACTGAACTATATAAGCTTTGAAAAGTTATTGAAGTTATTTCTGGTGTCCATCTTTGATTAATTATCTTTTTCTCGATTACAAAAGATGTTTGCATTGCAATTTTTTAAAAAAAAGCCATTGCCTGTGTAAAACGCTAAAGGCGTATAAAAAAAGAGCAAAATCAAGTTCAAGGATTTGTCACTGAAACAAAAATCCAGACCCCAAGTTACAGTAAACAAAAATGACTGAAACAGCTTCTTCAGCAGCACAGCAACACAGTACTAAATGTATATGATTTCGTCATCTCAAGGAAAAGAAACCTACATTGATTACAAAATCAGCATAATCTTTGGTACCAAATGTAAGGGCACCTGCTTGTTAACAATATTGTCTTCATTTGCCATGTCTTGTAATACAACAATGTAGCCTTAAAAATGGCTCCGAATGTCAGATCTCTTGAGGACGGTTCCATTTAGCTTGTGCCTAACAGAAGCATCTATAGCAACTGAGAATTTCCAAGGCCTGGTCTGCCATGTTGCAGCACTCCACACAGCCTCTGTGAGATGCCGTCCCCTTTCACTCTCACAGCTGCCATCACACACAGCACTGGCATTTCCACATATGTCCTATAGATGCTCTATGTGAGCACATGATCTTAGCAGTGGCTAATGTTGGCACACACACATCCACACACACCCCATTTCCAGGGGCTACAGACATCAAAGCCTGGTGACTCACTCTACTACACGATAGCAGCAAGAAGTCAGTTTCAACAGTAATGTATACACCAAGTATAAGCTGAACATCTGGGTCTGTAAAAAACAAGATCTTCTAAGACCACTTCTTGAAGATAACTCAAATTAATCACATATTTATCTTTTCAAAATCCTCTAACACCATATAAAATGAATGACAATTTTTAAAAACAGGAAGGAGAGAGAGAGAGAGGTGTTATAATACAGAGTCAGGCAGTCTCCTGACTGAAGGTATTTGACTTGATCTTTTTGTTGTTATCCATTGCTGCTCCACCAATTCCACTTTGATTTTTGCTGCCAAATCCTTGTATTTCCTTAACGACAGATTCCACCTCCTGGGTATTTCTTCAATACGGTGCCTGACTTTATGGCGGCGGCAGATGAGCAGTAAATGCAGTATTTGCTTCTTTAACAGGTGATGAATGCATCATTGGATCTTGTAAACACTACTGATTTTATACATTCAAGCTTTGTTCTTAGTGAAAGTGGCACTTACTTGAACCATTGCACTCAAGATTTAGCACTTCAACAGGTAAAACGTTGGCTGGTAATGGAGTTCTGATGCACTGCTTTGTTCTCCAATGGCCTAGTTCAGTGCACTGGGATATATCCACTATTTGGATCCCATCGCTGGTCCATAAAATCTGTACGATGAAGCCCATATTCTGTACTTCTCATTGTACGTTATTTGTGCTTTATTGCTGTACACATTTCCCTGTTGTCAATTTAAGTGCTCCTCTGTTATGTAACACATTTAAAGTTTTAAATTCTAATGGCATCCTATGTGGGCTGGCATTAGAAAAATACCGATACTTCAGGTCATCATAATAATGATATTTGACTGTTTTTCCATTTATATCCTTCGGGAAGGGCCAGAATCCATAGAGGTGGATTTCATCACAGAACCGTGTAGCAAGCGTGTACATGAGGAGTCCTGTGCTGGGTCGCTTGATGAAAACCTTGTTGGTCAGCCAATAACTATAAAACAAAACAGATGCACACTTGATTAGGAGAAGTTTTGTTTCCACTTCAGCAGCATGTACAACTCAATCTCACGATCCTAAAAAAAAGAAAAAGGTTAGCAAGTGTGCCAAGTATGCTGATAAAATTATAATTGAGATACAAAGGGTAGGCATATGGCTGCAGGCTTAGTCCCTGACATCTCTGGTTAAATGGTGACATTTTGCAAATGGCACAAGAAAAAAGTGGTTGGGAGTCAGACATTTTTACATAATACACTGTACAGTCACACATCAAATTTAGAGTAACATCGTTTTTTAAAAAAAAAAGAAGAAAAGTTATGAATGGATGTTTTAGGGGCAGAGCTCTATTCAATGCAGTGCTTTGCAGAGGCGTCACTACAGGGGGGGGCGGTACTGTAAGTTCTGCACCATTTTACTCCGCGTTATGAGGTGGGCCCACCCCCTCGTCATTGGAGCCATTCAAAGTGGTGAAGGCAACACTCCTTCGTTGTCTCCTGTGTGAGTCTCCTGCGTTTTGCCTTCACGCGAGTCTCCTGCGTGCTGCCTTCACTGCTCTGAATGGTTCCGATGGTGAGGGGGTGAGGCCACCTCGTAACGTGGAGCAGAATGGCATGGAACTTACATTAAACCCCCCCCCCCCGTAGCGACGCCTCTGCTGCCCAACCTGATTCTGTTCACACATGCATGTATTCACAGTCACAAACCCATCCTGATCCCCTGCGGGCAGAATCGCTTCTCTGGCCCCATGCTTGCTTTCCGCTGCCTGAAGAGGCGGGAAGGCCCCCTCCTCGCTGGTCAGCATTTAAAAAGGGGCACTGAAACTGCTACCTACCTGCTTCCTCTTCTCCAAGTTATCCTCACCCGTAACACAGGGTAAAGGGGAGAGGAAGTAGAAGGCTTCCCCCATCAATAGATCAGTGCTATAGACCTGTGACAACCAGACAACCATCTATAGGGTGTTATGTTTCTGGTCCCCAGTCCAAAGACAGCAGCAATAGTTACAATCCTAACTTAGGATTCATAAGATCTTGGAGGCATCCTCTAATGCATGCATTTCCCACTCCAGCAAGCCTCGAGCACGTGCTAACGTAGATATTGGTAAGAAATGCAGACCTATTTCATTAATACCATGCCATAGTAGACCTTTTCTGAGTTTCAGCAAAATCTCCTTCTGAATATAGCAACGTTTAAAAAAATAATAATCTGTTTTGCCAGGCTTAAGCTTTGAATGTCCTTAATCACAGGTTGGCCAGGCTTTTTCAAAGCATATCTTGGTTGTGACTTGGAAGCTTTAAAAAGCAAATGTTGAAGCAACAGTGACAGACAGAGAGGAGCAAAAATAACAACTGTGTGTGGAGCACTTGCTAATTTTAGGCTTGTTTTCTCCTGTGCTAAAGCAAAAAAAAAAAAATTTATCCTGACTTGCAGCAAATCCTTCAGGAGATACCGTAATTAAGGGCCACTTTTCTGGAGGATTTTAAACAAACCTCAAATAAAAGTACAGTATTCTGCAAAACAGACATGAAGCCAAAATACTGGCTTTATAGAACTTTGATAGCTTGCTTTTTATTGGAGCTTGTTACTTTTTCACAAGTTGTTGTCAAAACCTGTTTGTTTTGTGTGTTTTGTTGCTAGAATATATCTTTGGGTTCCAAGTCTGGTTTTATAGTCCCAAACACTGTATCCAGATAAAACTATGCCGGTACTTAATATAGATTAACAGAGCCATAGAAACAGAAAGAATGAATCAAGTAGTGTTGCGTATTTAACATGTGTGCAGAAAAACACAAGCAGTGAAGGATAGAGTGAGGAGCTGCTTCTGTGGGCTGGCACCTTCAACATCAGCAAGCCCCTGAGTACATCTGCAGGCAGAGGCGTAACTGCCTCTGTTGGCGCCCGGAGCAAGGGGGGTTGGCGCCCCTATCGCCGCGGCCGACAGGCTGCGGCGCGCTCTGGAAGGGCGGAGTGGCGCACTCCGGAGGGGCGCGGTGGCACGCTCTGGAGGGGCGACCCGGCACCCCCCTCCTCCCCTTCAATCGGGAGAGCCGGCTCGGGGACGTCTTCCCCGGCCGGCTGCCCCGGGCCTTCTAAGGAAGGCCCGCTGCGAGAACGGTATTTATACCGTTCTTTTTGCGCATGCTCAGACTGTTACTGAGGGAAAAGGGCAGCCTTTTCCCCTCAGTAAGTCTGAGCATGCGCAAAAAGAACGGTATAAATACCGTTCTCGCAGTGGGCCTTCCTTAGAAGGCCCTGGGGAGCTGGCCGGGGAAGACGTCCCCAAGCCGGCTCTCCCGATTGAGGGGGCGGAGACTCGAGTCGGACTCGGAGACTCGAGTCTCCGAGTCGGACTCTGACTTGGACTCAAGTCTCCGAGTCCGACTCGGACTCGAGTCTCCGAGTCCGACTCGGACTCGCGGGCGGGGTGCCCTTCGGGAGATGGCGCCCGGAGCGGGTGCTCCGCTTGCTCTGCCCTAGATTTGCCTCTGTCTGCAGGTCCTTTTGCCTCCTGCCTCTGGAGGGAGGAGCCTGGAAACCAAGATGGCATCATCACCTGCTGTTCACCAGAAAACTCTGCAGAGCAATGGAAGGACTGCTTCTGTGGACTGATCCTGGAATCGTTGACAGTTCTTTCTGCCCCCTTCCTAGACTCTCATTAGGTATATTGTATATTGTATATTGTATATTTATTATTATTATTATTATTATTATTATTATTATTATTATTATTATTATTATTATTATTAATATTGATGATGATGATGATGATGATGATTAGAAGAAGAAGAAGAAGAAGCAGAAGAAGAAGAAGAAGAAGAAGCAACAGCAGCAGCCACTTTGGGATGTTTCCTGGTTGTGAAGTGGGATATAAATATACAATAATTAAAAAAACCCACAAAGAAATAAATGAAGACATGTGGCTTGGATGGACATCCTTTTGATCTTGCATATCTGTGTGATAGTTACTGTGCGCCTACTTTGGCTGAAAAATGGGCAGAATGCTGTTTGAACTGGAATTACCATATGTGGCTTGTGATGGACTTTCACCAAGACTGGCTGTGCACTGTGTTGAAACTGCCTCTGACCTTGAGCAATAATGGAGGGCACGATTGAAACACCAGGAAAGAAAAGGAAGGCCAGCCACGTGTGAATCTCAGCTCCAAGCTGTGTCTCCAATTCCCAAGTAGAGGTGGCTTTGGAAAAGGTCACTTTCTGCCTGCAGAAGCCGGACTCTTTGTCTACTGCTAGCTGGAGCATTTGCAGCATGAAATGTCTCTGTTTGCCAGGAGTGAAGCAGAAGTTGTTTTCATGGCTCAGAGAACCTGGCATTTATTTCACAGGCAAAAAACAACATAAAAAAAATCCCTAGCCCTCTTTCCTATTGTACACGAGCATTCTATATAAAAAGTGAAGCTGGATAAACCTTCAGGTTGAGCCAAAGCAACTGCAAAATAGCAAGTGAAGTGGCATGTCTTCAGGTAGAGAAGGTTGAAGGGAAGGGATTTACCAATGAGCAGTTGGGTTCAGCTTCCATCCCTCTCAGGCACCTTCCTGCTGAAAGCTAATCCCCACAGTAAGTGGCATGTGCCAGACATGCAGATCTGCCTTGCGTTAGTAGCCTTGACAAGACTGGTGCCAGTGGCCAGAGGAAACAATGAGAATCTGCTGCCCCAATTCACTTTGCTTGGACCCATGCCTGGAAGGAACATCTGTTGGGCTTTCACTTTGGCCTATATTTCCAAAGCCTACTGCAGATTCAGATTCACCATAGTCATATAAGCTCAGTAGAGCTGGATCCAGGTTTTCATGAAGCCTTGGGCATGTGAGGCTGTCTCCAGGACCTCCAAATTCCAGATTGCTCACAGACATCCCCCAAGAGACAACGCCTCAGAGAATGTTGAAAATGCTTTCCCGATCCACTGCATAACCACAGTCAGCCTAAAAACATATGAAATTAAGAAAAAGGGCTTCCAGGGCAAAGACTGTTACCTGTCTTTAATTTACCTGTCTTGAAAATAGCACCTCCTATTTTAGAGGAGACCTATGAGACCAAACATTCCTGATCCAGTCCTACTGACTCCTCAAGATACTGTAGTCCGCCGCAATATGCCACCACACCTACTACTGTGTACATCTATATGATAAAGCTATAGGACTAGCTTTGTAAAATTATAGTAATATATAATAATAATAATAATAATAATAATAATAATAATAATAATAATAATAATAATAATAATAATAATAATAATAATAATAATATACAGTATTTATATACCGCCTTTCTGGTCATTGGATTTCTCCTCTGACTTTAATTCAAGGCGGTGTACATGGGCAGGCTGTTCTAAACCCCAAGGGTTTTTTTACAGTATAATAACATTCTAATCTTTCATAGAACCCTTCATTCGAGATGTTGCTTTCACAGTCCAGCTCTCTCTCTCTCTCTCTCTCTCTCTCTCTCTCTCTCTCTCTCTCTCTCTCTCTCTCTGACGTTCACCTCATCACGCTTCAGCTGACAGGGCAACCTTGACTTCTACTCAAGTGCTCAGCTTGCAGCTCCACTCCCCCACAGAGGCTCTGCAGCTTATCAGCTCGGCGTACCAGCAGCTCTCCGACAGACTTCCGGCCGTCTTGAACTGCTGTCCTTCAGATCTTCAGGCATTTGTGAGACGAACGCTCTACCAACTGAGCCAGACGTCTAAGATTAGATCCAAAGATGTCTTTCCATGTCTGGAAAGTAATGTCTGAGCAGAGGAGAGCTGCTTAGCATCTTATTCTTGAGTTGCACTAAAAAAGTGAAACTCAATCTGCTTGAGCAAGAATTAGTTCAACTTCATATACAAACAGAAGCATGGGAACTGCTATACAATCTACTTGTTATAACACTTCATGAGTTCTTACACAAGTACTTGTACGAGAATATGTGGAATACCAGTAGATGCTATGACTCCTGAGACTCCCAAAGGGCATTCCAAGATCACTGAGATAGTGCCTTCCTTGACCGACAGCGCAATCCTGTGTAACCTTGTACCGGTGTAACAGTAGATGCACCGGTGTAAGTGCACTTATGCCAATGTAAGTGCACTTACACAAGTGCATCTGCTGTTATACCGGTGCATCTACAGTTGCACCGGTGCAAGTTACACAGGATTGCGCTGCCAGTGGGCAAAGTCAAACACTAACGTTTGTTTCAGGGGGAGGAGCCACCTCACCTTTGCAGACCAACTTTGCCTGATAGGAGAAGAATAGGTTAAGTTTAGGTTAGGCCTCTTCAGTTTCACTCTCCCTCTTTGAAGTCCAGGAGAGCCTACTTCACATGCTCAGTGTTTGTGTAGTGGAGCTGGATGTGGCATAGTTCAAATATTTTGATCAGAGGAAAGACAAACCAGCTATCCAGGCACATGCTTTCTCTGTCAAGATAGCTAAGAAAGTGGACTTCCTGTTGGTGACCTGGCCTTGGGGCATGTGGATTTCCTGTTGGTGACCTGGCCTTGGGGCATGGTGGTGTCCTGTCAAGCCAGGCTTAATTGGTCATGTCCCCATACCTGCCTCCTGAAGGATATGCTGCTTTCATTTCACAACCGGATCACAGCTCCAACACCATTTCTGGAGGCAGTTCCTTCAAACTTAGCCTGAAGTGGTGGTCAGAGCTGTGGAGGCTGTCCAAGGTGTCATCCTGTCTCATATGGACAGATCAGTCATCTTCACAGACACAAGTCCCTTGACTGCAGAAGAGTCTCCAGCCCCCCCCCCCGTGGGCAGGGGCCGCCGCCGACACGCCCCCCACGGCCACCACACGCCCCACCCCTGGGGCATGTGACAGGAGTGTAGCATGCTCCCGCGCACGCGGACACACAACCCCCGGCACTTTTTGGCTCCTTTTTGGAGCCGAACGAGCGCAAAGGAGGGTGGGAGGGCCAAACTGCAGCTGTTCTCGGCTGCAAAGAGGACAGGGCGGCAGGTAAGCGTGGCCCATGCCCTGGGGCCCACCGCACCAATCGCCCCCGGTGCTGCGATGCCTCTGCTTGGCTGGGGTGTTGTGGTGTCTAATCAGGAGACTGACATGGTCGTGGTCAAAGTCATTGAGGAGCACAAATTGCCTAGGACATTAGATAACTGATGTGGCTCTGCAGGTCTTCCTGATCTGTACTACTCTTTTTGGCCAGATTTTTTTTTCCAGCCGAAGCTTACAAGTATCATGCTAAGGCACATGAAATAGAGAAACATCCTTAGAAGGTTTCTCTGTTTCATGTGCCTTAGCATGATATTGCCAATCTACCAAATGGAGCAGAAAAATCCTGCTGTCCATCTTTTCTCCTCTCCAGTCTGATAATATTGGAGAGGAGGAAGACTGGAGAGGAGAAAGCATAGTTCATGAGGTCTCAAAGCATTACTCACGGGTGGGTGGAACACACACAGACAGCCACATGGTAAAAGGTTAAAGTGAACTGAGTGGTACATGTGGTGAACCAGTAACCACCTCTGTGATTGTGGATTCTTGTTGAGATTGTCGGAAGCTGGCAAAAATACAACTGCAATAATGGAGATGGATGCCAGTTCACTATGCTCTTCACTCCTCTTGGCTGTGTACCCACATAGATAACTGCAAAAAGTTTAGTAAGGTGTACGAGCCCCGAGAAGTAATTAACAAAAGAAATGAATCTGTTTCCACACTCTGCAAGAGACTTGATCACGTGCTAATGTGGCAAAGGAAATAATTAACCGTTGGGTATTTTATAAAGGAAAGAGGAACCCAGATTAAAATTCAATTTCTACAGCTCAAGGAAACCTTAACATTCACCACCGAGTTTTGCAACTTTCCACAATCTCAACAAGAATCCAAGTGCATCCAAGTAACAAAATGACTTATGGCGTGTAACCTGCAGTTTAGAGTTTAAATCCTTTTACGCAGGCTGGATTTGTAATTAATCAGCCAATAACACATCTCACTCCAGTAAATCCTTAGCTCCCAGTATCTGCTTAAAATGATGTTTACAATCAAATAAACCCACAGGTTTATTTGGGTTCTATGATTGGTTCCTAGATTATATGACTGACAGCACAATCCTGTGTAACTTTGCACTGGTGTAACAGTAGGTGCATTTGCTGTTACACTGGTGTATCTACTGTTACACCAGTGCAAAGTTACACAGGATTGCACTGTGAAGTGGTTAGTGAGCAGAATTTTGCTGCTCTGCTATAAGATCAGTCAGAGTTGATTACTGGAAAATATCCGTAACAGGAAAAAATAATTGTGTGATTAATAGGCTACTTGGACTAGTTCCATCCTGTGGGTGACCAAATTCAGGTAAACCTGGTGATTACAAAAACATTTCTTCATGGCACAGTTTTGGGAATAGGTTTAGGCCCATTCCTATTCTCCATTAGCCCAAAGCACACAGCACTGCTGATGGAGCACATGTGCATGTTGGGGGGGGAGGGGGGACCAAATAGCCCAGGAGAGGTAAGAAAAAACATTTGCTTACTTACCTCCCCGTAGACTGCCTGGCCTCCAATGGGTCTCATCAGGTCTATACCAGCTATTTTGCTGGCATAAGTCGGAGGAGACTTCAGGGCAGAGAAAGGGGGATAGATTCTCAGCTTGTGTCTGCTACTTGCAAACATTCATCCAGGATAGTTCAATATTTTGAGCTCTACTGGTAGAGTGCTTGCAACATCTCCAGTTCACACATCATCCGCAAGATCACCAACAGCCAGCAGAAAAAGGGCAGTGGTCAGTGGTTTCAAGGGATGAATCAGAACCACTGGCGTCACTGCAGGGGGGCGGAGCTCTAAGTTCCTCCGTGATCGGCGCCTCCGTTACACGGAGGAATGAAGCACCCCGCCCCCTGTGCCTTCCGAACCAGTCAAAGCAGTGAAAACAACGCTCAGGAGACTCCCTGCGCGTTGTTTTCACTGCTTTGACTGGTTCAGAAGGCGCGGGGGCAGGGCACTTCATTCCTCCGTATAACGGAGGCTCCAATCACGGAGGAACTTAGAGCTCCGCCCCCCCTGCAGTGTCACCAGTGATCAGAACAGATACTGCTGACCACATCTTTAGCGGTCAGTTGCATGGATGTATCTCTGGGTCAGGAGTAAAAACACACTTTTTTTTTTTGCTCACCAGCTGCTGACTATGTGTTGACTTCATAATGAACATCAAGATTCATGCAAATTGCTGGAGTTGAGCCTTTGAGAAAGATTATAGAAACTGTGGGACTTTTGAGAACCAAGTATAAGAACACAAGGTTAGCTAGCCCATTCACAAAACATTCTCCCTCTTCTGTTGTGCACTGCATAAAGACTTGTGTGTATCGAAGAGAGGTGGGAGCATTATTTTACCTATGTATTTAAAGCCATTATCACCCTGCCTTTCCTCCCCTTAGACCGCCCAAGGTAGCTTCCAAAAATAAAACAGAAAACTGAGTAAAACATCAAGTAAAACAAAGGCAACAAGGGTAAAAGCCGTATCAACAAAGCCAAAATCCACAATTGAGTATTTCACTGTGCCAAACTACATGGTCTGGCAGGAACACGCAGGCCCAGCTCACTCACATGTAACTCCGTCCATTTTTACCAGTTATCATTGTCCATATGACTGATAACGATGAAGCACTGTGCTAAGCTAAGCAAATCTGGGTTTAGTCTGTGCCTGAATGTGAGACCATCAGGAAACCCTATACATGCCAGTTTAAGTTCCATCATGGAAAGCAGATGGGATAAATAATAATAATAATAATAATAATAATAATAATAATAATAATATGATCAATCAATAAAAGAGATAATAGAAGATCAAATGCAAGAACTACATGTTCAGGGCCTAGAGCTGAAGACCTGATACATAAGAATTCATCAATCACTGCGGGATCCATCTTGTCATTTTGTCACCATTTGTTAATCTATTTAGTGGACCTCAAGTAGTGCATTAAGTAATATAATTGACATCTGTCACTGTACAAGATTCATTTACTCTCTAAACTTGTTCTCCTGGGGGAAAACAAGCATTCAGTGTGGTATTTTGTTCAGCAATCTGGCTAACTAAGGATGCTTGATTTGTGTTTGGTTTTTTTCATCTTTGCCTTATTTTTTTAATAGCATGTTTACATTTTACTTAATATACTTGCACATAAGATGAGAAATTTAGGGGGAAAAATGACTCATAGCACAATCCTATTCTAACTTCGGCCGTAAGGCACATTTGTGACGACTCGAGAGCAGGGAAGGCCGGCACAAGGCCGGCCTTCCCCGCTCTGCCGGCCGAGGACTCGCCAGCCCGCCCCCAGACCACCCAGGTAAGGATCCAGCGGACGGGAGGGGGGCGGTGAGGCCGGGAACTGCAGGGGCCAATAGGCCCAGCCGATTGGGGAGGGGGCAGGAATTGGCCTCGGCCGAATCCCGACCCCCGCTGATTGGCTCAGCCGTTACACTGCCTCCTCCGACTTCCGCCAGCAAAATAGCTGGCGGAAATCCGAGGAGGCCTACGGCTCCAGCTGCTGTTACACTCGAGGAAGGGGATGAGGGATCCCTTCCCCAAGTAAACTTTCCACCGCGGGGTGCCTGCTGCAGGCTGTCCGTGGCGGAGATCAGGTGATCCGCCCGGAGGATCTTTATAATAGGATTGGGCTGCCTGAAACGTTATCTCGCCTTAACAAAGGGTCAATGCAGTTCTCCTTTCACTGTATCCGCCCCCTGCCCCCCATTACCTTTGCTGTGTTTTCAAGCCTGTGTCTTGCTTTTACAGAATGTCTGCTTCTATGCTTTAACTACGGTAGCTCAGAAGCAGACAAGCAGACTGGATGATAGAGAGGCTCGGCAATTAACAGGAAGCAGTTCTAGTTCCTGCTTCCTGTCAATTGGGCTGAGACCAATGAAGTTGTACAATAAAGAGGAAAGCATGCTCCATAAGATGAAGTGATTACACCACAACGAACCCTCAGAAGTAACAAACATAACCTATTAATCCCCAGACTGTATAGTTAGACATATCTGTGTCCTGTGACAAAACTGCTAGTGTACTAGAAGAAAAAATAAATAAATAAATAGTGAAAGGCTCCTGTGAGCCTAAAAAAACCATCTACCTAGGATGTCTGTTCACTGAATCTCTGAATGACTTACAGATTTGGACTTTTCTCCTCCCAATTTTCTCCACCACTGAGCCAATGGATTCTGCTCCGTTTACTGTTTCTTATGCCTTTAGACCAGATGCTGGGACAATTTTGATATGGCTAGGAGGTCATTCCTCATGTGACCAGTGGCAGCCAAAGAAGAGATTCAATGAGGGAGCTTATAGGGTCAAGGTTGGAATTCCTCCACCCTTCAATCGCCCCACAGTGGCAGCCACAGTCTCAAACCACTGCTCCTGCACTCGTTTTCTCTGAACACAATCCACATTTGGAGGAAAAGAGGTATCCCTGCATATAAAAACTGTCTGTATAAAAGAAGGAATACCCTCTTGTGTAAGCCACACAATATAATATCCACTATGATTTAGGGCTGGCATTAACGTTTTCAAAAAGTGAGGTTCAAAGCAAATTTCAGGGTTCCTCCCAAGAAGAAACATCTGAGAATTCTCAAGGACAGGCAAGTGAGTTTCTATAAGAACAGTGAAATTTCTCAGACGGTTTCTGCTCTGCTTCAGACTGGACTATGCTCTAATCTGGAGTAATAAATATCAGTTGTCACCACATCTTCAATTCCATTGCAAAGCTGATATGTCATTATCCAATAGCAGAACCAGATGGCATGATGACACGCGACTGCAGCTGAAAACAGCAGCCCCATGTCTGGTTCTGCCTCTTCACCCCGTAGGCACACTTACCCATGTTGTGATGTCATTACAACACGTTTCCCATCCCACTCTACATCATTGGATATGGCTGGTGAAGGCATGGAAATGCACATAATGATGTCATGTCACAGGCAAATACGCCAAAACGTTAAAGGGGGGGGGGAGAGAGAGAGAGAGAGACAGAGAGAGGAGGCTCATATGTGGTTGAGAATTTCCACAATGCCCTATGATTATAGTCCTGCAGCATTTTACTAGGAAGTAAAGTAAATAAAAAACGAACACAGCGGAGAAATATTACGACTTGTTCCTTAAGGAAAAAAAAATCATCCTGAGTTAAAGTTCTCTTGGTGGGATTCATATGTAAAGCACCATTGCAAAGCTGATATGAATGATGTGACTGATGACTGATGTGAATTTGTACTATGTTAGATGGATGCTGGTGAAATAAAATAGATTTTGCCCACTCTGCCATTATTGAATAGATTTATTCTGACTAATCTAGAGAAATGTGTTACAATATGATTTATCTCAAGCGCCACTCAACACCATAAGATGTGGCACACCACATAAGACAAGAAGAAATCCACATATATCAGGTGTATTCACATCTAAGTTACTTTATTGCAAGTCTGAAGTAGCTCTCTTAATACCTCTAGACTTGCTCTACCTTACGACACGATGCCAAAATATATCAAGAAGTTTTAAGAGCAATAACACAGCTAAAGTAACATCTTTTACTGTACTGTACCAACAATATCTAGCGAGACATAATTTTCCATTAGGTTGAATCTAGATGTACCATATATGGAGTAGCCAAGGGGGCAGAACGTAACTCTGGAGCTACTGGTACTAGTAGCTCGGACAGTAATCTATAGTCACCCCAATCCTGAATATTTTTCTTTTGACATTCCCTGCTATGGAACCCCAGTCCATATTCCAGCCCAGTCTTGTTCAGAACATGAGTGGAATATTTTGTGACTGGCTTTTGCCTCCCCGAGTCACCATTTTCTGCTAGCCCATGACTCTGGCAAATAAAATAAAGTAACTCCTCAAAGCACTCCTGGAAACCTAAAGTCTGTCCAACCCTAGTGTAGACCATGCTCACACGATCTGTGCATACCCTGTTTTTAGTGGACAGGTCATGCAAGTGATTACCAATCACATATGAATGTACACACATTAGCTTTTGGGGGGTTTTCATATGCAGGGGGTTGAGGGAGCCTGAAGCCCGCTGCATGTCGGATGTTCAAGCACTGACCATTGGCTGTTATACTCAATTATTTGGGAGGGCAATGAATGCTTGCAAACAATTGCTATGAATGCACGCACACATTTGACATGCCTTGCTCTTTAGATGTCTGTTCCCACCCAGATCTATGAGCTTTAAAGCATGATAGTTCAGTTACTATATAATTGTCTGTCTCTTAATCCTTCCATGTTCACCTAGTCATGAATAAAGAGAACACACACACACACACACACACACACACACACACACACCTATTGCTAAGGATACAACGTGCACATTTGCTGCTTAAATCTTCAGTTGGCTTTAAGTAGCCTAACTGTGTGCACGATTGTAGCCAAAAGGCAAAAGAACACATAAAACAGAGGGAAACCCATAGTATAAAAGATATAAATGCCAAGTCAGATTCATGATTTTTCTATTCTGAATGGTTAGTTACTGTGAGAAGTACTAGTTCTGTCTACTTATGCAGGTTGTTTTCGCACAGCATGTACTCAGAGGACCAACCAATTCATGTATTCTAGATGTTCAGTGTTAGATGAGCAAGAAGTCACATGTTTGAGCCACAGGCCCCAGAAAGCAAATTAAGAGGAGCAGATTCAGCTGTCATTTGCATATACCACAGAATCCCTGATTCTGAGAGGTACAAAATCTAATCATGACTTAGGAAACTATCTTTCTGAAGTGTCAGCTTTGAAAGATGAGCCATATTCAAGCACAGCAGAGATCAGAATGTCTTTGTGGGCAGAGAAACATCACCAAAAGGCGCATTCACACAGGACTGTCCAGATAGGAAGCTTTGCATTGAGGCTTGTGTTCACAAGTCAAAGATAAGTTTATTTAAGGGAAATACATGTTTGTAGGAAAGGATAGATGTGACTCCTGTCTGGCTACATGTCTTCTCTTCAGAGGGAAGGGAGAGAGAACGAGAGCAGGAAGGAAGGAAAACTGTACTCTGGGTAACCAAGTAGCATGCATTTCCTGAGGATAGGAGAGAGAGAGAGAGAGAGAGAGAGAGAGAGAGAGAGAGAGAGAGAGAGAGAGAGAGAGAGAGAGAGAACACCTTGTTCCTACAGGTGTTGAATACAAGAGGATTATAGCCTAAGAGTCTTACTGAACACAATGGGCTTACTTCTGAGTAAAATAAATAACTGTTTTCAAACAACTCTACTTGTTCCCCTTTCACTATCTACCTAGGCTTACTGCCCCCTGCTGGTACAGGTACAACGAGACCACACTGCTACATGCTTCAACAGGCTTGACCTCCCTCATTTTTGCACTGTTGTTCATACCTAACATCTTACATGAAAAGTAAGTTTAGACGGATAGGCTGCCAGCAGTAATATGGAACAGACACATAGACTGGTTGATCATCAGTGTTCAGTACAGGCAGATACTTATAACACAGAATTTAAAACAACTGAGTAAAACCTTGAATGAGCAAACAATGGAGTAAAGCCAATGGCACCTCCACAGCAGGTGTACAATGGACAGGTACCTGAACCATTGCACGCAAATAGCTCTTGATGGGATGAACAGTCCTACCATTGGTCCCCCTGGCTCACGGCAATCTATCCTTCCTGACTGGTAGCAGCAGTTCTCCAGGGTCACAGATTGGGCTATTCCCCAGTCCTGCCTGGAGATGCTAGGGTTAAACCTAGAACTCTCTGCATGCAAAACATGCACTCTATCCCTGAGCTACAGCCTCTTCACATAATACAAGGCAAGAAAAAAAAAATGAGGAAAAGACATATGGCCAGGATCCAATGACCTGTGCAACTTGCCCCACATGGCTGCAGGCTTTTGTTTTTTCTAACGGCACATGGCGAAACACTTTTGAAACTGAAGGGGTTGCTTCACTTGACAAAGCATGGGGATTTGCTCTTTGCAGAAAAAAAAAAGACAAAAGTCTACAGGGACATGCCTAAGCCTTTAGAATGCCTGAAGCCGCTTTTTGAGTTCCTGCCTAAATGTACACCTCATCAATATTTCCCAAGGTTTATGAATCATTACATTATTTAAAATGCTTGCCATTATACTAAATATCTCTCCATAAAGTTCAATAAAAATTGATCTAGTCATACATGCTGTTTTTAAAATAATCCAAAAGTGATTTTTTGTTGTTGTAAGTAACAACAGCAGCCTGACCAGCGAATACAAATAACTATTCAGAATATGAAACTGTCTACATATTGTGCAAGCTGAGCCCATTCAGACATGTGCAAGCAATTGACATGCATGGGGTTTCCCCTTTGTCCCAGTAGCGGTTTTCATGCTTTGTTGTGGGCTGCTGCTTAAGCTCCCCAAGTACCAGGGGCTGCTTGTCTAAGAGCATGTGCATCCACTTTCAGAAGTACTCAGGTACCCCACTTTATACACACAGCTCAATTGCAGGCCCTTTGATTCAGGGCCACTCACACTGCATGATTTAGCATAAATCATTTAGCTAAGATTTAGCATAAATTTATGCTAGCTAACATTTAGGTACGATTTAGCATAAATCTATGAAAAATGTCAACCTGCTTGCATTCACTGAACACACGGAGAGATTAGAAATGCACCAGTTAGCTGGGGTTCCCAGGCACATAGCGGAACCCTGTGTGCCTAGCTGCACAACTAGTCCTGCATATTGGGACACCCAGAGATGTGGGCATGTCCCTAGTGGGCTGGGGCACCTCCCTTACGAGGAAAGGCTACAGCATTTGGGGCTCTTCAGTCTAGAAAAAAGGCGCCTGAGGGAGGGGGACATGATTGAGACACATAAAATTAGGCATGGGATGGAGAGAGTGGATAGAGGGAAGTTCTTTTCCCTTTCACACAACACCAGAACCAGGGGACATCCACTAAAATTGAGTGGTGGGAGAATTAGAACAGACAAAAGGAAATATTTCTCTACCCAGTGTGTAATGTGGAACTCCTTGCCACAGGATGTGGTGATGGCACCTGGCCTGGATGCCTTTAAAAGGGGATTGGACAGATTTATGGAGGAAAAGTCCATCACAAGTTACAGGCCATGATGGGGATAAGCAACCTCCTAGTTTTAGTATACTATCTCTTAATTCCAGATGCAAGAAAGTGGCAACAGGATACAGGTCTCTTGTTGTCTTGTGCCCTCCCTGAGGCATCTGGTGGGGCCACTGTGAGATACAGGCAGCTGGGCTAGATGGGCCTTTGGCCTGTTCCAGCAGGGCTCTTCTTATGTTCTTATTTCCCCCTCAACCATCATCATCCCCTCCTCTTCCTCTGACCCAAAAGGTACCCCAAAACCTATGTTCGGAATGGGGAAAGCATTTGTGGGGGCATCAGGGGTGGTAGGGAGCATTCTAGACCCCAGCAGAATGTCTTTTCTCTTGCCATGGCTGAACTGGGACTATTTTGAGCACAGTTGCCCAAACACCCCTCTAGTTATTTTTTTTTCACATTTTTATACCGCCCTTCCTCCAAGGAGCTATGAGTGGTATACATATTTCCTCCCCTCCTTTTTGTCCTCACAACAACCCTGTGAGGTAGGTGGGGCTGAGAGATAGTGACTGGCCCAAGGTCACCCAGGAAGCTTCGTGGCTGAGCGGGGATTTGAACCTGGATCTTCCAGGTCTTAAGCCCAACTCCCAACCCACTACACCATCCTGGCACCTGGCATCCTGTTACACCTGCATTGGGCTAAAACAATGGTTTCAGTAATTTCTGCGTGTGAAACTACACAACGTATTATTTTATGAAGAATTCCAAATCTGTCAACATATGCATGTTTACTGAAGAACAGTCTCAACTACAGCTAACATAAAATAAGAGAAAATTAGAGTGAAAAGAGAAATAAGAGATAATGATAATGAACACATTATAAAGGGACATAAGAGTCAAACACTCAATCTTCCTTTACAGAAAAGGAACTCCACTCAGTGAATCAATATCACTTTCTCCTCCTTCCCACTTTGACCTTAGTCAGTGCTAAGTGTTTCTGCTAAATATTTCAGATATTGCAAGATTCCAGTTTGTAAAGGAGGCACTGAACGAAAAAGGGTATTCGTGTGGCCTTTAATTTTAATGTATTTGTTCTTCTGCAGAAAGAGGAAAAGACTTTTGATGCTTTAAAGATCGTTGGGGGTGTATGACTACGGTGGCAATCCTAAGAATATTTGCTGCAAAGTAAAGTCCTTTTGAAGTCAATGGATTTATTACTTCTGAGTAAGCACATTTAGGATTGAAGAGGGAAAGTAACCATATTATGGTGGACAGCAGTCATATATATGGAGGACTCTAAACTGCTGGGCAACCCACAGTGCAATCCTATCCAGCTTACACCACCGGTGTAACCAGCGGGGGAGGGCAGGGCAGGAGGCTTTGGAGGGGAGATTTCAATCCCCTTTGAGGGGGATTTGAATCCCCTTTCCTTTCTGGAGCCTTCTGTTCTTGCTGCACCGCTGGTTACACCGGTGGTATAAGTTGGATAGGATTGCACTGCCAATCGTATTGGGCTGCCCTGCTGGCAAAACTAGCATTCTGCCAGCGCTGGCTTCTGTAAAGCAGTCATAAAGCATGCGCTGGCAGCAAGGCCGGAGCCTTCCCGCGTACGTCGTTGGAGCACTTGCCACTTATTAGAGCAGGTAAGCCAGCTCAGGAGGTGGGTGGAACAGGAGCTGGGAGATTGTAAAGCTAAACGGGGAGGGGGGAGGAACAGGGCAGGAAGGTTGCTGGAGGGGGTGGATCCGGTTGCAATGATGCACAGATCCTATACTCTCTGGCAGCAGCCTCTCGGCCCCCTTCTCTTCTCGGATTTGCGCCAGCTGAAGAGCTGACGCAGGTCCAAGGAGGTTCATTGCAGGGCGGGATTTAAATCCCCTTTTTCTTCTAAAGCCTCCTACTCTCCCCCCCCCCCCGCTAGATACAGTGTATGCCTTTTTGGGCATGGCTACACCAACGGGGGGGGGGCGGAAGAGGAGAGGATTGGGCTCAAATGCTGGCAATGTGTGTTGCTTGAGTACTTGGCCTAAGATTTCCACAATCAGCTGAAGGCTTCATCACACCCAAGAGACATCACCTGGATCCTCAAGTGATCCTCAAGGATCCTGGATCCTTAACCAGTTGACAAGACAGCATTTCAAGGCTACTGCTGAGGATATGCTCATTCCGCCAGCGGCAGTGCCCAACAGAACTGGGCTGTTAAATGTCTTGGAAATGTCTGCGGGAAGTATGTAGAAATAATCATTGTTTTGATTGTTTTAATATCCTTTTTTTTTACTTCACGGGCATGGGTGTTTTGGTGTGTGTTTTTCTAATACATATTAATTTACTTATAGATTTTTCCCCTTTTTTCACCTGTCAACTACTTAAACTGTATATTCTATTCAAAATATTTACATATATCAAAGCACATGTATTTTTTTTTCCTTTATAAAATGAAATAAATAAAAAAAATTAAAAAATATCTTGGACAAATATGGCAAAAGAATGTATTGAGAGATCAGACATATTCTGGGGGCCATTACACTAAGTCCTCTACATACTACAGGTTAGGTTCTGGGGGGCTTGTATATAAGTTGAAATATGCATAGCTCAAAACATCCGGCTCTTGCCAGCCCAGTGCTATAGCACCTGTGCGTGAGGACCACCAAAAGACACTTTGCGCCTGCGCAAAAGCACCGACAGAGCTGTCTGTAACTCGGGAAAGCAGTGTTTTAAAGAGTTATTCACCAATGGACTCCACATATCTTTCTCATGTGTAGCTGCACTGATACTTACGCAAATGTTCATTTCAGCATGGTTGCATGCCCCAGGTAGACACTTTAGAAGTGAAATGTAATGCTACTGGAAAAACTCTATTGAAAAAGCCTCTTTGAGAGAAATGGTTCTCCCACTGCTCAGCAGTCCCATTCCTACTTTTACTGAGAACATTACTGAACCTCATATGACCATCTAACTGAACTGGAAGCATCACGCAAGGGCATGGTCAGACTTTCAGATTGGATTCCTGAGACAAAAACAAAGTAGAGAAGCAATCTTGTTCTCCAAGAAGGAAATAAAGACTGAAACGAGTGGGAGATGCATCAGAGCGCAAAATGTGCTCTTGCATTTCTCCCAGGGACTTCTGGTATTTGCGCACAAGAACTTTGCAGTGATCTGTGCCCTAAATGAACTTCTCACGTGTAGAGGATTTCCTTTTTTGAATAAAAACACTTAAAAAAATCATTTAAATGTCCTACTTCTTCTGGACAATCACACTTGGTTGTATCCTAGCTCTCTCTTTTGTGAACTGAAGACACTTGATTTATTTATTTAAAATATTTATATCTCGCCTTCCCTCTCATAAAAATGGAACCCTAAAGGTGGCTAGCATGAAAGATTAAAATACAAAAATTACAATAGAATGGGCAGCGCAATCCTGCGTAAGGAACTGGACAGCGGCCCAGGGACGCCTGCCGGATCCTATTTCCCGGAGGCCAGGCTGCTGTCGGGGTGGAGGTTTACTCAGGGAAGGGGACGCTCGTCCCCTTCCCCGAGTGTAAACCGGGGCAGGCCCTATCGACCTCCTCGGATTTCCGCCAGCAAAATTGCTGGCGGGAGTCAGAGGAGGCCGTGTAACGGTCCAGCTGCCTGGCGGGGGCCGAGATATGGCCGAGGCCATCCCCCACCCCCTCCCGGGCCAGCTGGGCCAATGCCCCTCTCCCTCGCCTGGCAGACCCCCCCCCCCGGCCTGTCGGATACAGACTTACCTGGTCCGGCGGCCGCAGAGGTGCTCTGTCACCGGAGCAAGGGAGGCCAGCCTCTGCGCTGGCCTTCCTTGCTCTCGAGTAGTCGCAAACGTGCTTTATGGCACGTTTGCAACTACTGCCGGCGACGGAACACTTATTCCGTCGCCGGCTGAGTGCTCAGGATTGCGCTCACAATAAAAGAGGAAATTCACAGTAGCTAAAAAATGCCCAGCAGAATAATCAAGAATAACAGCACTAAAAATACTAGAACACTTGTTGGGGGAAGATTTTCACTGCTCTCCTGAACTCTGTAGCTCTCTGAACCTCATGCAGTCCTGGTCCTGAGGGTCCCCTGAGCCCCTGGAGCAGATTTTCAGGGGTCCATAAAAGCAGGGGGCGGTGATGTTTGCTTCTGCACAGTTTTATGTTGTGCTCATGTCTTGGGATACAAACCACTCTCTTCTATTTTGATCAGTCAGAATCTCTCTCTGCTGCACGTACCAGAAAAACAGATCTGGAGCAGAAGGTGAACAGACAAGAAAGACTGACTTGAATCAAACAAACTCACAATTTCCGGGGTCACGTTGAATCACTTTGTCAGAATGAGTAGTAGAGAGCATCATTGGAAAGCAGAGAGGTCAAGGAAAAGAACAGACCTTCTGGAGAAGGTGCAACCTCTCCCCTGGCAGAAACAAACTCAATACCCCTTCTCTCTATGGAAATATCACTGCTTTCCCCTGCCTTGGGGAATAATCAATGCCTTTGCGACTGATATCAGCCACCATTCCCCCAATGAGCACCTTCACCTGATCTATGTGCAGCCTCAGCTCAGACGGAAGGAAGGGCTAAAACCTCCCATACGGGAAGCAAAGTGTCAAGAATGAACGTGGGCGCTGAAAGCCAAACAGCGACTCATACACATCCCTGCCACTTGGTGGGCGTTTGCTGGTGTTATGTAACAATATTAATAGCATATATTTAGATCTCTGTAAAGACTGAAAGCCTCAAACGACTAAAGCGAACCAAAATAGCAAGCGGCGACAAAATCACTTCTCCCCAAATACAAATGTGAGACAGAGCTTTGAAGAATATGGCACTTAGGATTAAAGGCTCACAAATGGTTTTATAATAAGAGTGCAACAACGTGATTTTTTAAAAATTATTTTTGGGGGTGTTTTCAGGAAGGGTGGAACACGTTACGCTGGCTGATCATCTGTAACTATGCTGCCTTAGTAACAGAGCTTGTTTTTTCTTTCTTAGATCAAGAATATATTAAATACAGTGCTACAACATAATTATTGTTCATGACACATTTTAGAAAGAAGGAAACTACGAAGCACTTCCTCAGTCTTCGACTGCAGGCCTGATCACACTTGCAAAGGAATGTAAGACTCGTCTTCAGTATCAGAACAATGATCTGTCTTGCCCAGTGTCCTGCTCCAAAAGAAGTCTAGCTGGATGCATAGTAAGCATATGTAAGTACGCACATGGAGTAAGTAATGCTCCAGGAAGCACAGTAAAAGGGCAATGCGGCAACGCTCCTACAGCCTACACTGTGAATCAGGATAACCCTATTTGAATCTGACATCTGTCATGAACTCAGGGCAGGTCCATCCATGAGGCCGACTGAGGTGATGGCCTCAGGCAGCAAATTGGCAGGAGGAATCCACCTCTGCGCTGGCTCTACCATTCCTCCTCCTACTCTCTGGATTGGAAACGGAAGAGGGCGATGAAACAGAAAAGGAAGTGTGGAGGAGGACAGTGGTGAACTTGACACTCTAGCCCACCATGCCACAGTCCTTCTTCTGCTCCATCCCACTCTTCCTTTTCCAGTTCAGGAAGCAGAAGAAAAAACGGCTGGCACATAATTAGGTATTTATTCTGCCACCTCAAGCAGTGAGAGGTCTTGGGTTGGCCCTGCATAATTTTTTAGATGGTCTTAGGCAAGTCTCACAGTCTCCACTGCAACATGTGGACAATAAACCTCTCAGGGTTGTCAGAGTTGTTGTATGGACTACACCAAGACAATACATATGAAGCACTCTGAACACTTGAAAGGGCAATGCAAATGCAAAATATGATGACTACTCCCCATGAACTTTCTGGTCCCCTTTTAAAGTCATCTAAGCCCATGCCCCGTTATGCTCGCCAGTGGAACATCACTTAGTGGATATCACTTACCGAATGTCACTTACAGCGCAACCCGACTTAAATTCCAGGCAGCGGACCTAGCGATCCACCACCCGGAATAGCCCAAAGTAGTCGCAAATGTGCCATAAAGCACGTTTGCGGACTACCTTCGAGCAGGGCAGGCCGGCACAAGGCCGGTCTGCCCTGCTCCGCCGGCCAAAGACTCCGCTCACCGCTGGACTCAGGTAAGTGTGGACCCAGTGGGCAGTCTGGTGGGCGTTTCAGGCGGAGCCGGGAGGGCGTCCATAGGCCCAGCCGTCCCGGGCGGGGACATGGCGTCCGCCATATCCTGGTCCCCTCCGGGCTCCGTAGGGCGGCTGGGCCGTTACACGGCTGCCTCCGACTTTCACCAGCAAAATAGCTGACAGAAATCCAAGGAGACCTATTGGCCCCAGCCGCCGTTACACCCGAGGAAGGGGACGAGCAGTGGGATAACCTATCAAAGAAGGGGATCGTTATGCCAATAAACTAAAGTATTTTGATTTGATTTGAATAGAAGGGGATGCGAATTTAATGAACAGAATGTGGGTGATATTTTGGCTTAGTTGGATATTTTATGTAGAAAATAGTGAATAGTACGCTAGTAGGATGTATTGCTTCGCGCTTGCTATAACCTTACGAACTATATATTGTTTTTATGTTTTAATATATTAACATATTAATAGAATATAAATATATGCAAAAAGGGGGGAAAGAAATATTTGGAATTATATGCAAATGTATAAAATGAATTAGCTAGCAGACCACCCAAGTCGCAAAACCACCCGCATACAAGCTTTGGTGCTGGAACATGAGATGCTATTCTTATTTTAGATACTTTCACCCTATCTAGTTTATTTTTATTGATTTCTACTCCACACACACACACACACACACACACACACACAAGTACATATAAGGTGTGTTTTCCTTGCAAATGTACTTTTCGTTGTGTATATTGGTGCTGAAGGGACTGAATGGGGGGTTTCAAGGGAAGGGTGTTCCAAGTTTGTGAGTAAAATTCAGAAAACTACAGTAAAATATGAATAACAAGAGTAAAATATGAATAACAATCAAAATGTCATTTCTCAACTAACCTTTTATTAATGGAACTGTATCTTCAAACTGCTTTATATGCTACGGATTAAGAGTATACACACCATGTACATTCACTGTACACTGTCATGTTTGAAACACTTACATGTGTCTATTGTGTGCATGTACAGTAGGGGGCTACAGTAGGCTACAGTACAGTAGGGGGCAGAGGGGTCTGGCTCAGTCGGTAGAGCCGTCACCTTGCAAAGCCTGAAAAAACACCATTAGGGGGGTTAGGAAAGCCTGCCCATGTACACTGCTTTGGATTAAAGTCAGAGGAGAAATCCAATGAACAAGAAAGGTGGTATATAAATACTGTATAATAACAACAACAACAACAACATATTATTATTATTATTATATCTGATCATAGCTTCCAGCCATGTGTATGCTTAGGGAACAAAAGAATCACATAACTTCCCATTATACCCTTACCTCCCAAGCTAAGATCAGTGGCTGGTTTGAAAAGAGCTTTTTACATGCGAAGATAACGAGCTTGCTTCTTAAAAGGTTATTGCATACTCTTGTTACTAGGAGCAATGAAAGTAGGGCTGTTATTAAAAATGCTTTAATTAGCTGAACTTCTTTTGAGCACTCATTATGTCTGAGAAGCCAAATTCCCTAACTTTCCCAGGCGGTAAGCAAGTACCAATGAGTCATGTATTGCTGTACACACTGCTGTGAAACTTTTCAAACGATGAGCGCCTTTGGATGCTAAAGTGTGTGTCACACTTCCAATATTTTCAAATATCATTGACACTTGGAGTAGAGACCGTCTACCCTACTGAGAGAGGCATATGTTCCCAATGTGCCTACATCATGCACATCTCCCTCTGGGAGAGATGTGCTGGCTCCAACTTCAGCCAGTGATGATGTGCCGTAAGTCAGAGAGTGCACACTCAGTTCCCGTGAGCCGCATGTCATTAACATCCAAGGCCACTCTGGATCCGTTACGCTTGTAGAATACAACTTCTCCAATGTGGCTTTGGAGCTTCAGGCATGACTCAGTGCCTCGAGCCATCGCCGAAGGCTCCCTATACTGAGAATTCTGTTTCTGCTCATTATTGCCTTACCCGCCCCCAAGATGTCAGGATTTTCTGCTTTACTGAAGTTCTCCTACTTTGATAAATATGGTGCGATGGTTCCTCTGAGAATACTAGGGATTGCTGATAGGTTACTGAAGAGACTTTGCTGGCAGAAGACACTGCATTAAATTGAGAGTAGGATGTGCGTGCACGTGTGCGCGCACA
This sequence comes from Plestiodon gilberti rubricaudatus, assembly GCA_026170595.1. Lineage (NCBI taxonomy): Eukaryota > Metazoa > Chordata > Lepidosauria > Squamata > Scincidae > Plestiodon > Plestiodon gilberti. Next base: position 44,776,110 of record JANXHW010000002.1, read on the forward strand.
CACACACAATCCCATCCATTTATAATAACTTCATGCCTCCAACCCACTATTGTTCTTCTTAGGCTGAATGTGTTGTGCCTTCTGGGCAGTATGAGAGCCAAACCCACTTATCTTTGCTTTGCAGATCTCCTCGCAATAATACCAAGAAGCACAGCCTTAACAGAGCACCATATGCATTTCTTAGTAACAATGGACTAGCTCTTTCTACCAAACTACACAGTGCTACTGCCAAGAATTTATTTGCATGATGGGGGGGAAAAAGCAAAGAAGAAGGTAAAACTTAAATTGTTACAAAGAGTTTTCATTAACTGGTGGAAACAAAAAGCAGCACGGGTTTCACTTTGAGGGGGCCCTTTGAAGTGTTTCAGAATCAGTTGACTTCTAAGAATTTTGAAAGAGTTGGGATATGGTGTGTTTTTCTTAGCATATCAGCCTTTAAGAACATCTGCAGAAAGCAGATATTTCAGTCATCCTCCTGCCACATAACTTGTCATCTGTGCCAACCAGTATATGCTTTCTAAATTCTTGCAGTTCAGCCGGTGGCAAAAATTTATGTCTGGTCCAATTCGCTGACAAAAAAACTTGGAAAGGATACGGGTTGATGAGTTCAGACAACTCTTCAAGGCAGATGTATTTCTTCAAAGGTCTTTGTCATACATGAATCTTTTATCATGTTCCTGGGAAACGCTCTCTCTCTCTCTCTCTCTCTCTCTCTCTCTCTCTCTCTCTCTCACTCACTCACTCACTCACTCACTCACTCACTCACTCACTCACTCACCCCCCCCCCCAAAAAAAAACCTTCCCTGTTTGGAACACATGCAGGTATATTTCATAAAAAGAGAAACAACATTTGTTGCTTTAAAGTTGATGGTTTTGATTTTTTTTCCCCAGCTACAATTACAAATGCTGTAAAGAATATTTGTTTATGGCAGTTGATAGGCCCTCAGCACAAACTACCTTTTGCTGAAGAAACAGCAATTCTCCTTTTCACTTTAATGAGACTAGACTGTGTGCCACTGTTTTTTTTCTTCTAAGTCAATGGTGATCCATTCTGATCCCTAAAACCACTGTTCCAGTTAAATTCCCACTGAAATGCCTGAGGCTTGAATCAACAAGTAGTTACAGTTTCGCTGCATGACAGCCCCAGCTGAAACCAAACATAAGTATGTGTAACTGCATTTGCTCACAGTCAGTCCCCTTCCCTCTATTTGTTCTCTCTGTGGCAAAATAGACCAACTGCGCAATCCTATGGAGTGGGCGGGCGACGGAACAAGTGTTCCGCCGCCCGAAGCCTTTACAAACGTTCCGTAAGGCACATTTGTGACGACTCGAGAGCAGGGAAGGCCGGCGCAAGGCCAACCTCCCCTGCTCCGATGATGGAGCCCTCACCCCACTGCCACCGGACCCAGGTAAGGATCCAGCGGGCAGAGGGGGTGGATCGGTGGGGGAGGGAGGGCGCCCATAGGCCCAGCCAGCCCAGGGGATGGCCTCGGTTTTCGCTGGCGGAAATCCGAGGAGGCCGATTGGCCCAGGCACCATTTCCCAAACATCCCCTTCCCCAAGTATACCTCCGGCCGAGCAGCAGCCTGGCCACGGCGGAGCACAGGATCCGGCGGGCGGCCTGGGTCGCCTGCCAGATCCTTACGTATGACTGCTCTGCAATAGATGTTAATTTCTATTATTTTATGTGGTGTCCTTCACCCTCCTCACGGGGGTTGGTACTAACTCCAGATGGGCATGGAAAACCACTCTGTACACATATTCTCAACCCTTTAAGGTCGCAATCCTCACTAACTTTAGAGTGGTAAAGGCACACACTCCACTGCTTTAAAGCATCACAAACGTACCATAAAGCACATTTTTGATGACTTGGGAGTAAGGCGCAGAGGTTGGCATCCCTCACTTGCATCTTCTCCAGTGGCTCTGCTGCTTCTAAGTAGGCCAGGCAAGGCTTCAAGCGGCATGCGCAATCGGGTCTTTGTTCGGCCCTTCTGAGGGCAAGGCTTCGAGCAGCGTTGTGCGCATGTGCTGCTCGAAGCTTGCCTGACCTACTTTGAAGCAGCCGAGCCGCCGGAGAAGACGCGGCTCGGCCTGCCGGCGTGTCACCCTCTCCCAGCATGTGGGGTGAGTACCGGGGGATGACGCAGCTAGGGGGGGTGACGTGGCTGGGGGTGTGTGGGTGGTGACGCGGCCGGGGGTGTGTGTGACGTGCCAGCTTGTGATGCCGCTGGTTTCAAAGATCATAACAAGCACCAAGAATCGCACCTGGAAACAAACCAGCAACCAATGTAGCTCGAACAATAAGCGCAATATGAGATCATAAAGAACCCAATGTGGTACAAGTGCTCGTGATTGAAGTTAGAGGTAGATCTGACATGGGGAAATTTGACTTTCAAGAGAATGAAAAACTGCTGAGTGGAACGACACCATACGCACTTCCCAAGCTTAAGGCTTGTACATATAATGCTTCCTGCTGATGTGGCACATTATTTTAAACCATATCAAGCAAGAGAAACTCTATCAGAAAATGCACCCCTTTGCTCTACTGATGCACCTCAATCAACACATATTACTACTAGCGCAGATCTGACGTCAGCATCTGTAAACCACACAGAATTATGATCTTCAAGTACATAAATACACCTCAGGGGCCCCTAGGCTTGTTTGAGCTACCAAAATAAATCACACCGCCAGATGTTAAAGACTAACGCTCTATCATGATTCAAGGAGCCAATCCTAGCAAATCAATGGGTTAGGGTTCAGGTAGAGTTGTGAATCTAGCTGTACAAGTACAATTCTAGTCTCTTTGGAAACATAAACTATGTGAATTGCAAGTACTGTACGGTGAGTATGATATATGCTTACCAAAGCGGATTTCAACCTAGTAGTTTCTCGGAAAGCACTAAGCATTAACTAATGTACTGTGCAAATGAAAATTGCACACACAAGACTGTCTCCTCAGTTTCCCATTGGAGAAAGTTTGATGCTCCCTCCCCCCACACGTACTATAGCATTCGTTCCCAAACTGGGAGACGTGGCTCCCAGGGGAGCCACGGAAACCAGCCAAGGGAGTCGCAGAGTGCCACGGAATCCTCTCAGAAAACAGGGCAATGTCAGTTGGCAGGTGTCAACATAATGTAATGGGGAGCTGCGGCCAATGCTCGCCAATGGTCAAGAGAGCCACAGGTCAAAACATTTGGGAAATGCTGCACTATAGGATCCCTCCACTGTGTAGTGAACTCACAAAAAGCTTCCATGCACACATTAAATCGCCCCACAAGCACTAGAGCTGTCGTATAACAGTATTATCAACACTTGCAACACACATTAAGAGAATATCTACACATTGAAAAGAGCACATGACTTTCACAGCCAGTTTTCACATGGGAGAAACACTCCAGCATACAATCTCTCATCTGTATTATGAAGTTTAGGAGGCCATTTTCTGAATGTATATGTTGGCTGTAATTCCATCATCAGCTCATGACTTTATTATCACATAATAAATGGATGCACTAAATAATGTGTCTTCTTTATGTTTATTTTTTTAAAAAAAAACTACCACTCAGACTTTTCCTATATCCTGACAACTCTGCACATTAATCATCCAAACAAGAGGAAAAATGAACATACTGCATCATTTAATACACATTACAAATTATGGAATAATTCCTGTTTTAAATCTCTATAGCAGTTTAAATGCATGTATCATTAACGGTGCAATCCTGTCTAAGTTTTAGACCGGCGGAGCACTGTTCCTCCAGCCTAGTGTGTCACAAACATGCCGGAAAGCATGTTTGCGGCACCTGGCAAGGCGCTGCTGGCACTGAGGCCAGCGCCGCTCTATTCGTCCCAGATTGTGTGGAGCGCCTGCTGGGGAAAGTAGGTTCCCCACCGGGTGGCGGAGGGGCGGGCAGAACGGGGCATTCTGGGAGGGATAGGATGGCTGAGCTCGGGAAGGGGGAGGGATCAGCAGCTCCGCTGAAATTCTACCCTTTTTCCCAGGCCTAGCAACCGTTACACGGCCCACTCGAATGTACACCAGAGAAAAAGCAGGCACACGTTCAAGTAGACCCACCAGGGTGGCTGGGGCTCTACTCAGAGTAAGTGGAAGAATGTTCCCTTCCCCTGAGGAGTACTCTAGCCGCACCAGTGCTGGGTCCTATCTATAGGATGGAGCATGGGCTCTATGCCTGCACTGCAGCCTAGCTAGGCAAGGGGCCCAATTAATTTTGTTATGGGGTCTGTTATGAGATAGTAACACCCACTCTTTTGAGCTCCTGCCTGTAAGGGTTTGGCCTGACTTCGAGTCTGAGGAGCCAACAGAGGCTTACCTAGTTCTGATTCACAGTAGTTACATGTCCAGGTTCCTCAGCTACACCTAGGGATCCAATTGTGGAACAGGTAGACAAGGATCAAGGAGGTAAAGACAGGCTGTGATCAAGTTCTAGAGCTGATAAACAAGGATTAAAAGATCCAGTCTCTGTCTGCTTAGTGGCTACATGGGAGATGACCAAGGAACCTTAGGTATGATACCCATTCATGGAAGAAAGGTGGGATATTAATGTAACAAAGGAATACCAGCTGCCATATCAATATAAGTGAAATGATATAAGCTTCAGTCCAACCATTTATTCCTGCATGGATAAGTCACAAGCTTAGCAGAGCCAAGACCCCACAGGGAAGTGCCTATTGCAATCATGGTTCCCCCATCAGCAGTGGGAACTGTAAGCATGCAAGGGTATGAAGTACAACCAATGAAGAAAGTACACTGCTGCAATATATGTGGAAAGCAATAATGGAAATCTGGTTTGAGCTTCAACTGGTTTCTACTCAAGTTCCTACTTCTCCGTGTCTACTGTAGTGAATCAACCATGGTTTGGGTTCCTGAGATGCTCAATAAAGTCGTGGGTTTAATATGAATTTATCGTGCCACTAAATCCTGACCTCTTTTCCTTTAATCAATGTAATACAACGCATCCCTTTTAAAGGGCTATTATATAAAATATCCATTACAGATGCTTACATCTTAAACAGGCTAGATTAATCAGATATAAAAGCTATTGATTTTACTGTTGTGTATCCCATTGGTGCCTGGGCACATTTGTGAACCAGAAGAACCACAATGCATTACAGTCATACTACACATTATACTCACACGTGTCATCCATGCTTTTATTTCTTAAAATTAAAAGAGCATCCATGGGACGATCAGAACCAAGGGAAATTTAACATTTCCCCTTCATAGCACAGTCCTCATCAAAATGCCCACACAAGCTACTTATTTTTCCTGAGTGAGAGGAAAGCTACCCTTGGTTCCAACATTTACATTTACAAGACTGAAGCTTCTCAGAAGAATTCTGAAAAGGTGTATTACCTTGGTGTATTACCATACATTTCTGCACAGGAGTGTACTCAAGGTGGTTTACATTCAAAATATAGGCGATGGGGATAACTACTATGGAATGCATAAAGCATTTGCAGATACGACTGGCTGGTTGGGAAGCTTCCCAGTACTTGGTCAGACAAGCTCCCTTTTTCTAAGGTTCTGGAGCTTCCTGGGCTTTCCCCACAGTCAACTGGAGCCTGAAAAATTCCCCTTTGCATGCATTAGCTTAGCCTGTCTCCACAGCAATTCCTATTCAGATCTTGGACAAAAATGTACTTAGGCTGCAATCCTATGGACATGATGTTCAATTCGAATTGCATTTGAGCATCCCAAGTAGGATGAAAAGAAGCTCAGCCACAGCATATCTAATTAATTTATCTAACTCACTGCTGCAAGATATGGTGACAGACACTAACTTAAAAGGGTTAGATAACTGTACAGAGGATAGATCTATGAATGGCTATTATCCATGAGAGGGAAGAACGGAATTTCCATATTCAAAAGCAGCATTCATCTGTTTACCAGATTTCTCTTACGCCCTTCATTGAAGCTTCCTAGGGGCTAGTGACTTGTGGCTACTGTCCGAAAAACAAATGGACCTCAGACAAACCTAGTAAAGCAACTCATATGCATCACTATAGAAAATAAGTTGCAACTCATTTTTCAGGCAAAGTTGATCTCACAAACTAGCTGACCAATAACTGAATACAAATTCAAATGCAGGCAACTGCATAACAGAAAATAACACCAAGAACTTTATAATGGGACAGTATAATGGGGCAGGTTAGAGAAAGCAAAGATTCTCAAATTTTGTCACAATGGAAAAAACATCAAAGAAACAAATGTGAAATACCCCAAGTATAGGTATGACCAGACATGCTCACTCTGATTCCACAACTATCATTAAGGGGTAGGAGCATGTCCGTCCATGCACTTATCAAGCCCAGGGTGGAAGATGAAGCGGACCAGCAGCAGTCAGCCAGACAAGGACCGGTGGTCTTCCCGTGAGGAAGTCTGCAAGTTGGACGTGGGGAGACAGAACTGATTCCTAAGTGCATCACACAGTACTGATGCCACCATTACTTCAGTAGGTAGAAGCTAAAAGTTGGGAAGAGATCAGGGAATGTCTCTGTTTTTCTGGAATGCAACCTGAGTAGACATTACTATTCCATTTGTTCCAAATACCTAGGTTTTACTATCTCTACTTTACTCCAGTCCTTACCGCTGTATGGCATGACGATTCTTCCGATTCTTGTGGCGTCATAGTGAATCTCTTACCTGAGTAAGAGGCAGTCTTATACTGAGTCAGACCCTGGGCATATCAAGCTCAGTCTTGTCTGCGGATGCGGGTGCACCCAAGCACTCACTGAAACAGCTCATGCCTTTGCTCTGGGCGCAGCTTTCACACAGGCTTATACACTCCCAGCTGCAACCTCCACAATGCCACTGCCCCACCCCACCCTCCACAGCAGCTGACAAGCAAGAGCTCCTGGACCTCCCATGGAGAAAGGAGAACGGGCAGAATGGGACTGAGGAAGAAGGGAAGACAGGGGAAGACAATGCAGGGACAGAACTGGGGCAAAGAAAGGTGGGGCCGGAAGTGGGGAGATTAACTAGGAACTTCAAAAGGGGGCTGGGTGCATGCGATGAGGCTAGTTTGGTGGAGAGCAGCCAAGGGAACTGAGTCAAGCCCCCTACTCAGGCTGACTCACTCCACCCAAGGAGGCAGGCCCCCACCGGGCGGTGGAGGACCAAGGATGGAGCAACCCCCTTCCTGCCATAAGGACTCTGAGGCCCCTTCCAGTGGCTCCTCACTCCAGGGAACAGACTCCGCTGCACCCTGACATCTTAAGGAACACCCCATAGTATTGGTGGGAATCTCCGGTCTGGAGGCCTAGAGCTCGTCTCACCCCCTTTTCATGCCACGGCGGATCAGGTAGGGGCCCACATAGCATATGATCTCGGGATGTGCTTTAAGAATCTTGAATATATAATCCCAGCAAGACAAATGGAAAAATATAGCAAGTATCACATTCTGCTCAAACAATATTGGGAAGATGATAAGTTACCGTCCATACAACATAGGAAAAAGCTGGGTGGGTCAGCTTACCACTAGTTAGCCCAATCGAATTATACACAAAATTCTACGTAGAGAGTCAGCTCATGTTTTCTCTAGCAGCTACGGATGTAGAACATGGATCTACCCGAGGAATGATTGCTGCAGTGGAAGCTTGTGGCATGGCTGTACAAGAACAGTGGTTGTGGTAAGGAGTCAGGCCAAGATTTTCCCCCGTCATGTGTCTTGGCTTAGTAAGTGAGAGGCAAAACCTTCACAAAGCATGGAATTCTGCTCCATTTCTATTGTAGTCTGCACTAGAGTGACAGTACTGAATACAGGTGGGCCCCCATATCCGCTGGGGATATGTTCCAGGCCCCTCCGTGGATACTTGAAACCGTGGATAAGAGCAAACACCCCCTCCATGGTTTCCTGAGGGCCCCCCACCCTGCCTCCCCTGCAGGCAGGCATGCTTGCCCCCCCACTCTTATTTTTCTTTCAGCAAGCTTTGTTTCTTCCTTAAAACAAACAGAGAAGCAGCCTCCATTGCAGGCAAGTAGAACGAGACTAAGTCCTAGAGAGGCTCTGCAAGGTTTCTGTTAACCTTGCAGAGCCTCTCTAGTACTTAGTCTTATTCTACTTGCCTGTAATAAGCAGCCAGAGGCTGCTTCTCCTGTTTCTTTAAGGAAGAAACGAAGCTTACTGGGAAAAAAGTAAAGGCCTGGGAGGGTCCCCACGATCCGTGGATAACAGAAACCGTGGATAGCGAATCAGTGGATATGGGGGCCCACCTGTACTTTGGATTTGTCTTGTGCCACCATTACCCCCCCCCCAAAAAAAAAGTTGTCCACCACTGACATACAGTCTCACGTTCCACATTTAACTGAATACAACTTGAGATGACATGCATGTCATGAGCAAATCCCAAGAAATCAACTTAGGAAATATAGATTCAAACCTTAGCTTAATCATAACTTGTAGTAACATTTCTGAAGAATTTGCTAGACTTGCCTGGAAGGCTAGATCACGATTTATATCTATTATTCTGCATGACCTTTCACGTTTTCCTCTGTCTAAAAGACAGCAGCTCTTCCTCGCTGATCTTTTCTGAACTATTTAGAAAGCAAACTTTGACACCCATTTTTTTAAATAGTAAATTGCTGATTTCGCTACCAGGATGGCAAGTGCTACTCTTCGACTTAATCTCACAGCCTGGTCCTCAACAAAATCAATGGCAAAACACTTCACAACAAGAGACAGAGAAGAAAGATTGAAGAATATTTATTTAGCAACTAACACAAGATTTTCAAAGGCGAAATAGAAATACAGGAAACCGGGTTATCACGTTTCTGCATCTCTCAACAAAAATAATGTCCACCCACCCACCCCTTTCCTGTCTCCTAAGCCACTGTAATGAGGCTGTGTTCTACATATTTCTGCACATCCTTTTGCAAATGACAGCCAGCCAAAGTCATTGGAAAGGAGCAATAATTAAGCACCAGCCTTTCTGCATCTGTGTTAATATCCTCTCATAATCTCATCTGCTTTGAGTAAACAGCATACACACTTGGAAGAACGCTTCTGAATTCTACTTTCCCACTAGCTAGTGACCCCAAGAACACATTAAAAAAACTGCCTGAGAGGGTCTTCCCGAAAAGGAGAGACTTTTGCCTATGTGGGGAAAGGGGAGCAGTCACCCCTCAGCTGGGGAAGGATGCTGTTCAGAGAGCATCTGAATCTTACTTTAGGTTTAATCTTTGGCCCAATTCTTCAAGGTATGGTCAACGCAGAGTTAGATCAGATAAGTTAGAAATCTTTACCCCTTTTATCAGCCTTTCTGAATTCCCTGTTTGGACTGGTATCTGTACCTTTCTGTGTTTTATTAATTAAAAAGGACCTTTCTTTGGTTAACCTGCTCTGTGGTAAACTGCAGCTCAACTAAAATCTCACATTGCTAAACCACTGCGACATGACTCATCTGGATAGGAGTGAGTACAAGGAAGCTAGAAAGCCCCAGAGCCCAGAAAGGGTGGGACAAGGGTGCATAGATAGATCTGACCTTATCATATAATAACTGAACTACTCAGTAGTTCTCAGCTGCTCTTTACCATGGAGGACTGCAACCTCTCTCGGAGGTATAGCCCAGAGGGGTGGGTTCTTTTTAAAAGGGAGAACTTGTGAAGGTGGGTGGTGGGCAGGTGGGTGGTTTTTGACACAGCAAAACAGGAAATAAATCATCATAAACAATCTTCTTCCTCTTTCACAAATAAGAGCCAAAGACATATGGACTTTAGAGACAAAGAAAACAGGATATCCTTTTTGAGGTTCCTAGTTAACAAGAATGAAAGAAAAAAAAGATATTTCCTTCTGAGGCCGCTGAAGGAACAATTAAAAAAATAACACAAGAGGCCCATAGGGAGGAGGCTGTTGTTTTGTGGTGGTGCACAGACTGTGCATCAGAAAGCCCATGTTCAATCCCCTGCATCTACAGGTAGAGCAGGGAAAAAAATTCATGGGGAGTTACTGCCAGTCAGCGCAGAGAAGACTGAGCATGATATGCCCAGGGTCTGACTCAATATAAGACTGCCTCCTACTCAGGTAAGAGATTCACTATGAAGCCACAAGAGTCGAAAGAATCGTCATGCCATACAGCAATAAGGACCGGGGTAAAGTAGAGATAGTAAAACCTAGGTACTTAGAACAAATGGAATAGTAATGACTACTCAGGTTGCATTCCAGAAATTCTCGGATCTCTTCCCAACTTCTCTACTCAGGTTGCATTCCAGACATTCCCTGATCTCTTCCCAACTTTCAGCTTCTACCTACTGAAGTAATGGTGGCATCAATACTTGAGGGTGTGATGCACTTAAGAATCAGTCCTTTCTCCCTGCCACTATTTTCTACCATCGACAGCCCTGAGGCTGAGAATTTTATCCCAAAGACTCTGTAGGACATACATATCTAGCATCAACAAAGAACAATAATGATATTATTATATCATAATATATATCAAGCCATAATTATATCATCTCAAGCCATAAACATATTGGCTTGACTGGTGTACCTAAGGATACCTCTCTCTACACCAGGGGTGTCAAACACAAGTCCTGCACGCTGCACTGGGCCTGCAGAAGCTCTTTATCTGGCACATGTGATAAATGGGCTCTCCCAGTGTTGCCCTTTCAGCAGTGCCACTTCTGTGTGGATCTGAGAAGAGACAGAGAGAAGCCTCATAAGGCAAGGAATGTCAAGAGAGAAAGCGCAGATCAAGAGGGGTTGGAAAAGGAGATGCTGCTGAAGCGCTAGGAGAGTCCAATTATCACATGGGCCGCCCTTTCAGCTGCGCTGCTTCTGCTGTGGAATCACTTCGCAGAGCACCTCTCAGCTGTTGAGCTGTGAAGTGACACCTTGGGAGAAGCAGCATTGCTGAAAGTGTGGCCTGCATGATAATGGAGCCCTCCCAACGTGATAGCTGGGTTCTCTCGTATCTTGAAAATATGATCAAGATTTGCATATTTTCTCTTCTGAAACTTGCAGCTAATGAGTTTCTAAGTGAGAAAAAAGTGCTTATTTCTGGCCATCATCTGTTTAATGATGTCACTTCCTGCTTAATGATGTCACTTCCAGCCCTCAGCAGGTGCCGTGAATGCTATTCAGAAGTTTGACTGCTCTAGGCTGTACTCATTATATCTCAATCCAAACTTTGAGCTCTCTTTCTGATGCACACAGGGGAGAACTGTACAAATAGGCTTTCCAATTTAATTCAACAGGTGATGTAGCTCTGTGTGTGCAACTTTTGGAATGCATAGAGCTGCACATTCACTGAGAACGAAACAAGAAATATTTGTTGGTGGTGCTGTTCGATGTGCTCATAAGACACTTGTAGTTACAAAAGTTCCCTAGATCAGGGCTATAGACCTATTTATGGCAAGCTGTGAAGTGTTCCATAGAAAAATATGGGCAAATGATTCTATATGCAGAGACGATCCGGGGGGGGGGGGGGGGAGGCGCCGACGCCACGCCGCCATCTGATTCGTCGGCACGCGCCCAGCATGACGATGCATGCACGCTCAGCGCGGCTACTCACACACACACACGCCGGTTTTCAGCCTATTTTGGAGCCAAAGCAGCTCCAGGGCGAGCGGGAGGGCCCAGCTCCAGGCCGAATGCGGTGGAGGGAACGCATCCCGGAGGTAAGCACGCCCCTTCGCCGCCACAGCCGGTCCCCACCCTGGGGCCCACCGCTCCAACCCCCGCAACGCTTCTGTCTAGTTGTAACTTGATTATACCAACTAGTGGAGAGGACACCCATTCTTTCTGTAGAATTCAGCTAGGAAATCTACAGCACAAATCTGTGTAAGGATCCAGCCAGTGGCCCAGGGCCACCCGCCAGATCCTGAGCCGAGGCTGCCTGTCAAATGGCAGGCCGGAGGTCTACTTGGGGAAGGGGACGCTCGTCCCCTTCCCCGAGTGTAAACCGGGGCCGGCCTAAAAGGCCTCCTTGGATTTCCGCCAGTTTTATATCCCAGCAGGGACGGGGATATAACGGGCGCCATCCCCCGCCCCTTCCCGGGCCAGCTAGACCAATGGCCCCCTCCTTCGCCCGCCGGACCACCCACGTGGCCGCCAGAGGAGCGCTTTTACCTTCCTCCGGCGGCCACTTACCCAGTTCAGCGACGGAGTGAGAGAGGCCAGCCTTGCGCCGGTCTCCCTTACTCCCGAGGTATTGCGAACGTGCTTTACGGCACATTCGCGACATCTTGGAATGGCAGAGCGCTCGCTCTGCCGTTCCAGACTTGTGTAAGATTGCACCCCTAATTTCAAAGGTGTGTGACTGGAGTGAGTTTTAAGTCTATATATAAGTTTCCATTTCATCTTCCTAAAGAAACCAACCTTTCAAATTCAGCTTGTGTCTGAAAGCTACATTTGCTTTCTGGAAATTCAAATTACTTTACAATTAACCTTCCTGGCACTGAAGTCTGGCGGTAAAAAACAATCATTTTAATTTCACCTTTTCGGTTGCTGCCTTCTATTTCCCTGTTAATCTTGAATACAGCAGCATATCGATCACCTCAATTATTTCATCAATAATGCACCCACGATTACATTACAAAATTCATCAAAAGCTATTAAGGACAATGCACACACAAAAATACCGTGCAATTATCCAAAGAACTGCTCTAGTGTAACAAAAAGACCAAAAACAAAAAACTTGCCTATAAACCATAAAATATAGCAATTTATTACTAAGCATTAGTTACAAAAAGCTACATATATTTGCCTGCAGAACAGCTTACTGGATACAAACAATTGATCTTTCTGACCAAAGGAGGTGCATAACTTAAAGCCAAACAAAGAGGTTGCTTAAGATATCCTCCTGGTACAGAATGGACCCCATAATACATGCACACAAAATTTGGAATTGCCAATGGATTTCTGAATAGTGGCTTTTACCCATATCAAATTAACAGGGCATGAAAACTGAAAAAGCATTCCCTTTTCAAATAGTAGATTAGGATGTTTTATAAAAATCACAAAATAATTCATAAATATCAAGAATTGAAAAAAATGCTTTCTTGAAATATTTGCACAAGGTGAATCGATGATGCATGCTGGTTTGCTCAGATTCCAGAACACTTACCTATGTAAATCATCCTTAAGAACATAAACATAAGGGCCCTGCTGGATCCAAAGGCCCATCTAGTCCAGCTTCCTGTATCACACAGTGGCCCTACCAGATGCCTCAGGGAGCACACAAGACAACAAGATACCTGTATCCTGTTGCCACTCCCTTGCACCTGGCATTAAGAGATAGCCTATTACTGAAACCAGGAGGTTGCATATCCCCATCATGGCTTGTAAGCTGTGATGGACTTTTCCTCCATAAATCTGTCCAATCCCCTTTTAAAGGCATCCAGGCCAGGTGCCATCACCACATCCTGTGGCAAGGAGTTCCACAAACCAATTACACGCTGGGTAAAGAAATATTTTATTTTGTCTGTTTTAATACTCCCTCCACTCAATTTTAGTGGATGTCCCCTAGTTCTAGTGTTGTGTGAGAGGGAAAAGAACTTCTCTCTATCCACTGAAATTAACTGCATGAGAGAACTGCAGCTTTAGGTAGTGATAGATGAAAATTGTCCATCTCAACTTGGAAATGACTGGGTTTTCTCGGTGGGGGGGAAGCTCTGGGAAGGAATATCAGTGGGGGGGAGAGACATGGTCAGTCATTGTGTCAGTGCAGGAGACATGGCTAGCCAGTAGGCTTTAATTGCCGTCACGCATTTGACTGTCCATGGTGGACTAGTGCCTAAACAGGGTTAGGTACGTATTGCTCTTAAGGTTTGCGCTTTTCCTCTTGGCCAACCAAAGCAGGCACCAGATTAGGTCACATATCCCCAGGCGACCGTCTGCACTTCTCTATGAATACCCTTCTCACTTTGAAGAGAGTGATATTTACAAATAGCAGGGGCACAATATCTTCCATAAATATCTGACCTGGTGCCTGTCAAGTCTTTGAAGGTTGCTTTTGTGGCAAAATGCCTTAGCGACAGCCCCTTGACATTTGGAAAAGAACTCTGAAACACAGCAATGACGCCTTCATTAAATGCATAGCCCTTTCCCTATACCAGGAAGGATGACTCGTAGTTCTCCTTTTGGTACCCAGGTGTCATTATCTGCAGAACTATTTTCTAGATAAAGGTCTCTGAAGTCGTAGTAATTCCCCTCAATCATATTGAAGAGCTCTAGATGCAGACATACTGTAAATGCAAAATAATCTGAGGCAAAGGTTTGCCAGTTTGCCCACAATGAATTTTTTATGCTTTGACTACAGAGCACTGCTATCCCAAGTTAGTATATTTTCTACAAAAAAAGGAGAACAATGGGGGAAGATGCCCAGCTGGAGGCTTTGAGCACGACGATGGCATAAATAATAAACAATTCAATTGTGCACGTTCATGCAGGGTTCTTTTTTTTTTTAAAAAAAAATGGAACCCTTATAATAAAATGTTCCATAAAGACAGGCTGAAAAATTAATTCCATTCTGCTCAGTGCGTCTACAGAGCAGTCGAGTTCCTCAGAAGGGAAAACCGCGAGTGAGAGGGAAGCACAAATGAACACTTGGTGATCACAGCCCAACATTTGTTTCCTGCAAAACAGTTTAATGGACTCGCTCAGGCTATTAAACAAAAGTGTAGCTGTTTATTTGTCCCTCAGACTATATCCAGTTGAGTTCAGGCTGCTACTTGAGGAGACGTTGCTAATCATGTGCCTCTGGTAGAGCTTCATAAAAATCTCCTGTAGTCGTGCTTTTTTTCCCTTTAATATGACAGAGGATTCATTTCACTGCATTAAAAAGCTTCAAAAGAGCCTCTGTGACTTTGCTGACTAGCAGTCTCATCATTAAAGTCCATTTAAAAAAAAAACCTTTCCTTGTAAATGGAGGTTTTATGCAGACAGTCCCATTTTAAATAAAGTGAAAGACAGTGAATAAAAACGGAAGGCCAAAGGATATGTTACGTTAAGCACGTCATCAGCGCAGACATGCTCAGTTTTGTTTTTCTAGTTAGGAAAACCCTGGCAGCCCTGACCCGGATTGAGACCGTGGAGTAGAGGGAGGGGAGTTTTATTGCACTGCTTTACATCATGGCCCCAATCCAGATGGGCCCCCACCCCCATGGCTCCAATTTAGGGGGGGGAAACCACTCATGTACTTCAGGAATGATGATTTGCTTACCATAAAATGTTGTTTGGCCCAGTGTAATTTTTGCACCCAGTTGGTGCTAAAGAAATGCTATATACTTGTAGTAGCAGTTAGCCTGGCACATCAGTATGCTGCAGAGACTGCATGAGTGTCAAACTGCACATTATGTTAAAGGCAGCTTTGGATTTCTTAAGGAGAGGGGGGGTTTAGCCCTTCCCACTACACCACGTTCTCCAGTAAAGTCCCCTCCATAGCTCCTATTTGCCCCAAGACGACAGAAGCTGTTGGGGGGGGGGGAGTGGAACTGCCTTGTGAGGAAAAGAGTAAAAACCCTTTCCTTTGCACCATAGTCCCAATACAAATTGGACCTGCCTGTACCAACTATTTCTAAAAAAGAACAGACAGCAATGTAAATATGCCTTTAGTGTAATCATGTGTAGTTTGACCCTGATTACCCATCTGTTCTTTTAGGAGTATGAGATGAAGGATTTCAGTATCTTGCTCTGATCTACAGACCAAGGAGAAGGATTGGACACTGAGTGTCAGTTGCCTACAAGTGATGAATCTGCCATTCTACCTCTTTGACCTAGGCTGGTGACATCGTCACATGCTTCCATTTCACAGTACCGCTCAACCTTCTATAAATTAGGGTCTATGGAGCTATAGCTTATAGAAGGACCAAGAGGCTAATAAGCTTGTGGGATCAGGTCCCTATGCTTGCTCTTGGCATGGAAAACGTCAGCAGGAAATTTTAGCAGACACAACAACCACTGCTGCCAAGGAAAACAACTGTGAAAACAACTGTGCCGGATGGGCTCCTCTGCAATCCTCCTCTACTCTGGGTAGACTAGTGAGAGCCTTCCCTTCCAAGCAGAAGGCAAGCAAAGAGAAAGCGGGGACCTTCTTTGGGTTGGGGGTTAGGAGGAAAATGTTTCCTCAGAGTTTAACAAGTCAAAGTTCAAACAACGGAGGAGTGTTCAGGGAGCTGAAACTGCAGAGCTCTTCACCTGGAGGAAGAGCAGGTGCCCCAGCATTACCAACCCTGCCATTGTCTATTATATTAGCGAATGCAGGTGTGTTGGCCTTGGCTACTGGGAAGTTCCTGCAGCTAGCAGACAGGGCATCTGCCCTATCTCAGGGATGGTTTGGAAGCAACATTTTCAGCCTGGCTCTATAAAAGAGACTCTAGCCTTTCTTGGGCACCTTGCCCCGCTGTCCAGTAGTGTACACTGCTACCCACAAATGAGTGGGTGGGTGGACTGAAATAAGATATACAGTACCTAACTCCTAACTACTGCTCTTGCTGATCTATCTTCAGTTTATCAATGATGCACATTTCCTTTGGGCATCTCAAACAGCCACAGATAACTGGTGTTATTCAATGGAGATCATCACTAAATGCTTTTCCACAGCTTTCGCTCTTTCTTCATTGAAAAGATAGTGACTCAGGGGATACATTATGTTTCGTTCATTTTTTCTGTATAGCCAGCAACAATTTTGAGCTCCTTTTGTTCTCCTTCTGGCACCTTCGCTAAATCTGAAGCATCTCTTCATGTACCATACATTTGCTTATTAGGCAGTAAGTTCTGGACTCCTCCTTTCAGAATCATGCTGTGGCTCAACAGCAGCTAAAGCTACAGATGACAACAATATTCCTCACTTTGTTAGAAGAACAGGAGTACAGTACTCCTTTAGAGTGTCTCTCTGAAGTGCAACATTGGAGCTGTTCAGGCATTAGATCCTTGTGGAAATTCTCAACCACATATGAGCCTCTCTCTCTCTCTCTCTCTCTCTCTCTCTCTCTCCATGGAGAGGAAAATGGACATGAGAAGAGTCCTTCTTTCAGATCAAGCCAAATGCTCATCTAGCCCAGAATACTCTTTCCTGAGTGGCCAACCAGATACCTTTAGGAAGCTGACAAGCAGGAGCTGAAGGCAACGGATTGAGATGAAGCAGGAGCTGAAGGCAACAACAAGTTGCAACCCTGCAACTTGTATTCAGAGGCATGCTGTTGCTGAACCTGGAAGTAGCCATACAGCCCTCATAACTAGTAGCCATTGTCAGACATCCTCTGTGAATTTGCCTAATCCCTTTTTGAAGCTATCTAGCTATCACCACCATGTCTTGATCCATAGGGTCCCATAGACTGATTAAGTGCTGTGTAAAGAAGCACTTTCTTTTCTTTATCCAACCCCCCCCCCCACCTCCCAAAATCTCCTGGTAAAAACTTCTCAAATCAGAAAGTATTTGAACATGATATTTCCCTGACCACGCCAGGATGGTGTAGTGGTTTGGGAGTCGGACTTAGACCTGGAAGATCCAGGTTCAAATCCCCGCTCAGCCACGAAGCTTCCTGGGTGACCTTGGGCCAGTCACTATCTCTCAGCCCCACCTACCTCACAGGGTTGTTGTGAGGACAAAAAGGAGGGGAGGAAATATGTGCACCACTTTGAGCTCCTTGGAGGAAGGGTGGTATAAAAAATGTGATTTTTTTTAAAAAAATCCCATTCTCTCCAGGGTGACAGACTGGATGGTGAGGGTGATATCACATTCAAATAAACAGTCCAGATCATTGACTTTTTCTCTCCACCTGGATGGGAAGGAGCTGCATGACAGCCCCAGACAGACTCATGGTGGGTTGGATCCTTCAGAATGTAGTAATTCTTCAACTGGTCCCATGTGTGTGACACAGTTAGATTTCAATATTCTTTAAAGCTATATTTTGCACTTCCCAACTTTTACTGAAGATTGCTATAGTCATTATGCAGATCAGCTATGGAGATTACATTTTACTGTTTCAGAGAGCAAGGCTATAGGAAAATAGCTATTTTTAATTTCTGTAAGTGCAACTGCTTTAAAAACATGAAATCCCATACTTTTTTTTCAACACCACATAACACCCTATGTATTCTCATCATTTAAATTTAATTTTTGAACTGTGTCTTGTTGGTACTGTTGTATATACAACAATATCAATACAAGACAAACACATAAAATCTAGCTGAAGGCAACCAAAATCACCATTATGATAAGGAAATTGTCTCTCTTACCGCATCATGCCCAAAAACACATTCGCAAGCTCTGATTTCCCTACCCCAAGACCAAAATATACGCTGAAACAGTTATTAGCCCTGATGGGATCAATTTTAAGACAGCTGGACTGAGTAGCCAGTGGACCAGGATTGTGATGAAATCTACCCCCACTATGGTTTGATCCACAGGGGGTGAATCCTATTGTTTTTTTCTTAAGTAAATAGCAGTCAAAGTAGGAAATCTGCTGCAGGGGAGGGGGAGGTAGGGGCCGGGCAGAGGTGGAACTTGCGGAGCGCGTGAAGCTGCTCCGGGCGCGGGGGGCATACTTACCCTCGTGCCTTGGCCGTCTTCATTTCGGCCTGCCCCCCCTCCCTGGAGCCTGTTTGGCTCCGAAATGAGACCAAAACCGATGGGGGGGGGGTTGACGTGACGTCACGCAGGCCCCGCCCTTGCTCCGGGTGCCGGGAGGGCTTCCATCATTTCTGGGGCCGGGCGGCCCAATATCCTCTCCTGAATTCCTGTGTGGCTTCCAAGTACTTCAAACTGCTGTAAAGAGTTTAAAAAAAAAAAAACTCAATTCACGGTGACTTCCAGTTGTGACATGAAACCGGAAGTCACTGTGAATCAAGTTTTTTAAACTCTTTACAATAGTTTGAAGTACTTGGAAGCTGCATGGGAGACCAGGAGCGGGCTGCTAAATTAAGGTCCTGTGATGCCGCGCCCAGCCAGTCCTTTATTTCCTGGAGTAGCCATCTGCGTTGAGACAAGTCCGCGGATGGCTATTCTGTGGGGGGGAAAGGCTATACCTGTAAACTGGGGGAAATAGTAGAAGTGCCATGGGGTCACTCTGGATTTAAAATTGTAAAGTACTGTATATTTTTTTTGTGTCTAAATACATTTTACTGAAAATGATTTACTGAATTGTGTCAATTCTAAAATGAGATTGCTCATTTGTCTAACAACAGCATTTGTGTAATATAGCTAATCTTGAAAAGGCAACTGTCTTGCAAACGCATAAGGTAAAGGTGACCCCTGACTATTAAGTCCAGTCGTGTCCGACTCTAGGGTGTGGTGCTCATCTCCATTTTAAAGCCGAAGAGCCAGCGTTGTCCGAAGACGCCTCCATGGTCATGTGGCCGGCATGACTCTCCTTGCCGCAGCGCGTAGCATGCAGCTGGAATACGGAGCGCTGTTTACCTTCCCGCAAGCGTTACCTATTTATCTACTCGCATTGACATGCTTTGGAACTGCTAGGTTGGCAGGAGCTGGCCAAGCAACGAGAGCTCACCCCATCGCGGATTCGAATTGCCGACCTTTCGATCGACAGCTCATGGTTCAGCGGTTTAACCCACTGCGCCACCCGCTGACCTCTTGCAAATGCATATCTGGATATAAAAAGAGTATATTCAGTAGCATCACACAGTAGCATTAAGAGTACTTTCTAAATGGACAAAATCCCAGCTTTCAGATCAGGTTTTTTTTTTTTTAAGGATCCTAAAAGGATCGATATTGACCCAACACCATTCAACTTTTCAGCAGGGTAAAATAATAATAAATTCTTCACAAAGGTGCACGAGGTACAGGGTGTTATGTATGAGAATACTATAATTTTATGGAGCATGTTCAAATTCTTTAGGAATACCCATTGAATGAATATGAAATTCCCAGGTGATGTCATTGGTCAAATCAGCCAAATCCAGCAATAAACATTTTATAACATCAACATTTTTAAAAAGCAGAAAAAGAAAACAGACAGCATAGCAATTGAATGGAGGATTCCAACCTGGAAAGGAGTGCCGACAGAAGGACTTGGTACATCAGAACATACAAACAATTTAACTTATGTGACAAAATGACTAATGTAATTCTTGAGGCACAAATAGATGGACTAGGCCTAGGGTGTTAGGAGATGGGTGTGATTTCACACCTGAAAAGGCAACTAGGTCCATCACTACTGGAATGGACCCTTTGCTTCTGGTACCCATGTTTCCTAAGTTGACATGGAAATGTAGTTAGTACAGTACTCCAAAAAAGAGGAACAAGAAATGATTGGGGGGGGGGGGAAATCACAAGAAGATTAGTGTCAGGCCTGTTGAACTTGTTAGATACAAGTCTCCTTAACTGCAGAGGGAAGAAATACAGATACTAAAGACCTGTTTCATTTTCAATATAATGAGGAAAATGAGGACAAGTACAAAAATATACACCAGGAGAGTGGCCACTGTCTTCAAGAGCAAAAAGCTCTAGCGTTTTCCGAGAACTGCTCTGCATTGGCATCGATCCCATTACGGGAATGCACAAAAGACCACAAAGAGGAACCCAAACTTTCAAATCAGTACTAAGTAACTCCGAAAGTTTCAAACTGAATCTAGTTCATCCTACCATAAATGAAGAGGTTTTTTGAGAATTCTTTGTAAAGATTCATGTCCTTTTGTTCATATGGAGAGGAAAGGAAGGTTACCAAATGAAATCATTCCCAGTGTTTGCCTTTGAATGGGCTAAATGAGTGGGAAACAGTTTTGACCAAACAAATGTGACTTTATCAAAAGTATAATCCATTATGAGTAGAATAGAATTATATAAAGCTTTTAGAGCTATTCTTTCTGTCTAGTGGAAATTTTAGTTATGAGTACTATTGTGCCAAGGACAGACCAGTCTTTTCCAGACACTTACCCTCTGACAGCATGAATAAGTCTCAGTGATGGATAGGCAGTTCGCACTTTCAATTTATTCTTAAGGATTAATGCATTAACCCACTCCACATGCTTCTCTCCGCCTTTGACCATGAAAGCAGGGATCCAAAGGACACTGTCATTCAGCATGGATAGTCTATGCACAAATTTTTCTCTGTCACTCTCATTCCGAAAGCCTCCAAATGCTCTTTGTACAACTGATGGGTTCATGGTAATAAAATCTGATTTAGTTCCCACATCGGCAGCAAACTCCACCACGGGAGCTAGATTGCACCTGAAGAGGAAGAGATTAATGGAAAAATAAAAATAAATATGACACATTAACTGAGATAAAAGAGTGTGCATGAAACAAAGGCTGAGAATGAACATGTGAGGAGGTTTTACAGCAGGTGAGCAAAAATACCAGTGGCATCTCCATGGTTTAACATAGCTTTGTACTGAGAATGGACACTCTGAACAGCCTAAAAAATATTGGGTGGAATCCAGAAGCATCTCAAATCCCACTGAGGACCTAATCACTTAACTGTGCACTTGTCATACCAAAATAAGTTTTCTTACTAACAAAATGGACCACTGACTGTAAGCTCATTACTTGGAAGTAGCATGCAAAGTAATGGAACGGACTTCCAAATGATCAGTTTATTATCAGAGTGTAAGTTACTACACAGGAGAGATGCTGTAAGCATTCTACCAGGGGACTTGAAATATTGAACTTCCTTGCTCAAACGTTTGCTAACGAAACCACCTCTAGCAAAAGTTCTGCTTCATTTGAACCTTTGCAAACTTTTGCGAGTGGCTGATGCTCGCAAAAGTTCCACTTTTTGTGAGCATACTTCAGCCTTTGTAAGGGAGCCATTGATGGTTCACGAAAGCTCAAGCTTTGGCAGACATTTGCTTGGAACGTGCAAAAATTCTGAACCTGATTTCAAGTTGAACACAAGAATGCTCAGGCATCCCATTACATGGTGCTCGTGATGTTATCATAGTGCTCATTACATAACCCACACACACACGCACAATTTCTCTCAGGATGCACATGCAAATATGCTGTCATGAGAATCATCAAAGGTACCATCCTATGAATAGTATTTCAAATCATAATGCAGCACTGCTTCCTTAATTATGTGGGAAAAATATAGACCCATTACATCTGCTATCATTTTATTCAGTTTTGTACACTGGTTGTGATCAGAGCTCCAAATATGAAATAACTTCCCGTTACCTTCTATGAAGAAGGAAGCACCAACCACTGGGGTAATGCCAATAGAATTGGACCATTAATCTGATTGTAAGAGTTGCATTTTAAAGAACTGTGTTTGTGACCTTCTTGGATTTTTGTTAAACTGAACGACAGAGTACAAATATTTTAATTATTTTTTTAAAAAAAACATAAGATGGAAAATGTGATATGTGTTCCAGTTTTTACAAAATCTATTTCTTTCACAATACTTTTTTCCTTTGTACCCTTATTTGCAAATATAACTTAAGGAGAGAACATGAATGTAATTGTTAAAGGATGGCCACAATATCCCCCCAAACATGTAACCAACAAAGTTAAACATCTATTCTAGAGTTATGCATCCATTCTAAAGTCCTTCAGTTCACAACTAATATTTTCTGAAGATGATGAAGGCTTGATAGACATGATGGGAAAAAAGGTTGGCTTGTTTTTTTCAGGCACTCCAAGAACAAGGAGAATGCTGGTCAAACTAGACCTCTTTAAAAGGAAGAAATTGGTAGTCTCAAATGTTCTACAACTGCTATTGCTCCCATATCCACTTTTGAGTACTGTACCCAACAAATTCCTACCGTTTTCAAAAGGTGATAATATGACTTGTGCGAGTACTTTTGCTGCACTCTACTTTTTTGGATCACTATGAGGTAGCTGCTATCTAATGGAGACTGCACTCCAAACCTCCAGGAATAGCTGGGAAGTCAATTGCACAGTTCAGGCAGAAGATACAAAACTGACTTTTAAAAATAGTTCCCTCTGTAACTAAAGCAGACAGATGGGACCTTGAAGTTGTTCCTACGCTGAGAGTCCATATGATGTACAAAATGGTTTTGTGGGTTTGAACAGGTGAAATCTAGTTCAAATCCACACTCAACCAAGAAGTTCATTCAAAGGTCTTGTTCAAAATCAGTTCAGCACACCGATTCAGTAGCCACTAGATGAATGCGCAGACAATGGGAGGCAGCAGCCTCCATGAGTTCAAATGTGCTCATGTGTGTGCAAGTGTAGACAATGTTCCATCCAATTGGAAACTCTGCCTTTTCAGGGTTCCCAATCATATGGAGCCTATGCAAATAACACATATAGACTCATTGCTGACATGCTCGAAAGTGAATACAGAGGAAGTGGAGCCTCTTACTGTTCACCACATTCATTGTACACATGGGAGTATAGGCAGGTAACATGTGAATAGGGCTCCTTCTCTGAGAAGGAAATGAGTATTTCTTACAGAACAGTCCTCTGCATGTTTATTCAGAAGTTATGGTGCAATCCTGCATAGGACTGTGCCGGCGGAGTGATTTCTCCGCTGGAACAGAGTGTTGCAAATAAGAACATAAGAACATAAGAAGAGCCTTGCTGGATCAGGCCAAAGGCCCATCTAGTCCAGCTTCCTGTATCTCACAGTGGCCCCACCAGATGCCTCCGAGAGCACACAGCCAACAAGATAACCTGTTTCCTGTTGTCACTTCCTTGCACCTGGCACAGAGAACCTACTTCTAAAGCGAGGAGGTTGCCTATGGCTTGTAACCTGTGATGGTCTTTTCCTCCATGAATCTGTCCAAACCCCTTTTAATGGTATCTAGGCCAGGTGCCGTCACCACATCCTGTGGCACCTGTGGCACCATAAGGCACTTTGCAGCACCTTCAAAGTAAGCGGTGCCGGCCCGGTACCGCTGAATCTGTCACCAGACGAGGAGAACCCAGCAGCCAGATGCAGGCAAGTCCTGCGTGAGGTGGGGGGGCAGGCCAGGGGTGACTGGGGAGGGTGCGATTAGCTGGTCAGGTCAGGGATGGGGCGGGGATATCAGCGGTGCGCTCCATCGATATCCAATACCCCTTCCCAGACCTGGTCGGCCTTACACAGCCTCCCCAGATTTGCACCAGCCATTTTGCCGGTGCACATCCATGGAGGCTCATTGGGGCTGCTGGGGCTGTCCCTGGGGGAAAAAGATGAACATTCCTTTGCCCCGAGGTGTACCCCAGCTCC
The DNA here is from genome assembly GCA_026170595.1 of Plestiodon gilberti rubricaudatus. Classification (NCBI taxonomy): domain Eukaryota; kingdom Metazoa; phylum Chordata; class Lepidosauria; order Squamata; family Scincidae; genus Plestiodon; species Plestiodon gilberti. The sequence continues at coordinate 44,800,207 of JANXHW010000002.1, forward strand.
GCAGGCACAGGCCCGATCCTGTGCAGGATTCGGCGCAGCACACTTAGCCAGGATTGGGCAGTTAGTCTCACTGCATTCAATGGGACTTACTCCCAGGTTAAGGCTGCAATCCTTTGCACATTTTCCTGGGAATAAGCCTCATTAAACATAATGAGACTAACTTCTGTGTAGACATGCATAGGAGTGTGCTATTAATCTAGTAGTAGTCATGCAAAATCCTTTCATGTTGCAATCTGCACTGATTTCCTGTTTCGAAATATTAAGGCTAAAACAGCACAGCCCTTAAACTACGTAGTCCTTTCAATACCATTGTTTCCAGGTCACCCACTGATTACATCGGAAATCCTTCTACAAAAATATTATGGCAAGTTTCTATGGCAAAGGAATCAGCAGTAGTGCAGTTTTTCTAGTGGAAGAGATGAATCACTTATATTTTTGTGGTTGTTCATATTTATAGTCCTGCACCTGCTTACCCAAACTAATACACAGTCTGGAGAATGAGAGTCATTTCCAGTATGTGCTCCTATTAGCAGGTTCAGTCAGCGGACAGAACCATGTTGCAAATGGCTGAAATGTCTGCAGGCACGTTTGCAAGATGAAATGCTTTTAGAACTCTAAAGAGCTATTGAGATCTAGGCCTGAGTCTGCCAGAGCTTTTGAGAACAATCTACCCTGTGGCTTTCGGCGAAATCCACCGTAGAGATCCGGCCGGCGGCCCAGGGCTGCCCGCCAGATCCTATCCCTGCTCCGGGCCGTGCTGCTGCAACCCGGAGATCTACTCAAGGAAGGGGATGTTCGTCCCCTTCCCCGGGTGTAAACCAGGGCAGGCCCAATCGGCCTCCTCGGATTTCTGCCAGCGAAATAGCTGGTGGAAGTAGGAGGCCATCTAACGGCCAAGCTGGCCTAATGGGGACAGGGATATGGCGAACGCCATCCCCTCCCCCTCCCAGGCTGGCTTGGTCAATGGCCCCCTTCCCTCGCTGCCCGGACCACCCATGCGGCCGCCGCCAGAGCCTTACTTCCTCCGTCAGCCAATTGGACGTCCCGGCGACAGAGTGAGGGCAACCGGCCTTGCACTGTCCTCCCTTACTCCTGAGTCATCACAAATATTCCTTCACTGGATCCGTAGTTAGGATTGGTCTGTTTGTTTACGGGTTTTTGTTTCTTCCCATGCTCTTTGCAGTCCCACCCTTGGGAATGTGCCTGACAAACTGTACAACTCTTCTGAAAGCCACATCTGCATCAGCCAACCAGGACCTATAACATGATCTATTGGCAAGAGAGTGGAGGACCAAATGCGACAGGGCCCTCCCATGAGATATCTGTTACTGCTGTGACTTGTGCATAATAATACTCACCATAGGGTGAATGCTAACATTTTGGCAGCTAGACATGGCCAATGTAACATGTGCTCCAGCCATTGATCAGTGAACCAATTTTTTCATCCAAGTTTTTCTGGCTTTAAAAAATAGGTGCATAAAACTGCCTGTATTCCGACCTTAATAAAAACAACAACAGCCAGCTCTTCTTAGTTTTTCCTTCTTCTGATTTTCTACGTGACCACCTATTTCACAAGCCATTGCAATTTTCCTCCTTTTCAGATTTGGTTCTTCCCTATGAAGCCTGCAGGGTTTATGTACTCTCACTGTATAAAAAATTGATGGGATTAGCAAAAAACCAAACTCTCAACTCATCCAATATTTCACATTCCTTGGTGTTGGCAATGCATACTTATGGGCCAGCCAGGACTGAAGAAATATTTCTGATTCGTAGGTGCTAGCTTGCAAATTTGCAGTTCACAGATGCTGAAATACCTGAGATGGTTTCCTGCCTTGTGTACATCTCGGCTTATCACAATTAATTCAGAAAAGAAATGGATAGAAGCATCATAATATAAAGTTGAACAGTCAGTAGAGGTGCTGAACTAGTATATCAATGAACATTTCCTATGGTTTCTAGCATAACTTAAAGTTAACCTGCAGACGTGGATAACAAAGGCCATGGGAATTCAAATCTCAGAGATCACAATGCCCACACAGGGCTTGTACTTCCCTTAAAAAAAAAGTCAATACAGGCTGGAAAAAAGCCATTAATTGAGATTGCAGTGGAAGGAAGAGATTTAAGGAGGGAAGCAATCCAAAACTAATCAATATCTCTCACAACTTTGAACCTTCAGGTACAAACCTGCTTGTGAACATATGCTTAAACTGTCCATTCCTCTCTGCAAAAGATGTAGGTTCACACCCCAGCCATCTCTCGCCTTGACCACTGCAACCTTCTCCTCTCTGGTCTTCTGTTGTCTCATCTCAGCCCACTTGCCTCTACCCAGCACTCTATCGGGCCCTTCCTTAAATCCCTCCACTGGCTGTCTGACTACTCCCGGAACCAGCAAAGACTTCTGGTCCTTCCCTTCATAATCTGGGATGGCCTCTTCCCTCCTTACCTCTCTGCTCTCACACCCCAGTACACTCTTAGACATCCTAAGGCTTCTCAAATGACTCCACCCCATCCTCTGACACTCTCTCTCTCTCTCTCACACACACACACACACACACACACACACACACACACACACACACACACCTTCATGAAAGCAGTGCAAATTCATGTTGCCCCCACTATGGTTCCTTTCTGTTGTGCGGATGGAGGAAGGAGGACTGGTGCAAACTCCGTTCAATGCACACTTTGCTTGTGGGTCTCTTGGCAAGGCTTCTTATATATGCCTAACAATGGCTATTTTGTCTACCACTTCTCAGCTGGACCAGAACAGAGTGTTCTTCAGTTCTCTCTGCCTATCTCAGGCTCTCACCTATTGCAGTGGAGTACTGGTGGAGCACCAGCGGGTGGCGCAGCGGGTTAAACCGCTGAAACATAAGCTGTCGATCGAAAGGTCGGCAGTTCGATTCCCGCGACGGGGTGAGCGCTCGTTGCTTGGCCAGCTCCTGCCAACCTAGCAGTTCCAAAACATGTTAATGCGAGTAGATAAATAGGTACCGCTTGCGGGAAGGTAAACAGCGCTCCGTGTTCCAGCTGCATGCTACGCGCTACGGCAAGGAGAGTCATGCCGGCCACATGACCATGGAGGCGTCTTCGGACAACGCTGGCTCTTCGGCTTTGAAATGGAGATGAGCACCACACACTAGAGTCGGACACGACTGGACTTAATTGTCAGGGGATACCTTTACCTTTACCTTTACCTTACTGGATTCATTACATGACGAGACAGGGCAACTAGGAAGACCTCTTGTACATGAAACAGGAAGCACATGCTTTGTAATAAAAAAAAGGCAGACATCTGCATGTGAAGACAGTACTCATTGAAATGAATGTTGCTTACCACAAAGTCTAGCAAAAAGGCAGAAACTGGGTTGAGGATGTTCTGCATTATGGCAGAAGTAGCAAATCTGGCGCAAACAGATCAGACGGCACTTTTACCGAAGTTTTCGATTATAGCACTTTCACAATCAAAGACATGATGGTGATTCTAACTAATCAGGAACTCTGTTTTTTTCTGCAGTTTCTCAAGTCCTGTTGCCAAGCAAATAATTTGTCTTTCTGTTCCATTTAGGTTTTGCTTGCAGGATGTAAAAATATATGGGGGCTTTGATGGCAAAAGGAAATTTTACTTAACCTTTTCATACACCTATCCGTGGAAAACTGTAACAGACCGCATCTCTTATAAGTTCAGGAAGAGGCAGTTCAACCAATTAAACTTTTTGTGATACCAAGAAACTGCTACAAAAACAAACAGGACAAAATTCTGAGCAGACTATTCAGCTAATCTGACTTGTTCTGTATCGGAGCTGATTTGCTTACCAATTGTCAGGATCTTGTATGGCAAACTGGGTTCTGAAACTGAGAAAACAAATTTTGTTCCTGCTGACAACCCAGCAAAAAATGTCTTTCCCGCTGACAACCAAACAATAGGCAGCTTATGTGAAATTAGGGCCTCTCTACTGTTCACCAACCTAGACAAGCGCTTGTGCTAACGTAGAAAATCGGTTGCTAGAATCAATTAAAATCCAGCAAAATTAGTACACATATAATTTGAGGTTTGAATTATTATGTCTTGTGCAAGAATCCACACTTTTCCAAGCATAGACATGATGCTGCTCATTCGGTACAGAAACAAATTTAGGCTGCCTCAGGAAAGTGGTTTTTTTTTTTTTTTTAATATATCTTCAAAGTATATATTTACGGGTCCAGGAGAGAGCACTGCTTGCTAAAACAGCAGCAGTGGCATCAGCATGCTGGAATTGATGATTTTGCAAGAAACGGAAAGTTTAAAAAAAAAACACCTCCCATTCTCAGTTCCTACTTGCATGTATGAAGTCTGAACATAACTCTCAGCCTATTTCCTTTGCAGAAGATGCACATCTAGTCAGTAGGCAGTAAATGCATAAAAAAGCAGAGGAAAATATGTAAATGTCAAGGGTAAAGACAGAACAGGGGACCTAGTTTCACCCATATATATCAAAAGTTCACCATAAAGCTTTTCAGCCTCCTGGAAGTGAAAACTTCACCTGCCCTGTCATCTGGCCCCTGGGCAAGGTGAAAACCCTGCCTGGAGCAACCAAAATGCTCCCTTTGGGCCTTGGGGAGCAAACTGAGGGCCCAGTCCTATCCAACTTTCCAGCGCTGATGCAGCCATGTCAACGGGGCATGTGCCGCTGCATCCTTTGGTGGGGGAGCAGTCACGGAGACCACAGAGCTGGAAAGTTGGATAGTATTAGGCCCTGAACCAGTTAAAAGTGGACTATCATTTAGAACTCTCTCTGGCGTTCCAAAGAAGGGCAGTGCCAAAGAGTGTTCAAACTACCGTACAATTGCACTCATTTCACATGCTAGCAAGGTTATGCTCAAAATCTTACAAGCTAGGCTTCAGCAGTACGTGGACCGAGAACTACCGGAACTACAAGCTGGGTTTCGAAGAGGCAGAGGAACTAGAGATCAAATTGCCAACATGCGCTGGATCATGGAGAAAGCCCGAGAGTTCCAAAAAACCACCTACTTCTGCTTCATTGACTACGCAAAAGCCTTTGATTGTGTGGATCACAACAAACTGTGGCAAATTCTTAAAGAGATGGGGGTACCAGACCACCTTACCTGTCTCCTGAGAAACCTGTATGCAGGTCAAGAAGCAACAGTTCGGACCGGCCATGGAACAACTGACTGGTTCAAAATTGGGAAGGGAGTACGGCAAGGCTGTATATTGTCACCCTGCCTATTTAACTTATATGCAGAGTACATTATGAGAAATGCAGGGCTGAATGAATCGCAAGCCGGAATCAAGATTGCCGGGAGAAATATCAACAACCTCAGATATGCAGACGATACCACCCTAATGGCAGAAGGTGAAGAAGAACTAAAGAGCCTCTTGCTGAGGGTGAAAGAGGAGAGTGCAAAAGTTGGCTTGAAACTCAACATTAATAAAACTAAGATCATGGCATCTGGGCCCATCAATTCCTGGCAAATAGAAGGGGCAGAAATGGAAGCAGTAACAGATTTTACTTTTTTGGGTTCCAAGATCACTGCAGACGGAGACAGCAGCCATGAAATTAAAAGACGCTTACTCCTTGGAAGGAAAGCTATGGCAAACTTAGACAGCATAATAAAAAGCAGAGATATCACCATGCCAACAAAAGTTCGTATAGTCAGGGCCATGGTGTTCCCAGTAGCAATGTATGGTTGCGAGAGTTGGAACATAAGGAAGGCTGAGTGCCGAAGAATAGATGCTTTCGAACTGTGGTGCTGGAGAAGACTCCTGAGAGTCCCTTGGACTGCTAGGAGATCAAATCAGTCAATCCTAAATGAAATCAACCCTGACTGTTCCCTGGAAGGACAGGTACTGAGGCTGAAGCTCAAATATTTTGGCCACCTAATGCGAAGAGAGGAATCTCTGGAGAAGACTCTGATGCTGGGAAAGATTGAAGGCAAAAGGAGAAGGGGAAGGCAAAGGATGAGATGGTTAGACAGCATCACCGATGCAACGAACATGAAAATGAGCGAACTCAGGAAGATAGTGGAGGACAGGAAGGCCTGGCGGGATGTGGTTCATGGGATCACGAAGGGTCGGACACGACTTAACGACTGAACAACAACAACTGGCGTTCTAATCTGCAGAATGTGGCTTTACAAGAGTCCGTATCATTCATATGATCAACAGCGTGCTCATTTGTTTGTTTGTTTTTTGGTCCCCATGGAGTGACTTTTTGGGTTCTGTACATAAAGAGTCTTCTAAAGAGACCTGCCTGATCATCTTGCTTGGCAGTTTCAAAAGGCTAGTTTTCCATTTGAATAACAGGTCCCACACACAAAAATAAAATTACACAAATTAATGACATGCATCCTTCTAGCACGACACCTCAACCTCTGCTTTGGAAATAGCTCCACCGATTTATAGAGCCGAATCCCAGAGAATGTGATTTATGGTTTTAAAAGTGAATGTCTCTCAAAGGCTTTCTTCTTGTTTATGCATATACAATCTCTGAAACTACATGCAGATTAATTTTCCATCTGAGATTGTCCAGATCCATTCATTATACAAATAAAATGTTTATATAGTAAGTCCTTAAGACTACCATCCCGAGATATGAACAACCATATGCAATCTAGATTGCAACCATGGTGGGGCAAAGCATTAAAGCCCCCATCAGCCCCTGCTGCGGTTTTACTCCAGATCACCACCCCCTCCTCCAATGCACTACTGTATTAAAAAACAGCTCTTAAAGGACCAGTTTACGCATTTCTCATAATGCTTGGCCCTGAGCCTCCCTACCCTAAGAACTGAGACATGCCTTTTCCACATTGCATAACACCACTGCACACAGAGCTAGAAACACATAATAATGACCACACATGTGAGACACACTACAGGCTGTAGTATGTGGCTTTTTCTGAGGTACATGTTGTCTGTGGGTACAGGGGGGATTTAATGTGTGGGCAGAGAGAGGGACAAAAAGAGAAAGTACACTCAAACTGATTCCAGAGAATGCCTACCTTCAGACTATATTGTATGTTTCTTCACATTCTTATCCCTCATTCCAGTCTATCAAACAGCCCACTTTAATTGTGCTGCCCTACTCATTTCCCACATACTCTTAGCTCAATTCTCACCCTGGAGCCAGAACAATAGAAAGTCAATAGCTTATTTGCGCGCAGACTAGCAAGGCTACTTTAACCAGCTGAAAACAAAGCTCAGTTGCTATTTTCATTTTATATCTAGTTCCTGAAATGTTCCAGATTCTGATGAGGAGTTCAGCGTCCCTAGCATTTTCCCCAGAGTTAACCATGGAAGTCAACACTCTGACACATTTGATCTATTTATTTTTGTGAAATATCCAGTCAATTCTTCACTGAGTTTCTATGGAACAGCATGCAGCAGACCATGCCAATCTCAGAAGAACAGAAACTTATATATGAATTATCTTATTTTGTGTAATGCAGGCTACTTCCAGAGAACAGAACTGAGAATGGGACAGTTTATTGGGATAACCTATTGGGAGGTTATCTGGAGATTTTGTTCCCTCTTACACCCAAGGCAGACTGCTATTAGCTAAATAAACACATGAGGCATAGGCTGAGTGAAGTTGCAAAAAGTGAAAGTTTACTCACAGTTTCAGTTCATATATACAGCATCTGGTTAAGACCAGAAGTTACTCTAAACGTAGGATGGAACACCCCTATAGCTGGTGTTCCCTGCATGAGGTGTGCTGTATGATGGCCGCTGCGCTCGAGAGGCCAGCCTGGCACATCCTACCTCGTTGAGGTCAGGAGAAGAAGAGAGAGAAGAAAGGCTAGGAGAAGGAGGAAATAGTCAGGGAGCCACGCGCCTTCCTTGGAACACAGAGAGGTCAAAGTAAAGGTCCTTTACAGGTGACCAGACAACATACTGCCCCCCAGTGTCCAGCAGATGAAAGCTGCCCATCTCCAACACAGTTCAGGGGTATTTTTTTTCTGTGTGCTGCCTTACAAGAATGTCCTATTTATCATGCCTAATCTTGTTGTTGTTCAGTCGTTAAGTCGTGTCCGACCCTTCGTGATCCCATGAACCACATCCCGCCAGGCCTTCCTGTCCTCCACTATCTTCCCGAGTTCGCTCATTTTCATGTTCGTTGCATTGGCGATGCTGTCTAACCATCTCATCCTTTGCCTTCCCCTTCTCCTTTTGCCTTCAGTCTTTCTCAGCATCTTCTCCAGAGTCTTCAGTCTTTCCCAGCTTTCCCAGAGTCTTCTCCAGAGAGTCCTCTCTTCGCATTAGGTGGCCAAAATATTTGAGCTTCAGCCTCATTACCTGTCCTTCCAGGGAAGCCCAAATCCATATTCATTTAGCACAACACAATAAATGCGTATATTGTTGATGTAAATACTAATCATGAATGTTTATCTTGTCTTGTACCTCCATGGATTTTAGCTAACTTGTTTAACACATTGAGAAAAGAATCATGTCTGGTGTACTAAGAATTGCACTGTTTTAAAAAAATAGATTCAGCTTGAAGCTGCCTTATACTGAATCAGACCAATTGTCTCTCTCGGTAGGGCTTCAGGCAGGAATCTTTCCCAGCTCCATCGGGTGACTCCAGAAATTGAACTTGCAAAGCAGGTGCTCTATTATGGAGCTACAGCCCTTCCCCAAAGTACAACTTTTTCCATAACACTTTTCAGAAATGAAATAACCCCTGTGACAAATATGATGATTAAAACTCACATTTGGCATCCTGCAATCTGGCTAGCATCACTAGGTCTACATTGCTCAGGGTGAAAGGGGACTAGATGACAGGACATTCTATATCCAAATGGAGTAATAGGAGAGTTAACTGTAAGTTACAGTAACAGGTGGTGATACTAACAAAAGATCCAGTCCTCAAAAGTACTTTATTGGTATAAGCCTTATGGAATCTTTCACTTACAGCATTGTACATGTAGAAGAATGTTAAGTATCTGTTCACATTTTTGACCTTTATCTTTATATGTGTTTTAGCCTTAAGGTCAAAACCCCTTATAAAAATTAGATGCATTCTTAAGATTGTGAAAAGGTCATTCTTACCATTTTGTATAAGAAATGACCTATAAATGTGTTGGCCAGCATTCTTGTAATTTTGGGGAAAAAAACCTTGACCAATGCTCTTCCTTGATTAAGTAAAGAATAGTATGGCATTATTTGACATATACAGTACTCTGATAAAGCAACTCATTTAACTGAATGTACTGATCAGCTGCAACCCAGACAAAGTCGGCACTTTTAACAATCCAAGCTTATGCATGTTTAGACCAGTTGTGGTGAACAGGAATCCTTTCATCCAAATGGGAAACCCCCAGTTGTACAATAAGACATTGGTTTGTCTTTAGGCATCCCATGTGACTTTGCCACCATGTCCTTTGTAGCCTGCATGACTGCTGGTAAAGCTGAACCTGAGATGTGAATTGACAGCATCACATAGCCCAGGTACAATAATGGTCCTGAAGGAAAACATTGGCATTCTGATATATTTTGCTCACATCTGCCCACTGGTCAAGTCGATCAACCTGACCATGACTGATGGGAAGTCCTGGAGATTGGGCCAAATTTCCTGCTGTTGAGGTAGCCAATGGGAAAGGTAAGATGTCAAACCCTTGTACCACAAAAAAAGGGAGGGCTTGATTGAGATGTTCCAGCACTTGGAGAAATACTTGTACATGGTTGTCATGCCCTCCATACCCTGGAGGTGAACAAAGGAACTGCAAATAAGTACTGAACATGAAAGCTTTCATGGCCAGCAATTATCTTCAAAGATTTGAGTATTATGGGTACCATAGCCATGTATAATAAAACAGACTTGAATAAAAACAAATATACAATCCTACTTGCGTCTTTCGTTTCTTTCCGTTTCAACAAGACAGACAGAAATCTATTAAAATCCAAAGTCCAGTGTTTTAGAATTCCAACGTTTCGTTTCCTGTTCCCGGAAACATTGTCTAGGAAGCAATCTAAAAGATTGAAGTTAGTTACATACTGACCAGCGCTACTGTCATACAGATTTTAATAGATTTCTGTCTGTCTTGTTGAAACGGAAAGAAACGAAAGACGCAAGTAGGATTGTATATTTGTTTTTATTCAAGTCTGTTTTATTATACATGGCTATGGTACCCATAATACTCAAATCTTTGAAGTACTGAACAGCCCAATCCTATGCTTGATTTATGACAGCAGAACTTGTGTTCCATTGTTGTAAATGCAGCAGTGCTGCCATAAATGGTGCACCATTGCTGAGCGCGAGGGAGCCAGCAGTGGAAGCAGCTGGCCACTCCCCCACATACACATACACACACCAATGGCTCACTCAAGCTGCAGCAGAGGAGGTAAGGCGGTAGAGGGGACAGGTCGTGAGCAGGGAGGGGAAGGTTCGGGGTGGGGAGGGGAGCGGGCTAGAGGGGGTGGATCTCAGCAAAAGTGCACGTCAAATCCTATTTCCAATTTTCCAAACTGTCCCACCCCCTTCCTTTCCTCGGACATACGCCCGCTACACATTTGGCATGGGTCCAAGGAGACCCATAGGCAATCAGGTGGCCTACCAGGTGGTCAGGTTACCTTTGGTGATCATCATGCAGCTAAATCTGATTGGCTACATGGCACCATGATCTGATAATGTACACTAAGCTACACCTGAGTGGCTGGGAGCATTGTATTGACAGTCCCCATTGACAGTCCCCATCCCTGATGCTTACCAAAGTGAAGTCTCACTGAATGCAACAGGACTGCCTCTCTAAAACCACGCTTAGGACTGAAAAACATAAGTTCCACTAATTTCAGTGGAAGAGTTGAGCACCTGATATTGAAATAAATGAGACTTGAAAGTGCTTTACTTTGGCAGGATCATGTCCACGCTATTTTTCTATATGCTTAGTAATTGTGAGCTGCAGCTTATGAAGCACAATGGGCAATAAACATATCCTAGCGAAGTCAATGGCAAGGCTCAGATTGATTTTAATGGTTCTGGATGGCACCCAATGCCCTGTATTTCCAACTAAAACTTGTTTTACATTCATACAGCGACAGCCTATTAAACACTGCCGCAACTCCTTTTAATTTCCTGCTGACCTTTGACAATGCACAACGTTATGTTTTGGACAAGCAAACAAATTATTGAAAATAAAATATGTGACTACATTTGCACATGCAGTCGGAATATCATTTTCAGTGCAGCATGCAAAGGTTCAGATAGATGACTTCCAATTCCCTTAATGGGAGCTCTCTGGCTAATCCCCAATGCATTTCATGTAAATTTTACCCCATACAGTGCATATATAATATTGTGAAGGTGGTAATTTCCTGCTATGGCTACTAGCAGGAAAGACAAAATGAAAACATTCCCTTTTTTGTAGCTCTAGCTCGCTAAGGAACAGTGTGTGTGCGCGCGTGGGGTTTTTTTGCCTGCGTACAGAGGAACAAGACCTTATGAAAACAATATTACAAATCTCTCCACAGTCTCCAACAGTGCAATTCTCATTTACAATATATAGATGGCCCTGCTCGTTCTGTATTGAAATATATTTAACTTTAGGCACCACACAGGGAAAGATGTCGCTCAGAAATTCCAAATGACTGTTCCAAGTTAAAGCATTTGCGGTTCATTATTGCTGAAGTAACAGACAATCTGTCAAGCAAAAGATGACTGCTCACCTTATAACAAACTCATGGCTGTCAATCTCTTTCCCACAGCCGCTATCCAGGAGGATGCCAGAATTGCCGACAACAGCACATGTCTTAAATCGACGGTTCTTCATTGGAGAAACTTCAGGAAGAAGACTGTGCAAATCCTGAGAAATGTTTAGTGTACGGCGTCTGTCTAGCACATAGTGGATTACATCTCCTGGCTTGAAGCTGCTTTTGACAACTGAGACATCTCTTTCTGCATCGAAGAATCGAAGAATGTTCTTCCTGAATTCCAAACAAAGAAACAAACTTAAAGTACCTCTGTAAGACTTATTCCAGAAGAGTCGACTGCTGCTTGCAGCATAATCTTTCATACACACTTCAAGGTAGGTCCAATGCAACAGGAGCTGACAGACATTAGGTGCCCAGGTCCCAGAGGTTGTGAGCTCTCTTTTCCTCCTCCTCTCTTACCTCATACTGTATGTAGTGTCTCTAGTTTGAAGCAACTCATAGTTTGCTATTTCACCTGAACCAGCAAACTATGGTTTGTACTTGCACTGCAAACCAGGATTGGAGACCAGGTCCCAGAGGTTGTGAGCTCTCTTTTCCTCCTCCTCTCTTACCTCATACTGTATGTAGTGTCTCAAGTTTGAAGCAACCCATAGTTTGCTATTTCACCTGAACCAGCAAACTATGGTTTGTACTTGCACTGCAAACCTGGATTGGAGACCAGGTCCCAGAGGTTGTGAGCTCTCTTTTCCTCCTCCTCTCTTACCTCATACTGTATGTAGTGTCTCAAGTTTGAAGCAACCCATAGTTTGCTATTTAACCTGAACAAGCAAACTATGGTTTGTACTTGCACTGCAAACCAGGATTGGAGACCAGGATTAAACCCTGGTTTCCCATTTCAATTTGCAGAGCAAGTGCAAATCATAGTTAGATGATTCAGATGAAGGAGCAGACTATAGTTTTACTTCAAACCAGGAAGGCAGGCAAGGAATAGCTGCCCATGAGAGAAGGAGGAGAGTGATGAGGAATCATGCAAGCACAAGGCTTTAACCTCTCACTCACATAGAACAAAGCCATAATTTGGCACTATGTCTGAATCACCCTTTCATTAGGACGCATCACGAATGTGAACAAGAGGGTTTTGTCTTAGGACAAGTCCATAGCTCAAGAAACCAGCCAGTATTCAAGACTGCAACAGCAACAGCATCTTAAAAATTAAAAATAAAATAGAAAATCAATCATTTATGGATTCATTAAAACGTTGATGAGACTGCATTTCTAAAGTTAAAATTAAAAGCTATTTATTTATTTATTTATAATATTTTTATCCCGCCTTTCTCCCCAAAGGGACCCAAGGCGGCTTACAACAGAAAAAAAGAAAATACAATACAAAAAATACAATACAAAAATATTAAACATTTTAAAATAGTAAGAAACAATTAATGAAAATTAATAAAAACAGTATCTAAAAATCGATTTAAAAGATTATTACTACAATTAAAACAGGAGCCTAAAAACAGCAGCACCCCCACCTGTACCAGCGAGATGTTAAAAAGGCAAGGGCTCAGAAGGCTTCTTTGAACAAGAAGGTTTTTAGGCCTCGCCGTAAAGTGTCCAAGGAGGGAGCAGTTCGTAAGTCAAAGGGGAGGGAATTCCATAAGGTTGGTGCCACTACTGAGAAGGCACCTCCCAAGGCAACGGCACCCGCAAAAGGGCCTTCTCTGATGATCTAAGGAGATGGGCCGGACTATATAGAAGTAGGCGGTCTCTCAAATATCCTGGCCCCAAGCCGTATAGGGCTTTAAAGGTCAAAACCAGCACTTTGAATTGGGCCCGGAAACAAATCGGCAGCCAGTGCAGCTGTCAGAGGAGCGGCCCGACGGAGTCGAACCACCTACCTCCAGTGACTACACGGGCCGCCGCATTCTACACTAATTGCAGTTTCCGAACCGTCTTCAAGGGCAGCCCCATGTAGAGCGCGTTACAATAATCTAGTCGCGACGTCACCGTGGCATGGATCACCGTGGTCAGGTCTGCTACAGCTTGCTTTTAAAATTCAAAAGTTCTGCTTCTGCTGATCCATTTTTATTGATTTGTTTTAATTTATACAGCAACCAATAGTTCTAAAGCAAGATTCAGATCCAATCATGTCATATTGACAATAAACGTCACCCATGGAGCCTTTCTCATGTGGTGGATCAGAAGACACCTATTCAAGGAATTTATGACTGTACTGACTTCTACCTGGGAATTAAATTTTAGGGCCAGCACACACATGTGCAGTAACATCATGTCGGCACAGCCATGCTCAATACTTCAAGCTACAAGACAATTTCTGGAACACCGAACTGGATTCGAAAGAAAGAATATGTTGAAGCTCCTTTGAAAGCCTAAGGGAAAGTGAGACAGGATATTATTATTTTTTTTACATTGTCCTGTGTCTTAAACTTTACTAAAATGCAAGTGGTTGCTAGAACTTTCATGTAAATGTGAAGCCATGTCAACATGAAGAACATCTGATGATTGAACATGCGTGTGGGACAGAGTAATGAAGCAGAATGAGAAATATTAAAACCTGAAATGCCTAGAGCTCCTGGTAAATGATATGAGGCAAGGAAAAAGGTTTCCATTTCCTATCCTTTCTTTTCGGAAACATAAAGCCTATTTTTCATTCCTAATGTCATCTTGTACACAAATGGGCTTAAAAGCCTTTCAGGTTCAATATGCCTAGAGAGGCAAATTGAAAGAATTTGGGGGGGGGGGGAAGAGAAGAGAAAAAAGAAGCAACTGATCTAACTACATTAAAGGCCTGAGGATTTATGTAGCATTGACAACTTTTTACTCCATTGGGGGGTACCAGTGATTCTTCTGTAACTACAACCATACTGAATATGCCCCTCATTCACAGCTACAAAGGGCAGAGAAGGCTTTTTTCATATACAGGTGTCCCCCGCTTAACGATGGGGTTATGTTCTGGAAAACCCGTCATATAGTGAAACCATCATTAAGCGAGTCCTCAACGTAACACAGTGGAGTTGTAATAGGGAATGAATGGCAAACACAGTGTACATTATGTGTGTAACACAAAGCACAACAAGATTTCTACCTGTCAATGGAGGTAGAAACACACACACAAACACAGAGTTAAAGACAACAATTTTTTGCATTTAAAATACAGTACTGTAGCTTTAGTTCTTTGTTTACACTTTGGGAACCTCCGTCATATATGCGGATCGTCATTAAGCGATCCGTCATTAAGAGGGGGACACCTGTAGTGTTGTGGCATTCTGGAGGACAAAGAGGGGAAGATTATTCCAGTGTGATGCCTTCACAGAATCAAAGCTAAGTTTCAAAAGAAATCCTAGCTCTACCATCTATACATCAAACACAGTATCGGCCTTTTGAGTCCGAAATGTATTACAATAAACTCCTCCCAAAAACTCACAGAAACCACTAGCTTTTTAATCTTTTAACTTTTGAGAGCTGCCGCAGCATAGCAGCTAGGAATGGGAGATGGGAAATCTCCACTGAGGTGGAAGCCATGCTCAGGGATGTGCAAGTGGCCCCATAGATGGGTCTTCACTTTGCACCCTCCTTCCGCAAACTGTACCTCTTTTGAAGGACCAGGCAGGTACACAGTCATATCTGGCCCATCCTTGCACCACCACCCCAGCTATCTTCACTTTCAGCAGGATCAGGCCAGGTGGGGCAGTGTCATGTAGTCATCATGGTCATGGGGCCATGTACCATCTGCCATACTGCGAAGTACCACTAGTGGTACTAACTTCACTGATTAAAAAGCTGGGACATATCCTGGGGGATATGTCCCAAGGAAAAACTGATCAAAATGAACCTTAAAGAAACACTTGTGAAATATGTAGAGTTTCCATCGTCCCCGAACACAGTTCGTTGGCACAATCCCCCATGCACATATGTTGAATCACCCTCCTGCATTGCATAGATTGACAGGAGGGACTGTCTTCTGGCCCAAACAAGACAGAAAATGGGAAGTATCAGTGACAAACACATTTTTCTGGAAAACAGCTGGCAGCTTTTGAGAGAAAGTTACACTTCAAATCAAATCAAATGTACAGTATTGTATAACTGGGCTGTACCCACCTAGCATTTTGAGACCCATTCTACTAAAATGATGTCCTGAAATGCTAAAACTCAGCCAGGCTGACACACGTCTGACAGGACTGCATTTACTGGATTGCAACCAGAAGCCAAAAATATTTCTGCCAGGGGAATGAATTAAAAACCAGTAACATAAAGATATACCAAACAGCTTAATAGCCGGAATCTCTGGGTTGCCTATCAGAGATTATACATAAGACATCAGGTAACATATGACCTTGATAAATGCCTTTTTAGCAGAAAGAGACTACTATCAAGCCCCAGATACGAGAAACATAGGCACAAGTCACATGTTGATTCTGTACCTAAACACCGCAATGATGAAGCAGATCCTGCTTGCATGCACGAGACCCGAGTTAAAATTTGGACTAAAGTAAATGTTAGTTTCTTGAGACTGAGATACTGTAAACTAAGTTTGGGTCTAAGCACAGAGCTACATGAGCATCGCAGGGTATGAAATACCATTTTCCTCCAATACACATATCGCTTCTCGGCCTTTTGGCTAAGATCAAGTGTACCTGGTTGTCCTGCCAGCTCCCCTAAGGGAGCTGGCATTCCAAAGCCCACTTTTCGGAGGAAACCAGAAGAGGGCTTTGGAACACGATCAGCACTGTTTAGAGCCTTGGGGAGGCCTGCGGAGGTGGCAGCAGCCCCCCCCCTCCAGACCCTTTGGGGAGCTGGCAGGAAAACCAGGTATGTTTAAAAAAACTGTTTTTGGGTCGGGAGCGGGTACAATCCTGCAGCGCCGCCCCCAACTTTGGAGCTCCCCCCCCCTTAAGGGTATATCGGTCACTTCTGGAAAAAGTGGTGGGTCATGACCCACCACTTTGAGAACCCGACACACACAAATAAACAAAAACTGTGACAGCAGTAGCCTTGCGTCACTGAACTTGACCTTCCATACTGCTTTAGCAGCTTCTACAGAGAGCCCGTGCTGAGACTATCACTAGAAAAAATATGCACCCATTTTCTTCTTGTTTTCAACATCCACACTAAGGAAATGTGACTTTTTTACAACCTAAGGTAATGCTTTTGATTAGGTAAATGATACACAATTGAATCTGATTGACTATTATTATTATTTCCGAATTCAAAAGTGCTTGCTAGTAGATCAGTAATTAAGTACAGATCCCTAACACTGTCAAGAAGACAAACGGCCCCAACTTCTGCTTCACAAACTACAGTTTTAGGAAAATTCCCATATTGTGTGCTTGAAGTTAATTTATTGTGAGAAATGAAAAGAGAAGATTTATGTTTAGATTCTCCTCGGAGTTATTGATTACCAAAAGACAAATGGCCACTTTTATAACTAGCTCCACATTGTTTTATTTATCCTATGAGGCATCTTTGTAAACAAAGCCTTCACTTTTTTAAATACTTCATTGATCATTTTCCAACAAGTAAAATCACTTCCTTGGAATAGAATAAATCACGTACGATAAATATGTGACCCCTTTGTTACTTGGGGCCCTTCCAGACAGGGTGTTTCATCCAGGATTGTCGCACCTTGTTCACAGACTCCTTATGGGGGGGTGGAGATGAGGGGCTCACACAACATAATCATCCACCTATTAATTATCCGCCTGTGGTTAAATAATTACATTCATTAATGGCAAAACCCCACTTATACTGTGGTACAGTAGCACAATGATGGCAATGTGTACCATTGTTAGCACGACTCTTCCATCTTTTTTTTTTGAGAAGCACATGCCCAGATACAACAGATGACAAGAGAAACAGGGTGGGTAAATGGGAGTGGGTCAGTCTACTGTGTCTGCCATCTGGAAGGAACACTGCAATTCCACATGTGACTGCAGGTGGAAAAACAATAACTGGCAGGCACTACAAGGAGACAGTCTGCAAGTGTCTGGAATGCAACATTTTCAGAAGTGATTAGTCTTATCCGGGTCTTAGTGCATAAATTTCTGAGAATGGCATACAAAAGTAATGCTCTTCATATTTAAATGAAATCACTGCACAGAGCTGTTTAAAGCATATGGAAAGGGTAACCACTTTCCACTCATGACAATGACCAATGGTCTGATCCTACAGACCTCTTCAACAAAGATCAGTGCATGGTTCTTAACTCTTGAACAACGTCTCATACGGGGAATTGCATCACTGCAGCAATACGTGGTCCCACCATGGACAGCGCTAGCTGTGTGTCCCCCCCCCCTTCTCAATTATCCCATGGCACAGCAGTGCCAGGGAGGGGAAGAAGCAGGGTGTGTGAAAGTCCCAAATACAAAGTGTCATATGGAATGAACTCAGATGAGTTGGCATGTCCAAGATGCGATGGTAGCTGCAACAAGAGACAACGGCACCCAGCTCAGAAGCAGCACTACACTATGGCTTACTCTATGCGAAAGAGTGAAAGATAGCTGCAAGTGTAAATTCACATACACTTCCTGTTTCTGCAAATGAAATGAGCATGTTTGCTATGTTTGCTTTCACTTTATAACAAGGAACATGCATGGACAGCCCAATTCAACGTAACTCCCCACACAGCGATGCAGCCACGCCAATGGCAACACTGATACTGCCCTCTTCCCGGCCTTGATCTGCCCTCCTCCCACCTCGGTCTTTGCCCCATTTCCCACTATGAAGTTATCACTACAAGGAAAATGACATTCATTATACATTGATCGTACAACAGGTGCTAAGTGTTCGGATAGTGTCATGGTATTTTTCCCTCTTTCCCTTGATCTGCCAGAGATAGCCTTTGATGTGTTCCCCTCTGCCTTCTTTTAAATTCTTATCGTGATGATCACAAAAATAGAGTGAAAAGTATTTTCATGACATATGTGGTACATTTCTAGCGCAATCCTGCGCATGCTGCGGAGGGCGACTGAAATGGCCAGCCGCTGCATCCTAGGCAGGATGCGGGTCGTGCCAGCACGGCCCGGGATCACCTCGGAGGAAGGGGACATTCATCCCCTTCCCCTGGTTTAAGCACTGGAGGCCCAAATGGGCCTCCTCAGATACGCACTAGCTCTTTAGTTGGCGCACATCTGGGGAGGCCGTGTAAGATCGAGCCAGCCCAAGAAAGGGCTTGGGATATCAGCACTGATATCCCTGCCCCCTCCCAGACCAGGCCAGCCATTGGCTTATTAGGCCCCTTTGGGATGGTGTTGGGAAAAGGGGTTTATGGGTACAAATTCAGCAGAGTTACATGGCAGAAGATCCTTTTTCCAATTACTCCCCATCAACCCTCCCTAGTTTGCTGCTAAAGTGGAGTAGAGGCAGTAAAAGGGTTTCAAAGGAAACACACTTTACTTACAGATCACAAACATGTACATCTCTATTAGTAGTACAGGTCCTTCACTGCCACAAGATGTGGAGCTGGCTAGTAGCTTGAAAAGCCTGAAAAAGTCGAATAGGAGATGCGGCTATTCGCTAGGATGGCTAAATGGAAAACCCAAGATACTTTGTCTCTCTCATGCAGATACAAAGTATCTGCCTGAAAGAATGAATGTTGCTTAAGAAAACTGGATAAATGGATAGCATTGGGTACTTTACAGGTTATTCTGAATGCATGCCTGCTCAGTGTTCACGGCCCACTTTTGGCTCACCTGTACACGGGGCGTAGTCAGAATATGGAAGGAGCCTTCTTCCCTCTGTGTGGTGGTAAGAACAGCAGGATGAGTCACTGCCCAAGCTGTTGCTGGCCTGAGTTCCACCACTCAAAGGATAGGAGGGGTCAGGGGTTCTTACAGCGCAATCCTATCCAACTTACACCACCGGTGCAGCGAGAACAGGAGGCCTCAGAACGGAAAGGGGATTCAGAGCCCCTCCAAAGGGGGATTCAAATCTCCCCTCCCCTCCAAAGCCTCCTGCCCTGCCCTCCCCCGCTGGTTATACCGGTGGTGTAAGTTGGATAGGATTGCACTGTATATGGGGCCATGGATTGTGTCTATGCTGCCTGTCAGGGCGCAATCTGCAACTTTAATACCTCTTTCCTTCACCGCTGAATAAGACTGATCAGATGACACACATTTGGGATGAACAATAAGGATGTCCAAGGCAGAGAGGGGTCCTGAAGCCAGATATGAGTCCTACACTTCTCTTTTTAGAAGGCCTATTTCCTTTTTACAGAAGAAAACAGAAATCTCCTCGGCAAGATACGCTGATGTCTTAGCCATTGTGGTTTTATATTTGCAGAAAGCAAACGACAACTCAGGAAACAGAAGTCCAACGACTTGTGTTTTAAGAAAAGCCATTTCCTGATCCTTTCTTTAACTGGGCAAGTGCAACAATATTATTTTCTTCAAAAATCAATCAAGTGAACTGAAATGCAAGTCATTAGAAGCACCGTGGGCTATTTTCTCTTAAGGTGATGAAGCACCGGGATCATTCACAGGCAAAGTCTTCCAAAAGCTCTTATGCCAGAGGTCTCCTGCAGATTCCTTTTAACGCAACTTTGCACATGCTAATTAGCTCTATGCTGTTAATATTGTCTTCTTTTCTGCTTTATTATCCAGGACAGTAAAATGTTGGGACCAATCCAGCTGAACTCACTATATGCCATTACATAGACAGCCCCACTCTGCAATCAGACTATACTATAAGAAAAGATTTGGATTTGACCCTCCATAGGAAGGAATGATCAGCATTAAAGAGAGAAACTTACATGTGTGTCTCCATATAACTAAAGAACTGGACTGATATAGATTTTGGACATGAGAGAAGACTGAGGTGATCACATTTGATTAGAGACTCTTCTGTTCTACTTCTCTATGAGCTGCTCAAGAGGAATAATTTGCTACAGCTTTTCTAAAATTACAGGAAGTCCTCACTTAACATTGTTTCCTTCAACATCATTTCGTTATAATGTTGATGAGAAAAAATGGCATCCGTAAATAATTATCTTACTTGTTTTCATTTATCTTTCTCAAATGCATTCACTGCACCTGTGGTCATTTTAAAGCTTCCTGCGGCCATTCTGAAGCTCTCAGTGGCCATTTGAAAAATAGTCAATTTCACTAGTTGTGCCCCAGAATGACTTGCTAAAGCTCTCCACAGCCATTCTGAAGCCCCGGTAATTCTGCAGCTCTCTGCAGCCATTCGAGAGGTAGTCAATTTCACTAGTAGCGCCCCAGAATGCCTTGCGCAGCCATTCTAAAGTTCTCCGCTGCCATCCTAAAGCTGTCCGCGACCATTCTACAGCTCACCACTTGTGCTTAATAATTGGAAAGAGGTAATCAGCCTGCTGCATTGCGAGATCATCCAGTGATAAGTGTGGGGTTGCCAAGTCTAGTCTACATACGTCTGAGCAGGACGTCTGGCTCAGTTGGTTAGAGCGTTCGTCTCACAAATGCCTGAAGATCTGCAAGACAGTAGTTCAAGATGGCCGGAAGTCTGTTGGAGAGCTGCTGGCACGCCGAGCTGATAAGCTGCAGAGCCCTGTGGGGGAGTGGAGCAGCTAAAGCTGAAGTGTGCTGAGGCGAACGTCAGAGAGAGAGAGAGAGAGAGAGAGAGAGAGAGAGAGAGAGAGAGAGATGGACTGTGAAAGTAACATCTTGAATGAAGGGTTCTATGAAAGATTAGAACATTATTATATTGTAATGACTTGGATGCCTCATTGACAATATCTGAGGAGGTCCCCTTGGCATCTGCTAGTCCAGTGTTGTGGGACTCGTTTCAGCTTGTACAGCCTGAGGATGTGAACAGGCTACTTTGGAGTGTGAGGCCGACTGCTTGCCTGCTTGATCCTTGCCCGGCTTGACTAATCAGATCTGCCTGGGAGGGGCTGGCCGAGTGGACGGGGAGGATGGTCAACTCTTCGTTGGTGGAGGGGGTGCTGCCGCTCGCTTTGAGGCAGGTAGTGGTTCGACCCCTTCTGAAGAAGCCCTCCCTTGATTCCACAATAATGGACAACTACCGGCCAGTTTCAAACCTCCCGTTCTTGGGCAAGGTAATTGAGCGGGTGGTGGCATCTCAACTCCAGAGGGTCCTGGATGAAGCGGATTATCTAGATCCCTTTCAATCTGGTTTCAGGACGGGCTTTGGGACGGAAACGGCCTTGGTCACCTTGGTGGATGATCTAAGCCGAGGACTGGACAGGGGGAGTGTGTCCCTGTTGGTTCTGCTGGACCTCTCAGCGGCTTTCAACACCATTGACCATGGTGTCCTTATGGGGCGACTGGCCGAGCTGGGGATCGGGGGCACCGTTTTGCGGTGGTTCCGCTCCTACTTGGCAGATAGGTCCCAGATGGTGGTGCTGGGGGACGCCTGTTTGGCATCCTGGCCCTTGAGGTGTGGGGTGCCGCAGGGTTCCATCTTGTCCCCCATGCTATTTAACATCTACATGAAACCGCTGGGAGAGGTCATCCGGGGATTTGGAGTTGGGTGCTATCAATATGCTGATGACACCCAGCTCTATCTCTCCTTTCTACCTGATTCCAGGGTGGCTGTTGAGGTTCTGGAGCACTGCCTGGAAGCGGTTAGGACCTGGATGAAGGCTAATAAGCTGAAACTAAACCCGGACAAGACAGAGGTTCTCCTGGTCCGGAAATCCACGATGCAGGTGCCAAAGTATCATCATGCTCTGAATGGGGTTGCACTCTCTCTGAAGGAGCAGGTCCACAGCTCGGGGGTCCGCCTAGATCCGCAGCTGCTCCTGAATTCCCAGGTGGCGCCTGTGGCCAGGGGGGCCTTTGCCCAGCTTTGGCTGGTGCACCAGCTGCGACCGTACTTGGATCGTGCAGACCTGACCACGGTGATCCATGCCACGGTGACATTGCGACTAGATTATTGTAACGTGCTCTAAGTGGGGCTGCCCTTGAACATAAGAACATAAGAAGAGCCCTGCTGGATCAGGCCAAAAGCCCATCTAGTCCAGCTTCCTGTATCACACAGTGGCCCCACCACATGCCTCAGGGAGCACACATGACAACAAGATAACCTGTTTCCCGTTGACACTCCCTTGCACCTGGCACAGAGAAAACCCACTTCTAAAACTAGGAGGTTGCTTATGGCTTGTAACCTGTGATGGTCTTTTCCTCCATGAATCTGTCCAAACCCCTTTTAAAGGCATCTAGGCCAGGTGCCATCACCACATCCTGTGGCAAGGAGTTCCACAGATGAATTACACGCTGGGTAAAGAAATATTTTCTTTTGTCTGTCCTAACTCTCCCTCCACTCAATTTTAGTGCATGTCCCCTGGTTCCGGTGTTGTGCGAGAGGGAGAAGAATTTCCCTCTATCCACTCCATCCCATGCATAATTTTATAAGTCTCAATCATGTCCCCCCTCAGGCGCCTTTTTTCTAGGCTGAAAAGCCCCAGACGCTGTAGCCTTTCCTCATAAGGGAGGTGCTCCAGCCCACGAATCATTCTGGTCGCTCTTTTCTACACCTTTTCCAATTCGACTATATCCTTTTTGAGGTGTGGTGACCAGAACTGGAGACAATACTCCAGATGTGGCCTTGCCATCGATTTGTACAAAGGCATAATGATATTGGCCTTGAAGATGGTTCGGAAACTGCAATTAGTGCAGAATGCGGCGGCCGATGTGTTCACTGGAGGTAGGCGGTTTGACTCTGTTGGGCCTCTCCTCCGACGGCTGTCGATTCGTTTCCGGGCTCAATTCAAAGTGCTGGTTTTGACCTTTAAAGCCCTATAAGGCTTGGGGCCAGGATATTTGAGAGACCACCTACTTCTATATAGTCCGGCTCGTTTCCTTAGATCATCAGATAAGGCCCTTTTGCGGGTACCGTCGCCCAGGGAGGTGCGAGGGGCGGCGGCCAGAAATAGGGCCTTCTCAGTAGTGGCACCAACCTTATGGAATTCCCTCCCCTTTGACTTATGAACTGCTCCCTCCTTGGACACTTTCCTGCGAGGCCTAAAAACCTTCTTGTTCAAAGAAGCCTTCTGAGTCCTTGCCTTTTTTTTAACATTCTGCTGGTACAGGTGGGGTGCTGCTGTTTTTATGACCTGTTTTAATTGTAATAATTTTTTTAATCAATTTTTAGATGTTGTTTTTATTAGTTTTTGTTAACTGTTTTTTATTGTTTTGAAACTAACTATTTATATATGTATTTTGGGGTATTGTATTTTTTCTGTTGTTTCTACAACAGTACAGGTCAGGCCCTAGGAAGGCATCAAGGCTCTCGTTATCACTGTCTAATTTCAAGCCTGTTTCACAACTGCAGCAATCACCCCATACTATTTCCCTATGAATTGAAAGCAGAGTTTAACTGAACAAGAGTAAATTTGAAAGGAGTAACATGTTCATTCAATCAAAGTGCACCCGTGACATTCCTTTGTACCTCATTGCCCATCTGCACGCTAGTGACTAGAGAACAAGCATGGGATGTTCGACTTCCATGGCAAGAGACAGGCGTTCAAAATGGGGAGAACATGTTCTGTCAACATCCTGCAAACTAACAATCGTCATGCAAGATTAGATCAAAGGCGCATGCAGCCCAACCCTCCATCTCCCAATAGTGGCTCCCAAGACTCCCAAGTCCGGAATGCAAATGACAGCTATCTTCTGTTTGTCCCCAGAATTTAGTACAGGTTGATTACCCCTTATCCGACCATCCAAAATCCAGACTACAGTATTCCAAAATCCAGACTTTTGAGGGCTATGACATTTAAAAAAAAAAAAAAATTCCAGCACCTGGCTAGCATAGTGCAAGGCATGTTGGGACATAAATTATTTAAAATAGTGTCTAAAATTACATTCGGTTATGTGTATAAGTTGTACATAAGACATAAATGAATTTCATGTTTAGACTTGGGTCCCATCCCCAAGTTATCTCATATTTATGCAAATATTTCAAAATCCAGACAAATCCAAAATCCAGACGAATTCCCATCCCAAGCAGTCCAGTTAAGGGATAGTCAACCCGTAATCAGGTTCCACTAGTGCCTCAGAGTCACCGCTAAAATCAACCGTACACAGTCATAAGGTCCCATACTGTTTAAACAACAACTCACTTTCATAGGGACTTTTTTTGTGTTGGAAATACTACACATACACAAACACATTTCTTTAAGAGCATTCATTTTTATGTTGTCTCTTCCTGCTAATAACATAAGTTTATCAAACAAGCTGTAGCCTGCCTTTTTATAATAATAATATAATAATAATAATATACAGTATTTATATACTGCCTTTCTTGGTCATTGGATTTCTCCTCCAACTTTAATCCAAGGCGGTGTACATGGGAGGCTGTCCTAACCCCCCTTGGGGTTTTTTTACAATATATAAATGTCCAATCTTTCATGAACAGCTACTTTCCAGGTGGTATCCTTTTTACAGTCTGACAATTCTGCTGGCCGGAGCCTCCCACACTCGACTGACGCAGCTGGGAGCTCTTATCTCTCCTCCTGGAGGCATTCACAGCTTTTTGTTGACGGCGTGTCTCGAACTTATCAAGTTCACCGGTCTTCGGGCTTACAAGACGGCAGCTCTCCCAACTGAGCCAGACTCTTTCTTTCAAGGAGCTTAGTGGAATGCACACAGGGGACATCCATCCCTATTTTCCCTATTTCCCCCTTCATAACAACCCTGTAGGTAGGGTAAATTAAGTTGGAGACAGTGACCAGCCCAAAGTCAACCATTCAAACCAAAATTCTGCCTCCCACATGGTAAATGATAATCAACAGTTGTGAATCAAGATAGGGTTGCCAGACACCCAAAATGACAAACTTACAAGAACGTATGCAACACTATGAGGATTTTGCTTTCAGAGATAAAATCAGACACATCCCTCACGTCTTGTACTCCACACTGATGGTATCTGTTGATGTTCCCTCAGCATCTGCTAGTCCTATTATTTGGGATTCTTTTCAGATTATGCAATCTGAGGATGTAGACAAGATTCTCTGGAGTGTAAGGCTATCTGCCTGCCCACTCGACCCTTGCCCAGTTTTGCTTATATGATCAGTCAAGGGA
The DNA here is from genome assembly GCA_026170595.1 of Plestiodon gilberti rubricaudatus. Lineage (NCBI taxonomy): Eukaryota > Metazoa > Chordata > Lepidosauria > Squamata > Scincidae > Plestiodon > Plestiodon gilberti. The sequence continues at coordinate 44,825,887 of JANXHW010000002.1, forward strand.
GTGGGGAGGTTGGTTAATTCATCCTTGAGGGAGAGGGTGCTGCCAACATCACTAAAGATGGTGACATTTTTCCCTGAAAAAGCCCTCCCTAAATCCCACCATTTTGGATAATGTCTGGAAAAAACTCCCTTTTCTGGCCAAGGTGATCAAGTGGCTGATGTTGTCTCAGCTCCAGTGAGTCCTGGATGAAATGGATTATCAGGATCCTCAGGAAACGTAAAGCGGAAACGTAAAGGATTATCAGGAAACGTAAAGCGGAAGAACTAAGGCTTTTCGTACTTGACTGACTTTGGATAATCCTGAAAGCGTTTACCCATTACTTGGGGTGTACGAGTAAAAGGAATTTCTCCAGACAAGTTTTTGTATGTAAATCTTTATTTCTTTAACTTGGAAAAGTTCATATGGCTGAAAACCCCATAATCTCTACCTCTGTGCATATCAGGAACCTTTTCACCCAGCTTCAGGTCAGGCTTTGGAATGGAGACATCCTTGGTCACCTTGGTGGATGACCTATGCTGGGGACTGGACAGGGGTAGTGTGTCCCAGTTGTTCCTGCTGGACTTCTCAGCAGCTTTCAACATCATTGACCACAGTGTTCTTCCGAAGCATTTGGCCGAACAGGGCTTGGAAGCGCTGTTTTTCAGAGGTTCTTCTACTCCATGGCTGACACATCACAGACTGTGTTACGGGGGGATACCTGTTTAGCACTTTGGCTATTTGCATGTGAGGTGCAGCAGGGGTCCCCCATGTTGTTTAGTGTTTTTACATGTTTTATTGTTGTAGTTCTATTGGTGGGTGGGGTTTTTTTGGAATTTATATTTATTATATTTTCAGCTGCCTTGAGCACCACTGGAAAAAGGCTGGATACATTCTTTTTAAATAAAGAAGGAATTGAGCTGAGTGTTATTTAAGGTACTTACCGTATTTCCAACACCAAGGAAGAATTGATTTTCCATCTTTCTACAGAATGCTGAAACATCGAAGATCCACTCTTTTGGTGTATTTTATCAGAGCTATTGACCATTGATCTACTTAAACTTAGCTCACCGTCTCTGAAACAAAGCAAAAAGAGAGTGAAAGTTAAAATTAGCTTGGTGCTGGCCTGAAGTCTTTTTCTGTGCTACAGCACAAACACTAATGCCCTTTCATTTAGTTATATCCATGATATAAATACGAATAATGACGGGCAGCCCAATCCTACATAACTATCAGGCGGGCAGCACAGGGCCGCCCACCGGATCCCATGCTCACTCTGGCCACTCTGGAGTGGCCCTGAGGTCTACTCAGGGAAAGGGGACGTTCATCCTCTTCCCCAAGTGTAGAGCTGGGAAGGCCCAATGGGCCTCCTTGGATTTCCGCCAGCTAAATAGCTGGCGGAAGTAAGAGGAGGCCATATAATGGCCAATCCAACCCGGCGGGAGACGGTGATATGGCGGACGCCATCCCCGCCCCTTCCCGGGCCGGCTCGGCCAATGGCCCTTGCTGCGTGGACCGCACCCGCCAGGGGATCTCTTACCTGCCTCTGGTGGCCGTGGGGACATCCCGGCGGCAGAGTAAGGGCTGCCAGCCTAGTGCCAGAGGCCTTTACTTTAGAGTCATCGCGAACGTGCCTTATGGAACGTTTGTGACAGCTGCCGGCGGTGAAGCGCTTGTTCCGCCGCCGTTTTTTTCTGCAGGATTGCGCTGTAAATTTCTGTTCTACTAAGACAGGAACCTCCACGTTTTCCCTTTCTGCACCTCTTTCCTTCTAAGAAATGTATCTTTTTTTTTTAATTTGAAGAAAAACTGCAGCAACCCTGAGAAACATTTGCCTGCTTCTCCTTGTCTAGGCAACACAGGCATGGCTGTAACCGTGCCACCTCATCCTATGATGTCACAGAATGCTGCAACATATTAAACATTAGATTTTCCCAGGAAAATTATTATTGCTACAATCTACTAGTTAGCTCTGGAAGGTAATATAGGGCAATTTGACCTTTTTTTCCCCCTGTGATAACTAGGATGACAGTTACATCTTTAAGAAGTCATTTATGTCATACCACATGATCAGAGACTGGTGTTCAATGTGAAGAGGTGGAGCAAAAGAGACACTCTTTACATTTCCTGGAACAAAGAGAGCTTCACTGAATGTGAAGATAACACATACCCATCATGACTAATAGCGATAGATAGATAGATAGATAGATAGATAGATAGATAGATAGATAGATAGATAGATAGATAGATAGATAGATAGATAGATAGATAGATAGATAGATAGATAAAGTCAGTGAGCAAGCGAGTAAGCAAGCAAGCGAGACTATGTCTTATCCCCTTTCAAAGCTATCTATGTTAGAGGTTGTCAACACATCCTGAATGATATAAGCTACTGTCAGGAAAGTTATGTTATTTGTATAACAATTTCCTCAAAATATGGCCCCCCAGTAGCATCAAAATAAAAGTTTGTTGAGGTACTCTCCAGAAAATTGCAGAAAACAAAAGCAAGCAAGATTGATACCCTTGTGTGAGACCCATTTCTGCTTAATCCAGTGTATAAGATTTCAAACATTGGCAAGCTTTTTTTCAGAAGGACTTTTAAAGCATCTGGACTCTCACTTATCAGAAAGATGGTTGGTGGAAAGATTGCATATCATCGTTTTATTGCTGTAATAAATCTGCTCAGGAGCCTAAGCCAAGTTTGTCAGCAATGTACAGTATCCCTTCTACATTTGTATCTTTCACTTTGTATAAATGCACGTACGAAGTGTGAACTTCCACATCCTGCTACTCAAGCAATGTCTCACTTTAATCTGAACCAATATGTGCATTGTGCGTGCGCGCGCGCGCACACGCACACAAACTGTGCCAAGCCTTATGCACATCTAATTTCAAGATGTGTGGTACATATTGCCCTATGAATCTGCACATGTTCTTGGGATGCATACAGTGACAAGAAGCTACGTTCACATTTTGGGGAAACTTTTGTACAGTCATGTGCTGCACACTATAATTTTTTTGAGGTCTTCTATTAAACTGAAACTGGGATAACAAGACACATGGAGTCTCAAGAGACCAGGAAGCCAAGGCACATTGCAAAAGGATTCCTGCAGAAAGGGTAGCTCCAGCTCACTGAAGCACAGGAACCACAAATTAAGACAAGACGCGCATGCACACACACACGTCCCATGAGACTCTTCTCTATTGTGTATACTATGTATTAATGTAGTCCACCAACTATATATCTAATGAGTGCTGCACATTCGTCTCTAATGTGAACTGAAACTGTATTTAAAACTAGAGTTCCTCTCCAAATGGCCCTATGTAACTAGCATCTACTGGTCTGAAATGTCCTTCTTTCAATGAGTAAGCTCCATTCACAGTGCCATGTGACATAACTGTGACACAAAGCTCTGGTGCACTTTGTCATTGTTACTACAGTTGTGAGATCTACCCATGAGTGAATACGATGGGTAGCCTGTACTACAAATGAAAGCAGTATGGTGGGTATGTGGATGAATAGGTCAAAGCTCTATTCATTTTTGATGGAAAGTTGCACCAGAGCTTTGTGTTACAGTTATGTCACATGGTACTGTGAATGGAGCTTACTCATTGAAAGAAGGAAATTTCAGACCAGTAGATGCTAGTTACATAGGACCATTTGGAGAAGAACTCTAGTTTTAAATACAGTTTCAATTCTTAAAAATGTTGAGAATCGCTGTTCTAGGCCATTGATGGTCTTAATCAATGGCCTAGAATAGCAATTCTCAACATTTTTCATCTCACAGCACATTGTCAAAGTGCTAAAATTGTCAAGACACACCATCAGTTTTTTGGCAATTGATAAGGCACACTGCACTGCCAGTGGAGGGGGCTGACATCCCCCAACACCCCTACTAATGAACCCAACCCCAAATTCCTGAGGAACACCTAGAACATAAGAACATAAGAAAAACCCTGCTGGATCAGGCCAAAAGCCCATCTAGTCCAGCTTCCTGTATCACACAGTGGCCCCACCACATGCCTCAGGGAGCACAAGACAACAAGATAACCTGTTTCCCGTTGACACTCCCTTGCACCTGGCACAGAGAAAACCCACTTCTAAAACCAGGAGGTTGCTTATGGCTTGTAACCTGTGATGGTCTTTTCCTCCATGAATCTGTCCAAACCCCTTTTAAAGGCATCTAGGCCAGGTGCCATCACCACATCCTGTGGCAAGGAGTTCCACAGATGAATTACACGCTGGGTAAAGAAATATTTTCTTTTGTCTGTTCTAACTCTCCCTATGGATCTATGGATCATTGACCTATGGATCATTCACGGCACACCAATGTGCCACGGCATAATCACTGGCCTAAAAGATTCAAACAAAAAAATTGCTGCTAGTTTCACATGTCCAATTGAGTTCTGAACTCGACTTTCTCAAACAGCCAAGCATGTTGGCTCCCCCATCAAACTATACATGCCTGAAGAATTCATATTAGGAAAGCTCAAATTACAACAGACTAGCTAAGACTCTGCTTCTAGAAGTACTTACTTAAACGTTAGCCACATTAACATAGAACTTACTTCCAAGTAAAGGTGCATGGTATTGCAGATTGATAATGCTATTCTAAATGTATTTCCTTCAATATAAGTCCCAGCTAATTCTCAGACAGGGTGCCAAAGTCTTGTCCATGTTATGGCAGTCTATCTTTGTGCTTCAACAAAAAAAATGCTTTTGGAATATGTCACTATGAAGTCATTAGGTTGCATCATGTGAGTCTGAGTCCTGTTTGTCTTGCTTCCTAACACAGTATGAGCTCCTTATATTCACTCAAACAAAGGTACACCTATTTTCCTCTATTAAAATAACCACTGGAGGGAAAGGACTTCCGTGTGAGTCTTCATGGATATCTCTGCATTGCAACCGTTCAAAAAGGCAGTGTATTTATTTATTTATTTATATATATATGATTTCTATCCTGCCTTTCCCTCTGAATAAATGGAGCACACAACTCAACCTCAAAATTTCTAAAACCTGAACAGAGGGAATAAGAATAGGTGGGTGGGTCTTACTGTTTGTGGAAAATCTTTCATTCAACAAGAACATCTGAGTTGAACCTATATCTCTTGACTTAACTGACTGAGCAAGACCAGACACTTTTAAAATACAGTAATAAACATTCTTAGAACCAACAAAGAGCTTCTCATGAGAGAAGATCTCGGTGCTCTTTAAAAGTTAACGGAATACTGTTTGTGCAGTGGCGTCGCTGGAGGTGGGGCGGAACGCTAAGTTCCGCACCACACTGACTTCTGTTACTCACCGGCACGAGGCGGCCTCGCCCCCTCGCCTTCGGAGCCATTCAGTGGGGCAAAGGCAATGCACAGGAGACTCTTGCGCATTGCCTTCACCACACTGAATGGCTCCGAAGGCGAGGGGGCGAGGCCGCCTCATGCCAGTGAGTAACAGGTCAGCGCGGTGCGGAACATAGCGTTCCGCCCCACCTCCAGCGACACCAGTGTGTTTGTGCTTGTTTGGATATCTCATCCAACATATTGAACCCAAGAACAATGCATCACCCAATTTAAAATATGGCAGCCCATTTGCTAGAAAGCATCTTGTTACCCTGAAACTTGAATATGTGAAATATCTAAGGATCCTTGGAGGATCTATGTGAAAACAATAATCATAGGATCACTGATTGGCATCTCATCCAATGGATGGTATCGATTTACAGCTAAGAGTGCCACCTACTGAAAATCAAAACAATTTTTACACCATTTTTGTATGGTGGGATTTTTTTCAAATTAAGAGCAGTGGTCTTTAAGCTTTGATGTTATCAAGAATAATCATATTGTGGTGTTTGGTGTTGTTGTTTTAAAGAAAAACTTATATAAATCTAGAGAGGAAAAATAATACTCAACATTCATTACTCTATGCTTCTTCCCCCTTCTACAATACAAGCTTTTCAACAACAGAAAGCCATTACTTCTTTTCTTCCTCTCCCTCTTTCTCTTTGCTGAACTATGGTTTATACTTCAAAAGAAAAGTGAGCAAAATGCATCGAGGTACAGTCCAAAATTACATCAGAGAGACTCTTTAGTCCATTAGGAACTTTCAGGAAACTGGCATGGGAGACAGTTTTTTGCAGTGCTTTTGTCCTTAAAAGTGCTAATGCTTGAAATATAGTGGACCAGAGGGTTCACAATTTAGTCAACATCTATACTGAAGCAGACATGTGCTATGGTACATTAAGGCACCTTGGGGAACTACAAGTTCCAGCTGTTCTGCATTATGACATTTCTACTACTCCAAGTTCAAAAACAGGTTGTCAATGTCTTTGGCCTCTCCAGAATGCTTCTTTTTACCCTCACTTGTCTTCAACTAGGGTAGCTGTGAAACTCTATTTGGGATCTCAGCGACATCCTTCCTTGATCTAGAAAAGCACTTTTTAATGTCTTTTGTATTTGTTTTGTATGTTGTACACCGCTTTGCATTTTTAGAAAAGCAGTATATAAATCTTTGAAATAATAAATAAATAAATAAATAAAATCCCCAGTGAAATATAAAGGACTTCAAAGTGGATTATGCACCTCATCTTGACTTCTGGCTATTAAACATGATGTTCCTGATGCCTCTCCCAATGATGCTTTTAATCGAGGAGCTCTTTTTGATTTCTGTATTGCTTCTTTTCATTCACCACTGTCATCAAATCCCAAGCTTTAAAAAGGCTCGATCTTCCCAGAAGCAAAATACTATGAAAGAGCAAGCCAGGCATAGTATGGCAACCCAAGGCAAATCCAATCTTCATCCTTTTTATCAATACACTTGAACGTCTGCATAACGTGAAACATGCCACAACAGTAAGGCATTTCTCTTTAGTGTAAATAGGAAGAATGCAGATGGAAGAATAACTATTTTCCAGATTTGTTCAGGGTGGTACAAAAGTTAATTCAGCGGCTCAGTGGTTCACTCATGCCAGGAAACCTTGATGTTTACAGCCTGGTGGTACCTCTGAGTAAACTTGCACAGAAAGGGCTACTGAGCTCAAGGGGACTTACTCCCAATTAATTGTGCAACAAATAGCAGAGAGGTGAATTCAGTGCATGTTAAAGGGTATAAGATGGGGACAATTACGTAGGCTTACCAGATCTCCAACCTGGACAGAGTGCTAGACCTTTAGGAGAAGGAATGTGGGCAGGTGTAGCTTGTTAAGTCCTAGAGCACAATCCTAGGCATGTCTACTCAGAAGCAAGCCCCACTGAACACAATGGGGCTTGCTTCTGAGTAGACATGTCTAGGATTGTGCTGTAAGGTTTAACAAGCTACACCTGCCCACATTCCTTCTCCTAAAGGTCTAGCACTCTGTCCCAGTTGGAGATCTGGTAAGCCTACAATTACGGCACAATAATACTGCTCAGGGAGAAATCACTGCCATTGCTTCTAAAGAATTATCTGTACACTCAGTCTAAGAAACATGACGGCGTTGCGATCCAACAGGTTATAGCACTGGCACACTGTTGTTTGTATGTGCCATGCAGTACTGATTTTTCAAAAAAGGTCAAAATGAATGTCTCCTGAATAATACTATTTAAACCAGTAGTCTATGATCAGTAACAATACAGGATGAGTCACACACCACAAACGTTACTGTAAAAGTAGCAGGTTCCGTTGACTTGCATTCTACACAGATGAGCTGGATTTTATTTCTTGCAGACTCTATGGTATCATTTTGAGCTATCTAGATAACAACTGGAGTGTTTGATTCTGATACTCTGAGAGGCTACGATGTCTCTCCACAGTAAGCAGAAGTTTGTAAATGTTCTGCAAGATTTTTATCACTAGCTGGCCTTTACAGAGTTGTAGTAATGACTCCATTTCACCGGGTTCTGAAGATGCCTATAGGTGAGATACCATTATGGTTTTTTTTATTTTATTTTAATGCTTTTCCCTCTGTTGAGAGTTATTAAAATGCCTTCTTTCCAAAATTAATTTAAAAGAATACTTATTCATAGCATTTGTGTAGCACCTTTGGAGAGTGCAAAGGTGTATTATCTTAATGTAATCCTTACAAGAATCTTGTAAGATATGTAATATTATCCCTATATTGCAGCTCAGCCGGAGATGGACTGACTTGCCTTAAGGCCACCCTAGTGAGTTCAGAGCAGAAGGAAGATTTGGGAAGTCCTAATTTGCAGCAATGTCTCTTAGTCTGTTACAGTGAACTCTCAAATTAACACTTTGGAAACAAGTTTTTGGTCATTTTCAGCTTCATTAAATTAGTCATATGCGTTTTGCACATGTCTGTCTCCATTGATTCGCTGAAACAGATTCAGATTTAATTGACTTTCAGCATTGACAGACACCCCAATCCCTGATCATTAAACCAAGGGTTCACTGTGTATCAGCTGTCCATGAAAATATTAAACTCTTTCAAGCATCTGTAAACTAGGTGGCTACAGAAGCAAGTAATATAAGGCAGATATAAATGTGCAAGTGTAAAATAAAGATTAAAAATTGTATGGATCTAAACTAGCAACCATTAAGGAAGCATACTAATTTAAACTTTGTTCTCATGCTCCACTGCAGGGAGTGACTCTGACAGTCCACTACTTGGGAAAGTAACTGGAAGGAGGTCTCACGAAACTTAATCAACTTTCAAGTAAAGTGCTTAACGGTGCAATCCTATGCAGGTTTATTCAGAAGTGAGTCTCACTGTATTCAGTGGGGCTTATTCCCCGGTAAGTATGCATAGGATTATGCTGTAGGATCAGGGCATTTAGAACAGGATCCATTAAACAGGGAGTTCATTGCTTTTCTCAGCTGGTAGACAACCACAAATTGACACATGTCTCCTTGATACTGGCAGGTCTGTAGGAGGCAAGGCTGGGGGAAGCTTAGTCAAGAAGCTGTCAAAAAGAAGAGCATTGCTCCACTGCCAAGCAGCACAGGGTGACAAGGAAAACAAGCCCTTTGCAAATGCTCTGACACTGATGGGATGAAGAAGAAAAGAGCTCCCATCCTTGTGGCTGTGCAAAACTTCATGGCCAACTGGAAGGTACAACACACACAAGTTTGCATGTCCTTGTCCTACAAGTGACACATATACTGGTTCACTAACTGAAGAATGGCCATCCCTTGGTTCTGCACACAGTCATGAAACAAAATTACTGTTCCCCCTTCTCCAGTAAGCACGCATTCAAAGATTGGGAAAGGGCACCCTTCCACAACTTTGATGGTAAAGGGAGATTAAGGCTGCAATCCCATAAACATTTACCTGGGAGCAGCAAGTCCCATTGAACTCAATGGAACTTACTTCTGAGTAGACATGCATAGGCTTGCAATGCAAGAACTACCGAGTCTACAGCCTCATTTTATCAGTGCTTGGTGGAAGAAGAACAAAGATTAAGTTACAGCTTTATACACTCAACCTATGGATTTATCCAGTCTAAACAAGACAGAAAGGTTACCACCGAACAGGCAAGCTATAAGGAGCTCTCCGACAACGCAATCTCAGAGCTTTTAATTTAGCAAACCTAATTAGAAGCAGGAAAGGTGGGTGGGGCATGAAGAAAGGATTCCACTTTCCAGCAGAATCGGAACAATACGGTTCCACACTCCAGAGTTGTAATTATTGGAGTTATAAGAAGGAGGCGGCGTTCTACTATCTGGGATGCGCACGATCTGGGGTGGGGGAATCTTTTCTGTTGTAACAAAGGCGCTGGCTTGGCTGCCTTTTGTTTCTTTCACGCCACCAGCAGCCTGAGCGACTGAAAGCCACCACCGGCAAAGCGCCTTTCCTGTTTGTTCAAGCCTTGCAAAAGTACCCCGCCGATCTTCAGATGCAGGCAAAGGAAATGCAAAACCTTGCTTGGGAGCGGCGGGGGCGGGGTGGGTGCACTGCTGAGGCTTCTTTCCACCGCCTCCTCTCTGTAGCCGGCTACGCGCATCATCTGCCCCATAAAAAGCAGGGAAGCGATGGTGGGAGAGGTGGAGGGAAGCCGGCGGCGAGGTCCAGCGATGCACATGCACCGCCTTGTGCGCGGCTGCCTGGAGAAGCGCTAAGCAGAGTAGGAGTAGCAGCAGCAGCGCGTGCCTTTCTTCCACGGGGGGGGGGGTGCATAGCAAGTCGCGCGGCAATGCGCTTGCTTTTCCAAGCAGATCTGCCGCTGCAGGTTTTGGATCAGGTCGGAAAGGGAGGACTACTTGAGCTTGCAATTCTACACACATTCACAGCAGAATAGGTCCCACTGAACTCAGCGAGGCTGCCTCCCGAGTGGGGATGCAAACTAGGAAAGGCATTATCTCCCTCCCGTGCACCCATTTGGGAGCCTCCAGTCCCGACTGTCTGGCACGCTACCTCCACCCTCCGAGCCCGGGGAAACTACGGAGGTTTCCTCAGGCACTACTACCAGGGATGCACTGACGGAAGGATGCAGGGATGCACAACTGCGGGCGCCGGGATTGGATTCCCTTCCGTGCAAGCCTAACCACATGCAAGATCTGACTCAAAAAGCAGCCAGAGCAAGGAGCAACAACAAAAAAAAAAGCATGCATGGCAATCGATCCTGCAGCTACGCGGCTTCCATACAAAGAACAGTGCGTGTGCGTTGAAGCGCAGAGGGTTACGGGCACTCTGATGGGATGGATTTCTCTTCTTGTACGTGTCTATTTCTGGGTTTTTCTCAAGCTCCTTTTCCCCCGCCCCACATGCCCCAATAACTAAGCAACCCTACAGCAAGCCAGCCTGCTGAGGCACCGCTATAGCCCAGCTTAACAACGCTTGAAAGCATCAACGAATCCAACGTAGCCGACCGTCCAACCCCTCGGTTGAGACACTCTGCCCGACATAAATGGCACACCGCACACACACCCACATCGCCAGCACGAAGCTCCCTCCCATCGCCCAGACTCCCGAGTTCTCTCTCCCTGGCTGGCTAAACCTGCGGCATTGCTGTGCAGGAAGATAAAAAAAAGCCTGCCATCTATTTTTTAGCTTGCCTTCGCTAATGGGAACTATTTCGGGGGCTTGGCTTCAGCAACTTAAAAAAGAAGAGATATTTTGAAGTTTGTGAGGTGGGGGGGAAATCATCCCTGGTGTCTGTCAGAAGGAAAGAAAGAATAACAACGACCCAAGTGGAAAGCCCGCCCCAGCACGAGGCTTTAGGGTTTGTTGTTGTCACAGGAAAAGAGACAAGACAGACGAATTTGACGAAATGCGTGTCCCTACAGCGATACAAAAATGTGTGAGCATCGCTACGTGCCATCTAATACGACCAGACAAGTTAGAAGAACATCCCAAAGAAACTTCAAGGTGCTAAAATAAGACTGAAATCCTAAACACGTTTCCGTGGAAGGAAGGAAGCCCTTGTTACCACTGGGACTTCCTTTTGTGATACCACGTTTGGGATCGGAACGCAGGAGAGTTATTGTCCCCTACACCCCTTAGTGGGGGGGGGACTAAGGCTGCAATCCTATACACACTTACCCAGGAGTAAGTCCCATTGAGCTCATGTTCAACTCAATGGGACTTACCGGTACTTCTGAGTAGACAAGCCTATAAGTAAGAGAAATGTAATGGCTGCGATGGGTCAGCATTACGTCTCTCCACTTGCGAAGAAATATCAAAGATTGAACGCCAATCCGACCCATAGAGAGCCATGGGGGTCAGTGGAACTTACTGCCGAGTAAACATGCCTAAAATCAGGCGAATAGATCCTGCTTTAAAGGATATGCGCAAGCTAAACTTCTGAGGATGCTTGCCACTCCCCCGCCTCCCGGGTCAGCGCAAAAACATAACAGATCCGGCGTGACACCGCTTTCTGCATTGCAAACCACTCGCTACTTCGGAACCAAACGCCGCTTTTCAAAACAGACCCCTGCTTCGTTCATCTTATCATCAATGGATCGCCCCCTGCCTCAGAAAGCAGCCCGCGTGGGATCGAGAAACATCTTCGGCGATCGCATTTGTACTTGGAACTCTTCTTTCGAGACACCCGCCGCTATTCCAGCCTTTGCAACGCCTCCCCTCAACCCAACCATCATCACGCTCAGAGGCTTTGCAACAGCAGGCTGCAGAATCTACGGCACACGGGCACAGTATCCTAAAACGGAGCCCCCTCTGAGAAGCAGAAAGCCGGCGAGGTGGGAGGGCAAGCAGCCCGGCAGCCTTTGCATCGTATCGCCGGGCGCGCAGACCCGGCTTTCTTCCCCCTTTTTGGTCAAATCCGTGTCAAGTAACGCTTTGCATTTACCCGGTGGTTTGCGTCTCCTGGTGCCCCTCAGTTCTTGCGATCTCTTTTGTCTTGTAAAAGATCAGGAGGATACTTATCGTGCAGATAGTCCATCTCTTCCTGATCGAGCGCATGTCTCCTACCAATATAAATTCCTCCTCCTTCCTTTGTTTGGCAGGATGGTTAATTTAAAAAAAAATGAGGTGGAGAGGGAGAGAGAGAGAAGGAAGAGAAAGGAAAGGAAAAAAAAACAAAAACAAAAGAACTGCTGCCTGGATGCGCGGTGATGCGAAGCTGCCGCTGCCTCCACCGCCGCCGCTGCTCGTTGCCCTGGACAAAGTCCTTTCGCCCAAAGTCCCTGCACTCCACAAAGATCTCGGCTCCTGCGCCTCTGTGCGTTCCGCTCACGTTGCCTTTCAGTTTAGGTAACAGCAGAGGCGGCAGCCGCCGGTCTCCGGGGCGTCACTTAGCCCCGCCCCTCCCCTGGCGGGGAAATGATGAGCAGAGCCCGGCCAATAGGTGGCCAGAGGAGGCGGAGACCGCTGCTTCGCTAACTTTAAAAAACGTTTCCCGGAGAGGAGCGTCTCGTGGCCGCGGAGGTGATGGTGAGCCGCTGCCGCTCTCCCAAAAGCAGCAACAACCTTAGGTTGCAATCGTATACGCACTTACCTGGGAGTAAGGCGCAGTGAACTCAAGGGTGCCGCCTACTTCTGAGTGTTGGAAGTAGGAGCAGCAATCGCATGCAGGAGTCACAAGGGATTATTTAAATGCCCGGTGTTGTAAAGCAGTTGGTTTCAACCTGTCATTCATTCTTGACAGTTAGAGTGTAAGGAAAAGCTTCAGAGGACGCAAGATGGGTTTTAGTTAGCTCTGGCAATAGTTTTACTGTTATATCTTATTTAATAAGGAACCAGACACTGTATAAATGTATTTTTAAGTGTCAAGAGTAAAAGGTTTGGTTTTTGAACTTTACAGACAGGCAGCCTCCGTTTTTTTCCTTCTCCCATGAGTGCCAGTTGTTTTGGCTGCTGACAGCCTGGTGGGTGGCAAATCACTTTGTTTAAAGGACGCTACCCAATTTCCCACACTGAGCAGACCTGCAGAGGATTGCGCTGTTAACCTATGCGTGTTTACTCACAAGTAAGTGCCAGAGAGTTCAGTGGCATTTATTTATTTTCAGATCTTTATTATGCCGGACTTCCTCCAAGGAGCTCAGGGTGGTGTACATGGTTCCTTCCCTCTTGTCCTCGCAACAACCCTGGGAGGTAGGTTAGGCTGAGATGGACTCCCCACTAAGGATTGCAGCCTTATTGCCTTCAGTAAGATTACCGGCCCCATCCTAGACATCAGTTTGCCAGGGAAACTGGACCAAAACCCTGCACTAGCCTCCCCCCCCCCTCCAAGGTACCCTGACGACTACTACTGCATCTGGTGGTTGTGTTGTTTGGGGATCAGCTTGGCCAGTTGGATCCTCTGGTAGATACAAGTCCTCAGCCCAGTCTCTGGCACTACCCTTGCTAGGCACAGTTGTCTGGAAGTGTTTTACTTATTTAATTTATATCCACCTTTCTTCATAAAATGGTGTACATGAGGTTCCCAGCATGCCACCCATCCAGGCACTGACTAAACCTGGAGCAGCTTAGTTCCAGCATACTGACTCCATCAAGTGCCTACAGTCCATGCCCTGGGACCAGTAATGGTCCATATTGCCCAGCTTCAAACAATGAGAGCAACTAGTGTCCATAAAGACACGTTGTTACCGAAATTGCCTTTGTTATTGTGGGGAAATAGCTTTAAATATGGCAATTCAGAACGTTCAGGATCTTGATACCTGTGTATACCAGAGTTGGGCTTCAGGATTCCATTTTAAATAATATTGAGGACACACGTGGTTACTTTCCAATATTTACTAGATAGTCAGATTCATACATATGCAACAATTCAATATACAACAATTCAATCACACTCACAGCATACAGACCTAGGAACTTAGGTAGAACTTACAGAGGTTTAGCAGGTTTCTTGATTTGTGCATGGATAATATTTACCTATCCTGGAGAGTAGACCTTGGCTGGTGGCTGCAATGTTTAGGAGTGATGGCACAAGAACAAAGAAAGAAACAGATTGTCTCTGAACTTATCAGGCTCAGAAACTTGTAGAGACTAACTGAGAAGTAATACAAAGAGAAGGGAGGGGGTTTGCAAGAGAGAGGGGGGAAGGGGGGGAAGGGGGAACAAGATAGAACAGAGCTCACCAGTGTCCAAAACGCGCGAGAGAGAGACTGCCAGGCAGTATTTACCTTTTATAGGGAACAGAGCACATGGCCAAGAAAGGGGAGGATACCTTGAGAGGACAAGGTACACAGAAAAAGGGAAGGAGTATTCCTAGAGTGGACATCCGGTACACCTCAGTACACCTCTGGGTAAAACTACACAACCAATAGGAAAGTGGGAGGAGGGTGAAGGGTTGATGGTCCAGTCGTTAAGGAGACAAAGCAGAGGCTGGGATGAGTCATTTCAGGTGGCCTGTCTGTTGTCTTCTCCCAGGTCCATACTTAGCATATCTTTGGAGAGGGGGAAGGTAATGGAATGTGCCTATGTGCTTGGGAGCCTTTTGGTTCATGGCAACAGAAATGCTGAATGCTGATCAGATTCTTCCCTCATGGCTTGGCTGGGGAAATCTTTTACAGCAATGGCTTCATAGTAAAGGAACACCAACGCGGCGTGGCCCTCGCGTTGTGTCATAAGACAGTCCGGTCTGGCACATGTTTCATTCTTGCTCACAAGACATTGGTATTCAAAGTCTCTTGGCAACATTCTTATTTTAACAGGACACTGGGTAACAACGTTGTGCTGCAGGAAGGGTCCTGGAGTGTCCCCTATTGGTAGGTCATAGGGATAGACGATGAGAGCAGCCCAACTAGACTGCAGACCTTCCTAAATTGGGGTGTCTGGTCTATACAAACGGAAGTGAAACGAGGTGGAAGAGTTCTGAGGTGGTTGAATGGCCTCCACCACTTCAGACTACAGGTGGGGAATACTGTGCAATACACTCTTTACAATAGAAAACAGCCCTTTGCCTGCAGTGCTGGTTTTCTGTTTGCAGTGAGGGGGGTTGTTTGGTGTGTGTGTGTGTGTGTGTGTGTGTGTGTGTGTGTGTGTGAGAGAGAGAGAGAGAGAGAGAGAGAGAGAGAGAGAGAGAGAGAGAGAGAGAGAGATTTACAGGGCACTCCACCTGCAATCTGAAGTTAGAGTCCAAGGTGCCACATCTGCCTTCTGCCACCTCATTTTGCTGAGTGTGTAAACCAGGCTTTAAATGTCTTCACTGATGTGTGTTCTCTCTCGCTCGCCAGCAACCAATCAAGGCTCAAGCTTGGAACCATCCCAGAAATGCCTACCCAGGTTCTTAATTGGAGAGCTTTAAGGAATACAGGCAGCTCTTTTAGAAATGGTGTGGAACAAAGGACATACTCTAGTAGGAGCTATCAGTCAAAGGAAGTTGGAGTCTTAACCTAATTTGCTGGGCTACCTAATTGGGAGGTGGCACTGGCTTTTGAGATGGAACAAGCTGGTTATGTCCTATGGTTTTAGCAGCACCTCCTCAGTCTCCATCTGAAGTTGCTTCTGAAGTAGGTGTGGGTGAGTGGGATTTGCAGGTGGGAGAAATATGTGTGCCTATATGCATGAGAAAGGCATTGCTAAACAATTATCAACTTGACATGTACTGTATAGTGGCCATTGCCCTATGTTAATAGTTTTCTACATGTCTACATGGTCTTTAATTTAAACGAGACATAATGGGAGGGGCTGATCCGACTGCTGTTGATTAAAGAAAAACTAAGCTTGTTAGCATTAATAACACTTGAAATGTTTAGTCCCCCAGTGCTAATTTTTAACAAAGAGGTAGGACGACATCTGGGAAAGGAAAATGAGTAAATAGAAATGGGAAAATGGACAATTAATCTCTTTTTTCCCCTCAAAAATGCCTCTTCTAGTCCTGAAACCGAGTGTATTTTGATACACCTATAACATGTGTCATCACACCTATAACATTTGACACACCCATAACATGTGTGCAATCATTATTGTAATGCAATATAGATCTATTGCAAGCACAATCTTTTACTGCATAAATAGTTCCCTCCTCTCATATGTCCCATAGTGTGTTTGTCCAAGTGGTGTCAATGGGAGGAGGGGAGGATTAGATGTGAAAAGGAAGTTCCCAGTGGATTGTGCTGTATATGATACCCATTTTTAAGTGATGTTTTGTTTAATGTTCCAGGGCCAGGAGAGCAAGGAACCAAGGAGCAACCAAAACCCTGTCTTCATATGATCCCAATTATTTGATAGTTAGACTGAATATTGAAATATAAATAATATGAGTTGCATCAAATGAATTATTTCTGAGAATGAATGTTAAATAGTTCAATTACCGGAATGAAGGCACCAGCTGAGAAAAATCCACTTTCATGGCCGTTAAAGATGACACAGTCTGCTTCACGGAGTGGTAGTGGAAGAGCAAAATGTGAATAATAGAAATAATCATGCATTTAAGCTCTTCAAATTATATTGTGCTAATTAGCATTGTGCATTTTAGGCAAAGCATGATCTATGTGGTGAAAAAGCATAATCCTGCCGAAGCCTTAACTCTTGCATTGCCATATGAAGCCTTTGGGTTGAACATGAATATCTGACAAGGCCCAGAGCAAAGAGGAGGACTGAGAGAAGCCTGTCTGTTTTCCGGGGTCAGGCCCAGCCCTTAGAAGTGCCGCACGTGACTGCTGGATCTACTATGAATATGAAGTTAGATTGAGCCAGATTAACAGGGATCTTGATGATATTGCAACAGGCAGGCCCAAAATGAGAGGCAGCTACAGTTCGGCTTGCCAGGCTCAAGTTCTCCACCTCTGCTTTCATGTGATCTTTTTAAAAACTGTCAAAAAGCGGGGGGGGGGAGGGGGAGAGAGAGACCACAGGCCTCAAAAAATTCCCTTCTCCTTTTCCAAGTGACATAAACCATTACAGGTAAGGTAGCAGGGAACCTACCATCTCATAATGAAGCATTAGCTGTCAGGCCAGCCCGTTCGTTAAACAGAAAATGTTGCTGACTTTGTCCCATGGTGCAACTGTAATCTGCCACTTAGGTGGAATGCTTTAACAGCTGCCTGCTGCACTGAGCAGGGTATTGGAGTAGATGGCCTCCACGATCCCTTTCAGTGGTATTAACATTCTATGATTCTGGGGAATGAATGCTTCATGCAAGGTAGTCTTACCCACTTTGGAGATTGGACGCCAAGAGAATGGTATGAGGCAGTCTCAGAACGCTGAAGTAGGCAGATGCAGATCCATGTGGTTGTGCACATTTGGGGCAGAACATCCAAGCCATTTAGCATGAGGTGGCTTCAACAATTTAAACCACTGCAGTGCAAGCACAATTTCTTCCACACAAACTGCTTGGCATGTAGAATTGCCTGCACCCATAAACCCAGGAAGGTGCCTTACACACACTGAGTTAGACAGTTGGTCAACCTTGCTCAATATTGTCTATACAGTACTAACTGGCAGTGGCTCTCTAGGATTTCAGGTGTGTGTGTGTGTGGGGGGGGGGTTGTCTTTCCCTGCCCAGTTGAACCTGGGACTTTCTGCATGCAAAGCTGGTTCTCTGCCACTGACCTCCTGTGCTTAAGGGAGTTGCATTTCAAATGGCCCACCCACAAAGCAAGCTGCATGTACCCCTTTCTTCATTGCAAAATTCCAAGGCCTCTGAGAGGGGGTTAAGGGGGTAATTTGTACCCGGGCTCAGGGTGAAAAATGGGTCAAAAAGGGGGCCTTGGAGCAAAAAAGGAGCCAAATTCATATGTAGGGAAGGGGCCCAAAAGAAACTTTATACCCCATGATAAAATTCCTCTGAGTGGCCCTGTCCAAGCCCTGCAGTCGTTCTTTCTGACTCTTCCCATTAAACCTTGTGTCTTACTCACAAGTAGTCCAAGCCACCTCAAGAATACTGTCCTTGAACATATTTGGGAAAAACGCCACAATGGCACAGAAAAGTCAGCACATCTTTTCGGATTTTTATCTCTGTGGTATTTGCTGAGAATTAGAGAGCACTTTTGTTTGGCGAATCATAAGGTATATGGCTTAGCAAGGTTCTTGTACTGTATTTTAATACGCATACATTCTCTCTTGTCATTTTGCTAACAATTCTCTGTGGGAAGCTGACAGTTAATACTGTGGATTAGGGCCCAGAGTGGGGAGCTTTGAATTTGAATTTGTGACAGCCCTGGCAGATATTCCACGGTTTAACAGCCTTCTTCTGCCCAACTTTTTATAGTTTCAAATAGAGATCGATTGTTTTATATAAACACATTATAATGAGAAATTATCTGGCCCTCTTATCATAAGGACATGTATGTTGTTTCCCATTGATTTCAGTGGAACATCCTTCCAAAAATGTGTGCTTAATATTGTATCCAAGAGGTGTGTTTTCTGTTTGTTTGGGTTTTATTTTATAAGATTGAAGTTATCCTGGAATAACAACTCCTGAACTCACTTAAGCATCTGATATTCACCCTCGCAGGGGATAAATTACAAGGAGAAATGAGCTGAAAGGGGATCAATAGCTCATTGCTCTTGGGTTACCTGTTTCATGCAAGGATACGTAGTTATGTAAAACAATAGCAGGGATATTATTAGCTGTAGGTGGAGTTCATAGAGAAACATGGGGCTAAACAGCATGGTGTGTGATGGACAGTTCTGGAATTTTCCTACTGACTTTTTCTTTAACAAAAATTATATGGGAAGCTGAAATTGGGAATGGGAGAATAGTGGGGGAGTCTTTAATCTTTTCCCTTTTTTCCATTTGTCCACTCAAATTCATCCTTACTTAATTAAGCTGCTTTTCTCCCTATGAAGGAAAAGATTTGAGTCCCCATTGATTTTTTTCCTGCAAATGAAAAGGCAGCTGGGGGAGGGATTATGAACAAACAGAGGAAGGATTAAGTAATTGGTGGACAAGTCGATGAAAGTGTCGACTCAGTGTGCAGCGGCTGTGAAGAAGGCCAATTCCATGCTTAGGATCATTAAAAAAGGGATTGAGAATAAAACGGCCAATATTATTATGCCCTTGTACAAATCGATAGTAAGGCCACATCTGGAGTATTGCGTCCAGTTCTGGTCGCCGCATCTAAAAAGGATATAGTGGAACTGGAAAAGGTGCAGAAGAGAGCGACCAAAATTATTAGTGGACTGGGGCACCTCCCTTATGAGGAAAGGCTACAGCGTTTGGGGCTCTTCAGTCTAGAAAAAAGACGTTTCAGGGGGGACATGATTGAGACATATAAAATTATGCATGGGATGGAGAGTGGATAGAGAGAAGTTCTTTTCTCTCTCACACAACACTAGAACTAGGGAACATCCACTAAAATTGAGTGGAGGAAGTATTAAAAAAGACAAAATAAACTGTTTATTTTGTATTAAAAGTATTAAAACAGTAGTATTAAAACAGACAAAAGCAAATATTCCCAGCATGTAATTAGTTTGTGGGACTCCTTGCCACAGGATGTGGTGATGGTACTTGGCCTAGATGCCTTTAAAAGGGGATTTGGCAGATTTATGGAGGAAAAGTCCATCACAGGTTACAAGCCATGATGGGGATAATTAACCTCCTGGTTTTAGTAATAGACTATATTTTAATGCCAGATGCAAGGGAGTGGCGACAGGATACAGGTATCTTGTTGTCTTGTGTGCTCCCTGAGGCATCTGGTGGGGCCACTGTGAGATACAGGAAGCTGGACTACATGGACCTTTGGCCTGATCCAGCAGCATTCTTCTTATGTTCTTAATTGCATCCTCTGCCACCCAACCTCTCTCAATTTTAGCCTTCTACTTTTCATTTATTTTCATTTTCAACTGCTTTTCATTTAAGAAGTTGGGAGGAAGAATCATGGATCCATATAGTTTGACCCATGATAACTTGTGAATGACCTAAGATAGTCAGCAACATGGATGTGTTTGGCTGAAAGACCGTGCAGTTCCTGACATGTGTTACAACTTTGAGACAATCTTGATTTTGCAAATCAGCTATAAGCCTATAATTTAATGTTAGCAAATGACAATAATTCTGATCTGATTGTCATTCTGATCTCTCATGTGTTCCATCAAATGGGCATACAATGTTTTCGGACTTGGTTTAACTTCACCCAATTGGTTTTGAACCAAACAGGTCAATTATCAGAACTGGATTTCATTGGAAGCAATGGAGGAATGCGCCCATGTTGCATCATGTATTGCAGCATTGCAGCATTGAGATTTTTCTCACGGTGTGGTTTCAGCAAGTGGCGGAGCCCGGCGCCGCTCACTTGGTCGCCCTCCAGCCCCTGTGCCAGCCGCAGGTGAGTCCTGCGCCAGTCAGCGCAGAGGCAGGGAGGGTGGGCAGGGGCAGCGAGGGAGGGGGGACATTGGGTGGCCCAGGCTGGGAGGGGGCAGGGATATTGGCACTCAGTTGTGCTGATATCCTGAACCCCATTGCAGCCCAGACTGGCCTCCCTGAACGTGTGCCAGCCAAAGAGCTGGCATGCATCCCAGGAGGCCCATTGCAGTCCGTGTCATTTACACCAGGGGAAAGGAACAAATGTCCCCTTCCCCCAAGGTGAGCCCGGGCTGCGCCGGCATGGCCCACAATGGGCTTAGGATGCAGTGGCCAGCCCTTTTGGCCGGTCGCCACATGTTAAGCAGAATTGGGTTGTAAGACATTTCATCTCAGGGAACTCTTTGGGAGTGGCTCCTCAGCAAGCTCTCCTCACCTCAGGCAGTAGCAATCCCTGCATATTCTCTGTTCCACACATCCAACTCTTGGGGTGCGACCTTTCCACCTTCTCTCTTTTCTTGTCCCGTCACTTGCTCTCTTGCAACAAACCCCACCAGCAGCAGGGTTTCCGTTCCACTTGCCTAACAGCATTGCCAGCATTGCCAGATCCTGCAATCCACCTAGACAAAGTGAGAAGCGTGAGAAAATAAGGTTCCCCAGTATTAGAGTGGCATGCAGATTTTCATGGCTTATTTTCTGTACAGACGTGGGTTCTATGGGATTTTCAGCCATGTTAAATTGTTAGAAATTGAAGAATAAAGAAATATATCGTCTAAAACTTGCCTGAAGAAATTCCTTTTCTACTCGATCGAGTAGGATAACATGGCTGAAAATCCCATAGAACCCACGTTCCCCAGTATTGCCCATCTAGGTATACTACTACTGGGAGGGGCTACAGGACAAGACCACCTTAGCTAGGAAAGCACGCCTGGTTGCAGCAATCATGGTAGCAAAGAAGAGAGAAAACCTGTCCTCTTTCCAATGATCCAGCACATTCCTGCACTCACGCACTTGTCCGAAATTTCCTAGCCATGCTAGGGACTGTTATTCTGCACTGACTGAATGACCCTCTCCCTGTTCAGGTTGCACATTCAATGAATGTGGGTAGGGGAGGGGCAGCGGCTCTGCTCATTCCCCGACATACATTCCTTGAACGGAGCCCTCCATGTGTAGAACTGTATTTGTGTGGGGCTTCATTCAGATGTTCAATTAATGCATAAGGATAGGGGCAGAGCTTGCCACCTTCCCCCTACAACAGTGTTTCCCAAACTTTTTCCACCTTGGCATTGCACTGTTTTCCAAGAGGATTCCATGGCACTCTGCGGCTCCCCTCCCAGTTTGGGAACCACTGCCCTACAGGTATCCTTTGAACATGTGACTTGAATGCCTGAAAAATGCTCCTGTTCCGTCCATTAGCTCACAGGAGGACCTTGATTCTGGTAGGTATATGAGAATTTTCACCGTCTGGCAACATTCCATCAGCATCAATAGCTACGGCTGTGGAGGGTTTCTGGAGGGAGGGCAAAGGGACTGAAGGGAGCACTGTGGAGGGTTATGGATTGCTGCATTAAACACGCATTGTCCTATGTAAACCACAGGAAAAAAACTGATGGCCCTTTAAAAATATGAAAATGAATTCAAAACTGCAGGAGCCATGTCAGCTTAACTTTGGCAAAAACACCGCCAAAGAGAAACGGATGCGACTTTCTGTTCATTGCGCCAGAGCTGGGCCTTGAAGAGGTGCAGTTAATGAGTCAGGTCCTGAAAGACTGAAAATCCCTCTTTTAGATCTCCAGCCCATGGACCTGAATGCGGAGTTTCTCATATACCCAAGCAGGGTAAATTGTACTGAGTATTATCTTTCGGCTGCAAGAAGCTTCTGACAAAAGTGAATCAATAAAGCACAAATGTATCCCATGAATGGAAACATTTCAATCAAAATCTTAATCCTATTACTTCAATCTCCTCCCAATGAAATGGAGTCTGTATTTTAAAATATCCTGTTAACTTAAAGCATGAAAAATTTGAAACTGGCCACAGTTATAAAAGAGCTATAAAAGTCCTTTAGAAGGTATTCAGTGCTAAAATATTTTTCCATCCAAAGAAAGAAAAGGCAAAAACTGTATCATCTTTAGAGTTCTTTTTTACTTTTCAAATATGCCTTTACTAAATAAAACTAGAGTTCTTTCCTCTTTACATAGAACATTTTTTTCTTTTCTTTTTTGCTTATTTCTTAAAGCACAATTATGTCTGTCATATATAAATACTTCCTTTGATGGAAGAGAGCAGAATATTAGAATCAGTTATAGTTGAATGAAAACGTCCTTTGTAAAGCAAATATGATTTAACAAACTGGTAACATCATCTGAACCTTGACATTAAACATGAACAGTTTTAGTCCTCAAAATCCACATCTGACCCCTTTCCTCTTGCAAATGCCGTTGCTTAAAAGAAAGATAAATTGCATGTGAATACATTTTCATAGCCTTATTTTGCACTGAATTTAAATAGGTTTAAACAGGCTATAAGTTAACTGTTTGTTTGGACGAATTGCAACTTCTAAATTTATATGATATTCTGGTAGTGGATTTAATATAGCTGTCACTACAAAGAAGTGGATTTGTGTCACTTTTCTTGGAGAGGAAAGAGTGTTAAAGAGTTATGTCTTCCATAGGGTGATGCTGAAAGGAAGCCCCTAGCAGGAGTGACATTAGAGAGCAAGTTTATTCAAATGCTCAATAAACAAGGCAAACAGAAGAAATGGAGAGGGAATGCAGAAGATTTTTTTTTAAAAAAAAACACAAGACATAAGAAAGCAGGGCTGTTCAAAAACAGGGTTTGACAAAGCTGACACAGAGCTTAACAGCACAATCCTAACCAACTTTCCAGCGCCGGAGCAGCCGCAATGCAGTCCTGAAGTAAGGGAACAAATGTTCCCTCACCTTGAAGAGACCTCCATGATTGCTCCCGCACCGCAAAAATGCAGTGTGCACCCTGTTCGCACGGTTGATCGGCGCTGGAAAGTTGGTTAGGATTGCACTGTAAAAGACTAGCAGAAAACAAAATAAAATCCTGAATGCAAGTTGTCAGATATGTTCCTATCTTTAGCTATTCACACTATCCAAGAGAAGGGGGACGAGTCCAGTGCAAGCCTTCCTCTAATGTGTAAAGTATGTTCATACCACCACTAAGGCAGCACTTTTAAGGTCCCAAAGTGTTTGTAACTGTCATCTATTGCAGTTGAATGTGTGAAGTTGTCATTAGTCTATCTAGCTCAGTTCTGTCTACATTATCTGACAGCAACTCAGGGTACTTGGCCAAGAGAGTGTAAGGCTCCAGGAAACTTGGGGGCCCAATCCTATTTGGGCCTTGCAGTGCCAGAACTAGCATTCTGGCAGCACAAGATCTTTTACAGTGGCACAAAACCCATTGTTGTGCACTTCTGGGCTGCTGGCGCAAATTGGCAGCAGTGTGGCATATGCAGCAGTGGCTCCAGAAGCCTCCATTGACACCAGTAAGTTGCCAGGAGAGGCTTGTTGTGTTTGGGGAAGGGAAGGCAGGGGGAGTTTTAGGGTGGATTGGGGAAGGCAGGAGTGGAGACAGGGAGGGAGGGGGTGGATCTTGGCAGCACTGGTGTGCACCAGATCCTATCCCCTCTTTCCAGGCCACCCCACCTCATTCTCTCCTTAGACATACATCAGCAAAATGGCTGGTATATGAGGAGACCCATAGGCAACTGCGCAGGCTACCAGGAGCTAAGTAAAACACAGCCTGCAGGGAGGGGTGACACCCTTGCTTGAACACTAAGAAGACCAGTATATTTGCTTGAACACTAAGTCACTGAACACTAAGAAGAGACTTGGAGCGACCGAAGAAGACCACACAGTGACTGGGTGGTGCCACAGCTATGGTGTCACCCCCCAAATTGGTGTCATCTGGTGCGCCCCACACCCATCTAGCAATGCCCGTGCTAAATGGTTCTATTTAACTATTGCTCCAGGCTTGGTTCCTCAGTGTGAGCAACTGGTCCTATTAAATAGCGTTGACTTTTCTGATTCTTGATCATTAAACCTGCCTTGACCAAGTCTTATGCTTCTAGCCTTTTGACCTTTGTCCACGATCTATTCTTTGATCACCCTCTCATCATCAACCATGTCTCCTGCCTCTGGCCCTTTGATCCTCATCTGCCAAAACCAAGCTCCCCAATGCAGCTTGACTCAGAGCTCTGCCAAGGCCCAATCAGAAGGTCTTTCCTTGCTCTGTTACCTGAGATCCTTTAACTGGAGAGTCCAAAAACTGAAGAACCTGGCAAAGTATGTGCTCTACCACCAAATTATGGTCCTTCTCTTTCATGTACTGCATGAGGAGGAAAAAGTATATACTGTGCTTATGACCAGACTGGAACATTTCAGAACTGCAACAGATGGAAGGTACAAGTGTTTGCAAGTTGAGATATAAAACTAAGACACAAGAGTTGGTTAAGCTGATGGACTTCACATAGCAGGAAAGGATGTGGTCAGAGTATATAATCATAAGCAAGCGTGCTAGTAGGCTTGGGAGTTGAGCCAGGAAATCAAAATCTAACGATTGCAGCCTATAGACAAATTAAGCCAAGGTACTTGAATTTAAACCAATTTAATGTCATCAGATTCAGTGGGAATAGGTTGATTTATATCAATCTACTCACATTTAAGTCCCTAGCACATAAGAGCTGATACACAAGTACGAGTACATGCTTATTAAATCATGCAGAACATAAGACTGCAAAAATGAAACAAATGGATCCATCTTCCATTTTGAAAACAACAAGATTTCTTTTTGGAAAATAGTTGTTTTCCTTGCAGTTAGTGACACTGAAAATATGTCTGAAGGGCACATTTTTTAAACAAAAAATTGCAGTGTTATGTGTGCAAGGACCAGAAATTCTGGAGATATGTAATACATTAATTTGAGAGTGTGAAATATATTATAAATGGATCAAGGCACTCTGAATTTCAAAAATACCATGATCTGTGACAGACATGGTAAAGCTAAGTCATACGAACAGTCTATCAAACTAATTACAGACCTGATGATGTGCAGCTTAGAAGTTGAAAGCAAGATTATTGTGAAAAATGAACTTGACTTTTCAAAGAACAGTGAATATTTCTAGCCTAATGAAAATTGTGCTTTCCAAGTGAACGTGTGAATAAGCAAATTAAGATTGATGTTCATATAATTAAAAAAAAACTGAGGGTCACATAGGTAGCAATGTGCAGGGCAGGTCTTCAACAGGAGATGATAGAGGAGCAAGCCAGCCAGGAAGACAGGGCATGTGCTCAGTCGGAAGCCTCCAGAGGGACTTTACATGATGGGGGAGGATATAATTTAGGTTAAAGGCAGCCAATGGCTACAGAAATTGGACATCAATGAATTTAGCACAGAAACCACAACAAGGTTTATAATCGTGAGAAGTGTAAAATTCCAGGATGTTGTTCTAGAAACATTGTGGGAGCAAAGATCCCTACTGAGTTCAAAGAAGATCTGGATACATTTATGGAGGACATACTGCATTTGCTTTTCTGATGCCTCATTTGCTGCTCCTGGTGAGTTTCAGCACACAACCATTCAATGATCCTAGGGTTTTATTTCTCAGGACACCAGGAATGATCTTAAATAAATACATGAAGGGCCCAATACTATCCAACTTTCCAACACCGATGCAGCTTCAATGCAGCCTCAAGGTAAGGGAACAAATGTCAGCTGAACAGTAAACCTGCATACAATAAAATAACACATAATAAAACAAGAAGATAATGTAGCACTGCAACTGCAAAACACAAATCATCATCAGATGATCATCATCATTTTTTTTTCATATATAGCCATGAGTTGGGCCTGGAACACTGGAAGACATACAGAGAGGAACAGTGCAATCCTGCACAGGATATGGGCTGTGCCGACCCGGCCTGGGCTCACCTTGGGAGAAGGGGACATTTGTCCCCTTCCTCCATTGTAAATACCAAAGGCCCCAAAGGGGCTCCTTGGATGCATGCCTGCTCCTTAGCTGCCGCACGTCCGGTGAGGCCATGTAAGGCCGGCCCGGGAAGGGGCTTGGGATACCGGCACAACCCAGCACCGATATACCCGTCCCCTCCCCAGCCGGGTCGGCCAACGGCCTACTCTCTAGCCACCCCTGCCCGCCCTCCCCATGCCCCTGCGCCACCCAGCACAGCACTCACCTCTGTCGGCTCACGCAGGTCCGGGACAGCAGCATTGTGAGTGGTGCCGGCCTCTGCACCGGCACCATTTACACTTGACGTGCCGCAAAAGTGCCTTACGCCACTTTTGCAACACCATAGGCTGGCGGAGTGCTCCCTCTGCTGGCCTAAAGTTGGGCAGAATTGGGCTGGAAGTCTGCTTGATCTCAGACAGGAGGGAGTTCCAGAGGATGAGCACTACCATCAGGAAGGTCCTACTCATATTGGTTCCCCATTGTATATCAAATATACTGGTCTCCTGTAGGAAGACCTCAGAGACTATGAGTTAGCCAGCATGGGTTAGGACATGTGAATGCTCATATATTTATCTGATACCACTTTTGGCCCTCAGCAGGCGCCAGGAATGCTATTCGGCTTGTGCAGGTACTGAGTTCGACACCTCTGTGCTATACCAACACTGTAACAGTTATACCAACATTGTAACAGAATGTATTGTGGAAACAGAGAGGGGGGGGCTTTTTAAGCATTTCTGGGAAGCCCTGTGGGGTATCCACCCCCAAAATAGGGTTAAAGGTGGAGCAGAGAGCAGCGCTTGAGTGTCTAACCTCTAAAATGGTAAAGGCTGTTGTCTGCACCAGCATTTTCTTAAGATTCTAACTTCCTGATCATTGGCTCCTTTCATATATAGGAACAAATTGAGCCATCCTAGAAATAAAACAAAAATACACTATCATCTTCTATTAGGTTAACTTGAGTTTAGGCTGTAACCAGGGTCAGCCCAAATCCTCCTGGAACCTTGGTCAGTGTGCCAATTGTTGTTCCCCCCCCCCCTTTTACCTGGTGATAGCTTCCACATTTTTTCTTCCACCCAATTCTTCTCCTCTGCTCCATTCCCTTCTTCTTTTTCCAATTCTGAGAGTGGGAGGAAGAGAAACAGCAGTTTATGAGAGTGAGTGGAAATGGGCACCCTCTTCCAATCTGCTGCCTGAAATTACCTCCTCAGTTGGCCTCATGGATGGGCCGGCCCTGGCTGAAACTCTTCACACTGCTGATTAGGACACCAGATTGCTGGTGGTGGTTGCATACCAAAACATTCTCTCCATTTTCAACTAGATTTCGGGAGAGTGGTTCTAATAGCCTTCTTTCTGACCTGCTACTTTTCTGTATGCAGGGCTTCTTACTTTGTTTCTTATACTACAATATGCTTCATGTTTTCTCTGAGGAACATTATCATCTCTCTCTCTCTCTCTCTCTCTCTCTCTCTCTCTCACACACACACACACACACACACACACACACACACACAGTCTGAAGGGTTGCAGTTAAGATATGTTTACATCTGTGGTAAATATCAAGTGAAATATATATATTTGGAAGAAACCTATTTCTGCCAAATTCTATTTGCAGTTTGAATTGTCAAACACACACACACACACACACACACACACACACACACACACACACACACACACACACACACACACACAGAGAGAGAGAGAGAGAGAGAGAGAGAGAGAGAGAGAGAGCTTTGTGATTGATGTCTAACTTCTTCAAACAAGCCCCAAATACTCCAAGGGTGCTTTTTTGTGGGGGGGAGGGGTTGAAAGCTTTTCAAATGTCTCTATGAGGTACAGAGACACATTCTGATTCCAACTTCAATAAAAGTGGAGATGGCTAAGCACATTGTACAAAGCAGTGAGTTTATCAGTATCATGCACAATCCAGCTTTATATATGTATGGAGTTTGAAGTGTTAAATTTATATCATATTTGAATTATCTGCTCAGAAAAGCACCTGGAAGGGGAAAAAAAAACCCTTTCTAGTTAAATTGCTTATTTTTATTCTGTAAAAAAAACCACAATATTTTTTAGCCTTGATGTGTAAAATAAGGCTTCCCCCCCCCCCATTCTTATCTCCAAAACAGCTCAACAGATTTTTATGAAACTTTTCAAAATAATTCACTTCACTGCTGAGAACAGGTAGGAGAAATATTCATTTGCAAGTGTTCTGTTGGCATTTTAAGAATATTTCAAACTTGGACTGACACTACACAGGGTGATACAAGGCTCTTGGGTCCTCTTTAAATGTTACAGGAGGGCTGTGGAAACTTCTTTTCCCTGGGTTCATCTTACGTGTAACATTTAAAGGGGACCTAAGAGAGTGTGTTTTCCAGAGATAGTTCTGAAGAGGTTGGTTCCACACAAAGACAAAACCAATTCATTAGCCCCTCTACAATTCAACATACAAGGCACAAGAAATGGCTGAAAGAGGCAAGTTATGAGTTGAATTGATTTCCTGTACCCACTGGTGAACTTGCATATTTTTAAAAAGACACACACACACACACACACACACACACACACACACACACACACACATATATATATATATATATATATACACACACACACACACACACACACACACACACACACACACACACACACACACACACACACACACAAGAGAGAGAGAGAGACACTTCGCTGAACTGATAAATACTTCGCTTTGCCTTGCAATGGTGCTATAGAAAGATAGGCACTCCTTGTACAATTTGGGCAATGGACAGGCAGGGAGGAATCTTGAAGCGGTGTGTGCAGGGTGTGTGTGCTTTCTGCTCTTTCTGCTCCTACGTCACACCATACTTCCGGGTCCACCTCCCCAGGCTTGGACCTCACCGCACGTCACTGATGAAATGTATCTTAACTACCATAGTTCATAGCCAGTTCAGAGTATCTGAATTGGTTATCAAACCTCTTTTTGATAGCTAGTGTCTGAGCTTGAAAATTAAAAGAAAAAAACCATACTGCTGAACCTGAACTGGTTTGACTTCCTGCTGGATGAGGGTCTCCAATGCAGATCAGAATTATACAGGTTGCAAAGATATTTACCAAGAATTTGTCTCTTTGCCACGGAAAATAGACATAGCGGCTAAGCAGCAATAAAGTATTTTTACATGTATCAAATTGCATTTTACAAATATTAGGCGTCTTTCATATAAAACCTGTTTTTTAGGTTTTCTTTAAACAGAGAACTGATGGGGATGAGAATTTTGATAAGGAAGCCAAAGACAGCCGCATTGCAAATTGAGAAGAAAGGATAACTCAGAACAAAAGCTCTATCAGTCATTTTAGCTTGCTATTCAGAAGTCCAGGACAGTAATGATTTATGGCATTTTATGACATTTAACATGACATTTAACAAAAACCGAGATGCCATTTCCTGCACTACTTAGTTTCATATATGTAAATGTACGTTTCTCAGTTATGCATCTCTTGTACAATTATTGTCAGCTGCTAAGATTTTCTTCTTTTGAAAATTAGGATATATGTCCGATTAGCTCCTTGTTCTCACTGAGTTGGTAAATTTGTGTCTGGATGAACCATTTGAGACTGCAAGTGAGGCTCACACCCTCCATTGTTGTTGGATATAGACTGCACATCCAGAGCCGGCCCATCCATGAGGTCAATTGAAGTGGTCACATCAGGCAGCAGATTGGTGGGAGCACCCAGCACCAAGTCCAATCCTGCCTAAGGATCTGCCGGGCGGCCGAGGCTGCCCGCTGGATCCTGTGCACCGCTGCGGGCAGGCACCCACACGGCGGTGTCTACTCGGGGAAGTGTCTTCCCTGCTCGAAAGTAGTCACAAACATGCTTTATGGCACGTTTGCGACTACTTCGGGTGGCGGAACGCTCATTTCACAGGATTCTTCTACTTACCTGCCTCCACTGATCCTCCTTCCCCTTCCACTTCCTGGGTTGAAAAGGAAGAGGGGGAACAGAGATGAAGAGGAAACATGGGAGGAGAGTGCTCAACTAAAACTTTGGAGAGTGGGAGGAACAGAGTCTGGCACAACATCGGGTAAGGGGAGGCAGCATTTGGCAGGTCTTGGGCCAACCCTGCCTATGCTTTTTGGGGTACACACACACACACACACACACACACACACACACACACACACACACACACACACACAGAGGCTCTTTATACAAGTTCCTGAAAACATCTGGAAGTCTGGGATGAGACTGCAGATGTGATCCCTTCTCCCCATACTTTCATTTCTATCTTGTTTCACTGGCTACGTGGGGCTTAAGTAATCTTTGAAAATTGTACAGTACTGGTAGTGTACCAGTGGTAGATGGTAAATAGTGGTAGATGATAAATAAATAAATAGTGGTAGACAGGCGTCGGTACGGTGGGGGCAGTACTGTAAGTTTCGTGCCGTCCTAGTTCCCATTTCCAACCCGGTACGATGTGGCCCCACCCCTTGCCGTCAGAGCCATTCAGTGCGGCAAAGGCAACAGGCAGGAGACTCCCTGCCCTTTGCCTTCGCCGCACTGAATGGCTCCAACGGCAAGGGGGCGGGGCCACCTCGCACCGGGTTGTAAATGGGGACTAGGACAGCACGAAACTTACAGTACCGCCCCCACCATACTGATGCCTCTGGTGGTCGAATTTTAATCTGTCTTCTTTCTCTCCACTGCCAAGAGGACAGCATGGAAAGTGGATTTAGAATTGTGTCAGAACAGAAGAGGCAGGATGGACTCTCAGTTAATCCGGGCTTTCTATTGAAATGGTTGATTGTAGTTGAAAATACACTACCATATTGTCAATCTGCAAGTAAAGTCTGAACAATCCTATACTTAACATTACTGTTGTTTATTCTGTGTAAAGGTGGAGGGGAAACGAGCTATCAAGGAAAACATAACATTGTCAATACAAAGCAGTGTGTTTTGGATAGTTATTTTAATAGTGCTTTTAATCATAAATGTAGAAGATGGCTCCAATCTCAACCCTGACAGTGCAAAGACATGGAATGCCAGTTTTTATTATACCAATGCTATTATGATATGTTTATTGGTTCTACCTTAAGCATTGTGCTTTAAAAATGAAAGAAAACAGAGACAGATATATAACAATCTCTTACCCAGCAGGGATTCTTTGTGCATGAAAAATCCAGAATGGCCTCTGTAAGTCTTAACTATTCAGGTACCAAAATGGGACATTCCTGTCCCGTGGCATTATTATGTTTCTCTCCTTTCCCTTTATTCTCACAACAGCCCTGTGAGGTAGGTTCGGTTGAAAGAGGCTGACTCATGCAAAGTCACCCCAGTGAGTTTCATGGCTGATTATAAATCTGAACTCAATTCTCCCAAATCCCTAGACCAGTTCTGGAATCGCTACACTACACAGGCTTGGAGTATAATGCACATGCATGCCCACACAGTAATCAATGGATGCCTAGGCAAATATAGCATTGGGCCATTAGTTCATGTGTGGTGGTGGCCATTTAATCACTATCCTCAATGTAGGAATGCACATTATTTGTCTTCGTTGAAGTGACAGGCAACAAGGCTGGTGGAGACAGAAGAAGGAGACAGAGAAGGAGCAAGTATAGCTGAAGCAAGTGGGGTGATGGAGGACAGCAAAAATTGCAGGTTCTAAAATACTAATGTAAAGGAAGTTATTAATCCCCATGCACCCTATTTATTAGATCTATGTAATCTATCAGTATGTAATTTATCAGGTCTATCAGTAATCTATGGGCTGTCAAAATTTCAGTCATGAAGGGAGGGGCTCCACCATCTTGGGATCAGGTTACATCAGAAGTGCCAGTCACTCCTGCCTCTACATTCCCCATTACTTTGTGATAGCCAAGTCCTTTCCTTACCAGATTGGCTTAGAATGCCAATGAGCTCCCAACTCCTAAGGCCTCAGCCTGGGTGGTCCCACTCCTGCAGGGTGGCTCAAAGTGAAAAAAAGAAACTTCACAGGGCAATCCTAACCAACTTTCCAGCGCCGGTGTAACAATGCCAATAGGGCACACACTATATTTTGCAGTACAGGGGCAGTCATGGAGGCCTCTTCAAGGTGAGGGAACATTTGTTCCCTTACTTCGGGGCTGCATTGCGGCTGCATTGGTGCTGGAAAGTTGGTTAGGATTGCGCTGTCCATCTGTGTAAATCAAGACTTCCTTGGTTTGAATCTCATCACTAAGGCCACAAATTCTCTTTCAGCCTCAGCTTCGCAGCTGCAATATGGGGATAGCAATATGTACCTGAAAGAGCTTTTGTAAGGATTCCATAAAGACATGTGAGGTGCTTTGCGCAAACCCAAAGCACTGCACAAATGCCAAATATTCTTATTGTCAGCCAGAGGTAGCGTCAGAGGTCAACCAGCTTGGGGACTGGCTGAGGTCCACACCTGGCATTGGGTCCACCAAACCAGTCTGACTGACCCCTCACTACCAGTGGCAGTGGAACCACTCAGGGCATTCATAGGGGTGGAGGTGGGAGGTGCTGTGGGGGACCCAGAGAGCCCCAGCAGTGTTCTCACCCTCCTCCTTGATACCCTAACCATACACCTTTGTTGGGAATTATTATTCTTTTTATGGAAGAGCATTCAGGCATTCGGGCGAGCTCCTGCCTGCTGTTCAAAGTGGCACAGCCAGAATCTGCTGTTTGTGTGAATTAAGACACAGTTATATACAGAAGTGTCTTGTTTTTCTTTTTTCCTATGTGCCTATATGATGCCGCAGAGAAACCCTGCAGAGGATAAACCTGCCTAGATAAAGATTGCTTACATAAAAATGGATTTGGTTTTATAAATGGTCCGCTGACAGGTTTTGTTAAAATGGACCTAGTGGTGAAAGCATAAATGAGTGCAACTGCTTTGGTCTAAATTAAAATCCATTTGCTTCTGAAAAATAAATAAATTTACTTCATAGCTAAAAGAATGGAGTGCCTTTTGTAAATTTGAAAGAACAGCATATACAATTCAATAAAAGCTTGCTTAGTAAATTGAAGTACTCACTTTGCAAGATAAAACCGAAGAAATAAAATGTTTGAATGCCACTTTAAGCAGTTCTGTCTATGGAACTCAATGGAGAAATGTTGTTCAGGAAATGATACGATGACACACTGCAAAGATTTTACCTCTACTGCTGGTATCATGGAACTGAAAACAATAGTCCTTCGGGTTCCTAAGCCAGGAACCCTTATGGCATAGCCACCTCAGGAAATGAAGAAGACTGTAAACTACTCTGAGATCAGATTATTTTATTCCAGGTAGTAGCACATGAGGTGTTAGGGCCCCTTGTTAGATTTCAGTCTAGCCTTCCATGTGACTTGTAATCCCTTTGTGTTTATTTCAATTGGTGGGAAATCCTGATGAAGAGTGTGATCTAAAGTAATGCTTCCCTGAACAGACTCCTTGACACTCCTTGACAAGCTCCATCTGAGAAAGGAAGGATCATTTCATTCATGCAAAGGGCCCAGCGCAAGTGGAAGGAGCCCTTTGTACAAATGGAACACCGATTCTTAGAGGCAGGGCTGACCAAGACCTCCTGGCCAAATGCTGCCACCTTACTTAGTGATGTGCCAGTCTCTGCTCCTCCAACACTCTAGCCCATGGACACTGGCGTTGCTCGAGGTGGGGCGGAACGGTAAGTTCCGCACTGTGCTAACCTTCATTTACTCCCCAGCATGTGGCGGCCCCGCCCCCTCGCCGCTGGAGCCATTCAGTGCGGCGAAGGCAACGTGCAGGGAGTCTACTGTGCATTGCCTTCGCCGCACTGAATGGCTCCGACATCGAGGGGGCGGGGCCGCCTCATGCCAGGGAGTAAACGGAGGTTAGCACAGTGCGGAACTTACTGTTCCGCCCCACCTTGAGCTACGCCAGTGCCCATGGCTTTCGTTTACTCCACACTTCTGTTTTGTCCCCCGCATCCTCTTCCAATCCAGGGCATGGGAGGAGGATCAGTGGAGGTGAGCAGGTGGTCAGGAGTGGGTGCCCCTTCCCAGTTTGTTGCCTGAGGCAACTGCTTCAGTAGGCCTCATAGATGGGGTCGGCCCTGCATAGAGATAGCTTCCCATCACAGAAGCATTACTCTGGATGCCACCCATTAATTCCCTGATGTAATACCATAACTGGAGACTTCAACAGTAAAACAAAATGCAAAGAATCAAATCAACAAAGAAAGAAATTGCTATCGGAAAAATACTTCGCGTAGATAAAGAATGGCTCTGGTGATTTCATTAAGTTTAGCTGTATAAATACTTTCTGGTTGAGCTGAAAAATAGTTCATGGAGAACGTGACTCTGAAATAAATATTTTAGGTCTTAAATCAGGACATGCACTTATTTAATCAATAGTCCTTCTTGAGCAAAGAATGAGAATTGACTTTATAATTCGTACTTATGTAAACACTCTGCATATTTAAAGATTCCCACTCACCCCCAAAACCGATCTGCCAAACAGTAATCTTAATTTCTACCAACTGGCTGTTATTTGATTAAAATCCATAGGAATTCAGAACTGGAATATTTCCGTATAGCATATTGTGGCAGCAGTATAATTGTCAGCTTATATTTTAAAAAGGCTGAGTAATAGTGATTTTTTTTTTTTTGCACTGCCTTGAACATCATGAATCATGTCTGATGCACTGGCTTATATTGATGCCTGAAATGACTTTATCATGGGAAAAACAAAGCATGGCCAAAGACTTCTCATGATTCTGGTTTCTGAGCAAATGGGCAGAACCATCCTATGGTCCTGCTAAGCCTGGAGCTTACTAATATCAATTCCCTCAAAATTCCCACCCACCCCACTCACTTGTTCACTGACACTGTTACCAGACAGAGAAGATGCTCTAGCCAAACCCCAAACTCTATGCTCGACACTCTTCTCTCTTTCACTTCCTCTTCTACTATCACCCCCCCCCTCTTCCTTTTGCAGTTCAGCCCAGGAGGAGGAGCAGATATGGCTATTTGCCCAGCTGCTAGCTGGCCATAATGCATTGCTGTTACCACCAAGCCTCAGCCGAGCAGTGAGGCAAGGCTGCCAGGGGGACGAGAGGTTAGCGACAAGGAGGCCATGTTTGGGTACCTTGCCTCATTTCACCAAGATGTCTCAGGACATTACTGCAAAGGTAATAGAACCAGGAAACATAATAACAGAGAAAGACGACTATCTCATCCCTCGACCCAAACCTACCTACTCCTTGAGGCATCTGGTGGGGCCACTGTGAGATACAGGAAGCTGGACTAGATGGGCCTTTGGCCTGATCCAGAAAGGCTCTTCTTATGTTCTTATGTACCAAGCTCCTATGCCTTGGGTTTTGGTAGGAAGTTGGAAGAATAACCTTGATGTTAATTCTTGGACTTTACTCTTAAGTATCATACTTTTTGTACTCTCAAACCACTGCTGCTATCCGGCAAAGAGTGCAGCGCCTGTGGGATGCATGCATTACATCACATTCATTAACCTTTCATGATTTTGCACACTGGGGAGACTTCTTTAAAGCCTTTGGTCTCATAGGAGCTTCTTGAATTTGGCATCGTGTGCCCTTTCCGTAATTAGAGAGAAAACTCTTATGAGATGCAAAGGGAATCTTGTTCCCATCGAAACTCCAGTACATTAGTTTCCACAGCACTTTGAAAACATTCACTTTTTTATGACAACGTGACCCAGAAACTTAAAAAAAATTTTTCTTAGGCAAGAGCAAGAAATGGTTAGTGAAAACTGTCGGAGTTTGCATTTGGAGTGATTGGCCATCAGGTTTTTAATAGAAGACACCATATCAGAGACATAAGCTTCAGAATCTATTATAGTGGCTTGAGAACTATAATGGACAAGCTGTTCTCTTCACTTTTGTTTTCTGTGGGCTCCTATGTGTGCCACCTGAAGCAGTGATGCAGGGAAGGGCCTTTTCTGTGATGGCACCACAGTTGTGGAACTCGCTCCATTTTAGAGCTGAGAACCTCACCCTCTCCATCAGCCTTCTGATGAGTATTAAAAACTTATTTAGCTTTGTCTCACCTTTTCAATTTAGCCTCCTATCATCTGATTTATTACTGGGTACTGCTCCTGTTGTTTTTGCTGTGTTTTATCGCTTACTATGTTTTTATTCTATTTTATGTTATAATGTTGTAAGCTGCCTTGGGCACCTTGATTACAAGGGGAAAGGCAGGGTAGAAATATTTAAAATAGTTTGGTGTGGAGGCACCATCCCGTCCCAAATGTCTTGGGCTGACCTTGGCATCAACACATTTTTATTTTCTTTGGAAAGGCTCAGATAATCATCCCCCCCCCTAAACTTCACCATGCCAAACTTT
This sequence comes from Plestiodon gilberti rubricaudatus, assembly GCA_026170595.1. Classification (NCBI taxonomy): domain Eukaryota; kingdom Metazoa; phylum Chordata; class Lepidosauria; order Squamata; family Scincidae; genus Plestiodon; species Plestiodon gilberti. The sequence continues at coordinate 44,862,758 of JANXHW010000002.1, forward strand.
GAGAAGTCCTGCAACCTACAGCAACCAGTTTCAAAACAGTTCTATATTTTCAATGCTGCTGCCAGCCTGCCACACATTGCTGACAAACAAGCCCCATGTAATGCTGCACTGCCAGAAATGAATTTGGCCCAATATTTTCCAAGCATCTTGAAATTTGAAACTGTATGTTTGATGTATTTAAAAAAAAATGTTGGCTGTAAGAAGTTGTTGTGATTTAAAAAAAATCCATGTATATATATGACTGTAACATTTAGTAATGCATGTGCCTGACAATGCTAATGTACTTTGCGTTCCAAAGAGCGCTTTAAAAAACCCCTCAAATGGAACTAAATTTTTCACTCATATATCCCCTGGGTATGAATGGAAATTGAAGTGTCATTTTTCATCTAGGTGAAAATGACAAAGTATCTGAAAACAAGATCTCAGTATTTTTTTATTCTACACACATACATACATACACAAGTCTTCCCCCCCTTAGTGAACTAAGTATTTCTGAAAAGTGTCATGCAGCCCCAGAAAATGAAATCCTCGGGGAAAAAATAGCTATAACACAGGCAGAAAAAGAAATAAGCAGCTTGATACCTCTCCAATTCACATTGATGGTGTCTTTCTAGTTGAACTATAACTTTAGTCAGATCATCAGCTGAAGAAGGTAAAAAAAAATTAACTAAAGTGAAAGATTTGCAGGAAGAAACCAATAGTCTGACCCAGACTTTCCTTTTGTAGTTGAAATCTTGAGGCAAAAGTTGGGAAGGTGATCATTTTTCACAATGGCTCCCCTCCCCTGGCAATTCACAGCAGGATCAAACTTAGGTACAACTTGGGTATACCTTTGTGATGGGACATACTCCTGATTCAACCACAGCTCTTGGTATGCCAACATTGATCTATTTCCTTCTTATTGCTGAATAGTAACACTTCATGAATATTCTGGCTTTTCTGGTGTTTCTTCTGCATCTTTTTCAATTGTGAGCCTTTTTGTGACAAGGAACCATTGTCTTTCTGAACTTTCTGAACCGGCTTTCTGAACTGTTTTTGTTGAAAAGCATACCGTAATTATAATAGGTATATGGCCTTTTCTGTGGTGGCACCCATTACATGAAACTGAGAGATTCAACCGGCTGGGTTTGACCCACCCTCTCGCCCTGTGTCTCCAAAGGGATTTGTAGCAGCGGTGACATCACTTCCAGTGGTGATGTCATGGGGGGCATCACGACACCTCTGTGGTAGGGTGTGTGAAATTCAACTCCCCCCAAGACATTCATAAAACATCTGAAAGGTGTTAATGTTTCACGCAATGTGTGTAGTATTTCCCCAAAGGCCTTTTTAGAAGAAGAAACTTTTCAGTGGGTGATTGGAGATGCAGTGAATGTAGCTGCATTTAAGTGATTGTGACAAACTGGTGTTTGGGAACACAAGTATCATACTGGTACACTTGACAAAGAGCTGTGATCAGCTATTGCTCCCACTGATGTAGTAATAAATTTTAAAGTGCAGGAGCTCAATCTGACACTCCTCATAGCCACACCCCTATAGCCACACTCCTTTAAGGCTACAACAAAAGAAAAATCAACTTAACATTTCTTTATTAATATGTTCTTCTCTGGCCACTTATTTCGATGTTCAAACTGATTGTACTTCACTTAAAAATCTAGCTCACTTCATCCCAAACCCTGAAAGTGGGTTGCAGCTAATGAATGTGATAGGGGAGTTTTTGTTGCCACGTTGTTTCTCTTAAGCCATGGGAGAACTGTCAGAAGGAGCAGGAGAGATCGTTGACATTTTACTGATTTGTTTTTACATGAGAGTTTGATCAAGTTAGGATGCTGTTTAATGCCTGGTAGAAGTATCGTCACCACTGACAGCTGACGCTAATTACATCTGGGTCACTGTTAGGACACCTGATGTCAATTAGATTGAGTAGTATGAGTATATATTGAGTGTCTTTCCAACAGTGTTAATCTTCTGATGATGCCCCGAATGTCAGGGGTGAAACGTAAAGTTACTTGTAACATCTTGTTTTTGTAATAAAGAGCTTGGAAACGACGTAGTCTTACCCGGAAATATGTGGGTTTTTAACTCAAAAATATGGTCACGTCGTGAGAGTCTACAATTGTATCTACTGGGTTGCAATAGTTTTAAAACAAATGTATAAACATTGAACAATGAAATATCTCAAAATAATATGAAAAGTATATTGGTGTGCAAATGTGTGTACTTACTCAGAAGTAAGTTCCACTGTGGGAATAAAGGCTACAGCCCAAACCTATTCGGACACCACACTGCCACTGTACAGATGCCAGCACAACATCATAACCAAAGCCCCTCGAGGCAACATCATGCCAGCATGGCTCCCTCAGTAACATTAGCACAACTCTTCCCAGCAACGTTGATGGCATCCATGGAAAATGCAACAGAGCCCGTCGCCAGTGGAACAGCATCCTGACGTCAGCGCGTCAACAGTGTGTTGTCAGTGCTTCATGCAACAATGTGTTGTCAGTGCCCCCTAACCATCTAGCCACAGCAAGAGACTGGCAAACGACACCTTATCTGGCCATAGTCACTGTCACCAAAGTCCCCCTTTGAAAGATCAGAGAGAGATAGCCTCTCGCCATACATTTTCTCATCTGAGCTGCAGTCTTCCTGGCAGGATCTTCTATACTGGAGCTGGAGTGTTGTGATTGGTTGCCAAATGTAGTCTATATCCTATCGTGTGCAGGTGGATGGGGGGGGGGAGGAGATGAGATCTCTTGATGTTTTTCCCTTCCTTATTGTTCCCTATCAGCTTACTCGTACCTGCACCCAGTGGCAGTGCCAGAGGCCCCGGAACCTGAGGTGGTGATGTTGTGATGGCACTTCTGGGTTCTCCTGGAAGAGAAAGCAAAGGAAGTCTCCTTTGGAGGCTGAGCCTCCAAAGCAGAAGGGACAGGGCAGCAGCGAGATCTCAAAGCCACCTAAATAGGAGGCGGCGGACATATGTGCCACCATGCTGGTGCTGCTGGTTCTCCCACCACTGCCATCTTGGGTGGGCCTCACGTGGCACCTCCTTCTGGCCTGGTACCTGGGACAGCCTGCCCACCACTTGCTATTCCAATGCCTACACTACACCAGTTCTCTCATTGACATTTTTCTGGTGTCTGAAGGTGGGTTGGGATATGGCATACCTCATATCCAACCTCAATCTCCTCCCGGTTTTGTGCTGGCTTCTGAGCTATGTCTGGGTTACAGCATTTTTCTGGCATTGCACCAGCGTCCATGAGAGTCCATCAGTGGGCAGACTTCTACACTGGCAGGGCTGTCATTGCACCTGTGTACATGGAGATATGCTGGCGTATATTGAAGTCGGGATTGGGCTGTTATAACATGAGCTACATAATGTATCTCCCTTGGGCAAGATGATGGCCTAGAGACATAACCGTATGCCCCAAGGCAAATTTCTCAGTTTGCCTTCTCCTGAGCCTGGTGCTTCTTCTCAGCTCAGGTTCTTTGAAAAAAGGTTCAAAGGCAGCATCTGAGAGCTCCTGCTGATCATATCACCACTCCTGCTGTAGAAGAAGGTCTCCATGTCCCATTTCTCCTTTACTGCTCCCCTGGTTGCTCCTTCTCTAGTACACAGTCAATGGCAAATCCTTGTTACTTCTTAATGTGGGAAAAACCACTTGTGTTTGCCTATTCAGGGGGACAAAGCCAGACAACATTGTCTTCAGCTTAGCTGAACAAGTTGCTGTTAGTACTGCTGCAGCTAAATCCAGTCAGTGGAATCAGACTGTAATGGAATTACTCTCACATAAAATTAAACCCAAGATATTAGTGGATTGATTTATTACATAATAGATTATAGGGTTTTGAGTTCTGCACCCAGGAACATGTAATATTCATCACGCCCCAAACATTCCCATATTTAATCTTCCCAGCAATGCAGTGAAATAGACTCCAGGTTTGATATTTTAATTCAAAAATACATCTGCAGGCCCAAATCTGAATACTGAGTCACTATTTTACCCTTGAAATTGTTGCTTGACCTCCAAAAGGCACCAAAACGAGTATCTGAATTTTGAATCAACATCTATTATTCAAATGGTGAATATTACCTATGTGACCACTATCCATTTTGCGTTGATTTCGCTCTTCCTCCGGTGTAAGATCCAGAGGCCCCAATAGGCCTCCTTGGATGTGTGCCAGCTCTTTAGTGTGGTGCTCATCCCCATTTCAAAGCCGAAGAGCCAGCATTGTCCGAAGACGCCTCCGTGGTCATGTGGCCGGCGTGTAAGATCCAGAGGCCCCAATAGGCCTCCTTGGATGTGTGCCAAGCTCTTTAGCTGGCACACATCCGGGGAGACTGTGTAAGGCTGGCCCAGGAAGGAGTCAGGGATATCACCACAGCCTGGTGCCAATATCCCTGCCCCCTCCCAGGCCTTGCTGACCAATGGCCCCCCTCCCCCGCCACCCTGGTCCGCCCTCCCCACGCCCTCCCACCGCCTAGCGCAGGACTTACCTAGGTCCAGTGGCACTGAGTCTGGGGATGGCAGAGTGAGCAGCAGAGTGAGCTTACTTCAGAGGTGCCGCAAAAGTGCCTTATGGCACTTTTGCGACACCTAAGGTCGGCAGAGCACATGCTCCACCAGCCTAACTTTGGACTGGATTGCGCCGTAAGTCACAGATCTCAGTAGAGTTGACCTTCCAGTGCACTGGTGCAAGAAAGACACATTTCTATGCTTAATTGTATTGTGGATTAATTATATTGTGATAGCTTGGACCAGGTGACTCCTCATGTTATAAGATGGAATGTGTGCATGTTCTTGCTGAATAGAACTACTGGTATGTAATGGGACCTCCCACTGGGACGATTAGGGCACCTCTTGGATTAGGTGCCAAGTGCAAAATAACTATTAAACTCCAACTGAATCTTTCTAATTGTACAATTCAGTCAAAGCATGTTAATGCGAGTAGATAAATAGGTACCGCTTGCGGGAATGTAAATAGCGCTCCTTGTTCCAGCCACATACTACACGCTGTGGCAAGGAGAGTCATGCCGGCCACATGACCACGGAGGCGTCTTCGGACAACGCTGGCTCTTCGGCTTTGAAATGGGGATGAGCACCACACCCTAGAGTCGGACACGACTGGACTTAATTGTCAGGGGTCACCTTTACCTTTACCTAGCAATACTTTGCACATACTAGGGGTGGCATCTGGGGGTGTCTTCCACTAGCGGAAATGCTCTTGCACATGCAAAAAGATGTTGTGCAAAATTGTTACACAGAGTTAGCTCTGTTCCAGAGGAGTTTGTACACTAGTGGACGACACAGTACAGCATGTTACTCAACAACATATGCAAGTACATTCCACAAGCCGAAAAGTTCCTTTTCCACTAGCAATTGGGCAACAATGGGGGGGGCACTGCTACTATTAATCTCCTTCCTCTGGCTTCACTGTGAATGCCACACTATGATTCTAATGTATATGTATGGATCTCTCTTCCAACCACATGTAAACATGGATTTCTCAAATTCCTGAAAGGGGTGAACCGCATTCACTTCACTGGAGAGGGCAGGCTACCACTGCATCCGGGGGGTGGGGGTGGGGGGGTTGTAGATTGGGAGGCTTGGGAAAAGGGAAAATATTCTCCCTTACCTTTCCCAAGCCTCTGGTTGCCAATGGGTCTCCTCGAACCTGTGCCAACCCAATCTTTTCTCTGCCTTATGTAGTATGGACCGGGTTGGGTAACATCCCCCCGATACATGTGGGCTTGCCTGATGATGCTCAATGGAATTTGAGCGAAACGTTGCTGTTAAATGTATGATCTTGTACAGGTTTTACTTGAGATTTTAATGCTGAGATACATTATATTTTACTAATATATTTTTTTTCACATGAATGAACTTGTGTTGCCTGTGCTTATCTTTTAAAAAACTTTTTTGCCATGGCTTTTTAACCCATGTAATTTAAGTTGTTCTAAGACTACTTTTACCTTTCTACTCTCTCCAGCTTTCTCAGTGAATAACCCATAAAAATGAACTTTCTTTCAAGCCTCAGATTGGGAATCAAGTTATTTCTGAGTTTTGGGGAAATATCTTTCCGAGTAGTTTCAGTTAGAACCTAGCAAAGTTCGCTCATCTCCGTAGGATTCACACATGAAGCCGCCCCATTTGGGAAAGTTGACATATGCTCTTATATACATACATACAATGTTCATACAAGTTGTTGTTGTTGTTTTCTAACTTATGTAGAGACATCCAGGCAGTGGTCCTTGGTGTGATCTCAGACATGCTACAATAATTGCACAAGTGCCCCTATTTTCATCTGTGAAACATTGGAGGATATTGTTTGCATATCAGAGCACATGAGAATTTCTTCATTGGAGCGAGCACACATTTTCTTCTGTCATATGTATCCTACAGCAACCACTTTGTTCCTTTTACTGACAATTCAGTTCAAATGGAAATATACTGAATTAGGGATCTAAACTATCCAAATGGGAACACCTCTCCCTGTATGAATTTTGAGGTCACAAGGAGGAAACCATTCCTTCTGGTCCCTTAACTCTGCATAGTACTATGACGTTTCCATCGCTGTCCCACTGCCTCTTGAGATTTACTTCAGTTCAGCTATACTGACTTTTTTTCCACAATTAAAATAAAGATGAAAGGCATGCTTCTCTCTCCATGTTGGTGGAGAGCCTGCCTGCACATGAAGTGATTCCCATAATGAAGTCCCTTTTTATTGTAATTGTACAATGAGCAATCTAGCTAGGGATGCTCCGTGCCCAGAAGCAAGTTTCTCTCTTGCATGTTTATCTGTAACTGGATGGAAAACCACATATGTGGACCTGTAACTGTACATGTATTACCTTAACCCAGTGTTTCTCAAACTGTGGGTCGGGACCTGATTTCTGGTGGGTCCCAGGTGATGGAAAGATCAGATAAGTAATTGCCATAACCCCAGAGGCTATTCAAAAATCAGATAGCTGCTAATTGTCCTTCAAAGAGCTGAGCTCCTGCAGTTTGCAAGGAGCTGAGCTCCTGCAGTTTGCAAGCTTGTGTAAATATAGGGAGATATATGTTTGAGCGTCTCATAAAGCTAGGTGGGTCTCGATAGAGTATTATTTTTAAAAGTGGGTCCTGGTGCTAAAACGTTTGAGAACCACTGCCTTAACCCATGCAACAACTGGGACTTTGCACGTGGAGTGCTTTCAAAAAGGATAAAATTTTAGCAATCAATTGTTTGGGAGATGGAATAGGAAAATTGGATTCACCCCCTTCCTCTTTCAAGTCAAGCAGTTGATCAACAATATTGTAATCTTTGTGATTGTAATCTGTATGCATTCCTTTGGACGAGGCACGAGGGTGAATTATTGAAATGTACTGACACGCAACTGATGTGGCAGCGTTGCACTTTAACGTAATAGCTTAAAGATGAACTGAAACTCAGTGATTGCTATTTCTTGTAGCACAACAGCAGATTACTTTCACCTGCTGACAGTCAGATTTGTATCTGAAAAAGTAAAAGACTTCTAAAGGGTAGCGTGAACGAGAAATGAAAGCAAACTCCAAACAGCATTCAAATCGAGGAAGATTCTATATTGATATGAATATGCAGTGAACAAATTTCTCTTGGGGCAAAATTCACATCTCACACAGGTGTGGTCTGAAGGAATAACTAAGGCTTCAATCCTGTACACACTTACCTGGGGGTAAGTCCCATTGAACACAATGGAACTTACTTCAGAGTAGACATGCATAAGATTGCACTGTTAATCTGTTTTTGGCTAATGATAATGTCTCTATTATCAGAAATCATGCCATTTAAAAAGTGAACTGAATTTCAAATGTAGATGTTCCTTCCGCTTTGGTCCTCATCTCAGCAAAAACATCTTTCCATTATTAAAATGTTGCCCAGTTTTGCACTTCTGACAAAAATATATTTATTAAAGTTATTTCTTACTAACAAACCACTGGCAGCGGAGAGAGAGGAAAGACAGGTTTTAAAAAGTTACCGCGATAATAAAGTGCACCATCATGCAGGAAAGGAAGGCAACTTTCCAGTCCTACCTCACTTGTTTTTGAGTTCGCCTAAAGTTTTCCCATAAGTCATCTTGCAACGAAATTTTTATCATCTGCTGCTTCCCTGCTGATGCAAACTAGGAGGCTGTGCTGAGTAAAGACCCCCTTTTAAAAAGAATACCAATGGTCATATGCAGAATGCATTTGGCATCTCTATTTAAATGTCCTGGCCCAGCATTAGAAAGCAGTTTGGCTTGATTTATTCACCTATCAAATGCTAATTCAGAAGACTGCTGAAAGAAGTGATTTATTCTGATAAGAAGCTCCTCCAGACATCCAAGCAGTTCGATGTCTCGGTTATCAATAATTCTAATCGTACAGAGCACCAAGAATATTTTGTTCAATGCATACTTGCAATGCATGGGAGACAGAAAGAAAGGCAGGCGGACAGATAGACCGAGTATTCATGGATTATGATTATTCCCAATCTGATACCTAAAACGAGGTGTAGAATAAGGTATAACCATAATGCTTGCAGTTCTATAGATGAGATATGGGGCGTATTCCACAACTTCTTCAGGAATCTGAGTCCATTTACCACTCTACTGCACAGAGGTAAGTAGCAATGTAATAATGAAATGACCAGCACGCTTTACAGTGCCATATGAACCATATTTCCATTTGGCACTTATTTAGAACATCATCATGCAGGCCTAACTAACAAATATCCCGAGTGACAGCCCCAGTCTCTTCGAGAGGATACCACAGCTGTTTGAATTAATATTCATAATTAATTCAGATTTGAATTATTCGTCACTTATAGCTGAAAGATTACATCAATATTTCTTCACTGGGGCTGGGGTCTGTTGTCCACTGTTCCAATGTACCAAAATCACTGATACAACACATGTACATTGTTTGCTCCTTATAAAATAGATAATAAATAAATAAACAAACAAGGGGTTTTTTGTTGTTGTTCAGTTGTTAAGTCGTGTCCGACCCTTCGTGATCCCATGAACCATATTCCGCCAGGCCTTCCTGTCCTCCACTATCTTCCTGAGTTCACTCATTTTCATGTTCGTTGCATCGGTGATGCTGTCTAACCATCTCATCCTTTGCCTTCCCCTTCTCCTTTTGCCTTCAATCTTTCCCAGCATCAGAGTCTTCCTCAGAGAGTCCTCTCTTTGCATTAGGTGGTCAAAATATTTGAGTTTCATATTTGAGCCATATTTGACTTTCAAATATTTGAGTTTCAGGGGTTTTTACAATGCAATAATGTTATAATCTTACATATAACCCCCCCCCCCCTCTCTCTCTCTGGCATTTGCCTCACCACGCTTCAGCTGACAGGGCAACATTGACTCTCACTCAAGGGCAGCTGCAGCTCCACTCCCCCACAGAGGCTCTGCAACTTATCAGCTCGGCGTGCCGACAGCTCTCCGACAGATATAGACAATTCCGGCAGTCTTGAACTGCCGTCCTTCAGATCTTCAGGCATATATGAGACAATCGCTCTACCAACTGAGCCAGATGTCCTGTCAGATGATCTAGGACACATGTGAGGCACAGTCCACGTCCAAGTCTAACTGGTGGTTGTTCTTACATCCTTAATCAAAAACCCCAACAATAAAATTAATAAAAATTAATAGAAAACACATTACGACTTCATTTGTGGTCTCAATATTAGAATAAAAAGAGCCCAGAACCACAATCCAACTATCCAAAGAAAAGTAACACATAAATCAAGCATATCTGGTGAGATAAAATAAGAAGAATCGAAACCTTGCTTAGTATAGTTACTTAGTATTATTCGTACTAGGGAGGAGTTGAGTAGCTATGTTGTAGTCACACATACCTGGCAGATATCAGCAAAAAATGGGTTTCCGTTGGCCTCATTGTTACTGTATCTGCCAATTAAAATACTTCATTAAAAACAAAATCTACAGGAACACCGATAAGTAATCTGATCTGGCTGGGGAACTGTTAGAGCGGATTCAGACCGCTTGCGGAAGCGGACGAAGACGAGCCAGCGCGAGAGGCTGGCCACCGACCTGCCTGTCTGCAGGAGTGTCTCCCTGCAAATAGTCCCTCCTTTTGTCCCGCCTTCTTGGAAGAAACCTCCACGGTGATTGCCTAACACTCCTCCCCCTCTCTTCTGATTGATGGCTCCAGTAGCGTCGCTGTGCGTCCCCCTGAAAACATGGCCCAGGGGATGTTCGAGCGTGCCGGCAATCGGGAGACCGCTCGCTTCCGCTGTGTTAACCAGACACCCAAGCACGCCTCAGCTAAGATCCGCTAAGATCCGGGACGAGCCGAGATTCGTGCGGTCTGAAGCGCCCTTTAGTCTGTTTTCCTATACATATCATTACACAAATGGCATTGGCTGTCCTGAAGTATTACTGGGCCAAATGATTTGATCTCTGTTTAAATGGGCTCTAACATGGGTACATGCATTAATCTAAAAACATCAATGTTATATTTATAATGTATCTTCCAGACCATATTTTCCAAGTTAATGCCTTGGGAGTATACTGAGTCTGGACATACTCTGGGCATAACCATCTGCAACTCTCTTCTTCCTAATAACTGAAAATCCATTGCAGTGCCCACCAGTGCCTACCATTAGTCTATACAGCCATCCTTCATCTTAGGCAAAGTTAACTTGTGCAAATTCAACTTCACATGGTCGGCAAACAAACAACCCATCAAAAACAGCAGTTGAAAGAGTGTGGGTGATTCCGCCCACTATTCTGCTTACTAAATACATGCTTGAGAGTGCATCTGAGATCAGAGAATGAAGCTGCAGTTCCCTCTGTCGGTTTCAGTTCTTGCCTCTCTTTCGTAATTTTTTAAGAGATAATACATATTTTCTAGATGCAAAGGATTATCAAAGCAATTTTGAGTACACACAATTTCAGCTTTATGCGCTGACTCTGGAATGTAACTTTCACATATGATGAGGGGTGACTATTCATCAATTTGTCTCCACCAAATAGGGATTGCCTTATATATCGCTAAATGAAGGCACCTGGCCGGGTTGGTGTGAAATAAACAAAGAGACTTGTATAATAGTTTCTAGCAATTCAAATAAACAAATTACAAACATGAGATTCAAAAACCAAAACCCAGTAAGTGATGAATACTAGAAAATATTTTTTTTTCTTGTTTAGCTGGAGCTGATAGAAGGATTGAAACAGATTACTTCATCACTGCCCATCTTGGCAGTTGTTTCCTTTCTGCGCTTGTCTTGGATTACTTTTGTGGGAAAATATTTCCATGATGGCATTTAATAGCAAAGGTTTGTGCTCTCACGGAATGCCGCTCATGGTCTGATGGGAATAGGCAGGGGGTCTAACACAATCATTTCAGCTGCACAATAATTTAGAAGCCTTGGAAGAGATTTGTTTTCCCTTTTTCCTCCAACGCTTCATGCAGTGAGAATCTACTTCATGAGATAATGTTAATTCTGTAATTCATAATCTTAGGCAATAAGTGTTGCAAGGCATAGTGCTGATGTGTTCCATAGCATTTTTTTTCACGATGACTTTCATATAGTGCCCACAGGAATGGAAGCTTTCAAATGAATTGCAAACCACGTACTCTGTTCAATTAATAGATGTGTGGTGAAAAATCCTGATTTTCCCCCTATTTTTTCACCTGTTTTTGGACATTTATATCACATCAGAGGCTCTTGTATGAGAATTTTAAGCCTGTTGTTGTCTCTTGTTTGCCCTCCTTCTTCCCCAATTGACCAGTAAACCAAGAGCTTGGTTTTGTGTCAGCTCATTGGATTGTGACACCTACCTAACGTCCAAGGATGTCTGGTGACCCCAAGTGACCGATCTGACAGGTAAAACTGGGTTAACATGCACTGGCTATAAAAATCAGGGTCATACTTTTCCCTGCACTTTCATCTAATGTGTTGGATGCCATAACAAGGATGGCCTTCCTGCCTGGCTAGGTGTAGGTGTAAGAACCAACCTTCAGGACTAGCATGAATACTTAGGATAGGGAAATACATAGTAAACAATGTTAGTGTCTTGTTTTATTGTCAGCTTGCAAAGCTTCTCTGTGCAAAGAAGCCCCAGGGATATGAGTGCTTGCCGTAAAGAACGGGCAGGCTCGGATTAGCCAGGCGTCAGGTCAGTTTGACGACCATGCCCCTGACCCTGGTTCCAGCCCTCACGTTCGTTCCTTGTCCCAAATAGAAGGCTTAGATTAGCCAGGCATCAAGTCCGGTTCACAAGACCGTGTACCCTTGACCCTGGTTCCAGCCCCTGTTCGTTTCAAGACCAAGGAACACAAACACCACCCCCCAACCTGGGGGAAGAAGGTACGCTGCCACCACCCGGGACTTTCGCCAGACCACCCAACCCCAGGATTTGGGGGTCTTATTGGCCACTAGGCAACTGACCCCTGAACAAGGGCATCAGGCCTCAGAGTATAAACTCTTATTAGAACTCAGCATATGCTAAACATTTGGTAGCATGGCTTCAGCAAACAGGCGTGGTATTAGCCTATCCAGTTTCTTCCAAAAAGCACAACACATAGCTGACATAATGGTGTTTTATTAAGCTATGCGTGCATAGGTTTGAATGAGCAGAATAAACTGCAACACATAAATAGACTTGACAATACACAAAAACTTCACAGGGATAAAATAACAAAGCTGATACTTCTTAGTCTAGACTTTGATCCTATCTATCTCACCCGTTATCAGTCTTGCCTCACCCCCCAAGAAGGGATGGGCCCAGCCCACGATACTAAGGCTGGGAGGCCTACATGATTTTCCATCAGCACAGCATACAGCAAGACGATGAATGACGAACGACGGGCAGAGAGCAAATGCAAAGAACAAGCAGTCCCGAGAGAAAAAGTGCCCTCCCACTAAGGCACTTTAAATACATTTTTGAACCCCTATATGATGAACAGATCAATGACCCAATGAAGGACTGGATCCCTCGACATCCTCCAGAGGGTGACTTGCAATTTTACTCCCCTTGTCAAATCAGAGCCCAACACAGGTGTTTCCACTAACGAACTGAAGAGCTCACAAGTTCTCTCTTCCCACAAGATAAAGGGTTTTCCCGACATGCTTCACAGCCTGGCCAGGGCTGGGAACACAAAGGCAAGCCTTGAGAATTTGACTACTATCCAATTACTATGAGAAGGCAAAATCTGCTCTTCCTGAAAAAGATGGATTCCAGAGCGAACCTCTGAGATTTTAATTCGGGACACTCGCTATTCTTCTGGGAGTAAGGTTTTTCCAAGGCAGCTTCCTTCTGTCTGGTTTGGGCCTTGGGTGGTGGCAGCAATCTACCATTCCAGTTAAACCCAGTTTCAGAATTATATGGACTGGAAGTGGGTGCCAGCTTCGAGGTGCTGTGTCCTGCGCCCATTCATCTAACTGTTTGTTTGAGTGTTGTTTGAGTCTAGCTGTAATAAAAAACTTACAACAATTAGTTACCTCCACACATATTTCTATCTGTAAAGGTAGAACTCGCAAGGGCTATATTGTTTTAGATTTCATATGCTCTAAGGCTAAGTTATCCATTGACCGCACTGGTAAAGACTGATGGGATTGGTCAAGCTTTATATCCTCAGGAAATTCCTTCGTTATTTCACTTATTTACCAAGGAATCCCTGTGCATGAGGGATTCTGAATAGTGTTTTAGGCTATTATGTGCCGAGTTCACATGGAGGCATGCCGGTCAGGCAGGGCTGGCCCAGCTGTGAGGCTGACTGAAGCAGCTATTTCTTGCAGCAAGTGTGTGTGTGTGTGTGTTGGGGGGGTTGATGCCCATCTCCCCTCCTCCAGCCCACTGTCCATAGAGCTGCTTCAGTTGGCCTCTGATCCTCTTTTTGCTTGCTGAGAGAGAGCAGGAAGATGAACAGGGTAGCAACGGACAGCCCATCTTTTCTTCTAGCACCACTGCTGAAGGCAATTGCAGAGCTGCAAGAAAACGTTGCACAGGGATCCTGGTTTGTTTGCTTGCTTGCTTGCTTGCATGAGCAATCCAAATAGGAGTTCTCATTTCCACCTCCTTCTCCTTCATGCCCACCCAGCAAGAAGGCCGGGTGGGTGAGAAGGAGTGATGGAGCCCCCACCTCCTTCCTCCTACATTAAATCCATCACTACCTCTTCCCTCTTGCTCCATCTGGTCCTGCTGAAACAAACACGATGAGCAAAGCATTCTGGGAGCACTCCCAGCATGCTCTGCCCATCCTGATTGTTTCAAACAGGAGCAAGAGGGAGATGGCGGCAGACTGAAGGTAAGCAGACAGGGAGCCTCTGGATCACCAGGCTTCACCCTACCTCCCTCTCCATGCCCACCTGGCTGTTTTTCTAACCAGTCAGAAAGGCAAGGAGGAGGAAGTGGAGGCAACAGTGGTGGGATGGGGAGTCTCTCTTACTCCCCAATATATTCTTACTTATATTGTCACATTGTATGTTTTAGTTGTACTCTGCTTTTGGAGTCAAGCTTAAGAACATAAGAAGAGCCCTGCTGGATCAGGCCAAAGAAAGGCCCATCTAGTCCAGCTTCCTGTATCTCACAGTGGCCCCACCAGATGCCTCTGAGAGCAAACAGCCAACAAGATAACCTGTATCCTGTTGCCACTCTCTTGCAGCTGGCACAGAGAAAACCTACTTCTAAAGCCAGGAGGTTGCTTATGGCTTGTAACCTGTGATGGACTTTTCCTCCATGAATCTATCCAAACCCTTTTAAAGGCATCTAGGCCAGGTGCCATCACCACATCCTGTGTCAAGGAGTTCCGCAGATTACGCTGCATGAAGAAATATTTTATTTTGTCTGTTCTAACTCTTCCTCCACTCAATTTTAGTGCATCCCTGGTTCTGGTGTTGTACAAGAGGGAAAAGAACTTCCCTCGATCTACTCTATCCATCCCATGCATAACTTTATACATCTAGCTGTTGCGCACACCTGGTGGTGTGTATCGATCAGGCTCGCACAGCACAATCCTATGAAAGGATTGAGAGGGCAGCCCATGGCCGCCCACCGGATCCTGTTCACCAGCGGCAAAGTTGCTGCCGGAGCGGAGGCCTACTTGGGGAAGGGGACGCTCATCCACTTCCCCGGGTATAAATGGCGGCCAGCCTGATCGACCTCCTCAGAGTCGAAGGAGGCTGTGTAATGGCCTAGCTGCCCGGCGGGGAACGAGATATGACCGAAGCCATCCCCCGCCCCCTCCCAGACCGGCTGGACCAATGGACCCCCTCCCTCTACCGCCGAACCACCCCCCACCTGCTGAACCCTTACCTGGGTCCAGCGGCGGCTGGGTGAAGGCTCCGTCGTCAGAGCAAGGGAGGCCGGCCTCTGTGCTGGCCTCCCTTGCTTGAGAGTCATCGCGAACGTGCTTTATGGCACGTTTGCTACGGCTTCGGATGGCGGAACGCTCATTCCGCCGCCCGAATGTCCACTAGGATTACGCAGTCAATCATGTCCCCCCTCAGGCACCTTTTTTCTAGACTGAAGAGCTCCAAACGCTGTAGCCTTTCCTCATAAGGGAGGTGCTCCAGCCCACGAATCATTTTGGTCGCTCTTCTCTGCACCTTTTCCAATTCTTTTTGAGGTGTGGTGACCAGAATTGTATGCAATACTCCAGATGTGGTCTTTCTTACCATCGATTTGTACAACAGCATAATAATATTGGCCATTTTATTCTCAGTCCCTTTTTTCCTTGGCTGAAAAGTGAGCTAGAAATATAGTAAGTAAACAAATAATCAAAAAATGTTTACTGACACATCAGGTCCACGCATGACATAAGACCATCACCCAGTCTCTTTTGCAGAATGTAAACAGTTAAAGCTGCATAAAATGTAACAATCTTTCACCTTTTGTTCTATTCCAAAACTACATGCTAATGAGTCTTATGCCAGAGAAGAATGAATAATGTATTAACAGTTTAAGCCAAGAATAAACAAGCTTTTAAATTTGCTTTTTGAAAAGAAAAGATTCTTCTGCATGCTAAGTCAAGTGTCCTATGTACACATTTTCACATTTTGATGCATATAAAAACTGATCATAGGTGAAATGTGTCCTTCACAGTCCATTAAATAATACCACTGGAGGTCATTTGCTGGAACTTTTAAATTCATTTTCTATGCAGGAAAAGTCATCTCTATATATCTAAAGGAAAAGCATTTTCTGCATTACTTCCCATCAGGAAATTATGTCCGAACTTTTCATACATGAGCAATGGCAAAAATCAGCCATGGAAGAGAATAGGGTGACACTTCCAATTCCAAGTATTATGGTGATGTAAAAAAAGAAGAAGTCAAGCTTATCTCAGCAATTCAATTTCAAATCTTCCTTTCTACCAAATATTGTAAACAGCCAATAAACAATTCATTCCCGACTAAGCGTATCTACAATGCAGAAAGTTCGAAGCAAATCTTTCTTCATTTAATTTCCAGAGAAGCCCATTAGACTGTCTTTGTGTAACAGGTTGTTTTTATTTTTTTAAAAAATGGCTCCCTGAGCCGCTTCTTTTGCCTTTATTTTAAAAAGGTTGTTTGTTTACAGTGATATCTTACAGAATGGTTCCCTTGGTTTTAATAGAAAATATGCAGTTGTGTCATGGAAACAATAGATTATCTTTGCCTTTTAGGTGTCAAATGGTTCGAAGCAGGAAAATGCACTGGGATAATATGCATAAGAACATAAGAAGAGCCCTGCTGGATCAGGCCAAAGGCCCATCTAGTCTAGCTTCCTGTATCACACAGTGGCCCCACCAGATGCCTCAGGGAGCACAAGACAACAAGATACTTGTATCCTGTCACCATTCCCTTGCACCTGGCACCACTCCCTTGCAGAGAAACCATGATCCATGGGTGATCTTGTCACTGGTGTTTGTGAGTTATTAAATATGTGGGAAATCAAACTCAGCCCTGTTAGAATGTGGAGTCTCTAACAGCCGCAGCGCTAGGTTACTGGAGGTCCTGAGGCTTGCAGCACAATCCTATCCAACTTTACACCACCGGTGTAACCAGCGGTGCAGTGAGAACAGGAGGCCCCAGAACGGAAAGGGGATTTAAATCTCCCCTTCCCTCCAAAGCCTCCCGCCCTGCCCTCCCCCGCTGGTTACACCGATGGTGTAAGTTGGATAGGATTGCGCTAAAAGACCTGCATTGAGCTCCCAATGGTGCACTGAGCCCCATAGATCCCTCAAGCTTATGGGCGATAATGATGTTTCTCACCTTCCCCACTCACGAATGGGAACATCCCTAGAAGTCTTTGTTATTATGCAGCATCTTCAAAGGGATGCTTCCATTTGTAGATGGGGTGCCTGGTGTAATGGCAATGTAAGTCTCTCCCTGGAGTCACATCACTGCTGCCATCTGTTTCTGAACATTGGTTCAACAGTCGGCCTGCCTGGGTGGACCTTCTGAAAGCCATGAGCCTTGGCCACCATCCAGCCTGGCCAATCCTGACACCACCACTCCTGCTCTCAATGACTGTATATGGGTGGGGGGGAGAGGAGTTAAATGTATAAGGCTAGCTTCTAGTGATGTAGACTTGAGTCTATCAACTTGGGACTCACGTCGGACGCAGGTCGTGTCAGTGAGTTGACTCGGACATGACTCAGCGATTGTAAAAGACTCAAAAGACTCCCCATTAAATAGATAAGGACTCGCAACCAAGGACTCAGGACTTGGGAGCAAAGGACTTGGGGCTTGACTCAATACTTGGACCTAGAGACTTGGGACTTGACTCGAGACTTGGAGTCAGAGACTTGATCCACATCCCTGCCAGCTTCCTACCTGAAGTGAACTTTCCCCATAGCGTTTGTGTTATAGAAGCTAAATAAGTAAAATAGGACAAGCTTCCCCAGGCCCCATATGGATGCTCAATCCCACAGCTCCTTCCCACTCCAGTTTCATCAATCCTGAAAACTGGGGCAATATTGGCATTGGGTGAGGAGCTATAGCATGAACTTCTGCCATGTGGTCTGCCGGCTACCATGTTTATTTTGCATGCTGGAAAGAGCAGCATTGCATTGTTCTCACACCTTGAACGTGACGGACAAGGAGGCCTGAGTAAAAACATCAGAGGAACAAGGAAAAGCCTTTGGTCTAAAAGAACTATTTGACCTTGGTCCATATCAACCATTGAAGGATGGCCATGGCTTCCAATTATACTACAGCTGGCCATAATGAGCTTCAACAATAGCATTAACAACTGATAAAAACATAAAATAGTTGATGAATCTGCCACGTGAAGTTTGCAGCCCTCCTGAATCCATACCAGAGTGACAGATAAATATCTGAATATAAGTTATCATGTCTTCTCGGCAATAGATTTTCCCACAACTGGGTTACTACAGTACTATCATGATGGAAATTTGTTTTAGATAAATTCTTCATGTTGAAAATGATGTGTGGTTTAATCAATCATTTTCCATTTGTATTATTGCAAATCCATTGCCATTTACTACACAGAAAGTAACTTGAACGGGGGGGGGGGGGGAGAGGGAGAGAGAGAGAGAGAGAGAGAACTAACCTTGACTCTGGCTACACTCCAATGCAAACTTAAGCATTTTAAGCCTATTGAAATCAATGAACTTAAGTGCACCCAACTCTTTGTTGGAAAATGGCCATTTTACAGGAATAATCTGATCTCCTAGAGGGCAACATGGCATCAGAGAGATAATCAGAATCTGAGTAGAGCAGAAATGAAATTCCCTGACCATTAATACAGCATACTTGGGAGGTTTTAATTCAATAGATAAGAAAATATGCTAGAGGTTAGATCTTGAAAAGTCTCTACCAGTCAAAAGAAATGCTGAAACCAAAACATGCAAATTAGAAGGAAAGCTAGGGAGTTAAAACGATGTAAAAATAGAACACCTGTAGGGTTTTTAAAACAAAGCAAAAAGAAGAGGCTTGACAAGTACAAATATATATATATATATATATATATATATATATATATATATATATATATATATATATATATATATATATATATATATATATATATATCAGGAAATGAGCTTTAGAAGGAGCCATATTGAACACTGCATGAGCAATCATGTAATGTCCAATATATTGCAAAGAATATAAGTGCCTTGCTGAATCTGACCAAGATCCATTTAGTCCAGCATCATCCTGTTCCTGGCATGAACCTCTGTCAGATCTTAAGCAGCAGCCAAGTCTTGGACACGGGAAGGGCTGGACCAAGACTTCCTGGCACCTGAGACAGTGCATCAAATGCTACCCCCTTATCTGGCAGCTGGAGCTGCGGTGGGTCCTCCTTCCATTCCCTGTTTTGAAATGGAAAAGGGGAATAGGACAGAAGAGGAAGTGTGGAGGAGAAGACAGTGGTGAGCTAGTGTGTCCTGTGCTCCAGCCCAATGCACTCCATTCTTCCTCTTTCCTTTCAAATTTGGAGAGTGGTGGAATGAGGAGAAGGAAGAGAGTGGAAATGGGCACAGAGAGGTGAGTTGTCAGTCTGTCAACTGAGGCAACCACCTCAGTCAGCCTTGTGAACAAATCAGTTTTGGGCACAGGCAGGGAGGAGCCAGTCAGATCAGGTGAGCCAGCACCAGTGATGCAGGCATTATCCCGAGACTGAAACTGACAAGGTAACTTCCTGAACTGACATCTCTAGAAACAGGACTCCCTGCGTTGGACACCCCCCCCCCCCAAGGACACTTTTCAGTTCTTGGTTTACCAGGCACTACAGCAGGCAGTTACTGACAGAGAGGTTGTGGGGTGTTTGGCTCCAGCCCTGAGGGATGAACCTTTCGGCTCTCCACTGCTCAGCTGGCAGTAGGGGCAGAGTCTGTGAACTGTAGTCAGGGCCAGGAAGGATATAAGGGCTCGGCTGGAGCTGAAGGCTGAAATGTGCATTATGTACGCAGGCAAGTTGGAGTAAATGTGGACAGCTGCTTGGTCGCCTGGTCGCCGAGGACTGGACAGGGGGAGTGCGTCCCTGTTGGTTTTGCTGGACCTCTCAGCAGCTGGACCTCGACCATGGTGTCCTTCTGGGCGGACTGGCCAAGCTGGGGATCGGGGGCACCGTTTTGCAGTGGTTCTGCTCCTACTTGGCAGATAGGTCCCAGATGGTGATGCTGGGGGACGCCTGTTCAGCACCCTGCCCCTTGAGGTGTGGGGTGCCACAGGGTTCCATCTTGTCCCCCATGCTATTTAACATCTACATGAAACCGCTGGGGGAGGTCATCCGGGGATTTGGAGTTGGGTGCTATCAATATGCTGATGACACCCAGCTCTATCTCTCCTTTCCACCCGATTCCAGGGTGGCTGTCGAGGTTCTGGAGCACTGCCTGGGGAAGGTTGGGACCTGGATGAGGGCTAATAAGCTGAAATTAAACCCGGACAAGACAGAGGTTCTCCTGGTCCGGAAATCCATGATGCAGGTGCTAGAGTATCATCCTGCTTTGAATGGGGTTGCACTCCCTCTGAAGGAGCAGGTCCGCAGCTTGGGGGTCCGCCTGGATCCGCAGCTGCTCCTGAATTCCCAGGTGGCGGCTGTAGCCAGGGGGGCCTTTGCCCAGCTTCGGCTGGTGCACCAGCTGCGACCGTACTTGGATTGTGCAGACCTGACCATGGTGATCCATGCCACGGTGACATCATGACTAGATTATTGTAATGCACTCTACGTGGGGCTGCCCATGAAGACCGTTCGGAAACTGCAATTAGTGCAGAATGCGGCGGCCCGTGTAGTCACTGGAGATAGGCGGTTCGACTCTGTCGGGCCGCTCCTCCGACGGCTGCACTGGCTGCCAATTTGTTTCCGGGCCCAATTCAAAGTGCTGGTTTTGACCTTTAAAGCCCTATACGGCCTGGGGGCAGGGTATTTGAGAGACCGCCTACTTCTATATAGTCCGGCTCATCTCAGGTCATCAGAGAAGGCCCTTTTGCGGGTACCATCACCCAGGGAGGTGCGAGGGGCGGCGGCCAGAAATAGGGCCTTCTCAGTAGTGGCACCAACCTTATGGAATTTCCTCCCTCTTGACTTACCTACTGCTCCCGCCTTGGAGACATTCCGGTGAGGCCTGAAAACGTTCCTGTTTAAGGAAGCCTAAGGAGTTCGTGCCTTTTTTAACATCCTGCTGGTACAGGTGGGGTGCTGCTGTTTTTTATGCTCTTGTTTTAATTGTAAAGTGATCTGTTTTTTATTAACTTTTAAATGCTTTTTTTTTACTAGTTTTTGTTAACTGTTTTTTATTGTTTTTAAAAGTGATTATTTTTGTATTGTATTTACTGTATTGTATTCTTTTTTTTCATGTTGCAAGCCGCCTTGGGTCCCTACAGGGAGAAAGGCGGGGTAAAAATACTGTAAATAAAAATAAATAAAATAAAGCTGCCTATCCTAGAATGACAAAAGTAAAGTTACCATGCTAGCAATACAAGACCCCTAATACAATAGACATTGCTGTTAAAAGGGACAATGGTGTCATTTTTGATATGGATGTCACAAGAAGTCTTGGAAAAAGGTGTTTCCTCTAAGTATGTCTCCTAAAGTCCAAAGAATTCACATGGTGCTGATAAGGTCAACATGCAGATACATTTGAAGCCTCCACAACCACTGTGCAAGTCCCTCTTTGGAGAGCACAGCCCAAGTACCCAAGAACTCATGATTCTAACTGATGACAGTTTGGGGTTCTCTTCAGGCCCCCAAGGCTAAGGTTTTCAGTCTGTCTTGCCCATTACTCCTATATCAGGTACAGTGTTTTCTTGGCAGTAACAATATTCTGCAAGGTTTGTTGATCTTTGGTGCCTATCTAGAGTGGAATCCTGTGGGGCTTCCTCTCGGATAAGTGTGCATAGAATTGCACCCTAATCTGTGTAAAACCCACTTGTCCCCCATGGGCTATCGTGGGTAACCAAGTCCACAAAGAGAAAGAAGAGACATTGCTATGCGAAACCCTGCAACACATCTTACCTTCCTTCCAAGTTATTTCATTGTCTGCTAGAGTGTCAAATTGTAAGGGTTCAAAACCCCTGTTTTTGTGTGAGTGCAGACTTAGTAGGTGTAGCATGAGTTTCCAGACTACTCTAAAAGCCATCCTTGACTTGAATGCACTACAGTCTATGTCGACTTTGGCCTTTCAGCTCTCCATATGCTCTGAATTGATGTTAAAGGTAAAGGTGACCCCTGACAATTAAGTCCAGTCATGTCCGACTCTAGGGTGCTCATCTCCATTTCAAAGCCGAAGAGCCAGCATTGTCCGAAGACGCCTCCGTGGTCATGTGGCCGGCGTGACTCTCCTTGTCGCAGCGCATAGCATGCGGCTGGAACACGGAGTGCTGTTTACCTTCCCACAAGCAGTACCTATTTATCTACTCGCATTAACATGCTTTGGAACTGCTATAGTTGCAGTTCTAAGCACACTTGCCAGGAAGTAAATCCTACCTGAAATTAGTGGGGCTTACTTCTGAGTAAGCACGTTTACTGTCAGACTGCTTGCAGATTACATGGCAGTTAATGTCAAAAAGGTGGAGACTATCGCAATGGAATGTCAACAAGTCTGAGTGCCTCCTCTGACGAATGGCTGAAAATACAGACACAGACGGTGAATGTGGACAGCTGCTGTCACACAATGGTCCACATCATGATTTCAGACATGCTCCACATCATGTGGGATTGTCAGTGTTCCCTTGCGATTGTTTGTGCCCCCCATATTTTGAGCATTTTCTCTAACACAATCTCTTAAAAATAAATGCCAAGAATAAACACACCAGCAAAAGAGCATGCTTGCCTGTAAAGTGGGGGAAAGCAACATTATCATCAAGGAAGTGAGTGATGTGTTAAGTTCAGGTGCCACTGCATAAACTGCATGAATAAGCTACAGAACAGAGTTATTGTAAGTGCTTCCAATAACACCTTGAAAATGCACCTAGATATATTTATTTTATAGATGGTGCACCACTTATTTTTAACACGGTTTGTTGATCAAAGGAGGGAGAGACACACATCCAGGCACTTCAGTTTTATTTTGATCCCTCTACTTTGACTTTCATAACTCTTCATTTTAAATGAAGGTCTTACTGAAAAGAAAAATAACCCAGCAGGTTCCACCTACCTTTTAATGATACCTGCACTTCACTGGCTGCAGGACTGCTTGTATCTCTGTCAGCCTTATGCCCCAGGAGCAATGAAACAAAATGTATTCCTGCATCAGAAAATGAGGCAAGATCACAAAGAGCAAATATGACAAGCATCATTCCATTACCAATGGGATATTATGCTAGCATTCCATAGGAGGTGAAAGTTAAATTCTGGCACCAGAATGAAATAACATGCTCATGTTAATCAATCTCATTGTATGAGGCAGGCTTCCCAGGACTAAAGGTCCCCCATCTCCTAGCTGGCTGGTGTTCACAAGTTTGCAAAAGCAATGGGGGGGCGGAGAGGCAAGTGACCCAGGTGCAGCACATTACGCTGAGACAGAGCCTCACAATGAGGGCCACTTGAGGTAACCATTGGGAAGGTGCCTCCATGACCTCCATTTGCCTCCATTCGTCTTGCCTCCATGACCTGACCATCCCTGGAGAACCAGTGGGAAGGTGCTCCTGGGATGGCCAGGTCATGGAGGCAAGACAAAGCAGAGGAGCAGGGAGAAAATGAAGAGAGAGAGAGGGACAGGGACTGGGAGGGAGAGGGGACTCCTTGCTGGGGATGAAGCAGAGGAAAGGGCGTGGGCCATGGAAACAGAGATACCTGTCAGGAAGAAGTACTAGCTGAGAATCCCAGGTCTTCTTATATGATGTCATCAAGTCAAGAAAAGAAGAAAGGGGGAGATGTGAGAAATGCATCTACCACCACTTTTCCAAGGTCACCATTACAGGACTGGCACACTAAGCATTCCTTCGCTATATGTAGCTGCTCCTTTGTTGAGGATAAAGGAGAAACAGTACCAAGCTTTTAAAGTCTGTGTCTTTACCGGAGACACGAACAATGAATTCCTACAGCATAGAGTTTCCCTGTGGGGCCCAGAGAAAACATTGCCAGGTATAGAAAATAAATGCACTCGTGTGTGTGTGTGTGTGTGTGTGTGTGTGTGTGTGTGTGTGTGTGTGTGTGTGTGTGAGAGAGAGAGAGAGAGAGAGAGAGAGAGAGAGAGAGAAACTCCCAGCTCAATCCTATCCCCCACCAGCAGTGTCAATGCAGACGCACCAAAAAGGCTCTATCTTTTTGCATGCTATATCCAGCAGTGTTTGTGTGCTGAGGGCAAATGGGGTGTAAGTATAAAACCTTATACTTACCTCCGTGTAAGCCCTGGGGCCGTCGATGGGTCTCCTCGGACATATGCCACCACTTTTGGTGGCATATATCCGAGGAGAGAAAAGGGGTAGGAAGGTTTGAAATGAAGGGGATAGGATCCAATGTGTGCCATTGCTGCTAGATCTACCCCTCCTCCTTCCTATCTGCCCTGATTCCTCCCCCTCCCTGCCCAGTTATGCCCCTAATCCTACCACTCATTCCCCATTCACAGCCCACCCCCACCGCTGACTTACTGAATCTGGCAGGCACGGTAGGGTCTGGTGGTGAAGCTGCAGTGCTGCCGCCTCTTGCGGCAGCGCTCACAGAATGGCCACGCACAGAGCACTGCATGCGGCGCTATCAATGACCATTTTGCGACAGCGGAAGACTCTTCTTCTGTTGTAAACCCTTCCTCCTGACAGTCCAATCCTGAATAGGATTCGGTTGTCACTCACTTAGGCTGCAATCCTATACCTGCTTATCTGGAATTAAGTTCCATTGTACTCTAGATATTCATAGGATTATGCTGTCACTCACATTGCTCTTATTGAAGTCCAAGTAGATTTATAGCTTAGCAGATGGGTGGGCAGTCTTCCATGACTTCTGCTGGGGATTTGTACATAGTGAGATCCAGAATAGTTCTTACTCGGGCTTATTTTGTGAAATGTGCAAAGAATTGCTATTTGATAAATGCTGGGGCAATTGCAAAGTAAAATGCTGATCGATATGATGATTGTGCCTAGAATGTCTGGAAATTTCTGTTTCGAATGTCTTAATTTCTCTTCAGAATTTATAAACAGCTCAGTTGTTTTTGTGTGCTTTTCGCTCCTCCGGTAAATCGGGGTAAGAACTCCTATGCACAGTTACCGTTTCTTGAAAGCAAGTGCCATTAGAGAAAGTGAGACAGTTCTGAGTGAAGATGCACTTGTTTAACAGCCTGTTAAACAAATGCTGTAATCTTTTGAAAGTGCGCTTAATTTTACCTACTTATTATGTTGTTTGCTTTTAGTTTCTTAATGTTCATATCACTCACACCAGCAACTGGAAAGAAGGGAAGCAAAACAATGGTGAAGTAAATTGACTAGATCCTGTTTAGTCCCATTCCACTAGACTTTAGTTAATATGCATACTCACATTTGCATCA
The DNA here is from genome assembly GCA_026170595.1 of Plestiodon gilberti rubricaudatus. NCBI lineage: Eukaryota > Metazoa > Chordata > Lepidosauria > Squamata > Scincidae > Plestiodon > Plestiodon gilberti. Next base: position 44,888,158 of record JANXHW010000002.1, read on the forward strand.
GGAAGGAGTCACATTATGGGGATATGATCCTGCCTGATTAAAAACAATGCTTAAAAAAGCAGACGCTAAAAACCCATTACAGCCGTGAATAAACAGTTGTAAGGACCAAAGACCATCTTGCTGAGAAAAGAGTTATCATGATAGACCAGGGAAAGCCTCTTTACAGCCACTGGCTTTGGGGTGAGGATTGGTTACTCACTAGTCTTTCTTTAACCATATCAGTCGCTGTATCCTATTTCTGATAGACTCTGGATAAGAAACATTATAGAGACTGTAGAATAATAGAGTGAAATGCTGTCACCACATACTTAACTCAGTTGAACACACAGTCAAGCTTGCTATGCAGAATGTGGGATGCAGTCTTGCCTTTGAGAGGAAGGATGTAAAATGTAGTGGAATTTTAAGCAGATGATAATTAATAATGGAGGACCAGGAAGACTGGTGAACAAGGAAAAAGTATGGGTTTATTTGTTATGCAGCACAGTGGACAACCCCCAGGAGGGGATGCTGACCCTTTGCTACAAGTGAGCACAGTTTTTATACCTTACAGAACTGAACATCACATGCTTACAAGACATGTGCAGGCTTGGGAGGGCATGTGATTACAGATTTACATTTCTTAGGGACAATGGGGCAAGGTGGGTGTACAATAGATTCTGATGACTCAGGATGGTCACAACCAGTCCTGTGGGACTTAATTGAGTTAGTCCAAGGGAGTTCCTGACTCCAGGAGCCAGCCTAATGAGCATGATATTCCGAAGAGGAGGGAGTGATGAAGTTGTTTATGCAAGAGTTCTCCCCATGCTAGTGGGCAAACAGATGTGAATAAAACAATACCTAAAAATTCTGCTTCAAAAACAAAGCATCCATGAAGTAAGGACTACACGGAAAAAGAGCTACATTACTAGCTTGGCACCATCAAGATTTTGTCTTGCCTTTCTTACAAAGCAGGCCTCCAAACAGCATGACAAACCTCTTGAAACTGAGGCAACTTTGCAAGGCAGGTTTTCATGTGGCATGGGGATGTTCCTCTCTAAAGAAGGAACTCAGTGATTTCACTGGGCATGTCTAATGGACCAATCCTAACTGGGCCTTGTGCTGACAGAACTCGCACTCCATCAGTGCAAGCCCCGACAAAGCCTGGAGTGGCAGCCACTATGATGGCATATGGGCCGGGGCCACCAGCGCAAATGGCTGGCAGCCCTGGGCATGCGCCAATGGAGTGCCAACGTTCCACCAGAGCAGGTCGGTCGGTGGAGGGTGGTTCTGGGGGAGGATCGGGGTGGAGTTTGGGACCAACCGGGGTTGTGTCAAGGGCAGGCTGCGGGCAGATATCAGTGGCAGTGGTAGCACTGTGCCCCTGGCCCAGCCTCAACATGCCCCATTGGACCCACTTGGATTTATGCCAGCCAAAGAGCTGGCAGAGATCCGAGTAAGCCCATTGCAGACCAGGCAGTGGCAGAGTAGGTAAGTAAAAAACTTACCTCTCCATCACTGCCTGGTCTCCAGCTGGCCCATAGCATGTGACAGAGGCTGTGCTAGCGCCACTGCACACTATGGGCCAGGACTGGGTCATAAGTAACTCTTTGGATCTAAGCTCAAACTTACGTTCATTAGTAAAGCCTGTTCATATCACACACATATCTGCATCACTCTACAAGATAAATCTAGCCTAATATTATTTTTAAACTATCAGCCATTATATAAGCTATATTATCTTATTCCAGCTCTACTGAGAACAAATATAATAAATGCTTTTGTGACTACCACTTGTTATGAAAAATACAGAAGGTACCCGACTGCCAAGTATTAATTTTCCTGTTTTGCTCTTCCTTTGAGTCAATGTCTTCCAAGATTTGTTGCTGGGTTCATCACAGTGATATGGAACTATTTCATCTACTGAGAAATGCCAGAGAATATTTGATCCTATTTGCTTGGTGACACCTAGAAATGCAGCTCAGTTCAGACTCCTAAGCAACAGAGCATTTGAGAGAGAACACAGCCCTATCTGTCTCCTGTCAGCCCCACCTTTAAACTTGCAATGCTGAAATCACTGATGAATAAAATAGATAGACCCACAGTCAAGGGAGAAAAGTCAAAGTGATCACAATTTTCAACAATCATGCAACAGTTCAGAAACAAAATAAGCTAGGCTAGCCCAGGTATAAGGCTGGTTGAAACCTTTGCCTCAAGGCAGCGGTTGAGCCAGGCATCAGGCTTGTGTGTGTGTGTGTGTGCGTGTGTGTGTGTGTGTGTGTGTGCGCGCCCTGTGCCCACCCACACCTCCTGCCTGGAAGCCCCCCTCTCTTCTTGTGCACTCCTCATCCACCTTCACCTCCATCACTGTTTCCAGGGTTCTCCCTGCCAGCTGCCACTTTACAAGATGCGATGGTAGAGTACAGGAAGAGGTGGTAAGTGTAGCTGGAGGTTGAAAAAGAAGGCAACTTACTTCTTGCTCCTGCTTCTTGTAAAAGTGGCCAGCAGAGAGAATGCTGGGATTGGAGATGTTCCATCCCAACATTCTCTCCACTAGCCACTTTTACAAGTGGTGGCTGTGGAGCTGTAGAGGTCAGAGCAGGAGGCAAGCCCTCTCCTTTCAGACTCTCCAAGCATGCAAGAGGAGGATGGGGCCATCAAGCAGGATGTGGGGAAGTGGGTGCCATCAATGGTGTATGTTTGGGGGCCATGCTCCCAAATGGGGTTGCATTCTGGTGAAGTTAGGGGGATGGGTGGCATAACAATTCAGGCAACAGTTCATCTTGGTCCACCCCGGAAATAAGGAACCTAATGACCCAATCCCATGCTGGACTTGAGGTGGTGGATCTCACAATCCACCACCGTAAGTCCCAGGCTGAAGGCGTGAAAGCCACTCTGCCATTCGGTGGGAGATTGCAAGGGGTCCAAGGGGATGGTGGATTTGGGGTGCACCTCATTCCTCTCTCCAGCTGCCACCAATGCAAGTCGCAATGATCCAGTTCCCACTTGCATGAATGAGAAGCAGATCATTCCCCCTCCTTGCCTTGCTGCCCATGCAGTTTCCTTAAAGCCAGAAGTGCAGGATGGCCGAGGTTCTGTGAGCTGCTGCCTCCTGTGTGCAGCCTCTGGTCTTCCTAGCCCGCACCGGCCTTATTTATACTGCTTCTCCAGATGTATGCAAGCTCTGGAGCTGCTGTGCATCTGAGGAGACCCCGGGCTTGCCTACACCCGGGGAAGGGGACACACGAATACCCTTCTCCTGAGGTGTGGCCTAGCAGCACCAGGGCAGCTCGGAGTGGGCTCAGGTTGTGGCGGCCGGCCATGCCTCTTTCCACAGGATTGTGCTGTAAGCCTCTGACTTCAGTAGGCCTCTACTCTGCATTTACAGAAGCAGACTGGCTCTCTCAGATCTGCTTTGTGTTTTTACACCATAAACTAAGAATTCAAAAACTGGGCATAGTGACTGTACATGGTGAGATCATTTGCAAGCAGCTTTAGGGTTACCAGACTGATACATCCCAAACCCTGAGATTTTTGGAACAGGACCTGATGATGCTATGAGACAACCAACCCTTCAGAAATGGGGAAAACCTGATATTGGGGTGGAGCTCAGTGGTAATTAAAAAAAAATGGCTGGAGATTAACCTTTGTTGTCTGTGCATCTAAGTAAAAAGCTGCAGGATCAGCCTGGGCAAACTGGCAACCCCAGGAAGCTTCTTTGTTGTTGTTCAGTCGTTAAGTCGTGTCCGACCCTTCGTGATCCCATGAACCATATCCCGCCAGGCCTTCCTGTCCTCCACTATCTTCCCGAGTTTGCTCATTTTCATGTTCGCTGCATCGGTGATGCTGTCTACCCATCTCATCCTTTGCCTTCCCCTTCTCCTTTTGCCTTCAATCTTTCCCAGCATCAGAGTCTTCTCCAGAGAGTCCTCTCTTCGCATTAGGTGGCCAAAATATTTGAGCTTCAGCCTCAGTACCTGTCCTTCCAGGGAACAGTCAGGGTTGATTTCATTTAGGATTGACTGATTTGATCTCCTAGCAGTCCAAGGAACTCTCAGGCAGAGGCGAGGCTAGCGGTTATGCCGCCCGGAGCTAGGGGTGTTGGCCGCCCTGAGGGTGGCCAACACCCCCCTAGCTCCGGGCAGCATAACCACCCACGATTGGGGGGGGCGACCCGGAGGGACCATGCTCCGGGTGCCCGCCTGCCAACTCACCAGCCGCCTCCCTCCGGGTCCGCGCGACTCTGGAGGCCGGGAGAGAGCATCCTCCCGTCATGCCGGCTCGGCCCCTACGGCCCAGGCCTTAGCCAGCGATTTCACACATGCGTACAACGCCGAGTCCAAGGGACTCTCAGGAGTCTTCTCCAGCACCACAGTTCAAAAGCATCTAATCTTCGGCACTCAGCCTTCCTTATGGTCCAACTCTCACAACCATACATTGCTACTGGGAACACCATCGCCCTGACTATGCGAACTTTTGTTGGCATGGTGATATCTCTGCTTTTTATTATGCTGTCTAAGTTTGCCATAGGCCAGCGAGTGGCGCAGTGGGTTAAACTGCTGAACCATAAGCTGTTGATCGAAAGGTCGGCAGTTCGATTCCCGCGACGGGGTGAGCGCTCGTTGCTTGGCCAGCTCCTGCCAACCTAGCAGTTCCAAAGCATGTTAATGCGAGTAGATAAATAGGTACCGCTTGCGGGAAGGTAAACAGCGCTCCGTGTTCCAGCTGCATGCTACGCACTGCGGCAAGGAGAGACATGCCGGCCACATGACCACGGAGGCGTCTTCGGACAACGCTGGCTCTTCGGCTTTGAAATGGGGATGAGCACCACACCCTAGAGTCGGACACGACTGGACTTAATTGTCAGGGGTCACCTTTACCTTTTAAGTTTGCCATAGCTTTCATTCCAAGGAGTAAGCGTCTTTTAATTTCATGGCTGCTGTCTCCATCTGCAGTGATCTTGGAGCCCAAAAAAGTAAAATCTGTTACTGCTTCCATTTCTGCCCCTTCTATTTGCCAGGAATTGATGGGACCAGATGCCATGATCTTAGTTTTATTAATGTTGAGTTTCAAGCCAACTTTTGCACTCTCCTCTTTCACCCTCAGCAAGAGGCTCTTTAGTTCTTCTTCACTTTCTGCCATTAGGGTGGTATCGTCTGCATATCTGAGGTTGTTGATATTTCTCCCAGCAATCTTGATTCCGACTTGCGATTCATTCAGCCCTGCATTTCTCATAATGTACTCTGCATATAAGTTAAAGAAGCAGGGTGACAATATACAGCCTTGCCGTACTCCCTTCCCAATTTTGAACCAATCGGTTGTTCCATGGCCGGTTCGAAATGTTGCTTCTTGACCCGCATATAGGTTTCTCAGGAGACAGGTAAGGTGGTCTGGTACCCCCATCTCTTTAAGAATTTGCCACAGTTTGTTGTGATCCACACAATCAAAGGCTTTTGCATAGTCAATGAAGCAGAAGTAGGTGGTTTTTTGGAACTCTCGTGCTTTCTCCATGATCCAGCGCATGTTGGCAATTTGATCTCTAGTTCTTCTGCCTCTTCGAAACCCAGCTTGTACTTCCGGTAGTTCTCGGTTCACGTACTGCTGCTTCTTACTGAATAATAATAATAATAAATGAAAACATTGGCTGTGATCTTAGGTCTAGAGATGCTGCAATTTGCAAATTCTGATAACAAATGTTGTATGTCTGCTTTTGCAGACAAGTGCCCTGTATATGCAGCAGACTTGAAAGTATTTTCAGTGTTTTCTGAGGAAAGCAAAGAGTAGGATAAAAGAAAGTGGTGACTGAATGCACAGGCTCATGTCAGAGCGAGAATTTGGAGAGAACAAGGACCCTCCCAAGTCCTTTCGACTTCAAATTGCAGATCATAAGTAGTTTTCAAATATGAGGGTGTACTAGCATTGCATACAAAGCAGAAATTGGGTTTCTGCATACAAAGAAAAGGAATGATGCATCCTTTTCATCCAAAGGAATTGCATACAAAGAAAAGGAATGATGCATAGCATATATAGTCAGATAATTGCAGATAAGGCATGGAGACACCAGTCCTTTTCAGATGTCCCCTCCATGTTCACTGACCATACCAAGTGGGGAACAGGCTCAAAACCTCTGCCCCTGCCCCCAGACTTTCATATGCTCTGCAGAACACCTGAATGGGGCTTGCACAAGAGCAGAGGTACATAGGAGCGAGTAGGCTGTCCATGTGGATTAGGAATCCTGAATGTGCAGGATTCTTGGTGCATAGTGGTGGACCCTCTGTGTGTTACAACTATATGTATAGTGCCTCCTTTCCAGCTGTCTGCAGAATAGAAAGGGTCTGGATCAGTGCTGATATGGAGGTTTGGGTTGGTATCAGCAGATGCCATCCACTCCCCCCTGCATATGTTCACTGAAGGCATGGAGGGAACACCTGAAAAGGACTACAGATATTAGCTCTGTATAACAATTCTGGCATTGTAGAGAAATTGAGGAGCTATTCTACATGAATTCTGATCCCCAGAGGAATTTGCTTCCATGTAAACATAATGTCTGCAGCTACTTGCCATAGGCATTCTGCTAATCATGTGGATCTGTTTCCAGTAGCATAGTTGAAGGGGGGGGCATGGTAAGTGCTGCAAGGCACTACAAGGTGGCCCCTCCCAACATACCAGCAGATCCATTCTGGGCAGTGAAGGCAACACATAGGCACTCACCAAACCACACAGAGTCTCCTGCGCATTGCCTTCGGTGCCCAGAATGGCTCTGATGGCAAGTGGGAGGGGCCACCTTGCAGCATTTACCACACCGCCCTCCCCCCAGCTACACAACTGCATGTTTCTGGAGGCATCCATCCCTGGAATGGAAATTCTCCATGTGATGATCCACATGACAAAGTTCGCATTCCTAGGGACAAAGAGCTTTGGGGATCTGGTAACCTGTAGACTTAATCTCCCTGTGATAATATTGGAGGACGCAAATCCAGCCAAAAGAGGACAACAACAATAATAATAATAGAGTGTTCATGTAACAAGTGCAAAATATCATCAACAGTTCTTTCCCATTATCAGTTCAAACTTCAAAGAGAGGCCAGCTGGTCACATCACTTTCTCAGCAACCTTGATATATTACATTTGACCTTTTCCTCCAGTCCTTTCCTGCCACATCACCAGCACCACAGCATTTAGCTGCTTTGAAATTATCATTCTTATTCCCAGGTGTAAACATGCCGTGTGCCAAGGGTTACTTGCAAGGAAGCCGGGTCTTGTTTTGCAATTTTATCCAATTAACCCGGAAAGAGCACTACCCCTTGTCATACCAGACCAGACCTGTAATGACGCAGCAGACATAAATACAAGGTATAGTCAAGAGCTACCACCTCACTGGACACTGACAGCCTTTCATAAAGACACAGGGATTTTTTTTTTCCTGGGACTGTGCTTATTGTTTATCACCATAGAATTAGGAATCTAGATTTCCAGCTGCTCCACATAAAGTGAATGCTCTCTTGCTCTATTGGCGAGGGTCAGATCCTCCTTTTAACAGTGGGTTAATTGAGTAACATACCAGATAAAATGGAGAATAATAACCATATAAAAAGTGCAATGCGCAGTCAGCTACCTGGTCAAAAAGGTTATAATTGCTATTTAGTAAGGATAAGTGGAAGAAGACTGGGAAATATATACAAAGGAGAAAGCCAAGTGGGCTATTTTTCCCCTCAAAAGAATTGCATCAATTTGCAATTATCCAAATTCTCTCACCTTTCTCTATACATTTATTCTGCAATTCCCAAAGCAAATGGATGTCAGATCAGACACATACACCTCTAGAACACTTTACTTTAACAGGTAGGCGGGTAACATTAGAAAATATCTGAGCACTTAATAGAGATATTGCAAGGTGTTGGTTGTGCACTTATTCCCACCTTTCCCTCTCCATGCTTCTGACTGGGCTGTAGCATGGTATGAGTCCAGAGGAAAGGCAGCTGTACAGCACAGGCTGTGATAGTCCGACAGCTATACTTGTATGATATGATAGAAATGTCAGCTTTCAAGTCAGCTCCTTGAGTCCTAAAAATATTGGCTTAGATTCAGATCATTGTAAGGCTGCAATCCTATAAATACTTTTCTGGGAAAATAGATTTCAATTCATGTCCAGGTTTAAAAGCCATGCAATTTTTGCAATTTTTTTTATTGTCTTTATAGTTAAAATCAATAAAAACACTGATTAAAAACAACAAATATAACAACAGTAAAAGGACATTTCACCCAGACATCCATCCAGTGTCAGGTCATTAAGTTTCAAGAGCCTACTGGCTACTGAAGATGGTGTTGTTGCAGCAAGTAGCCAGGTGCTTTTAAGCAGGCACAGACAAACCAGTCACAGCCAGGAGGGAGGAAGCAATTAACAGCAGCACTGTCAATTAGCCTCCAGTCATCCTGACTCACTACTGTCAATGTGGTTCAACCAAGCATAATCCTGTCTGTACTTATCTCTGTTCTTTGTTAAAACAGGCATCCAAATCTTATCAATAAAGGAGATTTCTTGTTGACGATTCATAAGCTTCGATGTATTCCTGGTGATCTCTATGGCTTCTCTATGAAGACATTATTTATGTGCTGATTCCTGAACTAAAACCTTAGTTTCTTCAAATTTGATATTATGCCCCACAGAGTAAAGGCTTGTCTGGGAGTAAGCCCCATTGAAAACAATGGCACAGCACTTACTTCTGAGTAGGCATGCATAGGCTTGTGCTGTAAGTACCCCCATCTTGCGTTTCCCAGCATCCCCCAAAAGGTGCTTGAGGGTCAGGGACGCTAATAGTGTGTGTGGTATGGCACTGGGGGTTGCTGATGGAGAGAGGAGTGGGTGGAAATTTCTCTCCCCATGTGAACAAAAGTGCTGTTCCACTTGTGCATAACAGTAATTGGCATCCAACTTGATATGTGCACCTATTTTATACAGGTGAACTATGGGAAAGCTCTCAAAATGAAGCTTGCCTTTAAAGTGAGCATTTGCTGTTTAGCATCTTGATACACTATATGAGTTCAGCTGCCAGCTCTGCCATAGAGTCTCTATGCGATTGCAAATACTGGTTGTAAAAGTGAAGTACTTTTAAAATTGATTCATTTTTACTTTAATGTTTATCAAAAAATACACACAGAACGGAAAAACACACAGAACGGAAAAACAAAAGGCATCTAGATTATACAAAGGGCAAAACCAAAATGAGAAAAAATCAACCACACCAGAGTTATTAACAACAAATACATAACAGCTAAAAATAATGATTGTAATTATAATTGTAACTGTAAATACTGTAAGAATAATTCCCCAAAGACGTCTAAGGCTGATAAAACGGCAAATAAACCAGAGTTTATTTTATAGGGCACAATGCTTGATCTATTCAGCTTAAGGCAAAGCTAAATCTAAAGGTCAGTATAAACTATTTCAAGGTAAGTAAATACTGTATGTTTGTATTTAACAGATATGAGATCTGACATAAGAATTCAACGCATGAAAAGAAACCATGTTAATATTGCCTTTATGCTTAGACTCTTTAAAGTATGTTTTAACTAAGCTGAAATTAATAAACCTGGTTTTTTTGTGGTTAAAATGTTAATTGTTTTATATTTTTGGTTTGCTTAACAATTTATAGATTTTTAACCATTAAACCAAGTAGTGTAATTATAAATATCATATCTTTATGTGCTTTTATGTCTGTATATTTTTAGAATAAAACCAATTCCAAAGAAGAAATCAAGTGGCTTAAAATTACATTTCTGGGTTGGATTTCAGGCTGGCTGGATAAACATGTACATAATCCTAATGTGCAGGCTTTGTGAAGACATTGCTTTTGGGATGGCAACTCAGCAGCCTTTGAGTTCTTTTGCCACAGTATATAACTGCTGTAAGATATCCTTTGTGGGGAAAACTGAATCATGAGAAGCAATGACTGAGGGATATTGCTAAGTTTACTGTGGACGAGGTCTTTGCAAAAACCATCTTCTCAAATTCTTAAACTGAACGAAACTCCCACCATCAGTGGAAGAATGAACGACTCTAACTCCAGACTACTCAGCAGAAAGGTCTATATACCAGGGGTCCTCAACCCCTTCCTGACCGAGTACCACCTTCAGCGCCACTCTCCTGCTGTGTACCACCAGAAGTGACTGCCGATGACATCACTGCCAGTTTCGCTCAGGTTTTTGGAGACCAGAAAATGCAGGTAGGAGGCTCTGGGTGGGTGGGAAGATCCTTCTCAGCATTCACAAGAGGCTCAGCCAAAGGCAGGAGCCTCTCGGGGGTGAAAACACGTCACCGAAAACACTGCATTGGAGTGGGGTTCCAGTGGGCCAGCAGATTGAGTACCACCAGCAGTTGGCCAAAGTACTACTGGTTTTGAACCTCTGGTCTATACAGTAGATGTTGAAGATTAGATGGAGGTGGGGTTCAGACAGGCTTACCAGATCGTCGCCGGGACGGGAGCGGTCTACCCTTAAGGGGGCGGGGCGTGGGGGCGGCGGCGACGATCTGGTAAGCCTGGGTTCAGATCACAAGCCATTGTTAGCCTTGGGCTCAGGTGCATCCTCCCTTCTTGTCCTCCTTTATGTGTGATCAGAGTAAACTGCACTTGTCTATTTTATCTGAACTTGTGAAACTGTGCTTTATTCTTACTGAGGTTAGTTAATAAACTAGTGTCTAAAACTATGGTTTGATCTAGGTTTGTTTTGAACTAATCAGAGAGAGAAGCAGTCAATAACACTCCGAGGAATGGCTCTGAGGGCGAGGGGGTGGGGCCTCCTTGTGCCATTGAGTAACGAAGGGTCAGCGCGCTGCGGAACTTAGCGTTCCGCCCCACCTAGAGCGACGCCACTGGAGAGAAGAAACCAGTTTCCTGACTTCGGGTGTAACAGTAAACTGTACTTTATTTATTCCCCTAAAGGGGGAATAAGTATTCTTTATTCTTTGTTAAGAATTATTTCTTTTTCTATACTATTTCTATACTATTTCTTTTTCTAAATTATTTATAAAATTAATTATTTATTCTTTATTAAGAATACATTTATGGTATTCTTCCCAAAGGGGAAGCTATCAATCTCTTTCCCTGGCATACAAAAGAGTAGAGGGGGGCCAGCTCATTAATTGGCCCCAGTGGGCCCAGGGTTCAGGATGGCTGGCACCTTGGCAGGGGCAACCACTAGTTTTCATTCAAAAATCATAGTTTTGACTGAATGTTTGAACTTGGCTAGAGTTGTACCAGAGTTGTATATCATTTGCTGAGCACGTCATCGTCTTAATGTTGACACAGACCAAAAGCTTTGTCAAAGACCAGGCTTCGATTGGTCAGAAATCTATGTAAAGCAATGCAAGACTCTTGTAACTGTACGTGAATAACAAGCATTATCTCAAGTATCCCACACTGAGAGGGACCTTTCAAGGTGACATCATACATGCCAAGAGAAATCATGGCAAGAAAATTCATGAGTGAACAATGCTTCATCTTTTTGCAGAGAAGAACCCAAATTCTAAATGTGGAAATAGCTCAGAGACACTATGGGACATTAACTGCATACAGTATGTCCCTTTCATGCAAAATTCTAGAGGTATAAAAACAGAAGGCAGAATTCATGATTCCTAGTTAGAACATCTTCAGCCAGCACCCAGTTTGGCAGTCTTTCCATCTTCCCAAGTTGAGGTTGAATAACATGGTGGTAGAAAGGAAAATAGACAGTATTTTACAAATCAAAACAGAAATGTGCTTGGGCATGAAACAAATATGTTGAAAGAATGGCGAAGGTTCTGCAACTCTTGGAAGCTGCGGGGAGGTATGCTTATACCGCTGTGGAAACATTCCAAAGAATTACTTTTCCAGGTCATATTGAAAATATTGTGTGCTACTATGGTTCTCCCAAGACAATTTCCTCAGTACTATTTCTTTTAGTGTTTCTTGTAAAGCTACAATGTAGTCATGGCTCATTGCCTCCAGAGCTTTCCAACAGGTAATCTAGGTTAGTCTTTGATGCCTAAAAGGAAAATGTTCTATTATTTTTATTTTAATGGTGTTTATAATGGAAGCATTCTATTCCCACTACTTTCTCTGCCTTACACAGGCCATGTCAACTTGGTAAATAGAAAAAGATGAAAATTCACATCTTTACAAAAATGTTCCATATCTACATTCACAGATAAGCAAAATATTTTCTCTGGAGATGAACAAATTGTGCCAGCAAAATGCTAATAAAGGTTACAGTGCTTTAAAAGTGTAGTACCTGTGGTCAGGATTTCAAACCATATAGACAAAACGTTTCTCTAATATAGACTGCCTTCAATATCCTATTTATATTAAAAGGAGCAAACCAGATCTAGATGATCTTATTATGTGACCACCAGCTCCTGACCTTGATACGGAGAACTGTGTATAATGCTTTCCCCCAAAAGCCTCATTGTATAAGTTTCTACTGAAGGTGGCTGACTCTGGTTATTATGTCTATCTTAGCCAGAGGCCAGTCAGTTACAAGCTGTAACATCTGGTTTCTTAACCTTGGATGAAATGTGAAAGACAAAAGTGGGCTTGACATTCTAGCAGCGATTTCGCACCATCATAATTATCTAACGCAGGTTGGTGATGTTCACTGCTGCAATTCTGAAATATAAGGTTTCAAATCATCTGGGGTATTTTACTTGTCCGTTTGGTATTTTTTTGCCACAGGTTTCAATATCAGGAATTTTGTTAAGTAAGACAGGTATTTTTAATTTGGGGTTTATTTATTTTTTCTATTGGCCCACACCCCAATGAATCTAATTCTGCCAGTCTTGACTCAACAAGCCCCAACTCTGGTGACTCCAACTTTGCCATGCTCTCCCACTGCATTGCCAGAATTTGGATAAACTTGCATTCTGGTGGTACAGCATGCTTTACGGCCTTTGGACATTGCAATGTGCCATACAGCGCAGCCTGGCCGCCATTGCAACCAGTGAATGGTGGCGGCCAGGCAATAGCAGCCTCTATGGGAGCCCAGGCATAAGTAAGTTGGTGCAACAAGGCATGCAGTGGGTGGAACAGGGAGGAGATGGGTGTGTGTCGAGGGTGGGAAGGGGAAGTTATCAGTGGCAGCAGCTCCACCGATATCCTATCCCCTTTATCAGCCTTTGTCCTCCTACCAGGGTCCACTTGGACGTACGTCAGCAAAAGCTGGCACAGGTCTGAATAGATCCATCAAGGCAGAGGAGGCTTACTTCAAAGCAAGGGAATAAATGTTCTTTTACCTTGAGGAGACCTCCATGACTGCTCCCCCCCCCAGGATGTAGCGCGTGCTCCAGTGGTGTGGCTGCATTACCTGGCAGGGGAGTTTGCATAGGATTCAGCTGTTAGGCTGCTGTTAGGCTATGCACACTTACCTGGAAGTAAGTTCCACTGAAACAAGAAGACTTACGTTTGAGTAGACATGCACAAGATTGGGGGCTAACACAACATAAACCAAAGAGTGCATATTAAGGAGGCCAAATATGGCCATCCGTAGAAACAACAACAACACTTGAAGATGCAAATATTATTCCTAGGCTAAAATAGCCCCACTTGGTTCAGCTATCATTTAAGTACAATCATAGGTGGTGCTAGAAGGGGGAGGGGGAGAGCAAGCATGCCCTAACAAGTAAATGGCTCCTCACCATAAACTGAGAATTTAAATAAATCCTAAGTATGTTACTTCAGAGAAAAACGTTTCGGATGAGAGTGTTAATGTAATGTGAGGGTGTTTTTTTTTAATTATTTCTCTTTGAGAAATCTAGCATATGACAAAACCTGCCCTTTCCTCTCCCCCCTCCCTTCCCTCTTTTGTGCCTCCTTCAGTATTTCCTTTGCAGTGCAACGACTGAGCATAACTCTGACAGGCCGGTTCATAAAATGTTAGCACATGCAGTAGGACAGTGTGACCAAAGGCTACACTATAAACTTGAGTTAGGCTAATTAGCTTTTAAGTAGTGCTTGCTTTGAAAGCAAATACAATATCTATCTCTCAGGCAACGAACGTGTACACTATTAAGTAAAGTCATTTAAGGAGAATTACCTCCGCTTGGGATTTCACCCACTCATTTTTTAAATTGAATTACCAGCAAACCTTATGAGACAGCCATGTCTATCTTTATCTCTATCATGTATATATGAAGCTTAATTCATGCTAGGCTCAATGAATCTTAATTGCTTGGACTCTTACCTATGCCAAAGTTCGTATGTGTGTCTATGTAGAACCGTGTAGCATGCATAGTTTTGACAGTCCTTTTAGTTCTAAATGGTACTAGACAAGATTTCTTTCATCCATTGGCTAAAGTAGTACAAGAAGCAGCCAACCTTTTTCTATAGCTGACACTGACAAACATTCCTGCTAATTTTTCCCCTTTCCAGTGATGTAGACTTGACTCAGACTCAAGTCATGTCAATGACTTGACTCGGACTTGAGTCGGTGATTGTAAAAGACTCGAAAGACTCGACTCGAGACTTGGAGCCTTTTAAGACAAGTCCAGTTTTATTCAGGTTTAACTCATTTCCCCCATTAAATAAATAGGGACTCGCAACTTGCAACCAAAGATTTGGGACTTGGGGGCAAAGACTCGAGACTTGACTTGAGACTTGGAATCAGAGACTTGATCCACATCCCTGTCCCTTTCACAAACCAAAAAAGAAGAAGAAAAGGAGTTTGCTCCAAGTCAATTGAGAGAAAGCATATTTCATTATGAATTGTATCCTAAATCTGCAATCTCGTACACTTGGGAGTACTTACCTGGGAGTAAGCCCCATTGAAATAAATGGCACTTGAGTAGACATCCCTATGATTGCACTGTAAGTTAAGTTACAGTGCAATCCTACCCAGCACCTCCACTGGTGCAGCAGTGGTGGAGGGCAGTGGGGCGAAACGCTAAATTCTGCACTGCCCTGAACTTCCGTCAGTGGCGTTCCTGCGGTAGGGGCTCGACAGTAAGTCGCGCCCCGACCTACTACCGCGTTCATGAACCGGAGCGAGGAGGCCCCACCCCTCGCCGTCGGAGCCATTCCGCGCAGCGAAGCCGAAAACCTCAAACACGATAAGATGCTAGTAGAAAGACGGGTTTAAAAGCCATGCTAAGAAATTTCTACAAAGCAACAACCAAGAACTGGTGTGGACCAAGGACTGGGTTTAAGCTAGGGGAGGGCTGTGTGTGGAAACTGCTTCTGCATGCCTTTCAACCTATCAGGATTGGGCTCAGAACAATTTGTTACAAAATGCAGGATATTTTTGGCCTAGTACATGAAAGGGAAAAAAGTGTAGCAGCTCTAGATCCAAGACAAACGTTAAATTGTGCATGTCATCCTTCTCTAGGCTCTCTGTAGTGGTTGATGTTAAATATCCTAGAAGAGTATGCATGGCTAAATACCATTAAAATAATAAAAAATATAAATGTATGGTATTAATGTGCACTGCAGTTATTGTTGTATAATATAAAGCCCAGCAACAATAACTCTTTTGTTAAATTTACTGTTAATAAATTGTGCATTGCCAAATGCCAGTATCACTGGAATTGTAGTTTTTTCCCAGTTCTACTGACCCATGTCAGTAGCGCTGGAAAAACTACAGTTGCCAGCATTTTTGCATCTGGCATGCAGGCATTGCAATATGCCAGGCATCAGAAAGGAGAATGGGAGAAAGATGTCTCTCCATTCTCCTGCTGCTGTTGGAGCAGAAAGAAAGATAAGATGTGGGAAAAGAAAGGAACTTGGGCGAAAGAAGTAGGTGGGTAGCTGAGAGGGAGTTTTGTTGGGCATGCATGGGTAGGTGATGGGGGTGCAACAGGGTCTAAAACAGGCTGAGAATTGGATTAAAAAATCTGACCTAGTTTCTGATTTGCAAACAAATTTCCCAAGCCAAATTCCGAGCTGTACATTCAAGTGTCCAACTAAATGTAGTGTCTGTGTTTGCGAGAAGGCAGGTACTTCAATGCAACTGGGCCCCAAACCCTTAAAACACGAATATGTACATTTTATAATGATCCATAGTTCTCCTCCATGTCTCATCTACCATCATGTACTAAGATTATATTTGAAACGACTCACCAAAATCTATTAAGAAAATGGCCTGTAGCAGTAGTTATTAATTAATACTGGTGCGTCGCCTGCAGTCTGAGTGGTTGCTCCCTCTAGACACAGGTGTAGGCTATTACGGTTTGATTTAAAGGAAATTGCTCCACCTAATTAGTCCCTGTGTGCCTCTTGATGAAAACAAACAGAGCCCTCTCCCTAACTTATTACTGCTGGAGTCACCAAGCTCCTGACCTTGAGCATGCCATATTAAGACTCTGGGGAACTCTCTCTCTCTTCTCCCCTCAAATAAGTTATATTTTGTGATGAATTTGTGAAACAATCTCTTTTAGTGGCAGAACCAGAAGCTCCATCTCGTTGAGTTGACTTGCACTGTTAGTGATATATGTTTGTACCTGTCTTTCTGTGATCTCGATCTAAGCCCCCTTTCTGGATTGCATTACTGTATCTGATAATATATCATCTCAGAGTGACTAGGCTTTGGACAATACTCTCAACACCCAATTGACACCTCACAATAAAAAATGTGTGTTTCCCTTCTGGGAGAGTTTAGGACATTTACAGCGCAATCCTGCCTAAGTACAGCCCACCTGCCCGCCGGATCCTGGGCCAAGTACAGCCCTGGGCGATCCGCCAGATCCTATCTGCATTCCAGGCCAATCGAAATCGGCCCGTAGGTCTACTCAGGGAAAGGGGATGTTTGTCCCCTTGCCTCGGTGTAATGCTGGGAGGTCCCAATGGGCCTCCTCGGATTTCCACCAGCTATTTAGCTGGCGCAAGCCCAAGGAGGCCGTCTAAAAGCCATGCTGGCCCGAGAACGGGGCAGGGATACGGAGGCCGCCATCCCTGCTCCCCTGGGCCGGCTCAGCCAACAGCCGGCCACCCTCACCACCCAGACCACCCCCGCAGATACTTCACTTACTTTCTCTGGTGGCCACAGGGACGATTCGGCAGTGGAGTAAGGGCTGCCGGCCTCCGCGCCGGCAGCCCTTACTCTAGAGTCATTGCAAATGTTGTTTACGGCACAATTGCGATGGCTTGGAATGGCAACGTGCTCGCTCCACTGCTCCACAGTTAGTGTGGATTGCGGTCTTACTTTGATCACATGGGAGAGGGAGTTCATCTGAACTGCCCCTCTACAGAGTGTGTGAAGGTCACTTCAGATGAACTGCCTCCATACATGATTGTGGAAAGTGCCCCAAATTCTCCTGGAAGAGAGAGGCTGAAATGTGCATGCATCATAGTGCACACTTTCTTTATCCTGTGGGGTTGGTTGGGTGCTGAGAGTTTCATCCAAACAAGGCCTCTTCTATTTTTTAAAAATCAAAACAAAATGATACAACAAAAATTATCAAAGCAGCAGCTAAAACAACTGCATCTGAACACTGAACTGAACATACAGGCAGGATCACCACATGCCACAGGGATAGGTTTGCCAGGCTGGACGCATCCCCAAACCTAAGATTTCCCAAGGTGGGACCTGGTGATGTCACAAACTGGGGTTTGAAAATTCTACAAGACTTCCAAGGAGAAGGGGTCACATTATGGCACAAAATGAAGGAAGGAAGGAAGAGTGGGAGAAAGATGTTAGCATCTTAGGGCAATGACAGAGATTACTCAGTATGGGAGCAGAGGCTAAAGAACTGGGGGTTATGTGGTAGCAGCAGAGGGAAGGAGGAGGAGGGGTGCGAAATCGCCAAGGTTCCAGTCATAGCACATGGCTGAGGTGGTGCTCTCTGTAGCCTGAACCAGTGTTTCAGGCAAGGAGTGAGCCCCTTGGTGGGCTGTAAGATACATCATTCAGAGCGCAATCCTGCGCAACTGTAGAGTAGCTGAGCAAGCACTCCACCAATCTAAGCCATCGCAATTTGCCGTAAAGCACGTTCGCGATGACTATAGAGTAAGGGCTACCGGCGCGGAGGCCAGCAGCCCTCATTCCGGAGCTGGATCGACCGCCGCCACCGGTGGAAATCCGTTGGTGGGTGCAAGGGCGGGCCAGGTGGTGAAGGAGGGCGGTGGTTGGCTGAGCTGGGCCGGGTGGGGGCGGGGCTGGTGGCTGCTGCAACCCTGTCCCATTCCCGGGTCGGCTCTGCCATTACACGGCCGCCTTGGACTTGTGCCATTGGGGCCTCCCAGCACTACACCGGGGGAAGGGAACAAATGTCCCCTTCCCCTGAGGAGACCTCCAGGCCGCTCATGATTGGCCCGGAATGGGGATAGGATCCAGCGGGCAACCCTAGGGCCTCCCGTGGATCTTTATACTGGATTGCGCTGCCCCTTGTGTGAGGGAGCTTGCCTCTCCCACCATGCAGTTTCTTGAGCCCTTTATATTACTGGGCAGTTCAATTGTTTGAGCAGCTGTGGACAACTGAGGTATTCCGCCTTAACAGGAGGCCAGGGTGAATCTCTCTGGGCCTCCTCCTAAAATGGTAATTAATAGACCAAGAAGTCCTGGGTTCCAAAACATTCTCATTACACTCAGACCAAACAAAGAAAGACAGGATAGAAATACTAATGGTATCATCAATTTGACAATCCCCATCCCTCATCATGTGCAGAGCAGTGGGGAGGGGAGCATGCAATCCTCATGAAGCTTATCTGGCTCATTGCATTTACCACTAAACCACGGGTTAATGTTATGCCCAAACTTGACCATGGGCTTAGGCTGTAATTCTTGGGAGTAAGTCCCATTGAACTCAATGTTATAACTTCTGAGTGTATACCTGCATGGTATCAGGCTGCAAATCTTTCTCAAAACGCCTCTCTCGTTCTTCTTTCCCATTTTTCTCATCTTCATTCGCATTTATACAATCGTGTTGTTAAACAGCATACTTTGGAATCCTCTCTCTGTGGCATACTTTATTATGCCTTTTCATTTACAGAGCTGGAACTGATGTGAAGAGTTATTATTAATATCATTATTTACATAATTCTACTCTGTTGACTTCAACGAGATGTAAACAGCCTACAAGCATGATCGCCGCCAAACCCCGACTCACTGCAGCTTATAAGAAAGAAAACCCCAACAATCTGAAATCCATCAATAACCACAATTCACTCACAACTCCATCACAGAAGAATAGGAGAAAAACCCTAGAATATTCAATCAATACAAATTTTCTGCTATATTTACTAGTGCTGGGCCACATGGTTTTCTTTTTTTACGAAACTGAGGATTGGGTGGAAAAACACAAGGGCGAATCTGGTTCTAATATTTACAGCATCTTATTAAAAAAAATGGCAGAAGAATTCCAGTGGCAGGTACTTGTTGCACATCAACTGTTCTTGCCCCCACCTTCACATGAGGCGGTGACATGAGAATCCAGACACCCGATTGGTGCCTTAGATTAGGAGCCTTTTTTAACATCCTGCTGGTACAGGTGGGGTGCTGCTGTTCTTATGCTATTGCTTGAATTGTAATAGTGATCTTTTTTAATCGATTTTTAGATGCTGTTTTTATTAGTTTTAGTTAAATGTTTTTTATTGTTTTAAAAAGTGATTATTTTTTGTATTGTACTTTTTGTATTGTATTTTTTTTTCCTGTTGTAAGCCACCTTGGGTCCCTTCGGGGAGAAAGGCGGGGTAAAAATATTGTAAATAAATAAATAGGAGGCGGAGCACGCTGACCATTGGAGGTTGATCTCTTCAGTCGGACTCAGGTTTTCAACTTCCTCCCACCTCTCCCTTTGTTCAGTCTGAGATTAGCTGGTTGCCCTTTCAGGAGCCAGGTAGAAAACATTTGCTGTTAGCCAAGTGGGCCTTGGGCTTGCAGTTCTTTTGCCTTCCCCAGACTGGCATTTAGTTTGGTGGTTAAAACATTATTATTATTTTTTTTAAAAATGGTTCTTGTTGACTTGTTTCTCACTTTCCTTTCTGGTCACTTTAGGCAGGTATCGTGCAGACTCTAATTACACGGCACATTCAAGCTCTATTCAGACAAATGTGGGGAAGCCAGGAGTGGGGGCTGCAGGCACAGACATTCCCTGAGGATGTGGAAAAGGCTACTTATGCAGCCCAATTCTGGCCATGTTTTCTTGTGGCAGTATGCATCTTCTAAACTTCTGCCCTGCCTTAGCAGTCAAGGTGGTTATTTCAAAATGATATGAGAAAGCACAACATACGACAGTGCAAAAATTTAAAAGGCAGAAAATGAACAGCAGTCAGTCAAAACAGCAGGAAGGTAAAACGAAAAGATCCTGAATTTAAATATGGCTTTTGTTGTGTAAGTGCTCATAGTATTGGACGGCCAGCCAAGACCCCTGCTAGCTTGGACAGTGCCTCAAATGCTGCCCCCCCCCTTACCTGGTGATGCATTCGCCACCACCTTTACTGCTGATCCTGCTCTTGCTTCATGGATTTGGAAAGACAGAAATGGAGCAAACTAAGAAATGTAGAGAAGATCTCCAGAGCAGGGGTTCTCAACCGGTTTTATGCGGACCACCGGTTGGTGGTACACTGAGCCCTGGCGGCCAAGATGGCGGCTGCCAGGGAGCCCGTACCGCCCCGTACTGGAGCCTGGGAACCGGCTGCTCGAGGTCTGCAGAGCCTGCAGACCTTGAGCTGTGGGTTCCTAGGGCTCAAGAAAAGCCCTCCCGCCTGCCCTGGTCCCCTGGCTTACCTTTTGGAGGCCTCCGGCGTGGCAGGAAGTCAGAAGTAAGTGCCGATGACATCATCGGCACTTACTTCCGGTGGTACGCAGTGCGGCAGCTGCCATGTAGGTGGTACATCGTGCTGCCAACGTTGAGAACCCCTGCTCTAGATCACCTCCCACATCAATCTGCCACCTGAGGCAACCAGCTCAGTCAGCCTCATGGATGGGCCAGCCCTATCTACAATGGAGTTCCCTTACAGATCTGGGACATGAATCAAGGTGATCTTAAGTCTAGTCCAATTATTAATTATTTATTATTATTATTATTATTATTATTATTATTATTATTATTATTATTATTATATACTGCTTTTCAACAAAAACGTTCACAAAGTGGTTTACAGAGAAAATAAAATAAGTAAATGAAAGAAAATGAAAACTAATCACTAAATAATCAGTCAAGCCCCTAGCTCTCTTACTTTGTTTTGTGTTTGTTTTCATTTTCTTCATGTTTTCCTTGAAACTGAGTTTTAAAATGATAGGCTTACTCCTTTGTCATCTAACCATATGTGGTGCGTCATTTGCAATTTAACACAGACATTATTTCTGTGTTTTCTAGTTTCACGCAGCAGGATTTTTTTTTTGCCTGTGCCTCCTTTCTATTATATGAGAAGGGAGTAAATTGTCCTTGTTTGTTACCAATCATCTATCTGTGAAGGCTATTTAAATCATTGTAGTGATAAGAATATTAACTCTGCTCTTTTGCATTTTGTATTCATGTCCACCATATGATATACAAAGAGCATAAGGAAGGCTCTGTGATGATAATGCCTTTAATCACAAAGGATAAGAAAAAGAGAAGAGAAGAACTGTCCTGACTTCACTTTCTCTCAAAATTCAGAATGAAAGACTTGTTTCCATTTAGAAAATAAATGTAAAATGAAAACAAGTTTAAGGGAGTCTTCTGTCTGAAATGCTTGTCACTTCCAATAAGATTAGATTGTAAGAAAGGCTATTTCTCTCACACTCAAATTGCGGCAAAACCCTTTCTTGGAAGGTGCCACCTTAATTAAGCAACCTGTGGCAGAGATACCAAAATGAAGCCAGCACCAGCAAGCTAGCCTGGACAGAAAGGAGATGAATGGCGCTATAGCATCTCAGTGAGGCTATAGTGCTGTTTATAAATGTTCATGGCCCAATAAATCTCTATTTCATAAGATGCATCTAGTGAGCGGAGAAAATGGTAGGTACACACACGCAAAGTTATGTGTGGCTGTCTTTTAACTTGGCTACCTACAAAGTCCTCAGTTTATTCAGTTTGTACTGAATAAAGACTCTTGCTTATGAATGCTCATGGCTTGATAAACCAGTTAGCCTTTAACTTGTGCCACTGTACTTTTTATTGAATGCACGTTACAGGATAAATGTTGGTTGAGTCACAGTAGAGGTCCTAGGCCACTAAGGGCGCAATCCTGTCAAACAATAGGCCAGCATAACAAGCGCTCCGCCTGCCTAAGGAGTTGCAAATGTGCCATAAAGCACATTTGCGGCTCCTCTAGAGTAAGCAGTGCCAGCATGGTTTTTTTAATTTTTTTTTTTAAAAATGAATTGTTTTTCACCAATTCTATGCTTGCCTCTAGAAAGTGTGATGGTCTAGAAAAAAGAAATCTTCCTTCTATGAGACCCAAGGACTTTACAGATTAAAATCAGGCTCTTCATCTCTCCCCCCCCCCCCCCGAATGCCATATGAAGTTATTGAACACTCGTGAAGCCTGGCATAGTGCACTCCCAGCAGCTTCCCCCCACTGTTAGAAGGTGAATAATGCCTTGTGTCCCAGGTGCGGCTTCGAAAGCGTAGAGTACATTTCCATAGGCTAGCCTGAGGGTTACAAAGAAATGAATGGTGGGTGCAAAGTCTGAAACTGCATAAAATGAATCTACCAAATCATTTTTATACAAGAACTTCATATCCACATTGCTGAGAAAAGTGTATTAAGTAAACCTCTCTGTCACCTAAGAGCATCTCTTTGTGATGTACTTATTTAATTACATTAAGTAATGAAGTGATACAGCATGTTAGATATGCACTTCTGCACTTTACCTTCTACTAAGCTGTGTCTATATTGTCTTTCAACCAATAACTGCCATACAAATCCTATAAATGATAACCAATAACTGCCATACAAATCCTATAAATGATCAGAACTCTAGGTGAATAGATATAGAGGAGGAGGAGGAGGAGGAAGAGGAGGAGGCATTTATGTACTAAAAGTAGTAAGTCAGTGCCAGTACTAGGTTCCTAGGGGCCCATGAGCCCCCCACCCACCTCCTGATGGCGCATTGAGTGCTACCACTGCCACCACTACTGAGGAGTCAGGGGTTGTCCTGGCCATGTGATGGTGGCGTGGACCTTTGGTCAGTGCTCAGTCTGGTTGACTCCCTGACACCACCCATGTGGGTCACATTATTTTCAAGGTCACGTTATTTCAAGGTCATATGCTTAAGACCATGTTGGCAGAGAGGAATTTTATCAGGGGGGGGGGGTGCAAAGTTTATCTTGGGCCCCTTCCTAAAGGGGGAGGGAGCAAAACAGGACAGGGTGAGGGCAGCAATGGGAGGAAAACTCTCCAGAGCCCAGGTCTACCAGGCCTCCCAATGTGGCCCCCCAGGTCTACCCACCTGGTAGACCTGGCCTCCAGGTTGGCCCGGCCTCTGTCTTTCACTCTCTATGAGGCCAGCTAAGATCCCAGGAAATTTCTGGTGCCCCTCCTTTGGCTCCTGGGGCCCCCTTTTGACCCTGGGCCTGGGTACAATTTACCCCCTTTACCCCCCTCTCACGGGCCCTGGGCAGAGGGCACTCTGGCATTCACAGCGCAATCCGACAACTTTTGTGCCGGTGTAACCAGCGACGCAGCGAGAACGGGAGGCCCCAGAACAGAAAAGGGATTCAAATCACCTCCAAAAGAGGAATTCAAAGGGGGTTTGAATCCCTTTTCCGTTCTGGGGCCTCCCGTTCTCGCTGCGCTGCTGGTTAAACTGGCACAAAAGTTAAGTCGGATTGCGCTGTCAGGTACATTTCAAGCCAGTGCTTGGGGTTAGTACTGGTGCTGATTTGCTCAAGAGTTCTGAAGCAAAGCATGGCACCCCATGGCATCCCTGTCTTCTCCCTACTGGTGCATTGGACACTGACTGATTCAAGGTTCAGGGGTCATTCCAGCCAGGTTGGCCTCTGATTGGCAAAGGTTCTCAGCCAGTGCCTGACCTGGCTAACATCTAACACCACCCCTGTTCTGAGTCACACTACAGGTGGGCCCCCATATCCACTGATTTGCTATCCACGGTTTCAGTTATCCACGGATCGTGGGGACCCCCCCAGGCTTTTACTTTTTTCCCAGTAAGCTTAGTTTCTTCCTTAAAGAAACAGGAGAAGCAGCCTCTGGCTGCTTATTACAGGCAAGTAGAACGAGACTAAGTACTAGAGAGGCTCTGCAAGGTTAACAGAAACCTTGCAGAGCCTCTCTAGGACTTAGTCTCGTTCGACTTGCCTGCAATGGAGGCTGCTTCTCTGTTTTAAGGAAGAAACAAAGCTTGCTGAAAGAAAAATAAGAGCTGGGGGGGGGGCAAGCATGCCTGCCTGCAGGGGAGGCAGGGTGGGGGGCCCTCAGGAAACCATGGAAGGGGTGTTCGCTCTTATCCACGGTTTCAAGTATCCACAGAGGGGCCTGGAACATATCCCCAGCGGATATGGGGGCCCACCTGTATCTTCAAAACCTCAATTTGGCTCAGATTTGTGCCTCCTGACTCCCACATCACAAAGAAAGGCATCTGTCTGATTCCCAGTTCTAGTACTGTAATGTCAGAAGCAGCCCCAGGAAAGGGGGGGTTGACAGAGCTACTGAGTCTATGCAAGAAATGACTGCAGTTAGTTGTTCCCTGCTCTCCCGTCCTCCACGCCAGGTTCAGTATTTTCTTTATAGCTTTGAATCTTTCTTTTCAGTGCATGCCCTTGCTCAAGGAGATTGCTAAAAACGATGTGCTTTGGTTTGAGGTTTTTTGTTCAGTTTCTAAACAGAACGGATTATGAGGCGAAGCCTCTTTCCCCTTTTTTAAAGTGTTTTGCCCAGTGAAACTTTTATGGGATTGGAAGGGGTTGAAATTTCCACAGTATTTAGGGTGCTAACTGAAATTATTGTTAAGAAAATGACAAACTGTGATAAGAAAGGTCCCCCCCCCCTTCTGAAGAATTGTAGATAGCTGTTACCGGTATATGTCTGGTTTCAGATTTGGTACTACCTTGGGAAATATGGCAACCACATAAAAATTTCAACCTTTTTGTTGTTTTTCATTTTTTAACCTTTCCATCTCATACATGAGAATATGTATGGTATCAGATTTGTGGTTTCTGAAGTTGAGAAATCAATTTTTGAACATTACAATACATTCTGAGTAAAGCCGAAGCCCCCAATCCAGACTGGAACTAAAACATGGGTTGTTGTTGTTTTGTTTGCCTCTGTGCTGTGGTCCTGACACTAATCCCTCCCTCCACAAAAGCTATTGGCCCTGGGAGCAAAGTGGTTATCGGCGCCAGTAGCAGCTTCCTTTCCAGGGGCAAATAGCCATTTTGGATGTGTGTGTGTGATTTGTGTTCAGACGGCAACAGAGGGGCAAGGGATTAATCGTATCCTACAATCAATGCTGCAATCCTAATCTAGATTGGAGGCCCCCATATAGCTTCTCATTTTTGAATTAAAAAACAAAAGAAAAACAGACGTAAATATAAAAAGGTGTTTAATATCCTGTGTAGCATCGCCCTCAAAATGCCAATTAAAAGTGCCGATATGCTCCATCATTTTTCTGCCTAACCAATTTTGTGAAACTAGTCTGAGCTAGTGAATCTTCACCACAATCTTCTCTGCAAGCTTGCCTTCCTGCATTGCCAACATTTTTGTCATTGGTCAATAGGTACTTTCTTTTCCCGAAAGCTTTGCTGCTGTCTGTGGAAAGTATGAGAGAAGTCTTTCACACAGGGATGTACATTTTGCTGCTCACCCACAGATCTGTGATGCA
Organism: Plestiodon gilberti rubricaudatus; assembly: GCA_026170595.1. NCBI lineage: Eukaryota > Metazoa > Chordata > Lepidosauria > Squamata > Scincidae > Plestiodon > Plestiodon gilberti. The sequence goes on from JANXHW010000002.1 coordinate 44,913,859, forward strand.
GGTTTTGTATATTCCATCAGGACCCTGGGCAGTTTGAATACAGGGTGTATTTAATGTTCCATAATTGATTCCATAGAATGCATTAACTCAACAACATCTACCCTCCCCCTCACAAAGATGAATTGTGCAGTGTTTGTTGCTGATTCACTTACCATGGTCTTGTTGCAAAGCCCAACCAATATTGTATATGATATTTACGTTCCAATGCTTTTATGTCACCAGGACATAGCATGGAAATCAGTTTGTCATTTTGTGGTTGAATTTCATAGCTGCTGAAACGTCTTGTCTACATCAAAAGTTGCTTCTTTACAAGCTGAATATTTTCAGGAAAAAAAACCCATATGTCTTTTTATGGATTTGACCAACTCCATGATGGTTTGCCAAAATTGATAGTTACCATTAATGCAGCCTCACCAAAACGGGCTGTGCTGCATGCTGGGGGGGGGGGGAGCAGCGATCAGGAGGCTAGAAGAGGTGGGGAAAATATTTTCCCTTACTTCCCCATTAGTCTTCCAGTCACCAATGTGTCTCAGACCTGCACCAGCTCTTTAGCTGGCACAAGTCTGAGAAGAGAAAAGTGGCATGTCAGCTGCCACCAAAGAGGATGGCATCCGGCACAAGTCGCCCAAGCCGGGTGCCATCCCCTCCCACCTTCAACATGCCTCCCCCCCAGCCCTGTTCCATCCACCAAATCACCTCCGTCGGCAGGCCTTCTTCACCCTGCTGCCATGCGCAGGGCCTCCAGAGGTCAGAGCACTCCAGTGGCACTCTGGAACTGCAGCAATGCACGCTTCCAGATTCCCATTTATGATGGTCAGAAAGTGCGTTCTGCCATCAGAACGCTAGTTTCAGCAGCGGCAATGGGGAATAGGATCGGGCCGTTACCGTTTAAATTTTAAATATTATTACAAATAAATGTAATAAATGTTCACACGCTGATTTCTTGAACTTAAAAATATCCACAGAAATAACATCATATGTATCTTCATCAATGCTGTACAAAGAATTCATTATGGACAGCAACAAAAAGTCCATCATTTTTTCATGTCAGCCATATTGAAATCTGTGCATCATCCAAGATGGCCCCAAAAACCAAGATGACTGAAAAATAGATCTAGATGTCTCCAAAATGGAACTTGTAATCACAACCTGCATTTTTTTTTACCATCTGGCACCCAAACTAGATAGTAGATTAATTAGATTGATAGCTGCAACCAAGTAATTAAGTGGACATTAGAATCTCATTACTGTCTTTAATGAAATTGAGGAAATTGAAATACTATATATTGTGTAACGTGCACTATAACAAACCTGCTGAGACATGTTTTTCAGGAATTTACACTTCACCTTGCAAAATAAATGGTCTGCGTTGCTTATTAAAATGTAATACAATTAAAAAAAAAAGATTGGCAAGTGAGATAGTCTTTCTATTAAACACCAGTGTGGAACAATATGAAAAGGTCAATATTTTCCTCAGAAAGAGCAGTGGAAAACATAAATGCCAGGCATTCAAAACAATAATTACAATTTTGTTCTCATAGCACACTGGGTATAGTATTTTATACGGTTCTAGAATAAATCACAGAAATTTGTGGTCTATGTAATATACTTTTGATCAGAGCTACAAGAATCAAAAGAAACAGTGTGCCAACAGAAATTATTCAGATATAAGAAATTATTTTTATATTCACAATCCAAACAGAATGAAACTTTAAAGTGCACAAATTTCATCCAGATCTAGTTTTGGTTTCCTCTGACCTTTGATATTCAGTGAAAACAAGCACCATATGAAAAATTATGAAAATAACCATCCATTTTTAATTAACTGGAAAGTACTGACATTTTAAAACCAGCTTGCTGTTGAAGGTTTGATTTGACAATAACGATAGCTACACCTGCCCTGAAAACCAAATAAGCAAAATGAAGAGCATGAAAAATGGAAAAAAAAACCTCTGAAAAATGTTCACGAATGTATACAAACATACACTGTGGTCAAAGACTCCCCCCCCCCCACACACACACACACTGGAAATTTAAAGAAGAAATGAATTTGATTTAACTCTGTCTCTTGGCTTTGATTCAACACTGACCTATTCACCTTTTGCTCTGTTTAATTCCTTCCTGTCTACCAAAGCTGGGTTTTTCCTGCTAGGAAATATAGATTCAATGCATTGTATGGGAGAATTTCAGCTGCAGGAGGTCTCCCTGGGATAAGGGGATATTTGTCCTCTTGCCCCAGGCTAAGTCCCAGCTGCCGCAATGGGGCAACTCAAATCTGTGCGAGCTAAATACCGGTAGTTTGTGCAAGCCCACATTGTCCCATGTCAGCAGATCAGACCTGCAAGGGGATCTCTCCCTGCATGAACCACACTTTTTTGAATGACTGATTTCTCATCCCAAAGGGAATCTACAAAAAGAATTTGGGGCTAAAGTTCGCATCTTGGATGTGCAAATACAGTGCAAAAACTGCACTTGAGAATCACAGCTTCAGACGGTATTCTCAAGCACAGTTACTTGGTGGTATGTTGCGTTGGCATCAATGGGATGCAAAGGCACTTTCGCTCATGCAAGGTACCTCTGATTTCTGCTGATTCATCCCTCCAGCTCCCAACACCCATCTCACACTGTTCATCAGACCCTCAGTTTAAGATTTTCAGAGTGGGTAGGGGATTCGTGTGGGAAGGAAGGAGGAGGAAGTCTCCCCTGAGCAAGTAGAATTCCATTCATATTTCTCTGGATCCAACTCAATGTATTTAGGTTTGGAGGGCCCCTAGCTCATATCGCAATCCTTCACAAGTTAAGACTGGCTGAGTGAGTGCTTCACCGGCCTAGGGTGTTGCAAAAGTGCCATAAAGCACTTTTGTGGCACCCACAGAGTAAGCGGCGCTGCTCACTCTGCCGCCGGAGGACACCTGTGCCGCTGGACACAGGTAAGCCCTGTGCCGGACAGTGGGAGAGCGGGTAGAGGGCGAGCTGGGGTGGTGGGGGAGGGAGCGATTGACCGGCCAGGCCAGGGAGGGGGGCACATCCAAGGAGGCCCATTGGGGCTGCTAGGGCTTACACTGGGGGGAAAGGGATGAATGCTGCGGCGGATCTTAGGCAGGATTGGGCTGTCTGTGATAGACCACATACTTCACGTGCAGAAGGTTCAATCCCTGCTATCTTCAGGTAGGATTGGGAAGCCCTCAATGACATCCTGGAGAATCACTAGCAGTCAGCGTACAGAATAAGACAGAGCTAGATGATGAACCAAGGATCTGAATCAGTATGGCCCATACTGATTCAGATCCTTGGATCATCATCTAGCTCTGTCTTATGGCGACTTCCTCTCAGGGTGAAACAAATACAAATGCTAGCATAGTCCCCATTTATGTGAATTATTCCCCAAAATTAAATCGATTAACCATATGTGTTCTCTTGAGTTCCTATTGTAATCCAAAGCACAATTGTTTATGCTATGCAAAATCAGAATGTAATAAACTGTAGTTTATCTGTTTCTCTTCAGTTATATTTCCTAATCTGTCTCTGGAGCATCATAAAATACCTTGTTCATCAGGAAATACAAACTAGAATTCCAGCTCCAACTTAGACCCTTACATCAAAACACAGTTACATCAAAAATAGTAAAGGGCAGAATTCATTAAAAAGAAACCACTAGAATTCATTACAGCAATATTTTTGGCTATTATTCAATACTTTTACAGTGAAGAAAGAACATGGTAAGAAAAACTTAATTGGAATTTGAGGAAGTGGGCTTTTAAAGTTTATGGGGAAATATAGACCGTTGCAGCTGTACTGCATTATTACAAGAGTACTTGTCTTTTCTAACAACACCTGCAGTATGAAATCACCAAATCTATATTGGCAAAAGCTTGTCATTTATAAAAAGAACCACTCCAGATGCTTGTACAAGCTGTTCAGTGTGTCACAAAAAGGCACCCAACATCTTAGGAAAACGCTTTGAATCCATTATCAGATTATCAGGTGTGCACTGTTGTTAATTCACAGTCAAAGTATAGGTGCTCACTTGGTCTTTCAACAGTATGTTGTTAGGGAGGGAAATAAGCTAACAGAACAGCTGAGTGCTCAGAACACGGTCTATTAAAAAAAAAAACCAACAACACACAACCCTTCATTTTATAAGGGAAAATATCCAGGTTGCAAGAATATATCATGTAACATGGTAATAACGCTCCAGGTATAGCTATTAATGTATGTCCACTTCTCTTGCATAATAGAATGTATAGATTGTTTCATGATGTACAACAAGTTGTACCATCTATTCAAAGTTATCCTGCATTTGCATGAAGGAAAAGAAATGGCACACTATGCTATGCCTCCCATCTTGCAAGTGGTTGCGCTCTATCATTTTCAGATTTGAAAATTATAACCTTCATATATAACCCCCAAAGTGGGATTCTGAACGCTAGTCTTGATGTGACTGGGTGTGTATGATTTGCTGTTGCTAAGTCAAAGCCAGATCTTCGTGCTCCATTTGCCACCTGAGCTACCTATCAGCTGTACAGTCAATGAGGATGAAAGGGTAAAGACTAACAGCGCAATCCTTAAATTGTGCCAGAAGGACATGTTCACCAGATGCTGAATGTATTCCAGTTTTGTTGTGGAACTTTGATTTGCTAGGACAGTGCCTGCTGTCAGAGCAGACGCTCAACCCTCAGCCTGAACAGGTGGACTCGCCTCCAGATACATTTACAGCGCGATCCTGTGTAAGGATCCGACCGGCGGCCCGCAGCTGCCCGCCAGATCCTGAGCCCCGGCGGCTGTTCTGCCACCAGGCCAGAGGCCGGGGACACTCGTCCCCTTCCCCGAGTGTAACTCCAGGCCGGCCTGATTGGCCTCCTTGTATTTCCGCCAGCTAAATAGCTGGTGGAAGTTGGAGGAGGTCATGTAATGGCCTAGCCAGCCCGGTGGGGATGGGGATATGGCTGAGGCCATCCCCCTCCCCCTCCCGGGTTGGCTAGTGGCCCCCCTCCCTCACCCGCCGAACAGCCCCCATGCCCGCCAGATCCTTACCTGCCTTCTCTGGCAGATGCATGGGCGCTCCGGCGATGGAGCAAGGGAGGCCGGCCAGAGTAGTCGCAAACATGCTTTATGGCATGTTTGCAACTGTTTCCGGCGACGGAACGCTCGTTCCATCACCGTCGCAATCCTCAGAATTGCGCTGTTAAACTAAAAAGCAGCTGGATTGGGGCCTGGACCACTGTGTGGGGTTACATCTGGAAACTGCAGCAAGTTCAGAATGCAGGCGCTACACTGCTGACTAGGGTCAACTTTCAAAGCATGACAATAGTTTTACATCAATTGTGGTGTCTGCTGGTCTGTTTCTGGGCACAGTTGAAAGTGCTAGTTATCACCTTTAAAATTATACAACTTTTCTTTTTCAACAGGTCTATCTGAATGATGGTTTTGGACATTCTTCTGGTCCAGGTCCTGCTCCTGTGTGTGTTTTTATTTTATGTTTAACTGTCATGTGACTGGTTTGTTTTATTACTTTGTTGTGATCATGATTTTAAATGTCTTATGTGAGCCTCCTTGAGAGGCTTGACGTCTGGAACTATAAAAAGGCAAGATAGAAACTCACATGCACATACCACAAGGAGCTGTAGAAACTGTCTTGCACACACACACACACACACACACACACACACACACACACACACACACACACACACAGTTCACTGCACCAGTGAAAAGCTTTTTGAAACCTTGTAGAAGATCAACCAAAATCATCTTGCATCTCCCCCAATGGAATATCATGGGTTTAATACCATCCTTTGCTAAAAATCTGTAGATTGTTATATGGTGGGCCCCCATATCCACTGGGGATATGTTCCAGGCCCCTCTGTGGATACTTGAAACCGTGGATAAGAGCGAACACCCCCTCCATGGTTTCCTGAGGGCCCCCCCCACCCTGCCTCCCCTGCAGGCAGGCATGCTTGCCCCCCCCAGCTCTTATTTTTCTTTCAGCAAGCTTTGTTTCTTCCTTAAAACAAACAGAGAAGCAGCCTCCATTGCAGGCAAGTAGAACGAGACTAAGTCCTAGAGAGGCTCTGCAAGGTTTCTGTTAACCTTGCAGAGCCTCTCTAGGACTTAAGTCTCGTTCTACTTGCCTGCAATAAGCAGCCAGAGGCTGCTTCTCCTGTTTCTTTAAGGAAGAAATGAATCTTACTGGGGGAAAAAGTAAAAGCCTTGGGGGGGGGGGGTCTCCACGATCCGTGGATAACTGAAACCGTGGATAGCGAATCAGTGGATATGGGGGCCCACCTGTACAGCCTCTATTGAATCCCAAACCTTTGGGGATTCAGACTAAACCATTAACGATGCAATTGGGCAGGGGTGGGAGGGAAGGAATTGACACATTAATACACAATATAGTGAACGAGAAAGATTACATTGCAACATCACATTGAAAGATTCTTTGCAGTTTCATGCCTGTGAATCTGTTCAATTCACCGTTTTTGTATACAATATTGATAAGCCATAGTAAAAAATGGTGCTTGCTCACTTTTTGAGTGTGGCTGTCTGGGTATGCTTTGCAGGACTCAGCACAAACTGAGTCGTTTGTATTCTTGGCACATGTGTGGTAGCCTGTAGCAAAGCATCTTATCAATACTCATCACTTTTTGCCTCTCTTCATAGCAAAACATCTGCTTGACATTTGTTCCATTTCACCATATATCTTCATAAGCATCCCATCTGTACAGTGCCCAGGTAGGTTTTTAACATCATTCTGTAAGAACATTTTTGCGTACCCCAGATTCACCAGGACTTCTCTTATGGATTCATAACAAAAAGCAGTGGCAGTAAATAGAAATTCAATTTTCCATACACTTTTGCAAGTAAAGCAAAGAGTGGGGCTTGATTCTTATCAGCTTTCTCTGTATGTCTTTGTAAGGGAACCAGACGATACTTGTCAGCCTGCTTTGATTCTTATTCTGAGGAACATATCCAGGAGGTATTATTCATCAGCCTGCTCCCCCTAACCTTTTCAGACAGGATTTATCAACATGTGGAATGCCATCTGGTGCCAGAAGTGGGGATGTACAGGTTAGAATAAATAATTTTCCTACACAATGTTAAAATGTGCTATTAGCACCATTATAGAACTCTCACTATACTACCGACGCTGCAATTCTATACGTACTTTCTTGGGAGTCAGCCCCATTGAATACAATGGGACTTACTTCTGAGTAGACATACATAGGATTGCACTGCTGGTCACTGTAACAGCAGGGTATGGCGACTCCGTTTTCCCCCAGTTGATCTAAAATGCTGCTACCCTTCCCAGCATGCTTTGGAAATGGTTCAGCAGATGAATTATTTTTTAAAAAAATTGGTATTGCCTTTTCCCCTGATATCTGTATTAATATTTTGTTCTTAAATATTAACTTTGCCTTTCTAACCGTTCTATTCTGCTTTGTTGTTCACGTCCTCCGGATACCTTCACTCACATTGCACAGAAGTAGGGAAAGAGGAAAGATAAGTTATTTGCACATGCAATTTCTGTGCTTCCTGGGCAATAAATGCACTTTCTGGATCTGATGGCTTATGAGACAGAGAGAGAGAGAGAATTTGTGACAGGACAAAAGCATTTCATTGATTCCAATAGGTCCCATTCCCTAGTGTTTTTTGTAAAATGACTTTTCAAAAGTTTGGAAAAAAACTGTTATAATGAAGGCTCCAATCCTAAAAACATGTCTTACATATCCAGAGTTTTGAAATATTATATTACAAAAATGTATACAGCTATGTCAGTTCAGTTCTTCAAGTCCACTCAGTCCTTACGACTCCAGCTATGCTCAAGTCAAGCTTTTTCCTAGTGATAAAATTATAAATGTTGGTATTTGCTGCTGCTTCAAAAAACAGAAAGAAAAGAGAAATGTAATAATGTGTTAAACTGACTTTCACATTACAAGTGATATTTAATACACATACCATATTCTTAATTAAACTCAGTGAGACTTGTTTCTGAGTAGGCAGACATAGGATTGTGAATGATAAGATGTCTATTGTTGTGGTGCTAAAAAGAGAGACAAGTATATATGCGGTTAGAGAGAGAAATAAAGGACTCCACATATTTTACAACAAAACTTATCAGACATTTTAATACCACTGCAGTTTAGTGCTGTAATAAAAACTGGAAATTGTGTAAATAAGTAAAGGGCACATCTCAGTGGAAGTTAAGCAAGCATGTTTAAATCCCATTCATTTCAATGGCATGTATCCTAACCTTATGTTTGGTAACAGATGATCTTTCCATTCATGGAAGGAGCATTGCACTCACGGAAGTTCACCGCTCATTCCAGGAACAGACGCAAGGTTAAGGGGATATGACCAAAGGGGAAACTGAAGTTTATTGAAAGTCATCAGTGTTCAGAAATATGTAGACAGACTAAAAAAAAAAAGTTCTTATGCAACCTCATGCAGGGCATTTTAATGTATTTCACATTAAGATCCAACAGGGATAGCAAGTTGATCTGATGTTATTTCTGCTACTCATAATTGCAACCAATCATGTTAGAATCTCTTCAATGGCATAATTGAGATTATGCCAAAGGAAATTGGGGAGCAAAATTTGTTTGAGCAAATTATTATTTCTATACCATAAAACCTTCTCAGCCCACTGAACATGAAAATGGGAAATCTTTAAAATAGCTGCAATGAGCACTGAAGGATAAAGTAGTATCTGTTTTCCTGCCACTTGAGGACCCTCTATATTTTGTCTATCATTTCAACTATGGAGAATAATTTGATTTAATTATACCTTCTTCTGATATTCTATCGCAAAGGTCATCTAATCTGGCAGGACCTTTCTACTTAGATAAAATGAGAGCTGTGTTACAAGCCTGAAAGCTCATTAACCTATTTTATGAGAATGTAAACATTGACACAACGAGAATCAAATGCCTTATTTAATAATAATCATATTAACAACAAAAAAATCCTCCCAGGAAAAAAGAATAAATAGAAGAATGGAAAATATAGAACCAATGAAATTCAGCAAAGCATTACCAAGCAAATGATACAGTGATGCGTGGAGTAGGATTTTTTTGTTCCTTCTAAACCCCCCCCCCCCAACAAACAGTGAGGTGCAGGAATGCAAACACATTTACACTGAGAGCCCAATACTATCCTCCCCCCCCCGCCAATGCAGCCGTGCCAAAAAGGCATGTTCTACATCCAACGACCGGGGGGGGGGGGATTGGAAGGCTTTAGAGGGGAAAGGGGAATTATTTATTATTTAATTTATTTATTTAAAGTATTTTTACCCAGCCTTTCTCCCGATAAGGGCAATCAAGGCAGCTTACAATTAAAACATGTAAAATAAGTAATAAAATACAATGAAAACAGTTAAAACAGGTATTTAAAACAATTAAAACAAACAAACCCAGTGGGTCACCTTATTGCATTTATTTATATATGCATAAAAATTATATATGGAGCTGCAGTGGCTTAGTGGTTAAGATGCTGAACTGCAGACCAGGAGGTAGGCAGGAGGACAGCAGTTCGAGACCCGAGTGCCGCGTGACGGTGTGAGCTACCGTCTTCAGCTCCATCTCCTGCCAACCTAGCAGATCGAAAGCAAGAAATTGCAAGTAGATTAATAGGTACCATCTCAGTGGGAAGGTAACAGCATTCCGTGTGCCTTGGCGCTAAGTCATGCCGTCCACATGACCACGGAAGCGTCTTCGGACAGCACCGGTTCTTCAGCTTTGAAACGGAGATGAGCACTGGCCCTAGAGTCAGTAACTATTGGCTTTCAAGCAAGGGGAACCTTTAACTTTACCTTACCCTTCCATAAGCCTACAATGGGTCATATTGGACCTGCGCAAGCTCTTTAGCTGGTGCAGGTCTATGGAGAAGAATGGGGCGGGGAGGTTTGTAAAGGGGATAGGATCTGGCGCGTGCCATTGGCCAGCCACATCCACCCCCTCCTCCCTGCCTTCATTCTTCCTCCCTTCCTGCCCACCTCCCACCGCTGCCTTACTTGGTGTGGTGGGCACAGCAGGAACTGGTGGCGGTCTTGCAGCACTGCTGCACCTTGCAGAAGTTCACGCAAAATGGTTGCTGACAGAGTGCTGCGTGCATCGTCAGTGACCATTTTGCGACAGCGGAAGTGCCTTCTGTTGTTGCAATGTGCTCCACAGGACAGCCCAATCCTGGATAGGGTTGGCCTATGAGGCATACACTGTTGGTTGGCCATAGCATCTGCCTGCCTGGTAGCTCAAGGAGGGAGAAGGAAAGTTAGCCTATTTTCTAAAAGGGTTGTTTACCCATTTTTAAATTGCTACCCTGGTCCATAGAACTGGGCAGTATGTCCATGTGGGACTGACCCAGACAGATTCCAATGAGCTGTATTATTGTTGCCCCCCTCCCCTAAGAACCATTGAATTAAACAATCTCATTTACAGCCAGCTTGGAGAATTTTTTTCTATCAAACTAGCATTACTCCTACTCGGGGAAGTAGTAACAAGTTTCAGAAGTCTGCTTCTTCACAATCTCTAGAGAGCTATCTGAAAAGGATGAAACTCTTCAGGGTCATCCTTGAGGGTATCCACATCATTCTTCAGTTCTGGTACAAAAGGCATTTTTTAATGAAAGAACATTGTCCTTGTAAATTATAGATTCTTCTCAGCTTGGTCAAGTACCACTGACTAGAGCAAGAGACCAGACTTAATAGTGGTTGAACAACAAAGTTGTCCATCTCTAGAAGGTCATACAATATGCACAAAGGAAACATGTAAACAAATTACCACAGAATATGTTTCCTGGGTTTGGAGCTGCATTATGTAATGAAGAATGTTTCTCTGTGCACTCCAGTGTCAGAAAAGAGAAGCAAAAGTAACGTTATCAAAAGTTGCTTTGATTTTCTTCTGAAAGAATCTACTGTAATGCAGTGTTTGGTAGAACAACAGAATTGTTAATATTCATAGGAATATGAAATCGAGATTCGATTAGGGCAAAATCCTGAAATATGTTTTTCATCATTTGTTTGTGTAACTTTTGTAAACCAAAACCAAGCAGCTATCTCATTGGGCCTGAGAGATATCAAGAAATCCCTGACAATGCATTGTACCCCTTTTCACCCCCTTAAAAAATTCCTTCTTAGTGGGTGCCTCAGTCATGGACGGAACATACTCCCCAAATTTCATGTTTCTAGGTCCAGGGGTTCGGGTTGGGCAGTGATGAGTCAGTCAGTCAGTACTTGTTCTTTAATATATAGAGATTTATTAAATGACAGAATTCCCAGAAATCATGAATGTTTTTAATTCTGTTACATGTTTTAAATGTTTAACACCTCAATCCTATGCATATCTACTCAGAAGTGAGTCTCACTGAGTATAATGAGACCTACTCTAAGAAAGGGTATATAGGATTGCAGCTTAAGTACTGCAGATTGGGGGGGGGGGCTGCCTGCTTGACTACCGTAGAAGTCGTTTCACTACGCTATATTGTTCACCCAGGTTTTGATCGAAGACGTTAGAGATGGTCAGCCTCTCCCAAACTCACCTCAGATTAAATTAGAAATAAATTGTGTTCTTCCAGAAAAAGAAATCAAAGCTCTGCTAATTTTCTGAAGTCCATTTGAGGCTTGGGAAAATGCCCGCCCTCTGTCCCTATCAACTGTTGCCATCCCCAAATGCTCTCCTTGCAAGCCTCAAACCCCCAGAACAGTCTTTCCCGAAGTTCCTTTACTTACTTGTCAATGCCAGGGTGCTGGGAGCAGCAACAGCTGTGCGTGTGGAGAAGGGAGAGGGGGCTTCCCCCCTCCCTGCTTTTCTCTCCTTCACGCTGACATGTTGGGTGGCAGCACACTGATCCACAAAGCAATACTCATCAGAACTCTCTCTTCCATGGTCCCTTGGACATTCCACTCTGGTGTGTTGATTCCCCAAATAAACTCTGTTTCAGGAAACCCACATTTGGGGCCTTACTGTCCAATAGGCTTGCCACCATTAGCCTTCGCTGCAACCAGGCCACCAGGCTTCCCTGCAACCAGGCCTTGTTTCCCAAATACCATTGTAAAGGAGCAGGTATCAGCATTGGGGGACCAATCAACAGAGTCAAGTCCTCATCGTTAAGACTTGCACAGCGCTTCCATTCATGCTAAGGAGCGGGCATGTAGCTTGCAATGCAGCCAAGCATATTCCATTGAGCCAAGAGACGTTGCAAACTACCATTCCTCAGACTCCCCAATGGTTATGGAAACTCCACAGCATGCTCAGGTTGAAACAATTATCACCTGCAATAATAGGCTGCATGGAGCAACTGGGCTTTAATTCGGAGGCCTCCACAGCTGCCACCTGCTCACCCCACTGACTTTCATTGATGCTGCTAGAAGTCTGGGGGAAAGTGAAGACCAGTCTGGAGCTCCCTCCAGCTTTTGTTACAAGCTGGAAGAAGATACTGAAAAAAGGCAAGCATTCTCTGGAAGTTCCCTGAAAAATGGCAGCAAAATTACACAGCTAGATGAGGGGGAGTTTTGCCCTTTGCTAATTGCAATGGAATTTAGCAGCATCTTTTTATTTTTATTTCTTTGCAATTTTAGAATATTAGCCTTGTAATTTCACAGTGCATCCTCTCTCAATCTTTTTTTTTACCTTGATGTGAAAGATTGCTGGGTCATGTACATTTGCTGGAAAACAGCAAATTTGCCAATAAAAGGCTGCATGAATTTTTAAAATAGGGTAAAGCCTGCGGTAATAACAGGCCACCTCTAATTACCAGGCTTTGAGCACTCTTTGACCATTGCTTGTGCCACAGAAACTGCTTTTGCTCTTTTTAACATACATTCTCTATTGCTAATTATTCTCTCCCTCACTCGCTCATGCACATGCTTATCTAAATACTTTAAATTCAGCTCTAATTTGAACATCAAAGATGATCAAGTTATATAATAGTATTATACTCCACTCTTTTGCAGTTGCTTTCTATGACATCTTCTATGAAATCTTCAAGTCATCATAAGTCATGAATGTAGACAGTTTGCAGGAGTCTGGTTAGGTTGGACACTGGCTGAGGCCTCTTGTCTACCAGAGGGCCCACCTGCCCATCAACCCCCTGAAGTACTTGTGGTAGTTGAATGCATCATCAGAGGGTGGGTGAGGGTGCTGCAGGAGGCCCAGCACAGAGCGTTGCCCCAGAGACCCCATCAAACCTGGTGCTGGCGCTGACAGTTTCCATTGTTCTTTCATTGCTCTTTGTTATGTGTGTCATCTTTTAGTAGTACTTCTAAGTTCTAACACACCTGGCACCCCCAACTATCTAAAGGTCTTCTGCTCCTTCAAATATATCTGTCCTTTCTCCTTTGCTGCCCCTTACAGGTTGTTCGGAACTACCTTCCAATCTAGAAAACCTGTGTCGCGCCTCCCTGCTTCCTTATATCAAGTCCCTTCTTAAAACTCAACTTCTTCATGAAAATGTTGGCACTACACCCTAATCCCCATTCCCTAATGTGACTAAGGTGAAGTATAACCAAAATAATCCCATATGTGTGCCCTATCTATGCCTGCCGACATTTCCCCTTCCCTCCATCTGTTGTCTCTCTTACGTCAGTAGCCAGACTGTAAGTTTCTTAGAACAGGGACCTAAGTGAGCCAAGTGCCATGTATATTGATGGTACGTTGTTGTTGTTGTTGTTGTTCAGTCGTTAAGTCGTGTCCGACCCTTTGTGATCCCATGAACCATATCCCGCCAGGCCTTCCTGTCCTCCACTATCTTCCTGAGTTTGCTCATTTTCATGTTCGTTGCATCGGTGATGCTGTCTAACCATCTCATCCTTTGCCTTCCCCTTCTCCTTTTGCCTTCAGTCTTTCCCAGCATCAGAGTATTCTCCAGAGAGTCCTCTCTTCGCATTAGGTGGCCAAAATATTTGAGCTTCAGCCTCAGTACCTGTCCTTCCAGGGAACAGTCAGGGTTGATTTCATTTAGGATTGACTGATTTGATCTCCTAGCAGTCCAAGGGACTCTCAGGAGTCTTCTCCAGCACCACAGTTCGAAACCATCTATTCTTCGGCGCTCAGCCTTCCCTATGGTCCAACTCTCGCAACCATACATTGCTACTGGGAACACCATCGCCCTGACTATACGAACTTTGGTTGGCATGGTGATATCTCTGCTTTTTATTATGCTGTTTAAGTTTGCCATAGCTTTCCTTCCAAGGAGTAAGCGTCTTTTAATTTCATGGCTGCTGTCTCCGTCTGCAGTGATCTTGGAACCCAAAAAAGTAAAATCTGTTACTGCTTCCATTTCTGCCCCTTCTATTTGCCAGGAATTGATGGGACCAGATGCCATGATCTTAGTTTTATTAATGTTGAGTTTCAAGCCAACTTTTGCACTCTCCTCTTTCACCCTCATCAAGAGGCTCTTTAGTTCTTCTTCACTTTCTGCCATTAGGGTGGTATCGTCTGCATATCTGAGGTTGTTGATATTTTTCCCGGCAATCTTGATTCCGGCTTGTGATTCATTCAGCCCTGCATTTCTCATAATGTACTCTGCATATAAGTTAAATAAGCAGGGTAACAATATACAGCCTTGCCGTACTCCCTTCCCAATTTTGAACCAATCGGTTGTTCCATGGCCGGTTCGAACGGTTGCTTCTTGACCCGCATATAGGTTTCTCAGGAGATAGGTAAGGTGGTCTGGTACCCCCATCTCTTTAAGAATTTGCCACAGTTTGTTGTGATCCACACAATCAAAGGCTTTTGCGTAGTCAATGAAGCAGATGTTCTTTTGGAACTCTCGTGCTTTCTCCATGATCCAGCGCATGATGATGGTACAGTACTATAGTAATACTAACAATAGAGCTAGCACAAAAGTACCTTCTACTCTCACATATGGTAGCTACAGATGAATTGTAGGTATTATTCTACAAAGAAAAGAGCTTATCACAAGGCAATTATGGAGAGGCACTAGGAGGTAGCATGACATCATAAAAACAATATGGGTCATGACTACCCTATCAGCATTTCTTATTTCTACTACCCAGCTCCAGAGAGTCTCTTCCTTCAGTTTTTGTAACAGTCAACAATGATTACACAGATCATACTTGCTGATGAAGCTTGCACTTCCATGATTTGTAGTAAACATTGATAAATAATCTGTGTAGCAGTTGCTTGTCTTAACATAATGGATTTGTGTCAGTTAATTTGCTAAGCTTTTTTTTCCCCACTCAAATTATTCTTCTATGAAAACATCAAATGACTTGGGAATTAACAATGATGTTGGAGTCAGTTGCCATGATGAATTAAAGAAACTGTAGTCTTCCCCTCACTACACCAAAACAATTGCTTCTTTCTCCATTACAGAAGCCACCCCACTCTACCACGACTCGAGTGAATTTTAGTTTTATGATCTCTTTTGAACGTATATGGTGATGACTTTAGAAGCACGTATAAAACATTTACAGTCTTCCTCCACCACCACCACCACCTCTGAAGCTTTCTCATGCATCTTTTTTGCCTTGGTCACATGCCATCACCTTCGTTGTAAAAAAAAAAAACTGGCTATAGTCTTTATAAGCAACATCTAGGTCAACTCCACATTTGAGCTACTCAACTATGGAAAGTAGGTATTCATCCATCCAGTGAAAGTTAGCAAAAGAGAGAATTTGTGTCTCTTAAATGCACTGCTGGTTTTTATTGGAGTACAGTATTTTTTGTATAGTGCTTCTATTGTTATCTGTATTTATGCATTTTATTGTCTTTTGTAAGCTGCCTTGAGTGCCCCTGCTCGAGGAGAATGGTAGGGTATAAATTGGATGGATAAATAAATAACTTGATAACAAACAATCCTATGTCTTAAAGAGTTCCTTTGTCTCTCTTCTTCCTTATGGGTACAGCAGGAGAGTTACTACCTGAAAGCTGTGATGAAGGGAAGATAATAGCCTGTGTTTAGAGAACCAGCCATTTTTTATCTTGAAGAGAACCCCCTAAATACCCCTTTCCACTATGTCCATTCCATTCCAAACAGAATTGGTTTCCTCTGCTTGAGAGAGATAGAGATATGTTCCTTTTGTGACAGCAGCCATTAACCAAATTCCTCTCTCAAACCTGTTTACATTCCTAGCAACCAATTAAAAATGCCGGTGGCATGTTAATCGTGCACCACCGTTCTTACTCGGCCCCCTTCTGGAGCAGGAGTCAGAGGTTCAAAATTGCAACCTCTTGATTGGCTGGACCACATCCTGGGGGCGGATCTTAGATGGAAGCTGGGAGCATGCTTCTCAGTCACGTCCTGTTCTTCGACCCCTGTCCACCCTCCGTATAGTCTGAGATTTGTTGGTTGCCCTTTATGGGGGCCGGGTAGGCATTTTTTTTGCTGCCCACCTGATTGGCTTTGGTTGGCATTTTTTCACCTACCCCAGACTAGTGTCAGTAGGTGCAGCTATCCTTTTGCTTAGCACTTACCCTTGTTTTTCAATTGTTTGGTCACTTTAGGCAGGTGTCATGTGGCCTGGCTAGGCAGAGCTTGATGTCCATTCTGGGTAAGCAAGGTCAGGGGGTGAGTCAGGACTGTTCAGACAATACTTCTCTGGATCAATGAGGCTGGCAAGGAATTGGCAAAGCTTCACCTGTTTGAGTCTACGCTATCCAGCTGCCTCGACCCTTCGGGGTTGGCCATGATGAGCTTGCTTGGTCTCTGACCAAATGTAGCTTTGAGTCAGGTGGTTACACCCGTTGATTTCCTGGGGGGGGGTACACAGTGACCACCATTCCCTTGCTGTAGTTGCGCGCACGCCTGGGGGGTTGAGACAGGTTTCCCTGCTGCAGGTGTTCTTGTGTTGTATTTCAATAAAGTCTCTTTTGAATGTATATGGTGATGACTTTAGAAGCATGTGTATTATAAAACATTTACAGTCTTCCTCCTCCACCACCACCACCTCTGAAGCTTATAAAGTCACCCAGTTTACCCAAGCCTCTATCTCGCGTGATTTGGGGGGAGGGGTGCCTGGATAAAAGGGGCAAAGATGTCTGAAGGAAGGGAGATGCTGGTGTAATGACTGCTGATGTCACAAAGGTATTTTTTGTGGGACCCCTGCAATGGGTTCATAATAGGTTGAAATCAACTGGTGAGGCTTTTCTCAGCATGGAGAGAGTGAGAAACATTTTTAGGGTGAATGTATGTTCATTAAAAGGTCAACTGCCCATCACTAGAGTCATTTATTTATATCTTGCTTTTCTGTCAATATTTCACCGCAAGGTAGTCATTTTGCTGGCCTATGTGTGAACTCTAAACAAGAATAAGCATAATTTATCCTGAAATGTGTGTAAGGCTGCACTCTGCTACACACTTTCCTGGGAGAAACCTCATTGAACCCCATGGGACTAACTTCTGAGTAGACTTGCATAGTATTGCACTGTAAGGCTTTGGGTTGGGAGGGCAGTCTTGAACCAGAACTTTCTGACTCCAGCAGCCAGTTGATGTCTTACCTCGTCCACCATCCATTTCTCAACCCTTCAGCAAACTAGATAACTTAAGCTTTGACAGGTTGCCTTGTACATCGTAAGGCCAAGCTGAGTACTCTTACCAGACACCTACCCTGGAGAAGTGGAGTTACTCCTACTGTATATTTAGCAGATGGAGAGCGCGCGCGCGCGCAACTGTCCCTATTCATCCCAGCATGGCATCTTTTTCAGTGCGAGTTTGCGTGTGTGTGTGTGTGTGTTCCTACCAGTTATCCATGTGTCATTTTAAACTCCTCTAAGTTCCTTCTCAGACCTAGTTTATCATCAGAAGGTCTACTCGCAACCACCCAAGTCTCACCTTACCTAGTACTCCCCTGCTACTGAACTCTGTCTCACTGTCATTCATTGGATGTTTGCTTTTCCCTGTCTTGACATGTTAATATAATATTTCATTAGGGACTATAGAACTGTGCAGACATTAATTGTCCTTGAGTTTATTGAAAGCATGGAAGTGCAGCGGGGTGGTCAGTTTTTATACTTTCCCCCCATAGACTCCTATGGGACCATAAGTGGGGTGAATGAATTAGGAGATCCTCCTTTGCTAGTTGAGGACCCTGATGGGTTCTGCCTTTTGTCTTTCACACCCAGTTGTTAAAACATGTTTTTCCCAAAGTTAGCTTAGGAGATGGTTGTGGTCGCAAGTTACGAAACCTGTTGTTTGGATATGGAGCCAATAAGCTCCATTTGAAATGAGTAAATAAGTTTCCAAAAGCATTCCATTAAGTCAGTGGTGAGGGGGTGATTACCCAGTTTAAAGTGTGACCTTCTTGGCCTGTGGATCTGTGGCCTCCTGCCATCGGTCCAGCAAAAAGCTGCTTTACTGGTCTGACCCAGGCTCTCCCAGCAGGTGCTCAAGCACACATGTATAGATGTGTGTCTTCTGCATGCCTTGAAATAAAGGACAATATAACAAAGGGATGCTCCTATTTCCCCTGTGTGTGTGTGTATGTGTGTGTGTGTGTGTGCGCGTGTGCGCTCATGCACGCGTGCGGGGGGGGGTGTCAGTTGCCATCCATTGCTGCCAATAACTTGGGGAGCAGGGATTTGCTTCAGGTTTCCAACAACCTAGCGCCGGTGCAAAGTGAGAATGAAGTTTCAAATACATACTGCAAACCCCATTCTTGCCTTAAACTAAATGCATGTAGATGTGGAGTGTGATATGTGTCTTTTTTTCTCCCTGTACTCAAGTATTCGGCATTATTTTTATTTTTCACTGCTTCATGAGGACTGAATTCTGAATCGCAACACTAAGGTAACACTATACTTTTATCTGACCAGAAACAAAAGAACAAAACCAAGTGGGATATTTTAAAATAAAAGTTTCAATAAAAACGCCTACTTAAACTTGTGTAACTGCTAAATCCCAGTTCTTCAGGCAGCCATTTTTCCTTCGGTTTCTCCCGGGTCTTTCCCCACGGCCCCCACTCTAACTCTCCATTTCCAACTGCCATTAACTGTCACTTCTCCCAGACCATCTTCCTCAATTCTGAGAACAAATCGCATCTCAACCACAGCTACAACCAATCTCCAAGGAGCCCTATTTCTTACCAGCCAATCAAACGGTCTGTTTTTATCTTTCCTTTAGTAGCCCCAAATTCTCACCTCTCTGAATTGTTTCTCTTTAAACATCACTATATAAATATTACTGAGCCCACGTGAAACAACTTTCAAGCTAAATGTACTTTAACATATGATATTTTACTCCCTTTTGCCACAGGGACTGCGGCTTACAGGAATATTGATGGATTTAGTAGGTGCATCTCTCCCCCCCCCCCAATACATGCATATGTATGGAGAAGAATGTCCATGTTTGTCTGATATTTAACTGCAGCATGATCCTGATTTTTGGTCCATGTCCCATATTGCACTTACCAATTAGTGCTATATAAATATTAAATAGTAACAACAGTATTGGTAGTAATAGATGATGTGGTAACCATAGTGGAAGTGAGGTACTTCTATAACAATTAAATATATCTATGTTGCTATGCAGAAGGAAACATGACAATGCAGTATCTATCTTAATTTATTTATTTATCCAGGTATTTATATCACACCTTTCTGCCTCTGAGGTGGCTTATGACATTTTCAAGTACAATACAGTAAGGAAACTCTCAAGCCAATGCTGGTCTCTGTAGGAGCTGGTGTTATGAGAGCTTTTGAACCTAGGCACCTCCTTAGGTATGTTAGTGGGGAAGGCGTAAAGGGGCTGGGGGCGTGACAGAGGCAGGAGGGGTGGCACCCAGCATGGGTAACTCGAATTGGATGCTATTCCCTCTGGGAGCAGCCGACACACACCCCTTAGTCTCCTCAGACTTGTACCATCTAAAGAACTGGCACAGGTCCAAGAAGGCCCATTGGTGATCAAGAGGCTTAGGGAAGGGGTAAGGGAAAATATTTTCCTTTTCCCCTCCAAGCCTCCTGATCAGCCCCCCCCCTCCCGCCCTGCCATAGCATACAGCACAGCCCATTTGGTGCGGCTGCATGCTATGGCAGTGAAAAGGATAGGATTGGACTCCGAGTCATGCCTAACTTATTTATAATCCTGTGTATCTGGTAGATGAGCTTAACAAAGCTGCTTTCCTTTCATCATTGTCTCATTCAAAGAGCAGCAAAGATTTACCCTGTAGCAGGAGCGTCTTGTTAGCCTGAAGCAAAGCTACACACATCAGTAAATCCAATCTAAAGACACCCAGAGCTCGAAAAATTACCCTGACAGCGGCACTGTACGACGTGAGCTCAAGTACCACAGTTTTGACTTTGAAGCAGCACATTATCATAACTCAATTCATACTTTCAATATTTATTTTTTAATTTGAGTAAATACATCTCTAATAAAAATGCATGTGTAAATACAATGTTCAATTTTAAATCTCGTTTCTTGGTTGACTTTGAAAATGTTCATCCAATCGTGTATTCAACAATTTCTGGTTTACTGATCTGTGAGTGAAGCAACCCCTGAGACGTTATACAGAAAAAAAATAATAATCTCCACATATTGCCCAAAGTGGCACAGTTAATTAATGGCCTTACATTTATTAGTAGCTTAATCAGATTTATAATTTCACTTCAGAGATTCTTTCTGTCAGTCTCTTTCAAATGTTCAGACTCATGACACCAAGTTGGTAGCTCATGTAATGTTGGATTAGTGATTGTTCATTGCCAGTTCTCTTCAGTCTCATCCTTCTGTTGTCTCCTTACAGGTTTCTGGAAGTTTTTGTACTGTAAAGTCTAGAGCTGGTCATCTTTTAGTTTGTTTCTATTGTTCATCCCTAAACAGCTGGAATAACTATACTAGTTACTCTGAGCAATTTCAAAATCTTTGTAAAGGTGATACAGGTGGGCCCCCATATCCACTGATTCACTATCCACGGATCGTGGGGACCCCCCCCCCCAGGCTTTTACTTTTTCCCCCAGTAAGCTTTGTTTCTTCCTTAAACAAACAGGAGAAGCAGCTTCTGGCTGCTTATTGCAGGCAAGTAGAACAAAACTAAGTCCTGGAAAGGCTCTGCAAGGTTAACAGAAACCTTGCAGAGCCTCTCTAGGACTTAGTCTCGTTCTACTTGCCTGCAATGCAGGCTGCTTCTCTGTTTTGTTTTAAGGAAGAAACAAAGCTTGCTGAAAGAAAAATAAGAACTGGGGGGGGCGCACACGCCTGCCCGCAGGGGAGGAAGGGCAGGGGGCCCTCAGGAAACCATGGAGGGGGTGTTCGCTCCTATCCACGGTTTCAAGTATCCACGGAGGGGCCTGGAACATATCCCCAGCAGATATGGGGGGAGTACTGTAGTAACTTAAGGTGTGAGCTGTTAACTGTGTGATTACTTGTTCAAACTTCACCTCAGCCATGAATTCACCAGATGGTCTTAGGCAAGTCATTCAGCATCAGCTACCATCTGCAGTTCCCAAGCTCTCATGAGACTCTCTTCATGAGCAGGCCTCACCTTGATGGCAGACATAGTGCTGATCTTCAGACAAGAGACTGTAATCTCAGATGCAACCATTTTCCCTATACAGTGGACCCCCGCTATCCGCGGATCTGGCATCCGCGGATTTGTCTCAACGTGGATATGGGGGCCACTGTGAAAAACCTAAGAAAAGGGGGGGAAGGTTAAAAAAAACCCGTTCCTTACTGTTTCACTGGCAAACCACTCCATTTGCAGGGCTGTAGACAGTGACATCGTGCTCCTACAGCCTCTTCCAGGTTGCTCGACTTCCTCCCTCCCTTCCTCAATGTCGCCCCAGAATGCAATTGGGGCGAGACTGAGGAAGGAAAGGGGAATGTTGAATGACCCAGAAGAGGCTGTAGGAGTGCGATTTCACTGTCTACAGCCCTGCAAATGAAGCAGTTTGCCAGCAAAAAGGTAAGGAACACTATTTTTAACCTTTTTTTCTTAAGGCTTTTATAGTGGCCCCTGTATCCACACTAAAGTGATTTTTCTTTATGTGGATTTCAGCATCTCTCTGTGTGTGTGGGGGGGTCCGGAACAGAGCCCCCGTGGATACCGAGGTCCAACTGTACTAGATTGAATTATGTCATTGTATTTACTGTAGTGCTAAAGGCTGAGCCCACACAAAGTAAATCTTTTGAACTGAATTTCCTTTGCAATTCAGAAATCTTCATTGTTCTAGCTCAATTTTAAGCTTACTTTAAAAAAACGTTTTAAAGAGTATATCTGAAGTGTGTAGCATTTTGACTGATGTTCTTACAGATAAACTCTAGTCAGAGGTACAAGTGAACCCAATTCTTCCCCCGACAGCCTAACCTACCTAATCAAAGCTCTCTAATCCATCGTCTTGCCTTACTAATTTTATTTATTTATTAATATTTTTATACCGCCCTTCCTCCAAGGAGCTCAGGGTGGTGTACATGGTTCCTTCCCTCCTTTTGTCCTCACAACAACTCTGTGAGGTGGGTTAGGCTGACAGAGAGAGTGACTGACCCAAGGTCACCCAGGGAGATTTGTGGCTGAGCAAGGATTTGATCCTGGATCTTCCAGGTCTAAGTTCAACTCCAGAACCACTACACCATTCTGACACTCAACTGTACTGCAAAAATGAGGTCTTGTGTTAGTCTAAGAAGGACGAACTTGCCCATACCCCAATCTGTTTCTTGGTATGCAGAAATTTGACCTTATGTCTCCCACACTGAAGCCTCCACATATTACCCCTCTAAGGGACTATTTTCTCATTGTGGTGGGATTTCACTTAGCTACTTATTTTCCACTGGTATTTAGCAGGAGTTGTGCGAGTAAAATTTCATAGTTGAAATACAAGGAGAATGGCTAGCTTTCTCCCCCTGGGCAAGAAAAGAATAATCAATCCTCTATTTGTACTATAGCGGACTCTCATTTGCCACTGTCTTCTGCTAAACCCTGGAATTGCTCTAAAACATCAATTACCCTTTAACCATAATATCTACAAGACTTTTCACATCTGCTCTGCGGCTCATACAGCCAAAGATTTTTTTTTATCCATTGTCATTTTTATCTCTTATTCATATTAGCATAAAATTGGAAACTTCGGTTTGCTTTTTGCTATCTCTGCACCTGTTAAATGAATCAAATGCCAATAAATCTAAAATACTGAATGCCACATCTTATTATCAGCACCATAACATAATCTCATAAAATAGTGATTTTGAAATGGTGGGCTAATGGTGAGTTACTCGGAAGTACTGAAAGTTAACGTTGGGGGATATAATCCAGTACTGGAAACTATTGTTATGTCTTTGTTCAGTATTGATGGTAGTGGGGTCAGGGTAGCATTGTCTTTGTCTTTTCTCATGACAACAAAGACAATAGAAAAAAACAGAAGGATGTAGAGGAGAAGGATGTACAGGTAAATCTGGATAGGGACAAATGCTATGCATGGGTAGCCTTAAAAAATAAATCTGAGAATGATTGCCACAAAACTCTTAAGCTGCTTATTTGGAGAATAATACCTTTCAACAAAAACCTCAGGGCGAAACCACACTTGACAGCAGCAGACCTGTATCTTTAAATGTAGGCTTGCTCTAATCTTGTGTAAAGCAGCGGGTGAAGTTAAATTTAAAGGGTGGGGGGGGGCTGACAATGTAAAATGAAAATGTATGGATTTCCATTCATTTTCCATTTTTCACTCATTTGCAGAGCAAAACAAATGAAAACGGATGGAACGGATTCATTTTCGTTCCCTTTTGCTTTGAAAATGGATGCACATGTCTAACGCTGAATGCTTGCTGTTCCCTGCTCCAGTTGATCCCCTCGACACATCAGGAGCTCAGATAGAGAGAAAAGCAACTGGAAGGAAGAGGGTGTAGAGGTGAAAGTGGCAAGGAGGAATTAGGCTACACTCTCACCCATGTGCCTTTTTGCGCATTAAGTCAGACCTCTCATCTCACTTTATATGTGATTGGGGGAGACCTATGTTAACTGTTTACTTTAAGTATTTCTATACCATTATCATGAGAATTACACATTAGTTTACAACACTAACTGCACAATCCTGCACAAGTTACGGGCGGAGGACCTAGCGGGGAAACCGGCAAGAGCGGCCGAGCAAGCCAGCGAGAGCCTCTCACCGGCTCGCTCTGTTGCTCTCGCTGGCCCGGCTCGCCCACTCTCGCTGCTCCGAGCGGGCGAGCGAGCCAGCGAGTGCAAATTTTCTCTCACCGGCTGCAGCTGCTGCTCCTCGCCACCACCGCCATTTTGAAAGTTAAGTAACGTACCCGGGCGCAGGCATCTTGACTCGCGAAATCTCGCGAGATCCAAGATGTCGGCGCCCAAATCTCGTGAGGGCATCATGCAAAGTGGCGAGAGTGGGCGATCCGGTTGGGCCGGCAAGAGCGAGCCGGTGAGAGGCTCTCGCCGGCTCGGTCAGTCGCTCTCGCCAGCTTGCCCGTTCTCACCGCTCCGAGCTGGAGCTTGGAGTGGCGAGAGCAGGCTATCCAGCCGGGCCGGCGAGAGCGACCTCACGAGATTTGGGCGTCGTCATGCCCTCATGAGATTTGGGCGCCGACATCTTGGCTCTCGTGAGATTTTGTGAGTCAGGATGCCAATGCTTGGGTAAGTTACTTAGCTTCCAAAATGGGGGTGGCTTGCCAACTGGCCCGGAATCACTCCGGGACAGTTCTGGGATCTGGGCTCGGATTCCGGGACTATCCCGGAAATTCCGGGATTAATGGTAAGCCTAGCACTGAATATTTTCTAGATTTGATTTCCAGGCCCATATTGGAGGGCTTGGAAATTGGGGGCGGGAGGAGAAAAAAATTCTTTAAAGCATTTTTTAAGATTTACTTTCCTACCAGACTGCTTTTTATTGTTTCCCAGGGACTGTTGCTTTTCTGCTATTTCTCCCCATATTGCTTTCTCCTTCCTGCAGTGCTTATGTCAGTGACAGAGCCCAAAGTGCAATGCAGATCCTCAGATTTGATGGTGATGTCATTCAGTGCAATTGAAATCACATTTGAGCAAGGTCAACATTTCCTCTGTCACAAAATCCTGATGAGTGCTTCTAAACCATTGTAGATCATTCAGTGAGCAGAATGATATCACTATTATGCTATGTAGCTATATTTGATTATATAATGGAAGGCGACAGAGAAAGTGTGCAAAATATGACAATGAAGATTAAAAGATGACCGTTTATACAAGCAGTACCTAGGTCACCCAAATGGGAGATGTTTTTCAACACTTCTGACCAAAACATAGTCTAGCTCGCTTATGGTCCAATCCTAATGGGCCTCTGTACCACCGGAACTCATGTTCTGGCAGCACAGTGTCCTTTATGGCTATTGCCAGAGGCCTCAGGAAAAGCTCCAGCGCTGGAATGTCAGCATGGGGAGGTGGGTGGGGAGTGGGCACAACAGGGTGGGGAGGGGGAGGAGCAGGGACTGGGGCGGGGAGGGGTATGTGTTGAGTCTGGGAAGAGGGCGGTATCCTGTCTCCCTTCTTGGGCTCGATCCGCCCTCCTGGGCAAAATTGCTGGTGCATGTCCAGGTAGACCCATTTGGGCAGTAGAGTCTTACTCCCAGGCAAGGGATACTCATTAGATTAGATTAACAGTCCCAAAACATCTAGAGTTTATATTTGTTATTCAAATATAATATTTGTTATTCATTTGCACTAATGCACATATCTCTGGGAACTATGAATAAAGAATTATCGAAGCATCTTAAATACTGTCATTAGATAAATGCAAGAAGATGTTGTAAATAATGGTTCTTTCTGAAAACAAATTTCCTTTTACATCTAAGCTGAGCCATAAAATGATATCAGGGGAAGAAATGTGTTTACCTAAAGTTAATTTTTGATAATTTGGCACATGGATAAAAATATGGGGTAGGAATCTGCAGGGAAATATGTACAAAATGTATTTAGTGTTACATATCTCCTATTTTCATGTTGAAAGAAAATCCCTATTTACATATCTGACAATATAAGAAATCAGGCATATTTCTGATTTGTTATTACATATTGTTTTTTTTCCCAGTGCTACTAACAAATACTGAAATGAAATATGACTAATGGACAGCATGCCTTCTATCACTGTTACACAGAAGGGCTAGGCATGTTGTTAAGGGGGGAAAGTCAGAAATTTTTAAAAGCATGGTACAAACATTAATCTATTCTACTGAGAACTGATTGCACACCAAGAAACAAAATAATAGATAAGACACAGATTAATCTTTTTTTCTTTATCTGTATTGTAGGCTGTAGTTTTGTTTATTACTTTCTTTCATGCTTTATCTGTATACCGATGCATTTACATAAAGGTACCTCAAAGATATTGGTTTCGTACAAGGTCACTTCTAAATCTGAAGCATGCACAGTCATGGAATAGCCAAGCAGGCTGTTGTCTGAAAAGTTTGGATAGCTTCTTGCTTTTGTTGGTTGAAAGCATCTTAAGGCAATTCAAGTTTGCCCAAAGAAACTGATTTAAAACAGAACAACTTTGTAAAAATGGGAGTGTGCATATTTGCACAGCTTTTTGGTGACTTTTTGTACAATACCATTTGCTACAGCAAATGGTCTACCTTCTGCATGATTTATAAAGAAGTGTACAACAATGGGATTTTACTTGAACTGTGCAACTCTTAAATTTATAGTATATGCAATGGCTGCTGCTCTCGGTATCTAGTGAGTGCTAACACCAGTCTCCTGCACCCCTCAAGCATAGATGACAGGCAATGAGATGAGTGGCTGCTGCCCTCCCCATTAGTCAATGGGATCCTCCATCCACAATGAGTTAGGAACCTTTGGGGCATTTGTAAATAGGTTGCTAGGGGTACTTGTACCACTTCTACCACCAGTACTGGTGTATTCAGGGATCAGTCTGCCCAGGTGGGCACTCTGATGGACCCTCAGCCAGTTCCCAGTCTGGCTGACCCCTGAGGCAATCCCTGTATCTAGGCACGGTGAGTTGGCTACCAAGGGGAAGCTCTCCTTTACTGCCAAGTAATAATCAGGAGGTGCTGGATGGAAGTCAGCCACAAAAGAGATAACTGTGTTCCTTCTTTATAGTCTTGCTTTGTTTGTGGAAAAGACAATCTCCCAACAATATGGAAGCCCTGTGAATGCCTGGCAAAACTACAACAGATCTTTCCACGTGTTTGAGTCAGTAATAACAACAAAGATACTCAGGCGGCCTGTGCTTAAAATGTTGATTCTGATGGCCACAGCCTCCCTGAATTGAAGATATTTCATATTTGAGAAACAATGAACTCCTGGGGCATTAGAATTAAGACATAATACTTGGATATCCAAACTAAAGGTCCTTACACTCCATCATCTCAATTTGATACCTGCTCTGGTGTCAATTTGGGCCCATTTAGGGCCCAATCACTGCCTGAACCCATGTTCTGGCATGGAACTCATGTTCTGGCATGTGTGTGCACACGCACATGCACGCACACACACACACACACACACACACACACACACACACACACACACACACCTACACCTACCTACCTATATACCCGCCAATCATTTATCACGGTGCTGTGTGGCTACACCTACAATCTTGTGTATGGTGCAGTACATGTGTGTCGTCTCCTCTGGACATTTACCTAGACATGACTGTATCTGAATTGGAGCAGCTTTCATGTTTGTGTTCAGTAGTGTCAATTGCAACGAGAAAGGAAAAATGTTCCTCCCTACTGGGACTGAGTCAAAAGTACTCACTGCTTTCTGTGAACATTTTCAACAGCATCAAAAGGTAGCAGATCCTTTCAGCAATTTTTCAGTGATTGTTTCCAAAGTGTTCATCTATGCGGGAAGCATTGCTTGCACTCTAAATTGACTTTGTGCTCAGTGGCATCAGGGCACAGCGTTCCATTATCTACATACTATCATTATATCATCCTGTTCACTTCATGATCCCATATTGGCTGGAATCACTTGCGTAAGTAATTCTGAAAGAAGGTGCAGTAATTAGAAGAAAAATGTCACTGAAGCAGCAGCATTAGATAAGATCGGAGAACTAAGGGCAACCAAAATTATTTTTTAAAAATGAACATTCTCACAATCAAGGTTTGTAGTATTTTTGGTGGCAGCATATAATCCAAATGCAAAATCAGAAAATCATTGAGGGCAGCTCTTGTTCCCACCAAATTATTACCAAAATTATTGAGGTTTCCTGAATGATCCAAAATATGAAGATAAGAAAGTAGGCTACGATGTTCCACATTTCTTCCAGGATCCAGCAATGTGCCAATGTGAGGTTAACAAGGGAGGGCTGTAGCTCAGTGAAAGTGCATCTGCTCTGCATCAAAGGTATCGCCAGGTAAGGCAAATAATTTTGCTCCTCTGACAGTGGCTTTGTAGGCAGGAGCATTTTAATTCATTACCACCAACCTCCTTGCAGGCTACCCAAAGGTTACCCAGCTTGGGGATGCAAGTTGGGGACCCTCAACTGGAACTGTGATGCCAACCTCAAAGGCAGCTAGGCTTGGGGTGGGCTGTGTAATTAGCTGCCTCAACCTCCATTCCAGGGGGGTGACATGGAGACCCTGGGATGGTCAGATAATTTCTAGCTCAGAGTCAAGGTGGGATTGCTTAAAAGGGGGGAATAGACTGTGACAGGCTGTCTTCTCCAAGGTAGAAGCCCACACTTAAAGGGATGTCTGGAGTGACAGGGGTTATGAGCCACTGAAGAATATTCAAATTAGTTATACATGTGGCAATTAAATAAATTTGCGCCCCATTATAATTCCAAATACCTTGTCTCGTATCTCTATTGGGGACAGGGTGATAATTCCTGTCCCAAAACTTGAAGAGTCACTGCCAGTCAGCATTAACAATACTTGGACTAGAATGATGACTGAGTGCGCAATCCAGTCTAAGTCATGAACAGCAGAACAAGCGCTCCACCATTTGAAGCCATCGCAAATGTACCATAAAGTACATTTGCAATGACTTTAGAGTAAGGGCAGCCGGCGTGGAGGCCGGCCACTCTCGCTCCGCCGCCAAATCGTCCCTGTGGCCGCCGGAGAAGGTAAGGGATCCCCTGGTGGGCACGGGGGCAGTTTGGATGGTGATGGAGGGGGCCATTGGCCAAGCCGGCCGGGGGGGGGCAGGGATGGTGGCCACATCCCCATCCCCTTTCCTTCCTGGGCCGGCGCGGCCATTACACGGCCTCCTCGGACTTGCGCCAGCTAAATAGCTGGCAGAAATCCAAGGAGGCCCATTGGGGCCTCCCCATGCTACACCAGGGGAAGGGAATGGACATTCCCTTCCCCTGAGTAGACCTTCGGGAATGCAGATAGGATCCAGAGGACAACCATGGGCTTCCCGCCGGATACTTAGTAAGGATTGTGCTGTCAGTATAAGGGAGCTTCCTAAGTACTTTTTTGTGGATAGAGAAAGGTTTTTCTCCCTCTCTCACA
Source organism: Plestiodon gilberti rubricaudatus (assembly GCA_026170595.1). Taxonomy (NCBI): domain Eukaryota; kingdom Metazoa; phylum Chordata; class Lepidosauria; order Squamata; family Scincidae; genus Plestiodon; species Plestiodon gilberti. The sequence goes on from JANXHW010000002.1 coordinate 44,943,214, forward strand.
ATACAAGAAGAACCAGGAGTCATCCAAATGAAACAGTCTGACAGGAGAGAATGGACAAAAGGAGTTACAGGGGCCCCCCCATATCCACGGATTCCTCATCTGCGCTTTCAGTTATCCACGGTTGAGGAATCCCCCCCCCGCACCCTCCACAGCCCCCCCAGGCACTTACTTTTAAGAGAACAAGGTTGCTGAGACTCTCTAGCACCGAAGTCTTGTTGGTCAGACTTGCAAGGAAGCTGCACACTCGGGACATTTGAAGAGAAAAATGGAGGTTTCTCCTAAAAGTAAGTGCCTGGGGGGGCTGTGGAGGGTGAGGGGGCGCGCCGGGCCGTGGGGGGGCATGCCAGCATGCAGAGGGGCCCTCTGAAAACCACGGAGGGGGCATACGCCCCTTTCCGCGGTTTCAGGTATCCACGGTGGGCCCCCAAACATATCCCCTGCGGATACGGTGGGCCCCCTGTACTTCATGCAGCACATAATCAACCTGTGGTCACTAACTTGGATGGCTTTACAAGGGGACTGGACAATATCTTAGAGGTCATGTCTTTCAGTCACTACAAGCCATGATGGCTTTGCTCCACCTCAAGGTTCAGCAGTAGCATGCCTCTGAGCACCAGTTGCAGGGTACCAATGGCAGGAGAGAAATATGCCTTTCTGGAGGCATCTGATCGGCTACCGTGATAGACAGGATGCTGGACTAGATGGGCCTTTGACCTGATCTAGCAGAGCGTTTTCTTACGTTCTCTGCTGCCTTATCCAAATTTCACCTTGGTCTGTAATAGAGATTTGTGTGCTGTGGATTTGAGATGAACTAAAGTACTATGCTCAAAATCCTACAAGCTAGGCTTCAGCAGTACGTGGACCGAGAACTACCGGACGTACAAGCTGGGTTTCGAAGAGGCAGAGGAACTAGAGATCAAATTGCCAACATGCGCTGGATCATGGAGAAAGCACGAGAGTTCCAAAAAACCACCTACTTCTGCTTCATTGACTACGCAAAAGCCTTTGATTGTGTGGATCACAACAAACTGTGGCAAATTCTTAAAGAGATGGGGGTACCAGACCACCTTACCTGTCTCCTGAGAAACCTGCATGCGGGTCAAGAAGCAACAGTTTGGACCGGCCATGGAACAACCGACTGGTTCAAAATTGGGAAGGGAGTACGGCAAGGCTGTATATTGTCACCCTGCCTATTTAACTTATATGCAGAGTACATTATGAGAAATGCAGGGCTGAATGAATCGCAAGCCGGAATCAAGATTGCCGGGAGAAATATCAACAACCTCAGATATGCAGACGATACCACCCTAATGGCAGAAAGTGAAGAAGAACTAAAGAGCCTCTTGCTGAGGGTGAAAGAGGAGAGTGCAAAAGTTGGCTTGAAACTCAACATTAATAAAACTAAGATCATGGCATCTGGGCGCATCAATTCCTGGCAAATAGAAGGGGCAGAAATGGAAGCAGTAACAGATTTTACTTTTCTGGGCTCCAAGATCACTGCCGACGGAGACAGCAGCCATGAAATTAAAAGACACTTACTCCTTGGAAGGAAAGCTATGGCAAACTTAGACAGCATAATAAAAAGCAGAGATATCACCATGCCAACAAAAGTTCGCATAGTCAGGGCGATGGTGTTCCCAGTAGCAATGTATGGTTGTGAGAGTTGGACCATAAGGAAGGCTGAGCGCCGAAGAATAGATGGTTTCGAACTGTGGTGCTGGAGAAGACTCCTGAGAGTCCCTTGGACTGCTAGGAGAACAAATCAGTCAATCCTAAATGAAATCAACCCTGACTGTTCCCTGGAAGGACAGATACTAAGGCTGAAACTCAAGTATTTTGGCCACCTAATGCGAAGAGAGGACTCTCTGGAGAAGACTCTGATGCTGGGAAAGATTGAAGGCAAAAGGAGAAGGGGAAGGCAAAGGATGAGATGGTTAGACAGCATCACCGATGCAACGAACATGAAAATGAGCGAACTCAGGAAGATAGTGGAGGACAGAAAGGCCTGGCGGGATATGGTTCATGGGATCACGAAGGGTCGGACACGACTTAACGACTGAACAACAACAAAAGTACTATGAGAGAACGGAAGACTAGCAATTGATTTGTTCCTATAGTCACACCCAAAATAGCTTTCAGATGGGAACAAGAAAGGAATAGGTATAAAAGACAATGCAAGTGGACACCAAATCTGGAGTATTCTACCTTCACCCACCAATAACAACCCATAAGGGAATTTTATTCAGGAGTCCAGCACTGAAAGAAGAAAAGTCATATCAACACAAGCTTGGAGAGGCAAGTGTGTGATTCTCTTTGGGACCAGCCTGCCTGACACCTCCTGGCAGCACAGACAAAGACCCACAAGTTGAAAATTACTCCAAATGAAGAGAAGGACCATGCAAGCAACATGATAGGACTGAAATCAATCCTTTGGCCTCAGAGCCCAAATATCCATGTAGGGAGGGGAAAAAGCAACCTAAAGATTAAGAAGCGATTCCCTTTACAGTTATCTTGAGGAAATGTGCAGCTGAATAAATGAATAAATAGAAAGAAAGCACAAGGGTGACTGAGAGGTGCAGAGAAAGAGGTTATCTGAACACCAGCACCTTATTTTCTTTAAATTCACTGAACACAAATTGACTAGCACAATTGAACAATGTTTATTTTCAGGGAATGGCTGTCTAGAACCTATTACCTCTGCAGAGAAATATTACGGCAGCATAACACAATTTGAGAACAGTCTGCTCCCAGTACAGAAGGTCTCTGCATGATAGCCATCTCCAACCCTTTGTTTATAAGGCCAGACTTCTTTCATACAACGTCTTTTCTTATACTGTATTAGATGTGATTTCTTTTACATGCTTTTATGCTCGCACGCTGTCCAGACATTCTTTCATATGAGTCTTACTTCATGTCTCCCAATATGTCTGGATGTAAAAGGCTTTATTGTCATGACCTTGCAACACTGCTAAATGACAAAAGGCAAAAAGAGAGGATTTATTTTCAAACAAATGAGCAAACTACGTGGATTTAGGGGAGTCAAGCCTCTCCAGGATGGAGACAAAAATCATAAATATGTCACTGAACCTGAAACAGCAAAGCAAACCATTACCCAGAGTCTGATGAGTTTGAGCTAAATTAAGATAACAAAGCTAATTAGGATGATCTAGAAATTTGGCAGGGCTATATAGAAGACATCTATCATTTTGAAAATGCAGCTGAAATTTGTTATGGTTAGGGAGGTTTGAGGGTTTTTTGTTTTCATTTAATATTATCTCATCTTGGTGTTATACTTTATCATTCTAATGCTTAAAATAGCAACATCATATTTGGGACATTAGCCATGACTGATTATTTCAGGTCCTGTATTAGAAGGAAATAGTACCGGCTGCACCTTACCAGAGAACCAAGTAGGGGGAGACTACATATTAAGTTGAATGAACAATAGGTATGGGAATAGTAGGGGGAATCATTTGTCTAAATGTGGTGGGAGAGAGAGTGACACACATCTCAAAGGAATCTATAGTGATGCAGCTAAGGGCTGGAGGAGGATATCTATTTCTTTATCTTATACAGAGACTGCCATTCCAGTTGCTGAAGGTGATAAAGAAATGAGTACAACAATCACACCAATTAAGTCAAAGTTACTGTTTTAATAACCCAAGATACGGTGTGTGCAGAAAAGAGTTGGATACAGTGTGTAAATGGATGAGCTGTAGCTCAATGGTAGAGGACATTCTCTGCATGTAGAAGGACCCAGTTTCAATCCCTGTTATCTGCAGATAGGGCTGGGAAAGACCTCTCTGAAGGAATCCACTGCCAGCTAGCATAGACAGTGCTGAGCTAGATTGACCAGTGGTCTGACTCCGCCTACAGCAGCCTCATATGTGCATGCTCAGTGACTAGTATGTGTCAGTATAGGGCCAGAAAAAACTTCCCCTCCTGATTTTACTACAGGCAAAATGGCTGTACAATTGCAATGATTTTTGCCTCTGTGCCAGATGTGCAACCTCTGGCTTTAGTCCAGAGATTCAAGCTAATCTCAGCAGCTAGAGGGCAGCAGCGTTCGCCTGTATCAAGAAAAGCAGCTAACAGCGCAATCCGACTTAACTTTTGTGCCGGTTTAACCAGCGGCGCAGTGAGAACGGGAGGCCCTAGAACGGAAAAGGGATTCAAATCCCCTTTTGAATTCCTCTTTTGGGGGGATTTGAATCCCTTTTCCGTTCTGGGGCCTCCGTTCTCGCTGCGCCGCTGGTTAAACCAGCACAAACGTTAAGTCGGATTGCGCTGTAACTGTCTTATGGCACCTTAAAGACTAACACATTTATAGCACCATTCTATCCAACTTACACCACCGATGTAACCAGCGGTGCAGTGAGAACGGGAGGCCCCAGAACAGAAAGGGGATTCAAAGGGGGTTTCAAAGGGGATTTAAATCTCCCCTCCCCTCCCAAGCCTCCCGCCCTGCCCTCCCCCGCTGGCTACACCAGTGGTGTAAGTTGGATAGGATTGCGCTGTCATGGTAGCATAAGTGTTTGTGGGCTACAGTCCACATGGTCAGATGCATGAAGCTTGCCTACTGAGGATTTCACTTCGTATATCTGATGAAGTGGGCTGTACTCCACGAAAGCTAATGCTACAATTAATTTGTTAGTGTCACCAGACTCTTGGCTGTTTTTATCTAATCCCAGGATTGCATGACCTGGCAGGAAATAGAACACCCTGCCAGAATTTGCTACAGGTCTCTCTCTTTTAACTTAACCCAGGGATAGCCAAAGCAGCCAGGGCAGGAAATCCTGCTGGAATGTTCTTCCTCTCGTTGGTAACTTCGTCTGCTCTGGACTTGGCTGAATCTAGCAGGGGGTGAGATCCTGCTGGAATGTGCTATGTTTCATCTGAAGTTAGCCCTGGTTCAGGGGTAGCAAAATCCAGCAGAGGGGGATGTCTAACACCAGATCTACTTTCCAGATCTACTAGCTTTTAAATTATGCTACATTTAATTATGCTCCTGGACCAGAGGGTGATGGCAAGCTATGGCAGAACTCTTACCGCTGCTGGATTTTGCTAGACCTGAAATAGGTGAAGGTAAAGGTGAAAAGCAGAAAATCCAGCAAGATGTGCTCCAGCTGGATTTTGCTACCCAGAAACGTGGGGTGGGTCCAGATGAAATGCAGCAATTTCTGACAAGATACGTACTGTTTTCAGGTTCCTTTGGAAGCAAGGAAGAAAGAAAAGCAAGGCATGAAGGGGATGGATATCACATATTTGTGGGTTTTTTTCCTCCAGCATCTGGAATATTGGAATGAGATGTTTTCTTATGCAAACACATCTGGAGAGTCATTCCCAATCTGCAGGCTCATATACAGAAGTTGTACAGTCATTCTTCTCCATGCAGAGAGCAACCGGCAAGATTTCCTGCCTGCCCCCCTCCCATTCCTCCTTTGCAATGGACATTCTGGCAAACAGCAGATCATACATATTCATAAACATAGAATTATGTATTCAAACAGGAAAATACAGAAGTGCAAGATCATTTACATAATTAATTAAGTGAGGGTGTTAGAATTATTCGAGCTACACTTCTCCACTGATGGAAGCTGGAAACAAAACACTCAGCGCTCCTTAGAGGGAGGGGGGTCTACATTCCGATGGCTGCCAAGGGATTTGCCCATTAGCCTAGTTTTATACTAACCTCTGGGATTTAAAATATTAACAAGCTGCTTGACTCCAAATTATCAGTGTCTTTAAAAACACTCTATTAATAGGGATTAATTCAGTAAATTGTGGCTTTTTTTTCAGAGTTCTTTATATTTTGGCATGGCCCACTGTAGTTTCCAATTTTATAACAACTTAATCATTGCAACATCTCATATTAATGAACTCTGGACACACAACTGCAAAGGAATAAATTGGCTGAGAACAGCGGTAGCAAGAGCATATTTTTAAGCAAAGCTTGGAAGGGCATTGCTACGTATACCTTTGTCTACAGTTTTATTTGAAAAGGTTTATAAAGGCTGTTCTGAAATTTATTTTAGTCCTAAATTCTAGTAACAGTGCATTTAGGAAACAGACTAGAGCAACTACCTCTTTGGATACCATGAAGGGAACTATATATATATATATTAGTTGCTGTACATTTTAATGGAATTAAGGAAGGACTCTGTGTTTAAAACCGATCAAACCTTAACAAGAGGTTTTCTAGCACCTAAGACATTATGAACATGACCTCTGACATACAAGGTAGGAGTAACAATCAAATAGGTTGTTAGTGTTGCCTGAGTGATCGTTCTGAGATAGAAAAAGTATGCAGAAAATCACTGGAATGTTGACAAGTCAATGGGATGTACTGATTGCATGATGCATAAGAACAGTTTGTCACTACAGAGTTGAGCAGAGCTGAAACAAACTGTGCCTTAGGTTTGCATACTCCTCCCTCATCCTCCTTGGCAATGAACAAGCCATGGTTTCCTCTGTGATGTCTCATCTCAGAGAACTATGGTTTGCCTGGGCACTCTCCCCCTCCCCAATAATCACGCCAGGCAGAGGCTTGGATTAAGGGTAACTTTATTGAATTTAGCAGGGAGAAACTAACTAAAAAAATCCCAATGTGCTGGCACCTAGAGTGGGGAAAACTGTGCTAGCCATCTACCTCCACCAAGTTACCCTTGGGCATCACATCCTGACTCAAAGCTGTTCTCAGTCATGAACTGAGAAAGCCTATCACTGTCAACCCAAAAGGGCCGAGGAGCTGAACAGCGCAGACGCCCTCCCCATATGGTGGTATTTGCTGTGTCCGGCCAAGGGGCTTGCCAGCCAGCCTCACCGATCCAGACAGGCATCATCTGAGTAGTTCTGGCTCACTCCTCGACCTTGCCTACCTCCAAACATTGGCGTAGCTAGTCTGGGGCAGCAGCAAGTAGTTCTGCAAGACTCCGTTACACGTGAGTCAGAGGCCCCTCCCCCTCGCCATCAGAGTCATTCTGGCATTGACAGCAATGCACAGGACACTGTTACCGCCAGCACGACTTAGTGAGGGGGAAAGGCCGCTGACTCTGGTGTAATGGACTCTTGCAGAACTACTTGCTGCCGCCCTGGTCTAGATACGTCACTGCCTCTGAATGTATGCCAATTGATGCACCATGTCTACCCTGCCCACACATTAACTTTCTGAAAGACATCAACAATGAAACAATAACTCATAAACCACCCATCCTAAGCCAGTCTGGGGTGGGCGAAAAAACCGCCAGCCACTGGCCAATCAGGCTAATGGCAAAAAATTCCGATCCGGCTCTCGTGAAAGAACAGCCAGCTAATCTCAGACTGTAGAAAGGGCAGGTGGGTGGGGCTTGGAGAAACGATGCACTGGCAGATACAGGGAGAACACTCCCCTCGGCCTTCAGCATGCCCCTCCCAGAGCCACTCACAGCCCCTTTTCCCGCCTCTGTCCGTTGCTACTGAGCAAGCCAGGCAAAAGGGGGGCTGTTAGTAAGGATTGGGCTGTTAGTAATATTTCCTCTGCTAATCTCTGTTTAACTCGGAAATAATTTGCTTCTACCCCCGATCAGAAAATAATGCAGATAATCTTTTGAACCAGTCTGAGGCACAGAAAATAACCCCCCTCCCCACTATCCCTCAACACAACCTCCCTGCCAGCTTCCCCAAACACCATCCTCCTATGTTTTTCTTATCAGTCCAGTGGTTTCAGGAGCCACAGTCATGGCAGGAGGGGGAAAGGGGGGGTATCTCCCCATCACCCTGACCAATTGCAGAGTAGCATGCAAGGCAAGGAGGAAAGGGCCTATAAGCTCCAAGGGGTCACATTTATTTATTTATTTATTTACAGTATTTATATCCTACCTTTCTCCCCGAAGGGACCCAAGGCGGCTTACAACAGGGAAAAAAATACATACAAAAAACACAGTATAAAAAATATCACATTTTAAAACAATAAAATAAGTAATTTATTTTAATAAATAAAATAAAAATAAGTAAATGAAAATTAATAAAAACAGTGTCTAAAAACAATTTAAAAGATCATGGCTTCAATCAGAGCAGGAGCATAAAAATAGCAGCACCCCCACCTGTACCAGCGAGATGTTAAAAAAGGCAGGGGCTCAGAAGGCTTCTTTGAACAAGAAGATTTTTAGGCCTCGCCGGAAAGTGTCCAAGGAGGGAGCAGTTCGTAGGTCAAAGGGGAGGGAATTCCATAAGGTTGGTGCCACTACTGAGAAGGCCCTGTTTCTGGCCGTCGCCCCTCGCATCACCTTGGGCGACGGCACCAGCAAAAGGGCCTTCTCTGATGATCTGAGGAGATGAGCCAGACTATATAGGAGTAGGCGGTCTCTCAAATATCCTGGCCCCAAGCCGTATAGGGCTTTAAAGGTCAAAACCAGCACTTTGAATTGGGCCCGGAAACGAATCGGCAGCCAGTGCAGCTGTCGGAGGAGCGGCCCGACGGAGTCGAACCGCCTACCTCCAGTGACCACACGGGCCACCGCATTCTGCACTAATTGCAGTTTCCGAACCGTCTTCAAAGGCAGCCCCACGTAGAGCGCGTTACAATAATCTAGTCGCGACGTCACCGTGGCATGGATCACCGTGGTCATGTCTGCACGATCCAAGTACGGTCGCAGCTGGCGCACCAGCCGAAGCTGGGCAAAGGCCCCCCTGGCCACTGCCGCCACCTGGGAATCCAGAAGCAGCTGCGGATCCAGGCAGACCCCCAAGCTGCGGACCTGCTCCTTCAGAGGGAGTGCAACCTCATTCAGAGCAGGACGATACTCTAGTACCTGCATTGTGGATTTCCAGACCAGGAGAACCTCTGTCTTGTCCGGTTTAGTTTCAGCTTGTTAGCCCTCATCCAGGTCCCCACCGCCTCCAGGCAGCACTCCAGAACCTCAACAGCCACCCTGGAATCAGGTGGAAAGGAGAGATGGAGCTTGGTGTCATCAGCATATTGATAGCACCCAACTCCGAATCCCCGGATGACCTCTCCCAGCGGTTTCATGTAGATGTTAAATAGCATGGGGGACAAGATGGAGCCCTGTGGCACCCCGTACCTCAAGGGCCAGGATGCCGAACAGGCGTCCCCCAGCACCACCATCTGGGACCTATCTGCCAAGTAGGAGCGGAACCACCACAAAACGGTGCCCCCGACCCCCAGCTCGGCTAGTCGACCCAGAAGGACACCATGGTCAATGGTGTCAAAAGCCGCTGAGAGGTCCAGCAGAACCAACAGGGATGCACTCCCCCTGTCCAGTCCTCGGCGTAGATCATCCACCAAGGCGACCAAGGCTGTTTCCATCCCAAAGCCCGGCCTGAAGCCAGTCTGAAAGGGATCTAGATAATCCGCTTCATCCAGGACCCTCTGGAGTTGAGATGCCACCACCCGCTCAATTACCTTGCCCAAAAACGGGAGATTTGAAACTGGCCGGTAGTTGTCCATTACTGTAGAATCAAGGGAGGGCTTCTTCAGAAGGGGTCGAACCACTGCCCGCCTCAAAGCGAGCGGCAGCACCCCCTCCCTCAAAGAAGAATTGACCACCCTCCCCGTCCACTCGGCCAACCCCTCCTGGGCGGATCTGATTAGCCAAGCCGGGCAAGGGTCAAGCAGGCAGGCAATCGGCCTCACACTCCAGAGGAGCCTGTCCACATCCTCAGGCTGTACAAGCTGAAAAGAATCCCACAACACCGGACCAGCAGGTGCCAAGGGGACATCCTCAGATATTGTCAATGAGGCCTCCAAGTCATGGCGAATCCGATCGATTTTATCTGTGAAATGTTTAGCGAACTTGTTACAGCAGGCACGTTGACTTTCCTTCTGGAGTTCTGCTCCATTCTATGTCAGGGTGACAGAGAGAAGGGGGGGGAAATCTCCCTTTCTTTCAGATTCCACTGCTCCTGTTCCCAGCACTTTTGATGATAGACCAGTAAGTCATGGTCAAGAGAGAGTGTTTTGGAGGGTGGATAGACGGTAGGAAGAGTGTTTTGGTGATGCAGAGGCTGCTGGGAAGTGGAGAGAGAAGCAAACAACTTAGTTTTAAAGCCAAGTCTGATAAGGAATCAAGGGCTCAGAAAATTCTCTTTTTCTTGGAGACCAGGTTTTACAAGGCCCCCCCCAGTTCTTCTCTGAGCTCAGCCTTTGAGAAGTTTCACTACTGCTGTTAATTATAGTTGGATCAATAAGTTGCCTTCAATTAATTAAAGGACAATTTCGATGATATGTTAGTGACTCATTGGGACATATAGTGAATTAATAAGCATGTAATCCTTAGTGCCACTGTATTGTGCTTAATAGCCATGATGAGCTTGATGGGGAACTTTGTGCTAACTGGTGCCACAGATATGCAGCAGCATGAACAAGAAAAAGGGGTACATACAATGAAGCCTTGTTATTTGCCGGTTCTGCTTCCGTGGATCGTAGTATATGCAGAAGCAGCCCACAAACAATGGGGTGCTGGAGTCCAGCACCCAATGGCCCATTTACTCACTGTGGAGGCCTCCAGAGGCCCGTTTTACATTGACGCCAGCCTGAAAAGGCCTGCAGAGGCCTCTGCAGGCCTTTGTAAGTCACTTCGATGTGATTTAAAGTGACTTCCGGTCAAACCATGGCACCAACATGGAACAGGCCTCCGGAGGCTTCTGCAGCGAGTACCGTAAATGGGCCATTGGGTGCTGGTCTCCAGTATCTTTGGATTCTCACTATCCACGTGAGGGGATCCGGAATGGATGCTATTCGGAGAACTGCACATGCACCATTATAAATCCCATTTTCAACCACAGGGGTAAGGGTGGCTTTGAAGGCTATTCAAAAGGGTAAATCGTTGTGTTCTCCTCAGGTGACCACAAATTATTCATGCATGCATCTGCAGTCCTTGGGATTGAAGCTCTGTCAATGATATACAATCTGACACATCATTTTTAGATGCTTGAAATCAACATCTAAGTGGCAGCACTTACGTTTGCGGCACCAGGGGCGAAAAGTCATCACGTCACACACACCCCAGGCGATGAGGCAGAGGTAATTTGCGATGACACGCTGACATCATCATGTCACTGCCAATTACTTCCGGTGCCCTTGCTCACCTTCAGCCTACTTTGAGCCAAATCACCACACTTTATGTTCTTGTGAGCATCTCTTGCGAGACTACTACAAAATAAGATGACTTGGTCCGAAGTTGTCAGAAGGCAAGCAAGGCCCCGCAGGGAAGGGTGAGTCTCCCAGCCCAGAGCCTTTCCTCAGCTGTGGCGTGAGGCGATTTGGCCTGAGGCAGGCCAAATGCAAACGCCTCAGCTGAGGAAAGACCCCAGGCAGTGAGTGGGCTGAGTTGCCTCATGCTGTGGCTGAGGAAAGGTCCCAGGCTGGCAGCGAGCAGGGAAGGGTGAGTCTTGACCGGCTTCAGCTCAGAGCCACAGAAGCTGGCCAAGCAAGTGTGTCACCCCTCCCTGAAGGCTGCAGGGAGAGGTGACACTCTTGCTCAGCCATTTTCAGCCACTCTGAGCTGCCACAAAGAAGAGCCTCGGAGCAACACCCCAAATGTTGTCACCCCCAAATTGTGCATCACCCGGTGCGGCCCGCACCCCCTAGTGACGCCAGTGGTCCCCACGTCCCCATTTTGAAACAGTTTTGAAATAGACACCTAAGCTAGGTTTTAATTGTTATTTTGCTACCATTCCCCCCCCCCCCCAGCAGATAGAGGCATCTGGAATCTGGAACATGGCAATGACATCATTGCAAAGCACCAGCACTCAGGTTTTCTCTATCCATCTACACTCACTTTCCCCCTCCATAATATGAAAGAGGACACGATCAGTTAGGTCTTAGACTTCCAAGTGCAGCAGTGTTAATGTCACTCAGGGCGCAATCCAAACCCAGTGGTGTTGCTCCGGTAGGGGCGGGGCAGTAAGTATCGCTCCGTCGTAATCCCTTTACCGAGCGAGCAGGAGGCGGCCCCGCCCCCTCACTGTCGGAGCCTTTCCCCTGCGGAGAAAGCAGCAGGCAGGGTCTCTTGCCTGCTGCTTTCTCCGCACGGGAAAGGCTCCTACAGTGAGGGGACGGGGCCGCCTCCTGCTCGCTCGGTAAAGGGTCTAGGACAGAGCGATACTTACGGCCCCGCCCCTACCGGAGCGATGCCACTGTCCAAACCTACTTAGGCTGCCGTTGTAACCAGCGGCCCAGCGAAAACGGGAGGCCCCAGAACGGAAAGGGCATTCAAATCCCCTTTGAATTCCCCTTTTGGAGGGGATTTGAATGCCCTTTCCGTTCTGGGGGTTCCCGTTTTCACTGGGCCGCTGGTTACAACTGTGGCCTAAGTAGGTTTGGATTGCGCCCTCAGTGAGTTTTTCATGGCTAGATGGGGATTTGAACCTGGGCCTCTCCAGTTCTAGTCCACTCTATTCACTACACCATGTTGGCGCCCTTATAATATCATTGTAAATCTTTTGAAGAGTAACAGTGGAGCATGAGAGGTATAGAGGTCAATATTTCTACCACATTATGAATATACATGCTCTGAGCAGAAGTATGTTCATTTCCATTTATATTTCTATTCTATAATGTGATGCAAGTTATTCTACCATGCCAGCATATGTCATCCTTTTTTACAGACTGAATGTTTAAAACTTATAGCAGTTAATAATTATATCTTGATTACTTGGGTTACGGCTTTTGCATCCCCCAAAATTCTAAACTGATTTATTTGTTATGAGAAAAAAAATCCTCGTATCATCTCCTATCCACTAGGATTTATGAACGGAATAAATTCTTAAAATTCTTTTCTCTCCTCAACTGTTTGGCAGAGTGAAGAATTTACAGGCTAGTTCTCAAAGTACAAATTATTGTAATGCTCAAGAAGATAGTAAACTTGAGATAATTATTCCTCTTACTCAAATAAATCTAAGAAAGCTGCTTGTAAATTTGGATGGAATACACTGATTCAAGAACACCATTGGCTGAAATATATATATGGGGCATCATAAAATGATCTCTACTTTTGCTAACAATGTTTACAAAAAAGCTTTGCTTTAAGTTTTGATTTTTTTAATAAAAAAGCCCTTTCTTCCAGTAAAACAGAAAGCAACTGGTGTCTTTTATCAATGGGAGAAAAGATGTCCTGTTCATCACTTCTCTTTTGCCACTTTGTAACATTCAATCCACCTGCTTTTATCAATCTTGTCCTGAGCAGGTAAGTAAGCATGATATTATTTGCAGATTGCTGTCCTTCCTGACAACTCAAACATGCAAACAGATGATGCAGAATTTACCATAATTAACATGAACCACAAATACTCACATTGCTCCTCAAGGTAGCACCTGTGTTCAATGCTGAATTTTATGGTCCAGGTGGAAGTGGGAGGGCAAGTGAGCAAACCAACTTCCTCCTGGCTTTTCATTTTTTGTGAGCTTCGCCACTACCACCAAATGGGCATCTTTTATTTTCCTTGGCTGCCTCCACCAAACAGCCGATGACTATTTCAGCCTCTGAGATTTCTGTTGTAACAGAGCCAATTAACTTGAACTGGGTAAAATAGGATGGCATTTTGACATGGGGGGCAAACAACATTTCAGAGACCAAGGTGACTGAACAGCTTAGTTTTTACTAAAGGTTTTGAAAAAGTGTCAGATAGCTTATTAAAAAAAGTCAGAAATGTGCAGTAATCCGTAAGAGCTGTTGGGGAACGAAAATAACAAGGAAAAACTGCATTTAGACAAACCTATCTAGACTGTTTTCTTATTTCAGTCAGGTCCTAAAACAAAACATTTTTTTCCTGTTCATATGTGTTCTGTTTGTTCATCCAGCTCCTTGCCTTTCTCCAACAGCCTCCACAAAACTCCCTGTACTGGCTCTTCTTTCTTTTCTCTCTGTTCTGTCTTTTAATTTGAATTTCTATAGTCCAACTCTGATTCTCACTTTAAGATTTCAATCAATCCAGAAGGGCAATAACTTAAACTTCAATTTTCTCAAAGCCTTACAGCCCAATCCTATCAGGGCCTTATGCTGACAGGTCTCACAATCCGTCAACGTAAGGCCAGGTCTGCTGTTGTCAGAGGGCGGCTTGCTACTGACACCACAGGAACTGAGAAAGCCCTGCTGCACTGGCAGCGGTGAGCCACCAAACCACCACCGGAGTAGGTAGGTTGGCGGAGGGGCAGTTTGGGGGCGGGGAGTGGGCCAGGGGTGGGAGGCGCAGGATCATGGTGGCAGCAGTGCACATCAAGATCTATCCCCCCTTCCTGGTCTGGACCCAACCCCAGGAGGCTCCTCAGACTTACACAAGCAAAACAGCTGGCATTGGTCCAAGGAGACCCATTGGATGCTAGGCAGCCAATGGGGAGGTAAGTAAAAAAAGATTTTTACTTTGGTTTCCTGGGCCGTCTGGTCCCCCCCCATCCCCCCTGAATAACATGCAGTGTGTGCTCCATTAGCAGTACTGCATGGTCTGGGCTGGTGAGGAATAGGATTGGGTGCTAAGTTTCTGTTTGGTCAAAGTTCTAAGCTTTACAGATTTAATTTTACATCCTTCCTAGTGCTGACCTCAAAATTATTAATTTGGGTTGAAATTGATTAACTCCCAAACTTAGGGAAAGGCAACCATTTGACAATAGTTTAACACAAACAAAGAAAAAATGTGGTCCTGAGGTTAAACTGCCTGAAGACTGCCGGAAGTTAAGTAGGAGCAGCCCGTTTCATGCTGGAAGGGAGACAAACCAGAAATCACTGATAAGCTGTTACGACCCTCGGTGGCAGAGAGGCGTCACTGTTGCGTGCCGTGGGGAGAGAACAGACTGGAATGCTGAGAATGTCAGTGACAGAGCAATTAAAATTGGAAAGTTCCTCTGTTCAGCATGATTTGTGTCAGTCCTGCGGAAAGCTCGAGGCTTGTGTTTGGCAGCTAGCGAAGATGACTACACCGTGGAGGTAACCATCTGAAATTGTAAGGTTTTATATAGAACAATATTGTAAAGATCCTTATTGGATCTAGATAAACCTGCCTATGTAAACTGCCTTGAGTAATATCTGAAGAGCAATCTGAGTATAAGAAAGGTGGTATATAAATACATAAATGGTAAAATTACTATTTTTAAAAAATGATCATATACATAGTTGTTTGTGTGCATCAGAATTTATCAGTGCTTGTTTCCTAAACATAAATGTGAAGCATTGAGTATGTGATGAGGAGGACCTAGCACTATTATTCCAGATTTGAATGTGGTGTATCTGGCCTTCAGATAACCTTTTTCATCTTTTCCAGCTGTGCAGTTTGTGATTGTGATGATCCGCAATGTGGAGTGCATTTTGGAGGGCAAAAGCACATTATAGCCTTCTTTTCCGAAAAAGATATACATAATTTTGAACCATTTTTGAGCAGAAAAGGACTATACTGCAGTTACGAAATTTCATGCAATGTGGCATTTTACAGGGTGGAATTAAGATTTGTTTTGAGAACTTGAAAAGAAAATGAGCTAGCGTATTATAGGCAGTCTACTTGTAGGAGATTAAAGCATGAATATTGCATGAAGGTTCTGCAAGCTAATAGGACTGAAGGAGTAGGAAACCATTATTAGAAAATGGGTTTGAATGCACTTAATATAAACTTTAAAGATGCTCACCTAGGAATTAATCTGGAAGTCAGATAAATTTTGCGGACGCCGCTACACAGACTTTTAAAATTTAAAATGGAGTTTCAGCATTCATTGCCGTTTCAACTTTTTCTTCTTATTGAAAACTAGTAGCATATGTCCCATTTCCATTCAATCATATTTTCGTGTAATTTTGACAAGTATTTGATTTTGGTATTCATTTCCATATGCCAGGGATAATAAAAAATGAATTGCTTTTATATTAAGATCAAGAAATTCTCTTTATTTGATGGAACAGAGAGGCACATTTTTCCAGAACTGGGCAGTGAAACAACTTGCCTAAGACATTGCAAAATGGTGAAGTGTTTGAACACACACAAATGGTCACCTGAAGCTGGTTACCGACCACTTGCTTCATTAGGATTCACTATACACAAGGAATTGTGGGTGTGAATCTAGCTTCTCTTAGTTCAAAGATCAAATACATAATAGGCCAGTTTGGGCAACAGCATCTAAACTGGCACACTACCAAGAGAGTAGTGGTGTAATGGTGACTGTTGTAGTGTGCAGCGTTATCATGACACCTGCCACAGACACCCTATACAAAAAAAATCAAGTTAAATTTCTTCATTAGAATGTTTTCTTCTCCTGCTACTTATTCCTACTTTGAAACTTATTATATCTCACTTAAAGAGACGGCACCTGAGCACCCTGGCTGATGACACCGCTGCTCCTGCTGTAGGAGATGTTCTGGAGTTCCAGTCCTCCCCCCCATCCCCCTCAGCTAAACCCCCATGCACAATTAAGGCTGTGCATGAACATGTTCTGATACCCCTCCCGGTGCCCTTTCCTAATTCTTCTAAGCACATGGGGGTCATCTGAACCTTCCACTCAGTCACGGTGTAAATACTAGTTTAAACTAATAGTTAGATCATATGTGAGTAGGCAGAAGAGGGCTCTGCTCCCAGCATGTTCCACCCAACCTGTGTGTTCAAACACAACCAGGTGGAAACAAGCAAGAGGTGGCAGAGCTGAAAGAAAGGAGGTGGGATCTCTGCGCTGCGCTGCAGGCTGCTCCCCTCTCTTCTCCTTGCCTGATTGGGCTGTTACTCTTGGTCAAGTGTGTATAGGATTGTAGCCTAAGCTCATCAAACACATTAATGGGCAACAAAATACTGCACTGTTCATATGTTTCAATATAGTATCAACAGACAGAGAAAAATATGCATAGGAGGTAAGCTTTAAAAAGGTTATTGGTCAAGGAATATGTAGGTACTGAGGATTACAGCTGAGAAACAAAAAAAATAACTTAAGACTTGCACTGTAGGAAACACTGAAAATTGAAAGAAATAAGAATTCCATTTAGAATGAAAGAATCATCATTCACAATTAGGTGGTCATGCTTAGGTACAAAAGACATTGGAGGAGACATTGCAGAAAATAGCTTTGGTTGATTATTTAATACCTTACATGATGATACCTTTGAGGTGTTCCTGTTCATCATCATGGGAGCAGTGAGAAACAGTGCTTTTTAGGGAAACTCAGACCTGTGCTTGTCAGAAATAACACTGACAGACTAAGAAAAGGAAAAATACAGAACGTGTGTATGTGTTTATATATAGTTCTGTGTACACTCAGACAGATGCACTCAACACACACACCATGGATGAAGTCCATCAGTCAGTATTATTTTGTTTCCTGCTAGTTACTTATGTTAAGAAGTATGACTGATTACATAAGAAAAACATTTTCCTGGACAATTTGCTCACGGAGACATATTTAGCTGGAAGAATGGCCTGGAGGATGGCCTTCAGGTAGAGAAGGTTCTGATGTGGAACAGGTGGATTTCTTTTCCAAATTGATCAGGAAACCATGGTGTTGAAAACGACCAAGGGAATTTGGTGAGAATTTTCACTTCTGTAAAGGTGAGTATAAACATCCTGAATCTTCTGAAAGGCTCTTACCCATTAACACTTCAGAGAACACTATTGGGAAGGACTGAAGGACAGAACTCAATATTGGCAGTAAGTTCCATTTAATTATAAGTAGAAGCGACACAAATCATCAAGACATTTACCTATCCCTTGAGCAATGTTTCAATAGTTTTCTGATGCTGTGTTGAACATCCAATATATTTGAGTAGGAAGAAATGAAGTTCAGTTGAGTCCTGTACATGGCCTCCAGTGAGAGGGGCCTTGTTTGGGTTGGGGATCAAACTCTCATTAGTCGGAGAAAAGCATTCTGCCTTATTTGGCAGAGGGAAGGATCAAGTTTAACAAGCTGGAAGCCTCCATGGTCTTTCTGAGTGAAGCTGCAAATGCTAATCTAGAAGAGATCTTGAAGAATGGGAAGGAATGCCTAGGCCTGAACAGCTGTGGGGCACTGGGAGGCAGTGATTATTTTTATCCTTGGATGCCACCTATATCAGTTCCAGTTTCAATGGCAACTCAGTTCCAAGAGCTCTGCTAAGTTTCTGATCTCCTGGAAATGGGAAGGAATCATTTGGGGAAATCGGCATCCCTTGCTTGGTCACACCCAGCTTGTTTTCTTCCTCCTGGCTTAGGAAATCCCCATTTCTTTGACTGTCATGCTATGCTTCAGATATGTAGTATTCAATCTACAGGTTCATCTGTATAAAGAGTTTACTTATATTAAGTTTCTCATTTCCGCATATCAACATGACAATATGACACCCAGAAAACAATAACACAGCAATATAAGTGTGCAGTTACAGAATTGGGTAAAGGTGTGCTTTATGTTACAGTATCTATTGATTGTTGATTGCTGGATTCAGGCTTCATACAGGTAAGGTAATAGGGCTTTAAACAGGGTTATATGTAGCTCCCTAGCAGGGCTGTAAAAGCACAGGCCTGTAACAAAGTTTTTCTTAGTTCATAAACAAGGGGGGTGGCTGAATTGTACTTAAGAGGACAGCATGCAGTTAATTTACAGTGCCTGAATATAGAACACATTTTTATGGGAATGTCTCTAATTTAATAGTTGCAACATTTTGAGGTACAGTTTCATCAACTATAACTATTCGGAGTAAACTTTTATCACCAGTAAATACCCACAATAAAATCATATAGGTTTGGGGT
Organism: Plestiodon gilberti rubricaudatus; assembly: GCA_026170595.1. NCBI lineage: Eukaryota > Metazoa > Chordata > Lepidosauria > Squamata > Scincidae > Plestiodon > Plestiodon gilberti. The sequence goes on from JANXHW010000002.1 coordinate 44,961,892, forward strand.
AGGAAGGCAACACCATTAAAAATCATGAAAGTGTCTCAAACAAAATTGCCAAAACACAAGTATCAGATTTGATACCAGTCATTGCTGCACCTTATTTAATCTCTACATTTCCTGTTTATAAACCAGTCCATGACTGGCCCAGCCATGAAGTGACCAGATGCAACTTGCGTCAGTGGCGAATGGTATGGGGGAAGAAGAGGGTGGTGGATTTGGGGTATCTTTCACCCTGGAACTGTCACCCTGCTTACCACACTGCCCCTCTCCAGGCCATGGACATGAGCTGCATTGATCCACTCCCTGCTAGTGAAAAGTGAACAAGAATTGGATCATCCACTTCCCTCCCTATGTCCTTTTAGACTATAAACCCTGTGTAAGGATGGAGCACATTGAAGAAGTAACACACTCTTCTTTTTTGGAGGGGGGGCAGGGCACCACCTTTTTTGGAGACAGCAGTGGTACGTTGGGTGGATGTTGGATAGCACAACTAGTTGGGCTGGCCCTGAACCAGTCAGTCTGTGAAATTTATTTTTCAGGCTAGACCTTCCATCAGTTGTCTGTTTTGACCAATCTTAATGAATTCCTCTCTCTTCCTCAGCAGTCTCATTTCGTCTAGAAAACGTAAAGAGTTATGTACCATGAATGCATGACCCTGAGTTGTTAGTTATGACATTTTAACAGAGATCTAAAATTGTGAATTTCAGAATCAGGGTGAGAATCTGATTTATTGTCTTGTATTGGCTGCCTGGTGCTGTCTAAAGAGACAGAGTACAATACCTAGAACTATTCTCATTAGGTATCTCTTGTTTTCCTGTAGTGGAGCAAACTCTTTCATAATGACAAAGTCATAGAAGCACTGACTTGCAAGAGTGCTAAAAATATGAATTAAAATTATTCGGGTTTAAAGGCTGCGGTCTTTAAACCCATTTTGGGCAACCCTTCCAGGCCACAGTAAGGGATCTCAATTAGTGTTTAATTAGATGCAATTTATTATGACTATATATAACAATATAACAATGCCAGGTGACTCTTTTTGCAATTGCACAATAAATAAAAAAGAGTAATACCTCTAATAACATTACTTCCTTTAGCACTGCTTTGTTACAGCACTCTTCATCCTGGTTTGACTGACAGCTATTACAGCCAATAAGAGTCATGTATTCTGGCCAATCAGTGCCTGTTTCCTGCCTTATAGGCAAAAATATCTCTTATAGAGCTGTTTCAGACAGCACTTGGCTTTCTAGGAACGGACCTTCCATGTTATTGGAGATATTACTGTACTTTCTTAGGTAATGAATATTAGGACAGGAAGGATCTACTAGAAAGAGTGAATTTTAAAGTCAGCCAAGGCTAGTTTTGTGATGTTACTCATACATACACAAACTCACATGAACACACAGAGGGCTGGTATAGCAAGCCCTCTTGGTTTAAATCTTACCTTTGCCATAATCTCACTAAGTTGTCTTTGCCCAGTCACTCTCCCAGCTCTCTAGCTGCAGTACATAAGAACATAAGAAGAGCCCTGCTGGATCAGGCCAAAGGCCCATCTAGTCCAGCCTCCTGTATTACACAGTGGCCCCACCAGATGCCTCCAAGAGCACACAGCCAACAAGATAACCTGTTTCCTGCTGCCACTCCCCTGCACCTGGTACAGAGAAAACCTAAAACCAGGAGGTTGCTTATGGCTTGTAACCTGTGATGGTCTTTTCCTCCATGAATCTGTCCAAACCCCTTTTAAAGAGGGGAAATCCTATCCAACTTTCCAGCACTGCTGCAGGCATGCCAACAGGTTGTTCACTGCATCCTTCAGTGGGGGAGCGGGATGTCACGGAGGTCTCCTCAAGGTAAGGCAGTGATTTTCAACCTTTTTCATCTCACAGAACACTGACAAGGCACTAAAATGTTCAGGGCACGCCATCAGTTTTTTGACAATTGACAAGGCACACCGCTCTGCCGACACGGAATTCACATCTCCAATGGCCCTACTAATAAATTACCATCCCCCAAACTCCAGCGGCACACCTACGGACCATTCATGGCACACCAATGTGCCGTGGCACACCAGTTGAAAACCACTGAGATAAGGGAACATTTGTTACCTCGGGGCTGCATTGTGGCTGCATCGCCGCTGGTAAATTGGATAGGATTGAACCCTTACATTACAATGTTGCTGTAAGGATTACATTAATATACTGTAATACACATGGCAGCAATTTGCATTTTCAAAAAGCGTTAGACAAATGCTCAGTATTTTTATTACACACACACACACACACACACACACACACACACACACACACCGGGCTGGCCTAGCCACAAGGCTGTCTGAAGCAGCAAATTTGAGCAGCAGCAGAGCTACAAGAAGCAGCAGCAATGGAACAGAAGTTTTCACAAGTGATCAGAATCGGGTCACTCACCTCCACCTCCTTCTCCTTCCTGCCTAACCAGGAAGAAGGCCAGGTGGGCTAGAAAAAGAAGGTTGGTGGACTCCCCCATTCCTCTTCCCAGCAGCTCCGGTGCCACCTCCCCCTCTTAAGAACATAAGAACATAAGAAGAGCCCTGCTGGATCAGGCCAAAAGCCCATCTAGTCCAGCTTCCTGTGTCACACAGTGGCCCCACCAGATGCCTCAGGGAGCACACAAGACAACAAGATACCTGTGTCCAGTCACCACTCCCTTGCACCTGGCACAGAGAAAACCCACTTCTAAAAAACCAGGAGGTTGCTTATGGCTTGTAACCTGTGATGGTCTTTTCCTCCATGAATTTGTCCAAACCCCTTTTAAAGGCATCTAGGCCAGGTGCCATCACCACATCCTGTGGCAAGGAGTTCCACAGATGAATTACACGCTGGGTAAAGAAATATTTTCTTTTGTCTGTTCTAACTCTCCCTCCACTCAATTTTAGTGCATGTCCCCTGGTTCTGGTGTTGTGCGACAGGGAGAAGAATTTCCCTCTATCCACTCTCTCCATCCCATGCATAATTTTATACGTCTCAATCATGTCCCCCCTCAGGCGCCTTTTTTCTAGGCTGAAAAGCCCCAGACGCTGTAGCCTTTCCTCATAAGGGAGGTGCTCCAGCCCACGAATCATTCTGGTTGCTCTTTTCTGCACCTTTTCCAATTCAACTATATCCTTTTTGAGGTGTGGTGACCAGAACTGGACACAATACTCCAGATGTGGCCTTACCATCGATTTGTACAAGGGCAGAATGATATTGGCCGTTTTATTCTCAATCCCTTTTTTAATGATCCCGAGCATGGAATTGGCCTTTTTCACAGCCGCCACACACTGGGTCGACACTTTCATCGACCTGTCCACCAGGACCCCAAGATCTCTCTCTTGATCCATCACAGACAACTCAGAACCCATTAGTGTATATGTGAAATGTTGGTTTCTTGCCCCAATGTGCATCACTTTGCACTTACTTACATTGAAGCGCATCTGCCATTTTGCTGCCCATTGTCCCAGTTTGGAGAGGTCCTTCTGGAGCTCTTCACAATCCCTGCTGGTCTTCACCACCCGGAAAAGTTTAGTGTCATCGGCAAACTTGGCCACCTCACTGCCTATCCCCGACTCCAGGTCATTTATGAATAAGTTGAAAAGCACCGGTCCCAAGACCGATCCTTGGGGCACACCGCTTTTCACCTCTCGCCATTGTGAAAATTGCCCATTGACTCCCACTCCCTGTTTCCTGGTCTTCAACCAGTTCCTAATCCACAAGAGGACCTGCCCTCTTATTCCCTGACTGTGGAGTTTTCTCAGGAGCTATTCATGAGGGACTGTGTCAAACGCCTTCTGAAAATCCAGATATATAATATCCACGGGTTCGCTCACATCCACGTGCCTGTTGACCTTTTCAAAAAATTCTAACAGGTTTGTGAGGCAAGACTTCCCCTTGCAGAAGCCATGCTGACTCTCCCTCAGCAGAGCTTGTTCTTCTATGTATTTTAAGATTTTATCCTTAATGAGACTTTCCACCATCTTCCCTGGAACAGATGTGAGGCTGACCGGCCTGTAGTTTCCCGGGTCCCCCCTCCTTCCTTTTTTAAAGATTGGCGTGACATTAGCTATCCTCCAATCCTCTGGCACAGTGGCCGTTTTAAGGGACAAGTTGCATATTTTGGTCAAGAGGTCAGCAACTTCATTCTTGAGTTCCTTCAGAACTCTTGGGTGGATGCCATCCGGGCCTGGTGATTTATTGATCTTTATTTTGTCAATTAAGTCTGAGACGTCTTCTCTTTTAACCTCTTAATTCTTTAGTCAGGGGAGAACGTTCCGGCAGCGGTATTTGCCCGAGGTCTTCTGCCGTGAAGACAGATGCAAAGAACTCATTTAATTTCTCTGCAGTCTCCAAGTCCCCTTTTATCACCCCTTTCTCTCCCTCACCATCCAGCGGACCAACCATTTCTCTGGCAGGTTTCCTGCTTCTAACATATTTGAAGAAGCTTTTATTATTCCCTTTTATGTTGCCTGCCATACGTTCCTCAAAGTCTTGCTTGGCCTCCCGTATCATCTTTCTACATTTCTTTTGCCACAGTTTGTGCTCCTGTTTATTTTCCTCACTAGGGCAAGACTTCCATTTACGGAAGGAAGCTTCCTTGCCTTTTATAGCCTCCTTAACTGTGCTTGTTAGCCATGCCGGCACCCTCCTGGACTTGGTCGAGCCCTTCCTCCTTTGTGGGATACACTCCCACTGGGCCTCTATGACTGTTGTTTTAAACAGCCTCCATGCACTCTGGAGCGATTGGACTCTTTTTACCTTCCCTTTCAGATGTTTTTTTAACTAGTCTTCTCATTTTGGGGAAGTCAGCCCTTCGGAAGTCAAGGGTTTTCGTGTCAGATTTGCTCGGCACTCTCCCTCCGACATGCATGGCGAAACAGATCGCAGCATGGTCACTATTCCCCAACGGTTCGGTAACATTTACCTCCCTGACCAGGTCTTGAGTGCCACACAATATCAAGTACAGAGTCACCTGTCCTCTGGTCGGTTCCGTGACAAGCTGCTCTAAGGCACAGTCATTTAACATATCCAGAAATCCAGTCTCTCTTTCATGACCTGAGCATGAATAGACCCAGTCGATGTGAGGATAATTGAAGTCCCCCATGACTACAACCCTGTCTCTCATTGACACCTCCCTGATTTGCTTCCTCATTTCAAGATCCCCTTCAGGTTTTTATCTGGAGGACGGTAGCATGCCCCTACTATTACCTCACTCTTTGAGCCTGGTAATTTAACCCACAGTGATTCTACGGAGGAGTCAGAGCCCCCCTCCAGCTCTACTCTGGTGGATTCTACCCCCTCTTTGACATAGATGGCCACCCCACCTCCAACACGCCCCTCTCTGTCCCTCCTATAGAGTTTATATCCTGGAATTGCAGTATCCCACTGGTTCTCCGCATTCCACCAGATTTCTGTTATACCTACTATGTCAATGTTTTCCCTAGCCACCAAACATTCCAGTTCTCCCATCTTTGCCCGTAGACTTCGGGCATTTGCATAAAAGCACTTATATACCTGGTCCCCCAAGAAGGGCTGCATGTTTGCACCTTTATTCCTGCAGCCTTCTGTCCTGCTAGACTGGCTGTCATGTCCCATCACGCTACTACACCCAATTTTTATTCTGCTATTACTTGACTGTTCCCCATCCTCTGCACCCTCATTCCCTAGGGATGAGGAGTCCCAAACCGGATGCCCCTCGGCTCCTGTCGGCTTTCCCCCAGGAGTCAGTTTAAAAGCTGCTCTGCCACCTTCTTAATGTTACGCGCCAGCAGTCTGGTTCCGTTTTGGTTCAAGTGAAGCCCGTCCCTCTTGTACAGGCCCGGCTTGTCCCAAAACGTTCCCCAGTGCCTAACAAACTTAAACCCCTCCTCCTGACACCAGTGTCTCATCCACGCATTGAGACCCCTGAGCTCCGCCTGCCTAGCTGGCCCTGCGCGTGGAACAGGTAGCACTTCTGAGAATGCTACCTTTGGGCTCCTGGATTTGAGCTTCCTACCTAGCAACCTAAATTTGGCCTCCAGGACCGCCCGGCTACATTTCCCCACGTCGTTGGTGCCAACATGCACCACAACCGCTACCTCCTCCCCAGCACTCTCTACCAGCCTATCTAGACGAGAGGTGATGTCCGCAACCTTCGCACCAGGTAGGCAAGTCACCATGCGGTCCTCACATCCATCACAGACCCCCCTCTCTATGTTCCTGACTATAGAGTCACCCACGACAAGAAGCCCCCTTCGCCCCCTCTCCAGAGGAGTATCCATAGTGCGACTGGATACAGGCCCATCACCTGAAGAAGGGGTCCCCACTGTGGGATTGTTTCCCTCTTTTCCAGAGCGATGTCCTCCAGCCCTGAGACTCCCTTTCCTGGCAGCTGAGGAGCTGGCCAACTGAGGTTGGGACGATGCCTCCACGTCCCTAGAAGTCTCACCCTGGTTCCTCTCTACCTGTCTCTGCTTCTCCAGGTCAGCAACCGTGGCTTCAAGGGAGCGAACCCGTTCCCTGAGAGCCTGGAGCTCTTTGCACTGAGCACACACCCATGACTTGTGCCCAAGAGGCAGATAGTCATACATGTGACACTCAGTGCAAAACACTGGATAGGCCCCACCCTTCTGCTTGTCCAGTTTCTGCCCCTGTCTTTTAGATAGGTGCTTGTTTGTTTATTTGAATCTATTTAATTTCCCCACCTAGCTTCTGTGCCTGTGTCCTAGCTACTGGACCTTAAAATTCCCCTCTATTTAATTTAATTTCCCCTCCTCAGGTTATATTTAGTTCTACTTAGCTAGGCTTAGTTCTTAGCTAGGCTTAGTTCTAGCTAGGCTTAGTTCTATCTTAAGTTTAAGGTAGCCTTAACCAAGTCCTTTACAGTTAATGGTAAATTAAAGTTAGACAAAGCTGCACAACTGAGGGAGTTAACTTACCTTCTCCTTGCCCAGCTGCTTAACTCGCTGTGTCTTTTTTACCTTGCCACTTTGTCCCAGTGAGCCACTTTGTCCCACTCTTGCTCTGCTTGCTCCTGTTTGAAATAGGAACTGTGGAGGGGCTCCAGAAGACCGCTGGGCCATGCTTTGCTCTGCCTTGCCTACTCAACTGCTTCCCTACACAGCCAGGTAGATAAGGAGGAGACAGTGGTAGCAACCGTGGTGGTGGGGTATGCACACATGTTTCTGTTTTGAAAGGGGGAGCTAGCAGAGTTGGCAGATCCGCCCCAGTTCAGGTGGCAGATCCGCTCAAGCTGCTCCAGCATACACACACAAGCAAACTAGTGTCATATGTATAAATCTGAAGGCAAGTGGTGGCTCTTCTTTTGTCATGAGAAGAGGATGAGTTTTCTCTCTCAAAACTTGCAGAATATACCCCCACTTTCCCAATTCTGCTTTGTCACCCACTAGTGCCTCCAGTAGACTTAGCAAGTATGTTTTGAAAGGGCTCCTGCTTAAGTGAAACAGCTGAGAATTTTCAAGGGAAGCCGAATGAGGTGCAAGAGGACAATGCAAACGTCTCAAGTAGGATTCTGCCTGCGCTGAGTCTTCCACATTGCACATGATTTGGCCCACCGCATGACAGAATTAGACTGAACACAAACTCCTCTATGTAGAACATATGGAGTAATCAGCACAAAAACATGCATAAAAGATGCACGCCACTGTACCCAAAGTGACAGATGGAACAATGAAAGAGCAAAGCTTAACTGCCTGCCGTATGAAGTAAAAGCGAGCGACGCTGATGGACAGAAACACTGTCTGCAAATTTGTGGAGTTCAAACGAGATGTCAGAGGTGGCAATCATAACAAAAAGGTGGCTTTTAAGATCTCGTATCAATCATAGGGAGGAAGAATTCAAATGAGCAGGAACAAAGACATCCGTGATCTCATAAGCATAAAGGAGTTAGGTCAGTCCTGGAAAGCTGCTGCAGGGGGATCAGGGAGATGAAAGACCAGAGCGTACCAGTCTCTGCTCTTAAGGCACTCACACGAGAAGATGACAATACTATTAGTGCCTCTCCAAGAGCTGCTTTCTTCAGATACACCAGCAAAGCTTCGACAAGAAGTCAAGGCTATTGACCCACATTAAAAGCTAACTTAAAGTTTACAGAAAATATATGAGTGAGATATAAGTCAGAACTAAAACTGACAGAATAAGCAGGTTTGATCAGATCTGCATCTTTAAAGAGGAGGGGGAAAACTATTATACTTTTAAAGGATGTCACAAATGGGAGCTGAACATTAATATTTGCAGAATATAAACAGAGACGTATGGCAGTGATCAGATTTTTTCTTTATTTATTAAGAATTCTTCCCCTACTTTATCCTCAAAGCAGATTACACCGTATCCTTATTTTCATTTAACCTTCCACAAAAAAAATAATTCCCCTGTTCGGTAGGTTAGATCTGATTCACACATTACCAGGGACATATGGGAGCTAATAATAATAACGCCTTTGTAAGTCACTTCCAAAGGAGTTGGGTTTTTTTGCAAACCTAACCATAAATGCAATACCTTATAGCACAGATGGGGAGCAGAGGCTGAGTAGGAGTGGCTTGCTTAACGCCATGCCATCTAGTGAATGTATGGCAGAGGCAAGATATGAACTGGGGATGTCCCGAGTCATAGTTCAGTCTCTAAATGTTTATGCTGCACCAGCTCTCAGCTACTGCTCTGGAGCCTGGTCCATTACATATCTAAAAAAGAACAACATAATTAGCTGACCCACATAGTTCCTCTCTACAGAAGTTATTGGAGTGGGTCCAGACTGTGGAGATGTAGCTCCCATGCCATGAGCTCATGAATATTGGCATAGTAATGTATCTAGTACACTACAAAAGCATCCAGCTTTTAACAGTGCTCTGTTAAAGTATTTTGGAGCCCCCTACACTGAGCTTTCTACAGGGTCCTATACTGTTGTGATCCATATTTGGTCTGATGGCATTTATCTATGGTCAAGTAATACATTCATTACTGCCATGCATTACATGTGGCTCTGCTACTTAAGAGGACACAGAAATGATAACTGGTTCTGAATGTGGTAACATTCAGTTGGTTTACTGAGACTGACTGCAGAGAATATTGGTCCACCACCATTCAACACCACCACCATTAAATTCATGCAATTTCTATCCCCCAGGCTCATTGCTCTGGAGCAGGTTTTGTCAAGGGACAAAGTCAATTCCAGTGTGGTTGAAAGGCAAGAGTAGCCAATTGTCATGGATGACCAAGCCCCAGGTGACAAGGCTGCAGGTGTTATAGGTGAGAGCACAAGTGGTGGTGTGACTGCCTGGGGTACTGGGGGGCAGGCAGGATCTCCCTTCAAATTTGCAGCCTGCCCCAGGTTACCCCTCTGGTACTTGGACACTGTAGAAGGGCATTGGTTGGGGCACTGCAGCAGACTTGGGACTGTGGCAGCTGCTGCCCTGACCTGTGGTCAGGTGTGGCATGGTGGAGCCACTAGGCTGCTCCACTTTGGAAGCCCTCCTCAGTAGCAGGATGGCATGGTGGCATCCCTACAGATGGCCAAGCCATGTAGTCTCTAGTCATGTGGGTTTCCCAGCCATTAGAGCAGGCCGCAGGGCAACCCAAATGTTTCCCATATGGCGAGATATCTCTCCTGGGGAGGAATCTCATCCCAGCTATTAAGGTGCAGGTTTGAAAAGAGGAATACTGTAGTTGGATGTATTGAGCCTTTTGCAGAGGGAGCGAGAACCTGGCTCCCAATGAGAGTAAGCCAATGAGAGACCAGAAATTAGTCCACAAATGTACAATTGGTAGTAATTGAGCTAATTGGCTCTCTAGTCTCACCATTTATGGAGGTATGGTGTTCAATGTTTAGCTCACCAGAGCTACTGCAGCTCCACAAATGGGTTTTGGCAAGAGGGTATTGAGCAGATTGGGCAGTGGCTGTTAGCCACTTGCAAGTATTATGTGCAGTTTTCTTTCCTCTTTTTGGCTCTCCTTTTTGGTTGCATCTATGGGGGCAATGAGATTTGTATTTTGGCTGCTGCTGTCATTCACTTCAGTAATTTTGTTTTTCGGGTAGCTGATAGCTTGAAGGCGCCAGTGAGGGTGCTGCTGTGTGGCCATTCTATTGTTCTAGGCCCACAAGAGCACCATCAGCTGTTCTCAAAGGGGCACTGGAGCGATGGCCTACACCAGCTGGGTTGCAAGCGGTGAGAGGGATGCTGCTCGGTTCAGGGATGCTGCCTGGAAACCCTCTGGCTGGAATTGCAGAGTCATCTTCAAAGGCTGCTCAGCTTGGGGAGGTGGTGCAATTCTGCTTTCTCAACTCCCTTCCCAGGGGTTGACACCCAGAAGCTAGCATTGTCTACAGATGACCATCAGTTTGTAGCCAGAGTGGGATCACTCAAAAAGGGGGAAATAGATAGTAACTGGCCATCCCCTCCAAGATAGGAACCCACACTTAAGGTGGACCAAGTGCAGGGAATATTGAAATAATTGTATTAATTGGAATAAATGGTGGTCCTATTTATATTCCAAACCAACTTGCCTCATGTATTATTGGGGAAGGGGGTATGCAGGCAACATATTAAATTGGAGGAACTTTGTAGGCTACCAATATGTTTCTAGGCTCAATTCAAAGGGATGACTTTAACCACTGAAGCCCTAAATGCCTGGGGACAGGGGAACTTAAGGGGCTGCATTCTCTAAATAAATCTGTCTGCCAGCTGATATTGCTTGCCTTCCTTGACCTTGTGAAGTTAAGCAGGTGAAGTTATGACACTGGGCTGTTGCAGTGATGTCGCCACATTGTAAAAGTCCCTTTCTAAACATATGCTCTGGTACCTTCTTCACTATTATTACTATTACTATTATTACTATTATTATTGAGTCGGTAGCATCGGGCCGCCTAGGGCAGAGAGGCAGTGGGCCCCCGGGCAACATGTGGGGGGGGGGATTTGACAACTGCGCCGCAGCTGCATTGGAAAAGGTGTGAGCGAGCAGGTGTCGGTGAGAAAAACAGGTGTGCTGTTTGGCCCGCTCGCCTGGAAACTTGGGTTCGTTTAGAGCAGCGTCAGCATCAGGGGCATGTCACCACGTGCCGTGGCCCCACCTCCTGGGGGCGTGGCTACGCTGCTGTATTGGGTGGAGCCAGATAAAGTTCATCCTTTTGTACTTTTAATAATGTTTGAGACCCTTCTAACTGCTTTTTGTGGTTTAATTGGATATATATTGCCTAGTTTTAGTATTTTATCTGCTGCTTTTATGATTCTGTTGTTGGTGTTTTATTTTTTAATCTGGTTCTTATATGCTACCTTGAGGCTATTTGACAATAGATTGGGGTAAAAATCCAATAAATAAATGCCAAACATCTTCTCATGCATTTATGCTGGAACAGAAAACAAGTAAAATATGACCTTCTCTTGAAGCCAATTAGATGCTTTGAAAGTGGACATTCTTCATCTGGTTTTAAGAGAAAAAATGAAATAATAAAACAACAGAAGCTTGGATAGTTTCTTACATGTACCACCACCATATATATTGCTTCTCACCTGGATTGCTATGAGAGCGAAAGGATGCCTGTATTAAGAGCAACGTTTGGGGTGCTGAAATGAGGCTGTCATGGGGGGCTTTGGATGCCAATTCCCAAGTCCCATTGGGGAACCCTCTCCCGAGAGAGGTAGTGGATCTGATCCTTTCTGTTAGAAGATGGTCAGGTCCAGTCAGTAACAACAAAGAGAAAGCCATGTTATTAATTTGCAGCAAGGGGTAGCTTACACTATGAAATAGCTATGTTCCCTAGCACACGCAACTATTCCCAGGTATTCTTACTCACTCAGAGCTGGCCAGAAATCTTCTGATAGATGTTACCCAGTCCAAACTAGGAAGAAGAATGATGGTGGGGTCTGGGTTGACCCCTTGAACTCTTGAGGGAGTTCCTCTTGGAAGAGCTTGCCTTCTGGGATGGCTCCTCTGTCCTTTGTCTCTTGAAATGGAAAATTCCATTTCAGCTTGCCTCTCCCAGGGCATGCATATTATATGCAGAACGCCGTCCATGCTACTATTCTGCTACTCCCTTCACACAGCCTTGAGTTGAATTATCACTCCTTGCCTTTTGATGGCTATTTGGCCTTGACAAAATACATGTGCTTTCGAGAGGCTCCTTTGTTCTCCGCAAAGAAGGACTTGTTACAGCCAGTATCTGTACCTGATTCCACATCCTTATCTCCTCAAATAGTGCTTCTTTAGCTCCTTGTCAGAATTAGACACTTACGGCACAATCCTATCTACATTTGAGACTGGCGGAGCAGCCTGTCTAGGATGTCACAAACGTGCCATAAGGCATGTTTGTGACACCCAGAGAGTAAGCAGTACCAGCGGAGAAGCTTGCATCGCTCCTCCAGCGCCAAGACGATAGCACCACTGTGGCAGAGAGGTAAGTGCCCACTGGGCGGCGGAGGGGCATGGGGAGGGTGGAACGGGTCATTCCAGGGGGGTGGGACTAGACGCTTGGGCCTGGGAAGGGGGAGGGATCAGCGGAGGCCTCCTCTCACATTCACACTGTTTTACAGCCTTTGTTTCTCTAATTCCTATCATTCCCTACTGTATGGGAAGAGGGTGGGGGGGGAGTAACAATGAAGTCCTTTCTAGCAATCAGTAGCCATTATTCATTAATTACACTGTGTGTGTGTGTGTGTGTGTGTGTGTGTGTGTGTGTGTGTGTGTGTGTGTGTGTGTGTGTATATATATATATAAGCTATGGGAGCAGGGGTGGAGTTAAAGCAGCCATTTGGGCTGTTGCTGTCATTTGCCCCTCAGTGTGGGCCAGCAGCCCCCCCCTCCCCTGGAGATTCCAGGAATTGATTCTGGTCCTTCAGAACGTTGTGACTCACTTCCAAGCTGGGAGTTGCAACCCACACTTTGAGAACCCCTGATGTTTATATAATGCTGCAATGCAGGAGTGAACTTGACTCAGGTTATATCAGACAAAATATCGACTTTGGATTCATTCAGCATATTGAATTTTTCCCTGTCTGTAAATTTCCCCCCTTCAAATTATGGTTCTTACTGCATTTATTTTGGAGGGGTGAAGGAAAAGGTCATTTGAGAGTTTCGTTTTGGATCATATGCTTACCCTAGAATTTTGTCGAAGTTCCATGTCAAAAACGTTCAATCAAAATATAGCTTTTTAGAACATCTAGAACGGTGAATATCACAGCAAACTGTACATGCAACCAGGGCAATCATTTCAGGCAAAGGATTAAAAGTCAAGCTGCACTATCGCCTCTGAGTCAAGCTCAGGTGATGTATCAGTTGCTAGGCTATATCACTTCAAACTGCAGCCGAATACTGAATGCTTGAATGATCTCCCACATAAAAAAAGACTCCCTGCTCATACAAAATAGGCTATCAAGGAAAGGTTTGGGCCTGCCCACCTTCTCCCTAGCTTTCTAGTTTTTGAACACGCAGAGAGGGTTTTGCATTCAAACATTCAGTCCCCTACCAAGCGTTTAAAGTGATACAGTACCATAACATATATCACATTAGGCTGCTGATGAACCTCAGCCTTACATCCTGTTGCTTAGAACTATCAAGCACAGTCAGCATGGAGAAATGAGTTCAAACAAACTCCTCTTGGGCTTGGTTCCTGAATCCACACATAGAGCCAGTTCGTATCATTCGTAGCTTCCATGAACAAACAAGCTACATTGCCGTCATCCATCAATAGTCTTCTCCTCCTGATATTCCCAGAGGCGAGAGTGGAAACTGCCAGATATATGAGCACACACAGGGCTGTGTAAAAAAATAATTTTAAAAAATCATTTTGATACTCCATTTCATCATTAAATCTTTCATTTGCTTCACTACTCATTCATTAGAGTTATGGTTGATTCATTACTAATTTGGAACCAGTTATTTCTTTTTTGTGGCCCCCATTCATTTTCATTTGCCCTTGATTTTAATGGGAGACCCAGCCTGTATTCTTCTGCCTGTAACCTTCATGGCTTCCATCCTATTGACATGGGGTTTTCAGGGGTTTTACTACTTTTTCAAGGCCCCTGACCTGCCAATCTTCAGACAAACTAGAAAAACAGTACCCATTTTACAAGCATTTGAAAAAGGCACATACAGTATACTATATGCTTCTGATGTGAAACATCCCTGATTTCCCCCATTTTTCACCAATTTTGGACCTTTCTATCACTAGGCTTACCAGATCTCTAACCATGACAGAGTGCTAGACCTTTAGGAGAAGGAATGCGGGCAGGCATAGCTTGCATAGCCCCATTGTGTTCAGCACTCTGGTAAGCCTATCTATCACCTGTATGGAGACTCCTGTATGAAGTTTACCATCCTGAAGGAGCTGCTGAGTTAGTTCAAGGTAGCAGCCATTACTGAAGTCCACCTGATTTGCAAGGGTGGGAAATTCAAGTGACTCAGATGACCCTAAGTACAATTGCTTTCCCTACTATCCAGTTTTTAAGGGGACCCCCCAGGCACTTGGTTGCAATGTTCCCTGTAATTTTTACAGGGAGCATGTGGGGCCCTAACACTGTTAGGCTAACAGAGCTGCATGGGGGGCAGCTTCGGAGTGCTTGGTGATGATGTCATTGACATTACTGAGCTCCGGAGCACTTCAATGAAAGCTGGGTGAGGCTCCGATTCCAGCTGTGTGGCCACACAGCTTAGAGGGAAGGTTGCTTTGGGGTTCTCCATTATACTGGGAGGGAGGTTTCCCCAAGTCAGCTTCCTTCTGTTTGGCTTCCCTTGGCCTTAGGCGGTGGCAGAAAGAACTACTGTGCCAGTTTAAATCCAGTTTCAAGATGAGATGGGCTGGAAGAAGATGTTGGTTGCTATGGAATGTGTCCTGTGTGCATCTGTCAAACTACCACAGCTTCCGATTCCTTTCAGTGGAAAATCCAGCACCTGATGCTTGTAACTTCATTTTATTCTATATACTATTGACATTAAATGTTCAGGAATTCTAAGACCCTATCAAAGATCAGACCTGCTAAATGTCAGACGGAGAGGAGAAAGTCTCCCTATTTCATAGGCAATTAAGCTAGCAGCTCTCTGAACTCGATGGAACGACAAAGTGGCAAGCAGAATAACCAGGTGGGTGGACGGGCACCTGTCTTAAGCAGCAGAATATGCCAGGATAGAGCTAGAGAATATGCCAGGATAGAATATATGCCAGGCAGATTTTGGCAGCAACAGACTACTGTATATGGTGGGGCAAACACTGGAGTTACATCAGCACTGAAGGCACGCCCTGCACTACAGATTGTCAGTAGGTTGGATGACTGCCCCATTTCAAACTTTCAAGGTGTTCTGCCCGACCCACAGAAATGTTGAATGGAAAACAACACTCAGCTGCTGCTCAGGAACAATGTTCTCCTCCAGTTCCTCTTTTCTTCTTTCTACACTCTCTACAGAGAAGTTGCTGCTTCCATAGATATTTCTGTTCTGCTGCGATGGACAGGGACATTCTGAGCACAGCTAGGAGATTGAGTGGGGAACTTGCTGGCATGCCCCCCTCAATTAAGACCCTCTTTTTTTCCAGCAGAAGTACCTCAGTAGAGTTGAGTTTCTCCTCCTCCTCCTTCCAGGGGGTGGGGAAGGGTCCTTTCGATGGGAATCAAGAATAGGATACAGACACAATGTTAGATGGAACAGGTAGGGGATGACATGATGGTAGAACCTATTTCTATTTACCCCTTTCCTCTGCTATTGTCACTCAAATGTAACAAATAGGTCGCATTTGTTATGTTGTCTATTCATTTGTAAAACAAATGCATACCCCTACTAGGTCATTGAATCTCACCGACTTCCCACTATTTTCCCTTCAATTTCAAAAGAAATATTCTTTTGGTACTTTCATACAATATTGAGGCCTGAAGATTGGTTTGCATGCTTTTTTTTGAAGTGCATTTCCACTGCCCGAAGTGATCTTTATTACAATTTTTCCATTTGTCAGTACAAAATGCAAAGCACAGCTAAAGTTTATTAAATTATTGACCTCTTTAACTTTTTTTTTTTTTGAGAAATAAGAGAGGTCGTATTGTTTTTAAGTTCAGTTGGTCATTGCATGTTGGCACCGCGTGAGAAAACCGGGGGAAAGAAGGCACTCCTGAATGTTGGAGGGAAGGGAACTTCCCAATGTATGCAGGAAAAGTACAGGTGGACCCCCATATCCACTGATTCGCTATCCACGGTCAAAGAGGACAAGGTAAAGGTCCAAAACAGGTCGTCTTTGAGTCATCTGTCTCCTGGACAATACACTGCCCCTTAGAATCCTGCAGGCAGTGTTGAATGTACTTTCCAACACAATCAACTAATGTGGGCGGCAAATGCAAGTATTGGCCTACAGCTAGCCAATTTGGGAGGGAATTATCCTTTGAAGATGTGCACTGACAAACCGTCCTCTTACAAAAGATGGGGAGGAGTACATTGTTCTCAGGGTAAGTAAATACGTATTGCTCAACAACGGCCAGTACACCTCCCCCCATCTTCTTGTCCACATCTGGCAGCTGCATCTCAAATGTCTCAGGTGTACTGCCCACCTAGGCCCTGTTTCCCATTGGCTCAAAGAGGCGTTTCAACCAGGTGGCAGCTATGTTCTGAGTTCTCTGCTGCTACCGACATCCTCTTGTCTGCTAGGGGGGCAATTATGTCTCAAACTCCTGAACTCCTACCTGGGTCTGCTTGCCACCAGCTCCATAGGAGAGTTTCTGACAGGAATTTTAGAACCTCTATCATAAAATGTGATGAATTCCACAGAGGGTTTATTTTTAAATATAGTTCCAGAATTAACAGGCTACCTGGAGATGGTCTGTATAATGAAATGAAGCAAGTTAAATAGAGGAGAGTTAGGGAAGTTATTTTTTTTTTCATATCTTTTATAGGATTAGAAGGGTACGTGGAAAGCAATAATTAGACAAGCATTTAAAAATCATGACTAATTAAGCAAAGAGGAAAAAAGGTGAAAGTAGCAAGAGTGATAATGGAAATAAGATTTTGACTACATATGAATTTGACATCGAACAGAAAATTCCATATCAGTTTGAAAATGAGACACTTATTTGCAACATTCACTAGATAATAAACTTGACATATTATTATCAGAGATAGCTGAATTATTATGATTAGTAATGGGCAAATTGCAGCAGGTTCATTTGGCATTGAGTTTGGCTAACCAAGCTATTTCCCTAAAAGGTTTGAAAATACCTTGATAATTTCCAAGCCTAATTATAAGCCCTTTTCGATCCTATAATTAGAACATAAGAAGGGCCCTGCTGGATCAGGCCAAAGGCCCATCTAGTCCAGCTTCCTGTATCACACAGTGGCCCCACCAGAAGCCTCAAGGAGCACAAGACAACAAGATACTTGTATCCTGTCGCCACTCCCTTGCACCTGGCACAAAGAAAACCTACTCCTACAACCAGGAGGTTGCTTATCCCCATCATGGCTTGTAAGCTGTGATGGAGTTTTCTGTCCAATCTGACAGTAAATCTGTCCAATCCCCTTTTAAAGGCATCCAGGCCAGGTGCCATCACCACCTCCTGTGGCAAGGAGTTCCACAAACCAATTACACCCTGGGTAAAGAAATATTTTATAAGAGGGATGTAAATTTACTTTGTACTTACAGCGCTTTAGAAATAAAGTTTAATAATAATAAAATTGATCAAAGGGATGTAAGTTGATCTCCAAATCCCCATCTCTCCCAACCCATTCCAAAACCCCCAGTATTTAAAAGTATTTGAAAGTTTTATCCTTAACTGGAAATGAAATTCCAGATGGGCAGCCACAGCCCAATCCTGTATAACATTCTGCAGCCGGCCCCTTTGGATCCTACACACTTCCCAGGCCGCTCCGGCGCAGCCTAGTGTAGCCTTCCCCTAGTGTAGGGCCTCCTTGGATGTACATCAGCTGGATGTACATCCAAGCCTCTGGGACACCCATTATTTCTTCTTTCCTATTAATTTCAGTAGTCTCCCTATGTAAACATCGATGATATGGAAGGCAATTAGAAAGGATCTGAGTGTGTTTGAAATCAACACAATGCCCAGTTTTTATCATATGTTCAGCTATTGCAGATTTATCCGGTTGATTCAGTCTGCAGTGGCGTTCATGTTCACCCAATCTTGTAGCAATGCTTTTCATCATGGTACCCACACAGACCCGACATAGACCTGATTTCAAAAACACCCAGATTCTTTCTAATTGCCTTCTGTATCATCAATGTTTACATAGGGAGACTACTGAAATTTTTAAACATCCTCAGCGTCTTACTAGGAAAGAAGAAATAATGGGTGTCCCAGGGGCTTGGATTCCAGTCTTAGAAAACTGTTCCACGGTTCCTTTGAAAGACACTACAGCCTCTTATATCAACGTGGCCCCTTTAAACTGAAAAATGCCTGAACATGGAGCCACCCAGCTGGTTTTAATCACTGTTACCTGACTGGTTATAATCTCCTTTGCTTTCTGTCAGCTTTTCTCCAGAGCTTTTTGTTTCATCTTTGGCCCTAGCACGGGCATTCTGTTACAAACCCTATGTGATCACAAGCCCTATGTGATTCGGGCAGAACGTATGATTTTGTTTTTATCTTGTTAGTGGACCATGGCCAATGACAATAAAAGTATTTGCTGGCTATGGCTTTTAAAATCACCTTAGCCAGTAGCAATCACTTGGCCTACCTATCACATAAATTCCATATCATATCTTCCTGAAACTAAGCCTATCTAGGTCTAGTCAGAAGCTAGGTGGGTGACTACTTAGGAATGAAAGCTACCTTGAGCCTCATGAAAGAAGAAAAGTGGGATATAAATGTAATGAACAATATAAAATGGGAGGTGATTTTGAAAATTCTACCTGTAGTCACCCAAGATAACCTGTAGTCATCTACCTCATCCTCATTGGATAAGTTGCGTATTGTGGTCAAAATAGCTTTGGAAGAAGCAACAAATGCAGCAATGCTGCTACCCCAGCAAATGCTTTTATCACTAGGTAAGGTTGATATGATGGCATACAAGGCGAATGTGCAGTTGGCCAATGGGCAAAATATGGTCCATGATGAAGAACTGGGAGTGATCCACCATTAATGTATTTTGGCCATGACTAGGCTTACCATATCCAAAGGGGGACAGGGTGCCTACACCTTTAACCATTGTAAAAAGAGGGAATTTGGGCAGGTGCAGATTGTTGCACCCTTCCATTATGAGCTGCACCTGCCCAAATTCCCTCTTTTTACAATGGTTAAAGGTGTAGGCACCCTGTCCCCCTTTGGATATGGTAAGCCTAGCCATGACTGAGTTAGTAGCTACTTACTTTCGACCTACATTGCTGCTGTGTTATCACATAGCTTTGTAATGGAATTGTATCAGACAGGCAGCATAGCACAAAGGATTTGTCCCACTTGCTTTTGGGTTGCTGTTGTTGCTATCTCAGCTCCGGCTACCCTGTGCTCTGTCACAGCTACCGGTGCATACCTTGAGGATCATGTTGCAATGCAATTTAGCATTTCAAATATTATGAAGAGAGAGCAAATAACATTGTTTTTTCTGTCACCAGAAATGACAGTGCATTGCTCAAATTAGGTTTCCTTGGATGCAAAGCTCAGAGTCCGTACATCGTCGTCCCTCCTCCAAATTTAATGAGAAAGGATTATTTTTTTTCAGCTGACAAATTCTCTGTATGGAATTCAGAGAGATAAAAAGACTGCTCAGTGTGCAGTTTTATTCTGCCTGTCCCCCAACTTAATCATTTAGGAGCCAGCCACAAACCTCAAAGGGAAGTTCTTTTTATAAGTAAGCACTCAACCAAGCTTGAATGAACGCACAGAAGGATGATGGCAGAAACAGAATTTGAATTTTCCACAAATATTTGCCTTTAAATGGGAGATTCCAACTACAGCACAAGCCGTTTACTTTAGACATTACATTAAACCTACTATAGAAGTACTACTTATAATGGACAAAAGTAGTTACCTTCCACCAGTGCTTCTATTATAAAGGTCAAATTTGAAAAGTTTCCTTTGAAACAAAACATCACAATAGAACTGGGCCATTTTATGCAGAATGACTCTTTTGGCCCAATCTTATTCAGGCCTTGCACCACCGGAACGCTTGCTCTGGTGGTTTAAAGCAGGCGTTCCCAACCTGTGGTACGTGCACCCCCAGGGGTACGTGGACCGCAGGCAGGGGGTACACGAGACACTGCCCGTTATCAGCTGCTGTGATCAGTAGCTGATGACAGGGAGTGGATCTGTTTTTCCCTTGTCGCGGCACAATCTAGAGGACCCGCCCGCCTGTGCCGCAACCTGAACCTGGGAAAAATTGCTACAGCCCTCCCAATGTCCCCCATAGCTCCCCCTACCTGTTCTCCCGGCCACCGCCATTTTGGATCTCGCAAGATCTCATGAGATCCAAGATGGCGGTGCCCAAATCTCGTGAGGGCACATGAAGCACGAGATTTTGCGAGATCCAAGATGGCAGTGCCCGGGAGAACAGGTAGAGGGAGCTATGGGGGACATCGGGAGGGCTGCAGCCATTTTTCCCAGGTTGCGGCACGGGCTGGCGGGTCTTACCACTCATGTTGCAACCCGGAAAAAAGGCTACAGCCCTGCCGACTCAGCAGGGCTGTAGCCTTTCCCTCCGGGTTGCAGCACGGGTGGGAGGACCTTACCCTGAGGAGGCCTCCAGAGGATAAAACTCCCCTTTGGAATTCAGAGGGCCCCATGTTGGTGCAAGTGCATCGCCACGTGGGACATTATATAGTATTGGGCATGTTGTGTGCTATTTTGATGATAACAACATGGAAGAGCTTTATGGACAGAGAAATGACTCTTCACACTTTCAGCAACTTTTTTTTTAACAACTCAGCTTTCAGGCCTTTTGAAAACCATGGATAAGAATGTACAGTTACTTAGTAATTTCTTTAAGCCAGATGCTTGCGATTAAATCTATCGAGCAAGCGACCTGACCTGTAATGCACTTTTAAAACACTTCAGAGGTCAATTCCGTTACTAGCGAATGGCCAGAATGCAACTTTGATAGTTGATCAAACAAATGGCTTTTCTCAGTACTGCTGCCCGCAATGTTATCATAAAATGCAAAGCTAATAATGTAAAGGAGGCTTATCCATCCCCAACAAACCATTATATGGTAAAGGCTGTCTGTAGTATCTGTTCTGTCACAACTCATTTATTTTCACAAATGCAGACAAGGAGGCAAGAAAAGCATCTTTTAAAGTTTGCATTCTTCAGGCCTGTGATTGGTGTCTTCACACATTAAATAGCATCCTTGACAGAGAAAATTAATCTAACCAGAAATGTTTTGAAACTTGTAATCATAACTTAGAATGTAGCCTATGACTGCTGTCCTATTTCCTCAAGAGTTATATCAAAGTTGCATGTCACCACTCCCCCCAGCTTGGTGAGAAGGTGATTTTTTTTAAAAAAAAAAATTGGCTGGGAATTGATAGTTGCAAGGAAGGGAAACTGCTTTCCTTTTCAATTTTTGTGACTCACAATATGTCCCCAATTGCAGCTTACATATTCTGAAATCACGTCGTAGTGTCTCTGTGTGTCTCCAAGGCTGTAGCTCTTCTCAAAAAGCTTTTTGGCACGTTAACTGGCCCTTATCATGTCTGCACTTTATTCTTCAACCCATTTCAGAATTTTACATTTGAACTGGCCATAACATACAGCCATCTCATATATATATATATATATATATATATATATATATATATATATATATATATATATATATATATATAGTTGAGTGAAATTAGCATTTGACCCAGATATTTAGAATAAAAAGCTGAAAATTGCTGGATATGATATAGGTGTGTTTAAACAGCTATACAATTAACATATTCTGAAATTGTCAGCTTGTTTGGGTTTGGTCTAATAAGCAGATTAGGCAATAGAGATAATCTGAGAGTATTTGTTAATAGGCACTTGGTTACATAGTAATAAATCACTAACTACAGTATATACATAAAAACAGAAGAAGAGCCATGCGGGATCAGGCCAAAGTTGTATCTAGTCCATCATCCTGTTTCCCACAGTGATCTGTTACCGGGCATCCTTTTAAGATGTGTATGACATATGCAAATGAAGGAAATCTATTGCATGTGCAGGAACCATGTGTAGCAGCTCATGGCACAGTTCAATGGAATGGCATGAAATGGGGAGGGAAGTGAAGTTAAAAGTGCAACAATACATAGCTTTTATTGCAGGGATAAAACAACAGGAAAAGGGAATAAAAAAATGAAATGAAATGAAATTCACCCAACATTCACTCACACAACTAGGCTCTAGAGTCAACATCAGTTGTTCCTAGAAAACACGCACACAGACGACTCTCACACAAAAGAGGGGAAAGATAGAACATGTCATCAGTTTGACAGCACACAAGACACAGAAGTGGGTTTGGGGGCCAAAGGTCAGAGTTTCCAAAGCCTATGGTTATGTATCCGTGTCTGGTGAGACGGGTTTGTAGCATTGCAGAGATCTTGAGGCTAGGGTGACAAAGCACAGCAAACCTCCTGGTTCACAGGTGGCTAGAAAGGTAGAAAAGGACTTGGAAAAACAAATCCAGGAGAGCTAGGCAGTAGCCTTAGCTGGTTTTTTTTTTTGGGGGGGGGGAGTATGGCAAGGGAGCCAAGATTGCTTCCCCATGGGGATGGTTCCTTGAGAGGCAGGCAGCTGAGCGGGTGCTGGAACAGCCGTTTGCAAAAGGGAAGAAGGCTTAGCAGGCGCCGACGTGGCAGCTTGTGGTAGCGCTCAGGGGAAGGTTATAGGAGAGAAGGGAGAGTAGTGGGACAGAGAAGAGAGTGGGCTGTTCTGGCTGGCACAGCAGTTCTTGGGTGGCAATGAGAATGGGGGTGCTGGAGACAGCACCAGCCAGCAGCAAACAGTGAGCTTGAGGGGGCTGTGACCCAGTTTTTCATAATAAAAATTCCCATAGGGAAGCATAGAGTCTATTGTGGGGGGAGCACCAGTTTTTGTGTGTGTGTGTGTGTGTGTGTGTGTGTGTGTGTGTTGATGGCCCTTGATGGGCCATCCCTGGTTTGAGATGTGTGCCTCTGTTATTTTGCACCCTGCTGAAGGTGTGGTAGAGGACTTCTCAATTGCTCAGGAGGTCTCTTCCTCAAAGTCAGGAACCTCCCAGGATATGGCTTGTTTACAGGTTCAAATTTGCTGATCAAAGCAAGGTGGGGCCCATCATGGAATTTTCCAGCATGCAACAGAAAGACACGGCTTTTCCTAAGCCAGTCAGCTAGAGTGTGTGTGATATTCTATTGAACCAAAGATTGGCCTTTCCCCAAAGTCCATGGGACCTGATGCTCCTTTACCATCAGCCCAATACAACATGTCACCTGTCTTGGGTCATGCTCACCTGGCATACACCCAGCACCACATTCAGGTGTATAAAACAATGTGTCAGGCAACGGATCAAGTAGCTCCCACAGGCCAGAGATGAAGGTCTATCCCTCTCCCACCATTTCTTCCCTGCAGTTATTCAGAGACATACAGCCTTTGAATGTGGAGGTAGCATACAGTATAGCCATCATTTTGAGCAGCCAGTGATAGTGTGTGATATTGAGCAGCCAGTGATAGACTTGTCCTCTATGCAGTCGCGTCACAAGGACGCGCGTCACCGCGGAGCGGGGCACGCGCGTCACCTTTAATGACGCGGCCCCACCCCCGCGTGTGACGTCACGCGCAGGCCCAGAGCACCCCCCACGCCGTTTTCGGCTCATTTTGGAGCCAAACGGACACTTGGGCGGGCGGGCCCAACTCCAGTGCCAAACTATAAGTGCGGGGGGGTCGCGCATCACCCTTGTGCGCGCGACACCCCCGGGCGTCCCGATCCGCGCGCTTCTCTTTGTCGACGCCCCTGCCTCTATGAATTTGATACCTTCAGATCTGGGATAGTATCTCATCCAACCAAAGCCCCCACCTTTACCCTGAAAGGAAAGGTGATCCTTATCAGTGGGTGTGACTAGGGTATGGGGGACCCCGCTTGCTTCACATTTGACCCAAATTACCGTAGTTGGAACTGTCTGATTCTGTATTGCTCCTGCTCCAACTCTAATAGCAAATCCTTTGTGCACTATAATAATAAATTACAGCATTAATGAAGAAAGCCAAGATAATAGCAACGTTCACTGGAACTGTGATATACTGGCAAGGCAAAATAGGTTCACAAGGGAACATATCAAATTAAAAACGCAGAGCATAAGGTTGCTGTGGAGTCTCTTGATAAATTCTAAAACCTTGTACATAGCAATTAATAATAGAAGTACTGGATTGCACAGAGCCATTAGATATAAATTGGAGGAAATTATTCCAGCACCACATACGGGATTAGTGAGAGTAACTTAGAATAATGTATGACATTCTAGTCACCTTATTAAAAAAGAACACACAGCAGATGCTGTGGCATTAGGAATTCAAACAGACTGGGGGGAAAAAAGGCCTTATGTAGCTTTTTGAAAAAAGATGAAGCAAAAATCCTCAATGGGAATGTTTTTCTTTCTTAAAATGAACCTAGATAGGTCTATGGTATGTGTCTAATTTAAGAAGAAAAAAAGTTTTAGACCATCAGGGCAAGATCAGCACAAGGTTAGCTACTACAGGATGTGGTATTTTTGTCTCAGGAAATGGACCGTACTTTCAAGGAAAAAGAAGGGAAGGTGCCCGAGCTTAATAAGGAATATAATGTGAATGCCCTGGATTTAGTAGCCTCACTTTTTTGTTTCCTTGATGCTATGACAACTTTCAAAAGGCACGGGTACGCATTCATTGTGGGGAGAAAAAGTCCATTGTAGAATATAGTTTTAAGCTCAACAGTGCAATCCTAACCAACTTTCCAGCGCTGGTGTTAGCCATGCCAATAGGGCGCACACTGCATTTTGCAGTGCAGGGGCAGTCATGGAGGCCTGTTCAAGGTGATTTGTTCCCTCACCTCGGGGCTGCATTGCACAAGCCCTGGAAAGTTGGTTAGGATTGCACTGCAAGTCTGTAATTGACTGTGTTAGATGCAGACCTCTTCAACCTAAATAAAAATGAGAGAATACAGAGGAGGGAACAATTGAAAAACCATATAGAATACACAAAATTATCTTCCAGAGAACCACTGAATATTCTAGCACTCTTAACTTTTAGTTACCTTTTCACGGTTTATCCCTGTACTTTATTTCAACCTCCCCCCCCTTTTTCCTGCTTCTCTTTCCTTATACTTTGTATTCTTTATTCTCTTTCCTTTGGTTATACTATTTTATTTTTACATTGCCTTGGAGAAACAGGATGCTAACAACCGTAGAAAAAGGGATGCACAAACATCCCAGTCATGTTTGGCTCGAAATGGGGGTTGAACTTTTGCACATAATTCCAGACGTGCTTTGTGAGCGCTTGATTCGAACAGTCCCAAAAGTTCAAGTGTTCCCAAAAGCTTGAGCCTGTTGCAGTGATGTAGACTTGAGTCTGTTGACTCGGACTCGACTCGAGTCGGACTCAAGTCCCGTCAATGACTTGACTCGTCCTTGACTCGTCCTTGACTTGGCGATTTTAAAAGACTCGAAAGACTCGACTCGAGACTTGGAGCCTTTTATGACAAGTTGAATTTTAGTCAGGTATAAACCCATTTTCCCCATTAAATAGATAGGGACTCGCAACCAAAGACTCGGGACTTGGGGACAAACACTTGGGACGACTTGAGACCTGGACCCAGAGACGTGGAACTTGACTCGAGACTTGGAGACAGAGACTTGACCCACATCCCTGGCCTGTTGTGAGTGATCTAATGGTTTACAGAGGCTCAAATGCAAATGTCTCAGTGCCAGAGGCAGGTGTGGAAGGCAGTAGCAGAAAGTGATAAAAGTGGCCACAGGGTCTGGAGGGCAGTGGAGTAAGGGCTGCCGGCCTTCATGTTGGCAGCTCGTACTCCAGAGTCATTGCAAATGTGCTTTATGGCATGTTTGTGATGGCTTAGAGCAGCAGAGTGCACTCCCTGCCACTCTAAGACCTAGGGAGGATTGCGCTGCCCAACCTGACAAAATATACTCACTCAAGACACTCATTATTTGTTTGCCTTGCATATGTTCAAGACTGCTTCTTTCAAACCAGCGTTTCTGAGAAACATCATGTATAGTCACCGTCACATTATTTTATTCTCAAGGTATAAATGTTCAATGGGTGGCCTAAAAAAAACTTCCCATAACAAGCCTCAAAGAAAATACAGTGCCGATTTTAAATTATTTCTGATCTCCTTCCTACTCTTCATT
This sequence comes from Plestiodon gilberti rubricaudatus, assembly GCA_026170595.1. NCBI lineage: Eukaryota > Metazoa > Chordata > Lepidosauria > Squamata > Scincidae > Plestiodon > Plestiodon gilberti. The sequence continues at coordinate 44,988,139 of JANXHW010000002.1, forward strand.
ATCAGAAGGTCTTCTGTTATTCATACAGTATTTTGACAATACAGCCCAGTTCTGTCATGTATTTAATCCAGTCTCTCTTATCTTCTTCCCTACTGGCTTCCTTTGCTTTTCCTTATCCTGTTGTAAACAATGGCTTCATCTCATGGCCATAAGTAAAGATTTTAGCCTAAATCAATTCGATTGATGGAATTGTTAAAGCTTCTCAGTAACTTTGAGAATAATATAGATTAAAATACAGTATTTTTTTAAAGCCTTCAGTTTATGATGAGAGTTAAACTGCATACCACTTTCCCTTGACTCCAAAAAGTATGGGAAGTTGGAAGACAGTTGGCTATATAAGGTTTCATTTTTATAAATAAAAATGTGGCTGAGTTTGAAAGTTTTGAATCTCACTCATTTGTCTGTAGATTGGAAACAAATATGGGGACAGGATGGATTCTGACCTCTAGTTTATCTGTATGAAATGTCAGGAAGAATGGTCAAATGATGTTAGTTAATGAGCAAAAGAATATTTAACTCAGGTAGCATTCAGGTGGCATCCATGTTTATTGGAGGTAAGAACATGCCCTCAAGCCCTGCAAGGTGACATTATTCTGGCCACTCATACCCCTGTTGGAAATGGCAGGAAATTACATGTCAATTAAAAAAATCTAATTGATAGATTTTCTTTCAAATTAAAAAAAAGACTCAGAATTTTTTTGGGGGGGAGTTCAGGGGCATAAACTTCAAGGGAAAAGCTGCAGCATTGAATAAATTCTGACTGTACAACGATACAAGTAGTGGCAAGCCTATATGCCAGTGGTGGCCAACCTTTCAACATGAATGCTGGCCCTTTAAATGGTTGCATAGGTGAGGGCATTTCAGCAGGTACAGCTGCTTTAGCAGCACCATCAGCACTTGCAGTTGCCCAGATTCTGTCTTCTATACAACTCTTAAGAACACAGTAGCCCTAATGGTGCAAGGTTGGCCACCCCTGCTATATGCATTTCTCTGCATCCAGTACATGTTCCTGGATGCAGAGAAATGTAAAAGGCACTATCCTTTCAAAGAAGGAGAGCTAACTACAAACTCTGAAATGCAGAAGATTTCAGATGAGGTGTGAAGAGAAAGTACATAGGAAGCGACCTCATTCTGACCATTGTTCCATCTAGCATTCTGGTCTACAACAGAGGTGTCACTGAAATTATCTAACCAGGGTTGGAAATTAATTTTGATAGTTGTAAATCCAACATACACATCTCGTGACAAACTCTTCAAGTTTGGCTTTTGAGTCTGTGTGAAGCACGGACGTCACTGGAGCGTGGCGGGGGGGGGGCGGGCCGCCTGGGGGTGACGCGCACCATGGGGTGACGCGCACACCCCCTCGCGCGTCACCTCCATGACGCGCGACACCCTCCGGACGCTCCGAGGCCGGCCCGTCGGCGCGTTCATCCGGGTATTTTCCGGATTTTCGCACATGCGCAGAGACCATTTTGAGGGCTTTTTGCCCTCAAAATGGTCTGTGCATGCGCGTTCATCCGGAAAATACCCGGATGAACGCGCTGCGTGGGCCTTCTTTCAGAAGGCCCTGGAGCGCCGACGGGGTCGGACGCTCCGAGGCCAGCTCCCGGGCCGGCCTCGGAGCGTCCGAAGGGCGACCCGGAGGGCGACGCGACGCGGGGGGAGCCGGGTCACCCCCACCACCCGCGCCGCGATGACAGAGCATCACTAGGGTGACGCGCGCCCCCCGCCCCAGGGGGACGCGCGTCCTAGTGACGCTGCTGGTGTGAAGAATCTCAGACCTGCCTCTCCAGCTTTCCAGTCCTCCCCAAACACACCTTTTCAATTACCCCAGTAGAAGGAGGTCCTAACCTCACTCTCTCTCACACACACACACACACACACACACACACACACACACACACACCATTCTACATGTAGCATGCCAGGATTATGGTGTGCTGCACAAGGGATTTTCCCCCTCCATTCCAAACAGGGAGAAAGAACAATCTTGGATTTTATGGACAATAGAATGCTCAGGACTCATAATGGAGGAACACTGTTTTTTCTCCTGGTTTTAAGTGTACTTGCACTAGTGTGTCTGTACAGTATAATAAACCTTAATATTTAGAGAAAGAGGTAATACGGGTGATCCAGTCATAGTTAAAACCAAAGAATAGCGATCCAGCTGATAAAAACAATATCGAAAATACCCGGTATGAACTTTTAACAGCTCAGAAACCCAGGTACACAGAAATAATTTAAAATCAAAATCCGGAGCTTGAGGACCCAATGTTTCATGTCAGACCTAGACACATCTTCTGGGGTATTTCCAAATGAATTGATAGATGTTGAAGAACAGTGGCTTGCTTAGTTCTTTTTATTTTCAAAAAAGCGCGGGAAATCCTGCTTGTCAATGCAGAAACCGCTTCAAGATCCGATCTTCACGGAGGCAGGTGATTCTGCAAAGACTCAGGCAGAAAGGTGGTCTACAGATACTTTAAAGTGATCATCAGCTTTTCAGCATAATACTAACACATTATGCATAATACTACACAGCATAATACTACACAGCATAATACTAACACTAACACATATGCTGTTCTTCAACATCTATCAATTCATTTGGAAATACCCCAGAAGATGTGTCTAGGTCTGACACGAAACGTTGGGTCCTCAAGCTCCGGATTTTGATTTTAAATAATTTCTGTGTACCTGGGTTTCTGAGCTGTTAAAAGTTCATACCGGGTATTTTCGATATTGTTTTTATCAGCTGGATCGCTATTCTTTGGTTTTAACTATGACTGGATCACCCGTATTACCTCTTTCTCTAAACATTGTTGCCGGTCAAGAAAGTTTTCGCTCAAAGATAAACCTTAATAGATGAACTAGTAACTTATTCATATGCTGCCATAAAGTTAAAAGCAAGATGGAAATGAAAATGAGAGGCAGGTTCCAATTCAGACTGATGATGGAAGGTCTATTTTCTCCCCAGGTGGTGGGCTAGATTGGTGAAGGCCAACCATGTACATATACCTACTTCAATCTATACACAAGTGGAAATTGCTAGCACAGCATGTAGCAAAAGATTGCGGGCCCAATCCTACCTAGTGCTGGGCTGGCATAGCACGTCTTGTGCTGGCCCAGAGCCATCGCAAAAGCTGCTATAAGGTAGCTGGCCTGCACTGGCCCCGGAGCACCAGATTCGCGCAGCGGGTGGCGAGGAGCAGGTAAGTCTGCTCCGCTCTGCACGGAAGCATTCTGGGGGGAGGGGGCATTCCAGGGCAGCATTCCGAAGCATTCTGGGGCACCATTCCGGAGCAGCAACAGGGGAAGACCAGACTGGGGAGGGGGTGAGATCATCATCATCAGAGCATGCTGAATCCTGTCCCCATCCCTGGCTGGTTTGCCCTACATGGGGCTCCTGGATTTGTGCCAGTGAAATAGCTGCCACAGATCCAAGGAGAACTGTACGGTTGGCTGGAGCTGCACCCAGGATAAGGGAATGAACGTTCCCTTCCCCCAAGGTGACCCACCTCTATGCACCCTGGATGCAGTGTTGGCTGCACCGACCTTGCTGCATCACAGGGAGTAACGTTAGGCAGTATTGGGCTGTGATTCACCTATTCAAAAATGGGTTTAAACTATCACCACGGAACTTGTGTCTCTATTAAACTAGAACCCCTTACAGGGGCTTCAGCTCATTTGTAAGTCAATTAACTACACAATGGTGAATAACTTAGAGCAAAGGTTTTGCAAACAGACCATGCAAAGCCTTCACTGATTTTGAAATAATTTACTTCCAAGATAAACTCAATTAGAATTTACAGACTAGAATAAGAACATTTAAAATCTACTGTTCATGCTTAAAGCATGGCCATATGAAGCATCATAATGCTTTTGTATTCACTATTTATTTAGGATTATGGGTTGCATCCAAAGAAAGTTAATCATGACTAAGTACCACTGAAATTAATAAGACAAGTAAGTTGTGACTAACTTAAGCCATTCGTTTCAATGAGATTTACAGCCCAATTCTATCTAAAAGTAGCGCCAGAAGAACACGTGTTGCGCCAGTGCAGGCTTCCTCAAAGCTGTCGTTAAGCACGTTGCAGCACCAGAAACAGCTGGATCAAGCATGTGAACCAGCACAATATCTCCATCTTTTATATCTTCCAGAGTTGATAGGCATTTACAGCGCAATCCTATCCAATTTATACCAACGGTGTAACCAGTGGGGGAGGGCAGGGTGGGAGGCTTTGGAGGGGAGGGGAGATTAAAATCCCTTTTGAATCCCCCCTTGGAGGGGATTTGAATCCCCTTTCCATTCTGAGGCCTCCTATTCTCGCTGCACCGCTGGTTACACCGGTGGTGTAAGTTGGATAGGATTACGCAAATTTTGCCCTGTCCTTCCCAGTGTAATGGAGCACACAAGGTAGCCTACAATACATAATAAAATCATAATGAAAATGCAACAGAAATAAATTAAAAACAATACCATATTTAACAGTGCAGTGACAAGAAATAACAGCATAAACAAACCACAGCACAAAGTAGCTGCATAAAATACAAATAAAGCATGGATAAAAGCAGCATAAATAAACCGCAGAAAAAAACAGTAAAAAGGCAATTATAAAACCATATGTCAATGAAAAGATCTGAAAGTGTCATTCATAAAGGCAATGGTGTATGTGCGTTCATGTGTTTGTATGTAAGAGCCCAATCTTATTCTTCCCCCCCCCAAAAAAATAGTGCCACCACCCCCAAAGTGGTACCAAAATGGCTATTGCTGCATCCTGCAGAGGGGCAGTTGCGGAAGTGTCATTCATAAAGGCAATGGTGTATGTGCGTTCATGTGTTTGTATGTAAGAGCCCAATCTTATTCTTCCCCCCCCAAAAAAAATAGTGCCACCACCCCCAAAGTGGTACCAAAATGGCTATTGCTGCATCCTGCAGAGGGGCAGTTGCGGAAGTGTCATTCATAAAGGCAATGGTGTATGTGCGTTCATGTGTTTGTATGTAAGAGCCCAATCTTATTCTTCCCCCCCAAAAAAAAATAGTGCCACCACCCCCAAAGTGATACCAAAATGGCTATTGCTGCATCCTGCAGAGGGGCAGTTGCGGAAGTGTCATTCATAAAGGCAATGGTGTATGTGCGTTCATGTGTTTGTATGTAAGAGCCCAATCTTATTCTTCCCCCCCCCAAAAAAATAGTGCCACCACCCCCAAAGTGGTACCAAAATGGCTATTGCTGCATCCTGCAGAGGGGCAGTTGCGGAAGTGTCATTCATAAAGGCAATGGTGTATGTGCGTTCATGTGTTTGTATGTAAGAGCCCAATCTTATTCTTCCCCCCCCCAAAAAAATAGTGCCACCACCCCCAAAGTGGTACCAAAATGGCTATTGCTGCATCCTGCAGAGGGGCAGTTGCGGAAGTGTCATTCATAAAGGCAATGGTGTATGTGCGTTCATGTGTTTGTATGTAAGAGCCCAATCTTATTCTTCCCCCCCAAAAAAAAATAGTGCCACCACCCCCAAAGTGGTACCAAAATGGCTATTGCTGCATCCTGCAGAGGGGCAGTTGCGGACGTTTCCACTGGGTAAGGGAAAAATTGTTCCCTTACCCGGGGATAAGCCTCTGCAGCGCAGGGCTGTATGCTTGGACCTGCACTAACTAAATAGCTGGTGCAGGTCTGGGTGGACCCACACCACAGGATAGGGTCCAGGAATGGGGTAGGATTCTGCATCCACCACTGCCACCAAATCCACCCCCTTCCCAGACCCTATCCGCCCATCCCCTACCCCATCACCACCCCATTCTGCCTTCCCCGCCCCATTGGCATGTTGTTTCACCCTCCCCTGTCCCTGTTTCACCTTCCCCCACTCCTCCGGCTTCCCCCACCACCTTCTTTGGCAGCAGGCGGCTCTGGATCTTTTGACACCAGCAGGAAGGCTCCAACCTTTCTGGCAGCATACTAGCGCACTACCGGAGCACCTTTTACGACTGGTACTGACTGCTTTGTGGCAGTCAGTGCCAGCAGAGAAAGTGCACCAACATTGTCCAGCTCGGATATGATTGAGCCATAAAGAATGCTTGGATCAGCTGAAAGAGGTGCCCTGACTTCAACATATATTCTATAAAATGGCACTGACAAATTTCACTAAAATACGGCAAAAGTGTATCCACATTTGAGTAATTTGAATCAATTGAGTTACCGGTAATTGGATGTTCTAATTCTTGCACAGCACTTGTTTACTAGCCCTGGCCACCTTCCTAGCACATATATGCCATGACGACATTAAGCCTTAACATTTGATTCTTTGGATCCTTGCAAAACAGTAATCTTCAAATACACCTTTGAAAATGCAGATAAGAAAGATCTACTCTCCTGCTTACAGAAATGGGTAAAGGAACTCCAGAAGTATTTGCTAAAGATTATCCCCTAACACATCTGTGATCTGTAATTAGTTATGACAGGTGCAGACTTGTCTGTTAGAATTCAGACCTGCCTCGCAGTTGTAAAACAGGAGTGTGGCAATTTAAAATGTAAGGAGAGCAGGTGAGATATGGGTGCTGTCACGTTCCCCTACCTATTAACTTTGCCTTCCTCAGCCCCCTCTCCCAGCCATGTTTCTCCCAGCCAGACAAGCTCAAACATCAAAGTTGCCCCAGCCAAGAGAAACATAGACCAGGAAAGAGGGAAAGTATCACCTCTCCCATTCACCCCTAGCTTGCTTTACATTACCCGCCACCTCTTTACAGCTGTGAGAGACGTCTGAATTGTAGTACATGCTTCTACTGTCAACATATCTAGTCTGAGAATCAGGGGGTGGGTGGGGCACAATCTGGTTTCACTTTCTGGAAGCATCTAGAAACAAGGTACCTTGATATACTAGGATATCATCATTAAGGAACATTCAGTATTATCCCAATCTTCATATTTCATTGGAAAACCAATATAGCTACTGTACAGTATATTCAATTCTTCCAAATCTTACATTCACAGCGCAATACTAACTAAGTATCCTGCCGGCGGCCCAGAGCTGCCCACCGGATCCTGTGCATGGGCTGCCCGATGCGTGCCGGGCCGGAGGTCTACTCGGGGAAGGGGACGCTTGTCCCCTTCCCCGAGTGTAAACCCGGGCCGGCTCTATTGGCCTCCTCAGATTTCCGCCAGCTAAATAGCTGGCAGAAGTAGAGGAGGCTGTGTAATGGCGTAGCCGGCCTGGCGGGGCAGGGATATGGCCGCCATCCCCCACCCCCTCCCGGGCCAGCTAGGCCAATGGTCCCCTTCCCTCACCAGGCCAGATCACCCACGCAGCTGGTGGTGGAGAGCTCACCTTCCGCCGCCGTCTGCGTGGAGATCCGGCACCGGAATGAGGGAGGCCAGCCTTACGCCGGCCTCCCTTACTCCCGAGTTGTTGCGGCACATTCGCTTGTTAGCCTGTGTGGGGGACCTTGTAGCCTATAGCTTACGAGAAAGATTGACGCAAGTCTCTCAGTTCCCATTTTTGAACATCACAACTCTCTCTTGGATTGCACAGGCAACTGGCTCCTAGAAGCTGCTGCTATGACTCACAGCCCTATCCAACCAAAAGTCCCCCCTCAACGATGCAGCTGTGCCAACAGAGTGTGTGCTGCATCTTGGGGGGGGAGCAATTTGTTGTAAGGTAAGGGAACATTTTTTGTTCTGTGCTCGCTGGAGGAACATCACAATGCATGTTCCATAGGCAGAGAGGATAGGATTCGGCTGCCCTTGTAATAAACTGGAGTGAATGCCCAGAAGCATTTTCTGCCATTGTGCCACCCATTAAGCTGGAGGAATAAGAATAGTTTGCTCAGACTTAGGCTGCAATCATATAAATGCTCACCTAGGTGTAACAGTGCAATCCTATCCAACTTACACCACTGGTGTAACCAGCGGGGGAGGGCAGGGCGGGAGGCTTTGGAGGGGAGGGGAGATTTAAATCCCCTTTGAATCCCCCTTTGGAGGGGATTTGAATCCCCTTTCCATTCTGGGGCCTCCCGTTCTCGCTGCACTGCTGGTTACACCGGTGGTGTAAGTTGGATAGGATTGCACTGTGAGTGAATACAGAGGATGGAAAAAGAAAGCAAATAAGACTCTATGAGGGTAGAAACAGGGCTCTTTGTGACCTGGTCTTTAAGGAGACCCAGTGATTTGCACAACAACCTCATCTGAATTTTCCTTTAAAATACCGTATTGGTCTGAGTATAAGACTCACTTTTTTCTCCTAATTTAAGTTTTTTAATTAGGGGTGCGTCTTATAATCAGGCTGTTGCAATTTAATGCCAGTGATTTAATTAAATTTTTTTAATAGCACCAAACTTTAAGGGTGCGTCTTATAATCAGGTGCGTCTTATACTCGGGACAATACGGTATATACAAACCTACAGCATCTTTTTCATATAACTGAAAAACAAAAGAATGAAAGCTGACAAAGATATTTTTTCTTCACCAGCTCCTCTCTTTTTCATTCCTTGGGCAGGTTAAAAAAAAAAATGCCCATTCAGTATTTCTCAAAGCAGCATGCCTTATTAGTCTTAACTTTCACAAGTGACCTTAGCTTAACAGGTGGTCCCCAAGGACAACATAAAGCAACGGGTCCTGCAGCAATATAGGCACCTTGCTGATTCATCGCAATTTGCTTTCTGCTGCTGGCTTCACAGTGAAATTGTACAACAGCGTTTGCCGGCTACTGTTGTGTGTGTGTGTGTGTGTTTTTTTAATACCTGAAGAGAAATGATTAACAAGCCAGGCAGGAGGAAGGAAAAGTTTGCTCCACTCTTACGAATCCCAGTCAATTATCATGACTCCTGCTTGTACAATACATTGATTCCAGATGTATCAGGTAGAACTGCTCATAGACATGAAAGTCGCGTCTGGCTTTCCATTGTAAAAGCCCTCTAAACATGCCAGAGCGTCTTTTTTACTGGGGTGATTGATTTGGTTTTGCGAGCCAATGTAATAGTAATTATAAGACCGCCTACATGCTAAAGACATCCAGGAAGGATGTTTTTATGCCAAATTAACTGTGATTGAATCAAATCATGTAAACAGCGCATTTGATATGCGATGCATTAGCACTAGTCGGCCATAAAACATTTTGTGATGTAATGAAACAAACAAAAAAAACATAATTAGCAAAGAATAAATCATGTTTCAACAACATTAAACTCTCATTCAGTTCCCTGTTGGAACGATGTGGAATGAGAGTCAAATTAAGGACCTTTCTATTCCCTTTCCCCGTCTCATAGCAGTTACATGGCTGAACTAATTGACTGCCCACTCACGCTGCTGCAAAAGTTTAGAAAGTTCTTATTGCGCGACATCGAAAAGCTGCTGTGAATTTTGGGGCACCTGTGGAATGGCAGAGTAGAACAAAATTGGGAATGAGCAAGCCCTCAGTGGTCTTCAACCTTTTTTGTGCCACGACCCCAATAAACAAACAAACAAACAAACAAAGTATGAGGCTGGGGACCCACCATTGATCCCGCCCGCCTCCTGGGACCCGATATGCCCCCCTGTGCCTGTCGTCACCCCCCACCCCGGCACCGTCAGCCTCATCCTGCCAAGCTCCTTTAGCCTGCACCACCAATGTCGGGGTTATTCCGAAACAGGAGAGTCAAGCTGTGGTTCCCCACAGCCTCCCCAGCAAATCGCAAGAGGGAGGGGATGAAATCCCTGTGGAAGCCCCCCATCAGGTTCTCCACTGCCCCAGCATTACACCCCCCCAAGTGACCATTTTGGTTTCTGTAAGTTGCCACCACAACCCCACAAATGAGGCTTCGAGACCCATTGGGGTCCTGACCCCAAGGTTGAAGAACAGTGCTCTAACAGATTTATTGATTTATTCCATTTATATCACACTTTTATTTCAACATGGCATTTGAAGGGGATTCCCAGGTAGTGACCCTTCTGGGCACTGATCAGATCTGGACTTTCTTAGCTTTTGTAGGGTGTCTGTATCTAAGGCCAGGTCCAGGTTTCAGGAGAACCAGCAAACTACCCTCCATTAACCCCTGGTTACTTGAATGGGCCCTGCTACTTGAACGTCACTCCACCACCACCACATGAAGGCTATGGGCACAAAGGTGGTCTCAGGTTTCAGCGGTGGGCCCTTAGCAGCTGCCAAGTGATGCCAACACCTAATGTCAGCACTTTATCATGTGCTCTCAGACCATGTCCTTAAGACAAGCAAAACAGGATGAAGAAAACTACTGGGAAGAGTACTGGGAAAACTACTGGGAAGTATAAAATAAAATAAAAATGTGGATCTAATCCATCCATGCTAGAAATATAGTACAGTATAGGCAAGGAAAGGGATGGTAACGGGAAATCTAACTTAAGTACTTTTTCTTAATTCCTACAATTCCACTTGTTTTTATTATAACACTCGTGTGTGTGTGTGTGTGTGTGTGTGTGTGTGTGTGTGTGTCTATTACTATCATCACCCTTGTACTTTTAAAATTGCATTGATAAGGAGTGCACATTTTGCTATTAGTAGTCTCCGAAGGATTGGAGTTTGCTGCGAAGTGATATTTTGTCCATTAGATGCAAAGAAACATTAAATTATGACTATGTTTTTCAAAGGTAGAGCTATCTCAAGAGTGAAAACACAGCATTAGCAAATGCATATTATTTTTGCTAATCTAATGCATAAGCATCTGTACAGGACCCTCCAGTAAATTAGATAATGTACAGTATCTACAGGGCTTTAAGAATGGATGTCTGCTCTCAGGTTTCTGTTGTCTCTTCAGCGTTTCTAAAAGAGCCAGTAATCTCATTAGAAAAGTCATCTGCCTTGAAGATGGAAGACTTCCTTCAAGGCATAGAAACAGGGACTTGTGCCCATGTCACTTCAAGAAAGTCTCTGACAACAAGAAGAGACTTCCAGCTGAATCTTTGGTATGCTCACAATAGGCTGACACCTCAAATAATTGCCTACCTGCCCAGCTGGCCCTAACATGTAGCAGAAATGAGCTACAAAGGAAGAGGGGAAATCCACTGGGAGAACTATCTCAAGTGGGAGAGCGGTAGGGAGAACCCATCTACATGGTAAAGGAGAGGTCATAACGTAGTAGTAGGGTAATGCTTTCATACAGAAGGTTCCATATTCAATCCCTAGTATTTCCAGTTAAAAGGAATCAGGCAATGGAACAAAGAAAGGATTTCATGTGAGACGTTGGAGAGCTGCTACCAGTCAGAGAAGTTACTATTGGGCAAGTTGGATGATAGACTGACTTAGGGCAGCTACATATGCATATTAAGAGCTTTGGGCCATACGTTTATTTTATACATGCATTTCAAAAGTAATGAACTGTAAATGATGTTTGCAAGTACTGCAAAAATGTTTGCAAATAATGATTCACACACACACACACACACACACACACACACACAGAAAGAGAGAGAGAGAGAGAGAGAGAGATCTCACCTAGTTTCAAAACTGTTTATCAGTTCCAGACCAGAAATGGATCAGACGGTATCCAAGGTCATGTACTACAAATGTTGCACAGAAAAAGAGAAAGTAACTTTTTTTATTATTAATAGGCTTACCAGTTCTCCAACCGGGACAGAGTGCTAGACCTTTAGGAGAAGGAATGTGGGCAGGTGTAGCTTGTTAAACCTTGCAGCACAATCCTAAGCATGTCTACTCCGAAGCAAGCCCCATTGTGTTCAGGCATGCCTAGGATTGTGCTCTAAGGTTTAACAAGCTACACCTGCCCACATTCCTTCTCCTAAAGGTCTAGCATTCTGTCTCGGTTGGAGATCTGGTAAGCCTAATTATTAACAACAAAATGCCTTAGTCTAGAGCACATTGTTCTTATTAAGTGGTAATATGTGGAAACATACACTGAGGGCCCAATCCTATCCAACTTTCCAGTGCTGATGGAGCCTTGCCAACAGGGCATGTGCTGTATCCTGGGGTGGGGGTGGGCAGTCATGGAGGCCTCCTCAAGGTAAGGGGACATTTGTTCCCTTACCTCAGGGCTGCATTGTTGCTGCATAGTGCTGGGAAGTGGGTTAGGATTGGGCCCTCAGACTCATGTTCAGGTACTGCTCCACTGCCATGCTTTCTTTCCGTTTTTCCCAGCTTGTTCACAAGTAGAATCTACATTTGATGTAGTAATGTAGTGGTCATGGCAACCAAGAATGGTGTTTGTGAGTTGTGCTGCCAAGAGTGATTCTGAATAAAGTCTAGCAAGAGAATTGTGTCTTCCAAAAGCAGAACTTCTAACAATCAGAAATCTAATGAGTGACAATCACTGCATATTGTTACATCAAACCTCATACTGTGAGAGCGAAGGCCAGTTCACTCAGTACAAAAGAGCTCCACTACTGTCTTCAGAGATGGATTTGCATAACTGCAGCAGACCAACAGAGACTTCCAGGGAAGGCTCTGTTCACATCCTATAGATCCCATAGTTTGACATCATGAATGCATGCCTGAGACAAACATTATGCATTACAGGAAGTCCGTTCGGAATGGATGAGCAACCTTCACAATTGCACAGACAAATAGGGCTGTTGTTTAATTATATGTTTTTTTTTAAACGACCTCGAATGAGTTTAGGCCAAAAAGGTTTCAAGATCATGGGGGGGGGGGGGGACACTACAGGGGAATGCAGACAGGTAAATGCCTCCTGATGACATTACTTACATCCTTTTACTGCATAATACTGTTGGTGGCACTGACAGATATCCGTCGTTGAAGCCGCAGGAGCAGGCTGCCAAAAGCATCCAATTTGACAGGGCAGGCAGCACCCCTTTCTGCACAGAATTGATTCAAACATGATCTTTCTGACATGCTGCAGTTCTTTCTCAGGCTTGTACCTCCTCACACTGGAGAGAGGGAGAACTTCAAAATTGTCCTGCATATGGCAAGCATGCATGTCAGGAAGAAAACTAAGTTGCTAGCCATTGCCCTGATGTTTAAGAGCCAATTCAAACATGTAGGCATTCATGTGGTGCATTCAATCTAATAACGCCGCCTTTACAGTCTTTGTACCACATCCTCTTTCTGAATATTTGAGTCAGCATGGGACAATGGTGCATCCCTTATTATGATGAAGTGACATAAGGGCAGCTGCTGTTAGCTGCCAGAAGTGACGTAAGGGCAGCTGCCGTTATCGCTCACTCAGAGGCGCAGGGCGGGCAGGAGGGCCAAACACGCCGACGGCTCTCCTCGCTCGCCCTGGCGAACGGGATGATCCACGCTATCGCCGGCCACCGTTGCACCACCCCGCGCCCGCCTGCTGCCTGGGGCCCAAGCCCCAAGCCCCCCACTGCTGACGATGGCACTGCAATGACGTGCACACTGCAACCAAGGGGGGGGGGCAGCGGCGAACAAACAGCCAGCAGGAGTTTAAAAATATTTTTTACTTACCCCCCTGTAGGCTGCCCGATGGATTGCCTATGGGTCTCCTTGGACCTATGCCAGACATTTTGCTGGCATAAGTCTGAGGAGAGAAAAAGGGTGGGACAGCCAGGAAAAGAGGAGATAGGATTTTGGTGCAAGTTGTTACTGCCGGGATCCACCCTCTCCCTCCCCCTCACTGCCCCCTGCCCGCCCTCCCCCTCCTGGCCATGACATGCCTCCTCTGCCAACTTAGTGGCACCAGCGGAGGCTTTGGGAGCCACTGATACACATGCTGCACCACTGCCCATTTGCAGCTGTGGCCCAAAAGCACATGGCAGGGGCCCAGCTTTTGCACCGCCATAAAAGGCCTTGCATTGACACTGGACTGGGCCATGACTAATAATATAAGTCAGAAAGTTGCAGTCTTCAGAGCTACCAAAATAGAAGACTTTTCATAAAGCTGCCATATAGTTACACAGCAAAGGGGTTAATTAGGAAGGAACTTTATGCTAATTTCATGCAAAATTAATCTGCTGGTGTGATTTCCACCTGTGATCAGGGAACACACATATTTTAAGAATGTTCTGGGGTGTTGTTGTTTTTTTTGCTACTTTTACACACACACACACACACACACACACACACACACACACACACAAGAAGATAGGAGGGGTGAAAAATGTGTGATAATTATTAAGACAACGATTTTCCCAAGGCCTCAACTGCATTTGGGGATTTAAAAAAACAAAACTCTTTTTCCTGCATTTTTCATTCCTGCTATCTCTAGCACTGTGTACTATTCTTATATGGTATATCTATGTCTCAGAAGTGAATCAACAGAGTCTTTATCTCTTTCCATGTGGTAGACAGGGATAAGAAAGCAGGAGATTTTGCTTGTTTTAAATCTCTTTCACATTCTTGCACTAGCCATTCTAATGAGCAATGTGGGCCTTAGGGAAGAGACCTGGTAATCGAGAAATGTAATTGCTCAGTTTAGAATACAAAGGCTGATATCCATCTGTATCTATATCTAAAGCATCATGGTTTAATGCATTAATCAATGCAATTAATCAATCACAGCTTTAACTGCAAATTAAAATTTGCCCACCATGTAACCATTGGACAAGCATGGACTATAGATCTGAGGCTGTCAAGGGCCTGCTGTTATGCAAACCATGCAGGCGTGACTTCTCCCTGAGCCAAGTTTGACAATGCGAAAACATGACTTCCAGTTTTTCTCTGAAGCTGCAAGACAGTTTTCCATGCAAAATGAAAATAGTATGGCTTTTTCCTCTAAGCACAGGCAATTGAAGGCAATAATGCTCAAGTGAAAACAGCATTGAGAAGAATATAAAAAGTACCTTGCTGGGTCAGCTCAAGAAAATCCATCCTGCCCATCCCATTTCCAGCAACAGCCCACCTGATGCTTCTAGGATGCTGTCACTCACAGAGCCCTGGCGGGATATGGTGCTGTGGAGGCAAGGCTGTGGCGAATGGTGGAGATGTGCAGCAATGCTGTCATCGCCAGGTTCTGCTGACTCTGATTTATTTATTTATTTATTTATAGAATTTCTACCCCGCCTTTCTCCCACAAGGGCAACCAAGGCGGCTTACAATAAAAACATTAAAATACATGTATACATTTAAAATCAAAGATTAAAACAAACAATTAAAACAAACAGCCCCAGTGGGTCATCCACATTTACATTTGTTAAAAGCGATTTGTTAAAAAGCCAGCCCACCATGTCAGACATCAAATGCCGATCTAAATAAAAATGTCTTAAGGCCCCGCCGAAAGGTCTCTAAGGAGGGAGCCGTTCTCAATTCCAAGGGGAGGAAATTCCACAATTGGGGCGCCACTGCCGAGAAGGCCCTATTCCGCGCCGCCATCCCCCTCACCTCCGTCAGTGGCGGCACGGTTAACAGGGCCCCCCCTGATTACCTCAGAGTACAGGTCGGATTATAAGGAAGGAGGCGGTCCCTCAAATACCCTGAACCCGAGCCGTATAGGGCTTTAAAAGTCAAAACTAGCACTTTGAATTGTGCCCGGAAACGAACCGGCAGCCAGTGTAGCCGCTGAAGCAACGGTCTGACTGAGTCGAACCGACAGGCCCCGGCAACCACCCGGGCCGCCGCATTCTGCACTAGTTGCAGTTTCCGAACAGTCTTCAAAGGCAGCCCCACGTAGAGCGCATTGCAGTAAACTAGTCTAGATGTCACTAGGGCATAGGTCACTGTGGCCAGGTCTGCACGATCCAAGTACGGTCGCAGCTGGCGCACCAGCCGAAGCTGGGCAAAAGCCCCCCTGGCCACAGCTGCCACCTGGGAATCCAGGAGCAGCTGCGCATCCAGGAGAACTCCCAAGCTGCGGACCTGCTCCTTCAGGGGGAGTACAACCCCATTCAGAGCAGGACGATGATCCAGTACCTGAGTCGCAGACTTCTGGACCAGAAGAACCTCTGTCTTATCAGGATTTAATTTCAGCTTGTTTGCCCCCATCCAGCTTCTAACTGCCTCTAGACAACGATTCAGGACATCGACCGCCCCCTTGGAGACAGGTGGAAAGGAGAGAAAGAGCTGGGTGTCATCAGCATACTGATGACTCCCTACCCCAAACCCCCGGATGACCTCTCCCAGCGGCTTCATATAGATATTAAACAGCATGGGGGATAGAATTGACCCTTGTGGCACCCCACACCTCAAGGGCGCCGCACAAGCATCCCCCAGCACCACCTTCTGGTATCTATCAGCCAGGAAGGAGCGGAACCACCTCAGAACAGTGCCTCCAAGCCCCAACCCAGCCAACTGACCCAGAAGGACACCGTGGTCAATGGTGTCAAAAGCCGCCGAGAGGTCCAGCAGGACCAACAGGGACACACTCCCCCTGTCCAGTCCCCGTCGCAGGTCATCCACCAAGGCGACCAAGGCCGTCTCTGTCCCAAACCCCGGCCTGAAGCCAGACTGGAATGGATCCAGATAATCAGCTTCCTCCAAGACCCTCTGGAGCTGAGACGCCACTACCCACTTGATCACCTTGCCCAGAAACGGGATATTTGAGACTGGCCGAAAGTTGTTCAAAATAGTGGGATCCAAGGAGGTTTTCTTCAGGAGGGGGTGCACCACCGCCTGCTTCAAAGACAGTGGCACCACCCCCTCCCTCAGAGATGAATTTACCACCCTCCCCGTCCACTCAGCCAGCCCCGCCCGGGCAGCTTTAATCAGCCATGCCGGACAAGGGTCAAGCGGGCAAGCAGATGGTCTCACGCTCCAAAGAATCCTTGATGAGCTGCAGATTGCCACAGCTGTGGGTGGTGGCCCAGCTGATGGCGGTCGGGTCTGCTCAGATGAGGGTGGGGATGCTAGGACCAGCCCATGGAAGAAGCATGGGGAGATATCATAGGGGAGCGAGGAGGGAGTGGAGCAAGGGAATGAACGTAGGGAGAGGGAAGAAGGAGGACCAAGGAAACGGATGCACTGCTCGTTGCCTTTGCAGCGCGGAATGGATCTGCCGGCGAGGGGGTGGGGCCTCCTCGCTCTGGTTCGTTACCATGGTACTAGGACGGGGCGCGACTTACGGTGCAGCCCCTACTGTGGAAACGCCACTGGGATGCAGAGAGCAGAAGTGAGGGAGGAAGCAAGCATACAGGCAGAAGGGGATGAAGAGAGAGGCAAAGGAGGAAAGGGGCAACCAGTGCAGGAACTGGGTGGTCCAAATCTACTGACCCACAGAGCTCCAGCCTGGCAGAAGCGTCATCAGGGTTGGGGCGGTGGGCCCCCGGGCACCGTGATCAGGCCCCAGGCGGCAGGCAGGCGGGGGGTTCATGGCAGACGGCGGCAGCATGAATCGTCCTGTTCATCGGGGCAAGTGCAGAACGTTGGCAGCGGATTTGGCCCTCCCGTCTGCCCTGTGCCTTGGGATGCTCAATAATGGCTGCAGCTGTTACATCACTTCCGGCATGGGGGGGGCGATCGGGGAATCGCCACTGGCTCCAGCCAGCACATGGACATACCAGAGGGTTGCTACTCCCCCAGGGCAGGGAAAATCCCACAGCATGAGACTCCAGCCTCTTCCTACAATGCCAGGTGAGCTCGGCCCTAAGATACCCTGGATGTTCCTTCTCAGGGTCCTAAAGACAAGCGTTCGCTTAAAGGCCCAGACTTGAGAAGATTGGAGCCAGCAAGGGTCATGTAACCCAGTGAGGCGGCGTGGCCCACGACCCACAATTTTTGTTAGACTGTTATACCCTCCTCACGTTTCTTGTGTAACCTCTGTTATACATTGGCAAAATAAACCCTTACCTTTGAAAAGCAACCTCTTTCACATTTCTAATTTTCTAGCAGGCCTTACCCAACCCCAATAGGTAGTGAGCTGCCTCCTTGGGGGAAGAAGAGGAGGTGACCGATTCCCACAAACAGGGCATAAAGGCATCAGCCTTCTCCCATTACTGCTTTCCAGCAACTGGTATTTATTGACATATTTCCCCTGAACATGGAGTTTCTGTTTGGCCATCAGGGAAATAGCTGTTGGGCGGTGTATCCAAAAATCTGTGTAATGTATTCCTTTTTTTAAAGCCACCTAAACGTACAGCCAGCACCACATCTATATGTATCAATACCACTATTCAATGTGGAACTTCCATGGTTCTGATGGACCTATCATTGTTTCTATTGAAACCATCTTGTGTTCATGAGATTAGGAACATACCATATGCAGTACCCAAATTTCACTCTCTCCAACTACTGCTTAGGGCAAATGAGAGGACTGACCCGTTCCCATGAATGGGAAGCTACCATGGGCAAGTTAAATAAATGCCTGGTTTTTTTAGTTTTTTGTTTGTTTTTGTTTTGCCATTCTGAGCATCCAAGCGCAATTCAATGGTCCTTAAGACAGACCAGGGAGAAGATAGAAAAGAAGGACATTCCAGCAGCCAAAAGAGGTTGGGTGACCACTGCCTTTTGCTGCAGAGACTAGAAGCAGAAATCCACAGCTGCCCCATGCAGTAAACGGCCAGGACTACAGTTAAAGTATTCCTTAGGGCAGGGGTTCTCAACCTGTGGAACAGGTACCACTAGGGGTACACGGACCACTTGCTGGGGGTACACCAAGCCCTGCCCCTTATCTGGCCCATCAGCAGCTAATTAAGTGTTAATTAACATGTACTTTTATTTTTTTTCCCCACCCCATTTTCTGCAGCTTCTTTTCAGCATCTGTTTGCTTGTTTTGTATGGAAGGGAGATGCATTTTTATTTTTAAATGATTAATTAGCTAATTAATTAATTGATTAATCCAATTGATTAGCAATGAATTAGCAGGAGGTACTTCAGAAAATTGGACCGTGATAGGGGGTACCCAGGCCTCCAAAGGTTGAGAGCCCCTGCCTTAGGTAGTAAAAGGTCTTCAGGTACTGGAGCGTCTCTGCTCCCCTTGGCTGGCCACCGGATCTTCAAAACAGAACGGGTTTTAAAGCCTTCCTTTCAAGCTGCGACTTTCCTGGAATAACAATCAGTCTTTCCTGGCTTTTGACCTGCTCTGATCTCAGCTTGTTTTCTGGTTCTAACTTTTAACTCCCAGCTTGACCCCCTCAGATCCTGGCTTCACATGACAGCTGCCTACTACCGCTCGGCTTTGACACTTGCCTGCCCTGACCTAGCTAAAGCAATCATGGTGTCATTTAATTTGGAATACACAAAGTGAGATGTATCTGTATCTCTCTCTATAAAGTGGGCCCCCAAGCAGTGGTTCTGCAGTGGAAAACACACTCATGCTGTCATTTGTAGACAATAAAATGCAGACAAGTATGGGAAGCAGTCCACAGTATCAGTGAAGTATCATATGACACGGTTTCAGGTGCACAGAGGTAAGAAGGTGAGCTAAGGAACAGAATAGTCTGTTCTTCGTAATATAGCCACCAAATGAAAACCATTTTAATTCACTCCACATGGTCAGTCATTTTCATACAACAGCTCATATGCAACGGTACCAAATTCCTCCCTGTCATTGTAAAAGTCTGAAAGGAAAGGTATGTGGTGGTGGAGAAAGTTATCCCAATCGCAGTGGCACACAAACGACTTTCTACATGTAAATAGTTTGATTTAAAGTGAAGGCCATATAGATGGGGCTGTAAAATGTGCACTGGCCCTGACATACAACCCAATCCTGTATAACTCTTGCACCGGTGTAACAGTAGATTCACCGGTGTAAGCACACTTATGCCAGTGTAACTTGCCAAACGCCAACGGACGCAGGACGGAGACCGGCTTAACCCCCCTCGGACACCACGCATGCGCAGTTCGGATGCGGGATAGACACCGCTGCAACTCCGCCAGCACAGGGGGAATTCTGGGGGCTTTCAGATACCCCTGGAATGCCCCCTGCGCCGGCGGGGTTCTACTGGCATTCATCCTGCATCCGAACTGCGCATGCACGTGGTGTCTGTCCTGTGTCCATCGGCATACGGCAAGTTACACTGGCATAAGTGCACTTACACCAGTGGATCTACTGTTACACCAGTGCAAGAGTTACACAGGATTGGGCTGTTCATTAGGAGTGTGGACGTGAATGAACAAAGAGGAGAGAGAAGACAAAAAAGGGAAGTAAGGGTGCAATCCAAACCTACTTAGGCCACCGTTGTAACCAGCGGCCCAGCGAAAACGGGAGGCCCCAGAATGGAAAGGGGATTCAAATCCCCTCCAAAAGGGGAATTCAAAGGGGATTTGAATCTCCTTTCCGTTCTGGGGCCTCCTGTTCTCGCTGGGCCGCTGGTTACAACGGCGGCCTAAGTAGGTTTGGATTGCGCCCTAAAAGTCACAAACTAAAAAAAAAAAAAAAAACGTTTTGCCAAATAAATAATTTTGAAAAACAATTATCAAGCTTCAAGGGCTTGGGAGTGGGAAGTGATTACTGGTTGAACATTGCCCCGGCTGAGGGGCAATTGCCCCGGCTGTGGGGCTGTGGGGCACTGACGTCTTTTGGATGCCAAGGAAATGACAGACACAAGGTTTACTTACGAGGAGTTCTTTATTTTAAGTACCACTGGAACGGGCAACCGCGAAGTCACACACACACACACACACACACACACACACACACACACACACACACACACACACACACACACTTGTCACAGAGCCCAGTTCAAAGGGCAAAACAAAGCAGCGTGATATATATACATGGGTTGTTTACTTCCAAAGCTGTAGCTAGGTTACATAAAATGCAGCAATGGTGCGGATGGGAGACGTAGTGAGCCTGGTAAGCAAAAAATAACTAGAACAATAGGTGCACAAAACTCAAGCGTGGCTGTGTTGCTCTACTGATAAGGCCAACTACTTGGCAGGGAATAATGTGAACTTGGAATGTAGGCTTGGCAAGCAAAGCAGCCTGCAAACACAAGTCCTTTAACTCATATTTTCTGCTTGGGATATGCTGGAACTTTGCTTATGCTCAGTGATGCTAAGGCCAGAGCATGTTCTGTAGCTTGGAGGCTTGCAGACATGAACCAACATGTTCAACCCACTAGACTAGGAAGAAGATAAGTTGCACCCCATCCTCCTTTCGTTTGTTCTCCAAGGAGAAGAGAATGTAGGTGAAGAGGATAAGGGCAGTGGCCAGGTGAAATGGTCAGATAGAGCGGTCTGATAAGGGTGGTGGTGGGTGGGCATACAGTAAGGGGCACCTCCAGCTCATCAACTCTCCCAGCTCGCTGCTCAAAGAAGATTTTCACAGCGCATTTCTAAGGTTACATGGCCGGCCAAAAGGACAGCTGCTGTATTCTACGCCGGTCCCAGGCTGCCCCGGGGCAGCCCAGGAGTGCCTCAGGAGAAGGGGACTTCATCCCCTTCCCCAGGTGTCAGCAAGCCTGGGGCTGAAGGTGGCATATATTTAGCCTTACCAGATTCCCTGGCACTCGGCCGGGACTGGGGGTGTGACTGGGGGTGTGGCCGGGGGCATGGCCGAGGGCGGGGACTTCCTCCCAGCCTCGTCGCGTATTTGCACGACGCTGGGAGCTCTCCGGAACAGCCCGAGTGAACTCGGGCCGTTCCGGAGAGCTCTCAGTCTCGTCGCGTATTTGCGAGAGTCTCAGAAGAGCTCCGGCCTGCCGCGATGCAGCCAGCGGGCCGGGATTAAAACATAGTTCGGGGGGGGGGACGGGGGGACAAAGGACCGTTGCCGGGACTTTCCCGGCCATTTCCGGGAAGATGGTAAGCCTACATATATTCAGGGAGGTTGTGTATGACTGACCCGGGCTGGGAAGGAGCTTAGGATATCGGCGGAGTGTGCCACCAATATCCTTGCCCCCGCCATGGCCTCGCTCCCTTGCCGGCCTGGCTGGCCCATCCTCACCCCTGCGCCAAGCAGCCTAGGTCTTACCTGGGTTATCCGGTGCAGGTTCAGGCATCCGGGTGTGTGAGCAGTGCTGGCCTCTCCGCCGGCACTGCTTACACCTGAGTCGTCACAAACGTGCTTTATGGCATGTTTGCGACGCTTTAGGCTGGTGGAGCGAGAGCTCTGCCGGTCTAAAGTTAGGGAGGATTACACTGTCAGTCTGCCTCATGGGTGGGTCGCCCTGCCATTTCTCAGTACACAGGGCAGAAGAGTACACTGCTCATTCAGTACACACTCAGTACACTGCTCATTCCCCCCCTTACAAAAGGAACTTTTAGGGTTTAATGGGCAGCAGCCAAAACTCTCATTATCCCCAGGGTACTGGAGCAATTGTTCATCATTAACTTTTCAAAGGTATTTTATAGGCAGAGTGCGTGTTTTCACCTTTTCATCACAGCTTGCTATTTCCCCATTTAATACGCTAATTTTTTAATGAACTGCAGCTGCCTGAGTTTAGCTAATGAACATTTCAAATAAAATGAACTGCATAACCCAAACAGCTGTATTTGCACTAGCATTGGTACACAGAGATTACTTTAAAAAAGACTACTGCTTCATAGCACTGGGGCTATACAACAAAGGATGAAGGAGTGCTACTGTTTGTGACATGTACTATTAGCGGGTAGTTAAGAGTATCTGCAAAGTGTATGTGCTTTTCACACAAGAGGCTGCTGAAAATCATTTGTTGTGCCTTTATAGTCTTCTTTCACAGGGCCCTTTCCTCACTGAGGTTCCAGTAGGGAAGAATAAGGTCTTGGGAGAATGTATCATATTTTAATCTTAAATAATGCCAAACAATATTCTGTAATAGAAGTGTAACAAGAACGTAAGTACATCACACATGTACTTTAAGGACTGAGACTAGGGTTGCCACTGCCAGGCTACATGCATCCCATAACCTGAGATTTCTAAGGCATGGTTATGTCACAAGATGGACCCTGGTGATGTCAAAAGACTGCCAGCCCTTGAAAAAATTGTTAGAAAAAAAAATCTCATAAAAGGATGGGGCAGAGCAATAAAGAACAGGGTCAAGCAGCAGCCCCCAAACAACCCGATTTCTGCCTATCCTCTTTGGGAAAAAGAACAGAAGGTGGAGAAACAGGATCATTTTGGGGAAAACTGGCAACTGAAATGTATATCTGGATATATCCACTATCAGTAATATTTGGCATATGCGTCTCCTTTTCAACTTTCAATGGCCCTGTTTTATGGCTGGATTTGAAAGAACAGCCATTTGGCTAAATCAGAGAACTTTGTCAAAAACTTGTACAGTTTCACACTTTGGAAACACTTTCATGGGCCAGATGTGGAAGTTCCTGTCAGGGAAAACCTCTGAAGAAAACAAAATGGGTTTGATAAAACTTGCAACATTTCTCAGAGGCTGAGATGTGCAACTTACTATTTCAAGGCTCTGTACATAGAGGTTGGAATCCACCCTAAAGGCCCACAATGAAGTGTAAGAAGGAGGGTTGGTTGCTGTTGCTTACTAGCTAGTGAAGAAGAAGTGAAATCCGCAGCATCATAAGCACTAGGCTTTTCCTTCTTCCGTCAAAATAAGGAGCCAGAGTGATGGGTTGTTCCTTCTCCTGTCGCAGGAGAATAATGTTACAGTGGGGGTTAATGCTGAGCAGGCTATTATTGAAATTCACAGCACTCTGCCATGAATTATAGAAACCTCTACGAACATGGTAAATTACTGTGAGCATTATTTGTGCAAACGCGGCTTTGTGCAAAACTCAGTATTCATTGACAGAGAGTTCCACAGTAATGAGAAGCAATAAAATACCGCACAGTTGTGCTTCCTTCCACATAGCTACCTCAACCCACTTCCACATCTGCCTCTTTCGTCCCTTTTTTAAAAGCGGGGAAGGAACATCTGGTGCTAAGCCACTAACATAGCTCTGGGCATAATGATATGAATTGTTTTGGTTCCCAAAGGGAGAAATTGCTTTCTGTCTGTTTTGAGATTTCTTTTTGTAAACCACTGAACAAGTTTATCTCATACAGCTGCTAGAGTACCAAGTAATACCCCGACCATTTGCCGCTGAAAAGAACAGTCTCCTGCTTCAACAAGTCATTCAAATACACTAGAGTGAAATACTTTCTCCAAGTATGTGTGTCTGTCTGTCTGTGTCTGCGCCACCATCTTGTTTAGACTATTGGTATCCAACTTGATTCGGTATGACATATTTCTATCTGTTACCCTGCATTTGCAGAGCAACAGCGAAACTCTTGACAACTATGTCAAATGCCCCAAGGAAAATCGAGCTATAAATAATGCATGCTTATAAATGATAACACAAAGAAAGAAGAGGATGACATTTACACAATGGAAATTTTCAGGCTCCCGACAGATAATTTCCCATTCTTGACAATGCTGCTGCGATAGTCTTTAAGAGGCAGCTCATTTCGCAGAATTAAAGAGGTGGAAGGGATCGAAAACCTATCTAGTCCAAGTCAACTCTGCCAGAAAATCAAGACCATCCCTACACTGGCCATCGATAGGTTAATCTGTGCATGCAATGCAGGCCACATGTTACCACAAGCTGAAAGTAGATATGCCACAGAAAATTAGCTGCAGAGCAAAGAGCTCCAGTTGACTCACATAGTTGTCAAGCAACAATGACCCAATTGACCAAGTCAAGCAATAACCACCCCTTCTGAACTCCTTAACTTGGGGAAACTTTTCTTTGGAACTTCAAAGATGGTGTGAGCAAAACCCAACAAATGTATCTGCCAAAAGGTGCACAAAACACAGTGCTGTGCAAGGTCCTGTCACTGTGGTTATCCCTGATGCTTATAAAGAAAGATGTAAGTGCAACTGTGACTATACTCTAGCTTACCTCAGGGTGCACACCAAAATTCCCTAATCCTACTTCCTGTCCCACATCACAACTGCCAGTTGTGACCAACCTGGCTAGTAAAATCCAGCTAGAAAAAGAGTAGCTAACAACAGCCTGGGGTAGGCGAAAAACCTGCTCACCACAAGCCAATCAGGTGAACCACAAACAATTCCTACCTAGCCCCACATAGCAACCAGCTAGCCTTAGACTGTTCATTGGGTAGGTGGGTGGGGGTTGAAGATGGCTCAAGGCACACTGAACCAAAGGAAGGCATGCTGAGCTAACAACTGCATTAGATCCACCCCCTTTCAACAAAGCAGCTGATAGGGTGCTTCCACTTGTCCGCTCCTGCCTCATGTGCAGGACAAGTGGCGTAGGAAGGCTGCCCCTTACCGGGGGCCGTGAGCCGTTTTGATCCTGCCGGTAGACACGCCTCGCCGCATGGTGTCGCCTAGAAGCCACGCCCCGGAAGTGACGTTATGTGGCCTACCAGAGCCACACACGGAGCCACAGCGTCGGCGGGCGGGCCGAAAACACCTCCCCCCACCTCCGGAAGCCTTGGCAGCAGCACTGCAAGACTCGCCGTCACTGCCGAGGGCAGCGAAACTACTAAAAATGTGGTGTAAAGAGGAGCTGCCGCCTCGCTGCCGCCTCGCTGCTGCCACCAAGCCGGGGTGAGTTTGATGCCCCCCCACTGCTGCCCAGAGGCAGTCCACCCCCACCCCCCATTTCTACATCCCTGTGCAGGAGGGACTGGGCAAAGACTTTCCCACCTTGAAACATCAGCAAGAGAGCAGTATTCTCCAGATTAATCTATGGTGATATTAGACCTGCTGGATTCTTCTATGTCATATTATGATGAGAGTTGGTAGGCTGAAAACACCACTAGGCTAGGTTGGGGACTAGGTTGGCATCGTCCTCCTTGCCCATTTCACCTCATCTGCTACTTTAGATCCCATGGTTTCGCTGCAATAGGTTTTGATGGAGGGAGTATTTGCATAGGAAAGATCACACTGTGTCTGTGTGTGCGCACACACGCATGTGTTATATTGATTTGTTTATTTATTCAAAGCTTTAAAGTGAGACTGCATAGCAAACTCTGCTGCTCATATTAACTAGCGAAGACAGGTGAGACACCAATGTGGTAGAGAAGTTCATGCAAGAGTGTGTTACAAACATTGGTTATTATAAACATCTGTCCCTCTTCAAAATGGTGGTATAGATTGCCTTAATTACATCAGGGTAGCCATCTTTGTCTTCCCCAGAAAGCTTAACAATGGTGGCATTATGCCATTTCACTTTTATAATGAATTATTTATTTTAGGCTAATTGGCTAATTATGCCTGTGTTGTGGTGGTGGTGGTGGTGATGGTAGCTTATAAATAGAGAAAATCAATTTACTACTTAGTGAAAGCATTCTATTTGTTTGTTTTCAGCAAGAACTAATGAGTTGATTTATGTGGGATGTAGGAGTTTGTGAAAGATTTTAAATGGTGCTAATTCTTTTCAAACTTGGCGTGGGCGATTAAGTCATAGAAACAATGCAAAAATGGATAACTCAACCACTTCCTTCGCTCCGGCAGGCAGCATGGGATTGTAATTAAGATATCATCAGATCTATCAAGCTTAGAAAACATTTAGTCAGATGGTCGAAGTGATCAAAGTTAAATATTCTTGCTACAGATAAAAAAGGAAAAACACAAATATACATATATAAATATAATTTAAAAGCTCATAATAAAAATTAACCACTCCCAAACAAGAAAAACCACTAGAAATCAAAATATACTCCTGCTATCCAATTAACTTCAGAAATAAGAATAAGACATTATGCCAAAGATAATACTTCTAACTTCATGCGTTCATGTAGTTCCTCTCTGTTCCAAATGAAATAAACAAGTACCATTATTCTTTAAACTGGCTGACAGAGTCAGTTTCTTTCCCATAAGTTCTCTCATAGACTGTCATATAATACATATGTTATATGTATAGCATGCCTGTTCCACTCTTCTAATATCAGAGATGGATTTTGTTCCAATATTTTTTGTTGTTTCTAGTAAAGGGGTGCAGGTAGCAGTGTAGCAGTAGCAGGCCTCTGTAGGACTTACTGGCAATGCTGAACGTGTGCTGAGAAAAGTGAAACAAAACTGCTGTACTTTCAACTTTCACTTCTAGGACTATCTACACAGCAATTAAATCTTAACTCTCACTCTCTAGGTAGCTTTTAGTTGAGAATGGTTACATAACATAGGTGTTTTCTGTGCCTAGCAGTGATGCATGTGTTGCTGCCTTTCCCTGCAACCAAACAGCAACCCAGGGGAAAGCTTGACACACTGTGAAAGTACTACTATGTCACTACTGTGGATTCTTCCACACCAACCTATGTAGGCCGATTGAGGTACTTGGTTCATCTACGAAGCTGCCTTCTGCTGATTCAGTCCATTGGACCCTCTACCAGTATTCTATTTCTATGCCATGCAGCAGTGGCTCTCCAGGGCTTCAGAGAAGGTCCTTCCAAGCCTACCTGAAGATGTCAAGACTGAACCTTCTGCATGCAAAAATGTCTTCTGTACTTCCCCTCACACCAATACCTTCCATTTAGCTCTTCAAACAAATGCTGGTGCAACATGAAAGCACATGCTTTCCATACCTGTGCCCACCTTAGTTGCACATGGCAGGCTCATGGGACCCTGGTGGTAGCTCACCTAAGGTGGTGTGTCACTATTAAGTGAACATACCATTGTATTTTACTGATAGGGAAATTTTTGGATGGGCAGCCCAATCCTGTGTAAAGATACGTGGCTGGGGGCCAACCGCAGTATCCTGCACCTTTCCCGGGCCGTATTGACGCGGCCCAGGAACACCTCAGGAGAAGGAGATGTTTGTCCCCTTCCCCGGGTGTAGGGCAGCTTGTCCCCAATGGGCCTCCTCAAATGTACGTCAGCTCTGGAGCCAACATACATTCAGGATGGTGGAGTAAGGGCCGCCCAGGCTGAGAAGGCCAGGCTCACCCAATGGCTGCCTTCCCTCACCCAAGGGCCGCCCAGGCTCACCCAAGGGCCGCCCAGGCTCACCCAATGGCTGCCTTCCCTCACCGCACGGCCCGCCCTTGCACTGTCTGGTGCAGGATGTACCTGCACCAGCGGCTGCAGGGCTTGGGGGGAGGCGGAGTGTCGAAAATGCGCATTATGGCACATTTACGACACCCAGCGCCTGTGGAGCATGCGCTCCGCAGGTGGATTTCTACACAGGATCGGGCCCTTGGTTGCTCAATCTGTACCTGCTTTATTTTCAGCCACGGAATCATGTAGGCATTGCCTCCAGACCCAAAGCAAACAATCCAACATATTTCATCCCCTCATTCAAAAATTGGCCTTATCTCTGAATCATTTTCAGTGGTTCATTACACTGGGCCTTAGCTCATTTTCAAAAACACTGAGAAAGTTGACCTCATAGCCTTAATTAGAAAGTTTGCCATTATGGTGCATTATCCTGTTTAACCTTGCTTGATTGGTTCTTGTCCCTGAGCAAACACTGTCCATGCTGCTTTTCGCCACACTGTGCCATCTGCATGCCTCTCAGTGTTACCATC
Organism: Plestiodon gilberti rubricaudatus; assembly: GCA_026170595.1. Classification (NCBI taxonomy): domain Eukaryota; kingdom Metazoa; phylum Chordata; class Lepidosauria; order Squamata; family Scincidae; genus Plestiodon; species Plestiodon gilberti. The sequence continues at coordinate 45,016,318 of JANXHW010000002.1, forward strand.
CTAACAGGGTCAACAGTGCACTGACATGATTAGGATATTAAATACACTGTTCAAACTTAATGGGCCCTTTTAAAACTTTTCTCGGGAAATGCTTTATGGATCATTTCGTGAATCTTCAACTTAATTAGAAAACAATTAAATTGGTCTTTTCAAAGTTGAGCATAGAGTGAGATCTATGGCATCTGCCAAAAGAGACCATAAAGAAGCCACTGGTCATTTAAGGATTAGGATATCTTTACAAGTTGCAAATAGTTAAGCCCCTATGGAGATCAGACTCCCAATACTTTCAGAAAAATTGTTGCCTAGGATCAATTTTAAAATACCTCCGTTACTCATGTATTGTAATAGCGAATGAAAATGCTATGTTGTCACTTTGCTAATAACTCATGAGTTTTGAACGGTGCTAGAAAACCAAGAATTAAGATGTGCCTATTGTAGAAGTGTTCTCAAACTATTGCAAGCTAGCTTTTTATGCTATTTTTAAAACTATTTATCCTGCTGTATTGCCATTCACCTCCATATATAAAAGCGAGTGGTGGTCATACCAAGGTAATATAGCTATCAAGGACGTCACTGGAGCGTGGCGGGGGGGCGGACCACCTGGTGGTGACGCCAGAGGCGTCGTCTGGCCTGTGGCGGTGTGGCGGTGGGCCCCAGGGCGGGGGGCGGGAGGCTGGACGGGGGGGCGCGGAGGCTGAGCAACAAGTAGAATTTGAATTTCTTGCCGCCAGAAAAAAAGAAAAAAAAAACCCAGACCGTTGCGGTTTGCCGCCGAATTTCGGCGGCAAACCGAGGCTCTCAAAAGCTCTTAAAGGCTCTTAAAGGGAAAAGACGTTCTGCGCCTGTGCAAAGTGTAAAGCAATGCTTGGGGCGCTTTAAGAGGAACGAGGCTGAGCAACACGAGTTCGCCGGTTGTCTGGAGAGATCGTAGCTCGCTGGGTCGCAGCAGCTCACGCTGGAATAGATCGTCGCTGGAGGCTCTTATAATACAGATAAGTGAGGCAAAGCAAACACTAACACATTTCAAAACACTTCAGGTCTTGTTTTTAACCACAGGGTCAGCGAAGCCCGCTTATCTTATGTTAATTGTTCTTTAACAACTCAATTGATGATAGCTAACTATTCAAGCTGAGCTCAGGAGCTCCTGGCGACAAGACAGCATCTCTCATTGTAGGTTTGCAGATAAGGTATTTTCATTCAGACACTGCAGAATGGAAATAAAGTATTTTCTTTCTGTTGAATGTTTTTAATAAAGCAAACAAAGACAAATGCAAGAACTGCAATTGAAAATGGTGCAGAGCAGGTTCTGCTTTACTTACAGTCTTTGATTTCTATGTTTAGTTTGGTTGATTAATTCTTAGGATTTCTCTCCTTCCTTTCTGACCCACCTCTAAGTTAGTTCCCCGCTCTATTTGCTGGGACAACACCCCCCCCCCCCCCGTAAACTGGCAGGCAGTATAAGAATCTGTTTTTCATCTTGCAAAGATGCTACCAAAAGGAGCTAGCTTTCTCTCTCTTTCTCTCTTGTGCAACTGGGGCTTCCCTCCCATGCTTTGATGTTTCTCTTGCCATGTATAGGACTAACACAGACGACATCAGTGCCCTCTATCCAGGCCTGCCAATGGAGGGAGGGCAGCATCCCAACCCCACCCTGCGCACTCCTGGCTTAGCTGCTGCTCAGCATAAAGCATGGAAAATCCACTTTAGGGCTCATTTTGGGAATATACATTTACATATACACATACATATAAGAAAGGGTGCCTCTGAGCATGTAAAGAGTGCCTGTTTCTTCCATGCACTGTAATGGGGAGTCACGGCTAACGGCGAGGGGCGTCAAGGGTTACAGCCGCGCGTTTTTATGGGGGGGCGTCAAGGGTTTGGGCCACGGTTGAAAAATGGTCTGGCTACTCCTCTGGGTGACGCGCGTCACCTCCGTGGCGCGCGTCACCTCTGTGGCGCGCGTCGTCGCCCTCCTGACACTCCGTGGCCGGGAGCCGGCCTCAGAGTGTCCGGCCCGGCCGGCGGCCAATGTGTCAATATGTGAACTTTTACAGTTTCGTGCATGCGCAGACCGTTTTGAGGGCAAGAGGGCAGGCCCTTGCCCTCAGAAACGGTCTCTGCGCATGCGTGAAAACTGTAAAAGTTCACGTATTGACGCATTGGGAAAGAAGGCCCCTGGAGCGCCGGCCGGGCCGGACGCTCCGAGGCCGGCTCCCGGCCTCGGAGTGTCCGGAGGGCGACGCGGGAAAACTGTGAGTTCCGGGACGGGGGAGCAACCGGGGCAGGGTGCAGCCGGGTCGCCCCCCCAAAAAATCGCAGCGCGGCCATACATTGGGGGGCATAGTCGGGGGGTCACTAGGGTGACACGCACCCCCCCCCCCGCCTTGGGGTGAAGCGCGTCCTAGTGACGCCACTGATAGCTATCGGTATGGACTGAAGATTGACTCAACACAGGACATTCCTGGGACCAATTCTGCACACATATATTCCTCTAACAAGAAAGCTAGTGTGGGGTAGTAACTAAGAAACTGAACTGTGAATTAAGACTTCTCTAGTTTGAATCTTACTTTGCCTTAGGCAAGCCACTCCCCTCTCAACCTCAGCACCAATATGAGGATAATAATACCTACTTATGTATGTTACCAGGATGTTGTATAGCAAATGTGGAAAATCAGAAGACCCACTTCCCATCAGACACTTTGGACTTTTCATCTGATACTTTTGGTTATGGTTAGGGTTTATGTATTTATGGTTAGGGTTTCCTGCTTTATGTATTCTGAAGGGACACTGCACATTGGATGGGGTTGTAGTATGGTGAAAGAGTGATTCACGCCGTGAACTGTGGAAAGCGCTGCTGGGCGCTTTACAGAGTTCACGCCCTCGGGCGCAGGCAGAGGAATGATCTGCGCCCCCGGGCGTAGGCAGAGGAAGAGATCGTCGCCGCTGGAGATCGTCGTCGCTGGAGGCTCCTATACACAAGCTAAGTGGGGGTAAAGCATACACACACGCTTAGAAGCCCCGATAGCACTAAAAAACCCCTAAAAACGCTTTAAAAAGCCGAAAAAAGTAAAAACAAAAATGAAACTTAAATTATGCTAATTTTGGGGGCGTCGGGGGGGCCGACCCAACCTCGGGGGCGCTAGCTACGCCATTGAGAGTGAATACTTTGTATGTAAAAAGTTCAGGTTCAATCCCTGGTTTTTCCAGGCTGGTCTGAAAACAAAATCCTGGAGAACCAGTACAGACAATATTAACCTACATGAACCACTGGTCTGATCTAGTAAGACAACTTCCTAAGAAAGTTGTATTTAAAAGCATATATGTGCCCTTCAAAATAGATCCAGCTTTTTATACTCATGTCAAAATCACATTATTCCTTGTGAGAGGTGGCCCTTTGGTGTAACACATTTTGAAGTTGCTGCAGATCAAGCATCTGGGCTTTTATTGAAAAAAAGATTCCCCACCATCACCACTACCACCCTCCAAAAAAGAAAAAAGAAGAAAGAAACATTCCTCCTTCCCCCAAAAGGAAAAACAGATGGCTTCACTCCCTGACGAGAATCACTATGGTAGCCTAATTCATTGTTTTCAAAGGGGCCTTTGAGTGGCAGTGAAGCATAGTGATACTGAGGGACATACACGAAAGAGGGAGAGTCTTCTTTCATTGTCATGACGCTTCAGTGAAAAAACACTGACGAATTTGTCAAGCTGGAAACAGTGCAGTAACTAACCCTCCGAAACCAAAGCAACCCTTCGAAAGAAAAGCACACACTTGTCTGCATCACACAACAGAACTAAAATGGCTCCCTAAGCTCATTGAAAACAAATTCAGGGTTTGACAATGATGAGTAACTTTTGACCACTTTCCTGACAAGTGCTGCCAAGGAGATTCTGATGAACCATTTGGCGCAGTGCTGAGAGACCCATTTCCAGAGAGGAATTCTCTTTACACGCTAGTTGCATCAAGTATATTAAACTCATATTCATTTCTTAATTGAAAGACTATTTCTTTATAAGAAGTGGGAATTAGAATCAAAAGATTGGACTGAGAAATGGGCAATGTAAGAGATTAATACCGTCCAATAACTAGACAACAATTAACTATTGCGACAGTGCCATATGAAAAATCAGCCACCAACACATGGATGTTCTAAAAATGGTCAGATGGGAAATGCATGTGCTAAACCAAGGACCATGTACTTTGAGAGCCTCATGCCCAACCTTCACAATCTACTCCCACATATAGTGGCAATAGCAGACTATTGCTACTATAGTATACTATTGCTACTATAGTATACTATACTATTACTATAATATATTGCAATAGCAATAGAGTGTCACATCAGTACAATTGTGTCCACTTTTGTCAATATCACTGAACTTCCTATGTTTATAGGCTAGCACATTTGAGAAATGGTGGTTAGTCACATGGGTCCATTAATTAATGCTTTTAGTCTTAATGTAGCAGCATCAGCAACGTAGGTCCCAAACCTATGCACAGTGATGTAGATTTGAGTCCATTGACTTGGACTCGAGTCGGACTCAAGTCGCGTCAATGACTTGACTCGGACTTGACTCGGCGATTGTAAAAGACTTGAAAGACTCGACTCGAGACTTGGAGCCTTTTACAAGCTGAATTGTATTCAGGTTTAAACCCATTTTCCCCATTAAATAGACAGGGACTCTCGACTCGCAACCAAAGACTTGGGACTTGGGGGCAAAGAGATTTGACTTGAGACTTGAACCCAGAGACTTGGGACTTGACTTGAGACTTGGAGTCAGAGACTTCATCCACATCCCTGCCTATCTAGGACTATCCTGCATGATGCAGGGATGGTGACACAGCCTTTACTTCATCCTGTGGGCTGGCCAGGGATCAGGCTGGCAGGGCGTAGTTAGTATAGAACATTTTATTTTGCTGACATAAATCTGTTAGGCTGAAGCAGTGTGTTGGGTCCGGGATGGGGGCATAGGATCCTGTGGATGCGGATGCCACCAAGAGCCACCCCCTGACCCACCGCTGACATGGCCCTGGGCTGATCCCCACTCTGATCCACCCCCGCTGCCACCTTACCTGTGCCGACGATTGGCCTGGAGCCCACCGCTGCTGGCGCAGGGCTTGCCAGCTGCTGTGCCATTGGCATCAAGCTGCAGACCATTGGAGTGGCTGCAGCAATGGCAGTTTGCTGTGCGATGTGCTGACAGATCACAGGATCCACCAGTGTATCGCATGGATAGGATTGGGCCGTTAGTTCCCCGTGTATTTAATTCCATGGAACTGTGAGTCAGCATGACTCATAAAGTGCTAAAATCCACAGACTAGATCTAATATTGCCCATGGCCTGTTTTTGAATCCATACTTCATAGAACTAGATACTGTGCTGCTCAGAAAACATCCTCTTTCCTCCACCATGTTCAGCAAGGGTGGGAGGGGGAAGCCTTTGTTCTGTGTAGTAATATTCCGCAAACTGACAACTGTGGTTTTTTTTTTCAAAGTCCAGTTCTTTTTTTATAGCTATAGCTCCAATAGTTTTAAAGAGGGTACAGCAGTTAATTTAGCAGTTAGAACATTTTTCCCATTGTTCTCTGTAATCAAAAGCCACTTTGATGTTATCCTATAAGCACCAATAGCAGATATAAGAATCACTTGAAAGAAATCACTTACAAGTGATTCTCACATCTATATCAATAATGAGAGAGAATACATAGTCAACGTGATATACTTATTCGGTCTTTATCATTTCCCAAATGACAAAATGTGCACTGAGTGCTTTTGAAAGGGATGGAAAGTAAAGACATAAGCCGAGTTGCCATTCAGAGAGAGAATATTCGTCTTCCCAACCTAGTATGTAATGCATGTAATGTAATTTGTCTACCTAGCCTAGTATGTAAAGGGCAATGGATCTTAAGAATGGCAACAGTTGTCCAGGGAGTCAGGCAGAGATCTTTTCTTGCCATGCTACTTGAGGTCCTTCAACTGGAGAAGCCAGCTGAGCTTGAGAACTTGCTAATACAAAGCAGGGCCCTATCCTGCATGATGCAGGGGTAGAACGGTGACCGCATCACGCGCCATATCCTATTCCCCCCCATGCCTGCCAACATGGGGCTTCTCAGTTCTGCATCAACTAAAGAGCTGGCGGTTTAGAGGCGTAGGAATAGGGGGTGGGGTGGGGTCATCCAGGGGGGCAGCACTCACCCCACGGCGGCATTTTGGCAGCGGCTTTTTGCACCACTTTATTTCTCTTTTTTTGCTGTCCTTGCTAGCAGCGGTAAGCCTGCTGAGGCTTCTAGGGGGCAGGCAAACCGCTCCCAGGGGCTGGTTTTGGCCACTCACAGTCCGCATTACGTCACCATGTGGCAGGGGTGGGGCTTCCGCTGGGGGCATCACTGAGGCATCCTACTCCTCTGTGGTGGAGAACTGAGTAGCCCCATTGCAGCGGTTGGGGGTTTACCCAAGGTAAGGGGATAAATCTCCTTACCATGAGTAGACCTCCAGCTGGTTCTATCCCCACATAGGATGCAGTGTGGGCTGCGCTGCATGGCCCGGGGGGGGGGGGATAGGATTTGGCTTCCCCTTATATTGTGAAACTTGTTTCCTATGGAGAGTCCATTGTAAAGTGATTTGATCATAAAGTAAACCCACTGTAAAGCTGGGGTCCACTGTAACAGATATAAGAATCTCTTGTGCACCTGCAAGTGATTCTCATATCTATACCAATAAGAAAAGAGTACAGAGTGCTCATGATGTAACTTATTCTTTAACATCTCCCAAACAAAAGCTAGACAAAGGTCCATCTGCACTCTTTGGTTTCCAACACTTGCCACCCAGATGTTTCTGGGTGTTTCCAAGGAAGGTGTTAAGTGATGGTCTTCTCTTGTCTGCCCACAGAATTTGATAGCCACAAGCAGGGACGTCGGCTGATATGGGGCGGTGAGGCGGAGGGCCCCAGGGCGTAGGGGCGCAGAGGCTCTGGGGGGGCGCGGGCCTCCTTAAGTTTCGGTTTTGATTTTAATTTATTTCGTGTTTTTTTAAAGGTTTTTAGGGGTTTGGTAGCGCTAACGGGACTTCTAACGGTGTGTGTATGCTTTGCCCACTTATCTTGTTTCTAGGGAGTCTCCAGCGACGATCTCCTCCAGCGACGATCTCTTCCGGGGGCGCAGATCGTTCCTCTGCTCCGGGCGCGAACTCTGTAAAGCGCCCAGCAGCGCTTTACAGAGTTCATGCATGCGCAGGATGACGATGTTTCCAATCGAAGTTCTGCGCATGCGTGAACTCTGTAAAGCGCTGCTGGGCACTTTACAGAGTTTGCACCAGGGGCGGCAGAGCAGAGGAATGATCTGCGCCCCGGGAAGAGATAGTCGCTGGAGGAGATCGTCGCTGGAGGCTCCCTAGAAACAAGATAAGTGGGCAAAGCATACACACGCCGTTAGAAGCCCCGTTAGCGCTACCAAACCCCTAAAAACCTTTAAAAAAACACGAAAAAATGAAACTTAATTATGCAAATTAATTATGCTAATTAGTTTGGGGGCATCGGGGGGTCGGCCCCCCATTGGGGGGCGCCTGGCGACGCCTCTGGCCACAAGTATATTACATTTGTATATGGAGGAGCCATTCACCTATAGTTGATTAACTTGTTTACCGCACAACCCTAACCAACATTCCAGCTCCAGTGTAGTCATGCCAACAGGGCTCACACTGCATTTTGCAGTGCAGGTGCAGTCATGGAGGCCTCTTCAAGGTGAGGGAACGTTTGTTCCCTTACCTCGGGGCTGCATTGAGACTGCACCGGCGCTGGAAGGTTGGCTAGGATTGTGCTGTTACGGCGCAATTCTTTGTACATCAAGCCGTGGGGCAGCACGTGCTGCCCCTGGGCAGGGTGTCGCGGAAGTGCCGTAAAGCACTTGCGCGACACACAGAGAGCAAGCAGCGCCAGCGCTGCAGCCGGTACTGCTTGCCCCGTCGTCTTCCTGGACCAGACCAGGTACGTTGTTCAGGGCAGGGGTGGGGGGAGGCTGGACCAGGCGATGAGGGAGGGCGGCCATTGGCCGCCCGGGGCCTGGGGGCGGGGATACTGGGGGCCGAGATCCCCGGTATCCTGAGCTCCCTTCAGGCCCCAAGTACACCAGCACGGGTGGCGCGAATGTTCGAGGAGGCCAGGACATGACTTCCCGCCGCTTACACGGGGGGAAGGGGACAATTGTCCTCTTCTCCCAAGTCATTCCAGGCTGCCCTGGGGCAGCTCGGGAACTAGATAGGATGTGGAAGTTGGCCCTTTAGACTGGCTACTGCAGCCTACACAGGATTGGGCTGTCACAGCGCAATCCTGCGTAAGGATCTGGCCGGCGGCCCAGGGCCGCCTGTTGGATCTTGAGTCCGAGGCTGCCCATCAAGTGGGGGGCTGGAGGTCTACTCGGGGAAGGGGATGCTCGTCCTATCGGCCTTCTCGGATTTCCGCCAGTTCCTCGGTCCAGTAACAGAGTGAGGGAGGTCGGCCTTACGCCAGCCTCCCTTACTCTTGAGTCATTACAAACGTGCTTTACAGTATGTTTGTGATGACTACGAACAGTGTAGCGCTCACTCCGCCGTTCGTTACTTCCCCCAGGATTGTGCCCTTAGTCTCCTTTTAAAATAATCTATGCTAGTAGCCATCACCATATCTCGAGGAATGAATCAATCTGAAGCTCTTACATATAATAGAAACCATGATTAATCTTTGAATCATGTCTTCACATTTTCCTAAATAAATTTTCCTAATTAAAATATTGAGACATTCTGCAAACTTTCAGAATGTTTTCTAAGTTGCTGAGAGCCAGAAAAAATAAATTATCTATTAAGCACCATCTGTGTTTTGAGAGGCACATTAAAGCTAAACAATTAGGCTAGGTTGGGTCATTTTTTCTATATTTAGAAAGAATTGACTAATGGGATAAAATGACACATTTATTTGAGATCTTTAATCCTGTCCCTGAACAAATGCAAACTAATTAAAATAGAATATAATTTTTATCTGACAGCATTCTTAAGGTTTTTTTTTAATGATAAAAAAAACATTAAACTAGCTATTTGTTTATGACAAAACTGGGTGCTAATCACCACATTTTTTATTTATTCCATGAGGCAATTACTGATAATGATTCAAGATTTATAAGATTTCAGTTTATCTGGGTGTGTCTTAAAAATTAATGAAGATCTTGGTGCTATTTTTAAAAAGTAATCAAAACTAAAGCTCTTTGTACACATGCAGTATAATGAGGTAATAGAATGAATTATACCATTCCAGTCTTCAGAAAAGGAATCACGTTTTTAATGCTCCCAAGAGTTTTACTTGTAGGGAAATTCCAGTTAAGTTAGGATTTGGGACCTCCAGACTCCAATGAGGAGAAATTTCTCTCACTTCTCCCATAAGACTTAGAACTTCTTCCTTTACTACCATGGAAATGTTTTACTGCAGGAAATATTTGGCAAAACACTTCTGGCAATGTAGCTTCCTCCATTCTTTCAGACTATGGGAGTCCCCAATGCTCATGTGATCCTCTGTTGGTCCCTCTCCAGTTTACCTTAGGTGAAGATCCAGTTCCACTGGGCTATCAACTAAAAACAAAAGCTGTCTCTCTTTTTCATATTCTGAGGTCTGGGCTAGAACCACTCTTTCTGGGATGTTGGTTTCCCAAGTGGAGGAAATACTGTATAGAAGCGCATCAAAAATGGGATGTCTGCAACAATACATCTCATCTAGTATCTGAAGATACAGGACTGCCAATATTCTCATATATTTGTAGACCAGGCCTAAAAGAGAATATGTGGGACTTTAATCGGAGCACATGACGCTGCCTCAGACTATGCTGTCTCAGACTTTTGGAATTGGAATTGGACTATGCTCAATATTCTCTATAATGACTAGCAGTAGCTCTTCAGGGATTTTTTTTTTGGGGGGGTCATTCCCAGTCCTTTTGGGATATTCTAGGGACTGAACTGGAGTTTTCTTCCCACAAAGCATATGCTCAACCACTGATCTATAATTGTATGTATGATGCCATCTTTCGTAAGTGAGAAGTGGGCAACTGGCCAGCAGCTAGGAGAGACTTCCTACTGCCTCTGGCCTTTGCTATGTCATATCTCCTATTTATGAGTACAGTACTCCTATCTCAGGGGTTCTCAACCTGTGGTACGGGTACCCCTAGGGGTACGCGGACCTCTTTCTGGGGGTACGCAAGCCCTTCCCCTTATCTGCCCCATCAGCACCTAATTAAGTGTTAATTAACATGGATTTTAAATTGTAATTATTTCAGAGAGAGAGAGAGAGAGATAAATAAGACATTTTTCACATTTAAAATAGTTTTAGTACTTTTTATTTAACGATTAATTAACTAATTAATTAATTGATTAATCCAATTAATTAGCAGTTAATTAGCAGGGGGCACTTCAGAAAATTGGACCAGGATAGGGGGTACCCGGGCCTCCAAAGGTTGAGAACCCCTGTCCTATCTCACCAAAACTGCATGTTGCATATCCAGTTCCAAAATCCAATTCCATGACAGCGGAAATGCCATTTTTACGGGGTAGAGTTTTCCAAATTGTTCATTTGCATATTATTGCATATTATAATATGCCTGTAATCTTAAATCCTTCTATGCTTTGCATAGTCTAAACCAGAATAAATATCTCTATTTTACTCAGGTGTATATTCCTTTGAACCAGATCATCTAAATCCAAAAGCCTACGCTGGCCACACGCTACCCCCTTGGTTCATTCATGTTTCTGGGTCACTGGCTGCCCTTGTCTAGAGAGACCAGTTTGACCCATAGCGCCTGTACTCTGTGGCCTTCAGCAGCGGGGAGATGGTCAAGAGGTAATTACCCCGCTGGTGGCAGTTACTACCGGTATTCCAGTTGTCTCCTTGTCTAGGAGGTGCCTTCCTTGGTCAGGAAGGAGGGGATTTAGTAGCTGAGGGGCTCATTCATGGGGGTGCTGGCCTTGTACTGTGCTGGACCTGGCTGGGGTGACCGCCTGACGCTATCTTATATCTTCACCCACACATCATAATCATTCGCCACATTTCCAGCCACAAAGACCTAATTTAAGAAACAGTAAATTACACATGTACAGATCAAACCCCTTGCTCTTGTGCTGGATAGTAGGCTATGGTTACTCATCACATCTTATGCAAACCACTGACTGGCCATGGGTTATTTCTCAACATTGTTCCTTATTCACACCACGGACCAACCATTTGAGAAGTCAAAGGTTCAAGTCTTAAAAAACTCAATAACCCAAATGAAATTGAATCTTGTGTGAATTACTGTCACATGAAATCACATGAAAATGGCGTTTTGTGATATGGTTTAGTCACTAGGTGCACTGTATTTAGTTGTCTCAAGAGTGGAGTCCTGAGTTTCCTGTGTGCTATTCTCTTCCTGTTAGGAGACAATACTGTAAAGTTCTGCTCACCATTCTGAATGGTTGCCCTTCTTGTCACAGAGTTGACCTTATTTTAATAGACAGGTGTTTGACATAGAAGAATATTTGCAGCTTTATGGAAAGGTCATTGTCGGCTTGTGGGTTCATTTTGTGAATTGTAAACACTTATCTATCAATCGACATCAAGTGTTATTCTTGCCCTTGCAATACATGTCATTAATTATTCGGAGCTCTTCTTGTCAAAGGATGACGTACATAGTAGGGGAAGTCCTTGTTTTGAGAAAAAAAAACAGAGACTCCGAGTGGTTTGCTTTGGAGAGTCTGTTTCCCATTTTTCTTCATCATGGCACTTATGGGCAAAGAGGTATATTGAAATACTTCCACCTGCTCCACCTGATGAAATTAAATATGGATTTATGCCAACTATAAAGTATGGGGCTTTTTGATCAATTTGGTTCAGCTAAGCAAGTGAATACAGGGGGAGAGGGGAAAGGTAAGACTGATAAAAAAATATGGAGAACATGACAGTTGTGCACTGTATAAGATAAGAAAGCCATCTAATGGCAACACTAACACTATATTAGGACTCCCTTCTATATTTTTCAAAGTTTTTCCATTGACAGAGGCAGTGGGTTTCCTTCTTCATAACTTTCACATAACGCTGAAGGTAGATAGTGATTAATAACTGACTTGCACTTTAGTAAGACGGACAAATGGTAACTTGCTAGAATTATATTAATGATAGCACTAAATCAATATGCTGTTCCTTTCCCCTAAGAAACCATTTATTTATTACTCTGCAAGCATGTGGGCAACCTGATAATTGGTAGCTAGTTCATTTTTGCTGCCATTGGAGCAGGTATTGGGCAACCCAACCCGTAGTTCATGGGATGTAGGGGAATTCTCTCCTTCCCTTGATGTATATGCATCATGGCCTTGATTGCCTGGGTTGATCTGTTAGGTTAGCACTGTTTTGGAGCCAATTGCCTTCTAGTGTTTTCTAGCTACGTGGCTTTATGGCCTGGCTCACACACGCATGGATATTGTTTAATTTCTCTACACCTGATTACTGTGTATTTGATGAATGGCAGTTGAGCTGAACTGAGAGCAGTGAGAAGCACCTGTCTGAGGTGTGAAGTTCTTCCTGTAGAATTGTGATGGCTGATTCATAAGATGCAAGTCATCCCATGATGCTGAAGTCATGCGACATGCATGTGTGAACCAGCTCTGTATTGTGAACACATAAAAGCAAAGGATGCTTCCAAAATTCTTCTCATCTGAACTTATCACTGCATTCTGGTTTTCCAAATTTTCTGGTCTTATTCCCAAAGTGTGTTTGATGTTTTAGCAACACTTCTGGGTTTTGTGTGTGTGTTTTGTTTAGTTTCTCATGTTGTGCAAAGCAGTGTACATGCACAGGTTTTTTCCCCCCAGGATTCCCTTCAGGAATCATGTCTTCTTTCTGCTCTACATTACCAATGTAATTATACATGACTAAAACAAACACGTTGATTCACATTTATTAAAAACAAACAAACCAAAAAAGTAATCTTGATGTGACTGTTCTTACAATTGTATCAAGATTCTTTATTTGTGTGGTGTTTTACCCAGGTGCAGAACTGTATGTGCACATCAGTGCTGCATAAAAAAGAATTTTGATACAATCAAATGTATGATCTAACACAAACGAATCATCTTCATGGGATTAAAGGTCATAAGTAAAAGTGTATTTAATTTAAAAAACACAGCATGATGTTTCATTCATTTATCCATGAATATCATCAGATGCAATAAGCCTGTAAAAACAGCCACAAGATGGTAAAGCCGAACATTCCATGGCCGGTATTTAAAGGGAAACCCAGCATGTCTACTACAATAGAAACAATTAACCCCTGGAAATGCAAAACAGAGGCAATCAACCGCTAGCAACTTGTCAGTCACCCTGACGTTTCCAGCCTCTATTGGTTACTCAAGTTCACTGCCACTCTGCTTAAAGTCGGAGTCCAAATTTTGTTGATTATTAACAGCTCTTGCTTACGATTCAGAACCAATTTCCCATGCTTAAAAATCTCAATGGCTTCCAAATTCAGCCTCATTTTGTAATTTGATTCTTGACGCAACCTCTCAGTATTTAGACAAAATCGAAAACTTTCATGGCCGGCCATAATGTAAACAGATTGCGTTTTATAAAAAGCCGTGTAAAATCAACAGTAATTGGAGTAAAAACCAGTTAAAAACAATTTTAAAAGCATAAAAGTTAAAAACAAGTAGAAACAAGAAAAACTGAAATCACAATGTTTCGTTTACGTCCATAAATCAAGGTACCATGGATAAAATTGCTAGGGACTTCAGGAAACATAATGTAAAGGTGATTTTCAAACCTACTAGGAAGATTGCTCAACTTTTAAACAATCCAAAAGACCCACGACCTGCATTAGCGAATTCCGGAGTGTACAGCGTGCCATGCGAATGTGGCAGAGAATACATCGGAACAACGATGGGGGGGGGGGGCTACTAAGCAATTGGTGCAGGAGTCCAAACATAAATTAAGATTAAATTATGAGGCATTGGAAATAAGTAAACGTAAAAAGGACAATTTACTGAACAGACAACAGGAATTGACTTTTATTGATAAAATTTGGGCGCCTGCTTTAAGTAAAATCACTTGGACATCTCACAAGAACAGATGAAGTTCTCTGCCTTTCAAAGGCAGTAGATGACGTGCCGAGGTTATTCCCAGTGAAGAGACGGACGCTCCGCTTCCGGTGCTAATTGCCGGCAGCATGACTGGGCTTGTCTCAGTATTTAACTATGGCTGCAGCCTGCTGAACGGTAACATCGCAGTAGCATCGCTTGCTCCTGTCACCCTGATGAAGTTTACGGATGTAAACGAAACGTGATTTCAATTTTTCTTGTTTCTACTTGTTTTTAACTTATATGCTTTTTTAATTGTTTTTAATGGGTTTTTACTCCTATTACTGTTGATTTTACATGGCTTTTTATCCCGTGCATAAAATACAATCTGTTTTCTCTCAGTATTTCCAAAGTTAATACAGTGGCCGGTTACGTTACAATGTTCAACCAGGCAGTGATCTTGAGTAACCAATAGAGGCTGGAAACGTCAGAGTGGCTGTGACGTTACTAGCAGTTGATTGCCTCTGTTTTGCATTTCCGGGGGTTAATTGCTTCTATTGTAGTAGACATGCTGGGTTTCCTTTTAAATACCAGCCACGGAATGTTTGGCTTTACCATCTTGTGGCCGTTTTTACAGGTTTATTGCATCTGATGATATTCATGGATAAATGAATGAAACGTCATGCTGTTTTTTAAAAAATTAAATACACTTTTACTTATTACCTTTACAGCACAATCCTAACCAACTTTCCATCCCCGGTGCAGCTGCAATGCAGTCCCGAGGTAAGGGAACAAATGTTCCTTCACCTTGAAGAGGCCTCCATGATTCCCCCTGTACTGCAAAATGCAGTGCACGTCCTATTGGCACGGCTACACTGGCACTGGAAAGTTGGTTAGGATTGCGCTGTGAGTATAACAAGTTTAAAAAAGAGGAAGATGAATGGATGATAGAATATTGACACACTTTTGAAATGACAAGGAATTACCTGGGAATTGTTCTGCAGGGGTAAGGGGTCCATTTCTACTCTCTCCTCCCCAACCCCATTTAGATCTGCATTGTGTGCTGACATCTGACTTTGAAAACATAGGGAATGATTATGTGCACAAATCACCATGTGTGTGTTTTTTCTTTATAGCACCAGTGTGCAATTAATAAACCCTGTTTAATGGAGTGACTGTCTGAAGTGAAATGGAACAGGAGCAATAACATTCACTTTGTAAATATAGACTCAAACTGCTATGGTAAGTCATAACAGCAAATGAAAACTAATGCTATGGAACACTTATTTAGCCTCACAAATGTATGTGTTTGGATTCAAAGAAAAGTCATTTGTACATACTATACATGCCAAGGATAATGATACAGTCAAGGCTTATCTTGAAGTTCTTGAAGGCTTTATTATTGCGCATGAGGCCCTGTGGGTTTCTTCTATCAGATTTCTGCATCTTACATAACTGACTCCAGATTGCTCCGGAACAGGATACACAGGGCCAGTTTCATGACATGGGAAAGGAATAAAAATGGAGCCGCCAATAACAGTTGAAAGGTGGTTAATATTAGATTCTCTCTGTTATTCTGGAGCATATTGAGGTAGTAGGACTGTTAACACATTACAGTGAACACACTTGGGGAGGGATCACTCCCACTAGTCATGTACCATTCCCACAGGCATGCACTGCAAGAGTCTTCATATAAACTGTATGCATATAGGTTCTTGACATGTGATCAGGGGTCCGTGAATAGGCCCAGGGATGGTTTCCTTCGAATACACCACACTAATTCTTCAAGTTCAACGTAGAGCCAACTACACAATACATCTCATAGTGTAGTTTGTGCTTCCACTTTCATTTTTTGTCAATAGCAACCATAGGAAGGCTCATTCAGGATCAGGACCATGTCATGGGAAAAATTACCTGGAGGAAAAACAATTTTTGTTGAGATGATGATGCAGAGCGAAAGGGTTACAGCATCCCCACCCCCACCCTCATACACACATCTTCATCCCAATCCTGTTTTTGTCCCTGCCGGTGCTATTTACAATTTTAAACAAATTCACATCACTACAGAGCCCAGGTAAGCTGGCACCTAGGCTCTGGTGGGGAATGAAACAGGAGGATGCTTCACACATGCACATAAGGGCATAAAATCGAGCTATGCTCCAGAGGTCCGCGTAACCTGGCATCTGACCTGCTTGTCCTTTTTATTTTAGACTTTTGGTTAAGACTAGCAAAGCCCTCCCTGATATTCAGTTCAAATTGGGCTTCCTACGGAGTTTGTATGATTTCAAATTCCATGAACAACAGAGGAGCTTGGTGAAAGCAGACAGGACTTATGGGCACTACACTTGTGTTGTGCTGTTGTGGCTTCTTGGATCAGTGTTGCTGATGAGGTCTCCAGCATTGCCATGATCTCTGTAAACTGTCAGCAGTCAGCTGGAAATCCTTGCCACCATCACAGAATATTTTCATTTAAAAAAAAATCAAGAGAGAGAGAGAGAGAGAGAGAGAGAGAGAGAGAGAGAGAGAGAGAGAGCCAACTCACCATGGAAACATAAACTATGTGAGAAAAATAAACATATGATGGGACACAGACAGCTGTGCTTTGATTTGTGGGTGGTTTGTTGGCCTATAAGCTGGCAAATACAAAAAAAGGAGCCTGCCAGATCAACAGCTGCACAAAGGCTGCCTACTTAAACTCCTTGGGCTTAGCCGGATAGACCTCTGGGTGGACAATATTTTTGAAAGGGACACAGAGAAAGAGGAAATGTTTGTCTCATTAGGTGATAGACCTTGTGTTGTTGTTTGTTTTTCTCCTTTTTCATTGTATTTTTGTCTTGTCTTTTGAGGTTTTCTCACTAATTGACAAGAAGCTGTTTGAAAACATGGCTTTGTGAAACCAACTTCAAAGGCAATTTGGAGCCTCTTCTTCTGCTGACGTATCTGAGTAATTTCAAGGAAAACCAAAACTTTTTGAGCAAGACGAGAAAACGTATCGCGGGGGTTCACGCATCCCTGAATCGGAGATACTTGTTGATAGGGTCCTGCAGACTAGCCAGAAAAGCCGTTCAATAACTTTTGTGTATTCGTTTATGTATTCTTTTATGTACAATAATCAGCAACAGTCAATCTCTTCTAACAGGGCAAATAGGCACTTTTTTAAAAAAAAAACTGGTCCTCTTATATTTAGTGGGGGGGGGCGGTGCTGTCCTTATTCGTCCCAGTGTGGCATCTTTTCTAGTAGGTGTTTGCTATTGTGTCTTCCCCAACATTTTGAGCCCTATTAGGACATGTGACCACTTATTCATTCATTTTGCTATGTAAATCGCTCCATGAACTCCAGGATTAAACTGGAGGAATCAGCGACTATTGTTGTTGTTGATGATGACGCTGATTCCTAGAGACTTGGGGACAGGAAGCCATTTAGTTATTTTATTTACAGCCCAATCCTGTCTACAGTTTAGGCTAGTGGAGCTGCGCTCTGCCGGTCTAGGGTGTCGCAAACATAATGTTTGTGGCACCCTGGGAGTAAGCAGCACCATCGCCAAGGCTGGCGTCACTCTCCCCAGGTCAAATCTGGAGCTGCGTCTACCAGGGAACATCACCACTGGGCGATAGAGGGGCTTGGGGAGGACAGACTAGTCACTCGGTACGATTACACTGTAAGGGCTCGATCCTATCCAATGTTTCAGCACTGATGCAGCCATGCTAGCGGGGTGTGCGCGGCATCCTGTGGTGGAGGGGCACGCATGGAATTCTGCAACAGCCACTAGAAAAACACTGTGCTGGGGTGAAGTGGGACAGTTACTCTTCCCCTGCTAAATATAAGAGGAGCACTGCTTGAAAAGTGCCTCTTTGCCCAGTTAACAGGGTAACTCCAGTTAACTACTCCAATCTCCAGACCAGTTAACTACTGAAAGCAACCTTCCCACACTCACTGATTTTGAAAAGGAAGTGGAGGAGTGAGGGGGCTAGAGTCCAAGTAAGGGGTACCAAGTAAGCATTGGTACCCCCACCCACAGCACTGGAAGATCTTGGACTGCTCTGCCCACTTCTGCATTTTTTGTGCTGGTGCCTTAATGAAGAAGAGAAACTACATCTCCACATTTCTGGGTGCAGAAGATACAGAGTGGTCATAATGCCCATCTGGACATGCATTGCAAGGATGCTAACCTTATAAATGCTAAGTATCTAAATGAAAAGGAATAGGAGAGCAGTGGATTTGGGGAATTTGAGGGGGGGGGGAAATTATATTGTTATTTTTATTGTGAATTCCTGTAAGTGATCTTGAGATCAAGTATTACAATTATTATAATTACTGAGAATATTACAATTAGTATAAACATGTGTGGTACCCGTCCCTCCCGATTTGCTTAACTTTAATATCAGTCTTTATAGCTTGGATCCTGAGGCAAAGAAACAAAATGACACTTAGGGCGCAATCCTATCCGACTCAGGGCTGTCACAAAAGCTGCCGTAGTTGCTCTGACCCCTGCAGGCTGGACCCACACTGCGTGCGGCCCAGGTAAGCTGCCGATGGGCTGGGCAACAT
The DNA here is from genome assembly GCA_026170595.1 of Plestiodon gilberti rubricaudatus. NCBI lineage: Eukaryota > Metazoa > Chordata > Lepidosauria > Squamata > Scincidae > Plestiodon > Plestiodon gilberti. The sequence continues at coordinate 45,034,920 of JANXHW010000002.1, forward strand.
GCGGCGGGGGAGGGCGTTCTGGGGGCTTTTCAGGGCAGGGGAGGGTGAGGGTGGACGAATCAGGCCTGGGAGGGGGCGGGATTGGCGGCAGCGGTGTACACCATATCCTATCTCCCTCTCATGCCCATTTCTCCTGACTCCCTGCCTGTTGCCCGTTGCCTTCGCCGCACTCCCTGCCTGCACTCCCTGCCCATTGCCTTCGCCGCACTGAATGGCTCCGACGGTGAGGGGGCGGGGCCACCTTGTACAGGGGAGTAAACGGGGACTAGGACGGCACAGAACTTACGGTACCACCCCCACCGGAGCGACGCCTCCAGGCATTATCCAGGATATGCCGACACTGGCATAGCTGGATCGCTGAGCAGAGCGTAGGATAGAATTGGGCTGCCTGCATATTCAAATGCAAATTTTGGAGCTTAGCTGGGCTGAGGTTGTGGCTCTTCATCTGTCCATATGTCTAACTTTTCCTTTATTATAATAAAGACAAAGTTAGGCATATGGACAGATTCTAATTGGATAATGATCCAACTATTAGATTTACACACTGATTTGGCTTCTGTAAAATGAAGAAGTCTGATCATTCTGTAATTAGCAATAGGAATTGTCATAGATCTAAGTCTTGTCTTGTTCTGGAATGTAGAGGTGAAGTTCTTCTGATGGGCAGATTGGGAACCTATCTAGCCATTTACTGTGATGGGGAAACACTTGCCACATTATTAAAAAAAAGTTAGTTTGTCTCCATTTTGCTGTTTCTTGTGTATTTATTGTTTCAATATATGCTTGGATGTTCAATTTGTAGGTCCTACTTGAAATTAATAGACCACTTTCCCTGTCTCCGCACAACTACATAGTCTTGCTGTATGCTGATAAGATGACCTTATCTCAAGGTGGGCATGTGCTGTCCCTTTCCATCACTAGATGGCAGCATTCGGGGGCCTATTCCAGGGGTTCTCAAACATTTCCAGCAGCTATTTCCGGTGCTAACCGCTTGCCTGTCTGTTGCTTTGAGTGAGTCCTCTTCGCCCACAGCTTTAAGTTTGGCGCTTTGGCTCGGTCGCTTCTGACGAGGGTAGGCCAAGGCAAGGCTAAAACGGTGCAAGCGCACCATGCAGCTCAAAGCTTTGCCCTCAGAAGGGTCTAACGTCTTTGTTCGGCCCTTCTGAGGGCAAGGCTTCAAGCAGCGTGGTCACACCGGATGGCCACAGTGGCATTGGCAAGTCGGTAGGTGGGCCGGCGGTCCGGACAAATGGCCTTGGGGTCTGGATCCGGCCTGCGGGCCGTAGTTTGAGGACCCCTGGCATATTCTTTATTGAAGGTTCACCTATGGTTTCATTGTATTGATCCAGTACTGCCACCAATTCATTCTATGGATTTCACATTCAGAGCAATATTCAGCACACAATAGATACCCCCAGCAGGCAAATTGCAAGAGAAGTCATGTGGCATTCAGGACGTCTGGCATGTTTTTCAAAGCATGTATGAACACACAGTACATGTGCACAGGGGACCGTGTAACATCAATTCTTTGCTTTGGGTAAAAACCATCTTACATTAAAATAAGCATTACTTATGGCACTCGTGACCATTTCAATGGAGGCCACAAAGAAAGGGTAGTAAATTTGAGGCTGGTGCTTTTACTGATTTGACCGCTTGCCCTGGTTGATTGAAAAGCTTCATTCAGTGAAAACAGAACATTTAAAAATCACATAATGGGAGTGCTATTCCTCCAAATGCTGTATTAAAAGTTATGACCCGGCTCTGTCCAGGTAATTAGCCTCTCTAAGATTGTAATTTTATGTACCTTATGCTTATACTGCTGATTTAGCTTTAAATGATAATTTAATGAACTGAATAACCTAGATACAGATTTGATACTGAGGACCTGGCATAAATCCAGTCATCTTAGGTGCTCATTATAAAGGCACAATTTCAGTGCCCTCTTTATTATCTGAAGGCTGGAGGCATAGAAGAATTGCAAACAAATTAATAAAAAAGAGTTTTCTCTCACTAGCGTTGGTAAGAGGAGATATTTAGGTAGTAGTTATGCTTATGGGTTAGACACCAAATCATATGAGCAACTAAAAAGGATCACATGTTGAAATGCATGGGGATCTGCATGATACAAGTGTAAACCTGCAAAATATCAAGAACAGGTTTTACTCACAGTACATGTAAGTTACATGTCTCTTTACCAGCACAGTTCTCATCCCATGCATATATACTCAGAAGCACTGTAGATACTCATGTATAAGTCTAGAAATTGAGGTCTTAAAATTTATCCTAAAAAACCTGGGTTGACTTATCCACGGGTCAATGGACCCAGGCCAACCATGCCGGCCCCACCTGCTTCCCATGTGGCACCAGGTCTGCTGGGGTGCTCCCCAGGTGTAGGAATGAGGGGCAGGGGCAGTACGCCCCTGGGCGGCAGCCAGGAGGCCCCAGGCAGCAAATGGGTGTGTGTGCGTGGAGAAAGTGATGGCAGCACAGTGAAAATGACGATGGTGGCTTTTTTCTGGTGCCGCAGCCGCGCAAGTGTAGCCCACCCACCCATCCTGTTAGAGGCCTTTTCCACCCAAAATGGAACTTCGTCACCGGAGGGGGCAGGGCAAGTGACGTTGTCGGGGGGTGCGTCACGGACTCCCGCCCCTGGCAGCGTGTGATGCTGCTCCCAGCCCCCAAGTGACTAGCTATGCCACTGTCCCCAGCTGCTGTGGATGCTGAGGAGGCTGGCCATGCTGCTGTGACCCCTGATGCCAGGTGGTGAAAGAGGCAATGCCCATTGCCCAGGAGCTGCGGCGCAGAGCCGGGTGGACATGGATGTTGTACAAGTGCTGTTGAAATGATTTTTAGAAGTATGAGAGACCTACTCTCGCCCTTCAAGTGGACATCTGAAGACAGGCAGGTATCCTATTATTTTAATCAGTCACCTATTATGATTATTTTCAATAGCAGACACAAGAATTGTAATACTTCCATTTTATCCCACAGCTGCAGGAGAGCATCAATTCACATCATTCAAAACACAGCTTTTCCATATAGGCAACTTTGTTTACAGGACTTGCTAATAAGTTGTCACTATGGAGATGGTTACTAATCTCATGTGATGTTACTCTGCAGTCACAGTCCCAGAGACCTCAGGAAGATACACAAAGTATGCATATACATGCAAGTTCAGGAGATTGTACTTTTCCAGAGCTTTTCCTTGGCTATTAGGCCTTGTAATTTAGTGTCACAGGAGTTCATTACTATAATATTGTATATAAAGCACTTTTACAGCATAATCCTGCGCAACTATAGGCTGGGAGAGCAAGCGCCCCGCCGGCCTAGGGTGCCGCTAACGTGCCATAAAGCATGTTTTCGGCACCTGGAGAGTAAGCGGCACCGGCATGAAGGCCAGCACCACTCACTCCCCCGGCAGTCCGGGCCTGCACTGGATAACCCAGGCAAGACCTAGGCTGCACGGTGCAGTGGCGGGGATGGGGCGGCAAGGGAGGGGGGCCATTGGTCAGCCCAGGCTGAGAGGGGGCAGGGATATCCGATATCTTCAGAGCTGGCGTGTATCCGAGAAGGCCCATTGTGGCCCACATGACGTATACTCCCAAGGTCCGCCCAGGCCACGCTGGTGCAGGCTGCAATGGGCCTAGAATACAGCTGCTGGCCCTGTAGGCCAGCCGCTTAAAGTTACACAGGATTGGGCTGCCCAAGTATAAACTATGTTACTTTTTTCTCATTCTCATCTTCAACAGTAACCATACCCAGGGGAGGTCACCACTGTTGCCATGAAATCCATGGCTGAGTAGGGACTTAAACCCAGATTCCCAGATGAAAGCACAGCATACAGGACAAACTTGAAATACTTCCGAATACAGGAAGGCTAATATGATCTGATTGGCATCATGGAAACTTGGTAGGATAGAGACCTATGAGTGGAACATCGAACTGGAAGCGTATACCTTATTCAAACGGAATAGCCCCAACAGAAAGGGTGAGTTGCATTATATGCAAAGATTATACGTATATACATAGGCTTACCATATTTTCCCGGTTCTAAACCGGGACACACATACACCCCGGAATAATTAACGCCCACCTGCCTGTGTTCCTTCTGGCCTGCCTACTCACTCGCTCACCCACCATCCCCCCTCATCCAGGGGGACACACATGCATGCACAGGGGTTGCAAAATGGGGGGGGGGATTCAGGTGTCTCAGGGACGCTGGCTGCCACTGAGCTGTGCTCATAGGATACCCTGGTTGTCTCCCATACATATTGGCCAGAGTCAGACCTCCTGATTTTCAGAATGGTAGCTGCGTTTTTATGCCTTCAAGCCATTCCCTGGGACACAAATGATCTGCTTTAGCATGCCCCCTTTCTATTATTTATGTTTTCTGAAACAGAGGAAGGCAACTATCTCACTACAAGGTGAAAAAATACACATGTAAAGTTAGCAGAATCATTCAGGCAATTAGAAGAGCATAATAATGGGACACTTGTGCCAGCTTTAACAAGCTTTTTATGTTGCTAGAGAGTCAGGGAAGATATTATGGATGCCTTAATCCCTCTGATTTGGCGTTTAAAGGAATTTTTTTTCTAAAAGAGTGGAAAGGTAGAGCAGTCACAGTTAATTAGGCAAAGGTTCTGTTCACAAATATAAAGTGATTTGTTTTTATGATGTCTCCGTTTCTCTTATAATACAGCCGTGCAGCCATCTTCTTGCTCAATCTGGTCCGCAGTTTGGGGAAAAACTATAAACCTGAGAATATGCCTTCATTTGAGTTATGACAGCAATACCGAGAGCAGGTGTCTCAACCATCTTGTGATTCCCACATGTCAGATCAGCGGTAGGAAGAGCAAAATGGCTAGAAAATCATTACCAAAGAATAATCCCAGGGCCTTCCAAAAGTGGATCAGTGGTAGGGAAACATATTCAATTAGGCTTCCAATAATTTTATCACAGACTTGTTTCTTCTCTTCTCCTGGAAACCTGGCTACTACCTTGATCGATGGCTGTAATATATCCAAGCAACTGTGAATGCGTTTCGTTTTATATAAATATGTGACGAGAAATGGGAGATAGACTCCGATGACAAATAAACGCTGCTAGCTACCAGTGGAACCAAACCAGACAAAATGGCATTGGGAAGTTACATGGAAAATATAAATCAACTAATAATTGAAATAATCCTCCCTTCCCTAATCTAGCAAACTGATCAGGCAGCTCAGTGGAGCCAAGCAGTCATTGCCGTACAGTATAATGTCAAAGGAGGTACTGAACTGTTCTTGGGGAAGACAGGGATTCTGATCTGGCGAATTGCATGGCTAACTTGGTGCCGCGGTTCACCATGAAAAGCAAAGATTAACATGTGCAATGATGCTGTAGCTGTAGCTCAGTGCATGCAGAAACTCTGGCTTTCAAACCCTGTCATCTCCAGGTAGGTCTGGGAAAGACTCCAGGTGATTACTAAAAGCAATCCTTCAGATTTTAACAGGGCCTCCAATGTTACACCGTGTTTTTTTGGGGGGGGAAGGACTGTACAGGAATACTTTCAATCAGAGTTAGCAACACTAGACAGACCTTTGTCTGAAATGTTGGAGAGCCTCTATTAGTCAGTGTAGACAAGGCTAGGATAGGTGGACCAATGACCTGATTCAGTAGACAGCAGGCTCATATAGAGACCTTTCGGCGGGGCCTCAAGACGTTTCTATTTAGGTTGGCATTTGATGACTGACATGGTAGGCTGGCATTTTAACAAATGGCTTTTAACAAATGTAATTATAGGTGACCCACTGGGGTTGTCTGTTTTAACTGTTTTAATTACTTGTTTTTAATTATTTTTTATTGTGTATTATGTATTTTAACTTGTTCTTAACTGTAAGCCGCCTTGATTGCCCTTATTGGGAGAAAGGCGGGGTAGAAATCCATTAAATAAATAAATAAATAAATAAATAAATAAATAATATGTCTTCTGAAACCAACCGTTGGGGATACTGATGGCCTGATCTTCAAGCATAAGGTGCCTATAAAATTGTATAAGTCCTGCTGCTGAAGGACATGGCCCCTAATGAGAGGGGGGCATTTTTCCTGATTGGGTGGGACTGTTCTCCCCTTGAAGAATCAGGTATATGACGTAGGAGCTCTCCAGATCCTACCTTGCTCCTGGATGCCCAGGTGACAGCAGCGGCCCAGGGTGCTTTTGCCTAGCACCTGCTGCACCTGTTTCTGCCTCCATTAGTCCTAGTCTTGGTTATCCATGCCTTGGTCTCCTCTCATTTAAATTACTGAAATGTACTTTGCATGGGACTGTCCTTGTAGACCCTGCAGAAGCATCAACTGGTACAAAATACAAAAACATTGCCAGGGGCATAACAGTCTGATCACATCTTTGTTATTCCAGCTGCACTGGTTGCCAGTTTGCTTCTGGGTACAATTTGAAGTGCTGGTTATGCCCTTTAAAGCTTGTGGCATTCCTCACGTCAAATGGGGGGGGGAGCATGCACTATTTCCCTTTCCCTGCCCTCTGGGCCATGCTGCAGCTGCCTCCACAAATGGCCTCAGAGCACAGGAGGGGCAGTCACTGTAACAGCACTCCTTTCCTCCTCCACCCTGGCTGGCGGTTTATCATCCTCAGGAGAATTCCGCTTCCAGTCCAATGCAATCAGAACTTCCTCCCTCCTTAGACCTCTTGGTTCTAAAGCCCCTGAGCCATTCGTCAGCTTCTCATCACAGACTCAAGGGCTTACAGTATATGCCTCAGAGCAGGGGTTCTCTTTCCCGGTCAAGTGCCATCTTCGGTGCCACTCTCCTGCTGCGTACCATCAGAAGAGACTGGCAATAACATCAGCACCAGTTACTTCCAGGTTTTCAGAGGCCAGAAAATGCAGGTAGGAGGCTCTGGGCAGGTGGGAGGGACCTTCTCAGTGCTTCTGAGAGGTTCCGCCAATGGCAAGAGCCTCTCAGGAGCAAAAATGCACTACTGAAAGCACCGCGTTGGAGCGAGATTCCAGTGGTCCAGCAGTCCATCAGCAGTGGACTGAAGTACCACTGGTGGTACTAGTACCACTGGTACCAAACCAATGGTACTAGTACCACCAGTTCAAAACCTCTGCCTTAGAGCACTCCTGGTTAGGCTCCATAAACCACCCAGGGTTACTAAACCCCACCTGCATGCTCTGGGCCAACCCAAAATAGGATTGGGCTGTAATACTTGTTGTGAGCCACCTTGAAGCATGAAGACAGGCAGGATATACATTGTTTAAAATAAATAAATAGAGTTTTTTTGCACATGTGAAACAATTTCCCTTTCCTCATCCAGCAACCTGTCTGCATGCCTCTCATCAAAATGTAGTTACCTTCCCGCCTTGGCTGTATACTTAAAAAAAAGCAAATAAAAACCATGCACAGATGCCTGTGACAGATGGTCTACCCGATATTGAGAAATCATTTTTGCTATAAAATTAGCAATATTGACAATTATGGAGCACACTCCATCATAATAGACTGCAGAACAATTTTAAAGCTTTGACTAGGAGAAAATAGCCCTTTTCTAATACGTGGCGCACATGATGCTGAAATGGCCTGAGACTAGAGAGATTATTTAAGCCTATCAGAAATATTCCAACCCACCTTGAAAACACAGAATGCTATGGAGTTAGTGATGACTCCAGCTCTTCAAAAGTATATGTTAGGCAGGTAGGTTGCTTGGAAATTAATGCACTGTATAGTCTGCAGTAAACAGGAATCTTACAGACTATCATACTTCACAGATTCAACAGTTGCTCCAAACAGCCAAAATGAAATCTGTTATCTGCAGATGAGCCCTCAGTTGCCATAGGATGTATTCAATTCATATCTCATTATCTTCACTCAACAAAGCAGCACCAATCCAGAAATGGACATGCCACATGGTGGCTTAGGCACAGTGGTGAAACAAGGGTGGAGCGAAGGCAAGTAGTTCTGCAAGACTCTGTTACACTGGAGTCAGCGGCCCCTCCCCCTTGCTGTGGGAGCCATTCCAGCAGCAACAGGGGAGTGTCCTGCGTGTTGCCTTTGCTGCCAGAGTCTTGCAGAACTACTTGCCTCTGCTCCACCCTTGTTACGTCTCTGCTTAGGCAACAGACAGGGATGTTCATTCTGGTCCAACCACCAAGATGAATGAGAAGATGCAACTCCACTTATACTCATGCTTTGCTTCCAAGGGATCACAATGAATGACCATTTGTGAGTGGACATCATAGATCTTCCTTGCTGGATCACAGTTAAACACTCCATCTTAGGGACATCATGCATGATGGAACAAGACTAACAGCCCAAACCTATCCCCCGCCTCCCCACCCCCACTGGTGCAGCCGCGCTAAAAAGAAGCACCTGTATCCGACAGGAGGGTGGATCAGGAGACTTCGGAGGGGAAAGGAGATTTAAATCCCCTTACTCTTTGTAAGCCTTCTGCTCTGCAATGGCTCTCCTTGGACTTGTGCAACCTCTGTAGCTGATGCAAGTCTGAGTCAAAAAAAGGGGTGGGGAGGCTGCTGACGGAGGGGATGGGATCTGGCACGCACCATCACCGCTGGATCCACCCCCTCCCTCAGCCTCACCGACCCACATTCCTTCCCCCTCACTTCCCAGTTTCAACCCCTCCTCGCCCGGTTTCACCACTCCACGCTCTGCTCAGAGTAAACCCTGCCCTTACCGGCTCTGGCAGCCACAGCGGGGTCTGGCAATGAACAGGGAGTGCTGCCGCCTCTTGTGGCAGTACTCCCCAAATGAAGCCTCTTCTAGTGCCATAAAACACTCCTCATTACATTAGCTGCATTGGTTGGGAGGAGGGAAGAGCTTTCGCATGACCCAAAAATGGGTCATTAAGCTTGTTGAAGCTCTGCGGAGGCTTGAAAATGGCACGATTTCACCGTGCAAAGGTAAAAATGGGGATTGGTGGGTTTCTTCCCTTTTACAGGTTTTTTTAATGTGGACCCCAATATTCGCAGATCTTCGCTATCCGCAGGGGGGTCCAGAATGGATCCCATGCGGATAGTGAGGGACCACTGTATGTATGAATTAGGGCCAGTAGTGTAGCTGGGGAAGGCGGGGGGTAAGTGCTGCATGGCATTACACGGAGGTGCAGTGTGGCCCCTCCCACTTGCTGTCAGAGCCAGTCTGGCAGCAAAGGCAGCGTTGCCTTCACTGCCTTTGCTGCCGGACTGGCTCCTACGGCAAGTGAGAGGGGGCGCTCTGCACCTCTGTGTAAAGCCGTGTACCACACCGCCACCCCCTGGCTACGCTACTGATTAGAGCTCATGTGTATACAATTTTTGAGAAATAGATATATACATGTATGTCACACACACACACACACACACACACACACACACACACACACACACACACTTTTGACCAAGTACCCTTAATTTCCCATCTGGACTTCTGGATTTGTTTTCCAAGAGAAATTAGAACAGAAAAGGCAGAAATCCTCAGGGACATACCACCTCCAAACCATCACGAAGGCTTGTTCACAACCTCGAGGGCTTGTTCACAACCTAACAGTAACACCCTACCATGAGGAAAGCTGCAATATATAATCTACACTTGGCAGATATGTTAATCCATGACATTTACAGTGGCAATGCAAAGCCTCCTCTTTGCTTACTTCTATTTCCATCTGTTTAAAAAAACTGAAAGGACTGAGAGGGAAATGAAAGGGAGGGGAAGTGTAGTTAGAAACTTGCATATATACTGATGTTTTGGACTCTACTGCTAATCTTAATGCATTCAGAAGACATGGGTGAGAACAAATCATATTCTGTAGGTTCTTGGATGAAAGTGAAAGGATAGCACTGGAAAAAAATCTGGTTTAAAGGACAAGATATAATAAGCTAGTGAGCTAGGCCACCAAACAATGTAGCGGAGGCAGCCTGCCCAGGGTGAGAGGTGAGGGAGCAGTTTACTATTCAACAGCACTCAACACAGCCCTAGGATTTAAAGCTGCGGAGGGAAAGTGTACACGCACTGACTCCCTGACAACCAAGCTTATCAGAAATGTTGAAATAGTTATTCTACCGTGCCTTTTCCCTGCTTCTCTGAAACAGCTCTTTAAATTGATTAGGTGAGCAAGAGGACTATGCAAGATAGCAGTAATAAATTAGAGTCAATTTCAAATTAAATAGGTCTGTCAGGGAATTGATCTTATTCTTATTAAGCTTCCCCCCCCTTCTCTCTCTCTTCTCCTCATTTGCTTATTATTGTTTAGGGAGAGGGTAGTTGAACCACAAAGAGGAGGGGGGGAAAACAGGACCCCAAGCATGGACCTTTGCTAGTTCTCCTAGCAACCGATATATTTTGAGAACGATCACTCACAGAATAGCAAGTATAATATGGTTTGAGATTATTACGGAGAAGACAAAGTGGTCAACTTGCCTTTCACACCAGAAAATGAACAGAGATCTCCCAAGTCCAACGTAATTCAAACTGACAATTCTTTTATGCATTTTCAACGATGTTCAACTGTGCCTTCACCTACCATCAAGTAAAATCACAATTGCATATCCATGTGCCATTCAGTCTCATACAGTCATGTTTCTATGACTCATTAACATGTGCATCCTGTAAATATTTACTCCTGACATTATCGTACGTCAAGCATCTGGATTCTGTCGATTTTTTTCTGGACATTTCAGCAGTTTTCAATACCGTCAACCATAGCGTCCCTCCAGAACACATGACCAGGGTGAGAACTGGGGGTGCTACATTCCAGTGGTTCCACAGTGGCAGGCTGATTCAAGAAGGCAATACTGGGGAATTACTGCTCTACCATCATAGAATTAATGCTCCAGGGTGGAAGAGGGTTCTGTCTTGTCCCCCATGCTTTATAATGCCTACTTGAAACTGTTGGATGGGGTTCAGAGATTTGAAATGAGTTGCCATCAACATACTGATGACTCCCACTTCTATTTCTCAAATTTCTCTAATCCAATTGTGGCATTAGATGACCTGACCAAGTGTCTAAAACCAGCAGTGGGCTGGATGAAAGCTAGTAAACTGAAGCTCATGTCAGATAAGACTGAAGTATTCTAAGGGCGCAATCCGATCCTACTTATGCCACCGTTGTAACCAGCAGTTTAGCAAGAATGGGAGGCCCCAGAACGGAAAGGGGATTCAAATCCTCTCCAAAAGGGAATCCCCTTTCCATTTTGGGGCCTCCCGTTTTCGCTGCGCGCTGGTTACAACAGTGGCGTAAGTAGGATCGGATGCGCCCTAAGTTGATGACACAGGTGGCCATGGAGATGACACTTGGTCTGTTCTGGAGAGAGTTGCTTTTCACCTTGAGGCTAATGTTTGGAACGTGGGGTTGGTATAGGATCCAGCCTTGCTTATGGATGCTCAATTGGAATGCCTTTTGCCAGCTTTGAATGGTCTTGAATGGCTTTGAATGGTCTTGGATAAGCATGATCCTGCAACAAGTATCCATGTCTTGGTAGCAGATGAGCCCTTAGCCACGTACTCCACTTCCCTCAGGTGTTATTTTTAGTCTGGCATATCTGACGTTGTCTTTAACAAAAAATTCTGCCAAAATAAAGCTTCTACAATTGTGTCTTGATTGGGAACATTGGAGCTGCAAAGCCTGGTTGGCAAAAGGTCATAAATATCCCAGCAGAACACCATTTTAACAAGAAAGTGTTTAGAACAATTCCATATAACAGCAGGGAAGATGTCCGGTTGTGATTAACAACTTTCTCACTTGGAATTTTTGCTGGAGTGAGGAAATTGTACCATTTCATCTTGCCCTGTTACATTGATGTTTATTACATTAGATGATCCATTTCTTCCCAAGCAGCCACTGTGTTATTGCTCCTTTCATCTCAAATTTATTTTTTGTTCCTGCTGTGTTAATCTTCTTGTTGCTCACGGTTTCAGATTTCTCACTATGATTGACTTTTTTTTATATTTCTTATAGTTTTTAGTTTTAAATGGTTGAGCTTTGGAGGCCCTTCCAATTTTTCGGTGTGGTCATGAAAGCCTCTGGATATAAAACAATTGGTTGTCTTTATGTATTTATGTCTGCCCAAGAATCATGTGTGAGGAATCAAACACTACGCTGGCGCTGGTGGCGACTCCATTCATGCTTTAGTGCCAAGATGGCAATGTTGAGAAAGTGTGGAATGGGGTGAAGATAATGAAAAAGAACCAGGAGAAAAGAGTAACAATCCTATAGACTCAACACTGTACTAGAAACCAGGAAATAGTCCTACTCAACCTTGTAGGGTTCTGTCTATAAAAAGAGAGCCCATGTCATAACTAGATTGTTGGACCCTTGGACTGTGAGACTTGGGTTTAAACCCTCACAGCCAGGACTAGCCTCAAACTTCCTAGCACCTGAGGCAGTGTGTCAAATGCTGCCCCCCCCATACCTGGTGATGTGCCAGCCTCTGCTCCTCCCACTCCCTGAATTGGAAAAGGAAGTGCTGAGGATCTGCGGAGGAAGTGTGGAGGACAGGAAACTGCTGGACTAGAGCATTTCCAATGGTCTAGTCCACCCCTCTCTTCTCTACACTTCCTCTTCCACACTTCCTTTTTCACTCCATCTCTATCTTCCTTTTCCAATCTAGGGGATGGGGGAAAGGAGGAGCAGTGGAAGTCAATGAGAAGATGGAAGTGGATACTCCCTGCCAATCTGCTACCTGAGGCAGTCTCCTCAGGTGGACTCATGGATAAACCAGCCCTGCTCACAGCCATGAAACTCACTTGGGGGATCGCAGTGCCAGGCAGTACCAACCCTCAGAGGACTGTTGTGAGAAGAAAATGGGGAGAAACCCAAGTCCACCATCACTGCTTGGAGGAAGTGCAAGATAGAAATATAACATATAAATAAACTTTTATTTATGAACAATAAACTTTTCATAAAGGATCATCCTTTTTTCTTGAAAAGGGTACTAGGTATGGACTAATCCCTCTCTTACCTTTCCATTCAAAGCTTGCAAGGTTTCCTTTGATTTATGCTCCATTCTCTTTCAATAAAAATCCCTGGAGTATTTTTTTTTCATTACTGAAAACAATACAGGTGGGGTGTTTTGTTTTGTTTTTGTTACCATTTGAACATTTTAAAGTTTTTTTTTTTAAAAAGGATTTTCACATATTTCCTACCCATATCTCCTACCCAAAATCTTGGCGCAAAATATCTTGTACAGTATGCATTTAAACATGTGTTCTAATGCAAACGTACTGAATGCATAGAATCAGTAGGTAAAAGTAAAGGTAAATGTATCCTTTGACAAATAAGTCCAGTCATGTCCGACTCTAGGGGAGAAACTCTAGGGAGCGGTGCTCATCTCCGTTTCAAAGCCGAAAGCGCTGTCCAAAGACGTTTCCATGGTCATGTGGCCGGCATGACTCAATACCGAGGCGCATGGAACGCTGTTACCATCCTGCTGACGCAGTACCTACTACTTGCAATTTCTTGCTTTCGAACTGCTAGGTTGGCAGGAGCCGTCGCACGGATTCGAACTGCCAACCTTTCGATCGACAGCTCATGGTTCAGTGGTTTAACCCACCTGCTGGACATCCCAAAATAAAATCTGAAGCACTAGGAAGTGGAAGGGATCTAGAGCCGTCCATTCCTCTCTGAATTTTGGCAAGAGAGGAATTCCGCAACAATCCAAGAGAATACCCCTTATTCCGTGTAATATTTTGCATAATGTAATGGGGTCTTTTATTTCTTCTTCATAATATTCGCAGAACTCCAGAACTGGCCAACCTGATGTGAAACTTCAGCAACTCTGTTTTGTACCACACAGTTTGGTCTCTGGTTCTGGGCGCTGACAGCAGGTTTCCCCTTCTTGTCCCTACACCTTAATGACTAACTAATGGCCTGAAATATCTTTCCATTTGTCTTCAGTTGTTTCACTTCCTTTGTTCATAAATGATCTTTTATTGCTTTCCTACAGCAGCTGGACATTCTACCACCATTAGAAGGCATAATTATGATTATAAATGTCAAAGGAAAGGCATAGAAATCATTTACAATCGAATACCCTGGCTAGAGAATCATTGGGGCATAAAGTCTCCCATACACCACAAGCTCCTACTCAAATCCTTAATCCATAATGGTCAGTAGCAGTGCCAGAAGGGAATCTTACCCCTGTCTGAGGATAACACATTATAATAACAACCAGACAACCTATCCTAGAGCCCGAAGACTATGCAGTTTTATTTCATATTGGCCTGAAATGTTATATGTTCAGGGCAAACACAGGGATTATTTTATTTTATTTTTTGGGCTATTGCTTTTCACTAGGAGAGTTAGATATAGCTCATTTCATAGAACTTCTGTTATTATGAAACAAAAATAACTGATTATCACAGCGGAGGTAACCTGAGGGTTACCAAATAGTCTCCACTTGCTACAATATATTTCTCTTTTCCAACTCCAAGATAACAGTCCAAAGGCTGACACAGACCCCTTATAGGAAGATATTGGATGTGAAGAGGCAGACAAGCAATCTTTTTCAGATAAAAGCTTTCTTCTCTGGCAACCTAAACGTTGCTGCATTGGTAGTACCTCCCATACTACTGCTTCCTACACCCCCCACTGTTTTGTTATAGCAGTCTTTGTCCTGGGTGTGTGTATACACACACACACACACACACACACACAGGACAAAGACTGCTATAAAGGTAAGCTAAGGGGCAAGGGTGGGTGGCAGGGCCTTTCCCGATCCCGGATACCCTCAAGCTCTACAGCTCTGCAAGCTTGAGGCACCAGTTCCAGGGCTCTGGCGCGGGATGGGGCGGGCTCCCTGGCAGCTGCCATCTTGATGACCAGGGACCCGTGTACCACCAGCAGGCAGTCCGCATACCACTAGTGGTACACATCACACAGCAATTACACAGTATCCCTTGCATGATTGTTGCTGCTGTTATTGAGAAGTCTTTGTGAAATTGTCATCATTAGTGATTATGGATCATTCCCTCTTATCACAGAGGCAATTAAGAGGGGGAACCAAGTTTGGCTATGACAAGCCCACCACACATTTCTATCGTATTTACGGATTGTGTGTGCTCTGCTTGTGTGGAAATCAAAAGCTGATCAGATATTGCTCTCAATGAAGGTTTTTGGCCCTTCGCTAGTAATGCAAAATAATACCAGGGGCTACATAAGATCCATAAGTCCTGCCAAGAAGACGTCCAGGCCAGGAGAGATCATACTATCACCTCCTGAAAGGACTAATCTCTTTTA
The DNA here is from genome assembly GCA_026170595.1 of Plestiodon gilberti rubricaudatus. Taxonomy (NCBI): domain Eukaryota; kingdom Metazoa; phylum Chordata; class Lepidosauria; order Squamata; family Scincidae; genus Plestiodon; species Plestiodon gilberti. The sequence goes on from JANXHW010000002.1 coordinate 45,050,143, forward strand.
CCCTATATAATTTTTATTGTTGAGGTAATATTTTAAAAATTGCAAGCTGCCTTGAATCCTAGAGCAGAAAGGAGGTATATATAAATATAGTAAAAGCCCAATCCTATCCTCCCCCCTCCCACTGGTGCAGCCACACCAAAAACGAGTGTGCTGCATCCAGCCAGGGGGGGGGGAGAGCGGATTGGGAGGCTTCAGAGGCAACAGGGTATTTAAAGCCAGCGCTGATATCCCCGCCCCTTCCCAGGCCAGGCCGGCCAATGGCCCCCTCTCTCGCCATACCTCCCCACCCTCCCCACACCCCTGCACCGACCGGCGAAGGCCTTACCTGTGTTGGCCACTGCAGGTCCAGGTAGGTGGCAGAGTGTGGCAGAGCGGTGCCAGCCTCCACGCCAGCACCACTTATTCCAAAGGACACAGCTTATTTCCAGCACGTTTGCTGTTCAATCCTATTCCCCATGCATATGTTATACTTAGTATGCAGTCATGTCAAAGGGTGATGTATTGCATGTTATGGGGGGAGGGGTGATCGTAGAGCCTGCAGGAAGTACGTAAAAATAAATGTGCAAAACATTTTTACTCCCCTCCCCAGGTAGGCTGCCCAATCGCCTATAGGTCTTCTTGGACCTATGCTAGCTATATAGGTGGTGCAAGTCAGAGGAGAGCCAGGGGGTGAAGTGGGAAGAAAAATGGGGGATAAGGACTGGCATGTGCAACTGTCACTGGATCCACCTCCTCCCTCCCCGAAACATGCCTTGGTTCCTCCCCAACATGCCTGTTAGTCCCCTCTCCACCCACTTACTGCTCCTGAGCACGCTCTGGTTCAGGTCACTGGCTGTGGCAATGGGCCTCCAATGCTGCTGCTGTTTTGTGGCAGCAACTCAGAAATGGCCACTGGTGACATGCTACACATGCCACCAAAAAACACTACGAAAGAAGGACTGTCCCACTGGCTTTGAGCAGCTCATAGGATTGGGCTATAAGGCAGCAATCCTATGCACTATTACCTTGGAATATGTCCCCTTGAACTAAATGGGACTGACTTCTAAGTAGGCATGCATAACATTATGTCATAATTTTAGTTACACAATTTATACAATTTATTTCCTATGGGGAGAAAAGGAAGTGCTGGAGGTGACAGTGGTCCAGTGGCAGTAGCAGCAGATGTGATCGTAGCAGTGACTACTTTTTCCTCCAGTGCCACGGCAGTGACCTTTGACAGTGCTTCTGGAGGAGGTAAGCCATGTCCCCATCCCTGTCTTGCTCAGTCTCCAAGAAGAGTGTGCAAGAAAAGGGCAAGGCAGTGACTGGATAGAATAGCTGACAGGTGGTGAGCTGGGATGGTCTCAGGGTGTGGGGCACCCCTGCCAGTTTGCCACCTCTCCCAGCCCAAAGAAGTCACTTCAGCTGGTCTCATGGATGAGCCACCTCTGCTTTGGGCCAGAGATAAGCCATCTCTGTCTGCTATTCATCCATCCATCCATCAATTCATTCATTTAGATCTTCCCACCAGAAGAGATCAATGAGATGTCTTCATTGATCAGTATGTAGGGTGTGGGACAAGATTCCTGCTTTTGCAAAAAATCTGATTCAAGGTGGAGTGCAAATAAACATGGACTGTTCAGTCTTTTATTCATGTTCTGACTCCACAAGTTGCATGAAGGTAGAGGATACTTTTCCTTCCACATAAGAATCTGGGGGATTCTGCAGTGAGTCTTTCATATGTAAATTTCTATGAAAGATCCAAGACTGTCTCCTATGCAACAGTCCCAGTTCTGCAAATGCTTTTCACTGGGAATACTCATTTGGATGTCCTGCATTCAAATTATTGTAGGGCTGGCTGGCTCACTTCTTATGAAACATGTTTCTAACATGACTGGTTCTCATCTGGGATAAGGGACTAGGCAACCTCCTATGTGGAACAAGCAAATATGCATGGGGAATAACTTTGCCATAACTTTATTGGACTTTTCTAAACTCTCATGTAAATGGAATGGAAGATAAAGGTATCTTTTATCTAGTATCTTTTATCTAGTGGGGAAAAAATCTGCTTACAATGTCTTTTCCCTGCCTTTATGCCATTATTCTTGCCCTATATCTCTTATTCCCAAGTTAACTCACTTCTCCCCCCCCCCATCTCTAATCAGTTACCTAAAATAGAAAGCAATGGAAACATTACAGCTTTAGTGGAAGCCTCACTAGCATTTCAATGAGATCTATATTGTGTGACATATTGTGTTTTTAAACTATGATTTAGCCTGCCTGTGTATTGGTCTTTTTAGAAACAGCCCTCCTATAGCGTCAAGATGAACTGACATTGTGTCTTAGTGTTCAGGAATATCAGCAATTAGATTAAAAAGCGGATGTGTAAATTGTGAGCATCTGAATAATGTACAGGAGAGAATGGACGTGACAGAGTAGTTCCATGTCAACACAAACAGACAAACATAATGCCTCTCATTGCGATGGTGAGAGCGTGTGTGGGAAGAGGGCTAATGTGCTGGAAGGACCTCTGAAAGGTGCAATGCTTTGTGTGTGCTTTGTGGAGAGAGATGCATTGAACCCCTGGTAGGTTTCCTATTTCTAAAGACCAGGTCATCTGGTGTCAGAGATGGAGCACTTGATTTGTCTGTGTAGCACTTGATTCTCGCCATAGGTATTTATGTGGGAGAAAGTAAAAGGCTGCATTCAGGAATAGTACTGAGACGGGAGTTCAAGCTGGCCCTTGCCTTCGGGTTTTGGGGTGTTTTTTTCACTTCCCTCTGGACATCAGAAACTGCTTGAGTTACTGTAGGGACAGGAGTTTTGGTGGTGTGGATATGCACCCAGTTCAAAGATCTTAGGATACATCAAGGGGTGGATTTTGCTTGGCACATCACCATTTTAGGGTTAGAAACTGATTTCACCACCACCCCAATCAAACTGGCCAACATAGTACAGGTGGGCCCCCATATCCACTGATTCACTATCCACGGTTTCAGTTATCCACGGATCGTGGGGACCCCCCCCCCAGGCTTTTACTTTTTTTCCCAGTAAGCTTCATTTCTTCCTTAAAGAAACAGGAGAAGCAGCCAGAGGCTGCTTATTACAGGCAAGTAGAACGAGACTAAGTACTAGAGAGGCTCTGCAAGGTTAACAGAAACCTTGCAGAACCTCTCTAGGACTTAGTCTCGTTCTACTTGCCTGCAATGGAGGCTGCTTCTCTGTTTGTTTTAAGGAAGAAACAAAGCTTGCTGAAAAAAAAATAAGAGCTGGGGGGGGCAAGCATGTCTGCCTGCAGGGAAGGCAGGGTGGGGGGCCCCTCAGGAAACCATGGAGGGGGTGTTCGCTCTTATACACGGTTTCAAGTATCCACGGAGGGGGCTGGAACACATCTCCAGCGGATATGGGGGCCCACCTGTACTCCTATCCATGGGTTCCACTGGCTTGGTCAGGACAGCATTACTGCTAAAACCTGCTACACCAACAGAACACAATAGTACATCAACATAGGGTAGAGTAGGGTGGGGTAAAGACAGGGTAGGTTAAAGGGAGGGCAATAGCTCAGTGGTAGAGCATATGATTTACATGTAAAAGGTCCAGATCCAATCCCTGGCATCTCCACATATAGCTAGGAAAGACCTTTATATGAACCCTTGCTGGAGAGCCGCCATCAGTCAGTGTGTAGGCAATACTGAGCTAGCTGAACCAATGGTCTGTGACTCAGTGTAAGGCAGCTTCTATGTTATCTAATCTTCCGAACTGCAAGGAGTTGCTTCTTGCAGGGGAAGAGATATATCTGAAGCAGTTCCATGCCTTCCATAACAAAAATATTGCCTGTGTAATAAAAGAACAGCTAAACATAAAAAATAATTAAAATCATAAAGCAAGAACAAGCTGCTGAGCATATTTATCCCTGTGGCTTTTAGTCTAATTTTAAAATGCCTCCTAACAAGATGAACTAGGGATTCTTCACCCTGAATTAATTATTTCCCAGCATTGTGTATTATGCCTGGATTATCTTCTGGTTGGAAAGTATCCTTCGTTTATGGAGAAAAAATAAATAAAACAAGACTATTTGCATGATAAAGGAGTATACTGTTTGTTGTGGTTGCATTTCCCTTAACAGCTCATAACACTTCCCCCCCTTCTTTATTTACAAAGAAATCCATTTTATTTTTTGTCTTTTGTGTTTCTTGACTTAAAGTGTACATCCTGCTTTCTTAAAAGTATGGCACAGGTGCCGCTGCTATAAATATTTCCTTTGTGATTCAGTCGGCAATAATTGGTGGCAAACACCCCAATTTCAGAAAACCTCTTTGCCGACTTGTGAACAGTTTTTTCCCTCTAATAAATCCATCCCTCCCGAGTGACAGCCAATTAATTCACCTTCCCAAAGACCGGAGGCAAAGTCCCTTGTATTGCTGGCACCAACTCATTATGTGCTTTCCTGCCAGTGTGCATGGGACTTTAAATCAGAACGAACAATTAATTTATATTGAAGAATTTGCTGCAACATAGCCTAGTCCTTGTAGATTTAAGGGTTTCAATATGGAAACCGACGACATTTCCATTTTGTTTATATATGTTGAAAATGTTCAACGTTATGCGTATAGGTTGTGAGCTTCTCCCCCATGTGCCTCTCTCATACAAAACCCCAACAAATCCCAGCCATAACTGGGTCTCGGGAAACTGCAACTGAAGAAACACCTCCAGCACTTTCCCATTTTGGTCAGGAGGTTTTGCTGCCCACTTGCAACAGTTTCCAGCTAATGAGTAGAGCACAATAGATCTGAGAGTACTGAAACTGCTATTCCTAGACACGGTGACACAAGGGAGCACAGAGCACAGAGCTGTCATCATGAAACTCCCTAATGCTTGCTGAAACAGGGAAGGAAGGCCTTACAGACCAGAACTCTAGCAATGTACTGTCGTGGCAAACATTACTGGGAAGTGATACTGGGGTGGTGATTCCTGTGATTCCTGAGAGGACCAGGGCGACTGCTGAATTGCTAGCATTACTTGAGACCTGAACCTGGATTTTAAAAATGCTTCCTTGCTTTTGTCTAAAATCTGCTGCCTGTCAACTTCCAATGAATGATAATGTCTTTAATAGAGTTGGTACTTCAATGCTGGCATCTCTGAATCTTCACTCAAGCTTTTTAATACAGAGATCGCTGGGTTTGAATCAATTCTTATTGTATATGAATGAGTTTCTTGGAAAAAAAGCAAGCTTCCAGGCAAAGTGAAATCTCTGAAAATTTGTTAAGGACTGTGTTCCCACAGCGTAAACATCAAATACTATTGTAGGTCAAGGTACAATTGATAATGACTCAATCAATGATGTACGTAGTGATAGAATGCACAAAAAACAATGCAACCAAAAAAACACATTCCTCTTCTGCAGTCACCACATGTGGCAGAGTAGGCTGTGATCTCCTTTATAAAACCTGTGCCACTACGGAAACAATAGCACTTTTCAGGTATTTGGTCTTGGAATACAAATACTTAACATTAATAGACATAATACAACACACACAAAGATAACATCAAACTGCTCAGTGAAGGAGCATTGTGTCACAGCCCAATCCTACCTAATGCCCTGTGTGGCGATGGACAGGCACCAACATGGCATCCATTGCATCCTGCAGGGGGTTTCAGCCTCCAGAGGCCTCCTCGGGGCAAGGGAACATTTGTTTTTTCGCCCCAGGAAAGGCCCCTACTGGCCCGGTGAGTCTACTTGAACCTGTGCCAGCGATATCGCTGGCACAAGTCTGCGTGAACGGTTCAAGAGAGGCGTAACAAGGGTGGAGTGAAGGCAAGTAGTTCTGCAAGACTCCATTACACTGGAGTCAGCGGCCCCTCCCCCTTGCTGTTGGAGCCATTCTGGCGGCAAAGGCAACACGCAGGACACTCCCCTGTTGCTGCTGGAATGGCTCCCATAGCAAGGGGGAGGGGCCGCTGACTCCAGTGTAACGGAGTCTTGCAGAACTACTTGCCTTCGCTCCACCCTTGTTTCGCCTTTGCCGTGAAGGCAGGTTGAGCCTGGGAAGGGGGTGAGGATTCAATGGACTCTGCTGCTGCTGAAGCTGCTCTCTTCCCGGGCTAAATCCACTCTCCACTCTGCCCCTGTCGCCTCCCCATTTTGCCCACCCACCCCCTCTTGCCTCCCTCACGCCCCTTGAGCATTCCTACCTGGGAAGGCGGGCGTTTGTTGTCCGTCGCCACGCGGGGCCATCTGCTTGCCACTTCCGGCAGCAGCCAGGGTGCGCACTTCAATGTGTCACATTTGCGATAGTCAGAAAGCCCATTATGCTGCTGGAATGTGCATTCCACCAGAGTAACAAGAATAGGATTCAGCTGCAAATCACAGAGTCTCCTTCACAAATGTTGAAAGCTGCACTCAGAACCTAGAATGAGAGGAATGAGATGTAGAAGTCTCTACCTGTTTTCCATCTGCCCCATTTTGAATTCACACTCTATATATTGTATTTTATTGCGACCATGAACAATCATAAGAATCATCAACCACTCTCCAAAGTTATTTTCTAAGTCTTATTAACTCAAAGGTAATATTTACTTCCTTTCCTTTGATCTATAACAAATTCATGATTAACTCCTATCACCTACACACATTCCACTCGTTAATTTCAAACACTTTCCCCCCCCCCCCCCCGATTATCTCTGCTAGGTTAACCACTGTTCCTGCTTAATCCCAGGGAACATATAAGATGTTTTTCCAGATGTGTACATTGATCTTGTTTTTCCTAGCAGGGAAAGAAACCAGTTTTGTTAGACAGAAAGGTGAAGAGTTGAACAGGTAAAAGGGTGAATAGGACAGACTTGAATCAAAGTCAAAACAGCAAGAGTTGAGTCAAGTTCATTTCTTGTTTGATTATTCATGATAGTCTAACTTTAACCAAGGAAGGCAGGAGCCTGGAGATCTGCCTCAAAGCTTTCTTACAGCCCAATCCTATGCATGTTTACTCAGAAGTAAATCCCATTTCAAAAGCTTCTCATTATCAAACCAAATATTCAAAGGATCATAAATTTTGGTAGAGGTGAAACCCTCTTTTTGTTCATGGGTGGGGAGGAATGGAGGCAACCTGTGTCTAGTGTGCTCATCTTACAACACACACACACACACACACACACACACACACACACACACACACAAAATTATTCAGATTGTGAGCAGAGTCAGTCCTGGAACAATGGGGCAAACGTCTGCTCTCTCCTGCTCATTCTCCACTGAATATGCTGCATTTTGGTCCCGTCCTTTCCATGAGGTACTATAAGCTGCCTTGACGACAGCATAGCAAATGTTAATTACCTTTCAGAACACTCCCTAACAGGGAGGAGATAAAAATGGAAATCCTGAAAATGCCATTCTTCTGCACTCTATGCTGAGCCTCTGGAATGTATGTTGAGGACATCCAAGGACATACCAGATTGCTTCAGTGGAGCAGAATTTCCTACCCATAACCCACATCTGAGAAATCTTTCATTACAGAATTCCCCACTTACAGTGCATCTTTATTCCCATCAACTCATTCCCAGGGAGAGAAGATGACAGTTATCCAGAATGATACTGAGGTGAATGACTTTCTAAATCACTCACATGAGGTTATGGCAGGGAATTCAAAATCCTCGCATACTGTTGCTTGTTGAGTTGGATGGAGACTGGCCAACCCAAAGCACAAAGTCAGTTTATGCCTAGCTGTTGTATCATTCATTCCTTTTTTTCCCCTTTGTTTTTAAAGAAGGCTTGTTCTAATAACCCACTTATTTTATCTGGCAAGGACTGGTACAATCTGTTCAACCTAAATCGTATTGGGTTAGCCAGCTGATACTTTATACCCCCAAATTGGTCCCACATAATTGTGGGCAAGTACACTCACCCTGGACATACATCTTGACCCCTACCCAACGTCCTTGCTACAGTAATTGTACAGAAGGGTGGTTCAGACAAACTGCTCCCCCCCCATGTGATTACAGATAATAATAACCAGGAAGGATGGGGAGGAGCTAGGACATGCATACAAGGTGAGTGCACACCAGGGATGTGCGGTACGGGCGCAGCAGGTGAGGCAACCCTGTCCCCTCATAGTTCCCAGTAAAGCACTGCAGCCTCACTAGGGGATTGCACATGTGTGCCACCCACTTGCACTCAAGTAAGGGGGTAGTCGGTGTGCGCACAGTGGCGATTCTGGGGGGCCGCTGACGCGACACCCCCATGTGACCCAAATCCATGACGTCAGCTTCACGAGCACGCCCGGCACGGCTCCAATTACGTCCCCCCCCCGCTGTTTTACTTACTATTTTGGAGCCGTACAGGCTCCAGGGCGGGCAGGAGGGCCCAACGGCAAGACGAGCGAGGCGGAGGAGACAAGTACGTCCGTACATCCCGGAGGCAAGTACGTCTGTTCGCCACCACGTCCAACCCCCGCCCTGGGGCCCACGGCTCCCCCGCCCCTACCCCAACGACGCTTCTGTGCACGCAATCCCCCTGTGAGGCTGCAGTGCTTTACCAGGAACTATGAGGGGGTGGGGTTGCCTCACCTGCCTTGCCTGCACCTGACGTCCCTGGTGCACAAGAAGCACAAAGTATCATCTGAACCGACCCAGGGACTTGTGGCATTTAGATTCTTGTTTCTGTATGCCTATGAATAACAGAGGAAAGCAATGATTAGAGAGGGCTGATTCTTCATGCCCTCCTTGTGAGCTTCCCAGAGTAATCTGGTTGGCCGCTGTGGGAAATGGGATAATGGAACAAATGGGCCTTTGGCCTCATCCTGCAGGGTCTTATGTTTTTATACATTAGAGGAGCATAAAACTTTAAAACAAAATCAATATTTAGTTGTAATTGGGTCATGTTTAAATGATTGGTATTGGCGACCCTTTCACAGGCCATGTCATTAGCCCAGGAAAGGTCCAATTAACAGTCCAATCCTATTGGGCTTTAATGCTGGTGGAACGAGCGTTCTGCCAGCGGCGACTGCCTTACAGCAGTAGCAAAAGCACCTCTGACAATGCTTGGAGGTGCACAATGCTGGAGCACCAGCACTGAGGCCTCAGGTCTTGCATGTGGCAGTGGTTCCATCGGGACCTGCAGATCCAGGTAAGTTGGTGGGGGAGATGGGATGCGGTGAAGGGAGGGTGGAATGAGGTAGCAACAGAGGAAGGGGGAGGGAGGATTGGATTTGGGAAAGGAGCAGGTTTGGCAGCAGAGGAGTCCGCTGAATCCTAGCCCCCTTCCTAGACCTGATCCTGGGTCCATGTGGACCTGCACCAGCGATTTCACTAGCGCAGGTTCGAGTAGACACCTCTGCACCGTAGAGGCTTACCCTCAAGTAAGGGAATGAATGTTCCATTACCCAGAGGAAACCTTCCAGACTGGCCCCCCCCCCACACACACACAGAGGATGCAGCACGAATTGTTTTGGCATGCCTGCATTGGTGGGGGTAGAAAGCATAGGATTGGGCTGTAAGTGACATGCAAATGGAAGAGTTGATGATGGAGAACACTGATGCTCAGGCAGCAGACATTTGGGTATGGGCCCAACCCTTGTTTCCTGAATGAGTCCTGGTGAAACTAAGGAAAGTCCTATTGAAACATGGGAAGGGGCAGAGAACCTTGTCCAAACAACCCCCCCCCCCACTGCCACTTAGCATCAGTGGTCTGGAAATGCAAGAGACACAGGGTCCTTCATGGGTCACATCCTCTCCCACGCTCACCCTGTTTAGAAGAATTACTTTATTTTGGAGGTTCAGGTAGTGCTGGTGCCAGGAAGTTCTGGGCCCTGGGACAAAGTCCAGCCGTGGACCAACAGAGCCCCAGGTTTGCTGCTGCTGCCACAATGTCTTGGAGCTTCAAGGGTCAGCTGACTGGGCCCTCCAATGGATGAGGACCATTGACCAGTGGTTCACTTGGCTAACCCTTGGTGCTGCCTCTGGGCCAGTGGTTCCCAAACCAGGGTTGTGACCCAAATGAAGGTCGCCTGAATGTTCCTCCGGAGGATTACGGGAAGCAGAGTTCACTGTAAACTCAATCAAAGCCTTGCAGCTTCCCTTTCAGTACTCCAGAGCTCAGTAATGATGATGTCATCGCTGAGCACTCCAGATCATCATCATCATTATTAACATGCACCAACTCTAGAGGTTGCTGGACTGCGAGAAAATCTGTATTTTGGATCGTGGTCAAAAACATTTGGAAAACACTGCTCTAGGCTCAAGCCAGTGTGAACAAGGAGCTCATACAAATGACAACTTAGTGTTGTCATATGAACAAAGAGCCCTGCTGGAACAGATCAAAGGCCCATCTAGCCTAGTAGTCAGTTTCTCACAGTGGCCCACCCATTGCCTCTGGGTAGCCCACCAGCAAGAGATGAATCCCAAAATTCCTCTCCTGTAATTGGTATTCGAGGTCATTCTGTCTCTGTCATACTTACTTGCCAAGGTTCAATGCCCCTGTATGATGTATCCATGTCTTCTGATGGAGAAGCCATATATGAATGAGCGGACCACAAAAACTCTAGATCTCTAAAATTAGTACCATCTTGATGTGTTTTAAGGGTCTCTTTAATCTTTATAGTCCCATAATTCTCATTCTTGCATCCTTTTTTGCTTCAAAAATATAGTCATCTAAGAAGAAAGGTTAATATATAAATACTCCACCAATATGACTTTATGTGAAGAAGAAATAAGAGCATTGTCTAGGATGATAGCATGTTAATGATCAGTCCTTTTCTCTGGAGGGCTGTCTTCATAATTCCATTTTATTTGTTTTATTGTTTTGCAGAAATTGCATGGTCCTTTCTATCTCATCTTGATTTTTTTTTAAAAAAACCAACATATTCTCATTGTTAATCTCTAGTGACCTGTTCCATGACCTAAAGTTTTCATCTCTAAGATATCATTTTCCTCTTGACTCAACTAAATATGAAAATGTAGTTAAAATTTACTGCAAATGATATCAGCAGGCAAGCATGTAGAGATAATCCATTGCAAAGATTCCTCCTACGATTAAAAATACATTGGGGTTTTTAAGATCTCCAAGATTTCTATTAATTTGTCACTTTGATGCTCAGCATCATTGATAACACCTTCACGGCACAATCCTGACTAAGCTTCCAGCACCGGAAGCAGTTGCAAACGTGCCAGAAAGCACATTTGCGTCTACTGGGGAGTAAGGGAGGTTGGCGCAGAGGCCAGCTGCCCTCACTCCATCACCGGAACGCCCGAGCACCCGCCGGAAAAGGTAAGTCCGGATCTGGCGGGGGCGGTTCGGCAGGCAAGGGTGGGGGGCCATTGGCCTAGCCGGCCCGGGAGGGGATGGGAGATGGCTCCCGCCATATCCCGGTCCCTGCCGGGCTGGTTAGGCCATTGCATGGCCTCTTCTACTTCCGCCAGCTATTTAGCTGGCAGAAATTTATTTATTTATTTATTTACAATATTTTTACCCCGCCTTTCTCCCCGAAGGGACCCAAGGCGGCTTACAACATGGGATACAAATACAACAAATACAACAAATAATAACATTTAAAACAATAAAAACAATCCACAAAAGCTAGTAAAAACATCATCTAAAATTAATAAAAACACATCAAATTACAATTAAAACAGAAGCATAAAAAAACATAAAAAGCAGCAGCACTCCACCTGTGCAGGATGTTAAAAAAGGCAAGGACTCAGAAGGCCTCCTTAAACAGGAAAGTTTTCAGGCCTCGCCGGAAGGTCTCCAGGGAGGGAGCAGTACGTAAATCAAGAGGGAGGGAATTCCATAGGGTTGGTGCCACTACTGAGAAGGCCCTATTTCTGGCCGCCGCCCCTCGCACCTCCCTGGGCGACGGTACCCTCAAAAGGGCCTTCTTTGATGACCTAAGGAGACGAGCCGGAATATATGGAAGTAGGCGGTCTCTCAGATATCCTGGCCCCAGGCCGTATAGACTTTAAAGGTCAAAACCAGTACCTTGAATTGGGCTCGGAAACGAATTGGCAGCCAGTGCAGCCGCTGAAGAAGTGGCCCGACAGAGTTGAACCGCCTACCCCCAGTAACCACACGGGCCGCCGCATTCTGCACTAATTGCAGTTTCTGAACCGTCTTCAAGGGCAGCCCCACATAGAGCGCGTTACAATAATCTAATCGCGATGTCACCGTGGCATGGATCACCGTGGTCAGGTCTGCATGATCCAAGTACAGTCGCAGCTGGCGCACCAGCCGAAGCTGGGCAAAGGCCCCCCTGGCCACAGCCACCACCTGGGAATCCAGGAGCAGCTGCGGATCCAGGCGGACCCCCAAGCTGCGGACCTGCTCCTTTAGAGGGAGTGCAACCCCCTTCAGAGCAGGACGATACTCTAGCACCTGCATCGTGGATTTCCGGACCAGGAGAACCTCTGTCTTGTCCGGGTTTAGTTTCAGCTTATTAGCCCTCATCCAGGTCCCCACTGCCTCCAGGCAGCGCTCCTCAACAGCCACCCTGGAATCAGGTGGAAAGGAGAGATAGAGCTGGGTGTCATCGGCATATTGATAGCACCCAACTCCAAATCCCCGGATGACCTCTCCCAGCGGTTTCATGTAGATGTTAAATAGTATGGGGGACAAGATGGAACCCTGTGGCACCCCACACCTCAAGGGCCAGGGTGCCGAACAGGCATCCCCCAGCACCACCATCTGGGACCTATCTGCCAAGTAGGAGCGGAACCACCGCAGAACGGTGCCCCTGACCCCCAGCTTGGCCAATCGGCCCAGAAGGACACCACGGTTGATGGTGTCGAAAGCCGCTGAGAGGTCCAGCAGAACCAACAGGGACGCACTCCCCCTGTCCAGTCCTCGGCGTAGATCATCCACCAAGGCGACCATGGCCGTTTCCGTCCCAAAGCCCGGCCTGAAACCAGATTGAAAGGGGTCTAGATAATCAGCTTCATCCAGGACCCTCTGGAGTTGAGACGCCACCACCCGCTCAATTACCTTGCCCAAAAACCGGAGGTTTGAAACTGGTCGGTAGTTGTCCATTACTGTGGAGTCAAGGGAGGGCTTCTTCAGAAGGGGTCGAACCACCGCTCGCCTCAAAGCGAGCGGCAGCACCCCCTCTGCCAACGAAGAGTTGACCACCCTCCCCGTCCACTCGGCCAGTCCCTCCCGGGCAGATCTAATTAGCTAAGCCGGGCAAGGGTCAAGCATGCAGGCAGCCGGCCTCACACTCCAAAGGAGCCTGTCCACATCCTCAGGCTGTACAAGCTGAAAAGAGTCCCACAACACTGGACAAGCAGATGCCAAGGGGACAACCTCAGATATTGTCAATGAGGCATCCAAGTCATGGCGAATCCGATCGATTTTATCTGCAAAATGTTTAGCAAACATGTCGCAGCGGGCCACCGTGTGTTGCTCCTGATCTATTGGGGCGGCCTGGTGGAGTAGGCCTCGCACCACACGGTACAGCTCCTCTGGACGATTGCTTGCAGATGCAATGGTAGCAGAGAAGAAATTTCTCTTCGCTGCTATCACCGCCACGGAGTAAGTTCTATAATGGGCCCTACTCTGTGTCGAGTCGGATTCGGCACGAGTTTTCTGCCACCGTCGCTCAAGACATCTACCCCGTTGCTTCATCATTTGCAGCTCCTCAGTAAACCAAGGAGCCGCTCTGAGTCTGCGGCGTGGCAAAGGTCGCTCAGGAGCGATCTCATCCACTGCCCTGGCCATTTCCCCATTCCAGAGGTCAACCAGGGCCTCAGACAAGTCACCAGTCTTGGCAGTGGGGAAGCCCCCCAGAGCCCTCAGGAAACCTCTGTATCCATTAGCCTCCGGGGGCGGACCATAGAATGCGGTCCCCCGCCTTTGCAGAGGAAGGAAGCTGCAACAAGCCTAAACCTTACCAGAATATGATCTGTCCATGACAACGGAGTGATGTCAATCTCCTCCACTTCCAGATCACCGCCCCCTTGCTCAGCTGTAAACACCAGGTCCAGTACATGTCCCGCCTCATGTGTCGGGGCCAAGATCTTCTGGGACAGGCCTATGGTTGTCATGGCGGCCATGAAGTCCTGAGCCGCACCAACCTTGGGCACCTCTGCATGAACATTGAAGTCCCCCAGCACTAATAGGCGGGGAGACTCCAGCGCCAAGGCCGAGATCACCCCTGTCAGCTCAGGCAGGGAGACTGTTGGGCAGCAAGGCGGGCGGTACACCAACAGAATCCCTGTCCTGTCCGGCCCTCTCAGCACAACATGGAGACATTCAAACCCAGTGAACTGCTGAACGGGGCACCTGGTAAGGGAGATGGATTCACGATAGACCATTGCAACTCCTCCTCCCCGTCCCTGTAGTCGTGGCTGCTGCACCACCTGGAAACCTGGGGGACAAAGCTGGGAAAGGCCTACCCCTCCCGCCTCATCCAACCAGGTTTCTGTGATACTTACCAGGTCGACGTTCTCATCCAGGACCAAGTCCCGGATGAGGTTGGTTTTATTATTAACGGACCTGGTATTTAAAAGCAGCAGCTTCAGATTCAGGGAGTCACTGCCAAGAGTACCAGTCATCCAAGAGTTGGGGGAGAGACCAGAAGGAGAGACAATCTGTCTATGATGGACCCTCCTTCTCCTGGAACGGCTTGTCTGACCCCCACCACCATATCTTCCATGGCCCGTCACTGCCTTGATAGTGGCACCCTCCCCCTCCCCCAAGCTCCCTCCCAAGATGAAACACATAACTTACCCAGCAAGGCCACCCTTCTGAGCCTGGCCTCTCAGCTCAGTCACTGAGCAGGGCCAGCCACAAGATGTAAACTGGCTGACCCTAAAGCTGGGCGACCCGCTGGCACGGCGTATATATATGTTGGCACTCCCTCGTGCTGCTGTAGCTGATGTGGAACTCTTCTTTCCCCACAAGTGAATAAAAAAGGGGGGGTAGATGGTCTGCTGTCCGAATGCCCAGGTCATTGACTCTGCTGAGACGATCTTTCTGGTCCTCCAGGCGCGATCCACTGGGCGAAGAGCCCTTAGGCTCTTGCCCTTCGGCTCGCCCCAAAGGCTCGTGCCTCTGGCAAGCCAGAGGCTTTCAGTTGGCTCACCTGGGGAAGAGATTCAATCGAGCCTTGAGTGCTGAGATCCAGCCCCCAGAGGCTCAGGTGTTTCCAATTATGGGTCCTCTCCCCTGCCCCACAGAGTTGCAGCAGCAGCAGCAGCAGCCACAGAGATTTTAAACAAGCTGACTGCCTACCAGAGGCTTTCAGTTGGCTCACCTGGGGAAGAGATCCAATCGAGCCTTGAGTGCTGAGATCCAGCCCCCAGAGGCTCAGGATCCGAGGAGACCTATCGGGCCGGCCCCGGTTTACACCCAGGGAAGGGGACGAACATCCCCTTCTCCGAGGAGACCTCTGGCCCACCATCTGACAGGCAGCCTCGGGCTCAGGATCCAGATAGCGACCCTGGGCCGCCGGCCAGATCTTTACATAGGATTGCACTGTCAGTCTGAGAAAGTAATAATAATAATAATAATAATAATAATAATAATAATAATAATAATAATAATAATAATAATTTGGATCCCTCGAAAACAATGCTATCAATCCTGGCATTTCATTATGAATTCACATTTAATATAGGCAAAGAAGCAAAGGAAGCACCAAAAAATACAGGGTGTTCATTCCATATAGTAACTGATGTGGACAGCTTTAGCAGAAAGAAAGAAAGAAAGAAAGAAAGAAAGAAAGAAAGAAAGAAAGAAAGAAAGAAAGAAAGAAAGAAAGAAAGAAAGAAAGAAAGAAAGAAAGAAAGAAAGAGTTTCACAGAAGTTTTGATCCTATTGCACATGCTAAAAGCTCTCTACATTTGCAGCAGACGAAACTATAACTTCCTGCATGCATTTTGTATTGGGGCATCTATTGCCTTGTAGCCCTTAAGAATATAAGAACATAAGAAAACCCCATAAGAAAACACAGTGGCCCCACCAGATGCCTCAGGGTGCAAACAGCCAACAAGATAACCTGTTTCCTGCTGCCACTCCCCTGCACTTGGCACAGAGAAAACCTCCTTCTAAAACCAGGAGGTTGCTTATGGCTTGTAACCTGTGAAGGTCTTTTCCGCTCTTTTCTGCACCTTTTCCAATTCAACTATATCCTTTTTGAGGTGTGATGACCAGAACTGGACACAATACTCCAGATGTGGCCTTACCATTGATTTGTACAAGGGCATAATGATACTGGCCATCTTATTCTCAATCCCTTTTTTAATGATCCCAAGCATGGAATTGGCCTTCTTCACAGCCGCCGCACACTGGGTCGACACTTTCATCGACCTGTCCACCAGCACCCCAAGATATCTTTCCTGATCCGTCACAGACAACTCAGAACCCATTAGTGTATATGTGAAATTTTGGTTTCTTGTCCCAATGTGCATCACTTTGCACTTACTTACATTGAAGCGCATCTGCCATTTTGCTGCCCATTCTCCCAGTTTGGAGAGATCCTTCTGGAGTTCTTCACAATCCCTGCTGGTCTTCACCACCCGGAAAAGTTTAGTGGCATCCGCAAACTTGGCCACCTCGCTGCTTATCCCCAACTCCAGGTCATTTATGAACAAGTTGAAAAGCACCGGTCCCAAGACCGATCCTTGGGGCACATCGCTTTTCACCTCTCGCCATTGTGAAAATTGCCCATTGACACCCACTCTCTGTTTCCTAGTCTTCAACCAGTTCCTAATCCATAGGAGGACCTGCCCCCTTATTCCCTGACTATGGAGTTTTTTCAGGAGCCTTTGATGAGGGACCGTGTCAAACGCCTTCTGAAAATCCAGGTATATAATATCCACGGGTTCTCCCGCATCCACATGCCTGTTGACTTTTTCAAAGAATTCTAAAAGGTTTGTGAGGCAAGACTTCCCCTTGCAGAAGCCATGCTGACTCTCCCTCAGCAAAGCTTGTTCTTCTATATGCTTTCCGATTTTATCCTTGATGAGGCTTTCCACCATCTTCCCCGGAACAGATGTTAGGCTGACCAGCCTGTAGTTTCCCGGGTCCCCCCTCCTTCCTTTTTAAAGATTGCCGTGACATTAGCTATCCTCCAATCCTCTGGCACAGTGACCGTTTTAAGGGACAAGTTGCATATTTTGGTCAAGAGGTCAGCAACTTCATTCTTGAGTTCTTTCAGAACTCTTGGGTGGATGCCATCCGGGCCTGGTGATTTATTGATCTTTATTTTGTCAATTAAGTCTGAGACGTCTTCTCTTTTAACCTCTTAATTCTTTAGTCAGGGGAGGCCGTTCAGGCAGCGGTATTTGCCCGAGGTCTTCTGCCGTGAAGACAGACGCAAAGAACTCGTTTAATTTCTCTGCAGTCTCCAAGTCCCCTTTTATCACCCCTTTCTCTCCCTCACCAGAGGACCAACCGTTTCCCTGGCAAGTTTCCTGCTTCTAACATATCTGAAAAAGCTTTTGTTATTCCCTTTTATGTTGCCTGCCATACGTTCCTCAAAGTCTTGCTTGGCCTCCCGTATCATCTTTTTACATTTTTTTTGCCACAGTTTGTGCTCCTGTTTGTTTTCCTCATTAGGGCAAGACTTCCATTTACGGAAGGAAGCCTCCTTGCCTTTTATAGCCTCTTTAACTGTGCTTGTTAGCCATGCTGGCACCCTCCTGGATTTAGTCGAGCCGTTCCTCCTTTGTGGGATACACTCCCGCTGGGCCTCTATTACTGTTGTTTTAAACAGACTCCACACACTCTGGAGCGATTGGACTCATTTTACATTCCCTTTCAGCTTTTTTTTTTTAACTAGTCTCCTCATTTGGGGAAGTCTGCCCTTCGGAAGTCAAGGGTTTTTGTGTCAGATTTGCTCGGCACTGTCCCCCCGACATGCATGGCGAAACAGATCGCAGCATGGTCACTGTTCCCCAATGGTTCAGTAACATTTACATCACTGACCAGATCTTGAGTGCCACACAATATCAAATCCAGAGTCACCTGTCCTCTGGTCGGCTCTGTGACTAGCTGCTCTAAGGCACAGTCTTTTAGCATATCCAGAAATCCAGTCTCTCTTTCATTACCAGAGCATGCGTTGATCCAGTCGATGTGAGGATAATTGAAGTCCCCCATGACTACAACCCTGTCTCTCGTTGACACCTCCCTGATTTGCTTCCTCATTTCAAGATCCCCTTCAGGTTTTTGATCTGGAGGACGGTAGCATGCCCCTACTATTACATCGCTCTTTGAGCCTAGTAATCTAACCCACAGTGATTCTACGGAGGAGTCAGAGCCCCCCTCCAACTCTACTCTGGTGGATTCTACCCCTTCTTTGACATAGATGGCCACCCCACCTCCAACACGCCCCTCTCTGTCCCTCCTATAGAGTTTATATCCTAGAATTGCAGTATCCCACTGGTTCTCCGCATTCCATCAGGTTTCCGTTATACCTACTATATCAATGTTTTCCCTAGCCACCAAACATTCCAGTTCTCCCATCTTTGCCCGTAGACTTTGGGCATTTGCATAAAAGCACTTATATACCAGGTCCCCCAAGGAGGGCACTCTCTACCAGCCTATCTAGATGAGAGGCGATGTCCGCAACCTTCGCACCAGGCAGGCAAGTCACCATGCGGTCCTCACATCCGTCACAGACCCCGCTCTCTATGTTCCTGACTATAGAGTCACCCACGACAAGAAGCCCCCTTCCCCCCCTCCTCAGAGGAGTATCCATAGTGCGACTGGATACGAGCCCATCACCTGAAGAAGGGGTCCCCACTGGGGAATTGTTTCCCTCTTTTCCAGAGCGACGTCCTCCAGCCCTGAGACTCCCTTCCCTGGCAGCTGAGGAGCTGGCCAACTGAGGGTGGGACGATGCCTCCACGTCCCTAGAAGTCTCACCCTGGTCCCTCTCTTCCCGTCTCTGCTTCTCCAGGTCAGCAACCATGGCTTCAAGGGAGCGAACCCGTTCCCTGAGAGCCTGGAGCTCTTTGCACCAAGCACACACCCATGACTTATGCCCAAGAGGCAGATAATCATACATGTAACACTCGGTGCAAAACACTGGATAGCCCCCGCCCCTCTGCTGGCTTTGTCTGCAATGCTTGGCCCTTGCTGCAATGCTGGCCCTTGGCTGCAATGCTTTCACTTCTACAGAGTAATCCAAGTTTGAAAGACTCCAAATCCTAGCAGGGCTACTCTAGAGCAGCTCTTCTGAAGAATGGGATTCTTGCAACAGAAATGTATTTCTCAGTTATTACTGTGATTTTTCTTCACAATCAAGGACACAAAACGATACCTGAAGGGCCTATGAAGAGCTCACTGGAATACCCTCTTCAATTTCTACAGCCATATTGAAGCATCAGCCAGCATCCACAATGATTTGCCTTTTCCCGTCAGCTGCTTTTAAATCAAAGCTGACCATTTTGTACTAGTTCCACCATACTTTTTCCCCCCTTCAAACGCCCTTATTCTTATGCTTACATTTCAGCCAGTTGTCAGGATAGATCCTACCATCGAAGCAGGCAAATATACTGGGCAATCGTGATGTTTATTTTCTTTGGAGATGTCACAGGCATTTGGTTAGAGATGCGCATAATGTCAAGTGCCCCGATGAATGACACAGGCAAAATTGGACTGGACACAACTCTGCTTGCAGTCTAATGCAAGCAGGTGAGCAGGGCTGAATTCAGCTTGATCCTGCAAGCTACCACCACCACACCTTCCCCCCTATCTTGAAGCATGGGGGAAAGGAAGACACCATTACATGCAGCTGGCATTACAGTTTCTGGTGGCGCATGATTCCTGCCCTCTGCAGCAGGAAAGACATGCTGTGGAGGGCAGGAGCATGATTCCCACTGTGAAGAAGGTTCCCAGGGGCCTTCGCTGTTACCGGGCATGCTTTTAAGACATGCGTCATGTGTGTGCATGGGAGTAATCTGTTGCATGTGCAGGGAGCAAGTGTCAGTGGCACTGCTCAGTGGATTGGCATAAAATGAAGAAGGCGATAAGGGTAAAAGTGCAACAATATATAACTTTTATTGTGGGGATGGTAACACAATAATGGGGAGGGGAATCAATAATGCAGTGCAATGCAATACATGCAGCAATCAATCACACAGTTAAACTCTAAATGTAAGCAGCTTCGAGGTAGAAAGAGGAAACCTTTACAAGGAGAAGGAAGGGGGCATGTAATGGCACAAGCAAGAGAGGCAGAGGCGTCGCTACGGTGGGGGCGGCACTGTAAGTTCCGCACAGTTCTACTCTGCATTACAAAGTGGCCCCGCCCCTTCACTGTCTGAACCATTCAGTGCGGTGAAGGCAACGGGCAGGGAGTCTCCTGCCGAGGAGGTGGGGCCCACTTTGTACCAGGGAGTAAACAGGGACTAGGACAGCGCGGAACTTACGGTACTGCCCCCACCTCTGAAGAGAGGGAAGGAGGAAGAGCAGGATGTAGGGAGATCAGGAGAGGGAACTGGAGCTGGAACTTGGATTTTTGCAGTGGCAGGAGGAGAGGGGAAGAGGAGAGAAACCAAGGGAAGGAAAGAAGGATAAACAGAAAAGCACCAAGATTCCTGCAAGGAGTGAGCCCTTCAGCAGACCATAAAATCACTTCATTCCCTTGCAGTGGGAGGGCTAGTCTCTCCCACTGTGTGGTTCCTCTTCACCGGTACTACAGGTGCTCAAAGGTGTTTCTTCCTTTACATTGCTGGGCAGCCTGGCTATTCAAGCAATTGCTATGACAGTTTGGTGTCTCCCTGGAAGGGATGCCTGGGATTAATCTTCGGGCCTCCCCCAAAACAGTTCAAAAAGCCCTAGGTAGAGGAGGAAAGGGTGGCAACTCATAAGGGTCACATGCAAAGCCTCAAAGATTTGTTCATGATTCACTGAAACACACATAAACCCTTGAGCTCTTTTGGGTCACATTTAAGAATGCTTGTGCATCCTTAAAACCCATCTATCCCCGCGGTATGATTTCCCCAGAATCCCCAAATGTCAGTGTTTACAACATGTGTAAGGGACCCCCAATGTGATATAACCACATTCCCAAAAATTCCCAGGTGTTCCATACACCTGGGGCAGAGGCGTTGCATTGGCCACTCATTGGATTTTAAAGGTTAAGCAAATTAGTCCATTCACTCCTATGGAAAGCATAGACCTGACAACACAAGATTTCAAACAAACACATACTTGTGTTTTACACACAGCTTCTGTGCTTCAGGGGTGTTTAGGGGTATGTCTCAGCTAAGTGTACCCCAAGTTACAAGTCCGTTCCTCCAAGGGTTTTTTTATGGCCCTTCAAATTCTTGAAATATGCAGCATTAGTTGTGAGTTCAGCATGAAAATGCTCGAAGATCACAATGTTGTGCTTTACACACAGCTTCTGTGCTTCAGGGATGTTTAGGGGTATGTCTCAGCTAAGTGTACCCCAAGTTACAAGTCCGTTCCTCCAAGGGTTTTTTTTTTAATAATTTTTTTATAGGTCCTGACAGTTCGTTTGCAAAGGCAGTTTCTGCTTGTGGCCATTTAAAAATTAAATTTACAGGAACAGCATTAGAGTTCCCTTTAAGGGCCAACCAGTGTTTTGTGAACAGCTCTGTAAAACTGATCACCTGCACCTGAGCAGTTGGAAACAAAGTGGATTCAAAAGCCAGGACCCTGGCCATGAAAAAAAGCCAGAAATCCACTCACAAAGTATAGGAAATGATGCAATATGATGAAAATGGCTGCATTTAGGTCTATTCTGCTACACATAAAGCTCCAATGAGGGGTTTGAGCACCGCCTGATGCTGCTCCTGTTTACAGCTGTGTACAGCTGCTCCCCTGGACCTGAGGTGCTCCAAACAAGGTGGATTCAAAAGCCATGAAAAAAAGCCAGAGTTTTCATTTTAATTTCAGTGAGGAGGGGGTGCCCTGCAACCAATTCCTGAACCTAATTTTCCCTAAAAACAGTGATCTTTGCTCTTCTGGGGGGGGGGGTCAGTGGGGTGACCCTAGAACTCTGAAAAAAAAAATCTTTGAGAATGGGTTCACCGGTCTAATTTCCACAAAAAAAATCCAGAAAAATTGGGGGAAGCCCTTTTTCCCCCTATTTACTTTCAGGCGTTGCTCTAAACACTCAACGGGAATATAAGCAGGTAGTATCTTGCTTCTGATTAATTCCTTCTTTGATCCAGGCCTGTTTTTAGACTGTCCTGGGTAACTCGCAGGTGAACCCATTCAGGATCGGATGGCCAAGGAAGGATCTGGAAGGTCGGATATTTTCTGCCAAGAAAACAGAACATAAAACTCTGCACATTTTAAGATAATTCTGCAACCTAAGTATTATTCCTAACTTAGGGTCCCTTGCCCACTAATCATTGCAGTTAGGAAGTTTGCTATCTTGAACATTAGCCAGGAACCAAAGATGGATATATACAGTGTATATGAGTGAATGCACCTGCAAGTACAGATTTACTTCCTATTTTTGTCATAGCCATTCCTACTGCCAAAAAGAAAAGTCACTTTTCACTTTGAAAAGCAGTTTGTGTTTTCAGCAGTGAGAACTGCTCTTTCATGTCAAAAACAGAAAATGAAACTCCAACTGTTTGTGTCTCTATTTTAGATCCTAACCACTGTTTCCATTTTGAGAACTCATAAATGTTTCAGAAGATATTTTGGATATGTTTCCATTTGTAGCTTGTTAATCTGCCAAATAATTTTGAGATATGTTTTGGAAAAAAAAATGTTTTCCATCATCTTATTGTTTGATAACACTTGTGCCCCAATCCTATTCCCTACTAGCCTATGCTATCCAGCAGCACCAACGGAGTGTATGCTGCATCCTTGTGTGTGTGTGTGTGTGTGTGTGTGTGTGAGTGAGTGAGTGAGTGAGTGTGAGTGAGAGAGACCAGACGGCCTGGGAGCAGTAAGTAAAAATATTTTTTACTGTTGTTCAGTCGTTAAGTCGTGTCCGACCCTTCGTGATCCCATGAACCATATCCCGCCAGGCCTTCCTGTCCTCCACTATCTTCCTGAGTTTGCTCATTTTCATGTTCGTTGCATCGGTGATGCTGTCTAACCATCTCATCCTTTGCCTTCCCCTTCTCCTTTTGCCTTCAGTCTTTCCCAGCATCAGAGTCTTCTCCAGAGAGTCCTCTCTTCGCATTAGGTGGCCAAAATCTTTGAGCTTCAGCCTCAGTACCTGTCCTTCCAGGGAACAGTCAGGGTTGATTTCATTTAGGATTGACTGATTTGATCTCCTAGCAGTCCAAATTATCATCATCACATACTCTACATACATATAAAAAGGTTTTGATCAAACGTCACAAACACGAATGCACATTGAGGATCATGTCTATGATTGATATTCTAGTGTTACATTCCTACATTAATTTTCTGTAAGCCCCTTTTCCTGAGTGCATATGAGTCAGTTTTTCCATTTCCACAATTTGACATTTTCCAAAAAGTGTCTCTGCTCTAGCATAGTATTTAACTCGCACTGTCTGGTATACACAACGTTTGCAGCCATGAAGGTGTTCATAACACAGAAGCTTTCCTTAATTAACGACATCTTGAATTAAACCCAACAAAATCATTTTTAAGTCAGTTTCATAAATTACTTTGATATCCATTTGCCATATCTAGAGGAATTAAGACAACATCATAAATGTAATAGAGCAGTGTGCAACATCACCTTCGCAACTCGCAGGAAGTATGAAGCCTTTGAATTGGCCAGACTAGGAGGATATAAATCCTAGGACCCTGACCCTGTTTGCCTGGACAACAAAGCAGCATCTTCTGCTTCCTGCATTTCAGGCACTGTGTGCTGGATAGTCTAGATCAGGGTTCCAAATCCCTTCCCAGCTGAGTACCACCTCTGGCACCACTCTCCTTCTGAGTACCACCGGAAGTGACTGGCGATGACATGATCTCCAGTTACTTTTGGGTTTTCAGAAGCCAGAAAACACAAGGAGGAGGCTCTGATCAGGTAGGAGGGCCCTACTCAGCATTCCTGAGAGGCTCGGCCAAAGGCAGGAGCTTCTTGGGAGCAAAAACTCACCACCAAAAGCATTGCATCGGAGTGGGGTTCCAGTGGTCCAGCAGTCTGAGTACCACCAGCAGTTGGCCACTGGTGTTACTAGTACCACAGGTTGGGACCCCCTGGTCTAGATGGAATCTGGTAGGAATTCCCAAAAGCCATGCTCCTAGCCTAGGCTAGATCTTACACACACATTGCTTCTTATACCTTGTTTTTCCCCATTATCTTCAGTATCAGAGACTGCTGCATTCATAGGGACACACAGTTGGTATGTAAACACAGAGAATTTTAGCGTGCACAACACATTACACAGAGTATCAGGACAGGTCCCTGCCCCAAGGAACTTGCATTCTAGACCTTGACAGAAGAGAGGCAACAGAAGGAGTGATGTGTCTGCATCAGAGCTGCTGCAAACCCAAGAAGTCACTGAAGTTGGGTACAAACATTTTGGTGAATGGATTTGTTGACTGATTTTTTAGTAAAAGCTAAACATGTTGGTATTCTGAGTTGTTTTTCAGTCGCTGAAAAGAAGGAGATCATGAATCAGATATTGTGAACTTCTTCACCTTTCTGTAAATTCATAACTACATATACTGCTTGAAATGTGGTGCTTGTAATTGATGACTTGTATGTGAAAGAAGGTGCTGAAATGCACGGTCAGCTATTTATTGGTGGAAACCACAAAAGGACTTTGTTTAAAATTGTTGATATTAAACTCATTTCTCTCCCTCTGTATTTTATAGCAAAGTGAAAAATCCCAGTAAACAATTCTGTTCATCCCAGACACATTGAAGTATAACGGCTTCTGGAATGTGGCTTCCTGCCAGTTTTATAGTGATGCAAAGGCCTGAATCCCTCCTCATATGTTAGTTTGCCGCATTTACTGAATGAGGGAAGCAGCAGCTGCCAGCGGAACTACGGTGGAGCGCCTGGAGCAGGAGCTCCAGGCGCTCCGGGGGCACGCGCGGAGCACTCACCGTTGGAAGCGCCGCACTGGAACGGCCCTCCCTCCCTAGAGCCCGTTTGGCTCCAAAATGAGTCTAAAACGGGCAGGGGGGCACAAATTGGGCAGGGTTGGGTGCGTTGACGTGACGCTACGCAGGCTCCGCCCCCACGCGCCCGGGCGCCGGGAGGGCACCCGTCATTTCTGGAGGGAAGGGGGGAGAGGACATGCCAATTGAACCTGTCTCCCAGCAGCTCTATGCTCAGTGTTCAGGAGCAAGAGGATAGATCCGCATACTCCATGTGGGTGGAAACCTAGCAGGCATGGTCTCCCTCTTTGTATTCAGTGGATGCAGTGAGATTAATATAAGAAAAAAAATAGTATGAGGTTTCAACTGGACATGACAATGGCACAGCCTGTATGTTAGAATGTGGGTTGTGTTCAACAGATGTATAAATGGATAGGACATCAGGGATCAGCTAGATTGGGCACTGACTGAGGACCCACATCTATTAGTAAGATCACCTGGCCCAGGCCAACTCCTAAACCCTCAATACCAATGGCAGGGAGAGCACACAATGCAACATCAGGAGATATGCAAGGTGTCATAGGGGACCCAATGCATGTTTTGCCCCACATGCCGGCTCTGGGTATAAAGAATGGGATGCGATTTCATGCAAAGAAGGGGCGAGCGGGAAGAGCTGAATTCTTCACCAATCCATACTTTGCCCTTAAACAGCATTCCCCCAGATGCTTTCAACAGAGAGAGTTTACTTCTGGCTTTGGAGTCCAATTAAAATAAAGCAAATGAGGATGGGTTCCGAGAGGGGAAAGTATGGGATTCATTCACAGCCCAGTCCTATCCTTTTCCCTGAAATATCATGCTGCCATCACAGCTGGACAGACCCTGTCAACCACACCATCTCATTAGACAGAAATTCACTCATGGTGTAATTCACCATTCTTTTCAACTGAACAGCACTTAACAAGGGAGCAGCACTTGGTGGAATAGATTTTAAAATATAAAGGACAGAAAATGATCTGCCGGCTCTTCCTCTTTTTGTTTTTCGTTCTTTTTCAATATAAATGATGGCCATAACTATGAGGAATCCGTTCTGCTGTGTTTTCTTTGTTACAATAAGTCAAGAAGCGCTGAAGTACTCTTTTGCTGTGCTTTTGAAGAGTGTATCTCAAGTTTTGTTCTCGGTATTTCTTTTTGGTAACAACAATGGTTGTGATCCAGAATGCGGCAGCAGGGGGGAGAGCACATGCTGTCTTCCCTGACGCATTGCAACTCATTTGTTAAAAGTGGTGGGAAAGAGGGTCAGAAAGCTGCTGATCAGAAACAAAGAAAAACACAGTTCCTTCTATAAGAGCAGGATTGCAGCTCACAATACTTATTAAGCGACGAGTGTTCCTATTTAGCAACAGAATGGGTTGAGCATGCTACTCATTATACATGAGGTTGCCCACTAGGAACTTCGTTCATGATCAGTATACCCCTTGCAGTTGGGTGTGCTCTTCAACCCAGCTCTACACCTGAGTGCCCAGGGCACCTTTGCCCAGCTTAGACTGGTCTGTCAACTGCATCCTTTCCTGGATTGGTCAGACATGACTGTGATTCTCCATGCACTGGTGTTGCCAAGAGACTTAAAAAAAATATATTTGTTGCCAAAGAGACCTTTTGAAATGGGTTGTGAGCTAGAATGGAACATGTGCATGACCGGACTGTATCAAGGAGGAACGTGATGGCCACGCCGCATTCCTGTGCCAAGCCTGTGTGGAGCTATGATTTAAAAGGTTTCCCCAGCCACTAGGAAGCCATGAGGGAAGAACCTGACCAGCAGAGGCGAAACAAGGGTGGAGCGAAGGCAAGTAGTTTTGCAAGACTCCGTTACACTGGAGTTAGCGGCCCCTCCCCCTTGCTGTTGGAGCCATTCTGGCAGCAAAGGCAACACGCAGGACACTCCCCTGTTGCTGCTGGAATGGCTCCAACAGCAAGGGGGAGGGGCCGCTGACTCCAGTGTAACGGAGTCTTGCAAAACTACTTGCCTTTGCTCCACCCTTGTTTCGCCTCTGCTGACCAGCACCCACCATTTCAAAGGCCATGAACCAAAATGCTCACAAGCATGTAGGCACATTCCATCCCCTCCACCGACATAGTCCCAAAGACATGCTAAAGGACCAGTCTGGCAGCGAGAAGAAAATCCACAAGAGATCACTGGGAAATGACTCACCCCGGACCTTTCAGAACCTCTACCCCCAACAACTGGAACCAGCGGCGTCGCTGGAGGTGGGGCAGAACACTAAGTTCCGCAGCGCGCTGACCTACGTTACTCACCGGCACGAGGCGGCCCTGCCCCCTCACCTTCGGAGCTATTCAGTGGGGCAAAGGAAACGCGCAGGCCCCAGTTTCTAGTGGGCAACCTCATGTATAATGAGTAGCATGCTCAACCCATTCTGTTGCTAAATAGGAACACTCTTCGCTTAATAAATATTGTGAGCTGTAATCCTGCTCTTATAGAAGAGCAGAATCGAGAAGCCCCATGTCGTGGTTCGAGGCCTTGGAGGGAGGATAGGATACGGTGTTGGGACCCTGGAATGTTGGCTTATCTGCTCCAGTGGGGGCTCTGGAGGTAGTTGGATTCCAGGAGTCCAGGGTCTGAGGATAGGATACAGGGAGCACTCCTCTCTGTCTACATACTTGCCTCCATTGTTCCTCCTTCTCCTTCCACTCCCTGGATTAGAAAAGGAAGAAGGGGACAGGGAGGGAAGTTTGAGGTAGAACATTGAAGAGTGAGGGGAGAAGAGGCTGGCACAACATCGCAGTAGCGGCCCTCTACCCACCCACCCCCGCGGGAGGTGGCCGTCGCCCCCAACACACACACCCGCGCTTTTTGTCTCCTTTTTGGAGCCAAACGGCGCCTGGGAGGGCAAAACCTGCAGCCGACAACGGTTGCACGAACACGGGCCTGCAGCAGAGGGAGCACCAGAAGGTACACCCCCTGCGACCCCATACTTGGGGCCCACCGCCCCAACCGCCCCCACTGTAATGACGCCTCTGAAACATTGGGTAAGGAGCAGTGGCATTTGGCATGTCTCCTCAGGCACCAAGAGGTCTTGGGTCATCCTTGTATTTAGTGTCTAGGGTCCATGCAGATCAACAATGGGCAATTTAAATTTCAAAATAATTCAAATCATGCAAACAAATGAGCTGTTCCCCTCTTCCCCAGGATCAGTGGCAACCTTTTCTTCTTGCATCCACACTTCAGTCCACACCCCCACAGTGACATCTGCAGAAAAACAAAACTTCCTTTGATTCCAGTGGTTCATAGTGGCTCCCAATGAATGTCACTGTAAGTTTAAGCATCTCCAGAGTATTCATTCTAAATCATCAAAAGATTCAAAGGTCAGAAAAAGGTGCCTGACAAATGTTTGAATCTATGGAAATCACACTTTTTAGCATCTCAGAGAACAGAAGTTCTTATTACATTTCCAAGAATTCATCTTTAGGCTGAAAACAAAGGGCAGTTTTGGAGGCAAACATCAAGTATCTGAAATAAGAGCTTATAATGAAAATAATTTTTCAGGTTTTGCTAAAGAGCTGCTTGAGTAGCACTGTAATAGATGAGAGGTAGCCAAGACCGAAGGGAAGCGGTGCATTTTAATAAATCACAGCTTTAACGCTTGTTGTTTTATGAAGCAACTAAAAAACAAGTGTTATTAGTTACAACATAGGCTGGTTTCTAGTTTCTGGTTGTACTTTCACATCTCGGGTGTTTGTGTGTGGGTGTACTCAAAGAGAGAGAGAGAGAGAGAGAGAGAGAGAGAGAGAGAGAGAGAGAGAGAGAGAGAGAGAGATGAAATTTACTGCTTCATCTCCAATTTAACTCTTATGCATTGGTAGTAGGCCTGTGATAAATCTACAACAAAAATTGAATTAAATATTACAGTGTTTTGTTCTTTCTTCTGAGGGAACTCTTCCCAAGTCTCAGAAGGCATGCTAGAAAACCTGAAATAGAATCACAATCTGGCTTAGGAAGGATCTCTAGGAAGAGAAGTGGAAATGCCCATTTCCCCTTCTTTCCCTTCCGACAGTGCCTGGTGTGTGGGCAGTGCTGTATTCCAGGGCCTCTGAGAGGGGGGTTAAGGGGGTAAATAGTACCCGGGCCCTGGATCATAAAGGGTGCCCAGGAGCAGAAAAAGGGGACCCAGGAGCCAAACTCACATGAAAGGAAGGGGCCCAAAGGAAACTTTGTACCCCTTGATAAAATTCCTCTGAGTGGCCCTGCTGCATTCAGACCACCAACAGACAAAAAACTGGACCACTCTGGTTGCTGGGGAAGGGAGAAGAGACAAACTACCTTGGCAGGCACTTCCACTCCCTTCCTTCCCCCTAACTAATCTGGTACAGTTAGGCTCAACTTGCTCTTAGGCAGCAGGACCACTGCAAAAGAGCAAGCCAGGCTATTTGCCAATGATGGGTCAGGGGCCTTCTGAGGTTGCAGAGACTCTGGGAGGACATGGACACCCTGCCTTCTGAAGCCAGCCCTTCCTTCTGGTTAGGATGTAATTTAAGGAGGAGATTTGTATGTGTGCATGTTTGTGCAATCTAATGTTCTTTCCACATTGTCTATATGTCACTGTTTTGCATTTTTCTGTTCTTTCATAAGTAAAAAGCAAAGGGTACAATTAAGCTCTAAGGAACTTGTACTTTAGACAAGGCCAAGGGCTTGGATACACTTAGTGGGGTTTTTACTTTTTTAAACAAGGTTGGTCTTCTCCTTTGCCCCACTGCAAAGGAACATAACTGGGGTGGTAGTGGTCAGGTTGTATTAACCCTCTTCCCACCATGTCCGAGGCCACGTTGAGGGAGGCAAACAGCCAATGGGATGCTGCTTTTGAACGTGTCCCTTGGTGGTTCAAAAAGCAGTTTGCCAAATGGAGAGGAGAGGAGGAGGTACCACTGTTCAAGGACAGTAAGTTCAAAAGCCCCTTATGTGTGAAGCTTTCTCATGCAGCACACAGTCTCTTCCTGCCTGCTTTGTCTGGGCTTCTCCTCTCAGCCCCCCAATGGAGCAGCAGGAAACTGGTGGGCAGCCCATGATGATTTCAAACCAGATTACTAACTGAACTTCCACATTAAATGCAAGCAAATAAATAAACAAGGGAGCAAACATAGCAACAAAAAAATTCCTTCCATTGGATCAGTTCTGTGCTCATCCAGGAAGTGTTTGATTAGTTATGTAGACTTCAGGCTGCAACCGTCTATTAGTATGATCGAAAGCAAAGCGTACACGATCAAAACCATCTGGGTTTCTGTAAATCAGGGGCGGGGATCCTTTTCCCTGGCGAGGGCCATTTTAAATATTAGAAATTTGCTTGAGGGCCGGCTGTAAGGCCAGGCACCATTTTATTTATTTAATTAATTTTTGTCCCCACCCCCATCAGCCTCCGGAGGCTCCGCACTCACCGTCCGAAGCCGCCGCCGGGTCCGCATGTCACCTCCGGCGTACCATGCTGATGAGGGCAAGAGGGCAAGAGCTTGCCCTCATCGGCATGGTACGCATGTGCGAAATGGCCAACGGCCTGGTGAGAAGGGGTAGAGGCGGTGGCCAGGGAGGACATGCAAAGGCCCTCTCCCGGCCTCTGGTGGTGACGCGCGGACCCGGCGGAGCCTCCAAGGGCTGGTTGGGCAGCCTCCTGGCAATCTCTCCGGGGTCCGGACCGGATGGCCTCGGGGGCCTGATCCAGCCCTGGGGCCGGAGGTTCCCCACCGCTGCTGTAAATGAACAACTATTAATGAGCAGTACTGTGATAAACTGCAGTCCAAAGACTAGATAGTAATTCCATGACAATCCATAATCGTGAGCCAGAGAAACAGGCTTCAAAATGGATTTTTTTTCTTTTTTTACATCCCTAAGTAGGAACTCTGGAAGACAACTGACAGCGCAATCCTAGCGCTGGGGCTGCCGGCAGACCGATTGGTCCGCCAGCTGAACACATCGCAAATGTGCCATAAGAGCAGGCAAATATGCCACTCGAGAGCAGGGAAGGCCGGCACAAGGCCAGCCTCCCCTGCTTAGCTGCCGGAGCACCCAAAGGACCGCTGACAGACCCAGGTAAGGATCCAGCCCCCGGGGGGGCGGTCTGGCGGTAGTGGGAGGGCGACCATAGGCCCAGTCGGTCGGGGAGGGAGACGGCTTCGGCTGAATCCTGTCCCACACCGATAGGCTGAGCCGTTACACGGCCTCCTCCGACTTCCACCAGCGATTTCGCTGGTGGAATTCTGAGGAGACCGATAGGCCCCAGCCCTGGTTACACTCGGGGAAGGGGACAAGCTTCCCCTTTCCCGAGTAGACTTACCACCGCACAGGTGCCTGCCCACAGCGGTGCACGGGATCTGGTTGGGGGCCTTGGTCGCCCAGCGGATCCTTGGGCAGAATTGGGCTGCCAGTATCATAACTGAGTAACCCAGGCCTAAGAAGTTGATTTAAATGAATGACATGCAGAAACAGTGGTTTCTACTGCAGAATCTGTTGTGATGCTCTGAACTTGGCCACATCGGCCCAACGTACTATGATAAAGTCCTAACTGGTTTCCTCTGCTTGGCCACTCTCAAAGTCTGTAGAACGCAGTGTATTTGGTTGTTGGTGACCTGTCCCTCCTCCCCATCATCACCAGTACTTCACCATTTGTCCTTCACTGATTGGATATGAGAGAACAGCAGCACATACTAGGCTCTTCCTAATAACTCAACAATGTATTGCTTACTGGGAAAAGCCCCAGGCAAAACAGACTTATGGCGCCACCTCAGATGTACGCCAGCTCTGAAGCTGACGTACATCTGGGGTGGGGGAGTAAGGCCGGCCAGGCCTGAGAATTGGCCGAGGATATCGGCGGAGTGCACCGCCGATATACCCGCCCCCTCCCAGCCAGGGCCAGCCAATGGCCCCCTTTCCACCACACCCTCCCCCGCCCCTGCACCAACCAGCGTAGGACTTACCTTCACCTGTGGGTTCCGGGTCTGGAGGGCAGCAGAGTGAGGGCTGCCGGCCTCTGTGCCGGCGGCCCTTACTTTAGGGTTGTTGCAAATGTGCTTTCTAGCATGTTTGTGACACTTTGGAGCGGCGGAGTGTGCACTCCGCTGCACCAAAGTTACAGACGATTTGACTGGTGACCTATCTCTGGCCCAGGTCCACCTGGGGGTACGACTATTCAAGTCTCTGAGGAGATCAAAGAAGCTCAACCAGTCATACAAATGGTTTCCTCCAGCTCCTCACATAGCCTATCTCAGCGATTTTCAACCACTGTGCCACACAAATGGTCTGCAGGTGTGTCGCAGGAGTTTGGGGGAGGGTCACTTATTAGTCGGGCCATTGGGGGATTTGAGCCCCCCACTGACAGTGTGGTAAGCCTTTGTCAATTGTCAAAAAACTGATGGTGTGCCTTGACACATTTAGTGCCTTGTCAGTGTGCCGTGAGATTTTTTTTAAAAAGGTTGAAAATCACTGGCCTACCTCATCCTGAGGCTCTCTGGACTTACCTCTTAAAGAGGCAGCACACTGGATATACACTGCAGAATAAGCAAGAGACAACATCAGCTAAGACAGTCAACATCCCCAAGTCAGTGTGAGGCCCCTAGTTGTGCTTTTATGGCAGCAGCACAGATCTATGCTATGGTGTAACCATACCAAGTCTCACAAGATTGAACATTACATATTTTAAAGCTATTTCACAGTACAATTGTTTTCATTCGAGACATGTTTACAGACTGAACACCAATACTGAAAAATGACTGTGCACCTTATACAGTATATAGTGAAAGTAGTTAATGTAATGCTAGAAATTCTCTTTCAGTTGCGGAATTGGCATGAATTATTGGTACTCCCAAATGCAGTCCAGAATGAGAAAAAATAGCTTTTTGTTGTTTTTTCTTACCCTGAAAATCAGGACAGGAAAGTGCTGAAAGTGGCATGGGAGGAAATGCTGTGTTTCTAGTTTTCTGATAACTGACAAAAAGATTTCCATTTTTTTTTCAATATACCAGAAAAGAAAAATAATCAAGGCCATATCTGAATACTCTGCTGAGGCGTAGCAAAAGTGGTTTCTCGCAGAAACGCTGGCAATCAAAGGAAGCATTTTAAAAGTGTTTCTAACTATAAAGGTCAAGGATAATGTTCTGATTGAAACGGCTCCAAAGCATCTTTTGTTTTCTAAAATGTTGTGTACCTTCCAATTTAATTTCATGAAGCTTTATGGATCTTTGTCCCTTCAGACATGGGGAAAATATGCATAAGAGCACCAATCTACTGCTACATAGTTAGAAAAGGAACCAAATATACCTGCAGGGAACTGAAATATCATCCGCTTGAGCAGGTGAAGAAAAAAAAGTTTCCAAGGCTATCTTCATTCTTTTATTTCATAAGTTCATTCATTTAGCATTCCATTTACATCATTATTTAGAATTGGCAGCCCTAAAATGATGCTGTATTGAAATTTCGAAAGCAGTACAGACACTTTCCAATGACCTTGATGTTTGCCCCCCCTTTTTTTCAAAACGTGGCCTGATTTGTTTGCAACAGCTATCTCTACCTATTTGATTGGCCGTCACATTTTTATCTGCAGTGTAATTATGCCCTACTGATGACACGTTATGGTCTTCTAGATTGCATATGTTGCATCAAATGGGTGGGCGTTTATGCATACTGGTGGATAATAGATGGTCCAACATTCCCCCCCCCCCAACACCCAGGCCATTCCATAGATTAAAGATTGCTTCACACAGAAAGTCATCACTGCAAACTCTTTAATACCAAGCAAACACACAGTACTAAGTGGCATGAGAAACACTTATCATAAGATGAATTAAAGATTAAAAAGTCTGCCTTCAAAACCTCCACCTTTATCTGTCGCCTTCCATCCTGGCTAACAGAGCATTCTGAAAAAATCACCATTCCTGGGTTCCCCTTGCTTATGTCCTTAAAATCTATATCATGGGAGATACGTGCTGGAAATAAAATGTGTGTGTGGTAGAAATTCCTTTTTGACTTGACAATGTACAGTATCTGAGATAAAGAGGACCTGTATGGAGTCCAAACCGAGTGCTCTGGTTTGGCTGTCTTCCCCCCCCCCCCCGCCCCCTCAGCAAATGCATTGTCAAAACAGAGTGAGAAAACGGAAAGGTGCGTGTTACAAAATGAGCATGACTGCTAATTTGCATCTGCCCTTTCACTCTAGGTGGATTCAGTTCAGATCAATATAATCTTAATCCAGATGCAGGAACTACTTTGTCCCCATAAAATACTTGATGTGTGGAAGTTGTGTGACTAGATCTCCAATTGTTTTCCTTTGGAACTGTAAAATCAAATGGCTGCCAATTTGACTTGAGCATTGGTGCTGAGAGGAGAGTGTGCTTTAATCTTTTCTCCCTTTCCATTCCCGCGGTCTGAACTGCCCCGGCTGTTTTTGGCCCCATTGGCCGCTGGGCGAGACCACTCCCGCATTAACAGAACCCCATGAGGTCTCTTGTGTGGGAGATCCAAGACAACATTCTTCTACACAACCTGGGTAGCTGCCAAGGGCCCAGTGCACTGAGGGGTCCACCACTAATGCCTGCCCTGGTCCCCTGGGGAAGACTAGAACCAGGTGGCTGCTGGCAGGGTGGCCTTCTTCTTGTTACCATGGCAATAGATGGAAGATTCTTTCATGCTTAGCAGGCCAGCAGCACCAACAGCCATCTAGTCAGTGGCTGCTGCCCTCAGTGTTTTCTTCCTCCAACAGTGCCCCATATATTGTTGCTGTTTCCAGCCACAGCCATCACATCCATGTCATGGAGGGTGACATTTGCATCAGGTGACAGATTGAGGGAGAGTGGTGAACAGACGCCCACCACATCCTCCCTCCATTCTGCCAGTCCCCTTACTTGGCTCCTTCCTCCATGCAGGCTCTTTAAACAGTGTCCATTGCCAAAATGCACGTCATTAAGTTCCCACTTGTTCGTGCTCCTAGTTCTGTAGATGTAGAAGATGATGTGGTCCTATGCCATGATATATGTGACCAGTGTTTCTTAACCAGAGCCACTTATATAGTTCTCTTGATACACCACAATTGACTGCAAGGTTAATTGAATTCCAGTCTGCTGTTGTAGCTATGGGTGGGCAGCTGTTTGGGCACTCTGTCTTCACTGATTTCAGTAGGAGTGTTTTGAGACCCCGCCATCTTTCACAGGCAAAATGTCACACTGTCATCCGCTGGATGAACATAGGATTCTGATTAATTTCTACTCTTCCCCCCATACCCTTACTTTCCACCCAGTGCTGGTGGTATTTTGTGGGTGCAATTGTGCCACTACAGTGGTAGAGAATTATACTTGGGTTTAGGGGCTGGTCTTGGGCTTAGGGCTGATTTAATTATACTAAGGCTTAGGGCTTAGGTGCTATATATGGGCTTAGGGAATTTAGGGTTGATTCCATTCATGACCAGGTGTACCTACTCATTAGACTAAGAATCCTCCTCCTGACAGATCAATTTTTCCACAAACAGAATGGAACACACTTTGCCCATTATCTATCCGGTTCTTCATATCTTTAGAAGATTCTGTTTGCAAGATGATAAAAGTTTGACCCTAAGTTTATGGATCTAGTTTTTGTGCTAGCTGTGAATATGCTATGCTCTTTATCATTATTTTATTTAGTACCTACAGTATTTTATATCAGTTGCTTTTTTACTTGAATACCCAGAGTTGAAAGCATCTGTTTATTTCCTATCAGTATACCATTTAGCTTTCTATGACAAAGGTATAACTTTGTATACATTAACAGGAAGAAAATTATATATTGTCTATTTCAATGCAAAGGGCAAATTGGGGGGGGGGGAAAGAAGATAAACTCAGGCCAGTTTATACTGGTTTGCTTTGCTGTGGAACTGCTATACTCAAGCAAGTTCATAAGGTATAAAAGAAATCCAGCACACTGTTGTAGCATTTGGAGATCCCAAGCTTTTAGACATTGATTTTATGGTGAAAAGGAGCTTCTTACAGAAAACTGGGTAGATGAGTTTGAGCATGATAAATGTAAAGGTTCACAATGAGGTCATGTCCCATTCCGTTATATCATCACATTAGAATTATCAAAATATGCAATCATGAATGAAATATTCCACTTGGCTGTATTCCTAAAATAAATCATTGTACTGTACCTTCTTGCCTTCATGCTTGCCCTTGTTAGAATGCAAAGTCATCTGGATGTTAAATTCTTGATTGCTTTGCAGTCCTCAGCTTAATATTACACACCTTGATAATCTCTTTCCATTTAATTAAGAATTGGGACAAATATGACTGTACTGTTTGTGCAAATCAAAGTCTAACACACAATAGTGCAGTGGTTCCCAATTCACTTTTCAATTTGGTTGACTCTGTATAAAGTGGAAATGAACAGAAAAGAGGTACAGGAGCAGGCAGAGAGATGTTGCTTTGGGTTTTTTTGTTTGAGCCAAAATTAGTTCATCAGATGGCTGCATTGGGGGACTGATATGGTGATTATTTACAAGGCACTGATCAACAACAACAACAACAACAACAACAACAACAAATCTGTGTGCCAGGAAGAAGAATCCACTGTTGTGGTTGCTTAATCCCCCCCCCCTCCCCAGAACAGTCATCTACATTTATCTGCCCTGTGTTTTGGTACATTCTTGGTGAGTGGTGATATTACCAAGAGTGCATGTGTAACATGAGCACACAGGGGAAATCTACTATGTGTCAGTTTGAGTGCTATGGCCAGTGGCATAACTTAATGGAAAGGCATACAAGAGGGAGGAAGACAAGGTGCAAGGTGCAACAATAAAGGAACTTTATTGTGATAATAAAACCATAACATGGGGGATCAAAAATAGACTTGAGGGTCCTAGAGCCATAAGTACACACATAGCACTCACACAAAGTAGTAAACAATAGAAGCACTAAGTGTGTCATCAGTTTGACTGCACACAAGATAAGAAGATAGAAAGGGATTTGTGGGCCCATGATAGGGCTTGCCAAAGCAAGGTTTCCTATTTCTTTCTGCTGATTTGAGCAAGGTTTTGCAGGAACTGTGGAGCTAAGATGCTAAAATGACACAACCCCCTGGTTCAAAGCAGGACAACGAGTAGAAAAGGGCTTGAAACAAGACCCAAATGGGTTATACAGTAGCCGTAGCTAGTTTCAAGGAGAGGAAGCAAGGCAAAAGAGCCAAGGCTGCTGTCCCAGGGCAGGGGATGCATTGCAAGTTAGCTCACAAAAGGATGGCTGCTCAGTAGGTACTGGAGCTGTTGCTTCTCAACAGGGGCGGAACGAGGGCGGAGCGCATGGAGCAGCAGCGGGGGTGGGGCGGGGCGCTCGTCGTCCTTATCGCGATCTCCTTCGTCG
Organism: Plestiodon gilberti rubricaudatus; assembly: GCA_026170595.1. Lineage (NCBI taxonomy): Eukaryota > Metazoa > Chordata > Lepidosauria > Squamata > Scincidae > Plestiodon > Plestiodon gilberti. The sequence goes on from JANXHW010000002.1 coordinate 45,087,440, forward strand.
GTCGTCCTGGTTTGGGCCCTCCCACCCTCCCTGGAGCCCGTTCGGCTCCAAAATGACCAGGAAACCGGCGGGGTGTTGTACGGAGCCGCGCTGGGTGCGTAGACGTCACAGACCTCGCCCCTTGGTCCAGGCGCCGGGAGGACTCGCCTCCCCGCTGCTTCTCAGGGAGAAGCAGAGAGAATGGAGAAAGGTTGGAAAGGAAGAGAGTGGTCAGATACCCATCTTGGGTTCCAGCTGGCACAGACATTCGTGGGTAGGGTTAGGGTTAGGTCTTTGTGTGAATCCTGAACTCAGGCAACAGCAAGCAGAACAAAATGAGGGGTCTGTGACTCAGCTTTTGTACCTAAATTCCCATTGGAAAGCATGAGGCTTTTGTGGGGTGAGCTCATCAAGGGCCTTCCTTTTGTACCTTGATGGCTCTTGATTGCCATCCCTGGCTTGAGATGGGTGTTTTTATTGTTTTGTGCCCTGCTGAGGGTGTGGCAATGAACTCGTGATTTGCTCTGGAGGATAACAATGCCTCAGTTATCATGCATTTCTTGATTAGTCCCAGGATGTGGCTTTTGTTCACAGATTCAAATGTGCTGTGCAAGACAAGGTGCAGCCAGACATGAAGTCAAGGCTTCTCTCAAGCCAGCCAGATAAAGGGGAGAGGGGTGATTGCTTTCTCAGCCCAAAGTTTTGGCCTGTGGGATCTGAGGTCTCTTGCCATAATAAGCCCACTCCAAATGTCACAAGACTAGCCATACTATACCAGCAGCATGTACATGTGCAAGCTACTGTTAGCAAATCACAGAAACATAGCTACCCAGTGATGTAGACTAGCTATCTACAGTGATGTAGATTTTATTTTATTTTTATTTTTCACATTTGTATACCACCCTTCCTCCAAGGAGCTCAGAGTGGTGTACATATTTCCTCCCCTCCTTTTTGTCCTCACAACAACCCTGTGAGGTAGGTGGGGCTGAGAGATAGTGACTGGCCCAAGGTCACCCAGGAAGCTTCCTGGCTGAGTGGGGATTTGAACCTGGATCTTCCAGGTCTAAGTCCAACTCCCAAACCACTACACCATCCTGGCTTACTCAGATTTGAGTAGGATTCAAGTCGCATCAATGACTTGACTCAACTTGGCTCAGCAATTGTAAAAGAGTAGAAAGACTCGACTCGATACTTGGAGCCTTTTACGAAAAGTAAACCCATTTTCCCCATTAAATAGACAGGAACTCTCAACTCTCAACCAAGGGACTTGGGGGCAAAGACCTGGGACTTGACTCTAGACTTGGAGTCAGAGACTTGATCCACATCCCTGATAGCTACAACTCTGTTGCCATCTTCATAAGAATTTACCACGTGGAGGCTGATTTCAACTGTGTCAAAATAACGAAAGAGTGATCAGGTGGGTTAGATGTTACAGTCACATTTTCTGTTTTTGTCAGAGTCTATTTAATCTGTACTACTGCTAAACATTTGTTTTGTTCCAGTGATTTTTTCAGGAGTTAACAGCCAGAAAAGACTGAGGAACCTACTTTTGGAAAATCAGCCGAGATTTTCAGCATTCTAAGATATGGGCTCTAACAGCTTGGAACCATGACCTTCAGTTTGCGAATCCCTGGGCTAAGCTATTTTGGATACAGGTATTGTACACTTCAGCTACTCTGCAGCATAGTGTATTGAGACGCCTCTGTTTGATTTGGTCTCACTCTCATCACAGCAAGATAAACGTTAAAAATCGGCTTTAGCTAATGCAGTTTTGTATGGGTGTGCACATACACACAAGGGGTGTCAAGAGCAAGGGAGGATTACTTCGTTTCTGGCTCCACCAGTCTTAAGTATTTCCTCCTACTTTAAATAAGCTCTTGTTGGATTTTCTACTTACTCCTAATGGTTTTGAAAAAAGGAATCTGATTTATACTGTGGATTTACTGCTGTGTTATTTGGAGGAGGGTTTGTGGCTGTAGCTCAATAATTCTGCCTTAACAAACCTTGCAGAACCTTTTGTGTTGAAGAAGCGGCAGTAGAAAATATCAGGCACAAGCACTTAAATCATTTCTTCCTCTCTAATACATGGTTTTTTTTTTTCCTCTTCTGAGTTCTCGGGCAGCAGAATGCAGAACCCATTAGAAGCCACCCATAAACATCTCTGTTTTACAAATGCTATCAAATGAATGACAGATGTTTGCAAATAGTTTTTAAATGGATGAGTCTCTTTATATTGTCCCTTTGCAGTTGGTATTGTATCTGTGGTCTGCAATGTTAATGGGGTTTGTAGTTAAAATACTACAAGATGCATGCATCCATCAAGATTAAAAGTGCTCAAGTGTTTCCTTGCTTAATGATTTATTGCTTTTTCAGAATGTCTTTGACAGCCATATGGTGTTTCTGTTAAGGAACTATTACAAGATTTAATGTGCACACACAAAACTAATATGATCATGTGGCTTACAACAATCTTCAAGTTCTTCTTTTTTTTTACAATATTTCATTTAAATAACAACTATCCTCTTTGGATCATCAATCATATAGCCAAACATTCAAAACTGAAATGACTGCTCAATATCCAAGAAAGTGGTGTGGAGATGGGAGATGCAAGGAAGAAAGATAAGTAGCATTATTCCAACAAATCAGGAGGCTAGCGGAGGGTTTCGGCCCAATCCTAATGGGCCTTTACGCTGGCATAATGCGTATTCCTCCGGCGTAAACTGCTTTACGGCCTTCACAAATGTGACTAGGCCAGTGCATGGGGCCTAGCTGCTGTAACAAGTGGGGAGCGGCTGCATCCATGCTAAGATGGTCGCCGGACACCCACCGGTGCAGGTAAACCAGTGCAGGGGGTTGGAGGGAGGCAGGAAGGGCGTTGAACAGGGCAGGGTGGGCGGAATGGGGCAGTGATGGGGGCAGGGGGAGGGCGGATCAGGCCTGGGAGGGGACACAGGAATTTAGTTTGGATTGGGCTGATTGACTACTTGGGTGTTGAGCCTTCTTAATGAACGGTAAAGTCTTGTTGGCCTTGAAACAGGCCAGGTGAGACCTTTATTTAAAAGCAAACAAACTCAGTTGATTTTCTCAGCCTGGGGAATTACAAACCAGTATCTAATTTGCAATTCTTAAGCAAGGTGTTTGGGTAGCCTGGTGGAGCTCCAACTCGAGGCTTTCCTGGTGAAACTGATTGTTTCGATCCTTATCCGTCTGAGTTTTGGCCACTAGGGGACAATCACAAATCAGCAAAGAAGAAGGCCTATCTTGACAAAGGTTGTTAGGGTAATAGCAGGCAGGCATATCTGCAGGTAATCAATGGAAGATAAACTTGAATAGAGGGGAAAAGGAAGGAAGTGGACATGTTCAGGCAGTGGGGAGAGGTGCAGTATATTATGTTATGGTTCTTATGTATTCTTGATTTTATGTAAACCTCTTTGGGAGTCCACATTAGTGGGGGAAGGGTGGGGTAAAATAGATAATGAATATAAATGTTCGCCAGTTTTCACCTCAGTAGGTGCAAAGAAAGAAAGAAAGAAAGAAAGAAAGAAAGAAAGAAAGAAAGAAAGAAAGAAAGAAAGAAAGACAGACTACTGTAACACATTTTAAGTCTTTCATTATTTAATGGCTGCCAAATCTCTCACACATCAATCTACACGATCCGGAGAGTTTGCAATCCTTTAAGATGAATTAATTCCTTTTAATTAATTTATGGCCCAATCTTACTGGGCATGTCTGCTGGCAGAACTAACATTCTGTCATCAGAGACTGCCTTATGGCAGTTGTAAAAGCTGCACTAGCAACACGCGAAGTTGAATGCCTGCTGGAGTGCAGGTGGGGCGGCCACAGAGACCCATCACACATCAGAGGATGATGGAGTACCAGTGGGGCAGTGGGGATGGAATGGGATGGGGGATGGCGGAATAGGGGGAGGTCAAGAGGAGTGCTGGGAGACAGGAGGGGGTGGCACTCAGTGCAGGTGACTTGCACTGGATACTATCCCCTTCCTCGCCTTCTGACATGCTAAAGAGCTGGCGCAGGTCCGAGGAGACCCATTGGCTAGTGGAAGGCTTACAGAGAGATAAGAGGAAATCTTACCTCTCCCAAGCCTCCCAATCAGTCCCAGAGGCGTTTCCACGGTAGGGGCCACACCATAAGTCGCGCCCCGTTCTAGTACCGTGTTTACCAACCAGAACGAGGAGGCCCCACCCCCTCGCCGGCGGATCCATTCCGCGCTGTGAAGGTGACGAGCCGGGTGTCTCCTGCCCGTTCGCCTTCGCAGCGCAGAATGGCTGCGACGGCGAGGGGGCAGGGCCTCCTCGTTCCGGTTGGTAAACATGGTACTAGGACGGGGCGTGACTTACGGTGCGGCCCCTGCCGTGAAAACGCCTCTGATCAGTCCCTCCCCACACGATGCAGCGGAAGCCTTTTGGTGCGGCTGCATCAGTGGGGGGGGGAGAAAGGATAGGATTGGGCGAATAGGATTGGGCTGTTAAATTTCAAGCGAGATGCCAGGCAACTTCAATTTACCACATCCCAATGCTTTCAGAATCACATTCTCCTGCCATATTTCCTTTCCTGTTACAACACCTGAAGTGCAGTGCAGAGAGCAGGATTTCGATCTAAGGCTGTTATGACGAGAGCAGGATGTTCTCTTATGCAGAGGCGTCGCTGGAAGGGGGGATGGTACCGTAAGTTCCACACCGTCCTAGTCCCCGTTTACTCCCCGGTACGAGGCGGTCATGCCACCTCGCTGTCGGAACCATTCAGTGTCGCGCAGGCAATGGGCAGGAGACTCCACCCTCGTTTCCCCCTTCTTGCTGTGTCCCTTCCCCTTCTAATGACTTCCCCCACTCTCTCTCCTTTCCCTAATAGCAGCTTACACTCATAGCTATATTGTGTATGAATGGTTAGAAATCATTTTCCCTTGCCTAGCAATAAGAGTATGTCAGCAAGGTCAGCTAGGCACAATTTTTTATTCCTTTGTCTTAAATCGCTAAAATAAAACCCTTGTTGTGCCTTTCTTCCATGCCTCCCTCTTCCTTTCCCTGCTAAAGCACATAGCTATATGCCATTGGCATAGCTATGTTGCCTATTGGCCACTACACAGGATCTCTGCAGACAAAGTTGTTTTTCCTCCATGTGGACATGTTACTGATGTTTAATAAAATAAAAAAAAGCATTACCAGTAGCAGATCTGGCACCGATGGCGCACACCGGATCCTATTCCCTCTGGCAGCAACCTCCCTGCCCTTGGACTCATGCTAGTGAAATTGCTAACGCAGGTCTGAGGAGTCCCATTATGGAATGGGAGGCTTACATCGGGGCAAGGGGACTAAAATCCCCTTTCCCCTCCAAAGCCTTCCAATCTGCTCCGCCCACCCCCACGCTGGATACAGCATGCCCGTTTTTGGTGTGGCTGCAACAATGGGGTGGAGGGAAGGATAGGATTGGGCTATTCATGTAATTTATACTGATCACCTTGCTATGCCTAGTCTTTACTCACCAGTGGCTGCTAGTTGGGAGTGGCCCAACCACACTAATTGGATCTTGTGCTCATTTGACTGGCTCTTGCATTCATTTGCTTGAGCATCTTGTATTCATTTGTCCTCTACATAGGAATGAGGCAAACCTACAGTCATCACTTGCACTGATTGTCCTTTTGGACTCACTTTGAAATATACTTAGGGATTCTAATTAGTTACTGATGACACAATATATTTGCTACTCTTTAAAATACCACAGGTCACTTTTTGTGTCTTCATGTAGCTCCTTGTCCAACAAAGGTGACATGATCACACCACTCTTTCAATGCAAATGAAAGGAAACACCTAATACATTAAATTCATATGCAGATCATTTTTAAGCTTCCCTCCTCTTTTGCAGCTTATGCTTTTGGAAGCTGACATATTCCTGTGATTACTATCAGCATCTTTGAGAAAGGAAAGGTGAAAATGAACCTACTGCATTTTACTTTAAAATAATGATTACTAACCGGGAAGCATAGACTATAATTAAGCTGATATTGAACTTTAATATCAGCTTCAGTTCAAAATTGCCATTGTCTTTAGGCTTCTTCTAGATTTGAAAATGGTTGTGGGGGAGGGGGACAGGAAGATGATCAACTAAATGGCCCTTCCATTTTTTCTTAATTAAAAATATTACTTGTGTTTAGAACTGAGGTTACGATGAGCTATCTGTATGCAATAGTGGAAGAGGGATCATGCATGGTCTTGGTCTCCAAACTATAGTTTGAATTGAACCCATGTTTGGTCCTTGAAAAGTGAATCACTGATAGCCCTTTCTTTGGCTATACTCAAGTGCTTTGTGACTTGATTTTGCATGGTAAATGACACTCTGTATAGCTAATTTTTGCTCACTGTGTGAGAAACAATAGTAATATAATATTCATGCTTAAAGAAGCCCAGAGTGTCCCCCAACCCCCACATGAGGTAAGGCAGGAAGAGTGTCCCGTTAACCCAATTTGTTCTAACCCAACTTCTCCTATTCCTCAGAGTAAGTTTGTTCCCTAAACAATTTCCCTCTGAAATTGTTTCCAAACAGCCACTGTAAGCTAACCAGCACCTCTCTCCCTTCTCAAATAGTTATAACACTGTGTGTGTCTGTACTCCGGACAGACAATTAACAAAATTTATTGCTTTACAAGCAACCCTTATCTCTAACACCCATAAATTCTCCCAAAACAGAAACCCTTCTGCAACACAGTCCACATAGATTCCATAAGACAGCCCCTGCTATCTTCTTCCTTCAACAAAATCACAAAGTTCCCCCAAACTGGGCTCTTTCTGCTAGCGTCCTGGCAGCTGAGTTTTCTCCACGGCTGGTGGAAGAATTCCTCCGTCTCCAGTCCAAGGTCATTGGCTCTATAGTCAATCTGGCAGAGGTTCCCCGTCTGAGCAGCGTCGTCATCGCTCAGCAATCCGGTAGCATGTCCCCCTGACGAAGTGGCGAGCTTCTTCATGCTACACTGGTGCTATTTTTATACTCTTAAGTCCTTTATCAACTCTTTATTGGTTGCAGCTGTGGGCTTGCAATCACTGCCCTCATTATTGCCCACAGCTGTGAAAGTCCTAATTAGTGCTAATTGAGTGCAGCTGCAAGCCACACCCACTACACTCAAAGTCCCAGCTTCTTCCTCATTAGTAGCAACACCTGTGGGCCACGCCCAATTCCTTGCAGGTATGCTTCCACCGACGCAGTCCTGGGTGTTAACCCCTTGCTGCCCAGTCCTGTCAAAGTCCTGTCAAAGTCCAAGTCTTCTTCTGTTAACTCCTTGCTGCCCGGATCTGTCAACAAGGGTCCACTGCTGACACCACACTCGGCTCCTGCCAGTCTTCTGGATCTTCTTCCACTACAAAGAGACAAAACTATTTTTTTATTTTTTTTTCTCAAGTTCCTTAACAGTTTTACAGTTAACAGTGTTTAACAGTTCCAGACGAGGACATTTTCTGGGCATATCAAACCAAGGAAAGCAACAGATGTTGCCGCCATTACCTTTAAGAATAGGAAAATTCTCTGGTATAATAACACTTCTTGACAGGAAGCTAATCCATGTATTTTATTTTACTTTAATTTGCCAGTTTGACCCTGTGAACACTGTCATTGTGGGGAATGTGTGGTTAATAGACAATTCTGTGTGACCAACTATTCAAAAATGCCATCGGGGTAAAGGCAGAAGGGCTTGAATGGAACCATGTGGTGTTTTAAAGGATATTACTGACTCTCTTTATGTCAATAAACTTTACTGAGTGATGCCTTGAAAGCAGTTGGTAAGAGAGGACGGCATAAAATTGCCCAAAATTGGTTTTGATAACCGTATCTTGAGGACAAGCTATAATGCAATATAAAGAGAGAAGTGACTCAAATCAGTCTACCAAAGAAAATTACATTCTGCCCCCTTGCAGCTAAGCAATCAATATGGGAATGTTTTATAAAGTTGCAGAGCTATCCTCGCAGAAAGAGCTAAAGGTCATCTAGTCTAACAAACAGCACTAAGTTTAGGTCACACAAAACTCAAACATTTTAAAGTTATGAATACCGGTATAAGAGAAGGCTGCACCCTATTATCAAGCAAGCCAGATGTAGAGATTGAGAAGCATTAAGAGGTAAGATGACAAAGGTGCTTGCAGCAGAGAGTGTATTTATTGTTATATATCTAACATCTCTACACTGCAATTTCTATTGTGGAAGCAGCACCTGAAAGCAGCGAACATGGCAACAATACCAATCAAATTGCAATGGGAAGGCAATTTGAAACTACAATTAAAATATAGCCATAAAAAGATCCAAAAACGTTAAGTAGCTGAAATGACAGACTTCACAGTGCCTTCGAAAAGCACTGAACACGCTCTTCAAAGAGCTACCGTATTTTTCGCTCCATAGGACGCATCGGACCATAGGACGCATACATCCTATGGAGCAAAAAATAGGGGGGAAAAGGTTTTTTAAATAAAAATAAAAATAAAATTTTGGAAATAAAGGAGTTCATGATATGTTATAGTAAGGCAATGCAGAGCCCTGTATCTTCAGCATCCTGAACAATAGTATCTATTGGCTCTCTAGTCTATTATACAGTACATTATCTATGTAGCTTTTACTGGAAAGATATGAAAAATATTCCACCCAATTTGGCTTGGCCAATATATTGCATGCCTGTCTGGCTTTCCAAATTTGTTGGAAACTTCCCAGTGCAATCAAAACAATCTCAGCTACATTTAAATTGTTCAGAAAGAATGCACAGGCATCTTATGGATTATGCCATTGGAACCTAAGATGGGCATTATTATGATGTTACTAATGACAATGCACAGTGCACAGAGAATACAGTGTTATTTTTCTAGTAAGGAGGTCTTGAACTACTAAACTACTGCTATGCCAACAAAACCAGAGGGGTACCCAGGCTCCCCAGCAACTGGGGCGGAAAATCCCGCCGCCCCATTATGCAAATTAAGTAAGTAATTTGCATAATGAGCTTTCGGGTTTTTTTTAAAGTTTTTTCGCGTTTTTTCCGCAAATTTAAAGTGTAAAAACAGGGATTTTCAAAGTGTGTGTGTGCTTTGCGGCCACTCAAAGTGTGTGTGTGCTTTGCGGCCACTCAAAGTGTGTGTGTGCTTTGCGGCCACTTATCTGATCTCCAGGACATTCCTCCAGCAGGCTGGCAGCAGCAGCGACGATCGCAAACCTGCCGGACTCGGAGTTTGCTTGCGCATGCCCAGTCCGTCCTTGCTAACTCCCTGGGTTTGCGCATGCGTAAACTCCGGAAACTCCTGCGCCAGGGCACACAGCCTCTCCCTGCTCCGGGCGCAGGAGTTTCCAGAGTTTACGCATGCGCAAACTCAGGGAGTTAGCAAGGATGGACTAGGCATGCGCAAGCAAACTCGGCAGGTTTGCGATCGTCGCTGCTGCTGCCAGCCTGCTGGAGGAATGTCCTGGAGATCAGATAAGTGGCCGCAAAGCACACACACACTTTGAGTGGCCGCAAAGCACACAACCACTTTGAAAATCCCTGTTTTTACACTTTAAATTTGCGGAAAAACCGCAAATAAATATTCAAATTAAAGGATTCCCGTGCCCCACTCCCGAGCCTCTCCGCCCCTCCCAGAGCCTCTCCGCCCTGACGCCCTGGGGCCCACCGCCCCACCGCACCATGTCAGCGGACGCCTATGAACAAAACAGCATTAAAAAAACAGCAATTAGTTCTGCATTTCATGCTCAAGGGTCCTTGTTTCTTTTAATACACAATCTCTCCCATTGCAGGGCAGTCACAACCAGTTGGAAATTATCTTTTTGTCTAGTTTCTCATTTCTTACTCTTCTACTGTCAAGTCCTCATAACAGAAACACTGTGCAAAGCCATGACAGAAACACTGTTACCCACCCAGAAGAAATACTTACCGGGACTTTGGGGAGGCCTGCAGAGGCTCGCGCAGGCCTCCCCGATCTTCCTTTCGTCAAAAACGGCCATTTTCAGCCACTTCCGGTTTTCACGAAAACCAGAAATGGCCGAAAATGGCCATTTTTTGACAAAAGGAAGATCGGGGAGGCCTGCGCGAGCCTCTGCAGGCCTCCCCGAAGCCCCGGTAAGTATTTCTTCTTTACTTTTTTTTATTCGCTCCATAAGACGCAGGCTTTTTTCCCCTTAATTTTTTTGGGGGGAAAAGTGTGTCTTATGGAGCGAAAAATACGGTACGTTTTCACCAGCAATTGAAACACCAACAAAGAAATGGCTAAACAGGATTCCACTTGTGGTATATTCCAGAAGATGGACATCACATCATGGTGGGAAATGTGCATGTCTGTCCCTTCATGGTCCTCACTTCCTTCAAATTCCTTCTTCTGTTTTTAATGTTTGAACAATTTTCTCCCTGATTGCTAAGTCTAGCATCTTTGTTACTCAAGAGCGCAAATGTGGTGTCAAGCAGGACTTCCATGCTTGTTATATGACATATTTAGAGCTCTTTGAGTCCTCTTCCTTCCTGTAACTAGGCAAAGTATGTGTAACTGAAACAATTGCATATGCTGTCGTAGCTGCAGTTTCTGAAGGGTCCTCAAAAACAGCTTCACGTACAACAGCATGCTTCTGGTGTCAATAGCTCATGGATAACTGAGGTCAAATTCTTGTCTGAGGACAATGGTCAACCATTTAAAATTGATGAAAGCCCATCACCCTGACCACTACCTCCTTTTTAGACTAAAAATGGCTTTTGGACCTGTGATGTTTTGTTCAATTATTCTTCCAGGAAGATTGTTCTAGAAATTCACAGCTCCTAAGGCAATTGGAATCAAGTGAGTGACTTTTTAAATTTTCTACGGTTTGGATTTTCTATTTTGCACGTTAAACAATTGAGAGTGTGTGCATTTGATCCCAATAGCCAAATTGTGGCAAAGTGAATGTGGTGGGTGGGCTTGTAGTGGGATTGTGGGAACACACCTGCTTTGCATGTAAGAGGTTCCTTATTCAATAGCAGACATTGCTAGGTAGGAGAGACAAAGAATTCTTGCTTGTCATAAATTCACTTCCTTCAACTGGGCCTCAGCTCACAGCGCAATCCTGTGTAAAGATGCGCGGCTGGACTAAAGAGCTGGTCGCTGCACCCTAAGCCCATTCTGGGCCACCCCAGTGCTGCTAGACCACTCCTCGGGAGAAGGGGACATTCGTCCCCTTCCCCAGGTGTAGGCAAGCCTGGGGCCTATGGGCCTCCTTGCATGCACGCCAGCTCCAGAGCTGGTGTACATCTGGAGAGGCCGAGCAAGGCCGGCACAGGCTACGACAGGGCATAGGATAGCGCAGATATCTACACCCCCTCCCAGCCAGGGCCAGCCAATGGCCCTCCTCCCCTGCCACCCTGACCTGCCCTCCTGCTGACTGGCACGGCCATTACCTGCGTTGGCTGGCAGGGGTACAGTTAGGCCGTGGAGTAAGCAGTGCCGGCCTCCGCACTGGCACCACTTACTCTCCCATAGTCGCAAATGTGCTTTACGGCATACCTGCGATGCTTTAAGCCAGCGGAGTGAATGCTCCGCCGGCCTAAAGTTAGGCAGGATTGTGCTGCCCACTTCAGCTCTCCAGCTGCAATATCGGAATGACAATATGTACAAGGACAAAATAAAGACAATAATAATGTATATGTGAAGTACTTTGCACATAATATAGACACTAAGCATTCTTAGAGGCAGCTATAATCTCATGGGAAGGGTACAATGTTGAGGATTTGAGATTTCATGTTAATGTAAAATAGACTGATAGCTCATGGTGTACAAAGGATAATAGATAGCTCTAAAAGTCGCATTACAGACAAATATTTATTTCTGTATTTATATACCGCCTTTCTCATCATCAGATTTCTCATCAGATGTTATTCAAGGCGTTTTCCATACGCAGGATATCCTGGACCTGATAAGGGTATTTTCTATTCATATACAGAACCTTCCATACTCAAGTTCACCATTGGTCAGTTGTCAAGATGTTATCTCTCTGATTCCTCCACATTCCACCCTCTCATGTGCCTTCTCAGTGTCTTCATGAGGTCTGTCAGCAGCTGCTGTCTCCCATCCAAGTGAGAACCGAGGTTAACCCTGCTTAACTTCTTCATGCAGCAGGGCATCAGCTCAACATCCAGGCCACACCTCTTACCCTATTCAAACAATGCAGCTGAGGAAACCATACCCATTAATTTTCTTTATTATATTGGTGTGTGCAGGAGAGTCACTAGTGGTGTCAAAACACCAGGGGTTAAGCCCTGCATTGGACCCGACACCCCCCCCCCCCATGGCATCCACTACCTCTCCCTTGAAAGAATGGGAAACTACCACAGCCCCTGGTATTAAGGGTTCAGAGGCTTTGATATGTGTGGACCCTTGGCCAATGCCTCACCTAACCAACCCCTGATGCCAATCCTGAAAGTGACTGTGGTATCATTGCAGCTGGATAGAGAGACTGGGAAAGGATATTAGTCTACTGGTACTAGTGACAGAGCAAGAACCTGCAAGAACCCTATTGACAATATGCTGATGATGGTTTTCTATCATCTGAACAGGCCCCAACAATAACATATTTAATTGATAGTTATTTCTGTTCTCTTTTTTCACCATAATTCAACTGTGGCCTTTAAAAAAAACTAGAATAGAGTTTTGCCACAGTTCTCTCAAATTTAATTAGGTTAGGATTGTGAAAGCTACCATCAGTAGACTCATTAAAAGCTGCTTTTATCTCATCCTGAGCAATTGAAGGATAACCATGTCTCTCTATGTTACAGTCTATTTGGAATTTTAATACAGCTGAAGGTAGAATCATTTTTCTCATTTTGTGCAGAGATTCATTATTTGTATTCCAATAAGGGCTTCACATAAAAATGGCAAAAGACAAACCTTTAAAAGTAAAGTTCAAAACCTTTGTGTCGGGTCTACCGAGGAAATAACTAAATGCCACTGTTTAAGTATACTGTACTTCTTTCTTGATATTAGCAGAAATATCAGACAAGGTAAGCGTGCAAACATTTAAGGCATTGCTCCTTTGTGTCTAATAGCAAAGATGATGCCCATTTAATGTATTTGTCAGGAATGCAATGACTGAAGCACCAATTAAAATATCAAAAGGATGGATAAAGGATAGAAATCCATGTATAAATAGAAATGGTCCAAAGCCTCTCTGTCTTTTAATGCTGAATGCAGATCAGCAATTTATAGGTGGAACATCAATAAAAAAAAAAATGCCTAAATAAAATTCCACAGGGGTATTCATGTTACAGCAAAACAAACCACCCAAAATGTTATCCAGAGGGGGCCATTGGGCGAGGCAGCCCGAGAGGGGTGGGGATGGCATCTGCCATATCCCCGCCCCCGTTGCAGCCGGCTCAGCCATTACACGGCCTCCTCCTACTTCTGCCAGCTATTTAGCTGGCTGGCGGAAATCTAAAAACGGCCCCTTTCCCTGAGTAGACCTCCGGGCCGCGCCCTGGAATGGGGATAGGATCCGGCTGGCGGCCCTGGGCCACACCAGTGGCGTCGCTGCAGGGGGCGGAGTTCTAAGTTCTGCCGTGGTCCGACCCTCCATTACACGGGTGCACGAAGTGGCCCCGCCCCCTCGCCTTCGGAACCATTCAAGTCGGTGAAAGCAACGCGCAGGAGACTCCCTGCGCGTTGCTTTCACCGACTTGAGTGGTTCTGAAGGCAAGGGGGCGGGGCCACTTCATGCACCCGTGTAACGGAGGGTTGGACCGCGGCGGAACTTAGAACTCCGCCCCCCTGCAGCGACGCTAGTGGGCCACATGCCGGATAGTTAGTTATGATTGGGCTATAAAATTAGATGAAAACAATGCTTCATTTTGCAAAGTGAGCACCTCCCTCAACAATCACGGCTCTCCTACAATTAGGGTTGATGCCAGATTGCCCTGGGCCCTGGAGTAATGCTCAGTTTGAGGCATTGGTGTGCTTCAACCTCTCTCACTCTCTCTCTCTCTCTCTCTCTCTCTCTCTCTGTCTTAGTAGAGCCCAACTGGCTGTACAGAAGGGGATAGGAAGAAGAACTTGCCTGAGTATCACGGTTCAAGGGCACTGTTCCCCCCACCATTGGCCAATCGGGCTTGCTCTCAGAGCTCCCTGACATTTTTGCAAGGGGTCCCTGGAAGCATGCACTGGGCTGCTACATAGGTCATGGCAACAATTGCTTAAGAAAACATTTTGTTGTTCAGTCGTTAAGTCGTGACCGACCCTTCGTGATCCCATGAACCATGTCCCGCCAGGCCTTCCTGTCCTCCACTATCTTCCTGAGTTAGCTCATTTTCATGTTTGTTGCATCGGTGATGCTGTCTAACCATCTCATCCTTGGCCTTCCCCTTCTCCTTTTGCCTTCAATCTTTCCCAGCATCAGAGTCTTCTCCAGAGAGTCCTCTCTTCGCATTAGGTGGCCAAAATATTTGAACTTCAGCCTCAGTGCCTGTCCTTCCAGGGAACAGTCAGGGTTGGTTTCATTTAGGATTGACTGATTTGATCTCCTAGCAGTCCAAGGGACTCGCAGGAGTCTTCTCCAGCACCACAGTTTGAAAGCATCTATTCTTCGGCGCTCAGCCTTCCTTATGGTCCAACTCTCACAACCATACATTGCTATTGGGAACACCATGGCCCTGACTATACGAACTTTTGTTGGCATGGTGATATCTCTGCTTTTTATTATGCTATCTACATTTGCCATAGCTTTCCTTCCAGGGAGTAAGTGTCTTTTAATTTCATGGCTGCTGTCTCCGTCTGCAGTGATCTTGGAACCCAAAAAGGTAAAATCTGTTACTTCTTCCATTTCTGCCCCTTCTATTTGCCAGGAATTGATGGGACCCGATACCATGATCTTAGTTTTATTAATGTTGAGTTTCAAGCCAACTTTTGCACTCTCCTCTTTCACTCTCATCAAGAGGCTCTTGAGTTCTTCTTCACTTTCTGCCATTAGGGTGGTATCGTCTGCATATCTGAGGTTGTTGATGTTTCTCCCGGCAATCTTGATTCCGGCTTGAGATTCATTCAGCCCTGCATTTCTCATAATGTACTCTGCATATAAGTTAAATAAGCAGGGTGACAATATACAGCCTTGCCGTACTCCCTTCCCAATTTTGAACCAATCAGTTGTTCCATGGCCAGTTCGAACTGTTGCTTCTTGACCTGAAAACATAGGTATAAGAAAACATAGGTATAAGAAAATATACAGTAAGCCTATGGGTTGGATTCAGACCTTGGCTTGGATTCAAAGATGCACTTGGCAGAGGTGTTTCTACGGTAGGGGTGGTACTGTAAAGTTGCTCCCTGTCCTAGTCCCCATTTACAACCAGGAATGAGGAGGCCCCGCCCCCTCAGTGGGCAGTCCATGTCCTGGCAGAGCCATACGGCTGCAGGACACTGGGGGGCACTATGCCATCTGGGCACCTCTCACCTGGCCTGGCCTCTCTATGGTCCCTGACAGGGGTGTGGCCTCTGACCCTGTTTCCTTCCTGTCCCTTCCCAGCCACACTCTCTTGGACCTCAGCCTAGAGAGGAGAAGGATATGTGGAGATGCGCTCCTCTCCAGAGGGCCTTGCGTCCACCATACCCACATGCAAAAAGGACAGCTATATAGGGTTCTCCTAATCAGAAGATGTATACCCTGTTTCCCCTAAAATAAGACCTCCCACGAAAGTAAGACCTACCGTCATTTTTGCATGATTTTTGCTGGCACTCATCAATATAAGTCCTCCCCAAAAGTAAGACCTAGCTAGGATCATCAGCCAGACGGACGTGACCCCCTGCGACCCCCCCCAGCACTTACTTTGACCGATTAAAGTTTCATTCTTTCCCGAGGGTGCAAGGCCCTGGAAGGCCTGCACTTGAGTCCTCCACCATAGAGACGACATGCTAGAGAGGCCAGAAAGGCCTTCAAGGAGGCTGCAACCTTGCAGAGTCTCTCTAGCACGTTGTCTCCATGGTGGAGGACTCAAGTGTAGGCCTTCCAGGCTTTGCAGAACCTTGTACCCTCGGGAAAGAATGAAGCTTTAATTGGTCAAAGTAAGGTTGGGTCGCGCCACAGGTTGGGAAAATAAGACCTCTCTGAAAATAAGACCTACTGCATTTTTGGAGCCAAAGTTAATATAAGACACTGTCTTATTTTAGGGGGAACAGGGTATATGCAATCTGTAAGTAAATTCTTTTTGTAACTTTTACCAGCCTCTGCCTCTGTGTGTCTTTTACTGATATCAATCTAGCCTGGGTGCTTGGGATAATTCTTTTTTATCACAGGAGGGGGGGTCTTCCGCTTTTACTCTGCTACAAAACCCCTATATTCTCCAATGGGGGGGGGAGATATTTTTACCATCTTTATAATATCAAATCAGAACTTAAAATGATAAAAAAAAAACTGGCAGCAAATTGGTGTGCTGGCTTCACTGTTGCATCATTGACCCAAAGGCGTTCAGATCATGATTGATTGTAACCCCTGCTCCATAACTAATGCAGATGTCTCTATAGTTTTATGGCTTCAATTCCCCCTCTGTAATGATGATGATGTCACTTTCGGAAGTTTTCTCTCTCCTCTGTGGCAAAGATGAATTGAATTAATTTTATTACTCATTACTTCAAACCCTACAGGAGAAAACTACTATCTTGATTTTTTTCTCTCTCATCAAATCAGTTCTCAAAAGCAAGGATGTAGTCAAGGGGAAACAGAAGACAGGGACTTTTCCCATAGCAATAGCAGTGATGTCATCTGCAGGAGTGCTCAGGTGCTGCTGTTGAAACTTTTTTCAAAGGACCTTAGCAGAAAAGAAACATCAGGCTCAACAGGAGGCAAACTGACAGCCCATTCCAACCCAACTCCTCTCCAAGTCAGGCATAAGTGTGGCCTAAGTGCAGCCTAAGTTAGGCAGAAGTTATGCCTGAGGTAGGTCAGAGTTATGCCTGAGTTAGGCAGGCTGCAGTTTCTGTGGCCCAGCACCACCCCAGGATCCAGGCAACACTTACCTCCCAGGCAGGCAGGCTCTTCTCCAGGCTCCGTGTCTGGCTCAGGCATGTGCAGGCCTCTGTCTGCATGTGTCAGCGTCCATCCATGGCAGCTGCCACAGGGTCTGTCGCAGCCCGGTCGCAAAGGGGCTGACCGCAGGCAGGGGGGTTGCGCCAGTCATGTGGTGGGCGCAGGGCAGGTGACAGGTGAGCGAGGTGCCTGAGCCCAGCCGCCACAGGGCACCCTGTGCATCAGCCACCTGCTGCAAGGGAGAGTGGCCGTCCCCTCCCTCCTGCAGAAGGCGATGCCACCCCCAAACCACGTTGAGGCTGCACTGGGGGGTGAGCGGGGGAGGGAAGGGAAAGGGAGGGGGGTGGGAACGTCACACACAAGGGGGGTCTCATGAGGACTGGAACTGCCTCTGACATGACTCGCCCGTGCGTTGCCTGAAGCCCTGGGCCTCCAAGGCCGGGGCAATGCCCACAAAGAAGGCATCCCGGCGTGCCTGCTGCTCTGTGCCCCGGCCAAGACCAAGAGATGCCTTGGGCTTGTCTGCTGCGAGCGTGAAGGGCTCACACAGCTCATCACACCCCCAGATGGGACGACGACGGCGCCTCACGGCAGGCGCTCTAGCAGGGTGGGGGGTGGCCAGCAGCCATCATCAGGGAGTGGGAGGAGAGGCAGACACACAGGCAGGCAGACAGGGGGTGCTGGGGAGGGGCATGGGTGGGTCAGAGACAGACAGACAGACAACAAGGCTGGTGGGAGACAGATTCCGAGACAGGGGTCTGCAGAGACCGATAGGGACACAGGGGGCGCTCCGCAGATGAAGGTGATGCATAAACAGGCGCCTCTTATGCAGACAGACTTTGGGCGGAAGTGGCTGCATTACGGGCGGACCTTCGACGGAGGCGCCTTCATTACGGGCAGACCTTCGACGGAGGCGCCTTCATTACGGGCGGACCTTCGACGGAGGCGCCTGCATTACGGGCGGACCTTCGACGGAGGCGCCTGCATTACGGGCAGACACCCTGGCTGTCACTGTTTGCCTGCCTGAGAGGCCCCCCTGACTCCCCCCTCCCCTCTGTGCCATGGGGGTCTCGCAGCGCCGCTGCTGGGTTCTCCCAGGGAAGGCCGTGGCAGTCCCTGGATGGGACTCATGTAGGGGCTTCAGTGCTGGGGGCTGTCTGTGTGTGTGTGGGGCAATGCTTGTGTAAACACTGGGCACATATGTTTCACTGGGGCTCTGCCCGAGGGGCATCTTTATTGTTCTGGAATGTTAGGAGAGATGGCCAGGCGAGGTTGCCAGGGGTAGTCACAGCAGCCAATCAGAAAGCAGCAGCAGCACACCTGCCCCATGGACCTGGACATGCAGGCTCTCCCCCTGTGGAACCACAGCCTGCTCCATAGAAAGGGGAGGGGCAGCAAGTAGGCAGCCAGGGAGGTGGAGCAGCAGCAGCACCGGCAGCTGAGGAGGGTTGCAGGGCTGGCTCCCTGACCTCTGGCAGCATCGAGGCAGACAACAGTGGGGCAACCAGACTGCAGGCCCAGGGGTGGTCCCACGAAGGTAGGCGATAGTGGACGTTCCTGGGGAGACAAAAAACCAAGGGGGAGTTACAGGTCAGCTGGTATGTGGAAGCAGTCACCACTGACGACAAGACAAGCCAGTGTGTCGGTTGCAAAAGCCTGCAGGGAGAGAAATAAAACACAGCTGATAGGTGTGACACACATAGCATGGTCTGAGCTGCTTACCTGGGTGTAAGGAGAGCATGATCCTGTAAGGGGAAAGGGTCAAAGAGAGAGACAACAACACAACCTGGGGGTCACAACCATGGCAAACCTAGCAATACTGACCTGTCAGTAGACCCTGTGGAGAAAAGGGGGGGGAACAGCTGGTGTCTACATAAGGCTAACAGTTCCACACTTGTGGCATTGTCTGCTCACATGACTACAGGCAGCAATCAGACACAACAGTGGTAAAGAGGCATGTATCCTATATATCATAGCAGGCAAAGCAGGCAGCTATGAGACAACACATTGGTAAAGAGGCATATCATAGCAGGCTATGCAGGCAGCTATGAGACACATTGGTAGAGAGGCATATCATGGCAGACTATGCAGGCAGCTATGAGACAAGACATTGGTAGAGAGGCATGTCATGGCAGGCTATGCAGACAGCTATGAGACAACACATTGGTAAAGAGGCATGTATCCTTCCTATATTTCTAAATGCAAAGAGGCAGCAGTCAGACCACATGTCAGCACAAACCCTGCTCTTACTTGCTCTTACCTGCTGGTGTTGTTGCCTGTGGGGGGGGGGAAGAGGGGCTGGGAGAAAGACATGGGTTAGCAAACACTTGCATGGAGGCAGCTGCCCAGGCACAGCTGTAAACAGGTTGGCCACAGCCAGAACAGCCCTCTCTGCCCTAGAGGGAGGCAGAGAGGAGAAGAGAGAAGTGGGGTGTTTGTGAATTTTGCCCTCCACCGACAAAGTCCCACTTTGTGGCTGTGAGGGACAGAACCCCACGCCACGTGCTCAGAGAGAGAGAGAGTGACTGGAGGTCTGGGGCTGGGCTTTTGTGGGAATGAGGCTGGGTGGGGCTGGGTGCTGATAGGCTCCCTATCTTAGGCATAACTCTGTCGGTTTCCAGACCTAGCAGGCCCAACTCCGTCCTAACTCTGACCTAACTCAGGAGTAGGGTGTTAGAGATTTTCAGGAGAGGGCTGGCTTAGGTAAGGTAAAATGGCTCCTATGGGTCTCCTCGAATTTGGGTCCACCTTTTTGGTCGACCTAAATTTTGTGTCAGCATTTGTGTTGGAGGGGGCATGTCTGTGCTTGCCAGGGTCTGGAATCCAAAGTTAATTGGTTGCCGCCCCCGTTACACCCACGGTCCGCCCATGTTCCGCCCACTTTTAGGTCAACTTTAGGTCTGACTTGTGCTGCTTAGCCCTTGGGTTGGAATGGGCTGTTCTTAGTCCGTTGGTCGTAACTTCGACCTAACTTTGACCTAACTTCGCCCTAAATGGTTGCATTCCAGACCTAACTTCGACCTAAATGACTTAGGCTGACTTTAGGTCTGACTTGGGCTGCTTAGCACTTGGGTTGGAATGGGCTGTTAGACATTTGCCTGGGGGCACATATTAATGTGGGGGGGGCATCATCTTTCCATAGAGACAACATGTACACAGTGGCGCTTCACTCCTTCGGATGCCTGGGGCTAGGGGGGTGGGGGCTGGCCGAGCGCCCCCGGACGTCACGTGACGTATGTCACGTGACCAGTGGCGTCACTAGGGTGCGCGCTACCCCAGAGCGGGGCGCGCGCCTCACCTAGTGACTGAGGGGGGCGCCCCCTCAATCGGGAGAGCCGGCTGGGGGATGTCTTCCCCGGCCAGCTGCCCGGGGCCTTCTGAGGAAGGCCCGCTGCGAGAACGATATTTATACCATTCTCTTTGCGCATGCTCAGACTGTTACTGAGGGAAAAGGGCAGCCTTTTCCCTCAGTAACAGTCTGAGCATGCGCAAAAAGAATGGTATAAATATCGTTCTCGCAGCGGGCCTTCCTCAGAAGGCCCCGGGCAGCCGGCCGGGGAAGATGTCCCCGAGCCGGCTCTCCCGATTGAGGGGGCTCCTCAGGACTCGAAAGCTGGAGCGCCGCGCTCCAGCTTTGAGTCTGAGGAGCGAGAGAGTGTCTCATCGTCTAGGCAATGCGCACAGCGCGCGCCCGCAGCCGCAGGGTCTGGGCACGCGCTGCGCGTGTTGCCTAGACGACGAGGATGCTGTCGGACTCGAAAACTGGAGCGCCGCCCGCCATGGCTCCGGGCGGGCGCCGCACTCCAGCTTCGAGCCCGAGGTGAGCACCCCCCGGAAGCTCGGCACCTGGGGCCCTGGTCACCAGGGCCCCCTACGTTAGTACGCTTCTGCATGTACAGTAGCTCATGTTACATTCAGATTACAATCCTATGCAAAGTTGCCTGAGAATAAATCCCCAACACAGTCGGACTTCTGAGTCCCATAGTCCCATGCATAGGCTAGCACTCTAATATACCTTTTATATTTAACTGAGGCATTTTCAAATTCCCTTTTTCAATGTTTAGGCATTTGTCTCAATCTGTTGCCGCCCACTCCAAGTGTTTGGGATGAAATAAACTGGATCGTAAACTGTAGCATAATCAATTTCAAAGCAGAACTAAGGGGCAAGAGAATAAACGCTCTAATGAAGACATTTTTAGTTGATATTTTTGTTGTATGATCTTAGTGGGGTGTGGCTATGAGGGTATGGCTATGGGGAGGGGGTATTGTGAAGTGAATTCCTGCACTTCAAAATTTATTACTACACTACTGCTCCAAAGCATGGCCAAAGATTAGTCAGTCCTGAGCTACTCATTCAAATTCAAGAGCACTGTATTTTTACTTTATTACTACAGCATCTGGGAAAAAAAATCTCCATACTGATATAATGGTGGCCCAGATCTGTCTGAATTAGCAATGCTGTCAGTTGAATACAATGGCTAAATATGTAAATGTTCATCTCAAGTTGACATTTCTTAGTTGACACCCAAAAATCAATATGCTATGTGTTTTGGTTTTAAGGGGGGGAAAACCTGCATGCATGATTTGTTAGCTAATGAAGTCAGAAGTTAGTTCAATTATGAGGTTTGAGGAATTAATGAAATATTTTTCTTATGAGCAGAGCTTTAATTCTATAGCTCCCAAGGCAGTTTACAAATTTAGGCAAGTTCTTCAAGTAGCTCCATCAACGTTGTCCCAGGAGAATGAACTACATAGTAATTTCAAGGTTGGGTTGCTAAAACAGTATATAGACGGTCCCTGTTATTCACACATTGTGTATGTTTGAACATGGGCAGTGTCGTAGGAAGGGGAGTGGTGGGGGGGCGGTATTCCGTCCCCCAGGCAGCATGCTGGAGGGGGCAGCTTATGGTGGCGGGGCCGAGAAAATGGTGGCAGATGCGGTGGAGAATGCGGTGGTAATCCAGCCGACAGCGGCAACAGCAAAGGCGGCGGAACAGGTCAGAGGGAGCAGCTGAAGGCGTCTGGTGCCTCCGCGCACCATTTATTTTGGTCTCTGCTCCCCTGACCCTCACGTTATGTTTTGGTGTGGTTTGCGTCATTCGGGGCGGGGCAAGTGACGTCAGCCGTCATGTGGGGGGCGGCTGGCGCTAAGCCAGCTATGCCACTGAACATGGGCCATCTCATACACATTCCGTATTCCCCCCTCCACAATCAGTTGTCAAAATGAGGACTTCAGGGATCACAAGAAGAAGGAGTCATAAAACTGGGGTCTCCACGTGGGGCATATACACATGGCAGCTGTACTTTGTGTGACTTCAGCACAAGAGAGTCCTGTAAGCTCCATATGGAGGCACCAGACCACATCATGTGCTTTCATATGCTTCATGCTGGGGCACAAGTGCTTCAGTGACCATGCACACTCCCAGAAGTGATCCCACATGGGCCTGCACCATCTATGAACTGGGTCATGTGGCACACAGAGTCCAAACTGATTGATTTGATCCAGGGTGCCATGTTGTAAGAAGATATTTATTTTGATTTTGCAGTACGTCACAGCGCCAGTACCAATGACTGTTGCTAAGTTCTGCCCATTCCAGCTCACCCCCAAAACAAAACATTCCTCATTTTCATTTTAAGCTGATGAAACTGTGGCTAAGATGATTCAGTGATTACTGTTGGAATCAGTGAACAATGCAGAAATTCCATCTAAATATTATGATCACATTGTGCTGGGTTTAGATCAGTGGTTCTCAAACGTTTTAGTACTGGGACCCACTTTTTAAAATGACACTCTATCGGGACCCACCTAGCTTTACGAGACTTTAAAAAAGTGATCTAGAAATGAATAAATAAATGTATGTATTTACAAGTAAAGAGCTCAGCTGCTTGCAGGGTAATTAGCAGCTATCTTGCAAACTGCAGGAGATCAGCTCTTTGAAGGGCAATTAGCAGCTATCTGATTTTTGAATAGCCTCAGGGCTTGTGGCAATTACTTATCTGATCTTTCCATCACCTGGGACCCACCAGAAATCAGGTCGCGACCCACCAAGTGGGTCCTGACCCACAGTTTGAGAAACACTGTTTAGATCTTCTCAGCCCAAGGGATATTGTTGTTGTTGTTGTTCAGTCGTTAAGTCGTGTCCGACCCTTCGTGATCCCATGAACCATATCCCACCAGACCTTCCTGTCCTCCACTAATAAGGGTGATAAGGGTGATAAGCAAGGGATATTACATCCATGCAAAACAAACAAAACTGGAAAAGCAAATCTTGAGATGTCAGAGGCATTTGAGAAAAGGCACTCACAAACGCAAGTAATCTGCCTTGAATACTCACATGCAGGATTGACGCAAACACAATTATGATCCCAGCCTTCTGCTCCCCCCCCAATCCTGTAAGCCACTGTCACTGCCATGGCCTCCCCTTTCCCCTGTCTCAAGTCCCCCTAGAATCTTACCTTGTGGCAAGGGAAAAGGCAAAGGTGGCACAGCTGTCGGTGGGCAGTCCATGTCCTGGCAGAGCATCTTTTCCCATAGGGGACTAGACTGGGATTAAAGGTTCCAGAATCCCTGGTGGGAAATTACAGTCTGTGCACCATTCGGGCAGCCACCGTAGCAACCCCAGAGATGGAACTATGCCCCCACGTGGGGGGGCCGCCAACGTGACACCCCCACGTGACACCAGGCGTGACATCAGTTTCGCGAGCACGTGCGGCTCCAATCACACACAAACCTGCTGTTTTGCTTCCTTTTGGGAGCCAAACGGCTCCAGGGCGGGCAGGAGGGACCAACACCAAGACGGAAGGATCCGCACCGAGACGAAGAGGACGGGAGCCCGTCGCCTTGGGGCAGCATGGCCCAGAGCGGGGATAGGATCCGGCCGGAGGCCCTGGGCTGCCAGACGGATCCTTATACAGGATTTTGCTCTGAATGAGGGAAAGGACTGGGGGAGCAGGTCCTTCTTTTCAACAGGAATGATGGTCCAGGCCCAATGGATCCGTTTTATCACTGAGGACTGGACTAGGACTACAAGTCAACAGCCCCAATGGCAAACCAGAGTGCCCACCACCACTTCTGCCTCCCCCATGCTCCAAGGTGTGTCCTGTGGTGCTTTGGAGCAGGCTTCATGAGAAGTTACTCTAAATCACCAGATGATCTAATTATCTCTGTTCACAGCTCTGGTACCAGAATGTTTCATATTGCTAGTTAGATTGATAATAATCACCTATGGGTCTCTTCATGGCTTCGTGTTCTATTTTGTATACACTGTAAATTTCTCACCCTAACATGGAAATACAGTATTTTCATTGTCTTCATCGGCCCCGCTTACTTCTCTTCTGTCATCTGTTATGTCGCCCTTGCCACACTTCCACCTTGTCTTCTAAACCATCTCCATCCTTCGTCTTTGCTGTCATGTGCTGTTTGAATCCTCTTGCAGGACATATACAGATGGTTCCTTCAATTTTGACCTTTAAATCTCCGATTTTTTAAAAAAAAAACTATTTTGCTTTCCTGAGGTTATCTGATTTACTATTTCTAGACTACATAAGTAAAAATAAAATACAGTTAATTTCAGATATAAAGTTAAGCAAAACAGTAATCATTTATGCAGTTATTATTAGTATATTTGGCATTATTTATATTGGCTTAAAACGTCTGTGTTTTCCTGTGTCTTAACTCTTGTGTCACTCCATGTTTTTGTCTGACAGCCGATCCTATAGACACTTGGAAGCAAATTCCACTAAATTCCGTGGGTCTTACTCCTAGATAAGTATGCATGGATTGTAGCCTTATATTGTTAGACTCTTCAGGGGATAGCCTGTTCTAAAATCTATGTTTGCATGACCTTAAGTACTGTACTTTGCAAAGCATTCTGGGGTGATCATGGGAGAGGGAGGGGGAGTCACCCGACCCGGAAGAGGCTTCCGGAGCCTGACTTAAGCATGTTTACAGCAAGAACACACAGCGGTTTAACTCTAAAAGGTAAAAAAAAAACCTGCTTTTTCTCCGTTTTCTTTTTTTTCCACAGCGTTTTTAACTGAACTCCAGTCCAGAACGGAACCCCCGCAGATAACTGTATTAACAGTGGCAAATGCCAAGTCTCCATTGTGCAGTTAGTGGACAGTTAGTTGTCTGTTTCTCACTTTTCATAAGTCTGCCTCCTCTAAATTTCCACTTCTGTATAATGAGAGGGTCTGGCAGCTAGTGACCCACGTGTGGCCTTTCTTCAAGGGAATTGTAAATATATTATTCACATTCATTTGTAAGGGCATTTCATTTTGAAAACCTAAAAAGACAGACAGGTTTCTAATGCACACAGTGTGATAAATGTGCTTGTCTGGTTGCTTTATTATTAATTCTCTTAGCCATGCAGGGTGCAGATTCTTCTATTTCTTTTAATGTTCATTTCATTTTTGTGGCCATTAATTTGCAAATTCATACGTAGAGATCCTCATGAAAAGAAGGACTCCATTGAACATTTTTATGTTGTGTACTGATTTGATTTATGAGACTGTGCAGCATGAATATTGTTCTCTAACCTTTCATTCAGTTGAAAGCTGTTTGAATTTAATTTTCTTTGTACAATTTAAGCATAGATGTATAGCATGGTCTTCTTAGTACCGGTATATCTCTGTAATCATTCTAGAATATGACATGCTGAAGAAAGACAAAAACTATATTGATGTGTGCAGGTTAAAAACCTAGCACTTTTTTGAGAGTACAATCATCTAAGGAATACATCAAATGTTTGCTTTCTGTGTACCAACTATTTGTGATATGTATACGATTGGTATACTGTACCAATGATTATGCTGTATTAGCTAATTGTAATAATAATAAGTATGTTTATTGGCATAACACAAATTTTCCATAAAAACACAGTTTAAAACAAGAACTTTCAATGATTATATTAGTTAATTGTAAATATTGCTCTTACGGCGCAATCTTGACTAAGCTTGGAACGATGGAGCGAGTGCTTCACCATTCCAAGCTGTTGTGAATGTGCCATAAAGCACATTCGCGACGACTTTAGAGTAAGGGCGGCTGGCGCAGAGGCTGGCCTCCCACGCTCTGCTGCCAGATCGCCTATGCGGCCGCCGGAGGACATAAGTGCAGCTCCGGCGGGGGCAGTCCAGGCGGCGAGGGAGGCCCCTTCCCGGGCCGGATCCACTGTTACATGGCCTCCTTGGACTTGCGCCAGCTAAATAGCTGGCGGAAATACAAGGAGGCCCATTGGGGCCTCCTCGTGATACACCTGGGGGAGACCAAGGAGAACTCAGGGAACGGGGATAGGATCCGGCAGGCGGTCTGGGCCATCGGCCAGATACCTAGTAGGATTGGGCTGCCCATCTACCTCCGTTATCCTCAGTTCATAAAGATTTGAATTCAGTGCATAGCTTAACATAGAGCCATGCCAAGTATCCAGGGGTTCATCTGTAGAGTCAAGGGCTCACAATTACACTGAAGCCAACCCCAGGTAGGTAAATATGCAAGTTAGGTTCACTGGTTTCTACCTCTCCTCTTTCATCAAAGACCCTGGGTAGGTAGTCACTATGAGATGATAGCTTAGGTGCAAAAATGTGTCAGTGCATTGACTAGAGATACATGAGCTTCTTAGTGCTGTGCCTGAAATTGACCACAAACGTTGAGGCTTTGCAAATCACCCACAAAAGGCTTTGCAAATCACCCACACCCTCAACCCACAAAACGTTGAGGCTTTGCAAATCACCACTCTGATCTCTTACAAATTTTTGAACAAGTCCTTAAAAGGTTGTAACTTTGTGAGCATCTAATATTTGTAAAGGTTTGCATAGGTTTGGATGAAAAAACACCTTTGCAAGCAGCTAATTTTCTGGCAAAGGTTCAAACTTCAAAGGTTCAAACTTCTATAGGCATATTTGTGCTTGTCTTGATTCCTATTGCAAACATTTGGCTGGGTACATGACATGGCAGAGAATTTGCATGATGATCACATCACCCTGCCTGAAGGTCTCAGTACTTTTGATATTTGATATGGAATCCTGTAGTAGAACAACAAAAGAAGTACCTCCTGTTTTGACAGTTCTCTCCTACATTGCCCAGGGACCCCACACAAAAGACACAAGTCTATCAGCCAGATCCTGACTAGGAGTCCGGCAATGGAACGAGTGTTCTATTGCCGGAAGCGAGTAAAGGAGGCCGGCGCAAGGCCAGCCATCCTCACTCCGTCGTCGGGACGTCCATGCGGTCGCCGGAGGAAGGTAAGGCTCCGGCGGCAGTCGCATGGGCGGTTGGGGTGACGAGGGAGGGGGGCAATTGGCCAAGCCGGCCCGGGAGGGGGCAGGGATAGCATCCGCCATATCCCCATCCCCGTCGAGCCAGCTCGGCTGATACATGGCCTCCTCTTACTTCCGCCAGCTATATAATTTCTCTGCTTTATTCAATTATTTTGTTTGCAAATGTTTTAGATTGTGAGCCCTTTTGAGACAGGGAGCCATTTAATCATTGGATTTTGTCTGTAAACCACTTTGTGAACTTTTTGTTGAAAAGCGGTATATACCATTTTGGTCTGAGTATAAGACTCACTTTTTTCTCCTAATTTAAGGTTTTTTAACTAGGGGTGCATCTTATAATCAGGCTGTTGCAATTTAATGCCAGTGATTTAATTAAATTTTTTTAATAGCACCAAACTTTAAGGGTGCGTCTTATAATCAGGTGCGTCTTATATTCGGGACAATACGGTAAATACTACTACTACTACTACTACTACTACTAATAATAATAATAATAATAATAATAATAATAATAATAAGGCCTGCCCCGGAAGGGGACAAACGTCCCCTTCCCTGAGTAGACCTCCGGGCCACAGCAGCGCGGCCCGGAACGGGGATAGGATCCAACGAGTGGCCCTGGGCCGCGGGCCAGATCTCTACATAGGATTTTGCTGTATGTGATTTGGAGGAAAATGGCCCACGTTTATTGATCTATAACAATGTATCAATTTACAAATGCCTTGTATCCTTTCTAACAAACTCCTCCCACCTGGGCAACGCAATCCCATGCAACTATCCGGCAGGCGACCCAGGGCCGCCTGCCAGATCCCATGTTCGCTCCGGGCCCAGGTCCCACGCTCGCTCCCGGAGGTCTACTCGGGGAAAAGGGACATTTGTCCCCTTCCCCTTGTGTAGAGCTGGGAAGGCCCGATGGGCCTCATAAGAACATAAGAACATAAGAAGAGCCCTGCTGGATCAGGCCAAAAGCCCATCTAGTCCAGCTTCCTGTATCACACAGTGGCCCCACCAGATGCCTCAGAGAGCACAAGACATAGCTGGTGGAAGTAGGAGGAAGCTGTGTAATGGCCGAGCCGGCCTGGCCGAAGACGGGAATATGACGGACACCATCCCCACCCACCCCAGGATGGCTCGGCCAATGGCCCCTCGCCACCTGAACCACCCCCACCGGGGGATCTCTTACCTACCTCCGGTGGCCG
This sequence comes from Plestiodon gilberti rubricaudatus, assembly GCA_026170595.1. NCBI lineage: Eukaryota > Metazoa > Chordata > Lepidosauria > Squamata > Scincidae > Plestiodon > Plestiodon gilberti. Next base: position 45,115,885 of record JANXHW010000002.1, read on the forward strand.
TGGGGATGACCCGGCAGTGGAGTGAGGGCGGCCGGCCTTGCGTTGGTCACCCTTACTCCCAAGTAATCATGAATGTGCTTTATGGTACGTTCGCGATGGCTTGTTTTCTAGTCAGGATTGCACTGTAAATCCAGTTACCTAATCTGAAGGAGGCAGCTACCATGTCAAGACTCCCTTGGGTGACATCACCCTGGCTTTAAGCTGAGGCCACCTTCTGGCAAGCCCTACTTTTCAGTGCCAACCCATGGAAAGGGGTTCAAGGAAGACAACTGCTCAGCCCATCCCAAGCCTGGCAGCCTTTGAGATAGACCTTGCAATTCAAGCCCAAGGGGGTCACATCCCTGAGCCAGAGAGCCTCTTCAGATCAGTTCTAATTCTCCCTCTGACTCTCAATTATCTCAGGATAGACACCATATCCCTACTCCTACTCCCTGTCCTGCACTATACCTGCCAGGCATGGCAACCCTGGCTAAGCACCACACCTTAGGAACTGCCTGGGGTAGGCAAAAATCAGTGGGGTCGCTCTGTCCCCACATGGAGGGGCCGCTGATGCAACGCCACCCACACGTGATGCGACGCCGCCCTCACATGGGCGGGAGTGTGACGTGACGCCCCACCTCCAAACACCCCCTCCGCTATTTTCACTAGTATTTGGGGCCGTTCGGACACAAGGGCGGGCGGGAGGGCCGAAACGCAGCCGTCCCGCCTCCGAAGAGGGTAAGTTTTCGCCCTCCTCAGCCGGCGATTCCACCCCTTCAGGGGTCCGCGCCTGGGGGCCCTGGGCACCAAGGTACCACCCCTTACGACGCTACTGCCAAAAATCTTCACAGCAACAGCCAATCAGGTGTAAAGCAACAAATTCCTATGCAGCCTCTAACAACGACCAACTAATCCCAGACTATCCAGGTGGGTGGGTGGGCTGGGCCACAAGCTCCTCCAGACTTGGAATGCCAAGGAACAGAGGCCATATGCGAACTTCAAGTCTCTGGCCCCACCCTTGACTTGCTCAGGCACCAATCAGGTGTCCCAGCCTGATTCCATGACTTGTTCAGGTTGGACCCTGGCAAGGCACACACCTGACAACATCCCTAGGCAGGAGGGTGGCATTCCTATTTGTTCTCAGACACTCACTTTACAGTTATCTGAACTTCTCACAGCTAAATTAGGAAAGCCACTACCCTTGATTCAACTTTTGCTTTGTCAGAGTGAATTGTCTTTGTTTAGATTCATATGAAGTTTAGCTAATGTTCACAGCCATGCAGAGTTCACTATGCATATAAATAAACAAATCCAAATGAATTCAATTGAATCAAAATGTTATTTAATTTCATTCCTTGCGGAAGGATGGATAGCACAAGAGTGTCAGTCAGAGAACAGTTGAAGCTAAACAGTTATGTTTCAAAGGGAGAGTTCCACCATTTAAACTGTTTTAGCTCTACAGTATTCCCTGCCAGTGTTATTTTCTTTGGTAATGACAGACGAATAACAAATCAATGCCCCTGCATTTTAATTTTTCAGATCCTCTGCTATATTCTACACATATTGACAAAAATAGGGGTTTTTGTTTCATAACTCAGGATGCATGACTGAGTAATGCTAATTATATGGAAAATATATATCAGGAACAGTTCAGTGGGTGGGAAACATTGACCAGTTGAAAAAAGCTCTGCCATCGTTTTCTTTCTTTTATTATCCTGATATAAGAAGGTGAGAACATTTATATTGATCATTTTGCTACGTTACCATGGCCCAAGACTTGGACTCCCTGCTATCAAAGAGGGCTCTGATGCTGTGGAACATGGGGAAGGCAGGCTGGTGTTAGGAACTGGAGAGAGTGAGTCTTTCCAGAGACTTTCCAGTAGCAGCGCTGCTACCTTCATCCACATTGACTGAAGAGGTAGCCTACCCCTACTCTGACTTCAGTGACGACTCCTCAGAAACCTCCACTGTGTGAAAGAGCATCTCTCCGCCACCACACTCCATCCAGCGACAGCTGACGCTCTGCAGGTCTCCTGGATACAACTTCTGACATGATTCATTTAAATCCCAGCAGTGTTGCTCCATGGGGGCAGAGCTTGAGGCAACAAATTGACTGCAGAACTAACTAAAGCTTGACGTTGGCTCCAGAGCATTGCAGGAGCAAGATTCTAAGCTCACTGCTCTAAGTTCCTTGTATCCGTTTGCCTGATACCTGCTTCATTGTGAGCTGATGCTGAGCTCCCATGAACTAGTCTGAGGTCCTGCCAGGTCTAGCCAGTAACCCCTTTGGGGCCTAGTATGGAACAGAAAATACATACTCTTTGGTACAGTGTTCTGACAAACTGTATGATAAATTAATTATATTCCTACATGCAGTGGTGTTCCTGAAGGGGGTGCAGCACCGTAAGTGGTGCAAGGCGCTGCACCACGTCTTGCAAACCAGTGTAATGCGCCCCCTCTGACTCGGTCCTGGAGTTATTTTGGTGGAGAAGGCAATGTTGCCCTTGCCGACGGAATGGCTCTGGGGTCGAGTGAGAGGGGCCACATTACACGGGTTTGCAAGACGTGGTGCAGCGCCTTGCACCACTTAACGGTGCTGCACCCCCTTCAGGAACACCACTGCCTACATGTGGCCAGCACGCTTATTTCTCTTTTTACATTTGAGCCCACCTTTCAACTCTCTAGGAGTCCTCACTGATTTCAATGAAACCTGCTGGTATAATGAATGTCATAAAAGCAATACCAAATCCAAAATAATTTCTGTACAGTGATAGTAGAGAGGGATAGGATGATGTACAGGTAGCTCCTATGCATATTTACTCAATATGAAGTTCCACTAATTTCAACTGGGCCAAGCCAACAGTACAGACAATTGGAATCATGATTACAGTCTTTGTTCTCTGGTGTCTATGCTTTTGAAGTTACCGTTTAAATCATAACAAATGCTTTGTTCCCAATTACTAGTTTCAGTGAAGGTATGCCAGCTAATCATGAAAGAAAAGAGAAGGCAGGGTGTATCAACAGGAATCAAATATGAAACAGCAGTTGCTATTAACCAGTTGATGCTAATGATATTAGAACAGGTGCTTCTTGTCTGTTGTAGACTAGATAATTGTTACGTTTAAAATTGTATTTCTGACTGCACAATCTTCTGCATGTCTACTCAGAAGTCTCACTGAATTCAGTACAACTTACTCCAAAGTAAGTGTGTATACAATAGCACCCTAAGAGGTGGGGTTATGTTTGAACTGAACAGGAACCTTTGGGTACCTTTGTCACAACTTAATCTCTTTATGTTTAACTTTTCTAGAAATACTTTAATAATCTTATGAGGACCAAAAACATTGGCTAGCCTTAGGCAGTCATTGGATCTAATTTCAAACCAATGACTGTTTGACACAGTGTCTCTGAGCCAATATTTTTTTTTGGTATATATTTATATTTTATTAATATATTAAAACATAAAAACAATACAGATTTCATAAAATTATAGCAAGAGCGAAGCAATACATCCTACTAGCATACTATTCACTATTTTCTACATATAGTATCCAACTAAGACAAAATAACACCCACATTCTATTCATTAAATCCGCATATCATCACTTCGTTCTTCTCTCTCTCTCTTAAAAAATCAATAAGTGGTTTCCAGTTATTCACAAAAGGTTAAGTGACTTTTCCTTAATTAAAATTGTAAGTTTATCCATTTCAGCATAATCCAAAACTTTCAACCACCAATCTTCGAGCGAAGGTATCTCTGAATTCTTCCAGTATTGTGAGTATAAAATTCTTGCCGCATTTATCATATATAAAAACAAAGTTTGAAACTTTTCGCCTACATAATCATCCTTCATACCCAACAAGAAGGTTTCCGGTTTCATTTGAATCTTAATCCTTAAAATCAACTGTATCTCTTTATGAATCTGAATCCAGTACTTCTTTGCTTGAGAGCATGTCCACCACATATGATAAAACGTTCCCTCTTGCTTTTTACATTTCCAACAGCTATTCGTCACCTTTTCAGACACTTTTGCTAATTCGCTTGGGGTTATATACCATCTATACATCATTTTACACATATTTTCTTTAATATTAACATTTAGCGTAAATTTCAACTGTTTTAACCATAGTTGTTCCCATCTGAGCCAATATTTCTATCATATAAAAAATATTGAGCATTATAGACTGGAACATTCACCTGTACATATATTGTATATTGAATGGGCTCTGCAGAAGATATGAGCTACTGTTCTGTTGTGCAGGGTCAATTCATTTCAATGTTTGCACAAGAGAGTTCCCTGGCTAATTGCACTTGTTCCTGCTTGAGAAAAATAGAAGAGCTACTTGACAGCCCATTCCAACCCAAATCCTCTCCAAGTCAGGCATAAGTGTGGCCTAAGTACAGCCTAAGTTAGGCAGAAATACAGCCTAAGTCGGCCTTCCCGACTCTGCCCCCCCATTGCTGCCGACTCCGCGCCAAGGCCTTCTCCCGGGAGAAGGCCTTAGAGCGACCTCCCCAGCCGCCGCGCCAGGGCCTTCTGACGAAGGCCCACTGCGTCACGTTATTTATAATGTTTTTTGCACATGTGCAGACCGTTCCTGAGGGAACGGTCTGCACATGTGCGAAAAACGTTATAAATAACTTGACACAGTGGGCCTTCGTCAGAAGGCCCTGGTGCGGTGGCCGGGGAAGACATCCCCTGAGCCAGCTCCCAGCCTCGGAGCGAGGCGACACAAGCGGGGAGGCGACGCGCGCAGGGGAGGTGACGTGCGTGGGTACGTGTGTCACCTTTCTGCGCGTGTCACCTGGGGGCGACCCGCTCGCGACGCCTCTGACAGCACTCACCTGCAGCGGCCAACGCGGGTCCAGGTAGATTGCGGACTCGGAGTGAGCGCTGCCACCCTCCACGCCAGCACTGTTTACTATCCGGGTGCTGAAAACATGCTTTATAGCATATTTACGACATCCTAGGCTAGCAGAGCGCTAGCTCCGCCAGCCTATAGTTGCTCAGGTTTGCACTGCTAGTCTGCTGATGGATACTAGTTCGGATGGCTATATGCTATCTCCAGGTTCCGGGGCACACAGTATGCCTCTGAATACCAGTTTCTAGGAGGCAATGGCAGGAAAGTGGTATGCCTTCATCTCCTGCTTGTGAGCTTCCCGGAGGCATCTGGTTGGTTTCTTTGGGGAAAAGGATGCTGGTCCAGATAGACCCGTGATTTGATCCATCTACAGCAGTAGTATTCTGTTAATTCAAAAGCTAATATTTCAAACATACAATCAGTTGTGAAACTCTTTTGTTTTCATTTCCGGGGGTGGAGGGGATTTGAACAAAGATTTGAAAAGAGAATGGAGACATTTGTGCAGAACTTTCAAACAATAATACAGAAGTTCATCTATTAGTTCTGCTAATCAGATTGTGATAATAAATTACTCTGGAAAACAGCTTGCTCCAGTCTATATTAGGAACTGACACAGCCAGGAGTAACACTTTGCCCAGAAATAGTTGTGTTAAATACCATAAATTGTACAACTAATGGTACGATGTGTAAATGGAAGTTTCTATTTTTGTACATAATTTAAATGCACTGGGATTTATAGACTCTAAAAAGTGTGGAAGGCAGCCCTTCTTTTTGCCAATAATAGTCACTGAAGCTTGTGAAGATATGTATTTCAAGAAGTGCTCGTGATGGGAATCCATTGGCTAGAATTAGGCATGAAAAATAGAAAGATGATGCACATTTTTGAGGTAAACGATAGTTGCATCTTCACTCTCTTTCTCAACTCAGGTCAGCAGTATTGAATTATTTATTTATTTCACATTCTTATATTACTCTTCCTCCAAGGAGCTCAGGGTAGTGTACATAGTCCTTTTTGTCTTCACAACAACCCTATGAGGTAGGTTAGTCTGAGTGATAGTGATTGGCCCAAGGTCACCCAGGAAGCTTCATGGCTGAGTGGGGATTTGAACCTGGATCTTCCAGGTTGACGTCCAACTCCAGAACCACTACATCATCCTGGCTCTCATGGCGTAGATAAAATGAAATATTTCATTGCACTAGTTTTTTCAGATTTAAATCAGTAAAGAAATGCCATCTGCAGGGTATAATCCTTACAGACAAATATTCTTTCCTAAAATAGATATATCCTCAGAGCAGAAAAAAAAACATCAACATATCTAGCTACTTCTTTTTTTAACTATAAAAGTATTTAATTCTTTTTAACGGTGTCCCCTTCCTTTTACAAAATCTTCATTCTTTTTTCAAATCTCCATTCTTCCCCATTCTGCATATGTTATTTATAAATGGAATTTTATCATCCTATAGGATGAAAAAATATATTTCTAGAGGTTAATGTGCTTAGTTTCAGCAGGGGCTTTCGGGATTCCAAAGTAAAATGGAATAACGATAATTGAAAAATGACAGGAACAGGGGAGCTTACAGAGAAAGTTTAGAGGCAATGTTTCAGACAAAGAGGTGATAACTACCTAATTTCCATTTTTAAAGGTGTTTTCATTGACAAGAATTAAAAGAGATAAAAAAGCAGAAAGATGTCCCTGAGTTGAGCTGCATTATGCATCGAGGCAAAATATGTAGATGAAAAGATTTAAGAGTATCAATAAGGCGTTTCAAGACGTGGTGGCTTTAAAATGTCTGAAAGAAACAGAAGTTCAAAGTGAAGGCAGGAAAGAAAAAATTATCTGCCAGGTTTCAACATATACTGTATGTGCTAGGTACATTAAACATTTTCAGCATTCCAGTGAACGAGCACCATTTTGGTGCTTTTAATTGAAGCAAGTTAAAACAACAACCACAGGTATAATATGTTCTTGCTTGTGCACACACACACCCCAACAAACACGCAAGACAGAAGCTTGCCACAAAAGTGGCAGGACTGGGCCACTTTATTTAAAATAAGGCCAGGGAAACATACCTGCAGCAGGTAACCTAAAGCTCTTCCCCCCATTGTGCAGCATCTAACTTAGGGGAGACGGTGGGGCAACCATATATTCCCCAATGGGCGGGTGTCAGAGGCGAAACTTGGTCGGAGCACGTGGAGCAGCAGCTCCGGATGCGGGGGGCGTACTTACCCTCGCGATATGTCACCTCCGCTTCGGCCATCTTCGTTTCGGCCCTCCCTCCCTCCCTGGAGCCCATTTGGCTCCAAAATGACACCAAAACCGGCGGGGGGCGTGTTTGGAGCCGCGCTGGGCTCGTCAACATGACGTCACGCAGGCCCTGTCCTTGCTCCGGGCGCCGGGAGGGCTACCGTCATTTCTGACAGGCGTAACTACCTGACTCAGGGCTACGATCCGGCACGGCACTTGGACGGGTTGAACTTCTCACTGCCAACTGATGAGGGTCAAGATAGCTGGCCTGCACAGCACAACCCAAGCTGGAAAGCACTGGGAGAGTTACCATGGCATTGTAAGCCAGAAGGTTCACCAGTTAGGCTCCTTGAGCCGGTAAACATCTGAGAAGCGGTACTGGTTCACCCACTGCCCTTGCTACCTCAGGATGCATGCCAAGAACCCTACTCCTACCTCCCTGGCCTGCACAATACCTGCCACACATGGGAATCACTCAGGAGCCAGGCTGAGGGAGAAAACCCTCAGACCCTGGCAACTGGCGGTTAGGCTCCTGTCAAACAAGCACCAAGGTAGGGGATTATATTGACAGCCCATCCAAACTGTCTACAGACAGGAAAAACTAGCACATCAGAGAGCAGGAGAGGATGGGACCCCCTCCCTGCTATCCAGTTTTCTATGAGTAGGGAGTTTTTTAGATGTGGAGTATCCAGTCATGCTATCTGCCAAACACTGTCTGACCTGGAATGTGTCGAACGCCTCTGATTAAAAATGTTGTGTTTATTAAGGTGGAATAATTGCAAAACTGTTTCTGCATCATGTGCTCTGTGAGATTTGGGGCCCGGTCCAGCCCAACTCCTCCGCAAGTCAGGCATAAGTGTGGCCTAAGTTCAGCATAAGTTAGGCGTTAGTTAAGCCTGAGTTATGCCTGAGTTAGGCAGGCTGCAGTTTCTGTGGCCCAGCACCACCCCAGGATCCAGGCAACACTTACCTCCCAGGCAGGCAGGCTCTCCAGGCTCGGTGTCTGGCTCGGGCATGTGCAGGCCTGTGTGTCTGCACGTGTCAGCGTCCATCCATGGCAGCTGCTGCAGTGTCTGTCTCAGCCCGGTCGCAAAGGGGCTGACCGCAGGCAGGGGGGTTGCGCCAGTCATGTGGTGGACGCAGGGCAGGTGACAGGTGAGCGATGTGCCCGAGCCAGCCGCCACAGGGCACCCTGTGCATCAGCCACCTGCTACAGGGGAGAGTGACCGTCCCCCCTCCTGCAGAAGGCGATGCCACCCCCATGCCACATTGAGGCTGCACGTGGGAGTCATGGGGGGGCGGGGGAGGGAAGGGAAGGAGGGGGTGGGAACGTCACACACAAGGGGAGTCTCATGATGTCTGGAACCGCCTCTGACATGACTTGCCCATGCGCTGCCTGAAGCCCTGGGCCTCCAGGGCCGTGGCAATGCCCACAAAGAAGGCATCCTGGCGTGCTTTCTGCTCTGTGCCCCGGCCAAGACCGAGAGATGCCTCGGGCTTGTCTGCTGCGAGCGTGAAGGGCCCACGCAGCTCATCACGCCCCCAGATGGGGCGACGTCGGCGCCTCGCGGCAGGTGCTCTGGTGGGGTGGGGGGTTGCCAGCTTCCATCATCAGGGAGTGGGAAGGGAGGCAGACACACAGACAGGCAGACAGTGGGTGCTGGGGAGGGGCACGGGTGGGTCAGAAACAGACAGACAGACAACATGGCTGGTGGGAGAGTGATACAGGGAGAGGGGTCTGCAGAGACCAATAGGGACACAGGGGTCACTTCTCAGATGAAGGCAATGCAGAAACGGCTGCCTCTTATGCAGACGGACTTTGGGCGGAAACCACACAGAAACGGGCGGACCTTGGGCGGAAGCGGCTTCATTACAGGCGGACCGTGGGCGGGACGGACTGCATGACGGGCGGACGCCCTGGCAGGTGAGAGCCCCGGTTGCCGAAAGGGCTCTCCACAGACGCGGGGGATTCGAGCAGATCCAGTATGGGCGCCGTGTCACCTGCCATTGTTTGCCTGCCTGAGAGGCCCCCTAACTCCCCCCTCCCTCTGAGCCCTGAGGGTCTGGCAGCCCCCCTGCTGTGTTCTCCCTGGGAAGGACGTGGCAGTCCCTGGATGGGATTCATGCCGGGGCTTGTGTGCTGGGGGCTGTCTATGTGTGTGGGGGGGCAATGCTTGTGTTACATTGGGCACATATGTTTCAAGGGGGCTCTGCCCGAGAGGCGTCTTTATTGTTCTGGAACGTTAGCAGAGATGGCCAGGCGACGCTACCAGGGGTAGTCACAGCAGCCAATCTGAAAGCAGCAGAAGCAGCACACCTGCCCCATGGACCTGGAGATGCAAGCTTTTCCCCTGTGGAACCACAGCCTGCTCCATAGAAAGGGGAGGGACAGCACGTTCTACAGCCAGGGAGGTGGAGCAGCATCAGCAGCTGCAGCAGCTGACGGTTGCAGGGCAGGCTCCTAGGCATCTGGCAGCATCACGGCTGGCGGAAATGGGGCAACCAGACTACAGCCCCAGGGGTGGTCCCAGGAAGGTAGGTGGTAGTGGACGTTCCTGGGGAGACAAAAAACAAGGGGGAGTTACATGTCAGCTGGTGTGTGGTAGCGATCGCCATTGAAGACAAGCCAGTGTGTCAGTTGTAAAAGCCTGCAGGGAGAGAACAGAAAACACAGCTGCTAGGTGTAACGAGCATGTCACAGTGTGAGGAGCTTACCTGGACGTCAGGAGGGCATGATCCTGCAAAGGACAACAGTGAAGGAGAGAACAAACAGCACAACTGTAGGGTAACAAACATGGCTAGCCTATCAACACTCACCTGTAGTAGACCCTGTGGGGGCAAGGGTGCGAGAGATTTAAAACGCTTTTGTTAACAGGCATGGCTCATTTACACAAACATATATTTCTCTGCTCACATGGTGACAGGCAGCTATCAGAGGACACATTGGTAAAGAGACAGCTATCATATATATGTGTGCTGATAGGCAGAAGTACTACATAAAGACAAACACAGGCAGAAGTCATACATATTGGCATGAACAGGCAGAAGTACAACATATTGGCAAACACAGGTAGGAGTCCAACATTATGGCATACACAGGCAGAAGTACTACATAATGGCTTACACAGGCAGAAGTCCTACATATAGGCATGAACAGGCTGATGTCAAACATATATTGGCATGAACAGACAAAAGTCATAACACATGTCATCCCAGACCCTGCTCTTACCTGCTGGTGTTGTTGCCTGTGGGGGGGGGGGGCGAGAGAGAGGCTGGGAGAAAGACATGGGTTAGCAAATGCTTGCATGGAGACAGCTGCCCAGGCACAGCTGTAAACAGGTTGGCCACAGCCAGAACAGCCCTCTCTGCCCTAGAGGGGGGCAGAGAGGAGAAGAGAAGAGAGAAGTGGGGTGTTTGTGAATTTTGCCCTCCACCAACAAAGTCCCACTTTGTGGCTGCTGGGGACAGGACCCCACGCCACGTGCTCAGAGAGTGAGAGAGAATGGAGGCCTGGGGCTGGGCTTTTGTGGGAAAGAGGCTGGGTGCGCCTGGGTGCTGATAGGGTAACTATCTGTGTCCGTGTCCAGACTTGTGCCGCAGCTATTCCGTTCTAACTCTGGCCTAACTGGGGAGTGGGGTGTTAGAACTTTTTAGGAGAGGGCTGGAGTGTGTAAAATGGCACCTATGGGTCTCCTCGAATTTGTGACCACCTTTTTGGTTGTCCTAAATTTTGGTCAGTTTCTGAGCTTGAGGGGGGCGTGTCGGAGCTCTCCAGTGTCTGGAACCGGACCCAAATTCGTAACCGCCCCCGTCACGCCCCCGACACACCCCTGACACGCCCCTGACACGCCCACTTTTAGGCCGAACTTAGGACGGAATAGCTCTTAGGCCGAACTTAGGACGGAATTGGTCAACTTTCCTAAACCCGTCCTATGTCCGTCACAATTGCAGCACAAATTCGGCCTCAACGTCACAATTCCATCCTAACTTCGGCCTAAGGCATTTAGGCTGCTTTTAGGACGCAATTGTGCCGCTGAGGCCTTAGGCTGGACCGGGCTGTTGGTCTCCTCAGGCAAGTAATCTTTTGCTGAATGATGAATATGCAAATAGAAACTTGCTCCAAGTGTTCCCCTTCCAAGTTCACAAGAGGCTTCTTACAGCTCTAGGAATTATACTTGAAGAAAATGGGGAGCAAAGCCTCAGAGAGATGGAGAGAAAGTGGGATTCATTGGGGGGGAAATCCAGTTGCCCATTGCGTTGCAGCATCTGCTTTCTTCAGGAATACTCCAGTACAGCACATTTTGGCATATTCCTTCTTTTGTCCCTAAAGAAGGCATATGCTGAAAGCCTGAAATGGGGTAATTGGATTGTTTAAAAAATCAATACCACTTTCTGTGTGTGTGTTTTTGAACTGTGCTTTCCCTTTTTTTTATCTGGCGCTGCCCTCTTTTCCTTGCTGTATTGTGCTAGGAGCTCAGCACAATCGAAATACTTTCTTCATAGTCCCCGTGTTCCATAATGGAAAAGGGAACCCTTTAAAAAGGAAAAACCTAGGGGATCAACTAGTCCTGCCCCCCATTTCCCCTCCGATGAATTGTTTCTCTTGCTGTTGAATCCCCCCCCCAGCGCTGGCCTAACACCTCCTTGCACCTGAGGCTGCACAGGAAATGCCGTGTGTCCCCCCCCATACCTGGTGATGTGCTAGCGCCTCTGCTCCTCCAACTCCCTAGATTAGAAAAAGAAGAGAGGGAGAAAGTGGAAGAGGAAGACATGCCACTCTCCCCTCCTTCACACTTTCTCTTCCACGCCCCCTCTTCCTTTTCCAAGATATAGGGAGGAGGAGGAAATTGAGTGGACAGAGGTGGGCACCCCCTACCAAGCTGCCGTCAGAGGCTTTTTCCTCATTTGATATGATAAATGCCCTGGGTTTTTTTTTCCTTTTTAAACCTATTTTTTCCTTAGTTTTGAACACATCCCATCCTCAAGACTCCAGCAGTCTGAAATGGTACAGTCCAGCAACAGTTCTACCATGTGATGAGATGCTGTTTAGTGAGTGATATTCAGACATGTATGAATCAGTCCTGATAAGTACTCCATTGTTCATCATATAAGTAGCGTTTTCCCCTTGGGGAAGTTGCATAGACAAACTGAACAGAATACATTCCCAAGTTACCTCTCTTATTTGGCCTTGAGCACCCATTAACTTCAAAGGCCATACCCTGAACAGCAGGTTCCACTGACACATGTAACAACAGATTTTATTCAGACCTGCAAAAAGGTAATCTGTTCTTTCCAGACACAAAGGCGAAGGCGGTCAGTGTGATGAGGGCCAATGCAGTTTCAATACCATCTGCCTCTCTCTAATTGTATACCTGAGAATAATTCTTCAGAGAACAGAAAACACCCACCCACCCTTTGTATCTGCAGTAGAAAGGAACAACACCACAGCCAAAATATCAAACGGTACAGAGAAGACACATCACAATATGGTTTATTGGCTTGGAAACTCCTCTTGATTTCCAGTGCAATGCATTTTGCTGTAGCATCCAGATAAGGTTTAATTGTAGAACACTCAGTGCCACCAAATTGGGGGGGGGGGTATCAGTTGTTGGTAAGATACAAGAGGACAATTGTTAGCCATCAAGATTTTAATCTAGAGATCTTCCAGTCTAATCCAAGAATATGGAATCCTGAATTTCAGGGTTTTCTTCTTACTGGATTTTTTCCCTGTTACCTATTTCATCCTCTATTAGTTAATGCCTCTGTCATTTTTTTTTTCACATTAACACCAAACCCCTATGGATGGGTTCTTCCATTACTCGCAACAGTGTGGGAGTCACAGCAGTGTAACGTCTTCCTGCACCATCACCAGACCATGTGAAAAGCCCAGGACCACACTGGAGAAGGCCACAATACAGCTATTTCCCAAGTTAGCATTGATTGTGGTGAGGGAAGCCTAGATAATGTGTCCCTCTTCCACAGTTTTGCCACCCATGTTGAGTCAAATCCATGGGTAGAAAAGCTGTGAATAAAAAGGTCAAACTGTATGCTCTTCTGTTTGTAAAACATGAGTTTGTGCAAGCCTTTGCACAAGCAGAAGCATAAAAACTGCTATAGAAATGACGCATTACAGTGCTGTGTAAATTCTTGTGAAAGTGTTGCCAGTACAGGAATAGCAACTATTTTTGATCTGCTTATGGTTCATTGGATCCAACCCCCTGTCAATAACTCCATTTGGCAGCAGCTATCAACAGAAAGATGTATTCCTTCACTCTTGATGTGCATGGGTAGAATTTTATGAACATTCACAATGCATTGCTCAGGATGCTCCCTAGCTCTAATATTTTCTTGGATCTGCCTCCTGCATCAACAAAGGTTTCATTGAAGTATAATGTGCTCTTGTTATATCATAGAGTTTATCAAAGAGATAAGAAAATATCTCTCTCTCTCTCTCTCTCTCTCTCTCTCTCTCTCTCTCTCTCTCTCTCTCTCTCTGCTGATATTAAAGAATCAATGACATGATGTTTTTGATAGTAGAAAGCTTAATGACATTCAGATTCAGGTTGCTGCCCACATAGAAGTGCACTTCAGTGAGAGTTAAGGTTGCCTGTCAGCTGACGCGTAGTGATGCGAACATCAGAAAGAGAGAGAGAGAGCTGGACTGTGAAAGAAACCATCTAGAACAGGGGTTCTCAACCTTTGGAGGCCCGAGTACCCCCTATCACAGTCCAATTTTCTGAAGTATCCCCTGCTAATTAACTGCTAATTAACTGGCTTAATCAATTAATTAATTAGGTAATTAATTGTTAAGTAAAAAGTACTAAAACAATTTTAAATGTGAAAAATGTCTTATTTAACTCTGTGTGTGTGTGTGTGTGTGTGTGAGAGAGAGAGAGAGAGAGAGAGAGAGAGAGAGAGAGAGAGAGAGAGAGAGAGGAGATGCAAGGATCTCTTTTTTTCTCCAAGTCACACTTCCCAAAATCAACTCCTCCCTCCCCTACCCCACCAAAGTACATCTTCCAAAGTACAAAGATAAGCCCAAAACCAAAATCAGAGAGACAGAAGGGCTCTGAAAAGAATTAAAATTTAAAATCCATGTTAATTAACACTTAATTAGTTGTTGATGGGGCAGATAAGGGGCAGGGCTTGGCGTACCCCCAGCAAGAGGTCTGCGTACCCCTAGGGGTACCTGTACCACAGGTTGAGAACCCCTGATCTAGAATGAAGGATTCTACGAAAGGTGTAGTGGTTTGGGAGTCGGACTTAGGCCTGGAAGATCCAGGTTCAAATCCCCGCTCAGCCACGAAGCTTCCTGGGTGACCTTGGGCCAGTCACTATCTCTCAGCCCCACCTACCTCACAGGGTTGTTGTGAGGACAAAAAGGAGGGGAGGAAATATGTACACCACTCTGAGCTCCTTGGAGGAAGGGCGGTATAAAAAAAAATGTGAAAAAAAATTATTGTATTGTAAAAACCTCTTGGGGGTTAGAAAAGCCTGCCCAAGTAAACTGCCTTTGAATTAAAGTCAGAGGAGAAATCTGATGACCAAAGAAAAGGCGGTATATAAATACTGGTTTATTATTATTATTATTATTATTATTATTATTATTATTATTATTATTATTATTATTGGCTCTCAGCCTATGATCTGATGGTCATGTGCATTTATAGGATTCAGACCACCACAAGCCATTCTAAATGGGAGCATTGGTGTGCTCCATTACTCTCAACAATTCTAAGTGAATTTTCAACAGCCATCTTGCACTTGAGCTTACAGAAGTTGCCACACTAAGAATGTTTTCATATTTTCTTTTGTTTTCTAATTCTTTCACTGAAGGTCTGCCTAGAAAAGATACTGCTAGTACTTTACTGAGCAGTATTTTACATAGTGAAATAGGAAAGCTGTTAAAAATAACCTTATGTTGACTCCTCTTGCTTGCCTCTATATTTCATTGTCTGTGCAGGAGCCATCAATTGCCCTTTGCCAGCATTTACACCTCCTGCAGAAGTATTGAGGAGGTGCAAATGCTGGTAAAGGGTAATTGATGGCTCCTGTGCAGACTATGAAGTATAGAAGACAAGTAAGAGGAGTCAAAGAGGAGTCAAAATAAGATTATTTAAAACAGAATTACTCCAGAATTACAGAACTAGGCTTACCATTTGTCCCAGAATTTCCGGGACAGTCCCGGAAAGCGGCCTCGGTTCCCGGAAATGTCCCGGACCGTTCCGGGCTGGATTCAAGCCTCTGCCGCCGCCTGTTTTTTGTTTTTTTTAACGTACCTTTTTCTGGCCGCCGCCATTTTGGATCTCTCGAAATCTTGCGAGATCCAACATAGCGGCGCCAAATCTCGTGAGGGCATGAGGGCATTTGGGCGCCACCATGTTGGATCTCACAAGATTTCGCGAGATCCAAGAAGGAAAAAGGTAAGTTTATTCATTTTTTAAAAGGTGGCGGCAGAGGCTTTTTGGGGGCTCAGCGGTGGCGGCTTTGGGGGGGCTCACAGAGGCTTGGCATGGTGGCTCAGGAAGCTTGGCATGGCAGTGCGACACAGAGGTTTAGCGCGGTGGCGGCAGAGGCTTTTGGGGGTGTGGCGGCGGTGGCTTTGGGGGCTCACAGAGGCTTGGCATGGCGGCTCACGGAGGCTTGGCACAGCAGCGCGGCATGGCACAGAGGCTTGGCATGGTGGCGCTGAGCACGGCAAGTCATTTTAATTTAATTTAATTTAATTAAGTAAAACTAAATAAATAAATAAAATTTCCCCCTTTCTATTTTTAAATATATTTTATTTATTTATTTATTTTATTGGTGTGGGGGTGTGTGTCCCGGTTTGAGGGCGGGAAAATATGGTAAACATAAACAGAACAGAAGTTTCAGTGTTCCTTAACAGCATCTTCCTAACCCTTAACAGCATTTCTAGATTTTTCAAACTGCAGTATCCCCCCCTTCTCCCTCCGTTTGCATACCAACTAACCTGAAGAACAGTTCTGTAATACTCAAAAGCTGACTGATTAATCCTTTGTGACATTTGGCTTGGTCCTAATAAGAGCATTATCCTAGTTTGAATTGTGGATCAGCAAGATAGATAATCATAACAGCCTTTGATCATTGAGGTTACTGTTTTTCATTCGACAACGGAATGAGAGCTTGAGTCCTTGTTTTCTTTTAGACCCCATTTCAGTGATGCGAATGCCACAATACGTTTGTGGTGTATCTTATACTATACATATCTGTTTTTTTCTGGTTCTGTCATCCTGCGGCTTTCAAAGAAAAATACAGGACTGATGAATACTATTCACAAATATTGTTTTATTCTGTGCTTGCTCCAGCTGTTTCCCACATTTAGCTGCAGTTATGGATACACCAGACTCTCCTTTCCCTCAGATTAATTTTAATAAGTTCCGATTTCAGCCATTTTGATGTGTGAAAAGCTGTGGCACAAGGTGAGATAAGGGACAGGTTTTCAAAGCAAAATATGAACAGCTACAGATGTCTTCTATAATGTTAATGAGATGTGCGCATGAAACTCCCAGAGCTCTGCTACAGTGTGTCTGGAATGGTGAATTCCATAGAAGAGGTTCCAAAAGCATATTTGTAATGCAGATATAAAGACACTAGGCCAGATTCTGCTTCTTGCATAGCACAACTGAGCCTAAGATCTCTGGACTATGCACATCAGACCATCTGTTGCTGATCAGCCTGCAAGAAAAGACAGCTGCAGTTCAAACCTGCAGTTAGAAAGTTGAGGCATTTCTGCCTGGACATGTGCAACAGGCCTGCGCAACTGGCCAGCCAAGCTCAATACAGGCTACGAGCCATGAATGGCAGCTAATCCAGAGGATTGGTACATTTGATTTTGTCGCCTACTCAGAACTGCAAAAGCAGGAGAGGTTGTCAACACCTGCCCAACAATGATATGTGGTTTCTGTACAAGACTACATTTGACTTGAAGAGTCACTATTTGTGCAAGTCTGGAATGCCAGTATAGGATGGGAACCAATGAATTGTGAGCAAAGGAAAATAGCCACTAGCACTGTCCTGAAAATGAAGAGTTACACAGTGCTATAATATTGTCTATCTATCTGTATCTGAGCAGTCTGGAGACTGCTGAAGGAACACACTTTCTGGTCTCTGCCACGAGACAGAGGACTAAAGCTGGATTCACATATGACCGCGGATGTCCCTGCCCAGCATACGCGCTGATCAGGCGCTTGGAGCAGGGGGAGCGTCGCTCTGCTGGTCGTCCCTCCTGCTGTCCCGTCTTCTTAAGAAAGCGCAGCTGTGATTGGTTAAACACAACCGCGCTCTGATTGGCCGAAGTCCTGTGAACTCTTGCTCTGCTTGCCTTTTCCTCTCGGAAGTTCTTGCCCTTACTTCAAGCACAAATTTTATATCATTATCCCAGCATGAACTGGGAACATTTTGCGAGTTTTGCAATGACATTTTGCAATAACGAGGCTTGCTCTCTCCTCGTCCTGTGTTTACCGGGGTTTCCCTCTGGAAGAACAGTGGAATAGTAACCTCCGACGCAATTGGAGCTATTTGTGATTGGCATGCAGCCACTCTCCCCCCCCTCTCACGTGATTGGTGGCTGCAGTAGCTCTGAACCCGCCCACAAGCTCCACGAGAAAAGCTCCGCCAAAGATGAACCCAAACCATCTGAAGCGATTCAAGCGTAGGTGCCCCGGAATGGTGTCCTATTACATGATGAATATGCAAATACAGCTCAGAGCGGGTCCGTGAAGCGCACAGCAGGGACAACGCAGTCAAGTGTGAATGGGGCTTAAGAGCCACTGAGAGGTTGTGTGCTCTGTGTCCCAGGAAGAATGCCATGACAAGGGGAAATTGCCTGGCTCCTCATATCAACGAGAGAAGTAGCAGCTGCAGGGAGTTTGCTTCCCCTGCCACAAATAACTCCACTAACTACAAATAGTCTGGAGGACGAAGGGCTGCTCGGTTTTTTTTTTTGAGCACTTAATAAGGGTTGCACAACTATGTTCATGTTCAGCTCAAAAATGCTGAGAATTTGCAAGCATTCCCTGCAAGTATTCTCAAAAGTTTGAGGTATTTCGTGAGTACCCGAAAATGCTCACGAAACCTGCGGTTTGTCCCACAACAGCCATTTTCTGCACTTCTGGGTCTTTAACTTAAGGCTTCTTTATATTGCCTTGCTTTTAACTAGGGGTATTGCTGTTTTATTGACTGCTTTTTATTACTGTGGATTGTTTTAATTGTTTTTATCATGCGGTTTTATTTTGTTACATAAATTACCTTGAGCTCCCACAAGGGTAGACCGGTGGGTTATAACTTATAAGCGTTCAAAGTAAATAAATAAATAAATACATAAAATAGCTATGCCTGATCAAATTCATGGGGACCCTGGTGGGTTACAGTCAGAATCGAAGTGAAGAGACCACTCAAGTTAGACAGTGCCCATCTCGATTCTGCTCCTAGTCATTCCAGCAGGGTGTTTGCACATCTGAGGACCCCTGGTTTAGATGCTTGTTTCATCATAAATTGTTATCTGTTGTAAAGCCACCTTGGGCATCTAAATAAATAACATATATTGCCATCCTCATCAAGGGCTTTTCAAAGGAGCTTAGAATGGTGAACCGGCATGCCTATAATAGGGAGGTTGTCAAGCAAGTCTCACACTTCTGTTTGTGCAAGAGGTTGCAAGGGTTCTTCCATGATCAATGGAACCCCTTTGGATTTAGGTTCACTTTTCCCATTGTGAGGTACAAAACGGCCCCTTCATGGGCAGAAGAATCCTCCTGTAAACCGAAAGGAACTTTGGGGTTTGATCTATTGTGTCCTGTGGTCACCATGCATCACTATGTATGGTGCTCTTAGAATCTGTTCTTTGTTGAGGTGCGATGTACACCTGCAGATAAACTAAGGGTGCTGTGTGCATAGCTCCAGAATTGGGGACTGGGCTGGGTCTGTGGAAACAACACCATACAACAGATTGTCTTAACAGTCAGCTTGGACAATGCTAATCATGCCAAATATAAGGGGATGTAAATGGTACACTGCTGCTGAGTCCGAAGGAGCTGCCAGCAGCTCCTTGCACGTGCCAATGGCCAACCCAGGCCAGACATGGGGGCAGGTGTGGCTGGTTCATGGATGGTTCTTGGTGGCAGGGGGAGGATCTTGGTGGCAGGCAGGCAGGCATGCTGGATCTTATCCCCCTTTCCTTGTCCAGATCTGCCCCCTTCCTCTCTTCGGATGTACGTCATTAATGTCATATATCAATGACAAAATAGCTGGCATGGGTACCAATAGGCAACCAGAAGGCCTACTGAGAGGTAAGTAAAAACTACTTACCTTCCATTGGTCTTCTGGTCACCTCCCCACCGCCACCACCACAGCATGCACTGCATGCTCCATTGGTTTGGCTGCATGCTGTGGAGTGGTGGGCAGATAGAATTTGGCTGTGAATCTAACTGCATTTCCAAAACAAGGATTCCGTATGCAAGGAAGTCGTATTGATTGAAAGTGACTCATGCATATACAAGTTTCTTTTCTTCCTTTGCTTCAAGGCATCAGCTGTATAAACTTAATTCTAAGGCTTGCAACCCAATCCAAACCACCTGAACTTTAACTACTTCTCTGTAGAAAAAATATTGTGCAGGAAAGTTTTTCATTGTCCCAATCCACAAACCAGTTAAACCAGTTGTATTCAAGCATGTAAAGATAGGGATGGCAAATCCTTATGATCAAGAGAAATAAACTGGAACATATTCCAGTTTAATGAGATCTCAAACATCAGCCTCTATGGAGTTTATTTTATCCAGAAAAGGTTGCCAATTAAACAAAACTGTCAAAGAAACAATGAGGAGGCTTCAATGAATAAATATAAAATGGGAAAATTTACTTCTATCAGAGCAGATGGTGTTTGTGTATGTTATAATATCTCATCCTTAGGCAATGACAAAATTGTAAGATCTTATTATCTATTGAAACTCCTGAGGCTTCGTCACAACTCCTTGGGTTTTCTGTGCTGAAACTTCCCTGTAATACTCCAGATCAATATAATTTAGAAACCCCTTCCCTTTCAGCATCCTGGCCATGTGGCCACAGGTTTTCTTCATGCTCTGGTAGCGTTCTGAAAATGATCATCTCATCATTCCCATCCCTTAAAGGAAGCTTTTATCCCAGGTGATGCTCAAAGTAGGCATGATGCTAAATGTGTTGCCTAGAGATGCTGCAAGCATTGTACCAGGGAGGCTCAAAATACCCTACTCGAATGCTTGCAAGCAGGATCAAGGCAAGCCCAAGTGTGCCTGCAAACATCGAACCTTTGCAAGACAATCCACCACTCACAAAGGGTTTTCTCACTTGAACCAGTACAAATCTTTGCAAGTGGTCAATGTTCACAAATGTTCACCCTTTTGTGATCACGGTTGAGCCCAAGTGAAAGATCAAATAAATGGTTTGGGAAGGCTCCAGCTTTTGATTACATTCATTTGAAACATGCCTGAAGACCTGGCTAGGGTTACACAGAACTGCAACTCAGCCACAGTCTTTCATCGTGGTCCAAACCTTGTCAATTTCCCCCCCCCCCTGCTCTCCCAGCTCTCTTCTTTTCTCCCTCCCTTCCTGTTACCACAAAACCCCTGATTGTCCAGCCCCAGTTCTCTATGACTACTTTCCCCCTTTCCCCCTCCTTGTTTGTGCCATCATGCATCCTCTTTCCCTTGTAAGGATTTCCTGATTTTTTTCTCTTCACATAGGAACTGCTTATGTTTAGCCACTTTGCGCATGCATGTTATGTGTGGTCTGAAAAGCACACCCAGAAACATGATTCAGGTTGCACACCGGTGTTGGGAATGCAACAGGTTTATTGAGCAGGATTATATACACAGCACTCCGTGTTCCAGCTACATGCTACGCGCTGCGGCAAGGAGAGTCATGCCGGCCACATGATCACGGAGGCGTCTTCAGACAATGCTGGCTCTTCGGCTTTGAAATGGGGATGAGCACCACACCCTAGAGTCGGACACGACTGGACTTAATTGTCAGGGGTCACCTTTACCTTTTTATATACAGCAACAGGGAAAGGTTCTAAATTACAGGCCTGTGGCAATGTTTCTTCTAATTGAAAAAGAAGAGAGGGAGGGAGAGTCTGGAGGGTGGTTTGTACTTGAGGGACCACTGCACAGTTAATTCACTGTGCTTGAATGCAACAGTTTCCCTACATCTGTAGCTCAGTAATGAGCTAGTTGACTGTTTTGCAAAGTTCCTTGCTATCACTGCTGCTGCAAGCTATTCTTTTATGACGTTTCATTTCCTACTGAATTCCAAAGATATTTTTTCTCCTTACCAGACCCCGAGCTGCCCTTTTGCCTGCGATATCATTCATTTTTTTGCACATGAAGGCTCTTTCCATCTATACATTTTTCTTTGACCTCCAGGGGAAAGATACTAATGCTTCTCTAGATCACAGTACAAGATCTAAAGACACAATTCCTCTGTTGTGATTTGATCAGACATCTGTAAGGATATGCTTTTAAAATACACACCTGATATTCTCTTTGTGGCAATTGGAGATTTCATTTGTAAAGCTGTTCTAGCTCTGTACTTTAAACTAGCCTTTTCCCATAAACTATAAAAATGCGGCTCAAATGATCCTCTTCTAACTAGCCCCAGACAATAGAAAGTATGATATTGTATTAGCTGGAGTTTCTTTTAGAGAATATAAACAGAATGTAGCAATATAAATGGAACTTATCTAATGAATGAACCTATAGTCCTGTTCACACAACAATCACATGCTCACTGACTGAACATATGCAAGGGCAGTAAGACTACATGCATTGTCTCTACCCCTAGCCTCTGCATATTCAGTTTAAGGTCTGAAGAACCTGTGCTTTGTATAGAAGACCCCACCATTTGCAGGATCCCTGATGATGCAAAGGCAACATGTGCACAACATTTACACAGGTAAGGTAATTTACACCTGACACAATTCAGATGAACATGTGGAGAGTGATGAATATATGAAAAGGCCTTACTTTATCCTCTTTCATGAAATATGGTGACAAAACCGGCTTTAGTAATGTTGAAAGTCCA
The DNA here is from genome assembly GCA_026170595.1 of Plestiodon gilberti rubricaudatus. Lineage (NCBI taxonomy): Eukaryota > Metazoa > Chordata > Lepidosauria > Squamata > Scincidae > Plestiodon > Plestiodon gilberti. Next base: position 45,138,045 of record JANXHW010000002.1, read on the forward strand.
ATTCAAGCTATTCTTATGGGGTAATAATATACATGAGTTGATAATTTCATGTGGCCAGTGAAGGGAATGCTGGAAACCCAGACCAGTATTCTCTCTATGGCCATTTGAGGAAGCGGCGGCAGTGGTGCTTGATGTTAAGGAGAAAGGGAAACCACCACCACCCCAAAAAAAGTCCCCACTTCACTTGCCTCTCTCCCGCAACATCCAATGCACCACCATCGCCACTTCCTGTAATGGCCACAGAGGAAATGCTGGACTCCCAGCATGCCCTCCACTGGCTACAAGAGGAGGTGGCAGCGATGGTGGTGCTGTGGTGGAAGCCGTGGTGATGGACACTGAGGGGGAGAAGTAAGCCCTCCCTATCCTCCTGTCCGCGTCCAGCACTGTTGCTGCTTCCTCCTCCTCCTCCTCCTCCTCCTCCTCCTCCAATGGCCAGCATTCCCTCAGCGGCCATTACAGGAAGTGGCAGTGGCAGTAGCACTGGATGCCAAAGGAGAGAGGTAAGTGACACAGGCGTGAGTCTGGTTTTACTCTCCGTTATTCCAATTAAGGACAACAACATTTTATCAAGGCCAAATTTGATAATACCTGTATTGTAATGAATAATTATGTCCCTTTTAAGAGCTTGGTGTGGAGATGAGAAAGAAGAGCATGCACACTCAGCAAAAGCAAAATCTAAATATCAAGGATGTTCGTTTAAGAGCTTGGAGAGATAAGAAGGTAAGCAAGCTGTGCTACAGCAGTAAAGGACATGAGTGCGAGGAATATTTACATATAGTTCCGCAAATGCAGAGAAATGTGTAATAGGGAGATTTATAATAGGGACCCCAGTACATGCAAAATGCTTGGAGCACTTGAGGCAGCAAGAAATGTTTTTGTTTAGCACGAGGAGTGTTCCTGTTCTTCTCTAGGCAGTTGCTTTTGAACAATGATAAAGTTGGCAGAGTTATGCGGAATAAAGTATAGTAAGACGTTGGGATAACGGGAAAGCAAGCAATGTCTAGCAAAAGATGGATAAAGGATTGTTCAGAAATCCTCATTTGTTTGCCTCCTGATTGAAGAGAAATTGGTCATTCATTAACTGCTCCACTATCTGCTGGATAGGTTTTTAACACTGCACACAATCTGCAGATAAAAGTCTAACATGGAAAGAGTAATTGTTTCAAATATTCAAAGCATACCATCTCGACAAACGTTAGACCAATTTGGATTATTAAATCCCTTGTTGGCCAGCTGTCACGCTGTGCATAAGTGCCTATTTTCAAAAGTAGGCACTTACAAAGCACAGCTGGGGACTGAGTAAAAGGGGAGCGTTCGAGTCCGAAACATCCTCAGATTTCTTATCCGTGACTTTGTGTACATGAAAAAAATCACAAGCTCAGTTGCTAAATTTTCTGTGACATTTGATGCAGTAACAGCACTTCAGACACTGCTGTGTGGATATGATGTACAACAGTCTGTGGTTCTTGTTGTTCATAATTGCAACATGAGGATACTTATTAACGGTTAAGGGCCTGCCTGATCCACAAAGACAGGCACTTCTTGCCAAGCAAAAGGAGTTCTTCTTCATGGAACGTGCAATGGAACGATGGAACCCTTTGCCACAGGATGTGATGGCAACTAGCATTTACAAAGAATCAGAGAAGTATGTGGAGGATACATCTAGCATGAGAGAACCTATGACTAATTGTGTGGTGGTGAGTAGATGTGATAGCACAAAGGGAAGCCTCTGGGTGGCGCATGCCCACGCAACCATCTCAATCCCACCCTGAACACCACCTCTATGCGCATGCAGCCCATGAATAAAAGGGAGGGTGGGCAAGCATACAAGCAGACCCTTCCCTTTATATACAATGAGTACATGTGCACCCTTCCTGCCTTCCTACTCCACGCCACTTCTAGAGCAGGGGATGCTGGAACCCAGCCATGAGAGGGAGGTAAATTGGGAGGTAAATTGGGTCAAAAAGGGTCAAAAAGGGGGCCCAGGAATGAAAGGAGGGGGCCCAGACATTTCCTGGTATTTCAGCTGGCATCATGGAGAGTGAAAAACAGAAGCGGGGCCAACAGGGAGGCCAAGTCTACCTAGACCTAGGCACCGCATCAGGAAGCCTGGTAGATGTGGGCTCTGGAGACTTTTCCGGCCATTGCTGTCTTTCCCCCACCCCATTTTGTCCCTCCCTCTTTGAGAAGGGGCCCAAAAGAAACTTTGTACCCCCTGATGAAATTCCTCTCAGAGACCCTGCTTCCTGCTTCCGTTCATTGCAAACAGAAGCAGTGCGGAGTAGGGAGGCTGCACGCACGCATGTTGTAAGTAAAAGGAAGGGGGCTGCCTCCAAAGGGGGTTGCCTTTCCCTGACTACTTGGTGCTTCATACGCACCAAGTTGGTGAGGAGAAGCTATTTGCAGCTGTGGCAACTTTTCTTTTCTACTTCTTCAGAGCTTTTCTGCTGCGATCTTCTTCCAACTTGTTCTTAGCAAGTCAGAAGAGGACCAGAGCCCCCGATGGAACAGTCCCAGATGACCTGAGAGTTTGTCTATTTGCTGCCCCTCCATGCAACCGTTTCATGTTGCTGCATCATGGCAAGTCTGTCCCTGGAACCCGCTTATGTTTAAACACTGTACTTAATTTTTGCATGAAAGCTTTCATGGCCAGCAATTATTTCCAAAGATTTAATTATTACGGGTACCATAGCCATGTATAGTAAAAACAGACTTGAATAAAAACAGATATAAAATCCACTTGCGTCTTTCGTTTCCTTCCAGCCCAGCCGTTTCGTTCCCGCGCTCTCTTAGGATAAAACAACCAGCGCTACTGACAGTTTGTAACAGCTTTCAATCTTTCAGATTGCTTCCTAGACAATGTTTCCAGGAATAGGAAACGAAACCTGGAATTTTAAAAACACTGGACTTTGGATTTTAATAGATTCTGTCTGTCTTGTTGAACCGGAAGGAAACGAAAGACGCAAATGGATTTTATATCTGTTTTTATTCAAGTCTGTTTTTACTATACATGGCTATAGTACCCGTAATAATTAAATCTTTGGAAACACTGTACTTGTTTGATTTCAGGAGTCAGGGATTAACCATAGGGCATTGCTATCCCCACTGTAACCCCTTTCTGAATGTCCCTGGAGCTTTGGAGCCACTGTCACGTGCTGAGTTGAATGGGGAAGGTAGAGCACATGCACAGAAGGACCCAGTTTCTATCCCTGGCTTCTCCAAAGATTAGAACCTAGAGCTAGATTTATTTTGGAACCTAGGGCTGAGAAATACGCTTCTGAAAAAAATGCCCGTCTGAACTCTGGAGAGTCACTGCCAATCTATGTAGCGCATACTGATCTAGATCAGGGGTTCTCAACCCCTTCCCGGTCAAGTACCACCTCTGGTGCCACTCTCCTGCTGCGTACCACCGGAAGTGACGGGCGATGACATCATCGCCAGTTACTTCTGGGTTTTCAGGTTTTTGGAGGCCAGAAAACGCAAGTAGGGAGACCCTGGGCAGGTGGGAGGGCCCTTCTCCGCGTTCCTGATAGGCTTGGCCAAAGGCAGGAGCCTCTCGGGAGCAAAAACATGCCGGCGAAAGTGCCGCGTTGGAGCAGGGTTCCGGCAGTCTGAGTACCACCAGCAGTTGGCCGAAGTTCCACAGGTGGTATTAGTACCACTGGTTGAGAGCCCTGATCTGGATGGATCAATGTCTGACTTGATACAAGGCAGTGTTTTGTGTAACCAATGAGGCAGAGAGACTGTCTATTAATCTGAGCTCTTCAGATTATTCTCTAGTCTATTCAATTTCACTATCACCATATGAGATCAGCTGCACTTATGTATCCTCTTCCAAGTTGCAAGCATAGCCCATAGATGCCATTACACCTTGCCCTCACCACTCACCTTTCATAGAAACTTTCAAACGTTGACTAAGACCACGGTAGCTGACTTTGCAAAGGCATAGTTAAGACAATGTTGGTACAAATGAACGAACCATGTGAAGACGCCTCACCTGGGCAAATGACTTACATCAACTGCGTTCAAATTTAAGAGCAAATAGCATTTATGTATTCAAAATATTTGTTCTCCACCTTTCCCCTCCCATAAGGGTTTTATTAAGGTGGCTTTAATTTGTCCTGTGTGATATACAGAGACTATACATACAAAAGTGTAGCAAGCAACCACAGATGAATTAGTGAATGAACCGAGGTAACCAGGTATTACTAATCACTGAACTGGACTGATTTTTCTTTGAAGATGCAATGCGCAGTAATAACACATGCAAAATCAGCAAGCAAAGTGGAAAATTAAGCTCCCCCTGGTGTGTACAGATATCACTTTGATAGATGTCTTAATGCTTTTATATAGCTGGAGATTGATAGAACTATAATTTCCCAAAGAAGTTTCTCCTTGGGCGTTCATGATGACAGTGCATTAAAGGAGCATATTGTTTCATTTCATTGTTTGTATTGTGGAAACGAATTAATTTTAATTGGCAGGTCCCAGCTCTTTCAGAGTGGTCAAAAATGAGATGATAAGATTGAACATTGACATCTTGGGAATCAGCGAACTAAAATGGACGGGAATGGGAGAATTTAAGTCAGGTGACCATCATATCTACTACTGTGGGCATGAATCCCTTAGAAGAAATGGAGTAGCCCTCATAGTCAATAAAAGAGTGGGAAAGGCAGTACTGGGGTGCAATCTCAAAAATGACAGAATGATTTCAGTTCGAATCCAAGGCAAACCATTCAACATTACAGTAATCCAAGTGTATGCCCCAACCACTGATGCCGAAGAAGATGAAGTTGACCGGTTCTATGAAGACCTACAACACCTTCTAGAACTAGCACCCAAAAAAGATGTCCTTTACATCATAGGAGACTGGAATGCTAAAGTAGGAAATCAAGAAATAAACGGAACAACAGGCAAGTTTGGCCTTGGAGCGCAAAATGAAGCAGGGCAAAGGCTAACGGAGTTCTGTCAAGAGAACACGCTGGTCATAGCAAACACTCTTTTCCAACAACACAAGAGGCAACTCTACACATGTACATCACCAGATGGTCAATACCGAAACCAGATAGATTATGTGCTTTGCAGCCAAAGATGGAGAAGCTCTATACAATCAGTAAAAACAAGACCTGGAGCTGACTGTGGCTCAGATCATGAGCTTCTTATTGCAAAATTCAGGCTTAAACTGAAGAATGTAGGGAACACCACTAGACCAGTCAGATATGACCTAAACCATATCCCTTATGAGTATACAGTGGAGGTGAAGAATAGATTTAGGGCATTAGACCTGGTAGACAGAGTGCCTGAAGAACTATGGATGGAAGTTCGTAACATTGTACAGGAGGCAGCAACTAAAACCATCCCAAAGAAAAAGAAATGCAAGAAAGCAAAGTGGCTGTCAGATGAGGCTTTACAAATAGCTGTGGAAAGAAGGAATGTGAAAAGCAAGGGTGAAAGGGAAAGATATAAACAACTGAATGCAGATTTCCAGAGAATAGCAAGAAGGCCTTCTTAAATGAACAATGCAAGGAAATCGAGGAAAACAACAGAATGGGGAGGACTAGAGATCTCTTCAAGAAAATTGGAGATATCAAGGGAACGTTTTGTGCAAAGATGGGCATGATAAAGGACAAAAAAGGCAGAGACCTAACAGAAGCAGAAGAGATTAAGAAGAGATGGCAAGAATACACAGAAGAACTATACAAGAAAGATCTTAATGTTCCTGATGACCACGCTGGTGTGGTCACTGACCCAGAGCCAGACATCCTAGAGAGTGAAGTCAAGTGGGCCTTAGGTAGCATCACTAACAACAAAGCTAGTGGAGATGATAATATCCCAGCTGAGCTACTTAAAATCCTAAATGATGATGCTGTGAAAGTGCTGCACTCAATATGCCAACAAATTTGGAAAACTCAGCAGTGGCCAAAGGATTGGAAAAGGTCAGTTTACGTTCCAATTCCAAAGAAGGGCAGTGCCAAAGAGTGCTCAAACTATCGCACAATTGCACTCATTTCACATGCTAGCAAGGTTATGCTCAAAATCCTACAAGCTAGGCTTCAGCAGTACGTGGACCGAGAACTACCGGACGTACAAGCTGGGTTTCGAAGAGGCAGAGGAACTAGAGATCAAATTGCCAACATGCGCTGGATCATGGAGAAAGCCCGAGAGTTCCAAAAAACCACCTACTTCTGCTTCATTGACTACGCAAAAGCCTTTGATTGTGTGGATCACAACAAATTGTGGCAAATTCTTAGAGATGGGGGTACCAGACCACCTTACCTGTCTCCTGAGAAACCTGTATGCGGGTCAAGAAGCAACAGTTCGGACCGGACATGGAACAACCGACTGGTTCAAAATTGGGAAGGGAGTACGGCAAGGCTGTATATTGTCACCCTGCCTATTTAACTTATATGCAGAGTACATTATGAGAAATGCAGGGCTGAATGAATCGCAAGCCGGAATCAAGACTGCCGGGAGAAATATCAACAACCTCAGTTATGCAGACGATACCACCCTAATGGCAGAAAGTGAAGAAAAACTAAAGAGCCTCTTGATGAGGGTGAAAGAGGAGAGTGCAAAAGTTGGCTTGAAACTCAACATTAATAAAACTAAGATCATGGCATCTGGGTCCATCAATTCCTGGCAAATAGAAGGGGCAGAAATGGAAGCAGTAACAGATTTTACTTTTCTGGGCTCCAAGATCACTGCAGACGGAGACAGCAGCCATGAAATTAAAAGACGCTTACTCCTTGGAAGGAAAGCTATGGCAAACTTAGACAGCGTAATAAAAAGCAGAGATATCACCATGCCAACAAAAGTTCGCATAGTCAGGGCGATGGTGTTCCCAGTAGCAATGTATGGTTGTGAGAGTTGGAACATAAGGAAGGCTGAGCGCTGAAGAATAGATGCTTTTGAACTGTGGTGCTGGAGAAGACTCCTGAGAGTCCCTTGGACTGCTAGGAGATCAAATCAGTCAATCCTAAATGAAACCAACCCTGACTGTTCCCTGGAAGGACAGATAATAAGGCTGAAACTCAAATATTTTGGCCACCTAATGCGAAGAGAGGAGTCTCTGGAGAAGACTCTGATGCTGGGAAAGATTGAAGGCAAAAGGAGAAGGGGAAGGCAAAGGATGAGATGGTTAGACAGCATCACCGATGCAACGAACATGAAAATGAGTGAACTCAGGAAGATAGTGGAGGACAGGAAGGCCTGGCGGGATATGGTTCATGGGATCACGAAGGGTCGGACATGACTTAACGACTGAACAACAACAACAAGCTCTTTCAGAATGTCTCCTTGTTAGTATTTGTTGGTTAGAAGATCTCATTTTTATTTGAGAGAACAGCAACCACAACCAGATGCTTCAGAGCAAACAGAAATTTATGGGAAGACATTCATTTTAATAAACTGCCATTGTTTGAACTTTCACAACACTGTTTGTATGGGAAAAAGGGCAACCAAACAAACTAGTCTTCGGCTAAATTAATCACTAACCATTTGTAGACACGTGATGTGGATAGTGAGTCCAGCATCATTCTTACAATAACACAAATGAGTTTACTATTATAAAAAAAAAACAATTTGAAAGGGAAAACATATCTGTGTTGTCTTTTTAACAGGAATTGCTTTCAAGCTCTTCACATTCATTGGTAATTAAACAGGATTATATGCAGCTCTCTGGCAGAGCTCTTAATACAGCAGGATGTCTCCTGGTCCAAAGGAAGAGAAGAGTCTGGAGACCCAGCTATACTTAAGGGGACAGTGCATGGTTATGTAACGAGAAAGCAGTGCCAGTGCCAGTGCCAGGCTGCTAGGGCCCTGGACAGGGCCTCCCCATGGTGCCTCCATCTACTTCTGATGGTAGACATCAGTGATGTAGATTTGAGTGTATTGACTCGGCGATTGTAAAAGACTCGAAAGACTCGATTCGAGACCTGGAGCCTTTTACAAGTCAAATTTTAGTCAGGTTTAAACCCGTTTTCCCCATTAAATAGATAGGAACTCGCAACTTGAAACCAAAGACTCTGGCCATGGTGGCAAAGACTTGGGACTTGAGTTGAGATTTGGAGTCAGAGACTTGGGACTTGACTGGACCCAGAGACTTGGGACGACTCGAGACGGAGTCAGAGACTTGATCCACATCCCTGGTCGACATTATGGCCATTTGCTGGCACTGGTGCAGAGGGGTTTGTGATCAACATAGCCAGCATGGGTCCCTGGCCAGTACCTCACCTGACTGACTCCTGATTCCATACCTGTGAGGAAGTTCCTGGTTCAATCTCTGGCATCTCTTGTTGTTTACACTTTAACCCTTGTAAGTTGCCTTGGACATCATTTTTTGGGAGGGAAAGATGAGATAAAAATGCCTAAAATAAATAAATACATAATTTTCCCCATTGAAAAATGATACCCACCCCTTTTATAACAGCATTTCCCTCTGAAGCTGCTGTTTGCAGTTTCTCATTTCCTGTTAATTGAAAGGTACAGACATCGTGTAAATAAGTATGTGGGATATGAAGATCTCTGCACTCCAAATAAGTCTGGAGACACTTGCGAGGAAGACAGGCAGTGGTGAGGCTAGCACAACTGAGTACTTTGGATTGTGGCCAATGCGGCTGATCGTATTTCAGGGTCATTTAACTAACGAGTTAGACAATATTTTAATTGAGAGGTCCCAGCTCCTTCCCAGTCATATAGGCTTGTCTTCATGGGTGTTCCAATCTATAGCTTGATCTTCAGATTAGTCTCTGTAGTAGATGCTTCCAGGACTTCCCCTTTTTAGTGATGCACCTGCTTCATAGTGATAAGCTGCTTTGTGATCTGATCAGATCAGATGGGTTCATGCAAAATGTTGACCTCACACTTCCAAAACAGACTGCTTATATCTGTGGTCTATGTGGCTGCAAATTTGAATTACAAACACATGATTCTCCCATTGCTGGCAATCAGAGAATACCGGAGCGTACATGTAGCTTTTTCCGTTCCCATGACTGATAACAGAAAGGTTGTGTGTAGGTTTGGTCCAACTGCAAAGTGCGTCATTGGTGGTTTCTCTAACACCAACTCTACAGTAGTTTGATGGTCAGTGGCTTTTCTGTTAAATGTGTTGTGCGATAATAATATTCTCAAATGTATAGAAGAAGGAAGTGTTGATGTTCTAACTAGAGAGCCCCAGAACCACTTCCGCGACACCCAGTGAGTAAGGGATGCCGGCGCAGCAGTCAGCGGCCCTTAACCAGGTTCCTGCCTGGCCCTGCACCCACTGGAGCAGGTATGTCCTACCCCAGCTGGGGCAGGGGCGGGTGGGCAGGGAGAGCAGCCATTGGCCACCCTGGGGCCTGGAGATGGCGGGGATACTGGCAGTGAGATACGCCATATCCTCCTAGGCCCTCTCTAGGCCCAGCCTTACATGGCTGGCGTGAATGTACACGAGCTCTGGAGCTTGCGTACATTCGAGGAGGCCCATTGGGCCTGTCGCCACTTACACCAGGGGAAGGGGACAAAATAATGACTTACAATAGAAAAGACATGATATTGAAGGGAAAAGCAAGGGAAAGGGAAGAAAAAAAAAACACATTCAGGTACCAACTCTTCCATGCAGTTATGGAAGAATGGCCAGATGAAATAGTCACTGCAGAGATAATTCTGGCAGGAGAGGAGCCAAATGGTTGTTGGTCCTCCCAGCTGTGCCAATAATAACCAGTGGTGTAACTAGAGTGGAGCGGAGGCAAGTAGTTCTGCAAGACTCCATTACACCGGAGTCAGCGGCCCCTCCCCTTTGCTGTTGGAGCCATTCCGGCAGCGACAGGGGAGTGTCCTGCGTGTTGCCTTTGCCGCCAGAATGGCTCCAACAGCAGGGGGGAGGGGCCGCTGACTCCCGGTGTAACGGAGTCTTGCAGAACTACTTGCCTCCGCTCCACTCTAGTTACACCACTGATAATAACTATAATTTCTTTTTTGTCTAAGAAACAAAGTGCTGTGCATACATAAAGTTAACAATGACAAGTCCCTGCCTGCAAGTTTACAATCAAAATAGACAAATACATACCAGTAAATAAAAGGTAGGAGTAGCATAATGAAAGACAATGGAGGAAGACTGATGTTCAGTGAAAATGACAGTAAATTAGGGAAGGCCTTGGAGAAAAAAAAATCCTGCAGCATGGCTCAAAAAGTAGGAGGGGGTGGATATTTGGAGACAATGAATTCCAAAGATGAGGTGGTGCCAAAGAAAATGGATGAAGGTAGGAGACAACAAGTGTAATCAGATACCGGACATCACATTCCAGTTGCCATAGGATACACATGTTCCCCCATGCCATGTGCATTCACCCATTCCAACATGTGGTCTGCTCATGATTGCCCTTCTGGGTTGATTCTGGGTATTCTAGAAGGGAGAAAACACATCTAGTGTGATGAAGTGTTGGAGGGAGAGAGATGTTAAGCACCACCAGCTTCTTCTCGTTTTTGGACCAGGCAATCAGCACAATCCAAGTTGTTAGCACTGTAGGCCATTATTTCATGGGGGTGATGCACTCTTGCACAGCAGCATGCCTGGAACCACTTCTGCATATGAGGTTAAGCGGACTGATGTCACTGCATTCTCTGAATCAACCTGCAGATACATCACTAATCAATTAGATAGCATTTTAAAAGCATGAGAGGGAACCTCTTATTCTAGTCAAACTAGTCAAAGCTACTTTGGTCTTGCTAAAAATGTAGTCTGCAAGTCAATGCTATGCAGTGCACCGGAATCTGGAGGACACATCAGAAATGCCCATTATATACCTCTATCTGAAAGCTTTATAATTTTCCAGGACAAAGGATTTATAGGTAAAAAAAAAGCCATGTATTTATCAAAAAGTCTAAAACTTGCATTAAAAACAACACCAAAATTCACTGTGCTAAAAAAGATATTAAAATTAGCCACAATGAGTAAAAATTGTTTAAAATACACATAGATAACAAACAAAAGACCGACGTTTCGTCCTACTCATAGGACATTGACTCAAAGGCGTCGCTCCGGTAGGGGCGGGGCCGTAAGTTTCGCTCCGTCCTAGTCCCTTTACCAAGCGAGCAGGAGGCGGCCCCGCCCCCTCACTGTCGGAGCCATTCCCGTGCGGAGAAAGCAGAATGGCTCTGACAGTGAGGGGGTGGGGGTGCCTCCTGCTCGCTCGGTAAAGGGACTAGGACGGAGCAAAACTTACGGCCCCGCCCCTACCGGAGCGATGCCTCTGCATTGACTAGGTCAGGACAGCGTGGCTGTGGATGTCATTGAGCAACCCCCTCTCATACACAAGAATTTAAATGCTGGCAAAGCACACAGGAAACTACCCAGGCAATTAACACCGGCACCTGCAGCGGAAAGCAGAAGATCATCTGTTATTGGCCCCAGCTTTATAATTTCATTTCGAAATGACTGATTCAGCAACAGTTTGCTTCTATATGAGCCAACACAAAGAGTTGTTGCAGATTCATTCACAAAACTTGAGTTACATCCAGGTGGGCCTAATAACTCATGGTGTAACCTTTCTTTCCTTGGTTAGCAGTAGAAGACACTTCAATGGCAGTTGCTAGCTTTTTCTTAGTCAGGTCTCCTTCAATCAGACTGTTCCACTCCTTGGGTGTCACATGGAATAAGCAAGACGTTTCTGATTTGAGACCCTTCTGTAACTCCTTCACTCAGATCGGATGGACCTCCAGACTGCTCCATCTTCATTTACACCAATGGACTCAGATATGAGACAGGACTATTTTCAAATGAAAAGTATTTTCTATATGGAAAATACTTGAAAAGCAACAACCTCTCGACTGATTCTTTTGAGCAAGGCTTGCAGTGAAGACAACTGTACACAATTTCAGCAGTGAATAATTATATTTGAGAGAGAAAAAAAGTATTCCACTTAAATTGGAAACATATAGCGGAATACGAATTTATGTTTTAATTCCTTTATGATCAAACTGGGGAGAGTGAGGAAAGGGCACTGATGATCAGCTCCTTCTTAATGGAATTTGTGCTCAGTTGGAAATATAGTCATTGCCGTGTGCATTAATAATTTAGACTTCCTAGCAGGCACTAGATCTTGTGTGTCCAGGAAAGAATTTTAGCCCAAAAGTCTGGGAAAAGCTACCTCATCACTTGCGCTACTGTATTTGGATATTTTTGTCTAGGTAGAGTATAGGCAGATTGTCCCCTCACCAACACTGATAATTATTGACAATAACAGACAAAGCATTCACCAAATCTCTGTATATATATGACATTTTTTAGCAAACTCTAGGCCAGCTGTGAAAGCGATTCAGCATACACAGGGGATATATAGCTTGCAGTCATCACGACTGAGGGTGCCAAATCTCTCTCCTCTGTATTGATAGACGTAAACGTGCTTTTCAGTTGTGCAAAATGGCTTTGTCTGCGTACCCCAATAAGACAAAGGCCACAGTTGCGTGTGTCTGTGTGTGTCAGAGCATCTCAAGAAAATGTACACACACTTTATAGTGCTACATTTATTATGCTATAATTCACACATGTGCTGCATATGGTGTACACAAAAGCAGTTGCTTGACCCAGTTAATTAATTCATTAATTAGTTACTGAATTAGACCAGGTGCTCGAAATGTTCCCCATTGGCGTCTATACACTCCTGATGTGGACTAAAGGATGTGCAGACATCCACCATGTGCCTGGATGGTTCCACACTTCTCTTCAATTGCTTCCCTTAGATGTTTGAGTATTGCAGGTTTTCTACAATGAAGTACTGTATCTGAATTATTAGAGTTTGTTAAAATGTGTGTACATTTTTGAGAAACCATATACACACAGAGAGAGGGGGGGCCGCCAAGAGAGTGGGTTCGGGCCCTGATGAAAAAAAAAATCCAAGCCCCCCAGCAAGGGTGGACTGGCTAGAAGCCCAAGTTTATTGTTACCAAACCCTGTAAGGAGTTGATGAAGTTCTGAATTAGAAACCCACCCCCTCACCCCCACCTGAACAGGTTGACTTTGAAATCCTTGCCCAAGGGGTTCTCAGCCAGCATCCCCAAGCTGAACAGCCTTTGAAGATAGGTGGGGGGGGGGCTTCACTTATACATTTACTGCAGGGTGCACACCAATCCCTATGTTTAATACCTGCCTGCACTATACTTGTCAACCGTGACCAACTTGAGTTAAAAAAAAAAGCCACATCCTCTCCAGTAGGAAGAGGATATTCTGACACATCCTCTCAAGTAGTCTCAAGGTGTTTGGGCTCTCTGGGGTTGGAAGTGTTGGAGCTGAGGACTGGCCCCTTAACTGGAACACCTGGGCCTGTGGAGCTATTGCTCAGCAATCTCTCTCTCTCCTCCCCTCAGGTGAGCTGCTGCTAGAAAGAGCCACTGGCTTGCCAGTTTGTTTGTTGGGCTCTCTGGGGTTGGAAGTGTTGGAGCTGAGGACTGGCCCCTTAACTGGAACACCTGGGCCTGGGGAGCTATTGCTCAGCAATCTCTCTCTCTCCTCCCCTCAGGTGAGCTGCTGCTAGAAAGAGCCACTGGCTTGCCAGAGGCTCGAGCCAAAGGGCTCTTTGCCCGTGGCTCTTCGCCAGTGGATCGAAGACCAGGCAGGCCAGAACACTGCTTCTCGCGACTGAGCCCATCCAAGCTGCTGTTATCCAGTGGGTCACCAATTGCTACCAACTGTCAGCCTTCTCCCTTCTCCATGCACACTGTTTGTTTGTGCACAGGACACCTTACGGAGATTGGAGTTACCATGTCAGCATCTAGAGAACGGTTGAGTGATTGATTTTTGTATGTGGGTGAGGGTTAGTGTGTAGGTTGAGTGTGTGGTTGTTAAGTGTTTGGGATTTTTGTGAATGGGTTAGGAGAGTGTTTAACCTGGGTCTCGGTGAGAGGGAGGCCTAGGGGGGACGAGTGGGACCTCTGCCCCAGTGAGAGGGGGGCAAAGGGTGTGGGGTGCAGTGATCCAAGCCTCAGTGAGAGGGAGGCAGGGGTTTTCTGAACAGGAGTGGTTGGGTTTGGATGAAGTGTTAGATAGTGGGTTGTGGACTGACTGGGGAGGGTGGTAGTGACTGAGAGTGGGGTGGAGTGTGTGAGTTTTGTTAGGTTGCGTGGTCTTGAAGTAGGCTCCGCTGAAAGGCTATGTGTTTGTCACCTCGAGGGAGTCTAGGGGAGGGGCGGGCAACCACCATTAGCAGAGTGACGGGTCATGGAAGATATGGAGGTGGGGGTTGGGCAGGCCGTGTCAGGAGAACGAGGGTCAGTCACAGGCAGACTGTCCCCCTTTCTGGCCCTTCTCCCATCCCTCTGACCCTTGGCGGTCTGGGCAACAGTCCCCTGAGTCTGAAACTGCTGCTCTTGAATGCCAGGTCAGTCAACAATAAAATCTGCCTAGTCCAGGATTTAATCCTGGATGAAGGCGCTGACCTGGTGTGTATTACGGAGACCTGGCTGGATGAGTCGGGAGGGGTAAGTCTCTCCCAGATGTGCCCGCCGGGTTTCCGGGTATTGCAGCAGCCACGACTACAGGGGCGGGGAGGTGGAGTTGCGATAGTCTATCGTGATACCATCCATCTCACTGGGTATCCTGTCCCGCGGTCCACTGGGTTTGAGTGCCTCCATGTCGTGCTGGAAGGGCGAGACAGAATAGGGATTCTGTTGGTGTACCACCCACCATGCTGCCCAACAGTCTCCCTGCCTGAGCTGACCGGAGTGCCCTCGCCTATTGGTGTTGGGGGACTTTAATGTCCACGCTGAGGCCCCGAGGACAGTTGCGGCTCAGGACTTCATGGCCGCCATGACAACCATGGGTCTGTCTCAGAGAATATCTGCCCCGACGCACGATGCGGGACACACGTTGGACCTGGTGTTTACTGCGGGGCAGGTGGATGGTGATCTGGATGTGGAGGAAATTAACATCACTCCTTTGTCATGGACAGATCACTTCCTGGTGGGATTTAGGCTTGTTGCAGCTTGTCGCCTCCGCAGTGGTGGGGGACCTCATTCTATGGTCCGCCCCCGGAGGATGATGGATCCGGATGGATTCCTGAGGGCTCTGGGGGATTTTCCTGTTGCCAGAGTCGGCGACTCACCCAGCGCCCTGGTTGACCTCAGGAATGGGGAAATGACCAGGGCTCTGGATCTGATCGCTCCTGAGCGTCCTCGACCAAGCCGCAGAGTCAGAGCGGCCCCTTGGTTTACTGAGGAGCTGCGGACGATGAAGCGGCAAGGTAGATGTCTAGAGCGACGGTGGCGGAAAACTTGTGCTGACTCCGACCGGGCACGGGCTAGAGCTCACTTCAGAGCCTATTCCGTGGTGGTGGCGGCAGCTAAGAAGGCTTTCTTTTCTGCTGACATCGCGTCTGCGGAGAACCGTCCAGCTGAGCTTTTCCGTGTGGTTCGGGGCCTGCTCCATCTGGCCCCCCCAGTAGATGGGGTGGAACACACGGTGGCTCGCTGTGATGAGTCCGCAAAGCACTTCGTGGACAAAGTCGATCGGATTCGGCATGACTTGGACGCCACGTTAGCAGTATCTAATGATGTCCCTGAGGCACCTGTCTGTTCTCCTTCCTGGGATTCTTTTCAGCTTGTAGAACCTGAGGATGTGGACAGGATTCTTTGGAGTGTGAGACCGTCCGCTTGCCCGCTTGACCCTTGTCCAGCATGGCTGATTAGAGCTGCCCGGGCGGGGCTGGCTGAGTGGACGGGGAGGGTGGTAAATTCATCTCTGAGGGAGGGGGTGCTGCCGCTGTCTCTGAAGCAGGCGGTGGTGCGTCCCCTCCTGAAGAAACCCTCCCTGGATCCCACTATTCTGAACAACTTCCGGCCAGTCTCAAATATCCCATTTCTGGGCAAGGTGATCGAGCGGGTAGTGGCGTCTCAGCTCCAGAGGGTCTTGGAGGAAGCTGATTATCTCCAGTCTGGCTTCAGGCGGGGGTTCGGGACAGAGACGGCCTTGGTTGCCTTGGTGGATGACCTGCGCCGGGGACTGGACAGGGGGAGTGCGTCCCTGTTGGTCCTGCTGGACCTCTCGGCGGCTCTTGACACCATTGACCATGGTGTCCTCCTGGGTCGGTTGGCTGGGTTGGGGCTTGGAGGCACCGTTCTGAGGTGGTTCCGCTCCTTCCTGGCTGATAGATCCCAGAAGGTGGTGCTGGGGGATGCTTGTTCGGCACCCTTGCCCTTGAGGTGTGGGGTGCCACAAGGGTCAATTCTATCCCCCATGCTGTTTAACATCTATATGAAGCCGCTGGGAGAGGTCATCCGGGGGTTTGGGGTAGGGTGTCATCAGTATGCGGATGACACCCAGCTCTTTCTCTCCTTTCCACCTGACTCCAAGGGGGCGGTCGATGTCCTGAATCGTTGTCTGGAGGCAGTTGGGAGCTGGATGGGGGCGAACAAGCTGAAATTAAATCCTGATAAGACAGAGGTTCTTCTGGTCCAGAAGTCTACGACTCAGGTACTGGATCATCGTCCTGCTCTGAATGGGGTTGTACTCCCTCTGAAGGAGCAGGTCAGCAGCTTGGGGGTTCTCCTGGATGCGCAGCTGCTCCTGGATTCCCAGGTAGCGGCTGTGGCCAGGGGGGCTTTTGCCCAGCTTCGGCTGGTGCGCCAGCTGCGACCGTACTTGGATCGTGCAGACCTGGCCACAGTGACCCATGCCCTAGTGACATCTAGATTAGATTACTGTAATGCGCTCTACATGGGGCTGCCTTTGAAGACTGTTCGGAAACTGCAACTAGTGCAGAATGCGGCGGCCCGGGTGGTTGCCGGGGCTTGTCGGTTCGACTCAGTCGGACCATTGCTTCGGCGGCTACACTGGCTACCGGTTCGTTTCCGGGCACAATTCAAAGTGCTAGTTTTGACTTTTAAAGCCCTTAACGGCTCGGGTCCAGGGTATTTGAGGGACCGCCTCCTTCCTTATAATCCGACCCGTACTCTGAGGTCATCAGGGGGGGCCCTGTTGACTGTGCCGCCATTGGCGGAAGTGAGGGGGATGGCGGCGCGGAGTAGGGCCTTCTCGGCGGTGGCGCTCCAATTGTGGAATTCCCTCCCCTTGGAATTAAGAACGACTCCCTCTTTAGAGGCTTTTCGGCGGGGCCTTAAGACGTTTTTATTCAGGACTGCTTTTAATGTCTGACATGGTGGGCTGACTTTTTAACAAATGGTTATATATGTAAATGCTGGTGACCCATTGGGGTTGTTTTTAACCTCAAGTGTTTAATTATTTTAATGTGTTTAATTAATTGTTTTAAAGTTGTTTATATGTATTTTAATATGTTGTAAGCCGCCTTGAGTGCCTTCGGGAGAAAGGCGGGCTACAAATTCTTTAAATAAAATAAATAGTCTGGGGTAGGCAGTGAAAATCCTTACACCATTAGCTGATCAAGTAAAGAGCAAAAAAATAATCCTACCCAGTCCCCAAAAGGTAATCAGCTATCCTCAAACGTTATTCTGAGTGTGTGGACCACTGGCAGCCACTTGCTTGCTGAATACACACCAAGCGGCTGATGGCTTTCTGGTCTCTCTTCCCACACAAATGAGAGGGAGATGGAGCAACAACACCCCCCCCCAATACTTTGGGGAACAGGCATATTCTCTCCAGATGTGGCTATCCTACGCTAGCGGCTACCCTGTGGCTAGTGGCTATCCTAAGCCACTAGTATTTATAAAGCAGACTGTTCGGGTGGGGAATGAAAGAAACAGATTTTGTAGTTCGAATGTGGTAGGAGTAAGACAAAAAATCTGTGTGGAGCTTGTTAGGAATGGTTGCTAAGAGATGTCTTGGAGATTAGAATGGGAAAAGGTGAAAAGAGAGCAACCAAAATGATCAGTGGGTTGGGGCACCTCCCTTAGGAGGAAACACTACAATGTTTGGGGCTCTTCAACCTAGAGGAGTGGTTTTCAAACTGGTGGGTTGCGACCCACCAGGAGAACTGGATGCTTCCCCGGCCCCCTTAAGGGGCTGTGGCTACCGCCACTTTTCCTGCAGCCGTTGCTGCTGCTGCCGCTGTTGCTGCCACCGCCATTTTACTCCAGGATTGCCGCGAGTGCCCCAGGAGCCCTTCAGAACGAAGGATTTCCAGGCCGAGCCACGTGCATGCGTGCGGCTCGACCTGGAAACCCTTTGTTCTGAATGGCTCCAGGACCGCTTGTGTGCATGCGTGCAGCTCATGAATTTTGCGAGCCGTACGCATGCGAACAAGCGGCCTGGGAGCCCTTCAGAACGAAGGGCTTCCAGGCCGAGCCACACGCATGTGCGCGGCTCGGCCTGGAAGCCCTTCATTCTGAAGTGCTCCTGGGCCGCTTGTGCGCGGCAATCCGGGAGGAAAATGGTGGTAGCCATTTTTTTATAAGGCAGCGTCCATTTTTTTAAAAATTTAAACCTTTTTTACTGTCAGATGGGGCTGCCGGGGGCCTCCCGGGACCCCTCCCGTGATAAACCCCCCAATACCGGGACTATCCCAGCTAGACCAGGATGTCTAGTAAGTTTACCTATAGGCCTCAGGCCTTGGGAGATAGGTGGTGTTGGAGTAGGATCAGGGATGGAGTGAATGTTGGTCAGGTACCAAGAGGTCTTGGGCCAATCCTGGCCTCAAGATCTCTCCCATTCATTTTTACAACAACTCTGTAAGGTCAGACTACTATTGTACCAATACTGCAGATGGGGGGGGGGGGCTGAAGCTGCCTCTCTTTCGCATAAGGATTTATGCTGAATATCTGTAGTAAAGTATGAGTTTGCAAAATTCACCATGCCTTCGTTTCTAAATTCAAAGTGAGTGTTCTTGGCATATTCTGACACATTCCTTTGATGAAGCTTTCCAAAGTAAGATATTCATTTTTCATTCACTCTGTCATCCATTATTCACACCCTTCTTTAAAAAAATTCTTGCAGTTTATAATTTATTGATTGATTAGTTAAGTACATGATGGATGGGAAGAGGTAAACCACCAACATGCACATGCAGTTACATATCAAGCCAAATTCACATTGCTTGTGCCATAAGGCCGCTTGTTTTCATGGAAGCTCTTAAGGAGAGAGAGAGAGAGAGAGAGAGAGTGCAATGGGAAGCAGTGGGTAGCTCTAGGGAACATTTCTGGGATAAAGGCAAAGGGGCTTTGGTGAAAATGAACCATTAGAATCAGGCATATAACTTTAAGAGGGCACGCTCCTGCTCCTTCTAAGGTCTATGCTGCAAAATCCTGTGTGCTGCGTTCATTCCAAATATTCATGTGTTAAATTCAATGACATTTAAAAGGGCTATGGTTTTAAATCCAGGTATTCACCGAAGCATAAGTACCATATAACTAAGGAAAGCAGTAACCTGGAATTTAAAAAAAAAAAAAGTCAAGCAGATCTAGAACAAAGGGATGGGTTGTATCATTTCTTCCTATGTTTGCATTCATGAGGAAACTTAAAATTTGATCCTTATATCAAAACAGCTTATTCCAACAATACACTGATTTAGCTTTTTGACTTTGCTTACGGCACAGTCCTAGGCTTGTCTACTCCAAAGTCCTATTGATTCAATGGGGCTTACCCCATGTAAGTGTGGATAGGATTGCAGCTTTATGTCCCAATCCTATCTGGACCTTACAGTGGCAGATCTCACATCTACCACCATAAGGCCTGGAACGATGGTGTGAAAGTCGCTGTTGTTCTGCGGGCCAGGCACACTAGTGCAAAGGGCCAGACCGGCCTGCAGAACCTCCCTCATTCTTCACCGGAGCAGGTAGGTTGGTGGCAAGGGGTGGTTTGGGGGAGGACCATGGTTCAAGGGCAGAGCCCAGGCCAGGCTAGTTTAAAGGTAGGAGGGGGAGGATGGGCGCACACTGAGATCCTATCTCTCCTTTCTGGCATGGACCTTCCCCCTGACTCTCCTTGGACTTATACCAGCTAAAGAGCTGGCAAAGTTCCAAAGAGACTCGGAGACCAGACAACCTATGGGGGAAACGTCCCAGGCTGTCTGGTCACACACACCCTCCATAGGATGCAACGTATGCTCAGTCAGCAGCACTGCGTGCACCTAACTAGCAGAGGATAGGATCGGGCGGCGGACCCTTAGTCAACTTGTTTTTCCAGCTCAGTGGATTCAATAGAATAATTTCTCCATTTAGGAGCTTGTGCCAGTTGCATATTGAATTTGGAAAGGGAAGACTCAAGCTCAGATCTTCTCATTTCATGGACTTCAGAAAGTCATTCAGCCAAAGTGCAGAACCAAGTTTGCACTGAACATAAGAAAAGCCTTGCTGGATCAGGTTTGCTGGACCATCTAGTCCAGCTTCTTGAATCTCATAGTGGGCTAGAAGATGCCTCTGGGAGCACACAAGACAACAAGATACCTGTACCTGTTGCCACTGCAGTGCACCCATGAGCTCCCACATGTGTGGGGAGGGGGCAGAGGGGGCAACTCAATGGAGGGGGCAGTTTTGTTCTTGAAAAAGGATTCATGCTCAGAGCTGCCCCCTTCATGACAGTACATGGAACAGCCTTTCGTGTATGTCTTGAGCATCCATGTCTGCACTAAAAAGCAGGATGGTGTGTCCATCCCACTTCACAGTACTGCTATTCACATAAATGAGAGTTTCAAAATATTTTGTATACTAAAAGTACAAAAGAAGTACTGTAATACATACCACTGAGACACCCAATAGGTACTACAGGGGAGCGGTGAGAATGAAGAAAGATAAATATTGGAGGAAAAGTAGAATATTGCGGAGATGGGACGTTTGCATCAAAGGGGCAACCAAAATGATAAGGGGCCTGGAGCACCAGGAAAGAAGACAACATATTTAGCTTAGAAAAAAAAAGGAGAGTTTTCATGCATGGCATGAAAAACGTAGATAGAGAGAGAATGGATTTCTCTCTCTCTCTCTCTCTCACACACACACACACACACACACACACACACACACACACACACACACACACACACACAACAGAGCATTACAAACCAGGCTTATCCAATTAAAATGATTGGCAGGAGATTAAGTGCATACTAAATTGATGGAATTTGCTGCCTCCAGGTATGGTGATAGTTTTGAAAGAGTATTACAGCCCAATCCAGCACAAGTATGTGTGGACGGCCTAAAGGGCCTGCTACTGCATCCTGTGCAATTACCGGACCACACCAGCACGGACCACACCAGCTCCAGAGCGGCCATGCAACTGGGGAAGCCGTGTAAGGCCAGCCTGGGCTGCGACGGGGCACTGAATATCACCACCGATATCAATGTGCCCCCCTCCCTCACCACCCCTGCACGCCTGCTGAGCGACATGGGACTTACCTGCAGCAGCCAGCGCTAGGTTGGTCTGACGGCCGAGTGAGCGGCTCCGGCCTCCACGCCACCACCGCTTACTCGCGAAGTGTCAAAAACGTGCCTTATGGCACGTTTACAACACCTTAGGCCAGTGCGGAGCAGGCCTAAACTGCACTGGATTTCGCCCTTAGACAATCTACTAAGATTGCCTTAGCAGTCTACTAGTCGTGATGGTTGTATGCTACCTCTGGGGCAGAGGCAGGATGCCTCTCAATGCCAGTTGCTGGGGAACAAGAGTAGGAAAAGGCTATTGCTTTCATGATCTGCTTGTGAGCTTCCCAGAGGCCTCCAGTTGACCCATGATGTGAGAAACAGGAAGATGAACTACATGGGCCTTTGCCCTAATCCAGAAAAGTTCTTCTTATGTCTTTAAAGTAGTTCTAAGTACAAATTGAGTTTGTGAATAATTATTCCTAATTGGCAATGTGTGGTTTTAGACATGCACAATGCAGATGCTCATGGAAGAACCTAATGGGAAAATGGTCCATCTTCTGACAGAAAATAAAGCCCAGCATTTTGGAGTTGTTCAACACTTCCATGCTAGTACCCTTCCACCCACCCGCCTCATATTAATTCTATCAAATTATATTCATATGTATGCTAAAAGTCTACAATGACCCCTGGTTGTTCATATTCAAACCAAACCTTTTAAACCCCCTAATTACAATGTATTATTTATCAGTTGTTTAGAAATGGTTGACTTTTAATTTTTCAAACACATCCTTGTACTTGATTACAAAAGTCCCTCTAGGAAAGGGTGTATTTTTTGGGGGCGAGGAGGGTTAGTTCCAGATAACATGAACATTACAGGAAAGAAATGTCTCTGAAGCTATTTTAGCAAAATCTCATTGCCAAATAATTCTTCCATTTACCCCTTAAAACCTTTAACTAAAAACCCCCCACAAATTAAGCTTTGGCAGGCCTCAGGTGGGTTTTACTTTAATTCCTACAGATAATCCAATTTCATTTTATAACCTATTATACAGATCTTTCCTTTGTTGTCGTCACATAGGATTACAACCTCTTTCTTCTGTTTGTATAGAATATTGTTGTTGTAAACATTCAAACTTTTCAAAAGTCCAGAGTTGCATTATTATGTACCATTGTTATATATCAACAAGAAGGGCAAAGGGAAGGCCAAAACGTCCATTCAACTATTCATTTGGAACATTTTTGGATATAGTAGTAATGCTGAAATTATCTTAACAAAAATAAGCATGAATCTCGAAAGTCAGATTAGCTGGTGGCTGTCGTGAGGTGATTAACTTTCTTATTTATAAACTTCTGAATCATTTTCCAACCCATTTAGGGCACTCAAAAATACAACTAATTAAAAAAAAAAGGCAGAACAAATAAAGCATTTTCATTTTCTTCTGCGGGAAAAAAAAATGAGCATCTGTGTTCTAATACAGCTATTTTTGAGGTATGAGTAATTGTGGCGGGGTCACATAAAAAGTGCTTATGAAAGTGAGGAGGCACATATGGCCAGTCCGCCATAGGCCAGAGGTGCACTGAAACAGTTGCTTGAAGCAGCAGATTAGGGAAGTAGTGACCACAGATGCGTGGGCACCCAGTCACTGCCACCATTTGAGAGCCCCCTTCAGCCACCTGCCTATTCACAGCTGCAGTGGGGTGGATCATCCAGCTGATCATTGCCCCCCATAGAACCCATTGGCCAGCTACTCTTAATTAGCTTGCTGTCCTTTCTTGCCAATGCGCCAGGAATTGTGGCACCTTTTTCTAATTAAAACAATGTCCAACGTGGCTTCCAACAATAGAGGATCCAACAACCAAACCACAGTAAAAACAAAATAATAATCAAACAATAAAAAAGATTGTAGAGTAGATTGAGAGTAGCCAAAACCAATTGAGAGTAGCCAAAAGATTGAGAGTAGCCAAAACAAATTCACAGCAAATATGGCAGAATGGAACTCAATCAATGGGCATGTTAAAAACCAGCCTAAATAGAAATGCCCTCGTGCAGCAGCAGAAAACCATCGCAGAGGGAGCAAGTCAGACTTCTCTGGGAAAGGTGTTCAAGAATCTGAGCCAAGACCACATCTTGATGTGTCCCCATCAAATTAAGCTCTCAAGAGGTCTGCAGCTACATGGAAATGTAAAATAAGATTTTAATGTATGGGCATTGGACAGGTTCAAATTGGAAAATGTGGTCCTTCAGGTCTCCCAAACCATTTAGGGCGTTGAAGGTTGAATTGGGCTTGGAAACATACCAAGTTTGGAAATCTGCTTGGAAACTAGCAGACAGTAAAGATGATGTAAAAACAAGGTAATTTGTTTTCCGAAACCCGGCACTGGTCAACTGCCTGGCTGTAGCTTTGGTTATGTTTCAGAGCACATACTTTTCAAACAACCCAATCTCGGCTGGATGACATGAAGGATCTGGCAATCCGCCATCACATTCCATGGGCTGCTGACATGGCCACAGCACTGGAGAGCTGGTGCCAATGCAAATGTCTGGAGGAGCTGCACAGGAACCAGCGGACTCCAGATAGTCTGCTGCATGGTAAGTGGCGGGGGGGGGGGGATTGGTGCAGAAGCTGGGGGAAGTTCAGGGGCACGCCTGGAGGAGGAGGAGGATCTTGGCTGCGGCAGTGGCAGCCAACCTGGTCCTATGCCCTCAGTCCAGGCCCCAAATGCCCCCCTTGGACCTACCAGATATACCCCAGCAAAAGAACCAGCATAGATCAGAGTAGGCCCATTGGGGACCAGGGAGAGATGGAGTAGGCAAGTAAAAAATATCTTACCTCTCTGCCGCTGTCTGGTCCCCAGCTGGCCTATGGGATGCAGCGGAGGCTGTGTGGCGCTACCGTGTCACGCAGGTCAGCCAAGCATAGGACTGAGCCCAAAGGCACATAAAGTACACCAGAGTAGTCCACCACAGTATGTGTCATCTTGGCCAGATCTGATAATGCTGTGGGGGGTTCAGTGCACTGGCACAGTCAAAAATGGCTTTCACTGTTAATCATTTTATTAGCAAGAAAGAGGTGACTTTTCAACTATATGAATAAAAATCTAATACAGAATTATGGAAAAGTATTATTAGCATAACGAGGGAGGTATTAGAGGAGAATAATTTAAATTAAAAACAGAGTTGTAAGTGGGCAGCTCACAGCAGTACTTTCCCTAATCTGACTGTAGTTTTGATTACTGGCAAAGCTGTTCCATGTCTCTATTTCTGCTGCCTTCAAATCTATTGATGCTAAAATGCAAAACAACAAGCTGTTTCAGCCTCAGAAGATTGTGTTTCCGTCAGGCCATCCCTCTTACTTGCGCTAGTGAGAGGTTAAGCTATACATTAAGCAAAGTAGTGCATCATTGCCATTTTTATTATTAATCGGTATTAGACATCTGTTTGTGCACATGCAGTTTAATCTTCCTGGTGTGCAACACAGAATAAATGTTGGTAGTTCTAGTCTACATCATTTAATCTACAATACTGCTCTCAAGGTTCAA
Organism: Plestiodon gilberti rubricaudatus; assembly: GCA_026170595.1. Classification (NCBI taxonomy): domain Eukaryota; kingdom Metazoa; phylum Chordata; class Lepidosauria; order Squamata; family Scincidae; genus Plestiodon; species Plestiodon gilberti. Next base: position 45,162,825 of record JANXHW010000002.1, read on the forward strand.
AACAATCATGTTGCCATGCAGAGCAGGAAGAAATTCCTGACATATTTCTGAATCTGGAGCCATGCCTTTACTTCTTTAAAAGGCAAACATGAGCTCCTCAAAACCATCAGTGCCATCTTAATACTTAACCACATCACTGGCAGTATTTTCAAGGGACGGTGTGACAGGGACCCAAGGCTGGCCTAGCGATGAGGCCGACTGAAGCTCTCATTTTCAGTGGCAAGTTTTTTTTTTGGGGGGGGGGCAAACTGACAAGGGTGTCCTGCTCCACCCCTGCATCTCGCTGCCACCCCTTCTGGCCTGCCACCCAGTGGACTCTCTGAGCCTCCTCCCATGTACTAAGAGTGAGCAGGAAGAGGACTGGGGCAGCAGCTGCCCATCTCTTCCTCCAACCACGACCAGAGGAGGAAGAAGAAAGAAAAAGAAAAACCTTGTGCATTGCTGCCATTGTCATCACCACTGCCTACATGCCCTCCTAGCTGCTTAGAAAAGCAGCTGAGTTGGTAAGGAGAAGGAAGGTGAGGTGAGGCAAGGAGGAGCTAGCCCCCTTACCTTTCACTTCAGGGCCACCTCTTCACCTTTACTTACTCCACATGGTCCTGTTTAAAAGAAGCTGGACAAGCAGAGTATGCTGGTAGCTCAATGTGCCACTCATCTTCATCATCCTCATCCTCATCATCATATCAGTTTTCAACAAAAAAAGTTCACAAAGTGGTTCATAGAGAAAATCAAATCAATACATGGTTCCCTGTCCCAAAACTACAGTATCTGCCTACTTCACTAGAAGTAGGTTTTCTCTGTGCCAGGTGCAAGGGAGTGACAACAGGAAACAGGTTATCTTGTTGGCTGTGTGCTGTCAGAGGCATCTGGTGGGGCCACTGTGAGATACAGGAAGCTGGACTAGATGGGCCTTTGGCTCTTCTTATGTACGCCCTCCCTTCTCCTAGTTCACCTGGCTGCCTGGAAAACAAGGAGGAGGTGGCGGTGGAGGATGTATGCATGTGCTAACACACATATGAGGTTTTTAAACAATTGGGAGGAGGTGCATACTAGCAGGAGCAGTGTGCCTGCCCCAATTCAGGTGGAAAGACGCCTCCTGTGGGACTCCAGGATTGCAGGTTCAAAGTCTTCATGAGACCTAGCAATGAGGAAATGAACATGTACCATTGGTACCATTGTTTAGGAGATGTGGGAAGCGTGTCTGAGAAGGAATTCCTGTGGGCTTGTAAACTTGGCAAAAGGATGAGCACCATGGGAAGGAGGATAAGGAACTATGTGCTGCATTAAACCCATTCCCTCCAATCTAAGATTGACATTGCTGCAACAGCCCTGCAAACACATCTAGTTCCAGTCTATAGTCTTGATACTTCACATTGTCATCTACCAGAAGAAAATATGATCAAGGCTATGACATCTCTAAACCTCCAAGTCCACAATCCCTATGACTGTGGCACATGACATGATATCAGGAAGAAGGAAATGTATATGAACATTGTCTCTGGAATACATCTTGTACTAAGGATGGAACCACCTTGCCCTGAGGGAAGAAAGGCAGAAGAATCTGTGGAGCAGCCCATCATCCAGGCCCCACTGTTTGAGCTCCCCAACTGCCACCACAAGGCTGTTGAGGAACCATCTTGTCCTGGACAAAGGAGAGAAAAGAAAGAGGGGCCTGGGGAGTTGCTCACCAACCAGGCCCCCCTGTACTCGCTGAGGGATTCCTCAGTCCCTTTACTGACAGCAATGCAACATTAAAAAAAAAAACACGTGATTTCAACAGTTTTTCTTTTGCTTGTTTCTGATATTTCATCATATAATTTGTCTTGATTATTGTTTTAATAATTTTACGTAAACTGTTTAGTGAAGTTTGCCTGAAAAGCAGCATTTCAATTCCTTCCATCAATCAATGAATCAATCAATCAATATTTAGTACTCTTACCTCCAATAATGGCCTTGTAAACCTTGTGAAATGAACAAAAGAGCTTTAGAAACATCTGGAGGAGTCATATTCACCCTCTTGCACAAGTAGGTCAACCAGTTGCTCATTTATTCATTGGGAAAATTTGTTAGCCACCCGTCACTAGAAACTCCCAGGGCAGCATACAATTAAAAGGGAAGAAAACAAAAAAGCAATACAGTCAAGAATAGTTCTTTAAAAACCAGAAAGCTTCTTCAAGGCAACAGTCTCAGCAAACTAACAACAATGGAATACGTAACATCCTTCATTGCTTCCTGGCCTGGCACCAAAGTCATCACTAAATTATAGACAACAACCCTGTGGACACAGAAGTCAATCTGAAACATTACATCTTACAAGGAATAATATTGCCCCCTTCTGGCTGTAAGATCCAGTTAAAATACTGGAAAAGGATCATATGTAAAAGACCTATCGATGTGGTGACCACAAGCCTGCATCGTGATTCACCACCTGATGATACGTTGGTAAGAAATAAAAGTACAAGAATCTATTCACATTTGTATTATTGTCTATAGGAAAATAACCTCCAAGTGAAATAAATTATATTTAAAAGAGAGTGTAGGGAAGACAGCATCATCCTCGCAAATGTCATATTAAAGTAGCAACAGTCAAGGGAGGCAATTGTACCAAGCATGATATTAAAATGTGAATTTTGGCATACAGTCTGTTTTTCAGGAAAAAAAAATGTACCTGATGGGCAGCCCAATCCTGCACAAGTTGCAGCGGTTGGCCTAAATGGCCGGCCACTGCATCCTGCACAGAATGCGGCCCACGCCAGCGCCGCCAGGGCTTATCTCGGGGGAAGGGGACATTCATCCCCTTCCCGCGATGTAAGTGCTGGAAGCTCAAATAGACCTCCTTAGATGCGCACCAGCTCTGGAGCTGATGCACAACCGGTGAGGACGTGTAAGGCCGGCCTGGCCCAGTGCCGATATCTCCAACCCCTCCCGGGCCAGGCCGAAAATGGCACCCCTCACCGCCAACCCGGTCCGCCCTACCACTGCCCTCCACCATACTCTGCAGGACCTATCTGCGTCCGGTGGCCGGGTTCGGGGATGGCAGCAGAGTGAACGGTGCTGGCTTCCGCATCAACACCGTTTACTCTAGAGGTGCCGCAAAAGTGCCTTATGGCATTTTTGCAACACCTTAGGCCAATGGAGCACATGCTCCACCAGCCTTGACTTGCACAAGATTGCGCCATTAAACTGCTGGTTTCTCAGAAAAAGTTAGTAATCAGAACTGGAGAATATTTAAATATTGGTCGAGTCAATACAGAAACAGCATAAAACAATATTCAAGCACTACACAAGTTTTAACTACCTCCACTCAGTGGTGTTCCTGAGGTAGGGGCTCGACAGTAAGTCGCGCCCCGACCTACTACCGTGTTCACAAACCGGAGCGAGGAGGCCCCACCCCTCGCGGTCGGAGCCATTCCGCGCAGTGAAGCCGAACGGGCAGGGTCACCGTCTGTGATCATGTGATTTTTTTCAAGTTCGGGCTAACCGATTGGGTATTTTTCAAAATAATGCAGGGCAGGTATTTGTTACTCAGACTGGGCTAACAAAAACGTCCACCAGCCCGTGCACTCCCCCCTTTCTTGTCGGTGATTTTTGGAGACGTGCGTGTATCTCTGCTACGGGAGAAAGAGAGAGGATAGTTCACTTCGTTCTTCTCAGTCAATCTCTACTTTGTGTGGGTGAGACGAGTGTCGACGGTTTCTTTTATTTTTTTACTGTTTTTTATTGTTGTCCCCCCCCCGCCTGCCATCCTGTGATTGCCAGCCTCTCCTGTGTTCGTCCCTGTCCTCTCCGTGCGTTGTTGTTGTTGTGCAGCTTCGATCCCTGCCTGACCAGACCTGCCCACGTGGCTGCTGTCACTGCAACTTGCATGCTGGCCTCCTGTTTTTTTTAAATTTAAATACCACCACCACCACCACGGACAGGACCCCCGGGGCCTGGACCACCCTTTGCGCCATCCATGGACCCGACTCTCCTCCCAGCTGTGCTCCGGCGATTGTGCTCTTTCACGCCTTGACTCAGGGCAGGGACGTGCTGCCACTGTGGTGACTGACCGGGCTGGCTGGCAGGCTGTGATCCACTGTTCCTAGTCCTGTGCGCTGCAAAAAAACTGTGTCCGGGCGGGCGCAGCGGTACCAGAGCCATTCTTCCCAGTTGCAGGCAGCGACTTTCTGAGAAGATCGGAGATGAGATGAAGAGGCAGCTGGCAGCTGGGAGGAATGGTAGGCTCCGGCACCGCAGTGCCTGCTGCAGCTCCGGGTGGGCTTTTTAAAAAGGCTACCATTCCTCCCGGCTGATGGCAGCCTCTTCATCTCATCTCTGATCTTCTCAGAAAGTCGTGCCGGGCAGCCGCTTCCGCTGCCCAGCGCGACTTTCTGAAAAGGTCAGAGATGAGATGAAGAAGAAGACGAGATTCCACTCAGCTCTGCTGGGCCGGCCTTGCCCTGCATGCATCTTAGTCAAGTCTCTGAGATGGGAGCAAAGAGGAAAGAGTTGAAGGAGATGTAGGAAGAAAAAACCTGAAAGAGTGGAAAGGGTAGGAAAGAGGAGGGTAGCTAGATCAGGGTGGATGGTTTCAGTTTTAGCACTGAGGAATGAAGAGTAACTACATAGCATACATTTGTTTGGTATAATACCTTTCCAGGAATAGACTGATGAGCTTAAGAATTTCAGTCCTGGTATGATACTTCTGCTGTGACACAGTGAGCAAGATGTGGGAGTTGTACCTTTCAGTAGCAAATAAGGAATTAGTCATTTGCTAAAAGCCTTGGGACAAATGGCTGTGTCTTAATGTTATCAAACACTCGCTGACAGTTCCTGCTGTAGAACACATAGCCGGTTTTCCACCTGGAAGAATGTGATAAGTACAATTCATTCTTTTAATTACCATTCATTGTGAGTCCAAAGCTGGTGCTTAAACATTCTTGTCACCATACTAGGCCACAAATTCAGAACACAGAACTGTTGCCCAGCCGGCCAGTGTGATGAAATTTTCTTCAATATCAATTCTGTTCGGCCATTTGGCGTGGCTGAGCAAACCTATTCTGAATTTCTGAAAGTCCGGTTTGGTCGGAGATTCTGCTGCGGATTATCTTTCTCCAACACCTCAATCCAAAATGCATTTGCTTGGAACTTTAATTCCATTGAACACTTAACATATCAAAGCCTTAGGATCAAAGCCTATCCTACTTTTTCATTGGCGGCTAGGCTGCAAGGAATTCTGATAACCAAAGCATGACTCCCCGCTGATTGTCTGCAGGTTATCAGAGAAAGGACAAATTGTCCTTGCCTTTTTAACATCCTGCACAGGTGGAGTGCTGCTGCTTTTTAATGCTTTTTTATGCTTCTGTTTTAATTGTAATTTGATGTGGTTTTATTAATTTTAGATGATGTTTTAGATGATGTTTTTACTAGCTTTTGTGGATTGTTTTTATTGTTTTAAATGAGTGATCTGTTGTATCTGTTGTTGTGTCTGTTGTTGTGAGCCACCTTGGGTCCCTTCGGGGAGAAAGGCGGGATAAAAATATTGTAAATAAATAAATAAATAAATACCTGAGGAGCAGAAGGCGCAAGTTTTACCAACATTAAGACAAAATATCTTAAGACCAAACACTTTTCAACCAACGCCTTTGTTTGGCCTGTAGTCTTTGTTTTAAAAAATACTGGAGGGACCCAGACATGCAAAATGCTGTGATGGGAGGGGCTATAGCACTTATCCCCTGCTGCGACTCCTATCCCAATTATGTACCCATGTGCTATTTATATACTGTAGTTAAAAAATCCCTTCACTTAAAAGTAAATTGAGAAAAACAGCAAGATGCTCAGTTTGCTCTTTTGTTCTGCACAGCAACAGCAGAGTATAGGATTGAACAAAACATACACACCATACTAATACTACTACATGTTCTGCTACATGTTGGTCATCTCTGCAGCAGCCTTTGTCTCCACTGGGTATTAGCTTCTGTGCAACATGTGATGTGAGTATGAGGGACTTTCTGCAAGTAGATGAAAAGGAGAGAGTACCAGGTCCACCAATACTAAGGGCTGCCAGGTAGAGTTCCTAATACTGGAGCAGCCCTTGCACCAGCTAAGAGCTGTAGCAAGGGAGCTTCCACTCGTGTCTAGGTAGGGGCTCTGTCTCACTTGCCTAGCCCACGATGACTGTCACAGGCCAAAAAGTGCTGGAACTGCAACAGCTAAGGCAAGGGATCAGATTGATCGATAGACGATACAGGACTACTAAACCATCTTCGATGTCTGATGACTCTCTCTCTCTCTCTCTCTCTCTCTCTCATATGTTACACACAGACTTCTGTTAAAAGAAATTGTTTATACCTGGGGGGGGACGACGACAACAAACACTTCCTTCAAATACAGCATTGATTGCTATTCTGCTCACTACGTGGAATGTGGTCAGTAAATGTCATGGGTTCCAATTAGTTGTTTGTTGAGATGCAATCAATGAAGTGGATTGCACCATTCTGTGTGTGCGTGTGCGTGTGCGTGTGCGTGTGCGTGTGCGTGTGCGTGTGCGTGCATTCACTGCTGCACAACTACAGCACAGTGACCTACCAATTTTGGGCATGTTACAGCCAAAGTTAAGTACTGTTAAGTCCCGTGACCTGAACTGGAGACAGTTAAACACATGTAGAATGGAGGCCTTTAGGCAACTATATTCCACTTAGTTCTGCCGGCCTTCGGGGGGGGGGGGGACAAACTTGGAAAGGAACAAAGCTCCATGTGGCAGCAACAGTTCTCCTCCCACCTGCTGTTTCCTCCCCTGAACCTCCTTCCATGCAACAGGCAAGTGTCACTGCATAACAATGTTATCATTCCAGGGGCTGGGTTTTAAAATAAAAACAACATTGTGGCTGACAGTAGAGGGGGAAGAACAGTACTGCCACCTCCGCAGAACAGAATGGTGAACAATGGTGAGTTGGTGGCACGTTCTCCCCTCCCAAACCCACAAATTTCAACTTATCAGAGAATTTTCAACTCAGCACCAGCCTCAATGCATTGCATAGGATGCTGCATTATTATACTAAGCCTGACCACTCTGGCTGGCTGTGGCTCTCCAGAACTTCAGACTGGGGTCTTTCTCAACCCTACCTGGAGGTGCCAGATTCAACCTGAAACCTTCTGGGTGCAAAGTACAGTGGACCCTTTCTATCCGCGGATTTGGGATCCGTGGATTTGATTTACCGCGGGACCTGGACCTGTTCCAGACCCTCCGTGGATAGTGAGGATCCGCAGAAACCGGCACCCATGCTAAAAACTCTGTTAAAAGGGGGGAAAGCCCCCAAATTGCTGCTTGTACCTTTAAATATCCAAATCTCGCCATTTTCAAGCTTCCACAGGGCTTCTTGTAGCTTAATGACTTACTTCCTGGTTGTGCAAAGGCTCTTCCCTCCTCCCAGGATGCATCCTGGGGCAAGGCTGAGAGGAAGAACCTTTGCATGACCCGGAAGTGGGTCGTTAAGCTTGCAGAAGCCCCATGGAGACTTGAAAATGGCGCGATTTGGCTATTTAAAAGTAAAAACAGCAATTTGGGGGCTTTTTTTCCTTTTAACAGGATTTTTAGCGTGGGTGCCGGTTTCTGCGGATCCTCACTATCCGCGGGGGGGTCTGGAACAGATCCCCCGCGGATAGCAAGGGCCAACTGTATGTGCTGTACCACTGAGCTACAGCCCCAGGGCTGGCCCATCCATGAGGTTGACTGAGATGGTTGCCTCAGGCAGCAGATTGGTGGGAAGTGCCTACCTCTGCCCTCCCACTCGCCTACACTGCTCCTCCTCTTCTACGGATTGGAAAGAAAAAGGAGGGTAGAGTGGAAGAGGAAGCGTAGAAGAGAGGAGACTGGTGGGTTGGATCATCAGAGAGACCCACTGCTCTCCTCTACCCCATACTTCCTCTTTTGCTCCATCCCCCTCTCTTCCTCTTTCAATCTAGGGAGCAGGAGAAGCAAATGCTGGTACATCATCAGGTAATGGGGGAACGCATTTGGCATGCTGCCTCAGTTGCTAGTAGATCTCTAGGGCCAGCCCTGTACAGCCCCTCCCCATAGAGTCCCGTAGAGCCAAAATCTCATTGAACTCAATGGGACTTACTTCTGAGGAAACACATTTAGGACTGCATTGGAAATTGGAAAAGGTTAAAACGAAATAAAATTAAAAAACAGCCATCGTTCTGGTTCCCTGTGTCTTGCTATGATAAGCAGAAATCCTAATATGTTGGAAAGCCTGGAAAGGGCAGAAGTTGTTGCAAAGGGCAGGAGCTCCTCCTTGCATTGGAGAGTCTAAACACTTAGAGTGAGACATCATTACTGGTGATAATAGTCCCAGCTGCTGGGAAAGAGGAGATCTCTTGTACGTTATGATGACTTGAGACATTACTGGAAAAATGAAACAGATTTGCTCAAGCAGCAGAAGCGATTCTAGAGAGAGAGAGAGAGAGAGAGAGAGAGAGAGAGAGAGCGCATTTGTCCAAAAGAAGGTCAACAAATGAAACCAGGCCCATCTCCAGGCACTAAAGCATGGCTTGCTTCAAGTTGGCATCTCCCCAAATTGTCAATTTAGCCGGCAGTCCTCTCAGTGATAGCATTTGCCAAAAAAAAAAGAAGTCTAATTTCCAATAAATTAACTAGGAAGACCAGAGGCAGCCAGCAAAGGGAAGGCTGCCACTGTTCACGGTGTCAAAATAGAAAGGGAGGATTTTTAAAAAAAATTCTGATGTGACAGCTTCAGCTGCAAAGAGATGAACATGCTGTCACAGTGCCCTCCAGGAGGCAAGTGCTGAGTGCTACTGCTGCTGTGTGGCTGGCAATCAAGTGGTTACTAGCCAAGAGAGCACCCTGGACAGGATGATCCCATTACGCGTACAGTCGAAGTGTGAGTTCCTCTGCTTTGCAGGCTACAGAGCTGTCATTGCTTTGAAATTGCATTCGCCTTGCAGCGGCTTCCAGTGCCCCTGATGTTACCCTGTTTTAGCTTTACCATGTCTGAATTCAGGAATCCTTCGTCTGGAGTATGATATTCAGTCCTTGGCATCACAATCAATGAAGGATGTTGACAAGCTGGAGAGGAGTCAAGGAATAGCTGGAAGGATGAGAGAAGACCTAGAGGCCAACCTCTGAGAAGAAAGCCTGAAGAGAGTGGGCATATTTATTCTCGAGAAAAGGAGATTAAAGGGGAAATATGTTGGTAGTTTTCAATATTTTGAAGGGATACCTGACAAAAGAGAGCCCATTGTTTGTCATATCTATCAGTGACAAGACAGGAGGAAGAAGAGGATTTAAAATATAGAATGTGTGGCTGAAATTTAAAATGGAGAAACATTCTCAAACCTTGGCCTGGTATGTATATGCAGCTTAGCAGTGGGGGCAGTCTCCAAGTGGCTGTTCCACATGGCCAGCAGCTTGTGGAAACTGGTCCCCAGTGCGATCTTTGTCCTTCTTGTCACACGTGCAACTCTTTTTTTCTTGAGGGGGAAGGGTTCTTTCTGATCACACAGTGGCCCTATTCAGACGACAAACATCATTCATTCACTGAATGGGTGATGAGGAAGTGGGAGTACTCCAGTTATGCCCCATGCCAATAAGCCCAGTGGCCACATCCCTGGGCATTTGGGCATTGAGGGATTGTCACAGAATTGTAGAATGTTGGAAGGGATCATGGAGGCCATCTAGTCCAATGCCCTGCTCAGAGCAGGCAAAGGGCAGCACTGAAGAACATAGGAAGATTTTCTCTACCTAATTTAGAGCTGGCTGGCAGGTATCCTCCCTGCGCCCAGTGCTATCCTTCGCAGATTAACCCTGAATGCATGGATACTTGGGGGGGGGGGAATAATAATACCAATGTTCCGAGCTCAGCAGATGTCATGTAATTAGGGTTGAGTCATCCCAGGTTTTAGATCTGAGACGGGTTTCAGAAGGTCATCTCAGTCAGGCTCTCCAACTGGGCTCTCAGACCCCAGGTTTCAAAAGGTCTGAGACTTGGGTTTTGGAGGGCCACCACCACCACTGCCTCCACCTTCCCCTCCATTCACCATTCCGGCATGCCACTCCACTTCTTCCAAATGGCCTGAAAGGCCAAGAGGAGAAGGTGGTGGAGTGATGTGGTGGCAGCAGGAGCTTTGCAGCTGTGCAACTGGCTGTAACAACCTGAAATTAAAACAGGACTTATAACAAATATTTCACTCCTGTCTGAAAAAGAAAAGACTGCATTTTTTTCTAGAAAAGACTTGAACAACTGCGAAAACTCATCACAGAAAATCAAGATTTCTCCTCTGATTTTTCCCCCTTTTTCTCATTCCTTTGCTGCAGGGCTCCACACTGGCACCAGGTTTTTTTGATCATTCAAGGGTGCCTCCAACCTAGATATCTTACAGGTGATTCAAGGGGCAACTACAGTTCTAACTAGTCTTACACATCCCAAGTTTGGACCTAGCCTTTCATTCTGAACAACTTGATGACTGAGTTATGACCAAGCTGTTCTCAGACTGCACTTTCAATCTATATGTTTTTCTGACTGCAAGATCATCTCTCTGATCAGAGCTCGCTTTGCCTCTAGACTTCCTGTGTGTTAGTTAGAGCCCAATCCTATCTCTCCCCCCCCCACCGCCAATGCAGCCACACCAAAAAGGCATGCACTGTATCCAGTGGGAGGGGGCAGATTGGGTGGCTTTGGCTCCATCTTACCCCTCTGTAAGCCTCCCACTCCTCCTTGGACTTGTGCCAGCTCTTTAGCTGGCGCAAGTCTCAGGAGAAGAAAGGGACGGGGAAGTTGCTAAAAGAGGAGATAATATCTGATGCATGCCATTGCCATCCCATCCCGCCATCTCCCAGCCCATCCTCCCCTTCCCTGCCCAGTTTCACCCCTCCCCGCCCTGCCCCCGCCACTGTCTTCACTTGTCTGGCGGTACGGTGGCAGCCGACAGCAGCGTTGCTACACCTTGCAGAAATGCATGCAAAATGGCTGTCAGCATTCGCAGGATGCGATCCTATCCTGCGTTTCGCAGGATAGCCCAACTTAGTTGCACATGTTCTAATTTTGACCAAGACTTTGAAATCTCCTTTGACCTCTATGGTATTGTAGGAACAATACCCATTGCACCACTCCATAGTTCTGAGAATCAAGGTCAGATGGAAAAGACAACACAATCACTACAACCAGTCTTAGTCAACAACCTGACTACAGCATTTTGAACCAATTTCATGCCCTTTTATTCCACTGACTCTTATGATCAGGAAAAATGGCAAGATTTGAGAGTAAAGACACTTAAAAAAGTCAGCTTAGGTTGCTGAGATATCTGAGCTCAAGACCTACCTTGGCCATGAGGTCACCTGTTGGTACTGGGAAGTCCTTGTCATTCAATTTCACATCCCCATCTGTAAAATAAGAACCATTGCCTGTATCCTGAGATCGTTGTGACATATACAGGCAATTGTAAAGTCTTGACACTCTGAAAATGCTGTAGAATTAAAAAAAAATAGTCTGGCATAGACAACAGCTGGATCCTAAACATGTGTGCTTGGAAGTAGGCCCCACTGAGTTGCAAGTTGAGTCTTGTTAGCATTGTCGCTCATAAGTAGTTAAGTGAAAAACCTACGGAACTGGAACAAGAAGAGTTTTCCAGCACATAGCGACATGCAAAATATTCAGAAAGATGGTCATTTTAGATTTTATGCATATTCCCATTTCACTGAAGCACAAATCATCCAATACTGAAATGAAAATGTTGTGAAAAAGTCTTTTCTTCCCTTCGTGAGCTCATTTTTGTCTATCTGGTCTGACCAGCAAGAAACAATTTCCACATTCCCTCCCAGTATGTATGTACTGATTACTCTTCTGTCTCTCTTCATGCTATGTAGGTCTCTAACTACCCTCTTCTTTTTTTAGTTTTTTCACCCATCTAATAAAATGTGACTTTCCTGCCAAGGCTGTTAAATGAAACTAAAGTCAGCACCAGCGTACTGTGATTGTTTTGAAGTTGCTGCCGAATGCTGTAATATTCTGCTCAAAACCAGATGGAAAATCTCAACAACAGAAGGTTGTTTCCCTTTTAACTATGAGCAAATCAAGTTGAGTTCAGTAGCTGAAAACAAATGCATTTCTTCCCCCTCCCCCTGCATGCACACACTGCCCCCAATTTCATTTACATACTTAAACTTGTGAAGACCACTTATGGAGTTAAATTGTCACTGCAATTCAAGGCATGCAGGCAGGGTGAACAGGAAGGGAGGCTGCCCAAAGGTGGGAGGGGAGCTCCAGGATTTCTCCTTTACCAGGAATGATGACATCATCAGCTGAAGAGCTCAGCTGCTGCCTTGGAATCTTTTTCAAAGGACCTGAGCCAAGAAGAAGCATGAGACTCCACAGGAGGCAAACTCAGAAATTTGCCCAGAGACATATGTTATTGTCTAGGCCAGAGGTGGCCAACCTTCCACCATCACTAGGGCCTCTGCGTTCTTAAGAGGTGTGTCGAAGACAGAATCTTGGCAGCTGCAAGCACTGATGGTGCTGCTAAAGCAGCTGCACCTGCTGAAATGCCCTCACCTATACTACCATTTAAAGGGCCAGCATTCATGTTGAAAGGTTGGCCACCACTGGTCTAGGCCATCATCTGTCACAAGGGCTGCCTGAGAGATAATATGTAGCTCATGTTACATTAAGATTACAATCCTATGTAAAGAAATAAATACTGAAACACTATGGCTTCATCATAAGTTAGTACTAAACAGGGGTGTGCTGAGAATCAATAGCATATATGCAGCACATAAGTGAAGCCCAATAGCTCACTGCGCATACCAAGAAGTCCTTCCACTCAATGAATTTCCAGTCTACTACTTCATTGGTGCTAAAACTTTGCAACGTGCATCTATCAGTGCAGTAGCATATTGTTCATTCATGGTAGAAAGAATTCATGAAGCTAGAAAAATGAATAGTGGTGCTACCATTTTAACAGATGTCGGGAGGTAATTGAGCCCTAGGTTTCTGTTGTGTTTGAGAGTGGGGCATTGTCCAAGATGTGGTAACAAAATGAATAAATAGCTACAGGAGAACATCACTAAAGAGTCAGCACCCCATATCCTCCAACATTTCCCAGATGAAACTAGGAATACACTTGTGAGCGAGTGAGTGGTTAGGGTGTAGTCTAGAAGTCCAATGCCATGGTCTGGTAGACAATGGTGGACCAAGACAATCTATACTCAAATGTGCCACAACTGGAGAGTAGGAATTAAAAGTGCATGCTCTCCTTTACCTCTGTCTCCTCACAATTTAATTTATATCAAGACCTCTACAGGGCTCAGCTTAGAGTCTTAGATGGGCAGCGCAATCCTCCATAATTTTTGAACAGCGGAGCGTGTGTGACTACTTTCGAGTAAGGCCCGCCAGCGCGGAGGCCAGCAGCCCTCACTCTGGCACCAGATCATCCATGCGGCCACCAGAGACAGGTAAGGGATGCACCAGCAGGCTTGGGGGTGGTCCAGGCTGCGAGGGAGGGCAGCCATAGGCTGAGCCAGCCCGGGAGGGGCAGGGATGGCAGCCGCCATATCCTCGTCCCATTCCCGGGCCTGTGCGGCCATTACACGGTCCCCTTCCCCCAAGGAGACATCCGTGACGCTCATGATCAGCCCAGAATAGGGATAGGATCCAATGGGCAATCCTAGGGCCACCCACGGATCTTTACATTGGATTGCGCTCTGAATCCTAGAGTATGGGGAAATGGAAAAGGACCTCTGAGCAGCAGGAACTGAATGCCTTTCCTTCATCACTGAATAACATCAGTCTCCTGCCCTTTCACACACATTGAAATCAGGCACATGCTTGTTTCCAAGTACTGGCGTCGCTGGAGGTGGGGCGGAAAGCTAAGTTCTGCAGCTTTCCGCCCCACCGTTACTCTCCTGCACAAGGCGCCCCGCCCCCCGTCATAGGAGCCCATCAGCGGAGAGAAAGCAACGCGCAGGAGAGTCCCTGCACGTTGCTTTCTCTCCGCTGACGGGCTCCTACGACGAGGGGGCGGGGCGCCTTGTGCAGGAGAGTAACGGTGGGGCGGAAAGCTGCAGAACTTAGCTTTCCGCCCCACCTCCAGCGACGCCAGTGTTTCCAAGCAAATGTATAGGCAGCCTTTTTGTTAAGAGTCACATTCCTTTCTCTCCAGAAAAAAAGGGAGGGCAATTGCATCATGATAATCTGATGGGTATCCAAGCTTAATATGTAAGCCTGCTATGCATTCATGTTTTAGTTTTAGCTGGCATAGACGTGTAATGTGAAGAAAAGAAGAAAGGAAGGAGGAAAGAAAGAATGGGTCAATGTATTCTAGTAGGATAAGCCATCCAACCTGCAGTTCATTACTGATGTCATTATTTAATTAAAGATGCCTACAAAATTGGATTTGTTTTGTTTTTGTTTTTAACTGGGCCTTGATCAGTGCTCCTCAAGCACTGATCTTACAAAGGAGCTGATAGGTCAGAACCCCACCATTGCCATCACCACACACACACACACACACACACACACACACACACACACACACACACACACCACAGAGGAACTGATCCAATGTGAATGAAAGTCCAGTCTTCAACAAAGGACAACAAACTTTGGCTATATAAGGAACCCAGTACACACTTCAATTTAACTGCGTGCAGGATTGTGTCCTTTCAGTTGGCTTAAGCAAGCCTAGCTATGCTACTTTGTGGCCTTTTGCTTGAAATAGCCTCAGGCTAACAACAAAACAGCGAGTAATAATGAGAAAATCCAGGGGAAAAAGATCACTTGAGTATTCCTTTAAATTTTAATGTAACTTTCAAGCTAAATGTGTTGCTCTTTGTAGAGCTTCATTGCCATTCTTCCCATACATCTGCTATGAGGGAGCTAAGAGGAGCACATTAGGATGATGAAAGGATATGTGCTTTGGAGAACGATTTGGCTTCCATGCTGTCATTCTCCCTCTGTAAGTTTAGGGTTCCCTCTGTTGACAGTCATCTCTTTCAAATAATAAAACACAAACTACTAGAGAAAACGTTATAGAAGAACGCACTTTTGGGAGTGAATCTCTGCATGAATCAATAAAAAAGAGTTTCTCGATTCTCAAAGAATTGCAAATGAACATTGAAAAACCAAGATGGCACCTTCTTACGGGTTTTTGTTTTCTCTGCCCTATAATGAAAACTACTGAGATGGAAACAACTTTGGAGCTGGGAGGCCACCACCTGACCCTCTTCCTTCTGTTCCTCCATTAGAGGCATTTCCTCTATCAAAGACAATTTATTACTTGCCTTGACAGGGACTACTGTCTTGGGGGTTAAAAACACACACACAACCCTGCAAGCAAGCATTAAAATATTGCAACCATCTAATAATTCAGTAAGTAGAACAAACCATCTGTTGGTTGAGAAAAGACAGATTTTGTTCATCGCGACAAACATGATCAATTCTCTTCTCTTGCATTCAACTAATAAATTATCTTGCTCACAAAGTGCCTGCAATAGAATGAGAGAAAACACAGTGCAGATGTGCAGCCTGCGTGCTTTAAGTAGGACTACTTGAAAATCTATACTGAACATATTTGCTTTTCATTTGTTCTGAGAAGCTATTTTCCCTGATACCGATATGTAAGCTGGAAGTAATGGAGTGGCTTTAAAAAAAATGTGATGTGCCTGTTCCAGACACTATCAAGCCATGTGGAGGTTACGAAGAGCAAAATAGCAGGAGTGTGGGTCAAGTCTCTGACTCCAAGTCTCGAGTCAAGACCCAAGTCTCTGGGTCCAAGTCTCAAGTCAAGTCCCAAGTCTTTGGTTGCTTGTTGCGAGTCCCTATCTCTTTAATGGGGGGAAACAAGTTTAAACCTGAACAAAATTCAACTTGTCATAAAAGGCTCCAAGTCTTGAGTCGAGTCTTTTGAGTCTTTTACAATCGCCAAGTCAAGTCCGAGTCGAGTCATTGGAGCAACTTGAGTCCGACTCGAGTCCGAGTCAATAGACTCAAGTCTACATCACTGCGAAATAGACATGCATGGCTGGGAAAACAACATTGTAGTGGCAGGCAGTGGCTCCTCCCCATCGTAGTGGCTCCTCCCCAACGTATAAGTGTTCTTTAGAATGTCTGTAAAGACTCCCTGCTGGGGCAGGCATGGCTGGGGAACACACTAGGACGTTGGGAGCAAGAATGGTACAAACAATTCCACTCACCATCCCCTGTAGGAAAAGTGATCTGATATGTAGGCAAGCATGTTAAGAAAGAACAGAAGCAATACACAACATTGAAAGCAAAGCAGGATATTGGATAGGAAGATAGTCAAAGTCCAAAATAAGACTCTCTGGGCGCTTCCTCCTACCCCCTGCCCTGCCTACCAGCCAATCTGGCTCCCTCAAGCAGCTCCCAAGCAGGGACACCTGGTGAGGAAGAACTGTCCACTTGCCTGCCCATTCCTCCAGCCAGCCTGCTCTATAATCTGTGATAGTGAGGGAAGAAGCCCTATGAGTTTTCCCAGCTCACCCAGTGAGCTGCTAAGGAGTTGTGAGGGAGAGCACCACAAAATGGGGAGGGGGTGCCCTGCACATGCACAGTGGGACTCAGTTTTCCTCAATGCTCTAGGACCCAGCATAAGCTGACACCAGCTTCTGATCAGAATGTGGTTGGAGAAGAAGTTATTTTATCACAAATATCAACATGTCAAAGGTTGAACCTACCAATGATTTTTTTCGGCATGCTCAAATTTTATAGCCGACTTATGTCTGAAATGTTAAAATGGCAATGTAGCCAAATGTGGTTTTTTTTTAATTTGTTTGTTTGTCTTTATCCCTTCAAGTAATCATTCCAAAACACTTAGAAAAACAAGAAATAGGCATCTTTCTGTAAGATCAACCTATAAAGCCAGTCCCACAAGCACAACATTGCTTAGCCAATTTTATGCTGAAAGGTCTTGTAGGAATTCAGATTGATGTTGGGAAACCTGCCCACCTATAAAAGCCTGGGAGTAGATAGCATTCACAAGTCAAAATGGGTATTAACAAATGCCTCAAAAGACTGGGTTTTAAAATGCACCAAAGCATTACACAGCCCAGGATTATGTTGAAGCTACAGACATACTGGATGCTTCCCTGAAAAGGTCTTTTTACCTTAATATTGACTTTATAACAAAGCAATGTCGTTCAGCTTTAAATGGCGATGTTTGGATTTAATTCAGCAAGGATGAGTTGTCATCAGATCTATAAAGATGAAATACATTGTTGCACCAAGGGGATATAATAGGCTTCAAAATCAATAAAAATATTATTTTCTCATGAGGTTCATCTGCTGCTACCTGGTCTAAGTTGTTCTTGATCATTGCCCTGTGGCTTGTAAAATCCTCTAAAAAGAACAGCAAGTTTTTGGATATTGAGCTGAATATCGAGTCAATTCCTGCACTGTACACAGGCAAACTCAAATTATCAACAGTGAAAATGTTGCTTACGTGAGCAGCGTCTCATAACACATCTTAACTCTAAAAAAGAACACACACACACACACACACACACACACACACACACACACACACACACACACACACACACACACATAACTGATCAGAAAAAATTACTGTCATTAAGCAATGACATATTTTCAGTAACAGTAGCTTAGGGGATGGGTACAGCATGCCGAAAATCCAATTCCCAGTTAGTTAAAGGCTCTCAGGTAGCAGGTCTGGCAAAAGCCTCTGACTGAGACCTATGAGAGCCACTGTTAGAGTAGACAGTACCAGGATAAGATGAGCCAAGACTCTGACTCAGACCTGAGAACCCCAAGCAGATCCACCACCTGACTGGTCCAAATTCACTTCCCCAGCCAGCATGCATGTCACCACCACATACACATCCATTTAAGTGGTGCCTCTGGTGCTACCCTACGTTTTGGCTCCCCGCTCTGTTGCTGCTGCCTCCTCTTTCCCTGCCCAGCTGTTTCATGAAGCACCCAAGTGGGCAAGGAGATTGACAGCGCAATCCTGCCTAAGGATCCGGCGGACAGCCCAGGCCACCCGCCAGATCCTATCCCTGTTCCTATCCCTATTCCAGGATTGGCCCAGATGTCGACTCGGGGGAAGGGGATGTGATTTCAGAGCACCCCCGAACTCCGCCTTCTTGCCTTTATCTCTGGCATCTTCCACTTGTTCTCACTGGCTGCATTCAAACCAGAACACTGGGTGGTGCATGCTGGGAAGGGAATCTTCTTTTACTTCCTGCATCCTCCACTAAGCCTGTTTGTTTGAAGATGTGACTGGGTGGGAACAAGCAGGAGGCAGCAGAGGGAAAGGTAAGGAGGGAGCATTCCTGTTCTGCCCCCTTCTTGCCCACCTTTGGCATGTGGCAGGCCTAGGGGCCATGACCTGGAGCACACTTGCCCTTGTCCCATGTGACTTGGCAACCCCCGAAGGCATCCGCAGCATCGCCACGCTCCCAGCGTCTGGTGAGGCTGGGCAGAGCAGCACAAAGAGCTCCACTGGAGGAACTCTGTTGGCCGGTGTCGGCATGGGGAGTGCGAGGCAGGCCGACATACTGCAGGGTGCACTTGGCCCACCAACAGAGGTCTACCAGGCCTTGCCCGCCTGCTCAGCATCAGAGCAGGAGCCCCTGCCAGTGATTGGTAAGTCCAGAACTCAACAATGGTGAAAACAAACAAACAGAAAACATGTAGCATTTTGGGCACAGATCACTAGGCAATGAACATCTAGTGTGGCCCTCAATTTTCAGTTGCCAGAGAAGCAAAGGTGTAGTTGAGGGGGGGGGGGAAGGAGTGGAGTGCTGGGACTTCTTCCACAGCAGGAGCAATGGCAGTGCAATGGCAATCTGCAGGAACATTCAGATTCTACTTCTCTTCTGACACTTTTTCAAAGGCCTTTAGCCAAGAAGAACCAGCAGAAGACAAACTGAGAAGTATGCCAGGCTAGGGCCTAGGAGCATATGTTAATGTCTTGGCTAATGCCTTTCCCAAGGGCTATCTGAGAGACAAGTTGCTGCATTAAATCTACAGTTCTACACAAATTACTTGGGAGTAATGTCCCCTTGAACAGAGGAGGACTTTCTTTTGAGTAAACATGCCAAGACTAGCACTCGAATGCCCCAGTCCTATCCCATACCACATTATAGCATGCAGCCGCACCAACAGAGGCTGCACTGCATGCTACGGTGGAGAGTGATCATATAGCCTGCAGGAGGTACGTAAAAATATTTAAAAGTAAATTAAAAGGTTTTTTTAAAAAAATTATTTTTAAAAAATAAAAAAAATACTCCCCCAGTAGACTGCCTGATCACCTATGGGTCTCCTCTGACCTATGTATAGGACTGGGCTGTAATATACATTTTATATTTATTTGGGATTTATTTGAATCCCATTTTTCAGTGTTCATACATTTGCTTTAAACTATTGCAACCTATTACAAGAGTGTGGGATAGAATGAGCTACATTGTTAAGTATAATAAGTTATGCAGCCCAATCCTGTGTAACTCTTGCACCGGTGTAACAGTATATCCCCCGGTGTAAGACCACTTATACCAGTGTAACCGTACACCAACGGACGCAGGACGGACACCGGCATAACCCCCCTCGGTCGTGCAGGCACAGTTTGGATGAAGGACGGACACCGGCACAACTCCGTTGGCGCAGGGGACATTCGGGGGTGTTCGGACGCACCCAGAATGCCCCCTGTGCCTGCAGAGTTGTGCCAGCATCCATCCTGCATCCAAACTGTGCCTGTACGACATCAGAGGGGAGTTACGCTGGAGTCCGTCCTGCATCCGTTGGTGTACAGCAAGTTACACTGGTATAAGTACTCTTCCACCAGGGGATATACTGTTACACCGGTGCAAGAGTTACACAGGATAGCAGGAGAAACGCTCTAATGGAGAAATGTAAAGTTGACATTATTTTCATATACCCTTTGTGGAGCTTGGCTGTGGAGGGGACAGTGAGGATGAGCTCCTGCACTTCAAAATGTAACCCCAGACCACTGCTGGGAAGGTTTACAAACCGCTATGTTCTTGGAGATGCAAATTAATGAAAAGGTCAGACTCTCCTCACCTTCTTCCTGATCTGAGGCCATTTATACTATAAATACCTAGTCAATAGAAACAGGTGATTCTATCATACTCAAGTGATGTGTCTACTTTGTTGTCTTCACTGATTCATGATGCCTAACAGCCAAATTTGCAGGGGGGCTTTTGTTCAGACTTATTAAGTCTTTTTCTTTTGTGTGTGTGTGTGTGTGTGTGTGTGTGTGTGTGTGTGAAAAGAATTCTGAACATTACGTGTCATAACATTTTTCAAAAGCAGTTACATTAAGCCTGCATCAGTATTACGCCCCTTGTTCAATGTTCCTAATGAGATGAGAATATGCAGCTATTCACCATTATTCGTACTAACAAATTTGTTGCCCAGAGGCCATGGTATTATGGAACACAGAATGAGGCATTAACACAGATTTATAGTCTCTCCTATAACCTTTAACGCAGTATTTTATTACTAAGAGCTCTGTAGGAAGTGCTTGTGGAATATGCAAAAAGCATTTTAGGTACTTTTTATGGCTTTACAATGTTGCATATTGCTTAGGCATAAACAATAGTCAACCAGCCCCAATTTACATGGGAGTGTGCCCATGCATAACCACGAAAAAGCAATATATCATAAAATAAAATTTATGGGACAATGGGAGTTATTTTATTTTCTAATTTTCCCTCACTTAATGCTCATTGTTTCTTAAATCACAGCTTTTCAGCATAAACTCTGCCCATCAGTTTTTACTGCTCAGAAACTGTAGGAGAAAACCTCTGAAGTTTTTCCTAGAAACTTTTGTCAATATAAAAGTTTGCAAAACCGTTTACATTATTGGCATTGACTACGAATCTATCTTTGTACTCCATGGACAAATATGCAGTAGTTAAAATATATTCACACGCACAAACACAGAGAGAGCAACAATTGTATTATCTTTTATTTCATTACTCAGCATGTGAGTCAGAAGCTGCCATACATAATTCCTGTCTGATCCAGAGTGTTTTCTCTTGCTACCCAAAGAAAACACTGCTGAATGTTAGAGGCATCTGGCAATAAGCAATCATAATGGATCATGGATTTATTTATATAATGTGAAAGGTGTCCAGCAGAATGCCAGTCTGGTCTATATGTTCAGTTATACTAAGTTGTTGGAAGTTCATGTCAATTAAACTCCTGGAGAAGACTGCAGCATATGTGGGTCACTATGTTGCCAATGGTCTTGTTTTCCAAAATGTGCACCGAATGGCTCCGACGGCGAGGGGGAGGGGCCGCTTACTCCGGTGTAACGGAGTCTTGCAGAACTACTTGCCACCGCCCTGTCTAGCTACACCACTGGCCTCCTCATTTGCAGTTTATAGCTTCCTTGTTTGCAGCCTCGTTAAGTTATCTCCCTTAGTTGTTTGCTCTGCTATCAGCCTTGTTTACTATCAGCGTTGTTCGCAATTTGCAGACTCCTTGTTTGCAGCCAATTTGCACTCTCCTTAGTTCAATTTCTAATTCAAAGAATTTCATAAAAATTTACAGCAAATTTTAAGATTTCTGGCTCAAAACTTGCCCTCGACTTATAGACGAGATTGACTTATACACGAGCACAGGTGGACCCCCATATCCGCTGGGGATATGTTCCAGGCCCCTCCGTGGATACTTGAAACCATGGATAAGAGCTACCACCCCCTCCATAGTTTCCTGAGCCCCCACCCCACCCTGCCTCCCCTGCAGGCAGGCATGCTTGCCCCCCCAGCTCTTATTTTTCTTTCAGCAAGCTTTGTTTCTTCCTTAAAACAAACAGAGAAGCAACCTCCATTGCAGGCAAGTAGAACAAGACTAAGTCCTAGAGAGGCTCTGCAAGGTTTCTGTTAACCTTGCAGAGCCTCTCTAGTACTTAGTCTCATTCTACTTGCCTGTAATAAGCAGCCAGAGGCTGCTTCTCCTGTTTGTTTAAGGAAGAAACAAAGCTTACTGGGAAAAAAGTAAAAGCCTGGGGGAGGGTCCCCACGATCCGTGGATAACTGAAAACGTGGATAGTGAATCAGTGGATATGGGGGCCCACCTGTATATCTGGTAGATCTATGTGCAACTGATTTTAAAAGTAAACATTGCATCTTCCTTGTTTTTCTATATCTTTTAATAAAATCCATATTCTTTTGAAAAACTATAAAATAATATAGTTTTATATATTAGTTATTCTGCATATAGAATAAAATCCACATTCTTGTGGTCACTCTTAGCCTAAATGGAGGTTGTTTGCGGCATTATCCAGTCAACAATCCCAAACAGCCATGCACTGCATTTTGACCTCCCATGAAAACAAATTCCCCAATTGAGTTTAATTCTGGGTTGGGCAAACCTGGTAGGTATGTGCGCATGCGTATGAGAGCAGTTTTGGCAACAACTAGGATGCCGATATCTTGAACCAGGGCTCCTAGCAACCTTACCTCCTGCGCCACTAGGGTTGTGTATCTGTTACAAGCCTTGCACCTTGAAGGACTATGTTTCTCATGGGCAGAACCTAGGCTCTGGAGACTCCTCCTACTCTCCCCATTGGGGAATTTGTGGGAGGAAATCTGCAGTAGCTGACAGGTACTAAAGGATTCAAAGCATGAGACTGGTTGGATGGGCTCTGCTTGACCGCTGCCTGACATAGTCAGTCTCTGATCCCAATTCAGACCTAGTGTCACCTGTCTTGAATTCAATTCCTGGCAGTGGCGTTCCTAGAGGGGAGGGGAGGTACTATAAATTGCACACAGGTCTACTCAGCGTTGCTTTTGCTGCTCAGAATGGCTCTGATGGCGAGTGGACAGGGGTCACTGTGTAACGCTGAATAGACCTGTGTGCAATTTACAGAGCGCACCCCCTCTAGGAACGTCACTGATTCCTGGCACCTCCAGGTAGGGCTGGCAAAGATGCTAGTCAGTGTAGACCAGGGGTGGCCAACCTTCCATCACTAGGGTGTCTGTGTTCTTAAGAGTTGTGTAGAAGACAAAATCTTGGCAGCTGCAAGTGCTGATGGTGCTGCTAAAGCAGCTGCACCTGCTGAAATGCCCTCACCTAGACAACCATTAAAGGACCAGGAGCATTCATGTTGAAAGGTCAGCCACCCCTGGTGTAGACAATACTATGCTAGATGTTGGAAAGGTCTGGTTCAGGACAAAGCAGCTTTAAATGTTCTGATTTAAAATGTTATAACAATGAAAAATTAGACTTAAACCATTTCATTTAAACTTACCAATCTATTTGTATTTAGACTAATGCTGTTTCATGTTGATTTACAATGCCTTTCCCCACACACTGCACCCTTAACTGACCTTCTTGAATCTTGACACAACATTACTGGCAACATGCCTGAAGCAGCCCCTGTGCCTGAAATGAAAAATGTTCCTGCGTGCATCTAAAATATGGTTCGAGTGTTCAGGTAGAGCTTGAAAAAGAACCCTGACTTCTGCATATTAAGTAAATGCCAGTTATTGTGATGCAATCGTCGTATGCCTCCGTTTTCTCTCCACTTTAGGTAATTAGGCATAATTGTGCATACATACATTTGCAAATGAACTGTGGAATGCAGCCATCTCTGGTTGGATTTTCTTTCATGTCACAGCACACTACAGCTGAAAAATGACCTGCATCTCAAATTTGATACCATTGAGCTCATTTAGTGCCTCAGAACCTCAAGTTCTTTTCTCAACCCTTTCACCATTAATAGAAGGCTTACTAGGGAATTATTTAATTGCTCAAGTAACGTGTAGGTCTGCCTGAGTATCTGTAGCTCAAAATAAAAGCAATAAGGATCCTTGTTATTGTTATCTGGAGGTGACAATTATTATTATTTCTGCACACACAGAAGCGTCGTGGGGGTAGGTGCAGTGGTGCGGTGGGCCCCAGGGTGCAGGATTTGCCTGCCATTCTTCTGTCGTTGTCTCCACTGGTTTCGCTGTGCGGAGGTTCGGCCCTCCCGCCCTCCCTGGCGCCGAATGGCTCTGAAATGGCCTGGAAATCAGCGCGGGGGGGTGGTTGGGGCCACGTGATGTCACGCCCGCGGTCACGTGGGGGCGTAGCGTCGGCGGCCCCTCCCACGTGGGGGCGCAGCCGCGTCTTTGTGCACACAGATATTTATCTATTTAGTGGTTTTCAACCTTTTTCATCTCATGGCACATCATCAGTTTTTTGACGATTGACAAGGCACACCATGCTGCCAGCGGGGGGTGGGGGCTCACATCCCCAATGGCCCTACTAATAAATTACCCTCCCCCAAACTCCTGTGGAACACCTGTGGACCATTTGCGGCACACCGGTTGAAAACCGATGATTTCCAGTGCAATCCTGTGTAACTTTGCCCCGGTGTAACAGTAGACGCACCAGTGTAACAGCAGATGCACCGGTGTAAGTACACTAACACCAGCCTAAGTGCACTTACACCGGTGTAAAGTTACACAGAATTGCACTGTTAGAGAGATAGTGTCAGGTTATTCAGGGAAGAGCCGGGCCACAAGACAGATGTTGAAGAAACAAACAACTTTATTGTAAAGAAAAGTCAGGAAAGGTACCTTTTCTTCAGGAAAGGTTTGTTTCTTCAACATCTGTCTTGTGGCCTGGCTCTTCCCTGAATAACTAAGGGTATCAGTTCTGGACACAGCACCGCCTATAGGAGAAATAGCAATGTAACAGCCAAAGTTCCCATTACAGTAGGGGTCCCCAAATAATGGCTACATCAGGATTAGGATTTAGGAACTGGATTAGGAACTGGTTGAAGATCAGGAAACAGAGAATGGGTGACAATGGGCAATTTTCACAATGGAGAGAGATGAAAAGCGGTGTGCCCCAAGGATCGGTCTTGGGACCGGTGCTTTTCAACTTGTTCATAAATGACCTGGAGTTGGGGATAAACAGTGAGGTGGCCAAGTTTGAGAATGACACTGAACTTTTCTGATTCTCCACACGCATAAGAACATAAGAACATAAGAAGAGCCCTGCTGGATCAGGCCAAAAGCCCATCTAGTCGAGCTTCCTGTATCACACAGTGGCCCCACCAGATGCCTCAGGGAGCACAAGACAAGATACTTGTATCCTGTCGCCACTCCCTTGCACCTGGCACAAAGAAAACCCACTTCTAAAATCAGGAGGTTGCTTATGGCTTGTAACCTGTGATGGTCTTTTCCTCCATGACTCTGTCCAAACCTCTTTTAAAAGCATCTAGGCCAGATGCCATCACCACATCCTGTGGCAAGGAGTTCCACAGATGAATTACACGCTGGGTAAAGAAATATTTTCTTTTGTCTGTTCTAACTCTCTCTTTTGTCTGTTCTAACTCTAACACACACACACACACACACACACACACACACACACACACAGAGGATGTCAGGTGTGGGTGAGACAAAGCACACATAGTAATTCTGATTTATTTCATGCAGTAAAGTTATAGCAAAAATACAGCTGCTGCCCCATGAGCATTTGAAGTGGTGTCACATGTCATATTTCTTCTCTTAGACAGCCAAGAGTTTCAGAGCTGGTGCAATTATTTTTTCAAACCTTCTAACTCGTCATTTTTATTTTGAAAAGGAAACTAAAATTATGTCTCCGTGATAATTGGATTTTAATATCGTTCCTGGATTATAAGTCTCCAGGCACATCTGCAACTTTAATCTTTAACAAGGTAGTGGTAAGCACCTCGTTAATTAGAATGTTCACTTCGTTCGGAAAATGAAAACTAACTTTCATAGAGAGGCTGCCAATATTTAACGAGAGGGTTCAAAAACATTTCTCATGGGTGGCGACAGATACAGCTCTCACGTTGCTTTACTTTCCGTGTCTTCCTTTGCGTTGTAATTCCCACCATAAAATATTAATGTAATTTCCGCTTTATAATGTAATATTTATTACCACAACAGGGAGTCAGTGGAAGCGTCTGCTCTCTGAACAGGGGCTCAGTGACCCCCGCCTTTGGAAACTCTTCACCGACTCTAGCCACCAGACCTCCTACTGAGCTGGGCCTCTCTGCAGAGTGCTCCTGGGCATGTTCAGATGACATAACTCAAGAGACTTACACTGGCCCCATGCTCAGCCAGCAAGGCAAAACTGCTCCCCAGTCTCCTTTCAAAAAATCTGTGCCAGTGGAGCTGGTGTTGCTGCTAATTCTCCCATTGCCAGTAGCAACTCTAACAGCCTGGCTGTGCTTCCTCTCTGCTGGCCATCTGCTCATCTTTCTATCTATATCTATATCAGAGGAGGGAACACCCAACACTGGGGTTAGAATTCTCATGTTCCAATTCCTGGTTCTCCCTCTGCTTTTTCTGTCTAGGCTCTGATTCCATAAAAACAGAGTTATGAAATTACTCGCTGCCAGTTGTCAATATAACTGTACAACTGTAAATAATGGATGCATGACCTGTTCAAGGCCAGTATCAGGGATCATCCTATCAGGCAGAGATCAATATCACTGGGCAGATGTTGAGGACCCAGTGGTCTCTCAGGAGGGCCCACTGCCGACCCTGAACGGGCAACTCTGTGTCCACAGTGGCAGTGGCAAAGGAATTCCACAAAGAAGGGCACCTGGAGAAGGCTTCCTAGGAAGTACTCAGCTACTGGGCAGGTTTATAGAGGAGAGGATGGTCGTTCAGGTACCTGAGACAGTTTAGAGATTTTAATATTAAAAGCATAACTTGGAACTGTGCCTGGAAACAAACTGGGAGCCAATGGTGTCAACAGCCTGATTACCATGTTTTGAAAAATCCATCAATCATGGACTTTGATTTTGATAAAGATCCCATTATACCAATTGCCTGTACCTAGCATAAATATAAGAAGCTGCCTCCTGTCTGAATCAGAACAATGTAGCCTAATATTGACAAGTCTGATGGGTAGTGACTCCCAGCCCACTACCGAGCCAGATATTACCTGCTGCAAAACAACAACAGCTCCACATCCCTGCCACCGCAGAGCCCGGGCTGCACTGACTCTGGTAAGTCAGAGGCAGGAGCATGTCGTGGGCGAGGAGGAGGTGGATCCTGATGGCAGTGACTTGCGCCACGATCCTATCCCTTCTTTCCCAGTCTATCCCACCCCTTTCCTCTCCTCAGCTTTATACCACCTTAGCCCAGCTCTATCTCTTGCTCATATGACCATTGGTCTATATGGCTCAGTATTCTATAGTCTATACTAATGCAAGAGATTGGACCTGGCACCTTCTGCATGCAAGGCATGTGCTCAAACACTGATTTATTTCATTTACAAAAATCCATCACATTTAAAAAGCAATAAAACAGTTAATTAAAAAGTCATAAACACAGTCTAAAAATGATAAAAGAGACCATTATTACAATTTTAAAAACAAGAATACAAGAACAGCAGCACCACACCTGTAAAGTCTCCAAGGAGGGAGCAGTTCGTTAAGTCAAAAGGGAGGAAATTCCATAAGGTTGGTGCCACTACTGAGAAGGCCCTATTTCTAGCCACTAGCGTCGCTGCAGGGGGGTGGAGCTCTAAGTTCCGCCGCGGTCCGACCCTCCATTACACGGGTGCACGAAGCGGCCCCGCCCCCTCGCCTTCGGAACAATTTAAGTCGGTGAAAGCAACGCGCAGGGAGTCTCCTGCGCATTGCTTTCACCGACTTGAATGGTTCCGAAGGCGAGGGGGCGGGGCCGCTTCGTGCACCCATGTAACGGAGGGTCGGACTGTGGTGGAACTTAGAGCTCCGCCCCCTGCAGCGACGCCACTGTTTCTAGCTGCCACCCTGGGCAACGGTACCTGCAAAAGGGCCTTCTCTGATGACCTAAGGAGACGAGTATATAGTATACTTCTACTATATAGAATTAGGCAGTCTCTCAAAAATACTGGCCCCAGGCCGTATAGGGCTTTAAGGTCAAAAACAGCACTTTGAATTGGGCCCGGAAATGAATTGGCAGCCAGTGCAGCCGTCGGAGGAGCGGCCCGACAGAGTCGAACCGCCTACCTCCAGTGACTACATGGGCCGACGCATTCTGCACTAATTGCAGTTTCTGAACCGTCTTCAAGGGCAGACCCACGTAGAGCGTGTTACAATAATGTAACCGCAACATCACCATGGCATGGATCACCGTGGTCAAGTCTGCACGATCCAGTACGGTCGCAGCTGGCGCACCAACCGAAACTGGGCAAAGGCCCTCCTGGCCACAGCTGCCACCTGGGAATCCAGGAGCAGCTGTGGATCCAGGCAGACCCCCAAGCTGCGCCAGGACCTGCTCCTTCAGAGGGAGTTCAACCCCATTCAGGGCAGGACGATACTCTAGCACCTGCATCATGGATTTCCGAACCAGGAAAACTTCTGTCTTGTCCGGGTTTAATTTCAGCTTATTAGCCCTCATTCAGGGCCCAACCACCTCCAGGCAGCACTCCAGAACTTCAACAGCCATCCTGGAATCAGGTGGAAAGGAGAGCTAGAGCTGGGTGTCATCAGCATATTGATAGCACCCAACTCCAAATCCCCAGATGACCTCCCCCAGCGGTTTCATGTAGATGTTAAATAGCATGGGGGACAAGATGGAACCCTGCGGCACCCCACACCTCAAGGGCCAGGATGCTGGACAGGCATCCCCCAGCACAACCATCTGGAACCTATTCACCAAGTAGGAGCCAAACCACCGCAACACGGTGGCTCCGACCCCCAACTCAGCCAATCAGCCCAGAAGGACACCATGGTCGATAGTGTCAAAAGCTACTATTTACAGCCCATTCCCCACCACCACCACTAGCTGAATTCACCTTGACCATCAATGATGGTTGCTTCAAATGTTGGGAGGCTTCAGGCTGATCAACCAGCAGGCAAAAAAATAAAAAATCTCATTTTTTAAAATTAAAATCTGGCATACGTCTGAAGACAAACTGATTAATGAAGCAGCAGGATACTGAGACTTCCTGCTAGCATTAATAAATCTAAGTCTCCTGTAGTCAACTACATCCAGAGAAACACACTGATCGTAACTTGTCTCCTTTGAACACTTTAATATAAACTCTGGATTCATTACATTTTTATGGAAATTTAGAACAGCCCTGAGTGGAGACCTTCTTCAATAATAAAGCATGAAACTGCAAATGGACTTTGATTATGACTAGATATTAAAGGTACAGAAGTAGAGAAAGGGGACAGATGAATAATAACAGACTTGTGTGCTAATACTGGGTTCTTTCCACAACAGCCAAGTCAGTTCTTTAAAAAGAAAGTCATGGCTGCTGGATGTAAGGGAGCAAAAAGCAGGCAATTTACCAACTCATTAGAAACATTTATTTACATTTAATTTGCAATTCATTCCTTCTGCATTTGGTCCCATGGGTTCCATAAGAACAGAGTTATTAAATTAATTTTGACTTGCTGCCAGTTGTCAATGTAGCTGTACAACTGTAAATAAGAAAAGCACCGTCATCTGCTCCTATCAGCTATCTCTTGAAATCTGCAATGAACCTCAATCACCATTCAAGGATCTCTGAATTTATTACCATCCCATTAGGGGATCTCTTGTGAGGGCTGCCTGATGATAAACTATAAATCAGAACGCTCATGTGATGACAGAGGAGAAACTGCTGATAAAACAAATTAGCATAATGCTGAACTGATGCGAGGTAGTAGTTATTCTTCCCACGTTCTTCAGTTATGGCCTAGGGGCCAGAGGAGAATACAACCAGCTCTTAAGGCTCCTGAAGGATTTTGAGGAGTGTTGCAGAAATAAGATAAAAGAAAGCATTTTACCGCAGAGTTTTAGTCCTCGGGAACACAGCTTTCTGTTGCCCCCAGTGCGAATTCTTGTAAGGTTCTTCACTGCATTTAGCATTTGCTCCCTTACTAGTTTAGAAGTTGGCACACTCCTGCTGATCGTGTTCTGTACCATACATGGAGGGAATAACAGACCATGGTTTTGCTCTCTCTTTTTTCCATTACAGATCCATCAACTATGACACTTTGCAGTTTGTGGGGGCACTTCTGCAGAATGGAAAGTGACATTTTACAAAGGAAAGGATGAACACAAATTTTCCCCTTCCTGAGACCAGATGCTCAATGCTATCCTTCTCCCCCACTGGTGAAGCTTGTGGGAGAGAAGGATAGGATTGGGCTGCCGGTGAAACAGTTGCTTTGAGCAGCACACTGGGGCAGTGGCGATCCTGGGGGGGACGCCAACACCATGCTCCCACGTGACCCACCGGGCGTGACGTCAGCTTGACGCGCGCGCCCAGCGTGGCTCCATTCCCCCCCCCCGCCATTTTACTTTCTATTTTGGAGCCGTTCAAACTCCAGGGCGAGCGGGAGGGCCCAACACCAAGACGAGCACGGCGGAGGAAACGCATCACGGAGGTAAATACGCCCCTTCGCCGCCACGTCTGGCCCCTACCCTGGGGCCCACGCCCCACCCACCCCAACCCCGACAACGCTTCTTCACTGGGGGAGGCAACAAACTGGTGGGGGATGTCCTGCAGTCCACATCCAAGTACTGCTTCCCGAGGCACCTGCTTGCCCAGCCACTCTGTCTGGTCTCTGCCACGGCACTTCCTCACACTCTTCTCACTCATTCTCCCTGAATTGTGAGGAAGAGGAGGACGGAGGTGACTTAACTCTTCCTCCAGCACTTCTGGCAAAGATTGCAGCACTGGAGCTGAAAGAGGAGGTGAGGAAGGATACAGTTTCTTCTAAACTGACCAGGCAAGGAGGATCCTGGGAGCAGAACATGATCTCAGGATCCTCCCTGCCTTTGGCAGTTTAGAAGAAGTGATGGGCAGCAGAGGAGATGAGGAGCTGGTGGTGGAAGAGAAGGAGGTGGCGAGGTGGTGTGCACTGACTCGCGTGCCAAAAGAGACAACACCATTTCAGCTTGGAACGGACCTGCTTCCAAGGAAGTGGGGTTTTTTTTTGGGGGGGGGGGAATTGTGCATGCGCAACAGCCCACATCAACATTGTGGAATTCTTCTTCCTTGCCAGAGAAGAACCAGAGCAAAACCCAAGGTGCAAGAATGGTGGAATAATATTGGACTGAAACTGGAGGAATCTACTCATCCCTAGAAAGCAAAGTTGTGAGCGTGGAATGTTGGCTGGATTATGTCTGCTGCATTTATCTCTGCAAGTCTATGGGTAGAACACACACACACACACACACACACACACACACACCACTATAGGATATAGTGGAACTGGAAACGGTGCAGAAGACAGCAACCAAGATGGTTAGTGGGTTGTGGCACCTCCTTTACAAGGAAGGGTTACAGTGTTTGGGGCTCTTCAGTCTAGAAAGAAGGCATCTGAGGGGGGACATGACTGACGTGACAGCGCAATCCTGTGTAACCTTGCACCGGTGTAACAGTAGATGCACTGATTTAGTAGCAGATGCACCGATGTAAGTGCACTTACACTGGCATAAGTGCACTTACACCGGTGCATCTGCTGTTACACCAGTGCAAGGTTACACAGGATTGCGCTGCCAGATATATAAAATTATGCATGGGACGGATAGAGGGAAGTTCTTTTCCCGAACGGCCTCAGAGCCAAGAGACAGCCACTCAAACTGACTGGTGGGAGAATTAGAACACACAAAAGGAAATATTTCTTCCCCCAGTGTGTAGTTAATCTGTTAATTAATTAACCCTTGCCACGGGAAGTTGTGATGGCACTTAGCCTAGTTGCCTTTAAAAGGGCATTGGACAGATTTACAGAGGAAAAGGCCATCACAGGTTACAAGCCCTCCGGGTTTTAGAGGTAGCCTATTTCTGAATGCCAGATGCAAGGGAGTGGCAACAGGATACAGGTATCCTGTTGTCTTAAATGCTCCCTGAGTCATCTCGTGGACCATTGTGAGATACAGGAAGCTGGACTAAGATGAGCCCTTGACCTGATTCAGCAAGGCCCTTCTTGTGTTCTTATGATGCCTCTTGATCAGGAATTAAATGATACAAGAATAAGAGCTATTCCATAGTGTTTACAGCCTGACCAAACAAAGCTGTTTTTTATGATGAAATGATATATTGCTTTAAAATTTAAAGTTCACCTTAGTCGTTTGGACAGGTAAGTATATAAACTCAGAAGAAGCATGTGTGCATTAAGAGCTCTGCCAGGGTGCAATATGAAACCCTGTTAATCAGGTTCAGTGGGCATGACGGTTTTAATCAGCAATGCCGATGTGAAACCAGGTACATAATGGCTGCAAAGCACATGATATATCACTGAGCCATGGGCTCCCCATCCTGACTTATTTCAACATATGCAGTTGTGTAGCTATAGCGGGGCTGCTGTGCCCCCAGGTGCCACCCACTGTCTACTTGTGAGTAGCGGCTGCAGCGGCAGATTTCCCAGCCCTGGCAGCTTCTTCTGCAGCCACGGTGTCTGCGGAGGCCAGTCGGGTGGTTTTCAGGGCGAGCCTGGCCCTCCCGCCATCCCTCATTCCTGGAAGGCTCCAAATGGAGCCTTTCTAGGAGTGACGTTGTGACGCCCCTGGGCCCCCTCCAGCAACGCCACTGAATATATGACACAACGATCCTTTTGCCAGACTTCTACCTCTCAGGTGTACATTAAGGCATCTCAGTGAGTAACAGGCAACCATTTACCATTTTTCTTCTGTTTCGTAGGAAACAGAAGACTTCAATAGTTTGTTGTTTATTTACTGCTTATTTCACAGCCATTAGGTTTAGCAATTCACCACCCATGTAATGGTTGTTTGCAGGCTAGGAAAACAGTTATACAAAATGCTTGTTCTCTCTGATCTGTATACAGCACAGACAGGAAATGTACCAACAAATAATATTCTTTTCTTTTCAGCCCAGTCCTATCCAAAGCCCCGCACTCAGATGCAGTGGCACCAGGGGCAGGCACTGCTGTATCTAGGATCATACCCTTCCCCCATGTTGAGCCCCAGCAGCCCTATGGGGCTACTCGGAGGTGCACCAGCTAAATGGCCGGCGCAACTCCGAGCAGACCCGTGTCGGGCTTTCAAGCCTGGGACGAAGGATAGGATTCGGCAGAGGCATCCTCTGCAGAGCCCCCCCTCCCGGGCCTGATCCGCCCTCCTCCCTGCCTCCCAGCTGGCCAGCACAGAGCTCACCTGCATCCGGCATATGCTGCACCAGTGGGCATAGTGGAGGGGCAGGATGGGGGGGGCAGAATCAGCGGTACTGGTGCACACCATATCCTATTCCCATGCCTGATTCTGATCACACGGACTTGCGCCAGCGATATAACTGACGCAGGTCTGAGTTGACCCATGCCGGCTGCTGCAGCTTACCCAACAATGCCCCTTAACCCCGAGGAGACCTCCAGCATGCTAAATTCTCCCGTGGGATGCAGTGTACCCTGCAGCAGTGCCACTGCATCACCACACGGGAATTTATTTAAGATTGGACTGCCCGTTTTTTATTTCCTTGAAGTGCAGAACTGTTGGAAAATGTACCTGACATTATGTGTTCCTGTTCCATAAATGGCCCTGAACTCCAGCCTAGTAAAATATAGATGCAATTGTGTTTCTCCACCTAAGAACTCTAAAATGAATCACAACATTATATGACAATTAGGGGCAACATCTTGAGATGAAGGACGCAATGAGAGACATCAAGCCTACTATAAGGTATAAAATGATACTTTACAGGAGATTGTTGGTGTTTACACAACTGGATGGTTATCTCTTTTTTAAAATAATTGGGAGTTTATCGGATATAGAACATCTGCTTTGTGGAGCTTTATGGTGCCAGAGGATATTTATGTAACCGGCATGTGTGAAATAATGTATGGTTCCTAATAGTAGTTATGCAAATGTGCTTGCAAAAGTGGTATCTGCAAAAGGTGGCACAGTGGGAGGGGGACGTCGACGATGACGACATGACTTGAAGAGCCCTGCTATAAGGCATATACTCTTTGTCTATATGAAGCTTGGCCCTTGCAGAAAATCTGGTATGATGCACATTTTGTTTTTCTGGTATGACTACTTCTGCATAGCATTTTTTATTAGGACAGAAAACGTTTTGCTTTCATTAAATCAGTCGCTTAATATTTTATAATCATTTCCCCCCCCCTTTGCAAAAACAAAAACACACGACTGCTTTCTCTTCAAGCTATCAAATAGTCATCCATTCTCTTTAAAACTCAGCTGGCTGTGATTGAACTCTTGTGTGAAAAATTGGTTTTGTAATAGAAAAATGCATCAATAATTTGGTCAATAAATTCTTAACTGAATGCGCTTAACTGGTTTTTAGGTTAGGTCCTGATTAATCTGGATACACAATGTGTATTATGCACTGTGTTTGCCTTCCCTTTACTTTGATGAATTACTCTCTGGCTTCCTTTGATTTTTCTTCCTTTTTTATTGTCACTACAGAAGAAGCAAAAAAAAAAAAAAAAGCAGCACCAGGGAAAACGGAACAGAAATTCATTTCCAAAATCTTCTTGTTGAAGAATAATATTTTCCATCAGAGATCGCTCTCTTTTAGCTTTATCTTCTCTGAATAGTAACAGTGGCATCCAATGGTCAACTGTATTATTGCCCAGTGCATACATTCAAATGATTTTTCTCCACAGATGCTTAATAAATCAAATGCTTCTCTCAGATCCAGGCATACTGCAGTGATCATTTACAAAAGTGGAAGCATTTACTAGATCTCTGGGACTAGCCTTTGTGATGTGCATGGACCATTTATATTTCAGACACATGAACGCTGAAGTTTTGTAATTACAATGTCAGAGTCAAGAATTCTGTACTTCTCTGTTCAGTAATGCTAACCTGCTTGATGTGCACATTTATTCCTCAGTCCATCTCCTGGATTATGAATACAATGTCATTAGCAGCAAGAACAAAAAATCCAGGTGTCATATTGGAAATTTGAAAGGCTATCTTTCTCTACTGTATGATAAGAACTGGCTATTATTATTATTATTATTATTATTATTATTATTATTATTATTATTATTATTATTAACAGTATTTATATACCGCTTTTCAACAAAAAGTTTCAAAGCGGTTTACAAACAAAATCAAATGATTAAATGGCTCCCTGTCCCAAAAGGGCTCACAATCTAAAAAAGATGCAGAACACCACCAGCAAACAGCCACCAGAAAAGACACTGTGCTGGGGTGAAAGGGGGGGCAGTTACTCTCCCCCTGCTAAATATAAGAGGAGCACCAACTGAAAAAGTGCCTCTTGCCCAGTTAGCAGGGAAATTGTAAAGGAGAATAAAATAATTCCAGAGGAGTAGCAGAAAGCCACAAAAAATGAAATGTTAAGAACACTAACAATGGCTATATGTTAAGAACACTAACAAGAACATTCTAAACATGGTTTTCACACATGTACTAGAAGACTGTCATGTATTCATCTCGTTCATTTAATTACCAAAAAGTAGGGATCTATTTGGGAAGGCAAAGGGAACATAAAAAAGGTAAAGGTAAAGGTGACTCCTGACAATTAAGTCCAGTCGTGTCCGACTCTAGGGTGTGGTGCTCATCCCCATTTCAAAGCCGAAGAGCCAGCGTTGTCCAAAGACGCCTCCGTGGTCATGTAGCCGGCATGACTCTCCATGCCGCAGCGCGTAGCATGCAGCTGGAACATGGAGCGCTGTTTACCTTCCCGCAAGCGGTACCTATTTATCTACTCACATTAACATGCTTTGGAACTGCTAGGTTGGCAGGAGCTGGCCAAGCAACGAGAGCTCACCCCGTCGTGGATTCGAACTACCGATCTTTCGATTGACAGCTCAGACTATATTTGGTTCTCCATTGAGACCATCTATATTCTATAGCCCTGTTCAGGCATTTCCTCCACATGGTCAGAGAACATGTAAAGGGGCATGGTCTGAACATCCTTCTGGCCATTCCTCTGAAACCCATGTGTTCAGGCAAATGTGTGAAGGGTGCCCCTATGTACAAACAGTTTGCATACTTAGGAACTTCCTTATGTTCCAGAACTCTGGGTTATGGATTATGTAGAAGTTCCTACACCTCTACGCACATAGGGCCCTTTATACATGTTCAACTGAATGTGTGGATGCCAGGGCATAGCTTGAGGGCACAATGCTCTTCATACATTCACCATTGCATTTGGTCCCTGCAAATCAAACCAGAAGTCCTCCACTTCTGCAACTGAAGAAACAGCACGAGAAGCATAATAATTGACTACCTTATTTGTAACTGTGCAGAGGTGATGGACCTGAGGCAGCATTGGGCAGAGTTCTAGATTGTGCTGTCAGTAACGGAGCCACGCGCCCCGTGGGTGGGGGCCGCTGCCAACATGCCCCACCCCCCCGGCTGTCACATGCCCCACCCCTGGGGCGTGTAATGGCAGCGTAGCACAACCCCGCACGCATGGACACACGCCCCCGGCGCTTTTTGGCTCCTTTTTGGAGCCAAACAGTGCAAGGGTGGGTGGGAGGGCCGAAATGCAGCCGCTCTCGGCTGCAAAGAGGAAGAGGAAATGGCAGAGCAGCAGGTAAGAGTGGCCCGTGCCCTGGGGTCCACCGCCCCAATCGCCCCCAGTGGTGCGATGCCTCTGTGTGTTGTTGCTGCCTGAACAGGGATTGTATCTCAGCTTTTTAACCAACCAATTGACTAGTCAATTAAATGCAACTATATTTGCATATTGCTAGCACCTCATGCTATCTAACACAGGGGTTCTTAACCAGTGGTACCTTCGGTCAACTGCTGGTGGTACTTCGAGCGCCGGACCACTGGAATCTCACTCCAACCGCTTTTGGTGGCACGTTTTGACTCCCAAGAGGCTCCTGCCTGTGGCCGAGCCTCTCAGGAATGCTGAGAAGGGCCCTCCCACCTGCCCAGAGCCTCCTACCTGCATTTTCTGGCCTCTGAAAACCCAGAAGTAACTGGTGATGTAATTGTCATTCACTTCCAGTGGTACAAAGCAGGAGAGTGGCGCCAGAGGTGGTACTCAGCAGGGAAGGGGTTGAGAACCCCTGATCTAACATATATTTGCAAACATGTACAAGGTGCTGAATGCATGCCAAACAAACATGACTGTGGGCTCTGGCAGGCCATCCAAACCCTGAAAGAGCAGCTAGGAGCAACTGCAGCAAGCTGTGGTGCCCTGAAACAAGGAGAGGCTAGGCTAAACCAGGCGAAGGAGCCCCTTTAAGACGGCTAAGATGGGGAAAAGCAAGAGAGGGAAAAGGAAGATGAGAAAGCACAGGAGGGGCACAAGGATTGAGACTCATGGAAAGGGAGGAGACTAGCAGGTCAGAAGAGGTGCGAATACGAGAGAGGAAGGAGAAAGAGAAGGACTGAGAGAGAGGACAGAAGCACAAGAGACCAAGGAGAAGGGGGAAAGAAGGGGAGAGGGGAAAGAAGCCCCTTATTCCCAGGGCTGAAAGCCTTTCTTCAGGCTGGGGAAGGGTTGCCACCAGCAGGAAGCAGAGCCCATAGACAGGCTTACCAGATCGTCGCCGGGACCGGAGCAGTCTACCCTTAAGGGGGCGGGGCGTGGGGGGGCCAGAATGTGACATGTTCTGGCCTCCCCCACGCCCCGCCCCCGTAAGGGTAGACCGCTCCCGTCCCAGCGACAATCTGGTAAGCCTGCCCATAGAGAACAGAGCCCATACTACCCTGTGGAAGCTGATGGAAAGCTGATGGACTTTTTCTGGCCGAGAGCACTGGCATCACTGCAGGGGGGCGGAGCTCCAAGTTCCGCCGGGCTCTGACCCTCCGCTACATGACGGGAGAGCCAAGCGGAACTTGGAGCTCCGCCCCCCCCTGCAGTGACACTAGTGGCCGAGAGCAGGGGAGCCAGCTGAGAGGACCCTCCTGGTGAGACTTGCTCTCATGCTCCATCTTCTCCTGGCTCCCAAAGAAGATCCATCTGACTGCTAGAAGACCCAAGTGGCAAACTGCAGAACCTGGTGGATATTAAAAGACATTAAGAAGAACTGCATAGTGGGAGAGACAAGCTCTCCCTCTACAACTCAGTGAAGTACTTTACAACTGGTTGAGGGCCTCACTCATTGCCTGATGCCACTATTCCAGGCTACAGTAAATTCTGACCTAAGTAAAGTTTCATGCCACACCTGGAACACTTGGTTCTGTCAGGTTTCTTTCTACTTTCTCCCTTTCTGCCCCTTCCCTGATACTGCAGAAACCCCTGTTCCCTATTCCCAGTTCCCTCGGAGTAATCTCCCCTCTTTTTCTCGATGCTAATATCTCTCTCCATACATCCTAGTCCCTTCTCTTTGTTCTCCACTTTGCATGCTTTGGCATCTCTCCTCCTTCTAAGGATTTCCCTTTTTCTTGTACTGCCTAGCAACCTATGGTTTAGCTGTGTGTATGTGTGTTAGTATTGCATTGCATATTTTCTGATTTCCCATCCCTCTAATAGTATATTTATCCAACCAATAAATTGTCTTGTGTTACACCCTTATCTTTATCTCTCTCATCTTTATTAAATTCCAATCCACTGAGGTGTGTCACAAGCCAGTGAACCTGGGTCCCTGTACAAATTGCACATGTTACCAGTGTCTCAGAGCACGCCCAGTAATGCTCAATATCGATACCTTCTTAAAATATTGAGTAAACAATGAATAAACAAAAGCTATTGTTAGAATGAAAGGCCATTTACCCAAGCACACACACACACACCCAATAAGCACTCAAGACAGAGGTTTGGGTTAAATGGCCACTTTACTGAATGATAACAACAGAAACTGATGCAGGGCAACTACAGTAACTAAAGTTCCCCCAGGCGTGCGGGCCACTAAGTTGGGGAAAGGCAGTGATGTAGCTAGCCGCTGTTGCACCACCACCACTGTGATGACGCTAGCCCCATCCTGTCCCCGCTAGTGATGTCACCCCGGCAGGAACGATGCCAGGGAAAGATCAGTAGGAGCCCGGGCAGGTGGGTAAGGAAAACTCTCATGGCACCGCAAGACACGTGGCCATTCTTGGCCACCGAAATACCGTTGCCATGGTGCGCTTGACACCCCCCGTGTGCCGCCCAGGGGGGTGCCCCCTGCCCCCACCCCCCTCCACTTCTGGGGGAAGACAGAAACAAAATGCATTCCCCAGTGTTAAATGGGCGTAGCCACCTGACTCATATGACACCTATGCTTGGTCATAGACCGAGTGAGCTTATCACTGCCAACCCCAAAGGGTCGAGGCAGCTGGACAGCGCAGATTCCCACAGGCCAATCCTCTTTGCCATTCCAGCCAGGGGGATTGCCAGCCAGCCTCACTGACACAGTCAAGTATCATCTGAGCAGTCCTGGCTCACCCCTTGACTTCACTACCTCAGGCGGACACCAAAATAGTGCAGTTCTACCCACCCCATGCCAGTCTACTATGCCAGTCTGGGGTAGGTGAAAAAAACTGCTAGCTCAAGGCCAATCCAGCTAACAGCAAAAAAAAAAAAAACCTACCTGGCTCCGCAACGGGTAGCCAGCTAGTCTCAGACTGTAAAAAGGGCGGGTATGAAGGGGTTGCCAGAGAGAAGCGTGTACCAACCCACCACACAACCTGTCCTTCCCCACCCCAGTGGCCCCAATGGAGGCTGCATTTTCATGCCTCCATCATGCTAACCAAAGGGGGCAGGGCAAATTTGCCAGCCTGCTAGGCACACCAGCATCCTTTTAAAAATATTTTCTTTTTGTTCCCTAATACAGAACATAACAGAACCAAAACAGACTAAAATGCAAACAAATGTGCTCTTGGCTCACTGTGTTAACAATTAACACTGGCCCTCACTGATTAGCTGATTCATCTCCCAATTAAGTTTGACAACCTTATAACAATTAAAGAATGTTCTGGAGGTATATTTTGTGTAGAGAGGGCTGAACTCTGCTCAGGATGAATGTACAATGTGGAGGACATCAGGTGATTTGTAAACAATGAATCATTTTTTCCATTTGTGTTTGCCCATAATAACTATGCTAATGTGATATATTGCACATCTCTTTATTATATAACTATTATATTGCATCTCACCTTATAATATAGCTATTAAAGATACAGAAACCCTCTAGCTGGGATCTATAACCCTGCAGTCTCAAAAGCAGACATACCAACCACCATTTACCGGTAAGTAGTCTATATACCGGTAGGTATAACTGCTTGGGTTGAAGCGTAAACAGATCCAAAGGCTAGAGGTAGAGGAACAAGGCACAGGAAATAATACCAGAAAATAAATGGGTAAAATAAATAAATGGGAAAATAAAATAAAGCAGGGTACCAGAGCAAGAACAGGAAGAGATCTTGCAGGAAAGTGCTAGATCTAGCTATTAAGTGGAGTGGAGCAGGCAATTAACAAGAAACACCTCCTTAAGTGTGGCCTAAAGCCATGATTCTGATGATGACATGTGATGAAAGTCAGAAAGGACAAGTTTACTTTTAAATCTAATGAGCTGTGTTACCAAAAGGTTAATGAGGGATTTCAAAGACTCTGAAGTGTGACACAATTTAATACAATATTTCAGCCAGTGGTATTGCTGATTTATACACTAATGTGATGTATTAGGCACTGGTGAGCAAAATGAGTCAGAAAATTACAGGCCTTCATGAGACTTGCTAAAATCAGGACAGAGATATACATCAAATTTATGAAATTATGCAAAAAAAATGGATGATTATTTTATTGCAGTTAATGGAAAATAGATCTCAATGTGCACATTATCGGGAACTGCAGTCTATGGAAACGATGCTTAAAGGAAGACGTCTGTTTTTATTTCCAACAAGATGTGAAAAAACTGCAAGCAGTGGGTTGTTTTTATAATGCTAGTGTCCTTTGGAACAGACATTAGTGCAAAGCAATTACCAACCAAAATGAGAAAAACTACAAAAGACAATGCAGAATTAGAATAAAAATAGACTTTTGTGCTTTATTGAGTTGGTTTTGTTTATGTATGATGTGGTGTTTTGTTGGAGCAATACGTTTTCATGTTTTATTGATTGCTTTTATATTGTACATCACCTTGGGCTGCCCTTTGGGTAAGAAAAGTTGGTTATAATTTTTTAAAAAAAAGAAAAAAAAGCAATAGAAAAAGAATTTCTTGGAAACAACACACATAGGTAGGGCAACAGGAAAGTCAAGAGAGCAAAAGCCAGAAATATAGGAATGGCAAAGGAATAAATTAATACAGGTTAGTATAGAATAACTTACTTGAGCCCAGTTCATAACGGGGTATGTATCTCCTAACACAAGTATGTTGAGGCCTTCTCAGGGTAAGGGAACATTTGTTCTCTTGCCCCAGGTAAGCCCCAGCAGCCACCATGGGTCCTGTGCCAGCTCTATAGAGTTGAGGTGCATCAGGCCCAGGAAGGGGGTTAGAAATTGGCAGGCACCTTTCCATCCTGGGCCCGATCTGCCCTCCTCCCCACCCCCGTCACCGCCCTGTTCCATCCATCTGCTTCTTCGTTCAGCTGTGCCATCATCCTCCCTCACCATGTCCCGCCTCCCATGATGATGGATGAATATCTGATGGATGAATATTTGATGAATGAATTATTTTTATTTTATTTTTCACATTTTATACCGCCCTTCCTCCAAGGAGCTCAGAGTGGTTTACATATTTCTTCCCCTCCTTTTGTCCTCACAACAACCCTGTGACGTAGGTGGGGCTGAGAGATAGTGACTGCCCCAAGGTCACCCAGGAAGCTTCGTGGCTGAGCGGGGATTTGAACCTGGATCTTCCAGGTCTAAGTCCGACTCCCAAACCACTACACCATCCAATGAAACATTGGCGAATGCACCCCGGCATCGCCACCATTTGCAGTGGTGGACTCAAAATGGTTGTTGGCGGTGTGCCATATGGCTATTTATGTCATAAAGTGTTAGGGGAGCACTGCAGGCGTTTTGTCCCAACCCCCCAAAAGGTGGCACCACCAACCCTGCATTACAGCACACACACAAAAAGCCTTTGTTTACCACAAGACTCCTTCTCTTACCTTTAATTAAACCTCTAACTTACACCTTGTGTTGTATATAGTAGGGCTGCAAGCTTTAATCAATTTAATCAGTGGAGCATTAGTTGATTAATTGGGGGGGGGAGCAATTTTCAACCATGAGTCAGAAAGCGAAGAGTATTTTTTTAAAGCTATTTTGATTTTGGTGTATTACAGTAATGAATACAAAAATATTATTAAACAAGGACTTTTATTCTCAACAGTGAGTAGTAGCTTTTGTTTATTAAACTGTAAGTTCTCTCAGACCTTCACTAACTCGAAAGGGCGCTGATAAGATTTGGCAATATGCAAATTAAACTTAATGTAATTAAGTGATCCGTTAAGGAGTTAAAAGGCAGGTGATTAATCAACTGCAATCAGTCGAGACCCCTAATATAATAGCGTGAAATAGTATATACTCATACAGCCACCTGCTTTTCTCACGGGGCATACATTTAGACTGGAACTATATTTATAGAGCCGTTTAATAAAATACTAAATCATGCCTGTATATCTGAAATGGGCATAAATGAGCACTTTGAAGCAGGACCAGTCAGCAGGAGCCAGCTATTTTTTACTGCTATCTCCTGCTGTTAACTTCATTATGACATTTCTGTTTTATTGCAGCTGTGATAAACTGATGTACTGTATACATGTGGGCCCCCATATCCACTGATTCGCTATCCACGGTTTCAGTTATCCACGGATCATGGGGACACCCCCCCCCCCAGGCTTTTACATTTTCCCAGTAAGCTTCGTTTCTTCCTTAAAGAAACAGGTTAACAGAAACCTTGCAGAGCCTCTCTAGGACTTAGTCTCGTTCTACTTGCCTGAAATGGAGGCTGCTTCTCTGTTTGTTTTAAGGAAGAAACAAAGCTTGCTGAAAGAAAATGTACAGTACCTGGCCCCAGTGGGGAAGAAGGAGGGGTCTGGAAGTCTGGGAAATCCTCTTCGTCCTCCGAGATGTCGGGCGTAGACCGATAAGCCGATGCGAGACGGATGCCCGTCACCCTGTGGCACCAGGGCTTCCGCCCAGGCGAGAGCGAGGGCCGAATGCCAGACCGAACGCGGGGTGCGGAGGCAGCGGCCTCTTCCTGTGGGGGGTCTACCTCCAGCGCGAGGTCTAAGGAGAGCCTGGAGGATAGGTAGGTATTCTGGCTGTGCCTCAGGAGAGGGCCAGGGTGGGGGTTGCGGACACCGGGTCCACCTCTGGGCTGGCTTCACCGAGGCTTCTCTCTCTGGTCTTCCACGGAGCGTGACCAGCGTCTCGCCTCTCTGCCTCTCTGCCCCCTCATCATTGGCAAGCTCGTCTTAAATACTCTCCTCTCTCCCAGGTGCACCCGTCCCCGCCCTCTGCGGCGGGGCCGCTCCCAGCCCCCCCGGCATGCTGGGGTCCTAGTGCCTTCCCTGTTCCCTTGCCCCGCGTGTCGCCCCCTGCTCCTTCACTTGCGTCCCTGCCGTCGTTGCCCGGCCTCCATAATAGCGTGGCGGCGCCAGGTTCGCGCTGTCGGACGGGCAGGCCCCCGATCATAGCCCTAAGGCCTCGCTCGGGGGTCTGCCAGTCCATCAGCCGCGCTCCTGGAGGGCTCCGCCGGGCTGGCCTTCGATGCCCCGCCTCCGCTGCCGTGCAGGGGGGCGGGCCTTCCTCCCCGACCTCCCTTCCTTCCTCCTTGTTCCGGCCGGCGTGCTGCCGGCCCCGCTGCTCCGGTGGGTCTGCTGCCGGCCCGCTTGGCTTCGCCGGTCTGGGGCGAGCCGGTGGGGCTACGGCTCATCCTGCGGGCCGCTCTTCGTTGGATCCGCCCGCCGCCGTCGTCTGTTGCCGCCTCGGTCCTGGTGAGTGTCCGGGAGCACCCGGACAAAAAATAAGAGCTGGGGGGGGCATGCCTGCCTGCAAGGGAGGCAGGGTGGGGGGGCCTCAGGAAACCATGGAGGGGGTGTTCGCTCTTATCCACGGTTTCAAGTATCCACGGAGGGGCCTGGAACATATCCCCAGCAGATATGGGGGCCCACCTGTATTAACCATGATACCTAAGGTTTGGCCAGCTTCACGTGGCTTGCTTCCATTTTAAAAGGCCATGATCAGTTTGAGGAGGTTATGAAGCCTGTCTCAAACTTGGGTCTGTCTGTGTGCTAGCGGCCTGTGCTTGAATCATGAGTGCTACATAAAATATCTATCACATGATGCACACATATTGTGAAGTCAGCATTAATAGAATGCCCCATCTGGAACATCCATCAGTTTATTAGGCAAATGTTTTTTTCAGCTGTGGTGCAGGACTGGCCCAAGACCTCCTGATGCCTAAAGGTGGCATGCCATATGCTATCCCCATTACCCAATGATGTGCCAGCCTCTGCTCCTCCCACTCTCCAAAGTTCTAGTTTAGCACTCTCCTCCCCTCCCCTCCCCTCCCTCCCCTCCCCTGCACATTTCCTCTTCATTTCTGTCCCCCTCTTCCTTTTCAACCCAGAGAGTTTTTCAACCCAAATCGTTCCTTTTTAACCCAATCATTGCAATTCACAGTTTGTGAGTGATCCATGAATCTATCATTCATGTGCAGAGCTCTGTGAGAATTGGTAAAGAAAGTCACTGCTCATAGAAACATAGCTTTTTTTTAAAACAGCAGCCATCACTTCATCAGAGGGCATGGTAACGAAGAATTTGTTTCAGATCACTTTTGTCTCCTTTTAATTCATTTTTTTCTCTTTGAGGCATTCTAACTATTATGGTAGACACAGGAATAGATGGTAGGAGGTGCACAGTCTCTGAACATGAAAGGAAATGTTTGTCAAAAGAATCTTGTTCATTTTTCCTCTAAACCTGCCTGCTTAACCCATGATCACAGGCAAATATTAAGTGTTTTTGCAGAACAAGGTGCATCTTAATATACACTCTGTAAATAAACAAATTCGAAATGCCACACTCCAGGAAACTCTGCCACAAAAAATAAAACCCAAAAATGCCACACACGTCGCTGGACAAATGATTTATATACAAATCACTAACTTCTTCATTTGATTTTTTTTCCCCTT
Source organism: Plestiodon gilberti rubricaudatus (assembly GCA_026170595.1). Taxonomy (NCBI): domain Eukaryota; kingdom Metazoa; phylum Chordata; class Lepidosauria; order Squamata; family Scincidae; genus Plestiodon; species Plestiodon gilberti. The sequence continues at coordinate 45,207,742 of JANXHW010000002.1, forward strand.
CACATATTGCCTAGGGAGATTAAGATTTTTTGCTTAATTTATTCATTACAATAAAACGATTTGCTGAATAATCTCTGCCCGAATGCAGGCATGGAAATGATGCTTAAGCCATTTTATCTTGGAGTGTGTACACAATAGTTTGACTGCACACTTAGAGGTATCCTACAAGTCTGTTCCCTCAAGGGTAAGTCATATAGGAAGGGCTCCAGTGTAAATAATTGCAAATCTAAATCCATGTTCTTTGCAGATAGAGAGGCTTTAGAATGCTTTGTTTCTGCAAAACTTGCTAAGTTTACTTTGAGAAAGTAAAAAAAAAGAGGCACAATGGAAGAAACGTAATTTCCAAATATAACTAGAACAAGCCGACGATTTGCTCTGTGAGTACAGGACAACATGTGGAGACCTCTTGGAGTGCAATTGGCTCCAGAAAAGTGGACATGCAGTACAGAATTGTCAGTACCCAAATCCAGCCCCCAGGAATAGTACGAATGGGGAATGTTCCTCCTCAATTAGACTTGAGTGAAAGTAGACGTTCCAAGTGACTACAATGAATGTAGTGGGGGGCAGGGGGGTGTCCTATGATGATGATGATGATGATGATGATGATGATGATGAAGAAGAAGAAGAAGAAGAAGAAGAAGAAGAAGAAGAAGATGATGATGATGATGATGATGATGATGACGACGACGACAAATATTAGACTTGAGTGAAAGTAGATGTTCCAAGTGGCTACAATGAATGTGGTGGGGGTCGGGGGGGTGTCCGATGATGATGATGAAGAAGAAGAAGAAGAAGAAGAAGAAGAAGAAGAAGAAGAAGAAGAAGAAGAAGAAGAAGATGATGACGACAACGAATATTTATATACACCGCTTTTCAACAAAAAAGTTCACAAAGCGATTTACAGGGAAAAAAAACCCAAAGAAATAAATGGTTCCCTGTCCCAAAAGGGCTCACAATCTAAAAAGATGCAGAACACCAGCAACTAGAAAAGACACTGTGCTGGGGTGAAAAGCAACAGTTACTCTTCCCCTGCTTAATGGAAGAGGAGCACCACTTGAAAAATTGCCTCTTTGCCCAGTGAGCAGGAAGTGTGATGGCAGGCTCCACCTCCAAACTATGTCCGTTCATTTTTAAATGTCTCAAGAGAGCAACCGTTTCTCTTTAAACATTTACATGAATGCGTGTACATTGGGGGGCACAGCCTTCCTTCACAATGTCACTTCCTCCATGTACTTGTTGCTGCATGGGGCTTACAGCGCAATCCTATCCAACTTATGCCACCGGCTGAGTTCTACTCAGTCCTATCCAACTTATGCCACCGGTGTAACCAGCGGTGCAGCGAGAACGGGAGGCCCCAGCCCCAGAATGGAAAGGGGATTCAAATCCCCTTTGAATTCCCCTTTTGGGGGGGATTTGAATCCCCTTTCCATTCTGGGGCCTCCCATTCTCGCTGCACCGCTGGTTACACCGGTGGCATAAGTTGGATAGAATTGAGCAGAGCTCAGCCGGTGGCATAAATTGGATAGGATTGCGCCCTTAGGCATGTGCATTTAGCAGAATAAGCCCCTCCCCAATTCTGTTTCATGTCCAATCCCAAGAACCTTGCACATTCTGAAAGATTGGATTGCTGCAGATTGTAAACCAAGTCAAGGCTTGGAGAAACTTCCTGTCAGACTGAGTAAGAGCTAAGACGGTCAGCCAGCTTCTTCTGATCCCTTTATGTACCCTCTCCTTTGCCCATATGATAGTTGGTCTATCTATCCATTGTCATTATTCCTAATGGTTTCACATGAAAAGATACTAAAAACTGATTAAAACATCCAGGCATGGAACAAGGGGTGGTAACACATGGCCTAGTCCAATTGCTGAAACTCTCAGAGGCTCAAAGCACTGCTTGGCTGAGAAACAGCCTGGAAACCATCTGTAAGCTGTTCTGAACAGTTTGGAGGAAGAGCTGAGCATAAGGGTAACAACTAAAGGAAACATTTGAGAGCTGAATTGTTAAATATATTTCTGGTGTATCATAGTTAAAACAAGGTGATGATGATAATGATGATAATGATAATGATTTAACATCCAATTCCTCCACTCCTTGTAATGCATTGGGGGGAGGGAGAGATTTAAGTCCAGTTCTGTTGACACCCAGTGTGCCTGTGCCACTTTTTAATATTTCTGAGAATAGGGGACAAACAGCATCAGTTAGATTATGTTATTGGCACTGATGTGCTGCTTGTTTTTTGTGTTTAAACAGGAGCTGTGGGGGAAGAGTATGATTGGAAGCCCAACCCTAAGGGCACCTAGAGCCTCTGGAACGAGCATTCTGGCACCGCTAGGCACTTTCAGACTGTTGCAAAAGGCTACAGGCCGAAGCACAAGTCCTGGCCATAGCCACAAGCAGTGAGCAGCTAGCTCTGCACACTTGTGGCCACCGGACACCTGCCAGCCCAGGTAAGTGTGTGCAGGGGATGAGAAAGGCCAGGGGGTGGGCAGAACAGGGCGGAGACGGGGTGAGGAGGAGGGCAGAGGGCAAATCAGGACCGAGAAGCAGGTGGGTTTGGTGGCAGCAGCATCCGCTGAATCCAAGCTTCCTTTCCAGCCTCAACCTGGGCCCACATGGACTTGCGCCAGCTATGGAGCTGGCATAGGTCCGAGTATACCTGACGGCCTGGCACAGGCTTCCCTGGGGGAAAGGGAACAAATGTTCCCTTACCCTGAGGTGGCCTCTGGAGGCCGAAACTCCCCTGCAGCATACAGTGGGTACTGCATTGGCGCCGCTACATTGCCTCGGGGGAAGTTAGGATTGGGCTGTAGATCAGGGACATGCGGTGCAGAGGCAAGGGTGAGGCAACCTCGCCCCCCTCCTACGTTTCCAATAATTGCCGCAGTCGACCTTTGAAGTGCGCTCATGTACCGTCCACTGCACCCAAATAGCAGGCAGTGCGTCAGTGTACTCCAAAGGTCAGCTGTGATGATTTTCGGTAGAGTACGAAGGGGCGGGGTTCCCCCCCGCCCCCCGTCACGGAGGCACCACACGTCCCTGCTATAGATCAAACTTAAGGGTTATGGCATGGAGAGATGCTTACATGTTACATTAAACACACGCCTGGCATTGGCATGCATGCTTTTTACTCTCTATATAGCAGCTGCTGAGAAGGGGAGGAATCCAAATCTGACTGGGACCACAGTATGAAGGAAAGGTTAAGGCTCCCCATCCTCATGCCAAGGGCTGATCCAGATTGGGCCCATGGTTGCTATATGGAGAATAAAAAACCAAGCATGTTGACTCCAGGCATATCTGTGTAAGCATTAAACTAAAACTAACGTCTGCAGTTATCTCTGAGTATCCGGTACCTAATGCTGGCACATTCCCCCACTAATTCCACAGAGGTCTGTAATCACTAATCACCTTTGCAAATAAGAGCCTGCCTGATCGTGAGCCCTCTTCCTGCTAGGGCCCTGAGGCAGCAGCAATTTGACCAGGCTTTTAATGAAACAACTGCAGATTGAGCAGCCTCCCACAGCAGGAAAGGAAGGAGAAATTGAACAGCTTCCTCACACTGTCCAATTACACGACTGACCTTGTAGAGCAGATCGAATTCATGGAGGGAAGGGAAGCTGAGGCTGAAAGCTAACATTTTTCCCCAAAGAACCTTAAAGGCTAACACATTTATTGAAGATTACGCTTTCATGGTCTACAGCCCACCAAAGATACACCAGTCACTCAGGTAGTGAAAGGTAAAACTCGTTTTGAGCAAAACCCTTTATTTGCACATACCCGTCTCATTGTAAATTCCCAATTCCAAGACGGAAAACTCAGTGTTTGGCTTTCCTATGTAGTTTAAAAAAAAAACACAGTAAAAACTCCTAAGCTGGGAAGTGCAGAAACTGGATGCCCATTTGCGTTTGGACATTTGGAGGAGAAGAAACAGATGAATTAAAAGCGTGCAATAAATGGAACTGAATAATTAAGGCGCTCTCTGAACATTGCTTCCTGATTAATGATGAGCTGGGAGGAGTTGATGGCCTCTGACTGAGCCTAGGACCATTACCCTCAGAGAATTCCCCCACTCCACCCCGTAATTGCTGTATGCAAAGATAAATTAAGCTTATAATAGCAAGAATTGCATAATGGTTTATGTGGAATACTTTGAATACTTTCAGAGTTCCTCCTACTAGTGTTTGTGGGTGTCATGCTGTATTGCTGAGCCTATATTTTCCTCTCACCCATAGAATTCTTTCAGCTGTAGGTGGAACTGGTCTTTTGCAGTGTAAAGGATGCGGTGGGAGGAAGTCTTTGCTGGTGAAAGACAAGTTTCAAATGCCCAAGGGTGTGGCTCTCACCTGCAGGCTTGGCCTAAACTCTTCTCACTTTCCAGGGCATTGCCTCCTGGGCCCCCTTTTTGACCCTGGGCCAGGGGTGCTTGTTCCAACCCAACTCTTTATTTGAGCCACTGATTAATCCAGCCCCCCACTGCTGAAGTAGCTGGAGAGCATGCCTCAGATCGTTTTGGCAGAAGTTGCACAGATCCAGCAGGGCCACCACCAGCCTGCCTGACAAGCACCCCAGCTCCCTCCCCTGGTCCTGTTCAGGTAGGTCATCCTGGAATCAATTGGATTGGGGGGGGAACCCCACCTTCTGGGTCATGGAAAAAGAACTTCCCTACTGAAGTTGGACCAACCAATCATATGCTATGCCTGAGGCTGGAGTATCTGTTGTTAGGTGGATTTGCTAAACTGAAGCCAGACAATGGTAGTAATTTACCACCCACTGACACACCGGTTACTGGAGAGAACATACATCTGGGTGTTAATTATTCACCCATTTAATTATTTTAAGGTATTTTATTTATGTAAATGTTTGGACTAGATACTTGTAGAGTACTCTGGTTGTGTTGCAACTATCGGACTCTGCAGGGGCCTATCTCCTGCTCGCTCCTTATCCTGGTGCCACTCATGGATCCTCAGCTGTCATCTGATCAGAAACATCTATCGCCCTTACTACCTTCTCCGGAGTAGCACCCCCTCTGCGCTTTCCCCTGTTGTTCCTCCGGGGTCTCCAACCTGGTTGCAAAGAAATATACAACTTTCTTTCAGCCAATTTACAGATAGTCCTACACATTGCTCTTTTCATGCCTAAAGGCTCATCCCAACTCCTCCCATCCCAAATCTACCTTCCCGCTTAGCCCATAGCTTGGCTTCTAGTTGGACAACCAGTGTGCCTATTGAGCCCATAGCTTCATCCTCATTTGAGGAGGAAGATGGGAGGGAGTGAAGTGTGAGGGTGGCCTTTCCCAAGACTTTTGAGCCCCTTTGGCATGACTCTTGAAGGCTATAAGATTGGGGGAAGGGAGTTTGTGTGTGGCTCCTGGACACAATCCAGCATCCCTGCAAACCCCCTTCCTTCCTTCCTTCCTGCCTTCCTGCCTTATTTATTACACCTTCTGGATAATAAACAGTTGGTGGGTGGGTTGAATACAAGGGAGACTCTTGAACATAGTAAGCACCAACTGTTATGCCTTCTGTCCTTCGCATTCACTATTACTATTGTTAGTTGGCAAACAGCCCCCACCATGATTCCCTCTGTTCACCTCAATTATTCTCATTGTCATCACTATATTTCTGGTGTATATATATGATTAGAGGTGGTGGGGAGGGACTTTTAGAGAGGCTGCTGAATACAACCCTGCACCCACCTCTAAAACTCCTTCCCTTCGAAGTATTGTTATTTGTACATATTTGGGGGGGACTGGATAATTAACAATTAGGAGAGGCTTTCAGAGAATCTCCTGGATACAACTTAGCATGCCTCCCCTCCTGTATACCCCTGTTCCCTGTTTATTACCATTATTATTATCCATGGATGAGAGGTGGGGGGATTGGCTAATGTTAGTGGGAGGAGGTCTTTAGGGGAGCACCTAGATGTTACCTGGCCCCAGATCATGCATGGTGGAAAACCCCCAGACCAGGCTCGACTCAAATTATGTACTATTATGCAGGCCCAGAAGAGGCACTACGTACCCACAGGGAGCGAGTCCACATCTCACCACCTGCCACCACTGTGTAAAACTCCCCTGAAGGAAGGGAGTTCTGTGCAAAACAGTGGAGTAGCTGGGGGGGGGGGCATCGCCCCAGGTGCCAAGCCAGAGGGGAATGGCATGAGAAGCCCCCCCCCCCAGCAGTGGCAGTGCGGTGGCCAGGAAACACTCTCTGCAGGGGGGTGCAGCGCTCACTGCTCCAAACAGTCGGAGTGAAGTGCAGCCCTCCCACCTCCCCCTCAGTCTCCATTTGGCTCCAAATTGGAGCCATTACATAAGCAGGGGTGGGGCAAAGATGCAGGGGGGGGCGACCCCAGGTACCAGCCGGCCCAGCAACGCTACTAGTGTAAAACTCCCCTGTGTAAAACTCCCCTGAAGGAAGTTGTGTGGAAAGGCCTCACAGCTCAACTTGACCATGCAAATGCCTGATCTTTTGGTCCAACCCTAATGGGGCCATGCACTGCCGGCATGCTTGTTCCGGCAGTGCAAGGTCCTTTATGGCTGTCGCAAAATACGACACACCATTCAGCGTGGCTGGGTTGCTGCCAGCCGAATCATGAGGTGAACTGAAGTAAGTTGCCTCAGCAGCTGATTGCAAAGGCTCTGAGGGGGCAACAGATTCAGAATGTGCTTCAGCCCCCAGTCTGCCGCCACTGTCTCTCTCCAACCCTCCCCTGATGCAAGCCACAATGATCCGCTCCCCACTCGCCTGAGTGAGAAGTGGCTCATCCTCATCCTTAAAGCAGGAAATGACCCTCTCCACCAGAGATGAGAGTTAGAAACTCTTCAAGAATCATCTCCGAGGAAAAGAATGGTTGAAGATGAGCTCATCCCACCAAAGACTGTTAAAACTATGGCCAAAAACATTACGGAAGATAATATTTATGGACCACCACCCCCACCACCCCCAAAGTCTGCATTTCTCCTCTCACCTACTCTCAGATATTGTTGGTGTGTCTGAGATTGGACCCATTTTTCCATTTCCCTCCAATAAACCCATTCCCATGAGCTGTGTTTCTCCTGTAGCTGCTCTGCTGGCCTGCATGCTATTTACCCCAGCAGCTTCTGCATCGCTTCACATGTGGACTAGCAGAGCAGATACAGGAGAGGGACACTTGGGTGGGTGCAAAGCCCTTTAGACTCAATCTTCCCCTTTTGAACCATCAGCTGTCCATTGGCGAAGTGGTCCAGCATTTTCTCTTTGCTTTTGTCTACACTCCTATGTCTCTCGAATCCATCACTAAAAGTCTGTGTGCCACTTCAGTGTGCATGTCTAGGATTTTCCTGCATTTCACTCTTGGTTTTCCCTCCCTCTTATTGTATATTTCCCCCACAGTAAATATTACTGGGTTGCACCTATATCTCTGCCTCTCTTATCATTGTTGAATGACAAGTTCCTTTGGACACACATTTGGTCCCTTGTATGGGGATATGCGCTGCGGCAAGGAGAGTCATGCCGGCCACATGACCACGGAGGCGTCTTCGGACAACGCTGGCTCTTCGGCTTTGAAATGGAGCACCACACCCTAGAGTCGGACACGACTGGACTTAATTGTCAGGGGATACCTTTACCTATGGGGATTTTATTACCTATGTATTAAACCATGTCCAGTAACAGTCCACATATAGACACTCTATATGCACATCAAAGTCAGCGGATCACCGGCACAGCCACTGTATATGTAGGCCTGATCGCAATGAGCAGTGAGTGGCAGTGAGTTCCACAGTATTTCTTTATTAATTACACACTTCCTGCTTTTCAGTTTCATAGAATGTCACCTTGCTCTTTATTGAAAGAGGTGATGTGTAAGTGCTGGAATGACCTTCTCAATATTATTCACAGTTTTATATATCTATTTAATGGCCTGACTTTTTAGTCTCTATCCAGAGAGGTCGTCCAATTCTTCTTTTTTCACTATGCTTCTATGTAGCCCATCCATTTAGATCTCTTATGAGATTGACTGACTAGAAGTGGAGTATTGTGCCCTATTGATCAGTTCCTGTAATAAATTCAGAAGGTGTCATTCTTTATGCAGAATGAAAACATTCTGGATTCATTTCCCTTTCTAACCTCCACCTTGCTTTGACCAGTAGTGTTAATTTGTCTAGTTTACCATATTGCTAAAATTTACGTTATTTACAAACACCAGGATAATAGCAACTGTGATTATATAGCTATGAATGTTACATGGAGTCTAATTGACATTTAAGGCAGAGTTGCATTTTGATTTAATGCCCGATGCACTATTTTTGCATGATTGATTTTTTATTCTTTTTTTAAATATGCATTTGATTATCAATCAGTGTATTTCAACCCAATCCTATCTAGCCCCCCTCCCCGATGCAGCCATGCCACCAGAGGGCGTGCACTGCATCCTGCGGGGGGGAGGGCAGTTCCGGAGGTCTCCTCCAGGTAGGGAACATTTGCTCCCTTACCCAGGGGGTAAACCTCTGCTGCCACAATGGGTCTACTGAGACCTGCACCAGCAATTGGTAGATCAAGGCCCAGATGGGGGATAGTATATCGGCAGAGCTGCTGCCACCAATACCGCTCCCTTCCCAGCCTCGACACAGCCTCCTCCAGAGGCATCACTGTAGCGTGGCCCGCGGGGCCGAGGGCCCCGGGTGACGCGCGCAGAAGGGTGACGCACGCGCCCCTGTGCGCGTCACCTGGGAGGCTCCGAGGCCGGGAGAAGGGCTCGGACCGTCCTCCCGGGCCAGCGCTCCTGGGCCTTCTGAGGAAGGCCCGCTTCGCGAACGTTATTTATAATGTGTTTAGCGCATGTGCAGACCGTTCCTGAGGGAAAAGGGCTGCCCTTTTCCCTCAGGAACGGTCTGCGCATGCACTAAACACGTTATAAATAACGTTCACGCAGCGGGCCTTCCTCAGAAGGCCCAGGACAGCCGGCCGGGGAAGATGTCCCCGAGCCGGCTGCAACGATTGAGGGGGCACCGGGAGCGGCGGCCCATTGGGTGACCCCCCCCAAATCGTGGCATGGCCATGATTAGTAAAGGGGGGTGTCCCGGGGGGAGGGGTCACTAGGGTGACGCGCGCGCCCACCCCCGGGGCAGCGCGCGCCCTAGTGACATCTCTGGCCTCCTCCCTGCCCCAATCTCCACCCCCTTCCTCTCCTTCCCCTGCCCATTCCACCCCCACCCACCTCCACCCCCTGTGCTGACTTACCCGCCCTGGGGCTTTTCTGAAGGCTACTGATGTGCGGCCTCTCACCGCTTGCTGCAATGGCCCACTGCACAGAAGGGCGGGTTGCATTTTGTGACTGCCATAAAGCCTGCTGCAGTGGGCCCATAGGATTGGTCCATGATATGTTTCATTTATGGGTAAATGTTTTGTACTACAGTATATTGTATGAGCTTTTTGTTTAAGCATTATGCTTTTGCTGTGATTTTTCATAGGCATTACAGAAAAAAAATTGAGAGAATTTGAAGGCTTCTGTCACACATAAATGTGAACTACAGCATACTGTAAGTTGCACATTATATATAACAGACAGGAGACAGAGAGAGAGAGCACCGCTCAATGTAGAAATAATTATAAGTTGCTTAAAACATCTGTAGAACCTCATGGCTTCACTGCTATGGAGTTTAAAACATAGTATCTCCCTTTTGGAATGGTATAAACAATACAAAATCTCTGGAGCTTAGTTAAATATTTGTTCTTGAATCAACAGTTCACTGGCGCTTGTATTTACAGACCGAGCACAAAACTGTCCCAATGTTAGCTCTTTTCAGACATTGTGGATCATACATGTGATGGAAGGGGATCAACAAGCTCTGATTCCTACAGTAGGCATATAAACCCTTCACTTTACAATCAGGAATCCTGAATTCATTAAACACAAGACTGCTCTTCTATATCTTTGTTGTTGTTGTTGTTCAGTCGTTAAGTCGTGTCCGACCCTTCGTGACCCCATGAACCATATCACGCCAGGCCTTCCTATCCTCCACTCACTGCCTCCCGGAGTTTGCTCAAATTCATGTACATTGCATCCGTGATACTATCTACCCATCTCATCTTGTGCCTTCTGTTCATCCCGCTTCCCTTACAGTCACATGCTAATGACAGAGTGAAATCCCAGGAGTCAGTATGCACCACTGATGCTTTCCAATGCATTGGTTTTGCAATCAGGGTTCACACCTGAAAACAGAACATATATAGCCCATCAAATGGAAGAAAGATTTCATTAGGTAGGCCTTGTCAATCTTGCCTTTGATTCTCTAGTCTTTAGACTTTAAAAAAAATCCCTTGCCTATACCAAGCGCAATGTTGCAAGGCTTGTATAAAAAGGAAATTGCACAGTGACTAGTAGCAATTTCATTATTGAGTGCAATCATGCCATAAGGCAATGAATAAAACTTAGCATTCCCTCAGACCTGCAGTAAAAAGATAAAGTGTAAATTTCATAATTGCATCACTTCTGCATATAATCAGCAAGGCATTGCACAGCATAGCAACAAGTCAAATCTCTGCACTCCTAGATCACACAGATTGATTCTTAACACATTTCTACCTGATTTTCCCAGGATTAGCTCTTAGATTTCAGTTTGGTTGTTACACGGGTTAGAAATGGTTTGATCTGCTCTATTTTGTAAGATACATTAATACTGTACAGCAAACAGACAATCCCTCTTTCTTCCAAAGAAATTCATGCCTGATGAGATAGGTCTTCAAATAATAGCAAACCAATTTTGTTAATTTGGGTCTGCAATTAATCAGATATCATACAAAATTAATAATAGTGCTTGTATCAAATTCAAAAACCTCTATCTGCGAAATTCTTTATATTATCTCTATAATACACATACGCCTCATTATCTTAATTTAATTTGTGTATGAATTTTAGTAGAATAGCGATTCCCATGAGATCTTAACTGCTTGTGGAGATAATTTGTATGCTGCTGTTCTACAAATGTTCTAGATCAGAGGTTCCCAACCTGTGGTACAGAGGCGTCCTTAGGGGGGGCGAGGGGCCAGGGCAGCAGGGTACCATTCAACGGGGGGGGGGTACTTGCCTCCGGCCTCGCTGCCGAGTTGCCCCCTCCGCCACTCTTTCCGTCGTCTGTGCTGTAGCTTCGGGGGCCACTGGCCGTGGGTTCGGCCCTCCTGCCCACCCAGGAGCCGTTTGGCTGCAAAAAGGACTGAAAAGCGGCGGGGGGGTGTGTGTTTCATGCCACACCACAGCTTAAATTCGGCAATGACGCGTGAAAATGACATCACACCCCCCAGGGTGTTTGGCGTCACGTGGGGGTGTCGCGTCGGCACTCCCCCACAGGGTGTGTAGGAATGCCTCTGCTGTGGTACGCATACTACTGGTGGTACACAGACCGCAGGCTGGTGGTACGCAGGCCAAGATGGCATCCGAGCCCAAAATGTGAAAATCGGCACTTCAAGCTCTGCCAAACGTGGGCTGCAAGCACCGGAGATGGCCCTCCTGCCCTCCCCTGCATCTTACTTCACCTTTTCTGTCCATTTCGGAGCTCCGGCTGGCTGTGAATCTGGAAGAAAGTCCCGATGATGTCATCAGCACTTTCTTCTGGTGGTACACAGGTCAAAAAGGTTGGGAAACACTGTTCTAGATTATATAGAGTTTCCTTTATCCTGGAGATTCATGCAGGATTATGTTTTGTCAAGACAGAGGATCTGTTCCCCTATTTTATCATACCTCTACCTTAGATCATTTTAGGCATTGAGATGGAGCAGACCAAGCCAGTAGGCTAATTAGTTTCAAGTCTATTTCAAAAGGTTAACCAGCACGAAGGGTCAAGGGCAATGAACAAGGTACGGACGCCAAAGACCACACCATTACTACTAAGTTACATGAACTATAAAAATAAAGGTTGATAGTCATATAACTGCAATTACTGGACTAGTTGCAGTCAATGGTGTCCCCTGTGTGTTGTTCCAGATTATTAGCATCAATGCCAGATAATGCCACTGCTGACATCCCTGAACAGCCCTTCTCAGTGTTGCTGATTAGTGCCTACGGCCCAATCCTATCTGGACCTTGTACTGCCGGAATTCTCATTCTGGCAGCACAAGGCCTTTGCGGTATCATGAAAGCCAGGCCGCCATCGTGTACCTCTAGGCTGCTGCCACAAACAGGCAGAGTGTGGCACATGTGCCAGCGGCTTCCAGAGGTAACATCTGTTTCTTTTCAATGCAACAAGCTGAATTCAAGTTCCTTCCTTCTTCTCATCCTAAATGATTCTGTGTTTGCTGCTTCTTTTCAAAATAGAAATTCCATCTATTTTTCCATCAGTGGCTGCCCACTCTCTATAGGAAGGGTCTCAAGAGACTGTAAAGGGCCCTTCTACAGTCCTGCTTTGATCCATTTGTATTTTATATTTCTTTTGTTGGTTGTCTTGAATTTTTCTGATGAAGAAAGGTGGAGGATAAATATTTTAAAAACCTCTTCTGTTTAGAATAAGAGTTAAGCCACTTACAGTTTTCCCTTGTGCTTCAAAAAGCATGGGAAACTGGAAAATAAGCTGGCTGGCTTAATATCCGTGCCATGTAAGCAGTAAAGACTTTGCACAAACTCCTGTATTGTGCTCATTTTTAACATATTTTACTTACTTTTTTACTTACTTCCTGCAGGCTGTCTGGTCGTGCGCGCCCCCACCATAGTGTGCAGCGTAGCCTCTGTTGGTGTGGGTGCGTGCTACAACATGGCGGGGGATAGGATTGGGGCCTGAGTCTGACAGTCTAACCTCAAGTATTTCAAACTTACGCCTGTTATTTCCATTACAATCTCAGAACCAGACTGTGATACCCAATTCTGTGTATGTTTAACCAAACTCAAAACCAACACTGTTACTATCTTTTCAGAGAATTACACTCGTATAATACCTACAAATTCTACCCTTTTCAATCATTCACTTTAGACACAGAGCCTCTTGCGATGCCCAGTTCTCTACATGTGTAGGCAGAAGCACAGGGCTTACCTCTCTTCCTCCTCCTCTCTCTTGCTGGCTTATGTATGATTGTTTCTGCTGCTTAATTGTTTCTGGATTAAATTCTGGGTGGCTGAAGTCCCACTGGATACCGTATAAGGCTGAGAATACAGAGCTAAAAGTCTTGCACATCACACTTGCAGCCCAATCCCATATGTGAATATCTGCTCCAGAGTCAGAGGGCAATGGATTTTTAATAATTAAAAGTAATAGGGATTGTAACTCAGATCTCACATCCAAGCCCAACATTATAGCCACCATACGAAAGGAAAAAGAATGCCACAAAGGGGGGGGAGGAGGAGCTTGAGCTAACATAAGAACATAAGAAGAGCCCTGCTGGATCAGGCCAAAGGCCCATCTAGTCCAGCTTCCTGTATCACACAGTGGCCCCACCAGATGCCTCAGGGAGCACATAGCCAACAAGATAACCTGTTTCCTGCTGCCACTCCCTGCACCTGGCACAGAGAAAACCTACTTCTAAAACCAGAAGGTTGCTTATGGCTTGTAACCTGTGATGGTCTTTTCCTCCATGAATCTGTCCAAACCCCTTTTAAAGGCATCTAGGCCAGGTGCCATCAGAACATCCTGTGGCAAGGAGTTCCACAGATGAATTACATGCTACCTCATTCAGCCCCTTTATTCCATCCCAGAAGAGAGGGAACCTGTCCTTTGGCAACAGTTCCTCCCCGCTAGCAAGAAGCCCTGGTACTCTGTCTCAGGGCTTGTTGGTTGCTGCCAGGGAAACATTGGTTTGGGATGCTGACCTCCCACATCTGCACCACTCTGTTCCCTATTTTCCTCTCCTACCATGAATGAGGGAGGAGCCCTTCGCCCACGTGGAGCGGAAGTCCACTCCTCTCCCTTTTCTCTGACCCCACCCCAGTCCTGCTTATTGAGCCAGTTTCTGTGGTCATACGGGGCCAGCCCATCCATGACACCCTGAAGTAGCTGTCTCAGGGCTCAGGTAGCAGATTGTTGGGACCACCCATCTCTGGCCACCTAGTTGCCTCCATTGCTCCATTTTTTCCTTCCACTCCTTGGATTGGGAAAGGAAGAGGAACACAGAGGAACAGGAAATGTGGAGGGGAGGCGAGTGCTGAGCTAGAACTTTGGAGAGTGGGAGGAGCAGAGGCAGGCATATCAGCATGTAAGGGGACAGCATTTGGCATGCCACTTCTGACATCAGGAAGACGTGGGCTGGCCCTGCGGCCATAGCAAGCCCAACATTTGTTTCCATTGAATGGTAGCCCCAGCCCTAGGCACAAGGCTGTGGAAGTCACTGTTGGCAATGGGGCATCAAGTCTTCGACCAGCTAACCAGCCAGGGGAGTGCAGGGTGGCTTCAGTGTTTGGGAGGGAGAGTCTGGTCTCTGCAGGCTAGAGTTATTTCATTTGTGTCCTGCCTTTCCACTAAGAAGCACAGATCTCTTTAACCACAGATTTCAGACCAAGTCCAACACTCTGCCCACACCATCACATTGGATCTTGTCCCAAAGAAAAGAGACCCATATCCTTAAAGTGGACCCTGCTTTATGACCCCAAGCTTGTATTATATGGACATACTGAATTTCTAACTTGTTTTTTCCGTAGGTCGTTGATTATACTAATTTCTACATATTTACTTGTTGGAATTCAGGACTGATCTTTCAGCTATTTGAAATTTCTACCGCACTATCCACAAAATCTTGCACTATAGCTTTAACGGTTTTAGTCTGCACATCAAATCATCCTGCTACATGATGCCCCATTTGCAGCCCAGCAGTGGCATTCCCAGAAATGTCTCAAACTGTGATCACAGCAGCTGCTTATCATGTCTTTGGAGGCATAAAAGAAATTGGAGAGAAACATCTTCCCATTGCCTGATATACTATGATTAAAAATATCAAGAACAAGACACACACACACACACACACACACACACACACACACACATGCTGTTGCTTACTATTATACCAGGGAAATTGGTGTGAACTCATTTTGTCCTCTCTATGGTTTGAAACCAAATGTGGCTATGGCAAATACCTATTCCCTAACCTGCATAAAGCAAATGTGGGTCTGGGAGAACATCTGTAGGAAAGAATCAGTGGACAATGTGTGAGGACGCGTCATCCTTTCTGTGATTCCCCAGGGAAAATGCCTCCTTAAGTTGTTTTTCCCCATCTGGGCTTAATTCTTGTACTGGAGTTCAGTTGGGGAAATATGAGTTAAAAATAGTGTTATAGAATTAGATAATTGCTACCAGTTGGCCAACCCCTTGGCTGATAGTTCAGTGACGTCTCAGAATGATTCTGGTTTATCCTTAATGGGAGACTTTCCTAGACAGTGGAAGGGAGTCATGAAAGTTGGTAATACCACATACATTCTCCACCTAAGCAGAGGGGCTGAAATGAGAGTGTAACAGCCCGGTCCAGCCTAAGGCAACTGCGGTACAATTCAGGCACAATTGCAGCCCAAGTGCTTTAGGCCCGAGTTGTGCCTGAATTGTACCCGAATTGTGCTGCAACTGTGCCGAACTTGGGACGGACCTACGACGGACGCCGTGCGCATACGCAGGACGGGCGCGGTACAGTTGCGGTACAACTGCGGACTAAAAGTGGGCGTTCCGTGGGCGTCACGGGGGCGGGAACGAAATTTGGTCCGGTTCCAGACATTCGCAACCCCCTGACACGCCCCCTCGAGCCCAACTCAGGCCCAAAATTTGGGCCAGCAAAAAGGGTGGACCCAAATGTGAGGAGACCCATAGGAGCCATTTTACCTTACCTACACCAGCCCTCTCCTGAAAAGTTCTAACACCCTGGGCCCGAGTTGGGACTGAGTTGGGACCGAACAGGTGTGGCCAAACTCTGGACATGGACCCAAATAGTTACCCTATCAGCACCCAGCCCCACCCAGCCTCTCTCCCACAAAAGCCCAGCCCCAGCCCTCCACTCACTCTCTCTCTCTCTCTCTCTGAGCACGTGGCGTGGGGTTCTGTCCCCCAGCAGCCACAAAGTGGGACTTTGAAAACTTTTCTAACACCCCTCTTCTCTCTTCTCTTCACCTCTCTCCTCTCTGCCCTCCTCTAGGGCAGAGGGCTGTTCTGCCTGTGGCCAAACTGTTTACTCCTGTGCCTGGGCAGCTCTCTCCATGCAAGTGTTTGCTAACCCATGTCTTTCTCCCAGCCCCTCTCTCCCCCCCCCATACAGGCAACAACACCAGCAGGTAAGTGCAGGTAAGTGCAGGGGTTGTGCTGACATGTGGTCTGACGTCTGCCTCTTTGCATAGAGAAATATAGGTAGGATACATGCCTCTTTACCAATGTGTTGTCTCATAGCTGCCTGCATAGCCTGCCATGATATGCCTCTTTACCAATGTCTTGTCTCATAGCTGCCTGCAATGCCTGCCATGATATGCCTCTATACCAATGTCTCGTCTCATAGCTGCCTGCAGTGCCTGCCATGATATGCCTCTTTACCAATGTGTTGTCTCATAGCTGCCTGCAATGCCTGCCATGCTATGCCTCTATACCAATGTCATGTCTCATAGCTGCCTGCAATGCCTGCCATGACATGCCTCTATACCAATGTCTCGTCTCATAGCTGCCTGCAATGCCTGCCATGATATGCCTCTTTACCAATGTGTTGTCTCATAGCTGCCTGCAATGCCTGCCATGATATGCCTCTATACCAATGTCTCGTCTCATAGCTGCCTGCAATGCCTGCCATGCTATGCCTCTATACCAATGTCATGTCTCATAGCTGCCTGCAATGCCTGCCATGACATGCCTCTATACCAATGTCTCGTCTCATAGCTGCCTGCAATGCCTGCCATGATATGCCTCTTTACCAATGTGTTGTCTCATAGCTGCCTGCAATGCCTGCCATGATATGCCTCTATACCAATGTCTCGTCTCATAGCTGCCTGCAATGCGTGCCATGATATGCCTCTGTACCAATGCCTTGTCTCATAGCTGCCTGTATTAATGTGAGCACACAATGCCATGAGTGTGGAACTGTAACCCTTATGTAGACACCAGCTGTCCCCCCCCCCCTCTTTTCTCCACAGGGTCTACTGACAGGTCAGTATTGCTAGGATTGCCATGGGTGTGACCCCCAAGTTGTGTTGTTGTCTCTCTCTGTGACCCCTTTCCCTTACAGGATCATGCTCACCTTACAGCCAGGGAAGGAGCACAGACCAGGCTATGTGTCTCACACCACTCGGCTGTGTTTGAGTTCTCTCCCTGCAGGCCTTTGCAACCGGCGCACTGGCATTCCTTCAATGGGGAGTGCTACCACACACCAGCTGCCATGGAACACCCCCCAAGGTGGTCATCCCCCCAGGAATGCCCACTACCACTGACCGTCTGGGGAGCACCCCTGGGCCTGCAGTCTGGTTGCCCCACGGTCATCTGCCTCGATGCTTCCAGAGGTCTGGGAGCCTGCCCTGCAACCCTCCGCAGCTGCTGCTCTACCTCCCTGGCTGCCTACTTGCTGTCCCTCCCCTTGCTATGGATCAGGCTGTGGTTCCACAGGGGAAGAGCCCGCATCTCCAGGTCCATGGGCCACGCCTGCTGCTGCTGTGGTCTGAGAGGCTGCTGTGCCAACCCCTGGCAGCCTTGCCCGGCCATCTCTGCCACCGTTCCAGAACACTACAGATGCCCCTGGCAACACATGTCCCCAATGTTGCACAAGCACTACCCCACACACACACACACACAGGCAGGCCCCAGTTCCAGAACAATAAAGATGCCCCTGGCCACACAAGTCCCCAATGTTGCACAAGCACTGCCCCCCCACAGGCAGGCCCCAGCACACAAGACCCTGCAGGACGCCCAGCCAGGGCCTGCCACTGCCTTCCCTGGGAGAACACAGCAGGGGGGCCGCTGGACCCTCCAGGCCCAGAGGGCAGGGGGGGAGTTGGGGTGACTCTCAGGCAGGCAAACACTGACGGGCGCCATGGCGACCGCTACGGAAGCCGTCGCGCCCGCCAATGGCAGCTGCAGAACGCCCGCCGCGACGGGTGCCCGTACGGGTCCTGACAGGCGCAGGCCGTGTGACGTCACGAGCGGCCAACGGTCGTCATTCCGACGCAAAATGGCTGCCGCAGCAGGCGTTCGACGAAGGTGGTCTGCAGAGGAGAGGGCAGCCATGCTGGCAGCCATCTCCCACAGCCCCCACCTGCCCACCCTGATGTAGAGCAGCACCGCCCCCAACCTGGAGGCCTGGGGGGAGGTCACGGCAGCCTTGGCTCGCCGGGGCTTCCACAGGTCCGTGGGCCAGTGCCGTGGACGGTGGAAGGCCCAAAAGGTGGCCTTCTTTGCAGAGCTGGGGTACAGGGACTGCCACGAGGGCCGCCCCAGCAGGGACCCCCCCCCCCGCTGTATGACACCATGCTGCGGCTGTGGCGGCGTGCTGGGCGGCCTCGCTACCGGTGCCGCCATCATTCAGGTAAGGCTGTGTACTGGGGATGGGCTCATGGCAGGGAGGGTGTGAATGGGTCCCCCCAGGCACGCAGGTGCCCTGTGAGGACCTGCGGACCATGGGCACCCCTGGGGGGGATCTCCCAGCACAGACCACATGGAGCCCGGGGGGGGAAGGTGACAGGCCCATCAGGGGCAGCATGCCAGGGTGTGCCCTCCAGGAACACCTGGGCCCTCTGCAGCCAGGGTCCATGATTCCAGCGGTGCCGGGCACCCTGTTGTGGAGGGTGATCCTGGCATGGTTCAGAGCCCTCCAGGACTGGGCACAGGCCGGGGGGGGGAGTACCCATGGGTCCAGCTGCAGCCATCCGGCTCCCTGGACAGTCGCAGCCCACAGGCCATGGGCCAGCCAGGCCCATGCCTGCCCACCATACCCAGGGGCTACTCTCTCCATAGAGCTGCCCATGCCAGCTACCCTGCTGATCTCCCCCAGGGCAGCCTCACAGTTCCAGCCCAAACGCTACCGAGCTCCTGCCACTGTGCGCAGGGAGGACTGGCAGCGGCCCCCCCTCACAGCCCTGTTGCCCAGGCTGGGAGACGGGCCCGCCCCTCACACTGGGAGGGTGGGAGGGACACCAGCACACACAGTGGTGGGCACGCCATAAGGCCCTGTCCCTGGAGCCTGCCGCTCACATGACCTCTGGCAGGGAGGTCTGCAGGCCTGTGCAGGCAGCCCTCTGCCCAGATGCCAGGCCTACTGCACTGCCTGCTCCGGCTGCATGTGGGAGGCCTGGGTCTGGGTCTAGCCATGAGGGCACGGCGCTGGCTGGAACGGCGCGGTGGCATCTCTAGCAGCCAGCTGGTCTGTCCGGGCCCCCCTGCAGCACCGGACAGCTGGAAGGGCAGTGGGATGCTGCCGCTGCGGAGACCCCTTGTGGCTGGCCGCTGGGGGCATGGCAGGCTGTGGCGCAGGCACCTGGGGGTCCAAGGGTGGTCGGTGGACTGAGGGGGGTGATTCCCAGCCTCAGGACATGTACACGGGCCTGCCCAGCCATGGGGAAGGGTGGTGGTGGTGATGCAGATGAGGCAGGTGACGGGGTGGGCTGGGGCGGAGGGGGGGGGTACCGGTGCGTGCTGAGTTAGGAGGCGCTGATCCCATGTGTGTTCTCCTCTGCAGTGGCCATACGCCGGATGGAGGGGCGGCGAGCAGCAGCAGCAGCAGCAACAGCGGCGCCAGCCACCCAGCCACCACGGCGACGAGCAGCAGCAGCAGCAACAGCAGCAGCAGCGCCAGCCACTCGGCCACCACGGCGCCGTGCACGGTGGGCGGCGTCCTCCTCCTCCTCGACCGCCTCCTCCAGGGAAGGGGCAGAGGGAGGTGTGGTGGCCCCACCATCTGGGCCCCCCTCCCCTGCTGTCCCACAGGCCCCCGCAGGGGTGGCAGTGGAGGAGGAGGTGGGGGAGGAGGAGGACCTGCCTGCAGCGGGTGACGTGGTGGTGGTGGAGGAGGCTGTGGAGGCAGAGGAGGAGGACCTGCCTGCGGAGGAGGATGTGCAGCTGGTGGAGGAGGAGGAGGAGGAGGACAGGCCATCCACCTCCGCAGCTGCGCAAGAGGCGTTGTTGGCGGTAGCGGCAGGACCACCACCACCTGGCCCACCAGCCACGCAAGACCGGGCCACGCAGACGAGGCGGCGTGGGGCCCATCCGCGCCAGGCCCGGTGCCACTGTGAGTGTTCCCACCCCCCACCCCCTGGTAGTGCAATGGGTTCGGATGGCATGGTGTGCTGCAACCAGAGGCCAGTGCCCCATGGACTGCCTGCCTGTCAGTTGGTGGGTGCCCGGCGGCTGCCGGCCAGCCAGGTGATGGCGGGGGGTGCCCCCCGGGGCCCTGTGTGCTGTGGCCTTGATAGTGCACCTGGGCCGGGTCAGCAGCCATGTCCCTGTGGCCAGACACACAGTGGTGACCGGTTGGGCAGGTGCGTTGCGGGACCAGGGGGGATGTGCCGGGACCCAGGCCAGGCCATGGGATGGGGGTCAGGGCAGTCATGGAGAGGGCCCGACTGGGGCCTGCGTCCTGGCCTGCCATGGTGCCTGTGACAGGGGCCGCCTCCAGCAGATGATGGGCCCAGCAGACCACGGGGGCCAGGGGTGTGCGGGTGGGTTGAACAGCCGGGTGGACCGTGGGAGGCAGGAGGCAGCGGGCCAACAGGCAGCGGTGCGCCAACAGCTGCGCAACCTGGAGGGCGCTGCCTGGGCCACCCATGGCCAGATGCAGCAGGCCATTCGCCATGTGACGGCCCTGGCCCATGGCGATGGTGCTGGCCATGTGCCACCCGTCCTGCACCACCTGCTCCAGGTGGAGGCCAGGCAGGACACCATCCTGGCGGGGCTGACCGCTCTTCTGGCCCGGCTGGGCATCGAGCCGCTCCGGCCCCCTCCATGAGGGGTAGCACGTGGAGTGCTGGTCACGTCCCCCCCCTGCCACCCGTCCCTTTGTTGGTGCCCTGTGCCCCCTGTTGGGGCCTGGGCCTGTTCAGGCCAACTGTTGAGGCCACAAAACCATTTTATCTGTTTTTTTTAAACCTGATTTTAATGCAATTTTAAAAAAGTGACCATAAACATGCTTTTAACTTTTCACCACTGTCTCTGTTGTCTTCCTCCGTGGGCGCGGATCATCGGGTGGGGGGGCCTGCACTGCTGCTGGTGGCGTCGGTGGCAGCCTGGGTGGTGGGTGGGGCCCGTGACCGTCCAGATGCCGAGGTGGGAGGTCCCTGGGGACGGAGCGGGTAGGGCACAGTGAGGGGGGGTTCCTTGCAGCGCAGGTCAGCGGCTGGCACGGGCCCCATGGTGGCTGCAACCGTACCTGGATGTTACGGGCCAAAGTACTCGGCTGTGACCTGCTGCCGGAATGCGACGCCCCGTGGGTCCTGGCCGGCCCCCCTGGCAGGCTCAGCCTCTGCAGGCTCGACGTCCATGGCGGGCTGCCCCCCCTCCTCAGCATCGAGGAGTGGGGTGTTCCGCCGGATACACAGGTTGTGCAGCATGGCGCACACGACAAACAGCTTGGCGGCCTTGTTGGGTGTGCGCATCAGGCGCCCCCCGGTCAGGTGCAGGCATCTGAATCGAAGTTTCTGCATCCCAAAAGCTCTCTCCACGACAATGCGGGTGGCACGGTGAGCGACATTGTACCGCGCAATGGGCCCTGGGACGTCCGCAGCGTAGGGTGTCATCAGGTACGGGCGCAAGGGGTAGCCACGGTCACCTGTGGGCGGTGGGGCAGCATCAGTCCCTGCCATAGCCTCGTTCCCCCCATCCCTCCCCCCTGCCAGCCCCCCCGACTCCCCTCCCCCCTGCCAGGCCCCCCCACCCCTCTCCCCCTGCCAGGCCCCCCCCGACTCACCTAGAAGCCAGCCGGTTCCCTCGGGCAGCTCTGCCAGGTGTTGTCGGACGGCAGAGGCATCGAAGATGGCGGCATCATGGACGCTCCCTGGAAACAGCGCCGTGACACTGGTGAACAACGCCCTGGCATCGCAGGTGGCCTGGACATTGATGGAATACTGGCGATGCCGGTTGCGGTACACGGCTGGATTCCGGTGGGGGGCCTGGATGGTGATGTGCGTGGCATCCACAGCCGAGATCACATTCGGGAAGCCCGCGATGGCATGGAACTCGGCCCTGACCCGCTGCAGCTCTGCCTCACTGGTTGGGAACACGATGAACTCGGCTGCGTGGGGGACCATGGCATCCACGAATGCATCCAGGCACCGGCAGGCGGAGGAGCGGGAGACACCCAGCTGCCTCGCCACACCTCCCAGGAAGCTCCCTGTCGCCAGGTACTGCAGGGCGATGAGGACCCGTTGCAGGACAGGTATGGCATGGCGCAAGCGGATCCGGGCCTCGAGAGCCGGGCCCAGGAGGTGGCAGAGCTCCGCCACGGCGCCCCTGTCCAGGCGAAAGGCCTGGATGCAGTCGATGTCGGGGCCCAGCAGCCGGCGCAGACGCTCCCTCACCACCGGCCGCCGTCTCTGGACCCGTCTCCGGCGCTGGGCTAACACATATGCCACCATCAGAGGCAGACCGGCGTAATGGTTCAGAAGGCACGGTGGGAACGCGGTCCAGGGCAGGATGGCTCCTCTGGGCCGTCGGG
Organism: Plestiodon gilberti rubricaudatus; assembly: GCA_026170595.1. Lineage (NCBI taxonomy): Eukaryota > Metazoa > Chordata > Lepidosauria > Squamata > Scincidae > Plestiodon > Plestiodon gilberti. The sequence goes on from JANXHW010000002.1 coordinate 45,230,293, forward strand.
GCTCCTGGGGTCCTGTGGACAGGACGCGGAGCGGTTACAGCCCAGCCGGTGCAAGCTGGGCCAGTGGCCTCGGTCACCACCTGTGGGCGGTCCCCTTGGCCAGGGCGGCCAGCTCCCTCCAGCTGGGCCTGGCGGCTGGCTGGGCATGCCTGCCCCCACGCAGGGAAGCAGCTGCTGGATGTGCCAGGGCGCCAGGGCGGCTGGGTCCGAGCCCCCCTCCAGAGGGTCAATGGCGTCACCCTCCCCAACCCCTCCCACCCAGGGCCTCCCGTGTCCACGCACACTCACCCTGGCCCTCGGCTCCAAGCAGCTGGGGCAGGGGTGGCAGCTGCAGCGCCTGCCCCCGGTGGCATGGCTGCTGCTGCACCCGCATCCACTGCTCGCGCCGCTGTCGGCGCTCTGCGCGTTGCTGGTCCCAGCGCTGCATGCGGAGCTGCCTCTCCTGCCGCCGACGCTGTTGCTCCTGTGCGTGCAGCGCCGGCTGCTCCTGGGCCTGGGCCCTCTCTCTCTCCCTCACCCGCTCCCTCCGAATGCGCCACTGCCGCAGGCGCTCCTGCTGCCACTGCTGGAGCCATGGCAAACGCGGCCACGGCAGTTGCCACCTCTGTGCCCGAGGCTGCGGCTGGCCCTGCTCCATGTTGGTCAGGCGCTGGCAAGGTTGAACAGCAGCTCCCGTGCACTGCTGGTGCCTCCCTCTGCTCTGCTCCTCGCTGCACAGCCACCTGCTGCCCACCTCCTTCCATGCCGTCCCTGAGCGTCTGCCCGCAGTGGTGTCTGCCACCCCCCCACCCCCTCCAGCCAGAGCCCTGGCAGGCAGGCAGCCCGTCCCCTCCGCCCGATCGCTCCGCCCAAGCGTGGCGTCCGGAGTCGGAAGGGCACTCGCCGATGCCGCTTCCGCCCTTCGACTCTGCCCCGTCCGACGCCGCGCCTGCCACGTCCGCCCGTCCGGTCCGCCCGTCGGTGACGCCCGTCCGGTCCGTCTGCATACGTGGCGTTCGCCATCTGCGGAGCTCCCCCCATGTGCCTTGTGCTCTCTGCAGACCCCTCTTCTGTATCTGTCGCCCGCTTCCTTGTCGTTTGTCTCTCCAGTCGTGCCCCTCCCCAGCCCCTCCCCAGCACCCACTGCCCCCCTGCCCCCCTCCCTGTCTGCCCGTCTGCCTGTCTGTCTCCCTGTGCACTCCCTGGCGATGGATGGTGGCAACGGGGGCCGCCCCCCCCGACGAGGACGCCCCCCCAGGGCAGCTCCTCGTGGGCCCAACTGGGGGGATGATGAGATGCGGGCTCTCTTCACCCTCTCAGTAGCCAATGCCGAGGTGGCTCTCGGAGAAGGCAAGGCCACAGAGCAGAGTGCACGCCGAAAGGCCTTCTTTGCGGGCATAGCCAGCTCCCTCCGTGCCCAGGGCTTCCAGGAGCGCACGGGCTTGTCTTGCATGAAGCGGTTCAGGAGGTCGTACTGGGCCCTGAACCATGAGGTCAGGACCTTGGTGCGCACTCGCTCCATGTCCGTGGATGCCGCCATTGCCCATGCGACACGGGGCAGCGCCACCGCCATTCTCGGGCCACTTGTCCGCGAGGAGGTCGTCGGTGGTGTTGGCGTGGAGGTCTTCAGTGGTGAGTGCTGCGGGGAGGGACCCACTGCTGGACGTCACCGCAGCCCATGCCCGGCCTCACCTGTGCTTCTTCTCCCTCCAGGCACCCGCGCCGCCGCTGGACGGGCCCGGTCGCCCCAGCCGGGGCCCAGCAGAGAGGCCGCAGGCCGCCAGCCTGCCGGTATGTATCCGACCACCCTGGGTTGGGGCGGGGGTGGCTGCCACCTGGCTGAGCCCTGTGCCTTTCCCGCCCACAGCCCGTCCAGACGATGCCAGCAGCTCCGACGAGTCAAGCCCCCAGCGGGGCTCCGTGTGTGGCGACACGGAGCCCACCCACCGCAGCACAGCCTCACTCCCTTCTCCAACGGGGGCCATGGGGGACAGCCTCGAGACTGCTGAGGTGGAGCCGGCGGGGAGCCACCCTCCATCTTCAGCTGACGAGGAGGAAGACGTCCTCCCAGGGGCCGGTGACTCGGCTGAGGAGGCACCCCGCGCAGAGTCCCCGCCGGGGGAGGGGTCTGCCAGCGAGGGGGGGCCGCGGAGGCCTCCCCACCACATCAGGGGCAGGCCCTCCCAGCAGCCGCTGCATTGGCAGGGGATGCAGCGGCAGATGCGGCGCTGGGGGGCCCCAACATCATGCCCCGTGCCCGTGGGCCACGCCCCGCTCGTCAGCTGCCCCGGACCGTGGCTGATTTACACCGGGCCATGGAGCGGGAGCGGCTCGAGGCAGGCCGGATGTGGCAGGCATGCGTGGAAGCTGGCGACGAGGGGCGCGCCCAGCTTCTCGATGCCCTTGCTGAGCAGCGGGACGATCGCCGGGACGATCACCGGGAGCTGATGGCAGGGCTCCAGCATGTCTCCGGATAGCTGGAGGGCCTGGTGGCGGGGCAGGCGGCGCAGACGGCAGAGATCAGGGCCCTCACTGGTGTGGTGAGGGAGCTGGTCGCTGTCCAACGGGACCGCCTTGCCTTTGACCGGGAGCGGCATGCTGCTGAGCAGGCCCGCAGATCCCCGGTCCGTGCTGCCATGGCTGCACATGATGCCCCTGCTGCGGAACCGGCTGGGCCAGCACCCGCAGGCCCAGCTGCCAGCCGGGGGCGCAGCACCGTGAGGGTGCAACGCACTGGAGCAGCTCCTCGGGGCGGCACGGCCTCCTCCAAGCGGAAACGGTGAGTCCCCCCCCCCGTGTGTGTGTGTCTTTCCCTCCCCCCTCCCTCCCTCCCTCCCCTCCCCCGCTCCCCCCCCCCATGAATCCCATGTGCAGCCTCAACGTGGCATGGGGGTGGCAACACCTGTTGTGGGTCGGAGGGCAGTGGCACTCCCCCCTGCGGCAGGTGGCTAATGCACAGGGTGCCCTGGGGCAGGTGGCACTGGCACAACCTCTGCCCTTCCGCTGCCTGTCGCACGCCCAGTGCCTGCAGGCCCGCCTGTGGCTGCCCATCTGCTGCGACCGCTGCAGCAGCTGTGGTAGGTGCACACAGACGAGCTGAGGAGGGGGCTCTTCGCTTCCAGACGACTGACAGCTCCCCACAGGGGCCTGCCTGCCTCTGTGGTAAGTGTTGCCTCGATCCTGGCCCACTGCTGTAGCCTCCAGCCTAACTCAGGCACAGTTGCAGCCTAACTCGGTCCTAGTTTGGGCCCCAATTGGGCCACACTTGGGCCTCAACTGTGCCTGAGTTAGGCTGGACCGGGCTGCAAGGTACTCATCCCCTGTGGGTTGAGTCTCAAGACAGGCAGGCAGAGTTGATCTGAGGAAGACAGACAGATATTGGAATGGAAGCTAAGAGAGAAATGAGAGTTAGCAGCACCTTTTAGTGTGCAGCACTGCCTCTCTGGGAGTCTTATGTAACCTGTTGTTGCTTGTAGGAGTTTTCTGCTCTCTAACTCTATCCAAAGTTCAGGCTGCATATTTGCCAATAAAGCTAAATATTACAAAGTTGCTGTTAGCCTCCAGTGACCTCTCCTTCAAATGAAGCCAGAATCTGATCCATGCTGCTCCTAGAACTAGTCTGGTTCACTGGTCAGGGGAGTGGGGAGCACAAATCACATTATCCTGTGGGCAGTGTTTGCAGAGGGGTATCAGCAAATGTGGAAAAGTTTGCATAATTCCTTCCCAGTCGTCAATTCTTCTCTGCAAATGCCCCCAGGATTAAGAACGATGTGCTTGCCTCATGTGCAATCCTACCCTAAGGGAGAACCTGCAACTTCATGCTCAGATCTGTGCAATCACACTGTGCAACACCCGTTTCTCTGTTCCCAAACTTGCTTGTTTGCCCTAGCAGGTGATGTGTATCACCGGAGACCTGCTACCAGCTGTGATGTTCGCATATGGTTAACATATATGTGAAAAAATGTTGCCTTCATTGTAAGAATCAGAGCAGCCACTGATACAATATCCAGAAGGGTGAGTCAGGCCAATCTTTCCATCCGCTGCATTAGGAACCAGGAAAGAATTCCAAGGAAATGGTAAAATGGTAGTTCGGTTATGACAATTGCTTTGGGAGCAATAACGATATTTCTACATTGTAAAAAGAAAATTGAAATGGTCTCTTAAACTCATAATTGCCCCTGAAGATCTCATTTCAAAACTTGTAGGAAACCATCATTTATTACAGCCCCGTACTGCATTTTGTTACATTTTTAGATTTAGTTATAAAGTTGTCTTTTAAAAGCATGTATGATATTTATTATTTAGATAGCAATAACTCAGTATAAGAATAGAGTGTGTATAGAATTAAAAATTCAGGTTTCCACCCCCCCCCCAAAAAAAACACAAAAACAGATACATATCAAAGTCAATATTCACTGACACTGACGAAAGGCGAATTGGGCCAGGCTTCCCCTTGAACCCTCAGCACCAGTGGCAGTGGTAATGATCAATGCACCACCAGGAAGTGGTTGGGAAGGAACCATGAGTGGCCCAGAGTCCCCAGAAACCTGGTGCCAGAACTGTATGGGATATTGGCAGGCGAGTCCTAGTTGTCCCCCCTAGCCACCGTCCCAATCGACACCACCACCACTTCCTCACCTACGTGGCAAGGCAAGTGAGTGACTGGCAGCAGCAAGAAAGAACAGCTGTCCCTTGCGTGACTGCCTCTGCCTGGCGGGTAGCAAAGGAGGGCGAGGGGAGCACCAGCACTGCCCAGACTGAGCAGGTGGCAGCGGCTGCTGCTGCAACAGGAGGTCAGGGGTGGGATCTCAGGGCACGGGGAACTCAGGAGCTGTCTGATGATGCCAACCTCTGAGCCTTTGTCCAGCTGTTAATTCATGTTGGGTCTCTCAACGACTTTAAGTAGTCACTCTCCTTATCCTTTAAAGCTCTTTTTTAATCATTATTCCAACAATCCTGAAAATTAGAAACAAGAGGCTCATTTTAAACATGAAAGCCTGTATTCTCTGCAGTCTCATAGATGTGCTGCATTGCATGCAGGGCGTGCTGCTCTTCATGGCACAATTGCAGCTAGGCGGTAAATGAGCATCCTTATTCGCGTGCATTAAACAGCACGCTGTTCATAAACAATGTAAAGCACAGATTTAAGACTTCTGTGTCTCCTTTGAAATATGAGTTTCCCAAGATACACAGATGTCTGAGGAGCCAGAAAAGGGCCTGTGATGACAACACCACCCTCTTTTCAGGGAGTCTGAAGCTTGAACCAGGCACCGTGTGAACTGAGGCTGGGACCTAGCACCACATGAACTACTATGGACCATGTGTGCTGCAGCCTCAGAAACCTCAGGAGGCACAGAGTCGGAGTGTGAAGCGTCTGCTTCTGCAACTGACTGGCATTGTGAAGCCTCTGGGTTGGCCAGCTGTGCAGCCCCTTTTATTTTGTCCCTCAGCCTCTGTGGCTTCTGTGGCCAATTATAAGACGAATTCTCTCACACCTGCTGACCATTGGTCCCTTGTTAAAAGGCCATGAGAACTCCGAGAGAATTTTGAATAACACATTAGGTCACTTACTGACGATTCAGAACAGCAGGATTACAGTGCTTTCTTGGCCATCTAACAGCCTTAGCATGCTCAGAGCTCCATAGTTCTTTCGTCTTTGAATAGTTGGCATACATTACTGTGACCAATAAAACTCCCCCTCCCTCCTTCCCCCTCCCCCCCTCTCTCAGCACAGCCTGTGAGCAGTAAGGCCAATACAACATGTCCGTTTTCTCACAGACCCCACCAGTTCAGATTATACTTAAGATTCTGATTACATAGTTAACCTCTGAATCCTGTTTCTTCACAGTGGTACAATGACTACTAAAATGTTGCTGTAAAACTTCAGCATTGTTGCTGGTGAGTGCCGACTGTCACCTACTACTAGTTTGCCCTTCATGCACCCCAACGGATACATACAGCAGCATCACACTATGGGCGAAATCCACCAGAGACATCGGGCGGTGGAACAAGTGTTCCGCCACCCGAAGCCGCAGCAAGCATGCCATTGCGATGACTCGTGAGTAAGGGAGGCTGGTGCAAGGCCGCCCACCCTCACTCCGCTGCCGGGACGACCCCACGGCCGCCGGAGGAAGGTAAGGCTCCCAGCAGTGGCGCAGGGGTGGTTTGGGTGGCGAGGGAGGGAGGCCATTGGCCGAGCCGGCCCGGGAGGGGGAGGGGATGGTGTCCGCCATATCCCAGTCCCCGCCGGGCCGGCTCAGCCATTCCACAGCCTACTCTTACTTCAGCCAGCTATTTAGCTGGCAGAAATCCGAGGAGGCCCATTGGGCCGGCCTTGGTTTATACCTGGGGAAGGGGACCAATGTCCCCTTCCCTGAGTAGACCTCCGGGCTGTAGCAGCGTGGCCTGGAACGGGGATAGGATCCGGTTGGCGGCCCCAGGCCACCGGCTGGATCCTTATGGTGGATTGCGCTGTATGTCAGGGGCATTGTGGGGGGGGGGGGGCAGGATGCCAGGGCACTTCCTCAGGCTGGAATGTCTTTCTTTGTGCTGATGACACTTTAACAGCAAAAGAGCTAAAAACCCACTGTGGCACCAAGGGAACAGGACCCACTGAGGTGGAGGGCCTGTCCAGAGGCATTACTGACGGCCCCCTCAAACCTTGGACTCGTCCCTGCTGACACTCCTATGAAAAGTTGTGATCTTTCCAGATGCTTAAATTAGGCTGTGCTCTTTTCCAACGAATATGTCCTTTCCCGTGGGTGGGGTTAAACCCACGTGCAGCAGCCAACCTTGATATCTGCCCATGCTCCTTAGGTACAAAGAACTGACTTACAAAACGTTTCTGACGAAGGTCACCCACCTTAGCTAGACTGAAATACAGTAGTAATGTCATTTTCTTAATCTTCTAGAAGCTTTTCCTTCCAAGCATTGCAGTTTCATCCCTCATTTATTTTGTCTCATTTCACGTCTCTTCTTATGGCTGCTTTGATATGCTTATTCGCCAATATCTCACTTGAACGGCTCCACTTACTGCAGGTAATTAGCTTGGTGTTTCTGAGCTCCTGTCATCTGCAGTGCAGCCTGTTCTGCTGGCTGCAGCTTTTGTGAGTATTTTTTTTCTTCTTCAACCTTTTCTCTCCTTTTTAGTTAGAAACAAAAAGAAACTCATGATAGAATCAAGGGGCTGTGTGACATGACCTGCTTGTCAGTTAGTTCCTGTCTGAACTCAGTCTGTGCTTCCCTTTTTGGCTTTCCGCACATGCTTGGAGTTGCAGTGGAGATTTTAATCTGAGCTAGTGATTACGATCAATGCAACAAGGTGTGATAGTGGATTAATTAGCACAGATTAATTAGCTTAGCATGTTCACATGTTAAGCTGTACTCATGTACCTCTGCATAGGTAAAGGTAAAGGTTCCCCTTGCTCGAAAGCCAGTTGTGCCCGACTCTAGGGTGCAGTGTTCATCTCCGTTTCAAAGCCGAAGAGCCAGCGCTGTCCGAAGATGCTTCCCTGGTCATGTGGCCAGCGTGACTCAATGCCGAGGCACACAGAACACTGCTACAGTACCTATTAATCTACTTGCAATTTCTTGCTTTTGAACTGCTAGGTTGGCAGGAGCTGGAACCGAAGAAGGTAGCTCACACCGTCCCGCGACATTCGGGTCTCAAACTGCTGTCCTGGCTACCTTCCAGTCTGCAGTTCAGCGACTTAACCACTTAGCCACTGTGGCTCCTCTGCGTACCCAGATATAATCACTGTTGTTCTGTACCTGGGTACAATTATTCACACATTCCATTCAATGCAGGTACAATCTATGTACAGTGTGCATGGCTTGTTGATCTATACAAAATGAACCCATGTACTATCGTTCACATGGAAATGTGTACCTGGGTACCGACACTCTGCATATGGGAACAGTATAATGTTACCTACAAATAGTTCTTAAGTTTATTTCATATGTGCAAATGAAAGAACTCAGTTATAGGGTCTTGGCTCTATCTTTTCCAAGCTATATGGGGCCTTCTTCACTCTCTTATTCTCATTGCTCCACTTCATGCTGGAACCTGTAGTTTACCTTCTCCTGGCACCCAGACTGCAGAAGGCTGATGTTGCTCAGACACCAGGTCCAGTCCGACTCTAGTCTAGACTTAACCCTTCTTCAGCTCTTACTGGGATCCTTTACCCATATTCTGACTGAATATTCCTTGTCTCCCATTGGAAGTAAGGACCATCCTTTATCTCCTGAACTCCCTGAGCAGGAAAAAAAAATACTCATGGCATTATGGCAACAGGAGGAGAAAATGCCTTCCATCTGTTGTGAGGTTAAGTGTGCTATCCAAGAAAACCACCTAGAGTTTATCAGTGGGAATCTGGATCTGTGTGAATGCATTTTGGGGCAACTAGAAGGAACTCTCTGAGCCAACTTCCACCAGCTCAGCCCCACTCCCTTGCCTGAAACACCTTCCGTCTTGCTAGCTGGTGCTCTGGGTTTTGGGCTCTGGGATTTGCAGGGAGTTGGTGTCCTAGGTTGATTGGGGGCAGCCCTGCTGGGAGAAGGGCAGACCTGGAATTATCCTATGAATCACAGGCCTGTCTATTTTATAAATGGTTTTATATCTGCTGTGAGTTGGTCTGGTGGCCCTTGCAGGGGCAGACGGGCAGGATAAAAAATGTCTTAAATAAATACATAAAAGAGATGCTCTGCAAATGGAATTATATGCATGAGCAGGTGGCTTTGTGTTTAGGAATAGAAAAAAAGACAGTTGCTTTTGACAAAACACACTAAAACAAGCCCCTATTCAAGTAACAAAAATAAGCCCCCCAAACCTTATGAAGGCACCACATGAACGAAATTGGAATGTAATCTGAAAGTAGGCTGTAGTGTTCATCTGTCGTTAATACCTGTTGGGATTAGGAGCCTGCCCAATGCAAACCATTCTTTCCTTAGATTCTATCTACAGTACTTGCAATTTTCCCCGTTGGAAAATAGAAAAGCCTTGAAACCATAAAAACAAAACTGGTGGTTGCACTTCTGATGATAACGTGTTTGGAGCCAACTGCATTGTCTTTGCCCTGATTTTTTAAAAAGTTAAAGCAGATCCTAAATGCCATTCAATTACTGCCTGAGATTGTGTTATGAGAAACCACAGCACCATCTGTTGGTCAAATAATGCTAAAACGCAAGTTTGTCCTGTTAACGAACAGCTTCCTTTGGTCCCAGTATATGAACCACTTTACTCATTACAGTTTTTTGTAATACAAAACATTTCATAAAACAGCGCAGGTGGCAAAAAATGTGAATCCAACCACGTGAATTAAACCGGTGAGTGCACCAGGAAGTTGAAACTGATCAGTATTCCCTGCCCACTTACAATAGTGAACACAGATTTTTGTAACGTGTATGTAACATAAGAAATGGCCTTAACTGAAAGCAGCCTTACATTTTTCCCAGTTATAAGGAAAGGCATATGTGTGCATGGTTGTCCCCTCTCCCTTGCCCACATCAGTAGGGCAGTGGGGACATCACAGATGCCAGGAGTCATCTCATCCCCATTTTCATCACCCTTACTAGAATACTCCCATCCAAGAGGCAGCACAAATCAAGGTTATGTCCCTGCAAACAGAGTCTATCTGTCTGCCACATCTGCCATCAGGGTCTTGCTCTTTGGACAAACAGCTTCATCTCCAGATGCCTCGAGCTGCTTGTGGAAACAGAGAGCCTGGTTGGCCAAACAGCCAGCTGAGTAGCAGTTCCACTGAGTTGGATTGCCTTTCTGGGCTAAGCCACAGGCTGTAAGGTCTCATTTGAGCCCCTACCCCTGCGCCCAGGCATTGGTGGGTGTTGGGCACATTCCTTGTCCTGCCCACCTCTCACTCTCTGCACCGCCAGCTCCTCCAAGGGGTACTACTCTTCCTATCTCCCCCTTTCCTTCCCCTTCTGGTCCTGCCCCAATTGCTCCCTCATATCTCCTGGTCTTTCCCCTCTCTTCACCTGGGATGAATTCCACCCAGTCATTCCCTTTATCCTTTCTTCTCACCACCCCCAAGTCCTGTCTTCTGACCTCATCTCCTTTGCACATCCTGTCGGTTCTGTCTCGCCTTTGCCTCTCCCTCAGCCTCTCGCCTCTTGGCCTCCTATGCATCCTTACTCCCAGCCTTGCTTTCTCTCTTGTCTCCCTCTTTGCTCCTGGTCCCAACTTTTGCAGCTTCTCTTTTGTCTTCGCTCCTTTTCAGTGTCCACCTTCTCCCCCCTTTTCTGTTCCAGCACAGTGGCTTTTAAACCTCCCTGCCACTTACCAGCTGACAGTCCTCTCAGCCGATTAAGCAGAGCAGCGGAAAGGCTGTCAGTCACCACTGGCTAGACCAAACATGGTGGTGATGCCACTGTCAGGTCCCACCCCTGCAGGGAGGACTGCATTACAGCATCCAGGAAGTCGTGCAGCTCCACAGAACTCCATGGCCTGCGAAGCATATTATAAAGGAGTAATATAATATAATAAACATATTATAAAAAGGACACGTGCATGGTCTATTCCCCACCAATATTGGCCACCGGAAATTTCACTGTATTTATTTACAGAATGGATGGTCCACCCTTCGCATCAAGATGGCTAACAAAATCACATTACAATAAAATAGTAAAACAATTTTAAAAAGTAACAAGCATCAATTAAACATAACAACAGGGAACTGGCAAGTAAAAAATAAGAATTAAAAAAACAGCAATTCAGGAAGATTGTCATAGAGTACATGCTTTGCATGCAGAAGGTTCCAAGGTCAATCCCTGGCATCTCCAGGTGGCATTGGGAAGCTCTGCCTGTCTGAAGCTCTGGAGAACCACTGCCAGTCAGTGTCACAGTAGGCCAGTGATGTGACTCAGTATGAGGCAGCACCCTATGTTCAACTCTCATGCAATTGAAACAGGAATCTGGTGCCATTATTAAAAGCCCAAGAGAACATGGCAGACTTCATGGCAGACTTCATTTGGCAACTAAAAAACAGTAATAAAAGTTCAAAGTGAACAACTCTAGGAAGGAGAGGTTCATAATCCAGGTTCCACCATAGTAAGGGCCCCTATATCCAGTAGCCACCCACCTTGACTCAGAAGATGTGGGGCAACCCAAGAAGGGCCTCCAATGAAGACTGTAATTGATGGGCAGGTTGATGCGAGAGAAGAAAATCCTTCAGGTGCCCAGGCCATTTAGGGCTTTAATGATCACAAGGAGCATGTTGAATTAAGCCCAGAAATAAACTGGCAACCAACGGGGATCTTTTAACACGAGCATAATGTGTGCATGGCAGTCAGTCCAGTCAGTATGGCTTCCACGTTTTGGACCAGTTGTTGTTTTGAATGCACTTCAGTCAAGGGCAACCTCTCATACAATGCAATGCAGTAATCTAACCTGGATAATACTAGCGCATGGATAATTGAGGCAGGTGTGACACAAGGATGAGGCCCAATAATGCTGGTCTTTCCAGCAACTGTGAAAACAATTTGAAGCAGCCAATGATCCCGGCACCTGCCACTGACTCATTCATGGGTACGCTGGGACAACTGATGGACCTAGAAGCCAATAAAGCAGCCAGGTGGGGCTAGCCTGGCTTATGGCTGATTCACACCAGCCCTTTCCGTGCGCGTTTTGGCTTCTTTTCGTGCGTTTTTCATGCTTGCATCTGACGCAGCATGAGCTTACGACGCAGCCAGGAGAGATGGTTTCGTTTTATCTTTTTGCTGCGCTCGCGTTTAAGCTAGCGTTTATGTTCCTGGTGCTAGGCAGCTCACCAATCAGAGAAGCGCATTTCTCTTCACCAAATCACAGCTGCGCTTTCTTCAAGAAGGCGGGCAAACGTTCAGAGAACTGCTAGACGCACGTACAGACGCTAGAGTAGAGCAAACGTGCATGGAAGGGCTAGTGTGAATCAGTCTTAAAAGAGGAAGAGTGTAGACCACCCAGGGATTTCAAAAGAATGCCCATAGCAGGGCAGAGGGGATAATGAGATGGAGAAAAGATGGAGAGGAGAGGAGCAAAGAAAGAAGAGACCAAGTGTGATGACAGAGAAACCAAGAGCAGAAAGAAGAGAGGTCAAGAAATGGACAGGGTAAAAAGATGCTTGGAAGGAGACAAGGAGTGAGGAAAAGAGCTAGAAAGGGACCCAGCCAGGGTCTAGAAAAACCAACAAACCCTGGAGCAAAAGGAAATAGCATAAAGAAAACTCTCCTCCCCATTTTGAATGGCCTCACTGGAGAGTCATCTCGTGAGAAAAGGAACAGAGAGGGACAATATAAGGATTTGGGGTAACTATTGTATTTACAGCCTCAAAGAAAGGAAATTGGTATATTTGCAGCTCAGTGACCCTCCTGTGTCTGTGGGCGGGGAGAGAGAGAGAGAGAGAGAGAGAGAGAGAGAGAGAGAGAGAGAGAGTCACAGTTGTCTTGTCAGTCCCACCCTAGCCCATGAAACTAGGTAATTTTCTCCAAGAAGGCCCACAGCTGGCATACTGGAATCAACACTGCTACAATTGATACAAAAACTTTCAAGCTAATCAAGAAATCCTACAGCATTGTTCATTCATTTGGAGCAATAGCAGAACCCACAATATTATAAACACACACAACTGCTAAATTTGAAAAAGGGAGCTTTATTTCAATTCAGATATCTAAATAGAATCTCTATTTGAACAAAATAAAATTTGTAACGCATCTACATCTTGCTGTGACTCTCCAAAATAAATACTTTTTTTCATTTAAAATATTATTCAAGGTTGTTGGACCAAAGAGGAATGAAGTCTGTTCAAGAAATTTGCATAGAGTGACACATTCATGGGATGTGTTTTTTGGTTTTTTAAAATACATTCACTGATGGTGCAAACATTTGGCACTTAGCAGCAACATAGCGTAGCATGGTGGTAGCTTGCACAGAACAAAAACATCATGGCCACATAAGCTCAAGCACATTTTTAACTCTGTAATATTGTGGCTGACAAACAGCTAGTATTTTTTGACACTAAAAAAATGTCCTGATGTGTTCATCAGGATAAACTGTTAAAATGATTGTTTGCAATGCTGTACTCAAATGTTTGAGTCCTTTGATTTGTACAGCGAAAGCATGCATGACTAAGCAAAGGATTGCAGTCAACTGGCTGTGACTTGGAGAAGCGTGAGTAGCAGATCCATGTGAGAAACTGTGGCCTGCTCTTTACTTTGGCACAGCACAATGAAAAACGTTTCACACATCACAAGGAGGACCTCCAAAAGCAAACTGAAGTACAATTCAAGGGGTGTCTATTGCACAAAACACCTCACATTTTGAAGTGCAGTGCACAATGCCTTGCATACACATAGGTAGGATTTTTGATCAAAGTTTTTAAGACATTTCATTTAGTGGACGTTTGTACAATCATCAATGCAATTCCTTGTCTAAAATGATAGTGTTTTTTACCATTTGTTTATAAATACATTCTTAATCAGCCCAATCCTATTCCCTGCCAGCACACACCATGCAGCGCCGCTGATGGAGCATGTGCTGCATGCTATGGGGGAGGGCAACCACATGGCCCCAGAGAGGTAAGTAAAACGTTTTCTTACTTCCCTGTAGACTGCCTGGCCTACTATTGGTCTCCTCAGACCTACGCCAGATATTTTGCTGGCATAAGTCTGAGGAGACTCAGGGAGCATTTCGGGGTGGGGAAAGGGGAATAAGACTTTGGCGTGTGCCGCTGCTGCTGAGATCTTCCCCTCCCGCCATCTGCCCAGCCTACTTCCTGCCCTGAACTGCCCCTGCTGCCAACCTTCCTATTCTGGCAGGGCATCTGGGAGCTGCTGTAGTGCATGCAGGGCCTCCAGCTGTTTGCACTGGTGGCCCTGAAGCACATGACAGTGGCAAAAGTTTTCGTGCCAGTGTCCCAGGCATTACAGTTGCGGATTGCAAGGTCCACCACCATGAGGCCCCTTAGGATTGGGCCGTTAATGTTTCTAAAATCATCAAGAGCTTAAATATACCATATAATCATCCAACATATATATACAAACCAAGAAATTCAGGACAGTGTTTTTTTATCCTGTGAATGTATGTCTTTACACGATAAAGAGACATGAAGCAATGTTGATTAGTTTACACCGAACATTGCAAGAAGTGATTATGAATTCATTTATGAATTGTTTACTTTTAAGTACCTAATCAAAATGTTGTGACTAAACAGAAAAAGCAGTAAGACTGAAGAAGCTTGTGAAGAAGCAGAAGTAATGTATATTTTGTGTTTATGCTTCAGAACTCCTACTGCTATTGGCTTCTTGTACATTCTGCATCTTAGGATACATTCATGTAGCACTGCTCTGCTGCAGACGGCCCCCAGGATCACTTTTGTATGAGTGATGTATGTAAACTGGTGTATGTATGTATGTAAACTGCAGTATGTAAAAAAACCTCTGTAGGTACACCAGTCTCTCTGCTCCATAACTCAAATAGCACTGTTCCTTCATGACACTGGGGGCATAAGGTGTGTTGTGCAGGTACCCTTTTTTTATAATAGAGGGGGGGTGAGGGAGGAAAAGGCAAAGTCCGCAACTGCACTAGCTTTTATGAACACTTTTAACTGAAGCCCGAACGTTTTGGTTCTGTGGTGCTAATACTGAGCTTGTGCATGTTACAATAAATGTCTGCGGGTTGGTGGATGATGACCATGTGGATCATCATCCGCCAGCCCCAGATGAATGTTCAAATTTACAAATGTCTGAAAAAACAGATATACTGTATTATTATTTCCCCACTTTTCAAGCATACACCAATACATCCCGACAACCACATTTGGGTGGCCATCAACGTCTGTGGGCGTACCTCTGAGTTTTCAGGCATTCATGAAATTGATCTGGAATTGTCACAAATGCTGACGTTCACCAGATTCTGGAGAATCACCGTAACATACATTAACATGTGCAGCAATACTGATTTACTTCCAGTGTTCCGGTGCAAACAGTGACGAATCTCCTGCCCGATACTACTCAGTGAATGAGCACTCCTATGGTGATCTGAAGCACACATCATGTTACACAACACAGACATTTGCCAGAGTAGCTGGCTACATGTGAATCGACCAAGTTACAGGATTCAATATTATCAGTGTCTCACGAGAAGGGCTTTCACACACAATGTCCACACTGCAATTTTGCAGTAGTGTAGTTTTGCAGTTTGTAGTGTAGTTTTGCAGTTTCTACCCAGTCAAAGTAATGACATTTTAATATAAATTAAAAAAAAGTAATCAATTAGCTCAAAATTAAGTTGGAAAGGAGGGGATGATAGTGAAAATCGTTTAGGACAGTTTTTAAACCTAATTCGGTGTTATCAACCTGTGAGCTATGTAAACATAAATCTACATTTATTCTCTGGAGACAAAGGCTGGCCTTTAACAAACAGTACTTTTCAGTTTGTGATTTATTAGTCAAAGATATGGTTGCGTATTTTGCTGGCTTGTAGAAAACATAAGAACTTTATCAACAATTAAAAGTAACACTTATGTAGCTACTTACGTTCATTGCAGCCCACTGACACTCCCAGTTAGACCCTCAGGAGCAGTGGGCTTGTGCCTTAGTAGGATTGCATGGAGCCACCGGCTGGCTAACTCAGTGCCCCGTCCATTGTGTCTATACATGTGGCTGCCACGATTTGCACAACAGCAGTGGTCATGTGTCTGGACCCCATAAGAAGGTGCTTGTATTTCATACAAGGAGCACTTCCACATGATCCCCAGAATCTCATGAGTCTACTGCCAGACCACATGCTTCTACAGCCAATTGGACGAGGAGCCACTCAGAAACGTAACAAGGCAATAGAATTAAACAAGTCTTTTAAGCTCCACGTAAGCCTGATCAGTTGATCAGAATGATTGGTTTTTAAAAAAGAAAGAAGAAGGGCTATTTCATATTCTGAAATATTCTGTGTTAGTTTGCCTGCATGAGCAATAGTTTCAGGTGGCTGAAATAAACCTGACAAGTTGTATTGTTTTCAAAAACACGAGTCAGTTGCTTAATAAGTGCGCCAGGGCTGGCTTCGTTCATACTCAGGCAGTTCAGCTATGTGATGTTGGCATGTTCTTTCAAAGCTGTCCCATCTGCCTTAGATTTTTTTTCCTGTTTCTCCAAATGTTTTAGCTGTTCATCACCTTACAAATGTATTGAAGTCTCTGTTTCGTCTTTCTCCTTTGATGGTGCAGTTTGATTTGGTGGGGGTGTATACAAGAAACATGCTACACTTGAAAAGATAATGGAGATTCCTTTGGCCACTGCACCTATAGAAGAGGGAGGGGATATGATGTTTGTTTAGTTTTTGTAGTACCTTCCTCTTTACAACAAATAGCCCGAAGCAGTCCACAACAATCAGCATAATTAGGAAATTACAATTCAGAGATCAATAGAACACAGAAACATACTAGGATTCCAATCCTAAACACACTTATCTGGCAATAAGCTCCCCTGAACAGAATGTGATATATTTCTAAGTAAATATGTATAGAATTGTGCTGCTGGTGCAGCCACCATGAGCCACTGGTAAAAAGGACAGACACCAGCCAGGGCCCATGAGAGAGGGGTAAAGGGGGCAATTTGTACCTGGGCCCAGGGTCCAAGAGGGGGCCGGGGAGGCAAAAGAGGGGGCTCGGAAATTTTCCTATACGCAGGAGGTGCATGCCACACACACACTCACACTGTAGCGAAAAAAATGGATCCCTGCTACAGGCAGCCCTCGCTGGCTCCGACAACAATGATGTGGTCCTGGCCTTCAAGTCCCACAAGGCAAAGTGACATGGCGCTACTGAGGGGGCCTACATGCTGTGAGGGAGGGGCATGAACTCTGTCCCTGTGGCTGCTGGGATTTCTGGCATTCTGGTGGCAAAACAGGCCCTAAACATTTGAAAAAACAATGTGTGTGGCTGCTGCAACGCAAGACTGGACTAACAAAGGCTAGGCTGGCCTGGGTAGGTTTATTTGTCAGACAGTTATTTTATCAGTACTGTGAATTCTTTCTCCTTAGCATAAACAAATATTTTTTTTTTAAAAAAAAAGCCAGGAAAGCTCTTTTTATAAAGTAAATAGTATGTTTTGTGAATTATTTTGCATAAACAAAGATGTTCAAATCTAATATGCTTTCTTATCTCAGACCCTCTTTTATTTGTTTGTTTGTTTGTTTAAAGGCTGCCACCCCCCTTCCGGGCCTGATCCACCCACCCCCACCCCTGTTCTGCCCACCCGTTGCCACCCTCCCCCACTCGATTTCTCCCTCTCCCCTCGTGCTTTGGGAAGGACCCCAAAAGAAACTCTGTACCTCCTGATAAAATTCCTCTCAGAGGCCCTGACAACAGCAATAACAAAATAGTCTCAAAACAAGTTTGCCCTTATCTTTCAACCCTGCCAATTAAAATGTGAGCTCATTGATTAAAACTGATTGATCCACTAAAGTTTTGGGTGATTAATCAAACCAATGCAAAGAAAGTTTTAAAAAACTACGGCTGCAAGCCTTTATCAATTTCATCAGTAGGTTGATCAAGGTTTAATTAATTAATCAGTGTGGTCAATTTTAATCAGAGTGCTCAAATTTTAATTGGTGTGATTGAGAAATAAAGGCACTTTGGGACTATAATTGTTCTGGTGAGTTATGATGATAAGGAATAAAAATGACATTATGAAAAAGAAACTTATTAAAGACGGTCTTTTCTTCTAGCAACCCATGACAGCCTTTTGCTAATTATATTGTACATTTATCTCACACTTCCTTGAATATCTAAAAAAGACACCTACGTTGAAGTTTTGATAATATGCAAATTGACTTGAATTAATCAACTCATTAGTTAAAAGGTAGACAATTAATCGGCCAAGGCTGCATACCTAGGCACACTTTTTGGGAAGTCAGCTATACTGAACTGAGCGTGATTGACTTCCAGGTCCAGCCCACTGTTGAGTGAAGCTGCTGTCTCAGGTAGCCAATCTGCAGGAAGCAGTGGAGTGAAGGAAATGCCCCATGCATGACCCCTCCCAACTGGCCTCCACAGCTCCCACTGCCACTACTCAGCCTGACGTGGCCTCCACTTCACTTTGCACCCGACTGCAACCTCCCTCTTCTCCTCCCCATTATTATAAAAAAACAGAAGGGAGCAGAAGAGGACACATGTGTGGTAGCTTAAAGCTTCTCAAGAAGATGCTCTAGACACCACCACTGTCCTTCACACACTCCCTCTTGCAGGGGAGAGGAGGAGCTCTAATGAGAAGCTGGGAAAAGTCAGGAAGGGGAAGAGAGGGGAGAGCACATGCAGGGGCCAAGCAAAGGAGTGACAGCGACTCACTGAGTCACCTCAGGCATGGGTCAGTCCTGCTTACTTTCAAGGAAAAGTGCTTTGGATTGGGCTACATGTGTTCTTTAATGGACTGACAGACTTAAAAACTACTCAAACAGTGACTGACAGTTCCCCAGTCTCTTTTAGGTTCCACCATCAGATTTACTGGCTTCCATTTTTGTCACAGTGAATGCAGCAATTCACACTGAATCTGCATTTGTCCAAGCGAAACTCCTGCATTTGACCCCATTATGGCATGTTGTTCAGTCAGCGGTTTGATGTCAGGTTGTTCCTTCCAATCAATGAAAATCAGAGAGCAGTGAACTTCTGAATATGCATTCAGTCTGCTCAGAATATCAGACAAATGGAAACTAAAAAATTAACCATAACGATAGCTGCATTTCCACAAATCTCATATTTCCAATACATTTTCATTTGAAAAATATTCACTGGCATTATTCAGACCAGAACTCTCTTGTGAATAGAGCATTAGAGTTATTTGGTGTTAATGAGAGACACTTACTTATAGTCATTAACATATAGGCCATTCTTCTGTTGTTATAGGTCCAACATGATCCTTTCACTCCACATTTATCTTCTGACCACAAAGTACAAGTACTATCAATTGTAATGCCAAACAGTATTGGACCAGGTATAGTACCTGTAAAAGAGGGAAAGGTGCAAAATTAATTGTAAAGGCAACTCAGTTGAGATCATGCTGTACAACAGAAAATGGCGCATCTGAGATGTCATATACAGTACGGCTGATTCAGTGCCCCACTCCATTTTCTCTGTCCCCCAAAATTCCAGGGAAAATGGCAGGGGGTCTTCAATGATGGGTGGGGGGGCTAGGGGCTTTAAATTGAACCACCACCACCACTTCTGAGAGCACTGTTTTTCTGCTGGGCTACAAATGTATAGTTTGACCCTCTGTGTTTGTGGGAGGAATGCTCAGAAGTGGGACCATAGTGCTTGGGCGGGAGGGTTATTGCACTCCTGAAGGTGGTGTTTGTCTCATGGAGCATCCATTAGCATCCAATCCTGGTCCCACCCCTCCTCATGGCTGCTATATAACATGTCCTATCTCAAAAGTCAGGTTGGGATGGCATATTATACAATATGAGAATATACGCAAAACAGTGCTTGCATTTCAAGAAGGTGCCCACAACATAAATGTATCCCTACAATCTGCTTCAAAAGAATAAGGACAGAAGAAAAGTTTCTGTCCTCAGGATATGGGATACCATTCGCCAGAAATCTCCCCTCCTCACCCACCTGACAGCCAGCTCTGAACCTGAAGCTTCATAGCTCAGGAGAGAAAGGTTTCAGAAAGGTGGGAAAAGAAAAGAAAAATGTGTCCTTTCTTCCACAGTCTGCAAGCTGCAAACAGTGCTACAAGGCTGCTATTCTAGGCTGGTTAGCATTTTATTTATATTTGGTTTTTTGTTTGTTTGTTTGTTTGTTTAAAAAAAATATCCTGCCTTTCTAAAATAATTAAGGCAGCTAACAGCAATTATGAGTGATACATTCATAAAACAAAACTAAAAACACAGCAATTATCAAAAACAATAATAAAACAATATGAAAGAGAAGGGTAGAGCACAGCCCTGAACAGGAATGCTCCTGTTAGAGGCTAATAGCGCAATCCTGTGTAAACAAGTGCCGGAGGAACGCACGCTCCCCTGGCACTGAGTGTCGTAAAAGTGCCGTAAAGCACTTGCACGACACCAGGCGGCCCACTTGCCCCCGGTGGCCCACTTGCCCCCGGTGCAGCGTCCCTGCACCCACCGGACCGGGTATGTCCAGCACCAGCCGGTGCAGGTGTGGGCGGTCCGGGTGATGAGGGGGGTGGCCATTGGCCTCCCGGGCCTGGAGAGGGTGGGGATATCGGATGCGAGAGACGCCGATATCCAAAGCCCTCTCCAGGCCCAGTGTGGCCTTATACGGAGGGCTCAAATGTACGTGAGCTACAGAGTTCGTGTACATTCGATGAGGGCCTCCAGCCACTTACACCCCTTCCCTCAAGGTGCACCCGAGCTGCCCCGGGGCAGCCCAGAACCTGCATAGAATATGGCGTCCAACCCTTTAGACCGCCCGCCGTATCTTACACAGGATTGGGCTGCCCAGCTATGCCACAACATTTTGTTGTGGGTCCCTAATTGCTTTCTTACATAGTTCTTCCCCCCCCCCCGAAGTGTTTTATGACACTTTGATTAAGGAGATGACGCTTCCTTTGGCACATTCTTTTCTTTCACAAAATTCTAGTCAACTTTTCATTTATGAAAATATTCTTGAAATTAGATATGTGAAATGAAAATTAATTACATCGTGATCCAAAGGATTACAATTACACAGATGCCCAATGATCAGCTGTAGATAGGGGAGGATCTGTATTCACAAAGGGCACACACATAACTATGGGAATATCAGACATTAGTGATCCTTAGACTGATAACCATAATTATTGAGGTAAAAATTAAAGGCATACCCAGAATCCGTAGAAACAGCATCTGAACACCCATAGCAAACGATCGATGTCTATCTGGTACACACCTGTAAACCAAAGTTAAGGTTGAAGAAAATGTCACCAATGCAACTTTCCAATCTAGTATTTCCTTGGAACATTTTTACATTTTGAACTCATGTTTCTAATCATTATTCCTCCTTCGAAGTATCACAAAAATACATGACCTTTAAAAATATCAGAAACCTCAAACCGTGCCTTGTAAACAAAATAATCAAGTTCAATAATGTATCAGTAAATTGTTCTATGCTTACTTCTCGCTTTTAAGGAAAAGAAAAGGGGAGTGTGAAATTGGATAGTATTCTTTGGTTTTTATCATACCAAAGTACAATTTTCATTTCATGCGATAGTTCGAAAAACAAAAACACAGCAGGGGAAAAAAGGGATATCAAATAAGAGAAGGACGAATGATTCAACCGTCTAACAAAGTATCTAAACAAAGATGTTCTCTCTCAATCCAGCCTGCTGGCATGAGCTCTGATATTATTAACTGTGTGGGCAGAAATTAAGCACACTAACTCTGCACCCAGTGTTGGCACGTACGATACATTTAAATTCATAGAAATTTCATAGTTTGGCAATTAATTTGTGGGAGGAACAGTAAATAACTGCAATATAAAAAAAATGTTTGTTTTTCTTGACTTCTTCCTCAAAAACATTTCAGACACTAAAATAAAAAAAGGATGCAAAACTAGTCCACTGTACAAATGTTTTTCAACCATCACAGCTGAGGGGGTACCCTGATGTCTGTGCAATATGGTATACTTAGAGGCAGTCCAAAATGATGTATTCAAAAATTGGTTTTCGGTGTTATGAACACTGCTGAAACAGTGTTATGTGTTTTTATTCCATTTTTATACATTATAATCACTTTAACAATCACTTTAAAAGTGTACTAGGTAGGTGATTTAGGTAGTATAGTGTCAGCAGATACAGCCACAGTCATTATCAATATGTAGAGGTGTTAGAAGACGGTTTTATTTTTCGCAGATTTCGGAGGATTTTTGTGCAGAAAGTGGTGTTATGTGTTTTTATTTCATTATTACCGAAAAAGACTGCCTCTAGGTATACTATTTAAAGGGAAAATATCAAAAGTTCCACTAGATGTGTCCAACCTCATACTGAGGCTGCAATCCTATGCATGCTTACCTGGTCTAACAGTGCAGTTCCATTAAACTGAATGAGACCTACTTCTGAGTAGACACACATAGGACTGCACTGTTAGAGTAGCCCTTTTGATCCCAGTCTATATTATTCTATCCTATAAAGATATCATAGGTAAAGGTAAAGGTATCCCCTCCTCGAAAGCCAGTCGTGTCTGACTCTAGGGTGTGGGTGCTCATCCCCGTATCTGGCCGAAGAGCCAGCGCCGTTCAAAGACTCTTCCGTGGTCATGTGGCCGGCACCGTGGTCATGTGGCTGGCATCTACCGCTGTGGCAGGAAGGCTGTTACCTTCCCGCCACAGCGGTACCTATTTATCCACTTGCAATTTCTTGCTTTCGAACTGCTAGGTTGGCAGGATACATTATAATAATATATAATATTTCTGCTCTTACCTGAAATGAAATATGGAAATAGAGGATGGGGGTGGAAGAATACTTGCTACATAATTTTTGCTACATAAAGATTTTTAATGACAGACTATAGTGTTAGAACATTTTATAGGGCTCTGCAAAAATTACCTGAGAATAGCCACAGTTGTCGGTGTAACAGACAAAAAAGTAAAAACAACAGCAAAAAAGAAGATGCCAAGGAATATAGGAAGGACTGTACACTTGGATTTACATTTCCCCGAAGTGGCCCCATGCGTGATATTGTCAATAACAATTGTTGGATTCACAATACAGGAACAGTTGGTATACATCTGTGAATATAGTACATATAAAATATTAACATGACAAGCTCACGTAAGGTAAATTTGAAAATACGTACTGTCTCTTTAAAAACTAAAATCATATTAAGAGAGACATGTGGAAACTGACTGAGGAAACAGCAGATTCATTCTCCCATCTCATGCTCGCTCTGGGGCATATACTCAATGAGTGGAATGGCGGGCGGAATCACCCGCACTCAGCGGCGTATCTAGGGCGCAGCAGACGGAGCAATGGCTCCAGGCGGCAATTCAGGCTGGGGCGGAACGCCGCACCACCCTGAGTTGCCGTCCACCCTCCGCCCGCCCGCCCTGTCTCGCCCGCCGTGTAGCTGGAAATTCCAGCTACACGGCGGGCGATACAGGGCAGCAGGAGACCGCCCAACCGGCCCCCGAAGGTTCCGCCGGGTCCGCGCGGCTCTGGAGGCCGGGAGAGAGCGTCCGCCCGTCATGCCGGTTCGGCCCCTACTGCCCAGGCCTTAGCCGGCGATTTCGCATCGCCGTTGTACGCATGTGCGAAATCGCCGGCTAAGGCCTGGGCAGTAGGGGCCGAGCCGGCATGACGGGTGGACGCTCTCTCCCGGCCTCCGGAGCCGCGCGAACCCAGAGGGAGCAGTAAGCTGGGAGGGAGGCAGCGGGTGGGCAGGGGGCACCCGGGGGTCAGGCGGGCACCCGGAGCAGGGTCCCTCCGGGTCACACACACCCCCAAATCGCGGTGCCCGCACCAAAAAAATCCTTCAGGGCGGTTATGCTGCCCGGAGCAAGGGGGGTGTTGGCCACCCTCAGGGCGGCCAACACCCCCTAGCTCCAGGCAGCATAACCGCTAGCCTCGCCTCTGCCCGCAATATTTAAACTGCTGTTTTGCTCTCTCTCTCTCTCTTTTTTTTCTGCCGAGCACGTATACTTGAATTTGTGCAAGTTAAATGTGCATATGATGCGAGTTGACTTGACTTTACCCAAAAGTCTGTACACCCATCACTCAAGAACTACTGTAGTTGGAACACAGGAAACAAAGAAAATGAATTACCGGTAATCAATATAAATTTTAAAACAGCACATAATTGTTGCCAGCAGAGAATCTGCATGAACACTTTAACATCTAGAATTTAGACCTCAGGTAAATTGTGCATACCGTGACATGCTTTTCAGGTGTTTTCAAGTGCGTTGCTCTACATCCTGCATAGCACGGAGAAAAATACTGGATTTCATCTGTGCCACAGACTGGTACGTAATACGATCGTAAGCACTTGCAGTCAGCATTACAGGGGGCAGTAAAGTTTGATAATGTGCCTGTCCTGAAACAGAAAGGAAAGAATTATGTGAACTGAACCTCTGCAATGTTCTGCATTCCCTAAGAACATATTCTGAATCATTGATAGCTATAAAACATAGGCACAGGATTTGTATATTCAGGGGAAGAGGCGTGCAAGGATTCAAACATCATATGCATTATTCTCCTGCGGAGTGAAGGTCGGAAAGTCAACAGCTCAATTTGCTCCCTCAGTGCCAAATCAGCACCAGAGACTGAAGAAAGAAGCTGACCAAGGGTTAGTTCCAGTTGTGACCTCACTGAGCCACTGTCAAGATGTTATATGAAAATATGAGGCTGTCTTATACGTTCTCTGCTCCATTGTCGCCAGCGCTCTTGACTCTGACTGCCAGCGCCAGCAACAACTCTGACTCTGACAGCGCCAGCGCCAGAGGCTTTGGACAGGGTGTGTCCCAGACCAGCTATCAAAGGGCCTTTTAAGGATCTTGTTTGCTTCCTGCCTCTCCTCCCTTGCTGGAACTTCCTCCCAGATCACCGCAGGATGGCTCCTTTCCTATTGCCTTCAACAGTAGCGTAGCTATGGGGGGGCACGGTAAGTGCTGCACAGCGCTACACAGCGGTGCAAAGTGGCCCCTCCCACTTGCCATCGGAGCCATTCTGGCAGTGAAGGCAATGCTGCCTTCGCTGCTGGAATGGCTCCGACGGCGAGTGGGAGGGGCCACTTTGCACCGCTGTGTAGTGCCATTCAGCAATTACTGTGGCGGTGCCCCCAGCTACGCTACTTATCCTTCGAAATTCTCCTTGAAACCCATCTTCTCTGTGAAAGCTTACTGCTCCCAGTCCTTTTACCTTTACTGTGAGTACACCCAAGTATGCATATATGAAATAATGGCATTGTGATTCCCATTTAGACGGTTGCCACTCCCCTCCCCCTCCTCAGTTGTCTCCCTTTTGTTTCTTTTAGTCTGTGAGCCTATCAGGGCAGGGACCTGTCCTCTCATCTATTGTACAGCACTAGGCACATTGCTGACTCTCTCTATATATAAATAGATTAAAAGTGTAGATGCCAAGGGTTTGACCCTTCTGCACACAAACCATGTGGCCCACCACACAGGTATAGCTCTTCCTCCAATATAATCAACGTTAATTAACCAGAAATGACCTGAGCCATGCACAAAACGTCTGTTTCTCCAATCTAAAGAGTGAGACAGCAGCACAGATGCTGCATGTGCCCTACCTAACCTGATAGATGATGAGCCCTTTTACAGTCTGTTAGATGGGTTATACTGTCTGATGTGGCAGCACTAATCAGCTATCATGTGACACATTTATATGCACAGTAAGGTGTATCTGTGTACAGAAATTGGTTGTGTACATAGATTGCTCTCACAGGGTTGGAACACATATTGTTAATTGTGTCTGCATATCAAAATCCAGGAACATGACGACAAATTGCTCTTTATTGAGGGAAGGAACATCGAAATGTTGAAATATCTGCTATTGCTTCTTGTCGGAGTTCCATGTTGATGGGCGCTTACAGATTTTGAAAAATAAAATGCATGTCCTTTTTCTCTGTCAACGGCTATATTTCCTTTTAAATTAGACTCAAAATCAGGCAGATTTTATAAACTTAACCACGGAGTACACTTGGGATTTGGCCACATGATGATAGTGTTGGCAAAAAAAATGCAATTTGATTCCCATGTGTGCTTCTTGAAAGTTGTTGTTAGCACTGCCTTCCATTAAGCTGCGCTATCAGTGGACTCACATTAAGATACTACAGAAGTGTTTTTAAGAGGGGAGAAATGCATGATTTGTCATATTCTCCGACTAGACCAAAACTTCTCAAAGACAGACAGGTGGATAAAAGATGAAAATAAAACCATTTGTAAGGTATTTGTTCATAATCACACACAAAAAAATCCTATCAAGTCAGATATGAGGGATGATCGTGTAGGCGAAAAATTTCAAACTTTGTTCTTATATATGATAAGTGCGGCAAGAATTTTATATGCACAATATTGGAAGAATTCAGCGATACCTTCGCTGGAAGATTGGTGGTTGAAAGTTTTGGATTATGCTGAAATTGATAAACTTACAATTTTAATTAAGGAAAAGTCAGTTAACCTTTTTGTGAATAATTGGAAACCATTTATTGATTTTTTAAGAGAGAGAGAGAAGAACGACGTGATGATAGGTGGATCTAATGAATAAAATGTTGGTGATATTTTGGCTTAGCTGGATATTATATGTAGAAAATAGTGAATAGTATGCTAGTAGGATATATTGCTTTGCGCTTGCTATAACGTTTCGAAATATGATGTATTGTTTTTATGTTTTAATATTATACTAATAAAATAAATATATATACAAGGAGAAAGTTGGGTCCATATCGTAACTAAACAAATCTACTGTATAATATAACAAATGCACAGTGTAAAACTACACAGCGAAGCCTGTAGAACCACAAATTCAGCATAACCAGCTTACTCAGAGTAACATAACTAGAGAGTCACATGAGCCTTATGCAGATGTTCAGGTATTGTGTATAAGAATGTATGGTTGAGGGACAGGAAGAACACACCACCCAGCCCTGCTCCCATGCTGAAGCACTCCAAAACCCACCCCCCACAAACAATGAGAGTCCTGGGCCCCCAACATTCATCACCATAGGGAGAATCTCTTCCTGCATACAGCATTTGTAGCTGTGACCACACATTCTTCCATCAACCAACATTACTACCATCTGTGTAGGGCTTAACAGCCCGGTCCTGCATAAGGATCCGCGGCCGGCCCATAGGCCCAGCTGCAGGATCCTCAGCCATTCCTGGGCTGCTGAGGCATGGCACGGGGACTCCTCAGGGGAAGGGGACGTTCATCCCCTTTCCTTGGTGTAGGGCTGCCTGGGACCTATGGGCCTCCTCGAATGTACGCTGGCTCTCGAGCCGACGTGCATTCGAGGTGGCGAGGAAAGGGCCGCCAAGCCCGGGAATGGGGACAGGGATATCGCTGCCGACATCCCTGATCCCTCCCGGGCCGGCTCAGCCAACGGCCGCCCTCCCTTCCTTCACCTGCCTAAAGGCGTCTTCAACGACTTCACCCATTCTCCCTTGCTGTCTCTTATGCCTGCTCCCTCCTAGAATGTGGTGCCACTATCTCTCTTCTTAAAATCTTTCCACAAAATTTGCATGTTCCATGAGGCTCTTGACATAATGCATCTCCTCTCCAACGGAAACAAAGCTAAGTACATGCAACTATCTGCTCACATTCATCCCTCATTACTCCCTTACAATCCCACATTTGGAGAAGGGCTGTAGCTCAGTGGTGGGGTGCATGCTTGGAATTCAGATGGTTCCAGGATCAATCCCTGGCATTTTCAGGTCGGGTAGAGAAATGCCCCCAGAGAGCCCTTCCCAGTTAGCACAGGCAACACTGAGCAATATGGCAAGCTTCATGATGTGCCAAGGCGACTTCATTATGTATTTTTTGTCTCTCCCATACACTCCCCCACTTTTTGTTGCTCTTTTCTCTTGTTCCTCTACCCTCTTCTTTCTTCCCCCCCCCAATTCACACTGTAAAGTACCTGTACATTGACAGTATATAATAACAACAATAGCAAATTATGCTTATTTTAAATATTACTTAAGACAAATCATGCATTAAAATATACTTACCCATGATATGTTTCAGTTACCCCTGCAAAAGGTTCGTTCCCACAGTTGGCAAACAAAAACACCATGTTTAATCCAAATGCCACTATACACGTAAGGACAATAAACTTGATTATGCTTTTGCAGGACAATTTGAACTTGGAAACCAAGGTACCACTTATGATTTGGCCTACTGCTGCTCCTGGGACTAAGACAAGTCCTGGAAGAAAACAAAGCCACATCGAATTAGTGAATAAAAGAAAGAGAAAGCAACAATGAACCCATTCAAAGTGTAAACTGAAGAAAACATCACATTTTAATGTAACAGGCCCCACTAAAAGTAGCTGGAAAGCTAAGTTGTTTCTACACAATTATCACATTCCTCTTTCACAGTTTACATATTTGGCCGAACTACTTTGATTGTGCAGTCACATCCTTTGCAAGTCAGCCTTCCCAGCTCCGCCGGCCGAGGACTCAGGTGGCCGCCGGAACCAAGGAAGGTAGGATCCAGCAGACGGCTCGGTCGGTCGGCAGACGGGGGGAGGGGCGGCGGAGCCAGGAGGGCGGCCATAGGCCCAGCCACCCCGGGCAGGGACATGGCATTCACCATATCCCAGGCTCCACAGGGCGGCTGGGCCATTACACGGCCTCCTCCGACTTCCGCCAGCAAAAGAGCTGGCGGAAATCCGGGGAGACCTACAGACCCCAGCCACCATTACACTCGGGGAAGGGGATGAGCGTCCCCTTCCTCAAGTAGACTTTCATCAGGCAGACGGCCTTGGATGGACGGCCGAACTTTAAGTAGGATTGCGCTGTTAAATCCTTATGGGAAAGTTGGGGGGGGGGGTATGTAGACTATCATGACTGAGCCACAAGCAAGTGAGCTCATGGAGAGCTGAAGATGTGAGGTTCAGCCAGATGGGAACCAGAATGAGATCGATCCAAGTGAAGTTGTTTGCTGGTCAGAATTGGAGTCAAGATTAGGACCAAAGGGAATGCAGGCAAGAATGAGGATGCAAGGAAGGTGGCAGATGGACAGGCTAGAAGAGGGAAGAGCTGGCGGACATGCATACGTTCCTGAACAAGGCTACAAAACCACAAAGCCTAGGTCAAACGAGGCCTGACTGTTACCAAGGCCTACCCTGGAAGCATTTCAAGCTAGGCCAGGAAGAGGCCTGTACTGGCTTCACTCTGAAGCAGGGACATGCAGTGCAGGCAACACAGGTAAGGCAGCCTCGCCCCCTCGTAGTTCCTGGTAAAGTGCCACAGCCCAACTGGCAGGTAGCGTACACGCACAATCCCCTGGTTAGGCTGCAGTGCTTTACCGGGAACTATGAGGAGGCAGGGCTGCCTCACCTGCAGCGCTCGCACAGCACGTCCCGGCTCTGTAGCCTTGAATTGCTCTCTTCAAAGGGCATCAGTGGGCTGCTCAGGTTTAGCACTACACCCATCTCTCTGATGGCGTTCTTTTGGGTATGGGCTTTTTTGCCTACTTATGGGCAATTTCCACAAATGTTTGTTATTGTATCTTCAAAACCGATTCTGATTGCTGCTTTGGGATGTTATGTGATAAGTAGCATACAAGCTGAATGACAGAATTCCCAGTTGATCCTGATAATGTGCACTGCATCGTGCGCCTGTGTTTGCTCAGGGTATGTCCCTCTGAATTCAGTGGAACTCACTTCCCGATAAGTGTGCTTAGGATTGCAGCCTTCATATTTACGTGTTCTAATTATTGTTACCCTGCTTTTCCAACAGGGCCAGCCCCATCCATGGGGCTAACTAAAGTAGTTGCCTCAGGCAGCGGACTAGCAAGGGTGTCCACCATCCGCCTCCGATTGCCTGCCTGCCTCTACCACTCTTCCTCTCTCCCACCTCCCCAGGTACAAAAAGAGTACAATGGAGCAGAAGAGGGCTACAGCATCCAGAAGCCAGAAGAGGAGAAGGAGCGGCAGCTGGGGGGGGGGGCATTTGGTCCACTGCGTAAGGAGCCTTGGGCCAGCCCTGCGTCTGCATAGAAGTGCCCAAGGCTGCTAATATTCCAGATCCAGTTGTACTCTGTTACTGTTATTAAATACAAGCTGTAAAACACGTTAAGATAATTTCTGTACAATAAAATAAATGAATACATTACCTCCTAAGGTAGCTGAATAGCTAGCTGTAAATCCAAACTGATTTTCTATAAATTTGGGCAAGAACGTTGCAAAGCCAGTGGCAACTAAAGCTTCTAATGAATCAGCAATGACAAGACACATAAACACAGGGTTTCTCAGCAGGATCTAGAAAGAGGGGGAAAAATGACCTGAGTTCTCCATACACGCCATTGTGCTTTCGCTGGACGTCATGCAGATGTAGACCATGCTCTTGGCCTTTGACATCACTGCACAAGTTAACGAGTCTGATTTTCAGAACAACTGTTTGCAGAGCTTCCCTTCTTTGCAACTCAGCCTGCTATATTAACCTATACGTTCTCTGCAACTTAGCAACACAACATCAAGTTGCAGGGAGGGATCTGAAGAGCTACCAAACTAGCTCCATCCAATAATGTCAAATACTTCTCTTCTTTTTCTTCTGTGTGAACAGCAGAAACCTTACATTCATACAAAGTGTCTTCAGGCCCAATCCTCGCATTCCAGCAGCACAGGGCACTTTCCAGTGGCACAAAAGCCAGGCCACAGTCACGGGCTTCCAGGCCACTGCCACAAATGGGCAGCAGCGTGGGCACAAAGCAGTGGCTCCAGAGACCTCCGTTGGTGCCAGTAAGTTGCTGGCAGAGGCATGTCATAGGCAGGGAGGGAGCAGGGCAGGGGGAGTTTTGGAGAGGAAAGGGGGAGGGCAGGGGGGCGGGGAGGGAGGTGGTGGAATTCCAAGTCACTTCCGCTGTCATAAAATGGCTGCTAATGGAGCACACCACAACTCCACCAACAGACCCTACCAGTCTGCCGAACCAGGTAAGGTAGCAGTGGGGGCAGAGGGAAGGTGGAACAGGGAGAGGGCAGGGTGTGTGACAGAGGCAGGAGGGGGGTGTACTGGTGCTTGTGACCGGCACCAGTAAGCTATCCCCCTCCTCTCCTCCTCACCTCAACACTCCCCCTTTCTGTCATAGGACAGTCACCAGCTCAAGATGTGGTGCAGGACCGAGGAGACCCATTGCCACTACGCTGCATCCTGCACGGGAATTTCGTGGACTGGAGGTCTCCTTGATACAACCAGCCACGGTCTCCTTGACACCCAGCCATGGCAATGGGTCTCCTCAGACCTGTGTCAGCTACATTGCTGGCGCACATCCAAGCTGCCCCATGTTGGTGGGTCAGGCCCGGGAAGGGGGATAGGATGCGGTGTGTGGCAGCGCTGCCAATCCCACCCCCCTCCCGGGCCTGATTCGCCCACCCCCGCCCTATTACACCCCGCCCCACTTTCCTCCCTCCCCCTGCCATGTTCCTCCTCCATGCCACTTGGCACGGATCCTACCTGTTCCACCGTGTGCCGCTCCCTCTGGCAGCATGTGCCAGCCTGGGAAACTGACACGCCATCGTAAAGCACTTTATGGCACTTTTGCGACAGCTTGCACCAGCACAGCATGTGCTGTGCTAATGCAGCGATAGCGCAGAACTGTGCTACCAATCACTCACAAAATATAACACAAAATGTTATGTGCACATGTATTACTTATACATTCAACTCACAAATGTCACAGGATATGCAACTGGAAAAACCCAAAACAGTTTAAAGCTGCTACAAATATTGCTATAGATTCACAGCTCAGATTACCCAGAGAGTCATTGGGAAGTCTTTAATGCTTTTTCCAAGCTCTCTGTTTTCAGAATATAAGTTGCCTTCATCATGATGCACTTCAGAAATCTTTTCAGCTCGTATTTTATGGGAACCTACAAAAAAAGAAATTATAACAGAAAAGCATCAATGTTTTTGCTCATAGCATAAGGGCACGATGAAGAATTCTACTGTGTTGCGAATGGCCAGAGGGTTACATCAGTACAACTGCGCCCAAAGTTAAGAGAAACTATACAGAAACGGAAAAGATCATAAGATTTATTGTGGCCACTGCCATAGAAAAAAAAGGTAGTTTGGGCTTTCTGTTTATTTGACTTCTTGGATCCAACGCTTAAGGTTACTTGCCAAATGAGTTTAGTAGCCAAGGAGGCTAAAGAAATAAAAATAAAAACAAGGTTTAAAGAAACCGTAAAATAAATAAATAAATAAAATAAAACACTGAAGCCACACAGGTTACGTGTTCCAAATCCCTTTCACACTAGAACTTTAGGAGTTCCAAGTAAGGGAACTTCCAGTCAAGGTTCTCGTAGTTCCAGCCAAGCATTGCTTTTCCACTTGCAGTCCCATGTGGAATCACAATGTTCCTTCCACACTACTGCAGATAAGCATGTTTTGGGGACAGGGGTGTCACTGGGGGGGAGGGGAGTGGATCACCCCGGATGTCACCCCACGGAGGGATGACACCAAAATGCCTTTCTATTCTATTTGTTACCGGTGGTGCAAAAAGCACCACTGGTAGAAAATGGGGGTTTACATTTTTCCCAAGCCCCGCCGCAACACATGTAGGGATCGCATTTCCCAGGAGGCCTCCATATCGTGTGGTCTGGTATAAGAGGAGGCCCATGGGGGTGACACCATGAGATCTTGCCCCAGGTATCACCAACCCTAGTGACACCCATTTGGAGACATAGTAGATTGACCCTCCCCCCTTCACCTCTCCTGTGAACTGTTGTATCTGTGCATACCTCTCTCAAAAAAGATGGAACAGTATAACTAAGAATTGTCTTGCATGTGCAGTTCTTGCACTTCTGTACCGCTGTTCTTAGTAATGCATGTTCCACTCGAATAAAAGTGACAAATCAAGCACAAGGAAAATACAGGTGGACAACGGATGGATGATGATGTGTGGCACAGACCCCTCCTCAATAAAGAGTGAGTGGGCAAGGTATGATGATCCCACATTAAACACCCATCTGGAGTGCCCTATACTGTATATCCAACCCTTTAACAATGGCTCAACCCTCCTCCTTTAGTGAAGGTGTTTACCTGGCAAATGTTTTGGAAAATATGAAAACGGTGCAACCAAAAGCCACGTAGCGAAACCGCATATAACAAATGCTATCCACCAAGCGCCAATCCAGCGTGGATCTTCTGGAGTGATGTCTACTCTAGAAAGATATCAATTTAGCAAACAAGGTTTGAACGTAGCCATGATGAACAGAGTCAATTGACAGTATATTTAGCCAAGTTATTCTGCTTGATAGATGCTTTTCATTTATGCATTTTTGACATTTATCATATCGTTACCCCTGTCTGCCTCTTTTTACTGGTAACAATTATATAAACAAATGTATTCCTGTATCATTAGCTGGGGTAATGACTAGTATGACCCAAGCTACACATTACACAGAGTGAAGTGGTAATCTGAGGTGGCCGAATTCCAGACCAGACTACTACAGAATTCCAGATGAGCCTTTTCTCCACTGTGCTTAGTTTCTACATGCAATTATTTCCTTTTTGCATGGGGAAGCACCATAAAATATCACACATGCACAGTTTGAATTGGAGCAGTCCACAATTCTACCACCTCGGTTTACAGCTTCTCTCTTCATGTGTACCATTGTGCATACGCTTAAAGTTCTGAAAGTAGTTTACAGGTTCAACTACATATTCTTTTCCAACTTTAGTGACAGAAAACAAAATCTGCAAAACAATGACTTGGCTCAAGAGTATGCAGCTCAACTCCATGACTGATCTGGAATCTACACTCCAGTTTCTCAAGTCCAATCCAGCATCAGACCAAATTACCAGAGCTGTTATAAGGTGCCAGAAAGAAATTATTTCTCACCACTTTGCCAAGTACCTATTAGCTGTTTGATACACCCAAATACAGGGTATCAGGGACCAGAAATGTGAGGCTCTCTGGATAGGGGCCAAGGACCAGCAGAAGGCTACAACCAAACCCTTGGACCCTGCCCAGTGCCTGATGTCCCCCAGTGAAAAATGACAGCAGATGCCAAGAAGTGTTCCAAGTCATTGCTGCCACCAAAATGAAGTCCCCTCAATCTCTTGGTGGGGTGGGGGGCTTACCTTGGCAGTGGGGTTGGCAGTTGCACTGATGGCGGCCATCTTTCTTTTACAAATAATGCAACGTTTCATCATTGTCCCTGCCCCCATTGCTATGTGACCACAACACAAGTCATTGCAGTATTGATTAAAAAAAAAAAGTTACAGCAGCCACCACCAAGCTCTCTAGGCCACTGCTGCTCCCACTTGCAAGGTAAACTCCTTCTAGAACTTGAGAGGGTCCAGAAAGGCACTTGGCTGATGACCCCCATGGAACTGGAGCTGGCCCTGATACAAGGCTCAGTTAAAAATCCTGTTTAAAAAAGACAAAGGAAAGAAAGGTAGGATTAGTATAATGAATGAAAGAAAAAAAGTGCCTTGCCTTACATGATGATCGAAATCAACATAGATATTAAGCAACTGTCCTCCTAACACATAGCCAATAGCAGGACCCAACAACGACATGGAATAACCAATTCCTGGAGAGAAGGAAGACTGCAGTTATTGATGACATTTCTATCCCACCCTTCCTCTGAGGAGCCCAGGATGGTTTAGATGGTTCTTCCCCATCCCTTGTGATCCTCACGACAATTCTGGCAGGGCCAATGTCACCCAGAGCTGCGTAACTGAAAAGGGATTTGAACCCAGACCACCCTAGTCCTAATCTGACACTCCACAGTGATTTCTGACACATGTAAAGCGCTTTCAATGTCCAGAAATTGCTACAGGAAAATCATGCTAAACATTCATAAAATATTTCCACACAAATCTTCCACACATAGAAATAGCTAGAAAACACTGTCAGTCCAAAGTGCTGGGTGATAAGAATGCTCCTATTGGATTCTTCCACTCACCCACCATGCCCTGCTGCCCTCTCAAACCCAGACGCCAGTCCACATTCACCTCTACTCCTTGCCTGGGAAGGAATGCCAGGATTTAGTCTAGCAGATAATTTTAGTCTAGCAAATTTAGTCTAGCAGATCATTTTCCCAAGAAGGAATTATTCTAGTGTCTGAAGGAGTGCAAGAGGCAACCAATGGCATCGCGCTGAGGCCTCCTGGGGGGCACGGACCTCCTTAGGTTTCGTTTTCGAAACCTATTTTAACGTTTTTTTTACTGTTTTCAGTGTTTTTTTAAGTGTTAACGGGGCATGTGTTTGTGTATGTGTGCTTTTCCCCCACTTATCTTGAATATGGGACACTTCCAGCGACTATCTTTTTCCTGCGCCGGGCACATCTTCTCCCTGCGCCCGGGCCCTAACTCAGTAAAGCCCCCAGCAGCGCTTTTCACAGTTTGCGCAGGCGCAGAACGTCGACTGGAAACTTGGTCATTCTGCGCTTGCGCGAACTGTGGAAGATTTGCGCATGCACAGAACGACAAAGTTTCCAGTCGACGTTCTGCGCCTGCACAAACTCTGGAAAGCGCTGCTGGGCGCTTTACGGAGTTCACACCGGGTGCAGGGAGAAGATGTGCCCGGCACAGGAAGAAGATCGTCGCTGGAAGCGTCCCATATTCAAGATAAGTGGGGGAAAAGCAAACATACACAAACACATGCCCCGTTAACACTTAAAAACCCCTGAAAACAGTAAAAAAAACATTAAAAAAACCTGTCAAAAATAGGTTTCGAAACCGAAACCTAAAATTTTTGACAGTTTTATTGGGGGCGTCGGGGGGGGCGCCCCTACCTCGGGGGCGCCTGGCAACACCACTGGCTCAGGCAACAAGACATTTGGTCACTCATCTGCTGGGAAGGACGTTCCAGAGATCCAACAGGCTCTTAACAAATGGAAGGAGGCTTCCAAAGTCTGAACCCGAGTGCACTTCAAGAGCTCAGATGTAAAGAGAGAGGTGTGCAAGAAAGAGCTTGTAGTGGTGGATGTTGCAACAGTTCCTTTATCATGCTTCTTTCCTGTCTGCTGTGGAAAACCACTAGAAACTTGCTAGAAACTAGAAACAGAGGGAGCCCTCTAAAGCAGGGGTTCTCAACCTTTGGAAGCCCGGGTACCCCCTGTCATGGTCCAATTTTCTGAAGTACCCCTGATAATTAATTGCTAATTAATTGGATTAATCAATCAATTAATTAGCTAAATAAAAAAGTACTAAAACAATTTTAAATGTGAAAAAATGTCTTACTTAACTCGTGGGTGTGGGTGTTTGTGTTTGTG
This sequence comes from Plestiodon gilberti rubricaudatus, assembly GCA_026170595.1. Classification (NCBI taxonomy): domain Eukaryota; kingdom Metazoa; phylum Chordata; class Lepidosauria; order Squamata; family Scincidae; genus Plestiodon; species Plestiodon gilberti. The sequence goes on from JANXHW010000002.1 coordinate 45,266,150, forward strand.
TGTGTGTGGGTGAGTGAGAGAGAGAGAGAGAGAGAGAGAGAGAGACAGACAGACAGACAGACAGACAGGGGGGATTGCATTTTTCTAATTAACAAGTAATTAACTACTGATTCATGCTGATAATGGGCAGGCTCTGGCATACCCCCTTGCCATTGGTTCGCCTACCCCTAGGGGTACTCGTACCACAGGTTGAGAACCCCTGCTCTAAAGGGACAGAGCTCAACTCAATGGTACTGTTTGTCACTGTTTCTGCAGTTCTTATTTTGTTTGTTATTCCTTTTGATACCCATGCACTGTTAAATTACTATTACTTTTAATATAGCACCATCCAGGTGGAGGGCAGTTGAGAAAGAATGAGAAGATGGCTCTCTGCCAAAGGACTCACAGTAAAATAAAACTGACTCAAAGGAAAGAACAGAGGAAGGGAGAGGGGAATGGAAATGGGAAAACCAGGGGGAAGTATGCAAGAATTTCATGGACACTTACTTAGGCTTAGTTGCAATACGGTATGGGGACTACAGGGTTGGTTTAAGAGATTCCTAGAAAAGGGGGGGGGGGTTGAGGAGGGTTTCATAGGCAATGAGGGGGGTGACTGTTAGCAGAGTTGAGGAAATCAATCAGTCCCACACACAGCAAAGGTGCATCATCTAAAACCTTTTACTGCAACAACAGACTGCAAACATTACCCTGTGACCTTTCAGCAAAAGATACTGCAAGCAATACTTGAAGAAGAAGAAGAAGAAGAAGAAGAAGAAGAAGAAGAAGAAGAAGAAGAAGAAGAAGAAGAAGAAGAAGAAGAAGAAGAAGAAGAAGAAGAAGAAGAAATTGTAGAGAAAAACAGAAAAAGACAAGATGCTTTAACCAACAAGATAAGTTACAGCTTCACCGCTGCTGGAGAAGAGCATTGACACCCTTGGTGACTATACATTCATTGGGGTTCTATTCACATGTCTTTGCCTGTCCCACAATGACCTCATGGAGACATTTTGGGATGTAGTTCTGGGATGTAATTCCAGATGAATTGCTGCTGAAGAGTCCTACGGTATTGATTAACATCAGCCTGTGTATGTAGTTAGGCAGCAATGGCCCATGACCTTAGCAGGAGGATAGCATTGGTACACCTATCTCCTGATCAGGACAGATGACAAGCAGCAACAGGAACCTGACACCGAATTGTTCTGGGGGGGATGAAGCCATCATTAACATCAAATCTACTCAGCAAAAAAAGTGTAAATGTGCTAAATGCCACACTTCTCAAACAAGCAAAGACACTGAAAAGATCCCCATTTGATGCAAAGCCATTAAGTACTGGAGTGTGACAATGAGCAAATGAAGAGAAATCACAAAGAGATGCTGCACACAGCTTCCCACAGCGGCTGTATCACCCAGATAAGCGGCAATTTCAAAAAACAAAGTTTAGCTGAGCTTACCTATGTAGACGGATGCTTTGTGTTTGGGGACGCTGTCATCAATGAATGCTGTTCCCAGAGTGTAAAGGGGAGTTCCACCTGCTCCCATTAGCAGCTGTCCCAGCATGAAGACATAGAAGTAGTTGGAAAGTGTAGACCTGGGCCTGGCAGCACACGTGACATTGTGTCTTTTGATTGCAGACACTGGGCAGGTCTCTAGAGATACAGGCATTGCTCAGTAAATGAAATCTCTGTACAGTATTTAAGGAGAGGCAGCGTGCCTTCCTGCCTCTCTGTGCCAACCCCTTCTCCCACCGTGAATCACTGCAAGCAAGTGTCGCTCCATATGTGAGCCTCGTTCGGCAGAAGCGGCAGAATTCGACTTCTGGAGAATCGGGTGCTGCTTCCCACCACTGCCTGGTAAGCCAGGGGCCATAGTGATGCTTATCAGGCAATTATGGGTGAGCAGCAGCAGCAGCACATCACCATCTTCTTCCCCCGGGGCCATTTTACAATTCCCAGATATCCTGTCATGGATGCTGCATCAGAGGCTGGGACATCTAGGAATTTCAGCACCACAGGAGGAAAGAGGACAGCTTACTGCTTCTTCCTTCTCCTCACTGCCAGCTGGTAAGCTTCTGCTTACCAGCTGGGCCTGGGTGCCCAGCCAGGGAAAGCTAACCAGGCAATGAACTGCTTACCAGCTGGGCCTTGGGTGCCCAGCCAGGGAAAGCTAACCAGGCAATGAACAGGAAAGAGTTCTCCTTCACCATCGTTGCTGTAGTTGCAGGTGACAACAAGGAGGAGGGCTTGCATGCGTCCATCTACTGCCTGGTTTCCAGACACCATGAGGAGGCAGCTGGCTGTATGCACATACTTTCCACACACCACTGGGGGGCTCCAAGGGGCTTTTGTTTTGTTTTGCAAAGGCCAGACCACCACTGACTGCAGGTCGCCAGTTCTTCAACCTATCGGAGAATTTGATGACTGGCACGTCATCATTTCATCAGTGTTTACAGAGAAGCATTAAAATTGAGGGGGGCTGTGAAGCATCCTGCCTGAGATGACTCTTCCCTTAAGAATGGGTCCTTAAAACACAGAATGGTTTGAACAGAAGTGACAACAACCACATGGATGCTAATGAGAATCCATCAAGACAACTAATGACCAGACTAGACATGGCCCTGGAGTTTATTGGTAAATAGCAATTGCAGGGGGGAGTCCTGCCTGGGTCAGGACTGTGGCAGGAGGGAAAGGGTTAAATCTCTCCTCCTTCCACACCATGGTCCAGAATGGGCCCCCCACAGTTAGTTACTGAGAAAGGGGGGGGACTCATGCAGTGCAAAATAACATGTTTACTATCACATCTTGTTTGGCCCTAAAGAGTCAAAGGAAAAAAATGAAACTATCTTTCAGCTTCTGTGCCCCCTCCATCCCCATCTGCAATAGAGGATAATACTGACATCACAGAGCAGTTGTAAGGATTACCAACATAATATATGTGATCTTCTTTGAATACCCTTGTTTATTCGAATTACAATATCTGCATTTATTTAGCTATATAAACCATGTTGTGGATTTTTTTGTTGAAAAGTGGTATATATTTTTATTAATAACACTCAAAAGTTAATGTGATGATGATGATGATGATGATGATGATGATGATGATGATGATGATGAGATACAACAATCGTAAGATTTAATTTTGAATCACTGCCGTTGATTAAATATCACAGATTTCTAAACAGGCTTCGAAGCAGACATAACAAAAAAAAATAGTGAGCAGGGGAAATGACATTTCTCTGGGCCCACGAATCTTTAGAATGCTGAAGGCATGCTTCCAAGTCAGACGAAGTCCTTCAACAATCAGGAATACCAGAACAGGTTGCACATTATTAGCGTAACAATATGAAATGCCACTAGGGGGAGCTCCCATTTAATTAATATCTGAACAATTGTTTAGTAAAACAGCATTTACCTGACTACATGTGTGGAAGGAACTGGGTTGTGAAGAGAAAACAAAGTGATTTCTTCACATTGTAGGCACCTGATCTTTCTCAAAGTGATGAATTGCTGATACCATGCATTATTCCAAGTGCATCAGATAGCAATGAATATCATTTTCACCGAGTAAAACTTGACAGCACTGACAACATGCCCATCATGATGGTGGGTAAAGGGAGGATCTGAGTATCGCAAGGATTCCAGGGGTGAATAAATACAAAGTAATTCTCTTGGTATCTGTCAGCAGAGCCCACGTCACAAAGTGTCAAGGTTCACTTCTCCCCTCTGCTATGATGCTCCAACTGCAAGTCCTCTTTAAATTCGCATGAGAAGGAAGAACATACAAGCAGGAAGCCCTCAATCAGCTGATATCTAGTAGCTGTTTGGAAGTGCACATACCCATTTCTACAGACTTGAGAGGACAAGGCTTGCCTCCCGCTCCATTACACGCAGGCTTAGACCCCATTGCAATGGTTCCCTTAGGCAACTGCCTTAAGTTTCTCCCATACTAATGAATGGCTTCCATGCACCTCTATGGGAACAGGTGAACCACTGCAGTTGGGACATCATAGCACTGGAGGGCATCGGGTGGTGGGTTGGAGGAAGGCAGTAAGCTGGCATGGTGTCCTACAACCTGCGCCTGCTCACCCTCTAGAAAAAAAGGCGCCAGAGGGGGGACATGATTGAGACGTATAAAATTATGCATGGGATGGAGGGAGTGGATAGAGGGAAATTCTTCTCCCTCTCGCATAACACCAGAACCAGGGGACACACTGGCGTCACTAGGACGCACGACACCCCAAGGCGGGGGGGCGCGCGTCGCCCCAGTGATGCCCTTTGGGGGGCCCCCGGGGGCCCCCGGCCCCTTTGCGTTGCCCTCTGGACGCTCCGAGGCCGGCCCGGGAGCCGGCCTCGGAGCGTCCGATCTGGCCGGCGCTCCAGGGCCTTCTGAACGAAGGCCCACTGCGTCAATACGCAACCTTTTCCGGTTTTCGCGCACGCGCAGAGACCGTTTTGAGGGCAAGGGCCTGCCCTCTTGCCCTCAAAACGATATGTGCATGCGCAAAACCCAAAAAAGATTGCGTATTGACGCAGTGGGCCTTCGTTCAGAAGGCCCTGGAGCGCCAGCCAGATCGGACTCGCCGTCGGAGCGTCCGGAGGGCAATGCGCGCCACAGAGGTGGCGCGCGGGAGTGCGTGCAGGGTGCACGCGGGGTGCGCGCGTCACCCCTGTGCGCGTGTCGCCCCGAGGCGGCCCGCTCCCGTCGCTTCACGGGAGCGACGCCAGTGAGGGGACATGCACTAAAATTGAGTGGAGAGAGTGTTAGAACAGACAAAAGAAAATACGTCTTTACCCAGCGTGTAATTCATCTGTGGAACTCCTTGCCACAGGATGTGGTGATGGCACCTGGCCTAGATGCCTTTAAAAGGGGTTTGGCCAGATTCATGGAGGAAAAGACCATCACAGGTTACAAGCCATAAGCAACCTCCTGGTTTTAGAAGTGGGTTTTCTCTGTGCCAGGTGCAAGGGAGTGTCAACGGGAAACAGGTTATCTTGTTGTCTTGTGCTCCCTGAGGCATCTGGTGGGGCCACTGTGTGATACAGGAAGCTGGACTAGATGGGCTTTTGGCCTGATCCAGCAGGGCTCTTCTTATGTTCTTATGTTATGTTCTTCCTGTCCCATCCTTGCCACCAGGTGTCCTCTGCTCCACTGACTAGAACTGGCTGAAATATTTTCTTATCTTACTGCCTTCAACAAGAGACAAGCTGCCATGCTGTATGCCAGCTGCAGCTTCCAAACAATCTTCAATCAAAGGCATCCCACACAGCGCTAATTGCAGCAGTCAGGATTTGATGTTACAAAGGCAGGAACGATCGTTGCGAGATTCTTGCTCTCCATGAATGGCTGCAAACAATGTACCAGCTGTAACTGATAATAATACATATCTATTACTGCAGAATGGTCTAAAAAGACGGGTGTATTTTCCATGTCAGTCTCTAGAAGAAGATTGTCCACAATGCAACCATACCAGTCTGAATTCTGAGCTGGTTTTGGAAGTCATGCTGACATGGGCTAAGGAATGATGCATCCTCCACAAATGCTTGGAGTCGAGCCACATTCATGCTCACACACATATTTTTAATGCTTTGGTACCAGTCCAGGTGGTGGAACAGGACATTCAGATGAAATAAATAAGCATTTTTCAGATCTCGCCCACGTTCTTTTTTTCTCCACCTCCAAGTTCCGGGAATCAGCTGCTGCCTGCTCCAAAACATACCTATCCTAAATTACACCTTAGCATGTCAAAGCTCATTCTTGGGTATCTGCGACAGAAAACTACTGGACAAAAAATGGTGATCCCAGATGGCTGTGGCTTATAAGATCTCGCTGTTAAGGAAGACAAAACAAAACTAAAACTTTCTAAAAAAAAAATAATTCTAATAGAAATATGCTTATATTTACCCAGTAGTAGGTCCAACTGAGTTCAGTGGGGCTTAAAGGTTAAAGGTAAAGGTGACCCCTGACAATTAAGTCCAGTCGTGTCTGACTTTAGGGTGTGGTGCTCATCCCCATTTCAAAGCCGAAGAGCCAGTGTTGTCCGAAGACGCCTCCGTGGTCATGTGGCCGGCATGACTCTCCTTGCCGCAGCGCGTAGCATGCGGCTGGAACACGGAGCGCTGTTTACCTTCCCGCAAGCGGTACCTATTTAGCTACTCACATTAACATACTTTGGAACTGCTAGGTTGGCAGGAGCTGGCCAGGCAACGAGAGCTCACCCCGTCGCGGATTCAAACTGCCGACCTTTCAATTGACAGCTCATGGTTCAGCGGTTTAACTCACTGCGCCACCCGCTGGCCTTACTTCAGTGGGGCTTACTTCCAAGTAAGTGTGCATAAAGGCTGATTCACACTAGCCTTTTCCGGCGCGCATGCCCTGCTCTAGCGTCTGTACGTGCGTCTAGCAGTTCTCTGAACGTTTGCCCGCCTTCTTGAAGAAAGCGCAGCTGTGATTTGGTGAAGAGAAATGCGCTTCTCTGATTGGTGGGCTGCCTAGCACCGCGAGCATAAACGCTAGCTTAAACGCGAGCGCATCAAAAAGATAAACCGAAACCATCTCTCCTGGCTGCGTCGTAAGCTCATGCTGCGTCAGACGCAAGCATGAAAAACGCACGAAAAGACCAAACGTTAAGCCAAAACGCGCACGGAAAGGGCTAGTGTGAATCAGCCTTTAGAGTGTCTGTACACACATACTTGGGAATAAATCCCATCAAAAGGGGGGGGGGGCTTACTTCTTGGGAAACATGGTCAGGATGTCTTTCCAAAATTCAAAATGTACATCACAATGGTATGTTATTTTCGAAGGCACAGAGAGAACTTTTGGACACCGAAAGAACCAGGCACACTGATCACACTCTATGAAGAAATATTTTTCTCTTTTCTTGCCACTCCTATGCAGCCTGATCCCTGTCTCCTTTGAATGAAGTCTCACTGTGTTCAATGGAAATTACCCGTAAGATAACATGCACAGAACTGCAGAGTGAAATTACAGGGCAGCCAGAAAGAGATTGCAATGTGATCCTGACCATGTTTACTCAGAAGTAAGCCGCATCGAGTCCAATGGAACGTACTCCCAGGAAGGTGTACATACTGCGATGCTTTGTTGCAGGTGCCTACTTGTGGGGACATTTCTGCAGAAACACGCCCAGGATTACACTGCATGGATGCAATTTGGGACAGTCCACCCATGAGGCAGACTGAATCAGCTATTTCAGCCAGCAGGCTGGGAGAGACAGTGACCCGGCAGGAGGTGCACCACAACCACCAGCTCCACTTAGCTGCTGAGATCCTGTTTGCAACAGCTCTCCAGTGACCAGAAGAGGACCACTGCCTCCCTCTGCTTCTGCAACTGCACTGAGTGGGCAGAGAGGATCTGGGGAGTGACTGAGCCCACCCAGTCAGTTTTCAAGACACAGCAGGTGACAGTGGAGGTGAGGAGGAGGAGGTGGCCATGTGGCCAGGCTCACACGTGCCAAGGAAACTGTTTCAAGTGCCACCTTGTTTTTTGGGGTGCAATGTTGGTAACCATCTTTTCTCCAGTAAGGGGCTACGATTAACAAACTGTAATTACTGTATATTCATATTCTACTTCTCGTCAATGTAAGCTTCTCTTCCAGGACTCAAAGCAGCTTCAGAAGGGCCACTTTCTAAAATCTAAATACCTAGGCCACAGTGGGCTGCTTCAATCTCACATTTTGTCTTTCTTTCTGGACATTTACAGCCCAGTCCTACCCAGGGTCGGCCCAGAGCATGCAGCAATACTGACACAGGTTCTCTGATTGCTATGGGCTGGCTGGGGATCAGGCAACAGCGGAGAAGTAAATTAATTTTATACTTACCTACTCTGCCACTGTCTGGTCCCCAATGGGCCTACTCAGATCTATGCCAGCTCTTTTGCTGACGTAAATCCAGTAGGTCTAAGGGGGCATGTTGGGCCCATGCCGGGGCATAGCTTCTCAGTGCAGCCGTCGTCACTGAGATCCGTCCCCAGCCTGGCCCGATTCCTACCCCAAACTGCCCACAAACCAGCCCCCCGAGTCTGTCATCTTACCTGCACTAGCGGAGCATCCAGGTAATTCTGATTCACACACAGAGCCTCCGGTAGCACCAGCAGCTCCACAGTGTGTGACAGAGGCATGACGTTTGCGCCATTGCAAGGTGCCTTATGGCAACAGATCACTAGATCCAAGTGGCCCATTGGATTGGGCCGTTAGTCTTCCTCCTATTATAACATTTTTCCCTATGCCATAATATACCCACAAATTAAATTTCAATTGAGAGTGCTGATTATAAAGGGAGGTAGTATGCTGGCACAATCTGAATCTCATGACATTAAGAACATCCTGAAAATATAGCACTGAGCCTCAGATGACTGCATCGCTATCTAAGAAAACCACAGAGTTTAATATTTTGCTTATCAGTCACACCCTAAACACACTGGGAATAACAGACCCTCCAGGCACTTTTGAAAGGTTCAGAAGATTATGAATTTTCTACTCCGAGAGAGACAATACTGGGATGTACATGAAAGTTCAGCAAGACACTAAGGACTAGTGATACAGTATCAGGGTACCACAATTTTTAAATTTTATTTAAAAATTGTTCAAGAAAAGTCATTTAAAGTATTGCTATCTAACGTGTGCAAAAGTCTTATGAGCAAGAATGGATCCGCTTCTGAGCATTTACAGCCCATTTCTCTTTCAGTGTCCCCCATAAACTGCTTTTTAATTTTAAATGTGGTTTGAGGTTTTGACAAAACGGAATTACAGAAGCAGAAATGAGCATGCAAAAAGAAAACGAAGCAAACGAGACGCACGCATTTATTTGCTTTGGGCAAAAGAGCACTTTAGAAATGTCCAGAATCGTATACTGTATGTGTTTTGTTTTTAATGATTGGTTTTATATATACTGCAGGTCTGGTTATAAAATGTTAGAAGTTTTACAAATGACTACATTCACAGCAAGATTAAAGTCCACTTTCTTTCTACAAAAGAAAACAATCTAGGGTAATTTTCTCTTCTCACACTGCGTTGCCTTTTCTGCAAAACCTTCTCATATTTCCTGTCCTTCATTTCCCATGATGAACTAGGGTTAAAACATCCCTGTCAATGTGATTTTTAAATAAAAACAGCTTATGTCCTATTTTGATAAGAGATCAACAGGCGTGTTTCAACCATATTTCCTAATAAGGCGCATGACATTAACTGTTGGCTTTTTAATGTAACTACACTATTATAGTAAGACTAAACCACTTATCCTGACAGACTGGTTCCCCAGACACAAAAGCCACCACAAACTCACTGAGCTTGTGAAACTCAAGTATCACCTTAGTAAAGGTGAAACTTAATACAGTACTCCCCCCATATCCGCAGGGGATATGTTCCAGGCCCCTCTGTGGATACTTGAAACCATGGATAGGAGCAAAAAAACCCTCCATGGTTTCCTGAGGGCCCCCTGCCCTGCCTACCCTGCGGGCAGGCATTTGCGCCCCCCCCCAGCTCTTTTTTTCCTTTCAGCAAGCTTTGTTTCTTCCTTAAAACAAACAGAAGCAGCCTCCATTGCAGGCAAGTAGAACCAGACTACTTGGGCTGGGTTTCTGTTAACCTTGCAGAGCCTCTCTAGGACTTAGTCTCGTTCTACTTGCCTGCAATAAGCAGCCAGAGGCTGCTTCTCCTGTATGTTTAAGGAAGAAACAAAGCTTACTGGGGAAAAAAGTAAAAGCCGGGGGGGGGGTTTCCACGTGATCTGTGGATAACTGAAACCGTGGATAGCGAATCCGTGGATATGGGGGCCCACCTGTATCACCTTTACAAAGATTTTGAAATTGCTCAGAGTTAAACACTGAAATGTCATGCTTTCATGTGACATCTTTAGAAACCCTTCTGTGGTATCACATCTGCAAGTTTGCCACATGCAAAGTAGATTTCAAGTTGAGGCAAGTTGTGTAAGACGTTGCTGTGTTCCATTTTGGCCAGGAAGTCTTTTCCAAAGAGATGCAACTAGGAACATACGCACATGTTCTCATGCAAGGACTAAGCCACCTGCCCAATCCATACAATCCATACCCCACAATTTCGAGGGCTATCAATTATGTAGATCCCTATGCAAACATGACAGCCAATTTATGGGGTATCAGGCAGGCCAGAGGATTATGAGGGCATGTGTAATCCCATTTTGCCATCACATGTAGTTCAAACACACACCTTCGTAAATCTTAGGAGCAATGAAACAACCTTAAGACGGGGTGAAATGGGGTGGGAGGGGGGCAAAACTGGGCAGGGAGGAATGGGAGTGTGGAGGTTGCAGGAGGGGGTGGATCCGGTGACGATAGTGTACTCCAGATCCTATCCCCTCTGGCAGCAGCGGCCCTTCCCCCTTTCTCTCTTTGGACTTGCGGTAGCAAAATCACTGGCGTCGGTCCAAGGAAACCCACTGCAGATCAGGAGGCTTACGGAGGGGTAAGGGGATTTAAAAATTCCCCTTCTGGAGCCTCCCAAGCCCCCCCCCCCCACTGGGTACAGTGCACTCGTTTTTGGCATGGCTGCACCAGCTGGTGGGGGGGAGGACAGGATTGGGCTGAATGTCTCCTATATCTGGGTCTTCCTCAGTCCTACTTTGTCATCCTGCTCTTATGATTTCCACCTTGACCTGCTTCTCCTGCTTGTTGCTTCAGGCTCTGCAACCCACCCATCCACCCCCAATCTCCAACCTGGATTTCCTGTCTCATGCTACCTTCTTTACTCCTGTGGCCCTGGACATTGGCATCCATATTCAGTTATTCACAACTAGTTATGTGCAACAACTAGTGGTTCCAGATGGAGATGTACATTCCTATCCACATCCAAAGAGGCATTCAAACAGTTTGTGCAGTGTGTGCATAAAATAAGGGACAAATAACAATGCTAAGGCATGGAATGAAGATGAGTCTATGATTTACAGCAGATGGCACAAGCCATTCAAGAATTAACGGTAAACTCTAATTGCAAACAATGAACATCCCATGGCATTTTCAGGTCAGTTTTAGAAGCCTCATACTTAGCACATGTGGATTAACTGTACTACTCCAGTATGTTGGTATCAGTTCCTTCCTGAATATTGTTTTAGATGCTATATTTAAAAAAAATAGGTAAACAAACTAATGAAAACTAAAATAAAAACTAAAAAGTTCAGAATGCAAATATTGAAACTAGGAGAACACATGCAATATGTTTGAACAGGAGAATACAAGCAAATGATAGAATGATTAAAATGATTAATAATCTTGACAAATAAGATCATGCTGAAAGGACTATTCAATGAATGCTGTTTCAACCTGGTCATAACGACCTGCTTAAACTATCCGATTAAATGCTGGCAACAACACTAAGGACTGATTACATGGGCAGTTAAAAAATTGCACAGAACAATAAATTCTGGCTGTGCCAAGCTTTTCTAACTTCTTCAACATAGGTTTATCACTGGCGCTAAATTAAATGGGCATAATTATTGATGGATGGATCAGCAGCCAGCAGTAAGAATATTTGTTGCCGAATAGTGAGGAGCAAAGCAATGATATAGGTAGGGGGCTTTTCACCACTGTTAACACGGGAACATAAGAAGATCCCTGCTGGATCAGCCCAAAGATCATCATCTGGGCTGTTTCCCAGAACAGCCAACCAAATGCTTCTGGAAAGTCTTGTTCTCCAGAGTAAACTTCCTAGCTCATCAAGCTTTATTTATTTATTTATTTATTTTTCACATTTTTATACCACCCTTCCTCCAAGGAGCTCAGAGTGGTGTACATATTTCCTCCCCTCCTTTTTGTCCTCACAACAACCCTGTGAGGTAGGTGGGGCTGAGAGATAGTGACTGGCCCAACGTCACCCAGGAAGCTTCGTGATCTAAGGAATCATAAGTAGGCCAGCGGGTGGCGCAGCGGGTTAAACCGCTGAACCATAAGTTGTCGATCGAAAGGTCGGCAGTTCGATTCCCGCAACGGGGTGAGCGCTCGTTGCTTGGCCAGCTCCTGCCAACCTAGCAGTTCCAAAGCATGTCAATGCGAGTAGATAAATAGGTACCGCTTGCGGGAAGGTAAACAGCGCTCGGACATGACTGGACTTAATTGTCAGGGGATACCTTTAACACAGCGTGTAATTCATCTACCCAGCGTGTAATTCATCTGTGGAACTCCTTGCCACAGGATGTGGTGATGGCACCTGGCCTAGATGCCTTTAAAAGGGGTTTGGACAGATTCATGGAGGAAAAGACCATCACAGGTTACAAGCCATAAGCAACCTCCTGGTTTTAGAAGTGGGTTTTCTCTGTGCCAGGTGCAAGGGAGTGACAACGGGAAACAGGTTATCTTGTTGTCTTGTGCTCCCTGAGGCATCTGGTGGGGCCACTGTGTGATACAGGAAGCTGGACTAGATGGGCTTTTGGCCTGATCCAGCAGGGCTCTTCTTATGTTCTTATGTTCTTATGAATCTAAGACAAAGTGACTGAGTAATAAAACTATTTCTCTGAGGATACCCTCGGCAAAGAATTATCTAGGTTCCTGCCCAGAGGTGAAAATAGAAGAAACCCACAGCATGTGATAAAAATAGCAATAAAATAGCTTGAAACATTCTCCTGAATATGCAAACATGATATGCAGATACTAAATGACAGATTCATGTATAAAAGTGGTCTTATCTAACAACCCAATCCACTGCAATTCCCCACACGGTGATGCAGCATTGCCAACATGGCATACGCTGAATCCTGCGGGGGGGGGGGTCAGGTTTGGGAGACCTCCTTGGAGTAAGCCCCTGCAGACCCGGTGGGTAAACTCGGACCTGCAACAGCAATATCGCTGGCACAAGTCCGTGTTGACCTGGGAAGGTGGACCAGGCCCAGGAAGGGGGGGGTGTCAGGATTTGGTGGACACTGCTGCAGCCGAACCCACCTCCTTCCCAGATCTGTTCCACCCTCCTCCCCATCCCCATAATCGCCCCATTCCTCCCACCCTCCTCCCCGTTCTGTCCCCTTCCCAGCTCCTGCACAGCCTTACCTGAGGAGGCGGGCATCCAGCATCTGTTGCTGCATGGACACGGCCACTCACCGCTTATGACAGCGGCCAGGCTGTGCTCTCCAGCAGAGTTGCATTTGCAACAACCGCAAAGCGCACTATGCTGGCAGAACACGTGTTCCACCAGCATAGCATGCGGTTAGGATTGGACCCTAAGACATGTGAAGATCTAATGTTCACATGGATGCTAACCATCTATTGGGTGTGGCCAAGAGCATGCCCCCTACCTCCCCATCTGTGCAGCATTTATCTGCACTGGCAAATGCCATACCTGGGGAAACTTGTTCCCTGTGATTGAGAATGCTGGGTAACCAACGGTCCCAATCCTGGGGAGAAAACCTCCCTGGCTGCAGCATTTGTCAGTGCTGATAAGTGCTGGACATGTGGGGGAAGGGGCATCATGAATGTGTCAGCAAAGAGTGGTCTTTATTAGTGTGCCTTCACCCTTCCCCATCACATGTACAGCGCCCACACCAACTTGACATCTAAGCAGTGCTCAAGACAAAACCAAAAGCCACCAAATGGTTGTGGCAGAAAACTTTTTCTCATGCTCAGACTGGCTAGTGCCTAACTACTCATGTCATTGGGGATCCCACTTTTTTAGACAAGTAAATAAACAAATTATCAGAAACTGTCAGTAGGAATACCACCATTTAAACATTTAGGTAAATAAACGTGGTGGGGTAAGGAAAATGTGCTACCTAGAGACAGTCAACTAAACAACACTCATAATATTCACAAGTATTTAAAAGTCAATATAAAATAGTCAATGTAAAATCTGGTTTTTCCAGAGTGTGTCAATGTGAGTAGATAAATAGGTACCGCTTGCGGGAAGGTAAACAGCGCTCCGTGTTCCAGCTGCATGCTACGCGCTGCGGCAAGGAGAGTCATGCCTGCCACATGACCATGGAGGCGTCTTCGGACAACGCTGGCTCTTCGGCTTTGAAATGGAGATGAGCACCACACCCTAGAGTCGGACACGACTGGACTTAATTGTCAGGGGATACCTTTACCTTTACCTAACAAAAGGCAATGGTATTATGTTGCAGTCAGGTTGTATGATCTATTAAATGGTAATTCTTAACTTTCAAAAGTCCACTGCCTTGTTCTTAGGGTTCAGCTTTCAACTTCTGTTAATGAGTGATGAAAAGCATCTTGCCCATGGTATTTAATGATTGACAATGTGTGTGCGATCCTGCCTAAACTGTAAAAATGTAATGTGAATATTATTATAACTGAAACTCATCTATTATAACAAGTCCTTCTGAAAATAGCCAGATCATTACTAATCCTCCAAACATCTCCTAGAGCACGCAATGAAGGCTGCAGTTTATTTCAATATGCGGAGATAGTTTAAAGGAGGGGCGGGGAACCTTTTCCCTGGCGAGGGCCGTTTTAAATATTAGAAATTTGCTTGAGGGTTGGCCGTAAGGCCGGGCGCTATTTTTATTTATTTAATTAATTTTTGCCCCCGCCCCCCCATCGGCCTCCAGAGGCTCCGCGCTCACTGTCAGAAGCCGCCGCCGGGTCCGCGCGTCACCTCCGGCGTACCATGCCGATGAGGGCAAGAGGGCAAGAGCTTGCCCTCATCGGCGTGGTACGCACGTGCGAAATGGCCAACGGCCTGGTGAGAAGGGGTCGAGGCGGCGGCCGGGGAGGACATGCTCCCGGCCTCCGGAGGTGACGCGCGGACCTGGCGGAGCCTCCAGGGGCCGGTTGGGCGGCCTCCCGGCAATCTCTCTGGGGGCCGGACCGGATGGCCTTGGGGGCCTGATCCGGCCCTGGGGCTTGAGGTTTCCCACCGCTGGTTTAAAGCATCATAATTTAGTCATCAAAAGGTCTATGAAACATTTTAGCCTACACGAGTTAGCGTAGTCCTGGATGGGGGGGGGAATGATTGGAACGACATCTTTGTTACTATTGCATTAAATATGCCTCTTGAATACTTCAGAGGGAAACAGCTGACTATGGTTGGCATAAAATAACCTAAGGTCCAGTTGAAAACACTATTACTTTTTAGAAATGACTCTCACTACAAGGGAAACGCTTCATTGCCCCTTCCATACAAACCACACATTTACAACAATATTTTGGAATAATTTGGTTAAACAATGCCATTCTGCTGTTGCTATTGTTGCTAGTTGTTATATACCACTTTCCAACAACAACAACAACAACAACAACAACAACAACAACATTCTCAGAACAGTTAACAGAACAAAAGCAACTAGAAGATTATTCCCTTTCTAAAAGGGACGGAAAAGAGACACCAGCAACAACCACTGGAAGGGATGCTATGCAGGGAGGAATAAGAACAGTGGCTCTTCCCCTGCAAAATATAAGAGAACGGCCCCTTTAAAAGGTGTCTGCCTCTTTGCCCAGTTGGAAGGGGGAAACTGCAAGATCAGTTGAAACCAAACCAAAGGGGCCCCTGTTCAGTTTCCACTCATTCCAAATGCAAATACACAGCCTGTGTTAGTTTGCCACTACCCTCCATAAGGCACAGCATGCTCTGCTCTTCCTCAAGCAATGAGAAGTATACAGTAATTTATTTTGGAAGAGCTAAATATTTTTTTGGCATCATTGTAATATTTGCTTTATTTACAAAAGTACAAGGAGAGCATGATGGTAGTAAACCAGCATTTCTACAAGGTGGATCCCCAGAGAGAAATTTGGCAACACTAGGATGCATTCCCAGTTTCAGCTAACCCCATCTGTACCTTTTCTAAACCACCAATGCTTTTTTCACTCTTTGTCACTCACTCACTCGCTCTCACACATGCTCACCTACCCTTCTTAGCTAGAGGGATGTCATCTCATTCAAATCCAAACTCATGGTGAGATTCCCCAGCTATCAAGAAACTATCTCCTAACTACTGACTCCCATCACACAACTTGGGTGATTATATGAGCCTAGCAAACGAATTGTCAGTGACCAGCCATAACATTTCTCTAAAAACATTATTATCAGAAGCAACAGATCTTACAGCTAGAATAAATCAATTTCCTGTATGTATTTTGGCTTTGCATGTTAGACATTCAAAAAGGACTATTAATCTGTTTGTTTCAATCTTTCAGAACTGGAAATTCCAAGAAATAGATTCCATCTCCCTTCTGTTATAACTGCCTGTTTCTGCCAAAGGTTCAGATTATGTTGAGTTTTTGGAGTCAAGACAGAGTTGCAATTCTCTTTTTCAGATCTGAACCTTAGTCCAAGTTACTAAGTATATGTACAGTTTAGGCTAGGAATGGCCAACTAATAACCCAGATCCAGCCCCCCAGAGTACTTTTATCTGACAACCACTGAATTGGAGAAGCTTTATCACAGGTCAGAATGGAAAGAGCAGTTGTTTTTAGACTCTCTGTCAAATTTGGAAAACTCAGCAGTGGCCAGGTCAGTTTACGTAAAGGTCAGTTTACGTTCCAATTCCAAAGAAGAGCAATGGCAAAGAGTGTTCAAACTACCGCACAATTGCAATCATTTCACATGCTAGCAAGGTTATGCTCAAAATCCTACAAGCTAGGCTTCAGCAGTACGTGAACCGAGAACTACCAGAAGCACAAGCTGGGTTTCAAAGAGGCAGAAGAACTAGAGATCAAATTGCCAACATGCGCTGGATCATGGAGAAAGCACGAGAGTTCCAAAAAAACACCTACTTCTGTTTCATTGACTACGCAAAAGCCTTTTATTCTGTGGATCACAACAAACTGTGGCAAATTCTTAAAGAGATGGGGGTACCAGACCACCTTACCTGTCTCCTGAGAAACCTGTATGCGGGTCAAGAAGCAACAGTTCGAACCGGCCATGGAACAACCGATTGGTTCAAAATTGGGAAGGGAGTACGGCAAGGGTTGTATATTGTTACCTTGCTTATTTAACTTATATGCAGAGTACATTATGAGAAATGCAGGGCTGAGTGAATCGCAAGCCGGAATCAAGATTGCCGGGAGAAATATCAACAACCTCAGATATGCAGATGATACCACCCTAATGGCAGAAAGTGAAGAAGAACTAAAGAGCCTCTTGATGGGGGTGAAAGGGGAGAGTGCAAAAGTTGGCTTGAAACTCAACATTAATAAAAGATCATGGCATCTGGTCCCATCAATTCCTGGCAAATAGAAGGGGCAGAAATGGAAGCAGTAACAGATTTTACTTTTCTGGGTTCCAAGATCACTGCAGACGGAGACAGCAGCCATGAAATTAAAAGACGCTTACTCCTTGGAAGGAAAGCTATGGCAAACTTAGACAGCATAATAAAAAGCAGAGATATCACCATGCCAACAAAAGTTCGTATAGTCAGGGCCATGGTGTTCCCAGTAGCAATGTATGGTTGCGAGAGTTGGACCATAAGGAAAGGCTGAGCACCGAAGAATAGATACTTTTGAACTGTGGTGCTGGAGAAGACTCCTGAGAGTCTCTTGGACTGCTAGGAGATCAAATCAGTCAATCCTAAATGAAATCAACCCTGACTGTTCCCTGGAAGGACAGGTACTGAGGCTGAAGCTCAAAGATTTTGGCCACCTAATGCGAAGAGAGGACTCTCTGGAGAAGACTCTGATGCTGGGAAAGATTGAAGGCAAAAGGAGAAGGGGAAGGCCAAGGATGAGATGGTTAGACAGCATCACCGATGCAACGAACATGAAAATGAGCGAACTCAGGAAGATAGTGGAGGACAGGAAGGCCTGGCGGGATATGGTTCATGGGATCACGAAGGGTCGGACATGACTTAATGACTGAACAACAACAACAACATCTCTGTCTTGGGTAATTCTGTGTTCCATCACTAGGTGTCACTAAATGCCATTTGCTTCCAGACTTAGGACAGTTGCTGCATTGGTCTGCAGTGCTGCATTTTATCACTAGGTCCATTACTCATAAGTGCTGATGCTATGTTATGTGCTCTGTTCAAACCAGCAGCAAACAATAAATGCACATGTATTCTTCCCATCTAAAGAGGATGCACACTGGGAACATAATCTTCAGATGAGTGCTGTGAAACCCAAGAAAAAACAACCATACATACTGATTGTATAATTTAATATTGTGTCATTGGAATCATACCTCAAAAGTAACTTGAAAAGATTAAACTTACTAAACTCTAAAAGTAAGAAGAGCTTACCATCCATTTTATCTCCATATGTATACAGTCCACTAGCAAAATGTGGCACAGAAAATATGAGTGCTCCTAGTCCTATCAGGAAAGCTGCCAGGGCCAGCCATCTTGGTTTGTGCCCTCTTTCGCCGTAGAAAGATATAAAAAGGCATAAGACACAGAATGAAATGTCGTAGCCAGCTGAGATGATGCCAGTGAGGGAGCTGTTCAGTTCAAAACGCTTTTCGATAGAGGAAATGCCCACATTTACTAATCCATTCACCAAAATGCCTAAAAGAAAAGAAACATATAAATTAGAAAAATCAAAAATCAAAGGTTAGGCCTTGCTAACCTTGAACAACTGCTGCTCAGGCTTGGCTCCCCAGTCTTAGCAACTTGTTAGGCAGAGTAGCTGCCCTTCAAACTCGCTTCCCCTTCCCTTCTCAGTTGTTTTTGTAGGAGTTACTTTTGTAGGAGTTATTTCCTGTAAATTAATTCCCAGACTCTCCTCTCACCACCAGAGCTCCTTGCAAGTCTTTTTTTTTTAATCTTGCATTTGCTAAACTCCATTCATCGATTAAATGCAGGCTTACCAGATCGTCGCCGGGACGGGAGTGGTCTACCCTTAAGGGGGTGGGGTGTAGGGGGGCCAGAACGCATCGCATTCTGCCCCCCCCCACGCCCCTCCCCCTTAAGGGTAGACCGCTCCCGTCCCGGCGACAATCTGGTAAGCCTGATTAAATGGTTTCTGTGTCTTTAGATATATCCATATTGGGTATGAGGTCAGAGGCAGAACATATGCTTTGCCTGCAGAAGGTCCCATGTACAGTCTCCAGTATTGCTAGGTAGGAAGACTAGGAAGTAGCCCTGTCTGAAACCTGGAAGCCACTACAGACTAGACCAGGGGTGGCCAACCTTCCACCATTAGGGCCACTGTGTTCTTAAGAGTGGTGTAGAAGACAGATCTTGGCAGCTACAGGTGCTGATGGTGCTGCTAAAGCAGCCACACCTGCTGAAATGCCCTCACCTATGCAACCATTTAAAGGGCCAGCATTCATGTTGAAAGGTTGCCCACCACTGGACTAGATAATACTGACCTAGATGGATAGGCTTACCAGATCTCCAACCAGGACAGAGTGCTAGACCTTTAGAAGAAGGAATGTGGGCAGGTGTAGCTTGTTAAACCTTAGAGCACAATCCTAGGCATGTCTACTCAGAAGCAAGCCCCACTGAACACAATGGGGCTTGCTTCTGAGTAGACATGCCTAGGATTGTGCTCTAAGGCAGGGGTTCTCAACCTTTGGAGGCCAGGGTACCCCCTATCACGGACCAATTTTCTGAAGTACCCCCTGCTAATTAATTGGATCAATCAATTAATTTTCAAAGAGTCAGGAAATATGGTTTTGACAGCCATGTATATTTTTGAGAAGAAATAAAATCCTTAGAATTTACCCGTTAACTGGCAGATTTCTCTAAGAGCACATACCCCCAAAACGTATACACAGAGGTTTCCAGGTGCAGGCAAATAATAAAGCCTTTAAGTCTTTTGCCAACGTTTCTCCACTCCCTCGGAATTTTGTCAAGGCGACACAGCTCTTGGGCTGTTAAATGACATTATCCTCGAAGAAATACTCAGATCTTATATGCCTTAAGGGCCGTTGTAAAGCGCGCGAAAGGGCTAATTGAAAGCGGAAGCGCTAATTTCCTTACTGACCGAAATATACATGGCTGTCAAACCCATATTTCCTGTCTCTTTGAAAATTGTATCCAGTCATGAAAATTTCCATGCTACAATCAATTAATTAATTAGGTAATTAATCATTAAATAAAAAGTACTAAAAAGTACTAACCCCCATGGTACTAAAAGTACTTTTTAGTACTAAAAAGTACTAAAAGTACTAACCCCCGTGGATTTTATTGTTTTTAAAATTGTTTATGTACAGTTATATACTGTTTAAACTTTTAATGTATTTTTAAGTTATGTATTTTAACTTCTGTTGTAAGCCGCCTTGGGCATTTGCCTTGGCATAGGAAAGGTGGGATATAATTTTTTTAAATAAATAAATAATAAAACAATTTTAAATGTGAAAAATGTCTTATTTAACTGCGTGAGTGTGAGTGTGAGAGATGCAAGGATCTCTTTTTTTCTCCAAGTCACACTTCCCAAAATCAGCTCCTCCCTCCCCCACCCCACCAAAATACATTTTCCAAAGTACAAAAATAAGCCCAAAACCAAAATCAGAGAGACAGAAGGGCTCCGAAAATTACAATTTAAAACCCTTGTTAATTAACACTTAATTAGCTGCTGATGGGGAAGATAAGGGGCAGGGCTTGGCGTACCCCCAGAAAGAGGTCCGCATACCCCTAGGGGTTGAGAACCTCTGCTCTAAGGGTTTAACAAGCTACACCTGCCCACATTCCTTCTCCTAAAGGTCTAGCACTCTATCCCGGTTGGAGATCTGGTAAGCCTATAGATGGATCAGTCGTCTGATCAGGCCATCTTCCTCTGTTAATCCATAACTTTGTAGCTTTGCTCCATAAAGGAACCAAAAATGGATCACCTCTCTCCAGGGTCTTTCCCAATTCCGCCTCGAGCTGTTGGGGATTGAACCTGGTATGTGCTCTGTCACTGAGCTATCCCACATAGGGCAACTGTGGCCTCTAATGCCAGTCAGGCAACCAGTTTTAGTATGATTACTTTTCCAGTCAGTATCATTGCAACAATAATTCTTGGGCAACTAATAGAATGTCATGCAAAATATTAGGCGTTGGCAGTTATAACAGTCAATCTAATAAATGGTTGCCTAATTCTAAATTTCACTTGTGAAGATATAGATCAGTTAGATCATATAGATCAGATCATCAAGTTTAATGACTTAAGTGTGGTCACATGCCAACTTTGAAGACTACTGAGAAGAAGAGGTAGAACTTGTCTTTCAGGCCCTCCACCCACTGATATTTCACGTGCTGAATGTAATTAATCGTAATTTCTGTATGATAACTAAGTCCATCTGAATGCGTATTTTCATGTCCCCAATGTTTAATTGTGTGTTCACATCACGTTAGACATGGGAAAACTGTCGCGTATCTGATATAACTATTATACATATTTGACTGAGACAAGATACCACTTCAAATTAGCTTTGAATACCTAACCAATATGGTATCCTAGTTGTGAACTTTAAAGTCCAGTCCTATCCCACACCATCTTCCATCATACAGCTGTGCTGATGGAATGCATGCTGCATGCTATGGTGTGTGTGTGGGGTGTGTATGATCAGACGGCCAGTGAGAGGCAAGTAAAGACTGTTTTTACTTACTTCCCAGTAGGCCACCTGATCGCCTATGAGTCTCCACAGACCCACGGCAGCTAAGTCTGAGGAGAGGAAGGGGGCAGGTTGGAAAATCAGGGATAGGATCTGGTTTGCACTTTTGCCACCAAGATCCACCCCCCCCTGCAGCCTGCTTCTTGCCCCCTGCACTCCCCGCACCCTACTCTGAAGACCACCAAACAGATACGTCATGTTCTCGCTGACGAGCGTGTTTTCATTGCTCGTCAGCAAGAACATGATGCAACAGGGCCCGGAGCAGTCCAAGACCACCGAGTAGAGGCTTGGGCAGCTGGCTGTTCACATACAAATGGCAAAAGCTTGGCAACCTGGAAGTTTTGGCGGTGACGTCATCACATCACCACCAAAACATCTGGGTTGCTGAGCTCTGTGCTGAAGATGGGTCACGGGGGCAAACAAGACTGGGAACCATTGCTCCACACTCTTTGGCTCCAGCCACATGAACTGGACACTGGAAGAGTACAGTACAGTCTATGGATTGTGCAACTGGAGCCTACACATACGGGGATCTGTATGCACAGGTCACTATGCACACGTTTGACCAATCTGTGGAGAGGGAGGGGCCCGCTGCTGCAATCATGATATCCTCCTCCATGCCTACATTTACTGAGGCCTTAGGAAGCAAAATATGGCTAAGCCCATATGACCTTGATCAATTTGTTGTGCTCCTTTGCATTCAGGAAAAGAGCTCCATGGTGTTAGCTCAGCTGCCTCTCTCACAGCCCAATCCTATTGTTCTCCTATTGTTCTCCCTGCCCCCGTCGATGCAGCAGTGCCAAAACGGGGGGGGGGGGGAGCTGCAGAGGTCTCCTCTGGGTAAGGGAACAATCATTCCCTTACCCGGGGGTAACCCTCCATGACGCGGGGGTCTACTCGAACCTGTGCTAGCTGGTGCAGGCCATGGGATTGGGTCCCAGAAGAGTGTTAGGATTTTTTGACTGCCACTGCCACTGAACCCGTCCCTTTCAAAACTCAATCTGCCCATCCCCTGCCCTCGTGGCCCTGTTTTGCCTTCCCCCAGCCCCGCTCTGCCCTCCCACCACAAAGAAGAACTGAAGAAGTCGTCACATTTTGAAAAAAATTCAGAAAATGTTGAATGTTACGATACACACCATATAGTAAAGCCGTGAGTTAGCAATTAGACTTCTAATTTGGTTCCCAAACTGCAACAAAATGCTGTATCTCCCCAACCCTTAATTGCTCAAGCATGCCAACTCTCTCCCTGTAATGTGTCTTGCTATGGTGGGTTTTTTTCTCCAAACAACACCTCAACATTCTGTGGCTCCTGGAGATGGTCTTGGATGCTAAGTCTACATCAGGCTGTGTACCTAAGCAGCCCCAACTGTGGGGGGGGGCCACCGGGGGGGTGACGTGCGTCAAGGGGTGACACGTGCCACCCCCGCTGCCGACGGCTCCGCGCGTCACCCTCCAGAGGCTCTGAGGCTCGGAGAAGGCCTCGGAGCGTCCGGCCCGGCCGGCGGTCCGGGGCCTTCTGACCAGGCCCAATGCATCGACATGTCATTTATTAGCTTTTTCACGCATGCGCACAACGTTTCTGAGGGCAAGAGGGCAGCCCCTTGCCCTCAGAAACATTGTGCGCATGCGCAAAAAAGCTAAAAGTTCATGTATTGACACATTGGGCCTGGTCAGAAGGCCTCGGAGCGTCGGACAACCGGCCGGGGAGGACAAGCGGAGCCAGCAGTAGCGGGGGTAAGTCCTTGGTGCTGCCAAAGGTGTCGCGTCAAATTTTGGGGGGTGCACGGGGGGTCACTAGGGTGATGCGCGCCGATGTCACCCTACGGCAGGGGGGTGACGCGCGCCCCGCTCCAGGGTGACGCACGCCCTAGTGACGCTAGTGCCCCTGAGTATGTAGAAGTCACTATCTTGTCTGTGGGTAATCCCATTTTGCACACAAACTGATAGGCACTCAATCATTCATCAGCATATGGATTCTGCAATACAAGCACAATGTTTTCAAAAGATCCTGCAATGAAGCCAATGACTCTTCATGCAGAGTCAGGATATAATCTCATGCAAATGAAGTGAAACAGGAGAGTGTCAGCCAGTATCTGCCTCCCTCACCTTAAAGAGCAGCACACCTATGCAGGAGAATTAGGACAATATGATGCAATAACAGAAGGGTCTCTGCACTAGAAAAAGAAGAAGTTGCCTGCAGTTTTGTGGATGAATTGAGGTTGGCAGATGAGAGAGTTAGGACTTTATTCAAGACAACGTCATTGACCACAGACAGCTCCAAAAGAGAAAAGTCACCCTAGTGCAGGAAGTCATTTCGTTATAAGTCGTTTCGTTTTAAAGTTGTTGAGGGGAAAAAATCAATTCCCAGCTGGGGCCACTGTCTGTGTGCAGTTTGAACCTTCTCCCCGTGTCTGCATGGGTTTTCTCTGACCTGGAAAGCTCACATTTTTTTCAATGTTTAATATTAGAAGTGATTTGGGTCTTTTTTTAGAAGTTTGGTGGTGTTTTTGTGACCAGAAATATGCTGTAAACTCTTCTTTACATATAACAATCAGCCTACGGTAAAATTGGTTTCGTTATAAGTCATTTCGCTTAAAGTTGCAGTTTCCAAGAACCCTAACAGAACCTCTCTCTCAACAAATGGAGGCACGACTTGGGCTCAATGCTCCTTACAGCCACCTCCGCCAATCCTCCGACTGCTTGGCGAGGAAGCACTGACTGCAGCGACACACTCCTCCAGTCATGTACCCTCTCCTTCTGGCGGACACTGTGGGGAGGATTGGACCTGCTGCTGCCAAGCCCAACTGCTGCACCACTGCAAGCAAGAGAGCAGGCCTGTTGGCAGCGCCTCACTTCCTCAGCAAGTGTCCAGTTTTCCCTCAGGGCAAGGAGGGGGAGGCAGCCACACCACTGCTTGCTCATCCCAGTGGGCAGTGGAGGAATGGCGATGGTTGCAAGGAGGAGCCCTGGCCCACTTTCTCCCTCATGGGAGTGCACCCAACTCCAGTCACGCCACCTGAGGAGGAGACGGAAATGTTGGCCGCTGCAGCTCAGTCACCTGCTTGGGAAGCGAGCAGGGAAGGAAGAAGGCGTCAAGGAGCAGCCACTGCCTCTGCTTGTGGGGCCTCTCCCTCTGGGGGGCATGGGAGGGGGGCCTGACTCTGCTGCACCTTCTCCCCCAGGGCTCTGTCCCAACCCTCTCTTCCTGAGCTGCCCAGTAGCAGCAGCAGCAGAAGGGGGGGGGGCAGAAGGAGAAAAGTGAATTTGGAACTTTGTCCCACATCTTAGAGTCCTACAAGAAAAATAATGGGGGTATTTCCCTTTTCTTCTAAAACAGGAATGGAAGCAAGTCCATGAGGAGCTCTCTCTCTCTCTCTCTCTCTCTCTCTCTCTCTCTCTCTCTCTCTCTCTCTCTCTCTTTCTCTCTCTCTCTCTCTCTCTCTCTCTCTCTGCTTGAATTTAACTCAAATAAGTTACCACCTTGGCTCGTATTTAAATCAAAAGAGTGTATTAATGACGCTGAAAATCTTTAACGTTTTAAACCCTTTCCATTTTGTTAGCTACTTCTAAACTACATACATACCCATGCATATATGTGGATTGATGATCATAAAGAAAAACAGGTATGTAAAAAGTATCCTTCAAGTGGTTACCACAGGAGTCCAGCAACAGGGAGTCCAGCTACTTGTCTAATTGGTCATGTCCCCCAACAGCCCTCTGAGTGCTGCCTATGCCCGATGGTTGGAACTGGGTACCATACAATTCTCTCCACTAAGAAGTGGGAGAGGCAAGCAAGCAGAGCCAGCAGCTGCTCCTTGCAGCCTCCTCGGCCACCTGCTTCCCCAAGCAGGAAAAGGAGCTGCCAAGGTGGCTGCAAGGAGCTGCAAGGTGGCTGCAAGGCTGCCAAGGTGGCTGCCAACATTTCCGTTTCCTTTTTGGGTGGAGCACTTGGAGTTGTGCGCTGGGCTGCCCAGAAGGAGACAGCAAGTGAAGGAGGCTGCTCCTGGCATCCAGATCCACTACTCAGGTGACAAGCAATGGAGATGGTTACAAGGGGTAGTGCCAGCCAGCAGCCTCCACACCCTTCTCCTCCAGTTCAAGAGAGGTAGGCATGTTTGCCAGGTTACTGCAGACCCTGGAGCAAAGCCCCATCAGGTACCCCCATCCCATCCACCCTGTTACAGCACATTGGGTGCTCTCACTGCTAGTCAGTACTGAAGGTGAGCTCAGATATAAATAGTAGGTGGTAGAGCAACCTTCCTATGCTGAGCATAGGCTGGACTTGCTGGAAGAGGAGGAAGGACCACGACCAAGGGGAGAACAGGCAAGTTGCCAATGGAGACTACCGCCGCCCCTCCCCCAAGCCTGGAGTGGGCCCTGTGTGATGATTAATGATAGAAGAGCAGACTGGCAAGTTCTTAAAGGGGGGGGCTCCTGTGCTTTTGCATTCCTCCCAGCCCCTCCCCCCCAGCATAGCCACCATCTCCGCCCCGCCCATTTCTCTCCCGCTGCTCCCCTCCATCACATCCTATGAACGCCTTTTATCACATCATCGTGATCAACTTTGACCACTTGGAAGTCGATCTAGATCCCCTTAGAGCTGGGCTCCCCAAACTTTCAGCTACCTCATCGCTGCCTTGCTCTTGGAGATAATAATGTATGCATTATGTCCACGAACGTTCACAGTGGGTGGTGGAAGATATTTGCAAAAGAGTTGCGGTTGCAGGGCTGAGCGCCCTCGCTCTCGCACAGCTCAGCGCTGACCTCTCAACAAGAGCGACCCAGTCCAGAAGTTGCTTCACCTAGCAGGAGGAAGAAGGTGCGTGCTAGGGGCAGGGGAGAAGAAGAGGAAGGAGTTGGGGGGCGGGGGGGCTTCTGCGTGTCTTTGAAATCCACGAGCAGCCCGAGATGTGTGGTGGGACGGATGTGGCTGTGGTTGGGGACCGCTGCTTTAGAGAGATGGGTGGTTAGAGAGACAGATGCGGGGGGGGGGCACTCAAGAAATCAAGTCCTGATCATCTTCTTTTCTGAGGAAGGGAAGCCTCCAACTCCAAGCGGCTGACCAGTGACCACCACCCCGCCGCCGCCGCCGCCGCCGCCTGCCTGTCTCCTTACCTTGAAAGATGGAGAGGAGGCTGTAGAACAGCAGGTAGCCCTTGGCGTTGTTGCAGATCTGCAGGGCAGGGGGCGCGAAGCCGGCGAGCCCGCAGAGTTGCTCTTCCGGCGCAAAACTGGGCGAGGGCTCGATGCGGGCGGGCGACAGCTTCTCCTCGCCAGCGTGACTCGGAGTGGGAGGCTCGAAAGCCGGGTTGTCGACGCCATGTTTCTTCATCGCCCCGCCGTGGCTGCGCCTGAAGCACCTGCTGGCTGGCTGGCTGGCTGCCTCCCTCCTTCCACCGAGACCCGCGGCGGAGCTGCACCTGCTGCCGCCCGGAGGAGCGTCGAGCCGGAGGAAGCGAGGGGAGGCTGGTGCTGCTGCTGCTGCTGGGCTGGCGCGCGGGTTTGGGCTCAGTCCTGCAGGGCTAAGAGGCTCCCGGCTGCCTGCCAGCCACTGGCAACAACACGCTCCGGGGGCTGAATAAAAACAAAGAGGTGGGGTGAACGTTCTGAGCAAATGTCAAGTGCGGCCGCCTACGTTGAAAGTGCCTACTGGAATGACCAGTTTCCTTGGCCCGCCTGAGAGCAAATCAGGCCGGCCTCCCGTGCCCATCTCTAGGTGAGGGAGCAGCGGGAGTGTCACGGGCTGCTGCCACCAGCCTCCAGTTGCCAACAGCAGGCTGCCTTTCTTTCTTCCTTAGGGTCCCCACCCCTTCCCCAAATGTCTTCCAGGGAAAGGATCCAAGAGCACCAGTAGGTGTCACCAATGTCCATACTAAGCGTGGTGTGCAACACCTAGCTTTGGAGCTGCCTCTCTGCCCAGAAGATTTTTTGCATTGAAATCATATGAAGAAGGTTTGCAATGTCAGGGGTGTGTGTGTGTGTGTGTGTGTGTGTGTGTGTGTGTGTGTGTGTGTGTGTGTGTGTGTGTGTGTGTGTGCGCACGCGTGTGTGTCCCCCTAAGCAGTCATTTCTAGATTTAAAAAGACTGTACATTTTACACATGTATGATCTTCGACTGTGCATAACTGTTATGTACAGACAAATGCTTTCACGTATAGCAACAGAACTGGCAAGATAAGTTAACCAAGATCGATGCAGGCATCCCTATCAGGAATGTTCCAGCCGGCAAGCTGTTCTATGACAGTTAAGAATGACAGTTGGTCAGTGATGCTGTGGTAACCCAGTAGATTTGGACCAAAATGAAAGCTGCAAAGTTGCATCCTTTCTGAACCAGATCCAGAGGTGTTAATGTTACAGTACCTATGACTTTTAAGGCTGTAATCCTATATTCACTTACAACAGTGTAAGCTCCACTGAAATTGTTGGACTTACTTTCAAGTAAGCATACATAGAATTGCACTGCATGTTAGGGTAAGAACCCTAGACTATGGATACCCCCACTGTTTTCAACTGAATTAATTAAAGTCGGTGGAATTACTGGCAGAATAAGTAACTATTCAACATGTAACACAGGACTCTTTTTTCCCACTCTTGTAGTTACATCATTCTGTTTAAGCACTGGCAGGGCTTGGAATGTTGAACTCTATCTAAACTTTGCGTTATGTTAACATTTCTCTCTGAACATGAAGAACAGGTAAAAGCAGGTAGGGCATAATTGGCCTGTCTTCCTGGCTAATAGAGACACAGAGTTCAGCAGGAGTAAACCCCTGTTTGCTGTGAAGACAAGCACCTAGCAGGTGGCAGCAGTGTGTTCAGTCAAAGACAGGAGTAACAAGGTCACTGCTTCCCAGAAGCCTTTATTGTCTCTTTCACAACATGTCTCATATGATGTTGTGTGGTTGCTGTTCCTCACTTTATTCACAGGGATTTCCTTGCCTCCAAGAAGGAAACATACAAGGCATGTAGACGTTCTTCTAGAGATAGTTCCCCAAATGACATTAAAATAGGGACATGTTCTCATTCAACAGATATCTGTTTACCTGTTTAGCCTCCTTACAGTACTTTGTAGAATTCAAAGCTAACTAACAACACCTACCCACGTGAAAATCAGAAGTGGTCTAAAATCGCCGTTTTTCAGCAATCTAAACATCGGGGAGGCCTGTAGAGGGCCCGAAGCCGCAGTGAGTCAATAAATGCCTTTTGGGGTGCTTTTTCCCTGGTGCCACCAGTTATTATTCCCTAATAAGCATGCATAGGATTGCACCTTTAAGTCTTATTGCTGACAGATCTTAGTCATAACCAACTTTAGCAGGATCACAATCTTTTGTACAGGTATACACACTTCAGTCCTGTTGAAAGCAGTGGGGCTTAAGCACACACAAATTCTATACTAGATTAATGTGCTACTACTTTATTAAGAGTTTCAAGAAAAGCATTACTTCAGTCAGGTTTACCTGCAACTTCTTCAACAAATGAGAACCTTCTTCACTGAATATACTCTCACATTCAATGATTCATCTGATCTCTAGGCTAATTTAATGAGAATTACATTAATTCTAAAGCCATGCAACAGAGGGATTTCCCTCTGTTTTAGAGGGATTTCCCCAATGCTGCTTATTTGCATATTTTCTGACTGCTTCTTTTCTCAGTTTTTCCAGCTACTGCTTCCTTCCAAAAACACATACAGGGTGTCTACAAATGATTGGAGCGGTTTCACAATTTTATTGTAGGTATATTATTTGACATATTTATTTGACATATGTTCACAAAACTTTACAATAACTTAACAATGCACAAAGTTTGGGGGGGCATATTACAGGTGCTCGATATGCGCCCCTTGAGTGATTCTGCAAACATCAACTCTGTAATCATATTACAGGCATATAATACCACACGAGCTCCATGGTTTCTTCAGGCACTGATGGACGACCCATTGATTTCCCTTTAGACAGGCATCCTGTCAGTTTAAACTGTTCATACCATCGCCGAATGGAGTTGGCGCTAGGTGGAGTTTTCCTAAACTTCGTTCGAAAGTGTCATTTGTTGCACTGTTGTCACAGATTGACTAGCATGAAATTCGAGGACAGCAAACACTTTCCCGCTGTTTGAAGCCATCCTGCTGACTAAAAAATCTACTGCCCCCTCGTGGCCGCTAGCGGCTCCCAAAGCAAATTTTGAACAATGTGTGTCTCGTAACATCCAACTCGCACGGCATATCGCTAATATTACAGCCATTAAAAAAATCACGAAACCGCTCCAATCATTTGTAGACACCCTGTAGTTTACTGTTAATCAATGTTCCTGAATGAATCCTTATATTACCATGCCGAGCCATTGTACTAATGAAGTGAAAGTCAAGACCTATGGTTTTCAAACCAGGCCCTGCCTGCTGCAACATAGTCCAGTACACTGTCAAAAGCAGTTAACTGGGTGCCTCAGACCAGCCACTTCTTTCTGGAGTCTCTAGCTTGAAGGCAGCCTGTCAGTGAGGCGTTACCCAAATGAATGTGGCTGCCACAGAAAGGCCCTTTGTGCTACCTGCCTCCTAATGAGTTTCTTCTGCAGACTCCACAGAAAACGAATCCTGTGTTCTTTATACCTGCGCCAGCCTTTTCTCTAGTTCTGAGGTACCTACAAAATGTAGGCCTATTCCTGCCCTTTCTGTGCTGGCTATATGTGCTGGTCACAGACTTCACAAGCCCTTAGATGTGGAAGGACAATGCAGGCTGTAGGGTTGCTTCCTGACAGAGGGTTTGTTCTTCTACCAGGGGTAGTGTTAGGGATTAGCCAGCTCAGAGACTGGCCAATGGCTCACATCTATCAGAGGCTCCAGACTGACCACTTAACCCTCACTACTAGGCTTTGCACCAGTGCCCCCAACAACCTGGTGCAAGCACTACACGACAGGTGCAGGTTTCCCAGAATGTAGTCATGGGGAAAGCTGTGCTGGTTAAACTTCTTCCTGTCCCACAGCTTTTGAAGTCACATTGTCTCTGTCAGGAAAAAAGAAGCACAGGTTGATGGATGGAAGCTACAAGATGGACGCTACAATGCATGAGGGCTACAGGAGGTAATCTATATACTGCATATTCAAAACCACTATTTGAATAGGTCCCGAATATTGCTGGTTGGTGCAAACAGTAAATAAATGGGGACATGTGAACATGACTTTACTGCATGTGTAATCCTGTTACCATGTGCCCAACTACCTGGAAAAATATAATTCATTATCAGAAGGAGGTGTGAAGAGATACACCACAGCATTTTATTACTGAATAAGCTAGTTCCAAAAAAAGAAATCAATCAACGGTCATCCTCACCATATTGTGTCACAGTCTTCCAAGAGATTCTGTTTTTATGCATGTGTTCTGCAAATTAATTTCACGGTTAGCTAATATAAAAGCATTTCAAGTTTTATTTTGTAAGGCTTTCTATGGAGTAGGAATTAAACCTGAAATAAAATACAGTACCCCGTTTAACATACAGTGTTTTACAATTACGGGTAAAGACGCCATGTATAAAAATATTTACTTGAAATTAAAAATCTCCTTTTCTGGGGAAAACGGGGAAAAGGGGAAAAGTACCCCGTTTCTGAATAACATGAAACCTTGCTGTAAAGCCCGAGCTACATTGTCGATGGCTGCGTCGCGGCTGCGTCTCGCAGCCGGAGCGGCAGCCGGAGCGCTGCTGGAACACAGCCGGAACAAAGCCACACGTGCTCTCCAGTTGTGGCTTCTGATTGGACAGTAGCTGGTCCCCACAGACATATCCCGCCCCTACTGTGCAAGGGCTGCCCCCATTGGCCCGACGTTCCAGAAACGGGGCAAAAGTCGAGCCGAGGCCGACTTTGCCCGTGCGGGGACGTCGGCTGCTGACGGGCCAACGCCGGCTGCTATCGGCAGCCTGCACTTGACGTGCATGCTCGTGCGTGCCGCACGCAGGACGTCACGCAGGACGCACGCTTGCCGCACGGCTATAGTGTAGCCCAGCCTTAAGAAGGAGGCAGGGACTGGAATCATCAGGCAGCGGTCAAGGGCCCACATGGCCAATCGCTGAGACCCCTCTGTTTACACAGCCTTCATGAGGTGCTAGCAGGATGACTAAACCAGGGGTTCTCAGCCTTTGGATGCCCGGGTACCCCCTATCACGGTCCAATTTTCTGAAGTATCCTCTGCTAATTCATTGCTAATTCTTTGGATTAATCAATTAATTAGCTAATTAATTGTTAAATAAAAAATAGTAAAACAATTTTAAATGTGAAAAAATGTCTTAACTCGTGTGTGTGTGTGTGTGTGTGTGTGTGTGTGTGTGTGTGTGTGTGTGTAAGTGAGTGTGAGACAGACAGACAGACAGGGGGATTGCATTTAAGTTCTAATTAACAAGTAATTAACTACTGATGCTGATAAGGGGCAGGCTCTGGCATACTCCCGGCCGTTGGTCCGCGTACCACTAGGGGTACTCGTACCACAGGTTGAGAACCCCTGGCAGAGACGACGGGGGGTGGGGCCTGCGTACGTCATGTCGACGCGCCCCTCGCGTGACGTCAAAAAAAACCCGCCCATTTTGCGCTCATTTTGGAGCCTAGCGGGCTCCAGGGAGGGCGGGAGGGCCGAGGCAATGCCGCGCTTCCCGAGGGTAAGTTCCCCGAGCGCGCCCGCCTGCCCTCCTGCCCGAGCGCCTGGAGCTCCTGCTCCACGCGCTCCACCGTAGTTCCGGCGCCCCGGTCTAAACCAAGAGAGTCACTCCATTGTTGCTGTCACTTTCCTATCCCATCCACCAAGGTAAGCCTCACCATGAACCTTAGGGAGGTCTACCCAAGTAAGAGGAGGCCCAGGAAAATCAGTTTCCCAAAGGCCTCATAAACCTGGAACCAGTCCTTGAAGAAGAATCTCTTCATGGAGGTTTGTCCAACAATTTTTAGTATATCTAGATCAGAACAATCAGGTGATGAAGACAGCAAGCACTGGACACTGAACAACATGTCCTGGTGTCTTTTCTAAATAGTTATTCCTTGGAAGCTCCTCTGGATTCTGAAGGCCAAACAAGTCAGACCAATTATTTAGGGTAAGCTTAATTCACCTAAGGATCTGCTTAATTTCTGAGATTTGAGGGGTGGCGGCAAGGTCATATCTTGAAATGTTCTAGGATCCAGTACCAATGTCCTTGGTATAGTGGGCTGTGCTGACATGGTTTTTTTAAAATGCTAGATGTCAATGAAGCAGAAAATGTTCAGTTAAATGGAATAATGATCAGCAATTAAAATCTTATGGAATGTTTCATAATTATGGGAGAAGGATTTCAGAGCTTGTTGGAAACAGCCATCAAATTGTTACTTTTCAATATGAGACTGGTGGTAATTGCTAGGCTTACCAGATCTCCAACCGGGACAGAGTGCTAGACATTTAGGAGAAGGACTGTGGGCAGGTCAGGTGTAGCTTGTTAAACCTTAGAGGACACTGGGGCTTGCTTCTGAGTAGACATGCCTAGGATTGTCCTCTAAGGTTTAACAAGCTACACCTGTCCACATTCCTTTTCCTAAAGGTCTAGCACTCTGTCCCGGTTGGAGATCTGGTAAGCCTAAACATTTTTAATGCACTAGATAGAATATATTTAAATTCTACAAACTATTCAATATATGCATATTTGAGGTTTCATTCCTATGAAGGAATGAAAAGGAATTTTAGGAAAAGTCAGCACTAACCCATGCAGTATTTTTATATATGGCTTTTCATCAAAACGTAGTTCACCAAGTGGTTTACATAGCTAACAGTACAATCCTAACTAAATCCCCCCTCCCCGCCAATGCACCATGCCAATGGAGCACATGCTGCATCGTTCCCTTACCCCAGGGCAAGCCTCCACTGTCTCAATGGGTCTCCTCAGATCTGGACCAGCCATTTTGCTGGCACAGAACAAAGGAGAGTAAGGGGGAGGGAAAGGGAGAAGGAACGGGGTTAGGATCCTGGTGCATGCCAGTGGTTCTGGGAGACACCCCCGCCTCCCTGTTCTGCCTCCTGCCCATCCCCTTCCCACCCTGTTCCTCCTACCACCTGCCCCTGCCACCAACTTACTGGTGCTGGTGGCAAAAGACCTCTCTACTGGCCTGCACATGCAGCCACTAGCCATGTGCGCTGGTGGCCTCATCACACGTGCCATCGCAGCAGCACTTCCACCAGCAGAACACGTGTTCCATCAGAGGACAGCCCAGTTAGGATTGGGATGCTAATCAATGGTTCCCTGTCCCCAAAGGACTTGCAATCTTTAAAAAAGATGCAAAAGAGAAACCAGCAACATCTACTGGAAAAGATGCCATGCTGGGGTGAAGAGGGACAATTGCTCTCCCCCACCTAAATATAAGGGGACACGGACACCACTTCCAAAGGTGCTTCTTTGCCCAGTGTGCAAGACTGTGCATGCTTTTATATGTATAGGTATTTATCCCTTACATTCTTACAATGATTCAAACCTTTTAAAAACAATTGTGAAACTTTTCCATATGGCTTGGCAGGAGGAGTCTTGGATCTAGCTGTGTCACTGGCACCAGTCAAGAGATGACAGAAAGACATGCCTCTGTAGAATCAACCTTCATCTTCTTTCAGTTTAGAAAGAGGAATCAGAAAAACTGCCAAAGGAATTTGACCAGAATCTGCAATGAAATGTGGGTGGATGGGGGCGGGGGGGGGGGAGTAAATAGGCACCATAGGCAATGATGACACTACTCTGAAAATGTCACATTTGTACATAGGCCAAGACACAGGGTAGAGAACATAACTAGAAAGATGCAGGGTGGAGAATGTGTCTCAAATTAGTGTATGAAATTATAGCTCATGGCCATGATTCATTCCCACAAATGTAGTGTGGTGCAATCTGCACTGTCATTAGTGTATGGGAAACACCTTTAGTAGTTTCTAAATACTCACGGTATTTCTAAATGCATTTAAAGGAATTCATAAGCTGGGTATAAAAAAAACTAGGCAGAATATTTTTTCAGATGAAGCAGAAAAGGTGTCAAGAGATGTGCATGTTATTTTTTTAAACTTTTTAACATTAAAAAACCCCTTATTTTGCAACTTCGCTACACTGAATGAAATTGTTTACCTTCTAAGCAGTGCTGGCACCAGGTGCCTGGAGTCCTGGGGCAAAGGCTTGCACTGGGACCCTGGTGATGGCCCCTGCCCCACTCCCTGATGGTGTACTGGGTGCTACATGCCACCAGTACTGATAGTTCCAGGGTCACCCTGACCAGGTGGGCCCTCTGATGGGTACAGGCCAACCGCAGGCTGATACCCAACCTAACCCTTGACACCACCAGTGCTTCTAGGGTTACAATGCATTACAGTACTACAATTTATGTTTGGTGAACTGGCTTCTATAAGTCCAGGACCCTCATCATGTCGTTTTGGATCTGCTCTTGGGGAGAGCCCATTCATTTTCATGGGATTTGTGCAGGAGAACTGCTTCATGGACTCTCCCTTAACTTCAAATATTCCATGCAAGTATAGGTCGCAAATGTCATTTCTTCAACATTGTCTGGAGATAGTTCATTCAGGCCCCAATCCTATTTTGGCCTTCTGCTGCCGCTGCCATGCACTGCAGGGCTGCTGGTGCAAACAGCGAGAGGCATAGCATGCGTGGCAGCAGCTCCGGGAGGCACCGCAGGCACCAGAAAGTTGGTGGCAGAGGCGGGGAGGGGCAGGTTTGGGGGCATTCTGGGGCAGGATTGTGGGAGGGTGGGAAGCAGGCTGGAGCAGCAAATGCAAGCACAAGATCCTATCCATTTTTTGGCCTGGCCTGTCACCTTTCTTTCCTCAGATGTCTGCCAGCTATATAGCTAGCATGGGTCTGAGGAGACCTATTGGCCACCAGGAGGCCTACACAGAGGTAAGTAACCTCCTGATCCCCCCACCACCATTGTATGTAGTGTGTGCTCCATCAGTACAGCTGCATTGGCACCAATGGTGGAAGACAGGATTGGGCAGTTACCTGTCGTCGTCATGTGGGAAGTATGCTTAATAGAACAACTATCAAGTATACCTAGTAAAGGTTTGCAAAAACAGAAATGCATCTTGTTTGAAGTAATTCAGACTGAGGGCCCTTCAAGACTCATGGCATAGGGATTTTTTTTTTAAAAAAACTGTGCTAGTGCTCTTTAGGTCAAATGTGAAACTCCTACTGACATTTACAGGAGAAGGTGCAGGCATCAGATTTTCTTATGGAAGAACAGAAGTGATTAAACAATTAGTTGTGCAGCTTTATACTCAAAATGTCTGAATTTTCAGTGACAGGTGATGTGTTTCTGAGAGTAATGTGCTGGCACTCGGCTTAAATAAATCAAGGGCACAGCTGAAATCATCCAGCTAATATAAACTTCTAGAGCTAGAGGGGCATTTTAATCAGAAACACTGTAGGTCATCTGTTATAATCCGGCTCATCTGCCAATAAATTAGATCTATATCAGTGCTCATGAAAATGTCATTTTTTAGAACAGCCTATTAAAGGTCATGTTTGGAATCCATTTGGCTAAAAGGTAGTTTTCCTTACAGAAGAAAACTGTGTTTACCTGTATCATAAACGTTTCAGACATTCAAAGCATGGGGAGCGAATATACATGTGGGGTGGAGGGGAGAAGTGGGAACTCAGCAGAAAGCTCTGCCTCCAACCTACACAGTCATGAGCACAAACACAAACCATGTGTGCAAAACCAGGATGTGCGTAGGCTCTGTACGTGCAGTTGGGAACTTTGCTATTGTAAGAGTCTCATGAGTGCATGGAGGTCAGGATAGGGCTTCCCCCACACACACACGCACACATTACTTGGTGGAGGACTACAAGTTCATAAGAATGTAAGCACACAAGAAGAGCCCTGCTGGAGGATCTGGTCCGTTTTCCAAAGTGACGAACCAGATGCCTCTGGAAGTTTACAAATAAAACCTGAAGGCATACCCTTCTCCCACCACTGCCTCTCTCCAACTCGAATTCAGAGGAAGGATGCCTGTAGGCATCTCAGCAGTGTCGTGGGACCGTGGGGGGGGGGGGGGACCGGCGGCATACAAAATGCCATCCCCCATGATTGAGAAGCTAAATACTAAATGTGATTGTATGTTCAAATCTGTTATGGCTTTGCAATATATATATATATATACCCTTCTCCCACCACTGCCTCTCTGCAACTGGTATTCAGAGGAAGGATGCCTGTAGGCATCACAGCGGTGTCGTGGGACCGTCGGGGGGGGGGACCGGCGGCATACAAAATGCCATCCCCCATGATTGAGAAGCTAAATACTAAATGTGATTGTATGTTCAAATCTGTTATGGCTTTGCAATATATATATCTATATTGAACTATATCCGCATTGAACTATCTACACTGGCACAACATGGCACACTGAACATTTGGCAATAGCTTTCTATGGTTGGATTTTAAACTGACTAACAGCACAATCCTGTGTAACTTTGCACCAGTGTAACAGTAGATGGACCGGTGTAAGTGTACTTACATCGGTGCATCTGCTGTTACACCAGTGCATCTACTGTTACACCAGTGCAAATTTACACAGGATTGTGCTGCAACGGCAATAGCTGGAGAGACTTGCCCTACTTGCCAAGCATAGGCACAGGATACAATCGTAAGTACATTTCTGTAACCTGCTCTGTATGCTCTGGCAGCTAGCTATTCCTAATGCATTTGGGTGGGAATGACATCCTTCACCTCTTAGGGCCAAACGATATGGTACTTTAATATAGAACCCCCCTGGGCCTTTTTGAATGAGGCTAGATATCATTTTTTTTAAAAAAAAATGTATTTAAACATAAAATACAAGTGCATAATTTAGCCCTGCAATTTTTTTATAGTAACCAGGAATGGAACCAAAGTGCACTGAGAAGGATATTTATCATTTTCCTCCCATGCCATGATCCTGGATCAGATGAGCATATTTATATTTAACTGAAAGGAATGAATTGGGAGTTTAATATTGAATTGGGCCTTTCACAGGTTGCCTTCTGTTAGCCATTGATATTGCCATTGATATTGGATACTTTGGTGCAAAGTCATATTGCCTAGGGCTAGGCAATATGATTTTGCACCAATGCATCCAATAGCAACGGGAAACACATGAGTGCTTGCTAACAGGTGGCCCTAAAATATTACTGGCAATTCAACCACCTCTTCCTTAGTCAAGTCACTTCCCCCAGCTACACCAGTAATACTACTTACCAGCTTTACAAGGTTGTTCTAAAGATATCATAATAATTCATGTGAAATGCTTTGCACACTGAGACTACAGTATACACTAATAATACAGTACACACTATTATTACATTTCTCTTCCGAAGCTGTTAAAGGATTATTTTAATTCTTACTGCTTCTAGCTTTATTTTGATGTTTCTACTCTTACCTTTTCATTGTTTACTGCTGCCTCTGTGGTTACGCTATTGCTGGTCCATTTTATCGCTGCTTGATATTTTTAGTTATGTTTACTATGTTCTATGTTTTAAATCATTTTATTTTTAATTTAGTTAGACAGGGCCTTTTCATTTGTGGAGCCTGGTTTCTGGAATGTCCTGCTGGTGGAGATACGAATGGCTCCCTCTTTGCTAGCATTTCAGCAAGGAGTGAAGACTTTTTTTATTTCTCCTGGCTTTTGATTAATCAGAAGCGTCATGCGGGGGGGCCTGGGCGTCAAGCAGGGGGTGTCAAAGCCACCGCATCAATGGCGGCGGCAAGATTTTTGTGCCACGTTGGAGGCTCCTGGAGGGCTCCAAAGCGGCGCTGAAGCGTTCTTGCAGGCGGCGGCGCAAAAGGTTTCTCCTGCCCTCCCACCACCCAGGTACCTTTTTGCGCTGCTGGCGCCGTTCCCAGGGGCGGGCCAGTGACATCACTTCCAGTTTGTGACATCACGGGGAATTCATTTTGCGCTCCCCCCCCCCCCCCAGTATGCTATTGTGATTAATCATTCTCTGTGCTACATTGGACTTTTTTATATTATGCTTTTCTTATTGTTCTTTTAATTGCTTTGATGTTGATTTATTTCTTGTTCTCTGTAAGCCATCTTGAGCTTGGTCTTTCAGATTGGAAAGGTGGAATAAAAATCCCTTAAATAAATAAATAAAATAAATAATAAATATTTTTAGTAAGCTGTCTTGGAAGCCTTTGGTTAAAAGGTAGCCTATGAGTATCGTAAATACTGTACTGTAGAAGAGTGGAAAGCTGTAGAATAATAATGGAAAGCTATTTCACAAAGATAAATCTTCAAATGAAATATTTTTTCAGATACAAAATTTACAGCACAATCCTGTGCATGTTTACTCAGAAGTAAATCCCACTGAGTTCACAGCTGCGACGACTTTAGAGCAAGGGCCACCGGCTCAGAGGCCAGCAGCCCTCATTCCGTCACTCTCCGGACCCTGCGCCTACTGATACAGGTAAGCCCTGCACCGGTTGGTGCAGGGGCGGGGAGAGGGCAGAACAGGGCAGCCAGGGGGGCGGCCATTGGCCGGCCTGGGCTGGGAGCAGGCAGGGATATCAGTGGAGTGCTCTGCCAATATCCTAGACCCGTTCCCGGGCCTGGCCAGCCTTACTCTGCTGCCTCGGATGTACGCCATCCTCAGAGCTGGCATACATCTGAGGATGCCCAGAGGGCTCTGACCAACTTACAGCCGGGGAAGAGGACGAACATCCCCTTCTCCCGAGGTGCTCCCGGGCTGCCCCAGGGCAACCAGGGACCGGGATGGGATACCGCAGCTGGCCCTTTAGGCCAGCCGGATATCCTTACACAGGATTGCGCTGTCAATGTAACTTGGTCCCAGGTATAGGACTGCAGCCTTTGAACACTTTTTTCCAGCTATGTAAATTGTATTCTGTTGGATAAAAGTTATATCCTATTCTTCCCATATTCTTTTGAGAAATACAAACAAAAGATCAGGAAATACCCCTGGACACTGGTGTCCCTTGCCTTGAATGGTGACAAGCCTTTGGAAATCAGGACATTCACTATCGTCTAATAAAAGATATTCAGGCACAAGAGTGCTTAAGCTGGCTAGGTCAAACTACATTCTACCATTGACAGCTTGAAACATTCTAAATGCTAAATGTGCATTCCAGTCTAATGTCAAGTTGAAAGACTAACAACGCAATCCTATCCAACTTACAGCACCAGTGTAACCAGCAGTGCAGCGAGAACAGGAGGCCCCAGAACAGAAAGGGGATTCAAATCCTCCCCAAAGGGGGATTCAAAGGGGATTTGAATCCCCTTTCTCTTCTGGGGCCTCCCATTCTTGCTGTAATGCAGGTTACACTGGTGGTGTAAGTTGGATAGGATTGCGCTGCAAGTCAAAGTGTGGGTGCATGGAGATAATTTGCAAGCAAGCCTAATATATGTGATTTTACAAAGCCTTTATTACTTACATGCTCAGGAAGGTGTGTTCCTTAACTTGCCGTTTCTATGCTTTCTGGAGCATGAAGGAAAATTGTAAATACCTTAACTCTCATCTGTTAAATTCTGCCCATTTGAGAAGGGTAAAAAGGAGAGGACACAGGCGAGACAGAATGTACTGCGCCCCCCAAACAGTACATCTACTAAGGAGTGGAAGGAATTTTGCAGTTCATGCAGCTGCAAGTGGGACGACGACGACTGGCTGGTGCAACAGGGAGCTCATCTGGAAATCCTCAGAGATCCTTCACGAGTGAGGATTTTGTGTTTCAAAACTCCGGCCCCTTTCACTCTTGTTTCCCTAAGAACACATGGTCCTCAGCTTTGTGCTTCTCCATCCAGTAAATTGAATCTGGCACAGCTAGCATATTCTAGCTACAAGGAAGTGAGTGACCAATAAATACCAAACCGAGTCTCAAATATAGCTCTGGCTTCTGTTGGCTTTCAACAGCAAGAAGTGACATATCTCTGTTCCAAGTATCAGCTTACTTCACAAAAGCTTCCTTGAACAAAAACAAAAGAGAATGAGAGAGCCTGTCCCAAAACTGAAACATTCACTGCCATCTGCATGGAGTACTGTTTTAAAACTAAGTTGTTAGCTTGTTTTAAAATAGTTATATTCACATCTGCGCTATATGTTGATGTATACATCAGATGTATTTTTATCTTTGTTGTATGCCGCCTTGGCATGGGATAAGGCGGGGTATAAATTTATATATAAATATTTAAACCCATTTTACACCATGAGTTACCTCCTGAAGAGCATTTATCCCTATATCTTATTTTTGATGCTTGAACAGGGCTTACCCAAGACCTACCACCACGTGACACTGCATCAACTGCCACCCCTCTTACCAAACAGTGTCCCAGCTTCCCCCAAGGTTTCCCCTTCTTATCTCTGCTGCCTCCCTGCATCCCATTTTGATATGCCTCTGAAATTAACCTCTTTTATGCCAGCCTGATCTCAGTTCACTTGGGAGGGAGTGGGTCGCCATGCCTACCTGACTACTCAGGTTTTCCTTGACTATTCAAGTTTCAGTTTAGCTTTTAGTGGGACCCTTGGATTTAGGGTCTCCTTCTTAATATGGGAGAGAGGTTTTGGTGACAAGAAAGACTACCATTTTCCCAGTAAATTCCAGTATACACAGTAAGGAGAGTGAAACAAAGAATAGAGAAGTGGAAGTTGTCACTAACTGCTAGGCACTACTTCCATTCTGCCCTCCAGTTTCCCTTACAGTAGTAGACCTATTTCCAGATGTCAGGCCTGTGCAGGTTTACTGGCATATAGGCTGCTTTAAGGAGGTTGCTTAAGGCCCGCTGAAGCTGGTGCGAGTTAACTAAAGACTGAGCTACATTAGAGGCAGAGGCTCTGCCGCCGCCTCTGCCTCTGCCTACGCGCTTGGAGCGGGGGAGTGTCTTCCTGCCTGTTGTCCCTCCTGTTGTCCCGCCTTCTTAAGAAGGTGATTGGAGGTAGTTCAGATTGGCATGCAGCCACCCTTCCCCCCCTCCTACGATTGGTAGGCTGCAGTAGCTCCGCGATACGCCCCCTAGCTCTCGA
This sequence comes from Plestiodon gilberti rubricaudatus, assembly GCA_026170595.1. Classification (NCBI taxonomy): domain Eukaryota; kingdom Metazoa; phylum Chordata; class Lepidosauria; order Squamata; family Scincidae; genus Plestiodon; species Plestiodon gilberti. Next base: position 45,307,575 of record JANXHW010000002.1, read on the forward strand.
GCCCGCCCCCTTAAAAGTAGGATTCCAGCTTGAGGTACGCGCCAGCAGTGCGGAGGTCGCAGTGGCTCCACTTGCTTCCAAAATGATGTCAGAAGCTCCGGGACGCATGTAATGTAGCTCAGCCTTAAGCAGCATAACTGCATGTGGAATCACAGACTGCAATCCTGATTGTCAGTACTGCAGGACTCACTAGTAGAGGAGGAGCTATAATCGTTTAGTAGATCCTTTGGGCTTAACGGTGTATATAATAGCAGGACCATGTCATCAACTTTCAACACTGCCAATTTGCAGGAAGAAAATAGTAATTGCACCGTAGCTCAGAAACCTCAATTAAATAGCACGGGGACAAACAGGCAATCCTCACTGCAGCCTCTTCTGTTGTTCTCGAGGCTGATCCTCCCCACCCCACCCCATTCAAATTATAAGCATAATGTTTATGTAGTGGTCTCTGGAGTTCCTGCAAGCTCCTCGTTTCTTAGCATGACATTCTCCTGATTTCATCCACCTCCTAGCTGTTTAGGTAGTGCCTTCTGCCTTTTCTTTTGGAAATGGATGCCTCATTCTCTGCTGCATTGGATTTGCAAAACAAAGTAGCAAAATGAAGATTATGTTGTTGGGATCACTGTCCAAGAAGACTTAAAGGTGGCTAGCAACATCCCTCCAATCTCCATGAGATTTTTCCACTGATATGATAATGTATGCATGCGTATGTATTAGTTTTAAATTCAAATAATGAGGCTAAAATGTATACCCATTTACTCCATTTAAAAGGCTGCAAGCTTTTCTGAGGTCCATTAGAATTATCTACAGTTGGGCTGTGAATTAAATCTTACCAACACAATCCAGAGTTGGGACATTGCAGTTCAGCAGTCAGAATTCCTTCCATGGGTTGCATATAAGGATATAAACTAGTTCACAATGTTCCCTTCAAACGGGATAAACCTGATAGTTTAGGAAAGTTTTCCATGCCAACATGCAATAAAAGTGGAATTTTCAAGCAGTACTAGTGGAACCAGCACATGGTGAAAATCTGACCAATTTAGGATTTACTAAAGGAAATTAAAGAGGAGAGTGCAAAAGTTGGCTTGAAACTCAACATTAATAAAACTAAGATCATGGCATCTGGGTCCATCAATTCCTGGCAAATAGAAGGGGCAGAAATGGAAGCAGTAACAGATTTTACTTTTCTGGGCTCCAAGATCACTGCAGACGGAGACAGCAGCCATGAAATTAAAAGACATTTACTCCTTGGAAGGAAAGCTATGGCAAACTTAGACAGCATAATAAAAAGCAGAGATATCACCATGCCAACAAAAGTTCGCATAGTCAGGGCGATGGTGTTCCCAGTAGCAATGTATGGTTGCGAGAGTTGGACCATAAGGAAGGCTGAGAGCCGAAGAATAGATGCTTTTGAACTGTGGTGCTGGAGAAGACTCCTGAGAGTCCCTTGGACTGCTAGGAGATCAAATCAGTCAATCCTAAATGAAATCAAACCTGACTGTTCCCTGGAAGGACAGGTACTGAGGCTGAAGCTCAAAGATTTTGGCCACCTAATGCGAAGAGAGGACTCTCTAGAGAAGACTCTGATGCTGGGAAAGATTGAAGGCAAAAGGAGAAGGGGAAGGCAAAGGATGAGATGGTTAGACAGCATCACCAATGCAACGAACATGAAAATGAGCGAACTCAGGAAGATAGTGGAGGACAGGAAGGCCTGGCGGGATATGGTTCATGGGATCACGAAGGGTCGGACACGACTTAACGACTGAACAACAACAAAGGAAATTATGTCACTTTTAAAGACTTCCCAATACAAATATTTCTGCTAAGGTGCTAATTTAAAACACACACACACACACACACACACACACACACACACACACACACAGAGAGAGAGAGAGAGAGAGAGAGAGAGAGAGAGAGAGAGAGAGAGAGAGAGATCATCCCACACATTTGCACAGATGATTGATTTGCACAGTGGTAACTAAGCCAGTGAAGAGAATTTCCCTCTGAATTTTTTTATGGTGGGGATGGGAATACAAACTGAGTGCTTGCTCAAGAAATTTGGCAAGACCAAAAATTAAAATATACTGAGACACTTATGAAATCTGGGATAGACATGTGACCTATCACAAAGCATCCAAATTTAGTTACTTCAGACATGACAACTCAAAAACTTGCTGTGTAGCAGCACTATTCATTCATTAGTACATGTCCCTGAAATACTTGCCTAATATTATCCATTTTATGGTTCTTTTGCCGAATTCATATTCTTCATTCAAATCATTACTCAAATTAGAACTGTATTTTTATATTTACAGCAATGGTATTACATAAGAAATTCCTGTTTGCTTAAATAAGAATGACTAAGGATGCTGAGGTTTTCAGCATGACAGCCAAACACTGACAGCTTCTCTTAAATTTGTGGTTACAAAAATTCTAGAACTTCGGGGAAAGAAAAAGACTTTCCCCAAATGTAGCATTTGTCTATCCTTCCGTGTTTTCCTGTCCATAGAGCTATGTGCTTCCCTAGCCAGCAAATAATTTCCATCTCTACCTCTTTAAAAACATCCTCTTTACCTTAAGTTCCATTATACCTCTCTCTCTCTCTCTCTCTCTCTCTCTCTCTCTCTCTGTGTGTGTGTGTGTGTGTGTGTGTGTGTGTGTGTGTGTGTGTGTGTGCGCGTGTGAATTATTATTATTATTATTATTATTATTATAGCTACCGGTATATATTATTCCAGTGCTCTTTTCCATTTGGCCCTTTGGCTTAGCAAATCAGTCCTTTGTGACAGTTTTAAAACTACAGACACATGATCCAGCTACTTGTTAGACAGCCAAACTGCTAATGACTTAGCAATCTTAGCCTGGACTCTTCCTTAGCTTCTAAGATAGTAAAAAAAAAAAAAAAGTGAAAATGTTTCCTAACTTGGATCCATTTGTATAGGGCTTCATGTTCCTGAAGAAATAACTCTGACTCGTTTTTTCATGCAATCAACAAGCACGCGTCTTTATTGTAAACTGAGAAGTAGACTGAGTTAGAAACTGAAAGGAACAAGAAAGAAAAGTTCATGGTTAAGTCTAAATCAACTTCATAATAGAACGTTCTAATATTTAACTCTTTAATGGTCATGCTACAACATCTCCCCCCCCCTCTTTAATTTACAAATCAAGTGTAGTCTTTCAAATAACTAGGAGCGCTCCTTTCTCTTGTTGGATACTGGCTTTTTTAGCAACTGGTTCCTCAGGTGTAGGGGATACAAGTATTTATATACTGTACTACAATTCCAGTGAGGGGCATCTCAAGGCGGCTCACAAAAATTGGAAAACCAACCGAATAAGTCAAATTAACATACCTAATAGCATATAAAGTGTGTGTGTGTGTGTGTGTGTGTGTGTGTGTGTGTGTGTGTGTGTGTGTGTGTGTGTGTGTGTGTGTGTGTGTAAAAATATAGTCTGGCTTTATTTAAAGGGACCACACAAATGAAGGAGCTCCTTCATTCGTAAAGTCATTCACACAAATAAAACCAGAAGTTCTGCACTTCCCGGTTTGCAAAAACCATGAGGCAGAGCACGGTAAGGAACTGGATCAATGTGCTCTTATATCCACAGTGGGCTGGAGAGAGGCAGTAGCAGACTGAGGGTAAAGGACAACCCAATCTGCTGCCCGCTCACCCCTCTGTCACCTGCCACTGACAGAAGCCACATCAGATCACTTCATGGAAAGGCAGGCTATGCTGGAGATTTGAACAAGGCCTCCATGAATTTCCATTAGGTGGTGGGGGGGAGAAGTCTCCAGTAATAGCGTCAGTCAGAGGTGGCAGCTCTACATCTGTACCTCCAGATACATGAATAGCCACATAGCACAGGGTGTAAATGTGTACTAATAAGTGAGAGTAAGAGGGCCATTGTTAGGATTACCATCCGTCCCGGAATGTCCCGGGCTCTGGACTCCGGTCCTGGGCTTTCTGGGCCCGGATGAAGCCTCCGCCACCGCTACCGCTTCAAAAAAGGTAAAAAATACCTTTTTTCGGGTGCCACCACCTTGGATCTCACGAAATCTCACGAGATCTAAGATGGCGGCGCCCAAATCTCATGAGGACATGAGGCATATCTAATCTCATGAGGACATGAGGTGTGCATATCTAAAAATAAACAGTGTCTGCAGAAAGGCAATATTGGATAAATGGAGAGGGATGCAATGGGAAACTTTCAGAAAATATTTTCTGCTGAAAAGATCATAGATCATCACTCCCAAGAGAATGAAGTACCTGGCTTTCTAGCATTATGTTGTCAGCAATAATGGAACAAATACTTAATGGAACAAAAACTTTTGTCTCACAAGACAGGCTTTGCAGTAATGTTATCCCAGAAACATCTCTTGAATTATGCGAGTGGTACAGTACATTATCCTGTGCCTGGGTGTGTGCAATGCAAGTGCACTTAAGTGACTCAAAATAGCAGAGCTAATTATCGATACAAGAAGTGGGGGCAAGCCTTGCAAGGCCTCAAATATAGTCCAATATTTTGCGTAAACATTACCTCCAGCGAGAGACTGCCAAACTAGAATTTATCAAGTAATTTTACTCTCTTCAATTTGACTTGAACAAAGATGAAGGTTCCCTCTCTCACTACATTGTTAAGCAGTTGGTGTTGGGTCAGAGATCAGCAGCATTGCCAGCCCAGTCACTGCCCGGGACCGGAGTGATGTCATGACACCTTACAACACACACCCAAATGTGCACGGCACCCTTGCTTCCGGAAAGACTCCATTTGGAGCCATACAGAGGCGAGGACAGGCGGGATGGTCAAATTCACATGCCTCCGCCTTGCCTAACACTCTCTCACCAGCAGAGATGCCGAAAAATGACCACTCTACCTCCGCAAGGGGGGCGGTGGCCCCCTCGCCCCCCACCAGCAATGCTACTGATAGAGACTGTACCATGACCTAGCCTTGCTGATACCAATTATCATTGTAAATTAGCTCATGCATTTAGCTCCTCCTAAGAAAGGCCAGCGGGTGGCGCAGTGGGTTAAACCGCTGAACCATGAGCTGTCGATTTAAAGGTCGGCAGTTCGAATCCACGACGGGGTGAGCTCTCGTTGCTTGGCCAGCTCCTGCCAACCTAGCAGTTCCAAAGCATGTTAATGTGAGTAGATAAATAGGTACCGCTTGCGGGAAGGTAAACAGTGCTCCGTGTTCCAGCCGCATGCTATGCGTTGCAGCAAGGAGAGTCATGCCGGCCACATGACCACGAAGGCGTCTTCGGACAACGCTGGCTCTTCGGCTTTGAAATGGGGATGAGCACCACACCCTAGAGTCGGACACGACTGGACTTAATTGTCAGGGGTCACCTTTACCTTTAAGAAAGGTCACCTGCTGCATTTCTTGCATTGCATCGTGATGCAGAAATTTCAGATATTGTTTTAATCATGTCTGTTTGCCCATTAGCCTGGGGAGAACTCTTGCATAAACAACTTCACCACTCCCTCCTCTTCGGAATGGCACCCACATTAGGGTGGCTCCTGGAGCCAGAAACTCCCTTGGACTAACTCAATTAAGTCCCACAGGACTGACTGGGACCGTCATCATGAAGTGTCACATTCTATTGTAAAGCTACCACCTCTCTTTGTCCCTAAGAAATGTAAATCTGTGATCACATGGAAACCTGTATGCTCTGCACATATCTTGTAGGCATGTGATGTTCTACTTTGGAAATGTATAAAAAGTGTGCTCTCTTGTAGCAAAGGGTCAGCATTCTGTTAAGTGCTGTCCACAGTGCTGCATAACCAATAAACCGATACTTTTTCCTTGTTCCCCAGTCTTCCTGGTCCTCCATTATTAATTATCATCTGCTTAAAATTCCGCTACAATAGCCATTTTGGTCCTTTCCTCCGAAGGACCAAAGGTAATCATTGTTCTGCCACAATACTTAATTAATGCAGGACAGCCAGTTTATTTACTGTGCTCGGGAAATATGGTTTGACATCATGAGACTGAGCAGGCACAAACCTCCTTCCTCTCGTTGTTACTCTAATTCCCTTGCGTCCAGTGGTTTGTAATTACCAGTTTTCATTTGTGGCAAACTGTAATAGGCAGTTTCATCTGAACAGGTAGACTGGTTTCTCAGGAAACCCGAATGCTGTAAAGAAGAAAAGTCAATCATCAAAGGGACGGAGGGAGCACATGAGTCCAAGGCACCTCAGGGTTCATTCTTGTCGTGTCAAATCATGGTTTGACATTGCATTCATTTATGTCCCAATATACCCATAGTTTCATTCCTTGATTGATGTGGAGGTGGTCAGCCGGCCAGCTAGGAACCAAGGAATGCTGGCTGGGCAATTTCTTTGCTACGTGGTAGAAAGAAGGATTATATAGCACTAGGTATAAGCATTGAAAATTGAGCGGGGGGGGGGAGAACAGTTCCAATTATTCTGATTCTGATTCTTCTATATGTTTTCAAAAGGCTATCAGAGGGTTTGATTGATCAGGAACTACAGGTGGGCCCCCATATCCACGGATTTGCTATCCATGGTTTCAAGTATCCACGGAGGGGCCTGGAACATATCCCCAGCTGATATGGGGGGAGTACTGTATACCCAAGGGAATTTGGAGGGAAAAGTTCCATGCTCCTGGTATAACTGGTTAAAGATACTGTAGACTTCACTTTAGGATATAGAGGGAAAGTACATAGCCTTGGGAGAAAAGGAAAGAAAAGCAGCAAATGCAAATCACGCTGCCAATTGTCCGTGTGCAGGAAACAGGAAAATAGGAAGTTGGGTCAATAACCAAGATTACCTCTCCCTAAATTAATCTGCTGAGACAACTTTTGGGAGGAGCTGGAACACAGAGATTGGAAAGGAAAGATCTCAAGGCTGGGTGGTTGATAAAGAATTCACCTCTGAAAAACAAGTGCGGTTCGCAACCAACTATGTGCTCGAAATGTATATGTTGTGAAGTGATTAATGGCGGAAAGAAGGCCCACAGTGTTTGCAAGGCACTTAGTGCAAGGGGAATGGAGGTGTTTGCTTGAGTGCCCAGAGAGATTACATGCCTCAGGGGAATAGGTCACTTGGTCCCAATGGAAACAGAATAATAAGCAGGAGATGATACAGGAGAAGAGGAAATAATAGAAGCAAGAAAGGAAACTAGAGGCAATTACCTTCCTAGGTTCCTGGTTTGGCACAAAATTTCTGTGGATTTATTCTCCACACTGTGAAGTGGTAGTGTAGTAAAACAGCACATCAGGTGAGGAGTGAATGAGAGTCACACCTGGGGGTCTCTTATAGAGCTTTAAACACAGAGAAGGCTTGATCTTCTGAATCAAGAGGGAATCATTTCTGTCTTTCTCTTCCCCCCCCCCCCGTCTGATTGTTTACAATCAGTTTCCTAGCAGCGCAATCCAGTGTACAAATGCACCAGGGGAGCACACGCTCCCCCGGTGCAGGGTGTTGTAAACACGCTGTAAAGCATTTTATGGCACCTGGCAAGTAAGGACCACCGGTGCAGCGGCCCAGGCTCCTGCCCGGCACCCACTGGAGCAGGTAAGTCCTACACGAGCTGGGGCAAGGGCAGGGGGAGGGTGGACCAGGTGTGAGGGAGGGCGGCCATAGGCCGCACTGGGCCTTGAGAGGGTGTGGATATTGGTGGCAAGATACACAGATATCCAAAGCCCTCTCCAGGCCCGGCACAGCCTTACACGGCCGACGTGAATGTACGCGAGCTCCGGAGCCCACGTACATTTCTCCCACCACTTACACCCAGGGAAGGGGACAATCTTCCCCTTCCCTTGAGGTGCACCAGGGCTGCCCGGGGCAGCCCGGAACCTGCATAAGATACAGCGGCCGGCCCTTTAGGCCGGCTGCCGTATCTTACACAGGAATGGGCTGTTAGAGTTGGGCAAGTTCAACTTCCTTGAGATAACTGTATTAGACTATTGTATTAGAGTTGGGGTTTGGTCCATGGACTGCTTTGAGCCAGGACAAGATAACTGATGACCAAATCCTATCCCGGGCCAGAGCACACAGTGCAGGGCCACCAGCACAACATCCACTGCGTCCTGTACACTGATCAGGGTCCAGACTGGCTGGGAGAGGCAAGAAATGAAAAACTTTACTTACCTTTCCCGTCACCGCATGATCCCCAATGGGATGCCTCAGATCTCTGCTAGCTGGCATAGCTCTAAGTAGCCTGCTGGAGGCACGTCGAGGCCAGACCAGGGGTTTGGGATACATCAGATGTTGATGCCACTGTGATCTGTCCCATCCCACCATCGATCTGCCCCACCCCTGGCCCTCCACCAGTGCTGGTGGCACATGGCATTCTGGCCCTTGCACTGGTGGCAGCTCTGCACAGAGGGTGCTGCATCGATGGTGGATCTTGTGGTACGCAGGTATACCACAAAGATAGGATTGGGCCGTGAGTTAAGGGCTGAATTAAGGGTTGAGATCTTCAATCTCTCAAAAGGGGCTTGGTTGCTACTCCCTCTTCAGATACTCAAGGTGGCCAGGAACTTGAATTTGGCACAAGGTGTGGTGGAAGGCTTCAGAGGTTTAAGGTCATTGTTCCTTTGTTGATGTAAATAACTTTGTTTTTCTCTATCGGCAGGATGTCTCAATGGTTGTGCCATGCCCTGCACACCTCAAGAATGCAATTATGTAGAATGCAATTATGTAAGTGCAGCCAGTTCCGGAAATGTCTTGAAGTTTCTCCAAGCAAAGAGGGAGTGGGAGGGCAGAGGAAGAGTCCAGGGGGGTGGGTGTCCTTTTAAATCCAACATGGCCCTAATGCACTTCTAGCATCACCTTTAGACAAAGATAAGTTTGGTGTGAGCTACATACATTGCTAGCATTGACACTATACCAAAGACACGTGTCAGGGTCGTCTCAACACAGCTTGGGTGCTGGTAACACAGGGTTGAAAAGCAGGCAGTTGTGGACCCTTTCTGGATTGCAGTGTTTGAGTGTGTGTTGTCAGAAAACACCATTATAGAGCTCGGCAAGAACACTTTTGGGCAAATGATAAAAGGAGACAAATGATAAACAGCCCTAAAGACTAATTATAACATTACATGCCATGGCATTAGCAACGTTTTATTAAGTCAAGAGACAACTGTGAATAGGAACAGCGACTTGCTGAAATTAGTGGTGGGTTGCTAGGTACCTTTGTAGGGGAAAAAAAAACCTGAACTGGGCTGCTCATGTGGTTCCCACCTGCTCCTTGATGGTGCAACCACTACCACTGGTTCTAAGGATACAGGGGTCACCCTGGCCAGGTGGGCTCTTTGATTGACATGGATCCTTGGCCAGTGCCTGAGCTGGCTGTTCTGTGACACCACCTCTACTAGACTGAATACTGAAGACACAAAGACAATAGACAAGCCAAACAAGCAAAGAGTTCACAAGTAGTTGCTCTTTCAAATACTTTCTATGGAATGGCAGGACAACCCACCATGGGAAAAAAAAAACACTTTTGCTATAAACGAAAACCCTGCTGGATCAAACCAAAGGTCCATCATGCATGCATTGCACTGTCAGTTGTGCAAATAACTACGGGTGGTGTTTACCCTGAATCTCCTGCCAATTTAGGCCAATGTACATGTTGCTTGGCTTTGTATGTTTGTTTCGCTAAGTTAAATTTGCTCAGGGATGGCCCGATGAGAACTGGGGCAACAGTGCATAGGGAGGGTGAAATTTAACACTTTGCCACTACATCATGGTCCTGACAAAAAAATGCACCCTGAAGCAGTTATTAGCTCTAGAAACGAAGCGTCCTTTGATTTCAATGGAAGCTAATCTCCCAGAGCGAATAGTAGATTCACGGAAGAGATTTTCATCAGGAACATGGTGTAGCAGGAAAGACTTAAATGACCCTTTCGTGCACACTGCCGTTTCAATCCAGATGTCTTCCCCAACCTCCCACCCTGCAACTGCTATTTAACTTTAGCGTCAAACTAGCCACGCACCTAATTTCACAACAAGGCCCGATTGGGGAGGGCTAAAACCAAGATTGAGGGTGAGAAACATGGCAACACATGGGGAAGGCAGAGGGTCTTTAGTACTTTGCCCTCACTATTCACTCCACCACCACCTCCATCGAGTGCCATTTTTAGTTGGACAAAACCTTCCATTGAAATTCCACCATTGCTAACAAATGGTGCAGCTAATAAAAATCCCATTCAAGTGTTTATTTAGTAATAGAAGTATCTGACATAGGTTTATGCTGTGGGGGAGGTGTTCCATGGGTGCACAGGAAGCTGCCTTACACCGAGTCAGTCCATTGGTCTACCTAGTTCAGTATTGGCTACACGTACGGACAGCAGCTCTCCAGGGTTCCAAGTGGGGGTCTTTCCCCGCCTTGCCTGGAGATGCCAGGGATTGAATCCAAGACTTTCTATATGCAAAGCACATGCTCTTCCACTGAGGTATGGCCGTATAAGTTCTCACAAACACTGTACATTGACTCTATGAATGGAGGGGGGAGAGTTAAAACATTCCAACTGGGTTCCTGATCATGTGGAGAGGCTACTCACCTACTGTTGGACATGTGTAGAAACCCAACTGCTACCTTTGAGTCAGTGCATAAGGGCTGGGAATGGGACCAGCCAGCAGTGGCGTAGCTAGACTGGAGCGGAGGCAAGTAGTTCTGCATGACTCCGTTACACCGGAGTCAGCGGCCCCTCCCCCTTGCTGTTGGAGCCATTCTGGCGGCACTGGCAACACGCAGGACACTCCCCTGTCGCTGCCGGAATGGCTCCAACAGCAAAGGGGAGGGCCGCTGACTCCGGTGTAACGGAGTCTTGCAGAACTACTTGCCTCCGCTCCAGTCTAGTTTCACCTCTGCCAGCCAGTAAGAAGAATTCAGCAGGCGAGATCAACTGGCACAAATCTGCTCCCCCTCCTCCACACTTAGTGGAAATGTGTTAGGGAGAAGAGGCATACAATTGTTAGGACTGTAAGGTGTGACATTAGGTTTGGTGGGTATTGGTGCAACCTTGTATACATCCGATCATCCCAGGTAATTCATGTAATGTCTCCTTCATTATAACTGTTATATGGGGTTGAAATGCTGAACACCATCTTCAGTATTAGTTCATAAATTCCAGACAAAAATTACTGCAGGGTACCAGACTTCATTCAGTTTAATCATCTGTTTCATAAAATTGACAACAGATTGATAATTTACCTAATTTTTGAGACTACCAGTAGATGGATTTATAAATAAATAAATAATACTACACACTGGGTAAAGAGAGAAGAAACTCCATTTTGAACAGTTTTGGTTGACACAATCTGTTGTTTCTCTGTGTCATGAAAACTCAGTGAATCATTCAGAAATATCCTGATCACAGATTAAGCTGATTGGATTCATTTTGTCCTTTAAAGATCATCATCACACCTTAATAAAAAAAAAAAGGTGAATCAGTCATAAAGCTAACATGCGGGGAGGGTAAGCGTGGGACGACTGATACTGAGGAGTGAACAGCAAAGCGTGGAATGTCTACATGCAGAAAGAGAGCACCATTCATTCAGGATACTTTAGAACAATGACTAGTACACATACTTTCCCCAAACGTTCCCAGCTACAACTCTGATTACAAAACAACTTAACTGCTGAAAAGAAGATTGGAAACTGTTTTCTGGTAATAAAATCACACTACAAAGAATTAAACAAATGTCCCATTTCTAGCTAAAGTAGATGAAATCAACATGAGTATATTAGTAACACAGAGTGTGTGAGGACCAGGCACATCACAACAATGGAGCATGCTTCCCATCTTCAAAGCAGCTATATAGAAAAAAAAATAGAGTACCAGACAAACAACAGGGAGAGGGAAAGGAAAGATTTCAAAATGCTTAATTAAAACAGCAACCATCAAGCTTAACCTCAGTTATGGTTAACAAAGCAACCCTCAATTTGAGAAGAGTTTCATTACCCAAATCTGCATGTGTCATAGGTTTATACTAATGGGCAGGGGGAATGGTAGTTGCTAGGAATCTAAATTACAATATTTGGTGGGCACCATGACATGACATGACATGTGATTGGTACCACCTTTTGCAAACTCCCTTCAACAACATGATTGGGCCATGAGACAATAAGATCTGCCCTTTTCCCAAAATCCTGTTTCGACCCAATCTTATTCCCCCCCCCCCTTAGGGCAGAGGATATTGCAATCTGCTGCTATATGTCCATTTACAACTTTGTAAAAGGCATGCTACCATCAGGCACTCTGGCACCACTCATGCGAACAGCCGGAGGCTCCACACGCCAACCAATCGCTCACCTGGCTGCACCGGAGGTGATAAGGCAGCAGAGGGGGGCGTGTTGTGGGTGGGGAGGGAGAGGTTGAGGGAAGGTTTGGTGTGGGGAGAGGGAGGGGGCAGGCTGCAGGGGTGGATCTCAGCAGCGAAGGTGCATGCTGGATCTCACCCCTGATTTTCTAGCCAGCCCCACCACTTCCTCTCTTCTGATTTATGACAGCAAAAGAGCTGGCGCAGGTCCAAGGAGACCTATAAGTTATTAGGTGGCCTATCAGCAGGTACTGGTAAGTTAAAAAGATTTGAGATTACTTCTTGCTGATCCCCCCCCCCCACACACACACACACACATGCAGCATGCACTCCAGCAGCGTGGCTGCATCACGTAGGAGGGTGGGAGATAGGATTGGGCTCTTACTCTTATTTCTGTAGCTAACAGAGAAACTTTGAATGAATGAAATTATTAATCTAACACCGCACTACAGCACACCAAACAAATATTGATCACTTGTCAGTGGTCATTTCATTCACTGGTAAATTCTACTTTTTAAAAAATCATTGATTAGCCCTAAACTGAAATTTAAGAAATAAACAGAATCCTAACAGCCAGAAAGCCCATCCACCAGCTGAATTGTTATAGAAGCTAGTAACGTTGCATCAACTGCTGCAGGTCTGATGGTCAGGCTCCTCGGATTACAGGAAGTCCTCACTTAAAGCTGTCGATAGGTTCTTGGAAACTGCCACTTTAAGCAAAACGACTTAAAACAAAACCAATTTTACTGTAGGCTAATTGATATACATAAACAGGAGTTTAAGGCATGTTCCTGGTCACAAAAACATCACCAAGCTTCTAATTAAAGACCCAAAACACTTCTAATATTAAACATTGAAATAAATGTGAGCTTTCTGGGCCAGAGAAAACCCACACAGACATGGGGAGAATGTTCGAACTCCACCCAGACAGTGGCCTTGGCCAGGAATCGATTTTTTTTCTCAACAACTTTAAAACAAAACAACTTTAAGTGAGGACTTGGTGTACTCTGAAGCCTATTCATTCACTGTCTCAACAGACACCTCTAGTGGGCAGAGAAGGAACTGCAGATTAACAATCTGGTAAATCAGCTATTAAAGTCACACAGAGTTAAACTAGACTTGATGTGGGAGCTCTCTGTCTTTTTCTCTCACATAAAACAGCTGCAAGGCATCAGAACTGCAGTGCAGGGGAAGGAAGAGTCTCATCACCTGTGCTGATTCTCCAAATAAAATATCCTCCCAAAGCTGCTATTAGCTACAGTGAGGAAAGCTTATGGGCACTGGTGTCGCTGCGGTGGGGGGGGGGCGGACCTCTAAATTCTGCCGGGTACCAACCCTCCATTACACAGGAGCACGAAGAGCCCCCTCGTCTTCGGAGCCATTCAAGTCGATGAAAGCAACGATTTCGCCTCACCTTCAGGCAAAGGTGCCCCACCTTCAGCAACGCCAGTGCTTATGGGCACATAATCTTTCTGGGCCTTCCTACTCTCTCTCTCTCTCTCTCTCTCTTGCACACGCGTGCGCGTGCGCACATCACTGCAGGGGGGCGGAGCTCCAAGTTCCATTGGGCTGTGACCCTCCGTTACACGATGGGAGAAAGCGGCCCCGCCCCCTCGCCTTTGGAGCCATTCCGGCCGACGAAAGCACTTCAGAATGGCCGGAATGGCTCCAAAGGCGAGGGGGTGGGGCCGCTTTCTCCCGTCGTGTAATGGAGGGTCAGAGCCCGAAGGAACTTGGAGCTCCGCCCCTCCCTGCAGTGACGCCAGTGCTCTCTCTGTATTATTTATTTTTAAATCAGGCTGTTACATACTGTCCGCATCCCAGGGAAGGGTACCCTTCAGCCAGCATCACCCATAAAGTGCGACGGCGTGCTTCCCAAGGTCTCAAATGCAGGTCCAGGGAAGGGGGGTTTACAAGCACCAGCCTTCTCCTAGCCTCCCCTAGTGTAGGGCTGGATCACAAGCAGGCCAGCCACTTACACTGAGTCTCCTCATTGGCTGGGGATGAGTAGTTATATACTGGAAACCCAGCCCATGTCTCACCCCCAGTGCTCCAAGTGCCTGATCCTGCAAGGAATCCTCTTGTCCCTTACCTCCTCCTCCCTTGAAGGTTCTGATCCTGCGAGGCATCCCCTCATCTCCTGCTGCCTTTCTCGAAGGCCCTGGTCCTGCAAGGCATTCCTGGGCCCGTGCTGGCTGGCGGTCGGCTCTTTGGCCACCAAGGTCGAAACTGGCCCTTGGCCGCTTCTTGGTGGGGTGGAGGCGTTTTCATCAAGTGGGGCCTCATCATGCCTGGCTGTTCCAGCCGCTCATGCCGTGTGGCATTGCATGGTGCGGGACCTGCCTCACTAAGTGGTCCCATTTCCGTGCCAACCACACCAAGCGTTGGATTCTGCCACCTTCCTGTTTTGTCTGGGGCTCCGTTCGGAAGAGCCGGCAAGTCAGACCCTGGACAGATACATATCTAGGTGCTCATTATCACATTTGCATTCTTCAGTGCCTTCCAAGTTTCTTTTTATGCTCATATCCTCCCTCGAAAGTACATTTACTTTAGACGTAATCCCTGGGCATATGGCCCAAGTGTATACATATGTGTCTGTGAGCGAGAGGATCAGGATCACACCCTCTGGCCCCTCCCCCTCACTGTATCAGATCCCCATGTGTCTCTGGCTCTACAAGAGCCTGCACCTGTGCATCCCAAACACATGTAAGTTCTGAACATGTGATCTGTTCCCCAATAATAACAGAGAGTACAGGTTGTGTGTTTAGAGCCTCTGTGTGTTGGGATGTATGTGCATAGACCTATCAATGCCACGCACATATTTACATGCTAGGGTCATCTGCATAGGGCTATAGTCTTTTGTTCAAAGTACTCCATATACAGGAATTTGAATCTAGGACTTCCTGGTCCAGTCCAACCATAACTACAATGACCACCTGTTTTATCACTATATATCCCAACAATGACGGGCCATCATCATTCTGTTGCATCAGTAAGTGCTTGATCATGGTTTCCTCACTCATGACCCTATGCATTGCTATGTCATTACAATCCGTGGAATCCTTCCAACATTTTATTTCCTGATTATGGGTCATTCCATGTGAAATCAACCAATGAAAAATCCTTGATGTCATGGATTTTGTTCATTTTCGGTACATTAGTACCTTACCATGAGATGTTTAAAAAAAAAAATTCAGATTTTTTTGTCCATCCGTTTTTGAGATATTGAATGTTCAAAAGTGCCCAAAAAGGTCAAAATTCACTTGTCACCATACCTTCAAACGCCAGTTACAGGATAACGATGAACACTACAGACATGGGACAGGTGTTTAAAGCTTATGAATAGGGCTTTCATTTGATGTACAACAGGACCCAATTGTAAATTTTCATGAAATTCAAAAATATTCAAATAATATTAATTTTGAAATTTTGGAAAATCGAACTTTTTTAAAATTTTCAAAAAAAAATCACACTTAAAGGTATATGCCTTGTAGTCAATCAGTCAAACTTCAAGATGGTATCTCAATGGTATCATACAAAAATTAATTTTTCTTGTTGGCAGTGACCAGGAATTAAACCCCTCAAGTCCATTTTTCTACAGTTTACATTGATAAAATTATGTGGTAAACTGAAATGAATCCAGAAATTTATAAGAGGACTTATAGAGATAGATTTATAGAGAATGAATTCACTTTCTATTCTTTTACAGGATCAGCTTTTTGGTAAAACTATCAAAATCATGAGCTTTTTACTTCTGTTCGTAGTTTTAAAATTTTCCTTTAGTTGCTGAATAATTTCTGAATCAGCACAGTGACATTTTTCCTCATCTAAATCATCTTCAGAAGTAAAAATAATAATTATTTGTAGGTCCTTTTAATCTTCCCCATCTTTTCTTTGCACTTTAGATACTTCCTTCTTGCACAGCGGAGACTCACCAAGGGAGGTCAAAGAGGCATTTAAGTGGGTTTGGACAGTGTGTTTTTAGTGAAGCTTTCTAGGACATTTTTGTTGTGAAGCTGCTTTATTAGTCTTTATTAAGTTTAATTCATTAACTGTTTGATAATTACATGATTTGAAATATGGAGGAGAATAAGTGGTCAAAAAACTGTTGCAGCCCTTTTTAAAAAGGGGGGGGGCACTGGGTTAGTAAAGACTTGAGGAATGTAACTGATTGGATGGTTTCACTAAATAGTGAAATCAAACCACACATGAATAGAAGCCTTGTCAGATGGAAAACAATATACTTGAAAAGGAAATTCCTCCTGAGAATTATGAGATTCCTGGTCTTAGTCATATAAAGGAGTCTGAGTATTTGGACACTGATACAGCTTTAAGCCACAATCAGCCCATTCCAACCCAAGGGCTAAGCAGCCCAAGTCAGACCTAAAGTCAGCCTAAGTCGTTTAGGGCGACTTTAGGTCTGGAACGCAACCATTTAGGGCGAAGTTAGGTCAAAGTTAGGTCGAAGTTACGACCGACGGACTAAGAACAGCCCATTCCAACCCAAGGGTTAAGCAGCACAAGTCAGACCTAAAGTTGACCTAAAAGTGGGCGGACCATGGGCGGACCGTGGGTGTAACGGGGGCGGCAACCAATTAACGTTGGATTCCAGACCCTTGCAAGCACAGACACGCCCCCTCCAACACAAATGCTGACACAAATTTTAGGTCGACCAAAAAGGTGGACCCAAATTCGAGGAGACCCATAGGAGCCATTTTACCTTACCCAAGCCAGCCCTCTCCTGAAAATTTCTAACACCCTACTCCTAAGTTAGGTCAGAGTTAGGACGGAGTTGGGCCTGCTAGGTCTGGAAACCAACAGAGTTATGCCACAGATAGGGAGCCTATCAGCACCCAGCCCCACCCAGCCTCTTTCCCACAAAAGCCCAGCCCTAGGCCCCCAGTCTCTCTCTCTCTCTCTCTGAGCACGTGGCATGGGGTTCTGTCCCCCACAGCCACAAAGTGGGACTTTGTCGGTGGAGAGCAAAATTCACAAACACCCCACTTCTCTCTTCTCTTCTCCTCTCTGCCCCCCTCAAGGGCAGAGAGGGCTGTTCTGGCTTTGGCCAAACTGTTTACAGCTGTGCCTGGGCAGCTGTCTCCATGTTACCATTTGCTAACCCATGTCTTTCTCCCAGCCTCTCCCCCCCCACACACAGGCAACAACACCAGCAGGTAAGTGCAGGTAAGAGCAGGGGTTGTGCTGACATGTGTTCTGACATCTGCCTCTTTGCATATAGAAATATAGGTAGGATACATGCCTCTTTACCAATGTCTTGTCTCATAGCTGCCTGCATAGCCTGCCATGATATGCCTCTTTACCAATGTGCCCTCTCATGTCTGCCTGCAATGCCTTCTCTGAAATGCCTCTTTACCAATGAGTAGTCAGATGCCTGCCTGCAATGCCTGCTATGATATATAGGATACATGCTGCTTTACCACTATTGTGTTGGATTGCTGCCTGTTGTCATGTGAGCATACAACACCACGAGTGTGGTGGTGCTGTTAACTGTCTGTAGACACCAGCTGTTTCCCCCCCCTTTTTCTCCACAGGGTCAACTGACAGGTCAGTATTGCTAGGATTGCCATGGTTGTGACCCAATATATGTGTTGTCTTCTCTCTCTTTGACCCTTTTCCCGTACAGGATCATGCTCGCCTTACACCCGGGT
The DNA here is from genome assembly GCA_026170595.1 of Plestiodon gilberti rubricaudatus. NCBI lineage: Eukaryota > Metazoa > Chordata > Lepidosauria > Squamata > Scincidae > Plestiodon > Plestiodon gilberti. Next base: position 45,325,535 of record JANXHW010000002.1, read on the forward strand.
AAGCACTGGGTAAGCAGCTATGTGTGTCACACCTATCAGCTGTGTTATTTCTCTCCCTGCAGGCTTTTGCAACCGACACACTGGCTTGTCTTCACTGGCGATTGCTACCACACACCAACTGCCATGTAACATCCCCTTGTTTTTTGTCTCCCCAGGAACGTCCACTACCACCTACCTTCCTGGGAGCACCCCTGGGCCCGCAGTCTGGGTGCCCCACGGTCCTCTGCCTCGCTGCTGCCAGAGGTCAGAGAGCCAGCCCTGCAACCCTCCTCAGCTGCCGGCGCTGCTGCTGCTCCACCTCCCTGGCTGGCGTTCTTGCTGTCCCTCCCCTTTCTATGGTGCAGGCTGTGGTTCCACAGGGGGAGAGCCTGCAGCTCCAGGTCCATGGGGCATGTATGCTGCTGCTGCTTTCAGATTGGTTGCTGTGACTACCCCTGGCAGCCTCGCCTGGCCATCTCTGCTAATGTTCCAGAACAATAAAGATGCCCCTCGGGCAGAGCCTCCTTGAATCATATGTGCCCAATGTTACACAAGCATTGCCCTCCACACACAGACAGCCCCCAGCACTGAAGCCCCTGCATGAATCCCTTCCAGGGACTGCCACTTCCTTCCCAGGGAGAACACAGCAGGGGGGCTGCCAGACCCCCATGGGACAGAGGGGAGGGGGAGTTGGGGGGGGCCTCTCAGCCAGGCAAACAGTGACAGGTGCCACAGAGCCCATAGTGGGGCCGCTTGTGGCCGCTGCATCTGTGTAGTGGCCGCTCAGCAACCGGGGATCTCGCCAGCCAGGGCGTCCGCCCGTAATGCAGCCGCTTCCATCGAAGGTCCGCCCGTAATGCAGCCGCTTCCGTCGAAGGTCCGCCCGTAATGCAGCCACTTCCGTCGAAGGTCCGCCCGTAATGCAGCCGCTTCCGCCCACAGTCCGTCTGCATAAGAGGCACCTGTTTCTGCATTGCCTTCATCTGCGGAGCAACCCCTGTGTCCCTATTGGTCTCTGCAGACCCCTCTCTCAGAATCTCTCTCCCACCAGCCTTGTTGTCTGTCTGTCTGTCTCTGACCCACCCGTGCCCCTCCCCAGCACCCACTGTCTGCCTGCCTGTGTATTGGCCTCCCCTCCCACTCCTGATGATGGCTGCTGGCCACCCCCCACCCTGCCAGAGCGCCTGCCGAGAGGCGCAGTCGTCGCCCCATCTGGGGGCGTGATGAGCTGCGTGAGCCCTTCACGCTCACAGCAGACAAGCCCAAGGCATCTCTTGGTCTTGGCCGGGGCACAGAGCAGAACGCACACCGGGATGCCTTCTTTGTGGGCATTGCCCCGGCCCTGGAGGTCCAGGGCTTCAGGCAGCGCACGGGCAAGTCATGTCAGAGGCAGTTCCAGACATCATGAGCCCCCCCTTGTGTGTGATGTTTCCACCCCCCTCCTTCCCTTCCCTCCCCCGCTCCCCCCCATGACTCCCACGTGCAGCCTCAACGTGGCATGGGGGTGGCATCGCCTTCTGCAGGAGGGGGGACGGCTACTCTCCCCTGCAGCAGGTGGCTGATGCACAGGGTGCCCTGTGGCAGCTGGCTCGGGCACCTCGCTCACCTGTCACCTGCCCTGCGTCCACCACATGACTGGCGCAACCCCCATGCCTGCGGTCAGCCCCTTTACGACCGGGCTGAGACAGACACTGCAGCAGCTGCCATGGATGGACGCTGACACGTGCAGACACACAGGCCTGCACATGCCCGAGCCAGACACCGAGCCTGGAGAGCCTGCCTGCCTGGGAGGTAAGTGTTGCCTGGATCCTGGGGTGGTGCTGGGCCACAGAAACTGCAGCCTGCCTAACTCAGGCATACCTCTGACCTAACTCAGACATAATTTTTGCCTAACTTAGGCTGCACTTAGGCCACACTTATGCCTGACTTGGAGAGGAGTTGGGTTGGAATGGGCTGTTAAATGCCTCTTTGACCTCCCTTGGTGAGTCAAGAAGAAAGTATCTAAAGTGCAAAGAAAAGATGGCGAAGATTAAAAGGACCTACAAATAATTATTATTTTTACTTCTGAAGATGATTTAGATGAGGAAAAATGTCACTGTGCTGATTCAGAAATTATTCAGCAACTAAAGGAAAATTTTAAAACTATGAACAGAAGTAAAAAGCTCATGATTTTGATAGTTTTACCAAAAAGCTGATCCTGTAAAAGAATAGAAAGTGAATTCATTTCGATTTTCCAAAATTTCAATTTTCCAAAATTTCAAAATTAATATTATTTGAATATTTTTGAATTTCATGAAAATTTACAATTGGGTCATGTTATACATCAGATGAAAGCCCTATTCATAAGCTTTAAAAACGACACCTGTCCCATGTCTGTAGCGTTCATCGTTATCCTGTAACTGGCGTGTGAAGGTATGGTGACAAGTGAATTTTGGCACTTTTGAACATTCAATATCTCAAAAACGGATGGACAAAAAAAATCTGAAAAAATAATTTTTAAACATCTCATGGTAAGGTACAAATGTACCAAAAATGAGCAAAATGTGACATCAAGTTCCAAAATGGATTTTTTATTGGTTGATTTGACATGGAATGACCCTTATGCTAAGTGTGTTTTATTTTTTTCTGGAGTCGGAAACCAGAAAGTCATTGATGTAAAAGAGTTATTCATATTTATTCTTAGTGAAGTAAGTAACTGTGGTATTATCATAACCCTGCTTTCTGTAGGGTTCCCAACCAATCTCACATTGCATACACACTACACTTTGTAGAAAGATGACCAAGTGGTCAACTTTGGTTGAAGGTGGAACCTGCGACTATAATCTCAGTCCCCATCCAGTACTGCAGCAGGTTGCTACATGCCCGGGAAATCCCTGCACTGCCCCCACCCCCGCCCAGATCCCTCTGCCTACCTCCTAATAGTGCATGGGGTACTACCATTGTCATCAGTACTGAGGATCTGGGGTAAACCTAGCCTGATGAGGTCTCTGATGGGTGTGGGTACTGGGTCAATGTCCAACCTAACATCCCTGATGCCCCCCCCACACCTGTCCCATCTATGGTCATTGAGCTGTACATAGTTATATCACCTAATAGATGCTGAAATCTCTAGCTATTCTAACTCTGGCAGGTTTATCTGCCTAGTCTGTTGCAGTTTTCCCAGCGCAGCTATTTGTTTCTGGCTAAACAAGTCTCTAAGTCTCTTGATCACAGACTTTATACCGTGCTTGTAAAAATTCCTGTCTCACTTACATGAGTTAAGTTCCTGATGAAATGTGGCATTATCCATCTTCTAGCAGAAATTGCCCTATCAGGTTAAATTTGTCACTGAAGTAACTCAGAACTAGATGCTTTCATGGAAAGGCATAAAACACCCACACTGGACAACCTAGCAACCATATTCTCACAAAGAATGGTGAGTGAGTCTTGTTAACCACAGGCAACAAATGGTTAAGGTATATTTTCTTTTCTTTCTTTTTTGTTATGTTCTCCTAGGACAAGGTTAACACTTTCACCTACAACTATAGGATCACCTCATAAAAGAATAATACAGATCCTGACAATTTTTGAAAATATTGTGAACGACAAAATAATCCCTCTTTTCAGCCACAAAATACCATTAAACACATCCGACACAGGCACAGACATAATTGCTGTTCTTTCACACAGCTTTATCGCATTTACCAGGTGGTTGAACAATTTATGAGGTCCTTCCAATCCTATACCAAGTACAGAGCAAGAGAATGTTATTGAAGTAGCTCTTTTCTCCATGAGTTTCTTGATTCAACCGCCCTTTCAGCTGTATCTACATAGAAATGCCTGAGTTTTTCAGGGTACCATGTTGATGGTTTGCATTTTCAAACACATTGTCTGTGTTTAACAGATAATAATATTAATTAGGTTTTCCAGGCTCTGGGATGACAGAGACCAATGCTCCAAAATCTAATTAAATCAGCTAGTTCACTGATGTGATGGCCCCAGAAAGTTAATCTTCTGTACTGTGGCTTGTAGTTATAAATCCAGATTGCTATTGTCATGACTTGTTAAATGTTGCAGCCCATGAAAAGACGCAGAAGCTACTGATATGGAAAATGCCCACTAGGCCCACGTGGGTGGGATGGGGTGGGGAAAGAGTTCAGTTTGGGGGGGGGGGGTTGTACTTTGGATTTATGTTTTTTATTTGGAAACTGTGCATGGGTGGGGTGGGGTGGGGAAAGAGTTCAGTTTGGAATTTCTTTTTGTAAGGTCCACCCCATCTTTTCAGCATCTATTTCAGCATGCATTTTGTGCATGTGTCTTATTGCTGTGTGTTTTTTAAAAAAGATCCTTGCATTTTTATTTTTATTTTTTTGCATTTTGTTCATGTGTCTTATGGCTGTGTGTTTTTTAAAAGAGATCCTGGCATTTTTGTGTATTTTTGTGCAATTTATGTAAATTAGCTAATTGTGTAAATTAGCCGGGGGTACTCCAAAAATTTTGACCTTCATTGGGGGTACCTGGGCCTCCAAAGGTTGAGAACCCCTGCACTAGGACATTTCTTTATGAGTACTGGTAAGTTCTTCTACTATTTACTTTTTTCTTTGGTCATAGCTTATAGTGCTCCTTGTGAGTGATTTGATGAACCTCAGGATTTTATTTTTTTTACTAGAACAGGGTCATTTGAAATGGATGATACTCCAACCATCCCTCTCAATCACATAGGGGGAGGAGTGTGGATGCACATATCCACCCTCCATCTGTCCTGCTACCCCATCTTGTATTGCCAGAAGAACCATCTGTCACAGAATTTCCAGTTTTCAATCAGATCTGCTTCAATAGACATGAAATTTGCTGACCTATTAAGGGTGAATATCATGGTATGCACTAATAGTCAATTTATGCCAATAAAGGTTTCATTCATTCATTCACTAATAGTCAAGTTACAAAATAACATATGAATCATAAGATAAGCACTATAATCAGAAGATTGCAAAGCTTGGAAAAAGCCAGATAATGTGTTTGAAAATGCAAACTGGCAAAATGCTACCCTGTGAATAAGGAAATCTGACTGCTGTCATATGCAATCCTATAATGCAACATATCCACAATTATAGTGTTCTACAAATATTAAGTTTAAAGTGTTTTTTATAGTTGTGTGCTTGGAATATTTCTATTTTCCAATTTACAACTGTTGCTCATTGGGGAAGGGGATGTATATGCATGGTCATAACTTAAATTAGAGTCACAGTTGTTGAACAAAGAAGAGAAGTGTTCTTGTTCATTATCCATGTGATAGAGGACGAAGCCTGGGCTCTGCTATCATGCTTATCCATTGACTTCGAGCAACCAGGGCAGGCCATCAGTAACCAATGATGTGATACTTCCTATTGTATCACACATCATGTACTGTAGATGTATAGTGGTTAACAGCCGAATCCTATTCTGGGCTGGCCCAGAGGATGCAGTGGTGCTTGTGCAGCATCTGCTACATGCTACAGGTCAGCCAGGAACGAGGCAGCGACAAAGAGGAAAGTAAATGTCTGCCAAGTCCTCCATCAACAACATGCCCCTGGCATGGCCCGATCCCTGCCCCTATCCTTTCCCAGAATGTCCCTTCTGCCGACTTACCTGTTCTGGCAGTGGCTCAGCACTCCATTGGCATGCATTTGTGCTGGTATCCCTGGCCCATACGCTGTCACAGCGGCTGCTGTGCCTGTGGCCCAGGCCTTGCGCTGACGGAGTGCAGGTTCCATCAGCAGAAGGCCTGGATAGGATTGGGCCATAAGGGGCTGAGCTACAAACCAGGACTTCTCTTCTCTAGGTTGAATCTTGCCTTTGCCATGAATTCTGGTTATTACCTTTAAAGCCCTAAACAGCTTGAGGCCAGCAGGGTATCTGAAGGGCCATCTTCCCCACTTGAATCTATCTGCCAGCCCAGTGACATCTTTTAGGGAGGCTTTCTTGTGGATTCTAATGCTGTTGGAAGCCTGGCATACATCTGCTCACAAGAGGATTTCTCAGTGATGGTGTACTATGAAGTCCCCTTCTTCTAAACAGTGGCGTAGGAAGGCCGCCCCCCTGTGATGTCACGACCGGATGCGATGTCACAGGGCTCGCCCCCGAGTGATGTCAGCCGGAGCCAAACGTCCCTCGGGGGTCGGGCGGGAGCCAAATCAAATGGCCGTGCGGAGGTGGCAGACAGCTTCTCCTGCTGTCTCCAAGCTGTTTCGCCATCTTTGCCGCCGCCTGCAGCGCCAATGCTGGCACGTTCTCCGCCGCACCCATTTTGTCGCCCCCACCGCTAGTAGGTTGCCCCCATGCCTGCTGCCCAGGGTGATCCGCCCCCTGCCCCATCCCTTCCTCCGCCTCTGCTTCTAAAGGTACTCCTGGCATCCTCTGTATAAGCTTTTTGCTGCCTGTTGAAGATCTGGCTTTCAGTGATTCATTAAAATGTGTTTTCTTTTAAGATGATTGTTCTTTCTCTGTGCTATGATGCTTTTATTGCATTGCTATTATTTTATTTTTATTGTTCCTGTAGGATTTTAATATTGTTGTTAGCCATCCTGAGCCTTTATGAGAAGGGTGGGATATAAAAATTTTATTCAATAAATTACTCACTCCATGGCCTTCAGCAAACTACTCCCTCTCCATTTCAGTTCCCTGCCTACAATATGAAGATACTACTTACCTTACAGGCTTGTTGTAAAGACTATAATAATAATCTAATCTTGATATAATCATGTACAGGTATCCCCCCGTATCCACGGGGGATAGGTTCCCGATCTCACCACGGTTAGCTGAAACCGAGGAAACGAGTGAACCGAATCTCCACGGGGGAGCCCACACCCATTACCATCCTTTGTCTTTGTAGTGGTGGCACCAAGCAAGCATGTGTCTTACTTTAAGAAAGTTAACTGCCTGCTTCCTGCTGTTTCCTGCTTGTTTGCTTTTGTGCTATAAGCAGCATGCTGCTTATAGTGTTTTGTTAAAGCAAAGCACACACTTGCTTGGCGCCACCAATACAAAGACAAAGGAAGGTAATGGGCGCTGTGGGGATGCATATCCTATCCCAAGTCCTGGGCTTAAAAGCCTGAAAAGTGGCTTCTCGGTTCTGCGCCAGTGACTGAGCTGGCAAAGATCCGAGTAGCCCCATTGTGTGGGCTGGGGGATTATCCAGGGTAAGGAGAAAAACATCCCGTTACCCCAAGGAGACATCCGGCCCACTCCTATCCAATGCTGGATACAGTGTGGCAGAGGCATGGAAAGACTGGAGCGAGCGGAGCAGCGGCTGCTGCTCATGTGCGTTCTGCGCATGTGCACATGCGCAGAACGTTCTGCGCATGTGCAGAAAAAAACAGTATAAATAGCGGGCGATGCAGTCAGCCACCTTCAGAAAGCCCCGGCCGCCGGTCGTGGTGGACGCTCCGGGGCTCTCTCTGGCTCCGAGGCCAGGGGAGAGGGCCTCGGAGCGCCCTGGTAAGCCGGGTCAACCCCCCCCCCGGAGCGGCGCGGCGCCGCAGCGAGTGCTCCAGGCAGCACTCACTGCTGGTACGCCTCTGCAGTGTAGGTCGCGTGGCCCCGCTGTACCCGGCACTGGATAGGATTGGGCTGTCAGTCTTTGTCGGTCAGGAGCAGCAATTACAGCCATGGTATTCAGGTGGGAATGCAAAATTTGGGGCTTGTGTGATTGGTACATTGATTAATCTTTTTCCTCATTTTTGTTCTTCACAGCTGAGTCATTGGAAGCACAGACGTTACTTAGCAGTTAAAAGTTTCCCACAGAATCCTCAAGGCTTTGGCCGCCAAATGGAAGATTATGCCCTGCAATGCTCAGAGTGACACAAAGCACTTGGACCTTCGCTCAGGTGCTGACCAGGTTCGGTAGCTCGAGGACGATATTAAGAAAAAGACAAACTCATAAATCCTAAGTTTGTTTTTTATGAACAAATTCATAAATCCTGAACTTACTGTATATATTCTGCTATTCATGTGCAGAGGTTTGATCAGAAAAGCATCTGCCTGTTGACAACCTATTTGCCCTTTGAAAAAAACAAATCTGAAACTTTCAAAGTTTTTCAGAACACAATACAGAAATGTGAAGCAACTACATATACATTTACTATACATGTGATTATGACCCTAGACCAAACCTTAATTTATGAAGTTGCACTTGCTGGTGTTTATTTTCTGTATAGAGATATGAATATAGTCAATCATAGTTATCCGCCGACTCTGTTCCCACGGATTTGCTTATCCACGGCAATAAAAGTGTAACCTATGTCGCCAGATATGTGGTGTCTTCGTGCCCATTCGCAGTAGCCAAAAGAAGTCTGAGAGTTCTCAGGCAGTTCTCATGGCTTCTGTTGTTCTCCTGGCTTAACAAGTCCCCACTGTTCTCAGTGATTCTCACCAGCTTAACAAGTCGCAGTTAAGTGCTAAGTGCTAATTGAGGTGCTAACTGGTTTACGCTGTTTCAACAATTTTAACAATGGCAGTGAAGCATAGTGCTAATGAATGTATTGGTATTGAGCTGCCCTCGCCTCGCTAACATCCAGCACATACAGTGCTGTAAGTTGTGTAGACTTGCACTGATAAGCTCCCCTTGTCGGTCAGTATCAAAAGCATTAGAATTTGTCTGAAACTAAAGAAGGGCTACAAGAGGCTAGAACTTCCCTTAGTTACCACAAGATGGTGTCATATTATTAAGTCTTAATAGATTCTTCTAACTAAAAGGAAACTCAGTTTTGTTTCACTGGGTTAATGAATCCCTCCTTCTCACTTTTTCAGGGTGGGGGGGGGAGAGAAAAAAAACCCACCAGCAAATAACAAATTTGTACATCAGGGAGAAAGACTATAGAGCAGGGGTGCCCAACCTTACGCCATTAGGGCCTCTGTGTTCTTAAGAGTTGTGTGGAAGACAGAATCTTGCCAGCTGCAATTGCTGATGGTGCTGCTAAAGCAGCTGCACCTGCTGAAATGCCCTCACCTAGACAACCATTTAAAGGGCCAGGAGCATTCATGTTGAAAGGTTGGCCACCCCTGCTATAGATCCCAGTTTACTCTCTGCTGAACCAGCTTTCTACTTGTAGGAAGGTTTTTTGCTTTTGTTTTTGGTTAGCATATGGAAGTATTCAAAGATATTATACCTTCCCACCGGCTCTCTGAAGCATGTACAATTCAGGTCTCACACCTTCTTATGGTACAGTTCTGTGTGTGTCTACTCAGAAGTAAGCCCCACTGAGTTCAGTGGGACTTACTCCCAGGTACATAGGTATAGGATTGTGGCCTTAGAGTGAACGTACTCCCAGGCAATGCCAACTTTCTGCAGTGGCTAAAAATTTCCAGTGATATGGAGAACTACTTTTAAACCCGTGCAACAAAGAGGCATCTTTCCATGGCAAGGGAGGACCAATCAGTGTTGTCACAGAGCACTCCCCCAATCCATTTCATAGTGACATATTAACTATCTTGTATCACCCCGCTGACTCACAATGAAACCACTAGAGTAGGAGAGATGCAGTCAACCTCATAAGACAGAATCTCTTCCCCCTGAAATGTAAGTATGGCTCATGATTCAGGTGATGAAATTTGTTGGATGTACCAGTCATGGGCAGAGGCGTCGCTCCGGTAGGGGCGGGGCTGTAAGTTTTGCTCGGTCGGAGTCCCGTTTACCGAACGAGCAGGAGGCGGCCCCGCCCCCTCACTGTCAGAGCCTGCTGATGAGCCTGCTGAAGAGACCCTGCCTGCTGCTTTCTCCGCAGGGGAATGGCTCCGACAGTGAGGGGGCGGGGCCGCCTCCTGCTCGTTCGGTAAACGGGACTCCGACCGAGCAAAACTTACAGCCCCGCCCCTACCGGAGCGACGCCTCTGGTCATGGGTGGGATTTTTTGGACCTTCTGCTTGTTGAGCAACTACATCTTTATGCTCAGGCATAGACCCAAATACCTTTATGATGAGCCCTTGTCTTAGATCCATTTCCCCCTCACTGTGATTGGTTCCTGTTTTCTCCTTTCTACATATAACTTCTCCTTTTGGTGTGCAGACTTCATCTGTGGAATAGCTCCTTGGTGTGCAGTTTATATAAAAAATGTGAAAAATAAATAAAAATAAAAACAAGCTTTTTGCCCTGCTTTGACCCTGCATATTCCCTCAATGTTTCCTCAACTCTGAGAACCTATTCCTGGTTTGCCTTTATTTTCCAGTCCTGCTCCTCTACACTCAACCTACGTTGTGAGAACTGGCCCCAGCCTGCCTTTGTGATTATCAATAATTTTGCTTGCCTTTTGCTTTGATGCTTTGGTCCAACCCAGCAGGGAGCGCCAGGAACCCCACCAAAGTGCAATGACTTTCCAGAGCAGAATTGCAAGTGTGATAGAGTATACAGGCCTTATTCTCATGTTAGTCAGCAGGGATTTCCACAACTGCAGTCTCCATTAAAATATGAATTTTGCAATAATCAGAGTGAAAAAGAAAGTGTCATAATAGCCAGGCCCAGGCAGGGCTGGAGAGAAGCCATGGGGTAGTCCTGAATCTGTTCACAGAACAGGCTCTCTCACACCTTGCTCCACGGCAGGGTGGCTTTAAAAAGATCACTTTACAATGGAAAAATGCAGCCATGTGAATCCAGCCGTATTCAGATGCAAATTGGAAGTAAGCTCCCTCAATCCAGCTGACGGAGGCAAGTATGGAGCTGATTTAAAGGAGAAACTAGGTTGCCTGAAATGAAGCGACCTTCTATACAATGCAAGGGATGCCGAACCTTCTCTTCCATCAACCCTTTCCCACAATCACTGCATTTCACTTCTCAGCTGAATTTATCTCACAGACTGTTGCTGCATTTGCTCTGGTGCTCCTTTGTGTGTTCCATTAAATGCCCACGAAGAAAGCACTCCTTTCTGTTGCTCCAGGCCAGTCCCCATTTCAGGATATCACTGTTTTGAAAACAAGTGCCACCTTTTGTGTAGAATATTAGAGATTAAGCTCAGTGGAGGTCCTCCAAATTGCAGGTCTTGGTGCAACAACAAACTAGCTTACAAGAGAACCTTAAACTGGCACCTGAATGAAAGGATGAGAAAACTTGCACGTAAAAGCAATGCTTCGGAGTGGCCGCTGGGAAGCAAGGGAAGCGGGAGACGCCAACCGATTGCCCAGAGGTCTGGCTAGCTTTACTTTTCAGTAATTATTACTGATCTAATGTGGGAATATGACCTTAGACCAGGGGTGGCCGAACTGTGGCTTCTGAGCCACATGCGGTTCTTTGACGAATAATGTGCGGCTCTCAGAAATACGTTGGCTGAGCTCCTTTTCGCATCACAATTAATATAAAAAGTAAACAAGAAATGTTCAAGCTTTGTAATTATTTACCAGGTATAAACTGAGAGTCCACTGTTTAATGTTCATGGTGAGTAAATATATTTAAGAATTTAAATGCTTCTAATTTAAATGCTTCTAAATGCTCTCAAACACCTGAAGTTTATCGTATGTGGCTCTTATATTAAGCAAGTTTGGCCAGCCCTGCCTTAGATCACCAATACTCAATGCAAGCACCGTGACAGCACCAAAAACCAATGTTTAACCAACTATGAACAATCTACTCCCTGGTAAGCAGGCAGTAGCGTCGCTAGTAGGCCACGTGGGGGGGGGGCGATGACGCATTTTGCATCATCACTCCGCCCCCTCCGCTCCTGGAAGGCTTTTTTGAAGCCTTCTAGGACCCAGAGCGGGTGGGAGGGCCAACAAAATGTGCTGGTTTTGACGCGGCTCAGCTCCGCGATTGCAAATGCAGCCCTCTGGCTGCAAAAAAGGAGCCTCGTGAGGACACTGCGGTTGTCACCCGGGGGCATTGCATTCCCCCGACCCCGCTATAGCGAAGCTACTGTAAGCAGGTTTGAGTTTAAAACTGTCATCAGAGGCCTGTTCTTCTGAAGCAACTTCATTCACAATTAACAGATATACTTGCATGGAATTGTAACAGAGTATCATACACTCACGTTGTTTTGTTAACTGGGGCAGGCAGGTATAAACAAATGATAGACTGTCTATTGAGCATGTTGAAGCCTGCTAGGCAAAGGCAAGAATAGCTGCTCGAAACTTCTAGGCTCTCGCTTGGAACAGCAACTGGTGACATGAGGTAAAAATCTCCTATCTCACCCAACTACCTACCTTTGAATGTAACATCTCTCCAAGGATCTTCGTGGCTTTTCTCCTTCCCATCTTTCCTCTCATTTATCTTTCTTCTCGTCATGTTCTCTGCTCACTCCACATTTCTTTTTAAATATTTAAATGTTCTCACCCATTTCAAATCTTATTTTGAATTCTTCTCCTTCTAGAATTCTCTTCCCTCCTGATATTCATCTCCTTTTCTCATGTCTCCTCAACGGGCACCATGTTATCGTCTTATAATACTTGTAAAACAATGCTAAATAACCTGTAAATATATCTTGAATACAGTATTTCTATTACTTACATCAACTTGAACTGAGGTCAAAGTCAATGCTGAAGTTAACTTTGGCTGCATCGCTAAGCACAATTCTAAAGAAAAAGTTATATAATATGCACATACATGCACATGCGTGTGCACGCACACATATATATTTCTTTTAGTGAAGCATTAAGTTAAAATGTGTCAAAAATTACAACGGAAACCAATTTTTTTAACCTCATCAGCCATGTCAGAAGGAACAATATAATCATTTTAAACAAAAATTGTTTTAAATAAATCCCCCCTTGTCACTGAATGTGCAATTAATATTGTGTCACTGGATTTGCTGAACATAAAAGCAACATAATTTTCCGTGTTTGAAGTCTCTGTAGGAACACAAAAAACACACTCCTAATTTCAATTCTCATAATAAAAATAGCTGCCAGAATGCAATGTTTTGTTCTATTAGATCAAGAAGATCAATAGCCTGATTGTTGTTATTCTCTCAGACCACTATACATTATTCAAATGGAGTATTAAAATTAAATGCAAACAAAACCATTAAATACCCTTCAATGAATTGTGGCTTCTTTATATTGGGTTTGACCATAACCCTGTTATTGTCTTCTATTGACTTTCATTGCAGCAATGAAATCCTTTCTCTCTGCTTGCCTGAGAAGATTTGGCTGCATTCAAACAAGCTTTCTCTAAAACCATTCACAGGAATGGTCTGCATGCGAAAACTTTCCCATTATAAATGTGTTTTAACTGTTGTTATTATTCCCCCTTTAAATACTGTATTGTTATGGCATAAGACAAAAGAGAAACAAAACTGATTGACAGCCCAATCCTCCCTAACTTACCACCTGCGGAGTGCACGCTCCGCAGGTGGAGGGTGCCATAAAGTGAATTTTCGGCACCCTTGGAGTAAGGCCTGCTGATGCGCAGGCCGGCAAGCCTCACTCCACCGCGCCGACCTGCAGCTACCGGAGCAAAGTAAGGGTTGCACCGGTGGGTGCAGGGGTGGGGGGAGGGTGGGCCGGGCAGCGGGGGAGGGCGGCTGTTAGCCCAGGAGGAGCTAAGCATGACTCCTGAGAGTCAGCCCAGGAGGGGGAAGGGATGTCAACGGCGATACTCCCATTCCCGGGCTTAGCGGCTCTTTCTCCATCACCCCAAATGTACGTTGACTTGAGAGCCAGCGTACATTTGAGGAGGCCCATTGGGGCTGGGCAGCCCTACACCGGGGAAGGGGATGAATGTCCCCTTCTCCCGAGGAGTCCCCAGGCCGTGCTGGAGCAGCCAGGGAATGGCTGAGGATCCTGCGGCCAGCCCTATGAGCCAGCCGCCACTTACACAGGATTGGGCTGTGAGAGAAGAAAAGCTATGCCCCAATCCTATCCCCCACCAGTTTATGCAATGCAGCAGCGCTGACAGAGTGTGCGCTGCATGCTGGGTGGGGGTGCAACTAGACAGCCTGGGAGAGGTAAATAAAAATATACCTCTTCATAGGCTGCCTCGCTACCAATGGGTCTGCTCAGACCTATGCTAGCTATTTATCTTGCATAAGTCCAAGAGAGCCTCAGGAATCATGTCATGTCAGGAAAAGGGGGATAGGATTTTGGCATGCACTAGGGCTGCTGAGATCCACCCCCTCCTGCCTTCAAAACGCCCACTGCCTGCCTTGCTCCCCACCCCGATCCTCCCCCAAATTACCCACAAACCACTCTTGCCGCCACCTTACCTACGCCAGCAGGGTTTCTGCACACCACTGTCATGCACATGGGGCCTTTGGCTGTTTGTGCCGGCAATCTCACAGCACACAACAGCAGCACACCTTTTATGACGCTGTACCGGAACTTACACCAGCAGTTCGCAAGATCCGTTGCCGTAAGCCCACAACAGGATTGGGCTGCCCATGTCTTGGGCTTTTGAATTAATCATGTCTCCTTTCAGTACTTTAAAAAAAAAAAGGTTGATACAATTATGAATGTTAGAACTGAAGGGCACACAATGAAATTGAGCAACAGCAGCTTCAGAGCAGACAAGAAGGGCTTCCTCACATCACATATAATTAACTTATGAAATCCATAAGCTACATTGGTGGCTCGATGACTTTAAAGGGGCATTAGATACAATCATGGAGGACAAGTCTATCAGCTACCATGAGTCATGATAGCTAAATAGAACCTCCACAGACAGGGGTAGTTTGACTCTGAATACCAATTTTGGAAAGGGCAAACAATGGAAAAGGGCTGTTGCTTTCATGTCCTGCTTGTGGGCTTCCAGAAGCACCTAGTTGACCAGTACAGGAAACAGGATGAAAGTCTAGAGTCCCCTTGGCAGTGGCGTATAAATATATGGTGTTCTGGTGTGCTGCGCCCCAGGCACGAGCGGGCACGCTACTTCCGGGAGGCGCCCGCTCGCGCCTCTTGTTCTTGGAAAAAAGTGCAGCCGAGCAGCTCCTGAGCTAACTGCCGCTGTGCTGCGCGCTCCTCCTCGTCGTCTCCCTTCTCCCGGCAGCCTCCGACATAAGCAGCGCCGCGCCAGTCAGCTGATCTGCCGCTGGCCCGGCTGCTGCGAGCGCGCTCCTCCCTCGTTGTAATGTCTCCCTCCCTCCCCAGCAGCCCGCAGATCAGCTGGCTGGTGCTGAAGTCGGCTCCAGCCGCTGCTGCGGCGGGCGCTCCTTCTTCGAGTCGGGGTCCTTTCTCCAGTCTTAGGGCAATAAAGGAGCGGGGACGGGGAAAACTCCTCTTCCCTCGCCGCAGAGTTTTCCCGGACAACTGACTGACTGCCCCCCACACTCACAGGAGCCACTGCAAGGAGGAAGAAAGATTGCTCTTTCTCCTTCCGAGTCGACTGACAAAGACTGCGATCTTCGGCTTTGTTCAGTCCCACTCCCTTTGAAATGAATGGGGTACTGTAGAGACGACTCCATTCCGAGTAAATGCACTCAGGCTCTGGAACAGAGGCAGCTGGACGCAGCCCTTCCCCGGCCCTCCGCTCTTCCGGGTGTGTATGCCTGCCAGGTGCTCTTGGAGTGGGTGAGCGGAGCAGGCTCGCTCGTTAACGTTGGCAGCAGCAGCCTCTTCCACCAGCCAGAGCTGGCTGGGCGCCCGCCGGCCAGCCAGCAGGCGCTGTCAGCCCCTCCCTTCCCTCCTCCGAGGGATCTGCTGGAAGACCGGACTCAGAGCAGCTCAGAGCTGGAGCAGGTCAGCCGCTGGGCTCCACACCAATGCTGGGAAAGGGAACCATCGACCAGGAAGAAAGCTAGGGAGAGTTCAACTGTTCTCCTTCTCCAGTGCATCGCACTCGCAGACATCCCCGGCCAAGAAGAAACGAACGTCGTCAAGTTGTTATTATACTCACTACACACAACACAACAACAACCAACACACAGTCCCAAATGCTCCCCCCACCACCTTGTAAAGGGAAAGGGGCGAGTATAGGGGAGTATAGGGGGAAAATAAATAAATAAAACACGATTTTGACACCCCCCCAAAATTTCACACTGCGCAAAGGAGTATAGGGGGCGCAAATTCGAGATTGAACCCCCACTAGATTTTGGGCTAGCTACTCCACTGCCCCTTGGTCTCATCTAGCAAGACTCTGTCTGTAAAAAGTTTCAGTACACCCTGTTAAGTTCCTTTTGCCTTTTCCTTACAATGTTCCAGGAATATCCAGATACTGAAGAAAGAAAATTATATTAGCAAGAGATCTCAAGATTTCTCTCTCACAAGTGAAGTTATGTATCTGGATATAACCTAGCACACTTGTCAATACCTATAGGTATTGTCATATTCCTTCCTGAGAATGTCTGAGCCCCTCCAACATGAACGATTTCCCTTGAACTCAGTTGCTGCACCTTCCAGACTATAAGCTTATGGCATTCACACACTCTCAGAGGAAGTCATAGTTTCTGTTTTGTGTGACACTCATTTTCTGAATGGCTTGGATAATGTCATCATTTCCCTGCTACCAGCTTCCAGGTCTTTCACTATGGTTGATCCCACCTTCAGGTTGGATCATGAGTTGCCCAAGAAGTGCTAGCTGCATCAGGTGACCGACCAACAGCTCCAGTTAGCAGCTCTTTGGTCATCGTTGAAGGTCTCTGGGTCAGCAAAGAAATGTCCCACAACAGGTCACCAATCAGCTCTTTTAGAATATAGTCAATGCACTTAACCTTATTGAAGGGTCCAGCGTGGGTGGATATTAAAAAAAACAAACTGTACATGTGCAAAAACAGCATGTGAGGATGAAGGCTTTCTGTTAAAAACGGGGGGTCACACAAACAATTTCCTACCTCTAGCCGTAAGCAATAGAGCAAAAAATATATTTATTTATTTTTAAAAAATTATATCCCGCCTTTTCCTATGCCAAAGGCAAATGCCCAAAGCAGCTTATATTTTTATTTTTATTTTATTTTCTGTATTTATATACCACCTTTCTCATCATCAGATTTCTCATCAGATTTATTCAAGGCGGTTTACACAGGCAAGCTATTCTAGATTATATCTCACCAGTCTACTGTTCGTGCAGCTTAACTCTGAGTTATCCAAAAGATCTGTTTATCCTCATTCAATGTATCTTCTGTATGTTGCAAATGTGAAATGTAGCTTTTGCTTGATCCACAGGTTTTGCTGCGATGCAGGAAGAACCGGGAGAAAGCGGTCACTGAATTAAAAAGGTAAAGGTATCCCCTGACAATTAAGTCCAGTCGTGTCCAACTCTAGGGTGTGGTGCTCATCTCCATTTCAAAGCCGAAGAGCCAGCGTTGTCCGAAGACGCCTCCGTGGTCATGTGGCCAGCATGACTCTCCTTGCCGCAGCGCATAGCATGCAGCTGGAACACGGAGCGCTGTTTACCTTCCCGCAAGCGGTACCTATTTATCTACTCGCATTGACATGCTTTGGAACTGCTAGGTTGGCAGGAGCTGGCCAAACAACGAGCGCTCACCCCGTCGCGGGAATCGAACTGCCGACCTTTCGATTAACAGCTTATGGTTCAGCGGTTTAACCCGCTGCGCCACCTGCTGAATTTAGGCTGCTGTTATTGTGGCCCACAAGAGACCAGACTGAGTAGCCCAGTCATTGGCTTGTTCTGTGGTGGTAGCACTTGTTGCAATGGATAGAAGTTGCCAGCATGAAATGGCAAACAAATATTAAGGCCTTCCTCATGCCTTGCTTGCCTTATGGTGATGGCAGCATCACAGCTAATAGGGCTTGGTCTTGGGAGGGGCATACAATGTGTCTCCAAGTGCTCCAGAAATTTCCAGAAATTCATTGCATCTCCATCTCCATACTTCGACCATATTGGCCTTTCATGTCCATCTGCCCTGATTACTGTAGCGTTGCAACAATGTGTCTTAATAATTAGCCCTCCTATTCCTTTAACCTGCTCATTAGGATTATTTGGGAAATTTTGCTTTTTGCATTTGTTTGTACTGTTTGATGAAAGAAGCAGCAATAGAAAGCAAAAGCTTAGAGAATAGATTAGTGGACAAAAGTGTATCATAGCAACTGCTATTTAGCATGTACTTACCTGTAACTATGTCCTTTCATAGTAAAATGCGCAGAACGGTATCCATAGTTATTATTGTCAGAGTTCTTTCATCAAGATCTGATGGAACCCCACGTGGTTTCTAATGCCTATTTCCTGTGGTAGATACTTGGTTCAAATGCATCACCATTCATTGGAATTCAGTATTTACTAAATCAAGATGAATTCTAGAGTTCAGTGGTTTCTGTCTACTGTAATGATCCACATCACTTCTCAACTTCTCTTGCATAATCACACAAAACATTTACCACATTTAACTTACATGAAGATCACTTTGTGGTGATTTGACATGTCAATCAAAGTAACATGAAAATTCAGGCCCAGGAGGGATATTCATGAGTTTATAGAGTGACTGAAGCTCCTGATTAACTACTTTGTAAGATATGCGTTATTTGATCTAACAGGTTTAGTTGGCATTAGCCGACTCATCTGTTACAGCAGCAGTTCTCAAACTGTGGATCTCAACCCACAAGTGGGTTGTGACCTAAGTTTTGGTGGGTCGTGAACAACCTGCCACTCAAGCCTCAGCTTCCAGGTTGAAGAAGGAAAAGAAGAGAGACAGAGGGGGGAGGAAAAAAGGTGCAATTGGCAGTCAAGGAGGTGCTTGGCTGACTCTAGCTTCAGATCCATGCTCATAAAACACTTTAAACACTGTTAAGAGTTCATCCCCTCTTTCCTTCTTGTTTTTCCCTCCTCCTTTTCCCCCTGCTGTACCTTATTGCAAGCCAGGAGTACACAATCAAACTCTAAGCACATCGATTCTCCAAGCACTCCTTTGCAAACTCAAGGCTTGCTTCCCATCCCCCTAATCTCCCCCCCCCCACCTGATCTCTCACCACCAATGAACTTGGACTGGGGGGAGGGATAAATTAATCTTTTTTAAGGGAAACATTCATGCGTGTGTGTGTGTGTGTGTGTGTGTGTGTGTGTGTGTGTGTGTGTGTGTTCACTGGAAGATTCCTAAAAACCTTGCAAAGATAAGAACAGAAATGTGAAACACAGACAAGGGAAAAAAGAAAAGAAAAAAGAGCAGAGAGACAGTCAGAGAGATGTTTAGAGTGGAATTCTTCTGCAGCAAAAGGAATTTGAGCCGGATATCTTGGCTGTATGGTTGCAGGAGCTTGGAAGCACCCTCAATGAAGCCCAGAACCACCAAAGACTGGCAAGAAGAGACTCAGGCAGCCATCTGTTCCTGCAAAAAAATGTGAAAGCTCAACATGATGACATCATCACATCACCGCCAAAACATCCGGGTTGCCAAGCTCTGTGTTGAAAGTGGGTTGTGGGGCAAAAAAGATTGAAAACCACTGTTATAGTCATTAACAGCCCAATCCGATTGGGCACACTGCCACTTGTGGAACAAATATTCCGCCAGTGGTGACTGCCTTATGGCAGTTGTAAACATGTCTCCAGAAAAGCTGCACACTGCCAGAGTGCTGTCAGGGAGACCAGAGAGACCCCTGCATGCAGCAGCAGCTCTGCACCCAGGTAAGAAAACAAATGTTTCGTTACCCAGAGGACTGTTGTTCCCTCTAGGATGCAGCGCAAGCCATTTTGGCATGGCTGCATCAGCGGGGGAGGGGGAAAGCATAGGATTGGGCTGTAAAAGTTCTTATAAGTTATAACGTTTTCTCAGTTAGCTCTTCAGCAGCCTGAGATCTCCCCAGTGGCGTTTTAAGCCACTCCGGCGCCCGGGGGGGGCGGGGGCTGGAGCGCCCGCCTCGCGCCAGAGCCCGGCTGCCGCCTCCCCCAAGCAGAGTGTCACCGGCTTGAAGGAGCGAGCGCGCAGCCAGCAGATCAGCTGGTTGGCGCTGAAGTCGGCTCGGCTTTAGGCCGAGCTGCCCTGGAGGGAGGGACTCAGGGAGACGACAAGGGATGGATCGAGGAACGACGAGGGGAAAGCAGCGGGCGCGCGGGCAGCCAGGCTAGAGGCAGATCAGCTGGCTGGCGCTGTTTATGTCGGAGGGGAGGGCCGCGGTCTACCTCCGACATGAGCAAGCTGACTTTAGCGCCAGCCAGCTGATCTGCGGGCTGCCGGGAGGAGGGAGAGGACGAGGAGGAGCGCGCAGCAGCGGCAGTCTGCTCGGGAGCCGCTCAGCTGCACTTTTTTCTAAGAACAAGAGGCGCGAGCGGGCGCCCCTCGGAGGTAGCGTGCCCGCTCGCGCCTGGGGCGCTGCACACCTGAACCCCATATATTTGTACGCCTCTGGATCTCCCTCTCCCTCCTAATTTCTTACAAAATTCCTAGCTGGGCTTACGATAACTTGATGCTTAGCTCGCTGACAGAGGGCCATAGCTTGATTCAGGAGACATGAAAGAGGAAAAACTTCCTAGTGATCCTCTCTTGTATCTGGCTGACAGCCTTGTGACCCCCATGTGGTAGAGCTTCGGGTTGCCACTCCCTTGCACCTGGCACAGAGAAAACCTACTTCTAAAACTAGGAGGTTGCTTACGGCTTGTAACCTGTGATGGACTTTTCCTCCATGAATCTATCCAATCCCCTTTTAAAGGCATCGAGGCCAGGTGCCATCACCACATCCTGTGGCAAGGAGTTCCACAGATTAATTACACTCTGGGTGAAGAAATATTTTATTTTGTCTGTTCTAACTCTCCCTCAACTCAATTTTAGTGCATGTCCCCTGATTCTGGTGCTGTGCAAGAGGGGAAAGATTTGCTACGCACTGCTACCAAGTTGCACTGAAATAATCCACAAATAATATGACCAGGCAAGTTAATAGGGGCTCTCATGGGGCTATGATAATACATGTGCTCAATGAAATGGAGTAACCATCACAGCAACAATGAAATATTTGTGATCCCCATATTTTTTAAGTCCTTAACATACAGCCCAGTGAATGGCCTATTAGCACCAACTTGATCTCAGGGAACCTGCACCCAGACAAAAGCAAGGAATGAATGAATGGAAATATGGGTGATGCACATCCAGTGCTGGTGCCAGGTTGCTGGGGGCCCTGGGGTGAAGCCCTAAACTGGACCTTTCAGATACTACCACTGTCACCAGTACTGATAGTTGAGGGGTTGGTGGGATCCCTGGTGGGACCCCTGATGGCTGTGGTCCCTTGCCCAGTGCCTTGGTTGACCTCTAATGCATCATGAGCCTTCCATTCCTTATTATGGCCTGGCACACTGTTGTGCCCCTGTGCCCAAACACAGAGGAAGGGCAAACCTGGGTTTTATTAACCCTATGTCGATCCATCCAATGCAGATGGCTGTGCCCACATGAGTATGGCTAGTACGCATGCATTTTACAATATTACACAAAAGAGTGCTACAGGTCTTGTACTCAACAGTTCCTATACCTGGTCAATTCTCAAAGTTGCCACAAAGGAAGGACTGGCTGGTGGAGCCAACTATCTGTTTTAGAAGTAGTATACAAACATGCAAATGAGAGTAGGAAAAGCTAAAAGAACTAAATCAAATATTTTAATTTGAAAACAAATATTAATAATATTGCTTGATTTCTTTAAATACCAGTGAAGAGCCTCTTTGTTGGCTTCAAACATTCCCCTGAAAAATCTGAAAAGCAAACATCTGACTAGGATGAAAAGGCTTAAGATCCTGAACATGAACTGATCAGAAATTTAAAAAGGAAAATGTAGGCTGACTTACTAGAAAAACTGCCTGTCAGGGAGATCTATGAGGTTGTGGAATAATCTCCCAAGGGAAGTGGTGGGAGCTTTATTGCTCTGGTAATTTCAAATTAATCTGGACAGTACGCTAAAATGTACGATCATGTACTGGCAAGCCTCAGTTCAGAAATGTATTTTAATGAGACTTGCAACTGTCCAGTGCTCTATGACCTCATCATCAATTTCCATGCTCAGTCCATATCAGGTATACATACTCAGCAAAATACACATGTCAAACTACCCTTGACAGTAAATCCAGAAGAACAAAAAAAAAATAGTCCAAGAATGTTGTCAGATGTGAGACACTGAGGTGAAGGTTTGAGCCTCACCCATCCACCCTTGGGGAGCTGGTGTAGTATAGTGGCTAAGGGAGGGGCAGCACAATCCTGCCTAAGGATTCGCTGGGCGGCTGAGGCCGCCCGCCGGATCCTGTGCTCCGCCAGGGGCAGTCTCCCGCCTGGCTGAAAGTCTACTCGGGGAAGGGGATGCTCGTCCCCTTCCCCGAGTGTAAACAGCACTGGGGCCGATTGGCCTCCTCAGAATTCCACCAGCTATTTTGCTGGCGGAAGTCGGAGGAGGCTGTGTAACGGCCCAGCCGCACGGCGGGGGACAGGATTCGGCCGAAGTCGTCCTCCACCCCCTCCAGGAGCAGCTGGGCCTATGGCCGCCCTTCGTTTGCTCCTGATCCCCCCCCCCACCCGCTGGATCCTTACCTGGGTCCAGCAGCGATCCTCCAGGCACTCGGGCGGCGGAGCAGGGGAGGTCAACCCTGCACCGGCCTTCCCTGCTCACGAGGGAACAATATGGGGGTAAAATTTTTGAGGGTCCCTAGTCTGTTACTGGATGCAGTAACAGATTTTACTTTTTTGGGTTCCAAGATCACTGCAGACGGAGACAGCAGCCATGAAATTAAAAGACATTTACTCCTTGGAAGGAAAGCTATGGCAAACTTAGATAGCATAATAGTTAGCATAATAAAAAGCAGAGATATCACCATGCCAACAAAAGTTCGTATAGTCAGGGCGATGGTGTTCCCAGTAGCAATGTATGGTTGCGAGAGTTGGACCATAAGGAAGGCTGAGCGCCGAAGAATAGATGCTTTCGAACTGTGGTGCTGGAGAAGACTCCTGAGAGTCCCTTGGACTGCTAGGAGATCAAATCAGTCAATCCTAAATGAAATCAACCCTGACTGTTCCCTGGAAGGACAGGTACCTAATGCGAAGAGAGGACTCTCTGGAGAAGACTCTGATGCTGGGAAAGATTGAAGGCAAAAGGAGAAGGGGAAGGCAAAGGATGAGATGGTTAGACAGCATCACCGATGCAACAAACATGAAAATGAGCAAACTCAGGAAGATAGTGGAGGACAGGAAGGCCTGGCGGAATATGGTTCATGGGATCACGAAGGGTCGGACACGACTTAATGACTGAACAACAACAACAAGTCTCCACATCAAAATCATACCCTGACATAAACCTTACACACCAGGAAGAAGGCATTTAGGGGAAACATTTCCCCGACATGTAAGTTTTACACATGAGGTGTCACTGTGATGTGAGATTGCTTACATATAAGTAATTTCCAACATCCATTGGGAGGTGATGAAGTTCCAGAGGGCTATATTATGTTAGGCTCTATACAAAGAGCAAGAAGTATGCAGCACAACCCAATACATGTTTACTCAGACATAAGCCCCACTATTCTTTATTTAGGACTTTACACCTAATGTAAAGGTAGGTCTCTGTCCTGAGAGGCTCACAATCTAGAAACAGACACAACAGAGACAGCAAAGAAAAGGGGGTGGAAGTACTGTGGTGGCAGGGTAAATGGGAAAAGAATACGCAATGTATTTAATTGCAGCAGAGTAAAGGAACTAGGGAGCCATGCCATAGGGTATGTTCAATGGAGGTTAGTCCCAGATAACTCTGCATAGGATTGCCACCTAAGATAGTGACCGGCAAGAATGGCATATGAACATAGAACATATGAACCTGTCTTCTACGGACATATGAACATGCCTTCTAGTCCATCTTAATCGGTATTGTCTAAGCCAGAGGTACCCAACCTGTGGTACACATACCACTAGTGGTACGCGGACCACCAGTTGGTGGTACGCCGGCACGCAGGTGGGAAGATGGCAACCGCCATGGCGGCCGCGCCATGCCGGAGCCCTGAAAATGATGGTAAGTGGTCCTAGGCTGCTGGCAGAGCTCAAGTGTGCAGGTTTCCCACACTGGGAAATGCCCTCCCGTCCGCCCTGATCCTCTTGTTTTCAGGGCTCCAGCACGGCCGAAAGCCTGGAAGAAAGTGGTGATGATGTCATCGCCACTTACGTCCGGTGGGATGCTGTGCGACAGTGGCCACCCAAAAAGGTTGGGAACCTCTGGTCTATACTGACTAGCAGTGGCTCTGCAGAATTTCGGACAGGTTCTTTCCCATCTCTGTCTGGAGATGCCAGGTGGTAGACCTGGGACCTTCTGTGTGCAAAGCACATGCTCTACCATTGAGCTATGGTGCCATCCCCAAAAGGTACAACCACCCTACAATCCCGTAACAAAATGAAATAGCATGCATGAGTCAGTCTGAATGTAAGGGAGTTGTTTTCAACTGGAGTCCAAAAATATTATTTGTTGCCTCCGCCTGTTTAGAATGAGACAACTTTTTTTCATCTGTTTTGATCTGGAGGTGAGATAAAATATACAGAATCTTATCCAAAAAGAAAAAAGAAGAAGCACTCACACAAAAGTTTGTTGCTAATATTGCTACATAGCTCCCATACTCTTAACTCTAGTAAACACCTCGGCAACCCACCAGGAGCTGGCTCCTTCCTGTTTTTCAACAAACAGAAAAGGCTCCATTTTTATGACTTGCCAAGCACACGGTGGATCATTCTGGGTGGTTCATCCAATGCCTGGAAGCAACAACATGATGGGAGAGGGAAGAGGGGGAGAGATTCTCCAGTTCAAAGAGAGGAAAATTCTGAATACTAAGGACCTTTTTGTTTTCCTGACATGCACTGTCAAGATACAGAACAAACCATTCTCACTGCACAGGCTGTTTTTGAACATTCCAGTTCCCAGTAATATATGATGAATGTAACCACTCTCCAGCTTAATGACACATGGATGCACAGACACTGGAGCAATGTCAGCACTGACATAATTTTTTAATGTTTTCAGAAGGAAGAGAGGACCGAGACGCTGGCTGGCATGCGAGTGCCTTCACTGGAAATAAATTGACTGTCTCTTTTCCAACTTTGGACTGCTTTGTGCTCTCAAACAGACGTGTTTCAAATGGCAGAAGCAAATGGTATTAAATAGCAATTAAGGATAAAATGTTCTCATTGATTGCAAATGCAATGAAGAATATAAAAGATCCCAGTAACCTACAGCTATAATGTCAAGTTTTAATAGAGTCGGGTGGTTTGGGAGGTTTTTTTTTCTTTTCTTTTCCGGGGGCAGGGAAATGTGATGCAAAGGTCTCCATAGAGACTGCACTGTGCTGCAGCCTTACAGTGAGGCTCCCAGATTGGTTTCGGTAAAACCTCAGACGGATGACAATCGAATTTCAAAAGTTTATTTTGGAGCTGGGGGGAAGGCAGAGGGTTCTTCAATCCAATATTGTGCATAATGGAAGATAGTTTGCTCATAAGCAAGAGCAGAACACTTATCTCAAGTTCTCCTGTGTTCCAAATGTAGCATTATGAGACACTCTGGGTACTTGGCTCATCATAACACACACACACACAGATTATTGAGAATAATTTGTTTAGTGGGAATCATTAGCAGCTCCGAATATAGAACTGCTCCATACACAAAGGCTATATCGTCATTGTGCAGATGACTTGCAAGCTGTCCTTTGCTTACTAGAAGCAAATCACATGCTTGCCTCTGCAAACACCCAACTGATTTCCTTCTTAATTTATATCATTTTTCCCATTCAGTGGTGAAACTATGCTGATAAACAGGTAGCAGAGCTCATGATTACACCGAGAGGGATATCAAGCTATTCATGCTGTCAGAAATAATCACCTGGAGTTTAAAAATGGTACTTAATTTAGACTGTGCCTACACCAGCACTATTTGTCATTTTTCTTCTCAGTTTGTCCGTCCTTGTCTCAGCAGCACATTCCTATGTTGTTCTTTGTGCCTTTGCAATCCACATGTGCAAAGCATAATACAGGAAACATAATACAGGAAATCCTATGCGTGCAGCCCGATTGTGGCACACCTTCCTCGCTGATGCGAACTGCGGTAAAGCAGTCCGTGCCAGTCGTAAACACCTCCCTGACAGCACGCTGACCAGCATGTTGCCGGGGACGCTGGCGGGAAGGCCCCCACCTTCCCGGGTGCACTGGAGGACCCTGGACATGTGCTGTGCACAGTGAGCCGACGGGGAGGTGGGGGAGGGTGGAACGGTGGCAGGGGAGGACGTAATGGGGGCATAACAGGGGCAGGGAGGCCACGGGAGGGGGAGGATCCATCACAGACGGCCCGTGCCAGATCCTATCTCCCTTCCCTGCAGCCTCCCCACCCCTTTCCTCTCTTTGGAATTACACTAGCTAAATTGCTAATGTAGCACCAAGGAGATCCGTTGCTGACCGTGAGCCTTACACAGGGGTAAGTGGATTGAACGTTCCCTTGCCCTGCGGAAGCCTCCCAGTCCGCCTCCCCTGCACAGGCTCTGCAGTGACTGCCATTTCGGTGCCACTGACTCGGGGGGATAGGATTGGGCTCTCAGTGTTGAGTGCCTCAGGCTGGGGTGCTTCCTCACATTCTGATTTGCTTTCAAATAGGTGTATGCCATGTTAACTGACAGGCTGGAGCATCTACCTGAAACTGGATTTTCTTGCAAATTTTCCAGACTTCTGGCACACTTACAAGGGTCATTACTACATTGCAAGGACATTAGACCTTTTAAAATTAATGCAGTGACTTTTCTGCAACAAAAATGAAAATGACCCATTTATCATAAACCCTACCCAGGATGACTGCAAATGCTAGACATCTTAGGACATATCATGGGCCAATCTGAGAAAAGTTGGGTAGCGCATTTGTGATGGCATCATAGGCCACTTCTCACCATAGTGCCAAGACGTGAAA
The DNA here is from genome assembly GCA_026170595.1 of Plestiodon gilberti rubricaudatus. Lineage (NCBI taxonomy): Eukaryota > Metazoa > Chordata > Lepidosauria > Squamata > Scincidae > Plestiodon > Plestiodon gilberti. The sequence goes on from JANXHW010000002.1 coordinate 45,352,220, forward strand.
AGGTGATGAACTTCCTGGTTTGCTTTATCAGTCTACTGTAGCAATAAAGATGGATCTGCAAACAATGCAATAAAACAAGTCTTAGACGGTGGAAAAGGCGATCAACAACAGGTGATCTGGCAAGTTACAGCAGATGTCTCACCATGTCTCACTTCATATAAGTAATGGGAAAGTAGGAACAAAATCAACTCAACCTTCTTTTTGAAGGGAAAAGTGTCCTTGAATAAACTGGTGGTTTAACTCATCTTGTCCTTAACCTCTTTTGTGGCATTATAAGTACGATATGAGATAAAAGTAGAAGTGCCACATAATCAAAAGTTTTTTCTTAACTAGCGTCGAGGATTCGTGTGCCACCTGTTTCTTTAAGAACACCATGGTGTACTAGCTCTCCAATTGCCTTCCATATCTAACAATCTAGCTAGATAGCTATCTAATTTTAGGATGTATCAGACAGTCACGTTCTCAGATGACTACCCAAGTCCCATAAAAGCACCAATATAAATGCAATAGAATGTATCCAAAATACAACAAAGAATCTTGTGGCAACAAACAGCCCATTTCTACCCAAATCCCCCTCCCCCACCCATGCAGCCATGCCCAATGGAGCATGCACCATATCCGTGGGAGGGGGCAATTGGAAAGGTATCCTCAGGGTAAGTGAATATTTGCTCACTTGCCCCAGGGAAATCATCGCTGCCATGGGACTCCTTGGATCCACACCTGCTGTGTAGCAGGCATAAATCCAAGGTGTGTAATGGAGGTGGTAAGGGAGACAGACAGGGTTAGGATATTAGCACATGTGAGTGCCGCCAATACTTCTCCTGATCTGCCTCCCACCCTGCCTTGTTCTCCCCCCCCCCCACTGTCGCACCTACCTTTGTAGGTCTGGCGGCGGGCCTCCAGCACTGCTTCCGGGTGCAGCGAAGCACCTAAAACGGCCACTGCTGCTGGAAACCATTTTACAACAGCGGAACATAGTTCCGCTGTTGTAAAGCCCTCCACACTCTGGCCCAATCCATGATAGGATTGAGCTGTTAAATATTAACACATATTCTAGTATAAGCTTTCATGGACAAGATCAGTGGTTCCCAACCTTCGGGTCAACCCCGCCCCCCCCCCCATTACATGTTTGGAAATTACTATACCTTTAAGGTGGCTAACCCATCAGCAATGTCTGTGTGTTGCTTCCAGGTCTCCCCATTGCCGCCACCACAGCGGTTAGCATTTTTTTTAGATGTGCAAACATTGCCAACGGGTCCCTCGTTGGGTCCCAACCTCCCCTTAAAGGGGTAGAAGGTTGAGAACCACTGGACTAGATGAAAGCTTATGCTAAAATAAATGCCTTGGTGCCTCAAGACTCTGTATTATTTTTGCTACAAGCAACAGACCAACATGGCTGCCTCTCTGGAGTTCATAATACAAGTCAGAGACATAAGATCAGCATTCAAGGAGCAGCAGTAGATTTTGCTTATAGCCCCAAACCTACTTTTAAAGAAAGGCTTTCACCTGCTCACTCAAACCTCATTTCGAAAAGAGTTCTAGAAGGTCTGTGCCATGATAGAGATGCCCCTAGTTTTGTTCTGTACTTGTTTAATATCATCAAATGGATGGGACAAAAACCCAAGCATTCCCTGCTGATTTGAACAAAAAATGGGTTTTGTATAGTTGACGTGGCCATGTGACCAATGAAACTAACAGCACAATCCTATGCATGTCTACTCAGAAGTAAGTCCCATTGTGTCCAATGGGGCTTACTCCCAGGAAAGTGTGTATAGGATTGCCGCCTAAATCACATTCAGCATATTGCAAAATTATCAGCATGGTCATACAGTTTCAGCCAGTGGCTGCAGTTTTCATGTTCGTTTTTGGCTAAAATTGTACTAAAATTATTCTGGTGGGGGCAAAGAGAACAGATAGTTGGTACATTCTGATGATGGCTTTCTGCCCAATAAGACTCAATAATTGATAAGGGAGACTGAGATCAATTCATTTATTTCAGAGTCAACTATCTGCCATTCCAAATGAGCTTTAAAACAAATAAAGTGGAGTATTGATGCAGTCAACCCAAGCGGAGCTATGTTCACTGGTGTGGACCTTTCTCAATCCATTTACATACACATTATCTTTTATGCAGCATCTCTTTATCTGAATGTGCCAATTCTCACTGGACTTGGGAGGGGGTGCTTTAACTCTCACCACCCCCTTGGTAGTGTCTAGAAGGTCCCACTTTTTTCAGCTGGTATTGGACAGAGCTATAGAAGGAACCTTTTAAGAATCTTCCATTGTTTCATCTATTATGCCAAAGAGTGTCTATCTTATCCAAAGCTTGTTAAAGAAGATTTACCATAATGAGTGACAGCATGCTCGTTAAAATGGAGGGGGATTGGAGGACTGAAGGCAAATGAGCAAAATGTTTTCAGCCATTCATGTTGCAACAGAAAAGACTGCACAACAAATCCCTGCAGGGATCCTAAGAGTTGGCTGCGTTTATTAATGAGCGTGTGTGGTTGGTGCAAATGAGTCATGCCGAGCGGCGACATATTCCTGTATTCTTAAATGTCTTGTTACAGCATGTGTCAATATGGGAAGGTTATAACTACCAGGCACACAGAGACAATGACAATGACATTAAAGATCTTTGCAGCAGCGGTAGTGCTGGCAATCTAAATATTTAATATGCAGGCTCTTTCTAACACTGACATGAAATATTCTGAAAACAGCATTTCGCGGTGTTTTAACAATGTGGTCCTTTGCATGGAGCACCATATGGGGCAGTTGACTGTCCATTCTAGTTTGAATGGGAATTGTATCTGAAGGATTCTAGAATCAACAATGACTCCACACCAAAATGTTGTTGACATAAGGAATCCCCCCTGATTTTTTGTCCTTTGATAAATTCTACTGTTTTCTCTTTCTACCATGTCTCGTTTTAAGTGCGTTTGTTTAATTGAGCGGTCCATAAATCAACATCAGAGCCCGAGTAAGATGGAAATTAATTTTAATCTTCTTGAGGGACTAGCCCTTCAAAAGCAGGCATTGTTATAATCTGCGGCGTTCTAACGAGGAGTGGTTGTAAAATGTGCAGGATTCTGCAGCTACAGGAGCAGAATCCTGCACAGAAAGAGTTAAAAGATCTTAGATGATATGCAAAATACTGTCATCATTGACCACATCTTTCTAACATGGAGCTATTGCAGAGAATAATTGCAGCCCCTCATAAGCTGTGCTTTTGTGCAGATTTGAGTGAACTAAATACAATACAATTAGGTTAGGAAATTAACTGTACGTGACACTTGCGAATTTTGCTCAGATACCATAACCTAGCTGTTAAACTCACCCCTTCTCTTTCAGCTGTTATATTCATTATCCATACTGTAATCCTCTGCACAAATCTCGAAACCCCATGAGAGATAAAGCCCATGAAAAATTTATGTTCCTCTGATTAGTATCTTAAATTTAAGAATAAATTCTCTCTCTCTCATCATGCCTAATGGAATAAACATGATATTTAAGAAGTGGCTATAATGGTTCTATTGCTTCCATAAAACGATTGCGATACAGCAAAGGAGAAAATAAATTTGAGGAAAATATAAACATTAACATTTCATTTACTAAATTTCGTACAGCAATAAGAATGTTAAAGGGAATAGCTTTGAATATATAAGCATAAGAACAGCACTGAAAATTAATTTAGCTATCCTGTTTAGATTACTTGAGTCCTTTAATTTCACAAGAAATCTAGGAACCAGTTTCTTTAAATACATTATTCATTATGTTCAAAGTATGGAATCCTGCCAATAAAACTATTAATTATTTCAGGATAAATGTGCTTTAATTATATTTCAAATATAGCTACTTGAACTATACATAAATTAAAGCAGTGTTAGAGTTTTTGAAAAAAAATGAATAAAATCTTTCAAATGCTATGACTTTAAATTAATTTATGTTGAACACAGTGGGTACCAGATTCAGTTCTGGTTGCCATGACAACAGACACTGAAAATTTAAACATCCAGTGGCAGGCTGAATTCTCCACAAAGAGAGCTCTTTCGCATTAAAATTATATACTTGTGAAACATTAAACATATCTACATGCAAACTACTTTTAAAAAAGAATATACAGTTCAATCAATTCTTCTTAAGGGTGAGCATTCAGATAGTGTGCTCATTTGAGCTTTAGTTTCTATGAGATTTAAAGAGTGAAGAAAAACTACTTTATAAAAAGATCAAGCAGCTAATTATCAAAAGGTAATGAAGGAGAGAATCAAAATACATAAAAAGACCATGCATTTTTAATCATAGTTTGATCATTGGTTTATTTTGCTAGATAAGAAAGATGCTGAGCTATGGGTTATTCCCATGCAAAATGAAAGCCCATGCATTTATAGGACATAGGTTAAACGCACATTGCTAATCTTCTCTGAATTCAGAAGCTCGATGATGCATAATAATTTCTCAGATGGTTCTTTAACAAGCTATAAAATTACTGGATTTGTGCGTGATTGTGGTTTGCATCTATCCATGCAATTTTTATGTATCCATGCCTCATCTGTTTCCCCAAATACACATCTCCATTTACTGCCAGACTTGAAAATTCAAAAGTAAATGAATATAACCCAAATGATGACGAAAGTGCATTCGTAATTGCTCTTCAAACAGAATCCTGCCTGCACTGTTCTTTCTGTGTTCTGGGGATTTTCTTCCTTTGCAGTACTGATAGAGTAGCAAGGCTGCTTTGCAGGTGGGCGGTGGGATTCCTTTAACAATTGGGCGGTTAATGTAAGCACTTGCCCGGTAAATAGGATCACATTACTACAGGACATTATCTTTGCCTATTTATTTAAAATGCCAGCTCTGATAGTTAAAACGGAGGAAGACTTGATTAAGCAGATTCACTTCCTGGTAGTTCTGCTGTAGAAATCTCTTCTTTGATAAGAGGACTTGACATTGTATGTCAAATGTATCCTCCTCTTATTTGCCCATTGATCGGGTTATCAATGTCAGCATGCAAAGCAAAATGCCCTGCTACCTGGTAACGCTTTGCTTTCTTATATTTTCCTGAGTCCGTCCACAACTCTAAGGGTCAAACTAGATGCTACAGAGAATGACAGTTTTCTCAAAACAGCCTAAAACAGGCTGCGCTGCATGCTATGGTGGGGGAGGCTATCAAAAGGCTTGGAAAGGAAAGAGAAATTATTTTCCCGTACCCCTGTGTAAGTTCTGCAACCACTGATGAGTCTCTTCGGACCTGAGCCAGCTCTTTAGCTGCCACAAGTCCGAAGAGACAAAGGGGGCATGGCAGTTTGGGATAGTTTCCAGCACAAGTCACCCACACTAGGTGCCACTCCCTCCCGCCTCTGGCATGCCTTCTGCCCTCCCCTATTCCGCTCCTTTCCACCCGCCCCACCCCATTCCGCGCACCCCGCTGACTCACCATCGTTGGTAGACCTTCTTTGCCCCACTGCCATGCATGGGGCCTCCACATTGACTCCAGTTACAGTCCAGAAGCCTGTGGCTACATGCGCTTCCAGATCACCATTTGCGATGGCTGGCAATTGCATTCCATTGCCAGAATGCTGGTTCCAGAGGCAGGGAGTGTGTATAAGATTGGGTAGTGAGTAACATGGATTGGTGGTTTTTGTTTTAAAATAGTATACAGGGGGTGCAATAGAGGGCAGAACCATGGCAGCAGTTTAGGGCAGCCTCAGAAATTTGTCCTATGATGCTTCATCATAGGACTTTTAGGACAAAGTCCTAAAAACTCCCTACCACCACCACACCACTGTGGTTCTGTTCTATATTATGGGCACATGGCAACTTTTTTTTAACCTCAAAACCACCATTCTATGTTGAGCATTCCATATAACATCTAGTTTGACCTATAAAGCACTTGGACCATGGATGGCCAACTTCCAACACGTGTGGTAGAGAAGAGAGGCTGTTATAGAGGCTGTTAAGAGAGGTGAGTTAGAACCACAACAAGGCAAGGTTGTGAGAGATGTCACAACTCGGAGCAGATGCTGGTTCTAAAGCAGGCAAGCATGAACTGGAGGGCCAGAAATACAAGTTATAATCATATATGGACTGGTGTTGGATACTAGCCAAGAAGCAGAGTAACAGAGGCAGAAGAAATGGTCAGGGATGGACTGAGGTTGGATATAAAATAGGGCAGACAAGGGTAAGTCCTTGTAGCTTCTCCAAGCAAACATTTGCTCAGACTGAAGAACTAGCCTGAGGCAAAGACTATATAGGGCTGGTGCATGACCATTCACCTGTGGAGTCAGTTTCAGGCTACGTTCAGCTGAGAGAGCCCCAAGCAGCAGTACAGGGCAACTGTACTCTGTGTGTGTGTGTGTGTGTGTGTGTGTGTGTGTGTGTGTGCGCGCGTGCGCGTGCGCGCATGCATGCGTGTACACACACACACACGACATATGCACCTTTGCAGTGAGTATTCTGGCAGAGCTAGGCGCTTTTGGGCTATCGTAAAGGCAATGTGCCGAGCACGCAGGCTGGCTTCCACAAGCAATGAGTGGCTGGCTCCACGTGCCACTGGACTGCAGATGTCCATCAGTCCATGTAAGTATGCATAGGGAGTGGGAGGGAGGCAGGGAGTGAGCAGAATGGGGTGGAGGTGGGCAGAATGGGGTTCTAGAAGATCCTGGGGGGGCGCCGACGCCACACCCCCACGTGACCCATCGGCGCACACCCAGAGTGACGAGGCGTGTGCACCCAGCATGGCTCCAGTTACCCCCTGCCGTTTTTCAACCTATTTTGGAGCCGAAGCAGCTCCAGGGCGGGCGGGAGGGCCCAGCTCCACGACGAACGCGGCGGAGGGAACGCATCCCGGAGGTAAGCGCGCCCCTTCACCGCCACGTCCTGTCCCCGCCCTGGGGCCCACCACACCACCGCACCAACCCCCCCGTGACACTACTGGGCAGGGAGGAGGGCAAATCAGGACCAAGAACTTCAGCAGCTGTAGCATGCACCCACAAAATCCAAACCCCTTTCCAGAGCTTGATCCGCCTTCATGGGTCCACGCAGACATGCACCAGCTATATTGCTGATGAAGCTCTGAGTAGACCCACCTGGAACAAATGCTCCCTTGCCCCAAGGAGGTCTCCAGAGGCCGAAACTCCCTGCATTGCCACTGTGGGGAATTACGGTGAATTGGGCTTCCTGTCTACATGGACGTGATAATGTCAAAATATGTCATGTCAGAATATGAGCATGAATATTTCAGTCTTAGAATACGGAACACAGATATAATACACACCAATATAAAGTTCAGTATGCATTTAGCAAGACTTAAACTTTCTCCATTATCTACAGTATATATTATGTCATTGGTTCCCAAAGTTCAGAACTCTGAGTCTTTGTGGGGCTGGGGACAGCGGCGGCAGCGATCCTGGGAATCGTGCCACCACCAGGGGGGAAAGTGGTCGTTCTTACCTCACCAGGTGTTCTGACGACTTCTGGAAGATGTGGGGAGGCCTGCAGACCCCTCCATGGGCCTCCCCGAGCTTTAGATCACCACTCCGTGGCGATTTACAACCACTTCCGGTTTTCGAAAACCAGAAGTGGTTGTAAATTACCACAGAGCGGCGATCTAAAGCCTGGGGAGGCCCGCTGAAGGGTTCGCAGGTCTCCCCACACCTCTGGAAGCCATCAGGACCCTGGTGAGGTAAAGATGACCACTTTCCCCCCTGGTGGCGGCGCAATCCCTGGGATCGCTGCCACCGCTGTCCCCACCCCTTAAGGGGCCAGCACCAGTTTGAGAACCACTGTATTATGTATTCACTATTTTCAGGCTTGCCAGAAAGACTTTGCCTTCTTCCTGTTTCCTTACTGGCCAATCTTGTGATTCCCTTTCACCTCACTGCTCTCTGCATTGCCTCCCTAGTCATTCCCTGAGCTCTGGTGCACCCTGATGGAAATCAAGTCATTTTCGAATGAACAGCTAGACCCCCATTCCTGAATATACCGTACTTGATTTGTGTTTTTCTAGGCAATAAAGGCTGAATTGGCTGTCTACACAACTCATTTCAATGGAGCCTTTCAGGACAATAAACTTCTCAGACTCCAGTCACAATTAAGTCCCCCAACAGTGTAATTTAGGTGAAACATCAGCCATGGATTCAGTCTTTAGGTCCTTCTAGTTATAACATTTTCTGAGTAATTTTTGATTAATTGATCTCATGGTTCATTTTAAGCAACAATCAAATTAAAGCCTTTCTAACATTGCTTTCACTGAACCAGCCTCAGGCCAAGCCAGTTGAAGGTAAAAAAAAATGCATAGGTTGACCTGTAATGTAAAACACTTGCCCTTGAATAAACAGAGAGCAACAATGAACTGTGGCTTGGCACATGATCACCCACCCCTAACAATACCATTTTGTTCAATTTCCTGTGATCTTCGGAAGCAATTGTTTTCATACGCTCATGAATACTGAGAAAAAAAATGGCTTTGATTATGACAAATTGAACCTTAATTCCTTTGATTCAGCTATCTTTTTGGCTTTGATTCACCTTTTCACCTTAAAGAATTCTTCCTGTTATCCAGGGCTCAATAGCCAGGCTTCAACAGCCAGGAAGTCTTTTTTGTCTCTCTATATCTTACTGGGATTCAACTGGATCGAGCAATGTTTTGAAGTCAGGAAGAAGGGTAGTTAGCTATTGGGGAGAAAAACAAATTTGGATTTTGCATTATGGAATGTATAGTGATCAAAGAGGTATTGTCACAGTTTATGATCCCTACAGATAAGATTTTCATTCACCCAGGATTTAGATCAGCCATATAAACTACTCAGGTAACCAGAAGATGTGAAGCTTTGCTTTGACGAATATGCACCTTCCTGCTCCCATGGGTTCAGATTGAGGTATTGTGTAGCACAGTCATCAGTAGCTAGTTAGATACAGAGAAATCACAAGCTGTGTTCCCTCTAAGCGAACGGCTGCACAGCTGGAATTGGAGCCCCACGCAATTTCCATCAAGGTGCGCCAGAGTTCGGAAATTATGATGATGTCATTGCCAAGCACTCCAGAACTGCCCCTGTACAGCTGTGTTAGGGCTCCACACAGTCCCTGTGAAAACTACAGGGAACATCGATCACAAGGCTTTGGAATCTCCATTCAATACTTCATCAAACTGCCAAAACATTACCCTATTCTCCAAAACGTACAGCTTCAAGAATCCTGTAGTGTTCATGTAAAATGTTCCTCTGGATACTCTTCATATATAAAGCAGTTGGCCAAATTTATCGATATTTTCTTTTAAAAAAATGTGACACATGGCTTTTCTATAACACAACCCAACAACACATTTTGGTGCCTTAAAAATTAGACCTATTCTTGGGTATATTTGGGGCGCTGATTTCAAAAATGGCATCAGTTTTGCCCTATTGGCTCTAGTTTTGGAGCTATGGCATATTCACCTTATATGCTGATTCAAGCAGCTCCCTCCCTCATGCCATGGCTTCCTCACAAGGAAGCTGCTTGAATCAGCACGTAAGGTGTCTATGCTGTATCTCCAAAACTAGATCTGATAGGGCAAAACTGATGCCATTTTTTGAATCAGTGCCCCAAATCTACCCATGAATAGGTCTAACTTCCAAAGCACAAGAAAAAAATATTTTTGTAATTTTCTGGTGTTTTTTCTCGTGTCTGTGTGGCAGAGGAGCAGTTTACACTATCACCTGCCTGGAAATACATTGTGATGAAGGCATATGAATCTAACAGCCCAATCCTGTGTAGGCTGCAGTGGCCAGCCTGAAGGGCCAACCGCAGCATCCTCTCGAGTTCCCGGGCTGCCCTGGGGCAGCCCGGGAACAACTCAGGAGAAGGGGAAGATTGTGGGCCTATGGGCCACTATGACAACCCTATGGACCTCCTCGAATGTACGTGCGCTCCAGAACTCGCGTACATTCACGCCGGCAATGTCGGTGTATCTGGGAACTGGAGGGAGCTTTGGATACCGGGGATCTCAGCCCCTGGTATCCTTGCCCCCTCCAGGCTTGGCCGCCCTCCCTCGCCACCTGGTCTGCTCTCCCCCCCCGCCCCTACCCCAACTGGCGTAGAACTTACACAGTCCAGCAGGTGCAGAGCCGGGGAGACAGCGGGGCAAGCAGCGCAGGCCGCAGCGCCGGCGCTGCTTGCTCTCCAGGTGTCACGCAAGTACTTTAAGGCACTTGCGCGACGCTGCCCTGGGCAGCAAGTACACAGGATCGCACCATCATTCCTACAATTGTTCCTCCCTTTTTCAAGTGAAGGGCTTGGGGAAGTCAGGCATATCACTTGTTTCATACATTATGTTCTACCTAGATGCAGGCCTGCCTGACGCCTCCCCACCCCAGCCCCAGGTGGCAATGTGAGCCACCCAAAAGATACATTCATTCAATGAATCAGAGATCATATACTGTACCAACAATGATTCATTCAGATTTTTAAAAAGGATTTGTATAAAACAATATGTGCTGTATTGTTCAAAACATTTTTGCAAGCCACAAAACCACCCCATTTTGAATTAGCCTGCATGATAACGGACTTTCAAAGTACTGGAAATAACGTTTGTAATACCTATCATTGAAAAACAATCAACATGAGTCATGGACTCGTTGCTGAAATATGATCATTTTGAGAAGAGTGTTATCAGTATCCGCATATTTTCCACTGCAGAGAGAGGACAACAATATACACTAGACTATGTAAAAAGAAAATACTGAAGTTTCCTACAGGTTTGCTGTTGAGAAAAATCACTACTGTATATGAAAAAGTAGATGCTGTTTCCATTTTCCGTACGAAGTCTGGGTAATCATGATGTAGAAAGAAGACAATTTGAGGAAATCATGGCGAATGAGGAACACCATGACACAGTCTTCTGAAATTTGAGATGAATTTTCCATTCAATAGGCTGCTCTTCACCTACCCACTTATCTAGTATCAACTCATCGAATACATCCCAATTATTTTCTTCCCTGTGTCAAGTGTTAGTAGAAACTGGAGTAGGGTTGCCAGCCCCCCAGGACTGGCCTGGAGTCTCCACGAATTGGCTTCAATCTTCAGGAGGCTTCAATAGGGCCTCCTTGGCTCAATGATATCACATCATGCTGGGAAAGAAAGTCACCTGGGCTAGCTTCAGTCAGAAGCCTGCCCCATTGCCACTGCATCCGAGCGCGGGGCTTTTAATAGGATTGGGCTGTGGCTTACTGTAAACCTGAGATTGCCACCTGGCAACCCCAGCTTTTCCATGCCAATCCCGGGAAAGGAGGTCAAAGCAGCCAAATTGCTCTGCCTATCCTAAGTCTGACAGCTTTTGAACTAGACTTGATTATTCAAGCCTGATGGGGTCACCAGCCTGCATCCCTGGCCAGACAGCATCTTGAGACTGGTTCTGGTTCCCCCTCTGACTCTTGATTATCCCAAGATGCAGAACAGATTTCCAATCCTAAACCCTGTCCAGTACTATACCTGTCACACAGGAGAGCTAACCTGGAGCTTAGCAGCCCCCTTCCTCAGCAGTCCCTACAAAAGGACAGAGGCCCTGCTGCAACATAAACAAACATTGTTACCCCTTTCCAACAAGTGCACCCCGTTGCTTCTGAACAATGCATGCTGCAAAAACATGTTCCCAGACCAGGGACACCTCCTTTTCCAATTGCTGCAGAGGAACGGCATTCTTGCTGCTTTCTCACCTTTTACTCAGAGATACCAGGCAGAGTGGATTCACTGTTCTGCAGGGATGTGGATCAAGTCTCTGACTCCAAATCTTAAGTTAAGTCCCAAGTCTTTGCCCCCAAGTCCCAAGTCTTTCGTTGCAAGTCCCTATCTATTTAACCTGAATAAAATTTGACTTATCGTAAAAGGCTCCAAATCTCAAGTCAAGTCTTTTGAATCTTTTACAATTGCCGAATCAAGTCTGAGTCAAGTCATTGACGCAACTTGAGTCCGAGTCAATAGACTCAAGTCTACATCACTGCTGTTCTGCTAGTCAAATAACCACAACTATTGGTAGCATTTTGTTCTAATCAATATGCCCATCCTTACTCTGGAACTGCTGGTTGATATTAAGTCGAGAATAGTTTTCTTTCTATTTTTTTTTTCATTTTCATAGTTTTCACATATGGACTTGAAACTCATGCAAGGCATCACAACAGATTCATAAATGGAAAATTCTTGGCATTACACACATGATTATTTCTCAAACAATTAATTAGTGGTGTTAATCTATCAGCAAAAGCAACTCATTTCTTTTTCTTTTTTTCATTCACCATTCTCCTATAAGGAGTTAATTTTGCGGTAGTAAATATATCCCAAATACTGTCTACCCATTCTTTCTGTGATGGACATTTCATGAATTTCCAATATGTACTGAACATGCTTGTGCAGTGAAATTCAATTTCTATGCATGAAGTTGTTTTAAAATCTAGTCCAATATATAATTAGGTGTATGGAGTAAATTCTAATTCATAACCAATTATTTCACATATTGGATTAGATATTATTCTCCAATTATTTGTAGCCTAGTCATGGTAGCTTCTATGTCTTCTTTCTGTTAATGATTTTTGTAATATGCTGATGTTTAAAAAATTGATTGATTGATCTGTTTTAAAACCAAGTTATCAATCAACTAAATAGAGTTGTTTCTACAGCTGTAGCATGGCAAATGGATCTCAGCAAAATGCAGGCTAATTCAATAACATGCAGTGGAATCCTATGCATGTTTACTCAGAAGCAAGTCCCAGTGTATTCAATAAGTAATATCTTTTGCATGAGAGGGATGAACTTCTGTATGCAAAAGAGGGAAACATTTTTGACCCCAAACCCCACCTCAACCCCCCCCCCCCCCCCGTGCCATATCCCTTGTGTTCTAAAAGGTCCCCTGACCATTGAGGTTGATTTGTGAGCACTGTGGAGGTCTGCTGTGGGGAGGAGGACATGGGGACGTTCACAGATGGGAACTTCCTTCCACGTACAGATGGATTAGGATACAACCCAACAGATTTTACTCACTAGGAAGTGGTTAGGAATGTAGCCTAACTTTGCTTGCATAATTCATGTATATCCCAACCCCAACAAGAATAGAAATACAGTATATTTAACTATCACAAGTGGGAAACTACTTTATTCTATAAGTAGTACTAGTGCTACCAGTAGGACATTTTTTGAATTAGCACATTAGCAGCTGTGGCCAAGAACTACATATGGTTTGTTTTTTTAATTGTAAGTTTTCTGACATATTTATCTCCTCCCAAATTTATAACTTTTATGAAAAATTGAGTGTACTTACAGTAGCTTTATAGGAACAGTTGCAGATTTAAGGTTATAGGAGAGTAGTAAATGTGTGAAGAAAAATGAGATACCTGTCAGAGATGTGAAAATGTGAAGAAACAAAAAAGAGGCACCAGTAGCATGTATTTGCATGGAGTGGGGAAGAGAGTGTTACCTGGGATGGAAGCAATATGAATTTGGATTGCATGCTGTTGTGATAGAACCTCTCTTGAATTTGAATTTGAAAAACTGAGAGCCAGGATGGTGTAGTGGTTTGGGAGTCGGACTTAGACCTGGAAGATCCAGGTTCAAATCCCCGCTCAGCCACAAAGCTTCCTGGGTGACCTTGGGCCAGTCACTATCTCTCAGCCCCACCTACCTCACAGGGTTGTTGTGAGGACAAAAAGGAGGGGAGGAAATATGTACACCACTCTGAGCTCCTTGGAGGAAGGGCGGTATAAAAAAAATGTGAAAAAAATGTGAAAAAAAACAATAGTGTGAATATTGTACAGTATACTGTGTACAGATAAACTTGTTCATACTTAAGTCCCCCTAATAAATCAATAGAACACGTTACGGCGCAATCCTGCCTAACATGCAGCAACTGACCTAAAGGGCCGGCTGCTGCATCCTAGGTAGAATGCGTGCCACGTCGGCATGGCCCAGGCTCACCTTGATGGAAGGGGACATTTGTCCTCTTCCCCCGGTGTAAGTGCTGCAGGTCCCAATGGGCCTCCTCGGATGCAGGCCAGCTCTGGAGCTGGCATGTGTCTGGGGAGACTGTGTAAGGCCAGCCCGGCCTGGATATCGGCACAACTCAGCACCAATATTCCCACCCCCTCCCAGGCCAGGTCGGTCAATGGCCCCCTCCCTCGTCATCCCTCCCCGCCCTCCCCACGCCTTCCTGCCGCCCGGCACAGCACTCACCTGTGTCCGGCGGCGCGGAGTCCCTCCGGCAGCTGTGTGAGCGGTGCTGGCCTCTGCACCGGCGTCACTTACTCCCAGGGTTGCTCGCTCCACCGGCGTATGTTTAGGCAGGATCGGGCTGTTAATCACAACTAACGTAAACCCCGTTAATTTCAAAATAATTATTTCCTGCAGACTTGCATGCTTTGGGAAATTATAGAACATAAGAACATAACATAAGAACATAAGAAGAGCCCTGCTGGATCAGGCCAAAGGCCCATCTAGTCCAGCTTCCCGTATCACACAGTGGCCCCGCCAGATGCCTCAGGGTCAGGGAGCACACAGCCAACAAAACAACCTGTTTCCTGTTGTCACTCACTTCTAAAGCCAGGAGCTTGCTTATGGCTTGTAACCTTGGATGGTCTTTTCCTCCATGAATCTGTCCAAACCCCTTTTAAAGGCATCTAGGCCAGAAGGACAGAAGGAGAAGGCCTCGGAGCGCCCGCCCGCATCACCGGATGGGCGTGCGCGTGCGCGCTTGCTTCATGGAAAGACTGGAGCGAGCGGAGCAGCGCCGCCCGGGGCCGAGGTGCCGCCCGGAGCCGCTGCTCCGCTCGCTCCAGTCTTTCCACGCCTCTGCTGTAGCCTTTCCTCATAAGGGAGGTGCTCCAATAAGTATATTGTATAATATAAGTGTATAAGTATAAGTATATTAATAAGTATATAAGTATAAGTATATTAATGGTGCTTCATTAAGTATAGCTATTTAAGTACAGCCGTTGCTTCGGCGGCTACACTGGCTGCCGGTTCGTTTCCGGGCACAATTCAAAGTGCTAGTTTTGACTTTTAAAGCCCTTAACGGCTTGGGTCCAGGGTATTTGAGGGACCGCCTCCTTCCTTATAATCCGACCCGTACTCTGAGGTCATCAGGGGGGGCCCTGTTAACCATGCCGCCTTTGACAGAAGTGAGGGGGATGGCGGCGCGGAATAGGGCCTTCTCGGCGGTGGCGCCCCAATTGTGGAATTCCCTCCCCCAGGAATTAAGAATGACTCCCTCCTTGGAGGCCTTTCGGCGGGGCCTTAAGACGTTTTTATTTAGGATTGCTTTTAATGTCTGACATGGTGGGCTGACCTTTTAACAAATGGTTTTAACATATGTAAATGTAACCCACTGGGGTTGTTTGTTTTAACTTAAATTGTTTTAATTAATTTTAATGTGTTTAATGTGTTTATATGTATTTTATGTATTTTAATATGTTGTAAGCCGCCTTGGTTGCCCTTGTGGGAGAAAGGTGGGCTACAAATCTCTTAAATAAATAAAATAAAATAAATTAATGGCTATACTTGAAGTATAAACAATTTAGGACAAAGATACCTAAAAGACCACCTCCGCATATATCAGGCTGCCTGTAATCTGACATCAACTCATGAGGCCCTTTTGTGCATTCTGTTGCCTTCCAGAATATGATTGATGGTGCCACATAATAAGGGGTTTTATAGAGGCACATTGTGGAACTCCCTCCCTTGGGAGATCAGGCTGCTTTTGACTTTGCTGATGTTCTGTTACTATATCAAAATGTTTTTGCTCCAGCAAGGTTTCCATCTCTATGCTGTTTAGATATTATTTTCACTGGCCTTTTCCAGATCTTAATGCTTTATTACTGACCTGTTAATTTATGATCTTAATTGACGTTTATATTCTGGATTATTGTTTTATACTGTTTGTTAGCCATCTTTGCATCACCATTTTTGAAGGCGAAAAATGAGATACCAATCTTCATATCATTCACATAACTTTTCCCCCATTCCTTATAGGCTTGCAGTGATTCCATGCGTTCTTCTGCACAGCCTGACTTTGCTCGCTTCCTTTGTCCAGCTTTGCACATGCCTGGAATGTTGTGGACATTCTAAATGATCCTTTTCCTACGTCCTGACATCTGTCAGAAACCTGAGAAAAGATAAGCCAACTTGCCTCTAAGAAATTGGTGTGGACAGTTCATGCAGTCTTACTTTGCATGTTGAAAGCAAACACAAATTGAGTTGTTCATTGGTTTTGCACAGTTTGAAAAGATTTGTGAACTGATCAAAATACTTGTCCAGATCACAAATCAACAAGTTACCCTTTTCAAAGCCTTCTCAAGTCCCCTCATGGGACTAATTCATCCGATTCCAGTTACCAAGGAAGAAAAAGAACTTTAAAAATGGTCATAAGAACCCAATCACATTCTCCTGTTACTGAAAGTGTAAAGCAAGCTTCCCAAGTGCTGCTAATGTTGAACCAGGAGGCTTGATTGTCAGATAAGGTGCAAGTTTCTGGTCCCTGTTTCACCAGCATCACTGACTGGAGGAGAAAGCTATAGGACAGCTGCACACTCCAGAATTCTTCTGATGTAAGGAATCGGGAGACCCCAAATTGTGATCCTCTGCCCTTGCTTGCTATAGGTTCCCAGATCCGCTAGTTTCTATCAGTCTGGGCAGCCAATTGATGAGGGAAGTCAACGTGCTATTCCTCTATGCCTGTCTGCTCCAATATCAGCACATGACACTACCATACACTGTGCATCTATCTCACTCTTAATAACAAAGGGCCTTGTGGCATGCCACAAGACTTAGGGCCCAATTCTATTGAGCTGCTGCGCAGTGTCCTTTATGGCTGTTGCAAAAAGCGACATGCCATAGAGCGTGGCCAGGTCACCAAGGAGCTCCGGTGCCATTAAGTCCACGCAGGGGGTGGATGGGAGGCAGGGTGGACCGAACAGGACTGGGAGGAACAGGGAAGTGACCAGGGTGGGAGGGTGGCAGATCAAGGCCAGGAAGGGGGAAGTAGCAGTAGCAGCAGCACCTGTGATATCCTATCCTCCTTCCCAGCCTCAATCTTCCTTACTGGGTCAAGCAAAATCACTGGCACAGGTCCAAGTAGACCCATTCAGGTAGCAAAGGCTTACCTCCGGGCAAGGGAACAAATGTTCCTTTATCTGGAGATGACTTCTTGGACTCCCCCCCCCCCCGAAAATGGAGCACATGTTCTGGTGTCGCGGTTGCATTGGCGGGAGGGATTTAGGTAGGATTTGGCTGTTGGCTGTTGGCTGGGGATTTCATGCAACAGGTAAGTACAACTATTTCTCTGAAACAAACTCTCCAGGTTTTCAGGGAGGAGCCTTTCCAGCCCTACCCAGAGGTGCAACAGATTGAACATGCTCCAGTACATGCTCTAGGTAAAGGTAAAGGTATCCCTTGACAATTAAGTCCAGTCGTGTCCGACTCTAGGGAGCGGTGCTCATCTCCGTTTCAAAGCCAAAGAGCCAGCGCTGTCCGAAGACGTTTCCATGGTCATGTGGCCGGCATGACTCAACACCGAGGCACATGGAACGCTGTTACCGTCCCGCTGACGTGGTACCTATTAATCTACTTGAAATTTCTTGCTTTCGAACTGCTAGGTTGGCAGGAGCCGTCGCACGGATTCGAACTGCCGACCTTTCGATCGACAGCTCATGGTTCAGTGGTTTAACCCACTGCGCCACCCACTGGCTCAGTACATGCTCTACTATTGAGCAATTGCCCTTCCAGGAGGTTGGCAACACTCAAACCTGAGTGCCTGGTGCCAATTCTGTCTGCCTTATTACAACTCTAATTCTGAAAATGTCACCCTTTTATATGCTGCTATGCCCCATCTGAGAACTCATGAGCAAATTTAAATTAATAGATAGGAACAGAGGTAAAGAACATTTGCTACCACTGAAATATAAGTTTCACTTTTCATTTTTGCCTCTGTTTGCCTTTCCCTAACAATAACAGTATGATAATCTGACTTCCACTAGCACATATTGAGAGCATTTTGTAAACGTCCCAGGAGGTACAATATTTTAAATGCATTTTGAATTCATAACACAGCAGTCGCTGCAGAGAAATATACCTTTACTTATGGCTCTAGAAGCGAGACTGGGCGCAAAAGACTTCTAGAATAATTGTCGAGTCTTTTTGACTGTGTCAAATACAAATTTTATCATTTGGGTCTTTTTTAATTTCACTTGTCAGAATGAAAGAGAACAGTACCTGAAGTGATCCCCAGTATGTCAGGAGTAATGGGAAGTTTGGGACCACATGTTAGCTGCTCAAAAGGAAAAGAAGAAGAAAGCGGAAAGGAATGGCGTGGCTGGAATGTAAATGGGACTCCATTTATTCTCTTTCTGCAGCACAGGAGACAGGAAAGGCACTTTCAGTTATTTTCACTGAGGAAAATAAAACATGTTTTACATGAGGGAAAGCATGGAGGTTAAGCAGCTTTACGGAAAACTGCTACCAGTGTGTCAACCCCTATCAAAAATCACTTGTGCTAACAATAGCTTGTGACTATGTCGGAAAGAATTTTAAGTGAGACACGGGGGAAGGAGAAATTTTGCCAAGAAAAGAAAAGGCTTGTTCAAGTTGGCAACTTCATCACTTTGGTGATACTACTCAAGCAGACCTCTGCCAAAAGGTGAGGCAATGAAGACATCAGAATAAACCCAGCCAAAGGTATATAGAAGCCAGGCTTCTTGACATAATAACACTAAGTTAAGGTGAGTATTCTTCTTCCCTTTTTGCAGCTGGGGAGCTGAGGCTGAGGGGTTGCAATTCAGTCTCTTACCAATTGCCAGAACCAGGATGTTGGGGGGCCCTAGAGCAGGGGTTCTCAACCTGTGGTACGAGTACCCCTAGGGGTATGCGGACCAACGGAAGGGGTATGCCAGAGCCTGCCCCTTATCAGCATCAATCAGTAGTTAATTACTTGTTAATTAGAACTCAAATGTAATCCCCCCTATCTATCTATCTATCTGTCTGTCTGTCTGTCTGTCTGTCTGTCTGTCTGTCTGTCTGTCTGTCTGACTCTCTCTCTCACACACACACACACAGAGTTGAGTAAGACATTTTTCACATTTAAAATTGTTTTAGTACTTTTTTATTTAACGATTAATTAGCTAATACATTAATTGATTAATCCAATTAATTAGCAATAAATTAGCAAGGGATACTTCAGAAAATTGGACCATGATAGGGGGTACCTGGGCCTCCAAAGGTTGAGAACCCCTGCCCTAGAGTAAAGCCTTGTTCTGGGCCTTGGTGTCCCCCTGCCAGGGATGTGCAGTGAGGGAAGGCAGGAGAGGCAGAACTGCTCCTATCGTAGTCCACGGAAAATAGCCACAGCCTCCCCTGTGGTCGTGCACTGACTCAGAAAGCAGGTGGAGCGCGTGTGCAATCACAGGGGAGGCTGCGGCTATTTTCTGTAGGCTACGACAGGGGTGGTTCTGCCTCCCTTGCCTCCCTTCACTGCACGTCCCTGCCCCCTGCCCACCCCAATGGAGCATTAGGAGCTACCACTTTCACCAGTACTATGATGAGTAGCAGCCTGGCCAGGCCCATGGGTGATCAGGCAGCTATCAATCTAGTGATCAGGCAGCCTACTGGGGTATAAGTAAAAAATATTTTTTATATACAGTACATGTTCCCCACCATAGCAGGTAGCACAGCTTCTGTATGCTACAACACGGTAGGGGATCGGATTGGGGCATAATACAGAAGTACAGAGCAGTAGCTCCCAGGTCACATGGCTATAGGTTTATGGGGTCAGTGTCTGCCTGTGATTCTTGCACCTAGCCTGGCTGCTTAGATTGGTAGCCATAGAGTTCAAGTCTTAGTTTAGCCACTGCAGAAAACCTAATTCTATACACGGTACAGACAAGATTCTTGATGCCACCCATTCCTATTGACCAGTTGACATCCCATTGACTCACAAATGAAATATTTATTTTTCAACACACTTCCTTTTTGCCACCACATTTTGTAAGGCATATACATCCAGTAGTGCATAATTAAAATAGTAATGTATGCAAGGAAGCCAAGTACACCTGGGTTTATTTATAGCATGCTTAACAAATAAAACCCAACCCAAGATTGAAATACTGCATGAAGCTCAATGTCTACATTCTGGCTGCCAGGCTTGCCAAAGCTGATGTCACTTTCAAAATCCTGTGATTTATCCCCAAAGCTCTATATAGCTTATAATAACGATTTACATTTTCCCACTGGCAATGCAATCATAAATCTGGACTCAGTTAGATGAGGAACAATGATGCTGAATGATTCAAGACCTGAGAGTAAAAGTGGCATATTATGCCGCCAATTCCCAACTCCCTCTGGTTTTCATCTCAGAAACTGGGATCTAGCTTAGTGAGTGACTATGGACTGTGGACACTTCTAGAAGAACTCTTTGTAGCTTCAGCCAATCACTGCTTTGCTGCTTGCAGAATTGCAATGCTACTTCTACACACAGCAATATGCAGAATTGCAATGCTACTTCCACACAGCAGTAGATTCCACATAAGACACAGTAGCATGACCCCTCCCCCTTTACCTTTCCTGATTCTCTTTGTTATTTAGGAACAGGCATGCAGAGATCTAAAATACTGAAATACATCAGCATTGTGGATTAAAGAAAAACTGTAGGAACCCCCATTTTCTTCTTAAAATGCTAAAAATATAGTGAAAAATGATTTGAGAATGGCATCGTTTGAACATAGGGTTTTGGGTTTTGTAAATGATCGTGTTCACATAAAAACCAAAGTTTAAGACAAAGATGGGGGCATGAGAGCAAAAGAAATGACATACCGGGGAACTTTGCTGATTAAGACGTGGGCAATTTAATTTCTTCAGGAGTATAAAACTCCAGCATGAATTAATTTACTTCATGCAGAGACCTGCTGTTCGCTCTCCTTTCCTCAATCACTGTTTACTTCATAAAATCACCACTCACCTATCTTTTTTGATTATTTAATTTCAGCTGGATTTTCCTATCGCAAGGTTGTTAGTACAGTTAAGCCTCATTCAGCACTTAATATAGAAACACATCACTCGAGGTTGCCGCAGGAGCACCAGGAATATTTCAAGTTTGAAACACTGATGTTTTAATACTCTGCCTTCCTTCTTAGCAAAGTATTGCGCTGACTCTTAATAAGCTCCACTGACACTTCCTTGGCCTGAATCAAATCTGAATGTCTTGTGTCAACATCACCCTTTGGATATTGTAAACCCCACCTCTGTAGGAAACTTCTGGCTAACAGCTGCACTTTTGGGATCTGAACACTTCCATAGCTTTATCCTCCTAAATTGCTGGACCATGTAAGGATTCGGTGTTTGTCTTGAACGCATGGTATGAATTGTTCGAGCTTCAATACCTGGCCATCAAGCACAAATTGAGTTTGGTCTATTCCAGGGGTTCTCAACCCCAGCGGCACAGCGTACCACCTCCCGGGCAGCCTGTAAAAGTAAGCTAAAGGGGCAAGGGTGGGCGAGAGGGCCTTTTCTGGCCCAGGAAACCTGCACGCTTGAGCTCTGCAGGTTCTGCGTGGGTGGGTGCCCTAGCAGTCACCATTTTAGTGACCATCAACCGGCGGTCCATGTACCACTAGTGGTACACTTGTGGTACACGCAGAGGTGTCACTCCGGTAGGGGCGGGACCGTAAGTTTCGCACTGTCCTAGTCCCGTTTACCAAGCCGGCAGGAGGCGGCCCCGCCCCCTCACTGTCGGACCCATTCCCGTGCGGAGAAAGCAGCAAGTAGGGAATGCCTGCTGCTTTCTCCGCACGGGAATGGGTCCGACAGTGAGGGGGCGGGGCTGCCTCCTGCTGGCTTGGTAAACGGGACTAGGACAGTGCGAAACATATGGTCCCGCCCCTACCGGAGCGACGCCTCTGGGTACACGTACCACCGGTTGAGAACCCCTGCTCTATTCTGTTCTCAGGAATGGGGTGATTGGTAGTCAGCCTAGGCCAGTTAGCTGTTGGCCCAAGTGTCCTCCAACTGCACTTTGGTCATCACTGGTTTTTCTTCTCCCCCTGCTCTTGATGGCCAATTTCTAAATCAACTGATTTAGTGCCTATCCAGAAACGTTGTTTGCTTCTGGATAGCTTCATAGTTGTCCAAGGTGCAGTTAGGAGAACTTGAACACAGCAATCATGACCCTTTGCAAAAGAAAAAAAAGTACTTCAGGATTTGCCATTTCTTGGATCATTGGCTATGAAGCACACCATGAGGTAGATCTCTCTGTACAACTTATTAACTTATCTTATTCCTTTAGAAAAGAACAAACAGCATTGTATGATTATATTGTCAATGTGTGTGCCAAACGTACAAGGAACAATTTGGAAAAGAGAAAGGACATACCATTGTGTTGCAAACAAAACATAATAGGTTATTACCAACATCCTGAACTACTGCCAGGCTACGCTGGGCTCTGGGGTCCTGGCACCCCATAGTTTACTAGGCAGACAGATGGCAGCGGCTCCTCTCCACCTTTTGAGGGCAGGAACAAAGAGGAACTGCTACTGCTCTGAGGCTTTCATTGGCAACTCTTCCCCTGTCCTCATCTGTGGAATGTGGGAATCAAGGAGACAGACAGAGAGAGAGAGAGAGAGAGAGAGAGAGAGAGAGAGAGAGAGAGAGAGAGAGAGAGAGAGAGAGAGAGAGAGAGAGAGGCACCAGTCACACCTGTTCTCTGGGCTACTGTTTGTGAGGGAGAATGGTGGCACCAGCATGTACATGCAGTTGGGCCTGCCCCATGCTCGGGGGGGGGGGCTGCAGTGCAACTCTGCAGAGGATCACTGTTTGGCCCCCTGTGGCAATGATGCAGTCCTGAAAAACAAAAGGGATTCAAATGTGTATCAATGGAGTTCCTGGTGGTATTCATCAAAAGGGAGAAAACAATCTCTGCTCTTAGCTGTTGCAAAAAGGAAGAATGGTGAGGCAACACAGTTTATAGCAAGGACACATTTGACAATCCTGAATGGTCAGAATGTGGAGGAAAAGAGATATGAGACAGAGATGCAGCTTCAATGTGTGGCAGCGCTGGATTTCCTCCCCCATTTGCTGACCTGTGTGTGGTGCATTGTGCTTACTTCCTCTGTTCTGGTGATGAGGTAGAGGTTCCAGTTGGGTGTTTGTGCCTGGAGTCCACCTGGGGCAGAATACCTGCAATACAAATCCTGAGAAGATGAGTGTTAACCAAATATCGTGCCGTACATGTTGTAAGGGACAAGAGGTTGTTCATATAAAATGCTCCCTTTGTGCACCAACTGCCCTTTCACCATGGTTCCCATCAGTGGCGTTCCTGCGGTAGGGGCTCGACAGTAAGTTGTGCCCCGACCGACTACCGCGTTCAGAACCGGAGCAAGGAGGCTCCGCCCCCACGCCGTCGGAGCCATCTCGTTCGGCTTCGCTGTGCGGAATGGCTCCGACGGCGAGGGGGCGGGGCCTCCTTGCTCCGGTTCTGAACGCAGTAGTCGGTCGGGGCGCGACTTACTGTCGAGCCCCTACCGCAGGAACGCCACTGGTTCCCATCACTAAAGTTCCCCTTTGAGAATCTAGAGAGATATGATGACCCAAGGCCATGCGCCTGATCATCTGAGATGTAATCTCTCTGGCAGAGGCTTTAGTACTGGGTTAGGTATGCTGTAATTGGCTGCCAAATGTAATCTGCATCCTATGCTCCATCATAGAAAAGTGGCTGCGGAGGGGTGACAGGAGGTGCAATTTTCTACTGTTTTCCCCTTCTTCATTGTTCCTTATGGGGCTACTCCTACCTACACCAGCTGTGTCATTTGCATAGTGTTTTTCTGGTGTTGGGAGTATGTCAGTTGTCAAAAGTGGGATTAGGATACGGTGTATGTTGACTCTTCCTCATCCCTCCCATGTCACGCCCCAGTCTCTTCCCTGTTTTGGCTTCTTTGCTGGCGGAGTTGTGCTGGCATCTGAGTGGCGTCCAAGCTGAGTTGGCATGGTGTTTTCCTGGAGTTGCACAAGTATCCATGGCACATCCATTGGCAGCTGAGCTTCTACACTGGGGGGGGGGGTTGTTGCACCAGCGTATGTGGAGATACACGGGCGTATCTTGAGAATAGGATTGGACTGTGAGCTATGAATCAGGTTGGGATGTGGCATACATCTACTCCTTATCCCACCCACATCCCTCTCACGTCCTTCCCACATTATGCCACAATCTCTTCCCCATTTTGGGTGACGTCTCTGCTGGTGGAGTTGCGCCAGTGTCTGAGTTATGCCTGTGTGGCATTTTTTAAATGTTGCATTGGCATCCATGGCGCATCCATCAGTGGGCAGACATACACTGGTGTATCTCAAGGTTAGGATTGGGCTGTTCAGGTTACTGGATACTAGATTTTTCCTTTGAGAATATTTCCACTCAGGACAAAACTAGATGGTACACCTATTGCATGATTGGGCCCTGTATGTCTATTGTTTTAAAATATCACTAGTAACCCCATGGGACCACAATCTGGATCAGGACCTCAGTGCGAGGAGGATAACGTTAATCCTTTGCACCAACTGTTGTCCTGATCCAGATCAGCTAACCCCACAGCTGTTGTTTGCTGCGAGAAGAAAATTCCTATTGAAAAGCAGAAAAATGTAAGGCGGAAAACAACCTGGGCTTGGATATGTCTCAGTGCTTTTCAACATTTGCTATTTATTTTATTTTATTTATTC
Organism: Plestiodon gilberti rubricaudatus; assembly: GCA_026170595.1. NCBI lineage: Eukaryota > Metazoa > Chordata > Lepidosauria > Squamata > Scincidae > Plestiodon > Plestiodon gilberti. The sequence goes on from JANXHW010000002.1 coordinate 45,376,922, forward strand.
TTAATATGTCTACCTACCCTGTAGCTCTCCGGGGGGGGGGGGGCTCAATGCAGCACAGACTTTGCTGGAATTTAACCTCCTGACACAAAACAATGGGAATTTTTGGTGCTAACAATTTGTTTAAAATGTTTAAGAAGAAATATCATCAAGAGTGTGTGGAGAGGGTGCTTCTCAAAACATTTACAATTTTAACATTTTGATTCTGTCAAGAGTCCTCTGGGGCCAAATTACACATTATACATAGTCACATGTATCTTTTCTCTTGGTGTTTTCTTTTTCTTTTTAACCAGATACAGCCTCTGAGGTTCAAGTTTCATCAGGGGAATTTAGGGGTGCTTAACTGTTCTGGCCATATCCACTCACACACACCCCAACTGCTTTTCACCCCAAACGGGAAAAGAAATGGATATCTGTATCTTTTTCCCCAAAGGGTGAAAAGCATAAGAACATAAAAAAGATGCCTATTGAATCACCATGTCCAGCATCCTGTTTTCCCACTGGCCAGCTAGATCCTTCCAAGATGCCTACAAGAAGAAAAGAAGCCCTTCCCCACTGTTGCCCTCCAATAAGAAGTATTCAGAAGCTTTCTGCCTCTGAGTCTGTAGGTCCCATATAGCTGTGTTATGATTAATAGTTACTGACGAGCTTACAGTCAATGAACTTACAGCCCAATACTATCTGGGGCTTACATTGACAGATCTCACAATCTGTCATCGTAAGTCCCAGACTGATGGTGTAATAGCCACTCCCCTGTTTGGTGGGCTGCAGCTGTCAGGGCATGAAGGGTTCACATCACCCTGGCAATGTGGCTGTCAAATGGTGCTGGTTCGTGTCATGTGAGTTCCTGGAGGGGGCTGAACCTTTGGAGGGCTGGGCAGGCCACTCTAAAGCCGGAGATACACTGTCCGCGTTCGCGTTGCGTTCACATTCCGTGTACGTCTGGTGTCCCGCCCCCAGGTCAAACAACGGCTCTGATTAGCCGGACGTAGTGCGGACGCAGCAAAAGTCGAGTCAAGCGCGACTTTTGCTGCGCCCGCGCTACGTCCGGCCAATCAGAGCCATTGTTTGACCTTGGGATGGGACACCAGACGCACACGGAATGCGAACGCAACACGAACGCGGACAGTGTAGCTCCGGCTTAAGGCGGGATCCTATTGTGACAGGAAGAAAGGTGAAATGGCGCGACACTGCTTTTTCTCGTCCCTTCCTAGTAGAAATGGAAGGCAGAGAAATGGAAGAGAAGGAAAGAACTGAGGACATAGTTTTAATAGAAAAAAATGAGGGAGGGGTGCCATTTGGTGCTCTGCTGCTTCAGGCAGCGAACTGTTGTGGGCTGGCAACTCTGTGCTCGAGGAATGGTACATAATGCTCCCAGCGATTAGTGCCAATGGCACAAGTTATGAAGGAAATAATATGTGTTTCATTGTACTTGTTGTGGGGGTGGGGAGAGTGCAGGCTGGCTTTCGCATACTCTGGTTCTACTCACATTCCTCAGGGTTAGGTCTCATTGCGGCTGCAATCCTATATGCACTTTCCTGAGAGTAAGCCTCAATGAACACAATGGGATTTGACAAGGTTCTTAACTGTATGGGTTCTGCAGCCATGTCAGTGTAAAAATAGAGAAATAAAATCCTTTACCGCTTTTGTTGTTTGTTTAGATTTCTTTATATTGTGCAGGTGTCACATACACAGAAAAGGTTTTCTTACAATAACAACAACACGGGATCCTACTTCCCAAGCCGACGTTTCACTCCATTCACGGAGCTTTCTCAAGGCAATTTGGCAGTAAAAAACTGCTGGATGAAAAAGAATGTTACGGAGTGGTGACAGTTAAACATCAGTCTGTTGCTCAAAGTTAAAGGGACCCACTACTTTTGTCCTCAGAGTTATTCAACACTTATTACTTTGGTTATTCAATATTGGCATCCATATCCTATTAGCGTATGTCATTTCCTGCTGGCGGTTCAGTAACTTTGAAGATTTTGTCTGGGAAATCATTAGAGCCTCCAAATTTAATCTATGTTTTAATCTGGGTTCATGAAACAAGGCAAAATCTTCAAAGTTACTGAACCGCCAGCAGGAAATGACATATGCTAATAGGATATGGATGCCAATTTTGAATAACCAAAGTAATAAGTGTTGAATAACTCTGAGGACAAAAGTAGTGGGTCCCTTTAACTTTGAGCAACAGACTGATGTTTAACTGTCACCACTCCGTAACATTCTTTTTCATCCAGCAGTTTTTTACTGCCAAATTGCCTTGAGAAAGCTCCGTGAATGGAGTGAAACGTCGGCTTGGGAAGTAGGATCCCGTGTTGTTGTTATTGTAAGAAAACCTTTTCTGTGTATGTGACACCTGCACAATATAAAGAAATCTAAACAAACAACAAAAGCGGTAAAGGATTTTATTTCTCTATTTTTACATTGACATGGCTGCAGAACCCATACAGTTAAGAACCTTGTCAGTTACCCACAGCCATGAAAATCTGCATGCAACATTGACAATGGGATTTACTTCCGAATAGATATGCATAGGATTGTGCTGTGAGGTCAGTGGGACTTTCTCCCAAGTCAGTGTGCCTAGGAGTGCCGCCTCAGTCATTTATACAGAAATGACTCTACCTATCTAACTGATATTGTAAGCGGGGGGGGGGGGAGCTGTCTTGCTTGGGAATAAGTACATTAACTCACCTGGTACTGTAACTCATAGGACAGATGTATAAATCAAAAAGAAATACAAATATTTAAAGTGTTGCACTGACACATAATTGTTAATTGGTTCCAGAAGCATTCATTACTAATGAGATTTCCAAATGCCAATGCAAGAAATTATATTTATCTTTGGGGGGGGGGGGAGAGAAGCATTTTTTTCAGAAAAAAACACAAATCATTGCTGATGAATTATCTGCCACATCTATTGGTAATCCTCTATGAGAACATTTATTCTTGAACTTTAGAGATGCTTTCACAGCAAACAGCCGGAACAATTATGATGGATGCATCTGCTTCTCTCAGAAGATGAGACTTATGAATCAAACGCCCACTCTCAAGTCATGACATCCACACAGGAGTGTTGCTGCACTCTGGTCACCTTCCTTGGTTTACCCGCAAAGGAAACAAAAAACCGATTTGCTGAGATACTTGAGTGCCCTCAACCCCTCTTACACAGTCACAAATAATCTTTGTGCTGAAATGAAAATGTAGGTAGGAACAGGATAATATGTCAGAAACTGGTCCTCCTACAGAACAGGTAGACATCTTTTTCTTGCCATCTGTTGGCTTCATAAACATGTAAAGTCCTTGAGGAAATTGCTAGCGGAATGGGGTATTGTCTGAACAATTCAGTGGATTAAACAAGGACCTCTGGAAAAAAATGACATCTAATTTCTTAGGCTTTCTCTTATGTAACAGAGTTGTTGCTTCAGAGATGATGTCAACCTCTCAAGGTGCATTTTGTCATGTTTGTCATATTTTTTTTAAAAAAATAGACACACAACCCCGTCTGAAGTAATATTTCTTGTTTTGTTAACTTTTCTTTTTCAGTTATTTGCAAGACAGAAACGTTTGTGTTTCTCAAAGCACATTTCAAGACAGATGGTAAGCTAAAGCAATTCAGTCAAGGGGAAGTGGTGAGAAAAATGTTACAGCCTTTATTGTAATCATTTACCCAGTGGAGAGCATATTGGATTGGGTGTGTCCAGTTTCTTTCCATGTGGGTTTCTTTCTATATCTCTGGCATATGAAGCAGCCTTATACAGAGTCAAGCCATTGGTCCATCCAACTCAGTATCACCTGCACTGATTGGCAGCAGCAGGTTTCCAGACAGGGTTTTTTCCTAGCCCTACCTGCAGACGCCAAGGATTGGACCTGGGACTCTCTGCATCCAGGCAAGGATGTTTGATTTCAACCCTAAGCATATTTAAGTCACACGTATGTAGTATATTTAAGTCACACGTATGTAGTATACCTCCATGGATACTCGTCATTCTAGAATATGTTTTCCCTGAAATTTCATACCAGACAAAATGTGTGCACTATCAAATAAGCAGCCTGCTTAGATGGATTTTTTTTTCAAATGGCAAAGAGTTACTTCTTAGAAGGACTAGCATGTCTGTCTTCAGGGCACAGTGACCCTGAGCTTATGAATGACACATAGTAGCACTATGAATGTGCTACTACCACAGTCTGGCGCTAACAATAGCAAGGTGGCCACATTCACCTGTCCAAGCTTATTCAAAATGAAACAATTGGAATATTCTTCCCAACACCACCCAGAGTCAACCAGGGTTAACCAAAGTTAACCTAATTGGGGTGTTGCTGCTAGAATCCACTCCTCTCAGATAAACTTGATGAATGAGAAAATATTAAAGATAGCCTTTGTTCCTATCCTATTTCTAGCAATATTTAGTACTTTTTCAGTGCAATCCTATGTAAGTTTATTCAGAAGTCCCGCTGTGTTCAATGGGGCTTACTGTCAGGAAAGGGGGTATAGGATTGTAGCCTTTGTTTATTCTATTTTAACAAAACATTCAACTGTTCATTACATCTTACACTTAAGAGAAATATCCCTTTCAGCAAAGGGATCTTTTTTATATATGTACGTATACTTATTTACAGTTTGTGGATAGAATGATTAATCAATTCAAGCTAGTTAATTTGTTAACTACACATACAGCATCTTCCTCTTGGCATAGCAATGTTGATGTACATTCACTTTGTCTAATCAACATCATCATATGTTTCATTACCATTTACAAACTAAAATGAAACTATTCTTGGATTCCCTGTAGCTTTGGTTAGAAGCCAACGAAACATATTTTTGGTTCCTGTTCCATTTGTCTTTGCCAGTTTACTGCATATAATCTTTAACTGTTTTGCTTATGGTTTCAGTAAAGAAGTTTATAGAAATGCATATGCTCCTTATTTGTTCTGGTTAAGCAGATTGTCAGTGGACATTTTTCCACTCTCCATTCAGGGATGCAGCAAGCATGTTGTCTAAATTTAATTCTATTGTAATTGGAATGGATGGGAATGTGCACATTGCATTTGATTAAAGCATAAGCAAACTGGCCTTGATCCAGCATTACATATGCACAGCAGTGGGCCACTGCATGCATGCTGAAAAGCCCCAGACTGAAATACCCCCTCTAGGAGCAGAACTGTGCCTGCATAACTCTCTAGTCAGATAATTGGCAAACACCCCAGTCGTCTGTTCAGAAAGAGTGAAGGACTGCATTCCTTCCTTCCTTAGCATTTCCAGCCATGGGAACATTTGTTCACAGAGTTGCTCATGCAGCTAAGGATGGAGGATGCACGGAAGCCTGCTCCTTATTTATAGAATGCACAATGGGAGAATGGGGCTGTAGGTCAGGGAGAGAGCATTTGCTTTGCATGCAGAAGGTCCCAGGTTTCATCCCTGACATCTCTAGATAGGGCTGGTAAAGGCCCTGCTAGCCGGTGTAGACAATATGGAGCTAGATGGACCAATTATCTGCCTCAGCAGAAGCCAGATACATATACAATATATGGGAGGGGAGGGGAGGGGAGGAACCTTAGAAAGGGCGTTTTACAAATGATCACCTATACAAACACAAAGCCTCCTGTTTCATAACTGGCAAGAAGTATTAGTTGCATTTCCATGTCCCACTCCTGTCCTAAGTGTGGTTAGTGGGTAAGCAGAATGGGGTCTTCTTGTTTGGAGCGCCCACCTTTATGAGACTCATCCCAGAGACAATCTATACATTATACAGACTAATAGTGCAATCCAAACTGGACCTAACGCCAACACAGCGGTCCCTGCGCCAGCCTGGAGTGTCGCAAACTTGCCATAAAGCATGTAAGTGACTACTCTAGTGCAGGGAATGCCAGCGGAAAGACCTGCGCCAGCCCACCAACGCTGTCCCCCAATCCCCGGCAAAGGTGAATACAGCGCCGAGCAGCACAGGGGCAGGGCGAGGATGACAGGAGAGTCGGACAGAGGCAGGGAGGGGGCGTTTCTGGGCAGGGGAGGGTGGAACATGGGTGGGACAGGCCTGGGAGCAGGGGGTTGGTGCGGGGGTTGGTGCGGTGGGCCCCAGGGCTGGGACCGGCAAAGGGGCGCTTACCTCCGGGACGCGTTCCCTCCGCCACGGTCGCACTGGAGCTGGGCCCGCCCTGGAGCTGCTTCAGCTCCAAAATAGGCTGAAAAACGGCAGGGGGCGTGACAAGCTGCGCTGGGCGTGCGCGCATCGTCACGCTGGGCGCGCGCTGATGAATCACATGGGGGCGTGGTGTCGGCGGCCCCCCCAGGATCGTCTCTGCCTGGGAGGGGGCAGGATCAGAGGAGGAGGCCTCCACCATATCCTATCCTCCCTCCCAGGCCTGGACGCCCTACATGAGGCTTCCTGGACTTGCGCCAGCTATTTAGCTGGCGCAGGTCCAAGAAACCCCATTGGCAGGCTGGGGCATTACCCAGCATAAGGTGCAAAATGTCTCCTTACCCTGAGTAGACCTCCAGTCTCCTCCTGATCAGCGTAGGACAGAGCATGGGCCGCTCGACCGCGCTGCGTTGGCACTGGTTAGGATTGGGCTGCCCAGTGGTAGAATTCTGGGTCGTTCTACTGCAGATGTGTGTGCATGTGTGTGCGTGTGCGTGTGTATGTGTGATATTTTAGAATGCTTCCCCATGCAAACAAAACAAAACAGCCCTTGCTGTATGTACCATAGTAAATGAAAACATTATAAATGAAAATGGATGAAAACATAGTAAAGTTTAGCACAGACCTCTCTTTGATTTCCTGGTTTACTACATCAACACGTTTTTCAGGATGCTACAGTTATGACAGTTGCTGTATCCATGACCTCCTGGTCTGCCTATTATGTAATTCCGAATACTTGAGAATGGTCAGCAGACTCTGGTGCAAAGTCCTGCGTTGCCTCCCCCCACCCCACCCCACTCCGCCACAGTTTACTAGTGATGGAGGTGGTGGTGGCAGCTCCTCCCACCTTCCTCATTGGCAAGTCGGGGGAAGCTGCAGTGGCTGGCTGGCTCAGGGGGACTTAGGGAGTTGGCCTGCCCAGGTAGTCCATATGATGGGTGTGGTCCCTTGGCCAGGGCCCAACCTGGCTGGCCCCTGATGATGCTCTGATTGTCAGAACTGCTCAGATACAGCAAAAAGATACAGTGTGAATCAACATGACTATATATTAGAAATGATACTGCTAGGAAGGGAATGCCATCAGTGGCACTTCATAATATGATGGATAATGCAATAGACCTCCAAAGCTTCACTATCTACTAGGGGATGCTTTAATTTGATTTGCAGAGCCATCTAATGCTTAGTACTTAAGAACATTCCTTATTTTCCAGAGTCTTTCTCATTGGAAATTGTGGGTGTCTATAATAGTAGTCAGGTTGAGAGAGAAGATGTTTTGCGATTTCAAGTAGCCCCTGCATCATGTTTCAGAATACTTACACGCACTTAAAAGGCCCTGAAACTGCATTCATCATTTATTAAGGCCTAGGCAAAGGGAATCAACAATAAACAATTTATAAATGAGCTTTGCTGTAATCAGCAAAATTAGGTTTTCTTAAAAGACAAACTTGATGCCTGTCTTAATCTCCGGATAATTTAGGCCTAATCTGACTAGCGAGATCTTGAATTATTGATTCTTGAATGGATGGAAACTGTGGCTTTTTGATTCTGCCCTGCAATATTTAAATACTGAGAAGAGTTCTGCATTATCCAGTTCAGGATCCTCTCCAATTCAGGTAGCTTCCAGAGCAGCTGCAGGTTAAGATACTGCGTATGTTTCATGGAGAACAGGGTAAGGAAAAACATAATTCGGTGGATAGGCTGACAGTCCACACTATTTGAAGAATTACGTTCGGGTGGCAGACTTTCATTGGCTTCAGCTTGTTACATAACCCACTCCCTACACGGCTGCCCTCTGATGCGACTTCCCTTATGCAACGTGACAGCACTGATAGGCTTGTAGTAGTAAATACACACTACTGATGCTTAAGGAAATTTTATTCTTATTATCATCATGTTTATTAGACTAAATGTGATGCCAGATACGGTCGCTTTCCCGGGCTGATGGGTATTAGAACAGCAGCACAAATGTTATTCCTTCTGCCTCCAGGGACTATCCTGTAGCACACATTTGGCATCTGAGAAGTGTGTTTCACATGGCTGAATGAATCCAGACGCATTCTATAATGCGAAGCAGCAAGTTGGATAACTGTTCTATTAACGTGAGTCACGTATAGAAGTGGTAGTGTCCTGTTATTCCTCACATATGGAATGGGGAGATAGCGCAGCATTGGCTGCCATCTCCCTGGTCAAGAAAATGGACAGTTGCAAGTGCCGTAGCTAGGCAGAGGCAGGCATTTTCATCCCATCCGTACTAACGGTATGACTTTTGGAAAAGTCTTTCCAATGCACTAACATGGAGCCTGCAGAGCTCCATGCTTAAGAGAGTGGACTGAGAGCTGAAGATCCCAGATTCAGATCTCTTTTGGGTCATGAATTCATGGAAGGCCTTAGGAAAGCCACTGTTCTCTCAGCTTTCCTTTAAGGTTTGCAAGAAGACATCCCTTGGGGCTTCAAAGGGGAAGACTTGTGAGAAGAGTTTCCTTTGTTTATGGCAAAGCTTAGGGAGAGTTTTCCAGCTGCTCTGGAAGAAGTGCACCAGTTTAGGTCCTAAACAGTTAGGACACCCCAACAAATAGCTGACAGTACAGCTGGAAGAACTTCTCTGCACTCGGCTCATATAGCCAAATGAAAAGTGCAATGAAAGTCATGATAATCTCTTTTGTTTTTCCAGTGTTTGTATCCACCCTAATTTACCCCAGATTCCTTGTAGTTATGTTGCCCTTGTGCGATATTGTACATCCACCTGGGAAATGTAGTGCAGATAGAGGAAAAGATAATGCCATTTTTATCCTATGCATCATGCATCATGCATCACTTAAAGACAAAAAGCCTCTGTTAAAAAAATAAAATCTTGTGGGTGGCTGTCCTAGAGTTTTTGCACATTCCTAGTAAGACTGGGCCAAGTAAACTGTGGAGGAACAACTTTCTAGTTTGACATAAGTTACAGTCCAATTCTAACTAAGGATTTATGACAGCGGAACACAGCGGCCATTTTAGCCAGCCGGCTACCCCTGGGAGCACAGATGAGCTGGCATGGGGGCAGGCAATGGGAGGAATGGGGACGGGACGAGGAGGAAATGGGGAATGTCTGGGTGGGGAAGGGGGTGGCAGGAGGAACGAGGATGGAGAGGGTGGATCCCAGCAGCACCAGGATCCTATCCTGTTCCCTTTCCTCTTCGCTCTCCCTTACTCTCCTCCGTTCTCTGCCCGCAAAGTGGATGGCGCAGGTCTGAGACCTATTTGGGCAGTGGAGGCTTACTCCAGGGTAAGGGAAAGAAATTCTCCTTACCATGAGGAGACCTCAGCAACTGCAACACCCCAACCCACCCCATTTGCCAATTTTGCAAACTCCAACACATCTCACCTTGGCGTGGTTTTTTTTTTTTCCTGGAAGTATCTTAACATTGTGTATGCTTCTTCCTTCTTTTACTAATGAGAGACTTACAAATGTATCCCTTTTATACTCTTCTGGTAATCAGCACTGGCCCATCCAGGCAGCTTACTGAGACAGTCACCTCAAGTGGCAGATTGGGAGGGGGGCACTCACTGCTCACCTATATCCATCCACTTCCCTCTGACTTTGCGGGGAAGTGGACATGTGGAGGAAAGGACAGTGGTGGACTACTAGAGCATTAACACTCAGGTTTGCCAACTCTGAAGCTCTTTCTAGAGATTTTGTTTTTCCAACATGACATAGCAGCTTAATGACACTATGGGCACAATCCTGACTAAGCTTGGAACGGCGGAGCAAGAAGTTAGAACTACTTTCTAACTTCTAACACCCTGAGTGGAAATTACATTTCAAAGAGACAGTGAAACCCCATTCCTTAACACTTTCTCCAGCACATATCCACCCAAGAGTCCAGAAGGAACTCAAGAATGAAGTTGCTGACCTCTTGACCACTGTGCCAGAGGATTGGAGGATAGCTAATGTCACGCCAATCTTTAAAAAAGGAAGGAGAGGGGACCCGGGAGACTACAGGCCAGTCAGCCTAACATCTGTTCCAGGAAAGATGGTGGAAAGCCTCATCAAGGATAAAATCGGAAAGCATATAGAAGAACAAGCTTTGCTGAGGGAGACTCAGAATGGCTTCTGCAAGGGGAAGTCTTGCCTCACAAACCTTTTAGAATTCTTTGAAAAAGTCAACAGACATGTGGATGCGGGAGAACCCGTGGATATTATATACCTGGATTTTTAGAAGGCGTTTGACACGGTCCCTCATCAAAGGCTCCTGAAAAAATCCATAGTCAGGGAATAAGGGGGCAGGTCCTCCTATGGATTAGGAACTGGTTGAAGACTAGGAAACAGAGAGTGGGTGTCAATGGGCAATTTTCACAATGGCGAGAGGTGAAAAGCCCCAAGGTGTGCCCCAAGGATCGTTCTTGGGACCAGTGCTTTTCAACTTGTTCATAAATGACCTGGAGTCGGGGATAAGCAGTGAGGTGGCCAAGTTTGCGGATGACACTAAACTTTTCCGGGTGGTGAAGACCAGCAGGGATTGTGAAGAGCTCCAGAAGGATCTCTCCAAACTGGGAGAATGGGCAGCAAAATGGCAGATGCGCTTCAATGTAAGTAAGTGCAAAGCGATGCACATTGGGGCAAGAAATCAAAACTTCACATACACGCTCATGGGTTCTGAGCTGTCTGTGACGGATCAGGAGAGAGATCCTGGGGTGCTGGTGGACAGGTCGATGAAAGTGTTGACCCAGTGTGCGATGGCTGTGAAGAAGGCCAATTCCATGCTTGGGATCATTAAAAAAGGGATTGAGAATAAAACGGCCAATATTATTATGCTGTTGTACAAATCGATGGTAAGGCCGCATCTGGAGTATTGTGTCCAGTTCTGGTCTCCGCATCTCAAAAAGGATATAGTGGAACTAGAAAAGGTGCAGAAGAGAGCGACCAAAATGATTAGTGGGCTGGGGCATCTACCTTATGAGGAAAGGCTACAGCGTCTGGGGCTTTTCAGCCTAGAAAAAAGGCGCCTGAGGGGGGACATGATTGAGACGTATAAAATTATGCATGGGATGGAGAGAGTGGATAGAGAAAAGTTCTTTTCCCTCTCACATAACACTAGAACTAGGGGACATCCACTCAAATTGAGTGGATGGAGTATTAAAACAGACAAAAGAAAATATTTCTTTACCCAGCGTGTAATTGGTTTGTGGAACTCCGTGCCACAGGAGGTGGTGATGGCACCTGGCCTGGATGCCTTTAAAAGGGGATTGGACAGATTTATGGAGGAAAATTCCATCACAGTTTACAAGCCATGATGGGGATAAGCAACCCCTGGTTGTAGGAGTAGGTTTTCTTTGTGCCAGGTGCAAGGGAGTGACAACAGGATACAGGTATCTTGTTGTCTTGTGCTCCCTGGGGCATCTGGTGGGGCCACTGTGTGATGGGCCTTTGACCTGATCCAGCAGGGCTCTTCTTATGTTCTTATCCCTGCCTTCAAGTACCATTGGTACCATTTCCAGCCTGTGAGGATCCAGATTTGTTTGTGACTTTCCTCCTTTATGCATAGTTAAGTAATCTGACTCTTGGGTAGCAGACAATTGCCGAGATGCTACCGTGCTGAGGGAGTAATATCCTTAGACTGCTTTTTCTTGCTCAGGAAGGAGACTGATTGGCTATTTTCAAACATAAAAGGCTTTTCTGCGCCCCCTGGAGGCAGGTTCATTGTTGATAAGTAGATGCTCAAATGTGGATTGTGAGTCTGGCAGCTGGGACCTGACACAGTTTGTGGGCAAATGAGGGGGGGGCATAAGGGATGAGATGAGGATAAATTAAAGATCGGGGAAAGAAAAAATAATGACTCGGAGTTAAGTTCTACTTTGAACAAAAAAACTTTTGCAAAAACATACAGGAAGACATACTACTATAGTTGTCTCCTTGCAGATCAAAAGCTAGAGCATACAGTACGGAAGTCTTATTGATTTTGACGGAAAGTATTTTCCCATAAGTTATTTAAGATTATGGCCTCGGAATGTAAAAAATAAAATAAAGCTATTGTTAGGAGTCATGCTGTGCTTTTATTCAAAGCCTCCCTTTAGCTTTGGCATGACTTGGTTACGAACAATGAATGCTAATTAATGGATAATCAGTGCAGAAGTTTCCCTTGGCCATTCGGATAATCAACTCACACCCAGCTGCACACATACATACAGAATATTACAAAAACCATAAATCCATTATATGTTTTCCTTCAAAAGGAAAATATCTCTGTAAAGTTGTTCTGGAACTTCTCAAAGGGTTGGGAAGTTGGGAGTTCAAAGCAATATCATTTGCTTCCATATTAGTCCTTTTCTTTCAAATTCTCATCCTTCACTTTTCAGATAACTCAGAGGACACTGTTGCCACATCGTCACATTCCTGTGTTTTCTGTGTTGTCCACACTTGTCTTTTCAGACCTCATTTGTAGCACTTGTTTTGCAATAAATTACAATTACTATGCCAGCCTGTCCAATGTTGACAGATAAAGTGTAATTGAGGCTTTAAAGGGCTGCTATGCCTTGAATTAGAAGCTTTTGGTTTGCAGATTCCACTCAGGTTTTTGCTACAAATTCAGTACAGTTAAGGGATTAGTGATGAATTGTCCTTAATTAGTCAGCTCCCGTTTCCCGTAGGGATGGACATGTTAGTTACTGGTTTTTACAATCATTTCCTCCTCTATTTTATAATGAAAAAGAACTATTTCATTATAGGAAAAAAGAAAATATAATTCAGGAAATCAGCAATTCAAGTATGTCCCAGAGGAAACAAATTGACTAAGAAGCAATTTATCACTAATCCCCCAGTCACACTGAACAGGAACCAATAAAATAGGCTAACCCCAACAAGAAACCTTTTAATTAACATTGCACAGGACTTTTGCTTAATGAGACTTACTTGTGAGTAAACAGAGAAGGATCTTGCCCATGGGGAAGATTGCTGCTGGAGTACATAGTGCAAGACTAAGTTATGTGTGGAACCACTATTTTAATTTTACCTCCAGCTACTTGTGGAAACGCAATGTCTCAGCAGTTCTCAAGGTCCCAAGTGTGAAGGGAATAGATTAATAGTCAGAACATTTAGGTCCCTAAACTGTATTGCTTGGACTAGATTAGAAAAAAAGAAACCATGTAAAATCTATGCTAGTTTTCTCAAAATAACATGATATCTTTCATTTTGTGCATTTTAACAAACATTTATACACTCTTAATTAAAAGTACTCTGCTATTAAACTGCTTATTATATTGATTAAACCGCAATTTATTTACATTGTGTTAAATCACAGTTGTCAACTTTTTGGTGCAAAAAAGTGGTCCTTCAACAACTGCCTAGCATACAGAACTGTAGGAGGTAACATTTTCTGCATTCCTTCAGCTCCATTCCAGGAAAAGCTCCACCACTAAATTTCTGCCTGTCTCTGCTGTTAAAGGCACAAGAGCTACACCAGAAAAAAATGGTGGCTACCCTATACTAAATCTTTAAGTGAGAAGATTTTTTCCTGATTTCTAACCAGAGCCAGTGTGATATAGTTGGTAGCATGTTGACCTTAAACCAGAGAGACCTGAGTTCAAATTCCAATTCAGCCATAAGGCTCACTGGGTATCCAGTTCACAGTGTAACCTACCTCACAGGGTTGTTGTGAGGATAAAATGGGGGAGACCTTTAGGCTCTGGCATACAAGAGGGAAGGGATAACAATGTAAAAAGTATATAATATTGGGAATATTGTATTAAAGTTTGAAGAAATAGAAAGGAACTAGATAATAGCTACTAGTGCTATCAATGTACATAGAACCCTTTGTCCTCTATTCCTATTATTAAAAATGTGGCTAGACATTGTCATGGCAAAGTATTAGAAAACCAGCCAGAGTAATAGAAATTAAACAAGAAATGTAATGTGCTGCTGTTAAACCTGAGAGTGAGAGAACAAGAGCGAGCAAGAGAATAATTCAGGCAAAAAAACAATCCCCAACCTATACTTTCCAATGCCCCTTTCACCTCCGTCATCCCCAAAGGCCTATTCAGACAGATAAGCTCTGCACCATGCACTGAAGCTCGACTGATTCAGGCTATTTGAGACCAAGGAAGAAAATTAATTCCGGTGTTGAAGGCCCTTGAACATCATTCTGCTTTAATTTAACTGTATTCCATGGAAACTAATTATGGTTCCCCAAAACTCTCTGCTGCTGCAACAGCTTCAGGTCTGGGCTATTGTTTAGCATCACTGTAAAGCAACATTTGAGAATAAACCCAGCAAAATCTACCCTGTTTTTATTATTTCTGCCACAGGTAGGTTATTTTGAGGCTGATCTGAGCTGTCCAGCATAGGAGCATTCTGTGTCTGCCTTTTTGGAAACTATTACAGTTGCCAGGTCAGATGTATTGAGAAATCTGATATTTCTTAAGTGGGGTCTGTGATGTCCCAAAGCAGAGCTTGGCAATGTTACAAGACTTGAATCCCTGAACAATGCAGGGGTGTGTGTGATCTGGTACTGCGGTGGGACTCAGCTATAAATGTTCAGGGCCCAGCAGCAACCACAAAATAGCCTGACATTAACCTTTGCCACCCATGTGACAAAAATGAAAAAAAAAGTTGGGGGAACAGATTTTTTTGGAAACTGGCAAACCCAGACACCATGCTGGGTTTTCGCGAAAACCGGAAATGCCCGAAAATCGCCATTTATCGACGAACTGAAAATTGGGGAGGCCTGCAGAGGGTCGCGCAGGCCTCCCCGAAGCCCCCACAAGCCATGGTAAGTTACATTTGGTCCATAAGACGCACAGACATTTCCCCCTATTTGGGGGGGAGTGCGTCTTATGGAGCGAAAAATACGGTAGTTACCATGACCTCCCACTAAGGATTGTGCTAGCAATTCTCTCTTGGAGAGTGCTAGCAATTCTTTCTTGGAGATCTCTGGCTGTCCGTCCTCACAGAACTACGCTTTCCAGAGTTGGTATTAAATGAGTTAAATGTGGAAGAAATGTGTCTCAAGAAGCCACAAAATCTAGTGCAGTGCTGTCTCCTCTTCCTGTCCCCTCCAGTTCTTGAACAGATGTAAATATATACATTGTCATAGGAGGAGAGGTAGCCTGCATGGGTGATCATGTATAATGTCTATTCAGGCATGGAAATCCCAAGGCTGCTCCGTGTTTGAGGGATGGGGAAAGTGTAAACACAGCTTCCTCACCCTTTCTTCAGTTTGGGGTAACTAATTTGGAGTTTCACATAGTATAGAATCTCCCAGTCCTAAACATCCTTCATGGAGCAGAATGAAAATGATGATCCTGTTATTATTTCTTTAATGCTACTGTATTTTGTTATATCATGCAGTATGGAAGGTAAATCGTGCAGTACAAATGATTCCTTGCTGCTCTTAAGAATGCGCATTATGATATTATTATTATTATTATTCATGCACACACATCTGCGACTGACTCAGACTTCCTCGGGGGAGGCTGAGGCAATAATAGACAATGACCCGAACCTTTTGTTCATGCACAGTCCATTGTGGATAAATCTATTGCTTGTCATGACTTTAAGCTCACTCAAACCTATCTGAATGAATCAGCTGGCTGTCTATTGATTTTTATTTCTTTAGAAGTCTCCTTGACTCATCATAATCCTACAGGGGGCTATGGGAGTGGGGGAGAAGTGAAAGATGCACTTCTGACATCTGGCCACATTTAAAACATGGGAGGTAAACTGGCACTCCAACTAAGTTTATTTCCCTAGACCACTGTGAATGTAGAATATTATTAAATAGCATTTATTATGATTTCCAGTTCAATGGGTTAACACTGAGCCTGGGGCTGGAGTTGCTTTCTCTCAAAAATGTGGTTTACAGCAACTCCAGTAATCATTCAGTTGTTACTTTCTGTGTACCTGTTCTGACCTTTATGGTTTCAGTAACTCACAAACCTGTCTTGGGCACATTTCCAATGGGCATAATGTCGTTCACACAGATATTTTCTTTTCCTCCATCTAAAAATGCATATCTCATATTGCCGATCCTTAGATGTTTGCAAAAGCAGATCCAAAGATACCACACAAATGAACCCAGTAATATATCAAGACAAAAGGATCTTCTCATCATGTGATTATATGACTGTCATAATAGTTTCCATAAGATCCAAGCCATGCAGGAGCATGGGTAGGGGACAACATAACAACTTCAGAAACAATCTGTCAGAACTTTCCCTCTGTTTGTCCCATTGAAATATATGGGCTACCCTGTTGCAACCTTCAATCATTTCAACCATGTTCGCTCAGGAAATGCCACTTTCCTGTAGATTATGCCAGAAAATACAGCTTTATGGAAAACATGACCAATTCTGCTTTCACCTCCACTTTCCAAGGATGATGAAGCTAATGATACAAGAACTGGCTTTTAAAGGGCATTGTCTTCTTTCAGTCCTTCTAAGGGCAAGGCTTCGAGCAGCGTTGTGCGCATGTGCCGCTCAAAGCCTTGCCCGGCCTATTCAGAAGCGGCCGAGAAAGACGCGGCTTGACCTGCCGGCTCTGGGGGTGACACGCCGGGATGGGCTGAGTACCGGAGGGTGACGCGCCAGTGGGGAGGTGATGCGCCGGTGGGGGGTGGGGCTGATGCGCCAAGCCGGCCAACCCCACACGGGGTGATAGCGACACGCCGGCTCGTGACACCACTGCATACACAAACTGATTAGAATGTTTGTGGAGAACCCCTGCACATAGAGATGTACACAAGGAGGGCTGTCCTTGTTGGAAGAGCAACAACATGTGAGCTAAATTTGCACAATACCAGTGGGTGTGGGTATATGTATTCATCCCTACCAGTAGGGGAATTGTTACCTATTCCAGTTCCTAGTTCAAAGGCTTGTGGGTTGCTCTGTCCTACCCTGATTAGACTTCACATTCACATTCATTTCTCAAAAACGTGTAAATTAAAAATATTTTTTTATGGTAAGAATGTATGTAAATGGTACAGGTTAGAGGAAAAGTCATATACAGTAACTGTCTCCATCACAAAATAAATAGTTCATTTATGACTGCCATTATTCATTTACCTTACCCATTAATAAAGAAAAACCATCAAGGGAAAAAACAGTAAAGACATCTTAAATAAACATTGTTTCTTTAAAATCTCTTTTTGAATGTAAATGCTAACACTTACTTTGATGGCAGGCAATTTCTGCTTGCCCAAGATGCTGTAGGTGAAGAGTTGAGGAGGGAGGCTACTGGGAAAGTGTGAAATACAGCAACTCAAAAGGAACACACACAAAGCAAAGATGAAAGCAAGGATGCTACATAAGGAAACTGAGAAAGCGGTAAGCTACAGCTCTGTGAATGCTGTTATAGTTATATAGGCTATAAAGGACAAGGAAGCTTCCTTTTGTAAATGGAAGACTTGCCCTAATGAGGAGAATAAAACAAAACACAAACTTTGGCAAAAGAAATGTAAAAAGAAAATACAAGAGTCAAAGAAAGACTTTGAGGAGGAGCATATGGCTAGCAACATTCAGGGAAAGAATAAAAGCTTTTTCAAATGCGTTAGAAGCAGGAAATCTGCTAGAGAAGCAGTTGGCCCACTGGATGGTGTGGGGGGAGGAAGGGGAGATAAAAGGGGACTGGGAGATTAAACGAGTTCTTTGCATCTGTCTTCCTGGCAGAAGAGCTTGGGCAGATACCACTGCTGGAAAAGCTCCTCCTGACCAAAGAATTAAGTCAAGTAGAGGTTAAGAGAGAACATTTCAGAACTTTTAAACAAATTAAAAATTCATAAGTCACCAGGTGTAGATGGCATCTACCTAAGAGTTCTTAAGGAACTCAAGCATGAAATTATTGCTCTTCTGACTACAGTTTGTCCCTTAAAATGGCCACTGTGCCAGAAGACTGAGGATAACTAATGTCACACCAATAATTTAAAGAGGTGACCTGGGAAACTACAGGCTGGTCAGCCTAACACAAGTTCCAGGTAAGATTGTGGAAAGTCTAATCAATGATAAAATTTTGAAACATATAGAAGAACAAGCTTTGCTGAGAGAGAATCAGCATGGCTTCTGTAAAGGTAAGCCTTGCCTCACATATCTTTTAGAGTTCTTTGAAAAAGTCAACAGGCATGTGAATGAACCCATTGATATTATATATCTGGACTTTGAGAAGACATTTGACACAGTCCCTCACCAAAAGCTCCTGAGAAAACTCAGCAGGCAGGAAATAAGAAGGTAGGTCTTCTTATGGATTAGGAACTAGTTGAAGAACAGGACACAGAGAGTGGGCATAAATGGGAAATTTTCACAATGAAGAGAGGTGAACAATGGTATGCCCCAAGGATTTGGTCTTGGTCAATCAAAATTTCACATATACACTGATGGGTTCTGAGCTGTCTGTAATAAATCAGGAGAGAGATCTTGGTGTGATGGGTGAACAGCTCGATGAAATTGTCGACCCAGTGTGATATCATCAGTAGTGATATCAGCAGTGAAAGAGTAAGTATGATTTCCTGTGCACAAAAGGGGGAAAACCTTCCGCTTTTACTGACTCTTCCGGTGTACAGTATTTGTTGATATATTCTTACAGCACTAAGCAAATAGCAATGGGAAAAGTGATGTGAACATGTCCTGCCTTGTGGAAATTTCCTCGCAATCTTTTGCTGAAGTTGAAATTAAGTCCATGGTAGCACGGCCTAGCACTGTGTATAATCAATGGTAGATTTTCCTTATCTATAATTGCAGTATGATAATAGAAACACAATTTTATTTTGTACAGAGTCTTTTTTATCAATTAAATCCCAAATTGCCTTTACAATTTTTTTTATTTTTTTTTACTCTGATGATCTCACAAATTGGGAGATGCTGAGCAGGTCAAGATGCTACTTTTTATTGGATTAGCTTCTTGGCAGAAGTGTAAAAGCAAGCTAATTGGATCACTATCTTACCATCTCAAACTAACATCCTTTATGCGCCTTCAGCTTTGATATGCTAATGAACAAACCCTGTAGCATGACATCCTCCCCATCTTGAGGTTTTGAATATTAGCCTGCAGAGAAAATAATAAGCAAGCCTTTGAAATCTCCAACAAGTTGATCCAATAATATCTCCTTTCAATCTGTTCTGTGCTTTACTGTGTGCTTTTTGTTATCAGTGCCACATCCCCACCCTATGGGTGCCTGAATGGGGTCTACATTCTGGTGCAAATTACTTGGCATCCTGTTCCATCTTAGTTGGCATATTGTAGCCTGATTGCCCTGAAACCTAAGCTTTTGATTTATTAATCTTCCTTTTTGGATTATAAAAGGTGCCTGGGCAGAAGCATCTGGTCCTATTAACATAGATAGGGTTGTGCTTTATGTTCTCACTGTTCTGGCTCCACCTCTCTCACAAAGGCTACCACCACTGTGCATCTTACCCTATTCCTTCTCTAGTCACCTGCTTCCCCTACATACTGAGGTGGAATCTACTCTACAAACCTACTTTAGCACTTCCTCAACCCAAGGAATACTGGAAATTACAGTTCTATGAAAAGAACCAGTTATCTCTAACAGAGATTTCTCAGCACTTCAGCAAAGTACAGTTCCCAAAATTCTATGATGGAAACAAGCTGGTATAAAACTGATATAAAATGTAGTGTAGCTGCACTTTAGTTCTGCTCACAGTAGTTGGTGGACAGTGGAAGAATTGGGTTGAAGGCACAGTGGCTATCTTCTCACCCTATACAGACACGGTGTAATTGTGCATGGTCACACCATGTCCGGGAGTGCACCAACAAGTCCCCCCTCTTCTGCTCTCTGTAGCCCCGCCCCTTATGTCCTCATGGACAGCATTTGTCCGAAGAACCACATGCTATTCCTGGGGAGAGATCCTCCCTGTGTGTAGGAATATGGGGTGCTTACTGTCCCTAATCATGGCGAGGACCCATCTCCAATGACAACATTTATCTCTTCAAACTAAGAGATAGGTTTGCTCTCCACAAAGGGCTACAAAGTGCAGCAGGGGTAGGACTTTCCTAGCATGCTCTCAGATGTAGTATAATGTGAACTGTCTCTATGGTTACATATTGTCTGTATCAGGCTACTATTTGGGGCAAACCAGATATCATGGTGGCATGACCCAAGTTGGGTCTCACCAACTTCATATAAATCTGTGGAGGCCAAAATGGGCAGGGAGAGCTAGATTCCCTCCCCCCCCCCACTGCACTGCCTGTGTCCCCCCACACACAAACAAACAAACAAACAAAACAATTTCTCCCCTGCTATTATTCTCCAGGTAGAGGTTCTGTCCAATCTGGCAGCCCCACTGGAACAACGATAACTGAGTTGAAGCTGTTTAAGGAGGAAAGTAGTATAATGTAGTATAATGTGAACTGTCTCTATGGTTACATACTGTCTGTATCAGGCTACTATTTGGGGCAAACCAGATATCATGGTGGCATGACCCAAGTTGGGTCTCACCAACTTCATATAAATCTGTGGAGGCCAAAATGGGCAGGGAGAGCTAGATTCCCTCCCCCCCCCCACTGCACTGCCTGTGTCCCCCCCCACACACACACACAAACAAACAAACAAACAAAACAATTTCTCCCCTGCTATTATTCTCCAGGTAGAGGTTCTGTCCAATCTGGCAGCCCCACTGGAACAACGATAACTGAGTTGAAGCTGTTTAAGGAGGAAAGTAGTATAATGTAGTATAATGTGAACTGTCTCTATGGTTACATACTGTCTGTATCAGGCTACTATTTGGGGCAAACCAGATATCATGGTGGCATGACCCAAGTTGGGTCTCACCAACTTCATATAAATCTGTGGAGGCCAAAATGGGCAGGGAGAGCTAGATTCCCTCCCCCCCCCCACTGCACTGCCTGTGTCCCCCCCCACACACACACACAAACAAACAAACAAACAAAACAATTTCTCCCCTGCTATTATTCTCCAGGTAGAGGTTCTGTCCAATCTGGCAGCCCCACTGGAACAACGATAACTGAGTTGAAGCTGTTTAAGGAGGAAAGTATGGTTCTACTCTTCCACCCATGCCCATGTGCTATATGGCTCCCTGCCTCATGTATATGAATTTATTTATATTTTTATCCTGCCTCTTTACTTCCAGAGAAGTGCTCAAGCCAGCTAACAAATCAGACTAAGAACACCAGACTGTGGCCTCTGATTCATGGATCCATTCCACCTGGGCTAGGTGTTTCAGCTGTGTTAAGTTGACTCAAGCTCTTAAGAACCAGTCCTCTAATCTCTGCATGGTTTAGTTTAATCTCTGTCATCATTATTATCAGTAAACCGATCCTGGATTCACAGCAGTGTTTACCATACTGCATTGTAACGAGCAAGAGTGTAAACAGTATAAGCCATCTCCCTTTTGCTTCAAATGGTATCGTGAAGTCTTTAGTCTTTGATATAAATCCTTGAGGGATAAGATTTCAAAAGAAGCACACCTGCTTGCAGTCATGACAAACACATAAAAGGGGAGATATCGCTATGCTTACAACTGGAAGTATGTTTCCTGGTTGACTCGGATGAGGGTGGCTTGATTTTGCCCAAGGGTTCTAAATATGCATCACCCTGTAAAAGAAAACAAGGACAACAATGATGGCTTGAAACACTGTGGTCAGCAATTGCCAGGAAGAGGCCAGAAGGATAGCTAGTTTAGAGGAATGCAAGGAATTCCCTCAAAAGCGATGAGGGAGGAGGCTGTGGGGAGCACAAGGAAAGATTTGAGAGGGCATGTGCACAGTTGTAGGGAGCAAAATACCAAAGTCAGTGCCTGTGCCAGGTTGCTGGAGGCCCTGGGGCAACATCCCAAGCCGAGCCCTCCATAGTGCTCCTGTTCACCATCTGAGGGTGCACTGGGTGCGATCACTGCCCAAGGTTCAGGGCTCACCTGACCAGGTGGGTCCTTGAATGGCCATGGGCCCTCAGTCAATGTCTTCACTGACCCCCTGAACTAAGGGCAGGATCAGTGTGTATGTACACAGGATGTGGGAGGGAGGGATTGGCATTTAGTGGGATATTGTGGTAATATCTGGGGCTCTTTTCACATTAGGCCCATTAGCACAGCGGAGTCCTTGCACTTCCACAATTAACTGGAAAGAAGTTGATCACTGTGGTTCCACATGGCACCAAATACAGCACCATATTACTGGGACAGGGATTGGGAACTACAGTCACCCCTTTGACCCTGCTAGTCTGTTTGAACTTGCACCAACCTCCAAAGAGAACAGCTGAGTCACAGTCTTTAGGTATAAGGCAAACTGTGAGTGCCCAAAGGCAGCATCAGAAGTCAGTCACTTTGGGCAATGGCAAGGGCCACGGCTAATCAAGAGCTTACCTGGTCAGGCCAACTCCCTGAGTCCCCTAGTACCAGTAAGCTGGCACAGATTCCTCCATTTGCCAATAGGCAGTGTGGGAAGAGCTGCTGACATTATCTGCTGTTAAAATGCTATTATCTGTCACAAGTGAGCTGGGAGGTGGGCAGTGAAGGAATTGCCCCAGGGCCTCTGACGCTGGCACTGTGAGTGCCCCAATAAGTGCAAAAGGCTTTCATCTAGGAATGCCTAGAATTTGACAGAGGAAAATAAGGACATCTGTTCTATGTTAAGCAGAAGAAAGGCTCATTTTTTTTAATTTCACCTGGCTTCATCAGAGAGAAAGTTGAGAAAGTGAGGCCCCCTCCACTTGGCATCGCAGGGACCAGCTACCATTCCGCTCCTCCTCTCCCAGAACTGTTTCCACCAGCAGCCATTCGACTTGGTTGCATCTGACGGAGCAATGAGACAACAAGCCCCCTTCCATCAGCTCATGTGGCTTCTACATACATACATACATTTAGGTGCCAAACAGTTATACATTTGTATCATCTCACAATGCCTTGCTCCCTAAATATTAAAGTATTTGACATTTCAAAATCCAGCACCCACTTGCCAATGTCTGGACAGTTGTGTATAAACATGGATTTGTCCTTAAATCAGTCTGTAATGTGTACATAAAACCTAGATCGGTTAGAATTTAAATTCAATATCTCAGTGCCTTCTATCCTACAGGAATTTATTTATCACATTTGTTTCCTGCCTTTCTTTAACAGTCTCATGAGAGTGTGCGTGGGCAGCAGTATCACAGGGTTGAGTATCACCCAGTGCGGTAACCTGGAAGTTTAAGCGTTGATGTGATGATGTCATCACATCAAACCCCCCCCCCCAAGTTCCAGTGTCACCCAGTGCGGTAACCCGGAAGTTTTGGCAGTGACGTGACGTTGTCTTCACGTCACCCATGAAACTTCTGGGTTACTGAGTTTTTGCATTTTTAATGTGAAACGTCTGCCATCCGACACTCCGCTTGGCAGCCCCCAGCCTGTCCTGGAGCTCATTGTTGCTTCATGCTCTTGCTGCAAGTGTGTTTTTGCCACTCATTGCTCGATTGTGCCTGGAGCGGGCCGGGGGCCACTGAGTGGAGGTTTTGCTGTCACCCCCCTGAAGGTGACACCCAGTGCGCACAGCACTGGCCGCACCCCTGTTGTGACGCCCATGTACATGGGATGTCCCATTTTATTCTTACAACAGTCCTGTGAGATAGGCTGGGCTGACAAGATCTGGTCCTCTATAAACAATGGACATATATAGACTATATAGACTATATAGTTGTCCAAAGCTACCTGGTGAACCTGCTGCACAGGATTTAAATCTGACTCTTCTCGGTTCACATCCAACATTTTATCTGCTGCATCACTGGCAGTCAGTGAACAGCATTCATACAAGGCACAAATCTGTTGGAGGGTAGAAGCTGTCTCCATGTCATTGCATGTTAATATCTTATGAAAGTTGCCTTGGGGATTGTTCCAGATCAAAAGCTATGACAGGGAATCAATCAATCCCCAAAATAAATAGTCCAAGAGTCACATGCAACTATATTTCTCTCCCACTGCCACCACAGAATAAACAGCAGCTTGAGGGGGGCAATTTAGAAAGGAAAAACAACACAGGAGACTGTGCCTCCCCTCCTGTCTAGTTTCATTTAGTTATTAAAAGTTGGAAGATTGATCACAGATCTCCTGGGACAATGTGTCATTTGGCCCAGTTCCTGGTCAACCTCCCCTTGATTAGGCATGCTAGACACAGGCAACATGATCCAGGTGAGCCTGATCCAGGCCAGTCCCTCTCACTTTGTGTGGGCAAACCTTAGTTCACCACAGTAACTGGCTGGCTGGCTGAAGTTGGAAAAGTCTTGCCTTTTGTTGGAAAATCCCAAAACCAGCCACATCTTGCTTTATCACCAGTAAATTTAAATCTATAAACAAGGGCACATCTTAGGTCCCTCCTGACTTTGAAGTAAACAAGATTGCTAGTTATCACAAAAAAAGTTCCTTCAGCCTTGGCTTCCCTCACCAACTTCGTTGTCAATTCAATCAGGAGTTGTATGATAGTTCAGGTACAGGCCTGAGCAATCAAGGAGTCCCCTGCCACACCCTCCTCACAGTGCAAGACAACAGAAGGCACCCATTTCCAATGGGGGACAAATTAAAAAGGGCCGTCAAGGCACAAAAGAGCAGTCCTTGATGAGCACAAGGAACGTTGCCTATATAAAAAGCTCGGTCATGAACCTCTATGTCATCACCCTTTACCCTGGCTGTTCTGGCTGCTGTTCCTGGGTTGCTCAGTGACCCACTGGTGCTGTGTCAAGCATCTCCATTCCCTCTGCTGCCCAAGGACCACTGTGCCAGGCAGCACCTAAGAAAGGTATCAGACCACTCTCTTCTGCTTCCAGATTTCCCCCTTCTTTCCCTGCTACCACACAAGCCACTGTTCAAATGCCTGCTAAGCAACCTTCCTACCACAAACTACCACTCAAGCATATGCTGACCTGCATCCCAAGGAACTGTTCACCTGAGAAAGCAATATCGGTTCCCCTGCCTTGCGCCCCACCCCCCACCCCGGACTAGCCAAGGCTACTGCCTGGCTCTCCTGGGTTTGCTTTGTAAGCTCTTTTCTGCCTATTTCCCCACCTTCTAACTAGATTGCTGTGCCTTGGCAACCTAGCACCATAAGCCCTGCAACAACACAAGCCTCATCCCAGCAGATATAGGTAACCTTGTCCTTTGGGACCACTGACCATTGGCCCACAGACCTCCTCTATCTCCTGTGCCTTGTGGAGTCAAATTGACGACATGTTTAGTGTTTCTATCCTTTCTTTTGTTGTGTGGTGTAAGTGTGGTGAACGTGTTTTGGAGTCCAGGACCAGAAATGACAGAAGCCCTCCCGGCGCCTGGAGCGAGGGCCGGGGCCTGCGTGACGTCACATCGACTCACCCCCCGCGCCCGGTTTTGGTCTCATTTCGGAGCCAAACGGGCTCCAGTGAGGGCGGGCGGACCGAAACGAAGACGGCCGAAGCGCAAGGGTAAGTTCACCCCCCCCCGCCCCCGCGCCCGGAGCAGCTGCTCCACGTGCTCTGCACAAGTTCCGCCTCTGTCCAGGACTCCTAGGCCTATTCTTTTATCATTTTAGGGGGAAGCCCAGAGATTGGTCCCAGGAGGGGGAAGACCACTGTCTCAATGGGTGATGTGAGGGGGTTGGGCAGATTTGAATGGGTGGAGGGAAGTCACTAGGGTGTTGCTCCCCTCGACATAATTGGTTGTGTCTGAAAGTATCCTAAAAGATTCTTTTCTAATTCAGCAGCCTTCAGTGGAGGCAGTATTGTGACAGGAAACTAGGCTATGATTCAATCCCTCTGATCAGTATAAAACAGATTTTAAAACGGCTGGAGTGAGAGCTAGTCAGCTCTGAAGTGGGTGGATGTTTCATGTATAAAATAAACCAATTGCTTTACTCTCTCACTCATGAAATAATCTTTCTGTCACATTGAAGCAAAGCTGCTTCCCTTGATCCAAAGTTTGCGAAGACTTTTTTCTAATCTAAAAAAATAAAGGAGGCCAGTTTGCATGCATTTAAAGAAAAGCTGTAGAATAAATTGGGAGTCTAATGCTTGCTAAAAGTGGAGACCAAACAGCAAGAAAATGGTGGCAATTAGGAACAAAACAAAAAATACAAAAACAAAACAAAACGCATAAATTGCTTTTTCCATAGTGTTTTGACACTTCCTCTATAAATTGTGAGCCCAAATCTGAAAGAACAAAAGTGAAGTACGAATAGTTCAGAATGGCTGGAAGGGGGTAGTATCAGTGGCAGCAGCGCTGCCAATATCCTATCCCCCTTCTGGGCCTTGATCCCGCCTTCCCAGGTATACTCGAACTTGAGATTTCATGTGCCAGAGATTTCAAAGACAAGTAGATTTCATGAACCCGTTCCAGCACTGGAGGCTTAGCCCCGGGTAAGGGAACAAATGTTCAAACCTTGAGATCTGCATTGTTGCTTTAAAAATACTGAAAAAGTAGAAGACTAATAATTGCAACTCTTCCCTTCCCCAGTCCCTTTGTTCATCTTCTTCCCTCCTGCTGTAGTGGACAAAAGAACCAGGGGAAGAACAATCAGGAAAAGCCAGAGCTATTTCATCTTCACTTTCCAAGTAGCTTGAAAGCATCAATGTAGACCACCAGGATGCAACCTGGAAGCCCTAGGTATACTGAAAAATCCAGCCAATTTTCTAGATCACTGGTTTCCAAACTGGGAGGTGCAGTCCCAGAGGAGCCACAGAAACCAGTCAGGGGAGCCGCAGAGTGCCACGGAATCCTCTCGGAAAACAGTGCAATGCCAATTGGCAGGCATCAACATAATGTAATGGGGAGCTGTGGCCAATGGTTGCCTATGATCAAGGGAGCCGCAGGTCGAAAAAGTTTGGGAAACACTCTATTCTAGATACATCAGTAACCTCTATGATAAAAGACAACAATAAATGAAAAAACAAAGCAGCGATGTATTCAAAGACAGTACTTTTTTAAATCATTGAACAACCTTTTCACCATTCTCTAATTCTTTCCATTGCTCCTGAGAATTTGCATTTCAAATCGGATACAATTTTTTTCTACTTTAGCAAGAGCTATGATAATAGTTTGTATGGCACTTAGAAATAAACAAACAAATAAATCCTTTTCTCAATAATTGATACAAGTGGACATGTTTTTGCTACTGTCTAATAATACAAAATGCAGATTTAGTACTTATAACTAGCATTTAACTTCCCATAGCTACTGTCAGTGCAATCCTGTGTAACCTTGCACCGGTGTAACAGTAGATGCACCGGTGTAAGTGCATTTACACCGGTGCATCTGCTGTTACACCAGTGCATCTACTGTTACACCGGTGCAAGGTTACACAGGATTGCGTTGTAAGCCTGTATTTCTTGGTACTGGCTTACAGATATGATATTGCAAAAAGATAAAGATAAGAGGCTAGGATGCCAGACAGAATTCTATGGCCATTAATTCTCCCACTTCCCATTTGCATTATCAGCATCACATCAACGTGGGGGGGGGGAACCGACTTCACACATAATATACTGCTATGCCATGCATTTATTACAACACAGTTTGTCATCGCTGCATTTCTTGTTTCTCACTCCATGGCTTTTGTTTGAATAGATTTCAAAAGCCTTTCATGTCTGGGTGAAGGAAACATTTTCTGGTCAGAAAGTCCTGCCACAAGTGCAAACCTTGATCATCCTTGTAAATATCATGGGGGGTTTCTCGGTTGCCTTGAAAGATCTGTACTAAATCCCAACTTGATGCCAGTCACATCTTGTGAGCTGCTATGGGCAGAATTCAAGAGGATAAGTGAAGTGAGAATTTCTTCCCTTTCCTTTGATGAAGGCAAAGACATGTGGCCCATTTCTCCATCAGCGGTAGAATTCGATATCTTGTTAATTAAACACAGAGCGATTATCTGGAAGATTATAAATGAAATGCTTCAGAAAAGGAAATGGAAATTCACAGAGTTCTAGAAAACTGAGCTCCAAGCGGCATCTTCTTTTGAAGTCCTAGGATTTCATAAAATTATACAAGCGTGGAACGGAGCCCCTAACGCTATACAATGCTACTTTTTATTCTGAAGCCACTCCAGCTGTGAATAAAGAAGGAAGCCCCGGAGAGGTTTTTCTTACTCATTTTTAACCTTGGCCTCCTGATGTGCTGCATTGAACTTTCTACAGAGTTCCATGTTTGGTTAGATTTATTTTGTTAGAGGAAATGATTTTGATTATGCTAAAACTCTCAGTCCTTACATTTAAGATTTCTTCCCTCTTCCCCAGGCTACAGGACAATTTTTGGCATCCTATTTCTTGCTTATACAATGACTTTCAGAAGGGTTGCCCTCAGTGGATACCTGTGAAAAATGGCACTGGAATGAATTATCCATGTAATTAATCCCAAGACAATCATGTGAGATGGGTTCTCCTGGTTGGTTCCTGCTTATAGAATTGCCCCAGGAAACATTGCACAGCTAACCTTTTCCACATGCATATGCTTACTAGATCGATACAAAACGTAATTGCTAGAATGAGAAATGTTGCATCACAATCAGCCCTGTATTTCATTTTTTCCCCTGCTTGCGCGTTCCATTCAGCACACACTGATCTGCCCTGGGTCCCTTCCTTTGCTGCCTTCCTCCACTCGTGCCTTCATTCTTCTTCTATCCCATTTCCTTTGCCTACAACGGGCAACCCAATCCTCTCTACAATTTAGACCGGTGGAGCACGTTTGTAGCACCCAGAAAGTAGGCAGGCAGTGCCGGTGCTGAGGCCGGTGCCACTCTACTTACCCCAGATCCGGAGCTGCACCCACTGGAGCAGGTACCTTCTCGGCTGGGCTGCGGAGGGGCATGGGGAGGGCAGAATGGGGTGTTCCGGGGGAAGGGTGGGATTGGTCGGCCAGACCCAGGCTGGGAGAGGGATCTCTGTCAGTGCACTCCGCCAAATCCTATCCCCCTTCCTGGGCCTGGCCGCTGTTACAATGGCCTCCCGGATTTGCGCCAGCAAAACAGCTGGCGCACATCCAAGGAGACCCGTTCAGGCGGCACTGGGGGAAGGGAACAAATGTTTCTTTCCCCCGAGGTGACCTCCCAGTTTCCTGCTCTGCGCTCTGGATGCAGCAGAGGCTGCACTGGCCCTGCTGCATCGCAGGGCACAGAGTTAGACAGGATTATGCTGTAAATCCCTCAGTCTTTTGTCTTTTCTTTCCATTATAATGGTTGCTTCATAATACACAACTTATCACTGATTGCCATGCCTCCATCTGCTGCCAGTTGTACCATTCAAAAGATCCCAACCCCCTTCCTTCCACTGCCAATCAGATTTGCAGAAAGGGAAGAAAGGTTATGCAATGTTCTCCCCAAGAGAAAAAGTGAATATAATTAGATATTGTGATCCTCAATCTTTCAATCAAAACTCCTGGCATGTATGCAACTGGGACTACTGGTTGTGGGAGATTTCTCTGAGCCTTTTTGACTTGTGGAGTAGATTGTGTACAGAAACCTATTTCAATGCCAAATCACGCCGGCCTCCAGAGGTTGGCTGCATGAGCACTCAGGGCCCCCTGGGGTCTTTGCCCAATGCCCAATATGACCTCTGACACCACTCATGGCTGGACCCATTGTCTTCACTGAACCATAACATGGGATCCATATTACCTCTATGTTCTGCATAGGACTAGCTGAACTGGTGAGTGACACATAGTACCTCCTCCTGTTTTATATAATCGGGAGTTGTCTTTATGTAATTGCTATTGCTATACACAGGTGGACCCCCATATCCGCTGGGGATATGTTTCAGGCCCCTCCGTGGATACTTGAAACCATGGATAAGAGCGAACACCCCCTCCATGGTTTCCTGAGGGGCCCCCCACCCTGCCTCCCCTGCAGGCAGGCATGCTTGCCCCCCCCCCGCTCTTATTTTTCTTTCAGCAAGCTTTGTTTTTTCCTTAAAACAAACAGAGAAGCAGCCTCCATTGCAGGCAAGTAGAACCAGACTAAGTCCTAGAGAGGCTCTGTAAGGTTAACAGAAACCTCGCAGAGCCGCTCTAGTACTTAGTCTCGTTCTACTTGCCTGTAATAAGCAGCGCTGCTTCTCCTGTTTCTTTAAGGAAGAAACGAAGCTTACTGGGGAAAAACTAAAAGCCTGGGTGGTCCCCACGATCCGTGGATAACTGAAACCGTGGATAGCGAATCAGTGGATATGGGGGCCCACCTGTATTTTAACTATGCTAGCTGCTCTGAAAGCCAAACTACACAGTATGGTAAGCATGTGCTGAATGCTAATGCATCTGTGGTTTCAAACTAATTTGTACACAGATAGGGCTCCCCATGGACTGAGACTGTGGCACAGGGGATTTAACTCTCTGCTCCTGCCATGGTCCTGATCTAGATACAGCTCCCAACCCCCACTGTCACTAATGGACTTTTTTTCCCAGAGTAAATAGGCGCCACAGGGAGGGGAGACCGATTCAGACTGGGACCATGATGGGGCAGGGACTTAATCCATCCCCCTGACACAATGCAGTCCTAATCTGCAAGGGGCCCAATCTGGGTGCTATTTACAACTCAAGTACATTAGTGTTAAATACATGGTTAACATAATGTGTCATTTGACCTTGAAAATTATCATCATCATCATCATCATCATCATTGAAAATATTTACACACCCCTTTTCAACAAAAAAGTTCTCAAAGCACTTTTTAAACACATTTTTTTTTAAAAAAACACCTTAAGAATGGGATATGAATATCCTAAATTTATTACATTTCTATGCTGCTTTGCTGTAGGAGGTCCTCGAAGCAGCTCATAATAAATTAAAAATATAGTACAATGGAAACTCTACAATCCCAATAATAGAAACAGTAACAAAAATTGTACAAAATCAGTACCATAAAACAATCCAGAGTAATCCAGGAAAAGAGGTCATTCAAAACAGAAAGCTGGATGGAACAGAACAGTCTTTACAATACCTCTCAAGCTAAGAAAGGGAGGGAGCTAAATGCACTTTCTGAAAGGAGTTCCACTTTCAGAGCCTAGATACCACACCAAGAAGGCCTTATACCACCACGTGCCCACTAATCTAACCTCTGGTGGGATGTGGAGCACAGTCTTCCCACGATGTCTCAACAATCATTATTTAATACCCTTCTATCACACTCTTCATCTGAAGAGCTCAAGAGTGACTAACCCATAGTTCCCAGACAAGCTCTGCTCTAGAACAATCACCAGGCCAGGCCTCTTTTGTTTCAGAAATGAAACTATATCATGTGTTTTCATGGTACAGTTATGGACAAGAAAGGGCGCACGGGAGTGCTAGGCAAGCAAGGCAAGTTACTAGTAACTCCGTTCATGACACTGCATTAGGAAGTTATAGATTAACTCCCACCTTCCCTGGCTCTCATCTTCGTTGGCAACTAGCTACCACACTGGGAAGCCCATCTCTCATTTTCAGAACCACTGCTGTAGAATATACTAAAGTAGTACAAGGTAATTACTGAAGTGGATAGAAAAATACAACCAAGCCAGGAGGGCAGTAAGCAGCATTCTTGTTTTCAAAATCCGTGCAAGTGATTGATTTTCAAGTACTGGGGCACATTTAAAGCATTCAATCATTAACTTCACAAAGTGTTGCAAATCAACATGATCAATAACACCTGTGACCACTATCAGAGAAGTGCATGAGGAAGGAAAAAAACTTAGTGGAAGGCAGACTGGCCTCTGGGGCAGATTTTATAGTGACGATTGAGAGATTAATCTGAAACTAGGCACAAAAAGAATAAGACATTTATCAAAGTCAAACACTTTAATACTATTGAATTAAAGAGCAATATAGACAATCTTTGCACTAGAGTACAGGAACACATAGATTTACTGTGCAATCCTGCACAAGTTACGGGCGGCGGACCTAGCGTCTGCTGCTGGAATAGTCGCAAACGTGCCATAAGGCACGTTTGACGACTACTTTAAAGCCGGGAAGGCCGGCGCAAGGTCAGCCTTCCCAGCTCCGCTGGCCGAGGACTCTGGCCGCCACTGGACTCAGGCAAGGTAGGATCCAGCGGATGGCTGGGAGGGTCGGCGGGTGGGTGGGGAATGGTGGAGCTGGGAGGGCAGTCATAGGCCCAGCTGTCCCGGGCGGGGACGGGGACATGGTGTCCGCCAGATCCTGTTCCCCGCCGAGCTCTGCAAAACAGCTGGCGGAAATCTGAGGAGGCCTACCGGCCCCAGTCGCCGTTACACTCGGGGAAGGGGATGAGCATCCCCTTCCCCGAGTAGACTTTCCGCCGCGGGCTGCCTGCTGTGTTGGAGATGGGAAGCTTTCGTCTGCTGGACACTGGGGGGCAGTGTGTCATCTGGTCACCTGTAAAGGACCTTGACCTTGACCTCTCTGTGTTCCAAGGAAAGGGCGTGGATCCCTGACTATTTCCTCCTCCTAGCCTTTCTTCTCTCTCTTCTTCTCCTGACTTCAATGAGGGAGGACGTGCCATGCTTGGGCTGGAGCCCAAGCGGCCATCTTCCAAGCATACCTCATGCAGGGAGCGCCAGCTATAGGGGTGTTCCATCCTAAGTTTAGAGTAACCTCTGGTCTTAACCAGATGCTGTGGACTGAAACCGTGAGTAAACTTTCTCTTTTTGCAACTTCATTCAGCCTATGCCTCGTGTGTTTATTTAGCTAATAGCAGTCTGCCTGGGTGTAAGAGGGAACCAAATCTCCAAATAACCTCCCAATAGGTTATCCCAATATGCTGCAGGCTGCCTGCGGCGGAGCACTGGATCGGGCGGACGGCCTCAGCCGGCCGGCCGCCCAATCATTACTTACGATTCGGCTGTTAGTAATTTAGTGGATTGGTTTATTTAACAACTTTGGCAACAATTTAGCATGTTTCACAAGATTTTCTACACAGGGATATTAGTTGTACAAAAAAAATTCTATTGCTTTTCCATCATATTTGTTTAACAGACTTTTCTAACAAATCCATAACTGAAGTTAGGTAGAAATAATAGTTCTTTGAAATCACTGGCGTTGCTCGAGGTAATCACTGGCGTTGCTCGAGGTAAAAGAACGGTAATTTCCGCACTGTGCTAACCTCCGTTTACTCCCCGGCATGAGGCGGCCCCGCCCCCACACCGTCGGAGCCATTTAGTGAGTCAAAGGCAATGCGCAGGGAATCTACTGTGTGTTGCCTTCGTCACACTGAATGGCTTTGACAGCAAGGTGGCGGGGCCGTCTTGTGCCGGGGAGTAAACGGAGGTTAGCACAGTGCGGAACTTACCGTTCCGCCCCACCTCGAGCGGCACCACTGCTTGAAATACCATAATATCTTATTATGCAATTATGCTTACAATCTCAAGGATCCGTGAATGCATTGGTTTCTTAAAGCATAGCAGGAAATGTAAACATTTTCCTACTTGTGTCCTGCGTGTTGTCCATCTTCTCTCCAAATTGTCAAAAGTATCAGCTGAAGGTGCATGGTGAGCCAACCTTGCTGAAGTTAAGTAGGCTTGGGATGGTGCCCAGACAAGAGACTGCCAGGGAATCTACGGTACATCACCTTCAGTTCTATCATAGAAAAAGGCAGGAGCTAAACAAACTACATTAAATAATATGAAATGTATAGACACAGTGACAAAGCACTTTGAAGAGGCAATGCATACAAATCAATTTGTACTTATATTCTGTGAAAAAAATCTCATCCACTTCAGAGCTGATTTCGTAAATGCATGTATGCATCCTTGTTGCAGGGAAAGTTACTTCAGTGGATAGAACAGGAAAAGATTCTAGGAGATGAACAAGCAGGATTTAGAAAGGGCCACTCTTGTATTGATCATTGCTTTACCTTGGCATCCTTGATAAGTAAATATGCAATTGGTATACCTGGCACTTTATATGCAGCCTTTATTGATCTAAGAGCTGCCTTTGATTCAGTGTCACATGCACGTCTTTGGAATAAACTAAATGCTGTGGGAATGCCTGAAAGATTGTTATATCTAATAAAGACCTTATATTCTGGGAATTTTGTATATGTTAAATTAAATAACAAGGGAGCCAATTCCAACTCAATCACTGTTCAAAGAGGTGTTAGACAAGGGTGCGTACTTGCACCCCATTTGTTTAACTTATATTTAAATGACTTTGTCCCAAAATTACTTGGCCTCCCCACGCATGCACCATGTCTGGGAAACAGGCCAGTGCCAGCTTTACTATATGCTGATGATCTTGTCTTACTGTCAAGAACTCCAGTCGGACTTAAATGTGCTATGAAAGCATTCATTGCATATTGTAAGGAAGAACTGTTGGAAATTAATGAGGATAAGTCTAAAATAATGGTGTTTGAAAGGTCAACAAGGAGGGTAAATAAAAAGTGGAAAATTGGTCCATATAGTTTTCAGCAGGTCAATGCACTGGTGTTGCTCGAGGTGGGTGGAAAGCTAAGTTCTGCAGCTTTCCACCCCACCGTTACTCTCCGGTACGAGGCGCCATGCCCCCTCGTCGTAGGAGCCCGTCAGTGGAGAGAAAGCAACGCGCGTTGCTTTCTCTCCGCTGACGGGCTCCTATGACGAGGGGGCGGGGCACCTCGTACCGGAGAGTAACGGTGGGGTGGAAAGCTGCAGAACTTAGCTTTCCACCCCACCTCGAGCGACGCCAATGGGTCAATGAATTTAGATATTTGGGAGTTGTATTTCAATCTAATCTTACATGGACTAAACACGTCCAGTATCTTAAGAGCAAAACAGAACTGGCTTTATTGGCATTGAAGAATTTTTTCTATATTAAAGGAGGACAATATATACCAGCACTCTTAAAAGTTTATAAAGCCACTATACTGCCGCGGCTATTATATGGCTCTCAGATTTGGTTCTTAGGACCAATAGAAAATCTTGAAAGACTTCAACAAGCTTTCCTTCGGAAAGTGCTGGCCACACCTCCATGTATAGCCTCTGCAGTATTACGGCTTGAATTAGGGCTTCCAAAGATCCTTACGATCCTTACGTCGATTAGCCAATGCAGATGATCTCCCTATTTTTACTAAATTAGCTGCACAAGAGCGTTGTTGGACAAAATGGAACAATGAGACTGATAAAAAACGACATGAGTTGGGTCTACTGAGAATAGGAGATTTGAACGAAAGACAACGGTCATTATTAGTGGGAAAATTAACTACATTGGATTGGGATTGTCTCCAATTAGAGGCTAAGCGGACATGTTCTCCATCTTATTCAGGAATAAGGTTCCCGGTAGAATTTACTCTACTTTTATACTTCAATATGATTACAGTGCCCAAATTTAGGTGGGCTTATATGATTGCACGTTGTAGCATTACCAACTGTGCAGATGAAAGGTCGTTTTCAAAAGATACCATCTGACCAACGATATTGTGACTGTTCTTTGAATGAATTAGATTCATTGCTACATGTTTTTTTTTTCTATTGTCCTAAATATGAAATAGCTAGGGAACGTTTTTTTAAAGAAATGGTTTTTAAAGAAATGGTTTTTTTAAAGAAATTGTTTTTTTAAAGAAATGGTTGCAAAGATATTCAACGTTCTCTGATTCTTTAAGGCTGAAAATATTTTTAAGTAGTTTTTGTAAAGAATGTGTGGTAGATGTGGCAAATTTCTGTTTTATTGTGTGTATAAGTTCAACATCATAGGTGTATGGCAAATTTTGTTTCAATGTGTTTTTAATGTGTATAGGTGTATGGCAATGTGCTATTTAACCTAATAAACTTGACTTGACTTGCATGTAGGTTTCCTGATTCTCAGCTGAGTGTGTGAACAGCCTCTATAGTCAGTTTGCCCAAAATTGCCCTGTTTCTTTAGCTTTTTGCAAGAGTTATTCTCAGGCCATTTTGGTTCTGTTGCTGGGCCTGAGAATACAACTTTACAACTCAGGTCCACTTTGAAACCATAGTTTTCAAAGTTTGCAGTCATGTGATATCACCAGACCCTGCCTCAGAAATCTCAGGTTTTGGGATGTATCCAACCTGGCTACACTAGCTTCCATTAAAGGCATTATGTTCGTCTGGTCTCAGCTGAGCTATAGGCAGCCATCAAGCAGGAGCCAGAAGCCACAGGCCAGGGTCAGAAGCCAGTAAAGGCTACTATTCCCCAGTCAAATGCTTGACCTGCAAATGAAGGTTTCATACTGGTGAGAGGAACCAACAGAGTGAAAAGACAAGCCCCTGCCCCAAAGAGCTTACAATCTCTAGATAGTGACACATGGGGGACAACAGAGGGAGAAAAGTAAGATGGAGGCAGGAATAAACCAGGGAAGTCATCATTTGCTGTTGTAGCCATCCAGTTATGAACAAGCACATATCAATTCATTTTCAGACAGTTTATAAGATTGATTTTTCAAATGTTCTTAAATACATCTTGAGTGGCTTTTATGCATTAAAGCCCCTTACCTTGTTAAGTATTGAAAACAAAGATAGATTATTTCTGTTACTGAAATGCTGACATACTAATTTTGAATTGATTTATTTGATTGTTTTGAATCTCCCTCCCTGCATTCAATTCTTACTAGAATTGTTTGATATGCTGATATGTTTCTGTGTATTTTTTATCATTACAATATTGTAATTGGATTTGTTGCAATCCACCTTGAGCCCAATTTTGTGAAAAGACAGCATACAAATAAAATTGATTGACTGATTGGTCTTTAAACATCCTCAAAATGTCACCAGAATTTAAGTACTGGAAACAAATGATCCTGAACACCAAACAGTTGAAAAAAAAGGCAAACTGGCAGGGGAAAAAAATCACCTTCTCTAATCTTGGGCAAGTTTTCTCTGTAAATGGTAACTTTTAAAGACAAGCATCACACAAAATACTGGAGAGCCAGAACAAAGTCTTGGCATTAAGCTTGTGCCATATTTATGTACAGATAACGTTTCACCCGAAAACTAAATTAAATCATTACGGGCGCAATCCGATCCTACTTACGCCACCATTGTAACCAGCGGCACAGCGAAAACGGGAGGCCCTTTGAATTCAAATTCCCTTTGAATTCCCCTTTTGGAGGGGATTTGAATCCCCTTTCCATTCTGGGGCCTCCCGTTTTCGCTGCGCCGCTGGTTACAACGGTGGCGTAAGTAGGATCGGATTGCGCCCCTATGTTACCAATAAAATGTTCACCTGCAGGCATTCAAAGTCCATTAAGCAGGCCGGAATGAGATATAAAGCTGCCCTTTAGAGCATTTCAAACAGCGTTGATACTCTGTTTTGTGCATGTGCAATATTGATTGCTTGAGTAATGAAGGGTCTTTCCTTCTCTGGAAAACTCAGAGAGAATCATACTAGCACTTTGCTTCTAGGGATAATTCTGAACCATATGTTACTAAAGAACAAAGCATATATATCACTCATGGGACAGGAAGGAGGAAAAATATTAAACATTAAATTAACTTGGGGGGAAAAAACACCAGAAGGCAGAACAAGAAGTGTTTGCAAAACTGGTGAAGCGGAGCTTTCAATCCAAAACTTTAAAAACAAAACAAAACCTAGAGATGTCTCTTAGATTCAAAACAGGGATAAAAAGGCCAACGGCCCATATTCAAGTGGACTGTTCCACAAAAGCACATTTTGTGTAATTCATTTTCAGTGCAATCCTTTGTAACTCTTGCACCGGTGTAACAGTAGATCCACCAGTGTAAGTGCACTTATGCCAGTATAACTTTCCGTACGTTGACGGATGCAGGGCGGACACTGGTGTAACCCCCCTTGGACACCATGCATGTGCAGTTCAGATGCGGGATGGACACCAGCGCACCTCCGCCAACACAGGGGGCATCCGAATGCCCCCAGAATGCCCCCTGCGCTGGCGGAGTTGCAGCAGCGTCTGTCATGAATCCGAACTGCGCATGTGCGGCATCCAAGGGGGGTTACACCAGTGTCCGTCCTGCGCCCGTCAGCGTATGGCAAGTTATACTGGCATAAGTGCATTTACTGTACACCGGTGGATCTACTGTTACACTGGTGCAAGAGTTACACAGGATTGCGCTGCTAGTGTTGTTCTTAGGTTGTACCTCCATCTGTGAATTCAGGAAGGCTCCTTGCCAAATGACAAGAAACTCATCCAGTCTGACCTGCTCTTATGCACTTAACAACAACTTGATCTGAAGAAATCGTCCACAGCATAGACATAAACATGATCACCTACTACAGTCACAGCTACATTAGCCAGTTAAAAAGTTGAAAACCCCATCCCTGGAAAATTCATACTGGTACTTTGCTTGTAGGGCTAATTTGTAGCATGTTATGCATCCAGCTTACATGTATCAGCACTATAGTTTGGGTCAGTGGTGGCTGAATTTAAGAGTGATGCCAGTAGTGCATTACTGCGATATCTTGTCCTCATATAATGCAGGTGGGGGATAGCTTTGCTGCAGGCAACAGAATTCCTGATGCTTGAAACATCGTTTTAAAAATTGATGAGTTCTCTTACCTTGAGTGGTAGAGTGTGAGAGCACTCAGCCTCTAAGGAAATGACAATTATATATAAAAAATAAAACTTAAAATTAGGACAAAGTAGTGCAGGTGTTGGGAGTGTGTATTGTATCTTGTCATTAGTGCTGTCACAGGCATTATCCAATAGATGCCAGTGACATATGGTACACACAAGAAGCATTCACAACTGTATTGAGCATGCTATCAGGAAAAGCTGGGGGAAAATATCTCACTTTCCATGTCAGGAAAAAATCTGTCTTGGCTGCTTGGAAGATGCAATAATTCATCAGCAGAAGTGCAACCATGAAAAATATTTGAATCTGGCTCAACAACAGAATAACAACTGTACAATGACTATGCTAGTCCCTGATCCATTTGAGTTGTTACCTTTATGCTCTTCAGGAATGATCAGTGGATAATCCGAACAGGAGCAGCCCCTGTCATTAATGACCATATAATCAATCATCACAGATCTTTGCCTTTTATCTTGTCAGGAAGTTGCTGAACAATGGAGACCAAACTGGTTGATCCTCTTGTTTCTGTCTGTCACTGAAATGGAAGGCATACATGTCAATATGTTGGCTAAACTCAGCTATGTGAGATTCACACTGCAAGGCTTTTCACAGAATGATTGCCACTACAAAACAATGGCCTTTCAAACTTCCATTATGCAGAAGCCATCACGGAATCAGCTGCCTCCTCGATGGGGATTAGAAATGTATCAAGCATATATGAACACATTTATCTGCCTTATACGGAGTAAGACCACTCATCCATCTTGTTCAGTATCAGCAAGTACATTGACTAGCAGTGAATCTCCAGGGCTTCAAGACTGAAAACTTCAAGCCATACTTGAAGAAACCAGAGACCTTCAGCATGCAAAACATGTGGTCTTCCACTGACTTAGGTCCTTCCCTGTATTGATAACTTTTGTTGTTGTTCAGTCATTAAGTCGTGTCCGACCCTTCGTAATCCCATAAACCATATCCCACCAGGCCTTCCTGTCCTCCACTATCTTCCTGAGTTTGCTCATTTTCATGTTCGTTGCATCGGTGATGCTGTCTAACCATCTCATCCTTTGCCTTCCCCTTCTCCTTTTGCCTTCAATCTTTCCCAGCATCAGAGTCTTCTCCAGAGAGTCCTCTCTTCGCATTAGGTGGCCAAAATATTTGAGCTTCAGCCTCAGTACCTGTCCTTCCAGGGAACATTTAGGATTGACTGATTTGATCTCCTAGCAGTCCAAGGGACTCTCAGGAGTCTTCTCCAGCACCACAGTTCGAAAGCATCTATTCTTCGGCACTCAGCCTTCCTTATGGTCCAACTCTCGCAACCATACATTGCTACTGGGAACACCATCGCCCTGACTATGCGAACTCAATTAGTTCACATAACTAATTCACCTGGTATTGATAACTACCAGGTGAATTACCGTATTGGTCTAAGACTCACTTTTTTCTCCTAATTTAAGTTTTTAAACTAGGGGTGCGTCTTATAATCAGGCTGTTGCAATTTAATGCCAGTGATTTAATTAATTTTTTTTAATAACGCCAAACTTTAAGGGTGCGTCTTATAATCAGGTGCGTCTTATACTCGGGACAATACGGTAGTTATGTGAACTAATTGAATCATCTGGCATCATCTGGTGGCTGGCATCACAGAGGACTGACACAGTGTCGGTTCTGTGATGCATGAAAGCAGGATAAGAGTGTGGAGTTACCTACTGAAAGTAACCCTAATAAACTTTTGATAGAACCTAATAAGATCCTCAAATCCTGGCATGGTATTGCAGAACAAATTGAGGTTTCCTTCTAGTTTCTGTACCTGTCAATTTACTCCTTCCTTTCACAGTTTAACATTTCACAGCAGGCGATCTCACTTCCCTCCTTTTCAGTGCTCACATTCAGTTAGCATCTTTGCCTAAGTGATTCGCCCATCACTGGTAATTACAGCTCTGGGTGAATCTGACAACATTAACCTCACAATTATCCTCACCTTTTTATTAATAATAATAGTAAAAGAAAACCCTACTACTCTGCAAAATTGAAGTCAATGGAGAATTTCACAGCTCAAGAATAAATTGGGAGAACAGATACTAATTATGAAGAAAGTCAGAGATTAGTCAAAGGGCTTTTATTCCAGTACAGATGTTAAGAATGGCGTGTGTGATAAGGACTTCAGAGAGACAACATCTGATAATTTCACTCATACTCCACGCCTTTAATGTCATTTGAAATGTGATCTGTTGCCCAGACTTCAGCATAGTCTCTTTCCATTTACCCTCTGATTCCATGTCTCTATAATGCTAATATATGCATTAGCAATGTTCATTCATTTTCAAAACAAATTGGGAAACAGGAAACACTCAACCTATTCAGTGAATTTTCCATTCATCCTGAGATGAACAGGAAACCCAGTGAATGGGTTTCCCTTTCAGAACCCCATTCATTACCCATTTGTTTTTGTATTTTTTTTAAATAAAAATATTCTCACTTTACTTTTATTCTTACTTTCATTGCTGCCTCTGTCCATGATGGCACCAAATGCAATGCACAGGAAATGCAATGCATGCAGCGTCATTTTGGAGACCTGTAAGTATTTAAAATGGCACCTTTCAGGACGTGCACTCTGCTTCGTAAATATTTGCTCGAGTTGTCTGCACCTTTTTTGTCAATGGCAGTGCAGGGACAGGTCCTGAGGTACTCTCTACCTCAAAAAGCAAAGACAGGAGGCACTGGACAACCTAGGGCTGATGTCCATTCTATCTGTTATGCAGATCCCAGACCAGTAATTATGCTAGTGATTGCACAGAACTGTAGGTGGTATTCTGCAGCCTGTTTCGGAAGCTGATGCACAGCCACCCATAACATAGCAAAGACATGCAGCAAAGAGAGGCTCACATTGTCATTTTATGGACTAAGCCAATGTTCCTGTCCGATTTCAAATGACTCTGAATACCTGTTGCAGGCAAGCAACAGTGAGAGAGGGGTATGCTTTCAACT
Source organism: Plestiodon gilberti rubricaudatus (assembly GCA_026170595.1). Classification (NCBI taxonomy): domain Eukaryota; kingdom Metazoa; phylum Chordata; class Lepidosauria; order Squamata; family Scincidae; genus Plestiodon; species Plestiodon gilberti. The sequence continues at coordinate 45,418,383 of JANXHW010000002.1, forward strand.
TCGGCTTGTGGGCTTACCAGAGGTATCTGGTTGGTCATTGTGAGAAACAGGATGTTGGACTAGAGGGGCCTTAGGCCTCATCCAGTAAAGCTCTTCTTATGTTAATCTGAAGCACGATACAGGTATCCCCCGCATAAAGTGATTTCGCATAATGCAATATCAGACGGAGGTCCCCTGTAAAAAAAGAGCAAAGGATTTAAAAAGACACATCTTTTAAAATCCCCAGCTCTTCAGCTGTTTGGCACTAGATAAGGGCTTGGGTGTTTAGTGCTGGGTCTTTAAGCACAGTGCTAAACTTCCAAGCCCTCGTCTAGGCCAAGCAGCTGAAGAGCTGGGGATTTTAAAAGACGCTTCTTACGACAGGGATCACAGAACTATCCCGTCGTTAAGCGGGGGACACCTGTATAGCACACATTATGCGTTTATGTGTTGACAGTTTTGGTATAGTGAAAGCACTGACATATGCCAAGATCATGGTCACTGGCGTCGCTGGAGGTGGGGCAGAACGCTAAGTTCCACACCGCGCTGAGGCACGAGGCAGCCCCGCCCCCTCGCCTTCGGAGCTATTCAGTGCGGCGAAGGCATCACGCAGGAGACTCCCTGCGCATTGCCTTTGCCCCACTGAATGGCTCCGAAGGCAAGGGGGCGGGGCCGCCTCGTGCCGGTGAGTAACAGAGGTCAGCGCGGTGCGGAACTTAGCATTCCACCCCACCTTCAGCGACGCCACTGATCATGGTCTACTTCTTGCTAGCTTAACCTGATTTTCCATGTTTTGTCAGAAAAGAGAGAGCTGCAATTGCATATCAACGCCCACACTGACAAATAATTCTACACATCAGCTTTTCAAAACCCCATACAGTATTTCTTTAACATGAGAACACAGCATGTACTTTGGCTTGATTTGGTCCTGGCATCATTTTGCTAGGGGCCCTGGGGCGAAGTCCTGGACTGGGGGCCCCTGACGCCTTTTGCTCCCCCTCCTTATGGTGCAGCTGCCATTGACCTGATGGCTCAGGAGCTGACCTGGCCAGGTGGGCTCTCTGATAGGCATGGGTCCTCAGCTCATGCCTGATTTCCGATGACAGCCCTGCCTTGATTCCACATCTCCAGAGTTCAATTTATTTACCATCTAGAATTACTAGATTTGTGCACAGGATGAGGTATTTGTATATATGACAAACTAGTTGTTCGTGGGGTCGCTCGGGGGACCCTGGCAGGGGAGTGACCAGGGCGATCCCGAGATCGTGGTCGACGAAGTTGGGGCTCTCGAGCTCCAGGCCTTGAGCAAAGTCTTGCCTTAGCCACACTTGCATTGGTTATTCCTTTATAAGTGCCTCAGATGCTGCTGGGAAATGAAAGAGTTTATATACAGCCTGATCTGTTCTTGGCTCTGCCCCTTGAGAGATCCACCCCTCATCCGCCTGTCTGTCACCCAAGGTTTCTCCCATGTTGTTTCCATGAGCCTGATCCTGCAACATCTTATCCCCATCATTACATACTCCCATACGTCCTTGTGAGCCCGTTTCTGCACCATCTTACCCCTGTCCTTACCGGCTTTCTGTACTTCCCTCGCTTTCCGCTCTCTCCCCTCTCTCGCCTCTGGGGGCGAGGGCACTCCATGGTGTCCTGGGTCCCCTGTACTCCAGTAGGCGTGCCACAGGAGACAACCGCCGGGGTACCCCAGTTGCCAGGAGGTAGCCTGTTCCCCTCCATGGGCAAGAAAGATCTGTCCGGTTGGTGCAGAGTTGGCGTTCCCCCTTCGGGTGCCTACAAGCAAATGCTGCCGCCGCTCGGTTCTCGTGGAATCAAGGGGCCAGCTTGGTCCGGGTCCCGCGTCTCCACGGGGTTAAGTACGGGAGATCCCGAACACTGTTACTAGCATCACTTGTGAAGTCATTCTGTATCTCGAGAACTGTGCTTGATCTTATCAGCTCTACCTATAGTGTAACATTATTTTTGCTCAGGTCTCAAGGAAATATTGGCTGAAGTGAAGAAAAATTCAAAACTGATTATGTAATTATGTTCATGGCCCATTGGCCCCATCCTTCTGAATCATGTCCTATGGATGTACTCATAGCTTCTATTCATTTCCATGGGGCTCATGGCAGAAGTGTAGATTATGTCTTTTGTCCCTGATGGGGATGATGATTATTGCAAAAGCCTGGAGGCCCTGATAAAGGAGGCATCTTTTATGTAATGTGATAGAGCTAGGTACCATCTTTGCCCCAGGTTAATTACTTAAAACAAATTCAAGGGACCTGCTGACTGGACATTCCCACAATACAGCACACAATTTCCAACTGCTCTACCCAAGGGCAAGTACACCAATGCAGGAATATACCGTATTTCTCTGTGCTCATCACTTTTTACTTGCTGTGTGAAATGTGGGAAGAAGGCAAAGATTATTTTCAGTATTGTACATTGTGCTGGAGGCTGCAACTCTGATGATCCCAATCTGAGTTTGACAGCAATTTTATAAATCACTGCAGCAGAGGGAACATTATAGCATTAAGTTAGAAATGTCACCAATTAAGCCAAATATATGGAATGAAACTTTTACAGTGTGATGAGAAGGGGATCAATTCTCCATCACCCTCGTGGGCTGAGGATCAAGATACAGCTTGTACAGTTGAATGTCTCCAGTGAAACTAACTGCCCAATCCTATCTTCCACCATTGGTGCTGATGCAGCTGTGCTGGCAGAACGCACACTGCAGCCAATGGTGGTGGTGGGGGAAGCGATTGGACAGCCTGCAGGACAGGAGGTAAGTAAACATATTTTTACTGACAACCCCCCCTCCCAGTAGGCTGCCCGACCGCCATTTTGCTAGCATATGTCTGAGGAGAGAACAGGGGCAGCTTGGGAAAGGGGGGGATAAGATCTGTGGCCTCCTGCCACTAAGGGGAGATATGACAGCTGTCTTCAAATATGTGAAGGGCTGTCATGCAGAAGAGGAAGACATACTTTCTGTGGTCCTGAGGACAGGACTACAACCAATGAGTTGAAACTAGAGGGAAGTAGATTTAGACATGAGGAAGAATTACCTTCAGTAAGCCCAACAGCCATCCTGCACAGGAATAGTATGCCTCCTACAGTTATGGGCTCTTCCTCATTGGAGGTTTTCAAGCAGAGGCTGGATGGCCACCTGCCAGGGATGCTGTTACTTGGTCAATCCTTTATTTCCTTTTATTTCAAAGTGTGCAGGAAACACACGCATATATACACTTGTGCATGGTGCTGAGTATCTGTCAGGAGAGCACAGACTCTGTAATATGGCTATTTGCGGGACTGATGGCAAGAGGTTTCAAATCCGTAGTCCAGGAAGGCCACACTTTTGATCAGCCAAGTAATGGCTCCCACAATTGATCTGATGGAGCTCTGTCTGCTTCAAAATGTTAATGTAGCCCCAACATTCAAATGGAGTTTTACCAGCTCCAAAGTTCAAAAGGTGGTTTATTGGCTCCAACATTCAAATATTCTGCTGGAGCAGCAGATTTTTGCCTTGTGACCACAGCCACCCCCTAAGAGCTCCTGATATTGAGAAAAACACGTTTAGCAAAATAAAAGAAGGATCCCCCCCTCTCCAATGACCCTTGCCAACCCCATGACTAAAGTTCGATCAAGGAGGCATGTGAATGACCAGTGGACCTCCAAACTAGCTACCACACCCTCAACTGTGTGAAAGACAAAGGCAGAACTCAGCAGGGGTCCTCAACTAGCAAAGGAGGATTCCTTGATTAGCTTATCCAACAAAGGATCCCATAAGATTCTATGGGGGAAAAGTATAAAACCCTGAACACCAGAACCTTGTGTTCTCCGTTCTTCCTTCTTTGCTTGCCCCATCTGTCCTTGTTGTTGAGAATGTTGGAAACCCACAAGTGATGTTTCAAGTCACCCCCATTCTATCCATCACCCAGGGTCACTGTGCCAGCTGGCATCCAGGATTGGGAACACTCCACTCCCCCTGTTCTTTCCAACCTCTCTCTCCGTCTGTCTCCCTGAGCACAACCAAAGCTGCTGAGCCAGATAACCTTTGATAGGCTACCTCTCAACACACCCCTTCCCTCTGGGAATGCAATGTGGTTCTCTTACCCTGCGTCTCCCTGTAACTAAAGCTACTGATGATTGCATCCTAGAGCTTGCTTCATAGCCCTCTTTCTGTCTGTGAGACCCTGCTTATCTTTCCTTGTCTGGTGTTTAAGCACACTGACAACATGCTTAGTGTTTGAAATCACCACCGTGTGTGTGTGTGTGTGTGTGTGTGTGTGTGTGTGTGTGTGTGTGTGTGTGTGTGAGAGAGAGAGAGAGAGAGAGAGAGAGAGAGAGAGAGAGAGAGAGAGAGAGAGAATGGTCACTATAACAAATCCCTTTTGTTGCACCTTTCACCCTCACCTCCCTATCCTTTTCCCACTGAAGTGCACAGCTGTGCCACTGCTCACTACACAGGATCTCCGAACAAGTATTGATTTCCCCCCATGTGTGCATGTTACAAGTGTTTAAAAAGCACTGCCTGTAACAGTGCACTGAGCAGGGGATTGGAATAGATGGTCTCCAAGGTCCCTTCTATGATTCTATGTACTTGAGGGTCCTGAGGGCCCCTGGTGGATACTACCAATTTCAAGGAGTTTCTTGGCCCATCAGAATGTTGTTCAAAACCATTAACTACCCTCCTGGCTTTTTAGCTTAACAAAAGCACTGGCTGGCCAGCAATCCTGACTGCTAACCTGTTACAATTACTTTGGCAAAATGGGTATCAAGGAAGCGCTGAGCTCAGTATGCCTTGAAGAGGCTTCGGCTGTTGACATTTTGAAGGGCAAAAAGAGGACTTGCAGGGGTCTTACTAAATGGGTTTGGACAGCTGGAGTGAATCATTTGCTGCTGACTAATTAATTGGTTTGGAGAACAAGGGAGTCATTTTGACTATGATCAGACAATTATGACATTTGTTCAAAGCTACCAATTGTTAGAAGCACTTGTGCTTCATGTTCTCCCCACATCCCATAATGTTCAAAGCCACTCAGTGCCAGTATTTACAGCAGTAGAGCTTGTCTGGAACTTCTGCAGATTGAAGCAGAGACTCCTAGGGAGTTGATTCTTTGGATGGAGACACGAGCAGTGGGCCAACCACACACTTATCCTGCCATTCAGAAATGATTGCAAAATCAGATCCAAGGCTAGTTTATAGATCCAGATCCTAGTTTATATGGAGATTCTTAACCTGGAAGAGCTCTGGTCAGGTGAAGCTCACCCCAGTCTGAGTCACACTCTGTTCCATAGAACAGGGCTTCTCAACCAGTGGTACTAGTACCACCAGTGGTACTTCAACTGCCTGCTGGTGGTACTCGGATCGTCGGACCACCAGAACCCTGCTCCGACGCAGCACTTTCAACGGCACGTTTTCACTCCCAAGAGGCTCCTGTCTTTGGCCAAGCCTCTCGGGAACGCTGAGAAGGGCCTTCCCACCTGCCCAGAGCCTCCTACCTGTATTTTCTGGCCTCCGAAAACCTGAAAACCCAGAAGTAACTGGCGATGATGTCATCACCAGTCACGTCCGGTGGTACGCAGCAGGAGAGTGGCGCTGGAGGTGGTACTTGGCTGGGAAGGGGTTGCCTACAGGCTTCTGAGCTTAGTCCAGAGGGCCTGCAGAGTTGACCTCATCCTCATGCCACTACTTCTTAAGTGCCAGCGTATCTTTCTTTCAAGCTTGTTGCAGATACATTGGCAGAAACCTTGCTACTTTGGCACCGCTGCAGTGCTTGGGACTACTCTAGTTCTTTGGTTCCAACTCCTGCTTGTTTCTCTATCCCACTGGCGTCACTGGAGCGTGGCGGGGGGGGCGGGCCGCCAGGGGGTGACGCGCGTCATGGGGTGACGCGCGCACCCCCTCGCGCGTCACCTCCGTGACGCGCGTCGCCCTCCGGACGCTCCGAGGCCGGCCCGGGAGCCGGCCTCGGAGCGTCCGACCCCGTCGACGCTCCAGAGCCTTCTGAAGGCCCAGGCAGCGCGTCAATCCGGGTATTTCCCGGATTTTCGCGCATGCCCAGACCCGTTTTGAGGGCAAAAAGCCCTCAAAACGGGTCTGCGCATGCGCGAAAATCCGGAAAATACCCGGATTGACGCGCTGCCTGGGCCTTCTTTCAGAAGGCCCTGGAGCGCCGACGGGTTCGGACGCTCCGAGGCCGGCTCCCGGGCCAGCCTCAGAGTGTCCGGAGGGGGCGACGCGATGCGGGGGGGGGAGCCGGGTGGCCCCCTCCCCCCGCGCCTATAACGTCGCGCCCCTAGGGGGGGTGACGCGCGTCCCCGCACTAGGGTGACGCGCGTCTAGTGACGCCCCTGCTCTATCCACATTATCGTGGTATCCACTGCTCCTGACAGCCATTTCCTCTCTGTCTCTCTGCCTAAAAGTCCCTAAAATACAGGGTGTCTCAAGAAATTGTATACACACTTTAGACTTTAGTGTCAAATTTATTATGCTATAATTCACTCATATACTGCATATATGGTGTACACAGAAGCAGTTGCTTGACCCAATTAATTAATTAATTAGAGCAAGTGCTTGAAATGTTCCCCACTGGCGTGTATACACCGCTGACATCTGATTAAGGGATCTGCAGACATCCACCAATATGTGCAGAGTGACCACACATCTCTTCAATTGCTTCCCTTAGAGAGTTGCAGGTTTTCTATAATGAAGTATGTATGAATTAGAGCTCATTAAAATGTGTGTATGTTTTTGAGACACTCTGTATTGCTTTCTTCACCATGATTTTTATTTAGTAAGCTACCTTCTCAAGAATTTGCATTTTTAGATAAGAACATAACAGGAAGGCATATATGCTTGAAGCAAAACTAGGCATCGCTCTCCCTCCCCCTCATCCCACCTCTTTTTCATGTTTACTGGACTAATTGATTACAATGAATAACACTGTCTATGACAATATCTCCCACTGCCCCTCCCCTGCTGTTAAAATTGAAGCTTTAATGAAAGTTTGCTTTAATTATAGTACCCTACCCCTGCTGTTAACAGACTGTATAATATCTAACTACAGCCCTCAAAATGCTCTGCTTGTGCAACTCCCGGGGAATGTTCCAGAACAGCAATCTGAAATCAACTCTCCTGCATTTGGGAGTTTATAACATTTAGGACACATGCTGCTAGAGAGCTCTTGTCTTAATCTAGCCTTAGTGAAATGAATGGGAGTGGCTAAGGACAACATGCCACTCTAGGCCACTTTGTACGTTACATTTTTTCCCCCAAGATAAAACTGGGTTGGAACATGTGTGTACAGTACACTCTCATGCAGAGGCATAGCTATGCCGTGCGGGAGGGAGGGGCGTACCCCCCTGTGACAACCCCCGTGATGTCACTCCTAGAAGTGTCAACACTAGCCACACCCCCAGTGCCATCACTGCGGCGCAAAAACTACCTGGGGGTGGGCAGGATGGAGCATCTGTTCTCACCGCCGCCCGCCTGCAAAGATGCTCCGAAGGCTTTTTTGGCCTCTGCCATACCACTACCGAATTGCTGCCGATGGGGCAGCTTTGACACCCCCCTGCTTGTCGCCAAATCCCATTAAGTTCAACGGGACTTACTCCCAGTAAGTGTGCATAGGACTACAGCCTTAACTATTTTATTTATTTATTTGCATTTTAGTTTGCTGTTGTTGGTGTACATGCTTTTTCTTCCATGGATGGACATGATTTCCAGAGGCGTAGCCAGCCTCCGCTGGGGGGGGGAGTGGCTTGGCACCCCCACGGGATGTGACACCCCCACGTGATGTCACAAGCTCCGCCCATGTGGCGTGACATCGTATGCCCCGCACGCACGCAAAAAAATAAGAAAAACACACACACCTGTGTTTTTTCGGCCATATTTCGGCCACTAGCAGCGCAGCCGGGCGACTCCTGTTGGCAACAGGAGTCGCCCACCTGCCTCCCCATGCTGCTGCCAGCCGAAAAACTGCTGGAAAAACTGCCGGGGTGCATGAGCCAGGGGTGTGTGTGCACAGGCGGGCAATTTGGTGGCGGGGTGACGGCGTCGTCAAAATCGGCACTTATTTTAAGCTTCTTCGTGCACCCCCAGATCATGAGCAGCCGCCACGAGGATCAGCGAGACTGGGTGCAACCTTGCACAGCCTCTCTAGCACCTAGAGTCGCTGGTCCTCCAGAGCCTGGTCCAGAGTCTAGAGAGGACCAGCGAGACTCTGGAGGACCAGGCTCTGGAGGACCAGCGAGACTAGGTGCTTGCCAAAGAGGCTGTGCAAACAAGATTGCACACAGTCTCGCTGGTCCTCATGGTGGCTGCTCATGATCTGGGGCCTGGAGGTGCACAAAGAAGCTTAAAGTAAGTGCCGATTTTGTCGCCCCTGCACCTGGGGGCCCCTGCCCCCCCATGACGCCTCTGACGACTGCATTCATATAAATCAGTCTGAAGAGATACATATACACCTGGAAGTAGGAAGCAAACAAGGGAGTTTCAGAGTCAAGGGAACAGCATGTTGTGGAAGCATAAACTGCTGCATCACTGAAAACCCCTTTAATGGGTTTAAGTGTGGATGATTCAGTCAGCACAACATCCTGTAGTTCCAGGACAAATTTGGTGTAGGGGTTCTCCCTTAGGTGTTTAGAGGAAGAAAGTACAAAGCGGGCTGGTCTATAGGAAGAGGTTGCTCAGCCAGCTGTATAATCCTCCTTAGACTTGTGGTGGTAAAGGACTAACAGCAGATTGGTTGGAGGCTGCAGATAACTGAGCATGGCTTTGAGCATAAAAGGGAAAAATGTTTGATTATGAGGATTAAAGATGCTCAGGATTCTCTGTGCATGCTGCTGGATTCTGCATTGGAGTTTGTTCTCTGCCTGCACAAGAGATGGCAGCATAATAGGTTTATAAATGTCAGAACCACTTATCCTTATCACTACGGTACGGAGTCACAGCACAATTGTGCGCAAAGTCATGTTGGCAGAGCAAGGGCTCTGCTGGCGCCGGGTGTCGTAAACGTGTCGTAAGGCACATTTTCGACACCCGGTGAGTAAGCAGTGCCGGTGGAGAGGCTGGCGTTGCACACTCAGGCCAGGGCTGGAGGTTGCACCACCGGACGCAGGTAAGTCCTGAGCCGGACAGCGGCAGGGCAGGCCAGGCTGGCGGGCCATTGGCCAGCCATGCCAGGGACGGATATATCAGCAACACGCTCTGGATTTGCGCCACCATTTTGCCAGTGCACATCCGAGGAGGCCCGCAGGGGCCACTGCGACTCTCCCTGGAGGAAAGGGACAAATGTCCCTTTCCCCCAAGGTGTGCCCCAGCTCCACTGGCACGGGCCCAATTTGGTGCAGGATCCAGCGCAGTGCACTTAGGGTGCTGCAGCGGATCTTACGCTGGATTGGGCTGTTAGATTGGGAAATAGTGACTTGCCCAAGGTGACGCCAGGGGCTTCATGGCTGAATAAGGAGTCAGCCTGACTCAGTAGGAGGCAGCTTCACACATATGTTTACTATCACAGTCTCACAAAAGTTGTGTTCCAGGTGCCTTTTCTTTTCCAGGTGCCTTTGCTGGGCTGACTTCTGAACCCTCCATACTACTGGAAGTGGTAGTCCCAAATGTGTCATCAGTGGATTTGAACCCTTACCTAAACCAATACTCTCCACACAGCATCATATGCCTCTCAGCCAAGCTTTTGAAAAAGTCTAACATGTACTCAGAGAGCCACTTCTTTTTCATTACTATATCACACTATGGGGGGCTGTGGGAGGGACTATAGCTCAGTGACAGAACACATGCCTTGCATATAGAAGGTACCAGGTCCATTCACTAGCACCTCTCAGGTAGGGATGGACCAAACTCCCATCTGAAACCCTAGAGCGACTTTCAACCAGTGTGCTGTGGCACACTGGTGTGTTATGAAAGGTTCGCAGGTGTGCCTGCGGGAGTTTGGAGCATAGCAGTTGAAAATCACTGAAAAACTCTTCTGGGTTCTACAGCTGTTTTTAGGGCAACAGGTTGTAGTAACGAATTGTCTTTCCCTCTTCCTCCACCAGCAATAATGACAGACAATTCATTACTACAGACAGGGCCTCCCAGAAGCCGGAGGTGACATCACAAAAAGCAAAGACCATAGAGGTCAGTGTGCCGTGAGAAGAAAAAGTTAAGAATTGTAGCCCTAGAGGGCCTTTGCCAGTAGTATTGACAATACTGACCTAGATAGACCAATGGCCTGACTCAGTAGGAGTAAGCTTCATATACAGTATATGTTTACTATCAGTCTCATAAACCTTGTGTTCCATGAACCTTTTCTGCAGGGGTGGCATTAGACAGCAGCTACAGCAAAGGGTCCATGCCTACCACAGACTGTCAGGGACTGCTAGCCTGACTTATACCCTCGCTTAACCCTCAGTATGAATGAAAGTGGTAGCACCTAGTGTGCCATCAATGGTTGGGTAGCTTTTATAGTCCTAGGGCCCTCACCAACCTGGCAATGGCATTGCTTTGCTGATCAAGGTTCTGTGGACATTCACCAGGAACAGGGCCTTTTCAGCAGTTGTACCAGTCTTGTGGAATGCCTACCAGGTCCAGATTTTAGACACTGGTTTTAAGCCATGCCTTAGATAATGAGTCAAAATTGGGCTGTTTAGAAAGACCTTTGCACTGATCTGAGGCTCATGGTGTGCACTGGTGTCACTGCAGGGGGGGCGGAGCTCTAAGTTCCGCTGCGGTCAGACCCTCCGTTACACGGGAGCACGAAGCACCCCCACCCCCTCGCCTTTGGAGCCATTCAAGTTGGTGAAAGCACCGACTTGAATGGCTCCAAAGGCGAGGGGGCGGGGGCGCTTCATGCTCCCGCGTAACGGAGGGTCTGACCGCGGTGGAACTTAGAGCTCCGCCCCCCTGCAGTGATGCCAGTGTGGGTGTGGTTTTTCACTTTCTGTCTGCTTGATTGTTGAAATAGAGTTCTGAATTACCGCCTTGTCACTTTATCAAGATTGTGCTTCTCTTCTGCTCTTGCATTTTATACAGTATTTTGTTTTATTGGGCTTTCTGCATATTGACGTATGTTTTTATTGATTTTGTTTTGTCACTCACCCTGGGTCTGTTTTTAACAGAAAAGTGTAAGATATACATTTTTAAAACAAAGAAATAGGAATACACATACACTTAACATTTCACCTTGGCTTTTAAAATTCAGCCTTGGCTTTTTATAATACTGTACAATTATCAGCACAAGGTGTTTTGTGAATTTCATAATCACTCCATAGATATCACTGGAAAAACACATTACTTTATAATGCTGGCAGAAAGAGGTAGGGTATTTATTCACCTACCTCATAGGACTGTTGTGCTGATTAATTAGTGAATATTTGCTCAGTAGTTAATACCTTATGCATCATCTAAGTGCTTGTACTCTCCCCCCTTCCCTTGACTTTGCTGCTAATGTTGTCCCTTGTTCATTTTTAATTGCTTTTAAATCTGTGTGCATAGAGTACTTAATTGTCAGGATCTCATTACATCTGAGCTATGTTTATTAAAAACCATGCTTTTAGCACTGGATACATTATAGCACTTTCTTCCAAATACTGAACAAAATGAGTTTGCACAAATGGAAAGAGTAGGTGATATAAGCATCCACCACTACACAAAACTAATTATCAAGGACTACAAAGTTTCTGGCAAATGGGAATTATTCCTGTAGTTTTGTTGGTTATCATGGCATCGACAAGAACCAGTCTTTATCAAATTTGCCATAATTAACCCCCCTCCCCAAGTTCTGGAAATCCAGCTAACACACCAAATAATGGCTACAAATCAAGTCCACAAGTTAACTTCTCACCCAAACGATACCATAGTTCAGATAAGCATAACCAGAATTTTGGAATATATTTACAATGTGAGTCTAAACATGTTTACTTGGCTGAATGTTGCACTGAGTCCCATAGGACTTATTCTTAGGATGTATGATTAGGTTTGCAACCTTAAAGATGCAGACTGCATCCATTTATGTTCCATAGATATATCAGTGAATGCGCCACATCTATAAATACGTACAGACCTTGTGCCCATTGATTTTTTTTATTTGTTTTTTTGTGTCGCTCTGAGGAAAAAAGAAACCAAATCAGGCATATGGAGACGTTTACATTTTTGCTTTCACTCCACAGGACAAGGCAGTTGGGAGAAAGGAACAGGAAGTATTTTAAGACATAAGGAATAACTGTTCTAAAAAAAGAATAATATTTGTACAGTACTGGCACATGCAAGTACCTGAGTTGTCATTTCAAGCACTAGTTCAGTGTTTAATTTATTACAGGTTATCTTCTAAGCCAAATAAGGCTGCCAGGTTGCGAACCTTCAAAATCGTCCGCTGAATTTGAGAGGCACAGCAGTCAACTCTTTCCCTTGCAACCAAGTCCCTCTTTCATCCACCCCCTCCATTGCCTGTTCTGCAGAATGCCAGGAACCTGCTCCTTACCGCAGACATAAAAGGAGGCTAAACAGGATGAGGGGAGGAACTGGAAGATTCCCCTGATTCAGTGTAGATTTAAAGGAACAGTACAGGCTGTAGTAATCCTAAACTCAGATAGGGTTGGATACCATTTACAATTCACCAGGGTTTCTCAACCTTTGGGAGCCTGCATACCCCTACGTGGGCCCCCAGAGTCCGCGTACCCCTGGACCACCAAAAAAAAAGCACCCCCACCTGCGAGAGTGCACCCCCCAGTGAAAAGCCCATTTTCCCTGGGCTGCGGTGCGGCCAGGCGGGTTCTCCCGCTCGCGCTGCAACCCGGAGGGTAAAGCTACAGTCCTGCCGAATACACTACGTACTGGATTGCCTTTTGGCTCTTTCTAATTTCTATTAGGATGACCAAATGAAAAGAAAAACAGGGATCCTGATCCCTTAATAGCTGCGTAGTAAAGCTGCATTTGCTTAAACTTCCTCCAACACAGTTACCAAAGGTATAGAAACCCTGTCCCTATGGCATTTGGACATCCTAAATGGCATAGTTCCATAAACTGCTAAGAAAGAATAGTTGAGATTTCCTAAATTTGCAAATCCACATATTCCAGCTCGTTTCTTCTTTAAATGTGGTGTTTTTTATCCCGATAAAGTGGAAAGAATAGAATCTTGGAAATAGCAGTGAATAATGCTGCAGCCTAAAGGAATTCATGGGCTGATTTCCAACCTCAAAGACTTTCATTCTTTATTATGTCAGCATGGTTTTCGCTTTACAAAGTAAAACCTCCCCATATCTCCCCAATGTCATCTTATGCAGATAAGATACTCTATGCAAACCAAAGGAAAAGGTGAGGTTGGCAGTCTATTTAATCTTAAGAAAAGGCAATAACTGTCAGAAACATTAAAGCGTAAAAGGTCCTTCATTTCATATATGCAAGGAGCCAGGCTCTGTTAGCTGTTCGTCATGCTGAGCAAATTGGAAAGATTATTCTCTCCCTAAACTTGATGTGGCTTGGTCACTGATGGGAGTCAATGGACCTAATGGGCAGCTGGATGTTTTAAGAATTGAAGTCTATACCAACCAGGAGCAGGGTTGACACTGGTTCACTCAGTCTGAGAACATCTTCAAAGATAGCTGAAGACTGGGCCTGGCCAGGCCGATTTGAATGGGGTAGAAACAAGACTGTCTACCATCTGCTTGCTATTACACCCATGTGTAAAAACTAGCAAGCCCAGTCCTGAGACACTTGCATAGGGGCTGCTGGCCAGTGTTAATCAGCCCATAGTATTCTTAAATACTGTACTTTCCTTTGGATGGCAAGAGTATAATTTGTATGATGATTTTATGTGTAGAAGAGATGTCAAAAGCTAAGGCAAGAGAAAACAGACGTTTCTTTCCTAAGGGTTTGTTTCTTGGCATAATATGAAGATAAGTACCTTTATAAAAACACTGCTTCATTATCTAGGTTTGCCAAATATCCTGTAAGCATTTAATTGAGGATATATTTAACTGAGGTACAAATGGATTTAGCACTACGCAGCATCAGGTTTCTCTTCTAAAACTTGTTAAGAATAGCAGTTACTGCAAATTTTGTATTGTATAAAAAGGCTGCTCATGAAAGAAGCACTTACCCGGTATGTGTTCAGTGCAAACTCTTATAGGTAAACATATAAATTGCTCTGTTAGGTCACATGAAGCAAAGCACTTAAGTTGCAGCTTGACACTGAGCACATATTTAAGTATACTTGCTCTGCCAGGACCATAAAAAAACAGTTAATCCTATTTACATCCATAAACAATTTAAACGAGAATAGTTGTATTTAAGCCAGTTCAGTCACACTGAATTCAACTGGTCTAAATCAGCTTCAGTCCAAGTATCATTAGTTGGCAGCCTCATTCAATAAATGTGTCCTACTGAGTTCCATAGGAACGTTCTCCCAGGGAAGTAAGTGTGTTCAGGTTTTCAACCTTAATGGGTTTGTGAATAACAGTATTAGATTTTGACTTATGTACCAGTTCTGCTTCTTATAAAAGTGTCATACAAATTATACTCTTGCCATACAGGCTATGGATTGGATTAGAATCCAGTATCAAAACTTTTTAGTTCCAGTTCTGGAAAGAGTACCAACCCATGGACAATGGAAAGGATCTTAAAATCATATGGTGATGTTTTCAGGGCTGAAGGAGGGATCAAAGGTGGGCTACAGTGTGAGGTAGACACAGCAATGGAACCTGTATGTTTGCCACAAACAAAATTCACAGGTGTACTATACAAGCCAGAACAAGGACAACTTTGAAAGCTACAAAGCAGAGATGTCACAGCACCAGTAGGAATCAGTACCCCATGGGAAACACCATGCCAGTAGTAAAGAAGCTATTGAGCAACCTGTGCATTTCCATTGACCCAAAGCCTCTAAAACAAGCACTGAAGAGGTTACATATTGCCAGAACTTTCAAAAGCCAGAATTGTTATGGTTTTGTGATGTGAAGAATTGACCTTGGCATATAAGAACATAAGAAGAGCCGTTCTGGATCAGGCCAAAGGCCCATCTCATCCAGCATCCTGTTTCTCAATAGCCCACCACTCAGCCCCCTGGGTGCCACAAGCTGAAGATGAAGACATAAACCTCTCCCAATGCTGCTCACAGCAACTGGTATTCAGAGGCACACTACGTCTGAACCTGGAGGTAGCATATAGCCATCATGACTAGTAGCCAGCAATGGACTTGTCTTCTGTGTAAGACAAGATGAGGACTCCAGTATGCTTGCCACCTTTGCAACACCATTTGGTCACTTCAGATGGCTCTGAATGCCAATGGGTATAAGTCTAGCTCAAGAAGTGTTTCATTGGAGATGAACCCAGGCACTAGAAGGGCTTCCTGGAGAGAAAACAATAGCAAATGCTATCCTTATATCATACAGAGTGATGCAGAAGCAGAGCAGGATCACAACAGGAAATCACAAGTTTTCCTATAGTGATGCAGAGACAAATATATTTAATACGTTTTGTTGTCCTTTCCTGCATTCCATAATGGAATGCAGGAAAGGACAACAAAACGTAGATAGGTTGTATATATTGAATACATACGAATTTCTTGCAACTCCATTGCCTGTAGAACCATTACCCCCAATTTCTCATGTCCAGCAATAGAGGTCTTTCCTCTCCTGTCAGCAATCCATTCACAGATGGGGGCAGTTCCAGCCGGCCACAAAGAGCAGCCGGCCGGGACAAAGAGTGAGGGGGATGTCTTATTTTCAGGGGATGTCTTATTATCAGGGAAACAGGGTACTAACAGCAGAGGGTGTGAAATCAGACCCTTGCAAGACTGAGGTAATTAGAGACATAGCAGCTCCAGTAGATACGATGAAAGGGGTGCAACACGTTACTGTATTGGAATTATATTCTAGTCAAGTTCTGTCCTCATTTGGCCATAACTGCAATACCAATGCAGCAGGGTGTTGCAAGTGAATGGGGAAGTTCACAATAGCAAGCTCTTAATCTGGTGAAACAAATGATTACAAATGTATTTGTAAGTATTATTATCAGCCAGGCCAACAACGAACACTCCAATGTGATGCATCTGATAAAGGCCTAGGAGGAGTCCTTTTGCCAGACTGCCTGATTGCTTGTGCAAGCAGAACCCTATCAGAGACTGGACCAGGTTGCCGCCCCCCCCCCCCCCGATAGAGAAAGAGCTCCTGGCAGTGGTTTGTGGAGTTGAGCGAATCCACCTCTGCATGTATGGTCATACAGTCAAAGTTCTATGAGACCATAAACCTCTTGATGATACAATAGTAACAAAACTGCTTGTGAGTGCACAAAAGAGATTACAGTGGGTGCCAGTACATTTAGGGCTATGATGTAGAGATTAAAAACTATCCAGGGCTATTACTGAAGTTGGCAGACACACTTAGCAAAGTACTTCCAATGACAGCAAGCCTGGAGAAAAATTTTTGCAAATTCTGTCCATAGGCACCATACTTCATAGTGTGTGGCTGGGTGCGATGTGGGGGGCAGTGAATTTGGATTCTCCATTGAGTCGAATGTGAATGTTTTGTTTCATACCACCTCTTTTGTCAGTTTAAAATAGGTGTGTAACAGGGGCCAGGAGTGGGATCTGAGGGAGTTTAGGATTGAGACTAAACCTGCTCAGCACCAATCTGTTTGACCACTCTCTGCCAGCAGAATTGCACTGGCTATGGGGACACACAGAGTAACAGTAGACCAGTGTATCTGTGACGTTACATCAGCATGGGGCGCCTCTGTCATCTGTCAGTGCAAGGGACAAAGACCAAATCCCAAAGCACTGCTTTGAAAGCAGTCCAGCTGGCATACATTTAGCACAGAATCGCACCCTTAGCATACATAGGATTTTGGCCTCGCTCTCCAGCTCAAATGTTGTCACTTTCACAAATCATTAGGCACAAAGAAACCAAATTCAAATGAAGCCCTAGAACAGAGTTCAGAATCTTGAACACAGTTAAACAGAAACTACAGTAAAATGTAGAGATGTAGCTATCAAAAACAAAACAATCCCTCGTGTGCCTTAATACTTAATTTTTTTAAATTAAAAGGCACACTTTCAGAGAATTCTCTTAAATGAATGACTTCCAACATTAAAAAACATTTTTATTCTTCTAATGACATGAAGAAACTGGAATATAAATATATGTTTTAATTCACATAGGAAATTTGGCAGATTCAAATTATGCCAGAAAGTCACTTGCATCTCCTGTTTAAAAGACAACTGCATGCTTTGTTTTTCATACATACTGTATTGGTCTGAGTATAAGACTCACTTTTTTCTCCTAATTTAAGTTTTTTAACTAGGGGTGCGTCTTTTAATCAGACTGTTGCAATTTAATGCCAGTGATTTAATTATTATTTTTTAATAGCACCAAACTTTAAGGGTGCATCTTATAATCAGGTGCATCTTATACTCAGGACAATACGGTACATATTTTGGTCTCCTCTACTACCACCCTTCAAAGGTGGATGACACAGCAAGCAAAGAGTCAGGAACAAAGCTATATAGCTGTCCTTTGATCCCAGCACTCCTCCTTCTGAATATATCCTTCTTGCCTTCTACTTTGAAATAGAAAAGAGTCTGGCAGCAGCCCAGACCTGTGGGTCTTCTGCAGCTGCAATGGTTTGCTCTGATGCAGCTGAAGTAGCATTTCGAAGGCAGCACAGAACCAGTCAGCTTGGTTCCCTACAAGAAATCCTCCAGATTCCACAGAGCCCTAACTTGAACTGTGGTCCGCAGACTGGTGCCTGGATGGACAAAAAAATACTACTTCCATGGTTGTACATTGAAAAAACAGCTGGGGGAGGATTCGAAACAAAAATAAAAGAAGTGGCCTCAGGGGTTAAGCAGTTCCTTCCTTTGCTCGTATTTGCAGACTTCCACAACTGCTTTTCATTTTCTTTTTTAAAAAGGCAGCTGTTACACATCTCTGCTGTGTACCATTTAATCTGGCTTTCTGGTTCAGCTCAACATAAAGATGATGTATGGTTGTGTTGGCAGCTTAAAACATGGTTGGCTTATTACCAATGTGTAGTTTGGCCCCTTGTTCTTACTGACGTAGTAAGTTGAGTCTGGGTTGTACCACATCAGACTGCATATGAGGGTTGACATGATTTAATGTGCCTCTCTACAAATAAAATTTGGGACATTGTTGCATACCACCTTGAGGGGTTTTAAACTGGAAAGGCAGTTTGGAAATATTTTAAAATAATAAATAGACTCTTCTGTTTGATATGTTAAGTTTTTTTACATATTGGTACAGTATGTCTTTTCACAAGGGAGCATGCCATTGTTTACGTCCAGTGAAGTGGTACAAGAGAGACACAGGTTTATGAACTGAGTCTTATGCTACATGTATTTAACAATGTGATGCTCTTATTCTTTTCTAAGAGTTGAAGTTCCTAGTTCAAATCTCCACTTTCCCACAAATTCACTAGGTATTATTATGCAAGTCACTTTTTCTTAACCTCAGTTCCCCATCTGTAATATGGAGATGACAGTACTGACGGACTTGACTAACAGCGCAATCCTGAGCAATGCTTGACCGACGGAACTATCATTCCGCCAGAGCTGGGTATCACAGACGTGCCGCAAGCCACATTTTTGACACCCAGAGAGTAAGTGGCACCAGCGCCGAGGCCGGCGCTGCTTGCTCTCTGCAGGATTGAGGCCGCCGCCAGACACAGGTAAGGCGTGCGCCAGGGGAGCGTGGGGAGGGCGGAATGGGAGGGGGTGATTGGGTGGCCGACCCCGGGAAGGGTGAGGAATCCTTGGCGGCACGCTCTGCCGAATCCTACCCCCCTTCCTAGGGCTGGCCGGCATCACATGGGCATCCTGGATTTGCGCCGGCCATTTTGCCGGCGCACATCCGAGGAGACCCATTGGGGTGGCTGGGCCATTACCCTGAGGAGGCCTCTGCCTGCGCTGGCCCGATCCTGGATAGGATCCGGCGCAGCGTGCTTTTGCATGCTGCGGCGGTCCTAGACAGGATTGGGCTGCCCACTGTAAGAATTACAATAAAACAATTTATGTGTCATGTAGCTTGATTGGAAAGAATCTTTGCTACTTGTCTATCTATTTTCAGAATCAGTAGAAGTTAGAACAGTATGAACTAACCCAGGGTATACCTGCTATCTGAATATTTGGTGGTGTTTATCTGAACCAGTCTTCATCTTGTACAAAATATTGGCATTTAAACAGCATTTTGCATTTATCCTCCACCCTTCTCAGGTAAAACTGTGCTTATCTCAATCTTGGATTGTCCTTGACCAGAATTTTCCCCAAGGGAGTACTCTCAAAATAATCTCAAATTCCACACAGGGAAATATTTCTCATCAGCACATCCTAAATATTTTTAGACTAAATATTGCATTGTTATGCACTGGACCGGTATTCAATCACATTTGAGGAATATATCAAAATGGTTTCAGAAACTCACTCTCTATGTAAGCCGTTTACACTAATGAAAAGATGAATTGCCTCAGCAAGTTACTGAGAGCTGCTGGGTGCTCAGCATTTTTTAAAAAAAATCAATCCACTTATTTAAGAGCTTAAATATGGATTTACAAGTTTAGATAGTCATTCATTTTCATGCTTAAAAAATGGGTGTTACAAGAGTCTAAACTCTGCAGGTCCGGAGGTGAAAAACCTCTTCTCTCTATGAACAGAGATCTATGTGGTTCATGTCTCTGGAATGCAAGGGAGAAATCCAGTGTTTGGAACAGAATTTGGCATTCTGTGCACCTCAGCTTTCATTTTAAAATTAAACTAGCAACACAACCCTATGCATGTCTATCCAGAAGTAAGTCCCATTGTATTCAACAGAGCTTTCTCCCAGGAAAGTATATACAGTTTAGGACTGTAGCCTAATGGCACAATTCTGTCTAGACACAAGACTGGTGGAGCGCCACTCTGCCAGTCTAGGGTGTCGCAAATGTGCCATAAGGCACGTTTGCGTCAACCGGTAAGGAGATCATATGGGTGAAGAGGCTACCACCACTCTCCCCACCCCAGATCCCTAGGAGCGCCTGCCAGGGAAGGGAGGGCAGAACAAGGCGTTCCAGGAAGATGGGATTGGTTATCCGGGCCCGGGAAGGGATCAGTGGTGGCAACTCCACCAGAATCCTATCCCCCTTCCCGGGCCTAGCCACCGCTACATGGGCCACTCGAATGTGCACCAGCAAAAAAGCTGGCACACATCCAAGTAACCCCATCGGGGCGGTTAGGG
Organism: Plestiodon gilberti rubricaudatus; assembly: GCA_026170595.1. Taxonomy (NCBI): domain Eukaryota; kingdom Metazoa; phylum Chordata; class Lepidosauria; order Squamata; family Scincidae; genus Plestiodon; species Plestiodon gilberti. Next base: position 45,438,582 of record JANXHW010000002.1, read on the forward strand.
CTTTACCCTGGGAAAGGGAACAAATGACCTGCTGCCAGCTTTGCCCCCTGGATGTGGCGGAGGTTGCACCGGCCTCGCTGCATCGCATGACAATATATTGGCAAGGTCTACTGAGGGTAGAGGAATTCTGGGAAGGATTTCCAGTTGGCCTGAGAGTAAAACATTAATGCCCTGAACAGCTTGCTCTCCTCTTATGGCAACTGTAACCCTTAGACCAGAGGTTCCCAAACTAGGGTGTCGTGACACCCCAGCTGGGAACAAAGGGTTGCTACCCCCTCTAGGGGCGTGGTGACCCGCGGTGACATCAACAGCGCATCGAGGATTGCACCACCGCTGCAAACTAAAAATGGCTGTTTTACCTTCCCTGCTGGCTTTGGAGGTCCTCCAGGGTGTGTGGGAGCCTGCAGACCCCTCTGCAGGCCTCACCAAGTGTTGGAGCAGCCAAATGTCCCAGAAAGACACCATGGCTGATCATGCTGAATGCTGTTGAGAGGTCCAGCAGGACCAACAGGGATGCATTACTCCTTTCCAATCTTCAGCGAAGATCATCTATGTTGACCAGAGCAGTTTCATTTCCAAAGCCCAGCCTGAAGTTGGATTAAAAAGGATCCAGATAATCTATTTCATCCAGAGCCTTCTGGAGCTGAGACACCACCACCTGCTCAATCAGCTTGCCCAGAAAAGGAAGGTTGGAGACTGGCCTATAATTCCCCAACACAGTGGAGTCCAGGGAGGGTTTCTTCAGAAGGGGGCATGTCACAGCCTGTTTTAATGCCACTGGCCACACCACCCCCTCCATCAGAGATGTATTAACAACTATCCCAGTCCACTCTGCCAGCCCCTTCAAGAAGTTCTGATAAACTAAGCTGGACAAGGGTCAAGCAGGCAGGTGCTTGGCCTCACACTCTCGAGAATTCTTCTGACTACATCCTCAGGCTGTACAAGCTGAAAAGAATCCCAAACAACAGGACAAACAGGCACTGTGGGGACATCAACTGACACAGTCAATGTGGAGTTTAAGTCATGGCAAATGCAAACGATTTTATCTGCATAGTAATTAGCAAACTGATCACAATGGCAACGAAGTTGTCCTCCTCTCCCTTCAAGGAACCAGAAGGAGAAGATTCCGGTCAACTTGGAACAGCTCTGCAGGACGATTCTCTGCAGATGCAATGGTGGCAGAGTAAAAAGCCTTCTTCACTGCCACGGAATAGATTATATCATCAACTCTAGCCAGTGTCTGATCAGAATCATCGTGAGTTTTTTTTTGCCACTGTCACTCAAGACATCTGCCATGCTGCTTTATTGCCCATAGAGGCTTGAAAAACCAGGGAGCTGCTTTGGCTCTGAGGCAAGACAGAGGTCAGCTGTGTAACACTAACATACCGCTACAATTAGGTCTGCTGTGTCAAATATGGAACCATCCTTAGATACAGCGAGATATGAACGGATTTGGAGTTTGAAATGTTAAGGTAATATGACTGCAGTTAATTTGCATGATCCACACCAACTGGCTATATAAGAACAGGAAGAAAAACTAGTCATGTATGACTAGTTTTGCAAACAGACTCAGCACTGTATGGAACAATGCTTATAATTGGTTAACATGAACATGATGCAGAAAATAAAAGCAGAAAAACAATTAATTCTTATTCTCTTGGTGCAACTGAGATTGGCCATCAAATTCTGTAGCATCAATAAAGGCTAAACTAGTTTTAGTCTCAACTATGGTTTAATCAAGGTGACCAAAAATGAGTAATACAGGATATTTCCATTGCCAACTTTTTAATAGTCCCAACCATATTAATTCACGAAAACCATCAAACTTGCAAATGCTAACGCTACAAATGAGAAGTCAACTGTGGAAGGTACAAGATCTGAAATTGCTGTTGTGGGCAATTATGAAGAGGCAGGGGAGTTATCTCCTCCTGCAGATAATACATATTTCTTTAGGAACTCTGAGGATATAATAAATCATATAGAAAGCTACACTACATACAGAGTCAGGTCAATGATCTGCCTTCCCAGAACTCTCTATTCTGATTGGCAGAAGCTCACCGGTGTCTTGCATAGATCTTTAACTGCAGATTTCACTCCAGTTTCACTCACTGAAATCTGATTAAACTTGCAATCATGCATGCAAAGCATGTGGTCTGCCACTGAGCTGTTTTCTGCCTTAGAAACACAGATGCAGCTTCTCCTATCTGAGTCTTGCAGCAATCTAGCTGCCTGCTTTCCACCACTGAACTGAAAAGCAAGGAGGAAGCTCTGTTTAGCAGAGCATCACCAGCATTTAAGCTCCTAACATAAAAGTAAACAGGTCTCTGACTGCAAGCGCACAATCTAAATAAAAAACACAACGCACAAAGGGGACTTGGAGGGGAGAGAAAAATGTTGAACTCACTGAAGCTAAAGGCAACCTAGAAAAGACATGACATCTATAAAATAGCTAACTTGAAAATAAGAGGGAAAGGATCAAAAAGGACATCAAGAAGGAAATGTGAGGGGAAAAAACATTGGATTTTTAACAATTTCAAAAGAGGACAAAAAAGAGGCATGGTAAATAACCAAAGGAAGACCACACCGCATATAAAAAGTCATGCAAGAGAAAGCAAGAAGATGAGAAATGACACAACTGAGTTGAAGTACAGTACTGGTACTGTATTTCATAAGAAAATTAGTATTTCATGAGTGGAAGGAGCAAAGAAAATAAATAAAATGAAACAAAGATAGATACCAAGAGGCAAGAGTACATAGAAAAGAAAAAAACATACACATATGGCCTTCAACTCTACATTATCAGGGCAGAAGAAACTGCCTTGACAAAATCTCATGCAACCGCTGAACCATGAGCTGTCCATCGAAAGGTCGGCAGTTCGAATATACGATGGGGTGAGCTCTCGTTGCTTGGCCAGCTCCTGCCAACCTAGCAGTTCCAAAGCATGTTAATGCGAGTAGATAAATAGGTACCGCTTGCTGGAAGGTAAACAGCGCTCCATGTTCCAGCCGCATGCTATGCGCTGCGGCAAGGAGAGTCATGCCGATCACATGACCACGGAGGCGTCTTCGGACAACGCTGGCTCTTCGGCTTTGAAATGGAGATGAGCACCACACCCTAGAGTTGGACACGACTGGACTTAATTGTCAGGGGTCACCTTTACCTTAGACATGCATAGGATTGTGCTGCAATTTTCCTTGACTTTGGTTTTTGAAAATACAACTTACAATATTTACAAAGTTATTACATATTTCTTGTCAGTATCAGTGGAACCTAGATTTGAGCTGCCAGTATCTAGCAGTCAGGCCCAATAAATTAACATGAAGAAAAAAAACAAGCAATTTGGCACAATACTAGAGTACCGTACTATGGAATGCTTTCAAGGAGACAGAGAAACAGCTCCTCATGACGTGAAGGTGTGTGATCAACTCTGACTCAGGGAGAGATCAGAACAGGCTTTGGGGCAAAGTAGCAAAATGTTGGACTATTGGATTACAACAAATTTAATAGACTGTGAATGATTAAGAGTGTTGTACAATCCCACAAAAAAATTATGGAAACAATGGTAAACTGTAGAGTCATTTCATGTGAGTGTGAAGTTCTTGTGCAACAATAACAACAAAATCTTGCTTGCACGCACTATTGCTTAAAAGATGTTGAAACATGGTTAAAATATGTGAAGGGAGTTTGTCAATATTTCCAAATAATCTGGACAGTTAAACTGACAACAGCCCAGTGTTTCTCAATGTTTCTCAAAAACCATTATAAAGATACTAGGCAACAGGGAACAGTCTATCTCTTTGGGTTGACATTGCTGCAGTGCAACAGAAGTTCTATATTAGCCGTGGGCCAGACTTTTTTGAACCACTAGCGAAAGTGCTATCTATAGCAAAATACATTTGAAAACACTGCCATTTTCCTTAATGGCAAATGTACACAAAATGAGTGACCCTAGTGGTCCTCTGAATAGTTTTATTTTTAAACCACAGTCTTATAATAAGGAATTAATTAGAATGCATCATTTACTGCTGTGTTGGGTAATGGTTTAATAGTTCAGGCATACGGCTTATAGGAATCTCAGCCTCATAAAAAGGGACTCTACAGTTCAATTATTTTAGATTCTATTCTGCAGTGATCCACGTCTTTACAGGCTGTGTAGGGCCATACAATCTGTGGCAGGGAGTAGGTCACAGTTTTAAATCAGTCCAGGTCTGTACAAAAAAAACAAGCTGTGATGGCCCTTGATAGCTAAACAGATTATAAATATAGCTCTTCCAGCAAAGCATAGGTTCATACCATCTACCTACTCTACCAGATTAACTGCAGTCAAAATACAGATAACTCACAGCAATGTTTTCCTTGTCATCATTCATGAAAACACTTATTTATGTTAGCACTCCTATTGGATCCTTCACCTTCTGAAGTTGGAACATAGAATTGTTTTCTTTTCTTATCAATGGGGCAGAAACATGAATTATAATAATTACCTTAGTCATGTTGCCCAAGCACAAATGCCCTCAAAAGCCAGAAACTGCAAATTACTAACTCCTTTACGATGCTGGTGTCTGCACTCTGCAAACAACTAATTTCTGAGGCCAAAGTCCGGTCTGTTCCTGGCAATGGAATTACTTGCCAAGACGCGCTATAGAAAAAAGAGCAGATGCTGCATGCATCTATAAGATGCATCCAACCTTACCAACATTAATGGCGCAATCCTGCCTAACATTAGGCCAGCGGAACGAACACTCCGCTGGCCTAAGGAGTTGCAAACATGCTGGAAAACACGTTTGCGGATCCTCAGGAGTAAACGGTGCTGGCACAGAGGCTGGCACTGCTCACTCTGGCACTTACCCGAACCTATGCCAGCCGCCGCAGGTAAGTCCCGCACCGGTCAGCACAGGGGAGGGCGGGCAGGTGTGGCGAGGGAGGAGGTCCGTTGGGTGGCCCAGACTGGAAAGGGGCAGGGATATCAGCACTGAGTTGCACCGATATCCTATGCCCTGTCGCAGCCTAGGCAGGCCTTGCACGGCCTCCCCGGATGTGTGCCAGCTCCAGAGCTGTCACGCATCCAAGGAGCCTCACTGCAGCCTCCGGGGCTTACACTGGGGGAAGGGGACAAATGTCCCCTTTCCCCAAGGTGAGCCTGGACCGCGCTGGCGTGGCCCACAATGGGCCTAGGATGCATCGGCCGACCCTTTAGGTCGGTCGCTGCATCTTAGGCAAGATTGGGGTGCTTGAGTACTTCTTAATTAATACTCACAGTTCACTGCACAATAAGACATGGGAAGAAACACAGGATCAATCTTATACAAATCCATTCTGCAATTGTGAAAACTAATCCTAGGCCACAGATGTTAGATATGTGCTGTATAAATAGCTGATTTCCCATTTGCACAGAGAAGCACAAAGAATGGTGCTCAATAATCCTACCAGTGGACACATCGTGGTAAGATAGCATTCAAGCCCTGTCTTAATAGTTACATTAAAGACCCAGCATAACTAAGACTGCAGATAATCTTTTAGATATATGAGCCATACAAAACAGAGGCTTACTTTGAGTCCTTGCTGAGTGCAGGAGCCATTTTTTCTTTACTCTCAGCCAGGGAATCTATGAAGTCAATATTAGTGTATTTACATAAGGATATCCTCAAGACACAGCCTAATACTTATCCCTGACACCACCATTCCTGTTATAAAATAACAGCTAAATACTAGAGAGTAACTTCTGCCTTGTTCTACAAATCAGGCTCCATAGGGGATTGTAAAACTTCCTAAAGTGCATGTTATGTGGCTGGGTCCCTTTCACAGATAGAAACAAAGAACAAAATTCAGTGTTGAATGCTGCAATCAATTTTAGAAGCCCATGCTGGACCCTGGAGGCTACCATGAATTACACAGAAAGATGCTTCTCATCACCAACAGGCTGACTTGCGCCTAATAGGCTGCAGAGCCACTGCTCCCTTCTCTCACTACTGAATAATCCTACAGTGCAATTTTAGGCATTTCTATTCAGAAGTCTACTCCCCACTCACTTCAATGGGATTTACTTCCAGGTAAATGCGTATAGGACTGCCGCCCTAGTCATCCAGAGGTAGGACTTCTAAGGCTATATTGTAGGCACATTTTACCTGGGAGTAAGCCCCACTGAGCACAGTGGCACTTTGTTCCAGGAAAATGTGTGAAGGATTTCACTGTACAACAGATAATGCAGTTTTTGGTCAGGTTTTAATTTCAGCATACATTTCTGAATAAAACAAAGAAAAACTCTTCTCCCTCTCAGAGAGAGAGAGAGAGAGAGAGAGAGAGAGAGAGAGAGAGATCATTGACTAATCAAACTTTCTTTGCTCTCCTGGCCATTTGGTTCCATTAAGCTTCCAGACTAGGAGGTTACAGGCTCAAGGCGCCAACATGCTGCACGTGTCTCGCTGCGTCGTGTCCTGAAGTCGATTCTGATTGCTCCGCGTCCCACCCCCACAACACCGAACGCGGCCTCTCATTGGTCGAAGCTCGATTTATTCAATCACACCGGAACGCCCTTCGGCCAATGAGAGGCCGCGTTCAGTTTTGTGAGGGCGGGATGCGGAGCAACGCGTTGGGCCAATCAGAATTGACACGTCGATCACTCCGGGACACGACGCAGCCAGACGTGTGCGGTGTGTCACACGCTTTAGTTCTTACAATGCTGCAACTGGACAAACATCAGAAGAACTGGTGCTGACAGAGTCTTTCACAACTCTTACTCTTTTGGTTCCACTATACTGAATTTCACAGTGGTGCGCACTCAGTCATGACATTTCCAATGAGTGCCTTCCAAGATAGCAATGCAGACATTGCTATTAATTTTAAATCCATTTTAAAAATTCTACTCTTAGGTTATAATATTGAATACAATTTATCTGCAGCAGTTCTTCAAACTGCATTTCTGTCATGTGTTCAGCTATGATAATCTCTTCACGGAATGGCTGGGTAGTCTCCCTCACCAGCAGCCTGTCAATAAAAACAAAGCTGTCTTTCTTTTTTTCTTGTTAAAAATTTAAAAACTAAAAAAGAGCCTAAGAAAACACCGTTAATTTTATTCCAAGGGCACAACAACAGAGCTAACATCTAGAGCATCCTGAGCTCCTCTTCCCTTCATGTTGTCACAACAAATCTTCTGCCAGTGATTGATGTTGCTGCCTGCCAAGGAGCTTTTCCACAGAGAGCAATGTTCTTGCCTTGCCTCTGGTGGAGTTCATCCCCTTCCTGGAGGCTCTATGCAGCTGCATGGTTCAAGAAAAATAATCTCGCCTGCAGAAGAATACACCAAACTGGGATGTGTTTATTTCAAGGCTTTCCCAATGGAGAATGCCCCTAGCCCCTTAAAATGTTTAGCCTTCCACTTCCACGTATACTACCTAAAATAAATCAACTTCCACGTAATATCCCAGTGGATATTACAGTTCGAAATTAAGAAGAGAAAAGATTACCCTGAAGTACTTTTCGTTTGGATGCGCTGCCTACAACACAAAAAGGAATTCCATTTGAAAGACAGAAGTTACAGAACTACACCCCTGTCTCAAGTCTTGGTGTTATTTTTCATGTATACTCAGATCTCATACCTAAGACAGAAAACCAAATGCCCATTTACCTTTCACAGCCCTCTCTTTTATTCCTACAGATTTGATTCTGTCATTTTTTGTACCACATCGATCTCTCTCGGCATTATCTGTGGCTTCTGTGGGCTGAAGTCTTTCCCTCAATTATTCTCCACTTTTGTTCACGTAATGATATGAAGTAAGGTACGAAGGTATGTACCTAGACTTCTTTTTGCTCATTTGCGGGAGTGAGAAAATACAGGAATTAATATTTAATTCCTGAATAATTGTCACATAAGTAATTAACACAGCTTGCCTTTGTTTATGTGAACACAGCACTAGAGCTTGTGTACACTGTCAGGTTTTGTAGGATAAACCCACAAACCCTATCCCCTGCTAACTGGGCAAGAGGCACTTTTTCAATTGGTGCTCCTCTTATATTTAGCAGGGAGAGAGTAACTGCCCCCTTTCACCCCAGCACAGTCTCTTTTCTGGTGGCTGTTTGCTGGTGTTCTTCTGCATCTTTTTTAGATTGTGAGCCCTTTTGGGTCAGGGAGCCATTTAATCATTTGATTTTGTCTGTAAACTGCTTTGTGAACTTTTTGTTGAAAAGCGGTATATAAATAATAATACTGTTAATATCCTCATAAACAGTGGAAGATTCTCACTTCTGCCTAGCCACTGCTGAAAAGTATGTGGCTACCTTAAGATGAACTCAGCAGGTACCTTTTGGCATCACAACCAAAGAGTGAAACGAAGCACACAACTGTTAGAGCTGGTTTCAGATGCCCTATTAAAAACCACAGGAGCCAGTTTGACATCTCATCCAAAAGCAATTTTTGACCTGCATCAGCTGCAGATTACCTAGGGTAGGGTACATAAACAGGTAGGTATTTGTGAAATGATGAGCTTGGGGAGACTCAGCTTGTCTTTGGTGGCAGTACCAGGGCAAAAATATATCTGGGTGGAGCAGGGAAGTGACAAATTTAGGAAGCTGAGCCAGACCAGGGTTTCAGACAGGCATTTTTCTCTGCCCTACCTGGAGATGCCAGGGGTTGATCCTGGGACCTTGATGCAAGCAAAGCAGGTGCTCTATAACTAAGCCGGTTATAGGTGCTCTAATATAACTTTTATATTGAGACGTATAAAATTATGCATAGGATGGAGAGAGTGGATAGAGGGAAATTCTTCTCCCTCTCGCACAACACCAGAACCAGGGGACATGCACTAAAATTGAGTGGAGGGAGAGTTAGAACGGACAAAAGAAAATATTTCTTTACCCAGCGTGTAATTCATCTGTGGAACTCCTTGCCACAGGATGTGGTGATGGCACCTGGCCTAGATGCCTTTAAAAGGGGTTTGGACATATTCATGGAGGAAAACACCATCATAGGTTACAAGCCATAAGCAACCTCCTGGTTTTAGAAGTAGGTTTTCTCTGTGCCAGGTGCAGGGGAGTGGCAGCAGGAAACAGGTTATCTTGTTGGCTGTGTGCTCCCTGAGGCATCTGGTGGGGCCACTGTGTGATACAGGAAGCTGGACTAGATGGGCCTTTTGGCCTGATCCAGCAGGGCTCTTCTTCTTATGAAGCCTCAGTCCGTCACCCATGTTAGATTTCTGAGAGAAAAATAATGGTGTGTTCCACATTAAATGCCCCCATTCTAAACACAAACAAAAGTGAAGCTGAGGCAAATGGCTTTTTTATGCAGTATATACTGACTGATAACGAAGAAAAGCACTCCAAATATGTAAAAACTGTATTTCCTTTAAGTTTCCACAAAGGACCAGGAACAGCATTCTGCCAGTCGTGTGTGGCAACTGCATGCGTGTATCGTGTTTACACGGACTGGTGTACAGCTCCTCAATGCGTGAGGGGTACACAGCACGGCGGCGTGTGTGTGGTTGCCACGCACACACCCAGGCCAGCATACATGCCACAACACAACTTTTGGGTGACATACTGTCACGTCTGAAGAGACCCTGAAAGTAGACACTTATGCGAAAGCGGCCAACCTCCGCCTCCTCCTTTAGCACCATGTGTCTGGGAACGACCAGGGCTACCCGCCCGAATTAACGAGCGCAGCCCAACGTGAGGGGATTACCCTGAGCTGTCCAAAGCAAGCAAGCAAGGGCCTCCTCCCCAGATCTCTTTCCCGCCGGGACTGGAACCTTCTTCCACCGGGCTTGGAAGCCTGGCGCAGCGGAGCAAAACAAAAGCCTCCTCCTCGGCAAAGCAGCCCCCGCTGAAAGACCGCCCGTGTTTGGGCTTCCAGGAGGCGGAGCTGCGAGCTGGCGGTGGGAAGGTTCAGGGCGGTTCTTATGGGCTGTGGGGCGGGCTGAGGCTGCTCGGCGTCAGGAAGACAGTCGCGGCCGCTCGCTTCAACCCGGGAAAAGCCTCGGGCCAGTCGTCAAGCACTTGGAGAGGCGGTGGCTCTGGGGTGAGTAGTCTCTCTCTGGAAAGGGGCGAGGAAGAGAAGGCGCTTCCACGCCCGGCGGAAGGCAAGTTGCTCCCTTCGCGCGGGCTGCACCGTCAGCTTGGCCAGGCGGCTGCGCCTTCCCTTCGGCTCCGTGGGCCAGCTCGCCGCCCTTCTCCGGACTCCCGCTGGACTCCCATATATCACTCCCCTCCCAGCAACGGGTGTCCCGCTTGCCCTGCCGGCTTGCCCCAGTCATTTCCTTCCTGCTCTCCTTGTACGCCCTGTCGCTCCCTCCCGGGACCATGTTGGGTTTGGGCAACCCGTGGGCACCTGCCTCTGCCCTCGCCCTCCCCAGTGGCGTGAATGCGGGTCTTCTTGCCTTGCATTCTTTCCGCTGCTGCTGCTGCTGATTATTATTTTGCCGTGGAGCAACTTTTTCAGTAGTGCCCGGACAGAGGCTGATTGATTAGGTAGGGGAGGCTGGGAGCAAACTTGGATACTGCCCGAGGTGGGGTGGGGGGAGCACGGCATGCTCCTCTCTCCTCTGGGTCTGGGGACAAGTGGCGATCCGCTGGGAGGCCGCCACGAGAGGTTGGACCCAGGCTTTTCGGTATCCTGCCTTCCTCGCTCCCTGACTGGTTTCGGGGCTGGTGGTTGTGGTTGTTTGGGATTGGGAGCTGCTTCTTCCGAGACGGTGACTGGACGAGGAAGAGTGTAAGCTACAGCTGCGGGCAAAGCAGAGCCTTTCCCTGGGGAAAGAATAATCCTTTTTGGTGACTGCTGCTGGCGAGAGAGTTTAAGGATCTCTCCAAGAGATAACAGTCCCCCTCCTTCCCTCCTGGTAGGGGTTTATCACTGGCACACATTCGGCTCACCCTTTTCTTTTGCCCCTTTCCCACTCATCTGTGGAGCTTATCAAATCATAAATCGCGGCTTCACGCTTTTAAGATTTAATCCGTTATTTCCGATCCACTGGGAAGGACGACAGCCAGGACCAGCGTTATTTCGCACAGCATGAGGTTTTACCTCCCCTTTGGTAAGGAAGGCTAGGAGTGAACGGCTGTGCTTCTCTCTTCAAAGTTTCCCCTGCCGCCTTCCATTAATCCTAAGAGTCTTTTGCGGTTGGGCGAAAGACAGAAACACTGCGGGACACTTTGGCATGCTTTGCATTAAAAATGTTGTTTGCAAATAATACTGCGATGGGAGGGAGATCTTGAGAGAGCCTCCAATCTAAACGTGCTCTATTATAAGTGATGCACTGTATACCTAAATATAGTGCTCCTTATTTTCACCATCTGTGGCATTAGTCATTTTAAATTGTCTTAAAGCCAGCCCATAACATGGTGCCACTTTACATTTTGTGTCCATCCTCCTTCTCTCTGTGTGTTCCTCTTCATACCACCCTCCGATACTTACACGGACTGGTGTACAGCTCCTCAATGCGTGAGGGGTACACAGCACGGCGGCGTGTGTGTGGTTGCCACGCACACACCCAGGCCAGCATACATGCCACAACACAACTTTTGGGTGACATACTGTCACGTCTGAAGAGACCCTGAAAGTAGCCACTTATGCGAAAGCGGCCAACCTCCGCCTCCTCCTTTAGCACCATGTGTCTGGGAACGACCAGGGCTACCCGCCCGAATTAACGAGCGCAGCCCAACGTGAGGGGATTACCCTGAGCTGTCCAAAGCAAGCAAGCAAGGGCCTCCTCCCCAGATCTCTTTCCCGCCGGGACTGGAACCTTCTTCCACCGGGCTTGGAAGCCTGGCGCAGCGGAGCAAAACAAAAGCCTCCTCCTCGGCAAAGCAGCCCCCGCTGAAAGACCGCCCGTGTTTGGGCTTCCAGGAGGCGGAGCTGCGAGCTGGCGGTGGGAAGGTTCAGGGCGGTTCTTATGGGCTGTGGGGCGGGCTGAGGCTGCTCGGCGTCAGGAAGACAGTCGCGGCCGCTCGCTTCAACCCGGGAAAAGCCTCGGGCCGGTCGTCAAGCACTTGGAGCGGCGGTGGCTCTGGGGTGAGTAGTCTCTCTCTGGAAAGGGGCGAGGAAGAGAAGGCGCTTCCACGCCCGGCGGAAGGCAAGTTGCTCCCTTCGCGCAGGCTGCACCGTCAGCTTGGCCAGGCGGCTGCGCCTTCCCTTCGGCTCCGTGGGCCAGCTCGCCGCCCTTCTCCGGACTCCCGCTGGACTCCCATATATCACTCCCCTCCCAGCAACGGGTGTCCCGCTTGCCCTGCCGGCTTGCCCCAGTCATTTCCTTCCTGCTCTCCTTGTACGCCCTGTCGCTCCCTCCCGGGACCATGTTGGGTTTGGGCAACCCGTGGGCACCTGCCTCTGCCCTCGCCCTCCCCAGTGGCGTGAATGCGGGTCTTCTTGCCTTGCATTCTTTCCGCTGCTGCTGCTGCTGATTATTATTTTGCCGTGGAGCAACTTTTTCAGTAGTGCCCGGACAGAGGCTGATTGATTAGGTAGGGGAGGCTGGGAGCAAACTTGGATACTGCCCGAGGTGGGGTGGGGGGAGCACGGCATGCTCCTCTCTCCTCTGGGCCTGGGGACAAGTGGCGATCCGCTGGGAGGCCGCCACGAGAGGTTGGACCCAGGCTTTTCGGTATCCTGCCTTCCTCGCTCCCTGACTGGTTTCCGGGCTGGTGGTTGTGGTTGTTTGGGATTGGGAGCTGCTTCTTCCGAGACGGTGACTGGACGAGGAGGAGTGTAAGCTACAGCTGCGGGCAAAGCAGAGCCTTTCCCTGGGGAAAGAATAATCCTTTTTGGTGACTGCTGCTGGCGAGAGAGTTTAAGGATCTCTCCAAGAGATAACAGTCCCCCTCCTTCCCTCCTGGTAGGGGTTTATCGCTGGCACACATTCGGCTCGCCCTTTTCTTTTGCCCCTTTCCCACTCATTGGTGGAGCTTATCAAATCATAAGTCGCGGCTTCACGCTTTTAAGATTTAATCCGTTATTTCCGATCCGCTGGGAAGGACGACAGCCAGGACCAGCGTTATTTCGCACAGCATGAGGTTTTACCTCCCCTTTGGTAAGGAAGGCTAGGAGTGAACGGCTGTGCTTTTCTCTTCAAAGTTTCCCCTGCCGCCTTCCATTAATCCTAAGAGTCTTTTGCGGTTGGGCGAATGACAGAAACACTGCGGGACACGTTGGCATGCTTTGCATTAAAAATGTTGTTTGCAAATAATACTGCGATGGGAGGGAGATCTTGAGAGAGCCTCCTATCTAAACGTGCTCTATTATAAAAGTGATGCACTGTATACATAAATATGGTGCTCCTTATTTTCACCATCTGTGGCATTAGTCATTTTAAATTGTCTTAAAGCCAGCCCATAACATGGTGCCACTTTACATTTTGTGTCCATCCTTCTTCTCTCTGTGTGTTCCTCTTCATACCACCCTCCCCTCTCAATTTCTCTCCCATCTTTTCCTCTTCTTTTTTCTCCCCTTAAAAAAAATCCAAGCAAAATAAATGGTGGTAGTGTTGCTCCTCTTTGTTAGGGTGCAGCTGAGTTTTGGGCCTAATCCTGACTCCCAACAGTTGCAGTCGACTTGTTTATTGTATAACAATTCTCCATTTATTGTATAACAATTCTCCATTCTGTGTGTACAATATCAGCTTAATATGACACTTTCTGTTTCTCAGATCTGCAGTGTTGTCAGTTTCAGGCCGTGCTGGGAACTACTTGTATAGTGATGTTGGTTGAAACTTTGACAAGCATAAGCTGCTGAGAAAAACCACCTTGTTTTTTTTGCAAAGTTTAGTGTTAAGGCAAAGGTACAAAGTCCCTTTACATCTCTGGTGTTCAAGGACTGTATTTACAAATAACTGTAGACTTGATTTTTCAAACATGCACACGTTTTCATATTGAATCAGTATGTTAGCCGTCATCACACAGGGCCTGCAACATGAGAAATGAAGAACAATACTTTGCATTGGACCAGCTAGTCTCTTAAAATACGAAAAGCTGCTTTTGAGCTATGTTTTTGAACTACATGTAAAGCCTGGTTAGCCGACTTCCAATGTCCTGTACTGGTAAATGTTATCTATTCTCAGGCTAATTGATCCTCAGAATGTTTTATAATGGGAAGATAACTAGAACCCAATACTCTCACCTTCAGAAGGAGCTTCTTTGTCATACACTGTGCTTATTCCCCCCCCCCCATATAATGAAAGGACACGATACTGATTTGTTGTAAGTTATTATGAGTGGTGCAAGACTAGATTTCCTTTTATCAGGGTGATGTTTTTGAATATTCTTTACAAACTTCATTAACCTCTTGGAATTCTAACTGGCTTTCTCAATAGAAATTATGGTTTCTGGGTGAATGGTGAATATATAGTTGCTGTTTGATATCAAAATAAGTAGTACTCATAAATATTAAACCATGTATTTTAGTGTTCAGGTTGACCTTTTGAAGCACTTAACATTAACATTACAGTGATATGACCCACAGGCTTTAAAAAAAATCTTTGTGATTAAAAGCAGCCATAGAACATATCTGGCTAGTCAGTACCAAACTACAGCAGAATGACATAGTGTTTTGCAGGTGAAAGATCCAGAAGTGGAGAGTTGTGTGTGCTCTGCTTTGGTGGTGGTGGTTACGGTGGCGTCACTATGCCTCCCCCCACCACCGGAAGTGGGGCGAGAGGGTGGGCCAAACACCGCCTTCGTTGCCGCCCGCTGTTCCCACTGCCAAAACGGTGCAGTTGTCTCCCTCCCCTGCCACTTTGTGTCTGCTTGTCATCTGGGGCACCCCCGCCCCCGACAATACTTTTGGGTGGTTATTCCTATAGCGCCATCAACAACATATTTACAACAGATGGGAGGACAGGTCTGTGCCCCGAGGTGCTCACAATCTAGACAATAGGCATAAGAGAGAAAAGACAGGAAGGGGGAAAGAGTGATGGTAGGGTAAATGTGGAAGAACATGTGATTATTTCATGTATACATGCTCAAGATTAGTTACAATAGGGTAAAGGAACTACAGGTGGGCCCCCATATCCACTGATTCACTATCCACGGTTTCAGTTACCCACGGATCGTGGGGACCCCCCAGGCTTTTACTTTTTTCCCAGTAAGCTTCGTTTCTTCCTTAAAGAAACAGGAGAAGCAGCCTCTGGCTGCTTATTACAGGCAAGTAGAACGAGACTAAGTACTAGAGAGGCTCTGCAAGGTTAACAGAAACCTTGCAGAGCCTCTCTAGGACTTAGTCTCGTTCGACTTGCCTGCAATGGAGGCTGCTTCTCTGTTTTAAGGAAGAAACAAAGCTTGCTGAAAGAAAAATAAGAGCTGGGGGGGGGCAAGCATGCCTGCCTGCAGGGGAGGCAGGGTGGGGGGGCCCTCAGGAAACCATGGAGGGGGTGTTCGCTCTTATCTACGGTTTCAAGTATCCACGGAGGGGCCTGGAACATATCCCCAGCAGATAAGGGGGCCCACCTGTATAGAGTTGTGCTAAAGGCTTCATGAGCAAGGTGGGATTCGAAAAGAAATTTTGAAGGACTTTGGGAGGAAGCATCACACACATGATTTGGGAGACAGTTCCTAGCATAAAGGGCAGCAAGGAAGAAAGGATGTTTGTTGTAAGAGCAGAAAACTTTTGGATGATGAAGGAAGAGTGACGGTCACAGGCAGAAGCATTGACCAGATATGAGAGCAGAGAGGCCAGGCCATGGAGTGGTTTGAAGGCAAAGAGCAGGGGCTTGTGCTGGATCTGAAAGCAAACAGAAAGCCAGTGTGTAGAGTTTTCAGAAGAGGTGTGATGTGATTGGAGTGACAAATGAGGGCTGAGGTGAGACAACAGAAGACCAGAGAGGAGAAGTCTTCAGTCGTCAAGGCGAGAGATGACTGGGGTGTGAACTAGACTAGAGTTTTTACTGAGGGAGCAGAGAGGAAGTGCGGTGTTGCAGAGGAGAAGTGACATAATTTGTCTACAGACTGGATCTGGGGAGGGAATGAGACAGAGGAGTCAAAGATAAAACCAATTGTGGCAATTACCCCCCCCCCAAACAACAACAACAACACAAAACCAGAGAAATGTGGTTACCATTCTGCATGGGAAGCTGCTGTATCTGAAGCAATTCTACATATGATTGTGGCAGTTATTAATTATAGCTGTACTTTTCATCCCCCAGAAGAGGGGCTGTGTTAATAATGTGCTAAATTAACACTACCTGGCTGAGCTGCTGTGCTGTCCAGTTTGCTGAAATGGGTTTCGAGCTCTGGAGGCACCAACCAATCCTGAAGCTTAATGATGGGAAGTGAGGGGAACTGTAGGAAAGCGGAGGCCAGTTCAGAGTTGCTGTGAGCCAGGCAGGTGCTCTGTTTAAGTTGCAACAATGGTTGGACAGGGAGTAAAGTACCTCGGAACTGCATCTCCTGGCTTGGAGCTGTTGATACCGTTTAATTGGTTTGCTCCAGCATCTCTGAATCTCAAGTAGACTTGACTTGAGAGGCGTTGCATAAGTTCTTGCAGTGTTGCTCAGCATGGCTTTGTTGTGGATTGGGCACCTGATTGATACCTTTGTAAATCCAAGATGGCATGGTAGCTTTTTATGTTGGTTATCCTTATATAGGCTGGATATTATCCAAATTAGTTTATGTAGTGCAAAAAAGATGGCAGTGACCTGCGACAGTGCTGGTACAGAAAGGAATACTAATTCAAGAATGGAGAAAACTGCAGCATATTGTTGTCGTCAGTGAGGTATAAATGAGGCTTGAGTATACCATGACACATCTTTCAGACACTGGAGCTATACTTGAGAGCCATCTACCTGTGCAATGTTCCTTGTGTCTGTTTGCCTTTGCCTTCTAAACTGGTTCACTAGTGTGGGCAGGCAAAGTACTGTCAGAAAGCTGCAAGGCAGGAGGAAGTAATAAGCTGTGTTTGGAAAGCCTGCAGCCTTTCACTGTGGAGAACCATTATCTGGCTGAGTAGCTATTTCTGGCAGATAGTCTTGTATTTCATAAACTTTGGTAGGTGCTGTTCACCAAGTATTACTGCTTAACTTCTATTCCTTTCTGAAAGGTATGGTTCACCCTTGCCATTTCACATCCTGTGAAATCAATATGGCTGCTAGTTTAAATAAAGGGGCTTGGCTGTCTTCAGTTTACTGAATGTGTCCTCCCTGTTTCTGAAATAAAAGGTGAGCCAGCAATTAGAGAGTGGGTTGATCTGTGTGGATCCGGCTATGTACATCTGCTTTTGGTCTAGCATTGTTACTAGTCTTCACTTGCCCTGGGGTAGTGTTCTTGCTTCTGATGTGTAAGGGTGTATAACTTCAGTCAGCTGTCAACCTTGCAGCATCTGATTATTTCTGTCAATCCGATGTCAGTTTGAGGACAGGGAAAGTACTTACAAGAAGAAATGCTGTGACTTAAATATTACATGCTCCAGACAGGTGGAGAGGCAGTTATCTTTCAACCCCTGGAGCTCTTGTCAAGTTCCATTTTATATGGCTAACAGAGTTGCTCATCGTGTATCCTGTGTCTTAAAATATACATGGAGGAGAGTATGTGTGTGGGTAGCTCTGTTAGACAAAGGAACTTCCGTAGATCTTGCTTGCATTTTAACATACTAGAAGCTCAAGCAGTAGTAAAGCTAGATTGGTGTAATATTAACAAATCTAGTTTATTGACTGTCTGAATCCTTTGAGGCCACCTCTTCTTCTGCCAATTTTTTTTAACCTCCAAAGTTGAAAGCGTTGGAAGCTAATATAGCCTGCGTTCTGTGCATACCTACAAATAGAGCCCTCGGTTAACTCTTTGAAAGACCTAGGGAATGCAGCAGTACAATTAGAAATTGGGCTTTCTTAAATATGTAATTGGAAGTAATTGGGTGGTTCATCTAAATGTGTTAGTTTGGTATACCCTTCTACAGCTTCTGTTCTGTAAACTCTCAACTTCCCCAACCTTGTTGCACATGTACTAGCTGTCTATTCAAAGCTAGCAGCTCTCACCTAGGACTAACCGCAATCCTGTGTAAGATGCAGCGGCCATCCTAAAGGGCTGGGTGCCGCATCCTGTGCAGTTTCCGGGCAGCCTGGGAGCACCTTGAGAGAAGGGGACGTTTGTCCCCTTCCCCGGGTGCAAGCTGGCTGGGGCCCTATGGGCCTCCTCGGATATATGCCAGCTATGAAGCTGACGTACATCCGAGGTGGGGGAGTAAGGCCGGCCAGGCACGGAAATGGACCTAGGATATCGACGGAGCTCGTCACCGATATCCTTGCCCTCCCCCAGCCTGGGCCGGCCAATGGTCCCCCCCCCCAGCTGTCCCGTTCTGCCCTCCCCCTGCACCAACTGGTGCAGGACGTACCTCTGCCGGCCTCCGTGCCGGTGGCCCTTACTCTAGAGTAATTGCAAACATGCTTTATGGCACATTTGTGATGGCTAGAGTGGTGGAGCTCACGCTCCACTGCTCTAGAGTTGGAGAGGATCAGGCTGTAAATCCCCAGTATGAGCATGCTTTTCCTAGGGTCCCTCTTTACCTGACACTCTGTTACCAATTCCCAGTTTTATATCTTTTTTGCTCTTGCTACTATCTCAGGCTTATCAAAAGGAAGTTCAGAAGAAGTCATGAATTTTTATGACAAGGAAGTCCTTTGCATTAAGGCTACCTGGTGAGTAGTTGAAGTTAGGGCTGGGGCTGGACAGGGCAGGGCTGCATATTCTAATCCTCAAGGATATCTTTTCTCAGCTTGCTTAGCACACAAGGATGGGAGAATAACTTTTTTTTAAAAACCCATTGCCTGAGAAATGGATTTAAACAGAAGTAGAATAGGCTTGTGCTTTAGTTATTTTCTCTGGACTTTGTTTTCCTGGTCATGAATTCAGTTTCTCAATAAACTGTAATTCATAGAGTGGTGAGGATCAGTTTTGTTGTGTGCATTAGCTATTCTTTGACATACCAAACCTAGGCCTTATGCCTTGACAGTAGGGTAGCTTTTAAAAACAGCAGCACTCTCCAGAATGTAGAAGATCTGAGCAGAGATTACATGGCTTCATAAACTGGCTCAGTGAAAAAGCTTGCTTCTACATTTAAAATGCTTCTAGTTTATGTAGCATCTCTTTGTAAAATAGAGAACACTTGTAGCACAATTTCACTGGTCATTATTCTTCTCCTAGGCAGAAAAAGGGGAATGTGTGTGAACACTTCAGAAAGGCACATCCTTCCAGATAAGAGAAATCCTAACACTTTTTGCTCTTTTATGTAAAGACAGCCTTTGTAGTCCAGATTCAGTGGATCCCCATGCACTCCATAGTTTTGTAACTCTGTAATAATGTTGCTGGTTATTGAATTTGCCATTTTTACAAATCTGAATGTGCCTGACTGTAATAACTCTGTATGTGTCACAATGTAGTAGTAGTCCCCGAGGTCTCATTTTTGCTGTTTTTCTTTTCTTTTCCAGAGCATGTTCCAAGTTTGGGTTTAAGTATTTATTTGTGTCTGTTTCTTTCCCATACCACAATATTTGTTAAATTACATTTCTCGCTGGAAGCAGTTTCTGAACACAGTTTGCTATCTAATGTGTGTGTTCTGATTAGTCCTGCAAAGCTTTCTGCTTTGTTCTCAGTTCACATCACCTTCATTTGTCTTGGTTTAACTAGTATGTAGTAGTCTTTTGAAGAAAAAAACAAAAATAAATAAGAAAAACCCCTATTTTTTGGGAAGAGTTCTTGGGCATCCAAGGAAGCAGGCCCAGCTGAACAGAATGGGATTATAACTGGAACTTTTTCCCAGTTAGCAGCCTGTCAACTGAAAACCGTCTGATATTCTACAAATCTAGAAATATGGGCTATTTGCATTTCTGTTGCTCTTCCTCTAACAGGCATATCTGTTTGGATGCTTTAGAAGGAGACATACCAGTATATTGTCTCATCCCCATGGCCTTAATTCAGCACATTCATTGATCACATACGTTGTCTCTTGACTTAAGTATGAATATTTAGTACTGGTTACACGTCTAGAATGTCCAAAAGTTAGACAGGGATTATTGTGTGTATTGGTAATCATTTTCTCTATTTTCTAATCAGTTTCAATAAGGAAAGGCTAGTTCTTTTTGACAAGTAAAAATTACTTGTGTGCTCCTGGGATCAATGTTTACAAGCAATAAAATTCATGTGGGTATTGCACTACATCAGGTGCAGATACAATCTTCAGAGTTTTGCTTTAACTGCAGTATTTGTCTATTGAGCTTTTATTTCTCCTTTGCTAATAGCGGGTTGTCATTGTAATGACTAAGCACACACTGTTTATATTGCAGGATAAATGTTTTCCAGTATCTCTCAAATGTGTTGAACTCAAACCCTCCTTCGGGGACCCCCAACCCAGCACTTGTAGTCTGTTCCACTAGTGAATGTGCATGCAGTTGCATACACACGGCTTGCTGCTGCATGTGAGGATCTATGAGTTGTGATAGTACTGTATTAGAAAAAGAAAACGGGATGCTGCTGACCCACACTGGGAAGCTTAAGAACACAGTGACAGCTGTTTCTGAACTTCCGTCTTTGCAAATTGCATTGGGTTGATGGGGCTGTAAGGGCCATTCATCCCCACAAATTCAGGCTGGGTCAGTAAGGGAGGTAAGGAAATAATGTACTACCTGCTTTGGGATCATGTCCTTCAGTGGAACTGCATATGCACCCCAAAAGGTGCATACTCCTCCACTGATCAAGTACCACTGCTGTACAGTATTTACAAGCATAATTGTAGCCTTGAATGTGTTGATTGATCCTACTGTGCTAAGCTACTTTATGAAAGCCTGCCTATTGACTGTAAACGCACTTTATTAAAATGTTGAATATTTAAAGAGAAGGTGGCTGAGTTCTGGAACTTAAAGTCTAGAATGTGATGGGTTCATCATGTTTGCCACTGAGAAATTTGGGGGGGGGGAGAGGAGAAGGCCAGATCACTTAAGCAGTGACCACATATAACCATTTTGGGACAGGATCTTGCAAGCAAAGGTGTCTTGAAAGGTGACCTTCAGTGCAATCTTGTGCAGGATTACTTGAAAGTAAATTGCACTAGGTTCAGTAGGGTGTACCACCATGTGCAAGTATGCATCCCTCATCTTGTTTCAGGTTCTGCTAGCTGAGGATTGGAGTAGGTTTTTCAGATTGGATTGTTGATCCTCCAGAGAGCAGGCAAAACTTTCTGTGCACTTTGAGACAGAGCAAAAATAATGCTGTGCTCTTTACAGTGGTATAATTTTAAACAAATGCTTGGATCCAAAGAGCTGGTTGGGTGTGCCCAGTAGAATCCTTAACTTCTTTTTGGTAGTTCCTCCAGCCATATCACAAACTGATTTTGAAACCTTGAGGAAACCTTGAAAAGCCATTTTGATATAACATGGGGACCTGCTCATCAAGAAGAAGAAATCGGAGATTCTGTTGGGTACGTCTGCCCTGGATGTGCCCAAGGAGCTCTTTAGATTCAAGCCTATGCCTGTAAAACTTGTTTGGGAAGCAACTAAGATTCTACTAGACAAAAGCTAGCAAGTGTGACTGTCCCAATGCAATTTTGGTTACTTTTCTAACTTTTTTTTTTTTTTGAACAGAGGGGTCCTGTTTATTCAAGGTTGTCAGAGTAGCATCCTTGTGGTCCCTTGCATTTTACCTCTTTGAGAACCTTTTATCTGTTCCTCTAAAGGAAGGAAGGCCAACTGACCTTGTGAACTAGTTCTAACCTCCCACGCACCTTTTGTGGGGCTTATGATGGCTCCTGCCAAAGCTGAGTTAAGATGTGAAATACTTGCTCACAGCTTCATTTGACAGTTTTTTTTTTTCAATTTGAAGGGCTGGGAGAGAAACATACTAAATAAGTACATAAGGAAAGGAAGTGATGAGACTCTGTATATTTCATATACACTTTAGTGACTTGCTGTCTCATGGAAAAGCAAACTGCTGCCAATATGCATCTTGAGGGGCTCTTTCAGAAAGCACAGTTGGAAACACTCAACCGCTAAAATGACCTAATGTCATTTGAGAGCATGCATGCCCCAAACCTCTGAAACTCTAATTGCTCAATAATGTCATATTTATTATAGAACTTGATAGTGCTTGAATTATTTAGCTGCTTGCTGCTGTTTTCTTGCCTTTCCAATTATGGGGAAGAAGGTTGGGGGCCCTCTAATGAAATTCACAAGCTCCCGGCACCCTTTTTTAGCCAAATCATGTCTTATCCCCCCCATAACTCTCTAAAAACAGTGAGTACAGGGATGGTCCCCTGTACCTCTTCCCTACAATTTGAGTACTGGAGCCTGACCATTGGGGTATGTCCAGTTGTTATAATCCTGGGCAAGTATTTGGATAATATTTACACTCCCAACCCCTCAGATATGGAACTTGCCTGCCCCTCCTCTAGACGAAGTGTCACAGTTTGTTTCTAATTAGCTTGTTCAGTTCTGGTATGCTTGCTTGTTCCAAAAGAAGTAAGAAATCCTGAGAGATTGTGGGTGTGTTCCTATTGTTGTATTTTCTACCTCCCCAGTGATTTATATCAACATTGCTTGTTCTGCATTGTTGGTTTTTTTTAAATTCCATAATGATGCACTAATACAATTTTGTGCCATGAAACATACTCTATGGAACACTGTCCCTTGTGAGGTTCCAGTCTAGCAGTGCAAAACTAATTACGTTAACACATTGTGAATTTAATATTTGTATGTGTCAGTGAATTGTAGCCTAAGTTTATGGTGACCTGTATCTGCATAAAATTAATTGTATTTTGAATTGTGTACCCCATTTTCAACACAAGCTATCAAAACAGCAGATTGAGGGGACTTACTGTGGCAACCTGGAACTTGGATCCAGTCATAATTATACAAATGCCACTCAGTTATGTTATCATGGGGATGAGGTGAATTCCTGAGGTGTAATAGGAAGGAAATCTCATGCGATAATGCAGCTAAACTACTGCATCCCAAATATCTTGTGAATTATCAACTCTCCACGAGGTGAGTGTATTTAGACTGGGTCTTAGCTTTCACAGAATAAATGTAGGGACTTCTGCTTCATAACGGTAGCTAGCACTCCAGAGGATTGCAGACAAACTCTCAGCATGTCTGGGACTTGTCCTTCACAAATTTTAATAAACTTGGGGTTAGGAGGAGTGGAGGTTGTCATTGACAGCCAGGAATGAATATGTGCTCATGTTGAAGGACAGAATGTATACACACACCTGCTACAATATGGGCAGATAGGCAGGGAACGTGTATGGTAGAACATTGCATTGTCCCCTATTGAGAGAACATTGCATTGTCCCCTATTGATA
This sequence comes from Plestiodon gilberti rubricaudatus, assembly GCA_026170595.1. NCBI lineage: Eukaryota > Metazoa > Chordata > Lepidosauria > Squamata > Scincidae > Plestiodon > Plestiodon gilberti. The sequence goes on from JANXHW010000002.1 coordinate 45,461,840, forward strand.
AGATCCAAATAGGGCAAAGAGATGGGCCCGTGCTCAGGTTTACATACTTAAAGGATGGGACCCAATGAGTCTATTGGTCATCCATGTGTGACTTTTGAGACTCACAATGACAGCACATGGTACAATAAAATGCCAACAAGAAATAATGGGTATGCTGTCAACAGTTGGAGTGGTAGTATTTTTTCCTACTAAGATATTCAGAATAGTGCAGCTGAAAAAGTAAACATGGTTTTCAATTGTGGGATATGTAGTGACTATAGTTAGGAAAAACCAGTGGGCTGAAAATGCTCCTAGAGAACTCCTCACTTCACGCAGAGGAGAAGCAAAAGAATTTACAGTCTAGTCCTAATCATGTATGCTTGGATTCCCTTTGGTTTCAATAGAACTCATTCCTAAGGAAGTATCCATACACTTAGAGCTTTGGTGTGCAATTTACTGTAATCCACATTAGCATCCTTAATTAAAACTTAGCAAAAGTCCTGTGGTCAGGTCTAATATACAGTATTTACCAAGAAAAGCAATCCAGGTGACCTCTTGGGCAGCCCAATCCTGTCTAAGAATCGGGCGGGTGGCCTAAGCCGCCTGCCGGATCCCATGCTCCGCCGTGGGCAGACTCCCGTGGCGCGACGCTCGTCCCCTTCCCCGGGTATAACGCGCTGGGGCCGATCGGCCTCCTCAGATTTCCGCCAGCAAAATCACTAGCGGAAGTCGGAGGAGGCCGTGTAATGGCCCAGCTGCGTGGCGGGGGACAGGATTCGGCCGAAGTCGTCCCCCGCCTCCTCCCAGAGCGGTGGGGCCTATGGCCGCCTTCCCTTTGCCCCGATCCACCCCCCACCCGCTGGATCCTTACCTGGGTCTGGCAGCGGTCCTTTGGGCGCTCGGTCGGCGAAGCAGGGGAGGCCGGCCTTGCGCCGGCCTTCCCTACTCTCGAGTCATCGCAAATGTGCCTTTATGGCACTTTTGTGATGGCTTCGGGCGGCGGAATGCTCGTTCTGCCGCCCACCACAGCGCTAGGATTGTGCTGTGAGAAAGATCTGGAATTTACTAGAGTTAAGCAACCTGACCTCAAACCGTGTCTTTCTGTCTCTTAACTATTTGGAATTATTTTTAGGTAGGTAGTTATTGGCCTTCTGCTTCATGAACTCACCAAGCTGCATGCTCTCGCATGATGGGTTAATCATGACACTTTGGGGTGTCCGACTGCACAGAGAAGAATGAGGGCAGCATAGCTGTGTTGACATCTCTTCTCATGGTTGCGGAGTGCTTTTGAACAAAAGGTGTGTGGTGGAAACTCCCAAGGTGTAAATGAGCATGCCTGTGTATGGGTGAAAAAGGAATTGTGATGGGACTATTTTGGAGTAGTATGTATTCTTTTAGAAAAAGGATGTCTGCTGTCCAGGTGGATTTTTGATAGCTTGCTGACTGTACCTAGAAATGGCAGGTGAGCTAGATACTGAGGGCGTTTGTACCACACACTGTTTTAATTGAAAGTGCTTGTAAAACTATATTTCTGTATTTCAAATGTGCTTTAATTGGCAACTCTGTGGTTTAAACAGTCTCTGAAGAGGGCCTAGTTAACTTCGTGGCCTTGTGGTCTTGATACACCCAGCTTCCTGATACCATACCTTAAATAGAGTACCTGAAGTAGGAAGTGTAAAGTCAGTGGCTAAAATGGGTCTTTTTAGAGCAGGGGTTCTCAACCTTTGGAGGCCCGGGTACCCCTAATGAAGGTCAAAATTTTTGGAGTACCCCCGGCTAGTTAGCATAATTAGCTAATTTACATAATTAGCTAATTTACATAAATTGCACAAAATACACAGAACTGCCAGGATCTCTTTTAAAAAACACACAGCAATAAGACACATGCACAGAATGCATGCTGAAATAGATGCTGAAAAGATGGGGTGGGCCTTACAAAAAGAAACTCAGGCAAACTTGCAGCCACAGAAAGGAGAGGAGGACCCAAAAACAGGGTTTCCAACTCTCCTTTCTGTGGCTGCAAGTTTGCCTGACTTTCTTTTTGTAAGGCCCACCCCATCTTTTCAGCATCTATTTCAGCATGCATTTTGTGCATGTGTCTTATTGCTGTGTGTTTTTTTAAAAGAGATCCTGGCATTTTTGTGTATTTTGTGCAATTTATGTAAATTAGCTAATTATGCTAACTAGCCGGGGGTACTCCAAAAATTTTGACCTTCATTGGGGGTACCCGGGCCTCCAAAGGTTGAGAACCCCTGCTCTAAAAAGACCCATTTTAGCCACTGAATTTACAGTGGATCAGGCCAAAGGCCCATCTAGTCCAGCTTTCTGTATCACACAGTGGCCCCACCAGATGCCTCAGGGGGCACACAAGACAACAAGATACCTGTGTCCAGTCGCCACTCCCTTGCACCTGGCACAGAGAAAACCTACTCTTACAACCAGAAGGTTGCTTTTCCCCATCATGGCTTGTAAGCTGTGATGGACTTTTCCTCCATAAATCTGTCCAATCCCGTTTTAAAGGCATCCAGGTCAGGTGCCATCACCACATCCTGTGGCAAGGAGTTCCACAGATGAATTACACGCTGGGTAAAGAAATATTTTCTTTTGTCTGTTTTAATACTCCCTCCACTCAATTTGAGTGGATGTCCCCTAGTTCTAGTGTTGTGTGACAGGGAAAAGAACTTCTCTCTGTCCACTCTCTCCATCCCATGCATAATTTTATACGTCTCAATCATGTCCCCCCTCAGCCGCCTTTTTTCTAGACTGAAGAGCCCCAAACACTGTAGCCTTTCCTCATAAGGGAGATGCTCCAGCCCACTAATCATTTTGGTCACTCTCTTCTGCACCTTTTCCAGTTCCACTATATCCTTTTTGAGATGCGGCAACCAGAACTGGACGCAATACTCCAGATGCGGCCTTACCATCGATTTGTACAATGGCATAATAATATTGGCCGTCTTATTCTCAATCCCTTTTTTAATGATCCCAAGCATGGAATTGGTCTTCTTCACAGCCGCCGCACACTGGGTCGACACTTTCATCGACCTGTCCACCAGTACCCCAAGATGTCTCTCCTGATCCGTCACAGACAGCTCAGAACCCATGAGCGTGTATGTGAAGTTTTGGTTTCATGCCCCAATATGGATCACTTTACACTTACTTACATTGAAGTGCATCTGCCATTTTGCTGCCCATTCTCCCAGTTTGGAGAGATCCTTCTGGAGCTCTTCACAATCCCTGCTGGTCTTCACCACCCGGAAAAGTTTAGTGTCATCCGCAAACTTGGCCACCTCGCTGCTTATCCCCAACTCCAGGTCATTTATGAACAAGTTGAAAAGCACCGGTCCCAAGACAGATCCTTGGGGCATACCGCTTTTCACCTCTCGCCATTTTGAAAATTGCGCATTGACTCCCACTCCCTGTTTCCTAGTCTTCAACCAGTTCCTAATCCATAGGAGGACCTGCCCCCTTATTCCCTGACTTTTTCAGACATAAATCCCACATACAAACCCCCCAAACTGAACTCTTTCCCCACCCCACCCATGCACAGTTTCCAAAGTAAAAAAACATAAATCCAAAGTACAAACCCCCCCAAACTCAACTCTTCCCCCACCCCACCCCAGCACTTACCCAAGTGATGTCTGTGTTAGCAAAATAAAAAAACGCTAATCCTGCAGCAGGAGCTGCATCGGAGGAGAGCTGGGAGGCAGGAGCGTGCACAACGCTCTCTGCTGGCTGCTGAGAAGTTCAACCTAATTTATGCATGCGCATAAATTAACCCGACCATCAGCTGTAGATCGGATAGATTAGAACGGAGCTCTCCGGCTCCGGAAAAAATCCGGATTTTTTTTTAAAAAAAATCAAAACTTAACACTTAAGTAAGTGTTAATGGGGCACCCCCAGCCTGCATTTGGCGTACCCCCAGCCACGTGGTCTGCGTACCCCTAGGGGTACGCGTACCACAGGTTGAGAACCTCTGTTCTAGAGAATAGTGCTAAGACAGGTTGTGTCACCAGTGACAGTTGAGAGGAGGACTTGAGTTTGGCCCTCAGCCTACTTTATGTTCACAAACACTCTTCCTTTTTCTTTATATCTCATTTCTCTATCTGTGCTTATTTACAATTGTACCACAAGCAACCATGTAGGAGCATTTATGGTGGTGATGTAAAATGTGAACATATACTGAAAAATATGCCATCAGTATAACCACTTCATATGTTTGTGCAAGTTCTGTCCACTTCAATTTGTTTTGCATGTTGACATGAACCCAGAGTAGTAAGAATGGTGATCCTGTGAAAAGGTGGTGAAGAGTTGCATCTAAGCAACTGTATTTGCTTAGCTGCAGCTGCAACTCTTACTTACTAAGTAAGGACTTACTACTTGTTTATAGTAGTTCATTATAAGCTTACTACTTGTTTATAGTAGTTTATCAGTTGTGCAGCTATATTTCACCTTGGGGATGTAATGAAGAGAAGGTTCAGGATCTCAAATTTGTTCCTTTTATTTGATGGATGTTTCAGGATCTTTTTATTGACGATGGGTTTTTTTTAATAGAAACAATACATATGATTAATAAAATGCTTGCTTTTGTCTACTCTTAATAAGATGAGCACTGACATTCAATATGCATTTTCAGGCTCTTAAGGCGGATTCAGACCGCTTGCGGAAGCGGACGAAGACGAGTGAGCATGAGAGGCTGGCCACCGACCTGCCTGTCTGCAGGAGTGTCTCCCTGCAAATAGTCCCTCCTTTTGTCCCTCCTTCTTGGAAGAAACCTCCACGGTGATTGCCTAACACTCCTCCCCCTCTCTTCTGATTGATGGCTCCAGTAGCGTCGCTGTGCGTCCCCCTGAAAACATGGCCCAGGGGATGTTCGAGCGTGCCGGCAATCGGGAGACCGCTCGCTTCCGCTGTGTTAACCAGACACCCAAGCACGCCTCGGCTAAGATCTGCTAAGATCCGGGACGAGCCGAGATTCGTGCGGTCTGAAGCGCCCTTAAGAGTACAGTCTGCACGAACTTGCTCTTCCTGACGTTTTGCTCTGAACTGTGCAGAGCATTCTCAAAGGAAAGACTGGCCCGCAAAAAAACTCTAAATGTTTAACTTAACTGATAATTTAAACCTTGGGGTTTAATAGCTTAAGGTTTTTTTTATCTAATAAAATGTAAAAACCTAAAGGTAAAAAGTCTAAAAGCTTAAAATGCAGAGTCAAACTAAAGCACAAGGAAAGCAGTAATTATAGAAAGCTGCCACACACATTGAGAGGCACCACAAAATGAGCATCATTTTAATGCTTGATTCCAAAATGAGGAATATCTACAGCCCAATTGTAGGCATTTCTACTCAGAAGGCAGTGTCGGTGAGTTCAGTAAGATCTACTCCCATGTAAATTTGCATAGAATTGCAGCCTATCAGACATGGCAAAACCCATGTAGAAATGAGCATTTTTCCATGGAATAACTGCAAGTTTGGATGCAAAACCCTCTATCTGTGAGACATCCATGAGTGTGTTCCCAAGAAATATCCAAGTACCTGTTTCACTTTTTCCTCTTCCTTGCTTGTGGCATTGGAGACGGGCGGTGTAAGCAGCTTTTGCTTTATGAATCTGGAGGGGGGAGGAGGAAGCCCCCATCCCTTTTCTCCAGGACAGCCAATGGAACAAAGCCCCTCTCATCGGCGCTTTAATCCTCTTCCTGCTGAAGGGAGGAGGAGAGGGGAAGTGCCATAGGTGCCACCACTTGTATTACCCTATGCATGCCTACTCGGTATTAAGTCTCATTGTGTTCAATGGTGCTTACTCCCAGGAAAGTGTATAGGTGCATATACACACATAACTAATGAGCGAACTCAGGAAGATAGTGGAGGATAGGAAGGCCTGGTGGGATATGGTTCATGGGATCACGAAGGGTCGGACACGACTTAACGACTGAACAACAACACACATAACTATGTTTGGAATTTAAATCTTTGTCTGCTGTTCCGAGTGTGGGTGTGAAGGGTGGCTGTTTGGACGACCGTCCCCATGTGCCTGCTTTGGGGCACAGTCTTATGTCCACTTGTTTAGAAGCTCCAAGGAGTAGCTGGCAGCTTGATCTCACATGAATGGGTCAGCCATCTGTGCATGCTGGCACAGTAAACAAATAGCACAGGAATTCTGCTGTCACTGGCAGGAGCGGGATGTTTTCTGCCGTCAGATGGGCAGACTCTTAGGGGGAAAATCCCACCCCTTTTGGTGGGCAAGTGCTGCTGAGGTACCTCAGATACCGGAAGTGTGCTGAAGGATGATTGGCAGCACAGGAGGAGGGACTAGTGCAGCTTTTGCCATGAAGAAACTCCCAGATTGCAGTGAAAGTGTGGTCACAAATCCCATGTGGGCTGAATCTCACAAATGTAGCTCACGGATGTATTTTATCATGGAGTAACTGCACGTCTGGTGGGGGCCCGAGTCTTGTTAGAGCATGTAAATCTCATAAGTCAATCCTTGGAATCTGCTGGAGGCAGGAGAGACAAGGCACATAAACAAACGCAGCTTTTATTACTCTCTGGTTCCTGCTGAGGAAAAAATGGAAGTGCAGGAGAATTGGCACTCTAGCTTAGTTTTAACTATGTGCAACAGGGCATAGAGTGCCTGCCAGAACTGCCATATGCAGATTGCACTGACTTTGTGGGTATTAATAGAAAAAAGGTGAGATAAGGTTTTGCCTCAAGCTTTCTCCCTGCTGTTCCTGAAATGCACTCCAAGAAAACCAAATAAGTCAGAAGCAGGACGAGGCTGATCATGTTGCTGCTTTATTATAATCCGCTAAAATGCTTAGAAAACATGAGGCTGGTTGCTACCCCTGGTTCTGCAATGCTTTGCTAATTTTTGTCATCTCAAACAGGGGTGTATTGGTGTGAGAGAGAGATGCATGTTAAAAATATGTTTCACATTTGTTGTTGGATAACCGTGGGGTTGATTTGCAGTTTCCTCTCTAAAGAAACTGAAGTATAAACAATATTGCAACAAAGCTGAGGGTGTCACAAGATGTCACCATAGCGACTCCCTTAGGATCCATCTGCACCAGTTGTTTTTCATGGAATATTTCCCAGGACATTCTGGAAGCAGCTGCTGCTATCTGCACCTCATCCTGGGTGGTGACCCTGATTAGGATTCTACTTCTGGGTTCTGTGGTGGGGAAATTAGTACCTCATTAAGGAAGTATAACGTCTTTGCTGTGTTTCCTGTGATGCTTGGGTAGAAACTTGAGCATCAGCGATTTATGAGTAGCTTACGAGTAGCTCCCGCTGACAGCTGTAGGAGTATTTGCTTTGCTTTATTGAAGTTGACACTGGAGGATCCTTAGGGAATTGGTAGTGGTTCTGAGCTGTGATTGTTCAAGAGAGGGAGGTGTCTGCATCCTATTTTGAGACCATCAGAATCCCAAGCCTGAAATAAACTTTTTGAAATATAAGAGTTTGTATGTTGCAAGTTTTGCTTGCCAAGACAATACTAGAATGTTCAGAGACTAGTAAGGTTTCTACATACACCTTTGTTTTTAAATGAGTTGCACATGGTGATAGAGCTTCTTACAGGCTGAATGTGTAACATTAGCAGCAAGGAATTGTTGTCTGATTTTCAGACCTACTGGGTTTCTTGATCTTATGTAAACGTAACCCCTGCTCTTATTTGGCTGCATAGAAAGTGTGTGTGGGGGGGGGGGGGGAATCTGAGATAATATTTTTTTGTGCAGCATGCTGATTCACTGTATATAATAACTCTTAAGAGTGAGTCATAAGTACAGTAAAATGTCGTGATCTCTGAATCCCGGATATTGCCTTCATCCCGGTCTCTGAATATTTCCTTCATCCCAGTCTCTAAAAGGCAAGCAAACTTCCAGCAGTTTGTTTTGCAACATAAACACATTTTCTTATCTAGCTACAGAAAGCATAGCAATGGCACTTATTTATAAGTTTACTTATTCATATTGCCAGTTAGCTTCCAAAGCAGGAATATTTTAGTGTTTCACATACCGTCCTCCCTCCATGGAGCTCAGGTTGGTGTTCATAGCTTCACCCTCTCTTTTTGTATTCTTGCAACAATCCTGTGAGGTAGATTAGGCTGAGAGATAGTGACTGGCCCAAGGGCACCCAGTGACTTTTGTTGCTGAACGAGGATTTGAACTTCTGCCGGGTCCAGATCTAGCACCCTGATCATGATATCTTCTTAGTTCTATTACCAATTTTAAATAAACTTGATTCCTATTATATGGAAAATTCATTTGTTTTCATCTATGCTACTAAGTATTGTTAATTAGACCAGAGAGCCAAAAACAAACGTTACAGGAAATGATCTAAAGTGCATAAATATGATATATATTGAATGGAAATAAGTGGTATGTTCAATGCAAAAGTGGTTTTGATATAATTTTAACAACTTGGGTCAAATATGGACTATATATATCTTGACCCTACAGATAAGGTGATTAGCTTTTCTGCTGGGGAGAATACTACAGTACTGAACTTTTCTTTGAACTTACTAATGACTCACTTTCCCCATTCTTAACTGGTACAAAACTGAAGATGGTTTTACTGATATTGAGGGACATGGTAGAAATAACTAGTCTGCTACCTTAAACCCACTATAATTATGTCCATGGTTTGTGTTGAAATGAGTGTGTTTGTCACTTCTCCTGTTATGAAACTCATAATATTGGAAGGGTTCATACCTGCATCTAGTTTTGTGTTCATATGGTCCCTCTTAATTAATGAGGTAATGCGTGTACTCGAGCCCACCCCCACTATTATCCTTGAGAAAAATGGAATGGGCACCAGTGATTGGAGAGTGTTTCCTAGCACCTTCTCTCCCTAGGGCCTATCTCGGGGATTGGCGATGTTGGATACATGCCAAGTTCCTGGAACTCTGTGAGGGCCACCTCCAGCCAAATCTTGACCTGCTGCTGCGTAGCAGTTGTGGTATTGGGCCATGGTAATGGCAGAATTGGGTCCTCTGTGCCCCTCTTCTTATGCTGCACCAATGACACCTTTTCTTCTTCCAGACAGAGTACAGGTGTATGAGTGGCAACTGCTCTTTGTTGCTGCCAATCACTTGTCAGGACTTATCTAAGTAAGCGAAGTAAATACACGCGCACGCGCACGCGCACACACACACAAAATGAGAGAGCAGGGCTGGCCCAAGACCTCCTGGTGTCTGGAGCTGTGTGCCAAATGCTACCTTCCTTTACCAGTTGATGTGCCGGCCTCTGATACTCTAGCCTGCCACTCTTCTCTCCTCCACACATCCACGTTGTCTCCCTCTTCTATTTCCAATCCAGTGAGTTGGAGGAGGAGGAGGAGAAGGATCAGTGGAGGCAAAGCAGGTAGATGGAAGTGGGCATCCCCTGCCAGTCTGCTGCCTGAGGCAGCAGTTTCAGTTGGCCACATGAATGGCCTGGCCCTGTATGGTGGTGGTGGTGGTGGTGGGAGAGCTTATTATTTCAGCAAATACTTCAATTGTTTGATAGGGCCTAATCAATCCAGTTATTAAATCCCAAGGCTGCAGACTGTAAACTGCTTTGAGAACTGTTTTGTTGAAAATGTAAATACTCTTAACAACAAAGAATGTCAAATATATAAATGGTTCCCTGTCCCAGTGATAACTGCAGAATTAAAATCAAATTGTTATGTAAAATCTCTAAAGAAACAGATGATGGACCAAAACATATTTGATCAGTGCGATAGTCTTTCCCAACATGTTCTCTTCTTTCAGGACCACCTCTTAAGATGAAGTAAGATGTGCAGCCTTGCTGAACATGCAAGACAATCAGTTCATATAGCCTTTTGCATCTGTAACTTCTTCTGGTTGATGTGTAAAGTGTATTTTTTTCAACCGAAAGCTTTGACTCATCCATTGTACTCTAAATGAAATGACCCAAGAATTTACACCTAATGTCATCTAATATCTAACAACTTTTTATCTTTGCTCTTCCTTTATCACAATGGAAATCTTGCCACAAGTTTTGGTTCTTTCAATACAAAACACTACCAATTTTGTATCTTAATTTAACTTCATTCATTAACTCAAAGCATGATAACTTCTTGGCAGTGTTGCCAGATCTTAGGCATGAGTCATTATTTAGAAAATAATTTGTGTCTTGGAAATTTGCCTTCAAATATTTGGCACCATGCAATCAGTATTTTTAGCCTGTTAGTAGATGAAAACACTGATTGCAATTGTTCATTAGTCACTTTAGTTTGAGGAGATCTCGGTGGCAAAGAGGCTTTATTACTGTCTTATTGTATTCGGCCTTATTCCGAGGGCTTAGAGTTGATTATAGTAACTGTACTCTTATTCTGAGCTTCCTGCAAATCATACAAACAAGAGTCCTTGCTGTCTAGCAGCTAGGTCACTGAGACACTGTCAAAAAGCTTGAAACCTGTCCAAAATGTTACAGGCCAGAGCCACTCATGAGAACACACCAGATTCTCCAAGTGCTGCTTCTCTCAGAATCTGTTATTTACCACCTCTAGTTTCATTGTAAGCCAAACTGGACTTGGTGGAGGCCACTACGTTTGTTTTGTTCATGTGTGCCTCATTCATAACTAAAACAAGGTGTGTAGGGTCTGCTTTTTATGCCAAAAGATGTGTATGGATATGGAGCTCTACATTTTTCTTGCCCAGCTGTAGCTCATGCCACTCTTGTTGATTCAGGCACTTTCTTTCCCAGCCCAGGTCATATCCATTATTAGAGCCAGTCTGGGGAAAATTTGCCTGCAGGGAGAGAACAGTGTGGGCTAAGCGGAGGGGCAGGGTTCAGCTCATCTTACTTTTTGCTATGGAAAAAATATTCTTGACCACTGTTCTGGGATGGATAAGGGCAAACAGCCCAAAATTCAGGCAAAATGGAGATTCTGGTACAGTACTGTGAAATGTATCCTATCTGGACAGTGATGTTCCTTGACTCTGGACAGGATTGTGCTCCCCGTGAAGAGTTAAGTACACATCTTGGGAGTACTCCTGGACTTGGAAGTTGTCCCTGGATGCCCAAATGTCAACCGTGTCTTACAAACATTGGCTGCTGCAACCCTGTCTAGAAGATAACTCCCCCACATCAGTTATCCATATATTAGTTGCATCCAAATTGGATTACTGCAAAGCATTTTAAATGGGAATGCACTTTGAAGACAGTTTGGAAACTTCAATTGGTCCAGAATGCAGTGGTCAGAATATTACCTGGGAGTAGCCTCGGAGAGAATATTTCAGTCACTTTATATCGGCTCTGCTGCTTGCCAATATGCTTCTAGACCCAATTCAGAGTGTTCTTTTTGGCCTTTAAAGTCCTAAGTGGCATGGGAACCAGTCATCTTAAGGACTGTCTATTCCTGTAGAAACTCCCCATTCGTTGAGATTCTTCTCTCTGGTCCGCCATTAACATAAATCAGCAGGTCTCAGCAGGAGGAATGATGTAAGCAGTGACACTGCATCTGTAGAATGTGACCCCCTAATAGAAATCAGGTTGGCTCCCCTCTTTCCAGTTTTTAGATGCTAGCTGAAAAAGCTAATGTTTGGGAAGGCATTTTTAACTTACCTCCATGTCCCTGTTCGCCCCAGGAGTTCTCTAGTGCCGAGTCAGTCACTCGGCACTCTAGTGCCGAGTCAGCAAAGGCCCTATTCCTCGCTGCTATCCCCCTCACCTCCATCAATGGTGACACGGTTAACAGGGGGCCCCCCTAATGACCTCAGAGTACAGGTTGGATTATAAGGAAGGAGGCGGTCCCTCAAGTACCCCGGTCCCGAGCCGTAAAGGGCTTGAAGGGCTTCAAAGTGAAGTCAAAACTAGCACTTTGAATTGTGCCTGGAAACGAACCGGCAGCCAGCGTATTCAGCAAAGCAAAGCAATTCAGCAATGAGGCGCCCCAATAATGCACTCAGCAAAGCAACTTGGCACTCCATGCTCCATTATTTTGCCCTATAGGTCATCTTTTTTTAAAAAAATAATAATAATCTTATTGATTATGAATTGCAGTCTACAACCCAGCTTCCCAACTGAATTCCTGCTCACATATTCGTTCACGCTTTATCTGATTTTTGTCTGTAGGGTGGTGCGTGTGTATATTCTCCAAACATCTGCCAGATGGCCAGCATCCTTAAGCTCCATACTTTAGCAGTCACCAAAAGGTTAAATCTCATACAGCAGCTGCATGATAGGTATAAGTGTGTGTGTTTCCATCCAGCCTGGGTGGTAAACTTTAGTCACTGTTCCTATGCATTTATACATGAGCAATCATAACACAGAGCAGCTTCAGTACCAGAGGAATGGCACTGAAAATAGATTGTTTGTTTTATGCTCTTCAAAATCATGCTCCTGCAAGTTAAAACATAACTGCGGAATATACCATTTTTTCACAGAGGAACTGTGCATTCCTATACATCTTTTTAAAAAAAAAAAAGAGGAAGAGGGAATTTCTTAATAGTGTCACACGTAATTCTCAAAACATTGCATAGTTTATGCATGGGTTTTAAAAAGGAAGCCCTGAATGCAAGACATATTCTTTCATTCAGTATGTGACTGACAGGAGATCCTGTAAAAATTTCTGCTCCATAAACCTTGCTTTGCCGGTTTCTCTTGATCATGCTACTGTCATCTTGTGTTTCTCCCTCATTACCTTGAGCTTTGTCCTTTTTCTAAGTGATGTATTTATTGTGAAACACTCAAGACAGCAGATATGTGGAAAGAAGGTACCGTAAATAAAAATATAGCAAATGTTAATTATTTTGTAGGCTACTTACTACATGTCCTTTTAAATTGGTTCCCCCCCCCCCCCGACAATCTTTTCAAGTAGATGTCGAGTTTAACAGAAGTCCATCTGTAGGAAAATAAAGACGTTTGCCTTCATTCAACAACATCGCAGATGGCCCTAACAGAGAGTGCAATTTAGGAATGCTTGTAAAATTTCTGCCTGACAGTACCGCTACTTGGCCTGTAAGTTATGCAGAGCTTGCAGATGTCAGGAGGATATCAGTAATGGATTAGGGCTATGACACTTGTTGTTGCTAAAAGTCACATCCAAATTAATAGATTCAGGATTCATTGAGCTCTCTCGAATTGGTGTCGCACTTGCTGCATTTCTGACAACCTTCATTTCCTACTTAGCAAATCGAAACCCAGTAGCCAGAGCCCCGGGAAGTTGTTAAAGCAATTAAAGGCTTCTGTCCCTCAGCACATTGCTTGGTTACCATGGTATCCTCTGCCTCAAGCCTTTACTGATGATGTCAGTATGCATAACAGGGGTTATTCACAGCATCTACGTGAAGATGATTCACCCTTCCTAGAAAAATCATAAGCTCTCTTCTGAAATGCTCTTGTGTTTAGTATTGTCAGACATGTGAGCATGGAAGGTAAGTGCCTTATTTCCTATCTAATAACTAAAAAACAGCAAAGCAAAACTGTACGTTGTGTGAAATAAGCAGCATTTTTCTTCTTTCAAAAGCTCCGTATATCTCTTCTCCAGCCCTGATAATATGTGGGGCTTCAGACATAAAACAGTTTTAGCCAGGCGTTGGGTGGTATGGCATAAAGCAACTCAGTGTGCCTCTTTATTTTGGTGAAAATGTAAGGAAATTCTTCATATGAACTATTTTCACTTTTAGACAGTAGGTGTCGTCTTGAGTAATACAATTGCTAATCAAGAGCTTCAATTATATGAAAATATGAAGGGGATTCCCTTTTTTTAAGTGTATGTCCTGTTTACATAAAGGTATATTGAGCGGCTGTGTTTTAAGCAGAGTTTATTCTGAGAAGGAGCTGGTGTAGCATAGCAGCTGTAGGCTATGATGAGCCAGGAACTCATCGGTTCAAACCTCATTTGCGGGAAAGCTCTACTTTAACAGACCTCTTCCTTTGGTCTACTTTAAGTGATGGTTATGGGGTTATCAACAATTCCTTTGAAATACTTTTCCAAAGTTCTCAAATGTCTATGTCAATACTGAAAACTATTTTGACAGTTACTCTTATACTTGCCTGTAGTGAGTAAAAGTTGACTCCAGGTGTTGCTGGCAACCTTTTATTTTTATTTCTTTTGGTTGAATATGTGAAGCCTGACGTGTATACACATGCACGTGGTGCTGAGTGTTTGCCTGGAGAGCACGAACTTGGCCAGTGCTGTGACTTTGAAACTGGACTTCTGGCAAGAGGTCTAAGATCCTACAAGAGGAAGGCCACCTTCATTTCTCAGCGCAATCAGTTTCCCCCCTAGCAGGCTGACTTTTGTTTCTTGGGAAATTCCATGAACAGCCACACCTTGCTTACAGAGCATATTTGCGCTTGTGAACAACAGCCACATCCTGGGAGCTTCCTGACTTGGAGTGGACAAGTCATTAGCAACAAAAACAAAAGGTACCATCCTAGCGGCCCTCACCAACTCCATGGCCAAACTCAGTCATGGAGTCCATGCTAATTGAGCCACTGGCATTCAGAGCTAGCTGCCACATCTTTGGCAGGGTGCAAAACAGTAGGAGCACCCATTTAGAGCCACGTTTGAGCACCACGTCACAAGAGAAGGCTCCTTGATAAGCTCACTCACACCATAAAAGTTCTCACAGGGTTTATGGGAAGAAAAGGAAAAAAAAGCTAGGTCCCCAAACCCTTGTGTCTTTATTGCTTGCCTGCCTGCCTGTCTGGCCAATGCTGCTGCATTTGTTTGACCTGCTGGTGTTGTGTGATGCACCCCTGTCCCAGCTGCTACTCAAGCACCTCTGTGCCAAGCTGGCACCCAGAACTGGTAAACTATCCACTCTCCTTTTCAGCCTTCTTCCCTTTCCTACCTTGAGTGCCACTGAAATCCTCTGTACCAGTGTGAGCTGGACAACTGTCCTTCGTGGGCCACCTTGTAATGTACCCCTTCTAATACCCCTGGATTAGGAACTGGTTGAAGACCAGGAAACAGCGAGTGGGAGTCAATGGACAATTTTCACAATGGCGAGAGGTGAAAAGCGGTGTGCCCCAAGGATCGGTCTTGGGACCAGTGCTTTTCAACTTATTCATAAATGACCTGGAGTCGGGGATAGGCAGTGAGGTGGCCAAGTTTTCAGATGACACTAAACTTTTCCGGGTGGTGAAGACCAGCAGGGATTGTGAAGAGCTCCAGAAGGATCTCTCCAAACTGGGAGAATGGGCAGCAAAATGGCAGATGCGCTTCAATGTAAGTAAGTGCAAAGTGATGCACATTGGGGCAAGAAACCAAAATTTCACATATACACTAATGGGTTCTGAGCTGTCTGTGACGGATCAAGAGAGAGATCTTGGGGTGCTGGTGGACAGGTCGATGAAAGTATCGACCCAGTGTGCGTCGGCTGTGAAGAAGGCCAATTCCATGCTCGGGATCATTAAAAAAGGGATTGAGAATAAAACGGCCAATATCATTCTGCCTTTGTACAAATCGATGGTAAGGCCACATCTGGAGTATTCTGTCCAGTTCTGGTCACCACACCTCAAAAAGGATATAGTTGAATTGGAAAAGGTGCAGAAAAGAGCGACCAGAATGATTCGTGGGCTGGAGCACCTCCCTTATGAGGAAAGGCTACAGCGTCTGGGGCTTTTCAGCCTAGAAAAAAGGCGCCTGAGAGGGGACATGATTGAGACTTATAAAATTATGCATGGGATGGAGAGAGTGGATAGAGGGAAATTCTTCTCCCTGTCGCACAACACCAGAACCAGGGGACATGTACTAAAATTGAGTGGAGGGAGAGTTAGAACAGACAAAAGAAAATATTTCTTTACCCAGCGTGTAATTCATCTGTGGAACTCCTTGCCACAGGATGTGGTGATGGCATCTGGCCTAGATGCCTTTAAAAGGGGTTTGGACAGATTCATGGAGGAAAAGACCATCACAGGTTACAAGCCATAAGCAACCTCCTGGTTTTTAGAAGTGGGTTTTCTCTGTGCCAGGTGCAAGGGAGTGTCAATGGGAAGCAGGTATCTTGTTGTCTTGTGCTCCCTGAGGCATCTGGTGGGGCCACTGTGTGACACAGGAAGCTGGACTAGATGGGCTTTTGGCCTGATCCAGCAGGGCTCTTCTTATGTTCTTATGTTCCTGGGAAAGTAGCTCTGACCCTCGTGCCCTCCTTCCCTGAGCTGTTGTTCAAAAGGACTTACCGTATTTATTGGAGTATAAGACCCACTTTTTTGTATACATTTGTGACCCAAAATAGTAGGGTGCGTTTTATACGCCAATACTAAAAAATCCCTTCCCCCCCCCTTGCCCGTTTTAAAGCATTTTTGGGCTTACCGCGTTTTTCCGGAGCCAGAGAGCTCCCTTGTGCTTTCTTCCCTAACTAATCTATCTGATCTACAGCTGTTTGTCGGGTTTAATTTATGTACGTGCATGAGTTGAGCTTCTCAGCAGCCAGCAGAGGGCGCTGTGATCAGTTCAGTTCAGATGAGCTGCAGAGGGCCTAGTCTTTCCAGCTCTCCTGGATGGTAAATGAATGCAGCTTGGGTGAGCTTCTGAACTGGGTCTAGTTGGGAGGCTTTGGAAACTGTGCATAGGTTAGGTTAGGTGGGGTGGGGGGAAAGAGTTCAGCTGAGCTGCAGAGGGCGTGGTCTTCCCAGCTCTCCTTGGAAGGCTAAGCTTCTGAACTGGGCCTAGTTGGGGAGGCTTTGGAAACTGCATAGGTGGGGTGGGGTAAGAGTTGAGTCTGGGTTTTTTTTTGTACTTTTATGTTTACTTTGGAAACTGTGCATGGGTGGGGTGGGGGAAAAGAGTTGAGTCTGGGTTTTTTTTACTTGGGGTAAATGTTTTTTACTTTGGAAACTGCATGGGTGGGTTGGGGGAAAAAGAGTTGAGTCTGGGTTTTTTTTGCACTTGGGATTTATGTTCTGGTGCATTTTGTTCATGTGTCTTATTGCTGTGTGTTTTAAAAGAGATCCTGGTATTTTTGTGCAATTTATGTAAATTAGCTAATTAAGCAGCCAAGCAGTAAGTGGCCAAGTGGCCCAAAAATGCTTTAAATGTTTTTTTCTTGAAACCCAGGGCCGAAAGGAAGGTGCGTCTTATACGCGTTTTATATGCCGATAAATACGGTAGTTAAAAGGATTCCCACAGTAACAGTATAAGAGTGTGTGCTAGCATAAGCGTGTGTGAGTGAGATTGGTGGCAGCAGTCACTACTCTTTGACAAAAAAAACTCAGTCCTTTTTTTTTTTTGTAGGGTGCCACTTGTTAAATGGAATTGTGAATCCTGATTTTCATGTAACAGTTGTTCCTCAAGGAAGAAGCAGAAGTGGTGATTTTTAGGATTTTATTTGCATGATGATGGCATAAGGTTCTTATAAGTGATTTGCATTGTACTCTATTCTGGTAAATTACTGTAGCTGTGAGTGGTGCACCATTTCCTGCATGGGTCTGCATGCATTCCAGAGGTTATAAGGACATACTTTACCAGACAGTTTACTGAAAAAAAGTATGTGCAGTGACACTGACGGACTGTTAAAGGAATGCGTGGAGTGATCAAAGGGTCATTGCATTCAGTGGCTATCCATTTCTTGTTGGTGAAATGTTAAGTGATTGTCAAATTAAATGTGACAATAAGTTGTCTAGTTTGGGATTTACTTTAAGTAAACGTAGCAGCCTTCTAGGGATCTAATCCAGACTGGGACCACGATACAAAAGGTATTTAACCCATTCTTCCTTGAAGGTGCAGTGGATTTGCGAAGATGCCATGTGTTCCTATTGCACTGGGGGCGGGGATTTATGGTGGGAAAACAGAAGTAAGGGTTAAGCAACCCCTAATCATTGTAAGGCATTCTATTAGCTCTAGACCCCCTCCCTTTTTTGTGTATAATAAGTTGTCAGTGTGGCTGTTATTAAATGGAAAATACAATGTACAATATAAAGTGAGGAGAATCTCAAAAGATGTTAAGTAATCTATTGAAATAGTCTAAAGTTCAAAAACCTGTTTTCAGAGCAGTTCATATATGTATATTGGTATATGTCTGCTGAGGATAACGCTTCTTGCATTTGAGATAATGGGCTCTAGTCCAAGAAATCTTATGCCGCTACAAATCTGTTAGCCTTCAAGGTATCAAAAGACTCTCTGCTCCAAAGCTCCATATTTTGCCATACTACTCCTCTTAAGATCAAACAGGATTGCCTCAATACAAATGACTAGAAATCTAAAGCCAAGATTGTATGAAACCATAGAGACTTAATAGTTTTCCAATAATTTTTTCCAATAGTTTTCAGTGTTAATTGGAAGCTGCCTTCTTGTCTTATTCACTAATTGGATTCACCGGGGCAAATCCAGTCCTTGTCCCAATGTTCTTGAAAAGCAGAAGTTATGGTACTCGGTTATTTCCTGTACAAGTGAATGCCTACCATTCATTCCTATGAAGTAAAGTACCATACTTTGGGAACCCAGTTATAGTGACGCCAAACCCACTTCTTGCCCCGGACACTGAGTGGTCCCAGTCCACAGAAAAGAATCTTCTCAAATGTTTAATGACCTCCACGTTCAGAGGCTTGCCGCACACACAACCTCTCTCTGTTCCTACCATCTCAATAGACTTTCATTAATATTCAACCAACCTTATAACAAAATACAATGTTAATTAGTACTCTAAATATTATATGCTATCAAGGAAAATTTAAGGTTGTCCCCCCCCCGAGTTCTACATGTACAGCTGCCATGTAATACACCAGTGTTAATGCCTAGGTATGTGACATATTTTGAGTCTTGAGCCTGATAAATTTCAACACTTGCATGTAATGCATAGTGACAAACTCCAAGAATTGGTGGAACCCAAGTAGTTGTTTTTTTCCCAAGAAAGTAAACAGGATTAAAGCTCCAGTAAAGCAAAAATATTTTGGGCACATTGCTCCTCTTCCAAGCATATGTGCACTTGCTGACATTTGTGTGACATTTAATGCTTAAAAGGCTTTTGTAGGATAAGAATTAGTTCCTTAAGTCTTTCAAAGATAATCTGAAAAAGACCTTTTTCCACAGAGTTAAAGAATCAGTAGGCGGGTGAGTGAGGAACCTCAATTGATTTTAAAGACTAAACATCTCCCTCTTAGTAATAAATCTATTAGAAATAAGACAGATGCTGTGAAGGTTTTTTTTTCCTTTCTTTTTAATGAGCCAGTAGAAGATTTAATCTGTGTCCACTCTAACAAGCTCTAGAATGAAAAGCATCCTTAAACCATTTCTGTTTTGTTTTGAAGGATGAATTAAAATGAAGCCATACTAAAGCTTAAGTATCTGATCCATGTGGCTAGGAAGACTTCCTGTTGGACTTGGGTCATTTTAAAGGGGCCATAGCTCATGGAAGAGCATTTGCCTTGCATGCAAAAGGTCCCGGGTTCAATCCCCGCTGTGTCCAGGTAGGATGGAGAAGAACTCCTTTCGGTCAGAGTAGTTCAAGAAATTCTGGCTTTCAGTTGTACGGATGTATATTGCATTCAGGGAAATGGAATGGTAGATCATTGGTAGAGCACATGCTTTGTATGCAAAAGCCAGGATGGTGTAGTGGTTTGGGAGTTGGACTTAGACCTAGAAGATCAAAGTTCAAATCCCCTCTCACTTCCTGGGTGACCTTGGGCCAGTCACTATCTTTCAGCCTCACCTACCTCACAGGTTGTTGTGAAGACAAAAGGATGAGAGGAACTATGTACACCACCCTGAGCTCCTTGGAGGAAGGGTGGTATAAAAATGTGAAAAATAAATAAAAGGACATTCCCTCCCCTAATCTAAAACCCTGGACAGCCACTGGACAGTCAGTGTCAACAATACTGAGCTAGATAGACTCTATCTGATAGACCAATGGTTCGACTCTTAAGGTGAGCCAGTTTTGCTTTCCCACCTACAGTCTTATTACGGTGGACCCCCACTATCTGCGGATCCGGCATCCGCGGTTTTGTCTCGACGTAGATACGTGGTCCACTGTAAAACCCAGTAAAAAAAAAGTTAAAACGGTTTGGTCACCATTTAGATGCAAACTGCTGCGTGTTCTTCCCTTTACAAGCTTAAATCACAATTGCATTGCGTTCTGGGGCAATCTTGAGAGAGTTATGCGACCCGGAAGAGACTTCCAGAGCGCAATTTAAGTTTGTTAAAGGAAGAACATGCAGCGGTTTACATCTAAAAGGTAATCAAACTGCATTTTAACTTTTTTCCTTTTTAAAAAACCTTTAATGTTGACCCCCGGTATCGGCGAATTTCAGTATCCGTGGGGGTTCCAGGAACGGAACCTCCGCAGATACTGAGGACCAACTGTAATTGCAGACCATTTTCTTTGTCCTGTAAGATTTAAAGCCTCTTTACTTTTGTTGCTACCTCTGTGATTGTTCCAGTTCTGATCAGGCATCTAACCTATATAATTTGCTTTTCTGGCATGTTTACACATCACACAAGTGGCGGCTGGCTCCTAGGGAAGTCCCTCACTTGTATGTAAAACATGCCAGGCAGGCAAACTGCATACTGTAGCTAGGCATCTTTACATGTACAGATGATGGGAGCTTCTGCAGAGGCAGCGATGAAAGTATGTGTGAAAGGGTTTCTTTGAAGAGGCATTTAGAATAAAATCTACTCTGATCTGCCTAGCTCCAGCTAGTTTTGTTTTATGGTCATGCTATGCTGGTTGAATCCAGGAAACTGGTTTTAAATTTCTATATATATATGGTTTCATATACTGCATATACTTTGACTACACAAGGTTCAGGTGAGGAGAGATAATTTCCAAACCAAATATACCTGCTGTAGAGGAGGGGAGCAGCATAATGTTTCATACTTGTCAGATGAAAATTAATGATTACTCTGTCACGTCTACATTTCTAAAATCTGAAACATTGTTTTGATGTTTGGAAAGCAGGGTGCCAAACCTTTGGTACAAGATGAATATATGGTGACACACTTACTGTTTATGCAGCTCTAATATTGTGTGGTGTGGTAATAAAATAAAAAATAAAGTCCTTATGGTGGAACAAATTGATTTTTCCCAGGGTACTTAAAACTGGTGTTTATCTGTGTGGTAAAAACCAGTGTGTTTTTACCTTCAGTCTTGGGGCAAAGAGGCACAAACCGTCTTTGGAGCAGTGGGGGCTGCTCTGATGCTTGTTCAGTCCGAACATACTTAGGATCAAACTCTGGGTTGGACAGGAGTTCTTCAAACAGGAGTCAGCTGTGCATGGTGTGTTATGGCTGCCACCACCCTGCTTACATTACCAAGAGCCCATACTCCAAAATAATTGTTCTTTTTAAAATTTGCAATGAATTGATGATTGCATTATTGTTCACATGGTGCTTTTGTTTGCTTGAAGTGGGGGGGAAGAGGGGGGGGAAAGAGACTGACAGCTGAGCCAGCCTTTGATTCCTGGTATTCTTGTCAGCTGTAGTGTGAACCTAGGTTTAGTAGGCAGAAACCTCTGTGTTTCTGCTGTTAATAGTTTCTCATATTACTGTTACCTTGTGAAAATGTCTCTCAGCAAAGACTGTGCTGTCTTGCCAAATATGAATAACAATTAGGGTCTCACGTTTGACAGAACTATGGTGATTATTACTTGTTTCTATTGTTTAGAGTTGTACTGGTTCCCTGATCTTTTTTTTTAACGTTCGTTTGTGTTTCTACATATATTGTATATTTGCTTCTTAAACTGATATGATATATATGTAGAACTGATTCCAATCCAGTCATGCTCAATTTTTTCACATGTAGTTTGTTCCCATTTCTTGTTCCATCTATTAATAATAATAATAATTGAATTTCTATCCCACCTTTCTCTTCCATAGGGGGACCCAAGGTGGTTTACAAAAATTAGAAAACATTTAATCCATAAAAACAATTACTATATAAAACTCCTAAAACCTAGATACAATCTAAAAACAATAAAAACACCAACACACAAAATCAGCAACAACCAAGGTTCTAAAAGGGGATCACAGCTATAAAATCTCTAAATTAGGCAGCAGCTTAGAGGGCTTGTTTAAAAAGAAATGTTTTCAGACCCTGCTGGAAGGAGGGAGGTCCATAAAGTGGGAGAGGGAGAGAATTCCATAAGGTCATGAGAAGGCCCTATTTCTTGCCTCCGCCCCTCCCACCTCCGAAGGTGACAGCACTTTTTAGAAGGGCCTTCTTCAATGACCTGAGGGGGCGGGCCAGATTGTACGGAAGTAGGCAGTCTTTCGAATAGGCTGGCCTCAAGCTGTATAGGGCTTTAAAGGTTAAAACCAGCACTTCAAATTGGGCCCGGAAATGAATTGGCAGCTAGTGCGGGTGCCGGAGCAGCGGCCCGACTGAGTCAAACCGCCTACTTCCAGTGACCACACAGGCTGCCGCATTCTGTACTAATTGCAGTTAATTGCATCACTAATCTAGTGATGCCATTTTTGTTGTTCGTCCTTCATCCCATCTAAAATCACCCATATCTATTCTTCATTCCATAGCTCATTTCATTTTTCTTGCCCATAACTGTGACCATGTTTCCTTTCTCTCTTCTAGCACTGGCTTCTTTCCTTCACTGTGTTCAGTTTATAATTCTGCTACAGTACTTAGTGTTAAATGCTTTTAAAGTCTAATCGTCCTCTTTAATCTTTTTTTTAGTTTCTCTTTATGCTCTTTCCAGAGCTCTGTGTTCTTCCTGCACCAGTCTCTTAGATATATCCTGCCTTCTTTCATTATCTTTGGCAGCACCTTATCTTTCACATCACTGCTTCCAGACATTTGTTTTTTCTGATCTCGTCCACTCTTTAAGAAGAGTTTCTAGGGGTGTGTGTGTGTGTGTGTGTGTGTGTGTGTCTCCTCCCAGGGCTTTCATGACTTGCTGTAATTTTAGCTATCACCTTTTGGGCTCTCTTCCTCCATTCATATGCTATCTTTTCCCCCCTTTTTATTTGTCTCTTTCAGTTGTAAGCTTGCAGGCTGAGTCATTGTTAATTTTATTTGTATATATTACCTTGTTTTAGGCGCTTAAGAACTTTTATTTATTCATTCATTCATTCATTCTCAAGAGAGAAATATCATGGATGTTGAAGCCAGATGCTCGATAGCTTCCAGGTTTAGTGCAAGCCTTTATATAATTTTCCCGTCTTGAAATATGTAGTCTTTCCTCCATTTTATTAAAGTAAGTTTGAATATATATAGATGTTTACCCTGAAACAGACTGCATTTCATTCTTACAACACTACATGTATATCAATTTAGCAGCACACATTTTATAAGTGTTGGCAACCTCTCCAGGACTGTGTGAGAATATGGAGCAGTGGCAAGTGAATGGATTTGTTAAAGTAATTAAAACACAGATGGAGCTCATCCCTCCACCAAGTATTTGACTGGCAGATATAGTGTGGTCAGTGTTACTCTAGCTGAATAGATAGGCACCATCTGCCTTTACTCTGCTTGCAGGAGGTGATCTTGGAAGAATCGTTATGATTATTGCATGAGTTAATTTTAACCTCCTATCTGAGTTTGTCAACCTCTAGCCAAACGTTCTGGATTAAGACGAAATAGACATCAGGGTTTCCATGTTAACAAAATATATGATGTATAAAGGGGCAGCATCTACACATCTCAGAGGGGCATATCTCTCTCTCTCTCTCTCTCTCTCTCTCTCTCTCTCTCTCTCTCTCTCTCTCTCTCTCTCTCTCTATATATATATATATATATATATATATATATATATATATATATATATATATATATATAATGTCTTTTTTATATATATTGGGGCATACTTTTTCAAAGGCTAGAGTCTACTTTATGTGATCATTCAAGTGGGCTTATATATCCAAAGTATAGGAAATCCAAATAATAAAATACACAGTAGTTCCCCAGTATCCGTGAGTGATACGTTCCAAGGCCTACCACAGATGCCCGAAACCACGGATAATAGAAAACCCTATATACACGTTGTTTTTCATTTACATACATATGATAAAGTTTAACTGATAAATTACTCACAATAAGACACAGTAATTGAAAAATTATGCACTTTTGTGCTTTGGGGGCATTATTAAGCACAATTGAGGGTTATTTTCACAACAACACTGTGATAACGCAGCAACGAATGCTGACAACAAGAATGCTAGAGGCTAACTGAATGTGAGTAAAGCAGACCAGCGTGGGTATAGAGGACAAAGAGAGATGTACTGAGCATGGCAAGGCGGGAAGGTTTCACCATGTTACTCAGAATGGCGTGCAGTCGGTTATTTCTGGAATTTTCCATTCAGGCTGTGGTAAACCACAGATAATTGAACCACGGAAATGAATCCATGGATACAGGGGTTCTACTGTACATATAAAAGAGAAGCCAAAAGGTCAAGCAATGCAAGAGATAGCAGTAGGCATGTCACATTACTGTGCAGAGCATGAATGAATGACTCAAAAATGTGTACAAGATCCTGTATTGGTTATATTTATATGTGTTTCACATAGTAATATGATCATGTACTGCTATCAAATCCAGCTGAGATCTGATCCCTAAAAGAAACCTCTCCCAAAAGAGAGAATCTGCCACACCTTCCTTAAGCAGTCATTTAAACTGAGTGCTAATAAACTACAATTATGCATTTAAAATGAGTGCAAATGAACTACAATTTGGCCAGAATCCAATATAACTGAGGTACAGTGGTATTGTTGATCTTTTTAACCCTGCCCATGCTGTTCGTAGAAGGTAAAAGGATGCAAGTGTGTTTATGCTATGGGGTAGATGAGAAGCTGCAGAGATATTTTAGCGCCTGCTTCATTGGAGGGTTTAGCCACATCCATGCAATTGGCTTTCCTTGCATGGTAAGTGAAATTAGAGGGTATTATAGAGGGTGGTGTGTTGATAGTATCCCAAATCGTGAATGCACTTTTTCACATCACTTAATCCTATGTATACTTGCACACTCATAGTCTTCTACAATAGCTGAACTTTTATTCTGTTTTCAAGTGTGAATAGCTGAGTGTTGGGTGGATCAGCTTCCTTCAAAAGCCCAAGGATGAAGAAAATGTGTCATTTTATCCTATGTTGAGTGTTTATGTTACAACCTGGAGCAGCCAGAAGTACTTAATAATGGGGTTATTGCATAACCACTAGAATTTGCAAGAGTGATCGCAGGCGATACCTTCCCAGTTATTTTTCCGTCTCTAATTCACATAAAGGTTTTTTTCCTCCTTCTCGTCTTGGTGCCACTGCAGTTGCTTGCAGATTATTCCTGAAGCATAACTGTTGTAGGGCTAATGAAATACAGATCACTTGGCAGCAAGTGAATGGTTTTTTTGGGGGTGGGGAAATGGCAGATTTAGGAAAAACTCTGACAGCAGGCCAGGTACACAAGCACCCAATGGATTTATGCAGGCCAGGTACACAAGCACCCAATGGATTTATGCAGGCCAGGTACACAAGCACCCAATGGATTTATGCATAATCTTTTTCCAGCTGCAAAACTAATGGATTACAGTCAAGCCAGAGCAATTGAATAAAATGGCACCAGCAAGTAGTATCTGATATGCTAATTGAAAATAGGAGTGACTCAGGATCCTCAGGATCCTGTCTTTCTGTGTGTCAGTTGATTCTTCCCGCTCTGCTCTCTTTGTGGATGCTAATCTGTTTTCTGTAAGAGAAGAGCTTTCAGAAATGTCATCTACTGCGGCTGTAGCCTCTCTGTATTTGGATATAAAGTGGGTGTGTAGTGTTTTTTGTCACTTCAACAAAGAAATGGCAAGTCTTCCAGTTCTTTGCTGTTGATGAGAAAAGTGGGATTCTCAGCAACATATAAAGAGACAAAGGCACATTTGTTTCTACACGTAGTCAAAACCCCTCACTTCATATTAACATGCAGGCAATGTTTATACATTGCTGGCGGAGAGATGTATTGTGACGGGCAGAACCCATGGGGAGTAGGATTTAAATGCAGCAGTTCTGTTTACTCTTTGAAATCTTCCTTATAAAATAGCCTGTGTTCTGCATTTGGATTGGTGGAAGTGGAAGAAGACAGTTTTATCTGAGAATAAAAGTTTAATAGCTGACCTCGGCCAAGATCAGAGTGAAGCAGTCATCTGAACTGCGACTCTAAGCACCTTGCTATACAAGGGCAGCCTTTCTTGCATACCAACGGTTTTTTCTATTTTGTGTAAGGCAGAGTAGGTGAACCCTCGAAAGAGGAGCTGCACCAGAAGGAAGTGACGGGGAGGTGAACCCTCAAAACAATGCTGAAATAATGTGTTTTGTGTGGTACTATCCCAAAGTATTTTTGGCGTGTTGCCTTCAGTACAGGGCAAGAATTTCTTTTAGGAGTTTACTCTTAAGAGTATGTTTCCTAACCTGATAAGCAGTTCATCTGTGGGTAAAACTGTGGGTTCCCCCTATGGGGTGGGTGGGAAAGTGGGATATAAATTCAATTAATAAATAATAAAATAATAATAATAATAAAAACTAGATTACAAGACACAATTACAAGACTACAATAATAAAACTACTTTCAGCGTTTGATTGGGGCTAGCATACTTTTTTTCTCTCTCAATAAATAGCAGCTGGATTGCAGAAAGAAATGTTTCCCAGAAATGTCCCTAAATTGATAGCAGTAGTACTGGTACTATGTACTGTGCATGTGCAAGAAATAGAACTTGATTGGTATAATTGGGTTCAGTTCTATAAATCTTTCAACCTGATTCAGGAACAGTGTTCACATCTACATGGAGCCTGATGCAAAAACCTTGGTAGCTCTTTATTTACACCAGTGAAAAATGTTTTCATCTTAGCTTCAAGTGTTAAATGGTTTGAATGTAAACTGCAAGGCAAATGGAATTCCAACAGTTACAGCAGTGGTATAAATAGCATTTCTTTCTCGCTCTCAATACAGCGTTGATTTTTAGGCTCTGTACTCTTACATGAGCTTACATGAGCAACTTATTGGAGGAGGTCTGTTTTGTACATGGTACTTCGCTTCAGTAAGGAATCATATTTTTAGTCCCTGTTCAGATTGACTCTTCTATATCTTTTTTAGTTAAGCAAGCATATAAGCGGTGCTTTTCTTTTTGAATGCAGATATTCTAGAAATGAAAAAAATTGGGAACTTTAAAAAAAGACTATGTGTATGGATTTTTTAAAAGAAAACAAGCAAATACTTAAGTACTTTGCTGTAGATCTCCCTAGTAACTTAATGTCGCTATTTATTTCTTATAGCAGAAAGAATGTATTCAGTATGAAAGAAGTATGTGATCACTACTGATCAGTATTTGAATTGTCAGGCTTGTGCAGTCTAGAATACAGCATAAAAAGCAATGAAGAAGCAAGATAAACAGCTAACCCTGAAGAAGCATTTAGAACCCAGTAATTGTCTGTCTCTGTCTGTCTGTCTGTCTGTCTGTCTGTCTGTGTCTCTTTCTCTCATATTGTGTACAATGATAACTTTAAAGAAGAACCTACAACTAATAGGGCATATACCGGTAGGTCACCCTATGGGGAAGAAAGGCGGGATAGAAATTCAATTAATAATAATGTCACCCTCTTCTGATGTATGGAGAGTATTGCCCTGGTCCAGGAATTCTCAAGTGCAGCAGAAGGTTGTGCATTTGCTGATGTGTTTCTTAGCACATCTTCATAGCTGTTGACTACCATATCACTTGCTGGGGAGGTTGGGGCTGAACCATGGATATGGAAGACCTTCCTCCCCTGAGCAGCCATTTGCAGCACTGATGGTGCTGATCTGTGAGTATGAATTTGTTTTCCCATAGGGTAGGGATAGGCTTCTGTGGATTGGGAAACACTGACAAAGTTATTTAATGGCTAAAGATGGCAACTGGAGTGTTGACTCCAGATTTTGGGGGGGCTTTAGGGAAAACAATTTATAGTAATTAAGTTTGCAGTGTACAGTACTAGAAATTGTTGTGAAGGCTTGTTAGCAAGAACAACAAAAATGATGTTGGACTACTATTAAAATAGTGCACTGATTTTTACAAAATGGAACAAGACATGACTGTGGCAGGTAAAAAATTGTAACTGCTAACGTTTTGTATGAGCATTGAGGAAGAAGCTGGTTTTCAGGAAGGATGTGTACAAAGAATGTAATTGTACTGCATTTCTATATCCAGAAATATTGTACACTTACTTGGTGAGACATGTATGGGGCAATATTGAATTAGAAAAGGGTTCATAAACCCTGGCATGTTTTCCTAGCATAATGTTAGCATTCAACCTGTACGTAGGCTAGAGCTAGAAAATGTATGAAAGGTGGTGATCGTAGCTCAAGTTCTGCTGTAAGAACCTGCTTGGAGCAACTAGAAGTATGACTGGTGAGTCGAGAGAGTGAATAGGCTGGAGACTGAATGGTGATATTCTGTCCTAAAGTCACCACAAAAGGATCCACTCTAAAGGATCTTTGTGTTGTGACAGGGTATACCATCACCAGGAAAACAGCCTGCATTATGTCATCTTGTTTGCATTATCTTCAAGGACACTCTGTAATCTCAATAAGCTTGCTTTTATTACTTTCATGGATTAGTGTTATGAAAGTATTGGCCCTGCAGTGTAATAAAACCATACAGTTAGTTTAATCAGGGTACTGAAAAGTTACAGTTCCAGGATTACATTTTGGCATGTCTCTTTACTGTGTAATATTCCATCAAACGTCTTTGTTGGATATCTCAGCATCCCTGCGTGACACTGAAATGATCATGAGCAAATTTCAAGTGTGTAGTCAATGACCTTAGGACACGGGCATTAACAGTAAACAAAATTCTTCTTTAAGTTAATAAGCATTGGGTGAAGGTGGGACGTGATTGCTTTCTGTAAAAAGATGATTGTCTAAAGCTGCAATCCTATACACACTTTCCTGGGAGTAAACCCTATTACCCACAATGGGACTTACTTTTGAGTAGACATGCATAGGCGTACACTGTTAGATGAGCAATGCCATCAGCAACCTGAAATTAAAAAATGATGAATAGGTATGTTAACCAAGCCAATTTCTGTAGTAAAAATGTTAGTGTTGTGAGCATAAGTTGCCAGCCAATAAACCTGGGAAGTGCACACCATTGGGGGCTGTCTTGGAACCAAACTATGTCTCAGGTTGGAAACTGTAACCTATTTTGTAGTTTCTGATCTATGATTTGATCTCCTCTTATGAACAACAAAGCCTTATAATGTTAAATATATTATGTAGGCGTTCTTGTGTTGGAAACGGCTAGAAATGGGTTACAACCCAAAGCAATGCTCTTGCCTTGCTGTTCCTTTGTTCTTTCCCTTTCCTTGTCATCTCGCTGGCTTCCTCTTGCATCTATTATTATTTTTTAAATCGCATGTACAGGACGCATGTACAGGACTGATGGCATAAATCTGTTCTACAAACACAAACCTGGCCCATAAACACAGATGTTTTGATCAGGCAAAGTACCACATAAAGCGTAACTGTCCAGCAGAGCTAACTACCGTATTTATTGGCGTGTATAAGACACACTTTTTTGTCTACATTTGTGACTCAAAATAGTAGGGTGCGTTTTATACGCCAATACTAAAAAATCCCTTTTCCCCCCTTGCCCGTTTTAAAGCATTTTCGGGCTTACTGCATTTTTCCGGAGCCAGAGAGCTCCCTTGTGCTTTCTTCCCTAACTAATCTATCCGATCTACAGCTGTTTGTCGGGTTTAATTTATGCACGTGCATGAGTTGAGCTTCTCAGCAGCCAGCAGAGGGCGCTGTGCTCAGTTCAGTTCAGCTGAGCTGCAGAGGGCCTAGTCTTTCCAGCTCTCCTGGATGCTGAATGAATGCAGTTTGGGTGAGCTTCTGAACTGGGCCTAGTTGGGGAGGCTTTGGAAACTGCATAGGTGGGGTGGGGTAAGAGTTGAGTCTGGGTTTTTTTTTTTTGTACTTTTATGTTGTTTACTTTGGAAACTGTGCATGGGTGGGGTGGGGGAAAAGAGTTGAGTATGGGGTTTTTTTGTACTTGGGATTTATGTTCTGGTGCATTTTGTTCATGTGTCTTATTGCTGTGTGTTTTAAAAGATCCTGGTATTTTTGTGCAATTTATGTAAATTAGCTAATTAAGCAGCCAAGCAGTAAGTAGCCAAGTGGTCCAAAAATGCTTTAAATCTTTTTTCCTTGAAACCCAGGGCTAACAGGAAGGTGCGTCTTATACCCCGGTGCGTTTTATACACCGATAAATACGGTTTTCAACCCTGTTTCCATTGCATGAAGAGTCGGCTGCCAAATGGTGTTTTGTAGACTGAGGATTAGTGAGGGTGGGAACTGGTAGCATGGGGAAGCTTGGCATACATTTCTGACCATGGAAAGTATGATGCATACATTGCATACATGACAGGCTTGCAAAAAATGTATGCATGGTGGTATACTTTTCAGGGAATTGAATTCTAAAGAATTTTATACATGACTATTGCTTTGCTTTAAAATTCCAATCAAAGTTTATTTAAAAAGTATGGACAGTTTAAAGCAATATCGTAAAATAAAGAATCACATATTACAACTATATCTGCTGAATGCCTTCACTAGTTTTCTGGGAATGTACTGTAGAGTCGTCTTGCCATATATTTGTTGCTTTTGGAGGAGGTTTCAGTTTTGAGTAATTACTGTTTGTAGATTGGTAATGCTTATGGAGATGTTTGACAGGTTTTTGGGTAGCTTCAGTATTGCTGTCATGCTAGAATTCTTTGCATGTGACTTTGCTGTGGAACATTTCAAATATTAAGTAAGATGAGCCTAGATATAGACGATTTGTGTCATAAATCGCTTACAAAAATTGAACTGCAATTGGTTTTAGATACATTTCCTAATACAGGTTGGTTACCAGTTATCCGGACATCCAAAATTCAGACATTTGGGGGGCTATGACTTTTTTAAAAAAAAACTTTTTTCCAGCACCTGACTGGCATAGTGCAAGGCATGCCGGGGCACAAAATTATTAAGAATATTGTATAAAATCACATTCAGGCTATGTGTATAAATGAATTTTGTGTTTAGACTTGGATCCCATCCCCCAAATATCTCATTATATTTATGCAAATATTCCAAAATCCAGACAAATCTGAAATCCAGACATTTTCCTATCCCAAGCAATCCGGATAAGGGATACTCAACTTGTACAACAGTACTACTTGGCAAAGAAGCACTTTTTAAACATTTTTTCTTCAAAAAAAACCTTTTTATTAAGACACCTTTTTAAAGTGTAATGTTTAGCAGGCGATGATCCATGATTTGTTTTGCTTATGTAAACTGCTTTTGAGATTTTTTTTTAAATGAAATGTAGTATACAACAGTATATACTTTCTTAAATGTGAGCTCTGCTAAATACTTCTGTTCTGGGGTTTTACTAGAAGGTGATTACAAAAAGAACCCTACCCGGCTGCTTTTTAATCAAACTGAATTTCACAGTTGGGTGTGAAGCAAGAAGTTAAATTTCATGAGCATTTTAAACACTTAATAGAATGGACTTTGGGCCCAATCCATAAAATACGACTGCTCAGCTTACTTTTGCTTTGAAGAGGCTTGCATATGTTTGGGGGATGCATGGACAATACCACTTCTGAAGGTTGAGTGAAACATTTTGTCTTGTGTACATGGTTTCTAAAGTTCAGTTTGGTCCCAAAGTTAATTTGCCTATATGGAATCTACTGCTCTTAGTCTTTACCGGACTGGTTTCAGGATTTTAGGTGACGGAATGGTGTGTTGCTCAGGCATCTGTGTTATGTAATGTGCTCTTTTACTTATTCCCTGAATATCTGAGCTACGTCAGCAACAGGGGCGTCACTAGACGCGCGTCACCCTAGTGCGGGGACGCGCGTCACCCCCCCTAGGGGCGCGACGTTCTAGGCGCGGGGGGAGGGGGCCATCAGGCTCCCCCCCCCGCATCGCGTCGCCCCCTCCGGACGCTCTGAGGCCGGCCCGGGAGCCGGCCTCGGAGCGTCCGAACCCGTCGGCGCTTCTGAAAGAAGGCCCAGGCAGCGCGTCAATCCGGGTATTTTCCGGATTTTCGCGCATGCGCAGACCCGTTTTGAGGGCTTTTTGCCCTCAAAACGGGTCTGGGCATGTGCGAAAATCCGGGAAATACCCGGATTGACGCGCTGCCTGGGCCTTCAGAAGGCCCTGGAGCGTCGACGCGCGTCACCCCCTGGCGCGTCAACCCCATGACGCGCGTCACCCCCTGGCGGCCCGCCCCCCCGCCACGCTCCAGTGACGCCAGTGGTCAGCAAGGTCAGTTCTGGGGTTGTGAACATTCTTTTAGATTTTGACAGTAGCTTTGTGTGCTTAAGTTTCCTCTGTAACTGATCTGACAGTGGCATGTAATTTTAATAATTAGTTTTACTATAAATTTGAACATCTCTTAGAGCAGTGTTTTAAAATTGGAAGTTGATTTAGTGGCATTGCTTTTGCTAATCTGTGTGCCTCAAGACCATTGCAAATCAGACATGTTGACAGCCTTGTGCTTTATTTACTGTGGGGAGAAAAAGTAGAGAAGAATCTCTTGTACTCTTGCTCCAAAGATCACCTAAACCAGTGGTTCTCAGACATTTTAGCACCGGGTCCCACTTTTTAAAATGACACTCTATAGCAGGGGTGGGGAACCTTTTCCCCGCCGAGGGCCATTTAAATATTTAAATTTTGTTTGCGGGCCGCCCGCGAGGCCGCCCGCCATTTTAAATTAATTATTTAATTTAGGGCCCCCGCCCCCCCATCGGCCTCCGGAGGCTCCGCGCTCACCGTCCAAAGCCTCCGGAGGCCGGGAGAGGGCCCCTGCACGTCCTCCTCGCTCACCGGTCGGCCCGTTCTGACCAGGCCCTCATCGGCGATTTTGCACATGCGTACAAGGCCGATGATGGCAGCTTGCCCTCATCGGCCTTGTATGCATGTGCAAAATCGCCGATGAGGGCCTGGTCAGAACGGGCCAAGGCGGCGGACTGGGAGGATGTGCAAAGGCCCTCTCCCGGCCTCCGGAGGCTCCGCGCGGACCCGGCAGAGCCTCCGGGGGCCGGCTGGGCGGCCTCCCGGCAATCTCCCCGGGGGCCGGAGCCGATGGCCCTGGGGGCCGGATTCGGCCTGCGGGCCAGAGGTTCCCCTCTCCTGTTCTATCACAAGGGTGGGGAACCGGCGGCCCGTGGGGCGGATCCGGCCCCTGGAGCGATCCGGTCCGGCCCACACGAGCCTGGACCCGATTCTATCGGGTCCGGCCTGCGCAGGCTCGGACCGGAGGCCACGCTCACCTCACCCGACTCCTTTTCAAAGCCAGCTTTTATAGACATGCGCAGAAACAGCCGGGTTGAGAAGGGGTCGCGCGACTCCTTCTCAACCCGGCTGTTTCTGCGCATGTCTATAACAGCCGGCTTTGAAAAGGAGTCAGGCGAGGGGGGCAGCAGCCCCGCGCGCGCGCTCACCTCACCCGACTCCTTCACAAACCCGGCTGTTAGAGTGCATGTCTATAACAGCCGGGTTTGAGAAGGAGTTGGGCTAGGTGAGTGTGCGCGGGGCTGCTGCCGCCGCCAGGGATGGCAGCAGCCTGGAGGCTGAAGAGAAGGTAAGCAATGAGGGTGGCTGAAGAGAGGAGGCTGAAGAGGAGGCTGATGGAGGCTGAAGAGAGGAGAGCAATGAGGGTGGGCGCTTGCTGGGTGGATGGGTGGGAGGGAGAGAGCGAGCGAGCGGTGGGTGGGTAGGAGAGTGAGCGAGCGGTGGGTGGGAGGGAGGGGGAGCGAGCGAGCGGTGGGTTGGAGGTAAATTCACGTGGGGGGGAATTTGCAGGGGGGAATTTGCGGGGGGGCGGCCCGCAGCAAATTTTCCCTATGGGAAAATGCCCCCCCACCGCAAATAGGTTTCCCACCCCTGCTCTATTGGGACCCACCTAGCTTCACGAGACTTACTGCACAATCCTGACTAGGATCCGGCCGGCAGCCCATGACCACCCGCTGGATCCTGTGCACAGGCAGCCAGCGTGGCCACCGGGCGGGAGGTCTACTTGGGGAAGGGGACACTAAATTTCTTTAGAAAGAAAATTTTAATTTATTTGCAAAAAAGCTCAATCCATTTCTCGTAATGAGGTAGCCCTAATGAATAGCTAGTTATGTGACTCAGCCTTCGCCTGCCCCCACTACCTGTCATTGACAGACTTGGAAAAAAACGCACCAGAAAAAAGAAGCTCCCTATATTTACACAAACTTGCAAACTGCAGGAGCTCAGTTCTTTGAAGGGCAATGAGTAGCTATCTGATTTTTGAACAGCCTCAGGGCTTCAGGCAATTAGGGATTTACCAGAAATCAGGTTGCGACCCACCAAGTGGGTCCCAACCCACAGTTTGAGAAACACTGACCTAAACTATTTGATCTTGTTATCAAGAGATGAAGACTGTGTATATGTTGAGCTAGAAAATGTTGCTGCTGAACAGTCCTAAACCTAAGTACTTACTTATAGGGTTTTCTGCCTCTAGGGCTTGAGCAAGAGGAGATTAGATTTCATTAAAGTTGTTCATGTGTACTCAGAGGATGCACCTGTAATCTTGTGTTTGCATTTTCCTGCAGAAACCTTTTGTTAAATATGAGCATTGTTCTCAAGCTCCACTTGTATCTCATTATCAAGACACACAGAATAAGCTATCCCTGTACAGTTAAAATTATTTTTTTAAATCCTTATCTCACTTCCCAGGTCCTGTACTTCCATTGTTTCTCGTTCCGAAGAGCTATGTTGCATCCTGTTCGCTGACTTTGTACAGCCAGCTCTTACCGTAGTTGAGTATGGTGCTGTACAACTTTTGATAGCTAACGCATGCTTATTTTAAAAATAAATAAATACTGGAAACACTCTTGAAGCCAAAAAGGTTTCCTTTTGAAGAGTAGGTATTACCCTCCCATAGAGGAGCTCACCCCCATGCTTCTACACAAGTCCTAGATCTTGCTATGCCTCTTGATGGGGAAAAAAGCAAGCCAAGAAAGATGACACCCGCAATGGTGAAACATGCAGCCGCCTCCGCAGGCAGGTAATTCTGCTGTATTTCCACATTGGGAGTAATTGGATCATTCAGTCACATCTGACAAAGCAGAATAAATCCGCAGTGAGGCTGATTTTAAAAAGGAAAAGCCAGAACAATGAATCATGCATAGATGCAGTGGGCAGCCACCTGTGTGGATGGGTGCTCTGATTTGAAGAGAATTTTATTTCTCATGACACACCTCAACATGCAGTTTGGGGAATGCTGGTTTAGTATTTCATCCTTAATAGTGTGCAGTTCAGGGGAAAAATGAAGTAGGACAAGGTTGCCATTTGGGATTTTGCAGCCACAACTGATGTCCATCCATGTCCGTGAAAATGGGGGCAAACTGTCCCTTGGGTCCTACGTATTTGAATATCTAAATACTGTATATCACATGGTCGTGCATAAGAGGTTTTATGGTGGTGGCAGTGAAAAAAGCCTTTGGCATCTATTGGCTGAGCTGAACTCCCATCCTGGCAGTTGTAACTTTGCCTTTGGGAAGACACAACTGCTATCACAGCTGAAATTGCTGGGCAAATCAAAGAATGACTTAAGTCCTGCCTTCCATCATCTGTACTGTAGCCTGCGCATATGTCATAGTGGTCTCTAGTACTAATATATTTGAGCTAATACAGAATAATGCAGTTGATTCATGTCAAAACCATTCATTTTGGCATAGATATGTTACCACGACTGTTGGGGCTAAGCTTGTCCATACTATAAATCACGAGACTAATCATAACTCATAATAAGTGTTTAAAAGGTAAAGGTTCCCCTTGCTCGGAAGCCAGTCGTTACCGACTCTGGGGCAGTGCTCATCTCTGTTTCAGAGCCGAAGAGCCACCAATGTCAGAAGACACTTCCATGGTCATGTGGCTGGCATGACTCAAAGCCGAGGCGCACGAAATGCTGTTACCTTCCTGCCAAGGCGGTACCTATTAATCTACTTGCATTTTCTTGCTTTCGAACTGCTAGGTTGGCAAGAGCTGGGGCCAAAGATGGTAGTTCACACCGTCACGCTGCACTTGGGTCTCGAACTGCAGTTCAGCATCTTAACCACTAAGCCACCGTGGTCACTAAACGCAAGGGTGTCGACGAAGGTGGGATAATAAGTGCTTAGTTGAGGACAAAAACAATGTCTTTGTTGTGAGAGAGTGGTTTTCTGTGTTTGCTGGACCATGTTTGTGGGTTTGAGATACTGTACAGTATAGTGAATTGAGACGGAGATTATTTCAGTTCTAACTTTTTGACTATGGGGTATATAATTAACTGGTGATTTATAATGGGCAGTTTTGTCATGCTTTTAAGTTGAGAAAACATTTTCATAAAGATGGTTGTGCTGAATTGCATTACATATAAAAAGTGCATTATGTCACTAGTCACAGATGGTTGTTTTACCACTTTTTTCAACCTCTTTCTTGTTATGACCACTGCTAGGCTGGTTAATCCTATTTTCCAGCCACTTTCATAGCCCAGTCTAATCAAAATGTAATCAGCTTTTCAGAAGCAAACAGCTGGCTGTGTCTTTGGAGTGGGAACAAATGATCCCTCTTAAAGGTGTACTGTGTGCCATGTTTCTGTCCTCACCTTGACGTGTTGCTGTTGAGCAAGAAAGTGTAAAGAGTTGATATTTCTCCACAACAGGGTGACTAGTGGACTAAAATGTTAGAGGACCATAATTCGTCTACTGATGAGACTATAGAGTGTGTGCATCAAGTGATCTTTTACACTATGAACACCACTTTAGGTGGAGAATAAAATGGAAGGCCGCCTTGACTCTGTAGCTTTCTCAACCATTGCTCAGGGTGCAGAAATAATACTGTGATGATGTGTGTATTTATGACTTCCACAGTATGAAGTTTAGCACTGTTCAAAAGAGTAATTAAAGAACTTTTGCATTAACAGGACAAAAAAATATGTGTTTGTGTGGGATTCAGTAAATTGAAACCTTGTGAAAAATTGTTATTTTGTAATTGGAACTAGGGTTGACAATCCTCCAGATTTGACCAGGTGACAGTTGAAAACCTGAAACATTTATTTCAAGAATTTACAACATTGCATCATATTTTTTTTTATTATTATTATTATTTTTGGGGGGTATCCCAAGAGTAGCATCAGTCAGAGTTGGCAGCTCTAGTTGGGACAGCGGAACCTGTTAGTCTTTAGGTCAGAGGTTCTCAACCTGTGGTACGCGTACCCCTGGGGGCACTCAGACCACTGGCTGGGGGTACGTGGGATGGTCCCCGTTATCAGCTGCTGCAATCAGCAGCTGATAAGGAGGAGCGCAAAAACAGGGAAATTATCGGCGCTAGCTTCACTTACCTTGAATCTCGGCTGCCTGCATCTTGAATATCGCAAAAATCTCGCGAGATTCAAGATGGCGGCGGCCAAATCTCGTAAGGGCACATGAGGCAGTCCAATTCTATCTGGCTGCTAGGGTGGTGTAAGATGACTGCGCAAGCCCAGAACTGTTGCAAAAGCTGCCGTAAGGCAGTTGCGCCTGCCCCTGCAGGTTTGATCCAGATGGCATGTGATGCAGATAGGCCGCGACTGTGCCATGCGGTGCATGGGAGGGCATTCCGGGGGCTTTTCGTGGTGGGAGGTGGGCAGATTGGGCCCAGGAGGGGGTGGGATTGGCGGCAGCAGCATACGCTAAATCCTATTCCCCTCCCAGGCCCATTTCTCCTGACATGATCTGGCAGGCGCAGATCCATGGAGACCTGATCAAAGACCAATCAATACCTACCGAGACTCCATAGAGATTTATAAACATACGAATTCAGTTAATAAGAAAGAAGAGTCCCTCAAAGTGAGTAGCAGTTGGTTGCCGGTCTTGAAAGATTTACAAATAAAGAACAAAAGTTGATTATGGGGCTGGTGCAATAGTGTTATCCCTGGGAGTATTCTTGTGTACTTTCCATTATTCAGTTTTGCAGATTTTAATTATTTATTAATTCTTTAATATTTGGATAGTACTGCCATTCTGGTATACAGGCTGTAACGTATGGTGGTGGCTGTCTAATAGTTTGGTCCATTACTGGTTTCATGTTGTTCTGTCTGGCAGATGTATTAGTGTTTTAGGGCTTTATGGTTGGCAGGGGGGGCAGGGAGGGGGGCAGTTGTTGTTGCATTATGTCACTAGATCTGGTTGTAACATTTACCTGGCAGTATGGGAATGGTTGTGCTATGGAGGGGGGAAAAGTGCCGGATAGCGTGTTGCCTCCCTAGAATTGTTAAGCTTTTGGGGGAATGTTCAATCATTGTTGTAAGTTGTTGCAAGTGGTGTAAGTTGTTAGTTGTTCTGGAATGTTTCAATGAGGGGAAGATATTTTACTCTGGAACTTATTAATTATTTGTGTGCAGAGATTCTCCCCCCCCCCCCAAGAGAACCATTCAGTCATGTAATTTCCTCTCTCACCCATTTGTAATGTGGTACGGTCCAAGGATTATTTTACCACCTATTCTGCCGTTCATGTGAACTAGAGCTAAGAGGATTCCATTCTAGGGTTGAAATAAATGAGTCTTTTCTTAGACAATAGTCTTCCAATAAAACAGATGCCCGCGTGGGTGTTGGGAAGTGCCTTCATCAGTGTGTTAGGACACTAATGTAACATTTGGTAGCTACTCTCATGAGTGTGCTTCCCTACAGTGGATTCTTGGAAATAAAATCTTTTTTCACTTCGCAGCATTCTTGTACTGCCATGTTGGAGCATAAACTTCACTGAGCAGAGGGAGGAAAAAACTACATTTCCTTCAGGATCTTGCCTGTGCTTATGGTCTTCTAGACAGCACCTTAATGTTCTGTAAAAATGCTCGGAAAACTATACTCTTGTGGTGTACCCAAATTTAATTTATGAAGCGACACTTAAGATGGACCAATATTTAGTATGCTGAATAAAACTCCCCCCACATGGTTTATTTAGATTTGTTCTCCGCTCACAGAGCTGAATCCTCTTAATTCGTGCTTTCCACCAACATATTATATACATTAGCCTCACAATTGAAGTACCGGTATATAAGATTTTCTTCACCCTTTAGTTATAAGGTGATTTGTGGTAAGTACACAGGATATAAAAGGGCTGCACTGTGTTGCTGCTAGGAGGGATCATAGTTCAGTGGTAGACCATGTGCTTGCATGTTCAC
The DNA here is from genome assembly GCA_026170595.1 of Plestiodon gilberti rubricaudatus. NCBI lineage: Eukaryota > Metazoa > Chordata > Lepidosauria > Squamata > Scincidae > Plestiodon > Plestiodon gilberti. The sequence continues at coordinate 45,500,874 of JANXHW010000002.1, forward strand.
TTCCTGGCATCTCCGCTCAAAAGATCTTGGAAAATAGTGCTAGAAAGATCTGTTGGAATCTTTATAGTCAGTATTGGGCCAGATGGATCAGTTGTCTGATTCGTCAGGTGTATATAAACACTAGAAAACGTATGTGGGTTTCTTTCAAATGAATTTTTCCATTAATAGTGATTGAGAGTACAAATTTATAGAGTATATAGATTAGCATTCGCACTGGTGTCCTGATACTCCTCCCCTTCCCCCCCCCCTTTTCTGTTTTGGACCCTCAGCTTCTTTCCCATTAACTTTGCCATTTGATTCCTGTTAATTGTACATTGTGATAACAAATGGCAGAAGCTATTCTTGTGATGTGGTTGCTTTGCTCTTGTTTCAAATGCAGACTTTTATCTAGAAAATTCAACAAATACAACTTAAGCATCTCTTTAGTGAGCGCTAAGAACACATTTTAGCATTCATGTCTGTTACAGGATTGATTCTAAAAATCCTTAAATGCTTGTTCTGTTCTTAGAGATATTTTTTTCTCCAGTGAGAATACCTCCTTTCTCTCTCGTGTAGATTTTACAGTTTGACATGTTTTATATTATTAGAGCATCATTTTATTTTCACAGTATGACAAACCACTTGTAGAATATCTTTGTAAAGCAGTTTTAAAAGCCTAGTCAAGTGTGGGCATTATCTTTGTTGGTCAGGCCAGGCTAAATGCTATGCAGGAAATCTATGATCACCTCTCCCAGTGGCTTTCTCCATGTATTAAAAACAGCTGTGGAAAGGGAGACTTGGATTAAGGTCATGACATAGAGATGATTTTTGACACACATATACGATGCTGATTGGTAGTGGTACAGTCCACTACCACCCTCATTGAAGCTTCTGTTTGGAAGGGGAAATGTATAGATACTTGCTGTACTTACATGACTAAAAGCAAGTCTCAATGTGGGGCTCCATTTTTCATTGGGGAATTGTCAATACCAGAAGTCTAATCCCTGTCTTGCCAGTACAGTACTGTGGCCTCAATCCAGATCTTTTCCCAGTCGCTTTCAGTAGAGAAGAAAAACAAAATATCAGTTCAAGAGATCGTATTGTAGATCTCTCACAAAAGCTGCCATTTGACCCTTTTATATTGAGGTGTTTGGAATGCAAAGGGTGCATATAAATAAAAAGTACGTGGTGCATATAAGAAGTGTGAGGGATCTACTGTTTTATATGAAAAAGGAACATGAGGAGATGGTAGCAAAACTCCCATACTTTTATCTTTACAGTCTTCTGTTGCTTTTAGCCTGTGTTTCCCAAACGTTTTTCACTGTGATACATGTGTCTGCCCCATTCACATATAGCTATTCCATCTTACCTAGTTTGGCCATCAGAGTATTAGTTTGGAGTGGACTTAACACTCCAAACAGTTTGAATCATGCATACATAAAGACATCTTCCTCACTATGTCCTATCAGTATGTCTTAGGGGTGTTAACACCCTCTTCAACCCCTGAGCATTTTTGGGGAGCATCACTATCTTTTGTGAGGTGTGATTAACAATGTGTCAGATATGATTACATTTCATCTGTGTTTTATTTGATTTCTCCTCCATTCAGTTAATTGGTTGCTTCATAAATTTCTAAATTCCAATAAACTCTGCCTAAGGAAGTCAAGAAATCAAAATAAGGACTTTGTACTCTATGATTCAGCTGCACTTGGTAGCTAGTGCTTGGTTGCCTGCTGGGATCCATAATATAGCAAAGGTTTACTGAAAAGCAACTCTGATTCCTTAATCTCTCTTAATGTTGGTTGGTTGCGACCAGTGCAAAGTATAACCATCATCATCTTCAAAAGTAAAGACAATCCCATCTGAAGAACAATGTGTCCTATATCTTCTGGAAATACTGTAGCTATTCGCAGCTATTCAAAGCTAGGCAACTTCACATGTTGTTTGTGGCACAGAGATTCATTACCCATGATGTGGGAAGAGAGCCTTTCGTTTGTCCCACAGTTGGAATGTCCATCTTCTTCCCCCTTCTAGTTAGTGTCAACATTGCATTACGCCTACTTAATGCTCATTTTCTTTCACCTTTCCAGTTAGCGCTGGAGTTTTGTTTTCATGGACTCTTGTGGACCCTCCGCCTTGATTTTGTTGGCTCTGTGCTTGTATAACACTGGCTGTCATTTGTTTGACCATTTTTTTTCCTGAGGGAGGTCTAACAATCATTCTCTCTCTCTCCCCCCCCCCCCCCCATTTTTGGAAAACTTTGAAGTATCAAACTTTGACAACCCCTGCTTCATTAAACACTAGTCATTAATGTTCACTGGGAACACTCCGGCTCAAAAGGAGAAAATGTGCAGAACATTAAGCAAGTTAAGGGTTCACATCTTCGGTGCTGTTGGTGTTTAACAGCTCCTTGCAATGTTAGATCTTGTAATAAGGGAACAGCTGCTCCAGTACTGTGCTAAGAAAGGAATAAATTGTCAGTCTTATTACTTCATGCTACACTTGTAAAGTGCTCATTACTATAAATGAAATGTGTTAAATTTGTGCAATAAGAAAATAGGGACCAGTTGGCTAGCCAACCTGTTGAACCAAGGGTTGCTTATGGAACATCAACATCACTTAAAAATTCCATGGTAAATCCTGTTGTTAAAAGCAAGCAATTGAACTTTATCTTCCTTCAGAAGCTCACCTCATTCTCTGGATAGATTGTCTTCTGCTCTTGGCATCATAATCTATTCTGCAGACTGCATATTTTTTTCTTTTTCATAGTCTTGATATCATTAGACTACTGTCAATTTCTTGTATTTTGAATGGGAGTGAACCACTATTGGAAGATTGTGATAGGTCTTATACAAGCTGGAAGAATGAAGTCATAACATGTAGATTTACAAGTTCTTCTTGACTATGGTGATCTTAATATCAATGTTCCACATTGGTTAACCAAATAAACCATGTGCTTAACAAAGTCTCTGTTTTGACATATTCATTATAAAAAGGACACACTATTTTGCTGACTGTGATAGGAAAAAAGATCTCTTGTAAAGAGTAGACACTAAACAGAACAGTGTGTATGATACAACGTGTGAAATTGTGTAGGAAAAAATACTGTAGCTTTCCATTTTATTATCAGTAGAAAATTTACTAGTTGCATACTGAAAATATGTTATAATAAAGTTATTTGATACTGAAGTTTCTGTGTTGGATGATTGATTATGATAACTACCGGTATTCGATAACTTTATTTGTGTGATAAGTGCTATTTTTATGTGTTTAGGCCTTTAAAGCGCAAAATGCTGGCAATCTTTGCAACTGTCTATGACAGTGGTAAAGATGCTGTCTTAGATCTTCTGTTGTTGGAGCATATTTTAGCAGGAATCTTGAATACCCTTCTAAATGGATTTCTTGCCGATTTTTTTCAGTATAACAAGACGTGCCCTTTTGGAATTGGAAGCAGTTTGCCAGTTGCTATGGCAAGCCTATTGAAATAAGTGGAAAAGTAATGCACATTCTCTTGGAATTTTTGTTTTATGCAGATAATTTGTGTAATTTCATTGATGGCTTTTTCGTTTTTCAATATGGACATCTGGAAACGTGGTATCTCATGGGAGATCTTGCTGCCTTGTTAATCATTATTGTGCTCTTTGTTAAATGGAGCATTTCCTGAATATTTCCTGCTGGGAAAATGGACTAGTTTTAGCATAAAACATAGCAGAATACAGGGACTAACTGAGCAGCCTACTGCATTATCTGTAACCATTTAAATGCTTTTTGTGCACTCTGGAATTCTCTAGAGGAATGGAGGCTACAGATTTACAATGTACCAGCAGATAGGAGGCATGCTTTCAAAAGCAAACGTTTGTTTCTTCTTCATGAGAGAAACAAGAGTTTGTATTTCAGTATTTGTGTTTTGAAATGAGTGAATAGAAATGGAAGTGTATGCATAACTACAGGTGGATCCCCGTATCCGCTGGGGATATGTTCCAGGCCCCTCCGTGGATACTTGAAACCGTGGATAAGAGCGAACACCCCCTCCATGGTTTCCTGAGCCCCCCCACCCTGCCTCCCCTGCAGGCAGGCATGCGTGCCCCCACCCCAGCTCTTATTTTTCTTTCGGCAAGCTTTGTTTCTTCCTTAAAACAAACAGAGAAGCAGCCTCCATTGCTGGCAAGTAGAACGAGACTAAGTCCTAGAGAGGCTCTGCAAGGTTTCTGTTAACCTTGCAGAGCCTCTCTAGGACTTAGTCTTGTTCTACTTGCCTGCAATAAGCAGCCAGAGGCTGCTTCTCCTGTTTGTTTAAGGAAGAAACGAAGCTTACTGGGAAAAAAGTAGAAGCCTGGGGGGGGTCCCCACAATCGGTGGATATGGGGGCCCACCTGTATTTATGTAAGGACATGTAGTGTACTGTTATGGAAAATTGCATTCAGCAAGAAAACTGACTAAAGCAATTTAGAGACAACTTCCTACCTTTTACACAGGTATGAAAAATAGTGATAAAATGTTTGCAGCATTGGTACAGTGTGTTAAAACTGATAGGAAGGAAACATTAGGATTGTTTCTTCTGAAAGTGAAAAGATATCATACTTGATAAATGGGAATGGTAGATAGGGGTCAAAGTTCCATTTAGTTAGTGGTTGGGGGTATGAGGAAAATCCCATTTCAGTGGGAATTATTCAAGATCATTTGAGTATAGCTGTTAACTTTGGTTGACAACATTCATTGCTTGTCAATAAAATGAATCAGAAAAAGTCAGGAGTTCACATAAAGTTTAAGGTCAGTGCCAGTGTGTTTTAGTTTGCAGAAAGTGAGACTTTCATGATGGGTTTGGTTATTCAAAACTGAGTACAGTCAGACCTCCATATCTGTGGGGGTTCCATTCCAGACCCCCCTGCGGATACTGAAATCCGCATAAAGCGAAATCGCTTTAGCCTGGATATGGGGGGTCACTTTTAAAATGCTTTAAAAAAGAAAAAAGGTTAAAAATAGCATTCTTTACCTTTTTGCTGGCAAACTGCTCTGTTTGCAGGACTGTAGAGCCTCTTCTGTAGAGTGACCCTCTTCTGGGTCACTGCCCCATCCCTTCCCCAGGCTTGCCCCAATGCATTCTGGGATGACCTTGGGGAAGGGAGGGGGGAAGTCCAGCAACCTGGAAGAGGCTGTAGGAGTGCGATTTCACTACAGCCCTGCAAACTGAGTGGTTTGCCATCCAAAAGGTAAGGAATGCTATTTTTAAACTTTTTTTCTTTTTTAAAGTGGGCCCCCACAGGTCTAGGATCTACGGTCAGACAAATCTGTGGATGTTGGATCCGCTGATAGTGAGGTCCGAATGCACTGGAAAAGTGTTAAGAGCCACGAACAGACCTTAAAGCCATTAAGATGGTTACAGGCTTGGTCCCAACGCACAGTATAATACACTCTGTAATTCTTAACATTTGTGTCCTGAAGTGTAAGTGGTGATATCATTGCCGTTTGCTTCCGGGTTTTTGGACCAGTTTTTAGCACAGGAGGCCGCCAGTTTTTGGTGCAGGAGGCCGGTAAGAAGCTCCAGGTTTTTTGGGGGGGGATGTTTGAGATGGGGGGGGCTTGGCCAAAGGCAGGAGCCACTTGGGAGCAAAAATGCAGTGCCAAAAGTGCCACGTTTTTGTGGGGTTTGGGGTGGGATTCAGGGGGACCAGTACCACCAGATGTACCCCAAAGTATCACTAGTGGTGTAACCTGGAGACTCCAGACCCTGACTCTGGAGTCTCTGCGTTACGTACCAAGAAAAGCTCAGATGGCCGGAGGAGGTTTTTCACAACTTTTACTTTCCGTATATACAGTGCTGTAGGCAAGCATCCTGTGCTTAGCAGCAGAAAAGCAGGACACCGCCCCGAGCCAATCTCGTGACTGTGTTTTATACTATGATTACAAATGTGGGCGGCAACATTCAATAAGTTCTTGTATTTCAGTGAGAATTTTACCCGTATATGCGCAAACGGCTTCAACTCTCCCCCCTCCTTTGTTCCCTGAGTCACGTATGCAGCTCTGAGGTATTTGAAAAAATTGGTGGGCCCCTTTATGTCTCTTCCAAGGATGCTTTAGTATGGTCATGTCACAGTGGTATATGTACCACCGGTTGAGAACTCCTGTTCTAAGTATCAGTGTATGACACAAGTTCTTTTCATTTAAAAAAAAGGTTTATTTTCATGAGCTGGTAGTAATGGTGAGTCTATTATTTCCCCAAAGAGAATTCAAAGTCAGTTGTATGAATTCACTTTTGGAATCGTCCCCAAACGATCCAATACGATCACTGTTGAATTGGCAACTCATTTAGGCAATTTCAAAACTGCATCATCTTTCAGTGGGTTTGAGTTCTAATGACAGCTAGTTTCTTGTTTTTATGCTCCTTTATTTGTTCTGCATTGAACAAACTACTGAGAGTGTCTTCAAAATGTGTGGTGCATGGTGGGAAAGAAAGCACAAATAAATTTTTATGCTTCCTGTTGCCTCAATGAAATCTATGTGGGGAGAATTCTACACTGGATGTCCAGCTTTTGTCTCTAATCATTACTTTAGAATATCCAAAGTCACTCAAGCCCATCTAATCACAGCTGCCCAACTGACCTCCATCCATCTTATTTTCTTCCTCCACTCAGCTGACAATGGACAACTTCCTCCAGTCAGTTGGACGGTGGACAAGTTGGTTTAAAGAGGCATTAATCATTAACACTACAGTCTTGCATAAAAAAGACGTTTAATGCAAGACTACAGGTGGCTGCCAGCCCCATAAAATGTGATGATGGCTCTTAATAGGTCAAAAAAAATGTCTGCCTGTTTTGTTTGGGTTGTGTCTGTGTCTCTTTTAATTTGCAGCCTCCCTAGAGCATCTGTTGTAACCTAAAGCAAAGCTGCCATATCAAGATGCACACATAATGAACCTAAGCAACCATGTAATCTTGTTGTTGTATCCCTTATCCTCTCTTGCTCGTTCTTTTTATTCTGTACATCCTTGGTTGCATGTCTAAAATAGACTGAAAGCTCCTTTGGACAGCATTTGCCTCTTACTTGTTCAATGGAGTACCCAACATACTTCAGGCAATTCATAAATAATAAACAAAAGTCTCTTAATGAAACTTGACCCTGCTGAGATTTGATTTTTTTAAAACCAGTTCTACACTTTGTGTTCATGTTAATATGCCTGTGCATGTGCTTCAGATTTCGGGTGCCATTTTAATCATTCACATATTCCATATTTACGTTGCCATTCCTGATATTACAGGCCAGAGTTGTAGTTCTTGTGTTCAGAAGATAATAAACAAATGTTTAATATAAAATTGTCATGCTATGCATAATAGTCTGATAGGCACAATTATGGAGTCAGTGTTTTAAAGTTTCTATATCTCAAACACTTGAACATCTTATTTATTTATTTATTTCAAAAATCTCTATGCCGCCTTTCCTATGCTCAAGGCAGTGTACAACATAAGAATAAAAATAATACAACAGATAAAAACATATGAATAAAACAATTAAAAACTATACAGGAGCTGATTTAAAAATATAAAAACGGCAACAGCATAAAAGCAATGACAAAAAAGCAACATTCTGAGTATAGTTGGACCTTTTTATCTGCTGGGGTTCTGTTCCTGGAACCACAGTGGATAAGAAAATCAGTGTTATATGAAATCCGGGGGGGGGGTATTCGGGAGCAGTGCCACATTACCTTTTTTCCAGCATCTTTACAGCTTCCCTCCTCCTGAGTTCGTTTAAACTGACCGAAAAAAACAAAAGCCACTACTGGAAGCAACCTGTAAATGGCGCCAGAGACACCCGGCTGCATATTTCAGCGGTTTGGACACACGCAGGAGGCTGAAAGTGGCTGGCAGGCTCCCGTCAACGCTGAAAAAAGAGGCAATATAGTGCAGTTGGACTCCCTCTTCCACAGTTTTGCCATCCGTGTTGAGTCAAAACCGTGGATAAAAAGGTCCAACTGTACCACGTAATTCTGTAGTAGAAATAAGGAAGAACATACGAAGCAACATTAATAAATTGAATTCACTCTGAGGTAATGAAAAGAGTATGAAACAACTAGGGGCAGGGAGGGAAATGGACATTTAGACTAGACTGAGGTCTCTAGGGCAATTCTATTTAGGGATTTGATTAAAGATTTGTCCAAATTTGCTGAGAGGTATTAAAATTTGTCTCACTCTTTACAGGCCATATCCTCTTTAGCTGCTAGGTCAGAAAAAACTGTGTGGACAATGTGATTTTTTTTTTTACCAAAACTTGGTATTTTCCAAATCCAAATGGACTCATTTTTTTTTGTTCTTGATAAAGAAATTATAATCTAGCATGTGAAGCTCCGTATTTGAATACAGTTGTTCTTTTGAAGTTGGGAGGTAGACAACTAGGTAATAGCTGAACATTTAAGCTCTCTAAATCCTGTCACTAGAAGGCATTGGGGAGTTCAATAAACTGCTTTTGATAGAATTGCCTGTAGCATTCACAGTTAATGTTACAAAGAATCTGTACCACACTTGTGAGAATCACTGTGTTGTGTTCAAGATAGAGGAGGGGAGAGGGTCAACCAACTTGATAATACATTTTCTGAGTTGAGATAAAGCTTGTGAAACCACCATTGTGTGAAAAGCCTTAGCAAAGATTTTCTAAGGACTAATGCTATAATGTGTTTCTATTTTTACAGGTTCTAGATGATGAGCGAGATGGATTTCTGTGATGCTACTTGGAGCCTCTCTTGCTGTGGAATGGATTGATAAAGTAGCCTGGAGGTTTGACAGTGGACTGGAGAAAACCATCGGGGTCGTGGCTTCTACTTCTGCTCTTTCACTGGACATAAGCTGCACTCCTATCTGCAAAGGAAATACAGTAGTGTCTTCACCCTTGCCTTCTACTTTCTGCCGCTTCTAATGAAGACAGCACAGTCTCATCCCACCTTTCTGATTTAGAGCACATCACCTTCCAAGACAGATGGTCTGTCAAAAGCTGTAGGATGCCTGCAGAGAACATCATAATGAAGTAGTGAATTGATAGTGCTACTACTGCTGCCTAATTGTCAGGAACACAGCCGATAGAGCTGCACTGCCCTTTCCCTGCTTCCTTAGTCGGGTCAGGAACAGCAGGGTGGACATGGCTGGCCTCGTTAACAATCTGCTAATATTGTTCCTTATTTTTCAAAACAGCTGTTTGGCTTTCAGAGGCCCGCTTTCTGTCTTTAAGAGGTGGGTTACATTAGAGAGATCTACTGTACATTGCTCATCGGTGCATGCCGCTTATTGTTGCAATATTTTTTTTGTGATTGTCTTTCAGACTTAAAAGGAAACTATCCAGCAAAGCACAAGAACCATTTTTATGTAGTTGATTTATTTTGAGTAGAGATGCTCAGTTCTTGAAATTCTGTGTATCTGCTATTGGTAAATGTTAATATTGCTCACTGAAATGTGTATTGTCTAATGAGCACTGGAGTATAATTTTTGTTGTATACCTCTTATGTAGAACCAAGATGTGAATGCCAAGATCCCTAATAAGTTTCATATCTAGAAAAGCCTTCCCCCTCTTATTTTCCTGATCTGATATAGCTTTTTCAAGAGCATTGGCTCCTAATATAACTTGTTTGATTAGCCTTTTGGAAGGTTAGCTTTCATTTTTAGTTGCCTTTCTAAGGAGAAGCTAACTGTATTTGCTTATAAGACAATATAGCTGTATATACAGCATAGTCCCCATAACTGCTACATCAAATATTTATCCATAAGTATATTTAGTATTCACATCACAGCAAATGCCTTCCTCATATCTTGCCATTTTGAAACTAGCAGACGTTTGTCTTTCATTTTACATATGCTTATTCTAGGGATTCACTTTGTGTACAAAAACTAAGTAACAAAATGTATCATGGCTACTTTGGTACCAAAGATAGAAATATATGTGATTAGGTGGTAGTTGGCCAGCGGGTGGTGCAGTGGGTTAAACCGCTGAACCGTGAGCTGTCGATCGAAAGGTCGGCAGTTCGAATCTGCAACGGGGTGAGCTCTCGTTGCTTGGCCAGCTCCTGCCAACCTAGCAGTTCCAAAGCATGTTAATGTGAGTAGATAAATAGGTACCGCTTGCGGGAAGGTAAACAGCGCTCCGTGTTCCAGCTGCATGCTTCGCGCTGCGGCAAGGAGAGTCATGCCGGCCACATGACCATGGAGGTGTCTTCGGACAACGCTGGCTCTTCGGCTTTGAAATGGGGATGAGCACCACACCCTAGAGTCGGACACGACTGGACTTAATTGTCAGGGGTCACCTTTACCTGAATCATGGTTTGAGAAGTGAAATGCAATAAATTATTTCTAAGAGATGCAAGAGGTTTCTAATGTTCAAAGAGAACATATAAGTTGGAAATTCTACTTTGTTTTTGCATATTGAAGGATTTACCAGAAAATAATTACGGGATTTTGAAGCCATGATAGGAAAATATTACTTTAATTGGCTAGAACATGTTGTTGAACGTTGTTGTACCTTACATCAATGGAACAACCGATAAAATTTCAAACGTTTTCAAAAGACATAACATCAAAACCATTTTAGACCATCCAAGAAGCTTTCTGCTTTCCTCAAAAATGCAAGAGACCCGAGACCCCCTTTAGCCACTCTGGGAGTCTATAGCATTCTTTGTGAGTGTGGTAAAGTTTACATAGGTACCACCAAAGGTCCATCAACACCAGATTAAAAGAACATCAAAACGTTTGCAGATTGGGTCACTTGCAACTGTCAGCATTAGCTGAACATTCTTCTATTATGGGCTACTCCATTAATTTTGAAAAAACCAAGAAAGTGGTCCAAGAAAGGAGTCCAATTTTAAATTACGGATTCATTGGGAAGCCATAGAGATATGCAAGAACAGAGAGGAGGAAATCACTTTCTTGGATAAAATTTGTGTTCCTTCTCTCAAGAAAAGCAATTCAACAACCTTTAATCTGAAACCTTTTATTATAACTCCCCACAACATCCTTAAGCAGGCACTAACAAATTATCCAATTCTCTGCTTTCCATTTGCATAAATGCCCGAAGGGGTCAGCTTAAGTCTCCTTGTTGGCTTTTGTATCCTCTGCAGTTTCTTATCAGCTTAATTTAATGTTTGTGTGGCTATTTTTAAACTGTTAGCTCCTCATGAGGAGACCGCGGCTGTCACCCTGGGCATTTGCCCCCCCCCCCGCCCCATTGTAGCTACGCAAGTGCCCACATCGAACATTGTAATGTGCATGTGAAACTTGGACAGTTTTTTGGTCTTTTCATGTCATGACGGTTGTGGTATGTCAGTTCATTTTAAGAATAAATCAGCTTTTGCACCATCCTTTTTGAATAACCCTGTATTTCAAACCTGTTCATAACCTACAAAAATGTTGCTGACAGAAATCCAGTGAATAAGTTGACTGAGATTTCCAGATGATTCTAAAATACTTGAGCCCCAGTCGAGGTTAATTGAACACATAATTGAACACTAGGGGACATCCACTCAAATTGAGTGGAGGGAGTATTAAAACAGACAAAAGGAAATATTTCTTCACCCAGCATGTAATTAATCTGTAGAACTCCTTGCCACAGGACGTAGTGATGGCACCTGGCCTGGATGCCTTTTAAAAGGGGATTGGACAGATTAATGGAGGAAAAGTCCATCACAGCTTACAAGCCATGATGGCGATAAGCAACCTTCTAGTTTTAGTAATAGGCTATCTCTTAATGCCAGCTGCAAGGGAGTGGCGACAGGATACAGGTATCTTGTTGTCTTGTGTGCTCCCTGAGGCATCTGGTGGGGCCACTGTGTGATACAGGAGGAAGCTGGACTAGATGGGCCTTTGGCCTGATCCAGCAGGGTTCTTCTTATGTTCATACTCTTGGTCACTGGCGTCGACAGGGGGAAGCGGGGGGGGGGCGAGCCGCCGGGGGGCGTCGCGCGTATAGGGGTGACGCGCGATCCCCCCACTTACAGTTTTCCGTTGGAGGCGGGCCCGCCCTCCCTCCCCTGTGTCCGTTTGGCTCCAAAATGAGCGCTCCGCTCCTGCGCGTGACGTCACGCGCGGGGGCGGAGCCTCTCCCTTAAGGGCGATGCGCGCCCCCCGCTCTGGGGTGTCGCGCGTTGTCGCGACGCGACTGCTCTTGGTCCAAAAAAGTAAGTGAAAAATGCATGGTATGTCTTTAATGTTCCTGATCTCTTCTTAATCATAGGTATAAGGACACTACTAGGTCCCATTCTAATGAATGTCTTGGCAGCAACAGGCAGCTGGTTCCACTGGGCTTATCAGATTTTGCACTGGACATTCGTATGCCTGGAGTGACTCCTAAGCAGGTGAGAACATACAGACTTCTGAATGGGACCAACTTGGTACCCTTGATTGTGTTAAAGAGAACAAAGACACTCTGGTGAGAGAGCCTCTTGAGGGTGGACTTGCACAATCAGTATTTCTGTCTTGTGGTAGCTTGACAGTTGTCCTGATGTGGAATCCATGGGAAACTAGGTTGGCTCTCTTGTTCTAATTATTGTCTAGATTAGAATGACAAACACTTGCTTTGAAAGCACGGTAGCTTTTCAGCTGATCTTTGTGTTAGACCCCTATGGATAAAGTGCATGCCTTTGCTGCTTGGTGGGGAAAAAATTCAGTGTCTTGTCTAGGATATTCATGAAAATTAGAGAAACGACAACTCTCATAAGTTATTCTTTATGGTCTCTGTGCACTTCTACACTTGGGTGTTTCCACACAGCTGCAAAACCTGTAGCATCCTAGAGCTCCAGTCAGGGAACTGATACTCATCTCCCTTTCCCTCGAGGAAAGAGTTGAAGCCATTTCAGTTTATTTTAATAAATTGTACCGTTTTCTTGTCATCTTTGTACAAGGATATAACCTAAAAATAACAATTTGCACTTATGAATGAACATGTTATCCAGAAATATTTGAGTACAATTCATTTTTTGCTAGACTTTTGAGGCTCTGATCCAGATCTCTCTGCAGGTATTAGTACAGGAGATCTTTCTGCCTCCTGCTTCCCCCTCTCCATCCCAGGCATTATTACAATAAATGTTTGCACAGTCATCTTTAACTGTACAAATAACCTGTTGGAGGCGACAGGGCAGGGGCTTGGACTCAGGCTTCATCTCTACCCAAAATAGGTGTTGGGGAATATCGGAGCTAATGGTTTCTGTTAATGTTTCATTAAAAAAAAGCCAGCTACATTCTGATTACATAGCTTTTAATCATGCCTGAAACAAGCCACCTGCTCGCTTTAGTTGTGATGCATGAACAGTGCCTCACTTACTGCCTAGTGGTCAGTCTGGCCACTGTCCAGTTTAAGATTACAGTGGTTATATACTGCTCAGGTTGTTAACTGTTCTGCATAGTGTGTGTGTGTGTGTGTGTGTGGGGACATTGGTCACAAGGACTCCTGGATTCTAAGCATTTACATTAATGTATCTGGGTCCAACCTGCAGTATCTCATCTCTGCAGTAATGCCATGATTTACAGAAAGGCTGTAGCTTGGCAGGCGATCATTTACCATGTTCAGAAATTTACCATTTCTGACTCAGCAAAACATGGGTAAGGACAGTTAACCATGGCTGCATGTGTTCTCTGAATTTAAAAAGAAAGAGTTAAAAATTCTGATAAAGAACTTCTTAAACAGCTTAGAGCCTTGGTATGTGGACTGCCTTCTCCTATGTAAACCTACCCATCCTGTAAGATCTTTTAGGGAGGCTCTCTTGTGTATTCCGCCTCTTTTTTGGAGATTCGGTGAGCATCGAGAGGGCCTTTTCAGTGGTACACTCCTTGTTGTGGAACATGCTGTCTTTGAGGTTGCTGTCCCCCTGATTTCATCAGCTTTTTCTTAGGCCTTCATAGAATTTTTATAATTTTGTTGCCTTGAAGTTCTCTCTGGGTTGTATTGTTTTGTATCACTTTTGTTGGTTTTGGTTACTGTAATTGTACTGGATTTTTTTTTAAAGTGAGCCACCCTGAATTCTTGTTGAGAAGGGTGAGGTTTAAATCTAAATTTTTCAGTAAAAGTACCTGAATTCTGTACAAATCATGCCAGTTACATGATTTTTCTTATTTTGCACTTTTGCTCCTAGACATCATGGAAATGGGCCAAGGGTTCTGCAGGGCATTGAAGTCACTTGTAAAAAACAGACTTTCCGGTAATTATTTTTAGGCTATCATGGGAATTACCGTATTTATTGGCATATAAAACGCACTTTTTTGTCTAAATTTGTGGCCCAAAATAGTAGGGTGCGTCTTATACGCCAATACTAAAAAAATCCCTCCCTTCCCCCGCCCGTTTTAAAGCATTTTTGGGCTTACCGGGGTTTTTCCGGAGCAGGAGAGCTCCCTTGTGCTTTCTTCCCTGGCTAATCTATCCGAGTTGAGCTTCTCAGCAGCCAGCAGAGGGCGCTGTGCTCAGTTCAGTTCAGCTGAGCTGCAGAAGGCCTTTCCTCCGATGCTGAATCAGCTTTGGTAAGCTTCTGAACTGGGCCTAGTTGGGGAGGCTTTGGAAACTGTGGTTAGGTTAGGTTAGGTTAGGTGGGGTGGGGGAAAAGAGTTGGGGTGGGGAAAAAGTGTTCAGCTGAGCTGCAGAGGGCGTGGTCTTCCCAGCTCTCCTCGGAAGGGTAAGCTTCTGAACTGGGCCTAGTTGGGAGGCTTTGGAAACTTTGCATAGGTGGGGTGGGGTAAGGGTTGAGTCTGGGTTGTTTTTTTTTTTTGTACTTTTACTTTGGAAACTGTGCATGGATGGGGTGGGGTGGGGTGGGGTGAAAGAGTTTAGTCTGGGGGGGGTTGTACTTGGAGTAAATGTTTTTTACTTTGGAAACTGCATGGGTGGGTTGGGGGGAAAAGAGTTGAGTCTGGGTTTTTTTTTGTACTTGTACATTTATGTTCTGGTGCATTTTGTTCATGTGTCTTATTGCTGTGTGTTTTAAAAGAGATCCTGGTATTTTTGTGCAATTTATGTAAATTAGCTAATTAAGCAGCCAAGCAGTAAGAGGCCAAGTGGCCCAAAAATGCTTTAAATCTTTTTTTCTTGAAACCCAGGGCCAAAAGGAAGGTGCGTCTTATACACAGGTGCGTCTTATACGCCGATAAATACGGTATGTAAGTCATTAAATGATACCACTCTTCCTTATTTTTATATATCTCAAAGAGCTTCAGTGACATGACAAGAGTAGGATGTTTGCAGCAGATGAGACGATGACTCACTGTTGCACATAGCACTTTCAAAAAAAGGAAGAAAACAAGGATTCTAGTTATTGGGGAACATATCCCGGAAATTATCATTGGAACCAGCTGTTTCCATTTAATGTCTGCAAAAGAGGCATACAGCTTCAAGCAGAAGTGAAATAAAAATCTTCTGAAAAGAAGCTTTTTCTGGAAATGTTTTAAAAATACAAATGCTTGGAATCTATATAAAATGGGGTCTGCTGCTTAGCTGAAATACATGTTGGATAAATATGTGGACAAACCATTGAGGATTTCAATGTATGGAATTTTTTAGGATAAATCTCTAGACCCTCCGAACCTTGCCTTAGAGGTAAGCTCCCCATCTACTTCTCTCCCTCAGCATCCAGCACCGCCACTGCCGCTTTCTCTAATGGCCACAGAGGGAATGTTGGGCTCCTACCATTCCCCCCACCGACCATTGGAAGAGGAGGAGGAGGAGGTGGCGGCAGCGCTGAACACCAAGGGAGAGAGGTAAGCCCTCCCCATTCTCCTCTCTCACGCTACAGTGTGAGAAGAGGATAGAGCTGGTCTGGAATCCATGGACTGGGGAAAGTGGTGGATGGGCACAGGGTGTCCCTGTCAACTCACTGCTTCCACAAGTTCACTGTCTGACGCAAAGTTTCAACTCGCGTCATGGGTGGGCTGCCCTTTACTGGGGGGGGGGGGGGTTACAGGTTTATACATGTACAGGACTACATGCCACTCGCTACAGTCCCTATGTCTTATTCCATTGTTTATGTGAACATCCCCTTCTTTAAGCCCTGTGACGGATATATGTATGTACTGATTCCATTAACTCCTATTTAGATTTCTTTTGGAGGAATATTCCCCTCTATAAGCTGTTTCACTATAAGTCCAGGTTTTCTGGCCCCTAACCCCAACTTATAAAGGGGACCCCTATGTGTAATCTAGGCCAGCGGGTGGCGCAGTGGGTTAAACCGCTGAACCATGAGCTGTCGATCGAAAGGTCGGCAGTTTGAATCCGCGATGGGGTGAGCTCTCGTTGCTTGGCCAGCTCCTGCCAACCTAGCAGTTCCAAAGCATGTTAATGTGAGTAGATAAATAGGTACGGCTTGCGGGAAGGTAAACAGCGCTCCATGTTCCAGCCACATGCTACGCGCTGCGGCAAGGAGAGTCATGTCAGCCACATGATCACGGACACTGGCGTCACTCTAGGTGGGGCGGTACGCTAAGTGCCGCCCCACTCTGAACCTCCATTATAGCGCCGCAAGAGGCGGCCTCGCCTTCGGAGCGATTCGAAGCAGCGAAAACAACGCGTTGGAGACTCCTGCGCGTTGTTTTCGCTGCCTCGGCTCCGAAGGTGAGGGGGTGGGGCCGCCTCTTGCGGAGCTGTAACGGAGGTTCAGAGTGGGGCGGCACTTAGCGTTCCACCCCACCTAGAGCGACGCCAGTGACCACGGAGGCGTCTTCGGACAACGCTGGCTCTTCAGCTTTGAAATGGGGATGAGCACCACACCCTAGAGTCAGACACAACTGGACTTAATTGTCAGGGGTCACCTTTTACTATGTGTACTCTACATGGGGTTGTTCATGCAAACTGTCTTGAAACATCAACTGGTACAAAATGCAGTGGTGGCCAGAGGTATATTTACCCTTCTTAAAACCATCCTTTAGATTTTTTTCCCCAGGACTTCTCATATCCAGTCTTTCCTTTGTTTATGGCATGCGTGTTCTAATTTCTTAGTTTAGGTAGGATTGACTAACTACCTTGCTTTACATCACTTAGAGAGTGGTTCTCTTTAATGGGTGATTGTAGCAAATCCATTTGCCATGAAACTCTCTGTGGGGGCAAATATATTTTGCACTATAGCGTGAAAGAATGCGGTAGTCATCTGGAACAGTTTTAAGCATTGTCAGCAGAGCTCAATGTAGTATGAATGCAGATGGCATAAATAAGTGCGACTATCAGTGAGAACAATTCTTCAACTGGGTTAATTAGAAAAATGGACCTTTTTACATCAAGACCTATGATATTTTAAAGAACCAAGGACAGACTAAAGTAATGCTTCTCGGGAAAGATGGAAAAATACACTCTCATCAACCTCGCATCGCTAATTGTTCCAAAGACCTTCGCTATTTGCTCAAAGCAAGGCATTTCTATGAAAATGTCTTGCTCAAATGTATAAAGAAAGGCTATTTCTACCCTCAATAGAGTGCTACTCAGTGAGAGAGGGGAAATGTGCTTCTATTATTCACTTCCCCATGCATCACTGAGGGAGACATCCTTTCATAACAGTTTAATTTATACGGACAGAGTACACAAAGATGGCTTCTGTCATTTAGCATTACAGTGATAGAAACTTACGAAGGAACAGGCCTGGTTGGCTGTATGTGATAGGATATGTGTTGCTTACTTAAAACACACGTTGACCCCCATGGGAAAAATATGCCTAAATTATCTTCTCTAATCTATAGTTTCCTCATAGACCGTAGGTGACTGAAATAATCTTTTTTTTTTAGTATGGTCAAGCTTGGGTCTGGAATGTGATACTGCCTAAATAACTTTTGACATCAGTTTGGACACTTTCTTTTTGTATATATTACAATAATACTTTTATATATAATTATTTCATCATTATCAGACCTTTTAGGTTGGCTAGCCCACATGGATTACCTAGGATTTTCTTTAGTAGCCCTATCTAAACATGTTTGAGCGCCGTAAAACAGCCACACCTGAGCTTGCTAAGATTTAATCTTCTGATACGTTAAAAAAAAAACCCTCCCAAAAAAACAAAAAACCCAAACCTACCACCATTGAATGAACAATACTTTTATGCTGAACATATGGGAAGGAAAGGAGAGAGACATGGTAACTTAAGAGCATGTGATTCATTTTAGTGTTAGTGTTTAGTCACTCTTTCAGTAAGTGTGTTTTAAAGAAAAAGATTGTTCAGTATATGCACTATTTCCAAGCACACAAGCTATTAATGTTGTATATGTTCATATAACATTTGCTTGCAGACTAATATATGAAATAATGACAGACGCTTTCGGTGCTTGCCTGTTTTTGTTTATTAATAGCAGTGTATCCATTAGCGTATATAACTATCAGCCACTGACAGCTTGAAAGATAAAGAGCTGTGAGTCTTTTTGTACTATCATTAAAGTTCGCTTTGTTTGGATTATTTACTCTAAATTGATTAAACTGGCAGGATTATAATGTGCTGAATTTTTAAATGTGGTGGTTTGCAATATTAAAAAAATTGCTTATTTTGGGCTTCATAACATCATTCAAGGTCCTCTGAAGAAATTGGAACATGAGATTTTTAAAGTATTCTTGTGAGGAAGAGAATGAGTGGTGATTTCAGAGTAAAGAGGAGAAAACCCCAAATATATTGTGTGCAATAAACATAAAATTTGGGCTTCTTGACAATTGTGGGGTCTCAAGATCTACCAGGCCAATGTTGGCAATTTTTCTCCTTTACCATCATCACCAGGTGTATTTTTCAGAACACGTATAGCATGCGCACACAGGGGAAATCTATTTCATGCGCTTAGGCCATGTGCAGTGACTCTGGCATAGCTCAGTGGTTCAGTGGGGGAAGGAAGAAGGAGGCAAAGGCGAAGGTGCAACAACAAGAATTTCATTGGAATAATAATAAAAAGCAATGCAATGGTTCGCATTACTAAGCCCTTTAATATAAGCAGTTCCTGTGTAAAGGAAAGGGGGGAGGAGAGAGGAGGAAATCCTTACAAAAGAAAGGGTGTGCGTAGTGGTGCAAGCAAGAAGGGGAAGCTGGAAAGAGAGACAGAGATATCAGGAGCGTTTCCCCAGGGGTAGGGTTACCAGATCCATACCAGGACAGAGTGCTAGAACTTTAGGAGAAGGAATGTGGGAAACGTTTAGTGTTGTCCACAAGCTAGGCCACCTTGCTGCTTATTCCCACCTCCAGGTCATTGATGAACAAGTTGAAAAGTGCCAGTTCGAAGACCAATCCTTGGGACACACCGCTTTTCACCTCTCTCCATCTTGAAAATTGCCCATTTACAACTACTCTCTGGTTCCTGTTCTTCAGCCAGCCAGTACCTACCCTATTATTCTCTGACTGTTGAGTTTTCGCAGCAACCCTTGGTGAGGGACTGTGTCAAAAGCCTTCTGAAAGTCCAGATATATAATATCTGTGGGTTCATTCACATCCATGTGCCTGTTGACCTTTTCAAAGAACTCAAGGATTTGTGACACAAGTCTTACCCCTGCAGAAGCTGTGCTGATACTCTGTCAGCAAAGCTTGTTCTTCTATATATTCCAAGATTTTGTCCTTAATTATGCTTGCACAGTGGCCATTTAGGCTTACCATCCATCCTGGAAAAACCAGAACAGTACTGGTTTCCAGGGCCTGGGTCTGTCCTAGTTTTCCTGGTTGCCCCCGGGCCTTTCCAGTCAGCCGGATGCATCACGGCGGACAGAGACTCTTCTGAGCCTGGCCAACTGCATTCGGGCTGTCCAGGGTTCCTTGTGTGCCCGCACGAAGCTCATGCAGGTGCACAACGCCTGGGATAGCTTTCACTGCAAAAAAAAAAAAAAAAAAGCATTGTCCGCCTGTGTGACCTTTGCACAGGCGCTCGAGGAGCCCTGGCTGACCTGAACGCAGCTGGCCAGGAGAGAATGCTGCTGGCCAGCAGTGCGGCGGCGGAGGCAGCAGCGCGGTGGGAAGGAGGATGGCAAAAATGGTGGGGAAATGTTGCCGCGCGGCAGCAGCAGCAGGCAAGCAAATGGCGGGGGAAACTGGCAAAAGTTGTTGGGGAAACAAATAAATAATTGAATTGAAAACATTTGTCCAGTTAGCTTAAAGCTGGCCCTATCCAGCCACTTGTTTTAATTGGAATTCAGTGCTTTTGCCTCTTTGTATTCTCATGGAGAAAGCCTCATATTTCATTCTCTTTGTCCGTAGACCATAAACATTTGAGTTATATTTACTCCCTGTTTAGTCCTTTTTTAAAAAAAAATTAAGTAGTTGGCATTTGGTATGTGCATCAGTAGGCCACTAATGTCTTGGGAGCAATGCCTTACAATATTTTCATGTTCAGTGTTGTTGTGAGAATTTGTGTCCTTTTATCTTGTCTTTGTGTTGTATGTGTAGCCTGCCTCCTCATCTTAGGAAAATTATTTATTCTGTCATGATTTGGAACAATGGCAAGCAGTATCTTGTTGCAGTTATTTGTAACATTCCTACACATTTCCTCCTTGTCCAAACCCCTTCACACTTGTAATCACTCAGGCTTGGATGGGGAGGAGGCTGACCATACCAAGCAAGGGAGAGAAGGAAAGTTGTGCTTTATGGAGAAGAGAAGCTTGCTATCAGTGGATATCAAGTGTAGAATTGTGAGATCCTAGAGATCAAGTGAGAACTTCTTCCTGTGAGGATTTATCTTGTTTGCACACACAGCTTAAATTACAGGTGTCCCCCACTTAACGATGGGGATATGTTCCCTGAACCTCGTCGTTAAGCAGGCACGTCGTTGTGGGCCTTTCCCTATCTTTTGAAGTTTGAGGCCTCTCTGGAGGCCTGTTCCTCCTAGTCGTGGGCCTCTCCAGAGGCCTTTCCTTGGCCTTTGCAGGCCTCTGAGGGCCTCAGAATGGCCCACAGAACTGGAAGTGCGTTACGGAGGCCTCTGTGGGTCTTTCTGAGGCCCACAGAGACCAGGAAAGGCCTCCAGAGAGGCCTCAGACTTCAAAAGGTAGGGAAAGCAGCCAACGACATTCTGCACCCCGTCGTGGGTGTGGTTAAGCATGTACATCGTCAAGCAGAGGACACCTGTATAAATACCTTGCATCAAATAGAAATTATGAATATTATCATGCCTTGTGCAAATAAGGAGCCTCTTTAATATTTCTGTAATATAGGCCAAAAGCAAATGGCTAGAATTCAACCATTACCTTTGTTATGCTCCTTTTTAATGGGAACTGACATAATCAACACTTTAAATTTAATTTAGGAAATGGGCTTGAGCGCTGTTGGCTCTTAAAAGGCTTTGATATTTGAAACCCCAACTTAACAACCATTAACTGGCACAGAGACTCCTAAAACAGGAGACGTGCAGTCAGTACACCTCTTGTATTTCATTGCAGCCTATAACTTCTGGGACCACTGAAAGTAACTACTGTCAGTACAGGGTTGTCATGTTCCAATTTGCGCTGAAGACAATTACACATGTCGAGCCTTTCCTGTCTTATTTTTGGATGCTTACTTCTGAAGGATATCGCCTCTTGATTAACTTTCATTACTGTTAATTGGAGTGAAGAGCATGCTGCCATTGTTATGGATTTCCAGTGTTTATGTTCTCTGTGGCCAGAGTGGACTACTTAATTATGTTTAATATTGCATAAGAACAGAGGAATGAGCAGGAGAGGATGTGTGACTTGGAGTGATGTGCTTAGCCACGGAGATCTATTGATTTGAGAGTGCTTTCTGCCAGGAGTCCTTGCATATCTGCAGAGAGATTTTGAAAGTGCCTTTAGAGCACAGTCCACTGTGCTTTTGAGTTGCTCCCATTCATTTCATTTCCAGGGAAAACTTCCTTTTAAATTAAACTGAACCTTACCCCTTATCCGAAGAGACATCTGTCTGATTTTGGAATGTGCTGTGCAGTCAATGAGTGACTTGCTGGAAAGGAATGAGTTCCTGGAAAGGAATGAGTACCTTATTCCTATGTGTTATTTCTCTTCCCCCCCTCCCCACAAGTGTAGTGCTACAGCAGGAATATTGCAGAAAGCTGCTTTGTGGACCTTTCCTTAGCCTTAAAGCTGTTGGTACATGCTCCACAACTGTGTGCATAAATTCCTGGCACAGCAACTGACTGCCATTGTTCCATGTCACCAGAAGTACAATGTGGAGAAGAAGCATTGTGCCTTACCATAGCTGTATTAGCTGCTCCCATAGTGATGAATGTAGTTGGGCTACTCTGTGTAAATTTTATAATACTTTCCTATTCAGTGGTGCATGTGAAAACATCCTCCAAAGTATGGCATATGTAATATCAATTGAAAGAATACTTGGAAGGGAAGAAGTATTTTAAAGTTTGTTTAGCTAATCTTACATATACAAACTTATTCAAAAGGGAATCCTGGTTATTTTTAAGGATAACTTGTTCAAAAAATGGATGTGTGTAGGAATTAAGATTTTTTTTTTAAAGTGAAACGTTAAAATGTTTTCTCTTGTGGGAAAAATGCACTTAACATGTTTTTCCTGTTGTGTTCTTTGTTTCTCTCTTTCTGTTTTGCATCTCTCTGAATAGTCTGATACCTACCTCTGCATGTCCCTGCATTTGCCAGTGGAGGAGGAAGCCTACGTAGGTAAGTACCACCCGTGTGCCAGAAGATCATGACCAGACTTTGTATGAGTCGGGCAAATCTTCCTTTGCTTCATTGTAACTTAATCTTTTTCCATCAGAGTTTCTATAATGCATCCATCATGCCTAATGTAGAACCAAAACTAGCGGGAACCACTTAAGGTGGGGATAGCAAACTGTATCTGGAGAGACTCATGAGTAATAGTACTTAAGGAGCTTTGTGTAGATGCCTCTGGCAGCTGGGCCCAAGCGCTCCCATTTGTAAAGTATTGGCTTTCTGTCTGTGGCTGGATACTTAATTCCACTCCATTGCACAGGCTGTTTATTTACCTGCTGGTATAGGCTGTAAATCTCTTTGCACTTACAATAGGCAACGAGCACAGTAAGATCTTACCTGTCTGCAAAATATATGCTATATGTTGAGGCATGGATGAGATGACAGGTAAATGACAGGCCGTACCACAGCACTGTATCAATGTTTAATTTAGGTAAGTAGGCCAGTAAAAGTAAGCACCATCTGTTTAGCATGTTCTCCTACTAGTCTTTAATTTTTATCCCACTCTGCTTGCAAACATTTACCTTCGCTAGTAAGGATGTGAATAGCAGAATGCAAATTATGATGAGAGACAGCATCTAGAAAAATTGTCACTTGCGTTTCAAGATGGTTTAGATGCCTCTTAACATGCTTAACATCCTGCCAACCTAGCAGTTCCAAAGCATGTTAATGCGAGTAGATAAATAGGTACCACTTGCGGGAAGGTAAACAGCGCTCCGTGTTCTAGCTGCATGCTCCACGCTGCAGCAAGGAGAGTCATGCTGGCCACATGACCACGGAGGCGTCTTTAGACAACGCTGGCTCTTCGGCTTTGAAATGGGGATGAGCACCACACCCTAGAGTCAGACACGACTGGACTTAATTGTCAGGGGTCACCTTTACCTAACATGCTTTTAACTGTGTATATTCATACAAGATAGTTAATAAGTGCCAAAATCTTGGCTTTCTTTTCTTACTCTTTGAACAAGGGTTTTACAGGATGAAACAGAGCCACCATCCTAGCACCATACTTTGTCAAAAAGAATATGATGTTCAAAGGAAGTGCCACCTCTAGACACAATTTGACAATATTTTTATGCAGATTATTGTGCTGATTTTTGGGAGGTTCTGAACAACCTAATTTAGGCTATACTGTATATGGCCTTATGTTTTATAGTTCTTTATAAAAAGAATGCTACATGGCCTAGGACTGGGAAATTAGTCTACTGGCTTTGCTTATGTTTTGTAGTTTTATCTTATAAGAAAATTCAGGTTTTTTTTCCCCTTCTAGAGATGGTACAAGGCTAATACTTCTGTAAGGAAGGGCTTTTGCCTCTGAAATTGATACCTGGAAGAATACAAAAGACTGAATATTTGTTTGTTTTAATAAATTCCTATTTGTTATACAGTACTGTTTCAAATTTCTGAAAACCTGAAGCACACATTTCCTGAGTTGGAACTTAGAGTAACAAGTTTTTCCTTAGAGCAGGGGTTCCCAACTTGTAGTACTAGTACTTTGTCCCACTGCTGGTGGTACTCGGACTGCTGGACCACTGGAATCCCACTCTGCATTTTTGCTCCCAAGAGGCGCCTGCCTTTGGCCGAGCCTCTCGGGAACGCTGAGAAGGGCCCTCCCACCTGCCCAGAGCTTCCTCCCGGGTTTTCAGAGGCCAGAAAACACAGGAAGTAACTGGTGATGATGTCATCGCCAGTCACTTCCGGTGGTACTCATAAGGAGAGTGGCGCCGGAGGTGGTACTCGGCTGGGAAGGGGTTTAGAGTATTAAAAGCATAAATTCTACTTGAATCATTGTTCTATACAGGGCTGGAGCAATGACTCATCAAGAAATGCAACAGACAGCCTCCTCTTCAGGGTAGGTAGTTTTGCTCTGTGATGTATTTCTGTTGTGCTTAAATATCCATTCAAATTTGATGCAGATGGGGCAGAATTACTCCAGTGATGCTGATTGAAAAGAAAGCAAATCAGAACAGTGAATCCTGCAGAGACAGCCTTCTCTGTGGATTAATGTTTTGGGTGTACAGAAACTTTGTTACCCACAGCCCAATCCTGTCTAGGATCGCCACAGTGTGCATAAGCACACTGCACTGGATCCTATCCAGGATCGGGCCGGCACAGGCGGAGGCCTCCTTGGGGTAAAGAGATGTTCGTTTGTTTATCCCGATGGTCCAGCTGCCCCAATGGGTCTCTTCTGTTGTGGTCCAATAAAATGGCTGGTGTAAATCCAGGAGGCCCGTGTAATGCTGGCCAGGCCCGAGACAGGGGATAGGATTTGGTGGAGTGCGCTGCCAAGGATCCCTCCCTGGCCTGGCCACCCAAACACCCCCTCCTGCTCCACCCCGTTCCGCCCCCCCCCCCCCGGTCTCCTAGTGCAGACCTACCTGTGTCCGCTGCCGGTGTCCTCTATTCGGCAGAGAATGAGCAGTGTCGGCCTCAGCGTTGGCACCGCTTACTCTCCAGGTGTAGGAAATGTGCCTTATGGCATGTTTGTAACACCAAGGAGTGGCAGAGTGGCCAGCACAGCCTGACCTGATTGCGCCGCCAATTCATTTTTATTTTTCATGGATTACTAGTACATCTTTCATGGCACACTGATTTGGTAATTAGTACTATAGGTTGAGTATCCGTTATCCAGACCACTTGGGACGGGAAGTTGTCTGGATTTTGAATTTGTCTGGATTTTTGAATATTTGCATAAATATAATGAGATCTCTTGGGGATGGGACCCAAGTTTAAACACTAAATTCATTTATGACTCACATATACCTTATACACGTAGCCTGAAGGTAATTTTATAGAATATTTTTCATAATTTTGTGCCCCAGCATGCCTTACTGAGCCAGTCAGGTGTTAGAAAAAATATTTTTTTAACTGATAGCTCCAAAAATGAATGGATAAGGGGTAATCAATCTGTATACCATGTACTGTGGATATTTTCACTTGGATTTTTTTACAGTAATTACACTTACACACTTCTTAAGTAATTAAATGTGCTTGTGTTAATTAAAACAACTGCAGTTTTTTTTCTTTAGTTATGGTGTGTCTACTGTACTGTGAGCTATTATTTATAAGGGCTAAATATGCATAATACAGCTTAAAATGCAGTGTTCTTTGGCATTATTTATACTCTGAAAATACTACTATGTATGATCTAGTTAGGAGTTTACCCTGACTAAGGAGGCAGCTTTTAAAGTAGTGTGTCTCTTTTAGACTTAACAGAAAGAAAGCAACTGTTCCTATTCAGTCCAGCTTAGCATCCCTCCAGTGGGCTGTTGGTCTTTCTCATGCTTCTTTTGGATAGGGACCTATCTTCATTTTTTTCCTCATTCCTTTTGATTTGTAAATAGTCATATATTAATCTTAATAATAATAATGCATTTTTTCTTTCTGAAGGCAACCAGTATTCTTTATACCTTTTGTTCAAAATGCAATACAGTATTTGGAAACTTGCTGACTAACGGCGCAATCCTGAGTAACTATCCGTCTGTGGAGCATGAGCTCCGCAGGCAGAGGGTGCCGTAAACATGCTGTAAAGTGTGTTTCGGCACCCAGGGATTAAGGCCCGCTAGCGTGCAGGCCGACGGGCCTCACTTTGCGGTGGAAACCTGCTGCAGCCACCGGAGCAAAGTAAGTGTTTCTCTGGTGGGAGCAGGGACGGGATGGGCTGCAAGGGAAGGCCGAGCCGGGTGGGAGCGGGGATGTCGGCCGCAATATCCCCATTCCTGGGCTCGGCGGCCCTTACATTGCCACCTCGGATGTCTGCCAGCTCTTGAGTGGACGGACATCTGAGGAGACCCATCGGAGCCTTTCAGCCCTACACCGGGGACGAAACCTACACCTTCCCCTGAGGAGACTCCAGGCCGCGCCAAAGTGGCCCGGGAAGAGTGTAGGATCCTGCAGCCGGCCCTATGGGCCGACCGCTGATCTTTACACAGTATTGGGCTGCCCATTACCTAGAACTTGTGATTTGTAAAGTAAAATGCCCACATCCATATTACAGTGAATACCTGTAATAGTAAATATCTAGAGAGTGCTGGCAGTAAGAAATATTAGGTGATACATTATTGGGCCTCTTGAATCCCACCAATTTTGAAATGTATTGTATCACATAAGTAAATCCTAGAGCAGGGGTGTGGAACATAAGGCCCACTCAGTGGAGTCACTAGGGTGCGCGCCGCCCCAAAGCGGGGGCGCGCGCGTCATCCTAATGAGTGTTTTTTGGGAGGCGACCCGACGGGACGCTGCCCCGGGTGCCCCCTGGCTCTGCCCCCCCGGCCACTCGTTGCAGCCGGCTCCACTCCAAGGCCTTCTCCCGGCCTCGGAGGCTCGGGAGAAGGCCTTGGAGCGACCTCCCCGGCCGATGCGCCAGGGCCTTCTGACGAAGGCCCACTGCGTCACAACGTTATTTATAACGTTTTTCACGCATGCACAGATCTTTCCTGAGGGAAACGTGGGTTTGCGTGTCACCCTCTGCATCTCAACATTATTTATAACGTTGTGGCCCACTGCGTCACAACGTTATTTATAACGTTTTTCGCGCATGCACAGACCGTTCATGAGGCAAACGTGGGTTTGCGCGTCACCCTCTGCGCGCGTCACCCTCCGGCGGTCCGCCCGTGCGCGTCACCCTCCGGCGGACTGCCTCACGCGCTTCGTGATAGCAACATGCCTGGGCCCGCTGGCTGGATCTGGCCCACAGAAACTCTTTATCCACCCCCCTGTGATGATTGGGCTCTCCCAGTGTCACCCTTTCAGCAGCGCCGCTTCTGTTGCAGTTCTGGGAGGGAGATATGGAAGGAGACCTCAGAAGGCAAGGAATGCAACGGGGGAAGGGGCAGGCCAAAAGGTGTTCAGGAGGGAGATGCTGGGAGAGCTCAGTTAACATGTGGGAGTCCTTTCAGCAGTGCCGCTTCTGCCGAGGCATCACTTCGCAGACTACCTTTCAGCTGTTGCGCTGCGAACGGATGCCTTGGGAGAAGTGGTGCTGCTTGAAAGGGCATGATATTTGGATTCTCGCAGTGTGATAAATGGACTCTCCCATATCTTGAAAATATGACCAAGATTTGCACATTTTCTTTTCTGTCATTTGCTGCTAATGAGTTCCTAAGTGAGAACAAAGTGCTTATTTCTGGCCATCATCTGCCTAATGACATCACCTCTTGTTTGATGATGTCACTTCCGGCCCTCAGCAGGCGCCATGAATGCTATTCAGCCCACTGTATGAAATGAGTTTGACACCCCTACCCTAGAGTATTGTAATACATAAGCTGTTCCACATAACTGATTTTTATTTGTTAGGTAAAGGTAAAGGTGACCCCTGACAATTAAGTCCAGTCTTGTCCGACTCTAGGGTGTGCTGCTCATCCCCATTTCAAAGCCGAAGAGCCAGCGTTGTCCAAAGACGTCTCCGTGGTCATGTGGCCGGCATGACTCTCCTTGCCGCAGCGCGTAGCATGCAGCTGGAACACAGAGCGCTGTTTACCTTCCCGCAAGCCGTACCTATTTATCTACTTGCATTAACATGCTTTAGAACTGCTAGGTTGGCAGGAGCTGGCCAAGCAACAAGAGCTCACCCCGTCGCGGATTCGAACTGCCGACCTTTTGATCAACAGCTCATGGTTCAGCGGTTTAACCCACTGCGCCACCTGCTGGCCTTCAAAATAAAATAAAAAAGATTAAGGCTATGGTTCTATGCACACTTGCTAGGAAGTAAGCACAATTAAAATTAATGGGACATTTCTCAATAAATATGCTTAGGATTGGGCTAAAAGTGCATATTGCTCACATCAATATAAAATAAAATTATTTTCCCTTACACTTTTTTAAGTGGCATCATGCTTGCCTAATCACAAATATTGTATAGATTGTCTGCATACAACATCTGTTGTGATCTCTTCTAAAACTTGTATAATACTTGACAGAGACGTATTTAGGGTGGAGCGGAGGGAGCAATGGCTCCAGGCGGCAACTCAGGCTGGGGCGGCGAAACCCCGTCCTGAGTTGCCGCCCGCCCTCCACCCGCCCGCCCTGTCTCGCCTGCCTTGTACCTACACGTCGGGCGAGACGGCAGCGGGAGGCCGCCCAACCGGCCCCCGGAGGCTCCGCCGGGTCCGCGCAGCTCCGGAGGCCGGGAGAGAGCGTCCTCCCGTCATGCCGACTCAGCCTATACTGCCCAGGCCTTAGCCGGCGATTTCGCGAAATCGCCGGCTAAGGCCTGGGCAGTAGGGGCCGAGCCGGCATGACGGGAGGACGCTCTCTCCCAGCCTCCGGAGTCGCGCGGACCCGGAGGGAGGAGCCAGGAGGGAGGTGGCTGGCGAGTGGGCGGGCGGGCAACCGGAGCATGGTCCCTCCGGGTCGCTCCCCCCAATCGCGGGCGATTATGCTGCCCGGAGCTAGGGGGGTGTTGGCCTAGCTCCGGGCGGCATAACCGCTAGCCTCGCCTCTGATATTTGACTCTATTGCTGAAGTTCTGTTGTGGCTATGAAATGTCAAAAGTGGTGGTGACCGTTTCCCCCCCCCCCTTCTTTTTTCTATAGCGTTTTTCACAATAATGTCAGCAATTTTGGCACTCCGTAGTGATTACAGTATTTCTTTTTACTACAGTGTAGTAGACTTGGCAGTCTTAGATTGTTTTGAGGCTGCAAGTTGATTAGTGTGCAGTGGCTCGCTGCCTGATGAGGTGGGTTGAAAGGAGCATGTTGCCTTTCTCCTTCAAGGCATGTGCTGGTTTTATAGCCTTCTGCACACAATTCATGGCTTTGGCACATTTTTCTTTCTGTTCCTAGTTGTGTGACATAGTGGCTACAGTGTTGGATTCGGATGTGGAAATCCTCACGTCAGACCCTCCTCGGCCATGATAGCAAGTAGATGGTTTTAGGCTAGAGGCAGAAACTTGTGCATCTCGAAGGGCTTTTAGGGTAAAATGAGAGAAATCCAGTGTCTTGGCTGAGGATAATGATAAAAAGATGTAAATGGGGGAATCTGTAAGATTAGTTGAGATTATTGCTTTAATAGTGATACATAGGCATTCTTAGCATCTGCTCATACCAAGTTATCATAGACAGTTGGTGGACCATGAGCATTGCATGCAGAACATCCTAGAGTTAAAAGGGATCTCTGTATCGGAGCTCAAAACGGACCCTGGAAAATACTGCCAGGCAGGTAAGATAGTGCTTGATTGGACCAAATGTGTCCTGCATTCAGTTCACCACCCACTGAGACGCTTCACCATGTACTTCAATCCTCTTCTTGCTGAGAGCAAGCAAGAGGAGGATTGGAACAGTGGCAACCTGCTGCTTTCGTGAGCATTTGCAGCAGTAGTGCTGGAGAAAGGAAGCCAAGCAACCCCCCCCCACACACACACACACACCCCTTTAGCTCTGCTACCTGCATGATTCCTACTTGGTTGTGTCTTCAAACATGCTTAAGTGGTGCATGTTTGGAGCAGAGTTCTCTTCTGCTCCCAGCATACTCGGCCTTACCTGCATGTTTGGAACGGAATCTGGGCAGGAACCATGCAGGTAGTGGAGCTAAAGATGAGGAGGAGCAGCATGCCCAACCTGCTTTAAACGTTAATGAGGAAGCGGCGGAAGCAGGTGTGCACCAATTTGTGTGCCAGTGGAGAGGACAATGAGTGCACGGTTTCATGTACCATTTCTATTTGGGTCAGGCCTGCCCATATAAATAGCTGTTCATAGTTTCCATTGGTAGGCTATAACTCCTATTTTCTAAGTATTCCAAGACCTTGGAAAGAAATGCAAGTAGTGGCCAATCATCATCAAAAACGTCTGTTAGCAGTTCAGTGTAAAACCTTTCTCTTTAAAGTAGTTGAAAATGAATCCTAACTTTAAAGAAATCTACACAGAGTCAATTTGATCAGAAGTGTGAGTGTGGTTGCATTATGATTAATACTGTGAACTTGGAAGAAAAATCTGATTGAAACAGTATTATTATTACTATTATTAACAGTATGTAGTGTTGCTTTTTTTTGTAATTAAAATCGAATTCTGTGCCTTCCCCACCAGTGCAATAGGGTGTATGGGTGCCGTAGGGTTAAATGTGTATGAAGTAGGATCTTTTTTGTGCTTCTGAAAAAAAATTAGTATTTCCCCATTTAGCCTTTCAAATGTGCTATTTCTTTATAAGGGCAAATAGCAAAGCTAGAAAAGTGTTTTCTGTATTTTGCAAGGTCTGATACAATCCGCTCTTCACTATTGAACTCTGGTGATAGCTAAAGGGTGTACTACTGACACTTAAAAGAATTGTGTCTGACAGCAAGCCACTCAGCCAGGAAATTTATCTGTCATTCTCCTTTCCTTATTTTCGCACATATGGTCGACCAGTAAATAAATGTGTTTTTTTCATTCTTACTGACGGTAAGACCCTATTTGTCAAACAGTTCCATACAAACAAGATGGAGCCTATTACTATCTGAAATATAGATGGAAATAATTTGATGTATTGCTGTTTTATTTCTTTACTTGACTCCAGGATGCAGGATTGTTACTATAGAAATCTTTATTACTTGGTGATATTACCTTTTGAACAAAACCCATCTGGACTAGTGAGCATTTTTTAATATAAACGTATGCATTTGGTAGGTGGTGATTTATGGTCAGTAGTTTTGTAACATGTGAAAATGATACCGGTTATCTAAGAACATAAGAACATAAGAAGAGCCCTGCTGGATCAGGCCAAAAGCCCATCTAGTCCAGCTTCCTGTGTCACACAGTGGCCCCACCAGATGCCTCAGGGAGCACACGAGACAACAAGATACCTGTGTCCAGTCGCCACTCCCTTGCACCTGGCACAAAGAAAACCCACTTCTAAAAAAAAAAAAAAAAAAAAACCAGGAGGTTGCTTATGGCTTGTAACCTGTGATGGTCTTTTCCTCCATGAATTTGTCCAAACCCCTTTTAAAGGCATCTAGGCCAGGTGCCATCACCACATCCTGTGGCAAGGAGTTCCACAGATGAATCACACGCTGGGTAAAGAAATATTTTCTTTTGTCTGTTCTAACTCTCCCTCCACTCAATTTTAGTGCGTGTCCCCTGGTTCTGGTGTTGTGCGAGAGGGAGAAGAATTTCCCTCTATCCACTCTCTCCATCCCATGCATAATTTTATAAGTCTCAATCATGTCCCCCCTCAGGCGCCTTTTTTCTAGGCTGAAAAGCCCCAGACGCTGTAGCCTTTCCTCGTAAGGGAGGTGCTCCAGCCCACAAATCATTCTGGTCGCTCTTTTCTACACCTTTTCCAATTCAACTATATCCTTTTTGAGGTATGGTGACCAGAACTGGACACAATCAGTGGTAGCTTTAGCCAAGTCCTTAACAGTTAATGGTAAATTAAAGTTAGACAAAGCTGCACAACTGAGAGAGTTCGCTTACCTTCTCCTTGCTTACCTTCTCCTCGCCCAGCTGCTTAACTCGCTGTGTCTTTTGTTATCTTGCCACTTTGTCCCCGTGAGCCACTTGGTCTCCGTGAGGCCACTCGCTGCTCCTGAGGTGCTGTGCTTGATTTAAAGAAAAATAGGACTTATAGCATAATTCTATGCAGGTTTGCTCAAAAGTAAATGCCATCTGATTCAATAAGACATATTTCCAGGCAGGTTTACATACAATTGTAGCCTTAAATGAACAAAAATATTGGTCAGCCATGGAAAGATATGATCTTATTGATGACAGTAAATGAGTAGATGTGCTATTTGACTACTTAAATTATGGACAGAAAGAAATGCAGCTTTGATACTTCTTATGGAGATCATATGTCAATACAAATCATGTGTTTTATATGTAGATACTACTTAAGTGCTTGACTTACTCTTAAATTGTGATCTGTAAATTGAAAATCGTAATGGCTGAGCTTATAGAATTGTGTTTGAAAGAAAACTTAGATGCAAAAGTATATTTTCACAGGTTTTAAAAGTACATTCTTCCCATAAGGCTGGAAATGTTGTTCTGTTAGCCTTAGTGGAGGCCCAGAGAGGCCAGAATAGATAGAAAAACATACAAAAATTAAACACTTTACCAGTATATTGCTTCTAGGTATTAGGGTGAAAACCATTAACGTAAATAAATAAAAAACACTGAGGAAAGGGCCCCCCCCAAATTGGTTAGATCACACTTTTAATGCATCAACAGTGCTGGTGAGATACAGGCAAATAAATACCTGTATCTGAATAAATAGTATCTGAACAATTTGAGGTTTGTCTTTGGGACTACGATGGTGACTAGCAACCCAATCCTGTGTAACAGGACACAGTGATGCAAATAAGGCCCCCACCACATCCTGTGCAGGATGGGGCATGTGCCAGCAGAACCAGAGGCCTCCTCGGGGTAAAGGGACATTCGTCCCTTTACCCCAAGTAGAGCCCCAGCCGCCCCGATGTGTCTACTTGAATGTGTGCCAGCTATTTTCCTGACGCACATTTGAGAGGTCCGTGTAAGGCCCAACAAGCCCAGGAAGTGGAATAGGATATGGAAGAGGAAGCCGCCGCGGATCCCTCCCTCTTCCTGAGCCCAGCTGACGAATCCCACCCACCCTGAAATGCCCCGTTCCGCCCTCCCCTGCTCCTCTGCTACGCCGTGGGGAATCATTTCTCCGCCACAGTGACCCGATGGAGCAGCACAAGTCTCTCTGCCGGCACCGTTACTTGTCGGGTGCCGCAAACGTGCTTTACATCACGTTTGCGGCACCTTAGACCGGTGCAGTAGACAGGATTGCGCTGTAGTTTTCTGACTTTTTAACAGTGCAAATTTATCTAGGAAGGCTTTTTTAAAAATAATGGATATATATATATATATATATATATTGGAGTTTCATTCTTTCTAATCCCCATGTTGTTGTTCAGTCGTTAAGTCGTGTCCGACCCTTCGGATCCCATGAACCATATCCCGCCAGGCCTTCCTGTCCTCCACTATCTTCCTGAGTTTGCTCATTTTCATGTTTGTTGCATCGGTGATGCTGTCTAACCATCTCATCCTTTGCCTTCCCCTTCTCCTTTTGCCTTCAATCTTTCCCAGCATCAGAGTCTTCTCCAGAGAGTCCTCTCTTCGCATTAGGTACCTGTCCTTCCAGGGAACAGTCAGGGTTGATTTCATTTAGGATTGACTGATTTGATCTCCTAGCAGTCCAAGGGACTCTCAGGAATCTTCTCCAGCACCACAGTTCAAAAGCATCTATTCTTCGGTGCTCAGCCTTCCTTTTTTTTTTTTTTTTTTTGAATAGGTTTTTTATTTTCCATTATAAACACACAAAAAACTATAAGGAATTATAGGGAAAGGGAAAGTAGGTAACAAAGACAAAAAAACAAAAAAAACAAAAAAAACCAGGTAACAACACGATACATTAGGAAAATCACTACACGGACATCGTTCTATGTCAAAATAACTATTTCAGCCTCTACTATATTAACATAATTATTTGGACCTATTCATTTATCCTAAATAAAATTAAACTTCATAATAACTCCCAGCCTTCCACTTTATAAATCATTACATCTAATAATAATCTTCTACTTTGTTTTATATAACATCTAATTCTATCAAATAATAGATCTTAAATATTAACTCTACAATATCTAATATAATCTCAACTTTCCATTACATAGCATACCTCAACCCAACAGCCATGACCATATATATAATACCAAAATATCACTTTAGGCTGTTACTAGTATCACCATATTCAATAAAAAAAATTCTCATATAGACAGCTCCATACCTCATGATATCTCTTTTAGTGCTGCAAGGACCACCCTCAGAAATTAAACTTTAAACACCTCTACCCCATAACATCTTAAGCTCAAATACCCATCAGGATACCTTACATCTTAAATCAAAGCTCATCCCACAATTTCCCTAATAAATCAATCAAGTTCATCATATAAAGTATTTTAAAAAAAAACTCTTATCTAATCTAATCTGTTAACTAGTTCTAAAGATTTACTCAGCCGATTATTTAGTCAAAAATCTTATGTCTAAGCTGCTCCCTTACCACTAATAAACCAGTCCACCCATAAACCTACTACTTCTAAAATAGCGTAAATCTCCACTCTCGAACTCATTACCAGGCTGTAAGTTCATAATAATTTGACCAATTCAGAATGAGCATCCCTAGCCTCATTTCAATCGGACACGAGGTTTCTTGCCAATACAACCAAATCTCATTATCCTCTTGTCCAATTGAATTGTAGATTTGCTGTGAAAATCAGTCGGAACAGTTAATTGTTTAACCTTACTGATATTCAGTCTAAAAATACGTTCAGTACTGTTCAAATTTTCCCAAACTTCTACTTCTAAAATCTGTAAATCATTTATCACCCCATCAAACAAACATTGATACAAATCTTCATAAATCTCCCCAAAAAAATTACAGACATTAAACACAGAGTTAGCACTCTCCATTTCCAATCTCAATGATGCAGCCTGCAGTTCCTGATGATTAATCTCATCTGCCTTCACTGTAACCTGTTGCTTAAAAAGTCCTCTCGTACTGTTCCACTGCTTCAGTTGTTCCAATAAGTATTGTCTTTCTTCGGAAGCATCTTTAATCTCATTAATGCTCTTTTGCATAACTTTCAAAGCCTCCATCAGCTGTTGAAAATCTGTTTTCTGTATACCTGCAGGTACTAAATTAGCTAACTCCATGCTGCAATACTAATAAATCAACTAGGGAATAAACAATATAGAAAACACTAACAGTACTAAACAATATAAAGACACAAAAGTCCCCTTTTTATCTTCTTCTTGTCCAAAATCACCTTAAGATTTCAGGTCGGTTTACTTCTCAGACTTCCTTAAATATCTCAGTCCAAAAAACCAAATTAAAAAAAAAAAGAAAGGTCCACAGAGCAAGCTCAGTTCAAAGTTCAGATAATATAGTTCAGTTGAGTAAACAGGAATATCCCCCGACGTGTAAGATATCACTTCAAGGCCAGTAAGTACCAACTACCAGTCCAGACAAGTTTGTGATCCAAAAGTCCATATATTCAAAAAATCCGAAAAGCAGCCGGAAAGCAGAGGAGTGAATTCCAAAGTAGTTCCAAAGATAGGCCTTTTAATCCAAACTCAAACCCCTGTAGATTTCCAAAAACTCCACCAAACTCCTGGAACACACAGGGTTAACTTTTCCAAAACTCCTCAAAAGATAAGCCTCCTCCAGTAATTCAACACTCTTCTCTTCCCGATGATCAATTCCACACAAACACCGCTGTCTTCAGAAAACAAAACAATCTCTGTACGAAAGGGGGGAGGAGAGAATCCCTTTCCCCTCTCTTACTCATTTGTGCCGCTCAGATTCCTCCCTCCGATATTTTCCACTCACCATATATCATCCAACTCATCAAAAATCAAGTTACTTCTTTCAGGTAAGGTTGGGAGCTTAAAACAAGTCTATTTCAAGTACAGTCTTTTCTCCCGTCCGGGAGAGAGCGGTTACGCGCGCCTACACAGACGCCATAATGGCGTCTGCTACAAAACGGGGATAGAAAAGGGGATACCGGTCAAACACAAGCACGGCGCCCCGACTTGGATCGACCAGAATGCCCCCCAATCTCTCACCCACACCTCTCCTGGTGTGGGAGGTCCCGATCCGTGCTGGATCAAGGGAAATCCCCCGCTTTGCGGCGCGGCTCCAAGGAGACTCCTGGAGTCGCGTCTTCAGCCCGCCGTAGCTCCGCCTTCTTCCGGCGCTCAGCCTTCCTTATGGTCCAACTCTCGCAACCATACATTGCTACTGGGAACACCATCGCCCTGACTATGCGAACTTTTGTTGGCATGGTGATATCTCTGCTTTTTATTATGCTGTCTAAGTTTGCCATAGCTTTCCTTCCAAGGAGTAAGCGTCTTTTAATTTCATGGCTGCTGTCTCCGTCTGCAGTGATCTTGGAGCCCAGAAAAGTAAAATCTGTTACTGCTTCCATTTCTGCCCTTCTATTTGCCAGGAATTGATGGACCCAGATGCCATGATCTTAGTTTTATTAATGTTGAGTTTCAAGCCAACTTTTGCACTCTCCTCTTTCACCCTCATCAAGAGGCTCTTTAGTTCTTCTTCACTTTCTGCCATTAGGGTGGTATCGTCTGCATATCTGAGGTTGTTGATATTTCTCCCGGCAATCTTGATTCCGGCTTGCGATTCATTCAGCCCTGCATTTCTCATAATGTACTCTGCATATAAGTTAAATAGGCAGGGTGACAATATACAGCCTTGCCGTACTCCCTTCCCAATTTTGAACTAGTCGGTTGTTCCATGGCCGGTCCGAACTGTTGCTTCTTGACCCGCATACAGGTTTCTCAGGAGACAGGTAAGGTGGTCTGGTACCCCCATCTCTTTAAGAATTTGCCACAGTTTGTTGTGATCCACACAATCAAAAGGCTTTTGCGTAGTCAATGAAGCAGAAGTAGGTGGTTTTTTGGAACTCTCGGGCTTTCTCCATGATCCAGCGCATGTTGGCAATTTGATCTCTAGTTCCTCTGCCTCTTCGAAACCCAGCTTGTACGTCCGGTAGTTCTCGGTCCACGTACTGCTGAAGCCTAGCTTGTAGGATTTTGAGCATAACCTTGCTAGCATGTGAAATGAGTGCAATTGTGCGATAGTTTGAACACTCTTTGGCACTGCCCTTCTTTGGAATTGGAACGTAAACTGACCTTTTCCAATCCTTTGGCCACTGCTGAGTTTTCCAAATTTGTTGGCATATTGAGTGCAGCACTTTCACAGCATCATCATTTAGGATTTTAAGTAGCTCAGCTGGGATATTATCATCTCCACTAGCTTTGTTGTTAGTGATGCTACCTAAGGCCCACTTGACTTCACTCTCTAGGATGTCCGGCTCTGGGTCAGTGACCACACCAGCGTGGTCATCAGGAACATTAAGATCTTTCTTGTATAGTTCTTCTGTGTATTCTTGCCATCTCTTCTTAATCTCTTCTGCTTCTGTTAGGTCCCTGCCTTTTTTATCCTTTATCATGCCCATCTTTGCACAAAACATTCCCTTGATATCTCCAATTTTCTTGAAGAGATCTCTAGTCCTCCCCATTCTGTTGTTTTCCTCGATTTCCTTGCATTGTTCATTTAAGAAGGCCTTCTTATCTCTCCTTGCTATTCTCTGGAACTCTGCATTCAGTTGTTTATATCTTTCCCTTTCACCTTTGCTTTTTGCATTCCTTCTTTCCACAGCTATTTGTAAAGCCTCATCTGACAGCCACTTTGCTTTCTTGCATTTCTTTTTCTTTGGGATGGTTTTAGTTGCTGCCTCCTGTACAATGTTACGAACTTCCGTCCATAGTTCTTCAGGCACTCTGTCTACCAGGTCTAATGCCCTAAATCTATTCTTCACCTCCACTGTATACTCATAAGGGATATGGTTTAGGTCATATCTGACTGGTCTAGTGGTGTTCCCTACATTCTTCAGTTTAAGCCTGAATTTTGCAATAAGAAGCTCATGATCTGAGCCACAGTCAGCTCCAGGTCTTGTTTTTACTGACTGTATAGAGCTTCTCCATCTTTGGCTGCAAAGCACGTAATCTATCTGGTTTCGATATTGACCATCTGGTGATGTCCATGTGTAGAGTCGCCTCTTGTGTTGTTGGAAAAGAGTGTTTGCTATGACCAGCGTGTTCTCTTGACAGAACTCCGTTAGCCTTTGCCCTGCTTCATTTTGCGCTCCAAGGCCAAACTTGCCTGTTGTTCCATTTATTTCTTGATTTCCTACTTTAGCATTCCAGTCTCCTATGATGTAAAGGACATCTTTTTGGGGTGCTAGTTCTAGAAGGTGTTGTAGGTCTTCATAGAACCGGTCAACTTCATCTTCTTCGGCATCAGTGGTTGGGGCATACACTTGGATTACTGTAATGTTGAATGGTTTGCCTTGGATTCGAACTGAAATCATTCTGTCGTTTTTGAGGTTGCACCCCAGTACTGCCTTTCCCACTCTTTTATTGACTATGAGGGCTACTCCATTTCTTCTAAGGGATTCATGCCCACAGTAGTAGATATGATGGTCACCTGACTTAAATTCGCCCATGCCCGCCCATTTTAGTTCGCTGATTCCCAAGATGTCAATGTTCAATCTTATCATCTCATTTTTGACCACATCCAGCTTGCCTTGATTCATAGACCTCACATTCCATGTTCCTAAGCAGTATTGCTCCTTGCAGCATTGGATTTTCCTTTCAACCTCAGACACATCCACAGTTGGACGTCCTATTGGCTTTGGCCCAACCGCTTCACTCTTTCTGGGTCTACTTGGAATAGTCCTCCGCTCTTCCTCAGTAGCATATTGGACACCTTCCGACCTGAGGGGCTCATCTTCCGGCGTCATATCTTTTAGCCTTTTGGTACTGTTCATGGGATTTTCTTGGCAAGGATTTTCTAATCCCCATAGCTGTATAATATTGTCCATGCTGTGGTAGGCTTAAAGTCCAAAAGTTCATTTCTTTTGAAATGAACTTTTTGCAAACTGAGCAATGACCTAGTCATATCAGTGGAGCGGTAGTTCTGCTTGCATACGCTGTCGGAAAAGCACCTCAAAGCGCTTTGCGACAGTGCATGGCCTTGCCATGCCAGCGGGAAAACCAGAGCCTTCCCGCTAAATCCAACCGCTGGTCAGACTCCCTCCAGAGCAAGTAAGTCCATGCAGGGGGTGGAATGGGCAGGGGGAAGATAGATAGGGTCCAGGAGGGGAAAGATCGGCAGTGCGCTAGTGCACACGTATCCTATCCCCCTTCCCAGGCCTGATCCACCAACATCGATCAATGCGGACTAGCACCAGCAATATCTCTGGTGCGGACCCGACTTAACCTGCTGCGCATGCTGGGGCTTACTTTGGGTCAAAGGGACAAATGTCCCCTTACCCCGAGGAGACCTTCAGCATGCAAAGCTCCCCCTCGTGATGCAGCGCAGCCAGCGCCCGTGCATTGCCACTTGTGAGTTAGGTAGGATTGGACTACAAGTGTGTTTTCGTCCCCCTGATGTAAAATTGGAGTATTGAGGGTTTCTGTTTGTCTGATTTCTGGTTATGTTCACCTATATGAATAGATGAAGTTGATTTTGAGAATGTCATGATGCATGTTGAACCTTCTATCCAGTATTTTGAGATCTTGACTTCTAATAATCACTGAGTTTTGTCTATTTTTTCCATATTTTAAATAAGCTCTTTGAAAGAACAACCACTGACTGTTTAGAGGTCAAGTGTGCCCAGTAGATGGTTCACAGTCATGGAATTCCCTCCCTCAGGAGCTATTAAAGACTAGTTAGGTGATAGTTAAACGTCCCAAAGAATTTTTCTTCAGTTTAATTCAGGTCTTATTTGACCCATGTTAAGATCATGTTAGATGTTCTTTAAAAGGCAAAAGGAATATGGTTTTATCCGTAATGACCTACGATAATCTGAAATTAAGAGAGTTATAATGCAGGGAAAGCTTAGTATTGTTCTATAGTCTAAATCTAATATATTGTCTTTTTGGAGATAAAATACATCTCCTTGCTGCTCTTTGAAGTAATCTTGGTCTTATAGAGCTGTCAATCAACATCACAGTTAGTCAGAGCAATTGGAAAATGATTTTGTAGCATCTTGAGTGGATTGCAAAACTCCAGCTGTCATCATAGAACTGAGTCTAATCTATTTGTGTATTCATTGTTGCTTTTTTCTTGAGTACAGTATTCCTCTGTACTGCTAAACTTCAAAAACACAGAAAAGGGGCTCAATTTGTCTCTTCAGCGCAGCTCCTATGATCCTAACTGCATCATTAGAATTAAAATAAGACCCTCCCAGTTTCCCATGCATTTCCCCAATGAACACGCGAGACGATAATATAGGTGAAGAGGGCCACTTTTATTAATGATTATATAAGGAAAAGGGGGAACTGCAGCAGGAAATGAATTGTCATCCTCATGTTTGTAGTGCAGGCAGCTGAATCAGGGGAATGGCAACTGATTGCCCAAATCCCAAGACTGGGCATTCTCACCCCGACTCCAAACTGTGCCCCATGAAAGTTGCGTCCACTCATCACTGTCAACCCCGGAAGGGGCAGAGGCAGCGGGACCGCAGGAGCTATCCCAGGGCCAAGAAGCCTTTGAGGCAGCCTCCAAGATCCAGGCGAGAGGGCTCCCCCACCAGCCCCTCTGCAAGCCGCTGAGGCGTGATACTGGGTTCTCCTCCTGCTTTTGCTGACCTCAGGGTGCACTACAAATGCCAACTCCAGCCTTTCTGACCTGCACTACTACCCTGCAAAACAAAGTGACCATGCTTGAGTAAGGAGGAAAGAGAAATATCCAGCCCAAGTGCAGTCTGATGTAGGCAAAAAAAACCTGCCTACCAAGGGCCAATCAAGCAGCCTACTTGATTCCTACCCAGCCTCAAAGGCAACCAGGTAATCCCAGACTGCAGTCATGGGAGGGTCAGCAGGGATTATTGAACAAGTTGGACTGCCAAGCAGCCCTTGCGCACTGGCTGTGTGCTGGCAAAACTCCACCCCCTTTTGCAGGGCAACTAATGGGGGTGAAGTCCCCAAGCCTCATGAGATGGGAGGGCCGGGCATGAGCGATCCACACGTTACATGCATAGCGCAGATCGAAAGAATCAAGTCTGCTATTTCCTAGGTAGCAATGTTGAAATTGCTCTGTCATGAAAGGTAAACTAACTAGACATAACATCAAAAGCATATCATGTTTCCATCATTTACAAAGTTTTAAAGGCACAGGAAGTCCTGGTCTGGATACCAAGTCAAATAACTGATGAAGCTAGTACTCTACTACATTACAACTGGAAAAAAAAGAGGGGAGAAGATTTTAAAGTATTGGTTCTCGTACCCTGTTTCCCTGAAAATAAGACCTCCCACGAAAGTAAGACCTACCGTCATTTTTGCATGATTTTTGCTGGCACTCATGAATATAAGACCTCCCCCTGAAAAGAAGACCTAGCTAGAATCATCAGCCAGACGGATGCGACACCCCCGCACTTACTTTGACCGATTTAAGCTTCGTTCTTTCCCGAGGGTGCAAGGCTCTGGAAGGCCTGCACTTGAGTCCTCCACCATAGAGACGACATTCTAGAGAGGCCAGCAAGGCCTGCAAGAAGGCTGCAACCTTGCAGAGTCTCTCTAGCATGTCATCTCCATGGTGGAGGACTCGAGTACAGGCCTTGCAGAGCCTTGTACCCTTGGGAAAGAATGAAGCTTTAATCCAGGGGTGGGGAACCTATTTGCAGGGGGGCCATTTTCCCATAGGGAAAATTTGCTGCGGGCGATCCCCCCCGCAAATTTGACCCCCCCCGTGAATTTACCTCCCACACACCGCTCACCCACCCACCGCTCGCTCACTCACTCACTCACTCTCCCACCCACCCACCGCTTGCTCTCCCACCCACCCACCCAGCAAGCGGCCACCCCCATCGCTCTCCTCCTTACCTTCTCTTCAGCCTCCAGGCTGCCGCCACTGTCACTAGCGGCGGCAGCAGCCCCGCGCACGCTCACCTAGCCTGACTCCTTCTCAAACCCGGCTGTTATAGACATGCGCTCTAACAGCCGGGTTTGTGAAGGAGTCGGGCAAGGTGAGCGCGCACAGGGCCGCTGCCCCCCTCACCCGACTCCTTTTCAAAGCCGGCTGTTATAGACATGCGCAGAAACAGCCGGGTTGAGAAGGAGTCGCGCGACCCCTTCTCAACCCGGCTGTTTCTGCGCATGTCTATAACAGCCGGCTTTGAAAAGGAGTTGGGTGAGGTGAGCGCGGCCTCCGGTCCGAGCCCGCGTGGGCCGGACCCGATGGAATCGGGTCCAGGTTTGCGCGGGCCGGGCCGGATCCGGCCCGTAGGCCGCCGGTTCCCCACCCTTGCTTTAATCGGTCAAAGTATGTGCCGGGGGGGGTCGTCGCAGGGGGTGCTGAGGGTCGCGCCACAGGTTGGGAAAATAAGACCTCCCTGAAAATAAGACCTCCTGCGTTTTTGGGAGCCAAAATTAATATAAGACACACACTTATTTTCGGGGAAACACGGTATTTGGTAGAAAGAGCCGTTTCTGTTCACCCAGCATACTTTTCCAGTAGCTATTTGCTGGTGTCTTCTTTTTTCCTTAGATAGTCCTCTCTCCCCGAGAACTTACTATCTTTTCATTTATTTCGCTATGTAAACCACTTTGAACATTTTTGTTGAAAAAGTGTGTGTGTGTGTGTGTGTGTGTGTGTGTGTGTGTGTGTGTGTGTGTGTGTGTGTGCGCGCGCGCGCTAGTGAAAAGCAGAGTTTCATTTCCTCATACTAAATCCATGCAACTTTCTATCGACCTTGAACATCTTACATTTCATGCTGGATTAGGTAGGTACTTTTTAATTAGCATGTACATAGGTAAGAAGGAAAATATGGATTCCAACTTCTTAAAAGGAGTCTCTTTCTGGGGAAAAAAAAGTCTGTATACACCTGTTTGGAAAGAGAACTAAGAGAGCAGAAATACAACTTAAGATATTCAAACTTTCTCTTTTCCTGCTATGTTCTGATTTATATTCCTGCTGGGTCATCATAATGAGCACAACAACCCACAGTGTGTCTCCATTCAGTAAAATATGAATAAAAGATAGCAGCCAGGTATTCTCATGCATCTTAATGCAAAGCCGTAAAATGACTTCCATAGTAGGCAAAGAGACCACATATTTACCATTTATCGCTTTTGTCTTTCAGTTGACTTCAAACCTCATGCTAGCATGGACACAGTCCATCATATGCTACTGTTTGGATGTAACAGTCCTGCTTCAGATGAAGACTACTGGTAAGGCACACAGACTTGTAATCATGACATTTGTCTTAATTTGGTACCAGTGTTAATGAATTGGGATAGCAACGCTTTGCAGTGAGGAGAGAAGGAAAGAAGCAGTGGCAATGAAACATTATTAAGTTTAGGTTAAACGGTGTGTGAGCCAGGGGTGTGTGCTCCACTTCTTTCTTTACTGCCAGCCAGTTTTTGTGTTAGTGAAGAAAGAGAAAAAAGGAAATTTGCACATAAGACGGGTTATTGCATGTTATTGTTAGCTTTAAATATTTGTATTGGTACCAAAGGTCATATTTACATAAGGTATGTTCTTATGGTTTCGATCTATTTTTCTGTAATAGTTCTGTAGCTTTTTGTATATGCAACAGTACAAAAAAAAATAGGGCATGCTATGTGGTAACTATAAGAGTGAATTTGGGAGTGGGAAGAAGGTGAGGATAAAAGCCCATGAGCATTTCTCCCAAGGGATGGAGGGAGTAATAGAAACACAAATTTGTGTACTTGGACTAGTACTGGCACTAGGTTGTTGGGGAAGCAAAGCCATGCCTGAACCCCCTATGGTGCCTTGGACCCACAGGCATCACTAGGGCGGGGTGGGCTGCCCCCATTGTCACCCAATTGAGGGGATGACACCATGGGAGAAGCCTGCTGCTGCAGATGCTTTCACACCAGCCCACCCAGAACCCAAGCTTACCTGATGGGGCTGTGCGCTGCGCCCTAGCTCCTGGACTTCCCACCGCAACTGCAGATGCTTGTGGAGATGGGCAGGAGAATGGGGCCTTGGTTGGTGCGCTGGTGCAATTGGCTGGACCTCCAGCGTGCAGGCATGGCCCGGAGGGGGTGAGACCTGCCTATGGAGGTGACTCCAACTTTAGGCCGCTTCAGGTGTCACCCTCTCTCAGAATTCCTCTGCTTGGGCCTCAGTGTGCACTTGCTACTGGTACCTGACCAGCAGTGAGGGCTCCTTACTACACGAATCCCGGTGCATTACGGAGATGTGCGGAGCTTTCTGTCACCATTGCAGAAGCAAGCGGAGATTAAGATCCCTTTGTTTATTGATAAGTTAATCAGAACCTCTGAAGGGGTTTGTTAGTTCGCTTTTTATTTTTCTGCAGTAGATATGAAAACTGGTCTGCTGTGAATGTTGGTCCTGTAATATAATTCTAACGTGCTCTTGATAGAGTGAATTGTGTTGTTGTTTTTCAAGTTGGTGGTTTTTTCACCCCCTATATTCTGCAAAAAGGGAATAGAACAACTAGTTAAATACACTGAGGCATATGTGACAGATAGGATCTTCATTCTACTCTAGGGTTTGTATGTGCCACCTCAGAGAGCCTTGGAACCATTGATCTAGTGACTGAATATGAATACTAGAGAGAGCCCAGATTCCATTGGCGGATCTACTAATATGAAATAATTATTCCAGTATTAGATACGTGTTTCTATTCCAGAAGAGTGGTAAACTCTGAGCTTCTCCTTTTATTGGTTTTCTTGGGTGGGGAAGAGCCAGACCTGCCTTGTTAAGCTTTGCTTAAGTAAGCTGTGTACAG
This sequence comes from Plestiodon gilberti rubricaudatus, assembly GCA_026170595.1. Classification (NCBI taxonomy): domain Eukaryota; kingdom Metazoa; phylum Chordata; class Lepidosauria; order Squamata; family Scincidae; genus Plestiodon; species Plestiodon gilberti. The sequence goes on from JANXHW010000002.1 coordinate 45,545,752, forward strand.
GCACGAAAAGATTTTAAAATATTTTTAAGTATTTCTATTCTTTCAAATTTCTATTCTTTCATTTCTTGTTAGAAGAAGCAGATGCATTGGTATTGAGTCTAGTAGTTTAGTAGGTATTTATGGAAATCTCATACATTTGCACGACCGCCAATGGTCGTTAATACAAAGTGTATTAACGACCATTGGCATCAATTAACATCAATGGTTCCAACACTGAAGCTGTTAATACGCTTTGATTCACTCGCTTTATAAATTTGGTTCTCAATTTAAAATAGTACTTCGAAGAATCCATTTCTGCTGGACCTTCAACTAGGAACATTCTGGATGTATTATGGAGAGTAAGACCACCGCAGCGGTACCATCACCTGGCTCTTCCGGACACTGTTACCTTGAATCGCGCGATTCAAGATGGCAGCTCCCAGGAGAGCTGATAAGAAGAGGCCACTGGGAACATCTCGTGGTGCCCTTGTGAGTTTGCTGTGGCGCCTGTAGGCACAATGACACACAGATTGGGAGCCACTGGTCTATATGTTCATGTCTGTAGATAAATCAACGCATGCTTTAGTAGATTATTAGGTAAGGACAGATGTTAAACCGTGTCTTTTTTTAGATTTTGAAGAAAGCACAAGAACTTACAAATTAATAAATCAAAGTTACCACTCCTGAATGTTTCATTTTCCATTCCATATTACTGTAGTATGTTAGGACCAAAACTGCCTAAAAACCAAAACAACTGATTAGTTTGTCTTCGTCAGTTTAAAAGTGGGCCCCATGGATTAATCACTGAAAACTTTTGTAGACTGATTTACAAGTTAAGCAGTTTAAAGGTTGCAAACTTACTATAAATGTACTCATGAAACTTCAGAATAGCAAGCAAGTTGCAAATTTCTACCCCATCGCTCTCATCAATAAGATATTGCTATTAATAAATCAGAAGCAGCTTTGAAACACCTTTTAAATTTTGATTGAGTCATTAATATTTGAAAAGGGCAGTCTATAAAACAAGTAACCAGAAGTGCTAACTTGGCCCCAAAGAGTTATGAGATTGGAAAGGTATTCTATTTATAAATTGCTGGAAATACCTATTTAATAGAATTTGGTACTGAATCCATGTTCAGTTTTAAAATGTTTTTACACATTCTTACAGTCGGTAAACTGATTTTGGATCTGTCATTTTTTTAAAAATTTGCATTTAGTTCGTAGTGTTTTTATTTCTTTAGCTGAACTAATTTCAATCCATTGTCTCTGCAACATGCATCATGCAGCGATAGTGCATTGTTTAGGGAGGGCCTGCAGCTTTTTGCTGGACTTGGTAACTAAACATTTATTTTTAGTTGCCACCTCATCACTTCCTTTTCTATCTGTTCAGTCCTGCATTCCCCTTTACAAGCCACACGTGCCCTGCTTCATTCTGATGATGCCAGCTCTCCCTCTTCTCTCATGAGACATCCTTGTGTCCCAATGGGCATTGGGGTACTTGCAGCCACGCAAGCAGGTATTTGTAGTGCACTAGAAACTATCGGTTTTTAGATGCCTTCTGATCTGTCTAGGAGCTGCTTGTAGTTTTATCAATGCCCAGGAAGGTAATCTTGTTTGAAATAAGAGAATTATATCTTATTTTAAGGACTAAGACCTATTTCTTAAGGACCAAGACCCAAAATCTGCTGTTTTTAGTGGTTTGTGGATTTCACGAAGGATATCTGTGAAGGATGGCCACATAGCAGTTCTTCTAAAGAGTCCAGCTCTGTGAGCAGTTTAAAAATGGCTGCCATCATTTAGGTAGTCTTGGGACCCAATCCTATCCAGCGCTGATGCAGCCACAATGCAGATTCAAGGTAAGGGAACAAACATTCCCTTACCTTGAGGAGGCCTCTGTGACTGCCCCCCACTGCAGGATGCAGTGCACGCCCCATTGGCATGGCTGCATCAGTGTGGAAAAGCTGGATAGGATTGGGCCCTTAATTTCTTTAAGAGTATCCAAGTGACTTTGTCTAGCTGTCAAATGCTAAACACAAGGCTGATTAGACACAAGTTTGTATTTTGGCTTTCACAGTTGTTCAGAAATGCCATTTAATGTGAACAGGATCTCTTGTAGCTCTATTGATTCCTTAGTAGGAAAAGGTCTTAAGGATAAAGCTGACCTATTATTTAAGAAACACGAATTCATCAAGAAATACATTGATCAGAACTACTGATATTTTTCATTGGGTGTTTCGTGCTGTGCCATTAGAGCAGTGCAGAAACAGTGAGTACATACATGCCAGATTTTAGATAAACCTTTTAACTTGAGCATCCGAGTACATTGTGATAGTAAATCAATGTTTAATCTAGCCCTTAAGTTGAAGCCTCATTTGCCTTAATTTTGTTTACATTAGTGCTGGCAACATACCTCTATATACCTGAATTTTGAGCAGTGTTCTGTATGAGTATATAAAGACTGGCAACATTGGATAGGTATCATTACCATATTTAAACTACTCTTGCCTGGTAGTCATTTGTATGATTGCAGCACCCCTGCTAACTGGGCAAGAGGCACTTTTACAATTGGTGCTCCTCTTATATTTACTGTATTGTCCTGAGTATAAGACGCACCTGATTATAAGTCGCACCCTTAAAGTTTGGTGCTATTAAAAATCTTTAATTAAATCACTGGCATTAAATATATGCCAGTGATTTAAACAAACAGTGCAATCCTGTGCATGTCTACTCAGAAGCAAGTCCCACTGTTCTCAGTGGAGCTTACTCTCAGGAATGTGTGCACAGGATTGCAGCCTAAACCATTCATTGCCTGGGGAGGGGGGATGAAAGTGTATGTGATCTTGCTTTACAAGAGGATACAAAACCCAGCAGAGCAGAGAACGAAAATTAACAACTTATTGCAGACTGAAAAGGGTTACAGCCTGTACGAGGTAGGGGTGTGTGTGTGTGCGCATGCGCACGTTTTGACAAAGAAAAGCCCTGCAGGGCAGAGAAGGAGCCCGCTGCATCTCTGCCTATCTCCACTAAAAACAAACACGGAACTGAAAAGCAGGCGTTGCGAAGACGTAACAACTTATTGCAGCCTGGAAAGGGTTACAGCCTGTACACGGGAGAGAGGTAGGTAGGTGTGTGTGTGTGTGTGTGTCCCCACTTGTTTTTACAAAGAAAAGGGCAGAGAAGGAACCCGCTGCATCTCGGAGTTGCAAACGGAGCTGCGCTGCAAAGCAAAGCTCAGCTAGCAGCAATAATCACCCGATAATCACTTCAATTAGCTGCTTTGAAGACAACGCGTCTCCTCTTAGCCTCCGCTTCTTCCAGCAATGTCTCTTTATTTTTGTAACAGTGCGAGTATACGACGCACCCTTAGTTTAAAAAGTTAAATTTGGGTAAAAAAGTGTGTTTTATACTCGGGACAATATGGTATTAGGGGGAGAGTAACTGCCCCCCTTTCACCCCAGCACAGTCTGGTGGCTGTTTGCTGGTGGTGTTCTGCATCTTTTTAGATTGTGAGCCCTTTTGGGACAGGGAGCCATTTAATCATTTGATTTTGTCTGTAAACCGCTTTGTGAACTTTTTGTTGAAAAGTGGTATATAAATATTGTTAATAATAATAATTGTTGTCCAGATAGTATGTCTGACTGATAAAATGCTTAAAGCACTTTACTTCCTAGAACAGAAGCTCACATTACTTGTATTGGTCAATAACGCAACATGTTGTAAACTATGGTGATTAAGGAGAGCGTGAATTGGTTAAAAAACAAAACAAGAATTTTATAGATACATTGTCAAAAAAATAATTGGGGGAAATTGTTGGCACAACTTTATAGGTTATGCCCTCCCCTTCCTGGCTTTGCTTTTAGTAGGGAAATAATTGCAGTTCTAAAAACAGGGGGAACAGCACTGCTGGATTTTTGTTTTTGTCAGCCCAAGGGGGAAAACTAAGCTTTTTCTAGCAATAAGAAGCAATATTAAGTCTAATTAACCTTCTTGATACTAAGGGCTGATTTCTTCAGGTGTCAAAAATAGATCTTCAACTAGGTGCATAATGCCTCAGTGTACATTATATTGGGGAAAACGCTATGTTGTCATACAGAATGTTGGATATTTCAGATTTAGGGGTTCAGTCTTAAAATAATATTTTAAATAGATAAGTTTTAGAAATAATCAATGCCATACTACAGTGGATTTTTTTTAAATACAATTCCCCAATCAATATGCAGATGCTTATTTTCTTTGGAAGGTAATTTAGGGCCCAATCCTATCCAACTTCCCAGCACTGATGCAGCCATGCCAGTGAGGCATGTGCTGCATCCTTTGGTGGAAGGGCAATCACGGAGGCCTCCTCAAGTTAAGGGAACGTCTGTTCCATTACCTTGGAGTTGCATTAATCTGCATCAGTACTGGAAAGTTAGTTAGGATTGGGCCCTTAATTAGCTAACTTGGGGTACAAGCTTCCAGGAGTGTATTGTGCATAAGCATGGTTGCAAGGGTTTTCAAAGTGTGGAGGAGGTGGGGGAGATCAGCACACAGTGCACATGAAACCTACAGTTTTCAGTGAGAGTGAAGATGCTGCAGCAGGCAGAAGCAGAGGTGGTATCAGGCAGAAGAGATTTAGCATTGAACCATTCAAACTGCTGTGCTAGCTATAGGGGCAAGATGTACATAGGCAATTCTGGCCTGCCCACAGGATCTCACCCCTGCCTCAACATTTAAGACAGAGTCTGAGATGCCCTAATCTTGTTGTTTTCTCTGTTGCCTTGAGCCCTTGGTCCACAGATCCTTAAAACACACAGCTGCAGGCTGTATACATGCAGGTCTATGTGAGGATTCTGTATGTTTACCTGCTGAAGAATGCTCTGCTGAAGAGTTGAAGGTCTTAGAAGCTAGAATAAACTGAGAAGGGCACTCAGGTTCAAAAAGTTTCAGAAGCATTTCTCTATTATAAAAAGGCTCTTTTTTGTGTGTGGAGTACATAATGATCACAATTATTAGAATAAAAACAATGACGTCTTGTGGATTCTTTTTGCATTAGAAGGTTGTATTTGTAAAGAAATCTGAATGTAGAAGTGAATTTTCTGATGGGAGATTAAAATTAGCTGCTTAATGTGCTTAAAATGAGAGAGGTGCTGGGAACCACATGGAAAAAAAGACTTTTTTTCTCCTGGATTTGTTTCAGGGACTGTGATGGAGGAACATGCATGGACACATCCAATATTTTGTATGCTTGGGCAAGAAATGCTCCACCAACAAGACTACCAAAAGGTATGAGCTCTTCTGCTCTTTGACATTCCATATGAGTATTTGGTGGTATGACATGGGAGTGATCGCATATTATGTTGAAATGTTTGACTTTCAATGGCTACTTTGCAAAGGTCTGTCTGTCTAACAAAGGGTGCTGCTAATGTTACTTTTAAAGAATTTGTTACTTTTGAAGAATTTGTTCCATGTTCTTCAGAGCACCAGATTGCTCATCCAGGTAAACTGCTGTGTGTGTGTGTGTGTGTGTGTGTGTGTGTGTGTGTGTGTGTGTGTGTGTGTGTATGGGCCTGAACAAATTTTCACTGCATAGTTTCTCTGCTATCTGCATTGCTGCAGTTGGTGATAACTTTTATGGCCTATGAATGATGAATTATTGCTGACTTCTGTTTGGTTTGTAGTGGGGCACTGTCAAAATGCTTCTTCTGTCTTACATTACCACAAGTAAACTTCTGTGTTCCATATTCCCACCAACAGTGCACTAAGACACTGTTATAAAGAAATACAGATATAAACTTGGGCTAACGTGTCTGTCAACATTTTGTTTGATCTTCCTACTTCCCGTAGCCAGGGTGAATGCTGAACTCGTAGCTCCAATATTATATTTTCCTTGAAGGGAATGCATTTTGAATTATTCCTCTTGCAGAACACGTATGTGAATTGTTGACCTCGTGGATATTTTAAAGATATTCAAATAAAAACTTTTCCCACTCAGTTTTTAACATGGATATTTTTAGGTTCTGTTTCTTGCTTTTGGATGCTATCTACTAAAAATGCATGTATATAGTTTCTTGAATTTCAACTCTCATTTTTCATGTTAAGGTGTTGGATTCAAAGTTGGCGGAGAAAAGGGTAGCAAATACTTTGTGCTCCAAGTACACTATGGGGACGTTAGTGCATTTAAAGGTATGTATGTTCTTCACATTTTTATTAACTCATAAATAATATAGATACTAAAAAATGGAATGAATGGCTGCCTAGTTACTGAAATAAGTTACAAGAGTCGTTTATAGATACGGATGGTGTTATGCTGATTTATAATGAATGAAATGGCAAGAGGTAGCAAATTCACTGAAAGGCAGGATATATTCTAAAAGTTGGCTGTGCATTTCTGTTACTTGTAGTTTGGGCTGATCCACATACCACTTATTAATGTGGTGAAATTTTATGTTGACGTTACCAACAGATTTGTGCACTGTGAACCAGTCTGAACAGTGTTTCAACATTGATTTTTGGGCCCAATCCTATCCAACTTTCCAGCATTGATGCAGCCATGCCAACGGGGCGTGCGCTAAATCCTGCAGTGGGGAGGCAGTCACGGAGGCCGCCTCAAGGTAAGGGAACAAATGTTCCCTTGCCTTGGGGGCTGTATTGGCGCTGGAAAGTTGGATAGGATTGGGCCCTGTGCCTGTCTCATTGTCATTATGTCAGGTGAAACGTGAGTCCACATGTTCTCAAAAGTCTCTTACAGGAGTACCATAGTGAAATGTATTTTCATAAACTTTAATTTGGAGTTGTCGATCAGTTGATTAAAGACCAGGGACTAGAGCAATCCCAAGTCTGTTGGGCGTGCATGTGTCACAGGGCCTAATCCTATCCAACGTTCCACCATCAATGCAGCCTCAATGCAGCCCCGAGGTAAGCAAACAAATGTTCCCTTACCTGGAGAAGGCCTCTGTGACTCCCCCCCCCCCCACACACACACACTGCAGGATGCAGCACATGCCCCTTTAGCACTCCATCAGTGCTGGAAAGTTAGAGAGGATTGGGCCCTTAATGTGACAAAAGTAGTTAACATGGGCAGCTTCTTGATGTAGGCTCTCCTTTGTATTTGACATACTATTCAGAATGTTTCAACCATTACTGTATGAAAACAAAAGCAACCTGCTCTGTTGTGATAGAGTAGACATTACTGTGCTTTTTCTCCTCCAATGGCTGATGTTCATACCCACATGAACTACAAGCTGCTTCTTAAACTTTAGGAGTAACATCCACAGTTTCCCTTCCCCTGCATCAGGGAAACTGTGGATGCTACCCAGGTGTAGAAAAGGAACTCGAAGATCTAGTGGGGAAAGATTTTGAGAGAACTATTGGGTCTTCGTTCTGCCCTTCTGAGGGCAAGACTTTGAGCGGCGTTGTGCGCATGCACCGCTCGAAGCCTTGCCTGGCCTATTCAGAAGAGACTGAGCCGCCGAGGAAGACGCGGCTCGGCCTGCTGGCTCCAGGGGTGATGCGCCGGGATGGGGGGTTGAGTACCAGGGGGGATGGGGGTGACATGGGAGTGGGGGGGGGTTTGACGCAGCTGGGGGGTGACATGGAGGTAGTGGGGTGGGGATGACGCAGCAACCTCCCGCGGGGGAGGGACTCGCACTCCAGCACTAGGGTGATGCGCACCCTAGTGACGCCACTGGATCTTAGCAAGATGCTAGGAAGGAGAGGCCCAAGTCATGGGGCAACTATGGACTTGTATATGAGAATCTCGTACATGAGAATCTCATACCCAGTTCCAATTTGATAACTTTCATTACTATGGTACAGTTCAAGGTTAGGATGAATGCTTCCAGTACAGTTTCTCTCTCCCAACTTTTTTTTAATTGAAGCGTATTTATAAGGGTTAGAAAATATCATTATGGCCTTGGCGATTTATTGTCATTTCCATGTCTAATGCCTCTAATACTAAATGTGTAAATGAGTGTTGCCAAGTAGGCTGATTAAGTGTCCTTGCAGTCAGTTCTGTAGGCAGTCACAGTTAAAGCATTAGATGGCTAGAATTTTACAACCTATTTTTTTCTTGAATGTCTGTTTGCTGAAGCAAGTGTTGCTTGTACTAATTGAAATTGTGATATTAGATGTACCTGTTTTGTGAGAGTAAGATTTTTACATTAAAAATGGAAAAGACTGAGAGTAAGATTTTTACATTAAAAATGGAAAAGACTGTGCAAATTGGAATAGGATGTGTGTTAAGTGGCTCAGGCACTGAAGCGTTTAAGATCCTGATGTAGCATTGCCTTAGCTGAGGATGGCAAACTTTAAATTGACAAATGAGGATGACAAATGCTACTTCACTTACACTTCCTTGCTGTAAAGGAAAGTTACACATCAGGATTTCAGTGGCGTAGTCTGTTGAATTGTTGGAATTAAAAGGCACGCAGGTATCAGATGTTGCTTTTAGAAGCTGGTGATGATTTTTAAACTGTGTATCAGTCTCTACTTTTCAGTAAATTTTCCACAATGTGTATGTGCGTGCTATCATTTTTTACATTACTCATTACTTCCTACTGTGTATAAAAGAGATCTTTTATTAACTTAATGGCACTAATTACACTATTGTTGGAGAAATGAGACCAAATTAAAATTCATGGTGCATAACACATTGTTTTGTGTACAGAGATTAGTCTTAATAAGATAACTTACATCTGGTCTTGTTTTGCATACTCCTACAAATAAATTAAAACTAAAATGAATTCTGTTCTTTTTATGAGGATAAGTAAGGTTTGACCTCATTCTTAAAAATTGACCTTATTTTAAATGAGAATTTGCTAGTTACATTTGTGAACAGTCCTCCTTACTATTTTTACAGACAAATTTGAGATACAGATTTGTATGTGTTCCTGAACATGGGCTAATAAATGTTTTAGTGGGGAATAGTACATTTTAGGATTAACCCTTAAGCAGAAACTACTATACCTTCCCTAGTTGCAAAACAACACTTAAGAGGAATTAGGAAAGCAATTATTCAATACTATACAATTTTGTCTAGATCCTAGCATAACAAGATACCTAAAACTGAACAATTCAATAGTTATTTTTCATGAGTAATATTTCACTTATTTGCACAAGGTAGTCAGGAAAATAAATCTATTTCTATCGTGTGTGTGTGTGTGTGTGTGTGTGTTTAAACTCAAGCTAGTACTATAAGTTTGATTTTAGGGTATTTCAATTTTATAAACCTTTAATGTATCTCTTTGAGTGGCAGTTACCATTTATTTTTGTTGCTGATCAAAGAATTAGGAGCCGATACGCATATCACAATGGATTTTGTTATATATACACTGCAATCCAGAAGTGCTATTAAACCACACTAGTAAGCACAGCTTCTTGTTTGATCTCTGTTGGAAACTCTGCATAGAGAATTAGCATTGAAAGAAACCTGCTTCTGAGGGCAGATGAATGCATTTTCCTCTCTTTGCCACAGGGCAAATGGAAGCTAATAATTTATTTGTCCTGGAGCAGTGTGTACTTGCTCTCTAGCTAAAATGCAAAATCAAAGGAATTATCCTAGACTGAGTGGCAAATAGAGAAGATGATTTTAAGATGGTGCGTAAGAATTGTATTGTCTTTCAGCAGTCTACTTTGCAGCATTTGCCCAAAAAGCAAATGTTATGAGTTCATTTCTTCAGACTTATCAAACCTACTGACTGAAGAGCTCGTTAGACGAGACCATTTTGGGAAGTGGGGGCATATAAGAGAGAAAGTAGGGCCATCTGTAGGGGGATTTGGTAGATGTGAATCGGATTTTTGTTGATACATCATAAGAGAATTTAACACAAGGAGTCTAGTGTATTACTGGTGTGCATATGAAAAAAAAAATGAAGAAGACTTGGTAATTCTGCAAGTCTGGAAGCCTAGCCCAGACTTTACATTTGCTTTAGCACAGCAAACTCATTTCCTGAAGTACATAATGGGTTTAAAGGTAGCAAAACAATTTTCCTTTGGCTTTACTCATAATGCCTAGTTTATTCTTTGAAGAGTGCTCTTATTCACTCTAGATGCAAAGGCAGCTGTACCCGATTGCTTGACCTAACTGTCTGAGAGTTCACTGTGGACTGCAAAATTGCAGCACTCAGTTTAACTGACTAATGAGGGGAAGGATTATCAAAGCCAGAAATCAGTTACATCTAGACACCCCTTCCTTCCATTAGTCAACTAATCCCTTACCTTAGAAGGCTCCCTCTCAGCACTACAACTCTGTTGTCCACCAGCACTACAACTCTGTTGTCCATTCATAAAGCACCTTGGTGGAGAGTGAAGCGGTAACTCTAAGGTAGGGGTTTTAAGGAAGGGGTGCCTGAATTTAATGAACTTTTGGAATTAAGACACCCTTCCTCCCTTGGTGCTGGTGCTCTCCACTCTACCCTCAACCAGGATGCTCTTTGAATGGAGATGTTCCTCCACTTCATATCTCCATTGCTAGAACAACCCTGTCGAGGGCAGAGTGGAAATCAGCAGCACCATGGGAATCCTAGAAGGTAAGTAAGCCTGCTCCTGAGGTCCTTCTGATTATGTTACAGAGGCCCCTCAGCGCTGTTGAGGGAGCTCTGTAAGATAGGGGTTTAACAGATCTCTGTGGACAGGGTCCATTATTTCCAAAGTTTGATTATATAGGGGTCAGTCAAATCAAGGGTTTGCTGTAATGAGTCTGGATAAACTAAAATCTATTTGAAAACAGTTTAAGAGAAATGGGCCCCACTCCATAGGATGTAAAATGACATGTTGGTTGAAGGGAATTTATGAAAATAACTAAATGTTTGTCAGTAATTTGGGTTTTATATATAAATACATATACTTGTCCACACAACTTCATTTCTAGATATGTTACAAAGTTATAAAAAAGTGTGAAATGCTGTGCTCACACACGTGTTATATACACCACACATGTGCGCACACACCTTGATATACTTTATTGGCCTTGTGGCCATGAAAGTATATTTCAAATCTGTAGGACATTTTCTGGTTTCCTACATAGTATGCCCTTTTCTTCTCTTATTCAGGTTTACCATTGCAGCTTTCCTAATGCTTTAATTCTCCTCACGCAACAAATGTCTGAAGTTCATGAATGTGAGCTATAGCACTGTTGCATGTGGGGAGGGTGGCATGTAGAAATCATTTTAACTTTTAAGCCCCATCTCTCTCTTGGTATTTGCTGCTTCCAGGCAACCACCACACTTGCCAGATTGGAATAGGGAAATATTTCTTCAGATGCATACTTAAGTAGCGACTCCTCCCAAAGTTGCCTTGGGCAAATGTTAAAGCTCTGTCTGTAAAATGAAAGTAATCTACTTAACAGGATTGTTTGAGGATGCATAAGAGAGAGATTTGAAGCAGTCAAAAACTTCTAACACTGTTTTTTTCCCCCCATTTTCACACAGCAAATGCCTCCCCTTTCTCTTCATCTGCCCTACTTATTTGCCCCCTTGTATTTTTTACTCCACGCACAAACATCTTGACTGTGTGGAAAAGACTACTTCCAGTGTTCAAAGAATGATGGTTAAAAAATAAGGGCAGCTGCCTTGCAAGGTTAGACCAAGGGTCCATTGAGCCCAGTATTCTGTTGCCAACAGTGGCCAGCAAGATGTAATAATTCTGGAAGCTCACAAGCAGCTTGTATGGTCTCAGCCATCCCTTTTGTCACAGGAACGAGTGTGCCTCTGAACATGAAGTTCTATTTCAGTGCCGAAACAAACAGTAACTGTTAGGCCAGAGCTCATAGAGGATACAGCTAGCTTGTAAAATCTTTATTGGTGAAGTCAGGCATCCCAATTAAAAGCCAGGACAGTCAAGTACCTGCACCTGCTACTGTAACAATCAGCATTCAGTTATCTCCCCTAGTTGCATTGACAGCTTCCTTAGTCCGCTTTATCTTGCAAGCACTTGCTTTCACTGAAACATTAGCTGGCAGTTGTCTTGCCTGCCCCGTTTTCACTATCCTCTCGCATCCTAGTTCTGTTTTGGTGTGAAAGGAGTAGAATTGGCAGTAACGGTGTGTGTTTGAATCGCACTTCGACTGTGTCACCCCACTTCAGAACCACCTCAAAGAGAGCCCTAAATGAAGCAAGGTCTGACTGAAGCATTCCAAACCAAAGCAAAGCCATAAAACTGTTCTTATGGATAACTCTTGAACCCGGCACCTATAGCATGTGGCAACACCTGGAGAAACCTGGGAAAATGCTCAAATTTCAATTGCCTCTAGAATGAAAACCCAAGCCCTACCATGATTTAAATTTAGCTGGCTTGTCCCCTTATGGCAAGCTTCCATCCCTGTACATTTCATCCAATTCTGAATAATAATTTTGAAAAATTGCTGCGAATTGAATTCTGCCCATTGCAATTAATGAGAAACAGTTAAAAATGAATGAAAATTGAAGCAAAACAATAATCCAAATTTGGCTCAAAGCAATTTGTTGAACTGAGCCAGTGAAACAACTCTTGCCACCAAGCGAAGGAATGTCTTAAACATTTTTTTTTACATATAATGTACATAATTAGCAAAAAGAGGTTTCTGGGGATTGATCATGCTATAACAGGAAGACCCAGTCATCTATTTGTAGGTGCAGAGTGCTTCTGTGCAAGAGAGAATTTTAATCGGCTAGTCTTGATATACTTGTAGGTGTGGTCCAATCAGCCCTCAAAAACTTGACATGTACCCAACAAGTAATTCAAGTTTGCAAATGAAACTCTGTTTCTGAAAGTACTGTTCAACAAAGTTAAAAACACACACTTGAATGCGTAGCTGTGTTTCGCAGAAACCACCAGCAAACAGTAGCCTGTCCTTTAGAGAAACTGTCCTTTTTCCCCCTAATCCTCCAGCATGATTTTCAGGCAGAAATTCCGCACATTTGTATACCCGAGGCCATTTGCTAAGCAGACACATTTGTGCAGTTTGGTGCTCCTGGGACAGCAGCAGGCTGATAAGCTCAACACAGCCTGAGGTGTTGGCTGTCCTTCTAACCTTCTGTTGCGACCAGCACTTTCCTGTCTTGCTTTCCTCGTGCTCAACGTCTCCTTGTTGGGCCCATGGTTTATTTTCCAGACTCAACTCAATATCTCAACCTGATAGTTGGCCACTGTGCGTGTTCCTTTAAATGACCTTGGCGCAGGGGTGGTTGACAGCTCTCTCACCTTTGTTCACACAGAATAAATGATATCTTAAATTATTTACTACCACTTTAGCAATTTTGGCTGTGTAAACCAGACATGTGAATATCTCCAGTTTGTTCATTAAGTTATCAGACAGATACTATTCCTCTCCCAACTGAGAGAAATCTTCCTGTGTCTGCTGGCAGTCAGAATTTTGAGAGCATTTCCCTTTTCCTGTAAATATGGAAACTGTGTCCCATTCAGCCTATGAGTTGTGCCAGTAGCAGCTTTTGTTTTCTCAGTGTCACTTGTACAGGCTTAGGGCCATATTTCTGGAACAGTGGGGGGACCTGATCCATCCCAAGTGCTAAGTGCATGAGGAACACATCACTGTCCCCTGAGTTAAATGTTACTGCTTGGTGGTGGCCCTCTTCAGTTACATATAGCAAAACGTTAGTATCTTGCTGGTCAAGCAAATGATCACGCTTAGTCTTGTGTACTACTGAACTTCATATACTGTATGCATTTGGGCATTCCAATGGTGTGATTGTCAGTCTTACCTTCAAGAACTCCAGTTACTGAGCTTTCTGCAATGTTTTCGTGCAAAGGAAAGTCAATTGGCCTTGTGAAAGGTCTTGCATTTATCCTGATACCTTACTCAATATGGGAGGGGCACTAACAATATGTTATAAAATAGTGGAGCTGTTTAGATTAAACTTTTGGCTTAGTTTGTAATGTACCGAGTGTTTAAGATGAGATTTAAAAAAAAAACTGCCAGTGCCAAACCAGGAAGAGAGCTGAATGCTATTTGCTACAGTACCAAATACCAGATGGTTGACTGTCTTAATATGACTGTCGTAACTTAACCAATAAAGATTTTATAGGACTGATATAGCGCCTGTCTGGCACAATTGAAGAATTCCCACTATTGGCAGATGTACAAGCATGGTTGGAAATGTGACTGTTAATAATAATAGGGGAATACAGTGGGCCAAAATCATAGAGAATTTTCATACCCCCAGGCAGTACCAAGCAACCCCCTAGGGCCTAGATAATGGACTATAAATTCTCCATACTGTTTACCTGTATGCACACAACTCCATGTGGCTTTGAGATTCTAGAATAATCACTATAGAATATACCAGGGGTGGCCAAACTGTGACTCCTGAGCCACATGCGGCTCTTTGACATGTGATGTGCGGCTCTCAGAAATATGCTGAGCTCCTTTTTGCATCACAATTAATATAAAAGGTAAATAAGAATTTTTCAAGCTTTATAATTACTTACCAGGTATAAACTGAGAGTCCACTGGATTAAAACATACATTTAACATTCATGGTGAGAAAATCTACAATGCTTCTTTAAATATTGCGGCTCTCAAGCATCTGAAGTTTATCGTACGTTAAGCAAGTTTGGCCACCCCTGGAATTATTTTAAATCTGTACATATGTAGCCCTACAATATTTTATGGTGATGTGGATACAGCAGAGAGATGGGTCTCTATCCACCCTGACACTTATCTTGAGGATTTGCACGTATGGTAATCTGCACAGTTCTCCAAGGCATTTTTTGCTTACATCAGCACTAGGCAAGTGATGCACTAAATTGATTCACTGGAAGTCTATCAAACTCCCTTCAGCTGCTCCTCGGATAGTGTAGATGTGATCTGGAGAGGGCTTTATGGATAGTTTCCTCATTCTTTTTCACCCTCTGCCCATCTCCATGAAGTAAAAAAGAACAGCAGCTGAGACTGTTCGATTCTCCTCTGCTCTGCATGGTGCCAGGGATCAGCTGAGTCTTCAGAGCGTTTGATGCAGTTACAGCAATTGTTTGCTGTCTTTGCAATTAATAGTGATCAAGATTAGAAATGTTGTATACCACATTCTTCCCTTTATTTATTTCTGTCCTCACCGGGATATTTATAATCTCACCAAGTTGTAAAGCACTTGCCATACTGAAAGTGCTACAGAAATGATGAAGTTTCTACAAAATTCAATGAATTTTTTATCCTGAGAAGATGACTGAAGATGATCATTAAAACTTCCAAATACAGTAGTTGCTCCCGTATCTGTGGATCTGCTATCCGCGGATTCACTTATCCGTGGTTCCCCCCATGTACCCCCACTAATTACCTTTGCACCCCGGCTATGGAACTCCTTGGCCTTGGATATAAGTGTAACTTCATCACTTGCACAGTGAAAATATTTCTGTTCTGTTACCTTTTGGGGCCCAGGTTTGTTGTTCTGGTCTTTTCTTAGTTATGCTGTTTGTCGTCGTTGTCGTCCCCCAAAACCGGTGCTACATGCTGTTCTGTCTGTCTGTCGATTTTATTTTTACAAATATTTACATTGGGTAAATAACAGCGCAATCTGACTTAACTTTTGTGCCGGTGTAACCGACGGCGCAGCGAAAATGGGAGGCCCCAGAACTGAAAAGGGATTCAAATCCCCTCCAAAAGAGGAATTCAAAGGAGATTTGAATCCCTTTTCTGTTCTGGGGCCTCCTGTTCTCACTGCGCCGCTGGTTACACCAGCACAAAAGTTAAGTCTGATTGCGCTGTTAATGTCATACTTGTGGATGAGGGACCTTTCCAGTGTGTCATGGCCACTGATGTAACTTGTGACTACTTATTGATAATTCCTGGTTGAGAAAAATAGTTTTCCTTCTAAGGATGTTGCCTTCTGGGTCAGACTTCCACCAGTTAAAGATGCACTGAAGGTGGCTGAGGAGAGAATTCTTCACCTTGCTTTGTGTTAAAAAATTGGGAAATGTGTTTCTGAAAGCTTCAAAAGTATCGGTTTCAGGAAGAATAGCAAGCCGATTCTAGTTTCTCTTGACCAGGGCTAGGTAACTGCTTAACCTGTAATGCAGTGAAATATTGAACTGTTAAACAACAGTGACATATATGCCCAAAAAGTGTTGGATACGCTAAGATTGGGAGGAAAGTTCAACATTGGTGATAGAATACTAATTTGTTTCCAGATGTTGTATTTAACTTCAAATAACTGAATATTCAAGTTAAAAAGGAGTGCTTTCCCAATTCATAATGTTCGTTTTCATTACTTTGAAAGCCAAAAGTAGCACTTTTTATGACAAATATATGCAGAGCTGAGGAGGAATACTTCTGTTTTGAATGCTTTAGTTTTGCCTTCTTGCTTAAAATATGGCATTACCCTTTTTATTTCATTTTCCTTGAAAAATTACTACTGTTAGGATTTTTAAAATATAATTACTATCTATCAAACTTCTGTGATACAGTCCATTAAACTAATTGCTCATCATATTACCACATTGAAAGAGATTTTGATGCAAATGCAACATCATCACTGGCACAGCAGAGTGACTTTATAACATGCAAAGAAAAGCTTGTTTGAGCTTGACACATAGATTGTCTAAGTTAGACACTGTTATGCAGTACCACTTAATTATCAGACAAGAACCAGCAGAAAAAAATGCCAAAACTTATACATACTTCTCCATTTTAATATTTTGTGCAGATAAACACAAAGACTGTTCTGGTGTAACTTTACATCTGACTAATCAAAAGTAAGTATTTCAAACACAGTACCTTTTGCTCTAACAATAAATTTTCAGATCTTTCCTTGCAGAGATGAATGTGAACTTTATCATAGACTTCATGGCAAGGGAACAAAATCCATTAGCAGGCTCTGATATATTATTAAGCAGAAATTCTGATTATTTAGTGTGGGGTGTTGTTGTTGTTTTAACCGAGCTAGTGAGCACCTCTAGCCTGATCAGAATATATTTATTTCTAAAATTGGGGAAAAGGAGAGTTGGAGTGAGATAAATAACTAGTTTTTCTGTCAGGAAAAAACGTTTATGGTAGTTCAGCATTGGTGTGGAGCTAAAATGAGTATCTCCCACAGATTTTAATTACCACTCCTCCTTTCTCCTTTCCATTTTTCATTTTTAAAAGTTTGTTCTATTCATCTTACCTCTCCCTGCCCAACCCATCTTGATGCTTATGCATATTGGACCTGATGACCTGGACAATCCAGCCATGAAGTTTCCTGAGTGACCTTGGGCTATCTCTCTGCCTAACCACTATCTCTCTGCCTAACCAACCTCACAGTGTTGTTGTGTGGACAAAAGGAGGGAAGGAACTTTATACACTACCCTGAGCTCCTTGGAGGAAGGGTGGTATATAAATGTGAAAAAACAAAATAAATAAAAATAAATATATATGTATTTGTTTTGGTAGACAGCCTATGATTGCTGGCATGTATCTTATGATGTCCGTGTCTACTGTTATACCTCCAGGGGAAAAAGGTGAGTGAAAATTCTTCCAAAAAAAAAAAAAACCCACCAAAAAACCTAATCTGTAAATCAGTTTGCTTTTCCTTTCCTTGCACGATACAGTTTCAGAGACAGGTATATTATAAAAATGTAGAGTGGTGGTGGTACAATGCTAGAAGCAACATACTTTGTATACAAATTTCAGTAAAGGTGGTACAGAGTGGGGCAGGGGTTCTTAATTGGTGGTACGTGTACCAGCAGTAGTACTCCGGCCAACTGAAGTTCCGGCCGACTGAAGCAATTTACGTGGACAGCCGGTCACTAGGGTATAAGTATCTTTCATTGTTATACATATTTATCAACATTTAATCTGTGCTGTGCAATTCTTTGGAACCATGCTTGCCCAGAAATAGATGTTTTGAAGTATGTCCATCCAGGTATGATATGTCACTGCAGAGTTCCTGTACGCTTGGCTGTCCTGTTCATGTCTTTGGAAAGAGTAATACTGTGTATGTGAAGAAGAGGCAGCTTTATTCATGCATTTAATTTAAGTGAATGGAGCAGCTCCTGAGAGTAGTGCTTGGATGAAAGTTTATATAAAAATGCCAGATACAGCTGTGTCCAGTGTATTTATACATGCATGAGCAGTGCCAATAAAGAGCCATTTTACACTAAGAACAAAAGCTTCACTATTTTCACATTGACATTTCAACCAGCTGTTTAAACTTTGATATGTAAATGTCTTTTCCTGATTTTTTTCTTATTTTCTATAACAGTGGTTAATGCTGATATCGCTTGCCATTACAAAATGTACCCAATGCACCTGTTTGCCTACAGAGTGCACACCCATCATCTAGGTAAGTTTTTTTTTTCATGTATTGATCACTGTCTTTTCTAATTGGTTTAGCTGTAAGGCAAGTCAGCCTATAATGTCTGGATTAATGATAGATCCCCAATGCTTGTTGATTTATGTAAATCTGAAGAGAGGCTGTCACACAATCGAAACATGATAAAATAGCAATTTAAAAATGCTAATACTAATTTATACCCCACCACTAAAAGCCACTCTGATGCTCCCCAGATGCTCATGCTTCCCCCGAGGAGAATGGAGCTTTGACACTCCTGGAAGCAACAATACTTCTCATTATAAAGTATTAGTGCAAAGTTAGAATAAATGGGCAAGTACTATTAGTTGATCTCTGAGGGGTGATGTGACATATTAATGGCCCAATCCTATCCTCCTCCCCTGCCAGCATAACTAGGGTTGTGCTGGCAGAGGCTGCTTTATGGCAGTCGCAAAGCAGCCTCCGCTGATGCACACAGCGAGCCCGCCGGCGAACCCATGGAGACTCGCCAGAGCAGGTAAGCCTACACAGGGGGTTGGAGGAAGGTGGGAGTGGGCAGCATGGGGGAGGGGTTGGCAGAACAGGGCGGTGACGGGGGCAGGGAGGAGGGCGGATCAGGCACGGAAGGTGGCGGGATCGGCGGCACATGCCAAATCCTGATTCCTTTCCCAGGCCTGAGCCGCCTTCCATAGTCAACGTGGACTTGCGCCAGTAGTCTGGCTGGCACAGGTCCAAGTTGACCTATAGTGGCTGCTGGGGCTTACCCCAGGGCAAGGAGACAAATGTCCCCTTATCCTGAGGAGACCTCTAGCAGCCGAAAATCCCCTGCGAGATGCAGCAGTAGCTGCACTGGCACCGCTGCATCACTGTGCTGGAATTTAGATAGGATTGGGCTATTAGGGAAGGAACTTTTGGTCATATGCAGGACCGAAGTATTTTAGAGTGTGTGTGTGTTTGATTAAAATGAACCAATGAACCAGGTTTATGTGATTGCTTTGAATTGTCCTTGGAGCATGAAAATGGAAAATTACATGCAATGTAGTTGCAACAGTCTAGGAAAACCATTCATTCATAAATGTGTGATATTCACTAACAATTTTGTATTGCAGGCAAAGTAGTAAGTGGGTATAGAGTTAGAGATGGTCAGTGGACGCTGATTGGCAGGCAGAGTCCCCAGCTGCCACAGGTATGTCTAGCTTGTTCTGTGATATTTTGGGGTGGATAGCTGGGAGTTTAATATGCCATATTTCATTTTACTCCAGAATGCATTTTCTATGTTCTTCTAGTATTGTGTCCTTGCACGTGTAGGGTAAGCCTGGAAAAACTCAATTCATTTGAGGTACTGAAAATCAGAGCAAACTTAGGTTCCGTACTTGTAAAATATGGATGATAGTGCCTGGGATTTAAATACCTGCTTCAGGCTTGTGGAAGAACTTTCTAACTACTCTGACTTTTTCTTTTTGATCATCACATATCCATACTGCATCACATCCTTGGATGCACATACCTAATAAAGCAGGTCTTTGAATCCTGGCTAGTACCATTTTTAAAAAAAAAACAAAACAAAACTTGGAACTGTATCCTAAATTTAATGTATCGTAACCATCCCATTGAAATCAGTGGGACTTAGTCATGACTGGCAAAACCTAGGACAGAGGTTCTCAACCTGTGGTACGGGTACCCCTAGGGGTATGCGGACCTCTTGCTGGGGGTACATCAAGCCTTGCCCCTTATCTGCCCCATCAGCAGCTAATTAAGTGTTACTTAACATGGATTTTAAATTGTAATTATTTTTGGAGCCCTTCTGTCTCTCTGGTTTTGGTTTTGGTTTTATTTTTGTACTTTGAAAAATGTACCGTGGTGGGGTGGGGGAAGGAGGACCTGATTTTGGGAAGTGTGACTTGGAGGAAAAAAAAAAGAAAACCTTGCATGTCTGTCTCTCTCACACACTCAGAGTTAAATTAGACATTTTTTTCACATTTAAAATTGTTTTAGTACTTTTTTATTTAATGATTAATTACCTAATTAATTAATTGATCGAATTAATTAGCAGTTAATTAGCAGGGGATACTTCAGAAAATTGGACCGTGATAGGGGGTACCCGGGCCTCCAAAGGTTGAAAACCCCTGACCTAGGATACAATCCTAACATAACTGAATTCCCTGCGTATTCACTTAGAACTAAACACCACTGACCACGTTTACATAGGAGTACATTAAGTACTCTTATACAGGGTACAATGACTAGATTACAGTAATTTAATTCAGAAATGTTGGAGAGGTTGTTATAATTTTGGGTTTCAGTCAGATACCTATAATATGACGGGCACTGTGGTGCTGAGTTGTTCAATAATAAGGAATATACCATCAGAAATGAAAGAGCTCATGCTTTGCTGCGTCGTTTTGATTCAAAGATATGTCAGGTTATGTTGTTAAAACTGACAATTATTATTATTATATAGTGCTTTTAAAATTTTCACATAGCAGTGAACTTAAGACAACAAACATTTTAAAACAAGAGCTACAAAAATAGATTAAAAGAACAGTCAAGGAACACAATAAAACATTGGAAGAGTTACTGTATTTTTCGCTCCATAGGACGCATCGGACCATAGGAGGTATGCGTAGTATGGAGCTAAAAATAGGGAAAATATTTTTACTTACCGGGGCTTGTGGGGGATTCGGGGAGGCCTGCGCAACTCTTTGCAGGCCTCCCCGATCTTCAGTTCGGCGATAAATGGCGATTTTCGGGCATTTCTGGTTTTTGCGAAACCGGAAATGGCCGAAAATAGCCATTTATCACCAAACTGAAGATCGGGGAGGCCTGCAGAGGGTCGCACAGGCCTCCCCGAAGCCCCACACGCCCTGGTAAGTAATTTTTTAAACATTTTTTTTTAGCATTCGGTCCATAAGACACACAAACATTTCCCCCTATTGTTGGGGGGGGGAAGTGCGTCTAATGGAGCATAAAATACGGTAGGTAAAATGTTTACCAGTGTTAAAGCATGGTCAGGTGAAAGTCTGTTACAAGTTGAGACAAAGTAAGGATGTCTTCATGGTTTTCACAGAAGTAGTGTGGAGGCTTAATGCATAAAGGGCAGGCCAGGAACTGGAACAATGCCCAGTTAGGTTCATGTTGGCACAGGCGGTCTTTGAGATAAATAGGCCCTAGGCTGGATAGATCTCAAAATGTCATAACCAATATTTTAAACTGGGCTTAGAAACAACTAATGTAGTGTATGCAAGATAGATGTAATATACACAGATCACAGCCCAACAAAACGTTAGACCTATTCAGCTCTTGGCATAGCCACCTTATATGCTGATTCAAGCAGCTTCCTCGTGAGGAAGCCATGTCCTCACAAGGGAGCTGCTTGAATCATCACATAAGGTGGCTATGCCTCATCTCCAAAACTAGAACTGATAGGGCAAAACTGATTTCATTTTTGGAATCAGTGCCCCAAATATACCCAAGAATAGATCTAACTTTTAAGGCACCAAAATGTGTGTTGGGTCATTTATTTCATACCAGCAATGTGTCAGTTGCCATTGGAGCCAGCTGAAGTTTCCAAACCACACATCTAGTTTGTTACTGTAGTACTTCTGTACTCCACCCAGGTTGGCAGCGTTTTCAACCAACAGTAGCTCAGTCTTGTCTGGATTAAGTTTCATTTGGTTAATTTTCATCTACCACAACTGCCTCCAGACCACAGTTGTGGTTTTCTAGAGCCTTCCTGGGGCAACAAAAAATGAAAAGTTGAACTGGTTGTCATCCACATACTGGTGAAACCATAATCCAGATTACCTCACTTACAGCGCAATCCTGACTAGGATCTGGCTGGCGATCCATGGCCTCCGGCCAGATCCCATGCGCACCGTGGACCACCATGTGGCGGGGCGGGAGGTCTACTTAGGGAAGGGGACACTCGACCCCGAGTGTAAACCGGGGCAGGCCCTATCGGCCTCCTTGGATTTTCGCCGCTATTTGGTGGCGGAAGTAAGAGGAGGCCGTGTAAAGGCCCCAGTGCCCGGCGGGGGTGTCAGGATACGGCCGAAGGCTGTTCCCCGCCCCCTCCTGGGCCAATGGCCACCCTCCCCCGCCCGTCGAACCACCACCACCACCCCGGCCGCTGGATCCTGACTTACCTGGGTCCGGCGTTGGCAGGGTCCTCCCGGCGCCGAAGCTGGGAAGGCCAGCCTTGCGCCAGCTTTCCCAGCTCTTGAGAAGGCACAAACGTGCCTTATGGCACGTTTGCGACATCTTCTGGCACTGGAATGCTTGTTCTGGCGCCAGAGTTTTCGTCTGGATTGGGCTGTTAAGAATTTCATGTACATGTTAAATGTTACAGGGTTAATGTGAAACATTGTGGTTCCACAGTTTTTGTACATAGAGCACTGTGGAACCCCATAAACCAAAGAGGAAGAACAAAAGTTGTACAGCACCACCTTCTGAGTAAAATCCTTCAGGAAGTACTTCAGCTGCTGTATCACTGTGCCTTTCAGTCCCAGCCAAGCAAGCTGCCCTGAAGAGTGCCGTGGTTGATAATACTGAAAGTGCAGAAGATCTGGGATAATCAACAGGATTGCACTTCCCATCTCCCAGTAAGGCCAATCAAGGTGTCTTACAAGTTAAAACATAATCATAATAAAACATTAAAAACAAAACAATAAAAACAAGACAAACCCAAATAGATCACATAAAACCAATTAAAATTACATTTAATTAAAACGCCAGTCCATCATGTCAGCTATCGAACACCACCCTGAATAAAAATGTCTTTACGCACATCCTAATTAGCCCAGCAGTTACATATTTGATACTACAGTTGTTTAAGTCAGGTGGACCCAGTGTAGATTTCTCAACGAGTGGTCAAAAACCCCACTTACATTACAGAAGGAAATATTCATCACCTCCAAGACCCATGTTCCCAAATTTCTTCTGGTAGCTTTAATTACCTGCCAGAAGGACCCAAGAGCACATGTGGTCTACTATTTCCCAGTAACCTGACCACATCCTCGGGCTGAACATTCTGAAAGGTTTCCAAATTAATCAGATGAGACGGCACATTGGCTACATTCAGTTCCACTTACGTCAAAACAAAGGAGATACGACTCCTCTACTGCTTGTACAATCCTTTTTCACTTATGGCAAATGAAAAGGAGCAGGCTGGGAGAGTCAGGATTATTGTCGAAATGAATAGGTCATGAGATGGAAAAACATCTCAGTCACAGAATATCATAAAACACTACTGATAAGGTAGTCAGCTGTATTCCATCTAGGATTACTGCTCATCATCTTTAGAACAATCTATTACATTGTTATCGAATAAGGATGGGGGGGGGGAAGAATCTCTTCATATAGTTTTAACCTTGTAGGATGACTAGAATCCTGGATGCATGCTTGCTTTTCCCCCTGCATGGAGGAGGAGCAGTCTCACTTCTCTGAGCTGCTTTGTGTCAAAGATTTGTGTGTTCAATGTGTTTGCATGCTAGATATTGTAGAACTGCCCCTACAAAGTAAAACACAATTCAACCAGTGACTATTTATCTTGCCACTAAGCCAGTCTTACAAAGTTCAGCAGATGCCATAGCAACCAAGATGTCCAGCGTGATTCATCCTGTAGAACTAAATCAAATGAAAGTCGGTGGAAAAACAGATATTGTATCTGTAGATAAGTGGAAAATAATATTCATCACTTATCATTGGTGGGTAGGATTAGATGCTTTCTCATTGTTTGCAAATGTATAATGTATCCAGTTGGATTTCATGGCTGCAATCCAGAATGGAGTGTGTACATATGTCCATCCATATACACACAACATTTCCTATCAGAACCTGTCTTCTCAGAATCCTCACGCTCCCCAATGTTCAAAAATTAGTTTGACTTGCTGAGTGCTTTTTAAAGTAAGGTCGAGAAAAATTATTGTATGCAAAAAGAATATGGCTTACCTTTTAAAAAATCATTTGATTTTTGAACTACTATTCAAATTAGGGGGTGTTAGGGGATTTGATAAGGACACATTCTGCTGATTGACTGAAAATTGACTGACTGACACATTCTGAAAAGAAAACCTAAAAAAGTCAGCAGCTCACACACACACCCTTCTGGATTAAATTTTATAAATTCATGATGTATCTACAGGTGAGTGGGAGGAAATGTAATTTATGATATTCTGAAATGATTATCCTTTTTTGTCTTTCTCAGGCATTTTACCCTGTAGAAAACCCTGTAGAAATCAAATATGGAGATATTCTGGCAGCAAGATGTGTCTTTACTGGTGAAGGTAGAACTTCAGAAACTTACATAGGGTATGTGGCTTCTATATTAAGGATTTTAGTGGTTATGGTCAGTTTTGGGGTCAAAGCCAAACCAGAGCAGCTTATTGAGTTTATCTTGATAATTCCTTAGTACGTTGGTTCTCAAAGTTCTCCCTGCGAGGTGGGGAGAACTTGTGTGCGTAGGTGGGGACAGCAGCGGCAGTGATCCCAGGGATTGCACCGCCGGGAAGGGGGAAGTGTCCTTTCTGAACTCACTGGGGGTCCTGACAGCTTCCGGAGGGTACAGGGAGGCCTGCGTACCCCTCTTCGGGCCTCCCCGAGCTTTTGATCACTGCTTTGCAGTGCCTTACAACCAAACGAAAACCAGAAGTGGTTTAACAGACTGTGTGCATGTGCGAGCGAGCGGGAGAGATCCACATGCATCAGGAGACACTACTTGTGTCCGAAATATTCTAAGATGAGCCATTAAAATCTTTTTTCAGTTGAGTGATCCTTCGATGTGTAAATACTTCAACAAAGAAGGGTAAAACAGTAATGTATTACTGTAATAAACAGGGCACAGTCTAGCTCAGTGGTAGAGCTGCCGCCTCATATACCTGAAGATCTGAGGACACCAGTTCGAGACTCCCGGAAGTATCCGTGAGCTGTCAACACGCTGCTGATTTGCAGAGCACTTAGTGAGAGTGAGCAATGCTGGCAGATGGACTCTGAGTGGGATACAGAGTTGCTGTCAAAACGGAGGCGAATGCCAGGGATGAAGGAAACCATCTGGAATGTAGTTGTTCTATGCAAGATTAGAACTTTGTATTGTATTGTAAAAACCCCTTGGGGGTTTAGATAGCCTGCCTATGTGAACGGCCTTCAATTAAAGTCAGAGAAGAAATCTGATGACTAAGAAAAGGCGGTATATAAGTACTGGTATTATTATTATTATTTAAAGTTGTTAAGCTTTTTAAAAATAGCACAAGTTGGGTGATTTAATCAAGTTTTGTTATTAAGTTTGGTAGTAGTAAAAGCATGTACAGAGGTGCAGGGACCTGTGGGTTGGATTGCCTCCTTATCTGGTGGTATATTGTACAGGGGGTGGAAAAAAAAATCCTCAAATGCAATCTAACCAGATCATTTTGTTTAACAGGGAGTGAGAGTGAGTGAGTGTGAGAGAATATATGTTATATGCAAGTGCTGATAGGGACCAAAGGAGGTTGTTCATCTGCCAAGAATAGATTTCTCCTAGAAACGTGTATTAGTGAAGAAACAATTTCTAAAGTACAGTTCGCTAGTGTGGCATGATGATGGCTGTAGAGTGTCTTCACATGTTTCCCCTACACCAGAGTGAATGTTATTGGAGGGGGCTATATGAGACATTTGACTATATGAGAGCTTTTTCACACAATCAATTTCGAATCTTCATAGCCCTCCCCTATTTCCTCCCCAAAGTGTATTTGGCAGCATTGCTTTGGTGTGCTGTCCTCAAATAGTGAAGAATGCCTCAACACAGTGAAGCGGTGTTGTAATGTTCTGTTGTGCATTTCTTGTCCAGATGGAAAGGGGTGTGTGTGTGTGTGTGTGTGTGTGTTTCATCTACTATCCATCTTGATGTTGGTTTTTTAAAGAAACGTTTGGTTCAGCATGCTTTATTGTATCCAGAACCCTACTACTGTATTCATTGCCATTTAGTTTAGTATTCTTTCCTAGTTCTAAGACCATACAGAATCTTCTTTGATAACTGCTAGTCTGCAATGGGCTGATGGTTATAACGATTTTTCTAAACTGTTCAGAATTCTTTTTTTCCTATTCAGTGTGCAGAATAATTGTTCAATTTAGCCCACATGGTTCAGTTTACTGAGCTACAATAGCTATAATCTGAACGCCTTTTTAGAGAGAGAGTGCATCACTTTTCTCTATATATACTTGGTCTTCATTTTACCTGAAAGTGTGGATGGTATAATCTCTTTTTAACAAAATAATTTTAAGGATGACTATGTGAAAGCAGAGATTGACTACAGTGAAACTGATAGTTTCCTACCTTTATAGCTATGTATTTTGTCAGGGGTCAGATCAGGAATCAGTAGTCCACCTAGGCATTAGCCAGAGGCTGGCAGCTGGATAGAGTTGGCAGCTCTTACCTTGCGTTGGTGTCCAAGGTGAAAGGGTAAGCACAGCTGAATATATAGTGAAGCAGCTTATATCACCCTGCCTGGACTTTGAGGTCAACTACAGAGGCCTGCTCTCTGGCCTGTCAGTATCTGAAATGTGTTTGGTGGGTACCAGGGACAAGAGCCTCTTTGGTGTCTACCACTTCTTACCCAGAGAGGTAAGGTTGATATCCTCCTATTTCTATTTTTAAGTAGAAGGTGAAAACTTCAGAGGGTATTTTTACCCAAGGGTGTGTATATATATGCAATAATATAATATATATACAGTATTTATATACCGCCTTTCTTGGTCATTGGATTTCTCCTGCGACTTTAATCCAAGGCGGTGTACATGGGCAGGCTGTCCTAACCCCCCCCCCCGGGGGATTTTACAATATATAAATGTCCAATCTTTCATGAACGGCTACTTTCCAGGTGGTATCCTTTTTACAGTCTGATAATTCTGCTGGCTGGCGCCTCCCACACTCGACCGACGCAGCAGGTAGCTCTTATCTCTCCTCCTGGAGGCTTTCACAGCTTTTTGTCGGCGGCGTGTCTCGAACATGAGCCAGACTCTTCTGCAACAGGAGTTAAATACGTACACCTGTGGGCTGGGAGGAAATATAATATTATAATATAAAATAAATTGAATGAACATTTTTTCTCTGCTACTGTTCATTGTATGGGTAACTTCTGCTGCTTTTTTGATTGATTTTTTTCTGTGATGTGTTGCATCTGGAATTTTAATCATATTGATACTTTTGTTAGTTGAGCTGATACAATGTTAAGTGGGGTATAAATATTCAAACAAAATCTAATTTGTATTTCTCAAATACAAGGAGCAGGCAAGGTAGGAAGCGAGTTGAAGGCGGAGTCGGGCAGTTCCTTGGCAGAAGTAAATAAGGAGTTCTGCTTACTGGCAAGAGGTCACGAACAGTGTTCCCTAAGAACATAAGAAGAGCCCTGCTGGATCAGGCCAAAGGCCCGTCTAGTCCAGCTTCCTGTATCACACAGTGGCCCCACCAGATACCTCAGGGAGCACAAGACAACAAGATACTTGTATCCTGTCGCCACTCCCTTGCACCTGGCACAAAGAGAGTTGTGCGGCCAAGTGACCACGCACCTCTCAGCAGAGCTCCATGCAGACGTCTGGCAAGGACGTGATGACATCATCGCAAAACGTCCGGAGGCGTCATGACACTGCCCTGCTGCAAAAGGGGTCTGCGCACCAGTGCGGATCCCTTAGAGGGCACAGTGGTCACCAGCAGATTTCCTCAGAATCCAAAGCATCTATGTCGTGGTCCTAGGGTGACTGTCAGTTGAATATCTTTTATTCAAGATTACGCCCATCTAATTTAGCTAAATTAATTCATGATCCTGTAATGTACACATTCTTTTTGTAAAATGCTGTTGTCGCAGCTTCTTAGCATGTTAAGTGGAAGTCTTGATCAAAGTTAATTTTCATGATAAGGAAGCTTCTTCCTCATCCATTCCTGAACCAATGAACAGGCAAGTGATGGCTACTTAGAATTCCGTACCATTTCATAAAAATAAAGCTATTTTATAATTAGCTTAGAGCTGCATGCACCTCAGCCCTCCTGAATAGCTTTTACATAAAAAGAATGGTCTTCAAACACTCCTAAAACATATTTGTGACCTTCATTCTTACTCAACACCATTGGAAGCAAGTAACAAAATATCTCTTTGAGATTCCAAATCTTGTGATTTCTATGTCTGTCTTGCAAGATGTCCTTTAAGAAGATAATGTAGAGGTGATTTTTTTAAAAAAGGAAATTTTCCTTCACCTGAAGGATACCAGCCAGTGAATCATGGTATTTCCTGAGGTACCTGAAGATGCTGATCTTTGGGCCAGACTAGCTGAGACATTAACAGCCCAATCCTATCCTACCCCCGGTGTAGGCTCTTCAGCATGGGTCACACGGCCCATGCTGAATCCTATCCGGGGAAGGCCCTGGCTGAATGTCTACTCTGGATAAGCAGGCATTTGCCCGCTTACCCCGTGTAACCCCCCAGGCACCACAATGGGGCTACTTGGTTCTCCGCCAGCTCTTTAGCTCGCAGAGAATCAAGCAGCCCCGTGCCGGGGCTCGTGGCGGTGGAGGGAAGATAGGATACGGCGTCCTACATGGTCCCGTCCCCTTCCAGGCCTGATCCTTACGGCACATTTGTGACACCCGGTACTGAGTTTCAACGTCGGCGCCCGCGGGGGGGATAGGATTGCACCGCTGGTTTGTAATTGTCTAGTTAATGTGCTTGTGGTGGCAGTGGCTACCAGTTTCATTCCTGGTGTTTCGTTGTGGCTACCAGTTTCGTTCCTGGTGTTAGGGCAGATTGGGGGAAAGGAGGGCAGCACAATTACAAGCACTTTCTCTCCTCTCACTTGATCACCACAGTCCTGCATTATTTAATCCGTGCATGACAGACAAGTTCCTAATTGCCCATTTTTTTCACTCATAGGAAATAAATGTTTCTCAGGTTGAATGGATGGGAAGGAGCGTGTTCCAGTGATATCTGGCGTTTATTTTATTAATGAGTTGATATTGTTATCACATATGTTACTAGTTCTGTCTCCCAGAAGAAGCAAACTGTGCTATGTTAGAAATATTGACAGTGTTTTGATATTGTTGAGATGTGTGGGTGAGTGAGTTTATTCCTCATTTGCTCTTCAGCACTGCGCTTACATTCTTAAAGAGATGATGTTTCGCCTGACAGGTATCTAAATCCAACTGATGAGAGAGCGAATGAATTAAGAGAAGAAAGCTCAAAGAGATATTTTCAAGGCAAGGTAGATTTTTGTGGTGTTCAAGAGATTCCACCTTTTCAAAGGCTGAAAAACCAATTCCCTTTTTGGAAGGTCTCGTCCCTTCCTTTCTTCCCTGGCTGGTGTCGTTATTGTTGCCATGGTGAATAAATGAATGCTGCATGATGCCATGGGAAAAAAGTCAGCATTGACGTCTTTGCAAGCTGCAAATAGCCCACCCCCACACCTTTTTATTAGTGTAGGCTGACTGACTTGACTGTGAAAACTAATTAAAAATAAAAGCTTTGTGTAGCCAATTGCTTTTTTTTTTGGAGCCTGTGTGTGTCAGAAGCCTGGCACTACCGGTCGACTGTTTGCCTAATCAATTGGTAAGAACTACTGAAGGATGTTGCAATGAACATCTCTCAACATGAAACTTATATCAACATAAGCCGCTTGACACCATGATATGTGCAATAACATATGCCATTTATTTAAGCTGCGGTAGATTTTTTCCCAGGAAAACAAAAACTTCACTTTGTATTGCCTGGCTTTGAAATAAGTCACTACAGCTTCACGTGTGTGAATAACTGTATCTTGTTGGGTTTTGGGGTGGGTGGGTTACATCGCTTCTAAAGGACATGCTGCTTTTTCTTGAATAAGCTTCTAATTTAAGTTTGGTATTCTGGGGCCTACAGCGGCACTTAATCTAAATGGAAGATGCTACACTTAGTGTCCCATAACATAATGAAACTAAATTTTTCGTTGGATCTATACTTTGCGACCTGGCAGGGGAAAAAAAATCTGGCAAGCATTAAATAGAAGAGTCCTAAATTAAATCTGTAAATTATTAATAACTTGTAAATGGAACACATCATGTTGGCTGGGGGAAAAAAAGTCTTCAGGAAGGAATAAATAGTTTATACTGCTGTGTTCTCTCTTAGTGATCTTGGGTGCAGTCTATCAAGCATGGCTGCTGTGCAATCTCCAGTCATGCCAGTGGGGGCTTGTGAAATGCACCTACCAAAAAGGACATTAAAATTGGCCAAGGTTATGCAGAAGCAGGAGTGTTTGGAGGGTGCATGTAGATGAGAAGTTGGGATGTAGAGACTGGAGTGCTGGTAATGGAGTGGGCAGCTTGTTGTTGCAGGTTCTACATGCTAAACATACTTAATTTTTGATAGTTTATGAACACAGTGCAGGCTGATGCAAATGCCAAACAAACAGCTGAGGATAATGGTCTTTTTATGTCAAAGGTTCTTATGCATTTTTAATGTGGGATGTTTAAAATGCACTGCCGTCTAACCTTTTATCATTTTTTGCAGATTGTGATTTTGTTCCTCCCTTTGCTCTTTATGTCAATCTCTGAATACGTGTCTATAACTAAAACAAATAAAATCCTAGTCATGCCTCTTTATATAATGTGTTTTGCAAAATTGTATTTTGCTGTAGGGGCACAGCGAGTGATGAAATGTGCAATTTCTACATTATGTACTACATGGAAGCCAAGCATGCAGCCTCATACATGACCTGTACACAGAACATAAACCCGGAAATGTTCAGAAGCATACCACAGGAGGCAAATATTCCTATTGCTGTTAAGCCTGATATGACTATGATGGCCCATGGGCACCATGAAGGTACAAGCATTGTTTGTATGCTAAAAGAAAAAGGGAAAGGACTGTATGGCTGAGCAAAGAATATATTTATAAGGAAATGAACCAAGAAAATGCAGACGTTGTTGTGAAGGTGACAGTTGCTATTGTTCTAGAAACATCAAATCACTACAGAAAAAGGGGCCGATAATGCACTCCCCAAAACAGAATGCCCATGCATGTGCAATGTGTGCCTTTGTATCTGCCAGGCATCCTATGCTGAAAACTCTGGTTTCCCTCTAGTTCTTGCAGTTTTTTCACCTACTATGGCTCTGTCTAGCACCCCAGATGCTTCAGCATCCTCCAGAGTTTGCTGAATCATTCTGACGCAGCAGCAATTATTCCTTCATTGCCCTCATTTCTAAAAGGATAGCATCTTCACCTTCCCCATGACCAGTAACCAAAAGAAACTTGGTCCTGAGCCAGCTCATTGAAACCTGATGAGCAGGAAATTCAAAAAACCCAGGTGACCAATCCCTCAGATACAGCAGTTTTTACTGTATATACCTGCTGGTTATACTGTATAAACTCTGGTGTGTAGTTGTCCTGGTCCAGCGTTGGAGCGTCAAATGCTCAGTGTGAGTGGTGCCCATTCCCTTGGCAACCTTGGGAATAAGGGGATTGGAAGTCTAGACCGCATGAGTAAACTGAGGAGGAAAATGTTTCTAATTTAGCCCTGTCTGGATTGTTTTGTGTTCAGTTTGATTGTAAACCTTCTTTCCCCCTTCTTTTTTTCAGAAGCTAAAAGTGGAGATACAATGGCAGTAATGCAGCAGCCAAAAAGAGAAGAGGAGGAAATTTTAGACCAGGGTATGTATAATATCTGTTTCATTAAACATATTAAAAAAATAATTTTAGTAATAGTGATAACTGTGTGCTGATTACACTCAGATTTATTGTGTGTGTTTATGAGGCTGTTGCTCCTTTTCACCAACTAGCATGTAAAGCCGTCCTTGCCACTGCATTGCTGTACCTTATATAATAAATGATTCAAGAGGAAATGGTCAATTACCAGTCCCTAACCTTGCAGGTAAAACTCATTAGTACAATTTAATCTCAGTTGATTTTTCTGTCCTCAAGTGAACTTGCTTAATACAACTGTAATGTATTTGTGTATAGTGCCAAAGAATAGATGTACTGGGGCAATGATCTACACAGAATTAAAAAAAAAGGAATTATTTTTAGTGTTTGATTGCAAACATATGTTACAAATATTGGGTGACATCTTCAGAACGGGTTTCAGTGAAGGCGGTATATTGCAACATTGCCCAATCACTAGCGGAATAGGAATATTTTAGCCGTGCAAGAGAGAGCGTGATAAGTTGCGCAGCATGGTCCACTAACACAGGAACTACTCTGGAACAAAGGTAATTTCCTTAGCGTTACAGCCTAGCGCAATGCCCTTCAGGTTTTTAAGAGCATTTTCACTAGTGGAAGACAACTCTGGATAATACCGATCACATGCCTATTTTGTCAGAACAAATTTTGAGGTTGAGATTTGTAACATGACAGTTATTTCAGATTGACTTGTTCCTGTATGAATCAGCTTTGTTGAAACTCCATACTACACAATGATGTATTCTGATATTGAGGTGCTATACAGTATAAGGAGATGTGCAAAGTGAACCACAATTGGGTACTCGGTTTTTCTTGTTATATTTTTATTTTGTAAATATGCAAATTGCATATAAATTGTAAAAACTTTAATGGGATGATAAGGCTGATTCTTCAGGAAACCATGACTAGTACATTTTTTATTGTGTTTATATACTGCTTTTTATAAGAACCCAGAGGTACCATGGGCATGGAGCATCTGGTGCTCTAGCACTGAAGCTAAGCAAGTGGGGGAGGGGCTTAAGTAAGCCCTTCCAAGCTTTTTAAAGGAAGAGCAGGTTATAAGTATAATAAATATCACAGCCAAGATAGTGCAGAAAGTATAAGGGGGTACTTCCATGCACAATTTGCCCTGTTGGTCCAGAGACTATCAAGTTCTAGCCCAGCCCAATCCAATCTTGTTGAGGGGAGCATGGGGTAAAATCCTATATTTCCTGGGATTAAACTCCATTGAACACTATGGGACGTCCAAGTAGACATACGTTGGATTGAGCAGTTAGTCACTGTTTTAGAATGAGTCTCACAACACAAATGTTGATCTTATAAAAGCTTGATTCTGATTACAAAAGACATGTAATCTCATGTTAGCTAGTGGTTAATGTTAGCTTCTCAATTAGTCCCTATATTGATTTGCTAATATGCCTCTATGTTGCTATCTAATTTATCCTGTCCAGGCATACAACCAAAGTGGCCAACTCTAGCCTAGCACAGTCTTTGGAGGCTGGAGTTCTGATATATGCACGTTGGATCTCTGATCCTTGGTCAGGAACTTCGGGTGAACTGCACTCTTGCGCTGCCTTTTTAACCTTTCTTTGCCAGCTCTCGATCCTCTGCCCCCTTGGCACCCCCTTCTCTTTGGCTATCATTGACTGCCAATCCAGTGTTGTCTTTCTTGGCACAGTCTTTTGACCTTCTATCTTGCACACTTTGTCCTGTTATCTCTTCCTGTGTTTGTTCCTGACATCATCTGTGGGCCGTGGCTCCTGTTCTGACCACACAAACCGGAGCAGTAAGACATGGTCAATAGGTGGTTACCATGGTGCTCAGCAGTGGTATCACTGCTGGGCACAAGCTGGTCAAGGGAAAGGAGTGGAGCAGGAAAAGCTGGAGAGATACTCGCCGCTGGTCCTCTTGCTGAAAAGGGGCTGGGCCGCTGGTATTAGCCCATAAAGGGCACGCTTGGCAGAAGGGTGAGGGTGGAGAAGAGCGGCGGGAGTGAGGGTGAGCGTGGGCCAATGGTAGAAGGAGAGACAAGAAGAGGAAGAGGGGGCAAAGGACTGGGAAGAGAGTCGCTGCACAGAGGAAAGGAGCAGGAGGAGCAAGATTGGAAGGGAAGTTCCCCTAGCAATGCAAGCCAGTTCCAACTCCTCCTCCACCCTCCGGGTAACAGGAAGGGAGAAGCCTCCAAGGGACTCTTCCTCCAGCTATATCCCTTTGGAGGGGTCAGGGCAGGCTGAGCACCTGTACTCCCTCCATCCACGGATTGGAAGAACCCAACATCAAAGTACCTTGTCCTTCACCTACAGTGTGAGCTTGGCTAGGCCTTGCAGAACCTACACTGACCTCTACCCCAGGGAAGATTGTGAGCCTCTACATAGGCCCTAGTGGAGGAGACAGACGCAGGGGGCTGGGCATAGTTACGAGCAAAGAAACCCACCAGCGTTCAGTAACCACGCATCTTTATGGTACAATTTGATGTTTTATGGTCTGCTTTGGCAGTCTTTCCCTGGAACCAAATGGCAGCCAGCCATCCTGCAAGCTCAACTTTGCCTGTAGCTGGAGAATTTCCAGCTGCTTTTAGGCACATCAAAACTCCAGGCCCTTTTAGCCATATTCTTTAATTCATATGCACCCTCACACGTCATCCTCAATTAATCTAAAACCAATCCCAAAAATCAAAGCTTAACATGACTCGTGACAGTATGCTGTGATTTTATTCACCAAAACCTCCTAATCCAAAAATCAACTGATGGAAGATGTTGCTGCTTCGAGATCTTAGCCGTATAATTCTGGCAGTTATACACCAAATGTGCGAACGATTTTCAATGTCACCATGACATCTGCAACACAAATTTAATATTCCAGCATACATTCTACTTAGATTCTCAGGATACAATATCACCTGTAAGCCATTTTCAACAAATTTCCTCTGGAGGCTACATCTAGCGAGTATTTATATAAAAATGTGTTTAACCACTGAAGAAATGTCAGATGAATGCCAAACTCTTGCCCCTTTTTCCTTAGTTGCAGAACTGCTTTCCTCCAATTCCATCAAAATTTTAGAGAATGATTCACAACAGGGGTTCACAACCCCTTCCTGGCTGAGTACCACCTCTGGCACCACTCTCCTGCTGCATGCCACCAGAAGTGACTGGCAATGACATCATTGCCAGTTACTTCCGGGTTTTCAGGTTTTCGGAGAAAATGCAGGTAGGAGGCTCTGGGCGTGTGGGAGGGCCCTTCTCAGCGTTCCCAAGAGGCTTGGCCAAAGGCAGGAGCCTATCTGGAGGGAAACAGTGCTGCCGAAGGTGCCACATCGGAGCAGGGTTCTGGTGGTCCACCACCAGCAGTCCACAAAAGTACCACTGGTTGAGAACCCCTGATTTACAACATACATCTTAGTCCAATAATGGTTAAAAAACAGTAGGTGCTCTTTGAGTTACCCAAACAACAAACGCTAAAATAGTAATGTCAAAATTAAAGATAATTGTAGAATGGGAAGGGTTCCCCTAGATGCCTTTTGTGATAGCTGTGCATACAACATCACCATCCCATCCTGCACAATATCCATTAACCTTCTGACATTGTTTCTTTCCCAGTAAATTGTTCCTTTCCCAGTAAGTAAAAGTATTTCCCTACCTCACAATATCTGTTTCAGGACTATGTAATATTGATTCAAACAGAGATACCTGAAGCTAATTTAGATTTATCTATATCCCGTATGTACAACAAGGCATGCAAATAGCATTGGGAGACAGAAATCTTATTTTCTGTTGCTCTTTCTCTTTCAAAGTACAGACGAAAGAAGCTTCCAGACTCCCAATTGTTTTGGTGCCCAAAGTGATGATATGGAAGATTTGTTAAACCTGTAGATAAGCACTGTCAAGATTGCTGCATGATCATGTTTTACTGTACTTTGGAAAGAAATGCTTTGAATGCATGTTTTTGCAAAATTTTCATCCTTCATAAGGGCTTCGTATGATTACACAAGAATTTGTTAATGCTAAATTTGAGGTACTAGTTGGGTATCCCTTATCTGGACTGTTTGGAACAGGACGTCTGGATTTTGAATTCGTCTGGATTTCAGAATATTTGCATAAATATAATGAGATCTCTTGGGGGATGGGACCCAAGTCTAAACATGAAATTTCATTTGTCTCACATACACTTTATACACATAGCCTGAAGGTAATTTTATACAATATTTTTAATAATGTTATGCCCCAGCATGCCTTGCGCTATGTCAGACAGGTGCTGGAAAACGATTTGTTTGTTTTTTAAGTCATAGCCCCTCAAAATGTCTGGATTTCGGAATAGTCTGGATTTTGGATGTCTGGATAAGGGGTAATCAACCTGTAGTAGAGGACAGATCTGATATCAGAATCACTCTAAATCCTTCAATCAATTATTCTGAATGCTTCTTAAACGCATCAAGTACCAATAATTTTGAGTCCCAATTTGCACACTTCATCAAAATATCTCTGGGTGAGTGTTTTCTTAGCATGTAGTGAATAAATTCAAATATTCCAACAGATTGAACTTTCAAGCCTTCCTTAATTCCTTTCAAGCATGCATTGTTCTTTTGAATCTGCTTATCTATATTTTCTACATAAAATGCCAAGTCTTCTACACCACTTTCACATTTCTTCGCATCTTTCTTCAATACCATCTGCTGTTTTCTCTAGTTGTTCAGATTTTTCTTTTAATATCATTTGACTCTTGACAATTTCAGTTACTAGTTTAGTGCATCGCCTTGTTTTACATCATATATCATTTGCCTAATATCTTCCTTAAATTCCTTAATCTGGAGATCAAACTTAGTTGCAATATTTGTTATATTTTAAAAAGACCGGAGTGTGGTGAGGGGAAGGAAGAGAAAAAGCTCCCAGTCTTAGAGAAAATGCTTATTTTTACATTCAGTTATTAGACATTCATTCAATCAGTTGGAAAATTATCTAATAAACTCTCAGTTGAAATAGCAACACAGTCTAATTTTATACTCCAAACAAATCATTAAATTTGGTTTTCCAGTACTATATTGTGCATTTAAGTAATTAATAAAATGATTAGACAATGAGTGAAGTAATACAATTCATAAAGACAGAAGGTCCAGAGAAAAACGAGTCCAATAAATATCAAGTTAAAAGACATAGAAAGAAGGTAAAAAGCATCACCTGAAGATAAAGAGAATTGTAGAATCAAACACTGCTATCTAAATCTTAATGAAGTGTAATATTCTTACAGCGCAATCCGACTTAACTTTTGTGCTGGTATAACCAGCGGCGCAGCGAGAACGGGAGACCCCAGAACGGAAAAGGGATTCAAATCCCTTTTGAATTCCTCTTTTGGAGGGGATTTGAATCCCTTTTCCGTTCTGGGGTCTCCCGTTCTCGCTGTGCCGCTGGTTATACCAGCACAAAAGTTAAGTTGGATTGCGCTGTTAATTAGGTAAATCAGAATACAATGAAATGAATCTTGTTATCTAAGAGCTGTTCAGTGGCTCTTCTTGATAGGCAAACAGAAAAGTAGGAAAACATTCTGGGATTTTCTTCCACCACGCTAACAGATGACCCCTCGTGGAGTTCTAGGGTTAAGACCAACTTTATACAGGCTGCCATAAGATGCCAAGACTCCAGCATTCCTCCTGCTGTTCTTCACTTGAGGGACAGAGACCTTTCCATGGTGTCCCTTGAATGCGTGTTGGAGGTGGCAAACCCTAGACCCGCAGTTTCCAAACTATGCACCGCAGGTTATTTTAAAGGCACCACAGTATTCAAAGAATGATGGTTCCAGTATTCAAAGAATTATGGTTAAAAAATAAGGGCAGCTGCCTTGCAAGGTTAGACCAAGGGTCCATTGAGCCCAGGATTCTGTTGCCAACAATGGCCAGCAGGATGTGATAATTCTGGAAGCTCACAAGCAGCTTGTATGGTCGCAACCATCTCTTTTGTCACAGGAACGAGTGTGACTCTGAACATGAAGTTCTATTTCAGTGTCGAAACAAACATTAACTGTTAGGCATACCAAACCAAAGCCATAAAACTGTTCTTATGGATAACTCTTGAACCCGGCACCTATAGCATGTGGCAACACCTGGAGAA
This sequence comes from Plestiodon gilberti rubricaudatus, assembly GCA_026170595.1. NCBI lineage: Eukaryota > Metazoa > Chordata > Lepidosauria > Squamata > Scincidae > Plestiodon > Plestiodon gilberti. The sequence goes on from JANXHW010000002.1 coordinate 45,583,711, forward strand.
ACCTGGGAAAATGAAAACTGAAACAAAACAATCATCCAAATCTGGCACAAAGCAGATTGTTGAATGGAGTCAGTATCTGACCACCAAGCAAAGGAATGTGTAAACAATTTTCTTTTTACATATACAGTACGTAATTAGCAAACATGTTTTGGATTTCCAATGGGATATTTTGAAGGCACCGTGTGAACGCTTGGGGCACTGTACAAAATTATGTCAACACTAAGGGCACCATGAACAAAGAAAGTTTGGGAACCTCTGCCCTAGACGCTGGTCCTAGCAAGAGGGGTAGGTGCTGCAAATGCTGCCAATGAGAAGGGTGCTGCTGGCAAGCTGCTCCCAAACCATCTCTCTGAACCTCCCGGTGTGCTGTTCTTTGAACATATGAACTCTCCTTTTACTTCCGCTTTGTTGTCCTCATGTGCAGTAGCGTCATTAGGTGGGGGGCCCTGTGGCACAGGGGCCCCGCCGCCAGCTTCGGGGAGGCGCCGACGAGTCCGAGTCGGGCGACTCAGATGGACTCGGAGTCCAGAGTGCCAATTCGACGAGGGCCCCCCTGTAGGTTTAGGGCTAGGGACGCCACTGCTCATGTGACCTTTTTTCATCATTTTATGCAATTAGAATTATTGAGGAATGCATCACAGTGAATTAAAATTACAGTAAAACCTTGGATTGCGAGCATAATTCGTTCCAGAAAGGTGCATGTAATCCAAAGCACTCGTATATCAAAGCAAATTTCCCCATAAGAAATAATGGAAACTCAGATGATTCGTTATTCTGCAAAAGATCTCTCTGTGTGTCTGCAGAGGAACAATAGCGTCTCCTGGGCAACAAACTGCCCTCCCCCCATCTCCTTCTCATGATGTCCCTGCCGTTTCTCTGCAAAACCCTTGCTCGTTAGCAATCTGTTCTCCCTCTGCAAGAGGCTCCGTTTGTGCAGAGAATAGCTCAGACATTTGCTCTACAGAAGTTGCAAAGCAAACGTCTGAGATATTCTCTGCACAAATGGAGCCTCTTGCAGAGGGAGAACAGATCGTTTTTATCCACAGGCATTTTGACAAGTTGTAAGCATTAATCTAACACTTCTTCTCAGATCGTTTGTGAAATACTCATTTACTCAATTTGAAGATTTACAATAAGTGCTTTAGAAAACTGTCAAGTCTGCCTGTTTTTCTGTCTGCACATATGCTATTTATTTATTTATTTATTTATTTAAGGAATTTGTAGCCCGCCTTTCTCCCGAGGGCACTCAAGGCGGCTCACAACATATTAAAATACATATAAACAGTACATAAATACATTAAAACAGTGCTAGATTTACATGTTTGAAAATCCGCCTTTCCTCAGGTCCAAATCCAGCAATTTAATTGCTGTAATATGCAAAATTCCTGGGTTTAATCATAAATAAAATTGAGATTATATTAGAACTGTTTTCACACACATTCCTAGAGCAAGGCCCATAGTTTTGAATTGGAGCATTCTTGAAGATGGCCTTACCTGGGAATATGCTCTTAGTTGTACTATTGCTTTAAAAGGAATGTGGCAACATCATCTAGTGACAATTGTAATGATTTAACCTGGGGATTTGGCCAAATGTTTTCAATATTTGAAGCACATTTATTTTGCTTTGCAGATTTGGTTTATAATCTTGTAACTTGTCTTGTAAAAAATACCCCAAACAGAAGCTGCAATACTGCCTTGTTTAATAACAAACCTCTATTTGGTGTATACTGTATATATTTCTAACATGTTTCCATGGAAACTGGTTCTGAAACTTTTGTTGGCCAAAAAAGAAATCAAAATCCTTTTGAGTGGGGTTTTGTTTTGTTTTTTGTAATTTTCTTAACAGGTTGATTTAAATTCTTACATCATTTTTTTTCTCTGCTGACTTTAAGTGCAGGAGTTCCAGTACCATGATCAACATTTGTTTGTAAAGAATTTATGTAATACTATTCGTCATTAACCTTGTTCCTGCCTCTGGAGGTTAAGAAATCATGTGATTTGTCAAACTCTCTATTTCAGAAGGGATGGAAAGGCATGAGACAAACTGCAGTTCAACAGGCTTGTATATACCAATACGTAGGCCCAATCTTCATTGTTTTAATCTTCTGGTAGTTGTGAAAGTTGGACTGTACCTTAAGTGTGGAATTGAATGTCTTAAACCAGCAAGTCATTCCCTGGGAGGTCAGATCTATAGTCACATTTGCCTATGTACCACTTGTACCTAGTAGTAGAGGCCCAGATAATTTCTTTGCCAGGCAGTTTGTCTTAGCACCTAGGAGGCGATTCTCAAATTTAGACCAACAAAAATTCTAGTAGACTGTTTGTATCAGTGAATTGGAGAACTTGTACATTTACAGTATTTAGATCCATGTGACCAGAAATGTACTCAAATTGTGTTCAAAAGTCAGCTTTTCCAGTCTGTCCCATTAAATACAGTATGCTACTCAGTAGTTCCAGCTAATATAGCTGTAAGTGCTGAAAATATTAAAACCAATTTGGGGGCTGAGGGTGCGACCGTTAATTATTAAGGTGTCTCTTTAAAATTATTCAAGTACTAGTACATTTTCCTTAATTAAGTGTAGTGAGTGAAGATAAGTGCTGAGCAATGGATTAATTGTAAATGTTGCATTGACAATGAATCCTAGAAGTTCCAGTTCAACACTTCTGTATTCTTGTTGTCCATGGTGTTGTTCAGTTGTCTTACAGTTTCTTATTCATTTTCATTGTGTGAATTATGTCACTGATGTTTCTCTTTTAATGACAGGGGACATAAGACTAAACAGTGGTTGTTCACTGTCAAGATAGTGTTGTAGCTAGGCTAAGATTCGAACTGAGGCTTGTCTAGACAACAGTTTAACCATTGAAACACATGAGCTGCTTTATGCTGTTTGAAGCTAAATCAAATCATGTACCTATTTATATAAAATGTAACTTGTACTGCAAGTTAAACAAAAGACCACAGGCAGGGGTGGTATAAAATGACGTTATTCTCCAGAGAAAACATATCCCAGCTTTATTGAATGAGTTTTTGTCTTGAGTGTGGGGACCCTGAGTTGAAATCTAACTTCCTTCTGCACATATATTTATCTCTATCCATCTTATTGATTATTATTTCCTCTCTTTGCTTACAGAGGCTTTTCTGATCTTTTGCAGTCCTAAAATAAAATTGCCTGCATTTTGTGTACAATGCATTTGAGTTACGCTTTCATTGCCCAAGAAGTTACTTCATCATTCCTTTAGTAGTTCAAATTTCATATTCTGTGCTTTCATTTAAAGAAGCATTTCAAAATGTAGATTTCAATTAAAAATAGAGCTTGGCCAGAACCAGAGTTTCTAAGCCTTAAAACAACAATATGGACTTGGCTGTTTAATACGCCCATAGAAGAGTAGTATGATCTCTAAACAAAGAGAGACCTGCCTCGTACAATGAGGCAAACAAAGCAACGGGGGGGGGGGGCTGTTCTACCATTCAAAGGTAGAGCTGAGAAAATTTGCCAATAATGTCAAAGGTGTTGGAGACTATTAGTAAAAGAGGGATAATTTGATCCCTCTCAGTTGGGCTTCAGACTTGCCTGTCCTCTTACAGGAAAGATGCTTGTCAGTGTTGCCAGCAGTGCAGGTTCAATAAGAGAGAGTTGCCACTTGCATTGAAGAAAATGGAAGTAGCGGTGCACTTCATCCATCCATAAATGCATGAAGCTGCCTTGTATTGAGTCAGACCCTCAGTTATCTAGGCCAAGAGTACCAACACTAAACCACTGCAAAGAACTGGCAGCTTGTACACCTGGGATTTGATGTAAGCCCTGAGCCCTTTCATCCTGGTGTCTAGAGCCTCACTTGCACAAAGCAACTTAAGAACTTTAGCCGTGCCAGGTCAATTCACAGGATTGTGCCTTTTTCATAAATTATACAGGAACAGAGTTTGGCATACCACAGTTGCTTGACATTTTTCTTTTTGCCTGCGTTTTCTCCTTGTGAATGTTTGTACAGATACTCGAAATACGTACACGTTATATCAGTTGCGGAGGATGCCCGTGTATGTATACATTGTAGATTATTTTTTAAAAAATATACTTGGGCAGGAAAAGACTGTGAACTGCTTGCATGAAAAAAGCAGTAGCTTATCTTGCAAATCTGTATGCACCAGTCCTAACTGAAACGGGGTGTGTGTGTGTGTGTGTGTGTGTGTGTGTGTGTGTGTGTGTGTGTGTGTGTGTACTGGATGACAAAACTTGAGTTCTTTTAAGGCTATAAATTCGATGGCTGGTGGGGGCTAGTTGAAGGGAAGCAGCCTGTCTAACATTAAGAATATTTTTTCAAGCATATTAGCAAGGATGGCTAAACACATTTTGTTCAGCTCCAATTTGCTTTGTTCATTTCACCAAAATTGGCCCTATTAACTCTGGTAATTATTTTCTGACAGGGGATTTCACTTGGGATATTTCCCCTTCCAGAGGCTGAAGTTAGAAATTTAGTTGAAATCGTTGAGCCAGGACTGTTTATAAACATGACAGACTCTCTTAGGGTCATTTTGAAAAGACTTAATTTTCCCCCCTTGCAGCGTTCTTAATAATGAATTTTCCATGAAAGTCCTGGAGCTGAGCTGAGCTGAGCTTCCATTTTCATTTATTATTGCTTTAACATGACACTTTTAAGAACACTTTTATAACATGGTTCCATCAGTGTAATTTTTTAAAAAACTTAATTGAAATCCTTAGTCTCCTCATTCATTATCTTCTAGTCTAAGTCTAATGTAAGCGATTGTGAGCCTGCATACTTGTTGGTAATGGTTGAACCAGTGAAACCATGGTACTTATTAGCTGCTCACAAATTCCAATCAAAACCGAAGTATGAAGTGATCAAGAATCGACCCATTCGTCCTCATTCTTCCTTCAGAAGTTCCATAAATGCCTTGAGCTTTACTGTTGCTGTTGCTGCTGTGGTTCTGCAGTTAAAACCAGTGTGCTAAGAACCTGATCAGGGAATCAAGTTTTCTGACCCAAGGGCCATAGTGCAAACTTTTTGATAATACACAGTAGCTTCCATTATATTCCATTATTATTATTATTATTATTTTGAATGGAAGGCGTTCTTTGCCCTTTTTTTATAATTGGAGACAATCTGGGGAGGAAAACGGGAAGCTTGCCTTTCTTGCTCTTCCTTGTTTATGGCTAATTCTTTTAAAACTGCAGCGCTGCCAGAGAGGACACAAGCTTGCACACACTTAGTCCTACCATGCTCTTCTTCCATACACACGCCTCAACCACACATGTGTACGTACACATGCCCCAGTTGCTGCATCTGGGAATGAGGCTGCTACATTTGGGCGAACAGCACCCAGCCACTCGTGCACATGCACACACACATGGGAGAGTCCGAGGACTGGATTGGTAAACCATAGATGGGGAGCATTTAGAGGACCAGATTGAAGGCTCTTGTGTGCCAAATCTGGAGCCTGGGCCTTCCTTTGCCTGCCTCTGAACGAGATGCTGTTCCTTTTCTAAGCGGTTGTGCTAGCATCAAAAACAAATTAGATTTAGTTGAAACTGGTTTGGTCAGGTTTAAAGTGTTGCCAATAAAAAAAGAGATCAGATTCTTGTTTTTGAATTCTGCTTTCTTCTTTGTTTCTGAAATGACCTAGCACATTCTGTATGTGCTTCAGAATTTGTAATTGCTTGATGGTGCTTTGGTAATAATGCTTTTGACTTAGGATTCCAAATAGCTAGAGACAGGGGAGTGTGTTTACTGCAGATCTGGAGTGCTCAAGTGAAGTGCGCTATTTATCTTGTTTGAATTTGATGCTGTTAAGATAAAAAATATAAGTGACGTGGACCTTGCAAACCTGATGCATGTATCCTACTTGTGAATATTGCTTATTCTTTCCTGCATTCTGAGTATATATAATCATTAACATATCTGAAGATGTTCTGGCAGTATAAAATCTATGCTTATTTCAGAAATTGCTTGTCAAGGCTGTAGATTTTTCTGATTCTTTGTTTTTTTTGGGGGGGGGGGAAACCTGCTTATTAACTCTTCCGTGCAAATCACAGGAAATGGAACCAAACGAAACCAGGCACCATAGGATAAGGCAATGCCTTCCTGCCAGTCTTCATAGAAAAAAAGACATAATTATCCAGCATAAGCAACTTTGCTAAAAGCACTGGTTGAGGAAAGGCTATTGTCTAGAAGATGGAGGGTACAGACAAATGTGCAAACCAGTGGCCAGTTACGGAACTGAGCCAAATTCCGATATTGTCCGTGTTTCATAAACATAGGTCACAGATGGGGGTGGGGGGTGGGAATAGAATGCAGTACTACAGGTGACCATGTGAAGCTATGGGATGAACCATAGCTTAGTAGTAAAGCTTGTGTGTGCTTTATGTTCAGAAGGCTCCAGGTTCGGTTTCTGGCATCTCCAAATAGGACAGAGACTGTCTTCTGCCTAAAATTCTCGAGAGCTGCTGCCAGTCGCTGTGGACAGTACTGACCTTAGATGGACCAGTGATCTGACGTGGTGCAAAGCAGCTTCTTATGATCAGCTTAGAAGGAGGAACACACTAAAAAGCAATTAATTCTGGTTCAGCTTCCACGTAACCTTAACAGAGGCATATGTTCAGCTGTCATAGCATCTAGTGAAAAAAATGAGTGTCTTCTTCAGAACTGATTTCAGTTCTGAATTTCTGCTTCCTGAGAATGGAATTATAATTTAATTCAGAGCAATAATATATTGTGGCTAGTAGGGGGAAATTCATAGGTAAACGAACCAGTGTTTCAACTCTTAACCTTCACTAAAGTATTTTGTTGCAATTGTGCTTTTCTTCCCATGGATGATATCTTGGAGTTGAGGGACTCAATTTCTTTGGTCCTGAAATGTCATGACAAAGTAAGGCATTGTTGTGCAAATTAAGGACTGCCGAAGTTCATGATTCATGTCAAGAGTGGTGTTCTTTTTAATGTTCAGAAACAACATAGAATTTTGAGTCTTCTACTTGTAGGAATAACTTACTATTTCTATTCTTTGTCAAGTTTGCTGCAAAGTCTTGCTATCTGTCTGGCTTTTCTATGCTTCTTTCTCTTATCTATTTTCTTTCTTTTTTTTCTTCCCTATACAGGTGATTTCTATTCACTCATTTCCAAGCTGCTAGGAGAAAGGGAAGATGTTGTTCATGTGCACAAGTATAATCCTACAGAAAAGGCAGAATCAGACCTTGTAGCCGAGATTGCTAATGTAGTCCAGAAGAAGGATCTTGGTTGGCCTGATGCCAGAGAGGTTTCTAATAACGATGAAAGGGCCAATACTATTCTTGTCAGAGACAGAATTCACAAATTTCACAGATTAGAATCCACATTGAGGCCACCAGAGAACAAGCACCTTGCTTGGCAGCCACCTAAACATGGTGAAGGGAACTGGGAAAAAGAACATTCAGGAGGTGGGTTAGGGTTATATTTATGTTGCTATATCCACAGTATAATTTGTATTCTACATTAGCAGTATCAGAAGGGAATATAATCAGCTGATGGTTTTTTAAAAAAAAAATTAAGTGGTACATCACATTCCTCTTGTACCCAGATGTACTGATGAAAAATTCATTTTGTTTCGTCTAAGAGTCAGCAATGACTGAAGCAATGCTCATATTATCGCTGCCATCTATAGCAAAGAAATAGTAAGTTTTGTTTCCTGTGTTATGTAGCTGTCCCCTATTTAGTGGAGTGCTCTTTGTGGAAAATATATTTGATCACATAAATAATCATCCATCATGTGCTTTATGGAAAAAAACAACAACTAAGCCACTGGATGACAAAGACTAATCTAATAGCAGTCTACTATTTTTGTTAAACAAAAGCCCAATTTGGAACAAATTGTTTCATGTTTTGCTAAACTGGGTATTCAAAGTTGAACATGCTAAAGAGATTCCCTCCCCCCATTGTCTTTATTCCACCTCCTATGATAGTTATACCCTCTACCCATTTGTTTAGTTGAATGCCTTGTCAGGTAGTATGAATATATTCTATTTATTTACATTATTTTTATTTCATCTTTCTAAAAAAAGTCAGTGGTTAACAATTGAAATACTGCAATACTCATTCATAACAATAATTCTAAATACAGTGGCAGTAAAAATACATTACAGCATCAACGTCACAGTGTGCAGAAGGTATTAAATGGAAAGGTTTTTAAGTTTCTTTTTGAAAACAATGAGGAGTAAATGAGAATGTTCAGATGTCCTTAGGGAGGGAGTTCCACCACTGTGGAATTTTATGTGAATTATATCATGCATGTTTTGTTTTAAGTGTGTTTGAGAGCTAGCAGAGCTAGCTCAGATCTTGTTGACGTTTGCTTACTAGCGCAAATATCCATCCTACGCATATGAACGATGTCACATTAATGGAAAGATGTTGATGTGATTGCACTTGTTTCCTGATCAGCAAACTCACAATGACTTTTTTTTTGGTCTGAGGAATATGATCCACAATCCCACACAAATCCCTTTGCCCAGATTATGCTACTTGCATGAGTAGGCCACTCTGAGGAATTATTTTCACAGGTTGAACAGGTTTCAACCATGTCTCCATTCAGATGTCACACCTACAGTGTAATCCTAGGCATGGCTACGTAGAAGTAAACCTCATTGTCAGGGATGTAGATCAAGTCTCGAGTCAAATCCCAAGTCTCTGAGTCCAAGTCTTTGCCCCCAAGTACCAAATCTTTGGTTGTGAGTTGTAAGTCCCTATCTATTTAATGGGGAAAATGGGTTTAAACCTGAATAAAATTTGACTTGTCGTAAAAGGCTCCAAGTCTCGAGTAGAGTCTTTCGAGTCTTTTACAATAGCCGAGTCAAGTCATTGATGCGACTCGAGTCCGAGTCAATAGACTCAAGTCTACATCACTGCTCATTGTGTTTAATGGGACTTACAGTACTCCCATGAAAATGTGTAGAGGATTGCAGCCCTAATTGTGGTTTATGCTTAGACCTAAACCATGGTTTAGAGTTGCTTCTTTATTCTTGTCCATCTTCTCAGCTTCATAAGTGTACTCTAATATCCATGATCCAGAGGCTGAGTGGTGGATGTAACTATGGCTTGTCAAGGCAGGTATCAATCCAAACCATGGTTAATACAAACCATGTTTTCCAATTATAAAAATATAGAATGTTAGAGTTGGAAGGTAACTTGAAGGTAATCTAGTCCAAACTCTGTTCAGTGCAGGTGACTATATTACACCTTGAGAATGGCCATCTAGCCTCTTCTTGAAAATTCTAATGAGGGACAGCCAACAACTGCATGAGGTACACTATTCTAAGTGTCGGACATCTGTTAAGATTTAAGAAATTCTTCCTCCTGTCTAGCTTAAATCTACTTTCCTCTAGTTTCAACCTATTTGTTCTACTTCTGCCCTCAGAAACCACAGAAAATAAGTTGTTTTACAGTGCAATCCTACGTAATTTGGGGTCGGTGGACCTAGCGTCTGCTGCCTGGAATAGTCACTACTTCAGAGCCGGGAAGGCCGGCCTTCCCAGCTCTGCCAGCCGAAGACTCGGCCCGCTTCTGGACCCAAGGAAGGTAGGATCCGGCGTGCGGGTGGGTCGGTTGGAGGGACGGCGGAGCCAGGAGGGCGGCCATAGGCCCAGCCGTTCCGGGCGGGGACATGGCGTCTGCCATATCCCAGCCTCCATAGGCAAAATAGCTGGCGGAAATCTGAGGAGACCTAGCGGCCCCAGCCACCGTTACACTCGGGGAAGGGGACGAGTGTCCCCTTCCGTGAGTAGACTTTCTGCCGCAGGCTGCCTGTTGCAGGCAGCCCGTGGCGCAGCACTAGATCGGGCGGGCGGCCTCAGCCGGCCACCCAATCTTTAAGTAAGATTGCGCTGCCCTTCTGTGTGACAGCCCTTCACAAGTTGAAGATGACTATCCCATCTCCCCTTAGTCTTCTCTTTTCTAGGATATACATACTACACTATTTTATCCATTCGTCATAAGACTTGGTCTTTTTCAACCATGCTGTTGCCAATCCAGGTTTCCCCAATCCTATATTTGTGCCTACGTGCAAGACTTGATGTTTGTCTCCGTTGAACGTCATCTTGTTGGTATGAACCCCACTGTTCAAGCCTGTCAATATTTTGAATCCTATTTCAGCCTTCCAGGGCGTTAGCTACCCCCCCTCCTCCCAGCTCTGTCTCAATTGCAAATTTGATAAGCATTCCCTCTACCCCCCCCATCCAGATCATTTACACACATGTTGAATAACGCAGGGTCCAAAACACACCATTGTGGCCCTCCACTTGATACTTATCTCTAGGTTGACAGAGCCATTTAATTGCACTTGCTGGGAACAGTTTTTCAACCAGTATAGTACCTAGCCTAGTACCTAGTAGAACACCTAGCCTAGTACCTAGTAGAACACCTAACAGTAGTACCACCTAGCCCACATTTTACCATTTTATCCACAAGGATATTACAAGAAATGTGTCAAATGCTTTGCTGAAATCCAGGTACACTTTGCCCATGGCATGCCCATGATCTACCAGACTCGTCACTTTATCAAAGAAGGAGATGAGATTAGTGTGGCATGATTGACAAACCCATACTGGCTCCTAGAAATCACCCCACTATTTGAAGTGCTCACTGTTCAGTGGCTGATTGCAAGCCTTGACTTCTCAGTTCAGATTTCACGCCAAACCATAGTTTGAATATTCTTAACCATAGTTTGACATAATGTCTGAATTGTGCCAATGTCTGCTCTGACTGTAATCCTAAACGCTGCAATCCTAAACACACTTACCTGGCAGTGTGCAATCGCTGCAATCCTAAACACACTTACCTAGCCCTATTGAACACAGTAGGACTTCTGAGCAAACACACTTAGGATTGCACTGTTAGAGAGGATTTAAGCAAAGGATTTAACCTTACTAACTGATGAACATTGGTTTACATATTAGCAAAAAGAAATATTTTTGGAAGGTGTCCCTTGCTTTGTTTGTATTGTATCTTTCTGAAATTAGATTGGTCTTTGCTACTAATGTGGAAAACTTGATAATCCTGCACATGGAAAGTATTTTCCATTAGAATCAGATGCACAGCAGCAGCTTCACGATCTACATTGCAAACAAATTGAAGCTGCCAAAAATGATATTATTTGCAGCTTTCGGTGATTCACTATCCTCCTGGTTTTGATTTTCTGTTTAAAACATTAGCATGGAATGCTTCCTGTTCACCTGGTGTTAATGTATACTGTTTTAAATAACTGCTAGACCTTTGCTACAGAATGGAAGTTTAATAATGTATCTGTAGAACTGTTTGGCCATTATTAAATGAAATGCAGCTGGCGATAGAGTAAAGAGGGCAATACTTTGGGTCTCTAGCGCTGGGGTTTTTATTCGCTCTTAAGGCTGATTCACACTAGCCCTTTCCATGCGCGTTTTGGCTTAACGTTTGGTCTTTTCGTGCGTTTTTCATGCAGCATGAGCTTACGCCGCAGCCAGGAGAGATGGTTTCGGTTTATCTTTTTGCTGCGCTCGCGTTTAAGCTAGCGTTTATGCTCCCGGTGCTAGGCAGCTCACCAATCAGAGAAGCGCATTTCTCTTCACCCAATCACAGCTGCGCTTTCTTCAAGAAGGCGGGCAAACGTTCAGAGAACTGCTAGTCGCACGTACAGACGCTAGAGTAGAGCAAACGTGCACGGAAGGGCTAGTGTGAATCAGCCTTTATACTGACGAAAGTATTTGATAAATATCACTAGAGACTTTTAATTCAGTATTTAAGTAAAATGGTGGCTTCCTGATTTTAAGTAATGTGTACTCATGAAATAAATAAAAGGTTGTATCTTAAGGTTGTCTTCTCTGTGTGGAAGAAGCCCCATTTGCATGGGAGGGGGGAGATTTTCGACAATCTCCTCTCTGCAGTCTCCTCATTCCTTGAAAATTTGTGCCTGAGGATTGGGAAACTTAGGGAGAAAAGGGGGAGACTGGTAAAAATTGCCGCTCCCCCCCCCAAGCAATAGGCACTACTTCCACAAGCAGAAGACGATCTTAGCCCCAAATACTTAATGTAGCAAGCCATCTGGGAAGCAGTTGAACTATTTTTCATTGGATGACATACAAGGAACATATGTGTTAAGACTGCAAGAGCGATTCACTAATAGTTTTCAGATTTTGTTACTTTTTATATATATTTCCTGCATAATTTAAGTTATAGTGAGTCATTTTTTTCATGCATTTCACTATATATCGTAAATCCACTGTTGAGCAGCTTTATAGAATAGTAGGCATCTAATTTTTTTAAAAAATGCATATTACCGGTAATTATAAATTGTTGCTGTTGGGAGTCATCCCCCCTACACACACACACACCTGAATTAGAGAGCGTTGGGACTTACAGATAATGTATGAATATCAAAAGTGAAATATTACAACATGCATTATATGCTTTATTTTTTGCTATAGTCGTATGCCCATTTACGTGGGAATGTCTTATTCAGATCAATAGGATCTGCTTACTTCTGGGTAAAGGTGCATAGATCAACTGTTTTGTGTTTGATCCTTGTGACAATTTTATGTTTTAGTAGTAATCGCAATAAAATTTGTGCTCCTGTTTTTGAAGAAATTATGAAAGATGTTCGGGTCATTCCGTGTCAAATCAACCAATGAAAAATCCTTGACGTCATGGATTTTGTTCATTTTCGGTACATTTGTAGCCTACCATGAGATGTTTAAAAATTATTTTTTTCAGATTTTTTTGTCCATCCGTTTTTGAGATATTGAATGTTCAAAATTGCCAAAAAAGGCCAAAATCCACTTGTCACCATACATTCAAACGCCAGTTACAGGATAACGATGAACACTACAGACATGGGACAGGTGTCGTTTTAAAGCTTATGAATAGGGCTTTCATTTGATATACAACATGACAAAATTGTAAATTTTCAAGAAATTCAAAAATATTCAAATAATATTAATTTTGAAATTTTGAAAAATCGAACTTTTTTAAAATTTTCAAAAAAATCACACTTAAAGGTATATGTCTTGTAGTCAATCAGTCAAAATTTCAAGATGGTATCTCAATGGTATCATACAAAAATTAAATTTTCTTGTTGGCAGTGACCAGGAATTAAACCCCTCAAGTCCATTTTTCCACAGTTTACATTGATAAAATTATGTGGTAAACTGAAGTGAATCCAAAAATGAAAAGATGGGGAAGATTAAAAGGACCTACAAAGAATTATTTTTTTTACTTCTGAAGATGATTTAGATGAGGAAAAATGTCACTGTGCTGATTCAGAAATTATTCAGCAACTAAAGGAAAATTTTAAAACTATGAACAGAAGTAAAAAGCTCATGATTTTGATAGTTTTACCAAAAAGCTGATCCTGTAAAAATAGAAAGTGAATTCATGCTCTATAAATCTATCTCTATAAGTCCTGTTATAAATTTTTGGATTCACTTCAGTTTACCACATAATTTTATCAATGTAAACTGTGGAAAAATGGACTTGAGGGGTTTAATTCCTGGTCACTGCCAACAAGAAAATTTAATTTTTGTATGATACCATTGAGATACCATCTTGAAATTTTGACTGATTGACTACAAGACATATACCTTTAAGTGTGATTTTTTTGAAAATTTTAAAAAAGTTCAATTTTTCAAAATTTCAAAATTAATATTTGAATATTTTTGAATTTCTTGAAAATTTACAATTTTGTCATGTTGTATATCAAATGAAAGCCCTATTCATAAGCTTTAAAACGACACCTGTCCCATGTCTGTAGTGTTCATCGTTATCCTGTAACTGGCGTTTGAATGTATGGTGACAAGTGGATTTTGGCCTTTTTTGGCAATTTTGAACATTCAATATCTCAAAAACGGATGGACAAAAAAATCTGAAAAAAATAATTTTTAAACATCTCATGGTAAGCTACAAATGTACCGAAAATGAGCAAAATCCGTGACATCAAGTTCCAAAATGTATTTTTTATTGGTTGATTTGACACGGAATGACCCGTTCGCCAAAGTAATAGCTTTGGATTTATGGTTATTTTACCTTTGCTTTGTAGCTTTTTGGGATATCATGTGTTACTTTAGGCAACTAGGACTTCAATCCTAAGCATGTATACTGGGAAGCAATTACCACTGGATTCACTTCTGAGTACACATGTTTGGTGTTGGGCTTTATAGACATCAGAATCAGAAATATTGTTATCCATAGCTGTTAGCATAGAGATAACAGAATGTGTTTCTGGATTGGGAACTATATGGTGGTGGTGGTAGTGGTAGTAATTTAATATTTAATTATGTGGTGCTATCCATGTGCATGGTGCTTCATATAGAGAAAAAAGTGGGGTCCCTGCCCCAAAGAGATTGCAAATATTTATTTGCAATCTAAATATTGGCACACAGGAGAAAACAGAGGAAGGGAAGGATATGAAAGTGGAATAATGGGGGAAGTATATGCAACTGTATAAGCTTCTAAATGAAGTGACAGTTTCCTGTAACTTATCATGGCTTTGGATGCTGCTTCTGCTCATACATGACATACAATGTTTTAGGTTGGTTTTCCAGTCTTTTTAAAAGCTTTGTTTGGTATTGCCTTAGAGATTTATTGTAGCTGTTACATTGCATGGAAATATGAGAGTCCATTCTAAAAGCTCTGTCGTTAAGCATATAATCATCTACTAACATAGTATTTATTTACAAATGTAACCCATATTCTGCCTTTCAGATTTAAACATAGAAGAAGTTGTTGACTGGCCTGGAATAAACCTCAAACTGGGTCAAGTTTCTGGGCTAGCTCTGGATCCTAATGGCAACTTGGTCATCTTCCACAGGGCTGATCGTGTGTGGAATGCAAAGTAAGCAAACGTTCTGGCGGAATAGAACATTGTGTGTGTTTGATGTTTTCACTTATGCCTCTTTTCCTAAAGCTTTGCTATTTATGTCCACTGAGGTTGAGGCCTTCAGGCAACTTAAGCAAAGATTGCTTGACATTGAATATTAGTCTCTACATCAATTGTCTTCTAGGGTGTGCTCGCCCCTAATTTTTTCTATCCCCTTTCAGTGTAGTCAGATGGCCCCTTAATTACATCTTCTAACCAACCCAAAGGAACGACATGCTATTACCCAGGCTAGGTTCAGTGTTGTTCCATCTGAGGTAACTGCTGGGAGATATCGAGGGACCTCCCTTCTTCCACCGCCTCTGCCCTTGTAGTCTTAAGTCGGTTGATGGTGTCTCATATTCTTTTTTATTTGCTGCTTCACACTGAAATACGTAGTCATTTTTAGAACCTATTTTAGTTAATAAGACAGGTCTTGAGTGTATTCAGGATTTTGCACGTTCCTCACTAGAGCAATACATATTCAGAATTCTAAACACACTCCCAGCTACGCACACACACTCCAATTCAAACGTTTTACAGCATTTTAAGAAGCAGGTGGGCACTAAAAGATTAATGCAGGTACCCTGTTACTACAGTAAATAGACAAAATGGATAAAATAACTTATTGCTGCGGTACTACGGCCAGACTAACTTGAATCTGCTCCAGTCAGAATCCGTGGTATGAGGGAGAATGGAGGAGAGAACAAACTGTAAGACAAAAAGTAGCAGACAGTTGAGGACTGCATCCCTCCCCCGATCTCTTTTATAAACTGGGAAATAAGCTGTGGGCAAGGAAGGGCAAAGAAGACCCTAATCTGTTACCATAACATCTAAATGTTTCACATTGCAGCATCTCAAAAACAGTATTTCTTGGTTGGTTATTCTGCAATTATCATTGCTTGAGAAAAAGCAGTGTTCTCCTTTTTGTAAAAACATGGTATTGATCATACAGATTTTGCTTAAGTTTTAGAAACATATGCGCTGTATGTTTTGAAAAGGGTGATGTTAGGCTAGATGTAGGCTTGATATGTCAACTTGCATTTGTTACAGAATCAAGAGAATACATGGTCATATGCACCAAGAGTACATTGATTATATTGCACTTGGTTATCTTCTGTTCCTTCTATGTATTAGGTACATAAGCACCAGGAAATTCCGTATTTGGTTCCCAGAGTAAATTGTGCAGTAGTATATCCACTTGAATGCATGCTTTGTACTGATGTTTTTAGAATATTTTGACCATGTCTGGGGTACTAGAGGGTAGTTGGAATAGTGAGTAGGATGGAGCAGGCTGTGAGTAGGAAAACATCTTGAGAGAAATGGAGGGTTCTATGACTTTCTCTAATAGAATAACATTGTAAAAACCTCAGTTTGAAAAAAATGGGGTTTATGGTCGGCCTGCCTATGTAAACTGCCTTGAGTCTATGAGAGAGAGAGACGATAAATAAATATCTCAATTTCCCTGTTAGCTTTCCTGCCGCTTTTCTATAGTAAGCATCACCACGAGATTGAAGTTAGTGAAGACAATTTGAATAAGGTATCACATGAAAGTGCATATTGGTAATAAGTGGAAAGTAATAAAATCGGAAAAATGTTAATTATCAGAAGGGATAGATATTCCCCTTTGAGAATAGGCCAACATTATCAGTCTTGTCTAAATATATGCACATAATCATAAAATTAAATGCAAAGTTATTAATTGAGTGTAATGTTCTTTACCAGTCTTAAATGTGCTCAATTATTGGCCTTAGGAACTCTCTTCATTCTTTCTGGTTGATTGCTTCCCCATCATACAACAAGGAAGAGGCAAACAAATTATCGGTGCTCCAGGCACTGCACAAAATGGTAGCAGTGTATTAATAATACATGAAGATAAAAGCTGCATATCCCTACAAGTTAATGCAGTAGTCTGCTTGAAAACGCAAGGCAGTTTAGTATAGTACTGCAGAACAATATGCAGGCGATCTGGATATGTGTATGTCCACCATCTGTGTTTACCATCTGTATCCCCAATCAGCTTTTTAAATTGCTTTTCCCCATATTTGCAGGGTGGTTTTGAGATTTGGCACAAGGTTTGCTCAAAGCCAAACTGTGCCTTGGGTTGGGTGTGCGGGCTCATTTGCATGCTGTTTTTTTCCCTCTGTGTCAGATAGTCTGGTTGGGAAGCAGCTTCATAGGAATCTCTCCAAGTAATTCAGACAAGTGTGCTGTTGCCTCTGGGTCATGGCTCAAGTCCCGTAGTCTGCTATTAGTTTGGAAATTATCTTAGCATTACCGTCATCCATCTTGCAAATAATCTATAAGCTTTTCTCACCAAAATATAAATGTGTCTAATGTGAGGTTTTCCCTTTTACTGAATACAGTATTTCTTCCACTCTCTATCAGTCAGTTAATAGCCTCCTCTTCCCCTGTCGTCTGAGAGACATAAGCTCTTAAAAATAAAGACTGAAATAGTTCATCCAGATACACAGATTTATAGGTGAACTGAAGTGGGTCTGCAAGACTTTGTGATGAGTCCATGGCGGCAAAGACAGGAGCTTAAACTGAAGTCACCCTCTCTCAGTCGAAATCCTCATAAGTAAAAAGTAATGGGCCTAACTCCTGTGCTTATTGTGAGAACAAAAAATCACTTGTAAAATAAGTAGCAGCAGTAGTAATTGATATATACACACCAGTTAAATATTATTTTAATCCTGTTGGTAGAAAACAAATGTGAACTGCCCCACAGTTTTTAAGGTTAAGTTTTTGTAACTATGTACTGAAGGGAATAATCTAGAAAACACAAATTGTTTTGTTAAATTGCCAGGAGTGCATCTATCAAAAACATAACGAGAATAAGTACTAAATTTAGCACTGGTTTAGGTCAGTTTTAAATAGTGTGTGTGGATTTATATGGTAAGCTCCAGGATCACAAATATAAGCACAAATATTCATACTAGTACAAATACTAGGTTAGCCATATTCACAGCACAGTAGCCTGTAAATGTGAAGTGGCTGTTTCATGTTAACACTAGTAGATTGTGCAGTGGCGTCACTGTGACGCGCGTCACCCCCCCCGAATCACCCCCCCCGACACCCCCCGAATCACCCCCCCCTACAGAAACTTACCTTTTCCGGCGCTCGTCACCGGCCGGGAAGCGTTCCAGGGCCTTCTGAAAAGAAGAGGCCCTGGAGCGCTTGCGTTAAAACGCGAACTTTGAAGGTTTTCGCGCATGCGCAAACCCTTTTCTGAGGGCAAGGGCCTGCCCTCTTGCCCTCAGGAGGGTCTGCGCAAGCGCAAAAATCTTCAAAGTTCGCGTTTTAACGCAAGCGCATTGGGCCTTCTGAAAAGAAGAGGGTACTTCTTTTATATTTGAAGATTTGAAGATTTGAAGAGGGTACTTCGCGATATTTGAAGATTTTCGCGCATGCGCAGACCCTTCTGAGGGCAAGAGGGCAGGCCCTTGCCCTCAGAAAAGGGTTTGCGCATGCGCGAAAATCGTCAAACTTCGCGTTTTAACGCAAGCGCTCCAGGGCCTCTTCTTTTCAGAAGGCCCTTGAGCGCCGGCCGGGCCGGACGCTCCCTGGCCTCGGAGCGTCCGCCCTCCGGAGGGTGACGTGCATCACCCCTTGGCACGCGTCACCCCCCGGCGGCCCGCCCCACCCGCCACGCTACAGTGACGCCAGTGAGATTGTGTTTATTTAATTAATACATTAATTATTTAATTACATTTAGTAATTAGGTATCTCACTAACTACCATGGCTCTGCATACCCCTTTTTATTTCCTGGTAGAAGATAGAAATAGCTGTATTTTCAAGAAGCTACCTTGCTGTGAGACCCAGAACATAGGGGTGGTGCCATGACGTCAGCACTCTCTCCGCCCTGGTTTCTTACGGACAGGTGAAAGTGTTGGGACCCTTCACTTCCCCTCCTCTGCAGCTTCAAAGTGCTTGTAGGGAGGGAGTTAAGCTGCACTTGGTTCCTCTTCCACTATGTTGGCTTAGTCATTGACTTTCCTCCTTTGAGTAGCCAGTTGATGAATGCCCTCGGCTCTGGCGTTTGGCTTTTAAGCCCTATCACCCAGTGCGTATGTCCTCCCTGTCACACCTCACCCCCCCCCCATCTTTGAAACACCCAGATGTAGCATCTCTACTGCTATACCAACAGAGACTCTTGTTGGGGCTGTTGTGAGCCACTTGGCTCCCGGTGATTGGTCCGCTGGCACAGGAAAGTGTGGCATCATCCAGCCCAATTTGGGGTGGTTGCAACCAGCTTCCCACTGCCAGGTGAATGTGTCCCTAGACACACACCATCAATTGTATATGTGAATCAAAGAAATGAATATTGCAGCAGTTTATACCCTAGTTGGTAGTATTAGTACTCACATTTTGGAGACTTGAGAGAAAAGGCTTCTGAGTAGACATGCCTAGGATTGTGCTCTAAGGTTTAACAAGCTACACCTGCCTACATTCCGTCTCCTAAAGGTCTACACTCTGTCCTGGCAAGAAATCTGGTAAGCCTATTTATAGAGACTACTACTCTATAGTAATAGCCATTGCTCAAGCTTTTTTATTCAAGAGACCCATAGAACATTGGTCTATCTGTTAAGACCCGCTTGTCACCCCAACCTTGGCCTTGAAATGTAATGTTACTAGCCCCTATGATGTCTTGTCCTCCACACCCCTTCCTTGTGGCTTAACAATGAAATTGCAAGACTCCAAAGCAATCACTTGGAGTTGTGCTGCAGTGCAGATGTAAACTTTGGGAAATTCTATGGCTATTAGGGGAAACAGAACACAGAAAGGTATTTACAGTAATATCCACTAAGTGCATGATGGATATTTTTAATTACAAAGTTCTACAGATTAGATGTGCAAATAATTTTAATAAAAAATCAATGTACTAATCAATGAAGTGTG
This sequence comes from Plestiodon gilberti rubricaudatus, assembly GCA_026170595.1. Taxonomy (NCBI): domain Eukaryota; kingdom Metazoa; phylum Chordata; class Lepidosauria; order Squamata; family Scincidae; genus Plestiodon; species Plestiodon gilberti. The sequence continues at coordinate 45,603,477 of JANXHW010000002.1, forward strand.
ACCATTTTGAGCAATCTGCCACTCAATTGAAAGCTGTAGTATAAATATTTTATGCAGTGCCTGTGGTAATGTACAGGGTTAATAATTTGGTTTGCAGACTCCTCTAATATTATAAAGTAGGCCTTCTCTTTTTTAAAAAACTAAAATCAATCTCCATGAGCACTTAGAAGCTAGTTAAATAAACACAGAAAAATCATATGGCTTCCATGTTTTGGATGACAATCGAATTTCAGTTTTACATGTAATTAGATTAAATGCTATTTACTTTCATACACATACTTAGTTAACACTTTGTTTCAATCAATGGCGAGCACTTATGCTCAATGTTATAAAGGCATCTTGTACTAAGAGAGAAGTATAACTAATAATTTCTCATTGGAACAACAGTATGAATGCCTGATGCTTACGTAAACAGTTCACAATAAGCATACTGTAAATTTTAAAATGATTGATACTTTTAATTCTTAGCTGAAAATAGATCATAGAACTCAAGCACTTGTGCATTTATCTAGCATATTTCTACCCTAGTTTTTGAAAAAAAAATGAATGTCTAAGATCTTGAGAAAACAATAGCAACACAGAGCTGAAGAGGTCAAGAATAAAGGGAAAAAACTTTACCTAAGACCTAGGGAGCGAAGATGACTACACTGTTTTCAGGAAGGGAGTTGTCAGACATGAATGTTCGGAGGTTAAAGGATTATGGGCCCAGGGTGCCTGGGGCATAGGTTGCCAGGACTACACAGGAGTGACATTGTGGGTCAGGCAGGTCATGACCATCAGAGAAACCATGTGGCCAAGTTTACTTCTGAACCCTCAATACTAGTAGCAGTAGTGGCACCCAGTGCACCATCAAGAGGTGGATGGAGGGGGGCACCATGGTGCAGGGTTTTGCTCCAGGGCTTCTAGCAATTTGGCACTGGTACAGGGTCTACACTCTGAGGGACCTTTTGTGCACTTAGGTATTATGAAAGTGTCATGTGATACTTTTTCCAGTCAACATAACCAGTCTGGTTTGGGACTTCTAGGAGGCAGTGAGGGCCATCTTACTGAAGTGAGAGGGCTTAGTTTCACATATTGGTTTGAAATAACCAGCTAGATCTTTGGCAGAAGGTGTCATCACTTTGCCAGACAATGTAAGTGAATTACTTATTCAGAAACTGTATGGAAATGAGTATAACAGTTGAGTTAGGTGTACGGTAGGCCCCCCCGGATCCGCTATCCGCGGATTCACTTATCCGTGGTTCTCGGGAGGGCCCCCCCCCGCACTTATTACCTTTTGTTTTGTTTCTAGTGCTGACACCAAGCATGTGCGTCTTTTCCTTAAACAAAATGTTATAAGCCAGCATGCTGGCTTATAGCACAGAACAGGCAAGCTGCCTGAATACTAGAGCGGCTCTCAAATGTTAAACAGGAAGCAGGAACTGTTCGGGGGCCTCTCTAGTATTCAGGCTGCTTGCCTGCTCTGTGCTATAAGCCAGCATGCTGGCTTATAGCATTTTGTTTAAGGAAGAGACGCATTTGTTTGTTGCTAGCGCTAGAAACATAATGAAGGTAATGGGTGCTGGGGTTGAGGAGGATACGGTTTGCTCCTTTCCATGTTTTCAATTAAACGTGGTGAGAGCTGGAACCTATCCCCTGTGGATACGGTGCCCTACTGTAGGGGAAATTATCCAAGCTCAAAATTTGAGGTAAGAGATAGGGTTCCAAGGCAGAAAAAGTTGCCTTGCTTGCATCAACCAGATATGTGCAAATGGAATTCCCCAGATTAAAAAGGACCCTCCTTGATGTATAAAGTTTGGTGGGATAACTACATCCCCGTTGCTTAGTCATTTCAACCTGCTGCTTTGTTCTAATGTTGTTTCCCTCTTCATGGCTTAGAAGGAGGAGATATGTCCTATTCCAGTGGTTCTCAAACTGGTGGGTCATGACGCACCATTAAAACCAGATGCAGTCGCTACCCCCTTAAGGGGGGTGGCAACATGCAGTGACGTGCCACCAGTGCCAGGGGGAAAGGTTTTTTCCTGCCGGCAGCGCAATCCTGGAAGCGCCGCCAATGTCAGCCCGCCCCCACAAAAACATACAACTTCCCCACCTCATGGGGAGAACTTTGAGAACCGCTGTCCTATTGTATTTCTCTTCTAATACTAGTCTTGGATAAGTACCCTGATCCACAGATCCTTCCATGCACATAACTGTGGAATGTCTTCATGGTTATTAAGTCTGGAACGTATTGTTGGTGCTGGGTGGGGATGGATGGGACAGAAGGCAGAATAAGATTAAAGGCAGTAGAGGGGGAGTTCAAAATTTGAGAAACATTTATCTACCGGTAATCTAAAATTTTATGTACCAGCACTTGAATGCTTATGATTCAGGCACTGATGAGACCTAAACTGGTGTAGTTTCAGCAAGGTAACTGCAGTGTGTGCCCTCACACTGTGTTCTGGGACATAAACATTTCCCAATGGATGGGATAGTGTATGCTGGCACATCATCATCTGTTTTCTTGGGCAGATATGCCGGGTGATATAGAATAGGTATGCAAGTTTCTATCATCTTCCACTGGTGGTTTTTGTCTTCATTGAACACTGAAACTGCTGACACCTTTTGATTATTTTCTGTACTGATACTTTTTCTTTTTTCTTCAGATCATTTGGCAGTAGCTATGTTTATCAACAAAAAGGACTTGGACCCATTAAAGAGAGCACTATTCTTGTACTAGATTCTAGTACTTCAGCGGTCCTTCATTCCACAGGAAAAAATCGGTAAGTCTCTTCTGCTTTTGAAAATTCTTTTGATAGGGCTCCCTTGTGTCAGATAAGTTCTGCATTTTATGTTCCGTCATGCACAGTAAGTTTTGTTTTAAGTGATTAATGTTTACCAATGTCTGGAAACTATAACATATATTTAATAGATGCTCATTCTTGCCTTGATCATTGTTCACCTCTTGACCCAGGTGAATACAACCCAAGTGGAAAACAAATGTTCTTCTTAAGAGGCTGTTTGACCTTGGCAAGAGTCTATTCTTGGTTGTCCGGTGCTAAGCAGGCAAGGTCAGGGCTACATTAAGAAGATCATGATCTGGCAGACCAAAAGCAGGCTGTAATTGGGACTGGGAGAAAGATTGAGTTTCATAGAAGACAAACAAGATGATGCAAGACGAGAGGAACCTGTGGCTGCTGCTATGTGTGATGACAGATTGTGCAGACTGATGGGCCAACCCTGAGGCCAAGGCTTTGTAGGCCAGGAGAGATGGGATTCATCTTTAGGGCCAGCTGACAATTGCTGCAGCTTAGGTGGCGCCCTTGCACTTGAATGCTTAGTCAGCTGGGTTTGCAGGGGAGGCAGAGTGTCAGTGGCACAGGAGCCCTGACTGTTGAGTGGCAGGTTCAAGACGCAAACACACCTGGCACCTTACAAGGAACAACAGCTAGACTGTGGTTATGTATTAGGGAAAGGTGGATCTAGTATTTTGGGAAACAGATTCTACTCCAGATCAAGACCTGAGATACTGTTTTTTCTCTGATTAACTCTTTCCATGAGCACTCAACACTAGCCCCCAACTTTATTTTAACCTTTGTTGCATTTCAGAAAAAACGAGTGCAATATCGTATATATGGGGTCAGTTCGGATTGTGCTTGCTGAAGTGACTGCTCTTCACATGTCTAGGAGCAGGATTTGTCCTGCTGCTCCTCCTGCCACACTCTCCCTCTTTCCTGAAGCATTTGTGAGAGCTGTTCATTCAAACTGGCCCTCAGCATTAAACATCAGAGGTCAGGCACTGGCCAGGGCTCATGCCCATCAGAGGGCCCACCTGGCCAGGGTGTCCCCTGAACCGTCAATACTGGTGGCAGTAGATTAGAGGGACCCAATGTACGGGCAGGAGGTGGATACAAGTACAGAGTTGTGCTCCAGGGTCCTTAGCAACTTGACACCTGCACTTCTACCCTCTTTCACATGATTAGGGAAAGGCAGAAGGCATACTGGAAGGAGGAACATGTGTAGTCCTGATCCTAAACGCATGAAGAAGAGCCAGTTTGGTAAGTGTTCCAAACTGGCTTTTGGTCATGTAAGCAGAGTAGGTGAATTTTTACTTTCTTGAAGGTAAGACAGGAAGTATTACCAGTAATTTTTTCAGTTTTCTTTCATCCTTCTAGGTGTGCGCTTTCAAATTGCATGAGTTGTGTATAGTCCAGGAGAACTGTTTAAGATATTAATCAGACAGTATAAAACATTAGTGATACAATACTTATGAACCTCTATGCTGAAAAGGCACAAAAGAGGTGTTTTGTGCCTAGAGGTGTTTGAAACTGTTTGTTTTACACAGAAGTAAGCTCATTGCTTTCAGTAAGACTTAGACTGCAATCCTCTTATATTCAACAAAACCGAACACCTCTATCACATATGGTGAACCTGTTGGTGCGCGCACGTGATTGTGTGTGCGCACACACAAATCCGGAGGAAAATTAAATTAATCCTAGAGTTACAGTATTCCTTTGTTTTTCTTGTTAACTTATAAAAAAAGAATAAATCAAAGCTGGTAGGATAGACAATATCAGCTAGAGTACTGTTTGCAAAATATTAGTGACATCAGTTATACTATCGATTTAGAGAATGAAGGGAATGGAATGCATGTTTGTAGCAAAATCAACAGCATGTCTCCATGGCAGAAGAGAAATTATGAATGTTTTCAATAACTAGTAATTATGTATTTGTGTTTGTACAATTAACTCTTCCTTCCTAGATTTATATTTCTTTTTTTATGCTGCAAGAGAAGAATGTCAGCTAATTATTACTGTTGTATGCTGTGTGCTTGGCAGAAACTATAAATATGTTCTTGTTAATAATAATTATGTTACATTACTCAGGAGTGACAGCAGCAAAGGTAAGAGAATTAAGTATGTGAAGATGTCGGTCCAGGTGTCAGTGTGGTGACTAAATGGAAAATGAAATTATTGTGCCTTGTTGTTTCTGTCCTCTTGATGTAGCTTTCACTTATTTTGTTTGCAGGTTTTATTTACCGCATGGCTTAAGTACAGATAAAAATGGTAACTTCTGGGTGACTGATGTCGCTCTTCATCAGGTATGTACAAATGGCTTCCAGAAGTACGGTACTAACTGTGAGATTCTCAGTTTAACTAGCGCCTGCCTCTTATTAATGACCTGCCAGTATCATTTTTCTCATACTGGAAGGGTATTTGCCAAATGTTCAACTGCTTCATTTAGCATAACAGCCAAGGATTGACATTTTATGCAGAAACACTCCTGAATTAACTCTGTTACATGCTTGATAATGGATTTCTTTATTGGGCTCATGCATATTAATTTATACATAGTTGTTCAGTGCATAAAGATCTTTTCAAAGGGCATGGATGTGATGTTTCCTGTAAACTATAGCTTTCCATATTGTCCTAGCTAGGATATATAATGACCTGAAACTTCTGTACCTTTTTCTGTTGGTAGGTGTTCAAACTGGCACCACGTGGTGTGGAATCCCCTCTGTTGACTTTGGGAAGGTCTTTTCAACCTGGGAGCGACAAAAATCACTTTTGCCAACCAACAGATGTGTCTGTGGATCCACTTACTGGCAATATATATGTTTCTGATGGCTACTGTAACAGTCGTATTGTTCAGTTCTCTCCAGATGGAGTGTTTGTCATGCAATGGGGAGAAGGTACTGAATGAAAACCTTTTTTTTAATGTATCGGTTGGTAAATCTGCTGTTTCTGAATGGCTTGCAGCACACAAGGTGAAGACTAGAGGTTAAGTGCACCTAAATCCCATTGAAATCAATTAGGTTTAAGCACCTAATGTGACATTTAACACCTAGACTGAGAAGCTAACTTTGTGTCCAGGCTGCACCATTTAATTATCCTTCATGCCAATGGTCCTCTATAACAGGGGTTCTCAACCTTTGGAGGCCCGGGTACCCCCTATCACGGTCCAATTTTCTGAAGTACCCCCTGCTAATTAACTTCTAATTAATTGGATTAATCAATCAATTAATTAATTAGGTGATTAATCATTAAATAAAAAAGTACTAAAACAATTTTAAATGTGAAAATGTCTTATTTAACTGTGTGTGTGTGTGTGTGTGTGTGTGTGTGAGAGAGAGAGAGAGAGAGAGAGAGAGACACACACACACACACACACACACACACACACACACACACACACACACACACACACACACACACACACACACACACACACAAGGATCTCTTTTTTCTCCTAGTTACACTTCCCAAAATCAGCTCCTCCCTCCCCCACCCCACCAAAGTACATTTTCCAAAGAACAAAAATAAGCCCAAAACCAAAATCAGAGAGACAGAAGGGCTCCAAAAATAATTAAAACTTAAAATCTATGTTAATTAACACTTAATTAGCTGCTGATGGGACAGATAAGGGGCAGGGCTTGGCGTACCCCCAGCAAGAGGTCCACATACCCCTAGGGGTACCCGTACCACAGGTTGAGAACCCCTGCCCTATAGAAAACTAACATATCAAGGATAACTTGTAGAGAGGGATTTTTTTTAATGTATGAACTTGCATGCAGTCTGAAGCTAGTACTCACTAGGAATAAACCCCACTGATTTCAGTGTGGGATGTTACCACTCCACACATCATGGCAACATGCAGACCTTTGTGCAGCAGTGCCCCATCATTGGAAGTTTTTCTGTTCGTAGAAGGAACTTCTGATAGCAATGTACCAAAGTTTGAATGCAACCAACCTGATAACTTCCTCATACGTTGGTATAGAAAAATATCTCTTTACTTATGAAGTCAAATGATGACCATATATGTGTCCATATTACTGTGCAGTAATGTCCACATCTTCTTATCAGGCTTTCTTGGATCGGTTTGTTATTGACAGCCAAAGCTGCAAACAAGGTGTACAGAGCTGCCTCTGCATAGTTTGAAATCGTCTGTGGTTAATGGAAAACACTTTCAGCATATACAGTATTCATCATTGTTTTAGCTCAAAATATTGATGTTTCTGACCACAGATAGGGAGTTTGGTTTGTGTTGAACTTTAAATGGATATTTTCTGTTTCAGAGACTTCTGTAGGTCAAGCTAAACCTGGTCAATTCAGCGTCCCCCATAGCTTAACTCTGGTGTCTGATTTTGATCAACTGTGCGTAGCAGACAGAGAGAATGGTCGGATTCAATGTTTTAAACCAGAAACTGGGAAATTTATAAGAGAGATCAGACATCCAGCATTTGGAAGAGAAGTATTTGCAATTTCTTATGCTCCAGGTAATGACTTAAAAAAAAACCAACTTCATGTTTTGAGACCTCTCCTGCTTCCTAAATGATAGCAGAAAATACTGTCATTAAGTATAGTATATCATTAAGGACATGCATGCAACAGCTAATGCATTTATTTGAGAAAAAGGGAACCCTTTCTACTTTCTGAAATTCTGCAGCAATCTGCCGTGACCCCTTCAAGCTTATTCTCACCTTAAAATGGTTAACGTTAAATTGATTTTAATGAAAATTTACATTCTTTAAAAAGCAAACTAAGGCAGAGTGTGTTAAGCTTACTCACAGTGGTAGAAAACAGATGTCAGAACCTCCTCAAGTTTAACTATTGTAAAGAGAAATGTCTTGACTAACCATGTTCGCGGGTGCCCCAGGCAGGGCACTGGCAGGTCTGTGCCATTAGGGGAAAAAAGTGGCCGCCTGAGGCTGTAGAGTGGTTCACTGCCAATCAGCAAAACAAGCTTATGCTTTGTGGACTGGAATATTAACAAGGAGAGGGAAACACAGCAAGACATGCTCCTCTCTGTAATGGGCAGCCCAGTCCTGCCTGAGATGCTGTGGCCATACTAAAGGGGCAGCCACTGCATCCTAGGCCCATTGCAGGCTGAACCGGCATGGCCTGGGCTCACCTCGGGGGAAGGGGACATACGTCCCCTTCCTCTTGTGTAAGCAGCACGGACCCCAATGGGCCTTTAAAGCCCTATACGGCTTGGGGCCAGGATATTTGAGAGACCGTCTACTTCTATATAGTCCGACTCTTCTCCTTAGATCATCAGAGAAGGCCCTTTTGCGGGTACCGTCGCCCAGGGAGGTGCGAGGGGCGGTGGCCAGAAGTAGGGCCTTCTCAGTAGTGGCACCAACCTTATGGAATTCCCTCCCCTTTGACTTACGAACTGCTCCCTCCTTGGACACTTTCCGTCGCGGCCTAAAACCTTCTTGTTCAAAGAAGCCTTCTGAGCCTTTACCTTTTTTAACATCTTGCTGGTACGGGTTGGGGTGCTGCTGTTTTTATGATCTTGTTTTAAATGTAATCTTTTAAATCAATTTTAGATGTGTGTATTAGTTTTGTTAACTGTTTTTTACTGCTTTAAAAAGTAATTATATGTATTTTTTGTATTTTCTTTTTTGTTGTAAGACGCCTTGGGTCCCTTTGGGGAGAAAAGCGGCATAAAAATATTGTAAATAAATAAATACTCAGATGCGCGCCAACACTAGAGCTGGCATGCGTTCAGGGAGACCATGTAAGGCCAGCCCGGGCTGGGATGAGGCAACTCAGCGCCGATATCCCTGCCCCGTCCCTCGCCGCCCTCCCCCCACCCCTGTGCCAACCGGCATGGGACCTACCTGTGGCAGCTGGCGCAGGTCCAGGTCGATGGCTTAGTGAGCGGTGCCTACCTCCGTGCCAGCACCGCAAGGAGCTGCAAATGTGCTTCACGGCAAGTTTGTGATTCCTTAGGCTGCCGGAGCACTTGTTCCACCGGCCTAACTTTAGGCAGTAAGGCATATACCAAAGCTAGAGCATGTGAGAGGTCGGGGGGGGGGGGGGATAAAGGCCTTTCCTTGTAACTGTATGAGGAAACTCCAAACATTGCAAAAGTGGTACAAAGATGGGGCTTGGGATTCTAAAACGTATTATGTGTTAACACATTATGGCCAAACTAGACATTACTCATCTGACTTGTTTAATAGACTTCCTGTGCTTTTGTTTAATGGCAAGCAACTGTGTGTGTGTGTGTGTGTGTGTGTGTGTGTGTGTGTGTGTGTGTGTATGCGCGCACTTTCACTTCTGTCCAAGGGCCTTTGGAAACACGAACAGGGAGGGGTCATAGTTCAATGTTAGAGCACCTGCTTTGCATGCACATGGTCTCGGTTTCAGTCTCTGGCATCTCCAGTAGGACTGGGAAGAACTTACCATCTGAAACTTTGGAGAAGCTGCTGCCAGTGTAGATAATACTGAGCAAGATGGACCAATGATCTATCTGACCTGGTTTAAGCACTTTCCTGCATGTTAGGTAATTCTTGCAGCTCTTTACATAGTGTGGATCTCAGACCATTTCAAGATCCATGGTACCTCTTACTTGCCTAGAGATCCTCAGTTAGATTCCCAACTTCCACCCAGCTGGCGATCTGATTACAGCTAACTGTATAAAAATAAAATACCATACTAAACGCAGTAATAAATGTGCCTCCTCTTGAGACTGGTGTCTGTAAACATGGTTGCTTTTTGATGTTTGCAGAGTCAGAAAGCTGGTACATAATTTTAAAAGATATTTTCAAGTGCCATTAAAGAAAACAGCAAAAATATTTCTACTTCAGTAGAGGAAGAAATTATATATTTCAACAGGAGGGAGAGCATGCTGGGGATTAAACTTCTTAATTAAAAACCCAAGCATTAAAGAAGCATTTAAAAACCCAAGCATTAAAGTGCAAACATCTGAAAAATGCAGCATTATTGAGATAATATTCTAGTATTGAAAAAGTTTGCAGTAGCCAGCTTACAAAAGTAAACATAATTTCAAAAACATACACTTTAAAACTGCTTTTCAAAATCCTATTGCAGCCTTGCAAATAGGTATGTTTGGGGGGATCACAACTCACTCCCTGCTTTGTGCCACCTTGTGTAGCCATGTTCTTCTGCTGTTTCCCCGAGAAGAGAAACCACCTAGCGAAATGCATTGCTATGCTTATGATAGCAGCAGCCCAGGGGGAAATTGGAGAGTAAAGTTGAATTAGGTATTCCCACAAATTCTTGTTAAACCAATAGTACAGGGGCATGTGAAGCAGCGTGAAACTGCAGGGGGGTATTTGAGAAGGGGGGTTGTGGGTTGTTGGATGCCTGGAAGCCATTCTGGCCCCATCACTCTTCCTTTGATAAACAGTCAATCATAAGGTTTGCTGTAAAAACACTTTGTGATCATGTTATCCTCTATGTTGAGCGGTGTCTTTGTATTAAGGCTCAGCTATGCTCCTGTCTATTCTTTGTGAGGTTCACAGGCATATCCACTATGCATTCACTCTTCTTCAATTTTCAGCTCACTGTGGTCTCCTGGTCCGGGCAGGAGAAATGTCAGCAATAGGGTTCTTTCATGCTGCAGATTTCCTGCTCTTGAAACGACAGCTTCTCGGGCTACTGTGCTTAGTGCTGAAGCTCCTTTTGTGGCCATACAAGTATTTCCACGGAGGCTTCCCTGAACCAGTCAGAGAGAGTATGGAGCACTAACTTCCTGGAGTTCTCATGCATTTCTTGTTCATAGGCTACATAGCTCCTTATTTTAATTGATTCTAACTTGGAGTACTGCCAATAGCTTTCTTGCAATCTCAGCTGAATCACTTACATCTGTGTTTTGTGTCAGGAGAGGTCACCGCTCTTCCCAATTTCGATTTGAATGACTGTTTAAGAGGGCTGTGAGCCCCTGCACATCTGTAGCTACCACTAACTAGCTCTTTAAGCCTGCAGTCCTGTACAGGGTTACCTGGGAGTTGATCCCGGTGACATTTACTTCTGAGTAGATGTGCACAGTATTGCAGTGGAAGACTATCTCTGTCCTACATCATTGTGCTTAGAGTGGGGGGTGTAAAAGGGAAGAAAATACTCTCGACCATACAGAGATCACTGAAGACTGAATGTATGCTTGTAGGTGGTCTGCTGTTTGCAGTTAATGGAAAGCCTTTCCCTCGAGACACGGAACCGTTGCAAGCGTTTGTGATGAACTTTTCAACTGGAGAAATCATTGACACTTTCATTCCACTTAGAAAGGTAACACGTTGTGAAGCATCTCTTGTTTTTATTAAAAATGTATGAATATTCTTCTTTTTTCTTCCCTTTCACGCTTTTGTGCCCACTTTAAAGTTTAGCAGAAAGTTTCTTAAATTAACTAGCAAAGAAAACCAAATTTGTTGAATCTTGGGTATGTTATACTTTAGGGCAATAAAACTGATATTCTATTTGTCAATCCAGTCACCATTCTAAAACAAGAGGGCAGCTAAGACTACAGGAAAGCACTCATATTTTAGAGTCCCTACGCCTGGATCAAAGAAGTATGCAGTAGCATTTTCTCACAAGTCATGGCACTGATGCGAGCATGCCACGTCAAGCTTTGCTAGCCCTGAAGTACAGAACAAGCTGTTGTCTTTTATATTTTACAATGAATCAAATGCTAACTTGATCATTTGTCTCTTCCCAGCCCCCCATACATACTTCAGTTGGGCTGTTCAGTTCTAAACTTTCTGCAAGAATCTTCATGCAGTTATATGTTCATTTATCATTACAGTATTTTTAAATAGGGACACTTTTTTTAAGTATAAAACTTCCCTGGGGCTCAGGGGAAAGGGTTTTTTATGACCTCACAGACAAGGTACAGCCAAGCAGTACAAACCATAACTTGAAACATGCAGAGCTAGGACCAAGAGAGGGAAGGTATATTCGGACTGAATGCAGGGAGGTAATTTCTGGAACAGTCTTGCTACTCTAAAATGTCGTGTCTGCTTTCACATTAGAGTTCCCTGTGTACGTGTGAAACTTTCCCTTCCATTCGATATAGTGTGAATCCTGTATTCTGCAGTCTTCAAGACTGCTAGCAATACGTTTAATCTAATGCTTTGTGGGACTTGCTTCCTCAGAATATGGTGGTAGCCCACAGCAAGACAGCATTAAAAAAATCCTGGCGGTTATACTTTTTTCTCTAATCATTAATTGGGAAATAATTAGCTAGAACTGGAGTAACCTTTGTCACCTCAGCCACCCATGATACTTCCGAAAACATCGGGTACTATCTTCTGTCAAAGATGAGCAACAGGCTAGATGTGGGGTTACTCCAATAGGATTTGCCCTTTTCTGAATCCTAGAAGAGCAATATTGTGAACATGCCCTCATTCCAAAACATAGTTACTGATTGGTTGCTGAGCAGCAGGAGAGGCTGGTCTTTTTCAAATGTTCTTACTGATCCCTGTTGCTTTGGGTATGGGTATTTCCACAAAATAAATCTGAAAGAGAGTGAATTTAAGCTGCATGGTGACAGATGAAGTGCCTACATTAATAGGAACCTGTGTCTGTTGAGGGATCAATAAACTTCTGTGGTTGGTTGGAGAGATTTGAAGGGTTTCTAGAGGGGGGGAAAAACCTTTAAAGCAAGAATATGCACCTCTAGAGAGAGAGAAGCCATCTGTGCAGGATTCTCACTCTTGTGCCCTAGCTCTGCAATGTGTGGGATGGTACAACGTGCATAAAAGCATTTGAAAGTGGAAGTTTGCATTTGAGCTGATGTGATGACTCTCAGTTTTTATAACGGTTTTTGCATTTGGGCTGTTTTATATTTATTTAATTTATTTAAAGAATTTGTATCCCGCCTTTCTCCCAGCAAGGGCACTCAAGGCGCCTATTTAACGTAAACTGCATTGAGGGCCTGGTCTAGGTTGAAAGGTGGGATAGTAATTATGATAGTGGAAGCCCGCTGCTGCTAATCCTGTAAAACAGTCATTATCTCCTGTGGCTTTCAGAAGACATTCTACACTTTTGGGATGTCTCCCCTCCACCCCCCTGCAACAGCAGGCTGAATCACACTTCAAGCAACAGCTTCATACTTCAAGAGGGCTATCCCACTCTTCCAGCATGGTAGCCTAGTGGCTATGAAGCTCCTGTCACCTCCTCCACTGTCAGAGTTACTTCATTCATTCATTTAGTGTCCCTTGCGATCATCTCTCATAGTTCAGACTCTATACTGCTGGGATCACAACATATTCTCTTAGAGGAAAAAATATGTGCTCCAAACTGATTTGTCCTCTTTGGAGTCCACCCTTGGATGGGTACTCCTCTCATACATACTGAAAGTGCGGAATACCCCCTTTCAGGGGAGGTGCTACCCTGAAGGTTTGGAATGCCCTCTGGGAGTTGTTTAAAAACAAGAATTCATGATAAGAAACTTCCTTTTCCAGTGAACAAAGATAAAAAGAGATTGTTTGCTGTTCCAATAAGCTGGCTACTTTTAAATTGTGCCACACACAATTTCTGGCTTGGATTTTACTCTGCACATAGCAGCTTATTGCTTTATATGGAAAGTCCTTTTATTTAATTAGGCTACAGCCACAAATAGGCAGAGTTCAAGCCAGGAAATAAATTTGATTTGTTAAGCCAAATAGAGAGGAGAGATTTCACTAGCCTGGAGGCCAAGTCACTACATTACAATTTGTTTTCCCTTTCCCATTCCTTTCTTCTCACTTGTCTGAAGCCACCACCATGCATGTAGTGTCAGCATGCCACCAGATTAAAATTAATTAGTACTTGGGATTCTTGTTTGCTTTGAAAACTTAAACCCAATGTCAGATGAGCCTTGAATAAATTCCATTAAGAGACAGTTGTTGACAACAGACAGCAAACAGAATTGCCTATTAAACTCCAATAAAGATCTAGACCTTAATGTACCTTGCAACACAATCCTATGCATGCTTGCTTCTGAGTAGACATGCATAGGATTGTGCTGTTAGGATCCCTACTAGGCAGGATATTCTGGGGTCGTGTGTGTGTCCTTTTTCCCTTGTGTCTATAATGCAGTGTATATCTTGACCATTCCTTGGTCTTGCATTTGACCATGCAAACTTCTGTCTCTTAGTAGGGAAGGTCTTCACTCCATACCTACAGTTATGATTAGTGCTGGGAACTACATTTCCATTAATTTGACATCACTGGACTTCCTCCACACTCTTATGCATTTTCATTGCCATTGAAACCTTCCCCATTGTATCGGACAAGATGTTAATTCCACTTCTTAAACAGTTGAATAAAAGGGTCTAAATGGTCTGATTTTATTCTATTGTGCAGATTCTTTTTAATGTGTTGTCTGTTTATCTTGCAGAATTTTGAAATGCCACATGATGTTGTTGCTTCAGAAGACCGAACAGTGTACATTGGTGACGCTCACACCAACACAGTATGGAAATTTGCATCCACAGAAAGTAAGTTATATTTGCACCTTGAAATTCTTGTAAAGCATCAGATGTTACTTGCAGGCCTAGATCTCTCCAAGGACTCTGCTTTCTTAACTCGTACCTTAAAGGTACATCTGCATCAAGACCTTGAAAAGGGTTTGGAAGTGTTTCTGATGTACCTCCCAACCTCACAGTTTATACAGATGAAGATGCAGGTGTTATGCTAATGCACTGCATGTTCCTTGAAGTCCATTACAAAGAATAGGCCCACTATCGGCACCACCCAGCGCTGGCACCAGGCAAAGCCCTGCTCTTTTCCTAGGGGCAAAGTCCCACACTGGGTACCATGGCACCCACCACGCACCTCCAGCTGACACATTGGGCACTACTGTTGCCACTGGTAGTGGAGGTTCAGGAGTCAATCAAGGCGTGCTCTGGCTGATGTCCCGCACCCATCAGAGGGGCCCCACCTGGCTGGGCCAACTCCTGAACCCTCGGTACCAGTGGCAGCAGTAGTGGTTTTCCACTGGTATGCTAGTTTTCTGTTACCATCATAGGAAGAGAGAGTACTGGATTCCTATACTTCAACTTCAGTTGCAAGGGAGCAACCTGGTTTGAATGTACCCTGGGAATTTCCACAGCCCCCCCCCCCATCTCCATTTATGGGAGAACTTCTATACCTCCTAGTTTTCAAAAATCCAGAATTCCCTTGTGTTCTTATTCATAGTTCAATAGATATTAAATTTTTAAAAAGAATAATTTAAACAGCCGCAGAATTAAGAATCTGAACAGCATTCAATGTTAGGTGCCCTGCAGGACATCATGTGTCTTGTTTTTCCACTTCTACTCCTTTAGTGGTTCACCAAGGTGGTTTTCAATACTAAACACTGTGTTTCCATGCCTGGTTTATTATCCTATTAGAGAGATCACTTCATCTCCAACTTCGTCCCTCAGCATCTGGCATTCGATGTCCACTGACACGTCGACTGAGAATTGTAGTCACTCCACTGGCTGTGTGGCTTAATTTTCACTTTCCTAAGCCATTTTTGCATCTTGTTAACCTAAATAAGTTGCTCCCACTGGAACGCTTGCTGCTATTTGGTCATTAAAGCTGGCACCTGATCTTGGCTGAAGGTGTCCCTTTCATTAGCTTTGTGTTTAAATAGATCAACTCACAAATTGTTTGCTTTAACAATTCTGTTCATTGTTTTTCCCCCCTCCAAATTTATCTTCCATATTCTCTGCCAGAAAAAGGCCAGAAAATTGTGTGCAATAAAAAATGGTGAGAGGAGAAAAAGAAAAATCTAAATGCACAATTTAAAACCAGAAATAGAACACTTTAAACACAACCCAGTAAGATGTATGTTGTATTGAAATACAAACTACAAAGCAAAGTTTTCTCATCTGGAACAGATAGAGCGACAAAGGAAACTGTTTCTATCTAATAAAAGAATGTTTGATAGGTATATTAAATGATTGTTTGCTTTGTAGCCCATCTTTCAATTCAGAAAAATGCTTATATAAAATAATGAAGTACAATTAAATTATGGCTGCTTCCAACTTCTCGGGCAGACTGATCCTGACTAACAGCGCAATCCTACCCAGCTCCTCCACTGGTGCAGCAGTGGTGGATGGCAGAACGGGAGGCTTTGGAAGGGAAAGGGGATTTCAGGATCGGTCTGCCCAAGAAGTTGGAAGCAGCCATAATTTAATTGGGATACATGCTGATTTTCATACTATAACTAATGTATTTTGGGCACAGAATGGGACTTTTTTGATGCAGAATGTTGTGGTGTAGTATAGGGATATTTTTGAAGAGAGGTGTGTGTTCATTCTTAGTTTAATTGATGTATTTTGGCATATAGTGCAGATAACCCTGAGCTTACTGTTCTGATGTTCTGTGCAGAAAACCCTTCAGTATATGGTTTTAGGGAGATGTATTACCTACTGCATCCCGTAGGTTTTGCATATATTACCAATTAAGACCAGCTCTGCTAGTCTTTTGTGGTGTTTTGCAGACCTGGGGCTATCACTGCCTCACTGAATCACACAAGTCACACCGCCTTAAACGTGATTTTTGTTTTGCAGAAATGGAGCATCGGTCTGTTAAAAAGGCAGGAATTGAGGTACAGGAAATTAAAGGTTAGTCTTTTCTGAGCAACATTATTTTGAATGCTTAGGGAAAGATGATGTCCATGTATCATTGCAAGCTGGGGTAAAAGATGTTCAGATGATCTTCCTCAGTAACTTAGTAGTGATTGTGAATTCCCTATGCAAGTAACTGTCTGGAAAGACACTTCTGTTACCAATTTAAAAAGATAATGTTTGACACTTGAAAATGTTGATGTATTCCTAAATGCTAAAGCACTAGGGGTTATGATCAGCTCTCTGTTGGCAAGGTAGGTAAGAGTTTAGGCTACATGCTGCAAAGATCTTAGTGGCTCAGACATGGTCCTCCTTCTGAGCTTTGAAAAAAGACAAATATCAACAGACAAAAAAAACCTTAATGTGTTAAATATTTCCTAAAATCTGCACTTTAAAATGGGCAATGATTTCAGATACCCATGTACCGGTACATAAAAAGCCAAATAGCACAGAGGAAAACTGCACATTATATGCTAATTTTGAGTAGAGAATTCAAAATTATGGCTCCATCCAGTAACTTTCTCCTCGGGGGGGGGGGGGATCAGATGTTCTTGCACATGCATGTTGAGCCCAGCTGGAGGGAGGAAGCCACTGGGGGATGTTAGGAGTAGATAGGAAGAACCGCCTCCTTCCTCTATCCCTTCTGTGCTCTAAATTCCTTTCTCTCAAAGCAACTTGCTAAACAAAACAAAACCAGAAGGACTATTTGGGGCAGATTATTAACTTATAGTGAAAAGAGTCAATGTAGATAGTCTCCCAGTATAGGCTTACTAAGAGCAGGGTTAAGGCCTTGTGGATGAACACCCTCCTCCTCCTCTCCTCAAATTGGTTCCCCTTGGCCAGGACTGCACTTCAGGAGCTGCCAGGCAATGGCGTCGCTATAATGGGGCCAGGGGGAGCAAATGCCCCCGGGGGGACAACCGCAGTCTACTCTTGAGGAGGAGCTGTGACGGAATTTTTGAGCTCCGCAGCTGCTTTTTTGCAGCCAGAGGGCTGTGTGAGCAGCCGTGGAGCACAAACAGGCAGAAATCAGTGCATTTGTGGGACCCTACCTCCCTGAGTCTTGGAAGGCTTCAAATGAAGCCTTCCAGGAGTGCAGGGGGTGGGGCGATTACGCAAAATGCTTCATCAGGGCCCCCCCACGTGACCCAGCTAGCAACGCAACTGCTGCCAGGAAACGTCTTCCTTAGCCTTCTCTTCCTTATTGCTTACTCTCTCTCTCTCTCTCCCCCCTCCCTCTCTCTCCCTCTCTCTCTCTCCTACATAGGCACAGCAGACCCAAAATCTCACAAGAACAGGTGTCTTGTGTGATTTGACAGTTTCTCCCCTATCCAGCTGTAACAGCAGGTGGCCACCTTCAATGCACAATGATGCAGCCTTGCCAGAATAGAAGTTTCAGTGGGACCATTTCAGATCCCTTTCCAAAAACTCACTGAATGGTTTAGAACTCATTTGTGTTTAAAAAAAAAGAGAAAATGAGATTGTTGAAAGACCTACTTCACAAAATTGTTGCAAGGCTAAATAAGCATTGCAATGCAGTTTGCGTGCATGCATAGACACACACACAGACACGCAAGCAAGCAAGTGTTGGAAATCTGAAATGGACAGAGAGTCCATTATGTATTTAACCCCTTCAAACAAACAACTAGTTTGACATGGGGGCAAACTATATGTTACACTCAATGTGCTTTTAAGAGGCTTGCCTAAAACCAGAAATGCCTCTTGAACCAAAGCAGCCAAGGAAGAAGGCCCGCCAGATCAAAATTGTGCCACGCAGGGAGAGCTGGGGGCGGGCGGGGGGATTAACCCACCTCTGCAATATGTGCATGCACACACAGAGCTATTTTGCTCCTGAAACAGCAAATAGCTGTTTTGGGGAGGGGACTGTGGTGTTAGGAAAATAGCACGTGGGAGGGTAACTCCTTGTGCATTAAAGTCTTGATTTATTAACAATTTTGAGTTTTAAGCACTGTCAGGGAAGGTACCAGGAGAAGATAGGCTGCCCGAGGGTAGTAGTGCCTACTAGTTAGCCCACATGTACCTCTTCTTGCTCTCTGCTTTCCCTTTTTACTGGGGCAGCAGCTGAATGTGGAGGGAAACTGGTAGTTGTATCCAATGCTACCATTCTAGGCTATAGAGACCAGGCAGAAGGGGGGCTGGTCGGGGGGGGGGGAACCCTTCCAGGAGAGCACATTGAATCCCAGGGGTTCATATTAGAAATCAATTCATAGTTGTGCCTGTGAGCAGTTGGACATGGCAACCCATTGCATTACCCATGAACATAAACTAGGCAAGGAAAGAGTCAAATCTGCCGAATCCTATCCCCCTTCCTGAGCTTGAAAATCCGATATGGAGCTACTTGGATTTGTGCTAGCTATTTGGCTGCCACACATCCAAGTAGCCCCATAGAGGCTGCTGGAGCTCAACATGGGGTAAGGGAATGAACGTCCCCTTACCTTGAGGAGACCTCAAGCAGCCTCCAACCCCTCGCTGGATACAGCGGAGACGGAGCTGCTGCATCCCAGCACGGGGCTTTGGTTAGGATTACAATGTCAGTAATTTACTCAGAGCCCAATCCTATGCTTGTCTGCTCAGAAGATATTCCAATGTAGGGGCGGGGCCGTAAGTATCGCTCCGTTGTAATCCCTTTACCGAGCGAGCAGGAGGTGGCCCCACCCCCTCACTGACCGAGCCTTTCCCCTGCGGAGAAAGCAGCAGGCAGGGTCTCTTGCCTGCTGCTTTCTCTGCAGGGGAATGGTTCCAACAGTGAGGGGGCGGGGCCGCCTCCTGCTCGCTCGGTAAAGGGACTACGACGGAGCGATACTTACGGCCCCGCCCCTACCGGAGCGATGCCACTGCTCCCAGGCAAATGTAGATAGGACTGCAGCCTTAATATAACATGTAGTTTGACCCTAACTATTTGTCCATGTATGACAACTTCAAAAGTTAATGCTTATCTGGGGGAGGGGGAAAAGAGATGGACTCTCTGGCTGAATCCACCCAAGAATGATTATGGAAACTTGCAGCAACACAAAGGATGCATACAAAAATTAGTGCGTATGTTGTTGATCATGGTGCAGTTTGTCTTGTCTCTTGTTAGAAATTTATAATTCTTATCCTCTGCTGTGTGTGTGTGTGTGTGTGTGTGTGTGTGTGTGTGTGTGTGTGTGTGTGTGTGTTTTGGATGGACCAGTACAGGCTGCAGATCTTGAGCATAGTCATCTTCTAGCTCTTGTTCCTGTTAATTACTGTTATCTATATGTTCCCAAATAAACTTGTACAGTATATTCCAAGTTAATTGGCATGCTTTGAAATAGTTCATCAGTGTTAAATCTCTTCCTTTTTTAAAGAAGCAGAGGCTGTTATAGAAGCCAGATTGACAAACAATCCCATGTCAAAGGAATTGCTGAAGAAAGAAGAAAAGCCCGTGTCAAAAGAATTGCTGAAGAAAGAAGAAAAGCATCATGTGGTCCAGCAGGCCAGCACTGGAGTGTCTTTTGTTCTTATTACAACACTTCTAATTATTCCTATTGTTGTCCTCTTGGCAATTGCGGTATTTATTCGGTGGAGAAAGACAAGAGTCTATGGAGGTAACCAGAACTTAAACTTGGTTACAACAAACTTTTAATATCTAAACCCTTCATAGAAATAGTGCAGTGATTCTGTCTCACTCATTTCCCACCACTGTACACCAGACAAATTTGGGCAGACAAAAGTTGCTCCAAAGATGTACAACTCACATTATATCTCTGTCCTCAGCTCAGAAAATGGCTATTTATGGTCCTTTCACTTTGCAGGATGCATTATTCTAAAGCAATTTGATGTATTAGCAAGGGGAGTTGAAACCAACGTGGAGATGTTCAAAACGGTAGCTAACGAAAATGCACCCAATTATGCCAGTGGTCTTGCTGTCTTCTGCTTGTTCCAAATAGGATCTCTTCCCCTTGGGTGTTTCCATATTATTCTTTAGAATCCATCTGTGCATCCCTTAATTCAACATTCCATCTGTATGTGCTAAACAAATAACACTCTTTACCTTCTGTTTTTAAACTTCTGTAATGTAGTGATCCAGAGTTATGGCACTAGTTTACTTAGGTGCCATAAAGATACACACAGCAACATTATTTCAGCTGTGCTGCACATGAGTACAAAATGTGAAAACCTGTCCCCCTGCTAGCCCTAAGAACAAATCCATGCCATAATCCAAGTTTTGTCTTGAGATTTGACTACCCATAATTTGCAAATGCATGTAATGGAACCCCTTTTTTTTCAAAGAGAAAAATAGCTGGGAGTTTGGGTGGAATTTTGAGTAGAAAAGGAACAGGGAATGAGTGAGTCTAACTCTTCCTACACACTATCCCTCGACTCCAAATACATTGCCCAAGCAGCTTTTATTGTCAGGTTGGGAGAATTGATTGACAGTAGGGGAAATAGTAAACACGACCTCCCCTGCCACTTATTTGCTTAAAATCTCACCCTCCCAGCTGCTGCTACTTTTCTTTTTCTGTGGGGCTTCATCACATAGGTTTGCACAAAATGTGTTTTTAGTAAAACTGAGCTGAAATGGGGGTAGGGTGGAGTGTAGTGGAATGAGGAGTTAAGAAAAAAAAAATACCCCGTGCAAAATGTGCCCCTCCCTTTTGTCAGTAATTCAGAGAGGGCTGTGAAATGTGGCAGGTTTTTTGTTCAGGTTGGAGACCAGAAAGCATTGTCCTCACTCTCATTTAGTGTTAGATAGCTAATCCAGGTCACCTAGTACAGTACAAACCTACTTTGGGCCATCATGGCATCACGCTGGCTATAGTGTTCCTCATTGGCTGGAATTGTATAGCCAGCAAAAAAAATGCAGATAAGGTGCCCGCCGTATCCTCAACAGGATGGGGCCTGCCCCGGCACAGCCAGAGGCCTCCTGGGAGTAAATGTGTCCCTTTACCCCAAGTAAAATGCCAGCCACCTTGATGGGACTACTCGAATGTACGCCAGCTATTTTGCAGGTGCACATTCGAGAGCCCCATGTAATGGTGGCCAGACCTGGGAAGGGGGACAGGATATGGCAGAGGAGGTCTCCGACGATCCCTCCCCCTTCCCAGGCCTGGCCGACCAATCCCACTCACCCCCAGAACACCCCGTTCCACCTTCCCCATGTTTCTACGCCACCCGGCAGGGAGCTCACCTTCCCCGGCAGGCACCAGCTCCGGATCTGCAGCGAGTAGAGCAGTGCTGGCGTTGCCTACTCACCGGGTGCTGTAAACGTGCTTTACAGCACGTTTGCAACACCCTAGACCAGCGGAGCACAGCCCCGCCAGTCTATTTCTAGACAAGATTGGGCTGTTAATTCATGCTTGTAAGCTGCTTATCACATTTCCTTTTCTTAGCCAGTCTTAAGCATTTCCAGGTGCACCTCTGAAATACGTTTCAGAGGTGACTTGCAGTCTAGTGTGATATGCCCTATGAATGGACTGCAGTAGAAAACTTAGATGGATTGTTGCTTTCCAGCTAGAAACACCAAAACTTGGTCTCAGACTGTGTAATTTTGATTCTCTTTTTCTTCTACGCAGCTTGGTTTGCTCAAGCCTGCTTTGTTTTCCAGTGTGTGTTGTATAGCTATAATTCTGCTCTAGGGTTCTGGCTCCTGACTTAGAAATGTCTCTCATTTTTATAGCCGATGCTGAACATAAACTTGATTCAAGTTCAGGGAGAATCCTGGGAAGATTTAGAGGTGAGTAAAGGGAAAGGTCTGGTTGTTGCACTCCTAAAAGTCAAAGATCGTTTCAGGGCAAACAAACACCAGCCCATGCAATGCTTGAAAGCATACGTGGTGTGTCTACCTCTGTGGACCTGTGGGGGGGGGGGGGGGAGAATTTTCTGGCTCAGTCGCCTGCAAAGGTGTGTAATTACACTTTGCTTTGACTCACTCTTCATTCCATGTTAAACGCCTGCCTGCTCCTAGTACATGTTGTCTCTCTTTCGGTAATGATCCCTGCAGTCGTTCCTAATAGGAAGCCTGTAGCGGTGGTGGTGAGTCATCCCTTTATCTCCCAAACAAAGCACATGGCCTTTGAGGGGCTGCTGATTGAGTGGAGTCTGATGAAGAACACAAGTAGGCTCCTGGAGAGAGCAAGCAGTCCTTGGAAACTGAACTCTGTTCCAAACCTTTCCATTAGGAAAAAAAATCCATGCTGCAATCATTTGCTTCATCCTGAATTTAAAATAATCCATGAGCTTATTTTAAAAGAAGGGTGAAGAGGCAGGGAAGAGGCAAGAGGCTATATATACTGTAGCTAGTGTGACCCCATATTGTGACTATGTCATCATGTCTCACTTGCCCTGAAAGAGTACTCAAGTGCCTTTTATGTAGTAATTTTATTCTGTCCCCAGCAAGAGTAGGCTGCCCGAGAAGACAGACTGGCACTGCTAGGGCTGCAACCCTGAACTCCAAGTAAAGACAATCGTATCTAGTAGTAACTGACTTCTGTGAATATTTTCTGAAAGTATTTCCATTTGCAGGCAAAGGTGCTGGTGGCCTTAACCTTGGGAACTTCTTTGCCAGCCGTGCAGGCTACAGTCGAAAAGGGTTTGACCGGCTTAGTACTGAAGGAAGCGATCAAGAAAAAGATGAGGACGATGCCACCGATTCAGAAGACGACGACTCTGTGCCTCCACCTCCAGCGATACCCCCACCATCCTGAAACGGGCCTTTGATTTCTACATTGTATGACTCTACAAAGATTGCCAGATTTAGCACGTTTTAAATTTTGTGTATTTAATTGTAAACTGTACTAGTCCTATGTGAGGCTGTACACTATTTTTTTCCTTTTTTTTTTTTTGCTTCAGTTTGGTTTTGGGGTGTGAACATTTCATATCAGTGCCATTGTCTTATGTGAACCTTTTAATAAAGCAGAAAAAAAATCCCATTTTAATTGCAGTAATGATTTTAAAGTAATAGTATTTGCTCCTTTCTGTTGGGGACCTTCTCTATATTTGTAAATAAGTCCCAACCTCTGCTTTAAAAAAAAATCCCATTTACAGTTTTTTTGTGCCTTTTCACTTTCAATGCCCTTAACCTATCACAGAACAGAGAGAATACAGTGCCAGAAGGAGACAAAGCTGCTAAAAAAAACCCTATTTTTTAAAAAAAAACACATTAGCATTCTGTTGCTTTTGAGGGAAAGATTTTTAAAAAGTCTCTATTTAAAACGTTTTTTCTTCTTCCTGACTTTGTGTGTTTCCAGGATGTCTTATTTTTAGATGGTTACACTGTTAGAACACTATTTTCGGAAGCTGAATGTAATTTGTGTAATAAAGTGTTCGCAGAGCATTAGCTGTCAGAGTGTATTTTGGAATTATTGCATTTGGGGAAGGGAGGGATCTTTGTATGCAACTTTTGTACCATTACCTCAAACCACTTACTACAAAGTTTTATTAGTGTTTTCTCCCAGCAGGGTGAGGACAAAACAAGAAAAGAAAACCAAAGTGCTATTTTGTATGAAAGTTAGAAGATGTTTGTTACATGGCATTTGTTTTAAGCAAAAAAAAGCTAAAACCCAACTTGAATTACATGTATAAAATCAAGCTTTGCTTTTTTTTTTTAAAAGGAAAATCTGGCCTGTATAGCCAAACTCCAAGGTATGTACTCCAAATAAAACATTATCAGAGCTAAGAGGAAACCTGTGTCTCAACTTGCATAGAACGAATTTTCACTTGGGTACATTTCCTTCCCTATTCATACAGTATAGTCCTTGCTATCCTAGTATGAACATACAGATTTATTAGTTAGCATTTTAGAAATAATAAACATTTTTATCCTGCTTTCTCAAAGGAGCTCAGGGTCGTATGCACGGTTCTTACCCTA
This sequence comes from Plestiodon gilberti rubricaudatus, assembly GCA_026170595.1. NCBI lineage: Eukaryota > Metazoa > Chordata > Lepidosauria > Squamata > Scincidae > Plestiodon > Plestiodon gilberti. Next base: position 45,627,656 of record JANXHW010000002.1, read on the forward strand.
CCCCCACCCGATCCTGTGAGATGATTGGCCCAGAGTTGTCCCACGGCTGAGGCTTCCCGACAGATCGGACATTCTGATACAGGGTCCGATGGTCCATCCCAGACCCGAACTGCTGCAGCTCGCAACCTGGAGGCTGAGCGGCAGGAACTAATCGGGTTGGGGTACTCTGAGTCTGTACCACACACGTTATTGTCCGATCGCAGGTCCTCCACTAACCGAGTATATGGGAACACGTGGTGGGTATTTTCAGAATGGTGCAGTGCTCAAAGGGTGAAGCCTCGCTGTGCTCAGGTCAGGCACCTGCTAGAATTCTACAATCAGGTTTAAATAAAGGGTTGAGTACAGCCAAACTTAAGAGGCAGGTGTCTGCCATTGCTTACATTATGGGGTATCCCAGGGGACAGTCATTACGTCGCCACCTTCATGTGAAGAAGTTTTTGAAGGGGATGGCATTGCTTTAACCCACATGCGGTGCATTGGGCACCTACGTGGGATTTATTTGTAGTTTTAAGGGCATTAGCTAAGCCGCCTTTTGAGCCTATGGCCACGTGTCATTTACGTGAGTTATCATTCAAAACAGTGTTTTTGGTGGGGGTTACGTCTGCCAGAAGGGTTTCAGAGCTGGCGGTGTTATCGGTTCGCCAGGACCTTTGTGTGTTTCAGGAGGACAGGGTGGTGGTGAGGACCGACCCGGCTTTCCTACCCAAAGTTAACTCAAGTTTTCATAGGTCAAATAGTTCTCCCATCGTTTTGCCCTAAACCAGTTTATCGGAAGGAAAAGGAATGGTATAAGCTGGATGTCAGGCGAGCTTTGAGTTTTTACATTTCCAGAACAGCTGAGTTTAGAAAAGGGGAATCACTCTTCATTGCTTATAAGTCTCAGCGGAAGGGTATCGGAGTTTCCTCCTCCATGATATCTAGGTGGATGCGGGAGGCCATTGCCTTAGCTTACAAGTCTGGGGGGTTAGAACCTCCTAAAGGCTTAGTGGCTCATTTGGTAAGGGGGCAGCAACTTCGGCTGCGAACAGAGCCTTTCCTACCTTAGAGACCGTCTGCAGAGCAGCGACCTGGAGCTCGCCACACACTTTTGTCAGGCACTATAAGGTGGATGCTTTCAGCTTGGGGGATGGGGCTTTTGGTAGGCACATCCTTCAGAGCGTGTTGGGCACCAGCCTCAGTTAAAGTTCCCCCCCAGATTAGATACAGCTCGGGTATATCCCAGCTCTGTCTACACTGACCCAGCACTGGAACCACTGGAGAATGGGAGGTTTGAACTTACCAGTGAACTCCCCTTCTCAGTGGTTCCAGGCTGGGTCAGTGTCCCCACCCTGGAATCTGAGTCTGGTGGGACTGCAGGTGTTGGTTGTTGGGGTTGATACATTTTGGCTGACAGGTGTTGTTCAAGTTTAAGGCACCTGTGCTGTTGACTGGTGCTGGCCAGGATCTGCCACAGGCGGTTGTGCCGCTGACTGGGTGAAAGTCCTGTGCCGGGAGGGGCGAATCGAGGCTTTGTAGTCTAGGGTTCAGCAGGGCTCCTCCCCTTGGGAAGATTTGGATCATCTGACCCTGCCTATCCAGGAGGGAGGAGCTACTCAGCTGTCTACACTGACCCAACCTGGAACCACTGAGAAGGGGAGTTCACTGGTAAGTTCAAACCTCCCATTTCCATCATTATAAGCCCTGAATGTTTTATCACTCATAAAATCCAAACCTTTAGCTTAATATTCTAAATGGCTACTTTAGCTAGGAATGGGACTTCCATGTTTACCTCTGAATAGAAGGTGCTGCTACTGCTGGTCTGATTGCCCCCACCAATTTCTCAACTATGTTTTTGTGCCTTTGAAAATGGGGTGACGTGCAGTTTCTGAAAATATCCTTTTTTAAAAAAGTATGCACTCAAGGTCAGTGAAAATGGAAAACAAATGTACTGCTCTCTGCTTTCCTTCCGACTCTTTTCAATATAGGAATTGTATTCAAATTACAATAAGTTTCAATTCAAGTTAAGAACCTTTAAGAAAGGAGTTCAAAGGGTAAGGTAGTGGTTAAGAGTTTTCAAGCAGGAAGTCCCTGACAAGGGGAGTTTGGGAGTCATTTTGGCTTTCTACCTCCACAAAAACTACGACAGTAACAATGTGGGAATTTGCTTCATAATCTTACAAAATGGACTCCAGGAAAGCATATTGTTGCCCTCCCAGCTGGCTGGGGCAAGCGTGAATTCGTTCCCGGAGTGAACACGATCCAATTGAACACGCCAGGTGGAGGGATACTATATAACAGAGAGCTTTACTGCAAGACATCAAGCAAGGCACATGGAGGCAGTGCTCTGATCATGTGCAAAGTGTAGCTAGACACAGCTAGCTTAAATAGTTTTCTTCAGCTTCTAGTGGCAAAGCAAAGTAATGCAAGGCAAATACAGTAACTTTTTAGAACGTTTTCCCATCACGTGACATTCCTCCCTTAGCCTTGAAGCTGCCCAGCGCTTCTCCCCCCCCCCTTCCGCCTTCCTTTGCTAGTTGAGACAAACTCTTTCCTGTACAGTGTGAACCTAGGAGATAAGGCACAGAGGCAAAAAATGCTGATACAAGGGTAGGGGTTATACTGGGTCAGCTTGAAAACAGTTGACAAGCTGGCAAATGCAAAATGGAGTTAGTTCTGCTCCGGCTCAGGCTCAATACTGGGACCTCTCATCCACACTGATGGTGTTCCAGCACCCTAGATTTACAGGGGGCTTAGCCAGGGGGCAACAATATCATATAATAAATTTCAGTTGTTGGGAGCCACAAGACACTTTTCCTTCTTTCTACAATCAGAGATGGTGACTTCCCAAAACGAGAGGGAAACTCTATGTTCAGAGACAGTCTACCTCTGAAGGAAATGCCAGATGTTGAAAATAGAGACGGGATGTTGCCTTCACCCTTTGCTTGTGAGCATTCAGAGTATCAAGCTGAGAGCTGGAAGCTATGCTCTTCAATTCAGTCTGATTGTGCAATAACTGGCACAGAATGTAAATTAATGGGATTAAAAATCATGCTGGATTAAAAATATATATATAGTTTAAAAACCTGTTAAAGAGCTTGTTACAGAATTCGGTTCAAAAACAATACAAACAAGAGTACAATACGACATTTCATTCGTCTTCTGTGAATATCATCAGGTAAAACAGAGCCAGTAGGTAGTTGAAATGGTAAAGAACGCTACCACGGTGATAACTATTGCATGCTGACTAGAATGTTCACCCTGCACATGCATTTCATACACTTGCGTAGAGTGTAGCACTCTGGACTCAGTTTGGTATGTTGAGATCTGGGTTAGAATCCCTATTTTTTATTTTAAATTCATTGCTCTCTGATTCTTGCTTACTCCATAGCCAAAGCTTACATATAGAATTGGACTGCAAGTGTGATGTGCAAGAATTTTAGCTGTGTATTCTCGGCCATAGGTCCAGTGGGGCTTAAGCCACCCAGGTCAGTGACAGCTAATCCAAAGACAATTAGGGAGCAGAAACAATCGCACACAAGCCAGCAAGAGAGGAGGTGGTGGTGGTGGTGAGGTAAGCCCCACATTTCTCTCTACATGTGTAGAGAACTGGGTATCACAAGACATGCTGTGCCTAAAGTGAATTATTTAAAAGTATAGAATGTACAGGTAGAACAGCCCTACAGGTATAGTACTCTGAAAATGTTTTTTTACTGTTGTAATAGTACTGTATTGTCCTGATTATAAGACGCACCTGATTATAAGTCGCCAGTGATTTAAATTTATGCCAGTGATTTAACATACAGTGCAATCCTGTGCATGTCTACTCAGAAGCAAGTCCCACTGTTCTCAATGGAGCTTACTCTCAGGAAAGTGTGCACAGGAGCCTCTGCAAAGATGTCAGCCGGCAGCGATAATCACTTCAATTAAGCTCCTGCTTTGAAGATAGCCTACCAAGACAAACACATCTCCTCTTAGCCCAGTCCCTTGCCGCTTCTTCCAGCAATGCCCCACGCCATTCAAAGGCCCTCACTGCACAGCTGAGCAGTAGCAGCGAGTATTTTGCCACCCTTTCTCTGCTGAGCCTGGGGGAGGGGTGCTGCAAACTCGAATTGCAACAGCCTGATTATAAGACGCACCCCTAGTTAAAAAACGTAAATTAGGGGAAGTGCATCTTATACTCGGGCCAATATGGTATTAGTTGAAATATTTTCAGGTTAGAATGTCAGACTAGGACTGTGAAACTCCAGGTTCAAACCCACATTCAGCCATAACGTCCAGTGTGTGGTCTTGGGCCACTTGCTGTCTGTGTCAACCCTGCCTCACAGGATAAATGGAAAGGGTGAAGAATGATGTGTGTCTCCCTGAAATCCTTACAGTAGGGGTCTTCAACCTTGTGGAGTCTGTGAGCACTTCTGGAATTTTGAGGAGGACGGGTGGGAACCACTGCCAAATGGCTGTTGATGGGTGGTACTACTACTACTACTATGTAGTAGTAGTAGTAGTAGTAGTGGTGGTGGTGGTGGTGGTGGTGGTGGTGAAACACAACTCTGGCTTTTTTGCAAGATACTATTAGTAAAATAGTGTGGTATTTAATATACTGTATATGGTATTTAATATCTATATACTGTGGTATGGAAGACAATGGTAATCCTCAATAGTCAGTCATTTTGATTTTACGTTATGAAAGCCCTTCATTTAATTAATTTATTTAAAAATTATATCCCGCCTTATCCTATGCCGAGGCAATGCCCAAGGCGGCTTCATCACAGTTCCTTTCCAGAGGTTAGATGGCCATCATAGGATTTGAAAGAAGAGGGCAAGGGGAGAATTATGTGGCAGCAGTGGTATAGATAAGGTGAAGATAGGCAATTTAGGATAGGAATTAGGTACTCATTTCTATACATATGCGATCAACCCTCGGGAGAATCATGGTTCTACACTAGTCACTGGCTTCTGGTGGGTCTAGCTTCGGCACAATGCAGATTGAACAGATCTTGTCAGAAGCCCACTGTGTATAGCAGAAGTGCTTGAAATGAAGAGGGAACCCATCTGCTATTCATAGAGTAGATAAGACCCAGTGTGAGACCAAGAGAAGCATGCACCATGAAGTTACCTGAAGGTGTCCCAATTATATGGAATTACCATCCCAATTAAGCAGCTGTCCTTGCCATCCAGTATCATTAGATCAAAATTGGTTCCCTGGGAGGCATCTTGGTTAAGTAGTGTTTTCCAATTAAGCAATGTACAATGTACTTCTGTAGTTAATCAGAATTTATAGATCAATGCACTATATTGGAGCAATGCAGTAGAGGGGCTATCCAGTCTCCCACTTCCCTCAGCTTGACTTATGGGTGCTCCTTCATACTGCTATGTCTAGTTCACTGTTCTGAGTCTTACCCCTGAAACGCAAGACTAGCAAAGGCACTAAGCATGAAAAAGCACCAGAGGAGAGATCTTGACCGTGTTTGCTTTAATACCAAGCTTCAGAAAAGGGTGCCCTCTCTGAACCGCAACTAAAATAAGTATTTCATCCAGTTTAGAAATGCAATTGATTTGCTGAATTTAGAGCCATGGCTTGTGAACACAAATGGCCCAAACAGCTTTCTCAATGTTGAAAATCATTAATTCACGTGGACTGAAGTGCTCTGTGGTAGAGAGAGAGAGAGAGAGAACAAACTGTAGTTTGAGATGGCAAAAGCCTTAACACTGTGTAACAAAACCAGTGATGCCTCATTTTGGATTTTATTTTTAGCTATGCATGTTCATTTTAGCATGCATGTTCATTAATATTAACAAATCAGCGATTCTGTATATTGATGCTACACTGAACTACAGGATGCCTGGGAGATCCTTGAACAGCAAAAAAAAAAGGGGGGGTACTTGTGAACAGATGCAAAATAAAATATTGTAACACCCACAGTCTATTAAAAAGCCCCCTCCTTGCAGGCTCAATTAGGTTGTGATCCTAAACACTCCAGCTAGGGAGAAAGCCCAGCTGAACACAGTGGGGACTGACTTTAAAGTAGGCATTCATAGGATAAGTGCTGTTAGTATGCAATTATAAGCACAGGTATCTCATATTTCTAACCGATTAAGATGAAGATAGGGCGTCACATTGGTTTGCTCTTTCTTCATCAAGGCCTGCTGCATCCGTATGGGTTCGTGTAGAGGAAAATGTTCCAGCTGGTGACATTTTTGCTAATTGGTCATTCAGCCCACGAAATTCCTGGCCACTTTGGTAGGCTGCTATCAGAGAACCAAAGGAAACGAGAAGTTCAGTGAGTTCCAGTCACAGATCTATGATTCAGGAACACACTGGCGTCACTGCAGGGGGGGCGGAGCTCTAAGTTCCCCCGTGATCCGAGCCTCCGTTACACGGAGGAACGAAGCGCCCCGCCCCCGCGCCTTCCGAACCAGTCAAAGCAGTGAAAACAACGCACAGTCCCTGCCCCCGCGCCTTCCGAACCAGTCCCTATGCGTTGTTTTCACTGCTTTGACTGGTTCAGAAGGGGCGGGGGCGGGGCGCTTCGTTCCTCCGTGTAACGGAGGCTCGGATCACGGAGGAACTTAGAGCTCCGCCCCCCCCTGCAGTGACGCCAGTGGGAACATTGAGAGAGGATTTGTGGCGTAGTAAGAGTACCGCTTCCATGTCACCTGGTAGCACGGGCATAGAGAATTTTCTGACATATTCTCTCACAAGTATACATTCCTTTACAACCTAAAATGCATACTTTCATTCATATCCAGGTACCACTTTGTTGTTTGTACACTTCATCACTTCGCATCTTACTTCAGACCATGAACTTCCTAAGAATTTCATCCTCTTGATTCATTTTCCTTTCTCTAAAACAGCAGTTCTCAAACGTTCCAGTCTCCAGAGCCCTTTGCACTCCTAAATGGGTCTCAGGGAGCCCCGCTGGTACATGCGAGGGAACTTGGGGAGCCCCAGAGCACTGGTGCATGCGCAGAGTAGTGCAGCGTCCGGCAGATGGTGCCCATTTATAGTCTGTTTGTGGAGCCCAGAAGGGGTCTCAGGGAGCCCCAGGGCTCCTAGGAGCACACTGAGAAACGCTGCTCTAAAACAACAAAGAGTCTTATGGCACCTTAAAGATTAACACATCTATTGAAGCATAAGCGTTCAGGGACTAGAGTCTACTGATTGTATACCACAGAAGCTTATCCTCCAATAAATTGGTTAGGCTTAAAGACGCCACAAGACTTTAGGTTGCTTTGGGGGCAACAGACTAACACCACTACCCCTCTGCAAGTTATTTTCTTCCCGAATATCTCTTTAAACACACACCACCATCATGCTATTACTCTTGCTACTTGGAAGTTGCCTACTACCCTGGTTGGGAAGCACTCAAGCAGAAGTGGGTGAAATGGCCATGGAGAAAGAGCTAGCAAACTCTTTCTGTAGCTTTTCACAATAGACGGTTTTCAACAGATACACGGTACTTTTTTTTCCTAGGAGGACATTGGAACAATTAAGACAAGTAGAAGCAATGAAAGATGAAGTTCTAGGACAAATTAAAACGTAACACGAGTTTCTGGGTCCAGATGGTATTCACCAAAGATCAGCCAAAATGGTGCCTGAAACAGTGTCTGAATTCTGCCCCCCCAAAAAACCTTGCATGTGCGTTCACAACTCACTGCCACCTCCTTGCCTACCTAAGCAACTGGGGGGGCAAGGAGAGGCGGTTGCGGGGAGGTGACGTGGCAATCCACTGCCTTACTTTGAGCTAGCCTTGACCCTGGAGGCCTTCAGGGGCCATATTAGCATTTCCAGCAAACCACAATGTGGACAGGTTCATCACCAGCTATTACTGCAAGGGAGCAGACAATTTCCATGCTGTGACACCCCCCCCCCCAGGTCACCTGTATACTTTTCCTTCAATAGCTCTCATTGCATGGACTCAAGGGAAAGTACAAACAAAAGCAGTCTAAGCAGTATTCATACCTCCTCATTGACTTAGACATGCTTATCTGGCCAGATGGAGATGGCTCTGGTATCCTCCATCATGTGGTCTAATTATCCAGGTTTATGCATTTCCTTGTGCATTGTCTGTTGTGCCATCTCCAGCCAAAGTAGATCTGCTTGGCTACTTGGGTGAAAGCAGTTTCTCACATCCTGACCTGAAAAAAAAAATGCACCAACCACATCTATGAAGCCACATGACAAGCCTTTTCTAGATGGGGTTACTGTTCTATGAGCTGGGGTTGGAGAAAATGTGGGGTCACATGCAGGTCAGACTGGATCAGGGTCTTTGACTAACACTCTTCTGAAACAAATGGCAACATCTTTACAATTCTACTAGGCTTCCAGGATCATTCCAAACATCCCTATCTTCAGTCCTCAAGGGGCCTATCCAGAATAGGCCACCCACTACCCATAGGTTCCCCGCATGAGACCTACACACCTTCAGGCACTCACAAAACCACCTTTTGAATTTCTTGGGAAGTCCCACTTAAAACTCTTGCCCATTAAGTACATTTTCTTAGGGATATAATCACATCTGACAACGCCTAGTTGGAAGCATCTATAGCAAGTGATACATTCTGCATCCTGATAGGTAATCATTCATTGCTCTCGGTTCATTTTTTTCATCCTTTTGATTTTATTTTAATTAATAATTGTGAGTCAATGCTTGTTTTTATTAGTACTAGTGGTGTGTGGTGGTTGTTGTTGTCTTTGTTTTTTGCTGAAAGCCGCCTTGAGGGGCCCCTTGGGGGAAGAAAGCCAGTGTACAAATGGCTAAATAGATACATAAATTATCAGTATCGATTTTTTGCTGATTTACGCTCCCTGAGGGGAAGAAAGATCTGAGTTAGCCCTGCCACTGAGAGCAGAGCAACCCAACCAAACATGCCCTCCTGCTGAGAAGACAAATTCCTGGTAAATGGTGAAAACTTGCATTCCTTTCCAAAACATATATGCACAATCTTCCATAACCCACCCCATTTCCTAGTGCTATCTTTTTGTGGGCAATCTGGTCATAGTGGATTTCCCAAAAATATTTGCAGTTCCCTTTCTTTTCTTTTTAAACTGAACTTTCTTTCTACAGTAAAGTTCCTAAACCTGCGGTAAGTGACTGACACCTAGTGGTGAAGAGTAAGGTTTTTAAATATATATATTAATAGTCACCTTATATTGCTTTGCTAATGATAAGCAAGAATTCTTCTTTAAAAAGTCAATTAGAGACTTATTTAAAATTATCCCACTACCATAACACCCCCATATTTCCAGCTGTGCCATGACAGGGGCAGAGAGCTAGGCAGCTCTGCATAATTTCCCCATTCCCTTTGTAACAGGGATTTGGCCACTAGCCAATTAACACATGAACTGCCTTATATGGAGTCAGGCCATTGGTCCATCTAGGCCGGTCTTGTCTACTCCGACAGGCAATGGTTCTTCAAAGCCTTGCTTTAAAAGCTCCTTATATTGAGTCACAGTCCACTTATTATTAACACAGACTAGCCAAGTGCATTGAGTGACTGCCCCACAGATGAGGTTTAGCTACAGGCGCAGTAACATGCTTTATTATGGACACTTCTGGCAAGTGAGAAATGCAGGGCTGCTCCACATGGAATAAGATGATAGGTGGGAAGTAGAGAATACTCTTCCCCCCCCCCCCATTCTTTGGTAGACAGAACGATTAACACAGGGTTCCTCTTGGAGGTGCTTGTTTTGGAGAGATGTGCCAAAGGCACAAGGCAGGGCCTCTGACCGAAAAAGAGAGGTCTTAAAGGGCACAGGTCTAACATGGTCTTTCATTCAGGCTCAGCTTCTGTGAAGTACATGTTCCCCTTACTTTTTCATCTGATGAGGAGCCATAGGTAGAAACTACATTGGAATGTCTGACGTTTTCATGACTAAATCATCATATACAGTAAAATATTTCTAGTTAGATTTTCTTCACTTCCTCTTCTTTCCCAATATGCTGAGTCTTCAGACGCTAACAGGAGAGTTCAGCTTTACAGATCCTTTGCCATACATTCATATTAAAGTCTGAGACTTCCTTATTTGCTGAAAGGTTTACAGGATACGGGACGTTTCTGGCAAGAGCACAAAAGGTCTATTGCTTATTATAATCAAAGTTTACCTGCAAATCATTTGCTGAACACAGACTATTCTAGCTGTTCTCGAAGAGGCTACCATCTTCTCTCAAACAGTGAAACTATTGGTCAAGGAACAGACATTACATAGGAAATCACTGAAGCTAAAAGTGGCTACTGATAGGCTTCATAAGTTCAGAAATATGTTTCTCTAAACTTTTGAACTGTGGATCTATTTAAAGATGGCCTCATGAACATGGGATATGCTTCTTTCTTGTTCAAAGGCGTGCTAACCAACCAAGCCTATTTGCTACTTGTTTTCTGAGTTGATTGTCATTTGCTGCACGCTTGCATATGTAGTATTAATATGTACCCTAAAAGGTGACTCATGTACTCTATTTGGATATTACCTTGTGCAAGGAAAATAGAAAACTTGCATTGGCTTCTCTGCCTCTGAATAAAGCCAACCAAGTGTTCTGTTTCTGTGTTTGCTCTTCCATCAGGAAGAAATTCTAGGGTGCACACAGGGCAAGTTGGAACAACAGAATATACCTCCATCTTTCTGACACAGAAGCATTGCTCAGCTGCTGTAGGAATAAGTTTCCTTTAAAAGAAAGAAAAAAATCTTAAAGTTTTCAAATCTGCAATTGAATTATCTGAATTCACATTTTGAATTTTGTCCAATTATGGGACTGGATTTTTAAGACAGTGGCTTGAACACCTTGTAAATACCTACATCTAGAAGTACCAGTCTCAAAAGGATGTTTTAGTTCAATGTCAGCAGCAGGTTACTGGCAGCCCTGGGCTAAAGCCCAGCATTCATTCCCCCCCCCCATGACACACTCACCCTGACAGCACATTGGGCACTACCATTGGCACCGAGCATTGAGAGAGGTGGGCTCTCTAATGAGTTTGGGTCAATCAGGCAGTGCCTGACCTAGCTGAACCTGCTGTTGCCCCTGGTTTAGTGGTACAGGCCTAGCTTTCACGGGTGTTGTAAACTTCTGTAGAAGCCGTATCGCTTCCAGTAGCGGAGCTATAACTGCACCCCCACGCCGGAAGTGACGTAACGGCTGCAGCCGTTATGCACCATACCGAGGCGCAGGGTGGGCGGGAGAGCCAAACACACCACCGACGCTCCTCGCTCGTCCCGATGATTTGCGCCTCCGCCGGCCGCTGTGACACCCCCCCCTGCCCGCCTGCCACCTGGGGCCCGATCCTGCCACCCGGGGGCCCACCGCCCCAAGGACCCCTCTGCTCACAATGCCACTGACCACTTCAGACTGCAATCGGGGATCACATGACTAAATACTCCATAATCTTCATATGCAGAAAAACTATGTCAGGGAAAAGGGGTGACTAGGACACTTCTCCTTCCTGACATCTAGGCGTGGAGGATTATAGCGGGGGGGGGGACACTTGTTATAGAGGAATATTCCATTAATTGAACCCTCACTTCCAGCTTGAAGTGGTACAGCCTAGACACAGGTTTATAATACTTCACCTAATGACATGCATTTCCCTCACTTCAGTTTTTCAAATATCCCACCAGGAGGCACAAGTCACACAGTAAACAACATATGCAGATAGTAAAATGCCTTACAAGAACATCCTAAAGCAAATGAAACTATTCACATTGAAGATTGAAGCTCTGCATGTTATAAATGGATCTTTTCAAGGGGGGTTGTTCTCAAAGAAAGGGGGCAGAGGATTGTTGTACTGAATTTATGTCAGAAACATACAGAGGGTAGAACAGCGTTGTCCTGCTGGAGGAAAATTGCTTTCCAATTATGACATGGACTTTAGCATTTGCTTGCAGTCAGAGTCCTCTGTTCTGTAATATGTAACATCACACAAAGCATTTCAGGAATTGGGTCTGGGTGCAGTGTGAAGTGGCAAGCTGCTGTATATTTGCAGAAGTGTTGTCCTTTCACTGTTGAAGACTTAAGACCCCCAGTTCTCCTCTTTGTCAGGCCTAGTGGCTGAGTGAAGTTCAAAGGAGAAATTGAATTTAGGCTTTTATTATTACTTACACCAGAGGTTCTCAAAGTGTGGGTCACAACCCCTAGCTTGGAAAGGGGTCACAAAGCTCTGAAGAACTAGATACTATCCCTTCAGGTACGGCTGGAGAAGACCCCTCTGAAACCCCCCAAAAGCCAGTGCCAGTAAGCCTAGGCAATATTAAGCTACATGGGCTTACTCCAGGGGTTATCAAAGTGTGGGTCATGATTAGCTGTAATATGGGTGGGAGGTTGCATGAATGTATATATTATTATTTGAGAGGCTAGCAGTAACAGTTTTGTAACCCCTGCTTTACACAATGGCCTCACAGTATTATTAGTTCTTTTCCTTAACTAGCTGTTTCACAGGTGGAAAGTTTGCTAAATTGACTCTGAAGATATAGACTGTGAAGAATAACCTCAGAAAGGTTCTCCCCCTCCCTCCACAGAAAGCAACAGGATGTTAAGAAGTGAAACGGAAGAGGCCTTTCTCAACCTTTCCGAAAAAGAATGAGCAAAGCTTCGAAACAGCATTTGTAAACAGCTTTGACTATCTCTTGCTGGAGGCAGAAAACTGACAGCCCTCAGCTGTTGGAATTCTCAAAATACCAGAAGACGTTGACCTAGAGGTGTTCCACGTGTTCCATACCAAGCCCTCACGCTAGTGCAGAGATGCCCAAGGGCCTACACAGACACCACCTCAGAATACGTGAATGAAGCAGGAGGAATAAGAGTACCCTGGCTAGCCACAGCCCAGGTCACTGCACCCACCAGTCACACACCCCAGCTGTCCTTGAATTCTGCACTCACTGGACTCAGGAAGTGTTCATCCATGTGATTTGGAACCCAAGACTTCACTGTATTCAGTTTGGGGTGCATGGCTGGCAGGTGTGGTGGCACAGGGGGCATGGCTAGCGAATAAGCTCCCATTCCCCTCCTCCACATGTTCAATTAACACAAGAAGGGTCATGTCTGCACAGGACTAGAGAACAAACAGCATGGCTTGCAGGTACACTTTGTTACTTCAGACACAGGTTTCACCACAGCTTCCTCCATACCCCCTCCCCACAGCACTGAGGTTGACAGTTTATTGGGCAAGGATACTCTGCGTTCAGAATAGTATAAAAGACCTGCTTCACACCAACACAGACCATTGGTCTGTTGAGCCCAGCACTGTCAACTCTTATTTGCAGCAGTTTTCCAAGATGTCAGGCATGATTCTTTCCAGCTTCCTAGGTTCATCGAGTATTGGCTGGCTGGAAGTACCAGGGATTGAATCCAGGACATTCTACACGCAAAGCTCAAACATTAAGCTATGTTCACCTGGCATGAAACATGCACAAAAGGATGCTGTGTTCTATATTATAAGGCATCAGACTGATGAAAGTTGATCTGAGATCAAGCTCGCTACTTGGATCTCAGACAAATTCCACAGCAATAGTGTGGGTTCACCATAGCGTCTTTACTTATGACACAAGGCTTACACAAGCATATATTATTGTATTTGTTCAACAACAAGACCATCATTTTACAAGCAGTCACTTAGTTGAACCCAAAGCAGTTCAGTAATTAATTCTTAGAAAAGGAAGTGGGCTTGTTAAAGTTCAGCATCATTACTCAGATGAAGCTTTACTGTACTTGATTCAAGTAACCTCCATCTTATTCTGGAGAGTCCAGTAAGCGGCAGGCCAACACTCTGGATTCGTAATAAATGACTCTGCAGAGTCTGGATCTGTAAATTCTGGCTGTACACTACTTTTACATTCTGGAAATACATGGTCCTTTTTCAGCAGGGCATCATCAGAGTCAGGCGTAGGATGGCCTCTTGCAGGGAACATATGCTGTAGACTCTTCTCAGTGGACGTTTCAGATGAACCAACATAGTCATGGTCAACCAAAATAGGACTTTGCCAAATGTAGCTGCTGTCTGAAATAGACAAATACGTCTTGATTAGTTGTCATTTTAGCCAAAATTTGGGACTTTAATAGGAAGGAGAGTCACTGTTTACTCACCAATGCAGGCAAGAAAGTTAAACACATGGAAAATTGGGAGACCACTCCGCCATGCACCTCTGAATACAGGAAGAGGGAAAGCAACATAGATGTAGTGATACACTGGCCTACTCCCATCCCTTCCCTACTTGATAAATGGATTTGGGCAGGCCTTGAATGTTCCCATAAAGCAGTGCTTCTCAATTATTTTCTTTCATGCCCCCCCTAGGAAGAAGAAAAAATTTCGCCCCCCCCCCGCAATAGTTAGTGTATGCTTTGCGCCACTTAAAGGGGCTCCGTAAAGGGGGGCGTGGGGCTTGCAATAGTTAGTGTATGCGTGTATGCTTTGCACCACTTAACTAGAGTGTAGGAGCCTCCAGCGACGATCTACTTCACCGGGATCTGCTTCCGGGGAGCAGATCGTTCCTCTGCTCCCCGGCGCGAACTCTGTAACGCGCCTAGGAGCGCTCTGCAGAGTTCACGCTGTGAATCACGCATGCGCAAGACGACGATTGGCAACATCGTCGTCTTGCGCATGCGTGAACTCTGCAAAGTGCTCCTAGGCGCGTTACAGAGTTCGCGCCGGGGAGCAGAGGAACGATCTGCTCCCCGGAAGCAGATCCCGGTGAAGTAGATCGTCGCTGGAGACTCCTACACTCTAGTTAAGTGGCGCAAAGCATACACGCATACACTAACTATTGCAAGCCCCGCGCCCCCCTTTACGGAGCCTCGCGCCCCCCCTGGGGGGCGCGCCCCACTATTTGAGAACCGCTGCCATAAAGAGATGAGAAAGGGCTGCAAACAATGAGTATGGGGAAGCCTCCAACAGAGAGACCAACTTATCAAGGAGGAGGCTGCAATTGTACTGGGGGCCTTATGTCACGCCAGGCCTGTTTTACACTGCTTACTATCATGATTATTAACTACTTTCACTCCTTCCCCTTTTATATTATTCCATAGGCCTTTGCATATTAGTTATCACTGGTTAACAGGGCTATTTGGTCGTAGTGGAATTTCTACCACCACCCCAAACACCCCGTTCTGCCCTCCGCACGCCTTTCCTACGCCCAGCGGAGAATTCACCTTCCCCAGTGGGTGCAGCACTGTCTCCGGCATGAGGAGAGTGGTCCTGGTCTTGGCACCAGTGCAGCTTTACAGCACATTTGCGACATCCTAGACTGGCGGAGCGATCGTTCTACCTGTCGAAGAGTAGACAGGATTGCGCTGTAAGTTATCTACATGTAAAGACCTACATTAAGTTTTCTAAACAAGAGGTTCTTTTTAAAAGCAAGATATCGTTAACTGATGTGTCTCCTTCAAAATACAAGCAATTCTTATTCTGTGAGTCAGATCTTCAAATTACACAGCTGTTGGCTCTTTTCTAAATATCAGTGACTCAATGTTAGTTTAAAGGAAATGAAATGGCACTGAAGAAAACGAAATTGCTGAGCTTGTCTCGACTAGATTGGAGATGGAAATTAAATATGTCAATTACCTTTCCTCTTCTAGGACAAAAAAAGCAGTCTCCAGAATGTTTATTGACATCATAGAGGATATTCAACCTCTGAACAAATGAATGGAATATTTTAGGAGAAAAAGACTTTGTACAGGTGCATTGAAATAATTCAACTATCCTTATTCACTAACCAGATTAGGCAGACTTTTTTAAAGGTCACGAGTATTCCAAAATCCCATTTTGCACTGAGTAAGAATTCACATTGCCTTCGATGATTATATAAGGCAATACAACCCCCCCACGCGCGCACACACAGACAGACAGACAGTTTCATCATGAAGATTACTATTCCCTTCATTGCAGATATAGCTACATTGTAATAATAATAAAAAAAGCTGTTGGAATATCCATGATCCAAGTCCTGTAATGTCTTAATTAGAACCAACCAAAAAATAACAAAATATCAAACAGCAAGTCCTAGAGTCCTACAGGACTCTTCACTGGGCAGATGGTAAGCAAAGGGACAAGTGGAAAGAGGGCATGTTAAAGGAGCCGCAAGAGTCTGCAGTTTGTAAAATCCAGTTTTTTGCAATCTGAAACAGCCTCTGAAAGGTGCGAGATGCACAGCATTGCTGGAAATACAAAGTCTGTAAGTTAACTCAGCCCACGTTAACTACAGTGTTAAAAGCAACAGGCTCTTCCCATCAGGAAAAACACATACCTATGATTATGTGATAAATTTCAGAAAATCATTTTGCTTGTTTTTAGTTCTTTTCTCAGTGTGCAACCTTTTTTGGACAATGAGAAGAATACCTTTCTCAAAGTCACTGGAACTATCAGTGGTGTATTTTCTAGGTTTTCTTAAATCACATCATCACTCCCCCTGTTAGTACAGTGGGTGTCCTGCATGTCAACACACTCGATACTTGAACAGACAGAGGACCAGTGTGGATTTGTATCATTAGGAGAGGCCCTCCAGGTTTGTAAGGCAATGAAACCTTGATTTGTGAAGCTAGATCAGCTCTCTCGCTCACACACACACACACACACACACACACACACACACACACTTCCCAGTGTGTGTCCCACATTTCACACATTTCTACACTTGAACAGAGCAACCACAGCCACAGCAGAGGCACAAGACTGGGGGGACATCACATTGCAATTTTTTCCACGGTTCTTCCATGGGCAGGGTTAGGGTTAGGGTCAGTCGACAAAACATACCAAATATTCCTTTACTAATAAAAAAATAAAGTCATTTTTTTAGAATCAGAAATGGCATTCACCTTGTTCATGCAATCCTCTTATATATGGCTTAAGATGAGATATTTTGATGGGTCTTTTGAGTCTTGAACCCGAGACATCTCTCAATATTGCACAGTCATTATCCGTGATGTAGTCTATAATACAGGGATGGCCAAGCTTGCTTAACATAACAGCCACATACGATAAACTTCAGATGTTTGAGAGCTACAGTATTTAAGAAACATTTAAATTCTTAAATATATTTACTCACAATGTACATTAAACTTATGTTTTAATCCAGTGGACTCTCAGTTTATACCTGGTAAATAATTATAAACCTCAAACATTTATTTTTATATTAATTGTGATGTAAAAAGGAGCTCAGCCAACATATTTTCAAGAGCCACACATTATACAGTATGTCAAAGAGCTGCATGTGGCTCAGGAGCCATGGTTTGGCCACCCCTGCTATAATACATGGACCAACCCACGCTGACTGGAAACGGCCATCTTTCCACCAGTTTTTCTTTTGTCTAAGAACTTCATGCCCAACTGGTATGACTTCATCTCATGAACCTTGTTCCCACTCTGCTGTTCCACTGGCATGTTTTTCAGATTCTAAGAAGAAAAACAACCTATTTACTACAGCTTGTTGGTCTAAGGTTGTGCAGTTCTGCAGACTGATGTACTTTTTCAATGCATCCACTCTCTATAAGCCAGATGTCATTGCTCCTCAGTCCATGCTGCAGATGTGGAAAATTACAGAAATACCAAGTGCACAACTGGCAGGAGCAATATTGGTATGGCTCCATTGTGTCATGGACTCATGAAGAATGCATTCATTATGAACACCCTGATAACGACTGCCCCTCCCAACTCTGGCAAGAGTTCCTTCCTGTCCCGTCCTGTCCCTTCTAACAGGACCAACAGCCCAATCCTATCCTCAAATTTATGGCAGTGGGACAGCATCCCGTTGTCATAAAAGGCCCTGCGATGGCACATGGAGTGCATTGCTGCCAGTCCAGTCCGAGCCACTGCTGCAAAGCGGCAGCAGCATCAGAGTCACACTGCCATAGCTGCCGGCCCCTACCAATGCCAGTAAGTTGATGGGGAGGGTTTCATGGGTGGTGAGAACGGGGGAAATTTCTGGGTGGATTGCGGGAGGGCAGGGAGGAGGCTGCAGGGGCTGATCTCTGCAGCAAACACAAATGCCAGATCCTATCTCCCATTTGTTCCGTGTTCCAGTCACATGCTACGCGATGCGGCAAGGAGAGTCATGCCGGCCACATGACCACGGAGGCGTCTTCGGACAACGCTGGCTCTTCGGCTTTGAAATGGAGATGAGCACCACACCCTAGAGTCGGACACGACTGGACTTAATTGTCAGGGGATACCTTTACCTTTTTATCTCCCATTTAGCCTGCTCCGCCCCCCCCCCCCGACTTATGCCAGCTATATAGCATAGGAGACATGTAGATTTACGTGGAGGTAAGTAAAACAGTTTTTTTTTTACTTCTGGTTTGCCTTCAGGTTGCCCCCCCCCCCAATCGTATGCAGCTTGTGCCTTCATGGCGTGGCTACATGCTACAGTATGGCACGGCATAGGATTGGGCTGTGAATGACATAATGAGGGCCAAGCAGACTTTAAAGTTTATTCATGGTTGGCTCACTAGAATAAATTCAAATGATGTAGAGATAGAAAGCTAGACAAGATACTTTAAAGAAACATTTGGGGATGGTGGAACCAAGTATCTCATCCTTGCTAGCAAAATTGTCAGGCTAAACATAAAGGTGATGGGCTTTTGCTCAGTCTGTACTATGACTGGAAAGGGTTACAGCAGTGGTTCCCAAACTGGGAAGCGCAGCTCTCAGGGGAGCCATGGTAACCAGCCAGGGGAGCCGTGGAGTGCCATAGAATCCTCTCAGAAAGCAGTGCAATGCCAATTGGCAGGCATCAACATAATGTAATGGGGAGCCGTGGCTAAAGATTACCAACAGTCAAGGGAGCCGCAGGTTGAAAAAAGTTTGGGAAACACTGGGTTACAGACTAGAAAGAGAGGTAGTGGGAGAAAGAGGAAACAGTCATGCAGGGTAGGGCTGTATATTTCTCTGCCTTTCATTGACAGGAACCCTACCTCACACTAGCAATCTTAAACTTTTTTCTAAACTTTTTGAAGGAACTTTAGAAGCAACCATTATGAAAAGGAAACAGTTCTTTGTAAGATAATGTAGCTAGTTAAGAGATATACAATGGCTGAATTTCAACTAGGAACAGAACCGTCGGTAAGCAAATACAGTACTCACTGTATTTTAAAGCCTGCTACTATGCATGATTCCTTAGAAGTAAGCTCCATAGAATTCAAAGGAACTTACTCCCACATAATTGTGCATAGGAGAATGCTCAGCTGGAAATTAAGTAGCGTTGTAATTGAAATACAGCAGGGTGTTGTTTTTTACCATCTTTTTTTTAACAGAGACCTTTGCTCAATTTTGTCCATTTCAGCATAATCCAGATTTAAAAAAATTTAAATTGTATTTTGAACTGTTAAAAGATAAACCTAATTTATTTAAATTAATTAATGCTGCATGATTGCATCTTTGAGAAGAAATGGGGGCTGAATTAGCAGCTGGATGCTATTTGTTGATAAGATGCGGGAAGAGGAGAAGAGCAATGCCAAATGCATTATTTGTGGGAGGGGAGAGAGATTATTTAATTTTCCATGAAGATTTTGGCAAGGTTGCCACTGTGAGCTCAATACCAGCAGACTCGGCTTGAGGGATAAGGAGACAAGCTTCTCAACATGTTAACTTAGGTCAGGATCCAAAACTGCTTTATGTTTTGTTTTGTATGTACTCAGCAGGCTTTGAATTCTTCTCCCTTTGAACAGTAAATTCTAAGTCTGCAAAACATACCAACAGCTTGTGAAATCAAAGAGCATGTTCTAGCTGAAATGTAGAGAAGGTATATAACCAGCTCTTGAACACATAGCAGCTAGAGTTCCTATATGCCTTTTCTGACACCACATTCACTAGAGAGGAAGTAATGAATGGGCAACACAAAGGCAAAGTTGCATAATAAAGAACACGAGTCAATGCAGAATTGTATTTATTTAAAATGTTTATACCGGTATCTTGCCTTTCCTCTCCCCATTGGGAAGTACTCAAAGCAGCTTATGGTATATTTTTGTACACATCAGTACAAGAGTGAATTAGCCATTTGATACTAGATATAGACTGTCAAGTGTTTCTTAAAAAGATACACTACCCAATAGCTTCTTACCTATATTCTGAATGTAATGTTCATTGTTCATGACTGGAGGAATTTTGTCTACTTCTGAAAGAGCCAAGGGATAATTAGTCAAATCAGTACAAGCGAAATGGTACATCAAGTAATATTTTCCATTAAAATAACACACGCTTGGTGCTTCAGCAACAGACTGTTTCTTGATCAACCCTGGAAGGAGGAATCATATAAAGCCTGATTCACATATGACAGCGTTGTCCCTGCTGTGCGCTTAACGGACCCGCTCTGCCCTGTATTTACATATTCATGATGTAAAAGGACACCATTACGGGGCACCAACGCTAGAATCGCTGGAGATGGCTCGGTTCAACTTTGGCAAAGCGTGTCTCGTGGAGCTTGTGGGCGGGTTCAAAGCGCAACAACAGCCACCAATCGCGCGAGAGGGGGGGGAGAGTGGTTGCATGCCAATCACAAGTTGCTCCAATCACCGCGAATGTTACAAGTCCAGAGATGGAAACCCCTTGCAAGGAAACCCCTTGCAACCCCTGGTACACACAGGCTCGTCAGAGAGGGAAACCCCTTGCAACCCCTTGCACACTGTACAGGCAAACACAGGAGGAGTAGAGAGCAAGCCTGACGCACAGAAAAATATTTCAGATTCTGAAAAATGTCAGAAGTTCACAAGAGTTCACAAGACTTCGGCCAATCAGAGCGCGGCTGTGTTTACCCAATCACAGCTGCGCTCTCTTAAGAGGGCGGGACAGCAGGAGGGACGACAAGCAAAGCGACGCTCCCCCTGCTCCAAGCGCCTGATCACTCCTGATCAGCGCGTACGGCGGACGGGGACATATGTGAATCCGGCCTGACTCACGGTGGTCAAACACGCGACCCGCATGGCCTCTTCTGCGGTCGCTCTCGGAGCCCCCTCCCTCCCCTTGCCCAAATCACTCACTGCTTCACGCTTCCCTGAGGATCGGAAAGACGCTAGGGAGCCGACCGAGTGCCTTTCTGATCGTCACCTGGAGTGCCGGGCATGCGCTTCAGCCGACGAACGCTCTCCAGCATGCCCTGCCTATGCTCCTGTGATTATCAGAAAGGCGGTCGGCTCTCAAGCGTCTTTCCAAATAATCAGGGGAGCGTTAAGTGGTGTATGACTTGGACGGGGGAAGGGAGGGGGCTCCGAGATTGGCCGCGGGCCGCAGAAGAGAACTTCGCAAATAGGACCATCACACAAGCCTCTGGGTGCATTTGCCACTGGGGAATACTGCTTGTTAGGATTCTTTGTTGTAGCCGGCGGACTCTCCTGGCATGACCCGCCCATGCTCCAGAGTGCATTTCTGATCTAGGGGAGCATGGGCGGGGCAAGTTCGTCTGCCAGGCTGAAACAGATGCATCGCTCTGAGTGCCTTTCCGATCGTCAGCTGGAAAGCGGGCATCCGTTTCAGCCCCAACTGGCCCCGCCTACGTTGCACTAACTAACAAAGAAAGTTAGAGCGGGAAAAATCAAGGAAGGAGGGGACAGGGGTCTCTAGATGGGAGGGTCCGGGACAAATGATAAAAGTATTGGGCCACCCTGGAGGAGCTGCATTTGGGAGTGTGCTTTACGAGGAGCAGGAGCTGCCTGTGAGCTCTAAACTAGACATCACAGGCCCACAAAGTGTTCTTTTTCAAAGTGTTCTGTACTGAGCTTTAAAAAATATCTGAGTTCTACTTGTGCAGACCTTATTATGTTGCTTTTCTTTTATTCTGCCATAATCTTAAAAAAAAAAACAACCCAGTGTGGCAGTATGGCAGCTCAACCATCAGATCACGCCTTCTTCCCTGTGTATGCATTGGGTATATTAAATTAAATAAATATATTGCAAACGTTTTAAATTACGATATGGAAATTAATTCATTGTGCGGCCCCCGGGTTCCCTGTCGAAGACTGCATGCAACCCTCAAGGTACGAAAAGTTGGACCACCCTGATTTAGAGGAAACTGTGTTCATAACGGGCAGAGCAATCCTGCGTAAGGATCCTGTGATCCGCCGTGGCCAGGCTGCCGCTCAGCCAGAGGTATACTCGGGGAAGGGGACGCTCGTCCCCTTCCTCGAGTGTAAATGGCGCCCAGGTCGATCGGCCTCCTCAGATTTCCGCCTGCGATTTCGCTGGCGGAAGTCGGAGGAGGCCGTATAACGGCTCAGCCACTCGGCGGGGGATGGGATATGGCCAAAGCCATCCTACCCCCCTCCTGAACCGGCTGGGCCAATGGCCCCCCTCCAGCTACTGTTGATCCGCCCCCCCTGCTGGATCCTTACCTGGGTCTGGCGGCGGACCAGGGGAGTCCTTGCTCTCGAGTCGTTGTGAACGTTCAGGGGGGTAGCCAGGCGCCCCTGCTACTGCTGCGGAAAACCCTGACGCCCCCAAACTAATTAGCATAATTAATTTGCATAATAAGTTTCGGGTTTTTTGCTGTTTTTAAAGGAGATTTTTAGTGCTAGTGGAGCTTCTAATTATGTATGCTTTGCGCAACTTATCTTGTGTACTGTGACCCTCCAGCGACGATCTCCAGGGGCGCAGACGATCTTCCGGGGCGCAGATCGCTCCTCTGCTGCTCTGCTGCCCTTGGCGGAAACATTGGAAACATTGACGCTCTGCGCATGCGTGAACTCTGCAAAGCGCTCCTGGGCGCTTTACAGAGTTCACGCCCGAGAGCAGAGGAACGATCTGCGCCCCGGAAGATCGTCTGCGCCCCTGGAAATCGTCCTTGCTCTCGAGTCGTTGTGAACATTCAGGGGGGTAGCCAGGCGCCCCTGCTACTGCTGTGGAAAACCCCGATGCCCCCAAACTAATTAGCATAATTAATTTGCATAATAAGTTTCGGGTTTTTTGCTGTTTTTAAAGGGGCGTCGCGGGAGGGTCCTATACACAAGATAAGTTGCGCAAAGCATACATAAACTATTAGAAGCCCCGCTAGCGCTAAAAATCCCCTAAAAACCTTTTAAAAAAAGCAAAAAAAAGAAAAAAACCCCGAAACTTAAGGAGGCTCCCGTCCCCCCGGAGCCTTTCCGCCCCTACGCCCTGGGGCCCACCGCACCACCGCCCCATATCAGGCGACGCTTCTGGGCACGTTCAGGACAGCTTTGGGCGGCAGAACACTCGTTCCACCACCCGACGTAGCGCTAGAGTTGTGCTGTAAATGAAGAAAATACACATTACAATGAAGACTACTATGTTGGCTAAGAAACACAAATATATAAAAATTCAGGTCAGCAGCTAGGAAGAAAAAGCAAAATAAGGTTCCTTCCTGTGCACTCGATTTCCTATATTTCCATGGATTACTTTGAAAGGTGACAATTATTTCATCTTCATTCTAGTCATTTCATACTGTGCAATTAATTTGTTTCACATCTAATTACGTGGTCTATTTTTACAGTTGTAGCATTTTCTAATTTTTTAAGATTTACATATCATATTTAGCAGATAAAACACTAATTTCATTTTATAAATCATGGAAATCATTTGTTTTTATCTCACCTTTTAATGAGCCCTCAAGACAACTTCATATTAATGTAAGTTTGGTTTTTAACTATAAGGCCAATATATATCTTTTGAAAACATTAAAAAGGGAATAACTGCAGCACAACTGAACAAAAAATGAAATCAAGTTTGAGGAAGACATTGATATAAAAGCCAGATCTTTGGAGAGGAAAGGAAAAAAAAATTACTAGAATAAAGATGAAACAATGGTCATCTTTCAAAGTAAGCAAAGGGAAAAAAATCTACCTGCTTGAAGTAGGAGCTACTTCACGCGAGAACACAATGTACTAGGATAAACCATAAATTACCATTATTTCACAGCACCAAAACACTTTCTAAACAGGTTTTGGACATTTTTCAGATCAAAACCTACCAAAAAAACACATAGGCGTAAAAACACAGGGCGTCCAGATCTGAGGTTGCCAGTGACTAAATAAGAGAGGTGTGTGGACAATAGCTAGTCGGGAGAGGCAGGGGCTTGGAGCACTTGGGGGGGGGGGAACGGTCACCTGATGCTTCCGAGCCACCTGAACTTTGTAGACATTGTCCCCTACAAGCTAATGTGACACTTTGTCCACTCTAATGAGAAACAGTCATGGCGTCAAAAATAGCCAGGAAACCCAATCTGCAGACAAAGCAACTGTCAGCTGCTTACCTCTATACTACTTTCCACCATGCCTTCTACAATTGCAGAAGAGCAGTTTGCTATGCCCATACCCACGTCGCTTCTCCACACATAAATCCCCTTTCCCACCGAATATATACTAAACTGGTGTTCGTGGAGAATTTGTACCTTCTGTCACTACTGCACACGCAGGCTTCCTGAGATTTCTACCGTCCCCAGGAGCATTAGATATTGAAAGGGGCTTTATTACCCCTTCCTTCCCCCCCCCCGCCTCCTCTCTTTGCTGAGTTATCACCCCACTCCGGGACTTTTGTGGCGCTAACGGAAGTGACGACAAAGACCAGAAGGAAAAAGGAATGCTCGTGGGTAACATAGAACTCGAAACACTAGACTAGAGTGTCACGGCCCCCTAGACTTGCAATCAAAAGACTGACACATCCAGTCAAGTTTTAAACCTCTTCCCAAGACGAAAATGAGAGCTGTCCGTAGAAAACAATCAGGGATTTTATTGTAAAAGTGTCTGTGCGGTAGGTATCTATTGTCTACTCCCCGCCCCCCAAAAGGTACCAGCAGAGAGAAGTGCCTACTTTTTCTAGCTCATCGGTCTCATTTTCTCAGCTTTACCTGCAACTTGCAATTTTTAGAGTGGACTACACTGTAGGGTTGTTGTATGCTACTCTCTCAGCCATAGCCTAACCCTAACCTTTAACCTACAACGTTTGTTGGTTTGAAATTATTTCAGGACAAGACACCTCAAAGCAGTTCACATACAATTAAAAACAAATAATCAGTAACTGCTACTACTGGTTCTTACAAGTGTGGCTGGCCTGATTTTAAAAAGTCACAATGAAAATAGTCTCCAGGAAAAACCTGATAACAAATGACAGTTACAAGAAGTGGGAATCAATAACTATAATAAAGATAAAATAACACTGAACTACATTGAAGTGATCACTATTATTGATTCTATGCTCTCAACTTCAGCCCCTCCTAACGGTTAACCTGCAATATCACGATAATGAATTAGAATTTGTAACATGCTGTTTTAAAATGTTTCAGAATTCAAAAAAAAATTTTCATATAAAGTTTTCCAAACTTTGTTGGTTTGGAAAAACAGAAATTCATCTCCTATGTTAATTGTTACTTCAGGATTCATGCCATGCCTTTATAATGCTGGCTGTTCGGTCTGAGGGTTAATATCTTTTACAGCCGTCAGGCTCTTTCTTCTTTTACCTGAAGACGCTCATAGACTTGGGTGAAATGTTGTATTTGTATTATAGTGTTTTTAAACCTGTTTGTTTTGCTTTTAGCTGGTATTTTTAACCTTGCAACTTGTTTTTTTTTTAAACATTAAGAATTTTTCTCCTGGAGATACATGGCTTTTAATTCCGTTTATAAATTTTTGAATAGAAATTCATCTCTTTGCAAGTACTGTACACTTTTTCAGCGGCTTGGGAGGGAAACAATCTGGTGCCCAATCACAACTATAACAAATTATGGATTTGCTGCAACCAGAAGTATGGAGGTGTGTGTGTGTGTGTGTGTGTGTGTGTGTGTGTGTGTGTGTGTGTGTGTGTGTGTGTGTGTGCGTGTGCGCAAGCAAGCAACAAATCCAAAGTGATGGGGGGGGGGGAGTAAAGGATGGAAGCCTAACTTCAACTGCAGATTTTGTGACCTCTACAATAACAACCTTGATAATTTTAAGAGCGGCTAAGAGGTATTGGATGTTGTTGTGAGATACATAAATGTTGGATAATGTCCAGTGGCGGACTTGGATATCGGTAGCCCCGAAGCAGCCGCCATCCCCACAGGCACAAGCTGGATGCTGTCTCCGCCCCCATCGCCTGCTTGCAACTCGGCAAGCCTCAGGGCGGGGCCCAAGCAAGCAGCCGAGGTCCACTGCGGCTGGATCGGGCAAGGGTGGAGCTCTGCGGGGGGGGACACACATGGCTGGGGCGTCGCACAGCCACCCCCGCGATCCGTCACCCTCCTGCCACCACGCCCCCTGGCACGACTAGGAGGACAGGGAAACGACGTCAGGGTGTCCAGGCAGGGCAGAGGGGAAACAAGCGGGCAAGGCCAGCGAGGGGAAGTGAGCTGGATCAGTTGACATCAGTGGGGCTTAACTACAGGGAAGGGGCCACTGGAAGGGGGAGGGCCCTGATGTGCTGAGAGAAGTTCATAAGCGGGTTGCTGGCTGATGATAAGGGTCCTTTGTGGTGACTCTGAGGGGTAGCCGTGGGAAGAGAAAACCCTGAACAAGGTGTGGAGGGCTCAGGTGCGGTAACCTCCTCCCACCGCCAACTCTGAGGCCAACCTAAAGCTGACCCAGACCCCCGGGAGCAGCCACCAATCCAGGTGTGATCAAGAGAGCCAACCTCAAGATAGCCACATGGCTGCTAGAAAATTACCTGGCCGTAGACACGCCAAAGGTCAACCAGGAATGGCCAAAGTCCCTGCTGGAGGCACTACCACCCTCCCTTCACCGGAGAGGACCCCCTTGAGGACCCCTCTCAACAACCGTGGCCAACCTCTCAACACCCATGGCCAACAAGGATGGCCCAGCTTCCCCCGTCAGCAGCTGGCCAAGGGCACAGCCTAACGTGGCACCTACCCACCGACCTCCCCTCAGACTCCGGGGAGTGCTCCCCGTGCAAGACCCAGCCAGGACCTCCAAGCCCAAAGTTGCCTGCCGCCCCTCAGACCAACAAGGCATGGAAGGGGCCTTGTTACACCTGCAACCAAATGGGCCATTGTAGCCATCCATTACTACTGGCACAACTACTCTTTTTTCCTCGTCACTGACCATACACCCCCCCCCCCTTGCTGGCTATATAGGATGAAGGACCACAATGATCGTATTCTCAGATGGTATCTCTCCCTTCTTCCCTGCAGGTTCTATATCAAGCACCGGCAAGGAGCCACCCATGCCAACGCCGATTATTTCTCCCGGCTCGGAAAGGATCCCAAGGATCCCGACCCAGCAAGAGGGGATGTATGTCCAGTGATGGACTTACTAGACCCCACGGGTAACGCAGCGGTGGGAGACCCACTGCTCGAGCCAGATGCTATCTCCACCCCCCTCGCCTGCTCGCCACTTGAGGAGCCCTAGGGAGGGCCCGGGCAAGCAGCCGAGGCTCACTGCGGCTGGGTCAAGCAAGGGCAGAGCAAATGCTTCAAAGCAGCAAGATTGGGCTTGCGGGCACAGAAACGTCTCATTAATCCTTCGTTGTGTCGACCAGGCAGGATTCAAGGTTGTCGATCCCGCCATTTGCAGCTGCAACTGGTGCTGCTTTCCCCCTGCAGGGGTGGCTGCAAGATGTGCAAGCGCGCTAACATTGACCTTCATGCTGCTTGCATGACTAGGGATGTACTCGTGTCCTATGCGGAAGAAAAATGCCTCCAGTGATTCCTGGCAGCCAGTAAGGTTTTGTAACATTTTTGAAGGAAAAAATGAATGTTGTGATTGTTCATTCCTTTTCCTGAGCATAAATTGAGGCAAGCTGCCTTGGGATTATGTTGCTCAAACATAAAATATTGATGAGGTGATATTGAGTTAATTTGTAACTTAGCCTCTGGACTTCCTAGGGACATTAATTTGTGCTTGCTATATTCCCTAACGTCCACCATAACCTGTTTAATGTAAATATGCTTATGAAGGAATCGGATGGTGAGTTGACGATGTTCCTGTTTTTCTTAAATCTGATGTTGTAACGTGAATTTTAACTTATGCCACTTTATCCCAATTTAATTTGTGCCAATAGAGCATAAGTAACAAATCTAAGTAGGATCAGTTGCATTTAAGATAGTTGTGTGTATTTTAGAGAGATGATTGAGGTAAACTGCGTGGGCAGGAAATAGGGAAACCAACTTAAAGCCTGAGACTACGCAAAGTTAGGAGCGTCTCTAAGCCGAATGAAATCAGTTTTGCAGGTAGGTAGAATTCCAGGTCATCTAGCCTACAATTGGTATCTACATGCCTACAGTGGTAGTTCCAGAAAAAAGTATTAAAGTATTGGGAGGGGTGGGACACTTTTTCCCATATGTATGTTTTTGAAATAATAACTGTATGTTTCAAATTAACTCTCCCAGTGTAAACGTAAATTGAAGTGAACCTATGGGGAGCTGCAAAGATTGGTTTACTTTGAATAGAATTTTTGTGGGGAGGGAAATGTTTTCAAAGATCTTTTCAAAATCTTCCTTTTAAAAACAGAGAAAAAACTGAAACAAATAGTGAGGAAATAGTTACCAGTATATAATATCAGGAATACTAGAACTCTTCGACTGAAATTCTGTGCACACTTACCTGGGAGTATGCCCCATTGATCAAAATGGGACTTACTTCTGAGTAAACATGCATAGGCTAATAGGCATTACAAACAATTTGGCTTAAGATATTTGAAAGTTATCTGAACTACACATATGCAACAGACAACTACTGTTGTGCACCCCTCAATTTACTTGCTGTGGCAAATTTGCTGCTACTATCTTAAACAGAGCCAAACGACCTTGACTTATTCTTTTATCTCATTTTACTACAATACTAAATAAAGAGAAAGCTATCTAATGTTACACTTTTTCTCTGGGATACATATAAATCTTTTTCTCTGGGATACATATAAATCTTTATATCTTTTGTGTTTCTCATAATTTAGGTTTTGCCAGTCAAGTTTTGAAAGATGATAAATATATGTTACTAATATAATTTAAAAAGCATTTGGTTAATATTAAAGTATTGGGGTGAAATGATTAATAAATGAGAGAAAAGGAGAGATACACCGGGATATTTTTTAAACATGAGTAGAGTACTACTTTGAGAGTCCCTTGGACTGCTAGGAGATCAAATCAGTCAATCCTAAATGAAATCAACCCTGACTGTTCCCTGGAAGGACAGGTACTAAGGCTGAAACTCAAATATTTTGGCCACCTAATGCGAAGAGAGGACTCTCTGGAGAAGACTCTGATGCTGGGAAAAATTGAAGGCAAAAGGAGAAGGGGAAGGCCAAGGATGAGATGGTTAGACAGCATCACCGATGCAACGAACATGAAAATGAGCGAACTCAGGAAGATAGTGGAGGACAGGAAGGCCTGGCGGGATATGGTTCATGGGATCACGAAGGGTCGGACACGACTTAACGACTGAACAACAACAGAGTACTACTTGAGGATAAAAAAGAACGCTTTGCCGGCCTGCGATCTCTAAAGAGATCACAAGCTGCTCCTACTCCTTCCCAATCTCAAATGCAGCCCCTCTGCGGTGGCCCTTCCCATTTTACCATTTCTCCCGCCCAGAAATGCTCCCATGTGACCCCCTGGACCCTCCTTCCTTGGCTTTACCCGCTCAGCATTAACTCCCCAGCATGCCCCGCGCCTCACTGACGATCGGAAAGGCGCTCAGAAGCTGAGTGCCTTTGCGCTCGTAAACTAGGGCGGGCGGGGCCTGCACTTCAGCAAACGAACTCTCCCAGCAGGCCCCGCCCACCCTCGCTGACGACAGCGCAGACACTCATCCTCTTGCTGCTCTTCCCTCCCCCCCGCCATTCCCAATCGCAGCTCACAGCTCCTGAGCGTGATCGTCGGCTGAAGGGCGGGGCATGCTGAGACAGAAGAGCTCTCGCGAGGCTTCCAGCACAACCCACCTCTCTTCCTGAGCCTCCGGAAGTGAGTGGGAGGGGACAGTAGCCTCTGGAGAGCTCGCCGCGGCATGCCCCGCGCTCCAGTTGACGATCTCGCTCAGGAGCTGTGAGTGCCTTTGCTGCGATTGGGACTGAGAGGGAAGCGGCAAGAGGGCTCTGGGGGGGGCGCATGTTGGATCACTCTGGTTTATACTGATGGCTCGGCAGCAGTTTTCCAGGGTTTCGAATATGGGTCTTTCTTTCTCAGCCCTGCTTGGGAGATGCCAGGAATGCAAGGCATATTGCTAAGCTACAACTCCTCTCTACCTACTGTATTGTTAGGGATATGTTGGTGTGCGGAACACTTTCCTCTGGTCTCGCTAGTTGGGGAAGCAGTCCAGGCTCTTGCCTCGGAGCAGAAGGAGTTGCAAATGAACTCTGGGCTAGCTGGTGGTCAAGGGTATGAATCCACAGAAACAGTCCTGTTGATCTGCATTCCTCTGGCCAGGACCAGCATTCCACAGCAACAGCCTTTGTGGTACCTGCTCAAAGTAAAATGAAAAAGGTAGTAAAACTTTTTTTGGGAAGCTCCAATACTAGGGAATTATATCCTAGTGATAGGCTTACCATATCCAAATGGGAACAGGGTGCCTACACCTTTAACCATTGTAAAAAGAGGGAATTTGGGCAGGTGCAGCTTGTTGCACCCTTCCATTATGAGCTGCACCTGCCCAAATTCCCTCTTTTTACAATGGTTAAAGGTGTAGGCACCCTGTCCCCCTTTGGATATGGTAAGCCTACCTAGTGACATTGTGATCCTTTATCTTAAGCGTGTATATGTGGACCAATTAAAAGGACTCCAATTTGTCAATCCTAGTCTAATGACTTGGATGTTGTATCTAATTTCCAACATGCTGTTCTACAAATGAAATTTAAGGCTTATTGTTCACCTCCCAGTCCCAAGGATTACCTCTATAAGACCTGTGAGTGATCAGGCCACACATCTAACTAGCAAAAACTTTAGAAGCAGAGTACAAAGACTAGACTTAAATGCATGCAAAAGGGCATTAATTTCTAAACGGTTAAATTCTAAATGTTACACTGAATGCTATATAATTAAGAATAGCAGTTTTTACAACTAAGCAGTCATACTTCTATAAGCATGCACAACTTCCTGGTCAGGGCAATTGGTAGTTTAGGTGATGGAAAGAAAGCAGGAGAATGGCAGTCAGTCTGCAGCTTTCTGATGTGTCTTGTTGATCTTCTCAGAAGTAATGACGTTGGTTTACCCCTAACTTATATAGGTAGTCTTTTACATCATAAACCTAGTGCCAGTAATTTCTACTCTATTTTTACACTGTCTGGTGATAGCGTAAGGAGGGGGTTATGGAGTGATGGCATAGATGTTTACAATTCTGGAAAGTCTTGTCTGGGCCAGATGGTTAGCAGCACTTTGCCTATCCACCCCTACTGTGGATACCATGGGGAAACCGTAACATGCCGTGACTGTCTCTCCTCCTCCCTTCTTGGGCAGAGTTCTCGGTCAAAGACCCCAACCATATCTTGATGGTTTATTTAAACAATACCGTTCAAACGTTGTCCTCTGGTTGTGTCTGTCATAATGCAAGTTCTACAGCACTTTGGTTCTTGGTTATATAACCTCCATTCATTCCTTTATGGTCACCAAACCCTGTGTTCCTCTCTTTTCAACGTTGTGAAGCTAAATACAATTGTAAGCAAAACTCATCCATCTGCTCGCTCAAACAGCACAATGGTTATGATGTAGCATATGCAATACCAATTATAAATGCTTATCGTAGGTGAGCATGTTTTTTGGACGTGACATTAGAGGGGCTAGAATTCCAGAAGGGTCTGCTGCTGATCCTACTGTGATTCCCCATGGAGAGGATCAGACTGAGCCGGTGTGCCCCCTTTCACTTACCCTGGGCGGGAGGTGGGTTTTTATATCATTTGCTGCTGCAGTGGCAGAAGGAGCAGCAATGCTGTTATAGCTGGCATGTTCCTGTACCTACATTCCCCCCCCCCAATGTACACACGCAATAGTCCTGACTCATATAGCACATCATTATGCTATTTGGGGGGGGGGGGGCTGGCAGGCACAGTGTGCTCACTGGCTAAACCAGCATAGATTCTGCTTCTGCAACAGCAAATGTAATAAATGCCTACCATGTTCCTAAGGTGAAGGGCTCTCTGAAGCCCCCTACTGAGGCTGCCTAACCATGTGATGCGGGGGGGGGGGGGCTAGGTGATGATAAAGATGCCAACCCACAGAAACAACCCTGCCATTGAACTGCCTTTCATAGAGCCTGATGCTGTGCATGCTAGCTTGGGAGTAATTCTCTTTTATTTTAGTGGGACAGTCTCAAAGCCTATGCAATGCTAAAAGTGTCATTAGCTCTCTCTCCTTTTCTTACATGTCTCCCATTCAGAAATAGAACAGCACTAGTCACAGGTAGGGGACATTTAACCCTTTCTTTCCATGCTGTGGTCCTGATGACATTCCCCCCCCCCCCCCGCCATACATCATAAACCCTGGGAGGGAAGCTTCCACTAATGACATGGATCATCAGTGTGATTTGGCTCTGCTGGAAACCAACAAAGGCCTCCCTCCCAAGTTTTAGATCGGGGGGGGGGGGAATGTTGGGTTACTATGATATTTATTGCTTAACTTTTATTTATTTATTGTGCTATTTTTTAAATTTGAAACTGCAGTTGCAAGTTAAACACTTTGAAACATTAAAGTTCTAAGCCCTTGACCTTCAGTTCTGTAACTCACGTTAAAATGTTTTTATTGAATTTGAAATTAATATAGCCAGGTGTTTTCCAGTTTGAATTTTTATCACTAACTCTGCTTCTTTGTATTTTTGCACATTTTTACATAATGCACATTTTTACAGCCCAACTGTTTGCATATTTACTGAGAACATGCTAAGGTTTACTCAGAATTCTGTCAATGGGACGACTTCTTGACTTAACTACTTGTGCTTAGGTTTGCACAATGTTTTGATTGAATTTGAAATTAACGTAGCCAGGTGTTTTCCAGTTTGAATTCTTATCACTAACTGTGCTTCTTTGTATGTTTGCATAATGCACATTTTTACAGCCCAACCGTTTGCATATTAACTGAGAACATGCCAAGGTTTACTCAGAATTCTGTCAATGGCACGACTTAACTAGTTGTGCATAGGTTTGCATTCCAGCTTTTTAACATTAGGCTGCCTTTGAAAAGAAAGAGAAACATATTTGTATTTGATTGAGTAATTCTTTCATCCTAGGAGGTGAACTGATGATGAACGCTGCCTGGTATTTGAAGATACTGAAGAGAGTGCATTGATGTTCTGACTATTAGCAATTTAGCAACTATGCTGGGTTATGACTCCTTGTTTCTACATAGTTCAACGTTTCTCTGTAACTATGCTAGGTAAGAAAATAGTATGTGTGCAGTTACGGTACATAATACACAACGCAATCCTGCGTAACCTTGCACCGGTGTAACAGCAGATGCACCGGTGTAAGTATGCCAGTGTAATAGCACTTACACCGGTGCATCTGCTGTTACACCGGTGTAAGGTTACACAGGATTGCGCTGACAATGTGTTAAATTATTTGCATCATTTGGATTATGATGTAAGGACATCTTTTGAAATGCCCTCTGAATATCCAGTCTTCCTTTGGACAATGCTCTTTCCTGGCAGCATCAGCACCATTCTCTGAAATGGAAACGAAATTCTCTGAAAGGCTCCTTTTCTGCTACACATTTCCACAGAATCCCAAACTGCACATGTAACCTTTCACTCTGTCTATTTGGCTAAGTAGAAAAAAAAGCTATCAAAAGCAACTTCCAGTTGCAACACAAAAACTGAAGTCCCTTTTGATCACTTTTTTACTGTTTGCTGCAGTTTGGACTAGTTAAAAGGTGCATGGGAGTCGAGAAGCGGGTGGCAGGCCTGGCACAGCTGAAAAAGTACTGTGACAATCCCCCCCCCCCCAGTTGGACTCCTACTTCCGCAGTTAGCCATCCATGTTGAGTCAAACCAGTGGATGGCTAACCCGCGGATGAGGAGGGCTCACTGTACATCCATGCCCTTCAGTGGACTTAGAGGATAATCTTCTCCCATAAGAAACAGTGGAATAAGGTAAGGATAGGAACTGTAAGACAGTGGCATGCAGTCCTGAACACATATAAACCAGTGCGCCCCCTGCAGGGACAGCTCATACATGATGCAAGTTGAAAACGTTGTGTTAAGCAGCAAATTGGGGGAGGCAACAAGTTGGTGGCAGGTACCTGATGGCCATTCATCACCTCTCTACTCCTCTTTATTCTTTTCTTGTTCTTTCCAGTCCTTATCCTTCCGTTTCCCTTTCCATTATTCACCCTCTCTGTCTCCCTTCCCCTTTCTCTCCTCGAGGGGCTATTTTTGAGGACTGGCATCAGCCCTGCCCGTCATGCTCCACTTGACACCTGGCTCCATCCACAGCCGAGTGTGAGCCGTGGCTGATGACATAATTGGCAGTTTACTCTGGGCTCCAGCTGATCGGTGGCATCTCTTCAGCGTGGCAGGATGTGGCAGTCAGCTGGGCACTACATTTGGATTTAAGATTTAAAGAGTATTTTCTGCTTGTGGAGAGGCTCTTCCACTCATGGAAGGGCTATTCTTTGAGTGGAAGAGTGCTGTGTGAAAAAGTGACACCTCCCTTCCTCCCCCCAATCCAGAAAAGTTCTTCTGTTGACACACGCTCTTGTACCAGCTCTGTACAAGTTTCTTTTCAAGAACTCGAAACTTAAACTTTTGGTGATCACTAAAGTTTATATGTTAAAATCATATTTTTCTTATTTACTAGGTTTCTTATACTGTATTAAAGCCCCTATGCGTTGTGGCATTGTAGTGAGAGAAGTCTTCTACTAGAGCTTGCACAGGTTCATGAAATAACACTAAGATATTTTTTCCTTCTGCTCACTGTTATTTTGGACTTAACTTATTTATTTATGTTAATGGGGGGGTTAACAGAAGTAGCAAAAACAAAGAATAAAACAATTAAGAGAAGTCAATAAAGCAGAAGAGGCAGAACTCAGTAGGAAAAGGGAACATTTCATACTAAGGTTTGAGGTATTTACATAGGAATAATTCATAGAAATATGACAAAATTGAAATCGCTGTTTAATTAGAATATAGTTGGGAAAGAATTCTGAAGTCAATAGTGATTTCAAATACTGGACAATAGTGTCCAAATATTGCATGTTATAGCAAGCACCAAATATAGTTTTTATAGTAACTATCATCCTCATCATTATCAACTTCAATTTTTTTTGTAGTAGTACTTACCTCTGTTGGCTAAGCATGATCAATGACCTCATAAATATTGTCCTTGGAACTTTATTGACATCATCCTTTATGCTGCTGAACTTAGATCTCTACAATTTGAGTAAAACTCCATGACATCAGTTTTACAGTGATGGACTAAAAAGGTGGTAGGAAGAAGCATTATACTGTTGTACATTCATGTATTGCAGAAGTGTACTTATTTAAACAATTTTTAACTACAGTATATAAGTTCATTAGAAACTGACAGCTAATATTGTCTAGCCACATGTCCTTGTTGCTCTATTATTAAGATTGTACTTGAACTGTGACTCTATTTTGAATTTGTTTCCTTGTGATATAGATTTTATTTCCGATGCCACAGAACGTTTAGTCGGTGGGACACAATCCTATTATCTCCCAGTAACATATTCATACTGGAAATGTGATGTTGATTTTTCTGGGCAGCATGCCCTTGAATGTGTTTTGACATTACTGAGGCTAACAAAAAAGGAGCTTGTTTTCAGGGTTGCATGTTCACCATCACTATCCCAGTGTTGCAGTTGGTTTAGCCACATACTAAAGGATTTGCATGACCACTGTCACTATTATGTAATTTATATTTGTTATAAATATAAATTATAAACTCTATATTTATAAAAATAAATATAAACTCTGCCTTGCACTTTAGCTGCTATACTTTGGCAGCACTGAGTCAGGCTGTTAAACTGACTAGCCTTAGAATTGCAGAAGAACACTGTAACTCCTCAATTTAGTAAAGTGATAGTTAGTTACCATACAGTTTAATATAAAAAAAAACCATCATTCTTTTTGTGGCAGTACAGGGGGGCACTGGTATCCACGGATTGCTCAACTGCGGTTTCAATTATCCACGGTTGATGAATCCCCCCCGCACCCTCCACAGCCCCCTCCGCACTTACTTTTAGCAGAAACCTTGGTTCTTTTCTTCAAAAGTTCCAAGTTTCCATCTGTTTTAGGCCTGAGCAACTAGACTTAGGTGATAGCTAGAGTCTCAGCAAGGTTGCAAAGACTCTAGCTATTAACTAGGTCTAGTTGCTCAGGCCTAAAACAGATGGAAACTCGGAACTTTTGAAGAGAAGAACGGAGGTTTCTGCTAAAAGTAAGTGCCATGGGGGGCTGTGGAGGGTGCGGGGGGGTCGCGCTCGCCCCCCGCACTCACTAGCGTCTCGCCGGTAGGGGCGGGGCTGTAAGTATCGCTGCGGTCATAGTCTCTTTACCGAGCGAGGAGGAGGCAGCCCCGCCCCCTCACTGTCCGAGCCAGTCCCCTACGGAGAAAGCAGCAACGCCTCTGCCCGCACTTACTTTTAACGGAGAAAGCTCCGTGTTTTTTTTCTTCAAAAGCCTTTGCTGTAGGCCTTACCACCAACAAGTCTTCAGTGCTAGAAAGTCTCAGCAACCTCTCAGCAAGGTTGCTGAGACACTCTAGCACCGAAGACTTGTTGGTAAGAAGGCCTACAGCAAAGGCTTTTGAAGAAAAAAACCACGGAGCTTTCTCCGTTAAAAGTAAGTACTTGGGGGAGTTGTGGAGGGTGTGGGGGGGTAGTGCAGGCCCGCGGGGGTTCACGCATGCCCGCGGGGGGGTCGGGCCCCCCCTGAAAACCACGGAGATGGGCGTTCGCCCATTTCCGCGGTTTCAGGTATCCACGGTGGGGGCTGGAACGTATCCCCCGTGGATACCGGGATCCCCCTGTATTTCATGTCAAGATATTCAACCTTTTTTTTTGCTTTTATTGTACTCCTGTATATCTGTAATTGCTACCTTAACTGCTTCAATTTTATTGCTGTCAGTTGCTAAAATGCTATTTCAATAGCTATTTCTATAAACCAGATATTTATTTATTTTTCACATTTTTATACTGCCCTTCCTCCAAGAAGCTTAGGTTGGTGTACATAGTTCTTTCCCTCCTTTTGTCCTCACAACAACCCTGTGAGGGTAGGTGAGGCAGAGATAGTGACTGGCCCAAGATCACCCAGGAAGTTTCGTGGCCGAGCAGGGATTTGAACCTGGATCTTCCAGGTCGACGTCCAACTCCAGAACCACTACACCATCCTGTAAATACAAATATTATCCTAAGGTGTACCCACCCTTTGTCTGTAGACAGGTGAGTTCTAGGTTGTTGAGGTTACCAGGATACAGTACAAGGCAGATTGATTCTAGATAAAGAAAAGTGTTTTTGGTTTTAAGAGTACCTTGAAATGTACTTCCTGCCTACATTAGGGTACATTTGTATAAGTGTTCCCCTCCTTTCACTATGCATTTCATAATTTCATTTTTACTTGGACTCTTGACTTTTAATGGATTAATTCGTGAGATTAATACATTTAAAGCTTTAATCCCATATTAACATTCACTTTCTCACTTCCCTTTTAGACTACTGGTAGGCTAACTTGCCAACATTTTTGTGCAGGCAAAATGCTTGAATAAGTTACACAGATTCACTGGCTCACTTCCCCCCTCCCCTCCAGTGCCAAATTTGCTTTAAAATGACCTTTTATATAGTTTTTCCTTATGGTCAGTATCTCAAGTCAGCAGACATTTTATGTAAGAGCATAAGAAAAGCCCAGCTGGATTAGGCGAAAGTCCTATTTAGTTTAGCATCCTGTTTCCTACAGTGGTCCACCAGGTGCCTCTGGGAAGCTGACAGTCAGAAAAGAAAAGCATTCATTTGCCTCTCAATTTCTCCCCTGCAGCTGATATTCAGAAACAGACTGCCATTGAACCTGGAGGTAGAGCACAGTCGTTATAACCATGAAGTAGTTCAATCCACTTTTAAAGCCATCCAAGCTAGTGGCCATTGCCACATGTTGTGGCAACAAATTCTACTGTCTCATTATATGTGAAGAATGACTTCCTTTTGCCTATCCATAATCCCCTTCCAATCAGTTTCATTAGATGACCTCTGGTTCTAGTAGTATGAGAGTATGATGAAAAATATCTCCAAGTTTCAATCATGTCCTCCATCACCTTTTTTCCAAGGTAAAAAGCTCCAAATGCTGTAGCTTTCCTCCTAAGGAAGATGTTCTATCTCTCTGATCATTTTGATTGCCCTCTTTTGCACCTTTTCCAGCTCCCTGTACCCTTCTTGAGGTGTGACGATCAGAACTGTATGCGATATTCCAAATGTGGCCACACCATAGATTTATATAAGGTTTATAATATTAGCAGTCTTATTCTTGAACCCTTTCTTAATGACCCCAGCATGGAATTTGCCTTCTTCACTGCTGCTGCACACTAGTGGCACAATCCTGTGTAAATCAGCACCAGGGGACCGCTGTTCCCCTGGCACTGGGTGCCATAAACATGCCATAAAACGCGTTAACAGCACCCGGAGAGTAAGGGCCACCGGTGCAGAAGCCGGAGGCCCTCTCTCCCTCAGTGCGCTGTCCCTGTGCCTGCCAGACCAAGTAAGCCCTGCACTGGCAGGGATGGGGGAGGGCAGACCAGACAGCAAGGGAGAGTGGCCATTGGCCAAACCGGGCGGGGGGAGGGCGGGGATATCGACGGCGAGCTCCACCGATATCCCACTCTGGGCTCGAATGTATGCCAGCTCCAGAGCTGATGTACATTCAAGTAGGCCCATCAGGCTGCTTGCATCAAGGAAAGGAGACAATCGTCCCCTTCACTCGAGGTGCACCTGGGCTGCCCCGGGACAGGATGCGGCGGCCGGCCCTTTAGGCCAGCTGCCGCATATTACACAGGATTGGGCTGCCCTTTGATGTTTTTATTTTACTATGCACCACAATCTTAAGAATTAAATGGGTCTTAATCCCAAGTAAGTGTTACTATATAGGATTGCAACTTTAATTTTTTAGTTTTTTTTTATTAATCGTTATTTTTAACTAGCTATTCTTACTGTAAGCTGTCATTAATGTCTTTGAGAATTGGCTGAAAAGTGTTCTAAATTTGTGTTAGAACAATGGTTCTCAAAGTGGTGGGTTCCAACCCACCATTGAGAACAAAGGCTGTTCCCTGCCCCCTTAAAATCTCTGTTTTTCGGCGATCCGAAGGTCGGGGAGGCCTACAGAGGGTCTCACAGGCCTCCCCCAAGCCCCGGTAAGGCAAAAAACCAACGGTTTCGGGGGCGTTTCTCCCGGCGGTGGCAGCAATCTCGGGGATCGCTGCCGCTGCTGGCCCTACCCCCGCAGACACTTGGCGGGGATAACTTTGAGGACCACTGTGTTAGAGTATTGTGTCATTGAGAAGCTCATTGTAAACGGATCACTCAAAGAGGAAATAGTAACTTTTGCTTTTCTGTAGTCGAGACAAAATGCAAAGGGAAATGATATGAAGTGTGTACAGCAGATCCTCTTAGCTGATCTAAAATGTATATGAAAATAGACTTTCTTCCAAACTTTGGAAATTGCTTCTAATAATTTTGTTTAGCACCCTATGAGTCCATTCAAACAACTTTTATGCATTATTGAAATCATTACTAAGTTTGGTTTAAATCAAAGACCCTACTCAAATCTATAAGATGAACAACACATATGCAATATACTGTATGTTCTACCTTTTTAAAAAAGCATGTAATGATGTACGTGAAGGAATTCACAGACGCTTTCCCATAGAAAAAACTCTACCTTCATTTGGCTATAAATAATCCAACAGAAGAGCTGCCAGAGCCAGTTGTTATGTACTGATGAGTTCCTTCTGCAGTTCATGCCTGGGACTTTCAGCATTCTTAGATTATGGAGTCATTATACAGAAATGCGCATGTACCCCTGATGGAAAATAATTTCTTTTAGATTTTCTTTTTAGATTTAGATTTACTGTGTGTGCTCTGTCTTTCCAAAGTGCATAGACTTTGATGTTTCCTGTGTGTGTGTGTGTGTGTGTGTGTTCTATAAATCCATTTTAGTGCCTTGATTTTTCATCTGAGAATTTGGTTCCATATCTTCTTAACCTGCCCCTCCCAGCTAACTTAACTACAACATTTCTTGCACATGTGCTAGCATGTCTTTAAGTGTAAAACAAATTTCCAACGGCATTTCTCCTGAGATGTGACTTTGGAGGGACGGGCAGCCCATCTATCCGTTGCTGGCTCTCCTAAAGGCTTATGGTGGTTACATCGTAGGTAAATGGGTATAGCAACCAGCAGGAGTGCAGAATCATGCCCCATCTTGGCTGCTGCTGCTGGCTAGTCTAGAAGATATTAGGAGATATAATGTAATTAAGGTGGGGGTTTAAAAAAGTGGTTGACCTTTTTTAAAATAAAATATTTTTTATTCCTCTATGACTGACCTTGGTAAAACATTGCAATGACTTTCTGCGTTGCTTTTTCTCTCACCTGCCATTCCCAAATGACTCTTGTTTTTTTTTCTAGTTTTATTTCTAGTTTTATATTTCTTAGGCACAATAGATAGTTTAATATGATTCAGACTGCAATGCTATTCACACTTACCTGGGAGTAAGCCTCATTGACTATAATGGGACTTACCGTATTTCTGAATAGACATGCATAGGATTGGGCTCTCAGTCTGTGTAGTGATTTTTCCACTGTGTGTGTGTGTGTGTATTTATCTAGTTTTGGTTTAGTTGCTTCTTACTGCTTTGATATTGTACAGAATTGTTTCAGTTTTGTTGGAAGATAAACTTCTAAAAATACTTATTTGAACTAACTTAGTAATGAAATATGTTAAAGGATGTATTCAACATTTTTACTTTCTCTCATTTTTTTAGGGTAGAAAATTGCTGCATTACCTCAGGGAAACGGTGACCTGCAGGGTCTTTTTTTTTTTTTTTTTACGATGTGACAACTGAAAACAATGGACAGATGATATCGGTTCAACTGCATTTGGTGGCTGACTTTATCACAGTAACAAGCAACTGTGTAAGCAGTGCCAAATTGTAAAGATTATTATTGCCCCTAGCCACTGGGAATTATGTACAGTGTCTCAGTTATCAGAGTGGCTGCAGTTTCTACTTAGCCCTTTAGGTTCTGTAATCATGTCTGTTAGTGCAACGGAGAGTGATCTTCCTCGGTTTTTTGTTGGTGGTGAAGATGGAGATGAGCTTTTGGATCGAGCCAGAGCTTCAGACTTTGATTCCTTCTACGAGCATGACGATGAAGATGAGTATGATTCTGTATGTACTGTGTTTGATCATGTTTAACAACATTTTAATGTATCTTATAACTGAGAAGATAGCATATGATCGTAGGAGGCACC
Source organism: Plestiodon gilberti rubricaudatus (assembly GCA_026170595.1). Lineage (NCBI taxonomy): Eukaryota > Metazoa > Chordata > Lepidosauria > Squamata > Scincidae > Plestiodon > Plestiodon gilberti. The sequence continues at coordinate 45,668,923 of JANXHW010000002.1, forward strand.
GAGTACTAAGGCCCCTTTTCATTAAAGTGTTTAAAAACATATTTAGAAGCCGATGCAAATAATCACATTGGCCTTGCTAACTTGAAACCAAATTAATCAAGACCTGGCCAGTTTCAGCAGTTTGTGCAACATGTAGCAATTGCAATAGATCATTTTTATGCTTAATTAATTTTCAGGATTTTCTGTGAGTAATGAGTTAAATGTTACAGGTGAAAAGACTTTATAAAATCATAGATTTTTGTTTAAAGTTGGCTTTGATTTACTGTTGTTAAACTGTCATGGCAAAGAAGGATATTTAAAGTAGAAAATGCCTGCTATAAAATCCTTGTTTAACTCTTGTTGAATCCAGTTAGATTAATCATGCTCTGAATAGAAAGTGAAGAAAGTCTTGCCTGTTTAAAAACATCCAGAATGCACATATTTTTCTTCTATCAGTTTAAAGATCAGTTAAGTGACGCATTCTGTTACTTCATGTATGATCCTGAACATAAATTATTTAGGACACAATCCAGCAAGTACTATTGACAAGTAGCTTCATTTAGTAGTTGCATGGGAATCCTGTGAAATGCCACTGGAAGCTGAGAAGTAGTCCCTGTTTGAGTTTACCCTATGATATATTTTGGAAACTTAAATTTATAGAAAGGCACTCCATTCTGAAGTGATTGCCTTAAATGTGTATGGTCCACTATGTTTATAGGATGGTTGTCAGACACAGCTAGTTGTTGTGTACATTTTCATTTTTTAAGAGAATCTCTTGACTAGTGCTTGTTTACCATTAAGTTGCCTCGAATGGCATTATTGCTCCAAACTTGCATCTCAATTACCGTATTTATCGGCGTATAAGATGCACCTGCGTATAAGACGTACCTTCCTTTTGGCCCTGGGTTTCAAGAAAAAAAGATTTAAAGCATTTTTGGGCCACTTGGCCACTTACTGCTTGGCTGCTTAATTAGCTAATTTACATAAATTGCACAAAAATACCAGGATCTCTTTTAAAACACACAGCAATAAGACACATGAACAAAATGCACCAGAACATAAATGTACAAGTACAAAAAAAAACCAGACTCAACTCTTTTCCCCCCAACCCACCCATGCAGTTTCCAAAGTAAAAAACATTTACTCCAAGTACAAAACCCCCCCAGACTAAACTCTTTCACCCCACCCCACCCCATCCATGCAGTTTCCAAAGTAAAAGTACAAAAAAAAAAAAAAACCCAGACTCAACCCTTACCCCACCCCACCTATGCAAAGTTTCCAAAGCCTCCCATCTAGGCCCAGTTCAGAAGCTTACCCTTCCGAGGAGAGCTGGGAAGACCACGCCCTCTGCAGCTCAGCTGAACACTTTTCCCCCACCCCAACTCTTTTCCCTCACCCCACCTAACCTAAGCACAGTTTCCAAAGCCTCACCAACTAGGCCCAGTTCAGAAGCTTACCAAAGCTGATTCAGCATCAGAGGAAAGGCCTTCTGCAGCTCAGCTGAACTGAACTGAGCACAGCGCCCTCTGCTGGCTGCTGAGAAGCTCCACTCAAGCTCCTGCATAAATTAAACCAGACAGACAGCTATAGATCGGATAGATTAGCCAGGGAAGATTAGCCAGAGCTCTCCTGCTCCGGAAAACCCCGGTAAGCCCAAAAATGCTTTAAAACGGTCGGGGGAGGGAGAGATTTTTTTAGTATTGGCGTATAAGACGCACCCTACTATTTTGGGTCACAAATTTAGACAAAAAAGTGCGTCTTAAACGCCAATAAATACGGTAAGTCCTGATTTTTCACATGGGAGTATTAAAATAGATTGGCTTTCATTGCGTTCAATTTTTTTTCTGATTGTATAGAAAATGAGGCACTGATTTAGGTGGCAGTTTCTATCATTTAAACATAGTGAGTTGTATCCTAAGTGTGTTTCCATTCGTGGTAAAAGCTTTTTTTGCATAAGGGGGAAGGAGATATTTTTGCCAGTCTCCTCTTCCCTCTGCAGCACCTCCAAGGAGGAGATGTTTGGGGCATGCAGGGAGCTACAGAGAAAGAAAGAAGCATCTTAGGATACAACCTACCGTATTTCTTCGAGTCTAAGGTGCCATCGATTCTAAGGCGCATCTTAATTTCAGGAACACCAGCAGAAAAAAAACAAAAACCATCGATTGCAAGATGCACCACCTTCCTTCAATTTGTCTGCTCAGCACCAACTCTCCCCAGCTTGCCTGCCACGGCGATCTGATTTTTACCGCGCCATTTTGCCACCTCTGCTCAGCAGCTCTCTCTCTCTTCCTGAACCCGAGAGTTCGCCCCAGCATGCCCCGCGTTGCAGCTGACGATCTCCTCACTGCCTTTGAGCAGTGCCTTTGCGGTCCGCCAGAAAATGCCATTTCCTTACTTACCGGGCTTGGGGGAGCTTCAGGGAGGTCTGTGCGACCCTCTGCAGGCCTCCCCGATCTTCAGTTTGGTGAAAAACAGTGATTTTTGGCCATTTCCGGTTTCCGCGAAAACCGAAAATGGCTGAAAATCGTCGTTTTTCGCTGAACTGAAGATCGGGGAGGCCTGCAGAGGGTCGCACAGACCTCCCTGAAGCTCCCCCAAGCCCCGGTAAGTAAGGAAATGGCATTTTAGGGTGCTTTTTGGAGATCTTCAATTCTAAGACGCACCCCATTTTTTGAAATGCTTAATTGGGAAAAAACATGCATCTTAGAATCGAAGAAATACAGTAATAAAAATAGAAGAAAATACATGAGAGGGGTGTGATATTTAAAACTTGAAGAATTCATTGATGCCATTGTTGGCTTAACGTTCAGTATTAAAAAGAAGTATAAATAAGATATATCCCCCCCATTATTTTGTAATTAACTTTATTTTACTTATTATTAGCCACCAGAAAGACAGATTGTGGTTGGAATATGTTCTATGGCAAAGAAATCTCAATCAAAACCAATGAATGAAATCTTGGAACGCCTTTCCATGTTTAAGTATATCATAGTAGTAATATTTGAAGAAGATGTTATTTTGAATGAATCTGTGGAAGACTGGCCTTTATGTGACTGTCTGATTTCTTTTCATTCTAAAGGTGATTTTTTTCTTTGATTGTGCTTAATGTTTTGACACATGCAAATATTAACTCTCAATATTATGAAGTTTGCCTTTTAAAAAAATGTTGTGACGTTAGAAAGCAACTGTCCTTTTATTTTAAGACAGGGGTTCTCAACCTGTGATACGCATACCCCCCAGGACCACAGGCTGGGGGTACACGAAGCGCTGCCCGTTATCCAGCTGCTGCGATCAGCAGCTGATGACGGGCAGCTGTAGCCATTTTTTCAGGGTTGCGCGTGAGTGCCGCAATCCGAGAAAATGGCTACAGCCCTCCCGATGTCCCCAGTAGCTGCCCTTACCTTTTCTCCCGGCCGCCGCCATCTTGAAACTCGCAAAAATCTCGCAAGATTCAAGATGGCGGCGGCCAAATCTCATAAGGCCACATGAGGCAGTCTCATGCCTCATATGCCCTTACGAGATTTGGCCGCCTCCATCTTGAATCTCGTGAGATTTTTGCGAGTTTCAAGATGGCGGCGGCCGGGAGAAAAGGTAAGGGCAGTTACTGGGGATCGGGAGGGCCATTTTCCCGGATTCAGCAGGGCTGTAGCCTTTTCCTCCAGCTTGTGGCGGAGCGGGAGAACCCACTTGGCCGCGTCGCAGGCCAGGAAAAACCACTTTTTTTGCGGGGAGACCCTGCAGGGGGTACGCGGGACTTTGGGGGGCCTGGGGGTACGCCAACCTTTGGGGGCACTTTTGGGGGTACACTGGCCCCCAAAGGTTGAGAACCGCTGTTTTAAGATGTTAATTGTGTTGGAGGAGAATTTAATGTTTCAAGAAGTTCTTTTGTAGTTATGAAACAATAACAATTTTGACTTGCAAGCAGTCCTCTTTATTTATATGAAATTAACAGCCCAATGCTGTTCTTTTCCCCACTATATCATGCAGCCACGCCAAAAGGGCTGCGCTGCATGTTATTGGGGGGGGGGGTGAAAATTGGGGACTTGGCCACTGCATCTCTGACAGAGGTCTGGAAGCACCTGGCTCTGCTTGCTTCCGGGGCACTGTTGGCGACGGCTGCGTAGGATTGGGTCCTTCCCTATTGGCTTGATTAGGGTTATAAGTGTGAGGGCTAACTGCTTGTTTCACACTAACACATTTAACAATACTGTATCCCAACACCTTTTTTAAAAAAAATGCAAAGTCATTGGAAGTTTAAAGCAGAGCAGTAGGGAAGGCAAGTGTTTCCCTGTTCCAAGCAGATTTTCCAAAGGGGAGGGGGTGCCTTCTGTTTCAGAGAAAGGGTTATATACCTCTCCTCTACTCCTTTCACTTTTCTGCATTACATTCCCCAATCTTAATGTACCTTTATCTTTTGAAAGAAGGCGTTGGACGCTGAAATACGCATTAGCTTGTGATGTGTAGCTTCTCTCTTAATTCCAAAAAGATTTACTGCTGATATATAGACCACGGTTATTAAATTGACTTTTATGGATAACAGCCGAAGGAGAAGCATTTATAAAGTGGGATTGATAATACTGAGTAGAATCTTGTTGATAACCATTTATAGATGAAGGAATTAAACAGACATTTTAAACATTGCTAGCATAGGTCAGTTCTGAAAAGAATAATTCTACTGCACTTCCCCTCCCCCTCATCCCTATTATCTATTTAAATATAGTGGTTATGAATTAATAATGAATTTTATTTAGGGTTTCCATTGGACAAAGCAGTTGCTTATGCAAAACTCAGGAATCCATTTGTCATTAATGACTTGGATATGCAGTATTACATACAAGACAGGTAAGTAGCTGTGTATCATCAATCATGTATAAATAATTGCACTTCTATTTTCCTTCTCTTTCACTGACTACAAAAGTGGCCATGACAGTGTACCAACCATGATCACGATGGAGCTATTGGTTGATAGAAAATTAACATTGTGTTCACTTAAGAATGTTGAAGAAATGGCTACCATTTTTGATGAGACACTTGATTAATTTTATGGCACGATCCTGCCTAACTTTAGGCCGGCGGAGTGATGGGGAGAACTCTTACGTTTTTGTGGGGGCGGGGACAGTGACGGAAGCAATCCTGGGGATCACCGCCACCAGAAAAAAGTATTTTTCCACTCCTCAGGGGTCCTGGAGCCCTCCAGACAATGCGGGGAGGCCTGTGACCCCCTCCACTGACCTCACCACACTATCCGGAAGGCTCCAGGATCCCTGGTAAGTGGGAAAGGTGCTTTAAAAAAAATTCTCCTGGGGGTGGCAGCAATCCCTGGGACTTGCTGTATTTGGTTCCATGTATATAACCTGTATGCGGGTCAAGAAGCAACAGTTCGAACCGGCCATGGAACAACCGATTGGTTCAAAATTGGGAAGGGAATACGGCAAGGCTGTATATTGTCACCCTGCTTCTTTAACTTATATGCAGAGTACATTATGAGAAATGCAGGGCTGAATGAATCGCAAGTCGGAATCAAGATTGCAGGGAGAAATATCAACAACCTCAGATATGCAGAAGATACCACCCTAATGGCAGAAAGTGAAGAAGAACTAAAGAGCCTCTTGATGAGAGTGAAAGGAGAGAGTGCAAAAGTTGGCTTGAAACTCAACATTAATAAAACTAAGATCATGGCATCTGGTCCCATCAATTCCTGGCAAATAGAAGGGGCAGAAATGGAAGCAGTAACAGATTTTACTTTTTTGGGTTCCAAGATCACTGCAGACGGAGACAGCAGCCATGAAATTAAAAGACGCTTACTCCTTGGAAGGAAAGCTATGGCAAACTTAAACAGCATAATCAAAAGCAGAGATATCACCATGCCAACAAAAGTTCGCATAGTCAGGGCCATGGTGTTCCCAGTAGCAATGTATGGTTGCGAGAGTTGGACCATAAGGAAGGCTGAGCGCCGAAGAATAGATGCTTTTGAACTGTGGTGCTGGTGAAGACTCCTGAGAGTCCCTTGGACTGCTAGGAGATCAAATCAGTCAATCCTAAATGAAATCAACCCTGACTGTTCCCTGGAAGGACAGGTACTGAGGCTGAAGCTCAAATATTTTGGCCACCTAATGCGAAGAGAGGACTCTCTGGAGAAGACTCTGATGCTGGGAAAGATTAAAGGCAGAAGGGGAAGGCAAAGGATGAGATGGTTAGACAGCATCACCGATGCAACGAACATGAAAATGAGCGAACTCAGGAAGATAGTGGAGGGCAGGAAGGCCTGGCGGGATATGGTTCATGGGATCACGAAGGGTTGGACACGACTTAACGACTGAACATATAATCATGAAAGCAACATGATGGAAACAAACAATATGCTCCAGGGATAAATAAAGCACACTGTAGTTGTCACTCAGACATTCTGCAGATGCAACCTAAGGAGCCCTTTTTCCTAAGGGGCACTTTTTCCTAAGGGGCCACATGAGAAACTGGGACTGTTGTGGAGGGCCGGACCAATAGGCTGAACGGCCCTTCCATGCCCCCCTCCGCAGCACCCGCATGTCCCCCGGCGATTCTCTTACCTTAATTAGCTGCTCCGTGTCTTCCTTTAAACCTCACGCAGGCCAGTCAGGGGCAGCCAAAGGGCCAGATGTGGCCCTGGGGCTGTACAATGCCCAGGTCTGCTCTAGGTCATATGTACATAGGTATCTCAGATTAATGAATAGATTGTCTTTTTCTCTCTCAGAGAGTTCCTTGTCCCTCTATTCTTGACTGTGAAGTAGGGCATGTTCACATCTCCAGGCCTTGTGCCAGGATCAAAGCTAGTTTGAGTAGCTTTTAGATCTTAAACTTGTGTTCTCCTTGATAATATCCAGGGCATGGACATTAATGACCTCATCATTTAATGATTACAGTAAAATATAACGCTGAAAGCCCACTTCAGTGCAAATCTAGTGTCAGTCTTTAAACTAGTTGAGTCCACAGATTCTATGAAAGTTGTCTCAAATTATTTTTCAGCTGAGGACCTTTTAACTAGAGATAGCAGAGATTGAGCCAGACAGCATATGCTGAGCTATAAGACCTCTCCAGGGTAACATAATGGTTACAAGATTGAGCCATGAGTTGCAAATCAAATTCCCCTCAGCTGTGAATTCAGTAGGTGACCTTGGGCAAGGCACTGTCATTGTCTAAGCTCCACATTCTAATATTAGAACAGTAATACAAACCAGTCTTTCCCAGTACTTGTAGTGGTTACTGAGATAATATAAGAAGTGCTTTGAACGTAGAAAAATGCTGTGCCAAGCAGTTACGCTGATGTTCGCAATAGTGCAAATCTCTAATTAGAAAGTGAGTCATTTCAACATTATGCAAACCTATATGGCAGTTCTGTGATAAGAATTCTTTGCTTATTATTTCATGTATTATCATTTTCAAAAGAATTTTATTTCTTTTAGGAGAGAAGTTTACAGCATTCTTAAAGCTGAAGGCATTTTACTTCCTCGTTATGCAGTTCTAAACCGTGACCCGAACAACCCTCAAGGTAAGAATTATTATACAGAATTGCTGTTTTAACCATTATAAGTAGTATAGCAATTGTTCTGAATGTCAGCCTTTAGCATCTCTAAGTTTCTGCTTGATGCAGTGTTGGCTTAGTAGCTGTATAGCAATGATGGGGACTCGAGTCAAATGGCTCGACTCGCAAGTGTGACTTAGCCACTTTTTCCATGACTCGTACTTGTACTCATGACCCACTGACTCGCACTCGTGACCCACAGGACTCGTACTTGACTTGCACTCGTGGGGGTAACGATTTGCCATTTCTGAGTCATTTTCCTTTAATGGCTGGCATCAACACAGACAGGCAGGCAGGCGCAGTGGAGACCTCTGAGGAGGAGGGCAGCAGAGAGGGAGGGTTTTCAAGGGGGTGGGAAAACAAGCCTGGCTCAGAGTTTTTCCCTTTTTTTGCTGTCTGTTCACCATTGGCCACAACTCCAAACATGAGGGGTGGGGAGGAATGAGGGAAGGTGAAGCTGCCGCAGCAGTTCCTCCTCCTTGGCCAAAACTCCAAGCCCAAGGGATGCTCAGCTCAGCAAGGGGAGGCGGCAGGGAGGGAATAATAAATGGTTTGAATGTAGACACGCTTTTTTTTCCCAAACCAGATGGGTGGTGACAAGACTGAGAGGTGAGGGGAAAGGCATAGGGGAAGCCAAGTGGATGCTTTAAAAGCCTCAGAGGCACACAGACACACACCCCACACAGACACCCACCCACCCCATTTTCAGGGGGGGAAAAAGCCATTTGCCCCAAAGTGACTCGACTTGTGACTCGTGGATTTTGGCCTTACTTGTACTCGGGGGAAAAATGATGCGCACTTGATTCGTACTCGTGCACAAAAGGATCCATACTTGACTTGTACTCGCCTAAAATTTTTGGCATTGACTCGTACTTGGACTTGTGCAAAAATGATTGTACTCGCACTCGCACTCGCGACCTAGTTACCTAGATACATCCCTGCTGTATAGACAGAGAGTTGTGCAAGATTCCTCCTAAAAATTGGTGCTGCTGCGTGGATCCCTCCCAGGGCTGCGCAACAGCATCTTTTCAGCATTTGGCGGTGACGTCTTTACATCATCATCATCAACTTTCGGTTCAACCAAGCTGTGCAGCCGCACAGCTTAGCAGGATCGCTGCGATCATCATGTGATACTGTACTACTCATATAATACTCATTTTCATGTAATCATTTTCATGTACTTCATCTTGCTGGTGGAGAAACAATACTTTTGAATGGTTTGCCAATATAAAAACCTGCCATATAAAAAGCAGGTTTACCATACCTTGAGCTTTTCAGGCCAACCCTATGGGCTTGTAGCACTGGCAGAAGTGCTAGCTCACCCACCCCATCAAAAAAAAAAACCTGTGGAAAAGACATTCATCACACCTGAGGTTTGCACTACATTTTTTTTTCTTCAGAATGTAATTTGATTGAAGGAGAAGATCACGTGGAGGTGAATGGAGAAGTTTTCCAAAAGCCATTTGTAGAGAAGCCTGTCAGTGCTGAGGACCACAATGTATATATTTATTACCCAACATCTGCTGGTGGTGGAAGTCAAAGACTCTTTCGGAAGGTAAGAGATGTTAAACTGAGCAATAATAATCTTGGTTGGTTTTTTAGCAATGAAATATAAAATGAAAATAGTTTAGGACAGAGAAAGCTTACTTACTCAGTTCTGAGAGTTACATTGGAAAGAAAACTAACAAGAGAACCGCAACATAATTGGTATATCTTGATCCATTCTTTGTAATGGCCTGGCATGTTGAACCGTCATGTACACATACAACAGTGGATTGGGGGAATGGGAAGGTCTCTATTATACCTTTTATAGCAGTGGTTCTCAAAGTAGTGGGTCACGACCCACCATTGGAACCAAAAGCTGTCCCCTGCACCCTTAAGGGACGGGGACAGCATGGCGGCAGCAATCCCAGGGATCGCCGCCGGGGAAAAAGTTTTTAAAAGGTGATTTGTACACTTACCGACAGCAGTGTAGCTGGCGTTGTGCTAGCCGCCGCCCCCCTCGTGATGCTGATGTCATTCACCCTGCCCCTGAGTGACGTCAGCTGGAGCCAAACATCCCTCGGTGGGAGGGCGGGGATCAACACAAATGCGGCTCGGAGGCGTCTGCAGGCTTCTCTGAGCCGTTCCGCTGCATGGATCACTGCCACCTGTGTTGCTGCTGCCGGTTTGCTGCCCCCCCACCTGCTGTCTGGGGAGATCCGCCCCCTGCGCCCAATCCCATCCTACCCCTTTGCTTACCGGGGGTCCTAGAGTCCTCTGGAGGGTTCGGGGAGGCCTGTGCTCCCCTTCGCAGGCCTCCCCGAGCTTCAGATTACCTCTCCGTGGGGATTTACGACCACTTCCGGTTGAAAACCAAAAGTGGTTGTAAATCGCCGCAGAGCAGCGATCTGAAACTCGGGGAGGCCTGCGGAGGAGAGCGCAGGCCTTTCCAAACCCTCCAGAGGACTCCAGGACCCCCGGTAAGTGCACAAATCACCTTTGCTTCCCAGTGCTGGCTGTGATCCCCAGAATTGCCGCCGCTGGCCCCACCCCTGCCAGCACTCAAAGTTCTTCCTGCCTTGCGGGGAGAACTTGAGAACCACTGCCTTATAGAGATCCCTCCGCATGCAGGTGCTTGTACCCACCATGGACTGAATTGAGCACCATTGTATGTAATCAACAGATGTAATGAATGTGCTTACACCATAAGTTAGTATACGTTGTTGTTAGAAACTGTTATCTACGTATGCACTTTTCCACAAATCTTCTTTCCATTTCCACTTCCACAATCCTCTTCCACACGTACTTTGCTCATTCTCATATGATCTGTCAACTGCTCACAACTTACTAATAATGCCCACACATGACAAACCATTTCCTCTCACTCAGACTTTGCAGATATGAAGTAAAACCTAAATTTCCCAAGTTCTCCATTCAAGTTCATTATCATTTAATCTTTATAAAGTACTCTCAGTAAACTAAAAATATAATGGAACTGGAAAGGGTGCAGAAGAGAGCGACCAAAATGATTAGTGGCTGGGGCACCTCACGAGAAAAGGCTACAGCATTTTGGGCTTTTCAGTCTAGATCAGGGGTTCCCAATCTTTGGATGCCCGTGTACCCCCTACGCAGGCCTCCAGCCGGCCCACGTACCCCCAGACCTTCTGAGGCCCACATACCCCCCCCCACCGCGTACCCTTTCCCTCCAAGCTGCGGTGCAAGCGGAAGGGCCCGCCCGCCCATGCCACAACCTGGAAAAAAAGGCCTTTTCCTCCAGGTTGCGGCGCGAACGGGAGGCCCTTTAAAGGCATCTTCCAATCTTGTGAGATCCAAAGTGGCAGCGCACAGAAGAACAGGTAGAAGGAGCTACCGGGGAACATCTTGGGGACACTTTTCCGTATTGCGGCATGGGCGGGCGCCCACCCGCGCCACAACCCGGAAAAAATCCCCTTTAGCAGCTGTCCTTTATCAGCTGCTGATCCGCATATGCCTGGTCTAGATGGAAGGTGCCTGATGAGGGGACATGAATGAGGCATCTACAAGTATGCATGTAGGGTGGGGGATAGAGGGAAGTTATTTTCCCTCTCTCACAGTACCAGAACCAGGAGGCATCCAGTTACATTGACTGGCAGGAGAGTCAGAACAGACAGAAGGAAATATTTCTTTACCCAGCACATAATTAATCTGTGGAATTCCTTGCCACAGGATGTTGTGATGGCACCTGGCTTAGATGCCTTTAAAGGGCAGCTTTATGGAGGAAAAGTCCATCATAGCTTACAAGTCATGATGATGGTATGCATCCTCTGGGTTATAGAGGTAGCTTATGTCTGAATGCTAGATGCAAGGGGGTGACTACAGGATATGGGGCTCTTGTTGTCTTGAGTACTCCAGAGGCATCTGGTGGACCACTGTGAGATACAGGAAGCTGGAGTAGATGGGCCCTTAGCCTGATCCAGTAAGGCTCTTACGGAAATGTTGCACAAACTACCATTCAGACCCACCTCTTCCCCTTTTCTTGCTGAACCTTGAAGCCAGAGCTGAAGTCCAAGTGGGTAGTTGCAGTAGGAAGTATGGTTAGTCATAGAATATTATAAATGGTGAATAGATGTGGATAAGGTGAAATAATGCATAAAAGGGGAGGACACAGAGAACATAAGAAGAGCCCTGCTGGATCAGGCCAAAAGCCCATCTAGTCCAGCTTCCTGTATCACACAGTGGCCCCACCAGATGCCTCAGGGAGCACAAGACAACAAGATAACCTGTTTCCCATTGACACTCCCTTGCACCTGGCACAGAGAAAACCCACTTCTAAAACCAGGAGGTTGCTTATGGCTTTTAGCCTGTGATGGTCTTTTCCTCCATGAATCTGTCCAAACCCCTTTTAAAGGCATCTAGGCCAGGTGCCATCACCACATCCTGTGACAAGGAGTTCCACAGATGAATTACACGCTGGGTAAAGAAATATTTTCTTTTCTTTATTTATTTATTTAAGGAATTTGTAGCCCGCCTTTCTCCCGAGGGCACTCAAGGCGGCTTACAGCATATTAAAATACATAAAATACATATAAACACATTAAACACATTAAAATAATTAATTAAAAACAATTTAAGTTAAAACAAACAACCCTAGTGGGTCACATTTACATATGTTTAAACCATTTGTTAAAAGGTCAGCCCACTACGTCAGACATTAAAAGCAATCCTAAATAAAAACGTCTTAAGGCCCCGCCGAAAGGCCTCTAAAGAGGGAGTCATTCTTAATTCCAGGGGGAGGGAATTCCACAATTGGGGCGCCACCGCCGAGAAGGCCCTATTCCGCGCTGCCATCCCCCTCACTTCTGTCAAAGGCGGCACAGTTAACAGGGCCCCCCCTGATGACCTCAGAGTACGGGTCGGATTATAAGGAAGGAGGCGGTCCCTCAAATACCCTGGACCCAAGCCGTTGAGGGCTTTAAAAGTCAAAACTAGCACTTTGAATTGTGCCCGGAAACGAACCGGCAGCCAGTGTAGCCGCCGAAGCAACGGTCGGACTGAGTCGAACCGACAAGCCCCGGCAACCACGCGGGCCGCCGCATTCTGCACTAGTTGCAGTTTCCGAACAGTCTTCAAAGGCAGCCCCACGTAGAGCGCATTGCAGTAATCTAGTCTAGATGTCACTAGGGCATGGGTCACTGTGGCCAGGTCTGCACGATCCAAGTACGGTCGCAGCTTGCGCACCAGCCGAAGCTGGGCAAAAGCCCCCCTGGCCACAGCCGCTACCTGGGAATCCAGGAGCAGCTGCGCATCCAGGAGAACCCCCAAGCTGCGTACCTGCTCCTTCAGAGGGAGTACAACCCCATTCAGAGCAGGACGATGATCCAGTACCTGAGTCGTAGACTTCTGGACCAGAAGAACCTCTGTCTTATCAGGATTTAATTTCAGCTTGTTCGCCCCTATCCAGCTCCCAACTGCCTCCAGACAACGATTCAGGACCGCCCCCTTGGAGTCAGGTGGAAAGGAGAGAAAGAGCTGGGTGTCATCAGCATACTGATGACTCCCTACCCCAAACCCCCGGATGGCCTCTCCCAGCGGCTTCATATAGATGTTAAACAGCATGGGGGATAGAATTGACCCTTGTGGCACCCCACACCTCAAGGGCAAGGGTGCCGAACAAGCATCCCCCAGCACCACCTTCTGGGATCTATCGGCCAGGAAGGAGCGGAAGCACCCCAGAACGGTGCCTCCAAGCCCCAACCCGGCCAACCGACACAGGAGGACACCATGGTCAATGGTGTCAAAAGCCGCCGAGAGGTCCAGCAGGACCAACAGGGACGCACTCCCCCTGTCCAGTCCCCGGCGCAGGTCATCCACCAAGGCCGTCTCTGTCCCGAACCCCGGCCTGAAGCCAGACTGGAATGGATCCAGATAATCAGCTTCCTCGAAGACTCTCTGGAGCTGAGACGCCACTACCCGCTCGATCACCTTGCCCAGAAACGGGATATTTGAGACTGGCCGGAAGTTGTTCAAAATAGTGGGGTCCAGGGAGGGTTTCTTCAGGAGGGGGCGCACCACCACCTGCTTCAGAGACAGCGGCACCACCCCCTCCCTCAGAGATGAATTTACCACCTTCCCCGTCCACTCAGCCAGCCCCGCCCGGGCAGCTCTAATCAGCCATGCCGGACGAGGGTCAAGCGGGCAAGCGGACGGTCTCACACTCCAAAGAATCCTGTCCACATCCTCAGGTTCTACAAGCTGAAAAGAATCCCAGGAAGTAGAACAGACAGGTGCCTCAGGGACATCATTAGATACTGCTAACGTGGCATCCAAGTCATGCCGAATCCGATCGACTTTGTCCGCGAAGTGCTTTGCAAACTCATCACAGCGAGCCACCGTGTGTTCCGCCCCATCTACTAGGGGGGCCAGATGGAGCAGGCCCCGGACCACACGGAAAAGCTCAGCTGGACGGTTCTCCGCGGACACGATGCCAGCAGAAAAGAAAGCCCTCTTAGCTGCCGCCACCGCCACGGAATAGGCTCTAAAGTGAGCTCTAGCCCGTGCCCGGTCGGAGTCAGCACAAGTTTTCCGCCACCGTCGCTCTAGACATCTACGTTGCCGCTTCATCGTCCGCAGCTCCTCGGTAAACCAAGGGGCCGCTCTGACTCTGCGGCTTGGTCGAGGACGCTCAGGAGCGATCAGATCCAGAGCCCTGGTCATTTCCCCATTCCAGAGGTCAACCAGGGCGCTGGGTGAGTCGCCGACTCTGGCAACAGAGGTCTTTGTTGTCTTTTGTCTGTTCTAACTCTCCCTTCACTCAATTTTAGTGCATGTCCCCTGGTTCTGGTGCGAGAGGGAGAAGAATTTCCCTCTATCCACTCTCTCCATCCCATGCATAATTTTATACGTCTCAATCATGTCCCCCCTCAGGCGCCTTTTTTCTAGGCTGAAAAGCCCCAGATGCTGTAGCCTTTCCTCATAAGGGAGGTGCTCCAGCCCACGAATCATTCTGGTCGCTCTTTTCTGCACCTTTTCCAATTCAACTATATCCTTTTTGAGGTGTGGTGACCAGAACTGGACACAATACTCCAGATGTGGCCTTACCATCAATTTGTACAAAGGCAGAATGATATTGGCCGTTTTATTCTCAATCCCTTTTTTAATGATCCCGAGCATGGAATTGGCCTTCTTCACAGCCGCCGCACACTGGGTCGACACTTTCATCGACCTGTCCACCAGCACCCCAAGATCTCTCTCTTGATCCGTCACAGACAACTCAGAACCCATTAGCGTATATGTGAAATGTGGGTTTCTTGCCCCAATGTGCATCGCTTTGCACTTACTTACATTGAAGCGCATCTGCCATTTTGCTGCCCATTCTCCCAGTTTGGAGAGATCCTTCTGGAGCTCTTCACAATCCCTGCTGGTCTTCACCACCCGGAAAAGTTTAGTGTCATCTGCAAACTTGGCCACCTCACTGCCTATCCCCGACTCCAGGTCATTTATGAATAAGTTGAAAAGCACCGGTCCCAAGACCGATCCTTGGGGCACACCGCTTTTCACCTCTCGCCATTGTGAAAATTGCCCATTGACTCCCACTCGCTGTTTCCTGGTCTTCAACCAGTTCCTAATCCACAAGAGGACCTGCCCTCTTATTCCCTGACTGTGGAGTTTTCTCAGGAGCCTTTCATGAGGGACCGTGTCAAACGCCTTCTGAAAATCCAGATATATAATATCCACGGGTTCGCTCGCATCCACATGCCTGTTGACCTTTTCAAAAAATTCTAACAGGTTTGTGAGGCAAGACTTCCCCTTGCAGAAGCTATGCTGACTCTCCCTCAGCAGAGCTTGTTCTTCTATGTATTTTAAGATTTTATCCTTAATGAGACTTTCCACCATCTTCCCTGGAACAGATGTTAGGCTGACCGGCCTGTAGTTTCCCGGGTCCCCCCTCCTTCCTTTTTTAAAGATTGGCGTGACATTAGCTATCCTCCAATCCTCTGGCACAGTGGCCGTTTTAAGGGACAAGTTGCATATTTTGGTCAAGAGGTCAGCAACTTCATTCTTGAGTTCCTTCAGAACTCTTGGGTGGATGCCATCCGGGCCTGGTGATTTATTGATCTTTATTTTGTCAATTAAGTCTGAGACGTCTTCTCTTTTAACCTCTATTTGACTTAATTCTTTAGTCAGTCAGAATACAAATGATGTGCAATTAAAGAGAACATGGCGGAGAAGGTGATTTCTAGTGTAGAGGTATGCCAAAAGCAAGTGATGTGAAGTTGGACTAAACTATATTCTGGAATGGGTAGAATAGCATAGATTTGAACATTGTATAGAGTTTGGTGTCGGTAAGAAGGTCCTTTCCTCTTACATCCCTGTTCTCTATTTCTATGTCCTGCAAGCTCATGAAACCTCGGCTTACTGCCAAAAGAAGGTTCTGGGTTTACTGCAACTCATGGGAGAATCGGGCCTTCTCTTTCTTCCTACTGTGTTTTGTACCACTTTAAAATTTTCTGTTTCTGTTTTGTAGGATTTTTGTTTTGTTTAAATTGTCAAATAAGAAATAGACTTGGAGGTGGGAGGGGGAGAAAAAGAGTTTGTTTATAGAGATAACTTTTATATTAAGGCAGAGTCCTCTTGACAGGAAGGTTTGTGTTTCAGATTGGCAGCAGAAGCAGTGTTTACTCCCCTGAAAGCAATGTGAGGAAAACTGGTTCATACATTTATGAGGAGTTTATGCCTACAGATGGCACTGATGTGAAGGTACAACAACTGCATTTTCTGGTTTATATTTAGAACAATCAAGTACTTCTCAACAGCTTTACATGTGGAGCATTTATCTCTGCCTAAAGCATTGCTATTATTATGTTTCAAATAGTTCAAATGTTGTGTTCCATTTTCTCTAGAGAAAAACACTTAGGATAATAATATTTGTTCCTTGGAGGAAGAGAATATCCTGTGAAGTCTACCCTTTAGTAGAGGTGGGGCTTTGCTGAATTTTCTTCACCATTGAGGGTGAGGGAAGTTCCTGCTCAATTCTTTTCCTTCCCTCAACAGGGCTGCAGTGTTTCTTTCAGCTCTGAGAGCTTTTGTCATAGAGTTGGTGTTTTGTTTTTGCCTTCTAGCCAGCCTGCCTTTTTTTCCTTGGCCTAGGCTTCCTCTGTCCTTTTCTCATCTCTCCAAGTCTTGGATTGATCTTTCTCTTGCAGCAGGGAAGAAAAGAGGGGAGAGGAAAGGAACAAAAAGAAACAAGAAAAAAAAGATTGTTTGACAGTTGTAGGCGAGAGCAAGGATGGCACAACACCAGGGCATGAGCAAGGCTCCCTTGCAGTTCAAATACTTCCTCTCCCCTCCAATGTGGACATTTCATTACTGCAGATGAATGTAGCGGGATCTCGCCCTACCTTTTTACTAGACAATGCCTCATAGAGGAATCTGGGCCCACATGTGGTGCAGATTTAGATTTCTGTGCTGAGTGAGTGATGGAGAAGTTGGGGAAAGTCAATGCACTAGCAAGATAGGCACCACATCTACCCATCAGCAAAGACCAGCAGATGCGGTAGGAGCCATCAAGCAGAAGAAAACAGTGAGCTCCTGGAATTCCAGTAGCTCTTCCACCCCCTTTAAATAAAAGGGAATAACTTTTAATAATAAAGGAGTTTGTCCTTTCCTCTACTACCTCCTCAGTTTTTGCTAGAGGATTAGTGCTTTGAATAAGAAAGCTCTTGGAAGAAGTTGTCCCTGAAACATTTGTTCTTTGGAGAGACCCACAAATTGGCCAGGGCTAATGCTTTTATGAATGACATGAGCCTAGGTGCTGTGAAATTCTCTGCAAGATCCATAGCCGCTGATGTGGTAGCTAGATGCAATGTCTGGGGTTAAAAAAATGTCCAGTAGATACAACTTTAAATCTGATTTGGCCACCTTCCTCTTCATGGGAGGGGGCAGATTATTTAGCGATTCCTTGCAGCACATCCTTGTAGAGACCATGGACAAAAAGAAGGCCTTATGCCGTCTACACCCAGAAAAGAAAAATGTAATTCTCACAGATAATCAAGATCACTCTGTTCCTTTTATTCCTTTTGATTCTGTGGAAGCCTCGCCCAACTCGGAGAGTTAAATGGCCTTCCTGGCCATGTAGTAGTGGGTTTTAACAAGCACAACAATCGGACATATGGTACAGGTTGTCAGACCCATGGGGCAACACACAACTGATGCCAGGCAACTGCCAGAAGGGACTGCAGAGTTTTCACCCAGCCTTGGTAGGGTCTTCCACAGATCTATGGGTGAAAGACAGTGTGCAGGGGTTACTCACTAGAACTGTCTTGCTTATGGGCACAATCCTATCCAACTTACGCCACCGTTGTAACCAGCGGCGCAGCGAGAACGGGAGGCCCCAGAATGGAAAGGGGATTCAAATCCCCTTTGAATTCCCCTTTTGGAGGGGATTTGAATCCCCTTTCCGTTCTGGGGCCTCCTGTTCTCGCTGCTGCTTACAACGGTGACGTAAGTTGGATAGGATTGCGCCCTATGTCTTTCATTAGACACTACAAATTGGGCATCTTCGCCTGCACTAATGCAGCTTTTCGCAGACAGGTGCTCCGAGTTATTTCTTCTTGAACTGAGCAGCAAACAACCCACTCAAAGTGTTGGTATTGTCATCTAACATTCCACTCTGGATTCCCTCCTCCACTGCCAGAAAAAGAAGCACTGGAACTTATTGTGAAGATTCCCGATTGTCAGTGTGTGTGTGTGTGGGGGGGGGGGGGGTGTTCCAGCCCTGCCCAGCTCAGGATGGTTCCAGAGTTCTCTTATTGTTTACTAAAGGGAAGGCTGGTGTATTAATGACTACCAGAGTCTTTAGTCATGTGTACTTTGACTCCTGGAAAGACACAACCTTTTTCTTTCTTTTTTAAATACACTTCTGTATGTTACTACACTGTTTATGGTTTTTCCAGAGTTTTCTCCAAAACATATTTTTAATTGTCTTGCACCACAATCTTATGCATGTCTACTCAGAACAGAAGTCCCATTGTGTTCAATGGGGCTTACTCCCAGGAAAGTGTGGATAGGATTGTAGCCTTAGTTTTGGAATAAAAGAAAGCTGAGATCTCCTCTGACCAGAAGGGTCCAGACCAAATGCATTTGCTTAGCCCTGCCACTAGAGCAAGTGGGAGGAATAACCTGTGGATACCCTCCATCCACTGGCACCTTCATGATACGTTCCAATTTTCCTTTCCAGTTCTAAACTCATCTACATGGAAATGTCCCACTGAGTGACATGGAAACTACTGTACTTCCAAGGACGTAGTGGGCCCAAGAGTACTTTAAGAATCTATAACATTGTACTTAACACCATCCCAATATTGAGTTTTCTTGTGTATTTGTCTGTACTAAATACAGGGCAGCTGTGTGAGGCCTTTTGAAATGGAACATTTGCAAATGTGATAAACGGTATACATACTCTGTAATCCAAACAAAGTAACCATGGCACCGTTCAGTTCTTTGATAGCTCATGTTGTGCAAAGGCCAGCATTGTAAATAGGTACTTTTCTAGTAGTTACAAGGAAAAAAAAGTGCCTAGGGAAAGGTTTTACGTTTTACTTTGAAGCAGTTGACCCTATGCCACATCACATACAACTCTTGAAAATCCCCACAGTATCTAAATTGACTTGCAAGATGATGTGGGCAGGGAATAGGGAGTCTTCAGTTAAGAAAAACAAGTCTAAAACCCCCTTGGGTATGCAGCGCTCGGAGCTTGCTGCACATTCTTTGGATACTGGCCCATGACTGTAAGCCATCTGATCGGGAACCCTGCTAATAAGTTGGTCGTAGCAGTAGATGTAATGTGAAACTTTCAGGAAGTCTGGATTATAGTTGATTGTGACATAAATGCAGTATCACTTTAGGGCTTTTAGCCTTTTCAGTTTGCCTCAAATCCTCTCCATCATGTGAAAAAAAAAATGGACTCTAGAGACTTTGGAGCTGCAACTGGCTATGAAATGAGACTTGTCATATATTTTAAGAAAAGAAAAACTAATATTTTTCCTTTTTATAAATTATCATAAAAATAGAAGAAATTATAAACACAACAAAAATATGAACAAATCAGAACTCTGACCTATCACAATTGCTTCATACATCTGTTCTCTTTTTTCCTAAATAAAGGTGTACACTGTAGGTCCAGACTATGCACATGCAGAAGCTCGTAAATCCCCTGCTCTGGATGGGAAAGTAGAACGGGACAGCGAAGGAAAGGAAGTCAGGTATCCAGTCATCCTTAATGCAAGAGAGAAGCTGATCGCTTGGAAAGTATGCCTTGCATTTAAGGTAACATGAAGACTTGACTTGCAGCTGAACTCTTAGTAGCGATTGGCTGATTGTTTACTACCTAAAGCTATTGCTTATCGAATGAAGGTTGAAGAACGTTTAACTTGGAGGGCATCGCTTAGTTTTGAGTTGTCCATGAGAAACGCCATTAAGAAAACTTGTAAATAAGGCCTCTCTTAAACAAACAGAAGCAAGGGGTCTTTGTTTTGAAGGGAGGGAGTTGAAAAATGCACCTGTATTCTCTGCCTCGCAACTTTCCTGGGTTTGAGTTAGTCTACTGGCCAGCTGTCTCCAGACCAGTAGCCTCTTCCATTGTGCCTCCACTCATGCCAGGTGCAAGGTGCCAGGTGCAAGGGAGTGGCGACAGGATACATGTATCTTGTTGTCTTGTGCTCCCTGAGGCATATGGTGGGGCCACTGTGTGATACAGGAAGCTGAACTAGATGGGCCTTTGGCCTGATCCAGCAGGGCTCTTCTTACGTTCTTGTGTCTCATCAAGGCTCTGTCTGAGGTTTTTAAACCTGGCGATGCGGGCCTTGTGATCATTTCCCATTCTCTGGGTACTCAGATCTGGCATCCTTGTTACCCTGGATACAGGTCCAGGAGGAATCTCGCCTAATGCAGGATTTGTGTTATGTACAGGCAGCTCGCTTTTGTGTTTCCATGGCACACAGCTCCCTGCCCAATCTCCACACAGAGCCTCCAGAATTGGGATGCTGCCATTGTAGCAGGCAATTCCTGACAACGTTGTAAATGTTGGAAGACACTTTTCTGTGGTTCTAGTTTTGTAAATGGTTTTAGAAATGTATCTCAGGGTTTGAACAAGGATGGGATGAAGGATGGCTTTTTAAGCGTGTCGCATCTCAAGGAGTACTTGTAAAATATTGTAAATTCTAATGAACTTGCATGTTATGGCAGGCTCTAAATTTAAGTGACTATACAAGTATAGTAAATACGGGCCTGCTGAAATATCAGAATTACTATTTTCACTTTGTTGTTTGCTTTTTGCGATGCATGGTTTGAAAAATGACGATATGAACCTTTGCACTCTTTTGAATATGCAATTTCTTTTCTTGACAGCAAACAGTTTGTGGCTTTGACTTGTTGCGTGCAAATGGACAATCCTATGTTTGTGATGTCAATGGCTTCAGTTTTGTGAAGAACTCTATGAAATATTATGATGATTGTGCTAAAATCCTGGGGTAAGAATCAAAGAATACCTTGAAGGTCATCCAGTCCCAACCCTGTTCATTGTATGCAACTGCTGCAGCATCCCTGCCAAGTGGCTATCCAACCTGTCCTTGAAAACCTCCAACAGGAGACAGCCCACTAATGCGTGAGGCAGACAGTTCTGGTGCTGGACAGCTCTTTCAGTTAAAAAATAATTTTCTACTGCCTAGCCTAAATCTATTTCCCTGTAGTTTCAACCCATTGATTCTAGTCCTGCCCTCGGGAGCCAAGAGTTTTGGATTTTTTGTCATTGTAACGGGGCTGACAGGGCCTTCCTTTCTTTTTCATTATAGTTTTATTTAAAGCAAGTAGAATATTCAGTTGGATATACGTGAAAGTAAATACATTTTGTAAACAGCATTTAAGATTGTCTTTTGGAAATTCATTTAATCTAGATAAGTGAATAGTCAGTAAAGGGCCAGTCGCTGTATCCTAGGCCCGTGGCTGCCTGCACCGATGCGGCCTGGGCTCTACTCAGGGAAAGGCTTGCAGAGGCCCACAGGGGAATGGGCCTCCAGAGTCCTCGACAATAAGTAAATGGGCCGTTGGGTGCTGGACTCTAGTACGCCATTATTCATGGGCTGCTCTGTGGATACTGGAACCTGCGGATGCAGAATCCGCAAATAACAAGGCCCCACTGTATATTTAACTTAACAAACACATTAGACACCCTTATACCAGATCAGACTAATGGCATCTGTCTACAGTAGTCCTGTATTTTCCATTCTGCTTGTGACTCTCTAAGGCTGCAATTCTATACAAATTATCTGATGTGTATAGGATTGCGTTGTAAGACCTATATAATGCAGCTACTGGTTCATCAAGTGGAGAGGTAAGAGCTTCCAGCTGCGTCGGTCGAGTGTGGGAGGCGCCAGCCAGCAGAATTGTCAGACTGTAAAAAGGATACCACCTGGAAAGTAGCTGTTCATGAAAGATTGGACATTTATATATATTGTAAAAATCGCCAAGGGGGGTTAGGACAGCCTGCCCATGTACACCGCCTTGGATTAAAGTCGGAGGAGAAATCCAATGACCAGGAAAGGCGGTATATAAATACTGTATATTATTATATATATTATTAATGCAGAATATTCAAGGTTTTGACAAATGAACTAAGTGTATTTTTTAATCCTATTTTATTTCAACCATTTAATTTAGATAAACATTTGTTTCTCTACTTAGAAATATCGTAATGCGAGAACTTGCTCCACAATTTCAGATCCCATGGTCCATACCTTTAGAAGCAGAGGATATTCCTATTGTACCCACCACATCGGGAACAATGTAAGAGAAAACGTTGCTGTCTAAGTTGTGCAAACTCCTTGTGAAATTTCCGAGTTAGAGATTAACATATTGCCGGGCAAACTCTGTTGTTTAAAAGATTTATTAAATTCAACAAGATGTTTTAACAAGCTTTGTGTAATGTTTCTGATTTTTATCTTATCTCAGGCTTATTTCACTTTCATCTTAGAATAATATTTGTCTGTGATTTGCTGTAACAATCCTGCTAATATAGACTTCTGGTAGTGATTGGATAAGCTCTCTAGGGCTAATTTGAATGGGCTTGACTCAAACAAGTTAATTTGGGCCAAATTTGGATAAGCCTGAATTAATGCATTTACTGTGTAATCCTGTCCTGCTCCCCCACTGGTGTAGTGAGAACTGGATGCCCTAGAAAGGAAAGGGGATCCAAATCCCCTCTAAAGGGGGATTCAAAGGGATTTAAATCCTCTTTCTCCTCTAAAGACTCCCGTTCTGCCCTCCTCTGCTGGTTGCACTGGTGGAGGAGCTGGTTGCACTGGTGGATTGCGCTGTTAAGCTTGTGCTTGATTTTAAGCCATATGCGTTGTACACTTGCAGGATGGAACTCAGATGTGTTATTGCTGTTATACGGCATGGAGATCGGACACCAAAACAAAAAATGAAAATGGAAGTTAAGCATCAGAAGTAAGTGATGTGCAAGAAAAGAAAGCAGATTCCCCCCCCCCCCGAATATGTAGTAAGAAGTTTATTGTTTATGCTAAGGGGCCTCTGGAATATTTGTGTGTTGGGTTTATTGAAATTTCCTGCTGTGGTATTTGTGCGTATTCTGTAATGCTAAAGATTTTGTATGATTTTGAATATTTTTCTGCACCAGCACTCTTTGTTCAGTTCTTGACGTTTTAGTGTGTACTTCTGAAATGCTGCTTTTTGCATAGTTCTGTACATATGCAGTTCTTCC
Organism: Plestiodon gilberti rubricaudatus; assembly: GCA_026170595.1. Classification (NCBI taxonomy): domain Eukaryota; kingdom Metazoa; phylum Chordata; class Lepidosauria; order Squamata; family Scincidae; genus Plestiodon; species Plestiodon gilberti. The sequence goes on from JANXHW010000002.1 coordinate 45,692,196, forward strand.
GCTTGGAATTATGAGTTTTTTGTTGGCAACTGTCACAGCATGAATGGATATCTGCAAAATTTAGTACTATATAAAAATTGCTGTTTGAAAGGCTCTGGTGGTGGAAGAGAAATTAGTGGCAAGGTTGGAGAATGTTCCAAGGTGCTTGTCCACATAAACATTAGAGACACCATAGGAAGGCTACTGCCTCTTTAACAAGGTACTTAATTTTCATATGAAGAAACCTAAACATGAACTGTGAAATCCATTTGCAGTATTTTCCAGTACAATTCATGCCAAATTACCTAGTGGCAATATAAAGTACGTAACTCTAAATCGTAAGTATATATTCTTAGCTGTGAAGCAGCTGCTTCACAGCTATCTAGAAAGCATAACCTTTTGGTGAATGCCCCTAAGGCAGGGAATGGTGGCATGAAACATTAAGCTGAGCTTGTACTTAGTGTGTGGTATAGTCACTCTCTCGCCATGGAAAATGTCACTGTTAAGAGGAGTGTGCTGGCAGTTTTTCCCCTGCCTTGCTCTTAAACCCCTGTCCTCTGCTTCCAGCATTTGTATGAACAAACACTCTTTTCAGAAAGAGATTTTCCCTAGCATCCTAAATGACTGGGAGGACCTCTCCCCAAGTACAGCCCTGATTGCTTCAAATACAGAAAGCATGAGGAGTTTGTAGAGTGCAGGGGCAGGGATTGCCAGTGAACTCAGACTTGTCTGACTGTGGATATTCTCCATGGTTGGAGAACATCTGAAGAAGGCTTAACTTTTCCAAACTTTTGAGGAGTTTAGATCTTAGACTTAGTACCAATCAACTAATACAGTTATCCATCGGTATACGCAGGGTTCCACACACACACCCTCATGGGTACTGGAATCCAGCACCGTGTGCCAAAATTGTACTCACTGGGCAGCCTCTGGAGGCCCCTTCCATATTGTGCTGGGCCTGTAACCCCCTCCACAGGCTTCTGCAGGCCTCAGAAAGCCTCTATGGAGGGGGTTGCAGGGCCGGCGCAACACAGAAGGGGCCTCCAGAGGCGCCCCCCCCCCAGTGAGTAATTGCAACATCAGGTGCTGAACTCCAGCACCCTGTTTTCGGGTTGTGCCCAGCGCAATGCGGAAAGGGTGGCTTAGCATCTGTGGATAGAGAAATCCAGATGCCAAACCCGTGAATAACCAGGGATGACCTGTATGTGAAAAGTTCATATTTGAGCAAGAAGTTGTGTTTGTTAACGTTCATGTAGTTCCCAAGCAGGCATTGGACTGTGAAGGCCTTAACCAGACAGTTTGGCCTTGTGTCATTTATTCTATCATAAAAGTCTAGAATTGGGTAGTGCTGTTGCCACAGTTGAGGCCTAGTGACACCTACCAAATTTGAACCATTAGCCATCTAATAATTGCATGTTTCTTTTCAAGGTTTTTTGATCTTTTTGAAAAATGCAATGGCTATAAGTCTGGGAAGCTAAAACTGAAAAAACCCAAGCAATTGCAGGCAAGTTTTTGTTTTTCTCTCTTTTCTACACACAAAATAGTATTCTGTTTTTATAATCTTTGTATAAAATTTACCCTTTTTTCCAGGAAGTGCTTGATATTGCAAGACATCTCTTAGTAGAGCTTGGACAAAACAATGATTCTGAAATTGAAGAAAGCAAAGCTAAACTGGAACAGCTGAAAACAGTGTTGGAGATGTAAGTGTTTGGAGGTCACTTGGAAAAACAAGTATCTTTCTAAGTTTGTTTGTTAGACTTCTTTAAGATATTAAGAGAACTTTGGACTTGCTGTTATCAAACTGAACTATTACTGAGAACTACTTACAGCCCAATCCTGTCCAGGATTGGGCAGTCAAGGGGAAGGGATTTACAACAGTGGAAGAAATTTCCACTGTTGTAAAATGGCTGCCAATAAAGCTCACAGCACTGTGTTGGTGGCCAATTTGGAACCACTGCTGTGAGAGGTGGTAACACTCCGTGTCTGTCACCGGTTCCCACCGTGTCTGTCGGACCAGGTAAGGCAGCGGTGGGCGGGGAGGGGTGAAACTGGGCGGAGTGGCCATAGGAGGGGGGGTGGATCCAGCGGCAATAGTGTGCACCAGATCCCATCCCCTCTTTTAGCAGCCTTCCCGCCCCTTTTTTATCTTCAGACTTGTGCCATCTACAGAGCTGGCACAGGTCCAAGGAGACCCATTGTGGAGCTGGAGGCTTACAAATGGGTAATTCCTCTTTCCCCTCCAAAGCCTTCCGATGCACCACCACCACCCCCTCAACTGGATACAGCACTCCCATTTTGGTGCGGTTGCATCGGTGGCGGAGGATTGGATTGGGCTCTTAGTGATGTAACATAGTTCCTGCCTCTTTCAAATTAGTTTTGCATCTTCAGAAATGCTACTTTCTGATTTCAATTCTATGCACACTTACTAGATAATAAGTTCCATTAAATTCAGTGGCACAAATTTCTAAATAAGCGTGTCTAGGATTGCCCTGGTATGAAATCTGTTACGGTTTGATCCACTGGTAGTGCAGTCTTAAATGTGTTTACTCAGAAGGAAGTCTCTCTGAGTTTATCCGGACCTACTTCCTAGTAGGCCAGCGGGTGGCGCAGCGGGTTAAACCGCTGAACCATAAGCTGTCGATCGAAAGGTCAGCAGTTCGATTCCCACGACGGGGTGAGCGCTCGTTGCTTGGCCAGCTCCTGCCAACCTAGCAGTTCCAAAGCATGTTAATGCAAGTAGATAAATAGGTACCGCTTGCGGGAAGGTAAACAGCGCTCCGTGTTCCAGCTGCATGCTACGCGCTGCGGCAAGGAGAGTCATGCCGGCCACATGACCACGGAGGCGTCTTCAGACAACGCTGGCTCTTCGGCTTTGAAATGGAGATGAGCACCACACCCTAGAGTCGGACACGACTGGACTTAATTGTCAGGGGATACCTTTACCTTTACTTCCTAGTAAGCATTGTTAGATTGTAGCTTCAGTGTCAGTTTGCACAAAGTAGACTTCATGTGGCAACACTTAGGTTGTAAGACCATTTTGTGAAAGGCAGAGGGATTTGTGGGGAAGGACTGTATTATCCTGCTTTCTCAACCAAGGTTAGAAGTTTGAGAGCAATGGTTTGAATCCAAAGGTGGTCTTAGGCATGCCCAAACGTTTAGTATGCCCAGTGGTGTGTTTGACTTCTTCCTTTTGAGTGTCCAATCCCCATGCTGCAACTTGCTTTTCCAACTTTTCTCAGTTTCAAAAGAGGCTTGCCATGCAGCATTGGGGACTCCTGTTCAAGAAACAAAAGTCCAAGTCTCCCTTGGGTACACTGAGCTAATTATGTGGTTCTTTGGATATAATTCACTATGTCTCCAACAGCCTACTGTGTGAAATAGCTCTTATGTTGGGCTGATTCCAGACCACTTAATACAATCATCATTATCAGTTGGTGACTTTTTTTTCCTTGGATCATGCTACTTTAGGCTTTCTTGCTACACCAAGAAAACAAATTCCCTTCACAGTGAAAAATAGCAGAAAGAATGTTAAGATGAGCCCTTTTTCCTGATATGCGAGTTTTGTATATGTAGAAAAAAAATATTGGATGTGAAGACATTCAAACATGCTGATCCCCTAGTTGCAGCATAGAGGAGTACAGACCAGGAAAAGTTTTATTATTATTAATATTATTATTATTATGCCAGTATTATAACTATTTAATTCTGATCATATTGGAAGATAACATGTAATATTAATTGGTGGTTTCCAATATGCATCCAGTCAATTTTTAATGGACCCACTCTTCATTTTTTATTTTTAGGTATGGACACTTTTCTGGTATAAATCGCAAAGTTCAGCTGACATATCTCCCTAATGGTTGCCCCAAAACATCTAGTGAAGAAGAAGGTACTGTGAGGGCAATTCATGTACATTACTGACTGAAAGTTAATTTATCTGTTAGCTTAATATGGATCTGTTATGCTTTTTAATACTTCTATTGCCCAGAAAGTTGAGTTGTCTTAATAAGAAAAATGTTGGGAAAAATAGATTTTTCTATTATAAATAGGGAAGCCCTATACAACATAGGACCAGAATACCTCAAGAACCGCCTTCTCCCATACAATCCTATTCGTCCCTTAAGATCATCAGGGAAGGGCCCTTCTTAGGATACCGCCACCATTTGAGGACAGGGATGGCGGCAAGATGTAGGGCCTTCTCGGTTGTGGCACCACACCTCTGGAATCACTTTCCAGTGGAATTGAGGACAGCCCCCTCGCTTCATGACTGTTAGTGGGGGTTAAAGACCTATTTGTTTCGTCTGGCGTTTGAGGAGGGAAGAACCACCTAGGACCATGATGGCGAACCTATGACACGCGTGTCACAGGTGAAACGCGAGGTCATTTTCAGTGGCACGCCAGTGTTTCCCCCAGGGCCCCGACACCCCTTACATTTTTGCGGAAGTTTTACATTTTTCAGGTTTGTCTTGAGGGCAGGGATTTATGCAAACATTTCAAAACTCCTGCAGGGGGCTTCTGTTGGTATTGCAAAGACTTCTGGGGAGAGAGAGCGCAATACTGAATGTTACTTTGTTCCCTAAGGTGCTGTTCAGGAAGCAGAAGGTTGTTGGTAACTTACGGCGCAATTCTGTGTAACATTCTGCAGCCGGCCTAAAGGGCCAGCTGCGGAATCCTGAGCCCGTTCCCAAACCACACCGGTGCATTCTGGGAACACCTCGGGAGAAGGGGATGTTTGTTCCCTTCCCCGGGTGTAGGGCTTCCTGGAGCCGATAGGCCTCCTTAAATGTACCCCAGCTCTGAAGCTGACATACATCCGAAGCGGCAGAGTAAGGTCGAACCAGGCCGGGAAAGGGCCGAGGATATCAGCGGCGTGCACCACCAACATCCCCGCTCTCTTCTGGCCCTCTTCGACGAATGGCCCCCTCCCTTCACGCCCGTCTGCCCTCCCCCGCACCGACAGGTGCAAGACCTACCTCCACTGGTGGGTGCTGGGTCCTGAGGGCGGCGGAGAAAGGGCTGCCGGCCTTCGCACTGGTAACCCTTATTCTAAAGTAGTTGCAAACATGCTTTACAGCAATGGCCTAGATTGGCAGAGCATGCGCTCCACCGCTCTAGGACTTAGTGAGGATCGGGCTGCCAATGTAAGATTGCTGCACTGGGAAATTGACTTCATGTTGCAACATGATTTTGTGTTTGGGAAGGTTTTGAACAACACTTTGCACAAGATGTGAATTTTTTGTCCCTCAGGAATCCGAAGCATAGCTCCTTCCCATCAATCCTTCACTTGTCCTTGCACAACTTTTCATTTAAACACTTTCAAAATCCTGCCCTTTCTACCATCCTACCCTTTCCTTTTTTAATCAAACCTAATAACTTTTGCTGTTGTTGAAGAAGCAATCCTAGCTGGGATTGAGTTCCTTAGGCCAGACACCACAACAGAGAAAGTCCAGTCATGAGTCACTGTCAACCATATTTCCAAAGGCTATGGCATCCATAACAGCCTCTCTCGATGACCTGACATCATATGGGTAGACGCAGTTCTTCAACTATTCAGGTTTTATTGAGGGCTGTATAGGTCATAACCAGCACTTTGAATTGTGCCCAGAAATGTACATGCAGCCAATGAAGATGGTATAGTAGAGGTGTCATAACCCCTGGCTCAAGTTAACAGCCTGAGGGCCCAATTCTATCCAACTTCCCAGCACCGACGCAACTCTAATGCAGTCCCAAGATAAGGGAACAAATGTTCCCTTACCTTGAGGAGGCCTCCATGACTGCCCCCCGCACCGTAGGATGCAGCACGCACCCTGTTGGTGTGGTTGTATCAGCATTGGAAAGTTGGATAGGATTGGGCCCTGACAGTTGCATTTTGCACCAATTGCAGTTTCCAAACGATCTTCATAGACAGCCTCATGTAGTGTATGTTACAATAATTCAGTCTTGATGTCACCAGTTCGTAAGTAACCATAAATAGTTTGTTCTAGCACATGAACCCTAGGCAGTAGTTTTCTTAAGGATTTGTTTGACCTGTTACTTTTGTATTCATGTATTTTGCATGTATTTAGATAATCACAAACGGGAGCCGTCTCTACTCTTAGTTCTAAAGTGGGGAGGAGAGCTGACACCTGCAGGCAGAGTCCAAGCAGAAGAACTCGGAAGAGCTTTCCGGTGCATGTATCCAGGTGGACAAGGTATCTTGCTTACAATGGTAGCATAGGACACCATATCATTTTTTTTGTTGTTAAGATCAATTGTTAGAAAGGAAACAGCAGCAGATTGTAACATTGTTTTTCTTTTGGTAGGAGACTATGCTGGATTTCCTGGCTGTGGTTTACTTAGACTGCATAGTACATATCGACATGATCTCAAAATATATGCTTCTGATGAAGGAAGAGTTCAGATGACTGCAGCAGCTTTTGCAAAGGTAGTATACAAAATACTGAATGCAGGCTGTTTTTATTAAAGTTCAGGGCATTGTAATAAATACAATTTAAGTTTTAAAAGATTTTTGTGTGTTCGTCCAGAATTAGACACTTAGCTCATTTTTATAGCAGACACGTATTCCTCTCATCTGTGACCAATAGCTGAGTGCTAGAAACTTTAGATAGAGAAGAAAAAATCAGCCTGTAATGTAAAATGTCTGTCTTTCTTGATATGGTAGCAAAGCACATATGTTAACATGGATGAAAAATAGCATGCAATATGTTATATAGAAGAAGCTCTGAAAAATGAAACTAGGTGCATGTCTGTGTGTCCTGTTCTCTTCTCCCCCCCCCCCCCCCCCGTTGTGAGTGTTAAATGTGAAAATGCCAAACTTTCCAAAACATATACATTCTGAACGGGAAACAAGGACTGATTGCTGCGTAGTCTCAAAGTCATAAGACTGGAAATGACAGTAATATTCATCCATTTTTTAAAATAGTTTTATGCTACGTTGGTCAAAATCAATGGACCTAAGCACACCTATCTTAGCATCCCCCCGGGTGTACTTTAAGGCTGCAATCCTCTATACCAGTGGTTCCGAAACTGGGGCATTGCAATGCCCTAGCGGGGAACAGTGGGTCGCTACTCCCTTAAGGGGAGTGGCGACCCATGGTGATGGCAACGCCGCCAGGAGAACAAAGAGGGTTTTTTTAGCCTTACCTGGAAGTCTTGTCAGGCCTCCGGGAGGTGCAGGTAGCCTGCGGGCCCTACCACAGGCCTCCCCGCATCTCAAAACAGCTCCAGATCGCAATTGCGACCTGGTTTCGTCCAAAAACTATGTTTTTACCGTATGTGATCAAGGGGAGGCAGAGCTGACAGGGTTCTTACAACATTCATCCGGCCATAAAACTCACAATGGAAATGGAAAAAGATGGAAAATTACCTTTCTTGGGCATCCTGGTTAGTCACAAGGAGGACCTCACGCTGGGACTTAAGGTTTATAGGAAACATCACCCCCGACAGAAGAGGGGACTCATTAGTACCCTCATGACAAGAGCAAAACGAATTTCTGAGCCACAGCACCTACCGCCAGAAATGGATCATGTCACCCAGGCGCTACAGGCAAATGGATATTCCAAAATTAAAATTAAAAACACTAAGATCCGAGAGTTTAATCGAGCTTCGGTGGTCAATCAGTGAAATTTGTCAGTTTCACTTTAATGAACAATCTTATCAATCATGTCATGCAGAAACACTGACAGTTAACCTCTGTAGCCAGTATTAACACAACTGTGATTCAGCTGGAGTACTTGTCTGACTGGGTGGTGTGAGGTAATTCTCCCCCCCCCCCCCCGGTGCCTTTGACAATGCCCGTCACAAATACTGGCGAAACATTAGGAAGAAAAACTCACAAGAGACCGTGGCTATTAAGCCCAAACAATTTAACTACAATAGTTTTACCAGCCATGAAAGCCACAGATCCGAGAACAGTAAGTTATTTGCGTTATTTCACTGCTCTTTTGAATGTGTTACAGATAATGTTATTGGAAAACTAACTGAAGAGAAGATAAAATACAATTTTTTAGAGTATATAGGCAATTCTATGGTGTGTACTCAGAAGTAAGTCCTGTTGAGTTCAGTGGGACTTGCTAGCAGATAAGTGTGCATAGGATTGCAGTCTAGGACTCCTTTCCACTTCTTACTCATTACTCAGTGATTTGTTCTCTCTAGGGATTATTGGCATTGGAGGGAGAACTCACTCCTATCCTGGTTCAGATGGTCAAAAGTGCTAATATGAATGGTCTCCTTGACAGTGACAGTGACTCTCTTAGCAGCTGCCAGCATCGTGTGAAGGCACGCCTTCATGAAATACTCCAGAAGGACCGAGACTTTACTTCTGAAGACTATGACAAGGTTAGACTATAGCCTAAAACGTAGTATATACAGTGATACAAATTAATTATGGCTTGGTGTCAATGCAAACCAGAGTGTGAGGCAAGGTGAAAAATCCATGAATTTTAAAAGATCTTCCGTTTTTATTTAAATCTGTTTTGGAAGGTCTTTTTTTTTTGGCAAAGAATTGAACATACAATATTTCTTATGTTGCTTTTTAATGTACAGCATTAGTTACATTTCCTTGAGATTTATATGGAAACAGACCTAGCCTATAGAGTGGGCAGATAAGCATTTCCACCATCAGTGTTTCAAAATGAGCCAGATGATATGGTAGAGTTTAGTCAGTTACAGCTGATTCTTATCTGCACTGTCATTTATTTTTATTTATTTTTTGGAGCCCAATCCTTCCCCACACACACACACTGGTGCAGCCATATCGAAAAGACATGTACTGAATCTAGCGTGGGGGCGGATCAGGAGACTTTGGAGGAGAAAGGGGATTTAAATCTCCTTACCCCTCCGTAAGCTTCCCACTCCGCAATGGGTCTCCTCAGATCTGTGCCAGCTCTTTAGCTGGTGCAAGTCTGAGGTAAGAAGGGAGGCGGGAAAGCTGCGACAAAGGAGGATAAGATCCAGCACTTACCATCACCACCAGATCCACTCCCTCCTGCAATCTTCCCCACCCTGCTCTGGTGAGTCCAGGCAGGTCCGGCAATGAACAGGGAGCGCTGCCGCTTCTTGTGGCAGCACTTCCAAAATGGCCACCAGCGGAGCTCTGCGTGCTTCATTGGCAGCCATTTTATGACAACAGAACTCAGTTCTGCTGTCGTAAATGGCTGAGCATGACAGCCCAATTTTGGATTGGACTGGGCTGTTGGTTTCTTTACCATTTTCAATAAAATATTAAACAACCATTAAGAGGGAGGGAAGGTTTTCAGGAGGGAAAGGTTTCCCAGCAAAGTCCTGACATAGGATCTAGAAACTGAAATTGGTAATTTAAGTTAGAGCCGAAGCTTTCATGGCTAGGTATGCAGGATATAGGGTATATGGGTATAGATGCCATGTATAATATTGGCTTTGATATTATTTGTACATGGCATCTATACCCATATACCCTATAAATTGGTAATTGTTTCTTACATTAGTGCATATGTGTTCCTGAAAGCTGACCATATACTTAGGATCACATTGGTCTTTTTTACAGCATTGTATTGATGAGCATCAGAGCATATTATGAGTATAAGGAACTAGTACAGACTTGTATGCAATACGGGGGGGGGGCATATCCACGGATCCGCTATCCGTCGATTCACTTATCCGCTTCCCCCTGTGCCCATTACATTTCCTTTATCTGATATAGCTGGCACCAAGTCAGGGGGCTTCTTGATTCACCAAAACACTATAAGCAGCAAGCTGTTTAAAGCACTGGTGTCGCTGCGGGGGGGGGGGGTGGAGCTCTAAGTTCTGCCGCGGTCCGACCCTCCGTTACACGAAGCGGCCCTGCCCCTTGCCTTCGGAGCCATTCAAGGCGGTGAAAGCAACGCGCAGGGACTCTCCTGCACGTTGGTTTCACTGCCTTGAATGGTTCCGAAGGCGAGGGGGCGGGGCCGCTTCGTGCACCAGTGTAACGGAGAGTCGGACCGCGGCTGAACTTAGAGCTCTGCCCCCCTGCAACGATGCCAGTGGCTTAAAGAATGATACAGATAAGCTAATTAAGGTAAAAGAATGGTTGGGGGGGCACAGAGGGGGTGTTCGCCCCTATCAGCGGTTCTCCAGTATCCCGGAACGAATCCCCCACAGATACCAGGGGACCCCCTGTATGCACATCAAAATGGAGTAAGAATGTGAGACACATTTCTCAAAAGACATTGCTCATTTAAGCCCCAATGAAATAAATGATGCTTGTGACATGGTACTTGTGACATATACATATAATGCATATAAAGTCTCCTGTTAAACAGGAAGCTTCCTACTTAATGGAGACTTTCTAGCACGCAGGCTGCTTGCCTGCTTCGTCACTATAAACAGCTTGCTTATAAGCTTGCTGCTTATAGCGTATTGGTGAATCAAGAAGCCCTCTGACCTGGCACCAGCGATATATATATCAGATAAAGGAAAGGTAATGGGCGCGGGGGGGCGCCTGGTATCTGTGGGGGGGGTAGCTTTTCCCTCTATCCATGGGTTCCCGGTATCTGCGGGAGGGGGGAGGAACCTATCCCCTGCGGATACTGGGGCCCTACTGTATTCTGATTTTAAGACCAAAAGGAAGATAACCCCCCCAAAAAAATATTCATGATCATGTGTATCAGATAAAGGAAAGGTAATGGGCGCGGGGGGGGCGCCTGGTATCTGTGGGGGGGTAGCTTTTCCCTCTATCCATGGATTCCCGGTATCTGCGGGAGGGGGGAGGAACCTATCCCCTGCGGATACTGGGGCCCTACTGTATTCTGATTTTAAGACCAAAAGGAAGATAACACCCCCCCAAAAAAAATATTCATGATCATGTGTAAGTATTACTGATATATCCTTATCATGTTAACATAGCACATTTTTGAAGATGTGAAATTTTTCTAGGTCCTTCTCATTTTTATTTTTTAACGCACTTTGTTCAAAAATAGTATGTAGTTGCTAGACACAACACATTCACATTGTACACCTGGTGAGAGAAAAAACACCTAATGAATTACTCTAAACAGCATTAGATGTTCTCTTGTATTGTGTGCAGATAATTACAGTGTCACAAGCACCATTTATTTTATTGGGGCTTAAATCAGCAACGTCTTTTGAAAATCAAATGTGTCTCGTATTCTTATTCCATTTTGATGTGTATACGGGGGGCGGGCGGTATCTGTATCCATTCCAGGGCCCCCCGCTGAAACCGGAGAACTGCAGGTAGGGGCAAACCCCTCCAGATAGGGGCAAACTTCCATGGCCCCCCCTGTGCGCGCCCAAGCCTTAATTAGCTGCACTGCATCTTCCTTTAAACAGACACTATAAGCAGCAGCATGCTGCTTTTATAGCACAGGCGCCGGCTGAGTGCTAGAGAGGCTTAGTCAAAGAACAGGAAGCAGTTCCAGTTCCTGCTCTTTGGCTGAGCCTCTCTAGCACTCAGCCGGCGTCTGTGCTATAAGCTGCTTATAGTGTCTGTTTAAAGGAAGACACAAAGCTGCTAATGTAAAAGAATGGTAAATGGGGGGGCAGGGGGACCTCCTGCTATCTGCAGATAAGTGAATCTGCGGATAGTGGGGGGCTCCTGTACTATCCTTATACCATGCTATAGTATATACTATATGCTATGTACTAGTTAGTATATAGTACTGTATACTAATATATGATACTATATTTTCCTTCTGTTCAATGAGCAGCTCTTATGAAAAACAGAGGTTAATGGAATTAACAAATTTCTTTTTTGTTAACGCAGCTTACACCATCTGGCAGTGTTTCTGTGGTAAAATCAATGCAAGCAATAAAAAATCCTGTTAAAACATGTGACAAAGTATATTCCTTGATCCAGAGTTTGACATCTCAGATCAGGCAACGGATGGAAGATCCTAAGTTCGCAGGTAGACAAATGCTTTAAGCACACTGTCATGTTAATGCTGACCATTAAGACTTCCTTCGCCATTAATTATTTGGCATAGTCTCTTATGACTTCAGGCAGCTTTAAGTACGTTAAATAGATAATAGTTCAGTCAGTGTTGTTTAGCTACTGTACCCTAAGCTGTGCAACCGCACAGCTCTGATGTGGCATAGGCATCAACCATACAGCTCAGAGCTCAGCTTTCCAGGAACTCTGGCAATGACTTATGACGTCACTGCTGAGCATCCAGAGACGCCGCTGGGCAGCCATGGAAGGGGGTCTGCACAGCGGTGAGGACCCCTTGGAGGCAACACTGACTGTAAATGCTATTTCTAAATCAAGTGGAGGTCCAGAACAAACCTTCAAGTATTGTGTGGGAATTTACTCACTTGGGATTTGTTCTGTGGTTGTTTTTCCATGTGAACATGCAATCAGACATTCAGAGAAGTTGTTCACCCATGGAAAATGTCCATCAACTCCTTCCCTGTCTGCGTCAATCAGTAGTAACCCTGAATACCTCCACAAGATGAACACAAATGCAAAATGTATTGGCACATGAATTCCCTGTCAAATAGTACTCTACTCAAGTGGAAATTGTAGTTGGGGAAGAATCCCTGTCAACTGCATGGAAAAATAAACCACAGGTGAAACTGTCTACATGAAATTGCATTCAGGCAACCATAAAAAGCACCTGAAAATAGCATAACAGATTAACATTTGTTCTGGCTCATAGTTCTAGAATGCAGGTTTTTTCTGATGGGAAAGTTATTAAGAGAAGGCTCAGAGAGCAAAATAGTTCCTTGTATCATATTTGCAGTAACCTGTTTGTGCTTGCTACAGTTGTATTCATGGGCCAGAATCCAAAGAGGGCCTTTAGGCACACCACAGGGCTCAGATGACACACACCAGGATTTAGGAACGCCATGAAACATCTGACTTTTTTTTTTTTTGCTGAATAACAGATGCCTATGCCACATCATAAAGTGCTCGTGAAATGCCCCTCAATTTCAAAACATTGTTCTTTAAGAAACTCAAATCTAAATCCTTCCTGGACATGCAAAGCTAATTATGCAGTTCTCCACAGCCAGGCTTTTACTATAGAAATAAAAGACTAGAGCAGACTTGCACAGCAAGCCAGTTGTAGTCCCCTCCCTGCCTGTTTGTGTCTGCTCCGGAGAATTTCAGGTTTATATTGTTTACAGCCCTTACCCATTTCTTATGAGAACATCTGAGGTCCTTCAAAGCTCATGTAAACAGTGGGAGAGAAGGGATAATTTTTCTGTCATCGCAGCTGCATCATTCCTCCCCCTTCTTGGTTTCAAAGGTGTATGATGGCAGCAGCTTTTCCAGTACCTGCATCTCAGACTTTCACTTTCCTAGCAGTTCACATACTGTGAAAGTCTTGTATGATGTTGCCATGGAACTCCATGAGGAGGATTAGAGAGAAGAATCTGAAGAAAATGAATACAGAACGGGGTCTGAGAAATGGGGGTCTAGACTGCAAGTGTCTAAAAGTATAGACAGACCTGTAGTGCAAGGAAAGAAAAAGAGAGAGAAGAAAGTATATATTGTGAATTGGATAGAATAACCTAACTGTTTTACAGAGAGAAGAAAGAAGAAAGTATATATTGTGAATTGGATAGAATAACCTAACTGTTTTACAGAGAGAAGAAAGAGAGCTTGCTATGGGGTGGAGAGAAGAAAACAGGCTAAACAGAGAATGGGTTAAAAAGAAAACATTGAATTAAAATGGAAAAAAAATTAAAATGGAAAGTGCAATGATTTTCTGTGGTTAATGCAGTGATGAGTCAATAAAAATGGTCAATAAAACCCTCAAGTCCCTTGAGTCAATAAAAATGGTCCTGAGACTTCCTTGAGTCAATGAAAATGGTCCTGAGAACAACTTTGTTATGGACCCCTGTAGGGTCCTAGATCTTGTTTGGATGATGTGTATTGTCATAGAAGTGGATTTCACTTTTCATGTGGAAACAAGTGAGGTTGATATGAGTAACCAATATCCATGAGAAAAAATGTAGTTAGGGTAAACCTATAGTACTCATTTTATATATTTTCTTTATATCTACTTGATTTTAAAGACATATGTCTCACTGCGTTTAATGAAACATGCCTAAGTAAATATATTTAGGATTGTAGCCTTAGTTAACTTATGCTCATTGTTTTTAAAAAATATTTTTGTCTATCTAGATATTCAACTTTACCACAGCGAAACACTTGACCTAATGCTACGTCGATGGGCAAAGCTTGAAAAGGACTTTAAAACAAAGAATGGAAGATATGATATCAGTAAAATTCCAGATATCTATGATTGTATAAAATATGATGTCCAGCATAATATATCTTTAAAGCTAGAAAATACAATGGAACTATACAGACTGTCAAAGGCATTGGCTGATATTGTGATTCCACAGGTATGTACCTTTGCTACTACATGATCCCTCAGTCTAAACTAATCTTGCGTCAGTGATTTTCTGTGTTTACCGATCACACTTTTTATGCAATGTGATAACGGGTTCAAAACCAGTTGTCACATAAACTAGTTTTTATGAACTGTTAGTATATGTTGAAGACAGGTGACACTTGGGGAAGTATCTAATTATTGCATGCATAACATATTTCTTATAGACATTAAATTGATATCTGAGTCCTGAATCAAGAGTTAATTTCAGCACTGCGTTTATTGTAGTTAATTTTCAAGAAACAATTTTCTTCCCATCAAGGAATATGGTATTTCTGAACCTGAAAAATTAGAGATTGCTAAAGGTTACTGCACTCCACTGCTGAGGAAAATCCGGTCTGATCTTCAGAGGACTCAAGATGATGATACCGTAAACAAGCTCCATCCGTTGTAAGTTCCCTTTTGTTTGGGCAAGTTGTTGGCAATTTTTTACTAATGGTCACATGTTCCAAAGGTGATCTTAGTTTAGTGGTCTTTAAAACTATGATAACCAATCCTGATTCTAATATATCCAGTCAACATATTGTATAATTAATATATCTTCATTTGTTTACTCTATTAGCTTATTTTTCTCTGGGTTTGCTCTTAGGTATTCTAGAGGAGTTATGTCTCCTGAACGCCATGTTCGAACTCGGCTGTATTTCACCAGTGAGAGTCATGTCCATTCCTTACTGTCTACTCTTCGTTACGGCTCCTTATGTGATGTAAGTTATTGAGTTGGAGGTGGAAGAGCTTCCTCCGGAAGATTTACTTTTTAGGGTATCCCCTTCAGCCTTGGGACTGACTCCCTGCTGAAAGTCTTGTCTTGGAGTGCTGTGGGGAGAGTCCAGGAATGTGGATTTTGTGGAGTTCCTGGGAGGTTTTGAGGTTCTTCTTATTTTTCAGGAGACTTGGGCCCTTGATTCTATGTGTCTTAATGGGTACAATGCCTATTTCGTCCCAGCTTATAAATTTAAAGCTAAAGTTTGACCATTGATGGGCATTGTCACCCTGGTGGAAGAACATCTGGATTTTAAACCCATTGATGTAAAGGCTGTTTGCTTTTGGTTGTATAGAGGCTACCAGGGTAATTTTGAAAGGGATTATATTGATTTTTGTTGGTGTCTATATTCCCCCTTGTTCCTTTCTCCTGTCGAGTGTGGCCGATGGGCAGAGTGTCTGTACCTTCTGAAGTGCACACATGGTCACGGGGCCTTTTTATTGGCGGGGTGTGGTGTCGTGTGGTGGGAGGTGTGGAGGGATTCCATCTGGGGAGAGATGCTGTTTGTGTGCTGTGGGAGGGGTGGAGTCTCTACACCATATGTTTTTGTTGTTGTTGCCCACTGTATAATTTGCAAGTGAAGTGTTTGTATCCAGCCTTGTCAGGTGGGTGGGGTTGGGGGGATCAGGATGGGGTCCAGTTTGTCTTGTGGGGTGCGGATGTAGCGATGACGGAGAGGGTTGCGGTCTACTTGGGGCAGATTGTGGGGAGGCGTGGTGGGAGTCATGTGGGAAGTGCACGCTAGGTTTTGGGACAATTTACCCCTATTTATGGTTAGTGTTGTCTTGTGTCTTATGTGTTTGTGTTGTATGTTATGTGTGTTGATCTGATTATGCCAATAAAGGTCTTCTGTGATGTAAGTGATGTCTTCATCTGGTTGTTTCACTGCATGCACATCTCTTTTAGAAAAAGCATAATATTCTTGATAAAATGTTCTTAAGTAGAAGTAGTCTGAGTCAAGCTTAAATTGCCCCTCTCTCAGGAATGAACTTCACAGTATAGCAATTCCAGTGGGAGAGTACAGGTGGGCCCCCATATCCGCTGGGGATATGTTCCAGGCCCCTCTGTGGATACTTGAAACCGTGGATAAGAGCGAACACCCCCTCCATGGTTTCCTGAGGGCCCCCCACCCTGCCTCCCCTGCAGGCAGTCATGCTTGCCCCCCCCAGCTCTTATTTTTCTTTCAGCAAGCTTTGTTTCTTCCTTAAAACAAACAGAGAAGCAGCCTCCATTGCAAGCAAGTAGAACGAGACTAAGTCCTAGAGAGGCTCTGCAAGGTTTCTGTTAACAAACAGAGAAGCAGCCTCCAATGCAGGCAAGTAGAACGAGACTAAGTACTAGAGAGG
Organism: Plestiodon gilberti rubricaudatus; assembly: GCA_026170595.1. Taxonomy (NCBI): domain Eukaryota; kingdom Metazoa; phylum Chordata; class Lepidosauria; order Squamata; family Scincidae; genus Plestiodon; species Plestiodon gilberti. The sequence goes on from JANXHW010000002.1 coordinate 45,708,656, forward strand.
CTCTGCAAGGTTAACAGAAACCTTGCAGAGCCTCTCTAGGACTTAGTCTTGTTCTACTTGCCTGCATTGGAGGCTGCTTCTCTGTTAACAGAAACCTTGCAGAGCCTCTCTAGGAAACCTTGCAGAGCCTCTCTAGGACTTAGTCTCGTTCTACTTGCCTGTAATAAGCAGCCAGAGGCTGCTTCTCCTGTTTCTTTAAAGAAGAAACGAAGCTTACTGGGAAAATAGTAAAAGCCGGGGGGGGGGGGGTCCCCACGATCCGTGGATAACTGAAACCATGGATAGTGAATCAGTGGATATGGGGGCCCACCTGTATTTGAAATTAAGTTTGGGAGGTTTCAAAGAGCCATAGAGCTGTCTTACAACATTTGAATAATGGGAACTTGGTCTATCAGCAGCAACAGTCATGTTATCCTTCAGTAATTATATCACCTGGAGCGGGCTACTGTGAACAACTAGTTTATTATCACAACATCTGCCACTTGACCTTTTAGAATCTGTATGCTCGGGCTGGTTCAGACGATATGTCTACCTTCCTCTCGGAATTGCATTGTCTGACTCACCCCTTATGCACATTTAAATACCAATTTAAAGTAGCATTTAACTTGCATAAGGGGTTGATTCAGATGAATCCCTCTCACCACATGTTTATGCAGTGGAATAATGGGTGCATCAAGAGGAGATGGGTGCATACCTGCTTTTCCACCACATGATGTGCAGCAAGCATATCATCCAAACCAGCCCAGTTTCTCAGGCACAGTAAAGGGAACACTACCTTTCCTCTGACTTCTTGCCACCAGAAAGAAGAGAGAGATGAGCTGCTTGTGTTAGGTTTTTCTTTTAATGTTTTTCTGTTTTGGGTTTGTTAGCAAACTTAATCCATAATCCTTCCCAGCTATAACCTTGTTTTAAGCACGAGGAACTGTGTTTGTCCTCTTTTGCTACCATTATTGCTTTCTCGGCTTTCCCCCATTGCCAGTTTTAGATTGTATAGTACTACTATACAAATAATTTAAAACCATGATTAGTTTTAAGAATATATGGATTATGTAGCCTTAGACAGTATAATAAAATGTTGCTATTCATAATGTCTAAAGAATGTACAAATAAGTGAGCTAATAAGAATATATAAATAAAAAAGGGATCGCCACTCATATTCTTCTAAAGGTGTGATGTTCTTTTAATCCAAGGCATCAAAGGATGAACAGTGGAAACGAGCGATGGATTATCTAAATGTTGTCAATGAACTCAATTATATGACCCAGATTGTTATCATGCTGTATGAGGATCCAAATAAGGTAAAGAAACAATATTTAAACCGGTAAAACATTAATATCTACTTAGAAACATGTCTGAACTACCTTACCCATTTTCCTTAGGAGCTTTCATCAGAGGAACGTTTCCATGTGGAATTACATTTTAGTCCAGGAGCTAAAGGCTGTGAAGAGGATAAAAATTTACCATCCGGTTTTGGATATAGACCTGCTTCTCGGGAGGTAAATGCTCTTAGAAATGTTTCTTACATGCATGAAATTCCAACAAGACTTTCAACAAGACTTTCCATATCGAAATTCCAACAAGACTTTCTGTATCGTTTTGCAACATTGGAATGCTCAGTAAGAAATAGTCATCTTTTCTGCTTAATCTTCTTTTCAAATAAGATGTGACAGACTGCTGAGGTTTCCATTTGACTTGTATAACTCACATCAATACTCTTTAATTCTGGAATTCTTGTTACACTATAAAAGTAAATAAGCCATTTCTATAATGGGATCATATTAGGAAAAAACCTCCTTGTATGTACTGTATACAGATAACAAGAATTAACAGAATAACAAGCAATGGAGGCCTCCTCAAGGTAAGGAACATTTGATCGTGGGACTGCATTGCGGCTGCATCAGTGCTGGAAAGTTGATTAGAATTGGGTCCTTACAATGCAGTCCTAAACATGTCTACTCAGAAATAAGTACCATTGAATTCAGTGGGACTTACTCCCTTGTGTGTATAGAATTGCAGCCTTAATGAAATATCAAATATCAACACCACATCACCTAATGATATTTCATTAAGGCTGCAATTCTATACACACAAGGGAATAAGTCTGACTCACCCCTTATGCACATTTTTATGCACCCCTTATGCACAAATATTAGTTAATATCTAACTAATCTAACAGATATTAAGGAAAGTATGTTTTCTTAAAAGTAAATTTCAAAATGGAAAAGTCTGGTTGTTTTTTTCCAACCTAGGAAACGTTATATATAATACCCTGGTTGTATATACTGTGGCTTCTGACTTTTATTTTTGAATGGTAAATATGGTTGAAGCTGCTTTTGACAAATGTGTTCTGATATAGTTCAAGAGAACTGCTACTCATACCGTAGATCCTGTTGTGTGGGGGATGCATTTGTCCCTGCTAACTGGGCAAGAGACACTTTTTCAATTGGTGCTCCTTTTATATTTAGCAAGGGGAAAGTAACTGTCCCCCTTTCACCCCAGCACAGTCTCCTTTCTGGTGGCTGTTTGCTGGTGGTGTTCTGCATCTTTTTAGATTGTGAGCCCTTTTGGTACAGGGAGCCATTTAATCATTTGATTTTGTCTGTAAACCGCTTTGTGAACTTTTTGTTGAAAAGCAGTATATAAATACTGTTATAATTTCTAGATGAGGACTATAGGCCTTAATAATCATAAGAACTATGCTTTCTATCTGCCCTAAGATGAAATAGTTTGTGTCACATGAAATATCTCTTCTTGCAGAATGATGGCTCAAAGAAAACCTCCCAGAGAAATGATAGTGATGAGGAAGCACATACTTCTAAACGGGATGAAACTGATCGATCTGTGGTCCTGTTCAAGCCACTGGTGTCTGATCCAATTCATATACACAGGAAATCACCCCTTCCAAGGTCCAGGAAATTAGGGGAAGTAAGTGTTGCTATTTTAATACATAACTGTGGTAGTAATAAGCTGTTATTTGGGAAGACAGGGAAATTTATTTTCCTAGTTTTTTATTATTTAATTGCATTGCAAAGTATATTGCAGTAGTCCACTTAGGATTTTAACATTGCTTTTAACACTTCTCTAAATTAAAATTTGAAAGATACAAAGTTTCGGATGACTACATAAAATTAATCTACTCCTTCAAGCTGACTAACCTACATTGCTTGCATAAACAGTTTCACAAGACATGTTCTACAAAAAAAACCAACAGTTTATGCATTTTATTTGTTTGCCCTTTGTGGGAATGTTATTTATCTACAGGTTGTGGGGTTTTTGCCTAATATAATTGATTGCAGTGGTATTCACTGAAAGGTAAGAAAGCAAATTGGTAGTATGAAGGATGTACGTTCTTTACAGATGTTCTGACATGGGATTGGAGAAAATCTGCCATGATTTCTTTCATAATAGTGAAGAAGATCAACATGGCTTTGTTTGCCCTTTATTAACATTCCTCAGTGACAGAACAAAACTTACTCGTGAGGATCTTCAAATGTGCTTTCCAACACGTTGCAACTCCTTAGGCCAGCAGAGCACTCACTCCGCCGGCCTATAGTTAGGCAGGATTGCACCGTAAGAATACTATAATTTGCCTACAGATAGCATAGAAAGAATTCTGTGCTATTATTTTGGTCTCTTTTTCAGTTAATCAGTATGAACACGAGGATGTCAGAAACTACTGTAGGTGTTCCCAGTAACTTGTCTATGTACAATGGGAGGGGGGGGTTGCCTTCATTTTTTTTTTTTTTTGAGTAAAGCCCCACATTGAATTAAAATTTGCTTTTAAAAGTCCTTTCATTTTCAGTAATGGTTTGCCATGTGCCATGGAGGTGTTGATCAAGAAACTCTTCCTGAGCCTCCTTGAGCGTGCAGAACTAGTTATACGGCTCTTGGCCTTAATGTACTAAGAGTAACACATTACTATGGTTTCAGATTGAAGAAACAGGGGCATTATATAACATGAATACAATATTTTGAAAAAGTTTTTATTGAACATGACAGTCTTTGTCAGAGAGAAGTTGAAATGTATATTTCTGTAACAGTCCAACAATTAAAAAAAAAAACTTCAGGAGCTTTTAAGGAGATGATGCTGGAATACTCTGATAAACTCTTATTCTCCCCCTCCCCAGCCAGCAAAACATTCACATATAGCAGTTTTCTATATACACGAATATAGAATTTGTAATTTTTAACTAGGATCTGTTTCTTCCATCACAATAAACATTCTGTTGTACTCGCAGTCCAATCCTGTCCTCCCCCAGCATAGGGTGTTCAGCTAAATCCTATCAGGGGAAGGAGGAAATGCCCGCTTACCCCAGGTAAAACCCCAGGTGCCGCAATAGGGCTACTTGGTTCTCCGCCAGCTCTTTAGCTGGCAGAGAACCAAGCAGCCCCATGTTGGGGCTCAAGGCCTAGGAGGGAGGATAGAATACAGCACCCAACAATGATACTGGTCCCACCACCCCCTCTCAGGCCCAATCCACCCTCCCCCCGCCCCTGGATTCAGTGTCAGCAGGACTTTATGGCGTGCTGGCACTGAGGCCACAGCGTCGGCGCCCAAACAGGACAGGATTGCGCCGTCATTGTATTTATTCTGAAACTTCAAGCATAGGAAGATTTGGACAACAAAGCTTAATTTTTACATTAGTGTCTTGTTTCTTAAAACATTCTTTGTCGTCATCTCAAAGAACACTGCGAGATACTTTTTAGCTTAATCTGAAGCTCTTTTCTACTTTAAATACCCTTTTAAAAAGGGGAATTAATTTTTATGTTCAGTGTAGAATTATAGACAGTGTAGAATTTATGACATAAAAGTGAACGAAGTTCAGACAACTAACTCCAAAAATTAAGGATGTCTCAATATATCGTGTTTTGATTTGTTCTTGGCCTTGTTCCTTGATGTCTTCTTTATAGATAAAGATATCTGTCAATGGTTTAAGATAGTGCAGTGATTTCCAAATGGTGGATTGCGACTCGCATATAAATCATTATAATGTTGGTAGTTCAAGTCTGTATCTACTGTTCAGTTTGGTCTATATTAGTGCAAAGAGCTGGGGGGGGGGGGGAGGTATAGTTTCTAAGCAGTAATAGATGTGTCATGTAGATATTGGCTAAATTCCACCAGTATAGCTTATTAGCAAATATTGAGAAATTGGATCTCAGAGTTAAAAAAATCTGGACTACCATCAGAGATCAGTTATATGTCAAAAAAGGTTCATTTTTAAACATAAGCATACTGCATTAATAATGCAGCAAAAAGGTATAGCTTGCTATTGCTTAAAGGAAGACAACTAAACCATACGTACATAATTATTTCCTGTATTGTTTTTTTTATACTTGTACTCAGTCCATTAATTTGTCAGTAGTACTGCTTAAGTGCCCTTGGTGAAGAAAACAACTGGATAGTTGTAGTTTGCTTGTGCTGTGTGATTTTGTTTTTAAGAAAAACATTACTCATTATTGTCTAATAATGGTAGAGCTATCTTAATTCATGGTAGAGCTGTTTAGAAAAGGGTGCAAACAAAACTGTATTTTATTTTCTTATCATTTGGCTATGAATCTAACGTTGCATGCTTTGCTGTTTTTTTGCCCCCTTTCTCACTTCCAGGAAGAGAGCCCCCTGAGTGTGTCTAGCCCAGAGTGTATTGGTACCTGGCTGCATTACACCAGTGGTGTGGGTACTGGGCGTCGAAGACGCAGATCAGGGGAACAAATCACTTCTTCCCCTGTCTCCCCTAAATCATTGGCTTTCACATCCAGTATTTTTGGCTCATGGCAACAGGTTTTTAAACTTTACTTCATTAAACATTATTATGCATTCCAAGCAGGAACCAACTGTCTTTAAGGACACCTAATCCCTTGTTCTGGAATTTGTTCAAAATAAATTATTTCACCTGTCATTAAAATGTGACGTTACTTCCAAGAATGCTTGGGGGGGAAAAAAGCAAGTGCATGGTGTGTGTGTGTGTGTTTTATTTTCCCACATAATCTTCATTGAATATATTAGATTTTTGAATTGAGTTCTTTTCAGCATTGTAGAGATGAATGTAGTTAGTTCCTAATCAAACAGACATCAACTTTGGCTTAGTTGTCCTTTAAGACTTTTTTTCTAAAACCAAAACCAGCATTGCATAATTTGGTGGTAGGTACATTAAAATGGTTCTCTAACAAATGAAACAAAATGCCATTTGAAATAATTGGCTTGGGAGTTAATTGAATTAGCATATGTCATATTAACTGTGCAGGGGAAAAAACCCAGTACTAATCATTATTTTCTCCACTCCTTAACTGGAGATACCTCCCCCCCTTTTTTAACAACAACAACAACAACAACAGTACTTCATCCATTGCAATGTACAATATTTTGGAATATTTAAAGATTGCAGGAATTAGTATAAAACAGAAACACAGTAAAAAGAGTGCTGTATACTCAAAAGATTAAATCAGTTAAATATTCATATTGTTTATAGTAAACAATGGATGGTGTTCTGTTAGCAATGATCCTTTCTTCTTTTTAAAAGAATGTCTATTCCTCTTGGAACTATGAAGTTCTTGACTATAGAGAAAAAGTTTTAGGTTAAAGGCTGTGAGCGTCAGAAGTGTACCCTAATTGAGCCTGTGCATGGATCAGTGACTGTATGGTGACTTCATTAGCCTGTCTGTGTTTCCTTTTTTTCTTCCTTCCAATACAGGCGCAGTTTAGGAGTGTTCATTTGGTAAACTACAATGATAGTTTTCATATCTGTCTTGGTGTCTGTCTTGTTTTTGTCATGAATGCCTGCTTTGCACCATCTCATTGCAAGGACCTCATGAGTGAAATGGACATCCTTCAGCAATATTATTGCATGATCTTCCATATTATTTTGGTATTTTTTACTAACACATCATATGGCTTTATTAATACTTGTCTATGTTGAACAGGCTGCTGTTTCAAGCTAAATGGATTCTTCAAATCTGCTTGTCTATTTTTTGTCCTTATTTATCTGTTTCCCATGTCCAGGTCCCAGCAGAAACCAGTAGTTATTTCCGCCCACCAAGAACTCTTGTGGAGCAAAAGACCAGCAGTATAGGTATGTATATGCTTTCTGAAATTTCGTTGTGTTTAAAATGTCTACCCAATGTTTGGTGTTCTGCTGACAAGCATGTGCATCTTTAGAACATCTGTACTTCTGTTTGGATAGTGGATCACAGGAATTTCAGTCAACAATTTAGTTATTGGGTCATTTAAATAGGATGTCAGTTTCCACTGTTGCATGAATTCTTTATGTGGACCAAAGCCATGTTCTTATTGTGACTTTTTAATAAAGGCTATTTTAGCATACTTGATCTCTTGAACGTGAGGATTTTTTTTTCCTTTTGTGGTTTGGAAACAGTTGAAAAGATGCTGCTGGGGCAATCAAAACATCTTACCTTTTCTCAGTTTTCTGTTTTCCTTCTTCTTAAAAACAAATAAAAAATAAAACATCAGATTACAGTTCTTTGCACTACCCCAAATTCCATCAACTACAGCTTTCAATGTACAGACTTGGCCATTGTAGCAGCACACATTTTAAGTTGGGATTCTTCCTTTTTTTTCCAGTTAGTATTGTAGAATGGATACTACAGTATTTTATATTATATTGCATTCAGTCATGTATGCTACTAGTATTTTGTCTCTTAAATGCAAACAATCCTATTTTGGGTAATAACTCTTTCAGAATGTTACATAAGACATATACACAACATTCAGTGCAGTCTTAGGAGAAAATGTACACAACATTCAGTGCAGTCTTAGGAGAAAATGTATGTCTAATAAATTCTGTACTTGCTATATACAATCTTTGATGTTCATGTATCAAAAGTTTTTCTAGCAAAATGAATACAGGTGCTCTTGGAGACTGGACTTTAATTTTTCTAACATTCTTCAATAATCGTACATACCTGTTCTTTATGATATGTCACATCATTGTTGAAGAAAAACTGATCTATTTACGTGTGTAAGTGAAGATATTTCTTTGGTTTCAAAGCTTTTGCCACAAATCAGGCACTTGTTTATGTTGGCTGTGTTTATCACATGTGCCAGTAATGTTTTCCTCACTATTTGGTCTTTGATGGTAATAACAAGCTGTGGGTCAGTGGCTGATTGTTAGACAATTAAAAGCCTGGGGATCAGAGTGCAGAGATGGGAGAAATCTCTCCTGTGCAAGTACCACAAGATGACATTTATGTCAGGGAAGAGTTGTACCTAAAGTAGCCCCTTTCTTAGGCTTTTTTAAAGGTAGATTAAAACTGAGACACTTGCAGTATTATTTATATAGAAAAATATATGTAGAATGATGATGTAGAATCTTATACTGAATTCTCAAAACAGATTAATAATTGAATGGCAGAAGTGAACATGGGCTTTTAAAAACAATTCGTTTTATTAACTTATAGTCAAAGTTTATTTTCAAATAGTTGGAACAAAATATTTTTCAAAAGTAAAAAAATGACTAAAAATTGATTTAAAAAAAGATTGACTGTTCTTATACTGACTGAAATCTTTGTGACAAGTTTGAGTGTTTTGATTTAGGTTAGTTTTTATATATATATAAAATAATTTATAACTGCAACAATTTATATATAATAAGCACAAAAATGAGTTGATAATTGGAAGATACTGGGAACATTCAATGGGAAATATCTGCATAGGGTAGGAGTAGAACCTGTGCAAGAAATCTTGATTATGTTCCATGAATTTCAGTGAGGTTTGCATATAAAAAGTTCCCCATAAATTGTATCCATTGCCATTTCCATAGTTCAGTGCTCATTTTAACAGGTTCAGTTAAGGCACTTAACTGACAGATACTTAATTGTCAGTTAAGACACTTAACATTGTGTTCAGTAAGGCTTACTCTCAGGAAAATGTACCTAGGATTGCAGTCTAAAATCTTCAATGCTATCTTCCTTCCTCCTCTCATCCCTTTTTATTTTACATTGTCTGCATCTGACAAATATTCCTTACTAAGCCTGGCAACAGAAAATGAAACTAATAGCCCAATCCTATCCAAAGCCCCGCGTTCGGATGCAGTGGCGCCGGAGCAGACTCTGCTGTATCCAATGCGGGGCTGGAGGTCTTCGAGGGAAGGGGACAATCTTTCCCCGTGTTGAGCCCAGCAAGCCCCTACTCAGAGGCATGCCAGCTAAATGGCCAGCACAGCCCTGTGTCAGGCTTTCAAGCCTGGTACAGGAGATAGGATTCAGCAGAGGCCTCCTCTGCCAAGCCTGCCCCCTCCCGGGCCTGAACTACCCCCGCCCTGCCCCGGAACACATCCTCCCCGTCTCCCAACCGTCCTCCCCCTGCTGGCTGGCGTTGAGCTCACCTGCCTCCAGCAGGTGCTGCTCCCTTGCCAGCAGAGGCCTGCTGGTACTGGCTTCCACACTGGTGGGACTGGCCTCCACACTGTCGCAACATGCTTTATGGCATGTTTACGACATCAAGGAGCCCAGTACTGCTAGTGGAGACCAACATAGGATTGGGCTGTAGGTTGCTTCATTAAAAGTCTTCTCTCTGTCTACAATTAGTAAAGGAAATAGTGATATATAGAAGCAGAATAAAATTATAGTGGTTATTACCATACAAGTTCCACTTCTTCATTACAAGCATATTGTGAACCTGTCCAAGGCAATGCCAGAGGCTACCTTTTGTGTGGTAAGAGCGATATGCTTGCATGCTGCATGCAGCCCCAATGTGAATGGAAGAACACCTGGTTGCTCTATGTATTTTTCTCTAACTCCCATCAGGGTCTCACTGTGCGGGCCTGTTTAGTACCTCTGTGCTTGGGGGTTCTTCAAGTGCGCCTAACCTACAGGATTATGCTCGTATTCATCGTAAAAAACTGACTTCTTCTGGCTGCATAGATGGTATGTGCACATTTTCGCACATGCACTTACATACACCAACTCATATGCACACATTAAACATCAAAAGAAAAAACCCTAGGACAGTTAACTGAATAGAAACCTAGAATACTGTTTGTTTGTTTTTTACTGTAAAGAATTTTCTGTCTTTATATCCTAGGCCATCATAGACTTAAAGGCAGGTATCTTTATTCCTCCTTCTGCAACATACTTCATCCTATAAATACAAGAAGTTCAGCCTATATTAAAAATTCTGGTATTTTAGAAAGAATGCAATTTATAATTTAAATTTGTATAATTTGGTAACTGTTTTCTAAAACTGGATGGAAACATTTCTTGGCTATTTACAGAGGGGCTAAAGGAGATACAGGGGCCCCCTGTATCTGTGGGGGATCCGTTCCACACATACTTCATGGATACTGGGGTCCACCTATAGGGGTAAATGCTCCTCTGCAGCCCCACAGCCATTCTCTTACCTTCATTAGCTGCTCTGTGTTTTCCTTGCAAATTAGCTTCCTCTGTGTCTTCTTTCCTAGAGAGGCTCTGTCGAAGAACAGGAAGTGCTTTCTGTTCTTCAGCTGAGTCTCTCTTGCACTCAGCCAGCATCTGTTGCAAGGAAGACACAGAGCAGCTAATGAAGGTAAGAGAATGGCCAGGGGCACATGTGGGGGGCTCCATTATTTTACCTTAATTAGGGGCTCGGTGTCTTCCTTTAAACAGACGCTATAAGCAGCATGTTGCTGCTTATAGAATCTGTCTAAAGGAAGATACCGAGCCACTAATTAAGGTAAAAATAATGCCCGGTGGGGGTGGGGGGCCATTCGCTATCTGCGGATAAGTGACTCCGCGGATAGCCCCCCTGTACTTTAATAATTGTAAAGTATTAAGTAGTAGATTTTTCTAGTGAATATAAAAATGTTAGGGTTTTTGGCTTCAATGAGTAGTACAGTATAAATATCAGGAACAGATTCCACTGTTGTGAAGCAGTACTAATATAGTGTGTGTTAACACTTTTGAGGGTAAAAAAAATGCAACGTTTCCTCCTTATGTCACTTCCATTGTATTGAACTCTAAGTATGTATAACTTGTATGCCAGAATCACAAGCTCACGTGTGCTTTTTCCCCATATACTCCATTAAACTTCTAGTAGTATCAGCAATCAAAGTTGATCAACTTTTAAACCTGTTTGGCCTATGCACTTTTCCCAGCCCCTACTGCATGCCACTTAATTCTAACTTCCTCTTCACTCTCCCCCCCCTTCTGTCCTATCTTGAAATGTCCCTCTTTTGGTAGCTGTTTTAAATTTCAGGTACCTGTTTTTCTCTTTCTCAGACACCACACGTGGTTCTGCTGTTAAAAGGTTTTCTATCTCATTTGCTCGACACCCAACCAATGGTATGTTTTGCTTTTATTTTAAAAAAAATACTCCCTTGCTTCATCCCTTCCAAAACATGGGGTGTATAGTATTGTCCACCATCATCCTTCCTAATTCCAACCAATCACATGGCCAGATGTGTGATTATTAGATAAATCAATAGTTTAAATCCCTTTCCTCTTTTAATTTATTAATCTAACTTCATAAAGTGACTCATAAAATCTTGGGGGGAGGAATATGAAAAATTAAATGAATTTCATGACTAAACACATTCTTCTTCATGGGTCAAGCAATAACTATGCCTGTTTGTTTAAAAACCTTTCTGATCTTAAACAACTCCTAGTTTTTTCACACAACTTAATATTCTTTCCCTTCCTGCTGTATTGAATATCTTTATTCTCAGCCTCTGGAATTCAACATAAGAACTGCCCTGCTAAATCAGACCAAAGGTCCATCTTCTCCAATATTCTGTTTCCAACGGTGGCCACCAAATGGCCTGGGAAACTCACAAGTAGGGAATGAAAGTTAGAGCCCTTTCCCATTGTCTTTCCCTACCAGCTGGGACTTTGATATATACTGCTTCTGAATATGGAGGTTTCATTTTTCTAGCACAACACAGTTAACGGCCATTGATGAACCTATCCTCTGTGAACTCAATACTTCATTTTAAATTGCTATTGGCGTTTGCTACCATCTTTCTTGAATTAGGCTTAAAATAAAAGTTAATGGAAAACCTTGTTACACTTCTGTCAGCTACAAAATGGACTGCTTTTACCTCATTTAAATACCCCTTCCTTTATGTGCCAGTAGCTTAAGTGATTTGTTTAATAGTTATCTACCATGAAGTCCAAGAATACGCACACACTTATTCCAACCTCTTTTTTTCCTCTTGTTAAAACTAAACATTAGAAAGTATTTCTTCCTCTCTCACATATTAAATATTTTTGCACCAGCTTTGTCACTGAATTACTCCTTTCATCAATGAATTGACTATTTCTCCAGCACAGGTGAAACAATAATGCGACTCCCAATGTCATTTTCCTTATTAAAAAAAAATTCCAATACTATTCACTAACTGAGCACAATGGTAAGGTAACCTGGTGTCTTATGAAACTACTGATCTATGTTTCTACCATCCATTACATTTGCACAGAAAGCAGATTAAAATAAAACTACTACTTCAATCTTGAAGAACCTTTTATAAATACTACTACAGTGATTCATAGTTATAAAAGTTAAACGCATAAACAGTGGTGGCCTTGACAATGAGAAATGTGAATATTTGCTCAAAATTAAGTCCTCAAAAGAGAGAGAAGCTCCTCCACTTAGTAATGCAAAACAATTGAAAGTTGGGTTTTGAGAGCTAAACATTGTTTATGTAATAAGGCAAAATCCTTTTATATCTTCAGTAGCTAACTTGGCACATTAGATCTAAATTCCATGTGCGTAGTATTCCTTAATCACAACTTCATTGTGATTACTCTGATCCATTTAATATGTGTCTTCACAATTTAATGCATGCTTATATGTTATTACTTGAACCCTAAACATACCCCTTGAGATACTTGGGGATGGCTGTACCTGCTTTGAAAACAGGCTGGTGGTGTATTGTCTCTTCAGCTTTTCATTGGGGTCTCCCCTTTTCTTGACTTCTGTAACTTTGAGATAATGATGCACCCTCTAACCCATTTCAGTCTTTCCCCTCCCTTCCATCTTGAGTTCAAGGAACATGGTGAAACAAGTATCTTCTGACAGTGCTTTACCTTATTTTCTGGGCCTCTGTGCAGAACATGCAGACCTCTTTAGGTGCTGGTCGGTTTCCTCTGAGGAATTTCTAGGCTCCAGTGGTATGTCTTTAAAGCTTTCAAATGTAAGACGGCAGGGTGGCTTTCTAAGTTGTTGCGCTAACCCAGTGTTTCCCAAACTTTTTCGATCTGTGGCTCCCCTGACCATTGGCAACCATTGGCCGTGGCTCCCCATTACATTATGTTGGTGCCTGCCAATTGACATTGCACTGTTTTCAGAGAGGATTCCGTAGCACTCCACGGCTCCCCTGGCAGGTATCAGCGGCTCCCCTGGGAGCCACGCCTCCCAGTTTGGGAACCACTGCGCTAACCCTTTCATTGTCTTGCATTTTGAAGGAAACAGATTTTGTGATAGGCTTAGTCAATTGTTCATGATAGTTGACCAAACATTGAAAGTACTGTTTTCATATGTAGGTAGCTTCTTTTAAAAGACATAACACAAATGAATAGCTTTTTATAATTTTCACTCAGTCCAGTGGAAATGGCCTTTTAGCAAATGTTACCTCAGAACATTATTCTAATACTTGACAGCTCAATAAGGAAACTGCTAGAAGGTGGGTGTGTGCATAAGTGATCAGTTTATTTTCGTTGTCTGGGTAGGCAGTCTTGGAAGAAGTAAGCAGAAATATTCCTCAGTTACCTTTTGGGAGCATTTTTTTAAGGATATTGATGTCTATGCTTTAAAACAGACACGAGCATTTTAATTTTTAAAAAGAAAGTAGCTTACCATTGTCCCGCTAAATTTCTTGGAATCGTATACCATAGATATTCATGAAGATATATTGTGGATTTTTCTCCAGTCAGGGAAAGCTGCAGTTCTTGTGGAATTTACTGTAATGCAAAGAAAGGGTTTGCGCTTGCCTGCATGTGCAGTGTTGCATTTTTAGAAGATTTATAATGTGTATTAAATACAATTAATTTGAATCGGACACAGAAGCTTAGCTGCTGCAATTAAATAAGGTACAGAATATATTCTTTGGTAGAGTTTCTTTTGCATACGAAATTTTATAGGATTCTTTCTGAATATATTTAAAATAAGAAAAGTGATACCAGATAATATTGGTGTAAGAATCCTTGAGGATAAATTATGGGAGCTCACTTTATATTGCATTTTAAAATGTACCTTGAACTGAAAATATGAACACTTCATTAATAGTCATTTCACTGAAATGCAAATCTTGGAAGAAATTTCAGTCTAATAAAATTACAATTTTGGTTTTCAAAATTATAGTATTGAAGCTATATGTGGACATGGTTTTTGTGGAGAGCCATCAAAATCAGTTCACAGATGTGCTTTACTAAGCCTATATGTGTACATGATATGCTTTGTAATCAATGCTAATGCAAGTATGCATGGTTGGTTATGAAAGTATGTCTGTACTTACATTGCCTAACAGAGTTCATATTTATTTGTGGTTTGATAGTAACTGTTTCAAAAGTAATGAAGCTGCGTGTAAATAATATAAAATACTTATTATACTCTTCCATTTTGAAAATATATTAAAGGGGTTGTTCCTAGCTTTCCTCTGAGAAAACTATAATTTAAAATATGTCATGCTCGCTTCCATTTCAGCTGGAAGAGCCAACTGGTGGCTTCGGTAATAATTTTGGGAAATACTGAGCATTTAACTCAAATACTTTCCCAAGTCTATCTTGTAATGACGTTTATAAATTGAGCATGAACCAAGAAAGAGATTGTCTTAAGAAAGTACAATGGATTAATAGGACTATGCTGGTGTATAAGTGGTGGTTGAATTGTGCCTTGAACTCATTTTAAATGTGCATGTTTTGTTTCATGTATATGTATAACTTTGAGCTTAGTACCACAGTACACTATGACACTCTTGTAGTCCAGCTCCATATTGCTTTAGTTTCTGAAGTAGCAACTAAAGTGTAATGTTATCCTTGCATGTGTTTATATTCATATTTTACTTGGGGTGGGAGCCAAAGAGCCATGTGTGCGGATTCTTCCGCCACTGATCCCCTATGTGCCCCATGTACCTACTCCTGAAAACCCTCTCCAGAAAGTTAAAAAACAAAACACCACTTTGGATCTGATGCAGTTTGAGGAGTTGAAGGGAGGAGAAGAAATTGGGAAAGACCCACTGCACGAAAGAACTTGGATACACATGGAATATGTGGATTTCTTCAAATTCCGTGGTTGCTTGTATTGATCACTTCCTTGCCTAGTATAAACAGCTCCGTTGCGTCCTTTTAAGTTGGAAATCTGTGGTATACGTCTTTTTTCTTTTTCAGGCTTTGAATTGTATTCCATGGTGCCTTCCATCTGTCCTCTAGAAACCCTCCATAACTCCTTGTCATTAAAGCAGGTGGATGACTTTCTTGCCTCCATTGCTGCTGCTTCATGTGACACTCTTCCACAGATATCTACAGCTTCTCTTCGTAATTACCTTCACGTTTACTATTTTTCAAACGGCAAAACATCGCTGGCTAGGCAACCCGTTAAAAAACCAGAATGAGTGTTTCCTGGTTTAGGGCTGGTAAACAGGTCCTCCAATTTAATCAAATAATTATTTGCTCATTTCCCCATAAATTGGCATATTGCTACGCCACCCACCTTACAGCTGCCTTCTCAGATACTGTATACTTGAAACGTAAGAAAATGCAATTTAACTTATATTAGTCACACAATATGATTACAACACATTGCCTGTCTTGGATACTGTGCGGAATATCTTTATAGTATTAGTATAGTTGTGTCATTTGCACAACTATGCATGATCATAATCCAGAGAGTGCTCTGTGTCGCATGCCAGCCCAACGATTGGGCCCTGCTGTGCTCCCTCTGATAGTTCCATGTGCTACAGTCTAGGGAGGCTTTTATTTTTCCCTTACCTGCCCCATCTTTGTGCTACATGCTGCTGCTTTTTTTTTTTTCAACCCAGGATTGTTTCAAAGGCAAGTTGGTGGTGGGGAGAAGATGCTGCTGGAAGAAAAAGGGTATAAAAGCTGTATTTGGCACACAGCTCTTCTCATGCAGCTAAAGCAGCTTATGGACCTTGGGCACTATGACAGCTATAGCCAGATTAGTTTAGTGTTTCGTTTAGATTAGAACATTGCTTTCCAGATTCCTTGACATTTCTGTGACTGACTGCAAACACTACTGTTTGCTGGACATGCATAGTAACTTCAGTCTTGTGAAATAGCCTTCAGGTTCTAAATTGGTTTTTTGGAGGCAAAAATAGTACACAGGGTCCCCAAGTTACAGACTGATGTGTCAGTGCTTTTGCTCAGGTGTAGGCTGAGGTGCTTTTGCACAGACACAATAGCACTGGGCCAGCAAGAGGTTCGCCTTATGTACGTTCCGACTTCTGGACAAACCTCCAGAACGGAACTAGTATTTAACTTGGAGATTTAGATATACACTAAGCATTCTATAGTGATGTTATCACAACTCCTAAGATCTGTATCGAATTGGGCAAAACACACTCCCTACACCAGCGTTTCTTAAAATTCTCCGCACAAGTTGGAGAAGTTATAAGTGTTTGGGGGGGTGGGCCGGCAGTGGCCATGCTCCTAGGATCATGCGCCACTGGGACAATTTTTTTTTTTACTTACCAGTAGTCATGCCAGCCCTCCAGAGGGTGCAGGGAGGCGCAGCCTCCTCTGCAGGCCTCCCCACGCTTCAGATCGGCTCCCTGAAGCAATCAAGATCCACTTCCAGTTTCGGATGAAAACTAGAAGTGGGTCTCAGTCGCTTCAGGGAGCTGATTTAAAGCTCTGGGAGGCCTGCAGAGGGGGCCATGTCCCCCACACCCTCCAGAGGGCCAGCGCAACCCTTGGTAAGTTTAAAAAAAAACCAAACTTTTTTCACAGCAGTGGTGGGATATCGCTGACGTCATCACATGTCGCCACCTCCCTTAAGGGGGTAATGGCCGCTTCCAGTTTTCCTGGTGGGTCATGATCCACCAGTTTGAGAACCACTGCACTATACCATTCTAATATTGTAGTGTGCATAAGTTACCCAAAAAATGTTAATAGCCATGTTTAGAAAGTAATATGGTCCTCACTGATGCATTATATAATCTGTTGTTACTTCAGCATTGATACTATACAGTTACTTGACAAATAGTAAGACAAAACAACTTTGAAGAAACAACAACTTTTTTTTTCCTTTTAGCTCCTCCATCACTTTTGGATACACCACCAAGAAAATGCTCTTTAAATACATACACCCCTGCTAAAATCCAGCCAACACTACTTGAAGACCATTTGGATCGGCGATGTGTGGAGAAGTGCCTCTCAAGTAAGTATGGAAAAAACAGGCTAGTTTACATCTTTTCTAGTCTATATCATTATTAATAAGAAATAGTTGATAATTATAATTTTGGTGGTTGTTTTTTGTATGCTGCCTGAGGCCCTTGGAAGTTGTGATATAGAAACTTTTTAAATTAAATAACTTTGATCTATTTTCAGGATTTAAATCCTATCATTCCAAAAAGTCCAAGGCTAGTAACAATTTGCCCCTGCTAACTGGGCACTTTTTCAAGTGGTGCTCCTCTTATATTTAGCAGGGAGAGAGTAACTTACCCTATGGGCAGCGCAATCCTGTGTAAGGATCCGGCCGGCGGCCCAGGGCCGCCCGCCAGATCCTGAGCCCAGGCTGCCCGGCACGCGCCGGGCCAGAGGTCTACTCAGGGAAGGGTACGTTCGTCCCCTTCCCCGGGTGTAAACCGGGGCCGGCCGGATAGGCCTCCTCGGATTTCCGCCAGCAAAATAGCTGGAGGAAGTATAGGAGGCCTTCTAACAGCATAGCTGGCCCTGCGGGGACAGGGATATGGCCGACGCCATCCCCTGCCCCCTCCCAGGCTGGCTAGGCCAATGGCCCCCCTCCCGGGTCGGACCGCCCACGCAGCCGGCAGCGAAGGACTCTCCTTCTGCTGCCAGCCGCATGCTCATCCCGGCGCCGGGGTAAACTGACGTCGCTCCGGCCTCCCTTACTCCAGAGTCGTTGCAAAGGTGCTTTACGGCACATTCGCAACAGCTTCCAGCGACAGAACACTTGTTCCGTCGGCGGGGGCGTACGGTGGATTGCGCCGTCAGTGCAGTATCTTTTCTAGGGGCTGTATGCTGGTGTTTCTTCTGCATCTTTTTAGATTGTGAGTCCTTTTGGGACAGGGAAGCATTTAGTTCTTTGATTTTCTCTGTAAACTGGTTTGAACTTTTTTGTTGAAAAGCAATATATAAAATATTCTTCATAATTATTTCAAACAAATGATTTTGGAAGCAGTAAAAACAAATAACAAATCTACGGCAGCACTAGAACAGGAGACAACTGGTCTCTTTCCAGACTGTTAAAGCAATATTGTTAAAAGCCTTGCAGAAAAGATACACCATAACCACTCATCTAAAAGAGGCCAGGGAGGGGGCCTATTGAAACTGCCTGTGGAAAGCAAAGATTGCTGCTAGTGAGTTGAGCTTTAAGATGATCAACTGGATTTGATCCATTATCTTTGACCCAATCCTTTGACTGAATTGTACCCATTATCATTTTTTTCACTCTAAGAAACATTATTCTGTTTCACTTATCTGCAGGTACCAGTAGTGCTCCATCTCCTGATGTTTGACAGCGTAATAAAAAGACAAAGAGGGGGAGAACAATACTTATGAACTATTAGTGTTTAATCTCTCAGAAGAAATGAAAAACATCAAACAAAACTGGAAGGACCTGCCATTAACAATCTTTTGCAGTACATTGCTTTGTAGAAAAGTTAGCTTTCTAAAGCTAATTGTTTCTGTTCGTAGCAATGCGTTTACCTGTATATAAAGCAATCACTATAGTGCATATATTGTATATATCAGGTTAAAGATGATTTCTTTGTTTCGAAAATACAAAAAGCAAAGAAGTTTACACCCATAGTTTTAACAAACTCTTCATTTGTAATCAATAGACTGCATAAAATATTGCCATCTACGTTGTCCGAAGTGTCCACACAAAGCAAAACCAAAACTGCCTAATATATTAGCTTGTATTGTAGGAGCAGCTTAGAAAGAGACACACGGGGGGGAGGGGGGGAGTACAGCTTTCTATTTGGCCTGCAGCAGGCACTAAAAAAGGCCCAGTGCAAGAAAGAAAACGTTTTTCATCATTAAGCCTCATTGACATGGCTCTAGTTCTGGACTGCTAGCCCCTGAAAAGAAAGCTCAATAAATGTTCCCTTTTCCCTGCAATATCAAATGCATTTTAGATTTGAATGATGGGTGGCAAGTAAACCCACTGTAGAGATCTCTGTTTTGAAAGTAGTGGGTCAGATTTCTTGAGCCACCTAAATACTCATCTAATAATTCAAGATGCCCATTAGAATTGTGTTTAATATATAGAAAGTTAGGCTCAGTTTAAATTCCCAGAGGAGCCCCCATATTGGATAATGACTACAGGCCAGCGGTGTCGCTGTAGGTGGGGCAGAACGCTACGTTCCGCTGCGTGCTGACCCTCCCTTACCGGCACGAGGCGGGGGGCCCCCCCGCCTTTGGAGTCATTCAGTGGGGTGAAGGCAACGCGCAAGGAGTCTCCTGCGCATTGCCTTCGCCCCACTGAATGGCTCCGAAGGCAAGGGGGCGGGACCGCCTTGTGCCGGTGAGTAAGGGAGGGTTAGCGCGCTGCGGAACTTAACGTTCTGCCCCACCTACAGTGACGCCACTGCTACAGGCTATGACAAAACACAGTGAAACAGTAACTTGAAACAGTCAGAACAACTTTTAACTTCCTTGCAACCTGATAAGACTCAGGGCAACTAAGGGTAAGAAGAAAACAAAATTTTGCAGTACCAGAGTCAATAATTTCACGGGAAACATCTTCATTCCAATTCTGAATGACTTGGCATATGGCCACTTCACCACATTTAAGGGACTCACTGACAGTGACTGTCTGTGTCACTTCTTGTCTCCCTTGGCAATGGTGATAGGGAACAAGACTTTCCTCTTGACCCCAGTGCATACAGTCATGCTGGTTCAGATGGAGCCAAGTGTGGAATCTGAATCTTTGCCAGAGCCTCAAGGATTCTTATTTCCTGCCTTCACCAGCTTAGGAATGGCTCCTGCAAACCACCTCCTCCCCAGTGCTTTGAGGCAGTTGTACGGGTCATTTTATAGTAACCCTGGTAGAGCTGAAGTATTTAAAAGTCTGTTGACCAAAGTTCATGTATTTATGAATTATGAGCTAATTAACATCTTGGGCTAAACTGGCACCTGGTGAAACCTGGCACCTGAGAGCATCTCTTCTTGAAATACATTTCCAAAGAGAACATTATTTTGTTTAATATTTTCTGTTTGAATGTAGGCACAGTGGGGTGAGATACGTATGGATGATATATCCTTGCATTTCTGTGCTCTTTGTATGTTTACATTAGACCATTGACATTCAAATATTTGATTGTTTATATCTGTGCTTTAATGTATGGATTCCTGTCCTAAAGCAAAGATATTTCCTGTTTACAGTTTTCCTGAAGTTCTTGTATTTTGTTTGAAAAGATTGCTTTCCTCACACATTTCTAAAGATACTGCTTAAAGAGTAGTCCACATGTAGATTGGAGTTTAAGGAAAATCAGAAACAGCTGGTCTGTTAATATTACATGCTAGGAGCTTTACATGTCTATCAGCGCAATTCTGTGTAACTTTGCACCGGTGTAACAGCAGATGCACAGCAGATGCACAGAAAGTTACACAGGATTGCGCAGTATAAATGATACTGTGTATGTTTTTAAAATTAAAAGACATTGTAGCATTACCAAATCTATATAATTGCTGTTTCAAATTCTCTGAGCTTGGACGGGGACACTTGGATGGACGGGGACACTTGGATGGACACACACACACACACACACACACACACACACACACACACACACACACACACACACACTTGGACGGACACACACACACAGAGTTAATGTTTCTATCATTGTCTTTTTAATTTCTACTGTACACAGCCAGTGGTTAAAGACAGTTGAACATTTTTTTTTTTGCACTGTAAATCTTTAGCAGTTCAGATTGTGTGTATGTGTTTTTAAATGTCCATTCAGGTATGTCAGTCAACATGTAGACATCGGTTGTCCTGTGGCCTCTCTTGTGGCCTGATGAGTTACTGAATTCCTATAACCCTCGATACATTTCTGATAATTACAATAACTAATCATAAAGTACTCTCATTAACAGCAATAGTTCCTGTTAAATTGCAGGATGCCTAGCTTCAAATAAAATTAAGAGTACAGACTTTTATTCTTATTCAGCAATTCTCCTTGAAGGTGTAATTGCTTATTAAATTTGCCATGACATTGCTGTGCATATTTCAGTAGTTTATAGGAAAATTCCTTAAGTACTTTAAAGATACCAAATATATAATGGTTCGCAACTTCTCATTGCAAACGTTTCATGTTATATATGTAAATTTGTAATATGGACAATGTTTGTCTTGCTCAACTCTGAATGTACATGTCATGTTTACAATTTTTCTATAAGAAAATATTATGATTTAAGTGTGCATATCATTCCAGTCAACCAAAGCTTCGGCATAAAATTTTGATGTGCTCTTAAAATAAAACAGAGTCAATAACACACTTTGTGTCTGTTATGCTTGTTCTCTAAAAATAGATACCTTTTTTTACTCTCACTGTATTTTCCTATTCTACAGAACACTACAGAAATCAAAATAATAAACATCTCTTCAGTTTATAAAAAAAGATCCATGTAGGTACATATCATTTCTGTACAGGAAAAGACTTTGGCCCAAAACATTAAGATGTTTTATTAGGTTGAAGTGCTTGTGGGAAAAATTTGCAGTCAGCAAGATATGGATGGAACTAGCAACGAAAGTTGCATTAATTAGACTTTCTAAGTTCTGGATACACACAAGTATGAAGAACTGTCAGTGGGGCATCCTATTGTACAGACTTTTTATATATGCTGGCTTCCATCACATCTATCTCAGAGGGAGAAGAGATCAATCTAGCAAAAAGCACATTTCATAAATAAACTTGTAATTTGTGTTAAAAACGATACATTAGCTAAAACATGAGCAAAATATTGGATGTGTTAGAATATAGACCTCATGAAAGTTGTGGTGTGATTTTATGGTACAGAAATCTAGCAATAAGATAGTAATTGTCAGGGTCCGCCCCTCCAATTGACCTTGGTGGTACCTGAATGCCAGGCAGCTCTTTGGGCAGGGAGAATATGCCCCAGTTGGTGGCCTCGACTCCACCCCATCTTGCCACTGGTGGCGATGGTGTGGCAGTTTATCTGGCACACTCCTCTTTCCCCCTGCTGCCCACCCTCTATCTGGCATTTGTAAAAGGAAAGGAGAACAGAAGTGGAAAGAGGCGGTTCTAAGCACCCTGTCGACCCCCATTTCCATTCTGCCTTTTTCAAATTGCACAGAGTGGGAAGAAGGGAGGAGGAGGAGGAGGAGGTTAGGCAGAGTAGTCTGGGTTTGGGAGGGGAAAAAAGTTGCACATCAGCACCAGAGCGTGGTCCCAGGTGCCAAAGGAGCTTGGGCTGGGCCTATATCTTGTTATATTTGTCATTATCCCTTAACTTAAAACAAATGCTGATTTATTCTTCCTGTAAGGGATGGGCAAATGAGGGCCCACCAAGAGACAATGAAAGCTTACAATGTATTGGCAAACTACTGTAGAAACAAATGATTTTGAAACATTTCTACTAGTCCCTGTCGTGCTACATGCATTCACGTACCCTGATACTTCATCCTATGTAAGTAGATTTCTTAGTGCTGGGAATCTATTGTATAGGTAGAAACTATATACCGGTATTCTTTTTAGTGGTTTCTGACCACAACTCTGTACTGTATTTCATGCTTTGCCCATTTTCTTTTTTTATATTTTTAAAAGTATCCTGTCTGTCTGAGAAAAGACACAAGGTAAAAGCTAGTTTGTATTCTTGCTCTCCAACAGATTGCTTTGGCCAATGCTGCAAGGGTGTGCGTTCGTACATGTGTTTGTGTGTAAGTAAGCAAGCACATGGGAGAGGTCAGTTAACACCCTTTTCCTCAAACAAAAAGGTTCGGTGCCAAGGAGTACACAGCTTAAAGGCCTTATTCACAGACTGGAGGAAAGATCTCTGGTAGCAATGAACTTATCCCCCGAGGCTCAGGCTGGGACATAGCAACAACAGCCAGGATAGCTTGTTATGGAATGCCTTGCTCTCCTCCTGAGGAGCCTGAGAATGCATGAGAAGTGTGAAGCATTGGGTATATGTCTCTTTCTATGCCCACAGAGAGTGGGTCAAACCGTCATCACAGTCTTAAACATCAAGTAGTCTCTGTTAGCTATATGAATCAAGGACCTGCAAGCTTTCTCCACCCAACTCCAATTCATGACTTGTTTCCACTCGCACTAAGATATGTTTATATTTTTCCTGTCTCTTTTAGTTTGGGAAGCTTTTGTAGTAAATTGTCTGGAGAAATCTGAACCTTCAATATATGTTTCTAAGAGCTTGTATCTATCTTTTTCTTTCCTTCTATTGTAAGATGTTTTGTCCGTTAAAGAACTATCTTGGTTCTCTGTAGTTCTGAAATGCAGAATTCTGTGCATGACATTTCAACATTAGAGTTTCTAAACCAGTTGCTTAATTGCAATGAAATAGCATACGGTCTTTTTTTCTCTCCCACTATATACCTTCGAATCTCAATGACACATTCCAGACAGAGTCTAAATTTGTCCAGGATAAGCTGTAAATTTTAATTTAATTCATCTCATACTACAGTTATTTTTGTCCATGAATACACCTACTTCTGCTTCATTGACTATGCAAAAGCCTTTGATTGTGTGGATCACAACAAACTGGCAAATTCTTAAAGAGATGGGGGTACCAGACCACCTTGCCTGTCTCCTGAGAAACCTGTATGCAGGTCAAGAAGCAACAGTTCGAACCAGCCATGGAACAACCGATTGGTTCAAAATTGGGAAGGGAGTACGGCAAGGCTGTATATTGTCACCCTGCTTATTTAACTTATATGCAGAGTACATTGTGAGAAATGCAGGGCTGAATGAATCGCAAGCCGGAATCAAGATTGCCGGGAGAAATATCAACAACCTCAGATATGGAGACGATACCACCCTAATGGCAGAAAGTGAAGAAGAACTAAAAAGCCTCTTGATGAGGGTGAAAGAGGAGAGTGCAAAAGTTGGCTTGAAACTCAACATTAATAAAACTAAGATCATGGCATCTGGTCCCATCAATTCTTGGCAAATAGAAGGGGCATAAATGGAAGCAGTAACAGATTTTACTTTTTTGGGTTCCAAGATCACTGCAGACAGAGACAGCAGCCATGAAATTAAAAGACGCTTACTCCTTGGAAGGAAAGCTATGGCAAACTTAGACAGCATAATAAAAAGCAGAGATATCACCATACCAACAAAAGTTCGTATAGTCAGGGTGATGGTGTTCCCAGTAGCAATGTATGGTTGCGAGAGTTGGACCATAAGGAAGGCTGAGCGCCAAAGAATAGATGCTTTCGATCTGTGGTGCTGGAGAAGACTCCTGAGAGTCCCTTGGACTGCTAGGAGATCAAATCAGTCAATCCTAAATGAAATCAACCCTGACTGTTCCCTGGAAGGACAGGTACTAAGGCTGAAACTCAAATATTTTGGCCACCTAATGCGAAGAGAAGACTCTCTGGAGAAGACTCTGATGCTGGGAAAGATTGAAGGCAAAAGGAGAAGGGGAAGGCAAAGGATGAGATGGTTAGACAGCATCACCGATGCAACAAACATGAAAATGAGCGAACTCAGGAAGATAGTGGAGGATAGGAAGGCCTGGCGGGACATGGTTTATGGGATCACGAAGGGTTGGACACGACTGAACAACAACATCCCCAACGTTATTTTATTGTGTTTTCACATTTTTATACTGCCCCCATATCCACGTATCCACGGATTCACTTATCCGCGGTTCGCCTGGGGGTGTGCCCCCCACACCCATCACCTTATGTTTCCAGTGCTGGCGCCAAAAATGCTATAAGCCAGCATGTTTATTTTTATACCGCCCTTCTATTACACAGTACTTTCTGTTTAATGTTCGGGAGTCTCTCTAGTATGCAGGCTGCTTGCCTGCTCTGTGCTAGAAGCCAGCATGCTGGTTTATAGCGTTTTTGTAAAGAAAGAAATGCACTTGCTTGATGCCAGTGCTAGAAACTTAAGGTAATGGGCACAGGGGCCTGCAGGAGATAGTGCTTCCCTATCCGCGGATTCCCGGTCCGCAGGGGGGCCAGAAACCTATACTTCGCAGATACGGAGGTCATACTGTATATCACTTCTACCAGTTAATTTTTAAACAAAGCAGAATTAGCTGAGATAATTCTAAATCATTGTGGTGGTGGTTACCGTAATTGCAGAATCGCAAGTGAAACTGTCCCAAAATTCTTGTAATAATATTCAGTTTCACAAAGTTCTCTAGAATTAATATTTGGCAGACAAGTATTAGGCAGTTATTCTTCATCCCCGTCAGTGCCCTAGCAGAATAAAAATGGATACTTTAAGAGTGAACAGCTCCTTGTTAACTGGCAAGGTTTGCAATGATAGTGTGAATGGCAACATAAAATGTTAATCCTTATTCTTAGTTTGACCTATTTTTCTTGAATCAGGTCAAGGCTGAAGAATGACTTAGACATCATGCTAATACATAAAGTACCTGAACACATTCCATTACTCCCCCCATATCCGCTGGGGATATGTTCCAGGCCCCTCCGTGGATACTTGAAACCGTGGATAAGAGCGAACCCCCCTTCCATGGTTTCCTGAGGGGCCCCCGCCCTGCCTCCCCTGCAGGTAGGCATGCGTGCGCCCCAGCTCTTATTTTTCTTTCAGCAAGCTTTGTTTCTTCCTTAAAACAAAAAGAGAAGCAGCCTCCATTTTAGGCAGGTAGAACGAGACTAAGTCCTAGAGAACTTAGGTTTCTGTTAACCTTGCAGAGCCTCTCTAGGACTTAGTCTCGTTCTACTTGCCTGCAATAAGCAGCCAGAGGCTGCTTCTCCTGTTTGTTTAAAGAAGAAACGGAGCTTACTGGGGAAAAAAGTAAAAGCCAGGGGGGGTGTCCCCGTGATCCATGGATAACTGAAACTGTGGATAGCGAATCCGTGGATATGGGGGCCCACCTGTATAATTCTTAAAGAGACAGTGGCACTACATAAGTTGTCTCTTTAAAAGGGCAACGGCTGGCATAGAGGTAGAGTATGCACATCAAGAATTGCAAACGACTATTATGGAATGTATTAGTTGAATGCTACAATGCTACAATAAGGGAAGACGAGTTTAATGAAAAAGAAAACCGTGGAAATGAAGATGAATGAATTCATTGCAACTGTCTTTGCTACAGAAGACATGAGATAGATTACTGTGCCTGAACTGACTTTTTCAGGGAGGAAAGCTGAAAAACTGGGTCAAACAGAGGTAACAAGATATGAAGTTATAGAATTTAACAACAAATTAAAAAATGAACACAAATGTGACATCGTTGAGCTCTAGTGAAACATGTAACATCTACCTAAAATCTGACCTGAGGATTTAAAAGTAACCCATATACAGTAACACCGATTTTAAAGAGATGCAAGAAGGATCCAGGAAATTACAAGCCAGGTACTTTTTAGGTAAATCCGTTGAAATATTTATTAAAGATAATGTTGTTAAGCATATAGAGAAGAACAAATCTTGCTGAAGAATCAACAAGGTTTCTGCAAAGGGAAGTCCTGACTCTTGGACTTTTCAGAGTTCTTTAAGTGTCAAACAAGTATGTGGACAGGGAGGGGTGATCCAGCAGACATTGTAATACTTGGACTTTCAGGGAGTTCCAGATTTGGGCAGGGTCTACTCAATTGTTTTCATAGTTCTCAAGAAAAATTGGGATGTATAAGCACCTGGATATGAAATGACTCAATTGTATAATTTATTTTTAAATATAAATATTATTTTCTAGATCCAAAGAAGAAGAAGAAGAAGAAAGCCTTCTGAAGTGGTGAACAAAGTTTAAAATACACGAGGCCAATTATAAGAAATAAAAATAAACAGTATGCTGCAATGCAGAATAACAGCAAAAATTTCAATCAGAGCAAAGGACACTTGGAAAGGAAAAGTCTTGACCTGCCTTCAAAAACAAAGCAGGGATGGGGATCATACAGACCTCTCAGAGGAGGATGTGACAGCAGCTTTTTGGAATGGAGCTATTCAGTCATAGCAGCAATTTGCCACAAGGACTTTTCGGCATCAATAGAGGCATATCTGTACATACCTATTCACAAGTGAATTGTTTGCTTCTCTGGTGCCAAGAGTAACTTCAAGTATTGCACTCTCCCATCTGGCATGTTCTTAGCCCTTTTCACAAGGGTTCACCTGCATCTCCATGGGATACCAGTGTTTCTATACTCAAACAATATTCTTATGAGGTCATCCAGCTTCTATCAGGGGCCTTAGGGTGGGAAGAACATCCCATCATGCCTCCAGCACCACAGTGTTGTCATCAACAGGGACAAAGAGTATTTATTTTTTCAAATATTTATACCACCCTTCTTTCAAGGAGCTCAGGATGGTGTACATAGTTCCTCCCCTCCTTTTGTCCTCACAACAACCCTGTGAGGTAGGTGAGGCTAAAGGATAGTGACTGGCCCAAGATCACTTAAGAAGCTTCATGGCTGAGTGGGGATTTGAACCTGGATCTTCCAGATCTTAATCCAGCTCCCAAACCACTATGCCTCTGGTGATGGAGGAAAGGGAGCTCGGGAGGAGGACCAAGTGTGTGTCAACCCCGCCCCCCGCATCATCTGAGGACTCCCTGGGCTGTTTCCTCCTTCCCACCAGCCCACTTGGTGCCCTCATATCCTTCGTTCAACCCTGCCTCCGAGGTCAGGTGCAACCAGTCCCACCGGCAGAGATCCCCGGAAGCGGAGAAGGGCTCTGGGGAAGGGAGCCAGACAGCACCAGATACAGGAGGACGGACAGAAATCAAAAGTAGTAAAAAGAACTTCTTTTAAATAGTAGCAGATTGAGACAGTCCATTTGGAATTTCAATGTACTATGGAAACTTTTATGGCTTGGTACAATTTTCAATGAATCAGGAAATATGGTTTTTACAGCCATGTATATTTTAGATCTTAGAGAAATAAAAACTTTAAATTGCAATTGCAGTCTTAAGAAATTTCTTTCAAACACACACCACAAAGATATGTGCGCAAAGAAGTTTCTTTAGTCACAGGCAAAAAAGAGTCCTTAAGTCTCCCACCAACGTTTCATCCCACACGAGGGACCTTGTCAAGGTAACGCAGTTTAACACGGAAGGCAGCACTTCCGTTACCAATTAGCGGTTCCCGTGCTTTTTAGCCTTATATGTCTTCAGTGTTTTCATTGACAATGTCATCTAGCAGTGTTAAACTGCGTTACGTTGACAAGGTCCCTCGTGTGGGATGAAACGTTGGTGGGAGACTTAAGGACACTTTTTTGCCTGTGACTAAAGAAACTTTTTTGCACGCATATCTTTATGGTGTGTGTTTGAAAGAAATTTCTTAAGACTGCCATTGCAATTTAAAGTTTTTATTTCTCTAAGATCTAAAATATACATGGCTGTAAAAAACATATTTCCTGTTTCATTGAACATTTGGAGTTTGCTTAGGTAAGGGTTATTTAGTGACATGTCTGGTGGTACCAGCCTCTTCAGCATGGTCCAAAGACCAAATCACAAACATCAGAGGTGGCCTTTTGTTCCATTAGAAAAAAAAATCCACAAAAAAGATGATCCTTCCGTTCTTTGCATTGTGGATTTTTCTCTAGAACAGGGGTGCACAACTTGGCAGTGGGTAGGGGCCGAAATGAATAGACTAAACTTCTTCGGGGCCGCAGATAGGTGTCGCAGGGGGCGTGGCAAGGAACAATGATGTCACTTCCTCAGGAAGTGATGTCACAGGGGGCGTGTCCATGAGCCAGAAAATCTTCGGAAATGCAACATATTAATAAATATGTAATGAGCCACCTGTGGCTCTTTAACATATAAAGTGCAGCTCTCGGAAATATGTTGGCTTAATGCTTCTTAAATATTGTGGCTCTCAAACATCTGAAGTTTATCGTATGTGGCTCTTACATGAAGCAAGTTTGGCCACCCCTGGTATATACCGTATATATACCCATCAATCATGATCATCATCAGGGCCTTCCCCTCTGAAACCTCACATGGTGCGGAGGTTCCGTGTTGGGAAAAGTATTTCCTAACAAACTCTGTCTTGCACGTTCTGCAGCTCTCAAATGCATAACCGACCAGCAGAGGAAAAATGTGGCCACTCCGAAGTGAGGGTCCAACGGCCTGAAGAAGAGCTGAAGCATCACAGAATCGGCCGCCGGTTACCTCGGTAAGCTTAGATGTTCATTCACTCCTCCCAGAGCCTCTACAGGGCTTTCAGCCAGAGCTCATGCTTAAGAAGAAATCCCGGGATTTCTTCTTTAGCAATTCACAGTCACGTTGCTTCCTAAGGAAGTCGCCATCATCATAGCAGCCCAACTTCCCCAGGGATCTATGTCATAACCGCTGTGCCAACACCAACTCCGGCACTTCTGTAATGCAGCTGGAAGCTTCGGAATCGTCCGCTCCTCGGACGATTCCGAAGCTTCCAGCCGCGTTACAGAAGCGCCGGAGTTATGGGAAGTGCTTGGCTAGAGCGGCCCAACAAAGAAGCAATGTTGCTGCTCTAGCCAGAAAACCTTTGGGGGCCACCAGAAAACCTTTGGAGGGCCGCATGCGGCCCCCGGGCCGCATGTTGTGCACCCCTGCTCTAGAACGAGGCACCAACTCACTTACGAGAGGAGGAGAGAAGGAGTGGGAGGGAGGCTGCTGCTGGTACGCTGCATGCCACACACACGTTTCAGAGGGATGAGTTCGATCATGACTTGGCTGGCTCCCCCCCCCCGCGCCTTTCTGTTAAGTTAAGGTTGCTACTACAGCAAGCCCCACAAAGGAGTCTATTGAGGCCACGTCTTAAACACTTTCACAGCACAATCCTATGCAATTCTACTCTGAAGTAAGCTCCACTGAATTGAATTGAGTACTATAGGGTTTCAGCCCCAGTGTGACAGGTTTTTCCTGGACCACAAAAGCTAATGCCGCCACAAACCGGCTCCGTCTTTGAATGTGCCACACAAGAAGAGTCTCTTTTGCTGCTCTATAACCAGGAACTTCACGTATTCCGCCGAGCGCTCGCTCAGCAGCAGCAGCCGGCAGAAACCAAGCAAAGGCAAGAGCAGCAACACCGCCTGTTGTGAGAGCTGCTGCCCGCGCCACCCTTCTGCCTGCTGCAATCAGGCCAGGAAGGAAGGCAGGGGCTCCGGGAGGCGGTGGCGGTGGGCGGGCAGCAAGGGGAGCGCCTCCTCCGGTTCGCCAGCCACAATCCCCGCCCCGCACCCGTGAAATAAGAGCGCGGGGAGGGGCTGCCAGCCTCGCTCTCGCTCGGTCCTTCTCTCGCCATCGTTGTGTCGCTGCCGGCCGGAACGCGGCCCGCAGGCCCTGGCATCCTGGCCCGCAGGTAAGGCAATCGAGGGCGCTGCTGCCATGATGGGGGGCTGTGGGCTGGGTCAGTCGCTGCTGGGGTACAAACGGATGTGCTGCGAAGCGTCTCCAGAAGAGCGGAAGGGCCCCGAAATGGGAGCGGGATGCGACCCAGCCGGCTGCAGAGAGGGAGAAGGAGAAAAACAGCAGGGCGAAGGGGAGGCGCGCGCCCGCTGGCGGAGGTGCAGCGTATCGTCTGTATATGCGCGCGTCCTCCGCGTAAACAGACGGCGTGAACGCTGTGTCTCCTCCCGCCCCCATCTCTGTCCGTTACTAAGATATTATATATGCATATAAAATAAATATCATCCCTATATCGACGCCTTGTTTGTAGAAACTCGCAGCTAGTTGCGCTTGTGTGTGTCTTAAAGTTTGTGCAAAGTGCGTATAGATGTGTCCCTTGCGTTTGAATAAAACGTGAAAACCAAATGATACTCAAAGTGCCTGTGTAAATCCGGGTGTGTGAGTGAGCCAGAGAGAAGTGAGCTTAACTGATGTGTGTATGTTGAAACTATGTGCTTGCTGTTGTGGTGTATGCATTTTATAATCAATCTGATTGGCTTTAGAGCATTACACACTTGCGTGCAGTTTTGTTCTGTGTGTATTCCAGTATTCCTCTCTGTTTTGAAAGGTTCTCTGCATGCTATTTTTGTACAGAGCATGTATTTGGTACTTTACAGAATGAATATAATTTTTCTTAATGTTTTATATATTGGAAGATGCATGTGACTGCATTTGCACAAAACCTATAATGCACTAGATGGAGTCTTCTCTCCAGAAATATAGATACAATCATAGTTAAGTACATTGGCTTATTCCAGTGAAAATTAAGTGTCTTTAATTGTGTGTTTAATGTGGAGTGCCTTTATGGTGCCAGGTACTATTTCTGCAGTGCAAGAAAACATAAAATCAGGCTTGTTCTTGTGTTTAGCAATCGGCCCTTGTATTTAATAAAATAATTTGGCTACCTCACGTTTTTTCCCCCAAGGCTTCGGGGACGAAAATGCCAAAAACATGCTGCTGTGTAGCCTATATGTCATCGGTGAGCTAGAGTAGGAGAGCTGTGCCAAGGAGTGGTGCTGAAGCATAGTTTGTGTGTTGTGTGAGAGAGTGCTTCAAGGACTCTCCTTGGTCCTGCTGCCTTGGCTTAATATCCATAAAAGGAAGTAGCACTATGGAGAGCTCTTGGCAGCCGCTGATTTATCTGCACAACAGACTGGGAGTGGGTTTTGCCCTGCTTGTGTACAGCCTGATCCTTGTCTAATGGAAAACAAACAAACTAGGCCGTTCAGAATCTTACTGCACAATCTTGTGTAATGTGTTTCTGGCCTAAAGGGCCGCCCGCTACATCCTAAGCCCATTCCAGGCTGCCCTGGCGCTGCTAGAGTGCACCTCAGGAGAAGGGGAAGTTTGTCCCCTTCCTTGGGTGTAGGCAAGCCTATGGGCCTCCTCAGATGCACACCAGCTCCAGAGTTGGTGTACCTCTGGAGAGGACCACGTAAGGCCGGCGTGGGCTGCTGCGGAGCTTGGGATATCACTGCTGATATCACTGCACCAGTCCGCCCTCCTGCTGGCCGGCATGGCCCTTACTTGTGTCGGCCGATGCAGGACGAGGTAGGTCGTGGAGTGGTGCCAGCCTCCGCCGCTTACTCTCACGTAGCTGCAAATGTGCTTTAGGGCACGTTTGGGATGATTTAGGCTGGCAGAGCGAGAGGACTGCAAGCCTAAAGTTACACAGGATCAGGCTGTTAGTTTGGCTGAGCAGGCCAACCTGGCTTGTAACACAGAGACCTGATTAACCGAAGCGGGAGGGGTCCATCTCTCCCAGCTTTTCCCTCTGGGTTTCTATGTCTTGCAGGTGGCTTAACCAGGGGGTCGCAGAGTAGGACTATTGTGATTTCATCCCTCTGCCCAGATGCCCTGTTCAGCAGTCCCAGAGTTTTGAGTGTTTGCATCTGATGGTGGACCTTCAGGACAGGTTTGGAATTCTGCATGTGTACTGACAACTGTTGGAGATAACTTTGGAAATAGCATTGGGTTCCCCTTGGCTGGTTGTCCTGGGGGACTTCAGTGTCTTTGCAGAGCTCCTTCAGCAGAAGCAGCTCCAGATTTTATGGCTGCCCAGACAACCATTGGCCTGCACCCTTGTGTATCGGGGCACACTCTGGACCTGGTGTTTGCTCTATTCAAAGTGAGTGATCTGTGACTGGGAGAGTTTGTGGTTACTCCCTTGTCATGGACAGATCAATATCTGGTGAGCCTTAGACTTACTACTATCTCAATTCTCCACAGGGGGGGGGTGGACTAGCCAGGATAGTCTCTAATGGATCCACTTGGTTTCCAGAGGACCCTTAGGGATTTTCCATTTGCCTGGACGAGCAACTCTGTTGAAGCCCTGGTCGACCTCTGAAATGAGGAAATTACTTGGGTGGTTTACAGGGTCGTGCCTAAGCTCTTCGTTGATGAATCAACTTAGATACAGCTTGAGTGACCCTGGAGAGAGACTTGCAAGTAATCCAATCAAATGTGGCCTACAGCCCATTTTAGGTCCCACTCTATGCTGGCAGAGTGTACATCCATCTTCACATCTGTGAAATGTAGACCAATAGATCTATTCTGAGCAGCCAAATCCTTGCTTCATACTGTCTCCCAGAAAACTGGGGAGGATACCTCAGAAGCCTGCTGTGACC
This sequence comes from Plestiodon gilberti rubricaudatus, assembly GCA_026170595.1. Classification (NCBI taxonomy): domain Eukaryota; kingdom Metazoa; phylum Chordata; class Lepidosauria; order Squamata; family Scincidae; genus Plestiodon; species Plestiodon gilberti. The sequence goes on from JANXHW010000002.1 coordinate 45,741,955, forward strand.
AATTTATATAAGATTTCACAGATAAAGTTGCTTACATCCGTTCCAATTTGGGCTCCAGGTTATTTGCAGTGACAGAAGGCATGCCCCAGGCACCAAATTATTTGTTTTGTTCTGCTTACTTTTCAACCTGTGAACTCTGAGCATGTGGACACAATCCTGGAGAGTCTGAGTTTGTGTACCTGAAACTGAAACTCCCTTGATTGCTGAAACTGAAACTCCCTTGATTGCATGCTTGATGATCTACATCAGGGACTAGGTGGGGAGTGCATCCCTTTCCATTCTGCTGGACCTCTCAGTGACGTCTATACCATTAGCTCCAGTATCTTTCTGGATTACTCTTCCCTTCACGAGATTGAAACTGGGCAGCACAGTGTTGTGCTGGTTCCAGTCCTATTGTGAGGGAGGGTCCAGAAGGTCTAACTAGGACTACAGCCCATGGAAGGTGGCCTTTGGGGTCTTATATGGTTCAATCTTGTCCCCTATGTTTAACAACTACATGAAATGGATCATCTGGAGTTTGGGCTGAGGAGTCGCCAACATGCTGATGACAACCAGCTCTCTCTCGCTATGGCATTGGATCCCAGGAAATCAATCATTGATCCCAGGGAATCAATAAACCAGAGTCTGGAGGAGGTGATGGGCTAGGTGTGAACGAAGAGGTTGAAGATTAATCTAGACAAGATGGAGGTGCTCTTCATCTGTAGGAGAGCTTATTTTGGAGGGAGATTCAACCTGTTCTTGATGGGTAGCACTTTTTTCCTGAAAGAGCAAGTACCGGTATGTAGCTCGGGGGCACTCCTGAAGCAGTGGGCGAGAGCAATAACCAGGGGTGTCTTTTCCCATCTTCATCTGGTGTACAGTGATCCTTGCCTTGATCACCCACCTCTTTTTTTAGACTGTTGTATGCATTGTACTTGAGGCTGCCCTGAAGAGTATCTGAACATTGCAACTGGAACAAAATGCTGCAGCCAGATTAATGGAGAGTATCTAGGGGTCTGGCTCAGTCGGGAGAGCTGCCGCCTTGCAAAGCCCAAAGATCGGCATATGGCAAGTTCGAGACATGCCGCCGACAAAAAGCTGTGAAAAGCCTCCGTGAGGAGAGATAAGAGCTCCCAGCTGCGTAGGTCGAGTGTGTGTGTGAGGCGCCAGCCAGCAGAAAAGCTAGGCTGCAAAAGGATACCACCTGGAATGTAGCTGTTCATGAAAGATTGGACATTTGTATATTGTAAAACCTCTCATTAGGGGGGTTTAGAAAGCCTGCCCATGTACACTGCCTTGAATTAAAGTCGGAGGAGAAATCCAATGACCAAGGAAGGTGGTATATAAATACTGTGTGTGTGTGTGTGTGTGTGTGTGTGTGTGTTGTGCTGCAAGTCCTCACTTAAGTCATTTCGTTATACGTCGTTTTGTGCTAGTTTTTTTAAAAAGATTCCCGGCTGGGGCCACTGTCTGTGTGGAGTTTGAACATTCTCCCCATGTCTGCGTGGGTTTTCTCTGACCTGGAAAGCTCACATTTATTTCAGTGTTTAGATGTGTTTGGGGTCTTTATTTAGAAGTTTGGTGATGTTTTTGTGACCAGAAATATGTCGTAAACTCTTGTTTATGTATATCAATTAGCCTATGGTAAAATTGGCTTCGTTGTAAGTCGTTTCACTTAAGTTGCAGTTTCCAAGTAACTATCAACAAATTTAAGTGAGGACTTGCTGTATATTTCTTTCCCTGATTGTCACTAACTTCTAAATCCCACAAGAAAGATGCTAGTTAGGACAGCTGTTTTCAATCATTTGAGTTGTAGGAGAGGGAGGGAAAGCTGTTTATCTGTGGTGAGTAGTGCCAGGGTGAGGTTATCCTTGCTATCCTTCCCCCCCCCCCCCCCATCCACCCACCACCACAGGCCCATTTTTCAAAATGAGTTTACTTTCAACTTTTACACAAAACCTTTCTGTTAAATACTGGTGTGTGTGTACGCACGTGCGCGCGCACGCACGCACGCACACCCAGGCAGCTTCTGCACTCGCAGACACACATACCACCTGATGACATACATACACAACTGTGCAACAGAAGTACAACTTAACATGCATGACACACTGCTGTTGCTCATTCTATGCAAGCTGTAATGCTGAAAAGATCAGTGTGATTATTCTTAACTTAAAAAAACTGCTAATGTAAGAAGCTTTTTGTAAGTCTATATTGTTGCTGATAAAAAGAATACTGAAACCGTCTGGATGCAGAACTAGAAATGCACATGTAGTTGTTGGCTATCATGTCAAACACCCAAACCTTTTTGTATACAAAGGCAAACATGTCCATCACATTGAAAGCAAGGCCATCTCTGTTGTTTCAGTAGTATATGTACAGTGAAAGGGGGCGGGGGCAGGCTTTCCCAACCCCCCTAATGGTTTTTTTTACAATCTTATATAAATGTCCAATCTTTCATGAACAACTACATCCCAGATGGTATCCTTTGTAGTCTGGCCTCTCCACTAGCCGTCACCTCCCACACTCGTCCGACGCAGCTGGGAGCTCTTATCTCTCCTCACTAAGACTTCCACAGCTTTTTTGTCAGTGGTGTGTCTCGAACTGGCCATTCACCGATCTTCAGGCTTATGAGGCGGCAACTCTACCAACTGAGCCAGACCTCCTGCAGAAAATATTGACGTTTTACTTATCTGTGTGGTGATCTTGAGAATGCTCCAAAATTTAATTTTTAACATGGTAGTTAGAAACCATATCTCAATGGTGATATAAAACCATTGATGTAAACTGCCTTGTGAACGACTCTGATTGAAATACAGTATAAGTATCCTTCATCATCATCATCATCATAAAATGCTTTTGATATATCAGTTTCAGAGGGACCTTTCTCTGCGTTCATCTGATGGCCTGTTAGCTCATCCATAATTTCAGCTCAACCTTTTGAAAGGTCGCATTTTCCCAGTTTTTCAGATTGCATCTATGAAACACTTTTAACACTTGAAAATATTAATTTGTGCAATAAATATAATTCAGCTCCACATTTTGGAGTAATTTTATTCCAACTTAACTAGGAGTAAGCCCCATTGAACATAATAGGTTTTGCTGCCAAGTAGACACATGTAGGATTGTGCTGTTAATTTCTGAAATTTCATCTAATTATTGTGGATTGCATTTGCTTGTTTCTTGTCCTTTGTTTCCAGAGTTGCTGCCTGGCATTCAGTTCTTTTGATTCCTTTGGCAAAAATGTTCTGTTGTGCATCCATTCTGGATACTTTATGATCTTGGAGTGCATAAAACATGACAGTGTTAAAACAGGTTGAATAATGGTGGCCTACTCTCCTTAAAGGTTAATAAATTTTATTCCTCTTGTTGAGCTTCCACTTTCAAATTGGTCACTTTTAGTAACATCACAAGCTAATGAGGCTGTGGATGGCAGATCTAAGAAAGTGATGGTGTTAACTCATTTCCTGAGCCCTTCCATTGCATATGTATAAAATTAGCGTCAGAGGTACTCAGTTCATGTGAAAACACTTCAAAGGCTGCAGCTTTTTTTAAAGGCCCTTGATGAAATATTGCTCTCAAAGTTGAAACCATTCTGTTTTTTATAGTTGCAGGTACAAAAAAAGTAACTGTTAATGGGTTCTGTGTAGTTTACTAGTTTTTTTTTATACATGGCTGTTGTCTGTCCTTAAAATTCATATTATATGTACTCTTCTTCTCCCCCCCCAACATGTTGTATCTACTCTCTACTCCCCCCCCCCCCGGGATCAGAATAGTCAAAAACAAGAGTGGGTTGTATCCTAACACATTAGTGCAAATGGAAAGCACCATCATCAGTGTGGGGATGTTGATTTTCATTGATTCTTTCCTCTCTGGATAGTTCCATTTTGCCCCATACCACATCCTGTTTTGCTCCAGAGGACCCACCAACCCTCAAGAGTGGATTTTTGTTGGCCACAAGGGACAGCTGTGGAAAGTAGGACACAGGTGGTAGTTTAGGATGCAACCCATTGAAAACTGCAAATCCTATAACAAGCAAACCTCAATTAACTCTAATTCCTAAATCAAACCAAGGTCTTCTACAGAAAGCAGGCTTTTTAAAGGAAATAAATATTTATTTCAAATATTTATACTGTAGACTGCTTTTCAACTACAAAATGTTCCCCAGAGAATTTACATCACAAAGGAATAAGATGATTCCCTGTCCTAAATGATCTTCGAATCTAAAAAAAAAAAAGACACACGGGGGATAGCTTGTTAGGGGTGCTATGCTACATTGAGTAGGAAGAGCTACTATTTCCCAAGTAATATAACAGAGCTACCACTTTAAAAAACGTTACTTTGTCTGGTTAGTAGATGTAATAGCATGTAGCCTACCTGTTGATCAACACATGTGATTCATATGGATTACATGCTGTTCTCTTGTATGAAAGTGCTTTTGTGTACGATATGTGTAATACACATCGCAGGTTTTTTTAACTTCAGGAGTAAGTCCCATTAAATTCGGGTTACTCTTAATGTAAATGAGGTTAGGGTTGGGGTGTAGCTCCTGTCTAATTCTTCTCCCCATGAGAATGGTTTTATTTATGCCCTTGTTCTCTAGATACGATGCACTGATGATTATAATAAAGGGAGAATTCTCAGCTGATATCAGATATTATAGTGGTATAAGAGGGGAAGAAGAGGTCTCCTGAGGATGAAGCATCCAGAGTATTTAAGACTTAAGTCACACTGAGCACTTTTAATTAGGCACAGAAAGCCAATAGGGAGAGAGATGGTGCAGAATCGGGACATATGAATTTGGATCCCCCTATATTTGACAGCTTGAGGTGTGTGTGTGTTTCTGAGAAGCATTTCAGTTAAGAATGGGTTGGATCCTGAGGTGCCTTACGCAAGGTGTTTCCATGCACAAAAAGGTATGATTTCCACCAACATTTCCCTCCATCTGCAGTCCCATGCACCATACCCTATGTTATTCCTGGAGGTCTCCTGACCTTCAGAACCAGCGTTGGAGGAGGGAGGTGGTTACTGGAAGCCACAGTGAAGTAGAAGGGGAGAGAAAGCTGCTTCCGTGAATGGTAGTTCTTTGCATCCCACCTAATGTTTCAACTCCCACAAGCAGCAATTACACCAGCATACATAATGGTGGCAAACTTCTAAAAGCTTTTTCAAGGTCCCTCCTCTTAGTTTTGACAATCCTTTGTGTGGTATGTAGAATGCCATTTTCGTGAAAGTTGTTTACAGCCTGATCCAGCCTAAGATGCGGCAGCCCGCCACTGCATCCTAGGCCAATTGGGGACGCTGGTGCGCTCCGGAAGTGTAAAGTGTCATGGACCCCAATGGGCTTTAGAGCTGGCATGCATTTGGCAAGGCCGACTTGGGCTGGGAAGGGGCTCAAGATATCGGTGCAACTTGGCGCCGATATCCCCTTCCCAGTCCAGCCAGCCAATGGCCGCCTCCTCTCGCCACCCCTGCTGACCCACCCCACGTCACTGCACCAACCGGTGTAGCACTCATCTACGTTGACTAGCGCGGGTCCGGGGTGCCGGCAGAGTGAGCTGTACCAGCCTCCATGCCAGCGCCACTTACTCGAAAGGAGCCGCAAACATACTTTACGGCACATTTGTGACTCCTTAGGCCAGCGGAGCACGCACTCCACCAGCCTTAGTTTAGGCAAGATCGGACCGTTAGTCAAGTCAGGGGTGTCTTTTTTTGCAGCTGACAAAAAGAAGACCAGATGGATAAATGGTCTGTATATTATGCTGCTGATATGAAATTCTGACTTTTAATGATTCCTAAAACTATAAAAGGATAAGTAGTAGGTAGCTTCCAGCACTATGAACTTCCCGATATTTTATCTTCTACTTTGAAATCCTGGTCCTAAAGCCACTTATGTTTAAGTAAGTCTTGTTGATTTCTTCAAACTTATTTCCAAGTAATTGTAGGTAGGATTGTGATTTGGTTGTATGAGCATGTATAAACAAGACTACCAAATGCCAGAAAAAAGTTTTGAAGGCTCAATTTTCTGTAGCTTAGAGCAATGTTTCCCAAACATTTTCGACCTGCGGCACCCTTGACCATTGGCAACCATTGGCCGCGGCTCCCCATTACATTATGTTGATGCCTGCCAATTGGCATTGCACTGTTTTCCCAAGAGGATTCCATGGCACTCTGCGGCTCCCCTAGGAAGCCTCACCTCCCAGTTTGGGAACCACTGGTTTGTGTGTTCCGCTGGCAGCGGCTGCTAAAAAGGGGCTGTGAAGTGTGCTCTGGCAGCGCACTGAGTAGTGTGCTGCCCGAGCGCTGTGTAAAGGCCAGAGCCTTCCTGCGCATGTTAGGGATTGCTGGCCACCCACCGGATCAGTTTAGCCGGAAGGGGTGGGGAAGGGTGGAATGGGGGAGAGGCAAACCTGGGCAAGAAGAGGGTGGAACGGGGTGGGGAGACTGTCTAAGGGTGTGGATCTGGCTGCAGTGGCTTGTGCTGGATCCTGTCCCCTTCCATGGGCAGCCTTCCTGCTGTCTTTCTCTTCTCGTGCCAGTGAAATTGTTGGAACAGGTCCGAGACCAGTTGTGGAGTGGGAGTCTTGGGAGTCTTAGGAGATGTAAGGGAATTTAAATCCCCTTTCTCGTCCAAAGCCTCCTGATTTCCCCCCCCCCCCTTGCTGGATACAGTGTGCCCATTTTTGGTGGCGCTACCAGTGTGTGTGTGGGGGGGGGGAGATGGTAGCTGCTAATCTACTTTTGGAAGATTTGTGTGAGGATATACTGGTTTTATTCTCATCCTGAGTCAAACACTGAAAAGGTACCGGTAATGTGTTTTGATCGGTAGACAGGTGGCCACTGAGACTTCCTGTAGCAACAAGGAGCTTCACTAAAAGGAATGCAAACAGAGTTGTGTAGCACCCTAAGCACAATAAATACATTTTAAAATTAAACAAACACAGTACATCTGTTAGTCCTTAAGGTGCCATGGGGCTTTTGGTTTGCTACAACCAGTCTACACAGCTGCCCCTCTGGAAGTTTAAAGGAATGAGAAATTGGTAAGAGCTGAATTAGATTCCTTGTCTAGCTGTGCTCTTGAAATCTCCCAGTTGTTTTATTGGAGCTGGAACAGGAGATACATGATCAGTCTGGCTTCAGAAAAAGCTGATTTTCCTGAAGCCTTCACAGAAGGAAGCTGTGAAGCTGCTTCAGGAAAGCAAGCAAATGTCTGTCTTATTGAGATGTGGGAAGACAGGAAACATCCAGAGAAAAATGCCAGCAAGGGGTAAAGATGCACATTCTTGTGCATATGTTGTACGCACAGCAAAACATGGGGAGAGTAAGGGTGAATGTAGTCTAGATTGGAAGCTCCTTGGGACAGGAACCAGTGGTGTCGCTGGACGTGGGGCGGAATGCTACGTTCCGCACCGCGGTGACCTCCGTTATTCACCGGCACAAGGCGTCCCCACCCCTTCGTCTTTGGAGCCATTCACTGGGGCGAAGACAACGCGCAGGAGACTCCCTGTGCTCTGCCTTCACCCCACTGAATGGCTCTGAAGGCAAGGGGGCGGGGACGCCTCGTGTCGGTGAATAACGGAGGTCGGTAAGGTGCGGAACGTAGCATTCCGCCCCACCTGCAGTGATGCTACTGACAGGGACTTTGTACACTAATAGTGCATACAAATTAAAAATGTCAATGATACTAAGGGATGGGGCATTGGGAGGAGGGTGGGTAACATAGCGGGGCAGCATTTCCCCCTTCCATAATAGAGAGATGCAGTTGGGTCAAGGCGCTACAATGAGTACATTGGAAAGATGGAAACGGTATCCAAGTCCCAACTTGGAGCAGTGTGTTCCAGGCCATTGAAACGCATTGGCTTACTCTACCCAAGGAAGCCTTTGTATCGGAAATTCTAAAGTCTGGGGAAGGTGGAGAAGAGACGACCTAGAATAAAGGGGCTATGTCGTTCTGTGTATTGTATTGCACTAAAATGAAACTGTTTTTCTATTTCCAGGCTAGCAGATTCATATTTAAAATGGAAGTTGACGTTAATGGAGAGTCCAGGTCTATCCTAGCTACTCTCCCCTTGCCTACTGCAGAGGTGAGTTCCCCAGGCAAGGCAGACTCTGAGAAACCCCGCTGTTCCAGCACCCCATGTTCGCCAATACGTCAGACAGTTTCAGGCTATCAGATCCTCCACATGGATTCTAACTACTTGGTTGGCTTCACAACTGGAGAGGAGCTCCTGAAGTTAGCCCAGAAGTGTACTGTTGGCGAGGAGAATAAAGTAGAAGCGGTGCCCACCTTGCGCACCAAACCAGTTGATTCGGGACTTTCCCGTTCGTCCCGGGTGTGCAAAGCCAGAAGCAGATATTACCAGCCTTATGAGATTCCAGCAATCAATGGCAGGAGAAGGCGGCGGATGCCCAGCTCAGGGGATAAATGCACCAAGCCACTACCTTATGAACCCTACAAGGCTTTTCACGGTCCTTTGCCTCTTTGCCTTTTCAAAGGTAAAAGGGCTCACTCTAAATCTCTAGACTACCTCAATTTAGACAGAATGAACATCAAGGAACCAGCTGACACAGAAGTGCTTCAGTATCAGCTCCAACACCTCACCCTAAGAGGGGACCGTATGTTTGCTAGGAATAACACATGAAGATCAGTTGCCTTTGGTTCCTCGTTGCATCGAGACCATCAGACAGCCATTCACATGGAACTTGGGTTTTATCAGCAAAGTGTTACCAGATCATAATTTATATGATTGATTAAATTGGTGGGGAAAAATAATGTGGAAGGAACTACTGGAAAATCCTGACTGCAAATGTCTCTAAAACACTATAACAGCATGGACAGTTTTGCACATGGCTACCTAGAATTTATGGTGATTTAACACTCAGATTAATGTACTGTGACTTTTCCAGTTGGGTTTGCTGTAAGAAATTACTCATGGATAAGCACTGAAATACACTCTTAATTCTTAATATTAAACATATGTATGTATGCAATGATTTTTTTGCATTATAGAAAACAATGTTTGAATAGGACCATGTGTTCTTTAAAATCCAGTTTACAGTTATTGTGGCTGGTTTTGCACTGGGAATGAGGGGGGGAAATCACTGATATTAAGCCCGAGTACTTTATACATGTATTAACTAGAAGTGACTTTTTTAAAAGCTGAATTTTCATATTTCAAATTTGATTTCAATGTGAATTTTTAAAAAGTACTAAAGGGTTTTGAGGGAGAAAATGAAAAATACTTGGAAGACAAACATTAATTGACTTTGATTAATTTAGCACCTTCATTTTAAAGTCTAACCTACATGGGGACCTTTTACATTATGTATATACATCGTGAAACTCTGCTTCCGCATTTGCAGTATATGAATGGAGATTTAGATTTTAGAACTGCCGTATTAGTTATGACAGGAGGTCTTACTAGACCACATTTTTAGCACTGCGCTGGAACATTCCAGTTTATTTACAGCACTGACTACTACTTTTTAAATCTCAATTTTTAGGCTTTGATGAAAAGCCTTGGAACTTTCAGTACTGGATTATGAAATGTTAAATGCACTGGTTTAAAAATATTGTTTCCAAATAAATCCTAATTTAACTAGTTTAACTTTGGCTCTCCCCCCCCCCCCTTAGCGTCTTTAAAACGTGCAGTTTGTTACTGAAGCTGTGTACAAACATACTCTGTTTTTGGGTCTGTAAGTTATTTAGAAGTGAGAGCTTAAATTTTGGGGGAGCGGGAATGGGGCTTAACTTGTCTGTGAAACAAAGTAATGTATGAATCATTCCTGGCACAGTTCTGACATTTCGGAATCGAAAGACTGGGTTGTGTTTTCTTAAGAAGGAATGCAGAGAGCGCACACTTTGGAATCTTAGGCTCGGTTTCCTCTTTAACGCCTTTCCCCACAGATGCAAGCAACTTGTAGTGCCAAATCTGTGGATTGGCTGTTTTAACTTTGAGGGAATTCTCATGATTTTTCCAGCAAGCTACATCATTATGTTGTACTGAAGAATGATTTCTTAAGAAGCTGTTCCTATATAGCCTTTAGCTTGACCTGAAGAATACTGTCCAATGCCAAAGAGAGGGTTTTTACACTTATTGATTAAGCATTATTTATTGATTTACCCTATGAAGTGACATTGTTGGCTATGAAATAAAAGGGTGATGTGCATACCTCTATATGACTTTGGTGTGTTTGCTGTTCTGAAATGATGGCTGATGGCATGCTTAACGAGAATGTTTTGTGTGCTGGCTCACAGTTTCCCAGGTTATGTCGCAGTCTCAAAATTTACAGAAGACATTTAAATTCCTTGGCTGCTATTTTCTTTTAGCAGCTAAGACTTGGGATTTTTGATTACATTTTTATACAGTTAAAGAATGTTCTCACATGTTCCTATCTTATTATGTGGGATTGGATGAAGAAACTTCAGTATGGACTCGGCCACAACAGGACAGGGCTCACGTCGGCCACTTCCACAGCTATGTATGGCTACACTTTTCCGCCACTAAGTGCAGACATCTGTACTTGGCGTGTTCAGCCTATTTGACGCTTGGGTTTCTCTATGTGCTTGTACATGAGACGGATTGTGTAGAGAAGGTAAGCGGCCAGCTTGCATGTGTGAACTTTACCCCTTGTTACTACCGTATGAGAACTGAGCATCTGCATCTTCGTGGTAAGCTACTTCTCTGCTCTGAAAAACCTCTCTGTTGCTCCTGTGAATTACGTATGCAGTTCCCATATGCTCTTGTCCATTTGGAAAACAATATTTTAAAAATCTTTCACAATGGGTTTATAGCACATCAGGTTCTCAACCATTCACTACATAAACTCTCTTGAAATCCATTGGTGTGAGGTTGCTCTTCTGTTCTTTGGCTTTTGAAATCAAGGGACAAGGAAGAATCTCTTAAAAAAAAAAAGCCAGATTATAGTAGAGATGGGAGACTGACAACATGATGCACTGTGAAAGTAAGATCTTGCTGCAATTATGAACAGAAGGCTTCCCTGCAAATGGTGCATGTTTTATTGATAGCACAAAATCCCTTTACTACAGTTGTGTACTGATTTACTGGGGATGGTTGCCTTCTCCACTGTGACTGATCGCTGCTAAAATATAGAGAGGGATCCCTGTTGGATAGTTGCTTTGGACTTCACAGCATCAAGAAACATAGTACAGGGACCAGTTTCTCATTTTTACTTTTCGGAACCAGTGGTGGTTACAGATTGCCATACCGTCACTTCTTGGACTAAGCATGCCACTCCCTGTATTCTTCCTTAAAGTCTTTCCTCTCTGTCTTTCTCCTCTCTGTTACGCACACACAGCCTGAAGTGGTGGTGACAAGTCCTGGATCTGACCTCCAAATGCATCTGTGTCGCCTTTTGCTTCTTGAAGCCTGTGAATTCTGTTTACCTTACAGTTGTCCAAACACTTGCAAATGGCTCAGGGCATGTGACTCCTTGAGCCACCTGCATTGTGAGCCACCTGTCTAGAATGCTGCACTTTGAGAAGATGTATTTGATGAGCTCCTGCTGTGGTCCATGCACACCCTCTACCCTGTTCTTCAAGCGGGTAGAACTTGTTCAAGTCCTACACATCAAGGGTAAGACAACCAACTAGCTGAACGGTTTGAATTTGGAGACTGGTGCTTCCACAGCAGGAGTGTTCATAGAGTTCATGACCAGTTACTGAAGGGAGGGAAATGTCATGCAGTGTGCAGGTACTTCTTTGGAATAATAACTATGTATTCCAGATTAATAGGCAAGTAGAAAATCAAGGCCCAAGACTTGGACAACTTGGTTGAAATCCAAGTCAAGACATCTTTCAAGAGTGGATTTTTCATATTACTAATGGGCCTTGAGCTCATTTATCCTTGGAGCCATTTTGGTTCCATTGTGCTGTGTCGGAGAGACCCTGTTGGTGGTGGTGGTTGTTACTACTATTAAGAATATTTATATACTGCTTTCAACAAAAAAGAATTCACAAAGCAGTTTACAGACAAAATCAAATAATGAAATGGCTCCCTGTCACAAAAGGCCTCACAATCTAAAAAGAGGTGCAGAAGAGACACCAGCAACAGCCACAAGAAAAGACACTGTGTTGGGGTGAAGAGGGACAGTTACTCTTCCTCTGCTAAATACAAGAGAAGCACCACTTGGTAAAAGTGCCTCTGTGCCCAGGTATTTCTAAATCTTATGGGGGGAAATTATGTTGGCAATGACTTCTCTTTGAAGCTGAATGGCAGGATTTTTTGTTGTTGGTTGGTTCGCAGGTAAAATAAATGGCTGATTCAGGCACAATAGGAAACCATGCTTTCTTGCTAAGCGAACAACCCCTGGAGAGCTGTGGCTTCACATACTTCCTTCAAGACCCTATCACGGAATTGTAATGTTTCAATCCTGGTTTCTTTAAACCACAGTCAGGATTCCTGTGGGTAAGCAGAAGAGTTAGGGGGAGGGGGAACAAAGTAAGTGTGCACATCCATGGCTCTCTGTAGCTCATTCTCATAGCGGGAAACGGTGGTTCCCTGTTATGTATGAACTAAGCCACAGTCACTTCATGGTCGCATCTTTTCAAAGTCCAAAAAGCGACTCCATGGTTACCTTATTTAGCTCTTCCCTATGATTGTACTATAGTTGCACCAGTTTCACTTTCTGAGAGAGTATTTGGTTCACAAGTCAACATCATGCTTCACCATGTGACTCTCGCTGTCTGCTTGCAGCCTGGACAAAAAACATACGGTGGTCCAATATGATGAATAAAAAAAATTATACCAACATCTTTGTTTCAAAACCATGGCTTACTTGAGAGACATTGTGTCCAAAGGATGGCTTGTGCCTATTATAGTTGATAGCCCAAGCTCGAGCTTCCAAGTGTACATGTTGCAGTTGAACATATCTTTCCTTCTAGAGAATTTCTCTTGGGGAAGGAAAAATACAATGTCTGAGGTTACTTTCCATAGCCTAGGTAAGACATACATGTTTCACATTCCTGTATGCAGGGCCTGCTGGGAGGGCTGAGGAAGCCCAATAACTCGACCCTCTGTCAGTCCTGCAGTTCCACCAAACCCATGCACCCCCTTACCTGGCTCCTTCCTCCATGTGGCATCTTGAATCATCATGGGATCGGTCCAAGTGTGTTCCACACTTCCTACTGTGATTAAAGAACTGCTGAGGAAGAAGCCAGGTAAGTGGGCAGTAGCGCTGAGTTCCACTCCTCAGAGCATGGTGACCTGCTCCCCACCTTCTCATATTGCTCTTTCTTCCACCGGGTTCTTTAAAAGAGTCTGGTGGAGGTAGGAGGAAGGTGAGGGAACCAGATCACCGTGCTCCAAGAATCAGAATGCAGCTATCTTTAATTTTGATTAAAGGGCCCGCACAGAGGAAGGGGTCAGTAAGGAGGCTGGCTCTGTCAAGAGGTGGCGAGGGGTTATTTACCTCCAATCCAATGCGCCACCCAATGTGAACGGAATATTTCGCTTCATGGACAGGTCAGCCCTGACCGTATGGGAAAGTTGTCACAACCAAACCCAGGCTAGACTTGAGAGCATATTTTGATTACAAAACAGTCTTTATTCCTCAGTTTGAAAAATGTACGTTGCTCCACATTAAAAAAAAATCATGTATTAAAGCTGCAATTTTATGCACTTTCTAGGGAGTATGCCCCATTGAACATAGTGGGATTTACTTCTGAATAAATATGCATAGGATTGTGCTGCAAGTCTGTTAAATATCTTCACAGAAACACTTATAGGGAAAGAAACAAGGATCAAAGATCTGACAGAATCCTGATTCAAAGCAACCTATTATTATCTGAGCTATTGTAATTCTTCGTAGCAGTCAAATTAAATTAGGAATTGCTATTCAAGCTCACACCAGGAAATCCTTTATAGCTTCCAGACTGTTCTGGTTCTTTTTAGTTTGTTTAATTCCAATACAATTAAAGGCTTGTCTCAGTGGGCAGAGTAAAATGTGCGGGTATTTGGGCAGTTGCAATAATGTCTATTGATCTGTTGGGGGAGGACAACCTTTATTTGTGTGTGACATTGCACTTCTCATTGAATATGTGTGCTTTTCCTTTTTGCATACGTTATGTGCAGCACAGTCTTATGCGTGTTTTCTTGGATATAAGTCCACAATGAAGCTTACTCCTAGGTGCATAGAATTGCATCCTTAATTGTATTAGAGCCATTTACTATGGCCATTTACGGGTGGTGCAGTGGGTTAAACCGCTAAACCATGAGCTGTCGATCGAAAGGTCGGCAGTTTGAATCCGCGATGGGGTGAGCTCTCGTTGCTTGGCCAGCTCCTGCCAACCTAGCAGTTCCAAAGCATGTTAATGTGAGTAGATAAATAGGTACTGCTTGCGGGAAGGTAAACAGCGCTCCGTGTTCCAGCCGCATGCTACATGCTGCGGCAAGGAGAGTCATGCTGGCCACATGACCACGGAGGCGTCTTCGGACAACGCTGGCTCTTCGGCTTTGAAATGGGGATGAGCACCACACCCTAGAGTCGGACACGACTGGACTGAATTGTCAGGGGTCACCTTTACCTTTATATTTAGAATAAAGGCATCCTAAGTGGGGAATCTTCACGTGAAAACAGATTTCAGTCATTATCTTCCCTATTGGGTTGGATGGGGAAAGGAAGTGGGAGGTCCTTTCTGTCTTGTTGCTCAGTTCTGCCATAGCTGGCAGGTTGATCACCTGTCAGGTGAGAGAAAAATGAGTTTCATAAGCTCAACTGCAGGTTCAAAGTCTTGACCTGTGTTCTCTTGGATCCCCATAACTAGCATTGTCATTTAGTCAAAAATGATCCTGTTTCTCCAGCTTTTAGCTTATTTCTCAGGTGGTTTGGCAGCAAAGGTTTGGGGGGGGCACTTTTGGGCTCAATCCTTTATCACTGGGTTCCGCTTGGGTACCAGATTTAAAAAATACTAATTATCTAGTTTTTCTTGGAGTGTTTTCTATTAGCTCCAAGTTTGTGTTTGCTCTTGGCAATTTAAATTTAAAGCACTACCGTATGTTTATTTCCTTCTAGGTTTCTAGAATCATTTTGTAGCAACTAAGACATTTTACGAGGGCTCCACTGCTAGATTAAAGTGTAGCCTTCTACAAAATCTCTGTAATTTATGCAAAGCCTGCAATCTTAAACAGATTTACGGAACTGGAAAGTTACTTCAACAGCAATAAATGAGACTTTTCCAAGTAAACATGGCTAGGAGTGGAGTGCAAGATATACTATCCAGATCTGTCCTAAGTCAATGAAGTTCAGAATTTACAAACAGAGTTTCCAAACTGTTAAGACCTTTTGCTTTTAACGTACACTTAGAGTGCAATGTTATGCATAGTTTCACAAAGGTAAATGCCACTGTGACCATAGGACTGCAGCTTTAGGAAAGTACTCATCTAAATTACATATAATGTCCTACTTGTGTTAATATAAATTCTTTCCTGTGTTTTTCCAGGTATGTGTGCATCCAGTTGCAGCCTTTGTTGTACTGGAACACTTTTATTAATTGATTTACAAACATAAGAAGAGCCCTACTGGATCAGGCGAAAGACCCACCTCGTCCAGGATCCTGTTTCCCAGAGTGGCTCACCAGTTGTCTCGGGACAGCCCACAAGCAGAAGATCAAACTGGTTCAGATGCAAGGGAGTGGCAACAGGATACAGGTATCTTGTTGTCTTGTGTGCTCCCTGAGGCATCTGGTGGGGCCACTGTGAGATACAGGAAGCTGGAGTAGATGGGCCTCTGGCCTGATCCAGCAGGGCTCTTCTAGTTATGTACCTCTCTCACTATTGCTCCCAGCAACTGATATTCAGGGGAAAACTGTGCTTGAACCTGGAGGTGGCATGTAGCCTTTATGACTAGTAACTATTGATAGGCTTGTTCTCTATCAATTTATAGAGAACAACAGACGAGAGAGGACAGGTCCCTGCCCTGAGGGGCTTACAGTCTAGACATGAGGGCAGAAAAAGGGGAACGTGAGTGGTGATAGGGCACATAGAGTATGTACTATGCAAATAGACCACGCAGGCCAGAAGGCTACACCCCGTGGCTGAGCTCACCCAAGCTGTTGTTACCCAGTGGGTCACCATTTGCTTTTAATTGTCAGCCCCCCTCCCTTCTCCTTGCACACTGCTTATCTGTGCACAGGCATCTTAAGGAGATTGGAGAAGCCATGTCAGCATTGAGCGAATGGTAGAGTGAGTGGTATATGTATGTTGCTGATTGAGTATGTATGCTTTTATATATGATATAAACCTGAACCTATGTCTCTTGGATTTGATTTCAGCATAGGTTTGAGGATATGGATTCTGAGAAAACAATGAGATATACAGTAGTAGACCACGGAGGTCAGAGGAAGGAAGTGTAATCAAATGTTGTCAGGTGAGATGAAGTATATTTATACAACATTAAGAATGGCCAGTGAACCAGTGAAAGAGGAAACTTGCCCTAGTACAGTCCTGAAACTCTACTCATTCATCATGAACGTGAACCTTGTGCTAACACAGTTTGAGTCCATCTTCTGCCAGCAGTTTTCAACACAAAGATGCCCTTGGCTATCTGGCATAGATTGTTAATCAGTTTTGTTTCTGTGTCATCTGTTCAACTTTGACTACTGGGTGTGTTTTATGGGGTTTTTTGTTGTTGTTGTTTTGCAGAGTTCGGTGTTTAGCCAAAATGAAATAGCAGAAAGTGGTGTTATGTGTTCCATTTTTTCCCCATTTTAACACGTTTAAAAGTGTACTAGGTAGGTGGTATAGGTTATACAGTGTCAGCAGATGAAGAATGGTGCAAAATTACATGGTTTTATTTTATTTTTGCGGATTTTAGCAGAAAGCGGTATGTTGTGTTTTTATGTTGGTTATCAACCAAAAAACCCACCACCCTACTCATTTACTTTTGCTTTCCCCCCCTTTCTAGCAATATCCTCTTTCAAAATGGATTCCCACAAAGCACTTTTTGGGGTGAACATTTGAGCAAAGGAAAGTTCAGGAGGTGGGAACATTTTTTCCTGATGCTTCAAGGTCAAAATAAATGAGTATTTTTTTTTGTTTCGTTCATGGTTTCCTATCTTTTTAGAGTATTTTTAATAAATGCATTTGTTCTCTGTAAAGTGTGATCCACAATGAAGTTCATAGTCCACTAGGTTGTTGCCTAGAGTTTGTATACAATACCTTGTCCTTCCTCCATGTCGGTGATGTAGCCTAGCATTACACTGTAACCTAGCATTACATTACAAACAAAAAATATTTGTTTCTTATACAATTAAGAGGCACTGATTCCAACGATACAAAAAAACCCTGAGTATCAAAACTTTTTTAGCTATCTTAAATTTTGTATTGGTATTGAAACAGTCGTTTTACCTTTACACCTGGGTAAACATGGCCATGACAAGAGGTTGCAAGCTCTCCCCAAGTAGCGTAAACTGTGGCTGAACTATTGGTGCTATGCCAAAAATAGTGGCACTTTTTAAACCCTCGCACCAAAATTAATAAATATACCGGTACATCAAACTATTCAGCTAAACACAAAATTGTTCAATTTTTGTTGCACAGTGTTTTTGTACTTACAGTGTAATCCTGCGCAACTATAGACTGGTGGAGTGAGTGCTCCACCGGTCTAGGATGTCACAAAAGTGCCGTAAGCTGCTGGACACAGATAAGACCTGCGCTGGGCGTGGTGAGAGCAGGCTGGGGTGGCGGGGGAGGGGGCGATTGGCCAGCCGGGCAGGGATATAGGCAGCATGCTCCGGTGATACCCTAACCCCTTCCCAGATGTGCTCCAGCAAAATAGCTGGCGCACATTCGGGGAGGCCCATTGGGGCCGCTGGGGCTTACACCGCTGCAGCGGATCTTAGGCAGGATTAGGCTGCCCGTCACTGTCATTGATAGTTGAAGATTGCAAACTTTCTTTCTCTGAAGGTCACGGAAGTCTGAGCAAGGAAACCTGCAAGAATGCTGGCAACCCATTAGAAGCTTGAGTGCCTAATGAAAAACTTGAAAAAGCTTGCTGTACAGAAACCTGAGACAGCCACATCTTTTTGCACTGCTGTGCATTATTTTCTTTCTCTTTTGCTTTTACATATGAACGAATGTTCGTAGCATTCTATTTTGGGAGGAAATTGCTGGAATAGAGATGTGACAGGACCTGGTGAAGAGTAAATACTGCACTGAGGAGGAAAGAGGAAAATGTAGAATGAACATGGAGTCGTCAGATATGTTAATGGACCTGTCTTTGGAGGTCAGCTGGAAATGCTCCCTTGAGTGTCCTGCCTCTGA
Source organism: Plestiodon gilberti rubricaudatus (assembly GCA_026170595.1). Classification (NCBI taxonomy): domain Eukaryota; kingdom Metazoa; phylum Chordata; class Lepidosauria; order Squamata; family Scincidae; genus Plestiodon; species Plestiodon gilberti. The sequence continues at coordinate 45,760,215 of JANXHW010000002.1, forward strand.
AGTGGGATGGGCAGGAAATTGAGACCTCTGTAGAGGCACCCAGATTGTGGAGTTCTCTGCTGGACCTCCATGCAGTTCCCTTCTTGTCTTCTTGCTGCGTCTTAACTCTGTTTGTTTACGTGGGCGTTTAATGTGACTGACTGATTTTTTTGGGACCAGGTTAACTTCTGATAAATTAGAATAGGGCCTACACATTTTCCCTACATAAAAGGGGCTAGAGATAAAAAAAAAATCTGAAAATTCAAGAAAGGGGCCTAGAACACACCAATTCCACACCTGCTTCTTCCTGGGGTTTCCATGCTGGTATCACAAAAAACCATGTGTTCAGTGACTTCGTTCCATTACAAAGGTAGTGAATAGGATTGACTACTTCTCCAAAAAGGCTGGATTGGCCCTTCTGAGTGATGCAGACCAACTTGTTGGTTGAGACTCGAAAGATTTGCTGAGAAAACATTTGTGTCTTACAGCGCAATCCTAACCAACTTTACAGCGCTAGTGCAAATGTTCCCTCACCTTGAAGAGGCCTCCATGACTGCCCCTGCACTACAAAATGCAGTGTGCACACTGTTGGCATGGCTGCACCGGTGCTGGAAAGTTGGTTAGGATTTGCGCTGTCAAAAAATGGTCTTTATAATATGATCCTGCTTGCTTAAGTGCCTTCTGCTCTCTCTTTCTCTTCTTGCTTATCATTAGCATTGCTGAGTGTTGTTAGCGCACTGATCCTGACTTTTAGAAGACGGGTAGGATGGGGAAATATGAGCGATGAAGTCCAGGTGCAAATTGGTAGGCAGCATCAGAAACCCATTATTCAAAAGAAAATGTTTCAAGTCAATGGAACTGTAATTGGGGTTAAGGACTGCAGGGATTGAGGTGATAGTTTAGGCTTACCAGATCTCCAACCGGGACAGAGTGCTAGACCTTTAGGAGAAGGAATGTGGGCAGGTGTAGCTTGTTATAACTTAGAGCAGAATCCTAGGCACGTCTACTCAGAAGCAAGCCCCATTGTGTTCAGTGGAGCTTGCTTCTGAGTAGACATGCCTAGGATTGTGCTCTAAGGTTTAACAAACTACACCTGCCCACATTCCTTCTCCTAAAGGTCTAGCACTCTGTCCCGGTTGGAGATCTGGTAAGCCTATGATACCTCCTGTAAAGTGGAGTGTGATAGCTCAACTAAGAGGATGATGGTTATTGACTGGAACTTTGTATTTTGGCTCCTCTTCAGAGAATTGATGCTTTTTAAAAAAAATAAAAATAAAAAAATAAAAATCTATGGCTATTGCCAGCCATGCTCCCTCTCCTTTCTGAAATGCAGACCTCTTTCCAGCAGCTGTGGGCTTCCGCATTCAATCTAGTCTGGTGATTTTCCATGATTAAATGAGCAGAACTTGAGCCAGAGGGCAAACATCGGTGGAACAAACAAGAAGTTATTTAGTGAGCAGTTTCCAGAGGTAAAGTTTCAGGATAGTTTATGTAGTCTTCAAAAAGGTGCTTCATTGGATATTGTCCTGGGAGAGAGAACTGGGTTTGGGGCTCACTCCCCTTTAAAAAACAAATGTGGAATGAGGGAGGAAGGGAGAGAGTACAGTATAGCTTAAGCACAAGTAATGATGAATAGACAACTATGAGCATGTGAGATAACTGTTGACTACTTGTATCTGGTTAACAAGGTGAAGAGTTAAATTCAGCAAAGCTGAATGAAAAACATGAATATCAGCTATGGAGAGAGCCAGCCAGCCAGCAGGGTGTGGGAAGCTCTGTTGTCTGGAACTCATGTGTGTGAGAGGTTTAAGAAAAAACTGATCTCAAAAGTTCATTCAGTACTGTTCTGTGGAGATGATGATAAGCCTATTGAGTTTTAACTTTCTTGCTAAAGAAAGGCAACTTTCACTGGGCCAATAATAACATGTTAGTAATCATTCTGATGAAAACTCCTACTGAGGGTGTTCTTTGATTGTGGGGCTAAAACAGTTTTACAGAATAATCCTAAACATGCATTTACTAGGGAGCGAGCCCCATTGTGCTCAATAGGATTTAGTTTGGAAAAATCATGCATAGGATTGCACTGTTAACCTTCCAAATAAGAGAACGCCAAGAGACCCTAGTACAAACAATCTGGAGTAAGTGCTCTCTCTAGAAATGCAAACTTAATTATTCCTAGTTTGTGATAAGCAAACCCAAAGTAATGGCTGGCCATCAGTTAAGGCTGTAGGCAGTTCTAGTGCACAAGATTCTATATTAACATGCACAAGAACACTGTTATGTCCTCTTTTTCTCAACACGTGTGCAGTCTAATCTAACTCCATTTTGGTTTCTGGCTGGTGTTCAAAGAAGAATGTGTTGAGCTTGTTGTTCAAAGAATAAAGGCCAACCCACAAAGTCTTCACCAACTGCTGAACCAGTTTTGTGCTTGCTTTAGCACATCTCCTTTTGTGGATTACAAAATCATTACAACCCAGAAACTGCCCAAAGTAGATTGAGCAAGGGACGTGCTAACTTGCAAACTGCAAATGTGATGATGCAACCTTTGGTAAAGTCAACCATTTGAAATGAGTTGCAAATATTTGTGGGAATATGTCTTGCAAATATTTGTGGGAATATGTCTTGCAAGTGAAGATGTTTGCTGTCTTCAGTGAACAATATGCAGTGCAATCCTATGCAGGTTTACTCAGAACTAAGTAAGTCCTATTGTGTTGAATAGAGCTTACTTTCAAGTGCGTGGTTTTAGGATTCTAGCCTTATTCTGGAATGTCTTCACTGAAATCTAATTAAAAGCAACTTTTAGAAAATGTAGCTTAAGAAATGTACCAGTAGAAGGGGGAGAGATCAAGGAAGAGAGACAGAAGAGGACATGCAAGAGAGAGCTGGTTACAGTCTTAATGCTAAACTCTTCCTTGTTGTTCTTTGTTTTTTCAACTGTGGCCTCAGTTTTTACCTTAAGTAATGATGCAACAAGCCAAAGCTCCTTTTTAAACTTTAAAATAATTATAACATTTTTAAAGGCCAAGTTCAAACATTCAAGCATGATGTGTTGCTCCTGAGAAACCATAACTTTCCACCAGTGCTGGTGCCATGTTGCTGGGGGACTTGAGGAACCCAGTGTAGGTCTTTGCCCCTTTCCCTGACCATCAGGTCTTTCCCTGATGCATATTTGGTGCCACCGCTACTGCCAGTACTGGGGGGAATTGAGTGTTGGTTTGGCAAGCTAGACCCTTGGCCAGTGCCCAGCCTGGTCAACCCAACACCATCCTTGCCTGCCACGTGACCTGACCAGCCACATTAGAAGCCATGACAGCTTCAATATGCTGCTCCTACCACATGAAAACAGGCTTTCAGCAGTTTCCAACACTTGAATAAGGTCTAAATTAACCCATATTAAAAGCAGAGAGAATACAACAAAGAGTAGAAAGAATCTTAGGTTAATTTTAATGTCATGCAAGGCACAATGGAAAAATAAAATGCTTGACTTTTGACACTTAGGTGTAAAACATACATTCCAGAATATGTTCCACATATTTCCTCCCATGACGTAACTTCAGTTCTGTTTTTGACTTGCTATTCAATTGGCAGCCTCTTGGTTTTAATTAGTGAATCCTCAGTACATGGTGGTAGGTGATGGTGCTGAAGCAGGAACACTCTAAAGCAGTTTATCTGCCAAGTGTCAGGAAAAATTATTTGTTTTACATTGTGATGTTCCATTGCTGACAGTAGAAAGTGTGTGTGTCAGTCTGCGTGTGTGTCAGTCTGCGTTTTTGAATAGCTGCAGGGTGTGTTAGCCAGCATGCTCTAGGAGTCACACAAGGACACTGCATGGCTGTTTTTTCTCTCCTCTCAGTAATTTTGCTTTGTGTACAGTATATTATTATTTCTTATGTGAATGAGCTTAAAGAAAAAACAACTCCTCACTGCAGAGACTCTCACGTCAGTACTTTTTAAGCCAGAACGGCCACCTACACGCTTCGAATTCCTCATGTCTTAGAATCCCCACTTTGCCTGTCAACATGCAGTTGTATGCCCTGCTCAGAAGCTTTATGAGCACTTTCTACTCTACATGGCAAAATCAAAGCCAAGGTGAGCCATTAATGTACTCAAGGTGTTGAGCAGGTTGCATTTCCAGCTGCTCACAAGGGAACTGGTTTTCAGTGGTGGGCTGGGGCCTACCAGTGGATTGTGCCTTGACCTAAGGTGGGTCCACACCAGTGGCACCATATTTTTCTTTTTACCTTTGAGAAGGGTTTGTCCCCTGCAAATGGGCCTCATGAGGAAGCCCACCTGCAGAAGTGGAGGGTGGAAGAAAGCAATGACAGAATGAATTACTTAACTGAGCAACTGGTACTGCCATTGCCTGCCAGTCGATAAGGGTTGGCTAGGAGGATCTCCAGGGGCCTGTGGGCCTTTTGCCAGTGCCTGAACTGACTGACCCCTAATGCTGGCTTTACCTGCCAAAATTCCCTTTTGTACACAAATGATAGAGGTACAGAACCCGTGACTTCCTTAGCATCTGGTGGAGAAAAGGAGATAGCATTGCAAAAAGAAAGAGGAAAGAGTTTTGGGTACAGCTTGGTCCCGAGTCTCAGATGTTTTGAAGATTACTGTAGTAGTAAGGTGTTGAATCCAAAGTGTATAGGCAGCTTGCATGTGAATATGTCTTGAGAGACAAAAACAAAACCAAAACCTATGTCAACTGGTGGTGAAAGAGCCAGTTTTTATGTAATATGACACAGGCTCAGGATGATACATAGCCCAGATGTGTATCATTCCAAATACATAAGAATGTATAGTGTGAATGGGTCCTCCTCAAACTACTTTAGCTAATTTTGGATTTTAGGTGCACATGTTCATTTATCAATGCAAGGGACCATGGGATTGCTGGGCATGATAGTCCTTCTTGGCTTACCTCACATGATCCTGAGGATCATGGGCAGAGGAGTCTGGCTCAGTTGGGAGAGCCGCTGCCTTGCAAGCCCGAAGATCGGTGAATGACAAGTTCGAGACACGCCGCCGACAAAAAGCTGTGAAAGCCTCAGTGAGGAGAGATAAGAGTTTCCAGCTGCGTCAGTCGAGTGTGGGAGGTGACGGCCGGTGGAAAAAAGCCAGACTGCAAAAGGATACCACCTGGAATATAGCTGTTCACAAAATATTGGAATCTATATATTGTTTAAAAAAAAAACATTGGGGGGGGGTAGGAAAGCCTGCCCACGTACACCACCTTGGATTAAAGTCAGAGGAGAAATTCAATGACCAAGAAAGGCGGTATATAAATACTGTATGTTGTTGTTGTTGTTTTATCATCCCAAAGAGTTCTTCACATCACTTTTGACACAACTGTACCAACCATCCTCCTAGTGGGAGATATAGAGTCATCCTTACAACTCGCTCATAGACACTTGACTAAACTACTATCCAGAGTCTGGCTGGTGTTAATTGAAAACTCGATGAGCAAGGTACGTGGATGTTTTCACACAAACTAATGAAGCTGCATTATACTGAGTCAGACCATTGGTCCAACTAGCCCAGGTCCTCTTTGTCTCAAGGAGGCCCACACTGAGGTATGGAAATTGTACAATGGGCCATAATGCATAGCTGATATGACCACCAGAACTTGGATTCTAGCTCGGTTGAACAAAAAACAAAGTTGTACACACAATGTTCACTTTTCCATTTTTTGCAACACTTAGTTTTGAAGGAATTTTGCAGAGGAAAACAAGAAATTTCTCTCTCTCTATCTCTCATTTACAACCCAGTTCTTTTAGGCCTGCAGTGCTCCCAGACAGGAAACATGCTTGTTTATGCTCAGTTCTGGCATGGTTGATGTGCATCTGCACTTTTCTTCCTTGTGTACGCATCTCTCAGTGCTATGTCTTGGAGAGAAACTGCTACCAGTTGGGAGGGTAGCGCTGCCATTGAGATGTGTGTGTGCACAGGGGAGAAGGGTCTGATGGCTAAATTGTTAGCCATGCAGTGGAGGGTGGCTTGGAAGCCCTGATTCCAGAGAAATTTCTAGACAAAAAATCTGATTTCTAAAAAGTATAACGGTTCTGTTTATTACATTTTTAGGTGTACATTAAAATAACAAAACCTTAGATGTAAATTGCACTCCCTCCCAGAAGCAGTTTCCATAGGGATGTATCCTAAATATAGTTAGGCAGCACACTTACCTGAGACTTAAGCCTCATTGAACATAGTGCAACTTACTTCCCAGTAAACATACTGTATATAGGATTACAATAGGATTGCGCAATCCTAACCGATCCCCCGCACTGGGATGCACCAGCACTGGGGCAGGCTCCGCTGTATCCAGCGCAGGGCTGAAGGTTGCTGAAAGTCTCCTCGTGGTAACATTAGTCCCCTTACCCCATGTCGCCTCTACGGGGCTACTCAGATGTGCGCCAGCTAAATGGCCGGCACAAATCTCAGCAGTTCCGTGTCGAGCTTTCAAGCTCAGGAAGGGGAATAGAAATCTGAAGCCACTGAGCCCACCCCTCCCAGGCCTGATCCACGTTCCTCCCCACCCTCCTTCCACCCTGAAACACCCCCTCCTTCCCTCCCCCTGTTCCTTTGCAGCCTGGCGGGTGCCTATCTGCTCTGGCAGGGCTTCACAAAGGATCTGGCGCTGGCAGGCCAGCACAGGCCTTTCCGCTGGTGCCATGAGCCTTGGTGCTGCCGTAAAGTGCCTTACGGCATCTTTGTGACGCCGGCATAGGTTTGGGCTGCCTGTTTATAACTCAGTCCGTTGGCTTCAGTGGGACTTTAATCATGACTAATCTCCTTGGTTATTACTAAATTGGATTTGGATGCAATCCAACGTTGTCTGTTCAAGAGATTCTCATTGTACATAACAGAGCTCTGGGTGAGTTGGATCAAGAGTACAACAATAAAACACTCTCCCCCTCCCCACCCTAGTTTTAAAAAAATGAAATTAGTATAATTCTTCTGACATCATTCCATATTTTACAACGAATGAGTTCTATGAAAATACAGTGAAAATTATGATTTTGGACTCATACTAGACTCACTTTTACTTAATAGCTTAATAATCTTAATTTATATTTCATGCAACTGTGATGAATTTATTTGTGGCAGGCAGCTGAGGATTAAATGAACATTGCTTTCTGTCTACTCTCAGCCAGAGGGAAAAAAATTAATATGGCTTGAAAGTTAATTTGAATTCGAGGACCAGCTTTTTCAAAGGTGCTGAGAGAAAGTACAAGATGACAGGATTTCAGAAGACAATCATTTTCATTAGATTCCCCCCCCCCAACACACACACACAACTCTGCCTTAATGACAGAAAATTGAATTGAGTAAAAAGCATCAGAATCTCTTCATTGTTTTGAATAATACTGGCAAAAGTGTATTGTTATAAATGCTTCCCTTGCTTTGTCAAAATTCTTAAGAGGTTGTTAAGCTCATCAAAGGGGAAGAGCATCTACATCTGCAAGACTGTGCTATTTTTCTACGGGGCCCCCTCAAGAGAGAGCAGCTGAGTTTTAGGCTTTAGAAATTATCTGGAAGAGAGGTAGGAGATTGAGGAAATGGCAAAAAATTGAGTTTATAATAGGGGTGATAAAAATTCTCGCATTCCTTCAACAAAGAGCTTTAAACCAGTGTTTCCCAAACTTTTTCGACCTGCGGCTCCCTTGACCATTGGTGACCATTGCCAGTGGCTCCCCATTACGGTTGATGCCTGCCAATTGGCACTGCACTGTTTTCCAAGAGGATTCCGTGGCACTCTGCGGCTCCCCTGGCTCGTTTACATGGATCCCCTGGGAGCCGCGCCTCCCAGTTTGGGAACCACTGGCTTTAAGCTGAAGGCACCTGGGTGTGTCTAGCAATTTTCAGAACCTCTTCAGGGGTGCCCATCAAAACACCTGTGTCCTGTTGCAGCTGTAACTGGTTGATCTGCTAAAAGGGGTATACAGTACTCAGCGTGATGGTGATTGAGGCTGGCAAAAATACGTCTCCCGTGTGTGTTTACAATTACACGACATAGCAAGTTTAGATCCCTGATCAGCAGTTCAGTGTTTAGGTAGGTTACAGTTGGACAAGCGAGAACTGACAGGGGAGCACGTTGGTTTTGTCTACTGATTCCCCCCCTCCAGCCGGAGGTGGGCCTCAGATGGATTCTTTAACTCCAATTCCTTTACAGTTGCTTTGGCAATGAGCCCTTCCATTATGCACCTGAGCTGCTTATTCCTATTTCCCTTTCTTGGCTCGCAGGTGGGAGTGAGTCTGTTCCTACTGGGGGAAAAACAAGAGACTAAAGACCCCCTTTTCTCTGTGGCCCAGAAAACAGCTAAAGCCATTAGCTTTAGGAGGTGTGGCCAGGAGGTGTGGTCTAGTGGTTGAGCTGCTGCCTTGCCTGAAGAACAGCTGGGACGAGATCAGCTCGAGGCGGCTGGAAGTTGCCGACAAGCTGAGATATCTCAGCAGACAAGTTGAGATAACCTGCGCTGACCCTCTGTGGGAGAGAGGAGTCGCTATCAGACAAGCTCAGAAAGGCATGTGCAGCCAGGGAGATACCACACCATTGAAGGGAAACAGCTGAAGAAGACGGGTTCTATGCAAATAGAACATTTATTGTAAAAATCCCTATGGGGGGTTAGAAAAGCCTGTCTATGTAAACCGCCTTGAATAAAGTCAGAGAAGAAAACTGACGACAGAAAGGCAGTATATAAATACAGATATTATATTAGAAGTATACCTTGGGTTAAAGAGCAATGCTGGTGCTGTAATGGGAAGTCCTTGGGGATGAATTGGGCCCCAGATTGCTAATTGCTGATGTAGGGCTGGCCCATCCATGAGGCTGATGGAGATGGCAGGACTATCTGCCTGTCTCCATCACTTCTCCTCCTCCTTGGCTTCAAAAAGGAAGAGAGTAGAAGAGAGAGTGTGGAGGAGAAGAGCATGGTGGGCTAAACCATAGACCAACAGGTAAGAGGGGTGGTTGGTGCATTCCCTCAGCCACCATGAGGTCTTGAGCCAGCCCTGTGGCCATGCCTGGCTTACGCAGTCAGTAGATGGGTTGATTAGATGAGTTTGAGAGCAGATATTTGTAAGCAGAACCTTTATTCATGACAGGAGAGGTGCCTCCTGGGGCTTAGGCCTGCCTGGAATTTGCACCCTCTGCCCAAAGATCTGTGCTGTGTAATCTCTGAGATGTGTACGCTGTATATAGTTTCCCACCCCCTGACCCAGTGGGTCATACGCCCATCATGTCTAATTGTACCCCAAGGATTTTGGAGCACTTAACTATCCTAAACTGCAATACAAGAGGATCGTCATTACGAAGCAGGGTAGCGAGTCCAGCTTGGGTTTGTAACTTGCAGAGATCACCCACTGAGCCAAATTGACTTAAAGAGACGGCTCATCACCACATTGATTGCTGTGTGGAAAAAGGCAGCAGCATCACGACACCAAATGGGGGCATATCAATAAGACTTGCTTCCAATATACAGTATTGAGACTAATTCACAGTCTTTTTTTTTTTTGTAAGTACGTAGCACAGGAGCAAATGAAAATGTCAGTGGATGTGTGTTTTAATGAGATGATTTAGCAGGGAGATCGTGCTAGGCGGGCAGAATCTGAGGCAAACGACTTTCCCTTTCACTAGGCTGAAAAATATGAGTTTAAAGATTCATGGTCCTGAGGTTGCTTGATGAGGTTTTTTTTAACGACTCTCTAATTCAATCAGCACGCACACACACACACATAAACACGCACACACAGCTTAAAATATAGGTCACTCTCTGCCAAGGCTTTTCTGTACAGTCGGAATAGAATATTGAATTTCCTCTCTGCAAGAGATGGGATAAGGCTGCCACTGGGAACAGCTCTTGCACTAGCTGCGCTGAGAGGAACAAGAGCTTCCATTTAATCCTGTAGGGCACTCAGAAGGAAAAAAATCCCAGTGGATTCTTCCCATGGCTAATTTGGAATTAGAAGCAGTGACACACATAGCTATAATAGGGCACCTGATAGCTACTGGCTTTCATGATACAGTACTTGAAGAAAATATCATTATGGGCCGTTAATTAAAATTCTTTTTGTCAATACGCCAGCATTGGCTGAACTCTAGTTTCCTGGTTACACTTGGTTGCTAAGCAGTCCAAGTATTTCTCTTTGCAGTGTTGCCCCTTCTACAGTTCAGCAGCTGTAGGCTGAAGGGGATATTATCTGTATCTGTCTTTGAAATAGTAGTCTGTTTTTGCAGATATATTTTCACTGAACTCAGGATGTGAATCACAAAGCACAGATTTCTATAGCTTCTCTCTTCAGTATCTCTTCATCTGTCTTCTCTCATGCTTACCTACGTAGCACCTAGATTTTTTTTAAAATTGCTTTCTAACCCAGACAGATAGAATAGGAAAACAAGATGCAAATCTAAACAAATCAGCTTGGTGTGCCATATTTGTCAAAACATGGTGTCAAAAAGCACTGATGATATAGCATAGTCCCGGAAGCAACACACATTGTAGTCTTCTTCTAAACCAAGCAGGTACGCAAATTTGAATTGGACAGATTTAACCAGCTGTTTTAAAAGGAAAATGTGGAAGAATATATTCAAACCAGTGCCTCAAACTTCCTCCATGCAGTTGCACTTTGTGTAAGCAAATGAATATGTCTGGTTTCGCTCCTGGCATGACCTTCCCCAATGGGGAAGAATCCCCATTCTTGTATTTGAAGACAGTATCCAGAGAAAATTTCAGGCCCTCACTCTAAACTCTTCATTGGTCTTTACAAAGCAGATTAAAAACAGATTAAATAAACTGAACATAAGCATATTATATTACAGGGGTGGCCAAACTGTGGATCCTGAGCCACATGTGGCTCTTTGACGTATAATGTGCAGCTCTCGGAAATACAGTATGTTGGCTGAGCTTTTTGCACCACAATTTAATATAAAAGGTAAATAAGGAATTTTCAAACTTCATAATTATTTACCAGGTATAAAATAGAGTCCACTGGATTAAAACATAAGTTTAATGTTCATGGTGAGTAAATATATTTAGGAATTTAAATGCTTCTTATATATTGTGGCTCTCAAACACCTGAAGTTTATCGTATGTGGCTCTTATATTAAGCAGGTTTGGCCACCCCTGTTATATTAGATCAAATCTCTAAACTGAATCAGTGGCCCACCAGATACATTGAGAGCGCTATCCACCGGAGGTTTTGGACGGCGGAATGAGCACTCCACTGCTCGAAGCCGTCACAAATGTGCTGTAAATGTCCAGTGAGGAGGTTGGCAGCCCTTACTCCATGCATTCTTTTTATATGAAATTTACTTCTAATGTTTGTGCATGTGTTTAATCTTCCTAAGGAACACCACATCACTTGACACACATAACCAGCAAAGCTGTTCATTAAGCAGTGTTCTATAACAGGTTCTAAAATGAATTATCTAAAATATTGTACAAATGTAAAAAATTCTACATTTTTTAGAATTATCTATAAAATTGTACAATATTGTACAATATTGAAAATATTGTACAATATTATCTAAAATATTGATATTTTATCAAAATATTGTACAATATCTAAAATATTGTACCCCTCCTATATGGTGTAAATAATACTATAGTTGTAAATTGACTTGGTTTAGCGGTCAGATTTTCACCACTATTTAGGAAATACTGTATTTGAAATGGTGTGAATGGGAAACATGATTTAAATTGGCCTTTTCTTCTTGCTGATTTAAATCAGTCCACCCTAGTTGAAACAACTTGCCTATCTGCATAAACCCCCCCCCCCAAAAAAAAAACCCATCTGAAATAGTCTGTCAGTTTTCCACATTCCCAGTCTAGCTGAAACTTTAGATATGGTACAATGAAGCTTTATATTTTTTCCAGCCGAGATCGACTTTTGCAATTCTGTACTCTACATTGGTACATACTGTGTATATCAAAAGCATAGTAGCTACTAGTGTCGACATTGTGGCAGCCAACTGAATTTTTTTATACTAGCATGTAGCACTGCCTACGTAAAAGATAATGCAGCTTTAGAAGATCACTGATTGCTCTCGGCATAAACTGTGACCTACTTCAAACCTCTATACACTATGAGCGTATGGAGGAATTTGCAGCCTCTATTTTGGAGAGAAGCTAAGCAGTCTGTGCTAAATTCAGTGGAATACGAGTCCCTAGCCACTCATTTCCCTTTGAATGCATCTCAAAACTGTCACTAGAAGATTAAACCCATTAGATGTGGACCTTAAATGTAAAGCTTTAGTTCTTAATTTCAAAATGTTTATAACTCTTGCAGTGTCCATAAATGGCTTACAGCAGTAAATCTTCATACTTAGACCCAATTTGCATTATTATTTTTAGGGATGTAGAAATATCACAAAGCTAAATGTGCACCAGGCACTCAGAGTGAGTCAGCATGGTGGGAAATGGTGGATTATTTTTGGATTTTAGTTTATTGGAGCTGGATGAACCATAGAAGCAAAGATGAGAAAAACACAAATGGGGCTGTTCACATGTCACCTGTAGGCACAAAGTGTCTGTACTCATGTACATGTTTTCACGTGAATGTCCAGAGACCCCTTGAAAGCGTAGAGAATAGATTGTGCAGATTGCATTGAACATAACTTGTAAACTTCTGTACATATACACAGATCAACAAGGCTGTATGTATGCAGACATACAACACAATGTGTAAATAGCCCTAATGTTTTATTCAATTGTATCTTGCCAACAACCTTTGTTACCCAATTCTATTATTCTTGTTGACACCCAAATAAACTCCTTGCGGTGTTACATGTCAACATTTTCAATACGAACACATAGTACTTAATGTCTCCCACACTTTTGTTCATATATTGCGTCTTGTTGCACCTGTAAGAACAAAAGCTTCCAAAATGAAAGTGTTTCGACAGGATAAATTATATATATGCTTCCTGGGAAAAGACTTGAGACACTGCTAATACAAGCACTATTACATTTCTGTCTGCTTAATTACACTTTACAATCACTTTCCAGTCCAAAGCACATTGAAGTCAATGGGTGTCTTTCCACTGCCTTCTGTGTGTGCTCAGGTTCAGTGTCAAAATGTCAAGAGGGCAATTTAGGGATGATATATCCTGGCTTATTCTTGCTGAATTCTCTTTAAGGTAACTATGCAGTGTGGGATTCCCTCAGGGTGGTTTGAGATTAGAGCTTGTGAGGCAGAAAGTCCAGTTTCTGCCAATTGCAACAAGCCAGTTGTTCAGTAACCCACCCACCTCCACACACGCATGACCTGTGGAACTTAAAATGCTGACCTCTGTCACAGAATCTATAAACATGTCATTTCTAAGGATATGGGTAGCCCTTTTATGAGTGATGATATAGCTACAGAAAAGCAGTTTAGAACTTACAATCCTTTTGTTACGGATGGATCTCTTCCCTCCCCCCCTTTATTTTTCTTTCCATTCCTGGTTATGTTACGTCCCCGCACTATAATAAAGGACAATGTAGACTCTGATACCAAGTAATTTTACCACAATTTCATATGCCAATATCCGTGGATGCCAGTGTGCAAGATGAACTGTTTTCCACACTTTGTGTCTCCATTGAATGCAATTTTGAAATCTTTTCTCTGTATTTACAATTTTGTTTTGTCCTTAGTGAATGCAGCCTTTCAGTAACCTCTGTACTTTGTATCAAAACACCTGCATTTTATTGTACCTGCATTCTGCACGAACCTATGTAAACCTCATTTCAAGATTCCAGACATCCCCCTGGCACCACTGTGATGATCTGCATTTTAGCTAACACTGCTAACCCTTTGAAGCATCCCTGTTTACCTACATCTTGATTATAATTCCCATACACCAGCGGTTCCCAAACTTATCTGAGGTGCCTCCGCAACCTCTTCTTCCCTGCTCAGCTGGGCGTCGCCATCTTGGATTGTGCGATCCAAAGGGCGGCACCCAAATCTCATGAGATCTCATGTGATCCAAGATGGCGGCGCCTGGGAGAGCCAGTTGGAAGGGCCACCAGGGACATGCTGCAATGCCCTGGTGAACTCACCGGGACACCCTTGGTCGTTGTGACGCCCACTTTGGGGAACCACTGCCTTACACATACAGAACACCTCAAGACCTTCTTATCTCCCTGATAAACAGCACCCCCCCCCCCCAGTTCTGTGCATACAGCAACCCCAAAAATCCTTAAATGGTAAGGGAGTTTGACCAGCAAGTTGTCACTCTGCCCTCACACAACAGTCCCATGTTGTGACAGGGACAGGTTTTCCACACGCTGCTCAAAGGACCTCCGGACCTATGCAAGGCAAACTTCTTCAGGAACTCAGGTAGCTATATTACGCTTTCACACTCACCCTTCCTCTCTTTCTCCTTGTTTCTAGTTGCTAGAAGCTGGGGTGGAAGAGCAGGGACTTCTGGAATTCCTTCCCTGAATCCCCCCCCCTTTTCCTCAGATGCACCAAATAGACTTTCACTACATTGCATTCACCACTATAGTAGGACACTCATTACATTTGGTTAGGTTAGGGCATTACAATAGTTCTCTATCATCTCTTTTTTGGTGAAACGGATATTTATTTTGTATTCTTTCTTAATAAAGCTATAATCTTTTATTGGAAGTTATTTCTCTCAGTCTCTTCTTTGAGGGAAAGGGAGTTCTCTGTATTATGCTGATCTGTTATCTAATCTTAAGATCCCTTACTATCAAACAGAGTGGTGCTGTAATAAACTGGTTGTATCTCTCTCTCTCTCTCTCTCTCTCTCTCAGCTTTACAGTAAAGGGCTTCCCCCATGCCTTAAGGAACAAGACATATAAATTAATAATTCCCCTCGCCAGCTCTTTTAGAAACACAGTTTCACTCAACTTTATTTAAAGGATTTATGTCCTTCCCCCCCCCCCAAGGCTGCTTACCATATTTTTCGCTCCATAGGACGCGTTGGACCATAGGGCGCATGCATCCTATGGAGCTAAAAATAGGGGAATTTTTTTTTACCTGCTGGGGGCTTGTGGGGGCTTCGGGGAGGCCTGCGCGACCCTCTGCAGGCCTCCCCGATCTTCAGTTCAGCGCTAAATGGCTATTTTTGGCCATTTCCAGTTTTACAAAAACCCGAAGCCCCGGTAAGTATTTTTTTAACATTTTTTTTTGGATTCGCTCCATAAGACACACACTAATTTCCCCCTATTTTTTTGGGGGGGGGAAGTGCGTCTTATGGAGTGAAAAATACGGTACAATTTAACAAAAATAAAACCCCTGCTGACTGGGCAAAGAGGCACTGTTTAAAGTGGTGTTTCTCTTATTTTTATCAGTGGGAGAGCAACTGTCCTGATTCATCCCAGTATAGCGTCTTTTCCAGTAGATGTCTGCTGGTATCTTCCTTGTGTCTTTTTAGATTGTGAGTCCCTTTGCAACATTTCTCTTATTTCTTCTACTATGAGAATGTTTTTTTTTATTGAAACAGATCCCACCCACCCCAACCCCAGTTATAGCCAGTATTCTTCCAGTCCAAAGTGCACTTTCCAAAGGGAGGTATTCACACAGGCTCCCTAGCAGAATGGGATCATGCTACACTCCCACCCTGCCTTCTGTAAATGTAACATGGATCTTAATCTTGACAAGACCAGAAGACCTTCTCTCTCCCCTTTCAGTGTCTCTCATATAGAGTAACATTGGTAGTCATCTAATTGTCCTTCCTGAGGTTGAGAGAAGACCAATAGAACTCATATTTTTGCAAGATTCTTGTTCTTCCCTTACTCCTCTTTTCTTTGGGAAATCTTGTAACAAGTGAAAAATAGGGGAGGGAACAACACTTTTACAAAGCCTGTAGTGAAGAAGGGAATGGGGGTGTTGAGAAAACTTGTTTACAAGAAACTCCAATAAACGAGTCCTAAATAATCTCATCTGTCATGTTTCAAGCAAGCTGTTCTTCAGGTGCAAGTTAAAATAAAATTGAAACAATTCAATAATCCTCTATAAAGTTGCTGACTTGGAGCTCCACCTGTTTCACATCAAGAGTAACTACTGGAAGACACACAAAAACACACCTGTGCATTCTACTTGTGAGTAATCTTATTGTAAGATATCACACAATTCCTTTCGTTTACCCTGTATTAACCCTTTTGGACCAAAGCACTCCAATAGGGTTTCTTTTTTTCCTTAGCAACTTCTCATTTTGACCATTTATATTCTGCCCAGGAGACAAATTCAGTAGACTTGTGATTATTAGAGGTGGAAGAAAATGGTTTTATTTTTCAGGGATAGCGGTGTTTACTAAAAATGAAAGTAGCAGAAAGCAATGTTATGTGTTTTTATTCCACGTAATACAACGGCTATACTTGAAGCCATTTGTAGACTTTCTAACTATAGTCACTGATTATAGCTAGAAAGTCTACTAATACTGGCTACAAGTCATGATGGCTATTTGCTACTAGTCGGTTCAGAGCAGGGATGTGGATCAAGTCTCTGGTTCCAAGACTCCAGTCAAGTCCCAAGTCTTCGCCCTCAAGTCTTTGGTTGTGAGTCCCTATCTATTTAATGGAGAAAACGGGTTTAAACCTGAATAAAATTCAACTTGTCGTAAAAGGCTCCAAGTCTTGAGCCGAGTCTTTCGAGTCTTTTACAATCGCCTAGTCAAGTCATTGATGCAACTTGAGTTCGATTTGAGTTCGAGTCAGTAGACTCAAGTCTACATCACTGGTTCAGAGGCCGTATGTTTCTGCATGCCAGTTGCTAGGGATGAATAGCAGCAGAGGGTGATGGATGGCTCAGTCTTCTGCTTGTGGGTTTCCCAAAGGCCACAGTGGTGGTTGAGGTACATGGATGTTGAGGTACAGGGCCTTTCCAGCAGGGCTTTTCTTGGTATGAAATGCCTTGTATAATTCTCTCTCTCTCCATTGGTAGTTCCTTTTTTTTTAGATCTGAAGAGTTGTATCACATAAGGCATCTGATTCTGTACAGGATGATTTTGTGTGTGGTTTTTGGAATAAGAAATACAAATGAAATGCCACATTGGATCATCACTATGTCAGCTAATATTGTATCAAATTTATCAGTGATTACAAACATTCCTTCCTTTGCCTTTTCTCTCAACATTGGCCGGCGGCTGCCTTTTCAAGGGGCCATGTTCAAGAGGCTACATTTTGAAATGCTGCCTGCTATAAGGGCATTGTTTTGAGGAGGAGGGACTCCAGGGAATGCTATAATGCAACAACTAATCTGTGGATCTCTGAGCTTTCATAGCTAAGCACTTCTGATGAGTCATTGCTGGCAAGGCGAGCAAACAGTGTGTGTAGGGACATGATTTAATGATGTGAATGATGGTGGAGATTTCTATTCTGGAGAACATCGTCTCTGCTGTTGCCTTTGCCAGTACCTTTTACAAGTGGCTGATTTCAGCACATCTTTTATTCTGCAGTGTGCAGTTGGCTGTGTTCATATTATGTGGCCTTGACATGAGCCCAAGGTCACCTCAAAGCAGAAACATGGAGACAGACATTTAATCTGTCAGACGTGATTTGAGTAAGTCAAGGATTGAATGAGTTATGCTCTAAATGGCGTATGCATGTCCCTATTAGATCTAGATCTTTCTCCTGAGTTTTTCTACAGCATCTCATGGTAGGAAGAAAACAACAGGTATCTGTCAAAAAGTAGGAGGGAGGGGAAAATTTTGTGTTTTAAGAATGGCATCAATCTGTCGCTGTCAATCCTTAGCCTTTCCCAAATGGATGGCACAGTGGGCCCTCCTTATCTGCCGGGGTTTGGTTCCAGAACCCCCTCCCCCCATGAATAAGAAATTCTGTGGATTGTCGAGTCCCATAAAAAAGTAAATAGTGTTTTTCCTACCTATGGGTTGCACCACACCAGCAATATCTGGCATTCTTGGAAGCCACTTCCGGGCCTGCCACCTGCTCCATTGGCACATAGTTTGGGAAACACTTCTGCGATGCATTCGGGTGTGTGCCAGGCCCAACGGAGGAGGTCGCGGGTCTCGGTGTGACCCAGAAGCAGCTTCCAAAAGTGCCAGGTACTCTATACACTGCACTACACTCGTTTCCTTGAGTTTCTTTGAAATATGGGGAGAGCCAGGAGGCATGAGATACAATTTTGTCTGTGTGAATGCTCTGACATGTCACAACAATATTAGCCCATGGGTGGTGGAGTTTTTGTTTTTACTACCTTCTTCTGAATCCACCTTCTGTCTGTTCATGGATTGAGCAAATATAGAGCTCCTGTTTCCATATTTCCCATGTAGCTCTTCTGGTGAGAGAGTTCTTTTCTCATTGGAGCATGGAAGATGTCAAGGGCAAACCCACTGTATGCGGTGAATTGTTCAGCGATGGCTCCTGACCCTTTGTTCTTCGACCTAGTCTGCAATCAGGCGAAAGCAGAAAGAGGCTCAGGAGAGATGCTTGTGCTCTTCCATCCCCCTTCCCTCTGTGTTTCCTCTCTTGAAATGTGTTTCTGAGCTGAAGCCATTTTTGGGTTCACTGCTTTTGTAAAAATGCCAAGGAAGCACTTGAAAAAAATTATGCCAAACAAAACAAACTGTAAGAAGAATTTTCAATTAGGCATAGTTTCAATGATGTTTCTTTCTCTTAACAATTTGGTCTGCGCTAAACAACCAGCTCTGAGGTCTGGTAAACTGTTTCCTTAAAGATTTCGTAGCAAAGCGATTGTCTCTGGGAACTCATCTCTGGAGAAAATAATGTCTGAACTCCTAAGACAGCAAACAACCACTAAATTCCACGGAGCCCAGGAAAACCTAGGAAAAGGTCTTTTAAAAAAGATAGTATCAGCAGACCAAAGAGATCCACTGCATTTGAGGTAAGTCTCATGCAGATGGCATACTGGGTGGTGCAAGAAAGAATTGTGAACATGATGCCACTCAACTAATATAAGCCATTAATGTTATTTTGCAAAATCTTCAATTCAAGATTAACTGCAAAAATGTCTGGTAATGATGATATGATACTGTTTGGAAGTGGCTAGAGTATTGTGTGCTCTGCATGTGAGAGAAAGAGAGAGTAAGAGGGAGCAACCAGGGACCCTTGCAGTCAGCTGCTAGCACCTTACCTCCCATGTTATAATTGTCTTGGTTCTTCAGCAAATCTGGCCCTTCAGCAAGACATCCTGGAAGGGGACAATGCCAACCTGGATGGAATATCAGCTGAGCCAGCCTGGATGTGATCAGCTGACTCCCACACTGTACATGCATTTACACGCATTTGGTATATATGAATTCTGCTACTAAAATTTAGTATGTCCAAGAGGACATTCTTCCAGGATGTCTTGCTGAAGGGCCAGGTTTGCTGAAGAACCAAGACAATGATGACATGGGAGGTAAGGTGTAACTGTTGTGTAACATTTTAAACCTTTACTAATACAGTGTTTTATGTTTTGGCCATTTTAGTCTATTTTATTATTTTACATCAGCTTTTATGGCATCTGTCATGGCTTTTTACCCATTAACTTCTGGACATTCAAAAATGCTCTAGCCACTTCCAATTAATGCAATCTGCATGAGACTTACATCAAGTGCAGCAAATCTCTTTGGTTCAAATTACGGGATAGGACATGTTGTGCCAGTCCTGCTCTAGATGTGGTTGTTCCCTATCGCCTAAAGTCAACATAAACTCCTTTTCATTTTTGCAATGTCACTTGAGATGAGACAAGGGTCAGAGTTCTTAACATGTTCTGTGGCTATTTTGTAAATATAGCATTGAAAGTGAAACATTGATGGTCCGATTCTCCGGTTGGGGAGGAATGGCTGGCTGATAGCTCTGTCGATTGCTCTACATCGATGGAGCATGTCTGATGGACTTAATTACTCTACCCCTAGATTGAAAGGGTGTGCGATGAGAAACCACATACCTGTATTGTCCCGAGTATAGGACGCTCCTGATTATAAGCCGCACCCTTAAAGTTTGGTGCTATTTTTAAAAAAATACATTTTAACCTTTTTTAAAACATAAATATACACATTAGTAGAACAGTAAAACAGTACAGCTTTAGTACAGTTAAAGGCATAGGCACCCTGTCCCTTATTGAATCTGGGCACCCTAGTATTAGTAGCCTTCCCAGATCCAATAGGGGACAGAGTGCCTACCTTTAACCTTTGGAATTTGGGCAGGTGCAGCTTGTTTCACCCTTCCATGATGATGAGCTGCACCTGCCCAAATTTCAATGGTTAACAGCACAATCCTATGCGTGTCTACTCTGAAGTAAGTCCCATTGCATTCAATGGGGATTACTCCCAGGAAAGTGTGCATAGAATTGCAGCCTAAAGGTAGGCACTCTGTCCCCCTTTGGATATGGTAAGCCTATGCAGGAGCTCTTGCTCTCAACTTTCAAACTGCAAGATCAATAAACATCTTAGTTTCCACAGAGTCCTGGGGCTGGAACTTAAGGGTTTTTTCAAATGCTTCCAGAGGCTAGAGGCTGCTGAGAGATCATTGTCTTGGCCATTTAGCAAGTGATTAAGAGGCTAGGAGTAAAAGCCCCACCTTTGAAAGAGACGACAAGGCTTGGCTTGAAAATGCCTTATTTGCAGAAAACACTAGGCAGAGCTAGGCTTTGATTGTAGGCCGCACCCCTACTTTAAAGACTTGCCTTCGGGGACAAAAATGAGTCTTATACTCAGGCCAATACGGTATCTTCGAATCGTTCCCACTACAACCTACCGGGAAGGCGGCTCTGTTTTGGTTTTGAGTGTGGAAGAATGGACTTTTGCAGCCAGCCAGGGGCAGATAATATACCGTATCCTGCTTTTCACTGAATAATCATGGCTTGTCCACACACATCTGGGATTAGGGGACAGACATTCAAGGTCAAAGGGCAAGGGCACCAAGGCTCTTAAAGTCAGCCTTTTCTTTTTTAGAAAACAAACTAATGACCAGTGGGCTTTGGAAAAAACCATTTTGAGCCCTAAGAGGTTTAAAAACAAGGCTACCTGAAATACTCCAGGAGTGGTCTTGTCACGGTTTACTGAACTGAAGAGCTTCCTTCTCTTTCTCAAATTATACTCTTGTGGGGACCAAGAATTTGGTTTGGTAGGAATACAGTAATAGCCAAGTGCAGCAAAAACATCCCTTTTAAACTCATCATTACATTCCACCATCCCAGTCTGCTTATGGCCTTTGCTATGTAGTGTGGGCTTTTCACATAAAGAACAGTTGTTCCAGATGTGCAAACCCTCATTTGAGCTTGCTTTCTGGGCGGGGAAAAATAATGACTCGATATAAAGATGTGTCGCTGGCTCCCTCCCTCATGGCATGCCCTCATAAGACCTTTCTGTTTCCCCAGGCCGATGGTTTGCCCAGATCATAACATTTCCTTTTGTTATGCCATTTGAAAGGTGGATCAGCTGGAAGGTATGTACATGGGGAATGGAATGGGCCACACAGGTAGCATCTCTACTCAGGATACAAGAGGATCTTGTCTGTGCTGCTACGTGCAGTTTTCCTCTACACTGGCACAGTTCTTTTTGGTGCTTTTTGTGAATGCACATGTCTAAATCAGGGCTATGACACTATTTGAAAGGAAAAACCAGTCCATAAGCTCAGTCCTAAACACTCAACAAGTTAAATACCACTTGAAATGATTCAGAATAAATATTCTAAACTTGGGTAATAATTGTCTCCTGTCTAGAGAAAATGGCTTAAAAATTGAAACCTCTTTATGTAGATAATAGTATCTGTTTTACTTTACCTTGTACTACAGTTCAAATGGGAACAATAATCTAGGGAACATTAAATAACAAAATATGCATTTGTTTTGTTCGTGATCTCTGACCTGATGTAACAGACCTTGTGATTTGTTTGTGTTTTTGTCATATCTTACTAGCAGATGACAAATGGTTCAGCTCAAATTGGCTGCAGCCAATTTACTGGCAACATTACAAAGCATCTCCTAACAAAGAAATATTGACCTCCAAGCCAGGGTCTCTTCTCTGCCCTGTACTTGAAAGGCACAGTCAATCTCATGTTTTTCACAACAGATTTGTGTGATGTGAAACAGCAGATACAAGACCAACGATGACCATCTCACAAGTAAGGACAGATTGCAAACTGACTATTATGTTTTGTAGCTGTTTAGGATGAAATGGATCAGCCAAGAAAGGCATACAACAAAAGAGTGAAAAACCATCTGCCCATTTTACTCATCTTTATCCATTCTGATTGTTAGGGGCAGGAGAAACTGTTAAAAAAAATTTCTGCTAAAAAAATCTGCAAAAAATAATAAAAAATTAAACCATGTACTTTTGAATCATTCTTCATCTGCTGACACTGTACAACCTATACCACCTACCTAGTACACTTTTAAAGCAAAATGGGATAATTTTAAAGCAAATGATAAAAATGGGAAAACCTTGGAATAAAAACACATACTGCTTTCTGCTATTTCATTTTGGTTATAAAGACAGAAATTAGTTACCGAGATCAGCAAAAAAATAAAATGATTTTCTCCCACCTATACTGATTGTAAATACAAACGTGGTGTCAATGTGTATTAGAGCAGTGGTTCCCAAAGTTTTTAGCACTGGGAACCACTTGTTAAAATGACACTATCAGGTCCCACCTATCTTTACAAGACTTAAACAAAAGTGATCTAGAAAGATTTTTTTTAAATTTACAAGTAATTTTTTATTTATTCATTCATTTGCAAAAAACGTGATCCATTTCTCATAATGAGGCAGCCCTAATGAATAGCCTCAGGGCTTAAGGGGCTTAGTTATGTGACCCAGCCTTCACCTGCCCCCACTACCTGTCATTGACGGACTTGGAAAAAGACACACTATAAAAAGACGCTCAAACATTTATCTCCCTATATTTACACAAGCTTGCAAACTGCAGGAGCTCAGCTTCTTGCAAATTGCAGCCAGGAGCTCAGCTCTTTGCAGGGAAATTAGCAGCTATCTGTTTTTTGAATAACCTGAGGGCTTGAGGCAATTACTTATCTGATCTTTCTATCACTCGTGACTCGTGTTTTCATTGGCGGCTCTGTGGGACCCACCAGAAATCAGGTCCCAACCCACAGTTTGAGAAATGTTGCACTAGAGAATCCCTAATCAACATTAGGAGATCTTTAATATGCAATCCTCCCTCTGCATCCAAAATGATTGGAATCATTTTTAAACCTTGAGCACTGAAATTTGAAATGAGTTGCACAATGGCTCCTAAATGAAGATGTAACATTCCACAATACATTTCCCAAATACTATGGAACACCTGTGGGATGCTTCCTTACAATATATAAAATCATAAATAAAACAATAAAAACAATTGGGGATTGGCTATTTAGACCAGACTATCAATTAAATATAAAACAATATCAATGAGAGAATAGCAGAAAAATGATACATCATATATGGAGGGCACAAGAGGTAACCACCAACCCATCTCCCAAACACCTGACCAAACAAAAATATTTTGAGCCCTCGCTGAAAAGCCTTGAGGGAAGGGGTAGTCTTTAACTGCCTAGGAAGGGAGATCCATAATTGTGGTGCCCCTATGGAAAAGGCACTCCTTCATGGCCGCCATCCCTCTAACGTGGGACAGAGGCAGCACTTGCAGGAGAACCCACACAGATGGCCACAGAGGGCTGGCTGGAATGTATGGCAAAGGCGGCCTGCTAGATAACCTGGTCCCAAACTGTGAAAGGCTTTAAAGGTCAGTACCAGGACCTGGAATTGGGCCTGGAATTGAATGGGTAGCCAGTGTAGCCGCCGGAGCAGTGGTCCAATAGAATCAAACTGCCTCGCTCTAGCAACCACCCGGGCCGCCACATTCTGCACTAACTGCAGCTTCTGAACCAAATAGGACAGTCCTATTTCCTTATTATAAGTAAGTTTAAATATGTGTAACCCGAAACAATTGCACATGCTTGACTTATTACCCCTGCCTCCCTCCTCCCCCCCCCCCCAAGTTGCCTCCCTTGTGTCACTATCTAGAATGTAAGCCTGTTAAGGCAGGGACCTGTCCTTTCACCCTGTGTAAAGTGTCGATGTACAGTCATGGCACCATATAATATTATATTATCAGCAAACAGAACAGCAGCAAGTTCATCCAACTGATGCAATAGAATGTCACTTTAAGTAGTTAATTATGAGCAAGAACTTTACAGGAATCAACAGTTAATGAACAGCTTTCATGTCATCAATTAAACAAGCTACATATGATGTCGTTGTGATCACTGAGGTTCAGCAGAAGAGATGAGAAAATAGAACTTTAAGCTGAATATTTAATTTCTGCAGTGTCCATATAAATGTGACTTCTTTTATGCTTACTTGATGTTACCACTTAAAAGATTTCCATGTGTATATAAGATGTCATTTCCCCAGTACCAGTCTTTCCAGAAACCTATCAATATTCTCTATTCAGTTAAAATTAGCATACCATCTTGTAAGCGGGCACAATGCCAGCATAGCAGATGGTCGTATGTATTGGTATTCCATTAAAGTCTGGGTATTAGACAACTGGATTTTCATTCAAGAATCTGGCAATGTCCATTGCTTAGGAGAATTCAAGAGGCAGCTTAGTTCATCATAACTGGCCTTTACAGCTGCATTAAGTCATCAGAACAATTCAGAGTAGCAACCATTTGGGGAGTTTTCAGTTTCTGGTAGATCAGCCGTTGTTATGTAGAAATACAAAAAATAAATTCATATGCCTTGGAGTGGTTCTACATTGGCAGCAATTGTGCAGTCTTTGTGGCCCAACTATGCTTCTTGCACAATAATTTAGGTCAAAATGTGGAAAACATACTGGGGAATCTCTCTGGCTTCCTTTCTGCAGAACAGAGCAGAAAAGAAGTCCATGTTGATGCAGTGAACTAGCAGACTAATAGCCCAATCTCATGGGCCTTTTGCGACAGCAGGACGAGTGTCCAGCTGTTGCAAAAGGCCCAGCAACAGCAACTCGTCACCTGATGAGTCCAAGCCATGCTGCCATGGACCCCAGAGTGTGTTGACCTCAGTAAGTTGGTGGCAGGGGTGTTAGTGGGCAGGAGGGGAAGGGCAAGGGTGGATCGGGGAGAGAGGGCGTGGATTCCAGTAGCACCAGTGTGTGACAGAATCCTATCCCCTTCCTCCTTTGCCTGATACCTCTTCTTTTCTCTCCTTGGATTTACGCCAGCTATATAGCTGGTGTAGGTCCGAGAAGACCCACAGGCCATCAGGAGGCCTATGGAGAGGTAAGGGAAAAATAGTTTCCTTTACCTCTCACAGGTCTCCTGATCACCCCCCCCCCACACACACACACACCATAGCATGCAGCGTGCACCTCCCATGTTTTGATGCTTGTCTTCATTAAAAAGCAAAAGTCTTGGACTGGTTTGGTTTGGTGAATCTTATGCTTCTTCCAACTGCATTTAGGTTTAGTAGCACCGTTTAGTAAAAGCAAACCAGTGTATGAATGCATCCATGATAGACACACCAAATACAAACTCGTGATTCTTTCTTTTCAAACAAATATTAGTTTGAATTAAAAAAAGAAAAACTAAACACAAAAAACCTTTGTGGTAGCTAAAAAATAATTACAGAATGCAGACAAAACAACACTGGAAAATTCCTTCATGATTTCAGCAAGAATTTGGAGGAAACTCTGGAGAGAAAAATACCAACCCACTACTGTGAAAAACATCATCAATATGTTACAGTGACAAGAGATACCTATAATTAAGTCAACTGAAACGTATGAGCACCAAATTATATGCTTCTATTTTTAACTAGAATTGTCCATTAGCATTAGCTTGCAAATGCATTAAAAACTCCAGAGCCAGATGAAAAGATGCATTATTTGCTAGGAATATCTGGTTTCTACTCTCCATGAAAGGACAGTAAACAACTCCTAGGAGTAACATGCAATCAAAAACCCTTCACACTTAAGAGAATAATATTTTCAATAATGAAAGTAAGACCATGCTACACACATAACACACCAGACTGAGCTGGATCTAACTGTAGAACTTTCTACATTGCGGAGTAAAGAAAAGAAAAGGTCTATAAAACAAGAAAATACGAGTATCAAGATTGTAAGATAAAGTGGCTTTTTGTTTATTTACTAATGCTTACAAAACTCTGTGACTTATATAACACGTGAGAAATGTGCCATGATCAAATCATGTTGCTAAATTATCTTTCAATTAAGACTTTTTCTTTTGCCCCTTGCAGCATTCCTGCTTTGAGGTCTAGCCCCAAAGACTTGATCTGTCTTCACATCTTAGTCTCCTCTAGTGGTCGATTCATGAAGTCTTGAATAGCCTTGTTTAAAGGCACCCACTTGCTGATCGAGGTTCTCAGTGCAGTAATCCATCTGGAAGAAAGGGAAAGCTGGAGCTGATCATTGAATGACTAGCATTTGTGTAACTGCAAGATAAACAGGGCTTGAAACAATGTTTTATCAATATAGCATACGTATATGCAATCGTGCCTCAGTGGATATGATACCAAATGTTGCTATAGCATTGAAAAATTTAAAAAATATCCATAGGAGGAATATGCTGTAGCCACTGGTGTCACTGTAGGTGGGGCGGAACGCTGAGTTCCGCAGCGCGCTGACCCTTCCTTACTCACCGGCACAAGGTGGCCCCACCCCCTCGCCTTTGGAGCCATTCAGTGGGGCGAAGGCACCTTTCCCTATAGCTAGGGAAAGGTGCAAACAGGGAGGTAGAAGCAGTCTCGGAAGACATAAGAACACAAGAAGAGCCCAGCTGGATCAGGCCAAAGGCCCACCTAGTCCAGCTTCCTGTACCTCAAAGTGACCCCATCAGATGCCTCAGGGAGCACACAAGACAACAAGATACCTGTATCCTGATGATGATGACAAACATCAAAGTATTTATTAACATCTGGAGGAAGATGAGATCAGCTTACCGTCAGTGGCGATTCCCCGACCGCCACCCCCACGCCAGAAGTGATGTAACGGCTGCAGCCGTTATTGAGCATACCGAGGCTGTCGCCCAGGGGTCCACCACCCCAACACCCCATCCCTGACGACGCCTCTGCTTACCGTTTGTTTTCATTCACACTTTCTGCACATAAGTAGAAGGTTTTAAACTCTTCAGATGGAGGTTTAGCTTCGATTACAGACCTCCTGGAACCAAGGGCCTGTTCACTCACAGTGTAGCCCTGCAAGTAAATCCCACCTAGAAAAAGGAAGCGGAGTCATACCATAGTGGTACAGCCAGGGCCACTCAGGGAAATTTTAACAGGGGGTACAAAGTTTATCAGGGGGAACAAGTTCCTGCAAAGTTTTTTTCTTTTTTTAATTCAAACTAATAATTGGGGCCTAAGTAATATTCAAATTAGGCATTGCAAAAATATTTAAAAAAATCTTCAGCTTTTTCCCTATGAAAGCTATTAAATTGTATTTTCTGATCAGGGAGACAGCCAACTGACCTTGCCATAGCTTTTAAAGTGAGCATAACTATGTTATGTGAAAAGTTCACTGTTGCTCTTACAAATCGTCACTGAAAAGAAGATATTTATATGCATGTCTCTTCCAACACCTCCATTGTCACTGTTTTACCTCCTTGCAGTGTTGGCCCCATTTCTAACTAGCTTGAATCCACTGACTGATGCAGTGCATACCTTTCCTCAAACACCCCCCCCCTATTTTCACAACAAATGTGCCCACTTTACATTGTTGACTTGGCTGTTTTGTGTTAATTAGGAAAAACAACGACGACAATAACAGTACCTACCGAGTGCATGTGTAGAGCGTATGCTGGCATAAAAATACAAACAGCCATCTTTTAAAATGCAATAATGTTGAATCCACGTATCTTTGTTTTTGTCCAGTTGGTGAAGAAGCCCCAGACACTCTGGGTTTTTTATAGCAAGTGGGGGAAGGCTTGTGTTGTGGATGGTGACATCGACCCATACGTGGTTCTGTAATGCGGAGTAAGAAAAGAGGCGACCACTGAAAAAGATGCTAACTCCACTTAAACTTTTAAAAACATTTTAAAGCTGCAATCATTGGGCATATTAAGATAGCAGTTGGCAATGTGTCTAGAATATGGTTCTTCAAAATCCGTCTTGATAATTCTTAAGGCATGTGTCATGGATTCTTCCACCAGAAGAACACACCTGCACCATAGTTGTTTGAATGACCACATTATTTACTGCTCATCTCATTATATTCCTTATCGTCATGTGGCCTTTGATTTTACCTTAACCAGCATGTTCTATAAGGCTTGTGCCTCAAAACCTAGAGCCTTCTGGTTAAGACGCTCTATACAAACACCCATTTTATAATTAAGAAACACGTCTGACCAAATAATTTCAGGTGGGGATGGGGGTTAGGAATTCATTTTTTAAAAAAGCAGTGTTTAATGTTTAAGCTCTTTAATTATATTGACAAGCACCCAACACACATCTTAGGATATGTGCAGGATCCTTATGTGCAGGTGACATCCAACATCAGGCAGTATTTTCAGGCATAAATATTCAAGCATTCCCATAGAGAGGTGCTGTCAAGAACTCTGCCGTGGGCACAAAGCATGACTAAGCATAAACATCTCTAGTCAAGGCTGCTCTCTGAGTCATGGTGCCTGCCTGTTGTGAAATAGTCAGACAATTGGTTTGTTGCGAGTGTTCCTGAATCAGGCCGACAAAAAACAGTCAGTCCAAACAGCGGCTAGCTACATGCCTAAACACTGTGTGAATCAGCGCAGTGCGTGCAAACAAAGGCACATGCACGGTCCTTTGGAAAACAGCTCCTAGTGTCATCTATATGAAATCAGAACAACACACCATAGCTAAGGATTAGGATAAGGATAGGCATGAAATTCTAACTCAGGAAGATTATAGAGGCTATGAACTTTTTTTAACCAGAGGGACTTAACTTGTGTGCACAGACAGTGCATGTTAACCTCAGAATGTTTCGCGAGAATCCTTGTGCAAAACTGTTTGATGCTAAATGAATAACAACAACAACAACACTGTACTAATATTTCTTGTGGGTCATCATTCAGCACTAAGCACCCAGGCCAAGAGGCAAACTAAACAACATATGGCAGAAAATCTGAGGCATTCTGCTGTAGTCTATTTAATGGTGTGTATGTACATGTTAATTTGATTGAATTGGATTTGATTTGCTATTTTGATTAAAGTAAAATAATTAAACTGACCTTTAAATTCTCTAAATATTTCTGTCATTTTCAGTTAATATAAGTAAAAGGTTAAATACTGAGACCCAAAGATAACAGCTCTTAGGTAGGCTGGGCCCACCTTTTAAAATACGGTAACTACGTTGATGGGACCTGTCCAGGCCCTCGCGGAATTATACCTTGCGGTTGTCTCTATCCTGACATCTTTCATGATCCAGATATTTTCCTATTGCCACTTGGGAAGAAGGTATGAATGTCTCCATAGCTCATTATACAGAACAGGCTAAAAAACTGTAACAGGACTCTTGGGAATTAGGACAGGTTGCCATCCCATGAGGAAATAAATAAAAAGGTCACTTTGCAAGGATAAATGGCTAGGATGACTAAGCTGCGTACCAGATAATTCTTTCCATTTTTTCCACCGCTGAGTCAAACCTCTGCGCACTAAAGCTAATGGGCTTGTTTTGTTTACAAATGTGTAAGCAGTGTATCAACATGTGTCTTTGTTCATCTGAAGTCCTTGGAGAGAAGCCTTACAATATTGAGCGTGCCCTGGATAATTTGCTTTCCTTTAAATCACATTATTTGTCCCTGATCCTTGATGAGCTTCTGAAGAAGGGATGAGTTAACTGCAGGAAATATTGTTAGCTGCATTTTCCCCCTGTGAGCGGAGTACCTTCTGGGAAGTCTTGCCAGAGAGGATTGCAGTGATGCACAGTACATTAGCAGAACAGATACCCGGCTATTAGTCTCATTAGGATGACATAGTGTCAGTGCTTTGCTGTATGGCGCCATTGAGCTTGAGAGGAGGAGAATGACTGTCCTTTGCAAAAGGGAGAGCTTGCTATTTATGTTAAGCATTGCTGGGAGGCTGGTCAGGCTAAAAAGAGGGATAATTTTGCACTCATTTTTCTGCTCTTTAAGGGAGAACACGTGAACTGTAAAGCAAAGATGACTAATTAACTGTAGTTATCTGCCTGAAAGAAAACGAAGGGGGGGGGGAAAGGCACCCTAAACAATAGTATGGCATAAAAAGGTAAAAATCCACAAAAAGAACTTCGGAAACAATGTCTGTGGGTCCAAAAAGCCACTCATTTCATCGGCAGGTACATTCCCATAGACATCAGTGAGAGTTGCATGCACAGGCTAAGGCATGTCATGTAAAGGCTATTGTATAACTTTCTAAAGGAAAACGGGAAAAAATGCCCAGTCCATCTACATAACAACCCCTGAGAGCATTGCTAGTTGTTTTGCAGACAAACAAAAGCCTCAAACAGGCGAAGTGACAGAGGCAGGCGAATGCAGCAATGCTTGTTTCACGAAGTCCATTAAACCAGTCTATGGCTATAAGCAACAACAACAACATTTGTATAGTGCTTTTTGAGCATGCAAAGCATTAGACATATATGATCTTGATGTTGTCCTGACAACAGTCTACTGCACTAAAGTATTATTAACCCCATATTGCAACCTGAGGAGCTAAGACTGAGAGGGAGTAGCTTGCCTAAACCTTCTGAGTTTGTGGCAGAGGTGAGCTCTGAACTGGGGAAGCCCTGATTCACAGCTCAGTGACCAATCCTGTGGACGTGTTATGCCGGCAGAACATGAGTTTTAGCGGCATAAGGCACCTTGCGGCAGTCGCAAACGTGACAATGCTGGTGTGCATGGCATGGCCACCTCTGCAAGTGGTGAGTGGCCAGGTCCACACGAGGATGGACCAGGCCTTCCTGCTGGAGCAGGTAAGGCCGCACAGGGGTCAGGAGGGAAGCGGGAAGGGGTGAAACGGGGCAGGGGTGGGCTCAACGGGGAGGACATGGGACGGGGGTAGGCGGATCAGGTCCGGGAAGGAAGCAGAGGCGTCACTCCGGTAGGGGCGGGGCCGTACGTTTCGCTCGTCCTAGTCCCGTTTACCGAGCGAGCAGGAGGCGGCCCCGCCCCCTCACTGTGTTGGAGCCATTCCCCTGCGGAGAAAGCAGCAGGCAGGGTCTCTTGCCTGCTGCTTTCTCCGCAGGGGAATGGCTCCAACACAGTGAGGGGGCGGGGCCGCCTCCTGCTCGCTCGGTAAACGGGACTAGGACGAGCGAAACGTACGGCCCCGCCCCTACCGGAGCGACGCCTTTGGAAGGAAGGTGGGTTCAGCAGCAGTGGGGCCCACCAAATCCTAACGCCCTTTCCTAGGCCTGCACGGCTCAATGTTGAGTTGACCCATGGCAGCTACTAGGGCTTACCCCGGGGCAAGGGAACAAATGTTCCCTTACCCAGAGGAGGCCTCACCATGCTGGAACTCCCCCGCGAATACTGTGTGTTGGCGCTGCTGCATCGCTGCACGGGGGACTAGTTAGGATTGGACTGTTAGCCACTGAGAGCCACTAGCAGTCAGTAATAAAGCGTTACCTGGTGAACAGGATGCACAGCTTTCTCCATGGCCTCCAGCCACCTGTGAAAAAACAGAGATGAAAATAGGTTTGCTGGAAGGAAATATAAATATACTGCATGTAAATGGAGTAAATGTATTGCACTGGGCTTTTTATAGCACTTTGGGAGTCATGACAGAGACACACACATGCTCACATAGGCCAGTGTCATGGGACTCTTGGAAAGGCCGGGTTAAACGGCAGACTGAAGTTAGTATTTCAGAAAACAGGTACCAACATTCCCTCAGCATTCAATATATTGGTATGAAAAGATGTTTTGAAGCACTCCTAATCACCATTATCCTTTCCCTACATTATCAGAATATTTTTCCCACACACTTATCTTCACACATATCCCCACAAATTTATTGATGTCTGTAGTGATACACAACTTCTTCTGAACATACTTGATGTTAGTAGAGGACGCTAGTATTATGGGTTTGCAAACCATGTATTTTAATATCTAAACCTCAGGAGGTTACTGATAAAGCAAATAAAATCCCTAACTGGGCACACGTAATAGTAAGCACACTAGAGATCTTCTGTCAGAATCAGCAAAGTCCAGGGTTGAAAGGGACCAACGTTTCAACCTCCTATCCGAGGTCCCTTTCAACCCTGGACTTTGCTGATTCTGACAGAAGATCTCTAGTGTGCTTACTATTACGTGTGCCCAGTTAGGGATTTTATTTGCTTTATCAGTAACCTCCTGAGGTTTATATATTAAAATACATGGCTTGCAAACCCATAATACTTGTGTCCTCTACTATTATATCCAGCCATGAAAGCTTCCATTCTAAAATACTTGATGTTATTAAAAAACAAACACTTGACTTATTTAAAAACAAACAAACACTGACTCAAATAATTCTACCAAGAGTGGGAATTTATATATATATACAATCATGGACTGCTGATATAGACGTGCACATGTAAAAAGAGAAAATGGATGTATGAGAAAACTCCAATAAAATCACAACCCAAATGTTTTCCCTCCCTCTAGTAAGAGATTGCCTGGTGCTTATGCAACTGTCCTTAATAAACAAAATACAATTTGCAAAACTCGAGAAAGAAGATGCAGAAATGAATAAAATAAACAGATTATTTACCTCTTCATCTCTTGGTTTGATGTGGCACAGAAACAGAAAATCCGGCTTCCGGTCTGAGGAACACACTTAAACACGAAGGGTTTGCCTAAGCTAGTATCCGCTCCAATTTCAGCACCTTCTAACTTGGTTACTTCCAGAGGTCTGCTCTTTCCTTCATCCTGTAATGAGGAAGTTGAGAAAACTTTGAAACAAAGTCATAGGATAGACATGGATGAAGAAAAGACAAAAAAACAAAACAAAATCCAAGCTCAAGCCTATCCTTTCATCCCCCTTCCTTGACATGAAACTTCTGAAGGAAAGACGCATGCTTGCCCAGGACATTTAGAGCGCAATCCACACTAAAGATCTGGCGGGTGACCCTGGGCCACCCGCCAGATCCTATCCGCATCGGCCCAGAGGTCTACTCGGCGAAAGGGGACGCTCGTCCCCTTCCCTCGGTGAAGCGCAGGGAGGCCCCAATGGGCCTCCTTGGATTTCCGCCAGCTATTTAGCTGTTGCAAGTCTGAGGAGGCCATGTAATGGCCGTGCCTGCCCTGGAACGGGATGGGGATATGGTGGGCGCCATCCCCCCTCGGCCAGCTCGGCCAATGGCCAGCCTCCCTCACCGCCCGGACAGCCCCCGCCGGGGGATCCCTTACCATCTCCGGCGGCCACAGGGACAATCCGGTAGTGGAATAAGGGCTGCCGGCCTCTGTGCCGGTGGCCCTGACTCATGAGTAGTTGCAAACGTGCTTTACGACATGTTTTTGACGGCATAGAATGGCAGAGTGCTCGCTCTGACATTCTTTAGTTAGTGTGGATTGCGCTGCCCCATAGCAACGTTTGTCAAACTAGGAGACATGCCTTGTTTGCCAGGTCCTCCCTGACCAGCGCCTTAATTACATATGCATTCTGTTTTCTGATCCAACTGAATCACTCTAATTTCCCAGGGTAGAAGATACAGCAGTACCTCCAAACTCCAACAGTTGAGTGCTGGGTGAAACAGTACTACAGAATACATTGTTAATCCAATGGGCAGGAAATGGGTGTTGATTGACCCTGAAAGCACTGCTCCCATTGGCTAGAATGGTTGTCAATTACGCCAGGACAAAGAATGCTGTAACAAATCAGTGCTAAAGGAAGCTGCTTTATTGGAAGTATGACGGTACCGTTTTATAGCCCATCCTTTGTGCAAGCTGCCAACACTAACTAGGTTTGATGATCACTACTAAAGAGATAGCAAAGAGAGAGAACAATTTCCTGAAGCTACAGAATGCATCCATCAGGCCTGAACCCAGACCCCTCAGCTTTACGTTTGGTTCTCGAGCTATTGGATGAGCTCTCATGACACTGTTTTTCTTGTTTTTGTTGTGTGGTGTTAACAACTAATGTTACCATTTAAAATAAAAACAGGAGCAAAACCTACTTTTCACATCAAACTGTCAATCATAACACCAAACAATCAATTGTAAAACCAAATGAAAATGGCTTTGTCAAACGAAGCCCTAAATCTCACATTGGCTTCATAGAGGAGGTATGATGAGATCTCTCATCTCTGAGTCATGACATTATATTGTCTGCTCTCATCCACCATCTGTTGTAAACTTCGCAGCGACTACAATGGTGAGAATGGCAGAGGTGGAAGAATTTGGCCAGGGAATCAGCAGAGACTCAGACCCACTCGAGCCCTCCTCCGTCCCGGCTGTGCTACCAGAAAAGAAACCCCTACACAGAGCTATGCAATATTCAGAAATGTGCACAAACTTTTAGGGAGGATCATACAGGTCCCACTGCTTGCCTAAGAGTAGATAAAGTCTGATCCTTTTATTCTGGAATAATTAATCTTGGATAGCAGCCAATTTGTATTCATAAACTCTACTGCCATTTAGACTTACATAATACTCATAAGCATGTGCTGAAAGCGTGGTCCCAGTGGGTTTGTTCACATATAATATCATAACATGGTTGGTGTTTATATGAACAATTGCATAGGTTACATAGGGATCCACCTTCTACTGACCCAGACTATTGGTCCATCTAGTGCAGCATTGTCTGATTGGTAGTGGCTCTCCAGTATTTCAAAGAGAGGTGTTTTCCAGCCTTACCTAGGGATTCCAGGGACTAAACTGGGGTCTCTTGCATGCAAAGCAGGTACTCTTCCATTGAGCTATGGCCTTTCCTAACAATGTTTATTTTAATTAATCTCAGTTTGCAATCCTTGTTCGGAGGGTTCATGCAAACTGTAGTTTGCCAATTCAAACTATGGTTTCTGTAAAGTAGAAGTATCATTAAAATTGAGCATGTGAGGGGAGGGGAAGTGCAAGAACGAAGGCCTTGTTCATATAAGCTCTCCCCCCCACCCACCCCGCAAAGAAAATTGGAAAGTGGTGTGAATGTATTTCATTCTATCTGCAGAAGACGAATCAAAACCAGCCAGAGGAATGAGAGAGAATAGAGATTAAAAAAATAAGATACACAACCAAATACTGGGGGAAATAGAGCAAGTCAGAAATAAATTGGGAGGGAAAGAAATTCCCCCTTCCCCAAGGAAATCCAAGTTGCAAACTGAAAGTAAATCAGCTTTGAAATGAAACGTAAGAACAGAGACTGTAGCCCCTTCTTGATGTTCAAATGAATGCATGTAGGGAAGGATGGAGCAACATTTCATTGGTAGGTAACATTTCTGATGTACGGCCATTCATTTGAAAGTCTGAAGTGAAGCCTCACACGTGCAGTAGCTTTCTTTGGACCTGCAAAAGTTGGAGTGGAGTCTGCCACCATAGTCCCACTTCCTTCATTTGTGTGTCATTCATCTGAACATCCTGTGGATCCTCTCCAGGCTACTAGGTCTAAATTTGCTTTTGACTAGGAAGATTGAAGGCCACTTCATACATGGTTTTTTCCTTCATGGAGATAATTTCTTTCTAGGGAAAAAAAATCCCCACATTGATCTGCAAACACCATAGTTTTATGGGCATCCATTTGCCATAACTGCACATCTCTGGAAGCTAAAAGTTATCTCTGTGTAGGCAAAATATCATGCGAGGTGTAATCATGTGGCCTAAGAGGAATCTTTTGGGGATGTCACAAAGAAGCAGAGAATGCGGAAATGCTGCTGATGTGCAAAATAGGGGAAAAGTCATGGATTTTGCCTATGGTGAGATTTATGGCTGGCCAAAGTCATCTCAACATAAACATCTGTAAATCCCCACTTGACATTTATTTAGTACTTTTCCTTTTGCATTTCCAATAGGCCAAGTCAGTTTACGAATGGAACAAAAATAATCCAAAGCCAAATCATTGAATACAATAAAACCTCCAGCAAAGAGTAAATGTGCCGCAGTCTGATGCATAAGATATTGCATAATGACTGTTCATATAAAAGGCCTTTATACAATAAAAAAAACCCAGAGAAGAGCATTTGGGAACTTGTTCTACCCTCTGAGATCAGGTTTCATTAGAAGTGCAAGCCACTCTTGCCTCTATGTTCCACACTCCTTTGTGACAGCCGAACTTTCTCTACAGCAGTGGCTTTGAATGCCAATGAGCTCCGAACTTCCAGGGCCTTTATTGGGGAGTTCCACTTCCTGTGGGGTGGCTTAGAGAGAAAAGAATGGAGCTCCAGTCTTTGTTTCCATGCGTACATCTGCTGTCTGGATCAGGGCCCACGACTTTCTGACACATAAAATACAGCTTATATTTCCTATCTTACAATACAGCTTATATTTCCAGGAAATACTTTTTCCAGGAATATACAGGAGGATTTCCAGGAAATACAGCTTATATTTTCAGCTTATAGTAAAGAAAGTGAATAATTTACTCAGGTTTGATTTGAGTCAAGTTGACATCCAAAGAGGCACCCAAACTCTGCTCACTTTCTTTGTTTTTTATGGTGCATGTGAACACATGCATGCCACCTCTGCCTGGACCGCCTTCTTCATCTGCCACATCTTCAAAGCTGGCCAGGCAGGGAAAATCTTGGGAGTCCTGCTCCTAAGATCCTCCCCACCTGGCCAATGAAAGTGTGGAGGAGGAAGGGAAGGAGGAGGCAAAGAGAGACGATGATCTTCCTGATTGCTAAGGCGTGATTGGGAACAGGATCACAGTGTCCATCCCCACCTCTGCCTCCATGTTCTTCAGCAGCAGAGCTGGAGGAGGAGGTAAGCTCCTCCCTTTCGTCCTCACTCCACAAGGAGAGCAAATGAAAAGAGGATGGTGCAGCAAGTGGGTGGAGCAAGTAGGCAGAGGGTTCTCCTCTGCCAACTCATCGCTTCACTGCTCAAAGTGGGCTCTTTGGTCCACTGAAGGGGTGGACCACCCTTGCATTTACTGATAATAGAAACACAAAGGAGGCCTGAAAGAGTCTTGTGGCACCTTAAAAATGAACCGATTTATTACAGCACAAGCTTTAGTTGACTAAAGTCCACACAGAACATAACAATGGGCAGCATGGAGACCGTACAAATGAAATCAGACTGTAGTCTGTTTTCAAGAATGGGGTGGCTCTTTGCCTGTGGTGGATAAAGCCCTCTGTCAGAATATAGAGCAAATGCAAATTGTACCTCTAGGAGGAATAGCTCAGATCTCAATCTATTTATAGTTAAGCCTTTTACATAAAGCACTTAAACCCGGCATTGAATACACAAGCTTGAAAGAAGGAGAAAGCAGCAGAGCATGTGAAATGCTATGAAAGGTCCACAGGCAGTAAGCAGATGATTTGTTTTACATGAACCGGGCTACAAATATAGCATGATGAGCAATTAAGATAATGTGAACAATTTTTCTCCCTATCTTTTAAACTGGTTGTTTGTTCAGTCAGGACAAACAAATGCATGTGAAATACAGATCGGTTTGCACACAGAGTATTATGTACATATAACGTATCATGGAGTCAGCTAGTGCCCTCACAATTTCCTATAGCCTACTGGATTTAGAACTCTCTGGGGCATTTCCCCACTAACCTTGATGGCCGTTCTGCCAAATGCCCTGGTGGCTGACAGAATAGTAGGCTGACGGAGGCTGTAGCACCATAGATCCCAAGTGTCCTCTGATCACTTTGGCAGGACACTCCCATGGAAGCAGGAAGGGAGGTAACAGAGCACCGGTCAGTGCTGACTAAGCTGGCGGTGCTGACCATCTGTTTAATATTAAACACTTGTTTGCTAAGGACCAAAAAATCGCTATGTGCAAACTTGGTTGCTTGGTGTGGGCATCCAGAGTCACACGTTCCACAGCTGTGCATATGAGGGCCAATCTGAGAAGGGGTGTACGTGTAGAAGTCTGTTTGCGTATGTTGCTCACCCTTACTGGTTCAAGAGCACCTGATTTTGCAGAAGAAAGGATTGATAACGAGATATAGATTATGTCACAGAAGTCATTAAGGAACTAGGGCCTTTGACAATAAGCAGGCTAAGCAACCTATTAATAGCTTAATAGGATGGGATCATCTATTGACCTATATAGTCTGAGTGACCCACTACTGTGCTTCTAAAATACATGTCTTTTCCTGTCTTTCTTGTACACGCAAGTTGTCATTTCCTACTCAGTCGCACAAGCTCTTTGCTTCAGGGCTTCCTAGAAGCACTGAGCTTGTGCACCTACTGACATACAAAGTCTTGTTTTTAAAACAGAGTTTTATATGTCAACTTTTGGGCAGTCACGTTGCTGGTAAGCAGCCTAGAAACCAATGTTTGAGCCATTTTTGATTTCCACTCTTTTCACCGATTCTACCTGAAAGAGCAGAAAGTGTATATCACAGGTGAAGGATCAATATTCAGTGTGCTTTGGAATTGGAAGGGGACTTGAGACTAAGCAAAGATATTAGCTACTGAGTCAGTATTTCACATAGCCTTCAGATCAGCAACATATTGGTTTGATAGCAACTTACAGTTACTTTTGTAGGCCAAGGGAGTGAAAACAAGTCATTTTATAACACACACACACACACACACACACACACACACACACACACACACACACACACACACACACAGAGAGAGAGAGAGAGAGAGAATAGGCAATATTCTGAATATGCCTCAAGAGTCTAGATGCAGTTGACTGTTGGGTCAAGCTACATGTTGCATTGTATGTCATCAGGGCTGATGGGCTTGATTTTTCCTAAGGAAACAGCAGCTGGATCAGACCCCCCTGTGGCTTGGGATGTGGTGTACGGTGCTTTACCTCTTTACTCTTACCACAGTCCCAATATGAATTGGCTTCCCCTGAGCCTGTTATTTGCTGTGGGATGGAAGCTCCCATTGCTGCCAAGGGGTATTCATTTCCCCTTTCAGCCATACTGCATCCCATGCGAATACTATGGGTCCCTCAACCCTCAGCAGTGGCTTTTTTTGGGGGGGGGGGGCTCAGGGCTTCACAGTAGGGCTTGGGTACTTAGGTGGCTTGCACTTGCGCAACTTGCATGACCGTAAACTCTGGACGCTACCCATAAAAAGTAAATAAATGGTCTAGTCAAAATACGAATTAGTATTACATATTCCTACCTTTGCTGTTAATGATCACAGTTATCAAGCTTTATGCTGGCGTTTTTTAGAAAACAAATTTCATTCAAATAAATGCAACAGAGTTCAAACACATCCCTTTTCTAATAAAATCCTATTATGGGACACAGGCATTGAGTTTCCGGTAGTCTGAAAAATATCCACGATTATAGAACTCCACCTGCTGGATACAGTTTGGAATAAACAACACTGGAACTTCAAGGAACTAAAGTACAAGATGGCAAGTACAAGATGCCAAAAGTGACCAAATCCATTCTTAATTTTGTAAGCTGCACTGGACATTGTGAGAGTGCAGGGTAAGATCTGTGAACAAAAATAAACCAACAAGAAAACAACTGATGTGGACATTGAGACCACTTTAAATCAGATAGGTAAAAATCACTCCCTTTAAATTTCAAGCAACAATGTTGTTAACATGTTTACAATTTACTGACATACAATAATTACTTTAAACTACATGTTATGGAATCAGATGTATAATAGATAAAGGTATAACATCAATTTAATTAAAAATCCAAAATAAAACTTATTTAAAATTTATTCCCCCTTTGCGCCCCAGGAAGAATGGGAACAGGCCATTCTAACTTCAAGGAGAAGATAACATGTTTATTTGAAGATGGGATCCCTGCCATCTGTGGCATTAATAATAGTGGTTGTGGCATTAATAATAGGATTAGCAGAATTCTCATGTTATCCCAGTATCTCTGAGTGCAATCATTCACTTCTTCCCAAGTCAGGGGACACACGGAAGGATGAGAAAGGGTGTGCAAGCGTCCGGTGCTAGAGGCAGGTTGTGCCTTCACGAAGCAGACTGTTCCAGTGCTGGAGAATGCTTACAGTTAGGAACTTCTGTTTCATCTATAGCCTAACTCTACTTCCCTGTGGTTTCAATGCACTGGTGGTTGTTCTGGTCTCAGGAGCCTCATGCTTCAGCACAAACCATCTCTTCCTCCAGCCCTTCAGGATTCCTGACTGGATCTGTTTCATCCATTTTATGTCTGAGAGCCCTATAGATACTTGAAGACAACTATCTTATGGCACAATGCTCTCTAACTTTGGAACGGCGCAACTACCGGCCTCCATGCCAGCGCCGCTTACACCCAAGGTGGCATGAAAGTGCCTAACGGCACTTTCGTGACACCTTAGGCTGGCGGAGTGTTTGCTCTGCCAGCCTAAATTTAGGCTGGATTGCGGCAGGGCAGCCGGATTCTGCCTAAGATGTGGCGGCCGGCCTAAACGGCTGGCCACTGCATCCTAGGTCCATTGTGCTAACCTGGGGGGGGGGGGGGGCTAACCTTAGTCCTCTTCCCCCAGTTAGTCCCCTTCCCCAGTGTAAGTGGCACAGGCCCCAATGAGCCTCCTCGGAAGCACACCAGCTCTGGAGCTGGGGTGCATCTGGGGAGGCCGTGTAAGGCTAGTCTGAGCTGGTACAGGGCTAAGGATATTGGCGCAGCCCAGTGCTGATATCCCTGCCCCCTCCCAGCCCAGGCTTGCCAATGCCCCCCTCCCTCACTGCCCCTGCCTGCCCTCCCCATGCCCCTGCACCGACCGCTGCAGCACTCACCTGCGTTGGTTGGCGCAGGTCTGGGACAGTGGTGAAGTGAGCGGTGCCAGTCTCCATGCCGGCACCACTTACCCAAAAGGAGCTGCAATAATGCTTTACCAATGTTTGTGACTCCTTAGGCCAGCAGAGTGCTCACTCCGCCAACCTATTTTTAAGCAGGATTGTGCCATTAGTCTCCTCTTCTCCAGGCTAACCACACCAAGCTCCTTTAACCATCCTTGGCCATCATTTTTGGAAACGAAGATGTGGTATTTGTGGGAGAAATTGAGGGCAATATCTTGTAAGCTACACTTTATGAATACAAGCCAACCATGCAGGTGTCTTACCTTTCTGTGTTTGTAGTAGTAGAGGCAACCATCGTGCTTTAGCACAAACCATCTCTTCCTCCAGCCCTTCAGGATTCCTGACTGGGCCCGTTTGTGCAGATATCCTCGGCACGTTGGACGAGGAGTGTTGGGACAACGGCTTATGTCAGAACCAACCAACAAGGTTAAGACATGTGGACCTGAAATTTTTCAAAATGAATATATTAAAAGCAGGTCGGCCCATCCATGTAGCCAACTGAGGCAGTCACCTGAGGCAGCAGATTGGCAGAGTACACCCACCTCTACCCATCTGCATCGACCACTTCTGCTACCTGGATTTGGAAAGGAAGAGGAGAATGGAGTCAAAGAGGATGTTTGTGGATACTGCCATCGCATGCACATGTCCTCTTCTGTTCCACATCCTTCTTTCCAAATCTAGAGAGTAGGGGGAGGAGAGGAGCAGTGGCAGGCACTGACTGCCGTGTTTGAATGTGTGCGCGCATTTTACTTGTGTGCGCGCCTTGGTCTGGGTGGGGGTTATGTAGGATTGGACTGTTAATTATGGTTTTCTCGTCTTAAATACTATATGGTTGCTTATACAAATATTGGTATTCCTAGCACCACAGGTTCAACCCAAATACAGTGCTTCAAGTCACCCCTCTGATTTCAAATCATTCACCATCTCTTCCCTGGTTAGGACTGCACATACATTATTTGACTGGGAAATAGAAGTTAGTCCAAGGTCATACTAAAGTATTTCTCTGAAAATATTGTAAGCTTCTTTATCAACCTTTCCATTGTACTATGGCCACATAATTGGTACATATATGGATTTCACTGTAACTCTTTACCCAAAGTCTGAATTTATATTTCCCAAGCCAAATGTTCCTCTAAAGAGGCATAGCTTAAATAGATTTTCAAGTGTATTACTGTCATTCAAAAGTCATTCCTTTACTGAGAATATATGTACATATTTAGTAAAAAGAGTGATTTCTGAATGACAGCAATCATTTGCATTTTTAAGCGATATCTCTTATGAAGGATGTTTAACCTTGGAAATATCAGGCATCAGGGAGCAGAGTTTTTGGATGATTTTTTTAAAAAAAACTTCATAGTAAGGTGTGTGATAAAGACTAACATGATGCGTTATAGACTGACATTCTCTTGAAAGCAAGGGTGTGGAACAGCACCACTATAATTAAAGGATTTGGTATGTGTCAAGATAAATTTGTCAGCATCTCGTGAAATCA
This sequence comes from Plestiodon gilberti rubricaudatus, assembly GCA_026170595.1. Taxonomy (NCBI): domain Eukaryota; kingdom Metazoa; phylum Chordata; class Lepidosauria; order Squamata; family Scincidae; genus Plestiodon; species Plestiodon gilberti. The sequence goes on from JANXHW010000002.1 coordinate 45,802,421, forward strand.
TTTTTATTTATTAAAAATCTCTTGATCCTGTCAAAACTATGTCAAGGAGAAGTTCAGAGCCCTGTAGATTTAATTAATATGCAATCAAGAATACATTTCAACTGTCAGAATTATGTGCCATTGGATTTTTTTTCCCCTACTAAATTAATATAAATGATATTTTGTCTTGGCTGTAGAAAAGGGCCCTTGCCATTAAAGAATGCGTCTGGTGCTTCTACTAGATTTTGGTCTCCTGTAATACAGACAGGGCTAATGTGTTCATTGAGCCAGCTATGAATTTTCCTCCTGAGGAATCACCAGACATAAATAGTAGATTGATGTCTTGGAGGCCACTGTCAGGGCTCATCTGTCTTTGAGGCATGGGCGCCAAAGCAATATTGCTAAATGTGCTCTTTCCACCTGACATTTTGGCCAGGATTTAAGTGATACTACGAGAAGATAACAGTATTAGTAGCTGGCACACAGAGAAAATGAAGGTCTTTTATCTAACCCAGGCCTTCCTCTTGGATCACTGTCACCTTATTGCTCCATCAGTCTCCTCACGTCCAAAGTAACTTGCCCTTACTGTCAAAGTCAGCTTCCCCAAAGCAGTGGAGTGATAAAATTCATAGGCAGCCTTGCTCTCTAAAGATAAAAAATATCGAATCTGTGGCACTTTCAACTTCTCTACGAGTAGAAATTCCAATTGGTTTCCTGAGCTCTCTTCGATTTGCTCCTCCTCGCTTGTAATTACAGAAAGAACTCACTAAGAAAAAACTAATGAGTTATTGGCCAGTGTATCTTTTGGACTTGCAGTGAAGGCAACTGCATGCCAGAATCGCCTTCATGTGTGTTCCTATCTGATCAACATTATTTTCTTGATCTAAAGAAAATGTTTCATGTGGAAGAGCATAATATATCTCACAGCACACAGCCTAAGCCCGCACAATAATTCATGGGGGCAACTGCTACCTTTGTACTGTCAACTATTTCACTCACTCCATAACCGCCTGCACTCTTGCAGTACCAATAGCCACTGTTGTGGCGATGCCAATCCTGACTCCGAGGACCCGAGCAAGGAGACTTCCTAAGGGCCAGCTGAGGCCTCAGGATCATTACTGTTTGCCTCAATCAGTCACAAAGCACCTAGCTGGAAGGTCCTTCGTACCTCAAGCAGCTCTGTTCTCCTCGAACACACAGGCTGAAATCTAGTGCATACACTTTGATGGGAGTGTAGCTCAAGGTAGGGCTTTGCAGACAGAAGGTCCCAGGTTTAATCCCTGGTATCGCCAAGTAGGGCTGGGAGTGAGAGACCCCCATCTGAAACCCTAGAGAATGACTGCCAGTCTGTATAGACAATGCTGAGCTAGATGGACCAATGATCTGACTCCTTTTAAGGCTACTTCATATGTGACCTTTCTTCTATGGCAGTGGTTCCCAAACTGGGAGGCGTGGCTTCCTAGGGGAGCCACAGAGTGCCACGGAATCCTCTCGGAAAACAGTGCAATGCCAATTGGCAGACATCAACATAATGTAATCGGAGCTGTCGCCAATGGTCAAGGGAGCCGCAGGTCGAAAATGTTAGGGAAACACTGTTCTATGGTAAGTGGCTGTCTGTCTGCTGGGTGCATGTGGGCAGGGTGGGTTCTGTGCAGGGTGAAAATCTCTGAATAGGATTGAGTGGAAACAAAATGGTGGTGTTTTACCCATTATTATAAGTGGCGGAAGATTCTTGAAGGCCCAAGTGCTGGGATAAGGCCAGTGAAGCAGCTCCTCTTCATGCTGTGCATCCATGTTAAGCAGCAAAGAAAAGCAAACAGGACCACCCCAAGACTTCCTCGTTAAAGAGGTGGCACACCAAATGCCTCCCCCCCTTACCTGGTGATGCACCAGCTGCTGGCTCTGCAGCTCCTCCAGCTCCTGAAATTCAAAAAGGAAGAGGAAGTGTGGAGGAGAGGTGAGCGGTGGTGGTGCCAGCAGCTAGAGTGTCAGAGAAGCTCTAGCAACCACTCTCCTCTACTCCACACTGCCTCTTTCACTCGTTCCCATCTTCCTTTTCTAATTTAAAGATTAGGGAGAGTGGTTACGGTGGGTGGACAGATGGAGTCAGGTGTTCTCTGACAATCCACAGCCCAGGGCACCTCATGGAGGGTCATATCTCCTATCTTCTGTCTAAGAAGTGGACAGGAAATGCCATACATGAGCAACATAGGCATCTTTACCTTTTCTTGCCAGATTTGCAGCCTCTGAATGTGGCATGCTGGTGACGTCAGTTCCATTAACAGCCATCACAATATCTCCAATCTGAAGCCCTGCTTCTTCAGCTGCGCTGTCTGCAATAGAATAGAAAGAAAGCCAGCCCTGACTTAGGGATGACACAAGCGCAAAAAGAGAATATAGTTTATGTATAACATGCATGTATAACATGCATGGGCCTTCTCAGTAGTGGCACCAACCTTATGGAATTCCCTCCCCTTTGACTTACGAACTGCTCCCTCCTTGGACACTTTCCGGCGAGGCCTAAAAACCTTCTTGTTCAAAGAAGCCTTCTGAGCCTTTGCCTTTTTAACATCTTGCTGGTACGGGTGGGGTGCTGCTGTTTTTATGATCTTTTTAAATGTAATTTTTTTAATGAATTTTTAGATGTTTTTTAACTGTTTTTTTTTTGTTGTTGTTTAAAAAGTAATTATCTATTTGTATTTTTTGCATTTTTGTATTTTATTTTTGTGTAAGCCGCCTTGGGTCCCTTTGGGGAGAAAGGCGGGATAGAAATAGTGTAAATAAATAAATAAATAAAATGTATAAGCCTGTGGGCAGAGAAGCAATATTCCCTCCAGGCAGTTTGGGAGATATTTCCTCTTACTGTATGAGATTTCTCGTAATGTATGAGAGCTCATTTGCCAAAGCTGTTCTGGGTGCATGTTACTAAACATACTTCTTGTCCTTTGTGTCCCTCTGGGTAGCAGAGGATGCTTTTGATTATTCTTTTTTATGGCTGAATAACGTAGCCTAATTCAAAAATGGACAATTTAGATAGTTAAATGGCTACTTTTCTTTTGCCATTGCTAAACCGTTAGCTACTTTTCTTTTTGCTAAACCGTTAGCTCAGATTTGCACATATAAAATTTCCCCTTTATATGTGGTATGGCATGGCATCATGCTGCATATGGAAGGAAGAGAGAGGCTTCGAGATCTGGGAAATTTTTCAATAGCAGACTTCTGGGTTCATAGTATGACACTATGGAATTACATGTGTGCCTGCAATTATACATGCAAAGGGAACAGATGAAGGGAAAAGGGCGTGGAGAGGTTTGCAGTTTATCTAAGGGTCCTTCTGGGAGCTTACCACATTCCCTGGGCAACAAGAAGGAATAGATGGAATTGTAAGTGAGCAAATGAATGGCTGAGCCTGGTAGAGTTGCAGGACCTTCTCAAACGTGGCCCCCTGCATTTGAAATTCTAGAGCAGTTTAGTTAGCACAGTAGCTGTCTTTGGAAAATCCCCTTCCTGAATAAAGCAAATGCATGAGGGAAGTAGCAGAATTGCCTCCTCCACCTCTGCGGGTCAGGTTTCCAAACTGGGTGGAGGAATCCTCCATGCATTTACTGCTGTCTTTTTTCAGACATATGTGGAATACATTGACCCCAGGATGGCCTGGGCAGTGAATGTGTCTACAAAAGGGGCATAGCTCACAGCCCCCCCCCCATTTCCTACACATGGGAAGAGGATTGTCTGAAGAGGGTTCACCATCATTTCCATTTCATATTAGATCAGAGGTTCTCAACCTGTGGTACGTGGACCTCTTGCTGGGGGTACGCCAAGCCCTGTCCCTTATCTGCCCCATCAGCATCTAATTAAGTGTTAATTAACATGGATTTTAAATTGAAATTATTTTCGGAGCCCTTCTGTCTCTCTGATTTTGGTTTTGGATTTATTTTTGTACTTTGGAAAATGTACTTTGGTGGGGTGGGGGAGGGAAGTGATTTTGGGAAGTGTGACTTGGAGGAAAAAAAAGATCCTTGCATCTCTCTCTCTCTCTCTCTCTCTCTCTCTCACACACACACACACACACACACACACACACACACACACACACACACACACAGTTAAATAAGACATTTTTCATATTTAAAATTGTTTTAGTACTTTTCTATTTAACGATTAATTACCTAATTAATTAATTGATTAATCCAATTAATTAGCAGTTAATTAGCAGGGGGTACTTCAGAAAATTGGACCGTGATAGGGGGTACCCAGGCCTCCAAAGGTTGAGAACCCCTGTATTAGATGGCATAGTGGCTATTTTCTTTCACAGGCATTTCTGTAATAGTGACTGTGACTATTACTTGTACTTCTTCAGGATTTAGTTTTAATGTTTATTCTGTCATTGCTTCTGGTTTTTAATATATTTTGTTTTAATTGATCTTTTTATTATTTTATGTAAGCTTCTGTGGGCAATAACAAAATGGAAAGGTGAGGCCTAAATAAGTAACATCATGGTATAAGAAGAGATAAGGAGGAAAAGGTAAAGACAAAGCATGCACACTAAATGCAGAAAGGGATGCCAGTTTAGAGATTAGAATTACAGGCTAGATTTTTTCCACTGTTTCATTTGGGGTCACCACCAGTGAAAAGTCTCCCACTTAATAGGATGAAAGCACAGCACGGTAACATCTGTAACAAAGGTCTCTATCTTGCTAGCTTTTTTCTCTCTGCTGTGCCATCATCATTATGCTCATCCGAGGAAGGACGGCAGCCCAGAATATAATTCTTTGAGAAAGAAAAGCAATTCCTGAGAGGATATAAAAGCATGCCTGACCCAGAACTGCTAAGGTCTCCTCTTTTGGATTATTGATTGGCAGCTGAAAACTATATGTACTTTCATAGAAAGACTTGCGTAAAGGCAGGCTAGGAATAGGAGAGAACTTACATAAGCAGAACAAAAAAAAATATGTTCCATTTAGGTGCATTAATGCAGAGTCAATTGAATCCTTTCTCAGAATCATATTCCTCCCCCCCCCCGCCCCGCGCTTTTCAGCTGATCATTAATCTGTATTCTTGCACCATGTAAGTATCTTCTTCCAGCAGAAAGGCAAAATGTCTTACTCTTAGGCTGGGCAGGTCAGTGTTAGAAACTGATACATACATTTTGTACCTAATTCTTAAGAATGTTCAGGAGAAAAATACCATATTTTACGCTCTATAAGACGCACTTCCCCCCCCCCAAAAAAACATAGGTGGGAAAAGCATGCGTCCTATGGAGCGAAGCCTAAAAAAAAACAGGAAAAAATACTTACCGGGGCTTCGGGGAGGCCTGCGTGAGCCTCTGCAGGCCTCCCCGATCTTCAGTTCGGCCGAAAACAGCGATTTTCAGCCATTTCTGGTTTTCGCGAAAACCGGAAATGGCCGAAAATAGCCATTTTCGGCCGAACTGAAGATCGGGGAGGCCTGCAGAGGCTCGCGTAGGCCTCCCCGAAGCAACCCAAGCCCAGGTAAGTGAAAAACTTTTTTTCTCTATTTTATGCTCCATAGGATGCATGCGTCCTATGGAGTGTAAAATACGGTATTTGCAGCCATGGGGCTGCTTGCTATATCTCATCTCTCACGAAGAGAGGGTTCTCAACCAGAGTGACCCAGCCCAGGATTTGCTTTATCCGAGGAAGAAGATGGGGAGGGGAAAGGAAGGGGGGGGGGAGATCTCATCTAATTATAATGCCAGCAGGTTGTTTGTTTGAAGACCCTTGCCCTAAAAGTAACAGAGTTACTTTAATCTGTATGGAAGTATTTAATCTGTCTCCATTATCCTTTCAGATCAGACAGCAGATAACGTTCATCCATCTCTCAGTAAAGAAAAACTTACTGACTGACAGTTACATCAATGTGCTCCTTGTTAATTTGCAAAGGAGATCATCGCATACGATTGGCTCCTGAGCCATTCCTCCTACTAATATGGAACGCATGCCCACATATCAATGCTTTCTTGTTATCTTATTTTTTTATTAAGAAAGTGACGATAGATTTGAATGTCAACAACAGGCATGCTGTGGGTGGGGACAATTTTTCATCTAGTCATGATTATGTTATCGGCAGGGAAGGATACCAGCTGTAACATCTGTATCCCCTTGAGGAACAATGCACTTAATGGATTATCCAGTGATGCACTATGGCTTGTGGTTCGCTTAAAAGGAAATACATTTGTCTTACGCTACTGTCAGATGTATACAATGATACTTGATTACGCTTCACACCGAGTTAGTCTTTGTTCTTTGCATGCATCACGGGAGAAGGCGGCCTGATGAGAAATGTAGTAGTCTTTCATGTTTACAACACCAAGGCAAATTGGGAACAAAAGGTCTAGTGTTTCCATGGAGTGACAGAGCAATGGCTGCTGAATTTCTAATAAATTGGCTCCTCCATTTAGTGTATGCTCACATTTTGAGCACCAAATCCTGTTAGCAGCCCTGCACTGGTACCGGAACTATACAGAGTGTGCATATTATTAACATCTCTTTTAAAAGAACAACACTTTCTAAAGAGTCACAGGAAAATCCCCGCTCAGCCACGAAGCTTCCTGGGTGACCTTGGGCCAGTCACTATCTCTCAGCCCCACCTACCTCACAGGGTTGTTGTGAGGACAAAAAGGAGGGGAGGAAATATGTACACCACTCTGAGCTCCTTGGAGGAAGGGTGGTATAAAAATGTGAAAAATAAAAATAAAAATAAAATGTCTCATATACTGAATCAGATGGTCCATCTAAGTCAGGACTGTCAATACAGACTGGCAGCAGTAACGTAGCTGGCGTCACGCCAGCCGACCCCCCTCGTGACGCTGACATCACTCACCCCGCCCCCGAGTGATGTCAGACGGAGCCAAACGTCCCTTGAGGGCTGGGTGGGACAGTGGGGCACACAACAAATGTGGCTCGGAGGCTTCTGCAGGCTCCTCCGAGCCATTCCGCTGCCTAGATCACCACCACATTCTCTGCTGCCGCCTGGATCGCTGCCGCCTCCAGTTTGATGCCCCCCTGCCTGCTGCACTGGGGGCAGTCTGCCCCCCCGCCCCATCCCTTCCTACCCCTCTGATTGGCAGTGGTTCTCAAGGGTTTCAGACAGCAATTTTTCTTGGCTCTACCTGGAGATGCCAGGGACTGTACCTAGCACCTTCTGTCTGCAAAGCAGATGCTCTACCACTGAGCCACAGGTTTCCCCTAAAATATTGCTCCTTTTACAGACGCTCCATTCTAGCCACAGCCTCAAACAACTCCCCATGCCTGCACCTTTATCTGCTGAGCCACACAGGTAAGTCCTGAGCTCTTCCCAGGAGTAGGTCAGACATGGGAAATGGACCTGATTCAAAAAGACAGATGGGGGGGAAGGAGAAACATACTGCCAAATAGTTTCTTGTTTTACATGGATCACTGGCCATTTTTGTCATCCTCATCACCTCTCTTTAGCTTAGTGTGAAGTGTATAAGCCAGGAAGAATTGCTGAGGGTGATGCATGACCCTTTTAGTTTGGTTAAATACAAGTCAGTCTAGGAAGATCATTTATCAGGACGTAAATGGTGTATGCGCATGTGTGTGTGGTGCTACTGTCGGCTGAATGTTTACGCTGTTCATAAGAACACAGGAACCTAAGACTCCCATTTCTAAGGGGGGGGGAAATATACATTTAAGTGTGTGTATCAATAGGAAAGAGATTTAATGTGGCTGTCTACCATACAAACGAACATAAACTTCACTAATAAGAAGCAACAGCAGCAAAAGGGGGAAATGTTTGAGCTTCCATCCATCTGTTGCCCCAAGGCAGTTTTTGCCCAATCCTATCATCTCCTGTACGGCAGCAGGACACTGTCCTGTTGTCTTAAAAAGGCCTCCAATGGCCATTTTCAAGCTGTTGCTGCAAAGCAGCAGGAGCAGCGGTGGCCCATTGCTGCGGCCGGCATCCTGCTCCAGTGCAGGAACAGGCGTGAGTGGTAGGGTGGAGCAGTAACAGGGTGTGTTGGGGAGGGAGGGGGTGGATTCAGCAGCAGTCAGGCACACTGGATTTTATCCCCCTTTCCAAAACCTCTCAGCCCTTTTTCTCTCCTCGGACATATGCCACCAAAATGGCTGGTGTATGACTGAGGAGAGCCATAGGTGGCCTGTAGGGTTATGCGAAGGTAAGTAAACAAGGTTTTTACTCCCATTCCGTTTTCCTTCTGGTTGCCCCCCCCCCCCCCAGCATGCAGCGCGCACCTTTCTGGTGCTGCTGCATGCTATAGCGTATGGGGGAATAGGATTGGGCTGTTATCATTCATTAAGTGATGCTGTTAGCTTCTTTGAATCTTTTCATAAGGAAAGATAGTGGGGGGCGGGGGGAAAGAGTACCACTTACTGGTGTCCACTTCAGTCACCAGGATGGGTTTTGAGAACTGGATGCGGAATCCCCAGGGGTAATCGCCAGTTCCTTTAGCAATCCTCACCGTTCGTTCACGAACTAAAAACAAACAAAAAAGCAAATGCCTGATCATGAGTTTCTTATATACCTAAAACAGTTCCGCCAAACAGATGTTTTCAAGAAGCTAATATTTTTGATCAAACAGAAGTCATTCTGAATGGTAATGAGGAGCTATTTCAAGAGCAATGTAGTAGCTACAGGTGGGGCTTAACTCAAACCCAATCCATTTAAACAAGTAAGCACAGTGTATGTTCATATATCTGACTTATGAAAATCTCATTGTGGCGTCGCTATGCGTGCGACACCCTGGAGCAGGGGTGCGCACGATGCCCCCCCAACCCCCCCCCCCCCGCGCGTCACCTGCCTTGAGTCCGGGCGTCTTCGGCCTTGCCCTTGGCTCGTTGTGCACAGGCGTGGATTTTCCGCGCATGCGCACACCGTGGCTGAGATCAAGAGCCTGCCTGGTTGCCCTCAGCTGCGGTCTGTGTATGTGCAAACATGGCGGACCCGTAGCTGAGGGTAACCGGGCAGGCTCTTGACCTCAGCCACGGTGTGTGCGTGCACGGAAAATCCACGCATGCGCACATTGAGCCGGAGGCCGAAGAGGCCGCGGCGGGGGTGCGCGCGTCACCCTTTGCACGCATCGCCCCCCGGCGGCCCACCCCGCCCGCCACGCTATAGTGATGCACAGTGACTCCTTGGTAAGGTGTGCACGCACTGTGTTACTGAGCTTAAGAGATTCTTGATGGTGGGATAACCACACAAACTGGCCACTGCGAAGATTTTCAATCCAGTCTCTCTCTCTAACTTGTCCTTTAGTTCTGTTTGAGGCTGATGCTGTTTAGCACAGTGAGATGCATCCAAGGAACAGTGAGAGCATGGAAATTCATGAAAGAAGATTTTCCCTTCCCCTCTTCCCATAGCAACCACCCAGTGCCCACCAAAAAGCTGCTTCTAAGGGTCAGGGGGGAATGTTTGCGAATGACTTGAATGGGGTGTGGGGGGCTGCAAAGGAACAAGAGAATCTGTCGAAACCAGGTAGAAACACCTTGTGTGAGCAAAGGCAAGGTACTTTCAACTAGCTTCTGGGGATTCCACCCTCCACCTACAGCCCCCCATGTCATATCTCACATTGTTCCCGAACATACCCCAACCCTCAGGCACTGGGGCTGCAGTGGGGAGAAGGGAAAGACGCAACCCCCTGTTTAAAACTGCATTTATACACTGCTGCAACCTCTGCTACTCATCCATTTAAGGATGGGGAGATACTTACCTGCAACTGGCCTGGGCCTTTTGCTAAGACATCTGGGGCTGTTATTTGGACTGGCATCATCTCCTCTGAACGCCCAAGAAGTTGAGTGGAAAATCTCTGTGTAGAAACCTCGCTCTTCACTTTCACTACTCAGACCTAGATCCAAAGAACGGCCATCTTCTGAGTTTACTGAAAAGAACCAAGAAAGAAAAAAACAAAACACTGAGTTGTATCTGTCCCAGGTAAAACACAATGAAAAAGGAAGTGAAGAAGGTATTGTAGACCTGGCGGAAATGAAAAAAAAAAAAAAACATTTGGGGAAAAATAATACTGAGACAATAGTTTTCTTTTAAAAAGTGTTAATAGTATTGCAATGGATGATATTCTGGAGGTGACGGGCAATGGCCGACAGGAAGCTTTGACGTGGGCTGGTTCATGAAGTCACAAAGAGTCGGAAGTGACTGAATGAATAAACAACAACAAATGGTTTGGGGCCTTTGTGAGATAAAAAGGCAGCAGGTTATAGATATAGCAGCTGAGGATTTGATGGGACATATTTATATGTACCTGTACCATAACTCCAAATACGAGTACCTCCATTTTGATCAAGGAATGCATTTATTTTCTTTGCAGGTGCAGATTTGCTGCATCCATTACAATAAGTGATGCAGCCAGCATGCCAAATAGTACCTTGCACACATTTGAATGCACATGTGGTTCCAGACCAGTACAATGTCAGGGTGAGAAGTTAGAAACAAGGGAGCAGTCTATTTTCTGCCTAGATTAATGAAAGCTTTTGCTATTTGCTCCACCTCCACATCCATTAGATTCCACCCATGCTCCGGTATCGCCAGATGCTACCCTCTGCCGCCTTCACCAGGCCCCACCCTATCCCACCTGTCTGCAAGACACTGCCCCGAGCTTCAAATCTCCTCCCCCTAGGTGTCAGGATATGAGGCTCTGGAGGTCTGCAACCCTACCTCTAGGCACACTTCCAAGTTTGATCAGTCCCTGTGTGGCTCCACTGATTTTGTAAGACATTTTTCCGTTCAGTCTTTGACTTCCTTAAAACGGCAACTCTGGTGCATTCTTATTGCTTAGGAAGCAGATGAGGTTTCTGGAGATTTAGTATGATGAGCCTGCAGCATCCAAGATGCTTGTTAATGTCAAGAATAGAACCTGGCAAGCAGCGGGTGTGTGTGGGAAGGAAAAAGTGAAGCTAAAATAAGTAATATCACTCAAGCAATGCCTGGGAGGTTTGAGCACTCATATTAATCTTGACTCTTCAGAGCAGGTAAAAAACCAACGTATCAAAATCTCGAAACTTTTATATTTATATTCCTTCCAGATTTACCAAGTTAACATTTTCGCCTGCTAAGTTTAGAACCATATACAGGAGCACTTTTTGTTGGTACAAGAGAATCTTACAAATATATTCTATCTCAGACACAGGACTATTTTCACCCTTGACCAGTTCCTACAATCACTGCTGTCCTCTTTATTCAGACAGTATGATATATTCAGAGTTACGGAAGTAAAACATTTCTCGGTGGCTTTCAATGCCTGGTTTTCTTCTCCTTGACTCCCTCTTAACAGGTAATTTAACCTTAATTTATCTGAAGCATGGAAATGACAAATATAGACACATCAAAGCTCACACCAACTTACCTTTGTGTTCTTCTTTTGACCACTGCTGGTCCATGTGCCACAAATATATTATCTTTGTCAAAATCCACAGCCTTTAGAACGTAGTGATTATTGTTTATGCTGCCACTATGTAAAGATGAAGAGGGAGTTTCCCGGGAACAGATTTGATCATATGGACGAGTGATTCACTGTTAATTCAGTCACTCAGACAGTGCTCATCAACATATTGTTATATAAAGGCACACCAAAATTTATGATATAGCACTTTGAATTAGCAAAGCGTTCAGCGTGCCACAGCTCCTGAGCAGGAAGGAAACTGTTGCATTTATGAAGCACTGACTCACAAGGTGCAAGGCACTGTGTGTGTGTGTGTGTGTGTGTGTGTGTGTGTGTGTGTGTGTGTGTGTGTGTGTGTGTGTCTGTCTGTCTGTCTGTCTGTCTGTCTGTCTGTCTTGAAATGGGTCTCCCTGGAGCTGGTCTTTTGCACCTCCGGTGCAATTCGTGTCCTGGCTCATCAGCAAGCCAAGTCCTTCAACCAAACCTCTTGAAGAAAGGACACCTTCTAGGGAATGCTGCCGGCTGTATAATCAGCTGACCCAGCCTGGATGTGATCCGCTAACTCTCCAGGCCTTGTAAAACCCTTGCTTCTAAGCCAGTCTGCCAGTTGGAGGAGCCAAGCATACTTGCTGATGGTCTGGGCTCTGATCCCAGCCTGGCCCTATCAACACCATTGCTTCAGACCTGCTGCTTTGTGATTGTCCACCAGTGGCTTGTCCTGGCCCTAGTCAAGGCATGATGCATGTCAAGACCAGTGTTTTCTCATGAGATATGCTCTCAAGTATCATCCAGTCCATACCTTGGTGCTCCACATGCTACTTTTGTAACTCCACTTCCAAGGCTCCTCATAGAAAAGCTGGTACTTCATTGCAAAGTGTAAGGTCTCTCCGTTGTCAGAGGCTTCTGTCCCTGGCCTAACCCAGGGGGCCGGGTCTGTGTTTCAAGCGGCCTCAGATTTTTAGAGAGGGGAAGAGGGATGTTTCCGCACCTTAGGCCGTCTCTCACTGGTCATGGTTTCCTCAGCCTTGGGTCAAGCCCTCAGTGGTACCCGCTGCTGACCCCCATCATCGGCCAGCAAACGACTTATGAACCCTCTCCAGTCCTCTTGAGCTCCACCCCTTCCAACATCCCTGCCCCCGTAATTTCCCCCAATGAGGGATGGCCTTCAAGTTAGTGTCCTCCCCGTGTCAACCCCACCCTCCTTCACCTGCGCCTGGTCTCCATTCCCTGTTTCCCTATCTGAGGATCTCCGGCTTCCCTGGGCGGGTACTGGCCCGGGGATGTCCATGTGAGGGTGTGTGCCCTGCGGATGGCCACCCCAACCCCTCACCTGGTCTGCCCTCCCGATCGGACGCTCCTGCTTGTGGCCGTCGGGTTGGGTCCCTCCCCGTGTCTGTCTGTATGTATGTAGTATGCTGCAAATGGCACCAGCAGAAAGGACTGGAGCAGGTGGGCCTGCAGACCCAACTGTGGCATATACAGTACTGTAGTTAGGTGTGCACTCCTGACTGTCTTAAATATATGATATGTACCATAGGGGACACTAGAATGGTACAAAAGGTTGTGCTGTTTCCCTGCAAGGTTACATGGCAGAAGGGGACCACAGTTGGGTCACCATAGACTGCAGAGTCCACATAACAAGAGGTTCTTCCAACTTCCAATGTTGTGCTAGAACTCTTCCAGATTCACTCCCCACCCCCACAAAGGATTTCAGAAATCATTATGTTAAAAAGCATAGAACAAAGTGGTTAGAACATAAAAATATACAATGGAATCTCCTCAAATGGAAGAACGTATTCATAAGTCTCTGGCATAATACCTCTCATTGCAACAGAAGACAGAGTACTTACTCGATCCTTCAGTGATAGTACTGGTTATGGAACTTCCTCCAGCTGAACTGCATCTTTTGCTGTCTTTGAACTGTTTCCTTCGTCTGGCCCAGCGGTCTGTTGCTTCTTCATGGGAGCTGATACTAGCTGTTGCCTCTTCTGATGCAGGTTCACTGAACAGAACTTTATTCTTGGCTTCTGATGCTGTACGTAAATTATGACCATATTTTGTAAGTTGGTGTTTAAACACTTTTATCATCATCATCATATTGTAATTATTATTACTTATTGCACAATAATGGCATATTATAGAGAATGAGAAGGTATGTGCTGTTCCCCTGCAAGTTTACATGGCAGAAGCGGACAGATCTTTGTCCCAAAGGGTTTACAATCTAGAAGTAGGCACAAGAGAGACAACAGAGGGAGGAGAGGAAAATGGAGGCAGGGGTAAGCAGGAGACGAACATCAATTACTTCAGTCCCATGTACTGATGCTAACTTACTGTAGGATATCTGGATTTGGAGGCTGTGCCAAAGGCTTCCCAGAAAAGGTAGGTTTTAAGGAGAGAGATGGCCTCATGGATATTTTCAAGTTCCAGTTTCACACTACCTTTAACAATTGTTATTAGGATAAGGTTGCAGCCCTGTGTACATTTCCTTGGGACGAACCCCCTTTTACATGGTAATAAACCATGGTCTCTGTGCCCAGGTACATCACCCATTGGAACATGTCTACAAGCCCTACCCCCCAACTATGCATTTGTCAATAGAGACAACTGTTGTTCTAGAGGAGAGATCCTCCCCCCCCCCCCATGACTGAGGACACTGGGCACTTGGAGGAGAAGTCTAAGAAGTTGCTGCCGTTTCCATTGTGAGGTGCGGCCAGGTTACAGAGCACCTGCTTCATCAGTTGAATATATTTGTAAAAATCAAGTGTTTTAAGCATGCTGCAACAAATGAGTAAACCAGCAAAGGACAGTTTGCTGGAAACACCCCCCCCCCCCCCCACACACACAAACCCAAAACCTGTCCTTGATTAAATTTTATATGCTTCACTGTTTTATATCACGGGAAAAAGAGTACTTGAGATAATCATTTTACAACAGTGGTTCCACCTGTGTTATGAGAAGCACAGCCCTAGTTAGGATAGGGCTGTCAGAGAATTAAGAGAAAAGAAATAGTAGAGATGCCAGGTTGTATGAAATGACAGTTACTTCAGCTTTTTTTCTTCTTTTTTCCTCAGGTGAATGAGTGGCAAAGATTAATCTCAGCCTTTGTTTTTTAGGGACACTGCTTAGTCTCATCTTTACCTATTGACTCTGCTTCAGTACCAGCTTCCCCTACCTCCATTTCTCAAAGGTTGGCTGTCTTGTGACATCATCAAAAATCTCAGATTTTGGGGATGCATCTAACATGGCAACCGTGGCTACAGCCAGGGCTACCGTGTATCCAGGCTGTGCACTGCACAAGGGCGCCACATCTAAGGGGGCGTCATTCACATTGGAAGGAGGAGGAACGCTGGCCGAATGTAACTTCTGGTAGGGAGGAAGGGGCACCTTTTTCTAATTTGCAAAAAAAGTGCTGTATGGGCTAGCAGTAGACTCTTTTAAGATCAACAAACTAAGCTTCTTAGTTTCCAAAATGATTTCTCAACGCATCCCTTTACCTTGATGCATAAATCAAGAAGACACTCACATTCTGAGGAATCTGGAATCACCTACCTGTCTGATCGCTGGGTGATATTGATGCATCCACATTCTGATCTAAATCCATATCTATTTCACTTTGTATCTCTGGGGTTTCACAGTTTGGTTTGGGTAACTCCTGCATTTCATCTGCTGTTAGACTTGTTACAGAATGATCAGATCGACTCATGCCTTCTTTATTGGAAGTAATCTCTTCTACCCCTGTGAAG
Organism: Plestiodon gilberti rubricaudatus; assembly: GCA_026170595.1. Classification (NCBI taxonomy): domain Eukaryota; kingdom Metazoa; phylum Chordata; class Lepidosauria; order Squamata; family Scincidae; genus Plestiodon; species Plestiodon gilberti. Next base: position 45,817,538 of record JANXHW010000002.1, read on the forward strand.
GAGGGCTCAGACAAAACCTGGCAAATAGGATCCTCATGAATGCTTTCAAACAGGTCTGGAAATTCAGTAAAACTTCGAAATTCATTCTCTAGATCTGGTTCCTCAGCATCCAATAGTGGTGACATAGATGTCTTTTCTCTTATGCTGCATGGTAGTATGGGCTCCTTTTTCATTGCTGAGCCAAATGAATCTGCTGTAGTCTTACTGTCACCTTGAATGATGAGTCTTCGTTCTAATTCTCCAATTATTACAGTCATCACAGATCCTCTCCGCTTCTTTTTTGTTATCTCAGATTCTGCAGTACTTAACTGAAGACTGGTGTTGGGTTGTTCTACGGAATGTTGGTCTTGGAGGCATTCCATGGTCAACGTAGCAGAAATGTCATTATTGTCAGTATAGTCACTTGATGGGCTTCTAGAAAGTGAGATGATTTGACTTAACTGTCCTTCATTCCGTAATTCTACATATGATTGGACTTTGTGCTGATCACTTTTTAGAACCTCACAACCAACCTCACTTTTTGCAATCTCAGTATATTCTTGACGTGCTTCTAGGATCCTCAGAGGTTCAATGGATCTATAGTTCTCTATTTTTTCTCTGCTGGATTGAAAATCATCCGCAATCATATGACCCATTTCTCTATAGTCCTCGATGTATTCCATGGAATGATCTATGAAAAAAGCATTGCCAAGGTTTTCTTCCAGTTCGGCATGGTATATGGTCATGTCGTGATCATATGAGCTGAAGGCATAGCAACATGACGATTTAAGATCTCTGAGATTATCAAACATTGACGTAAAACTTGAACAAAGTTCTGTACAACTGTTCAGTGCATGGGTGCTCTTGATGTAAATATTTGTTGTTTTGCTTGGCTTGGGTAGGACTTTTAAGGACAAGGATGGCATTGAATAAAAACCTGAGTCTCTTCTAGGGTGAAACGATGACAACATATCAGTAGAGGTGGCAGGAAAAGAATTTCTCCTTGCATTCTTTGATTCCTTATCTGAAACTAACATAACGTTTCTTGTGTCAATTAGGCTACTATTCCTTCCTTGAAGCGTATCACTCATCTCCTCATTAGGCTTTGTACCAAAATGTGTTTCTCTGGAACTGTAATCATCTTGAAGAGAATCACCTGTATAGCTAAATTCTGAAAAAATGATGTCTTTATAGAAATCGTTTCCACTGGCATAGTGGTTGGTTTTTGGATCTTTCTCCTCAGAGAAATCACCCCCTTCTCCACAATTTAAGGCCGCTGAGGAAATGTCAGATACATCATCTGCTGGACTTAAGGATACAATCTCAGTTGTGCTATCTAAGGAAATTTCCTCCAAGTCAGCAAACTCTGCCGGTGGAGGGATAAGTGCGTACCACTCTGGGCATATGAAATTTGTGAAAGAGTCTTCCTTCTCCTGAAAGCTAAAATCTGACTCAAAATCCGAGTGGCTTGATGCCTCTGTTGCAGAATAATCTGCATCACTAGCAAATTCAGCCCCATATTTTGGAGTTCTAGCTTTACCACATGTCCTAGGTTTATTACCAGACACTATACGAACCATTAATTTCTGGTTCCCACCAATGCATTTTACTTTGATCTCCTTTCCTACAACACTCACTTTCATTGTTGGGTTCTGGTTACTGGCAATTTTTATTGTGCATTTAGATGGTGCCTCATGTTGTCCTGAATGGCCAGTTGGCAGACTTGACTTCTTGTGCCGCTTACAACCGCACCCTTTATGATACCCCCTGTTCTTGGGGCATTCCCTTTTCCCAGTGGCACAATCTGTCCCATGACCAAACAGCGAATCCTTCTTCACTTCCACTTTCACATCAAGCGAACCACATTTCACATCTGCAGTGAATCCATCCTCTGTGTGAGGGGAGCCCCCAGTGTTCAAGTCACATTGCAGCGTTACTTTTCCCGTTGATGAGATGCCCAATTCATTAATACTTACAACTGCTAAGACTTCATTTTGGTGAGTAGAAAAAGCCAAGGAAGGACGATCCTTTTCTTGTTTCCCTTCTTTTTCACTGTCAGATACATTCTCTTGCTCTTTATTTCCAAGATCATCAGACCTGTTCTTCTTTTCATTTCCACGTGTGCAAGAATGATGGTTGCTGTTTTTTTCAGACTGCTCCATGTCCACCAGTTCATGGATATCGGTGGTGTCCTCACCTGCTCTGTTTTCAGTGGTCTCAGTGTTTTGCTGGCACCGGCAGATGATTGGCAAATGTTCATCTAATGATGGAAAATGAAGGAAGAGGAATGTTAGTTGTCATATTTAGGCTGGAGGCAGACGATAGATATTTTTCCTCATAGAGATGAAGATGGACTGGAAGAGGGTTCACTGTTCATGGTGTGTATATTGATCAGGACCAGTCAAGACCTCCTGGTGCCTGAGGTGATGCACCAAATGCTGGTTCCCAGGGAGTAGACCACTACTCACCTCTTCCCATTAGAATGCTGGTTCCCATTTGTTTCCCCTTCTATTCCATTCACCTCTTCCCATTAGAATCTAGGGAGTAGGAGAAAGAAGAGCAGTGGAGGCAGGTGGATGATGGAAGAGAAGCAGTGGAGGCAGGTATGAGTCACCAGAGGGGGGTAGGTGTTCCCTTCCCATCTACTACCCGAGGCAACAGCCTCAGTTGGCCTCACGGTTGGGCACTAACATTAATCCTATTTTGATTCTGTTAAATAAGTTTTGCAGTTTTTTTTTGTGTTGGTCCAAAACCTAGAAAACCTGTTTGACTAGAGGGGATAGAGAGGGAAAAATCATTATGTACACTTTATGGAAAGTGATGCTTCTTTCAACTTTCGACGTTCTTAAAAAACTATTGTCTCTCTCCAACATTATTCTAAATCTTGAGACTGGCCTCCACAAACAGCACTCATGTTATGAAGAGTTTATTTTTTAGAAACAGAGCATTTTTTTATAATGTTTGACTTGCAATATGGTTATAACAGTTGCAATTTTCTCTACTGTACAGCCTACTTATATGGTGCAAGCTTATTATACTCAGCTGCTTCAACCACTCCAAAGCTGGTCGTCATTTATGATACTTGGCACCAGTTGTGTGTTCCTTTGCCCATATGAATTTATCAATAACAACCAAACAGTCATTAAAATGCTCAGGCATAGTATTTCACACCCAAAATGAATTCACTATTATGGACAGAACAATACAGTCAGTTGGTAAGCCTCCCTTGCCCCTGCACTGGGTAGTTGCCTTTCTTTTTAGTGCACAAGTGAACAATCAACACAGTTTGATGCAGCGGCAGAGCCAGTGGAATGAAAAACACATTCCTCTTCCCAATCCTATGGCAATCTGCATTGTACAATTAAAAATTACTTAGCACGGACTTCTATTCTTGGTGTGCATCTTACAGCTTGCTTGGGCAATAGAGGCTTGATGCTAGAGAGTTGATTCAAATGTGATGCAGTTGTGTGGCTCCTAAAATGGCTGCCATTTGGTTGGAGGTCCATACAGCTGCAGCAGTGACTGAAACTGACTTTTCATGTGGGACAGTTGGATTGCATGGAGCACTGCTCTTCCCTGGGGGTTGGCAGCATTGGTGTTTGTATTCAGCATTTAATCTAGTTGATGCAAGTCAGAAGATGTTACTGTAGCCAAATGAGCCCTGACCAGATGGAAGCTATTGTTGAAGGCAACCACAACACCACCACATTTGAATTGTCCCTATAACCCAAATCGTCCAATTACAATGGTTGCATTTATCCACATCTGTTGATATGAGTCAAATTGTGTTTAGAACTGCCTCTGATCCTCTGCTGCCCCTACCAAGACCCTTCTCCATCTCCATCTGATTTGTGGGTCAATGGAGTTTGGTGGAATAGGTTGGCTGTTTTGGCTCAGTAGTAGATTACATGCTTTATATGCAGAAGACCCAGGTTCAATTCCTGGTCTCCCTAGTATTCCTTCCTGAAACCCTGGATTGCTGCTACCAGTCTGTGTTGATAATACTGACCTAGATGGACCAATTGTCTGACTCAGTATAAGGCAGTTTCCTATGATGGCGTGCTGGTGCATAGTTTCCTGCAACTGATCCTAATTCTTTTTTCTTTTCTTTTTGCCTTGGTATAGCAAACTGTATGATCAGGCAGGGAAGCTCCCTAGGAATAATAATTTGCAGTTTCAATCAAATAAGCCATAATTTTATTCTACATGCTATCTATGTCATTACACACAGAATCCATGGAGAAAATTCTGCTACTGTAGATGCTGTTTCACAAGATGCCATGAATTCACAGTGTCCTGAATTAAAAAGTAATGAGTATATTCCTTAAGGCTAGTGTTATGAAATAAGACTTATAAATAATAAGGCTGGTGGGCCAGATCCGGCCTGCAAGCTGTAAGTTGCTGACCCCTGTTCTACATGTTCAGCACCTGCTGTCCGAGGACGTGCTAAATGCAGGGATGTCTGAGGGTTGGTATGTGTGTGTGTGTGTGTGGGGGGGGGAGCGGCATGATTTGCCAGCAAGTGTGCATTTGCCCTGCCCACCAATTGGTCCTCTATGGAGGACTAATGCCTAAAGTCAATGACTGAACTCTCGGAAGTCAGTGCTAATTGTGACACTGAATTCAGCAGAATCCAAAGATTTCACCTAGTAAGCACAAAAGTGAATGGGAAAGAGTTAAAACAAAACCCAGCACTTCTAAAAGTGCATTTCCCGAAACAGAGATAATAGCAACCCCGCAGGGCCGAAACCTCCTTCATAAAGCTACTGCTTCCATGTATAAATATTTAATAAAGACATCTTAGCATAAGGGATGCGCTAGTAATTCAAGCAGGAAACAGCTTTACGAAACTGCACCATATTGATTCCTATAATTTATCTGTGGGCTGCTGTCCATTCCTCGAAGCATGGCAGTGGTGCAAGTCACATTAAAGTGACTGGAGCTTGTGACAGTAGGGGTCTTTGGGGACCGCTTACTTGGTCCCTGTAAACATATTTTTTTTTAACAAAATCAGATAATTCATTGCTTTAAAAACTTACTTTCTCTGGTATCTGAGCTTTTCCTGCCCTTGTAGCTTCTCCGTCTCTTTCTGCTCATGTTGGAAACCGGAGGCCTCTTCTCTGTGTTCTCCTGCTCCGCAATGTGATGGGAGAGAATCATTAGAAAGTATTCACTTGCAGGTTTGCTTTTCTTGTTAATTTGTCTCCTCTTTCAGGTCAATAAAGCCACAATGAGCTCAGAAATAGAGAAGAAACCTAAGCTGACCATATGTTCAATAGGTTCGCATACAACCTGATACAGCACAATGCCCTTGCAATGTAGGCAAAATGTCACACAGTATCTTGTGAAATTGGATTGCTTTGATTTGTGTGTGTGTGTGTGTGTGTGTGTGTGTGTGTGTGTGTGTGTGTGTGTGTGAAAATACTTATTTGAGAACAGAGAAGATATTAGGAATGGCTTCAGTCCCTGATCCAATGGACTCTGTAAAATTATAACACATGGTAGCATCAAATAGCAGACTTTTTCTGTTATTCCAACAACATAAATTACTGTATATAGAGGTGATTTCATTTTATTTAACTTGGGCTTTTTGTTTGGGATAGTGATGGTCATGTGTATTTTCTGATTCTCTCTGGGCCCACTCCCAACAGCCAAATCCTATGCATATTTACTTAGAAGAAAATCTTCCTGACTGCAATGGGATACTCCTAAGGAAGTATACATAGGATTGTGGCACAAGACACTTCTGTATTATTTAATATATAAAATAAGGATGATATAATTATCAGGGCATATTTGACGAGTTTCCATATTTCCCTGATTGGATGAGGGAAGTTAGATTATCGGCCCAAATCCTATTGACCTCTCTTATGGCCGTCACAAACATGACTAGGCCAGTACGCAGAGCTGGCCACCACCAAAAACGGCGAGCAGTCAGCTCTGCGTGCCGACAGACACCGGATGTCTGCTGGAGGAGGTGAGCTGGTACAGGGGAATGGAGGGATGGTACAGGGGGATGGGGCTGAACAGAGCCGGGGTGGTGGTGGGCGGAACAGGGCTGTGATGGGGGTGGTTTTGGTGGTGGCAGCACATACTGAATCCTGAGCTCCTTCTCAGGCCTGATCCACCTTTACAGAGCAACATGGACTTACCCCAGGGCAAGGGGACAAATGTCTCCTTACCCTGAGGAGACCTCCAGCAGCCGAAAATCCCTCATGGGATGCAACGGAAGCTGCACCGGTGTCGCTGCATCGCCATGCAGGGATTTAGATAGGATTGGGCTGCCCATCATTATTATTGCGCTTTACATGTCACCTATTCAGTCATTATTTTAACTGACCACAGTTACACCCAACAAAGTGAATTGGCAAGGCTGACCTTACCACTGTGGTCTGGAGCTTTACTCCCTGGGTACAGCATTTGCCTATTGCATACACTGCCCCTGGGAAGTGTAGGGGCTGGAACTACAGAGCATGTCAGGGTGGGGCTTGCCAGAGTACTCCTGATCAGCTGTATCTTTGAAGATGGTCCATGGTTACAGTAACTACTGAAGGGAGTTTATATAGTGCAGGTCTATGAGGAATGTGGACATGTTTTTCCCCCCTATGTCCATTCAAATCAATTTATTTTTTTAAAATGGGCACTTCTTTTTTTATAAGTGCTGTAGTCATGAGTAAGGAAGCCACGCAGACTTCAGAATTCATTGGAAAGCTATTCTCTGAACAAACAAAACCTTTCCAATATAACTGATAATTCTAGCAGGGCTCTCATCATCTACTTTGACCTTTCTGTCTGGTGAAGTGCTGAATACGGTGTTTAAATTACTGATTAAAATCATATGAAGCTTAGGAGCTTGGAAGCTGTAAGCTCTGGCTACTGCTTGAGAGGATTACTTGGTTCATACAGTGGCAGTGTGATTTTAAAAGTGAAGATTGAGGGGATGTTAATTGACAGTACTGCGGGAGTAAAATACTTTTATAACGTCAGATTATATATTTAAAAAGCAGCTGTGGAGTAGTCAAGATATCCTTTTTGGGAAGGTGTTGATGGGAAGTTTTTAGCTCTGTCACTTGTGTTGACATGATACTTAAAAAAAATCTCTATTTTTAAAAATGGAGCACTAGCTGTCAGATGATGAAAAGATGGTCTGCAGGGTCCGCTCCCCCCCCCCCCCATACACAAAGTCTTAATACCAGTTTCATGGCATATAGCAACATATATTCTCCTGAATATACAGCCATCTTAAAAGAAAGCTCAGTTTAAAATGGATATTCTTGTACTTCTGTACAAACAAGAGTATGAGTCATTACTCTAATAGATTGAAGAATCACACTACTATTTTAAACAGTGTTGGCAGTTAGAGACGGTGTCCCCATTTCTGACCTTATGCTTGTTGTGTGATGTTGCCTTGCAAGCACACAGCCTGCTAACGGGTTGCACTACATATGTTCATTTTTTTTTTTTTTACAAACGCCACCTTTGTAGGTTTCTTTTCAAGACATGTGGATTCTAATGGGGATGATATTGATCCAGCAATCCTTAGACATATGAATGGTCCCATTGACTTCACTAAGGATTACACGAATGAATGAGGATTGTAAGCTCAAGTTCTTATCTCGCTCCTAAACCTGGAAAATGCCAAACACTCTACTTCCTTTGACTGAGAGTGGCAATGGTGGTGCACAGTCATTTACCAGATTAGATCCGTGCTACTGTACACTGAAATAGTGATCAAGTTACAGAGTTATTCTGAAACAAGTAGCACCACCTTGGCTGGATGCAGAATAAGCATCTAGTGTATTTATAACTACTTCGGTAACAGACGTGAGAGATTACTACTCCTTCAACCCAATTAAGCTAGTTGTTTTTACTTGAACCACTAGCATTGTGAATGCTAACCTTTTTTTTTTTTTTAAAGGACAGATACTTGGTTACTTTATTTACAAGGTGTCAGCTAATAAACCACCTTGGGTGTTATTATACCATACTTTCAGACACTCACACAGAGATGGCTAGATTACAAAATTGTTTGATTCTTTTACAAGGAAACCAAACTGTCTGGCTGTGTAGTTACAAAAACATACAGTAAAATAACTGTACCATACATAATATTGGCATGGAAAACATACAATTTGGGTATGTGGGGGGGGGGAACCCCAGGAAGGAAATCTAAACAACTGAAGAAGACAGTTAAAATTATTTTATTACCTTTCTTTCTATCGCGGGCAAAAGCTTGGTTATTATAGCACACCTCCATCACCCTTGTGCAATTATATAACATACTCTTAGCATTTTGACCATACTGTCTAACCTGCCCTTTGTGACATGAGGTGCTTTTACATCATACAATTTCTCAGAGAGGTTTTGAATATTCCTAGACTACTACCAAATTCTACCTAAGAGGTTCCTGCTAGAGCAAATCATCCCCCCCCCAAAAATAGAGGAAGATAAGAGTTTTGATAAGTCAAGCAAATCCTCAGCAGATTTATTTAGAAGTATATGTTCTGATACAGTGAAAGTAAATACGCATCTCAAGATATACTTGGCAATGAGAAGTAAAGCCATGACCTCTATCAATTACTTAGTATCTAGCTAGAAGTAAATTCCACTGAAATTAAGATTTACTTCTAAGCAAATGTGTTTAGGCTTGACGATCCAAAGTAAACATTACTTTCGTCAAACTGAGCCTGCATTTTAAACATATTTCAAGAGTTCGAAAGGTTTTATGAAATGAAAATACTTCTCATTAAGCAAATCTTCCTCTGAACTTGATCTAAAATTGTAACCGATTGTCCCCCAAAGTAGTTTTCTGGACAGCTAATATGGCTGCATTTTTTTTCTTACCAAGAAAAAAAACAATTACAAAGTGTTTCTATTTCACCAGAGCAAATACACTGAATTAGCAGAGTTCGATAACCACATCAGATTTATATACAAAAAACATCTATATCGATACTTACAGTGACTAGGAACTAAGTTTCATTTTCCTTAGGTAAGCCTAGCTCCCATTTGCAAACACAGATGGTAGACACAAAGAAGGAGCTCTCCCCTGAGCCATGGTCTGATCGCTGTATTTGCAAGTTCATTGGAGATATATTAGGTGCCATAAAGAAAACTAAACAGGCTGGATAGCTCAAGCTCCCCCTCCCCTCCCCACACACCTATCTGTTTCTGTACTGTCAACTCAGGTCAATAATAATTGCACAAGTGTAGGCATGTATCCTTCTGACTGGCAAAGGGAAAAACAACAACCACGTACCATTTAATTGTCAGACTGGTCTAGATAATATAAGAAAGAGACAACCAACTCACCCAGCCAATTCTCTATAAACTCTCCCAAATTTTCTGTGAAGGTGAAAACAAGTATTGGCAATAAAACGAAAGGAAGAGACTAGACAAGTCTCGTTAAACGTTATTGGCCTGCTCTACTTCTTTGCATTTCTATTTTCAGCCCTTAAGCTTCGAATCTGATTAGGATGTCGGGAATGGCCTACCTTTAATCAGCCTCCTGGCACCCACCTTCTTTTTCCTTCACGTGTTTAACAGATTGAAACAAATGAGAATTACAATTTCTCTTGCACTAATCACTCCTTTGGAAAACAAAATAGCAAGTTAAGCCAGAGGTAAGGTTCTTTCTCAGAAAAATATATCCAAGAGCCATCTGGCCATGGTGACACAAATCTCAGTGGCGTCACATCTGGACTACTGCAATGCGCTCTACATGGGCCTGCCTTTGAAGAGTGCTTGAAAACTTCAGCTTGTCCAGAATGCAGTGGCCTGATTACTTCTGGGGGCAGGTTATTAGCAACATGCGACTCTCTGCGAGTGCACTGGTTTCCACACACAGTTTAAAGGTGCTGGTTTTGACCTTTAAGGCCCTAACTGGCTTGAGCCCAGGGTACTTGAACGATCATTCTCTTATACAAACCTGCCCACTTGTTAAAATCAGCTGTGAAGGGCCTCCTGGGTGTCCCTCCAAAATCAGAGACCCATTTGGTTGTGACCTGGGAGAGAGCTGTGTCTACAATCATGTTCAGGTTCTGGAACAACCCCAAGAGACATGCATCTGGCTCTATTCACCTTTCATCAGGAGAAAATAACTTTTCAACTCCAGGGTGTTTTTTAATGTGTTGTTGCTGGTTGTTTTTACTGTGGTTTTTATGCTGTCCTTCCTTTTATTGTGATTTTACTGCTGTTGTATTGTTTCTGTGCCATTGTTGTATTCGTTATTGACATTTTTTTGGGTAGAGAGACATGTTCTAAATGGTTAAAAAAAAGTAGATCAGTGCAATCCTATGCATGTCTAGTCAGAAATAAATTCAACTAAATTCTATGGGACTTGGTCCCAAGTAAATAGATTGAAGTCACAATATGTAAATTAACCAACATAATGAACCAACATCTCTAAAGTTGCTCCTAACATGGACATCTTGTACATTGTGCAACTGCACTAATAAATAAATAAATAAATAAATAAATAAATAACACGAACAGGGAATTGCTTTGGAATCAAGACGATTTTTTTCTTAATTATCAATGTTTTTAAATTATCAAAATATAACACATTTACTACATGCGTACAGTAGTTATCTGTTCTGTGTACCTAAAATGCTCTTTGTAAGAAAGACATCCAAGTGTTCTTACAGCAGAAGCCTTAGAAAACCCAGAAGCTTGCTTAAAGCAAACATTTGGCAGAAACTCAAAATCCAGTTTTGTAGCATCCGTACGTTATGCAATTTTCTTAAATCAATAAAGGAGTTTTGTGATTTTACAAAATGCTGTAATTATATAGGAGTAGTAGTGGCGGTGTCAAGTGAAATGCAAACGACTTGTAGAATGCAATAAGGAAATGCAATAACATGATCTCAGTTCACACTGGTAATATAATATATATGCTTTAATAGGATTTTGCCCAGAAACCCATTCCAAGGATATACAGTCAGTCGTGGAACTAAGTATCATGGAACTAACATGATACTTTCAGTTTTCCCTATGGGAAACAGCATGTGCAGAATACTAGGAACATTGCTTTGAAAAGGAATAGCGAACGGTTGATCACGCTGTAAGCAACAAATCTCTGGCAGGCTTAAAATACCATATACTTGTGCAAGCATGAGAAGGAGCAGCAGTCATTTGAATATTCCAAGTCTTATATTGTTCATTATTGCTGTGCATGTACAACCCACGGCCAGACCACTAGAGACAACTGGGGAGGAACTAACAGTAGGCTATTCCCCTTGTGGAACAATCCCAAGTGCTGTCCTGAGAGTAACCACTCCAAAGTAGGTTTTACAACAGCACAGAGTGGATGGATACTGAGGTCCGAGAGTACAAGATTTGTTACTGGTAGTTACATTCTTATCCACCATCCTTCAAGGAGCTCAGGACAGCCTCCATTTTATCCTCATAACAACCCTTGAGGTAGTTTAGGCTGAGCTATAGTGGCTCGTCGATGTCTCCTTCCTGTCCGATTGGGGATGTCCCCAGGCTGACCCTAACCACTATACCACACTGTGCTATCCCAGAGGATACTCTGCCAATGACACACCATCCTTTGGAATCATTCTCTGTCTTGCTGCTTCTGAAATACAGGTATCCACATGACAATTTGAAGCCCCTGCTCCAGAAAACAGAAGCATTCGCTCTTCTTAATCCCCCTTTTCAGACTAGAGGAAGCTTTTTTCCCTAGGCTCTGATTCTGAGAAATTACTGAATGGCTGTAAATAGGAGCCCTTTTGGGCTACTAGGGGTCCACCTTGAAACAGAGCTTGACTCAATTCGCGGGCATAACAGAAACCAGGTGAACCAGATCAATATGGCTATTCCAGGATACAAACTCTACAGAGGACAAGGACGGGCATATTTATTTATATTTATTTTGAAAGATTTGTATGCCGTCTTTCTGAACGATTCAAGGCAGCTCACAACAGAAATTTAAAATTACATTCAAAATACAATAAGAATTATAAAACAAAATCAGCAGAGAGCACTATAAAATACATATCAAAAACGTTAGGAAAGAGAAAAACTAGTATAATCAGAAAATAATCAAAAATAATTGGTGAAGGCCCGTTGGAACAAATGTCTTGATCCTTCTTTGAAAAAGGAGGGCGCATGATGGACCTCTGGTGAGTTCCATAGGAAGGGGTCCACCCCAGAGAAGCCCTCTTGCATGTTCCCATGAGAGGTGTTAGAGAGGCTCCGAACATTAACAGGAAGTGGAAACTGCTTTCTTCAGAAAGTGAAAGGCTTGCCCAAATGAGGAGAAGATAAAGGAACGCAAACTCTGGCAAGAGAAATGTAAGCTGAGAATAAGGGATGTGAAAAACAAATGAGCCATGCATGGCTAAAACATTACGGTAATGTTTTAAGAGGTGGCTGAACCATAGATAATGAAGGAATAAAAAGAAAGCTTAAAACAGGATGCGGAGATTGCAGAAAAGCTGAATGAATTCTTTTTATTTGTCTTCACTACAGAAGACATAGGGCAAATATATGCATCCCTCAACAGACCTTCTCAAGGAGGCAATATGAAGAACTGAGCCAAAGAGAAAAGACAAGGGATGAGGTTCTAGTGTATTCAAATTAACAAATTGCTGAGCCCAGATGGCATCCACCCAAAAGTTCTTAAGGAACTCAAATGTGAGATTGCTGAGCCTCTAACAAAAATGTGTTACTTGTCTTTTTAAATTGACCTCTGTGTCAGAGGACTGGAAGGTAGCCAATGTAATACTGTACTGATATTTAAAAAGTGGTCCAGGGGGAATCTGGAAAACGACAGTCTGGTTGGCTTAATGTCTGTTCCAGATAAACTGCTGGAAAGCATAATTAAAAGGTACATATAGTTATATATACAGAAGAACAAGCCTTGCTGAAGGAGAATCAGCATGGTTCCTACAGATTTAAGTTCTGTCTCATTAACCTTCTGGAGCTCCCCGAGAGCATCAAAAGGCATATTGACAGAGGCGATTTAGTTGATGCTGTATACTTGAACTTTCAAAACGTTTGACAAAATCTGTCATCAAAGGCTATCATGTAAACTTCATAGTCATGAAATAAGAGGACAGGTCCATGAATTGATAACAGGTTAGGATTAAAGAAGAGAAAATGGGGTAGAAATAAATGGGCAATTTTCACAGTGCAGGGAAGTAAGGAATGGGGTCTTTCAATGGGGTCTTGGAATCGCTTGTTCATAAATGATCTGGAATTAGGAATAAACAGTGGAGTGGGCAAGTTTGCAAATGACACTCAAATATTCAAGGTGGTAAAAACCAAAGCAAATGGTGAAGAGATCCAAAAAAATACCTCTTTAAACTGGGTGAATGGGTAGCCAAATGGCAAATGTTCTTCAGTGTAAACAAGCGTGAAGTGATGCATGTTGAGGCAAACCCCCCCCTCAACTTCACATATATATTCTGGGGGGGGGGCTATCAGATTAAATTTACAAAATTATGATTACTGTACACACAAAGCTGGGTAATTAATTACCACTAGTTTAATAGCAATACATCAGCAGCTACGGGCAGCCAGATAGACAAATCAATTCCTTGGATTTACAGACTAGCATTCATTCCAATCCAGTGCTTTATCAACTGGTGTGCAATGGCTTGTTGTGGTGGGATAAAAAAAGCACTCTGGTTCCTTGTATTGAGAATTTCCACAAGCTGAAACACACAAAAATTTGGTTAGGATTGTTATAATTATTATGCTAAGCCCTGTATTCACTTCTTTTTGTTGCTTTTATACTTTCATTGAAGGTATCTCCTGCTTTTTGTGTTATTTTGTCACAGTTCAAAGAGCAAGTCTGCAAATCCTATAGGATTCTTCATCAGCATCAACATGGCCACCTACAGTTTTGTGATTTTGGGAATACTGCATCTGGCCAAAAGAGAGACACTTCTGAACTCAGGAAGAGGATGTTTTTTACCAACCGACAATGGGAAACTGAGGAGTGAAATGCCCTCCAACACGGGCAGCCCAATCCTGCCTAGGGCCACTGCAGCGTGCAAAAGCACGCTGCGCCGGATCCTAGGCAGGATCGGGCCAGCGCTGGCAGAGCTGGGGCTTACCTCAGGGGAAAGGAACATTCATGGGCCTTCTTGGATGTGTGCCGGCAAAATGGCTGGCACAAATCCAAGGAGCCGGTGTCAGCCTGGGATAGGGGATAAGATTCGGTGGAGTGCGCTGTCGATAATCCCTCCCCTATCTCTGCCCGGGCGGGTCAATCATCCCCTCCCGTTCCTCCCTCCTCACGCCCCTGCCCGGCACAGGACTTCTCCCTAAGAAGCTACTGCTGTAGTGACTTTCTCTCTCTCTCTCTGTGGAAAGAAAGCCACAGACCTTTGTAACTACTCTGCTAGTGACCTGACTGAACTGCAGAAAAGCACCATGGACTTTTTCTTGAAAATATCAGAATGCTATTATTGCTTCATAGAGTTTATTTTTTTAAAAAAGGGAAAAATGAATGTACAGTGTTTATTTATTTAAAGAATTTATATTCCGCCTTTCTCCCAGCAAGGGCACTCAAGGGGGCTTACAACAAAACATTAAAATACATATATACATTAAAATAATTAAAAACAAATAATTAAAACAAACAACCCCAGTGGGTCACCTATATTTACATTTGTTAAAAGCCATTTGTTAAAAAGCCAGCCCACCATGTCAGACATCGAATGCTAACTTAAATAAAAACGTCTTAAGGCCCCGCCGAAAGGTCTCTAAAGAGGGAGCCATTCTTAATTCCAGGGGGAGGGAATTCCATAATTGGGGCGCCATTGCCGAGAAGGCCCTATTCCGTGCCGCCATCCCCTTCACATCTGTCAATTGCGGCACGGTTAACAGGCCCCCCCCGATGACCTCAGAGTGCGGGTTGGATTGTAGGGAAGGAGGCGGTCCCTCAAATACCCTGGACCCGAGCCGTATAGGGCTTTAAAAGTCAAAACTAGCACTTCAAATTGTGCCCGGAAACAAACCGGCAGCCAGCGTAGCCGCCGAAGCAACGGTCGGACTGAGTTGAACCGACAGGCCCCGGCAACCACCCGGGCCGCCGCGTTCTGCACTAGTTGCAGTTTCCGAACAGTCTTCAAAGGCAGCCCCACATAGAGCGCATTGCAGTAATCTAATCTAGATGTCACTAGGGCATGGGTCACTGTGGCCAGGTCTGCGCGATCCAAGTACTGTCGCAGCTAGCGCACCAGCCGAAGCTGGGCAAAAGCCCCCCTGGCCACAGCCGCTACCTGGGAATCCAGGAGCAGCTGCGCATCCAGGAGAACCCCCAAGCTGTGGACCTACTCCTTCAGAGGGAATACAACCCCATTCAGAGCAGGACGATGATCCAATACCTGAGTCGTAGACTTCTGGACCAGAAGAACCTCTGTCTCAGCAGCGGAACTTCGGTGGAGTGCGTGGAGCAGGAGTTCCAGGCGCTCGGGCAGCGCGCGCGGAGCACTCACTGTTGGGAAGTGCTGCGCTGTATCGGCCCTCCCTTCCTCCCTGGAGCCTGTTCGGCTCCAAAATGAGTCCGAAATGGGCGGGGGTGCAAATTGGGCGGGGGGGGGGGGCGACACGACGCAGGCCCTGCCCCCACGCGCCGGGCGGGCGTCCGGCATTTCTGCTCTGTCTTATCAGGATTTAATTTCAGCTTATTTGCTCCCATCCAGCTCCCAACTGCCTCCAGACAACGATTCAGGACATCAACCGCACCCTTGGAGTCGGGTGGAAAGGAGAGAAAGAGCTGGGTGTCATCAGCATACTGATGACTGCCTACCCCAAACCCCTGGATGACCTCTCCCAGCAGCTTCATATAGATATTAAACAGCATGAGGGATAGAATTGACCCTTGTGGCACCCCACACCTGAAGGGCAAGGGTGCTGAACAAGCATCCCCCAGCACCACCTTCTGGGATCTATCCACCTCAGAACGGTGCCTCCAAGCCCCAACCCAGCCAACCAACCCAGAAGGACACCATTGGTCAATGGTGTCAAAAGCTGCCGAGAGGTCCAGCAGGACCAACAAGGACGCACTCCCCCTGTCCAGTCCCCGGCGCAGGTCATCCACCAAGGCGACCAAGGCAGTCTCTGTCCCAAACCCCGGCCTGAAGCCAGACTAGAATGGATCCAGATAATCAGCTTCCTCCGAGACCCTCTGGAGCTGAGACGCCACTACCCGCTCGATCACCTTGCCCAGAAACGGGATATTTGAGACTGGCCGGAAGTTGTTCAAAATAGTGGGATCCAAGGAGGGTTTCTTCAGGAGGGAGCGCACCACCGCCTGCTTCAAAGACGGCGGCACCACCCCCTCCCTTAGAGATTAATTTACCACCCTCCCCGTCCACTCAGCCAGCTCCGCCCGGGCAGATCTAATCAGCCATGCCGGACAAGGGTCAAGCGGGCAAGCAGACGGTCTCACGCTCCAAAGAATCCTGTCCACATCCTCAGGTTCTACAAGCTTAAATTCACATATTACACTTCATTTCTCAGCGAGTACAGGTAAGAATGTATGAATATGAGGCCATAGCTCAGTGAAAGAGCACGTTTGGCCAGTCTCAAATATCCTGTTTCTGGGCAAGGTGATCGAGCGGGTAGTGGCGTCTCAGCTCCAGAAGGTTCAATCCCTGGCATTTCCAGGTAGGGCTGGGAAAGACCCTTCTCTAAGGCCCTGGAGAGCTGCTGCCTGTCAGTGTAGACAACACTGAGTTAGATGGACCAGTGGTCTGACTCAGTATAAGGAAACTTCCAATGAATTTAATCAATCTGCTATTTATGTTGGCCCATGAACAATGGAAAAGGAACACATCAAGTGCTGGAGAAGTGATGTTTGGGAGGCAGATTACTTTACGTTGCAAGTGTAATATTAACCCAAGAGATGGAATATCTTTAAATAAATGGAAATTGTTCTAATGGTCACTTTTGCATCTTTTGGTGACAGGGTGGCAGATACACTAAAGCGGACTCTGCCTAGGGAAAGCCATGCATCTTTAACGCTTGTTTTTGGAACGTCTGTATCTGTGCAACTTATTGGCAAGACCCATGGGCTCAATAATGGAACTGTCTATACCAATTCATTTAGCAACACATAATTTTCAATTTCGATGTAATCGCTATACAATAGGAGAGTACGAGGAGTCATTTGGCCTCCTGAAAAAAGCACATCCATATTGCATGCCCTAACTGATACAGTCAGAGGGCAATCAATAAGGAAAGGAAATTAAATTGAACTTTACCTGTTCTCTACTGAACCAGCGGGCATCTTCTATTTCAATGTTGTCAACTTTAATTTCTGTAGACACTGCAGCCGCTATGCATCCAATCATTAGGGAGGAGGGCATCGGCCATGGTTGACAAGAGACATACTGAACATGGCCCACTTTAACTCCACTCTCCTCCTCTACTTCTCTTCGAACAGCATTTTCAATCGTCTCTCCTAATCAAAGAAAGGAAAAACAGATAACTGACAAAGCTCCAAGCTAGGATTACATCCTGTGCTTTCAAGGCACTCAAAGATTTGAAGTGCTGTTGAACAGCTATCCACAAATCAGGACACACATTGGAAGTCAGGGAATTGCAACAAGCAAAGGCAGGGAACATTTGCAACATGAAAACTCATCCACAAAAACATCAGGACGCCAACAGCAATGCCAGTCAGTGCTTTAGTGGGTGCAAATCGACCACACATCTTTGCAGCCTTCCCTGTAATTGTTTTTACAAGTCAGAAAATATATTCTCAAGTATTATCTTAAACGTTTCCAAAATACACATCCCAGGTGATTTTTACTGTACATGGTTAAATTGGACGTTACACAGAAGGTCTCTGACTTATATCACAATCCTAGGCATGTCTACTCAGAAGCAAGTCTCACTGAATTCAATGGAACTTACTCCCAGGTGAGTGTGTATAGGATTGTAGCCTTACTGATGTTTGAGTTATGAACATCCAACTTACAAACAAGTTTGTTCGGGGCTTTGAAGCAAGTGCAGCTGTGAAGAGATCAGCAAAAAAACAAACAACTGAAGCTGCTTGGAGACCATCTGAGCAGCTCAAGAACTTTGAAAATAGCAACCCCTTGCTGTGGCAATGGGGAAAAACAACAGCTCAATAACATTGCATAACATTGAAAATCTGGAGATTCCTGGGGGCAAAAGGGAGAGAGAGGAGATAGGGGAAGCCGTCACTGTGGCCAAGGCTGACTGGGCAGAAAGCTGAGATATTGCGAGGCACAGGGGGGCATTAATACTATATGAGAAAATGTGGTCCTGAATGGAGGCTACTCCAACAACAGAATAACACAACACAGCCACCTTTTACCATTACCAAGTAGGAAAGTAGGGAGAGGAGAGCTAAAGCAGAGTTTGATCGAGGCCCCCTACAGCTGCCATCTACTCTCTTTAAAAAACAAACCCAGAGAAAATATTACAGACTAACAGTGCAATTCTGTCTGAGACACGACCAGCGGAACTTTTGTTTTGATGGCGCCAGGTGTCGCAAACATGCCATAAGGAACATTCTTACAACAGCGCCTTCTGTGTTGTAATTGCTTTGGCCCAGTGGACTCGCAAGAGTCATACTTTTGCCCACAGGCAAGTCTTTGGAATTACAGTACTCTGGCTCCCCGAGTTATGGAAGTCCAAGTTATGGATGGCTGCGTTGGCACTTTCGCGCAGATGCAGTAATCCTTTGGTGGTGCTTTCGTGCAGACGTGGTAGTGCTGGGCTGGCACAAATTGGATGTTTCGACTTAAGTACAGATCCTTGGAACCTAACTGTACTTACGGCACAATCCTGCTTAATGCTGAGCCGGTGGAGCAAGTGCTCCACCAGTGCAGGGTGTCACAAATGTGCCGAAAGGCACGTTTGCAGCACCTGTGGAGTAAGTGGCACCAGCGCTGAGGCAGGCGCAACTCACTCCGCCGGCAGATGAGGATCTGGCTGCTGGATACAGGTAGGTCCTGTGCCGGGCGGCGCAAGGGCATGGGAAGGACAGGCCAGGGTGGCAGGCCTGACTAGCCTTACATGGCCTCCCCGGATTTGCGCCGGCCATTATGCCGGTGCACATCCGAGGAGGCCCATGACGGCTGCTGGGGCTCTCCCCAGGGGAAAGGGACAAATGTCCCTTTCCCCTAAGGTGTGCACCAGCTCTGCAGGCGCAGGTCCGATCCCACGCAGGATCAGGCACAGCGGGCTTAGCACGCTGCGGCAGATCTTAGGCAGGATTAGGCTGTTAGTGTATTGGACAAACTCCAGGAACTCAAACCTCATGGCTTACAAATGCTGTCTGTTTAAATGAACAGTGGAACAGATTTCATATCCTGTCAACTTCCAAGATGCTTGTCTGAAGCCCTGGAGAGCCACTACCAGCAAGTGTACCTTATCCTGACCTTGATGGACTAATTAGTAGAAGGCAGCTTCCTATGTAACTAGTGATGTGCAATGCATAAAGATTTCACAAAGGTGTTACAGACATTGAAATTAAAATCTCAAAGAGCTCTTGCCTGCATGCATACGTGCGCGCACATACACACAGGTAAATAAAAAATAAATGAATAATTGAAAGACACTCAACTGATCTTATATCTTTATACTACGGCTTTACACAGTAACACCATTATACTTAACATCTGCAGTGCATAGAGCTTTCTTAGTGTGCAAAGCACTTCACTTGAATTATCTATTACAACAATCCTGTAAGGTAAGTATTATTATTGCCATATTGGAGCTGGGGTTGAGAGGCTATGGCTTGCCTAAGGCCACCTAGTGAGTTCATGGCAGAGGCAGGATTTGAACGGAGGCAATCCTGTGTCGCAGCTCAGTCTCTTAGCCACTGTACGACACCAGCTCTCGTGGTTTGCTACAGGTCACCCAAAATTCAAATTTAAAAAGTGCTATTTAGAAATCCAAAGGCAAAAGGGTAATTTTATATTTAAATATTGTGGGACAGAAGTGAACAAAAATTTAAGTTGACATGATATATACAAAGAAAACCTCACCAGGCTCCACAAATCCAGCAAGGCAAGAAAACATGCCTGAAGGAAATCTTTTTTTTCTTCCCAAAAGACAATGGTTACCATCTGGATGAATTACTTGCATGATCACTACAGGATCTGGAATACAGGTAAAGGATATTCATATTTAAATTGTGTCAAAAGACAGTAGCAGAGAGCATCAATGCAGCCATTCTCACTCATTATTCATATCTCCTTTAAAAGCTTGAAACCCAATTTTCTAGAAGCCCCGTAGCTAGTAACCTTATTGCAGGTTCTTTAAAAATACGTAGTTACCTGTTTTTGTAACATGGATGCCTTGCGGGGATATAGCTAAGTGGTCCAAAAGTGAAAGTCAGGGGAGATAAATTACCCGCAACTGCAGCATGCTTTTGATGAAAAAAGTCAAACACAAAAAACAACAACCCCCCCCCTGAAATAAGTGACCTAGTTACACACTCAACAGAAAGAAGCGACTTAATCAGCAAGAATTCTTGCCTTCAGCTTCTTCCAGTCACAGATTAATGGGCAATTGGAATATATTACCAAACGCAATGCAGAGTTTACAGCACAGTAAGAGTCGGCTTCCTTCATACCGGTAGCTGTGTTATGCCAGCATCTTTTCCAAGTACAGTATTGCTTGAAACTCTCATTCTCTGTTTTGCCTTTTCTCTACACAATTTTCCTCTTGGCATTTTGTTTGTTTCTTTTCCCCTTCTCAGTTAGATTTCCTTTTACTTTCTTGAAGGGGATAAGCTTCGCTAGAGTGTTTTTGCTCGACAAGATCTACAGCATGCTAGAGGCATGATAGAAACGTCACTTCCTCTTATTGGTTATGAAAAAAAAAAAACGCAGCCCGGGATCCATTGCTTTCCCCCTGCTTCCTATGCAGGGTTTCCAGGTCGCCACCCATAGAAAGAACCTGTCAAAAAGCTCTTGGGCACTGAGAAAAGGTGCAACGGCTCCCACTCTACTGCTCCACCAGTCCTGTTATCCGCCTTCTTCCTTTGGGTCTACAATGAGCAGAACTCTAATTTTGATTCATAGCAGGGCTGGGCTACAATCAGCAAAGGAGCAACATGGTGGGGGGACGTGGTGCCTGCATCTTCTCCCTGTGGTTTGCGGTTCTGAAAGAAACAGGCACCATCTCCAGGTGGACTCAGTAACCCAGTTCCTTCAGACTTTGATATCCACACTTCTTGCTACATTTTCCCCCTTCTATTGGCTTCTCAACTTATACTTTTTCCTTCCTGTCAAAATGACTGATATGACAATCCCATTAGGTAAATATGTTTCAAAGACTGATGACCTGTGCAAAATGTATATGCTGTAAGGCATCCAGCAGTAGTTGCAAATCCTGCTGACTGATTGTTTTGTTAAGGAAATGTCACCAGGAACACAACTGTTGACTCAGCGCTCTTGTACACCTCATCATGCTCACAAACTCTTTCCACTGTGTAGGCCTTGGAAGATTTAAGAACTGCTCATTACCAGCTTCAACTAACTTCTCTGTAAAATTTAAAGAGCCAAACCCAAAACGTGTAGAGAGCTCGAAAGAGAAGGTGGAGCTAGACTAAGCAGCTATGCAGAATTGTTAAGATGTGAAAGCAAAACAACAGGCAAACATTTGTTAGAATAAACTACCAGAAAACATGCCAGGATGCAACTAAGGCAAGGCACATGTAGTAGAGCAATTATTTAACTTCCAGAAGTTACTTTATAGCTGCATTGCATTTCCACCTCCTATGTTCCAATAAAGGGGTCTTATCATGGTTGAGGTCTGATCTTCTTATTTTGTAATAAGAACATACTGGAGAAAGTACCGTATTTCTTCGAGTCTAAGGCGCCATCGATTCTAAGGCGCACCTTTACTTTCAGTACCACCAGCAGGGGAAAAAAATCCATCGATTGTAAGACTCACCTCCCTTCATTGAATCTACCCGCTCAGCACCAACTCTCCCCAGCATGTCTCCTGCAGCTGAGGATGACTGAGTGCACTGCCTTTGCAAAGCATTTCTGGCCCCGCCAGAAAGTGCAATTTCCTTCGTTACCTGGGCTTCGGGGAGCTTCAGGGAGGCCTGCGCAACCCTCTGCAGGCCTCCCTGATCTTCAGTTCAGCAAAAAACAGCGATTTTTGGGCATTTCTGGTTTTTGCGAAAACCGGAAATGGTTGAAAACCACTGTTTTTTGCCGAATTGAAGATCAGGGAGGCCTGCAGAGGGTCGTGCAGGTCTCCCTGAAGCTCCCCCAAGCCCCAGTAAGTAAGAAGATAGCATTTTGGGGTGCTTTTTGGAGACCTTCGATTCTAAGACGCACCCCATTTTTTGAAATGCTTAATTGGGAAAAAACATGCGTCTTAGAATTGAAGAAATACAGTAATCTAGCTGGAGCTTTGTTTTCCCCCCTTTGGAATGAAGTTTATAAGCTCATCTGCTTATTGCACATGGTGACAACCCCTTCTCTTTTTCCTTCACAAATGCCGTTTTGCAGGGCAGATGGGAGAGCATTATTTGCAGGACAACTGCACAATTGAGAAGCACAGGAAATAATTTCAGAATGCAAGGACTGCAGTGGCCCACACTGTGAGTTCCCTTACTGCTACCTTGTGAAGACACAGCGAAATGCCTGTAATTTTCTTACCAACTCTTGGATAGCACGTATTGTGAATCCCCTGATGGCTGGGACAGTCTCCTTTCAAGCAAGCTTTCCTGTAGCCTCCATCTTCCAACTTAGTCGCACTGCCACAGGTTGGGCAGAACTGATACCGGCTATCCCACGCTAAAACAGATCTTGCCTGCGCTACGATTCCTTAAAAATGAATGCAGAGAGAAAAGATCGACATGTTGATTTCTTTAATTGTGTATACACTGCAATATGTACTTTCTAATACACTGTGAAAATTGATATAAGAATTGTTTTAAGTCGTGCGACTAACAACTGATTTAATTTAAGCACTCATTCACGTACTACACTAGTCCCTAGATATTTTCTATGGAGATTCAATCAGGGTGCAATTCTATACGCACTTACCTGGGAGTAAATCCCATTGAACTCAATGGGGCTTCCTTCTGGGTAGGCATGCCTAGTAATTAACAGTGCAATCCTATCCAACTTACACCACCAGTGTAACCAGCGGGGGAGGGCAGGGTGGGAGGCTTTGGAGTGGGGATTTGAATCCCCTTTGGAGGGGATTTGAATCCACTTTCCGTTCTGGGGCCTCCCGTTCTCGCTGCACCACTGGTTACACCGGTGGTGTAAGTTGGATAAGATTGTGCTGTAAGGCAGATGCATGTTACAGGTGCAATAACTCATAAAAAACAATGCAAACCCCCCCTCCCCCCCCCCACAACCCACTTCTACTGGAACTGTACCATGAGTATACTATTCTTGTCTCTTTCCCCCCATTAACCAAGACTTGCTTGGCACCTTACCAGCTTCATTTTCAGAAAACTGCAGCAGTGCAGGCATTGGTGGCTGAAGGAAATAGCAGTCCTGATGCTCCTGAATAAATCTCTCAGCAGCAGGAGCATCTATACTGAGAGCAAACCATGCAGCTAGCCCATTGTACTCATCGCTGTTTGGATCATTCCCATTCAGAGCTGGAAGGAAGTCACTTTTCACCGGAATTTCTAGTCCAAGAAAAATCAAGGAGACATTTGCAGGCTGCCCCAGGTATTCTTTTACATCCTTGTAGTAAAGCCGATGAAGTTTAATTTTTGGATACTGGGAGCTACTCTCACCACCATCTGATGTAGCTAATGGACTTAAGTTTGTAAAAAGGATGTATACAGTAGTTGGCTCCTTCTGTTTTATGTCTAGCCATTTAGAATCTGGCCTTTTCTCACTCTTTCTATCCAGAAACGTTCTGCAAAAATAGTTTTCATGCTCTCTGACTTCACTGGTCAGGAAAAATGGCTCCAGTCCACCCTTCACATTAGCAAGTAAATTAGCTATGTTCTTATAGCCCCAAAAGGTAGCAATCTCCAGTGCAGTCTGGTTTGATTTATTGGTCACAGACCTGTCACACCTAGAATAAAAAAAGAGGATACATTTAAAAAAAGTTTCAGCTTCTTAGTATGAGCATTGTTTATTTTTCATATAAACTTTATAATGCTCTGGGTGCCACAGAGCTCATGTTGTGCAACACCAGAAGCTATGGTATGTTCACATTTTGTATTATGGCATTTTCTATTGTTTGCCATCTTGGATGCCTTGTTCACAAGGGGAGTGGTGGGATAAAAATATTTTAAATAGCTAAATAAGAGCCATGATGCCCAAGGGAGGCAGGGCTTGTACATCACAGTACATCACAGCTTGTAGGAACTACTGCCATTTTCTCCCGCAGGTCATGAACAACAGCAAGATATATTTGGGGAGGGCTGACGCTCAACAGGAGAGGTACTGAAGCAGCATTCCATGTCGAAACAGTTTCTGGGAACACTCCTTGTCATACTGGTGATGCAGCAACAGATCATTTTTCCCTTTAAGAAATTATTTTTGTAGTAATCATTCTAGATCTCTCTTTCCAGACCTGCTTAATTAGTCCCAGTACTGATGCTGAATTTCACAAAACTAAAGACATCAATACACGCTATCATTTATCCAGGGCCAGCCTTAGCTTGAAGTGAGCGAAATGCTCGCGTCAGGCAGCAGTTTGGGGGAGTAACCAATTGACAGGCGGTGCCCCCGCCACTGTCTTCTCCTCCTCCCCGACCCCTAGCTGCTTAGGAGGAGAGCTGCAGCTAGGGGAGGAGAGCGGGCAAGGAGAGGGAGGTGTGGCTATCAGCCTCCATACCTAGAGCTCAAGCTTGCTGCCTCTTGCCTGTGCCATTTCTTCTGATTTTTTTTTAAAGCTATTTTTAAGCTGAAGAAATGGAACGGAGATGGTAATAACTGTGTACTAATTGTGCAATCTTATGCACAGTTAGTCAGGAATGGGTCCTGCAGAGGTCAGTGGAACTTACTTCTGAGTAAAAATGCATACGACTGGACCGTCAATACTATCCAAATTTCACCCAGACTGGAATGACAAGGTCAGGGCTTTAAGTTATCACTATATCCTGAGTTTTTTGAGAAACGTTCTCACATTGTGAGTCTGTCAGAACATGAATGGGTGGTTATCTGAACTCACCCTCTTATTTCCCCTGGATGGCACACAAAGAGATCAATGAAAGTATCTCTGTGCACACACTGTTCACAGAATAAAAAACCCTGAAATATAAGAGGATTTTATTTAATCTCTTTTTATATTCCAATTTTAACTTCACTCTGAAGTTAAAAGTTTATACAGATTTAGCAGGATTAAAATGACAAAATTAAACAACCCAGAACTATTCTGCGGCAACTTTCAACATGTCATGGAATATGTCAGGAATCCGAGTAATTAATTTTCTTACCCCTTTTCCAGAAGAGCTTGCACAATTTCAAAGTGCCCGTTCCGAGCAGCATACATCAAGGCTGTCCAACCATTCTCAGCAGCTTTATTGATAAGGGATGGAGAATGACTGAGCAGGCTTGTAAGCTTGACCTTGTCTCCAACAGCAGCAGAATTGAGAAGCTCAGAAATCAATTGTTGTTTTGGATTCCCTTGAACATCTGCCATTTTCTGCGTCGCTCAAAACATAATAGAATGTTTAAACAACATAGTCAGGGTTGTGGATCTGGTTTAATATCGTGTTGCCATATTATTTAAATATCAGTTCAATTAGATAACTGAAAAGATTTGACAGAACTGCAAGGGCTGAGCCTCAGAGGAATCTGCAATATTGGCTGTTTACAGAGTTGCTTTCCAGTTAATGTAGTGTCAAGCAGAGTATATGAAAGCACAGGATACGAAAACTTTGGTTAACCCTTTGTTGTGCACCAATTCTTTGGAACAACTTCTTTTAGAAGAAAAGGCTGTTGATATCTTGCTAAGCTAGGCTTACCATATCGCCGACCGGGACGCTCCGTTTTGCCCTTAAGGGGCGGGGCGGGGGGAAGGGAACAAGAGCGCGCCCGGGCGTTCTGTGCACAATTCACTAGGAGTATGTCCTACTGAACGCAAAGCGAGTTATAGCACAATCCTATGCAGGTCTACTCAGAAGTAAGTCCCACTGTGTTCAATGAGACTTGCTCCCAGGAAAGTGTGTCTAGGACTGCAGCCTTAATACTGAATAAATTTGTACAGGATTGCACTGCATAGTATATTTTGAAAGATTATTTTGGAAAAATACATAACCTGTTTTATTTTCAAACTGAGTTATAGTTTTTAAAAATGCCGAATTTTTAATTTAAAAATAAATTGAAGAATGTTGATTGAATTTCAAGCTTATTTTTTAGATTATTCTACTTATTATACAACACATACTGTACTTGATTTTTATAATACTACAGGTGTCCCCCGGTTAATGATGGTTCGTTTAATGACGATCCACATATACGACCCCCAGCACAGTGGCTTACAAAAGGTCGCTGCTGCTTGCCCCTGAACCTGCTGCTGATCACAAAAATGGAGGCAGGAAGCACTCACGGACCATTTAAAATCCTTTTTAATTCACATTTTTAATTCCCTAGTCCATCAGCTGTTAGGAGCTAAACATCAAAGCACTATCTGGAGTACTTGCCCTTCATTCCCTATTAAGCCTGCAATGTATTACATTGTGGGTGAAATCCACCGTAAGGATCCGGCCGGTGGTCCATGGTCGCCCATCAGATCCTACCCCTGTTCCGGGCTGCGCTGCTGCGGCCCAGAGGTCTACTGGGGGAAGGGGACGTTTGTCCCTTCCCCGGATGTAAACCGGGGCAGGACCAATCAGCCTCCTCGGATTTCCGCCAGCTAAACAGCTGGCGGAAGTAGTAGGAGGCCGTGTAACGGGGGACGGGGATATGGCGGACGCCATCCCTGCCCCCTCCCAATGGCAGCTTCTACGTGTGCACCCCCGAATTTCGGCGGCAAATCGAGGCTCTTAAAGGGGAAAGAAGCTTTGCCGCCGAAATGAAGGAAAAAAAAAACGGACCGTTGCAGTTTGCCGCCGAAAAGGCTCTTAAAGGGGAAAGAAGCTCAGAGCTTCGCTACAGCCAGAGGGAGCCAGAGCTGTCTTTCTTCCCCTTCCAATCGCTGGCACAAATCACGGCTGTTCTGACAGTCTCATCCAACCTTTCTTCCGCTGCAGGTTGGTAAATATGTCTTCCTTGTGTTTGATCGTCAAATGGCTCCCTTTATTGCATTTGTCACAGCCAAGATTAAAGTCCCCCACAGACTGAGTTCTCCATTTCCCAGCAAGAGCTACTAGCTTTTCAGAGACCCAAAGAAGATTCAAAGAAGAGATTCAAAGAAGAGAAGGAGCAGAAGATTGCTGTCCTGGAAGAAGCAAAAGCAACAGTTGAGGGAGAGGTAGGAGAGCTCCGAGCAAACCTAAGGGAAGTGGAGAAGTCTCGCAAGGAAGCTTGACTTTTATGGTAGTGGAGCAGAGAGAGCTCTGGCAGAGGCAGCATCACCATCACAAATGTCTTTCTTGCTGTTTAACTTGCTTCTGAAAGTCCCCTTAGACTTTGATCTTCCATCACAATTCTTGCCCTTAATGTCTCCCTTCCTAAATACCTCAACTTCTCCTTTTCATTTCCCCTTAGGATTCTTAGTGCTGCTTTCCCAGTTTAAAGCGTCCTCAGATCTGATGCCCTTAATAAATGATGTAACCTGCATGGTTTATTCTGTTTTCAGCAAATGGGCAGAATCTGAATCTTCTGATTTTAGAATCCGGTAGCTTTCTGCTGCCAATCCAAATTAGTCTATGGATAAAGATGAACATATCAAGCTGTCTTGAACTGACTCAAACTAGCAGGCCTGGTGTCAACACATGGTATCGTTGGGCAGATGCTCGCACCCTGCCAAGGCCCATGTTTCCCTACTGCATGTTGCTGTAGGATGCATTGCATGTTGTTTTATTAGAGAGTATTGTTTGAAAGAATTTATTTTAAATTGTTTTTTACAGTAATTTTAAAGTAATTGTTTACTTGTCCTGATCTGACTTTTTTAAGTCGTTCATGAATTTCTATAGTCTGAGTTGTGATTTTAAAGTGTTAGATGCATTGGGCGCCATGAATTCTTCTGAGTGACCTTGAGCCACTCTCTTTGATGCCTGGATGTTTAGACTACGTGCTAGGAACTGTTTTTCTTCTTCTTTTCAGAACGCAAAAAAGCAAACATGGAAAAAAAAAAAAGAGCAAGTGGCGCCCTTGGCAGGAAACTCAGGGAGCAGAAAAAAAGGCTGCAATGAAGCATACAGGAAGTATGCTAAAGTACAAGAAGGCTTCATCTGAAAGTACAACGTCACAACAGCAAGTGGACTCTGACGAAGAAGGAGAGCCTATGGAGTTAGCACCTGAGCCCTCAGTGGGCACCTCAACAGTGGAGGAGGAGCCAGTACCTGGAACCTCGAGAGAACTGGAGCCGGTACCTGGAACCTCGAGAGAACTTGAGCCAGTACCTGGAACCTTGAGAGAGTGGGAAGAGGCAGCAACTTTGTATTCCACTGCACAGGAAGAGACTGACACTGGAACTTTAGCAACAGAAGACAGTGATGCATTAGAGCATCTTCTGACTGATATTTTTGAGAGTTCCTCAGAGAGTTCAGAGAGTGCATCTGATTCTGAGATTGAGGAGGAGGAAAATGTGGTGGAAGAAGCAATATTCAATGACATTGCAGCATGGCCCATCCCCTTGCCTGATGACTTAAGGCTGAGCATAGTGAGGCTTGGAAGTGCAAAGTTTCAGAATAAGGAAGGACCATTTCCTGTTGTTAAAAGGCGGAAGGAGGACAAAAGGGTACAAGAGAACGTTGGAGCCTCTCTGGTTCTACAGAGAGAGCTCACGTGGGGACAAAGCCCTAAGAACCTGGATGGTCTACTCAAAGTCCACAAAATCCCTGTACTGTTTCTGCTGCCGACTGTTCGCAGACAGGCCTCCCAAAAGAAAGATAATCTCACTTTTCATTACCGGATTTGACCATTGGTGGAAAATGAATCCCAGAGTCCGCGACCATGAGAAATCTGAAGCGCATCTGGCAAGCTTTGAGAAGTGGAAGGCATTAGAAATGGGCCTGCAACTTGGAAGAACCATTGATGCGGTTACTCAGTCTGCAAAAGAACTGGAGGTAATCCAATGGAGAGAGGTGCTACATCGCCTTCTGGTCTTGGTCTTATATCTGGCGAGACAGAACCTTCCCTTCCATGGTCACAAGGAGGACCTCACGGAGGATAACAGAGGAAACTTCCTCGAGTTGGTTGAGGTTTTTGCAGGAGCTGACGGAGTGCTGATGAAGCACCTTATGAATTTGAGGGCTGCTGTTCCACGAAAAAGAGCAGTATCCTACCTATCTCCCACAATTCAAAATGAATTCATTGCCGCACTAGCGAGGCACGTGAGGGGGAAGATACTGTCAGACATTAAGAAAGCCTCATTCTATGGAATGATGTTTGACACCACTCCTGACATTTCACACAAGGACCAGATGAGTGAAGTTATAAGGTTTGTTCACATCGCTGAGGACAAGACTGTGAGCGTGAAGGAGGTGTTCCTGGGTTTCTTCCGCGTTGATGGTAAGACGGCTGAAAACCTCACAGCAGCAATTTTAGGAAGACTGGAAGAGGATGACCTAGACATTAAGCTTTGTTGTGGCCAGGGATATGACAATGCAGCAAATATGGCAGGTGTTCATGGCGGTGTTCAAGCTAAAATAAGAGCCATAAACCCGAAGGCCTTATTCGTCCCTTGTTCAAACCACTCACTTAACCTTTGCGGTGTCCACTCTTTCTTAAAAACAAATTCCTCCTTGAGATTTTTTGGGATGATTGAGCAGCTGTACGTGTACGTGTCAGCCTCAGATGTGCGCTGGAAAGCCATGAAGAAAGGAGCAGGCGTAACAGTAAGGAAGCTGTCAGTAACAAGGTGGAGTGCACATTATGAGAGTGTGCGCGCAGTGCATAACAATCTTCCTAAGATTGTGAAAGTATTAAAAAAGTTGCTTTTGAACCCAAACAGCACCATAGACACACGCACAGGCGCAGACAATTTGATTGAAGGCATGTCTACGTTTCCTTTTATGTGTTACCTGTCATTCTGGAATGAAGTGCTGTTTCAGGTGGATAAGGTTCAAAATTTTCTTCAGACACCTGGAATCAGCCTAGAGCAAACAGTATTTCAGCTACAGTCTTTAAAACTGTTTTTGGAGCAGGATCGCATGAAGATTGCAGAGAGGGCCATTGATTTCGGAACAAGCACTTGCAAGAAGATGCATGTCCAAATAGAGAAAAGGATCAGCAAAAAAAAAAAACAGAATGGCTGGAGAAAAAGCAAAGGATACAGGGTTGTCATGGACACTGGAAATCAAAAGGGCAATGCTGGAATGCCTGGACAATTTCCATCAAGAGATTGAGAACCGCACCCAAGGAATGAACGAGGTTTTGACTACATTCAGAGTGATTCAGCCCAAATCACTGATGCTGGAAGAGGAGGAACAACTTTGGAGCTTTGAGAAGTGGAAGCACCTCCCTGAAAGTCCATGAAGATTTCTCAGGAGAGGAAATTGTGGAGGAAATTTTAAGATTGAGAAGACACATGCATGCTGCAGGTATTACTCCTCAAGAGGCACTGAAGTGGTCTGCACTGCAATTCCTACAACTTACTGTGCAAAAGTTTGAGGAAAATCTGCTAATCCTAACTGCCTGCTTAAAACTATTCCTTACAGTGTGCATTTCAGTTGCATCATGCGAAAGAAGCTTTTCAGAACTTAAGCTCATAAAGTCTGCGCTGCGATCCATAATGAGTATGAAGCGGCTGTCAAACCTTGCAGTTCTATCAATTGAAAAGAAGTACAGTGGAACCTTGGATTACGAGTAACTCGGTTTGCGACTGTTTCGCAAAACGAGCAAAAAGTTTTAATAAATTTTGCCTTGATACACGAGCAAGGTCTTGCATTACGAGTACTCACTGCAATCCTGTCGTTGCCAGCTTTCGCCTCTCACTCCCTGCAGTTCCCTGCTGCTGCCTTCGGGCGTCGCCTCCCTTCCTGCCAATCTCCACCTCCTCAGTCACCTCCTGCTGCACGCTCCCTGCTGCTGCCTTGGGGAGGCTGCCCGATCGAGCTGCCCGTCGCCTCCCTTCACAACAAAGCCCCTGCCCTCGGTCAACACCCCCCTCCCCGGGTGAGGCCGGCAGTTCCCGACGTCCCTTGGGGACGTAGCAGCCCGATGCCGAGCTGCGAGGACGCCGCCACGCGTCACGTGCTAATGTGTAGTAGGCCAGGCTTCTGCACGAGATACATTGGGGGGAAAACAACACACACGTCCTTTGCCAGGTAAAAGCACAACGGTTTTAAAGGGGACCAAACTTTACATTTCCATGGGGTGGGGTGGGAGGGTTACATTGCCCAGCAGGAGCAACTCAGGCAGAGTTTGGGGAGCGACAACGGGCCCATTTCAACTGCAGCCTCGGTTTTGTGCTTGCGCCCCACCGTTCTTGCGGCCCGCACCGCCGCAAGCTCTTCCCAGCCCTTTCCATTCGCATGGAGAAAGAGAGCGCTCACACACGCCTCCTCCCAAGTCATGGGTGATTCTCGCGCGTGCACCCCATTGAGCAGGCAGGCTGGTGGGGGTAGTGCCTTGCGCGCACGGAGTAGCTGTTGGATGGCTGGTGGAAAAGAGAGGTGATTGCTCGCTGCCTCCCCTCTCCTCTCCCCACAGTTGAGGTACCATGGCAGAGGGGGCCATGAAAAGGCGGCTTTGAAAGGGGGTGGTGATGCTGTTGCTGCTGCCGCCGCCGGGCACCTGTCTCTAGCTCCCTTTCCCTCCTCTGCCTTGCCTGGCAGGAGCTTTGAACGGAGGAGGGAAAGCGAGCTGGAGACAGGTGCCCAGCGGCGGCGGCAGAAGCAGCAGCAACGGCCATCACCACCCCCTTTCAAAGCTACCTATATAAGTTAGGGGTAAACCAACGTCATTACTTCGGAGAAGATCAACAAGACACATCAGAAAGCTGCAGACTGACTGCCATTCTCCTGCTTTCTTTCCATCACCTAAACTACCAATTGCCCTGACCAGGAAGTTGTGCATGCTTATGGAAGTAGGACTGCTTAGCTGTAAAAACTGCTATTCTTTAATTATATAGCATTCAGTGTAACATTTAGAATTTAACCGTTTAGAAATTAAGGACTTTTGTATGCATTTAAGTCTGGTCTTTGTACTCTGCTTCTAAAAATTTCGCTAGTTAGATGTGTGGCCTGATCACTCACAGGTCTTATAGAGGTAATCCTTGGGACTGGGAGGTGAACAATAAGCCTTAAACTTCATTTGTAGAACAGCATGTTGGAAATTAGATACAACATCCAAGTCATTAGAGTAGGATTGACAAATTGGAGTCCTTTTAATTGGTCCACATATACACCCTTAAGATAAAGGATCACATTGTCACTAAGATAATTCCCTATTGGAGCTTCCCAAAAAGTGTTACTACATTTTTCATTTTACTCTGAGCAGGTACCACAAAGGCTGTTGCTGTGGAATGCTGGTCCTGGCCAGAGGAATGCAGATCAACAGGACTGTTTCTGTGGATTCATACCCTTGACCACCAGCTAGCCCAGAGTTCATTTGCAACTCCTTCTGCTCGGAGGCAAGAGCCTGGACTGCTTCCCCAACTAGCGAGACCAGAGGAAAGTGTTCCGCACACCAACATATCCCTAACAATACAGTAGGTAGAGAGGAGTTGTAGCTTAGCAATATGCCTTGCATTCCTGGCATCTCCCAAGCAGGGCTGAGAAAGAAAGACCCATATTCGAAACCCTGGGAAACTGCTGCCGATCCATCAGTATAAACCAGAGTGATCCAACATGCGCACCCCAGAGCCCTCTTGCCGCTTCCCTCCCAGTCCCAATCGCAGCAACGGCACTCACAGCTCCTGAGCGAGATCGTCAGCTGGAGCGCGGGGCAGCAGTCCCCTCCCCACTCACTTCCGGAGGCTCCGGAAGAGAGCGGGTCTGTCTGGAAGCCTCGCGAGAGCTCGTTTCAGCATGCCCCGCCCTCTAGCTAACGATTACACTCAGGAGCAGAGTATCTGCGCTTGTCAGGAAGAGCGGGCGCGGCTTGCTGGGGAGAGTTAATACTGAGCGGGCAAATTCAAGGAAGGGGGGTCTAGGGGGTCACATGGGAGCATTTCTGGGCGGGAGAAATGGTAAAAAGGGAAGGGCCACCACAGAGGGGCTGCATTTGAGATTAGGAAGGAGTAGGAGCTGCGTGTGAGTGCTTTAGAGATCACAGGCCCATAAAGCGTTCTTTTTTTATTCTCAATTAGTACTCTACTCATCTTTAAAAAAATATCTCAGCTTTTCTCTCATTTATTAGTCATTTCATGTCAATTAAAGAAATGCTTTTCTTTAATTATGCTAGCAACATACATATTTTATTTATCATCTTTCAAAACTTGACTGGCAAGACCTAAATTATGTGAAACACAAAAGACATAAAGGCATATTGATATCCCAGAGAAAAAGTAACTTCAGATAGCTTTCTCTTTCTCTTATTTAGTATTGCACAAATGAGATAGAAGAACATAAAACTTTAGTTACCTCAAAAGCAATTCTGGAGCTTGTTAGTTTAATAACTCAAGCAACATTGCTAATAATAGATTTGAACAAAGAACTATTTTCATGGTATGCATTATTTGCAAAAGACAGAAGTCAAATGCTGCATTAAGGTCATTTGGCTCTGTTTAAAATAGTAGCAAATGTGCCACAGCAAGTGAATTGACTGGGGTGCACAACAGTATTTGTCTGTTGCATATGTGTAGTGCAGATAACTTTCAAATATCTAAAACTAAGTTTGTAGCGCCCATTAGCCTATGCGTGTTTACTTAGAAGTAAGTCCCATTTTTTTCAATGGGGCTTACTCCCAGGGAAGTGTGCACAGAATTATTTCAGTCAAAGAAGTGATCTACAGTATTCCTGATATTATGTACCAGTAACTATTTCCTCACTATTTGTTTTTTCTATGTTTTTAAAAGGGAGATTTTGAAAAGATCTTTGAAAATATTTTCCTCCCCACAAAAATTCTATTTGAAGCAAACCAATCTTTGCAGCTCCCCATGGGTTTACTTCAATTTGCATTTACACTGGGAGTGTTAATTTGAAACATACAATTATTACTCTTTTCAAAAACATACACATGGGAAAAGGTGTGTTCCCCCCCCCCCCAATACTTCACCAATACTTTTTTCTGGCACTACCACTGTAGGCATGTAGATACCAATTGTAGGCTAGATGACCTGGAATTCTACCTATCTGAAGCAGTGCAGAGCAAAACTGATTTCATTTGGCTTAGAGACGCTCCTAACTTTGTGCAATTGGTTTCCCTATTTCCTGCCCACACGGTTTACCTCAGTCATCTCTCTAAAATACACGCAACTACCTTAAATGCAATTGATCCTACTCAGATTTGTTACTTATGCTCTATTGGCACAAATTAAATTTGGATAAAGTGAAATAAATCTGATGCTGTAACGTGAATTTTGACTTAAGTAAAACAGGAACATCACCAACTCACCATCCGATTCCTTCATAAGCATATTTACATTAAACAGGTTATGCTGGACGTTAGGGAATATAGCAAGCACAAATTAATGTCCCTAGGAAGTCCAGAGGCTAAGTTACAAATTAACTCATTATCACCTTATCAATATTTTATGTTTGAGCAACATAATCCCAAGGCAGCTTGCCTCAATTTATGCTCAGGAAAAGGAATGAACTATCATAACATTCACTTTTTCCTTCAAAAATGTTACAAAACCTTACTGGCTGCCAGGAATCACTGGAGACATTTTTCTTCCCATGACTAGGGATGACACAAGTACATCCCTAGTCATGCAAGCAGCATGAAGGTCAATGTCAGTGTGCTTGCACATCTTACTCCCCTAGGTCAGTGTTCCAGCCCCAACTCCTCACCTGCGCCAGTCACTCCTGCATGTTGTTGCTGCTGCTAGACTTATTGCCTGACTTCTTTCCCATTGAGAGAGAAGCAGGCGTTGCTGTTGCCGCCATCCCACCCCCTTTTGCACCCTTGACCCACTGCCTGTCCCTCCCCCTCTTTGCGCACAAGCACCTACCATAGACATTATTAAGAGGAATTCCTAGACCAATGATTCTAGTTTCTTGAAATTCCAGGTTACTTTTGACGTCATTTCTCCCCTTCACTTGCGGGGTTAAAGTGATAGCTGTCCACAAGATACAATGGAGAAATCCCTGACTTTAGCAAGGTTGAGTCGAGTAATGCATTCATATACATGTGTAGACAGAAGTAAGCTTAAAAGTAAATTCCATTGTATTCAGTGGGGCTTTCCTGGGAGTAAGTCTGTATAGAATTGCAACCTTACTCCCCTAGGTCAGTGTGCCTAGGATTCCAGCCTGAGAGATAATACAGTACTTTGCGACAACCTACTACTGTAGTCCAGTGTTATCTGTGAGGTCTCCCCTTGCCTCGATCACACCTGGGCCGGCAGACACTCCCAGGGGTCTGGGTCAGCTTCGGTTGGCCTCAGAGTTGTTGATGGGAGGAGGTTACCGCACCTGAGCCCTCTGCCTTGGTTGGGGTTTTCTCTTCCCAAGGCTACCCCTCAGAGTCACCACAAACGACCCTCATCACCAGCCAGCAACCTGCTTATGAACTTTCCCCAGCACCTCCAGGCCCTGCCGCTTCCAGTGGCCCCTCCCCTTTGGTTACGCCCCGCTGACGCTGCCTGGTCCAGTTCACTCATAAGAACGTAAGAAGAGCCTTGCTGGATCAGGCCAAAGGCCCATCTAGTCCAGCTTCTTGTATCACACAGTGGCCCCACCAGATGCCTCAGGGAGCACACAGCCAACAAGATAACCTGTTTCTTGCTGCCACTCCCCTGCACTTGGCACAGAGAGAACCTACTTCTAAAACCAGGAGGTTGCTTATGGCTT
Source organism: Plestiodon gilberti rubricaudatus (assembly GCA_026170595.1). NCBI lineage: Eukaryota > Metazoa > Chordata > Lepidosauria > Squamata > Scincidae > Plestiodon > Plestiodon gilberti. The sequence goes on from JANXHW010000002.1 coordinate 45,853,461, forward strand.
GTAACCTGTGATGGTCTTTTCCTCCATGAATCTGTCCAAACCCCTTTTAAAGGCACCTAGGCCAGTTGCCATCACCACATCCTGTGGCAAGGTGTTCCACAGATGAATTACATGCTGGGTAAAGAAATCTGTTCTAACTCTCCCTCCACTCAATTTTAGTGCATGTCCCCTGGTTCTGGTGTTGTGCGAGAGGGAGAAGAATTTCCCTCTATCCACTCTCTCCATCCCATGCATAATTTTATACGTCTCAGTCATGTCCCCCCTCATGCGCCTTTTTTCTAGACTGAAAAGCCCCAGACGCTGTAGCCTTTCCTCATAAGGGAGGTGCTCCAGCCCACGAATCATTTTGGTCGCTCCTTTCTGCACCTTTTCCAGTTCAACTATATCCTTTTTGAGGTGTGGTGACCAGAACTGGACACAATACTCCAGATGTGGCCTTACCATCGATTTGTGCAAAGGCATAATGATATTGGCTATTTTATTCTCAATCCCTTTTTTAATGATCCTGAGCATGGAATTGGCCTTCTTCACAGCCACCGCACACTGGGTCGACACTTTCATCGACCTGTCCACCAGCACCCCAAGATATCTCTCTTGATCCATCACAGACAACTCAGAACCCATTAGCGAATATGTGAAATTTTGGTTTCTTGCCCCAATGTGCATCACTTTGCACTTACTTACATTGAAGCACATCTGCCATTTTGCTGCCCATTCTCCCAGTTTGGAGAGATCCTTCTGGAGCTCTTCATAATCCCTGCTGGTCTTCACCACCCGGAAAAGTTTAGTGTCATCCGCAAACTTGGCCACCTTGCTGCTTATCCCCAACTTCAGGTCATTTATGAATAAGTTGAAAAGCACCGGTCCCAAGACCAATCCTTGAGCTTTTCACCTCTCGCCATTGTGAAAATGGCCCATTGACTCCCACTCGCTGTTTCCTGGTCTTCAACCAGTTCCTAATCCACAAGAGAACCTGCCCTCTTATTCCTTGACTGGCGTTTTCTCAGGAGCCTTTCATGAGGGACCGTGTCAACACCCCCTCCCCTCGCCCTCTTGTTTTCTCCTCCAGATACCCTGAGTGGCATTGTTTCCTCATCCTCCTTGGTGGGGGTTTGTGGTGGCAAGAGGGTGATGGGGCTTGCCTGTGCTGGCCTGTTTGGCTCCCCTGCAACGCCCTGGCCATGCATAGACCCCCCCCCCCAGAACTCCACCCTTGCCTGACCCAGCCGCAGTGGGCCTTGGTCACTTCCCTGGCCTCGCCCTGGTTCTCATTGAGTTGCGAGCAGGCGACTAGGATGGAGGCAGCATCTGGCTCAGGCGGTGGGCCTCCCACCGCTGCGTTGCCCGTGGGGATGGTGGGTGCTTCGGGGCCTGATAGGTCCATCACCAGACATACACCCCTCTTGTCCTCTCCGAGCCAGGAGAAGTAATCGGTGTTGGCATGGGTGGCTCCTTGCTGATGCTTGATACAGAACCTGTTAGGGAAGAACCTGTAGGGAAGAAGAGAGAGAGACCATCTGAGAATGCGATTGTTGTGGTCCTTTATCCTATGTAGCCAGCGGCGGGGAACGGGGTGCATGGTCAATGACTAGCGTAAACGAGTTGTTGTGCAGGTAGTAATGGAGGGCTACATTGGCCCATTTGGCCGTGCGTGTAAGAAGGCCCCTTTCACGCCTCGAGGTGTGGCAGGCGCCTTCGGGCTTGAAGGTCCTGGTTGGGCCATGTACGGGGAGGCCGGCGGGCAGGGGCCACCTTAGGCCGTGCCCTTGGCCAGCTGCAGTCCCCCCAGGGGGAAGCTGGGCCCTCCTTGAAATAGATGGGCCGCCTTGAGGGGATCCACTCTGGCGAAGGGAGGGTGGTAGTGCCTCCGGTAGAGGCTTTGACCATTCCTGGTTGAACTTCGGCATGTCTATGGCTAGGTAATTTTCTAGCAGCTGTTTGGCTGTCTTGAGGTTGGTTGGGCTGTTCCATATAACCTAGATCTGGGCATCGGGTGGCATGATCTGGTAGACCTGGTCTTGGACAACCTTGTCCACCATTTTGGAGCCTTCATCGGTAGTGGGCCAGAGCCAGATAACAGTGGCCTCACGGACCTTGGCCACTATTGCCCATGGTCGACTACCCTGCCTGAATTTTATCGTCCGGAAGCGGACCCGCTGGGCATCCTCAGTCACCCATACTGTAGGGCTTCTTTCAGCTTATTTTATTTATTTTTTAAAGAATTTTTACCCGCCTTTCTCCCAACAAGGGCAATCAAGGTGGCTTTCAATAAAAACATTAAAATACATATATACATTTAAAATCAAGAATTAAAACAATTAAAACAAACAGCCCCAGTGGGTCACCTATATTTACATTTGTTAAAAGCCATTTTAACAGTGTAAGCAGTGGCATCGGCCGTGGGGAGGGTCTGCAAGACAGCTTTGGAAGGCCCCGTCAGGGGCCTAGGTATAGGCCCACTAGGCTTTTGGCCAGCAAGACAGTTTGTCTAGTCTCGAATTTGATCAAGAAGGCCTCCACATAGTTGTCAGTTGTCAGCTTGCTCAAGGGGACCACTGTGTGTCTGGCAGCCGCCGCCACCCCAGTGCCACCCGTGGCCATCTGAGGTTGAGTGAAGCTGTTGCGGAGACCCTGCACCATGGCCGCGTTAACATCCTGCTGTTGCTGGAACAATAAAGTTTGATTGCTGCTTGACCCAGCCATTGTATAAAGTGGGTCACGTCCACGGGAGCAGTCATGGCTGGGAGTTCTGGTCAAGTGGCTGGGGGAGGGTTTTCAGGCCCCATGTTGGGCACCACTTGTGAGGTCTCCCCTTGCCCCGATCACACCTGGACCGGCGATCACTCCCGGGGGTCCGGGTCAGCTTCAGGTTGGCCTCAGAGTTGGTGACGGGAGGAGGTTACTGCACCTGAGCCCTCTGCGCCTTGGTCGGGGTTTTCTTTACCATGGCTACCCCTCAGAGTCACCACAGAACCTTATCACCAGCCCTCAACCCGCTTATGAGCTTTTCTCAGCACCTCAGGACCTTGTCCCTTCCAGTGGCTCCTCCCGTTTGGTTAAGCCCCACTGACGCTGACTGGTCCAGTTCACTTCCCCTCGCTGGCCCCGCCCCCTTGTTTCCCCTCCACCCTGCCCAGACGCCCTGAGTGATGTCGTTTCCCCGCCCTCCTTGTCCTGCCAGGGGGCGTAGTGGCAGGAGGGCGATGGATCATGGGGGCGTCTGTGCGACGCCTCGACTGTGCGTTGGCCCCCTGCAGAGCTCTACCCTTGCCCATCCTGGCCTCAGTGGGCCTCGGCTGCTTGCTTGGGCCCTGCCCCGGGGCTTGCTGAGTTGCAAGCAGGCGACGGAGGCGGAGACAGCTCGGGCTGTGGGTCTCCTGACATTGCGTCGCCCGTGGGGATGGTGGCTGCTTCGGGACCTGGCATGTCCGCTACCGAACATTATCCATCATTTATGTGTCTTAGAACATCCAATACCTCTTAGCCACTCTTTGTCGGTACGATGTTTCATTTCGTTTCTCTTCATTTCATTAAAATTAATTTTGTGTCCCGTATCTAGAGAGTGTTCTGCTAGGACTGAATGTTCTGAATGACCCAGTCTGCAAGCTCTCATGTTCTTTCAATCTTGTAGCAATGGTACATTTTGTGGTGCCTATATAGGCTCTTCCACACTCACATGGGACATGGTAAACACCTGGGGTTGCCAATACAGGCCGTTTATTTTTGGCACTTCTGAGATATTGGGACAATTTTTAGTGGGTCTGAAGATCATCTTAACATCATGCTGTTTGAATATTCTTGCAATTCTATCCGTGGTCCCATATATATGGTAAGCATATGAAATTCTTCCTTTCTCCATCGTCCATACTGTCTGCCTTCTCTTTATTCATATTCTTACGATACCAGGCTTTATTAATTTGGAGTTTAGTATAACCATTAGAGCACAGGGAATCCACAGTCACTTTCTTTTCATGAAGTACTGATTCTGCATCACAGATATTTATAGCTCTGTGTACCAGAGAGTTGATTACAGAATTCTTTTGAGAAGGATGGTGATTGGAATCATTACCCCCGAACCCACCAATAACGAGGCGAGACAACAGGCTGGATTTAATAGGGCCACTTTATTAACAATAATAACTTTCTGCAGCAGGGCATATACCACCCCATCCATGCGGGCACTACAGACAGGGGAAACAGCACAGCTGTCTACCTCCCCCAGAGGTGATCGGGATGATCATACGGGCGTGCACCTGACTCAAGGCTACAGCTCGGTGGAACCAAACACGCCTATCACGGTCAACCCCTTGAGGTCGAGGCAGCTGGTCGGCGGGACCCCCAGGTTGCCAAGGCAGTCCCTGACCAACCAATCACTGAGGCACCGACACTCGAAAAACCTTACCTACTTTACCCAGCATGGAACCGCCACAAGGGACGGACAGCCTAGCGCTTGTCCGCCCCCGCCCAACCCGGAACCAGGAGGCGCCGGAGGCCCTGCTGCAGATCGGAGAGGAAAAGGTCAGTCCCCGAGGGTGAAAAGTGTACCCCATCACTACGGAACAACTGGGGCAGTCTACAACCAATATTGGTATACAAAATGACTGCCCCACCCTGCTTCGTAACCACCCATCCCAGGTAAGCCGTGGTCTTCTTCCTAGCGATGTCTACCTTGCGAATGGACCTGGCGTGCTGCCAGGGCCTGCGGGGAAGCCAGCTAGACCAGAGGATGGTAATCCCTGGACAAAGCTGCCTCTGGCCCAGGTCATTCTCGCCTAGATGTAAAAGCAGAACCTGAGGCGGGGGGCCAGATCGCAGGACTTCCAGGAAAAGGGGGAGGAACTGCCCCTACAGCATGACCCTCTTGGCCGCCCAGGAAACTCGTGCCACGTCACCCAGCCCCAGCTGGGTGCCGAATTCACTGGAGGCGGCCCTCTTTCTGGCCCAAAAGATGATAGAGTGTCCACATATGAGGACACTGGTGGGTGCAGAGCCGAGGCGACCTCCCAGAAAGAAACAAAAATCAAAAGAACAATAGCAACAAAACCACACAGTAACAAAGAACCGGCGGACCTCGCAAGGTAACTACCAGACACGCCCGTGGTGAAACATTCGGAAACAGATCAGATGCCTAGAATGGGTCCACTAGCAGGTTCACTGCTACCTAAGCCAGTAGATCTGACATGCAGCAGCCACGGCTGTCTGCACATCCATACTCACCTCGCACTAGCGGACGTAATATTTGAAAGCTCCGGATCTCCGTCGCCCAATCCTATGGATGGCCTCGGCGGAAAACCCTGCCTCAGCCGCGACTGAAACGGCCCCGATACGAAAGGAATGGAGGGAATAACACTCACGCTGGACACCCATCTACTCCAGACTACGGTAAAAAGTTGCCCTAAACTGGTAAATTGATAGGGGGCTCCCGTCCTGATGGACAAAGAGTGGGCCAGGGGTCCGGGGCCTTACCAGTAAAAATTCCCGCAAGGCCCCGACAGGGCAGATCACAGGATTTTTCGCTTTAGCTAGCCTAACTTTGTGGCCCAGACCCCTCTGATCCATCTTTGATCATCTAAGCAGAAGTGTGACATGCCCTGGCTCCATGGTCAAGTCAATAAACTGCAGTACCCTGGCATCGCTCACAACTGATGCTGCAAGAACCTCACTAGGGCAAAAGGCCCCCCAAAATAGGGTGAGGCACGCCGCCTTAAAAAGAGTGGCCTCCTGCGCCGAGAAGCACAGGCACCTGAAGGCAAGGCAAAACCCGTGCAGCATGTTTGCTGTGATGGGCTTCTGCCGATCTGGTTGGGGAGGGCGTGCCCGGCGAAATCCCTCTAACATCTTCCGTACCCTGAAATCACCTGTGGGGTCTTCCAAACCTTTGGCCTTGGAGGAGAAGGCTAACGCGGGCAGATACACAGAAATAGATCTGGCCGCGAGGCCCATATCCTGGAGGTACAGTAAGAACCGCATGATGTGCTCAGGCCGGATGGGCCAAGAAGGAGGCAACCCAGTAATCCCTCTAAAAACATCAAAATCACTCGCCTTTGCCCTGTAGCTCTGACAAATTGAAACAGCTAGGGACGACCAGATGGCCCCCTGAGCTCTGAGGAGCCAAGGCTCCAGAGCCATGGGGGCATGGGGTCCGGCTCCCTGCAGGCCGCTGGGGCCAGGGGCCAGAAACGCTCCACCTGAAATCGAGAGAAAGCGTCGGCTAAGTTGTTCTCAATTCCTGGCACATGCCTTGCAATAAACAAAAAATTCAAATTTAAAGATTGTAACACGAAAGCCCTGACTAGCCTCATGACCCTGGGGGAGTGAGATGTCTGCTGGTTAACAACATGGACCACAGCCATGTTGTTGCACCAGAAACGAACAGTGGAATCCTTAAAGCTGTCAGCCCACAGGTGTACAGCCACTACCAACGGGAACATCTCAAGGAAAGTAAGGTCCCTAGTAATGCTCTGCGTTATCCAATCGTCGGGCCAAGGTGCATAGCACCAGTGTCGCCTGAAGTAGAGCCCAAAACCATGCCCCCCCAGCTGCATCTGAGTGAACCTGCAGTTCCGCCTTGAGCAAGTTGTCAAATCTCCAAAAGGATATTCCATTGAACTTCTCGAGGAACTGCAGCCACAAGTGCATATCACTGTGCATGTTGGCGGTCATGCAGACCCTATGGTGCGGGAGCCTAAGGCCTCTCAAAGCGTTGCAGAGCCAGCGAATGAAGGCTCTTCCCGGCGCAACCACCCGGCAAGCAAAATTCAAATGCCCAATGAGGACCTGAAGCTGCTGCAATGTCAGCTTGCGAGCCCGCACGCCTTCTTCCAACAAGCCCCTCAGCCGAGAAAGCTTCTCGACTGGCAGCCTGCTGGAAGCCGCCACGGAATCCAACTCAATCCCTAAAAAGGTCAACCGTGTAGCAGGACCCTCAGTTTTTGCATGGGCCAAGGGGACCCTGAGCTCGAGACATATCGCGTTGAACGTTCCCAGAAGAAATTCACATTCATGTGAATCAGCAGTCCCGACGAACAAAAAGTCATCGAGGTAGTGAGCCACAGATGTCGGTCCGGAAGTCTCCTGCACTACCCACTGCAAACAGGAACTAAATTACAAGACACAAGTTTTATGGGTGAAGTAGCCATGTAATTAAAATATAAAATACAAAGAACTCCAGGCACACACGTATAAAATCTTTAAAAAGAGCCACTCATAACAAGCAGCCGTTAAGGCAATTAAAACAATGAGAGCGGAGAAGTCCGATATTTACAGGAACCAACGTTTCGACTTCTAATCTGAAGTCATTTTCCAGGTGTAAACAGCAAAGCTGCAAAGATGGTAATCACTACTTCACCCATAAAACTTGTGTCTTGTAATCTAGTAGCTGGCCATGAAAGCTTTCGTTCCAAGAGGAACTAAATTTTTCAAATGGCGCACACAACACCGAACAGCCCATAGGCATGGCCCGTTTAATCGGAGAGGGGCCCTTTCCCAGCCTGAGCCGGGGGAGGGGGGCCACCTCCATTCTTGCCTTGTCCCCCTTGACCTTTATTTCCTTGTTTAAACCAGCCCATTTTTTGGCAGGCTGAGACTGAGTGTCTCTCCCCACACAAACTACAGGCATGTACAAAGGGGCAGTCATTCTTGCTACACTTACCTGTTGAATTGAATTTGTAGCACACACGGCGTTGATCCACAATACAAGGCTCCAGGCCTTGTCTAGTGGCTGCTTCCGCTCTTCCCACCACCTGTTGACCAGTCGATGATGATGAAGCTGAGGCTCATGATCATGAAGAGCACGCCAAGGCACGCAAACAGGGCTGCCTGCGGGGGGGGGGGAAACAGGAGGGAAAAGGGCTTGTCCGTCCCGGAAAGGGAATTCCAGAGAGAGGCTGCCAGAGCTGCTCCTCATAGCGGTTCCAGGAAAGCTTGGGGTTATTAGCTGCCCGCATTCTGAATTGTTCGTCATAATTCAGTCAGCCATTCCCGTGATAACCCAGATAAGCCCTATAAATAATATCAAAATACTTGAGAAGGGCATACGTCCTCTCGGGTTTGGCTTCGTGCATTACTGCACAAAAAGTAATATATCCTGAGAGCCAATTCGACCAATTCCTGTCAATTTTCCTCCGAACAACCTCCTGCTCCTGCCGTGGCTCCCCAATTCTCTCTGGGGGTTCCATCTCCTTATGCAGGAGACTAAACATATCGATATAATCGCCCCGCCAAATTTGCTCCTTAACTGATTGGCTAAGGTGCCCCCCCAGCAGCATGTCAAGATTGCCGTACGCGCCCGAGGATGCAGCCGACTCACTGGCCCCCCCACTACCAGGGCGGGGCTCGAGGGGTGCAGAGTTGGATACCGGGTAGGGGAGACCGGAGGCCACTACGTTAACCTGTTGGTTAACCACACTATTGTGCCCGCCCACCGAGGCACCGGACTGACTGGCGTTGCCCTCTCCCCAAACCACGGGTATGGAAACCGCAGGTATGGGCGACTCACCTATACGTACACGACTGTCCCTCGATGAAACTGGAACCTGCGGGGACACTGGGGCCCTGTGCACAATGACCACCAGAGGCCCCCCCTGCGGTAGACCCTCGACTCGTGAAGCAGCTGGAGCAGCACTGGATAGTCTGGCCACCGCCCCGCCCCCAGAAAGGCTAGTACCGGAGGCCACACTCCCCGGCAAGGCCACCTGGTCCGGTGCAGGAGATGGGGTACCCGTGTGAGGCACTGCAACCTCACTGCCTAGACTGTTACTTGTGGGAGGGGCGGTTGTGAATGGATTTGCTGCCGCCACTGCAGGCGCTGCGCTAACCGCGGCCCCGTTCCCCATGAGGGAAAAAAGCTGATCAGGCGGATTCGGCAAGCTGGTTAAGCTTAGGGGCAGGCTGGCCTGGGCCCCCTGCTGGGCCTCCATAAGCTGTTGCCATGATGCCTGAGGGGCCTGGATGGCATTCTGTACCACAGAAAGGGAGGCAGCAACCCCCCCACGGCTGCGGGGTCCCCAACTGCCGGCAGCGTTGGTAACGCAGACCCCCTAGGCACCTCTGCGACCTCCGGCACAGGCTGTTTAGCTGCCCGCTGCTGTCGCTTTGACATAATTCCTGTAGAGTCAGGGCTTGACCACAAGGGGGGAAAGTAAAGACCTGTAAGGCAATACATCATGATAGGTTAAGCGAAGCCATTGCCTCCGGGCCTTGGGATACTCTGTGCACCGCATGTCAAGAAGCAAGGACAAGATTAGCAAATTAATTGTCTACCACCCAACCGTGTCAAAGCTGAGAGGAAACCTGCAGTTCAAGGCTGCTCAGATTTCATTCCTGCACTCCTGACATTAACATTTGTGGGCCAGAGACTACTGTGAGGCATATCCTCTATAGACAATTGGTATCTCCCCAAGTGTAAGGCACCCTCACATCTCCCAACATGAAAACCAACATGAAAAACCTCAGGATTTTCCTGACAGGATGTCAATCTCCAGTTGCTGAAAATGGCATATCCATAAGAAAAAAAAAATCCAAAAGCCACATTCTGGTAATACCTGATTATCTAAAAGAGGAGGAGCCTTATGAGGTACTTGCTTCAACATGTCACAGAGTCCAACAGACAGTACATTTCATCCCTTTGGGTTCCCCACAACTGTCCTTTGTGGTCAGCCTGGATTCTTAAACAGTACATACCAAGATTTTGGGAGGGGATTTCATTGGTTCCTTATCCTTGGGCATGATCCGGATGTAGAATATTGCTGGGAAGATGAATATCAGACAGGGAGTTGATGTAGCACCTGGGAGAAACCAGCATAAAATGGGCTTTGGTGGCAGAAAGGAGTGCCAAAATGGTAAATCCACCCTCCCTCACCAGTTTTTCCTGGGAAAAAGCAGAACAAGCTGCAGACAGTGGCCTTGATCTTTGCAAAACAGGGCCCCAGCACCAACATGGAATCACAGAGAAACACCAGCTGGGATTCACTACTTCAAGATCCAAATTGCAAAAAAGCAGGACAGCTCAGACAACAAGCTTCAAGAGTGCCACACATAGGACATGGGACAATGGGGAGAAATTATTCTGCTCAAAGAGACAAGACATATGGGATTTTCAGCCATGTATTCTTTTTGAGAAATAAAAACTTCCAAATGTACCAGATGTTACAGCGTTTCTTTCTTTAAAGCATGTACACCTTCAGACACATACACGGAGCTTCAAAGTAACAGGCAGAAAGTGAAAGTCTTTGTTTCTTGTTGCCAACGTTTCCCCCTATTTCTCAGGACTTTGTCAAAGCAAGGCATAGCAATAGTTCGCTCTTAGATGACAATCTGCTGAGATACAATACCATCGGTCTTTAATAGGCTTGCTAGAAAGTGCGGGAAACGTTAATTGGAACCGGAAGAAATCGCTTCCGCTTGGACCGTCAATCACCTATCGGTTACGATTCTCCCGTTTGCAGGGATGTATCTAAGTAACTAGGTCACGAGTGCGAGTGCAAGTACGAGTCATTTTTGCAAGAGTGCGAGTCCGAGTGCGAGTCAGTGTCAAAATTTTGGGGCAAGTACGAGTCAAGTGCGAGTCATTTTTGCACGAGTGAGAGACGAGTACGAGTAAGGCCAGAAAGCACGAGTCACAAGTCACGAGTCAAGTCACTTTGGGGAAAATGGCTTTTCCCCCTGAAAATGGGGTGGGTGGGTGTCTGTGTGTGGGGTGTGTGTGGGGACCTCTGAGACTTTTAAAGCACCCACTTGGCTCCCCCTATGCCCTTTCCTCACCTCTCAGTCTTGTCACCACCCATCTGGTTTGGGAAAAACAAGCGTGTCTACATTCAAACCATTTATTATTCCCTCCCTGCACCTTCCCCTTGCTGAGCCGAGCATCCCTTGGGCTCGGGAGTTTTGGTCAATGAGGAGGAACTGCTGCGGCAGCTTTGCCTTCCCTCACTCCTCCCCACCCCTTGTGCTCGGAGTTGTGGCCAATGGCAAACAAACAGCAACAAAAGGGGGGGGGGACTCAGAGCCAGGCTTGCTTTCCCACCCCCTTGAAAACCCTTCCTCCCTGCTGCCCTCCTCCGAGGTCTCCACTGCGCCTGCCTGCCTTCGTTGATGCCGGCCTATTCCGTGGCGATGGCGGCAGCTAAGAGGGCTTTCTTTTCTGCCGGCATCGCGTCCGCGGAGAACCGTCCAGCTAAGCTTTTCCGTGTGGTCCGGGGCCTGCTCCATCTGGCCCCCCCCAGTAGATGGGGCGGAATACACAGTGGCTCGCTGTGATGAGTTTGCAAAGCACTTCGTGGACAAAGTCGATCGGATTTGGCATGAGTTGGGTGCCGAGTTAACAGTATCTAATGATGTCCCTGAGGCACCTGTCTTTTCTTCCTGGGATTCTTTTCAGCTTGTAGAACCTGAGGATGTGAGACCGTCTGCTTGCCCGCTTGACCCTTGCCCGGCATGGCTGATTAGAGCTGCCCGGGCGGGGCTGGCTGAGTGGACGGGGAGGGTGGTAAACTCATCTCTGAGGGAGGGGGTGGTGCTGCCGTCTTTGAAGCAGGCGGTAGTGCACGCCCTCCTGAAGAAACCCTCCCTGGATCCCACTATTTTGAACAACTTCCGGCCAGTCTCAAATATCCTTTTTCTGGGCAAGGTGATCGAGCGGGTAGTGGACTCTCAGCTCCAGAGGGTCTTGGAGGAAGCTGATTATCTGGATCCATTCCAGTCTGGCTTCAGGCCGGGGTTCGGGACAGAGACGGCCTTGGTTGCCTTGGTGGATGACCTGCGCCGGGGACTGGACAGGGGGAGTGCGTCCCTGTTGGTCCTGTGGCTTTTGACACCATTGACCATGGTGTCCTTCTGGGTCGGTTGGCTGGGTTGGGGCTTGGAGGCACCCTTTTGAGGTGGCTTTTTTGATAGATGGCTTTTGACAGATGTAAATGTGTATGACCCACTGGGGCTGTTTGTTTTAATTGTTTTAATTCTTGATTTTAAATGTATATATGTATTTTAAAGTTCTTATTGTAAGCCGCCTTGGTTGCTCTTGTGGGAGAAAGGCGGGGTATAAATTCTATAAATGAATAAAATAAATAAAATAATATGCCAAATCCAGCTGAAGTGCTTGTCTTGAAACAGCATCTGCTGAATGGCACAATGCACCTGGAGGATAGATGGAGGTACTGTGCACACGGAACGAATCATCTCCGGGATTCAGGTTATAAAATGGCTTTATAAAATGTAAAAGCTGTATAATATTGATGATTTCAAAAGTCAATTAAAACACATATGTGAATAAAATGCCTTTAAAATTCACAATTAAAATACTATAAAACATTTTAAAAAGGCTTCTTTCGCATGACATTTCGTTCATTTCCCATGAACTTTTTCAAATGCAAAAACACTGCCTCAGTAGACAGGAAGATGGAAATGAAGTCCCCATTGCAGTCCTGTTACCTTTAAAGAGGATTTTGGCGCGCAAACAGTCATTCAAACCGGAAACCGGACATGACCCCAGGTAACCCTATCTTTGCTGCCCCTGGTGGTAACCTAGATAATACCAGCCAAAGTAAAAGAACTATTTAAATGGCTTACTATTCCTACTTATTACAGGGGTCCAAATTTTATTAATAAAGGACAGCTCCTGCTTACGATTAAGAACCTGGGACCCATGCTTAAATATTTCTATGGCTTCTAAACTTAGCCTAGCCCTGTAGTAGTTTTCATTACCCAATTTAACAGTATTGTCAAATCTGATATCATGTCCTGACTCTTTATGTTGAGCCAGGGCAAATTTCTCATTCTGTCCCAATCTGGACGCACGCTCATGCTCTTTTATTCTAGTACTAATAAAACGTTTCGTAGTCCCCACATACACCTTCCCACAACTACATGACACCCTGTATATACCTGGGGTGCTCAAAAGGGGTCTGGGGTCTTTGGGGTTCCTTAAAAGTTGATTAATTTTATTTGTTGGTTTAAAAATTGTTTTAAAATTATATTTCCCCATTATTCTACCAATTTTATCTGTAGTCCCTGTCAAGGTCGTGCGACTCTGGGGTACAGCAAAAGGGCTCAATTTGCCTGGCCTTATTTACGGCACTACGTTATCCCCGCAGTTTCAGGCGCTATGGCTGTGTTTTATCTACAACGCCCCAGAGTCAACCCCGGTCCACTGCTCATCCCCGCAGTGCGTAAAGATCCCTTCAGCCTCCCCTTTTGTTGTGGCCCGGCCACCCTGGGATATCTTCCTCCTGCTGTCGCTCCGACAGCACCGTTCGTTCCCTGTTTTCCCTTCACCCACCAATGTTTCTCCTAGGTTGGTCTTAGATTCTAATACACACAGTCCTGTTCAGAATATAAGAGAATTTATTTTAGAAGTAGAAGATTTCGTTTAAGGTGCAAACCTTCTTTCCCCCAGTCGGGGTGGTTACATAGGCTTGCCCAAAAGACATAACAATCAGGCACAGACAGGCACAGAAGAAAATAACAAAGGCTGACTAATCCCTAGCTGTTACATACCTAAAGACTTGTTGAAGACATTCTTATGCAGATCGGTCAGAAGCTCCCGCTGCACCAACCAAAAGGAGAGAGCCTTCCAGCTCAGGCAGCTCTTACTTTTATACAATACAATAACAGTTCTTTCTCCAAAGGTGGGGGACACAGACTGGGACAAACTGGCCAATCATATGCCCTGCACGTATGCCCATCTTTGGAGGACTTAGATCTAATTTATGACACCTGTGTGAAGATTTCTAGTTTCACTTTTCCTATGTTTTATGGTGACTAATCACCTAGCAGCGGATCTTTCCTTATCTCTTGTCCTTGAGGCGCATTTCAAAGCAAGGCCTGGTTTCTTTCTTGAGCTGTCTTACTTTCACACTTCCAGAGACATCAGCATTTCAAAAGGGACTATAAACTTGTCTCTCTTACAAGTCTTCTTTACATCAAGTTACAGACATACTACATGATATCTATAGATACAGAAATATAGGAATAAACATATGGGTGATCTCTGGCTCCTTCACACACCCCTCCCAGACGAAAACGTACTCCAGTACCCCTGGATACTTCTTTCTTCCTGTAAGAGATCACAACACAGACGCCCATACAGGAAACACAATAAGGTAGTTTAAAATATAGCAGCTTAACACATTTTAGCCTACTATTTCTATGGTAAGTTGTCCTTTATTCATTTTCAACTGGGACTTGGAGCAATAATATCCCCCACTTCCCATTGTCTAGATAACGCATCAGCAATAGAATTATCGCTCCCACGAATATGCTGGGTCGAAAATCGAAAATCTGAAATGGCCAGACTCCAGCGAAGAATATGCTGATTAGCATCAATTCTATCCATACATGCTAATGCTTGATGGTCTGTCTGGAGATAGAAATGTTGACCTATGAGATAGTGTCTTAACTTATTCAAAGACCACACTACTGCCAAAGCTTCTTGTTCAATGGTGGAATAGTTGCATTCCCTAGGCAGCAACTTCCTACTGAGGAAAGCAATTGGTCTTAGCTCCCCCTGAACTCTTTGAGCCAGCACACATCCAATTCCTCTCTGAGAAGCATCGGTTTGAACCACAAACGGTTGTGAGAAGTCTGGGCTCACCAGTACCGGAGCACCCAGCAACCTCTGCTTCAAAGTCTGAAATGCCTGTGCGCACTGTGGTGTCCATTTAACTTTCTCAGGGCATTTCTTACGTGTCAAATCTGACAAGGGAGCTGAAATGTTTGCGAAATCCCTGATGAATTTTCTGTAGTAACTCAAAAATCCGAGAAGAGACCTGACAGCACCCTTACTTTGAGGTATTGGCCAATCCAAGATAGCCTGTACCTTAGCTTGCATAGGATGTATTTGCCCTTGGCCAATGCGGAACCCCAAAAAATCCACATATTGCCGTGCAAACTGACACTTGGCAAGTTTGACTGTCAGCCCTGCATTGTGCAACCTCTTCAATGTCTCTTCTAAATGCTCCACATGTTCTCGCCATGAATCTGAATAAATTATCACGTCATCCAGATACGTGTCTGCAAATGCACACGCGTGAAAAACGTGATCCATGAACCTTTGAAATGTTGCTCCTGCATTACATAATCCGAAGGGCATGACATTAAATTCAAAACAGCCGTCTGGTACTGAGAAAGCAGTTTTACACCTGTCAGCAGGATGTAAAGGTACCTGCCAATAGCCTTTTGACAGATCCATAGTGGTGACAAACTTAGCTCTGCTTACTTTTTCAATCATGGCTTCCACATGCTTCGTGGGGTAGGAATCCACTCGTGTAATTTTATTCAAGGGTCTAAAGTCCAAACAAAAACGAAATTGTATCTGTCCCGCTTGATCTAAATCACTAGGACTGGCACAGTAGACCAAGGACTTTGGGATGGTTGTATGACCCCTAACTCTTAACATCTCTTGCACCTCTTTATGTACAACCTCTTGCATAGCTGCATTCAAGGGCCGCAGCTTTGCTCTGATTGGGGCATGTTCACCTGTATCAATCTTATGAGTCAAGACATTAGTAAGTCCCGGCTTAGTATCAAACACTGTGGCATACTTGAACAGCAAAGAACGCAGTTGGACTTGTTGTTCCCACTCCAATTGCTCTGGCACTTCCCACTCTTCCAGTGTGTGTGCTTGCTTACAGTCAGACAGCAAATCAACATCATCTAACTGTGGTAAATCTGCAACCTGTTCAGTGTGCCTGAGGGAATGAATCCCCCCCCCCCGTCCTTAAAAGGTTTCAGTCTGTTAGCATGGATAACCTGGCTGCGCTTGGCCCCATTGACAGGCGCAATCAAGTAATTTGTATCTGAAAGCCTCTTCTGCACAACAAAAGGCCCTTCCCATTTGCCTTGAAGCTTTTGTCCCCGCTCCTCCTTGAGAAGCAACACCTTTGACAGAATACGGAAAACCACATTCCGAGCAGACTGATCATAACGTTGCTTCCGCTCTGCCCTTGCCTCCATTAGATTTTGTGAGGCAAACTGATGGACTGCTTTTAAAGTGTCCTGCAACGTTGCTAAATATTCCTTTACCGGGAGTGGGGCTTTCTCCAGCTGCCCAATCCAGGAATCCTTTAGCAAATCCAGAGGAGTGCGTAAGCATCTCCCAAATACCACCTCATTAGGACTACAGCCCAAAGAAGCCTGTTAAGCATCTCTCAGGGCGCCGGCCAATACTGAAATTCCCGCATCCCATTGGGAGCTGTGTTGGCTAACATAGCCTCTGAGCAACTGTAGAATATTCTGGTTAGCCCTCTCAACCGCACCGTGCGAATGGTGAGAAGCTGTCGTAATGGAGAGGTTCTCAACACCTGAGAGCTTACAAATCGCCTTCAACAGGCTAGACTGAAATTGTGCGCCCTGATCACAAATAATACATTTTGGGATTCCAAAATGCGACATAAATTCCAGCAAGGCTTTCGCCACTGCATTTGCAGAGATTGTACTCTGTGGAATAGCCTCCACGAAACGAGAGAAATGGCAAATAATAGTCAACACCCACTTCTTCCCGGTCTTAGTTGGAGTTAAAGGACCCAATAAATCAAGACTGAGGGTTTCGAATTGCGCACTGGCCATAGGGAAATGTTGTAATGGCACCTTAATCTGATCCTGTGGGGTACCTCTGAACTGACACACCCGGCATTCTGCACAAAACTTTTTAGTGTCCTTCCAGATCCCTCCCCAATAAAAACGTTCAGAAAGTTTTGCCAAAGTTCTTTTCAGCGCCAAATGCCCGCCCCAAGCGGAACTGTGCGCGGTTTCCAAAAGCAGGGTCCGATAACATTTCGGAACGACAAGCTGATCTGCACGTTTCCAGCTTGGAGAATGTCCCTTCTTAGTATACGCCTGGAAAAGCACACCATTTTTCCAAAAGAAGCACTCATCTGTTTCTGGCAACGGACGTCCTTCTGGGACAGCTTGCTCACGATACGCAGCCAATGTGGGGTCATCCTGCAGCTCCCTACGAAACCGCTGCTGTGTGTCAGTATCTTCTAACACAGCCCCCCAAGCAAGCAACAACTGCTCC
Source organism: Plestiodon gilberti rubricaudatus (assembly GCA_026170595.1). Lineage (NCBI taxonomy): Eukaryota > Metazoa > Chordata > Lepidosauria > Squamata > Scincidae > Plestiodon > Plestiodon gilberti. The sequence continues at coordinate 45,870,472 of JANXHW010000002.1, forward strand.
TGCTCTCTAACTTCAGCGGCATCCTGCACTTGCTCTGCAGGGCCCTCCCGCTGTGGCTGCTGATTGACAGTATGCTGATCAGGACCATTTTGCTGCTGGTCAGCGACGTTAACTGTTTGTTGCCCTGGAGGAGGCTGTAGAGCCGTGAGTTCCTCCTGCATTTTCAAAGTTTGGAGAAACATCCAGCTTTGTATTCTGCGCTCTCGTTAAAGTCAGTATCCTGGTGTTAAATTTTAAAATATCAGCACCAATCAACAGTTCTGGATATCTAGCTTCGTGGACCAACAAAGGTTTAGTTCCAGAAAAATCTCCAAATGTTATAGGGACATCAGCTACTCTGTAATATCCCACCCCTTTCTCATGTGAGGCAGCACTACGGTATTGCAGAGTCCGAATATCTTCTGGTCTTACTAAATGTTGCGCAATCGATGAGAAATCAGACCCCGAATCAATAAACCCAAGATATTGCTGTCCATAGGCCCAAACTGGCCCTTCCCGTTCAGATGCAGTCCAGTCATTCTGGTCCTGCTGGATCCACTGCTCTGTGGGCACTTCCGTCATCCTCTGCAGCTCTTGGGCTGACAAAACATTCACCACTGGAATTTTTGGTTCCCTCAGCTTCTCTGGTGAAGTCACTCTAGCCACCCTTCCCATAGTCCCGGACTGTGCTCCCAAAGCACCACTCCCTCCTGGCACACTCCCCGCCATAGCCCTTACTGGTATCTGGCTTACCGGAGCTGCTTGCCACCCGGGGTTGGCTTGAGGTGCTGGTGGAGCTTGTCTGCCGAAGGCAGCAGCTGAAGGTGGTGGTAGAGCCGCTGGTGCAGGTGGTTGTTCCCTGCGTTGCAACGATGGCATTTCCTCAGGCGCGTCGAATTCCCAAAGTTCTGGCTGTCTCCTCTGCCTCTTGGTAGTCAGCTGGGGCTGGGCAGGTTTCACGCAAACACCATACCTGTGGTCTGGGTGCATTGTAGTTTTGGTTCCCTTTGTACTGGGGACAAAACTTTTTCTGATGTTCCATGGATCCGCAGAAAAAACAAGCCCCTCTCTGGAACACCTGTCGGCCAGGAGATCGTCCCCTCTCCCTCATCTGCCCGTTCCTCTCACCGCTCTCACGCTGCAGCTGCGGTTGCTTGAAGTTCTGCTGCTGGCTCCCGTGCAGTAACTTCTGTGCATGCCACTGTGCAACTTGCTCTGCCGGCCACGGCTTTCTGTCTTGGGTGGATTGCTGACGCCTCTCCCTGCCTTTATCAAACTTCCCTGCGCCTTCTTTGGTGCTCAACTTCCCGGCGCTCGTCTTTTGTCTTGCCGACAGTATCTCATCCCCCCATTCCGCAGCTTGGTCCACATCTGTCGGCTTGCGTTCGCGTAACGCCATCGCCAATTCCGTGTTCATAGCTAACATCAAATGTTCTCTCAGAAAAACGTCTATTACGTTTTCTGCCATCACCGCTTTTTCTTTATTAAGCCATTGGCGTAAACGTACCTTCGCATGTGCGACAAACTGTTTCAAAGTCTCACCTGGCTTAATCTCCATCCCACGGAAGCGTTCACGCAGGCCTTCCGCCGTTAGATCGAGCCGTCTTTGCACTGCATCTTTGAAAGCCTGATAAGACGCATCCGGCTCCATGCCAGCAAGGACATTGAGGTCCTGTTTATCAAAAATTTGTCCAGATATTATTTGCATATAGTCATCAAGGGGTGTACCCGCCTTTTGAAGCATGCGCTCGAAAACTATGAAGAAATCTGTCGGGTCTTGACCTTGAGACCACCGTGGCAGATTGCGTGCGTCCACGCCTTTTGCAATCTTCAACTCCCTTTCCAGTTGCTGAGCTTTCTGCTTCCACTCATTGTCGCGGTTTTCCTTCATCTGCTGCTAATCGTCTTGCATCATTTTCTGTTGCATAGCGAGCATATCCATCAAAGCCCTTTAAATGGGTCTTGGCTTGTCGTCGTCAGTAGTTCCTCTTCTTGGTCCCCCGACGTCCGGTCTCCCCCTGGAGTCGTCTTGGGTATCGCCCCCGGTCCTCCACGCGACGGTCCTCCTTCCGCTCCGGTCGTCGTCGTCTGCGACATCTCGTCTCGGGTCCGGGCACTCCGCAGCCAAAACGAATGACGCTCCACAATCGGGCTTGGGAACTGCCCCAACAGCCGGAGGTCTTCCTCGTCCCACTCGTAGAGCTGGTCCTCAAACTGTTCTCCGTCGTCGGATGTAGAGACACTACTCATAATCTAACTCAGCAAAATAATAAACCAGTGCCATTGTCTGCGTTACTCATGTGTGTACAGACCAACCGTAGAGTTACTCTTTTAATGTGTATTACTTAAGAGAAAAAGACCAACGCTGATCACCATGTCAAGGTCGTGCGACTCTGGGGTACAGCAAAAGGGCTCAATTTGCCTGGCCTTATTTACGGCACTACGTTATCCCCGCAGTTTTAGGCGCTATGGCTGTGTTTTATCTACAACACCCCAGAGTCAACCCCGGTCCACTGCTCATCCCCGCAGTGCGTAAAGATCCCTTCAGCCTCCCCTTTTGTTGGGGCCTGGCCACCCTGGGATATCTTCCTCCTACTGTCGCTCCGACAGCACCGTTCGTTCCCTGTTTTCCCTTCACCCACCAATGCTTCTCCTAGGTTGGTCTTAGATTCTAATACACACAGTCCTGTTTAGAATATAAGAGAATTTATTTTAGAAGTAGAAGATTTCGTTTAAGGTGCAAACCTTCTTTTCCCCAGTCGGGTTGGTTACATAGGCTTGCCCAAAAGACATAACAAACAGGCACAGACAGGCACAGAAGAAAATAACAAAGGCTGACTAATCCCTAGCTGTTACATACCTAAAGACTTGTTGAAGACATTTTTTTAATATATTTAATTTTTTATTAATAAACTACAAAACAAAAACAAAACAAAACAATACAACATACTACGAAAGATTACAGCAAGCGCGAAGCAGTAAATCCTACTTGTATACTATTATCTATTTTCTACTTCTAATATCTAACTAAGCCTATATCTCTAATATACTATTCATTAAATTCACACTTCATCACTCCTTCTCTCTCTCTCTCTCTCTCTTAAAGAATCTATAAGTGGTATCCAAATATTCATAAAAAGATTAACTAACTTTTCTTTTATCATCCAAAAATCTTAATTCCCACTTCAAATATTTTAATATATAAAGCCACCCCATTTTTCTCCAAATGTATTAAAATAAAAACCTTCCAAATGTTTCTTTTAAAAAAAAAATCTATATCCCCTTTTTATATAAAATTCTTAAACAAATCACATCTTACTTAAGTCTTTTCAAATAATAAAACATTATTTTTCTTTTATTCACAAAAGGGTTAACTAACCTTTCCTTTATCATCTAAAAGTCTTAACTTCCACTTCAAATTTCTAAATTTATTAAGTCACCCCATTTTTGTCTTCAAATTTGTTAATTCATCATCAAAAATTTTCCATCACTCTTAATATAAGTTTCTTAAAAACAAGTCATATCTATTTGTTTCTTAATAATAAAACATTTTTGACAGTTTGCCATTACCCCTTCCATCCCTCCCCTTCCTCCTTCCTCTTCTTCCTCTTCTTCTTCCTCTTCTTCTTCCTCTTCCTCTTCTTCTTCTTCCTCTCCTTCCTCTTCTTCATCTTTGAATCTTTCCCAAAAGTCCCTTGTTTTTTAAATTGTATCCACTTTGCAATCTTTTCCACAGGATCATTCACGTCTTCTATATTCCTCTCCCGAAAGACAATCTTCAACACCATTTTTAGTAAAGTACTCTGCTTCTCTATCTCAAGTCTTGGTTTAACTCTTGGTACTTCCTCTGCTACAGTGTCTTCCAATAAATCTTTCTCTTTATTGGGAGCAAGGGAGGCCGACGCAGAGTCTTTTAATTCATCCTTTTCCTTCCCTGCTTGTTTCAGTTCTGCAATCATATTCTGAAGATTTTCCTCCAAAATTGTCATCTTTGCATCGAATCTCTGTTCCCATTTCTTAAAGCAAGACAATATTGTAGTCATGTTGCAATTTTTTCACCAGATGCCAATCTCTCTTCTCTTAAAAAAAAAGAAGAGGTAATATAAAAAACTTCTGCGGTCGACGACGTGAAACAGAAGGATTAATTTCCAGGATCCATGAACTCTAACATGGAAGGGCTCATATTCTTTTAGCAAAAATGTCAGGAATGTCAACAAAGTCCCGGACAATTTTCTCTTGCCGAAATAATCTATTAAAAAAAACCTTTTTACTGTTTTAATCTTCCATAAGTACAAAACAAAAAAATAATTCAATAAAACTCACCACTATTGTAACTTTAACTTCGTCTTTCCAACTTTCAGTTTCGAATGTTCAGTTCGCCTTATCGCAACGTATTATTTTTAGCGTTAACTCTTATCTCGGCTAATTTCTCCAACTCATAAATCATTTCTACGCCTCTTGCTTAAGCAAAGCAAAGCATGTCGGAGGTGGCTTGACTTGTTTTTCATCTGGGCTCGAGCTCGATGGTATCCAGCCTTCTCACCGAGAATCCAAAACTTCAAAGCCTTTGCCTTGAAGTGTCAGAGAGGGGGCGATTGAAAGCCTTGTGGTTTATCTCTTCGTACTCCCTTTTAATCCAGGGGTAGAGTAATTAAGTCCATCAGATGTACTCCGTCAATACAGAGCGATCGGCGGGGTTCTCAGCCAGCCATGTCCTCCTAGCCGGAAGTTGTTGAAGACATTCTTATGCAGATCGGCCAGAAGCTCCCGCTGCACCAACCAAAAGGAGAGAGCCTTCCAGTTCAGGCAGCTCTTACTTTTATACAATACAATAACGGTTCTTTCTCCAAAGGTGGGGGACACAGACTGGGACAAACTGGCCAATCATATGCCCTGCACGTATGCCCATCTTTGGAGGACTTAGATCTAATTTATGACACCTGTGTGAAGATTTCTAGTTTCACTTTTCCTATGTTCACCTAGCTAATCACCTAGCAGCGGATCTTTCCTTATCTCTTGTCCTTGAGGCGCATTTCAAAGCAAGGCCTGGTTTCTTTCTTGAGCTGTCTTACTTTCATACTTCCAGAGACATCAGCATTTCAAAAGGGACTATAAACTTGTCTCTCTTACAAGTCTTCTTTACATCAAGTTACAGACATACTACATGATATCTATAGATACAGAAATATAGGAATAAACATATGGGTGATCTCTGGCTCCTTCACAGTCCCTTTTACATATGGTAGATACACCGGGGGCCTAATTTCTTCATCTGTTAGTTCCTTCACCACTTTCCCATTCTGTTTAATATAAATTTGTTTTTCCCAGGCTCTACTGATTTGGGACTCTGTATATCCATTATTTAATAGTGATTCCATCACCTTTATTTTTTCCTGTTGTAAAGATGCTGGGTCACTGATGGAGGTACTGTCACACTCGGTGTTTCAGAAATAGTCCACCGCTCTTAAACTTACATACTCTAATGCTGTCTTGACATAAGCTTCTTCACCATCACAGTGACCCCACTTTGTCCCAGTTTCCTTGTCCCACTGGACAGCCACAGTCTTCTGGTCTAATGTTCTGATTTTGGACCCCAGTGCCCATTTCTGATCTCCTTTGGGTGGGCTCTGCCTGTTTTAGCCCATATGCCAACACTGTACTTCCCGACCCACCACAGACCAGGGCCTTGATTTAAATGGAAATCAGATGTCTACGTTTTTATTCCAGCAGTGTGGTTGCTGCTTGGGACTTGCTCCATGTAGATCCCACTCTCTGTGGTAATTGTGTGAACCAGCACCCAGGTGGTCTGAAACTTCTAATTTTCAGGTGGATCTACCCGTGTGCAGAGTAACAACTTGTCTCTTCCCTTTCATTTCCTACAGATGCTTTGATCCTGTATAATTAGTTAGACCCAGCTAACTGGAAAAAGAAGCACCTTTTAACATGGTGTCCTCTTATATTTAGCAGGGGGAGAGCAACTGTCCACCTTTATCCCAGCATGGTGTCTTTTCTTGTGGCTGTTGCTGGTCTCTCTTCTACATCTCTTTTTAGACTGTGAGCCCTTTAGGGACAGGGAACTATTTACTGATTTATTTTGCTATGTAAACTACTTTGTGAACTACTTTTTGTTGAATAGTGGTATATAAATATAAGTATAAAATAATAACAGCAACAATAACAATGATAATACTCTCTGCTGCCTGCACTCACCGCCAGGCTTACCTAGTTTTGGAGTAACCCCACAGTGGTACGCACCCTGGGATCATTTGCCATTTATTCTCTGCTTCTTCTTTGCTTCAATTAGTGACAAGGATGGCAAAGCACTCTAGTAACTGGATTTGAGATTTTAGACTGATTTCTACCATGCGGCACAGAAAACCCACAGAGATCCCTTCTTAATCCTTCCACCAGCTGGCTGAGAGAGGAACTCACCGGGAAGAGAACAATGGGGCACCGTCAGTGTGACAGCAGTCAGCACAGCCACCCGCACACACAGGATCAGCACATCAAACGGGTCCACTCTGCTGTAGGTGTGCAGCAGCTCTGTTTCCACTTGGCCTGTCAGGGATGACCAAGAACACCACATCATTGCTGGTCAGGCCTCATACTTAGCAAGGAGTTTCTTTGCATTCCAGGTTCTTGTTTAAGGCACAACAGAATTGCTTCTTAGAAGGAAAGGCTGTGAATATGGTAGCTAGGACATTACATTAACAAGACAAAGCAGGGGTATGGCTGTATCTAACCAATGCACAGGTGTCATTGGACAAAATCAGAAAGGAAGATACAATTCCATATATTTGCAACAGGAAGACTCAGAGACCTTATCATCAGCCCAGTGCCCACCTTTCTCTAACATTTGGTTATTGTAGAAGAGACTTACCATAGAAAGTGAGGTAGCCAAAGAGGGCAGCCAGGAAGTACATGACATACATGACAGTAATGGAGATGTTGGAGATACATTGCATCTTCTTTTTGGATGGGCTGAAAGATACACAAAAAAACAATGAGGAAAAGAATCCCAGGCCATTTAAAGACACAAGCATTTGCATGCTGGAGTCTCTTCTCTAACCTTGCATGCTGGAATCTAATTTCTACACATTCCCTTAATGACAAAGAAGCACCTGTTTATAATAAAGAGAACCAAGATCTGAAAGCATCTGAGTTCCTCCTGCAAGACCAAGTTTTACAAGACCAATGTTATGACTGGCAACTCTCTACAAGCTAGGAGATGCCTTCATCTGCAGGTATGAGTTCCTCTGAACACTGGAAATCAATGTAAAGGCAGTGCAAAGGCATTGGGACCATCAATGGAGTTGTACAAAGGACATGTGTTCATCTTAACTAAAACAGAACCAAACAAGTTATTTCCTGGTTTGTTTAGGTGGCTTGGAGCCGTCTCTGGCGCAGAAGGAAACGATGCCAATTTTTCCTTGAGGTGCAAAGTATGTGATATACCAAAAGCATGTGAGAGTGTGTGATATGTGTTTCAAAATCAGATCCTGCAATACCTCAGCTTTTCAACATCCCCCCAGGGGCTTTAGCTTTTATGCTGAAGTGCTTGTCTTGAAACAGCATCTGCTGAATGGCACAACGCACCTGGAGGATAGATGGAGGTACTGTGCACACAGAACGAATCATCTCCGGGATTCAGGTTATAAAATGGACGCAAAACAGTAGATGTGGAAAAAGGTCATGGCCCTGAGGAACAAACCCAATTCTATTCCATCCCCCAGTAAACCAGAACTGGCTTCCAATACCCTGTGTTACCGAAATTGCCTTTGTTATTTTGGGGAAATAGCTTTAAACATGGCAATTCAGAACATTCAGGATCTTGATACCTGTGTATACCAGAGTTGGGCTTTCACAGAATTCCGTTTTAAATAATATTGAGGACACACGTGGTTACTTTCCAATATTTACTAGATAGTTAGTCAGATTCATACATATGCAACAATTCAATATGCAACAATTCAATCATATTTGCAAAGAGACACAGTTTATGGGTTTTCCAGCCATGTGTATTTTCAAATTGAAGAATTAAAAATAGAAATTGAAGATTTCTCAAACTTGCCTGAAGAAATTCCTTACTTTACCGCAAGCGCTGTCAAAGGATTAACAGGGCGTCCGTTTTCTAAGGATTATTCAAAAGCAGGCAAGCACTGTCTTTAAAACTTCTTGTAGGTCTTCCACTTGCGTTTCATCCCACCCTAGGGACTTTTTCAAAGCAAAAAGAGAGAAATGACCTGGCCACTAGCCAGTAGATAGTACAGACTTTGAAGACAACCGCTCTGTTTTTACAACAAGGAGAAGCCAGAGGGGGCGGGAAGCACTAAATTAGCTTAAATTTAAAGGGGAAGCGGCTAATTCCGCATTGACTGTCCGTGTTTGTTTCGCTTGCTGTAACCGGGGTCCAGGGGTGGGCCTAAATAACATAATAAGGCCTAAAGGAACCTAAGATTAGTACAGGCCTCTGAGCCAAAGTAGAAAAAAAAGGGAAGTACAGCTTATGCTTGCTTAGTACACCCCCCCCCCCCCTAACACATACCTAGCTTGGCAGAAACCGCAAGAAGTACAGATGATTCTAGGAACATCACCCACAGGAGAAGGAGGGTGGAGGGTATGACCAAATAAGGCAGAGAGAAGGCGGACAGCCAAGAACTATCCAAGTCATGATATTATAAAAGAATGGAAAGTCCCCAGATGTCCCTTGGTTGTTACATAAGCCTCGCCTGATCGCAAACCATTGGAGGGGCGATACAAGGGAGGGACAAGGAGGAGGAGGCATCTTGAGGTACAAGACTATAAATACTGCTGTCTTTCTGTATTTCTTTTATGCTCTGCCCCATAAGGGCAGATGCATCCTATGCGCATAGTACTTTAATAAAATCATCAATTTGGTCAATTATGGTCTCAGTGTTCTTCGGCTATCGAACCCAGGTCACGGACCTCAACCGCCACCCTTTTGGGGGTGTGCACACAGCAGTTTTGGCGACCACGAAGGGACTAGAATGGCGGGAGTACCCCTCCCCAAATTCGATCAGACCTGGACTCTCCCACTAGACACCCTCCGGGGCTGGACGATCAACTCTCTAGCGCGCATCCAACACATTGTTGGAGGAGACTTGATTGTTTGGACTCTGGGAGAAATCTGTGGGACAGCACTGAGTCGATGGCTGGAGCCTGAGACCCCAAATTACAGGATCCTGCAGAAACGTAAGTAAAAGAAACCTTGCAAGTGAAATTGTACAGTACTGTGTGGGTTATGCCTATATGATTTCCAATGCTTTCAAAGGATCCCAGGTCACCCCGGAATTTGACCTGGAGGCAGTAGGAAGGGAGTTGCGGTCGCTTGGACCACTGGGGTCCCAGATAAAAGGCCATCGTGACTTCCAGAGGTTGCTGTTATGCATGCTGGAGGCTGCTCAGAGGTTGCTAAGGGCATGCTGAGATCTGGGACCAGGGACTAAACCCCTTTGTCATCTTGGTGGCCCGTTGCACGCTTAAGAGACTTGCCACTCTGGGAGAGGTAAGGGCAAGAGACGGGAGCGCCGGTAGTGGACGCACTCTTTGGGGATATTGTGCAAGTAGGTGGGTTAGAGTCCCATCTGGATGTGGGTTAGAGTCCCATACCCATTCGTCCCACGAGTTTGACGAGTGACAGGCACCCAGGTTCCCCATTGGGCCATAACCACCAAGACCTACTGAATAAGTAACATCACTATGGGTTAGGGGGATCCAAGCCCTCTGCCTGTACTCTTTTGAGCGGTATACTGAAACTTGGAGATTATTTGGGTCTGATCCCCTAAATTAAGAAGTAACTTATATTGAGAAAAAGGTGTGGACATAATACCCACTGGAATTATTATTTTGTGTAAGAACTAAGAAAGGATTAGAATGTAAGTAAAAGCCTCAAAGACGAACAAGGGCTGGATGTGAAATTTGTAGTGTGAATGTCGCAATAAGCCTCAGCTAGCAACAGATAGGAGGGCTGAACTCACTGTAAGCCAGAAGAAGACGGGAGGAAGTCCCGGGGAAAGTCTGTGTCAAGAGAGTGATTGTGACACATTCTGTTGTTGGCGAAGGGCCGTTATAAGTGACAGGGAGATGCAAAACTGAAGGAGCAGTGTGTATGACCCTGCTGGGTTTACCTTTGGCAAGAAACAGGAAGCCGTGTATGTGAAAGATGGGGCTGCGAGGGACGAAGTCAGAGAACAGCGTTGTGTTTGGTTACAGGGAGTTGAGAGCAAGAAGGATTTGTGTGCAAGAAAGTCAGAGAGTGGATGAAGCCCGCGTGTGTACGTAAGTGAGTGATTAAGCGTGAATGTAGTGTTTAGGGTGATTGTTGAGTTGTATGTCTCATGGGAATAGTGAAAGCTGTGTAAGGAAAAGTGACACTTATGTATCTCCCCTTGTGCTAAGAGAATACAAGTGGGGAGTATTTAATGTATTTGGGAAAGAACTCAGTTAAAAATACGCTTGGCAAGTAGAAAGGTAGGCTCCCCGAATGACAGTACATTGCATGTAACTTTTAACGGTCATTTCTAATATTACTGTCAGCTATTTATGGGAGCTGAGTTATAACTCTGGACTCCTTGCCAACCAAGCGAGAGAAAACAAACTTAGTAATGAGAGTGCATTTTGCATTTTAAAGAAGTTTTTAAGTAATTGCATTTTAAGAGTGGAATGAATTTTATATTTTTGGAAATAAATAAGGATTTGGTTTGAAAAATAAAGTTTAAATTTAGTGTTTTAAAGGACTGGAATTAGGAAACTTTTATGACACTAGGATATAGCGTAACATGGATATAGCTGCCTAAATGTGAGTGAAAGAATTAATCTAAAATTAGTTGTATATTATGTTAGGAAATTTGGCTTATAAATTATCTTATATGAGTTATTGACATTGTAAGAATATTGGAAATAATTTATTAGATTTTACCTGTGAAAGTTTTGTAAGTAGGAGCCTGCTTATTTGCACAGACTCCTGAAATAAATTATTCTAACCCCAAGTAAGGTCTTTGGGTGGTTTGCCAATTCCAGATAAGCCTATGGCTAAAGAAACCACAGCTCAGTGGATAGAGCGTACCTCGGCCAGCGGAAGGCCCTCGGGTGTGTGAGGACATCCCTGAGAAGGGTTTTGGGCAATAAGGAAGGGCTTCCCTGCCAGAGTTGTGGGAGGGAGAGACCTTTACGATAGGCACAAACCTGGAGTCTATCCAGAACTTAGTTTTTGTGTGGAAATATACTACATTAAGAGCTAACAGCTAAAGTATGTGGTTAAAGAATAAAGTATGAAGCATGAAACACATATGTAGGGCTTGTAATGCTATACAAGAATTTAAATTGGTTTAAAGGAAGGCTCCAATAGATAAATGAAATGTGACTCTTTGATCTTGGAAGTGGGGAAGGACTCAGGTCCTCCCTGATGGAGCAAACAAATTATACGGGAGCTAAGAAGCATTTTGTAATAGGGACACTGTGTGTATACATAATGTGCGACTTAATGCTGAAGAAAAATATGGATGGGAATTTGTATTGTGTTTATACATCATAGCAAGTGTATATAATGTGGAAATACCACCAGATTGGCAATGGTTGTATTTTAAATTAAGTGAAAGTCAAAAGTTTTTGGGTAACGGCGAAACTCACAAAGTTGAGATCCGTGGTTTTGCATGTATTTCCCTTTTGTGGTTTTTCAGCCTACAGGGGAATGTCATCGCGGTTGAGAAATGAAATATGTTATTCCTCTTTGAGTTGACTGTAAACATCAGAGTTTGTGATCTGTGTTTAGCCCTGATACTCATAGCCAATTTGTACGATGGTATGTGACTTCTCTGTTTCTGTAAAGAAGTTGTTGCCTGCAGGAAATGGCTTAAGAGGAAAAGAACAGAGTCTCTGACACCCCCTTCGGCTAAGGAGCGGCAAGGAGATCAGCGGAAAAATTGTAAGTCATTTTCCCCTCATTGTATTCGGCCATCCGAAAATTTTTAAAGGGCCCCTTTTATAACCCCAGTTGCAAATTTCCCCTTTAGTAGAAAGGGCTGTAGGAATAGAATTTGGACATCAAAGTACCCTTGAACTACCTTTTGGACTGCCTAAGTGGGAAGAGAAGGTACCAGTTTTGCAGAAGACACCAGGAAGATTAGAACTAATCAAAGTGGGGTCACCAATACAACGTGTGTTGTTGTTGTTGTTGTTGTTGTTGTTGTAAGAACTCTGCTATATACTGCTGCCTATAGTTACAGGAACAGGAGCCCTGGAGCAGTACTGTCAGGAGGTACTGAACCAAGAATACACCAGCCGTAAAGACCAGAGAGATGAACTGCTGGAAAATGCACCACTAACCTTATACATGGATGGAAGTAGCCCTATGAGAGATGAGGAAAAGGTTATGTTGGCTATGTTGAGGCTCATTAGCCCCAGGTATCTCGGCACAGGTGGCGGAGTTAAATGCCCTGACATGAATGCTCCAGTAGATAGCAGGTAAGCAAGACGTTTGCTTTCGCAATTGTACAGTGCTCATGGAGTCTGCCAGCACTGAAGGCTGCCGAATGCCAGAAAGATGTGCCCCTTATTTGCAGACAGCAGGAGGCTGTCCAGGATCTAGAGGAAAGTGAAATCATTAAGAGACCTGCCCCAGTGAGTTGAAAACTAGAAAGGGCAGCCCAGCAAGAGTAAGCCTCCAATGCCCCTTGACCACCGACATGTAGCCCCTGGAGTGGTCTAGCTACACCAATCAAGAGGATGATTGGTGGCCTCTTAAGGACCAGGATGAATGGAAAATAACTAAAAGAAAGAAGGGTGAGCTTTTGTCATAATGTGAGTATGGATTTAAGCAACTTTACTATTTATCCCATGCTGGGTCCCAGACCTGCGGAGACTGTGTAAACAATACTTTTGTTTGGCCAAGAATTTGAAAATTGTTATTAGGACTTTGATTTTATTTTTTTGAAGTAATGTCTGACCAAAGTGTTTTTTTCAAATGGTAACCGTACCTATCTGCAAGGCCAGTGCCTTGGTTAAGGACCCCTTCAGGAAGATGAACCCCAGGTATGGGAGCTCAAGAAACAAGACGCACGTCGCCAGGCAAGTGGTGCAGATGACGATCATGCAAGTGGCCAGCAATTAAGTGGAAAGAGGAAACTAAGCCTTGAAACATTGTTGGTAAAGAGCCAAAATGCCCTTTTGGGTGGTGAATAAATTAGGGACCTGCCCCGTTTTGAATATCTCTATTTGAACGTCTCTATAGGAGACTTTGGCCAATGATTACAATGAGAGGGGTATGACCTGTCCGCTTTGTAAAGGACCAGATGTTTAACTATGTGCAGTTGTTTCTGTTTTGTCTGTTGTTATTTTACCTCTCTCCAGAAGCGTAAGGATTGTCATCTACTTATTCTATAAGACACCCTTTCCAACAGGAAGATTGCGTGTGGCTTAAATTGTGAACAAGCAAATAGTATACTGAGAAAAAGTGAATCGGGCTGTATACCGTATGTTGATTGCTACCAGCCGTGCACTAACGGACACAAGAGGTTACATCGTGAAGGCCAAGAGAGTGATGATTATCAGCCATCCCAACACCAGTGAACAAGCCAGCGCTAGTAAAAGTAACACAAGAGACATTTGGGAATCACACCCTGTTGGGGGGGGAATAAAAGATTGTATTGATTGTGCTGCTTACTGTACTATCCTGTATGATCTATTCTGAATGTACTTTAATTTTTGTGTGTATTTGTGAAATGTATCTTTGTCTTCGGCTGACCAGAAATAAGGAATTACCTCCTCCCCAGAAAACGTTTGCACTACAGGGAATGTATGCCACCCTCAAATTGGAAATAAATGGCGAACATTATCAGGCCTTGGACTAGCCGCGGCCTGGTATTGTTCGAAGTGGGGACTGCTGTAACCGGGGTCCAGGGGTGGGCCTAAATAACATAATAAGGCCTAAAGGAACCTAAGATTAGTACAGGCCTCTGAGCCAAAGTAGAAAAAAAAGGGAAGTACAGCTTATGCTTGCTTAGTACACCCCCCCCCCCCCCAACACATACCTAGCTTGGCAGAAACCGCAAGAAGTACAGATGATTCTAGGAACATCACCCACAGGAGAAGGAGGGTGGAGGGTATGACCAAATAAGGCAGAGAGAAGGCGGACAGCCAAGAACTATCCAAGTCATGATATTATAAAAGAATGGAAAGTCCCCAGATGTCCCTTGGTTGTTACATAAGCCTCGCCTGATCGCAAACCATTGGAGGGGCGATACAAGGGAGGGACAAGGAGGAGGAGGCATCTTGAGGTACAAGACTATAAATACTGCTGTCTTCCTGTATTTCTTTTATGCTCTGCCCCATAAGGGCAGATGCATCCTATGCGCATAGTACTTTAATAAAATCATCAATTTGGTCAATTATGGTCTCAGTGTTCTTCGGCTATCGAACCCAGGTCACGGACCTCAACTGCCACCCTTTTGGGGGTGTGCGCACAGCACGCTAGTGAGAGTTCTTGAGACTGTAGAAACGATCTATTTAATAGCTGAAACCATATCTTGTTTACAAAGGACATCTCTTGCTGACGGTTTAAAAGGCTTTGCGATCTCTTTTGTGAAATAGAGATTTCCTCCAAATTTAACCTTTGTCTGTTTTTAGCTTCAGTGAAAAGAGAGCGAGTATTTTGAAAGGCGGTTTCGTGACCAGTCTCTACAACATGAGAAGCAATGGCTGATTTCTCCTCTTGTAATGCTTTAGTGGCTCTGATGTGCTCTTGCAATCTTACACCAATAGGTCTCTTGGTATTACTTACGTAAACACGTCCACACTGACAGGGGATCTCGTACACCCCCGGGTTAGTTAACTTGGGTTTTTCATCTTTAGGGTTTCCCAACATTTGCTCTATTTTTAACGTTGGTGTAAACAGAACCCTAACATGTTGTTTAAAAATACACAGTATTTTATCGGTAATGCCTTTTACAAAGGGGAGAGACAACCATCTATGTTCTTTTTTCTCAGCATTTTCACGTTCCATTTCTTTGCTTCTAATTTCCTCCACAGTTGGTATATAGTTTTTCTTTTTCAGCTGCTGTTCCCGTACTGCTTCAATTTGTTGTGCCTTGTACCCATTCGCCTTCAAAGAATCCATGATGGTGACCTTTTCCATAGCCAGAGACTCCTTGTCACAAACGTGCATAGCCCTCTAAATTAGTGAATTTATTAGTGAGTTCTTTTGTGCGGGGTGGTGGTTTGATGTTTGGTGTAAATATCTTCCAGTGTGTGTTGGTTTCCTGTATACGGTATGTCCAAATGTAAGGTCTTGTTTTCTTGTTACTTGAACATCCAAAAAAGGAAGCATCCCATTGTTTTTCACCTCCATGGTAAACTGGATCTTTGGGCAGAGACTATTCAGGTGTTGTAGAAAAATTTCTAAATTCTCTTTCCCATAATCCCAGACACAAAAGACGTCATCCACATATCTCAGCCATGTTGTAGGTTTGAGATTGGCAGATTGTAATGCTTTGGCCTCAAAGAATTCCATAAAAAGATTTGCCACCACAGGACTCGGGGTTTCCCATAGCTACCCCTTCTTTTTGTTCTCTATAAATGCCATTCCAAACAAAATAGGTAGATGTTAGGCAATGATGAAATAATGGTATCAGGTCCCGGGGTAAAGTTAGATCACTAATTAAATTCATTACATCCACAAGGGGAACTCTGGTAAATAAAGATATACATCAAAGCTAACCAAAATGGATTCAGGGGTCAATCTTGCAATTTTCAATAACTCTATAAAATGATAGGTATTTTTTATATGATGGAAAGAGTTTCCTGTATAAGGAAACAAAATTTTGGCTAAATGCTGGGACAGGGCATGGGTAGGGGCTCCTATATTGCTCACAATTGGGCGTAACGGAACATATTTTTTATGTATCTTAGGGAAGCTGTATAGCCTAGGGGGTAAAGCAGTAGATTTGGTTAACCTATTTTTAATTTCTGGTTTAAAATTAGAATTCGAGATTAACTTGTTAGTTTCCTTTAAAAATTTATTTGTAGGATCTTTCTTTAAAATGTTATATGTCTCAGGACTGAGAAGTTCTGAGATTTTATTACAATAATCCAAACTATTTAAAATCACTGTAGCGTTCCCTTTATCGGCCGGGAGGATAGTAATATCTTGGTTATTCTTCAACTCTTTAATGGCTAGACATTCACTGTGTGAGATATTACTTTTAGGTGGTCTTGCCTTGAGGAGAATATTACCTGCTTCTATTCTTATCCTGCCATATTAGAATCAAAATCCACTAATGTGGTTTCTGTAGGTATGGTTTTAGGAACCACTGCAAAGTTTACCCCCCTTAAGCAAAATTGCAGTTTGAGCAGAAGAAGGCTTGAAGTCTGATAAATGTATCAGGACTTTCTCCTCTACTAATGAGTTAACCTCATTGCTGAGTTGACCAATCAACCTATTCAGTTTCTTCTTATGCCTCATTTTAATTACATTTTCTTGTTGAGATATGAATTCCAAAGTTCTATTTTCCCAACGGTTCCAATCTTCTGTATTAATTATATTACTTAATTTATCATGTAATTTATATAATATACTATCCATGTTGTAAAGTTCATGTTTAGTAGTTTTTATATAATCTCTTAGTAAGGCAGCTTCCATCTTATTGTAGATTTGATTTGTTCTCCTGGTGTTCCGTTTCCTCCGATGTTTTAGAAAATTTGGTATTACTTCTACATCTCTACAATTAAGTAGAAAGGTTAAGATATTCTTCATCTTCATTTTACGTAGACGGTGTTTTTCCAAAATCCTGAGGTCTCGAGCTATGTCCTCCTCATAGAGGCATTTTAAAGTGACATGCAGGTTTTCATGGCTTTTTACAATTTGCAAAGAGACACAGTTTATGGGTTTTCCAGCCATGTGTATTTTCAAATTGAAGAATTAAAAATTCCATTTCTTTGCTTCTAATTTCCTCCACAGTTGGTATATAGTTTTTCTTTTTCAACTGCTGTTCCCATACTGCTTCAATTTGTTGTGCCTTGTACCCATTCGCCTTCAAAGATTCAATCATACTCCAAAGCATTCAGATCTAGGAAACTTAGGTAGAACGTGCAGATGTTTAGAAGGTTTCCTTGATTTATACATGGGTGATATATTTACCTATCCTGGAGAGTTGAATTTGGCTGCAATGCTGTAGCAGTGAATGAAAAGGAGGAAGAAACAAATTGGCTCTGAACCAGTCAGGCTCAGCAGTCAGTATAGACTGACTGAGAGGTACAGTTAAGAGTGGGGGGGAGGGGGGAAGAGGGAGGGGGTGGTGCCAGAGGGCACACAGAGAAGAAAAAAAGTCCAGGAGGCAAGGGGGTCTAGAGAGAGCAAGCAAAACTGGCTGTCTGCCTTTTTATGGATACAAAAGAGGAGGAGCTGGTGGCTCTTACGCTGCAAAAGGAAATACCTTATTTGGGCTAGAGACCTGGGGGTGGAGACACATACACACACCGGGGCCAGGGGAGGAGGGCAGATGGCTTCCATTGTTGCCAGAAATGTAGATTCGGCCTTCTCAGAGCCAGACGTTGACGTTAGCATATCTACTGTGTATCCTCTTCTTCCTGGTAGACTGTCACTTAGCAAGTCTTTGGCTATGTCCGTTCCGTGGAAAGGGGGAAGAGAATGGAATGTGCCTAGTGCTGTGAGCCTCTTGATTCATGGCACCAGAAATGCTGAATGCTGCTCAGATTCTTCCCTCATGGCCTGGCTGGGGAAAATCTTTTTACAGCATAACTTCATACACCTAGGTTTACGTGGCGTGGCCATCGCGTTCTTCCTGGATACAGTCCGGTCTGGCACACGTTCCATTTTAGCTCACAAGTCATTGGCATCAAAGTCTATTGGCAACATTCTCATTTTAAAAAGGTCATAGGGCAACACCTGAACCTGCTGAAATTTCAGGCCATCAAGGTGAACAGCTCTTCTGATGATGAGTTGAGGAGCACAGAAGATCCTTAGGGTTAATCTGTCACCTGTTATCAGGATTCAGCCATTGCCTCACACTTATAGTGTCCCTTGAGTTCCTAGTTAAGTTGGAGCCACTGGTGTGCTGTGAGGATAATCAGACCAACTTTGGGTCGCTCGGTGAGGATGTAGTTATACATGTCTGCAGTCCTCAGTGAGCCGGCTCTTATGCCATAGCTAGCAGTTGGGGAAAGTTCTGCAGAGTTGGGTAATTGTTGGATTACGAAACTGTTTAGAAATACTGTAGGTGGTCCTCAAGGCCCCGTTGAGAGGACACTTTTCTACAGTGCTTTTGTAAACCTGGCAGAACACATGCCTGGGATGTCACAGCAAGTGGAATATTGCTGTACTGTGATCTTTTTCTTTTTCAATCTGTAAATCTGGGTTTTACTTTGATCATATTTTATATACTTCTTATTAAATATATATAGTACCCATATTGTTTGGAATGCACAATTTCCTGCACCCCTTCATTTTTTTCTTTTTTAAACAATCCATATCAATATCATAAATAAATAACATTCTTACCACTGTTTTGGGAAGTATGGGTTCCGCAGTCATGTAGGCACAAATGAAGAAATAAAAATATTTAAACCGTAGTTGTGTGATGGATTTCTTTAATGCCAGTCACCACTGACACACAAATGTAAACCGTTCCAACCACAGACAAGATCTTCGTTACTTAGCCGACGTTTCGCTCCTCAGACGGAGCTTCTTCAAGGCAGACGCAGTGTAACCACTGCTGGATGAAAAAGACCTCAAAAGAACATTGACAGTTAAATACAGTTCAAGCCTCTAAAGCGTGGGCGGGGCTTAGTTGGAACCGGAAGCCTTGTCCTCTCGCAACCCTTGGAGCCTATCAGCACTTATTCTTGACCTATTTGGGTAGCCAAATTTTGTTTGCAAAGGCAAGTTCTTGTTGACGGTTCATAAGAACTGAAGGTTTCTTCTACGAAATTTCATATATACGCTAATGGGTTCTGAGTTGTCTGTGACGGATCAAGAGAGATCTTGGGGTGCTGGTGGACAGGTCGATGAAAATTTCACATATACGCTAATGGGTTCTGAGTTGTCTGTGACGGATCAAGAGAGAGATCTTGGGGTGCTGGTGGACAGGTCGATGAAAGTGTCGACCCAGTGTTCGGTGGCTGTGAAGAAGGCCAATTCCATGCTCGGGATAATTAAAAAAGGGATTGAGAATAAAACGGCCAATATCATTCTGCCTTTGTACAAATCGATGGTAAGGCCACATCTGGAGTATTGTGTCCAGTTCTGGTCACCACACCTCAAAAAGGATATAGTTGAATTGGAAAAGGTGCAGAAAAGAGCGACCAGAATGATTCGTGGGCTGGAGCACCTCCCTTATGAGGAAAGGCTACAGCGTCTGGGGCTTTTCAGCCTAGAAAAAAGGCGCCTGAGGGGGGACATGATTGAGACTTATAAAATTATGCATGGGATGGAGAGAGTGGATAGAGGGAAATTCTTCTCCCTCTCGCACAACACCAGAACCAGGGGACATGCACTAAAATTGAGTGGAGGGAGAGTTAGAACAGACAAAAGAAAATATTTCTTTACCCAGCGTGTAATTCATCTGTGGAACTCCTTGCCCCAGGATGTGGTGATGGCACCTGGCCTAGATGCCTTTAAAAGGGGTTTGGACAGATTCATGGAGGAAAAGACCATCACAGGTTACAAGCCATAAGCAACCTCCTGGTTTTAGAAGTGGGTTTTCTCTGTGCCAGGTGCAAGGGAGTGTCAACGGGAAACAGGTTATCTTGTTGTCTTGTGCTCCCTGAGGCATCTGGTGGGGCCACTGTGTGATACAGGAAGCTGGACTAGATGGGCTTTTGGCCTGATCCAGCAGGGCTCTTCTTATGTTCTTATGAAATCATTAAGGCTTCCAAATTCAGCCTCTGTTTGTGTTTAGATTCATGAAAATGGGAACGTGTTTGATCAAACATTACTGTGTGTCCCGTCTGCTTTACGTGTGCAGCCACCGCCGATCTTTCTTCTTGGTGAGCCGCCGTAGCCCACCGATGTTCCCGCAGTCTTACTTCTATTGGTCGTTTCGTATTTCCGATATAAACTTTTCCACACTCACACTCAATCTGATATACTCCGGGATTTGACAGCCTGGGTCTCGGATCTTTGGGGTTCCACAGCAATTGTCCTAATTTAATTGTTGGGGTAAAGATGGTTTTCACGTTTTGTTTCCTAAAGATTCTGGCTATTTTGTCCGTTGTACCTTGGACGAAGGGGAGCGATAGCCACCGTTGTTCTTCAGTCTCCGTTTGCTTGTTATTGTTTTCCCCAGGAGCTGGAACATACAATTTCTTTTGTAGCTGCTTTTCCCAACAATTGTTAATTTGTTGCTTTTTGTAGCCATTAGCTGTCAGACTGTGTGAGCAACTGTTTTTCAGCTGCTAGAGACGTGCTGTCAAGCACATGAAGTGCCCTATATACCAGTGAATTAATCAACGATTTTTTTTTGTGAGGGATGATGATTTGAAGTTTGATTCAGATATCTTCCTGTGTGAGTGGGTTTGCGATACACTTTATGTCCAAATGTCAGATCTTCCTTTCTTTCTACCAGTACATCCAGGAAGGCAATGGTCTTGTTTTCTTCAACTTCCATAGTGAGCTGGATTTCTGGGCATAAACTATTTAGATATACCAAAAATTTATTGAGCTCTTCCAACCCAAAATCCCATACGCAGAAAATATTGTCCACATATCTAAGCCAAGTAGATGGTTTAAGATCAGCTGTCTGCAGTGCCTTCTGCTCAAAGAATTCCATAAATAAGTTGGCAACTGCAGGGCTGAGTGGACTACCCATTGGTACACCTTCCTTCTGCTCTCTATATACCCCATTCCACACGAAATAAGTGGAGGTCAAGCAATGATGGTACAGGGGTATAAGGTCTCTGGGAACGGTCAGATTGCTTATAAGATTCATAGTTTCTACCACTGGTACACGACTGGAATTAATTGTCAAGGGATACCTTTACCTTACCCTCCCTAATAATGATAATTTTAATTTATCCGATTTCTTAAGTTTTTCTCTTACCTCTTTATACAGATACATATAGTTCCTTTATGTCAATTGGTGTATACTTTTTGTTATCCAAATTCCCAAATATTTAAAACTAGAATAGCACATACTTAAATTTGAAGTGCTTTTAATCTTTTTGTTCCAAATTAGCGATATTTATACATAATAATTTAGATTTTTGATAATTAATTTTTAATCCTGTATAACAATTAAATTTTTCTAATAATAGTTTCAAAGATTTTATACATTTTACTGGATCCTTCACAAATAAAAGCATATCCGCATACAAATTTTATATTATCTATTCTTAACTGTTACTCCCTCAATATTATCGTCAGTTCTTATAACTAGAGGCTAATGGTTCAATAGCAATAGCGGGTCTCCTTGTCTAGTCCCTCTTTGTAGTTTAAATTTCTCAGATTCACATCCATTAATCATTATTTTAGCAAAGGCTCCTTCATAAAATTTTTTAAGAGTTCTTATAAATCTTTCTCCCATATTCATTTTCCCCATAAGTTGAAACATATATCTCCATTCCAAACGATCAAAGGCTTTAAGAACATCTAATGAAAGTATTGCTACTTTCTGTTTCTCCTTTGTTGCTGTATATATTATATTCAAAACTCTTCTAATTGCATCAGCCATTCGTCTACCTGGCATAATCCCATATTGGTCTGTATGGATATATTTTGTTATAAACATATTCATTCTTTGAGCCAATATTGAAGAAAATATTTTTTGATCCTGGTTTTGTAGAGTTATTGGCCTATAAGCTGATGGGCAACTAGTATCCTTCCCTTGTTTTGGTATAACAATTATTCTAGCTAATTTCCAGGATTCTGGAACTTCTCCTCCTTCTAATATTGAGTTATATATTTTTAGTAGGTGATTAATAATATCCTCCTCCCAAATCTTGTAGAACTCAGCTGTAAATCCATCGCACCCTGGTGATTTTCCTTTTTTTAATCTTTGAATAGCTGCTTTAATTTCTACTAATGTTATTGGTGAATTGAGTTGCTGTTTATGTTCTTGCATTATTGGTGTGACGGGCAATAGGTCTACAAATTCTTTCATATTGCACTCCTCCTTTACCTCTGTTGTATATAATTCTTCATAATATTCCTTAAAAGCCGTAATTATTTCCTTTTGTCCTGTCACCAACTTATCTGTTCTATTTCTAATGGATACGTCTTTTTATTCATCTTCTTGACTGCATAAGATAACAGTTTTGAATTTTTATTTCCATATTCATAATAGCTCCTTTTTAAATATCTCATTGCCATATATGTTTTATTTATATCTAATGCTTCCAATTCTGCTCTTGTCCTTACAAGTTCTGCATAAATATTTTTAGATCCAGTTCTCTTATGTTCTCCTGTCAATTTCTTCATTTTAGCCTCTAATTGCACCTGTAGTTTATTTTTCTACTTTTTTAATCAAGCCCCTTCCATAATAAAAAGTCTTCTTAACATTGCTTTCAAAGTGTCCCATAGAAGTACAGATTCCATATTTTCTTTATCATTAACCCAGAGGTTCCCAAAGTGTGAGGCGCAACTCCCAATTGCGTCATGGAAAGCAGCCAGGGGCGTCACGTTAGTCTTTTAATTAACACATATTCTTGCTTGCAAGAGAGAGAGAGAGAGCAAAAACAAAGACCCGGGAAAAGCTGCCTCTTCACATCGGGTCACTCAAAGTTCATTTCAAAACACTTCAGGTTTCACAGATTTAATTGTTACGGGCATCTCAGCCATGTAAAAAACAGACTTGAATAAAAATCAAATAAAATCTACTTGCATCTCCTGTTTCTTTTCAGTTGCAACAAGACAGATAAAATTCCATTAAAATCCAACGTCCCAGGTTCTAAGTCCAACGTTTCGTTTCCTAATTCCTGGAAACATTGTCTAGGAAAAGCAATCAAAAAGATTGAAGATGGTGTTCCCTGAGGTTCGTATTAGTTGCTTTTTATCCTCAAAGGAAAGAGCGGGAATGAAACGGCTCAAGCCGGGCTGAAACAGAAACAACCAATTAGCCTGCTGTTCAAACGCAGCAATAGGAAAACTGTATCCCTTGGTTATTCACAGTGTACTATCCAGCAAACACTTAAGGTCTAAAGGGTTTTTCACAGAGCAGATCACCCATTTGTCTGTCAATACAATCGTCCCACGGAGACTCCATGTCCTGAGATGACCCGGTTTGGAGCGATCTTTTTTCTCAACGGCAAAGCGGAGCTTCAGAGCCACAGGGATCATGCACCAATTAGTTTACTCAGCGTAACCTGAAGAGTAGCCCTAGAGATTGTTGTCTTTTTCCTTATCTTCCCCTTATTCCATTCACCAGTTACCTATATTTCCCCCACTCTTGTACATGCTGCAATTGTTCCCGATATCTGTGTGTCCTGAATTGACCTTCAGGTCCGATATTCACAGGGCAGCTGAAATGGCAGGAAATAGGCAGAATGAGAGCAAGGAAAGATAGACCGTGGTGTGCAACAGATCCCCTCATTCAGTTAATACTTAGACTTCTCTTATTGTGCTCAACCTGAGAAGCCTCCATGTCCTGAGATGACCCTGCTTCATTATTTTCTTTATTTCCCAAAGGCTTCCTTTGTTCTTTTCTACGTATTATGGGCAGCCATGTTTTATTGATGAAGCTCAGGTCCTGTTGACGATTAATTAGATTTGACACTGGTCTCCAGCTGATTTCAATCGCCTCCAGGCTACGTAAGATGCCCACTTTGTTTTCTACTTGTAGGCAACTGGTGTCCTCAAAGCATATGTTATGCCCTGTAGAGATGGCATGCTCAGCAACCGATGATTGTTCTGGATGTTTTAATCTCACAGACCTTTCATGTTCCTTAATTCTAGTACTTATGGCCCTTTTTGTCAGGCCAATGTACTCTTTACCACATGAGCACGGGATCCTGTATACTCCAGGATTGGACAAGGGGGGACGTTTATCTTTGGGGTTATTTAAAATTTGCTGTATCTTAGTAGTTGGTTTAAAAAAGGTTTTCACTTTCCCCTGTGCCAGAATTCGGGCAATTCTGTCCGTAACACCTCTTACATAGGGTAAGCAGGTCCAGATTTCCCTTTCTGCTTCTTTCTTACCCATGTCATTGTTGGTGGTCCCATCATCAGATCTGAGATTGGTGCCCCACCTGGCTGCTGTGATTTTGTTATCTTGTTGTATCCAGCACCTATTGATCTGTGATGAAGTATATCCATTAGCCCTTAAGGTGTTAAACACCATATTTTTCTCCTTCCCTAAGGTATCCTCATCACTGATCTTTAATGCCCGGTATACCAGGGAGTTGATCAGGGAGTTTTTTTGGGCAGGATGATGATTTGAGCCTTGATGGAGATATCTCCCTGTGTTGGTAGGCTTCCTGTATACTTCATGACCACATGAGAGATCCTCCTTCCTAGTGACTCGTACATCTAAAAATGCCAATGACTTATCTTTCTCTAGTTCCATAGTGAACTGAATATCTTTACAAAAATTATTAATATGCACAAGAAATTTATTAAGTTCTACTTCACCGTGGGGCCAGATACAAAAAATGTCATCAACGTACCGCCACTATATTTCAGGTCTGAGTTCTGCAGTACTGAGCACTTGCTTTTCAAAGTACTCCATGTATAGATTAGCAACCACGGGGCTCAGTGGGTTCCCCATGGCTACCCCCTCGCACTGCTCTCTGTACTGACCTTCCCATACGAAATATGTGGATGTTAAACAATGTTTGAACATAGGGATCATTTCCCTAGGTACAGTTGATTCCTCAATTAATCGTAATACTTCTTTAAGTGGCACTTTTGTAAATAATGAAACAACATCAAAGCTCACTAGGATAGATGTGGTGGATAATTTCACCACCTTCAGTAACTCTATAAAATGATATGAATTCTTGACGAAGCTGGAAGTGTTGCCTATTAATGGATATAAAACTTTAGCTAAGTGCTGTGACAAACCATGCGTAGGGGCCCCAATATTGCTGACTATAGGCCTGAGGGGGATGTTATTTTTATGGATTTTTGGCAATCCATATAGTCTGGGCGGCTGGGCTTCAGATTTTACTAGTCTATTTTTTAAATCTAAATTAAAATTTGAATCTTTAATTAATTTATTAGTTTCTTTTAAAATTCTTTTAGTAGGATCCTTATTAAGGATTTTATAGGTCTCGGGGTCTAACAGATCCCTAATCTTACTACGATAATCATTGGAATCTAGAACCACTGTTGCGTTGCCTTTATCAGCTGGCAAGATGACAATGTTGGTATTATTCTTAAGTTGTTGCAACGCCATTCTTTCAGCACTATTGATATTACACTTAGGTGGTTGAGCTTTCAATAATACGTTAGCTATCTGAATTCTAAGTTCTTCCGCAGAGTCTTTATCAAAAGCAGAAAGAATTGATTCCACATTGGCAATTATTTGTTCCTTGGGAATAGTTCTAGGGGTAATGGCAAAATTGCCTCCTTTAAGTAAAAGAGCATTTTGTGCGGGAGTTAGTACTTGTTTAGATAGGTTTATCACAGTTTTTTCCGCTGACAATTGCACTGTCGATTCCACTGTCTTGTTGATCAAAGCTTCCAATTTCTTTACATGTCTAGCTTTGACTATTAGTTCTTGTTCCATAACGAAATTATTAGAAACATTGTCCCAAATTGTCCAGTCTGAGTATGATAAATTCTTGCTTACTTGCAAATGTAATCCATAGATCATGGAGTCCATATTCGCCAGATCTCTCCTTGTCCGTTTAATCTGTTCTCTTATCAATGCACGTTCCATGTTGTTGTACAACCTATCCGTTCTCTGCCTTCGAAATTTGCGGTGGTGTCTTAGAAAGACCGGTGTTACATTCGCGTCCCTGCATCTTAGTAAAAAGGTCAGAGCGTTCCGTTTTTTTCATTTTTCTCAGGCGCCAACTCTCCAGTTCTTTTAGTTTGTAGAAAGTTACCTTCCCGTAAAGGTCCTTAATTTTTGCACGAAAGCTTTCATGGCCAGCAATCAATTTCACAGATTTAATTGTTACGGGCATCTACGGGCATCTTCAGGTTTGTAGGCAGTTTCCAGGTATTGTTTTTAACCACAGCGTGAGTGAAGCCCTTGCTTACCTTATGTTAAAGAACAATTAACAACTCAATTGATAAGCCACTAAGTACTCAAGCTGAGCTCCTGGAGACATTCCGTTTCTCTCATTGCAGGTTTGCAATTGCAGGTTTGCAGATAAGGTATTTTCATTCAGGTTTCATTCAGACATTGCAGGTTTGCAAATAAAAGTATTTTCTTTCTGTTGAATGTTTTTAATAAAGCAAACACAAAACAAATGCAAGACCTGCAATTGAAAATGGTGCAGAGCAGGTTCTGCTTTACAGTCTTTGATTTCTATGTTTAGTTTGGTTGATTAATTATTAGGATTTCTCTCCTTCTTCCTTTCTGACCCACCTCTAAGTTAGTTCCCCACTCTATTTGCTGGGACCCCCCCCTTTGGAGACTGCCAGGCAGTATAAGAATCTGTTTTTCATCTTGCAAAGATACTACCTAAAGGAGCTAGCTTTCTCTCTCTTGCAACTGGGGTGGGGCATGACCAATGCTTCCCTCCCATGCTTTGATGTTTCTCTTGTCATGAATAGGACTAACGGGTCATTCCGTGTCAAACCAACCAATGAAAAATCCTTGACGTCACGGATTTTGTTTATTTTCGGTACATTTGTACCTTACCATGAGATGTTTAAAAATTATTTTTTTCAGATTTTTTTGACCATCCGTTTTTGAGATATTGAATGTTCAAAATTGCCAAAAAGTGCCAAAATTGACTTGTCACCATACCTTCAAATGCCAGTTACAGGATAACGATGCAAGCTACAGACATGGGACAGGTGTCATTATAAAGCTCATGAATAGGGCTTTCATTTGATATACAACATGACAAAATTGTAAATTTTCAGGAAATTCAAAAATATTCAAATAATATTAATTTTGAAATTTTGGAAAATCGAACTTTTTTAAAATTTTCAAAAAAATCACACTTAAAGGTATATGTCTTGTAGTCAATCACTCAAAATCTCAAGATGGTATCTCAATGACATCATACAAAAATTAAATTTTCTTGCTGGCAGTGACAAGGAATTAAACCCCTCAAGTCCGTTTTCCTACAATTTACATTGATAAAATTATGTGGTAAACTGAAATGTGGTAAATTGAAATGAATTTACAGATTGAGGTGTGTTTGTGTGTGGGGGGGTAGATCTATCTTGGCAAAGGAACTGTTCAAAACATGCGAGACAGCGGGGGGCGGGCAGCTGGGTGCTAAATGTAAAAAAAAAATACCTGGGATTTTTTTTAAAAAACAGGGACATTTTTGTATCCCCCCAAAATTTTTGCCTTTGGCAGTGGAAGTGTGGGGGTGGGGCTGCAAAAAAGTCAACCCCCCCCCCAAGGGCTAGCTACGCTGCTGCAGCTGGATGCAAGAATGATAGCTTGCCTTCACGTTCTACCACATCCACTGAGAGAACACATCCCATTCTCCATGAGTTGTCATAGGAACATGCCACAAAAACATTCATACAATCAAAATCTACATCTTGAAGTTCAGGTGTGATGTTTAATACAATGTAATACAGTATCATGAGATACTGAAAACACTTTTGTTTTTAATTTTTCATTTGATACTGGGAGGTAGGCATGAAACTTCTGAGTTCCTGTTACAGCAACAGCTTCATCAAATCGAACTTGTAAAAATCGTTCTTCTTCCAGATATTCATCATTTGTAATATAAAAAAATCGTATTGCAGGGATGTTTGCCTTCCCCCACTCAAACAGCTGTCGAGGTGTCATTATCTGATTTGAGAGTGGTTTTTGAAGGCTGGCCTTTGCTGCAAGTCTCTTCACTGTGCCTCCAACACCATCACAAACTCCTTTGCCATGTGCAGTGGCATAAAAATGCCACTCTGCTTCAATGCCTTGGAAATCAGTGTGGTGGTTACACAAATTTGCAAAACTCTTACGATTTTTGTATTGTGCTGCACAGCCATCCGAAAAGTAAAAGTAAAATATCTTTTTCAAATTCAAAGTAAAATATCTTTTTCAAATTTGGAAGTAATTCTGCTTTCAAAACATTAAGAAGTTTTCTTTGGAAAGCATGAACAAGAATTGCGTCATGTTTCAGACATTCCGAGATGAAAACAAAACTCTTATGCTTTAATTGATCATTTTCCTTGTGGTACAAAACAAAGGGATGAACAGTTGCCATTGAGTTGTTCCAATGGAATGACTGGGCTTCATCTTGCAGAATGAATGAATAGTTCTCAGAAAAATCACATGTCACCACAGCTTCATTAGGGCAAAGTGTAATTTTCTTCTCTGCAAAGAAAGCAGATTGCTGTTTGGCGATGAAATCATGCTTCTTCAAGATGATTAGCTTGGCTGAAAACTCTTCCACAAAATCCTCTGTGGTTTTGCAAACAGTTTCAAGTGAACAGCGGTCCACTGAAACCCACTGCTTGTAGGTGATGTTATCAGTCATTTCTTCTTCCAGACTTATCAATAAGGCTTCCCTGAATTCATCAGTGCTAGGACATGAATCACAGTAACCTAAAAAACATTTCTGTGCTGGGGGATTACACATAATTCTTGATAAGCAATGTTGATATGTTTTTAAAGGAGTATGTCCTTGCAGGGTCACTTTCTTTAAATCAGCACCAGCAATCATGAGCTTTACGTTCTGATGTGTTGTGCACACACACACAGTGTGAGTCCCGCTAGCTCCTGCTATAATGCAGTTCCTTGGTCTTAACTCAGCAAATTTTGAAAATCCTATCTTTTCAGATGGGTACTTGGACTTGAAAAGTTGGTAAATTTCTCTAAGATTACCAAGTATCAGATGCTTTTGGACATGAGTTCGACAACCGTCTTTGTTTTTGATTGAAATATAATCTTTCTGGCCAGGCATTTGCCTGCTGACTTCTTCATTGCAGTAAAATTCCTTTACTAAGTTGACCGTGTCTTCAGGTAAACTTTTTCCAGGTTTGGGATTAGGTGAGGACAAAATTCCTTTTTTGCCTTCCTTGCAATGTAGTTACTTACTCCAAATTCACTTTCTATTCTTTTACAGGGCCAGCTTTTGGGTAAAACTGTCAAAATCATGAGCTTTTCACTTCGGTTCATAGTTTTAAAATTTTCCTTTAGTTGCTGAATAATTTCTGAATTAGCACAGTGATATTCTTCCTCATCTAAATCTTCTTCAGAAGTAAAAAGTAACTCTTTGTAGGTCCTTTTAATCTTCCCCATCTTTTCTTTGCAATACTTCTTAGACCTATTTAATACTTTCTTCTTACACACCGGAGACTCACCAAGGGAGATCAAAGAGGCATTTAAGTGGCTTAAAGCTGTGTCAGGGTCCAAATACTCCTTAATATGACTGGGACCAGAAATCTCATAATTCTCCGGAGGAATTTCCATTTCAAGTATATTGTTTTCCATCTGACAAGCCTTCTCTTTTCCTAACTTCAGTCTGCATGAAGTGCATACTTTCATGTGTGGTTTGATTTCACTATTTAGTGAAACCATCCAATCAGTTACTTTCCTCAAGTCTTTACTAACCTTGTGCCCCCTTTTTTTAAAAGGGTTGCAACAGATTGCTGACCACTTTTTCTCCTCCATATTTCAAATCATGTAATTATCAGTTAATAAATTAAATTTAACAAAGACTGATAAAATTTCAACAAAATGTCTTAGAAAGCTTCACTAAAACACACTGTCCAAATGAGCTGAAGTGCACACAGAGAGAGCCAGACCAAAACTAAGCTGACTGGAAGGAAAGCTGACTGGAAGTTCGATTTTCCAAAATTTCAAAATTAATATTATTTGAATATTTTTGAATTTCTTGAAAATTTACAATTGTGTCATGTTGTATATCAAATGAAAGCCCTATTCATGAGCTTTACAATGACACCTGTCCCATGTCTGTAGCTTGCATCGTTATCTTGTAACTGGCGTTTGACGGTATGGTGACAAGTCAATTTTGGCACTTTTTGGCAATTTTGAACATTCAATATCTCAAAAACGGATGGTCAAAAAAATCTGAAATTTTTTTTTTAAAACATCTTATGGTAAGGTACAAATGTACCGAAAATAAACAAAATCCGTGACGTCAAGTTCCAAAATGTATTTTTTATTGGTTGATTTGACACGGAATGACCCTAACACAGATGACATCAGTGCCCTCTACCCAGGCCTGCCAATGGAGGGAGGGCAGCATCCCAACCCCACCCTGTGCACTCATGGCTTAGCTGCTGCTCAGCATAAGCATGGAAAATCCACTTTAGGGCTCGTTTTGGGAATATACACATACATATACACGTACATATAAGAAAGGGTGCATCTGAGCATGTAAAGTGTGCCTGTTTCTTCCATGCACTGTAATGGGGAGTCACAGCTAACGGCGAGGGAGGTCAAGGGAGCCGCGAGTCAAAAACGTTTGGGAACCACTGCATTAACCTCATAAAAGTATTTAATCTCTCTAATTCTTTGGATAATTTGTGGGTTTGTAAGTAGATTTGAACTTAATTTACAAATTCTAGGTTTAATTTCCAAACTCTTATTTTCCCATGTCATTTTTATTGGAGCATGGTCCGATACTAATATTGGTGCAAACTGAACTTGATCTAATAATGATGTCAATGAGTCTGAAATAAATATACGATCTATTATTAAATAAGTGGAATATTTTTTTGAAAAAAAAGTATAGTCCCTACCTTTTGGATTTAAATATCTCCATGCATCCACTAATCCATGTTTCTTTAATATTTTTTTGAATCTTCTCTCCATCTGCGGTCATTTTCCTCCTACTTGATGATGTATCCCTCTTTTGATTTAATATACAATTAGTATCTTCCCCCTAAAATAATTTCTCCCCATGCGAATACACGTAATTTCTGCAGTAATTGTTGCATAAACATTGCTTGTCCCACATTTGGAGCATAATACGACCCAATAGTTATTAATTTCTTTCCTAATTTCCCTTTCACAAATATGTATCTTCCCTCTGGGTCAGCCAGATATTCCGATACCTCAAATTTAGAATCCTTCATAAAAATCACAGCTGCTCGCCTTACTCATTCCTCGTGCACAATATTGTTCCCCCAGCACTGAATGACGAATAATGTCTCCTACTTGCTTTTTATGATGAGTTTCTTGTAACAAGATAACATCAGCACCTAATTTTTGTATAGTTTTCATAACTGTGTATCATTTTACTGGTGTTCCCAATCCATTAGTATTAAATGAAATTATATTTAAATCTAACATTAAATTCTTACTTTAAATCCTATCTTATCAATTACCCCACGCTTCCTTTTAACCCTGTTTACATATCTATTTTGCAAACTAAACATCTTGGATTGTCTATACTCTTATCCCATGATTTCCCACTTCCCCCCTCCCACCATCCCACTTCCCTCCCTCGTCCCCTCCCCTCCCCTACTTTGGATAGTGAGGTCATATGACCTCCAGCTCATTAGTCTGAGCTGTTCCATGTGGGTTGTGATGTGAGGCCAAGAGATTCCTCCTGTGACACCCCTACAACTCCAACATGCCATTAACTTACTAATATATTTCTAAACATGTACAAGTTATTGTTACATTGCATACCATTTACAGTTCTATGTAGATCCATCTTAAATTACTAGTCTTTAAATAGCCAGTGTTTTTTCAAAAGTCCTTCAGCTTCTTAACTTTTTTTCTTCTCCTCCTCGCTTCTCCTTGGCAAGCAGCCCAGAAGCACAGCTACTCAAATTAGTCTGCTGATAGAGACCTAGCAGTTCTTCATCTCGTTTTTTTACCTGCACTTTTCCACTGTTTCTCCTCAAACTGCTTTTTTTGAGTTTGCACAATCCCTTCTCTCGCACTTCTCTCGCACTTCCTGGAAGTCGTATCTTCATTTCTCTAAAAAAATCTTGCAATTGTCCTATTTCTGTTATCACTCTTGAAATATGTCAATGCATCACAATCAGTTTAAATGGAAATCCCCAATTGTACTTCATATTCTAGGCTCTTAAAACTTCTGTGGTTTATGGTTGCTCAGGTTTTATTTTCCTATGTTTAATTGTGTGTGCCTTTATCTATATCTCTCCCTCCCCTCCCCTCCTAACTGACACCTGATGTCAGTTAGATTGAGTAGTATGAGTATATATTGAGTGTCTGTCCTACAGTGTTAATCTTCTAATGATGCCCCGAATGTCAGGGGTGAAATGTTAAGTTACTGGTAACATCTTGTTTTTGTAATAAAGTAATAATATGTAATAAATGTAATAATATGTAATAAATGTTTTGTATAAATTTTGTAATTTATAAACGACGGAGTCTTACCCGGAAATATGTGGGTTTTTAACTCAAAAATATGGTCACGTCGTGAGAGTCTACAATTGTATCTTTTATGTAAGGTTTCCACTCCCTTCTTCTCTGGATCGTTTCTGGAGCAAGATCTTGATAAAGTTGTACTTTTTCTCCTTTTGTACACATCCACTTTTGTTGTATAAAAGGCAAATCTCACAATTATATCTCTAGTCCGTTCTGTTTTCCTTATTCCACCAACTCGATGCACACGCTCTATTTGATTTTCTGGTATCTCCAAGCGTGGGCAAAGGTCTTTAATCCATTTTAAGATTATACCTTTTAACTTTTTTTTTCTCCTTCCTTAAAAAATCTCAAACGTATATTTTGACGCCGATTACGATTTTCTTGATCTTCGACTTTATCTTGTAGATGTTTTAATTCCTTCTCTAAATTATCCGTTCTTTCTTGTTGCTTATGTGCCAGTTCAAATGCATCATTAGCAATTTTTCCAATATCTTCCATGCTTGTTTTAATTTCAAAAATTGTTTCTTTTATTGGAGCAATAACAGTTTCCATGTCCTTTTGCATATCCTTTCTAAATTGTTGCAATAAGGACTTCATATCTTTTGGTTCATCAACATTTTTATCTTTCTTATTTTTCTTATACACAGTCTGCCCTCCCCTTTGTCTTACTGGTGTTTTCATTAGCGGTATCTTCTGGGGAGGAAGTGGAGGATTCCACAGATTCGCTTTGTTCTTGTTCTACAGCCAAAGCCTCTGTTGTTTTTCTTTGCCGCATCCTCCTGGGCTGACTCATATTTGCAATTCTTCACTTGTAATAAAAAAAAAAGTTCCAAAGTACATGTTTGTATCCTAATTGGCAAATGTCGGGAGTGGAGCAGTTCTTCTATGCTGCCATTCTCGTTTCAGCTAGCCACGCCCCCTGCACCCCTTCATTGAAGTCCATATTAAGCGTGTTGACCCACATCTGCCTCACTTCTTTCCCTTTAGATGTTTTAGAACAGGGGTGGGGAACCTTTTTTCTGCCAAGGGCCATTTGAATTTTTACAACATTGTTCGAGGGCCGGCCGTATAGCTGGGCGCATTATTTATTTATTGCCATGAGAAGAGCTTTGCTTTTGGGGAGTAGGCATTTGTTTGATATTATTTGTTAATCAACATTCAATGAAATCAGAAAGAAGATTCACAAAATCAGAGAGACTGAAAGGGGGGGGGAAGTGCATTTTCTCAACTACAAAGGTAATAAGAGTCTCCTTACATACTAAACAGAAACAGAAGCTGCAGAAAAGGTGGTGAGGGAGAGAAGAAAACCTAGACTGGGATCTTAAAAAACAATGGATCTTAAAAACACTTAAAGAGTTAAAAACAAAAGTTTCTGCCTACTATTCCATCTCCCATTCCAAACAGGCATTCTCCCTTTGCGTCTGTGAAGGGCTGAATACAGCATAACAAGAGGGGTGTGAGAGGAGTGGAAGTGAGTGAGGTTTCTGGGAGTTGTAGTCTTTGGCATGCAAGAGACCAGTAGGAGTACATGGGAGAAAGGAGGGCAGAGAACTACAGCAGCCAGCGGTGGCCATTTTTTTTCTCTCTGACTTCAGGAGGCTTTTTGCTTTTACTGGTATGAGCCTTTCTTGAATGTGAAGGCTGCTCCGATGTGGGGGAGGCTGCCGCTGGGAGGACGATCTCTCAGCTGAAACGGCAAACAGGAGGAGGCGAGCATTTCAACACCAAACAAACATACCAAACTCTCTCTCTCTCTCTCTGCTTCCCAGGCTGAGGCTAGTCCTGCTGCTGCCTGCTCCTTCCCTCTCTCTCTCTCAATAGTTTGCTTATAATTTGGCACAAAAGTCTCTTTTGCTTCTTTCAAGCACCTCCAGCTTGTGTGAGTGTGAAACCCTGCTGCTATTGGACAGACAGAGGGAGGAATCGGATTGCTTTTTTTAAAAAATGAGAGACATCAGGACATCTGTTCTTTAGTGCACCTCTGAAAAAGCTTCAGAGGTGCGTGAATAAATTAACTCCCTATGAACAGCTGATGCAGACATCAGCTGTTTGTCGGGAGTTAATTTATTCACACACCTCTGAAGCTTTTTAAAGTAAATTACTGGAGTGCAAGAGAGGGAGGAAAGTGCGCTGCAGAACTCAGCGGCTTGAGAATGGGAGCAAGTCGGAGGCTGGCTTGAAGGACTGGGGGAGAAGGAAGGGAAGGCTGGCTGCTGCTCCTGGAGGCTGAGAGCAAGACGGGGAGGTGCAGCGAGAAGGCTTGGAAGGCTCGGAAGGAGCGATAGGTAGGGCTGAGCTGTTGTCGTTCCCCCCCCCCACAGGAGGAAAGGAGCGCACTCCCCCAACTGTCTTCCGGCTCACCACGTGCTCTGCTAAGTGACTGCTCCGCTTGCACCTCCTCTTCCGGCAGTCTTTTGCATCGTGCTATTTGCAGTTAGCTGCAGGCCGAACAAGACGGCCTCGTAGCTAGCTCCCAGCGGGCCGGACCTAATGCCCTTGGATGCAGCTAGCTCCCAGCGGGCCGGACCTAATCCCCTTGGACCAGCCCTGGGGGCCGGACAACATGCCCTCGAGGGCCGGATCCGGCCCGGAGGCCGGACGTTCCCCACCCATGCTTTAGAAAATGGTTTCCAATTTATGATATTCCCTTGTTGGATTTCTTTGTAGGATCTCGTCAGTGTCGGAGGGTCCCTCCTTGCTATCCTGCCTGGAGGAAGCGTCCATGTCAGACTATGAGGGCTACAACGGGCCTTCTTTCTCCTCATTCATTTGCTGGTCAGGGAGAAAACCTTCCCTGCCAGGTAGGACCCCTGCCCATTTCCCCTGTTTCCTCTTTGAACTTTCTTTTGTGGTTGGTTTTAAAGGTGACCGGTCCCTGTCACCTGCTTGCAAATTTTCCTCATCCTCAAAAAAAGGTTTGAGATTTTTTCCACTTGAATCTGTCTGGAGTCTTTTCCCCCCTCCTTTCTGTGTTTCGCCTACATCGCTGAACAACAACAATAAGTTCGGCAGTTTAAAAGGTGGGTCCAGGTGTACCCCTTCCTTTTCAAGGTCTCCCACTTGTATTTGTTCTCCATCCGTGTTTGTTTTAATTTCTGGGCCCCTTCGGCCTACTGTAGCTTTTGAGGCCTGGGCCTCAATTTTCTCCTCTCCCGGCCGGGAGAGATCCCCTTGTGCCTTTTCACTTTCCCCTTTTTCCTTTGGGGTTTCTGGTTTTGCTGCTAACCCAGGGGTTCCCCCTACCGTATTAAGGAATCCCTGCTGATTTTTAGGGTCCCCTTGCTCCAAACCCCTTGTTAACAGGGTTAACTCTCCAGTTTCTATTATGTCTCTTGACAAAATGGCTGCCCGGCCCTCATGGCCTACCTTTCTCTTCAGAGCCATTTCTTCTTCCTCCACATCTCCTGGGGTCCCTGGAAGAGGTATCCCCTCGTGCCGCCTCACATTCTCTTCCTCAGTCATTTTCCCAGCCGATCCTTCACTTAGATCCTGGGCATTTTTGCTGGAAACAGGTTTTTCTGTCGTTTTTGAAATCCTGAAATCCTGCCCCACCTGTAAAGACTCAAAACTGTAATCCCAATCATATTTTCCTGGGAGTAAGTACCACCAGATACAAAGAGATGTGCTTCTGAGAAGCACATGCATAAAGATTACAATCTCAAGACTGCAGCTGATGAAACACAGGAGGGTGACACAAGGATAGCCCCTTTCTCGAGTGTAAGCCAGGTGAGACGTTATGAGCAAGAGCAGAGGTTCTCTAAGTGTGAGGCGCGACTCCCAAGTGCGTCATCAAAAGGAGCCAGGGGCGTCGCGTTAATCTTTTAATTAACACCTATTCTTGCTTGCGCGCGCGAGAGAGAGAGCAAAAACAAAGATCCGGAAAAGATCTTTTCCCTCTTCACATCGGGTCACTCAACGGCAGTTTCCACATCTTGTTTTTAACCACAGCGTGAGCAAAGCCCTTATCTTATGTTAAAGAACGATTTACAACTCTATTGATAAGCTGAGTACCGGTACTTTGGAGCGTTTCTCTCCAAATCCTGAGACATTGCAGGTTTGCAAGTAAAGTATTTTCTTTCTGTTGAATGTTTTTAATAAAGACAAAACAAATGCAAGACCTGCAATTGAAAATGGTGCAGAGCAGGTTCTGCTTTACATACAGTCTTTGATTTCTATGTTTAGTTTGGTTGATTAATTATTAGGATTTCTCTCCTTCCTTTCTGACCCCCTCTAAGTTAGTTCCCCACTCTTGTTGCTGGGACAACCCCACCCCACCCCCGGAAACTGCCAGGCAGTATAAGAATCTGTTTTTCATCTTGCAAAGATGCTACACCAAAAGGAGCTAGCTTTCTCTCTCTTTCTCTCTTGTGCAACTGGGGCTTCCCTCCCATGCTTTGATGTTTCTCTTGCCATGAATAGGACTAACACAGACAACATCAGTGCCCTCTACCCAGGCCTGCCAATGGAGGGAGGGCAGCATCCCAACCCCACCCTGCGCACTCCTGGCTTTGCTGCTGCTCAGCATAAGCATGGAAAATCCACTTTAGGGCTCGTTTTGGGAATATACACATACATATACACATACATATAAGAAAGGGTGCCTCTGAGCATGTAAAGAGTGCCTGTTTCTTCCATGCACTGTAATGGGGAGTCACGGCTAACGGCGAGGGAGGTCAAGGGAGCCGCGAGTCAAAAAAGTTTGGGAACCACTGAGCAAGAGTGATGCAATGGAAACAGAGAGCCCCCCAGAACCTCAGCAACCAGCACCTATAGAACATGGAGACTCTGAGGTTCCTGTCACTACAATTAACCTCTTGGCATTGTTAGCTATTTCATCAAAAACTTTTATTGCCTCTTCCACTACGGCCACTTGTTGGTGATAACTTGTCTGCTTTTTTAAAAAAACTATTTCTAGCAAAGTAATGAAACTAAAGACATTGTGCTATTGTTGTGATTTCTTACTGTTTTGCCGAAGCTAGTTTTCTATGCAGTGCATTTTTTGAATCCTGTAATGGACATTGTTTTAAGGAGGAAAAAGCAGCAAAATTCACACAAGGCAAAAATTTCAGTGTTTAAAGAAAAAGTAACAGTTCCCAGTTTTTTGGCAGCAAAACCTATTGTTATCTTGTAATGGGAACACAGCGTCTTTCCAGTCTTGAAGCCAGTCCTATTACTGAAAAGAGAAAAAACTGATTTGGCAACAGCACAAGGAGCACACAGCTCAGCGGTTGCCAACTAATGCCAACTGATATGCTACCGACCAGACCAGGTGGATAAATGAAAAAGGTTTTTTTGTCATGTTTTTGGACATAGCAATTGTTTTGCAGAAGAAAATGTACAAAGGGGGGGGGGGGTGCCTGTGCATGTATACACTGTGTAATAATTTTCAAGTCATAGTTACGCCTACAAGCACCCTGAAACCAAGAACAAAGTGCCTGTAAGCTAAACCTCTCCCTACTGGAGCCTCTGCATAAACTTTGCACAATTGACAAAACCCATTGCCCTGACAAAGACGTTGGTCAAAGGAGAGCAATTAAAGGTTAACTTTTATGCCAAAGCAAGCAGCTTTCCACATTTCCACTTGCCACCAAAAGCAAACCTCCAAGAAAGAAGAAGCCCTTTGCTGCACACACACCCAGGAAGCTGACTTGCTCTATGTCACAGACACAGTAAACAGAACACAGAGTGATAGAAAGAAAAGGACAGATATAGCAAGTTAAGACGATGGTAGAGAAATAAGGCAATGAGAAGAAGAAGAACCAGTGGGAAGAGGAAAAGAGAGGGGCAAAGAAAAAGGAAAGATGAGGAAACAAGGGAAGGTGGAACTTATGAACAGAACTTTGAGAACATTGTTGACAGAGTGGCACCAGGAGACTAGAATGGGCTTGCAACAACACCCCTCTGCACCCTCTGAAACTGAAACTGTATCACAAAACCCATCCTTGAGGTGCTCTCACTATCCAGAAGACCCAGTCAACGGGACAACCGGCCTGCTCTCGCTATCGAGTTTACGCACGCCAGAAGAAGCCTGCATGAGAGGACCCCCCGCCGGTAACTTTGTGTAGTGTTGTTCCAGCCCCACCCCCTTGGGTGCTGGAGAAAGTACCAATATTGTTGCTGTATCTTTTATAATCCTGACTTGGTAAGAGTGACAGTGAAAGGGCCAAAAGGGAAATAGACACTTTCCTAAATGTGGGACCACCCCCAGGAGGGCCAAGAGTTGGTGTGGCTTGTAAAAATTTGAGCATTTCCGCCTGAAAGAAACTGAGAATCTGAGCACCTCCAGTACCACTAAAACTATGTTCATTGTTTTTACAGGTGGAACACAAAGCCAATTCTTGGGTAAGGATTTCAAAACTTTTGGGGCCCATCATGAATCTAATCAGTGGGTCTGCATGGCTGAAATGATGGCTAACGCAACCAGCCACTCTGGAGCATGTTCAGTGTGTACTTCGGGCCTCTTGGAGAGAGGAGGCGGGATGCCCCTTCTCCCTGTCCCCTTGAATGCTACAGGATTGGTGTCAGACATAGCGTTCAAGCATGTAAGTGACTCATGGGCCAAGTATAAATACAGGTATACTCTGACAAATGGATTTCGAGTGATACAGGTAACTGGAGGTTTGTGCATCACACGATTACACTCGTCACAAAACACAATCAGGGTTGGTAAGTCCCACTGCCAGCATGAATGGGTTTATAACACTACCACCCACAAGTACATGTGGGTTGCCGGAGGAAGTACCCAGACTTAGAGGGGTGATGTTTGGTCCCCAGAATGAATCATTCAACACTATGGCCCAGCCACTTGGAATCCTCATAAACTGAACATCTCTGGCAATGGAGAAGCCATACGTGACTTGGCTAACACTATGGAAAGAGTGGCCCAAATCCCAGTACAAACTTGGAATAGGTGGGATGCCTCTTGGCTTACTAGTTGGTTTCCCAGTTTGAAATGGTTGCGAGGTTTTATTGTTATGGGTAGAATCATTTTGTTTGTATTATTGTTTATACCTTGTTGTATTCCTATTTGCTGTTGAGTCTTTCAATCTACATTCAAGTAATGTTGTAAATCAGAAGATGCAGGCTCATCTAATAGCTATGTATCAAGCAATACCCCAGGAGGATAAAGGTCAAACAGAGGAAGGCCCTTAAAAAGGTCTTCCTGAGTTTGAAAGGGGGGAATGAGGCACCCATGCTACGCTGCTAGGCAACCTAATCAAAGAGAGCCCCTCCTTTCAGAGGCTGAGCCATAAACAACAGCCATGCGGTGAAAACAAAGGAGAAAGATGAGCTGGTCACGAGTCGAAACCGAAACTTAGCTCAGATTGATAAGCATATATGGTGGTCCTGAAGGCCATAGGTTAAAAAACACCACATTTACGGTAGGAGGAGAAAGTGTGATTATATGCGTGACGCTTAACTTGCTATAAAACCCACCTTCACCCCGTGATTGGGGTCTTGCAGCTTTTGGAATTATCCTGTGTGAGTGCCTTTATTTCTGAAATAAAACTTCCTGTTTTCTACTCTCTGAAGCTGCGTGGTTGTTTAACTCCGCAACTGTGCGATCTGGGTGCAACACAATCACCAGCTTCCATCCTCCTTCGTAGTTAGTGTTAGTGTTAGGGAGTTAGCGTTAGGGTTAGCTAATAGGCCCCGCAAACTGATGCAGGTCAAAAAGAAACAGGTTGGCCCCACGCATGGACAAGTGAACGCCATCGCCTCTAAAAAGCCCAGGCAAAGAAAAAATGATGTGAGGATGGGGAATTACAGCCCCCCCCTAGCTGAGTGATCACCCGCCACAGGTAGGAATTGGTTTTCTTTCTAGCCGTGTCAATCTGCTGAGGATTCCAAGGATTCCAAGCACCCATCCAGACCCTCCGAGGCAGTCTATTGGACCATAGGACAACAGTCCCTGCCAACCAAGCCTGCATTAAATCGAGGTCACTATGGACCTGCAGCCTCAGGGACAATGACATCCTCTGGCAGAGATCATTCTCTTGTGGTGTGTACCATGCTCCACAACATGTGCCTTCGGCGGAACGCCCCACTGGTCGAGGCTGAGGAGGCGGGACGGGCCCATGGACATCGAACCTGCCGATGTGGAGCCCGCCCAGCAACCTAGGCAAAACCCAAGGGACATCACGCCCCAGCAACCCATGGGGGCCTGGCCAGCTGCAGGCGACTGACAGGGCCCCCTGCCACTATCGTTTGCCATACCCTTTCACCATGCTGACACTCCCCCATCACGGCACCCAGGCCACCACGACCACCACCCCCGGACCACTGGACCTGCATCATGGCATACAACGACGGAGAAAAAGGCCGGAGACAGGAGACAATTAAACATTCGTTATTTTTCTTTTCGATACAAATAAACTATTTACAGATCACCCATTAAAATTGGGCTCAACAAGCCCAGACCCCAACAAGGGGGCACAGAGCAGGAGCAAAGGGCAGGGTTGGGGAGGGGTGCAAGGGAGCACCAACGGGGGGGGGCCTTAGGTCTCTGGATGGTGGGGGGCCATCCCCAGTTAGTCCAGCAGGGTCATGACCCTGGCCAGAAGGGCAGCCACTGGGACCTGGAGCTGGTGCAGGCGGTCCAGGACCGCGGTCACCCGGGGGTGTGTGACCCGGTTGTTAAGACGCAGCATGCTGTGTCGGACCAGCCGGAGTGTCTGGTGCAGCACCTGAGCTGTGCCCTCCAGTTGGAGGAGCTGGCAACAGATGCCGTCGTGGTGGCCCACCACCTCCCGGATCCCGAGCCGGACCTCCTGGCGGACCCCCCCGCATGGAGGCGAGGAGCCGCGGTGCCAAGGCTGAGCCTGTGGAATGAGAGAGTGTTAAGGGGGTTTCTGCAGTTTCCCTGTAGTGCACCCCTCCCTATTCCCATGACACCATCTTTCCCCCGGTGGTCTGCTGCTGCAGACATGAGATGGAGCCTGTCTCTCTCACAGCCAACTTGCCAGGGCATGACAGATATCTACTGGAGTGTATTACCGTGGCTGCCCATCCCCCACCCCCCTATGGCACCGCAGGGCTTGGGATATTAAACCCTCCAGGGGCTGCTCTGTCCCTGCCCAGGCACTTTCCTATGCTGGCCTTGGCCCCCATGACATGGCAGCTCCCCTGGGCACAGGCAGAGTGTCATGGCTTGTGCGCCCATGAGCCCATGATAACAGCCCATGCTTGTTATCCCTCTTGGCGCTAGCGCCCTGGCACCCACACTGCCCTGGCTATGGCAGTGTTCTGGGGGCCACATGCATCTGGTGCTCTGGACGCTGGTCCCTGCCGGGGGGGGGAGGGCTCACAGTGGCACTGGGCACTGGCCTGCTGCTGCTGGGCTGCTTGATGCCTGGCTGCCTGCCTCTGCTGCTGGTTGCTGGGTTCAGGAGCTGTCTGCCCGCTGAGGCCGCCTCCTCTGACTCCACTGCTGCGGCTGTGGCCGCCTCCTAGGTTTACCAGATTTTCCGGAACCCCAGGGGGGACGGAAGTGACATCACGGGGGCGGGTCCAGGAAGTGATGTCACTCCCTGGGCGGGCCCAGGGGCAGGCCACAGGAAGTGATGTCACAGTGGGCGTGGCCAATTGGAACACCCCTTTGTGATATCACGAAGGGGCGTGGTCGGGTGAACACGCCCCCTGTGACATCAAAGGGGCGTGTCAGTTGGGAAAACCTCCAAATAAATAAATAAAATATTTTACTTACATTTTTATTTATTTTTGTGTTAACTGGGTGAGCCTGAGCACGTGCAGAGTGCCTTTGCCCTAGACTGGACGTATACCGTCATGTTATATATCATTCAATGTGTACTCCCATGTAGAATGCAATGAAACAAACCGTTGCAAAATATCACTATCCTACCAAATGTTATGACCACATAACCAGAAATAAAACAACTTCCTTGTGTAAGAAAAAGTGGATTTCCTTAACTCAAAACAGACCAATGAGACTGATTGTTCTGAGAGCCAAGTTGGTTACTGTTACCTGTACTGTTATATATTAAAAAAAGTTAATGCTCTCATTGGCAGCCCAATCCTAACCAACGTTCCAGCACTGATGCAGTTGTGACAATGGGGTGTTCACTTCATTCTGTGGCTGGGGGGTAGTCTCAGAGGCCTCCTCAAGGTAAGGAAATATTTGTTCCTTACTTTGGGGCTGCACTGCGTTTGCATTGATGCTGGTTAGGATTGGGCTGTGGGTGATGCAAACCCTTGTGATGCCCCTGTTTAGGCTGCAAGCATACATTAGTCTGTGTGTAAAATGTTGTAAATTTAAAAGGTGTAATTTTGATTAAGCGGGAGAGGTGTAGCTAGCTCAAAATCTGGGGGGCCCACCCTCGAATTGGCGCTCCCTCCCTGTTTCCCCCCCCCTATTTTTCACCCTCCTATACTCCCTGGCGCCGCCTTTGGCAGTGTCGCAAAATTTTGGGGGGTGTCTGTCAAGGTTGTGTACTCTGGGGTACAGCAAAAGGGAAAATTGCCCGGCTTTATCTACAGCCACTACGTTATTTCTCGCAGTTCAGGCACTACGGCTGCGTTTTATTTACAACTTCTTCCCCCAGAGTAACTCCCCCGGTCCACTGCTTATCCCCGCAGTGCAAACGCGACCTTGTCGCCCCTCCGCTCGAAGCCTGGCCACCCTGGAGCCTCCCTCCTGACCAGTCGCACGGGCGACACCATTACTTCCCGGTTTCCCCTTTTTCCCAGTGCTTATCCCAGATTGGTCCAATGCTTAAGCACACACAAAGTCCTCTTTAGTAATATAAGAGATTTATTTTAGAATCAAAGATTTCGTTTATGGTGCAAAACCTCATCCCACTTGGGGCTGTTACAGGAGGTTTGCGAAGAGGAAAACATGACAGACAGGCACATTTAAACATAACAAAGACTAGCTATTCTACCCTATACATACCTAGAGATTCTGAATGGCATTCTGATGCAAATTTGGGCAGACGCTCTCGCGGCCGATGCCAAAAGGAAGAGAGACCAGGAGCCAAGACTGCTCCTACATTTATACTTAACAGAATAACGGTTATTCCTCCAAAAGTGGGGGCATCGACTGGCACGAAGTAGCCAATCCGATGCCTTGCACGTACACATCCTCAAACCTTGGTTCTGATTTACAACACCTGTGTGAAGGGAAGGTTTTAGTTTCACTTTAGATATATTTTATG
The DNA here is from genome assembly GCA_026170595.1 of Plestiodon gilberti rubricaudatus. Classification (NCBI taxonomy): domain Eukaryota; kingdom Metazoa; phylum Chordata; class Lepidosauria; order Squamata; family Scincidae; genus Plestiodon; species Plestiodon gilberti. The sequence goes on from JANXHW010000002.1 coordinate 45,914,042, forward strand.
ATGACTAATCACTTCACACGGAACTCTTTCTTATCTAGTGTCCTTGAAGATGCCTCTAGGCAGGCCTGTTTCTCTTCTTATCTGCCACTTTAGACTTTAGTTTCACACTTTGAGAGACAGTTGCATTTCAAAGGGGTTGTAACTGCCCTGTTACACATTCCTTTTAACTCTGTTTTACATCAGCTACAGACTTACAAACTTCTTACGAATATATACATACAGTTAGATACATTACAATCAACTTATGGATACACAAATATGATATTCAATGTCTGGGTGATCTCTGGCTTCCTGACACGCCTTCCCCAGACGAAAACGTACTCCAATAACTTTGGGTACTTATTTCGTCCTGTAAGAGATCACAAGACAAACGACCATAGAAAACAAAACAGTGAGGTAGTTACAAACATAGCAGCATTGCTAAAATTAGCCTCCTATCTCTGTAGTGAGTTGTCCTTTATTTCTTTAGAACTGGGACTAGGAGTCAAAATATCCCCCACTTCCCACTGTCTAGATAATGAATCAGCAACTATGTTCTGGCTCCCTTTTATGTGTTGGGTCGTGAATCGAAAATCTGAAAGACTCAGACTCCATCTAAGTATCCTTTGATTAGCATCAATCTTATCCATACAAGACAAAGCTTGATGGTCTGTGTATAGGTAAAAATGCTGTCCTATCAAGTAGTGTCTCAGCTTAGTCAACGACCACACAACTGCTAGAGCTTCTTGTTCGATAGTAGAATAGTTGCACTCTCGAGGTAGCAATTTCCTGCTGAGGAAAGCAACGGGTCTTAGCTCTCCCTGAACTCTTTGAGCTAGCACACACCCAATTCCTCTCTGAGAAGCATCTGTTTGAACCACAAACGGTTGTGAAAAATCAGGGCTCACCAACACTGGTGCCTCTAATAACCTTTGCTTCAAAGTCTGCAATGCTTGCTCACACTGTGGTGTCCATTTAATCTTATCAGGGCTTTTCTTACGTGTCAAGTCTGATAACGGTGCTGAGATATGTCCAAAATCCCGGATGAATTTCCGATAGAACCCAAAAAGACCCAATAGGAAACGAACCCCTGACTTATTTCGAGGTGTTGGCCAATCCAAAATGGCTTTTACTTTAGCCTGCATAGGATGTATTTGCCCTTGGCCAATACGAAACCCCCAAAAGTCAACATGTGGTCTTGTAAACTGACACTTAGCAAGCTTTACAGTCAACCCTGCATTCTGCAGTCTCTTTAATGCTTCCTCCAAATGTCTCATGTGTTCTTCAAATGTATTTGAGGTTAACACCACGTCATCAAGATAAGTATCTGCAAAATCAGCCCCCAAAAATACTTTGTCCATAAGACGCTGGAACGTTGCTCCCGCATTATTTATGCCAAAGGGTAATACATTGAATTCATAACAGCCCTCTTTTACCAAAAAAGCGGTTTTACACCTGTCAGCAGGGTGCAAGGGCACCTGCCAATAGCCTTTGGACAGATCCATTGTAGTTATGAACTTAGCCTTACTGACTTTTTCAATCATGGCTTCTACATGCTTTGGAGGGTAAGAATCCACCCTAGTGATTTTATTCAGAGGTCTAAAGTCCAAACAAAAACGAAATTGAGTTTGGCCATCCTGGTCCAAATCTTTCTTTGTTACTATAACAGGGACAGACGCCCAGGGACTGTTTGAAGGCTGGATGACTCCAAGATCTAACATTTCTTGAACTTCTTTGTGAATTACCTCTTGCATAGCTGCATTCAGGGGGCGCAGCTTCGACCTAACTGGCGCATGCTCCCCTGTGTCAATCCTGTGGGTCACAAGATTAGTCAGCCCTGGCTTGTTATCAAAAACTGCAGCATATTTAAACAACAAAGACCGCAGCTGGACTTGTTGATTCCAATCCAACTGCTCTGCACTTCCCACTCCTCCAGTGTATGAGCTTGTTTACAGTCAGACAATAAATCAACGTCATCAAGGTGAGGCAAATCTGCAACTTGAGCTGTGTGTCTGAGGGAATGAATCGCCCCCCCTTCCTTAAAGGGCTTCAGCCTGTTGGCATGAATGACTTGACTGCGTTTTTCCCCCTCCACGGGCTTGATCAAGTAATTTGTATCTGAAAGCCTTTTCTGCACAACAAAAGGACCTTCCCATTTGCCCTGGAGCTTATGGCCTCTATCTTCCTTGAGAAGTAAAACTTTCGAATGAATGGGAAAAACAACATTGCGAGCAGACTGATCATAGCGTTCTTTCTGCTCTGCTCTTGCCTGTATCAAATTCTGTGAGGCAAACTGGTGTACTGCTTTTAACGTGTCCTGTAACGTAGCTAAATATTCTTTCACTGGGACAGGAGCCTTTTCCAACTGTCCAATCCAGGAATCCTTTAGCAAATCTAGGGGCGTACCTAGAGACTTTCCAAAAACAACTTCGTTAGGACTACACCCCAGTGAAGCCTGATATGAATCTCTTAAGGCTGCTGTTAAGACTGGGATCCCAGCGTCCCATTGAGCACCATGCTGGCTAACATAGCCTCTAAGCAACTGCAAAATACACTGGTTAGCTCTTTCAGCTGCCCCATTCGAGAAATGAGCTGCTGTTGAAATTGGTAAATGCTGTACACCTGATAACGTACAGAGTGCTTTTAATAAACTGGACTGGAATTGGCTTCCTTGATCACAAATAAGGCATTTAGCCAAACCATACCTCGTCATAAATTCAAGCAAAGGCTTCGCCACTGCATTTGCTGAAATCGTACTCAGCGGAATAGCTTCTACAAAACGTGAAAAATGGCAAATAATGGTCAAAATCCACTTCTTTCCAGTTTTAGTTGGGGCTAGCGGGCCTAGGATATCGACACTGAGGGTTTCGAATGGCTCGGAGGCCATTGGAAAATGCTGCAATGGCACCTTAGTCTGATCTTGAGGGGTACCTCGGAACTGACACACCCGACATTGTTCACAATACTTTTTCGTGTCCTTCCAAATGCCTCCCCAATAAAACCTTTCAGACAACTTCGCCAAAGTTCTCTTTAACCCCAGATGCCCTCCCCAAGCAGAACAATGTGCGGTTTCTAGAAGAAGCGATCTATGCCTTTGTGGGACCACGAGCTGAGTTGCATGTTTCCAGCTCATTGCATGTCCCTTCTTTGTGTATGACCTGAAAAGCACTCCATTTTTCCAAAAGAAACACTCATCAACCTCTGGCAAGGACTGCCCCTGTGGTATAGCTTGGGCACGGTACGTTGCCAACGTAGGGTCCTCATGCAGCTCCTTGCGAAACCGCTGCTGCGTTTCAGGATCCTCCAAAACTGCTCCCCAAGCCAATAGCAATTGCTCCTGCTCCTTCGCCTCAGTCTCATCCTGTACTGGGACTGCAGGGCCCTCTTGCTGTGGTGGGTGGCTAACAGCATATTGTTCAGAGAGCGGTTGCTGTTCTGGCTCTCCTACTACAACAACTCCCTGCACTTGCTGTGCAGGACCCTCCCGCTGTGACTGGTGAGTGGCAGTATGCTGATCAGGAGGCATTTGCTGCTGGTCAGCAATGTTAACTGCTTGTTGCCCTGGAGACTGCTGCAACGCCTCCAACTCCTCCTGCAGTTTTAAAGTGTGGAGGAACGCATCTACCTTCTGGTGTTGCGTCCTGGTCAAAGTATAGAGCTTGGTGCCAAATTTTAAAATATCTGCACCAATCAAGAGCTGAGGGGATTTGGACTCGTGGATTAGCATAGGCCTAATTCCAGAAAAAACGCCAAATCTTATAGGGACATCAGCCACTCTGTAGTATCCCACTCCCTTCTCATGTGAAGCTGCACTGCGATATTGCAAAGTCCGTATATCTTCGGGTCTAACTAGGTGTTGCGAAACTGAGGAAAAGTCAGCTCCCGTATCGACAAATGCAACCAACTTCCGTCCATACAGCCAAGCCGGCTGTGAACGTTCAGACTCAGTCCACACATTCTGGTCTTGTTGAATCCACTGTTCTGTGGGCACCTCTGTCATATGTTGTATGTCTTTGGCTGTTAGGGCATTTACCCCCGGCACTCTAGGTCCTCCCAGCTTCTGTGGTGAGGTCTCGCTAACTACCCGACCCATAGTCCCGGACTGAGTTCCTAAAACAGCATTCCTTTCTGGTGCACTCCCCGCCGTAGCCCCCAGAGGTGTCTGGCTAACTAGCGCTGTTTGTGCTCCAGAGTTCTGGCTTACCGAAGCTGCTTGCCACGTCGGGTTGGGTTGGGGTGGGTTAGCCGGCGCTGCCGCCGCTGGCTCCTGCCGCCGCCAAGGATCTGGTGCCTCGAACTCCCAGACTTCTGGTTGCCTCCTTTCCCTTTCGATGTAATCTGCAGGCGGTGGTTGAATTCTACGCAAAGCCCGCACCTGCGGTCTAGGCGTGTTATAGTCTTGGTTCCCTTTATACTGGGGACAGGACTTCTTTTGATGCTCCATGGAGCCGCATAGGAAACACGAGCCCTTCTGGAACTGCTGCCGGCCTGGAGATCGTCCCCTCTCCCTCGGCTGCCCAATACGCTCACCACCATCCCGGTGCTGAAATTGCTTGAAGTTCTGCTGTTGGTTTCCCGGCTGCATCCTTTGAGCGCTCCGTTGTGCAACTTGCTCCGCCGGCCACGGCTTCCTGTCGTGCGTAGACTGCTGCCGCCTCTCCCGGCCTCTATCAAACTTTCCTGCGCCATCTTTGGGACTCAACTTACTGGCACTCAACTTCTGGCGCGCCGCCATAATCTCGTCGCCCCAATCCGCGTCGTCGTCCACGCTCGTTGGCTTCCGCTCACGTAACGCCATCGCCAACTCCGCGTTCAATGCGAGCATAAGATGTTCTCGCAGTAGGACATCTTCTACTTGCTCGAGAGTCAACGCTTTTTCCTTATTAAACCATTGACGCATACGTATTCTTGCGTGCGCAACAAACTGTTTCAAAGTCTCTCCTGGCTTAACTTGCATACCGCGAAAACGTTCGCGCAGCCCTTCCGCCGTTAAATCCAACCGCCGTTGTACTGCCTCTTTAAAATCTTGGTACGAGGCGTCTGGGCGCATTCCAGCTAATATATTCAGCCCCTCTTTATCCTGAATTTGTCCAGAAATGATACGCATATAGTCAGTCATCGGTGTACCTGCTTGAGACAGCACTCTCTCTATTACGGTGAAGAAATCTTGGGGGTCTTGTGAGGGAGCCCATTTTGGCAGATTACGCACGTCCACCCCCTTTGCAACTTTCAACTCTTGTTCCAACTGTTGGGCTTTCTGCTTCCATTCGTTATCACAAGCGTCTCTCATTAACTTCTGTTGATCCAACATCATTTTTTGTTGCAAAGACAGCATAGACATCATCGCGTGGTACATCGCGCCTGGGTCTGTCGGGATAGACTGGTCCGGTTCTTGTGCTTGTTCCTCCGTCGGTTGGTCTCCATTCACAGGCGTCTTCGGTATCGCAGGCGTCTTCGGTATCGCAGGCGTCTTCGGTATTGCCCCGGCTCCTCCTGTCGACATCTCGTCTCTGGTCCAGGCACTCCGCTCCCAGAACGAATTCGGCTCCCACGTCGGCCCTGGCAACTCCGCCAAGAGGTGCAGATCCGCTTCGTCCCACTCGAAACTCTGCTCCACGACACTTTCTCCGTCGTCCGACTCCGAAGCACTACTCATAACCTAGAGATTCTGAATGGCATTCTGATGCAAATTTGGGCAGACGCTCTCGCGGCCGATGCCAAAAGGAAGAGAGACCAGGAGCCAAGACTGCTCCTACATTTATACTTAACAGAATAACGGTTATTCCTCCAAAAGTGGGGGCATCGACTGGCACGAAGTAGCCAATCCGATGCCTTGCACGTACACATCCTCAAACCTTGGTTCTGATTTACAACACCTGTGTGAAGGGAAGGTTTTAGTTTCACTTTAGATATATTTTATGATGACTAATCACTTCACACGGAACTTTTTCTTATCTAGTGTCCTTGAAGATGCCTCTAGGCAGGCCTGTTTCTCTTCTTATCTGCCACTTTAGACTTTAGTTTCACACTTTGAGAGACAGTTGCATTTCAAAGGGGTTGTAACTGCCCTGTTACACATTCCTTTTAACTCTGTTTTACATCAGCTACAGACTTACAAACTTCTTACGAATATATACATACAGTTAGATACATTACAATCAACTTATGGATACACAAATATGATATTCAATGTCTGGGTGATCTCTGGCTTCCTGACAGTGTCAAAATTGCTTTTTATTTATTTATTTCCCCCTATACTCCAGGAGCTGAGTGCCTTTGCTTCGATTGAGACAGGGGGAGGAGGGGCTCTGAGCAGTGAACAAACGTAAAAAAACAAACAGTTTAAAAAACCCGCCGGGAGAGGAACGGGAGAGAGGAGGTGGAGGACTGACAAGAGGTGGCTGGCAACGACTGTTGGGGTGAGTTCTCACGATCCAAGGAGCTTCAGGAAGAGCTGATGGGACAGCAGCTTAAGGGGGGGGGGAGATCGCTGAGATGCTGCCTGCACTCCAACTGACGATCAAAGGCTCAGCCAGCCCAGCAGCAGCACACAGACTCACCACCGGCAGAAAAAAAGTAAAAGAGACTACCACGAGGAAAAAAACACAGGCAAAACAAAAGGAAAAGACAAAGGCAAAGGAAACACCTGCACAATAAATAAATAAAAAGCTTGGGAGCCTGCCTCCCAGGTTCAGTCCAGGCAGGTGCTGTGGCCACAGCGAAGCGCACCACCTGGCCCAGCTCGTGCGGGGAGGGGCAGCACACAGAAAGACTAGCAGCAGAAAAAAAAGCTAAAAGCCAACCACGACGAACAACAACAAGAAAAAACCCAGGCAGCGGCAGCTGACCTTGTGAGCCAAAAACTCTCTCTCTAGCCACTCACTCTCACAGTCACAGTCACACGCCACACTCACTCACCAGTCCAGCTGCTGAAGATCATCAGGTTCAGGTGGGTCAGGCATGCAAGGAGACCGGCCGGCCAGGCAACATCCGGCCAGGCTCAGAAGACTCCCAGCGGCCATGTTTTTTACATGGCGGTGGCCTTTTTGGGGGGAAATTTTAATTTTGTTTTTTTAATGGCTGCTGGGGGCCCCCCGGGACCTGCCCGGCACGAACCCCCAAATACTGTTGCTGAGGAGGAGGATGCCAGCTGCCTGGTCCGGCGCTGCCACTGTGGTGAGCAGGATGCTGCTGCCGCCCCTCCACTGCTGCTGACACTAGCGCTGCGTCGCGCGCCACCATGGCCACGGGGGGGGGGGGGAGAATCAGCAAAAGGTTAGTGCTTACATGCCCTGCTTGCCCAGCCTGGCCCTTTGCCTTAGGAGCCAGCCCTTTGCCTTAGGAGCCAGCCCTTTGCCTTCAGCTGCCTCTTCCACTCCATCCTGCCCCCTGCGTAGCCAGCTACAACTGGCATGGTCCACCCCCCCACACTGCCCCCCCCCCACAGCCTCACCAGTGCCGCTCAGGCCTGGGACCCTAGCCACAGCCTGGCAGCCACCCAGCAGCCCTCAGAAGTGTGCAATGTGGCCACCCTTGAGCATTGCAGCCCTCCCCTTCCACCAGGCATGTGGCTTCCACCTGGCATGGGCTTGGCATGTGCAGGGTGTGCCATGGCAGCTGGAGCTTGCACCCAGGCCAAATGCCAGCACATGGGGAAAGGGCCTCTCCAGAGCTGCAGGCATGAGGAGTGGCTACAGCAGTAGCGGCCCAGGAGGCCAGATGTCAGGTACCCAACATGGGAAGTGACAGGTTGAGTCTGCAAGTGATGGAGGGGGTGGGGCATGGTATGTTCTGTTCCCTCACAGACATTGGAAGGACCAGGCGGCATGCGCCCAGCTGGAGTGGAGGCAGAGGTATTGCAGACACTAGGGTCAATGTCAGCACCCAGCATGTGCTCAGACTGGAACTCCCTGCCACTGGATGTGCTGATGGCACCTGGTCTAGGTGCCCTAATAAGAGGCGTTGATAGTTGGCTGGCTGTGATGTCCATCCGAGGGAACACACCAAACACCACGTCCTGGTGTTGGACAAATGTATGTCTCTGTACGTATGCCTAGGGAGTGGCAGCGGGAGACTGGGGCGCTATCGTGCAGTGGGCTCCGTGAGCCGTCTGCTGCACCCAATGCATGATGGAGGAGCAATACAGGTGGACGGCCTGGGTCTGCAGGGCTCCTACCCATGGACCTTGGGGCAGTGGCACTGGTCCGGTGCCACGCTGGATGCCTGCAACCCTGGCCGGCTGTAGTCCAGTGCCAGGCCCCCTTGCTCTGGGGATGCCCTGTGGGCCATGACTGCCATATGGCTAGGGTAGCTGCTGCAGCCCCCTGGGAAGAACCCCACACCACCTGCAAGCATGCTGGGGGGGCCTGTCTGCGGTTGCAATCTCTTCACCCAGAGGCTCCACTCAGTGGATGGATCCTGGGCTCAGGTGGGCTTGGGGGCCCTTGGGAGAGACCCTCCCCCTCCCATGTAACACTGTCTCTAGCAAGGGCTTGGCCAGGCCCCTCCCAGCAGATGTCTGCACAGAGGTGCCCCTTCCACGGTCACTGGCCACTGCTAGGGGTACCCCAGGGCTCCAGGCCTGTTGGTGGGGCCCCTGTGCTCCCTCCCTGATAATACCCTGACCCTTGTAAGGGAACTTGCCTGAATGGTGGCGGAACCTGTAGACGGGCCTGCCTGCCTGCTTCCACAGCTGGTGCATGGCATCATAGAGGGTGGGGGGTGCCGGCTGGGGTGCCCATGCTGCCGCCGGTATGCCAGCTCGGTGGCAAAGTCCAATTTGAGGGCCTTCCACCGGCTTTTCACCTGTCCCATGGAGCGGTGGTAGCCCTGCCGAGCCATGGACCTGGCCACGTTGCCCCAGGCTGCCTGATTGGGGGCAGTGTTGGAGGACAACTAGTGTTGGGAGGTGGGGGCTGCAGCCGATCACATTGATCAGTTTAGCCTTCTCCTCAGGAGCCCACTGACTCTGTCCTGCCACAGCGACCGTTTTGCGTCTCCTGGCGGCCAGCCGCGACCCATACGGCGGCTGCGACGGCCACATGCTCCGGGCGCCGTCCGGCTGACGCACGGGCGTGGTGCTGCCGTGTGTTTCCCTGAGTGGCAGTGAGCGGCTCCGCAGCGTGGGGCTTGTTGCGTGTCAGCATGTGGCTACCTGGGGCGCTCTCTGACCTTCCCCCTCCCTTGCTTAGGGTCTAGCTGACCTCCTGGGGTGTTCTCCCAGGGTAGGTATTGTCAGCTCCTGGACGGGGTACATGCAAGGGCTTGACTGGTGGGGGCTGTCTGTGTCTGGGGTGATGCTTGTCTGACTTTTTGCACATTTGTATAACCAAGGCTCTGCCGGGGGGCATTTTTATTGTACTGGAACTCTAGTGGGGCTACCCGGGCGAGGCTGCCATGGGTGGTCACAGGTCCAGTGGCAGCTCTTGCAGTAGCATCAGCCCAGGGACCTGGAAGCAGTGGCTCTTCTCCTGTGGCACCGCAGCCTGCAAAACAAGAAGGGGGGGACAAGCAAGAGAGCAAGGGTGCCACGGCATGCCATGCCTTGCCTTGAGCACCCACAGCTGCAGAACCAGGTTTTTTGGTTGCCATAGCCTTTGAGCACATACTTACCCACATGTAGGTGGCCGAAAACGATTCTGTGGGGAGAAAGGGGAGAGACACAGCTGGTAATGGTTAGACATTGCATGTGAGCACAGAGAGGACCTACCTGCAAGTAGCTGAACAAGGAAGATCCTGTGGGGAGAAAGGGGAGATACACAGCTGTTGTCAACAGGCAAGTAACATATCTGCAAACAAGGTATTCCTACCCTGTGCAGGGTGGCTGTTTGGTGCTCAGTGTGGTGTGGTGGTGGTGTCTTGTGCAAAGAGTGCTCCCCTCCACCTTACACCCTCTTACCTGCTTGCTGTGGCTGGAGCCAGGATGTGCCTTGGTGGGGAGAAACCTGGAAGACAGACATTTGTTAGTAAGAGTTTGCAGGAGAGAGCTGCAAGGCACAGCTGTTGGCACTTTGGTAGCAGCTAGGAGGTCTCTGCCCCTGAGAGGTGAAGAGAAGAGTGAGGTGTTTGTGTTTTTGGAGCCAAGTGCTCCGCTCCACCAAAGTCCCTCTTTGTGGGTGTGTGGGGACAGAGCCCCACGCCACGTGCCCTGTGCTCTGAGAGGGGGACTGGGAGACCTGGGGCTGGGTTTATATGGGAAGGAGGCTGTGGGCTGATTGGGTGGTGTGCTAGGCTGTATCCTATGCTCCCAGGCCATTTGGCAGCCTCCTAGGGCTGTGGGTGTTTCGTGCTTTTTGGACTGGCTGGGGTTAACATGGAGCCTATGGGTCTCCTCGACTGGCTGGGGTTAACATGGAGCCTATGGGTCTCCTCTAATTTACGCCAGCTCTTTTGCAGGCGTACCTTTTCAGGGCCAGAGGGGGTGTGTCTGACCTGTGGCCGTGCATTGAATATGGTGCAGGGGCGGGAATGCCCCTCATGCGCCAGCGGACGTAATGCGACTCTTCTGCGCATGCGCCGCGACCAGAGTTAGTTGCGCCGGCGACCAAACTGCAACTGTCAGCGTAACTCTGCTGCACCAGTGTAACTAGCCCTTGCACTGGCTTTAACGACCGTTACGCCGGCGCAAGACTTCAGTAGGATTGTGCTGTTAATTATATATTATAAGTAGAAAATAATAGTAGTATATAAATAGGATTTACTGCTTCGCGCTTGCTGTAATCTTTTGTAATATGTTGTATTGTTTTGTTTTAGTAGTATACTAATAAAATTAAATATATATACAAAAAAAAAAAGGTTAACAAGAGCACCAGCAAGCTCTGCTCAAACGCAATTAGCCAGCTGAGGTCCTGGGTTAACAACCACTCCCAAGGGAGACCGTGCCCAGAATAAGTGTGTCTTGTTTAACAAAAGGATATGTCCCACAAGGGGGAAGGGGGCAGCCCATGAAGGGACCCCCCAGCCGCTCAGCAAATGTCCACGCAGCGACAAATGTCAGACGTCCTGAAGACGCGTTGTTCCGCTCCTCAACTACTGCCCCCTTATCACTGACCCGATCAGCAAGCCAGCTGATCATTGGCAATCAAAGCTCCATCGCCCCCAGTTCTACACAGAGTGAAGTGAGACACGTCCGCTCTCGCTTTTCAAACTGCCGCGACTGAGGAGAAGAGCAAAAACGCTCACTCCCAGTCACGTGGCCAGCCATGACCAATCAGGCTCGCAAAATCGCGCCATTTGGCCGTGTGGGGAGGGAGGAGCGCTGTAAAGAAGACGCCGGGCTAACGGCCCGGCATCGCCAATCCAGAAGAATGTTCATTGGAGTTTGACTGTCTGTGTCAGAGCAATAGGAGCAAATTCATACATGACATTGAGCACCTGACATCTGTATCCCGTTCTACATGTGGACATATTAATGCTTTTACACATTCTACATACATATAGTTGGGTATGTATGCCAAAGTGCTGTATAAAATGTGATCAAGAACTGTCCACAAAATAGACAGCAAGGAACCCGAGTAGGTTCTGGCTGGTTAGGCAGATTATATTCATGGGCCATAGACATTACGAATGACTAGCAACTTTAAATCCATGCATATTCATGACTCCCATATCTTATGAATTAAAATAGGGATGCTTTTGTTTGTTTGAAACACCACTGCACATCTCATACCAAAGACCACTGGGCCTGCAGCTAGCTGCAGTGTGTAAAATGGCAAGCTTTATACCAATATATCGTGAGATGAAATCCTTCAACCAGAGATTTCTAGAGACCTGGATGAAGTGTTTGAAACCTGAAGAATGGAACCTCTCATGCACCTGTGTGGACATTGGCAACGTCCGATACACGCACCCCCCCTTGTCCTTCTCAAACACCGTATTGGTCTAAGACTCACTTTTTTCTCCTAATTTAAGTTTTTAAACTAGGGGTGCGTCTTATAATCAGGCTGTTGCAATTTAATGCCAGTGATTTAATTAAATTTTTTTAATAGCACCAAACTTTAAGGGTGCGTCTTATAATCAGGTGCGTCTTATACACGGGACAATACGGGTATATTTTGATGATACATGCCTCCGTTGTACCTACCAAAGATTTTAAACATATTCTATACTAACTTTCTAGAATGTAAGGCATGGTTCACTAGACATGGGATTGATAATGGCCCCTTTGACAACATATTTATTACCAAAGGTACACATGACAACCTGAAACAGCACTTGAGATAGGCATCGGGCTAAATGAATTCTATTGTTCAACACTCAATTAACCTATGAGCTTCTGCATTTCCCTTGCTATTTATATATTTGATTTATGTTCTTAAGCGAATAACAAATAAATCAAGACATTCAGTCGCATGCCAACGACAAGGGTCTCCTTTTAAAAGCATTTCTTTGGGATTTTTACTTTTATATACACTATTGTAAATTCTGGGAAAATATATTGAATATCAGTTTGCTGTTACACATAGAAACACATATAAATGAACAAAAATGGTTTCTTAGGGCTGGTTTATAAACCATGAATAAACTTGATAGAATGTGAGAGTGTTAGCACTACAACAGGATACACCGTATATTGAATTCTGTGAAGAAAACCTCTGATTTTCCCCTTTCCTCTCTATTTTTTCACCTACTTTGGGACTTTTGGGACAAGAAGGCTCCAGTATGAAGTTCAGCTTCCAAAAAGGTCTTCTAAGTGATCCAAATGCAGTAGTCATTTTTTGTTGTTGACCTTCTCCCCCCCCCCCGATTGCAGTGGCTTCGTGATGCCGCCCCCCCGGTGACGTTACCACTGAAAGTGATGCCACCGCCACCACCGCTTCACATGCCTTCAAAGGTGAAGGGCTGGAGGGTGGACCAAAACCTCACCTCCACTGCTGCCGCCTGCTCTTCCTGCCGCCGAAACAGCTCGGTTGTCACCTCCGCCACACGCTTTGTCACCCCCCTTGCCACCCGGGGACCCCCCGCCCCACCGGCGGCAACGCTTCTGCCTCAGCGGTAAACAAAGAACTTGGATTTGAGCCAGTTTATTGGACTATGAATCCCACCTGATTTCTTAGAGCAGGAAACTCAATGGCTCAAGTGACTCCCTGTCCTGTATACAACCCCCAAGGTTCATGCACACAGGATCACACACACACCTTTGTGCAGGTGCTGATGTTTGGAAGATCTGATGCTTTGGCAGGGGTCGCCTGCCCACCTGGCCAAATGTGGATGCAAGGACCAGAATCCTGAACTAGTGCAAGTATATAGGGTAGGGACAGTACTGTACTCAGAAAAGTCATGTTAGTGGTTTTTTATAATAATAATAATAATGATAATAATAATGATACCTGTATATACCTCCTTTCTATGTCATCAGATTTCTCCTCGGATGTTATTCAAGGCGGTTTACACAGGCAGGCTTTTCTAATCCCCTGCCTTCTTTAATTTTCAATTTGCATTTGAACATCCTTACCAATATTCCTCCCCCACTTTTCTTTTCCTGTTCAATTACCGAGGCCTTGCTTTTTACCCTTGCATTTCCCCCTCCATTGTTTTGATACCTCTTACAGCCTTGTAATAAGCTTCTTGATTTCTGCAGTTTAGCCTACCTGCACTCAGTTCACGTGGGAGCGAGTGGCTTCACTACTGTCCTTGTAAGGGAGGAGCCCCAGGGATTTTAGGGCTCTCCATTCTTTTGAGAAGGAGGTTTCCCCAAGGGAACTTCCTTCAGTCTGTTTTTCTTGGGCTTTGGCTTGTAGCCCAACCACCATCCCAATGAAACCTAGTTTCCAGGATAGATGATCTGGGAGCAGGTGCTGGTTGCTAGATGCTGCTGCCTATCAGTGGTGTCGCCAGGCGCCCCGTGACTGGTGCCGCCCCCCCCAACGCCCCCCAATAAAACTGTCAAAAATTTTAGGTTTCGGTTTTGAGACCTATTTTTGACAGTTTTTTCTTGGGTTTTTTAAAGGTTCTCGTGTGATTTAAAGTGTTAAAAGGGAATGTTAAAGTGTATGTGTGCTTTGCCGGCACGTATCTGTAATATGGGGCGCTTCCAGGACGTCCAGCGACGATCTTCCTGCGCCCGGGCACAGCTTCTCCCTGCACCCGGGTGCGGACTCCATAATGCCCCCAGCAGCGGTTTCCGGACTTTGTGCAGGCGCAAAACCACGGAGTTTCCAGGGACGTTCTGCGCATGCGCAAACTCCGGAAACCGCTGCTGGGGGCAGGCCGACATCCGGCAATGCCTCCGCAACATGGAGGGAGCAGCCTGGTCCCTCCATGGCCAGATCCAGGTCATCCTGGCTAACTTCCAGCGGGTGGAGCGGCGCCTTTCCCTGGCGATGGAAGGCACCATCGTGTGCCAGCTAGAGGAAGTTTTGGCCAGACAGGGGGACCTGCTGGCAGCCCACACGGCCCTGCTGGTCAGCCTGGGCATAGCTCCTGCCCGCCCGCCCCCCTGAGCCCCCCATCTGCCACCAGGACTGTGTCCCTTTCCCCTCCACCTCCGCCACCCTGTTGTTCTGTCTTGTGCCCCCTGTTGGGGCCCAGGCCTGTTTACAGGCCATTGTCATGGCCATTTGAAACACCAAAGTTTTAACCTGAACTGTTTTAAAGTAAAGAGTTTATTTTTGAACGTTGCTCCAATCTGTCTGGCCTCTTCATCTGTCAGGGACGGCATGCTGCGGGTCCTCTGGTATGGGAGGTGGGATGGATCCAGGTGGTGGCTGCAGCAGGCAGGGCGGGGGTCCGGGGGAGGAGGCCAACGGAAGTGGAGGTGCCAGGTCCCTGGGGAGGAAGGGGCATGGGCAGGGTTAGTGGCGGGTCGACCCTTGTGGCGACATCCAACTGCTGTCCCCCTCCTCCTTGCAGGCTGCCAACTGACCTGAACGTCACAGTCCGAAGTACTCAGCGGTGACCACCTGACGGCAAGCGATGCCACGGGGGTCCTGCCCTGGCCGCCGCGCTGGCTCCTCATCCGGGGCTGCCACCTCCATGGATGCCTGGCCCGCCCCCTGTGCCCCGACAAATGGGGTGTTCCTGCGAAGGCAGAGGTCATGCAACATGGCGCACACCACAAACAGACGGGCGGTCTTATTGGGAGTCCGCATCAGGCGGCCCCCGGTCAGGTTCAGACAGCGAAACGGTTGTTTCAGCATCCCAAACGCTCTTTCGATAACCATGCGCGGTGCGCGGTGCGCCACGTTAAAGCGTGCCACCGGGCCCGGGATGTCCGCCGGATAGGGCGTGAGGAGGTACGGGCGCAGGGGGTATCCCCGGTCACCTGCGGGAGAATGGGTGGTGTGAAACAATGCCGTGGGCCATGCTCCCCTCCTTCCCCACCAGGTCCCCAAATCTCACCTAGGAGCCAGCCAGCCCCATCGGGCCAGCCTTCCAGGAGTCGTTTGACAGCAAAGGCATCGAAGATGGCAGCGTCATGGACGCTGTCCGGAAACTTCGCCGTGACATTGGTGAACTGAGCCCTGGCATCGCAGGTCGCCTGGACGTTGATAGAGTACTGGCGATGGCGGTTGTGGTACAGTGCTGGTTCCTCGTGGGGGGCCAAGATGGCCACATGTGTCGCATCCACGGCCGAGATGACATTGGGGAAGCCCGCGATGGCGTGAAACTCCCCCCGGACCTGCTGCTGCCCCGCCTCACTGGTCGGGAACACAATGAACTCGCCCACATGGGGGATCATCGCATCCACAAACGCATCCAGGCAGCGGCTGGCAGAGGACAGGGAAACGGCCAGCTGCCGCGCCACAACCCCCAGGAAGCTCCCCGTCCCCAGGCAGTGCAGGGCTATGAGAACCCGTTGAAGGACAGGGATGGCCCGGGGGGGTGCGGACCTGGCTCTGGAGTGCTGGGCCCAGCTCCTCCACGGCCCCCCTGTCCAGGCGTAAGGCCTGGATGCTGTCGACATCCGGTCTCGGGACCCGGTACAGCCTCTCTCTCACCACCGGGGGCGGGCGCGGCGTTGCTGCTGTTCAAGCACAAATGCCAGCATCAGGTCCAGTCCAGCGTAGGAGTCCAGGAGGCGTGGTGGGAACGGGGTCCAAGGCAGGATGGAGCCTCTGGGCCGTCGCAGCTCCTGGGGTCCTGTGGATAGGAGGGGGCCAGGGTCCTGTCCAGCTAGTGGCAGCAGGGCCCTAGTCCTCTGCTGGCACCTGTGGGCTCCCCCTCCCCTCCCCATTGTCCAGGAAAGGCGCCCTCCCTTGCCAGGCTTTGGGGATGCCAGGACTTGGTGTGCCCCTGACCTGCATGCACCTGCTAGCAATGCCGTCTGGACATGACCTGCCTGGGACCTTGTCCCCCCCTACTGGGTCTGTCGCTGCAACCTCACAGCCCCCGCCCATCTGGCCTCCCCCAGGCGCTGTGTCACTCACCTATGCCCGCCTCTCCTGGCAGCTGGGGCAGGTGCAGCTGGGGTTCTTGCCCCCAGTGCCGTGGCTGCTGCTGGAGCTGAAGCCATTCCTGTCGCCACAGTCATCGCTGCTCGCGCCGCTGGGGAACGGTATCCATTCGCCGGGCCTGACGCTCCTGCGCCTGCCGTTCAGCGTGTAGCTGTGGATGCTCCTGGGCCCAGAACCTCTCTCTCTCCCTCTCCCTCTCCCTCTCC
The DNA here is from genome assembly GCA_026170595.1 of Plestiodon gilberti rubricaudatus. Lineage (NCBI taxonomy): Eukaryota > Metazoa > Chordata > Lepidosauria > Squamata > Scincidae > Plestiodon > Plestiodon gilberti. Next base: position 45,930,621 of record JANXHW010000002.1, read on the forward strand.
CTCTGCCGGCGCCACTGGCGCAGACGCACCTGCCGCCACCGCTGGAGCCATGGCACCGGTGGCCACGGCGGCCGTCACCTCTGGCCCCCGCGCTGTGGCTGGCCTGCCTCCATTCCTGGGATGCTGTGGCAAACAAACCCCTGGGCAGACTCCCCTCCCATGCAGGCCTCCCCCGTGGGTCGCAGCCTCTTTCCGGCTCTGTCAGCAAGCTTCTCCTCCTGGTGCACGTCCTGCCTGGTCCCCCTCCAGCAGGCTGCCAGGAACGCCACCCTTTATGGGGTGTGCCCCGCCTACAGGTCCGCCCTTCATCCGCCCGTCCGGGTGCAGCTTCCGCCTGTCCAGCAGAGCCTTCCAGGGAGCGTCCTGGCCGGTCCGGCTGCTAATGTGTCCCTTCCGCCCGAACTCCGCCCGTGACTGCGTCATTTCCGCCCAAACTCCGCCCGTGATGTCGTCGTCTCCGCCCAAAGTCCGTCGGTATAAGCGGCGCCCGTTTCAGCTTCTCCACCATCTGCGGAGCACACCCTGTGTCCCTCTTGTTCTCTGCGGACCCGTCTCTTGCTCTCTCTCCCACCAGCCTTGTTGTCTGTCTGTCTGTCTGTCTGTGTCTGACCCTCCCTCGCCCCTCCCCACCAGCACCCTCTGTCTTTCTGCCCCGCTGCCTGTCTGTCTGTGTCCCCTCCCACTCCCTGGTGATGGAAGGTGGCCCCCCCGCCGGAGCGCCTGCCACAAAGCGCCCTCGTGGCCCCAACTGGGGGCGTGATGAGCTGGAGGTGCTCTTCACGCTCGCAGTCACCAAGCCCCGGGTTGCCCGTGGGCATGGCAGGGGCACAGAGCAATCAGCGCGGCGGACTGCCTTCTTTGCGGGTGTTGCTCGGACCCTGCATGACCAAGGCTTTCAGGGGCGCTCGGGCAGTGCACGCGCCCGGTGCTTCAGCAAGTTGGTCGGGGACCTGACTGGACGGGTCCGGAAGCTGGTGTCCAAGCATGCCATGCCCGTGGATGCAGCAATCGCCCATGCCACAAGGGGCAGCGTCACCGCCATACTGGCGCCGCTTGTCCGCAAGGAGGTTGTCGAGGGTGATGGCCTGGACGTCGTCGCAGGTATGTGCTAGGGGGCAGGGGCCCTGGCCATCCATCCCCCCAGCCCTGCACCCACCCAACCTGTGCACCTTCTCCCACAAGGCGACCAGGCTGCCGACGAGGGGACCAGCCAAGCCCTGCCGGGGCCCAGTGGAGTGGCTGCAGGCCGCCAGCCTGCCAGTAAGTATCCCGCCTCCCTGGGGTGGGGGAGGGGCAGGGCACTCGGCTGCCAGCCTGACCCCGGTGTCTTTCCCCTTCACAGCCCTCTCTGACGACGACAGTTCCTCCGACAAGGCCTGCCCCTGGGCAGGCCCCGTGCTTTGCCGCACGGGGCTCACATGACCCAGCGCATTTCCACTCCCTTCCCTGACCAGGGCGGCGGGGGACGACCTCGATCCGGGTGAGGCAGAGCCGGAGGGAGACCTCCCTCTGTCCGAATCCGACGAGGGGGAAGCTGTCCTCCCTGGGCCCTCTGCCTCGGCCGAGGAGGAGCCCCGCCAGGTGTCCTCACCAGGGGAGGGGTCCGCCAGTGAGGGGGGGCTGCAGTACCCTCCCCGCCACATCAGGGGTCGGCCCTCCCTGCGGCCGCTGCATTGGCAGGGGATGCGGCGGCTGAGGCAGCTCAGGAGGGCCCTAACATCGTTCCCCGTGCCCGCGGGCTGCAGGCTGTTCGGCAGTTCCCCCGGAGCGTGGGCGACCTGCATCGCTCCCTCGAACAGTCCCGTCTCGAGGCAGGGCCGATGTGGCAGGCATGCCTGGAGGCCGGCGAACAGGGCCGAGCCGAGCTTCTGGATGCCTTAGCTGAGCTGCGGCACGACCGCCGGGAGATGGTTTCAGGGCTCCAGCGGCTGGACGAGCGGCTGGAGAGCCAGGAGGCAGGGCAGGCGGCCCAGATGGCAGCGATCCTTGAACTGGTCGCTGTCCAGAGGGAGCGCCTTGCCTTTAACCGGGAGCGGTTTGCCGCAGAGCGGATGCGCAGCCCCCCGGTCCGTGCCCCCGCGGCTGCAGATGATGCCCCTGAAGCGGAAGCGGCTGGCCCAGCTCCAGCAGCGTCAGCTGCCCCCTGGGGGCGCGACCCAAGCGAGGGCACAACGTGGCACCCCCGCCCCACGAGGGGGTAAGGCGACGTCCAAACGGCGGAGGTAAGACCCCCCCCTTGTGTGTAACTTTCCCATCCTCCTCCTTCCCTTTCCCCCCCGCTCCCCCCCCATGAATCCCATGTGCAGCCTCAACGTGGCATGGGGGTGGCAACACGTGCTGCAGGAGGGAGGGGACGGCCACTCTCCCCTGCAGCAGGTGGCTAATGCACAGGGTGCCCTGTGGCGGCTGCCTCGGGCCCATCACTCTCCTGTCACCTGCTCTGCGCCCGCCACATGACTGTCTCTTCCCTCATGCCTGCGGCTGGCCCCTGTGCGACCGGGCTGCGACAGACCCTGCGGCAGCTGCCATGGACACTGACACATGAAGACAGAGGCCTGCACATGCCCAAGCCAGACACGGAGCCTGGAGAGCGAAGCGTTGGGGGTAATATTCACTTGTTCCTGAAGTCCTTGGCAGCAGTGATGGAGTGAGAGAGAGAGAGAGAGAGGAAGAAGAAGGAGAGGGGTAGGGATGGCTAGGGCTCCAACCAGCATAGCACCAGCTAGGAGAAGGCCTGAGGCACAAAGAAGCTAGGCCCAGGCGAGGGGTTGGTGCCATAGGGCACGCAAAGAGTCATAGTTCAGGAGGTAAGGGTCAAGAGAGAAATTGGCTGGCTGCCTGCCCTCTTAAAACCTGCACACAGGGGAGGAGTTTTTTGGCTCTTACGCTGCAAAAAGAAATACCTTGATTGGGCTGGAGGTAAATCTGTTGGAGGGGGGTATGAGAGGGTGGGGAGGAGGGAGAGGACAGATGGCTTCATTGTTGCCCATGTGGATTGGCCCTCCTTGGGAGCCAGACAGTTGGTTTTTAGCATATTGTCTCTTTCCTGGTAGAGTAGTTTGCACCTCATTGGCATAGGGGGGAGACTGGAATGTGCTTCCGTGGCTACGTGCCGTGAGCACCTTGATTCATGGCATGCTGAAATGCTGAATGGTGATCAGATCCTTCTCTTCCCTAGCTTCTCTTAGCCTTCTGGAGGAACTCTGTTACAGCCTGGTGCATGGTGCTGGAACACAAACGGCATGACCCTCGCTTGTGTCATAACACAGTCCAGCTCACAAGTCCTTAGCATTCAAAGTCTCTTTGGCACATTCTCATGTTAAAAGTCATTTCCTAACACTATAAAAGGAACTGTCTTAAAACCCTAAGACCAACTCATCTCTACTATCTTTTATAACCGTAGTCCAAGCAATTGGTGCTATCTAAATCTGACTGACCCCATGACTGATACTGAAAACCACAGTCACTTAGAAAAAATAAAATCTTACCTTTATTATTTGTTATTATTTATAGAGTTTGTACCCCGCCTTTCTCCCACAAGGGCAACCAAGGCAGCTTACAATAAAAACATTAAAATACATATGTACATTTAAAAACAGGAAATTAAAACAGTTAAAACAATTAAAACAAACAACCCCAGTGGGTCATCCACATTTACATGTTAAAAGCCATCTGTTAAAAAGCCAGCCCACCATGTCAGACATCAAAAGCTGATCTAAATAAAAACGTCTTAAGGCCCCGCCGAAAGGGCTCTAAGGAGGGAGCCGTTCTCAATTCCAGGGGGAGGGAATTCCACAATTGGGGCGCCACTGCCGAGAAGGCCCTGTTCCGCGCCGCCATCCCCCTCACCTCTGTCAGTGGCGGCACGGTTAACAGGCCCCCCCCCGATGACCTCAGAGTACGGGTCGGATTATAAGGAAGGAGGCGGTCCCTCAAATACCCTGGACCCGAGCCGTTAATCTTCTGCTACTTTTATAGATTGGGTACTTTATTAAATAATTGCATGCCTTTAAATCATACTAAGCTTTGCAGAGGGAAATAGTAATTGGAAATAACATTTTAAATGAGGGAAAGCTTCATGTTATGTGAAGGGTATCTGCCTGCCTCGTTACTTTGGCGAAAAATGCTGGTGACAGTGCTGCATCAGCAATCCCTAATATGTCTGATCTTTAACACCTCTGGGAGGATTTCAGCTGTCTTACAAGGTATCATTACGACAGTAATGTGATGCTGATTGCCACAATATTTGGAGCATATATTAAAAAGCTTCCATGAAATCTGAGTTGACTAATAAGCACCATCAACCTTGTAGGCTGGCATTTCTGGTCTGCCCTCACTGTGCAAGTACGTCACCCTCTTGTGAATTCGCCCAGGTTTTAATTGCGAAGCCATTTGGGATTGTCGAAAACAATTCTAGCAAATGCGCTAAAGACACGTGACTTGAATCATGAATGCTAATTTTTGTTGTTAATCTCTGCCTTGGATTTTAAAAAAGAATTGGGTACACAGGGACTTTACCTAGAATGAGGTGTGTTGTTATGACTTTTCAGGAGGTTTTAAGAAAACATTCATTCAGTGTATTTTCGGTGTGAGTGACGTGAGACATGATGAGATTTAGAGCAACCAGAATATTTTTCCAGATGTTGAAGTTTGTGTGACTTGTAGTAGTAGTGGGGGGAGCCCAAAACATATCAGCTCTGTTCATATGACTATCCTCCATATACTTATTATTATGAAGTGATCACAAAAAATATCTCAAACTAAAGCCGCCTTGGTTGCCCTTGTGGGAGAAAGGTGGGGTATAAATTCTATAAATAAATAAATAGATCAATTAATGCTTGAGTGTTTTTTTCTGTTGTGTAGACAAAGAAGATTCTGGAGCAATGAACAAGCTCACAAACATGCTATGCTACAAGTACATCTAGGGTTGCTAACTCTGACTGAAGCTTTTCCTGGGGATTTTCAGCCCAATCCTATCCTAGCCTCTGCTTAGGCTTACCATATTTTGAGGTACCCAAACTGGGACACACACACCCTACTCTTTTTCCCCTCCAGATTTTTTTTTTAAAAATTATTTTCAGGCCTTTTTGCTTCTGGTTTTTTTTGCTGCTCCTGCTGCTGCCGCCGTCGCTGCCCAATTTCTGGCTGGCCATCTGGATCGGGCCAGCCAGGACTCCCCCGCGCGGGTCGACTACCCCCTCCCGCTGCTGTTGCCACCGTCACCGTCGTCGCCCGATTCCTGGCTGGCCAGCTGCATCGGGCCAGCCAGGAATTCCCCACGCAGGTCAACTACTGCCGCTGCCGCTTTTTGAGATTTGGGTGCCACCATCTTGGATCTTGTGAGATTTCGCAAGATCCAAGATGACGGTGCCGGAAAAAATCATGATGGTGGCAGCGGCGGCAGCAGACCTGGAAAACCAGGAGTGACCCAGTTGGCCGGGACCAGGCTCCGGAAACCAGGGCAGTCCCGGTTTTTCCAGGATGGATGGTAAGCCTAGCTCTGCTCAGCAATCCAGATATGCCAGCGCTGGAAATGCTGGATTCTGAGGAAAAGTGGGGGGGGGGTTGGAAGTCTCCTTGGGGAGACTCCTCGGGGAACTTTTGTTCCCTTACCCCAGGTAAAGCCACAGTTGCCCCAATGGGTCTCCTTTGATCCATGCCATCGCTGGATCCATGCCAGTTATTTAACTGGCGTAAGTCCGGGAGGCCCATGTAGGGCAAAATGGGCCTGGGAGGGTGATAGGATATGGTGCACGTTGCTGCCACCAGTTATCTCCTCTTGGGCCTGATTCATCCACCCCCTGCTTTCTCCTCACCCTGAAATGCCCCCGTTAAACCCCCATGCCACCCGGCCCAGCTTCCGCTTACCTGGGCCTCACACCGTCCAGCCTAGGGCTGGCGCAACTGCTTTACAGCAGCTTTTGCAACAGTCCAGGGTCGGCGCAGAGGTCCTATGCTGGCCAAGTGGCTGGATAGGATCGTGCCCTTTGTTTCCTACCTTGATGTAATGTTGAAAATTCTTGTTGGCTCTGATAAAATCTCCAGGATTGCTTTTAGTAGTTACCTGGAGTCAGATGCTTCCTGGAGACTCCTCCAGGCCAATCCTGAAGGGCTGACAACCCTACTTCTTATATAATTTGATTCAAAAATTACTTCTTGTGTCCAGTTCCCACGTTCATTCATGTTGTATGACAGATAGGGAGGCACACAGATTTATGTTTAACATCCTGTCCAGCCCATTCTCAAGACCATCCACCAGACCTAGTATATTGCCAGAGGTAGGCTTACCGGATCCATACTGTGACAGAGTGCTAGACCTTTAGGAGAATGAATGTGGGAAGGTGTAGCTTGTTAAACCCTTAGAGCACAATCCTTGGCATGTCTACTCAGAAGCAAGTCCCAATGGACTTCACATGTGATTTAAATGCTAAAGTGATTTCAGTGGGATTTACTCCATAGTAAGTGTACATAGAATAGTAGCCTACAGGCCGTGACACACCGCACACAACGCGGTGTGGTGTATCGGAAAGTGATGCGAAGAGGGCTATGTGTCTTGTATTTGCTTACTTCATGTTGCAATGCATGAGAGCTGTGTTGCCATGTGAGAAAAGTTGGAGAACTTGAACTTCGTCCAATCAGAGGCCTCATTCTGTGCAGTGGGGCGGGACGCAAAATGAAGAGTTTGGCCAATCAGAATCGAATTTGAAAAGACTTGATTCTAATTGGCTAACAGAGAGGGGGCGGGGCAGGACATCTTTCACTTCTCCATGTAGCTTCAGCCTGTATAGACAGGTAGCGGCGCAGTGCGAGGCAAAGGCCGGCTTTGCCTCACCTCGCTTTGCGCCGCACCGTGCCGCGGGCGGTGTGTCACAGACTACAGTCTGCAATCCTATGCACACTTACCTGGGAGTAAGTCCCACTGAATTCAATGGGGCTTACTTCTGTAGATTGCACTGTGAGTCTTGTCCCAGTTACTAGGATTGGCTTTAATCATTTTCTTTTCTACTGATGTTGATGTTAGGGGTTTGAAGGCAAGCTCTTATAAACTGCACCTATGGTCATCTTTGTTGGGAGGGGCATTCAGGAAGAACTTGCTAGGATTTGATAATTCTTCATTCCCCATGGCCTCATATCCACAACCATTTGACCTCAATAAAAAACCATGCTAACATGGAAATGGATTTCCTAGACAGTTTCTGATCGTTCCCAGATTATGATTTTGTGAGCTAAACTGTAATATAGAAAATGCCCCTAAGTTCCTGCTAATATGTGCCATTACATCCTAAAACGGATGATGGGTGCAGTCCTCTGTATAATTATTAAACATACCTAACATTTAGATACTGGTTTCTGAGTGTGTAAACTTGTTCACACCTATTATTAATGTTGTCCTTATGACTTACAGAATGTGTAAGTCTTATTAACTTCATAAGATGAGCCGATGCTGAGCGGCATACCTAAGGTCATCTAATGAGTTCATGGCAAAGGTGAGATCTGAATAGGGAAAATCCCAGTGATGTAGACTTGAGTCTATTGACTCGGACTTGAATTGGACTCAAGTTGCTTCACGTGACTCGGCGATTGTAAATGACTCGAAAGACTCGACTTGAAACTTCGAGCCTTTTACGACGAGTTGAATTTTAAGTCCCTATACCTTACCATATTGGCCGTTGTAAACCAGGAAGAAGGCATCTGCGACGCTGAAGACAAGGAAAGCAGGCACAAACGCAGCGGGGGGTGGGTGGGAGTGGAGGGGGCGATAGAGAAGGCAAGGCTTCTTCAGTTCTCAGCGTTTTTTGGATTCAAACATGAGGGTACGAAGCAGGGACTGCCCCCAGCAGCTCTGATTGGCCCTCGCTGCTGCTCAATTAGAGCTCTGATTGGGCCATGGGGGCTGACGGAGTGTGCTCCGTGTGCTCTTTGTTGCTGCAATGGCATGTGAGACAGGCGAGCAGGTAGGCGACTCGGAGGAAACAGCAACCAAGTACTGGCTGGCTTCCCCTTCTTTTTGCTCACTCGCTCTCTGCCGCTTCTCCAGTGCCCAAGAGTGACCCCACTTACCCTTCCTGTACTCCCAGCCGCACTGCGAAGATGGCATTTAAGGCAATGGGTCTGCAGCAGGTAAACACTGGAGTCAGCTACATCTACATTCTGTGTGTGCAGAATAATGTGTACATGTATAAGATGCAACAGACATGCAATGGGATAAAATACTGCAGTAGCCACAGGGTTGTCTAGAAGTAGGTCTTATGTTGCTATATTTCTGTTGTTGGCTTCTCCTGCCACGATCACCTCTCAGACAAGCCAGACGTGTTGAGACAATCAGACCTGAATGAGTGTTCATGAGAAGTGCAGAGGGAGGGGAACATCAGGGGGGAGTTTACAGCCCTGCCAGTGCTATCCTTCTCCCCCCCACACACACACATCCCAACGCAGCACCCACCCGTTTTCCTCATTTAATAGATAGGAACTCGCGACTTGAGGGCAAAGACTTGGAGTCAGAGACTTGATCCATATCCCTGGAAAATCCTGATTTGCAGCTCGGTTCTTAGCCACTATGCTACACCAGCTCGAATAACAGTCTAACACAAATAGATATATAGACTGGCAAATCTCAGCGGGTTATGCTATTACTGGAGCCATGGAATGGCAGGACATAGGGTAGGTCTTGGAGGCTGAAAGCTAGTGGCTTTACACTTCATAAACCTCAGTGTCGTTTTAGTTTTCTAAAAGCACACAAACACAGGAAAATTACAAGTCATCACTACTGGTGATTCTAACATGATCGTTCTGTTTAATCACCTGTGAAAACAGCACAAGGGCAAGGCGATCACATTAGCAGCTGCTGAGGGAATGCGCAAAATGGCTGGCGTTGGAAATGATTTACAAAATCAATGTTGATGATAATGATGATCCTGTTCCTTACAGGTGAGGCTACTTTGCTGTTGAACTACTCAGCCTGAAACAGCATAGATACCACCGCCAGGTGGCAGTGCTAGCAAAGCGAGCAAGATTGTGTTGTGTACCTGTACCAAATGTATCTGACAGGGGGACGCGATCGCTCTTGAACCAGCAAAATATGGAATTTCACATTAAGCAAAAGTCATGCAACACCTTGAGAATTAGGCCTTAGATGTAACAAATTGTTTGAAGAGTTGATCAAGCTGTACAGCGAAGCAGTTACGATGTATGTGCATTCAAAAGTCGTCTTTGGCGCTTTTCCCAAAAGCGTTTCATTACAGCTTCTGTACCTGGAATAGCTGCAGTCTTAGATACTTTATGTTTCACAGGCAGATTAATTTTTAATTACTCATATTTCAGAATTTGGGTTTCACCCTATTTTTAGGGTTGAGGGTGAATTACGGGGGGCTGTATTACTACATCTAGGCTGCAATCCTAGACACACTTTCCTGGGAGTAAGCCCTATTGAACACAACGGGACTTATTTTTGAGTAGACCTGCCTAGCATCGCACTGTTGATCTGTCACAAGTTCGTGGATATAAAGCGATACTTAAAAATCAGTGTTAGTGATGTATCATTCAGGAAATTCTCCCAACAAAATTGTAATGTGATGAAAATATTTCCAGTTTCAATCTAGGTACTTAACAGCCAGTACAAACAGGAAGAATTGATGGCAAGGACCAGGTGTGGATTTGTAAGTCTTCAAGGGGTAAATTCTGGAGCAAATGCTAGGAATACCTTTATTTTGTGTCTGATGTTATCGTCAAAAAGGCTGAAGGGGCGATGTGGCTAACATATGGTTGCCATCCTGTGCCTCTCCAGCCTAAACTGTCTTGCTTATCCTAGACTTCCCCTTCATCCTTTGCGTTCTGGGCAGAAACCTTCAAATAACCTGTGAAATGAAACATGCTTATGTTTGGGAAGTTTGACCTCACCTTATTTTGAGGCCTCAAGACAAGTTACTTCTCTTCCTCACCATCTGTTCAGTGCTGGAAAAGGAGATCTAACGGTTATAATCAGAGGGTGCTATATATACAGTCAATGCAGCATAAGCAGCATTCTCAAAACGCTGAGTCATATAATTTGAGGAGTTTTATTTATGTAAAATATTTATATCCTGCGGTTCCCCCTAAAATATAGGGTGGTCAAGGCAGCTTACAGTAAAAGCAAATAAAAACAGTAAAACAAAGCAATAAAATAATTTTAAAAACATAATGAGAAAAAAAATTAGCAGCACGCTGGACCCTTTGTCTATTGTGGTTTGTAAAAGGTATCATTACATTCGGTGCTGCTGTATATCCAAGCACAGAAGGCATACAGATGGCTCTGTATTACTAATGATGAGGATGGTGACAACAATAATACAATCATTCATTCAATACAAAAACCAATTCTGAACATGCTTAAAGCATGTTGTAGGTTACTGACAAGAATTTGTTTTTTCAAAACAATTCTGCTGACTTCAGGTTGCTGGAGGCCTTGGAACAAAGCCCTGCATTGGGCTCCTCTGTGTGGCCCCCACCTATTTCAAACGATTCATTGGACATTATTATTATTATTATTATTATTATTATTACAGTATTTGTATACCGCTTTTCAACAAAAAGTTCACAAAGCGGTTTACAGATAAAATCAAATGCTTAAATAGCTCCCTGTCCCCAAAGGGCTCACAATCTAAAAACGATGCAGAAGAACACCAGCAACAGCCACCAGAAAATACACTGTGCTGGGGTGAAAGGGGGACAGTTACTCTCCCCCTGCTAAATATAAGAGGAACACCAATTGAAGTGCCTCTTGCCCAGTTAGCAGGGGTTACTTACTACTGCCACCAGTACTGAGCACAGGGAAATTGTGCTACAATTCTCTATTTATGCCGGACTGCTGCATGCGTTTCTGGTAACATCAATAGCTTGGGTTGCTCTTTTCCCTTGAGAAAGTTCACGGAACTGAATGAAAAGTTGGAACTTGTTTTTAACTCGGCTCATGCTTTTAAACATTTTAAACTTTTTATCATCTGTGGAATTCGTGCTTTTAACATGTTTGCATGGTTTTAACGTTTTTAATGTTACAGACCTTTTTAACAAAAACTGGCTTTTGAGCTTGTTTTTATGTTTTAGTTTTTTGCTACTTGTTTTTAACTCAAATATATTTTTGGGTTTTTTTTTCATGGCTTTTAATCCCGTATCAATCCAGTCTTTGTATATCAGTTAAGATGCTTCAAAAAGTCAGGCTTTATCAAGTTTGGTCTATGGTAAGCTTGGTTTTAAATCAAAGCACAAGTCACTTCAGATCAATATAATGAATTGATTTGTACACATTTCAAGCAGAGCTGCTTTCTTTGGTTTTTGAATACTCAACGTGCAATGTAGTTAAAGCACCTTTTCCACATAATTAAATCTATATTTGCTAGCTTTTCCGCTGAGTTGAGTTTTAAAAGGCAGAAATGTAAGTTAAAGGAGAAATTAAGTGTGGAGAGAAGAGTTGACTTGATGTGGCTCCTGCCATTCGACAGGAGTATGGACCAGAGGCGTCGCTGTAGCGTGGCCGGCGGTGCGGCCCGCCGGGAGGTGACGCGCGCACACGCGCATCACCTCCGTTGCAACGCGTGTCACCTCTACGACGAGGCTGGGGCCGCCGGAGCTGGATCCTCCTCGTCTTGCCGGCGGCTCGGCCTCTTTCAAAATGAACCTTGCGCCGGCTTTTGCGAATTTTGCGCATGCACAGAAGGATCTATGAGGGCAACCCTTAGAATGTTCTACGCATGCGCAAGGCTTTCCCTGCACAACTACGCAGGCGCAGTGCTGAAGAAGAGAGAAGGCTAGGAGAGAAGGCTAGGCCATTTTTCACAGCCTCGCCCAGCAGCCTCGCCTTGCCGGTTTTTTTGCTCTTGGAGTTGTCGACATCGGATCATCGCGTCCAGCACAACACACAAAAAAAAGGTAAGGGAGGCAGGCAACGTTTGGGCTGGGTCGTGGGGGGGAGGGAGACCAGGGTCTGTGTTGACTGTGCTTGTTTTGTGGGGGGTGGGAGGCAACGTTTGAGCTCAGCTGGACTGGGTCGTGGGGGGGAGGGAGACCAGGGCCTGCGTTGTGCTTCTCTTGTGCTTGTTTTGTGGGGGGTGAGCTCCGCAAAGGCAACGTTTGAGCTGGACTGGGTCGTGGGGGGGTGACACGTGCCGTTCTCAACTCAGGGTGACGCGCGCCCTAGTGACTCCACTGGTATGAACTAATTTTGAGCTTTTGATTAAATTTGATTAACAGACAGCAGGAATTGTCTTTTATTGATAAAATCTGGATGCCTATTTTACATAAACAGAAGAATACATAGACTCCGTGTTAATCTTTTGATCGCGATGGGAGAGTTCACCCGCGGTCACGACGTGTCAGCAACTCCTAGCAGCTCTGCTTATTTCCGTTTTGTTTTCACGCACTTTGCAGCAGCTCTAAGCTTTAAAAAACCCAGCGGTTCGACTCGTTTCAGATGAAATCTTGCAGCCCAGCTGTTTTTTACCTTGACAAAGACCTTGATCAAAGGTCGAAACGTCGGTCTTTCAAACTTCCGGACTTCCGTGGTTTTAATTGTTTTAAATCCTGATTGCTTGTTCTACTGGCTTTTAAGGTTTTTTTTACGTGTTTTAATCCATGAGTTCTGGCTGTTTGACATTTTAAATACATGGCTTTTATACCCATATATCCAGTCTCGTGCAATATTGTAGCTGGCCATGAAAGTTTTCGTTCTAAAAAGTAGTATGTATGTTTGGCTTACAAGGAAAGGCTTTAAATCAGTGGTTCCCAACCTGGGGGTCACGAAGCTGATTCTGGGGGGTCACGGTGTGTTGGCTGGATGGCCACCCCCACTGCAGAGAAAGAAGTGTCTGATGCTCTCTTGGACTTGTTTGCTTACCTTGTGTTACTTTCTACTTACCCTTTAGCATCTCTGTTAACATTAGCTCACTCCCCCCCCCCCCCCGGGGCTGCTTATGAATACAACTAAATGTGATTTATTTTAAAAAGTGTGATTTATTAAACTAATTAAATTTAATATTTAGTTTACAGCAAATACGTTGGCTGACTTGTTGGCTGGCAGAAAGAGGCTGGGAGGATCCCCTGATTGAGAGCACCTGGGTTTGCTGGGGAAGAACCAGGGATGGAGACTCGAGTCAAATGACTCGACTCCAGGGGCGTAGGCTGAAATGGGCCGGTGGTGCGGCGGGCCCCAGGGCGGAGGGGCGGAGAGCCTCTGGGGGGGGCGGGAGCCTCCTGAAACTCGCATATTTTTTGGGCTTTTTTCAGTTTTCGGGCGATTTAAAGTGTTAAAACGGCAGGTTAAATTGTATGTTTGCTTTGCAGGCACTTATCTGTACTATGGGGCGCTTTCAGGACGTTCCAGCGATGATCATCTTCCTGCACCCGGGCGGGCTTCTCCCTGCACCCGGGCGCAGACTCCGTACCGCCCCCAGCAGCTGTTTCCGGAGTTTGCGCATGCGCAGACCCACGGAGTTTCCAGGGACGTACTGGGCATGTGCAAAGACTCCGTGGGTCTGCGCATGCCCAAACTCCGGAAACAGCTGCTGGGGGCGGTACGGAGTCCACGCCCAGGTGCAGGGAGAAGCCCGCCCAGGCGCAGGAAGATCATCGCTGGAACGTCCTGGAAGCGCCCCATAGTACAGATAAGTGCCTGCAAAGCAAACATACACTTTAACCTGCCGTTTTAACACTTTAAATCGCCCCAAAACAGCAAAAAGTCCAAAAAACCCTTTAAAAAAACCTAAACTCATTATGCAAATTAATTATGCAAATGAGTTTGGGGGCGTCGGGCTAATCCGCACCAGTACCGGGGCGCCTGGCGACGCCACTGCTCGACTCAGTCACTTTTTCCCTGACTCGTACTCGTACTCATACTCGTGACCCACTGACTCGCACTCATACTCGTGACCCACAGGACTCGCACTTGACTCGCACTCGTGGGGGTAACGACTTGACATTTCCAAGTCATAGGGGAAGCCAAGTGGGTGCCTTAAAAGCCTCAGAGGTCCCCACACACACCCCACACAGACACTCACCCACCCCATTTTCAGGGAAAAAAGCCATTTTCCCCAAAGTGACTTGACTCGTAACTTGTGACTCATGGTTTTTGGTCTTACTCGTACTCGACTCGCACTCGTGCAAAAATGACTCACATTTGACTCGTACTTGCCCAAAAATTTTGACACTGACTCGCACTCGTACTTGCACTTGTGTAAAAATGACTCGCACTCGCGACCTAATTACTTAGATACATCACTGGGAAAAACCAGCACTTACAGCCCCATTGAATATCTCCCTTCAGGTGAGCCTGCAGAAGCCTCTGGCTTGCCAGAGGCGATAGCCGAACGGCAAGGATCGGGCGCAGAAGACCAGAAGGCCCTTCTCAGCAGACTCAATGACCTGGACATCAGACCACCTGCTCCCTTACATTATTCATCTGGGGGGAGAGAAGAGCAGCGCAGCAGTTGCAGCAGCACGAGGGATTGATAAGATTTTATGTTCGCCGTTCCAGCTGTTCACCCAGCATTAGGGTCAGCCAGCTTTTTATCTTGTTACTGGCCCTGCTGGATGACTGAACTGATAGGCCAGGCTCAGAAGGGTGGCCTTGCCGGGTGATTATGTGTTTCATCTTAGGAGGGAGCTTGGGGGAGGGGAAGGGTGCCACTATCAAGGCAGTGACGGGCCATTGAAGATATGGTGGTGGGGGTCAGACAAGCCGTTCCAGGAGAAGGAGGGTCCATATCACACAGATTGTCTCTCCTCCTGCCTGCTGCTTTCTCCACACGGGAATGGCTCTGACAGTGAGGGGGCGGGGCCACCTCCTGCTCGCTTGGTAAACGGGACTAGGATGGAGCGAAACTTACAGCCCCGCCCCTACCGGAGCGACGCCTCTGCATCAGAGAAGGCCTTTTTGTGGGTACCGTCGCCCAGGGAGGTGCGAGGGGCGGCGGCCAGAAATAGGGCCTTCTCAGTAGTGACACCAACCTTATGGAATTTCCTCCCTTTTGACTTAAGAACTGCTCCATCCTTGGACACTTTCTGACGAGGCCTAAAAACCTTCTTGTTCAAAGAGGCCTTCTGAGTCCTTGCGTTTTTTAACATCCTGCTGGTACAGGTGGGACGCTGCTGTTTTTTATGCTCTTGTTTTAATTGTAATAATGATCTTTTTAATCAATTTTAGTTGTTGTTTTTATTAATTTTCGTTAACTGTTTTTTACTGTTTTAAAAAGTGACTTTTTGTATTTTACTTTTTGTATTGTATTTTCTGTTGTAAGCCGCCTTGGGTCCTTTCAGGGAGAAAGGCGGGGTAAAAATATTGTAAATAAATAAAATAAAATAATTTATTAAAATCAATTACATCACTTCCTTCTTACTGACACAACTTCTGGCCTTGCCGGCACAATGATTTCCTGCTTAATAACATCACTTCCGGCCCTAGGTCTTAGGGGGGTACCGACAGATTGTCATTCTACAAAAGGGGGTCCCCGTGCTGAAAAGGTTGGGAACCACTGCTTTAATTTATACTGGCAAGTTAATTAACATGCCTGAAACAAAACCTGCTCTTATCATGGGCCTTGTGCACAGGCACAGTTTAGACAAGACACAGATCTAGGGTGCAGGATGGACACAACCCCCTCGGACAGTGTGCAGGCGCAGTTCAGACGCAGGATGGATGCCGGTGCAACTCCACAGGCGCAGGGGGCATTCTAGAGGTATCGGAATGCCCCCTGTGCCAGCAGAGCTGTGCCAGCGTCCGTCCTTTGTCCGAACTGCGCCTGTATTCTGTCTGAGGAGGGTTACGCCTGTGTCCGTCCTGCGTCCTTTGGCATATGGCAAGTTACACTGGCATAAGTGTTCTTACACTGGGGGATATACTGTTACACCGGTGCAAGAGTTATGCAGGATTGGGCTGTCAGTCTCAGTTCCCCATCCTCTCTTATAGAGACACACACGACGATACTGGCCGCACTAGAACCAGTATCTAGAACCAGACTGGATACTGGCCGTACTAGAGCCAGTATATTCAGTGTGGCCCCTGGATACTGGCCGCACTGAATAGTTGCAAGGGCGGGGAATATTTGCAGGGGCGTATATTTGTTTAGCTGCAGGGGTGGGGTACAGCAGGGCCATCTAGTCCAGCATTCTGTTTCCCAGAGTAGCCAACCAGACGCCTCTGGGAAACCCACAAGCAGGAAATGAAGGCACAGCCCCCTCCTGCCATTGCTCCCCTGCAACTGGGCTTCGGAGGCACACTGGAGGTAGTATGTCACCATCATGGCTAGTAGCTATTGATAGACTTGTCCTCCATGAAGATAGATTTGTCCTTGCTGGTGCTGATTTTTCTCCTGCTGACAGGCCTGACTTCTGGCTGCTGTTCCACATCCATGGGAGAGCTGCACGGGTGGCAGTGAGGAGGCTGGGCTAGTGGCTGGCTGGCTGGCTGGCTGGCTCTTTCACCTTGGGCTGGATTGTGGTGAAGTGAACCCCACCCCAATCCGGTCTGCAAATGGTGGCTGCCAGTCACCCAGTCCAGCTCCTCCTTGCCACTCCATGCTCCTTTGCGGCACCTCCACTCACCACCATCATGGAGCAAGAGGATTTGCACTCTGAATGACAGCAGAAACCAGGGGTGGCTGAGTAGGTACCTGCCTTTATGCATAGACCGTTTAAGTGTTGGCAGAGAAGAAAAATGTAGAGTCACAGAACAGCCAAACATAACATCCCCAGTTCTTTTAACTGGGCTCCAAAAACAGGAATGTATGAACAACCCCACTGTCTGCCTTTGACAATTATATTTTTAAACATAATACCAGTTTCCCATGTGTCTGGGACTCTCTTCAATCTAGCCAGACCCTGGCAAAGATTGCCGGCTGACCTACTACAATGGAGTACTAATTACTACTGGCGTTTATGAGAGTTAAATTAAAACACTAAGCAGTGGTTGTAATAAATAACAGGTTGCAAGTGCCAAGTATTAGATTGTGCAGCAGCCAATAGGAGTCCCAGGTAGGGCAGCTGCTTCTTAAAGGAGCTCCCTCCCTTTACTGTTATAGTCGCAGCTTCAGAGACAACTGTCACCCTATAGCTGCCTTTTCTGATGTAATTCTCTCAGCTGTAATTTTGAGAGGCACCACCCCAAACACCACCTTGTCAGATTGTTGCTTTTAAACAGGCACTCATTTGTGATGCTGCATCTGATATACTCCATTCTCTCATTTGGCTTGTCTTTTAAATCCGT
This sequence comes from Plestiodon gilberti rubricaudatus, assembly GCA_026170595.1. Lineage (NCBI taxonomy): Eukaryota > Metazoa > Chordata > Lepidosauria > Squamata > Scincidae > Plestiodon > Plestiodon gilberti. The sequence continues at coordinate 45,947,848 of JANXHW010000002.1, forward strand.
CACAAGCTAGTTCCGTCTTCCTACTACATAAAAGAAAATCTAGGTGACAGAAATAGAGCCTGTTTAAGCTATTATCGGGAATTATTATTCCCCATTATTCTGCTTTGTGAGCACTACAAATCAACATTTTGTAGGGCGTATTGCATCGTGCCTGCTTTAAAAACAAAATGCACTTTGAGCAGCAAACTGACAGGAAATCCAGCGCTGTGGTTTATTTTTATCCGAAGTTACACAAAGAAAGGCTTCATTACTCCTGGCCTTCATGTTATATATAGCACAGGTGTGTAGGCCAGGGACCTTACATGTAGGGCTGCCAGCTTTCCCAAGAATTACCATTTCTTCATCTTTTTCCTTTTTCCTCAGGTCATTTTAGCACTATAGTAGGGCTCCTCCTCCTTGCTGATAGGCTCCATCCCAGCAGTGGATGCATTTTCCCCATTTTTTAAGGGTTGGCTGCCTTGTGACATCACCTGGCACCCCTATGCACAGGTGCAGCTGCAAGGAAGGCAGCTGCTGTGGCTATGCTAGGCCAGCGTCAGCTCCAAGTTGCAGGGTAAGGATGCTAACACACAATCCCATGTCACACCCTTCTTTTATATACATTATATACACTCAGTGCACCCATATAAATGAGTACAATACTGTGTGAATGTGAAGACTTACCGTATTTCTTCGATTCTAAGGCGCCATCGATTCTAAGGCGCACCTTTACTTTCAGTACCACCAGCAGGGGAAAAAAATCCATCGATTTTAAGACTCACTTCCCTTCATTGAATCTACCCGCTCAGCACCAACTCTCCCCAGCATGTCTCCTGCAGCTGAGGATGACTGAGTGCACTGCCTTTGCATAGCATTTCTGGCCCCGCCAGAAAGTGCCATTTCCTTCGTTACCTTGGCTTGGAGGAGCTTCAGGGAGGCCTGTGCAACCCTCTGCAGGCCTCCCTGATCTTCAGTTCGGCGACAAACAGCGATTTTTGGCCATTTCTGGTTTTCGCGAAAACCGGAAATGGCTGAAAATCACCGTTTTTTGCCGAACTGAAGATCGGGAAGGCCTGCAGAGGGTCGTGCAGGTCTCTCTGAAGCTCTCCCAAGCCCCAGTAAGTAAGAATATAGCATTTTGGGGTGCTTTTTGGAGACCTTCGATTCTAAGACGCACCCCATTTTTTGAAATGCTTAATTGGGAAAAAACATGTGTCTTAGCATTGAAGAAATACAGTAGCTGATGATAATTCAAACAGAATCCTTACTAAAGCACAGTCCTAACTATACATTAATACGTGCATGACCAGCTGCTAATTCAGCTGTTGATGTATTAATTCAAATGCCTGGTTATTAATGACTTCTCCTATTGTATAGCATCGTCTTTAGCTGAAGTACCTAACTAGCTCCATGCATGAAATATAGGTAAAAACCTCAGGATTATTGTTCGGCTGGAATCACTTGTAATGGAATTAACTAGCTGGAAGTACATCAACGGACCACTAGAGTGTGCACATTACCCAGGGATGGAAAATAAAACTGCTTTCCTCCTTAAATTATTTAATAAAGAGCTGAGAGATGCTTGTCAGAGGAAGTCCAAAATGCCAAAAAATTCCTTGGAGTTATAGAGGTTTTCAGAGCATTTCTATGCTCATCATCTTGATCCTACAACTGAGCATGCCAAAGGTAACTTTCAGCACAATCCTAGACATGCCTACTCAGAAGTAAGTCTCACTGTGTTCCATGGGGCTTACTCACAGGAAAGCGTCTATAAATTGCAGCATTTAAGCTTTTTTCCCATCACTTCTTTCAGAAAAAATTGTTGCCATGTTCATTCTTGCTGTTCCAAGTTATGTTTGTAACCCCGTAATGCAGAGTCAATGAAAAGTGTAGTATATGTTTTGGGTATATTTGTTTTTGAAACATGATCCCTGCAGTCCTTGAGGAATCTCAGTTACCAACCATTTGGAAAACAGCTTCCTATGTGACAAATTAAGATCACAACAATCATGAATCATTTCTATATCTGAAAATGACCTCTGGGAATAATGTAAAACATATTTAGCCTGGAGTTTCTGAAAGTGTTTTGCTGGTCATGTGTTTTTCCTTAGAGCAGGACATGTATTTTAATGAGCATGTAATATTGCCCTATATGGCAGATGAGATAATCCTTGAACGATTTGGCTGGAGCCAATTTACAAATGGAAGTCACTTGGACCAAGTAGACCACACTGCTGGAAAGCCCCACCCTTGTGTGTGCCCAACTCAGTCTGCCAGCTTGTCTCCACTGCTTTTCCTTCTCCTCCCACTCCCTGCATTAGAGAAGGAGGAGGGGAGAAGAGGAAGTGTGGAGGAGAGGGTGATGCTTGATATCACACTCCTCTCCTGCACACATCTGCTCCACCCCCCCTCGTCAGAGGCAAACGGAAATCTTTGTGGGGTGGGGGCCACCGCCCCGCCCCTGACATAGCACGCCTCCGCGGCGTGGAAATCCCCCCCGACGCTTTTTGGCTCCTTTTTGGAGCCAAATACTGCAAGGGCGGGCAGGAGGGCCAAAACCACAGCCGTTCTCGGCTGTGAGGAGGACGTGACGGGGCAGGTAAGAGTGGCCCGCACCCTGGGGCCCACCGCCCCAATCGCCCCCAGTGGTGTGACGCCTCTGCCCCTCGTCGTTCCAGTCCAGGGGGTGGGGGGAGGAGAGGCTGGCATATCACCATGTAAGGGGGGGCAGCATTTGCCATGCTGCCTCAGGCACTCGGAGGTCTTGGGCTGGCCCTGATATACACAGTACTTGATGTACATAAAAGAGATTCCAGAAACATCCTAGTACTGTATCTTTGTGCGCTGAAATGGAGTGAGTGGGGGTTCTCTGGAGAACTCTTTACTACTGTCTCCTTACCCAATATCCTCAGACATCACTAGTAAAATGGCTCGGAATGGAGTTTGTTATTCTGCATGAATACCATTAACGTACCTGGGATTGCCTTCTTTATAATAAATCTAATCTTTATAAATCTTTATAATAAGTCTAATAAAAAAACACATATTTTGGGGTGTGTGCTGCTGACCAATCCTGACAACCAACACAAATGGGCACTAGAGGCTAAAGATGTCTTGCATGGCTTGCTGTGTTCTGTTTTGCAGATGGGGGGGGGGGCAAGGAGGACAGAGCTGACTGCAATGCTCCTGCAGTGGAGGTGGTATGGAGGGGAGAAAGAGGATCAAGGGGCCAGTTAGCCCCCCGGCCCCCACCCTTCTGAGGCTTTGGAGCATTGAGCAGTGAATCCAGATTGTCCATTCAACCTAAAGAGTTTTTCCCTTGAGAAATTGACTCTATGGGTTATCGCACAAAGTAACGGTCTGTCTCAGAGAGCTTAGATCATAGCACTTAAAGATGCCCTAACAATGCAGCCTTGACAACCCCGGCATATAGAAAGGGCCAGACTTTTTTTGGCACAAAGAAACTATCGCCAGCATTTGGGCTAACTACTTAACAGGAGTCTCAAGGTAGCAGGAGAACCAGCTAATTAGATTTCCCTTTAAAGTTTCAATATCCAGAAACAGCAATGAGGAGCAGAAGGTAACTGCATGCCAATGGTCCCCTAGTTAATGGAATTGGTTAGGTTCAGAGGGATCTCGTCACCCAAACTAACAGCTTTTGTACTGCTAATGCTATGTGGCACATCTTTCTGCATTATACTGAACACAGCAGAAACCCAATCTTCAGTTACTGGCCTCCAAACTTTAATGATTCAGAATGCCACAGGTACAGGTGAGGAATACGCACATGCAAACACAAATTATTTTTTGCTAACCCTTTGAAAATTCTGTTCCCTAAATGTCATGATACATCGAGGTATGTTTGATCATGTTGTTTTACAGTACATATTCCTCACTAATGATTTAGTTATTGTTGCAAATCATTGGATGAAACAAAATGTTGTGTTTTTTTCTTTCTTTGAACAGTTTCTGAAATTAATGTTGATAGAGATTATACATTGCAAACTCATTGTGTCATGTCCACCATTTCCTACTGTACTTCCTTACTTTCTTCTAAGATTGTGAGATGTGATGGAAGGGACAGCAAATGGTGAAACTGGGGTAAGTCACAATGGAAACTGGAAATAGTGCTACCACCTCTAATTTCCTCCATGTCTACTCAGGAATGCAGGATTCTCTACTTTGAGGTCTCAGTGTCAGATAGGAAGAAACAGGTTTTTCTTCCTTTATTCCAAGCAGAAGAGAAAATTAAACATCTGAAGCTGATGTGTATCTGATGCTGAAGGGTTCAGTCTGAGATCTTTCCCAGGGGGTTAGCGTGGGATCTTCTGTATGCAGGGCAGGTGCTCTACCACCAAACTATACCTCCTCCCCATCTTGACCAGTTCTTTCCTGGATCTGAATTACTGAGCAATCCTGTGCATCTTCATACCGGCGGAGTATTCCGCCAGCACAGGTTGTTGCAAATGTGCTGTAAGGCACGTTTGCAACACATGCGGAGTAAGCAGTGCTGGTGCCAAGGCCGGTGCCACTCACTCCACTGCCGGACACGAACCCAGCTGCCGGATGCAGGTAGGTTCTGCACCGGGAGGCGGGAGGGCATGGGGAGGGTGGGCCGGGGTGGCAGAGGAGTGAGTGGGTCTCTGGGCCCAGGAGAGGGGCGGGGACATCAGCAACGTGCTCCAGCGATATCCAAAGCCCCTTCCCGGGCCAGGGCGGCCTTACATGGCCTCCTTGGATTTGTGCCGGCCATTTGCCAGTACACATCCAAGGAGGCCCATTGGAGCCGCTGGGGCTGACACTGGGGGAAAGGGAAGAACGTCCCTTTCCCCCAAGGTGTGCCCCACCTGCGCCTGATCCTGTGCAGGATCTGGCGCAGTGCTTCCTTTTACTTGTACTTCCTCTTAACCAGTCCTGAGAACCTTCACCTCACAAGTAAAGAGGGCACTCTTTTTACAACACCCAAAGCTACCTGGAAAATGCCAAACATTTCAGGAATGAACTCCAAACCAAGTTTCACAAAGACCTGTCATTTGACTTTAAGGATGTAAATCTTTTTTTCCCCTTCTCCTCCCATAATATGTGAAGGAAAACCCTAACTATTCAAGTTTGATTGATCCTGAATAATTTACACAGATGTTCTCTAATAATTCATTCATTTCTATTGGTTCCAGGCTCTCTGAAATGGTTTGAACATGTGCCAGGAGTTCAACCTACAGTTTTAAAAACGATTTCATTGAAAGCAGTGAATAATATCTATCATTTTATCCCAAACACAAAGCAAGAACTTGGGGCGCGCGCGGGGGGGGGGGATAAAGAGGGACAGACATTGTAGAATGATCAAAGCAGGATGTGTATTTTCAACATTAAATTAAAAAAATGACTGAGGACGGAAGGAAATTCCTCTCTGCTGTGATTGCACTTATTTCTTTCCTCTCACCAAGGTGGGGTGAAGAAAGAAATAAGGTATTTAAAGGATAGCAGGCCATCACCCCCCCTTCCCTTACATATTTTTATTTTAAGGTAATGATTTGTGTTGAAGGGTTTTAGATCACACCAAATAACTCAAAATGGAGTGCAGGTGTTTAGGCTGAGCAATTTTGGAAAAATGCAAGGACATTCCTCTGAAAGACTCTTTCCTCTGCATCTTTCATTAATGACCTCCTTTCACTGGTTCAGGCGTCTTTTCCACTATTGGTCTTTCCTTGTTCTCCTGCCACAATGAGTTATCATAGACAGCTGCTAGGGTCTAGGAAGGATTTTAGCACCTACAAATGGCTGACTGTTCCAGAATTATGTATTGAGAACGGAAAGGAAGCTGGTGAATGGGACCGAGCTGCAGCAGAACTGAGGCTGGCTCATGCCAAGGAAAGGATGGCATACCATTGACATGGTCAGGAGTATGCCACACCCTTGCTCTATTTCTGCACTGGCTGCCCGTTTGTTTTGAGGCACAATTGAAGATGCTAGTTATTACCTTTAAATAGGTTTACCGTAGTCCCGGAATCTAGTCGCGCCCGGCCTGCAAAAAAGACGAGCCTCTCCCAGAAGTGCACCGCGGCGGGCCAACACGGTCGCCTCGTTTACCGGAAGTGCCGGAAGCCGCGGCTTGCATTGGCCCGCCGCAGTGCACTTCTGGGAGAGGCTTGTCTTTTTTGCAGGCCTGGGCGCGACTAGATTCCGGGACTATGGTAAGCCTACCTTTAAAGCCCAAGTGATGAAAGACCCAATTTCCCCCTCTTTTTTTGCTTTCATTTTTTTCACATATTATAGGTGTCAAGCATCTCCAGAGGTTGCAGAGTCATCCTGAGGCAGCAGCCATTGTTCCCCACAGGCTCACCATTCTTTCTTTTGTTTGAGCATCTTCTCCTTTCCTTTGACCAGCACCCACATGAAACTTGACTCTGAGTCAGCACATTGAACCCTGAAGCCCACCTGATGTCCAGGAGGAGGACATTCAGAAACCTCAGGTGACCCCAAATGACCAATTCCTCAGGTGAAATAGGATTTATGCTCACTGGCTATAAAACCCAAAAGCAACCCCCCCTCGTGCGCAGGTCAATGTTGGAGCATCAGATGCTCAGTGTGGGTTGTGCCCATCCCCTTGGCAACTGAGGGAGTGAGAGGACTAGAAGTAATGGCATCCTGAGTAAACTGAGATAGGGAACGTATCTAGGTTAGCTGCATCAGGTTTTATTTATTTTTGCTTTGCTTTGTAATCGTCTTACCAACCTTCACATCCCCCTCCTCTTTTTGTTGGATTCATGCCTTGTCCTTATCAGCTACAATGATCTCCTCAGGAGTTCCAAAGCCTTGTAACTCCTTTCAATAAACTCCTAAGTTATATTGTTACTGATTTTCCTGCCTGGTCCACAATCATGCAGAAAGAAGTAGAATTGCCTTGCCTCTCTGACCGTCATATTGCAAGTGTTTGCTGTTGGGTTTTTAAGGGGAAGTGATTCCTTTCTGTCTGGACTCCTTAGCTTTGGGTGTTGGTAGCAACTCAACCTTCAGTTTCTCCCCAATTTGCCCAGTAAAAGAAGGAAAGTGGAAAGCAGAGGGCTGTGGGCTAGATGCTAACCACTAGGTGCTAAAACCTGGTCAGATCAATGGTTCCTTTATAACTCTATGAGCGCAATCCTGAGGATTGCGACGGCGATGGAACGAGTGTTCTGTCGCCGGCAGCATTTGCAAACGTGCTGGAAAGCACATTTGCGACTACTCTGGAGCAAGGGAGGCGGCGCAGAGGCTAGCCTTTCTTGCCCCGTCGCCGGGAGCGCCCATACGTCTTCCAGACGAGGTGAGTCTGGATCCGGCGGGGGTGGTTCGGCAGGCGAGGGAGGGGGGCCATTGGCCTAGCTGGCCCAGGAGGGGGCGGGGGATTGCCATATCCCCGTCCCTACTGGGCCGGCATGGCGTCCTCTACTTCCGCCAGCTTCCGAGGAGGCCGATTGGGCCGGCATGGATTTACACCTGGGGAAGGAGATGAGTGTCCTCTTCCCTGAGTAGACCTCCGGCCCGGTGGCAGAATGGCCGCCGGGGCTCAGGATCCGCCGGGTGGCCATGGGCCGCCGGCTGGATCCTTGCGCTGAATTGCGCTGCCTATGGCTTAGGACAAAGGTACTTGGACCATCTCTCCCTATATGAATCTGCCCATCTTCTGAGGTCATCGGGAGAGGCCCTCCTATTCATTTGGTCCTTCATGGAAGGTCAGTTGAGAGTAATGTACAGGAGGGCCTTCTCTATTGTGGCTCCCACCCTATGGAACTCCACACCGACGGAGATTTGTATGACCCTCACCTTGGCTATTTTCTATACAAACATTCTTGTTCTGGCTGGCATTTGGCATGGCTTAGATATGAATGTTGGAGTTCCCTTCTGTTGTCAGGTTGAAGATGAGCTTATTTAGTTTTAAAATGAGATTTTCCTCACAGGCAGTATCCACTGCTTGGTGAATGCGTCCTCATTTACTTTTCAAAGCCCAACCCCAGAAATGAGCTATCGCCTCTGCAATATGACACCACGTGGAAAGTGCTATATTCATTGTGACATTTAATAAGGATACAGGTTTTCTTGGTTAGATTTTTCTGTTTTTCAAGGGGGAAAAACAGACAGGTGGAGACATCAAGTCTAAGTAGTAAGGTGGCCTTATCTACCTGAATTATTAATGAAAACGTATGCAAACAATGCTTTTAGATTTGCTTTTTGGAAAAAAACCCCTACTGTATTTACATAGGTGACCATTTTAAAAAGACTGCATTATGTTGGTTGCAAAGGCAAACATTTACACTTTGGGCCATCTTTTATTTATAGTAGCGAAGGGACCTATATTCCAATCGGCCTCTTTGTGCATGCTGTGAAATAAACAGAGAAGTGCATTACTTCGAATATTAGATCACTAGAATACTTTAGGACTCTGTCACTATTTGGATGTCCTTTAAAGAATAGCTGAGAGAATCCTTTCATGTTCTCCCACAAATGTACTGAAGCAGAGGTGTGCCATTGGACTTTTTACCACTTAATTTTCAAGCAGCTGGAGAGGGAAGTTGGTAAGTTCCACTTGGGTTTGTACCTGGGCCCTCCGGAGTTTCAGAACACCTGTTTGGGTTTTTTTTTTCTTTTTTTGGCCACAGCTGGAATACAATGAATGGCTTATGGGGTTGCTTGTTTGGGCTCTGTTGCTGTTACCCCGCCTTCCTCTTCATCCCAAGGTCAACATCCTGTGGTTAGGGGTAGGATATTTCAATTAGGCAAGGGGACTAAAGTCTGCCCCTTTACAATTTATTGCACAACAGAATAAGACTCCCAGCTGGGAGAGAACATAAATTATGTGTGTTGCTTCACCTTCTTCTTTGATCCCTTGTGGATTCCAGGTAGCCTGGCAGTAAACCCCCGTCCCCATCCCATGGGCTCTCACAGCTCTCAGACAGAGGCATGCTGACCCCCAGAGGCGTCACTGGAGCGCGGCGGGAAGGGCGGACCGCCTGGGGCCAACGCGCGCAATGGGTGATGCGCGGTCGCGTCGCGCGCAGGCGGTCCACCCTTCCCGCCGCACTCCAGCGACACCTCGGAGGAGGCCTCGGAGCGTCCGCCCGCGGCGGAGCTCCAAGGCCTTCTGAGGGAAGCCCGATGTGCGACGTCATATTTAGAAGGTTTAGCGCATGCGCAGAACATTTGAGGGCAAATTCGCCCTCAGAAACGTACTGCGCATGCGCGAAACCTTATAAATATGACGTCTCGCATCGGGCCTCTCTCAGAAGGCCTTGGAGCTCCGCCGAGGGCGGACGCTCCGAGGCCTCCTCCTCCCTAAGACAGCTGGCCGGAGAGGATGTCTCCGGAGCCGGCAGCAGCCGGCCGGCTGTTGGGCGGCACGGGGGTCATTAGGGCAGCGCGCGCGCCTTCGCACAGGGTGGCGCGCACCCTAGTGACGCCGCTGCTGACCCCTGATGTCTCTTGCAATGTGGGGAAATCTCAACACTTAGTTAGCCTGTCTGATCAGGTGGTCTACAGGATTCTCTGTAGCAGAGGTGTCAGGTGCCAGAGGTGCCATGAAAGGGGGCAAGTTGCTGCGGAGATCTGCAGGCTGCCATAAACTCACAGATGATAGGTCTTTCTTGGTGGTTTGCAGGTAATAGGGTTTTTTCAATGGCTATAGAACTCCCCTTGTTCTGCCAGATGAAGACTTTTTAATCTGGTCAGCATATGAAGCTGCCTTATACTGACTCAGATCATTGGTCTGTTAACTACAATAGCCAACAAGAGCCTGCAGCTGGCCCAGGCTCTCCCCCATTCTAAAAGGCAGTAGAAGAGGAAGTGTGTGCAATGGAGTCACTAGGGCATGCGCCGCCCTAAAACGAGGGCGCGCGCGCTGCCCTAATGCCCCCAAATTTGCCGCGCCGTACCTCTGTACCCCGCTGCTGCCGGCTCTGAGGCATCCTCCTCTGCCGGCTGTCCTGGGCCTTCTGATGAAGGCCCAATGCGTCGATACGTGCACTTTTAGCTTTTTTGCACATGCGCAGACCGTTTCTGAGGACATTGCCCTCAGAAACGTTCTGTGCAGGCGCAAAAAAGCTAATAAATGATGTTGCCGCATTGGGCCTCGTCAGAAGGCCGCAGACCTCCGCCCGGGGCGGACGCTCCGAGGCCTTCTCCTGGAGCGGAGGTGACGCGTGTGGTGCAAGTGCGCGCGCGCCACCCTTTGCGTGCATCACCCCCCGGCGGACCGCCCCCCCGACACGCTCCAGTGACGTGTGTGTGTGTGTGTGTGTGTGTGTGTGTGTGTGTGTGTGTGTGTGAGACCACCACTCTTCTACTGCCTTTTAAAAGTAGCAGTGGTGGCAGAAGCTACTGGGCCAGACAGGCCTGGTGGATTGGATAGTCACAAAGGGCCCAATCCTATCTAACCTTCCAGCATTGATGCAGCCACAATGCAGCCCTAAGGGAAGTCTTAGGTAAGCGGCTGCATCAGTGCTGGAAAGTTAGATAGGATTGGACCCAAAGAGCATTATCTGAAGTGTCCTGTTCACCTGACTTCATCAGCAGGCCAACCTTGGTAGCAGTTCAGGGTTTTGGAGGAGGGTCTTTCCCTACACTTCCTGAAGATGCCAGGGAATGAACCTGGGAACCTCTGCATGCAGGTTAGCATGAGCTAAGGCCCCTATATAAACGTTTATTCCCTGCTGGATGGATTTGAATGTGTGTGTTTTCTGGTTGGTCTTACCTATTGCCTTTGATTCTGCCTCCTGTTAATTAGTGGTGGTTTTTAATGGGTATTTAAAAATTGTTTTATGCTGTAAGCCACCTTGATTATTTTAATGGAAAAAGAGGATAAACATATTTGTGCACAGGAAGATTGGTCAGTGATGCATCCTTTTGTTGACTGCTTGTGTAAAGGTAAATGAATTGAGCAGCCCTGTAACCTGTAAGTTGGGATTTCAGTGGCCAACAACTGACCAGGAAAATCCTCACTGTTGACATGCTTTTGTGCTTTTAGTAGCAGCTGATCTGTAGCTACCCATCCTGACCTGCTAATATTTGCAGATCAAGCTACTGTTAAAGGAGCAGGGATTGGTAAAAGTGTTGGCAACTATAAGGAGGATGCCAGAAACATACAGTGATTTGTGACCATCGTCTGTTATCAGTCTAAACTACAGAAACTTTTTAACAGCCCTATCATAAGTACGTTTATTCAGAAGTAATTCCCACTCAGTTCAATGGTACTTACCCCCAGATCTCTGTGCATAGGGCTGAAGCCAGATAGCTAATAAAATCCATGATTATTCAGTATTGTCCTACTGAATTCAACAAGGATTAATCCCTGAGTGACTGTGTATAGGACTGTAATGCGTTAGTGAAAGACTTACCCCAGGAGAAATGGAATGTAGCAGTTTTACTAACTTCACTATTTATATGGCAGTATAAAATCTCCACAACACATTGCCTTCTACTTTGGACTTTTCATTCTCTGCCTTCTTCCGAAACCCAGTGCAAATTTTTCCCAAGCTCACTAATTTATCTTTAAAGTGCATTCGGGCCTTGGAAATGTTGAACAAATTGGTGAGTTAAGGCTCTTTCCTCCCTGCAGGATTGGATCTTAAATGCTGTATTGTTCTGCGGAGTGTTATCAAGCAGCTGTTACGGAGACTCCTCAGAGAAACAATGCATTCTGCTAGTGGGTGAATTAGTTGCAAAATATACTTCACCAGCTTCATAGGGATGTTGTTGGGCTTGATCAGCTAATTCCTTCAAAACTCTTTATGATATCATATGGATATCATATGCTCCCTGGACATTATTACAAGTGCTGTTAGTCTTGGGTGTTGTTCAGTTGGGTTTACCCTACGCAACATTTATTGGCATGTCTGAAAGTTCATTCATTGTATGGAATGATAAAGAATTTTGATCAATCATTAAAATACAGATCAGCACCAGCTTATAGCTCTTTTCAGAGGTTCCCTCTCCATCGAGGGAGAAAGCCTCTGGAAATACTTGGCTCAAAAATGTGTTTTAGACGGTGGCAGGGTAAAAAAAAAAAAAAAGAGGTGTCAATTTTTTTTTGAGGACATCCACCTTCCATTTTGTTTTACAAAATATAGCCACTACCTATGGTGTAAATGAAATTTGAGATTTATTTCTTTGTGCTAATTTTCCTTGCATATGGAAATACTTTCAGAGGGAAAGGAGGCATATAAATCATTTAAATAGATAAACTATTTAAAGTACATCGTGATTAATGAGGAGAAGTGGTTGGATATTTTTTGACCTTCATCCATTTCTCGGGATCTGCTAATGCCACCAGCATTATTTGATATGCTTACATGAAACTGCAAATAAGCTGAATGAGCATGATATTAACAAGGAAAAAACCCACCTTCCATCTTGTAAGCCTTTGTCATGGCCAGAATGGGGTCGTCATGGGTTTATGACTGGTTTGAGAATGTGTGCAAATCAGGTCAGGGAGCATCTATAAAGAAAGTAGTGTCTAGGGTGCATTTATTTATTTTTAAATTATAAACCACCTTTTTACATGCACACACAACTCTCTCTCTCTCTCTCTCACCACTATAGCATAACACTTCTCACCATCATTTTAGCTTGTTGAACTTCCCTTAACAATTCTTAGATGGTTCATCTTGGTTCAGTTTCACTTTTTTGAAATGTAGGTACCAATTGTACATTTCACATTTTTTTAAATGTTGGTACCAATCCCAGTTTTTTTACCGGGACTATACCGTGTGCAGGTGCTGTCAGCGGATGGCCAGAGTGGGTACTGGCCAAGCACCCACCCATCAGAGGGTCTCATAGTTGGCTGACCCCTGCACCTTGAGAGAACCAATAGTGGTATACAATGGACCATCAGTGGGCAGGTGGGGGCTTTGCCCTAGGGCCCCCAGCAACCTGTTGCCAGTACTGAAATTATAACCCATGAAGTTGAACATAGCTCAACAGCCTTTTGCGGTAGCCCACTGGAGACTTGATAAGTCTCCTGGTTCAGCCACTGTCCCAGGTCTACATAAAACATCAAGCAACTGATGGGCTATGCTGTCAGTTTGGTGGCTTATAGATTGTGCTGGACTGGCATAATTCTGCTTTTCTGTACCTTACAACCATTAACTTTTGTTGTCCTGTTGGGTTATCAGTAATATAGTAAAGAAAACAGCCATTTTTGGCGAGCCTCTCTTTAAAATATAGCTGTGTACCCATACAAGCATTGTCTCTTAAGAAGACTCGTTCTCTGAAAGGACAGTTGTTTACTAAATGTTCTGATTCTCCATCACGCTTTCTTCTCCAACACTGGGTTTTTTAAATTTTTGTCCTGATCTCCGCTTCACTGATACACCTTCCTCATAGCAATTTAAAGCACTGCCAACGAAAGATGCTGGCCATGTGTGGAGTCTGTCAAGGCTTTAACTAGTTTCTCCTTAGGTGTCCATTGAAGATGAAGCAGTTTTTGAACAAATGTGTCTTGGGAACTATTTGTTAGCTAATTTTTCATCTGACTTTCTAGCTGCACCAGCATCCTGAGAATGAAAAAAAAGGTGCTTTTCAAGACAAATCATGTCTCAAATAGAAGCAGCAATACAGTACTTACTACATGTCCTGCAAGATAAATTATTTTCCCCAATTACCACCATCCATTGCTTATCAATCTATACACTTAGTTAAAACAGTCGGCAGTCGTTTCAGACTAGAGCAGAAGATCTATGCGTAGCTCTTATAGGTGCATTTTCTCCTACATCCTTCTGGAAAATAATTTGAAGATATTTTCTGGCATCAGAAGCCTGCTTTTGTAGCAAAGGGCATTCATAAAGGAGTGGCATGTCTGGGTAAAATTGGTATCAATTGAAGTCACAGCATGTGACCAAAGTAATCAGTTTGTGACTTACTGCAGTTGATCCCATTAAGAAAGACAGTGGTGTTGCTCCGCCCCACGTGGGGGGGCACCGACGTGACAATGACCCCACATGACGCGTCGCCGCCCCCAAGTGGGCGGGTGCGTGACATCATGCCCCGCCTCCGAACACCCCTCCGCTATTTTCACTTGAATTTGGAGCCGTTCGGGCGCAAGGGCGGGCCGAAACACGGCCATCCCGGCTGCAAAGAAGGTATGTTTTCGCCCTCCTGAGCCCGCGATTCCGCCCCTTCAGGGGTCCGCGCCTGGGGGACCTGGGCACCACTTGGGGCCCTGAGCACCAAGGCACCTCCCTTACAATGCTTCTGAAGAAAGATAAAACAGGAATATGAGGTTGAAGACGTAAGTACAAATATATGAGGGCTTTTTTTAAGTGTGAAATGATAATATCTATTTTTCCTCTACTTTCCCTGAACATCCAGTCAGAAAAGATGCCTTTGTGATTGAAAGGCTAAATGTCAGTTGATCAAATAATTAATTGCCTTACTTGCTCTGTACTGTCCAGTTGGGGTGTGCAAGGTTTTTTTTGTTCTTGTTCATTATTCCATTTGTTTTTGTTATTAAAAACCTCATTTGTTTAGTTATTAACATTCATTATAATCATATTCATTTTGCGATGAATTTCACCCAGTTTCGTTAGTCCCGTCATGTTCATTTCCTAGGTGCCTCAGGCGGTCAATTCAAATGGAACTTCTAAGACATCGGGGTGGAAGTCTTTGGAGATTAAAAAGACTTCTTTCCAGATGCCTTGGGAATTAAATTTGCATTGCAATTTGCAACAAACTCCTGAGGCATCTGGTAGGAAGTCTTTTTTGGTCTTAAAAATCTCTACCATAAGCTAAATAGATAAAGGAAATGTAGGCTAGAAGCTGTAGAGTCTCTTTCTCCTAAGGTTCAGGGCTTCCCTATTACTTCTTAGAGCTTTACTATAACCCCACTGGGTCTTTCCATTTTGCTTTGTTTGAGAAGCAATTGATGTCTAGGTCTTAAACGAAAAATCAACTTAAAACCTACTTGACGTATAGGGATTACTCTTACTCTCCATTTCCACTAGCTTCCAGTTGATCGGTTAGGGATGGGGCTGTAGTTCAATGGTAGAGCTAGCATTGCCAACCCTCTAGGATTGGCCTGAAGTCTCCAAGAATCCATATAAATCTCCAGGTGACTACTGAAAGCAATCCTTTAGCCAAGCCCCAGGAATTCCCAACATTAATGGCACAATCCTATCTAACTTTGTGTCCAGTGAGGCCAGTGCAGCCTGCGCTGCATTCAAGGCACAAAAAGGTTGCCTGGGAGGTTGCATCGGAGGAAGGGTATGTTTGTGTCCGGCACCAGCAACCTCATTGCAGAAGGGGCCATACCACTTGATGAGGAGGCGGGAAGCTGGAGGTGGTGGGATTGGCTGAAGGGCAGGCACCAGGAGGAGTCGGGGGCGGGACTTGACCAAGAGGTAGGGTATTTAAGGCTGGGAGTCAGACCAATGAGGAGTTCGACTCGCAGGCAGGCTGGAGATAAGGAGCGACAGCCGCTGGCACCCTGCAAGAGCCAGGCGGAGGTGGAGGAACCGGATGGCGCAATCCCCTTCCCTCTTAGCCAGTTCTGAGGTCCGCATTAGCCCAAAGGGGCAAACAGAGGAAGGCTGCCTGACGTCGTCCGGGAGGCGGACTTGGAAGCGAAGGCGCCGCTTCCCCCCAATCGCCGGCATGGACCGCGCCCTCACTATGCCGCTACTGGGGTCCCCTGTAAGGAGCACCCAAACAGTTTGTTCCCTTCCCCCCCCCCCGGGTAAAGCTCCAGCCTCCCTGATGGGACTACTTGGATGTTCACCAGCTGTTTTGCTGGCGCACATTTGAGCGGCCTGTGTAGTGGTGGACAGGCCTGGGGAGGGGGATAGGATTCTGGCGGAGCTGCCGCCCCCAATTCCTCCCTCTTCCTGAGCCCGGCCGCCGAATCCCACTTCGCTTCGAAAACCGGAAGCGCTTGGAGATCGTCGCAAAACAGCGATCTGAAGATTGGGGAGGCCTGCAGAGGGTCACGCAGGCCTCCTTGAAGCTCCCCCAAGCCCCGGTAAGTGCAGCGGGGGCGGTTTTGGCAGCAGCGGTGGCGATCCCTTGGATCACCGCCACTGCTGACTCCGCCCCCGCAAACACTCAAAATTCTTCCCTCCTTGCAGGGAGAACTTTGAGAACCGCTGATGTAGATAATACGGCAGAAGCGTCACGGGGGTTGGTGTGATGGGCCCCAGGGCGGGGACCGGACATGGTGGTGAAGGGGTGCGCTTTCCTCTGGGACGCGTTCCCTCCGCCGCGTTCGTCCTGGAGTTGGGCCCTCCTGTCCGCCCTGCAGCTGCTACGGCTCCAAAATAGGTTGAAAAACGGCATGTGTGTGACGAGCCACGCTGGGCACGCGCGCATCATCACGCTGGCACACGTGGGGGGTGGTGTCGGCGGGGCCCCCTGGGATCGTCTCTGTAATACAGAGCTATATGAATGGCCTGATTCTGCATAAGGCAGCTTCCTATGTATTGTGGCTGCTGGGAGGAAAAATAACCAAAAGAAATTTCAAGCAAATGAGGAGAACTTATTTGTGGACCTAGCATCTGTTTTGTTCTTATAAATAAATGAAACAAATAAGCCCAATTCAATACAATTTTTCATTCATTCCAAAATGGACACATATACCTATGTCTGTAGGACCAACAAGATGCAGACACGATTCTACGAAGTTGCCGTGATGACTGAGATTCCCATTGCCATTTTCAGCATATATCTTTACATAGGTTTAAATAAAAGGAATATTAGCTCTGAAAGGAATATTAGATCTGAAAGATAACTCCAGGCCTATAAGGTGAGCAATCTTTCTCTCCTACGATCTTCATTGCTTAACCTATGCTGCCAATTTCAGCTTAGTGGTTTGGAAATCCAAAGAATGGAGATACCGGAAAATGACAATGGTGGAGCAGTCCTTAGAGAGAAGATAATTTATTCCTTAAGAACCTAGGAACCTGTGAGGAAATGTGCGCTGCAGCTGTTTGTCTCCTCCTGCTATACTTGTTCTGTGAAAAAATATATGGCATAGACCTCCAGGGCTGCCAACTCTCACCATCTTTTCATAGGCCCAGGAATGTGCTTTAGAAATGAACATTTATCTGGCTGTTTTTCAGCAGCCCTAACTTGTGACATTGTCCTATATTCTGATTTTAACAAACTGTTCCTTTTTTCTTCTTGGGTTCTTCTTATCTATTTCAGAGTGAGATCTGAGCATTCCCTGTGTTAGTTTTCCTCTTGAACACACAATCCTATCCCCGGCCACTCTGTAGTGTGCAGCCATGCCAATGGAGAGCGCACTGCATGCTATGCTGGTGGGTGGTGATCAGATGGCCTGTGAGACATAAATAAAACACCTTTTTAACTTACCTCCCGGTAGGCTGCCTGGTAACTTATGGGTCTCCTCAGACCCATGCCAGCTATTTTGCTGGCATAAGTCTGACAAGAGGAAGTGGTGTGGTGGGTTGGAAAACGGGGGATATTCTTGAAGCGATTCATGTCAGTGATTGTCAGAATGCCACCTGCTAATTCCATTAGTCACTTACCGTATTTTTCTCCAGCCTGTTCCCCAATCAGTTTCATTCAAGAGCCCTATTCTGATGCTAAGAGGAGAGGCAGAATAAAGCAAACTTTTCTCAATTCCCTATTTTGCGCTATTCATTATTGAAGCTCTGTTCTGTCCCACCTACCCATATACCCCCACACCCAAATATATTCTAAATATAAAGTTGGTACTTAATATCTTGATCCTAGGCACATTTATTTTGAAGTGTGGGTGACTTCATCACCCACACATTTTCATCGCTCAGTGATTGCAACATTGTTTATTTGCATGTGTCAAACATCACACACGGAACTGTCATTTCAGCTGACATTACACAATATTTCTCAGCGGAGGCATTTTACATCTTCTCCTACAAGTCAATAAGTGTTATGGATGGAGTTGTAGCTCAGTGGATGCGCACCTCATTTGTGTTCGGAAAGTCGCAGGTTCAATTCCTGGCATCTCCTCCTACGGCTTTGAAAGACCTTCCTCCCTGGGTATAAAATAGCTTCCTAATGCTAATCTGATACCTGTGCTAATTAAGAGATTACACAGATTTGTGAATTATGTAAGTGTTCAGGCCAGAACTCCACATTACAATGAATGTGGGGCTGCTAAAAATGTTTGGGTTCTCCCCTGTATAACATCTAGTTACCAGTCCTATCCTGGCCTTGCCCAGAGTGTGCAAGATGTTGGCATACCCTCTTCCTAATGCATGCTATGGGTTGGCTGGGGACCAGGCAGCAACAGAGAGGTAAGTAAAGAACTTCTTACTTACTGTATTTTTCGCTCCATAGGATGCATCGGACCATAGGACGCATGCATCCTATGGAGCAAAAAATAGGGAAAAAAAGTTTTACTTACCTGGTCTGTGGAGGCTTCAGGGAAGCCTGTGGGGGCTTTGGGGAGGCCTTCATTTCGGGGATAAATGGCTCTTTTCGGCCATTTCCGGAAAACCGAAAAAAAATTAGGGGGGAAAAAGCCTGCGTCCTATGGAGCGAAGGTTAAACAAAAGTAAATAAAATACTTACTGGGGCTTTGGGGAGGCCTGCGCGAGCCTCTGCAGGCCTCCCCGATCTTCATTTCGGCGATAAATGGCCCTTTTCGGCCATTTCCGGTTTTCGGCCATTTCCGGTTTTCCGGTTTGCCCCGGTAAGTATTTTATTTACTTTTTGTTTAACCTTCGCTCCATAAGATGCAGGCTTCCCCCCCCCCTAATTTTTTTTTGGGGAAAGTGCGTCTTATGGAGCGAAAAATACGGTACCTACTGCACCACTGCCTTGTCCTCAATGGGCCTTCTCAGAACTGCACCAGCTCTTTGACAGGCGTAAATCTGAGCAGAGATGTAACCCAGTGGAGCGCGTGGTTCACTCGAACCAGGCGGGAGGGCGGGGGAAGCGCCGTGTTGTGTTGGCCCTCCCTCCCTCCCTGGAGCCCTTTACGCTCCGAAATGAGCGAAAAACGGGCGGGGGCGTGTCGACGTGACGCGACGCAGGCCCCGCCCCCACACGCCAGGTGCCGGGAGGGCGCCCGACATTTCTGAATCTGAGTGAGTCCAAGGGGTTGTGTCGAGCCCAGGCTGGGGGCATTGGATATCAGTGCCACTGCTGCTGCCAATATCTGCCCAGCCCTGGCCGATCCCAATCCCATCCCCAATCCTCCCGTGGAATGCCCCCTCCGTCGGCTTATCTGCTCCGGTGGGGGCTCTGGAGGTAGTTGACGTGTGCCTGCGGCCAACTGCCGATTGCACTGGTAGCCCCAGTCTGTGTGCTGTCACTGCAGCATATAATGCTTATATAATGCTTGGACGTTTTGTGTTTAATCTCTTTCCTAATAATTCCTTGCACCTCTTAACTTCTGCAGCACATTGAACAAATATTTTGAATGACCCGAGACTCATACAGGCTCAGATTCATGTAGGACACCTGAACCAAGATTGGGTCATTCAGACATAACAGCTGTTTCTTTTTTCACTCTAAGTAGGAAACTGTTACAGTTTTGACAGGTATGAAGATTGCTGAGTCATGTGCAGAAGCCGTAGGATTCTTCTTCAGTGAGGCTTGTTCTTCAGTAAGGTTACCTTTTCTAGCTTTATGAATGCTTTCTACCAATTTGCCTAGAATGTATGTTAGGTCGAGAAGGCTGTGATTTGCTGGATCTGCCTATATCTTTTAAAAAAAACAATGGTGTCATATTGGCCTCCATCCAATTTTCTGGTAACATTTGCTACAACCTTGGAAAACATTCCTATTCAAAGAACTAAAAACGTGCATTCAGTAGAACTTAAATAAATGTATACATGTAAACCAGTGGTTCCCAAACTGGGAGGAATGGCTCCTACGGGAGCCACTGAAACCAGCCAGGGGAGCCACGGAGTGCCACGGAATCCTCTCGAAAAACAGTGCAATGCCAATTGGCAGGCATCAGCTTAATATAATGAGGAGCCACTGCCAATGGTCACCAATGGCCAAGGGCGCTGCAGGTCGAAAACGTTTGGAAAACACTTTAAGCATTTGTCTTTTGCATCATCAAGTGCTTATAACCATTATCTTTTACAGACTTTCCAAAATGTGTCCGAGTTTGTTCTTTGGAATCGTAGTACAGTATTTTTTTTCCTCAACACAAAATAACTTCTGTTTATAAGATCACCTCTGTACAATAAATGCTATGGAGTATTATTGCCAAGCTTAAATAGCTTACCACAGGAATACCACACAGAGGCACTAAAGCAGCTTAATATTTTCCATGACAATATAAAATGTTTTATAAGCTCACTAAGATAGTATTTCTGAGAAAGAAACATGGTGAACTACAGTATTCGCTGTGAGAGTTTGCAATTTAGGAAAGTTGGGTTTTCATTAAGCCAGTTTTGGCTGCTGTACACATGCTATAATTTTCCATTGCAGTGACTTGCTCATCTTGCTGTGAGTCAATGCTTTATGAAAGCATGCATTTTAAATGTGCATCTGGTTCTTAATTTTTATCCAGTCAAGATGAGCACGCTAATAATGATCCCTGTAACAAATGTTTGAAAAACCTTGACTCATGCCATAACTTTGGGTCTATACAGGTTGAGTACCCCTTATCTGGATTGCTTGAGGGTGGGAAGTTGTCTGGAATTTGGATTTGTCTGCATTTTGGAATATTTGCATAAATACAATGAAATATCTTGGGGGTGGGACCCAAATCTAAACACGAAAGTCATTTACGTCTCGTATACACTTTATATACACATAGCCTGAAGGTAATTTTATACAGTATTTTTAATAATTTTGTGCCCCAGCATGCCTTGTGCTATGCCAGCCAGGTGCTGGAAAATGTTGTTTTTTAAGTCATAGCCCCAAAAATGTCTGGATTTTGGAATAGTCTGGATTTTGGATGTCCGGATAAGGGGTAATCAACCTATATAGGCTGGCCATTCTGAAAAGTAGTTACGAAGCTGCCTTAAGCTGTCTGATCATTGGTCCATTTGGTTCAGTGTTCAGTCTGATTGGGCTGTGCTTCTCCAGGGTTTTAGGAAAGGGTTTTTCCCAGTCCTACCTGGAGATGCCATAGACTTTCTGCATGCAAAACATGTGCTCCACCACAGTGACACAACCCCTCCCTGGCAGTTTACCCCTTTATGGTTCTTTAAGAGAAATTGATGGTATTACACTTCCAATCCATTTTAAAGAACTCAAGTGGAAATGAATGTCGTTCCTTGACATAAACAACTGTCACCTTGAGGCTGGCAAAACAGAACAATGTGTTTTTGAGGATCCTGTGTGAAGTACCTACTTAATATGCAACAAGTCCTCCTTGAACGTGTTTGGTTTTTTGCTTTAAACACCACACCACACACCTCAATGGATAATTATAATTTTAACTCAACGTTGGTTTTAGCCCAAATATTTTATCTGTGTTTATAAACAGGAGGCTTGGAGAGAGTATACGGACCAATTGATGCTCCTGTTTTACAGATTGCAAAGATGAAGTAGGAGATATAAAAGGATTAAAGTTAAACTGGAGGTAAATTCCTGAAAGCAAACAAAGGCATGAAAAAAATGCAAACAAGGTTTCAAGGTTAAACTGAGCAGTTACTCTAAGAGCTAAATGGCTTTTTTAAGTCCTTAATTCAACCTGCGTCATTCATCACTGCCTGTAAAGAGTATAGTAGAGACTCCCCAGTCTAGCAGTTCCTTCTGGTCCTGAAGGTGCAATATGCACACCACAGCACCCTGTCTCCTTCCCACCCACTTGAGTGCAATGTGGCATTTTTACACATGTACCCAGGGTACGGCCTGAGGGCATGTTATATCGGCACTTTGTTGAAGCTAAGCAGATCTAGATCCAGTCAGAGTAGCAAAAAAGAGGGCAGCACACAAAGAGAAGCAAAGAAAGCAGGAAACCTCCAAACAGGTGCAGAAAAAAACGAAATACAGTCATCCCTCGGTTAATGACTGTCCTCTTAACAACGATCCAGATATACGACGCCAGTCCCCTAAAGTTAAAAAAGTTTTAAAAACCATTTTGCTTAATTTATCTCTGAAACTGCTCCGTTTTCAGGACTGAAATCATCTTGCTTAACTTGCTGCGGAGAGGGAAGCGGCTGCGGTGGGGTGTTGCCTCTTGTCTCGCTCCCTTTCAAGCCTTCTTTCCACCTCTTGGGCTCAGCCTGTCAAGCTGCCCTGCTCCCCCGCCGTGCACACACACTTTCCACAAAATGCGAGCCTTGCAGGAGAACAGCTGGTAGGAGCTCTTAGCAGCAGCTGTGCTGCCCCCCCCCAAGAAGCAGACTCTCTCTCTCTCTCTCTCTCTCTCTCTCTCTCTCTCTCTCTCTCTCTCTCTCTCTCTCTCACAAACACAAACACAAACGGCAAACTCTTGCAGAATGCATCACTGTATCACTCATGGGTTACTGTAATTCTGAGATAAAAAAAAATGTCAGATTCTATTGTGCAGATATTCACTGGCAAGCAAGAAGACCACAAGCAGTTCTGAAGATTTTTCCATTGATTATGTGTGACAATTATGTGATGTGAATATGACAATTGATTATGTGTTACACAAGCTATATTTTAGCTAGGCAAGGCCCCTAAAGCCTTGGTAACTGATAGAGCTCACATCCCTTTCAACTAAGCTTAATGCATCCATATGAACTTGAACTTTGCCTCCACTCCCTGTACGATAATCTTCTCTCATATAGACGCATGCAGGTGTGATTTACCAAGATCCTCTGAACTGATCAGATGAAAATGTGCAAGGTCAGAAAACCCTAGAGCTGCCTTGGAGGTCTGCAGACTCTTCTGACCTTGCATGGCCAACTGCTTTCTTTCAAAGCATCTGACAGGAGCCAGCTGTAATGCGTGTGCTCTAAATTATAGGCTGTCTTTCTCCCTCCCCACTCTTGAAGGGAAGAAGAGAGTACAGTAGTTAAAATATTTGGATGCTGTATATCTGTGTGCATGTATTTTTCTGTGTACGTGGTGTTCTAGTGTCCATATTAGTGAATGTATGTGGATTTCACCTGTATGTATATGCCTTGCTTGGATGAATATCTATTTACGTATCGATGATGGGGAGAAATGGTTAGATAAATGGAATGTGATAGAAGGACACTCCTATATGGTTTAGGGTAGGTCTTGCAAGGCACTGCGGTGGGCATATTTCAAATCCGGTCTCCCTGCAGCCAGCCTTCAGTGCCTTATCTCCTGTGTCACTCATACCTGGCCCTTTAGCAAGCCATGCCAAGGAAAGATCCCAGAGAAATGCATCAGAGGGCAATGTTAGGCTGAATGCACTCAGCTGACCCCTAGGTCTTATAAAAGTCACGTCTCAACTCAAAGCCAGACTAACAGCGCAATCTGACTTAACTTTTGTGCTGGTTTAGCCAGCGGCGCAGCAAGAACGGGAGGCCCCAGAATGGAAAAGGGATTCAAATCCCCTCCAAAAGAGGAATTCAAAGGGGATTTGAATCCCTTTTCCATTCTGGGGCCTCCCGTTCTTGCTGCGCCGCTGGTTAAACTGGCACAAAAGTTAAGTCGGATTGCGCTGCCAAACTCAAAGCCAGACTGGTACTCTCAGTACCTTATTGAGGTAGGGGGTTGGATCGCTGCCCTCCAATCTGCTTCCCACTCACTTTTAGTGAGTGGAAAGCAGATTGGAGTGGCTAAGTCTATGGTGGACTAAAGATTGGTGGCAGCAGATTCGATATGAAAGGCACCCTGAGTCTGTTCACATTATGTCATGTCATGTACAGGCTAGATGTTGTTTTAAGTACAGTATACAGAACTAGAGTATGCAGGATTTTTTTTAACAAGGCATAATTATTAACATACCTGTATTAAAAGCACTAATGTAAAAAAAAAACTAAATGAAGAAAAAAGAAGCTAATTTTATAGTTTGGCTCAGAATGTTCTGCTGTGACTTAGACAGAGTTGGCTTTGTAGACACAGTATTTGTTCCCAAATTTCCCAGTGAAATTCGTTTGGAGAGGTGATGGCATGAGAGAAAGAACCAAACCAACACTCGACACAATGCAGTACTGTATTGCAAATCATTTATGAAATGTGCCATGTTATTTCTCATTTACTTTGGAAACAAATTAAACGATATGAACATTTCATTATACTGTATCTCAAAATGTGTTTTGTAATTACATTAAATGGAATCAATAATTGAGGAAATCGGTTTCTCCATTGCTGAAATTCAAATTAAACCTCTTGTCTACTGAATCAGGCTTGAAACTACTTCTGTATGCAGAGATGCATTAGCTCTAAGTACTTATCATGTCTCCTTTTAGCCCCTCCTAAAAGGAAGAAACTCAAAATAGACATTTTCATTGTAGTGGCTGTAAATTAAAAGTTCCCGGTATTTCAGTGGTAAATATTTGTTTTCCAAAGTTTACAAGTTGACTGCGAAAAAAAGAAATGTTCATTTCAACAGTCATAGTATCAATAACTACAGCCTATTCAATTATTATTTTTGAAGTTTTGAGGTTCTTCCCCATCATTAACGCAAGGCAGGACATATATTTTTTCCTAATGAACATGAATGTTTGAGTCTTAGACCACCCAATAATGATATAATTCTAAAAGATGAGCCTCCCACACTATGCTTCACAGTAGCTTCTTTATTAGTAGGAAAACACAGATTAATTGAGGCAGCAATCTTATATACATTTACCTGGGAGTCCCATTGAACCAGAGGTGTCGCTGGAGCGTGGCGGGGGGGTCGCCCCCGGGTGACGCGCACCATGGGGTGACGCGCGCCACCCTTTGGACGCTCCGAGGCCGGCCCGGGAGCCGGCCTCGGAGCGTCCGACAACGTCGGCGCTCCAGGGCCTTCTGAAAGAAGGCCCATGCAGCTCGTTCATCCGGGTATTTTTCGAATTTTCGCGCATGCGCAGAGATGCGCATGCGCGAAAATTCAAAAATACCTGGATGAACACGCTGCATGGGCCTTCTTTCAGAAGGCCCTGGAGCGCCGACGGGGTCGGACTTTCCGAGGCCGGCTCCCGGGCCGGCCTCGGAGCGTCCGGAGTGCGACGCGGTGGGGGCAGCCGGGTCGTTCCCCCGTGCCGCGATGTCAGAGCGTCACTAGGGTGACGCGCTCCCACTGCCCCAGGGTGATGCGCGTCCTAGTGACGCTACTGCATTGAACTCATTGACCTTACTTCTTGAGCAGACATGCATAGGCTTGTGCTGGAAGAATTTTAAGCTCTATATACTTTGTATAACATTTACAGCGAAATCCACCATAGCTTTGGAGCCATAATGGTGGAGCACGCACTCTGCCATTCTAAAGTGTTGCAAATGTGCCGTAAGGCACGTTTGCGCCTACTTTGGAGTAAGGGAGGCCGGCGCAAGGCCGGCCTCCCTCACTCCATCATTGGGATGGTCATGCAGCCGCTGGAGGCAGGTAAGGCTCCTGCCGGTGGCCGCATGGGCAATCCGGGCTGTGAGGGAGGGGGACCATTAGCCAAGCCGGTCCGGGAAGGGGAGAGGATGGCATCTGCCATATCCCCGTCCCCGCCGGGCTGGCTCAGCCGTTACACAGCCTCCTCCTACTTCCACCAGCTATTTAGCTGGCGGAAATCCTAGGAGGCTGATTGGGCCTGCCCCGGTTTACACCCGGGGAAGGGGACGCACGTCCCCTTCCCCGAGTAGACCTCTGAGCTGTAGCAGCATGGCCCAGAGCAGGGATAGGATCTGGCAGGCAGCCCTGGGCCGCCAGCCAGATCTTTAGTCAGGATTTCACCCTGCATAATGTAAAACCACAGGTTTTTGAGGACTTTCATTTGTTTTTAAGATTATGTTGTCTGTCCCTATCTCTAATTTTCTTACGTCTTATTTTATCAGTTTTGCTTAGTTTTATTTTAGGTCCATCAAGGGCTATATTATTGGAATGTCATTTCACCATTAATATGATGAACCACTAGAATGGTCAACAAATTTCTTTGTAGCATCCTAAAGACTAACTGATTTCAGCATAAGATTTCATGGCCCACAGTCCACTTCATCAGATGCATGAAATGTAAACCTTGGTTTTCAGATATAATCACATATGGGGAGAGAAAAAGAAGAAAAGGATTGTAAAAGGTGGGGTCAAAGGACTATGGGATGGAAGAAGCACAATCAATGGCCATTATTATGGAAAACACAGTAATGATTCACAACAATAATAGCAGGTCAAGCAGTCTCCCTGGTTATGCTGAGTTAATTAAAGTATTGATAGGAACAACGGTTTCCTGTTGGAGTCTACAAAGATCAGTTCAGACCTGTGAATGAAGGAACCAAATGGCCTTGGCAGGTGAGAAAGAGAGAGGGTGACTATTCTCATTACGATGATGAACACTTAGTATGATCAACAACTGACATTTATGCCTTAATCTTTGCAAGGCCATCTTTAGAGATGGCCCTCTTGTCTGAGGCTATTACCGGTACTTTCAGCCCAGTCCTATCCCCCACCATGTTATGGGGGTGGGGGTGGCAAACAGGAAGCCTGCTAGAGGTAGGGGAGGTATTTTCCCTTACCTCTGTGTAAGCCCCCTGATGGCCTGTGGGTCTCCTTGGACCAAGTCCGAGGAGATCCAGGGGTGAGGTGGACCAAAAATGGGGGATAAGATCTGGAGTGAGCAACTGTTGCCAGATCCATCCCCTCCCTCTCCGACATGCCCGTTTACTCCCCTGAAATGCCCCATTACTACTCCTTCCCGACCACTCCCCTACCCATAGATAACTCTTTGGTGCTGGTGGAACTTTTTGGAGCTGCTACCAGGCACGCCGTGCCGCTTGACATTTGCAGCAACAGCCCAGCTTTCACAGTACTGTAAGGCGTCCTGCTCTGCAGAAACGGTAGTTCCAGCAGCTCAAGAGAGCCCATAGGATTGGGCTCTTTGTTATGTAATTTACAGCTCAATCTTATACATATTTACTCAGAAGTAAGTCCTACTATGTTCAATGGGACTTACTTCCTATAAGCATTATAGGATTACAGCCTTACCACCTGATTTGGGCTGGCTTTTAACTCATACAAATAAATTAGCATCACTCAACCTGACAGCTAGGGTCAAGGAGTCAAAATGACAAGGCTATCCAAGGAAGAGACAAAACAATTAAAGAAATGGAATAGATGGGGTCTGGAGGAAATGAATGTTACCTCGTTGACAGCCAACTATAACTCCCCAAGCAGAAGAACCAGTCAATAACATTGCCAAGAAGAATGATACCAGTGTAACTGAAGACACTTTAGGGCAAGAGAAAAAAATGCATCATGCCTTGGACAAAAGGTAATATAGAGATAAAAAGGGATGGTAGGGTGCATTCATTCTGTAATGGTCTCCGTCAGAGGAAGCAAAATCTATGAGGCAACTGTTGTGTACAGAACAAAAGAGAAATATCCCCTGGTCCCCAAACGTACAACAAGGATTCGGATACGATTTACAATGCATCCACCACCACCACCCCAAAAAAACCCCATGAATTTATTGAAACAATGTATTGAAACAAAACTGTCAATGGTCATCATAAGCAAAATGCATCTTATGTAAAATATAACATGACAATTGCTTCTGGGATATAAATAAACACATTCAAAAGGCTGATGCCATAAAACAATCCATAAAAGACATGTTTATTACACAAAATCTCAAAGGGCAGTTCCCTCTGGAGTCCAAGTAAACCAGAGACAATAAATCTGTACCAAACATGTTTCGACCAACAGGTCTTTATTAGTAGCTTTTATAGTACGCTGTACAAGCTGTTCCAGAAAGTGACTTAAGGCAGATATCCTTCCATAGGCAACCCTGTCTGCAGCGAGAACATCACAGGAAGTGTGATTTCCCTGCCAACGTCGTTGGGACTTACAGTCTGATCCTGCGTAAAGATACGCAGACGGCCCCTAGGGCCGGACGCAGTATCCTGTGCCCTTCCCAGGCAGCATTGGCATGGTCCGGAAGCACCTCGGGAGAAGGGGATGTTTGTCCCCCGGGTGTAGGTCTGCCCGGCCCCAATGGGCCTAGACGTACGTCTGGGGCAGTGGGGTAAGGGCATCCCAGGACAGGAATGGGTGGGGGATATCAGCGGAGCTCACTGCTGATATCCCCGCCCCCTCCCAGCCTGGGCTGGTCAATGGCCACCCTCCCTCGCCACTTGGCTCGCCCTCCCCCCGCCCCTGCACCAACCAGTGCAGGACTTACCTACACTGGCAGCTGCAGGGTCTGGGGGGAGGTGGAGTAAGGGCTGTGCCGGTGGCCCTTTCTCTCCGAGTGCCAGAATCGTGCTTTATGGAGCATTTACGACACCCGCCGCCTGCAGAGCGCATGCTCTACAGGCATTTTTTTTTTTAATGAAGAATTGTGCAGTTAGTCCTAGTCCAGTCTTCAAGTGAGGAAAGAAGCTCTGCTGGGGCTCAGCACTTGATTCCTGCTACAGAGAAGGCTGCCATTGACCTCCATTGTAGGAATCCAGTCTTGGTAAAGCATCCTTTACCAAGACTAGATTGGTAGTCTAGTCTTGGGCCCCCTCAGGGGCCTTCTCTGCAACAGGAATCATACACTTCCAGGGACTGGAACACCAAGTTCTGCATCTGCTCCTCCTTCTCTCCTGTTCTAGGTACACCTTTTAAGGCTTAAGGAAAAGGGGGAGATGGTGGTAGCAGCTCACAGGATCAAGCTGAACTCAATACTGCTTGCCCACTCATGTGCATTTGATCAGGGGTACTTGACGTTATGAGCCCGTGACATCTCTAGAAAACAGTGCTTGATTTGTAATACAGTTGAACATTACAAGCTGAAATCAATCATCCTCTGAACTAGGTCATTAAAAATTTCAGTGCCCCCAGTAACTGTCAATCATTTTGGTATGAGAAAGTATATGGAAATGGAATGTGGAGATGGCAACGCAGTCAAGTTTGCCCAGGGCAAATATTGCAAACAGCTATCAAAATCTGATCGCCCATCTAATGTTATTGTTTTGTATTTATTTCTGGCATTTGATACTCTGTTGACGAAATCAAGGGGTTCTTGCCGTGGCTAATAAGATATAATAAAATACAACAAATGTCATGTAATACAATGATTAAACAGTCATAAAGCAATGCCCTGTCTGTGCGCAGATCAACCAGTCTGAAGAAAATGCTTTCACACTCAGTTGCCAAAAGTTACTCTAGAGAGAAAGGTTTTTGCAGATCTTCTAATGGGCAGAAAGGAAGTAGCATATAATTTCTTCTTTATGTCTAAATATGTTGTTGACATGATCAAGTTATTACTTCAGGACTGTTATGTCATGGCATAATCTCCTTCTCCCTGACTGTCTTTGATAATGTACATGTCTACAGGCGAGTTCACTATTTTATAGATCAGCGATTTTCAACATTTTTCTTCTCTCAGCACACTAACTATTCAGCACATAGGTCTTCTCTATGGTCTTCTCCTCTTGAGATGTCACTTCCGGGAGATTCTTCTGGGTTCTGTGGCTCTGTTTCTAGGAGAACTGTCTGTTTTAATGAACTGTCTGTCCTTGACAGACAATTTGTTACTACAGACAGTTGTCCTAGGAACAGAGCTGCAGAACCTGGAAGAGTCTTCCAGCGATTTTCAACCTCTGTGCTCCAGTGGTGTTGTCAGTGGAGGGGGCCTTGGGGCGGTGGGCCCCCGGGCGGCAGGCAAGCGGGGGAGTGTCACGGTGGCTGGGGGAGTGCCTTGGTATGGTACATAACAGCTGCAGCCATTACGTCACTTCCAGCGCGGGGAGGGGGGTGGCCGTAGCTCCACTACTGCTGTGCTCCAAAATCCCGTGGCACGTTGGTTGAAAATTGTTGTCATAGGTGGAATCTTACAATCACCTACCATGTGGGTGAATCTTTCAGGGAGGCTCTCTTCTGGGTTCTGACACCATTGGAAGTCCAGTGTGCATTAGCTCACAAGAGGACCTCCTCAGTGGTGGCCTCTATACTAAGAAGCCCCCTTCCCCTGGAGATATGTTTGGTCCCCTCTTTTGAAGATGTGACTTTTTCTTCAAGCTTTCATAAACTTTTCATTGACTAACAGCCCAATCCTCTGCTGGCCTCTGCCAATAGTACTGGGCTCCGTGCTGTCGCAAATGTGCCATAAAGCACATTGTGATGCCATGGAGGCCAGTCCCACTCCACTGGCATGGAGGGCAGTGCCAGCAGGCTTCCGCTGGGGAAGGAGCAGCATGTGCCGGAGGCAGGTGAACTCTGTGTCGGCCAGCAGGGAGGTAGGGTGAAGGTGGTGGGGAGGGGGTGTTTGGGGGCAGGGAGAGGGTGGGGAGGAAGGCGGAGCAGGCCCAGAAGGGGGGTGGGCTTGGCGGAGGAGGCCTCTGCTGAATTCTATCCCCTGTCCCAGGCTTGAAAGCCTGATATGGGGCTGCTCAGAGCTCCACTGGCCTTTTGTTGGTGCACCGCCGAGTAGCCCAGGGGCTGCTGGGTCTCGACAAGGAGGAAAGGGATAATCATCCCCTTCCCTCGAGGAGACCTCCAGCCCTGCACTGGATACAACAGAGCATGCCCTGGCACAGCTGCATCCCAGTGCGGGGCTTTGAATAGAATTGGGCTGTTAGTAATCTGTTTTTTTTTTCTGTTTGTTGTTCTCTGTTGTAATTTTTTTAAATTTCATTGCGGTTCTTTTATTGTTGTGTTTTGATTGGGTTTTTTAATAGTATGCTTTGATTTTTATGGTATGATTTTAATATTGTTGTAAGCTGCCCTGAGTCTTTATGGGATCATTGCAAATGTTGCAAAATAAAGAATTACAAACAAAAAGTGATGGCGCCTTTAAAAGCCACCCACCTGCTGCCTCTAACCTTATGGAGCATCACTGTTCTCTGCAGTGCGGTAAGAGAAGTGCTTCCCGTGTCCCCAAGCACCTTGGGATCTGGAGAAGCAAAGGGAAGAGGTCATAAACTCTGTGTGACCAGAGGTGACATACAATGTGCTGTCCACTTAGCTAAAGGCAAATCTACCCCAGGGCAAGTTTTAAAGTGGGCATCATGCTGTATATATGGTTATCTTGTTCTACCATAAAAGGTAAATCAAGATTTCCTGATCTTGGGAGGACATTTTTTTCCCTCATACTCCGTTTCAGCTTCTGATTCACCCTTCTTGAACATGTACAAAAGTCTGAGGTTGAAATGAGGTGAACCCAGAAAAGCACCTTATACTGAGTTACACCCTTAGCCCATGTAGATCAGCATTATCTGCACTGAGTGGCAGTGGTTTAACAGGGTTTGTCCAAGGTTTAACAGTGCAATCCTACCCAATTTACGCCACTGGTGTAACCGAGCGGTGCAGCGAGAACAGGAGGCCCCAGAACAGAAAGGGGATTCATATCCTCTCCAAAGGGGGATTTGATTCCCCTTTCCATTCTGGGGCCTCCTGTTCTCGCTGCACCACTGGGTTACACTGGTAGCGTAAGTTGGATAGGATTGAACTTAGTTACACCGGATTGCGCTGTAAGAGTGGGATTTATGCCAGACCTGCCTAGGCATGGAACCTGTGGCCTTCTGCATCTGAAGCATGCGCTGTATCGTTGAGATACAGCTTGGCATTAAGGGATTGTGTCAACATGCTCTAAGTAAATAATTAGACTTACAGCCCAGTCCTAAGCATGTTTATTCAGAAAGCAAGTCCTAGAGAGTTCAATGGGACTGACTTCCTAGTCAGTACGCTTAGGATTTCAGCCTTCAGATTTGAACCTTGATTGATTGACTAACAGCTATTGTTGACATGGCAGCCAACCTTTTAAAAGGTTGCACAAGGCAAGGATCACCTGGGATGTGGCTCCCATTTAGAGTGAAAGATGAAGGAAAAACTCCTTCAGAATTCTATATGCAGCACACATCTACCCCACGGATAAAATTTTGCCCTTTGTTTTTAAGGATGGATTTTTGCACTCATTATTCCGACAGCAGCCTTTATTTTTAACAGTGACATTTTTCTTGTGAATAATGTTTAATGTAGATTTATTTCTTGCTATTTCTGGAACCAGGATAGAGGCTGAAGGGTTATTTCGCATTTCCCAACTCATTATAGCCAAAAGGTGATGCTGCTTGTTAATGCGGCAACCTTTTTAACGGTGAAGTTCTGGGCACAAACCTGGCTGAACTTGCAAGCAAAACTGAGTTTTGTAGCATCCATTTTAGTCCTTCGTGAATATCTGTCCATATCACAGAACCAGAGTAGCAGAGACATCCTGTCGGTCTCTGCACAGGAGAAGTCCAAATCTGGAATAGCAGGGGTGTTATAGGTCAAGACTGAGAGGCATCAGCTGAGCTCTGCGGGGAAGCTTTGTAGCGTCTGCTCGTGTTCTGACTGCTATTTTTTAACTAAGGCTTTCAAATCTGTATTTTAGTAAACAGAAGAAGAATTCACTCCATGTTGCAAAAGAATCCTGTCTTGCTTCTACTCTAAGGGCATGCCTCCTAGAAGACAGCTTGTCACAATCTTCTGTGCTAAACAAGAGTGTGGTATACCAGCAAAGTGGGTACCTGCAAATTTAACAGGATAGTTTGTAAAATAATTGTTTTAATTTGCATATTTTCAAAGTTGTCTTTAAGAACATAAGAACACAAGAAGAGCCCTGCTGGATCAGGCCAAAGGCCCATCTAGTCCAGCTTCCTGTATCTCACAGTGGTCCCACCAGATGCCTCAGGGAGCACACGAGACAACAAGATACCTGTATCCTGTACCTGTGTAGCGGTGCTGCTTGCTCTCCGGCGCTGTATACCTGTATCCGGTGCTGCTTGCTCTCCAGGTGTCGCACAAGTGCTTTATGGCACTTACGCGACACCCAGCGCCGGCGCTGCTCCTACACAAGATTGTGCGATGAGCCAGTAGTCTCAGCACCTTGAACACTGAACTCAGCAATAATGAACTCAATGTCTCTGACCATAGCAATACAAATACAGGGGAAGACAGTGTACTGAAGAAAGCCAGCACAATTCAACACAATTTAGATACAGTTGGAGAACATGGGAAGATAAAGGGATTATCCAGCTTAAGGGAAAGAATGTGAGGAACTATGAGGAACAATTGTGTGGTTAAAAACAAATTGAAGTAAAGGGAATATAGATTCATTGGTCACACAAACCTCAATGAAAGGTAGATAGAAGCACCCAACTTGGAGGAAACCCTCTAACTCTATGAGGCCAGCTACGGAGGACCGCTTGTAATTTTGTTTTCACGTTAATATATAACAACTGTCTTATAAAATAAAAAAGGGGAAAGTACAGAAAGGGCAACCAGATTAATACAAAGACTTGGGGGAATATAGTTATTCTTCTGTGCTTTAAAAACACTAAGACAACAAGCCTAAGGAGATACAAGATGCAATTTCTAAAAATGTAATAGGCTATTTGTCCTAGTAGAAAGACTCAGAACAAGGGAATGTGAGCTTAAATTAAGCAAGTCAGGCAACTAAAAGTTTTCAGATTGAATTATTTTGTATGGCCTCTGTACTATAAGGCAGTGGTTCTCAAACGTTTTAGCACCGGGACCCACTTTTTAAAATGACACTCTATCGGGACCCACCTAGCTTTACGAGACTTTAAAAAATGTGATCTATAAATAAATAAATGTATTTATTTACAAGTAAAGAGTTCAGCTGCTTGCAGGGTAATTAGCAGCTATCTTGCAAATGGCAGGAGCACAGCCCTTTGAAGGGCAATTAGCAGCTATCTGATTTTTGAATAGCTTCAGGGCTTGTGGCAATTACTTACCTGATCTTTCCATCACCTGGGACCCACCAGAAATCAGGCCGCGACCCACCAAGTGGGTCTCAACCCACAGTTTGAGAAACACTGCTATAGGGAATAAACTATAAAAACCAAGAGTGACAACCCAATCCGATGCATGTCTACTCAGAAGTAAGTCCCATCATAGTCAAAGGGACTTGTTCCCAGGTAAGTGTGTATAAGATTGCAGCGTCACCGTCCAATCCTGTCTAGCAGGACACCGGTGCAACTAAGGTGTCCGCCACATCCTATGCAGGATTGGGCATGTGTCAGCGGAACCGGGGGTCTCCTCGGGGTATAGGGACATTTGCCGCACCAGGTACCATCCCCCGTAGCTGCCCCACTGGGGGCAGCAGTGATGGTGGTGGTTGTAGCGGAAGATAAGAAAGTGTTGGTATTTGGGGCACTGACTCAGGCATTGGGAGTTCTTGGGACGAGCCTGATTTGAGTCACAAGAAATTTGATTCTGGTCAATAGCACATGGATGGACACCTCAAAGGATGAGGGAGTTGTGGCAGTTACTGTTCCCTGGTCAGCTGGCTAAATATAAAGTACATGTGAACTAGTAAATATAGAAATATGGACCTGCATCTTTTCGCCAATACACAAGGGGCTAAAAGTAACTAGGTGTGATTTTCAGCAGAAAAAAAAAAACATGTGAGGAAAAGGTTAAGAAATTCTTCTCCCACTTATCTTCCACTTCAAATTGCAGCCTCAGCCACTGCATTGTCTTAAAAAACAAATGTATCTAAACAAACAAATAAGCAAACAACAAACTCCCAAACAGGTAGTTCCATTCTGAGTTAACTTGGCACAGAATTTGGGATTTTTAGTGCAGAATACACTTGAGTGCTGCTGAGGCCCACAGCAAAAACATATCTTGCCAGGCTGCATAAATATTCAAGAGTAGATTATTTTCTTTTTACACAACAAATGATAATAAAATTGTTCCCATGTTTGACTTAATTCTAAATGCTCGATTACTTTTATATATGATAAAAGGCTATTGTTTTTAACTCAGAAAAATAAAGAGCAAACATTGCAGGGAATGACTTGATAGCTTTTTACGGAATTTATGGTCGATTGGCTTTATAAGAATTTAGTCACTTTTCAAACACGCATATTTACTCAGTAGACCGTAGTAGCTTCAAAGGAATCATTATGGTCTATCAGCTAAATATGTCTTTGAGGCACTTTTGTAGATGACTGAAAATGATTCTTTTTGAATAATAATAATAATGGGTTCAAAATTTAATGAAAGTGCATGCTTAAGAGAGAGAGAGAGAGAGAGAGAGAGAGAGAGAGAGAGAGAATTCCAAGCAGTATTAAATCCACTTTTAAAGTAAGAATGGGACTTTCAGTCTCTTGAACTAACTATGCCTTACTTTTCACAATCTTTCATAAGATTTTCATAATCTTCAAATGACTTTTTTTGCTCCTTGTGAATTCATATGTAAGTGCTGAATTGTAAACAACTATTTTAAATAATCAATAGAAAGACAAAATGCATCTCGAATAGGAGAAGTATTGTGGTGGCCCTGACATATGCATTTTCTCTAGACTGTAACTCTTTTTATATGTTAAAACCATATGTGGACAGACCCTACTAGAGATGTTGCATGTATTTGACCACAGGAACTTGAAATATTAAACTCCCCCATTACAAGCACGAATCAAGGCGGCAAGCACGAATGTTCACAAAAAAGTGTGAATCATCAAGAGTGAATCAGCTGCTTGGAAATTTTCTTTCTCATTCAAAGCTTTGTAAAGTTTTGCAAGTGCTTGATGCTCACAAAAGTTTGGTAGTTTGTGGTCACATTCAAACCTTTGCAAGAGATCAAACTGATGGTTTGCAAATGGGTTACCAACATTCACTTAGAACGTGCTCAAAAGCTAAAGACGTTCAGGTCAAACACTGAGATGCTTGTGCATCCCTAGATCTCATATTGGTTCTGGTTTTTTGGGGGGGGGGGTTCTATGCATGCTATTGGGAACTCTGCAAAAAGTAGCAGTTTCTGGCATAATGGACGGGTCTATGCATATGCAATTTGTTTATGAGTATGATCTGATAACAATGTATGTAGGTTGGGAGTGGAGCCTGCTGTGATCTTGCCCCTCCCCCAAATGTGTTTATTGACTTTATAATATATAATAAGGGCTAATTTATTGGAAATGATATGTAACTCACAGCCAAATCCTATTGGGCTGCCCCACTGGTGGAATTGGTGTTCTGTCAGCACTGGCTGCTGTAAGGCAGCCGCAAAGCGCATTCCAGCAGTGTGTGCTGCTGGAGCACCAGCAGGAAATACGGAGCCTTCCTGCACATGTCATCGCTGTGCTGGCCGCCCACCGGGGTAGGTAATCCAGCGGAAGAGGGGGAGGGGAGGGTGGAATGGGGGTGGGGAAGGAGGGAAGGAGCAAAACTGGGCAGGGTGGGGGAGGAACGGGGCGGGGAGGCTGCGAGAAGGGGTGAATCTGGGAATGATGGTGTGTGCTGGATATCCTCCTATCCTCCACCCCTGCTAACTGGGCAAGAGGCACTTTTTCAATTGGTGCTCCTCTTATATTTAGCAGGGGTAGAGTAACTGCTCCTTTTCACCCCAGCAGAGAGTCTTTTCTGGTGGCTGTTTGCTGGTGGTGTTCTGCATCTTTTTTAGATTGTGAGCCCTTTTGGGACAGGGAGCTATTTAATTATTTGATTTTGTCTATAAACCGCTTTGTGAACTTTTGTTGAAAAGCGGTATATAAATACTATTAATAATAATAATTATCCACAGCGTCCCTGTTCTTTTCTCGCCTCAGATATGTGCCAGTGAAATCGCTGGTGCCTGTCCAAGGAGGTCCATTGCAGGGCAGGAGGCTTATGGAGGGGGAAGGGAATTTAACCCGTTAATTTAACGTTGGATACAGTGTGCATCTTTCTGAGCAGCTGCACCAGTGTGGGGGGGAGAGAAGATAGGATTGGGTCATTAGTGTAGTAGAGAGGAATGGTGCGCATGAGAATGTTTCTCTGCTACTACTAGCAAAGGTGCATTTACCCACTCTCCAAAACATAATCATCAGAATCATGCAATGAACACTGAGGGAAGGGTGTGTCACACTCCTGAATCTTTGTATGCAAAAGTTTGTGAGCTAAAAAGGCAAGGTAGGTGGTAACAATCCAGCAGAAATGAAAAATGGAGAGACAGGATTTTTTTTAAAAAAACATACAACTGTTCTCGACTGCTTGCTGTTTACCACAGCCTAAAGTACAGCAGTGATTTTTTAAAAATTACAGTGAGAGGGATGTTAGCAAATGCTGCGGATAAAGGTGAAGAAGAAAATGCTGGGGATGTTCCCAGAGTGCAGGGAGGTCATTTAAAACCACAATAACAGAAGCTCAACTGGAAAGTATACTATGGCTTGGGCTTCCTGTTCTTAATATTTTTTTTTGTAAGATCCAAAGTCTATGTCACATAACTTTCACTGTGGAGGAATGTGCATGGTCCCTAAGAGGAGGCAGTTTATACATCTCGCAATCTGAGGATCAACATTGGAGAATTCCTTCAAGCATTTCCAAGGCATATGGGGAGCTGGAGGCAGAAACCTCTTGCTCTTCTCATTCCTTTAGTAATGTCTGAAGTTGGTCAGGCAGCCCGATCCTACCTAAGATATGGCATATGGACAGCCTAACACAACTATTTTGCTATGGGTAGTGATGGAAGAGGAAGCACTCTGGTTATATTTTCCCACTGGCTATCACGTGCCTTGGTGATCTTGTAAACAGGTTGTTATATATTTCTTTTTGATCTTTCCAGTTTGCTTACTCTGACCTCTTCACCCATAAAAGTACATTCCATATGCACTCTTAGGGCCCAATCCTATCCAACCTTCCTGCACTGATGCAGCTGTGCCAGTGGGGCACATGCTGCATCCTACAGTTGGGGGGGGGTGTCACGGAGACTTGTTCAAGGTAAGGGAAAATTTCCTCAGGGCTGCATTGTGGCTGCATTGGTGCTGGAAAGTTGGGTAGAATTGGGCCCTCAGTGTCATACAGGGGGCTACTGTTGTTCTCTTCATCAGAAGCCCAGGCAAATCTCAGGATTCCTCTCTCCTATTGGCTCAGCAAACAATACTCTGCACTGTCTCCCTCTACTGGTCGCCATAACCCACTTGTCTGCACAGATTACAGGTTGTTTGCCACCTGCTGGCTTCTCCTGTACATTGCAACATTACACCAAGTACATGAAAATCCA
This sequence comes from Plestiodon gilberti rubricaudatus, assembly GCA_026170595.1. Lineage (NCBI taxonomy): Eukaryota > Metazoa > Chordata > Lepidosauria > Squamata > Scincidae > Plestiodon > Plestiodon gilberti. The sequence goes on from JANXHW010000002.1 coordinate 45,985,797, forward strand.
AAACCAAGATGGACTGTTTTACGTTGGAGAAGTTGCTGGGGAAGGACCACATTTATTTAGCAAGTGCCAATAAGGTGCCTATCTTCATACAGTCTTCAGATTAGTCCTATGCCACTAAGCAAGCCTATTGCTCTGTAGTAATTGTGGTAACCATGGAACCTTCTTCAGCTATAGGAGATAAAGCAGTTACCATAGATACCTGGAGAGATAAATGCTGGGTTTTCAAAGAGTCTGCTATGTGGCTCTAAACGAAAGGTAATGACCAAGGAAACCTATTAGGGAATATAGTTGATAGGGTTGCAATCTTGCCTGCTGTCTTCTCATCATAATGAGATCCATTCTCTGCACAGGAGTTTAACACTATAGATAACCAAGAATACTGAAGATTGGTTTCTCCTTGGAGTGAGAGTGAAGGCAGTAAATAGGCCTCCTGTGAAAGAGAAATTATATAATTAATGGTATAAATAGTAAAATGTCATATGGAAACACTTAACAATGAAAAGGTAAGATAAATGTGTTAGTTTCCTCCGTGTTGAATATTCATCATAAACTTTGCACAGCTGCATTTCAAAATGCTAAGTGCTGTTATTTTACATAAAAGTGGATTATGTGTCTAGTTTATTTTTCATGTTCATTCTGTAACTTATGTGCTGAACAAGCGATTGCAAGTCAGCACAATAAATCTTGCTTTGCTATTTTCAGGTAGGCATTTTTCTCCTGACCTTGTAATCATAATAGCAAATGGCAAGTGATTTGTAGGGGATTACCATTTTAAAACAATAAACGGCAATGAGGGAAGAAACATGAACAAAATACAAGTTTGAAAGGTAAGTGCTTTGGATTTTGTCTTTGTCGCTGACTCGGTGCACTGATGTGGGGAAAAATGGTTGCGCTGATACTGACTTTATGCTGAATACGGAATGAGCAATTTAAATGGCTTTGCCTTCACTGCTCCCTCTATGAAATCCAGAAAATGTCCAAGTGCAATAGAATGACCGTTTTTTTAAAAATCAGTTGTCCAGTTGCGTTTTGTGCACAGTTCCATGCCTTTGTAAACAGCATTTAAGTTTCATGCACGTTTGCTTAAACTGCATGTTTTGACTACTTCGTCAAACAATCCATGATTAACTAATTGAATTCACTAACACTTGATGTGGTGATGATGGTGACTTTTAGGGGTTTGAAAAAAGAATTACACTGCAATTCTATACACATGTACCCTGTAATGTAGCTGGCATTTTGCCAAGGGGGCCTTGGGCGGGACATGTCATCACCCTGCCCCCCCCCAGAATGGAGAGGGACTGGAGCCAAACCATTTGGCTCTGGTCCCGCTCCTTTCCAGTGGTGGGGGGCAGGGCAATGGAGCATCGTTCTGCCCAGGCCCCCTTGGCAAAATTCCAGCTATGCTACTGCATGTACCTGGGTCTCACCTGGAACTCAATGAACTTAATAGGGCTTACTTTTGAGTAGACATGCATAGACCTGAATGAAGACACATTCATGGAGGGTAGGTATGTCAGCAGCTATTAACCATAATGACGAAATGAATCCTCCATGTTTAGAAGCAGCCTGTCTCTGAATCGGATGTGGTGGCCAAAGAACAGGAGAGACCTGTGGCTTCCATGTTCCCCTCCCTCTCAGAATTAATTTGTGCAGATCCCCCTTGCCTACTTTCTAGGTATGGAACTTTGTTTGCAAATCCTCACTTCTTCCTGATGAACTCTACTCAGCAATTTTGAAACGTTGAGCTCAGGAGCTGAACATACAGAACTACTCATTGTCATGGGAAAGGGAAAAGCTTTAAACAGTTGGAATGTATGTGTTGTTATAACTGTCTGCAATAATCCATTTGTATATCAGTGTTGCCTCTGAGCTATGCTTATTTTTATGCATTCCAGCAACTAGGCTGTGATCCTATTACCTTGAATAATTGAGAATGCTAAAGGCATGTGTATGAGGAAGCATCCGATGCTCCAGGTTCAACATTTTATTGCACAGTCATAAGATGTACCAGAAAAAGGTACCTCACACACTGGGCTTTGTCTGTGCATTCTTCTGCCAGATGCACTCTTCTCATTATTGTGCTGAGTCCATGATTCTTGCCTGTCTTCCATACGCAAGGATCAGCATGAGACCACAAATCCCAGAAACATTCTTGTGCATAACTATTAGTCCAGGTTCTACTCTACCAATAGATATGAACTTGCTGATCTTTCCTACCATATTTAATCTTGGTTCAGCTGAAGCTACTTATTCCCCTCTAAAGAATTGTTTTGTGAAAGTTAGTCAATTCCTTTGCTAAAGGACTTGGGTCTTCTGGCCAAAATGCATGTTATTAAAATACATGTCTGAGCACTAGTAGTGATGGAGCACCAATGGAATCAGATCATTCTGAGGAACTCTTCCTCTAGTCTGGGAATAAGAGAGTCCGAATTGTATCCAAAGAAAATCAGAGCACCTCCAGACTGGCATTTTGTAGTGCCATCTAATCATTGTTCTTCTGCTTGCAGTCACATGAGAATTGCAATGTTCCTTCCACATGGCAGACACAGTAGACTCACCCTCCCCCATTTACCCTTCCTGTTTCTGATGTAATCTACTGTATCTGGGCATGTGCCTCTCAAAACAAGATAGAACAGTAGCTTTTCTGCAGTCGACACTACAGTCATTGCAATAGTTTGCATTATTAACAGGTTCCCCCCTTCACAGCCCAGTCCTATGTAGGTATCTGGTGGGCAGCCCAGGGCTGCCAGCCAGATCCAGTGCTTGCTACGGGCCGCTCTGCAGCGGACTGGAGGTCTATGTTTGTCCCCTTCCCCTGGTGTAGAGCTGGGAGGCCATAATGGGCCTCCTCGGATTTCCGTCAGCTAAATAGCTGGCGGAAGTCGGAGGAGGCCCTGTAACAGCCAAGCCGGTCCGGCCGGAGACGGGGATATGACAGGTGCCATCCCCGGCCCCCTCGGGCCGGCTCAGCAAATGGACCCCCTCCCTCACCACCTCGACCACCCATGCGGCTATCAGAGGATCGCTTACCTTCCTCCGGCAGCTGCATGGATGTCCTGGGAATGGAGTAAGGGCTTCCGGCCTAGCGCCGGCAGCCCTTACTCTAGAGTCATCGTGAACGTGCCTTAAGGCACGTTTGTGACAGCTTAGGGTGGTGGAGCGCCACCTTGCGCTGTTAATGAATGTGATGGTCTAATGGAGGAAAGCATGTGTGGACAACAGATAATGTGTGGATGACAGCATTGTGTGTGAACTACCCATAAAGAGTGACAATGATGTGTGACAACCCAAGCCTAAACACTCTGTCTGAAAGTGCCCCCAATAATGTCTAGATACCATTGAAATCAATGCGATTGCTGTACATGCTTGTGCACCTTGCTCAGTGGGGAGTTTAATACGCAGCAAAATGATGAACTGAACCATAACTAGTCCTTCATTTCAGACCTGTAACCTTGGAAGTTAGATGTGCAGTGCTCCTATTTTTGTTTTTGAAGTTTATGTGACAAGCTAATTAAAAGCATTTTGTTTCATAAATCAGCTTTGATTAGGGAGCACTAATCATATTTAAGTTCATTGTTAAGTGGCACAGTTTAGACGAAGTAATGAATAAATGGGGACGAGCATGTTCCTAAAACCCCTTAATGATCAATGCCTGCGCTTCGTGAGTAACACAACTGTTTATAAATGATAATAAAATTTGGAATGTAAATAATTTCAAACTACTGAGTGGATATGTTTACCTCATTAACGAAGCATAATGGTACACAATCTGGAATACAAGGAAAGAGATTAGGGTGATTGAATGTGTTTCCGAGCATTTTTAATATGGGTCAGTTAGGAATGGGGCATTAATCTTTCCAGGCAGAGATTCTAAAGTATTGCCTAGGCTGTTTTTATTAATTCCGGTTTGTAGTCGGGCAATAATTCAGCCAGTTAGTTTTAAATCTGAGTACTCATTTGTAAATCTAGCAAATCAGGTGCTGATGTTAACATGTATTTATTGCTTTGCTAATCTTTATCTGTAGTCCTTGTAAAACTAGAGATTCTCCAAAGGCCTTCGGGAAAGCTGTATGCTGATTTACAGCACCAGAGGTTCTGATCATTTTTCTTATTACATACCAATCTCTCTTCCCAGATAAATTTCTAGCAGTCCCATTCAAGTCACTGGCTGCCAGCAAGTCCAAGCAACAGCAGAAATCGGTTCTTCATTGCAGCCCTTGGTTCACAATTTAATTACATTTTTTGCTGCATTTACCCCAGGGTAGATGTTGGCTATAATCTATCTGAATGTTACTTATTTATTTAGATATATAGCCTGTCCACTCACTAGTAACTGTTTAGCAGAAGGTCTGGTCTGCCCAACATTAAACTGAAGATAGCAATCATGGAATAAAATAAAATTGCTCTGATCTAGTGGAGCTTCAGGAAGCAAGGACATTTCTGTTTTATTTGGTGCTGGAGTTCTGTAAGCACATGGAGCTTTCTCTGACACTGAAGAAAATGGGGAAGCCCTGATTTCATAAAATCTCATGTTGGCATTGCAGCCTTGCATGTAGGATTCCACTGAAAGAACTGAAGTAACAGGTGTGCCCTGCAGATGTCCCAGTATCATTGATTGTTATTTCTTGAACAGAAATATTGATGGACAGACACCAAATACAACATCCACCACTTGACCACCACCACAATAACAATGTTTGACCAAGCAGATTACATAGCAAAAAGAATGGAAACAACATTCTCCTGTCCCAAAGGGACTCATGGCCTAAAAATGACACACTAGCAAACAGTTACCTGAAAAGACGCTAGGCTGGCATGACTAGGGACAGCTGCTGCTCTCAGAGGCATAGCTATCCTCCGCCAGGGTGGGGGCGGCACCCCTGTGACGTCATCATCCTGCCCCCGTGCAAGCCCCGGCACCTTTTCTGGTGAAAAAACACCCCTGGCTTTTTTTTTTGCTGGAAAGGATGCACTACAGACCCAGACGGGCGGGCAGGCCCTTCCTCACCCCGCCTTCAGACTGAAAATGGGCCATTTTGCCGACGCTGCTGGGTTAGGGCACCCCCTAACCCCCCCACACCCTGCCGCCCGTGGACAGACCACCCCCCTGCCCCCTGTTCCTTTGTCACTGGCTGCTCTCCCTCTGCTAGATGTATGAGAGCCATCACTTTGAAAGATGCCTCTTTGTGGCAGGAAAAAGCACCTGGACACTTTACAGTCCAATGCTATGTTTCCCCCCCCCCACGCCGATGCAGCCTCTCCAAAATGGCTTGTGTGCATCATGCGGGGGGAGGGGAATCCTGGAGGTCTGCTCTGGGTAAGTAAACATTTGTTCCCTTACCTGGGGGGGGGGGTAAGCCTCCGCAGCATGGAGGAGTCTACTTGGAACTGTGTCAGCAAAATTGCTGGTGCAGGTCCGTGTGTACCCGAGACGGAGGATCGGGTCCAGGCAGGAGGTTAAGATTTGACGGATGCTGCTGCCACTGAAACTTCCCCCTTCCCGGACCTAATCTGCCCTCCCCTGCCCCAATCCACCTTCCCCCCATCTCACCTCCTCCGCTGACTTACCTGGGTCTACAGGAAAATTAATTCAAAAATGATAGCAGATGCACCACACTGATAGCAGATGCCCTGCTGCACAGCACTAGCATAGGATTGTGCCATGAGTCGGTCATACTGGTCCATCTAGGTCAGTATTTTCCTACTCTAATTGGCAGCAGTTGCCCAGGGTTTCAGATAGGGGTCTTTCTCAGCCCTACTGGGAGATGCCAGGAATTGAAACTGGAATCCTTTGTATGCAAAACACGTGCTCTACCACTGAGCCACAGTTCCATTCCCAGGTTAAATTGCAGTTTAAAAGCTTTAACAACATCAAAACACACTGTTTTGTTTCAGCTGATGGATGTGTGTGATGTATATGATGTGCCCTAAGACACAGAGATTTGCCAGTGAAAAATTAATGTGCCTCAGTAGGCACAATATTGGGGGAAATAGAAGTACAATGTACTTCAATGTATGGTAGCAGTGGTCTACCACCTTTTTGGAGCCGTTCGAGCTCCAGGGAGGGTGGGAGGGCCGAAACATCTTGTGCGTAAGAACGCCCCCCAACGCATAGAGGGGTGTTATGGTAGAGAGCAAGATAAATATCAGATGGTTGGTACATATTAGTTAATAACTACTCTGATCATTGTGAGTCTGTGTGCCTTTTAAAATGGTCTAAAAATTGAGACACCTTCTCTCATATATCTGGCAGGTTGTATCACTGCAGGAGGAGCACTGGCGTCGCTTCGGTTGGGGCGGGGCTGTAAGTAACGTTCCGTCGTAGTCTCTTTACCGAGCGAGCAGGAGGCAGCCCCGCCCCCTCACTGTCGGAGCCTTTCCTGTGCGGAGAAAGCAGCAGGCAAGAGACCCTGCCTGCTGCTTTCTCCGTAGGGGACTGGCTCCGACAGTGAGGGGGCGGGGCTGCCTCCTGCTCGCTCAGTAAAGAGACTACGACGGAGCGTTACTTACAGCCCCGCCCCAACCGAAGCGACGCCACTGAGGAGGAGCAGAATGAATCTTATGTGTGAATCTTATCGGCATCCGAAGAGAAGCTGGGTCTCCTACTGAAAGCAACAAAAATAAAATGAATGAAAAAAGTGGAAACAAATGGAATAATAACAAAACAAATATGATTTTTCTCAAATGAATAGGGCTGCACACTTACGTGGGAGTAAGCCTCACTGAACACAGCGGGACTTACTTTCAAGTAAACATGCATAGGATTGTTCTGCAAGTAATGAATCAAGTTTTTAAAGAATGAATTTGAATGGAATAGTGAAGCATTTTAATTGCAGACCCCTGTTCACTAGATACAGTATAGTGAAATATTGAAATGGAAAGATGTATAGTATGGAGAGTTCTAGTTGCAACAGGGAACAGTTTGTTGCTTTGCAACTTTTTCATTTTGAGGCATTTGAAATGGGCATGTTGCAACTTATATTGCTTTCTGAGCTGATAGGTTTTTGACTGTAGAATAGCTACAACTCAATAACATTCAGCACCATCTTCTATGTGGGTAGGTGATTCAAAAGGGGGGAAGGAGTGCACTGGTATTTTGTATCTGTGAGTGAATTTACATTAGGGTTGCATCAATTTTTCACTCCTAAACATTAGAGAGGCTGTAATGCCCAGCCCCACACATGCATGTGGGGCAGCTCCAGCAATCTGCTTGGCTCTGACGTGGTTGGCGATGACATCAATACTGGGCATTGTGGAGCCAATGGAGGCCAAAAGGGATTGGCCTGGCTGCCTGATTGGGAGGGGTGAGGCCTGCAAGCAGAGGCGGAAGTAGGACGGAGCACGTGGAGCAGCTGCTCCAGGCGGGGGCGCGGGGGGGCAGTCAACGTTGGGGGGGCGTTCTACCTGCACGATGTTTCGGCCCTCCCACCCTCGCTGGAGCTCGAACGGCTCCAAAAAGGTGCCAAAACCGGCGGCGGGGGGGGCGTGTTCGGGGTTGCGCTGGGTGCGATGACGTCACGTCACTTAGACACCACCCCCTTGGCCCTGGCGCCGGGATGGCTAATGGCATTACTGCCTGCAAGGGAGGAGACTTTGAAGGCAGGGGGAAGGGAAGCGGGGGAAGGAGTAGAGCCTGGAGCCAGGTAAGAGGTAACAAAGCAGGGGAAAACCCAGACTAGGGGAAAGAATGGGAACAGGGAAGAGAAAGGAAGGAGGCAGGGGTGAAGCAGAAGGTGGCAGGGGTGAAGAAACAAGGTGACTGAGAGAAGAAGGAAGGCTGACCAGACCAGGACTGTCACTGAGGAGGTGTTGAGAGGTCAGAGAGGAAGAGCAGTGGGGGGACTGGGGAATGGCCAAAGTGGCACCGATAAGTTCCACCCCACTCAAGGGGAGAAAGCCCCCACCCATTGTGGAAGCAAGACTACTGGCATCAATGCTGCCAGCACCCCAAGGGCAGGCTGGGGTGGCTCCGCCTAGACTGGCTAACCATATTGCCTGGGGTTCCCTGCTAGTCCTGACCTTTCCTCCCAAGCAGTCCCAGGCATTTACTATGATGATGGTCCATGTGAGATGCATGCCATGATGTCCCCAATGAAGGCAACTAGGGGGTGAGGATTAGGGGTCGGGGGTGTGTGGAATTCACGTTGTTCTGAGCACACACTTTCTGTGTTGAAGCAATAAGCCCGACCTGCAGTGTACTTTGGTTCCCGTGTGGTTCCTTCCACGCAAAAGAACTCCCAGCATGTTCTACCCTGCCGTCTTCAACATGGACCTTCCCTCTCGGGATGAGGGCAGCAATAGGGGCAAAACTTTACAAACCCAAATCAGGTAAGGCAGTGGCGGGGGTGGGGAGGGGGCAAAACAAGGGTTAGGGGGAAGAACGGGGCAGGGAGGCTGAGGCTGATGGTGCACGCCAGATCCTATCCCCCCCATTTTGCAGCCTCCCTGCTCCCTTTCTGTTCTCAGACTTGCGCCAGCTAAATTGCTGGCGCAGGTTGGAGGGGACCCATTGAGGATCGGGAGGCTTATGGAGAGGTAAGGGGGATTTAAATCAGAGGCCCCTCTGAAGCCTCCCAATCTGCCCTGCCCTGCCGTTGGATATACAGCACACACCTTTTCGAAATGGCTGCACTGGGGGGGGGGGGGAAGGATAGGATTGGGACAACGTGTGCAGGTTCTAATATATCTCCCAAATAGCATCATAGTAGGGACAAAATTGAGATTTCAGGGGATGGGTACCAGGCCTAACAAACAGGAACAGTGGGAAACATATGAATGATGTGGAAGGACAATTACACTGATATAAATCTGCACACAGTGAAACATTTATTCTGAATGCAACCCCATAGATTTCAGTGGTGGATTTGCCCTACAGGCCCTCATAGGGAAAAATGCTGTGCTGTATAAATGAATACCCAAACTTCTAGCTGACTCCATGGTTCAGCTTTCTTGGAACGACTTGTGCCAGCTGAGTCGAAAGGAACCCTGCTTCGTTTTTGTATGTTTTGGGGGTTATTGATGGCGGTGGAAAAGGGTTGCTTTAGGGAAAAGCACCAGATGTGGAGAATTTCTCATTGCCATCATGAAAATGGATATCCTCTGTTCAGTGTGTGAAGCCTGTCACCCCCAACGTGACTTGTCAGCATTCCCATGGCAAGCATTTTGTTTCCTGTCACAAGCAATGATGTGGTCCCCTGGAGGCACTTTTAAATTTGTCATGATCCATATTTCTATCTGCTGAGCTTTATTCCTCCCCCCCCACACACACACCTTTTTACATGTACAAAAATGTCCACTTTAAAACATCCTGAACTTTACAAGGGCATTAGAACCTCAAAGAGAATCCATGGGGATTACAGAAAAAAAAAGGGGGGGAACCTATCGGAATTACAATGAGCCATTAGCAGCTCTCTTGAATACATTTGCAGTGTCAAATAATTGTCACATTTTATACAGTCTTTCCTGTGTCAGGATTTTTCTTTTTCCCTCTTTTCTTTTTCCGGCAACAACAAATTTGAGAGGACCAGCGCGGTCAGAATTAAAGCGATGGAAATGATTTCTAATCTGCGAAGACGCTTTAATAAATATGAGGCTGCTTGAATACGATGTAAGAATTGTCAGCTGCTGTTAGTAGAGGGAACCCGTTTCTGTATGAAATTAATTAAAAGCACACTTCTCCTGGGCCCGTCAGAAGAATCTTCCCACTGGTGTCTCCGCACCACTTATTAGAATAAAGTTCACTCCCAAGGCTTCTGCACCAGGAGTGGGTTGGCTCTGTCGCTTCTTAACGATGTTTAACAATGTCAACATCCTCTCATTACTATAACCTTGAATACCTAATAGAATGCATAAGGTAACAGCTACGAGCACTTCTTGCCAGGAAGCATATGCACAATATGACATTATGGCGCTGTTTTCCCCATAAACAAAGCCACGCAAAAATGACCGTGGAAGAACAAACGTTAAGAACGAGGCAATGCAATTATGGAACGCAAAGATTGATCTTGGGCAGCTCTAGGCATTCGAACTGTTCTGAAGTTTAACCTTAACAAAGCAAAAGAAATGTCCACACCTGCCAGAAGGCAGCATGTTTGTGGGCTGTGAAAGTTAGAATTTCTCCCAAAGACCATTCTGTTGTGTCCTGCTAGACTTGAAAAATGGGTTCCAGTGACATTTCTAATATATCAACACACACAAAAAAACTGATATTTCTTTATTCTGTACCTTTGCTTGGCACCTAGGTATGCTGTTTCTAATTGATGGAATATGGGTAGAGATATGGTATTAAAATATGAGTTTGGCATGAATTAGGAGGGCACCTAACACATTCCTCTGTCTCTCTAGTCTTTTATTTTCTCCTGATGATAGAAACTTTGTGCTTTTAACAGTTGCATCACCTGCATAAAATGAATAGATACAACTTCTCTCTGTTAAAAAAGCTTTAGCTATTGAATCGTCGTCACACAGGACCATCCCATCCATGAAAATGACAGAACTCCCAAGGCTTGCCTGAGCCTGTCCGCCCAGCAACTTTCCATCAGAAGAAGTGTGGAGGAGAGGAGAGCCGTGGTCTAGACTATCTTTAACAATCTAGCCCATACTCATCTCCTATGCTCATCTCCTCAAACTATGCTTATCTCCTCCACAGTTCCTCTTCTGCTCTGTTCCCTCTTCTTTTTTTAATCCAATGAGCAGGAACAAGAGCAGAAATGGTGTTGGCAGCTGGCACAGATATCCTTGGAAGGGGAGTGGTATGGAATTTGGTGTACTACCTCTGGTACTGGGGGAAGTCTTGGGTCACTCCTGAAGGCACTAAAGCCCTGAAAAGAAAAAAAACTTGGCAACCCTAACATGGGGTTATGGTGAGGACAAGAAGTCTTGCCTGTTAATGCAGAGATACCAGTCTTTCAACAGCCTTTCTCTTTGGGCCCAATTCTATGGGGCCCTTACGACAGCAGGTCTCGAGATCTGCCATTGTAAAGGCTGCAGCAGCACCATAAATGGCACGCTGCTGGAATACGCATCATAGCTGCTATCGCTGACGCACCCAGCCAGTGCAAGAACCCGTAAGATGGTGGCAGGGGCAGGTCTTGAGCAGTTCGGGGTGGGGAGGGCAGGGGGTGGTTTGGGGGCTGGAGGGGGTGTTTCTTGGTAGAGACAGTGTGAATCAGGATCCTATCCCCATTTTTCCAGCTTGACATGCCTTTTGCTTCTCTTTGGACATACACCAGCAAAATAGCTGGTGTATGTCCAAGAAGACCCATTGGTGATTCGGCGACCTACCAGGTCGTAAGTAAAAATACTTTTAATCACCTCTCACGGGGCTGTCTTATTGCCTCCCCACACCATTGCATGCAGCGTGCGCTACGTCAGTGCGCTGCATGGTGGAGGATAGGATTGAGCTCTTACTAACATAAGCATTTGAACTTGGAACTATGTTGTATTTCGTTTGTGGCACTGAAACATTGACAATGAATGCCGTCATTAACAGTCAATCCTATCCAGACTTTGCACTGATGGAACTTGCACTACATCAACACATAGGATGACACATAGGATGACGTGCGTGGGCTGGGGCAGTCACCAGGCTGGCAGTCCTGGGTGAATGCCAATGACCTCCAGAGCCCCTGATGGAGCAGGTAAGTCAGTGGCGGGGTTTCCCAGGTGGGGATGGGGACCTGCCAGGGGCATGTTGAGTGCAGGATGGGGGCAGATATTGGCAGCAGTGGCAGTGCCAATATCTATGCCCCCAACCCAGGCTTGACACACACCCTTGGACCCCCTTGGATTTACACCAGCCAAAAAGCTGCCACAGATCCAAGTAGGACCATTGGGGACAAGGCTGTGGTGGAGTACATAAATAAAAAAGTTTTTTAGTTACCTCTCCGTTGCTGCCTGGTCCCCGGCTGGCCCATAGCATGCAGCAGAGTCTGCAGCAGCACCACTGCATGCTCTGGGCCAGCCCAGGATAGGATTGGGCTGTAAGTTGATGTGATGGCTCAGACTGTTCAGTTGCTCAGGGAACAAAACAGGTTGCAGTCCAGTTCCTGTGAGGGAAAGGGAAGTTGTCAGTTTGACTGGATTTAAAACATCACAGAGGCTCAGGCCAAGTCTTGTATAATGGGTTGATGTTAATCATGCTGGAAATATTGTATTAACACTATTTATATCTAACTTTTTCACGGTTGGTAATAATATGAAAAGGTATTAACACTTCTTCTCGTGGTAATTGGATGACACTGGCAAACTCTGACAACTATCAATACTTATTGAATTGTCCCTGTAAATAAGTTAATCACAATAACTGCATTTCCTTGTTAACATGAAAAATGGACAATGTTGTTGATTGGTTTGAAAGGTAGATCAAATTGGATACAGACTTTCCTCCCTCTCTGAGCAGCTTAAGAGGTTATCTCAAATAGTAGTTTTTTTAAGATAATGGAAAAAGATATGTCTAAATAGAAGACTCCTTCTGAAGCAAAACAAACAGAAAAAATAACACAGCCTCAGATCTTGAAGCTACTGCATCTTTGCAAAGCACAGTCAATTCAGAGATCTGTACCACACCAGAATATTGGACACTGGACTGCAACGTTCCATTTGCAATAAGGTCAACTTACGCTAGCCTGTCAATAGTAGCAGTGCAAGGAGTAACTATTGAGCTTATGATTGGCAAATGACACACTCTGTTCTGCTTGCCCAGCAAAAACCACTGTGGTCCTTACTAGGTCTGAGCTAAAACTATTCACTGTTTTTCGTGAAAGTCTTCCTTTTCTTACCACTTTTTCAGCACAAGTGTTTAATCTGGGAAGGAAAAAGAAGCAGTAGCCTCAAACAAAAACAGCAGCAACCAGGGGAAATTATGGCACAGCTCTCTCTCTCTCTCTCTCTCTCTCTCTCTCTCTCTCTCTCTCTCTCTCTCTCTCTCTCTCTCTCTCTCTCATTGTTTTATATGGATATATAGTTTTGCTGCTACTAGAGATGGGTTTAAGGCTCCGCCTGAAGACTTTCCTCCAAACTGCGGATACCAATTGACTTAGGCACCCCTCAGCATCGAAGAACTTGTCGCCTTGGCTCCATGTGGTCTGTCAGAGAGTGAGGAGGCAATTAGCTCTTAGTCCTTGTCTCTAACCAGACAAGCAGGGTTCTTTTACAATAGAGAGAAGAGTTTATTAAAAGGAAAAATAGGTCAAGTATAGCATAAGGAAAACAAAGGTACATATGATCAGAGGCAATGTGAAAGAAATAGAAAGCAATTTCTAACTACACATTTCTTGCTCTAGCACATACATAGATTCAGATTGAAGATGCAGTTCTCCTACATCTTGGATGGAGAGGGCCGGTCAGCTCAAGCAGTCCAAACAAGCATGCAAAACCCAACTCATCTCCCCCCTTAGGGAACGGAGTTTCAGTCTTCCTCCTTGGGTATTCCTGAGGTAGGAAAACCTAGCTCATTCCCTGAGCCTTCCCCTAACCTTGGTCAGGTTGAGAGGGACGTAGCCATTGGGCAAGTGCGACCTAATCCTAATGGGGTGCCTGTGATGTCATTCAGACCCATTGCTTCAAAGGGCCTTAGTGCTAGACAGCTATATTATTTCACTGCCCATTTTCCTGATGGGGGCAATCTATAGGAGTTATCAGGGCTTGCTGATTTGAGGATGTGAGGGATAGCAAGCTCATCATGGCAGCTGAACCAGGCCAGCTCGATTTTGGACACCAGTGAAGGCTTTTACTGAAGAGTAAAGGGTTTCCTTTCACCAAAGACTCTAAAAATCAAAACTAGAGTGTCTGTGGTTCAGGTCTAGTTCTTATTGTTGTAGGAGACTGGGGTTCAAAGTTGCTTTCTACTGAGTCAGGCCATTGGTCCACCTTGGTCCATTTTGTCTACACTGACAGGCAGCAGCCAGAAAGGATCTTTCCCAGTCCTACCTAGAGACACCAGGTATTGAACCCAAGGACTTCTGAATGCAAAGCATGTGCTCTACCACTGACCTACTACAGTCCTTCCCCAGATATCATTACTGTAATCTGGATCTAAACTGAATGATATAGTTTGTTATTTAAATTGAAAGCCTGCACTTATTACCAAAAAAAGTATGATCAAGACAGTGGTGCCTCTAAGCATGTGCAGACTACATTTCTGTCCCAGTTGAATAACACAACTTGTTCCCACAAAACTGCAAACAGAGAGTAAGCCTCAGAAGATGTTTCTAGGCAGGTCTGCAAGTCATTTTCTGTACTGTTTAGGAATTTAATAAACCACTTGTTTGGATGACTTTCAACAAAAGACCAGGACTGATTTTCAAAAAGCTCTCCTTTGTTGGTCATTTTCAACTCATATTTTCAAATCGGCCGAATACCCGGTCTTTCATTCCTCTGTATTATTTATAAAAATGTTTTAGAACACACACAATTTGTGAAAAAGTTCCCCCTGTTATAAGCTCTAGACTGTGTACCAGGCAACATAGATCAAAGAAAGTTCAGAGCTGTTGTGTGATATATTTTCCTTGGCATGCCATTATCTCAGGCTGAGAAAAGCATCCAAGGCTGTAACACTGAAAAAGAGAAGGGAAGTCACTGAGAAGTCTTATCCTTTGATCCTGCAGTACCCTGAGCCTTTGAGCTCTTATCTGCTTCCATCTTATCTCTACTGCTTAGTTTTAAAGCAGAAATCTGGGCACCAAAATACTATACGTATATATAGTGTATACACACACACACTGTATGTGCTCTAACCAGCCATGCATTGACCAAATTCTGTTAGACAGCAATGACTGAAGTATTTCTATTAAAAGAAACCCCATTCAGGGACTGAGTGTACCACAGGAGTGTATCAACAACTTGATCCCTTTGGAAACATAAGTTGGTTGACTAGGATTAATATCACTGAATGCATTTAGAGTCTGGCTCTTTCTGGGCTGAACAACTTCCAGACTGTAACAATAATCAAAATTACAATACAGCAAAACAAGCAAGCAAAGAAAAACAAATTATCAAAGTTCTCACGGTGGTTTGCAATAGCAAAGGAATAAGGAGGTGGTCCCTAAGGGTTAGGGTTAGGGTTGGATGCCGGCGCAGCCAGAACGAAAATGCTGCCTGCCCTGTGTCCCGAAAACACAAGTTAAGTACCCGCAAACACACACACACACACACACACACACACACACACACACACACACACACACACACACACACACACACACACCCGGGGGGGGGCACACAAGGCATTATTAGAAACGAAACCTAAAATTAAAAACGAAACCTAAAATTAAAAACGAAACCTAACTACTTCACGGGGTGGGCGTATCGTCGGCGCCCGCCCCCATGGGGGCGCAGCATCGCCACTGGGTCCCTTGTCCCAAAGGACTCACAATCTAAACTGAAAACTACATGTACATAAGGGAGAAAGCCATTGGATGAGACACTATGCTGGGAAAATCAGGACAGTGCCCCCCCCCCCCCCCCCGCTAAATAGAAAAGAAACACCACTTTAAAAGGTTAAAGTGCCCAGTTAGCAGTTGTTTGTTCTTGGTCCCAATCCAGCTAAGGTTTGGCATGCTTAATTGATTGATTCAAGTTAGTGAGCAACTTGTCCCATTTTCCACTGGAACGTAAGTGCAACATGCTTTAAACCTGGATCAGGGCCATTGTTACCTGTCCCGAACTTGAGGATGGGATATTAATAAAATAAAATGATCCCAATTGCCATGCTTATAGTTTGACAATGTACTGTATTCCTACGGATGCAGCTTGTGATGGATCCCAAGCTGCCATTTGAGAATTGTTAGTTTATGAGATCTATATCTTGGTCAGTATATATCTTGGTACTTCCTCCACCTGTCTTTGCCCCAGTAACAGCTGCCTTGATTGATGCTGGAAGAGGGACTCAGGCAATTGGATTACCAGGTAGAGACTGGAGAGGATGCATTTCTGGATCTGCGCTTGCCATCCTCATGCAATAGCTGTGATTGTGCCATTGGGTTTCCCTTGATTTTTTTTCAACCACATGGTTACACTCATCATGACCACGTGAACACGTTGGGTGTGAATTCATTCTAAAAGGTTTGCTCTACCAAGTAGTGGAGTGCTTCTATTTCTGACCAGTAGGGGTCAGTAGTACACTGGTACTCTGTAATTCATTACAATACAGCATATCTCTGTACCATATATTCCCTTAATTTTTTTTCCTTTCAGGAGAAAACACACACTCCTCTCCCGATGATGAATGTACTTCTGCACTATACCCTTTGGAATTCCCAGCATATTTTATGCAGTGTGAAATATAAACATGTAACACACAATGGGGTTTGCATCATTCTCCTAGAAGGAAAATACAAGTTTCAAAGTTGCACATTTTATGTACCCAAACAGCCTTCTGGCTTCCAAAGATTTTCTACTACTTCCTCTTTGAGCAGGTTTTGTATCTGGAAAAAAATGGGTACTGTTTTGCTATTACTTGTTTTTGTCCTTAAAGCTCTTAACTAAATTAACTTTCCTTAATCTTTTTTTCAGATCTATGGAGATGCAGATTTCAACTGAAGAACTGAGCTTATTGCAAAAAACGTTTGTCTTTCAGACTTCCCTTAAGATCAGCAAATACTTGGCTAGAAGAAAAGGTGACAACTACTGTTTTTCTCCTGAGCTGAGTGCCATTTTTGATTCATTATGAATCTCATTCACTGTGCAACATTTCCTTTTTTGAGCTCTGCAGGTCTTTTCTATTTTGAAATGGAAATGCAAACATCAGGAACTTATTCACACACTGTTTTTCACCCAGGGGTTTCTTACATTGTGGAACATCATCAGCACTAGTCTTAAATATTTTGCATCTAAAGTGAGAAGTAAAAAATGGTGCTCTTTTCCCACTCATTTTTTTTAAATGACAGATAAAGATGAAAGTTGGGAACAGGACCCCCACCTCTCTGGAATGGGTCACTCTTGGCCATGCCTTTGTGACACATATTGTCCCTCAGAAGCAGACCCCTGACCACAAAACTCCAGGAGACCCTGTGTGCCTTGCAATGGAGACAAAGTCGAAGTGAAGCTCTTTCAACCGATCGATTGCATTGCAACTCAACAGCACATACAGACTACTACACACAAAGTCATCAAGCCAATATGTTACAAAGGCTGAAAATGTTTCATCTGAACTCCCATCTTTCGGTTTCACCTGAAAGGAAATGTTTTCACCACCAGTATCCATTTCACGTCCTGCAGAGCTGTTTTCTCCTGTACCAACAGCCTCCAATGCAACGGTGCTAATTCTGTTTTCTACACAATAGCCAGTCTATGCAAAATATGAAGCTGGAAGCCTATCCTGCTGTAGAGAAATGCTCAATGACACGACAGCTATTGACTTTCCCCACCTGGCTTGCAGGCATTTGGAGAGGAGGAAAAAAAAAAAAGCATATGTACCCTCGTGAAATGCAGTCTTAATGAATACATCAGCATTATGTGTGTGTGTTTTTCAAACGTAACAATAGACATGAATATGTCACAATGTTTTGTTAGAACAGATTTGCCTTTGGCAATGTTATAAGGAAGAATGGGGATTTTATGTTTCTAGTCCTGCACATCAATTTAAAATGTGGAACACGTACGTTGGTGTTTATTTTAAACACTATGTTGATAATTTTCTTTCAAGGAAACATTTTTTTTTGGGGGGGGGGGTGTCTCATACAGGCAATTTTCCCTGGCTGTTATTTATTTGACTTTGATTTCACTTTTGTGGCTTTTTGTCCCTGTTCACTGACTTGTTCTGCAGCATTTTTCTCCCTTCAAGACAATGAGGCTGCTGCATGCGCTGCTATGCTAAAAAAAATGCTTTAAGATCCATGGCTAACTGCCCAATCCTATCCTCTACCATTGGCACTGATACAGCCGTGCTGATGAAGCGGGCACTACATCCAATGGTGGGGATGGGACGTTCAGGCCTGCCAGAGGTAAATATAAATATTTTCTACTTACTTCTGCATAGACATTCTGATGGGCTATGGGTCTCCTCGGACGTATGCCAGCTATATAGCTGGCGTAAGTCTGGGGAGCAAAAAGGGAGAAGGATTAGTTCAAAAAGAGGGGATAGGATCCTGGTGCAAGTTGCTGCTGCCAAGATTGCTGCTGCTGCCCTCTGAAACTCCCCTGCCCTCCCCCTCCCCCACCACGACACACCCCTGCCGCCAACTTACCGGGAGCAGTGGAGCCTCTGAGAGCGCTGTTGCAAATGCTGAACCACTGACCATTTGTAACAGTGGCCCAGAAGCGCACTATGGTGGCCTGGCTTTTGCACTGCTTTAAAGGGTTCTAGCAGCACAAAGCCCAGATAGGAATGGGCCATTGATAAATGTGCTGATCAAACAAGCTTAGATGGTTTTGATGTAGTGACCTTGAGAGTATAATAAGGGCGCTTACCCTGGAATCCCCTTAAAACACAAACATATTTGAATGTTTACTTGCTTCAGTGTCAGTGTCCCACATGTTGCCATAGACTCTCAAACACACATGCCATAGAACTGATTATGCAATTCTCCTTCCATGATTTGGTTCCAAAGACCATGGCACTTTCGTCAAGGCCAATTAACAAGGAAACAATGACAATTAACAAGGAAAGAAGTCAGGGTCGGTGAATCCATGAGGCTGACCTTAAGTGGTGGATCAGAGTGAGGGGGATCCCCCTTCTTTGGATAAAAAGGGAAGAGGGGAATGGAGAAGAAGAAGAATCATGGAGTAGAAGACACTGGTGGGCTGGAGGGTTGAAGAGTCAGAGATGCTGTAGTCCAACAGTCTTCTGTCCTTCAAATATCCACAGCAGTTGGTTCCCCTCTTCTTTTTCAAAGAATGGTAATGGGTTCTGAGCTGTCTGTGATGGATCAGGAGAGAGATCTTGGGGTGCTGGTGGACAGGTTGATGAAAGTGTCGACCCAGTGTGCGGCGGCTGTGAAGAAGGCCAATTCCATGCTTGGGATCATTAAAAAAGTGATTGAGAATAAAACGGCCAATATTATTATGCCGTTGTACAAATCAATAGTAAGGCCACATCTGGAGTACTGTGTCCAGTTCTGGTCACCACACCTCAAAAAGGATATAGTTGAATTGGAAAAGGTGCAGAAAAGAGCGACCAGAATGATTTGTAGGCTGGAGCACCTCCCTTATGAGGAAAGGCTACAGCGTCTGGGGCTTTTCAGTCTGGAAAAAAGGTGCCTGAGGGGGGACATGATTGAGACGTATAAAATTATGCATGGGATGGAGAGAGTGGATAGAGGGAAATTCTTCTCCCTCTCGAACAACACCAGAACCAGGGGACATGCATTAAAATTGAGTGGAGGGAGAGTTAGAACGGACAAAAGAAAATATTTCTTCACCCAGCGTGTAATTCATCTGTGGTTTTAGAAGTAGGTTTTCTTTGTGCCAGGTGCAAGGGAGTGACAACAAGAAACAGGTTATCTTGTTGGCTGTGTGCTCTCAGAAGCATCTGGTGGGGCCACTGTGAGATACAGGAAGCTGGACTAGATGGGCTTTTGGCCTGATCCAGCAGGGCTCTTCTTATGTTCTTAAATGGGAGAGTGGGGGGAAGGAGAAGGAGCAGTGGGGCTTGTGTGCCACTGGGTACATGATAGTGGTGGCACCTGGCCCCCCATCTCATGTGCAGGGATGTCTTTGGCCAGCTCCAGTTACGGTGATTTGATAAAGAAATTAATGGAATTATAGAAGCAGGAGTTGTGGCAAAGAGGTGTCCATAAAGGGTCATTTCTGACATTACTTTGTCTTATTTGTGCCCTTGGGGTGGGGATTAGAAAGGAGAAAATGGACAAAGGTCATTGCAAAGGCTAATACAAAGATGGTACCGGTTTTTGAATGACAGAATTATTACTAAATGGAAGCATGATTGAGTAAGCAAAAACCACATCTTGGAAAAGAAATTATGGTGACTAGTCCCCACCAGTTTTATAGACCAGACGTGCAAGTGACCAGTTCAGCATCACAGAGACTCATGTCTTCGGCCACTCCCCCTCCCTGCATTTCCTCAAAGCTGAGATTAGGAAAAACTAGCATAGAATGAGCACTGAAGGTCCTACCCCATCACAAGAGCTTCTGCTTTCTCAACCATGGAGAGACTCTCCCCGTGCCTAATGCAGACAAGCATTGAGTCCAGAGACATCTGCATGGTCAGAGAGCACATCTGCATATGGGGCAGCCTCCCTTGTGGGGCTTGGGACATCCAGGAAGGACTATCATTTGAAGAAGACTCATGAGTGCAGGTACTTTAAAATGCTCCTGAAAACATAACACAATACTTAAAATGGACTCAATGGTTGGCCAGGTTGGACACTGATTTAGGACTGGAGTCAATGGTTGGGGTGGTGGAGTCAGGGGTGGAGTCAATGGTTGGCCAGGTTGGACACTGATTTAGGACTCACATCCATCACAAAGCCCATCCAGCCAGGCCAACCCTGAACCCTCAGTGCTGGTGATAGTGGTAGCATCCAATGGAACATCAGGGAGCAAATGGGGGGGGGATGCCATGGGGGGGGGAACATGCAACCTGCCAAAAGCATGGGATACCAGTATACTATAATGAAAAGCATTTCAGGTTTGGACATAGCAAACCCTCATTCAGATCCTTCCTCAGCTGTGATATTCCCTTGGCAGCCATTTTAAAAACAGTGCAGGCCACATATGTCATGCAGTATATGGGCAATAGCATATAATAAAATGGCGTCCATACCTGAAGGCAATGTAACAGTGGCAGTTCTGATGTGTGTGCACGCATGCATGTGTGCAATGAAGATGACCCTGGGACTGGGAAATGTAAGTCATAAGTGGGAGTAGTCTGTTTGCAACTTTATAACAAGTTTTAACTTAGGGGTTATTCTTATTCCCATTTTACAATTGGGGAGCCAAAGCTGAGATATTAAAAAAATGTGCTGAAATTTATTCATAGCTGAGATTTTGGACCAGGATCCCAATCCAAGTGTGATTATAACAATCAGTGGCCAAATGTTAAGCTTCCCCCATAGAACTCTAACAATATAGTTCTTTCCAACTCTGCTAAAGACAGATGATTCGACTTTTATGGCTCATGGACTACAGTATTTCGGTTTCCGTCTCAAACATATTTCTACCACTTAATCAAAGCATCCTTTTAGAACAGCGGTTGAGCGCAGTATGCATTGTCCATAGGGAGAGAGCTAAAAATTATTATATTCATAAATTAAATTGACATTTTGAAAGGTTAACACAAAAACCGCTTTGCTGTCTGTGATCAATAAAAAAGTATTTCGAGTAATTAAAACCTCTGATGTGAACAATTCCTGGTGGGTGCCTATTAGGGAAAATATAAATAAGTTGCCAGAGACATGCGATAAATATAGATAAAACAGGGTTGCTCCAGAGAGGACTTTTTATTTACAGGTTGAGTCTAGGTGCTCTCCAGATCAGATTGTGAATGGGCTCTGACATGTATTGTTAAGTATCAGTGATGTAGACTTGAATCTATTGACTCGGCCTTGAGTCGGACTCAAGTCGCGTCAATGAATTGACTCAGACTTGACTCAGCAATTGTAAAAGACTCGAAAGACTTGACTCGAGACTTGGAGCCTTTTACAAGAAGTCAAATTTTATTCAGGTTTAAACCTGTTTTCCCCATTAAATAGATAGGGACTCGCAACTAAAGATTCTGGACTTGGGGGCAAAGACTTGGGACTTGACTTGAGACTTGGACCCAGAGACCTGGGAGTTGTCTCAAGAGTTGCGGCGAAATCCAGTGTAGTTTTCTGTGTCAGAGCAATACGTGTCAGAGCAAGTGCTCCGGCACCGGAAGCCGTCGCAAACATGCCGTAAGGCACGTTTGCACCAACTTGGGAGTAAGGGAGGCCGGCGCAAGGCCGGCAGCCCTCACTCCGGCATCGGAACATCCATGTGGCCAGTGGTGGAAGGTGAGTCTTTGGCGTCGGCTGCATGGGCAGTCCGGGCAGTGAGAGAGGGGGGGCATTGGGCGAGCTGGCCCGGGAAGGGGCAGGGATGGCGTCCGCCATATTCCCGTCCCTGCCGGGCTGGCTCTGCCATTACACGGCCTCCTCCTACTCTGCTCGGCCTCCTCCGATAGGGCCTGCCCCAGTTTACACCCAGAGAAGGGAATGAACGTCCCCTTTCCCGAGTCGACCTCCGGGCTGCAGCAGCGTGGTCTGGAGCGGGGATAGGATCCGGCGGGCAGCCCTGGGCTGCCGGCCCTGGGCCGCCGGCCAGATCTTTAGTTAGGATTTCGCTGTTGGAGTCAGAGACTTGATCCACATCCCTGTTAAGTATGATTATGATTTTCCATGCTGAGGCAAAACCAACCACTTGTGTCCTGGAGAGGCATCCAGTTGTGAACTCCCATTTACAGTCTGAACTGGTACCACCCGAGAACAGTTTTACCCACTCATCTGATACTTGGGGAAACTAGGCATAACTAACCATCATTTGGGTTGTGGAAGACTTTTCTCAGAACTGGATTGGTTGACAATTAGGGACGTTTGCCTTTTCTTTTGGTCTGCAAGATGGCATATCTTCTCCATGAACCTAGTAGCCAATTTGTAACATGAAATTTATTGTATCGGTTTCTTGCCTTCATTAAAGCTCCAAGCAGCATACATGGGTTCCCATGTGGTCTCCCCTCCAGACACAGAGCAGAGCTAGACCTGCTTGTTTCAGTCAGGCAGCTGTAACATGTATCTTCTGAAATATGGCCTGGGGAATGTGATAGGAACTTGACTGGAAGCCAACCCTTTAGCCAATTTCTCCCGATTCCAAATCACTTACTTAATCTAGATTTGCACAGAAGATCTTCTTCATGGACTATGCCTACTATTGTGGTGTGTGTGTGTGTGTGTGTGTGTGTGTGTGTGTGTGTGTGTGTGTGTGTGTGTGTGTGTGTGTGTTATGCTGATCTCCCAAAGGAAGGAAATGGGTATTGCAAGCACCCCTCCCTTTCTTTCAACTTGATCTGTCTTCTATTGCCATGTTGCTCTTAAAAAGATGATGGGAGGAAAGTGGAGGAGGAAGTAAAGGGGTTAATATGTTCTTGAACTTGGACTTCTAACAGCTGCATTTTGAAAGGTGCCATTCCATTGTGCTGGTGTAACTATGTGTTCTATCCATTATGAACACAAATACAATCTGATTAGTATTTTTTTTAATAAGCCAGTCTTGTCTGCTTTTATTACAAACATCACCTTCAGATGCAGAGCCACTACAGCCATTAAATCAAGAATATTTAGCTATTATTTGTAATAAATGTCAACCAGGCTGTGCTGAAGCCAGGAGGAAATGTTCAGGGCAGAAAACACACTGACATTCATTCATGCAAATTTGTACCACTACTAGAATTAATCATAAAGAGGGAGAATAGTGCATACAATGCATGTATATTACTGGTTTAGCCAATTCCGATTCATCATGACAACAAGATTTATAATGGCTCAGCAATCTTAATGGCAAACAGCCATCTGTACAATACAGTGAAACAGGAATAGATTTAAATGCATCATGTTGACAGCTTGATCCACCACAGGAATCCATGATGGTCCAATGGAGAGTGTGTGCATATGCATGCATATTGTATCAATATCCCTTTTACAACTTGTGCAGTCAGTCTCTTCAGATCTAGATGGGAAATATATGCAAATCACCTTCCAGGGCAGAGATCTGACTCTTTCTATCAGCATCTATACACATCATGATCATCAAGGCATAATCCAAAGTGCTAGTTGACCTACAGCGCCTTTCCTGTAAGCTTTGGTTTCAGTTTATCTAATAGGCTGCCTCTTCTTAAGGGTGGGTGGGAAGAAATCATTCAGGTCTTCCAAAATTCCAGATTGGATAGTGGATGTTGCAATGGCTTTGCAATTCACTGCAGGCAGGCACAAAGAAACCTAACATTTCTTAGCCTTCTTACATGGACCTGAGGATATCAAATTCACAGCACAATCATAACCAACTTTCCAGCGCCGATGCAGCCATGCCAACAGGGCACACGCTGCATTTTGCAGTGCAGGCAGGGGCAGTCATGGAGGCCTCTTCAAGGTGAGGGAACATTTGTTCTCTTATCTCAGGGTTGCATTGTGACTACACTAGTGCTGGAAAGTTGGTTAGGATTGCACTATCAGTGAATGGGTAGTATTTTACCAAACCTTCACTGCATCAGAGATCATCACTGTTCTACATGATGGAAGGTCTCCAGTGCAGCAATGGGGTGGTATGGACACTAGTCTCTCACTGGACCAGAGATCTTTGGACTATATGTGGACTGTGAGAGACCACTGCTCACTTCTAAATGACCCATCAAGGCAATGAAAAGGCATTGTTATTACCTTGCCCATCTGGCTTCTACTCCATACCATATACAGTACAATGATGCAAAGTCTTCAATCAGTGGAAACAATGCAAACGCTGCCAGAAGCAAACCCAAAATCCATCCAAATGCAATGGGTCCTGAGCCCACTGTGGAATTGCCAGACCCCCACCAGGAGTTTCTCTAGCCAGGGAAGAATTTCCACTCCATCTCTATGCCATGACTCATTGCAAATGTACATATATTGATGGGACTCTGAATTACCAGTACTGATCTAGGGCTCACATCCATCACAAAGCCCATCCAGCCAGGCCAATCCTGAACCCTCAGTGCTGGTGACAGTGGTAGCACCCAGTGGAACATCAGAGAGCAAACATCACTTGCTAGGCTTACCAGATTTTGAGGTGCCCAAACCAGGGAACTCCACCCCTACTCCCCCCCCCCGAATTTTTTCATTTTTTTTTTTTATTTCCAGGCCACTTTGCCTATGTTCATGGTGGCTCTGCATGTGCAATAGCCACCATGAACACTGCTTGGTGCCTCTGCTTTTTGCACCCTAGGGGCCCCAGGACTAAGGACTAAAGAACATAAGAAGAGCCCTGCTGGATCAGGCCAAAGGCCCATCTAGTCCAGCTTCCTGTATCTCACAGTGGCCCCACCAGATGCTTCCAAGAGCACACAGCCAACAAGATAACCTGTTTCCTGTTGTCACTTCCTTGCACCTGACACAGACTTCTGGAACAGATATTGGGGTGGGTAATTAAACCTTTTAGAATCAACATGGAATAGAAATATTGTAAACATTCAACCAGGAGAACTTGCAAACATTGGAACAGGGGAGTTCAATATTTCAAGTGAAATCAAGCTACGCATGAATGTTCTTGCAACGTTTGACCCTTTGCAAGTGAATCACTCATTCACCAAGGTTCTTTTTCATTCAAACCTTTGTGAGCGCCGGTCGATGTTGGGAAAGGTTCAACCCTCTGTGGCACATCTGGGCTTTTGTGAGAGATCAACTTGATGGCTTGCGAAGGCTGGAGCTTTTTGTGGACAATTGCTTGGAACGTGAACAAAACCTTGACTCAATTTCAGGTCAAACACTGGGATGCTCCTAATTTGAAAAGAATGCCATGGCATGGTCCCAATTCATCGACTTGTGCAAGTGCAGCTAACACGGGAGCCTAGGATCAGGCAGCCTTTGTGTTTATATGACTATTGAATTTGTATTTTTTTTCTAGAATGAGAACATCAGAATGAGATATGATTCTGCTGGAACCAGAGAGAATGACTCTAGGAAACCACTTTTTGATGAAAAGAGGTATTTTAATACCCTTTGAAAACCTACACAACCGGATCATTTAAACCATCTAGGGGAAAACTCTGTAATCACCACTTTCAGGCAGCAAGAGAATCGTTTCCCCCTAAATACCAAGGAGTATCATTTAAATCTCAGAGTGATTAAAATTACAACCAAGATGACTTAACACTCTATTCTTTCGTTCATGTGAGAGAAACAAGGGACTGAAAAGGTATATTTTAATCTTTGACTAATAATTGCAGTTAAAACATTTTAAAAACTGCTCCTGAAAAGGTATTAAAAAGCTTTTCAGAAGAGCTGACACCAAAATTATAGGTGACATTCTATGACTCAACAGTACTCAAGTAAGTAGATTGAAGGACAAAAACAGTTTAAGAATAAGAGATGATTCAGAAGATAAAAACAAAAATGAAAGCTATTCAAATCGTATAAAGCAGCACTCTCTGTTTGAAACCAAACTGAACTCTCATGTTATTTCTGAATTTCCAAGCAATTGAGTTGTTAAGTGTGAAACAAATATTCCATAACAATGTTGTATTCATAGAGATCCCAATCTTCATGTCGAGCCGTATCTTGCACAGACCGGGAGCAGCTGTAAATGAAACAGAAGAAAACAGGCTCTGCTTTACAACATTGCTAATGTTTCTGTGGAGTGCTTTCTATTGGCAAACGTTGAGGGATATAATGACCTAATTTGGTCCTGGAGCAGCAAGTGCTTACTACTAGTTACACCCAAAATAGGCTCATAAGAACGGGCTTTTCCATATTGAGTCCATGATTTTCCTGATGAGACTCACGGGATTATGTACAATACAATGTACAGTATTGCATTTCCTCGAAACTTCCTGCATAATTTTTTTTCTGAAATTTTGCAGGGAGCTCTCCGAGGATCTATATTTCCCATGACTCTGGTGCAAATTAAACACAATAAGAATCAATAAATTGATCTTGAGTTTCCAGGTTTATCAGCCATGTAAAACCTGGAAACTCAAGATTGATTTACATTGTAACGGGCCATGAAAATTTCCGATTTTTCTTGAAGAAACAATAACTTTGATGCAAAGAAAACAAAATAATTGTAAGCTCAAATCTCTAATATTGTCTTTAGGGATATCTCCTGACCCTCTGCACCTATTTTTATGAAGCTTATCAGGTATCTTTTATAGGGTCATGTCACAAGGGTGAGTTTCATAAATTGGTCACAAACATGGTCACAAAATTGGTCACAAACACAAACTAACATGGGCAGGACCAGCAGAAACTTTTTAAAAATGGTCACACTTCAATTGGCCCTAGAATAAAAAGCACCCATTTGGATGCTACTTTGCAGGCTTACAGCACAATCCTATGCATGTCTGCTCAGAAGTAAGTCCCATTTTGTTCAATGGGGCTTACTCCTAAGAAAGTGTGTATAGGATCACAGCCGTAGTCCTGATATACAAGTCTTCCATCCCTGAAAAAGTCACCCATTATGGTAGTAAACGTTAAAAAAAGATAGTATGAACTGAATTTTATGCCTATTGAAATCAATAGAAAACAATTAAAAATCAATCAAAACCAAAACAAAGCAACCATCCGAATTGGGGATGAAGTGAAGCAAATTGTCGAAACAAACCAATGAAATGAATCAGATCACTAAACAAAGCAACAAAGTGGAATCCAAAACAACTATTTTCTTTTTCCACATCCCTAACACTCCTAATAGCCAACTGTGGGTTGAACAAACTACAATTTATCATATTCTGACATAATGAGAAACTTCAGCTTGTTAGCAAATGCAAAGGAAAGCTTCCACTCCCCTCCTCTCATGCATGATACAGAAAGGAAGGGAAGGGGGAGCATACAGCTCATATAAAGGTCTGTTGAACCATACTATATTCAATTAAACTCCAGTATTGGGATGGTTTGGATAATACTTGTCCAAATAGCCCCTTCAATGAATCAAATTTTGGAACTTAGTCAATTTGCAGGGCAAATCTATGCATGTCTACTTAGAAGTAAGATCCATTGAGTTCAATGAAACTTACTTCCAGGTACATGTGTATAGGATTTCCCCCTAATGGCCTAATCCTGTGGTTGTGATATCGGGGTGGAACAGGGGCGGAATGGTGCAGGGATTGGACCTGGCCGGGGCGGGTCAGCAGTGAGAGGGGGTGGATCTCGGCAGGACTTGTGCACGCGAGATTCTATCCCCCCTGCCTGGCCCAGACTCACCTCCTCAGTCTCAAATCAGCCAAAGTCATGGCATAGGCACCTTTTATTTTCTCTGCAATTACGCTTGGTCATCTCATCTGCAAAGCTGTACATTACTGTAATTGTTCCTGCCATATTTTATCTGTTTATAATCATATACTCTGACTGTTTTAGGCTTTGATAATTTTTTGATATTTTTTATTGAGAAGTGAACTATACAGTAAATAATAGCCACAATCATTTATATACACCAGCATTGTGCTCAGAGGAGGTATGGGCTGTAAGTGACAGCTGAGATTCACCATATACATGCCAAATAAATATAATGAATCCACCTACATGCTTCTGAAGACCCCCTACCTATGCATACAGCATTGGACCACACTGACAAATGTGGGAAGACTTTCTCTCTCTGATCTGAAACACTGGGCAATTAGAGGACAGCAGGACAGCAACTCCGTTGTGTGTTTGGAGGGTATGTACACGCCCTTGTCCTTCCCTCACGTGACTATTATTTTATTTATAAACTGCTTTTCAGCCCAAGTTCACAAAGTGGTTACATAATGGGCAGCGAGATCCAGTGTAAATTTCTGGCACCGGAGTGAGCGCTTTGGTGCCGGAAGCAGTTGCAGCACGTTTGCACCTACTTTGGAGTAATGGAGGCCACTGACCTCCCTCACTCCGCCGCCAGAATGAGCATGCGGCCGCCAGAGGCAGGTACGTCTCCCACCGGCGGCTGCATGGGTGGTCTGAGTGTCAAAGGAGGTGGGCCATTGGACGAGCCGGCCCGGGAGGGGGTGGGGATGGTGGCTTGGCCGTTACATGGCCTCCTCCAACTTCTGCCACGTATTTAGCTGGCAGAAATCCGAGGAGGCCGATAGGGCCCAAACCGGTTTACACCTGGGGAAGGGGACAAACATCCCCTTCCGTGAGTAGACCTCTGGCCCACTGCATGGCCGGCTGTATCCTTACACAGGATTTCGCCCAAAATGAATGAAATGATGGTTCTTTGTCCCCAAAATGCTCACAGTCTAAAATCCCACAAGGACACATGGCCGGCCAGAGTATCCTCCGCATCAGTTCCATGTCCTAAGCATCACTGATGCCGGTATACTGAATTGTACATTTTTTCCACAATGAAATGTTCAATCGTTTTCATGCTAATTCCCAATTTGCCCAAGATAAACCTGATTCTTGTGGATGGTGAATGAAAGAAAGCTCTTAGGTAAGTAGAAAAATGCTCCTTCATAGTATTACATTGAATTATGCAAGGTGTTTGGAAATACATACTGTTTCAGAGTAGTTCGTTTAAAAGCCAGATAGTATGAACATGAAATATATTATCCATGTTGATATTTATTCTACAAGGGAAACTGTCAAGGAATTCACCCCACACACATGGAACCATGTCTCAGCTTCAGCTTGCCATCTGTTAAAATAAGGAATCAGGACCTACTTCCCATGCTTATTGTGGGGGAGCATGAGAGCAGAATTGAAAAGCATTTTGAGCAAATATTGCAAAAAAAGAAAAAGAAAAAAGACAAATGAGTAAAAATAAAGCTGGATTTCAGATTTGAATAATTGAATGGATTAATGTGGTGTGAATTTAGATCAGAGTACTAGCCAAAGGAAACAAACACTCAAATTCAGTTGAATAGTACTAGTTGTTTCAGCTGTCATGTAAACCATATGGAGAAGTCATTGACCGAGGGTAAAAGTACAGGAACAGTACATGGCCTGCTCTGCTAACATTTTTGTGTTTGTTTCAGTGAGTTAGAGTTCCTTCAGCAAAACACCTCCTCATATGACATTTTCTTAAATGGGACATTACTGATCCAGGGGTTAATGTTCAGGTGCCACTAGACTATCATAACAAATCTTTCCTGAAGCTCAGCATTTTGCTCTACTTGTGGGCAGCTGAAATAGGCAAGAATACTTGGGACGGTTCATATACAAAAATATATATAGTACCATGTCTGGAGCAGGTCTGAGTAAGATGTACATGTGAAAGTGGATACCCGTGACCAATTCAAAGGGTACTTGGTATGCTATAAACTTTTTAGTCTATCCTACCAACTAAATCTGTTTTGGCATATAGCAATGCAATATTCATTATAAGTGGAAGAGGACAGACAATTCTATATTGTCTAACGAGCCTCCTGCTTTTCTCTCACACAGCATTGTATCTGTTACACCAGAAGACTTCCCAATTCCCTGCAACCCGCACAGGGATCGCATTCGTCAAGCCTCCCCATCCCGATTCCCGCAAGACTTCGTATACAGTCCCAAGATGACCATGCACAGTGGAGGCAGGAGCCTGGCCTTACATAGGCAGCCGAGTCTTGTGCTATGGCCATTCTGCGCAGGATTTTGGATCAGATTACACACTGGCGTCACTGCAGGGGGGGGCGGAGCTCTAGGTTCCGCCGCGGCTCCGACCCTCCGTTACACCGGAACACGAAGCGGCCCCACCCCCTCGTCTTTGGAACCATTCAAGGTGGTGAAAGCAGCGCTTTCACCGCCTTGAATGGTTCCGAAGGCGAGGGGTCGGGGCTGCTTCGTGCTCTGGTGTAACGGAGGGTCGGAGCTGTGCGGAACCTAGAGCTCCGCCCCCCTGCAGCGACGCCAGTGAGACTACATCTATGGCTGCAGGTCTCATGTTTCCGTCTCTGTAACTAACCTTAATAAAAATGGCCCATTCGACTGCATCTTTGTCTTGCGTGTTTATTGGGGAGTGCCCTGAAAATCTATTGGGGAAATTAATTTGTGGAACACCTTGCCACAGGATGTGGTGATGGCACCTGGCCTGGATGCCTTTAAAAGGGGATTAGACAGATTTATGGAGGAAAAGTTCATCACAGGTTACAAGCCATGATGGGGATAAGCAACCTCCTGGTTTTAGTAATAGGCTATCTCTTAATGCCAGATGCAAGGGAGTGGTGACAGGATACAGGTATCTTGTTGTCTTGTGTGCTCCCTGGGGCATCTGGTGGGGCCACTGTGAGATACAGGAAGCTGGACCAGATGGGCCTTTGGCCTGATCCAGCAGGGCTCTTCTTATGTTCTTATGAAAAAAAAAGTATACTTCTAGAGTGGCGGATGGAGCACAACTGATAAAAGCAGAGAAGGAAAAAGAGAAAAAAAGAAAGAGAAAATTATGCAGGCATCTAGATAAGCTACTCAAGGAAAAGATTAAAGACAAGCTGAACCTTTTTTTCCAAGTAGGCTGCCATCTATAAATGCAAATAAAATTAGGCTGCAATCCTATACACACTTACCTGGGAGTAATCCTCTTTGAACAGAATAGGACTTATTTCTGAGTATATATGCACAGGATCACGCTGTTTGACTGCAATCCTATACACACTTTCCTGGGAATAAGCCCCATTGAACACAATAGATATTAATCCTGAGTAGACATGCATAGAATTGTGCTGTTAGTTTAGTAGAATAATAATTCCAAAGGAATCAATGATTTAAATATGGTGGCTCTATCTCCCATTTTGTTTTATAGAAGAAATGTGTTCAAAGAATACCTCTAGCCCCAATTTCTGAGTCCTTCAAGGTTCAGTTCTTGGCTTGTTGCCTTTATCATTATATATTAATGCTATTGATCCATGCTTTTAAATCTCAACATGTTGTCTCTGTGGGGATGACACTATTATTTATAGGTCAGGCAGATATTTACATGGCATTTAGTTTGGTCTCTGGTGTGATTTTGATAAATTTCAAGATACTAATAATGTGGATAATGTCATTGTAAATTCTCATTGCAAATTCCATTGTAAATGAATCATTCAAAACAAGTTCCAGACTAAAACCTGCAGATTTTGCCATGCACAGTCCTTGCTTTGGTGGATCCTATCCAATTCTGATGTCACACATCTGCAATGTCTTCAGATATGGTTATAACTAGTCCTTGAATGCAATAATAGTTTTCCCCCCAAGAGAGTCTCAATTGTACGTGGTTGAATGTGATTGGGATTATTACGGACATTGCCCGCTATCCAATATGGACTGTTTAAATTTGTAGTTGGAATGACAGATTGATCACATGGGAAACAAGATCTTGTGGCCAACATTGGATTGAAGCAATTTAATAACATTTCGTTATTCATTCGGATTTTTCACTATGACCACCTTGAGACTCCTGGAACATAGATTTTAAAATAAATTTTTGTAAGGATGTGGGGAGTTATGCATGGGCTGGAGCAATTGGAAAAAGGGATTTTTTTCTCTCTGTCTCTGCCATAACACTAGAACTCAGTCACCCATGAAACTGATTGGCAGTAGATTTAGGACAGAGAAGCAACAGTACTTTCTATACAAAAGAAAGAGTTTGTTTATAAAATTCACTATCAGGCAATGTGGTGACCGTTAGCCCTGGCTAAGATTTAAAAGGGGATTAGACAAATGGATGGAGCAGAGGTCTGTCACTGGCTATTAGCTATTATGGCTATATGAAACCTCCGTGTTCATGTGCCACTGAATATCAGTAATTGGGGGGCAACAGTGGGAAAGGTCTGTAGCCATAATGCACTTGCTTGAGAGCTTCCCAGAACAATCTGGCTGTCCACGATGGGAGCACAGGTCACTGAACTAGATGTGTCTTTGGTGTGATCAAGCAGGGCTCCTTATGTCCTTAATTGTTCAGGACAGAACTGGACATTAGGAAAACAGGAGTTTGCCACTGAAAATTAAATTCCAGTACTGTTAAATTCCCACCTCAGTTCTGCGTAACCTGTAATAATGGAAACACATGACGTAATATCACATTTTCCTGCTCTTGTTTTACATTATTAACTGCTGCCACCATGTGTGTGTGTGTGTGTGTGTGTGTGTGTGTGTGTGTGTGTGTGTGTGTGTGTGTGTGTGTGTTGTTGTTGTTGTTGTTGTTGTTGTTGTGTAGGTGGGATGAGGATGAATTATATGGTGTTATCATATCTCAAGTTTCCATGACTGCACATTAAAGGCATGCCATTTTCAGCAGCAACTCCATGCTTTTGGTAAATGTACTTCTACCTTCAGAATAAACTCCTTCCAGGGTAATTCCACAAGTATCTTGGAGCAAGTCAAATGGACACCGATCCAATAGAAATACTGCAACAGAATAAATTTAAAGGTGTGTTCCATGTAACATAATCATTAAATGGCTTCTTTAAAGGGGAAAAAAACCCTAATATTGTGATGTGTATTGCTTGGAAATATATGTGGACCCTAGAGACATTTTGCACTGTGAAAGACAGGTCATAAAAGACAGGAGTCCAAAAGATAGGTGACAGCTTATTAACATCTTTTGTTTAATATGCCTGCTGTGTTATGGAATATGTACCCTGTAAAATGCCTTAGTCGTGCAAATCTTAAATAAAAGCTGACAGTGGTATCTCATCGTGGGCCTTCCAACGAGGTATGACAAGTTGTTTGAGGACCATGCTGTTGCTGATGCCATACAAAGTCCTTTGTTGTAGTCGTCCAATTAAGCCCGAGCTAGGAAGACAGTTTGAGATTCTGTTTGACATACAAAGTCAGCTTGGAGGCTATTTTAAAATCCATATCAGAGAGTTCCTGATGGTTTGTGCATGCCTAAGCATACAGAACAAAAGATAACAATGAGAAGTAGTGTACAAGTGAACCAGACCTTGGAGCTAAGCAAACAGTACAAATTGTTCACTCAGGTTTTTTTTTTTAACCTAAGAATTACCTGCCTTGTGGTCATACTCATTTTGCGGGTGAAATCTGCTGATTGAGCTTTATTTTCAAGAAGGAGTCTGACAACAATTTTAAACAAGAGGGTTTTTTTTTTTTAAGTTTCCAGACAATTTTCTCTAATAGCAACTTATTATTTAATAAAGAATTAATACCCTGCCTTTGCATCAATGATCCTCACAGTGATGAATAAAAATGACACTTAAAAGCAGTCGATCAATAAAAACAGAAACTATTCAATCAAAAGTGTGAACAAAGTTTTATGCCTCAATCCTGTCCGGCCTCTGTGCTGGCGGAGTGCTTTGCGACACCGCAGAGGCCTGGCATGCGAGTGCAGAAGCGTCGCTCCGGTAGGGGCGGGGCTGTAAGTATCGCTGCGGTCATAGTCTCTTTACCGAGCGAGGAGGAGGCAGCCCCGCCCCCTCACTGTCCGAGCCAGTCCCCTACGGAGAAAGCCGCAGGCAGGGTCTCTTCCCTGCCGGTTTCTCCGTAGGGGACTGGCTCGGACAGTGAGGGGGCGGGGCTGCCTCCTCCTCGCTCGGTAAAGAGACTATGACCGCAGCGATACTTACAGCCCCGCCCCTACCGGAGCGACGCCTCTGTGCGAGTGGGAAGGGCAGTGTAAAAGTTCTCCCCTCCTCTTTTATCTTCACAACGATCCTGAGAGGTGAAACTGGCCCAAGGTGACTTGCAGTAAAATCTTTTGTATATATATATATTCAGAAGTAAACCTCACATTGCAGTCCGAGTGGATTTTGAAGAATCGGGGTGGTTTGGGGTGGGGAGCAGGTCAGGCTGGGGCTGGAGGAGGCAGAAGGAGGGAGGATCTCGGCAGCAGCCATTCATGATGCATCCTATCCCGCCTGCCCCTCCCAGCTTGGACACACTCCCTGACTCTCCTCAGACATGCCAGCTGGCATAGGTCTGAAGCAGGGATGTGCAGTGTGGGGATGGCAGGTGAGGCAAAACCGCCCCGCCAGAATCCTCAGAAGATTGCCGCAGCTTAACCCTGAGATTGCGTGCGCATGCCACCCGCTTGCACCCGAGTAAGCAGGCGGAACGCATACCGATCACCAGGTTAGGCTGCGGCGATCTTCTGAGGACTCCGGCAGGGTGGTTCTGCTTCACCTGATACCCCCACAACACACGTCCCTGGTCTGAAGAGACCCATTAGAGAGCAGGCGGCCTATGGGGAGGTCAGTAAAAATGTTCTTTACTTACCTTTCCTGGGCCGTCTGGTCTCCTGCCAGCCCATAGCATGCACTAGTCTATGTGCTCTGTCAGTGGCACTGCAAACTCTGGGCTGGCAGAGGGTAGGTTTGGGCTGTCAATGTGCCATCAGGGTGTGGGTTAAGGCCCCATATGGTCCCTGGTGCTGGGCTTTACCCCAGAGCTCCCAGCAACTTGGTGCCATCGCTGATTAAATTTTTTAGATAGAATTTTATTTCCTGTGGACTATACTGTGCTATTGGATGGGGCATTCTGGTTTCTGTTGCAGAGCAATGCATTCTCAGTTACGTAGTGCTCTGCCAGATCAATGGTTTGCAAAGCAAAGTCTCCACCAGTGTCTCTATCCTTCTGCCAGAGTAGATAGTTTCCTACAACACATTTCCTAGTGCTTTGTTCAGCTACTTTAAATGTCCAAAGCAATATGACATCAGCAGCTTATCTTGGTACACTGGTCACAACTTGAGAGCTATTTGTGTCAAGAAGATTGGTTGAGATCTGTTGAGAAGAGTACAGAACAGCCAAGAGCAAAAGTATTGTTTTCCAAGGGTAAGGCAACCATCACGTTTTCTGCATCAGAGTTTTCTGCAGTAACTATATCAATATATGCTCTCCTCTCTCTCTCTCTCTCTCTCTCTCTCTCTCTCTCTCTCTCTCTCTCTCTCTCTCTGTGTGTGTGTGTGTGTGTGTGTGTGTGTGTGTGTGTGAGAGAGAGAGAGAGAGAGAGAGAGAGAGAGAGAGAGAGAGAGAGAGAGAGAGAGAGAGAACATCAGCCATGTTCCTGTTTTTTCTAGACTTATTTTTCTGTAAAGAACTCAGGCACCATGGTGATGAATGGTGCAAAAAATACCTTGCCATATCAGAAAGGCACACTAAGACAGAAAGAGGGATGATGATGCCAAATTGGTTTCTATAACAACAGAAAGAGCAGACTTTATACCCAGTAATGAATAGATCCAAAAGAGACATCATTACCCTTTGTATAAAGGAACTGATTTTCTTTGCATACCACTAGAAAAAGCAATAAGGGTGCACGCTTGCTCGCTTGCTCACACACGCACACACACACACACACACACACACACACACACACACACGAACGCACACACACACAGTATCTTACAATCAGCACTCATAAAGTCTCCATTCTGTGGTCTGGGTGGTTTGAGAATGATTGCTTACTTAATGAATGTATTAGGCATATCAAATTCTATCCAGGCATAAGAAGAGAGAAGGAAACAAGATGATGAATATGCTAAT
Organism: Plestiodon gilberti rubricaudatus; assembly: GCA_026170595.1. NCBI lineage: Eukaryota > Metazoa > Chordata > Lepidosauria > Squamata > Scincidae > Plestiodon > Plestiodon gilberti. The sequence goes on from JANXHW010000002.1 coordinate 46,021,832, forward strand.
ATAAGCACAAATGGTTTGGGATCCACGTTCTCTCTTTTGGGCCAAGGATAAAGTAATAGCCAGAAAAAACAAAACCCAAACAATATATTCAACTTTGCCTATAATTGCCCTTTCATTTCCAAATTCCCCCTTCTACGAGAGCATAAAACCAGCATCCCAGCAGACATGGAGCAATCTCGGACACACACATCTTCTCAAATTTCAACCCTAACTGTTGCTATTAATAAAAGGGTATGACACTGTTCCTTCAGTGTGCAGACAGGGAAACCTCTCTGGACTTGATTAATCTTCAGCTGCCATTCAGACAATTTATGCCTCTTTATGGGCTTGCCTCAAAAGATTTGTGATTTGCAGGGCTTGGATGCAGTTATGCAATACATCTGAGCCTCTTCCCCAAAGCTCCATGTCAGTGGAGTACCCCTTCAAAAATGTAGCTAGTCTGAGTATTAGAGGGTGATAGTTTACTAGAATGCTCAGAATATGGGAAAATATCCGTCCTCTTCTCACATAATTCCTCCTGCCTTGACTGACCACTGGGGGGAGGAGCAGATTGTCCTCTCTAGCCCTGAGGTCACTATGCCCACAGACAGTCCATGCCCCTGGGGACAAGTGTTTAGCTTCAATGGGAAAGAGGATTTATCTTCATGCTTTCTTCAGGAAGGGAACCGTGGTTGCTTAGTGGTTAAGTCGCTGAATTGCAGACCGGAAGGTCGGTAGGTCAGCAGTTCAAGACCCAAGTGCCGCGTGACGGAGTGAGCTCCCGTCTCCTGTCCCAGCTCCTGCCAACCTAGCAGTTTGAAAGCAAAAAATTGCAAGTAAATAAATAGGTACCGCTGCAGTCGGAAGGTAACAGTGTTCTATTAATCACGCCGGCCACATGACCACAGAAGCATCTTTGGACAGTGCTGGCTCTTTGGCCTTAGAAACGGAGATGAGTACCACACCCTAGAGTCAGACACGACTAGCGTCCGAGCAGGGGATACCTTTACCTTTACCTTTCTTCAGGAAAGAAACCTGGACTATAAAATTTCCCACTTGCAAATACTATTTCGATAAGTTCCTTTCTCATGAGCATTTGGCCATTGAGCATATGTGTAAGCCAGTGGGTGTGGTAACATCAGAGGTATAGAGGCAGAGGCAGCACTACCTGGGACACCACCCAACATCAGATCTACTGCCGTCGTCACTGCCATGAAGCTTAAAAAAACACACACCACATTTTTCATGCTCCGTCATGTAGTTTTCTCCAACTTGGAAGTGTGGGACTTCTGGTTTTATGTAAAGCGGCTGCTTGAACAAAAGTTCATGCATTTCTCTGTAAATAAAAGTGGAAATCCCGCACTTCCAGGTTTGTGAAATCTGTGCGATGGAGCATGGTAAGGAAGCGAATTATTTTCTTCCGGCTCAAGTGAGTGGGAAGTGGATCAATAAATCTCACACTCACAGCAGGCTGGAGGGAGGCAGTGGCAGACATGGGGTGGGCACCCCAGATCCACTGTTCCTTTGCCCCCCCCTGCCAGCTGCCACTGATGCAATTTGCATAAGTTTGCTTCATGGTTGGGCCAGCCATGGCTGGAGGTGGCAGTCCTGCTCTGCCTCCCCACATTCAGTTGTAAACATGTGGGGGAATGACATGAGAAGAGGGCTATTGCTGCATAAACCCCACTTCCCTAAGCAGTGAAAAGTTTCAAGAGACAGTGCTATCAGGCTTGTTTTCCTTTGGACGAGAGAGAGCGCACTGCAGACTAGAATTATTCAAGCAGAAGACCACAAGTGGCCCCTTGTGGCCCCTTCACATCCCCACCTCCTGCCCTCCCCTATCCTCCCAGAAACCCCCCTCCTTGCCCATGATACATCCCCACTTCCAATGTACCTGTGCTTATGAAACCCCCTGGAGATGCTGCTGCGCATGCTGCTGCTATTTGCAGCAGCAGCCCAGAAGCGTGTGACGGTGGCCTGTCTTTAGCGCTGCCATAAAGGACTTTGCGCTGCTGAAATGTTAGTTCTGGCAGCACAAAACTCTAATAGTACTGGGGGCTGTCTGTCTATATTTCATACATGCGCACATGTGACACACATTTCCTCCCTCCTGTTAGCTGGTCATTTTCTCCAAATACCTGATGTTTGATGGATATTTCAGTCAAACACCCAGAGAGATTTCCAACTATCTTCTAAGAATTAACTGACCATTCTGGGCTATGTACCAATGTACTGTACCTAACAACTGATCACCAGTATCCCCAACAAATGCAATCATCATTTTACCATTCTAGTAATAGGCATTCCCCCCCCCCCCACTCTGTACTTCTCTATCTTCATTTCGCAGTTCACATTGTACGCTGTTCAAGGGTTATAGCTTTATATAGCAAGGTGGCTCTCCGACACTCGGAAGTCGATTCATAAACAATGATTTCAAGGGTTTATTTAGCACAAATGACTCCAAAGGGAGAAAATGGGCAGATAAAGATATTTTCATTACTACTTTCAGACCTCGTACCCATTGAACAGTCCTTTTAAAGATAATGTGATGAAGCCTGAGCAAGTGGAGGAACAATTTGTTTCAGGATTGTTTAATCAGAACAGTTTTCCATGGACAGAAGGCAATTAAAAGGTTCACTATGGCGACTTCATTTGCAGCCTGTTTTTTGGACAATGTAGACTTGACCTATGAATAATTCAAGATAGAAATTAGGATGTAAATACAAATAATGCATGAATGCGACAAATTAACAACAGGAATGGATGAGGAAATCTCAGCAACTTTACAGAACCTTTAGAATCAATGGGAGATGATGTTGTAACCGTGTTGCTGGATGGGGTAAAACCCTGTATGGGGTCCCCTATAGCATGCCCTGCCCACCCCAGGACAGTACACTGGGTGCTACTGATGCCATCAGTACTGAGGGTTCAAGGCTTGGCCCAGCAGGGTGGGCTCGCCGATGGGTGTGGCCTCTTGGCCAGTGCTCAACCTGGCTAACCACAGATGCTACCACTGATGGGAGAGACTTAAGAAGCTAACCAAAGTTAAATCATTTTGAAGCTCTAGCTGGGACAATTGGGCAGGTGCTTAACTTATGCAACTGCCCAACTCTCCCAGCAAGAACTTCAAAATGATTTTACTTTGGATAGCTTGGGCCCAATCTTGAGGCTGATGGATATTTTAGTATCATACATATTTTCAGCAACCATTTGTAAAGTTTTGAGTCTCCAAAAAAGAAGTCAAACACCCCCCCCCCATTGTTCAGGATTCATATCTTTATCTGTTATTAGTATTTCTCTGTGCTGTATTAGATTAAACAAGCTGCAAATGGTGCAATGCTAAGGCAGGGAGGGGAAATGTTGACAGTCTGGCCTCCAAATGACCTATTGAATCTTCCCCTTTCTGTCAAACTGGTCGTAAGTGGCCCCAATACAGTTAGCAAAGGGTTGGCTTTTTCTAGAACCGCCGCCAATTAGGGCCATTGAAAAAGCACACGCCGTTAGCATTACTGCAGTCATTTTCTAGCCCTAGGTAAACATGATACTTTTCAAAAGGAGAACAGAACATTTCCCTTGGAAACAAATATTTTCACTGAAAAATGAATGAAACTGTACAGGCATCCTGAGCAAACAACAGATGAATCAAATCATCTGCCATATTATTCCATTCAGATTTTTTCCCCTGACACCTGTTCTCCCATGGGAGAGGGGACTGAAACTCAATGAAAGTAAAATATGTACTGAAAGAAAGATATAGAGTCAAATCTATAAAATATGGGAAATGAATGATGGAGCGGAGATCAATGCAAAGTTCATCAGAGGGGAACATATTGAACGATGGTCAACTATCAAGGTGCTTAGACTGACTTGATGAAGTTTCCTTTGAAACAGGGAGCCATGATTCTTAAGATGCCCCTCACAGACACTTGATAACCTTTGTATAAGAATGTTAGGACTATTTTGGCTTAACAATTTACTTGCGAAACAGCTAGGTAAAAATGATTAGATCTGAATTGAAGATTTTCCACATATAGCTTTTCAAAACAAATTGCAGGAATCCTCCTTTATTTGAGAATATTCAAGAGTTTCCACAAGACACGTTACAGTTCTCAGGGGCGTTTTGCACTTTCCTATTTCATTTGTTCTCACAACAAATCTATGAGGTAGTTTATTATATTTTGCATTAGACACGGTAAGTCTAGGGTGAGATTGTGCCTATGTACTTGCCAAGTCCACTTAGTGAGTCGACGGCTGAGCTGAGATGTGAATCCAGTCTCCCAGGTCCAACCCAATAGGCGATGACTTAAAAAAAATCACATGCAAGTGGATATATATTAAAACAGACCTCCAGGGCAATAATACCATCATGCTCCCGGAAATCAAAAGCTCAGCAGCTTGATATGGTGGTGGCATGAGAGTTCATCACATGATGACTCCTTGCAGACAGTTTGCTTCCATAGAGGCCATCAAGTGATGACTGCAGACGTTTCCTTTCAGGAGAAAAAGAAAGGCTTGCCTGAACCCATTCAAGGTCTGGCATAGATGCAGCTGACTTTGACTTTTCCATACATAATGATGTAATTAATTTGCTTTTCTTTGAGAAAATTAAAGGTTGGCTGTTAAAACAAGTTTGCATTCTCTGTTTTATTCCCAGTCCATTAGTTCTGTTGTCTCTGAAGAAAAGCTGTAAACGCTGATGTTCAACAGTTTAATAGAAAAGTTTTGCTGTGCATACTACGGAGTGACTTCTGAAAAGGTTATGCCAGCGTACACTCGACTATGACTTTTAATTAAAGTGTTTAATTGTTGCCAGGTGTGTAACAGTATTGCTAAATGTAAGGCCTAATTGTTTATTCTTCCCTCTTTGTTATAAATTGAATAGATTTGCGAATGCATTAGTCAGAAAATGAGACTCAGGAGGCCTGCTCATACACAGTGCGATTCTCCTTCAGAGGTCAGAATAAAGTATTGTTTAAAGCTACTCACGTTTACTGGTACATCTATGGTGGTACAAAGCTACGTACAGTGTGCCGAGAGAGAGAGAGAGAGAGAGAGAGAGAGAGAGAGAGAGAGAGAGAGAGAGAGAGAGAATTAAAAAAAAGTATACCATGCTCTGCTTTTCTTTTCCAATCACGGGACACTCAAAGCAACTAATAGAATAAAACAATAAAATCAAATGCAATATCATTAAAAAAACAAAACTAACAGTGCAATCCTACCCAGCTCCTCCACTGGTGCAGCCACTTTGGAAGGGAAAGGGGATTTACCGTATTTTACGCTCCATAGGACGCATCGGTCCATAGGACACATGCATCCTATGGAGCATAAAATAGAGAAAAAAAGGTTTTTACTTACCTGGGCTTGGTGGCGCTTTGGGGAGGCCTGTGGGGGCTTCAGGGAGGCCTGCGCGAGCCTCTGCAGGCCTCCCTGATGTTCAGTTCGGGAGAAAACAGCAATTTTCGGCCATTTCCGGAAGGAGCTGGGTAGGATTGCGCTGTAAACAACATACTACTAAGTCCAGAGCAGAGACAAACAAACAAACAAACAAGAGACAGAAGAACAGATTTAACTCTCAGAGAGATTCAAAGCCTGCCTAAAAAGAAATGTTTTCAGCAGGCAGTGGAGCACTAGGATGGATGGATAGTGCCTGATTTCACACTGAAGGGAGTTCCATAACATTTATCTCTTGAGAAAATGGAGAGGGATGTCTAGAAAGGCCTTCAGTGTTGTTTTTTAATTTTATTGTCAGATCTGAATATTTATTTATTATTTATTTATATACATTATTTTTACCCCGCCTTTCTCCCCGAAGGGACCCAAGGCGGCTTGGGATGACAACATAAGGATTGAATAAGGATGACAACACCACATAATACTAACCAAGAACTTGATGGTGATGATGATGATGATGATGATGACGATGACGACGATGATGATGATGGTGTTGTTTTTAAAGTTTTTATTGTTTTACAGTTTTTATGATTTTTTTCTTTTTGTGTACATGGCTTTTACTCCCATTAATATGACTAATTCTATTATTATTATTATTATTATTATTATTATTAATAATAATAATAATAATAATAATAATAATAATAATAATAATAATAATAATAATAATACAGTATTTATATACTGCCTTTGTTCATTGGATTTCTCTTCCGACTTTAATTCAAGGCAGTTTACATGGGCGGGCAATCTAAACCGAAGTGTTTTTACACATAAATGTTCTAATCTTTCATAGAATGCTCATTCTAGGTGGTTTCCTTCATGGTCTGGCCTATTTCTGGCATTTTTTTTCTGGCAAAAATTATAAATACAGTGATGCCTCACAAGACAAATGCCTCTCACAACAAAAAAACTCGCAAGACAAAAGCATTTTGCAAGTTTTTTGGTGACTCGCAAGACAAATTTTCTTGCAAAAACAATTTCGTCTTGTGGAACACTCAGCTCCTAAAGCCACAATCTATTCAAATGTTAAAGTATTCAAGAGGGTTAGCAGACTGCAAACAGTACAGCCCGAGGCCACACCGATTATCACCCGACAAATAGCTAACACCAGCAGAGATAAAACTACCATCCTGAAAAACTTCCCATCCTAGTAGGTGTACTGATTAAGACCCTACCCATTCTTCGTTTTGGCCCGGAAGCGGCAGCAGCAACTCGGCACAGGCTGTCTGCCTGCCTGCTTCGAGTCTCTTACTGACTCACACAGGAGCCGCCCTCACGCCGAGGAAAGCCTCTTCAGCTGTTGCACGGCCGAGAGGTAATGGTGCATTTAGTGGTGCCTGCTCCGCCCCTTAGCCTGGCCGGCACCGCGGCAGGAGGATACTGTAGGCGACAGCTACACTTGCCATTTGAATAAAGTATTCAAGAGGGTTAGCAGACTGCAAACAGTACAGCCCGAGGCCACACCGATTATCACCCGACAAATAGCTAACACCAGCAGAGATAAAGGCAAAGCAGAGATAAAACTTCCCTTCCCTTCCAGAAACGGTGTGCATTACTAGAGCGGAGCTCTGTGAACTGTGAGTACTGTAAATACTTAAAAGTAAATAGCACGGCAGGGGAGGTGACTCGCAAGACAAAATTATTCGCAAGACAACATGACTCACGGAACAAATTACTTTTGTCTTGCGAGGCACCACTGTATTTATAACGTCTTCCAGTGTTATTCAAATTTTCCTCTCCCTCTCCAAGTCCACACTAAGGGCATCACTATTTTAAGAAATCTTAACCAGAACCATCCTAGCCTTCCCTTACCTGGTTTTCCATTACTGCCTGACTCCTTTCAATCTACCCCTGTTATTTCTGTTAATACCTGACCCCTTGGCCATGTGGTGCCCCAATGTCACAGAGGATCCTGGAGTTCCAGTGGTTGAGTTCCTCAAGTCCTAAAGAGATTCAGGTGAGGAGGAAAAATAGGAGATAACAAGGAGGCAGGGCCCCTCCAAGGCAGTTGATGAAAGTAACTGGAAGGAGTGGAGGCCTGGCTAGGACAAGGAAGTTAGAAAAGGAAGAGGTCCCAAGGAATTAGAAGAAGAGTAGAAAGCCAAATGAAAAGTCTAGGTCTAGGAATAATTAAAAAAAAAAAAAGAAACCAGGGAGAAAAATAGACTGAACTCTAAAGGTGAAGAAGGATGAAATGTATATATTGACCTGATGAAATAAAATTATTAGTAGATGAAGAGGCCACTGGAAAGCATCTGTAGCTGCAATCCTATGCTTGCTTCCTTGGGACTAAGCCCTATGAGCTCATTAGATTGTCTTAGGCAAGCCCACCCCAGCTATAAAATGGGAATCATAATACTTACCTTTCAGGGTTATTATAAGGAAAACCACAATAGATTATATGAGAAGTGCTTCTAACACTCAGAAGCACTATACAAATGCAGAACATTATTGTTGTTTGCTGGTATGATGATGATGATGATGATGATGATGATGATGATGATGATGATGTTTTGTTTTTATTTTTAAAACAAAAAGGATTAGAATGAACATCATTTAAGACTCAGTGGACACCTGGAAAAGATATGACAGCTTGATCCTGGCGAAGCAAGCACTCCGTGGGCCTATGGTTTCACATTTTCATGGCACTGGGTGAGTAAGCAGTGCTGGCGCGGAGGCCGGCGCTGCTCACTCTGCTGCCTGGCGCCATCCTGGACGTCGGACGCAGGTAGGTGCTGTGCCGGGAAGTGGGAGGGCGTGGGCAGGGCAGGCTGGGGTGGCGGGTAAGGGGGCCATTGGCCAGCCAGGTCTGGGAGGAGGTGGTGATATCGGGGCTGTGCTGTGCTGATATCCACACCCCCTTTCTGGGCCTGGCCAGCTTTACATATACAGTTTTACATATACAGCTTTACAAATAGCTGGCTAAATAGCTGGCGTGCATCCGAGGAGGTCCATTGGGGCATCTGGGGCTTCACCGACAGAAGGGGACAAATGTCCCCTTCCCCTGAGGTGAGCCCTGGCCCCACCGGTGCGGATCGCATCTTGCGCAGGATGCAGCAGCTGGCCATTTAGGCTGACTGGTGCAACTTGCACAGGATGTGAGAGTGATCACGTTGTTTTTCAATCAAATATTGTTAGATTTGAATTACAAACATAAATAGTTATCTATTTTAAATTTAGCAAGAATGACCTACAAAAACTAGGGATGTGCAATATATCCATATAGACATGGTTCTCTTTAAAGCAGCTCCAAAGTGGGGTGGTTCAGTTGGGAGAGTGATTCCTTCCGAATCAAATGTTCATCCCCCAACAAGCACACCATTCCAGAATAAAACCTCGAAAAGTCAATTGATGTCACCACGCAATTGTTGAAGGATGCAGTTAGATCATGGCACATGCTAGGGCCATTTTGCTTCTTCCTTTTCCTCAATTTCTCACAATTATTCTATTGTGACTTTTCGAATCACCCTGGTAACAGAGTGCCTACTCAGAGTACATAATGCATAATTGGAAATGCTTGTGTGTACTTATATCTTGTCCACCTTCTCTTCTAAAGTGCTGGCCAGGAATTGTGTCAAAGTAGCCTCTTTGTGACGGGGGCCTTCAGACGCTTGTGCTGTCCCATAATGTGTTGTCAGATCTGCTGTTATCTCCAATACTGCAGCAACAGCTCCTCTAAATATGCTGCACAGAGTGGAGAGTACTTTCATCTTTATGTGTTTGAGTGTTCTGTGAAATACACACTTGTAAATCAGGGCGACGGTTTTATGTTTCCCACCTACAGAATCAATCTTTTAAAAGCCATTTACAAGGCCTCTGTTACTTTTTATTCTGTTCCGAAGTACATCTGTTTGCAAAATTAAGAAAAAAAAACTCTGCACCTCACATGGGTGGGGCCCTATTAGCTGAAGCACAGGTATTGGCATTACACATACTGTACCACCTATCGCTTTGCCTGCCTTGAAGGCATCAACTGAAATGCACTCCTCTCTTTCTGGCATATGTTTGGAAACCTCTACAGGAGAGAATGTATGGGAAACGTTCATGCCATCACTGCTTATTAGCCACAAACTGAACGGCATTAAGCATTGCCATGAGTTCTTAGATGATTTAAGAATAAATAGCTGCAGGAGGCATTCATAATATGTAATGGGTGCTTTAGATCAAGAATTTCATGCTGTTTAATTAATACAAGGGCAAGAGTTATTTATTTCCACCCAACCTTCTGGAAATGACACAAATATTGTCAAGACTTCCATTTTGGAATCATTACACCTTTTTTGTCACTTGTTCTATACTATATCACATTAACATGGCATCATGTATAGTAATTCGTTGTAAAAGAGACTGTTACTTCTCAGGCAAGAGATCTGCTAGCAATTTTCTGAGTGATGATTATATCTCATTTGAAGCCAAAGGGCCCAAGAGGGGCCGATGTCAAAACATTCCCTTTATTCATGAAGTATTCCACACATCACATCACATCACACCACACATGGCTTGCATAGTACGAGTATTGTGTTTGAACAATGTAGCACAGAGCAAATGGAACTCCTTAAAATGCTCCCAAGCTTTCTCAGCCTCCCCCTACAAATCACAAGCAAATTGGACCTGCGTACATTTGTGCTTGTGGGAATCTTGAATGACAGTATCTAAATATTTTTAAAACCCAATGCCTGGCCTTTGGAACAGACCTCCACGTCTTCTCCACTATGCAACATCCCATTCATCATTCACAGACCCCTTTTAACAAATTCCTTCTGTGAGGTCTAGCATAATCCACCAAGGGTATGAAATATAGTCATGAAAAGAACAAGCTGTTTTACAAGGAAGAAGAAAGAGACTACAAAATATAAGGTATCTGTATTTATTTTAAAGATATATATTTGTTTATATCAATTTCTTTATATCTATATTTGCTTCCCCTAAGACAGTTGTTCCTATTGTAATTTGTTTGTGTTCCATTACATAGAGCAAGATGGGCAGCCCAATCCTAATGTTTCTGGGCAAGGAGGGGTTGGGGAGGGAGGCAGAATGGGGGAGGGGATTACCAATGGCACTCACGTGTGCCAGTCCTTCCTCCTCCCCTCCCCTTCCCTCTCCTTTACTCTCCTGGCACAGATCCAAGGAGACCCATTGGGGTAGCAGAGGCTTACCCCAAGGTAAGGGAATAAACGTTCCCTTACCTTGAGGACACCTCCAGACTCTGGATGCAGTGTGCACTCTGTTTGCGCGGCTGCATTGTTGGGGGAGGATTTAGTTAGGATTGGGCCCTAAGTCAGATTACTTTTCCACAAGACAACTTTTGCTGCAGTCTTGAGTTCACTTGCATAGGAGTTCTAGGAGTTTCATTGAGAAGCATGGTCCACTGAAGTCAATGAGACTTTCTGTCCAGCAAAGATATCAATAAATATAAGGAGCTGCTTCATATTGAGTCAGATCATTGGGCCACTGAGATCAGGATTGCTTATGCTTCCTGGCAGCAGCTCTCAATAGATTTGGACAGAGGTCTTTCTGAGCCTTACCTAGTGATGCCTGGAATTGAACTTGGGACTTCTTACATGCACAACATGTATTCTGTCACACAAGCCCCTCCCCCAGATTTAAGGTTTGAATCAGTCAGCCCACTAACACATGAGTAATACTTAGGGTGGATTAAGATTCCATTCATGTTGTCAACGACACAAAGATTTGATCCACTGATGGCTGCTGACGGAACATATTAAACAAATTGACAAGAACCACCACATTAGTTTGACAAGACTAGGCTGTCTTATGCCCAGGCAGTTACTATGCGAAAAACATGATTATAAACATCTACTTTAGGATGGTTTCAGAGTAATGTCTGTGTGCTAAAAATATTGGGGGTCCCTATGTTGCATTCATATGGGTCATTAGTGTTTCATTCATAAGGTGACCATAGTGTGACCAAGTTAAAATGAAAAAAAATATTCCCATTGATAGATACAATACTGCTTTAGTATTACTAAAATTACTTTTGTTACTACTCTCATAAATACTGCCTTCTACTACTGCTTACTAGTTCTAGTAAACCTCTACTGTATTACTTGCCATTTATTACTAAGATAGATATTGCCTTCTACTACTAAAAAAATCTTAAATTAAGATGCAGGTGCAATAGCTGGTGCAAGTCCGCGTTGATCTGTGCAGGCAGGTCGGGTTCAGGAAGGGGATTTGGATACGGTGCATGCCAGCGCCACTGATCCTGTCCCCTCCTGGACCCGATCCACCCACCTTGCCCTCTACATTGCCCCACCCAGTTCTGCCCTATCCTCGCCCCATTCCACCCCCTGCGCAGGACTCACCTGTTCTGGTGTGCGTCCCTGTGGCCACTGGTGACAGTGGGAAGGCTCTGGCCAGCCTGCCAGCACATCTGGAACTAACTCTGTCACAAAGAGCTTTACGGCCCTATGAGATCTTTTATGGAGTGAACTTATCAAGGGACCTTTGTTATTTGATGGCTTTTGATAACTTAACTCCAGTCCTAGATGGGTGCATCTTTTGTTCGTGCACCTGTTGATAGTAGCTCAGGAGGCCAGTTTCTCCAGTAGTATGGCTCCTTGATTGAGTTTTGCCATAGAGTGGGTGATCAGGACAGCTAAGTTTGGAGATCGTTCTTTTATTCTGTTAATGCTTGTTTTTCCCAAGTCAGGAAGCTCCTAGGAGGTGGCTTATGTCCCAAAATCAAGTTTTCGGTGCAAGGAAGGTGTAGTTGTCCATGGAATTTGGGGGCAATTGAGGTTTCATCCCTAAGCTAGTCTAATAGAGTGTAGTGGTAGTGGGTTGCTCTGATCAATCAGAGGTGTGTCCTTTCTGGCTATAGATCTGAGGTCTCTGTTATCAGTCCTGTTTTCTAGCACCATGTTACTGGCCAGGGCAATGCACCCAGCACACCACACCACACACACACACACACACACACACACACACACACACACACACACACACACACACACACACACACACACTTTCTTGCACACTTCAAAATAAAACAAAATTAAAAAGGCTATCAGGCAATGATAGATAGATAGATCTAGTAGAAGTTGAAAGAGTAATTTGTTTTTCAGTGAAAGAAGATTTACTGTCGCCAGTTCAGTGCAGAAGGAGGAGATTTGCTCTTTTTCTAACTGAAATGTAATTATTCAAGGAAAGCAGAATGTGGTTTTACGGAATGAAGTTAAAATAAGATAATGTTACACATGCATTTTAGTAGGCGCAGATAACCAGGGTCTCTGTTTCAACATGCAACCTCAAACATACAACAGTCTATATCCAATCACATTTTGAGACATCTGTTCAGTAATGATTTGGAAGAGAGATTGTTACCTACTGAAACAGATGCCTGACTTATGTTTCAAGGTCTATTGAGTTAAGCTAACACTATTCATTACAATGTTAGGAATACAGATAGGGACTAAATGGAAAAAAAATGTTATTAGATTTTCATCAGTTAAATAAAAAATTACTTGCTGAAAAAAACTTCTTTAGAGAATTCACAAGCATTGGAAATTAAAGTCATTCAAAATTGTGAGTGGAGACATTAAGCCTACTCAGAAGATTAAATTAAGAAGGGAAGTTACTGCTGTTCCCAAGTATCCCTGAAGTTTACTTTAATTTACAACTTAATGAAACACACACCTAAAACTCCCAAGAGGAATTTAAGTTGTAGGAGTGCAGTTATTTCATCTATCTTATTCAGTTATGTAGACTGATTTATGGCCCAATTCTATCCAGGATTGGGCTGGTATGCAGAGGCATCTACAACAGCAGAACACAGTGTGCCACCGGAAGCCATTTTAGGAGTGCTGCTCCAATCTGTGACAGCGTGGGAGGATCGCTGCTTGACTCAGGGCACAATCCTGAAAGAAAAGCTGGCGACATGATGAGCGTTCTGTCGCCAGGAGACGTCGCGAAAGTGCCGTAAAGCACGTTTGCAATGACATGGGAGCAAGGAAGGCAGGCGCAGAGGCTGGCCTCTCTTGCTCTGTCGCCAGAGCGCCCATGCGGCCGCCAGACGAGGTAAATCGGAGTCCGGCGGACACGGGGGCGTTTCGGTGGGCATGGGAGGGGGGGCCATTGGCCTAGCTGGCCCGAGAGGGGGCGAGGGATGGTCCCCACTGGTCGTTACATCGCCTCCTCTACTTCCGCCAGCTATTTAGCTGGCGGAAATCTGAGGAGGCCGATAGGGCCGACCTGGCTTTACACCCGGGGAAGGGGATGAGCGTCCCCTTCCCCGAGTAGACCTCTAGCCCAGCGGCAGTATGGCCGCCAGGGCTCAGGATCCGGCGGGCAGCCATGGGCCACTGGCCGGATCCTTGCGCTGGATTGCGCTGCCCTGAAGGTAAGTCTGATGGTAGCAGGGATGGGGTGGTTTTTTTTGTTTTTTTTTGTAAAACAGGGAGGGAAAAAGGCAGAACGGAGAGGAGATGGGGCAGGGAGGGGGTGGATTGAGGCTGGGAAGGGGTTGGTATTGGTGGCAGTGGTGCTGTCGATATCCTGTCCGCCTTCCCAGCCTTGATTTTCCTTCCTTGGTCCACTTGGACTTATGCCAGCAAAGTACCGTATTGTCCCGAGTATAAAACGCACTTCCCCCCTAATTTAACTTTTTAAACTAGGGGTGCGGAGACGCGTTATCTTCAAAGCAACTAATTGAAGTGATTCTCGGGTGATTATCAGCTGCTTGCTGAGTTGCGTCTTTGCAGAGCGCCTGCTTTTCAGCTCCGTTTGCAGGGCTTTGCATCTCTGGGATGCAGTGGGCTCCTTCTCTGCGTTTTTAGTGGAGATAGGCAGAGAAGCAGCGGGCTCCTTCTCTGCCCTGCTTTGTAAAGCAGCATTTAGCTGCTTTGTAAAAACAAGCAGGAACACACATCTCTCCCCTTGTACAGGCTGTAACCCTTTCCAGTCTGGAATAAGTTGTTAATTTTCATTCTCTGATCTGCTGGGTTTTGTATCCTCTTGTAAAGCAAGATCACATACGCTTTCATCCCCCCCCCCTTCCCCAGGCAATGAATGGTTTAGGCTGTAATCCTGTGCACACTTTCCTGAGAGTAAGTTCCATTGAGAACAGTGGGACTTGCTTCTGAGTAGACATGCACAGGATTGCACTGTTCGTTTAAATCACTGGCATATATTTAATGCCAGTGATTTAATTAAAGTTTTTTAATAGCACCAAACTTTAAGGGTGCAACTTATAATCAGGTGCGTCTTATACTCGGGACAATATGGTAGGTGGACAGATGCAAATAGACCCATGCAGGCGGTGGAGGGTTACCCCTTGAGAAGGGAACAAATGTTCCCTTACCTGGAGGAGACCTCTGGTGCCTGAAACATCCCCGTGGGATACCGCACATGCCCTGTTGGAATGGCTGCATCAGTGCAGGGAGAGTTAGGTAGGATTGGGCTGTTAGACATCACTAGAATGTGTGAGAAGAAGATAACAACCAGGCTTGAACATGTGTACCAGCTAACTAGCATGAGATGCTGTCAAAATATCATTGTGATATCAGCTTAATAGTGCTTTTTTATAACACTGCTTCAGTACACAAAACGCTGGTCAGGGCTTCATTCTAGAATTCACTTGCAGTGTCAAAGCTAATCATTTGAGAAGTGATCACAATATTGCCTTTAACTATGTGCAGAGAGACTTACTTTTAACTAACTATAACCAGCTCCCCACTGGTATGAGAATAGTGTGTAGGGCTTCCAAATCAGAGGTTGTGACATCAAAACCTGCATTGGTTTTGACTGGCTGCCTACGGGGCCAAGGGCAGCCAGATCATCTTCAGAAATACAGGTTGGCCCCCATATCCGCTGGGGATATGTTCCAGGTCCCTCCGTGGATACTTGAAACCATGGATAAGAGCAAACACCCCTTCCATGGTTTTCTGAGGGGCCCCCCACCCTGCCTCCCCTGCAGGCAGGCATGCTTGCCCCCCAAGCTCTTATTTTTCTTTCAGCAAGCTTTGTTTCTTCCTTAAAACAAACAGAGAAGCAGCCTCCATTGCAGGCAAGTAGAACGAGACTAAGTCCTAGAGAGGCTCTGCAAGGTTTCTGTTAACCTTGCAGAGTCTCTCTAGGACTTAGTCTTGTTCTACTTGCCTGCAATAAGCAGGCAGAGGCTGCTTCTCCTGTTTCTTTAAGGAAGAAACAAAGCTTACTGGGAAAAAAGTAAAAGCCTGGGGGGGGTCCCCACGATCCGTGGATAACTGAAACCGTGGATAGCGAATCAGTGGATATGGGGGCCCACCTGTATTCTGTGTAGTTTCTCTTCGCAGATCATGTGCCCATTATGATTTAAGTATTGCTGTTTAGATGCCAGGTAAAGGATTATGAAGTTAAATGTTCCTTAATATCAGTTAGACATTTGAGAATTTGAGAATTTGCTCACAATTATGTGGAAAAGAGAAAAGGATGACCTTGTAAATAAGGTTTAACATTTTCACATATATGTGAAAGTATTGGCGTAGAATGGGAGGAACTAGGACAAACTGTAAAGTATGTGGGGAAAAAACCTAAAGTACAGGGGAAACAGAGAGTATGCAAACTTGAACAAAGAACTGTATATGTCAACTGTATATGTACTATCAATATATGTGATAGTACTGTACAAATGACACAATAGGTGATAAGAGGACTGGAAGTACCCGTACATTGATACCTTTATTGAGATCATTGTCAAGCAAAACTGCATGTGTGTCAGTCTCAAAGTAACTAATGAAAAAGTGAAATCACTTCCTTCTGATGGATACTGAAGCAACTCTTTTCATTGGTATCAATCATAAATCACAACATAAAGAGAGACACATATGAAAAACTGAATTTGGATTTTTATTTTCTGACTAGTTTAGAAAGGTGGAGTGGCTGATGAATCTATGAAACTGAGAGAAGGGACTGTAGCTAATTGGCCAAGGGTCCTGGCAGCCCTCTGGATGTGATTGTGACCACTTCTGGTTTTTGTCTGAAAACAGGAAGTGGTCACAAACATGTCAGAGCGGTGATCTATAGCACAGGGAGGCACGCAGAGGGGGCCGCGGGCCTCCCCGCAGCTTCTGGAGGGCTGCCAGGACCCCGGTTAGTTAAGAGCATTTTGTCTTTGCCGGTGGCACGATCCCCGTGAGCAACGCTGACGCTGTCGCGCTGCCCCCCCCCCTTAAGGGAGCAAGGGCTAGCAGCTGGTTCTCCTGGTGGGTCGTGATCCACCAGTTTGAGAACCATTGCTATAAAACAAGTATTCATAATCTAAACCAAAGTTAAAATGGCACAGTTGCAGATAGAAATAAGTTGTTGGTCCCTAGAAATTTGAGTTGCAACAAACTGAAAATTTGGTTACCTGTTTGTGCTATCTGTGTTTAGATGAAACTGGAGATGTTTGCTTTGTTTAACTTTTGTATTTATTTTACCTTGGTATCTTCTTGAAAACGTCCGGAAAGAAAAAGAAAGAATGGATAAATAAATAAATAAATAAATAACAATGCAGATTTTATCCCTAGATTTCTCCGTAACACATCTCTGTCGGATATTGTTTACAGAATTGTGTACTGCTTTACAGAAGGACGGTCAAATTGGGCTGGCTACTTCAGAAATAGAAATGGTAGAAGGGTAGAATGGAGAAGTCAAGTACCTATATTGATTGATTGTTAGCCACCCTAAGAGCAAGGCTGATAGGGCACAGCATAAATTCACACACACACACATATAAAAATTTAGCTGAACATCTGCAACTTTCTGTAGTTTGCCATTAGGCACAGTTTTACATTCTTAGCACTACCAAACTTTTCACATTTTTCTCCTGGGCAATAGACTCTTCTCCATTGGAATGAGTTGGATCTGGCACACCATATTTCATATGGGAAATGATGACTTTAGATTCTTGCAGCCCCTAAAACAATTGTTTCAGAAACAACAAATCACTCTTTGCTCCTTTCTTATTCATTGTGATATTGTTAATCAATGCTTGCACTCTTGTTAACAAATCTTGATGCCCCTAGGTATGTGAAACATGCATTATTCCATTGCTGTCCAGCTTCCTGAGTGCCATTCGCTTTCAAAAAAGAAAAAGAAGAGTCAGTTTGAAGGTTGTGGGGAAGCAGCTGAGTTTAAATTCAGTTTGGAGCTTAACAAAACTATCTTGGGATCTCATTAGAAAGTGTAAAATTGCTTTGTCATTTGTCTGTTGTTTCTGGCAGGCAAACAGGACTTCTTCATTATGATTTTGAATCTCTGCTCTAGGTATAGTCTTTCCTCCCTGGTGTGCTGCTATACCTCTATGTATATCTATGTCTGGAGAAGCAAACTTTGCTGCTTCAGTGATGCTCAAAAAGCACGATATAAATAAGTAGCCCTGGCTTCTGCAATGGAAGAGCCAAATACTCCAAAGGATACACCTTCATCCTAACAGAATAAATAGATACATCATTTGGCTGTGTTCCATACAGGCTGGCTCAACCCAAATTTAAGTTGGTTGAGAGATAGATAGATAGATAGATAGATAGATAGATAGATAGATAGATAGATAGATAGATAGATAGATAGATAGAACCTTTATTGGCATAAAGATGGTTTATCAACTGATCCATTGTCCAGTTATCTGAAAAACTGGGATAGAAGGTGATTCAGTGTTATCAACAAGCTGGATATCCCAACCACGGGCAAGCAAACAGGCAAAGATTGCACAGATTAGAACTGTGCACTAACTGAACATGCGGATGGAGTTCTCCTCTGTTTGGAATGTTGAGGAAGGGAGCTCAATTTGTCCAATCCTGATGCTCCCAGTCCCTCTCCCCTACCTGTTCCTTTTAAATAACAGGCATTAGCAGTGGAAATCTTTCCTTTCCCTCTCTGGCATGCTGGTAGTTGTGAAGCTGTCAAGGGGCAGCTCGTCAGAAATGTGGTTTCCCCATGTGGCAGTCCTTGAGAAAACTATATTTCCCAAAGGCCACCAGGGCCTATTGTCCTAATATGCTACCAGTACACTAGAAAGGACAGAGAGGTAGAGACCTCCCACCTTGCCTCTCCCTGCATCAGGAGTGCTGGTGCTGGTCTTGCTGCCCTAACACGGTAAGTGTTGTTTAAAGGGAAAGGTGGGTGGGTTCAAAGGAATGGGGAAGCTGGTGAATGTAAGGAAGGTATTGGGGGGGCAAGTGGTGGTGAGGCCTAGAATTTCTCTCCATCTTGGATTTTGATCTTGAGTTGAAGAAGAATTTCAAGCTCCTAATGCTCACCTCTTCTTTGAGACCCACCCTAAAATTCTTCTCATGGCCTAGATATGGTGATTGCATCTCTAATCAAATACTTCAATTTAACAAGGTTGTGGACAGTCAGTGGCTTGTGCTCGCTGTAGTTCAATCCAATTAGGATAGAAAAAGAAGAAGAAAAGATTTCAGCCTTTTTAACAATCTTGTTTGGGCTGTACAATATTCCTTATCATGAACAGATATTCTCTTGGAAGCTGCATGTGAGTTAAAGAAAGGAAAATTGAAGACACAAGAGACAACAAACCTGAAATCCTGGCGAGATAATTATTTGGCCAGGTTCACATTGAAAAGGTGAAGTCGCCTTATCAGACAGTTCTTTTGAAGATCTGTAATCACGAAGGTTCAGCATTTCCTGAAATAAAAATGATCTACCGGGAATGTATTACATTGGATGTAAACATACTTTTCTTCCAGCAAACAAGAATGAGAGTCCATCTCATCTAATAGCCTTTCTCCACAAGACATCAGTGTGGATTTTTTAGAGAACAGGGTATAACTTCCATAATGCTCCCTGTGGTTTGAGCCTCATACTAGAGGGGGTAAATTTCTTCCTCACAACAGCTGGTGATTATCTGATACCCTGAAGCATGCAGATTGATAGCCCTTGTAATTTTATTCTAGTTTGCCTAGTGTAACTGCAGAGGCGATTGTTATTCATAAACTTCAAATGGTTGTTATGTGATTAACCCTAGTTATAACCTGTGGCAGTGAACTTTATGGATAAATTACTGCACATTTATAAATGCAGAACTTGAATAGTTGTGAAGCTGGTTCTTTTTTACATCTGAAGCTGCGAAATGGCTACAAAAATACGTCAAAATATGTGTGTGATTAAGAGTCCTGAAGTGGGTTTAAAGAACTGTAGTTTTCATTAGGAAACCCCTAGATATGTGATAGCCACTCGAGTTGCAGCAGGAGAAATATAAATCTGAATTCTCCTTCCTTTACAACATAACTGAAAACTGACCAAAATATACTTGGAGCTGTCAGGAATAAGTGGGAATTGACTAGCCTTTCATTGTCTAGAGATAGAGTTAGGCTAACAGCCCAATTCTGTCTAGCTAGGCTGCAGCGTGGGTATAGAGCCCGCGCTGCATCCTATCCAGATAGGATCCAGCGCCGGCTTAGCTGGAGCTCTTCTTGGGGGAAGGGGATGTTCTTCCCCTTACCCTGAGTAGTGCTCCAGCCGCCACAATGGGTCTACTTGAATGTATGCCAGCTATTTTGCTGGTGTACATTTGAGCTGGCTGTGTAAGGGGGTTGGCCAGGCTCGGGAAGGGGGATAGGATTCAGATGAGTCTGCTGCCAATCCCTCCCCCTTCCCGGGCCTGGCCAACCTATTCCATCCCTGGGAACGCCCCATTCTGCCCTCCCCATGCCCCTCCATCATCTGGCAGGGAACATCTGGTGGGAAGAGCAGCACCGGCCTTGGTGCCGTTTACTCCCAGGATGCTGCAAACATGCTTTACAGCACATTTGCGACACCCTAGATAGGCGGAGTGGTCGCTCCACCAGTTGAAGACTAGATAGGATTGCGCCATAAACCTCTTAGGGTTCAGTCTTCATAGAAACAGATATGTAGGAGGCAGACAAGCAAGCAAAGGAGTCTACATGAAACTGAGACATGCAACACAGTGTTTCAAACTGATTGTGTTCATACTCTGGCATGGCCTTTTGAGTTCTACATTACCTAAGCAGCATAAGATACATCATCATGTGAAGTAGACTTCTACTGAGACCACCATTGACCCATCTAGGTCAGTATTGTCTACTCTATACTAAGTGGCAGTGGCTCTCTAGGGTTTCCAACAGGTGTCTTTTCCAGCCCTACCTGGATTGAAACGGAGACCTTCTGAATGCAACCCATGTGTTCCCCCACTGAGCTATGACTCCACCCATTTATGGCTGCCTGTCTCTATTGAATATAGATATCACTCTCCTCCCTTCTGTAAGTAGTTCATGTTACATAGAGCATTGAGTGGACAAGCCAAAATTTAGTATTCAGTCTGTAATATTCAGAATTAATAATTAGTTTTCATACCTGAAAAACAACTGAAAGCTATCTTTAACATCAATAGGGGTTGCACAAAATTTTGCTGGGTGGAATTTATAAAGAGAGTCTAGTGACTGTATTTCATGATTATCTCTCTTTAGCACAGTCTTTAGGGAACTTTAAACAGGTCCTTAAATCAACCAACAGCAATGACCTCATCTGTTAAATTTGCCTACACAGATTAAAAAAGTATAGGAGTGTTCCATAGTGAAGAGGTCTAGCAGCTCTAGTCTTGGAGCCTGCTATAGCAGATGTTGGAAGGAAATACAGAGGAAGACATGCAGGTTGGTTTTGTTAGCCTTTGAGTCTCTGGGGAAGAGCTACCTTGATGGTTAATTAGCTTTATAGCACACAGCACACACAGAAGCTTTTGAGACCGATTAAGTGGCGAAATGAAGCTGAGATTTTTCTTTGTGGGAAATTATCTCCTGTTTTTCCAACACATCTGTAGTGCTAATAAATGCAAGCATGATGACTGGCTGCGAAAAGGTTAAAAAAATAGATTTTCTGCCAAACAGTCATCTTCTTATCATCTTGTGGCCTTCCTGGAAAGACCTAGCTTCCCATTGTTAGAAACAGTATACAGTACTGGACAAGATGATAGTAATGACTAGCAGTTACTCAAATGACATCATTGTAGTCTCTGTTTTAATTATTTATATAGTGCACACATAAAGCATTTGTTAACCTAAGCAAAAAAGATCATTCTTTGCCCTGAGGAACTTACAAAGCAAATTTAGAGAGTGGAGGATAACAAAGGGAGGGGAAAGGAGAGAGAAATTAACATTTCCATTAGATCACAGGCATCATATCAAGAAAAATGGGCAGCCCAATGCTGTCTAGCAGGACACGATGGCACAAAAAAGGCACCCGCCACATCCTGTGCAGGATAGGGCCTGTGCCGGTGGAGGCAGAGGCCTCCTCGAGGTAAAGGGACATTCATCCCTTTACCCTGAGTAGAGCTCCAGCCACCCCAATGGGTAAAATTGAATGTGTGCCAGCTATTTTGCTGGTGCTCATTTGAAAGGCCCATGTAAGAACCAACAGGCCCAGGAAGGGGGAAAGGATATAGTGGAGGAGGCCGTCGCCAATCTCTCCCCCATCCCGGGCCCAACTGATCAATCCCACCCCCAAAATGCCCCATTCTTCCCTCCCCGCCCCTCCACCGAGCTGCAGGCACCTACCTCTGTGCTGCAGTGTCTATTTGTTCTGCAGCGCTGGCGGAGTGTCACAGGTCTCTCCGCCGGTGCTGCTTACTCTGTGGGTGCCACAAACGTGCCTTCTGGCACATTTGTGACACCTTAGACTGGCAGAGCAATCGCTCCGTCAGTCTAAAAGTAGACAGGATTACGCTGTTAGTCACTAGATCGGGCCATTGGGAATATTAAGGCTAATACAATTTGGGCTCTCCACCACTTGGCTCAGTACCAAGTGCGAGTATCACAGCCATTAGAGTTGTCACCTTCAAAACCTGTATGAAATCTCATTGAGATGTTTATTTATTAGAGCCTGCATAAGCAATGCTACCTTCCTTTAGCATATTATGGACTGCCATAGTGAAAAATAGGATGTTACATTTTATGGAGTTGCACCTCATTCCCATTGGAAAGATTTGGTGGATGAGAGATCAGCGATTAGTTGAAATAGCCACTGTATATGGAGACAAAAGGGAATCTCTCCCTGGTCATGCTGGCTAGGTTGACCCTTGCCTTCTCCTACAGCTTGTATCAGTAACCATAAAAGATTGTGCTGTACACACTTACTGCAATTCTTTTAAAGAACAGTGATATCCAGACTGTGCATATTTGGCTACAGGTGGTAGTATTCAGATAGTTGAACCTTGAAAAGGGGATTTGGAAATAATGACCTTTTTGCTCCTTTCCAACTTTATGATG
Organism: Plestiodon gilberti rubricaudatus; assembly: GCA_026170595.1. Taxonomy (NCBI): domain Eukaryota; kingdom Metazoa; phylum Chordata; class Lepidosauria; order Squamata; family Scincidae; genus Plestiodon; species Plestiodon gilberti. Next base: position 46,044,484 of record JANXHW010000002.1, read on the forward strand.
ATTCTGCCTCAACTCTTGTGCTTCATCTCTTTCTGCTATTTACAGCCCAATCCTACCCCCCTCTCCGTAGGCCAACTGATCACCAATGAGCCTTCTTGAACTCATGCCAGCCGCACGTTCTGCTGTCATAAATGCTCAATAGGATTGGGCCAATAGTTATCACATTTTCTACTCATACCACTTCCTGAACGTGTAAGGACTACTATTCCTCAAATGGCTTCCTGTTCTTCTACATGCATGGATTTCAAGAAGGTGATGCAGAAGAACACTCTCCTTAAACATAATACAGTATATTAACATCAACGTAGTATGCTCTTTTTTTAATCATGGAGGTCATTATCTTCTTGGCAGATTTGTATCAGTTCAACTTCCCCCCCCCCCCCCGCGCCCTGTTTGAAACATGTTATTTCTCTTGGAATTATTTGGTTTGCACTCAAAAGTGGCATCCCTGGGGGTTGTGGTGGTGGTACTGTAAGTTGCGCACAGGTCTACTCAGCGTTACACCGTGGTCCCACCCACTCACCGTCGGACCCATTCCGAGCAGTGAAGGCAATGTGCAAGGAGTCTCCTGCACGTTGCCTTTGCTGCTCAGAATGGTTCTGATGGCAAGTGACCATGACCACCGTGTAACACTGAGTAGACCTGTGTGCAATTTACAGTACCCCCTCTAGGAACGTGCAATTTACCCCCCTCTAGGAACGCCACTGGCACGCAGCTTAATTTTCTGATTGGATAATGTTGGTAAGGAATATAATTTATTTACAATTAATTCAGTTGTAGTTCTGATAAAATATCTCCTCTCTACCAATACAGTTTGTTTACAGGAATAACAACTTCTTTCCATTCAGAGGGGGGAAAAAAGTTCAACCCGCCAAAATAAGTTTATATTAGTAAAACTAAGTTTGCATGGCATTCTCTTCTGATGTCACACACGCCCTTTAAAACACTGCACCTACGCTGCATATGGGGTGATTTTGAAAAGTGAAAATGTCCCTTATTCATGAATATTTGCCAATATATATGCATAAGTACCAAATTTGCCTATCTGATTATTCAGTAAGAGCCGGTTAGAATGCACCTCTATTTGAATGCACTTTTCTTTGAACTGAAAAATTCTGTCTATATATTTCTAAACATTGATTGCTTTTGGAAGGACATTTATTTGGGGATTTTTGTCAATCCCAAAGTAAATGGCTAAAAGATCTCATGGCTAATTCCATGTACCGAGACCCAACATGGTTCTGTTGGGTTGCATTATGAACAATTTGTGAAGGTATCCCAGGGTCTTTCGTCCTGGATTGCATTCACCCCAGGAGACCTCATGCTTCCTGATTTTGCAACAGTGAAATTCAGGTTCTGTGACTGGCAAATATGAGAAGACATCAAGCACATTTATAAAAAATATGCACAATTCCTTGCGTTACAGGATTCTAGTTGCAGAATTACTCTTATTTTTCCACCTGACATTCTTTTTTATTAGGCTGGGAAAATTCTGGCAAGGAATGTGTTATCAGATTTTAAGCTGAGATGCTGTGGCTGAAGTGACTCAGCACTGCCGGGGTCTTTGTGGGAACGGGGTCTGTGAAAAAGGCCTGCCATCATCACCTTTTAGATATCCTGTCCATGCCACATCCATGGGAAAAGTACTGTGTGAGGAGGTTAAACAGTGCAACAAACTGAATGTTTATTCCCTCCCACCTAGTGCACTGGCAAGCATCGGCCACCAAAGGGCAATAACACCCAAAGATTCCATTGCCTGCCCTGTAGTGGCAGATGCTAGTCACCAGATGGCACTGCTGCCTGCCTAAGACAACTCAGGTAAGTCTCATTCTCTCTTGTTCCCTTTGGTCCCTGATCTTGACAGGGAGGGGATTTATGGAACTTGTTGCCTCCTCTGTCCTTCCAGAACAATGCATCCTGCTGAGCATTTGCCCTGGGCATCTTGGCCTTGGTCTTCTCACCCTTAAAGATGTTGAAGCAGACATTGCATGTCTGGTGCCTTTAAATGAATTTCATGAGACATCTTGGTATGCCATTGTTAGAGCAACACTGACAGAGGCCAATGCAGTCTGGCATGCTAATTCTTCTCCAGCCACTGAAGTTAGAAGTAGGTGGGTGTGAGAAAGGGTGGCGGAAATTGGGAGCCCAATCCTATAGCACCCCCACTTACCTCCTGATGGTGCATTGGGTTCTTCCACTGTACTGACGGCTTAGGGGTCAGTCTGGTCAGGTGGATCCTCTGGCAGGCAGGGGTCCTTGGCTGGTGCCAGGCCAACCTCTGCCATCACCCCGATCCTAGATTAGGTTTGTTCAGGTACATCCACAGTTATTTTTGTTTTACATGGTTTCCCCCCTATAACTGTGGAACCACCAATATTGGTAATTATAATAAATCACATTTTACACATCGAATACATACCATATGTGGAAGTAGTCAGTTTCTTAGGGTAAAATTAGATGATACGTTACACACACAGTAATCTCTCCTATACTTTTTTCCTTTAGAAATATCTGCCATGGAAGAATCCAAATTGGTACCATGGTGCTTGGAGAAAGGGGTCCATGGTACATTCCCACTGAAAATAATCTCCCAAAGCTATTTGAAAACAAATAGCTAGAAAAGGAGATTTTCAGTGGGAAAATGATGTAGGAGAAAGGGTCAGACCATACCTCCCCACATGCCATGGTCTGAAACCAGATTGAGCTCCCCACAATAGCTGTTTTTAAAGAAAAAACAAGCACAGGCGAGACAACTGCATGTCTAATGTTTTGTCTCTTTTGACCGTTAGACTTCAGTGAAGTCACTTTAGCTCAAAAGGTGAATTACCACAAAATTCATTTTTACTGTCTATAACATTTTATTATATGAGAGAATGGGATTAGCTTCAGTGCAGATATAGAGGAATGGAAGAAAATAACTTTTCTCTGTACTGAAGGGATCCCTTTTTAGCTACTAAATGAAAAAAAAAGATTCAGCAGATGAGAACTTAACTGTAGATATGAAGACCACTATTTTTTCAGGTATTAATTACTTTGAAAAATTAACTTATCGTAGCAGTATTGTTACTCATTTGGGTAACACTTTCTAACTAGTCTAGATCAGGGGTTCTCTACCAGTGGTATTAGTACCACCAGTGGTACTTTGGCCGACTGCTGGTGGTACTTGGACCTCTGGACCACTGGAACCCCGCTCCGATGCAGCACTTTGAGTGGCGTGTTTTCACTCCCAAGCGGCTCCTGCCTTTGTCTGAGCATCTTGGGAACACTGAGATGGGCCCTCCCACCTGCCCAAAGTGGCCTGCATTTTCTGGCCTCCAAAAACCTGTAAAACCGGAAGTAACTAATGCTGATGTAATTGCCAGCCCAGCGGCGTCACGAGCTGGTGCATCACCCTGGAAGAGGGGTCGGCCGGCTCGGCGCATCACCCCAACCCCCAGCCACATCACCCCACACCCTCAGCCACGTCACCCACCCCCAGATGCGTCAACCCCCACTTCCGCATCACCCCCCAGTACTCACCCCAAGCACCTAGAGAGGGTGATGCACCGCCAGGCCGAGCTGCGTCTTCTTCGACGGCTCGGCTGCTTCTAAGTAGGCTGGGCAAGGCTTCGAGTGGCGCATGTGCACAACGCTGAACGAAAACCCGATTTGGTCTTCGTTCGACCATTCTGAAGGCAAGGCTTCGAGCGGCGTTGTGCGCATGTCTCTCGAAGCCTTGCCCGGCCTACTTAGAAATGGCCAAGCTGCCGAAGAAGACGCGGCTCAGCGTGCCGGTGTGTCACCCTCTCCCGGGGGTGACGCGGTGGGAGGGGGTGACGCGCCAGGAGGGCGACGCACCAGGAGTCCTGGCCTGTTACCCTCCCGGTGCGTCACTCCCTCCTGCCACGTCACCCCCAGTGTCCCGTCCCCTGCCACACGGTAGTGACGCCAGTGCGCCAGCCACTTCCGGTGGTACACAGCAGGAAAGTGGCACCAGAGGTGGTACTCAGCCGGGAAGGGGTTGAGAACCCCTTGTCTAGATGTATCTTCAGATCAGTGCCTGGATGAGATTGCTGGGGGTCCTTGGGTAAATTCCTGCAGGGGTCCACCTCCAAAGGCGCATTGCTACTCCACTGGTATTGCAGGTTTCACAGATTGACCTCTGTAGGTGGGCCCTCTGATGAGTTTGGTCCTTTAGCCAGTGACCAATCTCTGACTCCATCCCTGAGATTCATGATCCCCAAAAGTGTGTTCACCATCATACAGCCTCTCTTTCTGTAGTGAATGTGCCTTGTGAATATCATTTCATACTCACTGGCTTGTATCCAGAGAAAGTGAATCATGACTAACAGCTCAAACCTATGGGGCCTTTACAACAGTGGATCCCATGACCCACTATTGTAAAGGCTGCAGCGGTGCTGCAAATGGTGTGCTGATGTCAAGTGTATTGAAGCCGCTGGCACAAACAGCTGGCGGCTCTGCACTCCCGCCACCAACAGACCTGGTCTGTGCCAGAGCAGGTAAAATGGCGGCGGGAGCAGATCATACGGTTCAGGGGAAGTTAGGGGCAAGGAGGGGAAGGGCAAGGGTCAGGAGGGGGAGGATCTTCGCAACAGTCCCACATGCTGGACCCCACTTTCCTGGCCCGGACCAACCCCTAGGACTCTTTGGACAACAGCAAAATAGCTGGTGTGGATATGAGGAGAGTCACTGGTGATCTGGCAGCCTACCAGAAGGTAAGTAAAAGTTATTTTTACTTATCTCTCACTGGCTGTCTGATCGCCCCTGAACCACTGCATGCAATGTGCATTCCATTGGCATGGCTGCATGGTGGAAGATGGTGGGAGATAGGATTAGGTTTAAGTCCTATTGAAATGAACAGGACGTAGGATGCAATCCTATACAGGTGGGCCCCTATATCCGCTGGGAATATGTTCCAGGCCCCTCCGTGGATACTTGAAACTGTGGATAAGAGTGAACACCCCCTCCATGGTTTCCTGAGGGCCCCCCCACCCTGCCTCCCCTGCTTACCCCCCCCCCAGCTCTTATTTTTCTTTCAGTAAGCTTTGTTTCTTCCTTTAAACAAACAGAGAAGCAGCCTCCATTGCAGGCAAGTAGAACGAGACTAAATCCTAGAGAGGCTCTGCAAGGTTTCTGTTAACCTTGCAGAGCCTCTCTAGGACTTAGTCTCGTTCTACTTGCCTGCAATAAGCAGCTTCTCCTGTTTCTTTAACGAAGAAACAAAGCTTACTGGGAAAAAGTAAAAGCCTGGGGGGGGGTTCCCCACGATCCGTGGATAACTGAAATCGTGGATAGTGAATCAGTGGATATGGGGGCCCACCTGTACACATTTATCAGAGGATAAATCTCATTGAATGCATAAGATTGTGCTGCTTAGTTAGTCATGACAAACTTGTCTTGTTGATTCCAACGGTGCTTAATCATGACTCCCTTTCCTAGCATACAACCTGTTCATATTTAGAATGTGGTACTTATTACTCAGATTGTGCTGTTAACAAGAATACTGCACCATGCTGGAGCAATTCTGAGCACAGCCTTAGGGTGCTGTTATGACTCTGATCTCAGCTGGGGCTTTCTGCCTGCATTTAAATCAAAGGAACCAACATATTTCTTGTGTACTAGCCACTCTGCTGCTTGCACTCAGTGGTTTAATGTTACCTCCCAGAACAGATTGTGGCAGCAAGATGAATGGAGAGCAGCAAGTATCAGAACAGCAGTGAGAGACAAGAGCTTCATGTTCAGATTGCAGGAAGCCCAGATGAGATACCCTTGTGAGAGCCCATTCAAGCAGTGCTTATGGTGCAACAAATGAAATATGTATTTATAATACAGCAATAAAAAGCACTATCAGCACCAATAGTAGAGAAGCTAGACAAGAGCGCACTGCAATGCCAGCTTTATCGTTCTAATTTTGATACCAAGGAGTTCATGTTGTCTGGAAAGCATTGATGTGACTGCAGCAAATGTACATAGAGATATTTGGAAATGGTGCATTGCATTTCTTACACGTTCTGTTAGAGAGTTCCATTCTGTTTTCTGACCCAAGTATATTCCTTGGTAAATAAGGTTATTTTGCTTTTGATTTTCCCCCAGCAGGCTTCAGTGGTAGCTTGTGCCTTTGAATATTGGTGGAGCTGCATGTCCTACCCTGTACCCAAGTAAAACTTTCAAGTTGTCCTACAAAGAAAATATTTCTTTACCCAGCGTGTAATTGGTTTGTGGAACTCCTTGCCACAGGAGGTGATGATGGCAGCTGGCCTGGATGCCTTTAAAAGGGGATTGGACAGATTTATGGAGGAAAAGTCCATCACAGCTTACAAGCCATGATGGGGATAAGCAACCTCCTGGTTGTAGGAGTAGGTTTTCTTTGTGCCAGGTGCAAGGGAGTGGCGACAGGATACAGGTATCTTGTTGTCTTGTGCTCCCTGAGGCATCTGGTGGGGCCACTATGTGATACAGGAGGAAGCTGGACTAGATGGGCCTTTGGCCTGATCCAGCAGGGTTCTTCTTATGGTCTTATGTACCATGATGAGAGAACCACAAGCTGTCCCTGCATTGGGCACAGATGAGTATAGAAAGCACACGAAACCAGTGCTTTCTGTTCTTTCCATTATGTAATGTATTTTATTGTATTTTTATATTAACCATGTTTTAATTGATATTGTAAGCCACCAAGGGAGAAAGGTGGACTAAAATTTTATCACTAATGTCGAAAGCTAGACTGGGAGGCAGTGGAGACACCAGAAAAAAATATATATTGAGAGGGGGAACATTAAAATATAATAATGACTGAGCTGTTTGCATATTCAATTTTGACCTAAATAAATAAATCTAATTAGCTGCTTACATAATAGTTAGTAATGGAAAAGCCCAATAGTCTTACTATGGAGCCTGTTACAACAGTGGAAGTGATTCGCCTTCCCCCTCCCAAGTCTCCTGATCCACCCCCTCCCCTCCGCTGGATACAGTATGGGCCATTTTGGTGCGGCTGCATCAGCAGCGAAGGATAGGATTGGGCTCTTTATTCATCACAATTGCAGCAATGAACAACAATGTTTCAAAGACCTCTCTTTCCCTCTTCCATGTCTCTCGCTATTCATCGTTCACTTTCTAAAATGCATGGGGGAACGAGACAGATAGAGGGTTAAGAAAAGACAAGAAACCTTTCCCACCATATTCTCCCTCCCTCCCTCTACACACCTTAATCTATTCTATTCTATATCAATGAATATCAATGATGTATTTTATATCGATGCTTTTTACTGATGGTTGGGTGGTGCTTGCCCTCCATCTTTCTCTTCTGGTGTTGCTTGTGCTGGGAGGGAGCGTCTTTTGGGCTTCTTCTCTATAGGGGACATTTATCTACAGTATATGAATATCTGTACCCTACTTTTCAGCCATCAAAAAGGCTCCTAAGGCAGCTCACACAAAAAAAATCCAAATACCATCATAAAAATACCCTGAGAACTAAAAAGACTGAAAAACAAAACAGCACAGGAGGAGATATAAAACTCATAGAAAAAAAAGGAAAAGATAATTGAACCAACTCAAGTTGGGAGGCTGGGGGCTGTGAGGTTAGGACAATGTGACTAGTGTTTCATTTCAGGTGCAATAGATTGGAAAAGACACTCTGGAAGCCTGATCCAGCCTAAGATGTGCCGGCTAGCCGAAATGGCCTACACATTGTTCCCCTTCCCCCCGGTGTAAGCCCCGGAGGCCCCAATGGGCCTCCTCAGATGTGCATTAGCTCTTTAGCTGGTGGGTGCATGTCCGGGGAGGCCATGTAAGGCCGACCTGGGAAGGGGATGGGGATATTGGTGCAGCCCGGTGCTGATATCCCGACCCCCTCCCAGGTCAGTCTGGCCAATGGCCCCCTTCCCCATCACCCTGGCCTGCCCTCTCCATGCCTTTTCTCCACCCGGTGCAGTGCTTACTTGTGTCCAGCAGCATGGAGTCTGGGGGACAGTGGAGTGAGTAGCGCCAGCCTCCATGCTGGTGCTGCTTACTCTCTTGGTGCCACAAAAGTGCCTTATGGCACTTGAAAGTGCCCTACTGCCACCTTACCTCCACCAGTGTGGGGCCTGGGAGTTACTGGCATGTGCAAGGGGTCTCTGGTCATGCTGGCAGCCCCGTAGAGCATGACAGTGGCACACTGTTTATGATGCTGTAAGAGGACATTTTGCAAGTAAGTGGCCATTTGCAAGATCTGTTGATCTTGAGGTGGCAGTTTGCGAGATCTGTTGCCGTAAGGCCTCAGTAAGATTGGGCTGCTCGTCTAATGAATTCTTCACCCTTGCCATCTCATTGGCTGATGCTCCTGGCTCAATGTCATTACCAGAGAGATCTGTTAGTCGAGTCATAACACCTGGGAGCTGAATCATACCACCTTGGCCCTTATAAGTTCTTTGGCTTTCGATCAAAAGGTCGTAACCTCTGTAACAATAGTAAAGCACAGTTTCTGCCTAGCTTCTCCCCGGGATCTGAAATCGAATTAAGATTTATATTTTTCTCTAAGAGGAACGTGCACACCCTTCATATTTTCAAAAAGAAAAGCAGAAGCCATGAAAACTTTTAATAATTTGATAGCCTTGTAAAAGCTTTCTAAGAAATTAACTTTTAGGACTTTTAGCATTTATTTTCTCATAACAAGGGTGAATTGATTATTGAATGGTCGAATGCACACAATGCATATTGATCTGTTCATGTGTAGCAGCTTTTTCCCAGCAGGCACCTGGCTGCCTGTAACATATTTTAAATAGGATTACTACTCATTAAATTACAATGACCTGGAGCAATGGTCAACAAAAATGAAATTGCCTCAGTTCATCATGGCTTGGATTGTTGCCACAAGAATTTCACTGGCTGCGTTTCCCCCCCGAGTAAATAGACCCGAGGAACATACATGGTTGAATGCCTCAACATTTTGGATTCGGATGCACAAACCGGAACATTTCATACTCATATCTGAACATTAAGGAAAGTACAAAGTTTTTGACTGCCGTTTTAAGACATTTTGAAACCTGGGCTAAATTAAAAAAAGAACCATCTTTAGCTGGTGGAAGGCATCAAAGCGATGCTATACACAATTGAATTGCTTTCTCCCTTGTAAGAGCACACTTGGATTTTAGGCACTGCTGACTTGACGCTTTGCGGAAAAGCAAAAATGTTGACTCTCCTCTTAAACGTCCATTGGTGTGTCTTACATTACAAAATGAAGCCATGTGTATAAAAGTGAGTGAGGAAGTGGTACCCAATTTGCTGGCAAGTTCTCCTTTGTTAAGTCCCATCGAAATAAATGAGTGATGTGCGACTGGCACAGCTGTGCTCTTGTCACCGCTAGTATCGGCTGTGGCTTCCCCGCTATTGCCCAGTAAGCGGTTCCCAGTAAGTAAGCTTACTGGGTGAGGGGGGAAAGCCACAGCCACAGCACTCCACCTGCCAACTTCTATGTTAATATTCCAGATTGCTCTGCATCAGAAGCGGGTTATCCAGAATTTTAATATGGAGTCTGGCAGAAGGAGGGAGGAGGACCCCTGTGGTGACTGTAGCTATGATGGCTGCAGCGATTAACAATGTACTTATTGAGTGATGGTGGGGAAAGCAGTCGCTGCAATGATCCTTCCTCCTTCAGCCTTGCTTCATGTCAAAATTCTGGAAGCCCTGCCCCATTGGACATGGGGCATCCAGGGGCTTGGCAGAAGTAGGAAGGACTGCCGAGGCTGCTGCTCCCCCCCCCCACTAAGCTTACCTAACGGCCCCTGGTAAGCTACAGGCACTGGCGTCGCTGGAGGTGGGGCGGAAAGCTAAGTTCTGCAGCTTTCCACCCCACCGTTACTCTCTGGTACGAGGCGCCCCGCCCCCTCGTCATAGGAGCCCGTCAGCGGAGAGAAAGCAACGCGCAGGAGAGTCCCTGCGTATTGCTTTCTCTCCACTGACGGGCTTCTTCGACGAGGGGGCAGGGCGCCTCGTGCAGGAGAGTAACGGTGGGGTGGAAAGCTGCAGAACTTAGCTTTCCGCCCCACCTCCAGCGATGCCAGTGGCTACAGGGACAGTTACCAGGCAATGGGGGAGGGAAGGGGTAGCCACAATGGATGGAGTTCTCCTTCATGCCACCACTGCAGTGGTAGCACAAAGGAAAATTATAGGGGGGGGGCTGGCGGTCCCTGAAAGTCAGGCACTGAGGCTTGGCTTGGTCATGGTGAATGCTACCCCCACCTAATCCTCTAGAACACAAACATGACTCCCTCTGCATTCAGCAGCCTATACAATTCTGCACTATTTGAGAAAATGGAATCAGAAACTGCAACCTCTAGTTCACTACTTCTTACCTAACGGCCCAATTGTATGGGCCACTTATGACAGCGGTATCAGTGTACTGTTATGTTATGACTTAGTTAAGATGTGGGCACTAGTAAAAGGCCCTGCAACACATCAACACCACCATCATGCATGATGGAAACGCTGGTGGAAAAAAGGCAGGGGCTCCTTGCATGCGCCAGAATCACCTGGATGCTCCATTATCCCAGGTAAGGTGGTGGAGGGTGCAGTTCAGGGGTGGTTCAGGGGAGGCTAGGTACAGGAGAGGGTGAGAGCAGGGGCTGGGGAGCAGGCTGGAGGGGATGGATCTCAGAAGCAAAAATGAACTCTGGATGCTCTGTTTGTATGGTGGGGGATAGGATTGAGCTGTAAGTGTTTTTATTTATTTATGCAGTGTTGTCAAGCACATGGTGCCTTGCAAAGATGAAAATGACAGGTCCATACCCCAAGTGACTTACTATCTAGCTGTCAATGCAAGGGAGACAATGGAGGTAAGAGAAAGAAACAGGGGCTGAGGTAAACAGGGGAGGAATGTGCAATCATTCCAGTTACATGCACTTAGGGCGCAATCCTGTGTAACTCTTACACTGGTGTAACAATAGATCCCCCAGTGTAAGAGCTACCCCCCCCCCCGGACACCTCACATGTGCAGTTCGAACGTGGAACGGATGCTGGCGCAAGTCCGCCAGCGCAGGGGGCATTCTGGGGGCATCTGAATGCTCCCAGAATGCCCCCTGTGCCAGTGGAGTTGCACCGGCGTCCATTCCATATCCGAACTGCACATGTGAGGTGTCCAAGGGGGTTCCTGTGTCCGTTGGCGTACGGCAAGTTACATTGGCATAAGTGCTCTTACACCTGGGGATCTACTGTTAAGCCAGTGCAAGAGTTACACAGGATTGGGCTGCCAGTCTTAGTTATGATGTGGACACTAGATGGTTATGGCAAAGGTGGATGTATGAAGAGATTTGAAGGAAGGAAGAGTGAAGGCATCATGCAGGTGCTCTGTGAGGTCTAAGAAGCAGCAAGAGAAAAAGGTCAGAGATATTTGAGGGAGCAGGAGACATTCATACCAGCTGAAAGAGCAAAGGTCATTGGCAGCAGTCTAGTGGGACATGACAATTTATTTCACTTTAAATCAGAAGCATTAATCATGGGCATAAATGGGTATTCTAGTCTTAATTATGGAAATAATTTATGAAAATAAATGGGTATTCTACTCTTGGTTCATCCTAACGTTAATTCCATGGACTTTCCATGGATGTGCATAGCACGCTAGCAAATTCATTTAAACTGATTTAATGGTCAACATGATTAAACTGATGTAATGGTCAATGATTTCACAGAAAGCAGAATTGCCCCCCAAAGAAAATTTGCACAGCTCCAAAGTGCAGAGGTTGCTTTTTGTTCTAGTGCAGTGCTGACTAGATTATGACATTTTATTACCATTAAATATTACTATTCCTGGGCTGGAAAGACGGAAGGAATAACAGCAGTCCTATGATGTTCATGCTAAGACAACGTTGAGGGGGACTGTGGTTTTTCTCATTATATATTGTTTTGCAACCAATGCAGTTACATGTAAAAGAAACTGGTATATCTCAAGAAATAAAGGATATGATCAAATATAAATAAGAGCCAAAACTGTCTAACAGCAAATCTTGCACAAAGAAGGCACATAAGGCACGTTTTCGACACCCAGCGAGTAAGTGACGCTGGCGGTGAGGTCAGTATCACTCAGACTGGGGCGGCAGTCAGCGCTGGTGGATGCAGGTAAGTCTTGCACCAGTCAGGGCAGGAGCATGGGGAGGGTGGACCAGGGAGAACAGGGAGGGGGTGATTGGCTTGCCAGGCCAGTGATGGGGGAGGGATTATAGGCAATGAGCTCCACCAATTCCTGTCCTCCGTCCCAGGCCTGGCCGGTCTTACATGGCCTCCTTCGATTGTGTCAGCCATTTTGCCGGCACATGTTTGAGGAGGCCCATAGGGATCGCTGGGACTGCCCCAGGGGAAAGGGATGAATGGCCCTTTCTCCCAAGGTGTGTCTCACCTCTTCTGGCACTGGCCTGATCCAGTCTAGGATCCGGCGCAGCATGGATTTGCATGCTGTGGCAGACCTACGAAGGGTTGGCCTATGTAGGGCAGACCTACGCAGGTTAATTGATACTGCTCAAGATCAATTACGGCATATAAAACTGTTATACAAAAGATAGCGACGGCTTTGGAAATAGCTGGCTACATTTAATCTTTGTTGTTGTTGTTCAGTCGTTAAGTCGTGTCCGACCCTTCGTGATCCCATGAACCATATCCCACCAGGCCTTCCTATCCTCCACTATCTTCCTGAGTTCGCTCATTTTCATGTTCGTTTAATACATTTAATCTTAGGTGACAATAATTTGAGATAGCAAGTACATACATACAGTACTTCATGATTTTGCCATATGCTCTTTGCACAGTGACTGTTCTCTGTAATTCCAAAATAGATTGTCTAGCAGTGGTCCTTGCTCTTCTGATGTCCTGATTATGATCAGATATTATTGAAAGAAAAGGACTATTTTCTTCCTAAGATCTTAAAATCGAAAAGAAAGAAGGGTACTATGCTGTGTAATATTCAGCAGTCCATGCTACATTTTCCATTAATTTTAACAAAGCAGAATTGGAGCAGTCACAATTCAGGTTTTGCTTCAGATTCAGTCTCTCTCTCTCCAGGCTAGATCTGCTCAGGCAGCCATGAACAATTCTGCTTGGCCTCACTCTATAGTTGTTTGTTGTACTAGATACTTGTCTTGTACTTGTTTCAATAGAACTAGATTTGGTTTTGAACATTGCTCTACATTTTCATGAAGAATCAGTCGAAATGTGGATCCCTCTCTGGATCAGGAATTGCACATGCAAAAGAGTATTATGCATGTGGTTCCTAAGTTTGGATCCCCATATTAGATCCTGGGGCTAGAAATGCAGTTCTGATCTGTTGCATAGAGATTACTGAATTTGCAGCCGCCAACAGTATTTAAATGTTGGGAGCTTTGACAACATCAATTATCTCCTGTTTGGAATGGAGGCTGAATCCAATCTTTTCAACTGATGATTGACATTGTCAAAGCTGACAATGCTGATCATCTGTTTGATGGATGCACAGGGGCAATTAAGCAATTACGTTACATTCATCAATAACACTAGGCCTCTTAATTAATTACATATCCCATTTTTGCTCTGAGAATTTCAGGGCAGCATATATATGTGTCCCCAGTGGTCTTCCATCCAGACAGCTTGTACAGGCACAAGAACTATATCAGTCATGTACCTTCAGACCATTCTCCAGGAACCAAGAGAATTTTCTTGCATAAGATGACAAATAATGGAACAGAGAACAAATTCAAATGTTACTGCAGTCCATGGTTGCCCCTCAAATAAACCAGTTTATGGTCAAGGCTTTTCACAGCTGCAGTAATATCTGGATTTGGCTTCCACATGAATGGACTGGACACAAAGTGTAGTTTGGAGTATTTAAGTATGCTCTACTATGTGGAACTGACTGCCTTTGTAAAGTGTTCCGAAACTTGAGCTTGATGCACAATTTTGATGCCTGTAAGCTAAATTCAGTCTAATATTTGGAACACGTGACTGCTCAAGATCCATTCTTATTCCATTCAATCTTTATTACGGTAGTTTTTACTCAACTTCTGAGCCCAAACCAAAATGTGCTATCATTTTTAAAGCCCTAAACACTTTTGGACCAGGACGTTTAAAGTGCTGTCTTCTCCCTGTCTATTGAGATATTCTGGAGAGGTCTTGCTTCCTGTCTCATCAACATCGAAGGTGCAGTTGGTGGGAACACAGGACAGAAGCTTCTCAGTTGTGGTGCCAGGCTGTACCAAGAGGTACCCCAAGAGTAGGCTTCCATATCCAAAAGGGGACAGGGTGCTTATACCTTTAAAGGCTTTAATCATTGTTTTGAAGAGGTAAGTTGGGCAGGTGCAGCTTGTCATAATGAGCTGCACCTGCCCAACTTCCCTTTTCTAAACAATGGTTAAAGCAGCATGAATGAATAACTTCAGTGGGATAAAAAGCCATGTAAATAAAATGTTTAATTTAAAGACAAGTTAAAAACATGACGTTTCTCTCATATTTCCTATGAGCATCCTCAGGTGTAAGATGAGCCACTGCTGGCCAGATATGTTATTGCAGAGGAATATGCAGCCTTTGGTTAAAGCCTTTAAAGGTATAAGCACCCTGTCCCCTTTTAGATATGGGAAGCCTACCCAAGAGGAAAAGAGCCTCTTGATGAGAGTGAAAGAGGAGAGTGCAAAAGTTGGCTTGAAACTCAACATTAATAAAACTAAGATCATGGCATCGGGTCCCATCAATTCTTGGCAAATAGAAGGGGCAGAAATGGAAGCAGTAACAGATTTTACTTTTCTGGGTTCCAAGATCACTGCAGACGGAGACAGCAGCCATGAAATTAAAAGACGCTTACTCCTTGGAAGGAAAGCTATGGCAAACTTAGACAGCATAATAAAAAGCAGAGATATCACCATGCCAACAAAAGTTCGTATAGTCAGGGCGATGGTGTTCCCAGTAGCAATGTATGGTTGCGAGAGTTGGACCATAAGGAAGGCTGAGCGCCGAAGAATAGATGCTTTTGAACTGTGGTGCTGGAGAAGACTCCTGAGAGTCCCTTGGACTGCTAGGAGATCAAATCAGTCAATTCTAAATGAAATCAAGCCTGACTGTTCCCTGGAAGGACAGGTACTAAGGCTGAAACTCAAATATTTTGGCCACCTAATGCGAAGAGAGGACTCTCTGGAGAAGACTCTGATGCTGGGAAAGATTGAAGGCAAAAGGAGAAGGGGAAGGCCAAGGATGAGATGGTTAGACAGCATCACCGATGCAACAAACATGAAAATGAGCGAACTCAGGAAGATAGTGGAGGACAGGAAGGCCTGGCGGGATATGGTTCATGGGATCACGAAGGGTCGGACACGACTTAACGACTGAACAACAACAACAACACCCAAGAGGTGCATTTGGTACCCATTCTATTGATTTCTCAACATCTGATTATTACCTGGTGTGCTTTTCAGGACACATGGAATATGCACACGGGGAACTCTATTTCGTGAGCTGGGATTGTGTACAGTGGCCAATGGCATAGCTCAATGGATCAGTAGGGAAGGAAAAGTATCTGGAGTATTGTGTCCAGTTCTGGTCACCACACCTCAAAAAGGATATAGTTGAATTGGAAAAGGTGCAGAAAAGAGCGACCAGAATGATTCTTTGGCTGGAGCACCTTCCTTATGAGGAAAGGCTACAGCGTTTGGGGCTTTTCAGCCTAGAAAAAAGGCGCCTGAGGGGGGACATGATTGAGACATATAAAATTATGCATGGGATGGAAAGAGTGGATAGAGGGAACTTCTTCTCCCTCTCGCACAACGCCAGAACCAGGGGACATACATTAAAATTGAGTGGAGGGAGAGTTAGAACGGACAAAAGAAAATATTTCTTTACCCAGCGTGTAATTCATCTGTGGAACTCCTTGCCACAGGATGTGGTGATGGCACCTGGCCTAGATGCCTTTAAAAGGGGTTTGGACAGATTCATGGAGGAAAAGACCATCACGGGTTACAAGCCATAAGCAGCCTCCTGGTTTTAGAAGTAGGTTTTCTCTGTGCCAGGTGCAGGGGAGTGGCAGCAGGAAACAGGTTATCTTGTTGGCTGTGTGCTCCCTGAGGCATCTGGTGGGGCCACTGTGTGATATAGGAAGCTGGACTAGATGGCCTTTGGCCTGATCCAGCAGGGCTCTTATGTTCTTATGTTCTTAAGAGGGAAGCACGGGTGAATGTGCAATAACAAGAAATTTATTTTGGGGATGGTACTACAATTATAGAGAAGAAAGGCTGTGACTGAATTATGGTTCTCTGTAGCCTGAACCAAGGGCTACAAGCAAGGAGTAAGATGACAGCTGTGAAATCATTACAATTACTTGTAGTAGGAGCGATACAGTCAATTCTATTGGGCTTATTATGACAGTGGAACACAGTTCCGCTGTCATAACAGGTCATATGGCAGTGTGCACAGCGTGCTGCCGGTGGCCATTTTGGAGCTGCCACCACAAACGGCAGTGGTGGCTCGGCAGTGGCGGTTTATCCAGAGCAGATAAGCTGGTATGGGGAGCAGAACATGAGCAGGGAGGGTGTGGAACTGGGTGTTCCTGGGGATGAACTGGGGTGTGTGGAGGGGGCAGGAGGGGGTGGATATGGCAGCAATTTTGAGAGAGAGAGAGCGAGAGAGAGAGAGAGAGAGCGAGAGAGAGAGAGAGCAACAACAGAATGAAGTAATAACACCATCAGTATCAAAGCTGCATTTTTCATGCACCAAGACGGGCCTGCTGTGTCTACAGCAGTGATTCTCAAACTTTTTAGCACAGGGACCCACTTTTTAAAATGACACTCTATCGGGACCCACCTAGCTTTACAAGACACTCAGACATTTATCTCCCTATATTTATGCAAGCTTGCAAACTGCAGGAGCTCAGCTCTTTGAAGGGCAATTAGCAGCTATCTGATATTTGAATACCCTCAGGGCTTGTGGCAATTATCTGATCTTTCCATCACCTGGAACCCACCAGAAATCAGGTCGCAACCCACCAAGTGGGTCCCGACCCACAGTTTGAGAAACACTGCTCTACAGTACAGTACAGTACTGCAATTTTCAGATGTGAGATGCGGACTTGATTTGTTTTTAAAAGCTGGTTCCATTATGATGGCTTGCAGGCTTTGTTTAAAATGAATATTCTTTAACTCAACAGTTGTTTAAAGCTCCAGTTTTAATAAGTGCAATCAGTTAATCTAATTTCACCTTCTGCGCTTGTTGGCCGCATTTTAGATTTTTTTTTCTCTCTTTGTTTCAAAGAAGCCTCCAGTTTTGAAAGCAAGCTTTGAATGTACTGCTCCCTGTGTCTTTTCTGTCTCCTAATTTTCAACAACAACTCTCCTTGAACTACAAAGTCGTAATTGGAAGCTTTATATGGCAGTTTCAGATGCAGAGATGAAAAGTGCGAAGCACAAATGATTAATGCTACTTTTTAGATGTAAATGAGTGTAAAGTAGTAAGACAAAAGGTGACTGCGGCGTTAAGGAATGAAAATGTCACTTTCTCTTCCAAATATAATTTTTTATATACCAATGTTCAGTCTCAGTCCTATCCCTATGAAACTCAGATAGTGCTAATTATATTCTCCCTCATATTAGTGTGTGTGTGTGTGTGTGTGTGTGTGTGTGTGTGTGTGTGTGTGTGTGTGTGTGTGTAGATTATATTGCTGGGATGCATCATCACTGCTGTCAAATAAATTACAAAATTAAAAAAAAAAAAGTTTGCTTTAGATTTGTATAGCAATGACCAAAGGAAAATTTGTGTGTGCATGCCACCGTTCATTGTTTACTTTTGACATACTGGAGGAGCAGATGTCACCTTCCCTCCATATCTACTATGACCAGAACTGGCTTAATATCTCCTGGCACCTGAGGTGATCAGCCAAATTCCACCCTTATCTGGCAGCATCGAGCCACTGCTTCCGCCACTCCTACTACTACTTCCTGGATTTGAAAATGATGAGAGGAATGGCAGAACTGTGGAGGAGATGAAAAATGGTGTACCAGGGAACTGGTGGAAAAGGAGCAGTGGAGATGGATGGAGGAGGACGGTCTCCAACCATCCGTGATCCCCTCAGTTGGGCTCATGGATGTGCCAGCCCAGATTATGCAGATGAGCTTCCATATGAAGTAGGTACTCTGTTCTGATTTATTACATTTACATCTGGCCTTTTTCTTCTATGGAACTCAAGGAAGCAGACATAGAGATCCTAGTATGGAGGGACTCCTATATAGGCACTGACAAGATCTAGACTTGCTTAGCTTCAGCAAGGTTGCTGTATCATGTTCCCTTAGACCATGATTGTGGGAGCATGCAATTTCATTCAATCACTGCTCACTTTTTTGACTGCTGAAGAATAACATGAATTGGGTGTAACACTTATACATTGATCATTATGAAGAGCCCACTTCATACTTGAAGTCATCCCTGTGACTTCACATTCCTGTGGGAGGCCTGCCCTCTCTTGCATGACACAAAGAGGACTAATGGCCCAATGCTATGGGTGTGTTAATCACGGAACATGCGTTCCACCAGCATAACACACTTTGCAAGTGGCTAACAGCCAGGTCCACACAAAGACATGTCCGCCTGTGCAGATAAAGTGGGTGGAATGAGGAGGAGATGGGGCAGGGAGGAGGGCGGATTGGGCCCTGGAAGGGTGCAAGTTTGGCAGTGGCAGTGCCCGCCAAATCCTAGCCCCTTTCCAGGGCCTGATCTACCTTCATGGGTTAACACAGATTTGTGCCAGTGATATCGTTGATGGTGACAAGATCAACACCATAGGGCTGAGATGACCTACGGTGGCAGCTCAAGCTTGCCCTGGAGCAAGGGAACAAATGTTTGCTTACCTCAAGGAGGCCTCCAGATGGATTCAGCAGACGCTGCATTGGTGCCACTGCATTGCCACGTGGGAAGTTGTGGTGGATTGAGCTGTCTGTTATGAATGAACTGGGGCTATGTGATATAGACCTAAGCAAGAAGTGTTATTTGTCAACTGAAGCACCAAATACCCTGTGAGGAGAAGAAAAAAAAGTTTTATCATGTATTTGTAGATGTTAATTTATGTGAATAGCCTCTTTAGAGGCTAAAAGGCAGGATAAAATGTCTCAAGAACATATACAGTAATACATAATATTTGTTTTTGGCAATAGCTCTGAGAAAAGCCAATTGATCTGCATCTACAATTTACCAAATGAAAGTTCTTGGCATATTGGCTTAAATGAGCTTGTTCAGTTTAGTATCACTTGCTTGAAGGACAATGCCAAGTAAGACCATCTATTCACAGGATTCACAACGATTATGACATTTGCTATAAGAGATAACATGAGCAACAGAAACTGAGGTGAGTGTTGACATTTAAACACATATATAAACATACCTAATTAAATGCGGCGGGGGGGGGTTACCCGCAGATTCACTTATCCGTAGACTGCGGATCTGCGCCCCCCTATGCCCATTACCTTCATGTGTGTAGCGCTGGCGCCAAGCCAACGTGGGTCTTCCTTAAATGTGCTGCTTATAGCAAGCAGCCTCAGTGCTAGAGAGGCTCCAAACATTAACAGGTTCCTCTCTTCTTCACCCACCACAGTCCTCTGTTGTATTCTTTTTCTTATTCCAGACACATCCTGCCTGCCTCTGGTTCATCCTGAAGTGTCAACAGTCAACCCACGGCATCATTTGCATGCCTCTGCCTGGCTGCAGGTGCAGCAGCAAAACCTCAACCTTTTGCTGTGGGGTGGCTGTGGTTGGGTGCCTGGCTTGGGCAAGGGCTGAGCAATAGACGATTGCTTCTCATTGGCCCTGTGGCCAGCAGGGACAGCAAGGGAGGAAGGGGCAGGAGAAGGAGGAGGTGATGCTGTCAGCAGCAGTCAGGCACAAGGGAAGGTGCATATTATTAACCGTATTTATGTACCGCTTTTCAACAAAATTTCACAAAGCGGTTTACAGACAAAATCAAATGACTAATGGCTACCCGTCCCAAAAGGGCTCACAGTATAAAAAAGATGCAGAAGAACACCAGCAGCAAACAGCCACCAGAAAAGAGACTGTGCTGGGGGTGAAAGGGGGCGGGGCAGTTACTCTCCCCCTGCTAAATATAAGAGGAGCACCAATTGAAAAAGTGCCTCTTGCCCAGTTAGCAGGGGACAAGAGTACACACATGTGCGCACAGACATGCAGAGTGAGTGAGGCAGAGGCTGCTCTCATCTTATCCTTGCATGCAAGCGGAAGTGGTTGTTGCTTCTAGCCAGGCAGGTGAGGCTAGAAAGGGAAGGAGGCGAGGGGAGCATGCAGCAGCCCCCTGACAATAAGGAGAGACTGACGCATTTGCCATTGGCTTGAGCATTGCCATTTGTGACATTTCCAGATAGGATTTTACCTCAGTGTCCAAACTATTGCTAAGCTGAAGAGTCTTTTGTCACTTCTAATACTGACTCCTCTTTTTATTCTCTCCTAATGCACTGCTTCATAGGCTCCAGTTAGCATGAAACACGGCAATGAGGGCATTAAATCAGATCAACCCTTCACTTAAACCCGCCATTCCTCTCAGCTGCTGACAGTTGAGCAACACATTGATTTCAAGACTCTCCTCCCCCCCCCCCACTGAATATTGGTGGTGCCTGAGGATCAGCAGATGCTACACAGCTTGTTATTTTAACTAAAGAGAATTTCTGGGCCCGATGGCAGTTTCCATCACCCTAGAAGGGCTCTTTCTGTTAACATGTTTAAATCCAGACTGACTGGTTTCTTATTTTATGAGTTGAATGTTGCTCGCTATTTAACTCCTTTGAGGGAAGGGATTTGCCTCTTTTCTTTGTTGAAACAGCTTCCATACAAGGCATGGGAAACGTGTGCGATGACTGTAGCAATGACTTAACTAACATGTATTCCTGCATGAAATGGCTTCTGCTGTTTCACTCATGTGCTGTTTGGTGAAACATATTCTCCCTTCTTTCCTTCTAGTCACATTCTCTGATGGTTACAGTGGTGCTTTGAAATTTTCTATCTTTGCTGATAACATTTTTTACAACAAAAAAGTACATGTAAAATTGGACCAGAGAGAAGCATTCTTCACTTACAACCCAATCCTAAGCGGGCGCATTGCAGTGGGGCTGTGTGGTCCATGCTGCATCCTAAGCCCACCCGCAGCTGGCTGGAGATCTCCCCTTAGTAAGGGGACATTCGTCTCTTTACCCCGGGTAAAGCCCCAGCAGCTGCAATGGGGCTACTCGGATCTGCACGAGCTCTCTAACAGCGCAATCCTAACCAATTTTCCAGCACCAGTGCAGCCACAATGCAGCCCCGAGGTAAGGGAACAAATGTTCCCTCACCTTGAAGAGGCCTCCCTGACTGCCCCTGCACTACAAAATGCAGTGTGCGCCCTGTTGGAACGGCTACACCGGTGCTGGAAAGTTGGTTAGGATTGCGCTGTAATAACTGGCATAGAACCGGCAACAAAGGCCTGGGAGGTGGGATAGGATATAGTGTATAGGATATACGGGATAGGATATACTCACCGGCACGAGGCGGCCCCACCCCCTCGCCTTCGGAGCCATTCAGTGTGGTGAAGGCAACGTGCAGTTCCGCCCCACCTCCAGCGACGCCACTGACTAGATGTTTGAATCCGGGAAGTCTTGAATGCAGAGAGAGTAAGGCCTGAATAGGGCTCAGATCCTAGATATATTGTCGTTCCAATTTCAGATTTTGCATTGCCTGGTTGGAAAAACTCTCTATTTTCCTTTTTAGACAGATGAAGTAGCATGTGACCTTCAAGCCCATATTGTATCCTTAACTATATTTAGGACATTTATAAGGCTTTAAAAAATATCCAACTTATTGTTAAATGTCTTCAGTGTCTGATAGTCTACAGTTGGCTATCAGACACTTTATGGACTTTTATTTTTTGCTTTCCTCTGAACCTTTTCATTGTTCATTAATGTCACCAACACCTTTCTTAAGATAAGTTGCCCCCAAATGAGCATCAATACATAATATCATGCTTGTGATTGGCAGCAAAAGTATGACTACATTCACATTCGGCAGGGAAATAGGAATCCATGCCAAAATATTAAATGATTGTTGACTGCTTTGCTTTGTCTGTGGGTCAATGTCAATGAACTTTACAGTCTCAGTTCAGAAGATGCTGGCTTTACTTACCTCATGGAAAAAAACATATATATTTTGTTGATGGAATGAATAAATTTTCTAGAACAAAAGTAAACCTCAGTGCAATTTTTGTCAAAATAGGCAACGCTATTAGACTAATGGCCTGTCATATTTATTTTTCGTGAAGTGAAACTGCTTTAATGGTAGGAAATTCTGCTGTATATATTTTGAGCTTATACAAACTTAAACCATTCATAAAGTACTTTTGTAAAATGTTTCAAAATGTCCTTTTAAGTATAAGTGATTCTTTTTATGTGAAGATTAGCGTGCAATCCCCACAAAATCCAAATCTTCTGAATGAAACAAAAAAATGTAGTTTCGCTCATACTTTTGTTATATAAGGCTAAAGGGCTATAGAGCAGTCTCTCACATTAGTTATAGGGCAGACTATTCCAGCTATCGTAGAACAATGAAGGTTTTGTCTGCATAGTGTTTCAAAATGGAAAGCTAACATATGCCTTTTGCCATTTGAATAAAGGCATACATAGATGTTTCAGGACAGATGTCAAATCGTTTGTTTTCCACCAATGTTGACAGTTTTTTTTAAAAAAAACCTTTGAAGTACTTGGTTGGGAGCTTTTGTATGCTGATGAACATGCCTTTGTTATACTGAAAAGACTTTCAGATCATTATGGATGACTCCTTAGATGCATGTAGGAAATGTGACCTTCATTCCAAGAACTTAAGCTATGATGTATAGCAACTCACCTTGGAAAATGTTATGTGTCACCCAACAATAGCTTTCAAATGCTGTCTGTGGTAGATATAATCACCACAAGAGGAAGCCTCGTGTCACGATCCCCAGCATATTGCAAAATGTCAAGAACTACAATTCCATGCACTCTTACTTGGAAGTAGATCTCATTGAATTCAGTGGAAAGTACTTCAGGGTAAACATTTGTAGCGTAAGGAGAGTACAACATTTGGAATGCTTCCTGAGAAGCTGGATAAAAGGACTACAAAACTGGCAACAAAAATAAAGGTCTCTATGGTAACTGGAAAGTTGGGTCAGTTACTTATACTCAAATTGAAAATGATTATTGTCACCCAGGGGGACTCAAAAAGAACTCGCAAATTTGGTGTTGTGGAGATGATGATAAAAGATGTATGAAACTGAGGTGCTCAGGGGAATGCTACTAAAGGCCATTTTTAGACACTTCTACTTATTATGCAGAATGAATGAAGCCTTTTTCAGACATTCACCTGTGTGAGCTGCATTATGCAGAATTGTATATCATGTAGTTGAACTCCTTTTCAAGTATTCATTGTAACAAGTCTCCATCCTCAACTGAGAGGTGTTTGAGACTGTTTCTAAGAAGCCCCCATGTAACTGTACACGCAGAGGTATCTACAGATATTCTAATGCAGCAATTTTCAACCACTATGCCGTGGCACATTGGCATGCCATGAATGGTCCGCAGGTGTGCCATGGGAGTTTGGGGAGGGTCACTTATTAGTAGGGCCATTTGGGACGTGACGCCCCCCCACCGGCAGTGCAATGTGCCTTGTCAATTATCAAAAAACTGATGATGTGCCTTGACAATTTTAGCACCTTGTCAGTGTGCCTTGAGATGAAAAAGGTTGGAAATTGCAGTTCTAATGGGTATGTGTAGGTCAATGCAAAGCCTGCTTCTCCCCCATAAGTGTCCATGGTGCACAGATGAATGCCTGAAAAAGATCTGAAGTGGTAGGCTGATAGCACAGTCCTGTGTATGTCTAGGTAAAGGTAAAGGTCCCCCTTGCTCGAAAGCCAGTCGTTACTGGTGCTCATCTCCGTTTCAAAGCCGAAGAGCCAGCAATGTCTGAAGGATGCTTCCGTGGTCATGTGGCTGGCATGACTTAATGCCAAGGCGCATGGAATGTTGTTACCTTCCCGCCAAGGCGGTACCTATTAATCTACTTGCAATTTCTTGCTTTCAAACTGCTAGGTTGGCAGGAGCTTGGGCCGAAGATGGTAGCGCACACCATCATGCGGCACTTGGGTCTCAAACTGCTTTTCTGCCTACCTACCTGCAGTTCAGCATCTTAACCACTAAGCCACCGCGGCACCCTACTTATGCATGTCTACTCAGAAGTAAATCCCTTTGTGTTCAGTGGGGCTTACTCCAAGGAAAGTGAGTATAGGATTGTAGCCTAAAGTAGCGTATAAAAACTCACTGCAAGTAAAATTGTCACTCAACATTACAAATACAGTGAAAAACAACCCAAGCCCTTTATATTATCTTATGCCTTATGATAATTCATACCTTAATTGAGTAAATAGCATGCAACTACTGTATATAGGTGGAAGTTATAACCTTGACTGCTATCTTTTGAAGTGTTATCATGTGAAGAGTGACTACAAGATGGACTCAGAATAGCATTTATCCAATGTAATGGAAATGTTTACTGAGTAAGTCAGTGAGCTCCTTCCAAGTAATTTTGATGCAATGGACAGTAAACCTATTGGTGTTTATTTAATGCACCGAAAAATGTTTAAAGAGCACCTCTGTGCAATCAATTGAAGCAATTTTGATGCAATGGACAATAAAAATATTGGAAAGTAATTTGAAAGTAACGATTTGTCACAACTGTTGTGCGAAAGAATA
This sequence comes from Plestiodon gilberti rubricaudatus, assembly GCA_026170595.1. NCBI lineage: Eukaryota > Metazoa > Chordata > Lepidosauria > Squamata > Scincidae > Plestiodon > Plestiodon gilberti. The sequence continues at coordinate 46,069,203 of JANXHW010000002.1, forward strand.
TTAGCTTTTTCCCAAAACAAAAGGTACCTCAGCATAAGTGAACAATAAATCATATTTCTATTACGTTAGTTTACAGACATCAGAGGATATTATCCCTAAAAGCTAATATTCATTCTGTACTCCAAAGACTTTGCATCTAATTGATCGCCTCATTTCGTTTAACAATTACAAATAGAAGATACCTAAGAAAACTAGCAAACACTGTGCAATCGAAGCTATAACTTAACTGAGTGAATACAGTATTATACTGCGGTGGGAAAACTATGGTACTTTGTGTTGTGAAGCTGAAATAAGTATATTTTGCCATTTCCTAGGGAAAAAAAGATAACTTCAATTACTTTTTCAGGATGTGATAGGTTGACACTTTTACAATAAATTTTCATTGTGGGAGGTGTAATGCTGTATCACCTTCTAGTCAGGACCAGCTCAGAATAAGAAATGGATGAGACCTAAGTGGGGGAGAATTTCATTGCTGCCTTCAGCAGATATGAAAATCAAAGTGGAGGGAGGCACCAGACCTTGCCAACTTCCCTACTCTGGAAAATGCACCACTTCGAGTATCTGCAGATCTGAGGAACCTAGCACTCCTTAAATGGTGACGCACCCCAGCTCCACAATATCCACATTCACCTCTGGGACCGTAAGAACAGAGCTGGCAATGCGTTTGACTGGGAGGCTTGACTAGATGGTGGAGTGAATGTCTATCTGGCAGTGAAGTGCCTTCCATTGTGAAACCCTGCTCAGGAGGAGGAACCATGAACCAAGGTGTTTCCCAGATTAGGGTGACACATTAGGGCTAGCTAAAAACAACAACATACAGGTAGCCCAATCCTGTGTAAAGATACACGGCTGGCCTAAGGGGCCAGAAGCTGTATCCTAAGCCCATTGTGGGCTGCCCCTGGGCTGATAGGCTGCACCTCGGAAGAAGGGGACATTCGTCCTCTTCCCTGGGTGTAAGTGAGCCCAGGACCTATGGGCTTCCTCAGATGCCCTGTCCAGACCTGGTGTACATTCGAGGAGGCGGAGTAAGGCTGGCCCTGGCTGGGAAGGGGCTTCGGATATCGGCGGAGCGCACATTGGCACTGGACATTGGCACTGGCCAATGGCCACCCCCTAGCTGCCCCTTCCTGCCCTCCCCCCACCCCTGCACCAACTGGTGCAGGAAATACCTCCGTCAGTAGCTGAGGGGTCTGGAGGGCTTACCTCCGTGCAGGACTTACCTCCGTACCGGCATCCCTTAGTCCCGAGTCATCGCAAATGTGCTTTGCTTGCAACGCTTTAGAGTGGCGGAGAGCATGTTCCGCCACACTAAAGTTAGTGAGGATTGTGCTGTGAGTTGCTGCCTATTTGTTGCCAGAGCAACAACTACTCTGCACCTTGTTTGGTGAAACTCCTTGGCTAGTCAGCTGCCCTGTTAGTTTGGCAAAGTTCTGATCCACTCCTGGGTCTGCTGGTAAGACAGGATTCAAAGCAACACAGCACTGGTTGTGGGAATTGAACAGAGGGATAAGAAAGATAATCTCATTAATACTTATTTCTTCCATAAATTTATATACATTATTTTAATCTTAGGTTGGAACCATATGTTACCATAGTAGTACCCCAGAAAACCAATTAAAGCATTTTTCCTGCTGTAAAAAGCATGGTGAGGTTTGAGATCTGGATTGGGAACAAGTTAGGGGCAAAGTATGAAAAAACCGCTATATCCCACTGCAGTTATCTCAGCAAGTCTTTTTAACAGTCCAGCACATGAGTTTAAAGTTACATGCACATTCACTCAAAGTACTTTTCTCTGTGTTGCAATAAGTCAATCTATTTTTAGCCTTATTTGATAAAATCTATGCTTGTATTTATTTATTTTATTTTATTTATAGAATTTTTACCCCGCCTTTCTCCCACCAGGGCAACCAAGGCGGCTTACAACAAAAATATTAAAATACATAAGTACATTTAAAATCAAGAATTAAAATAATTAAAAACAATTAAAACAAACAGCCCCAGTGGGTCATCCACATTTGTTAAAAGCAATTTGTAAAAAAGCCAGCCCACCATGTCAGACATCAAATGCTGATCTAAATAAAAATGTCTTGAGGCCCCGCCGAAAGGTCTCTAAGGAGGAAGCCGTTCTTAATTCCAGGGGGAGGGAATTCCATAATTGGGGCGCCACTGCCGAGAAGGCCCTATTCCGCGCCGCCATCCCCCTCACCTCCGTCAGTGGCGGCACGGTCAACAGGGCCCCCCCTGATGACCTCAGAGTACGGGTCGGATTATAAGGAAGGAGGCGGTCCCTCAAATACCCTGGACCCGAGCCGTAAAGGGCTTTAAAAGTCAAAACTAGCACTTTGAATTGTGCCCGGAAACGAACCGGCAGCCAGTGTAGCCGCTGAAGCAACGGTCCGACTGAGTCGAACCGACAGGCCCCAGCAACCACCCGGGCCGCCGCATTCTGCACTAGTTGCAGTTTCCGAACAGTCTTCAAAGGCAGCCCCACGTAGAGCGCATTGCAGTAATCTAGTCTAGATGTCACTAGAGCATGGGTCACCGTGGCCAGGTCTGCACGATCCAGGTACGGTCGCAGCTGGCGCACCAGCCGAAGCTGGGCAAAAGCCCCCCTGGCCACAGCCGCCACCTGGGAATCCAGGAGCAGCTGCGCATCCAGGAGGACCCCCAAGCTGCGGACCTGCTCCTTCAGAGGGAGTACAACCCCATTCAGAGCAGGACGATGATCCAGTACCTGAGTCGTAGACTTCTGGACCAACAGAACCTCTGTCTTATCAGGATTTAATTTCAGCTTGTTAGCCCCCATCCAGCTCCCAACTGCCTCCAGACAACGATTCAGGACATCGACCGCCCCCTTGGAGTCAGGTGGAAAGGAGAGAAAGAGCTGGGTGTCATCCGCATACTGATGACTCCCTACCCCAAATCCCCGGATGACCTCTCCCAGCGGCTTCATATAGATATTAAACAGCATGGGAGATAGAATTGACCCTTGTGGCACCCCACACCTCAAGGGCAAGGGTGCCGAACAAGCATCCCCCAGCACCACCTTCTGGGATCTATCAGCCAGGAAGGAGCGGAACCACCTCAGAACGGTGCCTCCAAGCCCCAACCCAGCCAACCGACCCAGAAGGACACCATAGTCAATGGTGTCAAAAGCCGCCGAGAGGTCCAGCAGGACCAACAGGGACGCACTCCCCCTGTCCAGTCCCCGGCGCAGGTCATCCACCAAGGCGACCAAGGCCGTCTCTGTCCCGAACCCCGGTCTGAAGCCAGACTGGAATGGATCCAGATAATCAGCTTCCTCCAAGACCCTCTGAAGCTGAGACGCCACTACCCGCTCGATCACCTTGCCCAGAAACGGGATATTTGAGACTGGCCGGAAGTTGTTCAAAATCGTAGGATCCATATATAAAATGATACTGTTGAATAATCGAAAAGCCTTATTCAATATTTATTTAAATATTTTGCAAGAACTGGCATTTTTCTAGCAATTTTTGTTTGAAATAGGAGGGACCTCTTTAAATGCATCTGTATAATTAACGTGCTATCCCTTTACATAGAACAATGCTAGTTTATTATGGTCTCTATGGTAATTGTTGCAATTGTTATCAAAATATGAAACAGGAAAAATACGTTTTCCCCTTAAGAATCAAATGTGCATAATTATTCAGTCTTTGGAGAATTAAGCCAAAGAAACAAGAGCAGGGTTTTGGTTGTTGTTGTTGTTGTTTTTTCCTTTTACAAGTGCACAAGAAGAAAACTGAAAAAGATGTACTTATAGTTGGGACAGAACTCTAGGCAGTCAAATCATTTTTGACCTGATCTGTCATACTGTGATGTGGATCACTGGAAGACTTCTATTATTTGGCCTTGTTTTGTGCACATCTAGACCACATGATGCCCCTAAGCTATGGTGGAGGCCACCAACGTTCAGTTTTGTTCTCTCTCTTTTTTTATGAAATAGCTGATCCCTACCAAACAACACTGCTAACTCCAGCATCCTCACGGCCAGTGCTGTCACCAGCTTTTGAATTTCAAACTATTGCTAATTGGATCCCAAGACAGCACCAAGCACCACACATGGCAATATGCTAGGGATTCAGAGCCCACATGTTTGACCTTCAAAAAAGTAGTGACAACAAGGGAGCAATTTCTGCAAAGAAGAACTTTTGAGGAGTAGTCGGCAAAACAGGCCCAAATTCACAACTACTACGGGCTCCATGCTACAATAATTAGAAAAGATCGATCCACACAATCCCATTTATCTAAACATTAATCGCATTAACTGTTGACACTATTAACTTATCTAAAATATTTGTTCTGGCATATCCTTGTGTTATACCACCCCAAAGTTGTTTCAAAAGCTAACATAATACTGTAGTAGGTCTACGCAACTGGTGATCACAACTACACAACTAGATCACCAGGGCAGGTAAATGCGATTTGGAGCCCATTTGCCCTTTCTTCCCTTCTCTTCACTTACATGGAGCTTGGCATGTAGCCTCTCTCCTCCATGCTACTTCTGTTTTGAATGAACAGGAGCGGTGCATGCAACAACCCTAATGTAAGGAAAACAGATATACAGAGGAGTCTATGCAGATAATATGAAAACTGCATGTAATGGAAAATTAATTACAAACACCTTGAACTAAGTGACTAGTATATTTTTGGTTTCATAAGAATTAAGGATGTTAATAGTACACAATTAACAGGAGGTGTTAAAAGGTGTGAAACAAACAAAATCATTTACATTACAATGAGAAAGTGAAAAAAATGATTACACCTTATTTTCTTGAAGATTCAGATTTTTATATTATTAAGGGCAAAATCACAGCAAACTCCAGCACATTCAGGTTTCATTGATTTCAGGAGGAGAGTGGTGAGAATATTCACCTTTTTTAATTAGTTGTGGACAGATTTATCAACCTATGGGGACCTGGCAGAGAAAAATATCGGGATAAAATGCACAGGTTCTGGTGGATAATTAGCATCAATAGGGCAAGTAGTGCACATTTTGGGCATTTGCAGCCCACAGTGAAGTTAAAGAGTGTGATGCCTTACCGTTTGACTTGTTTGGATAATCTCTCTATACCTCAGCTTGGGGTTCTCCCTCCCTAAGGTAAAGGTAAAGGTTCCCTTGCTCGAAAGCCAGTCGTGTCCACTTCTGTGGTCATATGGCCAACATGACTCAACGCTGAGGCACATGGAACGTTGTTACCTTCTTGCCAATGTGGTGCCTATTAATCTACTTGCAATCTCTTGCTTTCAAACTGCTAGGTTGGCAGGAGCTGGGGCCGAGGATGGTAGCTCACACCGTCACATGGCACTCAGGACTCGAACTGCTGTCCTGCCTACCTTTCGGTCTGCAGTTCAGCGTCTTAACCACTAAGCCACCACAGCTCCCTCCCTACCCTTGATTAAAGGAGTGGAAAAGAAACACCACAATTTGCCTGCTGTGGAAAACAGGAGGATGACCTGCTCTTATAGTGATGTACAACCAGAAGGATGTTCACTTGTTCTACCTCATGCAGCTGGCAACTGAACTGTGTGAGGATGAAGCAGAACTGCACCCACCAGCCACACCCACTCCATCACTACTATGCCAGCCAGCCACACTCCCCCAATCACCATGTGGTTGGCTTTGGCATTAGTGTGAAAGGGGCCCCATCCTGATAGAATTTTGCTGGGGTTATAAATGTCCTCTCTTTCCCAACAAGGTCTTGCAAATTAGGGTACCCCACCCTGATAGAATTTTGCTGCAAAAGCAGTTCATGTTTGAAACCTAAATTAAGGTTTCAGGGTGCCCAGTCAAGTCACATGGACAGTCTTTTCAGATTCCTTTGCCAAGAAGCCTCTCCCATCAACACCTGAACATGGGTGCAGCACACACCTAGTCATGCACACAATGTTTTACACTTATGGGAATCGATGCCATGTAAAAAACAGGAAGCTTGAAATTTAATAGACTCCTATGCCGTTTGCGGGTTTCCGATTCCAGGCAGCCGCACACGGAGTAAAAATACTTTTAAAATCCAAGGTGCTTTGCCCAACGTTTCGTTCCGGCAGCTTGGAACTTCCTCTGGGGTAAATCTGAAAAGATTTCGATGATACTGTTCTCCCTTTATCTGCTAAGCTTATAAATCCAAAAGCGCGGGAAAGTAGCGATTCAAACAGTGGAAGTGTCCTGAGATGACCTACGCACCGGCAATCGCTCAGTGCTAGGTTAGAGTTGCTTAGTTAGAGTTGCTGGATTATCAAGTTGAATCAGCTGTGGGGTATTCCTCGAGTTGTTGTCCTTTTTGTTAAAGGAACCTACTCTGTTGGAGTCCCCGCTGTCAAACTTGCAGTTGTTTCGCTGTTTGTAAGTTCCATCCTAGATCTTCCAACCGAACTTCGTTTATTGTGCACAATCGGCAACCAAATTTTGTTTGTAAATATTAGGTCTTGCTGACGATTAATCAGTACACCAGTAGCCCTTTTACTTATCTCCAATGCCTCCAGATGACGCAGAATTGTAAAGTTTGTTTCCTTTTGCAGACACGTTGTTTTGTCGGACTGGATCGCATGCCCTTCTTTCAACGCGTGTTCAGCAATTGAAGATTGTTCCGGGTGTTTTAATCTCAACGATCTTTCATGTTCTGACATTCTGGTCTTTATACTTCTGCTTGTCATTCCTATGTAAATTTTATTACATTCGCATGGGACAGAGTAAATTCCTGCATTGGATAATGATGGTCGTCTATCCTTTGTGTTACTTAATATTTGTTGCACTTTGGAGGTAGGTCTAAAGATTGTTTTTACACCTCATTGTTGAAGAATGCGTGCAATCTTATCAGTTGTTCCTTTAATAAACGGAAGACATGTCCAGATCTTTTGTTCTGCTGTAGTTTTTTCATTTTCGTTGTTATTCTGAAATGTTTTTCTGTTTTTTACATGGCATCGATTCCCGTAAGTGTAAAACATTGTGTGCTAATAGCTGGCCATGAAAGCTTTCGAACGAAACCTAGTCATGTCTTTTGTCCCTCAGGAACTTCCCTGATTTGGTTGCAATCAAACTTTTTGTGTGTTCCTGGAAGGACACACTCAAACTCAATCAAGTCCAGGAAATCTATGCTGCATACCCAAAGAGGAGCTCCAAACTCCTTTGTCCACCCAGAAATGTTTTTGTTTCTTTTGTGCAAAGTCATATAACTGCCCTGCTCTGGAAGCAGAACTTTGTCACCATCCCCTCAGAGAAGGTGTCCATGCAGCTGTGCATTTTGAAGGTCTCTTCCCTAGAGTCTCCCTCCACACTAACTGCCTTGCTGGACAGTACCGTGGTCGGGAAGTCCTTCATTCCACACTATCCACCTGTCAGACTGTTCTGAAGTCAGAAGGCTTCTTGTGAAGCCCCCTTGCTCTGGTAGCCACCCTCGCCCTCAGAGGAGCTACCTTCCCTGATGCAAAGGTGCACCTTTTTGCTGCAATTTTCTCCTCTCTGGAACCTGGAATCACGCTGATCAGTCCTTGCTGCTTAGATGGACATCGTAGGCTAATTCTACCCAGCAAAATAGGATTGGTAATCTCACCCTTCCATGGGAAGCAGGGACCAGACGGGCCTGATCCATGAGGGTTCTTATGCTACGTTGTAACAAGGGAGGAATACTTATTAACAATCAATCAATCAATACCTTATTGGCATATTAAAATCTGGATCCAGCCATACAAACATAAACAAAAACTTATTAGATACGAGGAAGAAAGGTAATCCAGAAAATACTGTCTGGCCTCCCAAAATGTGTAACTACTATAAAACCTGATCACTCCTAAGCAGCACAAGCTCTGTACATCTAAGTTTGATTTTTCTAAGAACAGGAACCTGATCTGAGCAGGGGACGGGGGGGGGGGGGGGGAGAGGACAGGACACCTAAGCCAGTATTGGTGACTTTAGTTCACACACAAAATTCTGATTTGCTATCTAAACACTTTGCCTGCATTTGAAATGATTCCCTACAATTATCATTTGCATTGTCCCTGCCAGCTTAAAGACAACGGCATGTAAAGCATTCTCTAACCCCCCCCATGTATTATGTATTCAGTGTGCCCTTCTTATCCGCGAATTTGCCATCCGCGGAGGGAGGGAACCCACTGGGGGCAGGAGCGGCACCACTGTACCGAAGAGCTATATGGGCCCGCCGCCTGCTCCTTCCCTCTGGCGCTGCATTGTAATAGTGTAAAATGCGAAGGGAAGGGAAAAAGGTGAAGGGCAGGAGGAAGGAGGCGGGGCGGCCCCTTCCTTTGGGAGAGAAGGGGACAGGGGCGGCACCACTGTACCTTATTGAAAAGCCATGCGGGCCCACCGCTCCTTCCCTCATCGCCACATTGTAATAGTAAATGCCTGTTAGAAGAAAAAACATGCGACCGGAAGCGACTTCCGGTTGTTGTTTTCCTTCTAACCGGCATTTTACACTATTACAACATGGCGCTGGAGGGAAGGAGTGGAGGGAAGGAGCGGTGGGTCCACGCGGCTCTTCAATAAGGTACAGTGGTGCCGCCCCCACCCCCTCGACACCCCGCCCCCACCTGACTGTGGACTTGAACATCCGCAGATTTTCGCATCTGTGGGGGTTCCAGGAACATAACGGATATGAAGGGCCAACTGTACTTTCCTAACAGTGCATTTTTGTAAGTCATTATGATTACTGATCGAAGGTAGCAGGCACGTTTTTGGGCTAGCAGTTCTCAGTGGCATCACTGGTCAATGATTCAAAGGAAATATTTTTAATTTAAGTACTACTTATTTGTAGAACACAGGATGAAAGATGTGTGGCAATGATGTGCACTGAAAATAATATAAACTTGGCTCTCTGTAAGATATGCATAAGTTATTTAGCTGAGAACGTGCCAGGATGGAGGCTTGAAACTGGCTGTGCGAAGATGTTTGGCAGCCTAGAAACTCTGTAATGGAAAAGCCATTTGGTGTTTTATTTTGCGGGTTTGGGCGTATAATTGAGCCTGTATGTATTATACCATAGGTAAAAATCCCACACATTTAGCACATGTTATTCTTACATTAAATGAATGTTCTCTTTCTCTCTTTTGCTAAGAATTTAACTCATGGCTTAGCACATAAGCATCATGCAAAGAAAATGAAACTCTAATAATATTTAGCATTTGTATAACACTTTCTGAGTGCGCTATTTGCAGGGGCTGTGGGAATGGCTGTGTGCATGCGTCAGATCGGCCCTAATCTAGTCCAACCCCCTGTATGTTGTAGGGAATCTAGAGCAGAGATCTTCAACAGGTAGAACAGGACCCACAAGTGAGTTGCAGCCTATCTCAGGTGGGTCACAGCAGTGCTATCACTACCATTTTATTTTGAGGCTCAGGTCTGCACAGTGACAGCGCAATCCTATCCAAATCACACCACCAGTGTAACCAGCGGTGCAGCGAGAACGGGAGGCCCCAAAACAGAAAGGGGATTCAAATCCCCTCCAAATGGGGGATTCAAAGGGGATTAAAATCTCCCCTCCCCTCCAAAGCCTCCCGCCCTGCCCTCCCCCACTGGTTACACCGGTGGTGTAAGTTGGCTAGGATTGCGCTGTTAGAACAGTAGCCAGAGTTAAGAGTCACAGATGCCATACATTCTGCTGGAGACTTTGGCTTTATACTTTAGAGGGGGAAATTTAGCCTAGTCTCCCATCCATCTGCTTGTTTTCTGACCTGCCTTGCTTCCATGCTTCCTTCCTTCCTTTCTTTCTCCTTTCACCCTTCAAAATAAAGCACATGCCCTGCCATCCTCTGCCCCTCCCACTTGGCCTGGAAGGAAAGAAAGAGCAGTAGCAGCACATTCTGATTGACCAGCACCAGACAGGAAAATAAGAGAAACTATCGCTGCCCACTTGCCCTTGCTCTTGAAGGTGGGTCCCATATTGCAGTTTAGGAATAGACGAGGGACCCAGCTCTTGATAAGGTAAAGATGACTGAGCTATAGGGGTATCAAACATACGGCCCACAGGCCGGATGGAGCCCGAAGAAGCTTTTTATCCAGCCCATGTGATAATTGGACTCTTCCAGTGCCACCCTTTCAGCGCCGCCCTTCTGCAGCAGCTCTGGGAGGGAGAGACAGAAGGAGGCCTCAGAAGGCAAGGAACACTAAAGGGGCAGACCAAAGGGATGAGAGAGGGAGATGCTGCTGAGGTGCTGGGAAAGCCCAATTATCATGCAGACTGCCCTTTTAGCAGTGCCGCTTCTGCTGAGGCATCACTTTGTAGAGAGTAGTTATAGTACATACCTTTCATCAAACTTGACAGGTCTAAGCCCCTCCCCCAGTCCCTGGGGCCTTGCTGTAGCAGTTGCTCCTACCCCTGGTCCTTTGGGGGCTATTTTGGGGTATTTTCGGGGAACTTTGGGGTCCCTCGGGCCCCGTGTTGAATGTTGGGGATCGGGGCCCTGTGGCCCCCGTTCCCCCCTTGGCCGTGGACCACTGGGCGTGATTTTCGTGTCCGCCGGACGAACTTTTGCGTCGGCCATTTTGTTGTCACTTTTTTTGATTTGGGGGTTCATGTGACCCCTCAATCAACTCAGCCCGTCGCCCTGGACCCCCGTGTCTGGTTTTCGTAAGCACCGGGGACAATTTTTGGGTGGCCATTTTGGGGGCGCCCTTTTTGATTGGAGGGGTTCGTGAGGCCCATCAATGTACTCGCCCCTTTGTCCCCGACCACTAGAACTGTTTTTGGGAGGCTTGGGCCCCTCTTTTTTGTCACCCCCGTAACCGGCGCCCCGTGTGTATTCGGGGGCTGCTTGCCCCCCTCAGCCTGCTTGCCCCGCCGTCCCCCTGCCTCCTAGGCTAGGTTCTGAGACGGCGTGGTGTGTCTAAGTCCCAATTTGTAGTGTGGGGGCCTGTGCCCCGCCCCTAGCCCCGACCAATCGGAAGGGGGCCTTTGAGAACATGCCCGGGCATGTCCAGGCTGCCAGGGGTGAACCACGCCTCCAGGGTCCCCGACCAATCGGAAGGGGGGCCTTTGAGAACATGCCCAGGCATGTCCAGGCTGCCAGGGGTGAACCACGCCTCCAGGGTCCCTGACCAATAGGAGGGAAGGGGCTTTGAGAACATGTCCAGGCATGCCCCGGGCGTACTTAAGCCAGAGGCGCAAGCGTTCACGGCCAGCCGAGATGGAATCTGAACGCCAAAGCCCTCAGCCTTCGGAGGCCCCAGCCCCTCAGAAGGGTAAGCAGCGCAAGCGTTCACGGCCATCCGAGATGGAATCTGAACGCCAAAGCCCTCAGCCTGCGGAGCCCCCAGCCCCTCAGAAGGCGAAGCAGCGCAGACGCTATCAAAGCACGTCTTCAGACGATTACCATGCGCCGTCCCTCGGCCTCCTTTACAAGCTTGCGTGGGATCGCCATGCTAGGGGCTTTCCCGAAGACCGGTGTCTTTACTGTAGAGACAAGGATCCCCCCAGACCTCTGCTCAAGGTAAGTTACGCTTTCACGGGGGGGCGAACGGGTGTGGGGAATAATGTGCTTCCAGCATGGGGTATTTCTAAAGTAGCGCTTTTCTTTTTCTCCCTAGGAGGACCATGGCACTATAGAGGGACAGCATACCCAGACGACTTTAAGGTTCCTGCTGGGCTTACGCCAAGTTCCGGTGGATGTATCTGCTTCGGCACGAACCTGGAGGGCGGCCACCAAATCTCTCATGAGAGCCTCCTTGTATGTAATCGCGAATTACTGTCTAAGTGAATACCTGCAGAAGTACTGTTTTGGCTGCGAGGTACAATTGCTAACTCAAGAGAAACACCAGTGCACGAAGTGGCAGCGTGCTGACATAAACAGGAGGCTGAGTGAAATGCTAGATAAAATATTTCTCCCCGGTATTTTACATGTTGTTCTGTCTGTGGGCTTTTCTCAGCATTGTTTGAAGCTAGATTTACACACGATTGATTATTTTCTGCGCCTAATCGCACACATGCAAGCTAGCACTGATCCTCAGAAGGAAATGGAGAAACTCCTGAAGCCCGCAGACAAAAAATATCTCGCGGATCTGCAGAGCATCGTTCGGCAGAAAAAACATACCCTGTATCTGGGGGAAAGGCGTGAGAATTTTGATCGCTGGTCTGAAACACCAATAGAACCAATGTACTGAAGTGAAATAAAAAAAACATTTAAACATACTTGTTGTCTGAAGGTCTTGTGTGTGGGGCACCTCTATAAGTCCAGGACCAATAGGCGAAGGGGTGGGTGGGAGGAGGGGCCAATAGGAACATGGCAGGGCGTGTCTACAAAACGGAGGGGTATATAGGTGGTAAACCTCCCGCACTCCTCGTGACTTACTGAAAATGGATAGCCCAGACGGCCAGTGTTTGGGGACAACTGTTAATATTTATAACAACGGTGGACCAGAGACCCCAACCTCCCGGGGTCATAACAAAGAAGAAGAAGAAACGCCCCCAAAATGGGTTCCCAGGCGATATCGTGCTTTAAGAGGTAGCCTAGAATCGCTGGCTGATACATCACCCTGGTGGGCAAATTCCACGGTAAATATGAAATGGATGTGTTTCTGGCCGGGGTGGTGGTGGTGGTTTCGGCAATATTCATATATTTTTTCAATAAACAGGGGTCGGAGTTAAATACAGAACAAATGGATGCTCTGGGAGTTGAACCACTGGAATGGGTGACACGATGGGCTGAAGTAGAGGACATCAGTGATCCAATCTCTGGGGATGAAGGCTTAAGCCAAGTAGAGACGGATGCCGTACCCTGCTTTGATGAAGAGGCCATGGCCGGGGTTATTTCTTCGCTAGACAGTTTAAGCATGGCCGAAGCAGAGGAGGCCGTTCCCTGTTGTGCAAATAATAATGGTGGTGAAGAACTGGAAGAAGAACCGATGAGCACCCCTGTTACTGGGGAATCAGGAACGCTTGCAGAACCCCTGTATTCAGAATTGCAGGTAAATTAGGGCGGTGGGGTTTGTGAGGCTCTTACCACAGAACCGTGGGGGGGCTGGCTTATAACCCCACCTCCTTTTTTTGTAACTAGGATTACTATTCAAAGAAGTTGGAGGAACTGAGGGTGTCGCCCCTGAAAGGTTCAGAATATTGGAAACGCGTTGCAGAGCGTATACGCCGAACAGGAATGCATGCAGCCCCCCTGTATTTAGCATTACAGGTAAAATAGGGTGAGGGCCTTTTAGCATAGAACTGCTGATGAGGTGCGTGTTTATAACTCCAATTCCTTTTAACACAAAAAACTAGGATTTCTTTTCAAACAAGCTGGAGGAACTTGGGGTCCCGCCCCAGGAAAGGCCGTCACAATGGGAATTGTGTAGCGTCCCACCTCTTGAATGGCCGACATATTGGAAATGTGTGGAAGAAGGCTTAACCCGAGCAGGATTGTATGCAGCAACCCTGTATTCAGATTTACAGGTAAAAAATAAGAAGGGGGGGGGGGTTATTATTATTTTTTGCAAAGAACTTGGTTATAACCACAGCTTTCTTTTTTTTTTTTTTTAAAACCAGGTTTTCTTTTTGAAGAAGATGTTGGAACTGGGGGTTCCACCCCTGGAAAGGACGAAATATTGGGAACTGATTAACGTCAAAGGCCTGGATTGGCCAAGATATTGGAAATGGTGAATTCCTGGAGGCTGTAAAATAAAAATGTTAACGACAAAAGGGTGTGTGTGCATATGTGTGTTAGCAGGCGCCATGGCGGATCATGAATCTATTTTAAAGAAAATATATTATACGCCGGAGGCTGTTGGGAGTTTTGGGGGCGTGAACACCCTTTTTCAAGAAGCCAAAAAGCATAGTAAAACACTGACAAGAAAGCAAGTTAGTCGGTGGCTTTCGGACCAGGATGCTTACACACTACACAAACAGGCAAGAGTCCGCTTTAAGAGAAACAAGACGATTGTTTCAGGGGTGGACGCGCAATGGCAGGCAGATTTAGTGGACATGCAACAGTTTGCAAAGTACAACAAGGCTCACAAATACATTTTAACGGTGGTGGATATACTCTCTAAATATGCTTGGGCTAGGTGTCTGAAAGACAAGACAGGTAAACAAGTGGCAGCCGCTTTTCAGAACATCTTTAAGCAGGGGAGAATACCACGCAAGCTGCAGACTGATGCCGGGAAAGAGTTTCTAAACAAAAACGTGCAAGGGCTGCTAAAAAAACACGGCGTACACCACTTCGTCACCAACAACGAGGTCAAGGCGGCTATTGTGGAACGGTTTAATAAAACACTGAAAACAAAAATGTGGAGATTTTTTACGGCTAACAACACTTTCAGGTACGTCAATGTGTTGCCGAGACTTATAAAGAGCTATAATCACAGCTGGCACAGGACTATACGTGCACGCCCCGTGGATGTGAACCAAGATAACGCTCTGGCTGTGTGGAAAACGGTATACGGGGACTGCGTTAGCAGGAAAACAGAGACTCCTCTGCTCAGAAAAGGGGATCACGTGCGTATCTCTAAGCTCAAGGGGTTTTTTGAAAAAGGTTATGAGCAGAGTTTTACTAGCGAGATTTTCATCATTAACCAGGTGCGCAACCGGGGAAGAAGGCCGGTGTACCTGCTAAGAGATTATGAGGGGGAGAGCATTGCAGGGACTTTCTATCCTGAAGAATTACAGAGGGTGAGCGACAAGGAGGACAGGGTTTACAGAATTGAAAAAGTGTTAGCTACGCGGGGGAGGGGTAAGACAAAGCATCACCTGGTAAAATGGTTAGGCTGGCCTGACAAATTCAACAGTTGGGTCGCGGCAGAGGATCTGCGTGAAGCTACGTAGGGGAACATGGGGGACAGCGGGTTTTACATCACCCTTCCCAGCAATGCCAGTGCTAGAGTATTTCCTCGGAACACCAGCGCCGCTTTCACCACGCAGCTGGCACGCCCTATTGACCTGCCTGGGGACTGGGAAGTTGGCCTGACAGAAATTCAGTACCCACACACTTGGTACACACTCACAGAGAGCGCGAAATTTGAAATTAACCATTTGCAGAGAACATGGACCTGCGGTCTACGGCCGGGGTATTATGCAACCATACCTGAACTGCTGGTTGAAATGAACAGGCAAATGAGAACGCACCACGAAATCCCCCGTGAAATGGAACTGGCCTATGACCCTGTGGATAGGAAGATCCGTTTGCAGGCACCCCGTGGATACTTATTGAAAGCAGACGGGGCACTGTCCCGTATATTAGGGGTGTTTCCGAAGGTAGCGTTCAAAGAATCCGTTCTCAGCGCAGACATTACACGAGGTTTCAACACCCTGTACGTGTATACAGATATCGTAGAGCACCAGATAGTCGGGGACTATTACGTGCCCCTGCTGCGCTGCGTCCCTGTCCGCGGGGAGAACACAGAGCGTGTCACCATAACATATGACAAGCCTCACTACGTTCCTGTGAACAAGGATCACGCAGACACTATTACTGTAGAGATAAAGACGGACCAGAACAAAAACGTGTCATTTCGTTTTGGTAAGGTGATAATAAAGCTTCACTTTCGGCCCCGGAAAAGATGGTCCTTCTAAAACGTTATGGAGACCCGGCCCTTTATGGTAGTTATTATCGTGCGCAAGCGGGCGCCAGCCTTCCCGGTTACCATGGCGCCCCCGTTATGTACGGGAAAGGTATTGGTGGCGTATTCCGGAGTCTTTTTCGGAAAGCTGTCCCTCTTTTGCAGAGGGGGATAGATATTATTAAGCCGCACGTAAAAACAGCTGTTCGCAATATTGCTCAGGACGTTGTGGGGAACGTTTCTCAGGCTGTGCTGAATAAAGTGACCCGACAAGGAGGGTCGGGGCTTCTGTACATGAAAAGAAGAAAAGCGGTCAAACGAAAAGCTTCACAGAGGCGGCTAACGGGGCCACCACACCCCTTTAAAAGAAGGGCTAAAAGGCAGCGGGTGGCACAGAAGAGAAAGGCAAAGAGACATCGGGGGAGGAAGAGGTGCTTCTCCAGAGATATCTTTTAAACCGCCATGGCTTTTATTCACGGGGGGTCTGAAGAATGCGCCAAATCTGAATTAGACCTGTTCCAAATAGCCCCCACCCAGACTAGCGTCGAAGGGAGTGTGTTTATCGAGGTGCTTCCGTTGACGGCGTTGTCAGAGAACGCTCCGGTCGATTTCTTCATAGCAGGAAATGGCGAGGAATATATGGACTTAAACAACACGTTACTATACGTGACCTGCAAAATTGTAAAAGAAGACGGAACCAACATTGAGAGGGATGCCAAGGTAGCAGTGGTGAATTACCCGATCGCCTCCCTCTTTAGCCAGCTGGATGTGACCCTAGGGGACCGGCTCATCAGCCAAAGCAACAACTGCTATCCATACCGAGCCTATATCGAATCTGTGTTAAACTACAGCGAAGACACGCTAAACACACAGTTCTCTGCAGGGTTGTTTTACAAAGACACCCCTGGTAAACACGAAGCAGCAGACCTGGATGGGGAGAATAAGGGATTTGCTAAAAGAGCATCCTTCACAGCCGGAAGCAGGAAAATAGAACTCGTGGGACGTCTCCATGGTGACCTGTTTTTTCAAGAAAAACTGCTGTTAAACGGGGTGGATGTGAAAATCAAGCTGACCCGCAGTAAAGATGCGTTCTGCTTAATGACGGATGACGCCAGCAAACACTACAGATTGAAGCTTTTGTCAGCATCCCTGTTTGTAAAGAAAGTAAGAGTTGCCCCGGGGGTGCGCCTGGGCCACGCTGAAGCATTGCTCACGGCTACGGCGAAATATCCCGTGGACCGTGTGGGCATGAAAGTGATCAGCATCCCTGCCGGGAGTCGTGTCAGTAATCAGGAGAATCTGTTTCTGGGGCAGCTGCCAAAGCTGGTCGTAATAGGTCTGGTGGACAACGATGCGTTCAGCGGGGTCTACAACAAGAACCCCTTTAATTTTCAGCATTACGACATCAGTTTCTTCGCAATTTACCTTTCGGGGTATCAGATCCCGGCAAAACCGTTCCAACCGCGGTTTGATGAGGGGTGCTGTGTGAGGGAATTCATGAGTCTGGTGCAGACCACCGGCAAACATTTGAACGACAAAGCACTGCTGATCAACAGAGAAAGTTATGCCAAGGGGTATACCCTCTTTGCGTTTGACCTTACGCCTGATCAAGAATGTGGCGATCATTATTCCCTGATTAATACAGGGAACCTGCGGGCAGAAATACGGTTTGCTAGACCCCTCCCACAAACGGTTAACATGATCGTTTACGGAGTGTTTGATAACCTTATCGAAATAAATCACCGGAGGAACGTGTTGTTTGATTATATGTGACATGGATACCCTCCAGTTAATGCGGCTGCTGTCTACAAACCCTCGCACCCGCAAGATATTCGCCGGTGTGTTCCCTTGTGACCAGCTTCCTACAAAGAAACTGCTGCGGAGGCCTGCGGGGCTAGTGGTCAACACAGACCCCCACGGCCGGCCAGGGGAGCACTGGTTAGCCATATATCTGCCAGAAGACGACACCCTCGGAGAGTTTTTCGATTCTTACGGACACCCTCCAGACCACCCCCGTTTCCCAAAATCCATCCTTGCTTTTTTAAGGACAAATGCCTCTGTGACGACATTTACAGAAAAACAAGTACAGTCCTCAGACGCGGCGACCTGCGGGTACCACTGTGTGTTTTTTCTGTGGCAGCGCTGTAGAGGCCTGAATTTCAATCAGATTCAAGACCTGTATTCACCTGATTTACAAAGGAATGACCGGATGGTGGTGCAGTTTGTACAAAAGGAGAGGAACATGCCCAAACTTGCCCCCACATTTTTTCAACATGAGCAGAGATGTGTCTCGTGCAATGATTTTCATGGCTGTGATTTTCAATAAAACCTTTTCCCATAAAGGAGAAATATCAGTGTCTGGCTTTTTTTTTTCCTTTGGGGTTAATAAAGACGCAAGAGGGGGGTTAGAGTTAAAAACATGATTTTATTTTAAGGTTAACCAGGTAGCAGCGCTAGTATCAGAGCTAGATTGTTTCTGCTTTTTGGAAGACCTTCTGGAAAGGGTGGGGGTACGCACCGTCTCTGTCATGGAGGAAGGATTTTTCAAGAGCTCCAAAGCGGTCCGGTTCTCAGAATTGCCAACGACTGTGGATGGGATGTTTAGTTCAGCCATGGCCTTCAGAAAGGACCCCCAGCCTTTAGGAGCCCTATGAGCAGGCATGCCATGGACCTGCGTGACCCCCTTTACCAAGTCCATAATGTTGGACCCCGGGATGGCTTCCCCTTTGTAAACAAAAGTTCCTTTTTCATCCCATGAAGACACCCCTTTGTTCTGCCTCATTTTATTTAACAGCAGCCTTGCGGGGGTCTTAAACCTGTTAGACAGGCTGTCGAGGACTTCGTTTAAGACAACATCGGGTGTTGCATGGTTTTCTGCGGCGGGGACCGCCTCTGGAGGGAAAAGCAGCGTTAGTGGGCCTTTTTCAGCCTCCCCCTGTTTCACATGCATTAGATATTTCTGAAGCAACGCAGAATATAGTTTTGCCTTCTCATACTCTGACAGGTCCCTCCTCTGAAGAATTCCTTGCATGTCGGTGTCCAAGGAAGAGAGAGCCGCGGTTCTGATGTTTTCCTCTCTCGGGGGAGCCGCCTTGAGTTGCTCTAGCTGGTGACTAGGCACCAGATACATTTTTTCGGCATGCTCCATCAGCGATTAGCTAGCAGCCCTGTTATCAGGGGGATCGCAATACTTAGCAAGGGAGCAAGAAAGCCCCCTGACTGTTTCACCAGTTCTTTCTTCCTTCTTAAGGAGACCCTCTTATTGCCCAGTTTTCTGATGAACCCCTTCTTTTTTCTGAGCGCAGACACCTGACGAGCAGACAGGGGGATGTTGCCTTTTAAGGTGTTGAGCGCGATTTCAGAGATGGCTTGAACCAGATCAGGCGAAGCAGAACACAGAATGGCCCTTCTCTGTCGCGGGGGGGTCTTGATAAGCAAATTTAAAAGGGGGAGATTTCTTTTCACACACGCAGACATGATGGGGTCACCTCTTTTGGTAAAGGGTTGTGCCTTTTTTCATAGTGTAGACGACCGGCCAGTCTGGAGGGAAAAGCCCCGTACGCAGTCTGTAAGGTTCTGGAGTGGTGGCGTTTAAGTCTACCACTAAATATCCGTAAGGTTTGACGGTTGCATCCTGGAAACTCTCCAGAAAAAACCGAGCATTCCCGGGGTACATCTGGCGTGCCAGAGTCACGATTTGAAGTTTGTCCCTGGGGTTCTTGAACAGCACCATATACTTAGTGTTTAAGGTAATGGTGCGGTTGGATTTCCCTTGGTGGAAAATGTTCTGCGTGATGAAAATAATACTCAGGTTGCGATGGTGAACGTACTTGGTAAAGGCTTCGCCGATCTCTGTACTTGAAGAAGCAGACGCCATGAGATCATCAACGATAAGTAAATTCACTTTATTAGGAGGTAACAACTGGTCATCATTTAACGTTACAGGAAGCCCCTCCACAAATCTCATGTGGGGGTACTTACAAAGGAGTTCTTGATACAGAGGCTGCCAACAGCTGTAGCACCATACTATGTTTTCAGGCATGACAGAAAGCACCGCCGTCGCATGGTCCAACATGTTTTTTATAAAATACGTTTTCCCGCAGTTGCTGGGCCCCGCTAGTATAGCAGAAAAGGGGTGTTTCCAGCGCACATCCATCTTAATAACCGTAAGGCAGCGTTTTGAAGTCTTCCTGCACAACCCTCTTGTCATATACGACCTTTAGCGTTTTCTTCAGGGGTCCGGTTTCAATTCGCCACTTCTTTTTATTTCTCAAGATGCCCCTCTGATGTAAAACAATTTCTTTTGAGCCCACCCCGTAATCCAGAACCAACTGCTTCAATGTGTCAAAATTAACTTTCTCTGAATTTACCGCATTAAGAGTAATTCCCTTAGCCTTCATGCAGGAGCCTCCCCCCGATAATTTGTACCCATAGGTTTTGGGCCCCCCTGACACAAACTGCGTGATATGTTCATTGGGGGGAATTTCGCTCGTCAGATCCCCTAAATAGTCCCCCAAGGGGGGACGCCACTCCCCTGGTCTGTGTACAAAAATGACAGAATCCGTGTCGTGGTACAAACAGCGTTCCCCCAGCTTGTCTAACAAGTTATACAACTCCAATCGGGCATACGCGGTTGTAAAGGCGCCTATCAGGACATTGGCTTTCCCACTCGGTGTGAAGCGTTCCTTAGAACGCCTCCAGGACACACAGACCGTTTCCTCATCAACTATTTCAAAGCCTGAAACATCATAGTCTGGAGAAAAGGCATACTCCAGAAGCACCGTGGGGTCCCTCACGATGGTATTGTTCATCAGATTTGAACGCTGCGCAAACTTTCCCCACAAAGAGTTTAGAAACAATTTCGCTATTTGGCGCTTTGCGGGGTTCACACTAATCTTCTCAGGCCGTAACTGGATCCCTTCTCTATCCTTATAGTCCCTAATGTATTGTGTTTTTTTCTCCTCATCAGTGCACCAGGAAGGGTACCCTGACGCTTCCTGTTTCTGCTGCAGGTGCATTTGGATGTAGCTGGAAAACAATTTTTTAGTTTTCTTTTCAAAATGCCAGATTTCAGAGATTGACAAAATCCTGTAACCCTTCTCTAAAGCTTTAATCAGTTCCACGGTAACCCAGGTGCCTTCAAGGCATCTTTCTTCATCTGAGTGTTCACAAGTCTCCTGCTGCTTTGCTTCAGCGCAGCTGCGACAAAGGGGGAACATGAGCTTATCCTCCACCCTGTATGGTAAAACGGGGAAAAAGAGGCCTCTTGGCTATTATTTGCAGACTCAGCTGCTGCCTCCATCCTCCTTTTTTTCCTCACTCTCCTATAATTGTATAAACACTCCTGTTAACATCTCATTTAAAAAACACCCTGCAGCCTTACAAAATAGGCAAAGGTTTGCTTTAACTGCTCAACCTTTTGAAAGTTAGACCCCCAGCCACCTCCGTGCAGAAATCATGCATCTTTACACCACAAGAGAGAAAACCAAGCAGTACAGTCTAACACAATAGGCTGTGGCTTAACTTGGTCAGTAGCGGGTGTTCAGCCTCAAAACAAAATGCATGCCTCTCCCTGGACCATGAGTCAAAATCACCACAGTTTAGTATTGACATAGCCCCCCCCCCCTTTCACATTCAAAAATAGCCTTTAGGACAGCACAAAGCCAAACATTCATTTAAAAAGCCCTCAGACAGAGACTGGATGCTTTTGTGGAGGAAAAAGACAAGTTTGTGTCAGAGTTCATACAGAATTTGGCTGGAAAAAGCTGTACCCCATGAGGTCCAGGAAAGAAAAAACAATTATCCTTGTTTTATCTACATCAGAACTCCTTCATTTCCCCCCTCTTCCCCTTAGAGTCCATAGGATAAAATGTTTTTTGCCTGGGCTTTATGTACAGCTAAACCTCGGGTACATGCATACATTTAAAAGAGCCCTCAGACAGAGACTGGATGCTTTTGTGGAGGAAAAAGACAAGTTTGTGTCAGAGTTCATACAGAAAATTGGATGGCGAAAGCTGTACCCCATGAGGGGCTAATATGCAGGCAACATTTCCTTGATTTATCTACATCAGAACTCCTTATTCACCCCCACCCCGGAGTCCATAGGATAAAAACAAATGCCTGTTACTCTGAATAACTTTGAGGGCAGAAATATGCAGGCAACATTTCCTTGATTTATCTACATCAGAACTCCTTATTCACCCCACCCCGGAGTCCATAGGATAAAAACAAATGCCTGTTACTCTGAATAACTTTGAGGGCAGAAATATGCAGGCAACATTTCCTTGATTTATCTACATCAGAACTCCTTATTCACCCCACCCCGGAGTCCATAGGATAAAAACAAATGCCTGTTACTCTGAATAACTTTGAGGGCAGAAATATGCAGGCAACATTTCCTTGATTTATCTACATCAGAACTCCTTATTCACCCCACCCCGGAGTCCATAGGATAAAAACATGGCCTGTTACTCTGAATAACTTTGAGGGCAGAAATATGCAGGCAACATTTCCTTGATTTATCTACATCAGAACTCCTTATTCACCCCCACCCCGGAGTCCATAGGATAAAAACAAATGCCTGTTACTCTGAATAACTTTGAGGGCAGAAATATGCAGGCAACATTTCCTTGATTTATCTACATCAGAACTCCTTATTCACCCCACCCCGGAGTCCATAGGATAAAAACAAATGCCTGTTACTCTGAATAACTTTGAGGGCAGAAATATGCAGGCAACATTTCCTTGATTTATCTACATCAGAACTCCTTATTCACCCCACCCCGGAGTCCATAGGATAAAAACAAATGCCTGTTACTCTGAATAACTTTGAGGGCAGAAAAATGCAGGCAACATTTCCTTGATTTATCTACATCAGAACTCCTTATTCACCCCACCCCGGAGTCCATAGGATAAAAACATGGCCTGTTACTCTGAATAACTTTGAGGGCAGAAATATGCAGGCAACATTTCCTTGATTTATCTACATCAGAACTCCTTATTCACCCCACCCCGGAGTCCATAGGATAAAAACATGGCCTGTTACTCTGAATAACTTTGAGGGCAGAAATATGCAGGCAACATTTCCTTGATTTATCTACATCAGAACTCCTTATTCACCCCACCCCCACAATACACAAAACCACAATTGCAACTCCTTAAAACTGTCTGTCTGACATACACATGCCCCAAATAACTGTAGCATCCAACATATAGGCAGGCAGGCAGAGAGATAGAGATATTGTTACTCATTTGTGGAGAAAAAGAATTCCACCACACCAGGTCTTTCTCCTTATTAAACTCTTACACAGAGTTTAACAGAAGTGGCTGCCCCAATTAATGGCATTAGGTGTGCCCAAAAAAATATGAGTAACAGGTCTATAAAAGACAACATTTAGACAGCAGGCAGAGAGATAGAGATATTGTTACTCATTTGTGGAGAAAAAGAATTCCACCACACCAGGTCTTTCTCCTTATTAAACTCTTACACAGAGTTTAACAGAAGTGGCTGCCCCAATTAATGGCATTAGGTGTGCCCAAAAAATATGAGTAACAGGTCTATAAAAGACAACATACAGACATAGAGAATACTCACCCTTCCAATAGGCTTTTGCTTCAGACACTTTGTGGTAGGATCTGGAGTCCTCAGTAGAGGATGGAGTTGTGTGTCCCATCCCTGCCTTTTTATAGGAAAAACCCACACCCTGTGGTCCGTACATCAAAGCCCCCCACTGATTAGACCCCTGTCTCCTGCACCCAAAATTAATGGCACAATCTATCTTACACATATCCTGACATTTGCACCCCTAAATTTCATTATCTGACAAACAAGTTTGGGTCCGATATCGTATGGCATGTGCCCCCTGACCCCTGGCCAGAGTTTTTCTCACAGGCTGCTGGGCTGCACTCTCTCTCTCTGGTATTACAAGCTCCCATAATCCTGTGTTTTACAGGACAATTGTAATTTACAAACAAATCATACACCACGTTTGCTGTGTTGTAACTTTTATTCTGTTTTTTACATTACACACAATCATAGGGACATCGCCCATTACAATGTCTTATGTATTTTATCCTGTATTTTACATGCACTGCGAAACATCGTGCCCCTTGTGAAACCGTGAAAGGAAATCGGTATATTTGCTGATCCATCAACAGCAGCCTAGATATTAAGATATATTAGGGAAACCCCCACAACTGCCATCTATAGCCAAAATGAATATGTGTCATATAAAGGCGAGATCACTTTGACGTTCTATTACTAAAACCAGATAGTTAGCTATCTGTTTGGTGCGTAATTCATCCTCACCAACCACCCAATAGGTAATATATGACTTCTGAATCAGAAAATCCTGTGTGTTTCATCATACTCGGTCCTATATGGGATAAACGTAGGTCTTGGTAAAGATCACAATATAACAACAACATATGTGGCAAGGCTTCAAAAGGGTATAGCCGTGCTTCATGTGGCACAATTATATATTATAAAGAAAAGGCTGCTTGCCCCCTTTCCACCATTGAATTAAAAGCAGACATCCAGATGGGTGACCCAAACAGTAGCTAAAACCTTATGTTATATGTTTTCCTTAACGAAAAGCTTAAATGGAACATACAGTTTTTGGGATTGGTCTGCCTTAATGCTGGAGAACAAAATATTTGCATTATGTGTACATAGGCATCTCCCTAAAGTTGGCTTGTGGGTAAATTTTCCAATATGATAAGAAATGCTGTGTTCTTTATTGGTGGGGCATAAGATAGTAATCAAGTTTTTTTTTTCCCCTTGTCCTTCACATAACCTTTCTTTTACTGCCAGGGTGAAATGGTTTTAACAGCCCCATTCCCCAGAGGTAATGTGTGGGAAGCAGTATCAGTTCCACTAAACATAACATGATATTTTTCTTCAATTCTGACAACCACGCTTGGTGCTATCGTATGGCATGTGCCCCCTGACCCCTGGCCAGAGTTTTTCTCACAGGCTGCTGGGCTGCACTCTCTCTCTCTGGTATTACAAGCTCCCATAATCCTGTGTTTTACAGGACAATTGTAATTTACAAACAAATCATACACCACGTTTGCTGTGTTGTAACTTTTATTCTGTTTTTTACATTACACACAATCATAGGGACATCGCCCATTACAATGTCTTATGTATTTTATCCTGTATTTTACATGAACTGCGAAACATCGTGCCCCTTGTGAAACCGTGAAAGGAAATCGGTATATTTGCTGTGGTTCAGAATCCTCTTAAGATCAGAAACAAATTTCTGATCTTCAGGTTTCAAAATATTAACCAATTCTTTCTCAGGCTCTGCAGCTTGTTGGAGATGAGACAGTAAACTGAGCAGATAATCCACACTGAGACAATCAAGTTCAAGAATGTACATGGAAAATCCAACACATGTTATGATATGAAAAAGTTTGGGTAAATATAACAGTTGAAGGAGTTGATTCAGGTGTTTCGATTTATCAGCAGGTGTCCATTCCAAGCAGTGATGATCGCTGCTTTGCGCCTGGCCTTGAGAAACACATCCTGGGCACAGGTCGTGCAAATACCTCTCATAGCAGTGGTTAACAACCTCGTGGATCGCTGCCCTCATAAGAGATTTGGTGGCCGCCCTCCGATCCGGTGCAGACAGAGCGTGAAAATCAGGAGAAAGCTCTATCCCCAGCACTGTCCGTAAGTGGGCCTGTGGTACGTCAGCCATATTCACATCCCCCTTGTAAGGCTGAAAGAAAAAAAGTTTTTAAATATCCAGGGAAGCCTTTTTTTTTTTTTTTCCCCATTCGCCACCCCTCTGAAAAAACATGACTTACCACGAGCGGAGGATCTACGTGCCTCTTCACTCTACGGCAATCACACCAATCGTCATCCGGTTCCACAATCATGTTTTGTTCCCACGCGAGCTTGTAAAGGAGGCCGAGGGACGGTGCAGGGTAATCGTCTGAAGACGTGCTTTGATAGCGTTTGCGCTGCTTCGCCTTCTGAGGGGCTGGGGGCTCCGCAGGCTGAGGGCTTTGGCGTTCAGATTCCATCTCGGATGGCCGTGAACGCTTGCGCTGCTTACCCTTCTGAGGGGCTGGGGCCTCCGAAGGCTGAGGGCTTTGGCGTTCAGATTCCATCTCGGCTGGCCGTGAACGCTTGCGCCTCTGGCTTAAGTACGCCCGGGGCATGCCTGGACATGTTCTCAAAGCCCCTTCCCTCCTATTGGTCAGGGACCCTGGAGGCGTGGTTCACCCCTGGCAGCCTGGACATGCCTGGGCATGTTCTCAAAGGCCCCCCTTCCGATTGGTCGGGGACCCTGGAGGCGTGGTTCACCCCTGGCAGCCTGGACATGCCCGGGCATGTTCTCAAAGGCCCCCTTCCGATTGGTCGGGGCTAGGGGCGGGGCACAGGCCCCCACACTACAAATTGGGACTTAGACACACCACGCCGTCTCAGAACCTAGCCTAGGAGGCAGGGGGACGGCGGGGCAAGCAGGCTGAGGGGGGCAAGCAGCCCCCGAATACACACGGGGCGCCGGTTACGGGGGTGACAAAAAAGAGGGGCCCAAGCCTCCCAAAAACAGTTCTAGTGGTCGGGGACAAAGGGGCGAGTACATTGATGGGCCTCACGAACCCCTCCAATCAAAAAGGGCGCCCCCAAAATGGCCACCCAAAAATTGTCCCCGGTGCTTACGAAAACCAGACACGGGGGTCCAGGGCGACGGGCTGAGTTGATTGAGGGGTCACATGAACCCCCAAATCAAAAAAAGTGACAACAAAATGGCCGACGCAAAAGTTCGTCCGGCGGACACGAAAATCACGCCCAGTGGTCCACGGCCAAGGGGGGAACGGGGGCCACAGGGCCCCGATCCCCAACATTCAACACGGGGCCCGAGGGACCCCAAAGTTCCCCGAAAATACCCCAAAATAGCCCCCAAAGGACCAGGGGTAGGAGCAACTGCTACAGCAAGGCCCCAGGGACTGGGGGAGGGGCTTAGACCTGTCAAGTTTGATGAAAGGTATGTACTATAACTACTGTAGAGCACCTCTCTCAGCTGCTGAGCTGCAAGATGACACATCAGCAGAATCAGCACTGCTAAAAGGGTGGCCCACATGATAATTGGGCTCTACTATATCTTGAAAATATGATCAAGGTTTGCACATTTTCTCTTCTGTTATTTGCAACTAATTAGTTTCTGTGTGAGAACAAAGTGCTTATTTCTGGCCATCATCTGCATCACTTAATGATGTCACTTCCAGTCCCCAGCAGGTGCCATGAATGTTATTCAACCCACTATATGAAACCCCTGAGCTAGAGTATCCTCAACAAATGGCTGTCCAATCTCTGCTCCAGCTAGAGACAGCCCCTATCCCCGGCAGTATAACTGGTTCCATAATTGGAACACTTTCCTTTTTCTTTAAAAAAACCCTCGAGACATGTGGAGGGAGATGGTCTCATTTGAATTTGGATCTGGATTTGGGCCAGGGCTGTGGTACAGCAAGAGGGGTTTAATTTCTACTTTACCACAGGCCCAATTGAAATCACCCCCCTGAAGCTGCTACTAGCTAAATAATTAAAATTAATTTTAGGTTTTTTCCTTTTGGGGTGCGAAGCGCCCCTTTAGCTGCACGAAGCAAGGCGAATTTTATTTATTTATTTATTTAAGCCAAGAATTAAATAAATAAATAAATGACTTAAATAAATTTTAAAATACCAAGGGAGCGCAAAGCACCCCTTTGCCGCGCAAAGCGCGTGTGATTTTTATTTATTTATTTATTTTTAGAGTAAAATAATTAATTAAATTGACTTACCTCCTCTTTGCCGCCCGCGTTGCCCTTCATGCCCTCATGAGATTTGGGCGCCGACATCTCGGATCTTGCGAGATTTCGTGAGCCAAGATGCTGGAGCCTGGGTAAGTTTCTTCATTATGGCGGTGGCGGCAGCGACGGAGGCTTCCAACTGGCCCGAAATGTTTCAGGACAGTTCCGGGACCCGAGGTCGGATTCCGGGACTGTTCCGGAAATTCCGGGAGTAAGCCTATTTAGAATACACTTTTTGGGAGCTCAGGGTTGGCTTTCACTCTTGGAACACTGACCGCTATATGAAGAAACCTAAATGTATGCCAGCTATATGTGTGCTTTATAGGGCTGCCAGAACATAGAGCTGCAAGAACATGCTGACAAAAACATGAGGTTGCTGAGGTGGGGCTTGGTGATGATGTCACAAGATTGTCATCCCATAAAAAATGGGGGAAAAATTGATAGCAGAGTGGGGCCCAGAAAGCACAGGGTCAAGTGGTGGCCCCCAAATGGCCTGAGAATCAGTCAGCTTGAGGAAAAAAGGGGGGAAGCTAAAGAAATGGGGCCATTTGGGACAAACTGGCAACCTTATATTGCTGTACATTATTATATAAGAACAAAAAGGGAATTTTTGGTAAGCCACATTACATGCAAAAGAGTAAGGTCATGGTGGCCATATGCAGACAATTAACCCAGGAAATGATTTTAAAATGCACCAAGCACCCTCTTCTTGGCCTACCTGCTCAATATTTTGAGTGGGTTAATAGGATGGTCTTGAAAAGTAGATGTTGTCATGGGATTTCAGAGATTCCTGGAGGAAACTGAATATATAGACCCTGTTCAATTTGGCTTCTGGCATGGTTTCAGGACTTTGGCTTTGGTTGCTCTGGTGGACGACCTGCTCCAGAAACTGGACCAGGGGAGTATGTCCTTTTTGGTTCTGCTGAACCTCTCAATGATGTTCAATACATCCACCATGGTATCCTTCTGGACTGGACTGGAGGGAGAGAGGGAGGGAGGGGTGGATGGATCTTAGTGGCAGCAGATCCTATGCCCCTTTCCTGGCTCAGACCCACCCCCTGAAGCTCTTTGGACATGCCAGCTAAATAGCTGTCATATAGGTCTGAGGAGACCTCTTGCTGACCAGGCAGCCTACTGGGGGGGGTTTTTAAGTAAATATATTCTTATTTACCTCTCCCGAGTCATCTGGTTGCCCTCCCACCAGACATACAGTGTCTGCTTTGGCTGTGTGGCTACATTGCATAGATTGATTGGGGAGATGATTGGGGCATAAGTCACGTTCCCTCTTCAGTCTGAGGAAACACTGACACAATGACTGAGGTGTACCCAAGAAAAACGAACCTGTATGCTTACTTGTAGAAAGGAGAAATCAGATTCAACTATCTCAAATGAATTCCAAACGGACATGAAACACGTAAAGTGTGAGAAACCTGAGCATGGGCCACGTTCAGTCACGCAGAGCTTTGTTGCAGTTATGTGGAACGTCTCTTATTAAAAGATCACATTTTCAAATGCAACTTCCTTCAGATGCACAAGAAACAGTCTGTTATCCGCATAAAGGAGCCTTCTTCTACAGATTATTTTGCTAGGTGTTTTTTTTTTTGACTTGAAATTCAAATTGCATTATCCTCTCTACTCAGCAACAGGATTTGATGCCTACAGCAATGACAAAAGGAGAACATGTCAAATGGCTATATTACATGGCACACTGCTGTGTTTGTCTGTCTGATCGCTGTAGTTACAGAGAAGTCCTTCAGGTAATCAACAGCCTCCTAACAATAAGCTTCTGTGCTTTACATAAATACAGCCTTACAAACTGAGTGTCAAAGATATGATTAAAATAATACATTTTGCTGGCTTCAGGGCATTTCCACATCAGACAGTGGAAGGTTATATTCTTCTGCTGTATCACCGATTAAGTGACAAAACCATAATTTAACAGAGATTCACTTCCACTCTATGTCTTTTTTTAAAAAAAAATTCCTCTCACTGTAGGAGCTACTAAAGTCTTTGGAAACCGCTTACTCCAGGAATTCTCAGTGAATGTGATGGCATTTGTCTGGAGCAGGGGTCTTCAACCTCAACAACCTCCAACTTGTAATGGGGCCTGGGGGACCCACCTTCAAGAGCCCAATAAGCAAGAGGAGGGGCAAGTGAGCAGCGATAGTGTCTCTTCTTTTCTTGCTTGGTGATGGTCAATCAATATGTGCTGCTTACTGTGTCGTTTGGCCCTTTCTTTTTTCCAGGCCAACTGGAAGGTACAGAGCAGGGCCACTGAGAAGAATTTTGTCAGAGGATATAAGGTTTCTTTTGTACCCCTTCCCTTCTCTGGTTGTGAACCTGGCTCCCCTTTTTCAGCTCCCTTTGGCTCCTGGGCCCTCTTTTTGACCTTGGCCCGGATGTGATGTACCCCCCTACATGCCCCTCTCAGAGGCCCTGATATGGAGAGTGGCATAATAAGTGTGCTCATAATAAGGCAGGAAAAGGTGAAAGAGGGAGACAGAGCAAAAAAGGCAGCTGGATTGTGGCAGCATGGGAGAGTGGCAGTTTGGAAACGGAGGAATATTAGTGAAGATATTTGGTCCAAGTAACCTCTGTCAAACCAAAATATCCAACAGAATTTGCCCTATCTAGAACCCACAGCCCTGACTACAGTTCAAAGTGTGCAGGTCTGAGTCTCAAAGCAAAATGGTGGTAGCAATAAGTAATACTTAAACTGTGTGGTTAGGGGTGGTTTGTATGTTCCACCCTCCACAGGACTATGCAGTGGTGGGAAAGTGGTGAGAAAGACCAATGGGTCTCTTGGGGTCTCCTTGGACCTGCACCAGCTAAAGAGCTGGCGCAGGTCCAAGGAGACAAAGGGGGCATGCCAGGAGACTAGGAAGGGGATAGCATCCAGTGCAAGTCACCTGCACTGGGTGCCACCCCTCCCACCTTCAATATGCCTCCCACCCCCTGTTCTGCCCCATTCCACCCTCTCTGCTGATCTACCTGAGTTGGTGGGCCTTCCTTGCTCCACCACCATGCGTGGTGCCACTCCGGTAGCATTCCAGAAGCACAGGGTTTCATGCGCTGCCAGAGCGCTGTTTGCAACAGCTGTAAAGCAGCTACCCTTGCTGGAACACTAGTTCTGGCAGCAGTAGAGCATAGTTGTTCTCTGATGTACTGTAGAAGAGCTCTGTCTTGAAAGGACAGTACATATTTTGGGAGGATTTCACAATGTCAGTTCCAAATCCATCTTGTTTAGCAGGAAAAGTATTACCTTTTTTCATAAATATACAACATAAAAGCTAATACCGTGTCTGGAACCCAAAGGAGTAGAAAACAAAATCTCTGCGGTCCTAACACAGCATTAGTTATTACTTATGAACTCCACTGCTTACAAGAAATAGTCTTTGGCAAGCCCGATGTTCATATCTTTTCATTTCCCCCCCTGAAAGCCTCTCTTTTTTTTTTTTAATAATGTGTAAAATAGACAGGAGCAAATTTTGACGCTGTCATTTTCATTAACACTGAATTGCTGTTTTACAGTTTATCGCATCAAAGCAAAGGTGCTAAAGAATAATAATAAAGATTCCACGTCTTTCCGTTTGGGCATTACTCATTTGACAATGAGCTGTAAAACAGCGAGAATAATATATAACATTTCTCCTGCTGAGTTGTAAATATATTTTGCTCGACCCCAGCGCAACTATCCCCCTCTAAATTTCTAATCTCCAGACTCTTGAGCTTGGAGCTGAGATTTCTAAATTAGTGCCAATTTAGTGCAATTTTAGGATGGATAATCTTGTATACAGAATGCCAGCTGAGACAGCTTTCATTTATCTTGTGACACTTGTGTTTTTTGTTTTGTTGAGATGTAGTGGCCTTTTACTGCTTCACTGCTTCAGACAGAATAAACATCTTTGGGCTCTTTTTTTCTTTGGGTTTTGTTCTGAAGTATCATGCAGCGTTCAGCACAATGGAAAAAGATACAACTCTTTTGTAGATGACCAGTAGTGTATTCACAGGACTATGCAACTCAGGGGAACGACTGCTCTCCCTCCTAAAACATAATAATCATGTATCTTTATCTGTGAATGTTACTGACGGTGTCAACATAATAACCAATTATGGCAAATGAGGTTCCATTTGAGCCAAGAAGCTTCTCACATCGCCATCAAATACCCCCCGCCCCCCCCCCAAAGATCTGCGACTCATCTGCTGTCAGGAGTAATGGATGAACAGAAAGGTCACCCATCTATTACCAGATGAGGTGTATGAGCAGCTGTGACATTTAAGTGGTAAGAGTGATGCTCTGAACATGTGATGTATGGGCACTCCAGTGAGTGAAATCAAGTCAAGATTTTGCCCTACCCTCTCACAGCTGATGAGCAATTCTGTCTAATTGGCCCTGGCTGGGGAATTCTTTTAGCTACTTCAGACTCACTAAGTGGGTTGGTTGTAGTTTAGCTAGGTGGTCACAACTGGCAGGTAAGTGCAAGTTGGGAATTAGGATTAAAGATTGATATGCATCCTGAAGAAGTGGAGTGGGCAAAGGGGGGTTTGCCAGAATTGGCCCCTAGAGAGGCTTCTCAGCTCTGGGGTGCTGGCTAGGAGCCCCTTGTCTATGGATTGTTAAGTCAACCTCAAAGGCTTGGTGGCTTGGGGAGGGCGGTCCAGATCTTCCTCAGGCCTCTTTTAAAGGGGATGGTGTTGATAAGCTGAAATCATCATTGGTGATCATTAGCTTGGAGCCATGATGGGATGCCCATAGGGGAAATAGACAATAGTTTTCTGATCCCCCGAGGAAAGGAACCTGCACTAAAAGGTGGTGGAGTTCTAGTATTCTTAGGAGCATTGCAAGTCTTTGTATTTGAGAAATAAATTGTGGCCCTTTTCAACCCAGTCTCACATGTCCTGTAGTTCATTAGGGGTGTGTGGAGGCAAGGTCTTTACAGTTTTCATAAGGTTGTGCGGTAAGTGTTAAGTGTTAACTCCTTGGCATCGGAAGCAACACTCCTGGGACTATGCTATTGCTAGAAGTTCTTTATGTGTAAAAGAGGGCAAAGAGAAGAGAGAAGTAATAGCCAGCATGCAACACATAGCTCTGGACACATAATGCAATGGTAGGATAAAGTATGGTTCTGAATGCCCAGTTCCAACAACTGAGCTTCTTGGCATTATTACCCAAGATAAGAGCCAATGTAGCGGAGTTGGTAGCATGCTGGACATAGGTTGGGGAAACCTGGTTTCAAAATCCCACTCAATAATGCAGCTCACTGAGTGACCCTGGTGACCCTGAACTAATCACCATTGGACAGCCCAATCCTTTGCAAGTATGTGCGGCTGGTCTAAAGGGCTGGCTGCTGCATCGTAAGACCATTGAGACTTGCATTGGTGCGGCCCAGGCTCACCTTGGGAGAAGGGGACGTTCATCCCATTCCCCTGGTATAAACTGCATGGTCCGCAATGGGCCTCCTTGGAGGCGTGCCAGCTCTTTAGCTGGCGCACAACTGGGGAAGCCGTGTAAGGCCAGCCCAGGCTGCGATGGGGCATAGGATATTGTTGCAACTCAGCACCGATATCTCCGCCCCCTCCCAGCCCGGGTTGGCCAATGGTCCCCTCCCTATTGACTACAGTGGGACTTACTTCTGAGTAAATATACATAGGTTTGGATTGCTAGAGGCTTACCAAGAACATTGTACTGGGAGCATGTCCTACTGAACATTCACATGGGACTCATGCTAGCACTAACATTTTATACTTATCTGGGATATTTTTAAATTCTATTTTTTCAATTTTTATAAATGTGTTTTAAACTATTGCAACTCACTCCTAGAGTTTGGGATGGAATGAGCTCGATCGTTAAATGACGTGTAATAGCTTTCAACATCGGAATAAGTGAGAAGAGAAGAAAACACTCAAAGAAATTGAAAGTAGATTGTTGTTGTTGTTGTCGTTGAGTCTTAGTGGGGGCGTGGCTATGGAGGGTGTCATGGTGAGCTCCTGCACATAAAAATTTACCACCACGCCACTGGCTGGTGGAAATATGGATTACATTGGAGACTTGAGATATGAGGTAATGGTGGTAGTGTAGACATCAGGGTATGGAGGTCAAACACTCGTGGGCATAGGGAACCAAGCAGGGCTATGTGAACATTTGAATGTTGATACCATTTTGTAAATTGGTTTGGAGACTCAAAACTCTTTGAATGTTACCCAAAGCTGTGTGCACAGTCCTAGATTATCCTATTGATAGCATGTTTCTGAAACAGAAGTCCATTGCTTAGTAAGGCAAGGTCTTATTTGAACAGAAAGGGCAAGGTATATAGAAAGAAAAGTTGAATGAGAGCAGGGTGTATGATATGATCAACTTCCCAAATTATTCCCAAACTAATACCAAGACTACAGGCGAAATGCTACTTTACCTTCCACACAGAGCAAAATGCCAGAAGCCAGGAATAATCTGAATGAATATAACTTCATCAGTTTACAACAGGCATTTGGAAGATAAATCAGGAGGTGTTGATAACATTAAAAGTAATATTAACTTTCCAAAAGGTTGTGCAGAACTCAGCTTTCAAATGGATTATTGGTGCTGTTCCTTTGATACACAATAACAAAATCTTCAAAAGACTTGCTTTTTAAAAGTGTTCTCTTTTGTCTACACTTTCTGTAATTATTCACTTCTGGAACATTGCGTACAATACCAGCTACAGCTGTGAATGCTGCTTTGTTTAACTGCATTGAA
Organism: Plestiodon gilberti rubricaudatus; assembly: GCA_026170595.1. Classification (NCBI taxonomy): domain Eukaryota; kingdom Metazoa; phylum Chordata; class Lepidosauria; order Squamata; family Scincidae; genus Plestiodon; species Plestiodon gilberti. Next base: position 46,103,246 of record JANXHW010000002.1, read on the forward strand.
TGTTATTGAAGAAAAACATTTGATTCACCTCTTGCTTGAACTCTGGGAAAAAACACCTACATTAAAAAGGTTCAGAGAAGTTGTTCAAAGGATTCTAAAAATCAATTAAAAACCTTGTTTTGAAAGAAAATCTCATTTAGTTGCCATTTTAGTGGTGTTTCGTGTTTTCCCTATTCACCTGTTTTATCATTTGTTTTCCCCTGCAACACCAGTAGGTATGTTGATTCAAAACAATTGTGGTATTTGGGTAACGACGGACAGCCCAATCCTATCCAAAGGCCCGCGCTCGGATGCAGTGTGTGGGCTGGAGGTCTCCTCGAGGGAAGGGGACAATGGTCCTTTCCCCATGTCGTACCCTAGCAACCCCTATGGGGCTATTCGGAGGTGCTCCAGCTAAAAGCCCGTATCGGGCTTTCAAGTTCAGGACAGGGGATAACCACAGAAAAAGATGTCATGTCTACTTTGGACTGAAGATTTGGTTTTTCTTTTCCTTGCAAACATTTCGAGCGCAGAGTTTAATGCTTCTTGAAAATATATCTGAGAATGACTAACGATCCTCCTATGGCACAATCTTTCCTGAACTACTTTTTAACACTTATTTCAATATGTAGCACACAGAAACCCAACTTTGCAATTCATTGTTAAGTACTCCTCAAAAGTGGTTCAGATTACCTCCATGTAACTGCTTGTCAGTAATACGGCACAATTTAACGTTCTCCCCCTATTCTTTTCTATATGACAGAGATTTCCAGGGAAGGTCAATGATATCTCCAAGAGATTAATGCAGCTGAGTTATGGATTCAAACAGGTCCATAGGAAATGGAATCGCTTTTCATTTGTATTTTAATTTACAATTCTCCTTTATAGTTCATCTAAAATTAGACAACCTGGGTATATACACACCACATTAATTCTCAACTCATCCACTGAATTAGATTATTTCATGTTGCTTCCATAAAGAAATGAAGCAGAATAAAAACAATAAGGTAGATAGGAAATGTCAGAAAAGACACCTCTATTATTAGAATAGTGATGTTTAAGAGTATGTTATGGATGATATCAAGGGTCAGCCAGGACAAGCCCTGGTATGCAGTGGCTGAGGAATCGCATGCTTCCAACCCCTGAGGAATTGCATGCTTCCACCCCAATCTGCCCAACCCCTGAAGACCTTGGAGGCTCACATTTGTTCCTTTACCCAGAGGTGACCCCCCTCCCACAGGATGCATGTAGCACAAGCTGTTTTGGAGCAGCTGCATTCATGGAGGGAGGAAAGCATAGAATTGGGCTGCAAAGAGCATACAGAAACTCAGGGTTAGATCTATGGCAGAGATTTATATGGTGCTAACACGGCACTATCACATAATGGCCTCATCTCTTGTGTCTCAAGTAATCTGAAGGAGGTTCTTTGACTCTGTTGACCTTCACAAATGAACAAGTGAGATTAACTTGCAAAAGACAGGGATCATTTGAAACTTGCCCCTCTAATTTATCTTACCAAAAGCAAAAGCAAAAGCAAAAGAAGAATATTTTTGCTACTTGACATATTGATCTTTACGTTTCTGTAATCCTTATTCAGGAGCTGTCAGTGTACATTAGAGACCACTCACTAAAACTTTGCAGAGAAGAGCTGCTGAAAGATATTCTGCTGATTATGCTTTTCCTGTTGGAGCCCAGACACACACCACACCTTGCATAAAATCAGGCTTAATTTGAAAGGAAAGGGTTAGATAATTGTTTCTGTGGATTTCAACCGTCTATATAAATAATGAAACCTGAGATTAATAGCTGGACACACAAGTGATTGGCAGTAATGAACAACTGATTTCTGTTTCAGTCTAGGAAGAGAATTTGTTTTGGGGGAAAAGATGCCAGGCACGAATTATTGCTGTTCCTCCTCTCATGCCATCAGATCACTCATCTCTTTTTCTTCCATTATTCATCATCATTTCCCCATCCTCTTTGATTTACAGTACTAACATGAGCTTTTTGGAAAACAAAAACCCAGAGTACATAATGTACAGCCTTCTTTGCCGGTGCCTTTTGTTACGTGGTACAATCTAGATCCATTCGAGTCAACCATTATTTTAACATTGACTTTAATGGGACACAGAGTCCAGTCCTATCCACCGCCACGCTATAGCATGCAGCCACGCCAAAAAGGCGCAGGCTGCATGCTATGGTGGTGGTGGTGGCGCCAACCTGAAAGCAAATGAGAGGTAAAAAAAAAACCAACCTTCCAATTCAAGGGATTTATGGGTATAGAAGCCATGTAAAGATACAAAAGCCAAAATGAAGTTAAAACAATTTAATCCAGGTTACTGACAGATGTGAAATTAGCAACACTGAATAAAATCTATTAAAATCAAACAGGCAAAATTAGACCGACGTTCCTTTGTCTTGGAAGATTGCATCAGGCCATGAACGTTTTCGCTCAAAAAACCCCCAACATTTTTACTTACCTCTGTGTAAATTTACAGGCTGCCCATGAGTCTCCTTGGACATATGCCAGCCATTTTGGTGGTGTATGAAAGAGGAGAGAAAAGGTGTGGGGAGGATAAGATCCTGCATGCGCAACTGCCACTGAATTTAGAAGTGTGCTGAAAACATCCTAATCTCTCTCTCTCTCTCTCTCTCTCTCTCACACACACACACACACACACACACACACACACACACACAAACAAACAAACAAACAAACAAACAAACAAACACACGCCAGGAGTCCTGGTGCATCACCCTCTTGGCGCGTCACACCGCCACCCCGGCGCGTCAACACCCCCCTATATAGATTAGATTGGTAAAATCTAAATTTTTATTGATGTCATCAAATTACCCACCTTCTTATATAGCTACTAATGTTATTGGAGCATCAAATAGTCCCGGGGATATTTCGCAATTGGAATTCACAAGGAGTTAACTCACATATCTATAAGCTTTCTCTTTGCCAGACAAAATGCAATAGGCTTACCTTGAAAACATGAAATGTTAATCCTGTTTTCTGTGCAAGAGTGAAGTACTATTTACAATTGGATTATCTATCGGTGTCGGTGTACAACGTCAAGTGCGAAGGTCTTGAGATCAGCTTTCATAGTGCTGTACAAAGTCATCATGCAAAAGACTTTTGTACAACATCTACCGCAATGCCCCATAGTACACTGTGGTCAAATGAATCTTATCAAATGAAATCTGCAATGAGTTCACAAAAACAGAATCAAGAAATCTTTTAATTCAAGCTGTCAGAAAGCATGTAAAAAACCCAGAATTATCTTTGATAAGTGATCTTTATATTTGACTTTCCTTACTTTTTTGACTGTGATATACTACAAATACCAAGACTTGATCTCATTTGATAAGCTACTTTCACTGTATAATGTGGTGAGAAGATAGAATCAGAGCTGATTGATCATTTGATAGCTCATCACTCAAGTGACCTTTCCCTTCTTGAAATGCAGCTGAAATATACAATATATGAATCACCTTCATTGGGGAAAAAATGCATTTGAGGTTAAATGAACGTTTTGTCCATGGTAGTTATTTTGTGATGACTGTTTTCTATGTGCAGGTCATAATTTCTTTTTTCTTGATGTTGCAGTCACGGACTGAGCACATGGACCAGTTCTTATATTCATTAAAAAAGGAAAAGGATACCACTTTCATTAAAATGCAAGCTATATCTGGTGCAGTTCAGTTGACAGAGTATTTGAAATCTGCAGACAAACATACCTCCAGAAGTGGGATGATTCCTCAAACCACTAGGACTTGAATAAGGAACCATTGTGCCAATTATTAAAATAATCACTGTCACAGCGCAGAGAAAATTTTCTGCAGTCATTGGTGATGGGTGATTGTGCTGCCAGGAAAAGTTACAATTAGAGCCCACAGGATAACAAAAGCCTTATACTTTAAATGATTTTACAAATTGCAACAGCAGTTACACAGCTTAACAACACAATCCTACTGCCGGATTACACAGTTTAACAACACAATCCTACTGCCGGATTAGGCCGGTACAGTGGTCTCCCTTCTCCATTCTTGGATCTAGATTTTGAGGAACCCAGCCTACCTGGCCATTGACATAATTCAAATTTAGCTGGCCATTGACTGTGGGTCAGGTAGGAATATGTTGTTTCATTCTAGATCAGCGGTTCTCAAAGTGGTGGGTCATGACCCAGCATTGAGAACCTAAGCTGTCCCCTGCCCCCTTAAGGGTCAGGGACAGCATGGCGGCAGCGATCCAGGGGATCACCACCGCCACTGCTGCAAAAGTGCCCGAAATGGCCCCCTGTACTTAGCGGGGCTTGGGGGAGCTTCAGGGAGGCCTGCGTGACCCTCTGCAGACCTCCCCAATCTTCGCAAAAACTGGAAGCCCCCAAAGATTGCCACAAAATGGCGATTCGAAGATCAGGGAGGCCTGCAGGGGGTCGCGCAGGCCTCCCCGAAGCTCCCCCAAGCCCCGGTAAGTGCAGAGGGCCATTTCGGGGGCGGTTTCGGCGGCAGCAGTAGCGATCCCCTGGATCGCCGCTGCTGCAGGCTCCGCCCCCGCACACACTCAAAGTTCTCCCTGCCTCATGGGGTTCTATATTGAAATGGAGAAATGGGACTGGAGGATTTTTTTTTGCCTAACACAGACTGTGCTCATGGGGGACGATGACTATTAGCCAGGTAAGCCATGACTGGTAAGTGTAGTGCAGGACAAGGAATAGGAGTAGGGATCCAGTGTCTGCCCTTAGGCAAGCAAGAGTCTGAGGGAAAACTAGAACCTATCTCAAGAGGCCATCTGGCTCAAGGACGCAGGCTAGTAAACCCTCAGGCTTGAATCTATCTGTACATCTACCTGAGTAAACCTCAGGCCTACGTGAAAGGCTGTTTGGCTTGGGGTAGGTCATAGGTGGAACAATTCAGTTTCCTTAACAGGAGTTGGCAGTTGAGGGATGGAGTGTCCTAGGTATGACCCACTGCATTCATAGTTGGACTTTCAGTTGTTACGATCATGGTCCTATTTTATACCCAAATCATTGTCACGTTTATTTCGGGGGGGAGGGGGAGATATCTGAGCAATGTCCATTGGCAGTACAAACCGTATTATTTTATGAAAGGGAATGATGATAAAACATTGAGGGTGCAATCCTGCCCAAATATAGTGAAGTGAGCCATCCACCGGCCTAGCGCTAGAAAGCACTTTTTGTGGCACCTCAGGAGTAAGTGGCAACAGTACAGAGGCCGGCACTGCTCACTCCACCACCCTCCAGAACCTGTGCCTCTGGACGCAGGTAAGTGCTGTGGCTGGTGGTGGGAGGGCGTGGGGAGGGTGTTGCGGGCCGCATCCTCCGTAGGAAGCAGTGGCTGGCCATTTAGGTTGGCCCGTGCATCTTAAGCAGGATTGGGCTGCGAGTATGATAATGTTTTCTACAAACCTATGCTGCAGTTGCATTTGGAATACTATATGCAGTTCTGGTTATTTCATCTTTAATAGGTATCCAGAAAAATGAAACTAGAATGATTATGGTAGTGGATCATCTTTCCATTTAGAGAAAGACTAATGGCACCATCCTATGGTTTCCTTAGGCTGGCGCAGTGGTCACTCCGCCAGCCTAGGGTTTCGCAAATGTGCCATAAAGCATGTTCACAACACCCTGTGGGTAGGCAGCGCTGGTGGGAAGGCCTGCGTTGTCCCGCCGGTGCTGCATTCAGTTGCACTGCATGCCGGAGCAGATAAGGTCACTCTGGGCAGTACGGTGGCTGGGGGAGGGCAGGGAGGGGTCATAATGGAGGGTGGGAGGGCGGGCAGTTGAGGCCCAGGAGGGGGAAGGAATTGGCGGCTTCAGCACATATCCTATCACTCCTCCCGGGCTTGAAAGCCCTGCACAGTGTATTTCCGCTAGCATATCTCCGCTAGCGACTGAGGTGGTGCAGATATGAGTAGCCCTGTTGCTCAGGCTGGGGGTTTACCCAGGGTAAATCATCCCCTTACCACGAGGAGATCTCCAGTCTCTCCTAGCCAGTGCTGGATACAGCATGGGCCGCATGGACCTGCTGCACGGGTGCTGGATATGGTTGGGTTGTAAAAGAAGTGTGCTTTTCCTAGTTTGGATTATGTGGAAAGGGAGAAATTTTTCTCACCCTTCCATAATTTCAGAGCTTGGAGTCACTTATTGAAATAAAAGACAATAAAAAACACTTCTTCATACAATGTATAATTAACATATGGAATTTACTGCTCCAGGATTTAAAGAACCACTGTAATGTGGTACTATAAATGTACAGGTTTATGTTTTTCGAAAAGGGAATCAGACAAATTTATGGAGGGTAGTCTGTCACTGATATTAAGCATGGTAGTTAACTGTTCAGAGGCACTGTGCATCTCTGAGGACCAGCTGCTGAAAAATGATGCACGGATCCTTGGTCCAATATTCAGCAATATTCACAAGAAAGTGATAACTTCCTCCCTGTGACTGATTTCCTTAGTCTTTCATATTCATTACTGGGATGGACTGAAGAATATAATCTTATATACAGCTTCCATTTTGACTTCAGTTTATGACGGTTTATAACTTAATAAGCACTATTACTGCATGGATCGCATTTTGCACTTTCATATCACCAGTACTGTAAATCATAATCTCAAACCTCTAAACCAGAGGGGTCTGGCTCAGTCGGGAGAGCTGCCACCTTGCAAAGCCCGAAGATCGGCAAATGGCAAGTTCGAGACACACCGCCAACAAAAAGCTGTGAAAAAGCCTCCATGAGGAGAGATAAGAGCTCCCAGCTGCGTCGGTCGAGTGTGGGAGGCGCCAGCCAGCAGAATTGTCAGACTGTAAAAAGGATACCACCTGGAATGTAGCTGTTCATGAAAGATTGGAAATTTATATATTGTAAAACCTCTACTTAGGACAGCCTGCCCATGTACACCGCCTTGAATTAAAGTCAGAGGAGAAATCCAATGACCAAGAAAGGCGGTATATAAATACTGTATATTATTATATTATTAAACGTCTCCAAAGAAAGACAGTGGAAAGCTAAAAGTGGAATCAGTCCTCCAATTTCACTGGAACCCTCAGTACCGGTTGCATTGGTAGTGCCCAATGTGCCATGAGGGAATGGGTGGGAGCACCGTGGGGGGGGGGCGGTGCAAGTGGAAGCAGTGGAGGGGAGAAAACACCTACAGGCAAGACAAGGAAGGAGGCAATCTATCAAAGACATTAAGGAAGGCACAAGACAATCCACGACAATCAAGTTCATGTCGTACTTCGCAACTCTTTAGCCCATGAGTTTGAAGCCCCACAACAATTTGTTTATATTTTGCTATGCAGAGTCTTTCGAAGAAAGTCAAGACATGGAAAAATTGCGTCCCGGGAGATAAAAGAAAAGAAATGCTTTTGGATACTATACCAGAAAGGGGGATGAATATCTCTGCCATTTGGAAACTTTGGAGATGTTTCTGTAGACCTCTTTCACTCCCCTCTCCTAATCTAAAAGGTATGTATGGCTTGTAATGAAGGCTGTTGGCTCTTAGACTGGAAGCATATTACATTGTCACATTACTCAAAGGTCTCTAAATGGACTCCTTTCAGGATTCTCTGTCTCGTCTAGCCCATCACTTCAAAAGGAAATCTCTTCACGGTAATGTGGGATGGACTGACACGTTTCGAAGGAGTGGGAAAAGGTTGCACCTCTCTGAACATTTCCATCTCAGGTTTGCCTGAGCTCATTACAAACTCTGCCATTTGAGACACCTGGTAACAAGAGAGTGCAGCAGTTACACTTAATAGCTTCCTATAATTCTAGGGCTATTGACACTGGACATGTGAGCTTCTGCCTGATTGTGACGTCATTGATCCTAAATATGGATGAGTAATTAATTCCTTTTAGTGTTGTTTAAGTAGTTATGGGGATATGAGTAGATGCTCATTTTGACAATGGGCAGCCCGATCCAGTGTAGAGATCTAGCGGTGGAGCGCGCTCTTCGACGTTCTAAGCCTCGCAAACATGCTGTAAAATGTGTCTGCGACTCCCGATGAGTAAGGGCCACTGGGGCGAAGGCCGGCAGCTCTCATTCCGCCAGGGGACCATCCCTTTGCCCGCCAGAGAAGGTACGCCCTGCACCGCCTAGTGCAGGGGAGGGTGGACTGGGCAGCAAGGGATGGTGGCCATTGGGCAAACCAGGCAGGGGGAGGATGGGGATATCATCAGAGCAGTGCTCCACTGATATCCCAAGCCCTCTCTCCATCCAGTTCGGCCTTACAACCCCAGCTTGAATGTACGTCAGCTTCAGAACTGGCGCACATTCGAGTAGGCCCATATAGGGCCTTGGCTGGCTTGCACTCAGGCGCCCCCTTTGCTCGAGGTGCTCCTGGGCTGCCCCAGGGCAACCTGGGATGGCTGGAGGATACAGTGGCTGGCCCTTTAGGGCGGTCGCGTATCCTTACAAAGGACTGGACTGTGAATTGTTACTTCAGTGAAGCAGATGCTTCCATGAATTGTGTATGTGCAATGAGAAAATCAGTCCCACACATGACATCACCTGTGCAGCAACATCCGCAGGATGGGGGATTAGGAGAACCCCATCCCCTATATGCAGGAGCTTAGCACTGGGACATATTACAGAATATGACCTGATTAAAAAGTCTGTAGTCAAAAGATTTGGCCTGTTATATCTCTATCCAGCAGTATTCTGTCCCTAAAAGAATGGATTATTATAACAAACAAATAAGAATAAAACAGCAGATAGGTTTTTGAAGTATTTGGTACACAATAGCAATGGTGGTAGGCTTACCATATTCTGAGGTGCCCATACCGAGACAACAACACCCCCCTAATTGTTTTCCCCTCCGGATTTTTTTTGAAAAATCAGTTGTTGTTTTTGTGGGTGCAAAGTGCCTGCTTGCCACCCGTTAGGGTGCCCATTTTTTAAATTTAATTAATTATTTAACCCCCCCATTTTTGCCCCCTTTTGCCTCCACTTGCCTTTTTTGCTGCTGCTGCCGCCACCGCCACCCATCTGTCTGTCCTGCTGCCGTCATCTAATTCCTGGCTGGCCAGCTGCTCGTGCCAGCCAGTACTGCAAGGTGAAGTTGACCACCCCCTCCTCCCCCTGCCGCTGCTTCCGCCGCCGCTGCTGCTTCACCAATGATTTTAAAAGGGTAAAACATTTCCTGTGCATCCATCTTGGATCTTATGAAATGTTGCGAGATCCAAGATGATGCCGCCGGGGAAAAAAGTGCCTTTTGGCACTTTGCAAGTGGCGGCGGCAGAGGAGGAGGCTTCCCCGGGCCCGGAAAGCCTGGGACTGACCCGGGACCGGAGCCCGGAAACCGGGCAGTCCCGGGTTTTCTGGGATGGATGGTAAGCCCACCCATGATGATGATGCTGAGGCTGAGAGGGAGTGGCTTGCCTAAGATCACTCAGGAAGTAGCACATGAGACAAAATTTAAGCTGGGGAAGTTCTGATGACTCACACAGCTCAGTCCTGTAGTCCACACTACAGCATCTTAGCCATAATTTATTTCTCCCCATTCTACTTCCTCCTTTCTTAGGGCTGCTTCCTTATGCCTCACAACACCTCAATTAATGACAATCAGAGGAGCCCTTTTCAGTCCCTCTGTAAGAGAATTCAGTGACATTCAGTAAAAAATAACTCCACCTTTATGAAGTTAAAATGTTCAGATAGGTAATACAATGGGAGAGAATGCTTCATGCTTCAAAGCCAGTCAGTCTCTATTTCTTAAAGCTCCATGTTTTTAATTGCCAGAAAATTTGACCCAATGAAGAAAACTATTTCACTTCTTATTCTATGTGTGAGCAAGTACTGTATATGCACTATTTTTACTGACACTGGCTGAGAAGTCTCAGTTGAGACTTAGCATTATGTGCTTAAGGAGTGGTAGACACATAAATACTTCCAGCTAGAAGCCACTTTAAATTCCTCCCTTGGGAAATGGTTTCCTTGAGGCCAATCTTTTTTTATGTGGAGTAGCTCATAATGTGGATTGGAAGATTTTATCTCACCAATGAAAACTTTTCTGGGAGTTTTCCGGTGTATTGCAGTAAAAACCCCTCATCAACATGGTGAGATGCTACATGCCAAACACTACTGCAGGGGTTCTCAACTCCTTCTCAACTCCTTCTTGGCCGAGTGCCACCTCCAGCGCCACTCTCCTGCTGAGTACCACCAGAAGTGACTGGCGATGACATAATTGTCAGTTACTTTCGGGTTTTCAGGTTTTCGGAGGTCAGAAAACACAGATAGAAGGCTCTGAGCGGGTGGGAGGGCCCTTCTCAGCAACCCCGAGAGGCTTGGCCAAAGGCGGGAGCCTCTTGGGAGTGAAAAAGCAACTCCAAAAGTGCGAAGTTGGAGCAGGGTTCCAGTGGTCCAGCGGTCCGAGTATCACCAGCAGTCAGCCGAAGTACCCCTGGTGGTACTAGTACCAGTGGTTTGCATGGCAAGTATGATCATGGACAACTGGCAAGCTGTCTCACGTGTACCAGCTATACATTTTTGGTGATGTGTGTCCCACCAGTGGTGTTGCTATAATGGGGCTGGGGGGAGCCAATGCCCCCTGGGTGACAACCGCAGTCTCCTTGTGAGGAGGAGCTGTGGTGGGTTTTTCGGGCTCTGCAGCTGCTCTTTTGCAGTTGGAGGGCTGCGTCTGCAGCCGTGGAGCTGAAACACATGGAAATCAGCGCATTTTTCCGGCCCTCCTACCCACCCTGGCTCTTGGAAGACTTCAAATGAAACCTTCCAAGAGCATAGGGGGGTGGGGCGATGACACGAAACGCATCATCAGCCCCTCCCCACGTGATCCTGCTAGCAGTACAACTGATTCCCACATCTATTTAAGTGAAAGCTGAATGAAAGCACATTTTGATTTTTTATTAAATGTGCTGCTAAATTTATTCAGCAAATCCTCACTTAAAGTCATTTCATTTCAAGTTGTTTCGTTTTAAAATTGATGGAAAATGCCATAGGAACGTTTACGTTTATCAATGGTAAAATTGCTTTCATTATTAGTCATTTCGCTTAAAGTCGCAGTTTCCAAGAACTTTAAGTGAGGACTTGCTGTACTGTGCAACCCTGATTCTCTGAACCAGTTTACCCAAAATATCTAGTTATTTGAATTCTCTACATATGTCCTTATTTCAGCATATCCTTATTTAAATTACAAACTTGTGGAAAACAAACTTCTGTTCCTGCAAACGTTTTGGCGATCCCTAGGCCATTCAGATAAACAAATCTGTTCTAGAAACATAATAGTTATTCATTACATTCAAATATTTTCATATTTTGAAATGAGCTAAGTGTTCAGGACTGGATTTTCTTATATTTCTAATTCTTGAGAGATCTCATTATGCGCTTATTCCTTCTTCCTCTGTGATGGGCTACCACAGCAATCATTGATTAGTTTTCATAATATTTACGCCTGATACAAATTGATGGGGAGACAGAAAGGCAAGTCCAAACAGATTGTTTGCTGATGCAATAGTATTGATATTGCCGCAGTGCAGTCCTTCCAGTATTGGTCAACATCACTGAGAATCCACACCAAGAATGAGATGAGAAAGAAAAATTAGGCAGTGCATGTGTGCGGAGGAAATTATCTCATGAATTTAAAATTAAGTTCCTTCTTCCATTTCCATGAAGCAATTTCCCTGTGGTGAACACCTGGCAGCTTTTCTTTTATAACTTTCTTTTATTAGGAGGTTTGTGGAAAGAGAAAAGTATTACATTCTTGCTTTAATTGATCTGTTTTGTTCAAAAATTAGACCAGTTCTAAGTGTCTTTGGAACACAGAGCTAGCCGTCACTTAGCACCTTGATGGTAAGGAATGGATGAGAGATATCTCCCATTCTATTCCATCACTTTTCGCGGGGTTCACTGTGCATTCCACTCTTCCTAAATTCTGGTTTAACTAAGAAAGTTAACTTATTTTAACTCCAGAACTAGATCATGCGCAGTTTGCCACAACTTTTAGCTCCCATGCATAATTTTTTGCCCCTCTGTGGAACGAATGCTCATTGCGGATTGATAAAACATGCATAGAAGCTGTCTTGATGCAATTTTATGTATGATTGCATGAAGACTGTGTGGTGCTTTGCAGATGCGCATTTGCATTTCTGGACATTAGTTCATTTTTGTGATGTTTTATCAATGCACACAGCACATGCATTGGTGAAACACTGCACACATATCATCTTGAAGCAATCCATACAATCACATCAAGATTGCATTTTTGCAGTGTTATGTCAATGCACAGTTGTGTATCAGGAATGTGCAACAGGGGAAAACCTGAATGAATAGAAAGTTGTGGCAATCTGTGCACGCACAGCACTCTGTCCATAATTCAGAAAAAAGGAGCTATGGAGATTTACTACTTCATCACCTTCACGTAGAAAACAAGACCAGATTATTCATATATTTATTTAAAAATGTATACCCTTCCCTTTTTGCAAATGCAAGGTGGCTTACAATATATGAACATTGAAACAGCCAACAACATTAAAATAATCCACAGGAAAAACCTAGAACACAACACCTCCGCAGAGAAATTCAGATGAAGAGAATTTTGGAAGTGGCTTTTCTTGACTGTGGGAAGAACAGACTATCATTATGTCCAGATGGCTTGGGACTTGTGAGGTGCTGTAACTCAGTGGTCGAGTATATGCTTTGTGTACGAAAGGTCCTAGGTTCAATCCCTAGAATCTCCAAATAGGGCAGAGGAAAAAATCCTACTTGAAACCCTGGAGAGCCACTAGCAGTCAGTATAAATAATACTGAGCTACAGTAAGTGGACTAATGTCTGCCTCAATATAAGGTAGCTCTATATAGCTTTTCAGGTCTAACTTGGCTGAATATATTTTGCAAGTGCTGTCAAAAAGATAAACTGAAATATCTTCTTCCACTATATTTTCCAACTTGTTGGTATTTTCCTAACTGCGTTATTTTCAACAAGAACTTCAGTACCTAACTTCCCCCCCCCCCCAACTCCAGAACCCAACAGATTTGGATTTTTTTTTTCTGGGCTGTTGTAGACATCTATCTGCATCATTTCTCTTCCCTTTTGCCCTTTTCTCTCCTTCATGAGACACAAAATAACTTTTATCAAGTAAACATTTCACAAACTATCATCATAACTCTTCTTTTCTCATTTTACTGGAGGAGACACATTGCATCTCATTGTTAAGATGATTATCTTAGAAATACAGAACTTGCTTCAGGGTGTTAGATAAACTAACAAAAAGGAAATGTAAGACGGTAGTTGGACAACTATTCATATCTTATCTATGGGTCATACAATGCTAATCCTTTGAGAGAGAATCCAGCAGCTACTTCCATGGAGGTCAATATTTTATAGGCAGCAGAGATAATGGTGTTCCTTTTATGAATGTGAAGGGAACTGAATGACATTCTTCCTTCAAATTAAGCATATGTTGAAATGCTAGACAGGACCACAGTTCATCAGCTTGCAGGATCAAAGCAACAGCACATAATTCTCAAAGAAATAAAATTGTTAAGCGAATTAATCAGCAAACATGAGCCAGCAGTTCTTGGACTGCTTACTCACAAGTTGTTGTGCCAACTTCAGCCAGTGCAGGGACCTCCTGATGCCTGAAGAAAAATGCCAAATGCTGCCCCCCTTTATCAGATGATGTGCCAGTCTCTGCCACTTCTTGGATTGAAAAAGGAAGAGGGGAATAAGAGGAAGTGCAGAAGAGAGGAAAGTGGTGGAGCAGAGTGTTGGAGATGCTGTAGTGCACCACTCTCCTCTCCTCCACACTTTCACTTTGTCCCCCCTCTTCCTTTTCCAATCCAAGGAGTGAGAGAAGGAGGAGCAGTGGAGACAAGTGGGTGAATGGAGGTGGGTGCCCCTGGCAACTGTCTCAGTTGCCCTGATGGATGGGTCAGTCCTGGTACTGGCTCAGAGGAGTTCAAGATATTACAGCCCAAACGTATTGGGCTTGCACGCTGGTGGAACAAGTGTTCATCTTATGGCTGTCGCAGAGAGCTCTCCAGCAGCGTGTGGAGTTGCACACTGCTGGAGCGCTGGCAGGGAGGCAGAGAAGAACTGTCAACACAGGTAGATGGCAGGGCAGGAGGGACGGGGCAGGGGAGGGCAGAATGAAGGTGGAACAGGGGTGGGGAGAGGGTGGAATGGGGGCAGGCGGATCAGGTCTGGGAAGGGGGCAGGTTCAGCATCAGTGACAGTCACTGAAACCAACCTCCCTTCCCGGAACCATTCCCATGGCACGAGACCATGTTGCTGGCGCAGGTCCGAGGAGACCCATGTTCCCTTACCCAGAGGAAACGTCTGCAACAGCCCCCCCCCCGCAGGATGCAGCGGTAGCCATTTTAGTATTGCTGCGTTGCTGGGGATGAAAGGTTAGGACTGGGCTTTTAGTCAGGTTTTCAGTGTTCCTGATATGAACTGCACTCAGGGGGACTGAATGGGACTGTAGCTCAGTGGTAGAATATATGTTTTATATGCGGAAGGTCACAGGGAAAGACTGCTGTCTGAAACTGTTGTTAATAAGAACATAAGAACATAAGAACATAAGAAGAGCCCTGCTGGATCAGGCCAAAAGCCCATCTAGTCCAGCTTCCTGTGTCACACAGTGGCCCCACCAGATGCCTCAGGGAGCACACAAGACAACAAGATACCTGTGTCCAGTCGCCACTCCCTTGCACCTGGCACAGAGAAAACCCACTTCTAAAACCAGGAGGTTGCTTATGGCTTGTAACCTGTGATGGTCTTTTCCTCCATGAATCTGTCCAAACCCCTTTTAAAGGCATCTAGGCCAGATGCCATCACCACATCCTGTGGCAAGGAGTTCCACAGATGAATTACACGCTGGGTAAAGAAATATTTTCTTTTGTCTGTTCTAACTCTCCCTCCACTCAATTTTAGTGCATGTCCCCTGGTTCTGGTGTTGTGCGAGAGGGAGAAGAATTTCCCTCTATCCACTCTCTCCATCCCATGCATAATTTTTTAAGTCTCAATCATGTCCCCCCTCAGGCGCCTTTTTTCTAGGCTGAAAAGCCCCAGACGCTGTAGCCTTTCCTCATAAGGGAGGTGCTCCAGCCCACGAATCATTCTGGTCACTCTTTTCTGCACCTTTTCCAATTCAACTATATCCTTTTTGAGGTGTGGTGACCAGAACGGGACACAATACTCCAGATGTGGCCTTACCATCGATTTGTACAAAGGCATAATGATATTGGCCGTTTTATTCTCAATCCCTTTTCTAATGATTCCGAGCATGGAATTAGCCTTCTTCACAGCCGCCGCACACTGGGTTGACACTTTCATCGACCTGTCCACCAGCACCCCAAGATCTCTCTCTTGATCTGTCACAGACAACTCAGAACCCATTAGCGTATATGTGAAATTTGGGTTTCTTGCCCCAATGTGCATCACTTTGCACTTACTTACATTGAAGCGCATCTGCCATTTTGCTGCCCATTCTCCCAGTTTGGAGAGATCCTTCTGGAGCTCTTCACAATCCCTGCTGGTCTTCCCCACCCGGAAAAGTTTAGTGTCATCTGCAAACTTGGCCACCTCACTGCCTATCCCTGACTCCAGGTCATTTATGAATAAGTTGAAAAGCACCGGTCCCAAGACCGATCCTTGGGGCACACCGCTTTTCACCTCTCGCCATTGTGAAAATTGCCCATTGACTCCCACTCGCTGTTTCCTGGTCTTCAACCAGTTCCTAATCCACAAGAGGACCTGCCCTCTTATTCCCTGACGGTGGAGTTTTCTCAGGAGCCTTTCATGAGGGACCGTGTCAAACGCCTTCTGAAAATCCAGATATATAATATCCACAGGTTCGCTCGCATCCACATGCCTGTTGACCTTTTCAAAAAATTCTAACAGGTTTGTGAGGCAAGACTTCCCCTTGCAGAAGCCATGCTGACTCTCCCTCAGCAGAGCTTGTTCTTCTATGTATTTTAAGATTTTATCCTTAATGAGACTTTCCACCATCTTCACTGGAACAGATGTTAGGCTGACCGGCCTGTAGTTTCCCGGGTCCCCCTTCCTTCCTTTTTTAAAGATTGGCGTGACATTAGCTATCCTCCAATCCTCTGGCACGGTGGCCGTTTTAAGGGACAAGTTGCATATTTTGGTCAAGAGGTCAGCAACTTCATTCTTGAGTTCCTTCAGAACTCTTGGGTGGATGCCATCCGGGCCTGGTGATTTATTGATCTTTATTTTGTCAATTAAGTCTGAGACGTCTTCTCTTTTAACCTCTATTTGACTTAATTGTTTAGTCAGGGGAGACCGTTCCGGCAGCGGTATTTGCCCGAGGTCTTCTGCCGTGAAGACAGATGCAAAGAACTCATTTAATTTCTCTGCAGTCTCCAAGTCCCCTTTTATCACCCCTTTCTCTCCCTCACCATCCAGCGGACCAACCGTTTCCCTGGCAGGTTTCCTGCTTCTAACGTATTTGAAGAAGCTTTTATTATTCCCTTTTATGTTGCCTGCCAAACGTTCCTCAAAGTCTTGCTTGGCCTCCCGTATCATCTTTTTACATTTCTTTTGCCACAGTTTGTGCTCCTGTTTATTTTCCTCATTAGGGCAAGACTTCAATTTATGGAAGGAAGCTTCCTTGCCTTTTATAGCCTCCTCAACTGTGCTTGTTAGCCATGCCGGCACCCTCCTGGACTTGGTCGAGCTTCCTCGCCCCGCTGCTGAACTCACCCAGCTGCTTAACTCACTGTGTCTTTTTTACCTTGCCACTTTGTCCCAGTGAGCCACTTGGTCCCAGTGAGGCCACTTGCTGCTCCTCCCACTCGCTGTTGTTAATCAGTGTAAAAAATGCTAAGCTAGATAAGACAATCGTCTGATTCAGTGTACGCCAGCTTCCTAATTGTGAAATTCTAGACATGTCTGGAACCCTATTTGAGTTAAATCTTGTTGACTCCAATAAAGTTTAAATCATTTGTGTGCAGGGTTGAGCAGCTTAAGACAATGTAATGCTGACTGTTTAACACAGTAGTTCCCAACCTGGGGGTCGTGAAGTGGTTTCTGGTGTGTGTGTGTGTGTGTGTGTGTGTGTGTGTGTGTGTGTGTGTGTGTGTGTGTGATTTTATGAAAATAGTTCTCTGGATTTCTTTGGATGTCTTTAGATTCTAGCCTGCCTCATCCCAGATAGAAATCTTGAATAGAAATGTTAGCATGAATATTCCTGGCCAATGCATCTCTGTTAATAGTAGCTCACTCCCCGCCCCTGCAGAAAAAGAATTGTCTGGTTTGCTCACCTTGTGTTATTTTCTGCTTGCCTTTTAAGATCTGTGTTAATATTAGCACACTTCCTCCCATGGGGCTGCTTATGGGTACAGTACAAATTTTAAAGACTTGATTTTTTTTTAAAGTGTGATTTATTAAACTGTGTAGTTCAGAATTTCTCAAAGTTCTCCCCGCAAGGTGGGGCCAGCAGCAGCAGCGATTCCGGGGATCACCACCACTGCTGCCGAAAACACCCCTGAAAACATCATTTTTGAACTTAACCGGGGCTTGGGGGGACTTCACGGAGGCCTGCGCGACACTCTGCAGGCCTCCCCGATCTTCGGATCACTGAAAATGGCGATTTTGGGGTGCTTCCGGTTTTTGAAAAAACCAGAAGCGCCCAAAAATTGCTGTTTTCTGGCGATTCGAAGATCGGGGAGGCCTGCAGAGGATCACACAGACCTCCGCGAAATCCCTCCAAGCTCTGGTAAGTTCAAAAACGGCAGTTTGGGGCACTTTGCGGCGGTGGCAATTCCCGGGATCACCGCCGCCATGCTTTCCCCGCCCCTTAAAGGGGCAGGGGACAGCTTTTAGTTCTAATGGTGGGTCGTGACCCACAGTTTGAGAACCACTGGTGTAGTTTATTAAAAACAATTACTTCACTTCCTGCTTACTGACATCACTTCCAAACTTTATTGGACCCTTAGCGGGGTCCTGATAAATTGTCATTCTACAAAAGGGGGTCCCAGTGCTAAAAAGGTTGGGAACCACTGCTCTAACTTTAAACACATACCTATGAAAATTTGGACTGTACAGAAATGTATGCTTTGCTGTTAGTTTTGGGGAGGATACATACTAGATTGTACTGAAGTGGCATTTTCATTGTCGTATTAAGAACAACGATACTCTTAGCACTTGTACAGCACTTTCAAGTGTTAAAAGCACTTCACATGTTTTTTCTTGATGTGTAAACAATTCTATTATGCTGGAATTATTGTCCCCGTGTTGCAGCTGAGCCTATGAGGAATTGACTTTTCTGAAGCCATCTAGGCAGAAGCAAGAGTCAAACTAGGCAAAGTGTGATTAACAGTGGGGTCCCTAAGCCACTACGCTACGCTATCTCTTGTGATGCTTGCTTAATTAAAAAGTTGACCTAAATTCCTCTGTCAAATCATAGAATAATAGAGTTGTAATGACCCTTAAGGCCAACTAGTCCAACTTGAAGCAGGAAAATCCTCTCTAGAGCATCTCCAAAAGGTGCCTGTTGAGCCTCTGTTGAAGACCTCCAGCAAGGGAGAACACATCACTTCCTTCGTTAATTGGTTTGATTGTTGAAGTGCTCTTACTGATAAGACATTTTTTCCTGATATGCAACTGAAATTGTCCCTCTTGAAACTTACATGTTGAAATGTATTCAAACATACTTGAAAAGAGAAATGGTCAGTGGTGCTCCCTTTTTTAGTTAAGAAGCTAGATACAACTGAAACTAAGAAAAGAATTTCATACTTGCAGCCCAAAATATATTTCCAAAATACTTTTGATAATGCTTTAGTAAGAACTCGAGCCCATGTGTTCCATTCTCTTCAGACCGCTGATGAATATTTTGATCAATTTTCTTTATTCACGCTATCAATAATCTTTGCAAAGTTGTTCTTTTTCTCAGTCCTCTTTAAAGCCCAATCCTATCCATCCCCCGCCAGTGTAGTGTGGTGGTGGTGGTGGTGGTGGTTAGTTGCGGAGGTCTCCTCTGAGTAAAGGAACAATCCGGGAGGGCTGTCGGGGGTGGGCAGGGTTGGGTCTCGGCTGGGAGAGCTCAGCTGATAGCCTAACCCCTGTTTTGTCCCTGACACGCCTCCCTTGCCTCTATTAAAACTTGCACCAGTTAAATAGCTGGCATAGGTTTGAACAGACCCCTTGTGGACCATGCAGGAGCGGAGGAGGGTTAAGTGAAACATTCTTTCATTGTGCCAGCACTACCGCGTCCTGTGGGCAGCATTTAGTTAAGATTGGGCTGTTGGTCTGCTGGGTAGCTTGGGGTCCTATGTCCTTCTGTGAGGTGGGGCTGGGTTGGACTTCAGGTACAGAGGAAAGAAGAAAAATGCAAAGCTGCCCTTTGGTGGGCAAGGAAAGTGGCTCCTCTGAAGGTGAGGGTGGCTATCAAGGACAAAAACAGAGTGGAAGTCAAGGACAAAAACAGAGTGGAAGCCTCACAAAAACAGAGTGGAAGTCTCTACTGGAGGGAGAAATTTCTAAAACTGAATGAAGATGGAGAGATTGTGCCTGCTTGGAAAGTGACGTCATTGGCATCAGTTGCTTGGCTGTGCTCTCCTTTCTCTCCTCTCCACAGGTCTGTAGCTTTTTCACTGATTTAGGGCAGAAAGAGAGAAGCAAGTGCAGCATCTGAGCCTCACAAGATGATGATGGGTGAAGGCAGTTAGATTATCAGTAGCTTGCAGAGACGCTGGCAATGTGAGCCAGGCTTGCTTCGGTCCAGGAAATAGCGTCATGAACTCAAAATGCTCATGGCAAAAGAAGCACCGAGCATTGCAAGCTCCTGAATTGTTCTGTAACTTTCATTTAAATTGCAGGTGCTTTGGGAAAATGACATCGCTATATGTACCCGCAGCATCCCAGAAAGAGAATAGAGAGAGGGACCAGGTCTTCCTCCTTTCCTCTTCCAGTGATCACCTCTGTTGCTGCCCCTGGCCCAGTAAATATCCAAGAGAAGAGGACTGTGGGAAATTGAAACTTGGAGTTGGGTGTGGCAGGGGGCATATTTGAGTATGCTTGACAAAATAAGGAGAGCTATTCCTGGGTTTTCTGGTAATAGCACAGCTCCACCTAATCTGAGCAAATCTACTGAAGGGACCAGGAAGGGAGCTCACTCATCTTTAGCTGGTTGCTTGTGGGCTACTTGCTCCCTTTGACAGAAGGCGACGTAAGAGCCTTTGCCTAAAATCACCCCTCCCAAGAAGCAGCAAAAATGCAAGCACAAGAACCGGAGGATTTCCCAATTTCGTGCTTTAACAACAAACATGCAGTTTTTAAAACCAAAACATGCACACTGAACAAAATGAAAAGGGGGGGGGGGAAATGCCAAGCGAGAAACTGAACAAAGCTTCCTCATTACGTGAACAAGAATCAAAACAGATTTCAAGGGTGACAAACTCAATCCAGATGAGAAAAAAAAATATGCAAACAGATGTCTCCTCCTGCAATCAATTGTCTTTTTTCACATCTTTTTTCCTCTCAAAAGAAGGAATCCATACCATTCTTAACAGTCTTCCTTGTTTGCTGCCTATTTCCCTCACCTCATTGTTCCAGCCTCCTTTCAAGCTGCTTATATTATCACCCTTTTATTTTAAAACTTGCTTCTTACCCTTTTGATCCACTAATTGCTGTTTCACTGTCTGTTTCCCTCTCCATTGCCATCTGACTTGCCTTTTCCAACTCACACATGTTCGACTTTCTTTCTCACCTTTCCTTTCACCTCACCACTGATATTGTCGTCTTCCTATATATAAAAAATTCCTGTTGCAGCATTAAAAAACAACACACCCTCGCGACCACAAATGTCACCTCTGATTTTATTTTCCATTTCTGTTCTTATTTTATTAAGCATTCTTCCTCGGCTCTCCCCCATTTTCCCCTTGAAGGAGCTCACACTTATCTTGCTCCTCTTTCGGGGGTCTAACCAGTCAATTCCAAATGGTATGTGTTACATAGGTTACCCCAAAAAGAAAAAAAAAAGAAATCAAACAGAATAAGAATTATAGGAAATCAAGTGCAATTTCTGGATGAGGAACTTCAGTAATTGAATTGTTACATCGCCAGCAGGTGAAGGCAAAGAATACAAAGTATCTTACCAGAAAACCTAAGTAGCATTACAGTTAGGAAAAATTGATTGGAATGTTTAGATGTCGTGTCTGGGAAACAGAACCTATGGGGTGGGGGAAAGGTCCTTGAGTTACTTGGGACCATGTGGTCTTTGAGGCTTCAGCGTAGACCCATTGAGCAGGCTGGGGCTTTACCCGGGGTAAGGGGATGAATGCAGTGGCATAGCTAGCCCAAAATGTAGTGGTGGCCCACCTCCAAATTGGCGCCTCCCCCCGGATTGGTCCCCATATACTCCCCTGCGCCGCCGAAGGCGTTGCGTGATTTTTGTGTGTGTGTGTGTGTGTGTACAAATCCTTGTGTTTTTTTACCGTGTTTTGCATCCTCAGAGGGCGACTCGGTTGCACCAAACCAAATGGTGTGTTGACTCCCCAGTCCCAGGGGGGTTACCTGCCAGGTGCGGGGGTGAAATAGCCGGGCGCTGTGCAGCCCATGGTGCCGCTGTGCTTGGGCCGGCCGGGGAAGAATCAGAGGGCGAGCAACAGGGAAGCGAGCCTGGGCTGCTGCGACATTTTCCCCATAACACGAGGCGCTCAGCGCCAGCTGCCACCACTGACTCTCTGAGGCGCTGGTGCGGCTGCGGGCAGGCGCTGCGCTCCAGCTTTCAAGTCCGAGAGGTGAGGCGTCGTCGTCGAGGCGACGCCGACGCTGGGTGCGCGTGCTTCGGTGACACGCGCTCCCAGCGTCATGACGCCGGGCGGGCACGCGCGTGCGCGTCGCCTCGATGATGATGCCTCACCTCTTGGACTTGAAAGCTGGAGCGTGGCGAGGCGTGAGCGTCGACGCCCCCGGAAGCAGTGTATCCAACTTACAACACCAGTGTAACCAGCAGTGCAGCGAGAACGGGAGGCCCCAGAACGGAAAGAGGATTCAAATCCCCTTTGAATATCCCTTTGGAGGGGATTTGAATCCCCTTTCCGTTCTGGGGCCTCCTGTTTTTGCTGCACCGCTGGTTACACCAGTGGTGTAAGTTGGATAGGATTGCGCTGGGAATCCCTTAACAATACCAAAAGAAGAGTTCATTATTCTCACAGATGGGACAAAGAAAATAGAAATATTATAGCCTTATATTTGAATATATTTGCATAGGTGCAACCAAAACTCACTAAGCATAAATCTCTTGCACTAATCCTATTTGCGTTCTGAGAAACACTTTATTGTCTTTATGACTTCTTAATTAGCATGCATTTATATATACTGTATATATAAAACTTTTAATCTCTAGCAGAGGCCCTCATAATGTGAGGCCTCTAAGCTATAACTTACTTAGCGTGTGTATAAATCTGGCCCTGACTTCATTACACCGCAACTCTGTGTTGTGAAAAATATTCTGCTGGCACTGCTTTCACGGAAAAACATTCAGTCATTTTCTATTTCCATTCATGGCCCTTCAGGTCCAAGCCATTATCCTCCAACTGTTTTGCATAGATCATCCTAGAGACGTAGTGTTTGAAGAAAATGCACATACTAAATTCTGTTGGCTGTTGCAAAAATATAGTAATATTGTTATTCAGCGTTGCTCCAATGAAATGTCCATTCACACCTGAAGGCCTCCAGTCAGGGCCATTCAGAGGAATTTTATCAGGGGGTACAAAGTTTCTTTTGGGTCCTTTCCCTACATATGAATTTGGCTTGTGGGCCCCTTTTTTTGCTCAAGGGCCCCCTTTTTGACCCATTTTTTGCCCTGGGCCCAGGTACAAATTACCCCCTTAACCCCCTCTCAGAGGCCTTTCCTCCAGTAACTGAGAGCAGAGGGGAAAAAATGAAATGTCTCAAAAAGCATGGTAATCAGATGAGTGAAAGGCATATTGGGGACAAAAATAAAGTCACCATAAGGTCAAAATGCAAGATGCAATGGACTTAAAGTGAAGTACTGTCATGCTTCAGCAGGGTCTTATCTCAGTTGTTGGCTGTGTAGTCTAAAGGACTGGTTTCTAAAGACAGGCAGGTGAGGCAGAGGCAAGGCAAGAAAAGATCACAGTCCTGCGGCAATTCCTAGCAACAAGATTGAGACAATATCTTAGACCCCAAAGCCTTATAAGGGCTAATGGTTCTGGAATGGCCTGGGTCAGGTGACTGTATTCTGGATGGTCTTACAATCAACAGAACCCTTGCCTTTGAACTTACTCCCAGGAATATCTGTATTAGATTGAAGCTTTAATGAGCATGATGATGAGCAGTAGACTATTCCACCCATCTGGGAAAAAAACTTCCTGTAAAGTACCAGAGGAGGTACTTGAAGCAGACCCTCCAGCAGCCAGTTTCCAGAGCCTTCCCTCCCTGCACTATCAGCACTCAGGCTCTGGAAACTGGCTGCTGGAGGGTCTGCTTCAAGTACCTCCTCTGGTACTTTACAGGAAGTTTTTTTCCCAGATGGGTGGAATAGTCTACTGCTCATCATCATGCTCATTAAAGCTTCAATCTAATACAGATATTCCTGGGAGTAAGTCCCATTGAACTCAATGGGCCTTATTTCAGAGTAGATTTATGTACAGTTTTACACTGAAAGTGTAAATATTCCTTTATTTGATGAGTACTCTATTGTACAAACACAATAACATTTCTAGGTCCAGCCATTTCCACATGTGTGTGTGTGTGTGTGTGTGTGTGTGTGTGTGTGTGTGTGGTGGGCAACTTTTGCAAAACATACAAAATTAACAGCCCAATCCAGTGTAAAGATCGGGCGGCTGTCTGAGGCCGTCCGTCCAATCCTAATCTCCACCGTGGGCAGCCTGCAGCAGGCAGCCCACGGAGGAAAGTCTACTCGGGGAAGGGGCTTGTCCCCTTCCCTGAGTGTAATGGCGACTGGGGCCGATAGGCCTCCTCGGATTTCCGCCAGCTGTTTTGCTGGCGGAAGTCGGAGGAGGCCGTGTAACAGCCCAGCTGCCTGGTGGGGACCGGGATATGGCGCCGACCCATCCCCCTGTCTGCCAGATCCTACTGTGCCTGGGTCTGGTGGCGGGCCGAGTCTTCGGGCGACGGAGCTGGGAAGGCCAGCCTTGCGCCCGCCTTCCCGGCTCTAAAGTAGTCCGCAAATGTGCTTTATGGCATGTTTGCGACTATTACGGTTGGCGGAACGCTAGGTCCACCGCCTGTAACTTGAGTTGGATTGCGCCGTAAGGGAGATTATGTGAACCATGGATTAAGTACCAAAGGCCCACCATTTCCTAAGAATCTGGACAGTGAAATGTTACTGAAAGTGAATATTTCATAAAGATGACACATAAAAGCAGCATGAATTAATCCATGTGACTTTAATGTTTTAAAGTGTGTTGGGATTTACACACACTTGACACATTTTAGTATGTAACAAAATGACTTGTTCACCGAGATAAACTTATACTATTAAGCCATTATTGATTTAACTCTTATTCAGACAGACATGATGTAAGCA
The DNA here is from genome assembly GCA_026170595.1 of Plestiodon gilberti rubricaudatus. Lineage (NCBI taxonomy): Eukaryota > Metazoa > Chordata > Lepidosauria > Squamata > Scincidae > Plestiodon > Plestiodon gilberti. Next base: position 46,127,756 of record JANXHW010000002.1, read on the forward strand.
TCAAAGACAGGACTACTGTGAAAAAAGGCTATGCTATTAAAACCCGTTGTAGACTTTTCCTCTTCTGCGATTCTATTTAATCACTGAGAAATATGACCTTCCCTTTTAGGTCAAGTGACAGATGAGGGAAATGACTTGCTAAAGCAAGAGACAAGTCTTAAAATGGCATTGAAAACCTTTTATTATATATCATTGTGAAGTGCCTCATGACACTGCGTTACTTCAGAAGGAAAGTGCCAATTGAAATTGCTCTCTAGTCTCCTAATCATGGATTTTAACATTTTCTTTAGTCCCACAATACAGAAGTAGATGGCAGTCTGTCCAGCACAGATAAGACATAGGACGATGAAAGAACAATATCCCCTAGGAGGCGGACGGATAAGATTCAGGGCTGACTTACACTGACGGACAACAGGTAGAGGCCATTAAGAATACTTACCGCTCTCCATGTGGCAAGTATAATGTTTAACAGACTTTTCACTCATGCCTCTTTCAGAATTCACCTCAGCATACTAAGGTCCGGGTGGCAGTTGCCCTGGCACTGCACATGAATGGATTGGCACCTGAGGAAGAGCCTTTAAAATATTGTACCTCACCTCCCATGTAGAGTGCCTACAACAGGTTTTTAACATCATTCTCCATGGGATGGGCATCGCATTTGAATTGCGGCACAGTTTTGAAGTTATGGGATGAACATTTCAAAGGCTATCTAAATTAAATATGCATTTTTTTTGTCAGATCGCCAGTACCAGTGAGACATTTGTAGGCTGTAGGGTGAGGGCAGTCACCTCACTGGGGTCATGGCAGTCAATCTGAATCTGGAAATTGGCCAGAGAAAGGTGGACAGTTCGGCGCCCAGTATTTAAACTATGCTTGGCCAATCCAGAAGATTCATACTGCCTGCCAATTGTAAGGGCTGATATTCCATACCCCTCCCACATCCTATGGCCAAACAGTACTTTGAAGCCCAAAGTACATAGTCCATGGTAGCTTATCAGATCTGACCCTAGCCACAAACCATAAAGGCTTTGAAACACCGCATGCGGCACAGTGTGAACTGTTGGGAAGCAGCCCCGCACAGCTGCTTGCATGCAGTGTGTCCTGCTCTCTCCTCCTTCACGTGGCAATGCACATGAGCTGTGGTGCCGGGTGAGAGGAGATGAACATATTGAACTTCACCCAATCAGTGGGCGAGTTCAGTGCAGTGGGGCGGAATGTTAAGGGAAGTGAACAGCCAATCAGAATCAAGTCTGAAAAGACTAGATTCTGATTGGCTGAAAACTGGACACTGTTCACAGTGTGGGTATGTGGAAAAAGGGGGTGAAGGTAAGAAAGCAAAACAGCTGCTAGAGGCCTGGAGCCCCAGGCCTCTCTGACTGGGTTGATAATATGAAAACAGTGAAAGGTTAGTGACTCTTCCAGATAACAATTTTTCTTCTGGTACCAAGCCATTAAGGTGGGATCTAAATAAAGACCTATTGCTATGAATTTCACAAGGAATATCTAATTCTTACATACATGATTCCTAACTGCCCTGAGAGCCACTAAGTCAAATTTTGACACTGAAGAAAATGGTGCTAGTTGCATTCTTGGATGGAATTCCATACCTTATGGACAGCTTGCATTCATGTCATGATTACAATTCTGGAATAGCACCTTCTAAATGCCTGACTGCTAATTTGATATTGCTAATATTTGTGGAATATTTCTTGCACGGGATCATTGACCAATCCTGCTGACAAACAACTTTCCATGTCTTCAAACTTAAATTTATCACCTTACCTGCTTTTCTGATCCAGATCAATTATCCAAAGTACTTGTGTGCTTATAGGGTATTGAAAAAATATTCCAAAATAGAACATAACGAAGGCTTTCAAATGGCATATTTAAAAATACTAGATGATCATCTAATTGTAGGTAACAGATTGTCCCAATATAACCCATAAAATCTAATATGTAATACTGCACTATCATTAAGTGGAGTTATTGGATTTCTGTGGATCATTGCCTGAAAAATATTCAATAAATTGTGATGGATGGGTATAATATTTGCTGTTGGAATGACACAGTTAAAGCTCCCCTTGATTTTGTTGAGGAAAACAGCCAGGAGCCCTTAACAGGTTTGCAGTGCCATGGTGGGATAATGCCATAAATTTACATTGACTGATGTTTGAGATTATTTTTGCTTATCCCCATCATTTTTGCATATTGCAAAACGCAGTGATTGAATCTCAAGTTTAAAACTACCAAGTGATATATTGCATGATGAGGATTACCCTAAAGAATTGTAAACTAACTTTGCAAAATGATTCCTCATTAAAATCAGTGTAGAGTATGTACATCTCTAATGATCTCAGAGTTAAAAGTCATTTCTACACTGTATTTTACCTTCGGTGGCCTTGGGGGTACTGTCTGGAAGATCTAGGTTGGGATTGGGCCAACACATCTCTATCTTTTTATTTTTTTATTTTTTATTTTAAAGCAAGAGAGATAACATTACCTTGGAAAACTTCCAGTATTAATCTCTCTGAGCTTTCAGCCAGCAGAGCAGTTGTCATTGTTAAAGTTGAGTTGAATGGAGTTCTCAGAGGGGGGGGGTGACTTTCATGTAGATCCGCTTTATTCTCGTTTGACCTCTACCAACTAATGAAAACATCCAACGGCTGATTCAAAGGGCTCTGATTTGATTATGCTGATAGTGAAGGTGGAGCTTCCCACATCCAACAAAGTTCTCTGCCCCCTGTCAATGCTGCAGATTTCAAGGCACAAAGAAAAGGAAAGTGGTAGCGGAGCAATTCAGAAAGTCAATTTTTTCTCTGATAACCAAGAACAGCATCAAAAAGCCACTAAATTTATAGAGTTCTTTTAAAAGAAAATAGAAGGTTGGTTCCTGCTGTGTTATATTTTTCATGTATATTTAATGTAAACAGAGGGACTCATTAAATCTACAACCATGTTAACTGTACCTTTTGCTCTACCAAGCAAAACATAGTGCAAAGGAAAACCTAGTAACTGGAGCCAATGTTTTGGGACCATGTGAGGTCTGCAGGCTACATCACAAAAGCATGTCCTTTGTACTCTGAAACACTGCATTAGTCAGACAGTCAGGACTTTCACACACAGTGTAAACTCTGCATAATAAGTAGCTTTGCTAACGTCTCTTAACAAGTGGGGAAAAGTGAAGGAATAAGTGTTATTGCAATTATTCCAAGTGACAAAAAACCCTAAGCTGCTTGTCAAAGTTGTAGCCTACATTCTTATTAACACACACACACACACACACACACACACACACACACACACACACACACACACACAAACCCTTGTTTTTTCCTTCCTGCTCAGCAATGGTTGTGAACACTGTAGTTGTGAATACTGTACTGTAGACAGACAAGGAACTCTGCACTGCAGGCAAGGGGCTCACATTCCCCAATGGCCTTACTAATTAATGACCCTCCGCCAAATGCCTGTGGCATATCTGCGGACCATTCGTGGTATACCAATGTGCCACAGCACAGTGGTTGAAAACTGCAGCCCTATTGTATATAGTTTGCTTGTCTATGCATGTCTAGGTGCTGGATCAAACCAATATCCTATACAGTATATTCCGACAGTCTGACTCCAACAGCTGACAAGCTGGTGATAACTATTTCCCCTTGTTTGCCCCTATTGAATATTAGAAAGTTTGCCCCTATTGAATATTAGAAAATAGCAGCCCACAACGGACTCATCTAATAACTCAGCTACTCATTGTTTACAACTGGGATAGAAATGCAGGGCAGAATATTTTAGGTTGATGAAATATTGAGTGAAGCTTATTGGAGAACTGTCTCAACTTGCTAGTCCACCAGGGTCTTTAAGAGTTGCATTAGGACTAGGAGCATGTGCAGAGGGCTGGTTCAGATGAACTGTGCTGTGCTCCTCCATGTGATAAAGGTAAAGAACTTAAGCATGCTGAGAAGCGGGAGGAGATATGTGCTCATGACATTCTCACAGCACAACTGAGCAAGGAGGGTCTGCTTTGCTAAGGATTGTCCAAACCAGTTCTAGTAGAACAAAAAATTTCTGTAGCTTGGGACCCTCCCTGAGCTCAGGGGCCAAATAAAACTGTGATGTTGTTTCTTGTTCTTCTCTGCCTCCAAGATGCCAATGTGACTTTAAACACAATTGCACCTTTCATGTTCAGCACTCCTTTGTCTAAATCTTCATGTTTTTCTTGCCCTAGATTTGCACTGTAGCTCTACGAGACAGCCCGTCCCTTAAATGAAAGGGAAATGACAGCATACTCTTTCCCATGAAGTTCTCTTTATTTACACACAGACATACTTGTTCTTGTGTTCCAGCTTTGTAATTGATTTGTGCTCTACTCCCCTGAGTAACCTTTACAGTGGTGACAGCGATTAAAGTTTACCAACTGCCTTTGGTGACTTGAAGTGTCAGAAAGTGACATGAGTGACTGATGTATTTGTGGGCCTTACCTTCAGGGGAGAAGAAAAAACTGCCCCAAATCCCTTTCCAAACATAAGACCTTCTGAGTTGTTGGAGGTCTACTTGGTAAACAAATCAAAGAGAGGAAGAGAAACGCACACACACAAAAAAGACATTAGATGATCATACCCTTTCAGAAGTAGAAAGTGATATTTTTGTATGCCTTGGTGGCAGGTTTCTGTTTGAAAGCCCCTTTCCCCCAAAACAGTATTGCTCATTAGGGCAATATTTATAAACAGCCAATCCATTATACTGTTTGTCAGGCAGTCTGTAACACACCCATGACTTTAAGAATAATGGGGAATAGTAAATCATGTGCAAATATTAGAAGTACATCTGTCACCTGATTAAAGAAATCTATACATTATACAGAATGAGAACATCAGATTGTTTCACTTCAGACTGCAGGTGGGGCTGTCACAATTTTTGAATTCTTCCCCATGCATACCAATATACATATAGTATATATAGTACAGTAGGGTCCTCATATATCCGTGGATCCGCTATCAGCAGATTCACTTATCTGAGGTTGAAAAATGCCCCCCATCGCGCTCCCCGTCTGACTCCCCCATCGCGCTGGAGTCAGACTGCAAAGGATTTACCAGCTTGTGGTTTCAGGCTTCAGCCTTCCTGGGTCTGGGGGGGGGGGGATTCGTTGCTGATTACAAAATGGAGGCAGGAAGCACTCACAACCCTCTGCCTCGCTTCCTGTGAGTGCTTCCTGCAGCATCCAAACAGTGATGATCAGTGCTGGCAAAGCACTAAATATCTAAGTGCTAATCTAGCGCCGAATAGCTGATGTGCTGGGGATGTAACGAGCTCCCCCCTCCCCGACCCAGGAAAGCTGCAATCACAAGCTGGTAAGTCCTTTGCACGATGGGGGGGGGGATGGGTGTTTCCTTTTATCTGTGGTTTCCAGAATGTGGGGGGGGCAGGAATGTATCCCCCATAGATACTGGGGTACTACTGTATGTGTCAAGCCAGCAAATCATGGAGAGGTCTGTGCTAAACCTTCCCTCCAATATGTTCATTTACTCCATGCAGTGAGAGTTCTTTTTCCAGTGGGAAACAATTAAAAATATGACTTGTGCACCTGCAGTTTGAAATAGAACAGTCCAGAATTTTACCAGCTCAGGGTATTACCTTACTCCTGCATCGTGTGTAGATCACATGTGGATTAATGGTTTACTTATATGGATTAATTCAGTATCCATTTGCTTTTGAGAAAAACCAATGGTTCTAAAGGGAAAATGTGTGTGTGTGTGTGTGTGTGTGTGTGTGTGTGTGTGTTATGGTCCAATCCTATTGGCCATTTATGACAGTGGATCTATTGATATAATGTTGGAAATGACCTTGCAATGGCGCAAACATTGTGCCGCCGTCATGCGTGATGATGCTGGCAGAAATGGCCAGTGGCTCTGTGCGCATGCCAGACTCACCCAGACACTCCACTAGCCCAGGTAAGGTGGCAGAGGGGGCAGGGACAGCAAGGTTTGGGCCGGAGAGGGGGGATTTTGGAGGGGTGGATCTTGCTGGATCCTATTCCCAATTTTTAAACCTGCCGCTCCCCTTCCTCTCGTTAAACTCATGCCAGTAAAATAGCTGGCATGGATGTAAGAAGACCCATAGGCAATTAGGCAGCCTATGTAAGTAAGTAAGTAAGTAAGTAAGTAAGTAAGTAAGTAAGTAAGTAAGTAAGTAAGTAAGTAAGTAAGAAAGATTTTTATTTACCTCTCACTGGCTGTCTGATCACCACCACCACCACCCCAGCACTGTCAGAGTGGCTGCATGGCAGAAATTGGTGGGGGATAGAATTGGGATGTGAAATCTTTGGGACATCAGACATCAGTCTCAGCAGGCATCATCTGAGAAGAGGCTTCCCCTCTTTCCTCTCACACTTGAAAGAATGCCTCTTTTAAGATGTCACTTGCCATCAAAAGTAAACACTTGTAAAAATAATCAAGTATTTGCATTAAGAATCAATTAAAATAAATCTGCTGACTGATTAATTGCGGCACCTTTTTTGTTCATTAAACTATTTTAGTCAATTAATGGTTAATCAACTCAAAATTGCAGTCCTCTAATTGGAAAGTGCAGGTGTTGTGGCTGAAGGCACTGAAAATATTAATTTTGGAAGGAAAAATGGCCAAGGCTTGAGCCGGTCATCCTGAACACAGATGAAGTTTTAATAACCCAGTCGCTTCAACTGAGCTGTCTCTGCTTTCCAATGAAACTATTTCTTTGCCCCACCAGGGTTTGCTTTCCAGTGCTACAGTTAATCAGTGGCATCTTGTGTAAAAAATATCATATTCTGCACAGTATTTAAAAGCCAAGCAGTGTGACATTCTATCTGAGTTTCCACTATGTTTGATTTTAGCCCTTATTCATTTCCCTTTCCCACTCAGCACCATTATGCTCTACACCTATATAAAGAATTCTGCCTGCTAGATTACTGTAGGTAGATCAAGAGCAGCCCGAATCTCTTGCATAAAAACTCCACAGGGAAATCAGCGAAAGCCTGCAAAACTAATTTTTTTTAAAGCCTTAAGACTGTTCTTAAAGAACAGTTTCAGCAGAAAGCTCCTAAATCATGAAGGAGTTCAAGCCTTGCTTTAGAACATTAATTCATGCTACAGAAGAAGACTGTGTGTGACTCTTTTTTCTCCTCTGCAGTGCTTTTAAAAAAGAAGGAAAATAAATTAGTGAGGAAACATTCTGAAAAAATGTACTTCCTGATTAATCACACACACACACACACACACACACACACACACACACACACACACACACACACACACACACACACACACACACACACACACACAACTAGGTTCATTCTGGTACATCACCTGATAAACTATCATTTGAGGGGAGAAATTGAGCGCGTTGCTTTCGCCTCCCTGAAAGGCTCCGAAGGCAAGGGGGCGGGGCCGCTTCGTTCCTCCATGTAACGGAGGCTCCGATCTCAGCGGAACTTAGAGCTCCGCCCCCCTGCAGTGACGCCACTGAATCCACCCACCCATGGGGCCACCTGCACCTTCTCTTGGTTCAAACTCATTTCCCACAGAAAGCAGCCCCACTTGTGAGTTGCAGTCTCCATCTCAACCAAGATGACCAAGTGGCCAAGGCTAGCACAACAAAAGACAAATCCTTCTAGGCCTTCTGACAACAGTGACCAGTCAAAGTCCAGTGTGTTCCTTCCATCACCCATCAGTGGGTGGACTTTGCTACCTAGCTGCTTGTCACAACCGACAGGCTTAGCTTGGGCAAGGATGTGACTTTAAGGAACATGACAGGGCTTGCTGCCTGAACCAGCGAGAACACTCAGCATTAGCAGAACACTCTATAACTACAGGGCATAGGATTAATTTTGAAAATACAAAAAGACTGGTCCAGGAACCTTTATACAGACAGAGAATGCACAGGGAAGCGATAGCAATCTTTAAAAGTAGATCAAATTCATTGAATAGAAAACAGGAAATTGCTTTTATTGATAAATTTTGGATGCCCACTTTAAGGAAGAATGTTGAAAACCGAAGACGAGGTCATTTGCAGTCAGTTCCTCCATGCAGCGGAGCACCGGGGTAACTTGAGGGCAACCGACATGAGCTGCTGTTTCCGTTGCTAATTGGTTCCATCTGCCGGACGCAGCACGTTCTGTCTCTATAACAACGGTTACCGTGGTAGCGTTCTTTACCATCTTTGCTGCCTACTGGCTTTTACCTGATGATATTCGCAGAAGACGTATGAAACGTCATTGTTTTTATTGTTTTTTTTAACAAGCTCTTTAACAGTTTTTTAAACTATAAAAATATTTTATTCAGCATGGCTTTTAATCCTGTTAATTTACATTCTGTGTCAATGTGACTTTTCTTTTATAGACCCCCCCCTTTCCCACTTAAGTCTTGCAAGACCCTGAATCAAACCCTGAGACTTCCATGACATTGGAAGATACAGCTCTGTAGCCTTGCTCGCTCTCTCCTTCTGTCCCAGCAACCAACCTTGTCCTTGCAGGAGCAGATGAGGGGGGGGGGGGATTCTGATGGTTACAATGAATAAAAAGTTAGCATTATTGTAACCTGTGGAGTTGCATTATAATTATTGACCAGTTATAAATTGAGAGTCCACTGGATTAAAACAAGTTTAATGTTCATGGTGAATAAATATATTTAAGAATTTAAATGCTTCTGAAATATTGCGGCTCTCAAACATCTGAGGTTTATAGTATGTAGCTCTTACATTAAGCAAGTTTGGTCACCCCTGCCTTATACTGTTCTGAGTTAGGGCATCAAGGTCCCTATTTCATGTACTGACTAGCAACAGCTCACTGCAGTTGCAGACAGGGATTGTTCCCAACCCTTCCTTTAGATACCAGGGTTTGAATCTTGAACCTTCTGCATGTAATGTATGGGCTTCACTACTCAGCTACAGTCACTTCCTCAAAGGTGATTCAAAGCTATGGCGCTTCAAGAAGACAAAGGAAGCTTAAGGCAGAAGGTCAAATTTGCTCCTTTTTAAAATGTAAGCACTAACAGTGCAATCCAGCGTATATTAACGCTGGTGGAGCTTCTGCAAAAGTGCCGTTAAGTCACTTTCATGGCACCAGCAGAGTAAGTGGTGCCAGTGCCAAGGCTGGCACTGTTCACTCCACTGCTGGACCTGGACCGCACAGCTGGTTGCAGGTAAATCCTGTGCCGGGCGGCAGGAGGGCGTGGGGAGGGTAGACCGGGGTGGCAGGGGAGGGGATGATTGGCCTGCCAGGCCAGGGATATCAGTGGCATGCTCCACCAATATCCTAACCCCCTTTCAGGGCCTGGTGGGCCTTACACGGCCTTACGCCGGACCAGGGAAGGGGGGAGAGGATATTGGCGGCATGCTCCACCGATATCCTAACCCCCTTCCTGGGCATGGCCAACCTTACACGGCCTCCCTGGATGTGCACCAGCAAAATAGCTGCAGGGGCTCACACCCGGGTGTGCCCCAGCCCCAACTATGCAGGCCGCATCCTGTGTAGGATGCAGCAACTGGTTGTTTAGGCCGTCCGGTGCATCCTACACAGGATTGTGTTGTAATTCTGTTCTGCCCTGTCATACAGCATAATGTCTTTTACTACAGACAATAGATTTTCCTTGCTGCAAAGTCAGAAAGCAGGAGGAAAACCACTTTTATTAGCAAATCAACACTCTTCTTTAAAACACACACACACACACACACACAAATGCACACAACCACCAATTTTAATCTCTTGCACTGGGTGTTATTTTCCCATATGAATTAGTGTTTGCTGTGGCTATAATTAGTATGTTATAAGAAGGAAGGTGAACTGTGAATTTAGAGCTTGGGTATTGTAACGATTCCATTGTACTCCTAAATGAGTGAAAACCTAGGATCACTTGGACTTATTGTGGAACATCATTTCATTCCCACAGAAGCATATTCATTCATTCATTCATTCATTCATTCTGGGTGCAATCCACCGGAAGACCCCGGTGACAGAATGAGCGTTCTATCACCGGAGGCCATCGCGAACATGCCATAAAGCACGTTCGCAATGACTCTGGAGTAAGGGAGGCCAGCGCAAGGCTGGCCTCCTTCACTCCGACGCCGGACCCAGATGCGGCCGCCAGCGGAAGGTAAGAGCTCCCGCCGGCGGCCGTGTGGACAGTCTGGTGGGCGAGGGAGGGGGACCATTTGCTGGCCCAGGAGGGGGTGGGGGATGGTGCCGGCCATATCCCCATCCCCGCCAGGCCGGCTACACCGTTACACGGCCTCCTCTACTTCCACCAGCTATTTAGCTGGCAGAAATCCAAGGAGGCCTATCAGGCCAGTCCCGAATTACACCCGGGGAAGGGGACAAGCGTCCCCTTCCCAGGGTAGACCTCCGGCCCGCCATCGGATGGTCAGCCCGGGCGCAGAATTCGGCGGGTGGTCCTGGGCTGCCGGCCAGATCCTTACACAGAATTGTGCTGCCTGTCAGTCAGTCAGTCATCTAACAAGATTAAAATTAACAGCATCTCGTCTTTGCATACCATACTACCTTTGTTGTAGAGAAAACACAGCATTTCAAAAAGACAATGACACAAGAAAGGCTCCTGACTTAAATGTTTGAATTTCTAGATCTGTAGAGTTATTGCTAGGTGTCACCGATGTACAGTGAAGCCCACCAGCCCTGGTTTTAGGTCAGTAGTTTTAGACATGAAATGAATTCAAGCTGTTGTGTGCTCAGCTGTGTATGCTGAGAAAAATCAGGTGGGAAATATCCAAGAGTACAGGAGCACATGGCAGGACCAAATGTATCAGACCGATTCTTCATTCAGCCTGGAATCCCATCTCGAGCAGTGGCCACTGCCAGCTGCTTCGCAGGAAAGTGTAAATCTTCCATAATTGACAAAGGTATAATAACATGCTGAGGAAGGAAATTCCATCAGAACCCTAGTTAGCAGTTTTGCATATGCCTGAAGTGTGAAGGTTGATCATCCTTTTTAATCTTTAGGGATGTAAAAGGGAACAACCGTCCCTATCATTAATTTCAAGGCTTACGTCTCCTTCTTGTGCCTCAGTTGATGTTTTGTGGATAACAAAATGCAGAGCTGGATTCTCTTCGAGAGGCCGTTCCTAGCTACTGAAGCTTTTAATAATTTCCTATATCGCAGAAAATGATCATGTATATCTCTAACCCACTTTTTTGGCCAGCAAGTATATTACACATGGAGACTGTTGGGATAGAATGTAATGTTCGTCAGCCGGAGAATTGAATTAGTGTTTCTGGATGTGGCCTTGCAGTTGATCTGAGATATATCACTCTACAACACACAATTGCACGGTGGATCATTTACGAATCATGTTCTTTATTTGGAACATTTTTCCCCAGCAGATAAGCGAAGCAAGTGTGGGAATTACGCAAAGAATCGTCTATATCTGTGTGAGCGGTTTTGTTGTCTTGTAGCCTTTCTAGGCTTATATGCATTAGTCATACTCATTCTATAATCCCCCAAGAATTACAGTCTAAAAGTGGCACAAGAAAACATCCTGTGTCTGACAAAGGCTACTGTTTCTAAAATTCTGTTATGTCTGCTGGCCCATCCTTGGTTAGGCAGGTTGCTTATTGATAGCAGAGGACGGTCAACTGATGTTCCTTGATAGGAGCTGATAGTCCTTAGGCCATGGTTTGGAGATGGCTGGCATCTCTTTGAAATGATTCCACCCCTGTTTACCCCTTCCTGCCCCTTATGCCTGAAGCTTCTGGAACATCTCACAATGCTTCCTTCAAATAGTCTTAGAACCCACCTGTTCCATGAATACTTTCCCTGTTGTGGCTAAGCTTAAATACTAACAACTGACTCAGGCTACAATCCTGTATACACACTTTCCTGGGAGTAAGTCTCATTGAACACAATGGGACTTATGTCTGAGTAGACATGCATAGAATTGTGCTGTCAATCACATATGCTTCCCCTGTTTACCCCTTCCTCTATCCCCCCTGCTCTTCCTCTGTGATCTAATTTATTTATTTATTTATTTATAGTTTTTTTACCCCGCCTTTCTCCCCGAAGGGACTTTGTATCAAGATCTAGACTGTAAGCTGCTCAATATAGGGATCTGTCTTCTTCCACTATGTCAAGTGCCATAGATGGCGCTATATACAGATCATCATCGTCATCATCATCATCATCATCATCATCATCAACAACAACAACAACAATAATCACCTTTATCATCAACATCATTTTTGTCATCGTCATCATCTCTCTATGACTGTTTTGAATGGGGAAGTCATCAGAGCTTTGAAAGTGACTCTTCCTAAAGATGATCGCTTACAAACTAGAAAAATGTATGTGCTTTTTTGAATGACTGGTTTGTCCTTTGGTCAAATGGGACATATGTCAGGAGAACAGGACCAACTATCCAGCAAGTTACAGGTTCCCAGTTTCCTAACGTGATGGGAAATGAAAAAGCACTTTCCAGTTGTCTAGCAAATTCAAAAAAAAAACCTCCCCCCTATCCCTAGATCAACCCAAAGTGCGTTCTGCATCCCATGAAAGGGGGGGAGTCCCAGAGGCCTTCACGAGGGGACAGTTGTTCTCTTATCCCAGGGCAAGTCTCCATTGCCCCAATGGGTCTCCACAGAACTGCCAACTCATTGGAGCCAGTGGATGGCGGCCTCTTTGCCGGCCCATGTGTACGGCCACCAGCCATTCTACTGACAGCCTTTTTGTGCTTGTGGCGGAACATCTCTTCTGCCGGCATCCTCTCACTTCTGCCAGTGGAGCTCGCGTTCTGCTGGCAGAAAAGGGGGATAGGATTGGGCTGTGACAACCAGAAACCTGCAAAAGGCCCACTGTTATTATCTGGATTAGGTAGGATCAAAATCTTTGTTTTATTTTGCAGCATCTGGTGACATGATAAAGCATTGGAAGTCACATTGCAGCAGGTGCAGCACGAGGTTTTATAACTCTTTCTATAACCCGAGTTAGGATAGCTAATTATGCATGATCTTACACGGACTCATGCTGCTGCATCTGCAGGTCCACAGATGCTCGTCTTTCTCAAATGCTTGTTGATAGCACTTAAAGGTCTCACTTCTTGGAAAGGACAGCGTCCCTCCCCCCCCGCCTTCTTTTTACATTGAAAGCACTGCCATCAACAATCCCTTTCACGTTCAAGAGCATTCTGAAGAGTCAGTTATCAGTATTGCTACAGTGTCAAAAAGGCATTTATTCTAATGTCATTACAAATGCCATGTACAGTTTTGTTTCCTAGAGCTGATTCTGCTCTCTGGGTGAAAACAAGATTTTAATTGTTTTAAAATATCATTGGGAAAAATGGATTCCCCCACGCAGAAAATGAGGGCAATTTGTCTTTTTGTTTTGTTTTTGGTCCACTTTTTGGTTAATTTTGTCATTGCTAGCATTCACATGTAGAAAGATGACTCGGGTTCAGGTGACCCCATCTCTTCCAGGAACCCAGACAGACCATTTCCCTTCACCAAGGCTTTATGAGAAAAAGCACATTGGTGATGGAGATTCCTAGCCAGAAATTACTGATTTAGAACTGGCCAGAAGCTTCCAGTGTGAGAAAGAGTTGAGGTCAGCAAAAAGGTATATGGTGGCTGGAGTGATATTAGGGGTCAGCCAGGATAGGTGCTGGCTTAGGGCCAAAGCCATCAGAGGGCCCATTTGACCAGGCCAACCATGGACCCTCAGTACTGGTGGCAGTGGTGCAGTGCATTCAATGTACCATTGGGAGGTGGGGAGGTGGCATCATGGGGGGCCTCTAATGCAGTGCTTTGACCCAGCCCCCCCCTATCCTGACTTGTCCTGTCCTCTTGGGTAGTTTTTTTTCCATTTTCCTGTTTCTCTTGTCCCTTTTTCTTGACCAGAAGGAGGGACTACTATAGGAGTTCCCCAGGAGATGGACATCCAGGCTACTCTGAGGCAGGCCAAGTTTAACATTCTGCAAATTATTTAAGAAAAGAATCTTTCTGTAACTAAGATAAATGTGCTCCTACTTCTGGAAATATTTAAAGAAGTATGTATATATTCTTACGGCTCATGGGTTTGTCAAATTAAACCTTGTTAGCATGTTTATTTTGTAATCATAGATAGAGGAATATTCTTGGTAAATTTATGACTCAATCCTATTTGGGGATTTACGCTGCTGAGACGAGCACTTTGGCGCCTTAAGGCCCTCTCTGGCTGTTACAAAAGGCGACAAGCCATTCAGCGCAGCCTGGTCACTGCCGCAAGCAGTGGGCAGCTGGGTCCGCACGCCAGCAGACCAAGAATACCCTCCTGTGCCGGTAAGTCAATGCAGGAGGTGGGAGGGAGGTGCGGAGTAGGGTGGATTGGGGCCGGGAAAAGGATGGTATCTGAGGCAGCGGCACATATCAATATCTTCCCGGCCTCCATCTCCCGACATGGGTCCATGTGGTCTTGCACCAGCGATATAGCTGGTGCAGGTCCAAGTAGATCCAGCTGGTTTGCACGGACATACCCGGGGGTAAGGGAACAAATGTTCCCTTACCACAGGGAGGCCTCTAGAGGCTGAAACTCCCCTATGGGATACAGCGGGCACCACATTGGCATAGCTGAATCACCGCACGACAACTTAAGTAGGATTGGGCTGTTTCACCCCAGTGGCGTTACTACACCTCCCCGTGGGGAGCTCCGCCGCTGCGACACCCCCCATGGGACGCCACACGCCCTGCCCTGGGTGTGTGTGTGATATCATTTTCACACACAGCTGCCAAAATTTGATGGCGACGTAGCGCGGAATCACCCCCCCCCCACATTGTTCAGCCCCTTTTTGGAGCCAAATGGCACATGGGTGGGCAGGTGGGCCAATCTTGCAGCCAACGACGACTGCACAAAGACAAAAAAGTGGTGGAGGGGGCGACGGAGCCAGCGGCAGGTACATCCCCCACCGCTTCGCGCCCCGCCGCTTGGGGCCCACCACCCCCAGCCCCCCCTAACGACACCTCTGTCTCACCCACATTTTAAAACAAGAGAATTCTGCTTCTATGATTCTTTCATTTGGCTACCAGGCTCTGCTAAACAAACCATGCTTATATACCCTGTAGTTCTACCCTATAGTTATGGAGAGGAGAAAGCTAAAACCCTTCTGTTTTATAATTCCTTTAACCCACAGAACTCCCAGGTCATGGATTTTCAGCCCACAGTCACATGAGATAAATTATCCCAGGTTAGCAATTCCAAAGGGGCAAGGGAGTCGATCACATTTCACTTGAAATAATTAAATATTAAGGTAAAACTAACAAAATTCACATTTCCCTGCTGGTGGCAGTGACTCTGATGTTATTTGGCAACGTGAGGGAATTTAGGACAGGAGGGGGAAAAATAGGTAAGAAAACCTTATTTACTGAGGTCTAGAAACATGAGATTTCAAAGTGTCTGGACTTTCTCTCACCAGATGAAATGGTAATGCACAACTTATTTTGTTCCATTTATAATTTTGCATATTGCTGTATGCTGTCTAGAGAGCTATGCATTCTGTTTTGGGAAAGACTCTACACCTGCGAACTTACGTTCACTTACTTAGAAGTAAATACCATGGAAATCAATAGAATGATCCTGAGTAAACGGTGTTAGAATGGGCAGACTATTCAGGTCTCTTAGCTTTGAAATGTCAAAACAGCCTTCAAGGCAGGTGAAGGTCATAACCATCAAGTACTGAGCAGATAAAGAAAGAAAATTCATTGAGAATTTGCAAAGAGGCTACAGAACGGATCAGCAATGAACTTTCACAGGTCATAACAATAAACAACCACAACTGTCATGAATCAGGTCGCCAACAAGGCTTGACCCTAAAATGGCTTTAAGAGTGTGGCACTCTTATATGTGCTGCAAAAGTGGAATCATTTTTTGAACGCTTCCTTTTTTTCTTCCCTTTCTCTTCTCCTGCAAACCTCCTGGTCCCTTAGCCCCAGTTCTCCCTGGGAACCCTTCCTAATTTCCTTATATCCTTCTCTTCCCACATTCTTTGCCCTCTGTTCCTGGCACCATAACACATCCCTTTTCCTTTTAAGGATTTCCTATGTATCCTTCTTTCATGTGCATAGCAACTGCTTACCATTAAAGTCTAGCTGCATTGCTAAGAGATACTGAATTGCGTTTAGTTTTGATTCCTCTTCCTTATTATTGTAGAATTATCACCGTCTTTTGCACCTTCACTATTGCCTTCCTCTTGACCCCCCCCCCCCCAACCACTGAGCTGTGTGCCACTGGCCGCTACACAGGGTCCCAGCAGACAAGATAGTTTTCCCCTGTGTGCACATGTTTAAAAGCATACCCAGTAAGTCTTCTGACCCTGCTAGTTTGCTGGTACTACAGTTCTCAGTATTGTTACTACTGATGGTGCCTCACTGGTGATTCTAGTGGTGGTTGTAAAAATGCAGTATTCTTGTTTGTTTAATGAGAGGCACGGTGGAGCATGCTGAAGATAAAGCCTAGCCTAGCATTGGCTTTTCAACCTCTGCAACTACCATCTCACTGAGGCTCTGCTTTTGCAGGTGGTAAAGTCGTTCAGCGATGGCACCTTTCCCCCAAGTCAAGCGTTCCTTGTCAGTCCTTGGTGTGAGCAGTGCTATGCGCAGTCATTTCAGTTAGCAGCTCCCAGGTGGCCCATTAGCCCTTAACCAAAGGGGAAAAAAATAACCTATAAAGTTATTCTGCATGAGGAATTAGGTTGACTCATTAACCTTCCCCACATAAAGGACAACAAAGAGATGCTAGCAAGCACTAAAGGGAGAGACGTTCGGTTTATGGCTACACTGCCAAATACGTTTCCCTTGTCCATGGAAAAATGCAGCCTTTTGCTCCCGGTGATTTTCCTTTGGCAGTTTCAATGGTATGCTGTTAAACCCCAGGTTCCATACAGCATTTTCTCATTCCTGTTCGCCATGTGCCTTGCTTTCAAACGTGGAACGGCTGATGCTGAAGTGCTAAACTCAGCCTGCCCTGAACACGACCTGGAAATTTAAGGCTATTAGCACTTAAACAGGAGGCTAATATTTCTTTCATGGAATGATCCCAAAGGCAAACTGGCTCTGAAACCCCAACTCACAAGTTGCTTTGTACATTTTCCTGTAGCATATGTAATTGGAATTTTTTTATTTATTTTTTAAGAAAAGCCTAATGACTGTGAGGTGTTGATCTGGCAAATCAAAATCAAATACAAAGGCTTCATAACTAGTTCTGAAATGAAAGCTGAGAAGGATAGAGTTTAACGACGGATATTTTGGAGCACTGTTCCATGGTGGTTTATTCATCTTTTGGATCAGGCCTCAGAATGGAGTGTTGTTCCTCTGAGAGTTTGGTCAAGCTTAAAGTAAGGTTGGATTTCTCTGTGGAAACATAAAGCCCAGATTGTTTCTGGTATATACAGTTTATATGTTGCTAATTTATGGCTTGACTCAAAAAATTTCATTGCAAACTCCATTAGCTGAAGAAAGCAATTGCCTAAAGTTTCAAACTCGGGTGAACAGATCCCACCTGGCACCCTTAAGAACATTCCCAGCGCCAGCTCTTGTTTTGCCTTTTAACATTATTTGGAGTTCGAGGTGGGGGAGGTGAATGAAAGGGATTTTTTTTAACTCACACATGTTCAAGCACAGCTATATCAGGAGCTATCTGAGACAGCAAGTGGGGGGGGGGATGAACTAAGCATGGCTCTAAAACACTACAAATCCATGACTGAACAGGATAAAATAAATATCAACCAGATGGCCGTGGAAAAGGGAATGGAGAGGGAAAATAAAATGGAATGGTAGCCATAAATGTTGCTCTTGATTAGCAGTTGGGGAGAAAGAGAGAATCAGGGGATCTCTGATGAAGCAGATGGCAATTGATTCCCACACTGGCAACTGTGGGGCTTACGTGCATTTAGTTTTTTGGAGATGTTGCAGGATCTCAGCAGGTCTCAGGCTACAGGCTGTGGGACACCAAAGAGAGAGAGTCAGAGGTCATAGGACTCACTCATACAGTCATCGAATCTGTATTTTTTTCCCCTTAATCATGCTGTTCTAGACTTTCACTGGCCCAGAGTTTGCCTTTTCAGAGTGACTTAAGTTGAGTAAGAAAAAAAAAATATATTGGGAGTAGAGGTGACAAACATTGTTAAAAGAATCACATGCTGAGAGTGTTGGAGGTACGCTAAGTTCAAGACACCGAAAGCAAAGTTCTCTGTGAGCGCTTTGTACTGTTAAAATACCTGAAGTATTCAGGATCTCAGACAGAATCCTTATTTATTTAATAGATGTCTATCCCACCTTTCCATCACCAAGTGACTTCCCCTGCATAGATTTCAATCTGCAGAGAGGGTTTTACATAGCTTTGCTGCCTAGGATGCAGTACCTAAAACTTGCCTGAAGCAGATGATGGAGGTAGGAGGTGAAGCTAGGTACAGGTTGTCCCTCATTATCCATGTGGGGTTCATTCCACCCCCCTTGTGAATACCGAGAATCCATGGATGGTGAAGTTTGCTTTAAAAACCTGTAAAAAAAGTTTTAAAAAGCATTTTTTTTTTTGCCACTTCATGTAGCAAACCATGCCGGCTGGAGGGGAGTCACTGGTGCTCCCAGAAGCCACTTTCGGGTCATGCTGAGGCCTGTGCAATGCATTCTGGCGTGACCCAGAGCCAAGGGCAGGGGTCGTAGACCTCGACGTGACCCGGATGTGGCTTCTGGGACTGCCAGAGACTGCCCTCCAACCCTGCAGCTGGTTTAGTTTGTCACGCAAAGATAAAAAAATAGTTTAATTTTTTTAAAAAAACTTTTAAAAAGGTTTTTAAAGTGGACTTCACCATCCACAGATCCGCCGATAGTCAAATCCACAGATGGCAAGGGACCACTGTAGTTGGGTCTCACTTAAGGGGACTGTGCACAGTTAATTTGCTGTGCAATGAATTCTACACACCAGGCAGATCTCAGATTAGAGTCAGGGCTCTAGTGCTACTGAGATTGAGACATGAACAGCTGCATTTGGGATGAAATGCTGACTGACGGGCCTCCATATGCACTCTAGCCTATTGAATATTATGAACTACAGATAGATAAGCTAAGAAAATCTTAAGTTGTTCCAGGCACAAATACACAAATGTTAAAGAGATGGCAGTGAAAGGCTAAACGGAAGGAGTGTAATGTATCAAAAGACGATGACAGATTTATTGAGCCATGCATGTGTAACATCAAGTCAGACTCATCAACCTGACAAGAGGCATTTTATCTTGGCTAATGTCCTACCAAATGTACAGAGTGAACAAAAGAGCTTCAAAACACATCATCTCAAATAAACAACAAATGCAAAGTCATGTCATAGAGGCATAGCCCACTATAGCAGAAACTAAATACAACCCATGTCTAAGAACACTCTTGTCTTCTATGTACTGCTTGAGTTTTCTATGTTTGGAATATATAGGAAGGTAGAAAGAACCAGTGTGTGCTCTGGTGGCGCAGCTGCATTGGTGGTGCTGGGGGATTTAAATAGGATTGGGCTGCAAGATGTAGAAATTAGCAGGGATGTGGATCAAGTCTCTGACTCCACATCTCGAATCAAGTCCCAAGTCTCTGGGTCCAAGTCTCAAGTCAAGTCCCAAGTCTTTGCCCCCAGGTCCTGAGTCTTTGGTTGCGAGTTGCGAGTCCCCATCTATTTAATGGGGAAAACAGATTTAAAACTGAATAAAATTTGACTTGTCGTAAAAGACTCCAAGTCTCGAGTCGAGTCTTTCGAGTCTTTTATAATCTCTGAGGCAAGTCCGAGTTGAGTCATTGACGCAACTTGAGTCCGACTTGAGTCCGAGTCAATAGACTCAAGTCTACATCACTGGAAATTAGAACCTCAAATGTTGGGGTAAGAGGGGAAAGGAGCACAAGAAATTATTCCCTAAAATATGCCTGTTTTGTGAAGGCCATTTTCAAAAGGATTGCATATTTCTTTGTCTCAGGCTCTGATCCTACTGTCTACTTTCAGTTCCATTGTGTAATCATTTGTAAGCAGACTGTAATGCACAATGGTAGCAACTTCAGGCATGTGGTAATTATGATGTGATCTAGTGGCCTCCCTCTTTGTCTGTAATTTTTGTCCAGTAATTTTTCAGCAGCATTTTCTTTCAACAATTTTAACTGAAGTATTAAATAAAAGAAAAAAAAAGATAGTAAACAAATGTACAATTATCTTTATCTCAAGGAACGATATGAACAAATTCAAGGCCTAGTGAGTCAGAAACTGTGGTACACAATGCATTAAAAGCTTGAAAGTCACATGTAAATGAATAAACAAGGAACATAGAAGAAGATTTGTTTTCATTTTAAGGACACTTATGGAAAACTGTTTTAGAGACTATGCAGTATGACCAGACAGCACAAGGCTTCACATTAATACCGACTCGTCGGCTAAAAGGCATTCCATTCCTCCATGATGAAACCTGTTTAGTATCAAAGTACATTAGTTATATGACAGAGTATAAATGTATACAGTATTTAGTGTATGTATAGTCTTTGTTTCTTCCTCACACGGCTCTAGGGACCAGCATAGAAATGGCAGCAATCAAGAAAAAGACACACTTAAGCTCAAGTTATCTTTTATATAAAATTTATTTAGCAAAAACACAATCCTATAAGAAGAGTTTTACCTTGGCCAGGCTCCTAACCTATCTAGTCCAGCATGCGGTCTCCACAGTGGCCAATCAAATGCCTCATAGAAACATTTGGCTCATGGTGACTTACACCAAGTCAGACCATTGGTCATTTGTCTGCATTGTCTACATTGATTGGCAATGACTTTCCAGGCTTTCAGAGAGAGAGATCTTTTTCAGTTTTGCCTGGAGATGACAGAGTTTGAACTTGGGACCTTCTACAAATCCACATGCATGAAATGTGTGTGTTCTACCACTGAGCAACAGCCCCTCCTTTTGTCTCTGAAAGGCCCCAAAGCAGACGAGAAAGAGCATCCCTCTCCTGTCATTACTCCCCTGCAACTGCAACTAGACTGAACCTGGCGTAGTGCTGTGAGAAAGGCACTATTTCTCTCTGTTTACTTTCTTCACACCATGCAACTTTTACAAGATCCAATCATGCCTCTGCAACCATTGCCTTTTTTTCTAAAGCAAACAGCCAAATGTTGTAGCCTGTCTTCATACTTCCAACAAACCCATCTGGAATGTAGTGTTCTATGCAAGATTAGAACTTTGTATTGTATTTGTAAAACCCATTCAGAGGTTTAAGATAGCCTGCCTATGTGAACCGCCTTTGAATTAAAGTCAAAGGAGAAATCTGATGACCAAGAAATTATTATTATTATTATTATTATTATTATTATTATTATTATTATTATTATTATTGTGTACCTCTGAAATGCTTCTTCCTTTTGACTTTAAAGGGTTACACAGATGCCTGGGTTATATGTGTATTTCTGTTAAATTAAATGTGTATTTAAAAAAGAGACTTTCTAATAAACCAACAGAATCATACAAACTGTATGTATAGAATCAGTTAGAAAAAATGCACACCAGATTTATGATGAAGTGTCCATCCCAACATCTAGTGTGGAAAATTCCTTAGTGGTACAGAACTGTTGCCTCATTCTTCAACTGCTCATCCATCCACTGACATTTAAGCCTAATAGCACTGAGGGTCACTTGTCTCTGCTCTGGCATTGATGTTTAACTAGGGATGGAGCTAAAATAGCATGGTGGAGGAGTGGTAAAAGCTCCTTCACTCCACCAAGTGCTGGCACCAGAGGTCAGCCAATTTGGGAACTCGCTGGTGGCCCAAGGCCATCAAAGGGTCTATGGATGATTCCCAAGGTTCTGGTAATGGTGACTTGACGACACCAATGTGGCTACTAAAAGCAGCCTCACCAAAAAGTGGTCACTGTATCGGGGGGGGGGGAGAGAGATCAGAAGGCTTTGGAAAAGGGATTATTTTTCCTTACCCCTTCGTAAGCCTCGTGCTCTGCAGTGGGTCTCCTCGGACCTGCACCAGCTCTGCTTCTGGTGTATGTCTGAGGAGAAGAAAGGAGCAGAGAGGCTTGAAAAAGAGGGGATAGGATCTAGCACATGCCATTGCTGCTAGATCCACCCCTCCCACTGCCTCCCTATTCCCATTTCTCCCCCTGCCCCATTTTGCCCCTTCTCCACCTCCCTCCCCACCCCCACTGCTGCCTTACCTGGTCCTGTGGGCATGGCAGGGTCCAGCGGTGGAGTTGGCCACCACCATTTTGTGGCATCCATCGGCAGCCATTTTACTTCAGTGGAAAGCTCTTCTGCTGTCGTAAAGCCTTGCCCCAACAGCCCAATCCTGGATAGGACTGGTCTGTAAGGGTTTCTAGCCTCTGTGTAACCCCGCTGGTCCCTGTCTCATTCTCTTTCAAATTGAAATGCTGGAAAAAGAGTGAATGATTTGTGGATAGTTCCATGAACAATGTAATTACACAAATATGAGAAATGTGTTGAAAACATAATCTGAGAACAAAAAGATGAGATATTAAACGAATATTCATATGAATCAATCCTAAGCACTGTATTTTTGAACACACATTTTCTTCGGTGAGTCATTACAATTTGAATTTAAATGTTCCAAGGAGCAAGTCAAGTAACTTTAAAGAGTTATAGGGGAAAGAAGGAGAAACGACTAGCTGAACGTAAGTGATTATTACAGCCATGTCTAAGGCAATAATAAAAATAGAGAGGAAAGTCATCTTACTTGATATTGGTCATGCACCAAATGACTTCTGACAGGAGTATAAAATACTCACTTTTTAGAACTGCAGTATATTGATTAAGAAATATTCACTCTTTGAAATGATGGAAATTTCTCCTGTTAAAATGAGCTATACAAAACTGAGAGTTCCTAAATGTATAATCTGTCTGAAATTCATATTTTGGCCTTTAGACAGCCAATAGGAAATCATTATGAATTGATAGTGCAAGAATTCTATAAGTATATCAAATGGGCAAAGTGTTTGCACTGAACGTGGGAGAACCCCACCAGCTATTAGATTAAGTTTACATTGAATCCATCATCCAAAGAGTAGAATGATTTCAAACATTCTGTTTTACACCGAGTCTTACTTTATTTTCAGTAATTGTGTGAATGGGGACACAAAGCGTAGGCGAGCAACTTGAGAGCATCCTGTCTTTAGTTGGCACCTGAAATTTCAGAGCAAATGGGGAAAATAACTTTGAGGGCAAAATGGCTCCAATCCACGAATCTTCGCATGGAGCAGCAGCACAGAAATCTCCATACATGCAGTGTCAGGCAGATTGGTGCTTTGACGGTGCTGGCCACCTTGAAGTCTCTTGCTCTTCCAAACATATGACTGTGCTGATAATTTATTTGGCATTCTGTACCAAATTCCAAACCAGGAAGGGGAACTATGGCCATGGCATTGGGAGCTAGATGGAGCTCCATCCAGGACTTTCTTGTATGAAGGGGATCCAATTCAGTAACATATCGACATGGGCAGCTCAATCCTCTATAGATTTCTGGCGGTGGAGCGAGTGCTCTGCCACTGGAAGCTGTTGCAAACGTGCCGTAAGGCACATTTGGATGACTCTAGAGTAAGGGCCGCTGGCGCTAGGCTGGCAGCCCTTACTCTGCTGCCGGATCACCATGCGGCCACCTGAGGAAGGTAAGGGATCCCCCTGCAGCCGCATGGGCGGTCCGGGCAGTGAGGGAGAGGGGCTATTGGTCGTACCGGCCCGGGAGGGGACAGGGATGGCGTCCGCTATATCCTTGTTCTTAGCTGGCCAGTGAGGCCGTTACATGGCCTCCTCCGACTTCCGCCAGTTAAATAGCTTACTCTAGAGTCTGGGTTATCTCCCTCATTTCCTTAGATGCTAACAGTTCTTTCCTTAGATGCTAAATGTCATTACAGCACGTTTGCGACAGCTTCCAGTGGCAGAGCACTCGCTCCACCACCAGGAATCTATGGAGGATTGAGCTGCGGAAATCTGAGGAGGCCCATCGGACCTTCCCCGGTTTACACCTGGGGAAGGGGATGAACGTCCCCTTCCCCCGAGTAGACTTATGAGTCTCTGCAGAGTGGCCTGGAATGGGGTAGGATCTGGCAGGCGGTCCTGGGTCGCCCGCTGGATAGTTAGGTAGGATTTCACTCTTATTCAGTGAAGCCACCACTTTATAGCAGTCCTAAGAAAAGAAGAAACAAGGATACTGGGTTGCTCTAGAACAGAGGTTCTCAACCTTTGGAGGCCCAGGTACCCCCTATCACGGTCCAATTTTCTGAAGTACCCCCTGCTAATTAACTGCTAATTAATTGGATTAATCAATCAATTAATTAGGTAATTAATTGTTAAATAAAAGGTACTAAAACAATTCTAAATGTGAAAAAATGTCTTATTTAACTCTGTGTGTGTGAGAGAGACAGAGACAGACATGCAAGGATCTCTTTTTTTCTCCAAGTCACACTTCCCAAAATCAGCTCCTCCCTCCCCCACCCCACCAAAGTACATTTTCCAAAGTACAAAAATAAGCCCAAAACCAACATCAGAGAGACAGAAGGACTCCAAAAATAATTAAAATTTAAAATCCATGTTAATTAACACTTAATTAGCTGCTGATGGGGCAGATAAGAGGCAGGGCTTGGCGTACCCCCAGCAAGAGGTCCGTGTACCCCTAGGGGTACCCGTACCACAGGTTGAGAACCTCTGCTCTAGAATATGTGTAACAGGCATGCATGGGAGTAATCAAAACACGTATGCAAGGAACTTTATACAATTGGCTCATGGCACACTTCAATGGAGAGAGACTACTATATAGGTGCAACACAATCTATTTATTGTGAGGATGAATTTACAATAAAAGAGAGGGGATATCAAGAAGGAAATATGATGAAAATATCTAACCAGCACACACATCCATACAGCTAAACCCTCATTGGAAGTTACTGCCATGTAGAATAATAGAGGGGAGCTTTCCCTCCCAGCGTGCCTGGAGCCAAGCTTCCCAGGGTGCGTAGAGATGCAAATGGGGGGGGGGGAGAAAGAGAGGAGAGAGGAAAAGAATATGGACAAAGAACTGTTAGCATCTAAGGAAATGAGGGAGATTACCCAGATTGGCCAATGGGTCAGGAGTTGGAGGCAAACTGGTGACGAAAGGGCAGGGAAGAAAGATTGAGGAAGAGGGGAAAAACTTCAAGGAACAAAGTGTTCCAGCTAAGACAAGAGACCTGTTCTGTTGTTCTGCCCCTGTCATATCTCTCCTAAGCAAGGCTCCCTGCCACCTCCTGCCCCCAGTGCCCTTCACCGAGTAGGTTGCCAGTGCTCTGATGCCTGGGTCAGCTTGCTGCTGCATTCTCCTTGTCTGCGACTTCTCGGTGGGGATACGCTCACCTCCAGCCAGAGGCAGAAGTAACGGCTGTGACATTTAGCAGTGGCGATGCCTGGCCGGCTGGAGCCAAATTGCTGCAGGTCTCACCCCTACCAGTTCATTCAGGGCCTTGCCGCAGCATTCCCGTGGTGCGAGGCGTCTGGGGTCTCCTGGTGGGACTCGGAGATTCCCGATCTGGCAGGGCGGGAATTCCTGGTGCAAGTAAGTATAGGGGAACCTGGACATAATGTAATAGATAGTAGTATAAAAAATGGCTGAGAACCAGCATTCATGCACATTCTGTCCCAATGATGGTTGGCAACCAAAGCAGCCTCAGTTCTAGTCCTGGCTAAAATATTATGACTAAAATAAATGACTAAAATTACCGTATTGTCCCGAGTATAAGATGTACCTGATTATAAGACGCACCCTTAAAGTTTGGTGCTATTAAAAAAATGTAATTAAATCACTGGCATTAAATTGCAACAGCCTGATTATAAGACGCACCCCTAGTTTAAAAACTTAAATTAGGAGAAAAAAGTGAGTCTTATACTCAGACCAATACGGTATATGTTGAGATGCTCAGTCTCATTCAAAAGCACCTGGACTTGAGGAACAACCACATGGTAAATTACTTTGCCGAAATCTTTCAAATTGGAGATTAGAATATAATGCCACAGATGAGAGTGGGATTAAGGGGTGACTTTTCAACAGTGGTCTAATATTATTTCATTCATGGGAGCAGACACTAGTCCCTTACTTAGTGTTAAACAGTTTCTTGATGATACCAACAACTATCCCCATCTAGTCTTATTTATTTATTTATTTTCAAATTTTAATAGCAACATCTTTCCCCCAAGGAGCTCAGGGTGGTGTACATAATTACTTTCCTCCTTGTCCTAACAACAACCCTGTGAGGTAGGTTAGACTGAGAGACTGAGTGGCCCAAGGTCATGCAGGAAGCTTCATGGCTGAGTATCAGGAAAGGATCAAAATCACATAGGGTAGGTAGAATCCAAACACGTTTCCGTATGCTCAGGTTACATCTGCACAAACTCATCCAAAGCACAGTGACAAGATGTGATTAACGTTATTGCTGATTCAAAAACAAAACAAAAAACACTGAAAGAGGAGTCTAATGGCGCAATCCTGCTTATCTTCACGTTGGTGGAGCAAGCGCTCTGCCGGCGTTGGGTGATGCAAAAATGCCGTAAATCACCTTTGCGGCACCTAGAGAGTAAACGGCGCCAGTGCAAAGGCTGGCACCGCTCACTCTGCCACCCTCCTGACTCCTCGCTGCTAGACGCAGGTAAGTGCTGCGCTGGGTGGCAGGAGGGCGTGGGGAGGGCGGGCTGGGGTGGCAGGGGAGGGGGCGATTGGCTGGCCAGGCCCAGAGGGAGGGGCTATCAGTGGTACACTCCGCTATATCTCCGTATCCTTCCTGGGTCAGGCCAGCCTTATACATCCTCCCTGGACATGTGCCAGCTCTAGAGCTAGTGCGCATCCGAGGAGACCCATTGGGATCTCCGGGGCTTACACCGGGTGAAGGTGATGAATGTCCCCTTCCCCAAGGTGAGCATGGACCGCACTAGCATGGCCTGCATTCCAACTAGGATGTAGCGGCTGGCCCTTTAGGCCGGCCGCTGCATCTTAGACAAGGATCAGGCTGCCTGTCAGAACAGATGCAAGTGATGGATGCAAGCTGATAAAGTACATAGCCAGCAAACCATAGTGAGCAATGCAGTCCCCTTTGCATTAATGGGGGGAGGGATTGATTGTACTGGGCCCTGTGTCACCTGGAAAGGTACCACTAACTAACTAGCAACTAGCGACTAGCACTAACCAAGCAACGATGACTAAGTGAAGCGGTTTGCCACTATCATCACCATGCAGTATGCTTTCAAATGGGCTCCAGTTCATGTTGGATTCATTCTCAGGTTTCATTCACCTGTATCCCAACTATCTCTGCTGCTTGATTATGCTATAGCTCTCTCTTATATCAGGGAGCCATGTGGGCTCAAGACAATGGACAAGACAGGAGAGTTGTCATGCCAGTCACCCAGGTCATCTTCTTTTCCCAGGGATTGAGCAGGACCATGACAGCATAACTCACCTGATCAGCTGGGAATTCTGCAAGGACAGCTAGAGAACAAGTTGAATCTTCCAGCTTTTGGTTACAATCAGTTCTCTGTGAAGGTACAGCACATCACACTGCGACGACCTTGGATAGAATAAAAATGATAATCTGGTTTAGGTTTATGTTTGCTTTTGGATAAACATGAAGAACATATCTAATCTTATGGTCTACCTACCTAAATGTGTGATTTTTGTCGCTCTTGCTGGCAGCCCCAGTGGTTTACGATCACTTTTGTGAATCTATGCTATTACATCTAGGCTACTCAAACAGACTACACTTAATATAGATTGAGGTTTATTTATAGCACATTTGCATACAAATGCATATTACTATACATTATAAGTGGTCTAGATATTAGCTGAAGTACTCTTAAAAAACAAAATTGCGGTAGTGGGGAATTTTATCATATACATTTGGCAGAAAGGACAAGTATATAATACGGTAATAATGGCGATCTGGAATGCTTTAAAACCTATGAAGCAGTTCAGAAAATTCTGCCTTAATGTAATGTCACAGTATTTTTGAATTAAGATGTGAATTAAATGGGAAATACAAAATGGCTCTGCTGCAACCACAGCCACCACTTATCCAGTGAATTTTCAGATTAAGAGTGTTAATTTCTAGAGCAACATTCTATTTGACTGACGGTACAGTTCTGATACTTTCACAGCCCTGCACCAGCTTCATTTGAAGCCCAGTTGGGAATTCTCACAATTAAATCACTTCGTTCATTAAACTAAATGACTACTCAGAAATGTTAACGATGAGGAGAAAGACGAGGCATTCTGTTGGCAGGGAAGAATGAGTGACTGAATACAGATTCACGGTTTTCATGGTAGACACAATTGCACAGGTCCACTATTGTTATACCAGTACAGATGTGAATGGCACACCCATGGTTTCAACACCCATGGTGGTGATATGGCACCTGCAATTGCTCGAGCACGCACCAATAAACACATGAGTCAAGTATATGGATGAAAGGGAGCCATTTTTATTGAAAATAGATATAGAGTAGAAAGGACAGGAGACCCGCAGGCTCAAGGTCAAGGTAACACACCATGCACAGGTCGAGCGCTGAAGACAGGGGCCAATCCTAAGGACTGCCCCGGGCGGACGTTACAACCCTGACTCCAAGCCACTGCCCCTTCACGAAGAAGGTGGTCTCTTCACAGTCAACCCTTAATGGGCCAAGGCAGCAAAAACCGTTGCACCACCCTGAGCCGGAGGGCATCTAAGGCAGCTCATGTGATCCAGGCCAGGTACCCCCCCCATCTGACCCCCTGCGCCAGAGGGCATCTGGGAGATGGAAAACAGGGGGTATCCCCTGCCCTTGCTGCCCCAGAGTTCACACCTAATAGCCCAACTTCCAGCCTTCTTACCCATGCTAACCTGCAAAATAAGTGACCGGTTAGTGTAATGAAATAGAACAGAGCCCAACTGCAGTCAGATGTAGGTGCACAGAAAAATTCCTACCTGGCCCCCAAACGGGCGACCAGCATAGCCCAGACTGCAAATAAGGGAGGGTGGGAGGGTTAACGGCTGTTTGCTGGCACAGAAGAGGAAACAGGAAGGAGCGTGACTGGGAGCTGGAAGATTAACCCTTCCTTAACCCCGCCCACACTCCCAATTAATCAATCTCAGGGGGCGGTTAAAGCCCCCCTCCCATGTGTTCATGGAGTGGCCTAACCTTGTGCTAAAGGCACGGTTTGGAATAATCTGCTGCCCTAAAGGGGAAATGAAGGGTCTAATGTACAGCTGCTATTTTCTCTACGACACATCATTATTACGTTGTTGTTTATGTATTTATTTGACTTTCAACTTCATTGCAAAGTTGAAGGGGAAATAGCACCCGTCCAAAACACACTTATAACAGCGTTTGTAAAGCAATAATAAAATGCTGTAAATAAATAAATTTTAAAAAAATGCTGGCTTCTTAGCAACTCCTGCATTTCTGCACAAACGAAAAATACTGTACTTGTCTTTGGAAACGGTGAACACCCCTATTCACACATTTACCTTGGCCATCCAAATCCACATCTCCATTGTCTCAACAGTAGCACATGCACAGGGAGATCATATTAGTTGCCTGGAATGCAGCCATTCTGCAGTTCAAGCAGTGGCCTTCTAACTCAACCCCATTGCCTGCATGAGGCAAGGAACACAGAGCCCTCACTGATTGCAAGACTGGGGAGAGGCATCTCTCAGCATTTTCTCTCCCATGTGTGTTCTTACCTAGCCAATTGGAGCTCAGGCAAGGTTCCACCAATCCACCCACCCTAGGGATACTCTGAGATTAGCTGGCCACCCTTGAGGGTTGGGTAGGAATTTTTTGCTCTCCGCCTGATTGGCATGTGGCAGAGTTTTGGTGTGTGTGTTTTTTGTTTGTTTTGCCTATCCCAGACTGTCTCCTTTGGTGTTATATTAGCCAGTTTGGTCACTTCTAGCAGGTATTGTGCAGGACTGGGAGAAGGAGTAGGGATCTGGTGTGTATTCTAAGGTATGTAAGGGCCTGAGAGGAAGCCAGTACCAATCTCAAGAGGCTGTCTGGTTGGGGGATGCTGGCTGGCGACCCTTAAGGCCTGAATTGCAAAGGCCATCCTAAAGGCATTCCGGCTTGGAGTGAGCTGGGTAATTTGATTGCCTTAACCCCCTTTCCAAGGGTTGGTGGTGAAAACCAGAGCCGATCTCTGGTTGGAGTCAGGGTGCTAGCTCCCAAAGGGGAAGTGAAAAGTTGCATCTGTCTCCCTTAGGGTAGGTGCCCACACCAAAGGGAGAGGAGTTTGGTAGATGGGATCCATGACAGGATTTAAGCTTTTTGAATCAAGGGATTAATAATAAAGTGGCCCTGCTTTATACCGAATATTACCTTGTCTCTTGTAATTTGTGTGGGTGTATTTGTGTGTGCATGGGCAATGTGTGGTTACTGCCCATACCAATTTGCATTTCCATCTGGGAAATTACCATGTCATTCAGTTGACCCATGAGGTTGTCATCTGCATGCATGAAGTTTAAGCATCATCATTTCTGAAACATCAAAGTGAGTGTGTTGCCTGGCCCTGGTCCAATTTGTACATTACCTTGTGAAAGAGGCTTTTTGGCATCAGTCACAACACCATGGTAATGTATGAACTGGACGGGGGCCAAGGCATACAATCATGATATTTCAGAAAGTCAGTTGTACTTGTGATTCTCCTTCTGCTTAATATGGCCTTCTGTGTGATTCACCACAACGACAGATATTGCTGATGAGAGAAGGCACTTCATGATGCTTCACGATGAGCACAAAAAAAGAACGTAAACACATTCACCCAGTTGCTGATATGCCTCAATGGTCATATGAGGCCAACCTGTAAGGCAGTGTTTCTCAAACTGTGGGTCGGGACCTGATTTCTGTTGGGGCCCCAGGTGATGGAAAGATCAAATAAGTAATTGCCATAAGCCCTGAGTTTGCATGTACCAGGTAGTACGGGTAATGATGCCATGTAGAAAAGAGAAGCCAGGATAAAAATAGATTTCTTACACCGATCGCAGGTCTCCAGATGCTGGCAGCCACGAACGGGAAAAAATATACTTAAAATCCGAGGTTTGCAAGTCCTTACGTTTCGTTCTATAAGCCTGGAACTTTTTCAAAGGAAACAATCCTGGAGGGATTGAGGATGAAACTGATGAAACTGTTTCATCCTCAATCCCTCCAGGATTGTTTCCTTTGAAAACGTTTCAGGCTTATGGAACGAAACGTAAGGACTTGCAAACCTCGGATTTTAAGTATATTTTTTCCCGTTCGTGGCTGCCAGCGTCTGGAGACCTGCGATCGGTGTAAGAAATCTATTTTTATTCTGGCTTCTCTTTTCTACATGGCATCATTACCCGTACTACCTGGTACATGCAAGATAATTGCTGGCCATGATAGCTTCCGTTCTAGCTTACAGCCCTGAGTTTATTCAAAAACCAGATAGCTGCTAATTACCCTTCAAAGAGCTGAGCTCCTGCAGTTTGCAAGATAGCTGCTAATTACCCTGCAAGCAGCTGAGCTCCTGCAGTTTGCAAGCTTGTATAAATATAGGGAGATAAATGTTTGAGCATCTCGTAAAGCTAGGTGGGTCCCAATAGAGTTTCATTTTAAAAAAGTGGGTCCTGGTGCTAAAAAGTTTGAGAACCACTGCTGTAAGGAGTATCAGAGCTGGGGAGCAGCCATCACAAATGCATTGCTTTGCACCTTTCTAGACAAAGAATGTAGAAAGCACAAAGCAACAAGGACGAATAAGGTTATATGTTACAGAATTCATGCGTATACATGCATCGCACATAGATTAAAATAAACCAAAATAAAAGATGAGTGGGTATATACATTATACTGTATATACATTAATCAAAACCAAATCCACATGCCGTTCTACCTGTTTTATTATTGTCTATCAGTTTTTCAGCAGAAAAAGCATTTTACTACTTGTCTTTGGGGGAGAAGTCATTTATGAAATTGAACTATAAAATTAATGAGCCATAGGAGTAAAATATGATAGGTTGGGTGTTAACAAAATCTTGGCGTCTTGCTTTAGGCATAGGACAAGGTACAACTGAAGGCTGAAGCCTAAGTACTACAAGTGCATTAATGGCTTTGTATGGTATAGCCCAAGCCACTCAGTATATTTATTACCACATATGTTATGTGTTTTGGACCTATCCAAGCCATGTGCAGTTGTTTCAACAATCAAAACAAGATATACTTTTTTGGTGGGTGGGTGACCAACCTAAGAAAGTACCCTTATATACGACCTTATACAAAAGTCTTGCATTTAGAAAATGGTGTTTTGGGTGAACTAACAGCACAATCCTAAGCAACCTTCCAGCACCGGTGTAGCAATGCCAACAGGGCGCACACTATATTTTGCAGTGCAGGGGCAGTCATGGAGGCCTCTTCAAGGTGAGGAAACATGTTTTCCTTTACTTCGGGGCTGCATTGCAGCTGCACTGGTGCTGGAAAGTTGGTTAGGATTGCACTGTTAGAGGCTGACCAAGGGAACTAATGCCTAGTGGTTAGTGCTCAGAGCACCACTTCTTGCTATCTGTGTCACTAATTTACTGGGTCAGCAGCTTGGGATGGATCTGGTAGACATATTCTGTCTCTACCCTAGGTTGGGGAAACAAAGCAATGGGGGGGGGGGATCTGGAAAACAGCTCCCCTCCCAGGAGGGCAATGAACCTAGCAGTTCTTGGTTAGAACTAAACTGCAGTGGTGAACCCAAGAAGTTCTCAAGATAGGAAACCCACTCAGTTATGAGTGAATATGGAATAGGCAGGAAGAGTCAAAATATAAGAAGTTTATTAAAATTCAAAAGAATAAGGAATTACACAGAAAGTGAAAGGGTAGGGAGAAGTACAACAAGAAGGCTAGTGAAAAAAATGCTTGGACTTGACTGAGTGGCCACAAAGAGATAATTTGACAAAAATTGGGTGCAGTGACTAGTGACACCAGCAGGGGAAGCTAGGTAGTGACTCGAGAGAAAAGAACACAATGGCCAGTTCATCCCCTACACTTGGGAAGTTTGGCAGATTGGCTTAAAGTAGAAAGAGAAAGCAAAGCCAAATTAATTTCCTAAACACATCTACCTAGTAATACAGTCCCATTGCTAGTTACTTATATTGTCCCAGGAATGTTGGAATGTCCTCATTCTTGATTTAAACTATGGCCCATGGGCCACATCTGGCCCGCAGGACAATTTCATCTGACCCACGGAAGGTTAGCCAGTGCGGCCCGCACCAGCCTCCGGCCCATCCGCATAGCTCCCTCCGCCTCCCTGGAATGCAGGCCAATGGAGTGGGAGGCTGTGGCGGAAAGTGAGCAGCTCCCCACTGGCTGCTCATACGGGAATGATGCAGGAATGATGTGGCCAGAAGCGGTGGGGCCACCGAAAGGGGTGGGGCTGCTTGCCCCAGAGGCCTTTCTCCATCAAACCTGTCACGCCCTCGGCCGGAAAACTTCGGAGACCCCTGATCTAGGGGGTGGACTGGGGGCATAACTAGATGGGGAGGGGAAAGGGGGCGGTGAGGCAGTGGGAAGGGTTGGATCCAGTGACAATGGAGTAGTCCAGACCTTATCCCCTCCACTGCAAAGCTCCCTGCCCCTTTTCTCTCTGTGGACATACACCACCAAAAGTGGTGTATGTTCAAGGAGACTCAGAAGCAGCCACAGAGCTTATGTGGAGGTAAGTATAAATTTTTATAGTACTTATGTCCTATTTGCCCTTGGGTCAACCCCCCCCCTCTGGATGCAGCCCATGCCTTTTTGGCATGGCTGCATCGGCGGGGAGGGGAGAGGATAGGATCGGGCACTTACAGGAGTATCTCAGGGTAATGGTTTCTGTATCTAGGATGTCAGGTAATGTCAATGTGAGATTACAGCATTCCAAAGTGCTCTAGGGGGCTAGAAATGTCCAAAAGTAAGGAAAAATAAGGGGGGACCAGGGATTCAGCACATGGTTGATCTAGTAAAATGGCCAAAAAATAGTCTGCTTTGGCAGACATAAGCAGTTAAATTTAAATTTCATTTCTACCTGGACCTCATTCTTGATTTATTTATTTCATTCTGTAACACAGAGAAAATTCTGAGGTGAGAAATCAAGACAGGATTGAATTGGTCCATTGACAAATTTGATACTGAAGCAGTAGTGGATAGCTACTAGCCACTAGCCCAATTTAGTGGGGAAGCCCAATCCTACAAAAAACCTGTGTGGTGATGCAGTGGTGCCAGTGTGGGCTATGCTGCATCCCATGGGGGTTTTTTTTGGCTGCTGAAGATCTCCTCGGGGTAAGGGGACATTTGTCCCCATGTCTCGGGGTAAGCCCCAGCAGCTGCAATTAGTTGGACCTGTGCCAGCAATATTGCTGGTGCAAGTCCGAGTTGATCTGTGTAGGCGGATCAGGCCTGGGACGGTGGGTTGGATTCGGTGTGTGCTGCTGTCGAACCCACCCCCCTCCTGGGCCCAATTTGCCCATCCCACCCCCATCTTGTCCCTATTCTGCCCTCTCCCACCCTGTTCAACCCCCTCCTTGCCCTCCTCCTCCCTGTTCCACCCACTGTGCATGGCTTACCTGCTCCAGCGGGCCTCCGGCACTCCATTGGAATTCATAGGAAGGCTCCAGCCTTCCCACTGGCACACCGGCTTCCTGTGCTGCTGCAAAGTGCTTTATGGTGCTTTTGCAGCAGCCAGCACCGGCAGAACACTCACTCCACCAGCACTACCCTTCAATAGGATTGGGCTGTTAGATTTAGACTGCAGAAACTTATGTGCAAATCCCTGTTTCACTCCTCTTGAAGTTCACTGTGCAACTTTGGGGCAATCGCCATCGCTCAATCTAATCTACCTCATAGAATTATGGAGAAAATAAAAATGGTGGTGGTCTCCATGCTCAATGCCTGGAGGTCTTTGTAGAGAGGGCAGGCTTAAAATATAATCAATAAATACCTTGCACTTGGCATGAAGGAAATACCCATCTTCTGCCATTGCTCCCCTGAAACAGGTACTCACAGGCACATATATTGGTTATACCGGGGGTGACCAACCTTCCACTCTTAGGGCCTCTACGTTCTTAAGAGTTTGTAGAAGACATAATCTTGGCAGCTGCAATTGCTGATGGTGCTGCTAAAGTAGCTGCACCTGCTAAAACGCCCTCACCTATACAACCATTAAAGGGCCAAGAGCATTCATGTTGAGAGGTTGGCCACCCCTGGGCTGTACCATATATGGTGTTTCTGCTTTCAGGACATATCCCTTTAATTTTTAAACCTCATTTTCTAAAACAAAGTCTGTCCAATCCTCCCCAGGCCCAGGTGTGTATACTGTAGGTATTTATCCCTCACCTTCAGTGTTCATTGCATGTGTCAATGAAATAGGCTCTCTTTCCCAATGAAAGTTCATGGCATCATATATTTGCAGTCCTTAAGGTGCCACAGGCTGTTTGTTATTTTAATAGCTTGGGTTTCTAATACTTGGTACAGAAAAGGACCATTTTCTTAGCAGAGAAATGTCGATAGATACTAATGCAGGTTTTAACAATGCATAGAAAGGATGCAAGAATGGCACTGTCCTACATAGAATAGTAGATCATTGATTTCCTGGTCTCTGTTGAGTGCAAGGCATGTCTCGTTGTCCGCAATGGGACATTTTTCTAGGAGCTTGTGACTTCAACAAAATTCTTCAGCGGTTGCAGTCGAGGAAGAATCCCACACAGAAGATATGATCGCAGGTTAAAAGCCTTTGAGTTCACCTTTGGAGTTTAACAATAGATACGAAGGGAAGATATAATAAATAACGTTCTGAATGTGACTTTCAGATTGGAAGACTGATCATCATAAAGTGGAATGTGATGGTGAGATTTTGTTCCCAGGTGGCCCATTGCTTTCATATTTCAGACTTCCAATGTCCTTGTGCGTTTGATTAGGGTGTCCGTTTGTGCTGATCAGAGGTAAGCTAGGTATGTACACTGATACCCTGGGGGGGATATGGGAAGTGACAGCTGCTGGTAAGAAGAATGACTTCAAATGCAAAGATAGAAGAAGCATCGTGTAGCTTTGTTTCCATCTGCATGTGTGGGCAAGGTTGAATGTGAGGTTGGAGACAGGGCTGGATATTAAGATTCTACTGTGCTTTAGGGATGCCTTTGGTTTTTTCCTCTTCTTCTTCTGGATCAGCTCGATAAGAGAACACACGCTGGGTCATGGTCATGAAAGCAAAAGCGACAGAGTTTTAAAAATGGTAGGCTGGATTTTCCTTTTGTGTTTTAAAATATTGGTTTACATCTCCCCCCCCCCCCCCGGGCGTCTTTATATGAACAGCCTCTGGAAGGATGAAAAGGATAATGCTGTTTGGCAGTCATCATCATGTCATAAAGGGTGCAGTAATAAACCTAATTTGATAGCATTAACATTTGTACATCATCCTAATGGCATCAATTAATTTTATGTGCTGCGAAATATATTAACAGATTGTTTATGGGCCACTTCGTAAACATGAGGGGGAAAAGGCTAATCTCTGTCATGGCAAGCGTCTTTACCAAAATCTGAGAAGTCTGTCTGAGGCTGAAGTGAAGTCCTGTCACTTCAGGAATGCAGGCAGCTGCCTTATACGGAGTCAAACCACTGGCTCATCCGGCTCAGTGCTGTTGACATTGAGTCGTCCAAAGGTTCAGGCAGCAATCTACCTGGAAATGGGACCTGGGACTCTCGGTATGCAAAACATGTGTACGACCACTGAGCTACAGTCTTTCCATTCAGAATAAGGAGTCTTTGCTTTCACAAATTGTTCCACATTGCTATTTTTTTTATTATGATCTCTTTCAGCACCCCAGTGTATGAAGAAGGGTAACATCCATTTTGTTTTCCTTGGGTCAAAGCCTAGAATTTCTAGAAAGACTGAAAACTAGGGCAAAAGACCCAGCCCAGAAAAAGTAGGCAATGCCTAAGTCCCAATAAAAGCAATGGAACTTGGAGCTGCCTTGTGTTGTAGTCTTGATGCAGAAGCTGCTAAAGCTAAGATGCTAAGCTGCTTTCTGTGTGGCTGTGCTCCACTCCATGGGTATAGGATCTGAAAGCTTCTTGCAACATGTGTCAGTCCAATCACTGGCAGCACTGTTCGTCCTTAAAAGTAGCTGGTGCTGGCATGGATACCCTAAACATGAGTGTGCTGATGCACATAGAATGCTCTCCAATATTTCACAAATGAAAGTATTTATTTTACCCCCGCACCCACCAATAACGAGACGAGACAACAGGCTGGAATAAAACTAGGGCCACTTTATTAAGAAAAAACACATAACAACTCAATTGTGCAGCAGGGCCACTCCAACCCCCCAAGCTGTGCGGCTTTGTTCTAGCTTGGGGAAAAACGGCATAGCCGCCTACCTTCCCCACTTGGTCCGGACGACCCAGCGGGCGTATCATCCGGCTCTGGGTGCCGTTCCAACGAGTCGGAACTTGCCCATCATAGCCAACCAGATGTGGTTGAGACAGCTAGGTGGTTCGGGCCCCTGCACCGCAGTCTGGCCTTTGCCAACCCAGGTCACCGGGTCATCAGCCTGCCCCCAGAGGTCGGTACCGGACATATCTGAGCGGTCCTGACTTCCACGGCAGCCTTCGCTGTCCCAGAATGAACGCCATGGTGTTGACTATCCTACCCGTTAGCCGCACAGCACCTGCCACACGGAGGGGACAGCCTAGCGCTTGTCCCCCACCGCCCCATATCTCACCAAGACCTCCATGAGGCCCTGCTGCCACGCTGCCAGGAGAATATCATTGCCCTCGACTGACAGGTGAGCACCGTCAGCATGGAACAAATGGGGATGACGATAAACGATGTTTGGATGTCGTATCACCCCACCTCCCAAATGCACAATCATTCCCCCCAGCGTTGCATTCAACTTCTACCGTGCCCTATCCACTCTGCGGGGACACCTCGCGTGCCGCCACACCCTATGGGGAAGCCAACAAGACCAAAGGATAATGGTCGTCGGGCAAATCTCCTGCACCTGGTGGATATCCTCACCAACCTGGCGCCTCAAGGACCATGAGGTCCTCTGGCCCAAGTCATTTTCGCCAAGATGAATCAGCAGAATCTGAGGGGGAGGGTTGTAGCGGAGAAAAGCAAGAAAGGCGGGCATGAACTGGTCCCAGCGCATGCCCCTCCTGGCCAGCCACGCAATGGAGGCGGTCGCGCCCAGTCCAAGCTGGGAGCCCCACCTACTCGACGCCGCCCTCTTCCGGGCCCAGAAGACAAGCGAATGTCCACAAACGAGGACGCTAACCATAGCAGATCCAAGCAGACCTGCCAAGAAAGAAACAGCAACTTAGCAAACATCGCACAATTGAACAAGCATCATACACCACAGTGATCCCCTGCGGACTTCATCGAGAACCTCGGGTGCCGCACCAGAACGACCAGCCCATACTAAACAAGGTACCAGCAGCGGGTTCACCACTACCCAAGCCGCCTGACCTGCGTGCCCCGCCGCGGCTAGGCCCACGCCATACTTACCCTTTTAGCGAAGATAGTATCTGTAGGCCCCGGAACGCCAACGTCCGATGCGGCGTATGGTTTCCACCGAGAAGCCAGCATTGGCTGCGGCCGAGGCCGCACCAATGCGGAAAGAATGTAGTGAATAGGCCTCCCGGCGAACCCCCATCCACTCTAGACAGCGGTAAAACACCGACCTGAACTGATACACTGTTAATGCGGTGCCATCAGAATGCACAAACAAAGGCCCAACCGCAAGTGGCCTAGCCCGCAGAAATTCTTGCAAGGCCTGAATGGGGCAAATTACGGGATTCCTGGCCCGCCCTAACGTGACCCTCTGGCCCCGACCCCTCTGGTCCGTCTTGGACCGCTGTAACAGCAAGACCACCTTACCTCCCTCTAAGGCCACATCTTGGAACTGAACCACCCACGGGTCCCGCCTGGCCGTCGAAGCCGACAAAACCTCACTGGGACGGAAAGCCCCAAAGAACATAGTGAGGCACACCACCTTAAACAAGGCCGCCTCTTCTGGTGAAAAACACAGGGCCCGAAAGGCCAGGCAAAACTCGTGAAGCATGGCGGCCGTAATAGGCCTGCGTGTATCCGGCCGCGCCGGGCGGGCCCTACGAAAACCTTCCAACATACGCCTGACCCGAACGTCAGGCGTAGGATCTGCGAGTCCCCTGGCACGGGAGGCAAAACTCAAAGCCGCCAGGTATACCGCAATGGACCTGGCCGCCATCCCCTCCTCATGCAGATGCAGAATAAAACGCATCACATCCTCAGGCGGTATCGGCCACATCACTTTCATCCCGAGAGCCCCACGAAAAATATCGAAGAAACTCGCCTTGCTTTGATAGCTGTGACAAGTGGTCGACGCTAGGGATGACCAAATGGCCCCCTGAGCTCGGAGGACCCAAGGCTCCAGAGCCATGGGGGCATTTGGTCCGGGGTGCTGCACGCCTCTGGCGCCAGGCGGCGGAACCGCTCCACCTGAAAGCGAGAGAGAGCATCGGTAATGTTGTTCTCCACCCCCGGAACATGCTTAGCGATGAATAAAACATTTAAACGCATGCACTGTAAAACAAAAACCCGAACCAGACGCATGACCCTGGCGGACCTGGATGACTGGCGGTTAACCACACTAACCACCGGCTGGTTGTCACACCAAAAACGTACGGAAGCATCCCGGAAAAAATCTGGCCATATATGAACTGCCACCACCAAGGGAAACATTTCTAAGAAAGTAAGATCCTTAGTGATGCCCTCCGCTTTCCAAGCCTCCGGCCAGGGAGCCACACACCAACGCCCCCTGAAATAAAGGCCGAAACCAACCCCGCCAGTGGCATCCGAATGCACCTGCAATTCCGCTTCCAATAACCGCTCAACCCTCCAAAAAGATACTCCATTGAAATCTTGCAGAAAAGCGAGCCACAATTCCATGTCAGCCCGCATGGCGGCCGTCACCCTAACCCGGTGATGAGGGCGCCGCAACCCTATCGTAGTGTCACAAAGCCGGCGAATAAAGGCCCTACCTGGAGCCACCACCCTGGTGGCAAAATTCAGATGACCAATAAGGACCTGTAGCTGCCTTAGGGACAATTTCCTGGCCTGACAGCCCTCCCGGAGCAAAGCCCCCAATCTTTCCAACTTGTCCGCCGGCAGTCTGCACGTAGCCGCCACTGAGTCTAGCTCAATCCCCAGAAAAGTCAATCTCGTAGAGGGACCCTCCGTCTTGTCCTGTGCTAACGGCACGGCCAGCTCCGCACACGCAACCTGAAAAATTTGCAACAGGAGCTGGCAACGCCCCGAAGCAGCCGCCCCGACAAAAAGAAAATCATCTAAATAATGCACCACGGAGGCCACACCCGACCTGAACTCCACCACCCAATGTAAAAATGAACTAAATTTTTCAAAAGCCGCACACGATACGGCACAGCCCATCGGGAGGGATTTATCAACGTAAAAAGCCCCCTCGAACTGAAAACCCAACAGCGCAAAATCCTCAGGATGAACTGGAAGGAGGCGGAAAGCCAATTCAATATCAGCCTTGGCTATAAGGGCAGCCGGACCCTCCTTCCTCAAAATCGCCACTGCGTCATCCAGGGACGCGTAGCGCACCGTACAGAGGTGACGAGGGATCCTGTCATTGACCGAGCCCCCCTGCGGGAAAGACAGATGATGAATCAGCCTAAATTGACCCTCCACCCGTTTTGGTACGACACCCAAAGGGGATACCACCAAATTGGGGAGGGGCGGCTCCAGGAAAGGACCAGCCACCCGGCCAAGACTGAGCTCCTTCTCTAGCTTCGTACGAACCACCTCCTCGAGACCCTGCACTGAACGAAGGTTGCGCGCCCGCAACGGGCGGGAAGGCGGCACCGCAGGGATCCGAAAACCAAACGTAAATCCATCCAACAAATAACGAGCCGCCTCTGCCAACGGGTATAGCGAAAGAAGGCTACGTAACGGACCAAGCCTAATCGGAGACGGGGCCTTTCCCAGCTGAACCCTGGGCCGCCGCCCCGCCCCCACGCTTCCCTTGGCCACCTTGGCCCTTCGGCCCCTGCTTGAACCACCCCAACTTCTGGCAGGAGGCGACTGAATGCTTTCCCCCACACAAGCTGCAGGCATGCACGAACACGCAACCCTGCTTTCCGCACTTCCCTGTGGAGTTGTATTCATAACACATTCTGGGGGGTTGAACCCCAGGAGAGACCCCCCCTCCCTTCGGCTGAGAAGCCGTGTTCCTCGCAATCAGATGTCCACTATCAGCCCTGTCGCCGATAATGGGCCTCGAAGGGACCACCAGCTGAACCCACAGTTCCCATTGGGGGACCCTCCAATCCAGCGCGGGATCATGCGCTGAGTGTAAGCGGAAGTGTTCATCATAAGCGAGCCAGGCCGGGCCCGCGTAATCCTTGTACGCTTTATGTATTATATCGATATACTTAACAAGCGCCGGCGCACGATTCGGGTGCGCCTGCAGCACGACGGCAAAATAGACTAAAAAGCCATTGAGCCAATTGGTCCAGTTCTTATCAATCTTACGCTTACGCACCAGCTCCTGATCCCTGGCAGGGTCCCCCACCCATTGCACGAGTTCCGGCTCCGAGTGCAGTAAACTAAAAATATCCACAAATTCCCCCCGCCAATTTTTTTCCTTCACAGACAATGCCAAATGCCCCCCTAGAGGAAGGGCAAGGTCACCATAAGAAGAGCGAGGCCACTCGGCCCCGCCCCCAGGAGGCATCAGCGTGCTTGGGTATGACCAACCCGGCCCCGCCCACAATCCGTAGACCGAGCCGTCCACTGGTGAGTATGCAGAGACTTGCCAAGGAGAAGGTCCCCCGCAAAGTGCCCCAGGCAGCGCACCCACCGGTCCTGCCACGCCCGCAGCCGGAAGCCAACCCTGTTGGGCCGCCATGGGGAAGGAGCCCCCGTCCCCCGAAGAGCCTCCCCACCCCGGCCAGCAATGAGCAGGCGGATAACCTTGGCCAGCCACAATTCCCTGCGCACCACCTGGCGACCACACCCCCGCCAAGCCATCGAGGGAGCTACCGTTCTCACCTTCAGGGGCAGTCCCCGAAGTGGGCGGAACCGGCGCCGTCTCACCTCCTTCCTGGTCCTTTCCCCCAGCCTCCGCAGCAGCCCCTTGGGTACCTGCACTGGCCGAGCTTGCAGGGTCCTGAGCTGCACTTTTCCTAGAAAATATGGTCGACATGCGGTTGCCCCTGCCCCGCCGTGTAAACTGCCGCGCAGGCTGCGATGCAGCGGAGGCCTCACCGCCATCCCCCAGCCCGGCATCCCTGAGAGCTTTCTCTTGTTCCAAAGCCTCAATACGTGCAATTAATGCACGCACATCCACCCTCTCCTCCTCATCCTCCGAAGAGAGTGCAGCCTCCCTAACCGGCGGGGCGGGGCGTTTAGGGGCCTTCCCCCCAGACTTCTGTTGTTTCTTGGGCATCCCGCAGCTAAAATGCACCCCGAATCCTTCAAAGATAATGCTGCCAAGCCCCAGCCCCCCAACCACCAGTGCCTGAGCCCCCTGGGACGGTCCACGCTCTCCCCGGGCACCCCGCTGTGAAATGGAGCAGCGAGCTCCCGGCCGCGCTCCCCAGGCACAAGTCAAACCACTCGCAAGCTGCTCCGCCGTCTGCCTCCGTCCGCCAACCTCAGCGACCACCGCAGCTCGCCCCTTCAGCTGAGCACCTTCCTCCGACCTCCTCCAGCCACGGACGAACAGAACGGAGAGGAGCAAGGCAGCTACCCGCCCGAAAACGCAGGCCGACCAGAAGCCTCGCTCCGCTCCGTCCAGCGTCCAGCAGCTTCGGCGTCCGAGCCCCAACTGCTGTTGCGGAGCCGGCACGCGCTAGAGCGCACGTGCTAGCTCCGCCCCCGGCCGGCCCGATGGCTGAAGGAAAACAGCCTCCTGCCTCGCACTCGCAGCGGGGCGGAGGCAAAAGGGGGTGTCCGGGCATCTGCCCAGACACCCTCAATATTTAAATCCCAACTTTCTTCCATCATAGAGCTCCAGGTGGTGTTAAATGAGGCTCCCAAGTCATTGACCAGACTTAGACCTGCTTAGCTTGAGTAAGGTGGCTACAGCATGTGCCTTCAGACCAAATCCTGGAATGCTTATATAGCTGAATAACACTTATGGCCAAATCCTGTAGAGGGCCTAAGGTAACGGATCTCTCAAGCTGCTACCATAAGTCCTCTAATGGTGGCACAACTGTCGTGCCACTATTGTGTGTGTCGGACTGGAGCTACTGGCAGACATAGTAGGAGGCTCTGCTCACCCGCCACACACTATCCCAGCCCACCTCGGAGAAAGTAAGGTGCTGGTGTTGGGAGGGTTGTGGGTGGTTCAGGGACTGGAGGGGATGGATCTGAGTGGCAGTGGCATGCGCCAAAATGCTATCCCAGTTTTTCTAACCCCCTGCCTCTCCTCA
The DNA here is from genome assembly GCA_026170595.1 of Plestiodon gilberti rubricaudatus. Classification (NCBI taxonomy): domain Eukaryota; kingdom Metazoa; phylum Chordata; class Lepidosauria; order Squamata; family Scincidae; genus Plestiodon; species Plestiodon gilberti. The sequence goes on from JANXHW010000002.1 coordinate 46,171,187, forward strand.
AACTTATGCCAGCAAAATAGCTGCCATGGGTCTGAGTAAGAAGACCCATTGATGACCAGGTAGCCTACAGGGAGGTGAGAACATTTTTCACTTACCTCTCCCAAGCCGTCCGGTCCCCCCCTCCCCACCATTGTATGCAGCACACACTCTGTCAGTGTGGCTGCATGGTGGAAGATGGTGGGGGATAGGATTGGGCTCTTTTCCTCACTCTAGTGTGCATGTTCACATACCAGCAACAGGGTAGGTATTTCCAACATCTGCTTGAAAGGCAAAATAAAAATGTTTTACCAGGGATAAGTACCATATACCACCAGATATATGGAGCTGTCAGTGTAATCCAATGTAAAGAGTCATCCTCTTTATATTTGTATAAATACTGGCTATTAGAACTTTTTCAGTGTCCCCAGCCATTTGGATAGGGCATTCTCAATAGTCAGCTTATTAGCAAGATCATCTTCCACCATAGAAATTTACAAGGTGTAAGAGGAGAGCAGAACAAATGTTTTTATAGCCTATTTCCTTTTGGCTTTATCTACTGGACTTTAAAATAAACACAAAAAAGCGCAAGGTTGTGCTAATTTTTTTCATAATGAGCCCAGTGTAAGTCATTAAAGAGGTGCTGCAGCTGAAGCAAGACTTTAAAGGAAAATCAGAACATAAGGAAAGAACATTTTTACTAGTTGAGTTTCCCCCACTGGAGAGTCATATTCTTTTTCACTTTTTTCCCAACTAAATGATCCCCCCCCCCAGCCTGATGATAAATAACTCAGCAAGGCTGTACTAAGCAGGTTTCAACAGGTGTTGCGCCACAAGCCTCCAAGTTCCTTCTATTGTGCGGTTGCACAGTTAATAGTTGAGTTCCATTTCCTACCATCCTTCATTTTGGGGAGAAAGCCTATTAGATCCCACCACCTGCTCATGAAGTCCTTCTGAGTATTGCAGCTGTTCCTTCTTGCTAATGTCTAACTTGATGGGTGATATAAGGTAGGAAATGTGCACAATTACACTGAAAAACCAAATTCTTGTGAGAGATAAGAGTTAGGAGCTCGCTGAAGAACGTCACTGTGTCTTGAGGATATTGGAAAGCAGAAACTCCTGGAACCCTTTTACAAGGGAAGATATTAGGATATGGGATGATCTGTACAGCCATGTGCTAGCCATGTGCCTCAGACCAATTCAGGGAACAGGAAAAAAAAGTTGTTTTACTAGGGGCTTTAGTGGTGTCTGCTTTCTCAGCTGCACTACAAACATGATTTACCAGCACTGAGTTACTGGCCCATATTTCTGAGTTGATTTCTGCATTTCTAAGATAAGCCTCCGAGTCAGAAATACTTTCTCTCAGTGGCGTAGCTAGACTGGAGCGGAGGCAAGTAGTTCTGCAAGACTCAGTTACACCGGCGTCAACGGCCCCTCCCCCTTGCTGTTGGAGCCATTCTGGCGGCAATGGCAACACACAGGACACTCCCCTGTCGCTGCCAGAATGGCTCCAACAGCAAAGGGGAGGGGCCGCTGACTCTGGTGTAACGGAGTCTTGCAGAACTACTTGCCTCCGCTCCAGTCTAGTTTCACCTTTGCTTTCTTGCCATTTCAAAACAGTACCATTTTGAGCATGATGCATACAGTGAGGTCAGAATTGGTGTCGCACAGTGGCTAAGAGGCTTTGCTGTCAGTTGGAAGTTCCCTGGTTTGAATCTCACCTTTGCCATGAACTCACTACAGGGTATTTTGCAAGCTACTCCCCACCTCAGCTGCCCAATTATATCTGGAGAGGTGTCCTCGGGGCAGCTCTCCATGGTTGGCAATGCTGATTGTTACAACATTGCTATTTGCCAGGAGCTGCCAGGGACACATCAGCAGTGGTCACTTATTGGCCCTGTGCCTGCCCCTGCCCCCTGCTCAGCTCGTGCTGGCAGTGTTTCTCTGGACACTGGTGGTGGAGCTGGGTGGATGTGGTTTGGCTCCTGGGATAAGCAACCTCCTGGTTGTAGGAGTAGGTTTTCTCTGTGCCAGGTGCAAGGGAGTGACGACAGGATACAGGTATCTTGTTGTCTTGTGTGCTCCCTGAGGCATCTGGTGGGGCCACTGTGTGATACAGGAAGCTGGACTAGATGGGCCTTTGGTCTGATCCAGCAGGGCTCTTCTTATGTTCTTATGGATGTTGCAACGATGTTGCTCCAGTGTCGCACTGACAGCAGGATGCCACTCCATGGATGATGGCTCGTGTCAGGGTTTCCATGTATGCTGGGGAGGGCTGTACTGGCATTACTGGGAGGGCTGCACCAGTGTGCTGTTGTTTTTACTGACTTAGGATATGTCAACAGCATCACAGTGTGCTGCTGGCACAATGTCCAAACATGATTGGGCCATCATTTACCTTACAGCAGCATTCCCAAAGTGTGGGTCATGACCCAATGTGCGGTGGGTTACAAAGGTGAGCCCTCCCGCCCACCCTTGTGTCCATTTGTCTCGAAATTGGAGCCCTCCAGACACAATTGGAAGCTGCTCCCAGGCCGTACTGGGCGCCTCCTCCAACTTTAGAAGTTGAGGATACATCATTAGTTTTAGTTGGGGAACCCACAGTTGTTTCAAAGTTGGTAAACTTGCTTGGGATCTTTTGCTGTCTGGCAGCCACATTCTCTGCTTTAAAATGGCTGTAGGGGGCTGCAGATGATGGCCACCCATGCAGGTCTCCACAAATTAAAACTATGATTCAGAACAAGAAATAGAGTTTGCAAAGAGCATTAAAAAAAGAAACAAGAAACAAAACCCTTCAATGGGGAATTCTGTGGGTGCTTTATATTCCAGATTAGGGACAGATCTTTCACACAAAGGTACATGGTCTGCTATGTCAGAAATCATGTATCTATTGGCCCATGTTACGGAGCCAGCACTTGTTCCCTCTGCAACATTTCATCCAAAATTATACAAAGCAATGGAGCGGCTGTAGATACACTCCACTCTGAGCCCTTATTTGCTGGCTCAGCAAGTCTAGCAATCTGAGGCAAATATGCTACATTTAAGTTGGCAACCAGCACATTAATGAGTTGCATTATCTAGACTCTAGAGCTTTGTTCCAACATGGAGAACAATAACACTTTGATATTGAAACACAAACTGTGACAGTCTCTAACGGTGCACATAATTAGTTATATATCAATGTAATATACACATAGACTATAATAATAATAATCAGAATTATAATATTTCTTCCTAGATTGCATATATGATCACAGCAGAGAATTTGAGAATTAAGCTACCTTCCTACCCATTCAAGATTTTTCTATACATGCAAATGTATGCAACAGAATATTAATAATTATATTTATAAGAGAGCTTTATTAATTCATAAATATAACACTGATGGAAAATATGTTACCAATTGAGCTGGTTTTAGGGGAATTCGCACAGCTCCATTGGAACAGGGATCTAAGACTGGATAACAAACTAGTGTATTGCAGAAAATCCCCCTCCCTTAAGAATGAAACTGAGAGAGATGACTTTACTCAAAGATCACAGTTTTATTATAAAAGAATAAAGATAGAAATATTGCATACAAAAGATATGTTTCTTTGCCGGTGAGCAAAATCCTGTCTACAGTTCCGGCGCCGGAGTGAGCGTTCTGGCGCTGGAAGTCGGCGCAAACATGCCATAAGGGAGTAAGGGAGGCCAGCGCAAGGCCGCCCGCCTTCACTTTAGCGCTGGGACATCCATGCAGCTGGCAGTAGAAGGTAAGTCTCTGGTGACCGCCGCATGGGCAGTCTGGGCAGGGGGCCATTGGCCGAGCTGTCCTGGGAGGGGGCACAGATGGTGTCCGCCATATTCCCATCCCTGCCGGGCAGGCTTGGCTGTTACATGGCCATCTCCTTCTTCGCTGGCGGAAATTCGAGGAGGCCAATTGGGCCTGCCCTGGTTTACACCCATAGAAGGGGATGAATGTCCCCTTCCCCGAGTAGACCTCTGGGCCACAGCAGCATGGCCCGGAGCGGAAATAGGCTCTGGCGGGTGGCCCTGGACCGCCAGCTGGATCTTTATTCAGGATTCCTCCCTAAAATTATGGTGGTGGTTGCAAGAGAATTAGCAGGAAGAGTTGCTAAATCAGCTGTAGTCACAAAGGCATCGGGAAGCTGGAGTATATGTTCCATTTTAATTCACAAAATGAGTCTTGGTTGGGTATTGGTGAAACTGAACTATGGGACGTACTCTAGTAACCTGGCCCTTTCGTCACCATCACATTCCGCTCCTCTTGCAAGCATAGCAAGAAGAGGAGAAGACAGCAAAAACACTAGGAGGCTACAGGGTGTCCCCTAGTTTAATTCCTCCAATGCTCAGCCCAGATGTCAAAATCTTCGTGATGAAAGTGGTAGGAGTGAGAGAAGGACGAGGAGGAAGAAAAGGGGTGTTTGTAGCCAATCTAATTCATGAGGAGGGTTGGGTTCTCTCAGCCTTCAGGTGGTTGGTGAGGATGTGGCAGAAAGAGTGGTAGCTTTCACTGTGCTCTGTCTCTTACCGTCATGCATGGAACCCAGAAGCGAAGTGGATGGCTGGGGAGGATGATGGCAGAGGAGTTGTGTGACATGGCAAGGTAGCAGTGGATCAATGCTTCACCTGGTTACATTATCACCCCAAATCTGCAAGGATACCCTTCTGTCCTTCACCAAATCAGGTAGAAAGAAAAGAAATCCTACTCAACCTCCCCAAATGGCTGATTGGAACTGAACTGAAACCTGTTTGGACGGGCAGGTGCTGAGCTGTTAACAACTATCATTGGGACAACTTTATACATGATGGATATGGATCTGTTCCTGACTGGTCAGCCTGCACAAGGCCCCACATACTGCCGCTCTGCCAAGGAAGAATGCAACATGCTCCTTGCCATTGCTTGCAGAGGCAGGTGGAAAGTTAGGGTTAAGCAGGTGGAGAGGGTTAGGGTTAGGCAGGTGGAAAGGGTTAGGCTTGAAATATAAAAAAGTTGATGGTGTTTATGTTTGTTTTTTAAACCTAGACTGACTCTGTATTACAATAAACTATATTTTGTGGTTTTGTTGGATTCTTGACTATCTCTCTTTGTAGAAACCCCTGGTCTGAAAAGTAAACATGAACATGACACTAATGTGACATATGAGCTGCATTAAGACAAGTCACTGGTACAGCTGCATACGTGACTTAGAGACCAACTAGAAATGAAAACAACAGGGGAATATTCAATCAGCCTGTCTGAATAAGAGAAAATGGTTTTCTCTTATTTAGTTCCTCATTTTCGTTCCTTATTATCCGTCTTGATACTGAATACTCCGTTCTTTTCCCTTTTCTCATTTTTATGAATACTTTACCATGTGCAATGTTTGTTCTTTTCAAGGGTAATTCCTTTTGGCTTCATTGGGTTTCAGAAAGAATGAAGGAACTATTCCAGAGCTTAATTGGCAAAACTTGGTAACTCTGTACTTGCTCTATCAATTTTATCACGGCAAAAAAGCACTTTAATGATTTCTTTGTCTACAGAATCATTTGCAACCTGGCATTTAAAAAAAAATTCCATTTCTAGTGAAGTAAAGCCTAACAGAGCAAGACAATCAACCTGAATGAAGTCACACTTTAAAATGTTTTAAAAAATAGGCCTTCAAGAAATGTAATGCTTTTAAAAATGTAAATTAAGCTTTAATCATCATAGCAATGTAGTGAAGCATTCCCAGTGGAAAAATGAATTTCAAGAGTTAAACATTAAATGTTGGTCGAAACTCTCAAAGCCTTAGTCTGCAAGGATCCCCCCGAGTTTTAATATATGGTGTGGAACCCATTAGTTTTAATGAAGTGATCTTAGCAGCTGAAGGTACAGCTTATGTCTCCATGGATATGCCTACATACAAAAGTCATCAAACCTATGTAAACCTATATTATTAACTTTTATGCACGATCAGCATGCACAGGGTTGGTCTGAAGGTAGAAGACATTAGCATTCTACAGCAGCATGAAATCCTGGATTTGACAGAACGTAAGCGAGTAGATGGTTAAAAGATGTCTGGAAATGGAGGAGATATTGCACATGCTTTAGGGAATATGCCTGCATGGTGGACATTTATGGGCTGTTTGCTGTTTATTTTAAAAGGAAAAAGAGAAGTTCTTATATATGGAGCATTAGTCATTATATATTTCAATGCATGGACATAAATGGGGAGAGGTTTTAATAACAGGAGGTTTCTTGCTGATCATTGAAATGCTGGGAAAACCAATCTTCAGGGATAGGGAAAAATGGGAAATGTATGGAAATTAAAGTGGTTTGGAATGGAGTAGTTTGGAAATACTGTATTAGAATGTTGTGTAGGAAGAAATGTCTCCTGGCATTCAGAAAGTCAGAGGCAGTGTTCTGAAGGTGACAATGAAGAGCTGAAGCACTGATGAAAAAAGCAAGTGGAAGTATTCCAAGGAAAACATAACTTGATCTAAGTGATCAACTTAGCTTCAAAAATTACAAGTTATTTATAAATGTGGGTCTGCTTTAGCTTCACCGCAACACACTGATCTGCTGCCTCTACATCTAAATCAGTATCATATCCTAGAAGACTGGCCATACTTCTAAGGGTGAATTCCAATCCTTGTTGTGTCCTAAGGTAAAGGTAAAGGTATCCCCTGACAATTAAGTCCAGTCGTGTCCGACTCTAGGATGTGGTGCTCATCTCCATTTCAAAGCCGAAGAGCCAGCGTTGTCCAAAGACGCCTCCGTGGTCATGTGGCCGGCATGACTCTCCTTGCCGCAGTGCGTAGCATGCAGCTGGAGCATGGAACGCTGTTTACCTTCCCGCAAGCGGTACCTACTTATCTACTCGCATTGACATGCTTTGGAACTGCTAGGTTGGCAGGAGTTGGCCAAGCAATGAGCGCTCACCCCGTCGCGGGAATCGAACTGCCGACCTTTCGATCGACAGCTTATGGTTCAGCGGTTTAACCCGCTGTGCCACCTGCTGGACTTGTGTCCTAAGGACCAGTAAATATGAAGACTTTCAGGTCATTAGGTTCCACATTGCAGGACTTCCATGCTCCACTAGAGAAGCTCAGTCAGATGAACTGAGGCCTCCTGCATTGTCCATTTAAGAGTGTAGGAATACCCATTGCACTTACTGTGCATTAATTTTGTCAGTGGACTGTATATCAAAATCCATGGTCCTCTGTAACTATGCCGTGGCTTACAGGATGGAAGTAGAAGAGAGAACTGTGTATATGCGCAGTCCCAAGTTTGGGAATAAATAAAACAAATTCTTTTGCTAGCTTGATAGCACAATATATTAGAGGGATCTTTGAGTTGCAGTGGATCACAAGATGAAAATGAGTCAGCTGTGTGATGCAGCTGCAAAGAAGGCAAATGCAGTTTTTAGTCTGCATTAGTAGAACCGTAGCTTCCAAGTGACAAGAAGTAGTGGTTCCGCTTTATTCTGCATTGGTCAGACCTCACCTGGAGTACTGTGTCCAACTGTGGGTGCTGCATTTTAGGAAAAATGCATCCAAACTGGAGCAGGTACAGAGAAGAGCAACAAGGATAATCAGAGGACTGGAGAACAATCCCGTTGAGGGAACTTGGTATGTTTAGCCTGGAGGAGAGAATGCTGAGATATGATAGTGCTCTTCAGTTACCTGAAGGGCTGTTATATGGAAGAAGGAACACAATTGCTCTCAAATACCTCTGAGAGTAGAACTAGATCAAATGGGTATAAACTGCAAGAGAGGAGATTCCAGTCGGATATCAGGATGAAATTCTGGATGGTAAATTCTTGACAATGGAACAGATAGCTGAGGGAGGTGGTGGGTTCTCCCTTACTGGAGATCTTCAAGCAGAAGCTCAACAGGCACCTGCTGGAGATGCTCTAGAAGGATTTCCTGCTACAGACAGGGAGTTGGACTAGATGATCTTGTGGGTCCCTTCCAACTCTAATGATTCTATTTATTTCAATATGATTAGTAATTTACAAATGGAGAATGGAAAAGAAATGGAGGGACTGGTCTGCACCTTCCTCAAAAGTGGGGGATTTTTTTGGGGGGTGGTGGCAGTGACATTTTGGAAAGTTGCCTTCGCTGCTCAGAATTGTTCTGTGGTGAGTGGGCAGGGCCACTGTACAACGCTGAGTAGACCTGTGCACAACTTACAGTATCGTCCCCCTTCTAGGAATGCCACTGGCATGGGGCTTCCCCCCCTCTTCTTTTCTCCAAATAGGAAGAGAGACGAAAGGGTCTTATGGGATTGTAGTCTTTGTGAGGGCTACTGCGTCTGGAATGGAAGTAGCCCTTGTTAAAAAAAAAGCATGCTGTCAGGTTAAGGAGATGCACATTTGAGACTTTTCACCCCATCTAAAGGATGTTGATACAGCCTGTACAAGCCAGTGTATTAAGTAGGATATACATCTGAAGTTGAAACAAAGAAAGTGAAAAGTGTTCTCTTTCCACATTCTGTTTCAACAGCGGATCAATTAAGATGTCTAGACATAAACATTATTTCAAACTTCTTAACCCCGCACAAAATTGATGGACAGATGTGTAGAGGAACTATAAGTAGAATGCTACTCCTGCCATTCGTGGCTAGGTATCAGGGAATGTCATTTTTTCAAAAAAAAGTCTATTTCTACTTCACATGCCACAGAAAAAAAAAGTAAAACTACAGAGTGCTACCATTTTATTAGAACTGGAGCTCCTAATTTAACTGCCAGTTTAAAGCTAAATTCAGTGCCTCTCCTTCTACCAGGTGAATGGGCAGGGCATATCAGGCCTCAAGAAATAATGGGAAGTCTCTTTCTGAGCTGAGGTGATTGGTGGTTGCCACAGTGCTAAGTCTATAATAGCTCCTTCAGTTCCTGAACCAGCACTCAGAATTCCAGAAGGATCATAATGCCGTTTCTTAAAGCAGGACACCTAATAACTTACAAGATGAAAGAAGTGTAAATGGAAGTGAGGGGAGAGAGTTCCTCTCCTGTCCCAAGCAAAGTGGAAATGACAGCAGTGTGGAAGAATAAGAGCCAGAAAAGAATAAACCCCCAAGAGTTGAAACAGATGCAGTGTTTCTGAGGTTCATAGTATGAGAAGGTGGGGGAGCCAGTGACAGGAGGTTCTTTTTTTTAGCACCCCTAGCTCACCTGGTGAGCAACTGGTCACAAAGCTAGTGCATGGGATCAGTAGCGTAGCTGGGTTGGCCGGTACCCAGGGCTGCCCCCACGTCATCCCCCCCTCCACTTCCAGAATGGCTCTGATTTGGAGCCAAACGGAGGCTGAGGGTGGGTGGGAGGGCCAAACTTTGCTCCGCTCGCTACTCTGACTGCTCGGAGGGGCGAGCGCTGTGTGCCCCCCGCAGACAGCGTGACGCCCCCTCTTTGGCTTGCCACCCAGGATGGTGAGTCCCACTGCCCCCCACCCAGCTATGCCACTGCACAGGATCTACCCATTTGAAATAATATGTAAAAATAAAATACCGGTAGTTCTTTTTTTTTTCTTTGTAGTACAGATAGTTTTGCTTTATTCCTTAAAACAAAATCTATCAATGCTACCTGATAATTGTTATTTTAAATTATATGTGCACATTATACAGATATTTATAAGGAAAACACAGTTAACTGAATTCAGTTCTGCTAACAGAATCTGCTGGTGGAAGAGTACAACCAAAAACCACACTGAATATAAATGCAGGCTAAACTAATATTATAATCTCAAATTCATTTTGAACAACTTTATCTTTAGCTTTTTTTCCCCCTTCAGCAAATGAATGCTCAGACTCCACAAGTGCCCATGTACTATTGTTCCCCATTTGCTTAAATCAATATTCCTGCAAAGCCACTATTAATGTAAGATTCTGCTTCTGGCTGAGGACACTGTGAACAGATATTACAAAAATGTTAATGCTTGAGTTTAGCTTCATTCGATATAAATACCTGCTTCCAAAGAGAAGTATCCCAACCTGCCAGTGTTTTCTTTCCCCCGAAAGCGAGGAAGAGAAGCGTATATGAAGGAATCGATTTAATAAACTGTTACACGTATATCCTACTTCCTGGAGCAATGAGAGGGGTGCAGCACTACCTAGATTCTGTCTTCCTTTGGAGGAGAGCTCATGAGATGATTATGGTGTCTTTGAAATATTCTATTTACTTATGAGTATACAAGTTGATAGAGGCAAATTGTGGCATACGTCTGTAAGCAACAGGTTATATCCGTTCCTCAGAGCGATTGCTGCACTCTTCAAGATGCTGCTGTCTCATTCTATCTGTCCCTTTGTCTCCCAACCACTGCTTCTTTCTTTTCTTACTTTTCACTCCCACATCAATTCATCCCATCAGGTGGGGCTGGTATCTTACCAGACTGATGGCTTCCTCTACCTCCTTGAGAATTCTGGATATCTCCCATGAACGCTAAATTATTATGAGTGAGCTGCCTAATAAAAGTGTTGGCAGCCAGGTCGTCACTGCATAATCCTGTAACAAAGCCATATTTCTCTTTTGATGTTCTAATGCCAGTATTTGTTTGAGATCGTTTGTTCATTCTTTAACTGCAACTCTGTAATGTCCAGATAGTTTTTCTGCAACAGAAGTTTCACATACAGAACTTGCGACAGCTTTCTTTGAAGCAAGCACTGCAGGGTGAGGCAACTGTTTTGTGCTGCAATTGACAGGAAAAGACACATCTCTGAATTTTCCATTGCCCTGCAGTTATTGAAGGTCTCCTGGGTTAATAGCTGGCCATCTTGCTCACTTATAGAATGTACGTTTGGAAATGTAGGATAAAAATATGTGCATGTGTGAACATATTATTTAATCTGACCCTCAGGTGTTTTCTGAGATGAATTCTATGAGATTGGACTCCTGATGTTTACTAATGCACATAGGAACTCATACAGCCTACATTCTGCACAGTTAGAAGCACATCTTGTTTCTTGTTCCGGATCATGTACATGTTTCAGTATGACCTAAAACCCCTACAGTAGTAGACGTGGGAAGTGTGCATGTGAAGGGATACAGTGGAGAAATTAAAAACATAAGAAGAGCTAAAGAAACAGGCCAAGGCCTATCTGATTCAACATTTTGCTCCACACAAGGTCAACCAGATGCCTTTTTGAAGCCCGCAAGCAGAAGCTAAGGCATATCTCATGGTTCCCCTGCAACTGGCATTCAGGGTCATGCTACTTCTGAACCTGGAGGTAGCAATTAGCCATAACGGAAGTGACTGAAGCGATCCTTGCAGACAAGGAAGCTTTGGGCCAAACCAGATGTAACAGGGACCTCATCCACATGTCTGCTTGTTCATATATAAAAGGGATGGTCGTGGTGGTCTTATTTTAACAGTAGGAGTAAACAGGAAGACACTGAACTTGGCTGTTTGTTTTAATTGCTTTTAATTATTTTAATTCTTGATTTTAAATGTATTCATGTATTTTAATGTTTTTATTGTAAGCCGCCTTGGTTGCCCTGGTGGGAGAAAGGCGGGGTAAAAATTCTATAAATAAATAAATAAATAAATAAATAAACTTCACCATAACCACATTACATGCCTGCAATTGGTTCCAACTACTTTTCTCTTTACTGGAAGTGAGCTGGGAATGGAGAAGGGTAAGGAAAGGGTTCAATACCTCCTTCTTGTATATAAACTTCTTTGTTAAAATAAAAATCCCTATCTTTCTTTTATATGTGAACAGGAAGAACATGTGTTCAACACCATTGTGTTTGATCTAGTTTGGTCCTAATTGTGCACATCAAAGTATCTCCATGCCCATAATTGGGGTTGCTGTTTTGCCTCAAATGACCCTGTTTCTTCAGGTTTTTTTCCTCAGGTGAACGGGCAGCAAAGATTAATTTCAAGCCATTTTGGGATCACCACCAGGCCCACCACCCCTTTACTGAAGTATTTCCACTGAAGTATTTTCTGGATTTCCACTGAAGTATTGGTCCCCCGCCCCCATTTTTCAAGGACTGGCAATCTTGTCACCAAGTTCCACCTCAGAAATCTCAGGTTTTGGAATGCTGCCTTGGTAGGTCTTCCCACAACACATTTATCAAGCAGGAGATGGTATGAAAGTATGACCAAATCTCATTCACTGGAGTCTTTCTTGTCTTGTGGATATTTTAATGTATTAACATTTTAAATAAACTTTATTAAACGACGGAGATTCCTGGCAGGATGTATGTTTTTAACTCTGATATCTCTCTTGTCTGTTTCTATCCAGTCAGAAACATACTTATGAAAAAGGATCCACAGTACCCTCCATCCAAAAACAAGTCTTCCGGACCTGATTTGGACCAAGATGTTTTGCTGCCGACCAATCGTTGCACCGTACAAACTGAGGTGTGCATTTGAGTATCCTCTCTGACATTTCAAGGGATCCTGGGGTAGACCTATCAGATTACGGCAAGTTCTCACTTAAAATTGTTGATAGGTTCTTCTTGGAAACTGCAACTTTAAGCGAAATGACTTATAACGAAACCAATTGTACCATAGGCTAATAGATAAGTGTAAATGTTCCTATGGCATTTCCTCATCAACTTGAAAATGAAACGACTTAAAACGAAACGACTTTAAGTGAAGACTTACTGTAAATGATGCTTCATTGGCATCTCTACCTTACTGCAGCCTCAAATGACTGCTTTGGCAGCTTGTGCAGTCAGGCTAGCCGTCCTTAACATATGCAGTATAAAAGGGTGACTGAATTCAGCTCTTTTCCTGCTGTGCTAAACTATGTAATAAATTAATGCAGTGGTGTCTGTGCTGAGCACAGTTTCAAGGTAAACCTCAAAAAAGGCTCTCTGCTTTGAAAAGTGAAGCTGGACTTTCTAAATAAGATTAATGCACATGGTCTACACAAATTATTCCTATGTCAGTCATGGGCCTGCTCATTCCCATGTAGACGAAACAATATTGGTCCTGGCAAGTGTACAAACACACTTTGAAATGTATGGAGGCCGGGAGTTCTGTCTGAAATCTGAATTCAAATTACAGCCTGCATTAATTACAAGTAGTAAAGGTTTTCTCTGATTAAGATTAATGATACCGGTTTCCCGAGTTGATAGCAGGACAATTGCATTTGTATTGTAAAACATATATCTGCATGGCATTACAAACGCTGTTTGCAATGCAGTTAGTGTATATGCATGAACTCGTGTGGGCATGGATCGGGTCATCTATACCCTTAAAATGGCAATTTATGGCTGTTGAATTTATCAGAATTTGAATAGGGCCACTGTCTCAGGAAATATGTGTGCATTGAAAACTATTGCTTTCAAAAGGTGGAAGAAGGCAAAATATTTTGACTCCATTCAAGAAAAATCTCATTTTGTGAATGAAGGCTCTATAAATAGGTGAAGCAAAATGTTTTGAATTAGGATCTTCGTGGATACAGGATGATCCTGATTAAGATGATTTACACATAGTAACACCGTCTGTGCACAGTTCCACCATCTGGAATTACTGACCATGAAACCTATAAAGTCATCACTGTAATGCATGACTTACAGTCAGGCTGCCCAGAATAGCATCATTATATTCCGATGGCCTGTGTTTGGGCCAATTTGACTCTCAGTTACTACTTCATTTATTTCAAAAAATGATGCTACTTTTACTGGTGTTACGTTCACAGTAAAGAAAGAAAGAAAGAAAGAAAGAAAGAAAGAAAGAAAGAAAGAAAGAAAGAAAGAAAGAAAGAAAGAAAGAAAGGGGGGCTCCCTAAGAGCATGCTGAAATAAATAATATGAATGCTATTTCTACTTTCCTTATTTTTAGCCCCTTGCATGTTTGTCAGCTTTTATATAGAATTATATGGCAGATTTTGTTCAGTATTCTGGAATCCATGTCATCATGCCAGAAAATGTAGGCCTCTTTGACTACATTTACTTGTTTCTCTTCAGGTTACTCTTTAAAAAAAAAGTTGCATGAGCACAAAACAGGTTTTGTGTTCCAGGACACGCATGTTCTGCAAGCAGACAGAAGTGGAAAATGTGACAGAGTCTGAGATAATACAACGAGAATTGAATTTACCGAAGAGTTGTGTTTATGAATAGCAATATTGCTATTGCTGTGAAGCACCCTCAAGCACCATAATGATTCTAAAAACAAAATTATAGAATTATCCCACTGTGTTTATTCTCCTGTGAGTGGCGAGTCTCAGCCATCTTAAAATTTAGCTTTGCTTTTGTGGTGGCCTCGTCTTCTGACAACTATTTAAAAAACAAAAGAAACATAAAACAGTGCTCCATTTTTTAAAATAACCTGCTCATAATTGGTTTAGGACTTGTTAAAATCATACGCAGTAAATATCTGGACTTTCTTTGTTCAATATTCTCTCTCAAGGAAACATGAAGATCCATCATCTCAGGCCTACCTAGATAATGTAAGTTGTAACACAGTCAAGGGCATTAAGACTTTGATTAGGCAGTAAGAATGGAAATGCTGTCCTCTGTCATGAATGTTCACCTCTTACTCTTAATATTTGCAACTATCAGTTTTCAAAAGAATGCAGAGCAGCCTAATAAATTGATAACTTTTTGTTTAATTCAACGGACGATAAAATATTTTACTTCTTAAAAACAAATTACCGAAGTGTTCCATTTATCAGAATGTGCATGCAACTGAAGAAGAATGGTGTCATGCATAAGAAAAAAATGCATAGATTTTCTATTCTTCCCTCAAAGGACTAACAATGTAAGCAGAAACATAATGGCCACCATGTGATGCCATAAAAAGGCAGATGTTCGATATAGCATGAATTGCTTAAGGATAGAACTATGAGGAAGTGGGGTCTGAGAGGGGAAAGCCTTGTGCATCTTCCCTTTCGATCACCCACACATGAATAACCTGCTGTCTTCATTCCTAGCCCTACAAATCTCTTAAAATTATAGCTTTCTGGCACTTTAAGGCTGAGCCTATTCCAAAGTCACACTCCCTTGCCGGCAAAGGGCACTGGGGTGGGCTAGTGATGGGTGAATATGGACGACACACACCCTCCCTCTTCATCCTGCATAAGCCTGGTTGTTGCTTAAGCATCTGGGGTAATCAGAGAGAGCCCCTCTTCACCTGGGCATCAGTATTGCTTGCTCCCGCTAGTGCCTTCTTCCCATTCTCATCCCCAGCAGCTCCCCCACCCCCAACCCTTTTAATGGATCTGGCTGGGCCATCAAGGTTGATAAATCCCACTGTCTCATCAGTCTCACTCTTCTCATTTCCATCCTCAGTGTGGACAAGCAACGCTGAGAGGCACCATGCAGTCTTGACAAATTGCCCCAAATTACACTAGAGGTAAGCTGTTGGGGAGCCCCCAAAAAATCTCACTTTCAGTTCTAATGCTGAGAAGGAAAGACCTACTTCATTGAGGGTGAAATCCACCCTAAACTTCCAGTGCCAGAGCGAGCGCTCCGGTGCTGGAAGTGCGGCCTCCCTCACTCTGGCGCCGGAATGACCATGTGGCCAGCGGCGGAAGGTGCCGGCCACATGGGTGGTCCGGCCAATGAGGGAGGGGGCCATTGGGCGAGCCGGCCCGGGAGGGGGTGGGGATGGCGTCGGCCATATTCCCATTCCCGCTGGGTCGGCTCGGCCATTATACGGCTCTCTCCTCCTTCCGCCAGCTATTTAGCTGGCAGAAATCCGAGGAGGTCGATAGGGCTGGCCCCAGGGCTGGCCCCGAGTAGACCTCCGGCCCGCTACATGGCAGGCTGCGGTGGGGGATGGGATCCGGTGGGCGGCCCAGGGCCGTCCACCGGATACTTACGGTGGATTTGGCTGTCAGTTAAGTCACTTTAATAACATGCATTATTACACAAGAAAAAAAGAATTAAAGCTGATGTCCACCCTGCTGTACTGAGAGCTGCACACACAATGCAGTGCTCTGCATCCAGTTTTCACAGCAGCACCGACACGCCTTCATCCTGTTCTGGGGCTGGTGGGCTCAGTTATCATCCCTAGATCAGGACCCCAATGAACAGATAGTCAATGCTGTCGGCTTTGACAAAGGCAATCACAGAACTTGGCCAGGCCTCACTTCACCCCACCCATCACACACCAGGGATGTGCAGTCAGGAGAGGAAGGTGAGGCAGAGCCTCACCAAACCCAACAAGTAAAAAAAAAGTACCTTGCTTTTCTGTCCTGCTCTTTTCCCCTCCTGCACAGTCAATGAGTTAAGCAGCAGCAGCACAGACACATTACAATACACGAGAACAGCATTAGTAAGTTTGGCTGCAATCATGGCTGTCTTCCAATAAAAAAAAAAAAACAGGCAGGGGAACTTGCATCCAATGAAAAAAAAGGAGGGCGCCTACATCATCAAGCTCTGGAGAGGCAGCAGGCAGAATTGCCTCAGTTTTTGTTTAAAAACACCCCCCTCCTATGAATTAAGGAAGGCAGCCTGCACGCAGGGAGCAGCAGGAGAGGCATCTATCGAGTTGCCTCAGGGGGGGGCGTCGCTGAGCTCTCCCTAGCTCTGAGTGAGGGAAGGTAAGCTTTTTAAAAATATATATATTTCCAGGGAAAAGAGCGAGAGCGAGGTAAGATCCACTGAGAGAGACGGGGTGGGGGGAGAGAGTAAATGTGTGTATTCATTGTGTGTATTCATGTGGTGGCCTCACCACACATCACTGTCACACACACACACACACACACACACACACACACACACACACACACACACACACACACACACAGAGAGAGAGAGAGAGAGAGAGAGAGAGAGAGAGAGAGAGAGAGAGAGAGGTTATCTGCACTGTCGAAACGTACTATGGAAACCACTATAGGGAACACATATTTCTCAAATATATGTAACATTACTCTTCAAGTGTTCCTACGCATACACTTCTGAAATGAATTTGATATTAACCTTTCGATCAAGGTCACCAGCTGCATTCTACGGCTATTTATCATTTCCACAGAGCTAGTGCATCTTCATTCTTTGGACTTAACGTTCTAAAATGTGAAGCAGAACAGCTGTTAAGACTGATCCCTCTGTTTATCGACAGATGTGGGAAAAGACAAAAATGCCCAAGTCCTGAAAACAAGCCGAAAATGCCAGGAGGCGATTGCTTTAGTTTAGTGGGCAGTCCATAGATGATGGCAAAGAAACAATCTTACATTATTCCTGTATTGGTTTGCATAATGTGCTGAACGCTGCATGTTTTTGAGTGACCTATAGCCCTGTCCTATGCATGTCTACTCAGAAGAGAATGCAGTGGGATCTATCATGAGTTGATGTGTATAGGGTTGCAGTCCTAATAGCCAAAAAGGATTTATTTGTAGCAAAGTTTAAAAAAACAAAAAAACACCTGAGGATGCTCCAAGGGTAGGAATTGGTTCTTACCAAGCCTTAGTTCTCTCTGAAGTGAAATTGACCTATATCTTAGTTGGCTGCCTTACACATCTGGTGTGGCCTAGGCTGCCCTAGACTGTTCATATTATGTGAAAAAAGACGTTCTTCACAGTGTAGTAAAGAACTAGGTCAAAAGGTCTCCTCTATTTTCACTGAAAAAAAATATCCTCAGCAAAAATGAAGGAGAACATGAATCACTTTCATAGATGGGGTCAGTCTCTTGGTCAGTGCCAGTGCCAGATTTCATGGGGCCATGTGGTAAAGCCCTGCAGTGGGCCCCAACAATGGAGCCTACCCACCTGCCTCTCGATTGTGCACTGAATGCTACCACTGCCACTGATACTAATAGTTCAGGGATTAGCCCTGGGATTAGGTCTGGTGGGCCCCTGATGGGCACAGACCCTCAATCAGTGCCCTACCTCACCAACCCCAAAGTCACCTTTGCTCCTGGTGCATTCTGGGAAAGAAAATGGTGGGTGGTAGCCACCACCACAAGAATGGGCAGTTATTGAAGCACTGCTGGTACTGTCCACAGCGACTGCAGTGCTTTTCAGATGTAAAAGGGATGAAAAAGCCCTCTTGACGCTGCCAGTAAGTCTCTACCTCAACCCCAAAACTGCTTTGCAATGTTTATGGTCACCAATGGAAGTTGCAACGTTCATTTTCTTTCACCTGTCCCTCCTTGAATTAAGTGACAGTTCCAGGGCTTTCGGCTCAGCCCTATAAAGAACAAACAGTATGGTCAATAGCATCTGCTATTTTGTTTTGCTAATGGATTTCAAAACGTTTAACCTGAAAAATACAATTCATTTCTGCCTAGAGAATATATATTTGAATATTTTGGCACTTAAATAAAAAACAAAGCACAAAAAAGGATTTAGATACTTAAGTATTTCAGTATTATCTAGAATTGTATTTAAAAAGTAGGAGCATATTTCCAGAAACGTTCTGTTACAATTCCAACATTCTTCAAGATTGTGCCGTTGTATTTTCTTGAATAAATGTGTCTGTGGGGTTGAGTTAAGTAAGTATGCGCTCAAAGGGACTTTTAGCACACTCATACCAAATGCTCCCGATTGAGAGCAATGTTCATATTTTATTGGGACTGTGGTGCTTTATGCAGTGTATGGATGCTCAAATATTTTCCTTTGAATATGGATTATATTTCCCTTCATTCCCCTCCCATGTCTTCTTTAAATCTATCCTGTTGTGGGGCCCATAGACAGTAGAAGGACTCTGGTATGTTCTGCTATCCATAATTACTATGCTGCTTCCAAGGATTGCTTAATATTTTTATTCTCTTCTCCTATACCTTAGGGGCACAACATTTATTTTGCCCTGTCCCTCCACTTCTTCCCCATTTGTCTGTTCTGTGCCATAGAGCAACTGCAGCAACTTGTAAACTCAATAGTCCATCAATCATCTGCCGTTGATCCATTCATCCCATAAACACTCCTTCAATCAAATCTCTGCCAGCAATCCATCCTATATTTTCTCACTAGCTTGCCAATCAGTTTTCTAGTCCCTGAACCATTCTTTGCCTCAATCCATCTCCTGTATCCCAGAACCCTAGATAAATCCTCTCTCTCTACTGACCCCTAATCAATTTTTAGTCCACTGTCTGCATAGCCTCCAGTACATCCTTTGTCTACTTCAGCCAACTTCAGTCATCAGTCTCCTATCTTCTATATGTTCAAATGTGTCATACATATTTTTGTTTCATTTTTACTAATAAAAGCAGTACAATTTGGTGACTTTTCCTAAGCTGTTCTATCAAAATAACCACGTAGCAAAGCTAGGGCGAAGAGCTGCAGCACACAACACAGTATTTCTGTATTCATTTGGAACCTCTCAAGGGAATGGATTACATGCCCTGGGACTAAATAAATAAAAAGAGGTATTCAATAAATTCTCACTTGCTTTGACATCTACCCATTACATCATCTGGCTTTAGGTACATTCAATCAGGGGCTTAAGAGTCAATGGTCATGAGAGACATCTGATGATCTGTAGGCCAATAAAGTAAGTGGGATGTGATATCATTGGCAATAACAAGAAATCACTTCTTTATATATGAGTGATAAGGTAAATTCAATAGATTTGGGGTCAAGATTCATAATCAAAGAGGCATATTTGGAATATGGGATGAATGAATCCATGGATAGCTTGGTTGTCTGGCGTATTGTGGGGTTAGGCTTACCAGACATCCTGAAAAAAATGGGGCAGTCCCGGTTTCCAGGGTCTATCCCAGCTGCCGACTCAGCCGGGCCCAGAAACCGGGACTTTCCCAGTTTTTCTGCTTGCCCCTGTTTAGTTTCCTGACTGGCCGGCTGCGTCCTCCCTCCTCCACAGCTGGCTGGGTCTCTGAACTGACTGTGCGCCTTTGTGAGCCTCACACATGCGCACAACACCTGGGAGCCCTTTGGGATTGTCTGGGACTCACTGGACAATTCCGAAGAAGACGGAGCTCCCAGGCAATGTGCTTCTGCGTGAGGACACACGGCCAGTTCAGAGACCCGGCCAGCTGCGGAGGAGGGAGGACACAGCTAGCCAGCCAGCCGGGAAATGAAATGGGGGGGCAAGCGGCGGTGGCGGCTGCAGTCCCTGCCACACCGCCGCAAAGAACCTACTGGGCAGTGCTGCTCTTTGTGGCAAAGTTAAATAATTAATTAAGCAGTTAATTTAAAAAAATAATAATTAAATAATATTTAAAAATTGCTGTCTAAAACTGAAGCGGCAGCAGGTGCGCTGCTCCAATGTTAGACAGCATTGCGTTGTTAATTTCCTACCTAGATATAAAGAAAGAGGGAAAGATTTAATGAAAAGGGTGGAGGTTTAAAATCTGCATGAGTTTAACAGAAAGAAAAAGGGAAGGGAAGAAAGAGGGCACTGGCTCTTCACCATACTTGCCAACTGCAGGACTGGCACCAAAGTAAAGAGAGAATTGATCACATTTGCTGGTGACTGGTTCTGCTTGTGAAAGGTGTCAGTCTTTCTGCAACCCCCTGCAAACAAAAGAAATGGAAAACAAATCATTCCAGTCACAACTCAAAGAATGACAAGACTAGCTCTGCACTCCTAGCAGGGCATTAGCCTTGTATTTTTCAAAGTGGAACTACACAGCAAGTTGCTTTTGAAATGCAGGGGAGTTTCAAAAGCAGCTTGTGATATGACATTGAGGTCTGCTATTCAAAACGTTTAAAAGATCCCTCTGGGCGCATGCAAGCCCTAGGCAATGCCTAAAGTATTTTTCTATAATGTCCCTTTCTTGTGCGTTAATGGCGTCAAGTGAAACCACATGGAATCAAGGAAGGGTTGAAGAGGACACTTCTCACTTTTCTCCGTTGGTTAATCATTTTAGCCGAAAGGTTTCACCCTGTTTTCCATTACTAGTTTTCTAGTTTCAGCTAATGTACAGCTGTCCTTGATCTGCTAAATGAAAGAGACCACTTGACGTTCAGAAAACTTACGGCACATCTATTCTTCTGGGGTTATTTCTTAATAGCTTGCCTTGGCCTCTTCAGACATCGAGGCAGAAGTACTCAAATTCATGTTCAGTTCTGCTATTTTATTGATACAACCACAGACTAGTTTGTACATTCAACCCACTGACTACATCTCACTACATCTCACTTTGATTCTTTAGATTTTGATTTGCCAATAACCATACAGTGCTCTTTTTGTCTAGTAATCATGTCTTTCACTTTCAATAACGAGATTGCACCTGGGTCCTCCGAGAATCTTATAAATGGCAGTTGTGCAAACATGTCTCCTACCACTTTTCCTTCATAAGAACATTTTCGCTTTGATAAAGACAGTTACCTTCTCCGGCTGATCTAAAATTGATAGCACAGAGAAAGGAGGTTGAAGAATTATTAGACTAAGCATGTTCTAGATTGTAATTAGGGCTGAAGCCCAAGGGAGAATGGTTTTAATAAAAAATGTTAGTTAGCATTGAAAAGTGTAACTGCTTCAAAAGATGAAGATTGTTTCACTTATTCACTTATCCCTTCAGTCTGAATGGGCTTTATTTGTTCTTTATTAGACTAGCAGTCCAATCTTATCCAGGGCTTATGGTGGTGGATCTCACTATCGGCCGCTGTAAGGCCTGGACCGGTGGCGTGAAAGCTGTGCACTTTGGGGCTGGTGACGCTAATGGCCGGAGGCCCCGCACACGTGACAGTGGCTCCCAGACACACCACTGGAGCAGGTAGGTCAGCAGCAGGGGCAGTTCAGGGAGGATCATGGGCGGTTTGGAGTGGGGAGCAGGCCAGGGAGGAGGCAGTTTGGGGGTGGGAGAGGGAGGATGTCAACAGCAGTGGCACACATTGAGATCCTATCCCCCTTTCCCAGCCGGTTGTCCTGAGTCTCCTCGGACTTATGCCAGCAAAATAGCTGTTTGGAGACTGGAGGCCAGGTGGCCTGTGGGGAGGTAAGTAAGAATTTTTTTTACATACCTCCCCATGGCCATCTGGTCAACCCCCCCCCCAATAGCATGCAGCACGTGCTCTGTCAGCACACTGCATGTTATGGGCTAGTGGGGGGTAGGATTGAGCCCTAAGTGACTTCAGCACATAGCCATTGCTAATGAGACAAAGAGCATTGTGATATGATCATAATCACTATGTGGTTGGTTGGGATTACGTTAAGAAGGGGAAAGAAGCCTTACCTGTGTAGAGAATTTGGAGTCTCTATTTTGAGATGCTTTGGATTCCAAAAGGAATGCCTGTCACATGTGCTCCTTGCTGGGAGAATAGGCAGTAACTTCCAAATAAAAAAAAATACACAGGTTATCAAAGTGCTGTGACCTTGCTAGGCTCGGTTGCCAGGGAGTAAACTGGCCATGAGAAGCACCTGCATTATCTGATTGTGCGGACTTTTGCTAGGCCAAGATACTGGGACCACTAATTAGGAATTGGGTTCAAATTCATCAGGTAGGGAGGAGGTGAAAGTGAGTTTGTTTGTTTGTTTGTTTGTTTGTTTGTTTACTTACTTACTTACTTACTTACTTACTTACTTACCCCACCTTTCTCCCTGAAGGGCACCCAAGGCAGCATTGGCCTTTGAGATCTTTCCATGGCTTTAGGCCTTTGATTGATGAGAACCTTTGAGACAGTGAGCTACAGGTATAAAAAAAAATCACGGGGGGGGGTGAGTTGCCCCCCCCATTTGCTGGACTTAGCATGGCAGGTGTTGGTTTCGTGGAACTCTGTGTAAGCTCTGAAGCTATATTCCTGAAGGTGAGGTAAGCTAAGTTTAGCTAGGTTTGTTATTTTCTGTCTGCCTGCTGTATTCCAAAACTATATTCTTAAATTTGCTGCTATCTTTTTTTTTTTACAAAGTGTACATAATCTACTGGTTGGGGAAATCTTGGTCCAGACTAAATCCAGTCTTGACCACAGAATCTACGTTACTGCATTTTGGGCAGTGCTGGGGAAGGAGGAGACCTGGTGGCTTTGTGAGTCTCTGCCCTCTCACAGTAGCTGTGATGCCAAGTGGGTCCTTGGCTTCCCCCTGGCTGCGGAACTAGCAGAAAGGGGTGGTGACAGTTTTACCTGGCAGAGCTGGTTTTAGCTGGTCAGTTTCAAGCCGACACATGGCTGAGAGATGTTGCACAGCCACTAGCGTCGACGGGGGGAAGCGGGGGGGGCGGGCCGCCGGGGGGCGTCACGCGTATAGGGGTGACGCGCGATGCCCCTCACTTACATTTTTGCGGTGGAGGTGGGCCCGCCCTCCCTCCCCTGGGTCCGTTTGGCTCCAAAATGAGCCAAAAACGGAGCGGGGAGGGCGCTCCGCTCCTGCGCGTGACGTCACGCGCGGGGGCGGAGCCTCCCCCTTAAGGGTGACGCGCGCCCCCGCTCAGGGGTGTCGCGCGTCGTCGCGACGCCCCTGTGCACAGCCAAGGTGGAAGGGCGGGTAAGCAAGCAGCCCCCCTCACCCAGGGGAAAAAGAAGCACCACCAGATAAGTTGAAACAAGTGGGAGTGAGGAGGATTGAAAAAGAATCAATATTGTCTTGATCAAGAAAACTTTGGTGGAAATATTTTGCTCCCCTTTGAAAGCAGTGCTTTTGACTCAAAAATCGAGACAGGAGAATACTCAGCACAGCAGTAATTATAATGGGTTACTTTAATTTTTATGTTACTACATTGGTTTCGTTATAAGTCGTTTTGCTTAAAGTTGCAGTTTCCAAGAAGAACCTATCGACAACTTTAAGAATTGCTGTATATGTTGTGTTAAATTGGTTTTTTTTAACAATGTATTATGCATGGGCATTAATGAAAATATAATCGTAAAAAGCATTCTGTTTCAACTAGAAGAACACACAACATGATTTTTTTTTGTCTGGGATTGAATTTAACAGCACCCCTCCTACCTACTATACCCCTCTGAAATTAGGGATCACATGTAACTGGGTACAGTCTTAATTATCACTTCCAGAAAAAAATGCAACTCTATTAACCATATTTATAGTCTGTGTTGTTTGTACTATTTATTTCTAGACTTGGGATAACTTTGTTTTAAATTAAATACATTATTCTCATTCATCTCAGTTGAACAGAGCACATGCTGTGCACAAAATTAGCTTATGACTCATACCTATATTTGTAACTAAAACAGACTGTTACTCAAACTTGTAGTGCCAGACTTGGAAATCAACAAAGCCAGCTGTCATGCTGTCTCTCAACCATCCTCATAGCAGAAGCAAAAATATAGGTTTGAATGAGCCAAACATTTTCACCTTACTCCCTTTTTATCTGTGATTTTAAAACCCAGGTCTGCCACTGTCACATAAGTATGGCCCTAAGGAGATTTTTAATTGGAAAAGAAAAAGAACAAAAACCTTGCAGAATGACATCTGTCCTATGTTGAATGCACATTGAAAACACATTGAAAATAAACAGCCAATAATTGAATGGTAGCTTTTCAAAAATGTCTAATGGGATGGCTCCAACCATGTGAGGAGATGACCAAATATAGGCTCTGTTGCAAATATAGGCTGAGTCTTTCCAGTAGCATAGCTGCCATAGGGCGGGGGGATCCCATTGCCCCAGGTGGCACGCGCAGTCTCCTCGCAAGGAGTGACTCGCAAGGAGTGACCTCGCAAGGGAGAGCCAAGCCCTCCCACCCACCTTCGCTTCCGTTAGTCTCCAAATGGAGTCTTTCCAGAAGCGAGGAGGAGGGGTGGCGCCATGTGGCATGATGTCACCTAGCCCCGGGCAGCAGGGGTGGGGGGCTAGCGATACCACTGAAATACTGCCCATTTCCACCCAAGTGCAGAAGCATGGTAAGGCCTTATCTAGTCCTGGCAAGGCTGAACCCATGAGCAGGTTGGGAAGATATAGGTTCAGTGAGCACTCTTGGCCAGATGGTTAGAGAGAAGCAGAACGGAAGGGTTAAATTCTAGACCAGGAGATAAGGACAATCAGAGGCAACACTTTCAGATCCTTGGACAGAATTCAGAGAGTAGAGCCCTTATTTGACTACTGCTCCATCCCCTTTCCCCAGCAAGGTAGTAGGAAGCCTTAAAAGGGTATTCCTCAGTACTTGTAATGAATTCCCTATTCCCCCCCCCCCTATTTCTTGCCTATTTTTCTGTGGTTTTTGACTTCTCAGAAGCTCCTGTGCAGGTACAGCAGTTTAAAAGCTGCTGGAGTACCATTTTCAAGCAGCCTCTGTTCTTTGTTTGGAAACTCCATTATTCCCCAACCATGTGCTGTTTGTGGATTTGGCTTCTCTTACTTTCTGGAATGGCAATGCTGCCGCCACCACCACCATTCCTCCACTCTGATATGCACTTAGTGATTGGGCAGCCAAACTTGTCCATCTAGGTCAATGGTGGGGTTGGAATGGTATGATCAGGTGGGTTCCACTCCTCCAATCAGGTAGCTTGATGACATCATCAAAGCAAAGTTGTATATTTCCCAACTCACAAGAAGTATTGATGGTTCTTTGCCAGTTGCCCGAGTGACCCATTCATTGGGAGCTCAGAGAAGACACCCACTTGGTCATCCACGAGTTCAAGGACCAAGGATTCCTTGAGCAATATAAGTAGCTTAAGCTAGAGACTATTGTCTAGCTAGATTGTGATCAGGTACTTGCTGTTGCTTTGTCTGATATGTAGTCCCAGCCAGCACCCAAACTTCTCAGGGTTGAACTCATACATTGCTTTGTGGGGGCTTGTGTGCTGAGAGTTTTGAGGAGCATCCCAGCTCCATCTGCTTGGCATTACTGGTTACTACATCCATTTGGTGAAAATCTTTCTTTGTGCTTTTCAGCCAAACTCAGATATTTCCATCAGCCTGCTTGTACTTCTACTACCTATTTTTCTTTTCCATTTTGTTCAATTCTCTTTTTGTTTAGACTTTGAATAAACTAGTTACATTTTGACTTTTTGTCTGCCTAGTCCATGTTCACAGGTAATTCAGTGGATTGTCATGTCTCTTCACCCTGCAGATGCTACTGTGGGCATGATTTTTAATAAGAACCCGAGGTGCAGTGCTCTCCTGGGAAGGGGAGTTTCTCAGACAGCCCTCCACTGCAAGGTTGCTGTAGCCTGGAATGGTGGCAGCGGATACAAATACCAAAGTTTCTCCCCCCCTATTCATCTGCTGGTCCAGTAATGATAAAGCAGAGAGGTGTGTGTGCACATTAATCACTAGTTGCAACTCACCTTGGTCAATATGCCTTCTCCTGGGAGTCCCTTTCCCTGACAGTACTTCATTGTCTCTCCATATTTTCATATCTGGTGCACTGATCATGCACCTGAAATCAGTGGGAAGGAAAGACTCTTCATGCCCTCCCCCAATGCATGCCTAGTGCAGAGTAAACAGGGGTATTCTGCAGTGACTTCCTGTTTGCCTCCCCATTCAAATAGTGTGCAGATAATTCTGTGAATAACTGTAGTTTGGAGTTTGGCTTGATCACTGTGACTGAGTGGTCAGAGTGTTGACAACAGGATGTTAATTTGGATAATATTCTGAATGAACTTGCAGAGGTGAGGTCTTATCCCTGAATGTGTGTGTGTGTGTGTGTGTGTGTGTGTGTGTGTGTGTGTGTGTGTGTGTGTGAGAGAGAGAGAGAGAGAGAGAGAGAGAGAGAGAGAGAGAGAGAGAGAGAGATGTTAGAATGGATAGAGAAAGAGAGGAGAAGAGTGAGCTAAGAGTTTAGCTGGGGTTAGCTAAAGTAGGCTGCAGCTTTCGAGTTGTCTGCCCGAACTGTTCTCTGGGTACTTGATGCAGAATAAGCAGCTGTGCTGTCTGCTATAGGAGCGAATTTGCCTTCTTTAGGCTATGCTTGTATATTTGTGTATAATAAGTCTCCAGAGCTTTCTCATCTAAGAGGAACTAAACCCTTTGGAGGCTAAAAGGCAGAGTATAAATCCTTGGATAGATATGGAGGAAGCAAGCAAGCAAACATACAAACAAACTTTGTAGTGTCACCCTGGAACTTTTTCCCACTAGGAAAGAGTTTGATGCATAACAAGATTATTTATCTCCCACTTTTCCTGTTTATGTATCTATTACATCGATACAAACTTTTATTTCATCATTGACATGATGTGATGTAATGTGAGGATTCCACTCCTGTCCCTGCAGTTTTCCTTTCTCTTTTTTGGTTTCCTTCTGAGTTGATCTTTGTAGAAATGGAAACCCCCCCCCCCCTGAGTGCACCTCTCTGTTATTGAGCCCTTGGAATTTCATCTCCCACTGAATGAGATCTCAGCTTGGAGCTTGCTTTGCAATCACAGTCCTGTATTGACTGTGATTTATTACATTACAATGAGATTGTTGTCACTTTTCTGGATGTCTTTGTTTTTTCCTTTCTCTTCTGCTTTCTACTGTCCTGAGCTTGGTTTCTGCCCCAGTCTCTGGGATCAGGTAGAGGCTCACCTTCAAAAGCACCCCATAAACTGTCCTTCTGGGATATCTGAGGGTCCAAGAGAGTTCCTTCTGCAGGGCTAGTCCTTCCTCCCACATGTTCCTTGGGGTTCAGGTCTCAGCACTCAGTGGCCATCCTCGCCTGTAGTTGGGAGTGTGGGGCTTCTGCCTTCCAATGCTTTGCCCCTCTTTGTCTTTCACCTGCCTTCCTCCTTCTCTCTCTGCTACCTCCTCACTCCTTCTTCATTTCAACTCTTCTTTGTCTTTCCTTTCCTTCTTCTGTCTCATCTCCTTCCTCAACCTGCTTATGAGCTATTTCTGCTTACCTGACAGCAGCCCACCTTCTGACCACACCCACTTATCCTGGCATCCTGGTCCATCTCATGACAGGTTAACCTTTTGGGAGGGCTCCTCAGTCCCAGTCAAGCCATTAGACTCTTTCATCAGTAGCAGTCATGGTGAGATCTGGTTGATGTTATTGCAAACCCTAGGGAAAAAAAAAACACTGTGTGAAATGATACAGTCTAGCATTTGATATAATAAATACATATATTTATTTAAATCCTAGTGAAATAAAATTGGACTATATAGCATCCCTCAATTTGGTATTAGTATTGTCATCACCCAAACCCATCCTGTATGTTTACAGAGCAAGAGATCAAATATGCCATTCTTATATTAACTGGATAAAATATCTGCGAGAAAACTGCAATAATCACCAACAAGGCAATATACTGCTTGAATCTACAGGCATTATTGCTCACTGGAGGTCACTTTTTCAGCTCTAGAAGTGATATTTCCCCCCATAAATCCAGGACTTCAAGCTATATAAATATTATTATATCCTATAAATATGTCTCATTTTGACTCGAGAGACTTTCAGCATCAATCTCTTTTTGTTGAGACTACAATATTAGCAGCCAGTTTGGAGTATGCCTAAGCCTTACCTACACTGTTTGGTTTCAAGCAGAACACTGGGAAAATTCCATTCTTGGATCTATGAGAAAATATTTTGTTTGTGTGAACAAACAAAAATTCAGAGAGAAGTGTCCCAGCAATATGTGTGAATGCGTTAATATCTTCCAGAAGAATAGCCATGTTGGTCTATTGCAGCAAAACAAACCCAACAAACGATCTTGTGGTAGCTTAAAGGTACAGGGTGAAATCCTTCTTGGCAGGTGTCTGTCTGTCTAATGTGTGTGTGTGTGTGTGTTTGGGGAGAAAGAAAAACAAGTTATTGAAAGTGTGATCCAAGAGTTATGGGATAGAAGATATACAGTCACTATGTAATATGCTAGGGGTGGCCAAACTTGCTTAACGTAAGAGCCACAATACAATAAACTTCAGATGTTTGAGAGCCACAAGACAGATGTTTGAGAGCCGCAATATTTAAGAGGCATTTAAATTCTTAAATATATTTACTCACCATGAACATTAAACATATGTTTTAATCCAGTGGACTCTCAGTTTATACCCTGTAAATAATTATAAAGCTTGATTTTTTTTTTTAATGCAAAAAGGAGCTCAGCCAACATACTGTATTTCCGAAAGACGCACGATGTACGTCAAAGAGCCACGTGTAGCTCACAAACTGCAGTTTATGCAGTGACAATTCTCAGCAACTGCAGGTAAAAGAGACTCCCTGGCTATGTTGAGATCAGGGACATGCGGTCAGGGGAGGCAGAACCACCCCTGTCGTAGTCCATGGACTCAGAAGGACGGAGGTGGAGTTCGTGTGCAATCACGGGGGAGGCTGTGGCTATTTTTGTGGACTACAACAGGGGCAGTTCTGCCTCCCCTTACCCACATGTCCCTGGTTGAGTTAATTAACCATAATTAAAGTATGGAGTCAGTAACACTGATTTCATACTACAGCTTACTTACATGGGTGAGCTCAGACCTGTCAACAAAGGGAGCCCATGGCCATGGAATGCAAGAATGCAGCCCTTCTGCTACTTCCTTAAATCAGGGGCTCTCTTTGCCTAGTCCTGCCCTGCATGAGGCAGGGCAGGAAGAATAAGCACCTGCTTGGTGCTCTGGGTTTGCAGGGGTGGGATCAAGGCAGCTGTGTGTGAGCCTGAACCCAGAATTATCAGGGAGGCTTCATTCCCCAACTGAACCACCCCTGGGGTTAGTATGAGACTAGCTGGCCACCCATTGGGAGCCAAGTAGGAATGTTTTGCTTTCCACTTGATTTGCTATTGGTGGGACGTTTTGTTACCTACCCCAGATTGTCTTTGATGTGTGGTGTTTTAGCCAGGGTGACCATTACTAGCAGGCATAGTATGGGGCAGGGAGTGGGATTAAGTGTGCACTCTTAAGGTAAGCAAGAGTCAGAAGGGAACCCGAACTGATCTCAAGAGGCTGTCTGGCTCAGGGATGCGGGCTGGTGACCCCTCAGAAGTTCATCTCAAAGGCTGTCAGGCTTGGGGTGGGTGAAGCAATTCAGCTCCCTTGAATCCCTTTCCAGGGGTTGGTGTGCAAAACCCAGTGAGGCAACCTCTGGTTGGAGCCATGGTAGTAATGCCTAAGGGGAAACTAGAGTTGTGTCTGTCTTCTCCAGGATAGGTGCCTGCACTAGAAGGGGAAGAGTTGTATCTAGATAATAATAATATAATAATAATATACAGTATTTATATACCGCCTTTCTCGGTCATTTTCTCCTCCGACTTTAATCCAAGGCGGTGAACATGGGCAGGCTGTCCTAACCTCCCTTGGGTTTTTTTTTACAATATATATAAATGTCCAATCTCTCATGAACAGCTACTTTCCAGGTGGTATCCTTTTTACAGTCTGACAATTCTGCTGGCTGGCGCCTCTCACACTCGACCGACGCAGCTGGAAGCTCTTATCTCTCCTCCTGGAGGCTTTCACAGCTTTTTGCTGGCGGCGTGTCTCGAACTGATCAAGTTCACCGGTCTTCGGGCTTTGAAGGCAGCAGCTCACCCCACTACACCAGACTCTTCTGCGTAGGAACCACTGCAGGATGTGTTGAGACCGATGTTGTAATTTATTAAAGTGGCCCATTTCATACCAAAGCTGATCATGTCTTATGGCATTTGTGGGCTGATACCCGGGCAAATACAGTGGGTGACTTTTCTTATATCAGAAATTTAATATAGCATATGATCTTATATTAGGATGACAGACAGGACAGTGGGAAGGGGCAATGTTATTTTTGCGAAGCAAATGATTAAAATTGTCTCTACTTTCCCATTTCTATTGCTCCTTGCTTCAGGATGGGGATTTTCTCATGGCAACTTAAATTGCATTTAACTATCCTGAGATCTTTTACAGTGTGCACTATAAATCTAAAATCAACAACTAAAGATGATGTATGATTCTAGCAGAGGTTTGCATAGCCTACAAGCTTCCATGCTTCTATCGTATAGATGGAATAACATTATTTTGTCCCTTCTGTGTTATGAGACAAAATCCTTTTTAATAACCGATGCAATTTAGCAGCATTTCTGTGTCAGGAGCACTGCATCTCTCTGAGCAGAATTGGTCCTGACAGTTGAATCTAAGGCTAAATATCTGAAGTTCTTATGACCCAGACCTTAATCATTATCATTAAGTGTTAACATTAACCATCCCTTGAAATGGAAAAAAAAAGCCCAGGCCTTTCCAGCTTGGCATCTGACTGATTGATGCAGTCCTGTTATTCAGACTGCTCAATACAATCTCACAGGTTTCTTACAGTCAGAGCGTTAAATTAATGCCAAAGGCTTCCTTCAGCCTGCTTTTTAAACTACACTCGCCGAAAGAACCGCTTTGGACAGCTAACCTCTCACATTGTTGAACGAGAGGGTGTGTTTTTTCCACTTTCCACTGCCTCAAAGAAAAAGCGCTGACCTTTTTTGAGTGCCCAGAGACACTTCTGAGAATAAAGAAACACCCTGGAAATTGTACATCTTGGGGAGTCCTTTATTATAGACTGTAAGTTGGATAAGAAAGAAGAAAAAATACAATTTAGATGCTTAGTGTGTCTCACTTTGAATGCATCCTAAAGCTGCTGGGCGAGGCTCACTTTAGAGAATCTCAAAACGGTTATTCTCAAGCAGATCTATGGAAATGAATGCACCTTTTCGAAAGGATGTGGATTGAGCACTACATTTTCTGCCCTGAATTTCCTTTAAAGGTTACCGTACCTTGTTTTTATCAAACCATTTTCTTGTCAAGTGAAAAAAAACCCATAGAAATGTGGGGTGGCTTCTTCACAAATAACCCCCCCCCCCACCATAAACCATTTCTGTTAGGTGTTCCTTGGCTTTGCAACTTTGACATAAATGTTACAGATCATCTGTAAAAAAAGTCTACACATTCAAAAGGCTAAACAATAACAGTGAATCCTGGATGCAAAGAAATCTGTGAAGTAATGTCATCTATTTCAGTTGGTCCTGCATCTCATCCAGAATTCTCTGCTTTGCTTCCTGTTTCCAAGGAAATTCTAAATTCCTTTGAGGAAAAGATGTGGAAAAGTCATTCCATTTTGGGGGTGTTTGTTTTATATCATGGACTCCCTTTCTCATAATCACAGCAAACTTCCACACATCGGCTCAAAGGACAAGATTGAGCCCAATGATACACCTGCAAATGGAGTAACCATGTAAAATCCCTAATCCATGTGAGGACTTCCTCTACCAAGACTAATGGCCTAGAGGGGGGTGGGATATCACACTGGTGTGAGGAACATACAAGTGTGAACATAGATGTACAAGTTCCCAGTGAAACATGGGGCTGACCATGTGCAAATACAAGAAATTTGTAGCAATAAAATTCTAGAAATTTAGATAACATATCCTTCAGTCTCCTGTACTATTAAATTTGCCATTATTAGCTATACCCTAAATTTAGTGAGTTATGAGCAAGTCCAATCAATCTCAATGTAACCTATAGCGCAATCCTATGCGGGCCTTCTGCTGACAGAATTAATGTTCCATCAGCGGAAGGGCCAGTCCATCGGTGCTACTACAGACAAAGCGGCATCACGCGCAATGGGACTGCCAGTGCGAAAGGCTGGGCTGGCAACCCCACCTGTGTGCCACTGGCATACCCAGGCACTGCCAGAGGTGAGTTGGCGCAAGGGTTGGGTGGTAGGCAGGGAGGGGGTATAATGGAGCAGAGAGGGAGAGGAACAGGAACAGGGCAGGGATTGGAACCACAAGGAGGCATGGCAAGGGTGGGTAGTGGGCAGTTCACAATAAAAACTCCTAAAAAGTACAAAAACACAGTGAGAATGCAGCACTCATGAAAGAAAGCAAATCACAATAAAAACGGAATTAAAAAGTCAGAATATAAAACCAGTAGCAGCTCCTAGCAAAATTAAAGGATAAAAGAGAGTAGTGTTCAGAGTCAGCTTTTGGTCTGCTCGTCTAGTTGATACTAGGAAGCATGTTTAGATCTGTGCTACATTTAAGAAAATAAGGTAAGTTGAGTTTAGTTATCACAGTGTTGCTTACGTGAGACCCAACCAGAACCATTTTTGCTACATAGAGTGCAGATTCCCCAAGACAGTCAACGGATGTTGATCCTTGTGGAAAATATCAGAATTTGGAAGTAAGGAGTTACTTGTTCAGGAATGTCAGTTCATGCACTTGTCTTACTGCATTTTTACTGTGTGCACTGCTCATAACACCCATTGCATAAACTGAGGCCCGCAGAGGGAGGAAATACTTAGAAGAAAGAAATCCTGCTCTCTTTTTCATTTGTGTGTCTAGAGAAAGAAAGAGATGGCTAGGTAGATTGATTTAAATCCCCGAAGAGTGTCTGAAGCAAAGACACTTAGTTGAGCTGCTTGTCTGGCTGAGAGGAAAGGGTGATCTCTAAGTGGTACTTGAAGTCCTTTCTCTTTTGTGTTATAGTCACACAAGACATTCATTAACTGGATCTGCTTCATTTCCTTCAAAATTAGCATGCTTACTCATGCCTCTAAAATTCTCCATGCTGTCCCTCAGGGTAAAAATGAGACAGAATTATGCGATATGTGTAAACAAGGATGAATTTAATCTTAGGCAAATCCACACATTGCAGTGCAAGTAAAGCTTAATTAGGATTATGAATGCAACACGATGAGATACAGTTTGACATCTTGTTTCTTTAAGGTTATTCATGCTTCCCCTAATTTCAGAAAAATGTCTTTCAATGTTTCTGTAGATTACAAATTACAAAATAAGTCCAGCAAGTGTGCAGGGAAGGGTGAATTTGCCTGATGTGGTAGATGAACGAGAAAGGTCTTGGGAATTAGTTTGACAAGATTCCAGAAGGCACCTCAATCCTCTCTTCAAAATGGCAATTGTCTCCTCTAGAGACTTATACTGAAACAGTGTTCATAACTGGAGACGTCTTGCTCATTTTGATTCCCTGCACTCTTCATCACTTGATTGGATGGTATTTATTCTGTGGCAGTGTGTGAACTTCAGAATGGATCTGACTGAAAAGAAGAAGAAAAGAAGAAGGGAAACAAACCTAAAACTCAACTTGCATCATGAAGTAGGAAATGATAAAATAGAAAATCGTAGGCCATCAACCTCATCTAAGGTTTAAGCTTTTGCTATTTCTGTGGTAAAGAAAAGTACTATGTGGAGATTGGATTTTATCCAAAATCAATTCACAACTAACAAATATTACCAAAAAAAAAGTAAAAAAAAAAAACTCTTCAGAAGTAGACAGATCTTTGACAGCACTATTAGAGTGGAAGTTATGAAAAGATTAGAACCTAACAAATCACTGGGAAACAAAAAGCATTAAAAAAATTAGGAAAAAAATGCCACTTGCTCTAGAAAATGCAAATTTCTAGAGTAACCAATTCTTTATTCAAATGGCTATTTCTCCAACAAAGTACCCTTTACACTTGTCCGCCAGAGAGGGTGGCGAAAGCAGTTAGCTATGACGAGTCTGGATCCCTTCCCAATTGCTTCTCCACCCCGCATGCCCAGGTGCTGCGGAAGAGGCCTGCATTACCTCCTCCCATGCCAAAGCACGCGACTGGCACGGCCGCTGCTGGTTGCCAGTTTGGCAAGGCTCAAAGTCTTGTGCCTGTACCCAAGGACAGCTAGCATGCCCCCTCAACGATGCTGCCGAGGGTGGCAGTGGGAAGGATCCTGGCCCTACCTTGGGCCGGGCAGAGAGGCATTGCCGTCAGTCCTGGCCAGAAGGAGGCCAGTGAGCCCTGCCAGAGGGAAGGGAGGGGGCCCACTGACCCACCAATGGCCTATTCTGGAGTTGGGGTGGCGGGTGGAGCTCCCATGGATCTCAGAACCATAATGCACCCCAGCAGGTCCATGATGAGAAGCAGTGTGAGGATGAGGGAAGTGTTGGCATGTGATCACCCTGTCCAAAGAGACTGACCCTTGCCAACTGGCCCGGCCAAGGTGGAGACTGGATGCATTAATCTCCTCCCACCCAGCAACTCTGAGGCCTCAGTGTGGCCCGGGGCTCCCCCTAGTTGTTGCCCCCAGCAGGGCAACGAGGAGTGACCCCAGTGGGGGCAAACACCTATGACCTCTAGTGGTGGCCACCAACCTCTCACCGTCCAGCCCAATGGTCCCTTGGAGAGGCAGGACGGATAATACTTTTGGCTATTACACAGCAAACATTCTTGAATCATATTTTTATCTTGATTTAATTTATTCAATGTGTGAGATGCATTGCAGCTTGCTGCATGGACCTGGAGATTACTTCACCACATGTGTAGTTCACTAAGCATCATGAGTAATGAACTGATCTCAAATGTGCACTGAAGAGAGAGGTGGACAAAAATGACAAAGCAATCAGCTTGCTATCTGAACCATATTGCAAGCTTCTTAAAGGACTGTTCGACCTTGCATATCAGTATAGCACTCCACATTAACTGGCACTAGGCTTGAAACATTTTCGAGAGCTAGGTTCTAGCCAGTATCGAGTTGTATTGCTGATCTTACAAGAAACTGGAAGAAGGGAATGATCTAAAATTTCATCAAGTGCTTGCCTTATGTGTTTTTTTTTATTATTGCATTACAGTTATATCCCACTTTTCTTCATGATGGAGCACAAGGCAGCACACATGTAGTTTTCTAGGCAGTCTCCCATCTAGGTACTGACCTGCTTAGTGTAAACAAGCTAACTAGAAAAATCAAAGTAATAAGACGAAGGCATGAAAATATGACAGAGTATTTGCCTTCAGACCATTCCCAAGGACCATGTTGCAACATGATCGGGGTATTATTTGACTCCATGCAGTGTCATAAAATAATACTGTACAAGCTAAGAAACCTTGTTCCACATGCAGGGCACTAATAACGCTTTAAATATGGATGTCACAAAGCCACTGAAGGAAGTTAGGAAATAGGGCCTCTGTTGCTTTCCATCCTTGTCGAGCATATTACTTACGGTGAAATGTCATGCTGCTTCCTTGTCCATGATTTTTCCCGAAGGAACTCATTGGCATAAATGAAAATGAAGACAGTTGTGATAGGAAAAAGTGTTCTGTGGACAAACAGAGCTGAAACATGTGTTATTCCATTTCTAAGGTGAAAAGAAAGCTATAAATATTTTTGTTTCATAAAAAATTTTTTTGGGGGGGGGGAAATAGATAAAATCTTACGATATAAATACAGCTATCATAATCAGTCATATTTTTACGCATTAGCCTTATTACCTTGATTTTTCTAGAACTGAAATTATCTTTCACATACATTTTCAATTTGACAACATTTTTGCATTTTAAATATTTTGCCTACTGGGTTGTTACACTGGGTTGTTACACTGGCAGAATGAACATTCCACCAGCATTAACTGCCATGTGGCAGTCATAAAAAACCATTCCAGCAGCACGCAGTTGTGCACTGCAGAAGTGCTGGCAGGAAGTCGGAGCCTTCCCCCACGCGATGGAGGGTCATTGCAGACCGGATGATCCAGGTAGGATGGCAGAGGGAAGGCATAATGGGGGTGGGCAGAATGGGGAGGCAACATGGGCAGTGACACAGGCAGATCAGGTTTGGGAAGGGGGCGGGTCCCAATGTACACCGAATCCAACCCCCTTCTTGGCCCTGATCCCAAGGCCCAGGTCCATGTGGACCTTTGCTAACTATTTCGGTAGTGCAGGTCTGAGTAGACCCCTCCGCGCTGCGGAGGATTACCCCTTGGTAAGGGAAAAGGAGACCTCTGCGACTGCCCCCCCACAGGATGCAACACAAGCCATTTCGGTCTGGCTGCATCAGCGGGGGTGGGGGGAAAAGGATAGGAATGGGCAGTGCTTTACAAATTCATTGTTAGGGAATACTTTGGAAAACTGCAGTCTTAACTCCTTTTTACTTTTTGACCACAGTATGAAGAATCAGTTTCATGGGCGACACCCATTTTTCACGAGATTTGGGTGCCGCCATCTTGGATCTCGCGTGATTTCTCGAGATCCAAGATGGCGGCGCCCTGGAGAACTAAGGAAGGCTAGAAGAGTCGTGGAAGCAGCAGGAGGGGGCAGACCCGGAAAAATGGGAGAGACCCGGTTCCAGGCCCAGCAGGCCAGGCCAGGGCTCTGGAAACCGGGACTGTCCCGGTATTTCCAGGATGGATGGTAAGCCTACCCATAGCTTCCCTGTTCATTTGTTCATAACTTCCCACCCCCTTCCCGTCTCCCTCCTGCACCCTGAGTGATCAAACCTTTGTTGGCAGGCCTCTTTGGAGCTGTTGCCATGCACAGGGCTGTTCCAGCCTTGCCGTCAGCCTTCCAGAAGCACACAGCTCCATGCGCTTTCAGAAGGCCATTTGTGACAGCCAGAAAGCACACCGCGCTGCCAGAACACTAGTTACGGATTGGACTGTAAATTCATGCAAGAATTTGCTCCTCTGAGTTCTTAATGTAGCTGCTAGGTTCTTTTCGTCCTGCGTTTGCATATTACCTCACATTACTTCATTACAATACTCACAGAATCTCCCAAGGCCATAACATATCATCTCCCTTGTACTAATGAGAACTGGCACATCTCCCTGCTGGGTTTCTTTGGGCTTCTTTCACTGTGATCTTGTGATAGATGTTTACTGCTGTGTCCTAAATTTTGACTTGACAAAACTGGCTGATTATTCTATATTTATATCATTTCTTTAGCAGGTGCCATCTTTATTTTTTTGCTATCTAGCGATCCCCAGGACAAATATTTCAGGCTTTTCAGAGAAGCAAAATCAAACAGACAAAATGCAGACAGGAGCAGCTGTTTAAGAAACTAAATGAATATGTATTTACCAACAACTGAAGTCCAACTTCTCCCTGCTCTGCATGTGTACATTTTGTACCATTTCTATTTTAGTGCAAGATAATCAAAACAGACGAGGGAGGGAGAAAATGAACCTAGTGCTGTCATCCTATATGCACATGGTAGTTCGTTGCTGGTTAGGGCAAATTTTGGTCTTGGGAAGTGAATAGCAATCGGAAAAAATACAACTTTTAGCACATGGCGTCTTATCCCGTAGATATGCAACATTGTACAACAATCGGAAAAGGATTAAGAGAATCCTTATATTACTTTCAAAGAGATAAGTGATGAAAAATATTTTTGTACAACCTTCATGTCCAATGCACAATGGGGTGTTGTTGTTGTTTTCCACTCAGTTATTCCATCTGTGTACAAAATATGTGGATGGGCACCTTGGATCTAATCCAGTGTTCATTGGGAAGAAATGCTCTGCTACAAATAGTTCAAAGGTACAGTACCCATATTAATGAAGAAATATATAATGTGGCTGCCCATAATAAATAAAATGAGCATAAAACCTCTTTCCAACCTAACCTTTAAGGTGTGGGTACCTTTAAATAACTGCCATACCCTAGCCTAGAGGTTCCCAAACTGGGACATCATGACGCCCCAGCCAGGAACAAAGGGTTGCTACACCCTTAAGGGGCGTGGTGACCTGCGGTGACATCAACGGCAAGTCCAGGATCGTGCCGCCACCATCACCACGGATGAAAATTGCCCATTTTACCTTCGTTGGTGGCTTTGGAGGTCTGGCAGGGGTGTGGGGAGCCTGCAGATCCCTCTGCAGGCCTCCCCAAGCATCAGAGCGGCCCTCCGACACGATCGCGACACACTTCCAGTTTTACGGCAAACGTGGGTTGCGATCGCGTTGTAACTCAGTTACAACACTGTGTGTCATTTTAGATTAGCTCAGACAATCTATAACAACATTTCACAAACTGTGGGTCAGGACAATTTTGAAAATTTGCCTGTAAAATCAGTCAATTTCAAATATTTTATCTTTACAAAGAAGCGCTCCCAACCAACATTGTTTGAAATCTAATTGATCTCAACCCCAGAAAGCCTGTTCTTTGTGCAAATTCTTACAAGTATATCCTGTTTATCCATCTTCAGCTTTATCTTTTTTTTTATAGGCTCAAACATAACACTGGAAATGTCAACGGACCTCCTGGAGGCAGGAAGTGAGACTCATTTCAATTTCAAACTACATTACTTCTGAATGAAATCAAACCTATTCTTACATTTATTAAAGCAACCAAACCCTGGTGAAAAATTGCAGGTTTTTAATAAGGGCATTTTCCATTTTGTTCCCATAAACTCGTACATCAGTTTTCGCCTGTCCATCATTCCAGATTTATTGGCTTGTGTGAGTGACTCGGACTAGTAGCTGCTACTGTTTGGATTCATAGAGCAATATCTCTTGAACGATTCTCCAGCAAAGGGTTCTTTGTGCTGGAGCTAATGCTCCATTTTGCAACTCTGATCCATGTCAAGTGTATAGCCATAACTCACTGCATCCTGCAACGACTTATGGTATCACAACTCTTTCTGACAGCTATTTATTTATTTATTTATTTATTTATTTATTATGATTGCATGGTGCTTTACATAGAATGAAATGACAGGTCCTTGCTCCGAGGGACTTACAATCTACCTATTGCAGAGGTGAAACAAGGGTGGAGCGGAGGCAAGTAGTTCTGCAAGACTCTGTTACACTGGAGTCAGCGGCCCCTCCCCCTTGCTGTTGGAGCCATTCTGGCAGCAAAGGCAACACGCAGGACACTCCCCTGCTGCTGGAATGGCTGACTCCAGTGTAACAGAGTCTTGCAGAACTACTTGCCTTCGCCAGGAGCATCACAGGGATGCGCGACACCCTGAAGCAGGGTCGCGCGTCACCTTTAAGGGGGAGGCTCCGCCCCGCTTACGTCACGCGCAGGAGCAGAGCACCCTCCCCGCTCCGTTTTCAGCTCATTTTGGAGCCAAACGGACACAGGGGAGGGAGGGCGGGCGGGCAGGCCCAACTGAAGCCAGCAGCACCTTGTGAGTACCGGGCCTCCCCGCTCTCCCCCGGGGGTGCGCGTCACCCCCCCGTGCGCGTCACCCCCAGCGGCCCGCCCCCCGCGCTTCCTTACAGCGACGCGTGTGGCCTTCGCTCCACCCTTGTTTCGCCTCTGACCTATTGACAGAAAGGAAGAGCAGGGAAAGGAGGTGGATGTGAGGTAAACAGGAGAAGCAAAGGTGACTACCCCCTGTCAGAGAAAGAATTATAACTTGAGGCTGAAGCTGGAATTGAGTCAGGTTTATTGAGCACTTGGACAGAGCCCACACCTTAGTATGGAGTCGGACAAGCTTTCATATACCATATGACTGTTTTCTAATAATAACCTTAACCAATCAACTCCCGCCCCCACCTCATTCAACCAATCTGCTTCCTCCAGCACATATCACTGGCGAGAGTGGGAAGCCCAATCCTACCTAAATCATTGCGAGGTGATGTAGCAGTGCCAGTGTGGTGTCCGCTGCATCCTGTGGGGGAGTTTTGGCATGTTGAGGCCTCCTCAGGAGGTAAGCCCCCACTGCCGCCATGGGTCAACTTAGACCTGCACCAGCTATATCGCTGGCACAAGGCTGTGTTGATTGGTGAAGGTGGATCAGGCCCAGAAAGAGGGTTAGCATTTGGTGAGTGAGGCTGCCGCCAAACTGCCCCCTTCCCAGGCCGCCCACCCTCCTCTCCCTTCCACCCTTCCCTCCTCCCTCCTGATCTCTGCGTGACCTTACTGTCAGCAGCGGGCATCCACTGTCTATCGTTGCAAGGACCCGGCTACTTTTGTGGTGGTGGCCAGGCCATGTTTGTTGGCATTGTTGTGTTTGCGACAGCCATAAATGTTTACGTCGCCAGAACACTTGTCACTTGGGGTGTCCAAACTCAGTGGTGCCTGGCTCAGCCTCTGTCTACTCCCAATGAAATGGTAGAGAGGAAGTTTAGTTGCTCAGCATCTGGTTGATGCTTTCCAGGGGACATCATAACTCTTTCCAGACTTTTGTCTGTAAAGAGACAAGGTGAGCCCCTCAGAAACACAAGGAAGCCTGGAAGCCTCGCTCCACCTTCTTGCAAACTCACCTTTTCCTTCACATTTATCTATCCTCAGCAAGGAGAAGGGTGACAATAAAGGGCTGTTGCTTCATGAGGAAGGAACCGCACAGTGGGTGCCAAAATTTCTGGGATATTTAGTTTGATTTCAAATGACTTCTGGGTTTTTAGTAAGGTGCCTGAAAAACCACACTTGCCAAGGTCCTCACACTCATATTGCTGCTGCTGCCATTACCGGTTAAATTTCCTCTGGACACAGAAGGGAGAAACAGTGGTGGTGGGAAGGTCTGCTGTTGGACTGAGCTAATTGTGAGCTAAGCCTGAACACCAGAGAGGCTTTGACATGGCTCCATGTCAATTGATCCAACATTTCCATTCTGATGAGGTTCATTCTTGGAACTTTGGCTGCATCACTACCTGTGTGCTAAAGAAGAGACAGCGATGCACTGCACAGCTTTTCCACCTGAGCACAGAATCTGCATTCAAGCCAAGTAAGGCACAGACTCGCACTTTGTGGGTGCCAGCTGTGTTTATCGTCACACTCTGCTTCCCACATTCTTGCACAGCCTATGTGTCTTCATCAGCATGCCAGCTGAGAGTGTCTGCTGGCCCACCCAATGTCTTGCTGAGGAATAATCATGCTACAGCTTGCAGAACTGAATTGGGGAAAACAACGTTGTGAACAAGAAGCCTTTGCAATCACTCACCCAGCAGCCTCTAAGGTGAGAAAGCAGTTCCTGAGGCCTAACATAGTCTAGCAAATAGCAAATAGCAAATGTAGCACCGCCAAATCTTAATTAACTGGCAGGGGCAACGATATCTGTCGAATTCAACAAGATTCTCTTTTCCCCTGGAATGTTGTCCTTCCAGGTCTCTCCTCTCCCAATGCTGGGGCCACTGAATCCCAAGCAAAGGCCATCAAACAACCCAACAGATATGCTAAAGTTGTAGGCTGAATTGAACTGTGCTTGGGCTGAAGGTGTTGTGTGACTGCTTTTCCAGTCATCTACTTTCAACCCACCTCGACCACTCCATCGGTAAAGCAACCATGGCAAATTTGAATGAACGGAGTGTGTGTGGAAGCATTAAAGGTATCCCCTGACAATTAAGTCCAGTCGTGTCCGACTCTAGGGTATGGTGCTCATCTCCATTTCAAAGCCAAAGAGCCAGCGTTGTCCGAAGACGTGTGGCCGGCATGACTCTCCTTGCCGCAGCGCGTAGCATGCAGCTGGAACACGGAGCGCTGTTTACCTTCCCGCAAGCGGTACCTATTTATCTACTCGCATTGACATGCTTTGGAACTGCTAGGTTGGCAGGAGCTGGCCAAGTAACGAGTGCTCACCCTGTCGCGGGAATCGAACTGCCGACCTTTCGATCGACAGCTTATGGTTCAGCGGTTTAACCCGCTGCGCCACCCGC
Organism: Plestiodon gilberti rubricaudatus; assembly: GCA_026170595.1. NCBI lineage: Eukaryota > Metazoa > Chordata > Lepidosauria > Squamata > Scincidae > Plestiodon > Plestiodon gilberti. Next base: position 46,213,109 of record JANXHW010000002.1, read on the forward strand.
TGGCCTGGAAGCATTTTACCATGTGCCAAATTGCACATATATACATTCGACCCACATTTCAACTCACCAGTTTGGTTGTGTGGATGGGCTCTACATGTCCAGTGCTGATACAAGAAGCCTAGCTGGTATACACTCGAGACTTCCTGCATTGGTGCTACTATGCTGCCTGTATGTAACTTCCAAAATCAATGTGGCTTTATGTATACATAAAGATATGAGCAATTCTTGTTTTGTTTTGTTTTTCTTTAGGGTAATTACTCAGGGAAACAGCAACCTAATTATGAAAAGAAGAAAGAGTACATCATTTTAGTTATGGAACAGAATGTACTGCATAATATAGTAAAAAAAATGGAGGAAGGTAACATGTTTATGAGTAGCGTCAAAATCCACCATTCCCCCATGTCATAGGCTTTCCCGACTTGCCTCCACCCACCACAAAGTAATCTTTATTTTCTGAGCAATGTGATTTATACAATAGAGATAGCATTATGCATGCTGAGATATGGCATGAGGATTATGCATGCCAAGGTATTGCAACTGCAGTCTCTGTGGACTAATTAAAATTGTGTGGAAGGAGAATTCTTGTTGATTTTGCCGGGCCGTAACTTGTGAGTAAGTCTTAAATAAATTATGTGTGTCTACTGCAGTGGCTAAGGTGGAGAAAACGCTAATAGAGCTACAATCAGGCTAATAAGGTGGATGTTCCAGGTCTATAATTCTACATTGATAAAGCTCCTTAGAACAAAAGGCTTTGAGAAAGCACCGGCTGTCAGGCAGAAGTGCCTATTTGAATATTTTCGAATTTATACCAGCATCTGAGGCCAGATCACTTTTCAAGACAGCTGAATAGATATTTAAGAACATTCAATAGTACTAATTTGTGTCTATTATTTCTTTCTGCCTCTCCAGCAGCTCAATAATTGAAATGCTGAATAACAGTTTCCCTCCCGCTAAATTGTAATGATGCCCTTTATAATCCTTGCTTTAATGCAGTTCCTGAACTTTAGAAAGGTTGCTTACTGCCAAATGTCAGTTCATCACAAGCAGCTGCAATGGAAACCCTCTTGTTTTATCATCCATTATGCCAAATAAAATTGGCATTGCCCAGTGATCTTGCTAGATGAGTGTCTCTGATTTACTAAGAAAGACAATGGAGTGAAGGCAACTGGCTAGGTCTAATGAGCCCAATGGATGTGTCTTTAGATGAGGTCATTGCCGATAAATGCACAAGGCAAGCTTTGGGTTAAAACTGGGCCACATGTATTGAAATTAGTGTCAATCAACAAGATCTTGAAAACTCTGCAATGAGTCCTCCAGTTTCTCTTGAAGGTTTCTCTAAGATGCTGAATTGTGCTGCCTCCCCCAAGCCAGAAAGCCTTTGAGGTTGGCTTTTGAGGTTGGCTTTGAGGTTGATTTTACAATCCAGTCCCGAGGGGTTACTGGCCAGCATCTCTGAACCAGACAGCCTCTTGAGATTGGTTCTTGTTCCCCCTATGACTCTTGCTTAAATCAGGATGCACACCAAATACCTTTTCCTACTCCCTTTCGGGCTGTATACCTACCAGTTAACCAACCTGGCTCATGGCACCACACCATTAGAACAATCTAAGGTAGGTGGAAAAACTCACCAACAGACAATCAGGTGAAGGAAAAACATTCCCACCCAGCTCCAGCCTCAGACTATACCAATGGGTGGGTGGGAGGGGGGGGGGTCAATGAAAGGTTGCAAACTCAGAGAGCCAAAAAGGATGAGCCAGGCTTACTGCTGACCAGCCCCCCCCCACACCATACTAACACCCAATTGAGTGCTGCAATTCTCCTACCCTTCCTCAAGTGAGGAAAGGACAGGACAAAGATGCCCCTGCCTACACAATGGTGGTAGGAGGTGATATTCTGGACTTTGGTTTTACCTAAAATGGCTGTTGTAGGTGATGGTAGGGAAGTGGAAGGTGGGGAAGGCATGATTGAAGTCCCCCAAAACAAGTAACTTTGAAACAACAGGAGGCATCCAATGAAACTGACTGACAGGGGATTTAGAATGGAGAAAAGGAAGTATTTCTTCACACAATGCGTAATTAATTAATGCGTAATTAATCTTTTGAATTCCGCAACAAGATGTGGTGATGGCCACTAGCTTGGTTGGCTTTAAAAAGGGATTAGACAAATTAATGGAGGACAAGTCTATCACTAGCCCTCTTCCGACATTCTGAAAGAGTGGAGATGCTCCGTGCTGACAGAATGCCAGCGAGCCCTGCTCCTATCTCCACCATGCTCCGTAGCCCTGCTCATGCTCTCCCCATCCTTAATCTCTTCCCATGAAGAGTGTGTGTCAATGCAGAGAAACACTCTCCACAGAGGGAGCAGGGCTACAAAGTGCATTGTCAGCAGGGATATTCCGTAAGCGTGAAGAGTCTCCACACTTACTGGACTTCTGGAGAGGGCTACTTGCTACTAGTGGGGATGGCTTTATGCCACTTCCAGACTACAGCATGTCTCAGGGGAGCAATGGGGGGAAAGAGGCATGCCTTCATCTCCTGCCTGTGGATTTTCCAGAAGCATCTGGTGGGGCCACTGTGGGAAACAGGATGCTGGACTAGATGGGCCTTTGGCCTGATCTAGCACGACGTCTCTTAAAAAAATGCATTTGGTAAACTTTTATTTATTTAAGAATATTTGTATGCCACCTTTTCAAGGTTTCTCAAGGTGACTTGTATACCTCTGAATCTGCCTATCCGATTAAATTTTCCAGGAAGGCTCTCTTTGTGGGTTTTGCCACCTTCGAAGGTTTGGTTGGTGGTAACTTGTGAGAGGGCCTTCACTGGGCTGCCTGCACATTGTGTGGAATTCCTTGCCTTGTGGGATTCAGTTGTCAATTTTCCTTTCCTGCCAGAGTTTCATCACAGACTGGAGACTTGGCCTTCACCAGCTCAGTGTAAAACTGTTTTACTGCCTTTCTTGATTTCTGCTTTTGAGTTTGCCTTTGTCATTCCTGTAGCTTGTGATTTTACAGCTGCTTTTAAAAAAACGTTGTTTCATTTTGCTTGTATTTAAAATGATTGTGTGTCATCCATCTTGAATCTTATGAAAGCAAGGAGGAATATAATCTTTTATTTTTAAAAAAAATTCTGACAATTTATATCTTGCTTTCTTCCCCTCAAAGGGGCACCAAGGCAGTTGATATCAATTAAAATTACAAAAATGCAATATAAAATCATCAAAATGATGACTGCAACTACAGTACTGATCTCCATTGCAAATGTAACATCTATAATAATATCAAAATGGATAAGTTGGAGAAACTATTGCCCCACATCAGTGTAGAAATTACTGTATATTTTCTCTAGTTTTCTCACACCAGTAGCTCTCCTTGAAATAGAAAACATGACCCATTGACAGATTAAAAATAAAATGTGATATTTTCCAAGTTCCCTTTATTGTCAGCAACTGTGCCCCTTTTTCCTGGGAAGAACAGATTCACCAGACTCTCTTATGAGCTATCATTATTTCTGAAGATACAAGCACATACAGGCTAATGCTATTACCCACTTCAGAAAAGAACAATTCCAAAGATTAATACAATCAAGTTGCTACAGTTGTACTAAGTAAATTACTGAAACTTTGATTAGTTGTTAAGTGTTTCATTGTCTAGTTTGGAGTTGATTTTAAAGTAAAATCAGGAACCACGTGAGGGGCAGCAAATCCTAATTGAGCCCAGAGCATGATCAGTGTTTCCCAAACGTTTTTGACCTGCAGCTCCCATGACCATTGGCGACCATTGGCTGCGACTCCCTATTACATTATGTTGATGCCTGCCAATTGGTATTGCACTGTTTTCCGAGATGATTCCATGGCACTCCACAGCTCCCCTGGCTGGTTCCTGTGGTTCCCCTGGGAGCCACACCTCCCAGTTTGGGAACCACTGAGTTAGGTGTTCAAACCCTTTATTACCTTGCAATTTTTCGAATTTCAAGTGGCCATCAGCTGCCAATTTTTTAACCACAATGTAATGCCCCAGGTGCTGTATGACTGGGGCACTGCATTGAAGAGGCATTACATTATGGGTAAAAAAAAAAAAACTGCCAGTACGGCTACTGAGAAGAGCTCTAGGCCATTGCCACCACTGCTGTCCTAAGCCTAACACCAAGGAAAGGCCCCCAAGGGTTTGAGCAGGGATTACCTTGGTCAAGGGGTGTTGGCAACCCAAGATTTCCCAGTTCTCAGTGGTCATGCTGGCAGCTGTGTCATATTTCTCACCCACAATGCAAGGCCCCTGCCCTGATGCAGTGTCTCAATCATACAACGTTTGGACAGGAACATTGCATTGTGAATAAAAAGATGTCAGACACCAGTGCAGCTGCAAAGACTGGGTCTACACCATGATGACCCAGTTCTTCCCAGGGGCATCAAGGCCTAGGATCAGTGGTAAGTCCTGCAAGGGTGCTGGAGCCCTGCAGCTGCCCAAAGATGTTGCATGGCGACACCAGGCTTGAACATCAAATAGGGCACTCTGATTATATGTGACATTGGCGCCCTTATTTATGCTTAATTTGAATTCAGCATTTAAAATCAATTTAATAATGAAGCAGAGTAGGGAGGTTCTTTCATCCCTCCTTTTAATATACAGCACACATTTTATACCATCCTCTGATGGTTTTGTGAGCATGCAGTTAAACTGAGGGATTATGCTTCATTCACCAAGGGTGGGCAGTTGGACTGTACTGGAACCTCAGACTCTCAAATAACAGTATTAATGGCTGGATGTTATACTGATTAGATTTAGTTGGCTGTAAAGCATGCAAGTGAACTAAATCTCGCTGGCTGTGCTATATTTGCAGTCCAGCTTTGCCCTCATTACAAAACCATCATTCATTTACTATGTCGGCAGGCGATGCTTGAGAACTTCATGCCTAGGTTTCTTGTGCGAGAGAATGAATAACCTTCTCATATCATTAAAGCATAGGAAAATCAAGACTGAGAGGCATTCTGAAAATAATAATATCCAAGCACATCAATGGCATCCATAGGGCATCGGTCCCTGAACAACAGTTGTCGTCAGCCATGATGTTTCAAGTCTTTATATTTAAGAAGGAAGAAAGAAGAGATGTAAAGAAGGCTTTAAGAAGATATGTGGTTGCAATTCAAGGCAAAATAGTTGATTCATCCAAGTGGGGGTATATGTTAAATCAGGAGTGGCCAACCTTCCACCATTAGGGCCTCTGTGTTCTTAAGAGTTGTGTGGAAGACAGAATCATGGCAGCTGCAATTGCTGATGGTGCTGCTAAAGCTGCTGCACCTGCTGAAATGCCCTCACCTATACAACCATTAAAGGGCCAGGAGTATTTATGCTGAAAGGTTGGCCACCCCTGGGTTAAATTCTGCGGCTTTAAAGTGGACATCATGTGGATTAGTGTCACTATATGAGTCAGTCACTAGGGTCGCTTCCACACTAAAGCTACCTAGTGTATCAGAGGCATTGCTTTTCCGGAACCAGCTGCGTAATTAGTGAAAAAGGAGGTTCCACAAAGAGGCAAAGGAAAAGGAGAGCACTGATAAGGTTGCCAAGAGACTGGGGAAGGGACAAACATGACTTGAGAGAAGCTCAATCCCCATCATACTTGTCAGCAGGGCCAACTCAAGGCATTTTGCTGATTTCATTGTGACTCCTCTCTCTCTCTCTCTCTCTCTCTCTCTCTCTCTCTCTCTCTCTCTCTCTCTCTCTCTCTCTCTCTCTTTCTACTAAGAAGTGAGGGAACAAAGGATGGGGATTCCAGAATAAAGGGCCAGAGTGGAAGCATTCTTAGATCACTTCGCTTTCAATGTGCATGCTTTCCTATTCATTTCCATCAAGAGAAAATGGAAGGTATTATAAAGCCGTACAATATAATCAACAAGATTATATCCTATTTTCCCACTTTATTTTCCCACTTTATTCCATGACATAATTCCCAAAGAAAGTGATCGTGGCTAAAATGGAAAGACAATCCATTTAAAGTGGAAAAAAAAATCCCCCCACAAACTAATGAACTCTTGTTTCTCCACAGCACATTGGTACCGTGTGATAGTCAATGCCGCTAAAATTCATATGGCAAGAATTTACTACTGAGAGACCATCCTTTATTTCATTCATTTACATTGTCACCTGTGCTTTCATGCTTCAGGGTGTTTGCCAGCCAGCAGCAGCTAGTGGCTTTAAGTGTTATTCCGCTGTTTATTTGGTATTGGGTTTCTTTCTGTGAAGGATCTGAAATTGCCACCGCGAGAGACAGAAAGTTGGCTGAGAGGGACCACTGGGAGAGCAGCACAAACTACAAACTTGAAATAAGAGACAAATATTTATTAATGAGAGTGAGCAGCAACCACAACAGGCACTCGGGGAAAGTGTGGATTCTCAATATGCCATGCTCTTCAAACAGTTCTCTAAAGGCTCTGATTTGTTTAAACACAAGCTGACTTTAGTTTAATAATAACTAGAGGGGATGTGGAAGTCTAGCAGTCCAATCCACAAGCCAATCAAGTTGACACTTTTGAGTACACGCCAATTTTAGTCCAGCTGGAGTTAATGAGACTCCGTGGCCTTAAAACACAATTGTGGGTTGGGCTGTAATTATAAGAGGCCAGGCTGGATGACAGCGACAATCTTTTCTGACCCTAAAACTTCTGCTAATATCCAGAAGAAGGGTAAGGAGGTGGAAAGAAGCAGTACATGTTTAACTAAGCATTGCTTTCAGAGCTGCTAGCTATATTCAGGAGCAAAGTGAGACATGATGGACCTACGTAATAAAGCGTGGGCAGTTCCATGTGGGAGTGTGCACTGATTTCTCAACCTGTTTTGTGTCTGGGTGTATTTGTATTAGCTGCTAGAGGATAGCAAGCCAAACTCTATCCATGCCACATCTCTGCAACCTCTCACGTACTGGTAGTCCCACCTGAAAAAATATATTGTAGAGATGGAAAAGGGCAAACAAAATTGTGAAGTAGGAGTAAAAGCATTTGGGTCTCTTTAATGTAGGAAAAAAACAATGACTCAGGGGAAGTGGAACAGAGGTTAATCAAATTATTCATGATATAGAGAGAGTGGGGGTATTTTTACCCCTCTCCTGTAGCACAGAATTCAGGGTCACACAATGAAATTAATTGACAGTAGACAGAAAAAAGAAAATACTTCTGGACACAATGCATATTTCCTTTCAGGGATTCTCTGCCACAAGATGTGTTGATGGTCGCTGGCTTTGATGGCTTTCAATGAAGATTGGCCTATCCAGGAGTGAAACAAGGGTGGAGTGGAGGCAAGTAGTTCTGCAAGACTCCGTTACACTGGAGTCAGGGCCCCTCCCCCTTGCTGTTGGAGCCATTCCAGCAGCAACAGGGGAGTGTCCTGCGTGTTGCCTTTGCCGCCAGAATGGCTCCAACAGCAAGGGGGAGGGGCCGCTGACTCCAGTGTAACGGAGTCTTGCAGAACTACTTGCCTTCGCTTCACACTTGTTATGCCTCTGGGCCTATCCATGGTTATTAGCCATTTGCTATGTGGAACTTCTCTGTTCAGAGGAACTGTTCAGAATATTGCTGGGTGGTGGAGAGCTATTGCTTCCATGGTTGGCTGGTGGGCTTCTTAGAAGTATCAGACTGCCAACTATGGGAAACAGAAGCTGGACTCGTGTGCCTATGGTTTGATCCAACTCCCTCCATTTTGTTTGGGAATGGTAAGAGCTTCTTCACCCTCTATGTTGTTTTAGGTGTGCACCTGAGAGTTTTAAGCATACATCTAAAAAGGTAGGTGAAAGTGATAAACAAGGTTGGTTCAAGACCTCCTGGCATGCCAAATGTCAACCCCCCTCCCCAAATCCGGCACAGCTAGTTGTCACTCCTCCTTTTGCTCCATGAATTTGAAAAGAATGAGAGGAGTGGAACAGAAAAGGAAATATGGAGGAGAGAAGAGTGATGGGCTACAGCAGTATTTCGCAAACTGTGGGTCGGGACCCACTTAGTGGGTCACGACCTGATTTCTGGTGTGTCCCAGGTGATGGAAAGATCAGATAAGTAATTGCCACAAGTCCCGAAGCTATTCAAAAATCATGTAGCTGCTAATTTCCGTTCAAAGAGCTGAACTTCTGCAGTTTGCAAGGAGCTGAGCTCCTGCAGTTTGCAAGCTTGTGTAAATATAGGGAGATAAATATTTGTGCATCTTGTAAAGCTAGGTGGGTCTCGATAGAGTGTTATTTTAAAAAGTGGGTCCCTGTGCTAAAACGTTTGAGAACCACTGGGCTACAGCATCAAATCCAGGGAGAAGAAGCAGGTCCTCTGCTAATCTGCCTCCTGATGCAACTACTTCAGTCAGCCTTAAGACTGAGCTACATTGTCCGCGTCCGCGTCCATGTCGTGTCTGCATTCCGTGCGCATCTGGTGTCCCACCCTCAGGTCAAACAACGGCTCTGATTGGCCGGACACAGCGCGGATGCAGCAAAAGTCGAGGTGGCCTCGATTTATGTTGCGTCTGCGCTACATCCGGCCAATCAGAGCCTGTTGTTTGACCTGGGGGCGGGACACCAGACGCGCACGGAACGCGGACGCGGACAATGTAGCTCGGGCTTCATACACTAGCTGACCTTGATGATAAACATGTCATTGCAGATACAGTATGTGTATCATGCAGATAACCTTGTAAGGGAGCTGGGTTTGACTGGAGCTCACTGTACTGTACAGTTCATAGCAAACATGTGAATTTGTGAGATGGCCTTCAGCATTTGTGCCTTTGGTAAGCTTTAAACTTAGCACCAAACTTCTAGAAAGTGATTTACCATCTGCTGAAGCCTTAAGGTAAGTATGCATGCCAAGCAATCACTCAGTAAAGATTGTTCTCTATCTTCTTTCCAGACAATCTTGAATGTGGTTGCATTTCATTCCCCAAATTGTGTTAAATTTCCCTGTGACTGACTTTAGTCAAGAGAGCAGAGTGAAGGATATGTTTTGAAAGATCTCCCCTCTCAGCATTTACTTTTTTATTCATTTGAAATCTGGAAGCTCACTGCTCTGTGCTATATGTGATCTATTGGGTCAAGTTCTGCTTGATTAATGCACAATTTTAGTATTTTTCTTCCTCCCAACCTGCAAACTGCTTTCCTTCAGTGATTAAAAAATGAGGACTTGGCACTCTTAAGCACACACACTGATGTTCCAGACTCAAATTTATCTTGTGTATTTGAAAAATAGCCCTATAAACTCTAGCACATCTGAAAGCTTTACTATGTGTATTCCAAGGAGCACTGACAGAAAGCATAGAGCTGAAATCTTTGGTCAAGCTTGCAAAAAGATTAGCGTCCACCATCCAGGGAGCATATTAATAGTATGTGCGAGAGAGAGAGAGAGAGAGAGAGAGAGAGAGAGAGAGAGAGAGAGAGAGAGAGAGAGAGAGAGAGAGCGCTGACAAGGGATCTGGTTGTCTGATATGCTTATATGCTGCTGTGTTTACTCAGAAGTAGATCTCACTGAATTGAATGAAGCTTACTCCCAAGAAAATGTGCATTGAAGAAGATCACTAACCGGCACATGGATTTTCATTTGCCTGTCTCATTGATCCATCAGAGAGGCCTTCTCACAGTCTCCACTGCCTTCTGAAGTCCATGTGGCAGTGATTCCTGAGAGGGACTTCTCAGTGGTTGCCCCAAATATGTGCTAACTCCTTCCCACATGAGATGCAGTTGGTGCCTTCTTTGTCAACTTTTCAGTGCCATTTGAAGGCCTATTTATTTCAAGAGAAGTTTGTTAGCTTTTTCTGATCTCCCAGTGCTGTTTGTAGCTTAATTTTTCATACTCTCTGTAGCTGTTTATTTTGCTGATTACCTGGGTCCCCCATTGTTTTATTGTTATTTTAGGTTTTTTGTTTTATATTAAAATATGCAGCCATAAGATTTCCAAAATTTAGGGGAGGGATTCTGGAACCGCACTAGAATTTAGGTTGGCTCTTACTTTGCTTCTGACTCTTGGTGTGACAAATCAGGATGACATTCGAAAAGGTCCCATTGCTTCAGCTGACAAATCATGTTTACATGAAATGTGCATGTGCATTCTGTGCATTCTGTGCATGTGCATTACAGTGCATGTGCAGTCTGGCAATATGACAGCATGTTGGACCGTCTGCATTCTAAACTTTTTTGCTCCAAATCCTTGCTCTTGACTGCAGTCCCAGCTATTGCAATCCTAACTGCAATCCCAGCTATTGCAGCAGTCCCTGAAGCTCTCACGCTAACCGTAGGTGTTTCCCTGACACAGCACAGCAGTTCTGTTTGAGGGTATCATCGGTATATACGTCCACCATGCTCCAGTGCCCGGCCTCATAGGGAACCTTTGACCAGTCTAGATTCAAGGAAATCCATCCAGTACAAGTTAGGTCACTAATAAGGCAGGCTCAGGGACAGGGACTTTCATTGTACTGACTAACTTATGACTGCTCAGAGAGTAAAGTCATGCATTATCTTCACCTGGGATATTGGAGAGATTGGGGCTTGTTATAAGGAAATGGCCGGAGGTCAGCCAGTGGAACTGGTTCATGACTGTATGTTCCTTTTTGTTTTCTTTACTTAGCATGATAAATCTTCTGTTGTTAGATATTCATATGGTATGCCTTTCATTTACAAACAACACACCCCTAGCAGACTAAGACAAATGACTCGACGTACGCAGGCAGCAAAAATGACACAGGGAAAAAAAAACCTATATCTATCATGTGAAGGTCCATCATGTGCAGCAACCTGTGAAGATATATGGAAAAAAAAATCCAAAGAGAGTTTCAATGTTAGAGGCACAGGAGTCTGCCGTCTACCGAGTCAGGCCATTGGTGCATCCAGCTCAGTCAGCAGCGGAGGGCTGCCTGGGGCAGGGGGCGGTGGGACCCCGGGCGGCACACAGGGGGTGAAAAGCATGCTGCAGTGGTGTTAGAAAAACGGCCACACAGCTCATATGATTGGCCCACCCAGTCTCCTAGGAGCTCTATTCTACTAAAAAACCCACAAAAAACGCTAGGGTGGGGATGCCACCGGCGCGGGTGGGGCTGGTGCCAGAGAGGCTAGCTACGCCTCTGAGCTCAGTCTTGTCTATGCTGCTTGACAGCATCTCTCTAAGGCAGGGATTCTCAACCTTTGGAGGCCCGGGTACCCCCTATCACAGTCCAATTTTCTGAAGTATCCCCTGCTCATTAATTGCTAATTAATTGGATCAATTAATTAGCTAATTAATCATTAAAAAAGTACTAAAACAATTTTAAATGTGAAAAAATGTCTTACTTAATTTTGTGTGTGTGTGCGTTGTGTGCGTGTGTGTGTGTGTGTGTGTGAGAGAGAGAGAGTCAGACAGACAGACAGACGGGGGGATTGCATTTAAGTTCTAATTAACAAGTAATTAACTACTGATTGATGCTGATAAGGGGCAGGCTCTGGCGTACCCCCTGCCATTGGTCCGCGTACCCCTAGGGGTACACGTACCACAGGTTGAGAACCTCTGCTCTAATTTTTCTGATGGATAGAGCTTCTTCAGTTCTATCTGGCGATGTTGGGATTGCCGCTAGGACCTTCTTCATGCAAAGCAGGTGCTCTGCATCTAATAATTTTAGACTTGATTGGCCAAAGATTCAGGGTGCATTTCCCTTAATGCAGTCAAGATACAGAACCAGAGCCAACGCTGGGCCGCGACTCGGATGTATATGTACATCTTCCATGGAGTAATGGATTCCGGCTTTGCTGCAATTTTGGATGTCCCTGACATTGCAATGAATCATGCCCAGAAGCTACATGTGTATACTGGAGCTCCCAAGTAACTTCGGCACCAGACTATTTCCTTAATAATAAAAAAAGGAAGTTTTATCCCCGGCACTAAAATGCAGATAAGAAAACTGTTATGATTTTCGGCTTGTTTTCCACTCCTCTGTAAGAACTCACACCAGGTAACAAATCAATGTAGGCAGGCAAGAAATGAAAGACTATATGTCAGATATGATTTCTCGCAGCTTCTTGATAAGGGGAGCCTTTTAAACTGTACATTAATACAAAACTATTAATATCCCTTGCTAGGTGTTAGATAAAAAAAAAAACATGTTGCTGAATTCACACTTCCCACAAAGTCTGGTCTTTTAAGAAGATTATTTTTTGACAGTATAATTAGTTACAGTTTAAAAAAAAAAATCAGACAGTAGAATTGTATGAACTGTGTGTGTGTGAATTCCCCTGCAATTATTTTCTCTCCTAATAAATAATATTTGAACTAGCATGTTCATATTCTTAAATGAGCATCTCTCAGTCAGACCTGCAGCTAATCTGGCTTTCCGAAAATAACAGGCAAATTGCCCTGGAACATTATACAAGTCTCAGGTGGTGGAAGCTATTTGACTATCCTGCAGCTATTTATTGGATCTAAATGGAAAAAATGGTGGAATATTAAAATTAAATCTAGATAGCTGTTCCCATCATGGCAAATGAAGAACAGAAAAATTGGGTCCAGATGATTCCAAGATTTCACTTTTTAATGTTCTATACAAGCATTTAGGACTGAACTGGGGCAATTTTGTGCTAGGGTGTCCTAAGGAAAAAAAAATGGATTTACTGAACCTACTCTCAAACATTACTATACAACGTGGTATAATGAATAAGCCTCAGTGTATTCATTTTACTACTGCGGAGGTGTGATGCAACTGTCAAATATTGACCCTGGTTTTTGTAAGAATGGGAATACTGAAAGTAGACTTCTTCCAGACAACTGAAGAAACACATTTCTTTTCTTTAGTTCTATCTTTGCCTCAGTCCTGATCTAGTGTGAACAGAGTACCCTACCCATTAAATTGATGGATTTGGAGACGTTAATGTATTGTGTATATGTTGTTACTGGCATCCTTTTGAAAACATGTGTAACATGCACACATGGGGGGAGCGATCCTGTGCAGGGATAGATCCTGTGTTGAAGCTAATGTCTGTGTGATTCGGTGGTGAAAGATGACTGAGGCCGCAAAAGTCAAAGTGCTCAAGAATCAAAGCTGGGGGGTTGAGCTGGAACTCCTATGTTAACACACTCACTTCTTAGGCTACACAGGGGGAAATTCTATCACTAACATGCATACATGAAGGAGCCCTAAGGAAACCCTAAGGTTTGGAGGAAGAAGGAGCTATAGGAGGAGACAGAATAGAAACCCCTTACAAGGAGAAGGGTTAGAGCAAAAGGGGGGAAATATGGGGGGAGACATAAGCAGATTAGTGACAGTGTGGTGGGGAAGAAAAACCATACTTGGTTTTGTCACTTTAAAACAAATCAAGGTGCATATATAGTCCAGCACTGAAGAAGTTTTGCAACATGGCATGGCAAGACCACATGCCATGAAGGAAAGGGACCAATGTTGTTGGTGGGAGAATGGGAGAGTGCTCCAGTGCAATTCTATTCATGTTGTCTCAGAAGTAAGTCCGATTGAGTTCAGTGGTGCTTACACTCAAGTAAGTATACATAAGACTGCAGTCCTAAAGAGTAAAACACACACAGAGAATAAATATAGAAAGCAACTTAAAAAATAGGTGGCCAAGTGGGGCAGGCATAGAGGAAGGAGTTCTTCACAAGTGCAAAGATTCTGCAAAATAACTTTCCATATAATATTAATTATTGCAACGGATGCACTTGCTCAGGTAGGTGACCTGCAAACCCTCCCCCCCCATGAATGATACAATTTGAAAATCAAGAAAATATGAATGATTGAATGATTGCAAATTGTGTGATAACTCCTATGAAAAAGGATGGGTTTTCTGTATGCAGAGGAGTGGTCCATGCAATTTCATCAAGTGTCTCATTATAGTATGTTCTAAGATGGCCTTCATACTTATTTGAATGTAGTTGCCCATCCCATCCTCCATGATTGTTTTTGCAGTTTTCCAAATTTAGACAATTCCATCCTCAGGGAATGATGATGATGATATTGATGATGAATAGCACTTTTCAACAAAAAAGATAACATTTTACACCCACCTGAAATTTTTAAAAAACCAATGGTTTCCTGTTCCAAAGGGGTTCACAATCAGGACATGCACACATGAGAGAGAGAGAGAGAGAGAGAGAGAGAGAGAGAGAGAGAGAGAGAGAGAGAGAGAGAGAGAGGCCAACAGCTACTGGACGAGACACTATGCTGGGTTGAATAGGAGCAAATGCTCTATAAGCAGAAGAGAGCCACCACTTACCTTTACCAAGTTAGCATGGGATAAAGAAAAACAGGTTTTGCTTTATACAGGTTTCCTCCTCATTAACAATGGTTCGGTTAACGACTATTCGCATATATGATGGCAGCAGTCCCCCAGTACAGTACCTTAAAAAAAAGTTGCTGCCACTTTAAAAGCACAATTAAGTCAATGTAATACAGTGCAGTTGTAATAGGGAATGAATGGCAAGTACTCCAGATGCGTCTTTTTAAATCCCCAGCCCATCTGCTGTTTGGTGCTAAACATCATAGCGCTAATCTAGTGCCAAACAGCTGATGGGCTGGGGATTTAAAAAGATGCGTCTGGAGAACTTGTCATTCATTCCCTATTACAACTGCACTGTATTGCATTATGTAGGCTATACACGCTATACCAAAATCAACCACTAGATGGTGCTGAAGACTCACTTAATGACGGATTCACTTTACAATGGAATTTCAAGAACCTTAACCAGGGGACATCTGTAGTGTGTTTACTTAACTTGCAAGAGATGCATCTCCCAAGGAGGTGGTCATCACTTGCATTTATAAATGGCCACCAATGAAGTAAAATCAGGGGTCAGTTTTTCAATGTTCCTGGTATGACTTGGGAGAGACACCACAGATGTGGCAGCAGCCATGTACATGTAATGTGGGTCCAAAGACCTCGTTTCACATTACAAGAAGTAAAAGTGCACAAGGGACTCATGCATCTCCTTGATGTTACTCCTCAAATGTCATGTGCGATAAAAGACAGTTGCACCTCTCCCCTACTGTGAAATGCATGAGTTTCAAATGTGTGTGGAAGTTGTCCTGGCGCAGGGGAGATGGGAAATGCTTGCTTTGCCTGCTATAACAGGCAGCAAAAAGCAGATGCTTTCACGTCACACAATCTCCAAAGCACTCTCACACACGTTCACCAAGCCTTAGTGGCCAAGCTTATATCACTCTGTTGTTAATGGCATATATTCAAGCCAAAAGCTAAAAATATTCAAGGAAACCACATTATTTTAATCATCCATTAAAAGAGCCACCAGCATTGTTTCTTAGGACATGCTGCCAATTACTAGAGGTGATTAGGTTTCAGACATCCCATGCCTCATGCGCCATTTTTCTGGTTTATCTTCACTTAGAAAAAAAAATAGAGTTCATCTGTTCGTTCAGTTATTCTCAGTTTTTTAGTGGAATGAATCTATATTGCTGTAAGTTTGCTTAAGCACAGCAAGTCTGGAGTAAGTGCTGTCCAGGTTATATTGATTGTTATTTTTGGGACGGGACATAGTGCAGTTTATTTCCTGGGACTGACAGAATTCCGAATGCCGCAAAACGCTCTAGCCTTCTTACCCAGGCAAATGGGGCACTGTTTTAGTAACTTGTCTGGAGCATGCCATTTCCTGAAGGTCAACCCAGACAGCTTCTCAGCAAAGAGAAGGACATTATCCATCAAAGTGAGATGACAGAAGTAATGCTTGGTCTCAAAGCTTATCAGAGGTATGTGGTGGTGTTTGTGAAATGTGTACAGTGGCCATATCTTTGGACTGACACCATAACAGAAACATTTGAAAGTCTCGCCATATCAACTGATAAGGGACAGTGAATGTTTGTTATTAATGACTGTGGTATGGAACTTATTGGAGATACTGTTGGTTATCAGGTGCTACAAAACTTTTTTTCAGATGACAAAAGGATGCATCTCTGTTGCAGTCATCCCTGCATTCTGACAGTATCAAGCTCTTTGTGATATTGGCATCCCTAATGCTGTTGTGTTGTGCTTTTTTATACGTCATGAACAAAAATATAATGGATAAGAATAGTTGTGACAGTGGAGGACACTAAATTGCACTGTTATGTTCATTTCTGCCCACTGTCCTATAATATATTTTTGTATTTAGACAATTTACAGTGCAATCCTGTTGACCCTTCGACAGGCGGAGCAATCACTCTGCCGGTCTCAGGTGTCACAAACATGCTGTAAAGCACGTTTGTGGCACCCGGCGAATAGGCAGTGCTGGTGCCAAGGCCAGCACCACTCTACGCGCCACAGAGTTAGAGCTGGTGCTGCCAGGGAAGGTGAGTTACCACCATCTCCAGTGGCTGCGGAGGTGATCTGGCACCAGAGTGAGGACTGCCGGCCTCCGTGCCAGTGGCCCTTACTCACGAGTCATTGTGAATGTGCTTTATGACATGTTCGTGATGGCAACATTTTAATGTTGCGCAGGATTGCACTCTGAATCTCATTGAACTCAATGGGACTTGCTTCTGAGTAGACAGGCATAGGATTGTGCTATAAGAAAAGCCATCAGAAATCTCTGTGGCTCAGAATGTTGCCAAGGCAGCTCTTCCAGTTTCACATGGGCAGACTGGAATAGGAAAGAGTATGCACATATGAATATGGGCTAAAACAGACGTGATGCAGAAAATATAAATTGCGTAGCCTCCAGTTTTATCACCCCAGCAGCTCTGGAGAAGACAATTTCTCTCTTTCTCTCTGCACTATTTTGCTGATCCACACCCCCCCCCCCCGGATATAAATGACCTGTATTATGGTTCTATTTTTTCCCCCACAGAAGGACTAACAACAGCTTCAGGGACACAATTTAGGGTAAAACTAGACATGCCACCATCACCAGGATTTGGTGCACAAGGAGGGGGTATAACCCTTTTCGCTGCATGAAAATCATTTTTCAAAGAAAGGAAATTTTCTGGAAAATTCCCAGGAAAACAACATATAGCTTCCTGGGGTAAATAGCAGCTGGAAGGGAGGACAAGAAAGGCATTTTAGTAGGAACCATGTCTTGTGGGAAAGCTCTGTCTTCCCCACAGCTTCAATACATCCACATCCAGACCCCTATGGAAAACTGTTGACTTGTTTCAGGTTGTGACTAGTTTGACTGCGAAAACGAGCTATTCTATGCTTTTTTACCAGTTTTTCTGCTCTGAACAAGATCAGAATCTTCTGCAACTGCTTTTGAGTAAGGCAGAATCACAAAGATGCAGTCACAGTTCTGCTGAATCATATATCCTTGGGCTTTGAATATATTATGATCAACACAGGTTTGGGTGTAAGACAATTGCTTGCAATGGACAAGATGACACACAAATTCATTGCGATCCTCTTGGGTGGATTGCATTTACACAAAAACCTTGCCTTGTAAAAACAATAACAATGAATCCATTATAATTTGCTTTCAACACTATCAAGTGTGGCCAGCACAGATACTATTTGAAACCTTTTTGACAGATGTTTTTGCTCAGTGATTCTATAAGTTCAAGCGGCAGCATTTGTTGCTCTTGGTCTTTTGACGGGAAGCTCAGGTGCATGAAGGAACAAGAGCAATTGAGCATTGTGGGATTTGAGTGACAGCCGGGGCTTTTCAAGGCATGCTCTGGCTTACAAAGTGGAGAGAAACTTCAGTTGTCAAATTGGCATGTGCCAGATGAAGAGGCTTTAGTCAGGGGCACCAGCTGCTCCGCAGGCACACCGACCTCCTGTGAAATAAACAATTAATACAAAAGCAAAGAGCACGAATATGCAGGCAAGGACTTTAATCCACGACAATCCCATATTGTGCTATTCTGCCGCGTCTTTCTGGGTGACAGGTGCCATAAGTCACTTTATGGATTAACCACAACATATTGTAGAAACAGAATGGGTGGGCTTGTCAATGAGAAGCAGGAGGAGGGAGGCAGGCTGAGGTCTGGGGAGAAATCCATGGAGAACGAAGTCTTCAGTAGAGTCTTCTTTGCTTAAGAAGCAATGATCTGGGCTCAGATAAATATCATTCCCTTTTGCAGCAATATCTGTAGGCAGAGAATTAAGATTGAAATATTTAGACCACTGCTGACAACGATAAGAGCGACTATCGCATGAAGCATGGCCTGTATTGAACAGCACTTGCTTTCTTACATGTTGTGTAAAAAAAAATCAATATACAGCAACACGACTGTTACAGGAGCAGCTTGCAAGGAGGTGGCTTCATCCTCGGTTCCTTCCACAGTTTGGGTAAGCAGGGACCATTGTTTGATAATTGAGGGATGTGACACTTGATTGAAACATGCCTTGCAAACTTAAACACACCTTACTGAGCCACCTTAAACTTACTCGCCATACGGTTAATCTGATGGAAATTTTAGATAGAAATGTTGGAAGGATTCTACCCGGGGAGCTGGCAGTACTGAACTCCCCTGCTTGAATGTTTACAAGCAGGATCGAGGTGAGCACAAATGTGTCTGTAGAAGTTTGAACTTTTAAGCAGAAATTCGCAGCTTGCAAAGGTTCTTTTTCCATGGAATCTGCCAGTGGTTGATGCTCGCAAAGGTATGGTGTTTTGTGGGCACATTTAAGCTTTTGCAAGAGATCAAACTGATGGTCCGCAAAGGAAGCCACAAAAGGCTCGAGCTTTGGCAGAGATTTGCTTGGACTGTCTGCAGAAGCTCAACTCGATTTCAGGTCAAATACTGGGATTCCCATGTATCCCTCATTTTAGGCCCTTCATCATGTCACAGGGGCCACATGACTGGTTCTGGTCTTGGAGCCTTCCCGGCTAACAACCCAATCCAATGCAAGTCCTAGCATGGTGATGCAGCCGCACTGATGGGATGCACACTGTATCCGGTGGGAGAATTTCGGGCCTTAGAGGCATTCTTGGGGTAAGGGAACATTTTTACCCTGCCCCAGGGTAAACCTACTTTGGCCCATTGGGTCTACTTGGACCTGCACCACCAGCAATTTCAGTGGCACACATCTGCGTGAACCTGGGTCTGGGGATTGAGGCAAGGAAGGGGGATAGGATATCGGTAGTGCCACTGCCACTGATACCGCATCCTTCCCGGCCTTGATCTGCCCTCCTCCCTACCCCATCTCTGTCCCCTCCCCACCACCCTACAACCCCCCCCCCCTTAGTGTCTTACTGGCACCAATGGGCATCCTCTAGCTGCTAGTGCGTGGACCCAGCTGCTTGCTGCTTGCAGCAGTTGCCAATCCTCAGTGACTGGCATGTTGTGTTTTGCGACAGCTGTAAAAGGTCTTATGCCCTGTAAGGCCCTAATGGAATTGGGCCATACGTGTGGTCAAAGTTATGTGTGATGGGACATAATTGGACGGCATTCACAGTTTTCCTGGCTCTTGAACAAGGAATCTTACTCCAGAGCAAGACTCCTTATCCTGGAGTGAGGGAAAATATGCATGCAAGCCACTATGTTCAGCATTTCCGTGCCTCATCCACAATGAATTTGTTCTTGAAGTGGGTGAGAAGCCAATGTTACACCAGATGTATGGGGCAATAATGGGCAGTGATAGCTGTGCAGCCCCTATAATGTGTACTTAGGTCCTTATTTGATTTCCTAGATTCCCACCGCTAATAGCCCAATCCTATCATCGGAATGCACTGCTGGAATCAGTGCAGACTGATTTAGGGCATTGCCAAATGCAGTGTGCTGTTGCAAGCTACCCTGTCACTGCCAGAAACGGTGAGTGGCACCAGTCATGCGGCAGTGACCCTCCCAGATCCCCCGGAACCAGTAAGTCAGCAACAAGGCAGGCCATGGGTGGGGAGGTGGAGGAATGTGGTGTTTAGGGGGAGGGACTGGGGGGGGCAGGAACGGGGGAGGAACCCAAGGGTGCATCCAGTGGCAATCATGCATGCTGGATCTTATCCCCTTTTTAAAACCTCCCCATTCCTTTTCTCTCCTCAGACATACACCACCAAAATGGGTGGTGTGGACCAAAGGTGGCCTGAGGGCTTACATGGAGTAAGTAAATATATATATATATATATATATATATATATATATATATATATATATATATATATATATATATATATATATATATATATATATATATATATATATATATATATATACCTCTCATTTGCCTTCAGGTCAGTGGCATACTATGGGGTGGTGGTGGTGCGACACACCACCCAGACAGGGGGGGTGACAAAGGCCGCAACTGTTTAAGCCAGTGGTGGCCAACCTTTCAACATGAATGCTGGCCCTTTAAATGGTTGCATAGGTGCGGGCACTTCAGCAGGTGCAGCTGCTTTAGCAGCACCATCAGCACTTGCAGCTGCCAGGATTCTGTCTTCTACACAACTCTTAAGAACACAGTATCCCTAATGGTGGAAGGTTGGCCACCCCTGGTTTAAGCTGAAGGGGGGTGGCCACATCTTTGGCTTCTCTTCCCCGTGATTGGAGAAGAGAAGCTGAAGATGCGGCTGCCGGCAGACTGGGGGTCTTTGGCTTCTTTTTCCTGATCAAAGACATGGCCGCCCCTGTCCCTACCTCCTGCCTTATAAGTGACGTCACTTCGGGGTGTCACCAGGCTGGAGGGGAGGTTGACACCCATCCTTGCCACCCCAAGCGGCAAGGAATCTGGGTACGCCACTGCTTTAGGTGACCCGCCACCATGGCATGTGCCTTTTTTAGCATGTCTGCATGGTATTGAGTGGTGGGGGAGAGGATTGGCCTCTAAGAGAGGCAAGCTGCCAGTTTTATCCAGGAGTGGCTTTTGTTCCACAGTCACCTGTCACTGAAGTAGCAGAGGCTCAGCCACCATACATTCTCAAAGATGTCATGCTCATTAAATCAATAGGCGAGATAATAGAGCTACTGTGCCTGACAGTGTGAAGTCAACTGGGAGGGCTGTAGCAATCTGTGTGCTCAGTGTTTGTTCAAATGGCAGGTACAGTAAATATTATTGGCATGTCTGGCTTGTAGAAGGGTCTTAAGCAAAAGGTCTTTCTGGAGTTTCCTTCATTTATAGTCTCAGAATTAAATGGTTTGATGGGGTGACTGTCTCTCTCGCTTGACTTCTACACGACTGTGCCCTAACTAGCTCTGTGCTTCATAATTTCTCCTCTGTCGGTCACTTTTTCTTATCTGGTAGCTAATAAGAAATGTCACGACTCAAATAGCCTCACCCTAAATTTGTGTCAGCAGCTCCAAAGCTGTGACATTAGGCTCCTTGATGACCCCCAGTATGACCACTAATTATGGAACTGGAATCGCTAACAAGTGTGTTACTGGACAGTTTTATTCATTGACCACTGCTGCTTTTCTTTCCTATGATCAGCTCACCAGGAATCTGAAATAAAACCTTTAGCAGTTCTGAGGGGAACAAACAAGCAAAAGAGATTTGTGGCTTTTGGGAAAATCTAACACAACAGGCCTACAAAATAGAGATGGTACGGAGTAGGGGAAAGAGGAAGAGAAAGGAAAATCAAGGAAGAGGTTGACTGAATAAAGGCCATCGTCTGGACCCCTTTTCATTATAAACCTGGAAAAAACTCACTTTATATCAGTGGGGTGAAGGTACTTATAAACTCAATACGATAACTCATGCTGATGTGGTTGTTTCAAAAGTAGATACTTCTTTTTAAAAACGATATTGAGCATTTGCCCAGTACCAAACTGCCATCAGGCCCCCATGCTTCACTGAGTTCCTGCGCCTAACCCAAGATTATGGGAGGGAGGGTGGTGGTGGGCAATGGAGAGTAATGGTAGGTGACAGCTTCTCTCACCATCTCCACCAACTACATCACTACCTGATTTACAGCCCAATCCTAACTAAATCCTCTCCTGCCAATGCAGCTGCGTCAATGGAACATGTGTGTTGAAACCGGGGGGGGGGGGACTCCCAGAGTCCGCCTCAAGGTAAGGGAACTTTGGTTCCCTCTGCAACCCTCTGCTGTCCCAATGAATCTCCTCAGATCTGCGCCAGCCATTTTGCTGGCACAGAACTGAGGAGACGAAGGGAGAGGGAATGGGGGAACAGGGTTAGGATCCTAGCACACACTGGTGCCACCAGGATCCAACCCCTCCTTCCTACATTCTTCCTCCTCCTGCCTTTCACTTCCCACACGCTCCCCGTTCCTCCTCCTCCCTGCCCCGTTCCTCCTACCACCCTCCCCCCCATGCTGGCTTACATGTGCTAATGTGGGTAGCCAGCTAACGGCAGAAGGCCGCTGCCACTGCTACTGCAGTGGCTTTTCCGAAATGGCCACCACATGAGGTCAATAGCCGGCTGCCGCAGCGGTCCTCTGACTGCTTCTGGCGGAAGTTCCAGAATGAGCATTTACAACAGTGGAACGATTGTTCTGCTGCTGTCGTAAAGCCCACTTAGGATTGGGCTGCACGTCAACCCCTCTGAGTTGGGCTATGACTTTTACATATTACAACAGCATAGTAAGCACTGTTCAACGTTCCTGTCCCTGTCCTATATGTAAATGCAGGAGAAAATGGGGATAAAGAAATAACACATAACATCTACTTTCTGCTACAAAAATCTGCGAAAATAATAATAATAAAGTCATGTAATTTTTCATCATTCTTCATCTGCTGACACTGTACAACCTATACCACCTACCTAGTACACGTTTAATGGGGTTACAATTGAAAAAAGTGGGAAAAATTGGAATAAAAACACATACCGCTCTCTGCTATTTCATTTTGGTTAAACACCAAAATCTGCGAAAAAATAAAACCATTTTATCCCACCTCTACCTATATTGACCCCATTAAAGCCTTTCTGTTCTCACATGTCATTTAAAGTTGTGTCTTCTCCCTCTGGGTAGGTGCCCACAGTAAAAGGGGAAGAGTTTGGCAGATAGATCTTCTGCAAAAGCTAAGCTTGTTGAATTATGTAATTAATAAAGTGGCTCTGCTTTAAACCAAATATTATCTTGTCTCATGCGATTTGTGTGTGGGGGTGCTTGGGCAAATGCATATATGAAATAGTGATGGAGATCATGTAAGCTACTAATTCAAAAAGACTTCACATAAGTGATCATAATCCAGTAAATAAAAAATCTGCCAAAGGAAAACAAAGCCTGTAATGGCAACAATCGACATCTCTCTTGTCTAATGTGTTTGCCTTGGCCAGTTCATTGCCAGTAAGAATGGATAGTCCTTTTCTTTCTTTCTTTCTTTCTTTCTTTCTTTCTTTCTTTCTTTCTTTCTTTCTTTCTTTCTTTCTTTCTTTCTTTCTTTCTTTCTTTCTTTCTTTCTTTCTTTCTTTTGGCAGGTGTTCTATAGATTTGATCGCCAATTCCTGTATTGTAGGAGGCCAGCCTCTTTTGTAGACAATGACTTGGGCATTGGAAGTGTGTTGTACCTACCTGCCCACACTTTCGCTAGTGAGAGTTACAGCCGGATCCTGTGTAACATTAGAGTGGTGGAGCGCGCGCTCTGCCACTCTAAAGCATCACAAATGTGCCGTAAAGCACGTTTGCAATTTGGGAGTAAGGGCTGCCGGCACGGAGTCCGGTAGCCCTCACTTCGTCACCCTTCAGACCCCGCGACCGCCGATGGAGGTAAGTCTTGGAGGTAAGTTGGTTCAGGAGCAGGCGGAGGACGGGCAGGGGCAGCCAGGGGGTGACCATTGGCCGGCCCGGGCTAGGATAGGGCAGGAATATTGGCAGCAAACTCCACCGATATCCTAAGCCCCTTCCCAGCCCTGGAATTTATTCACTTGATCCTCCTCCCCAAGCTGCCATTTCACCCTGGTAGCTCCCAAACCTCTGACAAAAGAAGTAGCTCCCA
This sequence comes from Plestiodon gilberti rubricaudatus, assembly GCA_026170595.1. NCBI lineage: Eukaryota > Metazoa > Chordata > Lepidosauria > Squamata > Scincidae > Plestiodon > Plestiodon gilberti. The sequence continues at coordinate 46,236,846 of JANXHW010000002.1, forward strand.
GAAGCCCAACGTCTTTCCACCCCTGTTCTATTGTATGTATTTGTGCAGTTTGAGCAACACAAATTAGCAGTTTGAACTCAGTAGTTCATAAAGGTGTAGTGGGTAAGTATGAAAGTTTTCTCTTGGCACCTAAAGCTAACAAATTTGGGAAACTTGCGTCTCCTTGGAAGAGTGTTCCATGAACAGGGTGTCGCACCTGAAAAGGAGCATTCTCTAATCTCTTCTGTATGTACGACAGGGGCTTAAATTCCTCAGATCAGTATTAGAGAATCACTTCCAGCCATTGTGTTTCAATATTTTCTCTTTTAAAGTCTACGTAGCCAAAATGTCTTTCTGAAACGATTTGCTGCTAAAAAAATAAATAAATTCTGATTAAAATGTCCCCCTTCATAAAACAGGCATATCTGTGTAGTCAATCCAGCTAGGGCAAAATACTCCCAATCTGAACAACAAAGGCAACGTTGAACTAACAGATACATTTACATTTGTTATAGGATAAAGGTGACCCTTCTTACTATAGATATGGATGTCTTAGTTCTTATTGGTTCTAAATCTCGACTAAGAGACTCACAGCCTAATCCACCATTTGGAGGCTGTGCGCTTGAGATAATGCACCGAGGGCGTACATTGTCCTGAAGTATGACAGGATTCTGTGATCTGTTTGGCTTTCTTACAGTGACCCTGTGTAGGTCAGTAAGGAGCAGAGCAGGACCGGAGTGTGATGAAGACAGGCAGTACACAGCAGTGCAAAGCATGCAGGAATCTCTGAAGGCCAGAACAGCAGAAGCACTAATCCACACTTGGAATTGCTCTTATCCTTTTCAGCAGGAAGAGAAGCCAGTACTATTCCTCATACGTCAGAATGTAACAAAGAAATGAAAGGGGAGGAGAGAAAATTATTCATTGTCCCGTACATTTCAAGTCTTTTAACTCTTTGTGTCGAATTCAGTTATGAAACCAAAACTGCAGCCCAAATTCAGTCTTATTTTAGAGAGCATGTAACCAGCTTCTTCCCGTTCCTGTAGCAATTCTGTTTGGCCCCAACATTTCATATCAAGTGAAATTCAAAGTGAATTCCAGAGTTCCTTCAAAGGCAAAACATCTGAGAGTTTCAAGAGATACCAACAAAGTTTCTATAAGACGAATACAATTGCTCAAGTAGCTTCTGCACATCTGCCATAACAATGTGGGATTAACAGCCCAATCCTACCTAACTTTCTGCTCTGCGATCCAGTGATGCTGGTGCAGGCCCTGCCTGCTGGATCCTGAGTAGAATGTGGGAGCTGGGAGGTCACCTCGGGGGAAGGGAACTTTGGTAAAGCCCCAGTTCCCGCAATGGGTCTCCTCGGATCTGCGCCAGCAACACAACTGAAGGAACAGGGCTTTAGAAAGGAGTGTCTTCTTCTGCTGTTCTACTGCAGGATTTACCATCCAAGTGTGGACTGATGTCCAACATGGCCTGTAAAATATGAAAAACATCTGGAAAAGAGAAACCATTAGCTTGAATACTCAAAGATTGGTTCTTTTTCTTTCTCTCTTTTTTGTCCATTGCAGTTCAAGTTGGAAGCTTGACACATTAACAAATTATCTCGCACTTAGTTTGAACGAGTTTTACTACCATTGCCTCACCACTGCTTGACAAGGAAAAATCAATTGGAATTATATAGTGTATGCTAGACGTTTTCCTAGAGGGAATTTGCTGCATAAACATTGGACTCTGGGTGAGCACATTTGTGACATCTGTACAAAGGAAATGAGCCACAATACTTCACCCTCAGATGACCTATATTCAAAATGTGACATACTGGGGGTCCAGACGTGTGGTTCTTGTTTTGACATTTTTTCAGAAAATGTACATACTCCAGTACTGAGCAGTACTGAACACCAATAAAGCTCATAGTGAGTTTGGTTGCAGAGTGTATGCTCCTCCAAAGAATTAGTATTATGAGTAAACGGAAAAAGAGTTCCCAGATCAAAAGGGCTCCAGTGTAGCCTCAAAACAGAATATGATATACTGTGGGATCTAGAGTCATTACTTCTTTAAATGACATGTGAGTATAGGTTGTACAGATACTGCACCACTGCCATTCATAAAAGACTTGTAGGAGAAGGTTGTCATGGAGCCTCCTCCTCTGGATTCTTCATTCACACATTACATTCAATGCACACATATGACCTGTGCACCTGTACGCAGGTTAATTGTTGACCTGTATGAATATACAGTTATTCACAGATTGCGTTCAACATGAGAACAGCAGTACATTTGATCTGTAGTCCACATTTTCAAGGGACCCAGTCGAGTTGTCATTTGAAATAATATAATATACCGTATTGTGTATATAGTATATATACAGAAATGAGTCATGAATATGCTATGCTGTATCATCATTCCATGGAAATGTTTATATGTGAGCATAGACATCTGTATATGAGTAAAATGTAACTGCTGAGTAGCTCTTGAAGTCAAGCAATGGAGGGGGGCAGAATAGCATGAAGCTCTCTATAGCTAACTAACATATAGGTAGATTTTGCTGGCTGTATTTCTCAACATTTACGTGATCTGGTGGGTGGATAGAACCTGAGAACCAAAAAAACCTCTAGGTACCCAAGGGCGCAATCCAATCCTCCAAAAGGGGAATTCAAAGGGGATTTGAATCCCCTTTCCATTCTGGGGCTTCCCGTTTTCGCTGGGCCACTGGTTACAACGGCGGCCTAAGGACGTTTGGATTGCGCCCTAAGGTTTCTTTTCTTATCTCTTCTATTCATTCTTATAGCAAATTTGTATCAAAGCCTATCTAGAAAATGGTGGTGGTCAGAGGCATCTGCGTCCCATAATATGGTATAAGTCAGAAAATTCTACTCAATTTTCTGAGCTGTTTTGTTTCGACTCTTTTGATCAGCATTCCCCCACTGACTTTAATGTGCAGCAGTGTCACAGACATCAGCTATATCTCATAGTATGTATTTGATTACTTGCTGTGCAATGCAAAAAAGATGAGATGGATTTCACACTGTACTTGAGATGAAGATTGGTACGATTATTTTCTTCCCCCTCATCACTCATTTGGCTCCTAAGATACAGTGCATTAGCTAAAAATTCAGTTCCGAATATATGTCACCAGGGCTAGCTTATAGAAGAGACTATGATTGTATAACTCAATGCATTCAACTTCCATGTGAGAATGCAAACTAGCTGTAATCTATCATACTGCTGACTCATCCTTGAAGAGAGAGTGGAAGGAGAAGATGGACAGACCTCATGGGATTGTCCTACATTCGTAGGGGTGCTGAAATGTGCAGTTGAATGAGGAGCAGTGTGATTTAATTTATTCAAACGTGCCTCTGAATAGTGGAGTCAATGAAATTCACCATGCTCTATGTGTTTGCTGAATTTTGTTCATGAAGTTCCCTGAACTTGCTTCTCACCCTGTATATGCCTATTTTGGACTTTCCAGTTTCCAACATATGAACATTCTCTAAGAATATCACCATGAACTTTCTGTCACAATTATCTTATCTTAACCCATTATTAATTTTTGACCCGAGGCCATATTTCCCCAGAACTTCCAAATGCTAGTTTTGTCACATGTTTAAGGTACCCCCAAATAGAGAAAACCACCTGCAAAAAAAAAAAAATTCCCAGGTGTGCCATATACCTATAGCATGGGTGTTGCAAACGCCACTCATTGGGGTTTAAGGCATACAAATTTGTCCATTCATTCCTATGTAAAGCATAGACCTGACAACACAAGATCTGAAACACACACATAGTTGTGTTGTGCACACAGCTTCTGTGCTTTAGGATTGTGTAGGGGGATGTCCCAGCACAGTGTACCCCAAGTTACAAGTCACTACATGCCAGGGTTTTTTTTAAGGACAATTTGAACCCTTTAATTCAGGGGTGGGGAACCTCCGGCCCGCAGGCCTGATCCGGCCCGCGGGATGATCCGGCCCGGGCCGTGCGGGACTGGACCAATCCGGCCCGTGCGGGACTGGACCGGAGGCTCCGCCACCGCTTTCCCGCGCCTCCTTGGTTTAAAAGCGGCCCTTCGCACAGCGCCGCTGAAGCCAAGATTGCTGAGAGGGCAAACTCAGCTTCAGCGACGCTGTGCGAAGGCCGCTTTTAAACCAAGGAGGCGCGGGAAAGTGGCGGTGGCCCCGGCCCTGGCCCGGAGCCGAGGTAAGGGGAGCAGTGGGTGGGTGAGTGAGTGGGAGGGAGGGAGTGAGCGATAGGTGGGTGGGTGGGAGAGCGAGCGAGCAATGGGTGGGTGGGTGGGAGGGCGAGCGAGCGAGCGATGGGTGGGAGGGAGGGCGAGTGGTGGTTGGGCGAGCGAGCGAGCGAGTGGTGGGTGGGAGGGAGGGAGGGAGGGCGAGCGAGCGGTGGGTGGGTGGTAAATTCGCGTGGGGGGATCAAATTTGCGGGGGGGGGAATCAGCCGGCCTACTGGCTGGCCCGCAACAAATTTTCCCTATGGGAAAATGCCCCCCCACTGCAAATAGGTTTCCCACCCCTGCTTTAATTGCTGCAGCTGAAGTTGTGAGTTCACCACTACAACACTAAAAAAATAGTTGTATTCTGCACACAACTTCTGTGCTTTAGGGGTCTGCAGGGGTATGTCTCAGTACAGTGTACCCCAAGTTACAAGTCACTACCTGCCAGAGTTTTTATTTATGACCCTTCAAATCCTTGAAATGCTGCAGCTTTAGTTGTGAGTTCAGCACAAAAACGCTCAAAAACATAGTTGTGTTGTACACACAACTTCTGTGCTTCAGGGTTCTTTAGGGGTATGTCTCAGCACAGTGTACCCCAAGTTACAAGTCCCTGCCTGCCAGGGGTTTTATTGTGACCCTTCAAACCCTGTAAGTGCTGCAGTTTTAGTTGTGAGTTCAGCACAAAAATGCTCCAAAAACGTAGTTGTGTTGTACACACAACTTCTGTGCTTCAGGGTTGTTTAGGGGCATGTTTCAGCACAGTGTGTATGAAGTTACAAGTCCATGCCTGCAAGAGCTTTGTTGTTATAGCTCTTAAGAGTTCGTTTTTGCAAGATGTCTTGCAAAGATAGTTTTTGATGGGTATTTAAAAATTAAATGCCTGGCTCAGTAAAGCAGACACCTTTTGTTATACAGCCAGGCTTATAACAAAGGCTGTTATTCCACCCCCACCCCCCATAGCTGGAGGCTAGTTCCTGACCCTTGAATGCACTTGTTACTGGAAAAATACCATGTCACCAGGCTGGGTTCAGTCGGGGGGGGAGACCCCCCCCAGAAATAAACAGCTAAACTGAGCTCCCTGCAACAATCCAGCTAAAAATCAGTATATAATGACAGTTGCCTTCCAAGTTCTTGCAATCATTCAGTTGAGGCTGGAGACATAATTCTGAGTAGCCCAGCCTTCAACCCTGTGGTGATAGGCTCAGCCTGATGAGGGGGGAAAGAAAACCCCCCTAGAAATAAACATCTACATTGAGCTGCCTGCAAAAATCCTGCTGAAAATCAGTATAACACAGCCACCTGGCAGATCCCTGCAGACAGTTTGAGGCTGGAGATAGAATTCTTAGGGCTCAGTCCAGCCTAACTCAGGCACAGTTGAGGCCCAATTGTGGCCCAATTGTGGCCCAAACTAGGACCGAGTTAGGCTGCAACTGTGCCTGAGTTAGGCTGGAGGCAACAGCATTCGGCCAGGATCGCGGCAAAACTTACCGCAGAGGCAGGCAGGCTCCTGTGGGGAGCTGTCAGTCTTGTGGAAGCGAAGAGCCCCCTCCTCAGCCCGTCTGCGTGCACCTACCACAGCTGCTGCAGCGGTCGCAGCAGATGGGCAGCCACAGGCGGGCCTGCAGGCACTGCGCGTTTGACAGTCAGCTGAAGGGCAGAGGTTGTGCCAGTGCCAGCTGCCCCAGGGCACCCTGGGCATCAGCCACCTGCCGCAGGGGGGAGTGCGACTGCCCTCCCTCCTGCAGACTGCGATGCCACCCCCAAGCCACGGTGAGGCTGCACGTGGGAGTCATGGGGGGGTGAGCGGGGGAGAGAAGGGAAGGAGGGGGTGGGAACGGCACGCACAAGGGGGGGGTCTCATGAGGTCTGGAACCGCCTCCGCCAGGACATGCCCGTGCGCTGCCTGAAGCCCTGGGCCTCAAGGGCCATGGCAATGCCCACAAAGAAGGCATCCCAGCATGCCTTCTGCTCCGTGCCCCGGCCAAGACCGAGAGATGCCGTGGGCTTGTCTGCTGCGAGCGGGAAGGGCTCACGCAGCTCATCACACCCCCAGATGGGGCAACGTCGGCACCTTGCGGCAGGCGCTCTGGCGGCATGGGGGGTGCCAGCATCCATCATCAGGGAGTGGGAGGGGAGGCAGGCACACTGACAGGGGGTGCTGGGGAGGGGCACGGGTGGGTCAGAAACAGACAGACAACACGGCTGGTGGGAGAGGGATACAGGGAGAGGGGTCTGCAGAGACCGATAGGGGCACAGGGGGCACTTCGCAGATGGAGGCAATGCAGGAACGGGCGCCTCTCATGCAGACGGACCGAGGGCGGACACGGACGCCGTTGATGGGCGGAAACGGACGCCGGTGATGGGCGGACAGAGGGCGGAAACGGACGCCGCTGACGGGCGGACACGGACGCCGGTGATGGGCGGACCGAGGGTGGGTGAGAGCCCCGGTTGCTGAAAGGGCTCTTCACGGACGTGGCGGACGTGCGCCACAGTGCCCGTCAGTGTTTGCCTGCCTGACAGGCCCCCCAACTCCCCCCTCCCCTCTGGTCCCAGAGGGTCCGGCAGCGCCCCTGCTGTGTTCTCCCAGGGATGGCTGTGGACTCCCAGGCGGACCCTGGCTGGGATTCATGCAGAGGCTTGTGTGCTGGGGCCTGCCTGTTTGGGTGTGTGGGGCAGTGCTTGTGCAACATTGGGGACATGTGTTTCCAGGGGCATCTTTATTGTTCTGGAACAGTGGCAGAGATGGCCGGGCGTGGCTGCCAGGGGTAGGCACAGCAGCCTCTAGGACCACAGCAGCAGCATCAGGCGAGCCCCATGGACCTGGAGATGCGGGCTCTTCCCCTGTGGAACCACGGCCTGCTCCATAGAAAGGGGAGGGACAGCAAGTAGGCAGCCAGGGCGGTGGGGCAGCAGCAGCAGCTGAGGTGGGTTGCAGGGCAGGCTCCCAGACCTCTCTGGCAGCATGAAGGCAGGTGACCGTGGGGCAACCAGACTGCAGGCCCAGGGGTGCTCCCCGGACGGTTTGTGGTAGTGGGCATTCCTGGGGGGACGAACAACATGGGGGTGTTCCATGGCAGCTGCTGCGTGGTAGCAATCGCCATTGAAGAGGAGCCAGTGTGCCAGTTGCAAAGGTCTGCAGGAAGAGAAATCAAACACAGCTGAGTGGTGTGAGACACATAGCCTGGTCTGTGCTCCTTCCCTGGGTGTAAGGTGAGCATGATCCTGTAAGGGAAAGGGGTCAAAGAGAGAGACAACAACACAACTTGGGGGTCACAACCATGGCAATCCTAGCAATACTGACCTGTCAGTAGACCCTGTGGAGAAAAGAGGGGGGGGGACAGCTGGTGTCTACATATGGGTTACAGTTCCACACCCATGGCATTGTGTGCTCACATTAATACAGGCAGCTATGAGACAAGACATTGGTAAAGAGGCATATCATGGCAGGCTATGCAGGCAGCTATGAGACAAGACATTGGTATAGAGGCATATCATGGCAGGCTATGCAGGCAGCTATGAGACAAGACATTGGTATAGAGGCATATCATGGCAGGCTATGCAGGCAGCTATGAGACAAGACATTGGTACAGAGACATTTCATGACAGGCATTGCAGGCAGCTATGAGACAAGACATTGGTATAGAGGCATATCATGGCAGGCTATGCAGGCAGCTATGAGACAAGACATTGGTATAGAGGCATATCATGGCAGGCTATGCAGGCAGCTATGAGACAAGACATTGGTATAGAGGCATGTATCCTACCTATATTTCTGTATGCAAAGAGGCAGACGTCAGACCACATGTCAGCACAAACCCTGCACTTACCTGCTGGTGTTGTTGCCTGTATGGGGGGGGGAGAGAGGGGCTGGGAGAAAGACATGGGTTAGCAAACACTTGCATGGAGACAGCTGCCCAGGCACAGCAGTAAACAGTTTGGCCACAGGCAGAACAGCCCTCTCTGCCCTAGAGGGGGGCAGAGAGGAGAGAGGAGAAGAGAGAAGTGGGGTGTTAGAAAAGTTTTCAAAGTCCCACTTTGTGGCTGCTGGGGGACAGAACCCCACGCCACGTGCTCAGAGAGAGAGAGAGAGAGTGGAGGGCTGGGGCTGGGCTTTTGTGGGAAAGAGGCTGGGTGGGGCTGGGTGCTGATAGGGTAACTATTTGGGTCCATGTCCAGAGTTAGGCCACACCTGTTCGGTCCTAACTCAGGCCCAACTCGGGCCCAGGGTGTTAGAACTTTTCAGGAGAGGGCTGGTGTGGGTAAGGTAAAATGGCTCCTATGGGTCTCCTCACATTTGGGTCCACCCTTTTTGCTGGCCCAAATTTTGGGCCTGAGTTGGGCTCGAGGGGGCGTGTCAGTGGCTCTCCAGTGTCTGGAACCGGACCAAAATTCGTAACTGCCCCCGTCACACCCCCGACACGCCCCCAACACACCCACTTTTAGGCTGCAATTGTGCCTGAATTGTGCAATTGTGCCTGAATTGTACCGCAGTTGCCTTGGGCTGGACCGGGCTGCAATTCAGTCACAATTGCAGCCCAACTCAGGCACAATTCAGGCACAACTCGGGCCTAAAGCACTTGGGCTGCAATTGTGCCTGAATTGTACCGCAGTTGCCTTGGGCTGGACCGGGCTGCTAGTAACCCAACCTTCACCCCCTCCTAGGCTCAGCCTGAGGGGGGAATAGAACCCCCCTCCCAGAAACAAACAGCCAAATTACAGGAATAGCATTAGATTACCCTCTAAGGACCAATGAGTTTTTTTTGCACAACACCTTGTGTTTCTCCTTCTTACAGCTCTGTAAAACTGATCACCTGCACCTGAGGTGTTGGAAACAAAGTGGATTCAAAAGCCAGGGCCCTGGCCATGAGAAAAAAGCCAGAAATCCACTCACAAAGTATAGGAAATGATGCAATATGATGAAAATTGTGGCATTGGTCTATTCTGTTACCTATATAACCCCAATGAGTGCTTTGAGCAACACCTGGTGTTGCTTCTGCTTACAGCTGTGTACAGCTGATCAACTGCACCTGAGGTGCTCCAAACAAAGTGGATTCAAAAGCCAGGGCCCTGGCCATGAAAAAAAAAAAAAGCCAAAGTTTCATTTCTAATTTCAGTGGGGAGGGGGTACCCTTCAACCAATTCCTGCACCTCATTTTCCCTAAAAACAGTGATCTTTGCTCTTCTGGAGGGGGGGGGGTCAGTGGGGTGACCCTAGAACTCTGAAAATTTCACCTGTCTAATTTCCACAAAAAATCCATAAACATTGGGGAAAGCCATTTTTTAAAAAAAACTATTTTCTTTCAGGCGTTGCTCAAAGCACTCATTGGGGCAAAACCATTATCCCTTGCTACCCCCATGCATGGAACTCCCTCCCTGAACATACACATAATTCTACTTTTTCTATCCATTCAAATCCCTCCGTGATAGCTCCCAGATCAGGTGAAATCAATGGGCTGCCTTGATAGATGGAACTCCGGAGTATAAGAGCACATCACAACCAATGTAACATTTTGATCTGGACCTGGATCACTCACCACATGACACAATGAAGCAGGCACAAAGCCAAAGCGTCCCTGTTCTAGCTTTGGTGGCTCCTGATGTAATCTACAGCCCAATCCCATAAGCAACCTCCTGGTCCATAAGCAACCTCCTGGTTTTAGAAGTAGGTTTTCTCTGTGCCAGGTGCATCCCCATTGTATGCTTTGGAGCCGCTGACACAAATGGCTGGAGGATCCATGCATATGCTAACAGCTCCCAGATGCCCCGCCGGAGCAGGTAAGGTGGCGGAGTGGGCTGTTTGGGGGAGAATCGGGGCAGCGAAAAGGCTGAACTGGGGGTGGGAGGGGGAGGATCCTAGCAGCAGCAGTGCATGGCAAGATTCTACCCCCCCTTTCCAGTCCAGACCCACCCCCAGGAGTCTCTTTGGACTTTCTCCAGCAAAAGAGCTGGTGTAGGACTGAGGTGACCCATTAGAGACCAGGCAGCCTACATAGAGGTAAGTACAAAACGTTTTTACTTACCTTTCTGAGGCCATTTGGTTGTATACCATCACAGCATGCAGCACAAGTTCCTGTTGGCAGAGCTGCATGCTCTGGACTGGTGGGGAATAGGATTGGGCCACTAACATGCTCAGAGAAGTATGCAACCACTGTGAACATACAAAGCGACTTTAAATGGGATCAGATCATTCATCCATCTCACGGTGAGATTTTCACCGAGCTCTGCCTATTCTGCCTAGCAGTGGCTCACTAGACTCTCAGGCAGATGTCTGTCCCTGCTTTGCAGTTTGATGCTCTTTTTTTAATTGTACAAGTCAAGGATTGCAGCTAGGATCTTCTGCATGCAAAACATGTGCTGAGCTATTGCTCCGGTCCTGAGCTCTCCCAAAACTCAGATAATTGATCCCAATGGACTTCGGCCATTTCCTTCACATTTGCAAAAATCTGTGGCATCTAATTTGCAACTAGATTACCCAGATATGAAACATGGCATTTCATGATCTGATGAACAAGACAAACAGGAGTTAGTCAAAGCAGCGTCCCTTTTTGAGTGCATCTTCCAGTTGCTTAGGTAAGCAGGATATTACCTTCAGGAGGTCAGAATTCATTACTTTAATGAGCAAGGCTAAATATGTGTTCATTCAAGAGAGAGCTGATTTCCTCACATGGTGATTATGTGTACATATTCATGGTTTGTTACATCCTAAATGAGCCGGTTGGTCAAGAAACACAGTAGCTTGCAGATGGGATACAAGCCTGAGTGGATGACAGCGAGAAGCATTAAGAAATTCTTCAGGCAAGTCATGTCCAATGCGTCTTTTTATTCCCATCATCTTTGTGCAACCACACAAGAAGCTATCACTGTCACAGAGAGATACTGCTCCTCTGGCAAAGATAATAAAAGAAAGCAAATGCAATGGGACAATCTGAAGAAGTCATTTCAGCATTTTGCTTCCAACTGGATATTTTGCACGCCTTCTTCCAAACAGTGACTTCATCATACAAATATGGCAAATGCAGATAGTTATACAGCAGATCTAAACTGAATTAGCACCGCCTGCAATGCCTTGTCAGCTGGAAAAAAAAGGAAAATATGCAGCTATTTCTGGAGATTTTATGTGAACAAGACCGGCATTTCTGAAGAATATGCAAAGGCACTTGATATAGATGCAAATTCTCCATGAAATGCAGTCTTGTTCCAGTTCCCGGTGTCAAGATGACCAAGCCAGCATTCATGATTAGGGATAATATAACACACGAAAGAAAATAGTCTGAGCCAATGACTAATGGCACCACAGTGTGGGAAGGTTGAGTTGTGCTAATGTTGGGGCAGACCACAACTGGTGGCCTCAGACTGGGATCTGACTCATGCCAGGCAGGTACAGTAGCACCTTTCAGTACTACTGATGTACTAGCTCAGTTGCCCCAAAATCTTAAGGGAAGTGGCACCATGCAACCAAATACAAGGAAGTATCAGGCCACTAGCGGACTCACAGCACAGCATCCTAAATGCCATTATGTCCCTTGCCGGTATCATAGAAGCATTTGTTTCTTAGAAGTTCACGCAGTGTTGCTCTGGAAAGGTGCAAGACAGCCAGCTTTGCTTCTTTTGCCAGATATCTGTTGTGGTCGTAAGCCATCACAGCAACTATCGCTCAGTAAGATGCTGCTGGGTCCTAGATTGGAGTACTGAAGTAATGCGTTCTGAAGTACAATACAATACAATACAATACAATACAATACAATACAATACAATAGATCTTTATTGGCATACACACATAAGACAATACACATATAAACAATCCACAGTTTACCACCACAATTAGAGTAAAACACTCATCAACAGCTGCTGCTCTTTCCCTAAACCTCTCCACCACCACAGATAGAAGCTGTGCAACCCTCTGCATGACTTCTTGGATACGGTCATTAAGTAAGTAGTTCACTTTTGCACAGTCAGGAAGACCAGTTAGACAGAAAGGGATCAAGATAAGTGGAACGCTCACTAGCGTGAATAGGACAGTAAAATAGTATGTGGGTGAGAGACTCAACCAGAGCCGAATTACAGGGACAAACATGATCGTCATATGGAGTCTTCATATAATAATATTAATAATAATATACAGTATTTATATACCGCCTTTCTTGGTCATTGGATTTCTCCTCTGACTTTAATCCAAGGCGGTGTACATGGGCAGGCTGTCCTAACCCCCCCTTGGGTTTTTTTTCAATATATAAATGTCCAATCTTTCATGAACAGCTACTTTCCAGGTGGTATCCTTTTTACAGTCTGACAATTCTGCTGGCTGGCGCCTCCCACACTCGACCGACGCAGCTGGGAGCTCTTATCTCTCCTCCTGGAGGCTTTCACAGCTTTTTGTCGGTGCGTGTCTCGAACTTATAAAGTTCACCGGTCTTCGGGGTTTACAAGACGGCAGCTCTCCTGACTGAGCCAGACTCATCGTCTTATTGATTCTTCCTCTCACAACTTCAGACAGAACAATGTTACACTGAAGTAAATATGTTGTTCCTTTAAGAAACCAGATGGGTGGTTGTGTGTGTGGGTGGGGGTGGGGTGATACTTCATTATTAGCAAGAGGAAAAGGCTTTCTGAGATATTACTCTGCATTCTTATGTAAACCTGTAAAAAACATTGGAACCAGATAAAATTTTCTTAAACCCATGTGGTGCAGTGGTTAGAGCAGTGGTGGCCAACCTTTCAACATGAATGCTGGCCCTTTAAATGGTTGCATAAGTAAAGGTAAATGTGACCCCTGACAATTAAGTCCAGTGTTGTCCGACTCTAGGGTGTGGTGCTCATCCCCATTTTAAAGCCAAAGAGCGTTGTCCGAAGACACCTCCGTGGTCATGTGGCCGGCATGACTCTCCTTGCCGCAGCGCGTAGCATGCGGCTGGAACACGGAGAGCTGTTTACCTTCCTGCAAGCGGTACCTATTTATCTACTCACATTAACATGCTTTGGAACTGCTAGGTTGGCAGGAGCTGGCCAGGCAACGAGAGCTCACCTCGTTGCGGATTCGAACTGCCGACCTTTCGATCGACAGCTCATGGTTCAGCGGTTTAACCCACTGCGCCACCTGCTGGCCTAAATGGTGAGGGCATTTCAGCAAGTGCAGCTGCTTTAGCAGCACCATCAGTGCTTGCAGCTGCCAAGATTCTGTCTTCTACCCAACTCTTAAGAACACAGTAGCCCTAATGGTAGAAGGTTGGCCACCCCTGGGTTAGAGTGTCAGACTAGGACCTGGATTCAAATCCTCAGCCAGCTATTAAGTTCACCAGGTGACCTTGGTTCAGTCACTCTGTCTCAGTCTAACCTAACTCACAGGGAGAAGCTTGCATGCTAGCCTGAGCTTTTGTAGGAAATTTGTGATAGATTTTATGAGTCATACACATATGAATTTCTGTATTTCATTGACAACCTAGTAATATTCCAGAAAGAAATGTTGCATCCTATAGTCTCTAACAAGTATGCTTGTATTTGCAAGTGACTGTATATGCATATCACTGGGTCAATATGAGAAGACAAATTATTGCATAAGCATGGGTCTGATGATGCATAATGATGCATAAGCATCATTTTCCATAAATAATTTTTTGGGAACTGGAATAAACAACCCATCAGATTAGTAACTTCTATACAACTCTCTATTAAGAAGATAATCTCTATCTTTTGTGTATATCTCTGCTAAGCTTAGCATACATTGCCTTCTTTCACTCCAAATGTCTGCATTCTGAGCAATGTTGAAGTTTGGAAAATAAAGATAAACGTTGTATGGTACACCACATTTGCTTTCTACGGCAATCATTTCTTGTGGTGATAACCTATCAGTTATTGCAGAGTTGCAGATAGGGTGCTAGCAGCGAGTGCTGATAAATTTAAGTCTGGAGTGAACAGGAAGGAATTAATGGTGCTCAAATTACAAGAGAGACAGAGAAGGTCCTCTTCCTTCACCTTTTGTACTTAACTACTGTTTTTAGAAGATCTGTGGAGCCATACATTGATTAAAATTGAGGGATGTCGGGGTTGGATTTGTGGATTTCATTATGAACCTCCTTGCCTTTCCCCCATAATTTGAGCACTAGGTATATAAATTAAAGACAAAGGTCCTACACTAGAGCTTTCAAATGTCTGGAAATCACTGAAATGGCCCCCAGAAAATCTCCAGTTCCAAAGGGGCTACCACACCCTTTCTCCTGGCACATTGACAAAAGGGATGGAGAAGGGTTGCAAAGAACTCCTCCCATCATACAGCTGCACTAGAGTGAGAGTCAAGGGTGCCCTGTCAGCTGAAGCGTGATGAGGCGAACGCCAGAGAGAGAGAGAGAGAGAGAGAGAGAGAGAGAGAGAGAGAGAGAGAGAGAGAGAGAGACCTGGACTGTGAAAGAAACATCTAGAATGAAGGGTTCTATGAAAGATTAGAACATTATTATATTGTAAAAACCCCTTCGGGTTTAGAGAGCCTTCCCATGTAAACCACCTTTGAATTAAAGTCGGAGGAGAAATCCGATGACAAAAGAAAAGGCGGTATATAAATACTGGGGATTTATTATTGTTGTTGTTATCTCTGCCCATACAACTGCATCTTTCTGGCTTTGGAGTACAGTGGAGGCATGGCAAAGGAATAGAACCTCCTTTCAAAGAGGTTCTAGAACCAGTCCGTCTGTCCACACTACCCTACTCTTACATCAGGGACCTGCAGCATGCTAGAAGTCCCAAAGTTAGCTTGACACACTAGGTATTACTGCCCCCCTCCATTATCCAGCCAGTTCCCAGAGCCAGGGGCAGCTTCATGACATCAAGGCCTCTCAAGCTACCACTGAGCAACAAAAGGGCAGCACTTCCCCCATGCCCCATTCTCCCCTCAGTACTGTGAAGGAGCAGTAATGTGGCAAAACAGAGTCAAGGCCAGATTTAGCTGAGCAGTTTTCCCTTCATTCAGTAAGCACACTTCTTCGGAGATTGATTACAAATTCATTAAAAGGAAACAGGGAAGTGGAAATAGCAGCAAATACAGAGTTCATGGCCACAATCTGCCACCATAACTAGCTACACACAGCTCTGGCCAGAAAGGGGCATGAGGAAAGTGCTTCCCAAAAGGATCTTTTATTTCCACCACTCACCCTGAGGCTGATGCAATAAATCTTGCTGAGCCATGCTGACTTCCAAACCTCATTGTCCTGCTCCTTTTCTCAGCTCCAAAAGAGCCATTAATCAAAGGTCCAGCACCTCTTGGCCTGGGAAATCACAAGACTGTGAGAAATAGGTGGCTTCCTCCTTTCAAGGACTCAAAGCATCACCCTCACACAGCTAAGGACATTCCTAGTGTAAACGTTTATGACTCTCTCTTCAATAGCAGAGAGCATCCTGCCACCTAAGATGGAGTCTAGGCATCAAAGACATGTAAGATCTAAGATGGGATCTCAGTATCAACATCATCCCCCATTCAGATGGAAGTCGGGCTTCAAAGCAATACAAATTCCAATCTCTTTGTGCACCACCATTGGTGTTCCCACCACTGCTGGGCTGGTGAGTAAAAGGCAGACAGGATGTTCAGAAACTCATGGGGAGGACAAGTGGAGAGAGGGGGATGATGCTGACAAACTCATTGTGTTTGGACTTGAAGAAGAACTTGGGGGACTTGAAAAGCTGACCTTTCGTTTGAAGTGGGCTGTTACATAAGAACATACCGGAAGCTCTGCTGGAACAAGCCACAGGTCCAGCATCCAGTTTTCCACAATAGCCCACGAGTTGCTTATGGAAAGCCTACAAATAGGAGTGAAAGAAATACAATACAGTACTTCTCTCTCACCATGTTATGAGCCCTCAAATTTCTTCTCCAATTTCACTGGCACTTCCAGTGACACTAGGGCACGCATGGGGACGAAGGGGTTGTGGTAAATGCTTCATAAATTCTCTTCTGTGAAGAGATTAGAAGGGAGTGAGAAAGGACACACTGTGCAGTGGTCTGGAGATTGTTCTGAGCGTCAGGGGCAGAAAGGGAGAAAGAGTTGAGTCATTTGAGTTCATGGTCTAGAAAAACTGATTGAGAAAAAGCCATTTTCAGAAAAATAACTTACAATTAATATATTTTATTTTTTCTTTATCCAAGGGTTTGCATCCCCCTTATATGTACCAGGGCAAATAATTAAGGCCAAAACCCAGTATTTGTTTTCAATTACATCCCAATCCTGTGTATGCTGTGGCGGCCGACCGTCACATCCTATTGAGTTCCCGGGCTACCCCGGGGCATCCAGGGAACAACTTGGGAGAAGGGGACGATCATCCCCTTCCCACCCGTGTAAACGGTGGGAGGCTTGCGCACATTAACGCCAGCCATGTTGCTGTATCTGGGGCCTGGAGGGATCTCAGGATACCGGGGATCTCGGCCCCTGGTATCCCCGCCCCCTCCAGGCCCCGGGCAGCCAATGGATGCCCTCCCTTGCCTCTCGGTCTGCCCTCCCCCTGCCCCGACTGGCGTAGGTCTTGCTCTCCGGGTGTCACGCAAGTGCTTTATGGCACTTGCATGACACCCTGCCCCAGGGCAGCGCGCACTGCCCCGGGGCAAGAGTTACACAGGATCAGGCTGTTAGATTTGTACATACATGTAGGTTAAGCTGATAAGGTATTGGGTATGAATTATCAAGACAAACAGCACAATTCTATGTGTGCCTATTGAGAACTAAGTTCCACTAAATTCAGTGGGACTTATTCCTAGGTAAGTGCGTATAGGATTGGAGCTAAAGTGGGCTTTCAGTCTCTGCACTTGTGACCATCCAGGTTGTCCTTACAAAAAAATGATCTTGGCCTCCTTTCCACCTTTGTAAACTACAAATATGAATGGCCTTGCTTATAAGATTGGTGTGAAGATTAATGATATAGGAATTTTGTAATAAAAATAATATTTTGCAAATACAGTATCCTGATAACAAGTAGCATATTTCACCATTTAACACTCTGCATTTTTAAAAGCAATTCAGTATGTAAGTTGATTGGAGGTGTTTTGGAAGATAGGAGAGTTAAATGCTTTACCTTCTGAATGGGAAGTCGCAGTGGATCCTGCACGTCAAGGAAGGGATGTTCATCTTTATTCAGATCTCACTCATATTCTGTTCAGGTCCAGCTGAAGCTTGAGAAAAAGTACTTATTGCTGGGCAAAGATTTTAGAGATGAATCAAGTCTGACATCCACAGCAAATAACAATTTCCGGTCTAAAAATGGGGGAAGGGAGGGAGAAAGAGAGAGATTACTCCGAGGAAAAGTTCCAGGAACTGACAGTGACAGGTTGACCTGAAGATTTGAAAGAGTAAGCATGACTTCCGTTGATGATACACTGAAAAATCACCTAGCTCATCACAGCTGAAGACAAGTCTGTGAAGTACAGCTCTGAAACTTCTCTCAGTTTTTTTTTTTTTTTTAGTTAACGCTTTCATAGTTGAACTGAAATGTTGAAGGACTGGCAGAAGATTTTATTTGGAAATGATTGCTAATTTTCTTTAACTTCACTTTTTTATACTAACTGCTGATGTCAGTTGATTT
The DNA here is from genome assembly GCA_026170595.1 of Plestiodon gilberti rubricaudatus. Classification (NCBI taxonomy): domain Eukaryota; kingdom Metazoa; phylum Chordata; class Lepidosauria; order Squamata; family Scincidae; genus Plestiodon; species Plestiodon gilberti. The sequence goes on from JANXHW010000002.1 coordinate 46,254,611, forward strand.
GTGAATATAATAACAATAACAATAACAATATACAGTAGTATCTACCATTTGTATAGCACTTTCTGAGTCTGCAAAGCACCAGTAGCATATCTGGGGGCAGCGGTGCGGTAAATGCTGCAAGACCCCTCCCACTCGCCATCGGAACCCTCCCGTTCGCCATCAGAACCAGTCCGGGCAGCGAAGGCAATGTGCAGGCGCTCAACGAACCAAATGGAGTCTCCTGCGTGTTGTTTTCTCTGTGCGGAATAGCTCCGACGGCGAGTGGGAGGGGCCACCTTGCAGCAATTACCGCACCACCTCCCCCCAGCTATGCTGAAGCAAAGCACTTTGAGAGCACAATCCTATGGAGCTTTAGGGCGGTGGAGCGAGCTCTTCGTCACCCTAATTCGCCGCAAATATACCGTAAGGCACGTTTGCGATGACTCGCAAGTAAGGGCAGCTGGTGCAAGGCCGGCCACCCTCACTCTGCCGCTGGGACATCCATGCGGCTGCCGGAAGAAGGTAAGCTTAGCCAGGTGGTGAGGGAGGGGAGCCATTGGCCGAGCTGGCCCGGGGGGGATGGCGTCCACCATATCCCCATATCCCGCCAGGCTGACTCTGCCGTTACATGACCTCCTCTAACTTCCACCAGCTATTTAGCTGGTGGAAATCCAAGGAGTCCCATTGTGGTCTCCCAGTTCTACACTGGGAGAAGGGGACAAATGTCCCCTTTCCCCAAGTAGACCTCTGGGCCATTGCAGAGAAGCCCGGAACAGGCACAGGATCCTCCGGGAGGGCCTGGGCCACCTGCCGGATACCTACATAGGATTGGGCTGCGAGTGTGTTATCTTTATGTCATTCTTACAACCAGCTTGTAAGGTAAGTAAAGATTATTGTCCCCATATCGCAGTTGGAGGGCTGAAGAAGTGTGGCTTGCTTAATTAAGGCCACTTCACAGGTTCATGACAGAGGCAAGACTCAAACCAGGGAAGTTCTGATTTACAGCTCAGTTGCTTAGCCACCTTGTGTGTGATGAACGTTTTTTGCCATACAGTTGATCTCACTTGAAAATTAATTTGGATCAGTGCTCTGTAGCAGTGATATAATGAGGTTCTTGCTACTGTTGTTTATGATTAAGGCCTACTAGACATTATAGGTTGAAGAATAGAAAGAAAAAGAGCTAGTATTATTTTGGTAATATTGTCCTTGCAGTTAATTATAGCTCAGGTTAAAAAAAATGGTGTGAATAAACATGTTCATTTTAATTGCCCATTTTCAAATGTGGATAAGTAGGTTATGAAACTATACATTGGGGCACACTTAGAATCTCTTCTGTATGTCAGTCATAAGAACTCTTAATATAATTATTGTTTGCCAGGCTGTGAGGCAGGAGAATTCAATATCCACTTCACTGCTCAGGTTTTCGATATCACAGCCCCCCCCCGAATGATTAACAATATGTTATCGCTTTGATGTTCAAGTTTCTTTCATTATTGTAAAGTATTTGTGAAATACATGGTGTGGTGTGTTGGCTGACTGCTAATGGTATGTCCAAGGCCAGCAAGTGTAGCCAAATGGGGGAGTTGAAACAGGATACCTCCTGTTCAGTATGCAGCACCCTAGTCAATCCGATCTACCATGGACAGCTCACGCTGACAGATCAGTAGATTGAAAACCCAGTTCACAATCCAGTTGCATGATAAATTGAATGTCAGATATTCTCGTTCCATTTTTGCAGAATTAGCAACTCCATTCCTAAGTCTATTTAACAAATGGGGACCCATGATGGAGGATGTGTTTGTATTGGGGGGGGGATATTGGGAGGTGTTAGAGGAGGCTCAGTGATCTTCCCCTAGCTTGACCTTATTTCATTGATAAAGTAGCAGCCCACTTTCAGAACCAAAATGATTAATGAGTTTGAAGGTGTGCCCATTGGTGTTCCTTTCCTGACTACTCCCACCATGTGCAACCTTTTGAAATTCCACATAAATGCTGTAGTTTGCAAATTAATTAGGGGGGAAGGCTTATTGATTTCAATAGAATTTCTTTCCATTTCATACTGGCAGATGGTTATCACATGGTTGAATTCTCTTTGTCATAATCTACTCCTTACACACCTAGAACAAGCATGTCGGGGAAGGTTCTAAATTTGCCTTTTCTCTGACATGCTAGCTTTGTGTGTGTATGGTTGAGTGTCGCAGGGCCATTTCCTTTTAAACAGCAATCCCCAAAGAAAATGAATCAATGACTAATTTGCTCTGATTTTGTGTTGTGAAATCAAATATACTTGGCCATCAAGTTTCTGCAAACAATTAAATCCTGGGGCTGCTTCAGATGCTACGTTAATCATCCAACCAGTACCATGAGATTAGTGATATTCACACTCATGGTATGCCAATGTCCTTCCTCCTTCCTTCATGTCTGGATGAATTTCCTACATCATGGTTTAGGGCAGTGGATGCAAACCCTTGTTCAACTTATAAAGAAATTGAGAAAACTGCTCTGGATGTAAGGGGACAGGCCAGGTCATATATGCACTATTAGCACACTTACCTTTAATTGCATGGGGCCACTTGGATCACAGTGCCACACGTGTTACCAAAAGAGTACTTTTCATTAAGAAAAGACAAAGGATTAAGAACTGGCTGCTCACCTAAAAATAAACCACAAATTAAATTCTGTTGAATTAACAAGAAAATAAACCCTGTCAGGTAAGGAGAGAGACAATCACTTAAGCCACTGGGTAGTGTATCTACTGTTCCCACAGCTGTAGTATGATACCGGTATGGTGTCATTTTAAGCTGATTAGACAACGAATCTCACTAGAAACACCTCATACTTGCTCTGTATACCTTTGTGATTTCTCCTGCCTTTCTGCAAACATAGAGGTTGAACGGGACACACAATTATTTTGCCTTGAACTTAATACAAGTGACAAGTGCCAGCAGATAGAGTACACATCGGTGTCAGCTGCCTTGTTTAAAGGAGTGGAGACTCTCACCTGTATTCCCCCTGCACACCATCTTGATGTGAAAGGTACAATGTCGACGCTTCTGTTTTGCTCTGAACAGAAAGCAAAGCTAATAATACATGCTTGTCTAATAATCCTTCTTAACCCATTCAAATTGGCTCCTCTGTCAGGGGACAAGTGGAAGAAGTTGGGTTAGGAGGTTTTCCTGATTAAATTTGTAAAGTAGCTCATTAGCTTCCAGTGACAATTATGGCTCGTAACTGTATTAGTTGGTTATCTTATTTAACTGGGCCCAGAAGTGTGATGCGTGCTTCTGAGATGCATAAAAATATAATAAAAATCCCTGAAATCCATATAATATCATTCAAAATGTGACACAATGAAATAATAATAATTGTGAGGGGAGCAGAGAGGGAGAATAAAGATTTCAGCTATAAAAGTGCTGAATGCAAGAACATCATTGAAGTCCATTTAATTGCCTGCAAAATGAGAGGGGGGGGGGAGAGAGATAAATTTGAATTTTCCCCCTCTCCTCCCAATTTCAAGGAGATGGTCCCACTTGCATAAAGGTTTATTTGCATAGGTAGTGCTGTCCTCTCCAAAATACAAAAAAGGCCCCAGATTTTCAAAGGAAATGTGGGGCATGATGCAACCAAAATTAAGACTGCAAACCTATGCTGCAAACCTATGCACATTTTCCTATAAGGCCCTATAAGATGCTGAAGACCGGAAGGTCGGTAGGACAGCAGTTTGAAACCCGAGTGCCGCATCTCCAGATCGAAATCAAGAAATTGCAAGTAGTATACATTTTAAACTATCTTTGGTGTACACCTAAAATTGAAATGTTGGGAAGAGGCTCATTTGATAGCAAACAGGGCAAAGATTTTTTTTCTCTCTGCCTGACTGGCACATGACAGGCCAATCCAATTTTTTCCGTCTACCTCAGTTTTTTCCCTGAGACTTGGTGTTAACTTAGTCAGGTTAAACTAATGGTTTCTGGCAGGTATAGTGCAGGAATTGGAGTAGGAGGAGTAGGGATCTGGTGTGCATCCGTAGGTCAGAACCAGAAGGGGACGCCAGTCCCTGTCTGAAGAGGCTGTCTGGTTCGGGGATGTTGGCTGGTGACCCTCAGTGCCTGAATTGCAAAGTCCATCATAAAGGCTTTCTGGCTTGGTATGAGCTAAGTAATTTGGCTTCCTTGACCCCTTTTCCAGAGGTTGGTGGGGAAAACCAGAGTTTAGCACAAGTTTAGCTCTGGTTGGAGACAGGGTGCTAACACCCAAAGGGCAAAATGAAGAGTTTCATCTGTCTCCCTCAGGGTAGGTGCCTGCACTAAATGGGGAAGAGTCGGGTAGTCAGGATTTGCTGCAGGAACTAAAGCACAATTGAAGTATGCAATTAATAAAGTGAGAGGGGAAAGCAAAGGTACAAATATTCTAAAACAGGTGTGGTACGAGTACCCCTAGGGGTACGCAGACCAATGGCAGGGAGTATGCCAGAGCCTGCCTCTTATCAGCATCAATCAGTAGTTAATTACTTGTCAATTGCAATCCTCCGTCTGTCTGTCTGTCTGTCTGTCTGTCTGTCTGTCTGTCTGTCTGTCTGTCTGTCTGTCTGTCTGTCTGTCTCTCTCTCTCTCTCTCTCTCTCCCTCTCTCTCTCACACACACACAAACACACACACACACACACACACACACAAAGAGTTAAGTAAGACATTCTTTCACATTTAAAATTGTTTTAGTACTTTTATTTAATAATTAATTAGCTAATTAATTAATTGATTAATCCAATTAGCAGGGGGAACTTCAGAAAATTGGACCGTGATAGGGGGTACCCGGGCCTCCAAAGGTTGAGAAACCCTGTTCTAAAGAAATAAATATGCAAATTTAGTTCGAAGGCCCTAGACAGCCTTAATATAGGGAGGTGCATTATCCCTAAACAAACCATTGCACCATCTCAGCTAGAATTGTCGACATTGACTGGGGAAGGTTCTCCAAGGGTCTCTTCCCAACCCTACCCAGAGATATGAGGAACCTGGGGCCTACTCTATGCAAAGCAGGTGCTCTGCCAATGAGCTACAGATCCATCTCCAAAGCTGCAGCCCCCATCCTTCACATAGCCCTACACATTCAGGAATCACCAAAGCAGATACAAGGCAGGAAATTGCCAATTTGGATAAGAATTCAATCTACTTTCAATCCAAAAATAGTGTAACAAAGGGGTTCTCAACCAGTAGTACCAGTACCACCAGTGGTACTTTGGCCGACTGCTGGTTGTACTTGGACCGCTGGACCACCAGAACCCCATTCCAATGGAGCACTTTCTGTGGCACATTTTCACTTCCAAGAGGCTCCTGCCTTTGGCTGAGCCTCTCTGGAACGCTGATAAGGGTCCTTCCACCTGCCCAGAGCCTCCTACCTGCATTTTCTAGCCTCCAAAAACCTGAAAATCCAGAAGTAACTGGTGATGATGTCATTGCCATTCACCTCTGGTGGTAATGCAACAGGAGAGTGGTGCCGGAGGTGGTACTTGGCCGGGAAGGGGTTGAGAACCCCTGGGTTAGCTGTTAGGTTTGCATGCTGGTTGCTTTGTCTTACTGAATACAATTTAGAAACTGGTCCCATTTTAGATGTTTTGAAAAGATGTGTTAGGTAGTAATGTTTATAGTTGTAGCAGCTTATTTTATCTTATGGCAAAACTACTTATTTTGCCAAGTAGTTGTAGCATCTTCTTTTGCATTACATCATTTGACTGTTGTATCATTTCTATTGACTGGTTAATTAACAGATAAAATCTAGTGTAATAATATAATTTCATGGCAGATAAAAGTAAAGTACCAGATGCTAGGTTTTGTGATAAACTATGCTGCACATATATTCTAACATTCTTTCCTTGTAAAGGAAGATTAACTTTATTTTAGAAATATGCTTCTGAGCGTGGGGTACATAAACACTATAGCTAACTGTATGCTGGACTGTAGCACATGTGTGCTTGATTTTCTAATGCTGTAGTGTAATATTCTTGAATAAAATTACAGTACTTGCAGTGGTCGTTTTAGCAGGCACCACCAGTGAATACAACCAAAAAGTCTTCAAACATTACAACAAAGCAAAGACTGTTTTTTTCTACTACCTGTCTGAGAGCACAATCCTGCGCAAGTATAGGTTGGCGGAGCGAGTGCTCTGCTGGCCTAGGGTATCGCAAAAGTGTCATAAAGCACTTTTGCGGCACCCTAGGTGTAAGTGGTGCCGGTGCTGAGGCTGGCGCTGCTCACTCCACAGCCAGCCGACACCCGCGCTGCCGAACACAGGTAAGTGCTGCGGTGGGAGGGCGGGAGGAGGCAGGGCCAGGGTGGCAAGGGAGGGGGCGATTGGCCAGCCAAGCCAGGGAGGGGGCAGGGATATTGGCGGCACTCTCCGCCAATATCATAACCCACTTTCTGGGCCTTACACGGCCAGTGGGGCACCAACATTGGAGTATGGCCTGAAATGCACTGACATTAGAGGGCCTGATGGTCCTATTTTCCCTCCATGTGGTCATAGTCCTACTTCCTACTTTATCTCGTATAAGCATGGAGGAGAAAATCTGAGTAGGACTTGAGAAGGCTGTGCGATGAAACCATGAGGGGTTTTTTTAGGTTGAAATGGCAACCATGCAATTTCTGCATCATAAGAATTGGGCCCTAGATTATGGGATCATTGGTCTCCATCTCCTATCTAACTAGAAACTAGTTTAAATGAGCAGAAATCATACATATCCCATGAGTATTTGCAAACAGCTACGCAGGGCTGGCATCAATGGTCATCGAGGTGGGACACTATCTGAGGGTCCACTCTCATCTGAGGACCCATTCAGCTGGACTGACACCAGCGCCTTCAGTACTGGTGGTAGAAGTAATGCCCAATGCATCGGGTAGCAGGGGAGTGTCATAGTGGACCCAGTGCAGGGCTTTGTCCCTGGACCCACAACAACCTGGCACCAGCCCTGGAGATACTACACCACCACATTCAGTAGCACAAGTATCTCACTGACATACATTTCATTCTGAAACATTGAACATGATGCGCTACAATCCTAAACATTTTGTTCATGTAGTTACTTCCATAATTATGTTGCCTAGTGGTTTGCAAATATTGTGCACCATTTGCACAATCCATCCAAAACACTAGTGCAGTGTTTCCCAAACTTTTTCAACCTGCAGCTCTCTTGACCGTTGGCTCCCCTTTACATTATGTTGATGCCTGCCAATTGGCATTGCACTGTTTTCCAAGAGGATTCTGTGGCACTCCACGACTCCCCTGGGTGGTTTCCATGGCTCTCCTGGGAGCCGTGTCTCCCAGTTTGGGAACCATTACACTAGTGGCTTTCACTGCAACTAACACTTCTTGCCTCATTATTTCATCCTCTCTATGCCCTATGTACACAAACTCACTTCTGCTATTCAATTACTGGAAAATATATCAGACTCCTCAAGAAGGCTTTCAGCTAAGGAACGCCCTAGAAATCCTTTTCTTCTAGCTCTCGTGACTGGCAAGATAAAATATAAATGTCTCCAACTCTATGATAGTCAAAAGTTCACGTATTGTATATTGAACGTGTTCACTGTCAGTTGAGAGGCAGATGTAGTTGGGAAGAAACCCTTCAAGTGAGCTTCACTATATTTGCTTTGTTAAGTTTATATGTCAGATGAGCAAGAGGGCTTCTTTTTTTTTTTTTTTCCCCATGGCACTTTTGGCTCCTTGCTTCTATTTTCTATTTTTTCTTCTATTTGCTTCTGAGTCAGAGGCCATGGGATTTTGAAGCCTGGGGTCTCCTGCAGAAGCAGAAGTGGTTCAGATCATATGTTGTTGTTTTTCTCTTGGTGGCCCCAAAGTGTGCTGGATTGCTCTTCTTCCTGATCTTGGACCTCAGAGTCATCTTGAAACAAGCTCAGAAACACCAGTACAACTTTTTCGCAATGCATTTGCTCATTGTTCTTTATTTTTTAACTTTGTTTTTGCCTCCATTGTTTTCTTCCCATTCATTTGTTTTCTTCCCATTCATTTGTATTCAAACATTCAGACAGGAAAGCTATCATATGGTATATCTTTCTACTTCTAAAATAAACAGAATTCTAAATTACAGACATGGGGGTGGGAAAAATGGAGCTCTGTAAATTGATCAAATCATAATCTATTGATTGTAATCTGGAAATGTACTAATTATTTAAGAGTTCATGATGAAACAGTAATATTATCCATGTACTGTTACCTCTGATTTCCTTCTACTATTCCTCCTTGATGTGTTTTAACAGTTCCTACTGCTTGCTACGTAATTCACACAACAGAAGTGCGCTATTGTCCTTATCCAGAGGAAGGGACTGGGTAGGAGACAGGGAACAGGGTTAGGATCTCATGCATGCCGGTGCCACCAAGATCCTCCCTCTCCCATTCCGCCTCTCGCCCACCTCTCCCCAACAAGAAACTCCCCTGTTCCTCCTTTTCCTGCCCCCACCACTGGTTTAACGTCGCTGCTGGAGGTAGCTAGCAGTGGCAGCGGGCCTTCAGTACCACTGCTGTTTGCGACAGCTGACCCAAAATGCCACCAGCAGCATGCTGTGTGTGCCACCGTATGACCATTGATGTGTTCCACTGTCATAAAGGGCAGCCTTGTCCTAGTTAGGATAGGGCTGTCTGGGTAATCAAACTGATAAACTACAATACTTCAGGATAGCTCCATGACCTCTTTGTCAGATACTGTACATATTTCCATATTAGTAGGCACTGGAAGAGTTGGGGTGCTGCAAAGCTCTGCACTGGTCTTCCCAAGCTCCCAACCACCCATTGGGGGAGGGTGGCTCTTTCAGATGGTAAGAGGAAGAGGAGCTCCTGACACATCCTGTCCCCATTCACTGATAGAATGAAGAGCAATTGCTACCCCTGCCAAATCCTACTCCCACCTGTCCTAGCAGCCAATTTCCCTCAAAGTCCCCCCCCTTTTTGTGAAGGGCTTGTACATCAATTGACATTTTAATTTTAAACAATACTCGGGAAAAATATTTTTGCTTTATAAAAGTATCCTTTAAAATAGGTAAATGTATCCGTTGACAATTAAGTCTAGTCGTGTCCGACTCTAGGGAGCGGTGCTCATCTCCGTTTCAAAGCTGAAGAGCCAGTGCTGTCTGAAGATGTTTCCATGGTCATGTGGCTGGCATGACTCAACACCAAGGCATATGGAACACTGTTACCGTCCCGCTAACGTGGTACCTATTAATCTACTTGCAATTTCTTGCTTTTGAACTGCTAGGTTGGCAGGAGCCGTCGCACGGATTCGAACTGCCGACCTTTCGATTGACAGCTCATGGTTCAGTGGTTTAACCCACTGCGTCACCTGCTGGCTCACTTTCAAGTTCATTAACATGTTTCTTGAACTTGTAGGCTGATTGACTTTGCTTCTCCAGGAGGACAGTCCTGTTTCGCTAAGCCTTTTAATGGTAGCTGATGCTTTCACAAATTTGTTTTATATTATATGGTTGATGATTTTAGTATTGAATTGTATTATTATTTTAAGGATTGTTGTTGTTGTTTTTTGTTAGCCAATGGGGAGACCATTGTTTGAAAGCTCAGATGGAAATGAATGAATGAATGAATGAATGAATGAATAAATAAATGGATGCATGAATGCTGGGCCAGCAAGAAGGTGGAATAAAAGCGATAAATATTGATGACGGTTTTATTGGCAGAGGATCACCACAATGTATACACTTGAGGATTGCTCATGCCACTGTCCAATGTGTTGAACAATCTTCATAGATATTAGAAGATGCGTCTCTATCCTTATCTCCTTTCTACCAGGTTTCATATATGAAGGCAGGCAATCAAAACTGTAACTGTGGCACAAATATTATCAACGGCAGGAAGTACACTTTTTGCAGGGTAGAAAATATATTTCGCTTCATAGACCAGTATTTTAACTGTTCTTACATTTGGAAACATGACCATTACTTCATCTTCTGCTAGAGGAACAGCTACCATGTTCTGAGCTGCAGGAACTTTTAAAACCAGCCAAAGTGAGGAGCAGAATAGATCAACTCTCCACAACTGGAAACTTCCAGATAGTTATCCCACATCAGGGGGTCTAATTTGGCCAATGTCCTACTCTGTGGCTTACTTAACATGATGGATAATCCAGCCCTTTCTACCAGCTGGCAAGCAAAAATGAAACCACTGCCAAAGTAGCCTTAATTTCCACATGCTCTTTGCCTTCCTTCAGCTAATTTCCTTGAAGCTATTTCTTGTTTACTGAAAGTGAAAACCTTCCAGTTTTCCTTCCTATAGTTAAGTTGCACCTGACAAACACAGCAGGACATGCTGCTTTCATAGGTCTAGGAAATAAATATTGCCCACATCTTGTTCTGTGCACAGCTTGTGTTTTCCTCTTTAGAAGAAGGAAGGCTAGTAATTTGTTGTTTTCTGAAACGGCTAACTGCAGGCCTTCAAAAATTTAATCCACTTGTTTTTCACTTTCTTTGGGCTGATGCATTATCATCAGCCATGTCACATAATAGTATCGGACGGAGGTAACTAGGCATGACGTTTCGTAGTGATGACCCATCAGCCTGGGAAATTCTAAATGACATGCATTGCTGAAAACAGCTCTTACAATTAATGTGTTTTTCAAACTCACCACAGTAAAACTTGTCTAGTTATTGGGAGGGGGGTGAGAAAGGGATGAAAAGGAGACAAATCAACCCTTGGGCATTTAAATGGTTAACTTGAAAGGCTAGAAAACAATGTGGTGATACTGAATCTGTAATGTTTAAAGTTCAAAGTAAAAAAAACAACTAGCAAATTATGTAGTGCTATTGAGTAGTGAAGGACTATAACATAGAATTGGCCGAAAGCATTGACTTGAATGAAAGCCCAATTCTACCTAACCCCCTGTGCGGTGATGCAGCTGTGCCAACTCAGCGCCCACTGAATCCCATAGGGCAGTTTTGGCCTCAGGAGGCCTCCTCGGGGAAAGGGAACATTTTTCCCCCAAGGCAAGCCCCCTTCCCCTGGGGTAAGACCCTGCTGGTCCAGTGAGTCAACTCAGACCTGCACAGCAATATCACTGGCACAAGTCCGCATGAATCCATGAAAATGGATTGAGTCCGAGAAGGAGGTTAGGGTTTGGTGACCTTTTTACAGAATCTTTGGGAAATGCACTTTCCAAGTCCCACCCATTTGCCCTTTTACCACATCATACTACTTGGTGATCAGTCACTACAAAATTGCAGACAAGAGATCAGAGAGAGGCATTGGTTCAAACAGGTATAAAAGCTGAAGCACCACATGAAAGCCAAAATAAGAATGCAGGTATCTAGCTGACCATTGCTGACAAAACATCACATAAATGAGAAGACCTCCATTAACTACCGGAACATAAAAACTGCTGTGAATTTCTCTGGAAAAAAAAAGATTGGACCATCAATGTCTGGAGTTGGGAAGACTAGATGTTTTACTTTTCAGTAATGCTTAAATACATTGTCCTGTAAAGGGGTACATTACTGAACAAAATACAATATTTTGCAAATTGAGGCCATACTAGTTTTGCTGGCTCTTAAGTTGAAACCTAACATTGCAGAGAAAGAATACATATAAGAGACATGTACTGTTAATTGGAACCCCAGTAGGGGGCTGACCTAGATTGCTTCTTTTTCCCATAAAATGTTCAGGAGGAGAGAAACATACTATTGAACAAGCCTTTCTTTTCTGTTTTCCCCCTCCTCATTTATATCAGGGAAATAGGGAAGAGTACACTTCATTACCTGTGCTATATGACTTTACTTTTGACTTGTGGTGTCTGAATACTCTTTCCTAAAAGGCAATTTGGGGGATATAAATGTATACATTTTCAAACTCACTGAACTTTAGTGCTCACAAGCTTTTCCCTACAAGTTTGCCAGTGCAATGCCATCTGGTATTAAAGACTCCCTTGTGTACACCCAGACAAATAGTGCCAATATAACAAAGTTTCTCAATGTGGACAAGTGGCTAGGAAAGGAAGTTTGAAGCAACAGTGCAACATTTTGCGTGATGCTGTCGAGCTAAGGCCTCATTCTTCAAAACATTCTGTTGAGTTAAGCTCCAATCACTTCTACAGGGCTTAAGTGACTCTAGTGGAGGGCTTGGAGGCTCAGACTGTTAAGTATAGAGTAGCTTCATAATCATCTAGTGATACTTTACGAGCCTGTTTGAAACAGGCCCTAAGGCCAAGCCATTGTGCCTTGTTCACATAAGTAACCGAGCCATGTGAAATTTCCATTCCTGGAAAATATTACATAGACAAAGAAACATGTTACGAAAAACTACGGCAGTATTTTGTACATTTGTTCACCCTGTCGATAGATATTACAAGCCGATGTAGCCAAATCCAGCTCCCTGAATGTCTGTGTATGACTGTCTCTTTCTTCCTCACGAATGAACATAAGGAACATTAGGTAGACAGGTAGTTGTGGTGAAATATTGCAGTACGTGCTGTTTTCCTCCACCTTAAAGCACTGAATGAGGCCTCCTCAAGGTAAGGGAATGTTTGTTCCCTTACCTCGCAGCTCCATTACGGCTGCATTGGTGCTGGAAAGTTGGATAGGATTAAGCCCTTATTACTCTTCCCTCTCTGAGTGAATGGTGTGTGTGTGAGATGTGTATGTGTGTGTAAGCCTCTCTGTTTTTTTTACAGTTTTTTTTTTTTTGGGGGGTGCCTGAAAATCAGCCTCAGGTCTCCAACACACAATGCTTGTCAACCAATCCATCGTAGACTCCGAGAACAGGGAGGCTGCACGACTCTTGCACCATCTCTACCAACCTTGGTGGTGTGGGGGCCCCGCAGCAGGGCATCAGGGTAAGATCAAATGGTGGGCGCGACTAGCCATCCTACCTCAAGTGAGTGAAATGGTTTCTTGACCTGCCAAGGAGCTCACTCCTTGCCTGTAGCCCTAGTTCACACTGCAGAACACATAAGTTCAACTACACTCTTGCACCATAGGTGGAACCTTGATGCTTTTTCCTGCTTCTTCTCTTCCTTTCCCCCAGTATTCCTCCTCTTCCCCTCCCCTTCTACTATCAGAAAATCCTTCAGTGCCTATTCCTCCTGGGTGACCCTCCTAGTTGGCTTATTTCTTTACATCTTGCTCCTCCTCCTTTCCCCTCTCCTCCATTAGCACCATTAAGTGCCCACTTCTGAAAGTCTGGTGACAATAAAATGGCTTCAGCTGTTGCTTAAAAACCACAAGAGAGGCTGCCTGAAGTACTTCCCAAAGGAGCGATTTCCATAACTATGGTGCTGCCACTGAGAAGGTCCTGCTCTTGTGTCCATCAACTGTTAATGGTGGGCCAGCCAGCAGGGCCTCTGAAGCTGATAGACTATCACAAAATAACCTGGCCCAAGACAGTTTAGACTTTAGATTAACTACATAAGGGTCATTGTGACATAAGTAGCCAGTAAGCCAATCCTATATTGTCTCTTGGCTAAAGCGGTGTCTGTTGGCTAATCCACTAGTGGCTAATGTTACAAATAAGCTGGCAAACAGAATGCCGCATGGCTAAATTCAAGTGAAAGATTCACTTTGCTCAACCAATTACTAAAGATTCAAGGATAGCATTTTTGTCATTTCCACAGAATGCTTTAGATTCTGGCTTATGCTCCCTACACAGAAAACATTGCCTGGCCAATTATCCCTTTTTTTATGCTACAGAGTTTTCAGGGCAGGGAGTATATGCCAGAATGTATAGCATGCTGTAGAAACATAACAGCTATTATTAGCTCCCCTGCTATTACTAGCTAAACACCAGTGTCATTGTACTACTGTACTACATAACACAATTATCTCAGTATGGCTATAATAGATGGTACACAATAATAGAGAAAACTTTGGAGATATTTAAAATATCTTGCATACCAAACCTTTCTGAAGGTGGCAGATATCTAAATTTGTTATGTTGAATTCACACAGGGATATTGACTTTCTTAACCATAATCCCATTAGCCCCTCTAGAATTACCGTATATGGACGGAATCGTTATCATTCAACAACGTATGGTGTGTAGAGAAAATGTGTAGGCAGTTTCATCTTTTGTGCCATAATGTGAGAAATTTACAGCGCAATCCTGTGTGCTGCTGCGCCAGGGAGCGTGTGCTCCCCCGGCATAGGGTGTAGTAAACGTGCCATAAAGCACATTTATGGCACCCGGAGAGTAAGGGACGTTGGCATATAGGCCAGCGACCCTTACCCGGCCGTTTTGCCATCCCTGCTCCTACCGGAGCAGGTAAGACCTACATCGGCTGGGGCAGGGGCAGGGGCAGGGTGGTCCAGGTGGTGAGGGGGGCCCGCCACTGGCCGCCCCGGGTCTGGGGAGGGCGGGGATATCAGCGGCGAGATACGCCGCTCTCTCCAGGCCCGGCGCAGTCTTACACAAGTGACGCAAATGTGCGCAAGCTCCAGAGCTTGCGCACATTCGCGGGGGGCCATTGGGCCTCCCGCTGCTTACACCCCTTCTCCCAAGTTGTTCCCAGGCTGCCCCAGGGCAGCTGGACAACTCAATAGGATATGGCGCCGGGCCCTTTAGGCCGGGTGCCGTATCTTACACAGGATTGGGCTGCCTGCTTTCTTTGCATGTATCTTTACCAAAGTTCTTCATTGGCTATTTTGTCCATTCTTATACAAGTATCTGGAAAAGATAGGAATATCCAGTGTCTTTTCCAAGTTGCAATGAGAAATAAAATGGGAGGCCAATACACATTAACTAAAATAGTAGATGAACTTGGATTGTCATGCTAGTCTTTTTATTTTGCACTTGAAATACAGTGAAATAATAACCATCATCATTTTTCGATAAAACCAAAAACACCCCATAGATAAACTCATTCCCCCAATGTAATCCAGAACAGCTCTGATTTTATTCATAGCTCATTGAGAGCAAAAATGGCCAATTATAAGCAGGAATCAAGCAAAGTCATAAAATCACAGCCTAAGCTGAGAGCAAAGGGTTGCATTCTCTAACTTTATAATGAAGATATAAAAACAATTTAATTTAATCACTTTGAATTACTAACTAGTGCTGAAGAAATAGCTAGAAGATCGTACATCAACAAAAGGAACACATATTTTCTAGTTTATTCTCTGAACAACACGATTGCTGCAGTTATTATATTTTTATTAACTACTTTAACATACAGCTGTGGGCGAAAGCACATTAAAATGAGCATTTCATAAAAAAAAAAATCTCCCTTACACAAAAGACAGTAGAATAGCTTTGAGTTACACGGGTAAAAAGCCATGGCAGAAAAAGTTATAAAAATGATAAGAACAGGCAACACAAGTTCATTCACGTGAAAAAAATATATTAAAATACAATAATATGTCAGCATTAAAATCTCAAGTAAAACCTGTACAAAATCATATGTTTAAAAACGATGTTTTGCTCAAATTCCATTGAGCATCCTCAGGCAAGCCCACATGCAGCAGGAAGATGTTACCCAGACGGGTCTCCATGATTAGGAGGATGAACATCATTTTTAAACATATTTGTACAGGTTTTACTTGAGATTTTAATGCTGACATATTATTGTATTTTAATATTATTATTTTTTCACATGAATGAACTCGTTTTGCCTGTTCTTATCATTTTTAAAACTTTTTCTGCCATGGCTTTTTACCCGTGTAACTCAAGCTGTTCCAAGATTGTTGCTGGCCATGAAAATTTTAAATTGTATTTGACAGTAGAATACTTGTGAATGTAAAAGTCTGTTTATATATTTACTGTAGCTTCGCTTTAAGCAACTTTTCTTATGGCCCAAACATAGCTCCCAACCAGTTTATGCGATGCTGTGGCACCAACGGAGCACACACTGCATGCTATGGTGGGGGTGGCAACCAGATGGCTCGGAAGAGGTAAGTAATTTTTTTCCCTTACCTCTCCTTGATACCCAAGGCAGAAACAACAGTTGTGTCTGTCTCCTCCAGGGTAGGTGCCCACACTAACAGGGGAAGGAGTGTTTAGGAGATAGAACCCACTGTAGGGTGAAGTACAAAACGTTGATTAACGTTAATAAATGTGGCCCAATATTGTTCCAAGTGATGTTGTCTTGTCTTGTTTGTGTGGGGTTGCTGCAGCACATCAAACCCCCCCCCCCAGCTTTACAGGCCAATCCTGTGTAACTCTTGCACCGGTGTAACAGTAGATCCACCGGTGTAAGAGCACTTATGCCAGTGTAACTTGTCGTACGCTGATGGACGCAGGACGGAAACCAGCTTAACCCCCTTGGATGCTGCTCATGCGCAGTTCGGACGCAGGATGGATGCCGGCGCAATTCCGTCAGCGCAGGGGGCATTCAAATGCCCCTGGAATGCCCCCTGCACTAACAGAGTTACGCCGGCTTCCGTACCGCATCCGAACTGTGCATGTGCGGCATCCAAGTAGGTTTACGACGGTGTCTGTCCTGCGTCCGTCGACGTACGGCAAGTTACACTGGCATAAGTGCTCTTACACCAGTGCATCTACTGTTACAATGGCGCAAGAGTTACACAGGATTGGGCTGTTACAGGCTTTCAGCTTTACAGGCTAGGAAGCCAATTCCTACTTGTCAAATGGGAAAACAATACTTGATCTCAGCAATATTTCTGAAAATGAAGAAAATATTTAAATGTGACAGGTGCAGATTTTCTAGCAGCTAAGCCAACCACTGGAGACAAATATAATCATGCACAATTACCTGCTTTACCATTTATAAGCATGCAGTTCCTCCGATACCCAATGGAAAACGTTTATTTCTAGGATCAAATTGTATTAAGCAATTCCATTCTGTAAAGTATTAACTCTCAATTCATTAATCATTTTAACAATCTGTACACTATTTTGCATGGCTATTTGATAGCAATCATTTGGGATGGAAATCCCTTGAAAAATTCAAGCCTTGTTTAAGTGCAAGGCAAGATTCTGCTGACAAGAAAGACACTTTCATTTTGTATTATTTCTGTAGGTCTTTTAGGAATTATAATTTAGGCATTATTATTTTAGTTCACAGTATATTAGTAGTTCCTTTTTAAAAATATGATCACAGTCAAACTTTGACAATTCCAACTTCTCCAATAAAAGTCTTTTATTTTTACACTGCAATGAACATTTAGTGTTCTGGTAGCACGGTACAGTCTATGTGATTCACTTGCAAGAGCTGTAGGTAAAGTTTTGAGTTCCACTTTTTTAGAATCTGAAATTCTCAATTCTGTGGCTGCCATTCAGCACAAGATAAACTGTACATGCAAGGAGCAGCTGCCAACTTTTTAGTCTACATCCAAAACGAAATGGGTTTGGACGTAGAGCTTAGAACTGGGAGCGGTTCAGGGGTGGGAGGGGGTAGATCCCGGCGGCATCAACTTGCATGGTATGCTATCCCCTCTTTGCTGCCCAATACACCCCTTCCTCTCCTCTGACTTAGCCAGCTAAGGAGACCAACTGCCAACCATGCCACCTACCGAAAGGTAAGTAAAATATGTTTTACTTACCTTTTGGTAGGTGGCATGGTAAAAGTTGTTTTTACTTACGGCCCAAGCCTATTCTCGTGATATACCATTCTCGCGATATACCATTCCAGCTGCAGAATGCGCTTTCCAGCTGTTGCAAATGGTGATCCAAAAGTGTGCAGTGCTGCGCGTTCAGAC
This sequence comes from Plestiodon gilberti rubricaudatus, assembly GCA_026170595.1. Taxonomy (NCBI): domain Eukaryota; kingdom Metazoa; phylum Chordata; class Lepidosauria; order Squamata; family Scincidae; genus Plestiodon; species Plestiodon gilberti. Next base: position 46,272,243 of record JANXHW010000002.1, read on the forward strand.
CGCTGCCGGAGAGGTCACAGAGGCTTCACACGCAACAGCGGGATGAGGAAGGCCTGCAGACAGAGGTGAGTCAGTGGGTGGGTGGAATCGGGCAGGGGAGGGTGTAATGGGGCAGAGACTGGGGCGGGGTGTGACCTGCTCCAGTTTGTAAACCCTTTCCTTGTCTCCCAACATGTCCCTTTTCTCTGCTCAGACTTGTGCCAGCTAAAGAGGTCCAAGGAGACTCATTGGCGACCTGGAGGCTAACAGGGAAGAAAGAGAAAATATTTTGAACAGAGGAGGGTGTACCGCATTTTGTAGCAGACAAAGGTACATATTGCTGGCTATGTGGTCAGATGTGTATGTATATGGGAAATGCCTCAGGTTCAGCAGTCTGAGTTGTGTGGGTGACTCTCCTCAGATCCAGAGTGTGGTTAAAGAGTTACACATTAGAACCTTTTATATGGGCGGGAGCTGAACTCCATCCCTCAGTTTTTTCTTTCTTGTGCCTTCCAGTTTCCAGTGTATGTGTGTTCTGCCCTACAATAAAGTAGCAGTGTTGTTAGGTTGCAGTAGTGGAGAATGAGTAAGAGTTATGCCTTCTTCTGGACCACAGGCCCCTAAACACAACAAAGGCCCACAGGTGCTACAGCTTGCTGCGGTGTTTGAGGAGATCCCACCCTTTCAGGATGTGTGGGGAAGAGGAAGAAAGGGAAGCTTGTATTTATGATCCTTGTCCCTCTAAACTTGAGAGGTTACTGGTGGTGTCAAAGCCACTATATTGAGTGGTTATGCATGTGAAGATAAATGTATGTAGAAGCACATGAGCAGCCCAAAGCTTTGTGCATCTGTCAGTGATTCAAGACAAGTGGGGTTAGTTAAATCAGAGGCGTCTCTCCGGTAGGGGCGGGGCTGTAAGTATCGCTGCGGTCATAGTCTCTTTACCGAGCGAGGAGGAGGCAGCCCCGCCCCCTCACTGTCCGAGCCAGTCCCCTGCGGAGAAACCGGCAGGGAAGAGACCCTGCCTGCTGCTTTCTCCGTAGGGGACTGGCTCGGACAGTGAGGGGGCGGGGCTGCCTCCTCCTCGCTCGGTAAAGAGACTATGACCGCAGCGATACTTACAGCCCCGCCCCTACCGGAGCGACGCTAGTGAGTTAAATAAAGGCATTAGCTTGATAACTGTGTTTAAGGCCTTTACTTTGGTTTACATCTAATTAGGTGGTAAACGGTTATCTGAGACCTACCATGACTAAAAATGCTCTTCCATATAAAAACATACATAGAAAGCTAGATATCAGGAAAAGAATAAGATAGACTCATTATATGCTAGTTTTCTATGTTGAGATCGTTTTTTTTCTACAGAAAATTCAATTACACAAACCTTCGTGTCTGAGGTGATACAGCCTAGACCAGGGGTTCCCAACCTTTGCTGGCCAGTGTATCCCCTTGTCATGTTCAATTTTTTGAAGTACCACCAGATAATTAATCACTAATTAATTAGCTAATTAATCAGTCCCTAAAGTTTTAAAACGTATTAAATCAATTTTAAACGTTGTGTGTGTGTGTGTGTGTGTGTGTGTGTGTGTGTGTGTGTGTGTGTGAGAGAGAGAGAGAGAGAGAGAGAGAGAGAAAGTGTATCGCGCTAGAGATAAGGGCTTAGATCTTTAGTGCTGTGATTAAAGTGACAGCGCTAAAGATCCAATCCCTTAATTTTAGCGCTGTGTAAAAAGACGTATCCAAAGTTATCAGCTGCTGATCGCAGCAGCTGATAACAGACAGCCTCTTGCGTACCCCCGCCTGATGGTCTGCATACTCCTAGGGGTACACATACCACAGGTTGGGAACGCCTGGCCTAGACATTAATTTACATTAATTTACTGGAGTGAACTTACTGAAAACAAATAATAATACTTAACATCAGGGCTGGCCCATTCATGAGGCGAACTGAAGGCAGCAGATTGATGGGAGCGGCACCCATCTCTGCCTGCTTACTTGCAGCCACTGGTCTTTTGTCTCTTTCCTGGATCAGAAAAGAAAGACGGGGACAGAGAGGAGGAGGAAACATGGAGTAGACTGGATCTCCAATGATCTAGTACAGCTAGTGCCTTATATATAGCAATATATATAGTGCCTTCTGAGTGGACAAAGCATTTCACACATATTCTCTTGGTGTTTTCTTTACAACCAACCTGTAAGGAGAGTAATAGCCCAATCCAATGGACCTTGTATGCCAGTGGATCTTCTGATCTGCTGTTGTGTAAGGCCCAGCAACAGCACAAATGTCAAGCTGCCATTGCACATGATGGAGCTGCTAGCATAAACAGCCAGTGGCTCCCTACATGCACCAGAACCACCGGGACATCACATGGATCAGGTAAGTCGACAGCATAGGCAGGTCCTGGGTGGTTTGGGGTAGTGAAGGGGAGGAACCGGGATTGGTTTAGGGGACGGGGTGGATCCCAGCAGCAACAACGTGATATGCTATGCGTGATATGCTATCCCTTCTTTTGCTGCCTAATGCACCCCTTATAGCCAGCTACATAGCTGGCATGGGTTCAAGGAGACCCACTGCCAACCATGCCACCTACCAAAAGGTAAGTAAAAGATGTTTCTACTTACCTCTCATTGGCCTTTTGGTCATCCCCCCCCCCCCCGATAGCACACAACACACCCTCCATTAGCGTGGCTGCATGCTATGGAGTGGTGAAGGATATAATTGGGCTGTTAGTCTTATTGTCCCTACCTTACAGCTGAGACTGAGTGGATTGCCTAAGCCCAACTAGTGAGCTCAGGGCAGGGGGGGCGAATTCAGACCAGAAAAATCTTCATTCTCAATATTATCTCTTTTTCATTATGCTAGATCTAGGCAGGAGATCAAGGCTGCTGTCTCCAAATCAATCAATCAATCAATCAATCAATCAATCAATCAATCAATCAATCAATCAATCAATCAGACCACTCCTCTCTTTAAACTTTATATTCTTCCCTTTTCCATCCCTGTAGTCTTCGGGGAAAATGCAACGCACACACACACACACACACACACACACACACACACACACACATCCTTGATCAAATAAGTGCAAGCCACTTGGTTTGGGAAATCTAGTCTTGATCGCAGAATTTGGACTCAGATTAAGTGAAGAATGTATGAAACTGTACCTAGTGAATCTGATGACAATCTGATGACAACAGGAGAAGAGTTCATCCTAGGATCATACACTTATGGGAACCACACGTGGGAGTTGCTCTCCCAACTGTAGTGTGACAGGCTGACCTTAAAAAAAATTAATTGGAAGTTACACCACATTAAGAATTTGTCAGCTGTTCTTAATAGGCATTTTGAGGCAGGGAGAAGCATTCATTAGCCCTCTAGCCCTAATGATTCTGAATTGATTGGTTAATGAGATATAAAAGCTTGCAGTAATTCCCAGGAAGTACAGATGATGGGCTAGATGACATGAGACTCCATTTTGCTTTTTTTTTTACTTAAAAAATGTTTCCAACTAACTGCTTGATCTGTATATACAGCCTTTCTGCTAAGGAGGAAAAACCACAATAAACCTCTGTTAGCTTGAGAGATGTGCAAATCCCCCATCTCAGTTTGGATGGGCTCATTATTTCTGAGCTTGTCCAGAACAATCCTGGCAAAAAGCTCAGGCTTTTTCCAAGCATTTTCTGAACCATGAGAAAGACCTGGCCATTCCCAATGCTTCTCTGCCAGACCTCCACTTTCCTCAGACTTCCCTGCAGCTAGTTTCTCCCCTTTCCCACTTTGGAAATGGTCCTAGGGTTCAGTGATAGAGCACATATTTACATGCAGATAGTTTGCTCCCTAGCACCTCCTCACTGGCTTGCAGCACTCAGCAGCATCTGCTCAGTCACTCTCCATGGAAAGCATGTCAAGTGAAATGGTGGAAGCTTCCCTATAGAAAAGGTCTCAGAAGGATGGGCACTGTCAGGTCTCAATCCTCCTATACACACTTATCCGGGAGTAACGGCCCAATCCTTCTCCACCGGCATAACTAGCGTTGTGCTGGTGGAGGCTGCTTTATGGCGGTCGCAAATTAGCCTCCGCCGACATGCTCGGCAGGCCCACTGGCTGGGAGGCTGCAGCGGGCTCCCGTGGACTGGTGGACCCACCGAAGTAGGTAAAGTTGTGCAAGGAGATGGGGAGGGAATTGAATAGGGAGGGGGAAGGTGGAATGAGGAGGGGTAGGCAGAACAGGGCAGTGATGGTGTGGTGGGCAGATCAGGCCTGGGGGGGTGGGATTGGCAGTGTAGACCGAATCCTGAGCCACTTCCTGGGCCTGAGCCACCTTCACAGAGCAACATGAACTTTCCCCAGGGATTGAGCTGGTGCAGGTCCAAGTTGCCCCATAGTGGCTGCTGGGATATGCTATTGAGGCAATTGAGACCTCCAGCAGCCAAAAAAACCCCACATTTCAAACAGACTATTAAGAAATTGCATATTCTCTTCAGTATCAGTGTGTGTAAATAGCCATCTGTATTTGCATTGTGCTATACTAATAAGTTTCACTGGAAATGCTGCACAATTCTTTGGGCGTTTCTCTCTCTTCTCGCACAGACTTCAGGCAGAACCGTGAGCTGGATGAGTACTTTGTCCAGGGACGTGCTCTGAAACCAGGTGTAACTGCTTTCTAATATGTCAACCACTGCAGCAAAGTGCAGAGCAAGCTCCACATCCATTCCCCCCTATGCAGAAATATCACATTCTTTGAATTTCTTCACAGTATTAGTGTTTTCATCAAAGCTGATGACCTGGCCAGTGTGATAAACTCTAACAAGGATCTGTGCAGTTCAGAGTTCCGATTATGATTCACTTTACCGAACTCTGGGAATATGTACACATTTGTATTTGTTGCACTGACATGACCTTTGCTCCTGTGGTTGGGAAATAAAATTGAAGCTAGAGGGAGAGAAGAATGTGGTAATTTTTTTTCTTGTTTAAAAATCTGACTGAAAATATGTCATTTAAAATGTGTTGTACATAAAGTTTTAGGACACTCTTAATGTCAAGGTTGTGTTCGATCCCACCTTGGGAGATACATAGGGTTAACATATTTTCCTGTATCCAAACTGGGACACCCCCCCAACAATTAATTAATTAATAATTAATTCATTTTCTGGATATATTTTTTGTGGGCTCAAACGGGCACCCAATTATTTATTTATTTATGGCCACGAAAATGGCCATTTTTGCCGCTGCTGCCACTTACTTTCCTGTCCCCGCCACTCCTCCTCCGCCGCCGCTGTTGTTGCCGTTCTTCCGCCACCATTCTTCTGGAGCCTGGCTGGCTGCATCCAGCCCCCACTGCTCCCCCGCTGCCGTCGCCCCACCGCTGTTGCTGCCGCCATTCTTCAGGAGCCTGGCCGACTGCATCCAGGCCGGCCAGGACTCCTTGCCCCCACCGCTCCCTCCAGCAAAAGGTACCTTTTTTCCGGCGGCACCATCTTGGATCTTGCAAAATCTCACAAGATCCAAGAAGGTGGCACCCAGATCTCGTGAGGGCACATGAGGCACCGCCCTGACACTGGGGGGGGAGGTCCCCTCCTCCCGAGTTGTTCCCAGACTGCCCCAGTGCAGCCCGGGAACTCAATAGGATACGGTGGCTGGCCTTTTAGGCCAGCCGCCATATCCTACACAGGATTGGGCAGATAAGTAGTTTGACAGGTCGTAAGACATCGTTCTTCCCTCCTTCTGTCCAAACCCTACACACCTGAAGGAAAAAGAATGGCATTGCTTGGACGTCCGTAGAGCCCTCAGGTTTTACATGGACAGAACCAAGGAGATGCGGTTGATTGAGGCGCTATTTGTATTATTTCAGGGACCTTTGGAAGGAAAAAAAGGCATCTGCTTCTGTTATCGCTAAGTGGCTCAAGCTTGCTATAGAGTTTGCTTACAGATCTAAAAATGAGGTGCCTCCAGAGGGTATTTTACCACACTCCAGAAGGGAAGACACGACCTCGGCAGTTTTTGAGGGAGTTAGCTCTCTCCAAGACATTTGCAAGGCGGCCACATGGGCTTCGCGGAACACTTTCATATGTCACTACAAGATTGATAAGATTGCGTCAGCTGACACCCTTTGGGAGAAGGGTGTTACAATCAGTGGTGGCAGGAAGAAATGTCTAATCGCCTGACTCACCCAAAAATATACAGCTCGGGTATGTCCCACTCAGTTAGAATGACCCCCCTCCTTCTTCAGAGAAATAAGCAATTTCTTTACCATGAATCTGCTGTTCTGGAGGACAAAGGGGGGGCATTCGTCCCACCCTACAGGCTGACGTTTTCCTCCTTCGTTGGAGTTCACATTTGATTCAGTTGGTTACGTTACGTTCGGGGGGGGGGTAGTTAGGGAACCCTGTGGGTTGTTAATTACCTTTTTCTCTAGTTTTTCTTTCTCTAATTCTCCCCCTTACCTTTGTTCCTAACCGGTGGCTGGCAATGACGCTGGTACCGTGGACACTGAGGAAAGTTCCCTGCTCTTCTATTCGTCAGATCTGGACTGGGGACGCTTCCGTGGGAGGAGACAATTCTAACAAGCTGGCCTTGCCTCTCGCGATAGGACGGGCAGAGAAAGGTAGTGGAGGGAGTCCTTCACTACCTCTGGGAAATAAAGGTGGGTGGATTCTCTGCTGAGCTAAAGGGACAGTCAAACACAATTTTGGCATGGCAACCAAGGCAGCAGAGCACGCCAAGATCCTATTCTCCTTTCCCTGCCCTGAAATGCCACCTGAGTTATCCGAGGAGACCCATTAGAAACCACGCAACCTATGAGGAGGTAAGAAAAGGTTTTACTTACCACTCCTGGGCCAGCTGATCACCCACCCATAGCAGGCAGCACATTCTCCATCAGCGGCACTGTGTGCTATGGGCTGGCGGGAGATAGGTTTAGGCCCACAGTTATATAATCTCTGTATATACAGTAGACATCCCTGATTACTAGAAGATGTATTTATGAATATTCATTTGAATTGTAAATTAATTTCCTTCTGCTATGCTTGTGTACCATATATTTGTTTTCATACAATTACGCAGTTGAGTTTTAACAGCACCAATAAAAAGTTAATTGTACGTTTTCCATAATTTAACGTTTATGGAATACAAATTTTAAATCCACACTGGTTGTGCAAGCAAATCAGTAGCAAGAGTTATATTTGCCTGTTCAGGAGGGGGACAAATCCAAAATGAAACAAAACCCAGTGAGTGGAAAAGGTTTAACGAAAGACAGCTTAGCTACAATGTAGTAAATGTACACTTCAAAAAGTGAGCAAATTTAAACCAGAAGTCATAAACAATGTCAAGCCCCTTTGAGATCTTAGCATATACTTGGGAGATGAAATCCAAAAAGGCTGAGAACATTAACAGATGAAAACATGCCCTACCTCTTACTACTACATTCCTGCATACCACCAATACTACTGCATTCTTGAATAATCTATTTTTTAATGATACAAAATATAATTTCTGCAGCAATGCTTAAATTTACATCGCAGAAATTCAGAATGTCTGCATGAAATTGAGAAGAGAATTAAAATATGGAAGATAAAGAACCTATGAATGTTGGCTGACCTTTTACAGTGTGCCCTCTTCCAGTGCTGAATTTGCTTTGTACTGCCATTAGGCAATAATAGTGTCTTCTTCTTTGCAGTGGTTAAGAAAAGCAAAGAGCATGCCTTTAGACCAGCGGTTCTCAAACTGTGGGTCGTGACACACCATTGAGAACCTAAGCTGTCCCCTGCCCCCTTAAGGGATGGGGACAGCATGGCGGCAGCGATCCGGGAGATCGCCACCACTGCCAAATTGCCCGAAACCGCCGTTGCAGCACTCAAAACGTTTTTGTTTCGTCTAGCATTTGGGTGATGGGCTGTGGTCTGCCTCCTGTGTCTCAAGATGCTCTGCCATGCTGCTTATCTGCTCCATGCTGTTCCCCCCCCATGGATTTTATTGTTTTTAAAATTGTTATGTATAGTTATGTATTGTTATGTATTTTTTAAGTTATGTATTTTAACTTCTGTTGTAAACCGCCTTGGGCATTTGCCTTGGCATAGGAAAGGCAGGATATTTTTTAAATAAATAAATAAATAAATAAATAAATAAATACCTGGGCTTGGGGGAGCTTTGGGGAGGCCTGTGCGACCCTCTGCAGGCCTCCCCGATCTTGGGGCACTTCCGGTTTTTGCTCCTGCAGACACTCAAAAGTTATCTGTATACTATCAACAGCTATGGCCAAATAACCAGAAAAAAGAAAACACAACTGCCTCATATAACAAAAAGTGGATTTCCTTAACTCAATGAGACTAATTATTCCAAGAGCCGTCTAAGCCGTCGTGAACATGCTGTAAAGCATGTTCGCAATGACTTTCAAGTAAGGGTGGCTGGCACGGAGGTTGGCTGCCCTCACTCCACTGCCAGACAGCTGGAGAAGGTAAGTAATCCCCGGTGGGTGCAGGGGCGGTCTGGGTGGTGAGGGAGGGGGCCATTGGCCAAGCCGGCGGTCGCCATATCCCTGTCCCCTTCACAGCCCAGCTCTGCCATTACACGGCCTTCTCAGACTTGCACCAGCTAAATAGCTGGCGGAAATCCGAGGAGGCTCCCTGCTTTACTCTGGGGGAAGGGGATGAATGTCCCCTTTCCCCAAGTAGACCTTGGGGAACAGGGATAGGATCCTTACTTACACAGGACTGTACTGCCAGTAACATTAATGGTTGAGTTGAAAATGTCCCCTTCTCCCGAGTAGACCTCTGGGCTACTCCCAGAACAGGGACAGGATCTGGTGGGCAGCCTGGACCGCCCTCTGGATACTTACACAGGATTGGGCTGCGATTGTTTTGAGATCCAATGAAGTGTTAGTATGAGTTAGCTCTCATTCCTATGTATCAGAGCTAATACTAGAACACTTATTCAGTTGTGTGAGTGTCATCAAGTTGGCCGCTGGATTTTTTTTGGGGGGGGGGGTTTGGTTACTGATTTTTTGGGTGAACTGTACTGTTATATATTAAAATAAATACAGTTAACGGTGGTAACGCCATGAGTTACCGCACCGGGTGACACCAATCGTAGTGACACCATTGGGGTGACGTGATGAGCTCTTGCACCGGGTGACAGAAACCCTGCTGACACCTCTACACCTACCTATGCTGACTTGCATTCTGGGATGATGATGATGATGATGATGATGATGATGATGATGACAGATCACGCTCTGACTCTGCTCTTTATCCACCTCTTTCTGCCCTGGCTTCCCTGTGGTACAGTATGGTGCCACTGGGAAGAGAATAAAACAGTGATTTAAGTCAGTCAATCACATGCGTCTTTTCCATCCAAACCATACAGATAAGAACATACGAAGAGTCTTGCTGTATCAGGCCAAAGGCCCATCTAGTCCAGCTTCCTGTATCTCACAGTGGCCGCACCAGATGCCTCCAAGAGCACAGACAACAAGATAACCTGTTTCTTGTTGTCAATTATTTACAATTCCTGTTGTCCTTATTTACAGGCCATGATGGGGATAAGCAACCTCGTGGTTGTAGGAGTAGGTTTTCTTTGTGCCAGGTGCAAGGTGGTGGCAACAGGATACAGGTATCTTGTTGTCTTGTGTGCTCCTTGAGGCATCTGGTGGGCCACTGTGTGATACAGGAAGCTGGACTAGATGGGCCTTTGGCCTGATCCAGCAGGGCTCTTCTTAAGTTCTTATGTTCTTCACTCCCTTGCACCTGTCACAGATATCCCTGACGTGACACCCCACGTGCCGCCAAATACCCCGCCCCCTGAAGGTGTGACGTCATGCTCATGCGCCGCAGTGCAGCGCGAAACACCTCCCACTGCTTTTTGGCTCATTTTTGGAGCCAAATGGCTCCAGGGCGGGCGGGCCAAACGTTCGAGCGCCGGACGAAGTGATCCGGAGGTGAGTGACCCCCCCGCCTGCCTGCTGCCTGGGGCTGGATCCCGCTGCCCAGGGGCCCACCGCCCCAAGGCCCCCACCACTGACGATGCCACTGGATATCCCTACTGACTGAGATCAGTGAGAATCTGACCCACTGAATGAACGGCCTCTTCAGTGTTCTCTGACTGCCACAGCAATCCTTTCTTCTTCTTCTTCATGTTCCTCTATCATGAACTTTGTCTTGAAGTGTCCTTCATGCTGGGGAAAATGCTGAGGCAGCCCGCTAAGTAAACTGCTGCTTAGTTTGACACTTACGGGCTAAGTAATGCCTACAGAAAGTTCCACTTTCCTTCAGGATTTAGCTCAGCTGCATTCCCTGTTCCCATTTGTTTCACATTGTGCAGCTAATAGAGCTTCTCCTCTACTGAATGTTTCCATCTTTAAATTTAAATGGGATTAATGCTGTGAAAAGTTCTTTTTAAATGATTAGGTTAATAATCTGGAAATGATGGCTCCCAAATAGGGCAGTGCAGTGAGCACCAATCTGAATGTCTCAGCTCAGTGGAAACCTTTGTGTGTATGTCTACATATTTCCCAGGTTCCAGTGCCGAGAAACCCTAATTTGTAGCCATAACCATGATTTATCTCCTTTTTATTTTATTCCTGCGGAGACTTTGCAAATAGTGAACATGTTCTTGATTGCAGCGACAGCTGTAGATATTTCCAGGGGTCACATCACAAGATGAGTGTTCATCATAAATCTTCTCTTAATTAAAAAACTGGGCTATAGATGAGTGGTCATTTTCCATTATTGTTAATTTTTCAGACATCAGAGATTCCAGTTCCTTCTCTTCGAGAGATGTGGTTTCGAAAAGGCAGCTGAACATTTGTTCTCAAAGTCTCCCCTGTCTCTCTTTTATCTTCATTATTTGTTCTGACATGTCACTCAATTTTCTCCTGAAAAGTCTTTCTTTGTTGAGAATATTCTTTGTGGTTCATTATACGGCACATGCTTTTCCATGCTGCAAATATTCTACTACGCCTACACACAAACTTTGCCATTCATTTGTGAAATTAACTGTTATATATCTTCTTTAAACTTTGAATGTAGAACTGTGAATGATTTCCCACGATTTAGAATCAGAAATGTGAAATGTATGACTACATTCCAGATTTTATTTTTATTTTGAAATCCAAAACTTAAACTAGAGCAGAAGCTGATATCATAAAATACATTTGGATAACTCATACTTTTAGTCAATTTGGCAGCTGATGGTTTCTGATCCACATGTGTAAGAATTTCCTAATTTTTAATTACTATATGAGTAGGGCTAAAATCATTAACCGATTTGCAGTTAAATTAATCAATTAATTCACTAATTCCAGATAAGCTGAAACAACCCTCTTAAATATGTTCATAGCTGATATTAATGTTTTAAATAGGTTATGCAGTTATCTTGCCTGAGAAAATCTGTTTAAGATCATTTACAATAAATTAAATGAGAACGTGGTTTGTTATTTGGTTCAGAGAAATGGTAAGCTGCAATAAATAACCTAAAACTATGTATTGTTTGCTGCTGTATATACCGGTAACTGGCAACTGGTTCATTTATTAAAATCAATACTGATTAAAAACTAGTGCTATTGTACATAGTTAACTACATGTCAGTAATTCAATTTTTAAGGTGAACATTCTTTCAGCTACCTATAATTTGATAGAAGCCAACATTTGGAAGCACTGTTATCCCCTTGAAATGTGTTGAAGTGTTTCATAGCACTGTACATAACACCTAACATTCTAGATTTCTGGCACCAGTCTTCCACCGTCATAGATTCATCACAGATTCATCATAGATTTTTCATCGACATAGAAAAAGGCAAGGAAAAAATGTTTGGAACAAACTTGCACAATAAGAAGGATTTACAGCCCAGTCCAGCCCAAGGCCTCAGCGGCACAATTCAGGCACAATTACAGCCTAAGTGCTTTAGGCCCGAGTTGTGCCTGAATTATGCCGCAGAGGCCGAATTTGTGCTGCAATTGTGACTGAATTGGGTTCCGGCACAATTCAGGCACAACTGCACAATTCAGGCACAATTGCGGCATAAAAGTGGGGGCATTGGGGGCGTGTCGGGGGAGTGATGGGGGCGGTTACAAATTTGTTCCGGTTCCAGACACTGGAGATCCCCTGACACGCCCCCTCGAGCCCAACTCAGGCACAAAATTTGGGTCAACAAAAAGGGTGGACCCAAATGTGAGGAAACCCATAGGAGCCATTTTACCTTACCCACACCAGCCCTCTCCTGAAAAGTACTAACACCCTGGGCCCGAGTTGTGCCTGAGTTAGGACGGAACAGTTGTGGCCTAACTCTGGAACCGGACCAAATAGTTACTCTATCAGCACCCAGCCCCACCCAGCCTCTTTCCCACAAAAGCCCAGCCCCAGGCCTCCATTCTCTCTCTCTCTCTCTGAGCACGTGGCGTGGGGTCCTATCTCCCAGCAGCCACAAAGTGGGACTTTGTCGGTGGAGGGCAAAATTCACAAACACCCCACTTCTCTCTTCTCCTCTCCTCTCCCCTCTCTGCCCCCCTCTAGGGCAGAGAGGGCTGTTCAGGCTATGACCAAACTGTTTACTGCTGTGCCTGGGCAACTGTCTCCATGCAAGTGTTTGCTAACCCATGTCTTTCTCCCAGCCCCTCTTCCCCCCCCCCAGGCAACAACACCAGCAGGTAAGTGCAGGTAAGAGCAGGGTTCGTGCTGACATGTGGTCTGACTTCTGCCTCTTTGCATAGAGAAATATAGGTAGGATACATGCCTCTATACCAATGTCTTGTCTCATAGCTGCCTGCATAGCCTGCCATGATATGCCTCTTTACCAATGTCTTGTCTCATGTCTGCCTGCAATGCCTGCCATGATATGCCTCTGTTCCAATGTCTTGTCTCATGTCTGCCTGCAATGCCTGCCATGATATGCCTCTGTACCAATGTCTTGTCTCATAGCTGCCTGTATTAATGTGAGCACACAATGCCATGAGTGTGGAACTGTAACCCATATGTAGACACCAGCTGTTTCCCCCCCCTCTTTTCTCCACAGGGTCTACTGACAGGTCAGTATTGCTAGGATTGCCATGGTTGTGACCCCCAAGTTGTGTTGTTGTCTCTCTCTTTGACCCCTTTCCCTTACAGGATCATGCTCACCTTACACCCAGGGAAGGAGCGCAGACCATGCTATGTGTGTCACACCACTCAGCTGTGTTTGATTTCTCTCCCTGCAGGCCTTTGCAACCGGCACACTGGCATTCCTTCAATGGCGATTGCTACCACACAGCAGCTGCCATGGAACACCCCCGTGATTTATGTCTCCCCAGGAATGTCCACCACCACCTACCTTCTGGGGAGCACCCCTGGGCCCGCAGTCTGGTTGCCCCATGGTCATCTGCCTCGATGCTGGCAGAGGTCTGGGAGCCTGCCCTGCAACCCTCCTCAGCTGCTGCTGCTGCTCCAACTCCCTGGCTGCCTACTTGCTGTCCCTCCCCTTTCTAAGGAGCAGGCTGTGGTTCCACAGGGGAAGAGCCTGCGTCTCCAGGTCCATGGGGCACGCCTGCTGCTGCTACGTTCTGAGTGGCTGCTGTGCCTACCCCTGGCAGCCTCGCCTGGCCATCTCTGCCAATGTTCCAGAACAATAAAGATGCCCCTTGGGCAAAGGCCCCTTGAACAACATGACCCCAATGTTACACAAGCACTGCCCCACACACACAGAGCCAGCGCCCAGCACACAAGGCCCTGCATGAATCCCAGCCCGGGCCTGCCACAGCCAGCCCAGGGAGAACACAGCAGGGGGGATGCCAGACCCTCCGGGCTCAGAGGGGAGGGGGGAGTTGGGGGGCCTCTCAGGCAGGCAACCACTGACAGGCGACATAGCGCACGTCCGCCACATCCGTGAAGAGCCCTTTCAGCAACCGGGGCTCTCACCCACCCTCAGTCCGCCCGTCAACGGCGTCCGTTTCCGCCCTCAGTCCACCCGTCAACGGCGTCCATTTCCGCCCGTCAACGGCGTCTGTTTCCGCCCTCGGTCCGTCTGCATGAGAGGCGCCCGTTCCTGCATTGCCTCCATCTGCGAAGTGACCCCTGTGTCCCTATTGGTCTCTGCAGACCCCTCTCCCTGTATCCCTCTCCCACCAGCCTTGTTGTCTGTCTGTTTCTGACCCACCCATGTCCCTCCCCAGCTCCGCCTGCCTGTGTGCCTGCCTCCCCTCCCACTCCGTGATGATGGAAGCTGGCACCCTCCACCCCGCCAGAGCGCCTGCCGCGAGGCGCCGACATTGCCCCATTTGGGGGTGTGATGAGCTGCGTGAGCCCTTCCCGCTCGCAGCAGACAAGCCCAAGGCATCTCTCGGTCTTGGCCGGGGCACGGAGCAGAAGGCATGCCGGGATGCCTTCTTTGTGGGCATAGCCACGGCCCTGGTGGTCCAGGGCTTCAGGCAGCGCACGGGCATGTCATGGCGGAGGCGGTTCCAGACCTCATGAGACCCCCCTTGTGCGTGCCGTTCCCACCCCCTCCTTCCCTTTTCTCCCCCGCTCACCCCCCCATGACTCCCACGTGCAGCCTCACCGTGGCTTGGGGGTGGCATCGCCTTCTGCAGGTAGGAGGGCAGTGGCACTCCCCCCTGCGGCAGGTGGCTAATGCCCAGGGTGCCCTGGGGCAGCTGGCACTGGCACAACCTCAGCCCTTCAGCTGCCTGTCGCACGCCCAGTGCCTGCAGGCCCACCTGTGGCTGCCCATCTGCTGTGAACGCTGCAGCAGCTGTGGTAGGTGCACACAGACGAGCTCAGGAGGGGGCTCTTCCCTTCCACAAGATGGACAGCTCCCCAAAGGGGCCTGCCTGCCTCTGCGGTAAGTTTTGCCTCGATCCTGGCCCACTGCTCTTGCCTCCTACCTAAGTCAGGCACAGTTGCAGCCTAACTCGGTCCTGTTTTGGGCCACAATTGTGCCACTATTGGGCCTCAATTGTGCCTGAGTTGGGCTGAGTTGGGCTGGACTGAGCCCTAACAGCCCGGTCCAGCCCAAGGCAACTGCGGTACAATTCAGGCACAATTGCAGCCCAAGTGCTTTAGGCCCGAGTTGTGCCTGAATTGTGCCTGAGTTGGGCTGCAATTGTGACTGAATTGCAGCCCGGTCCAGCCCAAGGCAACTGCGGTACAATTCAGGCACAATTGCACAATTCAGGCACAATTGCAGCCTAAAAGTGGGTGTGTTGGGGGCGTGTCGGGGGTGTGACGGGGGCGGTTACGAATTTTGGTCCGGTTCCAGACACTGGAGAGCCACTGACACGCCCCCTCGAGCCCAACTCAGGCCCAAAATTTGGGCCAGCAAAAAGGGTGGACCCAAATGTGAGGAGACCCATAGGAGCCATTTTACCTTACCCACACCAGCCCTCTCCTGAAAAGTTCTAACACCCTGGGCCCGAGTTGGGCCTGAGTTAGGACCGAACAGGTGTGGCCTAACTCTGGACATGGACCCAAATAGTTACCCTATCAGCACCCAGCCCCACCCAGCCTCTTTCCCACAAAAGCCCAGCCCCAGCCCTCCACTCTCTCTCTCTCTCTCTCTCTCTCTGAGCACGTGGCGTGGGGTTCTGTCCCCCAGCAGCCACAAAGTGGGACTTTGAAAACTTTTCTAACACCCCACTTCTCTCTTCTCCTCTCTCCTCTCTGCCCCCCTCTAGGGCAGAGAGGGCTGTTCTGCCTGTGGCCAAACTGTTTACTGCTGTGCCTGGGCAGCTGTCTCCATGCAAGTGTTTGCTAACCCATGTCTTTCTCCCAGCCCCTCTCTCCCCCCCCCATACAGTCAACAACACCAGCAGGTGAGTGCAGGGTTTGTGCTGACATGTGGTCTGACGTCTGCCTCTTTGCATAGAGAAATATAGGTAGGATACATGCCTCTATACCAATGTCATGTCTCATAGCTGCCTGCATAGCCTGCCATGATATGCCTCTATACCAATGTCTTGTCTCATAGCTGCCTGCATAGCCTGCCATGATATGCCTCTATACCAATGTCTTGTCTCATAGCTGCCTGCAATGCCTGCCATGATATGCCTCTATACCAATGTCTTGTCTCATAGCTGCCTGTATTAATGTGAGCACACAATGCCATGAGTGTGGAACTGTAACCCATATGTAGACACCAGCTGTTCCCCCCCCCTCTTTTCTCCACAGGGTCTACTGACAGGTCAGTATTGCTAGGATTGCCATGGTTGTGACCCCCAATTTGTGTTGTTGTCTCTCTCTTTGACCCCTTTCCCTTACAGGATCATGCTCACTGTACACCCAGGGAAGGAGCGCAGACCAGGCTATGTGTCTCACACCACTCCGCTGTGTTTGATTTCTCTCCCTGCAGACCTTTGCAACTGGCACACTGGCTCCTCTTCAATGGCGATTGCTACCACGCAGCAGCTGCCATGGAACACCCCCATGTTGTTCGTCCCCCCAGGAATGCCCACTACCACAAACCATCCGGGGAGCACCCCTGGGCCTGCAGTCTGGTTGCCCCATGGTCACCTGCCTTGATGCTGCCAGAGAGGTCTGGGAGCCTGCCCTGCAACCCACCTCAGCTGCTGCTGCTGCCCCACCACCCTGGCTGCCTACTTGCTGTCCCTCCCCTTTCTATGGAGCAGGCCATGGTTCCACAGGGGAAGAGCCCGCATCTCCAGGTCCATGGGGCTCGCCTGATGCTGCTGCTGTGCTCCTAGAGGCTGCTGTGCCTACCCCTGGCATCCACGCCCGGCCATCTCTGCCACTGTTCCAGAACAATAAAGATGCCCCTGGAAACACATGTCCCCAATGTTGCACAAGCACTGCCCCACACACCCAAACAGGCAGGCCCCAGCACACAAGCCTCTGCATGAATCCCAGCCAGGGTCCGCCACAGCCATCCCTGGGAGAACACAGCAGGGGGGCAGCCGGACCCTCTGGGACCAGAGGGGAGGGGGGAGTTGGGGGGCCTGTCAGGCAAACACTGACGGGCACTGTGGCGCACGTCCGCCACGTCCGTGAAGAGCCCTTTCAGCAACCGGGGCTCTCACCCACCCTCGGTCCGCCCATCACCGGCGTCCGTGTCCGCCCGTCACCGGCGTCCGTTTCCGCCCTCTGTCCGCCCATCACCGGCGTCCGTTTCCGCCCATCAACGGCGTCCGTGTCCGCCCTCGGTCCGTCTGCATGAGAGGCGCCCGTTCCTGCATTGCCTCCATCTGCGAAGTGCCCCCTGTGCCCCTATCGGTCTCTGCAGACCCCTCTCCCTGTATCCCTCTCCCACCAGCCGTGTTGTCTGTCTGTTTCTGACCCACCCGTGCCCCTCCCCAGCACCCCCTGTCAGTGTGCCTGCCTCCCCTCCCACTCCCTGATGATGGACGCTGGCACCCCCCATGCCGCCAGAGTGCCTGCCGCAAGGTGCCGACGTTGCCCCATCTGGGGGTGTGATGAGCTGCGTGAGCCCTTCCCGCTCGCAGCAGACAAGCCCACGGCATCTCTCGGTCTTGGCCGGGGCACGGAGCAGAAGGCATGCTGGGATGCCTTCTTTGTGGGCATTGCCACGGCCCTTGAGGCCCAGGGCTTCAGGCAGCGCACGGGCATGTCCTGGCGGAGGCGGTTCCAGACCTCATGAGACCCCCCCCTTGTGCGTGCCGTTCCCACCCCCTCCTTCCCTTCTCTCCCCCGCTCACCCCCCCATGACTCCCACGTGCAGCCTCACCGTGGCTTGGGGGTGGCATCGCAGTCTGCAGGAGGGAGGGCAGTCGCACTCCCCCCTGCGGCAGGTGGCTGATGCCCAGGGTGCCCTGGGGCAGCTGGCACTGGCACAACCTCTGCCCTTCAGCTGACTGTCAAACGCGCAGTGCCTGCAGGCCCGCCTGTGGCTGCCCATCTGCTGCGACCGCTGCAGCAGCTGTGGTAGGTGCACGCAGACGGGCTGAGGAGGGGGCTCTTCGCTTCCACAAGACTGACAGCTCCCCACAGGAGCCTGCCTGCCTCTGCGGTAAGTTTTGCCGCGATCCTGGCCCAATGCTGTTGCCTCCAGCCTAACTCAGGCACAGTTGCAGCCTAACTCGGTCCTAGTTTGGGCCACAATTGGGCCTCAACTGTGCCTGAGTTAGGCTGGACTGAGCCCTTAGTTACCCTTTCAGTACTGTGACCCTTCACTTAATTTTCCGTGCTTGGACCCTAGTATCTTCCTTCCTACACCCTTACTATGCCCCCTCACAAGTCATGAACCTGAATTTTTTGCCATGGGATGCATGGGGATGGATAAACAGAATATGCAGGAAATTATGGTGGGCAACCTTTCCCTCAAAATGAATGGCTCACTAAGCAGTGCTGTCTTCATGGGGAGTTTCTTGTGGCATGACTGCTGCTTAAAATGGCGAAACGGGCTATGAGCATCACTCGAGAAATTCAGTCATCCTTTTAAAATAGACGGCCACAACGCTCTTGCACTGGGCTTGTGATACAGTTACATTGCCAGCATACTTTTCTGGAGATTCGCCGTGCATGCTTTCCCCTTCTGATGTGTGCTGAAGATAACTATATTGTTTTGAAGAATTCACTTTGATGAGAAAGGGGATAAACAGATTTTAGTGTCAGTGGGAATTAGGATTGCTGTGTACCATGCGTTGATGCAACAAACTCAAGCCTGCATGAAGCAGGCAGACAGTGAGTCAACAAGGACAGTGAAAACAAGTTCTGTGCTAGGGTTTGACCCAATACGCAGGGAAGGCTGGTGCCAGTAGCATCACTAGGACACGCGTCACCCTGGGGCAGGGGGCGCGTGTCACCCTAGTGACGCTACGATATCGCGACGCGGGGGGAGACCCTCAAAACGGTCTCTGTGCATGCGCGAAAATCCGGGAAATACCCGGATGGACGCGCTGCCTGGGCCTTCTTTCAGAAGGCCCTGGAGCGCCAACGGGGTCGGACACTCCGAGGCCGGCTCCCGGGCCGGCCTCGGAGCGTCCGAAGGGTGTCGCGCGTCACGGAGGTGGCGCGCGCGGGGTGCGGCGCGCATCACCCGGGGGCGCCCCGCCCACCCCGCCACGCTCCAGCGACGCCCCTGGCTGGTGCAGTTCTACCAGCAAAGAATGTCTTGCTATAAGTACTGCGACAGCAACAGAAGCCTTGATACCTTCGTTATTTTCACCTCTGCACTGTAACTCCTAAGAGCAGAGCTTCAACAGCTACTTTCCCGGGACTGATAATAACTATCCTGATGATGCAGTCAGTTCTGCAAAAGGCGGAGGAAACAACACAGCTCAAAAATTGATACTGGCAAGCAAGCAGGGGGAAAAAAAGAAATTGAAAATTGCATTTGATATTTTATAAATATGCTGATAATGTACTTCCATATACAAACCTTATGTTTACAGTCCTTGGAAAGGAAACCAAGACTGAAGGGTTCGCGGTCCTGCTAATGCAAAATATAACCTTTTGCCACAAAGGCAGTGACTCTAATGCATATCAGGTTGAAAATGACACCGAGCCACTCTAGTTTGATAGCTATGGTGGCCTATGTGGAAGGATTTGATAGTGTCCCTACAGCGATGGGGAAGTCTGATGAAATTTGATTAAAAAAATAACAAGGTGCGAGTTGACTTTAATAAGCATATTGGAAAAAGAAAATCCTATCTAGGGGGTTGAGCCTCAGGGTGGATGTAGGCAATCATTTTTTTCCCTAATGAGTGTTGAAATTGCAGGCACCAAGTGGTGGGAGACTGTGGCAGAAATAAGTTGTTTGAAGGGAGATGGACCCAAAAAGGCCAATCATGTTTTGATGCCTGAAGCAGAAAATCCAAACGGCACCTGTCCATGGGGGTTAATAAAAATAGAAGGAATTAAGTCATTGGCAATGTACTGTTCTTTTGTCATACCGCTACGTCTGCATGTAAGTCAAACTGCCTCGCCATGCCCAATGGGAAACTGGACCCACTGGAGGACTTTGTAGTCACCATTGCTCTGCCTTGTGCAACAGATCCGTTGAGACAAGGTGCTATAATACAAATGGAAAAAAATTGCACCAACACTTGCTGCTGTAGCAGTTCGTAGGGTTTGGGATTTCACATGATGCATCATCAGACAGAATGAGATCGGAAAGATTTTTCAGGTAGAAAGAGCACAACACTTCCCAGTAAGGCTGCAACATTAATCAGAAAGTGCGGAGGAAGGAGTGTCCAAACTACTTTGAAGGGCAGGGTGACCACACACCAGCCCAATGGGTCAATACATTGGCATTGGGAGGTGGGGCCAGTGAGACTTGCTGATATCAAGGCTCAGGACCAGTGGACATGGTCCTGATCCTTCTCCATATGTTCACAGAACATGTGGAGGTGTTTGTGTGAGGACAGCAACAGTGAAGGTAAGATTATCAAAAGTTGTGTTGGAAATATACTTTTTATAAAAACAAGCAGGTGGAATTTATTTGATTATGATGATGGATATGAAACAGGCAGCCCAATCCTGTGTAAGATACGGCAGCCGGCCTAAAGCCGGGCCGGGCCTGGAGAAGGCTTTGGATATTGGTGTATCTCGCCCTCTCCAGGCCCAGGGCAGCCAATGGCAGCCCCCTCACCACCCGGTTTGCCCTCCCCCTGCACCTGCCCTGGCCGGTGTAGGCCTTACCTGTTCCGGCAGGCATGGGGTCGGCGGGGATGCAGGGTAAGGTCTGCCGGCCTCTGTGCCAGCGGTCCTTGCTCGCTGGATGCTGTAAACGCGCTTTGCGGCATGTTTACGACACCCTGCGCCAGGGGAGAGCGCGCTTTTCCGGCGCAATTGTGCACAGGATTCGCCGTAAGGCTGTAATCCTATACACACTTTCCTGGCAGTAAGTCTCATTGAACACTTCTGAGTTCGATATGCATAGGATTGTGCCGTGAGAGAGCTGATAAGATGGCTGTGGCCAGATAGAACTGACAGATCTTAAAAGGGCACTGGAAGATGGGAAGATCTTTTGTAATGCTTGGGGGGAAACCTACCTGCATCCAATGGTCTGAGTGCACTGTTGAGGCTTGGTTGGTCCAGTTTTAAATACTCCCCAGATTTTAAAAAAATTCCATGGAAGTAGGAAATTACTAGCACACATCTGGGAGAATATTTCTTACCCTACATTCCTCCAGCTCTTCTATACTTGCAGGGGAGAATTCAAAAACGTGATCCTCCACTTGCAGTAAGACACTCCATTCTATCATTGCAGAATTCTACCACCTCATTGCCATCTCATTCTGCTTGACGTATAGACCAGGCTTGGTACAGTCACATGGAGTTCTTTGTGATGGAGATCTTTGTATACTGTGTTCTCCAACACTAGAGCTAAGGTAGCAGGTGGAACTTCACACCTGCTCCATGGATTGCATTCAATAGAATGGAAGAATCCAAACTTCTACAGATATATTTTTGTTTTCTTATTGCAATCCCGCAATACTTTATTTTGCTTTCCCTGGTGACAATATTAACAGATGCTCTTTTAAAAGTCAAATGATTTAATAACATTATTTTTGGTGGAAATGTCAGTCAAGCAAACCTGGCATGTAGAGTATAAAGTCTAATTTCCCCAAATGTTTCACATGCGGATCTTTTCTTTCCCCCTTTTAAATCTCTTGTGTCATAATAAAAGTGAGACTTCCTTTTTAAAGTTTTTACTTTCTCATTGACTTCTTTGATGCAGCCAAATGTTTCTCATTTTGAATTCTCTTGAATGAAGGAAATGCAATATATTTCAATTATCATTGGGCTAATCTCTCTGCCAAATTTAACTGCTCTGTGTAAACCTCTGATGAGAGCATGGGATGAAATTGATAAAATTAGACATCTTTGGCTGAATTGCTCACATCAGAATTATAAGTTTAGATGACAAAACTAATTTAAAGAATGGACCCTGCTGATTCCTACTTTATAGCAATATAAATGCCACCAAGAGTCAGTCCTGATGGATGACAGTATTATGAAAACACAGTGAATAGGAGACCAATAGGGTCCATTTCTAAATTAGATTTATAAATTCAACCATATGAGAACAAGCTACGTAGCTGGCGCCACTTCAGGAAATGATCCACATTAGGAAAAAAAATGTGAATCATGACATTTCTCCCCTGTATTAAATATCATATGAATTTCATTCAACATTTTTCACTTGTTTTGCCCGTTCCCTACAGTACTATAAAAGCCACTGGCTATTTCAAAAGTGTCAGCCGTCAGTCTCAGCATCCAAAACGGAGTTGAACTACATGAATGGCATGAAGCGAGAGCCCAAAATTAGAGCTATTTTGGGGGGCACTCGCAGTGATAAGCATATTATTTTAATGTGAAATTATAAGCATATTATTTAAAAGTGAAACAGCTTCAGTTGCTGGAATGAAAAACAAGACCCTAGTGACATCAGTGTAGGGGTCATCCACCTAGTTCAATTTCCTGTCCAAACCAGCATACCCTCTATAGTCAGAGATAAATCTACAGTCTGGTCAACTGTGGGGCAAGCAGAGTGCAGGCGCAGAGCAACAAGAATATACAGAGAAAACAGCTTTAAATGATACTCATACAACATTCCAGTCCTAGCAATGCAGCTCACATCCATGCCATATAGACCACAGACACCTGAATGTTGCATGCCTAGGAGCCAGCTCACATGGTACCATGTACCGTGGTACAACATGGTACTGGAATATATGCATAGACATGCATGGATTTTGTGCCCTGCATATTATTAAATTAGTTCTAAGCAGAGCTTGTCAACCTCGGCTAAAAGCTTTGGGGGCTCAAAGAATGGCTGAGCATTATGAGGCATGTGAATTCTTTCCTGTCTTGGATTAAAATCCAAGTCTCTCCCCCAGTTCACCCATTATAGCTAGTCCCGAGTCCCTTTCCCCTTAAATTCAACCTACCCAGTGGGATCAGTGCTCTGGAACCATCCTGCAGAAAGAGAAGGAAAGAGATATTAACTTTCCCTTTTTTTTCTCTCTGACAGTGTGATCATATGAAAGACCCAAATGGCCCTTGGGAAATATTCTGTCATTGCAGTGGCCTTTGGGAAATGTAGTATTCTCAGTGGCCACCAGGGCACTTTCTCCTAGAACTGCCAACCTGGGTCAGATTTCACAGGAAAGGGAGAGAACAGAGAAGTCTGTGTGGTTGGACAGATGAGTTCTGAAGTCAGGGTGGCTTGGGAAATGCTCCAGGCAGTTTCCAACTGTTTGGAAGTAGCTCAGCTTATTATCTGAGCACATCTGACATGGCATCATAGGAAATCACCTATCTCTCGTTCTTCTAAGTGAACCAATCAGCCAGGTTTTAAGCATTAGGAAATTGATCAAGTTAACTTCTGAAACTTTACCCCAGCAACTCCAAATTAACAAAGACTAAACCGATTAAGTTACCTCACGGGAAAACATATTAAGAACAAGAAGAACCCTGATGAATCAGACCAAATGTCTATCTAGCATCTAGCTTCCAACAGTTGCCAATGAGATGCCTCCAGAAAACCCACAAAGAGAGTTGCAGCCCAGTCCAGCCTAAGGCCTCAGCGGCACAATTCAGGCACAACTGCAGCCTAAGCGCCTTAGGCTCGAGTTGTGCCTGAATTGTGCCGCAGAGGCCGAATTTGTGCAGCAATTGTGACTGACATAGGATGGGTTTAAGAAAGTTGACCAATTCAGTCCTAAGTTCGGCGTAAGAGCTATTCCGTCCTAAGTTTGGCCTAAAAGTGGGCGTGTTGGGGGCGTGTCGGGGGCATGACGGGGGCGGTTACGAAATTTGTTCCGTTCCAGACACTGGAGATCCCCTGACACGCCCCCTCGAGCACAACTCAGGCACAAAATTTGGGTCAACAAAAAGGGTGGACTCAAATGTGAGGAGACCCATAGGAGCCATTTTACCTTACCCACACCAGCCCTCTCCTGAAAAGTTCTAACACCCTGGTCCCGAGTTGTGCCTGAGTTAGGACGGAACAGTTGTGGCCTAACTCTGGAACCGGACCAAATAGTTACCCTATCAGCACCCAGCCCCACCCAGCCTCTTTCCCATAAAAGCCCAGCCCCAGCCCTCCACTCTCTCTCTCTCTCTCTGAGCACGTGGCGTGGGGTTCTGTCCCCCAGCAGCCACAAAGTGGGACTTTGAAAAATTTCAAACACCCCACTTTTCTCTTCCCTTCTCCTCTCTCCTCCCCTCTAGGGCAGAGAGGGCTGTGCCGCCTGTGGCCAAACTGTGTACTCCTGTGCCTGGGCAGCTGTCTCCATGCAAGTGTTTGCTAACCCATGTCTTTCTCCCAGCCCCTCTCCCCCCCCCCACAGGCAACAACACCAGCAGGTAAGTGCAGGTAAGAACAGGGTTCGTGCTGACATGTGGTCTGACTTCTGCCTCTTTGCATATAGAAATATAGGTAGGATACATGCCTCTTTACCAATGTCTTGTCTCATAGCTGCCTGCAATGTGGTTTGGGAGTCGGACTTAGACCTGGAAGATCCAGGTTCAATTCCCCGCTCAGCCACGAAGCTTCCTGGGTGACCTTGGGCCAGTCACTATCTCTCAGCCCCACCTACCTCACAGGGTTGTTGTGAGGACAAAAAGGAGGGGAGGAAATATGTGCACCACTCTGAGCTCCTTGGAGGAAGGGTGGTATAAAAATATGAAAAATAATAAATAATAATAATGATATGCCTCTTTACCAATGTTGTGTCTCATAGCTGCCTGCAATGCCTGCCATGATATGCCTCTTTACCAATGTTGTGTCTCATAGCTGCCTGCAATGCCTGCCATGATATGCCTCTTTACCAATGTTGTGTCTGATTGCTGCCTGTAGTAATGTGAGCACACAATGCCACAAGTGTGGAACTGTTAGCCTTATGTAGACACCAGCTGTCCCCCCCCCCTTTTCTCCACAGGGTCTACTCACAGGTCAGTATTGGTAGGTTTGCCATGGTTGTAACCCACACGTTGTGTTGTCTTCTCTCTCTTTGACCCTTTTCCCTTACAGGATCATGTTCTCCTGACACCCAGGGAAGGAGCGCAGACCATGCTATGTGTCTCACACCTCTCAGCTGTGTTTAATTTCTCTCCCTGCAGGCCTTTGCAACCGGCACACTGGCATTTCTTCAATGGCGATTGCTACCACGAAGCAGCTGCCATGGAACACCCCCGTGTTTTTCGCCTCCCCAGGAATGTCCACTACCACCTACCTTGCTGGGAGCACCCCTGGGCCTGCAGTCTGGTTGCCCCATGGTTGTCTGCCTCGATGCTGCCAGAGGTCCTGGAGCCTGCCCTGCAACCCTCCTCAGCTGCTGCTGCTGCTCCACCTCCCTCGCTGCCTACTTGCTATCCCTTCCCTTTCCATGGTGCAGGCTGTGGTTCCATAGGGGAAGGGCCTGCATCCCCTGGTCCATGGGGCACGCTGCCTGCTGCTGCTGCTGTGGTCCGAGTGGCCGCTGTGACTACCCCAGGCAGCCTTGCCTGGCCATCTCTGCCACTGTTCCAGAACAATAAAGATGGTTGTAAGGGATGCCTCTTGGGGGACCCCAGGAGGGGTGTAGCCAAGGCGGTCTCGTAGGCTCTAAGTGTGGGCTCCAGACCTAAAGTGTAGAAGGGGTCCTTCCGGACCACAGATAAGGTCTCTGCAGGACCGTTGCCTCAGAATAGCCCTGGGGAGGTGGGTTGACTAAGGCACCTTTATCCCTCTCCCAGGCTGGGCTTGGAGGGTTTGGTTCTGACTGTCACTCCGGTTCTCCAGTCCACCTCTCCAGTACTGCCCTCCTCCTCATCGGCTGTGGTCTGCTCTTTATTGTGTTCTCCCTCCCTTGTGAGAGGCACACCCTGCTGTCCCCGCCCCCAATCCTTCAACCAACCCCACCAATCCCTTCCTTCCCTACTTGGCTCAGCTGTAGCCGGTTGAGCTGCCTCTGCCTCAGGATGGCTGGGGCCGGATCCTGCCAAGGACTAGTCTACTCCAAGGTAAGTGGGGCCACATCCTGCCAAGGACTGGCCTACTCCCAGGTAAGAGCTGTCGGGTGGGATATTGGGGGCTTCTTCGGGAGCTGGCGCTGGTTCCAGGACCCCGCTGGCTATGTCCGGTGACCGCAGGAGAAGTCCGGGTCCGTCAGAGAGGCCCAGACCCGGACAATGCCCCTGGACACATGTCCCCAATGTTACACAAGCACTGCCCCCCACACACAGAGACGGTCCCCAGCACACAAGCCCCTGCATGAATCCCAGCCAGGGCCTGCCACAGCCAGCCCAGGGAGACCACAGCAGGCGGGCTGCCACACCCTCAGGGCTCAGAGGGGAGTGGGGAGTTGGGGGGCCTCTCAGGCAGGCAAACACTGACAGGCGACATGGTGCACGTCCGCCACGTCCGTGAAGAGCCCTTTCGGCAACCGGGGCTCTCACCCGCCCTCGGTCCGCCCGTCAATGGCGTCCGTTTCCGCCCTCGGTCCACCCGTCACCGGCGTCCGTTTCCGCCCATCACCGGCGTCCATTCTGCCCAAGGTCCGTCTGCATAAGAGGCGCCCGTTCCTGCATTGCCTCCATCTGCGAAGTGACCCCTGTGTCCCTATTGGTCTCTGCAGACCCCTCTCCCTGTATCCCTCTCCCACCAGCCTTGTTGTCTGTCTGTTTCTGACCCACCCATGCCCCTCCCCAGCACCCACTGTCTGCCTGTCTGTCTGCCTCCCCTCCCACTCCCTGATGATGGAAGCTGGCCACCCCCCACCCCGCCAGAGCCCCTGCCGCGACATGCTGACGTTGCCCCATCTGGGGGCGTGATGAGCTGCGTGAGCCCTTCCCACTCGCAGCAGACAAGCCCAAGGCATCTCTCGGTCTTGGCCGGGGCACGGAGCAGAAGGCATTCCGGGATATCTTCTTTGTGGGCATTGCCACAGCCCTGGAGGCCCAGGGCTTCAGGCAGCGCACGGGCATGTCATGGCAGAGGCGGTTCCAGACTTCATGAGACCCCCTTGTGCGTGCCGTTCCCACCCCCTCCTTCCCTTCTCTCCCCCGCTCACCCCCCCATGACTCCCACATGCAGCCTCACCGTGGCTTGGGGGTGGCATCGCCTTCTGCAGGAGGGAGGGCAGTGGCACTCCCCCCTGCAGCAGGTGGCTAATGCCCAGGGTGCCCTGGGGCAGCTGGCACTGGCACAACCTCTGCCCTTCAGCTGACTGTCGCACGCCCAGTGCCTGCAGGCCCACCTGTGGCTGCCCATCTGCTGCGAACGCTGCAGCAGCTGTGGTAGGTACACACAGACGAGCTCAGGAGGGGGCTCTTCACTTCCACAAGACTGACACCTCCCCACAGGGGCCTGCCTGCCTCTGCGGTAAGTTTTGCCTCGATCCTGGCCCACTGCTCTTGCCTCCTGCCTAACTCAGGCACAGTTGCAGCCTAACTCAGCCCTATTTTGGGCCTCAACTGTGCCTCAACTGTGCCTCAATTGTGCCTGTGTTGGGCTGGACTGAGGCGTTAGAAGACAGTAGTGGGACTGAGTTTGGAGCCACATCATTTCCCTGTGGCAGCTCCCCCAACTTCTAGAGTCATTATTTTAATTCTTTAGCAGGATGAAACTGCATATGCAAGTGGAATGGGGGGGGGGAGAGTGTAGTGGCATCAGAGGGATAAAGAAAGTACCAGTGCATGGATGTGGGACATAATCTTGGTAGCTGCCTTCTCAGCCCCCTCCCCACAGGCCAGAACCCAAGAAGAGAGACACAGCTAGCAGGGATATGGATCAAGTCTATGACTCCAAGTCTCGAGTCAAGTCCCAAGTCTATGGGTTCAAGTCTCAAGTCATGTCTTTGCCCCCAAGTCCCGAGTCTTTGGTTGCGAGTTGCGAGTCCCTATCTATTTAATGGGGAAATGGGTTTGAACCTGAATAAAATTGGACATGTCGTAAAAGACTCCAAGTCTCGATTCAAGTCTTTTGAGTCTTTTACAATCACAGAGTCAAGTCCGAGTCAAGTCATTGACACAACTTGAGTCCGACTCAAGTGAGTCAATAGACTCAAGTCTGCATCACTGATAACTAGTTTGCTAGCTGTGTGCACAATGCACACATCTCCTTTGCTCCTTGTGTGCAGAAAATGTTGCTGAGAAGGTCTGAAGTATGCAGGATCCATGAGATCCTGCTTGAGCATGGACACCATCTAGTGTTATCCAGGGAGACTGAAGACTCTCCTTTAAACATTCTCAGCTGGAGTTGGCTTGGAAGGGAGCCAACAATGAGCTGTGAAGGGCTCTGGCGAGTGATGACATCACTGTCCCTGCTCTAAAAGTAGCAGATTTGCACTCTGACAGGACTATGCTCCCTGTATATCAGCCTCCACCCACTGACTTCATCATTGAAGACCTTGCTCTACTTCCCATCAGAGGTTTATTTATTTGGCTGGGAGGGACTTCTCTGTCATGCTGCCTAGACTGTGGAGAAGCCTATAGGCCCCCCTTGTTCCTGCCATTTTGATGAACATTCAGGCATTTCTGTTCTACTAATTCTTTAGTTCATCCTGAATTTTTAGTCCCTCTGTTGCTTTTGGATTTTGATATCCATGGTCTCAGTTTTATTGTTTGATGATATTATCATTTCAGTTCGTGAGCTCCTTGAGGGCACCTATTGGGGCTGAAATGTGGTGTATACATGTTTGCAAATTGATAATAATAATGGATTGCATCAACATTTAGTTAGTCATGATAAGGAAGTTCATCATGACTAAGGGCAAAATCCTGGGCCACCCTCCAGATCCTATTCCTGCTCTGGGCCATGCTGCTGTGGCCCGGAGGTCTACTCGGGGAACGGGATATTCGTCCCCTTCCCCGGGTGTAAACCGGGGCAGGCTCAATTGGCCTCCTCAGATTTCTGCTAGCTAAATAGCTGGCGTAAGTAGGAGGAGGCCGTGTAACAGCCGAGCCAGCCTGGCGGGGACTGGGATATGACAAATGTCATGCCCGCCCCCTCCCAGGCCGGCTCGGCTAATTGCCCCCCTCCCTCGCTGCCTGGACTGCCCATGCGGCCGCCGGCAGAGACTTACCTTCCTCCGCCGGCCGCATGGACATCCGGGTGCCATTGTGAGGGCAGCCGGCCTTGTGCCAGCCTCCCTTACTCACGAGTCATCGCAAACGTGTCTTACGACACGTTTGCGATGGCTTCCGACACCAGAGCACTTGCTCCGGCGCCAGAAACTTAGTATGGATCTGGCTGCTAGGCTGCAATTCTATATACACTTCCCTGAAAGTAGTCCCATTGGACTCGATGGGACTTGCTTCTGAATAGAAATGCACTGCAAGGCCTACTGAAATCAATGAGACTTACTAATGACTAAACTTTAGGATACAAGCCAATGTTTGTTGATAGGGCTACTGATAACAAGCATAACACTGGATAATACAAATTATACTTGCCTTGATTTTAATAATTTGTTTGATAAGAATGTCACATTTTCTATGGAAAAAGAAGTCATGAATATGAAGTAGTTATCTGGAGTCAGGATTCTTTGTTTGAAGTTCAGGGTAGCCTATTGTATAGAAAAAAGCAAAACATCTTCTATGTGATCTTTTAGGAAGGGGAATGAAATATTACAATTTACAGAACTCACTATTAACAAAACGAAGGCTTTATCTCAAGTTGTTTATGGCACAGTCATCTGATTTCATTGTGACAGTCTACATGTTTCATTGTGTTCACAGTGCATTTTAAGGAAGAGATGCATGAGTACAGCAATGTCAAATGCTCCACTTATCTACAGCTTTCTGTAGTGAGGTGAAGAAGCATCTGATGTGAAGCTAGTGTCCTGGCTGAGCTTCATTTTCTTAAATATTGGTATGTATGTTGCGAGAACTAGACAGTATGGAAGATGCATAAGAACATAAGAAGAGCCCTGCTGGATCAGGCCAAAAGCCCATCTAGTCCAGCTTCCTGTATCACACAGTGGCCCCACCAGATGCCTCAGGGAGCACAAGACAACAAGATAACCTGTTTCCCGTTGACACTCCCTTGCACCTGGCACAGAGAAAACCCACTTCTAAAACCAGGAGGTTGCTTATGGCTTGTAACCTGTGATGGTCTTTTCCTCCATGAATCTGTCCAAACCCCTTTTAAAGGCATCTAGGCCAGATGCCATCACCACATCCTGTGGCAAGGAGTTCCACACATGAATTACACGCTGGGTAAATAAATATTTTCTTTTTTCTGTTCTAACTCTCCCTCCGCTCAGTTTTAGTGCGTGTCCCCTGGTTCTGGTGTTGTGCGAGAGGGCGAAGAATTTCCCTCTATCCACTCTCTCCATCCCATGAATAATTTTATACGTCTCAATCATGTCCCCCCTCAGGCGCCTTTTTTCTAGGCTGAAAAGCCCCAGACACTGTAGCCTTTCCTCATAAGGGAGGTGCTCCAGCCCACGAATCATTCTGGTCGCTCTATTCTGCACCTTTTCCAATTCAACTATATCCTTTTTGAGGTGTGGTGACCAGAACTGGACACAATACTCCAGATGTGGCCTTACCATCGACTTGTACAAAGGCAGAATGATATTGGCCGTTTTATTCTCAATCCCTTTTTTAATGATCCCGAGCATGGAATTGGCCTTCTTTACAGCCGCCGCACACTGGGTCGACACTTTCATCGACTGGTCCACCAGCACCCCAAGATCTCTCTCTTGATCCGTTACAGACAACTCAGAACCCATTAGTGTATATGTGAAATTTTGGTTTCTTGCCCCAATGTGCATCACTTTGCACTTACTTACATTGAAGCGCATCTGCCATTTTGCTGCCCATTCTCCCAGTTTGGAGAGATCCTTCTGGAGCTCTTCACAATACCTGCTGGTCTTCACCACCCGGAAAAGTTTAGTGTCATCTGCAAACTTGGCCACCTCACTGCCTATCCCCGACTCCAGGTCATTTATGAATAAGTTGAAAAGCACCGGTCCCAAGACCGATCCTTGGGACACACCGCTTTTCACCTCTCGCCATTGTGAAAATTGCCCATTGACTCCCACTCGCTGTTTCCTGGTCTTCAACCAGTTCCTAATCCACAAGAGGACCTGCCGTCTTATTCCCTGACTGTGGAGTTTTCTCAGGATCCTTTCATGAGGGACTGTGTCAAACGCCTTTTGAAAATCCAGATATATAATATCCATGGGTTCGCTCGCATCCACATGCCTGTTGACCTTTTCAAAAAATTCTAACAGGTTTGTGAGGCAAGACTTCCCCTTGCAGAAGCCATGCTGACTCTCCCGCAGCAGAGCTTGTTCTTCTATGTATTTTAAGATTTTATCCTTAATGAGACTTTCCACCATCTTCCCTGGAACAGATGTTAGGCTGACCGGCCTGTAGTTTCCCGGGTCCCCCCTCCTTCCTTTTTTAAAGATTGGCGTGACATTAGCTATCCTCCAATCCTCTGGAACAGTGGCCGTTTTAAGGGACAAGTTGCATATTTTGGTCAATAGGTCAGCAACTTCATTCTTGAGTTCCTTCAGAACTCTTGGGTGGATGCCATCCGGGCCTGGTGATTTATTGATCTTTATTTTGTCAATTAAGTCTGAGACGTCTTCTCTTTTAACCTCTATTTGACTTAATTCTTTAGTCAGGGGAGACCGTTCCGGCAGCGGTATTTGCCCGAGGTCTTCTGCCGTGAAGACAGATGCAAAGAACTCATTTAATTTCTCTGCAGTCTCCAAGTCCCCTTTTATCACCCCTTTCTCTCCCTCACCATCCAGCGGACCAACCGTTTCCCTGGCAGGTTTCCTGCTTCTAACATATTTGAAGAAGCTTTTATTATTCCCTTTTATGTTGCCTGCCATACGTTCCTCAAAGTCTTTCTTGGCCTCCCGTATCATCTTTTTACATTTCTTTTGCCACAGTTTGTGCTCCTGTTTATTTTCCTCACTAGGGCAAGACTTCCATTTACGGAAGGAAGCTTCCTTGCCTTTTATAGCCTCTTTAACTGTGCTTGTTAGCCATGCCGGCACCCTCCTGGACTAGGTCGAGCCCTTCCTCCTTTGTGGGATACACTCCCGCTGGGCCTCTATGACTGTTGTTTTAAACAGCCTCCATGCACTCTGGAGCGAATTGACTCTTTTTACCTTCCCTTTCATAAAATCTCGCAACTCCTGAAGATGAGAGTTTGGCCAAATTAGAAATGGAGCGGCGATGAAAAGCCCAAGAGTACCTGTAATGGAATGTGATGCCCAAGTATTTAAACTAGCGTACTTGTTCAATACTGTTGCCCTTGCAGGTCCAGCTATAGATTTTGTATCTATTTGCAAAAATCATAATTTTAGATTTGGCATAGTTAATGTTCAATTTGTTGGCTGTTAGGTATTCAGCACATCTATTAAGTAGCCTCAGGAGACCCACACGAGTACGTGAAAGGAGAATCATATCGTCCGCACACAAAAGCAGCGGTACCTGACAGTTGCCCAAACATGGACAGTGACTGTTTACGTCCTCCAGAGCCAGAAATCCAGTCTCTCTTTCATGACCTGAGCATGAATTGACCCAGTCGATGTGAGGATAATTGAAGTCCCCCATGACTACAACCCTGTCTCTCGTTGACACCTCCCTGATTTGCTTCCTCATTTCAAGATCCCCTTCAGGTTTTTGATCTGGAGGACGGTAGCATGCCCCTACTATTACATCACTCTTTGAGCCTGGTAATCTAACCCACAATGATTCTACGGAGGAGTCAGAGCCCCTCTCCAGCTCAACTCTGGTGGATTCTACCCCTTCTTTGACATAGATGGCCACCCCACCTCCAACACACCCCTCTCTGTCCCTCCTATAGAGTTTATATCCGGGAATTGCAGTATCCCACTGGTTCTCCGCATTCCACCAGGTTTCTGTTATACCTACTATGTCAATGTTTTCCCTAGCCACCAAACATTCCAGTTCTCCCATCTTTGCCTGTAGACTTCGGGCATTTGCATAAAAGCACTTATATACCTGGTCCCCCAAGAAGGGCTGCATGTTTGCACCTTTATCCCTGCAGCCTTCTGTCCTGCTAGACTGGCTGTCATGCCCCATCACGCTACCACTCCCAATTCTTACTCTGTTATTACTTGACTGTTCCCCATCCTCTGCACCCTCATTCCCTAGGGATGAGGAGTCCCGAACCGGATGCCCCTCGGCTCCTGTCGGCTTTCCCCCAGGGGTCAGTTTAAAAGCTGCTCTGCCACCTTCTTAATGAACGCGCCAGCAGTCTGGTTCCGTTTTGGTTCAAGTGAAGCCCGTCCCTCTTGTACAGGCCCGGCTTGTCCTAAACCCCTCCAAACCTAAACCCCTCCTGCTGACACCACTCATCCACGCATTGAGACCCCTCTGCCTGCCTAGCTGGCCCTGCGCGTGGAACAGGTAGCACTTCTGAGAACGCTACCTTTGGGGTCCTGGATTTGAGCTTCCTACCTAGCAACCTAAATTTGGCCTCCAGGACCGCCCGGCTACATTTCCCCACGTCGTTGGTGCCAACATGCACCACAATTGCTACCTCCTCCCCAGCACTCTCTACCAGCCTATCTAGACGAGAGGTGATGTCCGCAACCTTCGCACCAGGTAGGCAAGTCACCGTGCGGTCCTCACATCCGTCACAGACCCCCCTCTCTATGTTCCTGACTATAGAGTCACCCACGACAAGAAGCCCCCTTCCCCCCTCCCCAGAGGAGTATCCATAGTGCGACTGGATACGGGCCCATCACCTGAAGAAGGGGTCCCCACTGTGGGATTGTTTCCCTCTTTTCCTGAGCAATGTCCTCCAGCCCTGAGACTCCCTTTCCTGGCAGCTGAGGAGCTGGCCAACTGAGGGTGGGACGATGCCTCCACGTCCCTAGAAGTCTCACCCTGGTTCCTCTCTACCTGTCTCTGCTTCTCCAGGTCAGCAACCATGGCTTCAAGGGATCAAACCCGTTCCCTGAGAGCCTGGAGCTCATTGCACCGAGCACACACCCATGACTTGTGCCCAAGAGGCAGACACTCATGTGACACTCAGTGCAAAACACTGGGTAGCCCCCACCCCTCTGCTGGCTGTCTGACTGCATAGCTTTTGAGTGTAAGTTATGGGTTTATCAAAGTTTGGGTACCTTAATGTTGTTGGAGCTCTCCTCTCTTCAAGGGAAGTGCCGGGCAGTGTGTGGGGCCTGGCTTCCTCGCCCCGCTGCCGAACTCGCCCAGCTGCTTAACTCGCTGTGTCTTTTTTACCTTGGCACTTTGTCCCAGTGAGGCACTTCATTCCAGTGAGGCCACTTGCTGCTCCTGAAAGGGCTCACTCGCAAACCAGCCCCAGATTTAAACTGCTATGTAGCTCCTCCCCCTGCCTACCTGAAGGTTTGAAAAGACTGGCCTCAAAGGGGGGCAGGGCCTGATGGGGTTTACTGGCAGGAAATTCCTGTTGCTATGGTTCCTGCTGCTGCCTTAAAATTCCCCTCCTCAGGTTATATTTAGTTCTACTTAGCTAGGCTTAGTTCTATCTGAAGTTTAAGGTAGCTTAAGGTAGCTTTAACCAAGTCCTTTACAGTTAATGGTAAGTTAAAGTTAGACAAAGCTGCACAACTGAGAGGGTTCACTTACCTTCTCCTCGCCCAGCTGCTTAACTCGCTGTGTCTTTTTTACCTTGGCACTTTGTCCCAGTGAGGCACTTCGTTCCAGTGAGGCCACTCGCTGCTCCTCCATGAGTACAGCAGCTCTACATATGTTTCTTCCATATTTGTTGTGGCTTATTAAGTACAGAATAATTGAGCAGCTGCGTTACACAGCTGGTGTAGATTGGCAGTTCAATGTTGAGGGCTCTTGCCACACTAGCACTTTCGTTACTCTTCTTGTGACTGTGAGGACTGCATAATGAATCACAGGAACATCAGGTCAGAGCATCAATAGATAAGGTTGAGAAATATCACTGAACTCCGTGCTCCGAAAATGTATATGGTGCAAAAGTCCATGTAAGTTATCACATGTTCAACTACTTGCATCAGAGGGACAACAGAGGGAGTTCAACTACTTCTCAATGTATTAAGAGACAGATCGTAGCTCAGTGGTAGAACACATAACTTGCATGTAGAAGGTCCCAGATTCAGTCCCTGGTATCTTCTGGTCGAGCTGGATTCTCTCTTCTGGTCGAGCTGGATTCTCTCTAAAATCTTGCTGCTGGAGCATGTGCTGCATTCTGTTGATGTGTGTGTGTGTGTGTGTGTGTGTGTGTGTGTGTGAGAGAGAGAGAGAGAGAGAGAGAGAGAGAGAGAGAGCAGACAGCCCAGAAGAGGTAAAATATTTTTAACTTATGTCCTGGGTCTCCTTGGACCTACAACAGCTATTTAGGTGGCGTTAGTCCAAGGAGCCTTAGGGAGAAGATCTAGGATCTTGGAATGCACTGCTACCACCGAGACTCTTTCCCTCCCACCCCCAAACTGCACCCTGTTCAGCCCACTCCCCATTCAGCAGCAGCCAAACCTATGAGTGAAATGTTTGCATGGAGCTGCACCCTTGGAGGGGCAGCGAACAGACAAACCCTGTGCCTGTTTGTCCACTGCCGTCTCTGGCCTGCTACTCATGAGTTCCAATCCTCTTTCTTATTCTTGCTGGACTTGATGGCATGTCAAGGACCCTGCCTGCCTCTTCCCTGTACTTACAAAGATCACTGTATGCAGCCTCCCCATGCTACTCCCCTCTTCTGTTTATGATGATCACGATCAAGGAATGCTGGGTTCCTAGCATCTTCCTTAGCCGCTGTTTATTTCGAACAGAAGGCACACAGACCAAGGAGGCTGCACGGCATGTGCTTTTAAGTAAAAGGAAGGGGGAGATGGAAGTCCGTGGGCTTGTTCGCCCACCTGTCCTCCATGGGAGTGGTGATATGAGGCCGTGGGCAGTGGATTCAAGTACAGATGGGCCCCAATATCCACTGATTCGCTATCCACGGTTTCAGTTATCCACGGATCGTGGGGGGACCCCCCAGGCGTTTACTTTTCCCCAGTAAGCTTTGTTTCTTCCTTAAAGAAACAGGAGAAGCAGCCTGTGGCTGCTTATTACAGGCAAGTAGAATGAGACTAAGTCCTAGAGAGGCTCTGCAAGGTTAACAGAAACCTTGCAGAGCCTCTCTAGGACTTAGTCTCGTTCTACTTGCCTGCAATGGAGGCTGCTTCTCTGTTTGTTTTAAGGAAGAAACAAAGCTTGCTGAAAGAAAAATAAGAGCTGGGGGGCAAGCATGCCTGCCTGCAGGGGAGGCAGGGTGGGGGGCCCCTCAGGAAACCATGGAGGGGGTGTTCGCTCTTATCCACGGTTTCAAGTATCCACGGAGGGGCCTGGAACATATCCCCAGCGGATATGGGGGCCCACCTGTACTGTAGCGCGGAGACATGGTCCACCCCTGAGTGTGATCTTGGAAGTGCTGGGACAATCTGTACCAGTTTCCTGCATCATAAACATCATCATAAACAAGGCCTATTATGCTGTTACACATGGCACTTAACTTTCTGTAATAGATTCCCCATTTTGAGAGATACTACAATGGTTTCATTTTGAACACCACAGAATGAGTTTAGCTATGAATGCCAGCCATTGAAAATCCTAGTCTGCAGCTGTATAATCTACAAAAAGTAAAATTTCTGGTCTGAAGAATACATTCTCCTGCTAAATTTGAAATTTCTCTTCATGTTTATGTTAAGGTATTACAACATTTTAAATGAGAGATTAGATGAATGAAAGGGAATCGATAGATTTCCCTTCACCAGGATCCAAAGAGATGGTTTACCTCACACAAGGCAATTGCTCTGAGGGAACATTTGAGGGTCTTTTTCCCCTTTCTGTAGCTGACCCTTGTCCTACTTGCCATAAGACATTCTTATTTTGATCCCTGTCCCCACCCTGTGATTTCAAAAGCCATTCATTGAGCAGCATGGGATGTGTGTGAGGCAGTGTTTATGAGTGCTCTTTGAGTAAAAACAACAACAATCCACTGGTCTAGCAATGCAGTCCTATGCATGTCTACACACAAGTAAGTCCCATTGACTTCAGTGGGGCTTACTCCTAGGTAATATGCACAAGATTGCAGTCAAAAGTGCCCTTGGCCACATGAAACTAGTTTCACAGCTTAGATCCTGTCCCTTAATAAAGGGCACTCTCTCCATGATTAAAAAATTCAATATAAAACTAAGCCTGCGAGAGATTTATAGCATGGAGTATCACTGCAAGTGAAAAGGGGCTCTTATCATGGAATGTATTAGGCAATCTTAACTACAGGGAGTTCCTGCCACCTCATTTTTTATCTCAACCACATTGACTTAGCTAATAATAACTTAGATTCTTGTTTTCTCTGGATCAATTTAAATTATTGCGCAGACTAAACTTCCTGTAACTTTGGGGCTTTCAAGAACTGTATCCATTTCCTTACGGACTTAAGATAACCCAAACTTCTAGCCTGGCTTTGTCTAGGGTTTGAATTTATCATTAGTTCTCAATGGAGCGCTGAAGTCGAAAAAAAGAAAGAAGGCTACGGGCAGGCAAATGAAAATTGCCATTTTTGTTAAATATTGTGTTTGAAGATGAAAATGCAACTTTAATGATGAAGCATTTCAGATGAAACCTTAAAAATCCTCTTTAAAACATAACACTTGCATTTTGTTTTTAAATGCTATGTGAAGCTTGTCAAGCTTTTTGATCTGCATTTGCACAAATCTTTCAATAAAACACCATTTGATTCAGGACAGAAAATGGATATTCCATACGTGCAGCCGATAATAGAATAAAAGAGAGCAAAGAAAAGCCAATACATCCCCTTAAAAGCATTATTATTAGCCAGTAACTTAAAAGTTTTAATATACTTTTAAAATTATAGCCCCTCTCACTCTATGTACCATTAATTTAATGTTTTATAGTGCTCACATAGTGCTGTTTCCATAAGGGGTGGAGGGAGGAGGGGGAAGAGAGGAATATAGCAAGAAAGAAAGAACTTCTAACCAGAATGTAAATCAATACTTTGGCAACCGTTCCAAACCTGTTAACTTTCTGAATTCCAGTATAAACCCCAGGCTACGTGTACTTCAGCATTTCAAACATTAAGGGGACCTTGCCATAACAAAGCCTGGCTTTTGAATGGGAAACATACTTCTGTTTTTTATTTGTTTTTCCCACATAAATGTCGGGCATAAACTGTTTCCCATTGGTATATTCCTAACCACAAGAAATGAGCTGTACAGTTTTGGAGCATTTAATATGAAACAGTCCATTTATATAAGGGAAACAAATGGGCAAAACCCAACATTTTGTGCAACAGGCAACTTTATTTAACTTTCTTCTCACAATCAGGCACACAATGCAATTCCGATGCATGTAGGACTAATCCGCTCTATGAGTTTCTCCCACTTTTAACAGGTGTGACTGCATTGCATCTCAGTCTGAACGTCAGGGAATAATGCAAGTCATTTTGCATTTCCTCTCTAATACACTTGTCTCCAGTTGAGGGATCATGACCTAGAAGAAGATAGGCTTTACTATCAATGTTGCAACCATTTTCTTGTGTGCGAACAAAACAAAATGAGGATGAAAAGTCCATAACCAGGTAAAGTGTCAATTTTTCTGTAAAATATTTTCCCTTAACATATGATGTCTTTGCTCAATGTATTCAAGGATTGCATGGTTAGGCAATGAGCACAGTACAAAAAGCACTGGGTTATTTAGTCCTTGAAAGTCCTTCTTAGCTCCGTAGTTACATAGAATCATAATGCTGGAAGAGACCTACAATTATATGCGTATATGAATGCCTATGCTGAGTCAGAACACTGGTCCGTCTCAGTGCTAGTGCAAGAGGTTGGGGGGCCCTTGATCCAAGCCCGTTCTGTATCCCTTGGTGCATGCTCACTTACTGTATGCACATGCATAAAAATGGGAAATGATCTTGGACAGTACATCTCAGGCTTTGCTAGCGTTGAGAGGTGCCTTCCAAGATTGCTCCTCTCAATTTATCCAGTTGAGTAGGAGAAATGGAAAAGAGTGATCTTGGAAGAGGATGCCTTTCCCTTAGTGCTCCAGTAGCACTTAGGGGTGAGGTACCTTCCAAGATGGCTCCTCCTCTCCATTTCCTGACCATATTGGGGAAGTGGAGAAAAGAAACAATCTCAGCATAGAGGGCACCTCCTTCTGCACTTCAAGAGTGCTAAAGGGAAGGTGCCCTCAACATTGCTCCTCTTCCTTTCCCCAACTGGAAGTGATCAGAGGACATCCCTTCCTCAGCGCTTTGCCAGCACTAAAGAGAAGGGTGTCCACGCAGCCTTCTCTCATCCCCTCTCCATCCACAAATAGGAACTAAGGAAGCCCACATGTATGTAGATGGTGAGGGCAGGACAAGGCAGCAATGGCACACGATGTTCTGTTGAGTGCCTTATGGCACTGCTGCCTGCATTGTAGGCATCAAGAGCCAGCCAGTTGGGATTCTGAGGTGTCCTTGGGCCCTCAGTCAGTGTCATAAGAACATAAGAAGAGCCCTGCTGGATCAGGCCAAAAGCCCATTTAGTATCCTGTATCACACAGTGTATCACACTTCCTGTATCACACAGTGGCCCCACCAGATGCCTCAGGGAGCACAAGACAACAAGATGTCCAACCTGGTTGACCTCTGATCCTTTCCCTGGGCCATATCTAGATCAGTCAGAGGTGTTCCTACAGTGGGGGCGATACTGTAAGTTGCACCCCATCCTAGTCCCCATTTATAAGCCGGCACAAGGTGGGCCCGCCCCCTCTCAGTCAGAGCCATTCCATGCGGAGAAGGAAACGGGCAGGGGACTAGGACGGGGCGCAACTTACAGTACCGCCCCCACCGTAGGAATGCCTTTGAGATCAGTACTGTTTGTCTGGCAGTAATTCTCTGAGATTTCAGGGAGGGGTCTCCCAATGCTGCTTGGAGATACCTGGAATTTATCTTGAGACCGCCTGCATGCAGAGAAGGTGCTCTGCCATGAAACTACAGTAATTCTGCAAGGTGTTGATCTTTAGGGGAGCCAAGGTATTGCAAGGATTGTCTTCTTCCATATGAGGTGATTCGCCCCTGAGAGCATCTGGGGGCACTTCTAAAGGTGCCACCAAGCTCTGAGGCTCTGCCAGTGGTGGCAAGAGGAAGGGCCTTCCCTGTAGCAGCACCAGAACTGTGGAACTCCCTCCCTATTTAATTAAGAACAGAACCCTCTCTATTAGCCTTCTGGCAGGGTCTTTTTTGTTTTGTATTGCGTTCGCTCCTTCAATATGATTATTTCATCTGCTAATTTCCATAGTTTTCTGCTTATGGTTGTTTTATTGCCTTTATCACTGTTGTATTGTCTGGTGTTCTTATATTGATTGCATTTTATATTGATTTTATTAATTGTTATCCTGTATTGAGGTTGTAAGCCACCCTGGTTCCTTTTCAGTAAGAAGAATGGTAGGATATAAATCTTTTAAAATAAATAACTAAATAAACTTCAACCAATAAGCTTGAGTTGCTGACCCTTGTTTCTTTATTTACAGCCCATTCCAACCCAACTCCTCTCCAAGTCAGGCATAAGTGTGGCCTAAGTGCAGCCTAAGTTAGGCAGAAGTTATGCCTGAGGTAGGTCAGAGTTATGCCTGAGTTAGGCAGGTTGCAGTTTCTGTGGCCCAGCACCACCCCAGGATCCAGGCAACACTTACCTCCCAGGCAGGCAGGCTCTTCTCCAGGCTCCGTGTCTGGCTCAGGCATGTGCAGGCCTCTGTCTGCATGTGTCAGCGTCCATCCATGGCAGCTGCCGCAGGGTCTGTCGCAGCCCGGTCGCAAAGGGACTGACCGCAGGCATGGGGGTTGCGCCAGTCATGTGGTGGGCGCAGGGCAGGTGACAGGTGAGCAAGGTGCCTGAGCCCAGCCGCCACAGGGCACCCTGTGCATCAGCCACCTGCTGCAGGGGAGAGTGGCCGTCCCCTCCCTCCTGCAGAAGGCGATGCCACCCCCAAGCCACGTTGAGGCTGCACTGGGAGGTGAGCGGGGGAGGGAAGGGGAGGGGGTGGGAACGTCACACACAAGGGGGGTCTCATGAGGACTGGAACTGCCTCTGACATGACTCGCCCGTGCGCTGCCTGAAGCCCTGGGCCTCCAAGGCCGGGGCAATGCCCACAAAGAAGGCATCCCGGCGTGCCTGCTGCTCTGTGCCCCGGCCAAGACCGAGAGATGCCTTGGGCTTGTCTGCTGCGAGCGTGAAGGGCTCACACAGCTCATCACACCCCCAGATGGGGCGACGACGGCACCTTGCGGCAAGCGCTCTGGCAGGGTGGGGGGGCCAGCAGCCATCATCAGGGAGTGGGAGGGGAGGCAGACACACAGGCAGGCAGACAGGGGGTGCTGGGGAGGGGCATGGGTGGGTCAGAGACAGACAGACAGACAACAAGGCTGGTGGGAGACAGATTCCGAGAGAGGGGTCTGCAGAG
Source organism: Plestiodon gilberti rubricaudatus (assembly GCA_026170595.1). NCBI lineage: Eukaryota > Metazoa > Chordata > Lepidosauria > Squamata > Scincidae > Plestiodon > Plestiodon gilberti. The sequence continues at coordinate 46,313,545 of JANXHW010000002.1, forward strand.
TCCGATAGGGACACAGGGGGCGCTCCGCAGATGAAGGTGATGCATAAACAGGCGCCTCTTATGCAGATAGACTTTGGGCGGAGGCGCCTGCATTACGGGCGGACCTTCGACGGAGGCGCCTGCATTACGGGCAGACCTTCGACAGAAGCGCCTTCATTACGGGCGGACCTTCGACAGAAGCGCCTTCATTACGGGCGGACCTTCGACAGAAGCGCCTGCATTACGGGCGGACCTTCGACAGAAGCGCCTGCATTACGGGCGGACGCCCTGGCTGTCACTGTTTGCCTGCCTGAGAGGTCCCCCCCGACTCCCCCCTCCGCTCTGTGCCATGGGGGTCTGGCAGCGCCCCTGCTGGGTTCTCCCAGGGAAGGCCGTGGCAGTCCCTGGCTGGGACTCATGTAGGGGCTTCAGTGCTGGGGGCTGTCTGTGTGTGTGGGGCAATGCTTGTGTAAACACTGGGCACATATGTTTCACTGGGGCTCTGCCCGAGGGGCGTCTTTATTGTTCTGGAACGTTAGCAGAGACGGTCAGGCGAGGCTGCCAGGGGTAGTCACAGCAGCCAATCTGAAAGCAGCAGCAGCCCTGCCCCATGGACCTGGAGATGCAGGCTCTTCCCCTGTGGAACCACAGCCTACTCCATAGAAAGGGGAGGGGCAGCAAGAACAACAGCCAGGGAGGTGGAGCAGCAGCAGCACCAGCAGCGGAGGAGGGTTGCAGGGCTGGCTCCCTGACCTCTGGCAGCATCAAGGCAGAGGACCGTGGGGCAACCAGACTGTAGGCCCAGGGGTACTCCCAGGAAGGTAGGTGGTAGTGGACGTTCCTAGGGAGACAAAAAACAAGGGGGAGTTACATGTCAGCTGGTATGTGGAAGCAGTCGCCAGTGAAGACAAGCCAGTGTGTCAGTTGCAAAAGCCTGCAGGGAGAGAAATAAAACATAGCTGATAGGTGTGACACACATAGCATGGTGTGAGCTGCTTACCTGGGTGTAAGGAGAGCATGATCCTATAAGGGAAAAGGGTCAAAGAGAGAGAGACAACAACACAACTTGGGGGTCACAACCATGGCAAACCTAGCAATACTGACCTGTCAGTAGGCCCTATGGAGAAAAGGGGGGGGGGAGACAGCTGGTGACTACATAAGGCTAACAGTTCCACACTTGTGGCATTGTCTGCTCACATGACTACAGGCAGCAATCAGACACAACAGTGGTAAAGAGGCATATATCCTATATATCATAGCAGGCATTGCAGGCAGGCATCTGACTACTCATTGGTAAAGAGGCATTTCGGAGAAGGCATTGCAGGCAGCTATGAGACAAGAAATTGGTAGAGAGGCATATCATGGCAGGCTATGCAGACAGCTATGAGACAACACATTGGTAGAGAGGCATGTCATGGCAGGCTATGCAGACAGCTATGAGACAACACATTGGTAAAGAGGCATGTATCCTTCCTATATTTCTAAATGCAAAGAGGCAGCAGTCAGACCACATGTCAGCACAAACCCTGCTCTTACCTGCTGGTGTTGTTGCCTGTGGGGGGGGGGGAAGAGGGGCTGGGAGAAAGACATGGGTTAGCAAACACTTGCATGGAGGCAGCTGCCCAGGCACAGCTGTAAACAGGTTGGCCACAGCCAGAACAGCCCTCTCTGCCCTAGAGGGAGGCAGAGAGGAGAAGAGAGAAGTGGGGTGTTTGTGAATTTTGCCCTCCACTGACAAAGTCCCACTTTGTGGCTGTGGGGGACAGAACCCCACGCCACGTGCTCAGAGAGAGAGAGAGAGAGAGAGAGACTGGAGGTCTGGGGCTGGGCTTTTGTGGGAATGAGGCTGGGTGGGGCTGGGTGCTGATAGGCTCCCTATCTTAGGCATAACTCTGTCGGTTTCCAGACCTAGCAGGCCCAACTCCATCCTAACTCTGACCTAACTCAGGAGTAGGGTGTTAGAAATTTTCAGGAGAGGGCTGGCTTGGGTAAGGTAAAATGGCTCCTATGGGTCTCCTCAAATTTGGGTCCACCTTTTTGGTCGACCTAAATTTTGTGTCAGCATTTGTGTTGGAGGGGGCGTGTCTGTGCTTGCCAGGGTCTGGAATCCAACGTGAATTGGTTGCCGCCCCCGTTACACCCACCCATGTTCCGCCCACTTTTAGGTCAACTTTAGGTCTGACTTGTGCTGCTTAGCCCTTGGGTTGGAATGGGCTGTTCTTAGTCAGTCGGTTGTAACTTCGACCTAACTTTGACCTAACTTCGCCCTAAATGGTTGCGTTCCAGACCTAACTTCGACCTAAACGACTTAGGCTGACTTTAGGTCTGACTTGGGCTGCTTAGCACTTGGGTTGGAATGGGCTGTTAGAGGTACAGTATACAACACAATCCTATGTATGTCTACTCAGAAGTCAGCCTCACTGAGTTCAGTAGGAGTTACTCCCAGGTAAGTGTATAAAGGATTGAAGTCTCAGAATCCGAATTCAAGGATTTTAGCAATTAGCCAGTAATTTATCAATAGTTAGGATCTGACCATAAATTATTTTACATGTCTTTGTAATGGTCTACCCTTTTCTTAACATCTTTATTTTGGCAAGCTTCTCAGCCAGCTCATTTTTATATTGGAAAGAGCTGAAGCTAAATGTCTAATACCAATTAGCAACTATGATAATTATAGCTTTAGTTTAGGACAACAAACTTTCAGAGTAAAAAAGAGAGAAAAGTAATAGTCAAATAATAAAATAATCCATCTAAACGTTTCCATTTGTAAATGGTAAAACATTGTTCCATTCCTATCACAAATGAGCAAAATGTGAAATTGATGGACAAATATTCTCTTTTTCTACTGTAATTATTGTCACTCTTTTTGCTGACTTGTTCTGTGTGGTTAAACTCAATTATAAGGATTACTGGGTCACCCATGTTAAAGGTTACTTGCTTTGATAGATCCCATTGAACTGTCTTTCAGACAACATTTTCTTGTGAATTATATGTTCCATCTCAGGAGGTTTTCTCATTAAAATGATTTTAATTAATCACTGCAGAAATAATACAGTGAAGCCCAAACAATCACTGATTGGCATATTGCCACTTCAGCCTCTGTCTCATAAAGGAAAACGTATTGCATGCATGGGGACATTATTTAAAATACACTGAGAGAGAGAGAGAGGAGCTACTATATATCCCTATGCCTTTAAATCAAAGTCATACTTGGAACCCACATGTTTCAAAGTACTGGTGGGCCCCCATATCCACTGATTCGCTATCCACGGTTTCAGTTATCCACGGATCGTGGGGGGACCCCCCCAGGCTTTTACTTTTTCCCAGTAAGCATTGTTTCTTCCTTAAAGAAACAGGAGAAGCAGCCTGTGGCTGCTTATTACAGGCAAGTAGAACGAGACGAAGGGCTCAGTCCAGCCCAACTCAGGCACAGTTGAGGCCCAATTGTGGCACAATTGGGGCCCAAAATAGGACCGAGTTAGGCTGCAACTGTGCCTGAGTTAGGCAGGAGGCAAGAGCAGTGGGCCAGGATCGAGGCAAAACTTACCGCAGAGGCAGGCAGGCCCCTGTGGGGAGCTGTCAGTCTTGTGGAAGCGAAGAGCCCCCTCCTCAGCCCGTCTGCGTGCACCTACCACAGCTGCTGCAGCGGTTGCAGCAGATGGGCAGCCACAGGCGGGCCTGCAGGCACTGGGTGTGCGACAGTCAGCTGAAGGGCAGAGGTTGTGCCAGTGCCAGCTGCCCCAGGGCACCCTGGGCATTAGCCACCTGCCGCAGGGGGGAGTGCCACTGCCCTCCCTCCTGCAGACTGCGATGCCACCCCCAAGCCACGGTGAGGCTGCACGTGGGAGTCATGGGGGGGTGAGCGGGGGAGAGAAGGGAAGGAGGGGGTGGGAACGGCACGCACAAGGGGGGTCTCATGAGGTCTGGAACCGCCTCCGCCATGACATGCCCGTGCGCTGCCTGAAGCCCTGGGCCACCAGGGCCGTGGCTATGCCCACAAAGAAGGCATCCCGGTATGCCTTCTGCTCCGTGCCCCGGGCCAAGACCGAGAGATGCCTTGGGCTTGTCTGCTGTGAGCGGGAAGGGCTCACGCAGCTCATCACTCCCCAGATGGGGCAACGTAGGCGCCTCGTGGCAGGCGCTCTGGCGGGGTGGGGGGTGCCAGCGTCCATCATCAGGGAGTGGGAGGGGAGGCAGGCACACAGGCAGGCGGACAGGGGGTGCTGGGGAGGGACACGGGTGGGTCAGAAACAGACCGACAACAAGGCTGGTGGGAGAGGAATACAGGGAGAGGGGTCTGCAGAGACCAATAGGGACACAGGGGTCACTTCGCAGATGGAGGCAATGCAGGAACGGGCGCCTCTCATGCAGACAGACCGAGGGTGGAAACGGACACCGTTGACGGGCGGACTGAGGGCGGACACGGACGCCATTGACGGGCGGACACGGACGCCGTTGACGGGCGGACCGAGGGTGGGTGAGAGCCCCGGTTGCTGAAAGGGCTCTTCACGGACGTGGCGGACGTGCGCCATGTCACCTGTCACTGTTTGACTGCCTGAGAGGCCCCCCAGCTCCCCCCTCCCCTCTGAGCCCTGAGGGTCTGGCAGCCCCCCTGCTGTGTTCTCCCTGGGCTGGCTGTGGCAGGCCCTGGCTGGGATTCATGCAGGGCCTTGTGTGGTGGGCGCTGTCTCTGTGTGTGTGGGGCAGTGCTTGTGTAACATTGGGGTCATGGTGTTCAAGGGGCCTTTGCCCAAGGGGCATCTTTATTGTTCTGGAACATTGGCAGGGATGGCCAGGCGAGGCTGCCAGGGGTAGGCACAGCAGCCACTCAGAATGTAGCAGCAGCAGCAGCAGGTGAGGAGGGTTGCAGGGCAGGCTCCCAGACCTCTGGCAGCATCGAGGCAGACGACCATGGGGCAACCAGACTGCGGGCCCAGGGGTGCTCCCCAGAAGGTAGGTGGTGGTGGACATTCCTGGGGAGACATAAATCACAGGGGTGTTCCATGGCAGCTGCTGTGTGGTAGCAATCCCCATTGAAGAAATGCCAGTGTGCCGGTTGCAAAGGCCTGCAGGGAGAGAAATCAAACACAGCTGAGTGGTGTGAGACACATAGCCTGGTCTGCGCTCCTTCCCTGGGTGTAAGGTGAGCATGATCCTGTAAGGGAAAGGGGTCAAAGAGAGAGACAACAACACAACTTGGGGGTCACAACCATGGCAATCCTAGCAATACTGACCTGTCAGTAGACCCTGTGGAGAAAAGAGGGGGGGGGGGACAGCTGGTGTCTACATATGGGTTACAGTTCCACACTCACGGCATTGTGTGCTCACATTCATACAGGCAGCTATGAGACAAGACATTGGTATAGAGCAGGGGTGGCCAACCTTCTAGCATTAGGGCTACTGTGTTCTTAAGAGTTGTGTAGAAGACAGAATCTTGGCAGCTGCAAGTGCTAATGGTGCTGCTAAAGCACCTGCACCTGCTGAAATGCCCTCACTTATGCAACCATTTAAAGGGCCAGCATTCATGTTGAAAGGTTGGCCACCACTGGTATAGAGGCATATCATGGCAGGCATTGCAGGCAGCTATGAGACAAGACATTGGTATAGAGGCATATCATGGCAGGCATTGCAGGCAGCTATGAGACAAGACATTGGTATAGAGGCATATCATGGCAGGCATTGCAGGCAGCTATGAGACAAGACATTGGTATAGAGGCATATCATGGTAGGCATTGCAGGCAGCAATGAGACAAGACATTGGTAAAGAGGCATATCATGGCAGGCATTGCATGCAGCTATGAGAGAAGACATTGGTATAGAGGCATATCATGGCAGGTATGCAGGCAGCTATGAGACAAGTCATTGGTATAGAGGCATGTATCCTACCTATATTTCTCTATGCAAAGAGGCAGATGTCAGACCACGTGTCAGCATGAACCCTGCACTTACCTGCACTTACCTGCTGGTGTTGTTGCCTGTTGGGGGGGGAGAGGGGCTGGGAGAAAGACATGGGTTAGCAAACACTTGCATGGAGACAGCTGCCCAGGCACAGGAGTACACAGTTTGGCCACAGGCAGAACAGCCCTCTCTGCCCTAGAGGGGGGCAGAGAGGAGAGAGGAGAAGAGAAGAGAGAAGTGGGGTGTTAGAAAAGTTTTCAAAGTCCCACTTTGTGGCTGCTGGAGTTCAGAACCCCACGCCACGTGCTCAGAGAGAGAGAGAGAGAGAGAGAGAGAGAGAGAGTGGAGGGCTGGGGCTGGGCTTTTGTGGGAAAGAGGCTGGGTGGGGCTGGGTGCTGATAGGGTAACTATTTGGTCCGGTTCCAGAGTTAGGCCACAACTGTTCCGTCCTAACTCAGGCACAACTCGGGCCCAGGGTGTTAGTACTTTTCAGGAGAGGGCTGGTGTGGGTAAGGTAAAATGGCTCCTATGGGTCTCCTCACATTTGGGTCCACCCTTTTTGTTGACCCAAATTTTGGGCCTGAGTTGGGCTCGAGGGGGCGTGTCAGGGGCTCTCCAGCGTCTGGAACCGGACCAAAATTCGTAACCGCCCCCGTCACACCCCGACACGCCCCCGACACGCCCACTTTTAGGCTGCAATTGTGCCTGAATTGTGCAGTTGTGCCTGAATTGTGCCGGAACCCAATTCAGTCACAATTGCAGCCCAACTCAGGCACAATTCAGGCACAACTCGGGCCTAAAGCACTTGGGCTGCAATTGTGTCTGAATTGTACCGCAGTTGCCTTGGGCTGGACTGGGCTGTAAGTCCTAGAGAGGCTCTGCAAGGTTAACAGAAACCTTGCAGAGCCTCTCTAGGACTTAGTCTCGTTCTACTTGCCTGCAATGGAGGCTGCTTCTCTGTTTGTTTTAAGGAAGAAACAAAGCTTGCTGAAAGAAAAATAAGAGCTGGGGGGGGCAAGCATGACTGCCTGCAGGGGAGGCAGGGTGGGGGGGGCCCTCAGGAAACCATGGAGGGGGTGTTCGCTCTTATCCACGGTTTCAAGTATCCACGGAGGGGCCTGGAACATATCCCCAGTGGATATGGGGGCCCACCTGTATAACATATACCATACAATGAACAAAAGGCAATTAAAGAATTTGTTTTTATTTCTAATTTATTATTGCATCCTTTATGATACACTATGAACTTTAGATACGATTGGGTTGCAGATTCGGTTTTACTTTACACACTCATCATATCTAAGTTACTTCTCAATATCAGGTGGAAAGCTTTGCTAGAATGTACCACTTCAATAAGGCGGTGTGTGTGAGTGAGAATATGTGGGCGATGTGTGCATGTCATAGTACTTTCTCATGGGAAGATGAATCCTTCACCAATTGGCCCAATCCTATCAAGGGCCTACGGCAGTGGGACTCACAATCTGGTGCTATTTGGCCCCATTGTGGTGATGTGAAAGCCACGCTGCCATTGCATGTAATGGAGCCACTGGCGCAGCAGTTCTGCATCTGTGCCAGACTTGCCTGGATGCTCCACCAGCCCAGTTAAGGTAGTGGAAGGGACAGTTCATGGGCAGTTCCAGGAAGGTCGGGGGGAGGGGAAGGGGAGGGAGCAGGCTGGAGGTGGTGGATCTCAGTGGCTAAGGTGCATACCAGATCCCATCCCTGCTTTTTCAACCCACTCTAGCTTTTTCTCTCCTTGGATTTATGCCAGCATCTGATTGCCCCCTGCCCCACCATAGCATGCAGTATGCACTCCATCAACACGGTTGCATGGCAGAAGATGGTGAGGGATAGGATTGGGCTGCTAGAAACATAGCATACCAAGGCTACAGTTTAACCTTCTTCTTGATAGGACACTTGTGTAAGTACCATGAGTGTTGTTTAGAGGGGGAGTGTTCAGACATAAAATAGTCTACTGCTTCTCTCTCCAAACACCTTCCTTCCCTCAAAGAAAGGCAATATGCCCCCCCCCCCCGTCCTTCCAGTCTACTGCCTTGGTGCATGCTAAGGGCTTGCTTCTTAGCCCTCTGTCCATCTTTGAGACCTCCTTTGCCCAGGGGGTACGCATTTGTTTGGGTCCTTTGCTGCCACAACCTCTGCAACTCAATGCTCTCAAGCCTCACAGATTGAGGTAACCTTGGTCGATGGCTCAGCTTTGCCAAAGATATACCAAAATCCCCACTATCTTTCCTTATCGTTGTCATGAGTCAGGTCAAATTGACGATGTGCTTAATGATTATGTCTGTGAGTGCAGTGTGTGAGTGAAAGCTTTTTCTACTATTTTTGGAGCTCCAAAATCAGCCTCAAGCCTCCTATCCCCTATTGACCCTTCCTCAAGTCCTCCAAAACAGGGATTCCTCAAGTCCTCCAAAATAGGGATTTTCTGTGACAGATTCTACTGGGATCTCCTTTGGAGGCTTGGAGCACCTGTCAAGAGTGCTTGTTCAGTGGGAGAGACTAGATCCCCCACCACACCTGCTCATTAATTATGTACTTTTACATAGATTCAAGAAATAAGCAAGTAAGTCAAAAAGATTCAAGAAATAATAGAAGGTAATAGCCTCTCTTTGCTACAAAATATGGCACCTTATAATAAATGCGACTATTTTACCGCTTGTCTTTTAGATTATCTACTGATCATATGTTCTGACTTTTCCCTTTGTTTTTTCCTAGTGCACAAAGCAGTACCGTGTTTGAACTTTAAATAATATTTAAGCTTACTCCTAAAGCCCGAGGCACTAGTATCTTTCCAAAATGTTTAGGATTTTCCCTCTTAAAATAGAAGTTAAAAAATCCCATAATGAATTCCACACCTGAGTTGCTGAAAGACATTTTATGTATTGGGGTCCCCAAGGTTTTTCAGGTCTGCAGATTATAAGGTTGCAATTAAAGCAGGCAGTGTCGTAGTAGCACTCTTATTATCTTAGCAGATCTCTATCGTGTGTAATCGACAGAGCACATTTAATTTGAGACCTTTGTTAAATAATGTCTGGAAGAGTTATGTTAAATAGGGAGAAAGAAACCATATCCCAGCTCACATTAGTTTTATGGAGATGGAATTAGCAACAGAACTGTAACAGTGAAATGTGATGCTCGGGATATTTTACACATAGGCTTGTTGAGAATGAATATCCTTTCACTGATTTTCACACGTATAACTGAAGAGAGTAATGGCGGGAATGATTAGTGCTTGGAAAGTTATGGTGACGTTCTTTTCTTCTTGTCCTCGCAACAATGTTTGTCTTACTCAGTGTTGGTAAAGCCAAAGAGATGAGAAAAGGACAGTGATGGGAAAAGATCAACAATACTCCAACCATGAGCATTAGGTCATCTTCTGATGTTGCCCGAGAAAAGAAGGAAGGACGTCCCTGTCTGAACCTCACCTCTGCCATAAACTCAGCAGGTGTTGTTGTTGTTCAGTCATTAAGTCGTGTCCGACCCTTCGTGATCCCATGAACCATATCCCGCCAGGCCTTCCTGTCCTCCACTATCTTCCTGAGTTCGCTCATTTTCATGTTCATTGCATCGGTGATGCTATCTAACCATCTCATCCTTTGCCTTCCCCTTCTCCTTTTGCCTTCAATTTTTTCCAGCATCAGAGTCTTCTCCAGAGAGTCCTCTCTTCGCATTAGGTGGCCAAAATATTTGAGTTTCAGCCTTAGTATCTGTCCTTCCAGGGAACAGTCAGGGTTGATTTCATTTAGAATTGACTGATTTGATCTCCTAGCAGTCCAAGGGACTCTCAGGAGTCTTCTCCAGCACCACAGTTCGAAAGCATCTATTCTTCGGCGCTCAGCCTTCCTTATGGTCCAACTCTCGCAACCATACATTGCTACTGGGAACACCATCGCCCTGACTATGCGAACTTTTGTTGGCATGGTGATATCTCTGCTTTTTATTATGCTGTCTAAGTTTGCCATAGCTTTCCTTCCAAGGAGTAAGCGTCTTTTAATTTCATGGCTGCTGTCTCCGTCTGCAGTGATCTTGGAGCCCAGAAAAGTAAAATCTGTTACTGCTTCCATTTCTGCCCCTTCTATTTGCCAGGAATTGATGGGCCCAGATGCCATGATCTTAGTTTTATTAATGTTGAGTTTCAAGCCAACTTTTGCACTCTCCTCTTTCACCCTCATCAAGAGGCTCTTGAGTTCTTCTTCACTTTCTGCCATTAGGGTGGTATCGTCTGCATATCTGAGGTTGTTGATATTTCTCCCGGCAATCTTGATTCCGGCTTGCGATTCATTCATCCCTGCATTTCTCATAATGTACTCTGCATATAAGTTAAATAGGCAGGGTGACAATATACAGCCTTGCCGTACTCCCTTCCCAATTTTGAACCAGTCGGTTGTTCCATGGCCGGTCCGAACTGTTGCTTCTTGACCCGCATACAGGTTTCTCAGGAGACAGGTAAGGTGGTCTGGTACCCCCATCTCTTTAAGAATTTGCCACAGTTTGTTGTGATCCACACAATCAAAGGCTTTTGCGTAGTCAATGAAGCAGGTAGTTTGAGGTAAATCACTCCTTCTCAGCTTCTGTGCACCCCCCCTGTTTACAATGACCTGCAAGGATCCTTACAGGGTCATTGTAAAGATTGCAAGATAATGTACCTGAAGTGCTTTGGACACGTGAAAGTGCTACACAAATGATAAGAATTATTATTATTTACATTTCTTGACACACTTGCACCAGTGATCTTGAACCAAGAAGTCTAATAGCAGGACCCAGGTGACTTGTTGTCTATGGCATGGTGGCAACTTGTTGAAGGAGATTGCTCCTCATCTCTTTAGGGGAAGGCTGAAACACAGGAATACAGAAGGACTCCGGTTCAATATCTTGCACCTCCGGGTAGGGCTAGGAAGGACCCCTGAGCAGTGTTCCCTCTAAAGCATGCAGTAGTGTGGCCGCACACCTCCCAGCCGAGCTCCATGCAATGTCGAGTTTGAAACCTGGATGTTCGGCAATGATGTGATGATGTCATCGCTGAACATCCAGAGGTACCGGTAGCATCATGGCATGTTGTAACTCCGCACAGCTATTGAAGGGGTCCACACACTAGCACAGACCCCTTAGAGTGAACACTGTCCCTATGAATCCCTGAAGAACTGCTTCTGGCCAATGTAGACAACACAGATGAGCCTTTGATCTGACTTCCTACTCTCTTTCTCTTCAACTTCATCGGTACCACTGCAGACTCCTAGAGGGTAGTATTGCAGTTACCAAATTAGCAGGGAACAGACAAGACATAAGGACCAGTCAATAAAGTTCCACCTGATCCTATAAAGTTGCTGATTCTCAGTCTGAGCTCTTTGTTGATTGCCCATCTCTGCTCACCATCTGACTGCTTGCTTGACTTTAGAGTACCAATCCCGACATACCCAGAGTAGTTGTGGTTGCATGGAACTTCAGAATTGACCAGATGTGTGTTTGGGCCATGATGTGTTTTGGCAAAAAATGATGGTGATTTTTCTTCTCTCTGAACATGTCACACACATTCCTCACATTTACACTTACAACTTAATCCTATCCTGGGTTTACGGTGGCAGATTTCACAATTTGCCACCATATGTCCTGGGCAGATGGCATGAAAGCTGTGCCACTTGTCAGGTGTGCCGGCGCCGCCACTGCAAACAGCCGGAGGCTCTGCACATACAACAGCAGCTCCCAGAAACCCCAATGGAGCAGGTAGGTCAGTGGTGGAGGTGGTTCGGGGGAGGATCGTGAGCAGTTCGGGGTCAGGGAGTGGGCCAGGTGGGAGGGGATCTTGAAAGCACTGCATACACTGAGATTCTATCCCCTTTTCCCTGTCCCGAACCACCCCCTGACTTATACCAGTGAAATAGTTGGCATAGGTCCAAGGAGACCCACTGGAGCCCAGGCAGCCTACAGGGCGGTAAGTAAAAAAATATTTTAACTTACATCTCCTGGGCCATCTGCTCATGTCAACCCCCCCCCCCAGCATGCAGCACATGCTCTGTCAGTGGCGCTGCATGATATGGGCTGGTGAGGAATACAATTGGGTCCTTAGTCTAAGCTGCACTTAGTCATAAAAAAGCAGCATCTGATTTCACATTATGGCCCTTATAGAAGAGAATTTCCAATAGAATTACAATACAGAGGAGGATAAAACCAGGCATGATTTGCTCTTTTCTGTTTTTCAACAATCTAAATGTGTTTCTTAGTAACAAAACCCAACACTCTTTATAGCATGAATGGCACTGATATCCATCACCATCAAGGTGCAGAATTCTTTCAGTGGAAGGAAAAGAAAAACACGAAGATGCAATCACTTTTTTTTAAAAGGGGAGCTTGCAACACTTCTAGTCAACCATTCTTTGAAAAAAGAAAGAAAAATATCAGATCATAAAAGATTGACTATAAGTAGCACACCCGGAAGTGGGACTTTCTATCACTTTTTATGTATTTATGACTCCCACAATCTTTCAGGCCTGCTTATGTGCACTGGCTGTGGAGTTGATCTAACTTCAGTTCATTGTAAACTCTGTATAGGCTTTCTTGTTTATTTGATGAATTTGGTAGTGAGCATCCAGAATTTGAAAGGAGCCGTGGATTTCAGTGTGCTCGATGATATTTTCTTTCCTTCTCAGCTGTTTCCTGAAGCGATGTCCCTGACATGCTTGTGCTTATCTTGCAATGAATTGGCCTTTGAAAGGACAAACGCTGTTCACATCTGGAGAAAACAGTAGCACTCACAACAATCAGAGCGGATGGGAAATAATATCAAAATTGAACATAACACTTCAGATAGGAGAAAAGAGATTAGAATCTGACAGGGATAAAGAGAAATAGCAAGATGAATGTATTGGGGACAACTGTTCTGCACTTTGGGTGAATGTCTTCTAATTTCCATTGGGGGGGGGGGTGTCAAGTGGATCAAAGTCCCAAATGCGTTTAGTGTTTTGCTTTGGTTTTTGGTTTGCTTGCTTATCAAGGCTAAATCAGCTTTCACTATATAATATTGCTGAAGATATTCTGCTCTCACATTCAAAGCTAGAAATGGAGCACCCAGGTGAATCCTTGAAATCTTGAAGCCTGGGCAAGTACATGTAATTTGTCAGCAGCTTTTTTCTTTCAATTACACAACCCTTATTTGCATGGCCGACAGTCTCTATAAATAATGGAGCTAAATCTCTTAAATCTCTGAACAGGTAAGAACATTAGCAGTTGGTGACTCTGACTTCGGCTGTTAACTTTGAAAATGACCCTGGAAGGCAAAAGATGATTGATTTGGATAGCATTGTGGCATTAATATTGCCAATGTCACATTCGGAAAGTTACTCCACTCATAAATTCACAGACTGCTCCAACTACTGTAGTGGAATTGCATGAACTGCATTTAGCTGTAGAAGGCTTCGAATTTTGAAGAAACTCATCCTAAGCAGAATAATAACCTGAATATGAGGTAGAAGAAGCAAAGAGCAACTGCCTAACTTTGGACTGAAAAAGAAGAGAAAGTGCAGAGGTAGTCACACTTTTCAAAAGCCATGTGAATGAAAAGCCATGTTTTGTGTCTTTCAGCCCTCATTCTCATATTCGTGTTTCAAATTTCAAGGACCTGATTCTGCCTATCTTGCCCTTACATTAATTTTTTCTTTTAATAAACCCTACCTAACTTCTGTATTTACCTGCCAGTCTCATGGACAGCCCAATCCTGACGAAAACTCCGGCACCGGAACAAGCGTTATGGCGCCGGAAGAGGTTATGGCGCAACGACCGCCTCCCCAGCTCCGGCGACGGAACCAACCCTGCTGACGACGGACCCGGTAAGTTAGGATCCAGCAGGCGGGGGGGGATTGCAGGGGCAGGAAGGGTGGTCATTGACCCAGGCGGCCCGGGAGAGGGCGGGGGATGGCTGTCGGCCATATCCTGACCCCCATCGGGCGCCGGGTCTTTACACGGCCTCCTCTTACTTCCGCCAACAAAATTGCTGGCAGAAATCCAAGGAGGCCGATCCGGGTGGTCAGACTATACACTCAGGGAAGGGGACGAGCATCCCCTTCCCTGAGGAGACCTCCGGCCAGGCTCCAGGATGGCTGCTGGTGGTCAGGATCCAGTGGGCGGCCTGGGGGCCGCCGGCCAGATCTTAGTCAGGATTGCGCTGTAAGACAGTAGTTCTAAGCAAATAGCCTCCTCACTCTTTGATAGTTCACTTAGGGCTCAGTCCAGCCTAACGCAGCACAAGTCAGGCACAATTGAGGCCAAATTGTGGCGTAGCTGTGGCCTAAGATAGGGCTGAGTTAGGCTGCAACTATGTCTGAGTTAGGCAGGAGGCAAGAGCAGTGGGCCAGGATCGAGGCAAAACTTACCGCAGAGGCAGGCAGGCTCCTGTGGTGAGGTGTCCCTCTTGTGGAAGCAAAGAGCCCCCTCCTGAGCTCGTCTGTGTGCACCTACCACAGCTGCTGCAGCATTCGCAGCAGATGGGCAGCCACAGGCAGGCCTGCAGGCACTGGGCGTTTGACAGTCAGCTGAAGGGCAGAGGTTGTGCCAGTGCCAGCTGCCCCAGGGCACCCTGGGCATTAGCCACCTGCTGCAGGGGGGAGTGCCACTGCCCTCCCTCCTGCAGAAGGCGATGCCACCCCCAAGCCACGGTGAGGCTGCACGTTGGAGTCATGGGGGGGTGAGCGGGGGAGAGAAGGGAAGGAGGGGGTGGGAACGGCACACACAAGGGGGTTCTCATGAGGTCTGGAACTGCCTCTGCCATGACATGCCCCGTGCGCTGCCTGAAGCCCTGGGCCTCCAGGGCCGTGGCTATGCCCACAAAGAAGGTATCCCGGCGTCCCTTCTGCTCCGTGCCCCGGCCAAGACTGAGAGATGCCTTGGGCTTGTCTGCTGCGAGCGGGAAGGGCACACGCAGCTCATCACACCCCCAGATGGGGCAACGTCGGCACGTCGCGGCAGGCGCTCTGGCGGGGTGGGGGGTGGCCAACTTCCATCATCAGGGAGTGGGAGGGGAGGCAGGCACACAGACAGGGGGTGCTGGGGAGGGGCACGGGTGGGTCAGAAACAGACAGACAACAAGGCTGGTGGGAGAGGGATACAGGGAGAGGGGTCTGCAGAGACCAATAGGGACACAGGGGTCACTTCGCAGATGGAGGCAATGCAGGAACGGGCGCCTCTTATGCAGACGGACCTTGGGCAGAATGGACGCCGTTGACGGGCGGACCGAGGGCGGAAACGGACGCCGTTGACGGGTGGATGAGAGCCCCGGTTGCCGAAAGGGCTCTTCACGGACGTGGTGGACGTGCGACATGTCGCCTGTCAGTGTTTGCATGCCTGAGAGGCCCCCCAACTCCCCACTCCCCTCTGAGCCCTGAGGGTCTGACAGCCCCCCTGCTGTGGTCTCCCAGGCTGGCTGTGGCAGGCCCTGGCTGGGATTCATGCAGGGGCTTGTGTGCTGGGGACTGTCTCTCTGTGTGTGGGGCAGTGCTTGTGTAACATTAGGGACATGTGTTTCAAGGGACATCTTTATTGTTCTGGAACACTAGCAGAGATGGCCAGGCGAGGCTGCCAGGGGTAGGCACAGCAGCCACTCAGACCACAGCAGCAGCAGCAGCAGCAGCAGCAGCAGGCATGCCCCATGGACCTAGAGATGCAGGCTCTTCCCCTGTGGAACCACAGCCTGCACCATAGAAAGGGGAGGGACAGCAAGTAGGCAGCCAGGGAGGTGGAGCAGCAGCAGCAGCAGCCGCTGCAGCTGAGGAGGGTTGCAGGGCTGGCTCCCTGACCTCTGGCAGCATCAAGGCAGACGACAGTGGGGCAACCAGACTGCAGCCCCAGGGGTGCTCGCAGGAAGGTAGGTGGTAGTGGACGTTCCTGGGGAGACAAAAATCACGGGGGCGTTCCATGGCAGCTGCTGTGTGGTAGCAATTGCCATTGAAGGAATGCCAGTGTGCCGGTTGCAAAGGCCTGCAGGGAGAGAAATTAAACACAGCTGACAGGCGTGACACACATAGCATGGTCTGCGCTCCTTCCCTGGGTGTAAGGTGAGCATGATCCTGTAAGGGAAAAGGGTCAAAGAGAGCGACAACAACACAACTTGTGGGTCACAACCATGGCACACCTAGCAATAATGACCTGTTCGTTGACCCTGTGGGGAAAAGAGGGGGGGGAACAGCTGGTGTCTACATATGGGTTACAGTTCCACACTCATGGCATTGTGTGCTCACATTAATACAGGCAGCTATGCAACAAGACATTGGTAGAGAGGCATTTCAGAGAAGGCATTGTAGGCAGCTATGAGACAAGACATTGGTAGAGAGGCATTTCAGAGAAGGCATTGCAGGCAGCTATGAGACAAGACATTGGTAAAGAGGCATTTCAGAGAAGGCATTGCAGGCAGCTATGAGACATTGGTAAAGAGGCATGTATCCTACCTATATTTCTATATGCAAAGAGGCAGAAGTCAGACCACATGTCAGCACGAACCCTGCTCTTACCTGCACTTACCTGCTGGTGTTGTTGCCTGTGGGGGGGGGAGAGAGGGGCTGGGAGAAAGACATGGGTTAGCAAACACTTGCATGGAGACAGCTGCCCAGGCACAGCTGTAAACAGTTTGGCCACAGCCAGAACAGCCCTCTCTGCCCTAGAGGGGGGCAGAGAGGAGAGAAGAAGAGAGAAGTGGGGTGTTTGTGAATTTTGCCCTCCACTGACAAAGTCCCACTTTGTGGCTGCTGGGGGACAGGACCCCACGCCACGTGCTCAGAGAGAGGGAGAGAGAGAGTGGAGGGCTGGGGCTGGGCTTTTGTGGGAAAGAGGCTGGGCGGGGCTGGGTGCTGATAGGGTAAATATTTGGGTCCATGTCCAGAGTTATGCCACAACTATTCCGTCCTAACTCAGGCACAACTCAGGCGTAGGGTGTTAGAACTTTTCAGAAGAGGGCTGGAGTGGGTAAGGTAAAATGGCTCCTATGGGTCTCCTCAAATTTAAGTCCACCTTTTTTGTCGACCTAAATTTTGTGCCGCAGTTGTGCTCGAGGGGGCGTGTCGAAACTTGCCAGGGTCTGGAATCCGACTCAAATTCGTAACCGCCCCCGTCACTCCCCGACACGCCCCCAACATGCCCACTTTTAGGCCAAACTTAGGACGGAATAGCTCTTATGCCGAACTTAGGACTGAATTGGTCAACTTTCCTTAACCCATCCTATGTCAGTCACAATTGCAGCACAAATTCAGCCTCTGCGGCACAATTCAGGCACAACTCGAGCCTAAGGGCTCAGTCCAGCCCAACTCAGCCCAACTCAGGCACAGTTGAGGCCCAATTGTGGCACAATTGGGGCCCAAAATAGGACGGAGTTAGGCTGCAACTGTGCCTGACTCAGCCAGGAGGCAAGAGCAGTGGGCCAGGATCGAGGCAAAACTTACCACAGAGGCAGGCAGGCACCTGTGGGGAGCTGTCAGTCTTGTGGAAGTGAAGAGCCCCCTCCTCAGCTTGTCTGTGTGCACCTACCACAGCTGCTGCAGCGGTTGCAGCAGAGGGGCAGCCACAGGTGGGCCTGCAGGCACTGGGCGTGCGACAGTCAGCAGAAGGGCAGAGGTTGTGCCAGTGCCAGCTGCCCCAGGGCACCCTGGGCATTAGCCACCTGCCGCAGGGGGGAGTGCCACTGCCCTCCCTCCTGCAGAAGGAGATGCCACCCCCAAGCCACGTTGAGGCTGCACGTGGGAGTCATGGGGGGGAGGGGGTGGGAACGTCACACACAAGGGGGGTCTCATGAAGTCTGGAACTTCCTCTGCCAGGACATGCCCATGCGCTGCCTGAAGCCCTGGGCCTCCAGGGCCGTGGCTATGCCCACAAAGAAGGCATCCCGGCATGCCTTCTGCTCCGTGCCCCGGCCAAGACCGAGAGATGCCTTGGGCTTGTCTGCTGCGAGCGGGAAGGGCTCACGCAGCTCATCACACCCCCAGATGGGGCAACGTCGGCGCCTCGCTGCAGGCGCTCCAGCGGGGTGGGGGATGCCAGCATCCATCATCAGGGAGTGGGAGGGGAGGCAGGCACACAGGCAGGCAGACAGGGGGTGCTGGGGAGGGGCACGAGCGGGTCAGAAACAGACAGACAACAAGGCTGGTGGGAGAGGGATACAGGGAGAGGGGTCTGCAGAGACCAATAGGGACACAGGGGTCACTTCGCAGATGGAGGCAATGCAGGAACGGGCGCCTCTCATGCAGAAGGACCGAGGGCGGTAACGGACGCCGTTGACGGGAGGAAACGGACGCCGTTGAAGGGCGGACTGAGGGCGGAAACGGATGCCGTTGACAGGCGGAAACGGACACCGTTGACGGGCGGAAACGGACGCCGTTGACGGGCGGACCGAGGGTGGGTGAGAGCCCCGGTTGCTGAAAGGGCTCTTCACGGATGTGGCGGACGTGCGCCATGTCACCTGTCAGTGGTTGCCTGCCTGAGAGGCCCCCCAACTTCCCCCTCCCCTCTGAGCCCTGAGGGTCTGGCAGCCCCCCTGCTGTGTTCTCCCTGGGCTGGCTGTGGCAGGCCCTGGCTGGGATTCATGCAGGGCCTTGTGTGCTGGGCGCTGTCTCTGTGGGTCAGTGCTTGTGTAACATTGGGGTCATGTTGTTCAAGGGGCCTTTGCCCAAGGGGCATCATTATTGTTCTGTAACATTGGCAGAGATGGCCAGGCGAGGCTGCCAGGGGTAGGCATAGCAGCCACTCAGAACGTAGCAGCAGCAGCAGGCGTGCCCCATGGACCTAGAGACGCAGGCTCTTCCCCTGTGGAACCACAGCCTGCTCCATAGAAAGGGGAGGGACAGCAAGTAGGCAGCCAGAGATGGAGCAGCAGCAGCAGCTGAGGAGGGTTGCAGGGCAGGCTCCCAGACCTCTGGCAGCAGCGAGGCAGACAACCATGGGGCAACCAGACTGCGGGCCCAGGGGTGCTCCCCAGAAGGTAGGTGGTGGTGGACATTCCTGGGGAGACATAAATCACGGGGGGGGGGGTGTTCCATGGCAGCTGGTGTGTGGTAGCAATCACCATTGAAGGAATGCCAGTGTGCTGGTTGCAAAGGCCTGCAGGGAGAGAAATCAAACACAGCTGAGTGAGACACATAGCATGGTCTGCGCTCCTTCCCTGGGTGTAAGGTGAGCATGATCCTGTAAGGGAAAAGGGTCAAAGAGAGAGACAACAACACAACTTGGGGGTCACAACCATGGCAATCCTAGCAATACTGACCTGTCAGTAGACCCTGTGAAGAAAAGAGGGGGGGGGGACAGCTGGTGTCTACATATGGGTTACAGTTCCACACTCATGGCATTGTGTGCTCACATTAATACAGGCAGCTATGAGACAAGACATTGGTAAAGAGGCATATCATGGCAGGCATTGCAGGCAGACATGAGACAAGACATTGGTACAGAGGCATATCATGGCAGGCATTGCAAGCAGCTATGAGACAAGACATTGGTACAGAGGCATATCATTGCAGGCTATGCAGGCAGCTATGAGACAAGACATTGGTAAAGAGGCATATCATGGCAGGCTATGCAGGCAGCTATGAGACAAGACATTGGTATAGAGGCATGTATCCTACCTACATTTCCCTATGCAAAGAGGCAGAAGTCAGACCACATGTCAGCACGAACCCTGCTCTTACCTGCACTTACCTGCTGGTGTTGTTGCCTGTGGTGGGCGGCAGAGGGGCTGGGAGAAAGACATGGGTTAGCAAACACTTGCATGGAGACAGCTGCCCAGGCACAGCAGTAAACAATTTGGCCACAGGCAGAACAGCCCTCTCTGCCCTAGAGGGGGGCAGAGAGGAGAAGAGAAGAGAGAAGTGGGGTGTTAGAAAAGTTTTCAAAGTCCCACTTTGTGGCTGCTGGGGGACAGAACCCCACGCCACGTGCTCAGAGAGAGAGAGTGAGTGGAGGGCTGGGGCTGGGCTTTTATGGGAAAGAGGCTGGGTGGGGCTGGGTGCTGATAGGGTAACTATTTGGTCCGGTTCCAGAGTTAGGCCACAACTGTTCCGTCCTAACTCAGGCACAACTCGGGCCCAGGGTGTTAGTACTTTTCAGGAGAGGGCTGGTGTGGGTAAGGTAAAATGGCTCCTATGGGTCTCCTCACATTTGGGTCCACCCTTTTTGTTGACCCAAATTTTGTGCCTGAGTTGGGCTCGAGGGGGCGTGTCAGGGGCTCTCCAGCATCTGGAACCGGAACAAATTTGTAACCGCCCCCCGTCACTCCCCCGACACGCCCCCAACACACCCACTTTTAGGCCGCAATTGTGCCTGAATTGTGCAGTTGTGCCTGAATTGTGCCGGAACCCAATTCAGTCACAATTGCAGCACAAATTCGGCCTCTGCGGCACAATTCAGGCACAACTCGGGCCTAAAGCACTTAGGCTGCAATTGTGCCTGAATTGTTCCGCTGAGGCCTTAGGCTGGACTGGGCTGTTACTTGACTAAAAACTACTCAAGGAGTGTGTGTGTGTGTGTGTGTGTTTGTGTGTGTGTGTGTGTGTGTGTGTGAGAGAGAATATGCAGAAGTGGGGTTAACCTTGTCAAAGGAACCACCACCACCACCCCCTCACTCCTCCTACATCAAACTTCAGTTTTAGGGAAGTCCGGCTAAAGGATTAACCTCAGGTTTATGATGGAGTTGTAACTCTATATCTCTGGTGGCAGCAAGCCTGTCCCCAGAGGTTTGGCTGGGACAGGATAATAACAGCCCAGACATACTACATGGCATGTCTCAGTCTTCCCTTGAGGAACCAAAGAGGGCTTGAGGGAACCAGGTGTTCAGAGCATGCGTCTGGCTACTTCCCCATCACCACATTATGAAATGCACTAAGGTACCAATTTGCAACTAGGAGCAGCATATCAACAGTATGTTACAGTAAAAGAGCGAGTTGTTTATACAGGTGGTAACGTAACATGCAAGAGTTTTCTTTTCTTTTTAGAAAGTAAAGAAACAGTTATTCCTTTTTTGGAGCTCCTCATCAAATCCCAAATATCAGCCGTGTACTTTTCCCTGCTCCCACGCTGTCGAATGTAAATACATTTTCCTTTCTTTGCCACACGTCTTGGCAGCTCTGGCTTTCCCTTTAGCTGTATCTTGAAGCTCTGCTCTTTCTGATAGCGGCGCTGGTAACAAACTTGAGACTGGCAGACCTGACCGTGGGAATATCAGCCTGCACCCATGCCCATTGTGATAGTATTTTCCTAGCACGTTTTTTCCCCCTGGTTTTATTTTAAAAGAATTATTTATAAAAAAAGAAATATTCCCACGTGAGTTGTGCCAAGGCATTTATGCAATGAAAAGAAATTACTTCACTGCATAATAAATCCCTTAACATCATGTCTGTGTCACATTAACACACAGTTTAATTAGGCTTTCTACCAAGTTCCTATTATTTCCCCAGTGTAAAGTTGGCAGGAGGTATCCTTGGCTGAGCTGCTATAAGACGCTATTGTTCTTAGGAATTACCTAATGCAAAACAAAACAAAGCCACCGGAGTACTGGAATCCTCTCTTATAATGTCCCCTTCTGCACAGGGAGGGGGGGGGGAATGACGCACCGCATGTGTATAAACAAACACAATCAGTGAAAGTTTGAAAGGACATTAGTAAGACAAAAGCTCCAGGCATGTTTCATTTGAACAGAGATTTCACACCTTCTACTTTGCGAGAAACTAATATGCTTGTTTAGTGCCTAACACGATTCAGTGGAAACGTTCGCACACAAAAGCAATCCTTTCAACCTTCACCCACCAAGGCTCTTCCTCCACATTGACGGGGAGAGAAAACAGGCACACAACTCGACAACGCTTCAAATAAAATAATTGCATCTATATTTGCAGCATCGTAAGTCTCAGGCTATAGTTTTGACTTGACACATAGGAGCAAGCTCCTGAAATCTAACATAATGATTTCCCGGAAAAATAAAAAAAGACCCTTAAAGAGTTTCCACAGAGGTTACAGTTCCAACTAAAACTCACAGCCCAGTCCAGCCCAAGGCCTCAGCGGCACAATTCAGGCACAATTGCAGCCTAAGTGCTTTAGGCCCGAGTTGTGCCTGAATTGTGCCGCAGAGGCTGAATTTGTGCTGCAATTGTGACTGAATTGGGTTCCGGCACAATTCAGGCACAACTGCACAATTCAGGCACAATTGCGGCCTAAAAGTGGGCGTGTCAGGGGAGTGACGGGGGCGGTTACAAATTTGTTCCGGTTCCAGACGCTGGAGAGCCCCTGACACGCCCCCTCGAGCCCAACTCAGGCACAAAATTTGGGTCAACAAAAAGGGTGGACCCAAATGTGAGGAGACCCAAAGGAGCCATTTTACCTTACCCACACCAGCCCTCTCCTGAAAAGTACTAACACCCTGGGCCCGAGTTGTGCCACAGTTAGGACGGAACAGTTGTGGCCTAACTCTGGAACCGGACCAAATAGTTACCCTATCAGCACCCAGCCCCACCCAGCCTCTTTCCCACAAAAGCCCAGCCCCAGCCCTCCACTCACTCTCTCTCTCTCTCTCTGAGCACGTGGCGTGGGGTTCTGTCCCCCAGCAGCCACAAAGTGGGACTTTGAAAACTTTTCTAACACCCCACTTCTCTCTTCTCTTCTCCTCTCTGCACCCCTCTAGGGCAGAGAGGGCTGTTCTGCCTGTGGCCAAACTGTTTACTGCTGTGCCTGGGCAGCTGTCTCCATGCAAGTGTTTGCTAACCCATGTCTTTCTCCCAGCCCCTCTCCCCCCCCCCCCACAGGCAACAACACCAGCAGGTAAGTGCAGGTAAGAGCAGGGTTCGTGCTGACATGTGGTCTGACTTCTGCCTCTTTGCATAGAGAAATATAGGTAGGATACATGCCTCTATACCAATGTCTTGTCTCATAGCTGCCTGCAATGCCTGCCATGATATGCCTCTTTACCAATGTCTTGTCTCATAGCTGCCTGCATAGCCTGCAATGATATGCCTCTGTACCAATGTCTTGTCTCATAGCTGCCTGCAATGCCTGCCATGATATGCCTCTTTACCAATGTCTTGTCTCATAGCTGCCTGCAATGCCTGCCATGATATGCCTCTTTACCAATGTCTTGTCTCATAGCTGCCTGCATAGCCTGCCATGATATGCCTCTTTACCAATGTCTTGTCTCATAGCTGCCTGCATAGCCTGCCATGATATGCCTCTGTACCAATGTCTTGTCTCATGTCTGCCTGCAATGCCTGCCATGATATGCCTCTTTACCAATGTCTTGTCTCATACCTGCCTGTATTAATGTGAGCACACAATGCCATGAGTGTGGAACTGTAACCCATATGTAGACACCAGCTTTCCCCCCCCCCTTTTCTCCACAGGGTCTACTGACAGGTCAGTATTGCTAGGATTGCTATGGTTGTGACCCCCAAGTTGTGTTGTTGTCTCTCTCTTTGACCCCTTTCCCTTACAGGATCATGCTCACCTTACACCCAGGGAAGGAGCGCAGACCATGCTATGTGTCTCACACCACTCAGCTGTGTTTGATTTCTCTCCCTGCAGGCCTTTGCGACTGGCACACTGGCATTCCTTCAATGGCGATTGCTACCACACACCAGCTGCCATGGAACACCCCGTGTTGTTCGTCCCCCCAGGAATGTCCACCACCACCACCTACCTTCTGGGGAGCACCCCTGGGCCCGCAGTCCGGTTGCCCCATGGTCATCTGCCTCAATGCTGCCAGAGGTCTCGGAGCCTGCCCTGCAACCCTCCTCAGCTGCTGCTGCTGCTCCAGCTCCCTGGCTGCCTACTTGCTGTCCCTCCCCTTTCTATGGAGCAGGCTGTGGTTCCACAGGGGAAGAGCCTGCATCTCCAGGTCCATGGGGCACGCCTGCTGCTGCTGCTACGTTCTGAATGGCTGCTGTGCCTACCCCTGGCAGCCTCGCCTGGCCATCTCTGCCAATGTTCCAGAACAATAATGATGCCCCTTGGGCAAAGGCCCCTTGAACAACATGACCCCAATGTTACACAAGCACTGCCCCACACACACAGAGACAGCGCCCACCACACAAGGCCCTGCATGAATCCCAGCCAGGGCCTGCCACAGCCAGCCCAGGGAGAACACAGCAGGGGGGCTGCCAGACCCTCCGCGCTCAGAGGGGAGGGGGGAGTTGGGGGGCCTCTCAGGCAGGCAACCACTGACAGGTGACATGGCGCACGTCCGCCACGTCCGTGAAGAGCCCTTTCAGCAACCGGGGCTCTCACCTACCCTCGGTCCGCCCGTCAACGGCGTCCGTTTCCGCCCTCAGTCCGCCCCTCAACGGCGTCCGTTTCCGCCCGTCAACGACGTGCGTTACCGCCCTCGATCCGTCTGCATGAGAGGCGGCGGTTCCTGCATTGCCTCCATCTGCTAAGTGACCCCTGTGTCCCTATTGGTCTCTGCAGACCCCTCTCCCTATATCCCTCTCCCACCAGCCTTGTTGTCTGTCTGTTTCTGACCCACCCGTGCCCCTCCCCAGCACCCCCTGTCTGTGTGCCTGCCTCCCCTCCCACTCCCTGATGATGGATGCTGGCATCCCCCACCCCGCTGGAGCGCCTGCTGCGAGGCGCCGACGTTGCCCCATCTGGGGGTGTGATGAGCTGCGTGAGCCCTTCCCGCTCGCAGCAGACAAGCCCAAGGCATCTCTCGGTCTTGGCCGGGACACGGAGCAGAAGGCATGCCGGGATGCCTTCTTTGTGGGCATAGCCACGGCCCTGGAGGCCCAGGGTTTCAGGCAGCGCACGGGCATGTCCTGGCAGAGGCGGTTCCAGACTTCATGAGACCCCCCTTGTGTGTGACGTTCCCACCCCCTCCCCCCCATGACTCCCACGTGCAGCCTCAACGTGGCTTGGGGGTGGCATCGCCTTCTGCAGGAGGGAGGGCAGTGGCACTCCCCCCTGCGGCAGGTGGCTAATGCCCAAGGTGCCCTGGGGCAGCTGGCACTGGCACAACCTCTGCCCTTCCGCTGACTGTCGCACGCCCAGTGCCTGCAGGCCCACCTGTGGCTGCCCCTCTGCTGCGAACGCTGCAGCAGCTGTGGTAGGTGCACACAGACGAGCTGAGGAGGGGGCTCTTCACTTCCACAAGACTGACAGCTCCCCACAGGTGCCTGCCTGCCTCTGTGGTAAGTTTTGCCTCGATCCTGGCCCACTGCTCTTGCTTCCTGCCTAAGTCAGGCACAGTTGCAGCCTAACTCGGTCCTATTTTGGGCCCCAATTGTGCCACAATTGGGCCTCAACTGTGCCTGAGTTGGGCTGAGTTGGGCTGGACTCAGTCACTGACTTAGTCACTGACTTGACCCTGAAAATAAATCCAAACAAGAAGGTTTGGACATACAAGCGTCTTCTGCACAAAGCATTCACGATCCAATTAACATGATCTTCAATCCTCCTGCTCTTTTATTTACACTTTAATCCTGTCCTTCTTCATTCACAGTAAGAACATCATAGCTGAGCAAGAAGGCGAACCTAGCCACATCAGCACTGTGTCCAGCATTTTGAGATTTAACACCTTGCATCATCGCAAATAGGCACATCTGAGTGGGAGGCTGCAGTACATGAATGTATCAACACTGGAACCAGGGAGCATCCATAAAATTGAGTGCTGGGAGCGTTAAAACAAACAAAAGGAAATATTTCTTTACTCAATGAGTAACTAAACTGTGGAACTCCTTGCCACAGGATGTCATGATCGCACCTGGCCTATATGTCTTTAAAAGTGTGTTGGACAGATTTATGGAGGAAAAGTCCATCACAAGTTAGAAGTCATGATGACTATAAGCAACCTCCAGGTTTTAGGTGTAGTGTATTTCTGAATGCCAGATGCAAGGGAGTGGCAACGGAATTCGGGTATTGTCTTGAGTGAAGGCATCTGGTGGGCCACTGTGAGATAGATGGGCCCTTAGCTTGATCCAGCTGGACTAGCTGGATCCAGTTTAGTCTAGGAAGCTGGACTAGATAGGCCCTTAGCCTGATCCAGTAGGGGTTTTCTTGTGTTCTTATGGCCAATCATTGGACTGTCATGTGGCACAGGGCACCTACTGCAGCAGCCTACCCAGCTAGCCACCCCACCCCCCATGCCCTTTGCTTCATCACTGGCACCTGCCGGCGAGGTTTTTGTATGCTTCCCCTCCTGTCCCCCCTGCTACTGCCCACCATATATCATGGCAGCAGAGAACAGGGACTCATGATCTCAGAGGGGTCTGGGAGCAGAGAGGCCCCTCCCCCTGCATGTTCCTACCCTGAGGCCAGCTGAGGTAAAAAAACAACTAGGGTGAGGAGAAGAAGAAGGAATCCCTACCTGATAATAAAGTATGATCCAGTAAATAAAAGGTTTGTATTGAACAGTATCAATGATAGAGCAGCATCTGAAAAGAAACATACAAGTGGGGTGGCCAATCATCTCCTCCCAGCCGGGCTGTTGTGCCATTGCAAGTTATCCAACAGACAGCCAAGTAAGAGATGCCAGTCTGGCTGCATCAGTTAGTTCACTGTCTACCACGGAGTTTGTAAAGGCACAGGGGCCTGACTGGAAGGAGTGGGTCCAACCAACTGAGCAGCACCAATAAATCGCCAGTGATTTATTGTGTGTTTGTGTGGCGTCACTGGGGGTGTGTGCAGACCGCACCACGTGACACCCCAGGTATGGGTGATACCAAAATGACTTTCTATTCTATTTGTTACTGGTGGTGTGAAAACACACCACTGATAGAAAGTGGTTTTTTCTGATCGCTGCTGCAACTCACGTGGGGATCGCATTTCCCAGGAGGCCTCCACATCATGTAGTCTGATATGGGAGGAGGTTGATGAAGGTGACACCATGAGATCTCGCCCCGAGTGCCACCAACCCTAGTGACACCCCTGCAATATTAACAGCATTGTACTGCAAAAATCTACTGTTGTATTTGAGGGTGGGGATCCAAAAGATATTAAGTCAAACGTTTCATGAGACAATGCGCACATTTCCTCTTTTAATTGTATATATGTGAATGTTAATGAAAGGTAAGTTTGGTCTTATTAGGGAGACAATGAAAGAAGGCATTTCTAATAGTTCCTTTTAAATGTTAATCAGTGGTAATTTGTGAATTAAATGTTAATGCGAATTAAATGCTAATTTCTGTTAAATTTTAATTGTTGTTAAATCAAACATCTAGCGGAAAATATTTCAACAATTTAGCTTCACTTCAGAAACACCTTTTTTATTTTAGCCATTAAGGTACTAACAGTGCAACCCTATATACATGTTTACACAAAAATATGTCCCATTGTGTTCAATGGGGATTATTTTCTGGTAAAGGGAGTGTGTTGGATTGCAGCCAAAAGGTCCCATCTACTGTGGGTATGTCTCATGACACTGCTCTGGGTTCAGAATCCAACACAATTTCTCTTCTCTGAATCCAGTAACTTTAATATGATTTCATGAAGTCTGGTGGAAAGCCTGGTGAAAAGTGGGAATCCAGGAAGCAGTGTTATGGAGGAAAAGTCCATCACAGTTTATAAACCATGATGGGGAAAAGCAAACTCCTGGTTGTAGGAGTAGCTTTTGTCTGTGCCAGGTGCAAGGGAGTGGCGACTGGACACAGGTATCTTGTTGTCTTGTGTGCCCCCTGAGGCATCTGGTGGGGCCACTGTGTGATACAGGAAGCTGGACTAGATGGGCCTTTGGCCTGATCCATCAGGGCTCTTCTTATGTTCTTATGTTCTAAACTGGTATCCAGCTTAGATCGGTGGGGTTCATAACCAGTCCCTTTAGAGGTAAGTCTTTTACAGCCCAATCCTGTGTAGAATACGGCAGTCAGCCTAAAGGGCCGGATGCTGTATCCTATCCAGGTTCCAGGGCAGCCCCAGGGCAGCCTGGGAACAACTCGGGAGAAGGGGACAATTGTCCCCTTCTGCCGGTGTAAGCGGCAGGAGGACCTGGGCCTCCTCAAATGTGAGTGAGCTCTGGAGCTTGAGCACAATTGCGCTGCTTGGGTAAGGCCACACCGGGCATGGAGAGGGCTTGGGATAGGGCAGATCTCGCCGCCAATATCCCCACCCTCTCCAGGCCAGGGGGGGCAGCCGATGTCCGCCCTTCCTGGCCGCCTAGTCTGCCCTCCCCCCCACCCCTGCCCCAAGTGTAGGGTTTACCTGCTCCGGTGGGCGCAGGGCCGGGGGAACGGCCAGGTAAGGGCACTTTCGTGACACCCTGCGCCAGAGCAGCACTTGCTGCCCCAGCGTAGACGTTATGCAGGATTGCACGGTTAATTTAAGATTACTTCTTCACTCATGCTGTCATGTGATTGAGCCCTTTGGTATAACAAACCACATTTCTGAACAGCCTAACCTTTCATTGAAAAATGAGATTGATGGTTAACGATGTTATTTTCCCTGACATCATGAACACACAACATTCTTCACCCTCCCATGCCCATAAGGACTTAATAAGAAAATAAAATGTAAGAAGGAACCTTGAAAGGGAACAGCAGCTTTTGATATTTCTGCCCTTTTCTTATCCTGCCATTAGTTACATGATTCTCCTCCCATATTAAGGTAACCTGTCCAAAGTTCTCCACTTCTTTTCCAGTGATCATTATTCAGAAATGGAGCACAGAGAAAGCCTGGAGGGCAAATTAAACCATCCAACAGCTTTCTCATTTCTTCTTTTCGAGATATTATTCACCTGCCAATTTCTTTCATAACAATAAGTACCAATTAGGGCCTAGGGGTGGGAATTATATACAGTTTTTTGTACATGAAGGAAGAAGAATATAATGTAGTCCGATATCTTCGTTCTGTTTACAATGTGGTCATTTTCTTGGTTCACATTTGTCTCAAATGCAGACATTTAGCTCTCACTTTTCACTACTTACACATGTTAAGCCTTCTTATGAAGGGCACTTTATTCCTCACTTTGTTCTCCTAAGCTAAAGCTATCATTATTCTTTATGTGGTTAAGTATGACTCCTTTGTCCTCGACTGTTGAAATTCCTTTCAAGCCTCTGACAGCCATCCTTCGAAGGATAATCGTAAAACTATTATCACATAGTGTAACACATAGACGGTTCGAATGTCATTGAAAAGCACGAATTAAGAGATCCTTTACACACACACACACACACACACACACACACACACACACACACACACACACACACACACACACACACACACACACGGGTGCCTCAAGGAACTGTAGACAGAATTTATAGTGTGAAATTTATTATGCTATAATTCACACATATACTATAATGCTATGAAGGCCCAATCTTACGGGCACACTGTGCCACCAGAACACGTGTTTTGGCAGCGCAGCATGCTTTATGGCGGTCACAAATGGTGACACGCCATTTCACACAGCAGGACTGCCACTGTGAGCAGCCATGCACTACTAGTGGCCTTACAACAAGCCCGAGAGCCAGTAAGTCAGTGTGGGGGATGGAGAGGGTGGGTGCAACAGGGCAGCGAGGGGACAGAGGAGGGAGGCGGATCAAGGCCAGGAAGGGGGACATCAGTGGCAGTAGTGATATCCTATCCCCCCTTCCCGGCTTTGATCTGCCTTCCCCGGTCCACTCAGGCTGCAATCCTATACACACTTTCCTGGGAGTAAGCCCTATTGAACATAATGGGACTTACTTCTGAGTAGACATGCCTAGGATTGCGCTGTCAGACTTGCGCCAGCAAAATTGCTGATTCAAGTGTGAGTAGACCCATTTGGGCAGCAGATGCTTACCCCCAAAGACTTCCGGGACTACCCCCGCAGGATATAGCACATGCTCTATTGGTGCAGCTGCATCCCCCAGGGGGAGGATTTGCTAGGATTGGGCTGTAATACACACATATACTGCATATGATGTACACAGAAGCAGTTGCTTGCCCCAGTTAATTAATTAGACCAAGCGCTCGAAATGTTCCCCATTGGCATCCATACACTATTGACATAATTGACTGACAGCGCAATCCGACTTAACTTTTGTGCCAGTTTAACCAGTGGCGCAGCAAGAACGAGAGGCCCCAGAACGGAAAAGGGATTCAAATCCGCTCCAAAAGAGGAATTCAAAAGGGATTTGAATCCCTTTTCTGTTCTGGGGCCTCCCGTTCTCGCTGTGCTGCTGGTTAAACCGGCACAAAAGTTAAGTCGGATTGCGCTGTAAGGAATCTGCAGACATCCACCAATGTCTTTGCTGGGATGGTTCCACACATCTCTTCAGTTGCTTTGCTTAGATGTTTGAGTGTTGCAGGTTTTCTACAATGAAGTATGTATGAATTAGAGCTCATTAAATTGTGTGTACTTTTTTTGAGATGCCCTTCCAGTATACTATGGAAGTACATTCCATCCGAAACGGTCCTCCGGCTTTATCATAAGATGCTGAGTCCGCACTTAGCTCCCTACTCTGTGGGGATCTGGCATTTTTTACGCCTTCTGCCCTATGCTGTCAACCTGGACTAATTGAAATGTTTATGAAAAGCTGAACTATTGCAGTTGAACAGCCCAATAATTCTTTAATGAGCCCTCCTGTTTTATTAATAAAATGATTTATAGAATTATTTAATCTCACTGATTTACTATTAGCATTAATGAGCCTAGTTATTAAGCACTTTATTTAGGAATGCCACAGAAATAGGCCCTGTAAAACATGCTGCATTTAATACTAAGTCATTAGAAAGATGGAGTTAGTGCTCAAAGAATTGAGTTGTTTGTTTTTAATATTCTTCTCACAGTCAGAGATGAAGATACAGTGCCTACTCTGGAGGAGCCAGATAGTCTCTTTTGAGTGTGCAGAGAAATCTGCCTTATACCGAGTTGAGCATTGGTCCATCCAGGCCACTGTTTTCTGGTCTACAATGACTAGCAGTGGCGCTCTAGGGCAAGGGTTCTCTACCAGTGGTACTAGTACCACCAGTGGTACTTCGGCCGACTGCTGGACCACGAGACCACTGGAATCCCGCTCCGACACGGTGCTTTGGATGGCACGTTTTCGCTCCCGAGAGGCTCCTGCTTTTGGCCAACCCTCTTGGGCCCTCCCACCTGCTCAGAATCTCTTACCTATGTTTTCTGGCCTCCGAAAACCTGAAAACCTGGAAGTAACTGGTGATGATGTCATCACCAGTCACTTCCAGTGGTACACAGCAGGAGAGTGATGCTGGAGGTGATACTCGGTCAGGAAAGGGTTGAGAACCCCTGCTCTAGGGTTTCAGACAAGCATCTTTTCCAGCCCTCTCTGAAGACACCAGAGATTGATTCTGGGACCTTTTGAAAACAAAGCCAGTGCTCTTCCACTGAGCCCCCATAGGTAGTACCATTACTGACTGCTTGTTTTCTCTGACGGTTAGAAGCAACTTTCCCCTGTACGACTATTTGCACTTCTGTCACATGTGAAATCAATTATGTATTGAGAAGTGAAAGCTGCATGCTATTTGCAGCAAATGAGTGGCAAGCATCTTGGTATGCTTCCTATAGACACAATGAATGAAAGAAATATGACTCTTGTGTTGCACTCAAGGCACAATTCATGCAGGCTGTTGGGGCTTAATGGGGACTAGGCATTGTACTGAAAAAGAAAAGATTCAAAATTCTGCACCAAGGCATGTTAAAATTCAAGAACACTTGAAATCTCTTTATAGGTTATGTAATCAATGTACATGTATTTTGTTTATTTTGCAGAATGTAATGATGTAGACATGAGTCTATTGACTCGGACTCGAGTCGGACTCAAGTTGCGTCAATGATTTCACTCGGATTTGACTTGGCGATTGTAAAAGACTCAAAAGACTTGACTCGAGACTTGGAGTCTTTTACAAGTTGAATTTTATTCAGGTTTAAACCTGTTTTCCCCATTAAATAGATAGGGACTCACAACTCACAACCAAAGACTCGGGACTTGGGGGCAAAGACTCAGGACTTGACTTGTGACTTGGACCCAGAGACTTGGGACTTCACTCGAGACTTGGAGTCAGAGACTTGATCCACATCCCTGGCAGAATGTATTCTGCTTCTCATCATGAGGCAGGACAAATTGTTGTGCGTAGCAATGAAGGCTTATCTCTAAGAACTGGGAATCTTGTTTGCTCAGACCTCCTTTGCAGAAGGCTTCTTGTCCAATCCTTTGGATGTCCAGGAAGGGCTGGAAAAGACCTGTGTCTGAACATTCAAGAACCACTGCCAGTCAGAATTGACAACACTGAGTTAGGAGTTCCAATGATCTGACTTCCAGAGGCTTCAAATAGCTATCTCTCTTGCTCCCAAGCATTCTTCAGTCACAAGTGGTAGCCTGTTCACTTTCAAACTACTTTTGGAGCTTTATGGGCTAAAACAGTGGTTCTCAAACCCTCCCCTGATGCGACCCATCTGCTTCACATTGGAGGGCCCCACAACCCACCTCGCCTCCCCCCCCCCTGCATGGGCCTTCGCAACCCTCAGAAAGCAACCGGACATGACTTCCATGAAGCTGGAAGTCACTTTCTGGTTGTTTCTGGAGGCCTTCTGAGGCCTGCAAAGGCCTCCAGAGGCCCTCCCAGGTCCGGAGCAATTCAGGAGGAGTGGCAGGACAAGGTGAGTCACGGCTTCCAGTTGCTTCTGTTTGGCTCCAATTTGGAGCCAAATGAAAGCAAGGGTGGGTGGGTGGGTGAGCCCAACTCACGACCCACATCAGCATCAGGCTGTGACCCACCAAGTGGGTCATGACCCACAATTTGAGAAGTGCTGGGCTAAAAATTTGCTTGAAAAAGATCAACATTGAGATTCGCAAGATGATGGATTCTGCACCCAATTCCAAACGACATACTTGCACACTTTGATAGCAGACCATCAGACACACACAGCCTTGTGTTGCATCTGTGGGAGTTAATCAGTGCTAGTACCAGGTTGCTGGGGGCCCTGGAGCAAGCTCTGCACTGGGGCCCCCATAATGTTCCCTGCCCTGCACTCTGATGGTTTATTGGGTGCTACCACAGCCACTAGTACCAAGGGTTCAGAGGTCAGCCCAGTCAGGTGGGCTCTCTGATGAGCATGGGCCCTCAAGCAGTGGTCAACCTAGATGGCGCCTGTGTGTGTGTGTGTATGTGTGTGTGTGTGTGTGTGTGTGTGTGTGTGTGTGAATGCCCCTAGAGTTTTAATGTGCAGAGAATCTTACTTTAAGGCAAAGGTTCGGACTTCAGTACCTTTTTGTCCTTTTCACTGCTATGATGACCAGTTGTAACCACTCAATTGAACACATCCCTTTCCTTCTGTTCCTACACTGACATTTCCCTCTCACGAGAAGCCAGTGCTATTTCCAGTCAAGGGCACTGGAAAACAAAATACCAAAGAATATATTTGTGGTGTGTGTTTAAGGCTTTCTTGCTTGTTTGCATGCATCAAGGTGCTTGTTAGGAGCCTGCTCTTGTGATGTTTGTCAATGAATTTAAATAAAGTTGTTGAATAGGATAATTCCTCCTTAAATCGTTAAAATGAGATGCCAAGATATTCAGCAGCACAAAGTAGTATTTGTCTCTGGTTGCCAACTTATAACATTGATGTATGGATATGTCATCATAGTGGAGCATAATCAGTACAGCTACATAAAACAGTGAATTTGCATGGCTTCAGAAACTGAGGCTGATTAGATATTCTCATTTTGCGTATTCATGTACACACATACTTTAACGCAGCACCAACTTTCCAGCACCGATGTAGCTGTGCCTACAGGGCACACACTGCATTTTGCAGTGTGGGGGGGGCAGTCATGGATGCCTCTTCAAGGTGAGGGAGCATTTGTTCCCTTACTTTGGGGCTGCATTGAAGCTGCACCGGAGCTGGAAAATTGGTTAGGATTGCGCTGTGAAAGTCATAATTCTCAATGCTACAATATGTAGCTGCTACAAAATGTTGCACTAATCAGCATATTTGTTTGCTCACCATGTGCATTAGGAATGGATGTGCTGTCGCTGATTCTTTGTTCAGAAAGTCATGTGGCATCTCTTTTTTTTATTCATGTCTTCTTATTCTTCTTATTCCATTGTATGGTGTCTGTAGAGGGTTCGCACCCCCCCCCTTCATATAACTTGAATTTAATCAAATAGGCATCATTCCAACTTGTATGGTTCCCAAGTCTCCACCTGGCTGGGCTAAAACGGTAACGCTGCCAGTACACATTTTCCACAACAAGGGCTATTTGCAGCATCAGAAATAAATAAATAATGTCAAGCTACGTTTGACGGACATATGAAGCACAAAAAATATTCCACTCTATGTACTACTAGAGCATCACCAATTTTAGGTGAGGTTTAATTTTCTTGGCAAAAACTGCCATAGGGGAGTCGATTGAAATGTTCATGAAAAAACAACTCACACAGTTTAATTGCAGCCATTGTTTGCCCATCTGCTGCTCCTTTTGTAAGTGTGTGTGGGGAGAAGGTTAACTGTCCGTATTGCCTGGGCAACTGGGCCAATGCTCCGTTCCTTGCCACACTGCACTGGCTGTTTCATTAGATGTTTACAATGATGACTCCAGCTTTTGGGAACCCTTGGGTAAAAGCATGTCTCCTCTGCCCCGCCTTGGTTTGAGAAGAGTATGTGTGTGCTTGCTACACCCCAACCATGATGCTTGAGAAGCAGGAAGCAGATGGATATAAGTTTTCCTTCATGTTGCCACCTGTAGCTACAGAGGTACTTGTGAAGGTGGTCTCTTTTCCCCAGATCCTAGTTAATAACTTTAATGGCTGGGCACCATTGATGTTACTCACCTGGGAAAGCTAACTGGGCAGAGGATGGAAGACCCATCCTTCACTCCTTCACTGCCAGTGCTATAGTGGTGGGTGGCAATGCAAAGGAGGACACATGTCCACTGCTCCTACCTGTTCCCAACTGTCTCTGTGTAAGCCTCCCCATTGGGCCCAGAACCATGACTGACTTATCAGGGGATGGTGAGAAGCAGCTACAGCAGATGGAAAGTGCCCTTTTTGGATTCTACCGTATCAGGCATTGGTGGGGAGCAATGGCAGCAGTTTCCCTTTGCTGCCTCAGGTTGGCCAGATGGGTGCGTGACCTTGCATGAGCATAGACTCCCATCACATGCCACCCACAGCCCCCACCTGTGGAGCTCTGTGTGCATAATTAATGACACAATCCAATTGGTTAGGTTGGTGTAGCATCGGTGCACTGGCCTAGGGTGTTGCAAACATGCCTTATGGTGAGTAGGTGGCACTGGTTCTGAGGCCTGTGCTGCCCACCCACCAAAGACCGTAGGACACAGCACCATAAAGCAGTTAAGTCCTGCTCCGAGTGGTTCAGGGGCTGAGAAAGGGCAGGGGAGGACGGAGAAGGGGTGTAATGGGGCGGGGAAGGGAGGGGGAGGGCGTATCAGGCCCAGGAGGGGGAGGGACCAGCGATGTTGCTGTGTGCTATCCCCCTCTCAGGCCCTTCCTGCCACCATGGACCTGCTTGGAGCCAGTGGAGTAGCCCGATTACGACAGCTGGGGAGTTATCCAGGATAAGCGAACAAAAGTCTGTGAATTAAGATTTTCATGACCACCAACAATCAACAAAGACGAAATGACAGGATTAAAAGTCATGACAACAATAAAAATCTTTAAGTTAAAAACGCAATAAAATCCCGTTTGAAACATTAAAAATAATGTAAAATACTGTATTTTAAATTATTTTAAATGTTTCAAACGGGATTTTATTGTGTTTTTTACTTAAAGATTTTTTATTGTTGTCATGACTTTTAGTCCCGTCATTTCGTCTTTGTTGAACAAATGTCTGTTTCTCCCGAGTAGACCTCCAGCAGCACCCTTCCCTGGATAGGATGCAGCATGGGCCACACGACCCACGCTGCATCACCCAAACTCTTTGTGTGGGAGTAGGATTGGGCTGCCCATGAGGCAGAATGTAGGCAGGCCTTTGAATGTTCATTTGCTGAAAGTAATGCAGTGCAGATGCATGACATCTGCTGCACCTGAACGTGGATAGAATTGATCTATATTGCATTACTTTCAATGGGATATACAGGTACATCAGATTCCCATCCACAACCGGGAATGTGACTTGGAACGTGACTTTTAGCCAACTGTGGAACGTGATTTGGGACTGTGGCAATCCAATTGCCCAATGATTGGAGACACAGTCCCTCTTACACAACACCTGTCTGCTTGTGAAGCATTTTGCACTCTCTTGCAAATAAGTACAAAATAAAAAACACCCCAAAGTGAATGTGTTTCACAGGAGTGCATTTTATCTTTGCAGACCTGCCTCTCTCTCCTGTTTCAGATCAGCACTACCATGGACTATGATCTTCCAGAATAAGGTACTACTATTTAAAATATGGGGCACTTTGCAATCCCATGATATATCCCAATCATCATCATCATCATATTACCTATGAAATCATTTTATAATTCACATTATACAGTATGGAATGGCTTTCAGTGTAATCGATTTTCAGTATAAAATCAGTAGTCCCATCATTTTTTTGAGACTGCAATATGTTGCCTGACGTTTCTAGGTTAGTCATGTATTTATCTGTAGGGGAAAAATATATCAGAGTTGTATTTAAATTAAAAAGAACACGTTTTCTCTAGAGGTTCTCTCTTTTTTGTTTTATTACCATTTTGGATCTTTAAAAAAAAAAACTACTGAGGTCTTTATAAACATTGGTATTTCAACACTGAAATGGGTCTATGCAGAAGATTCCATTCAATGATCCCTCTTCAGGGATACAAACTTCAACACATAAACATTTCAACACAAAAATATTACTTACTCAAGTATTTTTCCCTCTAGAGATTTTAGCACTCGGAAAGAGCTCATTTTCTCAGCAGGAAATGTGGACAGCTGGCTACCTCCTTGCTTCACATCAGCCATCCTCTTGAGATACCAGTAATGACATCAGATATGAACTATTGCACTCCATCATATGCCATTGCTACTAAGACAGGTAGAACTACTGAGAAATTTGCTGAACTTCTTTTTTTAAACAAACTTAACTAATTCTGGGTTGTGTGTTAGCCCTGGACCAGGTAGTTTTCATTGTCACGCTTGCAGAAAGGAGCACTATGCATTTTTTAACCTGTATTTTCACAAAATATCAATTTCAGGGGCCAGATCTTCTGCATTCTGATCTTCTGTAATCTTTCCCATGATAGAATTGCCACCTAGGGTGCAATGAATGTACGTGCACAAGAACAAAACCAAGTATGTGGTGCAGTAGGGATGCATGAGCATCCCAGTGTTCAACCTCACATCAAGTTGAGCTTTTGTACATAGTCCAAGTGAACATTTGCATCCAAACATTAAACATATGGTGAATTGTAGTTTAGCCTTGAGGTCACCCGTGTATAGGTAACAGTGGACAAGATCTGCCCCAGGGAGGTTGTAAATGGCTCACCAGCTGAAATGGGTAAAAGGCACTGCAAAACAAAGCCACTTGGGGTCTCCACAGAAGCCACTTGGATCCAGCCCCATGTCATGTTATGACTCTGTGGATGGCCTCATTGAAAGTTGGCTAAACACCACCTCCCTGTTCAGATGAACTATCCACCAACAGAACCTCCATCTTATCTGGATTGACCTTCAGTGTTATCATCTCGACAGCAGAAGACATAAGCGGAAGATGTTTAACGAGATTGTCATCATGTTAATAATTAGTTAATAGGTTATCAAAATCATTCTGCCCTTATTCCTGTAAGAGATTTAACAAAAATAGCTTGCTTACTTGAAAATAGTTCAATCTTTACTTAATTTTCTTTTGTTGGGTGATCTCTTTGCAATGAAAAATTTAGCCTTATACATGATAGGATGCTTTTTGTAATTTTACACAAATTGGGTGATGAGCCAGTCTTCGCTTTGCCAGGAGAATAAGGCCAACTTTATTTTTCTTCATAATGAAAGATGTTGACGCTTGGATTTGTTTTGTTTTGCTTTATATGGTTTCCCTTTGAGAGCAATTAGATTGTTTGTAAAACATGGCTTCTAGCAAAGGATAGAGCAGCATAGGTGTAAACAGATTCTGCATGCAATAAGACTTGTTCTT
Organism: Plestiodon gilberti rubricaudatus; assembly: GCA_026170595.1. Lineage (NCBI taxonomy): Eukaryota > Metazoa > Chordata > Lepidosauria > Squamata > Scincidae > Plestiodon > Plestiodon gilberti. Next base: position 46,351,434 of record JANXHW010000002.1, read on the forward strand.
TGTTTGTTTTTGATTCTATTGAAAGTCTGTTAAAAAAAATCATCCCATTAATTTTCGTTTTCTTACTTCTGAAATGTCCACAAGCCCAACCTTTAACTGATAATCTCCCCCTTCCTTTTATTTCCATTTTGTCTTACTGGCCATTGTTCTGTGCCGTCTTTCCTTTTGTTATTTACACTATTCTTAATTACCTCACATTATAGCTATACCAATTTGCATTTGTCATTAGCTTCCGAAGAACCTAATTTAACCAAAGCTTGGGTTAGTTGATCGTATTAGTCTCTACGTTCTTAGGGAGATTTCGTGTTTTTTTTCCCTCCCATCAGATACTGGAGAGGAGAGTCATTGCAAATTCAGTAGCAGTTGCTTATTACTTACTGTCTCTACTGCCTATAATTTGCTATCTGTAGTTTAGTCTATAACGGGGTGTTGATTGATAGGGCTGATCTGTTTATTCATTTTGTGCAAAATAATGCAATCATGTAACTTATGATGCTACATGAGAATGAGGAGTTGAATTAATTCTATGCCAGGCGATTTCTCCCGAATGATGCTGTTATTTTCTTTTAGTATGAGAATGTTTTTATGGGCCCGAGCGCTGTGAATTATAGTGAAGATGCCAGCATCTTTTTTGCAGAATCAGCCCTATTTGTTCCAGCACGAGTAAAGAGGGCCCTTGTGCCTGTTCCCCTTGGTCCAGGCCCTGGCACCTTGATGCATTGGCATCTGTACAGCAGGCTTCACCCTTTTGTCCATCTTCTGAAAGAACATCATTTGTGGTGAGTCATTTAAACTGAAGGTTATGCAAAATGTTCACTGCTCTTGATTTCAGGTGCAAAAGGAGTGTAGTCAGTGGAGCGCCTGTTTACTGCCCCCCCCCCACAGCTGCTCCTTTAGGACTATTTGATTTGGATCTTCTGCCTGGGAATAGTGATGCCAGTCAATCAGCAAACATGCAGTGAGTGTGTTGATGTCACAACCCCATGGAATCAATCAGATTGGCTATGTGATGACATCGTTAGGGCAAACAAAGCACATAGTATCACCCTGATTCTGAAAGATGTCAAAGCAATGAACTCTTTTTGCTGATATAACCAAGCAGCCCCCCCCCCCATGTCTTGCTGCATGCATGCCACTGGTTTCCAGGGATGCGGATCAAGTCTCTGACTCCAAGTCTTGAGTCAAGTCCCAAGTCTTTGCCCCCAAGACCTGAGTCTTTGGTTGTGAGTTACGAGTCCCTATCTATTTAATGGGGAAAACGGGTTTAACTTGAATAAAATTCGACTTCTTGTAATAGGCTCCAAGTTTTGAGTTGAGTCTTTTACAATCTCTGAGTCACATCTGAGTCAAGTCATTGACGCGACTTGAGTCTGGCTTGAGTCCGAGTCATTAGACTCAAGTCTACATCACTGCTCGTTTAATTACCAACTTTGGAGGTCATTGCCCCTGCATTTTTTGCCTATTTTTGGAGATTCCCATGAAAAACACTGTGTGTGTGTGTGTGACTGCAACTGTCAAAACGTTTCATGACAGAGGGCTCCCATTTCACTCAACATGCAAGCAGTTTATTGTTCCTGGAGCCAGATACAGATGTAGCAATTTGCCCCTACATATCCAGTACATGCTGCTGTTTTAGCTGCCATTGCACAAATACTGTTTCCACACCAGTACCTAAAACAATTCCTGATTTCACGTCATATGATTTTTGATTAAAAGAAAAACACAACAGAGAAAAAAGATTCAATATTTCCCATCTCTAGACTTCCCTGGTATTGTCTTTTCTTTTTAAAATGAAAACCAAAGACATAAGGCTCAATCCAGATCACCACAGGTGTGCACTGTTTCCCCTTTTCTGATACTGCATACACAGCACTATGCCAGGTTGTTGCAGGAGAGGCAGTGACAGGGGCAGGGGAAGGGCAGATCAGGTTTAGGAAGGGGGTGGGAGTTCAGCGGCAGAGGTGGCTGCCAACTCCTAGCCCCCATTCCGGACCCAATCTTGCGGCATGGGTCCAAGTGGACCAGCACCAGCAAATTTGCTAGCTCAGGTCTGAATAGACCCCTCCTCATTGTGGAGGCTTACCCCTAGGTAAGGGAACAAATGTTCCCTTAACCAGAGGAGACCTCTGCAACTCCCCCCCCTCAGGATGCAGCGGTAGCCATTTTGGCGTAGCTTCATCGGCGGGAGGGGGGAACAATAGGATTGGGCTATTTAGCTGGTCGCTAGACTAGACCATTTTCATTTCCAATCACGTGATAGCCCTTTTGATAGTCCTGGCAAAATATATATTTTACAGCCCAATCCTAAAACTGTAGTACTTGCCTTTACGCTGCCACAAAGGCTAGGTAGGATTGGGATGTATTTATTTTTCCTCCACTGATCTTATTTTGTATTTTTATTTAGTAGGCTATTGTTAGTTTTTGAAACCAACGTTAACCACTCTGAAAGGTTGCTTCCAAATGAGTAGTTCAGACATTCTCCAAATATATACGGCTGCAATCCTACACACACACACACACACACACACACACACACACACACACACACACACACGAGTCGCCATTTGGTAAGCCCTTCTTTTTCTGCTGTCAATAAAAGAGTGTTTGGTTCTAAGCAAAGAAAAGTTATACGGACTTCAGTATTTCAAGGCATTAAACATGTAAACTTTTTGCTAAGTTTTCAGGGTTTTTTTCCCCTTTATCAAACTTTCATAGGTGCAAATGGGGACCGTTCAAATTTTAGAACTTAATTCTACGACCAATAAATCAGAGAATGCCTAAAATCTGGAGGGAAAAGGACTCCTTAGTTTCTGTTAAAATGTGCAAACCACACTTATTAAAATAAGAATGATTGGATTTTGTCTAAGGCCAAAAATATTGATATTTAGGTTAAGCCTCCTGTGGGAAGGTCTAACTTCCACACTTCCGATTTATGGGGATTTTCAAGCTCAATTTACTTACCTATTCAGTAAGGAGAAGGAATTGTCATCACATTCCTTTCGTTAACACGATGCTAATGCTATCTCTCCAGTACAGAAACGCTTCTTCAGATTAGATATCAGAGTGTGGGACTTATTCCAACACTTTGAACAAGCATTTGAGGGGACTATTAATATGTTTTCAATGAACGGACATTCCTCTGTGCTTATTTTGTTTATCATGAAATTTAATTTATTTTCTTATTTGACATTTTTTTAAATTCTGTCTTCCCCTCCCATCAGTTGGCTTATGGCCAATTTAAATAAACAAAAGGCAGCATTAAAACTAACAAAAATCCAGGCACAAACACAAAAACAGTATCCCTTATTTTAACAAAGATACAGTGGTTGTATGGTGAACTTATAATAGAGAGTCCAAAAGATGGCATCCTTAGCAGAATTAAGGAACCTAAAATAGAAACTAAGCTCCCAACACAACTCTAAAGTGGGGTTTCAGCTGCTATCAGAATGATGGGAGAGAGGAAGCTGCCTTAATCTCCTCAAGTAGGGAGTTCTACATGTGAGGTGCCATCACAAAAATGACTCTCTCCTCTGCTCTGTCACCCCCAGCAAAAGTCTGCTGGCAGTGTGTGAGCCCCCAACAAGGCCGGCAAGAGAGGCAGGGCTTTGGCTAACCATGTGGAATCATCTCTACGGGAGAGCTTGTTGCTGGAAGTCAAACCGGAAGTCACTTTAAATTGTGTTGGCTAGGCTTGCGGAGGGCTCTGCAGGCCTGCACAAAGGAGACCGTCAGAACGGATCTCCGGAGGGCCCCCCAGGTGAGTAATTTTCAGTCGGTGCTGGACCCCAGTATCCGCAGGGCACGAATACTGGGGTCCAGCTACCGCGTGCGTCTTTCCCCCCAAAAAACAACCCCCCAAGAGTGATGTCACTTGTGTGTGTGGGGGGGTTGACAGTGCAGCTAGGGTACCGGGTGCCAGGGACCCTAGCTATACCACGCACTGCCTAGTGAATACAAGAGAACAACTCTAAAGACATGTCTGGTGTTCTGGCTGATATATCTATTGGAATGGCCAGTTTCTTGGAAGTGGAACTCCCCCCATGGGAGGAGGAGGTGAAGATGACACAGTGGAACATGGAGGAGTCCCCCTCCAGAAGATCTCAAGGGATGTCCTGTTTCATCAGGGGGGGTGAGGTGATCCTTTCGGTATCCTGGACCAAGTCATTTAGGGCTTTAAAGGTAATGATCAGCACCTTGAATTGTACCTGGAAACAGAATAGCAGCCAGTGTAATTTATTTCTGTAGTAATATACAGTATTTTTATACCGCCTTTCTCGGTCATTGGATTTCTCCTCCGACTTTAATCCAAGGTGGTGTACATGGGCAGGCTGTCCTAACCCCCCTTGTTTTTTTTTTTTACAATATATATAAATGTCCAATCTCTCATGAACAGCTACTTTCCAGGTGGTATCCTTTTATAGTCTGACTTTTTTCTGCTGCCTGGCGCCTCCCACACTCGACCGACGCAGCTGGAAGCTCTTATCTCTCCTCCTGGAGGCTTTCACAGCTTTTTACCGGCGGCGTGTCTCGAACTTATAAAGTTCACCGGTCTTCGGGCTTTGAAGGCAACAGCTCTCCCCACTACGCCAGACTCTTCTGCCCTGACTGAGGCAAGAAAGGACACAGTTGTAGTAATGGAGTGACATGATAAAACTGCCTGATGCCAGTCAGAAATCATAATGCAACATCCTGCACCAACTGCAGATTCTAAATAGCCTTGAGCAGCCCCACATACAGCATGTTACAATAGATTAATTTTGATGTAACTCATGCATGGGGGATCATCACCAGGTCTGACTGAGGCAAGAAAGGACACAGTTGGTGCAACAGCTTAAGCTGAAAAAAAAGTGTCCTGAGCCACTGCTGCTACCTGGACATTCAGGAGCAATACTGAGACCAGGGACACCTTCAGACTTTGCACCTGATCCTGCAAGGGGAGTGCAGCCCCCACCAGAACACGAGAAAATGCATAACCTGGATTGCAGGTCTCTTGATTAATAGCACCTCTTTTTTTCTCTAGATTTACAGCGCAATCCTGTGTAACTTTAAGTGGCCGGCCTAAAGGGATGGCCGCTTTATCCTAAGCCCATTCCGGGCTTCCCTGGCGCTGCTAGACCATAGCTCGGGAGAAGGGGACATTTGTTTATGGGGACACTCAATTATGGGTGTCCTTGGATGCATGGCAGCTCCAGACCCGGCGTACATTCGGAGAGGTGGTGTAAGGGTGGTGCAGGCTGGGAAGGGGCTTAAGATATCGCCGCTGATATCCCTGCCCCTCCCAGTCTGAACCAGCCAATATCCCTCTCCCTCGCTGCTTATGCTGTATACGAATGTTCTAGCTATTGTGTGTACAGTAGCCATCTTAAACAGAAGACTTGCTGAAAGCCAAAGGTTCAACTTCCCAGATGCTTCAACCCCTTGTTTCTGCATGTACATCGCCTATTCTTTACTTTCCCCCTTGATCTCCCATTTGCTGTTTCCTGTCAAGACTCCTCTAGCTCAGTGCTAGAAGGTATTCAAAAATTAAGGTTTCTTTCTCAGAGTCATATCCCTGGAGACTTCAAAACCCAAAAACTCTCTAAACAGTGTTCAGAGTCAAGGACTTGACTGAAAAATACCTGGTTTGGTGTATCAAAAAGACATAGAAAAAACAGAGTAAAATAGAGTTTTTGACCATTGCAAACTTGAATAGATACCCAATCCACTGCATTTTGGAAAGGGCTTCCTTTCCTGGTCCTTCCCTGCATGAGGCAGGGAAATTATAGGCTGCACCTGGTTGCCCCACCGGGTTTTTGGGGCAGGGCTTCAGCAGCAGTATTTTTGCTAGGGTGCCTTCCCAGCATTCTGAACTCAGGAGGTGTCATGCCCCAACCGACCCACCATTTAGATTGACTGAGGTTAGCTGGCTGCCCTTTGGAGACTAGCCAGGAATTTTTTGCTTCCCACCTGATTGCCTGTGTGGATTTTCACCTAGCCCAGACTGTCTCCTTGAGGTTTGGTGTTCATGTAGCCGGGTTGGCCATTTCTAGCAGTTATTGTGCAGGACTGGGAGTAGGATTAGGGATTCAGTGTGCACCCTAAGGGATGCAAAAGTCAGAGAGGGAGCAGGAACTGATCTCAAGAGGCTGTCTGGCTTGGAGATGCAGGTTGGTAACCCCTTGGGCTTTAATTGCAAAATCCAATTTACAGCCCAATCCTACCTAAATCCCCATTCAGTGATGCAGAGGCACCAGCGTGGATTACACTGCATCCTGCAGGGGATTTTCAGCTGCTGGAGATCTCTTTGGGGTAAGGCACATTTGTCCCCTTGCCCAGGGGTAAGCTCCAGCAGCCACAATGGGTTAACTTGGACCTATTCCAGCCAGCACCAGTGGAATACATGTTCCGTTGGTGCTTCCTTTGAATTGGATTGGGCTATTAGAGTCTTTCTGGCTTGGAATAAGTTGAGCGATTTGGCTGCCTTGACCCCCTTTCCAGGGGCTGGTGGGGAAAACCAAGTGTTGGCAAAAGGCGACAGTGAGGATGCTAATGCCCAATGGGGACACAACAGTTGTATTTGTCTTCCCCAGGGTATGTACCTGCAATAAAGGAGGGGCCAGCAATAATAACTGGCTGCTCTGTGCACTCCTAAGAAACATGCGTTGCCGTCTTGATATTTGCAGTTCTTATGTGTCACTGTCTCCTCTTCAATTACATTTTTGAATGAGTATTGAAAGGGGTGGGGGGGAAGTACAGAAAGACTCTCTATTTCAACAGTACCATTATGACTGGTATAATGTTTTGAGTTCCCAAACCTCCTTTGAATCTTAATAGAACTCCACACAATATCTTTTTGAATAGGCCAATTAAAATTCTGATTGAATACAGATTTAAGCACTCTGGGAAGTCAAGCACATATTAAGTAAGTCTTACCCACCGATATGCTGGAATCTTAACATAACAGGACTACGTAAGCTCAGCAAGAGGGAGTATATAACTATTTCTGTAATTTTTAAAAACAATTTGATGCTCCTACAATGCCAAAGAGATGGCCATGATCATCGGGGGGAGGGCAGAGACGAAGGACCACATGTCTCCATCTTCCCCATTAAAGTGATCAGCACTGATAAGCTATTCATAGGTGGGGGACAGATATACTCCAGCATAACAGCAGAGATACAGCAAATGTTCACTTAATGTGTCCATGATTACAGAATACGAAAGAATGTTTCTGTGAAGTGGTTCTATTTCTGTCAAGTCCAATCCACAAACCACTCAAACTGAAAGTTTTCTGATGATGGCTTTGTCTCAGGGATTCTAGTAAACTGCAGCCATAATAAATTAAAGTGCTCACACCGATGTGTGGAGCAGATATAAATACTTTCCAGTCGGTAGGAAGGCTGTTTTTCCCTCCTAAAGGTGAAATACACACTTAATGGCCTCTAAAGGGGTCAATTGACAAGATATGTTTATTGCACAAACAAGAAGGAAAACTATCAATATATGAGGAATGTAAAAAGGTCCATGTAATGCAATAAAATTAACAGGAGGCTGATTCACCACCTGCCCTTCTTAACTATTGACAAATAGATTGGATCAGCCTAAGCCATCATTGGCTTGCAGTTATTTAGACAAATGCTTTGCTGAGGTAAATTATTGTGATGTCACTCAGAAAGCAGAAGAAAACCATAAGATTTTCATTAAACTCATTAAAAATGTTGTTCCATGTGAAGTATAATACTGAATTATGCCATTCATCTTTAGAACTGTCGGAGTTTAAATGCTTATTTTGAAAAGAATTTTTCAGAGAAATAATATGTACAGTAATTTGAAAGTGTGGTTGCCGAAACAAAGAGTGGACTGGATGCTACCCCCCAACACCACACATTGATCAAGCAACCGCACAAATCACATCAGGCAAGATCATTATTTGATATTAATTGGGCCACTGATTACATAAATCAACTGAACTGATATCCTGCAGCAGATCCCATTGATTAAACTCCTACCACCACTTTAGTCCGGCACTGACCCCGAGGGAGAGAGAAGCAACTGTTGTTTCCCCCTTGGGTGTTAGTGCCCTCACTCCAACCTGAGATCAGCTCACACCAACCTCTGGTTTTCCCCACCAACCCCTGGAAAGGGAGTCACGGCAGCCGAATTGCTCAGCTCATCCCAAGTAGGAAAGCCTTTAAGATGGACTCTGCAATTCAGGCCACAGAGGCATCATTAAGGGGGTGGGGCCCCCACGCGGCAGGGACAACACGTGGATGGGGGGGTGCACGAGCCTCTGATTCGGCGGCAATTCGGCAGCAAAATCACCAAATTGCCACCGGACCAGTGGCTCATGCACCCCCATCTGCATGTCGCCATGAGTCCCGGGGCGTCCACAAGCCATGGGGTGCATGATTCAGCAGCGCTGGCGCAACAGCAGCAGCAGAAACAGCATTTACCCAGCCTTCGTGCACCTCCCAAGCCTGAATGCAGCCTTCTTGTTGCCCAGCTAGGCGCTAGAGAAGCTGCGCATGCGCAACCTTGCAGCAGAGCCTCTCTAGCTCCTAGTCTTGCTGGCTGGAGGACTCCTCCACCAGTGAGACTAGGAGCTAGAAGGGCTTTACAAGGGTGCACGAAGGCTGGGTAAGTGCCATTTCTGCTGCCGCCACCACCCCAGCGCTGCCGAATCACCTCATGACCCTCCCGGTGACGTTTTAGGCCTAAAACCGGCCTAATCCCCCCCCGGGGGTGTGTGATTTCACGCTGCCGATCTGCCGCTGAATTTCGGCGGCACGAAAGTGACATCACGCTACCCAGAGGGTGGGGCTTGTAAGCTCACGTGGGGGGGTGTCGCTTCGACGCTCCCCCACTGGGGGTGTAGCTACGCTCGTCAGGCCATAGTAGTCACCAGCCAGACGTCCTCTTGAGATCAGTACTGGCTTCCCCTCTTTCCCTGGCATACTTAAAGCTGCATACCAGATCCCTTACCCTACTCCCAGTCCTGCACTATACCTCCCAGAAATAATCGACCTGGCTAAGCTAACACCACACCTCCAGAAACAGTCTGGGGTAGGCAAAAACAACAACAACAACAACAACAACAACCAAAAACCACTTCCCAACAAAGGCTAATTGGGTGGAAAGCAAAAAATTCCTACCTGGCCCCAGAAGGCAGCCAGCTAATCTCAGATTAGCTTTCTTCAGAGCTCTTTGTTAGGAGCTCAGGCGATACTGCAACAGCCCCAGCCAGTAGAAAATGCCAAGGAAGCTCTGCCCACAGCCCACCAATCCAGTGCTGCTCTTCTTCATTTTGCCTCATGCAGGGCGGAACTGAACAAGGGAGGCGGCCGCTGGCAGCATGGCCACATTACAGTTCCAAGTTGAATTGGACAAGGATGGTGGCGTGCTCTTGCAAGCCGCCATGTTTGGCCCTGCCCCTCCCTGCCACAAGCAGGTAGAGGCTTTGGGTTTGCCTATTGGGCAAGCAAGCATGAGGGTGGGCATTTTTTCAGTCATGCTGTGGCTAGTGTCTGCCCCTCCCACCCAATCCCAATTTCAGTTCTTTGATTAGCTGGTCACCATTTTCGGGGCCAGGTAGGAATTGTTTTACTACAGACATGGTTATCACTGTTTCCCCTGCCGATAGTGGTCTGGGATGGTTTAGTGCCCTGCTGTAGTTTTCTTGTAATTAAATTCAATAAAGTGGCCCAGACATCTAAGACTCTGTCTGTGTGTGGTTATTTGGGGGGTGCAGGGGTCATTTATGGCTGGATTGGGGACCACTTCTGTTCCAGTCTACTTCCTCATTAGGTAAAGGTATCCCCTGACAATTAAGTCCAGTCGTGTCCGACTCTAGGGTGTGGTGCTCATCTCCATTTCAAAGCCGAAGAGCCAGCGTTGTCCGAAGACGTACTTATTCGAAAGGTTTAATGTTGCATGAACCTTGGCCCTAAGGAAACAAAGGGTTGGATCATCCAGACCTTGAGTGAGCAGAAGGAAGTCCACACCAGGACATGTTCCTGCCTTTTCTTCTCTATACCAGTTCCTGCTGCTAATAAATTTCCCCTCATGGACAGGGCCTTCACCTGAATTTGGGCAATTCCCTTCTCCCCTTGTTAAATAAAACCAGGCAAAGTTCCATGACACACATGCATTATCTGTATATTGTCATGTGTGTTTTATTGATATAATCCATATTTGTTATGGTAGGAATAAAGGAACGTCATCTACACATTTGATTGTCTCTGAAAATTAAACATTTTCTATAGAATTTAAAAAGTAAATATAGGGAGTGAACCATGTCAATTACCCATAATAATATTGAAGCAACGATTGTGTGCACTATCTGTGAAGCTTGGGAACATTTTACTAGTAAGTTTTCTTTATTTTTAATTGTTTGGAAAGCAGGCATATTAAAGTAAAGCTGCGAGACAAAGCCCACACACTGCATTTTTTCCCCGTCAATTAGCCTACTTTTTCTCGGGTCAGAAGATGATTATAAAATGAGAAAAGTGAGAAGTCAGTAAGTGTTAGCAAAGAATTCTATGCACAGCAGGAGACCAACAAGATTTCCACACTGAAAAAAACATTAATGCTCTTTTTTTTTTTTTAACATGGACGTTCATTTCTGGCAAATACCACACACACATATGTACTTCACATGAATTATTGGGGAAAAAAACCACTGCCGTCTTATCTTGTAAAGTCCAGCCTTAGGATTCAAATCGTATATGACTGCACATGAAATGTGTCATAATTCTTTCTTTCTTTCTTTCTTTCTTTCTTTCTTTCTTTCTTTCTTTCTTTCTTTCTTTCTTTCTTTCTTTCTTTCTTTCTTTCTTTTTCTTATAGCAGCTGAAGGAGCCTTGATCCAGATAAGGGCTACAACATTGGGATGAGAGGGTAAACTGTCCCCTCAACACAATTTTCCCAGTGAAAATTGCTACTAGTTTTCTCTCTGGTCCACCTCAGAATGCTTAATTTCTGGACTGATGCCATTGCATAAGTACAGAAGAAGAACCTTGATGGATCAGATCGAACGTCCATCTAGTTGAGCATCCTGTTTCTCACAATGGTCAAACAAACAGCCCTGGGAAGACTGCAAGCTGGAGATTAACAGCCCAATCCTACCTAAATTCCCCTGTGCCAATGTAACACTGCCGCTGATTCCTCCCCTTCTCGAACCTAATCCGCCCCCTCCCCTGTTGCCACCCTCCCCTATGCTGCCCCTCCCTCCCCACCCACCCCCCATTCCGCCCATACCAGCTTACCTGGGTCAGTGCACATCGCTCCTTGTGCTGGCAGGAAGAATACAGCCTTCCTGCCGGAGCTGTTTCCAGGTACACTGTGGCAACATGCTTTATGGCGTATTTGCAACAATGTGCGACAGCATGCTGCACGCTATGCTAACACTAAGGTAGGTTAGGATTGGGCCAAAAAGCCTACCTCTCTCCCACCATTGTGCCCTGTAACTGATACTTGGAGGCATATGGCCTCCAATAATGGAGGTAGCATGCCACTATCATGACTAGTAGCCATTGATAAACTAGTCCTCCAGGAATTTGTCGAATCCTGTTTTAAAGCCATCTAAGCTACTAACTGTCTTCTCACCTTGTGGTAGCGAATTCCATAGAATTAGATTCTATGGCATAGATTAATTATGTTCTGTCTCTGAAGTAGTACTGCCTTTTGCCCATCTTGACTCTCCTATCCGTTTAATTAAATGACCCCTGGTTCTGACATGGTGAAAAAGGGAGCAAAACTTCATGGCAGCAGTCCAAGGGGTGAGACAAGGCTGAGTGAACTCAGCACCCGCTGCCGTCCAGTCTAGAAGGAAGAGGAGGGTGCATCACTCTGGCCCTGCTTCCTCTGACCCTACTCAGTATGGGACACATTTCAAAATCCCATCCAAGTACAGGATTTGCCATTACTTTTAACTTCCTTAAGCCTAATCTTATCCAGACTTTGTGCTGATGGATCTCACAATCTGTCAGCACAATCTGCTGGTGCGACAGCTGCAATGATGGCATGAGGGCCGAGGCCACCAGTGCAAATGGCTGGAGGCGCTGCGTGCACAGGCTCCCAGCTTACCGAGGCCCCACTGGAGCAGATAGGTCAGCAGATGGGGCGGTTCAGGGGAGGATCAGGGTGGGGATTGGGCTGGGCAAAGAGCATGTCGAGGGCAGGCCATGGGTGGATCTTGATGGCACCACGGGTGGTGCTGAGATCCTATGCCCTGCCTGGCCGATACACCCCCTTGGACCTACTCAGATTTATGCCAGCAAAATACCTAGCATAGATTCGAGTAGGCCTATTGGAGGCCAGCACCCAGCAAGCAGCAGAGTAAGTAAGTATAATGTTTCTTTATATGTTATACACTCTGCCATGGCCTGGTCCCCGGATGGCCTGGTCCACTCTGTTCCAGCCCTGGAAAGGATTGGGCCATTAAATTCATTATTCTGTTTGGGCTCTTCACATCATATACTGTCATTGGTTGATCAGTGACAGTACATTTAAGGCTTTAATATCACTGAAAACATTATAGCATGATATTGTAGGGATCACAAACACATCCTGAAGTACTTATGACTTCTAATGCAAGATGATAAATCTAGTCACATTAGCCTTTACACTTAACTATCCAATCTGAAATGGTCCTTTCCTGTTCAACTTCTGTACAAAGTGACTGCAGCTGACCTTTTAACAATAACTGTTGAGAGAGTGTAACAGTTAGACAGTGAAAAGAAGAATGGATTTCCTACTAAAGCACAACTCACTGGCCATAGGAGATGTGATTAGATCTATGCCACTGATATACATTTTTAATATGAAGTGGTATCATCAATCATCCTTACTGATTTCAGTTTAGATTTCTCCCGAGAGCAGTCTTTGTGTGCTGCTATTGATGTCATTGAACATGTGGTTAAAAATAGCCTCTTCAAGAAACACAACTGTTTTGTTATGATATATGGGCTTTGCAAAGAATTTGAATCACATGGAGTATTTTTTTTTCTCCTTCAACAAGCTTAAATTTTCCTAGTCAAAGTATCAATTGCTTTGTTTTGTTTGGAGATGTCGGTGAAGTTCTCTTTACTTTGCTTCCAGTATGAACCTTGCAGTCACAGAAGAGTTCATCCAAATGAGTGCATTTTCATAGTCCCCAAGTCTCAGTTCCAAGCTTGAAAAATCTAACCCCTTCACACTAGCCCTACAAACCCCTTCAAGCTCACATTTTACTTACTTTTCTGGCAAGTGGCATTGGGCTGTAAGTCAGGAAAGTTGCATCATATTTTCACCTTAGCTGTTTTGAATGAATTCAAAATGGTGGTCCTTGAATAAACAATTTTTTGAAAAGCTCTTCTCAAGATGGTGGCAGAGGTAAACTTTGTGTTTTACCAGCTCCTCATGGTGGCCTTTAGGCAACGTTCCTAGTTTGTCTGGGAGGCAAATGATCACATGGAGGCCGCCATGTTTATTACCAAGCTCTAACGAAAAGTTGCAAGCATCACAAGTGTGCTAGAAGCTCAAAAACATATGCGACTGTAGCATATTTCACCATTCCACTAGTTTTCAGGGAGGGGGCATTGATAGTGGTAGTGGAAGAGCACCTGCATTTCATGAAGAAGGTCCCAAATGCAATCCTCGGCATCTTCAGGTAGGACTGAGAAAATCTCCATCAAAAACCCTTGAGAGCAGTACCAACCAGCACAGATAATATTAAGCTCAATGGGTTAGTGGCCAGACTCATTATAAGGCAGTTTCATCTATTCAGATACAAAATAATAACTTATATGCTCATGCAAGTTTTTGGCCTGAATCCACATTTCTAGAAAAAGTAACAATAGTCCTATTTCTGTGATCATTAACACCATAGGGTGTAGAAGTATTTTTTTTAACTGTCTTTAATTTTGCCTATTTTCACACTCATTTTCCTTTCTCTACAGGGTGATTATTATACCAAAAGAGGGGGGGACCCTTCCGTTTAGTTCAATTAGGCTCAAACCTTATATTCATAAGGGCTAGTTGGGATGTGAACCCTAATCTCAAAACTTTATTCGAAACTTGAGCAGAGAGGAATTAAAGCACTTCTCAGTTTCACAGGGAAATAGGAAAACAGAAATGTGTCAATACTGGGATACAGTTGTACTCCCAAGTAAAAGAGCAAAGCAGGTCTTCTGAGAGGTTGCCTGGATGCATTGATTTTTACCTCAGAAATTCCCCTAGAAATGTTTTGATATATATATAAAAAAACAATGTTGATGCAGTCGTAGAGATCATTGATGACTGTATCCATGTGTTCCATTCTCCACATGGTTGTGCAGACAGGTACACCCAGAAGAACATAACCAAAGGCCTATGGAGTCCAGTAACCTGTTTCTCTCAGTCAACTAATTGCCTCTGGGAAGCCCACAAGGAGAAGATGAAGGCATACCCTTCTCCTCTGCCACTAGCTATCTCAGCTAGTGGCCAACACCACATCTTATGGTAGCTAATTCCAGGGGTTCATTGTGCACTGGGTGAAGAGGTCCTTCCTTTTGTCCGGCCTGACTCTCCTGTCAATCAGTTTCATTGGATGTACTAGTGTTGGACTGAGGATTAGCTACAACTGCCCATGATCCTAGGAGATAAGTTATAAGATAAACAAGATGGACCTACAACGAAATGTTGCGGTCCATCAGTAGCCCCTAAACATGTGTGGTGAATATTTGCTTGCCATAATAGGGTGCAAAGAAGAAAGTACACATTCTATGGTGTAGTGGTTTGGGAGTCGGACTTAGACCTGGAAGATCCAGGTTCAAATCCCCGCTCAGCCACGAAGCTTCCTGGGTGACCTTGGGCCAGTCACTATCTCTCAGCCCCACCTACCTCACAGGGTTGTTGTGAGGACAAAAAGGAGGGGAGGAAATATGTACACCACTCTGAGCTCCTTGGAGGAAGGGCGGTATAAAAATGTGAAAAATAAATAAATAAAATAAAATAAATAAAGTGCTTCTCATTTTTATCGCTCTCTGTTTTTTTTTGTTTTTTTGTCCTGCATCCTATCATTGTCTATGACTCCATTCTGCCCCTAACCTTTATTTTGCTGTCTATTTTTTCAAATTCCCCCGCATCTCTACTTTTCTCTTTTCCCCACCCTTTCTTTCCTGTTTTCTTACCCTCTTTTCCCCCAATCTGACTAGTTGCCCCCTTCTATTTCTTTCTCATTTGTTCTTTACCCTTCTATCTCTGTTTACATTGTGAGTCAGGTTTTTTAAAACTCTTTACAGCACTTTGAGGCACTGGGAAGCCACACGGAGTCCAGAAGCGAGCTGCAGGCCAGCGGGCTGCTAAATTAAGGTACTGTGATGCCGCCGCCCCTCCCCCGCAGTGGATTTCCCTCAGTGTAGTTTTCTGTATCTGCTGGGGTACCTTCCGGGAACCAAACCCCCATGGATACAAAGGGCCAACTGTATTTCTAGAGCGAGAGGCCAAATTCAGCAGTGTTTGACAGTTTTGGGATCATTAACATGGGTGAGCAGTGCAAACAGCCTCAAAGTGCCTCAGAAAAAATACTTGAGAGAGAGAGAGAGAGAGAGATCTATTCTGAGGGTCAAAAAATCCTATTCTGCTGGGCAGGTTTTGAGTATGAAGTCTGTCTAACTAGCAAGGGCAGGGCTGCATGATTCCAGGTTTCAGGGGAGAAAAATACAGCAGAAGGTGCTCCTTTGAGCTAGAAATTTAGCTTCACTGGGGTGAGGGCAACTACCAGAGCAAGAGGGCTCAGCAAGAACATTTCTGGGTGGACAAGGGAGGCTTGGAGCTTCTCTTTGGGTATGCAGCATACGTTTCCTGTCCTTCCAGGAGCACACAAAAGGCTTGATTGGTCCCCAATTGAAGACATTCCTGAGGGACAAAAGGCCTGGCAGGGTGTGTGCTGCACCAAGGCTCCATCCACTGATGGGAGAGATTTCTTGGGAATCTGAAAGGATTGTCTGGTGGCCTGGCCACTGGGCAATTTGAAACTTACTTTATTATGCAGCAAGACATGCTTGCAGCTAAGATCTATCAGGATGGGACACCCAAATGTGCAAGACCTTGGAGGAAAGGAACCATTTGGAGGAAAGGAAACACTGCAGCGCTACAGCCTTCCTCCCCCTAATGGCCCTTAATTAGCATGACCTCTCCTAAGTGTTCAGCCTGACCAGTGGCATTTCTAGAGGGGGGGGCAGTACTGTAAGTTGCTCACAGATCTACTCAGCATTACACGCTGGCCCCACCCACTCGCCATCTGAACCATTCCAAGCAGCAATGGCAATGTGCAGGAGACTCCCTGCATGTTGCCTTTGCTGCTCGGAATGGTTCCGATGATGAGTGGGCGGGGCCACTGTGTAACGCTGAGTAGACCTGTGAGCGACTTACAGTACTGCCCCCCCCTTCTAGGAACGCCACTGAGCCTGACCTCATCCCCCTTCCAGAGTGAAGTCCTTCCTAGCTCCCAGGAATGCCAGCCAGAAGCCAAAATGGTGATTGATTAGACTGTACACGTGTTGGGGAAAAAAGAGAACTATTATAGAACACTCTTTCTGTCTTCAGTCTTGCCAGTTTGCTTCCCCATCCCTTCTCTGTCCAGCTATTTGTAATGTACTTCTTTCTTTCAGTTATCACCTTCTGTTTTTCCATTCTTATCTTCATCTTTTAAAAAACGTTTGCTCTTCTTTTTTCCCCTCTTGTCTCTCTTATCTGATTTTTGCTAGAAGCCGTTGGAGGGCTTTTGTGTTTCAGCAGGTGTATCCATTGATTAGTTGGTTGGGCAGCCAGCCAGCAATTGGACACGCTGCTGCCGCCGCAGCCTCTGCTCTTTGTTTGTTTGGATGAGACCAGGCAAGTTGCAGTGAGTGAAATCTTTCAGCAGCAGGAGCTTCTGTAAGTACCGGCAGCATCTAGCCTCCTGCGTGGCTGAATCTCTGCAACTGTTATGCCTTTAATTTTCTTCCTCCACCCCATGAGACCACACAACATGCACTATACTTCTGAGTTGGAAGAGGATTTTATGGTAAAATTACCCCTTTTCAGGGTTTTTCTTATTTCAAAAGTAGAAACCTGAACATCTAGGGGTAACTCCAAATATGTCATGCTTTGTATTTTTGTGGATGGGCTAAGTTTTGGCTACATACATATTGGCACCAAACTCTTGAGTTCAGCAACAGAAGGAGAGATGATTCTTAATCTTGAATCAGTCACATCATAAGTGCAACACTGTACAATCAACATAACCTAACATTACAGTGTCAAAATAATTGATTATCTTTTTTCCAATTCTCATTTCCTCAGAAACCTATGTCTTTTGAAGGAGTAAATGTAGTGTCACTCTAGTTTCCTTTTACAGGCTTAGGAGTGTCACAAAAATGGATTGGATGCCATTTTCTATTCTTGTTGCAAATCTTTGTCTTGAGTTCTCCCAGCTCTTTAATGCTTGATATGTTCTCAATTTCATTACATATTCTCATTCCCATAACAAAGATTATAATGAGAGAAGAAAATGTCATAAAATTAATCCATTCTCATAACAGACTGTAATGAGGACAGAAAATGGAGCAAAATTAATCCATTCTCATAACAATCTGAAGATTGTAATGAGAACAGAAAATGGCATGAAATTTATCCTTCTTCTGACAATTTTGAAACTGTAGCCAAGGCAAAAAAAAAAATGTATAAGAGATTAACTGGCCCTCAGGACAAAGACTTTAACTAGAATGAAAAAGGAATTAGACCAAAGTAATCTATTCTTGTGACGGATTCTAAAAATGTAACACAATGGCTGAACTATGATTATCTACAGAAATCAGTCATAGTGTTTAAAGGGCCACAACATTCCTGGCAGCTTCTATTTTTCCAACTACCTGAGGTAGAACACACCTCACACCCTGAGGTAGAACACTACCTGAGGTAGAACACACCTTGAGGTGAACTGCCTGTCATGGCAAAGGCCACACGACAATCTTATTTTCTTCCACAAGACAACAATAACAACTTGAATTTATTAAATATTATCTGTAGCCTTACTCGGTTGCTGCAGCATTCAGTCTTCTCCCTAACAAATCCTGTGAACACATAAGGGGAGCAACAGGAATGTGCTGAGTAGCCACCATATCCACATGCTGATGTGCTGGCTTCCCATGTGCCAAGCTCCTGTGCATTTAGCACTTGTCTGCAAAGGTAGACGCTGGCTGGGTGGGAGCTTTATCTCAATGATTTTAACAACAACAACAACAACAACAACAACAATACCAGTACTTATATACCACCTTTCTTGGTCATCGGATTTCTCCTCTGATTTTAATTCAAGGCGGTTCACATAGTCAGGCTTTCTAAACCCCCAAAGGGTTTTTTACAATTGTATTTTTACTGTACAATACAATGTTCTAATTTTGCATAGAACACTTCATTCCAGATGGATTCCTTTACAGTCTGGCCTCTCTTTGGCATTCACCTTCTACACTCAGCTCTCTACCAAGCCAAATACTCATTCCATCAGCATTACAGTCCAATAGGATTGGGCTCTCAGTTCCATTAATTATTCTCTACAATACATTCTACCCCATGCTTCCTCCATGGGGGCCAAGGTTGTGTACGTTGTTTCCCCCTTCCCTGGATGAAGGGATACAAGGAAGCCTCATCAAATTTGCAGATGACAACAAGCTGGAGGAGTAGCAAACACAATAAAAGGCAGTAGAAGCCTTCAGGAAGACCTTGATAGAATGGAATACTGGGTTGAAACAAATAAGATGAAGTTCAATAGGGACAAATGCAAGATTCTGCACTTAGGCAAAAATAACTAAAGATGCAGTTATAGAATGGGAGATACCACATGTTGGCAGCACAACATGTGAGAGGGACCTTGGAGTTGTAGTGGATCACAAGATAAACATGAGTCAGCAGTGTGATGTGGCTGCAAAGAAGGCTAACACAATTTTAGCCTGCATTAGTAGAATCGTAGCTTCCAAGTCTCAAGAAGTAGCGGTTCCAGTTTACTCTACATTGGTCAGACCTCATCTGGAGTGCTGTGTCTAATTCTGGGCACCTCACTTTAGGAAATATGCAGTCAAACTGGAGCAGGTTCAGAATGATCAGGGTTCTGGAGAATAAACTCTACAAGGAAAGGTTAAGGAAACTTGGTATGTTTAGCTTGGAGAACAGAAGGCAGAGAGGGGATATGATAACGCTCTTCAAATACCTAAAGGGCTGTCATATGAATGAAAGAAAAAAATTGTTCTCACCTGCCTCTGAGACTAGATCAAATGGGTTCAAACTGCAAGAGAGGGGATTCTGGTTGGATATCAGGAAGAAATTCTTGACGTGTGTGGCTACCCCATTCTTGAAATGGGTGGCTCGGCAGTGGAACAGATTGCCGAGGGAGGTGGTGGATTCTCCCTCACTGGAGACCTTCAAACAGAGACTTGACAGGCACCTGCTGGAGATGCTCTAGGGGGATTTCTTGCTACAGGAAGGGTGTTGGACTGGACGACCTTGCGGGTCCCTTCCAATTCTATGCTTTTAAGATTTTGGAGATAGCTTCAAAAAGAAAAAAAACATCACAGGACTGCAATCTCACTGCACACTTACTTGGGAGTAAGCTCAAGTGAATACAATGAGACTTACTTCCAAGTACACATGCAGAGGTTTGCAATACAAAAACATTAAGGTGCTCAAAAACTAATCGCAGAATGGACCCTTTGCTATTTAGCTACATTAGAGGTGACATGTCAAGTGATGCAGTGCCAAATGTCTACAAGGGAAAATATCCGAAAGGTCAACACTTCTTTTCGCTTGCAAATGTTACAATTAGTCCTGATAGCACTTAGCAAGTGAAATGAGGAGGGTACTGAAAACAAGTTGTACCTCTGCCAGTTTTGGCGGTATAGAGCAATTAGTAATTAGTTGGCCTTTCTCACCAATAGGTCTCTTTCTCCTATTGATGGAAATGTCATGTAACTATTTTTTCCCAGTATGCTATACCTGAAAGGCTTTCATTCTTTAAAAAGGAGAAAAAAAATGGTCAGTGGCTTGGAGCCAAAGTTCTGGCTGGCAATTTCAAATCAATATATGAACTCAGGCTTCCTCACCTCAACAGCTCCTGGCTACGTAAACTCTGAGGTTCCTATCACCGTCAATGGCTTCACTGAACCCCTCTTTGCTCTGAACGAATGAGGAAATAAAGCTTACGAAGTGTCTCTCTTCATCATTTGGAGTGTCTTCAGGAAACCTCCTCTAAAAGCCTACCAGCTCCAAATACTGCTGGAGCAGTGTATTTGGTGTCTTTACCAACCTCCTAAGGACTCCTGTGTTTGGGGGAGAACAACTTTTGTAGGGAGATGTTTCTTTTTGGATTTGGAGGCAGTGAACCCACCAGTCGGTAAAGAATTTCTGTTTATTAAAGCAAGATATGAAGAACCTCTAGTTATCAAAGCAAGCTATCAATAGAGTACAACCAGAATAAGCAATGCCTTTTTCATTGCCTGAACACCCCCTGAGTGCATTCCAGTGGTTCTGGTAATAGATAAACTCCAACAGCCAATAGTGTGTGCAGTGCCTAATAGGGAAATAATAGTGTGTGCAGTGTTACATTAAGATGTCCACCCAATGCGGGCTTGGAAGGTTTAAATACCTTAAGGCTATGTGTCTATTGTTAGTTATGTAGCTACAATTAATGATGTTTATACTGTAATTTGTAAAGGCATACTCATTTAGCTCTCAAAGCATATTGTGCCTCCCACCCCAGGTGTCTGGCCTTGAAATGGTGCCCAGAACATTTCAAGATATGATAAACAGGGCCAAGCACTTGCAGCCTCCCTGTCCTTGGCTGGGAACACTATCACAGTTTAGAAGTTGCATCCGATTAAATAAAGTGACCCTTTACCCCAGCCTCTGTCTTGCATGCCTTATTTGGGGGGGTTGATCAGGTCAACAGTTCTCCACGCCTCATAATTCTATAATGTATGTTAAGCTACTTCCACTTCTGCTTATAGTTTTTAAAGTAGCAGTTTGAGAATTGTACTGAATTGCCTACTTAGTATTGATATGTTACAGATTCATTAGAAGATTATCAGATGCCTCAGTAAATTTCTGTCTTGAGACTCCAGTTTAGCTTTGAAGTTTAGAATTTTTATCAGTAGGAAACACTGAATTCAGGATCCGTATAGAAGGGAGAATGAAAACTATAACTGAACAGATGCCTACAAGGTTTTTAATTTTTCACTCAACTATAACACCAGAACTGTTTTCAGTGCTTATGTGAAGGAATACTGTAAAAGAGGTGCTGGCAGAGGCTCACACCAGACCTACAGTAGCTCTGACATTGATTCCTAAACTCATTCCCAAACCTTCTGTCCATCCCTGCCTTGGTGGTTTGAAGTTTCTTCTTGTACCCTGCCCAGCTTCACATCCTTGTCCAATTTTGCATGGGTGGTAGACCAGACAATGTGCACTATTGTGTTCTATGTGAGTTTGTGTAAACACAATAACAGAATTTAAATTATTGTACAGTACTCCCCCCATATCCGCTGGGGATATGTTCCAGGCCCCTCTGTGGATACTTGAAACCGCGAACACCCCCTCCATGGTTTCCTGAAGGCCCCCCACCCTACCTCCCCTGCAGGCAGGCATGCGTGCCCCCACAGCTCTTATTTTCCTTTCAGCAAGCTTTGTTTCTTCCTTAAAACAAACAGAGAAGCAGCCTCCATTGCAAGCAAGTAGAACAAGACTAAGTCCTAGAGAGGCTCTGCAAGGTTTCTGTTAACCTTGCAGAGCCCTTCTAGGACTTAGTCTCATTCTATTTGCCTGCAATAAGCAGCCAGAGGCTGCTTCTCCTGTTTGTTTAAGGAAGAAACAAAGCTTACTGGGGGGAAAGTAAAAGCCTGGGGGGGGGGGTTCCCCACGATCCGTGGATAACTGAAACCATGGATAGTGACTCCGTGGATATGGGGGCCCACCTGTACAGGGCACCATTTTGCAACTGGATCTACCTCCCCAAGCCACAATTTTATGACACAGCACCCCCAAGCTGCCATTTTACACTGGTAGCACCAAAGGCTCTAGCCAGAGCCAGCTTATGACCTCCTAGTACCTGAGGCAGTGTTCCATATGCTGCTCCTCCTTACCTGGTGAGGCACCAGACTCTGTTCCTTCTTTCCCCCAGACTGGAAAAGGAAGAAGGGGAGGAAGTGTGGATGAGAGCATCTGACACCTAGCCCACTACCCTCCTCTACTCTACACTTCCTCTTCCACTCTCTACCGCTCTTCCTTTTCCCATCTGGGGAAAGATACGCCAATATCCAAAGCCCTCTCCAAGTACAGTTCAGCCTTACATGGCTGGTGCGAATGTATGCGAGCTCTGGAGTACATTCAAGGAGGCCCTCCCGCTGCTTACACCCGGGGAAGGGGACAATCATCCCGTTCCAAAGAGGTGAACTAGGGCTGCCCCTGGGCAGGCCGTAACCTGCATAGAATACAACGGCTGGCCCTTTAGGCCGGCCGTCGTATCTTACACAGGAGTGTGCTGCCCATTATACAGGATCTTTCCTAATCTTAAGCTATTTGTACTGTACTTTGTGTGTGATCATGTGTGTGATTCCTGTATACTGAAAAGTAAACTGTTTTAAAACTTTCACTTGAATAACTGTAAAAAAAAACCCCAGAATAATTGTGAAAAAAAAACATTATAGAAAGTACAGTACTTAAATTTAAGCAAAGGATGACAGATAATTCACAGTGAGATAAATTTCTTTGTTAAGCAAGTAACTTAAGAAATGCACAAAATATGAGGAATTGCATGCAGCCATGAAACAGTCACCACTTACTGAAAATTAAACTTCATTTAAACTATTTATAATTTTCACCTAAGACAAATCAGATCCAAAAACAACAATGTAGTTTGTTTCATCACATATTGTACTTTCATTTTATACACGTAGTTATAGTAATCAAAATGTGCATGTGTAGCACTTTTTTTCCCGATAAAGCATTACTTACAATTGCTGACATTCTGTGCCATTCACAAGCCATTCAAAATCCAGATCTTGTTAGCTTGCTGAGATTGGCAGTGAGGTTGAAGGGCAAGGTTGACCATTGTGTGGTAAGTAGGAAGGACCCCTGTTGTGCTATAATCATCTTGGTGTCCTCCAGTGCAGAAGTGTCTTGCTGCCCTTACTGGCTTCTGGAAACGTGCTGACAGTTTGAATAAGGTGTCTCTTCTCTTATAACAAGCATGTGACGGAAATGCCATGTTTCCCAGTTGGAGAAAAATGTAGATTATTACAAGCTTGTCTATCACAACAGATGTACTTCAGAGATAAGAATATGGGGACAAGGAGAAGAGCTTTGTGCTATCACAGATCTGAAGCCACAGACAGACCCATTGCTTCATTGCTCAGTTGTAAAACTGGAACAGTCCCGGACTTGGGCCCGGCCGGTTGTACCCGGAACCAGGTCTGTCCCGGTTGCCCCCGGGCCTTCCCGGCTGGCCGGCCGTATCGCAGCGGGCTGGGATTCTTTTGATCCTGGCTGGCTGCGTTCGGGCCAGCCAGGGTTCCTTGCACATCAGTGTGCTTGCGCATCGCTGGGGTGCTTCGTTTGTGCCACCGCCAAATTTCCACCGGATCCGTGGCTCGTGCACCCCCCCAGCCACGCGTCGCCCACTGCCCCACCTAGCGACGCCTCTGTCCCAATCACATAGAAGATCCCTATACATATGAAGCTCTTTCACGTTAAAGGTGAACTTGCAGGTTTGAGAGGCTTTGTCATCAGGTATGCCAGTGTTGGAGATAGGGCCAGTCTCTCTGATGCATTCACTGAATATAAGGGTTGTCTGAATCCTCATACGCAGGGAGTTGTATGTGGATATGAATATTTATATATTACTGTATAATGATTGATACCCCCACCTTTCCCAGTTAAAAACCAGTACAAGGTGGGTAACAACAATGTCTTTAGCTGATGCTTAAAAACCATAAAAAGAGTGTAATGAACCTTCCTGAGCAGATCTGTTTCTTGATCGTGGGTACTATCTCCCACAATCCTGCAGATCATGGGTACTATCTCCCACAAAACAAATCTCAGGTCATAGTGCAAGTTCATGTAAAAGAGTAGATTCATAGAAAGCACTTGTGGGTTCTAATTAGACATTCAAGCGAAGACCTGATGGTCAGGATCCGGGACAGTGTGCACAACCAGCTCACCACCTCCATGTGTTCATCATCCCAACATCATTTGTATCGAGCTACAGTTTATACAGGCAATTTATTACAACTAAGCTTTGTAAGAATCATTAGAACTCGGGATGAAGTACTAAAAGGGAAAGAGACATGGGAAAGATCTGTTTGTCTGTTCAGATGAGAGAAACAAGACATCTATTTGCACTGCGTACTTTGTAAACTGCATAGACTAATATGGATTGCCACCAGCTGGGTTTAAGAAAACAACATTAGACCGCAGTTAAAGAAACCCAACAAAGACCTTTCATACTAGTGAACTATTCAGCTTTTAGATCTGCAGCTTGATACTTTTTTCCCCTGACATGGGTCACTTTGTCCTATGTCAAGACAACGGGCAACACTAATTGCTCGTTATATAATCTCAACAAGTTTGTGGACAGTATGCTTATTAGAACTATTGTTTTTTAAACTGATTTTCTTAATATTGTGACAAATTTGTTCTTTTAAATAAATGAAATAAGATAGTTAACGTTCAAAACAAAGCAGCATTCTCTCTTCCGTATTTTCCATTTGGTTAAAATGAGGTGTGTATCGCTGTAATCAAAACAGATCTTACAAAATAGTATGTATTTGTCATCCTGAGTTTAAAAGTGACTGTAAAAAATGACACTGATATGATGCAATACAGGAGATTCTAAATTCAGCGTCATATTGATGCATTACATGACCTCCTTGTCTCCTTGTCTGTTGGCCGACTACATTTTTAAAAAGGGTTTATTGTTTAAAATGGAATACGTTGTTTGGGGCATATCTGTTTCTGCAGTCTAACCACAGAGAATGAGACTCTCTGCACAGCAACTCCATCACTGAAATTTACACAATAGATTAATAAAGCTGCTTCTCTCACATTAGTTTTTGCTGAAATAAAATGACTCCTGGAAATCACTCCTATCTCCATATATGCAACACTCACTAGACCCTCAAAGATCTGTGAACACACATGCTGTTCATGGGGCTGTCGAGATAAACATGTTGCTTGCTCTTTCTGAAAGGACATCGCCACTGATGCTATTTACAAGAAGTATTCCATGCCCGTAGAAAGTAATGGAAGAAACTGTCCGCAGCACACGAAGCACAAAGTATCACAAGCTGGGCACACAAAAGATGAGGCAAAGAGGATTAGCGAACATCTCTTTCAATCTCCTTAAGGTACTGAGACCCTATTGGTTGTGTACAAAATGGTATTGCATATGGCTGCCGTTAATCTTGGGTAAACATATTCGACTATTACGAATAAATCCATTTATGCCAACTGTGGAACGTTACGTTTGGAAACTCTAAACTGTAGCTGATAAGAAAGACCTCTATTAGTTTTCAAATTACCATTGTCAATGAAACTGATGTAGTGTGGAGTGAAAGAAACATTATATAAAGCAAATGATTAAGCTTTAGAGCCGCCATATATCAAGTGTGGGTATTGTGGCACAAAGGACTTAATATTATATTAGCCCCATATAGTGTAATTGAATGTGTTCACAGAAGTGCTGGAAATGATGAGAAAAATACTGTTTGGGGAATAAGGCATGAAAGTGAAAAGTTTGCGTAAAATTGAATTGTATCAACGCATTATAATTTAAACAAACTATGCCAAGAAACAGCTAAACAAATACAAATATTAAGCAGTCAATTATAGCCTATATGTATGTCGATGTCACATCAAAATTATCATGTGATTTGATTATTTATCAAACATGGAAGAATTTGAATTTTTCAAAAAGAAATTAAAGTCAATATTGCATTCGTTTCTGCTACACAAGCATTTTAAAATATATATTATAGTGTTCCACTGGGGAAAATTAATAATATCTCTGCACATAGATATTAGTGAGATATGGGTTTTGATACCTCTGGGAGATTTCTCTAAATTAAATTGTTACACTTGGGTGTTAAACGTAGTAGATCAAAATCCTTAAAGGAGTCAGGAGTGAATGTTCTTAATATTATAGAAACTTTCTTTTTTTCTGGTAGGGCCTTGGTTTTGTTCATTGCCGCTTGCATCCTCTGTATCTAAAATCAATGGGGAATTTGCATTAGTAGCAGGAGTATCAGGCAAGACTGGTCTGAAGCTTCATTGCTCAAACATTGAAACGTCTCAGGTACATACACAATCTTTACCTGCAGTCTTTGGATTCTGAATTCTCTGGCTGCAATCTTAAACACACTTACTAGGGAGTAAGCTCACTTGAACACCCTAGGATGTACTTTCATATAAACATGCATAGAATTGTGCTGCAATGGTTAAAGCATGCTAGATTACTTACCATGAATGACCTTGATCTTTGAATATGGACCTCATATAGCCCTGGTCCAGCATCCTCAGCACATGCACAAGCATTCCAGTGACTATTATTTGATTTATAGTGCCATTCATGTACACGATGCTGTCCACAGAATGAGATGATTAGGCCCCTGCCCTAAGGGGCTTACAATCTAGATTGACACAAGGCAACAATCAGAGGAAAGAGCGTGGTGTGGCAGTAGGGTAAACAGGCAGCCCAATCCTGCCTAACAATACGCGGCCTGCCTAAAGGACCAGCTGCTTTATCCTAGGCCCATTGCGGCCAACCCTGTCGTGGCCTGGGCGCACCTTGGGAGAAGGGGATGTTTGGCTGCATCTCTGGAGAAGGGAATGTTACACTCCTTTCCTGGGTGTAAGCAGGCTGGGGACCTGTGGGTCTCCTGGCGTGCATCTGGGGAGGATGTGTAAGACCAGCCTGGGCTGCGACAGTGCTCAGGATACCAGCATATCTCAGCGTCGATATTGCCACCCCCCTCCCAGCCCGGGTCGGCAAATGACCCCTCCATTGCCACACCTGCCCACCCTCCCAACGCCCCCTGCACCGACTGGCGCAGCCAGGGCCTCTGAGAGGAATTTTATCTGGGGTTACAAAGTTTCTTTGGGGGCCCTTCTCAGACAGGGAAGGGGCAAAACGACTGGAAAAGTCTCCAGAGACCAAGTCTACCAGGCTTCCCAATGTGGTGCCCAGGTCTACCCAGCTGGTAGACCTGGCCTCCTGGTTGGCCCAGCCTCAGTTTTTCACTCTCCATGAGGCCAGCTGAGATCCCAGGAAATTTCTGGGGCCCCTCCTTTGGCTCCTAGGCCCCCTTTTGACCCTGGGCCCGGGTACAATTTACCCCTTTACCCCCCTCTCATGGGCCCTGGGCATAGCACTCACCTGTGTCAGCCAGCACGGGTCCAGGTTGGTTGCGGAGTGAACGGTGCCGGCCTCTGTGCCAGCGCTGCTTACTCTCCGGGTGTCAAAAACATGCTTTATGGCACGGTTACGGCACCCTACGCCGGAAGAACACTTGCTGGCTCCACCAGCCTAGAGCTGCACAGGATTGCACTGTGAGGCATTGTGTCAATGTTTCACAGAAGTAGTGGGTTTTAAGAAGGGATTTGAAATGGATTTTGATCACTGTGTAGATTTGTCCA
Source organism: Plestiodon gilberti rubricaudatus (assembly GCA_026170595.1). NCBI lineage: Eukaryota > Metazoa > Chordata > Lepidosauria > Squamata > Scincidae > Plestiodon > Plestiodon gilberti. The sequence continues at coordinate 46,379,091 of JANXHW010000002.1, forward strand.
CTCAGAATGCCACATATGCAGGGGCTGCCTCATTCACTGTCAGAAAAGGCATCTGGCAAATGTCATGAACAAAGGAAAGGGATAAATCCACACTTTTTGACCCATGGCAGAATTACACATATCCATTGGCTTTGATGAGTGACACTCACAGCCTGGGCACAGGCAGGCCATAAGGCATGTTTGCGCCTCCTTTAGAGTAAGGGAGGCCGGCGCAAGGCCGGCCTCCCTCACTCCGTCGTTGGACCGAGGATGCGGCTGCTGGAGGCAGTTAAGGCTCCCACCGGCGGCCGCATGAGCGGTATGGGGAACGAGGGAGGGGGGCCATTGGACAAGTCGGCCTGGGAGGGGGTGGGGATAACGTTGGCCAAGTCCCCTTCCCCGCTGGGCTGGCTCGGCCATTATACGGCCTCCTCCTACTTCCGCCAGCTATTTAGCTGGCGGAAATCCGAGGAGGTCGTTAGGGCCGGCCCCGGTTTACATCAAGTAGACCTCCGGCCCGCCGCATGGCGGTCTGGACACCCAAATCCTATGTAAGGATCCAGCGGGCTGTCCTTACACAGGATTTGGCTGTTAGAGTCCTGAGACCCAGTATCTACCCAATGCATGGTGTACAAGTTAAAGCTGGGATCCAAACAGCCATTTAAGTCCTTCCAAGCACCCAGGGGGCTTGTGTTTCTGAAGCACCAGCTTGTCATGCCATGCGACAAAAGGAGGCTTTCCAAAGCAAATTGTGATAGGGCATGGAGGAAGAGTCAGATCAGATATTCAAGGGGGAAAAAGGTATAAGAATTTTCTTGGAATCATAGCCTTCTGCATTCAAATTTGTCATGAATTGCTCCAAAGAAAATTCTTTCACTGTGACCCTATTCCCCATTTCATTGCTCTTATACAAATAAATTCCGCAGACATTTTTCTGATGAGGCATGCACTTTATCGTTGCAATGAGTTTTTAGCCCCACCAGGCAGCTATTACAAGCACTGAAAATATCTGAAAGCAAAACCTGTTAGGATTGAATTGATTGCGGAGAAAAACAAAACAAAACAGCAACCTCAACTTTCTCAAACTTTTTAAACTGAAATGCCATGCTTTGTATGAACATAATCTAATTCCAAGTCCTTTCTGTTGTGGCACTGTATGGCTATTTCCTTGTAGACTCTTATTTTATAACTGTCCAGGAAAAGCTCAACGATCCATTAAGTGTGTTAAGTGGACAATATGTTCTACCACAGCTATCGATTCTATCAAATTAACATTTCATAAATATAGCCTTAAATGGTTTAGACTAAAATAGCTCATCCAATTCCAAAAGTGGAAGCTTGACTGGAAACATGTTTGATATTGCATGACTGGAAAGTGCTTCACTCTGGGCTGTGTGTATTACAAAGAAGGTTTGGCAAGCTTAAATCAAAGAAGAAAGGAGCAGACCTTTCTATCATCCAGGATTAGAAAGTACTGTACAGATAAACTAAAAACAATAAAGCAAAATAGGGCTATGGCATTGAGGCTTAATGAAACAAGCAATGTGAGAATATTATCAGTCAGACAGCAAATATATATAATTCTCTAAATAGCTGGAAGGTTGTAAGGCTCTTGAAGAATCTGTTATTGTTCTGCATCTATCTCTAGAGCCATTTCCTGTTGGGTAATAGTGCAACTTGATGAAACTCCCAAAGCACAAACTTTTCAGAAGGTAATGTGCAATAGGATTATTGATATGTCTTTCATGGTTGATATGGAGTTCACTCTTAAGTATATATAGTCATGAATTATCCTAACATTTATTATTACGGGATAATCACATATGCACCCGCTGTAGCATGACTTAGAGCAATTGGCATGGCTTGAGCTACAATATTGACCATATTATAATGCAATATTCGTGGTAATATATTTATCACTGCCCCTTTCCCTTTCTTACCCTCAGTTATGGCTGCTGTGACTTGATGCTGTTTTCAACAACTTCTATGAGCCCTCAAGATCCATTGGATCCCATACAAGAAGGCCAAATGGTTCCTCCTTACCCTGTCGTTACTATAGCAGTCCCAGGGATTAGAGGCAGAGCCATGTTCAAGAACGAGTGCATGGTAGGTGATAAATTGCCCCGGGGCTGTGTCTGGGCTGTTTTTATGACTCCTGCGATTTATCTCAGTAAAGTGGCCCACTCAGCAGCGTCACTTGAGGTGGGGCGGAGCGGTAAGTCCCGCATTGTGTTAACCTCCGTGTACACTCCGGCACGAGGCGGCCACACCCCCTCGCTGTCAGAGCCATTCAGTGCGGCAAAGGCAATGCGCGTTGCCTTTGCCGCACTGAATGGCTCCGACGGCGAGGGAGTGTGGCCGCCTCGTGCCGGAGAGTACACGGAGGTTAGCACAATGCGGAACTTACCGTTCCGCCCCATCTCGAGCGATGCCACTGGGCCCACTGGAGTAGAGTGTTAGCTTTGAAATGAAACTCTAATACTTTCCTCAAGGTAAAAGGTTCCCCTTGCTTGAAAGCAGTGGCGTCGCTCCGGTAGGGGCGGGGCTGTAAGTATTGCTCCATCGTAATCCCTTTACCAAGCAAGCAGGAGGCGGACCCGCCCCCTCACTGTCGGAGCCTTTCCCCTGTGGAGAAAGCAGCAGGCAGGGTCTCTTGCCTGCTGCTTTCTCCACAGGGGAATGGCTCCAACAGTGAGTGGGCAGGGCCGCCTCCTGCTTGCTCGGTAAAAGGATTACGATGGAGCAATACTTACGGCCCTGCCCCTACCGGAGCGACGCCACTGCTTGAAAGCCAGTCAATACCTACTGTAGGGGTGGTGCTCATCTCCGTTTCAAAGCTGAAGAGCCAGCACTGTCCAAAGATGCTTCTGTGGTCATGTGGCTGGCATGACTCAGTACTGAGGCGCATGGAATTCTGTTACCTTCCTGCCAAGGCAGTGCCTATTAATCTACTTGCAATTTCTTGCTTTCAAACTGCTAGGTTGGCAGGAGCTGGAGCTGAAGATGTTAGCTCACACCATCATGTGGCACTCGGGTCTCGAACTGCTGTCTTGCCTGCTTTCCGGTCTGCAGTTCAGCGTCTTAACCACTAAGCCACCATGGTAGGTAGACAATAAAAAGGCTGCCTTAACAGCAATGGCATGCATCTAAATATGAGCAACTTTTTGCAGCAACACCCAAAAGTGTGAACTGCTACTCATGATGAAACCAATGTCCTTCCATCAGGGCATTTTTCCTGCTGTGGACTGCTGCTTGCTTAATAGTTCTCAAACGGCTTTGCCCATTGATTGCTTGTTTACTTTTTCCTTCCAACACTTTACATTCTGAACCTTGTCTTATTAGAGCAATCATGCATATACAAACTGTCCTGGCGGTAACCCACAAATAACCTTGATTGGCAGCAGCTAGTCATAACCTACTTTATATTCCTTTTGTGTTTTTTTCTACTCCATTATATCAATAGGGTCTTAACTGCCAACATGTACACAGGATCATTTGCAATTCATTATTGCAATTCATGCCACTGTGGTCAAGGGTATGCTATTATTTCCATTTCAAAATCTGTTGACATAGTTCAACAGGTGCATCCTTGATTCAGGCTCCGAGAGATGTCACCAAAGGTTCCAGAAAGAAAATATCTTTGGGGCAACATTTCTTATTCATCGGCTACATCTGTGCCCCATATGGACACAGGGGAGAAAATTATCTGCTCTAAAGAGAGATTTCACTGTATGAAATGTCATAACGTTGCTGCTAAGTGAAGAATATACTGTTCTGGAGTTTATTGACAAATTAAAAAAATTGGAATACTGTGTAAGTTCTGGCAGCCACAACTCAAGGATATTTGAGAACAGGAAAAATGTGCAAAAGAGGACAACCAAAATGACCAGAAGACTAGAGCAGGGTTTTTCAACCAGTGGTACTCATACCACCAATGGTACTTCAGGCAACTGCTGGTGGTACTCGGACCGCCGGAACCCTGCTCCTACGCGACACTTTTGATGCTGTGTTTTTGCTTCTGAGAGGCTCCTGCTTTTGAGCGAGCCTCTCGGGAATGCTGAGAAGGGCCCTCCCACCCTCCAGGAGCCTCCTACCTGCGTTTTCTGGCCTCTGAAAACCCAGAAGTAACTGGCGATGATCATATCATCTCTTGCCAGTCACTTCCAGTGGTACACAGCAGGAAAGTGGTGCTGGAGGTGGTACTCGGTTGGGTAGGGGTTGAGATCCCCTGGACTAGAGCACTTTCCTGACAAGGAAAAGCTACATTGTTTTTTTTTGGGGGGGGCTTACTTGGAAAGAATTGTTATTAAGGGGGGACATGATTGAGACTTATAAACATGTGCATGGAGAGAGTGGATAGAGAGAAAACATTGTTGATGATTTTCAAGCAGAGGTTGGATAGCCATCTGTCAGAGATACTGCAGCATGGATCAGGCTAGATGACTTGCAAAGTCTCTTCCAAGTCGAAACTTCTATAATTCTGTGTTTTTCTCTTTCACACACAATGGTAGAAACAGGAGTCATCCAATGGAATTGATTGGCAGGAGATTTAGGATGGACAACAGGAAGAGCTTCTTTGAATGTTTCTAACACAGAAGTTGAGTCAGCCCAGTAATAAGGCCAGTGGAACCCATCTCCTCAGGAAGCAGGTCAAAGGTGGCAAACTGGCAGGGATTCTCACAGTGGTGCTGCTATGGCGGGGGGGGCAGGGATGTAATACCCTGCTATGGGGGGGGCAGGGATGTAATGCCCCCAGATGACAACTGTGGTCTCCTCACGAGAAGGAGCTGTGGCAGGATTTTTTGCGCCACGGCTGCTTTTTTGCAGCCGTGGAGTTGAAACACCCCCCAAACCAGTGCGTTTTCTGGGCCCTCCCACCTGCATGGAATGCAGCCAGGAGTGGAGGTGGTGGGGCGATGACGCAAAATGTGTCATTGCCCCCCCCACGTGGCCTGCTAGTGACGCTACTGGGTTCTCACCTCCCGTGCCCATTTGCTGCTCCTCTAGCCCACCACCTCACTCGCTGGGTCTAACTGGCTGCCCCATCCTCATCTCACACATTTAGAAAGCATTGGAAACAAGGAGGGGAATAGGAGGGCTTATCTTCTTGAGCAGAGCCTGCAGCTCTGCCACTGCATCTTGTAATGTGGCTGATGGAGAGAATACTGGGAGCAGAGAGTCGCCACTCCTAGACTTCTCTCTGCCCGCCACTTTACAAGGAACAGTGGTGGAGCTGCAGGCTCTGCAGGAGGACAACAAGGATGAAGCCAGTGGAATGGATGTGCTCTGAGAAGGGGTGGAGGTGAGCGGCAGGATGGGGGATGAATTTAGGCAGAAGGTTGCCTTGGACTGCTCTGACACAGCACATAATTAATCCGTGGAATTTCTTGTTACTAATTGTGATGGCCACTAATTTGTATGGCTTTAAAATGAAAATTGGACACATTCATGGGGGACATGTCTATCAATGGCTACTAGTTCTCATGATAGCTATGCTCTACCTTCAGGTCAGCACCAGAATATCAGGAGAGGAGCAATGTAGAGGAGCAATGGCGGGAGAGGTCTGCCTTTCTCTGCTGCTTGGAGACATTCCAGAGGCAGCTTTTGAAGACCGAATGCTTGACTAGATAAGCCTTTGGCCTGATCCAGCCGGCATTTCCTGACATTGATACTGTATCAATGGACAGGAATCAATTCACAATGCATCAACTTAGGTGCACATACTTTTGAATCAATTCTTCCAAATAACATTTTTATAGGATTGGGTTGCAAAATATCCCTTATTAGCCTTCCACCGATGGAAGTGGATGTTATATTGTCTCCTAAATGACTGTAAAGTCCAGAGGTGAATTACAGATCACTTACATGGAGACAGATACATCGACTAGAATGGCTCTCAAATTACCAGATTCATTGATTTCAGCGTAAAGTGTAAAGAATCTGTTTATTGCCACTTTAGGTTTCCTACTCTTATTTTGTGTTAATGAATCATGGACATTGAAATTCTATTGTTTGTGCTTGCAAAGGGACTCCTAAAATGCTTTGGCTGAAATTCAAAACCCTCATTCAGGGATGCATGCATCTATATTAGGATCGTAGACAAATCTGAAAAGTTGAATCGGGGGAAACCAGTAAAGCCAAATTAAGGAGGACCATAGAATAAGTCAGACAATGAAGGCAACTGCTTATGAGAAGTGCCAATAATGTGAAGCTAGTGAGTGATGTATAAGTAAACTTTCAGCCCAATCGTATGCCACAGATATGCTTGCACAGAAGCCCCTCTGCCATCAGGTGCTGCATGGACCACATGGCTGCTGGAAAGCCATGTGCACAAGCAATGGGCGCACAGGTCCAACCCCACCAGTGGAGAGGTGGGAAAAGGATGGGGAATGGGGTGGGATGAGGTAGAGTCTGCAGCTGCTGGATCCTAAACTCCCTTCCCAAGCCCAATATGCCCCCAGTAGCTCCTCAGAGCTACACCAGCAATAGCTGACGTACCTCTGAGGAGTCCCATAGGGGACTATGTGGCAGCCAGGCTGCACAGGAAAATCTGGCCCTTCTTACCCCTCTCAACCAGCAACACTGGATGCAGCGGACATTATGCCAGTAGCCCTGTGCTTTCTGCATGGTGGCCACATAGGAAAGAGCCATTTGTTATGCATCTCTTCCTTTCTTTAATTTTACTAGTAAAAATGATATCAGCCTTTATCTTGTATTAACTGACCAAAGTTAAGGGTAAAAAAAAATGTGTAGCCTTACTAGCATTTCTGTTTTCCAATGTGAACCTTGTGTAAAATATATTGTCAGCCCCTCTCCCTTTCTCCTTCTCTCCACTTCTGCACAGATATCAATAATGAGCGTATAAACGGATTTAAACAAGGTGATCAGAACGACATTTCCTTTCCATGCTTATATATCCTATGGGGCAAGATTTTTTAAAAGGTAACTGGCAGATCTTTTTTCTGTGTATATCTCTGGCAGTTCTTCTATAGTTGAACCAGTTTTACAGTTTCCATTGGAAAATTGTCCAGCTCTCCTGCAGGAAAAATAAATCTTTGGCAGCAACGGGGAATCTCTGAAGGCGATAAAACACATCTTGTGTACTGTACTCAGTACAGTACACAAGATGCCATTCGGCATGCCACTCCCTGCATTTCAAGATTGCAGGTGCCAATTATACTTGGCATAAATGGCTATGTGAATGGGCTACACCCAAATGCTGGTGTCACCAATGGAAGGTGAAAATTCAGTCCCATCCCAAAGTGTCTCTGCACATACCCTTCTTCCACATAATTGAATGGCTGCCATTCACTCATATGGGGAAAAATGAAGTGCTGCACTTGAGGATGGGATCACAGTTCACTGATAGACACACGTTTTATATGCAGAGTGCCCCAGATTCAATCTTTGGCATCTCTATGTAGGGTGGGGAAAGATCCCTGTCTGAAACCTGGAGAGTCACTGTTGGTCAAGGACTGGAGACAAGACTGAACTAGATGAATCAATGGTCTGTCTTGGTCTAAAGCTGCTTCAGATGGGACAACATGGTAATGTGGGACAAAACTCACCCACAATCCCAAATAGAAGATGGAATGGCCAACAGAAACTCATCAAGGGTGGAGTTACACTTTTAGCATTAGTTTTATACATCCTTAGCATTTGAATAGTACTATCAAGTGTTCAAGACATTTCACAAATATTCACATGTATTTTTGTATGAGACATCAGATGCAACACCCTCCTGGAAGAAGATATTTGGCAACCCGACTTGTGTATTTCTCTTTCAAACACTGTTCTATCACTGATAGTGTTCAATAAAACCTTGAATGGATCACAATTCTTATTAACTTGTTAGCAGTTAGGGATCTCTTCTTCCTACACTAATTGTTTCTTGCCTCAGCTGGCCTGGTCCGCAGCATTCTCACTCTGCAACTTCTTAAGTTATGGGGGGGGGGGTGCTCTGCAGTGATCACGAGCCCCTTATTCTACTGCCATAGTATATGGTGGGCAGTGGCAGGAGGGCAGCATACCAGCAGGTGCCAGCAATGAAGCAAAGACTGTGGGATTTGTCATGGATAGCTGTGCCTGCTACCCTCAGTCCAAACCACAACCTTTCAGGGTCAGGTTGGGTTGCTGTGTGTTGGCTTGAATTAAGGATGACACCACACCACACATTGTTGCACACTACAGAACCACCGATGGAAATGGCTCCATTCATGCGCTAGAACCACCTGGATGCTCCCCCAGTGCAGATAAAGTGGCGGAGGTGGTAGTTTTGGGGCTGTTTGGGGGAGGATTGGGGCAGGGAGTGGGCCGAACTGGGGGTGGCTCAAGGGTGGGAAGGGGTGGATTTTGGTGGCAGTTGCGCATGCCAGCTCCTGTCCCCCTTTCCCAGCCCAGACCTGCCCCCGAGACGTTTTGAACTTATGTCTGCAAAATAGCTGGCATAGGTACAAGGAGACCCCCTGGCAACCAAGCAGCCTACTGGGAGGTAGGTAAGTAAAAAAAATATTTTACTTGCCTCTCATGGGCTGTCTGGCTGCTTTCCCCACCATAGCATGTAGCGCGCACTTTGTCAGCGACACTGCATGTTATGGATTGCGAGGGGGGGAATAAGGTTTGGGCTGTTAATATATGGAAACACATGGAAATATTCCAGGAGGAAGATGGGCTAGTAGCTTTTGCACAAGCATTTGGTACTAAGTGCTCACAACGCTAGGGGTGTTGCCTAGAAACTTGGGTGGTGGTGGTGGTGGTGGTGGTGGTGGACCATTTGGCTTTTGTGTAGTCCCTTAAACTGCAATCTGACAACAGAAAGTGGTCTACATCCACTCCTATGAAAGCTACACCTACACCCACTCCTATGAAAGCTGAGTAATGTGAAACAGGTCCCTTTGCCATTTCAGTTGCCATTTGTGAATCCCTTCATTCTTGAGCAAATTCCTAGGAAACGTACTCAGCAGGAGCAAAGGAAATTTTGAATAAGTGGTTTGATTTTAGAATGTAATAGAAGGCTATATAGCAAATTACGTTAAGGTTGGCCCAAACGAAAATCACATGTTGTCCTTGGACGTAAGGTTGAAAATCAGGCTGGGAGAAGGAGCTAAATGTGAGAAGGAGCAAACTAGGGCACTTCTCCAAATGCTGGAGGCACTTTGCTAAAGGCTGCTTATGAAGCAGTCTGGCTGGGGAGCATTTGGAGTAATAAGGATGCACCAGCCTTGATTTGCTCTTTGGAGAGATTCTCTATCCCCAGGTCACAGGCTTATGCAGCTTTTCCCAGCGATTCATACATGCTAGAAGCAATGCAACATAAAACAAGTAGGGGGTCACTTCAAGGAATTGCATCTTTGCTGCCATTACCATGATCGAGCCTGCTTATCTAATCACATCTGTGATGGGGTGGATGGAATGGCCACTTGATCTTCACGCTGCATCACTCTTACCTTGCCTGCTTAATTTCCTAATGCACACTAAACAACCCCTTAACAGCATCTGGCCTCTGGACATTTTTTGCTAGCTTGACCTCCTTACATTTCAATGACTAGCCCCATTTGACAAACAAACAACTCCTCTTGTTCAGTTTAGCAACTTTTTTCTTTTGCTCATTTCCCTGCCCCAAACCAAATAGCAAGCCTCAAAACTACAGTTAAGAAACGGAAACCATACATTGTCCTCCCTCACAAAAATATGGCATAGTCCTCTTTTTGGAGCTGTTGTTGTTCAATTGACATAAGGCGCAAGAGTGATGCAAATATGTTTCCCCGAAAATGAGACAGTGTCTTATATTAATTTTGGTTTCAAAAAATGCTGTAGGTCTTATTTTCAGGGAGGTCTTATTTTCCCAACCTGTGGCACGACCCCCTCCCCGGCACTTACTTTGACCGATTAAAGCTTCATTCTTTCCCGAGGGGGCAAGGCTCCTGAAGGCCTGGAAGGCCTGCACTTGAGTCCTCCACCATGGAGATGACGTGCTAGAGAGGCCTGCAAGGCCTGCAAGGAGGCTGCAACCTTGCAGAGTCTCTCTAGCATGTCATCTCTATGGTGGAGGACTCAAGTGCAGGTCGTCCAGAGACTCGGGAAAGAATGCAGCTTCAATCGGTCAAAGTAAGTGCTGGGGGGGGGGTCGCGTCTGTCTGGCTGATGATCCTAGCTAGGTCTTACTTTCGGGGAGGTCTTATATTTATGAGTGCCAGCAAAAATCATGCAAAAATGACAGTAGGTCTTACTTTCGGGGGTGGTCTTATTTTAGGGAAAACAGGGTACCTTAGCCCAGTGGTTCCCAAACTCCTTAGGGAGCTGCGGAAACTAGTCTGGAGAGCCATGGAATCCTCACAAAAAACCCGCCACTCTAGACAATGTATAGAATTGTATCCCTAATGGGGAGCCGTGGCAAATGACCCAGAAGGTCCAGGGAGCCTCCGGTCAAAAACGTTTGGGAACCACTGCCTTTAGACTATAATACTTAGGAATAAATGAAGCTATCTTATACTGAGTCCCCACCCCTGCACTGAGCGACCTAGGTCTTACCTGGGTCGTCCGGTGCAGGTCCAGGCCGCTGGGGGTGTGAGTAGTGCTGGCCTCCACACCGGCGCCACTTAAACCCAAATCATCGCAAACTTGCTTTATGGCATGATTGCGATGCTTTAGAGCAGCAGAGCGCACCACTCTAAAGTTACACAGGATCAGGCTGCCCGACTCAGTGTCCAAAATTAGGAATTGGTTTTCACAGAAAGGTCTCACAAAACTAGAATTAACTGGTAATCTTACTGTCGTTTGAATGTTTTTAGCGTTAGCAATAATTTTTCTACCTTCTGTTTTTAACATCCAGGAAGGAACAGAGCTACTGTAATATCCCAGCAGGGAAGAAACTGGATTTGAAATGCAACTGATAATCAGCAGAAGAAAGGCTAAGTACTTCCTTGTTAAGAAATAAATGCTTAATATCTCCATGTAAGCACACGTTAGTTTAGTTTTCCAGTAGTGAAAATAGGCAGGTGCAGACATGCATTGTCTAAATATAGAACAGTCCTGGCAAAATATGTAATGCCCACACATCTGGCATAGTGTACCAGGTATACCATTATGGAAATTCTAGAAAACAAACAAATATGTGCCTGACTTCCAAAACCGCTTAAGGCTGCAATCCTACATGCAGGTTCTATTGAATTACCGTATTGTCCTGAGTATAAGATGCACCTGATTATAAGACGCACCCTTAAAGTTCGGTGCTATTAAAAAAATTTAAGTAAATCACTGGCATTAAATTGCAACAGCCTGATTATAAGACGCACCCCTAGTTTAAAAACTTAAATTAGGAGAAAAAAGTGAGTCTTATACTCAGACCAATACGGTAAATGGATTTTACTTCTGAGTAGACATGCATAGGATTGCATTGTAGGGAAACTATTATTTATTGAATTTCTATCCTGCCTTTTCCCCCCATAGGGGAAACTAAAAGGTGTATTATCCAAAATGAGAAATATGTGCCATTGTAGAATATTATGTATGTAGAAAATATTATGTATGTAGAAAATATTATGTATGTAGAAAGTTCAGACTTTCAGGCTGCAAACCTCTTATTGAAAAGGAACCCCAATTGAATGCTATTGCAGGGATGGCCAAACTTGCTTAATGGAAGAGCCACATATGTGAGCCGCAATATTTAAGAAGCATTTAAATTCTTAAATATATTTACTCACCATGAACATTATTATTATATTATACAGTATTTATATACCACCTTTTTGGTCATTGGATTTCTCCTCTGACTTTATTCAAGGGCAGGCTAAACCCCAAAGGGTTTTTACAATATAATAACGTTCTAATCTTTCATAGAACCCTTCATTCGAGATGTTACTTTCACAGTCCAGCTCTCTCTCTCTCTCTCTCTCTCTCTCTCTCTCTCTCTCTCTCTCTCTCTCTCTCTCTCTCTGGCATTCGCCTCAGCACACTTCAGCTTCAGCTTGCTCCACTCCCCCACAGGGCTCTGCAGCTTATCAGCTCGGCGTGCCAGCAGCTCTCCGGCAGACTTCTGGCTGTCTTGAACTGCTGTCCTGCAGATCTTCAGGCATTTGTGAGATGAATGCTCTAACCTCCTGAGCCAGACGTCCTTAAAGTTATGTTTTAATCCAGTGGACTCTCAGTTTATATCTGGTAAATAATTATAAAGCTTGAAAATTTCAAATTTACCTTTTATATTAATTGTGATGCAAAAAGGAGCTCATTCAACATATTTTCGAGAGCCGCACATTATGTCAAAGAGCTCAGGAGCCGCAATTTGGCCACCCAAACCCTATTGAGTAGAACGTACCTCCAAGTAAGAATGCTTAGGATTGTACTGTCAATTATTCAAATCAAACTAAGAAAGATACTGCCATTCATTATTAAATAGCATCTAGATTATCCTCAGCATAGTAGGGTATTTCAAAAGAACATGGAGAGTCAAGGTGATCACATTCCCTTTTGAAGATCTGTCCCCTTTCTGTGGAACTGATCTGAGAGTACTTGCAACATTGTGCTTCAACAATGTGGCATTTTTGCATTTATTTAATGCCAGAAATCACATAATTCATTTTGTATCAGTCTTACTTTTAACGGTAAGGTATTTTACACTGGCTTAGATAGTGCTGCTTGAGTGTCTTTAGGTCCCCATGTTCAGACAGCAAGTGCAACTTCCATTGAGTCATAAAACGTGCAAGCGAAGTGTGCTTCTCATCAGTTCCCCCATACAGTGGTGCCATTTTGCCCCATCAAATATTAATCAGCCCAACCTTTAGCTTTAAAAGAGGTATTGATTCTGCAATCACCTCTTGTCGCTCAGTAAGCATTCCAGACTGGAGTTCTCAAACAGTCACATACATTATGTTTCCACTATGTGTAGAGGGCACTGAAAATCATACATTGAGCATTTCTATGCAAACAGTCTGTTAAAACAGGAAGACAGTTCACTGTTCAACCACAAAGTTTGCTATTACCGAAAATAAGTGTGTAGGGCCATGACAGCTGCTTTGGATCAGATACAATGGATCAGATACAAGACACACGCAAGAAGCGCTATGCAAGATTACTTAAGGGGAATGATGTGTGTTTGAGTGACAGCATCACCCCATGTTTTTAGTTCTCTTTGCTTTGGGGCAGTGCTCTGTGCTACTTTTTCAGTGTTTGGGATAGAAGGAAACACTGGGTAGCATCCACTGTTTCCCTTCCTCTGGAGAAAGTGTCCCTTTCTCCACAGCAAGAACTCCAGAGCAAGGAAACTCCGGATGCTCCCCAATATATGTCTGCAGTCATGCCTACTTATTGTTTTCATTGCAACTAAACCTTCAACTACGCAATGCAGTGTTTCTGAAACTGTGGGTCAGGACCCACTTGGTGGGTTGTGACCTGATTTCTGGTGGGTCCCAGGTGATGGGAAGATCAGATAAGTAATTGCCACAAGCCCTGAGGCTATTCAAAATTTAGATAGATACTAATTGCCCTTCAAAGAGCTGAGCTCCTGCAGTTTGCAAGATAGCTGCTAATTACCTTGCAAGAAGCTGAGCTCTTTACTTGTAAATAAATAAATTTATTTATTTATTTCTAGATCACTTTTTTAAAAAAGTCTCGTAAAGCTAGGTGGGGCCCAATAGAGTGTCATTTTAAAAAGTGGGTCCCAGTGTTAAAAAGCTCGAGAACCACTGACGGAATGTATTAGTTACTGTGAGAATTAGGGTCATTATACAGTTCAGTCATTAGGTGGCGCTGTATTTAGTTGCATCAATGGTGGGGTGAGGAGCTTCCTGCTTGCTATTCTTTTCCTGTTAGGAGACAACAAAGTTGCGCTTTGTTACTGAATAGTGTCCATCCTTCTGTGACGCCAGCACTACAGGTGCCGTTCTAGTCGAATCCGATGCAGGTAAGATATCAAATCTGACCTTTCCAGAATGAAACCCATGCTTAGGGACTGAAGTATGATTTACTACAGATTTTGCCATCCTCGGTGTCATCGGACCTCTGAGTTCAGCCATAGCTTGTATCCATATTTGGTGCGCTGTTGCATTTACCTTATCCACACATGCCCTCTGGTAAAAGCCATTACACTCTTATACAGTTTATATGAGAGTTAGGATCAGGGTTAGGCAAGCCGCTCCCTCTCAGCCTCAGGTGCAATATGGGAATAACAACAGTCAGTTTACTGAATTGTTATAAGGGTTGCATCAAGGTAATGTCACCTTTACATGCACTTTGCACACGCAAGAAGCATTATGCAAATGATAAATATTTGGTTTTGTTCATCCTCTCTTTAGGAAGAGAACTACAGTATGGTAGCCAAAGGTTTTTTTCTGGGGAGTCAGTGACGGGAGTAGGTTGCGTAGCATTTTACCGATACATTATGCAAAACCCCTAAAATACATCACTATATACACACAGCATTCATTGGGTGGAAGAGGATGGCCAACCTTACAACCACAGTGGGTCCAAGGACTCTGGCAACGCACATGCTGTCTTGAGCATGTCACCAAAATGTAGATCTTTACAATCTTATACATAGCAGCTTATGCCCTTTTTGGACTCAGGCTGACTTTTTCCCATTCCAACTCTTCTCTCTGCCAACAAAGACCTACTTAACAGTTTGAGACCATTCTTGTTATAAGCAATTGCCATACTTCCCCAAATCTTTGGTTTTGTTTACCTTCAGTCAGTGTTTTCTTTCCACATGCATTCCGCCTGGACTCCTACCGACGTTTTCCCGGCATCGTTCATGCCGGTGTGTGTGTGTGTGTGTGTGTGTGTGTGTGTGTGTGTGTGTTCGTGGCCGTGATGCCATTGGGGTGATGTCGCTAGTGGGGGCATGGCTAATGACATCACAGGGGTGCAGCAGCAGCTAGCTATGTCACTGGTTGGGGCACAAAATTATGAAAAATATTGTATAAAATTACCTTCAGTCTCTGTGTATAAGGTGCATATGAGACATAAATGAATTTTGTGTTTAGACTTGAGTCTCATTCCCAAGATATCTCATTATAATGCAAATATTCCAAAATCCAGACAAATTTAAAATCTAGACAACTTCCCATCCCAAGCAGTCCAGGAAAGGGATACTCAACCTGTACTACAGTAAAGATATAAAATACAATACATGAGAATATAAATCAAAGTATCCAATACAGCATAACTCACAGAGCAGTCCTGCGCAATGGTGCACTAGGGGACCGCACGTTCCCCCATCGCAGGGTGTCGTAAATGCACCGTAAAGCGTGTTTACGGAACCCGATGAGTAAGGGTCACCGGCGCAGAGACTGATGGCCCTTCCCGTGGCTCCTGCCTGGCTCTGCGCCCACAGGAGCAGGTAAGCCCTACACTGGCTGGGACAGGGGCAGGGGGAGGGCGGACCAGGCGGGCAGGGAGGGCGGCCATAGGCTGCCCCAGGCCCAGAGATGGCGGGGATATCCGCGGTGATATACGTTGATATCCAAAGCCCTCTCCAGGTCCCAGCATGGCTTTACATGGCCGGTGCAAATGTACACGAGCTGCAGAGCTCACGTACATTCGAGGAGGTCCATTGGGCCTCCTGCCGCTTACACCCGGGGAAGGGGACGATCATCCCCTTCCCTTGAGGTGCATCAGGGCTACCTTGGGGCAGCCCGGAACCTGCATGGGATACGGCGGCCATATCTTACACAGGATTGGGCTGTGAATAATATTACAGTATTTTGCAATACTGTAGTTGGCTTGAAACTCAACATTAATAAAACTAAGATCATGGCATCTGGTCCCATCAATTCCTGGCAAATAGAAGGGGCAGAAATGGAAGCAGTAACAGATTTTACTTTTTTGGGTTCCAAGATCACTGCAGACGGAGACAGCAGCCATGAAATTAAAAGACGCTTACTCCTTGGAAGGAAAGCTATGGCAAATTTAGATAGCATAATAAAAAGCAGAGATATCACCATACCAACAAAAGTTCGTATAGTCAGGGCGATGGTGTTCCCAGTAGCAATGTATGGTTGCGAGAGCTGGACCATAAGGAAGGCTGAGCGCCGAAGAATAGATGCTTTTGAACTGTGGTGCTGGAGAAGACTCCTGAGAGTCCTGGCAAATAGAAGGGGCAGAAATGGAAGCAGTAACAGATTTTACTTTTTTGGGTTCCAAGATCACTGCAGACGGAGACAGCAGCCATGAAATTAAAAGACGCTTACTCCTTGGAAGGAAAGCTATGGCAAATTTAGATAGCATAATAAAAAGCAGAGATATCACCATACCAACAAAAGTTCGTATAGTCAGGGCGATGGTGTTCCCAGTAGCAATGTATGGTTGCGAGAGCTGGACCATAAGGAAGGCTGAGCGCCGAAGAATAGATGCTTTTGAACTGTGGTGCTGGAGAAGACTCCTGAGAGTCCCTTGGACTGCTAGGAGATCAAATCAGTCAATCCTAAATGAAATCAACCCTGACTGTTCCCTGGAAGGACAGGTACTAAGGCTGAAACTCAAATATTTTGGCCACCTAATGCGAAGAGAGGACTCTCTGGAGAAGACTCTGATGCTGGGAAAGACTGAAGGCAAAAGGAGAAGGGGAAGGCCAAGGATGAGATGGTTAGACAGCATCACCGATGCAACGAACATGAAAATGAACGAACTCAGGAAGATAGTGGAGGATAGGAAGGCCTGGCGGGATATGGTTCATGGGATCACGAAGGGTCGGACACGACTTAACGACTGAACAACAACAACAACAACAACATTTTGCAATAACTCCTCCTGTCCACAACTCGAACCCACAAGCACATATTCTATGGAACATCTGCAGACACTGCCATCATGATGTTTGGGGGCCATTAATTGTCATTGTCACCCGTCCCATCTCAGTTCCAAACCCAAGTTCCCATAATTCTCTCACAGCAGAATTGGTTGGAGACTAAAATATTCAGAACCTACCTCCTTCTAAAAGCAGATATTTTCTTCAACTTTATATTAAGCACAAGGAAAATACTTTATTCATGCAATTCACGGAATTCTTAATTTGATTAAAATATGGAAATAATCCTACCATACATCAATAGTCCACAGAAAACAAAAACAATTGCAAATATTGGATCTTCTTATTTAACAACCTCTATGACTTTCCATTAATTTAATAATTTGTATTCCTACTTGTTAACTGTAACAAAATAACTGCCTATTTTCACTTTGTTTTATGTCTTTTCTCATTATCATAATGGATACCATTAAACAGCCAATCCTATTTTAAACTAATTTGCATCAGGCTTAATGTGATTTGGAACCTTTAAGGATTATGGATATATTTTGTTTCTCATTAGGTTCTGACAATCAAAATGTGTAAAAAAGAGAGGGGGAGGGGAGAAAAGGAAAGTTATTACCATATAAGCATTTTTAGTCTTAGTTATACCTTTACCACTTTATTTTAGTTGGGGGTTGTGGAGAGAAAATAATAATTAGGAACTTTTGCAGATAAATATAAGCCCAGACCATGCTTAATAAGCGCAAGTCTCCAATAGATAACAGAAAAGGATGTTTTCTAAGTGTTATCCAGCCATCAAATGTTGCCCTTTTGTTTTCTGTGGTGCTCCTTTAACCTGAGTACAAACAGAACATAGGCCAAGAATGATGTTTGTCTCCTATCACAGGCAGTGCAACCTGCCTGTCTTTGTAACTAGTCACTAATAAGGAACAGCGCAATCCTACGCAAATTAAGGTTGGCAGAATGAGTGCTCCGCCGGCCAAGGGTGTCGCGAAAGTGCCGTAAAGCACTTTTGCGGCACCCAGAGATTAAGCGATGCCAGTGCCAAGGCTGGCACTGCTCACTCCACCTCCAGTCGCCAACCCAGCCACCAGCCACAGGTAGGCCCTGCGCTGGGTGGCAGGAGGGCATGGAGGCGTTGATTGGCTGGCCAGGTCAGGGAGGGGGCGGGGATATCGGCGGTGCACTCCGTCAATATCCTAACCCCCTTCCCATGCCTGGCTGGCCTTACATGGCCTCCCCGGATGCGTGCCAGCAAAATAGCTGGCACGCATTTGAGGAGGCCCATTGGGATCGCCAGGGGACAGGGAAGAATGTCTGCGGGAGTGGGCTGCATCCTGCGTAGGATGCAGTGGCTGGCCATTTAGGCTGGCCAGTGCATCTTACGCAGGATTGGGTTGGAAGTCAAAGCAGGCAAGATTTGCACACCAGAAGCTGGTTCTTGATTCACAGATTCTGTTACAGGCTTTTCCTTCTTTCTCCTTTCTCAGTTATCTCTCTTCCCTCTCTCTTCCTACCAGGGCGCTCTCAGGAGAAACTTGGGGAAAACAAATGGGGGAGGGACTACAACCTTAAAGGTACCTGTGTGCGTTACCTGAGGAGCGGAAGAAGGCTAGGAAATATTGGGCTGAGGTACTTGCTTCTTTGGGAATTTCCAAGGAACTGTGGTCACATAGGAGAGTTGTGGAGTACAAGTGTGCCACACAGGGGCGATGCATGTCCCCAGGCAGAGGCGTCACTAGGACGCACGTCACCCCAAGGCAGGGGGGCGCGCGTCA
The DNA here is from genome assembly GCA_026170595.1 of Plestiodon gilberti rubricaudatus. NCBI lineage: Eukaryota > Metazoa > Chordata > Lepidosauria > Squamata > Scincidae > Plestiodon > Plestiodon gilberti. The sequence goes on from JANXHW010000002.1 coordinate 46,397,589, forward strand.
CCCTAGTGACTCCCCCGACTCTGCCCCCCAAGGGAAATATCGGTGCGGCCGTCAGGGGGGGCGACCCGGCAGGACCGGGTCCCGGGTGCCCCCCACCCCGGAACTCACAGTTTTGCCGATCAGCCGGCGCTCCAGGGCCTTCTGATGAAGGCCCAATGCGTCAATACGCGGACTTTTACAATTTTCGCGCATGCGCAGACCGTTTCTGAGGGCAAAGGCCTGCCCTCTTGCCCTCAGAAACGGTCTGCACATGCGCGAAAACCGTAAAAGTTCGCGTATTGACGAGTGCCAGCCAGGCCGGACGCTCCGAGGCCGACTTCCGGCCTCGGAGCGTCCGGAGGGCGACGCGCGCCACGGAGGTGACGCGCGCCATGGAGATGACGCATGTGGGGATGCGCGCGTCACCCCTTTGCGGTCCCCCCCGCCACGCTCCAGTGACATCCGTGCCCCCAGGTTGCCTAAATCCCACCTCAAGTGCCACCTCTGTGCGCATGCACACTTCCCCATGGATGAGAAGAATGGGTAGGCAGGCAAACAAGCACCCCCCTTTCCTTAACTTATGATGAGTGTAGCAAGAATGCAGCCTCCCTGCTCCATGCCACATCTGTTTGAAATGAACAGCAGCAGAGGATATTGGGGATCCAGCATCCTCTGCTTCTGTTCATTGCATACAAAAGCAGCTCCTGCCCACCTACTTGGTCCTTTTTTTCCCCTACCTCCAACAGCCTTGGGGGGGGGGAGAAGGAGGATACCACTGCTGTGATCCACCAGCAAGTCAGAAGAGGATCGGAGACCCCAGTGGAGAGGCAGGCTGAAGCGGGCAGCAGGGAGATGGGCTGGTTCCTCCCTGTTCACAGCCTCTCCAAGGGTGCTGCTCCATGTGGCCATTTCACACTGTACAAGGCACTAGCACAAAAGCCATAAAAGCATCAGCAGTAGATAAAAATATAAAATATAGGAACATAAAAATTATATTTTTTTTTCATGCTTCATCTGCTATATCCTATCCCCCTTCACAGGCCTGGCTGTTGTTATATGGGGCTCTTGAACCTGCACCAGCAAAATAACTAGCGCACATCTAAGTAGCCCCATCGGGGCGGCTGGAGTGTTACTCAGGGTAAAGGAACAAACGCCCCTTTACCCTGAGGAGGTCTCCCACTGTGCCAAAGCAGGCCCTATCCTGCTTAGGATTCATCGGGCACCTTATTTGCACCACTGCACCCTGCTAGACAGGATTAGACTGTTAGTCACTCTGTATGAGCCTCTTTCCTTCTGTTAAGCTTGGGAACTTCCTCCTCCCTCTCTCTCATCATGTTCTTGCTAGTCAAACATAGCAATCTTATTCTCTCTTGCCAATTACAGTTTCTTCTCATGTTGGGAATACAGCATTATATTTGCCTACATCTTCACTTTTCATTCCCCCCTCAAATTATAGTTATCATCCCTTAACAACCTGTATGTTTTGGTTACTTCTGCCTTTAATCAAAAGATTAAAAATGCCTAGAGCATGCATGTTTCGGTACATGTGTGGGTAGACTTCCATGTGTCACTGAACAGGTACGGTAACAGGAAGTTCAGCTGCAGCACATTTTGTATTGTTTAGTGTCTCTCACTCCTGCTCACCTAAATGAAATAATCCTAGGGGAAAACCTGACTTGGGGATTACTCTTCTATTAATTTAATGGATTAATTTCTTATCTAATCAGAAAGAATCCATGCCAGCTCCCAGACTCGTTCTCCAAACTTGTTGCATCCTCCTCCAATTGCTTTTCCACCTTTCGCCTTTTTCAGGACATCTAGTTATTTCTCAAACAAAGTTAAGTCCTTCCTATATAGGTCAATCATTATACTGGAGCAATCCTGCTGGGGACTGCCGAGAAGTAGCTGAGAACAGAAATAGCCTTAAGTGATAAAATGAGCAATTTCTAAGGTGCTGCTCATCCTCCATGGAAATAATTTCAGATCACGCTTTTTTTGCAGGTGAGATATGTGAAAATAGTTCCATTTCTACATATTTCATTATACTAATGTGTACGGTACTACTGACTCAGCCCTCTTGAGTGCAACGGAGTGCGACTCTTCAAGAAGTTATTTCTATTAATAAAAACTGTACATGATTCAACTAAAAGGAGTGATTAAAATGTCTCTGCGAACATAATGCGCCTACACAATTTGCGCAGAGCCGCGCAGCAGAGCAGTGTTTCCACTTTTTAAAAATCTGAAGTTCCCTGCATACCTGGAGGTGTACTTAAACTTTAGCATCTCATTTTATCGAAAGGCTTCCTGCTGCCTGTTTCTGCAAAAGACCTTCTTTGAAAACAAGCAAAACGCAGCCACATTCGAAGACCTCTTAATCAGGCTATTGTTCAACTCATCTTGCAACAATTTTCTTTGCATCAATTTGATTGCTCTGATCTGCAGTCGATGAGGCCTCCACCAGCTAGTAAAAATACAATCTATCTTAAATAAAAATGATCTTTTTTCCAGGAAGACAATGCAATATTCTATGACATGTGATGAATTGTATGGGTCTGTGTGTGTCTAAATTTTCCAGCAACAATAATAAAGGATTCTATCATTCTTTTTTTTTTCCCCCTTTTCCTTTCTGGAGAAAAAAGCTTTTCTTATCCATTCTGACGTAGCATTTCCATTACTCCTTAAGAAAGTCTTGGCAATACTTCAAATTGAGTGTTATTACTGAATATTCTATTACTGCTGCTCAGCAAATATATTACTTTCTTTTCCATTATGTTCATTACTCTCCAAAAAGGGTTTTGCTTTGATTACACTCATCTACCCTGCTGGGAGAACAGCACAATTTCAAGATCTGCCCCAACGTGAGAAATTAGTGGCTTTAACTAGAAATGCCGTCTGTGCTGAAGAGCACAGAGTGGTGATGCAGACACTGCCGCAGAGTATGTAACTGTGTTGTGCTAAACAGATGCTGATCTTCTTCATCCCATGCATTCATCAAGAAAGAAAGAACACTGAAAGGCGACTCATTGTTTTCTTTGTACTCAAAAGACACTTTCTCCCCTTTGAGACTCCGTGATCATTTGAATAATGGCTTGTTCAGACATTAAATGGACCGACTTTGTATTAATGTTTTAATGTTAAGTATTCATGTTTATCTACTTCCTATTCCTATCTGAAAGATTGCGGGTGCAATCTTAATAATTCTGGATTTGATTTAAATATACTCTCCTATCCCTACCCCCTACCCCCCAAAAAAACCCCTTTGATATTGTCAATAATATGTTCCATTCAGAAACCTAATTCTGCTTCTCAGCCTAAGATTCTGGAAATAGAGTATATTTGTGAAAGTGGAGGGGGGGGGGTCTAGTCTGAATAGGCAGTAGAATTATGAAGCAGTAGACTGACGGTGCAATCCTGTCTCTATATATAGGCTGGCAGATCGCGCGCTCCGCCAGCCTAAGGAGTTGCAAAAGTGCAGTGAGGCACTTTTGCGGCTCCTCTGGAGTAAACGGTGCTGGTGCAGAGGCATCCCAACATCCCTTTAGACCCAATCCCGTGGAGTGGGTGAATCCTGTGGCCAGTTATTTAGCTGTCACAGGTCTGAGGAGACCCTCCCCCACACCATGGAGGCTTACCCCCGGGAACAATTGTTCCCTTACTCAGAGGAGACCTCCACAGCTGCCCCCCATAGGATGGTCACCATTTTGTCACCACGGCATCGGGGGGGGGATGGATAGGATTGGGTTGTAACTATGTAACTTCTATGGAACAAGATCCAAAAGCAACCCATAGTACACCATGCAATGTAGTCAGCTTCATTCTCTATTATATCCCAGCCAGCACAACCACTGCCAAGATGGGAAGAGCTGCCGTAGCCACCTTGAGATCAGTAGACCACCGAGATCTCAATGAGATCAGTAGCCACCACAGTACTCCTTCTAAGTAGCATGTTGCTTGCTCACCCTGATTCTAGGATCTGTTTTCTGGATCCAGTGAGTTCCTGCCTTTTTGCACCTGCTCATAGCACAGCCCATAAGGCTTCAGCCCTACAGGCAGTTAAGCTGCAGCTTCAAAAGATCTTAATCCAGGCTCTCAAATGTGGAGGGAGGAAGAAGAGTTTTACAATACCCCCCTTAGCTATGGTTTTTCAAAAGCGGTGAGGGGCATGATTTAACTGAAACGTGGGGGAGATTAAAGTAAGACTTGTGGATTCATTAAAGACGCCCCCTATTCCCCTATTCTTGCTCCTATCATAACTTCATTTACCTTTGAGTAATTCTATAGAAAGTCATGATCTTGCTTTGAGAACTCACCTTGAAACTACAGCGTGTCAATCTGTTTATTTTGGCCAAGCATATGATCAGTGTTCCCCATGCATATTCAAGACTGTACAAAATACACTGTACATCCCTTGGGTTTTTCAAAGGTTTGAAAATTATTTTTCCTTATGCTTCCTCTGACATAGATGGAACACTGTTTGGCAAATTTCACATGATGAGCCTATTCAACGTATGCCCCCGAAGTACATCTCCTTCACAAACAATAAGCTGCAAGGTATAGCCACTTCTGTAGCTTTTCCTGAGCATATTGATTTTGCCTCCAGCACCACAACTCACTCCAAATAACCACCCTCTGAACCACTTCCTCCCTGGACCATGATAATAAGCAAGGCATAGAAATCAATATCAATTAGCCTCCATTCAGAAATGAATAGCAAATCAGTACGGTTTATAACAAAGAAAATGCAGAATCTATCCAAGGCTATAAAGAGAGTAGGAAGGGTGAAGTAACTGTGTGAAAAAGATGAATGATAATAGATTCGCTTCTCCCTCTCCTCACTCTCTTCCTTGGACTTCTTATTTTATACTTTTCCCATAATTCATGATGTGGCCTTAAAGTGAAAACAAACTTTTGCCGAGGGGGAAGCTAGGGTATGACGTGTATGATGTGCTACTTTTATTAATTATTATGAAAAGCTGCCATGTTTCAAAGTCTGCAAGCAGATAAGATGTGCATTAGTATGACGGATGGACAATTGAATCACGTTGGGCCCATTTGCTCCAATTTTCATTTGTTGCCAACTGAAGGCCTATGACCTGAATGAACATATGGGCCATTCGGTCCATTTTGGCAGAGTTCGTTTCCAGGATAAAAGGAGGCAGGAAGGCTTTCTTTGCATTGTCTTGCTTTGTTGATTATTTGTTATCCCAAATGTAGTGTTCCTCTTGGAAGGTAAGGCTGTGTGGGCTTACAGGGAAGGAACGGCATACAAAGGCAAGGATTTGGGTGAATCAGTGGACGAAGGAGGAAGATTGTGCAGTGGCGATTACAAAATGTTTCTGTTTAGTTCACTTTACATCCCCAAAATAATATGTTGATAATAGGAATAGGGGAAGAGACAACACCTTCTGGGTACTCTATCTCAGGGTTTCTCAACGCCTTCCCGGCCGAGTACCACCTCCAGCGCCACTCTCCAGCTGTGTACCACCGGAAGTGACTGGCGATGACATCATCACCAGTTACTTCCAGGTTTTTGGAGGTCAGAAAACGAACGTAGGAGGCTCTGAGCGGGGGGGGGGGGGACTTCTCAGCATTCCCAAGAGGCTCAGTCAAAGGCAGGAGCTTTTTGGGAGTGAGAAAGTGTCGCGTTGGAGTGGGGTTCCAGCGGTCCGCGTACTACCAGCAGGTGACTGAATTACCACTAGTGGTACTAGTACCACTGGTTGAGAAACCCTGTTCTATCTCATAAGTTGAAAGAGGGGCCCTTTAAATGGTACCCTTGATATGTCAGAGCCATTTTTTTCTTTTAGCAGCTCCTGTGTGGCTGGGGTAACCAGCCAAGGATCCCAAAAGACAGGCAGGGGCAGACTGCGCAAGTCCCAGCAACGTAACATATTCACCAATATTGGAGGAGAGATCCATGCAACTGGCCACACCCACAGGTTGGGTTATTGAAATGTAATTCCAGTTACATGGAAAAGTGGCTGCTACACAGCGAGGGTAACACTCGAAGGACCCTAGGCTGTGGGTAAAATCTCATTATTTCTTCAACACAAACAATATTTTTGTTTCCTGGGAAGCCAACCTATCAAAGTGTAATTTGGAACCCCATTCTGATTTTGTGAACCTCAAGTGCAGCTCCTTATGGACTGGATTAATTATAGGAGACAAGAAGCTATATTTTCAGGATGGGAAACTTCAGGTATTTTTGCAGTGTCGCAGCAGTAAATTGGTGCCATCAAGAACTCATGCTGATATAATCACATCTACCTTGCTATGTCAAGGACTGTGTAAATTACCAGTACAGCTTATGATTAAGTGTAGAAGGAGATGATGCCTCTTATTGGGGTTGTCAGTTAAAGCTTGAAGGATTTATGCAAATCGGAACCAGGAAACTGCCAAAAAAAAAAGGGAGGGAGTCAGATTTCACTATGATTTATAACATTCCAATATGGTTTCAGTTACATATGGAATAAAAAGGATTAGAGGAAAAGGTGAGAGTGAAAAGAAGTGTGTAGGGTCAAATAGCCACATGTACATTCTTTTGTTCAGTTATACGGCTACCCTGTTCGTAACGGAATAAACTGGCAAACAAGGGATGAGGTTGATTGAAACTTTTTTAATCTACCTGTGTCAACATTTGTAGAAGGAGGGAGTTCCATAAATGAATGCTACTGAGCAATAAACATAAGCAACATGCAGAAAATAAACCATCTTGTCAATGGCATCATCTGAGAAACATGATCTCGTTGCCAAACATTGATTACGTCTTTATTCCAAGTAGAGATTCAGATGTGAGCAAAATGTTTAGCAATGTCTCCACGGCATACTAAAATCAGACATTAAAATAAAAAAGAACTTTCAAAGGTTATTCTTACTAGGCTTTGTACAGGAAAACAAATTAAAACATGCAAATGCAAAACAAGGGAAATCACCTTGGGAGCAAACTACTGTATATATCTTGAGGTACCAAGGAGTTTGAGCACTATTTTTTCCCTGGAGGCAGTATATTCTCCCCACCCACCCACCCACACACAGTTTATTATACATATATGTTGAGTTGAAATTGATTCAATATTTAATTCAGAATGGGTGGGGGCATAAAAACCGTGTTTAATTACCTTCCAATATTACCTTGAATACTGAGCACCCGGTATCACTCCAAAGGAACAAATCAGAGATTCTACTAGGGGTGCCCAAGCACATCTTTTGATCCAAACCAAGACTGAGATCCAACACTAGGACTTCAACAGCATAATCCTGCGTACGTTTAGAGTGGCGGAGCGCGCACTCCACCATTCTAAACTGTCGCAAACATGCTGTAAAGCATGTTTGTGACTACTTTTGAGGAAGGGCCACCAGTTCTGGCAACCCAGTGATGGCACAAACGTCGCACCACTGTCGTGCGCAATGGAGCAACTAACGGAAATGACCAGTGGCTCCCTGCCTTCACCAGAAATGCCCTGATGGAGCAGGTAAGATGGTGGCATGGGTGGTTCATGGGCAGTTTGAGGGAGGTTTGGGGGAGGAATCAGAGGCAGTTCAGAGGAGGGATGGGGTGGATCCTGATGGCAGAGTCTTGCACTGGGATGCTATCCCCTCTTTTGCTGTCTGACACACCCCTTTCCTCTCCTTGGACTTACACTAGCTACATAGCTGGCATACCAAGGGTGGAGACCCATTGCCAACCTGGCGGCCTACTGAGAGGTACGTTTTTTTACTTACCTCGTTCTGGTTGTCTCCCTCCACCACAGCATGCAGCACATGCTCTGCTGGTGCAGCTGCATGCTATGGAGTGGTGGGGATAAGTTTGGGCTGATAATTTATCTAGTTCTACAACTTAATGCAGAACCAACCAAACACTAAAACCCACCATCAATTCATTGGACTTTGGTATGTCAGAATAATTACAGTAAGTATTTTTATAGTGCTTTCTGAGGTGCAAAGTGACTTACATGCATTTTCTTCATGAAAATGCATGAAGAACCTTATAAGAACCCAGGTTATCATTTCCCCCATATTGCAGTTGAGGCTGTGAGGGAATAGAATGCCTAATGCCACAATGCATTCAAACCAGTGATATCCTGATTCACAGTTAGCATTTTAAGCCATTGTGCTGCTACACCAGCTGTCATGGTTAGACCTGGACTTTAGAGTGTCATAAGGTGAGGCTTGGTATACTGCATTAACTGCACAATGCAGACGAATTCTCGGGCGGCGGAATGAGTGTTCTGCTGCCCTAAACCGTCGCGAATTTGCTGTAAAGCATGTTCACGACGACTTGTTTTAGCTGGGGGAGGGAGGGTGCCCATAGGCCCAGCCAGCCCAGGAGGGAGCGGGGGACGGCCTTGGCCATATCCTGACCCCCGCCGTGCAGCTGGGCCTTTACACGGCCTCCTCTTACTTCCACCAGCGATTTCGCTGGGGGAAATCTGAGGAGGCTGCTCAACTGGGCCTGGATTTACACCTGAGGAAGGGGACGAGCATCCATTTCCCCGAGTATACCTCTAGCTGAGCGGCAGCCTGGCTGCAGTGGAGCACATGAGTACATGATCCTTACGCAGGATTGCTCAGTAAGGTGACTATCGGCACAATCCTATCTGGCTACTAGGCCAGCATAGGACCTCTGCGCTGCCCCAGGACTGTTGCAAAACCTGCCGTAAGTTAGTTGCACTGGCCTCAGGCTGGTGCAGAGGCCAACGCCGGCCTCTATGGGCCAGATTCCAATGGCGTGCAGCACAGGTAACGCTGGGCCGCACAGCGCTGGTGTGGGCATTTCGGGGGCGGGCGGATTGGGCCTGGGATGGGATGGGATCAGTGGTAGCGGCGCATGCTGCATCCTATCCCCCTCTCAGGCCTATTTCATCTGACATGGGCAGCCTTGATTTGCGCCGTCGAAATAGCAGGTGTAGATCCGAGGAAGCCCATTGCAGGGACTGGGGCTTTACCTGGGGTAAAGGAACAAACATTCCCTTACCCCAAAGAGAACTCCAATCCCGCCTACTCTGCTCAGGATGCAGCATTGCCAGCGCCAGCATAGCTGGATCGCTGAGCAGAGCGTAGGATAGGATTGGGCAGTACAGAACAATAGCCTCTTCAGACACAGAAAGAGGTGAAACTTGCACCAAATTTTGAGCCCTTTCACTCAATTTTGACAAATATTTAACAACAGAAAACTAAATGTATTTCCCAAAGCATGGGAAGGAAAATGGGGTACTGGAAAGGGAAACTCCATTAAATAAACAAACAAAAACTGAAGAAAGCGGCAAGATAAGCTGGGTGTACCACCATACAGTGAGTGATTGCAACTTTCCTTTCTAAAAATAACCCTTGAATCTAGTCCAGCTGAATTCCTATTGCATGGCTTAAAGGAAAGAAATATTGAAAATGACAGGATAAGGGAAAGTAGAAGCTTACGATGAAGGGCAAGAATGGAGTCGACATATGAAAAAAGTAGCCTAAGGCTTTAAAGACGATGATATAAAATAAGCTCCAGAATAGATCCATATTATCAAGACTGTAGGCCTGATTCTGATCTGGCTTCTAGTACTTTTTCAACATTGTAACTCTTTATATGGTTTTTGCTACATCTTATCAGCCGAGGACAAAAGGTAATTCTAAACGCTCTTTTTTTTTGCTTGTTCATTTTGTTTAGCCTTATAGTGGCATTAAGCAATATGGTCCTGATGTAATATGCATGTAAAACATGCCCTTTCATGGCAATGGAGGTCATAGACTAGAGTAATTACCAGACTTCCAGTAATTAAAAAGGTATAATCTCACTGCATTCAACTACTTTAAGTGTCATCGGAGTCTGTGATTGAGACCTCACAGAGGCTCTGTGGCAAACTTGCAGGAAAGTACAACTTGCATTCTTATGCTTAGAGTGATATTCAGTTAATGTACATGACGAATGTTCACACTGTATTATTTATTTCTTTTTCACATGTTTGCTCCACCCTTCCTCCAAGGAGCTCAGGGTGGTGTACATGGCTCCTTCCTTCATTTTGTCCGCACAACAACCTGATTGTGTAGTAGGTGAGATTGTCAGTAGGTGAGGCTGAGAGATAGTGACTGGCCCAAGGTCACCCAGGAAGCTTCATGGCTGAGCAGGGATTGAACCTGGGTCTTCCAGGTCTAAATCCAACACTTTAAGATCCATGATTGCAAGGAATTGTCCCCCAAAGATGCTATTTGCCACATGAAGAACAATGTGCAGGCATCGGAGAGGTTAAGCACCTTCTCTCTCAGCACTGCTCACCCAATCCGATTCCTTCCCTCATAAATGCTTTAAACTAAAAAGAAAAAGGCACAGGAGAGCCAGGCATTTGCCTTCTTTCTCTCATTCAATGAGACAGGAATGGGAGGGCTTCATTTGCTCCAAGTATGTTGCAATTCATACTTTGTAATTCAAATATGATTCGATATGTGCCAAATTTAATTCGATATGTGTCATTGTGAACTATGACCCAATCCTATCCCAGTCTTACAGGATCTGCCACTGTAAGTCCTGGGTCAACAGTGTGAAAGCTGCTGCACCATTTTGTGGGCTGGGCACACCAATACAAATGGCTCGATGGCACACATGGGTGCCACTGGCCTGAAGAACCTCCGCTGTTCACTGCTGTTGGTAATTCAGTGGCAGGGGCAGTTTGGGAGTGGATCATGGGTGGATCAGGGCAGGGAGTGGGCCTGTCCGAGGGTGGGAGGGGGTGGAGCTTGGTAGCACTAGTGCTCACTAAATCCTATCCCCCTTTCTTGACCTGGACCTGCCCCCGGAACCTCCTCAGACTTACACCAGCTAAAGTGCTCCAAAGAGACCCGGTGGCCACTATGTGACCTATGGAGAGGCCACTATGTGACCTCTCCTGGGCTGCCTGGTCTCCTGCAAGCCCATAGCATGCAGCACACACTCCCTTGGCATTGCTGTGTTCTCTGGGCTGGCCGAGGATAGGATTGGGCCCTTAGTTTAGCATATGGTCTAGGAATGGCATCAGTGTTGTTCATGTCAGGCACTGGTTGAAGGCTCATGCCCATCACACCTGACCAGGCTGACCTCTGATCTCTCAGTATCATTGATAGCAATAGTGCCCAACGCAACATCAAGGGATAGACAGGATTGCCATTAGGGGCCCAGCACAGACCTGGTGCTAATATTGATGTGATACTTGACTGGCTCTTCTGGCTGTATCATGCAGTAAAGAAACCCTTACAGTTTTAAGAAAAACCCAGCACAGATGCAACACCATATTGGGAAGCAATGCTGTGAACAAATGAGAAAATAAATCATGGGAGTGTAGAAGGTAGGGCTTTTGCACACGCATGCACGCACACACCCCCAACACCAAAATGGGAACTTCCACATTGAAAATCAAAACCTCTTGAAAAGTTGACAAAATGGTGCTTAGAATATTCTGCCTTATCAGAGTCTTGGATAGCGTCTCCCTAGCAAAACCGGGCTCTAAGGAGCAACATGTAATGCGAGGTCAGTCTAATGTGCAGAACAGCTCACAAAAATCAAGACTCTCCTAGTCCTCCTGATTTTGACTCTCTGCAGTGAATAGTTTCTTGGCCCAATCCGTTACAAATCAAGATGCACCTGTCACTTACAAGATGTGCCTTTCTGGACTATACCAAGTTCAAGTCTGGAATTATTTGCAAGAATACCAGCAATCAGCAGGGACTAGTCCAGCCACCAGAAATAAGGCTGGTGGGTCGTCAATGGACTGTACTCTATGTTCTGACAACCCGTGGTTCACGGCACATGGTGCAAGCATGCCTTTGAAGTTCATGCAAACATAACAGCTTGAAACATTTCTATTGTTTTTTTTTGTGTGTTTTTAATAGCGAAATGTTGAAATGCTTTAAATACATTCTTTTGGAACATTCTTTTGCCATCTGTTCATTTCTTTGTAAGGGAACTATTTGTATAATCAAATGAGATCAGATCCAATCTCAGAGAAAAGCCCCTAGACACAGTTACCTGGGGTTAATAGGACACTTTTTTTTCTGCTGCATTCCTCCCACCAAGATACCTGCATGTACCCTAAGGCTGCTCTATTCACTTCAGTATAAAGGCAGCCAACAACACACAGCCGTATTGATACAGGTGTAGCAACACTTACATCTGATGGAACCTACATTCCCTGAACCTCATTTATGCATCTTTACATTTCTTCAACATACCTGATGTTGTATGATTAATTCTACATCTCGTCAGATGATGTATTGTTGTATTGTCCAACTGAGCTCAACAGTGACATACGTCATGCATAGCTGCAATACATTTTGATTTGATTTCAGGTCTCTCTTCCACTCAACTGCTTGAGCCTAAATTAAAAAGGAGAATAATAAGCAGCCAAGTTAAAAATAATAACAGGCATCGATATAAGCCAATATGATACTGAGTGTTTCAAAGGGAATCCTGGATATTAATATTCTAATATCAAAGACTTAGACACGTTAAAGAGAGAAGTCAATGACCAGTCATTAATCAGGTCTCCTCACAAAGGTTAACGGAATGGGAAATGATCATAACTCATCCCGGTTATATTTTTTAGATTATCATCTCATGGTCTGTCTGGATCTCTGTGCAATATATCATTGTAAGATGTATCAGGGAAAAAACCAACCCCACAAATGGAGTCTCTTGTCCCACTGCTAATAACATCAATGGAAAGTTTTCATAATTTTTGTTCTCTGCCTGTTTCTGCAGAGTGAGTTTTGTTATCCTAAATGCTCTAACATGAATTGACGGAGCATTCTGCCTCTCAGATTCTCCGAAGTCTTTAAACGAAGCCTGATTTTTTTCCCATTGGTATTCTAAGTCCATTAAAAAGTCCTGGATTTATTGTTATTCCGGCTTCCACTGAGCAAGCCCCTTATTACGATCATCCTGTAATCGTTCATTGACAAAAGCCTTTTAGAGAAAATGTGATGGGGGAACTGTGGCGTGCTTAGTGTTATTTATATTTACTTGTCTTAAGGGGGCAGCAAAAGCACACCGTGTGTTTCAGGAGCTCCATTTATCTTCTCTGTCCATGGGAAAGATTAAATGCGGCTCTTTGTAGCATAGTCGAGCTTAATGGGAACAGGGTGACGTTTTTTGTATCCAGACTTTTTGAAAACAATGGTCTGTGCTCTAGTCTGATAATGTTCATTTCTTGGCATTAAAGGAGGAAGCACACCATTTACTTGCATGTTGAAGTATTCTCTTCTGTCACAGTAGTATTGCTGGATAGGGATCAGGCGGCTGCGGCATACATACATACATACATACATGCATGTTTGTTTACAAGCACAGCACCATCTGGGGTTGTTTCTTGCATTTGTTTCCTACAAGAGGCGATATGGCAATAATAGAAGGTCGAATGCTAATTGTCTCCAGCATCACCGTCTTGAAAAGCCACAATGGCTCTGTAGTTTCACAGAATGAGTTCTGATGGTTGAGTCACACCCAGGAAAATGTACTCTGAATCACTCTCACTCCTATTCTGGCAGAATGGGACACAATATTTAGCACTTCTCATGACAAGCTAGAGATATGTTTAAAACAAGTGAACTTCTCTTCTTAGGACAAATTAGTACCAGTAGTTATCTGGTCAATTTGCTTTGGTATTGTATCTCTGAGAGGGGGGTTAAGGGGGTACAATCATACCTGGGCCCAGGGTCAAAAAGGGGGCCCAGGTTAAAAAGGGGGTCCCAGGAGCCAGATTCACATGAAGGGAAGGGGCCCAAAAGAAACATTGTACCCCCTCATAAAATTCCTCCGAGTGGCCCTGTCTCTGGGAGCATGACTTACCGTACCTTGCTCTGAGTGGGGCAATGAGGGTGGAGGCGACTGGGCAGAGGGTGAAAGGCAGAATCAATATGGGGTTGGCAGTGGTGGGGTGCTGTCTGACTGAAAGTGGACTGGGGAAAATGGGGGTGGGTGGGATGGGCAGTAAGGACAGGCATCACCCAATGATCCCTGAGGGTGGTGCCACTCAACTGAGCATAATCATGCCCCTCCTGATAAGGAGGAAGCAGCAGCTGGTGGCGTTTAGCTCCTGCTGTTGGCTCAGGGGTACCAGCTCATCCAAGGGAGTGGGCTGAGCCAGGAAGTGGAAGAGGAGAGAGAGGGCAGAGAGAGAGCAGCAAGAAGGAGAGTATTGGGTAGGCAGGGGGGGGGGAGGAGGAGGAACTCAAAGGAAGGAAAGTAGGGGAGACCAGGAATGGCCCACAAAAGCCTGGAGGGGTCAAAGCGGGGTAAGGCTTCTGGGAGGATATCTCCTGGTCCCAGCAGACCCTGGGGTGCAATTGCAGAAGTGTGTTGCTTGCATGCTTTGCTACCCACATCAGTCCTTCTCTGAGTCAAGGAATCATAGAAGGTCCTCTGCTTCAGGGAAGCAGGAGCACCTAACATGGAATTCATTACCATAAGATGGACCAGTTTAGATGCTTAAACATTAAAAAGGATCAGACAAAATAATTGAAACTAGATCTATAAACAGTTGATGAAACTGATGGTATCCTGATGTTATCCTTGACCCTCCCCCCCAATTCCTATCCCAAATAAGAACCTTGCCTGGATGCCCTCAACTTTAGACTACGGAATACATCATCTGAATACATTTTCCCCTGGTGGCATCCAAATTGTGGAACTGGCTTTCCGGGCAAATTCATGTGGCTCCATTGTTAGTATCTTCCAGGCAAGGCTTGTCTAGCCATCAGGCTGACTGAACTGCTCGCTTCATGCAATGAGTGGGGGGGGGACTTACAAGGGGTGCCCTGCACCCCATGTCTGCCTACCACTTCCCTCCTGCCTGCTGCCCACTGAGCCACTTCAATTGGTTCAGTTGTCTTGCTGCTCACTGCAACAACCCAACTCGAGGAAAAAAGCTACCACTGCCATACTTCTCCCAGCTCGGATCTCCTAACATGTTCCACCCATCCTGACTATTTCAACAGGGTGACCTGTAGGACAAGAGGTAATGCTAGAGCTGAAGGTAAGGAAACAGGGGGGGGGGAGGCTCTGGATTGTCAAGCTCCACTGGGCCTCACCTCATCCCTCCTCTTTGCCCCCCCCCCCGTTGCTATCCTGCAGTCAAGCAGGTGAAGAGGAGCAGTGGCAACAAGAACACTGGTGGAGTGTTTTACTCATTAATGCACATGCAATGGTGTTTTTTTAATTTTAACTATTTTAATTTTATGATTTTTTCTTCTATGACTGGGGGTGCATACTAGCAGGGGTGGTGATTCTGCCCAATTCAGGTAGCAGATGTGCTCAGGCCACTCCTGCTTCTACATGATAGGCCAGGTTTGTCCTGTTTGCATAACTGTTAATATGAATATTATCTGTGTTTTTAATCAGCATTGGCTCTAGCGGTTACTTGCACTGCTCAGCTTGCTTTGAACCTAACCTTATTCATTGTTGCTATTTTATACTGTTTTTAATGAGGGTTGTGAGCTACTCCTGAACATAAGAAGTGCCCTGCTGGATCAGGCCAAAGGCCCACCTAGTCCAGCTTCCTGTATCACACAGTGGCCCCACCAGATGCCTCAGGGAGCACACAGCCAACAAGATAATTCCTGCTGTCACTCTCCTGCACCTGGTACAGAGAAAACCTACCTCCAAAGCCAGGAGGTTGCTTATGGCTTGTAACCTGTGATGGTCTTTTCCTCCATGAATCTGTCCAAACCCCTTTTAAAGGCATCTAGGCCAGGTGCCATCACCACATCCTGTGGCAAGGAGAAAGCTTATCATGGAAAAGGGCCGGGTAACCTTTTAAATTAAAAACAAAAACCGTCATCTTTGGAAAAGTGAGAGGACTCTCTCTCTCTCTCTCTCAAAATGAAGATAAACCAACAATAAACAGTGGAGTTACTAGAATTTGGATAAGATGCAAATCCAGGTGAAATCACTTGCCTGAGTCTATTCAAGCAGCCCTTGCCTTGAGAAGACTAAGCAGTATCTTAAGCAAGTAGATGCATTTTTCTATTAGAAGCTTTGTAAATGAAATCGTCAGACAAATTGAAATGTACTTGTTGCTCTTCGGTAATCATTTACAAGGTTCAATCTGCATATGAATATGGAGTCTATGGCTAGATCTTTTTCCTAATTTCACTCTAATGAAATACCACCCTAATGGCAGAAAGTGAAGAAGAACTAAAGAGCCTCTTGATGAGGGTGAAAGAGGAGAGTGCAAAAGTTGGCTTGAAACTCAACATTAATAAAACTAAGATCATGGCATCTGGTCCCATCAATTCCTGGCAAATAGACGGAGCAGAAATAGAAGCAGTAACAGATTTTACTTTTTTGGGTTCCAAGATCACTGCAGACAGAGACAGCAGCCATGAAATTAAAAGACGCTTACTCCTTGGAAGGAAAGCTATGGCAAACTTAGACAGCGTAATAAAAAGCAGAGATATCACCATGCCAACAAAAGTTCGTATAGTCAGGGCGATGATGTTCCCAGTAGCAATGTATGGTTGCGAGAGTTGGACCATAAGGAAGGCTGAGCGCCGAAGAATAGATGCTTTCGAAGTGTGGTGCTGGAGAAGACTCCTGAGAGTCCCTTGGACTGCTAGGAGATCAAATCAGTCAATACTAAATGAAATCAACCCTGACTGTTCTCTGGAAGGACAGGTACTGAGGCTGAAGTTCAAATATTTTGGCCACCTAATGCGAAGACAGGACTCTCTGGACAAGACTCTGATGCTGGGAAAGATTGAAGGCAAAAGAAGGGGAAGGCAAAGGATGAGATGGTTAGACAGCATAACTGATGCAACGAACATGAAAATGAGCGAACTCAGGAAGATAGTGGAGGACAGGAAGGCCTGGCGGGATGTGGTTCATGGGATCACGAAGGGTCGGACACGACTTAACGACTGAACAACAACAACATTGATTACAAATAACAATGTAACACATCCTGCAGCAGATCCTACCTCTGTACAACTCTGCCTCGCCCCCTTTAGTGTTGGCACCTACCCTGGAGGAGACAGATACAACTATTTCTTCACTCCTGGGCATTATCATTCTGGCTCCAACTGGAAGTCACCTTTTGAGAATCCTAAGTTTTCCACACCAACCCCTGGAAAGGGGACCAAGGTAGCCAAATTGCTCCACCCATTCCATGCCAGACAGCCTTTGAAATGGACTTACAATTCAAGCCTGAGGAATCACCACCTTGTATCTCCAAACCAGACAGCCTCTTGAGACTGGCTCTGGTTTCCCTTCGGACTCTTGCTTACGTTACGGTGCACACTGAATCCCTAATCTTCTACACTTGCCGGGAGTAGCTGATCTGGTGAAAACACCACATCTCAAGGACAGGCTGGGGTAGGTGAAACAGCCAATCAGGCCAGAAGCAAAAAATTCCTACCTGGCTCCAGCGTGCAACCAACTAAACTCAGGCTATCCTGCAAGTGGGTGGACTGAGCACAAAGACTCCAGACTCGGTACACTAGGAAGGAGCCTGCATGCTGAAAACACTGACTTGGCTCCACCCTAGCTGGCCCAAGGCCCAATCAGGTTCCTGGGTTTCCTGTTCTTTGAAGCAGGATGGGACTGTGGAAAGAGAGCCCCTGTCTTAATCATAACAGCAGTGGGGCAGCATTTCCTTGATAGTCAATGAGACAGAGGCCTTCTTCATACTTGCTCGCCATGTTTGTACATATGCCTTATTCCAGTGTTTCTCAAACTGTGTGTCGGGACCCACTTGGTGGGTTGCGACCTGATTTCTGGTGGGTCCCAGGTGATGGAAAGATCAGATAAGTAATTGCCACAAGCCCAGAGGCTATTCAAAAATCAGATAGCTACTAATTGCCCTTCAAAGAGCTGAGCTCCTGCAGTTTCTAAGATAGCTGCTAATTACCCTGCAAGCAGCTGAGCTCTTTACTTGTGTGTGTGTGTGTGTGTGTGTGTGTGTGTGTGTGTGTGTGTGTGTGTGTGTGTGTGTGTGTATTTTCTAGATCACTTTTAAAAAGTGGGTCCCGGTGGTAAAACGTTTGAGAACCAATGCCCTATTCAAACATTGCACCAATACACAAATGTCGGGCGAGACTGGAATGCCTACTTGTAACTTGCAGGGTTGGAAAGTAAATATTGCTGGTCCACCACACACAGGGAGAAGATTGGGAAGAGAAGGATCATCTGACTGAAGCCATAGTTAACCCATTGGTAGCTGAATTTTGAACTTAGATATTAAAAAAAAGCACCAGCCTCCAAAAATAAGGTAGTAGGGTGTTATATTTATGTATACATGATCATCCTATAAGTTAACTTGAATTATTTGAGACTTCTTAGATGGGCATGTCATCTTAAAGTGCAGTCCTAAAACCCACCATATGTAGAATCTGCCGGCCAAGGCACTGTGTGAACCATAAATGACCTTCAAGATCCCTGAAATCAACATCAGTTGGCAGAAAAGCTTCACATATCATTGTGCCCTTTCATGTGTTTAATGGATAGGCGTATAATAACATCAGATTCGCAATGAAACAATTCTTATGGGATTTCCAGCCATGTATTGTTCTAATGAAGAAATAAAGAAATTGTTGATCCAAAACTTGATCCAACAATTTCTTTATTTCTTCAGTTAGAAAAATACATAGCTGGAAATCCCATAAGAATTGTTTCATTGTCTATTGTAGCAAGCCATGAAAATTTACATGTCAGTCTAACATCAGATTCATGAATCTTCAGCATCACATTGGAGAAAGGAGGAAATAATTAACCAATAGGACTTGAATAATAATTCCTTCTTGGTTTTCCATATGGAGAACATTTTGACTGATCTGGAGGGCATGTGAGTCCTATCTCAGGAATGTACCATCCGCAAACACGGATGGTAGATTGCTTGTGTGAAAGACGTCCCCTATTAAGACCTTCTTGTGCATTCAGAGCTTGCATGTAAAGAATAAAGCTGAAGTATGGTACCTTCAGCTGGTGAACAGTCCCTGTATCTATTCAACTGCTAATTTCTGAACTGGTTCAAACACTCACTTCCTCACATCTAAACTTGCCAGGTGAGAAACATGGCTAGCTTATGGCTTTGTTTTGTTTTTACAGAACCAGACATTATGGTGTCTGCAAAAGGACAATCTTAGCTATTCAGTACGCTGTCCTTACACTGAGACAGGACTGACTGCCTATGTATACACAGACACATACTGTATGGACTTAAAAATAGACATGCATATTTGGTAATGTTATTGCTGAGCTATCAATCATTGGTTATGTATAATGGTGTGTTTCAAATAAAAATGTCATTCATCATGTCAGGACATCAATCTCTGGCTGTTTTTTTTATCAATAAAATCAAAGCTTCTACTTGAAGCAAGGATTCAAAACAGACCATTTTATTTACACTATGTATGGATTTTAAAGCAGTCTCTGACCACTAATCAATCTCAACTATAGATGTTATTTTGGAGGATTTCAGAGATACTTTGATCAGCACATATTATGGAAAGTAGTAAGCAGCTTTCTGAGTCCTGCATTTAGTGATTCCCCTGCCAATTTTTCTCCATGGTTCTTCAACGAACAGTTTTCTCTTTGATATTTTTCAAGGGACTTTAATTGTTACATTCTTGGCTTTTTTTCAAAGATGACGATAACTGGATTATAAGATTTCATTTGTATACTTGTAGGAGGAGAAAATTAACAGCAATATTCAAACAGAAGATAACTGATGGGATTTGATGCTTACTATCACTGGGTTACAGAATTGGGGGAAACGTTTGGGGTCCCATCAACTGACATTTGTAAAATTGTTGGTTTCACATAGTATTGCCCCATATCATCACCATCATCATCATCTTCATCATCATCATCATCATCATCAAGAATAATAATAATAATAATAATAATAATAATAATAATAATAATAATAATAATAATAATAATAATAATTTCTATGCTGCCTTTCTTCCCCATAGGGGGACCCAAAGTAGCTAAATCTGCATTTCTCAAAGTTCTCCCCACCTGAGTGTTTACAGGGGTGGAGCTAGCAGCGGCGGCGATCCAGGGGATCACCACTGCCGCTGCTGATACCACCTCCGAAACTGCCACTGCAGCACTTACTGGGGCTTGGGGGAGCTTCAGGGAGGCCTGCACGACCCTCTGCAGGCCTCCCTGATCTTCGGATCGCTGCAAAATGGTGATCTTCAGGCCCTTCCAGTTTTACGAAGATTGGGGAGACCTGCAGAGTGTCGCACAGGCCTCCCCGAAGCTCCCACAAGCCCCGGTAAGTGCCGCAACAGCGGTTTCAGGCAATTTGGTGGTGGTGGCGATCCCCTGGATCACCGCCGCCATGCTGTCCCCGCCCCTTAAGTGGGCAGGGGACAGCTTAGGTTCTCAATGGTGGGTTGCGACCCACAGTTTGAGAACCGCTGGGCTAAATCTTCCCCACTTTCTTGGAAGAAAGGAAGTCCTATTGTGCATATAAGGAATAAAATGAATACAAAAAATGGATTAAATAGCCCACAATTGTATTAAATGAACATGACATCTGGACAGGTCCAGTCCAAGTCCCTGCTGTGCCTGAAGCCACAGAGTAGCCCTGCTGAAGCCTGAAGCCCCCTGCCTGCCCACCCTGCACATTTCTTCATTCTCTACTCCAGCACATGGAGTGTGTCCCCCGCTTCCCCTCTTTCCTCCCTTTGGGCACACTGAGAATTCCCAGACACTGGCTCCAAAGGCCAGCCATGTTTTCCTTGCCCTCTAAGTGTACTCAGGCCTCAGCATGTCCCTTTTCTACCAAAGGTTTTGGAGCTCTTCCTTCCTGCATCCGTCTTATCTCTGCTCTCAGCCATTAGCTCTGCCTTTGGAGCAGAACACGACTGAGAAGCAGAGACATGTCCTCTGGGTCCTCACTCCTGGGTATCTGTTGATGCTCTTTTCAAACTATGTTACTCCTGTTGCTAAAGCTTTGACAAATATTTGACAACCAAAACTGCCACATGTACCCAAATGATGCTCTTGTGAACAGAGAGATAGAATCTCCTCAAGCAAGAAAACATGTCAGCCATGGCTAATCAGTTATACAGCTTGATCCTAAGTAACTCCGCATGTGACGATGCAGTGGCACCAATGCAGCTACCTCTGCATCCTGCGGGGAAATTTCAGCCTTCAAAGGCCTCCTCGGGGTAAGGGGACATTTGTTCCATTGCCCCAGGGTAAGCTTCTGCTGGCCTAGTGGGTTTACTCAGACCTGGGCCAGCAATATCACTGGTACAAGAACACATGAACCCGTGAAGGTGGAGGATTGGGCTCAGGATGGGAATAAGATTCAGTGTGTGCTGCTGAACAGACCCCCTCCTGAGCCTGATCTGCCCTCCTT
This sequence comes from Plestiodon gilberti rubricaudatus, assembly GCA_026170595.1. Classification (NCBI taxonomy): domain Eukaryota; kingdom Metazoa; phylum Chordata; class Lepidosauria; order Squamata; family Scincidae; genus Plestiodon; species Plestiodon gilberti. The sequence continues at coordinate 46,418,891 of JANXHW010000002.1, forward strand.
CCCACCCCATTGCCTCTCCATTCTGCCCATCCCCTGCCTTCCACCCTCTATGCGCTCATTCCTGTGGTGGTGAGTGACCTCTTCCACAATGTGGAGCCGACTACTCGCCACTTCCAGTGGTGGCCAGCCTGTGCACTCTGGCGGGTCATGTCTGGCGACTGCTAGAAAGCGCATTGTGTTGCCCAAAAACGTATTCTGGCAACACAATGCACTAGTAGTATATATAATTTATATGTAATATAGTAGTATATGTAATTTATAATATATATAAATTACACTGGGGGGGAGAAATCCTGTAGTTCAGGGGTTCTCAACCTGTGGTACGTGTACCCCTAGGGGTACGTGGACCATCTGATGGGGGTATGCAAGAGGCTTCCCCTTATCAGCTAAGATCAGCTGATTGCCGACGACCAGAGGTTTTTTTTTTATTTTTTTAAAATTGCCTACCACCAAGCAATTAATTAGCAAGGGGTACTTCAGAAAATTGGACCGTGATAGGGGTACCTGGGCTTCCAATGGCTGAGAACCCCTGCTGTAGTTCATCTTGTAATTATATAAACGGTTGCTTCGGGGAATTGTCTTTAACTGGATTTAGAAACGTGACTTCCTTGAGAGCAATGCCACCTTCATGAGCCCTAGCTTCTGTCATGTGCTCACATTGCCCCTGCACTCCCAGATTCTCTCCACACTAAAGATACAAAAGTGGATGCTTAACCTCATTGCGCACAGCATGAATACATTGATTATTTAAATGGAAAAGCTTGGCATGCTGAGAAAATCATCCATATTACGCTTTGGATGGACTTTTACTGATAATGGTTTGGATGAAAGAATGCTGCCTATAAATACTTTGGAATTGAACTCTTTCTGCACTTAGCCAACTGCCTGTTACTTGACCTGTCTCCAGCTTATCATGGCAGTTCTGTAGTTCTGCAGAACTGGAGTTAGATGTACAGGAATGTACGTGATTATTGAAAAACACCATACAGCTATTAGCTACAGTTATGCTGGCAACGCTCTATGTGCACTTATGTTTGATGGCTGTTTATATGGGGGGCATGCATACACGCATACCTGCACACACAAAAAGCCTATTGCAAAGAGCTTGAACTAGGAACTATCAGCTATTTAAATTCCATTTTGCCATCTTATTTTACAGATCAGCAAGGCAAGTCAGAGCCCTTTTAATGACGAGGTTTCCCCGTATATTTCAATGTCATGGGCAGCTTGGCATGTAGATTCTCAGTGCACACGTGGAGCTGTCCAAACAATGAAATGAATGGGGAAAATCCCTAATTGCTAAGCTTCTTGACTGTGCTGGAGCCCTGTGACACTTTGGATCCGAAGGACTGTATAATGCACAGAATAATAATTGAAGCATATCTTAGCTATACAGGCAGTCCTAGAAAACTATATATCGAAATGCTACACATTCTCTTTCCTGTTGGAAGAGGATGAGGGGTTATAAAAGCTTACTTTTGGAAAGCGTGACTCTGAATGCTGTTCTTAAGCTGGAAACAAACAAAAAAAAAACTTCCCCAGTGGCTTTAAAATAAGAAATCTAAGTGTAGCGGTGCTTAGATTGCGTGGGGGAGTACAGTACTCCTTGACTTTTGGAACTGGGGTCCTGGCATTGAAAACTGATGTGAAAAGTCAAGGTGACAGAATCAGAGCAAACAAAGAGGCGATGAAACCCCCTTGCTCTTGGTTGATGGAATCAAAAAGGCATATGAAATTGTCCAGGAGAATGGCAAGACACCTGAGATGTGTGCGGAGGAAGGATTCTGTAGCTATAAAAATAAATACAGATCTCTCTCTTTTCTCTTTCTCTAGGAGTTTTGACAGTCCATGTTATAGGCTGTGTCAAAGACAATCTATGGGGGGAAACTGTCAACTTCAAGAAGGTCACAGAGTTAAACAGTTGAGCATGCTGATTCAGCACAGTGGTATTTATCATTGCACACGGGTTCCTCCTAGTACAACAGCAAAGCCTTCCTGAGCATGACATGATGAAACTTTTGTTTTCTTGTTCTTATCGGCCTTGCTGCCAGCTTCTGCTTTCTATACTTGGATGCCAGCACAGCTAGTTGACTAACTATAGTGGAAGATGCCAAGAACAGTGCTTTATTTCTTGGAACCATTTGGTAGGTGATTAATGTCTGTAGGGATGGGGCCATAGCTCAGTGGTAGTGCACATGCTTGGCATGCAGAAGGTCCCAGATGCAATCCCTGACAGCTCCAAGCAGCGCTGGGAAAGATCCCTGTTGGAAACCCTGGAGAACTGCTGCCATTCAGTGTGGTGTAGTCAGTACTGAACTAGTGCTCCAATCCTACCCCCCACCATTAATTTTGATGCACCTGCACTGATGGAGCTTGCACTGCATCCAAGGGGGGGGGGAGTCAATCAAACAGCCAGCAGAAGGTAAGTAAAAATATTACTATTTGGTATGCTGCCCAATCGCCCATGGGACTCCTCGACCTACGGCAGAGAAAAGGGGCAGGGCAGCCTGGGAAGGAGAGGCTAGGATCTTGGCTCAAGTCACTACCATCAGGTTCCAACCAATCCCTCCGTGTCCCCACTCCGAAACTCCTCCTGCCCTCCCCCTCCCTGCCTATGACAGGAACCTGCTGCCAACTTACCAGTACCAGCGGAGGCACCGGGAGCCGCTGCTGCACAAATCCCATCACTGCCTGTTTGCATCAGTGGCCCCAAAGCACGTGATGGCAGCCTGGCTTTCTTGCTGCCGCAAAGGCAGAGGCAGAACACGATTTCTGGCAGAGCAAGACCCAAATAGGATTGGGCTGTAAATGGCCTAAGATGTCTCAGGAGAAGGCAGCTTCATTTGTTCATGTTCAAAAGAAGATCTCTTCAGGTGTTCAAATGAGTATGCAGAGGGGTGGGAGTCAGTGCATGGCTTGCTGGTGCACTTCTGTTTCCCTTCCCCAAGTGTGTTCTTTCAATGCCTAAAGAAGGCTAATATGTTCTCACTGGATTTGAAAGCACAATGGGCATGACCCAGGCAAAGTTAAACACTTCAAAGCCCCATTTCACCGGGAGTAATTTAAACACATGCTTCACACTCCTCTTGAAAATGCTACGTTTTGCCTGGATTATTGACATGTGTATAGCTAGCCAATGACTGCAGCTCTGCTTGTTTGAAGGCTGCCTGCCAGTGGGTAGTAGCACACTGCTCCAAGATGCAGAGCAGTGCATGCAAGAGCAGGTGGGTTCTGGTTTATGCCTATAGTGTTAAAATAAAACACACACACACACACACACACACACCCCAAAGTAATTTAATTGACAACTCTTCTGAGAAGTGAGAAATAAAAACAACACAAGCATCTACATGTTTGCTCAGAAGTAAGTCCCATTATATTAAGTGAGAGGCATACTCTCAAGTAAGTGTGTACAGCAGTGGTTCTCAAACGTTTTAGCACCGGGACCCACTTTTTAAAATGACACTCTATCGGGACCAACCTAGCTTTATGAGATGCTCAAACATTTATCTCCCTATATTTACACAAGCTTGCAAACTGCAGGAGTTCAGCTGTTTGCAGGGTAATTAGCAGCTATCTTGCAAACTGCAGGAGCTCAACTCTTTGAAGGGCAATTAGCAGTTATCTGGTTTTGAATAGACTCCAGCTTGTGGCAATTACTTATCTGATCTTTCCATCACCTGGGACCTACCAGAAATCAGGTCGCGACCCACCAAGTGGGTCCTGACCCATTGTTTGAGAAAAAACTGGTGTACAGGATTGCAGCCTAAGTCTTCCAAAACAAAAATATTTGCACACTAGACTCGTGATAAAAGATCTAATGTGAAAGCAGCCGGTGATGGACTTCTCAAAATAATAAGTTTTAAAGGGAGAAAAAAGTTAGCATTTAAGTTATAACCCAACAGGTAATGACATCAATAATGTGAGACATTTTCCTAAGTGTCCTTCTCTCCCTATAATTAATTCCCCCCTTATTTTAAAGTAATAGCCCAACACAATCATGTAATAAGTGTGGTTTAATTTGGAATACTTGGACTTCCTATTTTAAGTAGCTTTGCATGAAAGCTCAATTTATGAGCTGTGGATGTTTAATAATTTATTATCCTGGAAGCTTCAACTTTACCTATTAGGCATAAATCTATGACAAAAGCTTGGAGGTAAGAGCTTTTATTAGATTAACAGGATGCAAGTATTATACACAAGCTTTGGGGACCTAATTAGACCATTCCTCCTTCTAGTTTTCACCATATATTACAACTGACAGTAAAGTGGGGGGTGAGTCAGGGGTTACTGGCAGAAACTAGAAGCAGATTTTATCGGAATCGAAGGGTAGCTCTCATGACTGTGGTACATCAAAACAGATGTTTTTAATCCAAAAATCTGTGAACTGAGGCAGTCCAAAGATTCTTTAAATCTACTTCGCACTCATGTTCTCGAAGACTGTGTTTTCCTGCATAGGACGACTTCTGAACACTATTCTGAGGCATCCACTGAACTGCTGGGTGATACTGCAAGCATTTTGAGGAAGTGCTGGTTGCCAAAGCCAGGCTGATATTGTAGGACTGGAGGATGGGTGGTCTTGAACCAGGGCTTCCTGTAGCTCATCTCTGATGGCTTTCTTCTGCGCCACCCATCTCTGGACCTAGCCCTTCAGCAACTGTGGTCTTTCATCTAAACCTCCTGAAGAAAGAGCACTTCCAAGAACCACTAAGTCAGCCTGAATGTAGTTAGCTGACCCTTAGGTCTTCCACACCAGACTGGCAGTTTGAACAACTTGTGGATTAGGCCAGTAGGCTGCCCTGCCCTGCAACATAGCCTTGCCCTAACTTTGTCTTTCCTCCAGACCTTTCATGTTGTGGGTATTCCCCTGTGGCTTGTTCTGGTTCTCAAGGGCTGATAAATATCTTCAGATGTGTGAAATGCATACATCATAGGATGTGCCACTGTCTCTGTGTTTAGGGCAAGCTTTCAGCGACAATGATCAGAGGCATGGCTAGCCTCTCCGGAACCCCCCTGCGTGTTACGGCACAAGCCCCGCCCCCATCGGTGGTGCACCCGCCGCGTTGCGGTGAAAAACACCCCCCCAGTGATGTTTTCAGTACATAGAGCTCCTAGGAGCCCGGGTGGGCAGGTGGGCCAAACTTGTTGATTAGGCCAGTAGACTGCCCTGCCCTGCAACATAGCCGTGCCCTAACTTCGCCTTTCCTCCAGACCATTCACGTTGCAGCTGTGCATGTTTTTCGTGAGCCGCCACGACACACTTTTCAAACCCCCCGTGTGCCACCCGAGGGCCCACCGCCCCCCTGCCCCAGGCGGCCCTCCGCTGCTGACAACGATGGGTGCTTCTAGGGAATTCTTGGAGTCCAACTGCCTTGATCCACCAACTGCTTCAAGCAAAGGTTAAACACAGAGGATTTCCAGCATATTTTTACTCCAAACAAGTTGGAGACAGCTGTCTTTGAAAACCCATGTGAATAGAGGTACCGAAAGGACAGAGATCCCAAACCTCTGTCAAATTAATTATGCCAATTTGCTAGTACTCTGTAAACGACAAAAAGTCATTTTCTTTCGGGAAAAGAAGTTTTTATTGTGCACAAACTGAGGTTTGATGGAAGCATGCATTTGTTCTGCTAGGAGTTGCTGGAGAGTCTCCCAAGGGTGGTTAGAGCCACACATAAGAAAACAAACCACCCCAAAGCCCAGATAATACCATCCCCCCTTTTGTATGACATAACAAATGTGCTTTTCCTCAAGGGTTACGCTTGCTACATCTAAGACAACTTCTTCTAGCCAGTGTTGGAAAATGAGTCTCAATTTTACTTTCTAGAGGTAGCTAATTTTTTATTCAAGACCACAAACAAAACAAATGAGGCTATAAATAATATGTTTTCGCCTGACTGGTCTAGATTTTCATTTGTGTGACTCAGTATAACCAATGGCTGAACAATCTGATTTAAATGGTCATTGCTGACCTGGGTTTTCTGATTCATGGTTTTATTTTTGTACTTGTGATAAAGATACGGAGCAAAACTGAAGTGGGGGGGAATATTGTTTATCGATTAGAAAATGTCCATATGCAAATGAATAATTACAGCACTGAGTAGTTCAGCAAAATAGATTAGGTATCTGGGGATAAATTCCTTCATTATTTATACCCTTTTAAACCTTGAACAATTTCATAAAATTTAACGTCTGCATTTACACAGAATTTTATTTCCTACATAACAGACTGCACAATTTAAAGCCTTTAAACGGATGATTTACATGGAGAGGGAAAGGGCAGAAGCTATAAGTTGCTATAGAGCCTCTGAAAAAATAGATTTTTTGGAGTTCTTTTTTCCTTTCCAGTGTTCCCTGTTTTCCCTGAGAATTAAACTTGCTATTTCCATGAAAAAGTGTTTTTGGGGAAAAAGGAGATCTCTCCTTACTGTACAGCTTATGAAGTTAAATGTTACCTGTGATCAAGGAGGCTGCTGTTCATACGAAGCCGGCTGACACCAAATCAGTCCCTCCTCGGCCCATCCAGCTCAGACCTGATAGCGTTTTTCTTATACAGTATTGTACTTTGAAACAGGAGACCTTCCTAGACATACCAGGAGGTACTAGGAATTGAACCCGAGACTTTCTGCACATAAAGAAGGTGATCTACCACTGAGCCACAGTGCTTTTGCTCTGCCACTGAGCTATGTTTAGGTGACGTGAGACATCCTTCTTTGTCTGATCCTGATGAACGCTATATACTATGTGAAGCTCCATGTGCAACGTTCAGGCTTCTGATTGAGGCAAGCTGCGTCTTTCCAGTTTGCTGCATGATTTCTCCCCTCCTCCTCCCCCCCCCGCCCTGGGCTTTCCAGCCCCGTCTGGTACGGACAGAAGCAGCAGAAGCGGTACTGTAAGTTCCGCCCCGTCCTAGTCCCCGTTTACAATGTGGAACGAGGAGGCCCCGCCCCCTCGCCGTCAGAGCCATTCAGTGCGGTGAAGGCAACAGGCAGGAGACTCCCTGCCCATTGTCTTCACCGCATTGAATGGCTCCAACGGCGAGGGGGTGGGGCCTCCTCGTTCCGGGTAGTAAACGGGGACTAGGATGGGGCAAAACGTACAGTACCGTCATCCACACCATAGAAACGCCTCTGTCCGCTGGTCTAGGGTGTCATAAATGTGCCATAAGGGACTAGGCACATTTGTGGCACCCAGAGACTAAGCTGTGCCAGCAGAGAGGTGAGTCACTTCCAGGTGGTGGAGGGTGAGGGTGGAATGTGTCTTTCTGGGGGTGGGAGTAGGATTGGAGGATTGGGCTTGGGAAGGGGGGTGCATCAGTGAAGGCCTCCTCTGCCATATCCTACCCCTGGACCTGTTCAGCCTTACACAGGCCGCTCAAATGTACATTAGCAAAACTGCTGGCATGCATTCAAGGAGGCCCATCGGGGCAACTGGTGCATTACTCGGGGTAAAGGGACAAATTTCCCTTTATCCCGAGGAGGCCACCCACTGCGCAGGGGCAATCCTGCATAGGATGTGCATCTCCGCGTCCTGCTAGACAGGATTGGGCTGCCTGTCAATCCCAAGGTGAAACTGATCAGAACGTTAGCAGGGACCTGAATGAATGAATGAATGAATGAATGAATGAATGAATGAATAAGATAACAATTGTTCATTCCACTATACATTTTATGCTTAGTGATATACAGTACTAGTAATTTCCAATTCTAAGTATTACATTGATAAGGAGGGGATCATAAGTGGTACTTTGTGGATATATTCCCGGAGAGATTAAATCCACCCATTTGTGTTTCAGTTCAAAGCAATTAAATGACATTTATCATTAAATGAAGACATCACATTGTATCTTCAATGATTCTTCAGTTTTCTTGGACACAGCAAACCTACTGGCTCACAAAACAGATAAAAGTGGTGGAGATTTTTCATTAGCAGAACAAATCAAATTGGTATTTTGCCACAAACAGTGCTGAAACTAAGAACATCTACGACATTGCCAAGTTGAAGAGACTGAGTTTCATCGTTTGACAAATCCTGCAAGGAATTTAAATCAGTTTGACTTTTTTGGATCAACACAGGCTGAGACCTGCTATGATGAATCAAAGCTCTGATCTCTTTGCATTATGAAGACTGGCTATCACAATTTGAGCATTTTTTCATCACCTGCAAGGATTTTAAGTGAGGAACTTTTCTTAACTTCAAAGAGAGCTTTGCAAATGACCCCAAAGGCCCATCCATGCTTATGGACAGAAAAAAAACAACCCAGGCAAATTGAAGCAAAAATAATTGCATAAACACCTAGCTAACCTTTGGCCACAAACAGCTGTCTCGAGATTTCTGGAAGCAACAATAATGAATCCCATCAAAAAACACATTAAAATATGAATAAAAGCCTGACTTCACCTTTTAAAGTGTATTCCTAAATCTAATCTTCTTGTTGTTTGGAATGTGATTATGATTCTGTAGCTTTTTAGTTGCAAACCTATTGCACATGGCTGTATTGTCTGATGTTACTGAAGGATTATCGAGGACCAATCCTTTCCCCTGCCAGCTCCTAGCATGCATCACCACGGATGGAGCACACACTGCATGCTTGGTGTGTGTGTGTGTGGGGGGGAGACCAGATGGCCTAGGGAAATTAAGTACAGTAATTTTTTTCTTAGTTAACTCACCATAGGCTGCCTGGCCACCAGTGGGTCACTTTGGACCTGAGGAGACTCAGGGGGAGATTCGAGGCAGGGAAAGGGAGATACGATCTCAGTGTGTGCTGCTACCAATATTATCCTCCCCCTCCTGCCCCCTGCCTGACCCACTCCCCATCCCGAATGATCTACATTTGTCCTCCAAGCTGTCCCTGCTGCTGACCTACCTGCTCTGGAAAGAACTCTGGGAGCCAATAGGAGTCATTTGTGCTGGTGGTGCCAAAGTGCACAATGGTAACATAAGGGATGCTGAGAGAGAGAGAGAGAGAGAGAGAGAGGGCCCACAAGGTTACCTGAACCAACCTATTGGTTCAGCAGCTTTGGTAGTGCTCAAGAAGACAGGAGGAGGAAAGTCTGGACATTAAAGGGGGTTGTGGGGCATTACCATCCTGGGTAAATGAGCGAGGGGAGAATGAACAATGGGATGAACAATGGAACAAACAACACGAGGCTATAAAGTCAAGGGTTGTTTTTTGTAATAGATTTTTGCCCCATAGAATCTTATGGGATTGTTAGGTGGAGTGACTCAATCAAGAGGTCTTCTATTGCCAGTTCAGGACCACTGCTAGGTCTTGCCTGTGTTTTCCCACTTACGTGAGGGTGCAGTAACTAGTTGGACGGCCACTGAATCGCTCCCAGACTGGAGATCAATCATGGGGTTGGTGTGGACCTTTGGAGGTGTGAAACCATTCCTTTTTTTTTTTTTAAAGTTGTTTTTCCCCAAACTCCACCCAGGGTGGTGGCTATGATCACAAAATAGAAAATATGTTGTTCCAGCAGGATCTGAAATTGGAAAGCTTCATCTCTGTTTTGGAGGCATGAAGAACTCCATTTACATTAAAGGAGTAAACAGGTCTCCTTTCAAATTTGGAGCATTAGGCTCCATAGATCAAACAAATAGAGGGTGCGAGTAATGGTCCTATCCTGGCCTGAAGATCTGTGGCCTTTTGCCCTCAGTCCTGTAAATAGCCATACTACTGGACTGGCCCTTTGCTCTCCAGGCAAATGCATATCTCCTGTATGCCTTGAATTACACAGAATTAACCAACCCAAGGGTATGCATTGTCTCACTGTGTTGATACTATTATCCTTATGCCAGCCAGAAACGATGATTGCTTTATTAGCACGGTGGCTAATTGGATTGGCCTGCTAATCTGTGCAGTGCTTTTACAACCATCTTCTCGTTCTTCCTCCCAATAAACTTATTATTAATAGGTGTTTATAAAAAGGAATGAATGGAATTTTAAAAAAAGGTGATTCCTAATTGGAAAACTATGTGAAAATTAGGGAGGGTGGAATGAGATCTTTTGCACTTGTGAAATAGCGATGCTCATGTCAAGCTGTAATCATTTAGTTAAGGAAAGAATTCAAAGTCTCTCTCTCTGTCTCTCTCTTTTTTAATGCAAAGCTATTATACGGACACAATCTTACAAGCTGTTTAGTGCCCTAAAAGCCTGCTGTCTTCAATGAGAACTGTGGGAAGGCAACATCTTGCAGAAATAGGCTATTCAGTTTTACATGAATCACAGCTGTGATTTCTGTATTTTTGCTGTGCGTATCTCAGAGAACAGTCAAACAGGGTGAACTACTCACCAGAAATAATCCCTTCAATTAATTTTGCCCATTTTTCTGTTTCCTCGCTATCTGCATGCAGCCTTAGAGGCTTAGAAAGTGGTTTGTTAAATTTGTTCAAAGAGCACATTTGGCAAATATTCCTCATAGTTCGGTCATCTGTTTGCCCTTTGCATTATTTGGGGGTCATTTATGTCATGTGTTCTTTCTTCTGCTTACTTGGGGGATAGATTTATGTAAGGATGATGGAAAAGCTTAAGGCTAATTTACATGTGATGACTTGGAGAACTCTTAAATCTCACCACATGGCAGCTGTGAGAACAATGGTAAGCTATCTGTGTAATGCAACCCCCCCCCCAAATTAAAAGCTACAAGGAAAAAGCCTGTAGATGAACATTTTTACCTCTTGACAGGCTCCATCAGGGACCCCAGTGTAGCCCTTGAGCACAATCCTATGCATGTCTACTCAGAAGTAAGCCCCATTGAGTTCAATAAGACTTACTCCCATGTAAATATGTATAGGATTGTAGCCCTTCTCTGGCAGGATGTGTAGAATGTGCCATATCCAGAACAGCAATTTAAACATTCAACATTGCAACCAGGGGCTAAGCAGGTTCTATGTTTTTTTTAATTTTCAGACTGTAAAACAAAAACAGGCAAACTTCAGAGGTAAGCCCCACTAAGAAGTAAGTATTCAGAGGTAAGCCCCACTAAAGCAAGGCTTACTCCCAGATACGTGTCTGTAGGATTGCAACCAACGAGAAGCACTTCTGCTTTTGTACCCTTCATTTTCAACAGACAATAGATTACCTGTTTCCAGGGTCAGCCCAAGACCTCCTGATGCCTGAGGCAGCTGCCCCCCGACCCAATGCTGCCCGCCCCCTTACCCGATGATGAACTAGCCCCTGCTCCTCCCTCTCTCCCGCAATCATCCCTCTAAGGGGGTCTGCACCACAGTGTGCAAACCCGTTCAGCTGATGCTCTGGAACGTTGCGGCATTTCTGGACGTATGGTCATGAGATCACACGTCATCTCCCAGACTCCTGGGAAGGTGGAGCTCCGAGCTGCATGGAGCTCGGCTTTCCAGGGCTACACTGCTTTAAAGGGAACAGTGCTGCTCTCCAGTATTCCAGCCTCAGCACTCTCCTTCCCTCCACATTTTCACTTCCACTCGTTCCCGCTCTTCTTTTTCCAACCTAGGGAGTAGAAGGAGGAGGGCAAGTGAAGGCAAGTAGGCAGCGGAGATGGGCACCCCTCACCACTATGCTGCCTGAGGTGACCACTTCAGTTGGCCTCATGCCTGGCCCTGGCAGTGCCTTTAGACTGAGGAAGAGTGAGCGTAAACATTGCTATGCACTAATTTCTCTAGTGAGCCAGCGGGTGGCGCAGTGGGTTAAACCACTGAACCATGAGCTGTCGATCGAAAGGTCGGCAGTTCGATTCCGTGCGATGGCTCCTGCCAACCTAGTAGTTCGAAAGCAAGAAATTGCAAGTAGATTAATAGGTACCGCGTCAGCGGGACGGTAACAGCGTTCCATGTGCCTCGGTGTTGAGTCATGCCGGCCACATGACCATGGAAACGTCTTCAGACAGCGCTGGCTCTTCGGCTTTGAAACGGAGATGAGCACCCTACCTTTACCTTAATTTCTCTAGTATAGCATCTGAAGAAGTAGGTAATTGCCTATGAAAGGTCATGCTCTTTCATCATTTCAGTCAGACTTAAAGATGCAACTGGATTTTAGTTACCATTTGTGTAATGCAGCTGACAGATGCTTTGTACCATGACACTAGAAATGACCAAAGGAATGGTCAATGGTGGAGTGGTATAAACCTTGCTGAAGGTGGGATCACCTTGCTGAATCCCCTCCACATCTGCAGTCCCTTTTGCCATGGTGAAATAAAGCTGAGTTGATCCTGTGTGTGTGTGGGGGGGGGATATACTCATGTGACATTGCTAAGGGCCCAATCCTACCCAACTTTCCAGTGCCAATGCAGCCATGCCAACAGAGTGTGCTCTGCATCCTGTGCATTGCGACTGCGTTGGCACTGGAAAGTTGGGATAGGATTGGGCCGTAAAGCATATCTCTACATTGCTGCTCACCAGATCTTTGCAACCACTTTGAGGACATGGTGAATTATGATTTAGAGATGTGTTGGAACAGTCACATGGTAGGTTCACCCATTTAGTGATGTCCACCCAGATTCTTTTCATATAAAGATGACTTGAAAATATTTGCATACGTTAGCATTTATTGACTGCCAGTACTGTTGACGTTTCAGGGGCTCCCCTAGCCAGTGCCTGTCAAATCACCCCTGCCCTACTTCCCTGAGCAAAGTGAAACTTGACCGCTCGGTAATTGCTGGAAAGGAATTCCCACTAACGATAAAAATAACTAATTTCACAGTTCCTTTTTCTCCTTCCTTCCGCCTCCTGTCTGCAAAACAACATGCTCGCGGAGAGTACTGCCAGTGGAACTGAGGTGTGAATCATGGCATCTTGCTATATATCCAGTCCAGTCACATCTCAGGAGCCAGGGAATGGATTCCCACTATCCCTTCATGCCGCATGACAAGTAAAGCATCACACTGTCAGATTACCCCCACCCAATTGACAAAAATTTGCTGAATTACATTGTTTCAAGCCTCCCACGGTGACAGGAGGCAGTCAGGCCTGACAACCCTTTCCTTCTTGTCTGTTATCTTGAAATCAATTGCACAGCCTGATGCACAGAGTAATGGCTGGAGAATGTTCAGCAGGGGTTGGCCCATTTTGGACACTGAAGAAGTCAACAGCTTGGGGTCTTTCTGTTGATCTGCGAGGAACAGAGCGGTGACCTCCAGGCCTCCACCGAGCCTGGCAGCCATACAGGAAATGGCTGTGTGGCATTCAGAGACAAAAACGTTTACACCAAGCATGTGGCCATCTTTGAACTGAATTAAAACTGAACTGAGTTTGTGGAGACAAGGGAGGAAGGGAGGGAGGATTAAACCGTTTGATGCAAGCTAATGGAACTTCAAACATTTGATGTGTCAGAGTGTGCTTTTTATACAAACTCCATGCTAATAGCAGAGCCAGTAAGAGTGTAGCATATTCAGACTTTTTTTTTTTAAGCGAACACATTTACCTGTTACTGATCAGGTACTGGTGGTTTTTATGGAATACTGTTGCACACATGCTTCACTTCCCTAAGCTTTGAATAGGTCTAGGAATTGCAATTACCCACGTTTTGGTTTCTCTTGGAGGAAAGATCACTGGAGATATCCAGTGCCTTTGTAGCATTGGGTTTATCTACAAATACACAGCGAGCATCGGGCAGATGTAAGCGGTATGTGTATTCTTAAGGCAGAACAGATCACATCTAATTTCCAGACACTCCTGAAAGTGCCCCATTCACTCCCCAGCCCAATCTCTGTTTCAGTCTGTTTCTGTCTCTAGCTTTAGAGCAGCTACTCATGGAGCCGACCAGAGGACAGGTGACTCTGGATTTGATATTGTGTGGCACTCAAGATCTGGTCAAGGATGTAAATGTTACCGAACCGTTGGGGAACAGTGACCATGCTGTGATCTGTTTCGCTATGCATGTCGGGGGGAGAGTGCCGAGCAAATCTGACACAAAAACCCTTGACTTCCGAAGGGTAGACTTCCCCAAAATGAGGAGACTAGTTTAAAAAAAGCTGAATGGGAAGGTAAAAAGAGTCCAATCTCCCCAGAGTGCATGGAGGCTGTTTAAAACAACAGTAATAGAGGCCCAGCAGGAGTGTATCCCACAAAGGAGGAAGGGCTCGACTACGTCCAGGAAGGTGCCATTTTTCAGCCATTTACAGCCCGGTCCAGCCCAAGGCAACTGCGGTACAATTCAGGCACAATTGCAGCCCAAGTGCTTTAGGCCCGAGTTGTGCCTGAATTGTGCCTGAGTTGGGCTGCAATTGTGACTGAATTGCAGCCCGGTCCAGCCCAAGGCAACTGCGGTACAATTCAGGCACAATTGCACAATTCAGGCACAATTGCAGCCTAAAAGTGGGTGTGTTGGGGGCGTGTCGGGGGTGTGACGGGGGCGGTTACGAATTTTGGTCCGGTTCCAGACACTGGAGAGCCACTGACACGCCCCCTCGAGCCCAACTCAGGCCCAAAATTTGGGCCAGCAAAAAGGGTGGACCCAAATGTGAGGAGACCCATAGGAGCCATTTTACCTTACCCACACCAGCCCTCTCCTGAAAAGTTCTAACACCCTGGGCCCGAGTTGGGCCTGAGTTAGGACCGAACAGGTGTGGCCTAACTCTGGACATGGACCCAAATAGTTACCCTATCAGCACCCAGCCCCACCCAGCCTCTTTCCCACAAAAGCCCAGCCCCAGCCCTCCACTCTCTCTCTCTCTCTCTCTGAGCACGTGGCGTGGGGTTCTGTCCCTCACAGCCACAAAGTGGGACTTTGTTGGTGGAGGGCAAAATTCACAAACACCCCACTTCTCTCTTCTCCTCTCTGCCTCCCTCTAGGGCAGAGAGGGCTGTTCTGCCTGTGGCCAAACTGTTTACTGCTGTGCCTGGGCAGCTGTCTCCATGCAAGTGTTTGCTAACCCATGTCTTTCTCCCAGCCCCTCTCTCCCCCCCCCCATACAGGCAACAACACCAGCAGGTAAGTGCAGGGTTTGTGCTGACATGTGGTCTGACGTCTGCCTCTTTGCATAGAGAAATATAGGTAGGATACATGCCTCTATACCAATGTCTTGTCTCATAGCTGCCTGCATAGCCTGCCATGATATGCCTCTATACCAATGTCTTGTCTCATAGCTGCCTGCATAGCCTGCCATGATATGCCTCTATACCAATGTCTTGTCTCATAGCTGCCTGCATAGCCTGCCATGATATGCCTCTATACCAATGTCTTCTTGTCTCATAGCTGCCTGTATTAATGTGAGCACACAATGCCATGAGTGTGGAACTGTAACCCATATGTAGACACCAGCTGTTCCCCCCCCTCTTTTCTCCACAGGGTCTACCGACAGGTCAGTATTGCTAGGATTGCCATGGTTGTGACCCCCAAGTTGTGTTGTTGTCTCTCTCTTTGACCCCTTTCCCTTACAGGATCATGCTCACTGTACACCCAGGGAAGGAGCGCAGACCAGGCTATGTGTCTCACACCACTCAGCTGTGTTTGATTTCTCTCCCTGCAGACCTTTGCAACTGGCACACTGGCTCCTCTTCAATGGCGATTTTGCATCAATGACATTTTTATTGAAGTGACGCTAAATTGCGTGTGTGTATGCTGGGGCTTTTGTATATGTAACTTTATCCCCAAAGAAATGTCAACATTCTGATTACGCCATCGTACATAGCATTAACAATGTGAAAAGGAAAAGAAAATACTTGTTTCACTGCTTCTGGTACTAGAACAATGCGCATGGGCCTTTTGATTTACATGCTGAGAGCCTAAGGTTTATAATGCAAATTGAGAAAGACCCTGTAATTAGTAGAAATTACAAAGCAGTCCAAGGAAAGAGACTTTTGCAAAGCCAGCAAGGTCCTGGATCAAAAGCCTTCATTTTACAAAATCATTTCCTGGGATTTTTTTTCCTCCCTCAAACTCCATGTCACCCACCCTCATTTCTTAAATTTACAATCCATGTACCACTTTATTCTTTACATACCTCTGCTGCTTTTCAGGGTTGAACGATACTTTACCTTACAAAGTCAGGATGACAAACCAATGTTTTACGAAACATTTCAATTTCACTTAGCCAAGCTTGTACACTGTGCGGTGCCTTAAATCTCTTCCCCATTCACTGCTATCACGACAATATATCCAACACATTCTAAAACACTAACACCACCTGTCCAAGCTGGCATGAAATAGCTTGCAAGCTTTTAATGCTGATTTTAAGGAATTAGAAGCACTGGGTGTGTTATTTATTCAGAGCTTATCTGCAACAAACTACACTGTTTCCAGAAGCACTGGAATGAACCGTGAATATAGTTTGCAGGATGCTCAGCAGAGGTGGTCAATTGTCACCTGTTGTCTACAGCGAAAAAGTCTTTTTCTTTATTTAGAAAGGGTACTACATGGCCTGTTAGATTAATTCAGTTTGGGCTCGTCTATAGTTAAAAATGACAAGAGCATAGTCCTCAGTTTGTCTTTTTTATGTTATTATTATTTTTTGTATATATTTATATTTTATTGATATATTAAAACATAAAAACAATACATATTTCATAAAGTTATAGCAAGCACGAAGGAATACATCCTACTTGCATACTATTCACTATTTTCTACATATAATATCCAACTAAGCCAAAATATGTTATTATTATTAATAGGAAGAATATTTACATACTGGCTTTTCAACAAAAAGTAGTTCACAACGCAGTTTACAGTGCAAAATACAGTAGGCCCTTGGTATCCACGGGAATTTTGGGAAAGGAACCCCCATGGATGCCAAAATCTGTGGATAACCAAATCCACAGTGGGTGGGGCTGTGCGGGTGGGGGTGGTGCCACAATATATTATTTTTAAGCTTCGTCATGGCCCGCCGGCTGCTTCCCACCTTATGTGTGCCTTCCAAAGCCTCCAAACTACTACACACAGGAAAAAAATGACCAGAAGCTACTTCCAGTTCGCATCGTGACTGGGAATTGCTTCCGGTCGCAGATTTTTCTGTTTGCAGCAGTTTGGAGGCTTTGGAAGGCACAAAGGAGGCAGCGAAACATAAAGACAAGGAATTGTGGCGTCCCCATCTCCAGTGGGACTCCTTCTTCCATGGTGCCATCCATGGATATTCAAATTCGTGGATGGCTAATCTGTGGGTGGCTAATCCTTAGATGAGGGGGCCCCAATGTAAATGGTTCCCCAAAGGGCTCACAATCTAAAAAAAAAAGACACAGAAGAGACACCAGCAACAGTCATTGAAAAAGACGCCATGGGTTGAAGAGGGATAGCTGCTCTCCCCTGCTAAATATAAGATGGCACCACTTTAAGAACATAAGAGCCCTGCTGGCAGGGCTGACATGCCGGTGTCGTCGTCATCATCGTCTTCTTCTTCTTCTTCTTCTTCTTCTTCTTCTTCTTCTTCTTCTTCTTCTTCTTCTTCTTCTTCTTCAGAATATTTATATGCTGCTTTTGCAACAAGAGTGCTCACAAAACAATGAAAGAAAGAAATGGTTCCCTGCCCCCAAAGGACTCACCATCTACCAAATAATATATGAGAAACACCAGCAAACAGTCACTATAAATGATGCTATGCTGGAGCGGATAGAGATGGTTGCTCTCCTCCTGCCAAATATGAGGACCACCACTGTAGAAGGTGTCCATGTGCCCAGTTAGCAAGTGTCACTTCCTTTTGTTCCATTCTTCCTTTTCAAATTCAGGGAGTGAGAGGAGGAGCGGTCAAGGTGATGGGAGGCACACTACTAGATAAGGGGAATGGCATTTGGCATGTTGCCCCAGGCTGCACTAGGAGGTTCCGGGCCAGGCCTAGCTGCTGGATCCCATGAGACCCATCTATTTCAGAATTCTCTTTGCCACAGCAGTCAACCAAATGTCTATGGAAAGCCCATAAGCATGAGGAGAAGGCATATCCCTCTCCAGCCATTGCTGGATACTGCACACTGATTGCTCATTGCAACTGATACTGCACACTGCCTCTGAACTAGAGATAGCATGACTAGTAGCCTTTGGACTTGATTCAAGGACAAGAATAACTAAATCCTAGAGCCCTTTTTCTTGATTTTGTACAGGAAGAGGTGTGGACCACCCGAAGCATGCTACAACACTGCTAACATTTTTACTGACTTTAGCAAACAGTGCTCCAATATAAAGGGTGCACTGAAAATAAAGCTGCAGGCTAATCTGCTTCCCGGAAACACACCACACATCCATCGAAGCTATCAATACGGTTGACTTTATTGGGTAATTTGTGTTGTTCTTGCAACACCATTTCATTCACTCCAAGCTAATAGGAGAAAGAGAAAGCCCATCACAGCTAATTCTGATGGTGGAGAAAAAAAGAACTTTTTTGTCTACAGGACAGGCAGGAACATTAGCATTGCCCCCATTGACAAAGATGCGGAAACTAAAATAGCTGCCAGTCTCTGGCTCCTATTGCTGCTCTGACCCTTTATGCTTCTTTATGCTTCTTTGGCTGCATCTAGAAATGGCTCGAAAAGCCACAGGTATGAATTGGAGCATTTCTGTTTGCTTCCAGAAATGCATCAATATTCAAACAATCAGTGGTTTACATAGGATTACTGTGAAGGGCCACAACCTTGCAAAACGTTCTGCAAAAACAATGCTTTTTTTCTTTTTGTTCAGGATCAGACGTAGTTGCAAAGGACTTTGGACTCCCAATGAGCTTTGCACTTATTCATCTCATTATAGCATCTTTTCCAGATACTGTTTGCTGGTGTCTCCCTTGTATCTTTTTATGACCTTCTTTGCAGGGAGGGTGTGTGCCTCTGTGCACCTGAATTCGTCACCCACTGCTGCTTGTGCACCTCCTCCAATTGAGGGCAGGTGGGAGGAAGACGTAGGGGGGAAAAAAAAGCTTCTGAAAATCATGTCTCCATACCTACTTGGTGCTTACGAAGCACCAAGTAGATGAGGAAAGGTGATTTGGAGCCCGCCCACCCCTGCCCTTTGCTTATAAAGATTGCTGCTTGCGGCCTCCTTGGTCCACACCTCTTCTGTTTGAAATGAACAGGCTCAGGGGATGCTGGGAGCCCAGGACCCCCAGCTTGTGCTCATTACAAACAGAAGAGGGGAGAGCAGGGAGGCTGCATGCAGCAATCCTTGTAAGTGAAGGGAAGGGGTGGGCGGGCTCCAAATCACCTTTCCTTATCTACTTGATGCTTTGTAAGTGCAGAGACATGACTTGGAGCTGCAGAAGCTCCCCCCCCCCCACATCTTCCTCCAGCAGCACTAGAAGGCAAAGGAGGCTGTCACGGCTGTGATCCTCTTCCAACTTGCTCCACTAATTTGGTAGTATTGCCAAAATAAAATAATACATTGAAATGGATCAGTTCTTCATTTTTCTAGTTTCATTGGTGGAGGCTCCACCATGGAGCTTACATGTCAATGCACAGGCTGAAGAATATATTGTTGTCACATTGATATATAGGATTCAGAAGACATTTGTTCTTTTGTCTACCATGGATTTTTTTTTCCATTTGTTCCTGAAGAATCTTGAATTGGACCTGGTCAGTCAGTTTACTATGCTGGCATTGGCAACAATCTCCTCTAGTGCTTTACAGAAACCACACAATTAATATAGTGCTTTCTGTTCTTATGCAGTTTTCCATTAAATTGATATTATGCTAAAATGCCATCAACCTAAATAGGAAATTAATTGTGCAGGTTCTTGCATATAAGCCTGCATAATTTTGTGGCTTTAAAAAAATCTACTTATTTCATATTATATCTAATAGTAAATTTCTCTCCAGACCAGAATGGGAAATGGCAGATTCTCACATTTCTCGCCTTTTTGCTGGCAATCTCGGAACCCAGATGCTAAGCACTGGAAAATATTTCTTCCAACAGCAGCATCTGGTACTTTGGCAGATTCCATAAGCAATTTTGTTTAACAGCTTTAAAGCTGCTTCTGGGTCTATTACATGGATAATCTGATAGGCTGTCTGGTCTGACTTGTCCTCCTGGATGCCATATGCCAGCAGCTAGAGAGGCAGTGAACTGTTTGTCCATTAGCCTGGCAATAAAAAGCCAACACACACAGACACACACACACACACACACACACACACACACACACACACACACACACACACATGCATACATGGGCACGCACACACACACACACACACACACACACAGACACACACACACATGCATACATGGGCGCATTCGCATACACGCGTGCACGCACGCGCGCGCACACACACACACACAAGGACCTGCTAAAAAACTTCTCCACTTGGATGCCATTCATCAGTTAGATTCTCACTGATTACTGACCTTCCATAGAAGTGCCAACAACTTACTGTACCTGGAGTTCTGGTAATATATGACAACTCGTGACAGTTTGTAAAATCCCTTGGAAAAGGTGATTTGTGGTAGAATATCAATTTCACACTTGTTATTATGAGAGTGAAAAACATATACTACTACCTATGTGTTAAGAAAGATCATAAGATTATGGGATGAGCATTATAGGGGGCCTATGGCACATCTATCCTTTATATCTCTGTTTAGTTTATGCATGTGTGAGTGAGAATGTGTGTGAGAAAGACATTGATTTATCATTCAGCCCTAGAAATTATGATCGCTGCATGTTCATGAGATTTTTGTATTGCATTTATTTTCTATTTATTTTCATAGTCCACAGATGGCAGCATGAAGTACTGCTGGTGCAGGTTGCTGGGAGTTCTGGACAAAGTCCTGCTTGAGGCCCTCATAGCACCTCCCCTTGCCCCCTATTGGCACATTGGGCAATTGCCCTGCAACCTCCCCCCCCCCCCAGCCAATAAACACACAAGACAAAGGCTTGGGTTAAACTGGACCACTTTATTGAATTAACATGATGGTGAACCTGCAGCAGGGGAAAGTCCTAAAGATTCAACCCCCACCCCACCCCCAGCGTGCAGGCTACTAAACAGGGGGAAACGGTAAAGACCTATATTCCCCCAATCAATCATGAGCGAGACCACCCTGACTCAAAGCTGTGATCCGTCAAGAGATGGAGTGAGCTTATCATGGTCAACCATGAAAGGGTCAGGCAGCTGGACTGTGTAGGCTTCCCCTAGTCCGAAAGCAATTAAGGTTGCCTTTGCAAGTCTTCTCCTGTGATAGGTTAACCTGTAATAAATGTAAGGTAGACTTGTCACTGTCTAGAGATAACACAGCGATTTCTTATTCTTGAAGAAAATCAAAAATAGTGTAGACAAGAAGAAAAGAAGAACAATAACTTTTTTTCTTTAAAAAGCAAGAGATAGGTCTTATACATTCTTTATGACTACAAAGGTTTTATCTTTGTCCTGCATAACATTTTCAAACTTGAATGGAAAATGTTTCAGTGGAAAAGTACAAGAAATATAGAGATTTAGAACACACACACACACACACACACACACACACACACACACACACACACACACACACACACACACACAAACCAATAAACTGGTTCTGATACTTGAGAGATATAGGTTTTAGGAGATTGGTTGTATATATTGTGCCTGTGGGTAACCAAAACCCATTGTTAGCAATGGAAGCAAGCCATCAGGGAATGAGACTTCATGCTGGTCAACCACAAAGCAATCAGAAACTATAAAACAAATGGAGGGGAAAAAATCCCTAAAATGGAGAAAAGCAAGAGACCATGGACATTGGGGTAAATCCATTGATTTTGGGAACATGACTCTCATCAAAGCACTTACAGACTCTCATCAGTGCATCACTCTTTTTTAAAGCTTTAATTTATTGCTGTTTTATTCTCTGTTCTGTAAGCTGCCTTGGATCTCCATTGTGGCAAGAAAGGCAGGAAAGATATGTTTTAAAATAAATGAAGATATATATCATCCATCTCATCACCTGAAATTAATCTCCAGCTTTACTATTAAAAAGACTACTACCGTCTCTCTGTTACTTTTTGTTCTTGTCCTGAGAAGGGAAGCGTGCTCTTCAATTAGTGCTGAGAACAGAACAGAGTAACCACTGGATGTTGAATGTCTAAAAATGAGAGAATGGC
The DNA here is from genome assembly GCA_026170595.1 of Plestiodon gilberti rubricaudatus. NCBI lineage: Eukaryota > Metazoa > Chordata > Lepidosauria > Squamata > Scincidae > Plestiodon > Plestiodon gilberti. Next base: position 46,440,853 of record JANXHW010000002.1, read on the forward strand.
CATGATTAACTCTTCTTCATTCCAGAAGAAATCAAGACCCTGCTTAGCACCTACTGAGCACCTACACAATCAACATGAGTCCACTTCACGTCTTCTGTACTCCTTCTTAAGACTGCCGTAAACTGCAGGTTTGGGGGCTACTATTACACCATCCCCACCATTCCCCCCCCTCTGCCTTTTGTTTTGTTTAGTATTCAGTCTGATGAAGGGTTCTGGAGAATTTGAAAGCTTGTGCAAGAGTTTGTGTCTTTTTGGTTGGTCCTAATAAAGGCATTATTAGATTGTGGCTTTGGGATTTTTTCTCAAGGGCCAACATGACTACCAACTCTTTTTGTAAAAAAAAAATAAAAAAAAAATCACAGTTTTTGTGCTTGCCATATCAGCGACCACATCAGGCAACAGAGAGTGTTGGAGAAGAAAGAGAGGAATGTGAACGAGGATGGAGAAAGATTAGCAGGACGAAGATGGAGAAAGATTAGAATGAAGATGGAGAAAGAAAGATGTCCCTTAGTAGGCATACAGCAGTGACAGGGCAAGGATAGTGTTGGGTGCTCATAGCTTGGAGAATCACAGAGGTTGGCAATTAAGAGGCAAATGGGGATACCTCAGAAACAAGCATTGCCCTGGCACCCCCCCACCCCCCCACAAATGACACGAGACAAGGTCAGGCTTGAGTAAATAGGCCATGTTTATTGACTGATACAACAATATATAATAGCCACTTGCAGTGGAACCCAACTACACCAATTCTCCTCCCCCTTTTAGTGCAGGTACCTACACTGAAGGAGACAAATGCAACTATCATTTCCTCCTTGGGTATCTCCACCCTGGCTCCAATCTAAGGTCACCTTTTGACAATCCCAGCTTTTCCATGTCAAACCTTGGAAAGGAAGTTGAGGCAACCAAATTGTCCCACTTATCCCAAGCCTGACTGCCTTTGAGATAAGACACTGCTATTCAAGCCCAAAGAATCATTAGCCTGCATCTCTGAGTCAAACAGCGTTTTGAGGTAGGTGCTGGTTCTCCATCTGACTCTTGCTTACCTCAGTTGTTGTTCAGTCGTTAAGTCGTGTCCGACCCTTCGTGATCCCATGAACCATATCCCGCCAGGCCTTCCTGTCCTCCACTATCTTCCTGAGTTCGCTCATTTTCATGTTCGTTGCATCGGTGATGCTGTCTAACCATCTCATCCTTGGCCTTCCCCTTCTCCTTTTGCCTTCAATCTTTCCCAGCATCAGAGTCTTTTCCAGAGAGTCCTCTCTTCGCATTAGGTGGCCAAAATATTTGAGTTTCAGCCTTAGTACCTGTCCTTCCAGGGAACAGTCAGGCTGGATTTCATTTAGAATTGACTGATTTGATCTCCTAGCAGTCCAAGGGACTCTCAGGAGTCTTCTCCAGCACCACAGTTCAAAAGCATCTATTCTTCGGCGCTCAGCCTTCCTTATGGTCCAACTCTCGCAACCATACATTGCTACTGGGAACACCATCGCCCTGACTATACGAACTTTTGTTGGCATGGTGATATCTCTGCTTTTTATTATGCTGTCTAAGTTTGCCATAGCTTTCCTTCCAAGGAGTAAGCGTCTTTTAATTTCATGGCTGCTGTCTCCGTCTGCAGTGATCTTGGAGCCCAGAAAAGTAAAATCTGTTACTGCTTCCATTTCTGCCCCTTCTATTTGCCAGGAATTGATGGGACCCGATGCCATGATCTTAGTTTTATTAATGTTGAGTTTCAAGCCAACTTTTGCACTCTCCTCTTTCACTCTCATCAAGAGGCTCTTTAGTTCTTCTTCACTTTCTGCCATTAGGGTGGTATCGTCTGCATATCTGAGGTTGTTGATATTTCTCCCGGCAATCTTGATTCCGGCTTGCGATTCATTCAGCCCTGCATTTCTCATAATGTACTCTGCATATAAGTTAAATAAGCAGGGTGACAATATACAGCCTTGCCGTACTCCCTTCCCAATTTTGAACCAATCAGTTGTTCCATGGCCGGTTCGAACTGTTGCTTCTTGACCCGCATACAGGTTTCTCAGGAGACAGGTAAGGTGGTCTGGTACCCCCATCTCTTTCAGAATTTGCCACAGTTTGTTGTGATCCACACAATCAAAGGCTTTTGCGTAGTCAATGAAGCAGAAGTAGGTGTTTTTTTGGAACTCTCGGGCTTTCTCCATGATCCAGCGCATGTTGGCAATTTGATCTCTAGTTCCTCTGCCTCTTCGAAACCCAGCTTGTACGTCCGGTAGTTCTCGGTCCACGTACTGCTGAAGCCTAGCTTGTAGGATTTTGAGCATAACCTTGCTAGCATGTGAAATGAGTGCAATTGTACAGTAGTTTGAACACTCTTTGGCACTGCCCTTCTTTGGAATTGGAACGTAAACTGACCTTTTCCAATCCTTTGGCCACTGCTGAGTTTTCCAAATTTGTTGGCATATTGAGTGCAGCACTTTCACAGCATCATCATTTAGGATTTTAAGTAGCTCAGCTGGGATATTATCATCTCCACTAGCTTTGTTGTTAGTAATGCTACCTAAGGCCCACTTGACTTCACTCTCTAGGATGTCCGGCTCTGGGTCAGTGACCACACCAGCGTGGTCATCAGGAACATTCAGATCTTTCTTGTATAGTTCTTCTGTGTATTCTTGCCATCTCTTCTTAATCTCTTCTGCTTCTGTTAGGTCCTTGCCTTTTTTGTCCTTTATCATGCCCATCTTTGCACAAAACGTTCCCTTGATATCTCCAATTTTCTTGAAGAGATCTCTAGTCCTCCCCATTCTGTTGTTTTCCTCGATTTCCTTGCATTGTTCATTTAAGAAGGCCTTCTTATCTCTCCTTGCTATTCTCTGGAACTCTGCATTCAGTTGTTTATATCTTTCCCTTTCACCCTTGCTTTTTGCATTCCTTCTTTCCACAGCTATTTGTAAAGCCTCATCTGACAGCCACTTTGCTTTCTTGCATTTCTTTTTCTTTGGGATGGTTTTCGTTGCTGCCTCCTGTACAATGTTACAAACTTCCGTCCATAGTTCTTCAGGCACTCTGTCTACCAGGTCTAATGCCCTAAATCTATTCTTCACCTCCACTGTATACTCATAAGGGATATCGTTTAGGTCATATCTGACTGGTCTAGTGGTGTTCCCTACATTCTTCAGTTTAAGTCTGAATTTTGCAATAAGACGCTCATGATCTGAGCCACAGTCAGCTCCAGGTCTTGTTTTTACTGATTGTATAGAGCTTCTCCATCTTTGGCTGCAAAGCACATAATCTATCTGGTTTCGGTATTGACCATCTGGTGATGTCCATGTGTAGAGTCGCCTCTTGTGTTGTTGGAAAAGAGTGTTTGCTATGACCAGCGTGTTCTCTTGACAGAACTCCGTTAGCCTTTGCCCTGCTTCATTTTGCGCTCCAAGGCCAAACTTGCCTGTTGTTCCGTTTATTTCTTGATTTCCGACTTTAGCATTCCAGTCTCCTATGATGTAAAGGACATCTTTTTTGGGTGCTAGTTCTAGAAGGTGTTGTAGTTCTTCATAGAACCGGTCAACTTCATCTTCTTCGGCATCAGTGGTTGGGGCATACACTTGGATTACTGTAATGTTGAATGGTTTTCCTTGGATTCGAACTGAAATCATTCTGTCGTTTTTGAGGTTGCACCCCAGTACTGCCTTTCCCACTCTTTTATTGACTATGAGGGCTACTCCATTTCTTCTGAGGGATTCATGCCCACAGTAGTAGATATGATGGTCACCTGACTTAAATTCGCCCATGCCCGTCCATTTTAGTTCGCTGATTCCCAAGATGTCAATGTTCAATCTTATCATCTCATTTTTGACCACATCCAGCTTGCCTTGATTCATAGACCTCACATTCCATGTTCCTAAGCAGTATTGCTCCTTGCAGCATTGGATTTTCCTTTCAACCTCAGACACATCCACAGCTGGACGTCCTTTCGGCTTTGGCCCAGCCGCTTCACTCTTTCTGGGTCTACTTGGAATAGTCCTCCGCTCTTCCTCAGTAGCATATTGGACACCTTCCGACCTGAGGGGCTCATCTTCCGGCGTCATATCTTTTAGCCTTTTGGTACTGTTCATGGGATTTTCTTGGCAAGGTTACTGGAGTGGGTTGCCATTTCCTTCTCCAGTGGATCACTTTTAGTCAGAACTCTTTGCTACGACCTGTCCGTCTTGGGTGTCCCTACACGGCATAGCTCATGGCTTCTTTGAGTTACGCAAGCCCCTTCGCCACGACAAGGCAATGATCCATGAAGGGGTGCTTACCTCAGGGTGCACACCAAATCCCTAATCCTACTCCCTATAGGATCCTACTCCACCATACCTGCCATTCATCTCTCCAAACTGGGAGAATGGGCAGCAAAATGGCAGATGCGCTTCAATGTAAGTAAGTGCAAAGTGATGCACATTGGGGCAAGAAACCAAAATTTCACGTATAAGCTAATGGGTTCTGAGTTGTCTGTGACGGATCAAGAGAGAGATCTTGGGGTGCTGGTGGACAGGTCGATGAAAGTGTCGACCCAGTGTGCGGCGGCTGTGAAGAAGGCCAATTCCATGCTCGGGATCATTAAAAAAGGGATTGAGAATAAAACGGCCAATATCATTCTGCCTTTGTACAAATCGATGGTAAGGCCACATCTGGAGTATTGTGTCCAGTTCTGGTCACCACACCTCAAAAAGGATATAGTTGAATTGGAAAAGGTGCAGAAAAGAGCGACCAGAATGATTCGTGGGCTGGAGCACCTCCCTTATGAGGAAAGGCTACAGCGTCTGGGGCTTTTCAGCCTAGAAAAAAGGCGCATGAGGGGGGACATGATTGAGACTTATAAAATTAAGCATGGGATGGAGAGAGTGGATAGAGGGAAATTCTTCTCCCTCTCGCACAACACCAGAACCAGGGGACATGTACTAAAATTGAGTGGAGGGAGAGTTAGAACAGACAAAAGAAAATATTTCTTTACCCAGCATGTAATTCATCTGTGGAACTCCTTGCCACAGGATGTGGTGATGGCATCTGGCCTAGATGCCTTTAAAAGGGGTTTGGACAGATTCATGGAGGAAAAGACCATCACAGGTTACAAGCCATAAGCAACCTCCTGGTTTTAGAAGTGGGTTTTCTCTGTGCCAGGTGCAAGGGAGTGTCAACAGGAAACAGGTTATCTTGTTGTCTTGTGCTCCCTGAGGCATCTGGTGGGGCCACTGTGTGACACAGGAAGCTGGACTAGATGGGCTTTTGGCCTGATCCAGCAGGGCTCTTCTTATGTTCTTATGTTCTTATGTTCATGACCATCCTGACTCAACACCACATCCTGGCGACACTCTGGGGTAGTTGAACAAACCCTCTACCAACAGCCAATCAAGCAAGGAGCAGAAAATTCATTCCAAGAGTAACCGGACTATCCTGCTGGGTGGGCTGGCTAGGTACACAATACTGCCCAGACCTGGACTCCCGGGGCATTCATTCCAAATGCTGTTCAGGTGCTGACCCATTCACCAATCAGGTGCAAGCCCACAGCCTTGCCCTGTGCAGGGGCAGGACCAGGGGCAGGACCACCAAAGATGCCCCTCCTCCATATTGTCGGCACAGGAGCAGCATTCTCTGCTTTCACTAATAAGTAATTGGTAATAAGTAATTTACACCTGGGATAATTTTTCCATGAATTTTTGGGCATATTTGCTAAACCCTACATCTATCCCTAGAATCCCTAGATAAGTGTGTGCTTAGAAAAGGCTCAAGACATTCATGTGCTTTGTCATTCAGAGTGCAGATGCATGACAAGAATATTTTCTACATGCCATTGGTCACTGTAGTTTTACACGAGCAAAATAGTCAACATACAGCCAGTCTGAAGAAGACAACCTACAAACTCTTTACTTTTCCTTATGATGAGCCTTGTGGAGTTTTTGATCTGCTATAGGTTTCATCATATATGATACACTGCGCAATCCTGCGCAACAAAACGGTGACAGAACGAGCATTCCATCGCTGGGTGACGTCGCAAATGTGCCGTAAAGCACGTTTGCGATGACTCTTGAGCATGCAAGGCCAGCTCAGAGGCCGGCCTCCCTTGCTCCGGCACCGAAACGCCCCAGCAGCCGTCGGACCAGGTAAACCAGGATCCGGCGGGGGGGGGGGCGGTTTGCCGGGCAAGGGAGGGGGGTCATTGGCTTAGCCGTCCTGGGAGAGGGCGGGGGATGGCCTCAGCCATATCCTGGCCCCTGCCGGGCGGCTAGGCAGTTACACGGCCTCCTCCGACTTCTGCCAGCGATTTCGCTGGTGGAAATCTGAGGAGGCCGATAGGGCCTGCCCCGTTTTACACTTGGGGAAGGGGACGAGTGTCAAAACGGCCGCCGGTGCACAGGATCCGGCGGGCGGCCCTGGGCCACCGGCCGGATCCTTATGCAGGATTGCGCTGACAGTTTGTTACTGGGCCTTGGCCAGATTTACAACTGAAACATGCTAAGTTTCGAAGGAATAACTTAGAAGAGATTTGTTATTCATTACCCATAAATGAATAAATTACATTTAGCTTCATTTTGCTGTACTTCTGTCCTTTAGTTTAACACCATCTTTCTGCACCACATGCGGTCCCATGATTTTAAAAAGTGGTTCATAAAGACTATAATCATTAGGAATGAATCCGTCTGTTACATATTAAAAGGACTCTGAAAAAGTAAACCAACACATGGGATTCCAACCAAATCAATGAATGCATATTAATATTTTCCACATAATCACATTTTAGCATAAATCATATTTGCTTCATTAAATACAAACATGAATATCCAGACAGGTGTGAATCTATAATAGGAATATAATATCTACAATAGCACATTAATTTAGTTATTTACTGTATTGCAGTTCTCTGTCAACAGGGGGCATCTAAACTAGAAGGCAACAAATATAACAAAATAAATGCAATACAGCAATTTGAAGTATCTGTATAAAATCCATTCAAAAAAACAACGGACATTAGAAAAACACAACGTAAAACACAAACACATGAAACACAAAATTTGTCCATAGACACTCCTAAAAACAACTTATAGTAAAAAGCACAACCATGAGGAGATCCATAAATCCAGAATAAGTACTAACTCAAATTATTCTCAGCCATGAGAATGAATGCTAAATATCCACATTTTCACCAGCCATCCAAATGTCACAAAAGAGATGGTCAAACAAAGTTCAGTAGGAAACAAATCCCAAAGTGTTCGCACATTACCCCCGGATCCCCGGAATAATGAGGTGAGACGACAAGCTGGAGTTATTAAGGGCCACTTTATTTAACTTACAACATCAACAAAACTGCAGCGGGGCAGCCATGGTTACCGTGCAGGCAGAATTGGGGAAAACTTGGCTCGCTGCCTAATTTCCCTGGGCGACCTGGATGACCGCACGGGCGTGGCGCCTGACTCCAGGCTGTGGCTCAGTTTCCACTAAGCCCGCCTATCATGGCCAACCCCGTGGGGTCGAGACAGCCGGCCTTCGGGACCCTCAACTACCCAATCGTCCCGACAGACCAGTGGCTAAAGTTGCCAGCCTGCCTCAGCGGGCTGGTCATTTCCCAGCTGAGCGGTTCTGGGTTCAATAGCCACCTTGCTGCCTCAGGCGCACGCCAACTACAAACCTACCCACGGACTTGCACTACACGGATCACACCTATCAGTGACCGGGAGACCTATTTAAACCCGGCCCGAGCCGCAGTCCGGGGTAGGCGAAAACGGTGGCCGGCCAGGTGCCAATGAGCAGGCCACCAAAAAATTCCTACCCGGTCCCAAACGGCAACCAGACAAGCATCGGACTGAAAGCTGGGCGGGCTGGGTGGGGTCGAGCGGCTCAGCGGCGGACTGAGGGAGGGGAAGGGCCAGCGCGGCTTCAACCCCGCGCTGGCCCCGCCCCCCGACAGCAACCCGGCCAATCGCAGAGGGCAGCCCATCGCCTCGCCCCGCCGGGGCCCAGGGCAAAACGGGCGGCCAACGCAATGGCTGGCCACCCCCATTACCCCCGGATCCCCGGAATAATGAGGCGAGACGACAGGCTGGAGTTATTAAGGGCCACTTTATTTAACTTACAACATCAACAAAACTGCAGCGGGGCAGCCATGGTTACCGTGCAGGCAGAATTGGGGAAAACTTGGCTCGCCGCCTAATTTCCCCGGGCGATCTGGATGACCGCACGGGCGTGGTGCCTTACTCCAGGCTGTGGCTCAGTTTCCACTAAGCTCGCCTATCATAGCCAACCCTGTGGGGTCGAGACAGCCGGCCTTCGGGACTCTCAACTACCCAATCGTCCCGACAGACCAGTGGCTAATGTTGCCAGCCTGCCTCAGCGGGCTGGTCATTTCCCAGCTGAGCGGTTCTGGGTTCAATAGCCACCTTGCTGCCTCAGGCGCACGCCAACTACAAACCTACCCACGGACTTGCACTGCAGGGATCAAGCCACCAGGGGCCGACAGCCTAGCGCTTGTCGGCCGCCGCCCAATCAGGAGCCAGAAGGGCCCGAAGTCCCCGCTGCAGATCAGACAAGAACAAGTGCAAACCGGAAGGGGAGAGGTGAACTCCGTCACCCCGGAACAAATGAGGAAGGTTCCAGACGATGCCATCGTGAGGAATCACTGCCCCGCCCAGTCGCACCACCACCCGCCCCAGGTAAGCGGAGGTCCTTTTCCGAGCCAGGTCAATCCTGCGCAAACTACGAGCATGCCGCCAAACGCGGCGCGGCAGCCAACAGGACCAGAGAACCATTGTCCCAGGACAGTTTCGTGCCAACTGCATCAAATCAGAACGGGCCTGAAGCCTCAAGGAAGCTGACTTCCTCTGGCCCAGGTCGTTTTCTCCTAAATGTAAAACCAGGACCTGAGGCGGGGGGGGCAGAGCGAAGAACCTCAAAGAAGAGCGGCAGGAACTGGCTCCACAACATGCCCCGCTTGGCCACCCAGGACACACTTGCGACGTCACCCAGCCGTAGTTGGGTGCCAAAGTCACCGGCTGCGGCCCACTTCCTGGCCCAGAAGATGATTGAATGTCCGAATATCAGCACACCCGCGGGTGCAGCGCCAGGGCAACCTGCCAAAAGGAAACAACAGTCAGACATGAACCATAACCACAACTGCAGGCGACCAACGGGCACGCCCAAGGGCACACACGGCACCAACAACAACGTATTCGGCCTAGGGGTACAGCCGGGAGATTCACAGGTATCCACCAGCCAGCCCAGCGTGCCAAGGTCGCAGCCAAGCGCACACAGCTACTTACCGCGCACTAGCGCACGTAATACTTGAACGCCTGGGACCTCCATCTCCCAATCCTCCGAATGGCTTCAACCGAAAACCCGGCAGCCGCCGCAGCGGAAGCAGCCCCGATGCGGAAGGAGTGGAGAGAATAGCCGTCCCGAGGGATGCCCATCCAGTCCAGACTCCGATAGAAGACCGCCCGGAACTGGTATAAGGACAGAGGGCTGCCATCTTGGTGGACGAACAGGGGGCCCAGGACCAAGGGTCTTACCAAAAGAAATTCCCGCAACGCTCCGACAGGGCATATTACTGGATTCCTGGCCTTTGAGAGCCTGATTTTTTGCCCCCACCCCCTCTGATCAGTTTTAGATATACGGAGGAAGAGCATGACCTGACCCGCTTCCAAAGTGACGTCTCCCAGTTGTAAAACACGCTCGTCGGCCACCGCCGCAGAGGCAGAAAGGACCTCGCCCGGGCAGAACGCACCAAAAAACAATGTGAGGGCCACGGCCTTGAAAAGGGTAGCCTCCTGCGCCGAAAAGCACAAGTGCCGAAACGCCAGGCAGAATCCGTGAAGCATAGTTCCCGACACCGGTTTCCTGCGATCAAGTTGCGGAGGGCGTGCCCGCCGGAAGCCCTCCAGCATTTTCCGGACCCGAAAATCCTGCGTGGGGTCCGCCCAGCCCCTGGCCTTAGAGTAAAAAGCCAAGGCAGCCATGTAGACCGCAATGGACCTTGCCGATAGGCCAAGATCCTGGAGATTCAGCAGGAACTGCATAAGGTGTTCCGTGGGAATGGGCCAAGCGAGGGGCAACCCTACCAGCCCCCTAAAGACATCGAACTCACTGGTCTTGGCCCAGTAGCTCCGGCGAGTGGACGGGGCTAGGGACGACCATATAGCGCCCTGGGCTCAACGGAGCCAAGGCTCCACAGCCACTGGGGCATAGGGTCCGGCTCCCTGGAGGCCTCCGGTGCCAGGCGTCGAAAAAGCTCCACCTGAAAGCGAGAAAGAGCGTCAGCAACAGAATTCGAAAGGCCCGGAACATGACGGGCAAGGAACAAGCAATTAAGCTTCAACGCCTGAAGGACAAAAACCCTGACCAAGCGCATTACCCTCGGGGACCGAGACGTTTGACGGTTAACCACGTGCACCAAGTTGTCACACCAAAAGCGAACCGTGGAGTCTCTAAAACTATCCGCCCACAAATGAAGAGCCACAATAACTGGGAAAAGTTCTAAAAACGTCAAGTCCCGTGTAATGCCGTGCTGGGCCAAGGTGCGCAGCACCAACGGCCCCGAAAATACAGGCCGAACCCAAACCCGCCTGCTGCATCAGAGTGGACCTGCAGCTCGGCCTCCAACACCTGCTCCGATCTCCAAAAGGAAAGGCCGTTAAAATCCCGGAGGAACGTAAGCCACATAAACATGTCAGAACGCATGGCAGAGGTCACCCTAATCCTGTGATGAGGCAGCCGCAGGCCCTTAATGGCGTCGCAATGCCGGCGCAAAAATGCCCGGCCCGGCGCAACCACCCGGCAGGCAAAATTCAAATGCCCTATAATGACCTGCAGCTGCCGGAGAGTGAGCTTGCGAGCCTGCACCCCTTCCTGCAGCAGAGCAACAAGCCTAACAAGCTTATCAGACGGCAGCCTGCTACAGGCAGCAACCGTATCCAATTCGATGCCCAGAAAAATTAGCTTTGTCACTGGACCCTCCGTCTTGTCATGGGCCAAAGGAACTCCAATCTCGCCGCAAATCACCTGAAATGTTTCCAAAAGGAACACACAATCGCGCGATCCAGCAGCCCCAATGAACAGGAAACCATCAAGATAATGAGCCATGTGGGGAAGCCCTGACCTAACGTGAACCAACCACTGTAAAAAGGAAGAAAATTTTTCAAAAGCTGAACACGACACAGAACATCCCATCGGCATGGCCTTATCAACATAATACAACCCCTCAAACTGGAAACCGAGCAAAGGAAAATCGTCGGGGTGCACGGGCAGAAGGCGGAAGGCAGACTCAATGTCGGCCTTTGCCAAAAGCGCACCCACGCCTGCTGACCTAACCAAGACAATAGCCTCATCCAAAGATGTGTACCGGACAGAGCAAAGATGGTGGGGTATGCCGTCATTCACCGACACCCCCCCTCGGGAACGAGAGGTGGTGAATCAGGCGAAATTGCCCCCGCGCTTTTTTTAGGCAGTATGCCGAGGGGAGAGACAACCAAATTGGTGCAAGGCGGGTCAACAAACGGACCACCCACTCGTCCCAACGCAACCTCCTTAGCTATCTTGGCACGCACAACAGTCTCCATTCCCACTGTGGAACGCAGATTCCGGGACTGCCGGGGGGCGGAGGGCGGTGGCGCGGGAATCCGAAAACCAACGCGGAAACCGTCAAACAAGTAAGCCACATCATCCCTCCGGGGATAATGCTCAAGAAGCGCGGCCAAACGCTCCAACCTAATCGGAGAGGGGGCCTTTGCCAGCAGGGAGGGGCGGCGGGGGGAGCGCCTTTCCTGCCCCCCCTGGCCTGGCCCTTGGCACCCTGTCGAAACCACGCCATCTTGTGACAGGCGGAGACAGCGTGCTTCGCGCCGCACAGACTGCACGCGTGGGCAAAGACACATCCGGCTTTACCGCACTTACCGGTGGAGTTAAACTCGTAACACACACGGGGGGGGGGTTGAACCCCCTGTATGCCACCAGGAGCTTTTGCCTGCGCACCCGCATTCCTGGCGATCAGATGACCGCTGTCAGCGCGGTCACCGAGCACCGGACGGGAGGGAACCACAATTTGAACCCACAACTCCCATTGCGGCACGCGCCAGTCCAGGGCGGGGTCGTGGGCGGCTCTTAAACGAAAGTGTTCATCATAACTTAGTCAGGCGGGGCCCGCATAATCCTTGTAAGCCTTGTGCACTATATCGAGATACTTGACCAAGGCGGGAGCCCGGGCCGGGTGAGCTTGTAAGACCACAGCAAAATAAATAAAAAAACCATTCAACCAATTAATCCAATTTTTATCAATACGCTGTTTCTTAACAAGCTCCAGATCCCGAGCCAGGTCGCCCACCCGCAGCACCGGCTCGGGCTCAGAGTGCAACAAGCTGAAAATGTCAATAAACTCACCCCGCCAAATTTTTTCCTTGACCGAGATGGCCAGGTGCCCGCCAAGCGGAAGTGCCAGGTCCCCATAGGAGGAGCGAGGGCGTTCCGCACCACTCCCCTATGGCGTCTGCGCAGGGGCGCCCACTGGAGTGCACCAAGCACCAGGCCACCCGTGCGCGTAAGCAGTACCATCCACCGGGGAAAAAGCGGACACCTGCCACGGGGAGGAAAAGCCCTGCACCAAGGGAGGCGTGCCCCAACATGGGAAGCACTGGGCGGCAGGCGCCACACCAACTCCAGGCATGACCCCCGCTGGCCCCGCCCCCTGAACAGGACCCCCCCAACCAGACCAGTACGGAAGGGCAGGATATGAGGCGGAACCGCCTTCCTCCATGCCACCCCTGGGGTCCCAAACGCTAGTAACAGCCGCTGGCGTAGTGTCCTGCTCACCTGAGGAATCAACGGGGATAGGGGGGCGGCCCGCTGGACACCTGGGCACCCTCCCCCCCGCGGCGGGTACCGCCGAAGTGGTGACAGAAGGGGGTACAAGAGCCTCCTTCCCCTTCCCGTCAAGTGCATCCACCCTGGAAAATAATAATTTCAGCCTGTTACCACGACCCTGCCTGGTAAATTGACGTTGGGGAGGCACCCCAGTGGAAGCCTCACCCCCATCCCCCTTGCCCGCCTCACGCAGCTGGCGTTCTTTTTCAAGTGCCTCCACCCTCGCAATAAGGGCACGCAATTGCCCGGAATCCTCCTCTTCATCGGAAGAAGGTGGCTGCTGTGGGGCAGGGGCGGGCCTCTTAGGGGCTTTCCCACCCTTCTTTTGATTCCGTTTAGGCATGAGGACCCAAGGGCAGGCAGTAAGTAGGGAAGAACAGGTGTGTGCTCTTGTGTAAACAAATACGGAACCAACTGCCTCCAGGCAGGATGAACGCTGGCGAATAAGCGGGCGCGCCAGCAGCCCCAACGAGCCAAAGTCCCACGACGTCCCTCACCGACACGCTCCTCCAAACCTGCAGCCGTCGCTCCAACCTATGTCCCAAAAAACGCGGAGGGAGAGCCTTGCTCTCAAGCCTCTCCGTGGCCCGCCGAACTCGCCCCGAAGCGGCGCGCAGCCAGCTGAGCAGTGGAGCCCCGTGCTGCAAAAAAGCCGAGGCCCAGCTGCGCAACCGCTTGCACGCACCCTCTGGTCAATCGGCTCAGCGGCGGACTGAGGGAGGGGAAGGGCCAGCGCGGCTTCAACCCCGCGCTGGCCCCGCCCCCCGACAGCCACCCGGCCAATCGCAGAGGGCAGCCCATCGCCTCGCCCCGCCGGGGCCCAGGGCAAAACGGGCGGCCAACGCAATGGCTGGCCACCCCCAATCACAGAGAAACCACAGCCTGGCAAGTCTGTTAGTCACTTCTGACAGAATTGGGATGTGGAGTGGTGCCTATCCCAAAAATATAATGGGGCAAAGATGCACACAGAGGAGGATGTGATCCCTAAGCGCTGTAGTCCCCAGAACATGTACTATCTACACAGCTAGCCCACCCATGGGGCTGGGTAAAGCTACTGTCTCGAGTGGTGGACTGGAATAGCCAGCAAACTGACTGGGACTGCCCTGTCCACTGCTTGCTGGACTGCTCTACCTGGTTGCTGCCTGCTCCATCCTCTTCTTGCTTACTGTCCTGGGCAGCATATCTTCACCTCCTCCAGTATCCAGTGATGTAGACTTCAGACTCGAGTCTGACTTGACTTGACTTGACTTGGACTTGACTCGGCAATTGTAAAAGACTCGACTTGAGACTTGGAGCCTTTTACGACAAGTCGAATTTTATTCAGGTTTAAACCCGTTTCCCCATTAAATAAATAGGGACTCGCAACTTGCAACCGAAGACTTGGGACTTGAGGGCAAAGACTTGGGACTTCACTTGGGACTTGGACCCAGAGACTTGGGACTTGGCTTGAGACTTTGAGTCAGAGACTTGATCCACATCCCAGTACCTCTGTCAAAGATTGCAACAGAGAAGCTGGAGGATGTTAGCAGCCAATGTGATCCTGTTCCCTAGCCTTCCAAGAGAGCAATGGGGTGGACAGGATTGCTGTTCCTCATCTGCCCATCATCTCCACATGATCCTCAGAACAGATCAAGCAGAGAGAAACCTCTTCCATTGCCAGGATCCTCTCCACTTGACCGCTTTGGAGGATGTGGGTGGCAGAGACACAGGGACACAGGGCAGAGGAGGCAACGAGGCGGTGATGATGGTAGTGACTGAGGATGGGGTATGTGCGTGTTGAGCAAGGGGTGGAAATTAGGCATCATTTCAGGTGCCACTTCAGTTTGGGCCAGGCCTGACATCCTGAAACATAGCCAACACTTCAAATGATGCATGAAAGCAAGAAAGGAAACAATCAGCTGAGCCACAGGTAGTCATTGTCAAGAGGTGAGTAGCAGTAACCTGCAATAGCTGAAGTATCCAAATTACCATCAAAACCAACCCAATGAGCACAACACATGAGGGATGGTGGCCAGTTCCTTCTCTGAGAGCAGTGGTAGAAGCTAGTTCCTCAACTTAAGCTGATGAGTCACCACTCCCACCAGAGAAACCAAAAGCAATGCAGGGTTCTGGAGAAACCTCATGTGGTATACCCTTACTCCTTAGGGTGTTTGTCACCCCATCCCAAACAAGTTTAAGTGATAAGTAAAACCTACCAGTATAATCTCTGTCTCAATTGGATTAGACTTCAAACCTCATACAATCCATTATAGCACTAAGGCTATTTGATGAAAATGAAAAACAGAACTGGGAGCTCAATCCTATCTATTCCCCCGTACCAAATGCAGCAATGCCAAAATAGCTAGTGCTGCATCCCACCGGGGGGGGGGGATTGTGGAGGTCTCCTTTGGGTAAGGGAACATCCGGTAAGGGAACATCCGTACCCTTACACAGGGGTAAGCCTCTACAGCACGGAGGGGTCTACTCAGACCTGTGCTAGTGAATTTGCTGGCGCAGGTCCAGGTGGACCTGTGCTGCAGGATCCAGTCCGGGAAGGGGGCTACGATTTGGTGGCCACCACTGCCGCCGAACCCACCCCCTTCCTGGATCCAATCCTCCCTTCCTCCTCCCCCACATCACTGCCCCATTCTGCCCTCCCCCACCCTTTCCCACCCCTGTTCTGCCTTCCCCATCCTCTCCGCCTCCCTCGCTGTCTTACCTGCCTTGTTGGATGGCCGATGATCTCCTGATACTCATGGAAGTCTCTGGCCTTCCCACCAGCACTCCAGCAGCACACTACTACTGCTGGGAATGGTTTTACAACTGCCGTAAGCAGTTCCGCCAGCACTATGAGCCCATAGGATTGGGCTGTGGGTGTCATCAGCATATTGATGGACAATAATTCTATTGTGGAGGGGCTGTGGTCTAGAGGTGGAGCAGGTGTTTTGCATGTAAAAGGACTCAGGGTAAATACCTGGTGTCTCCAGATAGGACAGGGAAAGATCCTTTCCTAAAACCCTGGAAAGTCATCTAGTCATTGCAGACAATATTGAGATAGACAGGCCAATGCAGTTTTCTATGTTCCTTTCGCTATGGTTGCATATAGGTATTAAAGAACAGGGGATGGGGACAAGGTGGAACCCTGTCATTCTTCATAGTTCAAAGTTCAATAAGGGCATGACAGGTTCAGCACAGATACTGAGGGACACTCTCAGCATAGATATGTCCCTAGCAGCAATAGCTGAGCGAACCATAGCACCAACCCTAAGACCACCGTTGCCAGCTCAGTCATTCTCTTTTAATATTCAAAACCAACACTGTTTTACTTTTTCTTACATGATCAACTTCTATCAAATTTCTTTTTCAAGTCTTGTCTTCTTCTTTTTAGATTGCATTAATTAATTAAATTACAGTATAAGACCACTATGATTTACACTCCTATATTAAAAGTGTAGGTTTTAATATAAAAGTTCGACTTACATTTATAAGTCTGCAAGAATAATTTAGATGGACATTTACTTTCAGTAATGGGATAAAGGACTGTTTAATGGACATAACAGAATAATTTCTAATATAATACTTAATTGAGAAGTGCAGATTATAATGAATATGCTACTCAGTCCTCCCTGTAGAGGGTTTCAATGAAAATCTTTGTTGTTGTTGTTGTTGTTGTTGCTGCTGCTGCTGCTGCTGATGATGATGATGACGACCTTAAATTGCTAATACAGGGAGGCCCCGTACCCACAGATCCACTATCCGTAGATTCACTTATCCGTGGATAGCGGGGAGCCTCCCCCATGCCCATTACCTTAATTAAGGTGTCCATAGACAAATATAATGAGAAGAATTCCAATTCCGTCAGAAGGAACCACCTTAACACAGCAGAGGTGTCGCTACGGTGGGGGCGGTACTGTAAGTTCCACACCATCCTAGTCCCCACTTACTCCCCTGCCCCCTCGCCATCGGAGCCATTCAGTGCAGTGAAGGCAACGGGCAGGGAGTCTTCTGCCTGTTGCCTTCGCCGCACTGAATGGCTCCAACGGCGAGGGGGCAGGGCCACCTCGTACCGGGGAGTAAACGGGGACTAGGATGGCGTGGAACTTACAGTACCACCTACACCGTAGCGACGCCTCTGAAACACAGGAAGTCTTGCACCTTGCACTTTCAACACCCCTCTCTATATGCCTTATGTAGTAGTCACCCACAAGGGGTCAAAGAGAGCTTCTGTGACCAGATCATGCCATCATATGTTACTTCATACTCAGAGCTCACTTTTTTTCACTTTGTGGACACAGTTTACACCACCTTTCAGCCAATTTCCAAAAGCTTGATAGATACACTACAAATTGTGACCGCAATGTCACTTCATTATGTTTTTCCATTATGTGATAATCGAGTTCACCTCACTTCTTTTCTTATTAGGTTTCACACTGTCACTTCACCAGGCACTCAGGGAAGAGACAAGTCATACCACATCCAGTCCACATCTCTCCATCTGCAAACGTTTGCATCAATCAACCTAGATTTTAGAAAAACTTATACAGTACTAAGAAATAATATTAGCAATGTGGTGTTGCATTGTCATGATAATAGAGTTACGGTCAATCCTGCCTAATGTTAGGCTGGCAGAGCGAGTGCTCCGACGGTCTATGGTGTCGCAAAAGTGCCATAAAGCACTTTCGCGGCACCATGAGAGTAAGCGGCGCCGGCATGGAGGCCAGCATCACTCACTCCACTGCCCTACACAACCCATGCTACTGGACGCAGGTAAGTGCTGTGCAAGGCGGTGGGAGAGCATGGGGAGAGCAGGCCGGGGTGGTGGGGGAGGGGACGATTGACTGGCCAGGCCCGGAAGGGGAGCAGGGATATTGGTGGCATGCTCCTCCATATTCCCATCCCCTTCCCAGGCTGGGCTGGCCTTACACGGCCTCCTCAGACATGCATCAGCTCCAGAGCTGGCGTCCATCTGAGGAGGCCCATTGGGGCCTCCGGGGCTTACACTGGGGGAAGGGGACAAATGAAAACTCATTCCTTGAGTGACCAGCAGCCCAAACCAGGCACCAGAGAAAGTCAAGTGTTGCCATCACTTGGGTTAACCCCATGAAACTGGCCATTTTGACCAACAGAATCTTCTTCCTTATATTTGCCGCTCTGTAATTCCAACAGAAAACCTACGTGGCCTACATGGCATGTGCCATCGGCTCATAAATATCTCCTTTCCCTTTCAGAATCCGTACCAACCACACGCAGAAAAGCGCGAGGCATTCCCAGGCTCAGAAGCTTTGGGAGTGCCTGCAGTATCAACGCCCCGCTCCAAATTTGGCACCTCCTCTCCCTCTGGTCCTTGTGAGGCAAGGTGAGCTCCGGTGCGACCTGCATCCCGCATAGGATGCAGCGGCCGGCCCTTTAGGCCGGCTGTCGCACCTTGCACAGTGTCACTGCCCGTGCCGATAACAACCATCAGTTATGGAGATCAGAAACTAGTGTTTACAGGATCAAGTATTGGTAATCATTGTTATTTCTTAGTGTTGCGAGCAGACATAATTTTGTAACAATTTTTTTATGCTTTTATTTTGATAGGAAAAATAGTCAAGGCTACTTTAGAGAATATTTTTGTTCCATGTTGTTAGTTCAGCAATTCCAGTCAAAGACAAGGTTATGATGGTCACCCCAAAGTATTATTTTGCCAGTGTGCACCTTTGTAAAATATGATTTTGGCTGAATTTCAGATGGACATTTTTTTCCTTCTGAAAATGAAAGACTGTTCCTGAGACCACCAACTGATAGGTCATCTCTCAGCATGATGGCTCCTAGAATTTTTGAGCAGGTTGTATGCATAAAGACAAGCACCACATCAAAAGAATCTCACAGGCTGTTGAAACTCTAAGACCTTCATGTCCTTGGCCTGCTTATGACTTACAGGAGGCATAAATATGGCTTGGGGATTGGGAGAGAAAACCTAGCATGTGCAGATCTTCAATTGTCAATTAGAAAGCATCATTGAATCTGTAACAAACACACCAAGGGCATGTTTGTCTGCAAAAGAAAATATGAAAATAGACAGTCCCCAATGAGTTGTAAGAGATGCCATAGATCTGTAATTCATGACACTTGAGGCTCCATATCCTCCTGATATGATTACATCTGAAGTTGTTGCATTTCTTTATGCTCCAGTAATTTTGGAAAAATCCCTCAGAAAATACCTTGTTAATAAACTAGTATTTGTAATGACATTTACATTCACTTCTTTGATGAAGCAGAACCATATGGCATTAGCCAGATGCAGAAGTGGAGACTTTCACAATCCATCTTCTTGTCTTCCCATCAATTATCTTTGGTCTTTCTGGGGTACCCTTCAGCACACTTTCCATGTAAATGCCTTATGCACATTAAACTTCTCAAAGTGAAAGACCTGCAAATATCTTAAAAGCCTAATGCTGTCAAACATATATTGGGTTTAATTCTACAATATCTAGACGATAAAATCAAATTGCTGTAAACTGAAGGTATGTTGTTCATATTATCAACAGGACTAATTGTTTAAGAGAGAAAAATAATGAAAAAGATTTCCAGCTGATCTTCTTGCAATTGGGTAGCAAAGTGCAAACTCATTTCATAGTCAGGTAGCCTTATCTTTTCTCCTTGGAACAAACAAGATCAAGATCAACTCATTAACTTGCTGAATAAGTTGAAGGTTGAGCTTTTTTATTATTATTAATAGGGAATTCTGACAAGGAACATTCTTTAATGCACATCGGAAGTTGTGGAAATGGTAGATGACATACTTTTTAAAGCACTGTACTGCAATTAACCTAGAGGCTTTTTTAAAGGTGATTTTCACTTTTGGTTGAAAGAGTAAATTTATTTGATCTGGGCAAGAGGCAGTTATGCATGAACAACCACTTCGTGATGAACCAGATTGTTTTAAGCAATATAAAAGTTTTCAAAGAAATGAATGTGTCAAGGTAAAAGTATAGTCTTTGGATACTACAGAACAATTAGGTATTCTGGACAGTAGCTTATCCACATTTGGTTTCAGGAAGTCACAATTAAATATATTCAGTGGAACAAAACAAAACAATTAAAGCTAAAGGGGGATTTTTTTAATGTTTTCAATATTGTTTTCACTTTCATCCAAAAATGCCATCTTAGAGAAGATACTTCTGGCTGGGGGGACAGAATAAGTGGTAGATTAGGACCTTCGCCACATCACTCATCAGCATTATGTATATTTGATTTCATGATGATAATATTTCTAAAACTCAACAATATTTATTTAGTTTCAGACTTCTAGTGATAACTTCTTACCTTGACAATAGTTGTATCAGTTCTTTGACTTCTTTATTACCATAGTTTGTTGATTTTTTTCCTGTAGTTACAACTAGTCTGAGCTGTCATATGCAATTTACAATACACCCTGACTGTCTGCATGTTTACTTAATTGGAAGTTCGTATCATTGTCTCCAGGCCTATTCTCAAGTACGTATGCATAAGATTGTTTACTGAAACTTTACTTTTCCCGACTTGTAATTTGTAACATGTAACTTTAAGTGAGATAGATTAACCTACATGTATTGACACACTGTGTTTCAGAAATTGTGTATCTGGAGAAACACAGGTGATTATAAAGACTTTGTTCTTTAACAAATGAACTCCATAAGATTAATAAAAAAGTACAGTCACATTGTTTCATCCCTGGTGGCATCTTTTTAAAAAGCCGTATTGATTTCTGTTTTATTTTTATTAAGATTCACCTAAGTTGTAAAGAATAGATACTTAAGATACCTGACATTCTCTAAAGTCTATGGATTTCAGTTTCAAAACTAATTGGCTTTCTCCAGGATACTGAATTGTCAATGGCAGGATGATCAGATGTAAAGGAAGACAGGATCTCTGTAAGTTAAATAGCTGCATAGAAGAATTTTAGCTAGAAATGTAGCAAGTGGAACTTGTGATATTGAGTTCCTCTCCTTGAGTGTTTTGGAGAAGAATCAGGATGAGCATGAATCATGTATCCACACAAGTTTGGAACTGGGCATGGAAATCAACCATGGCAAAGGTTCATTTTCATTCAGACCTTTAAGAACCTTGGCAAGTTGTTGAGGCTTGCAAAAGTTCAACTTTTCATGGACACATTTGAAACTTTGCATGAGATTGAACTGATGGTTCACAAAGGCTCCAACTTTTGCAGTAATTCATTTAGAACATGAGCAAAAGTGTGGCTCCATTTGAGTCACCTCTTCTGTGTCACTATAGTGCAAAGGCTAAAAGCTCATCATGACCAATTCAAATTTCACTTCACCTGTGAAATCATGGAATGGTCCTAGGAAGTCACTATCTCATAGACTTAGTACACCCTCCCCATATCTTTTTTAATGCTAATTAGAAAAGGTTGTAAGAATTAATGAATTGTATGTAGAATGCTTAGAACATTCTGAAGGTTACTTTTTTAAAAGTTCTCTTGATTTCAATGGGAAAGTTTAGCACAAGTCTAACAGTATAATGCTATGCATGACAACTCAGAAGTTCCATTTTTTCAATGGAGCTTACTCATATGTAACTGTCAGCTCAGTCCTATACATGCTGCCCGATGGCGGCACGCCTCCCTCACTGGCGTGTACTGCCATAAAGCAGTCCACACCAGTCATAAACACCTCGCCAACAGTGTGCCAACCGGAGAATGCCCGGACGTACGCTGAGCACAGTAAGCCGGCGGGGAGATGGGGGGAGGGTGGAACAGGGGCGGGGAGGGTGAAACAGGGTTGTAGGGGGGGTCGAGGAGGCTGTGGTAGGTGGAGTATACACTGTGGCTGTCCCACGCATATCCTTTTAAAAAAATCCTATCTCCCTTCCCTGCAGTCTCCCCACCCATTTCCTCTCTTTGAAGTTACACTAGATAAATTGCTAGTGTAGGTCCGAGGAGACCCATTGCCAGACATGAGCCTTACGCAGGGGTAAGGGGATTAAACGTCCCCTTGCCCCCTGCAGAAGCCTTCTAATCCACCGCCCACCCCCCGCACAGGATGCAACAGGTGCCATTTCGGCGCCGCTGCAT
Organism: Plestiodon gilberti rubricaudatus; assembly: GCA_026170595.1. Lineage (NCBI taxonomy): Eukaryota > Metazoa > Chordata > Lepidosauria > Squamata > Scincidae > Plestiodon > Plestiodon gilberti. Next base: position 46,462,742 of record JANXHW010000002.1, read on the forward strand.
CGGGGCGGGGGGAGAATAGGATTTGGCTCTGCATTTCAACAATCAGGATTATAAAATACTGTTTTTATATGCCTTGATTGCCTTGTTCTTAGATTTATCGAAATTGACAAAATAAAGAAAGGAAGAAGATGGTTATACAGAGAGCATTTGATTTCTGCATGCAGATTAGGAGTAGGCTGCAATAAAAATGTGGATAGAAACTTTACAAACTAACCATTCAATTTTAGAATTGTTATGAACAGCAAAACCTTTGAAGGGAAACGGTAAACACTGTGGTCTACTGACTAGCTGAGTGATACCTGAACAGTTTACTGAAATATGTCAAAACTGCATGGAATTTCATTTTCACATTTAGGTGGTTTTAGTAGAAAGAAGCCTAGAATCAAAATAATCAACCTGCTGTTTTCAAGGAGGACTTTGGAACAGTCCTGTATATGGTATTCGAGTATGATATGTCAATGTTATCAATTTTCATCAACCCACTGCTTTTGTTCTGTGGCTTGTGGTCTATTTTGCAGAAAGAATTTATTTTGTAGAATGAATCCCTGCTAACCGGGTAAAGGAGTACCTTTCAAAGTGGTGGCTGTCCTAGATTTAGCAGCTGGAGAGCAACTGTTCCTATTCATTCCAGCAAGGCACCCCTCTCAGGGGCTGTTTACTAGTACTGCATGTCCCTTGCTTTAGATTATAACATTTTGGGGCACAGGACCATCTCCTTATTTTTTTGCTATGTAAATCAATTGCAGAAATGTTTGACGTGCTTGAAAAGTTGTCTATAAATATTCTAAAAATAATACTGATAACTAATAATTTTATTACTGGTACAGGTGTTAATTATATCCCACAAAGGGATATAGACACACCATCTCTTTTTCTATCTTGCATACTACTACCACTGCATAATATAAATATATTTGCTGCTTTATTTTGTATTCTACACCACTGTTTTCTTATCCCTTTTCCTAGTCTTCTCTGCCAGTTGTTTTCTATAACCTCAACCTTATGCATGCATGGACCTCCTTGCTATTGTCTTTTACTACTAATCATAAGTCACTAGGCAGTAAGTCCCATCTCACTCTGGTGGTAAACCTGTGCCTTGGTTACCACCAGATGAGGTTTTACATCACTGAGTGATCTGCTGTCCACACACAGAAAAAAAAAACTACCAATTTTAAGGAGATGGGAAGACTAGAACCTGTACCCCCGCACCCACCAAATAACGAGGCGAGACAACAGGCTGGAATGAAACTAGGGCCACTTTATTAATATAAGAACATATAACTACTTAATTATTCAACAGGGCCACTAAAACCCCCCAAGCCATGCGATTTGCTCTAACTCGGGGAAAACGGCATAGCCGAGTGTCCTTCCCCCTCGGTCTGGACGACCAGCGGGCGTAACATCCGGCTCTGGGCCCCGTTCCGACGAGTCGGAACTTGCCCATCATAGCCAACCAGGTGTGGTTGAGCCAGCTGGGTAGTTCGGGCCCCTGCACCGCAGTCTGGCCCTCGCCAACCCAGGCCACCGGGTCGTCAGCCTGCCCCCAGAGGCCGGTACCGGACACATCTGAGCGGTCCTGACTTCCACGGCGTCCCTTGCTGACCCAGAATGAATGCCATGATGTTAACTATCCTACCCGCTAACCGCACGGCTCCTGCCACACGGAGGGGACAGCCTAGCGCTTGTCCCCTACCGCCCCACAACACGCCAAAACCCCCATGAGGCCCTGTTGCCATGCTGCCAGAAGAATGTCGTTGCCCTCAACATACAGGTGCACCCAATCAGCATGGTAGAGATGGGGGTGACGCCATCCTATGCCAAGATGTCGTATCACCACCCCACCCAAACACACAACCATCCCCCCCAGTGCAGCATTCAACTTCTGCCTTGCCCTATCAATTCTGTGGGGACGCCTCGCGTGCCGCCACACCCTACGGGGAAGCCAACAAGACCAAAGGATGATGGTCTCGGGGCAAATCTCCTTTACCTGGCGAAGATCCTCGCCGACTTGGCGCCTCAAGGACCGTGAGGTCCTTTGGCCCAAGTCATTCTCGCCCAGATGGATTAGCAGAATCTGAGGGGGAGGGTTGTAGCGTAGAAAATCCAGGAAGGCGGGCATGAACTGATCCCAGCGCATGCCCTGTCTGGCCACCCATGCTATGGAAACAAACGCGCCCAGCCCTAGCTGGGAGCCCCACCTACTCGACGCCGCCCTCTTCCGGGCCCAGAAAACGAGCGAGTGTCCACAAAGAAGGACTCTAACCGTAGCAGATCCAGGCGGACCTGCCAAGAGAGAAACAGCAACTTAGCAAAACAGGTACAGCAACTGAACAAGAAGCATACAGCACTACAGAGAGCCCGAAAGGAGCATCGATAACCCTGGGTGCCGCAATACAACGACCAACCCATACGGAAACAAGGTACAGGCAGCGGGTTCACCACTTACCCAAACCGCCTGACCTGCGTGTCCCGCCGCAGCTAGGCCCACGCCATACTTACCCACTAGCGCAGATAGTATCGATAGGCCCCGGAACGCCAACGTCCGATGCGGCGGATGGCTTCTACCGAAAAACCAGCATTGGCTGCGGCCGAAGCCGAGCCGATGCGGAAGGAATGAAGCGAATAGCCCCCACGTCGAACCCCCAGCCATTCCAAACTGCGGTAAAACACCGACCTGAACTGATAAACTGTGAGGGCGGTGCCATCAGAATGCACAAACAAAGGGCCTGCAGCAAGCGGCCTAATCCGAAGGAATTCCTGCAAAGCCTGAACTGGACAAAGAACAGGGTTCCTGGCCCTACCCAAGGTGACCCTCTGGCCCGTACCCCTCTGGTCCGTCTTGGACCGCCGCAATAGTAGGACCACCTTACCCTCCTCTAAGGCCACATCTTGAAATTGAATTACCCACAGATCCACCCTGGTCGCCGAAGCCGACAAAACTTCACTGGGACGAAAAGCCCCAAAGAACATGGTGAGGCACACTGCCTTAAACAAGGTCACCTCCTCTGGCGAGAAACACAATGCCCGAAAAGCCAGGCGAAACCCATGAAGCATAGTGGCGGCAATAGGCCTACGTGTGTCTGGTCGTGCCGGGCGGGCCCTTCTAAAACCTTCCATCATGCGCCTGACCCGAAAGTCAGCTGTCGTATCCATGAATCCCCTGGCACGAGAAGCAAAGCTCAAAGCCGCCAGGTAAACAGCAATGGACCTGGCCGCCATCCCCTCCTCATGCAGGTGTAGGATAAATCGCATAACATCCTCGGGAGGTACCGGCCACACCACCTCCATCCCTTGTGCCCCCCGGAAAACATCAAAGAAACTCGCCTTGCTTTGATAGCTGTGACGAGTGGACGCCGCTAGTGATGACCAAATGACCCCCTGTGCTCGGAAGACCCAAGGCTCCAGAGCCATGGGGGCATTTGGTCCGGAGTGTTGCATGCCGTAGGCGCCAGGCGCCGGAATCGCTCCACCTGAAAGCGAGAGAGAGCATCAGCAATGTTGTTCTCCACTCCAGGAACATGTTTAGCGATGAATAACACATTGAGACGCATGCACTGCAAAACAAAAACCCGAACTAAACGCATGACCCTAGCGGACCTGGACGTCTGACGCTTAACCACGCTAACCACAGCCTGGTTATCACACCAAAACCTAACTGAGGAGTCACGGAAAAACGCAGGCCATATATGAACCGCAACCACCAAGGGAAACATTTCCAAAAACGTGAGGTCCCTCGTGATGCCCTCCGCCACCCAATTCCTGGGCCAAGGCTCCGCACACCATCGACCCTGGGAATAAAGACCAAAACCAAAACCACCAGCGGCATCTGAATGCACCTGCAATTCCGCCTCCAACAATCTCTCGACCCTCCAAACGGAAACTCCATTGAAATCTTGCAGAAAAACAAGCCACTATTCCATATCTGCCAGCATGGCGGCCGTCACCCTAACCCTGTGATGAGGGCGCTGTAGTCCTATCGTAGCATCACAAAGGCGTCGAATAAAAGCCCTGCCAGGCGCTACAACCCTAGTGGCAAAATTGAGATGCCCGACGAGGACCTGCAGCTGCCTGAGAGACAATTTCCTGGCCCGGCAGCCCTCCTTCAGCAAAGTCCCCAAACGTACCAACTTGTCCGCAGGTAGCTTGCTAGTAGCTGCTACAGAGTCTAGTTCAATCCCCCAAAAAGTCAATCTCGTCGAGGGGCCCTCTCTGTCTTGTCCCGAGCCAGTGGGACACCCAGCTCCGAACATGTCTCCTGAAAAACCCGCAACAAAAGCTGGCATCACCCCGAAGCCGCCGCCCTGACAAAAAGGAAATCATCCAAATAATGCACCATAGAAGCCACACCCGACCTAAACTCTACCACCCAATGTAAAAACGAACTAAATTTTTCAAAAGCCGAACACGATACAGCACTGCCCATCGGGAGGGCCTTATCGACGTAAAAGGCCCCCTCAAACTGAAAACCCAGAAGCGGAAAATCCCCGGGATGGACCGGAAGGAGGCGGAACGCTGATTCAATATCAGCTTTAGCCATAAGGGCAGCCGAACCCTCCGCCCTCAAAATCGCCACTGCATCATCCAGGGACGCGTAGCGTACCGAACAGAGGTGGCGAGGGATACCGTCATTCACGGAACCCCCCCGCGGAAAGGACAAATGATGGATTAACCTAAATTGGCCCTCTACCCATTTTGGCACAACCCCCAAAGGAGACACCACGAGATTGGAGAAGGGCGGTTCCGCGAACGGACCGGCCACCCGACCCAGACTGATCTCCTTCTCCAGCTTCCTGCACACCACCTCCTCGAGACCGTGCACTGAACGAAGATTACGCGCCCGCAACGTACGGGCAGGGGGTGGCGCAGGGATCTGAAAACCAAGCGTAAATCCCTCCAACAGATAACGAGCCGCCCCCACCAACGGGTAGAACGAAAGGAGCCTCCGCAAAGGATCAAGTCTAATTGGAGATGGGGCCTTTCCCAGCCGGACCCTGAGCTGTCGCACAGCCCCCCCGCTTCCCTTGGCCCCCTTGGCCCTTTGGTCCTTGCTTGAACTACCCCAACTTCTGACAGTTGGCGACCGAATGTTTTCCCCCACACAGGCTGCATGCGTGCACGAAAACGCATCCCTGCTTTCCGCACATTCCGGTAGAGTTATATTCGTAACACATCCGGGGGGGTTGAACCCCCGGCGCGGCTCCCATGCCCTTCGGCTGAGACGCCGCGTTCCTTGTGATCAAATGGCCACTATCCGCCCTGTCGCCAATAATAGGCCGAGAGGGAACCACCAGCTGAACCCATAGTTCCCATTGCGGGACTCTCCAATCCAGCGCAGGGTCATGCGCTGAGCGTAAGCGAAAGTGTTCATCATAAGCGAGCCAAGCCGGGCCCGCGTAGTCCTTGTACGCTTTGTGTATGATGTCAATATATTTAACCAGCGCCGGGGCCCTGTCCGGGTGCGCCTGCAATACCACAACAAAATAGACCAGGAAGCCATTAAGCCAATTGGTCCAGTTCTTGTCAATCTTACGCTTACGCACCAGCTCCTGATCCCTGGCAGGGTCCCCCACCCGCTGCACCGGTTCAGGCTCTGAATGCAGCAAGCTGAATATGTCTACAAATTCTCCCCGCCAAATCTTTTCTTTTACGGACAAGGCCAAGTGCCCTCCCAAAGGAAGAGCTAGGTCACCATAAGACGAGCGAGGCAGCTCGGCCCCACCCCCAGAATGGACCGCCGCACTGGGGTACGACCAACATGGCCCGGCCCCCAATCCGTAGACCGAGCCGTCCACGGTGAGTATGCAGAGACCTGCCACGGAGACAGACCCCCGTAGAGGGTCCCGTGAGGAGCGCCCGTAGCGGCAATCGCCCCCGCAACCCAAGGCCAACCTTGCCAGGCCACCATATTGGAGGGACCCCCCATCCCCAGGAAAACTTCCCCATCCCGGCCAATACTGCACAGGCTGACACCCCTGACCGGCCCACGTCCCCTGAGCCACACCCGGAGACCAAACCCCCGCCATGCCACCAAGGGAGTCACCCTTCTCACCTTCAGGGGCCGCCCCTAAAGGGGGAGGAACCGGCGCCGTCTCGCTGACGTCTTGATCCTTCCCCCCAGCATCCGCAGTTGCCCCTTGGGTACCTGCCCTCGCTGAGCTTGCAGGGTCCTCCGCTGCACCTTTCCTGGAAAACATGGCTGACATCCGATTGCCCCTACCCCGCCTAGTAAACTGCCGGACTGGCTGCGATGGAACAGAGGCCTCACCCCCATCCCCCATCCCGGCATCTCTGAGAGCCTTTTCTCTCTCCAGCGCCTCGATGCGAGCGATTAAAGCACGGACATCCACAGCCGCCTCCTCCTCCTCCGAAGAGCCAGCTGCCTCCCTAACCGGCGGGGCGGGGCACTTGGGGGCCTTCCCCCCGGACTTCTGCTGCTTCTTGGGCATCCCGCTGTTGGAGTGCCCCACCACCTCCTCAGGCAAATCGAGCCCCAACAGCCAAAACCCCCAAGCCCAGGAGCCAGGCCACTCCGGGACGCCCCACTCTCCCGAGCCTCCCTGCCGATACTGGAGCCGCAAGCTCGCAGCCACGCGCCCCAAGCACTGCACCAACAATTCGCCGTCGAAAGGAAAGACTCCGTCCGCCATCCGCCGACCAGCTGGACCCCCGTGGAGCGCTCTGGCCACCGACCCCTCTCGGGACAACCGTCAGCCACGGAAACGAGCGGAAGGGAGCCCGGCAGCCACTCGGCCAAACAGGCCAGAGCCGAAGCAAAGCACCCCACCGCCGCGCGTCCTGCAGCTTCGGCGTCCGAGCCCAACTGATCCTGCGGAGCCAGCACGCGCTGGAACGCACGTGCCGACTCTGCCCCCACCGGCATGCCGGCCAGAGAAACAGCCTCCTGCCTCGCGCTCGGGCGGGGCGGAGGCAAAAGGGGGCGTCCGGACATCTGCCCGGACACCCTCATTCTCCCAGTATCAATATTTTTGTGTGGAGGGATTTTTTTGTACAGAGGAGCATTCAATTATGAGAGTCCCCAAACTGTAGTTTGAAGTGGTATATAGACCCAGAGGCGTCGCTCCGGTAGGGGCGGGGCTGTAAGTTTTGCTCGGTCAGAGTCCCGTTTACCGAACGAGCAGGAGGCGGCCCCGCCCCCTCACTGTCAGAGCCATTCCCCTGCGGAGAAAGCAGCAGGCAGGGTCTCTTGCCTGCTGCTTTCTCCGCAGGGGAATGGCTCTGACAGTGAGGGGGCGGGGCCGCCTCCTGCTCGTTCGGTAAACGGGACTCCGACCGAGCAAAACTTACAGCCCCGCCCCTACCGGAGCGACGCCTCTGTATAGACCACACACAGACTTACCACTAGAGAAGGGGAGCAATGGCGGCCATGAAGAATATGACCTTTAAAGTCTTCCAAAATGGCTGCCTTACATAACAAGGGGGCCAGACTGGCAATTCTGGAGTGTAGCTCAATTTAGAGCACACGATTTTGCGTGCAGAAGGTCTCGGGTTCAATACAACTCCATACTCAAGTAGGGGCCTGGAGAACTGAGTATGGTCTGGCTCCACATGAAGTAAAAAAATGTTGCAATTCTCTGGAAGGCCAGATGATCTGAGCAAGGAACTTATTTAAAACCTGAAGGACAATGTGAGACAATTTATGGGGTAGTCTCCGATGCAACAATCCCTAGATCTGAAGTGATCCAAGGATCCCCCCCCCCTGTATTTGGTTTCTTTATTGAATATCGTGAAGGAGTTGTTTTCTAGAAAGAAACACTTCTATAATTAATTTGATAGTAATTAATTCTGTTTTTCATTGTTGTCTTTATTTACTGTTTTAAAGGTTGGATGACATAAGATGGGATCACATGGCCATTATCCCCGAACTCATCCTTCCCATTTAGATGTGGGTTATGGGAATTCTATATGACTCCAATCTGTGCCAGGGGTCTGGGAAGAATCTAAGGAAGTCTGGGAAAGAAGACCCCACCCTGAAACTCACTCAGTACAGACAATACTGACTTTGTAATAAACACCAAGGTTTCCATGGCCACCACATTCAGTAGAATAAAAGATTCTGAGGTCTAAAGCCATGTTCTTGTTCTTCCAGAACATGGCTTTAGACCTCGGAAGCTTTTATTCTACTGAATACTGACCTCAATGGATCAGAGTTCTTACTTGGTGGAAGGCAAGGCTTATTCTTCATACGCATGTATACCGACTGTCCTGGTGTCAAACCAGGAGTACAAGAAGTTTCTATCTGGAAAATTCCTTCCCTCGTTAACATAGGTGTCCCCATTTTCCATACTAGATTTGCATTCTGTATGTTTTGTATCATCCAGTCTTTTATTTCCCGTCAGGATAAGTGGATGAGTACCTTTAAAACAGAGAGCAACAGTTAATCTCGTCTTTTACAGGCTCTTTCACACACCAAGGAAATACAGCTTCCTTTGTCTTTTTTTCATAGCGCTCATAACCCCATCTCACACTTCTTGTTACTGAATTTACACCTTGGTGTCAGTGGCAGATGCTCCTGTGGTGGGCCAATCTGAAGACAGTTTTCTGACATGTCAATGCAGTGCCCTTGGAACCTGGAGAATCACATTTGGCAACAAAGGCGCACTCAGTATGTAAAGCATATTGCTAATGTGGGTAATCCATCAGGACTCTTTATGTACTGAAATAAATGGAAGCTATTCAAAGATGTGCTCTCGCCATTCATTTTAACATGCTTGCTCAAAAGAAGTTCTGGGTGGATTGTGCCGATATAGTGGAAAAAGTCTGGTAATAATAGTAATAATAAAACCCTTTCTGATAAATCTTATTTGAGATGCAATTATTGCAGAAATTTTCTTTCTGCTGCATGTTTCTGACTTAGAAATTATGGGAATTAATCAATAGTTATCAAAAGAGCTTTCTATTCATTCTACTATGGATGAAAAATTGTATTTGTTGAATATTAAGACCATCTTCAATTTGAGCCCAGAAGTGCTTCAAGTTTAATATTTCTAATGGAGATTCAGATATTTCTGTCACCAAAGGTCTACAAAACTCTTAGCACTGTCAACAGAGAAGAAAATCACTTGGCTGGGGGTGGGGAAAGTGCTGAATTTTTATGATAACACAGTTTCTGCAATATTGAAGAAGTGCATAGATCTTATAAAGCCCAGTTTGGAGCTGTATTGCTCGACATTCTAAATTAGATGTGTGACATTGTGTACATTGCTGTGAAGTGACTGACTTGATCACTGTGAGTGAATGCTTGGGGCCTTTGACAAAATTATATTAATGTTTCTTTATGGCCGTGAATGTTTCCTGAATGGTGGTTGGTGCAGAGAACAGAGGCTGGCACATCAGTGTGTGAGAAAGAGCAGTTTGCTTTTGGAAAGGGCACAGAGAGGGAAGAGGGAGAGAGTGTCAGTTTGGAAAATACCATTTAACCAGCCCACCCACCACATAATTGGAAATGAGGACTGGTGTCCAATTTTGCCCCACATAATTATATGGGGAAAGGAACATCCAAACTGATGTTATGACAAACCTTATGGCACGTCTGCAACACCCTAGGCCGGTGGAGCGGTCACTTCACCAGTCTTAGGTTAGAGAGGATTGCACCATAAGTCTTCAGTGCTCTGTCCTACAAAGGATTAAACCCAATAGCACTGTCCCCATAACTTCTTGCAGTTTGGAACCCCATAATAGTGAGGTACATTGCTTTTGTTCCCACAGATAATTTGATTCTCATGTATCTTTTAAAACCTTCAAGAAGATAATTTTTCATATTCAAAAATCAATTTGAGGCAGACAGATATGAATACAGCACTAGAATCTACTATTTGAACTATGGAATGAAATAATTTTCCAAAACAAATACTGTGTGTTTCTCTATGCTTCTTCAAAGAATGGCAGGATACAAATGCATCTTTATTCATGTTAATATTATGTAGCACGATGCATGGGTATTGCACTTGACATGGAGTGAAAGGGTAGGTCCCTGCCCCTAAGGAGCCTGCAATCTAGATAATAATACAAGGCAAAGAACAGAGGAAACAGGGATGGAGGTGGGTAGATGGCAGGGATGTGGATCAAGTCACTGACTCCAAGTCTCGAGTCAAATCCCAAGTCTTTGCCTCCAAGTCCTGAGTCTTTGGTTGCCAGTGATGAGTCCCTACGTATCTATTTAATGCGAACTGCTCCCTTGGATGTTCCTTTCCCCATATCATTATTAATGTAAAATTTACGAACTGCTCCATCCTTAGAGGCCTCCCAGTGGGGCCTGAAAACATTTCTTTTTAAACAAGCCCTCTGAGTTACTGCTTAGCATAACTATTTTAGTGGTACAGCTCCTTTTTGATAAGAACTTTTTTATTATACCACACTCTGTTTTTAGATTATATTAATGTTTCTTAGGGCGAAATCCAATCCTACTTACGCCGCCATTGTAACCAGCGGTGCAGCGAAAATGGGAGGCCCCAGAACGGAAAGGGGATTCAAATCCCCTCCAAAAGGAAAATTCAAAGGGGATTTGAATCCCCTTTCCGTTCTGGGGCCTCCCGTTCTCGCTGCGCCACTGGTTACAACGGCGGCGTAAGTAGGATTGGATTGCACCCTTAAGAGCTTTATATTGTATGTTTTATCATATTGATGTTTTTAAAAGTTTTATATTATCTATCATTTTATCATTTTATCATTTATGTACTGTATTGTTGTAAGCTGCTTTGGGTCCCCCTATGGGGAGGAAAAACGGGTTATAAATCCAATAATAATAATAATAATAATAATAATAATAATGTGGTACACGGGTTGAAACCTGAATAAAATTTGACTTTTCGTAAAAGGCTCCAAGTCTCGGGTCGAGTCTTTTGAGTCTTTTACAATTGCCAGATCTAGTCCAAGTCAAGTCACTGACGCGACTTGAGTCTGACTCGAGTCCGAGTCAATAGACTCAAGTCTACATCACTGGTAGATGGGATGGGAGGCATATGTGATCCTTTCAGTTTCATCTACTTAAACAACTGCTGCTATCCATTTTCTTTTCTTCCCAGATCTTTTTTACAAGTGGTCTTGGTCTAATATTTTCCAGAGCTTCATAGTGAAAGCTGCAGAATCCCATGAGACACAAAACAAGGAAACTCCAGGTATTATTTTTCTTTTGGTTTTCCTCTTTTCAAACTATCGAGAATCTTTTTTTTTTCCAAAATAGGGTAAGTAAAAATGACGTCCCAGTGATGCTTTGTCTACTGCATCAGAGAAAATATTCCAAAATGACAACACCTTTTTATGTTCTGTTGACTTGAGAAAAGTAAATAAAATTCAACATTCAAAAGGCTCTGGAACAGACAGTGTACAAATGACAATGCTACTCAATCCATAGTCAGATTTTATTTTCTCTTATAGCTTTTTCTTGAACCTTCAGGCCAGAATCCAACATGGAATTAAGCCCACTGACATGAGAGTAACATGCAAATTTTCATGGCTTGCTACGATAGACAGTGAAACAATTTTTATGGGATTTCCAGCCATGTACAATACTAACAGCTCCCCAGGCGCACCATCAGGAGTAGCAACAGGAGCCTCACCCCGCTGCGGGACCTCCACAGAGGCAACGGGAGGCAGAGACGCCGCCATGTAGCTGTTGCAGCAGCTACAGGGCAGGTGGGCTGGCAGGAGGGGGGCGTCGGCGCTGGCATCCGCGGAGTCGAGACCAAAGCCCAATCACAGGCGGCACGCAAAGCAGCCCGCTGAGAGCCGGACCTCGCATGGATTCGTGGTGGCGTCTCTGCCTCCCGTTGCCTCTGTGGAGCTCCCGCAGCGGGGTGAGGCTCCTGTTGCTACTCCTGACTGTGCGCCTGGGGAGCTGTTAGAATTGTACATGGCTGGAAATCCCATAAAAATTGTTTCACTGTCCACTGACATCATGCCACTTTGACAAACATAAGCCTCTGAAGGGCATTGTTAGCACATTTACAGCAAGATGTGAAATTAGAGAATGGGCAGCAAAATGAGATCCAGTTAGTGTGAGCATCAGATCTGAAAAGAAAGGAACAGAGCAGAAGAGGAAGTGTGAAGAGGATAATGGTGGGCTAGAGCAGTGGTTCCCAAACTGTGCACCAGTGCGCCTCAGGGTGCCATAGCAAACTCACTGCAGGATGTCCCTGGTGGCCTCTTCTTACTGGGTCTTCTGGACACCGCCATTTTGAACCATGCAAGAGATCTCATGAGATCTCATGCGATTCAAGATGGTGGCACCTGGGAGTGCCGGGCGATGGTGCCCACTGGCGTTTCTATGACCGCCCCCCCGTGATGTAACTGCTGCAGCCATTATTCTCCAAACAGAAGCGCAGGGAGGGAGGGCCAAACACGCCGACGGTGCTCCTCGCTCGCCCCGGCGAACGGGACATCTGCCCCACTGCCATTACACTCCCCCTCCCGCCTGCCGCCTGGACCCGATCTCACCGCCCAGGGGCCCAACGCTCCCTCCCTGACGACGCCTCTGATGGTGCCACCACGACAGGGTATTGTGCAAGGGTCCCGTGATCGCAGTATGTTTGGGAACCACTGGACTAGAGTGACTTTAAATACTAGCACATCACTCACTTCTCCTCCCCACTTCCTCTTCCACTCTGTTCCCTCTTCTTTTTCAAATCCAGCTAGTTGGAGAAGGAGGAGCACCAGAAATATGCAAGTAGAGATGGGTGGGGAGCACCCCCGCCAATTCACTGCCTGAGGGGCCACCACCTCAGTCAACCTAATGGATGGGCCAGCTATGTTGTTTATATGCAACAAATCACCACTCCCAGCCTGAAAGAAGCACTCATCACCACCAGGAGACAATGCAACACAGATGCTAGCCAGGAAACCAAACCCTGTGCCAGCTCTGTCCCTAATCCACTTTGGAAGCACAGCACTTTACATAAGACTATAAAAACTGCATTGCTGAATCAAACTAAAGATCCATTTAGTCCAGCATTTTTAGTGGATCATCAGCTATGCTATCAAAGGCTCATCAACTTGCTTTATGTTATGCAGAGTAATTGAATCATAGAGCTGGGTAGGACTTTATGACCTGTCTTCAAGTCCATCTCTTTAGCCCAACCCTCTTCCCTAAGGCAGACTCTACTATGGTTATACTACTATATAAATAAGAATTGGATGCCTGTCCAACCATTATTTGAAAACATTCCGCATTACATATTTTATTTGTACATTAGGATACATTTAGTATTCCTAATTTCTTTGTCTTATTTTGCTGCCTTAATTATATCTTCTAGTGTTTATCCATACATGCATAAGGGAGTTTGTGATGCTGTTCAAGTCTTTGGTAGTGATTAGTTGAACTGCTCTGACGTCACAGATGGCCAAAGGCTAGACCAGGGGTTCCCAACCTGTGGTACTAGTACCACTACTTTGGCCAACTGCTGGTGGTACTCTGACTGCTGGACCACTGGACCCCACTCCGACGCGGTGCTTTTGGTGGCACATTTTTGCTCCCAAGAAGCTCCTGCCTTTGGCCGAACCTCTCAGAAACACTGAGAAGGGCCCTCCCACCTGCCCAGAGCTTCCTACCTGCATTTTCTGGCCTTTGAAAACCTGAAAACCCGGAAGTAACTTGCGATAGTGTCACTGCCAGTCACTTCCGGTGGTACCAGAGGTGAAACAAGGGTGGAGCGGAGGCAAGTAGTTCTGCAAGACTCCGTTACACCGGAGTCAGCGGCCCCTCCCCTTTGCTGTTGGAGCCATTCCAGCAGCAACAGGGGAGTGTCCTGCGTGTTGCCTTTGCTGCCAGAATGGCTCCAACAGCAAGGGGGAGGGGCCGCTGACTACTTGCCTTTGCTCCACCCTTGTTACGCCTCTGGGTGGTACTCAGAAGGAGAGTGGCGCAGGAGGTGGTACTAGGCTGGGAAGGGGTTGAGAACCCCTGGGCTAGACTGTAAAGTAGACCTGCAAGAATGTGGAGTGGGGTGGCTCTGAAAGCAAGGAGGTCGGTCCTGATGGAAGAGGCAGAGTAGGTATTGACCAAACAAGGTCAATTGTACATTGACCTTCAGGAGGTATTTTCCTCCTGAAAAGGAGGAAGTAGGTGTCATAGAAAAAGAGAGGAATAAGCAAGACCTAAAAAAATGGAAGTACAGTATAGGTATTAATGAAACAAGAAGTAGAGGGTGCTGAGGTCAAGAGAAGCAGTTGGAGCAGAGTCAGCTATGAGCATAGGAAAGGAAGATGTGTTCCTTTAATATGGTCTTTTATCTGTGTGCACAACCTGGTTTTTTCCCTACAGTTTTAGAGATGATGATGCGTGTTTTATTGGCATTTTATTATGGTTTCAGACTGATTTGTGTAACACTTTGGGTGCACCTCTTTGGTGCAGAATTGTAGTCTTTAAATGCTTAAGTAACAGCCTGATCCTAACTAAATCCCCCCCCAAAGCCGATACAGCTGTGCCCGCACAGCATGCACTTCATCAGTGTGGGGACAGTCCAGAGGTCTCCCCAAAGTAAGGGAACTTACCTTGAGTAAGCCTCTGCTACCTCAATAGGCCTCTTCAGATCTGCACTAACTATTTTGTTGGCGCAGAACCGAAGAGAGTAATGGAGAAGAAACTGGGGAAGGAATGGGGTTAGGATCCTGGCGCACACCGGTGCCGCTAGTATCCACCCCTTCCCTCCCCATTCTGCCTCCAGCCCACCGTCCGCCCCTGCCTGCCTACACTTCTGCAGGTAGCTGACTGAGGCAGCAATCCTCCAGTACCACCACCATTTGCGATTGTGTTCCGGAATGGCCACCAGCGGTGCACTGCGCGCACCACTGTAGGGCCATTTACAACAGTGGAACTGCTGTTCCACTATCGTAAAGCCCAGTTAGGATTGGACTGTTCATCATATTAACTCCCCTCTCCCCCTCCCCCCATACACATGTTCCTTTATAGTGATTCTCCCTTGTCAGTCCTGTTTCAGTTTAAATTCTTTGGAATGACAAAAAGAGGGGGTAAGATTATTGTAGTACTGACATTTATTTCTACATCCCGTTGCCCCTTTAGCTCTGTGGTTGCCATTCTGAATGCCTGTTGTTCAACTGATATCAGTGGGACTAGTTTGGAGTAATTTGTTAAAATACTGTGGCCTAAGAATATGAAGAAGTACTGGTATGACCTTTCTCTATCACATTGTTGTCTTGAATGTCCTTCACTAAATCAACATTGAATTTCAGGCATTAAGCAAGTTTGGTAATCAGTGACAGTTGCTTATTTTTAAGGTCAAGTTAATTACTTGGGAGAGTTTAAAATTAACTGGATTCATTACTCTTTAGTTTTAAGAACAAAATAATAAGAAAGTTGGGACGACCACAGCTTGCAAATGATGCTGTAGCATTTCATTATAAAAAGATCTACCATTTTCTAATTGCCTGGGAATTAGAAGAACAACCTAAGAAAATTAGATTAGATTAAAGTACTCCCAGATGTTTTCACTGGTCACTGCCCTGTTATTAATAGAAAAACAAGCTTTTAAAATTGTTTGACAATTAGAAACAAATTAGAATAAGAAATTTTCTCTTCCACTGACAGAGATCCCCGGGATATATAACTAGAAATGAAAAGGATAATTTTCATTATATCATATTGATAGCGTGGAGAAATAGTTACACAAAGGATATGTGACAATTTACATGGTTTGGGAAGAAGTAAAAGACTAAAATGAGTTTGACTGTCACAAGTCACTGGGTTCCAATCACAGTAATATGCATAGGAAAATATGATTGCACTTCTATAATAGGGAAATTAGGAACCCCAAGAATCAGCACCCCATATCTATCTATCAAAAATCATACATTGAAAAATCAAAACCTTTCAATATTCATAGTTTGATACTTAATGAGTTTAATGAAAGTTTTAATGGGTTTTTCATGATTCACTTAAGATAGCTAATTAAATAAAAAATAAGTGATGTAATCATGGATGCTATTTAAATGGCAAATGAGTTTTTCAGAAAGGATGTGGCTCATTTGATGTCTGTCATGGATAATCTCATGTCTCAGGCTGCTGATCTGTATTGTCAAGCTGCTTAAGCATGGTCTGGATAGATTTGCCAGACTGACTCTGATTACAGGCAACCTGTGTCCCTGTTTGGTTGTTTGCACCTTACTAGCATGTAAAGAAAGGGTGAGAGAACTTAAGTCTGCAGATCTCGCTGAAACTGGTTTCATTACAATGAAAACGTTACTTGTCAAATATCGAATTTAGCCAGTTATAAATGCTAGTGATCAATAGCATACAGCTCTGGAAAAGGAAATACCTGCAAACCTTAGCTGTTCTTACTGCCCAATCCTATTTGGATGCTGCACTGACAGCGAATGGACATCTGTCATATCCTAACCCTAACGAATGCAATATCTGTCATATCCTAACCCTGTCCTGGTAATGCCACACCAATGGCATACCAATGCCGCCACAATGAACAAATGCCAAGCCTATGCTGGCAAAGCAATGCTTTGCATCTCCACAAACAGGCTCACCTGGTAGGGAAACTGTAGTGCATGGACCTATCAGAAGGAGCACTGCATGGGCCATTGCACTGGGCTGGTGTCCAATGCACTGGGCCAAATGCATTTGGCAATCGCTGTGCTGGTGTGTGACAAAGGGTGCTTACTGCAGAAACCCACCCCAGCTAGCCACACCCACCCCAGCCCTTTGCTTCATTGCTGGCACTTGCTGGCGTGGTGGTCAGTATGCTGCCCCTCCTGCCCTCATGTCACTGCCTACCAGTGTGCCATTGCAAGATATCCAACAGACAGTCAACTGGTGCCAGAACTGGTGCCAGTGAGGTCTGGCTGCACCAGTTGGTTCACTGTCTGCCATGGAGTTTGCAGAGGCCTGTCTAGAATTAGTAGAAAAGCAACCTCACTGAGCAGCAGCTGGGCTCACTGCCTGCAGTACCTCACTGTCTGCTGGTCAGGCAAGCTATAGGTGTCTGGTCTGCATGATGTCCTCACTTGTGGGACAGCTGCCTATGGGAAGCAAGGAGAAAAACAAAGAGAATAACAAGAAACAGACAACAACATCAACCACATCTGTTCTCTGGCTTGAGATGTATACTCGGTGTTTGTGAGGGAGAGTGGTGCCACCAGAGTGCACATCCAGAGTGTCTCACTCCACAAAAAACAAGTGATTTTTAGCACCTAGAACTGTGGCTGCACCAGGCTTTTCTCTTCATAATGGAAGTCTTAAAACCCTGGCAACCCTAACCATCACTGAGCTCCACCTCTTTACTTCTGGACCCCACCTTTGTATTGCTGGGCCCTTTCCTGGGACTAGAAGTTTCCCCATTTTCATAGGCTGGCAGTCTTGTGATATCATCAGGCCCTTCTTCAGAAATGTCAGTTTTTGGAAAGCACCCTACCTGGCAATCCTATAAATAAATCACAACTGTCATTTCTCCTATAAACTGTACAAGCTCACCATTTTTTGCACACACACACACACACACACACACACACACACACACGAGTCGGACCTTCTTATCCACTGGGGTTCTGTTCGCGGAACCCCAGTGGATGAAAAAAAAAACACAGTGTAATAGGAAAACCAGGATGAGGGTGGGGAGCGGTGCCACATTACCTTTTTTTTTTCCAGCATCTTTGCCGCTTTCCCCCTCCCAAATTTGTTTAAACTGACTGGAAAAAAAGAAAAGAAAAAGCGCTACTGAAAGCAACCTGTAGATGGTGCCAGAGACTCCCGGTTGTATTTTTTTTCTTTTTGCAGCGGTTTAAACACACAGGGAAGCGGCTGGCAGGCCCCCAACAGATTACCGGTTGCGTTTTTTCTTTTTCTGCAATTTGGATGCATGCAAGAGGCGGGAAGCGGCTGGCAGACCCCCAACAACGCTGAAAAAAGGTAATGTGGACTCCCTCTTCCACAGTTTTCCCACCGGGGTTGAGTCAAATCCGTGGGTGGAAAAACCATGGATAAAAACTTCTGACTATATAATTTTAACATAGCAAATGTTAATTTTTAAAATATTTAGATTAGCACAGTACATCAAGTGGAAATGAAGGTCTTACTCAGTTCCTACATCTCATATATCATGTAATGATGTGCTATACATGAGCAGGAATAGCTAACTTATTTGCATGCATATGATATTGTTCTTTATATGAGATCAACCGCCATTGATAATTTCAGTGATGGATGACAGTCATTAATTGATTTGGTACCCAAATGCTTTGTACAAAGCAAGATATTAATATTAAATGCCAAGATAAATAATACAATACTTTTCAGAGGCTCTGCGTTAAACCAGCAGAAAAATGACAACATTTTGATTGAGTGCTGATGGATTGCCCTTGATTTGGTGAATGAAGAACGTTCCCTTGGAGCGTAGACAGAACCGAACCAGGGTTTATCTTTAGAATGCTATTTTCATACATTCAATAGTTATTCAGAAAAAGAGACCATTGTGACCTCTTGCACAGGGATAATAGATAACTTGGATTATAGTGGCCCAACTCATTTGGGTTGTGACAAGGATACAGCTGATCTGCTCTTACAAATAAGAATATTTCAATTGCTTCAGTGGATATCACACTCTACAACAGCTGAGGCCTTGGCAGAGAAAGCTTTGGAGAAATAACTAGGCAAAATGGACTGTTTTAGTAAGCTAGTCTTCTATGATGTTCAAATTCTCCAAGACCACTTCCTGCAAATCCACTCAGTGATAGCAGCCTCAGAGTTGGAACACACATTAAAAAAATCCATGCAGAGACTGCTGGGAATGCCCCCACCATGTGATGGCTTCCTCCTGGGGTGGCTATCAAGTGTAATAACCTGGAGAGTTTCCATTATAGTGCCAGAGATCTCCAAGAAGCCTGGGGAAGGGCTGTAGCTCAGTGTTCAAGCACATATTTTGCATGCAGAAGATCCCACTTCAGTGCCTGGCCTCTCCAGGTAGGGCTGAGAAATAATTGTATCTGAAACTCTGGAGAGTCCTGCCTGTCAGGGTCAACAATTCAGATCTAGATAAACCAAGAGCTTTTTAAGGCAGCTTTTTACGACCCAATCCTGCTATAAGGCAGCTTTTTACGGCCCAATCCTGCTGTCTCGATGCACTGACACAGCATACGCTTTGCTGCTGCAAACCATCGTGAAAATGCCATAAAGCGCTTCACGACAGGACGGCAATCGGCAGGTAGGTTCCGCTTTGAGTTGTGCGGAGGTGAAATGGGGCAGGGGAAGGGCAGGGAGGGGTGTAATGGGGGAGTGGATGGTGACAATGGGGCGTGGGTGGATCGGGTCCAGGAGGGGAGCAGGATTGGTGGCAGCTGCTCGTGCCGCATCCTAACCCCCTTCCCGGTCCCGATCCCCCGACACAGAGCAATGCAGACTTGCGCCAGTTATTGAGCTCACGCTGGTTCATGTTGCCACACTGAGGATGCTGGGGCTTATCTGGGGCAAGGGAATTAATGTTCCCTTACCTTGAGAAGCCCACCAGCTCAGAATATCCGTGCATAGGATGCAGCATTAGCCACGCTGGTCACACTGCATCGGTGCGGGAGGTGGGTGGATAGGATTGGGCTGCCTAGTGCCTAGCCTCCATGACTGCCCCCCTCCCCCAACTGCAGGATGCAGCACACGCCCTGTTGGCACAGTTGCATCGGCACTGGAAAGTTGGATAAGATTGGGCTCTGTGTAAATAAATAAAAGTAAGGAATAATGTTGCCAATGACCTCAGTTTCTAAATTTGCACGGTCTCTCCTAATTCCATCTTGGTTCCTTAGCTGACAGTCCTGAGAGTCAGCCACGACTTTGCCCTGGAGGCGATGAGGCACAGCTCTCTCAAATCAAGATCATGCTAAATAAAGCCCTTTGACTGGAACAGAAAGCTGTAGTACTGCAGGGCATCTGGTGTGTCACTTTCCTCTAAGGTCTTGTAAATTTGCACTCTCTAAATCTTGTTTGCAATCATCAACATAATCTTGTTTATTATGCTAGCTGGTCACAGAGGCACTTTTTCAAGTGGTGCTCCTCTTGTATTTAGCAGAGGAAGAGTAACTGTCCCTCTTCACCCCAGCACAGTGTCTTTTCTTGTGGCTGTGGCTGGTGTCTGTTCCGCATCTCTTTTTAGGTTGTGAGGACTTTTGTGACAGGGAGCCAATTAATTGCAACGAGTCCTCACTTAAAGTCATTTCATTATAAGTTGTTTCGTTTTAAAGTTGTTGAGGAAAAAAAATTGATTCCCAACTGGGGCCACTTTCTGTGTGGAGTTTGAATGTTCTCTCCATGTCTCTGTTGGTTTTCTCTGGCCAAGGAAGTTCACATTTACTTCAATGTTTTATATTAGAAGTGTTTTGGGTCTTTATTTAGAAGTTTGGTGTTGTTTTTGTGACCAGAAATATGTCTTAAACTCTTGTTTACGTATATCAATGGTAAAATTGGTTTTGTTCTAAGTCGTTTGGTTTAAAGTTGCAGTTTCCAGGAACCTATCAACAGCGTTAAGTGAGGACTTGCTATATTTGATTTTGTCCATAAACTTCTTTGTGAACTTTTTTCTTGAAAAGCGGTATAACAATATTCTTAATAACAATGATAATAATCTGGCATAATATCATTTGCAAGCACAAAGCTCACTGCATATTCAGCTTCACTGCTCAGGGGCGACGGACTGTTTTTTCAGATTCTTTCTCCATGAAACCTGCCCCCCCTTGTACCTGCCCATGGTTATGTAACATCTGAAGAAGACTATTTCTTTTGTGCAGACTGCTATTGCAGACAGGGCCCATGAGAGGGGGGAGTAAAGGGGGTAAATTGTACCTGGGCCCAGGGTCAAAAAGGATTTCCCTTTTTTGGGCTCATGGTCAAAAAATGTCCTGAGACTAATGGAGAGTGAAAGACAGAGGATGGGCCAACTGAGAGGCCAGGTCTACTGGGAGGTAGGCCTGGGTGCCACATTGGGAAGCCTGGTAGACCTGGGCTCCAGAGACGTTTCCGGCCATTGCTGCCCCCTCCACCCCATTTGCCCCCTTCCCCTTTGAGAAGCGGCCCAAAACAAACTTTGTACCCCCTGATAAAATTCCTCTCAGAGGCCCTGATTGCAGAGATGTGAAATGGCACCTTTCTCATTTTGTAAAAACAATTCAGATCCTCAGATTATTTTAGAGAAACTAAAATAGAGTAACCAGACACAGTTATAAACACAGCACTGAATGTTCTAATGTTAATCAGTGGAATCCTTTTAATATTTTTTTGTAATTTAACCGCGTTGACAGCAAATTATAACCCCCCATTCCTCTCTCTCAGCATGATTTCACTTCATTTCATCGCTCACCCCCACCCCCATGTGTGCTATTTCCTTTCTGAAAAACACACACATAGAAGTATGGTTAGGGTAACATCCTAAGTACGTTTGATCTTGATCCCAAGTACGTTTCCTAAGCAACCTTGATCCTAAGTACGTTTCAAGTTGCAACCTATGTCCCTACGTTTCTGTAAAGCATTAAATACACAGTGCAAGTCTACAGTACTTATTTCTGTTTCTCTGTAACTATATGTCACTTTTAAATTGCATTTTGGGGGGATTTAAATAATTGTTTTTAAAGTATATTGCACACTGCCTTGATTATTTGGAAAGAGGAGTTAGAAAGGCTCCATCCATCTATTGTATATTGGAATGAATGTTGTGCTTATATAAGTACAGAAAGGATTTTTTGTGGTAAAAAAGAGATTGGGGGGGGGGAGAAAGAGAAATTGTGTAAATAAACAATCATTTCAAAGAAAGAAAGCTGGAAAGGAAGGCAGTGGTGAAACACATAACTGGATTTCGTTTGTAGTCAGGCAGAATGGCGATCGCATGGGGGATAATGGGCTGTGATCTCAGCTTTTAGGGATACATTTTGAAACATATTCAGGATCTTCGGTCCTATGCTAGAAGAAGATGAAGACATTTCAAAAGTAATGACC
Source organism: Plestiodon gilberti rubricaudatus (assembly GCA_026170595.1). Taxonomy (NCBI): domain Eukaryota; kingdom Metazoa; phylum Chordata; class Lepidosauria; order Squamata; family Scincidae; genus Plestiodon; species Plestiodon gilberti. The sequence goes on from JANXHW010000002.1 coordinate 46,484,685, forward strand.
TCCAGGGGAAAAACGGCAGGAAACCCAGATTACAGAGCAGTACACGCATCAAATTCAGAGATGGGTATTCATCTGCCCTTGTGAGTAAAGGTGAAGGCCAACAACAGGATAAAGGAAAGAAAATAGAGTGGATAAAAAGCCATGAGAAGCAATACATTTTTGAGATTAAATGTTGAGCTTCTTTGTTTTATGTAATCTGCTCAGTATCATGCACTGTTTGCTAATCCTCCAGCCTAATGCTCAGTAAGTGAATTTGTCCAGCAGTCATAATGAAGTTGGCTTAATTTTCTCCTGCCCCTGTAATATTTACCATCATTCTTACTTCCAAATCTAAATTCTCGTTGTCGATGCTCTTCTTTTTTTGGGCTGCTGTTTAAATATTTGCACGTTATCCTTACAATGATATCCAAAAGTCCCTAATAGATATGAAATAACCCTGTATCTACCAACAATGTGCTCGTCAACTTTTTTTTAGCCAGGCTCTAAAACGTCAAAATTCCATGAAGAGAAAACACAGCTAGTTACGAACTTTTAAAACAAACATATTCTTATCTCGAGCCAATCTCCAGCTCACAGTAACAAAAATTAACATGAGACTGTCGGAGCAATCCACTAAATATGGCTGCAACATAGCATCTGTTCATTCGGATGGAATTTCTGCTGTTTGTGATCCACTGAAATGAGACAGGTTGCATTTTTGATGCAATAATGTTGATAGATTGCAGCTCTATGTGGCATCATGGGTTAAAGCTTCATGCAACATTGTTCACAAACACAGGAGGATACAGAGATGTGATTAAAGCAAACAATAAGCCCACAAAGGCACCATGATATACCACCATTATCAATACACCACCATTATCACAGCTGGAATTATGAACTCTGGAATTTACAGCAATGTTACAAAGGGTATGTTGTTTGTAGAAACATTATTATGCAGTTATAACAGTGCAATCTTATGTGTGTCTACTCATAAGTAAGTCCCATTGTGTTCAATGAGGCTTACTTGTGGGAACGCGTTTATAGGATTGCATGCCTAGTGTATCAGATTCTGGCGGTGCAATCCTGAAGGGAACGCCAGCGACCGAATGAGCGTTCTGTCGCCGGGAGATGTTGTGAACGTGCAGTAAAGCACGTTTGCGATGACTCGGGAGCAGGGAAGGCCGACGCCGAGGCCAGCCTCCCTTGCTCCGGTGCCAGAGCACCCATGCGGCTGCCGGAAGACCCAGGTAAGGATCCGACGGGCGCGGGGACTTTTCGCCGGGCAAGGGAGGGGAGCCATTGGCCTAGCTGGCCCAGGAGGGGGCGAGGGATTACCTCGGCCATATCCTGGTCCCTGCCGGGCGGCTAGGCCGTTACATGGCCTCCTCTGACTTCCGCCAGCAATTTTGCTGGAGGAAATCCGAGGAGGCTGATCACCCAGCCTGCGTTTACACTCAAGGAAGAGGATGAGTGTCCCCTTCCCTGAGTAGAACTCCTGGTGCTCAGGATCTGGTGTGTGCCCCTGGGCTGCCGGCTGGATCCTTCCGGTGGATTGCGCTGCAAGAGAGTTTCAGCCCAGGTTTAATATATGGCTCAATCTATCCACAGATCAGGATAGGCAATCTTGCTCTGGTTCTCTTACAAAAATGCATCAGGGATTTTAGCTGTTTGAATGGAATGGGTGAAAAGTCCCCATTTAGCTGATGCTATCCGTCTTTTGCTACCCGCTCTCTCTCTCTCTTTCGCATGGAAAGACCTTGGGAAGTAGATTGGCAGGGTGTCCAGGGAGTGGCAGAGGTGTGCTGCAAGCCCCAATCTGAGTCGGCCTGCTTGAGTGGGTGTCTGTGCCCACTTGCGTAGAGGCCGCTTTTATTCAAGCTGTGCACTCAAACACAAACCTGAGATAGTGTGTGTGTAGACCTGAGACATGTAGTGGTAAATGTGTGCATGTGCATGTGTATGAGAGTAGTGTTGGCAACAGAAGATATGAGTCCTGGGCCAGTGCCCAACATGGCTACGGCCTGATGCCACCCATGCTGTACACCCATCTCTTTTCTTGGCATCCTTAGTGGATATATAGACTGAGAAGATAGAAGCGGGGCGACCCAACCCCTTACCTGGCCACCAACCTGGAGGGGGACCTGAAGGTCTCCCCTCATGCTACTCATGCTACTGAGAAGGCCAGCCAAAGCCCGAACCCTGCGCTAGAGGCGCAGGTTCGGAATCCACACTGGTAAGCCACCCTCCCTTGCTTACTGTGTGGGTATCTTGCCCTTGTACCCCCACCCACAGTTGTAGCAGTGGAGTAAGTTACCTGTTGGCTGTTTGTTTCTGGAGTCCTGAGGAAGAGAACCAGGGCTGATCTGAAAGTGGTCCCATATTATTGCTGCCCAGATCTCAGGTGGTAGAAATGTAGGGTCTTGCCAACAATGGTGGCTTGGGTGCCCTTTTCTCTCCCCCCCCCTTTAAACAGTTTCATGCCATGCCAGCAGCAGTGCTGGAGATCTTCCCAGTGGCTGGTTCCTGCCATAAAGCTCTCATTGGCACCTGTTTCATCAGACTTTTAATGTACCAGTAATTTAATTTAATTGCTGCAATGGTCTTTTCTGGAGCAGTTCTGATTGTGTTTTACCTGCTGCTATTTATGCATTTTTATTTGTTTTATGACTTTGTATGAAAATCATTTAATAATGCTTTACATTTTTTCCATTCCTGCTTTCTAAATGATGATGATCATCAAAGAATAAAAAACGTACAATCACATGATTTTTTCCCATTTTTTATATTAGCTACCTTTGTCATATTACTGAATGGAAACACAAGTTATAAATATTTATAATAATCAAATACATAAAGAAAAAATACTGTCCTAATATCCACACACAGGCGTAATGGGAGAGAGCACACAAGCTTCTGTACTACTGTACAGAGATATTTTATGAGATGTGTCTCTGATCATAGAACTAGCTGTAGTTTCTACCCAGGGTCTCCCGGACCACATGTTGCAGAGGTCATAGAAACTGCAGGTGTAAAGGGGTGGACAGAAAATGATGCCTAATGATGTACACAAGAAGTAGCCTTCACATGGCAATTGTTTCCCACACCTCTGGAAGAAGTCTGGGAGTCAACTATTCCCAAATATCTCTTGACAGTGAAAGTAGAATAATTCCGAGCCAATTTTCTCCTTCATCACACATCTTCTGAAAGAAACAGCATGAGACGTGTGTAGGACGTAGAATTGCTGTGGCCAGGGAACAAGCAACTGATTATGAATTTGGCTCATCCGCTTCTCTTGTTCCACTTGGCAGAATAGATTAGCTTTTATTTCAAAGTGAGGGTATTGGATAACTCTCCAGGATTACTCTGTGCGCTGTTTGTAATTAAACATAGGCACAAATTAAATATTATACTTTTTACTGTTTCAGACTTGAATAATCCGATAAAAGCTCAGGCTCTGCCTTCAGCTGTGCGATAGGATATGGGATCAGCTAGAGAGTGCTTCTGCGAGTGAAATGTTTCTTCATCAAATGTAACGTTATTCCTGGGATGAGCTCTGGCCCTTGCGTCCCCCACTATATCCCTCCCTGTGACCTTCACTTCTACTGCTCTACGATCGTCAGATAGTTGAAGGCTTTCATTAATTAATTAATTTAAAACATTTCTATTTAGCCTTTCTGCCATAAAGCTGCATTTAAAGTGTCTCAAGAAAACAAAACAAATTCCCTGCAACCAATCCCCCAATACAATTTCCAAAAACAGCAGCAGATATAACAATGAGAGCACATCAACATGACTGTCACTTATTTTTCCTTGCTGTCCCTTACGATAGACTCTCTCTCTCTCTCTCTCTCTCTCTCTTCCCCCCCCCCATTATGACTGTTCCACTTCAGACTGCAAGTGGAGTGTCATATTTTGGAATTGTCCCTCCATGCAAAGCAACATCCTGCATGTAGTAACTCAGCAAATTTATTTATTTATTTATTTATTTTATTTTATTTTATTTTATTTTTCACATTTTTATACCGCCCTTCCTCCAAGGAGCTCAGAGTGGTGTACATATTTCCTCCCCTCCTTTTTGTCCTCACAACAACCCTGTGAGGTAGGTGGGGCTGAGAGATAGTGACTGGCCCAAGGTCACCCAGGAAAGCTTCGTGGCTGAGCGGGGATTTGAACCTGGATCTTCCAGGTCTAAGTCCGACTCCCTAACCACTACACCATCCTGGCTCTCAAATTAAGGAGAGGTTCGCATGGAACCACTATTCCTCCAATGTGCTCATTTACCACATGTAGTGAGGGTTTTGCATGAAAAGGCAATCTAATCCTTGGAATCTCCAAGTAGGACTGGGCTAGACCCTGCCTGACACCCTACAGCTGTTACAACACTGAGCTGGATTGACCAATCATCAGGCTGCGCTGCCAGAACTCGCATTCTGGCAGAGCAGCCCAACTTACAGCATCTCAAAACATGACATGCTGTCTTGCACTACTCGGCCACTGCCAGAAATGGCAAACAGTGCTGGCTACATGGCACCAGATCCCCCAGCTCTGGTCAGCAGCAGGGGCAGGCCACAGTATTGGAGGGGAAAGAATGGGGCATTTTGGGGGAGGAATGAGGGGGCAGGGAGTGGGAAGAAGGGGGTGGATCCAGTGGTAGTTGCACATGCTGGATCTTATCCCCCCTTTTTTAAACCCTCCCCACCCCTTTTCTCTCCTCAGATATATGCCACTAAATGGATGGTGTATGTCTGAGGAGACCCATTGGTGCCCTGAGGGTTTACATACAGGTAAGTAAAATGTATTTTATTTACCTCCCTTTTTGCCTTCAGGTCGCCCCCCCCCCCATAGCATGCACCATGCACCTTTTTGATGCAGCTGCATGCTATAGCATGAGGGGAGATAGGGTTGGACTTTCAGTAGAAGGCAATTTCATGTATACAAGATCTCATTCCTGTAATGAAATGCTTTTGAAGCTAAGGTTGTTTCCTGAACACAAACCAAATATGATTAATTCATATCAAACCAATACCAAAGAGCATAAATTGTGGCAATCAGCTACATTTCTATTTCAGTTAGTCTGGGCTCTTTTCACACACAAAAATAAAATAAAGTACATAATTTTGGTTTTTCAGATTCAGGTTAAAACATGTATTCAGATTCAGGTAAAAACTAAGATACGTTGCAATGATTTAGGTATATTCTTCAACAGGACACAATTAATAGCATGCAATTTTTATCTTCAGTGTCAAACTCCAGTGGAATGTTGTCGTGCGGTGCACCAATAATTGTATCAACAAGATTCTTTTTTTCCAAGACATGCTTTTCCATAAGGGTTTTCAAAGAACTTGGCAGCAAATTGTTAGATTATTGGTATTACTGCTTTGGCTGCATCTGATATCTCCAGTGTCAAGCTGTAATATGGTGGTGACTTTACTGGCAAGGAAAAGTCATTAGAAAAGTCAGGATCTCTTAGACCTGAAGTTTTAGATAGCTCGATCAATTGCTGATTGCTCAGAATATATCATTATCCAACTCTGGATAGATGGATGAACTTTTGTCAAGTTAAAGAAGCCACCTTTTTTCTTTGTACAAGTGACAAAAAATTTTTGTATCAGTGCATCAGATAAAGACTCACAAAGTGTGCCTCGACCAGAAGCTACTTCTAGTTTGCATCGTGACTGGAAGTCGCTTCTGGTCACATTTATTTTTTTCTGTTTGTAGCAGTTTGGACCTTTGAAAGGCGTGCAGGAGGTGGAAAGCAGCTGGTGGGCCCCAGCAAAACATAAAAATACGGTATTGTGGTGCCACCTGCCACCTCCAGTGGGACTCCCACTTCTGCTGTGCCATCCGCAGATATTCAAATCTGCAGATAAGAGGCAACTAATAATCTGGCCAACAACCCTTGATGCTAGCCCTGCTTCTGAAGATTGAGGTGAAAAGATGGGCAGCCCAATCGTATCGTGGGCATATGGCAGCGGATCTTGCAATACGCTGCTGATAAGTCCTGGTGCGGCGCCCCTGTCATGCTCTGTGCGACCGCCAGCACAAATAGCTGGAGGCCCCACCAATGGCTCACCCAGGCTGCACCACAATAGGTAAGGCAATGGAGGGGGCAGGTCATAGGCATTTGGTGAATGATTAGGGCAGGATGTGTGGCAGAGAGTATGGCAAGTAGCTAGCATAGGTCCGAGAAGACCCATTGGTGGCCAAGTGGCTTACAGGGAGGTAAGTAAGAAATATTTTTACTTACCTCTCCCAGGCCATCTGGTCTCTCTCTCTCTCTCTCCCCACCATAGGATGCAGCATGTGCTCCATTGGCACAACTGCATCACATAGGCTGATGGGGGATAGGATTGGGGCATAGGATGGGGGATAGGATTGAGCCAGGATGGTGTAGTGGTTTGGGAGTCGGACCTAGACCTGGAAGTTCCAGGTTCAAGTCCCCGCTCAGCCACGAAGCTTCCTGGGTGACCTTGGGCCAGTCACTATCTCTCAGCCCCACCTACCTCACAGGGTTGTTGTGAGGACAAAAAGGAGGGGAGGAAATATGTACACCACTCTGAGCTCCTTGGAGGAAGGGTGGTATAAAAATGTGAAAAATAAAAAATAAATAAAATAAGTCTCTTAGGATAGAATGCAGTAGGGACAGAATAAAGCAACCTGTGGTCCTGTGATTCCCCACATGAAGGCTTATTTGTAAGCAAGTCTATCCTTGGAGGGGTTACAGAGAATTTACACCTCCTGATGGAATTCCTGTAAGTATGTAATTATTTTTTACAAGACACAATTGCCACATTGTGAGTTTTTTTGTATTCCCCTTGAGTTAAGCTCCCCTTGAGTTAAGACAAAGTTAAGTTTGTCTGGACAGTTAAGGTTCTGTCCAGACAAACATGGGCTATGCATGTTTTTCCCAAGCTTGAAAACGCCCAGCCCAAGATCTGAGACTGCCTGTGTAGACCACAGAGTCTCTGCAATAGTACAGATCACATGATTAGGGTGGGTAAGATGGGCAAAGGACTGGATCCGGGCTTCGGCCTCCCTTCCCATCTTTCCAATAGGATGATGGGTCCTATTATAAAGACCCTAGTAAGGCTCAGCTTTTGGGGTACTGCTTTTTTGCTTGGTTAAGTACAGCCACAGCATCCCTTTCTTCATTTGTTTCTTCCTGTCGGCTTAGGATCCTTGTTTCTTATGAAAGTGTCTTTATGGCCCAGCTTATTTTTAGGAGGATCCAAACATAATGAGATTAAAACAGATGCATCCTCTGGATGGAGAGGAAGTCACCTTGGTACAAATGCGAATGAAAAGGTGAGAATGAGAATGAAAGGTGATATTCTCCTAAAAATAAAAAAGATGGCAAAATTTCACCTGAAGCCTGATTCAAATTTTTTCAAGCCTGAGTTTATTTTTTTTTTTTTAAATGAAGCATATTGTCCATTTCTAACATTTCCATTGTGGTGCTTTTGTCTTTCTGTGTATAGGTTGATTATCCATAGATAGTTAAATCATCTAGCTTGTTCTGTTTTATGTTGCTTGTGCAGAGAGTACTTTCAGCCTCCAAAGCTTGATGCCAGGAAAAACAATATCTGTTTTATCATCACACTAGAGGACAACTCTAACTACATATATTGAAAATGCCAGCGACTGATTGAGAGCAGCATCAGGGTCATAATAACTAACTGTCACCAGCTGTCGGAACATTCTCTTTCCACATGTGCATTAGAAAAAGTATGCCAAACTATCAGATATCATGTAAGAATGCCAATAAACAGAGCTACTTGTCAGAGTCTCTCTCACTCTTTTTTTCCATTAATGCAATGTCTTTTGTCTGTCAATTTCCTTTCACAAAATAATTCAATCATATTTTCACTTTGAAGGGGAGTAGATTGCTCATCCAAAAATAGTAGCTTATTTTTAATAGATGTAACTCTGACCAGGGAAGGTGATCTGACCCGACGAGAATCTCAAGGAATGCCTAAGGCTGTAATCCTATGCACACTTTCCTGGGAGTCAGCTCCTCTAAATACAATGGGGCTTACTTCTGAGTAAGGATAGGATATCTTCTTCATAGGATGGCATTGCAAGTGCTTATTTCTCCCAACTTCATTATGGTTGATTTTGTCTAATAATCTGTGCCAGTTTTCTCTGCTCTATGTGTGCATTTGCCTTATTTCATTTTGTTCCTGTCTCTGTCTAGTTACAGAAAACATTTCTCACTCTTGGGTCTTTTAATTTTGGTGCAAATTTTGGTCAGTTTGGTAGAGACTGTTATCAGTGCCGTTTTCTCTCTGCACCGAAAAATTGGTATTTTGAGAAACAGCCTTGCGCGTACTCACGTGAGGCTGGAAGGCCTCGGAAAGTGCTTCTAGCCTCGCGCGCCTGAGGCTAGAAGCACTCGGAAAGCATCCGAGTGAACTCAGACGCTTTCACCAGTGATGTCAGGATTTCCGCCCCATCCCCGGTGATGTCAGAATTCCTGCCCCCGGTGATGTCACTGCTGCCGCCCACTGCATCGGGGGAAATCTGGTAAGCCTACCCAACATCCAAGATCACCCTGATCTCTGTTGCAGCTACAGTTTATATAAAGAAGAGCCAACCCTTTCTCCCAGATTTGGACCCAATCCAGTGACTAATCTTAAGTTTCTATTTCTCCAGAAATGTTTTTTTTTAGTTCACCATTTCCTGAAACCATTTTTTCATTTTTTTTCTTTAGTACTTTTACAGTGCAGTGCTATTCAAAGCCCCGCGCTGCAATCCAGCGATGCTGGGTCAGGCTCTGGTGTATCCAGCGCAGAGTTGGAGGCTGCTGGAGGTCTCCTTGAGGTAAGGGAATGTTTGTCTCCTTACCCTGTGTTGAGCCCCAACAGCCTCTATGGGGCTACATGGATGTGCGCCTGCTAAATGGCTGGCATAAATCTGAGCAGCTCTGTATTGGGCTTTCAAGCCTGGAAAGGGGGATAGGATTCAGCGGAAGTCTCATCCACTGAGCCTGCCCCTCTCCTGGGCCTAATCTGCCCTTCTCTCTGCCCTCCCCCTGCCCTGAAATGCCCCACCCCCATTCTGCCCTCTCCCTGCTGTCCGACACAGAGCTCACCTGCCCCGGTGGGCAATGTCCCTGCACTGACGCTGGCTTCTCTGCTGATGGGACTGGCTTTCATGCCAGTGCAACATGTCTTACAGCACATTTGCGACAGCATGGAGCCTAGAACCGCCAGTGGAGGCCGGCTTAGGATGGGGTTGCCAGTTTTTCTTTCCTAAGTCAACCATTTGACCCTGAAAACGCACAAGCCAGGTTGTTTGTGTGTGTTCTTCCCAGTGGCGTTCTTACGCTGGGGGAGCAGGTGTGCTGCGCCCGAGTGGGCACGGTGCTTCCGGGGGGTGCGGCACCGGAGCCCGGCTGCCGAGCCCCCGGGAAGCAGCGCGCCCAAGCGGTGCGTCACCGGTTTCCGGAGACGCTTTGCTCCGAAGCCGGGAAGCCCTCCTCCTTGCGACCGCCCAGTTCGGCAGTCGAGGGCTTTGTGAGCCGGCCGAACGCGTTGCAGGCTTTTATTTGGGTTTTCTGCACATGTGCAGAACCTTTCTGAGGGCAAACGGGCTGCCCATTTGCCCTCAGAAAGGTTCTGCACATGTGCAGAAAACCCAAATAAAAGCCTGCGACGCGTTCGGCCGGCTCACAAAGTCCTCGACTGCCGAACTGGGCGGTCGCAAGGAGGAGAGCTTCCCGGCTTCGGAGCAAAGCGTCTCCGGAAGCCGGTGACGGGCCGCTTCCGGGGGGGGCAGCCCCGCCCCCCCGGGCGCCGGAAGGCGTTAAAACGCCACTGGTTCTTCCAACAGTTTAGAACACAACATACAATATTAGTTTAATACAAAAAAGGGGGGAAGCAAAGCCACTCTTTCACAGGAGAAAAAGGCTGTACAGGAGAAAACGCGCAACCAGGGATGGAGAGAACACAAAGCATTTACCTTCTTTATATACCGTATTGGTCTAAGACTCACTTTTTTCTCCTAATTTAAGTTTTTAAACTAGGGGTGCATCTTATAATCAGCCTGTTGCAATTTAATGCCAGTGATTTAATTTAAAATTTTTAATAGTACCAAACTTTAAGGGTGCGTCTTATAATCAGGTGTGTCTTATACTCGGGACAATACGGTATTTCATATTCTTATATTAATCCTAGCAAATACTTACCTGTTCTCCCAGAGAAACATACATTTGGAACATGGAGGTTGTATTTGTGCTGCTATCATTAATGTCATTGATAGGCCTCATCTCCATGACTTTGACCCTTGCAAGCCATAAAACCAGTGACCAACACCAGTTAATGCAGGTAATTATAAGGAAAGACTCTCAGAAGCTTGTACCACAAGAGGGAAAAATTCATTGGTGCCAGTAACATCTCTGTGGTCTTGCCAAGGCCTGTGATGTGGTTGTTTCCCAGATCAGTGTCTGGAGGCTCTAATAATTTATATCGTGGACGGACATTTTGTCGCGCACTAAGTGCTATGTTAGAACTGAAGAATAATAGCTAATCTGAATATTATGCCCCATGTGATTCACACAATTTGCATATAATTTTATGAGACTGGCAAATGCCAAGCCATACTTAATGGATATGTTAGTTTCATTTGACATTATTCCCATCTTTAAAAGAAACTTGAGCACTGACTACGTGAATTTTAATTGGGGGAAGCAGCTAACATGCTCGAAAGCCTCGAGCTCCTTTGAACCAATCGCTTTCAATTGGCTGTAGTTCTAACATGAATTATTTAACAGAGGGGAAATTAAAGTTCACTTGGTCAGTGCTGGAAAGCTTTGGGACATTGATTAGGATGCAACAGAGGCAATAGATTAAGGAAGAGATAAATACCAAATAGGAAAGTTACTGAGGCCAGCTATAATGGGAATTTTGCCTTCCACAGTCTGAAGGACTGAAAGCACAACATGAAATTAAGGGGGCGGGGGAGGAAATGTGCAGCTTAGTTCTTAATCTAAAGCAGTATGATGGAAATGAAAGACCCCCCCCCCACCCCCAGACAAACAGACAAACATAAATGTGGATTGCCATTGTGCTCAGAACTACCGAGAATGGCTAAGGTGGACGTACTCTCTGAAAGGAAAAGCACAAAATGTACAAACAAACAACAAATTAAGAAGGAACTAAAAGTCAGAACGCTCGGTGATGCATTAGGCAGACCTCAATGGCTATGTTTACCATTCAGAAACTGTACAGTCTCAAAATTGCAATCCCTCTCACCGGAATGATTCCAAAATGCATTTAAAAATAAGTTGAATTAGAGGGGAAGAAACAGACAAGCGTTGCTATTAGACATTGTTATACCTTAGACCAGATTATATATGATTGTTAGAGTTTCAAAGGGAACATTATTATTATCTAAATTGGACTGCCTAGTCTTCCTGGAGGAAAAAAAAAGGTATGAACCGTATAAAATACCATAGTGGCTACTTTGCAGCAGGCTTTAAAAGTGAAGTACACTCGATCATTTTGTACATGACTTGGAACCCTCTTTACCTTCAGACGAAAGAGAAAAATAGTATTTGGCATTGTGCATGGCCAACCCAAGATTCTAAAGAGCATGTTTCTTTTTAAAGCTCAGATTGGTTGTGACATTAACTATTTCATTTCCACCTACCAGCAGCATGCATTAAAAATGGTTCCCAACCGTCTTTTTCTTAGCATTGTCTCTCACTTAAGTAATTTTACTCCAGGAGTGCCATGTTTTTTTATTGGTCGGATGGATGCTGTTAGCAGCCAATGCCACTCACAGCGCAATCCGACTTAACTTTTGTGCCGGTTTAACCAGCGGCGCAGCAAGAACGGGAGGCCCCAGAAGGGAAAAGGATTTCAAATCCCCTCCAAAAGAGGAATTCAAAGGGGATTTGAATCCCTTTTCCATTTGGGGGCCTCCCGTTCTCGCTGCGTCGCTGGTTTAAACTGGCAAAAAAGTTAAGTCGGATTGCGCTGTCAGAGTACTAATGGTCATCGTAGGTCCTGGTCATGTGATAGACAAGAATAGCTTTTCCATGACCTACTCCCTTTCTCTTGCTCTGTGTCTCTTTAGCACCATCCCTGAAGCATTTTTATTTGATTTGTTTTTTTAGCACTGTTTATTTTCTGAGGTTGACAAACATTAAGGCATGAACCCTGAATACTTGAGTCAAAGTCTATCTTTGAGCTGTACAAAAATCTCTTTTCCCAAAATGCCAAAAAGTGAACATTGGCTGTTCCTCATTCCTTGGGAAATATATTCAGTGCTGCTTTGCGAAGGGGGGGGCAGGGAAGATAGATTTTTCTCTCTCGTTCCATGAGCACAGAAAATAATACATTTGTTACTTAAAGCATAATTGTGAAATTGTACAGGTGGCATTCAACCAAATACTTATTTCTTCAAGAGGCTAAGTACAGGACAAATTGCCGCATGTTAACATGAAGCCGGCAGTCTGTGAAAGCTTTCCCCAATCAAGCTGTTTCCAGAGGAGACCATAATGAGTTGGCCAACTTCTGAAACTCCTCCAGAGCTCAGAAAGCATTTGGGCCTTCCTGCCCTTATATTACTCATTTTGACCTTTCAAGTCGCCAATCCTTAACTCAATCTTGTAGGTTCAGAAAAAGTCCGACATGGTGGCTTTCTGCCCTGGTTAGAGTGACAAGCACTTTATCAGGGTTTAATTAGATTTTCGTCCGTACAACCAAGAACTCAATATCCCTTTCATAAAACACTCTTTGATAACGTGAGGCTGCTGAGGCTCAAGAGAGCTGTAGGGAAGCACCTTACCTCTTGTCCAGTGACATTAAGGCATCAAAGATGAGCATCAGCGAGACACAGTAGCAGAAAGTTAGATTTGATGTGAATCAACTGCATTTCATTTATTGCAAAGAACTGAGGTATATAGATTTCGGCAATTAAACTTTGGTTCCTTAGGCTGGCCGCATCAATGACTAAACTTTCTGCTCCATTAGTATCCCTCGCAGGAGCTGTGAAATGTATCAGTCAGTCTCTGTGAGAAAGATAAAGCGGACAAAAATAATGTTAAGGATTATCTTTTATCACTACCACAGGGCCATATCAAAGAAAATCAGTAGCTTAGTAAAGCTGTGAGCTGAAAGAAAACATCTTGAGTAGCAAGAGGAGCCATTCATGAACAACATGTTCTTTTTATATACGATAACTTGTCCATTTTAGTTGACTTTCCATTCAAAAAAGAAAATCTATGGAGACAGGCTTAACAACGGGTTAAAAAAGATAAATATTTTTCAGACAGAGGTTTTAGCTTTGTAGGAAGCCTTAAAGAACACTGACAACCCTGTTGACATCTATTGTCATGCCTTAATCCTAGTTGGATAAATCTAAGCTAAATCATGGATCCAACCCCTGCTCTCTTGAATCTCCACTCTTTGAAGTGGAAGTCCTCATTCTCTCGGGCAAATCCCCAACCCAAAATAGAACAATACCTCAGCAGTTTAAAATCCTCCCTCCCTCTCTCCCCCCTCCCCCCTCACATAAACACACTCACACACACACACACACAGAGTGTGTCCCTGCCCATTGCCTTCGCCGTACTAAATGGCTCCGATGGAGAGGTGGCGGAGCCACATACCGGGGAGTAAGCAGGGACTAGGATGGTACGGTACTTACGGTACTGCCCCCACCGTAGTGACGCCTCTGTCCAAGTAGACCCATTCTGGCACCAGACTGCCCCCCCCCCGCAGAATGTAGCACATGCTCCGGCAGCGTAGCTGCATCGATGGGGGGAGAGAATAGGATTGGGGCCCAAGTCTTGTATTACCTGCAATCTACTGGTGCACTGAGTTTATAGATAAATTGGTCCCAAATTATTGTTTTGCTATTGGATGATTTTGGCAGAGTAAACGTCTTCTCTCGCGTACACTGGTTGTGATTGCGTTTTAATTAAAACAGCACATATCATCATGAGACACATTGGAAAGTGAAGTGAAACTCTGCACCCTATGAACTTCTTCCAAGAGGTTGACAGTTTAATAAGCATTTGTTGCTAAATGTTTCCTAACACCTTGACATCTTTGAGCCTGCTATATGATTTCAGGCACTTATGCCATCACTGTTGAGGAAAGATACAATCAACAATGCATCTTCTCCCTTCCCATTACATTGCAAATTATTTATACTATGTTTCCATTGGCTTAAAAAGGCAGTTAGATAGATGTACTTGTTTCTTTTAGGGAAAATAAAATTCTTATTTCTTCAGAGCTACCAGGAAATTTGCCCAAGGTAAAGCAAATGGAATTATTGTGGAATAAGTGGTTTAAAGATCACAGCCACAGGACCTAATGCACTGAAAAGCAATGGGAGTTGAGTTAGTATCTATTACTTGTTAGGCTGTGTTGTCTGTTGCAACAGAAAGGATAGAAATGTTGTGGCATCTTAACAGCAAGGACCAGAGTCCACCGCATCAGATTCATGAGGATTCCTTTTTATGCATGAATTATCAGGTGCAGCTTTTTACAAAACAGAGATAAACGTTATCAACTGACCATTGTTGCATGTCAGCCTTGCATTAAAGGCACAAGAACAGAGGCCAGTTGAAAGGTTGGCAACCCTATTCTTCAAGCTCCTTGGATTTCTTTATGATAAATTATAGATTTGGCTTAATGTTTCCCTAGCACTGTCATTTTTCTTTTTCTGACAGGGTTCCTGTGCTTTTAGCAACAACGTGCCAAGCAGAAATTCAGCAGATAAAAGTTTCCCCACAATGCAGAGATGCAGAAAGAGCTTTTCCCAAATAAGTTTTTTTTCTTGGCAGAGACCTGTTAAAAGACACAAGGGCTCTGGTAGATATTTCCCTGAAAACAAAACATCCCTGTCATTGATGTAAACCTTTGCCAGCAACGTCTGCTGTTTGGAGAATACAGAGAAAAGCAGTTGATAAAGAACAACCCCCTGATCACTTTAACAATATTCAGAACTGTGAATTCCACTAAGCAACTTCTATTAAAGCCAACATTAACCATATGGTTTTAGCAAGTAGCTTGACAACCTGAGCTTAAAACACAACTCATAAACTCTTTCTGATGAGTGCAACATGCTGTACAAAGGACAAATGGAGTATTAGATCCACATATCCTGCTCTTTTATAAAGCAAATGTTGTAAAAAATGATCTTGTTAATGTTAGTATATGGCTAACTATTTTAAAACCTCATTTTAGAAGAAGAGATGAAAGAGAGGACAAAACAGAGGACTTCAATTGAGCATAGTAAATGAAACACTGGATGGTACCAGGTGACATGAAAAGTAGTGGCGTTGCTGGAGGGGATGTGGAGCTGTAAGTGGCGCACAGTGCTGCAACATGCCATGTAAGCGGCCCCTCACACTGCCGACAGAGCCATTTGGGGCAGATGACGGCAACGCACAGGAGCTCAACTGAGTCTCTTGCACATTGCCGTCACTGTCCTGAATGGCTCCGATGGCAGGTGGGAGGGGTTGCTTACAAGGCGCATTTCAGCGTTGTGCGCCACTTACAGCTCTGCACCCCCTCCAGTGACACCACTGGAAAAGTATTATCAGGGGAATATGTGAGCTTGATTAGACTTTTTGTAATATCCAAATATCCAATTTGCATCAAACAGCATCACAAATAATGACGTGGCGGGTGTGTGTGTGTGTTTGCTTTTTTCATTTTAGCTTTGTTTGTAAATGGTAGTGCTAGCTGTTTTGAGTACCTCTCTAATGGGAGGGGGAAGTGTAGACATGTGTTAGTTAAAAGAATACAGAGTTGCAATTCTCACAAGAAACCATCTGAATGTTTCCATAGAATTGCCATTTGGTTGCACTCTTTTGTATTCCAAAATTATTTAAGTTGGCGTAAGGCTGCACAGTTTTCAAGATTTAGCAAAATTAATCAATTTTAAAACACTTGATTAATTAATCAGGCAGGTGTAATAAAAGCAATTATTATCACTATTTGTACTTATAAAGACTATAAGCAGCATCTTAAAAGAGGCATTGCCCCTTCTCTCACACACATAGGAAGGAATGACCGTACTAAGATGAAAACCCAGATGTGTCTAAACTAGGGTTTCTCTACCAGTGGTACGAGTGGTACGAGTGACAGTCCTATCATCCAAGAATGCCAAAAAAGCAATCGATGGTGGATCAGTGAACCCTGAGAATTTTACATGAGAGGAGGGCTTATGATTCAAATGGACATGTTTCTGAGCTGGTACCCATATTCAGGGCTTGGGATCAAGTAAGCTCACTCTGTGCATAGGAGGTAATCCAGACAGAAGTGGAAATGCATATATAGACATGATCACGATTTATCCCATTTGCACAGTCCTGTCACATGCTAAAAGGAACTGAAGAAAAGCAAAGTATGTGATCCATGGATAGCTCAACTCTCCAACATCAGAAGAAGCAATATTAGATCATCAGTGTCATAAATGAGAATGTTTGGCTCCAAAACAGAAACACTCCTTAAAAATGACACAAAAAGGGCAAAAATAAGGGCATCTGAAAATGGTCATATTTCGGTGATAAGATGCTGTTTTGTCACAGCAACATTCTACACTTTTCAGATGTATGTGATTGGTTTTCTCCTGGGCAGCATTTTGATTTTACAATCCATTCAGAGTGGATTGTAAAATTGTAATTGAGCTTTAATTATGCTCAATTTAATAGACTGACAGCGCAATCCTGTGTAACTTTGCACCAGTGTAACAGTAGATGCACAGGTGGAACAATAGATGTACCGGTTGTAAGTGCACTTACACCGGCATAAGTGCACTTACACCGGTGCATCTACTGTTACACCAGTGCAAAGTTACACAGGATTGTGCTGTGAATCACAACAGAATGACATTTGCTATGTGACATCATGCAGTGATTTGCTTTATTGGGCAAGAAAAATACATGTTACCTCTGAGACACTGTAACTAGAGAAAACCAAAGGCTAGATGGAAGGTGAGGACGTTGGTGCAGGACTGGGCAAATCAGGTTTGGCAGCAGCAAGTAGAGAGATGATGAAGCTGCCTTTAAAGTCGAGAGAGCGAGTCAAAGATTTTCAGTTTAAATGAACTCTACAGAACTGGTTCAGTCCTGGTGCGTGTTCATGGCTTTTGCCTCTGTCCTTTTAAAAGAGTGCATTATTTTATTGGAAGGGTATACTTGTCTTGATGTTACAGTTCATACAAGTAAGGGAAGGGTGGTAATACTGACTCACCTGACAGTATTACTGTATACTGAGATAACTTATAGGCACGATCAGATGATATTTCTATGTCTGGCCCAGCATCACCCAATTAAGTATGTGCTTGTGCCATTAGTTGCACATCCTCTCCCCTCCCCTTGCACCTGCTGAGTTTGCTTAATCATGAAGGGAGTTATCCAAACCCCTTTACACATGGTACAAATAGGATGTCAACGTAGTATTTGCATTGCTTTCTTTTAATTCCCCTTCCTTCTTGTTGTAAACTTTGTATCTATGCAATAAAAGTTTGTGTCTTGCCCATTTTACCTTCACTTCCTTCTTCATTCCACATTGAGCTCTTGAGCTGTGCCCTTGGCCATTATAGAGCATCCCAGCACATGAGATGGTTTTCCCCCATGTACGCATGTTAAAATGTGTTTAAAAGCACATGCCCTAAATACATTGAAATGTGTTTTGTTTTATACCCAAAGCCAATAAAGAAAACAAGAAGAGCAACTGCTAAGATGGAAATAGTTCTACCCTACAATGTTTTCAGAGTATTTCCCTACTTTTTGTATTTTTTTCTTTTTCTACATTGTCTAACAGCCCAATAGTATCACCCACCAGCCTACACAATGTAGCAGTGCTGACAGAGCTAAGTAAAAATAATTTTTACTTACCTTCTCATAAGCCCCCTGGCTGCCAATGGGTCTGGCATAAGTCTGAGGAGCCTTGGGGGGGGGGGGTCTTGGGCTGGGAAAAAAGAAATAAGGTCTTGGCAGTAGTGTTGCTGGAGGTGGGGCGGAACGATAAGTTCCGCACCACGCTGACCCTCAGTTACTCACCGGCACGAGGCGGCCCCACCCCCTCACCTTTGGAGCCATTCAGTGGGGCAAAGGAAATGTGCAGGAGACTCCCTGCATGTTGCCTTCGCCCCACCGAATGGCTTTGAATGCGAGGGGGCGGGGCCGCCTCGTGCCTCGTAAAGGAGGTCAGCATAGTGCGGAACTTAGAATTCCGCCCCACCTCCAGCGATGCCACTGGGTCTTGGCATGTACCACTGCCACTGAGATCCTCCCTCTCTTGCCCCAGTCCTCCCCTGCTCCTCTCCGAACTACCTCCACCACCACTTTACACGCTCTGGCATGGGCTAGTTGAGCCAGCTGAGTAGAGCATGCAGGGAGCCTCTGCCTGTTCCCACAAGTGGCCCCAAAGTGCATGTCAGTGACCCAGCCTTTGTGGCGCTGGACCGGGACTTACAGCAGCGGATCTTGGGATCTGCTGCCCTAAGCTCTGGATAGGATTGGGTCATAAGGCTGCCATCCTATGCACACTTTCTGACAGTAAATTTCATTGAATACAATGGGAATTACTTCTGAATGAACCTGTATAGGACTCCACTATGAGAGATCCTTGCAGTCTTTATATTACTGATGACGAGGCTATAGCTCCATCTCTGTCCATCAGTTATTACTCTTGGAGGACAACTCTTTAAACTAGGATTGGATCCCCTTCAGTATAGCACTGAATATTTATACATTTAAGATGTACAGTACAACCCATTTGTTCCAGAGGCATCTGCACACGTCTCTCACAAGCCAGTTGGGTACTGCAGTATAAAAGTAAAGAAAGAATCTGCAAGCGCAAGAACCTGATAAAAGAAACAGGGTGAATTAATAAAGAGTAGATATTTTATTTCTTGAATACAAGGCCAGTCAACTGTAGACCCATTGGCGGATGTATGATTGATATTCTCCCTTTCAATATTTAAGATTATTGCACCAACATCTTCATAGTTTTTAAAAATCTGCGTCGGCATTTACTCGGCGATGTTTATGGGCCAATAAAAATGAAAGGGTCTTCATCAATATTACTTTCACTTTATTTGATTGAATTACTCCAGCAGCACCTAAGGATTTTACAGCTTAACAGGCCAAGCAATAAAACATGATCCAGTTTGTGACACTGACATACATTCATCTGCGGCTGCAACCCTGTTTCACTGAGGTCATTTTGTGCATCTTTTCGGCATGATTTTGTAAATTATATTAGGTGGGGCAAAGAGAGAACGGATGAATGGTCAAGGGATATTACAGATGCATATGGCATTGCTTATTCTTTAATTATGATTAGAAGAATTAAAAAAGAGAGTGGTTTCTGGTTAAATATAAATATTACTAACACACTGTGTCAAATTGGACTTTTCTTTAATACCAGAAATGACAGCTCAAGCTTTTGTAATATTTATTGATTGGTTGTGTGCCCTCAATTTTTCTTTTCTGCAGGATAAAACTGACGGGCAAGTCCAAGCCCTGTCAGGGATAACTGTCAGCGTGCTCCACCCCCAGCCTCTGACTGGCACTAATAGCAGGCCTGGAATTTCCAGCCTCTGCTCAGTGTAAAGGTGGGGGCCAGGCAAGAGTGGGTGGCATGTGAGATACGCACACCACCACCAACATTCTTCCCATGAAGCCTTTGGTACCAGGTCTTTGTCCCTGGTCCTTACTGTAGCTAAGCTTAACTTAAGATAGCAAGCGTCTAAAAACAAAATGCAAGCAGCAAAACTGAAGCAAAAAGGAAAACATAAAACAGAATCACACAGGAGTAATTCAGACAGGATTTTCTGACGGAGAAGCTAATTGGAATACAAAAGGAATTGCCCATTGGGTAACAACATTCATAATGACTGAGTAGTGCAAATCAATCTGAGGAGGAACTTAACAGATGTTTGAAGTATGAGCCATTGACAGCGCAATCCCGTGTAACCTTGCACCGGTGTAATAGTAGATGCACTTATACCAGTGCATCTGCTGTTACACCGGTGCAAGGTTACACAAGAGTATGCTGTGAGTTGGATAAGAAGGAATCTGCAATGGCCTAGTCAGCCCCTCATTCACATCTCAGTTAAAATGAAGTGCTTGGATTTAAGCCAATGTATGGTATGGGCTGATGAGCTTTAGTAGGGCAGCATCAGATCCTAGGACTGTGATGGCGAACCTATGACACGCGTGGCACAGGTGACACGCGAGGTCATTTTGGGTGACACGCCAGTGTTTCCCCCAGGGCTCCGACACACCTTATATTTTCGCAAAAGTGTTACAGGCTTGTCTTAAACTTTTAGGGCAGGGATTTTGGCAGACTGCTTTCAAATGATTATCTAGTAAAATTCAGCAACCAAAAAGTCACTAATTGAGGTTAAATAAAATGCAATGTGTTCTATAGTTGTTTTCAGTTCAGTTCAAAATTACTATTAAAATTAGCAATAGTCAAAGTACTATTAAAAGTTTTTTTTTGGGGGGGGGGTGTGACACACCAGCAGAGTCAAGTTAGACATTATCAAAAATGTTGACACACCAAGCCCAAATGGTTCGCCACCACTGTCCTAGGATTTCACAATAATCAGAGGTCCAGTGCTGTAGGACCACTCATGGAATTACATTGAAATCTCTCCCTTTTTCGATGGCAGGTGCACTTGGAGAAAGACTCTTCCTTGTGGATGACAGTGCTAGTTTATGCAACCCATACAAGCAATCTTCCTTTCCCTCCCCTTTTTCTTCTTACATTGATGCTCTTTGCTAGGAGTTTTTCACCAGGCTGATGAGTGTTGGAAGAGACCAACCACAGCTGCTTTGTGCCTTATTAGAGCCACCCTTGATGTTTCTACCTGGCCGATCTCCACACTTTCTGTTCACCACAGTAACTTGATGCCATTTTTTTTCACATACATTTTCAGTTGATCGAGCCATAGGCTCAACTGCCCTTCTTAATGATTTGCTTATGAATTGGTCTGTGTGGCTGATTCTGAGTTACAAATTAATGCTCAGATCTGAGTATACACCCTTGAAGTTTGGGATCCTGAAGTATGATCCTTTCCCTGATAAGTTTCAAGGTTATCAAGCAGGTATTTGTGCACACGTCAGTCTGTTCCATCCTTTTAATATTCCTTTCTGTATCTGGTTTTGTCAGGTTCTTTTCTGTATTATCCTAGTGCTTTGGAAGGCACTTTAAGGGCCTTGGTAGCCGAAATATATTGTACATGATGAATTTTAGTGCTCATGGAAGGTGAAGACTGATAGCTCTGGCTAAATGCTGGTATAGTGAGGATCTGTCTTATCTTGGCTTCTTTATAACACACTATCAATCAATGCATCTGAATCCACATGTAGGAGTATATGCTTTTTATTATTATTCAGCAAAACTTCCCTATATTAAATATATCTGTACCAGCCATAGAAAGCTTTGTTAGTAAAAACTCATAGACTGTCAGTTGTGATTACTGGGAAGGGTGACCCTAGGTTTAACAAGGGCACTTCTCTGCCTATATCAAATCAACTAGCAGTCTGGTAGCTAACCAATGCCATCAGAATAATTAAGGTACATTTCTAACATCAGGAGATGTGATGTATAATCAAAACAAAATGTATGACCTGCCCCAATAAAGACAATCCATTCAAACGAATAAAACGACCCTCCTCCAATTTAAAATAATAATAAAACGTTATGGCAGCAATCCTATGTTGCAGCTTCACATTTGGAAACAGGAATTTAACATTATGATCTGTGGCAGGAGATCTCTCTCCATGTGCGGACAATACTCTCTTAGCTCCAGCCAGCCCATTTCGTGCATTAAGTTCTGTTCTGGATCATATTTCTTAAGCCCTCATTCCAAGGCACGTTCACATGAATTAATTGGAGGCACAGTTCATCAAGACTTTCTCTACACATGTTTTATTGAAGTAAACAGGAGGTGCGCAAGAGCGGCGGTGTGCTTTTGTGCAGCTCATAGTTATTCTTCTGATCCTGATCCAGAAATTTATTGGGTCAAATCCCACACTAAACATGGATTCACCATCTGCAAGTATATCCAAAAGATTTGTCCAGTTTTCTGAGATTTCTGTTGATATGATTTGTGTACAGAAGTTCCCAGGGTCCTTCGATCCCTGGCATCTTCAGGTCGAGCTAGGAAAGAACCCTGTCTGAAACCCTGGAGAGCTGCTGACAAGATAATATTGACAAAGATGAACCAATGGTCTGTCTCAGAAGAAGGCAGCTTTCTATGTTCTCTGAATCCTGAAAGGGACAGAATTGCCTTTGCAGACCCAGTTTCTATTAGAGGAGAGGGTTCTACAGACTTATGATGCATGTGTAAAATAAGACACTTGTGTAAAACAGATGTTTATGTTGAGAAGGAATTATGATGTAGTGTTAGGTTCTGATAGAACTAATGCAAGCCCTGCGCACAAGTCCTGCGCTTTAAAGCCCTGAGCACAGAACACCAAACTTTCTCAAGCTTTCATTGTAGCAGCTAACTCAGACCAAAGTGTTAAATCCCTACACCAACCAGCTTTCGCACCAAAAACCAACAGCGGAGAGGGAAATAGCAGTGCCTGAGTTCAGTGCCTGACAGCTCAATCCCCAGCTCAATCAGTTCTGCCAGCAGACCCTTGTCTTCTGGCAGAACATGCATTCCTCTGGCGGAAGTGACATTCACCAGCGAGCTCAATGAGGCTGCCAGCACAATAGCTGGAGGCCATGTGTGCAGACTAGCAGAGAGACTATGGTCCGCTGGCGCTAATGAGTTAGTGGTGGGGGTAGGCAGTGGGAGGAAAAGAGGCATTTCTGGGCAGGGACTGGGGAGGAATCAGGGTGGGAAGAAAGTGGGAGGGGGTGGATCAAGCGGCAATGGTGCATGCTGGATCTTATCTCCTTTGCAAACCTCCCTGCCCCTTTTTCCTCTTTGGACATACGCCTCCAAAATAGGTTGCATATGTCTGAGGAGACACATAGGTGGCTTGAGGGCTTACTTGGAGGTAAGGAAAAATGTTTTTTACTTACCTCCAGTTTGCTCCCCCCACACACAAACCATAGGATGCAGCGCATGCCT
Source organism: Plestiodon gilberti rubricaudatus (assembly GCA_026170595.1). NCBI lineage: Eukaryota > Metazoa > Chordata > Lepidosauria > Squamata > Scincidae > Plestiodon > Plestiodon gilberti. The sequence continues at coordinate 46,507,731 of JANXHW010000002.1, forward strand.
TTTTGGTGTGGCTGCATCAGCACTGGTTGCAAGGGATAGGACTGGGCTGTGAGTAACAGCTCAATCCAACCAAACTTCCGGGTGGTGGACCTAGTGATCCGCTGCCCGGAATAGCCCGGAGTAGTCGCAAACGTGCCGTAAAGCACGTTTGCAGACTACTTTAGAGCAGGGCAGGCCGTCGCAAGGCCGGCCTGCCCTGCTCTACCAGCCGAGGACTCGACCAGCCGGCGGACCCAGGTAAGGTTGGATCTGGCGGTCGGTCGGTCGGGGCGTTTTGGGCAGTAGCGGGAGGGCGCCATAGGCCCAGCTACTCCGGGAGGGGGTGGGGACATGGCACCCACCATATCCCGGTCCCCACCGGGCTCCGTAGGCCGGCTGGGCCATTACACGGTCTCCTCTGACTTCTGCCAGCAAAATAGCTGGCGGAAATCCGAGGAGACCTACCAGCCCCAGCCGCCATTACACTCGGGGAAGGGGACGAGCGTCGCCTTCCACGAGTAGACATTCCACCGCGGGCTGCCCCCTGCAGGCAGCCTGCAGCGGAGCACTGGATCAGGTGGATGGCCGAGGCCGTCCGCCCAATCTTTAGGTAGGATTGTGCTCTAAGTATCAGCATTGTAAGTATCTCTACCAACATTAGTTTGGATCAACTGATTGTAGTGATGACTATTTGGGTGCAGGACTTCTTCTGCCACCATCCTGCAGTATTGACTGAGAACATTAGCACGAGGCATATGAAAAATATGCAGGAGGGGATGATGCTTTACAGTTCCTCTTCCTGATGTTGAGCAGCAGATATTAATAGAAAACTCATCTGCCACTTCTAGGTTTGATGTGTTCCAGTTTTTCAATACTATCAGTTACTCACAAAAATGCCATTTGGTGCAAAAAAGAAGTTAAATTATAAATTTTATATATATATAAAAGATGAAATATCATGAAAATACAGATATCAAAAGAATACATAGTGCATGTTCATGTGTAACCTACTGGAGAATTTGTAAAAACAAAGAACACCAATCCAAAACAAGACAGATTTCATAATAGCTGCCAGAATCCTCAGAGTAGGATTTACCGTATTGTCCCGAGTATGACACACCTGATTATAAGATGCACCCTTAAAGTTTGGTGCTATTAAAAAAATTTAATTAAATCACTGGCATTAAATTGCAACAGCCTGATTATAAGACGCACCCCTAGTTTAAAAACTTAAATTAGGAGAAAAAAGTGAGTCTTATACTCAGACCAATACGGTATTTGATTTGTACCGCCTTTCTCCCCGAAGGGCACTCAAGGCGGCTGAAGTGTGATGAAACTGAAACATTTACAAGTGATGGAACTGAAACAATCAACCCAAATACATTTTTCCTAACTTTAATAGCAAACTTTGAAAAAAAGAAAAGAAATTAATGGCCCAAACTTATGCAGGGCCTACGGCACTGGATCTCACGATCCACTGCCATAAGTTTCTTGTTACAGTGATGTGAAAGGTGTGCTGCTGTCATGTGCTCCAGAACCACTGACTAAAATGACCAGAGGTTCTGTGCGCCCCCCCCCCCAGTGGATCCCAGATGCCCACTAGAGCAGGTAGGGTGGTAGCAAGGGCAGACAGGAGATGGTTTGGAGGAGGATCGGGGCAGGGATCGGGCTGGTTAGGGGGCAGTTCAGGGGTGGGAGGGGAGAATTTTGATGGCAGCAGTGCATACCAAGATCCTATGCTCCCTTCCCATCCCAGACCCGTCCCCTGGCTCTTCTTGGACATAGCAGCAAAAGAGCTGGCGTAGGCTCAAGGAGACCCATTGGCAGCTAGGGGGCCTACTGGGAGGTAAATAAAAATGTTTTATCTCTCCTGGCCTGTCTGATTGCCCACCCGATCATTGGATGCAGCACGCAGTCCAGCAGTGCACAGTCCGGCAGCATGGCTGCATCATGCAGGATGATGGGGGATAGGATTGGGGCATAAGTTCTACTGCTCTTTGAAAGCATCCAAGATACAGCTAATGAGCCATCAATTAACTGTAACAGCTCTCAGTTAAAAATCAGTCCTGCAGAGAAGGCAAGTCCTCCATATTTATTCTAGCCTGCCATGAAACTGTGTCATGAGCAGAGAGTAGGAGGAGATATTGTTGTTCACTCTGATGAGTATATGTGGCAAGGAATAAGCTCAGCAGAACAAGACCAGTTGGTTCAAGCAGAATCTTCCATCAATCTGATCAGGACAAATTCCGTCATAGAAGGAGGTGATCCCAAGTAATTATTTCCTTTGATGTATATCCGTTTTGATCTGACCTCACTCTGAAGTTCAGGACCTGTACAGCAATTTTCGATAATGCAATAAAAACCAGGTCAAAACACGCAACAACCATTTAAGATAATTAAAAATGATCTCATTCAAGCACTTTCTCTGGTCCATTGAAATAGACGAGTCTGGAGCAACAACTGTGTATGAAATGCACATTGTAATTTAATTCACTAAGAACCCAATCCTATGTGGCCACTACACTGAGTGTGCAGGGCCACCAGAGTGCCCACTGCCAAATCTAATGCAGCATCATAGTGGAGAGGCCAGCTGAGGGGGGGGGGGTTGAGAGGCGTAAGCATGCATGTTCCAGCTGCCACATACACCCTATGGGACTCCTCTGAGCTACACCAGTTCTGTTGCTGGCATAGCGCTTTGGAGCAATTGGGAGCATGTCTGGCTCGGGAAGGGAGCTCAGGATCCAGCAGCCACAGACTCCGCCTCATCCTGCTCTGCCCTTTTCCCACCACTCTGCTGGTGGTGTTGTACTGGTAGCCAGTCTGTGCCCTGTTGCCAGTGGCACGTGGCTTTCTGGCTGATGTACTGGCATCTGTGCAGCAGCCACTGACAGAAGGAGGGGCTTCTGGGATTGCAGGGCTGTCTTTGCGCTGGCATAACGGGCGATATGCTGGCATTTGCCAGGTATAGGATTGGGCCGTAAACACTGAATTGTTTACAAGACACAAGTTTTATGGGTGAAGTAGCCATGTAATTAAAATATAAATGCAGAGAACTCCAGACACACACGTATAAAGTCTTCAAAAGAGCCACTCGTAGAAAGCAGACACTAAGAAAAATTAAAACAGTGAGAACGGAGAAGTCCGACATTTACAGGAACCAACGTTTCAACTTCTAATCTGAAGTCATTTTCAAGGTGTAAACAGCAAAGCTGCAAAGATGGTATGAGCAACCGATAAAGAGCAACCGATAAAGCAAACAGAATTGTTTTTGTTATCACAATAAACATTTTGAACAAAAAACGGTATATGTACATGGGGAGTTGGACCTTCAGATCATCAGCCTACTTATTTCCACATTTCTGCCTTTTTCTTTTCTCATTTTACAGGAAAGTTATCATTGAGGTGATGTGTGAAGGCACTTGATGCAACAGCCTTGCTGAAGCTAAACATGCCTGGGGCTGGGCAGGGCTAACTTCTGCTGCTTTAATCCCCTATGGATGAGTTACACTGAAGAAAGGAAAGATATAAATGCAATGCAATAAGTACTCTCTTTGGCAATCATGATAGCAAGAGTCATAGCAGGAACGAGCAGAACCAATCACAAGAGGCTGTCTGGCTTGGGGGTGCTGGCTGGTAACTCCTCAGGCTTGGATTGCAAGTTGACCTCACTCTAAGCACCCAATCAGGTGCAGGGATTGACTCCCATGCCTCGTGTGAGGGCAGGGCAAAAATGCTCCCAGTGCCAGGGGGCAGGACTGGCATTCTTCTAAAAGCCATCAATGCTACATACAGCGCAATCCTAACTAACTTTCCAGCACCGGTGCAGTCGCATTACAGCCCTGAGGTAAGGGAACACATGTTCCCTCACCTTGAAGAGGCCTCCGTGACTTCCCCCGCACTGCAAAATGCTGTTGGCACAGCTGAATTGGCGCTGGAAAGTTGGTTAGGAATGTGCTGCCAGTGTTATCTTCAGGTTGGTCAACAATGCTTGGTGGCTTCAGTGTGGACTCTGACTCCATCTGCATGTTATTTGCTTAGAGCGAATATGTAATTTTTCAACATGTTCTCGTTTTGGAGTGCAAAGATGGTTTACTATCATATAATTGCCTACTATTTCTAGCAATAGATTTTTTTTAAAGTCCCTGAGGTCTAAATTTGTTTGTAAAATGATATTGATAGAATTTCCTTTTTAATGACAAGATAAGTCTGGTTTGAGGTTACTTTGCAGGCTTCTATGTAAATAGGTTCATCACTTAATATGACAAATATCTTTAAAGTAGTACACAGTGTAACGGCTCAGCCGATCGGCGGGGGTCAGGATTCAGCCGAGGCCGATTCCCTTCCCTTTCCCGATTGGCTGGGTCTATCGGCCCCCGCCGTTTGCTCCCAAACCGCCCCCCCCCCGCTGGATCCGTACATGGGTCTGGCGGTGGGCAGGAGATGGTCCGGGCGGTGGAGCAGGGCAGACTGGCCTTGCACCGGGCTTCGCTGCTCGTGAGTCGTTGTGAAAGTGCTTTAATGCACTTTTGCAACATCTTTGGCCAGCGGAATGCTCGTTCCACCGGCCGATTTTAGAATAGGATTGTGCCGTGAGAGTAATTTAATTCACCCTCCTCTCCACCCTCTCCCCTCCCCTCCCCAGAACGCCTCCTCCCTGCCACCTTCCCCCGCCTCACTGCTGACCGACATGGAATTCACCTGCCTCTGGCTGGCGCAGCTCCATCCCTGGTAGGAGGCTGCCAACGCTGGCCTCCATGTGGGTGAGACAGGCCTCCGTGCTGTCACAACGTGCTTTATGTTTGTGACAGTGTGGAGCTCATAGGATTGGGCTCTCAGTGCTAGCACCTGGCTGGTGGGGGGGATTGGGAGAACACCCCCATGGTGCTCCCTGCCTGTCCTCTGATGGTGCATGGGGTGTGACTGCTTCCATTGATACTGAAGATTCAAGGGTCGCTCTGGCCAGATGGGCTTCATTAATTTGTAGGTTTCTTTAAAATGCTGCTTGAAATTCCATATGCTGACCTCTTTGAAACATCATTTTATTTAACAAAAACGTATTGTCAGAAATAGTTTCCAGTTCTATTTATTCTTGTTCCTAACCAATCTTGAACTTACACACGCTTAATGTAGTCTGTCTCTTTGTTCCTTAAGGTATCCCATTTAATGTCAAATCCAGTCAACTTCATATCCTACAAATGCTACTTGGAATTTTTTAGCAGTACATATTCTCTCTTAATAACAACGTAAGTATATGCCATCTATCAAATATAGTTTCCATAGTATTTGTTTTAAACCAATGCTCAGTTATTCTTATGTATCAAGATGTCTCCCTGCTGCTCTTGACTGCATAACTATGCTTACCTTAATTCTATAGTCTGGAATGCTTGACATGCTTTACTTCTAAGCAACATTTCCTAGCTCAAATTATAGGAAGCTGCTCTGTACCAATCAGGCCACTGGTCATTGTAGCCCAGTATTGTCTACACCAGCATTTTTCAAAGTTCTCCCCGCAAGGTGGGGAGAACCCTGAGTATTTGCGGGGGCGCGACCAGCAGCGGCTGCGATCCTGGGGATCGGCGCTGTCGCCACCGAAAAAGCCTCCCAAACAGCTGTTTCTGTACTTACCGGGGCTTACCGGGGCTTGCGAAAACCGGAAGCGCCTGAAAATTGCCATTGTTCGGTGAGCTGAAGATCGGGAAGGCCTGCAGAGGGTCGCGCAGGCCTCCCTGAAGGCCTCCCAAGCCCCGGTAAGTACAGAAACAGCTGTTTGGGGGGCTTTTTCGGCAGCAATGGTGGCGATCCGTCGCTGCTGCCATGCTGTCCCCGCCCCTTAAGGGGGCAGGGGACAGCTTTTGGTTCTTATGGTGGGTCGCGACCCACAGTTTGAGAACCACTGGTCTACATTGACAGGCAGTGACTCTCCAAGGGCAGACAGACAGGGAAATGCCAGGGCTTGAACGAGGGACTTTCTGCATGCAATGCAGGTATTCTACCACTGAGCTATGGTCCTTCAATTATTATGAACCCCACAAGCATTTGGCTGTCCACTAGCAAGCTCTAAAAATACTAGATATGTCTGGATAGGAGGGCCAGTTGTTCCCAATCTGTGAGAAAGACGAAGTAGAATACATGTTAAAATTGCTGGATTCATAATACAGTACATGCACAAACCAGATATGCTCAGCATCTCTTGAATTATGGCATCAATCACATAATGCTTGAGACCTGATTTAACAACTATTCACGCATGCACGCACGCACGCACACGCACACACACCGCTTTTCACCAAAAAGTAGTTCACAAAGCAGTTTACATATATTTGTTAATCGGAATTGTGACCCATGAGTGTGGATAACATGAATATTTCTTTGGTAGTTTTCCTTTCATGTTCACAAACTTCAATTGGCACATAGGAACATGCAGAAGATCTTGTTGCATTAGATTCAGCTCCCACCTGAACTCTATGTAAAACTACCAAATAAAGGCTGCATAGTGCCACAGTTTGTTCTACATTTTTTTTCTCCAGTAATACTAAAATATACCCCCACTGAAAAGAAAAACATGAATGTTGCCAAGAGTGCAGAAATGCATTTTTTTCATTTCCTACCAGCATCGATCAATAAAGAATATTATTCCTTTGTACACAACATAATTGTTTCTTCCTTTCTTTTATATAAAAAAAGGAAAAACTTTACCTTGGAAGAAAAGGTTAGAATTTTTCAGTGAAAAATACAGTACTAGAGCAAGTTGATCAAAATCAAGTATTAAAGAGCAGTGTTTTATATTGAGTGCCCAACTCAATATTCTCTTCTTTCAACATTAATATTAATATCAGTATCAATAAATGTGCTGGTTGATACCTATAACAGCTATAATATTACCTTTGGGTGCACGGACTTATGCCTCTGATAGTTTCAAAGCACAGAAAGCGCAGGTAAGAACCAAACAGATGTCATACCTTCAGAGTAAATGTTCTGTGGTAAGATAAGTTATTTGTCCCACATCTGGATTCCGTGGATTTTCTCCAGAGGGAAATGTTTACATCAATTCTTAGGAAAGTTCTTATATATCCTCCCAGGCAATATGGACACGTTCCCACTTTAAAATTACTCCGATGTTTCCCCTTAGTCTGGTTCAATTAACCAATTGTTTGGCCAAACCTAAACATTTACAATACAAATCTGAAAATTGCAAGATATCTTCATTTGATAGCTGTGATAAACCTATGGAAAGTTCAGAAAAAACCAATGAGAAAAGCTGCCAGTTTGGAAAATGGCAGGTGTCTCTCTGTTTATCTAGAAATATGTATACCTCTGAAACAAATATGACAAATCTGAAATTGAACTGGACATTTTTGCTCACAGAATGGTCAGAAGATTTCAGAGAACAATTCTATACAAATTTTATAATCTACCATTTTTTCTAGATTTTCTATAACATGGCTACCAAATGAACATACCCTGCAAACATAACAGTATCACTTCGAGCACAATCCTACACTTGTCTACTCAGAAGTATGTTCCATTGACTTCAGTGGGGCTTACTCTCAGGAAAGTGTGCATAGGATTGCAGCCTTAGTTCATACTTTTGTTTGATTATGGCACGTATCACTCACAAATTTGGCCAAACTTTCCTAAATGAACTGAATCAACACTCAGGGCACAATCCTGAAAGAAAAGCAGGTGATGGAATGAGCGTTCCGTTGCCGGGAGACGTCGTGAACGTGCCGTAAAGCACGTTCGCAATGACTTGGGTGCAAGGAAGGCCGGCACAGAGGCCGGCCTCCCTTGCTCCGTCGCCGGAGCACCCGTGCAGCCACCGGATGAGGTAAGTCGGGATCTGGTGGGCACTGGGGTGTTTTGGTGGGCGAGGGAGGGGGGCCATTGGCCTAGCTGGGCAGGGAAGGGGCGGGGGATGGCCTCGGCCATATCCCCGTCCCCGCCGGGCCAGCTAGGCCATTACACAGCCTCCTCTACTTCCGCCAGCTATTTGGAGGAGGCCGATCAGGCTGGCCTGACTTTACACCTGGGGAAGGAGATGAGTGTCCCCTTCCCCGAGTAGACCTCAGGCCCAGTGGCAGAACGGCCACCCGGGCTCAGGATCCGGTGGGCAGCCGTGGGCCGCCGGCAGGATCCTTGCGCTGGATTGCGCTGCCCGTGATGCTGAAGGTATGAAGGAGGGATCCACCATTAAGAATGAATACAGAATAAACAATAAGATTGCTTTCACACTTAATAAATGTGTCAAGGACAGTTACCAGGGAGGCCTTGTTTCCTCCATGAATTAAAAGGTTGTTGAAGAGGGATGTTGGTTGTGCAGCCAGTTAGTACCTGAGGAATTCCAACATTTCGTCTTCACTCCAAGCAACACAAATAATGCAGTGGAAAAGCTGATTGGGATTCACCTCAATAACCTCACTTCTCACTTTTTACGTATTTGGCAGCACTTGCTAGAGATTTCACTTTATCTTTCGTTTTCAGGTGGACGTTGCTAAAGGCTTGCCTTTAATTAACTTCATGGAATCTATTCCTCAGTTGAGAGCTTTTTCTCATTCAACTATGACAATGTCACTCGACAATGACACAAACAGTAGTGTCACAAATGGATGATGAAGATGCTGTTAGGAATTGCCCCCCAGCATCCATAGTGATGGGATGACCTGAGTTGTGTGCTTTAAACTTTGGTCAATTCCAGGACAAAGTATAGGCAAAACACAATGAGCTTCCCACCAGCTTGGCCTTAAAACGCCTTGGTTTGATGATGTCATCAAGTTACAGTACCTGATCATTTGGCTTCTCCCTGTCATCCCTTTTACTTAGATGAACAGGATTGCTGCCCAACTGACAGGCTTACTGCTAATTAAAAAGTTTACTAGATAATCAAGATTTTTCTGAATCCATATCTACACATGGCTGGGGGATAATGGAGTTCCAAACAAGAGACAAAGGCTGCTTGCCAGCAGCTTTTTAGAATTAACCTTTTTAGGCAGAACCTGCATAGGAGCTTCTGGTAAGTTCAAAGTGTCCAAAACTGCAGAAAAATAGGTAACAAACAGGACGTTCATCACATTTCTAGCACACATCCAGAGTGTCTGTCCTGATCAATTCTTAAGATGTGGAGAAACTCTGTGCAAGTCAAGAACAAACAAACAGTGGACGGGCAGCACAATCCTGCCTAGGTATCCAGCGGGTGGCCCAGGCCACCTGCCGGATCCTATCCACATTCTGAGATCAGCCTAGGTCTCTACTCAGGGGAAGGGGATGTTCGTCCCCTTTCCCCAGTGTAACACAGGGAGGCCCCAATGGGCCTCCTAGGATTTCCACCAGCTATTTAGCTGGTGCAAGTCCGAGGAGGCCGTGTAATGGCCGCGCTGGCCCGAGAAGGGATGGGTCTGGGGTGCCATCCCCGCCCCCCTGGGCCAGCTCAGCCAATGCCCCCTCCCTCACCACCCGGATCACCCCCGACGGTGCTTCACTTATTGGATTGTATAGAATTGTTCTCTGAAATATTCTGTCCATTCTATGAGTAAAAATGTTCAGTTCAGTTTAGGCTTACCAGATCCATACCGGGACAGAGTGCTAGACCTTTAGGTGAAGGAATATGGGCAGGTGTAGCTTGTTAAACCCTTAGAGCACAATCCTAGACATGTCTACTCAGAAGCAAGCCCCATTGAACACAATGGGATAGTGCACTCAGGGACTAACAACAGGAGATGGATAACAAAAGATACACAATTGGCCTCCTTCAGGTGATTGGTTCATTTAAATTTTCTTACAGCCATGTAACAGCCACTCAGTTTCCCACTTACAGAACTTTCAACTGTCTTGCTTGGCCCTATCCATAGCACGGGGCTGAGGCGGGAGAATACAAGCACCCTATTGGTGCTTGTTTGATGGGGTGGAGCCTGACAGGAGTTTGCTGGGGGCTCACTGGGTTCCTTCCCTCAGCCAGCTCTGGAATGAGACACCCACCCTTCCTTTTGTGCAGTCTGAGCAAAATCATCTCATGTGGTTGGGAGAATAACCAAAGAGCACCAGAAGGGAGATAAAAACCAACAGAATTGTGAGCCCACAGTTTTTCCCCCTAAACGTTTCCCTGATTCAAATTCTTCACAAAGGTTATTCTTTTTGATTCTAATATGTAGGCAAATAGCCAGGACATTCTCCTTCAAGCCACAAATGAATAAAGCATGAAAAATGCACCTGGGTGACCCTACAATTGCCCTGAAAGTATTTACAAGTTAAACACTTGCTAAACGTGGAATAGAACTCTCCACACACCTTCTTTCAATTTTAAATAACTGCTTTTATCTGCTGTGAAGAACAGTAACCACCACGTATTGTGTTTTTACTGGAATCTTATTTCTTGTTATGGAAACAGCATCTCTATTAAGCCTCCTGCTGAACTGCCACTGCAGAAAATGTTACTTAAAAAGTCCAGCATCCAAACCAAAAGGTTAGCACAAATTCAAACGATTTCTAGACACGTACCACTGAAGATGATTTACAATGAAACCATACTATACTTAATAGCTAATGTACTTGACTTTCCTAATTTATGTATTTTGTGAAATGTGGTCATTATAGGATTTTTTAAATTATATTTTATTGAAGCCAAGCTTTAAAAAAAAAAACCCTGGTCTCTCCAGTTTTATGGGGTTCAAATTGCTTTGTGTTATGTACACGCACAATGTTGGCAGATTATATGATTCTGTGCAAAGCAGAAAGAAAAAACAAAAACATGAGCAGGTTGTACTGACTAGACCTTCTTGTCAGTACACTTAGAAGTACACAAGATGAGCCCTGCTGGATCCTGCATCCTGTTTTCCATAGTGGTCCCATCAGCTGCCTCTGGGAAGCCCACAGGCAGGAGAGAAAGGCAAAGCTCTTGCCATCACTCCCTTGCAACTGGCATTCAGAGGCATATTGCTTCTGAACTTGGAGGCACTGGCGTTGCTAGAGGTGGGGCGGAATGGTAAATCTTGCACAGTGGTAACTGCTCCATTCCATGGTGGTCCTGCCCACTTGCCGTTGGAACCAGTCTGTGCATTGCCTTCGCCCCTCGACTGTTTCCGACGGTGAGTGGGCGGGGCCACCATGGAACGGAGCAGTTATCGCTGTGCAAGACTTACCGTTCTGCCCCACCTCTAGCAACGCCAGTGCTTGGAGGTAGCATATAGCCATCATGACTGGTGGCCACTGACACACTTGTTCTCCATGAATTTGCCTAGTCCCTTTTTAGAGCCCTTTAAGCTCGTGGCTATTGCCATATCTTGTGGTAGCCAATCCCATAGATTCATTATGCATTTTGTGACAAAGTATTTCCTTTTCCATCCTAAACCTGCCGCCAATCAGTTGTCATTGGATGTTTCTTGCTTTTAGTGTTGTGAGATAGGAAAACTCTGCATAACTTCAGTGGGACCTTAAAGCCAATACTAGAGATATTAATTATGATCTAGGATATGGGCCTATATATTTTCCTAAACACGCAGGTGGAATATGCTCCAAACAGAATGAAGTGGTTTCCGTTCAACAAAGAAACTTTATATCAGCTGGGAGGACTATTAAGGACTTTCCATGTTTTCCTGAGATTCCAATCTAAGCCATGCAATATTCACAATGGTTATGGTTTCTAGTCAACAAATGATTAATAGTAAGGTCATGCTTAATTCCCATTGAAGAAAAAACATACAGATGCTAAAGTTTGACATCTGGCAAAGTACTTTATGATGAATCAGACAGTGTATTTGACTTTTTGGACCAAGTTTCAAGATCTGGCTTGGGGTTAATTTAATGATAGCATTGTTGTATCTGCCAATATGAGGTCAGAAAAAGTGGCATGAAAATCTACTGCAAAGGTGAATTGTTTTGCACAGCTGAAATTGGAATGGTCAGTAGTCATTATTTACAGCCAGAAATCTATATAAATGATAACACCTGAGCTTATTACTATCAAGAAATTGAGAGCTTAATTTTTCTTTCATCACATCCACAAAACGGATGGACAAAATGGAACCCTTTGACCAATGACTTCATGCCTTATCCCTGCAAGGCAGTCCTAGAGGGTACCATGATTTTGAAAGCCATGGAGAGGTCTAGGAGCACTAACTAGAGACCAATCCTCTGCATGTATACTCAGAAGTCTCACTATAGTAGTCGACAGGGCATACTCCAAGTAAGTGTGGATAGGATTGCAGCCTGAGAGGGATACATTCACCCTTTCTAGTTCCTGGCACAGATTATCCAATAGGATGACCAAGGCTGTTTCCATTTTGAACCATCACAAGCCAGATTAAAAAGACTTGTAATCATTTTCAGTCAGAATTTGCTGGTTGGGCCACCATTACATGCTCAAACACATTGCCCAAGAATGGAAGATTAGAGACTGGCCAATAGACTCATACAGGGGCGTTGCGACGACGCGCGACACCCCTGAGCGGGGACGCGCGTCACCCTTAAGGGGGAGGCTCCGCCCCCGCGCGTGACGTCACGCGCAGGAGCGGAGCGCCCTCCCCGCTCCGTTTTTGGCTCATTTTAGAGCCAAACGGACCCGGGGAGGGCGGGCAGGCCCACCTTCACTGCAAAAATGTGAGTGAGTGGCATCGCGCGTCACCCCCATACGCGCGACGCCCCCCGGCGGCCCGCCCCCCCCGCCACCCCCCGTCGACGCTAGTGGACTCATAGGGTGTTGGAAGGGACTTTGGAAGTCATCTAGTGCAGGGGGTTCTGCTACAATATCCCTGGCAGGTGGCCACTGAACCTATCCTTGAAAACCATCAATAAAGTCAGACTGTTCCAGGACATTGCTTACAGTTAGGAAATTCTTCCTCTTGTCTAACCTAAATCTACATTCCTCTCATTTCATCCCATTAGTTCTAGGCTGAGTTTGTTTTTCGGCTTCTAGCGCTAGGACCACTTGAGAGCCTTTTTTTTTTTTTGCCTTCTAGGGCGCTAGGGTTACGTTTTTTTCTCCTTCCAGCCCACTCACCATGCTAGAAGTTTCAACTGCAAGCTCGAACATAGAAAAGGTGGTGGCCTCATGCACCAATTGGAAGGCTGTTTGGCTGCAAAGGACCTTGGGAGATGTAGTGCGAGGGACGATGAGCAACAGCAACCATTCTGATTTTCGGTTATTTCCATTCATTTTGGGAGCCCCGGTAGCAGCGATATTCAGGCATGCTAGGAACGTCACTTCCTGCTATTTCCAAGTCGAAAAACAAACGCAGCCCTAGTTGTGCCCTCAGAAAGCAAGTCCTCCCCCTTCTTCTGTGTGACAGCCCTCCAGACTATTTATTTATTAAAATATTTATATCCCACCCACATCAGGGGTTGGGTTAAGGCAGCTTGCAACCCTAAATTAAAATATAATACTATAATAAAACAAATCACAACAAAATCAGAAATCAACATTAAAAACAAAATATAAAAGTACAATACAAATGGAGCAGACAATAAATGTAGCAGAAAATAAATAGTGAACCCCCCAAAAAAACCAAAAGCAGAACAGAATACTATCCAACAAAAAAAGAATAGGAAAAGCAACCAACAGAAACTAAGGTAAATAAAATAGAATAAAACAGTGTTTAGCCACTGCTGGAAGGCTAACAAGGAGGCCATAGATCTCAACTTAATTATGAAGGAATTCCATATTATCAACACCACCACATACTGTAAAACAGTTATCGTATCTCTCTTTAGTCTTCTCCAGGCCAAAAATACCAAGCTCCTTTATCAGTTCACTGTAGGTCTTTGTTACCAGACCCCTGATAGGTCTTGATAATTAGATTACATGTTGATAAATAATTATCCAACATGGCAGGATTCTTCAAAAGTGGCCAAACTACTACTATTTTAAAGCAGGGTGGAATAGAACCCTCAATCAACCTGTTACCAGAAAGAGTAGACAAAACTACACCAAGTGGACCAATGGTCTTTAATATTGGACAGCTTCTTCTGTCTTAAGTTTGTTGTCTCTTAAAGGGGCACATTCCATTTTAGTGTTTGTCTTTTGTTTTGTTTCAATCTTGCCTGTGTTAGATGTTAACTCGCCAAAATGTAGTTTTGGTAAAAGGTTACAGGTGAAATTTTAATTGGTTGTCAGTTGTCAGCCTGGAAAAGGTTCTTGCTGTTTTCCAAGCTACATGGCTGCATTGAAGAAAGACACAGCACCTGCCAAATATCTCCCTGCCATGCAGCTATTAAAGATACAGGCTCATCCTTCAAGGCCAGGTGCTGGCAACCCTGGATTCCTCTGAAGTCCGTTGCAAAAAAATCTCATTACCTTTAAGTAGAGCCAGGTTTTCAGCAATGGCCTTTATATATGCTGAATTTATTAGCTTGATATATGTGCAACACTTGTTACGATCAGTGGAAGTGCTACATTTCATTCTGACAGGACTTGACTCACAATACTAATAAAACTCATCCTTCAGAGAAAAGCAAGCACTAGCGGTGCAATAATAAATAGTGTGCAAACCTTCCTTCCGTCATGCGTACTTCCAAGACAGGTTTTTAACTAGCTACATTTTAACTTGTAAAATTCATTCATATTTTCGTTTCTGTCTAGCTAATTTTCTTTGATATAACCAAATGACGGAGTTCACTTTTTCTCTCTTTATTCTGGTTGAACTAATTGGATTATATCAAGCTAATGAGTTTAATGCAGACTAATTAGTGTAGACAAAGCAATTGAGAAAGCAGGAGTCTTTTTACTTAAATGATCTACAGTGGCCACAAAACTACCCCTTCAAAGGAATCCTTTTCCATGCAAGCTTGGATCCTTGCCAGAGATGCAATATAAGTTAATACCGAGAGAGATCGTTTAAGTGCTGTTATTAAGGAGACTATGATTAATGGAGTTTGTAGCTGGCAACGTGGTTCCCCTTTGGCTGTGCAGTGAACATCAGCAAAAGATCAATATCTCATCTGCATGAGATTACAGCCACTTTTGACAATAGTGTTGTTTTTTGTTTTTAAGTGAGACATTTGGCTGTAAATTTGCAATGGCTGCTCCTGCTTAAATGGAAGCTGAAAGTAAATAGCCCTTTTTTAAAAAAAATGTGATCTGATCAATTCCATGTGGTTTGATACTATGCCCCTTCACTTCCTCCTCCTCAATGATCTAGCCAAGAGCTTCACTATCACATGTGACTTGTTGATTGGACTGAAGGTATACCAATGCCTACAAACTCCAGAAAACACAGTGGCTGCTTTGAATGGAACCATCGGAGCTGGTGATGGCCACACACGATTAAGACCGGATTGTGTATGCCTTGCTCCTCTTCTCATCATACCATAGGCTGCGTTTGTTTTTCAGCTTCCAGTGCTAGGAGTGCTGGGTTTTTTTCTCCTTCCTGTGCACTTGGGTTGTGTGTTTTTTCTCCTTACAGGCTGCTCGCCACACTAGAAGTTTCAACTGTGAGCTCGAAGCTAGAAAAGATGGTGGCCTCATGCACAAATAGGAAGGATGCTTGGCTGCAAAGAAGCTTGGTAGATGTAGTATGAGGGATGAGGAAATAAAGATGGTGGCCTCATGGACCAATAGGAAGGCTGCTTGGCTGCATAGGAGCTTGGGAGATGTAGTGCGAGGGATGAGGAGCAACAGCTGCCATTTTGATTTTGGATCATTTCCATTCCTTTTGGGAACCCCTGTAGCAGCAATATTCAAGCATGCTAAGAATGTCACTTCCTGATGTTTCGGAGATGAAAACCAAATGCAGCCTATACACATACTTAATTGTGGGAAATGGTAGCATCTGAATTGATGCAGTGGACTCCAAAGGTAGGCTTTTTTAGCTCCATTGAAGCTGAATCCGTGAGGAGTTTTTGAGTATCCATTAAGCTGGGATATGTTAGTAAACAGCATTGCTGTCCAGAGCTGTGATATGCTCCATTTGTTCATACATAAATCAGTTCTAGCAGAAATGTCTAAAATAGTGTAATATCTATCCCTGGGGTTGAGAAGGGGCGAATTAATCTAGCCTTGGCAGAGAGAAGGGGCAGAGAGTTGATCTAGTCTTGGCAGAGAGAAGGGGCAAAATTAAGAAATATGTCAGCAGTGAGGGCGGGGTGGGATTTGCTGATGCACTCCCAGATGTACTATGACCATCAACAGATCTATGGTTAAAGTAATGTCTGAAAAGAGCTGCAGTGTTGATAAATTTTAGGTTAAACATGGGATCAGGCAAAGTCAACATTTCAGTGGCAGATCCCTCTAAGTAAAAAGGGTGTTTTACTGCCGAAAACCTTTAACATAAGAGACAAGATTTTGTAGTGCATGGCAGGAACGTCAGATACAAAATAAACTCTACGTATGTTTCATCATTCCACTATCTGAGAGCTTAATACATGGCAGAAACACTACAGCATCCAGACTGTGAACATTTTGGGAGAACAAAAACATTGTTTTCTGTTTAGTGTATCATAGTTATTTGTATAACTCTACCAGATCCTATGGACTAAACATGAAACTAGATAAATATCTAGTGTTGCTGGGTAGCCTTTTGGGAAGACTTTAGCAACAAGCCAGCCAAAGTTTATGTAAATGACTTTAAATTTGAGAAGGAAAAAAAAAGATTTATGTTCTGTTTAAGATATCCCAAGACTTAATTGCAAGTGAGCATAATTTTGTAATACAGTAAATTATTCCTCTTCAGAGGGGAATTGGATTGGCTCATGTCCCATCCTTTGGCACAGTGTGCCCTTAACCGATAAAACCTTTGCTCAGTTCTTTTTATTCCTATGGGCTATTTATTTTGATACAGTAAGCCGCTAAATTCCTAGCAAAACAAGTAGAATTAAAAGAAGGGATTATGAATGCACAAAGCTTAACAGAAAGAAGGTTCAAAACATGATCAGTAAAGACATTTCTGGCACAATTTGCTTGTTACATTTGAATAATGTTTAAATTGAGCTTCTTAAACCACACAATAAGCTGCTAAGTTAAATTCTTATATAATGGCGATATTTTGTGCTTTCCTTTTAAATTTTACAAAAATCCATTTGGATTTAGTGGCCCAGCGCTAAAGGGTGTCTCCTAAGATGTGCTCTAACCTTTAAACAAATAAGAGCCCCAGAATCCAGGGTATATTTTGAACATGGCATTTGGGATTGCTTGCAGTTCTGTTGATCCATGAATATTAATAAATGGTATGCAAAAACAGATGAGACAAAGAGCTATAAGTTAATGAGCAGGGCTGTGAGAGTTGATTCTTTGCTAATGTTTCAGTGGAAAAACAAAGAAGGTGGTTTGGACTCATGCGCAAAGCTCTGAGCAGTCTTTATGCCTGTTATTAAGGGGTGGTATAGGAAAGAGCTGAGTTGAGAATGGCATCACAAGAAGTTAATGTTGCACATGTGTAGTGGAAAAATCACAGAAGATTATTATTATCTTGAGTTGGTGTGTCACATGCCCCTTTCAATCCTTCCAGGCCCTTTAGGGGTTAATAGTCTGCTGTAACAACCTGCTGTAGTCTATTTTCATTCATTTGTGAAAAACGTCTGAAGAGTGCTGTTTATCCCATTGTTACCACTTAACAGGGTGCATCTTCTAAGGAGCCTACTTAATGCTATCATAGAAGTTTCAGGAAAGGTGCCAGCACTGGGCACCTGGAGGTGATTGCATGTCTTGTTATTACTCTGCAATAATTAGTAGAGGCTATCTAACAAGTATTGCTCAAGTCTTTTTCCTGCCCTTGATTATCTCATCTTAGAAAGCATTGGGCATTGCTTCAAGGACAAACACCTGCAATGGAAAGGCCCAGTTCGTTTGAAAATTGAACCTCTCCTTCTGAATAGCTACTTTTATGCATAGTAGGTATATATAAGAAAGCCCTGAGACTATTGTCACTGAGCACTGGTGTAGAATGTCTTGGAAGGTGCTACACACACACACACACACACACACACACACACACACACAGGCAATTGGGATCAAAGCAGCAGCAAACATAATTGGCTCAATAGTAAAAGCAGTTCTCATTAAGGTTGAGAAATATCGGACATAAAAGAGTTGCAGAAGATTGAGATCAAACTTTTGTTTGTTTCCCCACTTCTTCAGGTACGTAACGATCCTACACCCTTCCTGGGCTGCTCCGGTGTGGCCCGGCTGGGGTATCTTTGGGGGGTTCATCCCCTTCCCCCTGTGTAGGGCTGCCTGGGGCCTACAGGCCTCCTCGAATGTACACCGGCTGTTGAGCTGACGTACATTCAAGGTGGCAGAGCAAGGGAGGTGTGCATTTGGGGAGGCGGAGCCCGACATCCCCCCACTCCCGGGCCAACTCTGCCAACAGCTGCTCTCCCCCGCCACTCGGCCTGCCTTCCCCCTGCCGCTGCTCCCACCGGAGTAACACTTACCTTGCTCCGGTGGCTGCAGGACAGCCTTACTCTGAGGGTGCCGAAAACGTGCTTTACAGCGCATTTACGGCACTCTCTGCCTGCGGAGTGCATGCTCCGTAAGTGCTATTTTACGCAGGATTGCACCGTTCACCCCACTATTCACTTAGCACAAGCATAAATACAAAGGAAATTTAGGGTTATTCACCCTGATCCAGGTGCAGGAGCTTCAGTGGGCAATAAATTCTGCAAATTAAGAAATTGAATGAAACGAGAAGTTTATTTTTTTTTTCAGGCACTCCATGCACTTGTTGAATCACACATGAAGCTCTGAATCAGGCATTGTGATCCTTGGTGCAGTTGATCAGTGACATTTTAAACATTTTCTGTACAGTTTGGCTTGTGGTGCCTTGACGTGAAATAATGCCTTATCTTTTGGGATACAGACATCCTAAGAAGCATATAACTTCATTCTATCATTGCTTACAGTGCCAGCCTATGTGTGTCAACTCAGAAGTAAGTCCCATTGTGTTCAATGGAGCCTATGGGAAAGTATGACTCCCAGGATTAGTCATAAATCTGCCATCACTTTATCACTGATACTGGCTTATAGTAGAAATACAGAGACACTTTTATCAGAACTTTTATCAGAACTAAGGCTTTTATCAGATATATGTTTTCAAGCGTTGATAAAAGTGTATTGTTCTCTGCCTTAAAAAGAAATATTATTTACCCATTAGATAATCATAATGATCTCTAATGTAAGCCTATTCAAAATTTTATTACGTTTTTACAAAGCTCTTAAGAGGAGCGGTGACAACTCTTGAAGACAACACTTGATACAATTACATTCCTTTAACTACCTTCATTTTGTCCTCTGTCTGCTCCTGGCTTATTTGCATGTGCTGACAATAGCTACCTACCCAGATCATCTTCCTTTTCTTTGCCTAGGCAACAGGTGATCCCTGCAGTTCTGGCTCCTGAATTCTACTACTGCGTTCTTTTCCTGCAGCAACTATACTTGTTCCAACTTGGTTGATTTCTCCCCTCAATACTTGCTTTGATCGGTCTTGCTCAGGTAGGGGTGCTGCCATCACTTCCTGCCTTCCTTCTCAGAACAAATACATCTGGCTTTAAAGATAACACAGGCCTGCACAAACATTGCTTTCTTAAAAGCTTACAGTGCTTACAGGGGCGGTGGCTAGAAATAGGGGCTTCTCAGTAGTGGCACCAACCTTATGGAATTCTTTCCCTTTTGACGTACGAACTGCTCCCTCCTTGGAGACTTTCCAGCGAAGCCTGTAAACATTCTTGTTCAAAGAAGCCTTCTGAGTCCTTGCTTTTTTTAGCATCTTGCTGGTACAGGTGGGGTGCTGCTGTTCTTATGTTCTTGTTTTAAATGTAATAGTGATCTCTTTTATCAATTTTTAGATGTTGTTTTTATTAGTTTTCGTTAACTGTTTTTATTGTTTTTAAATAAATATTTTTTTTCTTTTTGTAAGCCACCTTGGGTCCCTTCGGAGAGAAAGGCAGGGTAAAAATATTGTAAGTAAATAAAAAAATAGAGATCTATTCTTGGGTATATTTGAGTACTGATTCCAAAATCGGCCTCACCACCTCATAATGCGAGTCAAACAGCTTCCTCGTGAGGGATCCAACTCCATGGCTTCCTCACGAAGAAGCTGCCTGACTCACATTATAAGGCGATGATGCCGTACCTCCAAAATTAGACGCGATAGGGAAAAACCGATGCCATTTTTGGAATCAGCACTCCAAATTCATATAAAAGCACCATAAATTTTTGAAAAATAAAGTTTTTTTGATCCTCAAACTTGTAGGCCTGTGTGTGTAGTGGTTTGGGTGTTGGACTTAGACCTGGAAGATCCAGGTTCAAATCCCCGCTCAGCCACGAAGCTTCCTGGGTGACCTTGGACCAGTCACTATCTCTCAGCCCCACCTACCTCACAGGGTTGTTGTGAGGACAAAAGGAGGGGGAGGAAATATGTACACCACCCTGAGCTCCTTGGAGGAAGGGCGGTATAAAAATGTGAAAATAAATAAATAAATAAATCTTTAATGCCAATATATGTTTAATATCCTATTCTTTTTACCAGTCTGCAGACCTCAGTTGAGTCCCAAATCTTGGGGTTGAAAGATCAGTATTTAGCCAGCATGCAAACATTGACTTCTGGCCAAAAGAGGGAATGAGTACAAGAAGATAGACCTGCCAGAAACCACTTGAACATCTGTAGGCCAGAGCAAGTCATATGGCAATGTCTGAGATTAACAGCACCATCGTATGCATGTCTACTCAGAAGTAAATCCCATTGAGTTCATTTGGGCTTACTTCCAAGAAAATGTGTCTAGGATTGCAGCCTTATAAAAACCTTCTGCATCATTTTGCTTCCTCTTTGGATGGAACTCACCTTGCTGCCATTTCTGTTTTGCCTTGCCTTTGACCTTATTCACATGTTGCATTCTGCGTACACTGTACTCAAGAACGTTAAATTGCACGCAGGTTCAGTTATTCCCATTCTACGGTCAGGGCACATATCTCAGTACCTGCAGTCTATATTTTTGTGGGATCCCACCTCCATGTTGGCTTTTAAAAGGAATGCATGAACCGTCATTCACGCAGAAATATACATGTGTACAATGTTCCGTGTCACTAGCCTTTTGTCTACATATTCACACACACACACACACACACACACACACACACACACACACACACACACACACACACACACACACACTTAAAGGATTCTATATAAACAAGTAAGCTTGTAATGCACTCGGTAAATCAACTGTATTAATGTTATGCCACAGCTAGTAAGCAGACATAGAACTATTAATTTGCTTGTGTTTCATCATCGTTCTATTAATCAAATGGAGTCAGCCATATAGGGATTTATGTAATTCTGTAATTCCAGAGGAATACTTTTCTTCCCCACAGTATCCATGCTTTGTATGTCATAATTATGGTGCAGGTGGCTAATGTCTTGAAAATCGCAGGTATTAATACTCTATTGAACAGGCTACTGGGCACTATGTATTCTACCAAGAGTGTTGTTGTCTGTGCTTCCTCTCTGTGCTGTACTGTGCTGTACTGTTGAAATGTGCATCCCCACCCATGTTCTGATATAATTAGTCACAATCATGTATATGTGTTGGGTGTGTGCACATTTGAGTATCGAAATAGCACTGGAGAGGGATGTAAACGTAAATGACTGAGTTTGCAATCTTATACACATTTCCCTGGGAGTAAGTAACATTGAATTTAATGGACCTTACTTCTGAGTAGACATGCTTAGAATTGTGCTGCGAGTGTATGTACTACATAGATACAATTTAAGTTTAGAGATGAATAGGGATCCAAACTGATACTTCGATGGGCTTTTTATGGCAGCATATCTCCTACAACTGGCATGGGTTCAAGGAAAAATACCTCTGGTTGGCCTTCTGGTTGCCCCTCAACCATAGATTGCAGCACATGCTCCATTGGCACAGCTGCATGCTATAGTGTGATAGGGATAGGATTAGGCTTTTAGGAACCCATTTGGGCAAGCTCAGATCTACCTCCCCAATCATGACTCAGGGGAACATATTTTGATCAAAAGAGGGATTCAAGAATTCTAAACTGACCCAGCCTTGAGCATAATTCTTAGCCATTTCTCTGACCAGTCTTTCATGTCCTGTACCAGCATGTTAATTTTGAAGCTATTGCAGTATCTGAGATCTTATACACCCAGTCCTCAGGTGTAGGCACAACAAACAAGAACTTCCAGTGCATAGCTATGCACACCTTAGTCACTGTTAACAAATCAGGTAAATCCTCTGAACCATCTTCCAACACTGTCTCTTTCATGCAACGCAATAAAAATCACTATGGGATCTGCTTCCTATCATGACATGAATTAACTGCAATATGGACTTCAAAATTTCTGTTATCAATGGACAAGACCAAAACATGTGCATGCCGCTGAACTCCTTTTCCTTTAAAATCAGATCTTTTATATGTGATTGGGTCACACTTCACTTTATAGGTGATTGGGGGTGCAATCCTCCCTAGCATTGGGCTGATGTAACATGCCCTGTGCTGGCCCAGAGCCATCGCAGAGGCCTTCAGCAGCCCCAGAGCGCCGGATCCATGTGGTGGGCAGCAAAGAGCAGGTATGTCGACGCCACTCAGCATGGGGGTGTTCCAGGGTGGGGGGGATGCAGAGAGAAGTTCACCCTTCCCTGGCCAGTTTGCCCTATATGGGGCTCCCAGATTTTCACCACCAAAATGGCAGGTGCAGATCCGAGGACATTCCTTTGGGTGGGTTTTACGTTCCCTTCTCCCGAGGTGACCTCCCACCCACCTCTTTGCGCCCTGGACGCAGCATTGGCTGCACCGCCTCGCTGCATCGCAGGGCAGAATTGGGCTGTGAGGCACATTTGGGTTTCAACTGTCATATCTAGTTTGGCTCTTTTACCACAGTTCTCTTTACATTGACTTGAAGTAACTTTATGGATTTCATCATCATCATTTATTGATACGGTCAAAGACCAGCAAGAACAAAGCACAACCATAATAAAAACAGAAAACAAAACATTACATGCATTGCTGGATATAAAAACTAAAATTTAACACTTTATGGATTTCAATTAAATTTGGTATCGGGTTCATGAGCATAGTATCATAGCTTAAGGTTGCAATCCTAGGCACACAGTCCAATCCTATCCCTCCCCCCCTGCCCGACATTGCAGCGGTGCCAAAATGGCAGCCTCTGCATCCTTTGAAAGGGGGGCGGGACCAGGAGGCTTCTGCAGGGAAAGGGGATGTTTAATCCCCTTAACCCTGTGTAAGCCTCATAGCCCGCAATGGGTCTCCTTGGACCTATGCTAGTAATTAAGTCCAAGGAGAAAAAAAGGGGTGGAGAGGCTGCAGGGAAGGGGATAGGATTCGGCATGGGCCTTCTGTAGTGGATCCTCCCCCTCCCGCAGCCTCCCTGTTCCGCCCCTCCCTTCCCCGTCCCACTCTCCCCCTGCCTTCCCGCCAGCTTACCTTTCCCGGTGTGCATCTGCAGTTCCTCCGGCGTGGTTGGGAAGGCACAGGCCTTCCTGCCAGCATCCCCGCCAGCGCGCTGACCAGTGCACTGTCGGAGAGACTTTTGCAACTTTATGCTTTATGACTGCTTTATGGCAGTCAGCGCCAGCGTAGGAGGCGCACCACCATTGGGCGGCACAATTAGGATTGGGCTGACAATTATACAATTATACAATCCTAGACACAAGTGAATTCAATGGGACCTACTTGTGAGCAGACATACGTAGGATTACGCTGTAAGCATTATTTCATAACTATATAATTGTATTAAATCTGCAATATATTGTAGGTATCTCTACTCCTAATAATACTGTTATATTTTCCCTTTTAATCTGAGGGTTTGCTTTGTGAAATCCTCTCTAAAACAGGATTATGTTATTGCTTTCTTTGATCATTTATATAAAAAAAACTATGATTGAATGAGAATCTATATTTTCCTTCCATAAGGCTAAACATACCGTACTTTCTTGTAGCCATCTGTTCCGAATAATTGTGTAGGCATGCAAATTCTTTTCCACCTCCAGATTTAAGTTGCATGCCTTTGAGTTCTTCTGCTTTCAAATATAATTGTTATTTTACCCGTAAAGCTCATTTGAATTGCATTGCCCTGCAAATCCTTATGTTGAATGGCAATGCATGGATTTGGGGCCTATTGAGGGTCAGTAATTGTTGTCATCAAGCTTCTTTTGAATTATGAATGAATGGCATTTTGGGTTTCACAGTACGAAATGTAAAATACTGACAGGTATTTAACTATTAATGGCATTTAGATGTTTTTACCAGTCGCATTGTGATTGGCTAGAGAGGGTATGGTCCCAATAAATGTTTTAGAAAGCATAAACACTTTGAGTGAAGCAATTGAGACTAGAAGTGTTTAAGTGAGCCATTTCAGGCTATAAATACTTCCCCTGCTACTATCCTGTATAAGGACTTTTCATTATGGGAATGAAAAATCTAGGAGGTTCATCTTTAAATTATGGAATCCAAAAAATTCAGAAGTGAAACAGCTATAGTTTGCCGTATGTGCAGTGCCTGACAATGAGGAATTCTGTGAGGGAAATGGGATTTTGGAGGAAAAGTTGGGAGCTTGGGATGAGATGAGGAAGAGTTGGGATGAGGAAGACTTGGGAGCTTGGTATGAAACCCAGTCTTAGTTGCTTGTGGAATCAATCAATCAAATCTTTATTGGCATCACAAACAAACATACAAGTTAAATATACCAATATACAGTCACCATCATTCCAGTGACACAAACTATTGGATAAAAGAGAAAAAAAGAAAAGAAAAAAAGTATATTTTTACATCTCTAGGTCGTTAGTAGAAGTCTGTTTTTTATTATACGTTTTTTATTATATGGGAAAGACCAGGAGCTCACCAAGATAGTGACTAAATATCTTTATTTGGTTTTCTGCCTCCGAAGTGCATTACAGACTTCTACTAAAACTGCTAAGATGGAAATAGTTCTACCCTACAAGGTTTTCAGAGTATTTTCCTACTTCTTTTTTGTTTTTTTTTCTACATTGTCTAACAGCCCAATTGTATCACCCAGCAGCCTACACAATGTAGCAGTGCTGACAGAGCTAAGTAAAAATAATTTTTACTTACCTCCTCATAAGCCCCCTGGCTGCCAATGGGTCTGGCATAAGTCTGAGGAGCCTCGGGGGGGGGGAGGGTCTTGGGCTGGGAAAAAAGAAATAAGGTCTTGACAGTAGTGTCGCTGGAGGTGGGGCGGAACGATAAGTTCCGCACCACGCTGACCCTCAGTTACTCACCGGCACGAGGCGGCATCGCCCCCTCGCCTTTGGAGCCATTCAGTGGGACAAAGGCAATGTGCAGGAGGAGACTCCCTGCGTGTTGCCTTCGCCCCACTGAATGGCACCAAAGGCGAGGGGGCAGGGCTGTCTTGTGCCAGTGAGTAACGGAGGTCAGCGCGGTGCGGAACGTAGCATTCTGCCCCACCTCCAGCGACGCCACTGCTCCAATTTTGGAAGAATAGGATTGTGCGTTGCTAGCGCACACACACATGGGAGTATGTAGGCCCACTCCCACAATATTTGTTGACTTTATGCAGTTTTCTGGAAGTGCATGAAGCATAGATGTTACAAGCATTCTACCAAGGAAGCTTGAAATATTGAACTCCCCAGCTTGAATATTTGTGCACAGAATAAATGTGCCTGCCAACGTTTGGACCTTTGCAAGCAAACTGACCACTCACAAAAGTTTGTTTTTATTCAAACTTTTGCAAACAGGTGATGCTTGTAAAGGCTCAACCTTTTGTGGACATATTCAAGCCTTTGTAAGAGATCTGACTGATGGTTCATAATGCCTTGAGCTTTTGCAAAAGTTTGCGTGGAATGTGCATAAAAAGCTCAATTTGATTTCAGAATGAACACTGGGATGCTAACGCATCCCTAGTGCAAAATCTTTAAGTGCAGGAAGAAGCGAGAAGATATGTATGAAAACCTATTGGAATGTTCTGTTACACTGAAAGAAAAAATAAAGAAAATAAAGTGCAATATCTCTTCTTTTGTATGTAGAAAATAGGCTGAAAATGAGATTTTTAATTAATAAATGACTTTATTTTACAGAATTTGAACTGATGCATTAAATGGTTATAATTTTAAGAAGGGACTCTTCTTTTGCCAGAATACAGAAAAATCCTTGCATTGTTCCTTTCATAAAAAAGACAGTTTTGTAAGTATCTTATTGGCTTCCTTTGAATGTCAAAATGCATGATTTATCGCTGGTGTGAAATATCTGTGTGACAAATTGAAAAGTCAACTTGTGCTGGCCATTTGATTTTGAATAAAATTAAAAGTCATTCTGCCAGTTTTTTTAGTTAATAGCGATCTGGGTAAATACAGCGTTGGAAGTAACTGATTCATAAACTTCGCCTTCACTGCGCGGAATGGCTGACAGCGAGGGGGGTGGGGCCTCCTCGCTCCTGTTTATAAACACGGTACTAGCACGGGGCGCAACTTACGGTAGGACCCCTACCGTAGAAACACCTCTGGTGTGCACACCAGTCATTGCTGGATTTACGCTTCTGTATGGCGCAGTAGGTTAAACCACTGAACCATGAGCTGTTGATCGAAAGGTTGGCAGTTCGAATCCGTGCGACGGGGTGAGCTAACATCGTTTGGCCCAGCTCCTGCCAACCTAGCAGTTCTAAAGCATGTTAATGCGAGTAGATAAATAGGTACTGTGCCCTAAAGTTGTACACGATTGGACTTAAATGTCAAGGGACACCTTTACCTTTACCTTTATGTATATACTACGTAAACAGCAGGGGCGGTGTTAGCAGCCAACCAGGTTCAGTACTGGTTGAAAGCCTACACCCTTTAGTGGACCCACCAGCCTAGCTGGCTCCTGAGCTGCAATACAAGTGGGAGCAGTGGGTTATGAGTCAGCCAAAACTCACGAGTCAACCAAAAGGCTTGCACTGCCACTACACCCAGCACCTCCTTATACAAAATACGAGCATCCCTTACGAGTCCTCCACATTGTTGCAAGACCTCAACGTGGTGTTCCTATTGGCAAGTGGGCTAGTAAGCTTTGGGAATACAGGGACCCAACAAGCCATGGGGGGATCCAGTACAGGCCTTTGACTCAAGGCCTCTGATAACCCAGCACCAGCACTGAAGAGATACTTATTGGTTATGAACTTGATTGGGAAGGTTTGGAGGGAATTCTTATTCAGGCTTCCTCCTCTCCCTGTCCCACATCAAGTGTGTCATATCCTCATATGACACAGATCAAGTGATCTATGATCCAATGCCACTGTCTTCATTTGGTGAAACAAATCCGACAAAATGAATCACTATATACTGTACTTTGTTTGGATTCCGTGCCTAGAAAGCAAAGGCCTTATAACTGGTGATTACGAAAGATACCAGTAACTCTTTATGAACTTCTTCCTATATCTGTAGAATAAATCATATTCATCTTGTTAGAAAGAAAGAGGGGGATCCTTAATTCTTTGCTCCCTGCTTTACCTTTGTGAAAGAAGACTGTCAGCATGACAGCTTCAGTTCAAATTGCAGTTTGACTCAAATCACTTTTCCGCTTGAGGAATATGAGCTCATTATGAGCATGAGCTCTATTTTCAAATTCACTTCAAATCAGCCTCAAGTCAGGTGAATAAAATCATATTGTTTTAGGTTGTAAAGAAAGTGTCATTTTTAAAGGCAATTGCTGGGTTCAAGCCTATGTCTTGTCTTTTGTTGTCCTGTAATGATCTTAGGTCATGTCCCCCCAACCCCCCCTGGCAGATTACTTTTTATGCAAGAGAAAAACCGAGCAGTTCATTTTCTCTCCTTTGCACATAGTTCTCAGTTGTCTGAGAGTTTCTGATACAGAGAAGCTTACTGAATCAGTAGGCTTGAATTGTATCAGTAGGCTTGAATTGTGATGTACGGTGTACCCAAAGCAAAGGATATGTATGAGCTTCAGGGGATGGCCACTGGATGGTGTTACCTAGTTATGTTTTATATTTCCTTTCAACAGTTCTGTGTTTGTTTGTTTGTTTTTGCAGTTAAATCACTTTCTCCTGCAGGAACATCTTCCACTGTGTTCTTTTCCCAACACTTCAATCACGGTCTCCTCTGGAATCCTTGTAAAAATATCATTTTCATTGATTGTGCCTAAGAAGTTTGCTCAGGATTTTCCGAGAGAAAAGTAAACATTTTAAATCTGAAGAATTTTTTGGGTAAAATAAACAACAGTGGGAAACTTCTGTTATCACATCATCTGCTTCAGAGGAAGTATTCGGATGATCTCCATCTAGAACTCCAGCTGGCCTCAAATCTGCTTTGGCTGTGTGTATGCCAAACCTTTGCTTTCAGTTGAGATTGCACACATAACACTCTGTATACATAGTTCAACAGCACTGTGCTTTAGGATTCTTTTAAGATTCTCAGCATTGTATCTTTCAACCTGTTGGAATTCTGGATACCGTAATATAAAATCAAATGAAAATGAAGTACTTCCTCACACAGCACATCATCAGTTAATGTAATTTGCTGCCACTAGACAATGGCCATGATCTTAGATGGTTTTAAAAGAGGATTAGACACATTCTTGGAGAAGACTATCAGTTGCTACTAGTCACGATGATGAGGGCTACATACCAACACCAGGTGCCATATGCCTCTGAATACCAGTTACTTGGGGAGGGAGGGAGGGAGGGAGGGAGAGAGAGTGCTCTGTTTGTCGACATATCCTGCTTGTGGGCTGCACAGAAGGATCTGGTCGGCCACTCTTGGAAACAAGACAGGCCTTTGCTCTGATCCAGAAGGGCCCTTATGACGTTCTTTCCTCTTCTGTGCACTTTTAAAAACTTTTTTCAACTATGAAAAAAGAGATTAACGGCCCAATCCTAATCAGGCCTTGCACCACCAGAACGCTCATTCTGGCGGCATAAGGCCCTTTACAGCTGTCACAAAAGGCAATAAGTCATTTGGCCTGGCCTGGCCACTGCCGCAAGTGGCGAGCGACCAGGTCTGCATGCCAGCAGACCAGGGACGCCCACTGGCACCGGTAAGTTAGTGCAGGAGTTTGGAGGCAGGCAGGTAGGGGGCAGAATGGGGCAGGGAGAAAGGTGGATTGGGGCTGGGAAGGAGGTGGTATTGGTGGCAACGGTGCATGCCAATATCCTTACCCCTTCCCAGCCTCAGTCCCCTGACCCTGGTCCATACGGACATGTGTCAGCTATAGAGCTGTCACAGATCAGAGTAGATCCAGTGGGGTTACCCTGGGGCAATGAAACAAATGTTCCAGAGGCCAAAGCTCCCCCGCAGAATTCAGCTGGCGTCATGTTGGTGCTGCTACAACATCATTACACAGGGGGTTGGGATGCCCGAAGTCAAGAAGGAGAGAGTACAGAATACAGTATAGTACTTAAGCTGTGGATAATGATTAAGATTTTTATGATGTTTGGGAAGAAACTGTAAAAAAGCAACACGTCAGTGTTTCATTCCATCTTTTGCCATCGTGTGACCCTTCAGCATTGCCACTGTTTCTGTTTGTTTTGGTCAAGCCAGCAGAGCTAGAGGAATTTTTCAAAGGCCAATGGTTCTGTGTACCTCTAGATACATGAATTCTGACGGGTGGCTTACATTCAATCACATTGTTAGTTTGGGGATTCCACATGCTCACCTCAAATAGGACTGGGTCATCATTGCAGTTTGGGCAATATTACTGCTGAACTGAAAAAACTGTTTGCTCTACTTCCATAGTTTTCCCCCCATCTCATCTCCTCCAATGTTAAAACAAAGATGTATGTATTGCGTTAGTCTTCAATGATCATTCTTCCCAGATTGACTTTTTTCCTGATTGCCCAATTATTAAAAATCCAGAGTTGGCCCAGTCATTGGACAGTGTGAAAACTTTATTCATGCAGTGATGGCTGAATGATATATACCGTATTAGTCTGAGTATAAGACCCACTTTTTTCTCCTAATTTAAGTTTTTAAACTAGGGGTGCGTCTTATAATCAGGCTGTTGCAATAATGCCAGTGATTTAATTAAATTTTTTTAATAGCACCAAACTTTAAGGGTGTGTCTTATAATCAGGTGCGTCTTATACTCGGGACAATACGGTAGTAGGCAACTTTGCTTGTGGCAAGGAGGTCATGGTGCATTGGACTGTCCAAATAGATGAGAGAAAATACCTTTCCAGGGTGAGGGTCTTGGGTCTCTGTTTGTTATCCCCCTGCCTACTTTGTCCTATGTCCTTTAGCTATCCTTTCTCCTTCAAAAGCTCCCTCAGTACTCCTGTCACTGCCCCATTCTATCTCTAGCATATGGACCCAACTTTTTCTTAACTGCTGTGGGTCAGTGGTGTCGTCAGCGTAGGGGGCCTTGGGGCGGTGGGCCCCTGGGCAGCAGGATCGGGACCCAGGCGGCAGGCGGGCGGGGGGTCTTTTGCTATAAGTGTACACAGTGTTCCATTGGTGGCTGTTTTGCAAGCACTACCGCAGCAGGTAGCCATGCTGCAACTCCTCTGATGCACCCCACTGTGCCTGCCAGACCATGTAAGGTTGCAGTGGGGGCCTCCCTGCCAGTGACCTGGCTACATGCACCAGTGGAGGCTGTTTTGCAACTGCCGTAAATCAGTCTCCGCTGGTGCAATGTGCATTATGCCAGCACCCAGCGAGCACAGGATTAGGCCGTGCAACCAGATATATGAGTAGCAGTAATTAGGATAAACTGCTCTTTCGTTGACTCCTGCCTAGTTATTCTCAAGTGGCTAAAACAGTACGTCTGGAAAATGTTTTCCCCCAGTTCATAATTCTCTCTTTTCCTATTGATCTCTGCCTGTCTGACAAAACGTTAACCTATGTAATAATTACATTATTAAATAATGCAAGAAAATATATTATTTTATAATACATATAATTATAAACAGCCCAATCCTATCATTCCCCCTCCCGCCTATGCAGCCACGCTGTAAAATCGCACACAGTATCCAATGGGGGGATAGAGTGGGAGGCTTCAAAAGGGAATTTGAATCCGGTGCGTGCCACTCCCGCAGCCTCCCCACCCTTGTTCCTCCCCCCTCCCCACCCAGTTATTCCCCCACCGCCTTAACTTCTTCGGCAGGTGGCTGATGCTCCATCGACGCACGCAGGAAGTCTCCTACCTTCCCGTCGGAGAGCGCTTTACAGTTGTTTTTCGGTAGTTGCCGCCCGCTGGTGGCAAGGCCCAATAGGATTGGGCTGACAAGCAATAAGACATATTATGCATAATGTGCATCTTTAACAACCTGCCAGCTAACAACATGTGCATATTGAAGGCCCATGCATGTTTGTAGCCCAATCATCTTTACCCTGAGTTTTTTGTGAAAGTGAACTACATATATCTGAAGAATGTTTCCCATCATCTTGAAGTACACATTAAGACCCTTTCATGTTGTTTTGTATGGCTGTGGTTTGTGTTTGGCTCTTACTTCAAAAAGAAAACATAAATCTGTGCATTGCCTCTGGGTTCATCAATGTCAATGGGAGTTATATAGCTTGGTTGTTCTAAAGAATCTGTCCCTACATTCCATATTGCAAAACTTAAAATAACCCTGTATAAAATAATAACTGCTACTCATGAATGCTTCCTGCTATAATTCATGTAAGCCATATTCCAAGAAATGATCGCTTCATACAGAGTTCTCCATTTATCAGGCTACTTCCATTCAATTAAGGCTTGTGTTCTGATGGGATTACTATTTCACATATAATTCTTTTAATTCATGATAATGGGTACAGCTGAGCATTAAACGATCTATATCACCAGTCCATTGTCAAAATGTCTTTTATTCTTTAACGAAATAAAACATTATAAATTAAGTCTGTTAAATAAAGGGGACAAGGGGAAGAAAACCAATACAGAGTTAGGAGGAAAAAATAGCTTGAATTAAAAAGGACCTACACTCTTGATTTAGATTCGCAACAATAAAAGAAGATTGAAGAAAGATTTTCTCTGTGCAGATGATCAAAGTGTGCAGAAATGTACAGTATATGGAGAGGAGCTAATTGGTATTGTGCCTTCATCTCTCACCCCTGACCTCCATTCCACATATTCACTGCAATACGTAACTTCTGCACAGGGCCCTACAGTATATGTGTCTACCTGATATAAGTAGTCTTTGAACAAACTGTTGGGTGCTTGTGCATCAAGACTAGCCCAAGACTTCCCAGTGCCAAATGCTCCCCCCTCCCTTATACCAAGGGCATCAACTAACTCCACAATTCCCCAGAGGAAGCATGTCTTCAATGTTCTTGTTCACCACTCTCCATACTTCTTCTCAATTCCCTTCTTCCTTTTCAAATCCAAGGGGCAGAAAGAGGAGTGGTAGAGGTGGATGAAAGCAGGTACCTTAGGTGGGTAAAAGCAGGCCAGCCCCATGCAGTGTAGTAGGCCACTGTTAACAAGCTATGATCCACGCATGGAGGTTCAGATTGGGGCAATATCAATTCCCCCATTCCAGGTGGTTTCTGTTCATTTTGAGTTTCTGCATGGAATATGCAGGGGGGTGCATGTCTGAAATATCTGTGTCCACGGCATTTAAATCAAGTTTTCTATCATTCTTCATATGGCTGCTGTTTGTCAGATAACATTTTCTTTTTAATACAGTTGGCCCTTGGTATCCGTGGGGGTTCCATTCCTGGAACCTCCATGTATGCCAAAAACCGCGGATTCTCAAATCCGCTAAAAAATTTAAAAATGTTTCCCTTTAAATCACGGTTTTTTAAAAAAAGCTTTTCTTACCATTTTAGAGTGGCAGAGCGGCAGGCAGAAGAAGAAGAGCCCTGCAAATCCTTCAAAGTTAAAAAAAAAATAGTGTCCCTTTCAATTGTGGTTTAAAAATCGCTTTTCTTATCATTGTAGAGCAGGAGGCAGTCTCCAGCGACTAGAACAGCTATTTTCAGGTCGTGCTGAGGCAAGCAACCCCCTCCCTTGGCCCTGGCGTACTGAAAATTGCAACGCTGAAGTGATTAAACACTTCTGCATTGCATTCTGGGATGACCAAGGGCCAAGGGAGGGGATCGTGACTTCGGCCGATCTGGAAATAGCCGTTCTAATTGCTGGAGACTGCCTGCCGCTCCACAATGATAAGAAAAGCGATTTTTAAACCACAATTGAAAGGGACACTATTTTTTAAAAAAACTTTGAAGGATTTGCAGGGCTCTTCTCGACCACGGCAGCCATCCACGTTGTCTCAAATTCACGGATTGAAAACCCATGAATGAGAAGGGCCAAATTGTATTCCCTTTTCTATGTTTATTATAACTGACTCCAAGTGATTCAAATCATAGGATCAGTCTTGTTTACAGCTCGCATACACCAGTAATCCAAAATTCTTTCTAGAAAGAGCAGAGTGTTTTTGACATGCTTTGACAAAGCTATCACCAATCCAAAGCCAATTAGACTGTGCTATCCCAACAACTGACAATATCGCTCTACTAGCAGTCTGTCTCCTGGGAACAATACAAAGTCTTCATAGGAGCTTTTATGACATACATAAGTGTTCAAGAAACAAGTGATGCTTAGAAGTTAGTTGTTCAAAAGTGGAGCAAACCCAGAATAAGCCCTTCCCTTTGGGGATTTAAGACATCAAGCAGCAATAAGGATTGGGACCTTAGTCTGAGCCTTTGAATTTGAATCAATTACACGAAACAATCGTAAGAAATGTCTTTTTTTTTTTGTATTGATGAAATGTGTCTTTGTTGTTGTTGTTTTAAACAACTAGTAGCACAAACCTATTCATTGTCTGTGCCGGTGAAGCATGCGCTCCGCAGGTGCAGACTGTTGCAAAACTGCCATAAAGCAGTTTGCGACAGTGAGCCAGCGCCAGTGCAAAGGGACTGTGTGCCAGTGCAGGTAAGTGCTGCACTGAGCAGCGAAGGAGTGGGGGAGGGCAGGGAGGGGGCAGCAACAGGAGCAGGGGATGGGTGGAATAGACCCAGGAGGGGGCAGGATTGGTGGCGCTGGTGCATGCTGTATCCTAACTACCTTCTTGGGCCCAATCCACTGACACGGGTGCACGTGGACTTGCGCCAGTCATATGGCAGGCCTGAGTAGACCCATTGCGGGGGTGGGGCCTTTCCCCAGGCCCCTCCCACCTCCTAAATACCTCTGCAGGATGCAGCGTAGCCTTTGCTGGCACTGCTGCATCGGCGCAAGGGAAGTTCGGTAGGATTGGGCTGCCCAACTGTTGTGGTATTTTTTTTTTAAGAAAATGTCTATGGTTCTGATAGTAAGCACTGTGTTTTTGCCCTTTCCATGCAGTGCGTCTTCCTCCATTATGCACCTTATAGATGTCCTAGCTGCAGGCCTGCTACCTATAAACAGGAGTTATTCTCCACTTAGAAGAGCTGAAACATAAAGTTACAAACAGTTATTTCAGCCTTTGAATATCAAGACCCTATTTTGCTGCTTAAACTACGTTGAAGAGATTAGCCCCTAGAGTTACGAAGAATGTTACAACTACTTTTGCTTTCATTTCACCCTTGATGGCTGCATTAAGAGAGATTTTTCTTCTAGTCACTTAAAATTGTGGATGTGGACAGGCTCCTTTGGAGCGTGAGGCCAGCTGCCTGCCTGCTCGACCCTTGCCCTGCTTGGCTAATTAGATCGGCCCGGGAGGGGCTGGCCGAGTGGACAGGGAGGGTGGTTAACTCTTCGTTGGTGGAGGGGGTGCTGCCGCTCACTTTGAGGCGGGCGGTGGTTCGACCCCTTCTGAAGAAGCCCTCCCTTGACTCCACAGTAATGGACAACTATCGGCCAGTTTCAAACCTCCCGTTTTTGGGCAAGGTAATTGAGCGGGTGGTGGCGTCTCAACTCCAGAGGGTCCTGGATGAAGCGGATTATCTAGATCCCTTTCAATCCGGTTTCAGGCCAGGCTTTGGGACTGAAACGGCCTTGGTCGCCTTGGTGGATGATCTACGCCGAGGACTGGACAGGGGGAGTGCGTCCCTGTTGGTTCTGCTGGACCTCTCAGCGGCTTTCGACACCATCGACCATGGTGTCCTTCTGGGCCGACTGGCCGAGTTGGGGGTTGGGGGCACCGTTCTGCAGTGGTTCTGCTCCTACTTGGCAGATAGGTCTCAGATGGTGGTGCTGGGGGACGCCTGTTCGGCACCCTGGCCCTTGAGGTGTGGGGTGCCACAGGGTTCCATCTTGTCCCCCATGCTGTTTAACATCTACATGAAACCGCTGGGAGAGGTCATCCGGGGATTTGGAGTGGGGTGCTATCAATATGCTGATGACACCCAGCTCTATCTCTCCTTTCCACCTGATTCCAGGGGGGCTGTTGAGGTTCTGGAGTGCTGCCTGGAGGCGGTGGGGACCTGGATGAGGGCTAACAAGCTGAAACTAAACCCAGACAAGACAGAGGTTCTCCTGGTCCGGAAATCCACAATGCAGGTACTAGAGTATCGTCCTGCTCTGAATAGGGTTGCACTCCCTCTGAAGGAGCAGGTCCGCAGCTTGGGGGTCCGCCTGGATCCGCAGCTGCTCCTGGATTCCCAGGTGGCGGCTGTGGCCAGGGGGGCCTTTGCCCAGCTTCGGCTGGTGCGCCAGCTGCGACCGTACCTGGATCGTGCAGACCTGACCACGGTGATCCATGCCACGGTGACGTCGCGACTAGATTATTGTAACGCGCTCTACGTGGGGCTGCCCTTGAAGACGGTTCGGAAACTGCAATTAGTGCAGAATGCGGCGGCCCGTGTGGTCACTGGAGGTAGGCGGTTCGACTCTGTTGGGCCGCTCCTCCAACAGCTGCACTGGCTGCCGATTCGTTTCCGGGCCCAATTCAAAGTGCTGGTTTTGACCTTTAAAGCCCTATACGGCTTGGGGCCAGGATATTTGAGAGACCGCCTACTTCTATATAGTCCGGCCCGTCTCCTTAGATCATCAGAGAAGGCCCTTTTGCGGGTGCCGTCGCCCAGGGAGGTGCGAGGGGCGGCGGCCAGAAACAGGGCCTTCTCAGTAGTGGCACCAACCTTATGGAATTCCCTCCCCTTTGACTTACGAACTGCTCCCTCCTTGGACACTTTCCGGCGAGGCCTAAAAACCTTCTTGTTCAAAGAAGCCTTCTGAGCCTTTGCCTTTTTTAATAGCTTGCTGGTACGGGTGGGTTGCTGCTGTTTTTATGATCTGTTTTAAATTTTTAAATTTTTAGATGTTTTTATTAATTTTTTGCTGTTTAAAATGTAAAATTGTAATTTATTTGTATTTGTATTTGTATTTTTGTAAGCCGCCTTGGGTCCCGTGGGGAGAAAGGCGGGATAGAAATATGGTAAATAAATAAAAAATAAATAAAAATAAAATTCCCTCTGTAAATGTATCCGATGAGTTTACAGAGACCAAAAACAGAATAGTGGCTGTGACATTTGCAGACCCAGAGCAGATATTTGGCGAATGGAGTAGCCAGTCCTTATCAAGAAGCAATTTGAAGTCCCTGGACCTCTCAGCGGCTTTCGATACCATCGACCATGGTATCCTTCTGGACCGGCTGGCTGAGTTGGGACTAGGGGGCACTGCGTTGCAGTGGTTCCGTTCCTACTTGGCTGACAGGTCCCAGATGGTGATGCTGGGAGATGCCTGTTCGGCGCCCTGCCCTTTACAGTGTGGGGTGCCACAGGGTTCTATTCTGTCTCCCATGCTTTTCAACATCTACATGAAACCGTTGGGAGAGATCATCCGGGGATTTGGTGTTGGGTGTCACCAATATGCTGACGACACCCAACTCTATCTCTCCTTGCCATCTCGCTCCAGGGAGGCTGTGGAAGTCCTGGAGCGCTGCCTGGAGGCGGTTGGGGTCTGGATGAGGGCAAATAGGTTGAGATTGAATCCAGAAAAGACAAGAGGTCCTACTGGTCAGGAAAGCTTCGATGCAGGTACTGAGTCACCTGCCCGTTCTGAATGGGGTTGCACTCCCCCTGCAGGAATGGGTGCACAGCTTGGGAGTACTTCTGGATTCACAGCTCTCCCTGGAAAGCCAGGTGGCAGCTGTGGCCAGGGGTGCTTTTGCCCAGCTTCAGCTGGTGCGCCAGCTGCGGCCGTACTTGAGTCGATCGGACCTGACCACGGTGGTCCACGCCTTAGTAACTTCAAGACTGGATTACTGTAACGTGCTCTACGTGGGGCTTCCCTTGAAGACGGTTCGGAAGCTGCAATTAGTGCAGAATGCGGCGGCCCGGGTGGTCGCTGGAGCTAGGCGGTTTGACTCTGTTGAGCCGCTGCTTCAACGGCTGCACTGGCTGCCCATTCATTTCCGAGCCCAATTCAAGGTGCTGGTAATGACCTTTAAAGCCCTTCACAGTTTGGGTCCAGGATATCTGAGGGATCGCCTTCTCCCATACATTCCGGCCCGCTCTCTTAGGTCATCTGAGGGGGCTCTCCTGCATGTACCACCTCTATCGCAAGTTAGGGGAGTGGCAACACGTGGGCGAGCCTTCTCTGCTGTGGCACCACAACTGTGGAACTCCCTGCCAGGGGATCTGAGAACCACCCCCTCCCTCGTGACTTTTCAGTGAGGGCTCAAAACGTTTTTGTTTCGTCTAGCGTTTGGGTGATGGGTTGTAGTCTGCCTCCTGTGTCTCAAGATGCTCTGCCATGCTGCTTTTGTGCTCCATATTGTCCCCCCCCCCGTGGATTTTATTGTTTTTAAATTAAGAATGTATTGTTTTAAACTTATTTTCTGTATTTTAAACTATGTTTTTTAATTTTTGTTGTAAGCCACCTTGGGCATTTGCCTCGGCATAGGATAAGGCGGGATATAATTTTTCTAAATAAATAAATAAGTCACCTCTTCAGGCAACAAATTCCGAGCATTGCCACTTTCCTGGTGTCAATTTCTGTCTCTGTGTTGAAAAACAAAGAGATGTGGTCAAAAGTGACAGGGTGCCATTTTGACTGTTTACTTCAGATGCAAAGATGTCTAAGACTGGCCCTGAGGAATGCCGACCAAAAAGCCCCCTCCCGTCCAAACACACAACACAACACAACACAACACACACACACACACACACACACACACACACACACACACACACACACACACCAGAAAAACAACTGGCCTGATTGATTGATCTCCCAGGACAATTGTTAGAAAAGCCTGTGTGTCTTTGTTTATTTTGCCTGTGCACGTGTGTGAATACACAGCCTTTATCAATTTAACACTGGACTCACTCAGACTGCTGAGCTCCATCCCAGACCCAACCCAAACAGCTGAACCTAGATGTGCATCAATGAGAAAGCAATAGTGCCTCCCCAGCATGTCCTTGATGGTGCATTGGTGCTACCATTGCCACCAGTGGTGAGGGTTCAGGGGTTGGCCCTCTGATGACTCTAGTTCCTTAGCTAGTGCCCACCCTGGCCAATTTCTGATGCCACCACTGCCTGCACCCACCCCAAACCTTTGGTTTCCACTTCTTTACTCCATGCCTTGACCTGTGCTGGGCTTTAGCTGCAGTCCCAGAGGAATCCGCTCCAGGGCTCAGCCTAGTACCAGATACATTTCTTCTAAGATTTGACAACCATACTGTACCTGAACTAGCTAGGCATTATGAAAAAGGAGCCAGTCGTAATGAAAAAGCAATATGGAATATTGTTACTGTATTAAGAATTTGAATATTTACATCCCACTTTCCAGCAAAACGTTCACAAAGCGGTTTACAGGGAAAATCAAATAAAGAAATGGTCCCCTGTCCCCAAAGGGCTCACAGTCTAAAAAGATGCACAAGAAACACCAGCAAACCGCCCCTAGGAAAGACCCTGTGCTGAGTGAAGGACAGTTGCTCTCCCATTGCTAAGTACAAGGCAAGCACCACTTTATGTGTCTTTGCCCAGATGCATTTCATCAGCAGAATGAATTTGAGTGGAGGAAACCTGGAGTTATGGCTCCTTAAATGTTTCCTTCCAACCATTTTTTCCACATAAAATGGCACTTTCTAGATGTGGGTCTGACTTCAGAACCTCTACCTTTTCTCCTATGGATTTGACTCACCGCGGATCCCAGATCCGCGAGGTCCACCCTAAAAACCCTATTAAAAGGGAGGAAAGCCCCAAAACCGCCAATTTTACCTTTAAGTAGCCTAATCATGCCATTTCCAAGCCTCCACAGGTCTTACTGAAGCTTAACAACCCACTTTCGGGTCACGCAAAGGCTCTTCCCCTCTCCCTGCCTTGTCCCAGAATGCACCCTGGGGCAAGGCTGGGAGAAGGGAAGAACCTTCGTGCGACACAGAAGTGGGTGGTTAAGCTTCAAGAAGACCCGTGGAGGCTTGAAAGCGGCACGCTTTGGCTATTTAAGGGTAAAAATGGCAATTTAGGGGCTTCCCTCTTTGAACAGGGTTTTAAGCATGGACCCCAGTATCCGCGGATCCTCGCTATCCGCAGGGATGGACCCCTTGAGGATAGCTAGGTCCGACTGTAATGGGGAAATGGTTCAACATCCCTACTGCTGCTTTTCCAAACTCCACAGACTCCTGTAGTATTGTTTTAAAAAAACACCCTGTTGCATGCATCAGCAATGTAACATAGCAATGTACATAGCAATGTAACATCTGGCATGACCCTGAAAGTACATTTCTTAAACTATGCTTGCCATTTTAAAGTGTCATTTATTGTATCCTAAAAACATCCTTTATCATATACTAACATTTCCGTCATAATATACTTAGACACAAACCATTCATTTTCTAATATAGATATATCACTCAAATTCCCAAATGGAAATAAGTGGCAGCCCTCTGTTATGAAAGTTGCGACTTGCTCAGAAATCTAATTATCTAGTTAGCACTGAGAAGGAGCCTTGAAAACTACAAGTACAGTATAATTCAATTTGTAGTTTGAAAGAAATACATTGTTAGGTTCTGCTGTTTTTCTATATGCTGCTTAAATGTTATAGGGCAAATATGTTTAGAGGTATTCTAGCACTTGTGTTTGAAAATGCAATTTTCCTTTAATGTTTAAAGATTGCTTGTTGGTTGTTTCTTTTAATCGAAACAATACGTTTTAATATTACAAAGCTGCCACTGTTTTGTTTGTTTTTTTCTAAAAAAAAAAAAAAAGGAATGTTCCTCCAGCTACATACAGCATATACAGTAAAACCCCACCATAACGTGGCTCACGATAACATGAATTGAGATAAAAAGTGATTGGCTATTGGGTCCCATCCTCCACCACGCCCCCGTTTCTAACCCCTAATGCAGTATTAATACACTATTTAATAGTCACTTAACTCTTATTAACTTAACTTAAGTATTAACAATTGTAATAATTTGTTCGTAATAATCGGCCTATTTTCTACATGTCTAATAAATGAAAACATTTTCTCCAGTCACCTACTAAATTTTTATTTGTTTATTTTTAATAACGCGACCCTGTAATAACACAACTCCACATTTTATGGGATTGAATTTTTGGAACGCCACTTATGGCATTATGGTTTGGGAGTCGGACTTAGACCTGGAAGATCCAGGTTCAAATCCCCGCTCAGCCATGAAGCTTCCTGGGTGACCTTGGGCCAGTCACTATCTCTCAGCCCCACCTACCTCACAGGGTTGTTGTGAGGACAAAAAGGAGGGGAGGAAATATGTACACCACTCTGAGCTCCTTGGAGGAAGGGCGGTATAAAAATGTGAAAAATAAAATAAATAAATAAGTTCCCTGTGATTCTGCTTGGGACACAGAAGAAAGGATACGGCTTGATCCAGTGGCTCCATGCAGTATATATTTTGAGATGTTCAGTGTCACAGAATACTACATGACCTGTGAGGAAGTAGATTGTAGCCATACTATTTGCTAAAGGTACCGGTAAGTGTTTTCTCTGGAATTATGATGAATTGGTTAAAAAATGAACAAACTGAGCTACTTTCCTTCCCCCATCCCTGTATTGGAAATAGCTTGACTTATTTTCCAAGTCAATCGGATTTGAAAATTGACTTCTCTTCCACCCACCCACCCAGCTGGACCCTAATCTCCCATCCCCCTTTCCTTTAATCAATAGTTATAGTTATTGGTGACAGCAGCACTAGGTGTTGGTTGGACAGAGGTGGGCCATTGCGACCCACCCGACAAGCACCATTTAAGGGGAAGGTCAAGTGGACTTGGGGAATTGGGAACTCAATGGGCAGGTAAGCTAAAAACTCTTTTCTGGCTCAGTTCTGACCTTTCTGTGGATTGTACCAGTTTGAGGTTTGGGTGGTAGAGACATGCAAGAGGGAATTATCTGTCCTGTATTGTATAATTCCCTCCTATGTGAGATATGGTTGGCCCTCTCCTGCCAATTTCTTGCTGGAAACTGAAAATGCTTGTTCCAGTAGGTGGTATTTGTTTTTTGCTGATTTGCTCCCTTTATGAACTTATGATATCTAAGTGGCAGACCTGGATGAGCAAATGTCATAAGTAGGGATGTGTTGGGATATGAAAGCGGGGAGTTAAGGCAGGGCAAAGCCATGGAAGCTTTGAAGGAGTTTGTGCTGGTTCCAGAAGCAAACAGGAAACCAATATTGGGATTTAAGGAGCAGTGTGATGTGTTCTGAGTGATGAAGGAGGGGGGACGAATTTTGAAGCAGAATACTAGATAGAGATGAAGGAAAGTTAGAGATGAGAAGGTTAAGGTAACTGAGGAACGGGGCTGGCCCATGACTCCTGATGCCTGAAGCAACATGCCAAATGCATCCCCTCTTACCCCATGATATGCAGCCTCTGCTCCTCCCACTCTCCAATGTTCTAGCTCAGCACTCCCCTCCCCTCCACATTTTCTCTTCCTTTCTGTCCCCCTCTTCCTTTTCACTGCTTCAGTTGGCATCGTGGATGGGCTGGCTCTGCTGAAGCGAGAGATGACCAGAGGAAGGGAGCAAAGGAGAGGGAAGCAACAGTAGCAGTGTCAAAGAGGTGGAACCCATGAGGGCAAGTATGAGGGATTGTCAGTGCAATCCTATTCAACTTACACCACCAGTGTAACCAGCAATGCAGCGAGAACAGGATGTCCCAATCAGAACAGAAAGGGGATTCCAATCCCCTCCAAAGGGGGATTCAAAGGGGATTTACATCTCCCCTCCCCTCCAAAGCCTTCTGCCCTGCCCTCCCCCGCTGGTTACACCAGTGGTATAAGCTGGATAGGATTGGATAGGAAAATAACATGAACACTGGACAGTGAATGTTTTCCGGATGAGGGGGTAAAATCCAAAGGTAACCAGAGATGGAAAGCAGGAGGGAGGTAAAGCAACAAATGGGTATGAGATTTGGAGACAGGGGCTACTGTGTGTGTGTGCATGCGTGCGTGCGTGCGTGCGTGTACACCAGAATTCTGTGATACTAGTCGCTTAGATACACTCTGTTTTGTACAGTAATTAGCAGAACCTCTTTCTTCCCCATGGTATATCATACACTGGTTTGAAACTCTCCTCGGTTTGCCACCTAAGATGAAGAGGCTGTTGGAGAAACACAACTACCAAACTTCTTTTGACATGTGAAAGAAGTAATTGCATGGTTCTTTGGAACCTGGGCTACATAACTCACAGGCTGGGATAGAAAAAAGCCTTGTAGATATATAGAAAATTCTTCTGTGCCTGCAGAAGAGTACCACTCTTGAGGGTCCAAAATGGTGGTGACATAAGGGGCTGTATAAAGAAGGGCAATGAAAAGCCCCAGTGTGTGCACCGAATACTTTGTACAACTGTTTGGATCCTGGCCATGATGTATTTTAAATTTATAGACTGGGTGACTCTACTTAGAAATATATACCACAATAAATGTTCAGTCTTTACATTTCCCATTTTTTCTTATTATTAGATCATTATGCTTCGCGTAAACCAATTTAGGTTTGTATTAGCAAGAGTTGGTGATCGTCTCTGACCTTTGACCTTCAGGTTAATGAGAAGTTCCTCTATGTAATTGCTGTGTCTTCAGATGCCACTGTGCTGTGTAATCTTTATTGCTGCAAAAATGACATTTAAAGTTTGTTTTACATCAGCAAGTAGAAGAACGTAATTTCAGCAGTGAGCAATAATTATCTGCCTCCTGGCTGAAAATATATGCGGCAGATAAATTGTGTTCATCTGGTAGCCTTTGTTTGTAAGACAAGTTAATTAAAAGAGGAATGTCGAAAAATATGTCTGCCCACTGGGTGTTGATAGAGCAATATTATTTTTCAAGAAAACATTCAGCACAAACATCCTTTTTGTTTGTTTTGGTTTTTTTTGCTTTTAAGATATGGACAAAAACACAAGGTAAGTTCTATGCATCCGCAAAGTGAGTTATAAGGAAAAGGAGAGAGCTAATGAAAATGACTATAGGACACCTCTTCTTCTTCCAAAACAAACATTCCGTTACATCATGGGAAACATAAAGTTAGTTTAAAGGACTGCAAAGACAAACAAACAGTGAAAAAAATAACCAGCAAGGTAGGAGAGTTACATTACAAATAACAAGACCGTTTCCTCGTTTACAGTATATCGTACTGAAAAAGGATGGAGGAAATCAGGGCACACTGGGACAAGGTCGCTCAGATGCAAGTACGGGCAGGATCAAGTATCCTAAGAGAGACCAACAGGCAGGATCAGGTATCCTACCGTAAGAGAGACCAACAGACCAAGAGATCAACAGACCAGCAGGATTCTAGAGTGATATAGGGAGTGTTAGAACACGGCGAGAATGAGCAAGCAGGTTCAAAGTTCGGCATGGCCAAGAATCCGCAGACAGGAGCTGAT
Source organism: Plestiodon gilberti rubricaudatus (assembly GCA_026170595.1). NCBI lineage: Eukaryota > Metazoa > Chordata > Lepidosauria > Squamata > Scincidae > Plestiodon > Plestiodon gilberti. Next base: position 46,551,351 of record JANXHW010000002.1, read on the forward strand.
GACCAGCCGGCTGATGACTCCCTTCCTGCTTCCTGTTATGGGGCTGCTCGATGGCCAAAGCCACAGAGTATTACGCAAGCAAAATTTGAATTTATGATATTTATTTATTTATTTACAGTATTTTTAATCCCGCCTTTCTCCCCGAAGGGACCCAAGGCGGCTTACAACAGAAAAAAAAATACGTACAAAAAATACAATATAAAATATCACATAAAACAGTAAAAACAATGAATGAAAATTAATAAAAACAGTGTCCCAAAAACAATTAAAAAGATCATGGCTACAATCATAAGCTTGTGTTCCAAAGCAGGGATATGCTGAGAAGAAGTAAATCCTGGCAGTTGCTAACAAATATCTTAGTTAATTTTTCCCTTCGTTTGCAAATAATAGAACCATAAATAAAACAATATCTGCACTGTGAAATGGACACACCAGTCATCATGGAGCAAGTACACTCACAGAAAAGAGTGCTGCATGTAGCTAGTAATTTCATGGGGATAGATAGACATTTGGAATCTACAGTATATCCATTTGGTGTGGATAGCTTTTTGCAGCTGACAAAGATTGTGTGTGTGTGTGTGTGTGTGTGTGTGTGTGTGTGTGTGTGTGTGTGTGTGTGTGTGTACAGAATCTGCCCAGCTAAATATGAATCACAAATCTGCCCAGCTAAATATGCTTAGTTGCATCCTGAACGTACTGCCATTCCCTCTCCCACCACCCAAGTTCACCTCTACCTTGTGTCACAATCCAAGCTGGAGGAGAAGTTGTCATCCATGCTCTGCTGCCCTTTCCCTTTTATATGGTCTGAGCTTCTGATGGCTGGAACAATGGCAGCAGCAGAGATCCCCCCCCCCTCCTTCTTCCCTGGCACTTAGAAAAACTACATCTCCCAGCTAATCTTCCAGGTACCAAGGGCAAAAGAGGAAGGAAGAGGCGAGCTTCTCAGTTTCCATTGCTGCAATGCTGTTGCCTGACCATACCAGACAAGCGAAGAAGGAATAGGCACTGAAGACAGAGTTTGCAGATTCACCTAAGGCTTTTGGAAATCACATTGTGCGCCTGGTGATGTAATCAGAAGTAAAGGAGTTTCTGAATTTAGAATTGACCCCAGGAAAACCATGCTATTTTTCTGATCTTTCAGGAAAACAGGTCCAGTTACGGAATCCATTCTGCATTGATGTCATGGGCATTGCCACCACTAACTGCAGAGTGCAATCATTACCCCTTTTCCAATTTTGCCCAACGTAGCAGTATGCAATGGCATTCTTTGACATTTTACGTGCATGGAGGGCCAATCTAAGGGGAAGCCTTTTTCTGCTGTGCTCAGATCAGTGAGTCTACAGTATGTAGGTTTCCATGCATGGATCAGCTATTCTGCACATGCAGTCTGCATCTTGAAAATTTGCAAAATATCTTCCAGTTTAACCTTCATTTGGCTCGCTTTTGTGAGTTTGGAAATAATTTGTGCTACAATTTTGTCTTTTTCAAAATGGAATTAGTTGTCAATTACAGAACAATACAAAGATGCAATCTCTTTACCTCTGTATAATACCATATGCCTTTTAATACTAAGCTGCAACACTTCAAAACCTTTAAATATTGATCTCAAAATGTTTCCACTGAAATAGCAATCTAGCCCTATTATACATAAATTTGTATTTTTAATGTTCCAAAGAAAAAGGTATAGCATAAACACATTGTCTTCCACAAGGGGTGTGTGTGTGTGTGTGTGTGTGTGTGTGTGTGTGTGTGTGTGTGTGTGTGTGTGTGTGTGTGTATAGGTAAGATATATATAAAATCTTACCTAGATTCATTTACTGTTCAATACAGCCTAAACCTTTGCATGAATTTTCCTTTAGTAATAGGTAGGAAGCTACAAATAAATTCTGATGGAAAAAATAACTGCTTAGAAAACAGAAGGCAACACTCATAGATGAACATTTAGGAGGTCAAGTGTATTATAATGGTGTGCCATAAAAAAGATGCATATAATAGGACTGAATACAGTGTGGATGGGAGCCAAAGTACAAATTACGAAGAGCTTACAAAGAGAAGTAAATCTAGAGAGTTATTGTAAAAGTAATTTACAGTAGCAGTTTGGCTGTTAAATATAACATTCTTTTAGTTCCCACATTGTTCGGATTTTTGTTTCTTCTCCAAGATTCTCAGGATACGTATAACAAAGATAGAAGGAACCCCTAATGATATTTTTTGGAAATCAACAATTTATTTATTTATGTATTCAAGATCCTTAACTTGGAAGCTGCAAGGCTCTGTGTAATTAAAACAATCATTCCCATTCACCTCTTTTTGCCTAAAGGGAAGAAAAAAACCCTGCCCATTTGTTAGCCTAGGCAGCTATTCCTGCTCTTACTGAATAGCTGGTGCAGTGCTGCATCACCAAACATTATTAAAGTTGCTGAGGCATTAGAGTTGTCAGGAAGTGGCCGTTCTCATGGTCGAGGGTCTTTGAGTCTGTATTAAATCATGGATCACCAATGCGGTGTTGCATACTGCCTTTGCAATCAAAGGCGTAAGAATGGTAAATTGCAAATCATAGCTTTCTAATGAAAGTAAAGTATTGGGGGAAAGGATTGATTCTGCATACAACTGGTTCAGGACACACATCTTCTGCTGAAGCAAGACCATTCAAACTAACGGGACTGCTCTAGTACATTAAATGCAATCATTTGTCTGTATGATGTCGCTTCGTTTTAGTTTGTACAGAATTTTTTTTTCAAAAGACTTATGATGTCAAATAACATTACGTAGATGATCTTAGATGGAGATGTTGCAAGCATTCTCACAGAGAACATTGAAGTCCCCTGCAGGAATGCTTGCAATCAGAATCAAGTCGAGCATGAATGTGTCCACCAAAGTTTGAACCTTTGCAAGCCAATCAACCACTCACAAAGGGTTCTCCCTCCATTGAAACCTTTGAGGACCTCTGCGAGTGGTTGATGCTCACAAAGCTTTGTTCTTTTGTGGCATATTTCAGCCATGGCAAGAAATCGAATTGATAGTTCTCAAGGGCTCGTGCTTTTTCAGACATCCACTTGGAAAGTGCACAACATTTATGGAGGAAAAGTCCATCACAGCTTACAAGCCATGATGGGGATAAGCAACCCCCTGGTTGTAGGAGTAGGTTTTCTTTGTGCCAGGTGCAAGGGAGTGGTGACAGGAAACAGGTTATCTTGTTGTCTTGTGCTCCCTGAGGCATCTGGTGGGGCCACTGTGTGATACAGGAAGCTGGACTAGATAGGCCTTTGGCCTGATCCAGCAGGGCTCTTCTTATGTTCTTATGTTCTTAAAAGCGTTACTCAGTTTCAGGTCGAACACAGGGATGCTCATATATCTCTAGTTTTTAGTAAATTTGGACCAGAATATAGAACCAATTAAAGGTTTCTGTGGTCTGTTAGCAGGGATTTGCATTTTTGGATGCTTCCCCAAACAAATAAATGTTCATATAGCCAGAAAACTAGCATGTCAGTGGAAAAGGTTCTGCGGAACTTCAGAAGTCCTTTTCATAATTCCTCCATTCAGTGACTGCATAACGTGTAAGACTTTCTCTTGACGTTGTGTGGTCCAAATGCATAGAACTGTGTATATTTAGGGGTTTTTCCCCTGGAAAAGCAGGGTTCCCAATTGCATAAATAAAGCCCTATGTACATATAGTGTCACACTGCTACATAGTAGACTATATGCATACATTCAATTGATATGTGATGATCAGCAAGAGGGTCAGCGCAGAGGCGTAGCCGTTGCCGTGACACCCATGTGATGTCACAAGCTCTGCCTCCGCACCGGATTCGGCGGCAATTTGGCCGAGAAACTGCCGGGGTGTGCGTATGTGCTTTTTTCCGACGACGCAGTTGAATTGCCGCCGAATCCAGCGGCAATTGCACTCCCTCGCCGCATGTCACCCCCAGCACGCCGGGGCTTCCCGCCCCCCTAACGATGCCTCCGGGTCAGTGCTAATGATCCCATTTCCCCATACTCCATGCATGCATTGTTACATGTTTATGTATTTTAATATGCTGTAAGCTGCCTTGAGTGCCCTCGGGAGAAAGGCGGGCTACAAATTCCTAAAATAAATAAATAAATAAATAAATACATGTCCCAGTGAGTTATCACACAGAGGCCACCAAAACATATAAATCAGGTCAAAGTGTCACAGGGCAGTGAACTTTGTCACTATGTTCTTTAGGGCATGCCAGCACTATATATGTGACAACTAACCCCCCCCCCCCGATGATCATAGAAACCAGCAAGTGATCTGTAACTCAAACTAATTCTCAAAAGCTTATCCATCTGAAAGGAAAACATAAGCTTCGATGAGCTTCAATCATAGCTCAATTACTATGAATATGAAGAAAAAACAGGTAGGGGCTTAAAATGAGTTTGATGTAGTTTTCAGTGAGTTAGATAAATCCTCTGAGAAGCAATTATACAGAGAGAGAGAGAGAGAGAGAGAGAGAGAGAGAGAGAGAGAGAGAGAGAGAGAGAGAGAGAGAGAGAGAGAGAGAGAGGAGTTCAAAATCTAATAAAGCAGTTTCACTAGTGGATAATAGAGGGTTAGGCATTCCATGCAGCAGCTAATTGAGAAGATGTATTCCAAATTAAGCTGATCTTAAATTTGGATCAAAACAGTTCAACCGTTTGGATCTAAGGAACTGAGCAAAAAGTAAATCTAAAAACAAAACACAATGGCAGATGATTTTCAGCAGCTACCACGGTACACTTGAGAAATCTAAAAACAAGCCAGAAAAAGAAGCAAATTTAATCCTGAGGTTAAAAATGATGCCCTTCAAGACAAATATAAAGTGCTTGAAAAAAGTGGGAGATGAACCATCTGAAGTAACAAGTCATTGTCTCTATGCTGACAGGCTTTAATTCTCTCTCTCTCTCTCTCTCTCTCTCTCTCTCTCTCTCTCTCTCTCTCTCTCTCTCTCTCTCTCTCTTTTAGCTTCTCACTTTAAGTTTGAAGTTTTGCCAATACAAAAGAGTGATAGTACAAGCACTGCAACTTCACCTGGTTAATACTGTAGTTTCTCAGTCATGGTGTGCGGAGCAATTGGATTATTGTTCCCAAGGAACTAAATTAGGAGTTATTTTTTCTTAACAAAGTATCCCCATATTGAGAGAAGCCTAATTGAACACTGTGAAGTCAGGATTTGTTTGGTGAGTGTCTGCTACTTTTCAATTAGTCACACTGCAGACTGTTGTCTTTCGCCTACCTTTGCAGCTGGACAAAGGGAAATAACTGGCATCCTACCCGGCTCTGTTTTGAGGAAGGCGTGCAAAATGATGCACGTAAAATGTTCTTGGTAGGCCCACCCATTTAGTACCTATGCACAGTATTTAGGATTTAAACAGTCTCTGAGGGCTTGATGCATGACCCAATCCTATTTGGGCCTTACACAGCCAGAACACTTGTTCCAGCGGCATAAGGCCCTTTCCTGCTGTAGCAAAATGTGGCAAGTCATTTGGCATGGCAATGCTGCCATAAGCAGAGAGTGGCCGCCTTTGCACACCAGCAGACTATGGACACTCACTGACGCCAGTAAGTTAGTGTAGGGCGTAGGAGGAAGGAGGGACAGGGGAGGAACGGGGTGGGGAGGGGGCAGGCAAGAGGGTGGATTAGGGCCAGGAAGGGGGCAGTATCAATGGCAGCTGTGCACACCAATATCCCATCCCCTTTCCAACCTTGATCCCCTGACCCAGGTCCACATGGATTTGCACCAGCTATAGAGCCGGGGTGGGTTTACCCTGGAGCAAGGGAACAAATGGTCCCTTACCCGAAAGAGGCCTTCACAGGCAGAAACTCTCCCATGGGATACAGTGAGTGCCATGTTGGCGCAGCTGCATCGCTGCTCAAGGAGTTGAGTATGATTGGGTTTCCCGTTAGTGAATGATATAAGAACGTAAGAAGAACTCTTCTGGAATTTATTTATTTATTTATTTACAGTATTTTCATCCCGCCTTTCTCCCCGAAGGAACCCAAGGTGGCTTACAACAACAACAACAACAACAACAAAGAAAATACAATACAAAAAATAATCACATTTTAAAACTGTAAAAAAACAATTAATGAAAATTAATAAAAACAGTATCTAAAAATCAATTTAAAAAATCATTGCTACAATTAAAACAAGAGCATAAAAACAGCAGCACCCCCATCTGTACCAGTGAGATATTAAAAAAGGCAAGGGCTCAGAAGGCTTCTTTGAAAGGTTTTGAAGGTTTGAAGGTTTGAAGGTTTTTAGGCCTCACTGGAAAGGGTCCAAGGATGGAGCAGTTCGTAAGTCAAAGCCAAAGTCAAAGGAATGGGCCCAAAGCCAGCCTATTTTCCTTGTGGCTTCTGGGAAGCCCACGAAGAAACGAAAAAATACCCTTCTCTCACTATTGCTCACTTTCAACTGGTACTCAGAAGCATACTGTGTGCCCTTGAACCTGGAGGTAGTACATACCTATCATGACTAGTAACCAGTCCTAGGCTTGTCCTCCATGAATTTGTCCAATCCCCTTTTTAATGTTTTCCCAGAGACATCAGATTAGCCATGGTAAGAAACAATATGCTGGACTAGATGGACCTTTGGCCTGATCCAGTAGGGCTCTTCTTAAGTTCTATAAGGTCCTATAAATGTCAACTTGTGAAATCATGCTGTGGAGCCAAATACATTAGGGATCCTTTGGAAGACTTAGAATTAATTAAAACCCCTCCCTCATTGTTAAGTACTACTGGTTCTAGTGACGGGAGGTAGCTTGCTAAAACTGCAACTGAAATGCATGAGCTTTCATAACCCCTCATAGCTACAGTACAGAATGTGTCACTTCAGAACCTTTCCCCTAGCAGTGAAATGTCTACCAAGTCTCATCTGACTTCCTTCCTTCCGACTGTCTATTGTTAAACACACATGCTCCGGAGATAGAGTTATGTCTCAAAGTAGTTAGATATCCCTTTATACCATATCTTTATGTGAACAAGCCAAGTACAGAGAAAAGGCAATGGGGATAGGAATTAAGTAAATTCAATCAGCCTTGAGGCTGCTTGAACTGATTTCAGAAGACTCCCTGAGCTTGAAAATGACCTTAGATTACAGAAAGTGTGAAAATGTTTTAAAGCCAGTGAGACTGGGAATAAAGTATTGGACATGATCAGAGTTTGAACAAATCAGTTGTCTCTCGCTTGCTGTCCTAGCATTTTAATTTTTAATCCATAACATCAAATTTCTGCTTTGGTCTTTTTGACTCTTCCCCCCCCCCAAAAAAAAAAAATCTTCAGATGACTAAGAGTGAGTCATTTCATTTGAGAAGAAGAAAATATATTACACAACTATCCTAGCCTCCTAGAGAATGTTAGAATAAAGGAGTGAAGCAGTAGTTGGCCATGATAAAACTATAGGTGCATAATTATGTATTACAGGCAGCAGGTCTGGCCAGACAAACCCTTTAGTCGACTTGTAATGTGTGCTAGGTGGGGTTGCCCCTTGAAAAGCATCCAAAAACTTCAACTGGCAGAATGTGGCAGCAAGGCTGCTGGGAGGATCAGGTCCATTGGACCATGCAATACCATTACTGTTCTAGGTGCATTGGCAACCAGTTCATTTCTAGGCTAGATTCAAGGTTCCCGCTGTTAACTTGGACATCCTAAATTACTTGGGTCCAAAGTACCTTAGGGGCTGCCTCCTGACTCCATATGTTCCTGTCCATGCTCTCAGTGGCGTTTCCACGGTAGGGGCGGCACCGTAAGTCACGCCGCGTTGAGTACCGTGTTTAGGAACCGAAACGAGGAGGCGCCGCCCCCTCGGACTTGAGTCAGATTCAAGTCATGTCAATGACTTGACTCAGACTTGACTTGGCGATTGTAAAAGACTCGAAAGCTGACTCAAGACTTGGAGCCTTTTATGACAAATACAATTTTATTCAGGTTTAAACCCGTTTTCCCCATTAAATAGATAGGGACTCGCAACACTCAACCAAAGACTTGGGACTTGGGGGCAAAGGCTTGGGACTTGACTTGAGACTTGAACCCAGAGACTTGATCCACATTCCTGAACAGCACTGACATTTTTTTGTAAGGCTGATAAGGACCATGGCTTGAGAATCATCCACCATGGCCCGAAAAAGTTGCTACATGTAATTTCTGTCATTCTTCCACAAGGCTCACGTGAATCAGGCTATGGGAATCTAGAGAGACTGAGATAGGGTCCCCAATGTCATGTACCCACCATGACTGAAGACCATCAGTTTAGTAGCCTGGTGATCAGGAATCATTTTACTAGCAGACGTTTTTCTCTTTGCCCCAAATAATAAATGACACACACTTGCTTTTCTGTCATAAGAGAAAACAATGTCTCATATTGATTTTTTTCCTCTGTACATAATATAAAAAGAGAAACATTGGATTCTTCTAAAAATTTTGACAAGACAAATTTTGCATCCAAGGCGACAAAAAGCATTTACACACTATCTGGGCACAATCCAGAAAAAACGTTACAACTAAATCCCAGTAAAATCAATATAACTTACGGCGCAATCTGTGGCTGGCACCACTCACTCTCTGCTGAACAGATGATGCCACCGGCAGACGCAGGTAACTGCTGCACTGGTCGGTAGGGTGGGCGGAACAGGGTGGAATGGGAGGGTGTGATTGGCCTGTCGGGCCTGGGAGGGGGGAGGGATCCTTGGCAGCATGCTCCACCAAATCCTATCCCCCATCCTGGGCCTGGCAAGCCCTACATGGGCTCCTCGGATTTGCGCCGGCCATTTTGCCAGCGCACATCCAAGGAGACCCATAGGGGCAAATGTCCCTTCCCCCCGAGGAGGCCTCCAGCTGCACCGGCGCAGGCCCAATCCTGGATAGGATCCATCGCAGTGTGCTTTTGCACACTGTGGCAGTCCTAGACAGGATTGGGCTGCCCATAACTCTTTCCTCTTCCTGTTCTTCCATTCATGAATGTCAAGATTGCCTTCTGTAGCTGCTCATAATTTTTTGTTTTTTTTTAAGCAGCAAGATAATGTGCAATTTGTCCATTGGTCACAAGTTTTGCAGAATTGTATCTGGGAGGTAGACATGACAGAATGTAATGGATTGGTGGAGGCAAAGCACTGACTTAGAGGGAGTGCTCCAGATCCTCCTCCTCCTCCTTGGCTGGGTGGGTCTCCCTCAGTCCCAGCTCCCTGCCTTTAACAAAGGAAGAGGCTGAGCCCAGAACAGAATGAGGAAGTGAGTATAGCAAAAGAGACAAGCGTGGTGGGCCACTAGGAGCCAACCAGCCAGACAAGGGGGGAGAGAGGGGGGTTTCCTATTTGGAACTGAGGGTGGCTCTTATATTTGATGATCAGAGGGCATGGCTTGGCTATGGAGGCACGGCTATCGGGGAGTGGTATGGGGTATCTGTGGCTTCCACTGATGGAAGTCATGTTCTGTTGATGGAAGGCCTGGGCCCCTGGGGCATAAGCCTTAGCAATGATATGTGGAATGGGGCTGCCAGCACAAATGGGTGGCTACTGCATGTGCATGCTCCTGGATTACCCAATCACTGCAGTGCTGCTACGTTGTTGGTGGGGTGGGCCGTGGGTAGGGAGGGGGAGGATTGGGGTGGGGATTGGGACTGGCTGGGAGTATGTCGAGGGGACAGGGGGCAGATATTGGTGGCAACAGCAGCACTGATATCCTATGCTGCTTTGCTGGCCTCAACACACCCCTTGGGCCCACTCAGACTTGTGCCAGCCAAAGGGCTGGTGCAGGTCTGAGTTGGCCCATTGGGGACCATGGCACAATAGAGTAGGTAAGTAAAAATTATTTTACTTAACTCTCTGTCACAACATCTTCTCCAGCCAGCCCATAGCATACAGCACTGCCCACATCGGTGCCCTGTACACTATGGGTTGGCTGACGGTAGGATTGGGCCATTAGTCTCAAATAAAATTCCATTGGGATATGTGTGTGTGTGTGTGTGTGTGTGTGTGTGTGTGTGTGTGTGTGTGTGAATGCTTTATACAGTGTGACACACATAATATGGACCATACTGCAAGACCCAACAAATATAGTACGCAAATCAAACTCTTGAAACACTCCCCAATTTCTTGTCTGTGACACAGTGATTAGTAGAAATGTTTGTCAGGCAGAGTAATAAACTGCATTACATCTGCCAGTTTTAATGACCTTGTTAGCACAGGGCATTAACTTTATTGCAGCAAAATGAGCAACTGTTAACAGGTAGGAATGCTTCTTAGAACATATTTCAAATAGGCTAAGTTAACAAAGGAACAAATATATATATATTTGTAGGTTCCCCTGCTACCGTATGAACCTGCTCACTCCCTGAGGTCATTGGAAGAGGCCCTCTTGCACATCCCTTTGATATCCGAAGCTCGTTTGGTGGGAACATGGGAGAGGTGCCTTGTCTGTTGCCATGCATTGGTTTTGGATTGTCCTTCCCTAATGCATTCCACTCCAGGCTGAAGATGTCTCTGTTCTGACAAGTCTTCGATCTGGCAGGAAATTGAATATGTGTGCTGCTTCTGTGATGGTTTTCATATTATCTGCTCTGGTTGTTGGCCATTGTTTATTTCGTAATTTTATTTATGGATCATTTTGGTCTTTGTGTATTGGATTTTGCAGTGAGTCCCCCTTGAAAACCTCATCTTAACGCAGAAAGGCGGGATAGAAATTATATCTATCCACACACATACACACGTAATTAGTAGGATGAAGTAGTTCAGAAAATACGATAGCAAGAACTCCAGATGTCCACAGTTATTTTCAGTGTTCTAAGAGATAGTTCTGTCTCCTGCAGAGGAGTTTAAGAACATGCTTTCTCCATATCAGATTGTTCCAGTTGCCCTACCTATTGCATTTAGTCAATTGTTCCAAACTGTAATTTTAGTAAGACACTTGAAACATGACAAACCACCCTTAATACAGCTCACCAGTTATAGATTTACAATTTATCTCAACTTGCTGCTACAGTGTGAGTCTTTGACACTGATGGGTATGTAACCTTCTTTGTTTTTGGGTGTGTGTGTGTGTGTGCGCACGTGCGTGCCAGAGAGAGAGAGAGAGAGAGAGAGAGAGAGAGAGAGAGAGAAATCCTGCTGAACATCTCTAGGGTGTTTTTTTTTAACTTCATTACAAGATACAAGTTCAGGGTCACAGTCCTCCATCCAAGATTCACTTTTCTGAAGACATGCATTTGAAAGCTTAACAAATCTGTTACCAACACACTTAGAAAAGTATTAGTCTCCTTTGAAATACTGAAGGGCAAACAATGAAGTCAATGTTTGTATATAAAAGGATAGCAAAGAACTGGCTTCTGCTCTTTGAATCTACCATCTGGACAGAAGGTAAGAACCATTTAAGAAAAGCTGCTTTCGTCAACTAGCGCTGCTGGTTTGCCTAGAAGCCCACCACTTGGCTCTTCGACAACCCAATCCTATCCCCTGCCACCAGCACAGATGCAGTTGCACCATGGAGGAGGTAAGTCGCCATCATCCTATGGGTCTACTCCTGTGCCAGCTCCTTTGTTGATGCACGTCTGAGTAGACCAAGAGGGCATGGCAAGGCTGGGTGGGGGCATAGCATATCAGCGGTGTCACTGCCACCGATAATCACCCCTGCCCACCCCCCTGCCATGCTTCCCAGGTGCTCCAATCCCCACCCCATTCCTCTCCTCCCTGTTTGCCCCCCTCTGCACCCACAGCCCACCCTCTGCACCAACTTGCCACTGCCAGGGGAGCCAGACTAGCCGCTGCTGCATGGCTGGCACCACTCTCTGCTTTGGCAACAGCATATCACGTTTTGCAATGCCGTATGTCAAGCTGAGCTGCAATTGGGTTGTTAGTCAAGAGCTTTTTCATATCTTGGACTACCAGTTAAATAATCCAAACTGAGAACAATTTGTGGGAAATTATTCAGTAGAGCTAGCAGAATGCCCCTCTCCTTCAAGTCTTTGTTATAAATGGTAAGTATTATTATCCCCATCTTATTGCTGGGGAGCTGAGACCAAGAGGGCATGGCTTGAGGTGAGAAATGAAGCAGATTTGCAGCTCAGCCATTACATTATACCAACGTCCCCTGAAACCTGTGGCACAATCTGTGTTCATAGCTGAGTCAGGATCTGAACCTGGGTTTCCCAAATCCAAGATCTAGGGCATCTTCATCACACTGGCTTTCAGATAGGAATATAGAGAGAAACTTTCAATAATAGCATGCCTTCAATCATCTGTGAAATGTTAAGTGCCTGAAAATCACCTTTGGTCCCTCCCTTCCTATTTGATCCACAGCAATCCCAGAGCTTTTCTGAACTAGTTTCCCTGCCTTTGGTCTGTTTGATGATGAGTGTGCACTTCCCCCTTTTCTCTGTTTCCTGTTTGGCTGCAAGAAGTGAGTCTCCTTCTGTTTTAACTACTGTTCATTCATCATGTCTATAACTTGAGCTCTGCGAGCCTACCGAAATGGAGGTATCAATATCAATAGGATTTGTATCTGTGTTGTTCATATCAAAGATGGCCATCAATAACTAATTACTGTCACCTTGCCATTAGTGAGGGTAACTGCAGGGAGGTGATTAAGGCTCTGCGAACTGTATTAGAGTCAATTGATTAATTTGCTACTGCAACACGTATCGGGTGAGCAAGCCAATGCCATAAACTCCTAATGCCAATAAGAGACACGTTTTCAACAGGGGCCTCTTGCCCTCTCTGCGCAAAACCCACAGCATCCTTTGAGCAGCAAAGAATGAGCAGGCAGTGGGTGCGGTTCTCTCATTTGCAAAATACTTTTGTGCATTCGTTTAAAAGGATTACACTGGCAAAATGGAGTGGAACGTCTTTATCGTTTCATTCCGCCTGACTTCGGAGGAGACTTCCTGGTTCCCTCCCAATTTGATGCCCGTGACACTGGAGCTGGTTGCTGACCCGAGGCTAAGTCATTGGCTCTTTCATTGCTGTGATTATGTGACAGGAAATAATCCGGGTGAAGCAAGACAGTGAGAAACATCATTTCTTAAAGGGGCAGCACCTCTAAATACATATTCTTCATGCAGCCCTGCGAAATGACTAAATCACAGATTCGTCGTATCCCCCCAAATAGGTCATTATAGGATGTGAGTGCTCACCTGCGCTTACCTTTGTTCTTTTCTGGGGACTGATCCTCTTCCCCCATCACACATCATAGCAGCAGTTATAACTGTTTCCTATCTCATTATCTGAACTAGCTTCTGCCTCCATATGAGCATTCAGAGGTGAAATAGAAAACGTACCTGCTAAATTTGTTCTCGTATGTGGGAGATGATCTTAAGGGTCATTTTATTTCCGTTCTCTGTCATGATTTCAATGCTTGGAGAACAACTACCTAGATAGTTGATGATTTATTATTTAGGTAGTTAAAATATTTTTTCGGTCGCTCTTCCATGGCTCAAAGAGGCTCACAACAGAAAATGTAATTTAAAATAACTGAAACAATACAAAATACAACAGTTATCGGAAACAGTAAAGAATATGATACAGTAATAATGGTAGGTCTCCTGCCAACCTAGCAGTTCGAAAGCAAGAAATTGCAAGTAGATAAATAGGTACCACTGCGGTGGAAAGGTAACAGCATTCCGTTAGTCATGCCGGCCACGTGACCACGGAAGCATCTTTGGACAGCGCTGGCTCTTCGGCTTTGAAATGGAGATGAGCACCGCTCCTAGAGTCGGTAACGACTAGCTTTTGAGCAAGGGGAATCTTTACCTTTTAATAATGGTAGGTACTTTAAAGCCAACCGAAGACAATATCATTTGAGCAGATTAATAACAGAGTCAGAACTATAAAAGCAGCATTAAAACAAAGGCTCATAAAAGGTGACTGACAACAGTGACTAAAAATGGGCCTGGGCATCATTCTTCCTGAAAGGCTAAACGAAACAGATGTTTTAACACACACACACACACGAAACTTTCTAAGGAGTGGGCTGTCCTGCGATTTCCTGGAAGCTTGTTCCATAGACATGGTGCCACAACAGAGAAGGCTCTGAACCTTGCTGCCATCCCCTTAGCTTCAGATGATGGAGTTATCCTAAGCAGGGCCCTCCCTAACAATTTAGAAGATGGGCAGGATTATGGTATGTGGGAAAAGGGAGTCCTTCAGATATCCTGGCCCCATGCTGTATAGGGCTTTGAAGGTAATTACCAGCACCTTGAATTGGCCTCAGAATTGAATGGGCAGCCAGTGCAGCTACTGGAGCAGCAGCATGACATAATCAAACCTCTAACCCCAATGACTTCATGGTCTGCCGCACCCTGCATTAATTACAACTTCTAGATCATCTTCAAGGGCTGCATCACAGTAGTTTAAATGATATGTCACTAGGGCATGGACCAACAGAGCCAGATCCGATGGCCTTAAGTACAGTTGCATCCTCTGAAACTGGGCAAAGCCCCCCCCCTAGCCACAGCTGCCACCTGGTGATCCAAAGACAGCTACAAATCCAGGAGGACTCCTGGGCTGTGCACCTGCTCTTTCAAAGGACTATCCCATCCAGATTAAATTGCAGATCTAATACCTGCAACATGGTCTTCTGAATCAGGAGGACCTCTGTCTTGGTCCTCATCCAGGACCCAACCACTTCCATACAGCACCCCAGGACTCCAACAGCCTCCTTGGAAACTGGTAGTAAGGAGAAATAGAGTTGGGTGTCATCCACATATTGGTGACATCCCACTCCAAATCCACAGTGATTTCAAGTAGATGTTACATAGCATGGGGGACAGAATGGATCTCTGTGGCACCACACAAGTCAGTGACCAGGGTGCTAAACAGGTATCCCTCAGCCTCACCATCTGGGTCCTATCCACCAGGAAGGAATGGAATCACTTCAAAACTGTCTCCAAGCCCCAACTCAGCCAGCTGGTTCAGAAGGACACCATGGTCTATGACAGTGTTTCTCAAAGTTCTCCCCGTGAGTTGGGGAGATCTTTGAGTGTTTGAGGGAATGGGGCCAGCGGCGGTGGCGATCCAGGGGATCACCACCAACAACCCCTGAAACCACCGTTGCTCCACTTACCAGGGCTTGGGGGAGATTCGGGGAGTCCTGCGCGACCCTCTGCAGGCCTCCCCAATCTTCGGATCGCCGAAAAACAGCAATCTTAGGGCCCATTCCTTGATTCAAGGAAGGAGCCAGGTGAGGGGTTCAGGTGCTGGGGGGTTTGGCAGTATTAGAGTGGGGGGCCACAACTTCATCTAGCCCTGGTTGTAAGGTACCAAGAGTGTTGAACCATGAACTTTGACAGCAGGAGGTTTCAGGCAAAGGCGTCGCTCCGGTAGGGGCGGGGCCATACGTTTTGCTCTGTCCTAGTCCCTTTACCGAGCGAGCAGGAGGCGGCCCCGCCCCCTCACTGTCGGAGCCATTCCCATGCAGAGAAAGCAGCAGGTGACTCCGCACGGGAATGGCTCCGACAGTGAGGGGGCGGGGCCGCCTCCTGCTCGCTCGGTAAAGGGACTTGGACGGAGCAAAACTTACGACCCCGCCCCTACCGGAGCGACGCCTTTGGTTTCTGGTGCCTTATTCTCTGCACCACTGAGACAGCTCACACGGAAAGGGACTAGCTGACTTGATCCTTACTGCTACCCAGTGCCTCTCCAACAGTGGCTGGAAGGGAAAGAACAGCCAATCAGCCCTGAAGAAAGGAAGTCACCTGAAGAGCCACTATAATAATATATAATATAATATACAGTATTTATATACCGCCTTTCTTGGTCATTGGATTTCTCCTCCGACTTTAATCTAAGGCGGTGAACATGGGCAGGCTGTCCTAACCCCCCTTGGTTTTTTTTTACAATATATAAATGTCCAATCTTTCATGAACGGCTACATTCCAGGTGGTATCCTTTTGCAGCCTGGCTTTTTTCTGCTGGCTGGCGCCTCCCACACTCGACCAACGCAGCTGGAAGCTCTTATCTCTCCTCCCAGAGGCTTTTACAGCTTTTTGTCGGCAACGTGTCTCAAACTTGTCAAGTTCACCAGTCTTTGGGCTTACAAGACGGCAGCTCTCCTGACTGAGCCAGACTCTCCATTAGGATCTCTGCTGGCCCTACAATCTTCCTTGAGTTTAGCCACCCAGCCTGAGCTTCTCACCTGACAAAGAAGATACCAAACAGACTCTTCCTTACCTTGTTTCCTTGCCTCTTATCTGTTGTTCTGCAACCCAACCACATGCCTGTTCTTGACCACACCATCTGCCTCTAGCCCTTGGATCTCTGTTTTTCCATGCTGGACCCTGACCGCTACCTATTTTTAGACCAAGTTATCTACCTCTGGATCTTTGGAATACCATCTGCCTTCTCCAGTTTAACCCTGCTGGTTGCCTGAGACAATGGTGGCGCTGATCCCAGTTCAGATCAGCCTCACAGGCTATACTCAATAGAGTAATAGGCAACTCTATATTAACCTATTGAGCATGCCCTAGAGGTTAGCCAAGGATTAGGAGTTAGACCCGCAAGGTCTTGATTTAATTGAAAAGAGGCCTTATGGAAAGATGTACTGTCTTTAAATGTGCTAGCCTACATTTGTTGCTCAGCAAAGTTAACCTCAGTTGAGTACTTTAGTTTACAGGGTAAATAGATAAGCCAAAAGTGACACTTTGCTGGAACAGGCTCAATGGCCCCAGAAGAAAAATGCTTACTTTTTGGAAAATCAATTCCTGCATGTTGGTCTCCTCTGATCTAACTAGCACATAGCACTATTTACTAAACTTCACAACAGCCATAACAGATAGAGTTATATAGCAGATGTCCTGAGGATAAATGGCTTCAATTACTTTATTCTGCAGAACAATGAGAGTCATGCTGATGATGTTGCTGCAATGAGAACAATAGCATCATTTCCACTCTTTAGACAGGATCAGCTGAACTGAGGAAGCCTTTGCACCACTCAGTGCTGCCTATAAATTGTGGAAATGTTGGACAGGGAGCGGGGAGTCGCCTAATACAACACGAAGCCATTTTTAAAAAATATATTGCAATTGCAAAATATGATGCTAAAATTGGAGTACATCTCTCTAACTATTCTGAATCATGTTCAACTTATGGTAAACTACAATGTGTGTTGTCTGTGTCTTCAGCTTTGCACTTCCTTAAGAAGGCTGTATTGATGGGGCAGTTTGGCATTTAGAACATAGATGCATAATGGCAGTGGCACTTGTTATGCAGAATTCTCTGCCTTGAACAGAATGGAGCCCCATTGAACAGAATGTCGAACCAGTGCTCCTAGTGCAGGGTTTGGGATTTGGTTGGTCTCTCCAGGATGCAAGGGGCTGGGGTCTTCCCACCCCCTTTCTGGATTGGTGGTCCTCGTGGGAGGGGAAATGGCATACAGGGATTTACCTGGCTGGCTCACCTCCCAGGAGCCATTCTGTTCTCCTGAATGATGGCGAACAACTGATTCCCTCCCACCCTCCCTTTATGCAGTCTGGGCCTGGCTGGTCACCCATTTGGGGGCAGGGTAGGAATTTTTCTGACCACCTGATTGGCCGGGGTGGTCAGTTTTATATTCACCTACCTAAGACTAATGCTGGGTTGGGTATTGTTTCCTTTTCTAGTTTAATTAACTTGGTTGCTTTGTTTTGCAGGTTAGTGTGGGTACAAAGGCTTGAAGTTGAGCTCTCGGTGTGAATTCTGAGGTGGTAAGGGAAGGGCCATCTCCCACCTCTCAGTTGTCAACCAGAGCGGTAGGGGGGAATGGGGGCTCACCCCTTGGGTGACGATTGCAAAGTCAACTTCAACATCTGTTCAGCTTGGGGGGGAGACTGCGCAATTCAGATCTTCGTTGACCCCTTAACAGGTTTGGTGGTGATAAGCTTGGATCGTTATCTGATTATCTATAGATTTGATAGTGCAAACCTATCCAACTTACACCACCAGTGTAACCAGTGGCAGTCGCGTCGCGACGACACGCGTCACCCCAGAGCGGGGGCGCGCGTCGCCCTTAAGGGGAGGCTCCGCCCCCGCGCGTGATGTCACGCGCAGGAGCAGAGCGCCCTCCCCGCTCCGTTTTCGGCTCATTTTGGAGCCAGACACAAGGGAGGGAGGGCGGGCCCACCCTCCGCTCGAAACTGTAAGTGGGGGGGTGATCGCGCGTCACCCCTAGACGCGCGACACCCCCCGGCGGCCCGCCCCCCCGCTTCCCCCTGTCGACGCCAGTGACCAGTGGTGCAGTGAGAATGGGAGGTCCCAGAACAGAAAGGGGATTCAAATCCCCTTTGAATCCCACTTTGGAGGGGATTTAAATCCCCTTTCCGTTCTGAGGCTTCCCGTTCTTGCTGCACCGCTGGTTACACTGGTGGTGTAAGTTGGATAGGATTGCGCTGTAAGTCAGGGTGGGAATGCTTGGTAGGGAAAAAGGACAGTAGCTGACTGTTTCTGCCAAGACAGGAGCCTATGCTAAATGGGGGTGGAGCATCAGGAGAGTTAGGACCCACTGGGTGGGATGAGTTAGCCTCCGAATGGCTAGCTCAGCATACAAAGACACTGAGGGAGATGTGTCTGTCCTCAACCACCCAGTCAGTGAGGGTTCTGTGTTTCTTGCCTCGTGCAGGGGGTGGAATTGGGCAAGATGGCCGCTTGAACTGCAGTGTGGCTGCATTCCCCCATAAGGCTATGGTCTCTAGCTGGCAGACTCAGTGCAAGGAGAATCTGATTTCTCAGTGCTATTCCTGTTGAAATGAGAATTCTGTTCTTCCAAATTGCCCAAACATAAAATTTTCTTATCATCATATTGGTATGGGAGTGGGGTGCATCATTATTCTCATAATGCCTCTTAATTAATCATGATGTGGTACTTACCTGTATTTTATTCATCCTTCTTCACAAAGGTTCTCCCAACATGTTCCACATCATTAACCTTAATGGGGGAGACATTAACCTCTTCTGACACAAACACTTGCAAGAATCTGAGACGGAAAACAAAGATGTTTTTAATTAATAAAGGCATGCAATAACCTTTCAGTATTTCGCTGAAAAGCAAGGCCATGAAATGATGGAATTTTGCCGCAGTCCTGAATGCAACATTATATACACATTGGGTATACACCAGAATTGGGTAAAATGCCAGCTTTGTCAGGGCTGCTTGAGATGGAAGATTGCAATGGAGGCATTGTTAGAATAACTTAAAAGTGCAAATGATGATGGGGTACATTAGAGAAAATGCATCGGATGCTGTCTAAAACTCTGTAGTGGCATTTTATCAGCAGAATTTCAAAGGGGGGGGGGAATCTGTCAACACATGTGAACACCTGCCCCAGGACAGAACATATGTCTTTGCTTTGCTTTGCTAGCATACTTACTAGAGAGAAGAAACCACAGTGGCATCAGATTGCACATGTCTTTTTAAAAAATATAGTGATAAAAGCATCTCCTGCAGAAGCCATTAAAAAAATAGAACCTCCTATAAATTAAGACAAATGAAGGACAAGGGGAGATCTCATTGTTCAATATTTTAAGCCCAGCTGTAGTATTGACAATTTTATGAGTTTGTTGATTGATGGCTATATATCAGATCAGAAATATTGGAAGAGCGCAGGCCAGGGAATAAATACTTTGACACATCCAACAGTGAGAGCTTTAATCAAAGTATCTGTTCACATGGCAGGTTATTTGAGTTGTAGAAAGCAAACAGACTCTCTGACACTTAACATTCATTCTTTATTTAATTCAGGGGCATAACATTCAGCAAGAGTTGGAAAATTGTCATTGGGCCATGTCTTTGTTTTAAAAATTGAGTTCAGGTATGTCAGCCAAGCATTACATTGCTTTGACTTAGTCACATAAAACGGCATTAATAATAATAAAAAAAATGCTATTGAGAAAATGTGAACCATCGTTCCAATGAACACTTATGTCACCCTTGATTAAACTACTAGTTCCTGACTTAACAGTAACCCATCTGGACCTGAATTGTAAAACCATATTCTCTTGATCAAAGCCTGTGGTTTTATTGGTGCTACTCCAAAACCAGCAATTTCAGCTTTCAGAAATTCCTAGTTACCATGTTGACTAGACCGGGGTTCTCAACCAGTGATACTAGTACCACCAGTGGTACTTCGGCCAACTGCTGGTGGTACTCAGACCACCGAACCAGCAGAACCCCACTCTGACAAGGCTCTTTTGGCAGCATGTTTTCACTCCCGAGAGGTTCCTGCCCTTGGCTGGTTTCTCCTAAACCTGCCCCAAAAACTCTGGGCCCAGCTGAAGTGTCCCTTTGTTTTGTGTCCCTCCAGAGGCGAAACTAGGGCGGAGCAAGCGGAGCACCGGCTCTGGGCGCCATCACCCGAAGGGCGCCCTGCCGCTCCGCCCGCGAGTCGGACTCGGACTCGAGTCTCCGAATCCGACTCGGAGACTCGAGTCCAAGCCGGACTCGGGCCGGCCCCCTCAATCGGGAGAGCCGGCTGGGGACGTCTTCCCCGGCCGGCTGCCCGGGGCCTGCTGCGCAATTTTTTGCGCATGCTCAGACTGTTACTGAGGGAAAAGGGCTGCCGTCCCCAGCCGGCTCTCCCGATTGGGGGGGTCCCGCCGGGTCGCCCCCTCCCGGAGCGCGCCCCTCCCTCCCGGAACGCGCCCCTCCCTCCCGGAGCGCGCCCCCCCCGGAGTGTGCCGTGGTCTGTCGGCCACGGCACGCTATTTACTTATAGGGGCGCCTACCCCCCGTGCTCCGGGCGCCAAGGGAGGCGGTTACGCCTCTGTGTCCCTCCACCATGTTTTGACCACGGTGAGAAAAGAGGTGTCCTGCCTTGTCCTTCCCAAACATATTATGATGGTGTGATTTGCAGAATATCCAAATTCCAGTTTCTATCCTTTCACCTGCCATGTCATCGGGCAACCACTAGGGACCTGTTCTGATATTATGATATTGGGTATGCTGTACCCAGGAGCAGGAGAAAATTGGCACACTACTTAGCCAAAAGACTCTGGCCCATGTCCCCATCTCTCAGGGAGAATGCCTGAATGGTGCTTAGGTAAATGACGAGAGGAAATCTACCAGTGTTACAGAATCACATTTATGAAGATTGCATGATATAATTCCATACAATGGCTTGGTTTGGATGATAGTGCCAAACTAACTCCATGCAATTATGGATACGTGCACTCACAGACTCATATGATCTGGCCCCACTTGTCTTGTGGGGGAGTTGTTAAATCATGTGTGGGGGCAGTTCATCCTGCAAAAGGGGATGAACCACCCTAGAGGCCTCCAAAAGACAGAGGAGGGGTCAGGGTGCGTGTAAAATACCATCCGAACGATACGAATATCATCCAATATGGGCCAATTTCTAGAACAAAATAGACAAGCAGTTTGTTTTCTGATAAAACTCTGCAGAATCTAGTCATCTTTTCTTGTAAGGCAGTCTGAAGTATGTGCCAAGGCTGTGCCTTATCCTGCCTTCACATTTTCAGCAATTAAAACCAACTCTGCCTTCACACAGTTGAGGAAATTAACCATAATTAACACTAATTTCCTTCTAGCTTGAAATACTTTTGAAATATGGTCCAGTCTCCATCTTGAAATTCTGGATGATACAGAGAGAAAAAGTTTTAAAGGTGTTTTTCATTCCACCCCCCCCCCCTTTCAATTCCATGCATCTTCAGACCACTGACTCAGAACAGCAAACAAACTGAAAAGGAGCTAGACTGACAGGGCTGCCATTTCACTGTCATAAATTTGATCCCCTTAGGCACTTTATGCTGAGAAGACAATAAGTTAAATTTTGATCTCAGCTGCTCCGGAATAAAGTTGGTGTAGCATAGCAGAATGGATGGATTTTAAATCTAAGCAAAAATTTATTCATTAATATTTCTAGACTTTCCTGATTGTATATACATAGGCCTCATATGTATTATGTTAGACCTTGTTTTTACCATTTTTTTCCATTGTGGGAGCTGCAGCAGACAAAGGTCAAACCCACTTCTTTTTAGTACAAATATCTGGAGAAAGATAATTTGATTCTTTACGGCAGTGGTTCCCAAACTGTGTGTTGTGGCACCTAAGGGTACCATGGGGTGTCCCTGGTGGCCTCTTCTTACTGGTTCTCCTGGACGCTGCCACCTTGAATTGCATGAGATCATGTGCAATTCTCATGCAATTCAAGAAGGCGGCACCTGGGAGAGCCGGGCGATGGTGCTGCTGCGACAGTGCGCTGTGTAAGGATTGCACAGTGACTGCGGTTAGTTTGGGAACCGCTGCTTTAAGGAGATTGGTTCGGGCGCCTGATGTAAGGAAAGAATTTGAGATGGTCTTCTTCCTCATGGTACTTTATTGCAGGAGCAGCCTGAGAGGAAACTCTGCCCCCACAACTATGCCACCGTCACCCCCCCCCCAAACCCCTAACACAGGCACTTGACCACCACTCTTTGCTGCTGCTGTTTCCGCCTCCTCTTTGCTCATCTGGCTGCTTAGGAGGAGCAAGGAGGGGATAGGAGATGAGGGTGAGGCGAGGCAGAGTGTGGTGATCTGGGGCTGACTCCCACTCCCTTACTTTGAGCTCAAGTGCCTCCTCCTTCTGCCAAGCTGCCCTGTTTAAAATAAACAAGATGAGTGGAGGAAAAGCTGCTGCTGCCCCAATCCTCTTCCCGCTCACTCTCAGCAAGCAGGATGAGAGCCAATTGTTGCAGCTCAGTGGGCGATGGGTTGGAAGGGATGGCAGTGAAATGTAGGGTGTGGGACACCCTTGTCAATTCACTGCTCCCCCCACCTTGTCACTTTCTTCCCACCTCCCTGCTCAAAATGGCTTCTTTAGACAGTCTCATTGCTATGGCAGCCCTGCATTATTGAGGTCTCTATAACAGTGGCTCCTAACCCATGGTCTGTGGGCAACATGTTGTCTGCAGGACCCTGCAAAGTGGTCCATAAGGTCTCTGTGCTGTGCGCCAATGACGTCTGGGTTGCCTGGCTGGCTCTCGTGCGAGCTTGGACGGCCCAGAAGCAAATGGGGCCTCGGTGGAGGGCGCAACAGAAGTGACACCCGAGTCTTTGGCCTTCGCTGTGGGGTCGCTGATGAGGCCTTTCTTTCTTGGTGAGGAGCACGGCAAGTGGAGCTGGAGGGGCCTGCCCAACCTCCCTTTACCTGGTTTGGTCTGAAATCCCGGCAATCCGGAAGCTATTGGCGGTGATGCGATGACATGTGCCGTCTTGCGTCACCACCAAACTACTTCTGGGTTGCCAGGCTCCATGCCTGAAGTCGTCCACAACATCTCGGACGTTTTGCCTCACTGGTCCGACATCTCCAGAGGGCTGGGAACCACTGCTCAATAATAAAGTCCATGCCATTTGTGTTGCTGGTCAAAACAACTGCAATGGGGTAAAAATAAAAACATCAAGTATACTTTTCTTAGTTTCTCTTATGCGCACATCTTCTATGTCCACTTTGCACAGTATGGGAATCCTCTGGTATGTCAGCAAAACAAGACTTGAAATTAGCATGTACTTGTTAAGGTGCAGAACTATGGTAGGAGGAGATAATGCAAATGGGTTGCATGAGGATCGACCAGTTGGGCATTGCTTTTTATCAAGGAAAAGGGGAAAATCAATATGAATGTCTGGCCTGCATTTCAGACTTCTGTGTGTTGCATTTCCAAAGACAGTGGTGTTGCCTTAATTTGAGGGGCATCTATGTTTACAAATGTTCCAAGTTAATGAGTGTGTGTGTGTGTGTGTGTGTGTGTGTGTGTGTGTGTGTGTGTGTGAGAGAGAGAGAGAGAGAGAGAGAGAGAGAGAGAGAGAGAGAGAGAGAGAGAGAGAGAGAGGCTATAGTTTTAGTTTTTGAACAATAACTGGGATCTAAATAGCACTTCCTAAATACAACAAGATTTTGGGATTGTGGTGTTTTGTTTTGTTTTTACAATTTTGAACGTACTTGCTTCCATTCCCGTTTTGCATCTGCGGTTTGAGGAGTGCGCTCAGAGCTTTGGGCTGGAAACAGAGACTTCAGCAAGTCCATGACTGAAGAGGAAGTATTGATTCAAATCTCTCAAATTCAAATCCAACACTTGAGCCACAGTATTGCAACACTTACATTGACAAATGTGATTTGAGATGCAATTATTCTTATTTCTGTAACTCCATTTTTGCAAATGCTTGAACAAAACGTATAGCAATATAGAAGATGATAGTTCCTTTTCCTTGTTCCTATTTCTGATAATACATTTAAGATAACTGCTTGATTTAAACAGGTACTATTTTGTCTTGGCTCATAGATTGTTTCAAACTCTATAAACCAGTTTCTTTCTAATTCTGAACATAATCTCTGCCCACCTCTCTAAATTGTCTGTCTCCACTTGTTCAAGACAACCACTTGTTAAGGCCAGATATCATGCCCTTCCTTTGAAGTGCACAGTTATGTGTCAAGTTAGTTTCCTGCACACATCAAGTGCAAGGACTACATTTTTTTTCAATTATCCTTTTGGTATATGTGCTTTGGTGCAGCACATTGCTCTCTGGAAGTGTTAATCATAATGGGATACATATTGTAGTCTACATGAATGCTTGTCATTTACCGTGCAATCCTGTGTAACCTTGCACCGGTGTAACAGTAGATGCATCGGTGTAAGTGCACTTATGCCAGCGTAATTGCACTTACACTAGTGCATCTGCTGTTACACCGATGCATCAACTGTTACCCCGGTGCAAAGTTACACAGGATTGCGCTGACAATTGGCTAAAAGTCTATGGGGTGAACCAAAGGTGACTGTTGTTTAACACAACAGAGCTCTACACCTGCCCAATTATATGTATGCTGAGAGATGCTTCTGTACTGGCAAAAAGCTATTTAGAGATCGAAGAACACTGATGTCACTCAATATTTGGTGAATATTCTATGTTCGTTTTATGCAAGGGTTTTCCTTTTAAGCCTCATCACTTAAGGCTTAAACATCTTTGAAATTAGCACATCTGCAAACAATATTCAATTTGATATTCTAAATTTGGGAGGCTTTTCCACTGACATTGTCACAACCCCTTTCCTTCCCATCTGACAATGAACAAATGCATGCAGATTATCCAGCGACGGTAGGTTTTTCCTGCTCTGAACCACTGCTCTGAGTTATTCTTTCTCTCTTGTTGTCTCTTGCATGTGGCTTGTGAAACTCTTTCTAACTTTAAAGGGCTGCGGGCAATGTGGTGGTACGTTGGAAAGGTACGGGGAAAAAGAGTGCTTGTATGCCTGTAAAAAAAGGTTTCTCTGGACTGCGGGCACTCAATACCTTGAGAAAGGCCAGGCCAGACCTTCTCAAATGCCCCCCCCCTTATTCAAAGGCATGTCAGCTACGACCACTGCTGCTCCTGCTCCTTCAATCGTTCCCTGGTGTGTAAAAGGAAAAGCGGAACTGAACAGAAAAGGAAGTGTGAGGTGTCAGTGGCATGGGGTAGGGGAGCGCTGTCTGGGAGGTGGAGTGTGTAGCGCTTGCCACTCAAGTGCGAGTGGAGCGCTGTCCGGACATCCCACCCTCGCTAGCATCCGTTTGGCTCCTAAGCTGAGCCATTCCAGAAGCAGGGCAGTGCTATCACTAGGGGGGTGCGGGCCGCACCGGACGACACCGTCAGGGGTGTGTGTGACACCACTATTGTTCAAAACTGTGGAAACCTTTTGGAAAACTTGTATTTATGAATAATATCAGCATATTATACTATATCATTGGAAAGGTACCGTAATGTAGAATGTAATGAAACAAACCATTTTTAATCTATCAGACGTAAAAGGCCAAATAACCAGAAAAAGAAAACGCAACTGCCTGAAGTAACAAAAAGTGGATTTCCTTAACTCAAAACTGACCAATAAGACTGATAGTTCTGAGAGCAAATGAGGTGTTGGTATTATTATTATTATTATTATTATTATTATTATTATTATTATTATTATTATAACAGTAATAGGTATTAACTGTAACATGTATGACACTAATAAGGTGTTAGTATGAGTCAGCTCTCATTTCTATGTATCAGAGCTAATACTAGAACTCTTATTCAGTTGTGTCATCAAGTTGGCCACTGTTGTTGTTGTTGTTGATTACTGATTTGTTGGGTTACCTGTATTGTTATAGGCCATTTTAGGCCCATGATGACTTTTTGCACCAATTTTTCAAAGGATTCTAAAAAGCTTCCCCCACCAAAAGAACATTGTGAACAGTGTAAATATGGACATTTTCAGGACCACAGTTGTTATGAATGTCTACTCATGTCTTCATGTAAAAAAGGGGGCAGAAGTTAGTGTTTTGTTTTAATTTTTGACCCCATTTTGTACCATTGATAATAGCTGGCATAAGTCCAAAGATAGCAAGTGAGCAGGGTGGGCTGAAAAATGGGGAATAAGATCTGGCATGTGCAACTGCTTCCAATCTACCCTACTCCCCAGGGTCTCTGAGAGGAATTTTATCAGGGGGTACGAAGTTTCTTTTTGGCCTCTTCTCAAGGGGGGGCAAAACAGGGTGGGGGGAGGGCAACAATAGCTGGAAAAGTCTCCAGAGCCCAGGTCTACCAGGCTTCCCTATGCAGCCTGGTAGACCTGGCTGGACCACCGTCTCTCACTCTCCATGAGGCCAGCTGAGATCCCAGGAAATTTCTGGGGTTCCTCCTTTGGCTCCTGGGCCCCCCTTTTGACCCTGGGCCTGGGTACAATTTACCCCCTTTACCCCCCTCTCATGGGCCCTGCCCTCCCCTGACATGCCCCTGGTTCCTGCCCCAAAATGCCAGCAGGAGACCAGGCGGCCCAGGAGAGGTAAGTAAAGAGCGTTGTTACTTACCTCCCTGTAGGCTGCCTGGCCTTTAATGGGTCTCCTTAGACCTACGCCAGTTCTTTAGCTGGCGGAAGTCTGATGAGAGTCATGGGTTGGATCTGGGCCGGGAAGGGGGGAGTTAGGATACGACATGTGCAGCTGCCACTGAGATCCTGCCCCTGAATTTTGGGGCAGGAACCAGTGCAGCCCGCTCTCCATCCCAAACTTTCCCCTCCTTCCCCCACCCTCCCCCAATGTGTTCCCACTGCCAACTTATTGCTGGCAGTGAGATTCTACAGGCTGGTGTTGCCCGTGTGCAGCCTCCGGGGCTTTTTAGGCTGAGCATATCCCAAAAGGGACAGGGTGCCTATATTTTTAACCATTGCAAGAAGAGGGAATTTGAGCAGGTGTAGCTTGTTGCACCCTTCCATGATGAACTGCACCTGCCCAAATTCCAGTGGTTAAAAGGTAAAGGCACCCTGTCCCTTTTGGGATATGGTCAGCTTATTCGCACTGGCATTAGAGGCCTGCAGAATAGTGGAGTGCTTGTTGTGCCAGCGACCTTGGCCTTACAGTGGTAGATTAAAAGATCTGCCAGTGTAAGACCCAGATAGGATTGGGTCCTAATTTTCCTTCCAGTACCTGTACTAGTTATATATAAATGTCTTCAATACACTTAACCGTGGCAGAACTACTGTATATTGCCAGTGTGAAACTCAGCTTGTCCCCCAATGCTTATAGAACTTTTTGAGTGTTGTTGGTGTGTGTGTGTTGTCTGCCTCATTCATTGGAGGCAGCAGATGTGTGTATGAAAAAGAATATACAACCTTATGTGATGCCTTCATTGAGATGAATGAGGCAGTCCTTGCAGGGAGAGAAGCCCCACTAGGGTATTAGAGGTCCTGTAGCTATAGGCATTTTCTAGACTGGACTACCAACTTTAATGGGAAGTTATCTGTTCAGGGTTACTGTATTAACTTTAACAGAGTGCTTTCAGAACAAGATTATTCAAGGTTACAGCTGAAAATACATGTGCTGTGTTCCCAAACAGACAAAGTTTTACTATCTTGGTAAAAAACAGAGAATTTTGTTTGTTTGTTTGTCTTTACGTATTATTATCTTGCTTTCTAACTGGCTTTAGATCTTCAACATATTGGACTCCCATTAATTAAGCAATGATAATAAGGAAAAAATGAACATCAATTAAAAATAAAACTTGCAAAGCCTCCTGCAGTTTGCATTTGAATTCAGTTCATGCTCAGCTAGCCGAGAATTTGTGGACCACACACTATTTTTCCTCAGTGTGGTTCCATATTATTCTCTGTTTTACATTATTGGCAGGGTTCAGCTATTTGGCATTAGTCATTTTTGGGTAGTTTACAGACTAATGATTGCAATCCAACCTAGAGGACAAAATGCCACTCTGCGAGGAATGTAAAGTGGTGTACATATATTGCCCATAGAGAAATAAGATTAATAAGAAGACCAGCATTGCTGGCTGATACAATAGCAAGGCCAGGTGTGGTAACAGAGTGAACATTTGTGCATTTGTGTGGTGTGAACACTGTGATGCATCATGGCAACAGTCATGGAACAACAGTAGATGGAACAGTCTGTGGGGTAACCCCATAGTGTCTCCTAGTACCAAGAAAGTATAATCAAAGGCTCTTGAGAGCCATGTCTGTCCCCTGAGGTAGTACTTGTGGGGGGATTGTCTGCCATGCCAGTGACAGAGGACCAGCCGGGACGACAGCTCAGTCAGTATCCTTTGTCTGTCTGTGCATATATATGGATGTGTGAGAGAGAAGAGCCCAAAGTGAGATAAGCCAAACCAACCACCACCCAGAAGGAAAAGCCTTGACAGCTGAGCAATGAGGACGAGTAGGAAGAGAAGTGAGTAGACTGACAAAGTGACTGTTTGATGTTGTCTTGCAGTGGGGCTTTCTCCTGCTAAGTGATTGGAGCACATTTCACCAATGGCAAGGTGGAGAGGGAACAAATAGGGGCGGGGCAGTTATAGATGAGTAGCCATGACAGCATGGAGAAGGTTAGGGAGATGTTGATATCTACTACTACTGTTTCTTCTTATTGCTCGCAAAGAGAAGGCGAGCAAGCAGGACATTGAGAGTGAAGAGAAAAAGCAGTAGCAGCCACTGCTGTCCTGCCACAGCATTGGATCTATGATACGCCATTCACATTTTAAGGGGAACCACTAAAGATGTCTTGCCTGATAATGCCAGAAAGCTGGAACCAGCACTGTGCACAAGGGACCAAAGGTGCTCACTGTGCATAAGGGACTGCAACGTGCTCACTTCATTGGTACCATGCAATTGCCCATGAGTGCTACTCTGACAGGACATTTTATGAAACATATTATTATAGGAAGACTAGTGGTTGCTGTCTTGCTGGTGTGAAGGCTCAGATTGGAATTCTGGTGCAAGGTCACTGGTTATGGTATTGGAGTAGCAATGAGACACCACGGAACTGCAGGGAGGAAGTGCCTGACCTTGGATGGCTTATTAAAATGTCTCGTGTGAAGGTTCCAACCGTGTGCGAAATCGATGCCACTCAGACAATGAAACTTACCAAGTACTTTGTTGTTGTTGTTCAGTCGTTAAGTCGTGTCCGACCCTTCATGATCCCATGAACCATATCCTGCCAGGCCTTCCTGTCCTCCACTATCTTCCCGAGTTCGCTCATTTTCATGTTCGTTGCATCGGTGATGCTGTCTAACCATCTCATCCTTTGCCTTCCCCTTCAACTTTTGCCTTCAATCTTTCCCAGCATCAGAGTCTTCTCCAGAGAGTCCTCCCAAGCCCCTTTGCCACGACAAGGCAATGATCCATGAAG
Source organism: Plestiodon gilberti rubricaudatus (assembly GCA_026170595.1). Taxonomy (NCBI): domain Eukaryota; kingdom Metazoa; phylum Chordata; class Lepidosauria; order Squamata; family Scincidae; genus Plestiodon; species Plestiodon gilberti. Next base: position 46,580,946 of record JANXHW010000002.1, read on the forward strand.
GAGACCAAGTACTTACAACAGCTCAGAAATCTGTAGAGGTATGTAAGCATAATATTTAGCTCACTGTGTGGCTGGAGATCACAGATGACCAGCTGTCCACATGGCTCAATGTTCCATGCTCAAAGCAGCTATGATATGCCGAACAGTCATGCTGTCTAGGCTGCAGTTGCTCATACAGCAGGCAAGAGTCTTAATGGGATGCAGGGGTATTCAGCTGCACACCAACACTCATTAGCATATTTTAATGTCTCAGAATAATCTTGGAAACCTGATATAATAACATTGCACATGAGTCTATCTGTTCAGCTCCTGCTTCTGAACCTCTTTGCTGGTGTGATTGGACCAGTTATGGCTGGAAAGCTGACATAGGGGGAAGATAAACTATTAGCCCAATCCTATGCAGGATTGGGTTGTTGCGCAGAATGACTGCCGATGGAGAGCTCAGCGCTGTGTCAGCAGCCACTTCGCGAGCGTTGCCACAATAGGTGGCAGCACTACAGCTCTGCCAACAGACCCTGCCATGCTTGTTGGACCAGGTAAGGTAGCGGTGGGAGCAGGGAGTGGTTGGGGAGGAGGTGGACTGGGGAAAAAACTGGGAGGGAAGGGGAAGGAGGCAGAAAGGTAGCAGGAGGGGGTGGATCCGGTGGCAATCACCTCTGTTTGGAAGCTCCCCACCCCTTTCTTCTCCTTGGACTTGCACCACCGAAAGAGCTGGTGCAGGTCCGAGAAGACCCATTGGTGAGCAGGAGGCTAACAGAAGGGTAATTTCCCTTTCCCCTCCCAAGACCATCCTCCTGCTGGATGCAGGATGTTCCTTTTCAGCAGAAGGGAAAGGATAGGGCTATATATTTCAGAAACTTGCAGCCTTTTACTTGGAAGAAACCCCTCATAGTTTCCCTTTTTTTTAGAAACTAAAGGGAAATTTCATGATTTTAGGGAGTCATCGGTGTCGTGGCCTCAGCACACGTCATATCAATCTCCATCTTCACCTAAACCCTATTTGCATGCCCTCTTTTCATATCTAGCAGTCAAGGTACAAAGATGCCATTCCTGGAAGCAAAGGTTCAGTAATGAATGTGGGCACATGGTAAGCAGCAATCAGTAGCCGCCTACCCATTTAGCTATCGCCCATCTATATAGCCACAAGTCTAGCCGTGTTTCCACACATATTCCCATCAAGTTTGGCATTTTGCTCATATTCAGAAAACACACTTAATGGGAAATGTGTTGCTTAAGCTGAGGGGTAGTTGACTTTCAACAGATGTTGGCTTTCTTTTCTTTTTTGCATAGAATTAAACCCTTGCCGTAGTTGAACCCCACTAGTCCTGAATTAACTGGGATAACAAAATGTGGTGCTAGAAAGCCCATAGTTTTGTATTCACATGGCATGGTTTGCAGATTTTGGCTTACTGTATTAGCAATTCACCTTAAAGGAAAAAGTAATTTGAGACTTTTAAAGGTTAGTTTTATGAATATTCTGTTTCACCATTATCCTTGGGAGCTGAGCACGTTATAAGGTAATGAAGATAATACATAGTTGGAACATGAAGCCTGGAATTCTAATAGAGGGTGTTATAAAAGAAAGAGTGTCATTAAAGAAGCAAGAGACAAAAAAGGGGGGGGTCGGGAGTATAACTGAATGAATACAGAAAGGTAATTAAGCCACATCGTAGCTTATTATAAAGAAGGCATTGTTTGTTACAGCAATCATGGATAAATATGGCAGAGGGGAAAGGTCTCAGCAATTTTGTCTACAGACCTCAGTGTAGAGAAAGTGACTCAGTCATCTTGTAATGAGTCCCAATGCTTACAGTTCTTTCTCCAAGGTATGATTATCAGGAAGTCACGCATTGTGCTATTTATTATGCAAATTTGCACCACTTTTTTGGTTCAGAATATTGCTTGCCTTTAGATGTGCACTAGGCTCTCTGTGTGTGTGTGTGTGTGTGTGTGTGTGTGTGCGCGCGCGCATGTCTGTGTGTCCCTCCCTTTTCCCCAGTCAACTTAGTGGATACATTATTTCAAAGTTCAAAGCCCAGAGAAATATTCTGCCTTCCCATAAAAAATGTGCATGGGCAGAAAAAGAGCAAAAGTATCTCAGGAATACAGGAATGTTCACAATATCTTAATATGAACGTTTGCAGGGTAGTCGTAGCTTAGTGGAAGAGCATCTGCTCAGTGTGCAAAAGGTCCCAGGTTCAACCCCTGTCATCTCCAGATAGAGCTGGAAATTAGCTACTGTATTTGAAAACCAAGAGACTGCTGGGGTCAGATAGGGGCTGGACAGGGGGTTGAGATAAGGTGGCCGCTGCTGCCACCATGATCCACCCTATCCCCACCCTATCCGCCCCCTCTGCTGGCCAGCCCTGCTGGTGGCTGGTCTATGGCATGCTGCTCGTAGCAGATGGTCTTCTGGCTATTGCACCAGTGCAGCACTCTGCAGACCAGCACAGTGGCTGCTACAACAACAGAACTCATGGTATACGGGTGTACCGCAAGTATAGGAAGGACAAATCTGGAGAAATGGAGGCTTCTATGACTTTCTCTCATAGAATAACACTTGTTAAAACAAAACAAAACACATTTGAACAAAAATGGGGTTTATGGTCAGCCTGCCTATGTAAACTCCCTTGAGTCTACAAGAAAGGCGGAATATAAATACTGTAATAAATAAATAATACATTTGTGCACCCACCCAGATGCATGACTTCGTTTGTGCCTACAAGAATGTGTTACTCATCATCACCAGGCCTAAAAAGGCTACCAAACACAATCATTAGGTGGGATTCACAGTAATGTTCATGTGAACACAAGCACCCTGTGAGAAGGGGAAAGTGTTGCTGTTGTGCAAAGAACCCCTGTGCAAGCAGAACTCTCCTTCCATTCTTGGAGACACCTTGTGTTCACACAATGTGCTACTCCGGATGCTAGCCATTCCCTCCACAAAAGAAATTCCAGATTTTGTGCCAGTTCAGCCCTCAAAAAAGCTCAGTTCTTTGTAGGTTCCCCTATTCCCTTTCTTTAATCAGCCTTGGTAAAACAATACAGAGGAACTTGGTGCGAAATCTGGGGAACTTTGCTGCAGGGACCTCCGTCCTCACAAAGTAACACAGGACTCCATCTGAGTGGTAAGAAAAATCTTGCCACTGAGTTATGTTTGACTTTCCATGATAGCATTTTACCACATACCGGTACTTTGCATTTGTGTTTTTTCCTCTGATGTGTACACTTATGGCCTACTCCTATCTGGGATTGGGGCAATGCGCACAGGGTGTACGACTGCAGAACAGAGTTCCACTGTTGCAAAATGGCTTTTGCCGTTGCATGCTGCATGCAGCTGGCAGCCATTCTGAGTGCGCTGCTGCAATTGGAGGCAGCACAGGAGACTTGCCACCAGACTGGCACAAGGTAAATGCGATGGCAGCAGGGCAGGACGGGATGGGAGGGGGGAATGGAGGTGTTCCCGGGCGGGGAGTGGGCAGGGAGGCGGACTGGGGCAGTATCGGCAGCGCTCACATGTACCATATCCTAACCCCATCCGGAAGGGTGTGTGCCAGATCTTATCCCCTCTTTTTGAAACCTCCCCACCCCTTTTCTCTCCTCAGATATACTCCAGTAAAGTGACTGGCATATGTCTGAGGAGACGTATAGGTGATCAGGCTGCCTACGGGGCGGGGGGAAGGGGGAGGAATAGCTCCTGCAAGCTGCCCAATTGCCCCACACCCACACATTGGTGCAGCTGCATGCTATAACATGGTGTGGGGGGTAGGATTGGGCAGTATAAGAATGAAATAAAAGGAAGAAATAATGGGAATTTTTTTCAATTTTAATCTCAGTGACACAACACTGTGGAAATACCTTCAATACTCACAGTTTCTTTTAACTTTCTCCAGCTCTGTTTGATGATTTAATGGCCTGCCATCTCTTTGAATGCCAGTGGCTAATCCATATATGCTTGCAGACAATCATGTAAAAATATACAGAGATAATTCTGATCATTCATCTTTTGACAAATAGCAACCCAATGTGTCGTTAAGATACTAAATATTACTTCTGATGTAAGTTATTGCAATGTGTTTGATTTACTGCACTGGGTTTACGAGTAAGGACCCTTGCAGATTCGCTATCTTTTCTGCTGACTTCCCTCTGAAAGCCAGCACACTGCATGCAATTGAATTAATCAAAGCGGATGAAAGCAAAATCGTTGGGTTCTGCTCATCGTGGAGTTTGTCATAAAACACAGGAAGTTAGATAGCGCTTTATGAAAAGTAATAATAATATGGCATTAAGAAAAATGGAAGGGGTATACTAAAGTACTGCAGTAGTATTTGTACACTCACAGTGAGGTCTTGGAATTATTGCTGACCTCTAAGTAAGAGAGAAAAGGACTCATCATTCACCCTGGAATGAGATCCCCAACGTAATTGATGGGACTGCATAGAATGGCTTCGATCATTAGGATTCCAATGACTAAATTAAAATAAAATGAAGGATGCTTGTCATGGCAGCAAAGCAGTGAAAATGCATTCCTTCTTGGTGACAGATAAAACAGATCATTTTACAAGGAAGTGTTTTACTGAAAGTGTTGCAGAACTGTAGTTCCCCGGGAAAATGAAGAGTAATGTAAAAATTGGACAAGATGAAACTAGCTGTTTCATTCCAGATATTGACTGCACAAGTCACTTTCAATAAATCCACCATTTATTGTACCTAAGGCAGTAGTTTGTTAACGTTATGAAGGCTGTACAAAATGTTCTGTTTGGTTAGATCATTTTAGGGAGTATCACAAAATAAAAGATTTTTCCCCTCTTTTTTCCCAAAATGCATTTTTGGTATATGTTTGAAAGTGCATAAAAGAAGAAACATGAATGACTAGTATCTGCAGGCTATTTTTTTATGTGTGATTTGACTGTTCTGATCCATTCTATCACTGTAATTAAAGTGCAAAATATGGGCTTATTCAATCAAGGAATTAAGAGCTTCTATACATTTTCCCTGAGTTCACACAATGGGGAAAAATCCTATGTAAACATGGAAAAGTACATCATGCACCAGGCAGGAAGTACATTTTGTTTGACCTTTAGCCTCAGGGCCAGCCCAAGACAAACCCTGAGGCAGAATGCTAGATCCAGTGGGTACAAACTGCAAGAGAGGAGGTTCCAGTTGGATATCAGGAAGACATTATTGATGGTAAGGGCAGTTTGGCAATGGAACCAACTACTAAGGGAGTTGGTGGATTCTCCACACTGGAGATCTTCAAGCAGAGGCTTGACAAGCACCTGCTGGAGATGCTAGGAGGATTTCCTGCTACAGTCAGGGGTTGGTCTAGAATTCTGATGACCTAATGTGTAACCAATGGCATCGCTGGAGGTGGGGCGGAACGCTAAGTTCCGCACCACGCTGACCCTACGTTATTCACCGGCACGAGGTGGCCCCACCCCCTTGCCTTCGGAGCCATTCAGTGCGGCGAAAGCAATGTGCAGGAGACTCCCTGAGAGTTGCCTTCGCCCCACTGAATGGCTCCGAAGGCGTGGGGGTGGGGCTGCCTCATGCCGGTGATTAATGGTCAGCACAGTGCGGAGCTGAGCGTTCCACCCCACCTCCAGCGACGCCACTGTATGTACCTTCCAATTCTTTGATTCTATGCCAAATGCTACCCCTTCCCTTACTTGATGATGCACCAGTCTCTGCTCCCTGGACTGAAAAAGGGAGAGGGGGACTGAGTAGAAGATGGCATTGGAAGATGACATCATGCTTGGATGTGAACCGATTAATACCTTACAAGACTTCTGTCTACAAATACACTAATTAGCCTTTGAAAACACTTTTCTGGGACAGTACAGCCACAGTTCTTGCCAGCTGCTCCTATGTAACAAACAGGCACATTAGAACTATTTGCTGGTTGTTGCCTAAAATAAAGCTTGGGGTTTTAAAAATAGAAGCCTACAATGTCAAGCTGGCCAGACTTTAGCCAGCGTTGTCAAAAGTAGACGATAACACCTGCTATCCATCCCCTGTAAGGGTTGGATCATATCCAGTTTATTCCTGCACTGAAAACCTGTTTTCTTCCCTACCTACCTAGAGTGATTCAATAATTGCTCTCTTTTTTTGGGGGGGGGGGAGAATATAAAGCTCTAACAATGTCATTCTTTTTGTAACATGTGCATGTATTTTCTGTACCACTTGGAAACTGTAGTGTAAGATCTGAACTTAACGGATAGAAATGCGTAGGATAATCAGAAAAAAAAATTCACAAGGCCATGAATAACAATGAATACCTGTGGAACCATTTATGAACAAAGAAACTGTTCAGTGCAAGCTACTATGGAACCCCATGAGTAGAATCACCTATTTATGGGGAGAAATTCCATGTCAGGCCTGATGTTTACTCACCTAATTCCCATGAACTTCCATTAAAATTAAGTGCCACTACAAAATACCATTTTTGTTTCTCTGTTTCGCCCCGTATATCTCTTGTTCTACATGCTAATAAAATACTCCATACTCTAAGAATTTCTCTAATGAAACACCTTCCAACTCTTCTAGAAATAAAGCTCCTTGGCTAGTGATCATGTTGTGTGGCAGCCTCTAAGGACTTGTCATTAGCTGAACTGTAAAGACGTTTTAACTAGACTTAATTGTATTGGTATGATCTAACCTTCGTTCCATCAGACTTAAGTAATACGTGTTCATATCTATTATAATTCCCTTTGAAGAGAATGCATAAATACAAATGTAATGCTCTGCTTACAAGGTCACTCAATAATAGATTTGATGTTACATACGTTTTATTCAAGGGGTTGGATATATCCATTTTGTGCCTAAACAAATGCATAATATTGACAAGTAGTCTTATCAGCATGGCATTCAGAGGCATAGGAATACCACCCCCAGCTGGGGGCAGCAGACCTTGGTGATGCCCCCTGCAGAGGCCACGTCCCCACCGTGTGACATCACCTGGAAGCCATGGCCCCCGTGGTGATGTCACGTGGCCTGTAAGTGGCCGAAATCGGCACCTGGGGGCGGGTGGGAGGGCGGTGCTGTAAGGCTCGCCGCCACTGCCGAAGGCATCTGAAAAGCAAAAAACAAGGGTGGTGCGAAGTCAAGTAGTTGTGCAAGACTCCGTTACACTGGAGTCAGCAGCCCCTCCCCCTTGCTGTTGGAGCCATTCCAGCAGCAACATTGAGTGAGTGAGGGAGTGTCCTGCGTGTTGCCTTTGCTGCCAGAATGGCTCCAACAGCAAGGGGGAGGGGCCGCTCACTCCAGTGTAACGGAGTCTTGCACAACTACTTGCCTTTGCACCACCCTTGTTACACCACTGTCCTGAGTACATATCAGTAATGAGCTATGGGACCTATCTTCTTATGGATTAATAACTGGTTAATTAAACAACAGCAAGAAAAGAGTAGGAGTAAGTAGGCTGTTCTCACAATGAAAGGAAGGAAGAAGTGGGGTCCCCTGAAGATCTATATTGAGACATGTGCTATTTAACTTGTTCATAAATGATGTAGGGTTTGGACCGAGCAGTGGAGGGGTCCAGCTTGCAGATGACACCAAATTCAGCTTAAGGGAAACAAAAGAGGATGTTGGAGCAGATCAACTTGGAAGACTTCCAACTCATGCTTAATGCAACAACACATCTAATGACGGTGACTGTGCTTGTGTGTCCCATTCTGCAACATGTTTGGAGTGGCTGCCTTGTAATGCTGTTGCAGAAGGCCTTGCGTTTGCAGCTGCGTAGCTATGGGTCGGCACTCGTCTGCAAGCTTCCTTGTGAGCTGCATGTTAAAATGAATACCATCTCCTCTAGGATTGAAGTCCTATTACAAACAGGAATGTGAGTTTCACAGCAAAAGTCAAACACTAAGGAGTTATTAATATGAATTCCAGAGCCAATTTCTATTGCCGTTTGATTCTTCCTCTACTCACATTGTATGAGTATTAGGTATCAATTTAGTTTCAAGGTTAGTGCAGGAAGAAGTGGAGCAGGATAAGCCTATCAGCCTTCCTCATCCTGCTCTACTGAATGAAGGGATCAACTTGCTTAGAAGTCAAATGACTTTATCCTATCCGAATGGCAATAGAGAGTGAGGAAAGATAGTGCCACATGATGCAACGGAGCTTATGGAAAACCTTGAAGTTACAGTTCTAATGGCCAAATTCAAAATGATATATATTGACGTTGTTTCTCTTTCGCTAAGAAGCAGGATTTCATAGGAGATAGAACAAGTCACACACACACACACACACACACACACACACACACACACACACACACACACACACACCACATACTGTCCAGATTGGGGGTGAAAAACAAAGCAATACCACTTCATTTCATATGAAACACATATACGAAAGCATGGGGGCAAAGCCATGAATGATTTTTCTGATTTCTGCTAGATTCATGTATAAAATTGATGCTTGCTTATTTTGCTAACTCATCTCAAATTGAAAACAAAGTGAATTGAATTCAGTTTTTCATGGCATTTGACTTGGTGGTTCACTTCCTGCTCAGGACTGAAAACAGCAAGAGAGGGATGGATCAAGTTACTCCTTCTACTTTGTTTTGTTTTCACTCCTTTCTTTGTCCTTTTTTTCCTTTTGTTATTGCAATTGACGAACAAAATGCACACACATGCGCACAAAGTTCTGCTTCTTTTCTCTCCTGGTGGTGGCAAAGCAGTGCGCACTGCTCCTGTGTCATTCTGTCCCTTCCTTCCAACTGGAGAGAGCATGTACTCATGTAGTAGGATTGAAACGTCGCTCCCGGAAAGGTCCTACTTAGCATGTACTCAGTTTGAAAAGTACATGAAAAGAAAGAGCAATAGCGTAGCTAAGCCGGGGCTAGAGGGTACAGGGCCCTGGGTGTCACCCGCGCTGTCCTTGTGAGGAGTGGCTGCTGCTTTCACAGTCGCAGCGGCTGCAGCAGCAGACATTCGGGTGGATTTCAGGGCGGGAGATGCACCCTCCCACCTGTAAGGCTCCAAATGGAGCCTTCCTGGGAGTGACGTAGCATCATCGCCCCCCCCCCCCATCAGCAATGCCACTGAGAAAGAGGACTCTGGACTAGGCAAGGCCGGGAGCAGAAGAAGTGTTGCAGCAGGAGCAGCAGGTAGAGGCATGGAAGACTGAAGGTTGGGTGCCTTGGTCAAAGCAATCCTTCCAATGCCAAATTCTGTGTGGCAATTTGCCTCATCTAGGATCCATACCCCTGGCTACTGTTCAACGTGTGCAGGTCTGAGCCTCACAACAAAATGGCAGTAGAAGCAGCCCCGCACCGGAGTTTTGGGTTGAGATCCACTTCTTTGTACCAACTCCCCTGCTGAAAACATTTGCCCTACATGCCTCTCTCTGTCTTTACTGTTCACAATTGTGAGATGTGAGACTGCTTGGATTCCCTATTTTGCTCCCTTAACTGCTCTGCTATACTGCACCATTGCCAAATATTGTGCTACTGTTCTACATTTCTACCCCACCTTCCCACTAAGAAGCTTAGGGTAGTGTACCAGGTTCCCTTTTCTCTCCATTTTTATACTCCCAAAAGTAGGCTGAAAAATTGGCTGAAGGTCACCAACAGTCCAATCCTATGCATCAATATATGAGATATTGTAGTGTACCAGGTTCCCTTTTCTCTCCATTTTTATACTCCCAAAAGTAGGCTGAAAAATTGGCTGAAGGTCACCAAGAGTCCAATCCTATGCATCAATATATGAGATATTGTAGTGTACCAGGTTCCCTTTTCTCTCCATTTTTATACTCCCAAAAGTAGGCTGAAAAATTGGCTGAAGGTCACCAACAGTCCAATCCTATGCATGTTTACTCAAAAGTAAATTTCACTGTGTCCAATGGAGCTTACTCCCAAAGAAGTGTCTATAGGATTGCAACATATGTGAGCCTCATGGGTGTGTGGGGATTTGAACCTGGATCTTCCTCCTCCCCCCCCAACTCCTTGTCCAACACTTTAACCAACACACTCCCAGCGCACTCTTAGAATTTCTCAAATTATTTTTAAGAACCATTCATCTGTTGTTGCTCCTTTTAAACCATATTAGCTGTTTCTAGATGTTAATGAAGAATCTAGGGTTGAACTGTATATTCAAAAGTATAATTTATGACAGTTGACTATATTTGCATGACTAACACTGTTATTCATCACGATTTATTGATGTCCATAAATGACTCTAAGAGTGATGGAGGTTTATGAATAGTGGGATAAATGTTTCTGATTATTTACCTTCCCTGGTTAATGAAATCACTTCAGTGATCATGGGGGCGGGTAGGACTGTGCTCCAGGCTATAACAGTATAAGTCGCATTAATGTTTGTTCTTTTCCTGTTATATGGAAATTATTTAAATATCTACCTCCCTAATTCATTATGCTTCAGAATGAGGAAAAGCAGTTAAACAGAGATAAAAATTGTTTCCTTCTATCCTGATTAGTAGTCCTGATACACTGTGTGATGTTCAATTCTCACATGCCATTGAGTAGCATCCACATGTGTCTTCTGCTTCCCAAAATGCTCTTGGGTGAGTAATTACATGGAGAAAGTTATCTCTGGTCAGAAGTCAGTTTCCTTGGATCCCCAATAGCAATAGGTGTTCCTGAGAATGCCCAGTATACATTTAAGATGACATTTTCCATTTCAAGGATGAACCCTGCCTTCATCCATACAACCTGTTCTCAAAAGAAGGACAGGTAAGATGTAAACAACCATACAAGGTGATGCCTTGCATACATATCTTCCATATATACTGTAGAAGATGTGGTGATGGCCACTAACATAGAGATAAGTCATGGAGGACAAGTCTATCACTCAGTACTAGTTATCAGCGGCGGAACTTCAGTGGAGCGCGTGGAGCAGGAGCTCCAGACGCTCGGGCGGGCGGGGGCGCGCGCGGAGCACTCGCCGTTGGGAAGTCCCGCGCTGTATCGGCCCTCCCTCCCTCCCTGGAGCCCGATACAGTGAGCCCTCCAAAATGAGTCCAATACAGGCGGGGGGGGGTGCAAATTGGGCGGGGTGGGGCGCGTCAATGTGATGCGACGCAGGCCCCGCCCCCACGCGCTGGGCGGGCATCCGGCATTTCTGCTAGTCATGCTATTTAAAGTACTAGTCATGCCTTTAAAGAAAGAGGCAATTTATTTATTTTATTTAGGAATTTGTAGCCCGCCTTTCTCCCGAGGGCACTCAAGGCGGCTTACAACATATTAAAATACATATAAACATATTAAAACAATTAGTAAACACATTAAAATAATTAGTTAAAACACTCACGTTAGAAATAAACAACCCCAGTGTGTCTCTAAATACCAGTTGCAGAGGAGTAATGCTGGTATATGGCTATATCTTCATCTTCTGCTTATGTGTTTATGAGGCAGGTGGTGGGCCACTATGGGAAACAGGATGCTGGACTAGATGGGCCTTTGGCCTGATCCAGCAGGGCTCATACAATTTTATGTTCATGAAGACTGATCAAAAGGAAGTTGGTACTGTATGCACATTCAGGGCAACTTATTTCATTTCGAGTACAAACCCCGGATTCAACTTCTACACTTATTTACAAGGGAGACTGCAAATATATACAATACAATGTGATATTTCCTTTTTTTAAAAAAATAAATAAATGAGATATTGTAACGAAAATTGCAGTATATATTTAGGGCAACATTTTGCATTTCAAGGATGAACTTTAGTTGGGCAGCCCGATCCTGCCTAAGATACGGCGGCCGGCCTAAAGGGCCAGCCTCTGCATCCTAGGCAGGATGCGGCCCATACAGGTGCAGCCGGGGCTCACCTTGGGGGAAGGGGACGTTCCCATTGGGCCTCCTCAGATGTGCACCAGCTCTGGAGCTGGCGCACATCCGGGGAGGCCATTTAAGCTCAGCTTGGCCTGAGAAGGGGCGTTGGATATCTACGTCCCCTCCCAAGCCAGGCTGGCCAATGGCCTCCTCCCTTGCCACCCCTGTCCACCCTCCCTAAACCCAGCACAGCACTCACCTGCATCTGGAGGCCTGGAGTCCCTCAGGCAGCAGTATGGTGCTGGCCTCCATGCTGGCACAGCTTACACTAGAGGTGCCGGAAAAGGGCCTTACGGCACCTTTGCGATACCTTAGGCCAGCGGAGTGCTTGCTCCGCCAGCCTCTGTTTACATAGGATTGCGCTGTAAGTCTCACACCTAATTTCAAGAAGAGATGAACAAAGTTTCTTAGGTCATACAGCTGTAAACCTGCCTTGCTCTGCTCCCCTGCTCTCTCAAGGAATACATGAGGGGGAAATGGGAACATACTCCCATTGGCCATGCTTCCTGACATCCACACACAGGATGTTAGTGTGAACTAACATGGGGGAAATCTTATGGCTGGTGGTACACAGGCTGCTGGTGGCCAAGATGGCAGCCACCATCTTGACCGAGCCCAAAAAGCGGCGCTTTGAGCTCTTCCAAAGCAGCAGAGCTTGAGAGCAGTGGCTGTAAGTGCTGGGGATGCCCCTCCTACTCTCCCTTGCATCTTACCTTGCCTTTTCTGCCCTTCTTGGAGCTCTGGACGGCTGCAAACCCAGAAGAAAGTGCCGATGATGTCATCAGCACTTTCTTCCAGTGGTACGTGGCCAGCCGGAAGCCTGCGTGCGGGCCCCCGAAGGTTGGGAAATGCTGGTGTATAGCATTGTATCCTTTAGTTTCTTGCTTTTCCTGCCAGTATGAAAAATTCTAAATTTCTCACCAACCCATCATATGTTATGCAACATATGATGCATAATGCAGGTGTATTTCACATCCTTTATTTATTCCTAGCAAAAAAAGCTGGTATCACTTGGCACAAGATATGCCAATATTCTGAGCAAAGAGTACACACGTCTTGATATAATCATTATATTATATGGACCCAGTTTGGGTTTTTTTTTTAAGCTAATTTGAAAGATTTAGTCATCTTTATCAAATGAAGAAAGTAAGGATGAAATCCAATTCTTTCTAATGCAGGAAATAGATAATGTCATTTGATATTGTTGACTGCCTTTTTGGCATCCAATAGAAGGATCACAGCTGGAGCTCTTAGCTCCATGAGTTGCCGTATTAAACTAAAAATTATCCTGTATTACCAGTTGTAAATCTTCCGTTTTCAAAACCATCTAATCTTTGAACATGGTAGAGCGATATCTAGAAGATATTCCTTGGCTTCATTCTATTATTTATACAAATCATCATTAATCAAGAGAACTGCTGTCCTGATTCTCAAAACAGCATGTGTTGGTGGCGTTTAAATGGTTGTCATTTGTACTCTGTTTCAGAAGACAGCAGCCTTATATACACATGCCTGTGCGCACACACATATGTGCGTGTATGGGGAAAATAGCCATATTTGGGGATGAGACTTTTTTTTAATCAAGCAAATTATTACACAATCTTATGGAACCAAAAGGAGTGGTATACTGCATCCAGCAGTTAACTTTCAAGATAACACCTTAAAAATGGAAGTGTAATGGACATGTTTTATTCTTCATTCTCCATACTTGTAGCTTTGAGTGCAGAGTCACAAAAGATATTTTGTGTACACACAACTGTCCTTTGCTTTGCCATGTGTTTTTATGGAGTGTGCTGTATTGGGTGGAGTGAATGAACTGCACAGTCTCCTTAAGTGCAGAGCAGCTCCCAGGCTCCTCACTCCCTCGCCTTAGGAGAAACACGATTGCAGGATGTACCATGGAACAAGAATAGGGGACTATTTGAATGACGGGCTCATTGCAGGCCAATTCTGTCCTTTGCTGGATTGACCATCAAAATACATTGCAATAGGAAATGCCTTCTGTTTGCTTACCACTTCCACTTCCATCTCAGGGAATAAAAAAATGTTTATCACTGTGAAGGGGGGGTAATTAAGAGTGCCCAGCTCACTTCCATGCTGGTTGGTTAGCTCCAGAAGTTGAAGTGACATTTCTGAGAATGTTTAGTCATCATTTCCTGCTAGGATCAAGGAATGTGGTCTTCTTGGGCAGAGAAATACACAGAACCACCTGCCTGGGAGTTGGGACTCCTCCCCATCTTTGCAAAGGTAAGGTGTTTAATTTGTTTGTGAAAGATGGCCTCCATCTTGAGTTTGCCAGCTTCCTTGCAGTGGCGTTTTAACGCCTTCTGGCGTGGGGGGGTGGGGGCTGGAGCGCCCCCGTCGCGCCAGAGCCCGGCTGCTGCCCCCCCCCGGAAGCGGCCCGTCACCGGCTTCCAGAGACGCTTTGCTCCGAAGCCGGGAAGCCCTCCGCGTTGCGACCGCCCAGTTCGGCGGTCGAGGGCTTTGTGAGCCAGCCGAACGCGTCGCCGGCTTTTATTTGGTTTTTCTGCACATGCGCAGAACCTTTCTGAGGGCAAAAGGGCAGCCCATTTGCCCTCAGAAAGGTTCTGCGCATGTGCAGAAAAACCAAATAAAAGCCGGCGACGCGTTCGGCCGGCTCACAAAGCCCTCGACCACCAAACTGGGCAGTCTGCAATGAGGAGGGCTTGTCCCGGCTTCGGAGCTGAGCCTCTGGCAGCCGGTGACGCACCGAGTGAGCGCGCTGCTTCCCGGGGGCTCGGCAGCCGGGCTCCGGTGCCGCGCCCCCCGGAAGCACCGTGCCCACTCGGAGCCTGGGGAGCAGCACACCAGCTCCCCCATCGTAAGAACGCCACTGCTTCCTTGTGAGTACAGTGGGCCCTCGGTATCCATGGGGCTTCATTCCTGGAACCCCCCCATGGATATCAAAAACCGCATTAAATGAAAGCCACAGTGAGAAAGCCTGCTTCTCGACTCCCGCACGCCTTCTAATTACTCCAAACTGCAGCAAACAGTAAAAAAAGATCAAAAGTGACTTCCGGTTTCGTGTTGCGGCTGGAAGTCACTTTTGAATGTGTTTTTTGTTACTGTTTGCTGCAGTTTGGATTACTTAAAAGGCATGTGGGAGTCAAGAAGTGGGTGGCAGGCCCACTATTGTTACAATCTTTATTGCATCCCCTCACCACACCATATTTTTGTTAGAGAAACCCTCTTCCACTGACTTTCAACAGAAGGCCTTTTCCAATTAAAATAACACCTGGGGGCCACTATCAGAACTGGAATCATGGCAGAGGTAAAGTCCTAAAGCCTCCTTACCTTCCCACCATGGTTTTGTCCTATTTGGGGGCCCCATTATTCTATGTTACAAAAGGGGGGTGAGTCAACTAGATTGACTCACTCCTAGATTGTCAACTAGGTCTCGTCTAGTCTGACCCTAAGTTGCAGGGAAATGGGGGAAATTCTTTGCAAATGAATGGCCTGCATCACGATCCAAGGGCATATCTCTGAGGCTCGCCAGGACTCTGGTGGAGAGTAGCACCACTTCCAATCAAATTAAGTGAATTGAACTGTCAGTGTGCTTTGTTGTGATCGCCATTTAACTTTTCCTGGCCCCTTTTTTGCAGAATTTAAAGAGATCGTGCTGTAGGATTTGTTTCAATTAAGTACGGATACTATAGCAATATGTTGAAGCTTGGGATTTAAAAAGGCTCATAAGCATCTGAGCAATGGGACTGGCATTACAGAGAGTCCCCAAAATGCTAAAATGTGTTTGGCCACATGTTCTACAACCTGAACACATTTTGTGGATGGTTTGATTTAGAACTCTAACTTCTGGAAGTACAATGAACAGAAGCCAAATGGGCACAAATTCTATTCAAAATGTCCATCTGCTGCGGTAAGACTTGCATGAATTGTAACATAGCAACCTGCATTTCCTCTTGTAGCTGGAATCCCTGGGTTACTGTTGTTTGCTCTATGAGTGTGTTGCCCTTGATAGAAACACAGTAAATCCTGCAGCGATGATGCCAAAGCTTTGCTACAGTTCATTGTATGCTGTGCTCAGATGGAAGCAATTTTGCAGCTGGTTATAATGGCATAGAATATGTGCCTAAATATAGTATGACTCTTCTCTATCACACACACATTTTGTATCATTCTTCCTCCCCCTTTTTTTGTATACAGTTTTGCTACAAAGAAGTTTTCAGTTGGTAAATTCAATTAAAGTGTACTTGATCTTTTAAAGATAAAATAAATAATAGAACATATAATAGGGTGATTTTAGTTCTGAAAATAAAAACAGAGAATGAAATCAGAGGGGCAGTCCAATCACGCTTAACTTTACAACCGGCACTGCAGAGAGGCCAGTACAGCCAACGCTGCATCATGGGTGGAAAGAAGCGGGCGGGAGGTTACCTCAGGGGAAGGGAATGAACAGCCACCTGAACAGGTTTCCTTGGATCTGCACCATTTATTTCCCTGGCACAAATCCAGGAGCCCCGTGTAGGGCAAACCGGCCAGGGAAGGGGGGGTAGGATTTAGCATGTGCTGCTGCTGCCGATCCCGCCCCTCCCCGGTCCTGTTCACCCCCATTACCACCCTCCCTCCTGCCCTGAAACGCCACCTCCCTGCCCTTCCCAAAACAAATCCGTGCCAAGCGGCGCGGACTTACCTGCTCCTCACCACCCACCATGTGGATCCAGTGCTCTCAGGCCAGTGTAGGTCTCTGTGCCAGCCTAGAGCTGGTGCAACTGCCTTACAGCGCAATCCTGCACACACACAAAAAAAAACGGTGGCAGAGCGAGTGCTCCGCCGCCAGAAGCCATCACATACATACTATAAGGCACATTTGCGATGACTTGGGAGTAAGGGCAGCCGGCGCAAGGCATTTGCTGGCCTCCAAAAACCTCAAAACCCAGAAGTAACTGGTGATGATGTCATTTCCAGTGGTACTCAGCAGGAGAGTGACGCCGGAGGTGGTACTCGGCTGGGAAGAGGTTGAGAACCCCTAGTCTAGACTACTTCGATTAAGCAAACAGTCGGTCTGGGGACCTTGAATGTTGACACCACATGAAGAACTCAATACAGACTAGCTTTCACACACCTCTGCGAACATATGCTGATTGCTTCAGCACATGTATCTGTGCTTGGAAGTCACCACAGATGCTAAAACTGCAGTTATCATGCACTGAGAAGGTTGTGAGAATGGGGCTTCGGTCATTTCCAGTGATAACAACTGACACAATATAGTGGTCATTTAGTGTGCTAAAATGACTCAGGGCCTAATCCTATCCAACTTTCCAGTGCTGATGCAGCCGCAGTGCAGCCCCCAAGTATGGGAACATATGTTCCCTTACCTTGAGGAGGCCTCCGTGACTGCCACCTCCACTGCAGGATTTCTCTCATTCAGTGCTTTTTCACAGAAGTTTTTCTCCAAATTCTGGAACACCTGGCTGGCTAAAATTCTAGAACTTGGGGATCAATTTGCACTACCTGCATGCTGCATTTTTGGCTTGAACACAGACAACCTCTCATCCAGAATTCACACTTGAACATCTGGGGAAGGTTCCAGCTGCAAGCATATAAGAGCCCTCCCTTCTGTATGGAGTAAAAAAAAATGTACACAAAAAATAACATTTTGGGGAAGAAACTCTAACCCAAAAAAATGGTTCACAGTACTCAGGAGTTAAGTTACAAAATTGGACAGAACAGACTTCTTAAATGCCATAGCAGACTATGAAAACATCTTGTAAAATGTAGAACCTCTATTAAAAGCAACATTGCAATTAATTGTTACATGTCATTAGACTGAAACAGCTTAGGGTTGTCAACTCAGAGCGCTACTAATTTAGCAGTAATCTGTCACTTTACAACATATGTAGGCAAAATTGTCAATGTACAGCTCTCTTCTTCAACACGTTTGACCCAACTGAGAGCATCATTTGCTGGATATGGTTTGACTTTCCAAATTAGAAATGTACATGAAATAAATTCATGTAGAGCAAATCATTCATCTTTCAGGCTCAAGGAGCAAGCAGAAATTCACTGACTACTAATATGCCTCAGAATTTTCAGTTCTGTATTGTGGAAAAAGAACACACAGCTTTATCACTAAACCACATGTTCTGAAGAGGAGAAAAAGGCAGGCATTTTTTGTTTCTGAAAGTGATGAGAAGTAGTATTCTTTTTAGAGAAATTCACCCAGGAAAAGGAAGGCCCTTTATAGGCACCTCTGCTTAAAAAAAAGCTCTGTTCCTATGAGAAGACAACCTCATAAGAACATAAGAAGAGCCTTGCTGGATCAGGCCAAAGAAAGGCCCATCTAGTCCAGCTTCCTGTATCTCACAGTGGCCCCACCAGATGCCTCCAAGAGCACACAGCCAACAAGATAACCTGTTTCCTGTTATCACTCCCTTGCACCTGGCACAGAGAAAACCTACTTCTGTGCCAGGTGCAAGGGAGTGACAACAGAAACCTCCCTCCAGATAGTGATGGGACTAGAAGCAATTCCGCTTCAGCTGAGCTTAATTCATGGTGCAGGGAGAAATATCTGTAGAAGAAGGTACTTGAAAAAGATCCCAGCCCCAGGCTGTAAGTCCAATACAAGTAGTCCCATTGTGGCAGCTGGGGGGTTATCTGTGGTAAGTGGGTATTTGCCAGCTTACTCTGAGTAGACCTCCTCCAGTGAGTCCCTTCCCTGGATAGGATTCAGTGTGGTCTGTGAGGTCCATGCTGAAGAGCCTACACTGGGGAGTGGGAGATAGGATTGGGCTGCCCATGATGCAGAAAGTTGCCTGTCCTCATGAATGACATTTATTACTTATTTTCAGGATATGTACAGCATATGCAGTAAGGGGAGCATAAGTTTCTATTGCTTGCCCGTGACTCTCATTCTAAATTGAAGCATTTACTTCCTAGGGGCAAGAAAAGGGGCTAATCAATCCTTGTTCACTCTTCCAACACTGCCAACAAGTGTGCTAATTAGTGCCATTTGAAACGAAGTTTTATTGTCCTGATGCAAACACTTCTCCATCAAGGATAGAATGGCCTATTTTAAAAAGGAGAATTTAAAATACCCATTTTAGCAGCAGTCCTATTCAATCAGGCAGAAAATTTCAGCTAGATTTCTTTTATCTTCCCAAACTCAATAAGCTAGCCATTCATTTTAATTTACCTACAGTGCCTTTCACTATATCAGAATGAAAGGAAAATTAAGTGACAGCAAAACATAAGCAGCTTAGAACGATGAAGGTTTCATTGTGTGGAACCACAGTGACTCCTATCTTGTTGGCTATCCTTTTTTAAAAAATGTTTTAAAGGTAAGCAATAACATGGAGACAACTACAGGACTGACTGGGTAGTGCCCAAAATACAGGGTAATTAGAATAAGTAGGGGAAAGTAAAGAAAATGATGTCATTATTAATTCTCAAATCCAATGGAATAAATAAATTGGGACGGAAAACAACAACATTTGCTTACCCCTCCTGAAATGTTTGCAATGACTCTACTGCAGGTAAATAATAAGAGGGCAACTAATTACATGTTTGCCGTGTAAAGGAATCGATAAAAGAAATGTAATTCCTAGCAGTAGCACCAAGATAAAGAACGTGAATCAGAAAGGTAATGTGATGGAGATTTTGGCTAGGAGCAGCAGGGGAAGGGATTAAACTTTGAATGGTGATCCATAAAAGGAATATCAAGTACTGTAGCTCCCAACTTCCATTTTAATCCATACTTATTGTTAAAGCTGATTAATTTTGCAACCTTCTCTGAAACCAAAGGATCTGACAGAGGGTCACAAACCTGAGTCAGGAAGGATGGGTTCTGTTGAGAAGGCAAAGGAATGGGACGTGTCGGGTTAGGCACTCTAACAAGCATAAAGAGCAACTTATTTTATAGTACCTTCAAGACTAACCCATATCAGCATAAGCTTTCTTGGACTATGGTCCACTTTGTTAGGTGCAGGAAGTGAACACCTCAGTACATATGGTTATAGAGGAAAACGAAAAATGAGAGTTGTAAAATATGGAGTCGATGGTGGTGATGGGATGAGTTAGTGACAGTTCACCCTGGTAAAAGTAGACCACACAATCTCCCTGGCTATGCTGATGGGCAGCCCAATCCTATCCAGGGCTTACACTGATGGATATCATGACCCACCAGCATAAGCCCCGGTATGATGGCACGAAAGTTGCTCCATTGTTCTGTGGGCAGCTGCTGCTAGGGCAAACAGCCGGAGGCTTGGTGACAGTGGCTCACTGAACCTCCTCTGTCCTGTGCTGCCTCCAGTAATAATAATATTATAATAATAATATACAGTATTTATATACCGCCTTTCTTGGTCATTGGATTTCTCCTCCGACTTTAATCCAAGGCGGTGTACATGGGCAGGCTGTCCTAACCCCCCTTGGGTTTTTTTTACAATATGTATAAATGTCCAATCTTTCATGAACGGCTACTTTCCAGGTGGTAAACTTTTTACAGTCTGACAATTCTGCTGGCTGGCGCCTCCCACACTCGACCGACGCAGCTGGAAGCTCTTATCTCTCCTCCTGGAGGCTTTCACAGCTTTTTGCCGACGGCGTGTCTCGAACTTATCAAGTTCACTGGTCTTCGGGCTTTGAAGGCAGCAGCTCTTCCAACTGAGCCAGACTCTTCTGCATAAGTTAGCATGGAGGCAGAACAGGGGAGGATCACGGGCAGTTTGGGGTGGGGAGCGGGCCGAGCAGGGGGCAGGATGGGGTGAAAGCGGGAAGATCCTGGCAGCAGTGGCACATGCCAAGATCCTATTTCCCCCCTCCCAGCCCAGAAATTATCCAGAAGTCTCCTTGAAATTACCCTAGCAAAAGAGCTGGTGTAGGTCCAAGGAGACCCATTGGAGGCTAGGCGACCTACAGGGAGGTAAGTTAAAAAGATTTTTACTTGCCTCTCACAGGGCGTCTGGTCACCCACTACAGCATGCAGCGCGAGCTTTGTCGGCGCCGCTGCATCACACAGCCTGGAGGGGAATAGGATTGTTAAAGTATTGAGGCAGAAACAAAGATTTCATATTAGAGCCTACTCAGGGGAATCTACTCATGTCAAGTCAACAAAGTAGATACTGTTTCTGTATAGAAATCATCCCAAAAAAGGTAAGGGAACAGGGAACAGGGTTAGGATCTAGCACACATCGGTGGCGTCAAGATCCACCCCCTCCACCTCCTGTTTCGCCTCCTGCCCCTTCCGCGCCCAGAAACTCCCCAGTTCCTTCCACCCCATTCTGCTCACCCCCACCACTCCACGCCCATGCCACTTGCTTACCTTTGCAGCAGCAACAATAGTCCTCTGGCAACACCGCCATTTGTGGCAACAGACCAAAATGGCTACCGGTGGTGTGCACAGCACACAAACGTATGACCATTTTCAACATCAGAAATGACAAGGTTCTTAACTGTATGGGTTCTGCAGCCATGTCAATGTAAAAATAGAGAAATAAAATCCTTTACCGCTTTTGTTGTTTGTTTAGATTTCTTTATATTGTGCAGGTGTCACATACACAGAAAGGGTTTTCTTACAATAACAACAACACGGGATCCTAGTGGTAAAGGATTTTATTTCTCTATTTTTATATTGACATGGCTGCAGAACCCATACAGTTAAGAACCTTGTCAGTTACCCACAGCCATGAAAATCTGCATGCAACATTGAACATCAGAAATGTGTCCTGCTGTCATAAAGGGCACCCTAGTCCTATTTAGGATTGACCTGTAAATCAGATACGCTATTTAAAGGTCAATATCTATGCTTTCAACTATGGCAGGGGTTCTCAACCAGTGGAACTAGTACCACCAGTGGTACTTTGGCTGACTGCTGGTGGTACTTGGACTGCCAGACCACTGGAACCCTGCTCTGATGCAGCGCTTTTGGCTGTGTGTTTTTCCTACCGAGAGGCTCCTGCCTTTGGCCGAGCCTCTCGGGAATGCTGAGAAGGGCCTTCCCACCTGCCCAGAACCTCCTACCTGAGTTTTCTGGTCTCCGAAAACCCGGAAGTAACTGGCAATGATGTCATTGCCAGTCACTTCCGGTGGTACTCAGCAGGAGAGTGGCGCCGGCGGTGGTACTCTGGCAGAAAGGAGTTGAGAACCCTTGATCTATGGCAACAATATATATGGTAACAGTGTTACATTAGTCATGCCGGCCACATGACCACAGAAGCATCTTTGGACAGCGCTGGCTCTACGGCCTTAGAAATGGAGATGAGCACTGCACCCTAGAGTCAGACACGACTGGCTTTCAAGCAGGGGATACCGTAACCTTTATCTATGCTTTCAAGCTATTTTGTACCGTGGTAGCTTCCTAATATTAACTGGCAATTCTGTTGGTCAGCGTCCAGTACAGTTTAAAGAAGGCAAGAATCCAAAGATGTTCATTGGTCTTTGCTTCAGTGTTGTGTTCTTGTAGCGATTTTCTCCAAGTCCGTAAGTAAGAAAATTGTATGCCCCCCCCCACACACAAATGCAGCATTGTTGTTCACAGGCTTTCCTTTTTTCACTCACTATGAATGCAATGAAACATCATTACTGCCATGCGTTATGTGTGGAGTGGCCTGTGAGGACTGTTCAGAAATGTTCTGCTGTCTTGAATTGTGCTGTGAGACTTTTAACTGGGACTCATGGATATGATCATATTTCAAGAGTATTTAAAGATCTGCACTGAACTTACACATTGTTTCCAGGCACAATTCAAAGTCTTGGTTTTACCACATTAAGCCCTAAATGCAAAGTGGAGTTTATGAAAGTCTGCCTGCTCCCTGGTGGACCTCCCTGTATATTTTCCATCTGCCCATATGCAGAGAGTCAGGGTGGCACAGTGGTCTGAGGAACTGAAGAGCATGTAATGACCTGTGAGAAGCTGAGCCAGGAGGCTTAGGATGAACAAAAGGCAGTACTTTCTCATACAGCATCTGATTAATCTGTGGAATATGTTACCACAAGTTGTGGTGATGGTCACCAGTTTAGGGGCCTTTGAATGAGGATTAGATAAATTCATAGAAGACAAGTCTGCCGATGGCTACTAGTCATGAGGGCTCTGCTACATCCAGAAGCAGTATGCCTCTGAAGAACAGCTGTAGTGAGCGGTCGAAGGAGCTGGCACAGTCCAAGTAGACCCATAGGGTGACAAAAGGCTTACCCCAAGGAGGTCTCCTGTTTGCCCTCCCAACATAGGATGCAGCGTGCACCTCCATAGCATGGCTGATAGCTACACTCTCCTCCAAAGAAAGGCCTATGCTCCTGAATGCCAGATGCTGGGGAACAATGGCAGAAGAGAGTTGTTGCCTTCATCTTCTTCTTGTGGGCTTCCCAGAGGCATGTGGTTAGCCACTGGGGGAAATAAAATGCTGGACTAGGTAGATCTGTGGCAAGGTACTGCTCTGAGTGCTCATATCTTTGAAAAACAGGTGAGGCGAGGTAACTTCCTGGTAAAGCAGCTTCACTGTGAGAGAACCCAGACTTTGGAATGCCATTGTCAGCTTCATTTACAGCATGGGTGGCCAACCTTCCACCATTAGGGCCTCTGCGTCCTTAAGAATTGTGTAGGAGACAGAATCTTGGCAGTTGCAAGTGCTGATGGTGCTGCTAAAGCAGCTGCACCTGCTGAAATGCCCTCACCTATACAACCATTAAAGGGCCAGGAGCATTCACATTGTAAACGTTGGCCACCCCTGATTTACAGGATACCAACAGATCACTTTCAATATCTAGTAACACTTTGTCCGGGTCAGGTCAAATGAAGCAGTGCCACATGGTCACCATTGAAGCCAAGTTCGACCTGTCCCACTCAGAAGTGCCCCTAGTGGAAAGGCACTGCTTTAAATCAATCAATCAATCAATCAATCAATCAATCAATCAATCAATCAATCAATCAATCAATCACAGAGCTTCTGTCAACATAACCATAGTGCAATAGATGTGAAAGAAAAGCTTAAAAAAAGAAGAATCCTTATTATGTTGTAATGAGAAATCTGCACAAAATTTGCAGGGGAAAGAAAAAAAATCACAGGATACGAGAAGAAATCCTTCTTGCTCGTGGTGGTGGATCTTTCAAGAAAAATCATGATATTTTGTAACCCAGCATATCTTGTCCATAATTCTATATTACAGCTAGAGGAAAGCAGTAGGCGTGCCCAGGAAGGGCCCCCAGGGCTTGATCTCTGGTAATGATGGAAGAGCTCAGCCATATGCAGACTCTCAGCTGGGATTGTTACCGTATCTTTTCCAGGGACACTTCTGGCTCGGTGCCATTCTGCCAAATCAGTAATAGGGACAGTTGCCATACAGATATGCTCTCCAAATGACAAATATTTGTCCTTTTATCGCCGGAAAATGCTCAAACCCCCAATAACACTCATTTTTACTCACTGTCATGTTGTTTGGATAGACGTTGTTGATGAAACGTCTATCAGCAGATATACACGTCATGATAATGTGAGTTTTAAAGGGGGGAAAGAGAGGGCGTCTGGGAGAACAATCCAGGTGCATCCCATTAGCACCCTTTTAGCCATCTGACAGACACATTAAGGCTGGACTGCCAGTTGCCGATGCCAGTTGCCAAATAGCCAGATGCTACTACAGCTTAACATGGTGATCTAATTGCTACTCCAAGTTAAAAAAAATTAGAATAATGCGATATTAGATGGATGTTAGTTGCAAAACATCATTTCGAACCTTCATACTTGCCCAAAAGTTTTATGCTTATGTTTTTTTAAAAAAACAAGACCTTGCGATCACTAAACAGAGATAGTTAATTTCATTATTTCAGAAACTCAGTGTGTGATTCTTTTAAAACAGGGTACAGCATTTCAGATACGGATTTCAGATACGGCATTTCAGATACGGGTGGCGCAGTGGGTTAAACCGCAGAACCATAAACTGTCGATCAAAAGGTCGGCAGTTCAATTTCCGCGACGGCCAGCTCCTGCCAACCTAGCAGTTCCAAAGCATGTTAATGCGAGTAGATAAATAGGTACCGCTTGCGGGAAGGTAAACAGCGCTCTGTTTTCCAGCCGCATGCTACGCGCTGCGGCAAGGAGAGTCATGCCGGCCACATGACCACGGAGGCGTCTTCGGACAATGCTGGCTCTTTGACTTTGAAATGGGGATGAGCACCACACCCTAGAGTCGGACACGACTGGATTTAATTGTCAGGGGTCACCTTCACCTTTACCTTACAGCATTTCAGATACGGAAATACCTGGAGATGAATTCCTTTTAGACCATTAGGATCCCAGGCAAGTCAAGGTCAGTGGAAAGCTAATTTTCCATACATTTGCAATAAGGCCTCCATCTCTGATAAATGAAAAGAACTATGCAAACCTTCTGTATAATTGCTCCATTGCGGCTCTGCCCAACGCTGGCCCACCTGGCTATCATCATCCTTTTCTAAAAAGCACACAACTGGCTCTGGCAGGATGCTATGTGCAGGTGTTTGCACTCAGGAATAGTGAGTGTTAAATAGAACTCCTTAGGTCATGAAGAAGGGTCCTGGAACAGAACGTGGCAGTATGCATGCATGCATGCGCATCTTCCTGTGGGTAAGTCCCACTGGACTAAATGGGCCTTACTTCAGAGGAAGCATACTCTGGATGACAGTGTGTTAAGCAGAAGCTCTGGTGCAGTAGCCAGTACTGAACAGAACTCTCTCTCTCTCTCTCTCTCTCTCTCTCTCTCTCTCTCTCTCTCTCTCTCTCTCTCAATCTCTCTCTCTCTCTCTCTCTCTCTCTCTCTCACACACACACACACACACACACACACACACACACACAGCTGGTCATGAAGTGCAGTTCCAAATCTTGTATAACTTGAAACTGAAACGGAAAGCATTTTCTTGTACACCCTGCCAGGATACCCAGTTCGAAGTCTCTCTATCTCTCTCAACTTTAGCTACCCTGAATGTTTTAGGGCTCCCCCCCAATTTGGTTGGAGCATTTTTTTTTCTGCTGATTTTGTGTGTGAAGTGCTGCAAGTGATTGTGGGGCTAAGCAAGCAGTCTCCTGGGCTGAACATGGGGTTCAAAACGGTGGAAAGGGCTTTGAAGCAAACCCATAGACGAGGCTGTAGCCATAGCTGATTCCAAGGAGGGAAGCAGGGCATGGGAGCTGGAGCCATGGAGTTGGTGAGGGCCGGCAACTAGGGTTAGAGTCACTAACAACATTGTTTCTTTCAAGTGAGGATGTGGCTTTTGCTCACAACTTCAAATGTGCTGTGCAAATGAGGCATGGCCACCCATGGAATTTTCCCAGAAGCAAAAGCCAGGCAAGTCTTCTCCCAAGCCCAGCCTGCTAGGGTGGTGGTGGTGGTGTGTGTGAGAGAGTGTGAGTGTGATTGCTTTGACAAATTAAAAGTGTGGCCTATCTCACAGCCTGTGCGATCTGAAGCCTCTTACCATCAGTCCAGCCCAAATGTCACTTTACTGGCCTGGGTTGTGCTATGCTGGCCGACATGCATTCTAACTTGCCACACATCATATGTCTCAATAAAAGAGATGAAAAGGTTGTCAGATCAACTCTCTGCAAACCTCTGGCGTTTGGTGAGTACTCAGAATCCACTATTGAGTATATACTTTGTAGGTTGTCTTGTTTGGGCTGCATCCGTATTGGAACAGGAGTGGGGACTTTAGAAACAGAGAGAGGAGAAAGTAGGTAGACTGCTAGAGCAAATAGTTATGGTTTCTGCAGCGGATGGTTTTCTGTTCTTAGAGGTGGCTTTAAAAGGGGATTAGACAAATTCACAGAGGATCAGTCTATCAGTGGTATTAGCTATGATAGCTAAATGAAACCTCCAGGGTTGAGGCATAAGGTTCGTGGAATTAGATGGGCTTTTAGTCTGATAAAAAGGCACTTTGGAATATACTCCTACCTAAAATACAGCCAGTGATAGAAGGAAGCAGTAATCTTCAGGACAGATCTTTCTCTGGGATACCTCTGATGGAAGGGAATAGCCACACACAGGACATGACTTTCTTTCCCACAACCTCAAAAGCTGCATGATAAGCAGAAACCAGGCTTTTCACATTATTGTGTCCGCACAAAAAGCTTCACCTGCTGAATTTCTGCTTGCTTGTCATTATACTCTTACCCCCCCTCCCTCGAGCCCTGTTAGACTAAAATGTGGGCAGGCTTAGTGGCCTGCACAACAGAAAGTGCTAATCTGCAATATGATGTTCAGGAGATAGAAAATATTTGGGATGGGATGGTACACAAGTAGTGATTTTTTCCTTTGCCTGGCCCCAGTCTGGGTTTTCCTTCTTACTTATTGACCACATCATGGATTGAGAGGGGGTGCCTGGTGTCATCGCTTTGCTAGAGCTAAGCAAATGTAGGCTTGATCAGTGCCTGGTTAAGAAATCCCTGGGAAGCCCGGAAGCCCTTGTTAATCTTAATCATATATATGGACATTGTGGTCTCCCAAGTGCTCTGCAATTTATATCTCTTTGATCCGTCTGAGACCTTGGAGACTGACTGCCTATCAGAGAAGACTGTGCCAGGTTAGATAGGCCAATAATCTCATTTCGTAAAAAACACTTTCTTAAGGACGGGACCATAGCTCAATAGTGCAGGACATGCCTTTTCTGTACAAGGTTTCAGCTTCAGTTTCTAATATCTCTAAAGGTAGCAGGGCTGGGAAACATCTTCGTCCAAATCCCTGGAGAGCGACTGTTAATCAGGCTAGTCATTATCCAGCTAGGGAGCCAAACTTCTGATTCAGTATAAGGCAGCTCCCCCTCCTCCTTCTATAGCAGTTACTCCTCAAAGTAACTTTGTGGGATGTGTTAGCATGAGAAATCAATATAGATGTTCAAACACACCAGGCAAAAATCCACCAGTCTTATCAAAACTCTCTTAGTTTCTCACAAAATGTCTCCGTTGTTCTGTTAAAGGAACAACTCTCATGTTTACTTCCAATGTTACATTTGATGAAATGTTGGTGGCAAGCACAGAAACGAATCTTGTGAGTTAGGTTACTGAACTTGATGGTTGAGTTCGGAGTTGAACCTGAATCTCTCACATTCGAGCCTAACACACCACTACCCTACACTTTCTGCTCTTCATTCTCCTGTTCAGTAGCAGAAGCCAGAAACATGCTTAAAAACTCTGCAGGGTTAGTAAACTCTGTAAACTCACACTGAATTATAGAATTGCAAAATGCTTGAAATATCAAGTGTTCCATGACCAACCATCAGAGGCGTAACAAGGGTGGAGCGAAGGCAAGTAGTACTGCAAGACTCCGTTACACTGGAGTCAGCGGCCCCTCCCCCTTGCTGTTGGAGCCATTCTGGCAGCAAAGGCAACACGCAGGACACTCCCCTGTTGCTGCTGGAATGGCTCCAACAGCAAGGGGGAGGGGCCGCTAACTCCAGTGTAACGGAGTCTTGCAAAACTACTTGCCTCCGCTCCACCCTTGTTTCACCAGTGCCAACCATTACCTTGCCAGCCAGATTCCCCCGTGTTAAACCATCCCAGATTAACAGATGCTTTTCCTGATTCTATTTTTAATCTGCAATACTGATGTCTCTCTTTATGGAGACATCTGAAGAGAAAAGAATATATCCTAACCTAGCCAAGCTCACATTGTGGAACATAAGTGAACATATGGAATGTTACACTTAGCAGTTCCAGCATTGATCATGCATAGTTATATCTGATTTTAAGATCCTAGCATTTTGTAATCTCCGTTGCTGTAGCCATATGATACAACATGGCTTCCCATCAGGACTACGACTGGCAATTAATACACATTGCAGTATTTTTCATCATGAGAGCCCATCAGGGCTAAAAAGGTGAGATTGAATTAATCCAAAATGTAATATTTTTTGATTATTATTGAGGTGTAACTTTAAGACTCTGACAACTTCTACTTACAAACTCCCCTTTTTGGTCTCTAGGTATATAGCATGAAAGTATGTTATAGAACATAAATAGGAAAAGAACCAGGCAACATTAATTTTGGTCAAAAATCAACACTCAGGCATCATTGTTTTTAGATAGTGAGCCCTTTTGGGCCATTTAATCATTTGATTTTGTCTGTAAACCGCTTTGTATAACCGCGGTATATAAATACTGTTAATAATAATAATAATAATAATAATAATAATAATAATAATAATTTCTACTTGGTGTCCTGTACCCCCCATAATGATGATGATGATGATGATGATGATGATGATGGGGAGGGAGGACAGGACACCAAGGTGAAATTAATTTGCCATCACTGAATTATAACCATAACATCTGAAATAATCAGATAGGCCACAGAATGTATAGGAGAAACCACAAAGCAGTATGATGATTAGGGGAGAAAAGGTAAAAACGCCTTAATATTGTTTATTCGTTTAATAAAAGTGACCCGGTTAAATCCAACCCACTGTCTTGTGTTTTTATTGGCGGGTATGGGGGTAAAAACAAGAAAGTCCCATGGATTGATTAACGCTGGAATTAGGTAAGAAGTCACTTGAGGAAAACAGGAAAAGTAGGTTGTGACTGATGGAAAAGCCCAGAGTTTTTATGAAGAAATAGGCAGGCTACTTATAAACCCATGACCAACTATTACTACGGTCCATCTCACTGTAGAGTTTATCACCCCACAGTTTGGCTGAGGGATTAGATTCACAGCCCAGTCCTCTGTAGGATACACTGGCTGGTTGTTTAGGCTGGCTGGTGCATCCTAAGCAGGATGTGGCCCGTGCTGGCGGAACCGGGGCACACCTTGGGGGAAAGGGACGTTTGTCCCATTTCCCCGGTACAAGCCCCAGCGGCCCCAATGGGCCTCTTTGGATGTGCGCCAGCTATCCGGGGAGGCTGTGTAAGGCTGGCCAGGCCCGGGAAGGGGGTTAGGATATCGGCAGAGCGCGCCATCGATATCCCCACCACCCTCCCTGGCCTGGCTGGCCAATCGCCCCTCCCCCGCCAGCCCACGTGCCTGTCGCAGGGCTTACCTGTGTCCGGTAGCCAGGTCAGTGTCTGGCAGCGGAGTGAGCGGCGCCAGCCTCAGCACCGGCACCACTTACTCTCTGGGTGCCATGAAAGTGCTTTACAGGAGTTCCACAGGTCCTGGTGAGGGGACATTTCTTAGGAAGCAGAGCCCTGGAAGGTAGGTATGCCTGCCCTCAGGCCCCTTCCTATACTTACCTGCCTTAAAGGGCCTTGCAGGACCCATTAGAATGGATTCCTAAATCCCCACTTTTGGAGAGTAGATCGGCAGCCCTGAGGAAGCTCTGTAAGGTAGAGGTGTAGCAGACCTCAGTTGTAGACCTCTGCACACATCAGAAAATGTCTGCACACATCAGAGAATGGGAAACATTCTTTCCCATGTCTGGGTCTGTGAAATATAATTCTGTTAAATCAAGTGTTCACTATTTGTGGTCTTCTTCGGAGCATGGGTAGTAGCCTTAAACTGAGTCAGACCAATGATCCATCTACTTCAGTATTGTTAATGCTGAGCAGTGGTGCCTCTCCAAGGTTACAAGGAGGATTTTTTTTTCTGCCCTACCTAGAGATGCTGGATTGAAGCTGGGACCCTGTACATGCAAAGGAAATGCGCTTCCACTGTGCTATGGCTCCTGCTCCTATGATCGTTTCTGATTACAAAGAGACAATCATGCCCATCCCTGCTTTTTGTTCTTTGTGCTTTTATTCAAATGCTTCTTGGACGCCGTATTTTCACACTGAATCAAATCAGTGTCGCTTAACACAGTCGGTTCCATAATTATGTTCAGCAGCAATCTTTTTGCCCAGATTGTGAAAGCTGCTTGTTGTTGGCACCATCCTTCATGTGTGCAGGCTCTTAGGTGTCAAGTGTTGCAGGAAGCACTTCACAGACATCCACATTCTTGGATATCTGCAAGCTGCAAATGACAGTTCAAGAAGAAACACAATATCTGCAGCAAAGTGCAAGGAAATTGGAAGCACCGGGTACAAAGGCATAACACGGGCCAAAGAACATGTTACATTAAATGTGTGTGCTGGTCTGTTTGTTTGTTTGTTTGTTTGTTTGTTTGCTTCTTCTTCTTCTTCTTCTTCTTCTTCTTCTTCTTCTTCTTCTTCTTCTTCTTCTTCTTCTTCTTTTACAAATAGCACTGGGTATGTGCGCCTGAAATGAGACAAAACTATGGCAGGGAGGTAGAGGGGCTTTAACACTTTCCCCCTACCACGATTTCAATTTCGCTCAGACAGCAGCTAGACTGAAGACTAATGTCATGACTGAAGTTACTGGTCTGCTGTGATTGAGAAAATATACAACCATTTCATCACCCTTTATCAGGCCTCCTGCTAATCTGAGTATGGCAGATATTTTTTGCACCCAAATTTGGGCCAGACCCCCTTACAATATGGAGGGATGTCATAGGAAGCTGCCTTTTATTGTCAGACTGTTCGTCCATTTTTGTCAGCGCTGTCCACACTGAACGACAGCAGCTCTCTAGGGATTGAATCTGAGATCTTCTGCATGTGCTCTGTCAAATGTCCCTCCCTTCATCTGTCTTGTCTTCACACAGTCAGCCTCTTTTTATCAGCCATTGTCCGAGATCTGTATCCATAGTGGGTCTCTTTCTCTGGTTTTTCTGTCCTGCTTTCTTAAAGAAAATTAAGGTTCCTATCCTATCCGCTACCAGCTACCATGATGCAGCAACACCAATGGAGGGGGGCAGGCGACCAGTCGGTCTGGGAGAGATAGGTAAATATATTTTTTGCTTCCTTCCCAGTAGGCCGCCTGACTGCCAATGTGTCTCCTTGTACCTACGGCGGCATGTCCGAGAAGCCTCAGGGATAGGGGGATAGGATCCTGGTGTGTGATGTTGCTGCAGATATCTGCCCCTCCTGCCACCTGCCCAGCCTGCTCCCTGCCCCATCTTCCCCTGAACTGCCCACAACCTGTCCTCACTTTACCTGCTCCTACGCATCCTGGGTGGGCTGTTGACATGCGCATGGGGCCTCTGGCCATTTGCATCAGTGATCCCACTGTGCGCAACAGCGATGAGCCTTTTGTGGCATCGCATCAGTACTTACGGTGGTGCATTGGGAGATCTGCCACGAAGCTCTTAGCTATTGTAATTCCTTAAAGGTACAAAAAACCCATTTTCTCTTTTATCTGCCTATCATGAATATAATTACATAGCAGCACCAGGTTAGATGTTACAATATTTTTTTTTCTCAACTTAGATAGTAACTCAGTAGTTCTGTGAATGAATAATATTTTACTCCCAAATAAAAATACACATCAGTTAACAATGAAATACACCCCCAAAACATATAATTTTTAACTTTTAGATGTTCAATTTTGACCTTAAAATAAATTGAATAATGTTTTGACACCATTATTTGAAACTGTAACTGATTTCCTTTATGGAGACTTAGGGCGCAATCCAAACCTACTTAGGCCACCATTTTAACCAGCGGCCCAGTGAAAACGGGAGGCCCCAGAATGGAAAGGCGAATCAAATCCCCTCCCAAAGGGGAATTCAAAAGGTATTTGAATCCCCTTTCCGTTCTGGGGCCTCCCGTTTTTGCTGGGCCGCTGGTTACAACGGCAGCCTAAGTAGGTTTGGATTGCGCCCTTACTTGTCCACAACAATTGCATTTTATAACTTTTTAAAGGTTTATTGAGACATTGCTCATTCCTTATGAACCTTGGGAACAATTACAACTGTTTAAGGTGTTCTTGGTCCCAAACTAGATGCTTCAGGTGACATGTGGTTGCTTCCAGTCTATGTCTCCTCCCCACATCTTCCTTGTAAATTCTAGTAAAAGAAGATGTATGACAATCATGTTCAACATTTCTTCTCCCCCATTCTAGTATATTGACTGCTGCACCTGGGAGCAGGGAAACACTGAGCATATAGACATCACATTCTGAGTCTTCCTCTAAAAGATGTTATCAGGAAGGTGCAAGAAGAGATGGGGATAGATGACATTCACCATATGTCTCCCATAATGCCTAGGTTGGGCCTCTTGGAGTGTGACTTAAGAATTTAGTACAAAAACTTGTCAAGCACTGTTGTTATGCAAATGGTTCTCATGGGAACGTTTTACGTATTCTTTATTGGATAACAATCTAAGTAAAACTGTAGGTTGCTCTTATCATGAATGTCAATGAGTCTGAAGACTGCATTCTTCGGTTTTCATTAGGTGAAAAATACACTTTGTCTACAAAGCCTTGTTGCAGAAAACCTGTTTATCCCTCCAGATTACATTGGCACTGGTAAAGACCATTTCAGGGGTTGCCTGATACTTCTCGAGCAAAGTCACCAAAATGAAATACAGAACATCTATGAAAGACAAAATGTGATTGTGACATTTTCCTCCCTCTCACAACAGATGCGCACAATCTGTGGCCAATCATTAAGCGAAGGACATGCTACACCTCTTGAAAGGGGCGGGTCAGCAGCTGTGCTTAGCAGAGGCCCAGTTCAAATTAATGACTTTGCACCGAGTCCAGCAATAAACAGTGTTTGACAGGCGCAATCTGGTGTAGCTATTTTGTTCAGTCTTCAAAACCTTATTTCTTAGGAGGGAAGGCAGCAATTTTCTCCAGGGCTGTTTGTTTAAAATTCTAGCTGTATTTACCATACTCCACTATGTGCCCCTGGAACATGAAGGAAAAAAAAAAGGATATTGCTGAAAAGAAAGTCTGGTGCTCTCCCTCTCTCTAACACTGATAAAACACTTTTGGCATGCTTGGTTTCTATCATCATTGCTTTCGTTTTCAAACAGAGCACTAATGCGTTCTGTTGCTCTTGCAAATGTTTGCACCGTCCATGCGTTTCATCTTGCCTTTTACTGCTGGCAAAGTTTTCTCAGCATATGTAGCTGGGCTCGGTTACGATATTCTGGTGAGCACGTGTGCTGTCCAAATGCATCACATCTGTGATTTTGTCTTTAATGATCACTTATGTGAGGTCTGGGTTTGCTGATTCTATTGTTATGGGTTTTCGCCGTTTGAATAGCTTGGAGGATTTGAGGTTGCCGCACAGGCTTTGCTGGAGTGGTTTCTAAACAGAACTTGTGGTTCTTTTCAATGCCAGCGTTCCACTCCTGCTGCCTCCTGTAGGGGGTGTTTATTGTGATGTGCCAATTTGGCTCAACCCCACCCCCCCACCCCCGTTTCGGCATAATGTTTTGTTTTTCAAGTGTTTTTACTGCGGAATGTCATACACGGCAGAACTACATCACAATACCAATATTGAAACTCATGACCCATCTGTAATGTGATGAGCGCTTCATCTGTCTCCGGTTTTTTGTCACCAGTTCAGAAACCTAAAACAATTTAGCATGAGGTCTCTGACTTCATGCACCCCTTAAAGGTTTGCTTTGTTCCACTGGCACTTGCAAAATAAAAGCTTGACATTTCTCCAGGGTGTAGGGGTGGGAAAGGAATGAATTTTTCCTCTGCTGAATTGATTTCATATTGTCTCATTCTTGTTTCTGTGTTTCTTCCACTGTTCTCCACCATTTATCCGAATCTTCTTTATCTTTACCTTTCATTTGATCGCTCGCTTCTCCTTCATGTTATACTAACTAATCTATGATGGATTTTAGGTTATCTGGGGTTAGGGTGGAAAGCAGCAATATCCCCTCCTTCTGTGGGGGGGAACGACATAGTAGCCAACTGGCTGGTTTTCGTCTGCCTTTATAATCGGTTTGCTGGAAACTTGCGCAACGTTGTATCCTCAGTGCTATAATTAGAATCTAATGTCTTGCAGCTAATAATGATATCAAGTCTCCCTTTGGAGTTTGATATTGATGATAATTGTGTTAATGCATTGCCCGCTGTTGGTTCAGATTTGTGCCCAGTCTTTTTATTTAATGTTTTTACATTGATTTCTTTATTGTACATGAGTATCGACACTCATAATGGGGGAAATGGTAATGGTAGTATTAAACCTTTTAACATATTCCTTTGGCAATAGAGTCATGTCATGTAAGCAGCCAAATCAGCTATTTATCCCAATAAGTGTGAGTGTTGTAGGAGCTGCTGTAGCTCAGTGGCAGAACACATTCTTTGTGCTCAGAAGGTCCCAGGTTCAACCCTCAGCATCCCTGGATAGAACAGAGGAGAAAAAAAATCTTATCTGAAACTCTGGAGAACCACTACCAGTTAGCGTTGACAATTCTGAGCCAGATAGACCACTGGTCTGACTCCATGGGTAAGAGCTTTCTACCTTTTTGCAGACTAGGAGTAGATCAAAAACAAACACACACCAAACTTGGTGTTTCCCACTACTCATATATGTAGACATGTGAAACATCATTACCAGGAGGGATCACTCTTTTTCATATATACCCTTGTACCGTATTGTCCCGAGTATAGGACGCTCCTGATTATAAGTCGCACCCTTAAAGTTTGGTGCTATTTTTTAAAGAATACATTTTTAACTTTTTTAAACTTAAATATACACATTAGTAGAACAGTACAGCTTTAGTACAGTTAAAGGCATAGGCACCCTGTCCCTTATTGAATCTGGGCACTCTAGTATTAGTAGCCTTCCCAGATCCAAAGGGGGACAGAGTGCCTACCTTTTAACCTTTGGAATTTGGGCAGGTGTAGCTTGTTGCACCCTTCCATGATGATGAGCTGCACCTGCCCAAATTTCAGTGAACAGCACAATCCTATGCATATCTACTCAGAAGTAAGTCCCATTGCATTCAATGGGGCTTGCTCCCAGGAAAGTGTGCATAGGATTGCAGCCTAAAGGTAGGCACTCTGTCGCCCTTTGGATATGGTAAGCCTATGCAGGAGCTCTTGCTCTCAACTTTCAAACTGTACTCTCAACTTTTAAACTGCAAGATCAATAAATATCTTAGTTTCCACAGAGTCCTGGGGTTGACACTTAAGGGTTAATTTTTTCAAATGCTTCCAGAGGCTGCTGAGAGATAATGATCTCTCATGGTATTCAGCCATTTAGCAAGTGATTAAGAACTGTGGAAAGGCTTGATAACACAGTGCTTTGCAGTTTAAAAAAAGAAAGAGAAAAAAAGCCCCCTTTTACCTTTGAAAAGAGACTCAGAGAGGCTTTTTTAAAAAAGCGCTTTGCATAAAACACTAGGCAGAAACGCTAGGCTTTGATTGTAGGGCACAACCCCTACTTTAAAGACTTGCCTTAGGGGATAAAAGTGAGTGTTATACTCAGGCAAATACGGTATATATGTCAGGGGTGGCCAAACTTGCTTCATGTAAGAGCCACATACGGTAAACTTCAGATGTTTGAGAGCCGCAATATTTAAGAAGCATTTAAATTCTTAAACGTATTTACTCACCATTAACATTAAACTTATGTTTTAATCCAGTGGACTCTCAGCCAACCTATTTCCAAGAGCCGTACAATATATGGCAAAGAGCCGCATGTGGCTCAGGAGCCACAGTTTGGCCACCCCTGATATATGTGTTGAGGAGCAACACCTTAGCATGAACAAAGAAGAGCCCTCTCTCCCACAGAAAGTATCACATTGATCATACCTTTCCCAGAATTCCTCCTCGGTCTGCTGAGAAGACTACAACAAAGCTGGGTCGCCTATGTCCGAGTGCCATGTACCTTGCAGGAATTTCTCTGCTCTGCTTACTCAGCCAGTCAGATCTGATGAAAAACAACCCATGAAGACGTGCCCTTAAAATGATTATAAGGATTTGGACTTTAGATCAGGACCAAGTTCAGGAGACTTCCTTTCTCATGCCTTAAAACATATCAGCATATATAATTATTGGCCATCATTCTGCGAACAGTGGCCAGGTCTTTCTATTTGGCACAATTTATGGAAACAAATTTGTTTTAAAGATCTGTTGGATGACATATTCTTCCATTACCCATAACAGCAATGTCAATTTACTTATGACCCCTGTGTCTTGACTCTAAATTGAATGGGAAAATAAATAGCATTCAAAGAGAGGTCGCCAAAGTCAACGGTATTGTATTGACCTGCTCACAAGCAGCTCGAATATTTCGCTGTCAGCTGTTGACTTTACTCCATGTTATCAGAAGTCTTTTCATTAGCATTGATCTCAGTGCCACCAACATGGCCTTTACATTGTACTTCTACAATATGCTTTATTCATCAATAAACAGTACATATAAGGTCTAAGTTTTCCTGAGGTTGCCACATCATGTTTTATTCTAACCGAGCTTCTGTGCTTATGGCACAGGCCAGTACTAGCTATTCCATTGCTGCATCTCTGATGCCAGAGAAATGCAGTACCTGTGTTATGGGTCTCATCAAGAATATCTGTTGAAAAATGGTGGCAGCCTTCTTTCTAGACAGAGAGATAGAACTAGACAGATTTGAACTGATTTGGCAGGAGGTCTGACTCAGTGATACAGCTGCCGCCTTATATGCCTGAAGATCTGAGGACGCCAGTTCGAGACACCCAGAAATATTTGAGAGCTGGCGACATGCTGCTGACGATTTGCAGAGCTCTTGGTGAGAGAGAGGAAAAATGCAGAGCACTCTGAGACAGAGTTGCTGTCAGTCGAACGTGGGAGGTGAATGCCAGAGAGAAGCCAGACTGTGAAGGAAATCATCTGGAATGTAGTTGTTCTATGCAAGATTAGAACTTTGTATGTATTGTAAAAAACCCTTCAGGGGGTTAGATTGCTTGCCTATGTGAACCGCCTTGAATTAAAGTCGGAGGAGAAATCTGATGACCAAGAAAAGGCAGTACAGGTGGGCCCCCGTATCCACGGATTCACTAGCCACGGTTTCAGTTATCCAGGGATCGCGGGGACCCCCCTTTTCCCAGTAAGCTCCGTTTCTTCCTTAAACAAACAGGAGAAGCAGCCTCTGGCTGCTTATTGCAGGCAAGTAGAACGAGACTAAGTCTATCTGTAGCTGTAGGATGAGATCAGCTAAGACAACTCCTGCTCAGCCTTAAAGCTCACCTGAACCATTGTATCTTGACCTGGTATGTTTACAAACAGGCAAGGGAGCCAAGAAGACCTCCAGAGGCAACTTCCAGATGTTGGATACCAATACCAAAAGACCCTCCACATACACCAACCCAATGGACTAACCTACCTGCCTACACATATCTCTGTTACCCACTTGTGGCACATTGATGGCCCAAAAGAGGGGAAAAAATAATGAGCTAACTCTTATCCCATCACACAAGATACTCTGTCTAGTCTCTTCAAGGAGATTTTCACACACCACAGGAAAGTGGCTATTTCTAAACCTATAATAATTTTGTATTTCATGAAGGGTCAAACTAGATGCCCAATCCTATCCCCCAACACTGGTGCTGATGCAGTTGCGCTGGCAGCCAATGGTGGGGAGGGGTCCTGTCTAACGTAATGTAGCTATAGAATTTGGGTATGTAGCTGAAGGCTTTAGAGCCTATGATGTAGGAGTCTGCAGTTTGGAGCCTGTGCTGTGCAGTGAACAGAACACAAAGTACACCTTTATTTGCACTGGGTTATTACATGTGGTGAGAGTTCCCATAAAACTGTAACAACAGAAGCGGCAGGAGAATGTTGAAGAGACAGTGTGCTTCAAGACATGGTAATGTCCTTCATGTGGTCATATGAAGCAGCAAAATTGAATATATTTAGATGTATGAAACAACCAGGAAAACACACAGATCAGAACCCTGTTTCTAGTTATAGATACTGTCTGCTGCGTTCCTCCCCCCTGGGGGGGGGGGAAGAGGCTGTCTGCCTCTTTCCTTAGGTTGGGCCACAATTGGCTAGTCAGGGAGGGATCTCCCTTAGAAGGGCTGAAGCTGCCAGTTCCCTCTAGTTATGACTGCTGCCGTGGAAGCTCTGGAGGTCTCAGACTGGGCTGCGGAAGGAAGTTACAACACTCTACTTCCTCCTCCCAGGCCCTCACTGTCCTGTGGGTCCTGGACAGCTGGTCTGGCAGCACAGGTGTCTACCCAGCTCTGCGTGTTTATCACTGGCCCTTTCTATAACACCTAAAAAATAGGTTTTATACACAGCTGCTCCCCTGCCGTAGTCCTCCCCTTCCTGCCCCAGGTGCATGTTAAGGTCTACCTTTCCACCCTAAGTTGGTTTGTCAGTCTGGCTGGCCACACACATACACACACATACGGTCTTCACCCACCTCCCGCCGGTTGGCGGCTCATCCTGGCCATTTAATCCTTTTTCTCGTGGCCACCCCGCCCCCCAGCTGCAGCAGCAAGCCAGGTTCCGGAGGCTGGAAGATGCTGCTATGCTGCATTGATCTTGGGGGATGGGTGGATGACCAGGGAACAACGATACCAAGCTGTGGCCGGAGCAGGTTAGGAGGACCCCGGACACATACTTAAGAGCATTGAGATCAATGGAACAAAACCTGCTCGCATGGCTGTGCACCCTCCCCCCCCCCCCCGAATTTCTCACTAAGAGGCACTGTTTTATGTATTGGAGGGTATAATAAACCAGAGTACCAGGAAGATGCATTGGATTCTAGTTTCCTTCTTTGACATGAAAAGAGAGCATTCAACAGATGAGATAAAGCAGTTGGTGTTGAGTTTGGCTTTTGTTCCTGATGTCGATTGTATATATAAGAATTAAATTGAAAGTCCATTTCTGTTTAACGAATATCCGTAATGGATTGCAAGGTTTAGCTCTCCGTTTGTAATTTATCGGCCACTGTTATTCATTCCAGTCAAATGCCAATGACAGGAAGGGCAACAAATCAAAGTTAATTTGTAATTGAAAATGACTATTACTAAAAGTGGTTTCACTTTAAAGAATCTTGACATGTTTGAAGATAAATTACTTTGAACAGCTTTGTTATTTAAAAATTGTTTTAAAGCATTAGAAAGAACAGGCTTACATTTTTTTTTTTGAAGGCTGATCTTGAACATGAGCCCTTTGGCAACCTTTTACTGCTTGGGGAGTGAGATCAGTTCAAAATGCAAATTAAAGTGCAATTTTAAAAGATTTGACTTGCTCATAATAAGCTCCAGCGTGTTTTTAAAGAAACTCCTAAATGTTGCCGTTAAAATATCTCAGTGGTGAAATTTGACGCTTTTGTGTACTCTGTATCTTATCTGCTGAACACCAATTGTTAATGTTATTACTTTATCAATTCCCCGGATAATTGTGCTCATGTATTTTATGGTAAGAGAGCCTAGAAATTAGAGCAAAGGGCACATTTACGGAATGTTTGCTTTCAGCATCAGGTTGTCTCTTTTGCTTCTTCTGCCATTACACTACAGCAAATATGCACACACACAGCCCACTCCTACAGTATGCAGGACTGGGCTCTACTATGGAAGGTTTTGTGACATCAGAAGACACTTCCGCTGTTGCATGATGGCTGCTGACGGAGCACTGTGTGCTCCGTCGGTGGCCATTTTGGGAGTGCTGCTGAGAGAGGCGGCAGCGCTCCCCATCCGTCGCCAGACCTGTCCATGCACATCAGAGCAGGTAAGGTTGTGAAGGGGGCAGGAAGGGGGCAAAAGGGGACAGGGAGGCTGCGGAAGGGGGTGGATCTGGCAGTGATGGTGCGTGCCTGGTCTTATACCCTCTTTTTGCAGCCTCCCTGCCCCCTTTCTCTCCTTGGACTTGCACCAGCTAAAGAGGTGGTGCAGGTCCGAGGACACCCATTGTGGGGGTGAGAGGCTTATTGAGGGGTAAGGGGATTTAAATCCCTGTTCCAAAGCCTCTGTATCCACTCCCACCCCCTGGGATAAAGTGCACTCCTTTTTGGTATGGCTGCACCAGCAGGGGAGAGGATAGGATTGGGCTCTCACATACTCACCAAAAAAATACTCTCACTCACCAAAAAATAACTTGGCTTACCCAAGCAAATGTCAATCAAGAAGTAAATCCTTATAATATTGATTCCAATATCAAACAAAAGGTGTATATTCTTTCTGCCAAATCCTCCTGGGCCTCTACGCTGCTGGAACACACGTTCCAGCAACACAGCACACCTGACAGTCGTTGCAAATGGTGACACACCATAGAGCTCAGCCTGGCCATTGCCACAAGAGGTGAGCAGTCACACCTGCATGGCGGCAGTCGCTGCAGGAGCACCAGAACTGGTCTGTAGGTGGTGGTTGGCGGTTGGGAGGAACAGGGAGAGGATGGGGAGGAATGGGCAGATAGGGGGTGGTATCGATAGCAGCAATACAGCCTGAATTCTATCCTCTTCTCAGCCTCAATCTACCTCCCCTGGTCCAGTCGGACTTATGCCAGCAAAATTGCTGGTGCAGGTCCAAGTAGACCCAGTAGGGCAGAGAAGCCTTATCCCGTGGCAAGGGAACATATGTTCCCATACCTTCTGGAAGCCTTCGCGGCCCCAGGATGCAGCATGCCCCATGTTGGCACAGCTGCGTCAGTGTCAGGGGAGTTAGGTAGGATTGGGCTGCCACATCCTCTCTGAAATAGTGGCAAGTTTCTAATAGCAGGCCTGAACTATTTTTGCTGCAACCAAAATATTCCTAATTTGACGTAACATTAAGAATAACACACACACACACACACACACACACACACACACACACACACAGAGAGAGAGAGAGAGAGAGAGAGAGAGAGAGAGAGAGAGAGAGAGAGAGAGAGAGAGAGAGAGGGGATAGGCTTTATTCAAGAAATGTAGCCCAATTTATATTCTAAACAATATAATGGACAGAGCTCATCTTTACTCATTTCGATGTGCTGAAAACGAAAATATCAATAAAATCTGTCAGTTGGCTCTAGTTTAGGAGAAGCAGTCCCCATTACCTACATAGGTGTTGTAAGTGCCATTGGGCATTTACCAGTACATGTCTATGGAACTGTCTATTGCGGATCTCTCACAAACTGTAGCCAATGATGCATTTTCATTGTCATTTTCATGTTCAGCACCTCAAAATCTATAAGAAATGACAATCTTGGGGGCATGGCCTTTGTCAAAGTTTGTTGTCCAGTATTATTTTTGTCATCAAATCTACATTCTCCATTTCCATATCTCTGCGGCCTTTAAAGCTCAATTGAAAATTCACTTTGACTTTGCTATTAGTAGACAGATAAAGATATAAGCAGAAGCATTTGGGGGAATTCCTCTTGAAACACACAGTACTAAACAGTCCCAAGTAGTAGACTTCTGGCTATAATCAGATAAATTGGTTATATGGGCAACAACCTTCACCAGAACATATTCCAGATATAGTGCCTTATTGTGTTTAGATCTGCAGTTTCATATACAAGGGAATGTATATATGTTACATAAGAACATAGCAAAAGACAATGAATCAGAAAATCAGTTCTACAGCCACAGAATAGAAAGTAATTTCCAGATCTCGTAAATAATTATTCTGTGTATCTTTTTCTGAACAGTGACTCTGTGCCGGGTCTGTTTCCTGATAACATTATCATAGAAATCCAATTCTGACAGCTTTCTTAAACAAAACCACTTTGTTTAACCACTGTAGTGGTAAATTACTCACCTCCTCATTCAGACTGCTGGTAACCACATACTCCTCTTAAATGGAAATAAATCTATTTCTGGCTTCCAACAGCTGGGCTTTTTCTTCTTTGCTTGGACTTTCTCTCTCCTTGAGTGGGGTACAATTTAATGAAGTCAAACCACCCACTTGATTGCCACAGGAAGAGCTTTGGACTTTAATATATATATATATTTGTCAGTTAGTGGAGCTTTGTTTTTGATGGGGGGACTTAGAATTCCCTTTCTTCAATCCAACTAGGGAAACAATTTGCAGAATCAGGCTTCTGTTTGTGTACCACTAATGGATGAGGAACTGATACAGCACACACATAGTTCTAGTTGTGTTTTGAGTGATAGTGCCTGATAGGCACCATTGCCCATTGTCTTGTTGTTGTTGTTGTTCAGTCGTTAAGTCATATCCGACCCTTCGTGATCCCATGAACCACATCCCGCCAGGCCTTCCTGTCCTCCACTATCTTCCTGAGTTCGCTCATTTTCATGCTAGTTGCATCGGTGATGCTGTCTAACCATCTCATCCTTTGCCTTCCCCTTCTCCTTTTGCCTTCAATCTTTCCCAGCATCAGTCTTCTCCAGAGACTCCTCTCTTTGCAGCCTATTGTCTAGTCAGGACTATTTCTCACCTCACATCAAGTTCTTATGAATACAAATGAATCCTAAGGTGATCCTGCTTTTGGGAGGCAGGACAGAAGCCTGTTCATAGATCAATGAAATACTAAAGAATTTCGGTGTCCCGTGATTGCGCATCGCCACTCTTGCCCAGCCTTTGCGCACCAGTTCAAAACCGTGAAAATACAGCATCTTTATTGGCTGGGACCAACGCTGGGGTGGAACAAACTGCTTTGGGAGGCAGGCATACCTGCTTGCCTTTGCAGCCTTGTCCCTCTCGTCGACCCCCTCCTGCCCACCTTGTGTTCAGTCTGAGATCAGCTGGTTGCTCTTTATGGGAGCTGGGTAGGAATTTTTGGCTGTCAGTCTGATTGGCCTTTGGGTTTTTTTTTTTTCGCTTACCCCAGACTGGTGTCAGTGTGAGTGATTTAGGTCTCTGATGGGGTGTAGCTTTTAGTCAGGTGATGATGGCCGCTGATTATCTGGGGGAAGTAGACGGTTACCAGTATTTCACCTGATCTAGTTGCCTGCATGCAAGGCAGGGTAGGAGTTAGGTTTCCCCTCTGCAGGTGTTTGCGTTAATCAAAAAAGTGACCTAGTTAACCCATCTTGCAAGCTTGCCCAGTCTTGCAAGCTTATTTGGGGGTTGCACAGGTAATTATATTCAAAATGAAATACATCGCTTATTTGCATGTTACAGGGTTTGGTTAATTCAATACCTCACCCCTCCACCCACATTTTTTTTTCTGATTGTCATTACCAGAACTAACCCATCAAACATTTTAAAACCAGAGGACTTAGTGGAACTGTGGCATCTGATGCAAAGGATGCCCACTATATTACACTGGACGTAGATGAATGGATCTTTCAGGTCTTTGATATTCTGGATTTGAACCTATCTTTGTTGACTATCATCATTGCTAGGGGCCTTCAGGAGAAGGCAGTAGTAAGATTGTTTTAAATCTGTTCGTATAGCCTGAAATGCATACAAAGGACAGACATTATTTTAAAACAGAAATGAA
This sequence comes from Plestiodon gilberti rubricaudatus, assembly GCA_026170595.1. Classification (NCBI taxonomy): domain Eukaryota; kingdom Metazoa; phylum Chordata; class Lepidosauria; order Squamata; family Scincidae; genus Plestiodon; species Plestiodon gilberti. Next base: position 46,624,790 of record JANXHW010000002.1, read on the forward strand.
GATGCTTAGAATAGCTGGTGTCGCTCAGAGGGGGGGGGGGGTTTCCGTGTAGTCATTAAGCTATGAATCAGGACTTCCTCAGTTGTGTCATAAACTCACTAGGCAAACCATCTCATCCTCAGCTTCCCAGCTGCAATGTGATGATTATAATACTTCTCTTACAGGGGTGCTATAAGGATTCCATCAAGATAATACATGCGAAGTACTTTGCGCACCCAGAAAGTGCTACAGCACAATTAAATAGCACTCCTCCAGACAAATATAGCATCTCCAGGTGGGGTCAGTTCCTGCCCTCTTCTTCCTCTATGGGGCTACCACCTATTTTACAGGTTTGGAAGAAAATATAATTTACTCTTTACTCTTGGACCTCTTTACTGAACACAGCAATGACCTGCCTACCTATCCCATTCCTGACAGGGCAGGAATAGCTCTACTCCTCCTTCTGAATGATCTAGAAAGGGAATGTGTTCCCCTACTCTACTCTTTCTAACTGGTGTGTGCTAATTGGCAACCACTTAAGAAGGTCACAACTGACAAGCACTGTGCAGAAGAGAGAAGGAAGACAGTTCAACGGGGGCCCCTAAGCAACAAAGAGTGAAGGAAGCCTTCATAGATCCAACTCTTCTGGCTGGCTGTCTTGAGTAAGGGAATGGAAATCAACGCTGGGGTTAGATAGCATTGTTAAATCCAGAGTTTACTGGCCCTGGTTGGACAATGCTATTGGCTTCCTTAGCACATTGGTATATGAGCTGGAAGTGAAGAGCCAGGAACAGAGTAGCACCGAATTCAGTGCTCAAAGTCAGGTTGGTGTCACCCATACAAGCCTACCATGGGAATTAAATTTCAGTGGCTCTTACAAATAGCAACCTATGCCACAGGGGTGGAGTTAACTATCCTTTGCAGATCAATTTGCATTCAGTAAAAGTATGTTCCTTAGCCATGTGTGCCCATGACTGCGCAAAGCGGCGTGTGCCATGTGTCCAGAAGCACAGGAGCAATCAACACCCATTGGAGGAAAGGGTGCTGCAAAACTTGCCATTCCCTTCAGGTGATCAATCCCTTCTGTTTGATGGCGTGCATGACTGAGCCAGGCGATGGATGTTTGAATTTCCCCATCTGTAGAACCGTTTGGCACATACGGCGCTGCAACCAGGACGGTTTCCATGCATGTATTGTCTGTTTATGTGCATAAAGGGACATGTGCGTAAATTTGTGAATGACAAGTTTGTGTGTGTGTGTGTGTGTGTGTGTGTGTGTGTGTGTGAGTGAGTGGGCCTGGCTGTCTGTATGTACTATGTGCTTGAATCTTTCCCTACTCTGCTACCCATTTGTCGGTGATAATGAAACACAACAAGAGGACAGTTGTGCTGAAGATGTGTTTTATTTTCTAGTTTGCTTCCTGGATGTTGAAATGGCTGCTGAGGTGTGCCACAGAAAAAAAAATTCTGGGAAAGGGACAAATAGAAGAGTGCATATTCTATTGGTGAGAGCATTTGAAGTCTTTAAAGAGCCCAGCACCTCTCAGCCTCCCATCGTGCTTTCTATCTGATAATAACTTGTTCCAAGTTGAATTACCATGGTTGGCTGCACCCTATCACACCTTTGGATTAGGAAAGTGGAGCTTAGAAGTATTTGTGAAGTACTTCTTGATTATTCACAAGTTAGCTCCTGATTGAAGTAGTCTGCAGCAAAACGCCAAGTTCACCACTGCGTGTAGCGAAAGCTCTGAACCATGCATCAGGAAATTGACCTTCAGAGATTATTATGACCTTCAAACTGTTGCCACATCACTGAAATGAGTTTTGTGTGGAATTTGATGATAAGCCTCTGGATTACTGGGTGATACTGTGTCAACACCTTTGATAGGCACTCACAGAAAGGCAGATATCTGAAGAAATGATTTCAAACACTGACACTTGAGGATTATTTTTGGGGGGACGACGCGCAGGCGCACACATATGCACACTCACACACAAGACGTTATTCAGTATGAGCCAGTTTTCATTTCAGCATTTGTCTCCCTACTTGCTAAACAGCCAACCCAAAAATTTAGTATTATGATCAAGAACTATACTGTAAAGTGCGGCATGCCTGAATGAAAAGCACGGCTTGCTTTTAAACACTCTTGTTACAACGAAGACGGCAATGCAATCTTTGAAGATTATCAGGCTATCTTCTACCCTTTATCTCCCTGAAGCACAGGTTCTAAAGAACGCATTTCAGCTTGGTTAAGCATAGAATATATTAACCCTTCTACTTGTGTAATTTGACATGGTCTCACAATTAGTATGGGCATTTCCTTTAGGCTCATCGTGGGGAAAAAACAGCTTTTCTGAATCGTTTTGGGTATTGGGGAAGCTCCTCGAGGTTGTTTCTGTTGGCTTTTATTTCTGCATATGGTGATGACTTACAGTCGCAAGCAGTACATTGTAAATTGCCATTGTTGCTATTAAGGTTTTATGTCATTTTATCAACATGCCCGGCAGTGGCATTCTTATATGGGGAGAGCAGGTGTGCTCCCCCCCAGGCGCTGAGTGGGCGAGGGGCGCGGCAGCCGGGCTCGGGGCTGCGCAAAGCGGCGCGGGACCAGAGCCCGGCTGGCGCGCCCCTCCGAAGCAGCGCGCCCACTCCGCGTGTCCCCGGCCTCCGGAGGCTGCGCTCCGAAGGCTGGGGATAAGCCCTCCTTAAAGTGACCGCCCCGTTCGGCGGTCGAGAGCTTTATGAAGAAGCCGAACGCGTCGCTGGGGGTTTGCGCATGCACAAACCCTATAAAAGCCAGCGACGCGTTCGGCTTCTTCATAAAGCTCTCGACCGCCGAACGGGGCGGTCGCTTTAAGGAGGGCTTATCCACAGCCTTCGGAGCGCAGCGTCCGGAGGCCGGGGACACGCGGAGTGGGCACTCAGCCCCGAGCCCGGCTACTTGGGGGGGCGCTCCAACCCCGCCCCCCCCAGGCGCCGGGAGGGCTGGGAACACCACTGATGCCTGGGGTTCTGTAGGAAAAAGGTGAAAGACAAGCTTTTAAACATAGAGAAATAATTTAAAAATATAGTTGAGACTCAGATGGATGGAAAGGGGTTGATAAAATATGTTTGTACCATACCATACCATACCATAACCTTTATTGGCATAAACAAACACACAAACAATACAATACACAACAAAACATTTCAGAACCAAACATCGACATCAAAGTCCTCCAACAGCAGTTCACATTCCCTACCCACCGACATAGTCCAACATACCAACTCACCCCCATAACATCATAGTTTAATCTCAGAACCCAAAAATGGAAGATTCCGTCGGATTTGAATTACTAGATTCATAAACTGGGCAACCCGACAGGTGAACAGGTGAACAATCTTTCAGAACCTCCCAAAATATACTGGTTCTTTTGCTTGTCCGACCAACCAGAGTGAGAGGACAAAAAATCATCTAGGTACCGCCTACGTAATTCGCTATATCTATCGCAATAAAGAACCATATATATAAAGATTCTGGTTCGTCCCTACCACACATACAAACTCTCAGATTAGAGGCTATCCCACCAAAATGGCCAGATAGAAGGTTTGAAGGCACCACATTACACTTGGCCAAAGTCAGAGCCCAAAGCTCCAATGGCTGGTCCAGAAAATCAAAGTAATTGGTGCAGTTGGGAAAGTGTAAAGGCAGCTGAAAAAAAAAAAGAGGTGAACAGGTTTTATTAGCCTCATCATATAAGAGCTGAAGCTCCATATCTAACAGCCTGTTTTTAAGTATGTCAACAGCCCGTGTTAGTTCCAGGTATCCTAACAAATCAGAGGAAAGCCCCATCCTCTTGATTTTATCCAAGAACAGGGATAGTCGAAGGGGGCAAACTGAATCATGGAGGAGCGCGTATAAAATATGTTTGTATACTTCTGATGAATATTACTGATGACCACCTTCCTCTATTCTACCTGCTCAACACATCAGGTACTGCTATAAACCCAAACATGTTTACTAGAAATTAATTCTATTGAAATCTTCCAAGGTCTGCTTTCAAGGAAATAGCTTTAATAATAAGATGTAGCTTTCCAGCAACTCAATAGCTCAACATGTCAGAATTATTTCTCCCCCCCACACACACACACACATTTTTGGTTATATGTAGATTATGATAGTCTTCTTTATCACAGAAGTTCAACAGATCTCCTAGTTCCAACTTCATTGTATTTGATTCTTTTTTCTTTTTTAATGCTTATATTAATTGCTGAGCTCCATTTCTGGCATGTCTCTTTATAATGGAGATAGAGAAATTACTTTGAAGGGATTAGCTCGTGGAAATGAAAATAGACAAAAAGTTGGCATAGGGCTCATAGCAGAATAACCATATGAGTATGAAATTATTTTGCTTGTCATTCACAGTGCTTTAGGTATCTGCTGTGGTATTTAGTTGTCTGATGGATGTTTGGATACATTCAGATTGTTGCTACTTATCCTCACTTTAAGGCTACATCCAGATGGTGGCTTCCCCACCAGCGACTCTAGCTCTAAACCAGAAGTGGCAAGAAAGATATCTCAGAAGAGGTAGCAACGATGCAGTACCTTTTCTCCAAGGTACTTTCCCTGCCACTTCTGGTTTAGCACTAAACTTGCTGATTTGGACTATGCAATCTGCTTTGAAACTACACGTTCCAGGTCTTCCATTTTGGAGTTGGAGAAAAGAGTCAGTTACCGTGTGGCTTTGGAATGTTAGGTGATTCTGTGCATTATATACACAGGTAAAAACCTAAGAGCTAGCGCAATTGTAATAGGTTAAAGGTAAATATCACAAGAGCATCTGGGCAGAAAAATAAATTTAACAGAAGTAAAATGTTAAATATGAGAGAGAGAGAGAGAGAGAGACCTCATATAGCCTAAAAAGCTGGATTCCAGTAGTGTAGCAGTGCAAAACTATTGGGCTGCCCCACCAGCAGAATGTATGTTCTGCTGCCACTGGCTGCTGCAAAGCATCCGTAAAGTGCGCTCCAGCAGACTGCTGGTGGGAATGTCGGAGCCTTCCTGATTGCACCGGCAGATCCGTGAAGACCTGCCTTAGCTATAGCAAGGAGGCAAAAGCGTGCCTTCAGGCCATGCCAATATAACAGTTTGCTATTACTCAAGTTATTGTTCGCCATTCTCTTTTCTCGGAGTTAAGCTTAAAGTCCTAGTCCTTGGAAAAAAATATCCATGTATTTCTGTGGAAACATGAAGCACCAGTTTTATGCAGAGAAGATTTTGCGCTCTTGCTTTTGACAAGAAGCTCCCAGCATGACACTTGCATAGATTTAATAGGAAAGACATCAAAAAAGAGGACACAGTAGACTAGTTCCATGAGGCCTGGCTCTCCTAGTGAAGTCCTTCATCATCCCCATGTCACTCTGGTACAATCTGGGGGTTGCTTTTAAACTCTGTCAGAAGGGAAACTGATTATCCAGCTTTAATGCTGACTAATTAGTCACTAGCTGGGAGCAGCTGAATAGAAGGAATGTGAGACTGACACGAATTCAAAAGGAGAATGTAAGAAACGCTGTTATTTCAGTGGATATTTTCATCACCCTGAAAGCATACGTGGGACACTAATTTGCAAAAGTGAATGTGGAAGTTTTGCAAGAGAAGGGACTTTGTTGGTCCTTTCCAGGGTGGGTCCAAGACCCCCCTGGCACAGCATGCCAAATGCTGCTCCCCCCCTTACCTGGTGATGTGCCAGCCTCGCCACCCCCTGCTCTCTGAATTGGAAAAGATAAAGAGAGGTGGAGCAGAAGAGGAAGCATGGAGAAGAGTAGAGTGATGGGCTAGAGTGTCTCCAATGCTCGAGCCCACTACTCTCTTTTCTCCAAAGTTTCTCTTCTCTTCCGTTCCTCTTCTTTTTCGAATTCGGGGAGCAGGAAGAGGAGCAGCAGTGGAGGTGAGTGGTCAGATTAAGGTGGACTTTCCCTCTAATCTGCTGCCTGAGGTGACTCCCTCAATCAGCTTCATGGATGGCCTGACCCTGGTTCCTTCACATGAGCATTTGGATCCTAGCATTATTGTTTTTTTAATATTTATATTTTATTGATATATTAAAACATAAAAACAATACATATTTCATAAAGTTATAGCAAGCGCGAAGCAATACATCCTACTAGCATACTATTCACTATTTTCTACATATAATTTCCAAGTAAGCCAAAACAACACCCACATTCTATTCATTAAATCCGCATATCATCACATCATTCCTCTCTCTCTCTCTCTCTCTCTCTCTTAAAAAGTCAATAAACGGTTTCCAATTATTCACGAAAAAGTTAACAGACTTTTCCTTAATTAAAATTGTAAGTTTATCCATTTCAGCATAGTCCAAAACTTTCAGCCACCAATCTTCCAGCGAAGGTATCTCCGAATTCTTCCAATATTGTGCATATAAAATTCTTGCCGCAGCTATCATATATAAAAACAAAGTTTGAAATTTTTCGCCTACATGATCCTCCCACATACCCAACAAAAATGTTTCCGGTTTCATTTGAACCTTAATCTTTAAAATCAACTCAATCTGTTTATGAATCTGAGTCCAGTACTTCTTTGCTTGGGGGCATGTCCACCTAATATGGTAAAAAGTTCCTTCTTGCTTTTTACATTTCCAACATCTATTCGTCACCTTCTCATACATTTTTGCTAATTTGCTTGGGGTTATATACCATCTATATATCATTTTATACATATTTTCTTTAATATTAACATTTAACATAAATTTCAACTGTTTTAACCATAGTTGTTCCCATTGGTCCATTAAAATAACATGACCTACATTTTTCGCCCAATGAATCGTACATTCTTTAACCTGTTCTTCTTCTATTTCAAAATTCAAAAGCAATTTATACATTTTTGAAATTATCTGGTCTTCAGATTTTAATTGTACCTCCAATATTGATTCTTCTTCTACAAATCCATATGCCTTCTTGTCCACTTTAAATCTCTCCAAAATTTGAGCATATACAAACCATTGGCAATTAAAGTCTTCTTCCATTAGTTTTTCTCTTGACTTCATTGTACAGTCTCCTTGTGAAAAAATTAATAAATTTCTGTACAGTAGTCCTTTCTCTTTTGGCACGCTACTTCCACCAAAGTGTGCTTCATATGGTGCAACCCATAATGGTACTTTCTCATAAAACCTCATTTTATATCTATTCCAAATTATCCATAATGCATGTCTAACATAATGATTTTTAAATTCTAAATTTGCTTTCACTTTATCATACCACAAATACCCATGCCAACCAAATCTCAAGTCAGAGCCTTCTAACTCCAATAATCTTCTATTTTGTAAATACACCCACTCTTTCAACCACACAAAACAATATGCTGCATAATATACTTTCAGATCCGGTAATCCTAATCCTCCTCTCTCTTTTGCATCTTGAATAATCTTATATTTCACCCTTGGTTTTTTCCCTTGCCAAATAAATTTAGAAATGGCTTTCTGATATAATCACTGGTATCGTTTGAAATAAGAACATCATTTTTGGCAATACATTCATCTTAATCACCGATATCCTTCATAGTAAAGACAATTTCAATCTTTCCCATCTTAACAGATCTTTCTTAATTTCATTCCATACTTTAACATAATTATTTTGAAATAATGTACAATTCATACTCGTCAATACAATTCCAAGATATTTAACTTTTTTTCCACCTTAAATCCTGTTTTATTCATCAGTTTCAGTTGATCTTGAATCTTCATATTTTTAGTCACTATTTTTGTCTTCTGTTTATTAACTTTAAATCCTGCAAGAGATCCAAATTCTTTTAATTTACTCATCAACAACTCTATATCTTTTAACGGATTTTCCAGCATTAGTACCAAGTCATCCGCAAAGGCTCTTAACTTGAATATTTCTTTCTTAATCTTCACACCATGTATTCTTTCATCTTGTCTAATATTTCTATTCAAAACTTCTAACACCAATATAAACAGCAATGGTGATAACGGACATCCTTGTCGCGTACCTTTTTGAATTTCAAATGTCTTAGTCAGCTCACCATTCACTAATACTCTTGCAGTTTGTGTCACATAAATTGAATTTATCCATTTATTGAAGTTTTCCCCGAAGTCCATTTCTTGTAAAACTTCTAATAAAAAAGACCAGTTCAAATTATCAAAAGCTTTTTCAGCATCTATAAATATTAATGCTAATTGCTTATCTATACGTTTGTCAAAATATTCCAACATATCTAGAACAATTCTTACATTCTCCCTCAAATGTCTTTTTGGTAGAAAACCACATTGATCTTCATGTATAAATTTTTGCAACATCTTCTTCATTCTCTCCGCTAAAATTGATGTAAATATCTTATAATCATTGTTAAGCAAAGATATAGGTCTATAGTTCTTTATACTACTTGAATCTTGTCCTTCTTTTGGTATCAAAGTTATGTTCGCCTCTTTCCATGAATCTGGCATTTTTCTATTTTGTAAGATATCATTCATTGTCTGTTGTAATGGAATACTTATTACATCTTCTAGACATTTATAGAATCTCCCAGTCAAACCATCTGGACCTGGTGCCTTATTCAGCTTAACTCTCTTTATCGCATCTGCCACTTCTCTAGGCATGATCCTTTCATTTAAAATTAATTTCTGATCTTCCAAAACTTTTGGTAAATTTTGCTTTACCAAATATTCCTTTATTTTTGCTGGTTCTACCTTCTGTCTTTTATATAAATTTGTATAATAATTTACAATTAATTTTTGTATATCTTCCTGTTCTGTACATATTTTCTCTGTTTCTTGTAACTTAGAGATAATTCTTTTCTCCCTCTCTTTCCTCAGTTTATAAGCTAAAAATTTTCCTGGTTTATTAGCATGTTCAAAATACCTTTGTTTCGCATACTTCATTTTAATTTCTATTTCTTTTGTTATCATCAGGGATAGTTGACTCTGTAAAATTTTAATTTGTTGTAAAACGTTTTTGTCACCAGGTGTCCTCCTCAACTCTTGTTCTTTCTTCTTCATCTCTTCTTCAATCTTTTGAAACTTAATTTGTCTCTTTTTAGTCCATTCTGCATTTTTTTTGTATAAAATATCCTCTTATAAATGCTTTACTTGCATCCCAAACCATTCTTACTTCTGTTCCTTTATTCATATTTAACTCAAAAAAGTCTTTTAGTTTACTCTTAGCTTCTTCTATTATCTCTTCTTTCTGTAATAACAGTTCATTCAATCTCCATCTATAAGTTTTAATTTTCTTCCTTATGGCCATCGATATCGGATTATGATCTGAAATAGATTTTGTTAAAATCTCTGCTTTGGAAGTTCTAACAGCTATATCCTTTGACACCCAAAACATATCAATTCTTGAACTTCATCCATGTCTCTCTGAATAATGTGTGAACTCCTTAGAGCTCCCATTTTTCTTTCTCCATATGTCCAAGACCCCTAAAGTCTCCACCATTTCAAAAAAACTTTTAGGTAATTTCCCTTGATTGTGCTTTATTTCTTTTTCGGAACCTTTATCACTCAGTGGGGAGACAACTCCATTCCAATCGCCCAACAAGCAAAAACTACTATAAGAATAATTTGCCAACAAATCCATCAAATATCTAAAAAAATCCCCTTTTTGTTGATGTGGTGTATACACCCCCAATTTTATCCCATCTAGTGTTACTTCCACTGCCACCCCTCTTCCTTTGTCATCTGCAAATATTAATTCTGGCTTCAAATATTTTTTAAAATATAAAACCACCCCATTCTTCTTGATGTTGGTTGAAAAAAATTCTTCTCCCAAATTTTTCTGAATCAAAAATTTTGTATCTCCTTTTTTTATATGGGTTTCTTGAAGGCATATCACATCTTGATTAAGTTTTTTCAAATAATGGAATACTCTTTTTCTTTTTTGCGGAGCATTAGCTCCATTAATATTCCATGATAAAAATTTGTAATCCATCTTTATTGTTCACAGCTTGCCATTGCACTGTCCATCCCTTCATCTTCTTCTTCTTCTCTTCCATCCTTGAATCTTCTCAGGAACTCTTTTGCTTTCTGGATTGTATCCAATCTATAGGTTTTTCCATGAAGTTTAACAGTCACGCCTTCTAATTTTCCCCACCTAAAGACAATCTTCTGTTTCTTCAGCACCTCCACCAGGAATGCATAACTTTTCCTTTTCTGCAAAATTCTCAGCGGAATCTCCTTTAGCACAATAATGTGCGCTCCTTCTACCTTGAGTCTTGATTTAGCATGTTGCTGTAGAACTTTATCTCTTGTTCGTTGCCTCACAAAATGCACCAAGATATCTTTTGGCACTTTCTTTACTACTGCATATCTTGTATTAATTCTATATGCCTTATCCAAATCCAGATCCAATTCATCTCGTTCTATTTGTAGAAATTCTGACAGAATGTGTACCATTCTATCTCTTGTATCTTCTGCTTGTTGTTCTGGAATTGCACGAAACCGTAGGAAGCTCTGTTTTCTCTCTTGTTCAGCCAGCGCCAACATATCTTGAATCTTGCAGCTCTCCATTTCAAAATGCATCACTTTATCTTCCTGGGTTTTCATCTTGATATTTATCTCTTGCAGATCACCTTTTATTTCTTTCACAGCTACATCTAGCTGGTATAGTTCTTGTTTCAGCTCCACCTTCATCTTTTGAAATTCTTCCTGCAAAGTTCCCAATTTTGCATCGAATTTATGTTCCCATCTTTTAAAACATTCTTCCAGTGTTTCCGTTGGTCTTTCTGTTCCAGGTGACTTTGGAGGTGATTTTTTTTCTAATGTATTCCCTCTTCTTCTTGTAGCCATATTTCTAATTTTCACCAAATGGCACTCTTTCACTTACTCAGTTCAACTTCTTTTCCTTCTCTTTGAAACCAAAAACAAAGACTCAACTTCTTAAAATGTGTGCAGGCGGCAAATACCAACCAACATAATTATTTTTCAATCTTTTTTCAATCCTTCATGATGACCTTCTGCCCGGAAATAATTGTTTGTCCGTCTTTGTACAGTTCCAAACCGCAGGAATTCAAAACAAACAATTCAAAAGCAAAACAAGTCTCTTTCTCTCATTAAAACAGTTTATGGATATCTCCCCAAAATGTTTCTTCACTACTTCAATCTTCCGTAAGTACCAACGTTACTTAGTATTTTCGCTTAATATTTTCACTGTAGTATATTATCTTCCTTCCAAATTATATCCTTTTCACAACAAATCTTCTGTTCTTAAATTAACTCGTTATCTTAGCTTATTTCTTCAATTCTTACTGCAGTTCCTCGCCACTTGCATAAAGCAAAGCAAAAGTATAAGCGGGAGGGGGCTTGGCTTACATTCCGGCTGATTTTTGAGCTCGTTGTTGATCCGTTTCTTCCACGCTCAAACCAAAACAAACTCGAAAAGCCTACGCTCTCCGAGAAAGTAATGGGAGCGATCCGAAGATATGTGGTTTATCTCATTGCACACCCTTTTAATCCAGGGGTAGAGTAATTAAGTCCATCAGACGTGCTCCGTCGGTATAGAGCAACCGACCAAGCTGTCAGCCAGCCATTCCTCTCCAACCCGATCCTAGCATTATTGTTGATCAAAAAGTAACCGAGATCAGACTTAATTGCATTTTGTTTAACGTAGTCACAAGAGAAATTATCTTTGAGCCTATTGATCATCCTAGGGGAAACATGCACTAAAATAATTCAGTGTAAACTGTTATAATGCATCAATTAAAAAAAGTTCACGTTTTCTTAAAAATAAACAGAAACAGTTGCTGATTGTGACACAAATTACTGAAGTTCCTAATCAAAAAGACATAAAATGTCTGCTTAAAGGAAGCCAAGATCTCCTTATTAAATACGGTAACTCATTTACTGCATAAGATACCAATCAATGGAAAAACTTAATTAGTCCTTGGAGTGCTTTCAAATCAGAAGAGTTTTCTTAATTTTTTAGCATTCTGTAGAAAGAGCAATAATAAATCGCTCCATTGTACAAAATATGGCACTTTTTAAACAACATGACATGTACAAATGTCATTGCAAAAAAGATCCCCCTTCACTTCAGCTGTCATTTCCTCATAGCCCAATCCTATTGAGCATAGCTTTTTGCATAGCTTTTTGCAACAGCATAGCTTTTTGCAACAGCAGAAGCAAGTTCCACTGTTGCAAAATGGCTGACGATGGAGTGCGAGGTGACAGCACTCTCTGTCCACCAATGGACCGCCAGCCACCTGCCAGAGCAGGTGAGACAGCAGAGGGGGTGGGGAGGGGTGAAACTGGGGGTGAAAGGGGAGGAATGGGGTGGGGAGGCTGCAGGAGGGGTGGATCCGGTAGTGATTGCACGCACCGGATCCTATCCCCTTTTCTGCAGCCTTCACACCCCCTTTCTCTCCTCAGACTTGCCCCAGCAATTTCGCTGACATAGGTCCAAGGAGACCCATTGCTGAGCAGAAGCCTTATAATGGTATAAGGGGACACTTTGTCCTGTGAGGTCTCCCAATCTGCTCCCCCCACTGGATACAGCACATCTGTTTTTGGTGTGGCTGCACCAGTGGGGGGGGAAGGATAGGTTTGGGTTTTTAGTGTTTGGTTGCCTTGAAATGCCCCAGGCCCTGCTTTTCCATGGATTTGGTGGCAATGTTGTGGCAATAATAATCCATATTTGAATGTTAGCCTTTAAGTGTTTCAGCAACACTATGATATATACCCAGCAGCTCCTAGATACTGTTGTCATGCTTAACAGCTAATGATTATCTAGATCAGGGGTTCTCAACCTTTGGAGGCCCGGGTACCCCCATCACGGTCCAATTTTCTGAAGTACCCTTGCTAATTAATTGCTAATTAATTGGATTAATTATACAGTATTTATACAGTATTTTACTGTATTGTATTTTACAGTACATAAGAACATAAGAACATAAGAAGAGCCCTGCTGGATCAGGCCAAAAGCCCATCTAGTCCAGCTTCCTGTGTCACACAGTGGCCCCACCAGATGCCTCAGGGAGCACACGAGACAACAAGATACCTGTGTCCAGTCGCCACTCCCTTGCACCTGGCACAGAGAAAACCCACTTCTAAAAAAAAACCAGGAGGTTGCTTATGGCTTGTAATCTGTAATGGTCTTTTCCTCCATGAATTTGTCCAAACCCCTTTTAAAGGCATCTAGGCCAGGTGTCATCACCACATCCTGTGGCAAGGAGTTCCACAGATGAATCACACGCTGGGTAAAGAAATATTTTCTTTTGTCTGTTCTAACTCTCCCTCCACTCAATTTTAGTGCGTGTCCCCTGGTTCTGGTGTTGTGCGAGAGGGAGAAGAATTTCCCTCTATCCACTCTCTCCATCCCATGCATAATTTTATAAGTCTCAATCATGTCCCCCCTCAGGCGCCTTTTTTCTAGGCTGAAAAGCCCCAGACGCTGTAGCCTTTCCTCGTAAGGGAGGTGCTCCAGCCCACAAATCATTCTGGTCGCTCTTTTCTGCACCTTTTCCAATTCAACTATATCCTTTTTGAGGTATGGTGACCAGAACTGGACACAATACTCCAGATGTGGCCTTACCATCGATTTGTACAAAGGCATAATGATATTGGCCATTTTATTCTCAATCCCCTTTTTAATGATCCCGAGCATGGAATTGGCCTTCTTCACAGCCGCCGCACACTGGGTCGACACTTTCATCGACCTGTCCACCAGCACCCCAAGATCTCTCTCTTCATCCGTCACAGACAACTCAGAACCCATTAGCGTATATGTGAAATTTTGGTTTCTTGCCCCAATGTGCATCACTTTGCACTTACTTACATTGAAGCGCATCTGCGATTTTGCTGCCCATTCTCCCAGTTTGGAGAGATCCTTCTGGAGCTCTTCACAATCCCTGCTGGTCTTTACCACCCGGAAAAGTTTAGTGTCATCCGCAAACTTGGCCACCTCACTGCCTATCCCCAACTCCAGGTCATTTATGAATAAGTTGAAAAGCACCGGTCCCAAGACCAATCCTTGGGGCACACCGCTTTTCACCTCTCGCCATTGTGAAAATTGCCCATTGACTCCCACTCGCTGTTTCCTGGTCTTCAACCAGTTCCTAATCCACAAGAGGACCTGCCCTCTTATTCCCTGACTGTGGAGTTTTCGCAGGAGCCTTTCATGAGGGACCGTGTCAAACGCCTTCTGAAAATCCAGATATATAATATCCACGGGTTCGCTCGCATCCACATGCCTGTTGACCTTTTCAAAAAATTCTAACAGGTTTGTGAGGCAAGACTTCCCCTTGCAGAAGCCATGCTGACTCTCCCTCAGCAGAGCTTGTTCTTCTATGTATTTTAAGATTTTATCCTTAATGAGACTTTCCACCATCTTCCCTGGGACAGATGTTAGGCTGACCGGCCTGTAGTTTCCCGGGTCCCCCCTCCTTCCTTTTTTAAAGATTGGTGTGACATTAGCTATCCTCCAATCCTCTGGCACAGTGGCTGTTTTAAGGGACAAGTTGCATATTTGGGTCAAGAGGTCAGCAACTTCATTCTTGAGTTCCTTCAGAACTCTTGGGTGGATGCCATCCGGGCCTGGTGATTTATTGATCTTTATTTTGTCAATTAAGTCTGAGACATCTTCTCTTTTAACTTCTATTTGACTTAATTCTTTAGTCAGGGGAGATCGTTCTGGCAGCGGTATTTGCCCGAGGTCTTCTGCCGTGAAGACAGATGCAAAGAACTCATTTAATTTCTCTGCAGTCTCCAAGTCCCCTTTTATCACCCCTTTCTCTCCCTCACCATCCAGCGGACCCACCGTTTCCCTGGCAGGTTTCCTGCTTCTAACGTATTTGAAGAAGCTTTTATTATTCCCTTTTATGTTGCCTGCCATACGTTCCTCAAAGTCTTTCTTGGCCTCCCGTATCATCTTTTTACATTTCTTTTGCCACAGTTTGTGCTCCTGTTTATTTTCCTCATTAGGGCAAGACTTCCATTTACGGAAGGAAGCTTCCTTGCCTTTTATAGCCTCCTTAACTGTGCTTGTTAGCCATGCCGGCATCCTCCTGGACTTGGTCGAGCCCTTCCTCCTTTGTGGGATACACTCCCGCTGGGACTCTATGACTGTTGTTTTAAACAGCCTCCATGCACTCTGGAGCGATTGGACTCTTTTTACCTTCCCTTTCAGCTTTTTCTTAACTAGTCTTCTCATTTTGGGGAAGTCTGCCCTTCGGAAGTAAAATACTGTATATACAGTAAAATACTGTATTACTGTATAAATTATGCAGTATTTTACTGTATAGTACTGTAAAAAAGTATTAAAACAATTTTAAATGTGAAAAATGTCTTATTTCTCTCTCTCACACACACACTCTGTGTGTGTGTGTGTGTGTGTGTGTGTGTGTGTGTGTGTGTGTGTGTGTGAGAGAGAGAGAGAGAGAGAGAGAGAGAGAGGAAGGCCCAACACAAAAATCAGAGACACAGAAGGGGGGATTGCATTTTCTCAACTACAAAAACTACATTTTCTCAACTACAGCTAGGTATTTCATATTTATTCCTTCTAGTAATGCTTTTAAAAATAAACAAAAGAAACCTAAAGAATTAGTTCTTATTGCAAAACATCCTGAATAGATTCATGACCATTCCAGTGTATGGCGTGAAATAAAATTGAGTTTTTGTACACATTTCCAACAAATAGCCACAAACAATGAACTACACACAAACTGTGTCAGAACCATTGCGAGGGTCTGAAGATGCCCACAAAGTTGAACCTTGCAGACCACGGCCAACAAAAACAAACCTTTGTGAACAGTGTATTTTCTCTTAAGAGTTCAAACTTTTGTGGGCACAACATTACTCAGCCTATTCAGCGAAGTAGGAGTGTTCAATATTTTGAGATCTTGTAACCGAATGATTACAACATCACAGAATTCGGCATGCATTACATATGACAAAATACATTCTGCAGTGCAATCCTTTGCATGTCTACTCAAAAGTAAGTCTCATTGAGTTCAGAGGGACTTACTCTCAGGTAAGTGTGTATATTATTGGAGCCTTGGTGTAGAAGGAGAAAAGTCTTCATATTTGGAGTTGTCCAAAACTATGTCAACATTATAGAACTCTTTGCAAAAGAGAGAGAGGCTGAAGAGGTACTGACCAAATGTCACTCAGTTCAATTTCACGACGCAATTTTGAAAGAAAGTTTGTTTCCAGAAAAAAACTGGAAAAAGTGGGTGTTTTTTTAGAAAAGCCACTGGGTTTATTTGATTATGAAAATCAAATTTCTGTGGTCATGACGTTCTAACCTTAGGATAAAACCCAATAAATCTCCAAGACAAACATGATGTTCTTCTAAGATTATATTTTGTGACATAAAACTACATTTACAAGCAAGGTGATATGTACTCCTCCATATCAACGAAACAGGTCTTCATTAATGTGCCTAGTATTTTCTGTTTAAAGGGTTTGCATTACTTGAACAATGCTAAAGGCCATATTATAAATGCATATTAGTCCAGAAGGTCACAAATAATTTGTGCTGCTTGTAATGTGTACAGCAGATGTCAAACCACTGATTTCACACTGTTCTTATGAACTTGCTGCACTCAAAGAAGGGAAACACACACACGTACACACACACACACACACACACACACACACACAGAATCAGACACAGTAAAATTCTGGGACTTATACATTATATCCTCACGAAACATAATTAATGTCAGTTCCTCTTTAATTGCCCCCTTTGCGGGTCAAAGATTCGGGGTCAGACCACTGCACAGGGAACGTTTGATTGCATGGTATGGTATTATATCAGATCCCAAACTGCATATGGGCTTAAAAGACTGTATTTTCTGTATGCAACATTTATTATTTTATGCACTGTTGAAACAAGCATATTGATATGAACTGCATACATATGTGGAATTAGAAAAAAATGTACTGACGTTGAAGCTCAACGACAAATTCAATATAGAATACAGCCCAAAGATCTAACACAATTCACCACCTTGGTTTATAGCACTCTGAGATAGTGATAAAAGCGTAACAAGATAAAAAGGTTTTTGCTGGATCAGACAGGCCTTTGCTATTCATGGGCAGCAAAATGGGAGACTGTTTCAGGGGAAGGGGAGCAAAATTATTTCATCATTTTTGAGGTGCTAGTGGTGGTGGATATCCTGGCTTTTTACATTTTCTTTTACATCACACTTCTGTGAGCTGGGAACACTGCAAGTCCATGTGGCCATTTCTGACCAGCCACCATGTTTTTCCCAGAATGCCCATCAGAAAGATATTTTGTCAAAGATGCAGAGGAGGTATAAACAAAGGTAAAGGGGGAAAATGTCTTGCCGCCACTAACCAAAAATAACCCCCCCCAAAAAAAATGGTAGGCATGTTGTCCCACTCCTCAAAAGACCTGACTTTCATCCCTCCATCCTCCAGGAGCCCAGATGGCACTTCCAAAATTCACTGAAAGTACTCATGAGAGAATTTTCAACTCTGATTTCGGACCATCTAATCCAAGGGTGGCCAATCTTCCACCATTAGGGCCTCTGTGTTCTTAAGAGTTGTGCAGAAGACAGAATCTTGGCAGCTGCAATTGCTGATGGTGCTGCTAAAGCAGCTGCACCTGCTGAAATTCCCTCACCTATGCAACCATTTAAAGAGCCAGCATTCATGTTAAAAGGTTGGCCACCACTGATCTAATCCAATGTCCTGTTTCAAGCACTGACCAGATGAGATGTTTCTGGGAAGTCCACGGGTAGAGCACGGGGGCAATAGTCCTATTCCCCCCCCCGCACTGTTTGCCTTTGAATCAGGAAATTCCAATGAACTATTATGGCTCATAACTGTTGCTAGATCTGTCCTCCACCAAAGATGTGCCAATATCCTTTATGTGATGTAGTTATGATGTCACATAGCGATGTTTTGGTATTCATCAGCTCTCACGGAATTGTACAAAGGGCATCAGGCACGCCGCTAGAAGGTTCTCCTGCTCAGTGTACCAGACTGCTGTAAAGGGAGAATGCAAAAGGTGAAATTCCATGTTCCTAACCTTCATGTAGATTATCTTGCTGATATTTACTTTTCCTTAGAAGCACCTTTAACATGGTATGCATGAGACTGTTTATTCTCTGTGTTTTTCTTGTGACCATAAAATAAAGTGCTGGGGTGATTTTTTTTCTGTTTGTTAGTTGTTGCAGAGACATTTGCTTCTGTGCATCGGTCTCAGTTTCATTTCCAGGGATATTGTTGCTCCTGCTGTTGCCATGATATACTAGCAAGGATAGGTAACAGCAATTTGCTCATTGACATTGGTGCTAAATCTAGGCTCTCATAATTTACTACCTGAAAGCTAGATTTATCCACAAAGAGGGAAAATTATTGCGGTAGATGCGGCACTGTCACTTACTGTTTATGATCGCTACATGCAAGTCAGAAGAAGCAATGCCTTTTTATATTGGAATTCAACAAAATGGGATCGCTGGCTTCTCATCTTTTAGCCTTTCTTGGTTTTGTAGCATGTCACATTTTTGCCCTGCTGGGTCAAAGCTTAAACATGAAAAAATAAAACAGTCAGTAATTCAGGAGCCAAAGCCTGTAATTGTGAACCCAACATGTCCTTTGAGTAACTGGGCTTCTCTAGTCTTCTAAATGGAGGAAAATAATATGGTCGAGGTGTAATCCTTCCATACGTAAGGATAGTTCCAAGATTACCCTAGTGCAGGGGATCTCAACCAGTGGTACTAGCACCACCAGTGGTACTTTGGCTGACTGCTGATGGAACTCGGACTGCCGGAGCACAGGAACATGGCGCTTTCGGCGGTGCATTTTTGCTCCTGAGAGGCTCCTGCCTTTGGCCGAGACTCTCAGGAAAGCAGAGAAGGGCACTAAAACCTGAAAAACTGATGTCATCGCCAGTCACTTCCGGTGTTATGCAGCAGGAGAGTGGCGCTGGAGGTGGTACTTGGCCAGGAACCATTGCAAGGGTTGAGAATCCCTGCCCTAGTGTACTGCTTGTACAGAAATCCATGCATGCACCCCATGTGCAGGAGTGAACATGGGGAAGGATTGTGTCCTTTGTTTATTGGTGACTAATGGCCCAATCCTATCCAAAGGAAAGGCAAGGAGAATGTGCATTCTGTTGGCGCAGACTGCCGCAAAGCAGCCATAATGCGCTTTGTGGCAGCACTATCAGCTAGCACCGGCGGGAAGGCCAGAGATTTCCGGCACATGCTGGCAGCATCAGGAGGCCCATTGGAGCAGGTAAGCCCAGTGCACGGGGTGGAACGGGACAGAGGGAGGGTAGGGCGCGGGTGGAATGAAGAGGAGATGGGGCGGGGTATGGGCAGATCAGGCCCGTTTCAGTGGCAGTGGTGCACGCCAAATCCAAACCCCTTTTCAGGCCAGATCCACCTGCATGGAGTAACGTAGACTTGTGGCAGCGATATCCCTGGTACAGGTCCAAGTTTCCCCATGGCAGTTGCTGGGGCATACCCTGGGGAAAGGGGACAAATGTTACCTCCCTTACACCGAGGAGTCCTTCAGCAGCTGAAAAAACCCCGCAAGATGCAGTGGAAGCTGCACCAGCACCACTGCGTCACCACACAGAGATTTAGGTAGGATTGGGCTGTTAGTTTCTCCATGTTCTTGTTTCATTTCAATGCAAAGTTAAAGTGAAGCAAGTTTAGAACACGTGAATTAACCGAGTCAGTTATGGTGTCATTAACACAATAATGGATAGAGACTTGTATGAGTACACTGAAGTAGTGAAATAATTACATTTCTAATATATTCTAGCAATATTGTCTGATTTACCTACTGTATAATCCTTTTCAGAACAAGCTGTTTCATTTGACTTACTAGAAACACTAACAGTTGATTATTTTCTCCTCCACGTTCGCCAGGAAATACTGTATATAATAAAGGCTGTGAATTGCATAGTCATCAGATTAAGCTTTCCAGAACAAGAATATACCCATGCAAAATATGTTTTTAATTATTTCCAATTTGATTCGGAAAATAAGTAATGATCAGCCACTGAGTTATGCCTGCAAATTGGGAAAAGAGGCACCTTTCAAAGTGGTGTCCTCATATATGTAGTAGGGGGAGAGCAACTGTCCATCTTCACCCCAGCATGGCATCTTTTCCAATGGCTGTTGCGAGTGTTTCTTCTGTCGTCGTTGCCCCCCCCCCCAATTGTGAGTCATTTGTGGTCAGGGAACCATTTACTTATTTGTTTAGATAAGTAAACCACTTTGTGAACTACTTTTTTTTTTGAAAAGCGATCTATAACTATTAATAATGATAACCACACTCTTCTCTATGTAACACATAAAATGAAAGGTCTATGTTGTGGACATACACATTCCATCGAGATACTTCTGCTAAGGAACCCTCTAAAGCAACTGGCAGCCCAATCCTAACGAAATCCTTGCACGGTGATGCAGTGGCACTGGCGCGGCTTATCCCACAGGGGATTTCTGGCTGCTGGAGATCTCCTTATGGTAAGCCCAGAGCCACTATGGGCCAACTCCTGCACCAGTTCAATTGCTGGCGCATGACCATGTTAACCCAGGAAGGCGGATCATGCCCAGGAAGGGGGTCAGGATTTGGTGCCATCTGCTGCTGCCAAACCTGCCCCCTTCTGGGGCTCTATTCACTCTCTCCTCCACCTCTACCCCCTGCACTGTTTGACCCCCTCCCTGCCTCCCTCCATCCCCCTGAACTGGCTTACCTGCACTGGTGGATCTTCAGCCGTCTGCCAGCACACGGGAGGCCACTCCGGCCTACCCCCCCAGCCAACCTGCAATGCACACCAGCAGAGGCTGCTTTTTGTCTGCTGTAAAGCAGCCTCCAACGGCACAACACTAGTTACGCTGGCGGTCACAGGGGATCGGATTGGGCTGTGGGTCTTATCAGTGAGTGAGATCCAATGTGATCAAAAGTGGTTTACCTTTGAATTATCTGATAGATAATGTAAAGGGCCACAAGGCTTGTTGTGTGTACAAGGCCTGAGTTATACTTGGGAAACCTCAAACTGTATGCTTCTTGTTTTGAGGAGTCGTATTACTCAGAGTAACTGCAGGGGTAACATCAGAGACTGGTCAGGTTGGAAATTGTCTTGAATTCCATCTGGACAGGCTTACTTCTTGATCATTAACAGGAGTGCTTGTGGCAGTGCCCAATATGCTATCAGGGTAGTGGAACACTCGGGGGGGGGGGGAGGTAAAGTGAAGGGCTTTGCCCCTGCTCCCTGAGCAACCTGGGGCCCAGCACAACATTATGTGACTTTCCTCAAAAAGCCTCAGAGTTTTGAGAAGGGAAGCTCTCCAAATTCACAATGAATTTTACAATAGGACTACTACTACTACTACTACTACTACTACGCCCTCACAAAATTTCACCAGTCTCATTGAAATCCATTTGAAATACTGTACCATGGAATATTGCCTGAGAAGGAACTCAAATGTTTGCGGGAACTCTTCTCCTGTCCTGACCTTGGCTAAGGTTATGTTTACGACACAACATCATATATGTGATGCAATGTTAAATTTATTGGAAGCAGAACGACATCTCCTCTGAACTTTCATCACGCTCAGCTGAGGACACTGGGTGCAAATAGTTTAAACAAAAGCTCCAGTTCAAAGAATATTATATTTAAATTAACTGTAATTGAGATTCCAATCCCATTTTAATTTGTTTAAACTATATGCACATTTTAATTTATGTTGAACATCTGTTAGCATTACAGGAAACATGCCCTTCATAACCTACCTCACAGGATGTCTGCTTTATGGGAGGTTAAATTAGACTCTTCCTTTTAACTTTATTATACCATTCCCTAGAAGCTATATTGTCTGGCATATTATACAAACAAATGATCCTATGGTTTGAGTAGCTACATGGAGGTAAAGATTAATAATGAAAGTGGAACTTACTGTCAAGTTGCCCAGTACTAGGCTTACCAGATCTTCAACCGGGACAGAGTGCTAGACCTTTAGGAGAAGGAATGTGGACAGGTGTAGCTTGTTAAGTCCTAGAGCACAATCCTAGGCATGTCTACTCAGAAGCAAGCACCATTGTGTTCAGTGGGGCTTGCTTCTGAGTAGACATGCCTAGGATTGTGCTTTAGGACTTAACAAGCTACACCTGCCCACATTCCTTCTCCTAAAGGTCTAGCACTCTGTCCCGGTTGGAGATCTGGTAAGCCTACCCAGTACCTCACTAAGCATGCATCATAAAATTTTGAACCAATTGTTTTTCTTTGATTTTCTTTGATTTTTGTTACTATATGAAAGAAACAAAACAAAGAGCCCAATCCTATTCTTCCCCCCCACCAATGCAGTGGTACCAAAATGGCTACTGCTGCATCCTGTGGAAGGGAAGTTGCAGGGGTCTCCTCTGGGTAAGGGATTAATCATACCCGGGGGTAAGACTCTGAGGCGCAAGAGAGTCTACTTGGACCAGCACTCGCTAAATAGCTGGCGCAGGTCCACATGGACACACACCCCAGGATTGGGTCTGGGAAGAGGGTTAGGAATTAGCTGCCACCAAACCCGCCCCCTTCCCAGACCTGATCCATCCTTCCCACCCCGCCTCCCAGTTGCTGTCTCGTTTCACCCTCCCGCCTGACCTGCCACCTTACCTTTGGCAGTGGGCAGCTCTGGATCTGCTGGCATGGGCGGGAAGGGTTTTAGATTGTTTTAGATTGTGAGTCCCTCTGAGACATGGAACCATAGTCTTATTCCTTTGCTATGTAAACTGCATTGACTTTTTTTTTTGCTGTTGCTGCTGTTGAAATGTTGTGTATAAATCTTTATCTTTTCTGTGGGAAAGCAAGTTTCCTCTCAAGAATAGAAATTTCTATGATTTTCCCAGTGAAAGTAATTTCTGACAATTGCCTCCCCAAGTGGAATGAAGATGGTACAATCCTTGGTAAGGCTTGTCTGTGTCAAGTAGGCAGGCTTGAATCAGTTCATCCCTGTCTGCTTCCCAGTTATTCTTACCTCAACTTGCACTCCTGTGATCTTTGATTTTTAATGGTTTCTAAATCTCCCTCGGTTCATGATTACCAAATACCAAAGTAGTGACTTGTACAGCTGCAAAATTAAGGCTGGGCCAAAAAGGAGGAGGAGAAGGGGGCACTTTTTCAGTAGCATTGAGTAGCATGCCTCCCTTTTGGCATTTTTAAAAATATTATTTTGAAAGTAGATTAAAAGTGTTATTCAGACTGAAGCCAATGATTTCTGAGTTGGCTTTGCTTGTACTCAGTGACATCATCATATACCTAAATGTGTTTGGCTATGAAGGGTTTTGTTGTCATTTTATTAACTACTTCCCTAATTGACTGGCCTCATCCATATGACAGACCCAGGGAACATTGCCCTGACTCTCAATTGACTTTGTTATTCTCAGTGACATCATCACCTAGCCAAATCAGAATGGTTATGGACAGGGTGACCAGATACAGTGGAGGACAAAGTGCCTATACAGGTGTCCCTCCCTTAATGACTGCTCACTTAATGACAATCCGCATATATGACGGAGGTTCCCAAAGTGTAAACAAAGACTTAAAGCACAGTACTATATTTTAAATGTAAAAAATAAATGTTGTCTTTAACTCTCTGTGTTTGGGTGTGTGTTTCTACCTCCATTCAGGTAGAAATCTTGTGCTTTGTCTTACACTCATAATGTACACTGTATTTACCATCCATTCCCTAGTACAACTCCACTGTGTTACATTGAGGACTCGCTTAATGACAATTTCACTATATGATGGGTTTTCCAGAACGTATCCCTGTCGTTAAGCAGGTGATACCTGTACTGTACCTTTAACAACTGTAGAGAAGAGGGAATTTTGGCAGGTGCAGCTCATCATGGAAGGGTGTAAAAAACTGCACCTGCCAAAATTCCCTCTTCTCTACAATGGTTAAAGGTACAGCATATCTCTCTCCTGCGTGCATTCATGCACACATTTTCTTTTGGGTTCACACTAATGCTTCATGTCAGACCTGAATGACATGTCAGACAAAGCTGAATGAATCCCAAATGCCACATATTGTGGTCTGTTGAATGTTCGGCAATGTCCCTGCTTTAGCAGACCCAAGCAAGCAGGAGGTTGAAAAATGGAAGTTTATCAAACCAACTCAATATAGTATTGCAAAGCTGCATTCACCTTGGTGAGTCACTACTTGAGAAGATCTCACGCATTGGGAGAGGAAAGGCAGTTTGACCGTAACATTTTGAAGGGAAACCAGTGCTATATGAAGTAACATATATGAAAGGCAAGAAGAAGTCGGATGTGGTGTTCACAGTATGCAAGAGGAAGTTTTGGTATTGCTAGACAAACCTGACTGCAAGTTCCAAATTTGTATCTGGAGGAAACTCAGCAGATGTTTTCTCTTAAGATTTTGGTAGAGTATTTGATACTGTGTCTTACAAAACGTAGCTTTGGAGAATTATGGCAGGCTGCACTGGGTATGAATGCTTAACTGTTTGTTGAAAGAAAACTGGAACCGGCTTCAGACACAACGA
This sequence comes from Plestiodon gilberti rubricaudatus, assembly GCA_026170595.1. NCBI lineage: Eukaryota > Metazoa > Chordata > Lepidosauria > Squamata > Scincidae > Plestiodon > Plestiodon gilberti. The sequence continues at coordinate 46,649,257 of JANXHW010000002.1, forward strand.
TGCTGGACAAATAGCCGTGTCAATGCAATTAGAAATCGTGCTTTTCCCTTGTGGGGCAGGGATCTTGCCTCTTTCCTTTTGTTATTGTATATTTGCATTTAATGGAATGAAAAGGGAATAAGCAGGAAGAAAGCAAACTCTTAAGACCACAAGCAATGTTTGTCACATTAGGATGATTTGCATTAGACCAATGATTATCAGCGCAATCCTATCCAACTTACACCACCGGTGTAACCAGTGGTGCAGCGAGAATGGGAGGCCCCAGAACGGAAAGGCGATTCAAATCCACTTTGAATCCCCCTTTGGAGAGTATTTGAATCCCCTTTCCGTTCTGGGTCCTCCCATTCTCTCTGCACTGCTGGTTACACTGGTGGTGTAATTTGGATAGGATTGTGCTGTTTAACTAGATATCTATTTGGTGAGATGTATGGATACCAGCCCTGGCTAACTGGGTTAAGAGGCACCTTTAAGTGGTGGCTCTAAGTGGTGGCTCTCTTGTATTTAGTAAGGAGAGCGCAGATCTACCTCTCCATCTCACCACAGGTTCTTGCAGGTGACTCTTTGCTGGTGTCGCATGAGTGTGTATGAATGTGTTTTACAGTGTGAGCTTATTGGGACAAGCGACCCCCTTTTCATTTATTTTACCATGTAAATCACTTTTGTAAACTTTTTAAAGTGCTGCTGCACCAGCGCCTCGGGCCTTATGGTGGTGCGTTGCAAGATAGGATTAGGCCCGATACCATCTCAACCAAAATGTGAAAAGAAAAGGAATACTGTAGTTTGTTGTGAGTGGAATGTACACAGCAAAATGTATCCTGCAGAATAGTCTTTTGTTAAGGTGTTTTTGTCACCTTATTGAGTGAATGCCTGAGTCCTGAGCAGGCATGTTTAGGGGCGGGGGGACAAATAATTATTACTGTAGTAAACCATTATAATTGATACACTTACCTAGTGACTTCTGTTTAAGATCTTAATGCTATAAAACGAACCCTAACATTCATCAGGTAGGGGGAAATCTTATGAGGGAAGAAAATGCTTTGGACTCTGGCCTGCTAGGTAGCACGAAGAAAGAGAAAAATAACCGAAAAGAAAAGACACAGAAAAGAAAAAAAGGAATGACAGGTGAGAGAATGAGGTGATAGGAAAATAGAGTGAATTTGAGCAATAAAAAAATTGGAATCCATGGATGGGGTGGATATGGTATTGAGCACACACTGAAGCTGTTAATTATTGCTCCTGCAAACCTATCAAGAGGCTGCTTCAAGGACCCTTGGGTGTAAGAGTTTCTTCGGTTGGGTGAAGGAAAATGAGCAGCTTAACACCTGGGGAATATTCTCCTGAAACACTGTGAAGCAGGTAAGCCATTCAAATCACAGCATGTCGCTTGGATATGCACTGAGTTTTCTTTTCTGCTGAGGAATGAAATGTGCAGGTTTTTGTTAAGCAAGAAAAATGAGGACAGATCCTTCACATTTGGACGATTTCCTTGCAAACAGGCACACAATGCGTGTGCCGAGAGTTCATAATAAAGGGCACTCCTCACAAAGAACGCGTCTTCGGCATGCCCTATTGAAACACATGGTCAGTTACCTTTTTATTTATTTAGATGATCGGTTGTAACAAAAGGATACAAAGCTATACATAAACATACAAAGTTCATATATTATAAAAAATGCCAAGGCATAAGACGCAACCCTTTCTATTTCCACCGGCAACAAACAAATAAATTTTCAGCTGAGTGGACCAATAGTCTTGAGATGTGAATAATTCAAATATTTAGACCTAATCTCATTTATATAAGAGTTTAGCAGGTAGTGTGGTGGAACATCCACCCACATCAAGAGGAGATATAATGTTTCCCTTCCCCAGGAATTGGCAATCTATTACTTCAGAGGGCATCAGCTGGAAACAAAAGAAGGTCAATGCTCTCCTAAGAGGATCTTTGGTAAAATCTGATAGATAACTTTCATGTCAGGTTGGGCAAATACATCATTCACTTGGTTATTACAATGTGCTCTACTCACTTTTGGAGTAGCACTGCTAAAATAGACAACGTGAAAACCATAAGGTTGAATATTCAGTCCTCTGTTACTATGAATCTCCTTTCAAAGCTGTAAGGGGCATCTAATATAGTTCCAAGTGCTGTATTGTTCTTTTGAGTGCTTCCAGTCCAAGGTCCCTTAATGTCCCCAAGCTTTGGTTCCATACAATACTTGAAGGTGGACGTTTGTATCTAAAGCATAGGGGAGACTTGTCGGATCCCATCATGTCACCAAAATTGAATAATCCAGTTGACTCGCTGCTGCACTTTTAATCCGGGTGCTTGAAAGGATATTTTTCTAACCACACAAAACGGAGAACCAGTTTGGATGATACTTGAACTGTCCCTTTCAAACATGTGTGAGAAGAGAGTGGACATACCTGCTCCCCCCTTTCAGTACATCTTACAGTACTACTTACATGAGAGCTGCTCTCCTAGTTTAAATGCTACTTTAAAATAGTGCTTAAATGATGAGTAGTTTGAATGAGCCCCCCCCATGTGATAAGATTATACTGTGCCAGTAGGAAGGCAGCATGTGCATTCCCACATTCCTTTTCCATGTATTCATCAGGGTGTTTCTGAGTATTGTCTGAACTGGCCCAGAGTATAAATTCTCAAGTGTCAAATTTCTAATCTGGTCATCATTTTTTTCTCCATATTTGTTACTAGGTTTTTATGCAGTTGAGCTGTCTGACAGTAATTTCCCAAGGCTGCTAGCAATCACGGTCCAGTTGTACATACGAAAACATAAGGGTGACACCACTCTCTCTAGTAAGACAGACAGCTCTCCATGCCGGCGCCGCTTACTCCTGAGGTGCCATAAAAGTGCTTTCCAGCACTTTCGCAACACTCTAGGCCGGCAGAGAGCTCGCTCTGCCGGCCTATATTTGGGCAGGATTGCTCTCTATCAGCGCTATCCTATCCAACTTATACCACCGATGTAACCAGCAGTACAGTGAGAATGGTTACAAATCCCCTTTGAACTCCCCTTTGGAGGGGATTTGAATCCCCTTTCCGTTCTGGGGCCTCCCGTTCTTGCTGCACCACTGGTTACACCGGTGGTATAAGTTGGATAGGATTGTGCTGTATGTCTGTTTGGACAGGCAGTAGCTCTCCAGCATTCCAGACAGTGATCTTCCCCAGCCCCCCCCCCCCCGAAGTACCAGGAATTGTACCCAGGATCTTCTGCATGCAAAGCAGGGTTTTCTCCCCATGATGAGTTACACAATTATTGTTCAGTGCACTAGTGAATTGATGAATGGTGTCTCCCCAAATCACCCTTGGTATTTGCTGGTAGGTTACGCCGTGTTATGCATGCAAAGGGAACAATACATAATCATTGACTAGGGCTTTGTTTTGCTTATTTTTCTTAGGTACTACTCCTATAGAAAATTGCTTTTTGCTTTGCTCCATTGATACTGAAGGGGGTATAAGATTTAAGTGTCATCTAGATTTACTTGTTTATCCAGAAATCATATTTTGTATGTTAATTTCTTTCCTTCATTATTTGTTATCTGGTTTGTTTTTAATCATTGTCTTTTGCAGGAGGTAGCTGAGGTTCCCAGGAAGCACTATTTTGCTGTGATTTTATAATGTAAGGAATGATATTTTCAACACAATATTTTCCGTAAATCCATAGGCATTATTATCATATGTATTTTCACAGTCTGCTAGAGTGCCTTCATGTAACTGAATTAAATATAGTTTAATTAAATTAAAGTAAATTAAATTACTCATTAGCAGTAATAACTTTAAGCTTCAGGATGCATTTGAATTGGGCAGAGGATTTGAATACCTAGCTTAACAGCTCTAGTGTGGTACGAAATTAATTAGCATTATACATATCTTAGCTCTTTTCAAGACATGCACAGATGGGATAACAAAGCTAAAAAGATAAGGCGCTCTGAAAACCTTCTTTAATTTACTAATTAAAGAAGGTATTTGCTATTGTGAGCCGTTGAACTAAAACAAGATTAGTCATTGAAGGAAAAAATAAAAGCTCCATCTTGCAGGAGTATTTAGGACTGAATCCGTAATTATTTGACAATGTTATTTTACTAGAGGTCAAATTATTTTCTTTGCAATGAAAGTAGAAGCAAAGAAGGTATTATTCCTAATCTCAATGAGAGCCATCATTCCGAAAGAATTAATTGATGATAGGTACTGTAATAAAGGTAGACTAAGGAAGATGGTGAATTAGTTACAGTTTCTTATCTTGCGATGTGACCTATTTCATCAGATTTGAATGTGTGTTGTGTTGTATCACACTTGTTTCTCACTTTCCCTTTCCCTTCAAATATGTTTCAAAGATATTGAGGAAAGTAACCAGAAAACAGCTCAAGATATGCCTTTTCATAATTTGGGAAAAGTCAGATGCAAGTAAAAGCGTCTACAGATAAATTCCTGCCGCAATTGAAGATGACTGAGGCTTATTAAAAGAAAGAAGATAGGAGTAGATTGCTGGTAGTAGTTATGACTTTAACAGCCCAATCCTGTCTAGCAGGACACACCAGCTCAAATAAGGCTCCCATCGTATCCTGTGTAGGATGGGGCCTGAGCCAGTGGGGTAAAAGGTGTTTGTCCCTTTACTACAAGTAGAGCCCCAGTCACCCCAATGGGTCTACTCAAACGTGTGCCAGCTATTTTCATTTTTGAGCCAGCTGTGTAATGCCAGCCAGGCCTGGGAAGGGGGATAGTATTCAGGGGAGAAGGCCACCACCGATCCCTCCTCCCTCCGGGCCTTGCTGACCAATCCCAACTCCATTACGCCCTACCCAAACCCTTCCGCCGTGCTGTGGGGATTTATCTCTCCACCGCGGCGCTCCTCTGTTCTGTAGCGCCAGGCCTTTGGGTGACGCAAATATGCTTTCCAGCACATTTGCAGCACCTTAGACCAGCGAAGCACTCACTCCACCAGTCTAACAGTAGGATTGCACCGTAAATGTGGAGTATACAACCAGGAAAGAAATAATGTATTTTTTGCACTATAAATTAGTTTTATGTCAAAACCTTATTCACACATATTTTATGTGTGAATGCAAACAGCATCATCTATTTCTCAGAAAGCATAGAAGACAATAATGGGGAAAAAAACACGGCTCAATCCTATTACCCACCTTATGACAGAGGGGGTATAATGGGGAAGGGGATAAACAACATGGCAATTGACGCTGCTGAAAGCTGTGGTGAGGCTGGGCAGGGGGGCAGTTATTGGTGCCAATGGTGCTGCCAATATGCTATGCTACCCACCTGGAATAGCCATGTCCCCTTTGGTCAGCTTAGACTTGCACAATCCAAAGAGCTGGCGCAGCTCCAACTAGACCCATAGGGCAATAGGGAGCTTACCTTGGTTTAAGGGAACAATAGTCCCCTTATCCCAAGGAGGCCTCCTGATTGCCGTCTACTATAGAATGAATAGGATGCCCTCTTGCCATGGAATGGGTGCATCAGCGCTGGTGGCAGGAGATAGAATTGGGCTGTTCAACTGCAATCCTATATACCAGTTCTCAAACATTTTGGCATTGGGACCCACTTTTTAAAATGACACTGTATACACTTTCTGGGAGTAAGGAAACAAAATAGGACTTATTTCTGAATAAATCTGTATAAGATTGTGCTGTTATATCTTAACCCAGTGGTTCCCAAACTGGGAGGCGTGGCTCCCAGGGGAGCCGCGGAAACCAGCCAGGGAATCCTCACGGAAAACAGTGCAATGCCAATTGGCAGGCATCAACATAATGTAATGGGGAGCCATGGCCAATGGTCGCCAACGGTCAAGGGAGCCGCAGGTCAAAAAAGTTTGGGAAACACTGTCTTAACCCAAAGACTCACCCTCTTTATATCAAATTCAGTTATCTTCTGCTTTTGTGCTTAAAAATTCCACCTATTCCATAATGCCTATTCTACACTGTAGCGCTGATCCAGTTATGAGCAATACCCTCATGGAAACCAGGCATCTATGGGAGTATTTCTCTCTGGATGGGTTTTGCTTTTAAATGTTTCAATCCAATCTGTCCTGGAATATATCCATAATTTGGATGAGGTCCGTCCCAGCAGAACCTCCTTTTCTGCCTCTAATTCCAAAAGCCCAATAATTTCTTGACATGATACTTTGTGATTCTGGTTAGGGGCAGAAATGCAATATTCAGCAATCATATGATTACAAATGATCCCTTTTCCCAATAATATTGGTTACTTTTATCGATAAACCTGTTAGAGAAAGAAAAATGTATTAGCCCCCAAATAATAGCCACTGTCTTCTTTTTGTCTGCACTAACTGTAAAACTTGGTCCAAATTTAAACTATCCAGATACTCCTCATCTTCCTTTTAAACATGTGTGCTTCAAAAATCAAACTGAGCACTATTTTTTCAACAATTTGCATTTTCTCTCTTACCAGAAAACTTTGGTAAATTTATCAGATTATCTTTTGATAATTACTGGAAATACCTTTATTTTTACCATTTTCACTGGGAATATGCAATGCTGGGAACTGTCTGCTACAAAAATACCCTGAGGTGATGCAGTTTCCGCCATTGTGAAGACGACTGCTCCCCCCTTCTCAAAGTGACACAGCTGACAGTGTTGAGGGAGGCAACTACCTCAATCACCACTCTTTAAGCCCCATAAATCTGAGTGGGTGAGGCAGGCAATTCCCAAAGGGATTTCAGTCACAGACACCCTTGGGCCCCAAAGCCCTGAGGGACTGTTCCATCAATCCCCATTTAGCTGTAACAGACCCTCTAGGTGTTCATTCTAGGTTGTGCCCCCAGTACCCTCACTTATCTGCTGTTGAGACTAGGGACTATGCCAGGGGTGGCCAAACTTGCTTAACGGAAGAGCCACATGTGATAGATTTCAGATGCTTGAGAGCCACAATATTAAGAAGCATTTACATTCTCAAATATATTTACTCACTATGAACATTAAACTTATGTTTTAATCCGGTGGACTCTCAATTTATACCTGGTAAATAATTATAAAGCTTGACAATGTCTTATTTCCCTTTTATATTAATTGTGATGCAAAAAGGAGCTCAGCTAACATATTTCCGAGAGCCGCACATTATATGTCAAAGAGTATGGCTCAGGAGCCACATTTTGGCCACCCCTGGACTATGCTAATAAACAGCCCAATCCCAACGAAATCCTTCTCCCCCCCCCCCCGCCAATGCAGGCATCCCAATGGAGCGCACACTGCATCTGTGGGAGAAGGGCAATTGAAAAGGTCTCCTCGGGGTAAGAACTTTTTCTCAAACCCTGGAGAAAGCCTCCGTTGCTGCCATGGGATTCCTCGGATCTATGCCGGCTATTTAGCAGGCATGAATCCAAGGTGTGTAATGGTAGTGGATAGGGAGACAGAAGGGGTTAAGATACGTGAGTGCCGCTGATCCCTGGTCAGCCTCCCTCCCTGCCCTCTCCTCCACCTGGGAAACCCTTGTTCCTCCCCCTCCCCGCCCCATTCTGCCCCTGCCACCGTCAGATCTACCTTGCTGGTCCAGCAGCAGTCCTATTGTTTTGCAGCTGGATGCAGCAGAAATTAAAATATGTATTGTATCATTGACACTGCCTGCCTTGATATGACTTTGTGATTTAATGTATGTCTTACTCTGATACACGGTTAAGATTCGTGATGCTATTATTCCGATATCTTCCATTCAGTGTGTCTGTGTTTTGTTTTATGATGATGTTAGCCTCTTTGAGCTTCTTTTGAGAAGGAAAAGCAGAATACAAGTCATAAATGGAAATGAATAAAGGAAAACCTGGTTTCTCAGGTCCAGGTGGAGCTTTCTGTGCAATGAATTGCTGAACTGCAGCATTGTGTGTCTGTGCTGTGTATATATAGCCAGAAAGGTGTATACAATCATGTTGCATGTTATCAGAAGTTGCAATTGACAGGTGGCAAATATATGCAATTGTACAATCACAAACTCTATCAAAATAATCATCATCACTACTCATAGGTACTCTACAGTGTATGCAATGACTGCAGAGACAGACCCATAAAGGAAGACTTCAAGATTTGACACATTGCTGATAGCAACTGGCTATCAAGGGGGCTGATAGAGGCCTCCAGAATTAGTTTCCAACATGTCACCATTTTCAGACAGAGCAGTGGGATCAATTGCTCATTGCCTTGGAGAAGAAAGCTGAGATTAGGCTTTCCACAACTTAGCCTACTGTCAGTGTTACTTTACTTCTTTGACATGATGCTGCTACTTTTGCTCAGTGGAAAACAACAGTCTCTGAATCTTCAGGATAGGAAGTGAAAATGTACTTTCATTCTGTGTATTTTTCATTCCGCCTTGTATCCTTCGGAATGAAGCAAGAAAGCTATAGCCAAGAACAGTAACGTTCAATTATGTACACGGCCATATTCCATATGGAAGGCATCCCAGAAGTGGGCCACTTTATTAGCACAACACTCAGCACAACACTCTGGTGTGTCACAATGTGTATGTGTGTGTGTGTATGCACACGCACGCATGCATGCATACAATATAAGCTAATCCACAGGAGTGAAGGTGAACATTTCCAGTGTAGTACTGGCATGAAGACAAATCTATAGAAAACACAATAAAAATGCACTTAGGTGTAAAAAGAAAGAACAGTTCCTTTCTGCAATAAAAATGATTGAAAATGAATGGCATCCATTGAAATGCCGAAGGAAATATAGCTGTAATAATAAGATTAATCAGCTGTGAATAAGATCAGTCTCCTGTCTGCATCACTATGAGGAGCCTTTTGCAGCTATCAAAACTACATGTTTGTTTCTTTAAATGGTTTCCAAGAGAATTTGCAAATTATTGTCAGAGAATGATAGATCACAATTATGCAAAACAACAACAGCCCAGCAACGCTTTCCCAAATATGAATGCAACATTAGAAACTCATGTCATCCTCCGTGCAACATCTTCACGTTGAGAGCAACACCCTTCATGTGTATCAGTTCAAGATCAGGCCACATCTTTTTACTGCCTGCCAGACAGACAGAATATCAAACTGAAAATTTGGTGAAATGAAGAATGGTATGCTGTGTGAGCTCAGGATATAAAATTTTAGGAGCTCTTAAGGGATTCGTGATGGCTGTAAAATATGATTACTAACTGTGTAACAGTGCCAGAGCACTTATACTACATCCTGATAGAAAGGAGACGGGGTGGAACAGAATACGGTGCAAAGTTAACTCTGAAAGATACTGCATAGCCTGTAATGAATAGCACATGTGGGAACTCAAGGCATAAATAAATAGAAAGGAAAAAGCACAGAAAGGGCATCTGAGAAGATTAGGAGATGTAGTGCAGGTTGGCGCAGGGATTGCTGGAGAAAGGGAAGAGGATTAAACCGTCTTGGAGGACCAAACCATGAAGTTACAGATGTTGCCTTCATAAATATCGTGAGCAATAAGGGAATTCCTGTACCTCCCACTACACCCTAAGTGGAAAGTAGGACACCGCTGTGAGATGTCAGGTATTGTTCCCATGAGTAGCAGCGTTGGCTCCTGTAACATTGCAATACAGACGTTTTATAGCCACGTTGACAAAACTCTGCATTCATGGCCATAACGGTATTGGTAGAATAGATCATGTTTGGGTCAATCAACCTTTACATCACAGTAAAATTCATGGCCACCACACCCTGTAGGTACTTCTATTTACAGTATCTTTCATCTTAGATTTGCTCCATCACACGATGAATTGCCCTTCAGTCAAGGACCATCTGGCTCAAAGTTCCTTTATGAAAATCTGGCAAAGTGCTTATTTTTTACCAGAGCACCCCCAAAAATAACCAGGCGCACACTAGGAAACTGAGGGAAACTAGGCCTCCTTTATTAAAGATTAACACATACCTGTAAATGCAGCAGGGCACAAAACCTCCCCCCAGCCATGTGGGCACTATAATTGGGTGAAACCGGGATGACTGTTGACCCCAGGGAACCCACAGGTGTGCCACCTGGCTCCAGGCTTGACTAGGTCATAGACCCAGTCAGCCTATCATGGCCAACCCCAAAGGGTCGAGACAGCAGAACCACATTGGGAATACCGGCCAAGCCAGGTGCTTCCGTTGCACATTCCACTCAGGGGACTATCCAGCCAGCCAGTTTGAGTCAGTGAAACATCATTGGAGCAGTCCTGGCTCACCTCAGAGTGGATGCCGGAAATACCAACCTGCCTACTTGGCCTGCATGACACCTGCTGGTGACCTGGGCAATAGGGAATAAACCTAGCCATGATAAACACCAGAGCAACAGCACAGTCTGGGGTAGGCGAAAAAACTGCCAGCCACAGGCCAATCAGACTGGCATCAAAAAATTCCTACCCGGCCTTGCAAACAGCAAACAGCTAAGTAATTTCAGACTGTAGGAGAGGGTCTGGTGGGTGTGTCGATGCTTGCCCTGAAGTGACTGAAGGCTGCACAAATGCCACACTGCCTCTGTGCGACCAGGGCCCTCCCCCAGGCTCCAGAGCTGCCCAGTAGGAGAGCTCCCAGCCTCTGCCTGCATGAGTAACAGGACAGAGCCGGGCAAACACACTGGCAAGCGATCACTTGCCAGCATCCTTGGAATGAATGGAATCTCAGATTAACAAGGCCAAATGGGAGATGTAAGTATGAAAATAGGTTTGTGGGAGGCGGGCGGCTGCTGTTTGTGCCCATTTGTTCCTGTCTAAAAACAAACAAAACTCTGCTTACTTAAATGCTGCATCATCATTGCCTATTTAATCAACAGTCAAACTTTATGCTAGAAGCAGACTTTTGTGGGAGACTATTTTCTTACCCACAGTGTATGGACGGGATGCTGTGTCACATTTTTATTTATTATTTATTTATTTAAAGAATTTGTAGCCCGCCTTTCTCCCGAGGGCACTCAAGGTGGCTTACAACATATTAAAATACATATAAACACGTTAAAATAATTACTAAACACATTAAAATAATTAATTAAACAATTTAAGTTAAAATAAACAACCCCCGTGGGTCACCTGCATTTACATATGTTAAAAACCATTTGTTAAAAGGTTTTCTTACAAACAACTTGAGATGTTCCTGTAAAAATGCAGACTCATGTTCAGAGATCCATGTGACAGATGCTCATGTGAAGGAATTCTCTCTCCTCCAGTTTTGCACCAGCAGTTCCTTGCTAAATTGGTAAGCATATTTCAAACACATGACCGCTCAAAATACACCATATATGCTTAGAAGGGTAGAATGGGGGCTACTGGAGTGCAAATGGAAGGTGAGACTTCAAGTAGCTGTGGTAGGGATTCCACACATATTAGCTTTACTCCTAGATCTACATTTCTCCTATATTTCTTTTCTCCTAGATCTACATTTTGTGGAATCTGCATGACCTCAGAATTTCAATGGCACATAAACAGATCATTCTTCTTTCAACCTATACTGTGATTCTATTAAGTGATAGTCACAAGAACACTTTCATCCCCAGGGTCTCAGTGTGTTTGGTCCAGCTTTAATGCAGACTTTAGGCCCCAATGTTATACAGTCATCTTTATTTGCAAAGCCTCTATGGCAGTGTTTCTCAAACAGTGGGTCCCGACCTGATTTCTGGTGGGTCCCAGGTGATGAAAAGATCAGATTAGTAATTACCACAAGCTCTGAGGCTATTCAAAAATCAGATAGCTGCTAATTGCCTTGCAAAGAGCTGAGCTCGTGCAGTTTGCAAGCTTGTGTAAATATAGGGAGATAAATGTTTGAACGTCTCATAAAGCTAGGTGGGTCTCGATAGCGTGTCATTTTAAAAAGTGGGTCCCAGTGCTAAAAGGTTTGAGAACCCCTGCTCTATGGGAACACTAGAGGGACAAAACTATTACTGTACTGGCAAAATAGCAACATACCCCCACAGCTGCTTGCAGACTAAGCACACATATCTGAAAGTAGCCAGGTCGGAAGCTATCTCTAGATTGAGTGGTAGTATATTTCTATGGACTCATTGCACAGGAGCAATGGTGGGAGAGACGTATGCCCTCTTCTCCTGCTTATGTGCTTCTCATAGGCATCTGGTTGACCACTGTGGGGCTAGACTAGGCTGTTGGGCTACACAGGGCTTTGGCCTGACCCCGCAAGGATCTTTATAAGTTCTGCCCTCCACAGAAATGGACGAGACTGGGCAACTATACTGTTGCCCTTAATGTCAAGACAAATTAAATTATCCTGCTATATTAGATATGAGCATTCTTTTGTCACTCATGTCCATTTGATGTTTGGTGGTCTGGGTTCATTTCCCCACTTTATTGGTTTCTTTTGTCAACAGTCACAGAGTAGCCTACAATGGGATTCAAATTTATCTTCTTACTGTTTCCTCATGTAATTTTGTTTCATTTCAGAGGGAAAAATGCTAGGAATAGCTTTAGGTAAGGAAGGAAGTGGAAAATACACTCTTCACAAGATCAATCCCTGGCAAGCTTTTGTAATGATAGCAAAAGTGCAAAACGTTGCATGATCCTAACACTTGCTGTCTTTACTCTTTCGGTACATTGTGTCTTCACACATCATGTCTTGGCCTTCAGTAGTACAAAGAAGAAAAGACCTACGTTGCCATACCACCAAGTTGTGCTAGTAGAAATAGCAGGTGGATGTATAGCTAGAAAAATACAGTATTACTGTGAAGAAAAAGGCTTCATCTGGGGTTAAAATCAATGAACGCGGGATTTTGAATGGTGATTTATTGTTTTAATAATAGACCGAGAATATCACATCTCTTTGAGGTCAAAAGTCGCCATTCAAATCTACAAAGCATATAATAATTCTGGTATTTCTCCCTCCCAGTCTGCGAGGCAGAGTCACTGAGTACTGAGCAAGTATAGAGAGCAGGATATTAGAGGAAATATCTTCCAGCCACATCTTAAAGGATCATTTTGCCCACATTTCACAGCAGCTTCAGGCCTTTATAAAAGCACAAATGTTGAACTGAAGCCCTCGTTTTTGCTGATGCTGACAACCTTTGGGCATGGCGGGGGTGTTGGGGAGACAGGTGCAACAAAACGCCACAAGCTTCCTGAACCTGAAGAAGGCAATCTAGCTAGTGAGCTAGCCAGATGGGTTATAAGAGTTTCACCTCTTTTTTCCCCTAGTAGAGTAAAGCTCTGTTTGGTATGCAGATTGGTAATCTCAGGCTAGTCTTCCTTCCTCCTTCTTCTTCCCAGAATCCCTTCCCAGCTAGATAGCAAGCATGTAGGGCCTCTCTCGGGAGTTCTCAGAAATAACACATTTCCTTTCTTTATAATCACATGCCTTCAACTGATCTTCTTCATAGAAGTCTGCCAAACCCTGCAGGGTAAACCAGTGAATGCTAACAGCAGGGAGGCCCACAGCTTAGTAGCAGAGCACATGTTCTACATTCAGAAGGTCCCAGGCTCATAAGAACATAAGAAGAGCCCTGCTGGATCAGGCCAAAGGCCCATCTAGTCCAGCTTCCTGTATCACACAGTGGCCCCACCAGATGTCTCAGGGAGCACACAGCCAACAAGATAACCCGTTTCCTGCTGTCACTCCCTTGCACCTGGCATACAGAGAAAACCTACTTCTAAAGCCATGAGGTTGCTTATGGCTTGTAACTTGTGATGGTTGTTTCCTCCATGAATCTATCCAAACCCCTTTTAAAGGCATCTAGGTCAGGTGCCATCACCGCATCCTGTGGCAAGGAGTTCCACAGGCTCATTCTCCAGCAGAACCAATGAAGACCCCATCCAAAACTCCAGAGAGCCACCCTCAGCCAGCATTCACAACTGTCAGCTAAATGGACCAATGGCCTTACTCAGTAGAAAGCAGCTTCCTCCTAAGTGTGGCAGATTCCCAGCATCCCATCTAATAAAGGAATCATATCCACATCACCTAAACAAAACCAAAGGCCTGTACTCAGAACTCTCTCAGTATGTGGCAGCCATGGCTTGTTGCCAGATTGTGCTGACCGACTTCCAGCTAGCTTGTTGAGAGGTTGTTCACATGTTCATCTGGAAACAATTAGAGTGTCCTTAAATGCAGTCTATTAGCATTAGTTTGGGGCTTGTCGAATTGTGAGGGCCCTGCTTACGAGTGGCATTGTCTGTGTTTTCTGCTGCATCTTTTCTTCTCAACCTGAATGAAAATTGAACATTTTCACTAAAATGTTATACATTTATACTAAAGCAAATCTCCAAGAGAAATTAAGAGCATAAGAAGAGCCCTGCTGGATCAGGCCAAAGGCCCATCTAGTCCAGCTTCTTCCTGTATCACACAGTGTCCCCACCAGATGCCTCAGGGAGCACACAAGACAGCAAGGTACCTGTATCCTGCTGCCACTCCCTTGCACCTGGTACAGAGAAAACCTATTCCTACAACCAGGAGGTTACTATCCCCATCATGGCTTGTAAGGTATGATGGACTTTTCCTCCATAAATCTGTCCAATCCTGCAGATCTGTTGAACCTGCAAGGGCAATGTTGATCTTCTTGTCATCACCCAGGTAAGGGGCAGCACCACAGTCATCTGAATGCAATATTCCTGATAAAGGAGTGTTGTGTTGCTGGCATGAAATAAAATATGTATAATCTAGAAAGAAATACCTTTCACATCCTCAGTGTTTCATCCTCATAGAAACTTTGCAGGAAGACTGTCTCTGTCTTTAAGTTCCATGCTTAGAAAACACTCCAGGACAAGGGAGTAACCTGAGTGTACAGTAGCTCAGTAGTAGAGCACCTGCCTTGCATACAGAAGATTCTAATTTCACTCTCTGCTGTCCCCAGATAGGGCTAAGAAAAGCTTTGGTTTGAAACCTTGGAGAGCTACTGCTAGTTGTTGCACATAGTATTGACCTAAGTGAACCAATGGTCTGATTCAATGTAAGGCAGCTTCCTATCTTTTGACTTTGAACACTGTACTTTTATAAAGACAGATTATAGTAATGGAAACAAGAAAATATGAAATTATGTAAAATAATACTTGATATGGCAGTGACATTGTCTATTTTTCTTTTGCATTACTGAGTCACGGCAATTCTGATAGGCACATCTTAGTACTGGTTCACAAAGGAGTGCTAAAATAAGGCTAATCATAGTTAGGTTTACCAGATCTCCAACCGGGACAGAGTGCTAGACCTTTAGGAGAAGGACTGTGGGCAGCTGTAGCTTGTTAAGTCCTAAAGCACAATCCTAGGCATGTCTACTCAGAAGCAAGCCCCATTGTGTTCAGTGGGGCTTGCTTCTGAGTAGACATGCCTAGGATTGTGCTCTAAGGGTTTAACAAGCTACACGTGCCCACATTCCTTCTCCTAAAGGTCTAGCACTCTGTCCCGGTTGAAGATCTAGTAAGCCTAATCATAGTGGATCTGTGACTACTATAGCAGCTAGTTGTTTTAATAACTCCCCATAGCCACTTGTAGAGAATGCTCTTCCAACTGTCAATCTCAATCCATTGGAACACTTATCTCTAGCCCAGGAGTGGCTAACCTTCCACCATTAGGGCCTCTGTGTTCTTAAGAGTTGTGTAGAAGACAGAATCTTGGCAGCTGCAACTGCTGATGGTGCTGCTAAAGCAGCTGCACCTGCTGAAATGCCCTCACCTATACAACCATTAAAGGGCCAGGATCATTAATGTTGAAAGGTTGGCCACATCTGCTCTAGCCAGTAAATAATGACTATAGATTTAAACCAGGAGTGGACAGCCTTAAAACATGAATGCTCCTGGACCCAGAGGCAGAGCTACGACCCCCCCCCCGGCACCAGACGTGCCGCAGCTGCCTCTGCCATTTTTTATATCACACAAAGGCGCAGGGCAAGTGGGAAGGCCAAACCCATCACCGCTGTGGTCCACTCGCGCCGCCAAAATGGCCCAATTCACCCACCACTAGCTGCATGGACACTCTCCCTGCCCACCTGCCGCCCGGGGCACAACACCCCCCACATGCCTCTGGGCCCCCCTGCCCCTCTCCAGCCACTGCTTCTGCCTGGACCTTTTATTTATTTATTTATTTACAATATTTCTATCCCGCCTTCCTCCCCAAAGGGACCCAAGGCGGCTTTAATGGTTATATAGGTGAGATATTCCAGCAGGTGCAGCTGCTTTAGCAGCACCATCAGCACTTGCAGCTGCCAAGATTCTGTCTTCAACACAACTCTCAAGAACACAGAGGCCCTAATGGTGGAAGGTTGGCCACCCCTGACTTAACCAAATGAATGAACTATGTGCTAGAAGTCGATCCCAAATGCACACCCTTATTCTTTACAATAAGGCTGTGTATTGGCCCAATCCTACTGGGCTTCTGTCCCGCCGGAACACACATTCCAGCGATGCAGTGCGCTTTACAGCCATTGCAAATGGCAATGCACCATCATAAAGCACAGCCTGGCCACCGCTGCGAGGGGTGAGCAACCATGCCTGAGCAATGGTGGCCGCTGTCGGAGTCCCGGCACCAGTAAGTTGGCAAAGGGGGGCAGGAGGAATGGGGAGGGGACAGAATAAAGCAGAGACTGGGGCGGAGAGGAGGGTGGATTGAGGCCGGGTAGAGGATGGTTATATTGTGCCAGCAAACTAGATGCAGCAGGCCCAAGTAGACCCAGTGGGGCAGTGAGGGTTTACCCCAGGGCAAGGGAACAAATGTTCCCTTAATTTGAGGAGGGTTTCATGGTTCAAAACTACACAGGATGCAGTGTGTTCCCCATTGGCGGCCTGCATTGGAGGCTGGAGAGTTACGTTGGATCAGGGTGTATTATTGTTTCAACTGTGTTGAATGATAACATTCCCAAAGACCTTGGGGTTGGGTTACATCGAATGGTTTCCTTCCTCTAAAAGGTTGGAGACTTCCTACGGAAGACAACTCCTTGCTAAGGAAGGAGTCCTTGTTTCTAAGGAATACTTATTTTGATGGAGGAAGAGAACCTCTGATGTAGTCCATTGAGATGTATAAAAAAAGAAAATACAGTATTCTCAGCAAATGCTCTTAAAGAATACTTCTATATTTGCAATGTAACCTTGAAAGCATCCAAGAGTAAACCTTTGGAGCTTACTAAATCTTGCCCTGTCCCACAACAGAAATCCAAAATGACTTCCCTGTTATCTAATCAATGTTGGTAAATATTTCAAAGACCTCTATGATATTACAGTAACCCCCTGAATTACAGGTGAGAAATGGAGTAAAATTACTACCTGCTAGATGAGATCGTGCCACTGCTTTCTATAATGTTATTATAACATCTTCGGCATTATTATATACCTCATTATTTATTCATTCTAACATTTAGGAACAATACATGTTCTTAATAGACCTGGAAACCAAAGGCCAAATATGAAAGCAGGTTATGGAAGATTAAATTACCCATTGTCTCCTCAAAAGCAGGCAAGCGGCGAGTTGATTTTATAACGGGCTGGAGCTTTACAGCATAATCAATCAAATTAGAGCACAGACATATTGACAATTTCCCATCCCTCCCCCAAAGTAATTAAAGATAAACATAATCTCTTCCCTACCCCCAATAGAATATATTACAAAGCCTCATAAAGACAATTATCATTCAGATAGGAAGACGCAGAGCCCTTTTGCCCATCCATATTATACCAAACAGTCTTGCTTACTTACCAGAATCATCTTGGGCTGTTTTCTCTGCTGGATCCCTTCCATGGTCCACCTGCTCTTGGACTGGGGCACGCTGTGGTCTGGATTCGATGGCTTGATCTGGGGGCAAAGGGAGGAGAGGGCTGGGGTTGTGGGTGGTCTTGCCATGAAGAAGGGATTAGCAACTGGCCCTGGCCAGCTTTGGGCCCCTTCTGTCTATATGATTATAGTGAAAAACGTGTGCAGTTCAAGCAAATATAGGTTGAGTATCCCTTATCCGGACTGGTTGGGATGAGAAGTTGCCTGGATTTCGGATTTGTCTGGATTTCGGAATATTTGCATAAATATAATGAGATACCTTGGGAATGGGACCCAAGTCAAAATACAAAGTTCATTTATGTCTCATATACATGTTTCGTATACACCTTATACACATAGCCTGAAGGTGATTTTATACAATATTTTTAATAATTTTGTGCCCCAGCAATCCTTGTGCTCTGCCAGCCAGGTGCTGGAAAAAGCTTGTTTGTTTGTTTGTTTGTTTGTTTGTTTGTTTGTTTGTTTGTTTGTTTGTGTGTGTGTGTGTGTGTGTGTGTGTGTGTGTGTGTGTGTGTGTGTGTTTAAGTCATAGCCAACAAAATGTCTGGATTTCGGATGTCCGGATAAGGGGTAATCAACATATATGACATTTTAAGCCTTGGAGAAGCTACTACTGTATAGCCTTAAATGGTTCTGCCAAAAGACTAAAATACATGAAATACTACATGCTTGTTTCTGGTGTTATTTTTTAAATACCCCCAGAAGCCACTATTCTCTCCCCCCCCCCCTTGGTATTGTTTAGAAAGTGATGTCCTTGCTGAAGACAAGGGCAGCTTTTATTACTGGGAATTTCGCTAGTATCGCCTTGATCCCCTAATTAAACCCGGCTTCTTCTCCTAATAGCGGCTGCCAGTGAACACTCCTGCGTTTTAACTGCATACAGGCACATTGGCTTCAGTTATCCACTCCATAGTCCGGATAAATACCATCAAGGTAGCCTTGAGGTATTTTCAAGCTTCATTTTGTAAACCTATTATATGAGTAGTGTGTGAAGAAATCTAAATCTGAAGCATCACTGGGCTTGTGATTGAAAAAGTGGTTGACAAATTTATCCATTTCTTGTTAGCATGATTAAATGAATGGGACTAGTCAAGGGAGGCTTTGGAGAGGAAATGAGGTGAAAAAAATGGCTGTATCCTGAATAGGCATTTAAAACTAGTATTTTTTTCCCTTTTTATTGTTAAGAAACTCTACTATATATCACAGCCATAGCACACTTCACTGCCAGGCTGTTGTCATTGTATGGCAACCAAGGAGTGGAGAGGTACTAGGTTCAATGAACCACCTGTGAGGAGGCTTCTAACCACCACTCCCTGTATGCTACTCAATAGTAGCAACCTGAGAACTGCACATAGAGAAAGAGAAGAACCTTAACCAACAAAATACAATCGCAGGTATTCGATCAGGAAGCTCATAATGCAGTGACAGCAAACTATTTGGGCTTGGTGTGTCAAAAATTTTGAAAATGCCTAACTCTGCTGGTGTCCTGTGTCCCCCGAACTTTTAATAGTACTTTGACTATTGCTTCTTTTAATAGTAATTTTGAATTGAACTGAACTGAAAACAACTATACAGTAGAGCATATTGCATTTTATTTAAATCAATTAGTGACTTTTTTGTTGCTGAGTTTTACTAGATAATAAATTTAAAGAAGTCTGCCAAAATCCCTGCCCTAAATGTTCAAGACAAGCCTATAAAACTTTTGCAAAAATGTAAGGTGTATCAGGGCCCTGGGGAAAACGCTGGCGTTTCACCCAAATGACCTTGTGTGTCACCTGTGACACCAAAGGCGTCACTCCAGTAGGGGCGGGGCCGTACGTTTCGCTCGTCCTAGTTCCGTTTACTGAGCGAGCAGGAGGCGGCCCCGCCCCCTCACTGTCGGAGCCATTCCCCTGCGGAGAAAGCAGCAGGCAAGAGACCCCGCACGGGAAAGGCTCCGACAGTGAGTGGGCGGGGCCGCCTCCTGCTCGCTCGGTAAAGGGACTAGGATGGAGCGAAACTTACGGCCCCGCCCCTACCAGAGCGACGCCTCTGTGTGACACACGTGTCATAGGTTCGCCATCACGGTCATAATGTCTAACACCCCTGATCCAAAGTGCACAGGAAGGGTTGGCCCGAACACAATGTTGCTCTCAGTGTTCTGAAATGGGAACATCACAGAGAGTGTGAAGCTGGAATTTGTAGCCCCAGTCTAATATTCAGCAAACAAGCAAAAAAACAAACCCCACTCTGTTGGAGGCTGGAGTTGAATTTCCCTGAAGATCATCTCCAAGCAGGAATTGCACTCTGTCGTGAACTGGAGTGCCAGCCACTGCTACTTCTTCCTTCCTTCCTTCTGCTCCAAGGTAAGTTTCTTTTTAGGACCTAGGGGTGAGGGAGAAGGGAAAAGGGCTCCCCTTAGTATAACTCGCATGCAATTGATAGGTAAATGTAAAGGTGACCCCTGACAATTAAGTCCAGTCGTGTCCGACTACACATACGTAATAAAAAGAAAATATCTTAAAAAACGCATCATTTAAAATAAAAAAGAACAGACATAAAGCGAATGAAGATACACATTAGAAATTAGCATACGATATTGTGGCTACAAATGAGACATAAACAGCTAAATATACGTTACAGCCAGATGTGTTTCAAGGCTTTGCTCTTCCTCGGAAGCTCAAATATGGGAATGGTACTAATTACGCTCCTCCAGAGTGCAGTTGAAGCTTGAATTTTCATGTGTTTTCTCCTTAGGGGCCTTTGTTTGGGAAAAGGATATCTTTTAGTTTCTTTCTGTATATACATTATTATTCAATCACCACCTCTGAAGAAGACTAGCGGCACAATCCTCACAAAGTTTAGAATGGCGGAGAAAATGCTCCGCCTCTCGAAAGTATTGCAAATGTGCCATAAAGCATGCTTGCGACAACTTCGGGCGGACTGAACCTGTGCTAGATGATCCAGGTAAGGCCTAGACTGCTCGGTGCCTGTTCCCAGGCCAGGTCGGCCTTACACGGCCTCCCCGAATGTATGCCAGGTCAATACTGGATACACTACAATATTGGACGGCAGTACGCCAGGCATAGACTGACAGATTGGCTGTCGTGATGGCAGACCTCAAGCGTAGAATTCGGCCATTAATAACCTTTAGGTATCCTGGTCTTAATCTGTTCTAATAATGCATAGTGATGATTGATGGTATGGGCCTCCCTCCCTTGCACTGGTTATCGCTAGTCCTTGAATTGTACCCTTCTACAAGTGATACTTCAGCTGGAGTGAGGAATCTATGGAGACCATGGAGTACAAACAGGCAGGGCCAGACCTACCATGATAAAGGGTGCAGACAGTCATTTTAGGCAGATTGTGGGCCAGTATTCTGAGGCAGCATGGCAGGCCCTACTATTACCATAAAGGCAAAAAGGCACGACCCTGCTTTTCCTTTCCCCTTCCTAATAAAAACGGAAAGGAAGCAGGATTTGAAAGATGGGAATGAATTGGGGGAATTACATCTATAACAGCCAAATCCTGTGTAAGGACCGCCTGCCAAATCCTTACACAGGATTTGGCTGTCCGGACCACCATGCGGCGGTCCGGAGGTCTACTCGGGGAAGGGGATGTTCCTATCAGCCTCCTCGGATTTCCGCCAGCTAAATAGCTGGCGGAAGTCAGCCGTATAATGGCCAAACTGGTCCGGCAGGGACGGGGATATGGCCGACGTCATCCCCGCCACCTCCCGGGCCAGCTCGACCAATGGCCCCCCTCCCTTGCCGGTTGGACTGCCCATGCGGCTGCCAGTGGGAGACTTACCTGCCTCCAGCGGCTGCAAGCTCAGTCCGGCGATGGAGTGAGGGAGGCCGGCCTCCCTTATTCTAAAGTAGGCACAAATGTGCCTTATGGCCAGAAATGATGGAAGCCCTCCCGGCGCCTGGAGCAAGGACAGGGCCTGTGTGACGTCACGTCGATGTGCCCCCCACGCCGGTTTTGGTGTCATTTCGGAGCCAAACGGGCTCCAGGGAGGGCGGGCGGGCCGAAACGAAGACGGCCAAAGCTGAGGCGGTGCATCACGAGGGTAAGTACACCCCCCCTGCTGAATGCGCCCCTGCGCCCGCGCCCGGAGCAGCTCCACGCGCTCTGCGCAAGTTCCGCCTCTGCTTACGGCATGTTTGCGATAGCTGCTGGAGAGCTCAGGCTGGATCTCGCTGCCCAAAAGATAAACTTTTATAACCACCATAATAATTAGCACTTCATGTTCAATAGAGTTCAAGAAATCAGACTGAGTGTCTAACTGTTCAGAGGAAGAATCAGCCTTTCCTAGATCAAGCCAGAGGCCATTAGCAAAGCCAAAACATGCTTCAAGATGGCTGGCCACATTGTTCTTGTCCTCCCTATATTTGAAAACATTAATTTCTTCCACTGTCTGCCAATTACTGACCTGTACAAAGAAGCATTCACTCTAGATCAGTTGGCAAAGTTAAAAGAAGTTCAGCCGCCAGGTGGATTTGAAATCAATGGGCTATGCAGGTTGAAATTTGCACATATTAACCTTAAATACCTCCACCTTGACAGTAATAGATACAGAAGCAGGAAGAAGTTTAAAAGCCCCAAATCTTGTACCCTTTCCTAATCTCCTGCAAAAGCATTGTATCATCCATGTAGGAACTGCAGAAAAATGTATTCATAAAGAACTGTGGGTCAGCAAAACCTACTATTATTATACATACACACTGCATGGATTATGCTGCCACATCTATTCAGTGGGAGTCATTGATTCTTCATGGCAGATAATATGTATCTGTCAATTAAATATCGATGAATTTGAAGTGTGTGGTAAGAACTGCAGTGATGCTTCAATATCACAGATGCCCCCACTTGGGAAATAGCATTAAGCCTTGAAGCAAAGCTCAGGAACAGAACTGTTGATGCAGAATTCAGTTTTATCTCTAGCTACATGCCTAAATGTGATACTCCGGTTTTCTAAGAAAGACCAGAATTCAGTTTCCCTTAAGTTTGCAAAGCAGTTAGTCCATTTTAAAAAAGACTTGAGGAATTTTATGCTTAGCAGGCAGAAGATCAATATTTCCATTTCTGTATCAGTTTAATATGCAATCCACTGCCTTTGAAATAATTTCAACAAAAGACTAACAGGACTCACAAGGGGAAAAAATCCTATCTGTATGCCAACAATGATGTGTCATGTAAAATACACTGAAATTGCATTTTATAAAGAAAAACCTTTTAAGAAAAATTAAGACCAAGATCCAGAGAAATCTGTGTGAACACAAAGCACTTTGACATGCACACCCAGCAGCGTAGCTGCCATTGTGCAGGGGGAGGCGTGCGGCCAGCGGCATGCATGGTCTACTCGTGAGGAGTGAGTAGAAAGGAGTGGAAAGTTGTTTGGAAAGGAGTGCATATGGCCCAGGACACTTTGCAAATGTGCAGAGCTGCTGGAACTCAAGTCTCAACCTGTACCATGGCATCATCTCTGCCATTTCAAGGGATTCTGAGATATACCTCTTGGATAGCCAATCCATCAAGCTTCCTTAAAATAATGCTACGTCGGTCAACTGCTGGGATGGGAACTTGTATAGTTGGACTGACTGGCTCTAGTACTCTGGACGTTGGTATGATGGTTGAAGAAGGAAAATTACTTCTAATGGTCCAATCCTATCCTCCCTCCCCCACTGGTGTAGCCGCACAGAAAGGCACATGCTGCATCCCATGGGGGTGGAGCTGGAGGTTTTGGAAGGGAAAGGGGATTTAAATCCCTTTCCCCCTCCATAAGCAGTATACCAATGGGTCTCCTTGGACCTGTGCCAGCTCTTTAGTTGTTGCAGTTTCAGAGAGAGAAAGGGGACAGGGAGGCTCCTACCAGAGGGAATAGGATCTGGCGTGTGCCATCGCTGCTGGATCCTTCACAAGTCTTCACAAGCTCCGTTGCAAATGGAATCTGTCTACCTTTACACAAACTCCTGAAAAAATTGCCTTGGGTTTGATTTTGTTTGGCTCTTGATCTCATTTGCCCTCACATTGAACTAATCAGTACATGGCTGTTCAATTATGCATGTGAATATGCTACACACACACACATACACAAACATGCACACTTTGTTTATCTCTGTAAAAGTTCTTTATATAAAGAGGTTGCAGAAACCCCATGGTACTTGTCTGGATTTTTCAAAAATCAAAATATAAATCACTCTGACATACATATCTGATTTACTTGCAATAGGAGGCCAAATATATCTTCTTTTTTATTTTTTGTTTGGCATGAACAGACAGGAACCAAAAATTATTCATGTGAGGGATAGAGATATTTGATATTGACTTCAGACTTCCCAGGAAAATTGGAAGGATGATGAAAAATAAATAGCCGTTTTCAAAGAATATGATGTTTTGAATCTTGAAATCCATTTTAAAAGAGGATCTTCACCTTAAACCCACTTACGGGTGATACTCTTTGAGTAATAGCACATCTTGTTTGTACCTGAAAGATAACTCCGCTCTTCACAAAAGATTTATCAATTATATCATTTTTTTTAAGTCAAGCAGATGAGAGCTCAGACTCAAAAAATACTCCTAAGGCCTTGCGAGTCTATATAGAAATAGACTCTATACTGCATCACTCCATCTCATGAAATGGTGGGCACCTGCATAAGAAGTTCTCATAACAAGTATTTTTGAAACCTTGCACTTGATTTGAATAGGCTAGAGGAAAATTCTGAGTTTAAACCTGATTCTAGTTTTTTGTTTCTTTTTTCTACAGCAGCTTAACTCATTCTTAAAAACTGATTTTCTGTTTTGGAATTTAAGTAAACAATAAGTAACACATTCAGTTTGACTACCCCCCATTCATCTACCCCCAATGCAGGCTTTTTTTGTAACCACAAGCTGGCAATTTACTGCATTTTTCAATAGTGCATGATTTTTCACAAATTTCATTAGCGCACCATTGATTGCTCATTTCTCAGCACTCAAAACAATTTAACATAGTCTCTTTCATGCAGAGAATAACATATTCATATTATTTGATTTTTGATGAAACCAAATGACCCTTTAAATTTGCAATAGGGTTCTTTAATTTTGCATGAGTTTCTTCACTGCTGTTCATTTAATTTTCTGTTTCCATTAACCATCTGCAAGCATTTGACTCTACGACAATTATTCAGCTGTGCTACATCATGACTGACATATTTTATAAACGTTTAAAAGAAAAAGAGAGCCAGAAAAGGGAGATAAAAAATTAACAAAACAAAAAAGTCACGGTTCAGAATCATGTATTTTCCATACAGCTGAGATGTCTGAACAGTAATTTTTGGTTCCATTGAAAATCTAGCTTAATTGCGTTTTCTCGTCTTTTCTGATAAGCCCTTCGTGATGCCAATGATTGCTGAAGCAAAAAGCTGTGCACTTTGAAAAGTGAGTGTTTTCCCACCCTAGTGACCACCAAGGTACCCTTGGTATAAAGGCCAACTTGATCATTTCTATTCAACCATTTTATTTTGAAGCTAAGAGAGGATCCTACCTTATCTATTTTGGGAGTTATTTATTTGGGTCTTCCTTCCACATAAGCAAAAGAAAAAAGGAGAACAGAAATCCATTTGTTATCCTTTCTTGGAAAATGCTTTAAGTGAGCAACATAACTGGATGGACTATCTTGGAATCATACCTGATTAAGGTTCACGGGTACTTTGGCTATGGTATGGAGGGATATTTGCACCCTTCAGCCAAGCTGACCAGTTGATCGTTGGCAGGCCCTTCATCATTTCTCCATTTACCAATCTTCTCCTCCCCCCCCCCACTATTGCATTCCTGCTGGGCCCTGCTCCTCCTAAGATCACTTCCCATTTCTCCTTTCAAATCTGAGTGTACACTGCTGATGTGCTACTCTCTACCCCTCCAGGAATAGAAGAAGAGAAGGAAGAGGAAGGGTGGCAGCACATCTGCTTGCTCGCCATCCCACTGCCTGCCACTGGCGTCACTACAGGGGGGCGGAGCTGTAAGTTCTTCCGTGATCGGAGCCTCCGTTACATGGAAGAACTAAGCGCCCCGCGCCTTCCGACCCATTCAAAGCAGTGAAAACAACGCGCAGGGAGTCTCCTGCGTGTTGTTTTCACTGCTTTGAATGGGTCTGAAGGCGCGGGTGCGGGGTGCTTCGTTCTTCCGTGTAACGGAGGCTCTGATCACGGAAGAACTTACAGCTCCGCTCCCCCTGTAGTGACGCCAGTGCTGCCTGCCCTGTTTGCCGGCTAGCTGCCCAGCCAACATTGTTACCCACATGACACTATGGCAGGTGCAGCATGAGCCACAGGTTCTATGGCAGCAGCACAAGCTGCTTGTTGCTGGCATCCCTGCTGCCTGGCAGAGATGGTGCTGGTATGGCAGCAGCAGCAGCCATAAGTAGCCTAGGCAAGGGGAGGGCATGATTTGGTGTGTATGTGTTGGACTGTGTATGTGTGGTTGCTTCTGAACAGACCATCATGGCTTCCAACTGCTAGCTGGACAAAGAGCACCTTTCACCTGGTTCTTATATTTAGCAGGGAGAAAGCAATTGGCCCGATTCATCCCAGTATAGATGCATTTCCAGTGGTTGTTGCTGGTCTCTGCCTTGTGTCTTTCTTTAAAAGACTGTGAACTTCATTTCTTTTGCTCTATAAACTGCTTGGTGAATGTGTCTAAAAATATTCGTCATTCTTAATAATATCCATGCCATTTTATTGTTTTAGCTCTAGTAACTTGCACTGAGTATTTTAAATTTAATTTTACAATGTATATTTTAAATTGCAAGCTGCATTGAATGACTTTGGGGAAAAGACAGGGTGTTAATGAAATAAATAAATAAATGCTTAATAAATATTTCTGAAGGTGGCACAGTTTTGGAAAGAATATTCAAAGGGCTTGATAGGTGGCAGAGCCCAAAATGAGAATCAGAATAAATACATAGGTAGACCTATAGAAATACCATTGAAAACATACATAGTTTCAACCACTTGAACTTGAAGATTTTTTTTTGGGGGGGGGGGAAGAGGTTCCACTTATGGAGCAATCCTATTCATGATTAATTGGAAGTAGGTCCCACTGTCTCAGGTCAGTGTGCAGAGGATTGCAACATTATGGCCCAATCCTATGTGGGCCTGCCGCCAGCAGAGTGCGCATTCTGCTGGCCATGACTGCTTTACGGCAGTTGTGAAAAGCTCTCCGGCAGCACACAAATTTGCTGCGGAAGCAGCAGCAGGAAGACCCGGGCCTTCCTGCGCTTCCCAGAGGATTGCTTTGCACCTGCTGAGGCAGGTAGGATAGTGGGTGGAGGTGGAATGAGGGGGGAGAGGGCGGAATGGGTCCAGGGGTAGGGCAGATCGGGTCAAGGAAGGGGGCGGATTTGATGGCAGCGCTGGCTGCCAACTTTTAGCCCCTTTCCTGGACCTAATCCCACTGTGTGGATCCATGTGGACCTGCACCAGCAAATTTGCTAGCACAGATCCAAGTAGACACCTCCGCACTGTGTAGGCTTACCCCCAGGTAAGGGCATGAATACTCTCTTACCCAGAGGAGACCTCTGCAGCTGCCCCCCCCCCCCCGCAGGATGCAACAGTAGCCATTTTGGCATCGCTGCATCGGCAGAGGGCGGGGATAGGATTGGGCTGTTTGAGAATGAATTAACATTAAAAGCCAATATACTGTGCATGTTCCTGTCAATCAAGATGTTCTGGCAGGCAACGTACATGAAAAATGCTCCTTCAAATACAGACTGAAGTCCCAGTAAAGTTATAGCTGTTAGATAGAAAACAAATCACTTGAACATACATTTTTGGCTCTCCAAATCCTTAATGGGAGGTTTGACTGTAGAAAGAAAGCAGATTTAAAATTGACAAAACAGCAATAAAATTCAGATTCCTAATAACTTCATAAGTAAAAGAAAACAAAAGAAACATGGACTGTCATAATTGGCGTTAAGACAAAATATTTAAATAGAAAATAGTAGATCAGGAGTGTAGTAAGATTGACTCTATCTCAGGGTTTCCCAACCTGTGGTACGTGTACCACTAGTGGTACATCGACCGAGTGTTGGTGGTACTCCGACACTCACCCGCATGGCCGTGCCCAAGACCTGAAAACGATGGTAAGCAGCCTCGGGTGGCCAGCAGAGCTTGTGTGCGCAGGGTTTCCTGCACTGGGAAATTCCCTCCTGCTTACCCTTACCCGTTTACCTTCATTTTCAGTTTGACTCCGTTGTGACCGAAAACCCAGAAGTGGTGATGATGTCATCGCCACTTACTTCCAGTTGTATGCGTCGCGACAGTAGCTCCGGAGGTGGTACACCACACCGATAAGGTTTGGAACCTCTGCTCTATCTTGAGCAGGGAACAACATTCTCACATTACAAACAAGCTATTACAAAGCACATTTTATGAGTCACACAGGTGTGCATGATAATGTGGTCTACTACTCATGAAAGGCGTCACTATCTACAATGATGGATACAGGGAGCCTGGCCATAATAGAGATTCTGCACAGTGGTAAAGACATAAGGGCTTGAACTCATTGTATTTTTCCCCCACATATGTAGTTAAACGAGTTGTAGAAGCTTATTTCTACATTTTTATACCATGTTTTTATATTCACAGTCCTCATTTGCAGGCAATTCGTGCATGTTTACTAAGAATCTCCAAATACATTTGCAAATAGTAAGTAATAAACAGAGTTTATGGTGTAACATGCTTTTTCAGAGAAGAAAAGCACATTTCTCTAAAAAAAATGACATCAAATTTAGCAATAATAGCTGTAAACAGAAGTTATATTACGAGATTTGTTGCACTCTATTTCATCTGAAGATAGGCAGGAGCAGGAAAAGTGTTTCTGTTTAACCAGTAATGGCATGACATCCAGTAGCCTTGCACCAACATAACTCCCAAATGTCCTAATGCCAATTGTGATTGTATGATAGGTTTGTATAGTTCAGGGTGGTCACATGGCAGCTCTAAGGTGAGGTCTACTTCACATTTTTAACTGGCTTGGATAGTCCTACTGAGTTACAATCAAAAATTCTATCTACCATTATGTACCATTATGTTTAAGAAAAGGAAAATTGCTTCCAAAAGTTGGGAAAAGTAGAGTTATTTAATCGTTTTTATTCTGTAGCATTCTCGTCAAGTTCTATTATTAAAAAAAAGAATGTCACCATCCATTTTTGCTTTCTGGTAGAGAACTGACATGTAGGGACTGATAGCACAGTACTATCTCCCACCATCTTCTGCCATGCAGCCATGCTAACAGAATGGAATGTGCACTACATGCAATGCTGTGTGTGTGTGTGTGTGTGTGTGTGTGTGTGTGTGTGTGTGTGAGTGAGTGAGTGAGTGAGTGAGTGAGTGAGAGAGAGAGAGAGAGAGAGAGAGAGAGAGAGAGAGAGAGAGAGACCAGACCGCCTGGGAGAAGTAAGTAGTTTTTACTTAACTCTTGGTAGGCTGCCTGGCCATTAATGGGGCTCGTCAGACCTTATGGGCAGCTATTGCTGGCATGAATCCTAGGAGAGGCAGGGGCTCCTTGGGCTGGACAAATGGAGATAGCATCTCAGCACGGACTGCTGCCACCAGAATCCAGCCCCTCTTGCCCCTGCCCCTACCCTCCCAGGTTCCTGCCCTGAACCGCCCCCAAAGCATCCATGACCCACCCCCACTAGCACCTTATCTGCTCTGATGCAAGCTGGGCCCGTCTGTGGGGGGCGCACGGAGCTGCTGGCTATTTGTGCCAGTGGCTCTGATGTGCACAACAGCAGTGCTCCATTTATGGTGCCACAGATGCAATTACGATGGTAGATCATGAGAGCCATGAAAATGCCCAATAGAATTGGGCCATAAGGTCACAATCCCTATGTACACAATTTCTTGGGTGTAAGCCCCATCTAACACAATGAGACTTATTTCTGAGCATATATGCATAGGATTGGGCTGTAAGAGACTGATCTGCAAATTAGAACTTCCCCAGTTGCAATCTCGCCTCTTCCATGAAATCACTTGGTGAACTGCTCCTCTTTACCCCAACTTGGCGTCTTTTCCAGGGCCTATTGCTGGATTTAGATTGTGAGTCCTATAAGGACAGGGAACCATTTATTGACTGATTTTGCTATTTAAACTGCTTTGTGAACTACTTTTTGTTGAAAAGTAGTGTAAAATATTCATCATCATCATCATCATCATCATCATGATCATCATCATCATCTTAGGCAAGCCTCTCAGCCTCTGTTCCCCAGCTGCAACATGGGGGTAATAATATTTAACTTACAGAATCACATCAAGTTAATACACATGAAGTTCTTTGCATACTTAAAAAGTGCTATACAAATCCTAACAATTCTGCTCCATGCATTGTCTGTCCCTTATGGGCCCATCTTGCCAGGCCCTCTCCATCTCATGAGACATGAGTCAATTTTCCAGAGAGCCTGAAGCCTCAGAAGCAGAGCTTGCTGCAGAAGCACAGGGAGGCTGGCTGGTGAGCCCTCTGGCCAGTAGCATCACTAGCACACGCGTCACCCTGGGGCAGGGGGCGCGCGTCACCCTAGTGACGCTCTGACATGGCGACGCGGGGGTGGACGACCCGGCTCCCCCCCGCGTCGCCCTCCGGACGCTCCGAGGCCAGCCCAGGAGCCGGCCTCGGAGCGTCCGACCCCGTTGGCGCTCCAGGGCCTTCTGAAAGAAGGCCCACGCAGCGCGTTCATCCGGGTATTTTCCGAATTTTTGCACGTGCGCAGAGACCATTTTGAGGGCTTTTTGCCCCCAAAACAGTTTCTGCGCATGCGCGAAAATCCGGAAAATACCCAGATGAACGCGCTGCGTGGGCCTTCTTTCAGAAGGCCCTGGAGCGCCGA
This sequence comes from Plestiodon gilberti rubricaudatus, assembly GCA_026170595.1. NCBI lineage: Eukaryota > Metazoa > Chordata > Lepidosauria > Squamata > Scincidae > Plestiodon > Plestiodon gilberti. The sequence continues at coordinate 46,679,785 of JANXHW010000002.1, forward strand.
CGTGGTCGGACGTTCCGAGGCCGGCTCCCGGGCCGGCCTCGGAGCGTCCGGAGGGTGTCGCGCGTCACGGAGGTGATACGCGCGGGGGTGTGCACGTCACCCCCAGGCGGCCCGTCCCCCCCTCCACACTCCAGTGACGCCAGTGCCTCTGGCTTAGATTGCAAAGGCGACCTCTAAGGCTTTTCCAGCTTGGGGGAGCCAGTGCAGTCCAGCTTCCTCCACCATTCGGGCTTGGCGTAGAGAAGCTCGGGCTGTCCAGTGATGCACTGCTGCTTTGAGTCAGGGTGAAAACATTTGCACAGGGGAATAAACAGTCATTTGCTGTCTCCCCTAAGTTAGTTGTCCCCACTTAACGGGGAGGAGTTTCAAGTTTCTCCCATTGCAGATTTCATTTCCGTAGTTACCTTTCAATGAAATAGCCCATTTTAACCCAAACCTCCCTCCGTCTCGTGTGTTTATTGGGGGGTGCACAGGCAAGCATGAATGTTTCCCCCTGTTTCTAACTTTTGTTAATTGCACTGCCTGTTCTCTTAGTTTTACAGTAACAGGAAGGTATTTTACCTAGTTGCATATTGACATTATTTAGACATAAATATGTGGTCAGGGCTCCTCACAGAATGTAAAGAGGAAGCAGTGCCTTGGGATGTTACATTTCCCCATCACTCTCATGTTATTGCTTTTTCCTCCCAAATCAGAGAAGAATTCCCACAGAGTTCATATTTTCTGCATAATCTGACTCGGGAAGATGTTCTCTGAGCTGAGGTTGAAGGTCAACAGAGCTCAGTATTTTATGCTTTCTGAATAAATGATGAGCTTTATGGAGATAACAGTGACTGCCTTCAGCTGTGTGCTTGTCTGTGCCTCCGTCGAGTGGATGGTCATTTACTTTTTAGAAAAAGAGTTTCCCAGTTCAAGGCAGCTTCAAACATAATATTAAAAAATAAAAATAAAAAGCAATGCAAAGATAAAAGCACAGAGAAACTACCATACAATAAAACTGCAGGACAAAATCAATACCAACAACAAGAGGAGCTGAGCAACAACGAAACAGAAATGGCAAGGCAAAACAGAAAAGTCTTTAATCCTTGCACTGGAAGGGTGCAGTTCTCAGCTCAAGTAGGAGTTCCAAAGCTGTGGTGTCACCACAAAGAAAGCCATCCCCCTTGTTGCTGCCAGTCTATCTTCAGTCAGTGACAACACCCCCAGAGGAGCTTAGGGGTGTCATACCATGTCTTTCTCCATTCTTTTTCACCACATCTCACTCACTCACTCCATTTTTCATTTTGAGGGAGAGATAATGAATGGCGGGGCAGCCAGAGGCTCCGCCGTCCCTCTCTCTTCCCCTTAATAGATGTATGCAGATGTTATTGTTAGCATAGAGAACTGACACATGGAGGGGAGAGGGAGAACATGCTGGCTAGCTTGCCCCATGATTAGAACTAAAGAAAGGTGGGAAACAGAAAAAATACGAGTGCAACGCAATACAATTTGTGCATGTTTTTATGCAATTTATACAGGGCAATTTTGTGTTCTATCAAAGAAGCCACAACAAATAAAATATAGGAAAAAGAATAACTGACCCGCTAAATAGCTCCTTGGTTTTACAGCAGTTAACCCTAAGAACATGTGCATGGAATAATAGCAAATTCTTGCTCATCTTCCTTGTGTCAGTTCCTAGATTGTGAGCCCCTACGGGTAGGGACCAGTCTTCCATTGTGTCATGCAAATGGATGGTGCTATATTAATAATAATAATGATAATAATAACAATAATAACAACAATAGCAATTATAACAATATCAATAAAAATAACAACAACACTATTGTAAACATCAGCCTTGCCAGTTTAATCCTGACCATCACAATAAGATGTCCAAGTTCAGTCTCTAACCTTTCACAGGGTATTCCTATGTACGATGCATTATTTAATTCCCTATCAGCTTTAGATCCTGCCATGCATTAGATATTGGAAATGCACAGGACTGTAACATTCATCCCTGGAAACTGATTGCTGGCATTTATATGTTTTCAAAGTTGCCACCTCCAAGTGTAGTGAGCTGCTCTTCTAATTTTATGATGTTGGATACTGGATATTACACAGTATTGGCCTGATGTGGAGAGTTGCTGAAATAGAAAATAAATGCCTGGGATCGGTTTTACTGGCTATTTTATCAGTGCAGTGGCACAAACGATTACAGTATATTGATGGGGTATGAATGTTATGCCAGTGCTGCAGGCGAAAACAGTGGTAAAAGTGTACTGAATTGTATTTTAATCTTGCATAAAGCCACAATGGGGGCAAATGAAATCTATTTTTAAGGGAGCTCCGATTTGCTTTGGCTGTCACTGAAGACAATAGCTGTGTGCTGTTCCACCCATTCCCGAGTCTTCCTTGAAGAGATATTTTTAGAAAATCATAGTAATAAAGGCTACAAGCACAACAGGTCACCTTTGAGGCATCTTTATCTGTACAAAATTGCTCCATGTTTGGACCCAACCAAATCTCAATCTATCTCAGCAAAACAAATATTTTCAAGAGTTTGCCCGAGTCAACATGTCAGTTGTCATTATGGACCAAGAATCTTAAAGGAAACAAAGTCCTTTACATTATTAAGTACATTTTTGGCGACTCCACATCCTGAAAATAATCTCACATAAACATACTGGAAGCAGCTTCTGAAAAGAATAACGCTGTTTCTCTTTTCTCTTGATTGAATGTAAAGAAAAGCTTGTTGCTTGTCATTCTTTCATCTTCACTTGTAAAGGAATCAACCCCTAAAAAAAAAAAAGGAACAAAATTAAAAACTAGAAAGCACAGCGGTTTTGTTTGTTTGTTTGCCGGAATTGTCTACAAGGTTAAAAGCTCTGAAGAAAAGTGTAACCCAGATGCAAAGCTCTGATCAGCCAGAACTTGTTCTTAGTAGTAATAAACATTTTGGCATGCTTTGGAGGAAAGAGGAGGGATGTATTGAGGGGATCCTGTTACAAAGTTTTGAAGACTAATTAAACACTTAATGAAACTTAGCAGAAAATGCCATCTTGTACATTACTAGCACGTACTGTGTGATTAAATATGTGGTTTAGAAATACCACTTTTTAAAAGTCAACACTTTTTCGGAAGCTATTAACTTACTCATGCCTGTGAGTTTGAAAGGCTTCTTTTCCACTTGGCTTGTAATTAGGGGCCACCTAACACAATGGTAGGAGATTCGTGGTGGTTAAAAAAAAATGTTAAAAACAGCTGTGAGACTGAGATCAGATTGGGGCTAGGCCATTGAGGTTTAAGCCTTTCCTTCATTCCATTTTCTCATTATATTATGTATGTTACACCCTCCCCCCCCCCCGGGCAAATTGCAGGATCAGAAACGCTTAACTCCTCACATCCACTGCTGTGGACCCAATGAGATGGGGAAGGCATTGCCTCACCTTTTAAAAAATAAGAGAAAATCCTGCCACTGGATCTCCTGCCATTTCATCTACGTAGTTTGGTCCTCCTTACAAGCATGGGTGTTGCTTTGATGTGTTCTAGAGACAGAGCAAGCTAGGTGCAAAGACGTAGGTCAGGCCAAGATGTATCTGACTGAGGAAAGGATCTCTGGCCAAATAATGGATTTTCCATTGTTTCATCTAGTTTGGTGCTTAGCCTCAGGGACTCCAGTGTGCAACTTGTTAGCATACGATTCTTATCATTCTTACGATTCATACACAACAGAATGGTGCTGAGATTGTGAGTTCAGGCCTCCCCTAGAGTCAGGGCCAGCCCAAGACCTCCCACCATCTGAAGTGGTGTGCCAACTGCTGCTCCCTTAACTGGTGATGTGCCAGCCTCTGCTCCTCTGAGGCTCTTGCCCACTGTTCTCTTTTCCTCCACACTTCTGCTTCGCCCCCTCCTCCTCCTTTTCCAAGTGGAAAAAGTGGGAGAAAAAGGATCAGTGGAGGTGAGCAGGTGGGTGGAAGAGGGCACCCCCTGCCAGTATGCTGTCTGAGGCCACTGCTTCCATTGGCCTCACGGATGGGCCGACCTTGCCTAGAGTACATCTTGGGGGGGGGGGCTGTAGCTCAGTTGGGCAGAAGCTCTCAGTTTCAATCCATAACATCTCCAGGTAAGACTGGAAAAGACTTCTGTCTGTGTGGACAGTACTGGGTAGACCAAGTGTTTGTCTATGAGTCAGTTTTATATGCTTCTAATGAAACATCAGCTAGACTAGAGCATCATTCGCCATTGGAGCGACTGGACTGTTACTTGGGGTAAAGGGACGAATGTCCCTTTGCCCCGAGGAGGCCTGTGCCTACACCAGCACTGGCCTGATCCTGAATAGATCAGAATAGATCCTGAATAGGCTTTTGCACACTGCTGTGGTCCTAGACAGGATTGGGCTGTTAATCTGCTTTAAGAGGTTCTAAAGAGAAGATTCATAGTTTGGCCTCTAAAGTAAAGTCTAAGCATAGTTCTTCTTTGGATGGAATTAGATGGTCACCAATGGCACCTGCAACAAAATGTTGCATCTTCCCAACCATAATACCCACCTCAATACTATTAAAGCTCAAGAAGACCAATTCCCTTCCTCTCTCCCCTCCAGTGGCTGCTGTGGAATATTGAATATGGTCATTTCACATTAAGCTGTTTGGTTTTTTTTTTCCCTTAGCAAATCCCCCAAGTACAGTACTGTACACTGAAGCCACTATCTTATTTTGAAGTGGACCCTTTTCTTCTAATTTGATATGCACTCAATAATCTGAGTTTGCTGTTACTGAGTTTGTAGATATAGATATAGATGTTGCTGAGTTTGTAGAAATAGATATAATTTAAATCATGGCCTACCTGGGATGCTATTAATACACAGATACAAAATTCCTTATAATCAATGTCTGGGCTGAATATATTTGCTTGTTTTTTATGGTCTGAACTTTGACCAACTGAGTTGTTATAACAGTTTTGGAGCACAAACAGGCACTCACTACGTCATCAGAATGTGTCTTTCTCTGTGAGATTCAGCATAAACAATGATGCTGATCCAATTTATTTTCGATTGCAGTTTGATTTCTAGGGAAATATATTTTCTGTCAAAAAAATTCTAATTTCTGCATTCTTTCTCAGTGTAAAATGAGATGATGTCCCTAGGAGTCTGAAGGAAAACAAACTCTTTCACTCCAATTGTCATTGATAGGTTCAGTCTTTCAATGTCGTTTTACTCCTTTCTTTTCTCTTTTTGCTTTTGTTTTGGTTGCACTCCTAAATTACAATAGTTTTGATCTCAGAAATGAGATGACCAAGACACCCGAGGAAAGACAAGCTCAAGATCTCATTGCCTTTGATTGCTGTTTGTGCCTTGCTTGGGTGTGTATGGGAGCCATCAATTTCATGCAATAAACAACTAGAGCAAAATTCCTAAATGGACATTCCAATTCATCATGAATTCCAAGCTCCCTTGTTGGTTGGTTTTATGGGCCACCTTGAGACAAAATTTCTGATTTCCATGTTGTGAGATGCAAGTAAACCTAACTTCACAATTTTTCGGGATGGGTCGCATGCTGCCTGTTTTTCTCTGCAAGTTTGTCTTTCCACTGAAATAAACATTATGTGATCATTTACAGTTTTCCTGGCCTCCAGCATAGGATTTGCAAGGAAAATCCACCAGCTAATTCATCATGGGATTTGTATCTGAAAAGATGCATAGCATAGACCAGTAGTTCCCAAAGTGGCAGGCGTGGCTCCCTCCCAGGGGAGCCACGGAAACCAGCCAGGGGAGCTGCGGAGTGCCACGGAATCCTCTCGGAAAACAGTGCAATGCCAATTGGCAGGCATCAACATAATGTAATGGGGAGGCATGGCCAATGGTTGCCAATGGTCAAGAGAGCCTCAGGTCAAAAAAATTGTGAAACACTGAGACATTGAACACATAGTCATTCTTGCATGTCCCTATTGTTGTTTTGTTTGTTTTTTGCTGTAGAGTCACCCCTTGATGCAACCTGAAAGCTGGAAGAACTGGTCGATGGGTCCAGCTATGCTCATAGTATTTGTATGCTCATAGCTATTAAAGATATTTCCTGCACACTAGGTCTAGGCCTTCTCATTGAAACCATTCTGAAAGAAAAGTGAATCAAACTCTTCCTATCTGTTTGCTTTTATTCTATCACCATTCTCACTCATTAAGAAGACTTTGATCTGCCATATTGTTTTATTATCAAGTCCCACAGTACCCTATGGATGAGCAAGGCTCCGTTTTAATGGTCCCTTTGTATTAAAAAAAACAGTCTAGGTGCTTATATACCAGAACTCCCTGAACTCCAGTTGAGAAGCAGGAATGGGAAGGAGGCAAAGACACCATCCTATTCCTTCTCCTGATTTAGTTAGAGTACCAGCTTTTCCACTACGGTGGCCTGGTAAGACCAACACGGGAAGGTCTTTGCACATTCCAAAAATGCTCTACAGATGTGAAATATTAATGAAGTATTAAACACATTTCCTGTCACAGTCCCAGAGGTGCTGTGAAGGCTGGTACAGAGCTGCAGGGCAAAACCAAGTGAGAAGGGCCACCTCGCAATATCAGCAGCATAAAGTGTATAAATGCAGTTCCTACATTAAGGGCCCAATCCTATCCAATATGCCAGCACTGATGCAGCTGCAATACAGCTCCAAGGTAAGGGAACAAATGTTCCCTTACCTTGAGGAGGCCTCCGTGACTGCACCCCCTGCCCCCACCCTAGGATACAGTGCATGCCCTGTTGGCACGGTTGCATAAGTGCTGGAAAGTTGGATAGGATTGGGCCCTAGAGTGTAAATATGTATGATAATACAACAACTTGGTACTGCATACATTTCTCTGTCTCATTCATAAGTAACCACAGCTGTAGGTCATTCTTCATAAACTGCAATTAATGCACTAAAGTTTATTTTCAGGAGTTTGTGAGTCAACAAGGGACTTCATATGCATTTGTTCTGCTATGCTCATTTATCAGAAATCAACCATCTGACGCTTTTAAGAAACTATATGCCAGACCTGCAAACCTGCTCATTGGTGTGTGGTCCATTGACCACCATCTGTCTACTATACAGTTCTGCACATTTCAATCCTATTTAAATCAATGGGACTTAAGTGCATCAAACTCCATACTGAATTATGTGCACCTGATATTAGGCTGAACAACAGATTTTAGCTGGTGAACTTCATGCTTGTGTAATAGCAAAAGGAAAGCATCTTCAGTGGACAGAGGAGAACAAAAGACATTACAACCATGGGCTCATCCCTTTGGTTGAAAGCAACTTCACATGATTAACAGAACTATCAGTGGAACTTTAGCTTAATTCAGGACTTCATTTAGCTTCAGACAGGGGAACAGCTGACAGGAGGCCATTAGTGGAAGCACCAATATAGATAGCTGTTAGGCTGGGTCCCCTTGAAGGTGCTCCAGTGCTTATGTTGGATGAAAGCAGCCCCTTCCACCTCCATCCAGCTCCTTCCAGCCCCTTCCACCTTCTCTTCCACAAGAGTGTGAAACGATGGGGCTGAATAGACATGTTTTGCCCTCCATCTGATTGGAAATGGTGGTGGTGAGGCTTGCCTATGTCTAGGCTTACCATAGTCCCAGAATCGAGTCACGCTGTGGCCTAGAAAAGATACAAGCCTCTCCCAAGAATGCACCGCGGCGGACTAACACGGTTGTCTCATTTACTGGAAGTGCCAGAAGCCGCGGCTTGCATTGGCCCGCCGCGGTGCATGTTCCTTTACAACAAGGAGGCCTTCAGGACTGCCTCCGCAGCAGGATACAGTGGATGCTCCATTGGTACAGCTGCATTGGCAGGGGAGATTTAGGATTGGGCTGTTAGTTTGATCCCAATTAGCATTAGACCAGGGGTGGGGAACCTCCGGCCCGCGGGCCGGATTCGAACCGCGGGCCGATCCCGGTCCGGCCCCTGCGGGATCGGCCCGATCTGGCCCGCGGGACCGGAGGCTCCACCACTGCTGCCCGCCTAGTCCCTTTAAAAGCGGACTTTCTGGACCTGCGCAGAGCGGCGCTTTCCGCAGGTCCAGGAAGGCCGCTTTCCTCCTTTTGAAATCGCCCTTTCTGCAGCTGCGCAGATCGCCGTTGAGGCCGAGAGGGCAATCTCTCGGCCTCAACGGCGATCTGCGCAGCTGCAGAAAGGCCGCTTTCAGAAGGAGGAGGCGCCGAGGTGAGCCTCAGGTAAGTGGCCGTGGGTGGGAGGGAGGGAGGGAGTGTGGTCCGTGGGTGGGTGGGTGGGCTGTTTACAATGGTAAATTCGCAGTGGGGTGTCAAATTTGCGGTGGGGGGGCCAAAAATTTCGGACGCCCTTACGGGCGGCCCGCGGCCAATTTTCCCAATGGGGAAATGGTCCCCCACCGCAAATAGGTTCCCCACCCCTGCATTAGACAGTGAATAAGTAACTAAACATTGTGTGGCTTTGGGCACATGGAGGTAGATTATTTCCTGGGTAGATCAGACCCGGCCACAGTGATCCATGCCCTGGTCAGATTTATATTTTACTTCTCTAATACACTCTATATGGGATTGTCCTTGAAGACAGCTTGGAAGCCATGCAAACATGGCTGCCAAGCTGTTAATGGAGCAGCTCACTGGGAGCAGATAACACCTGCTCTGGCATCCTGTATGCTGCCAGGCTCAATTCAAGGTGCTGGTTCTTAGCTTGAAAGCATTAAACCACTTTGGATGGGATATAGAAAGGTTTGTCTTCTCCTATAAATGTCCCCCTGTGTGCTCCGATTGTCATCTAAAGCAGGGGTTCTCAACCTGTGGTACGAGTACCCCCTAGGGGTACTCGGACCACCGGCTGGGGGTACTCCAGAGCCTGCCCCTTATCTGCAGCCACCAGCAGCTTATTATCTCTTAATTAAAACTTAATTATTTTCGGAGCCGAAGCTCCGCCCCAACATGTGTCCCCCCAGTCCAATGCACTAACTCACACCTGCAAAAAAACCTTATAATCTGTGCTCAACAGCTGATAGTCATGAATAAATTATGGAAGGAGTCAGCAGCCGGAGCGCTTGTCCCAGCAAGCATTCAAAGGATTCTCTTAGCTGGAGAAACAGCCCTTCTTCCAGTGCCAGAAAAAGTCCTTTTCCCAGCTTCTTCCAGTGGCAGCAGCAGCCTCCCCCCTCGGAACCAGAGCTCAAAGCACTCTCTCAGCCGGAGCCTCACTCTCAGCCCTTCCAGCAGCCGGAGCTTGGCCCGCGCTCTTGGAGACAAGCTCCAAACTGTGCTGGGGAGAGTGTGCGTTCGGGCGGAATAAAATAATTGTTTATTTTTAAACAATTAACTAGCTAATTAATTAATCTGATTATCTAATTAATTAATGGGGATACTTCAGAAAATTGGACCTTGACAGGGGGTACCCGGACCCCAGAAGGTTGAGAACCCCTGATCTAAAGCAGGGGTGACCAACCTTTCAATACGAATGCCCCTGGACCTTTAATGGCTTATAGGTGAGGCCATTTCAGCAGGTGCAGCTGATTTAGCAGCACCATCAGCAATTACAACTGCCAAGACTCTGTCTTCTACACAACTCTTAGAAATGCAGAGGCCCTAATGGTGAAAGGTTGGTCACCCATGATTTAAAGCCTGCTTCAGGTACCTGGATTGTCAGAAGCTTCATTGACATTCACAAGAAGCAAGACCTTCTCAGTAGAAGCATCAGTTCTTTGAAATGTCCTCCCTCTGTAGGCCAGAGTATCACGTCTATAAGTATCTGGTCACGATATAACTGTTTGAGAACGCTGTTGGAATTGGCTGTTCTTGGTTATATTGGGAAGAGAAAGGCAGGATACAAGTATTTTAAAATAAGTAAGTCAATAAACGTTACTGATTTGATTGCTGCTTTCCATTTTTCTCATTGTCTTACAATGATTTCATATTTGTGATTATTTCCTGTTGGTATCTTTTGTTGTGCACCCCATGGGAGAAGGATAGTACAGGTTGAGTATCCCTTATCCGGACTGCTTGGGATGAGAAATTTCCTGAATTTTGGATTTGTCTGGATTTTGGAATATTTGCATACATGAATGAATGAAACCTTTATTGGCATAAAATATTTGCATAAATATAATGTGATATCTTGGGGATGGGACCCAAGATGTCTCATATACACCTTATACATAGCCTGAAGGTAATTTTATACAATATTTTAAATAATTTTGTGCCCCAACATGCCTTGCACTATGCCAGCCAGGTGCTGGAAAAAAATGTGTGTGTGTGTGTGTGTGTGTGTGTGTGTGTGTGTGTGTGTGTGTGTGTTTAAGTCATAGCCCCCAAATGTCTGGATTTTGGAATAGTCTGGATTTTGGATGTCCGGATAATGTGTAATCAACCTGTCTATGAGGTTTTAAAAACAAAAGAAAGTAAAATAAAAATAAGTTTTTGAGAGCCTGCATGAATACACCAGTACCTCTAAGTGGCAGCCTGGCACTTATGAGTCATTGGTAGGCCCTCTGCTTATTCCCACTTCTGCTGAACTAATGAGGTTGTACTGTATGCTTTCTTTAAAAAAACCACCTGGAAATGAAATATGCCTTCCCTAATAATAACAAAGGTTTGAGGAAAGAAAAGGCAGAACAGGAACTAAGCCCAGAAGCAAATCGATCTTCATAGCACCGATAACTCTGGAGGATTTATGCACCATTTCAATGTGCATAAGCTTTAATCATCATGATATGAACCTTTTCATGCTTAAGTGATATGGTGTGTGACTTGACTGCACACTGGAAGGCTTTCTGAGAGCTCTCTTTCACTTTCTGTGCCGGGCTACAGTTTCCTAGACTTGCTTTGCACTTTCCGATGGTGATATTGCAGCAGACAGGGTTAGTCCAAAACAGGAAATGCCAATATTATATAGATGCTTGGCAATTTTTCTTTTCTTTTTGGTCTTATATTATCTTACATTTGCATTGAAAACTCCGGGGGGGGGGGTATAACACAGCAAACAATTTATTTCAAGTAAAGTTTTCCATAAAAGCAATGAATAATATTTGATGGCAAAGCCCACAGCATCTTCTTCAGATCCAATGAAGGAACATTTGATGAGAAACATTAATTACATGCATAAAGAGAGCGGAGATGCTAACAGCTAATTAGTCTCAAAGGGAAATTAAATTTAATTTCCTAAGTGGCAGTTGCTATCTGGCAATATTTTCCTTAAACAAAATAAATTCTGATTTATCATGGTTGAGACTTGGAATTTTAAAGGAACAATCAGGCATACAAACATCGCTGAGGTCAGCTGTGAGTCAGCAACTTTCCCCCAATCAATACACATATATTTTTAGGTCATTAGCATCTCAAATAAATGAACATGATGTATTTCAAGGCTTGTGGGAAACTGCATTCCTTCGTCCAATGGCGCATCTTTCATTTTAGACAACTGCAGAATGAACAGTTTGCTGGAGTCAACGGACCTGAGGAACAATTAAACCTGCTAAACACTGATGATTTTATTTGCCTGCTGCACTTATTCTCATCACTGAGCCAGAGTCTGCTCATTTAGTCCGTCATGAAGAACCATTGGGGAGGGGGGCATGGCAGACATATACAGGGCAAAAAATAAAAATGGAATTGTTCTACATTTGAGTGAAAAGAAGAGAGAGGATGCGGGGGTGGGGAGAAGGTGAAGTTGACTAAAGGGACTTTACACACAAAGAACTGAAAGCGTCGAGAAAAGCACTTTTGTGGTTTTATTTCAAAGCTTTGAAAAATGGGAGAATGGGTGTGTGAGTGTAGAAGCATGGACCAAATCCCCAGAGAACTCATTATGACCCTCCGAAGGCCTGATTGGGGGAGAAGAACCTGACCAAAACAATGTCTTCATTTTTGACTGAGGTTCAAATGCCAAGTTGGATTTGTGAGGCTCGTAACTTCCTTTGAAGGTTTAGGTTTTCAACGAGTCAACCTGTCAGGCAGATTTATGACTCATTTCCCAACTGTTGCCAAGTTTGCTCTCCCTCTCTCCTGTCCACCCCTTCTCTTTCCCCCTCCCCCGGTACAGTTTCATAATTAACACAAAGTAAGTAAAGAGTGTTTGAAGAAAAGTAATCCCAGCATAGCTGTAAGTCAATAGGATTTTTTTCTGGTAAATCCTAATGAAAAAGTAATTAGACAAAAGCCTAATAGCCCATTTTGATCAGGCATTTTATTGTCACAGACTCTGATGAACAGAATTATAAAATATATAGGAAAATGACATCACAAAGTTTGGAAGAATTAGCAAGTATATTTTCTCTTTTTTAAAAAATACACATGGATTTATCTGCTTGTACCATTGCAAAAAGTATACAACTGTATTATTATTGTTGGCACAGACTATGAGACTAAGAGCCCAATCATACACCCCCACCCCCCGCTGGTGTAGCTGTGACAAAAATTGACATGTTGTATCTGGGGGGGGGGATCAGGAGACTTCAGCAGGGAAAGGGGATATAAATCCCCTTACTCCTATGTAAGCCTCCTGACCTGGAATGGGTTTCCTCAGATCTGTGCTAGCAATTTTGCTAGTGTACGTCTGAGGAGAGAAAGGGGGCAAGGAGACTGCTGCTGGAGGGGATATGATCTGGCGTGTGCCTTCAGCGCTGGATCCACCTCCTCCTGCAGCCTCCCTGCCCCATCATACACCCCGCCCCATTTTGTCCCTCCCCCCCTGCCGGAGCTTTACCTGTTCCAGCAGGTGTAGACGCTCTGTCAGCAGCCATTTTGTGATAGTGGAAATGCCTTCCGTTATTGCAAAGGGCTCTGCATGCTGGCCCAGTCCTCAAGAGAATTGGGCCAACAGCACCAGTGCCAGGTTGCTGGGGATCCTAGGGCACAGCCCTGCGCTGGACCCCTCATAGAACTCCTCCCACCCATCTCTTGATGGTGTATTGGGCACTACCACTGCCACCTACTGGTTGTCGACAATTATGACAACATAGTTGTCGAACCCTAAGGGCTCGCGGTTTGGAAGGGATGAGAGCAGACTGATACTTGTCCTGGGTGCTGGATTACACAACAATTCCTGGATAGTGGATAGAGTGTAGATGCTTGATCCAGCACCAGCAGGTAGCTGAGCAATTCATGGGCATGGGTAGTAGTGAGCAGGATGCAAAAGCAACAGCTAACAATGAAGGGTCTGTGACCTGGCTTTTTATACCTAAATTCTCCTAAATTTTATACCTAAATAATTCCCTAAATAAATATTTAGGTATTTATACCTAAATACTGTACCTGAATTATCTTTTTAGGTATAAAATTTAGAAAGTGTATACCTAAATTCCCAGGGAAGCATGGGGTCTCTTGTAAGTTGAACTCATCAAAGGCCTTTCCTTTTTGCTTTGATGGCTCTTGGTCTCTCATCCCTGGTGCAGGATGGATGCGTCTATTATTTCGCTCCCGGCTGAGGCGTGGTAACAAACTCTTGATGTGCTCTGGAGGCTCGGGCTTCAATTAGCATGAAGCTCTTGATTAGATTTGACCATGGAGTTGGTGAGGGAAACTAGGGTTGGGGACCCTTCTTATGTGTTGCTAACAACTTTGTTTGCTGCAAGTCTGGAAGCTCCTGGGATGTGGCTTTCATTTACAGGCTCAAATTTGCTGTGCACGCAAGGTGCAGCTGGTCAAAGAATTTCTCCAAAGGAAACAAAAGCAAGGCAAGGCTTCTCTCAAGCCAGCTGGGGTGGGGTGTGTACCCCATATATATATATATATATATATATATATATATATATATATATATATATATATATATGGGGAGGATGAAAGGGATGCTGACAGGATAAAGACACCTTTTTCTAGTTCACCCCAGAGGAGGGGAAAATCTTCCTTTATCTTGTTAATACTGTCATGATATACTGTACTGTTTCTCTCTTATCCTTAGTCTTATCATCCATAATGTTCTCTATGTGTCGGTGCACTTGAAGACTGTCCGGAAACTAGCTGGTACACAATCCTCCAACCAGGATACTCTATAGAGTGAAGTAGAGTGAGCATGTCATACGCATTGCTTTACGAACTACAGTTGTTCCCAGTTTGTTTCTTGGTTCCACTTAAGGTGTGGGTTATTATTACCTGTAAAGTCCTTCATGATTTGGGACCTGGATCACAAAGAATGCATAAAAATACTTTGCAGCACCTTGTAGGATACTTGGGTTAAGAACATAAGAAGAGCCCTGCTGGATCAGGTCAAAAGCCCATCTAGTCCAGCTTCCTGTATCACACAGTGGCCCCACCAGATGCCTCAGGGAGCACACAAGACAACAAGATACCTGTATCACAAACCTACTCCTACAACCAGGAGGCTACTTATCCCCGTCATGGCTTGTAAGCTGTGATGGACCTTTCCTCCATAAGACTGGGATAAGTTGGGATAAGTTTCTCAAAGAAGTGCAGGGATTGCATAGCTCCTTTCTTTGCAAGGCTCTGGAAGTTCCTTGGGCTTGCCCACAGTCCCATGGAGTCTTAAGTCCGTTGGGGGCATTTGCTTCGACCAGTTTGGGCCACTATAGGCAAAAATTGACCTGGACTAAAAGTACATACGGTGTATGTACAGAATTTTATTTTATATGCCAAGCTGTAGAAGAAACTTCTGAAGGAGACAACTTTTGATTCATAATGTATCTTTCAGCGTATTATGTGCTAGACAAATTTGTATTCTGTTATGAACATCAGTGACATAATTGAAGTTGATGGGTCACTCCTCCCCTCATCTTGATGGTTCATTCTTCTGTTAGTAGCATAGTTGTCGGACATTTAAACATAATCTATTGCAGAAACCATCACAATGAAGGCTTTTTGTTTGATAATGTGGAGATTGGATTTGTCACTCTGGGAGTGTTAACCGTAAATTGGCCCTGGTCTGGTCACAGATTCTGTGGATTCTGTATGCATAGCAACAAAACATATTTACTGTTGGGCTAAGGGTTTGTGATAGGTCTATCAAATTTCTACTGCTTGAAACCCAGGTACTAATACATCTTTCTGGGCAAACTGCATTCGGTTTAACAGGAATTGTTCTTGTTTCCAGAATAACCAGGCATTAAGCCACTGAAGTCCAGTTCAGGCTGTCATTAGGCCTCATGTTGGTTGTCCATTTGAATGAAAATGACAGTGTAGTGCCATTACAATTATCTTTACTGATCGTCACTGTAACTTGAAATGTAATAATTTTTGGCCAGTCCCTTACTTTTCATGCTCACATGATGCACACACCCATTTGCATGTGGAGATCTATGGGCACAACAAGTCTTTAAAAGGTCCAGATGTAAAAATCTACTTGCATTATAGCAAGGAATATAATTCATATCATTAACTGTGTAGATGTCACTGAGACTTGCATTTCTAGGCTCAGACTATACAAGTCTCAAAGACTTGGAACACTCACCTCAAACATGAGACAAGTCTAATGACTTCTTAAATTCTTCAGCTCAGATTTGAATTAATGACAGAGAAAATCCAATGCCTTCTGTCTCCCATCTAATCAACCCACAATGCTCTCCCTCACATCCACTTAGCCTACCTTTCCCCAAACCCTGTTCTTTCCAAACCACAAACCTACAAACTCTTCCTCTCTTCTCTCCTAATTACCTGGCTACTGCTGTTGTTCCAGTAGTGGGGAAAAGGGGGGGGGGAAGGAAAAGAAAGAAGTTGCTCCCCCCTCCCCCTCTGACACTTGATGTGCACCAGGCACAAAAAGTCCAGGAGGTAAGGAGGACGAATCGGAGCCAGTTATTACTTTCCCAATAAAGGACCAAGTCGTTGTAAGCTAAGAAAATCTTCTTCAAACCTATGGACATTCACCCAATCAACTCTATCACTAGCCAACAGTTCATACAAATTAGCATTTCTGGTTTGTTTCATCACATGACAGAGGCCCCTATATCTTTAAACCAGTGCTTCCCAAACAGTGGCTCACGTCCCACTTGGTGGGTCACGGCCTAATGCACAGTGGGTCGTGAGGTTTGGCCCGCCCTCGTATCCAGTTGGGTCCAGATTGGAGCCCTCTGGATCCAATTGGAGGCCACTCCCAGGCCACGGCAGGCCTGGGACACACTCCATTGGTCACCACAGTCCTCAGAATGCTCCCAGGAGTGACCAGGAGTCACTTCGGTTTCACGTCCGCCAGTTCAGATCACACCCGGGAGCATGGGCGTCGACGGGGGGAAGCGCGGGGGGCGGGCCGCCGGGGGGTGTCGCGCGCATAGGGGTGATGCGCGACCCCCCACTTACTTTTTGCCGGTGGAGCTGGGCCCGCCCTCGCGTCCGTTTGGTTCTGAAATGAGCCGAAAACGGCGCGGGGTGGTGGTGTTCCGGGCATGCGCGTGATGTCACGCGTGGGGGCAGGGCTGCGTCGTTAAGGGTGACGTGCACGCCCTGCTCCCTGGTGACGCGCGTCCTGGTGACGCGCCTGCCCGGGAGGTGTTCTGAGGCCCATGGAGGCCAATGGAATGTGACCCAGGCCCGGTGTGACCTGGGAGCAGCCTCTAGAGGCTCCGAGATGCCACACCCTGGAGCACAGGGTTGCGTCCCACCATGGGAGAACAAGGTGGGTCATGGCCAGGAAGAGTTTGGGGACCACTGCTTTAAACTATTGCAGGACAGAGAGAAGTTCAACAGCAACAGCTTTCTCCATCATGATGCATTAGGAAAGGCTGCACCTGTTGACTTCCTCCCTGCAATATAATTGTTCAAGACATACAGTAGGAGTATCTTTCAGTGATCATGCTGACAATCCTAATTTACACTGTTTTCCTGCATTTTTGAGATAATTTTTCAAGATAAAGTTGAAACATCAAAGCCTACAAATTAACTGTATCACTCTGAGGATATCAAAATGCAGGAAAACCAGCAAGAAATTATTGGCATTTTTTGTGGAGTGAGCCTTTTAATGCCATATTGTAGCATTCACCTGTTATTATGCTGGGTGTCCATTGTTGGTAAACAACATTCACCCTAGCAAGTTAATTGTATCTTAGCAAGGTGCTGCAAAATGAAAGACTTTGAGTGCCTGGTATTGTATTTAATTTTGTAGTTTCATTACAACTTACAAGTAGTCATAATCACTGACAGGATATAGGAAGGAACATGAGGTGAACCTTGACTAAATGCTTTTGATGATTTCTGCTATGAAGATCTATGATACTTTCAACAATGTGTGTGTTGTGGGAATTTGGACATTTTCAGCTTTCCGCAGAAACAATTTAATGTCACCTCAGCAAGATATAACAGAGAGCAAAAGAAGAAACTTACTTTTGTTTCTGTAGGTTAAACGGGCCCTATATGAACTCAGAACTAGTAAGATGACTGTAAGCATCTTGACTGATTTGTTGGCCGTGACACTTCTGTAAGTATGATGTAGACTTTGCTGTTCATAATAGAAAATCACCTCCTTTCCTCCGTGTGGAAAGCAGAAAATAACTTGCCAGTTAGATGATCCATTCCTATTATACACTATTTGAACAGTAATAATCCTTTTCATGACTCATGGATCCTCATTTTGCTTCAAAATGATACCTCTTCCTGTGTAAAATCACAGGTAAACATGCTTATTCGGTGCCGATCAGCTTGACAGCTTGTTCAGACAATGGAAGATTGCTTCTGAAAGTTATTGAAATCGATGCCATTGCCAAACATGTAGACCAAAACAGAATGTGAGGACCAATATATTTCATCCCTGCTCTCTGACAAGAGAATTACTGGGTGGAATTTTTAGTTCCAGGTGACTTTCTCTCACAAATATACAATATTAGAGGCAGGTCAGGTTACTTAGCACACATTGGATTAAAGCGTCTTTTTGAAAGACTTTCAATTCTCGAAACCCAACAACTTGACCCTGAGTCCGACCTGTCTCTTGAATGCAATTCACTTTTAAATCCAGGAGTTCCATGTGCTTTGACATAGCTATATATTGTAAAAGATAATAAGAAAAAAAAGGTATTTTCTCATGGCCATCTTTGATATCTCTAAACTATGCACACCACTGGAAAGTGCGTTCGTTTGAGGGTTTTTTTTTTAATTAACGGGCAGCGCAATCCTGACTAACTATCCGGCAGGTGCTCCAGGCCACCCGCCGGATCCTATCCTCATTCTGGGCTGACCGAGATTGGCCCAGAGGTCTACTCAGGGGAAGAGGACATTCGTCCCCTTCACAAGGTGTAGTGTGGCCCAGCCTCAATGGGCCTCCTCGGATTTCTGCCAGCTATTTAGTTGGCGGAAGTAAGAGGAGGCAATGTAAAGGCCACGCTGGCTAGAATGGGATGAGGATATGGTGGCCGCCATTCCCACCCCCTCCCGGGCCGGCTCGGCCAATGGACCTCCTCCCTCACCGCCCAGACCGCCCCCGCTGGAAATATCTTACCTCCTCCGGTGGCTACTGGGGCCTTCCAGCATCAGAGTAAGGGCTGCTAGCCTCGCGCCAGTGGCCCTTATTCTAAAGTAATTGCGAACATGCTTTATGGCACATTCACAACGGCTTCCAGCGGCAGAGCACTTGCTCCACCGCCGGACTGTTAGTCAGGATTGCACCATTAATTTAGTTACAGCCCAGTCTTATCCATCCCCCCGACATCGTAGCAGCAACAAAATGGTGACCGCTTCATCCTGTGTTTGTGGGGGGAGGCTTCAGCAGGGAAAGGGGATGTTCAATCCCCTCACCCCTGTGTAAGCCTCCTGACCTGCAATGGATCTCCTTGGACCTGCACTAGCAATTTTGAAGAGGAAGGGGGAAAGGGAGAGAAAGGGGTAGGGAGGCTGAAGGAAAAGTAGATAGGATCCATTGCATGCCTTCCGCTACGAATCAACCCCTTCCTGCAGTCTCCCTGCCCCTTTCCACCCTCCCCCCACCCCTTTGCACCTCTCCAGATGACTTACTAAAGTTGTCCAGAGGCGGGAGATTTGTTTATGGAACATTCTTCTCCTTAAGTGAAGAATGACCCAATGTCTATTGGCAAGCAGAGGTGAAACTAGATTGGAGCGGAGGCAAGTAGTTCTGCAAGACTCCGTTACATCAGAGTCAGTCAGCGGCCCCTCCCCTTTACTGTTGGAGCCATTCCGGCAGCGACAGGGGAGTGTCCTGCGTGTTGCCGTTGCCGCCAGAATGGATCTAACAACAAGGGGGAGGGGCCGTTAGCACCGGTGTAACGGAGTATTGCAGAACTACTTGCCTCTGCTCCAGTCTAGCTATGCCACTGTTGGCAAGGGCAACAGAGAACATGGGAAGTTGCTGGAAAATGTTTCTCTATACTTTCCACACTTTTGAGGTCGATGTAAACTGGGAAGCAGCAAGAAACAGATGAATGAGTTGTTATATCTTAAATGTAATTTCATCCAGTATTTGATTTCGCAGAAAAGAAGGTTGAAAAATGTATGTAGCTGACCAATAGCTTGTTTTTGGCATAGCATCAAAAGATGTTGAAAAGTCGTGCTTATTCCAGAAAGTGCCTAGAATAAAACTACATTAGAGAAATTGTTTCAAAAGCCACTTGTTGCCGATGGCAGCATGTGAGGAATCTGGATAGTTTGTTAATTCTTCCAACTTTAATCAATCATAGTCATGGAGAAAATAGCTTGTTTGAACATAGGATGAATGCAAACAAGAGGAAATGGAATACCAGAACGTGAAAGATTGTAACAGCTGTGTTTTCCCAAAAAAAGTTAGAAGTATGTTAAGACATTGTTTATTTCACTTTGTCTTATTTCAAAGTGCTACTTTGAAACACTTGGATATTCTTGTAATCTTTACATCAACCCTCTAACATATGGCAGCTTCTTACAAGATTTAGGATATCTGGGTAAAGATGCCATGTTGACGGTACAAGCCTGAATAGAAATAATATCCAACACCGATCGTGGGTTTCCGATTCTTGGCTGCCACGAGCGGGAAAAATACAATTAAAAATACAATTGTATTTTTCCCGCTCGTGGCAGCCAAGAATCGGAAACCCACGATCGGTGTTGGATATTATTTCTATTCAGGCTTGTACCGTCAACATGGCATCTTTACCCGGATATCCTAAATCTTGTAAGATAATTGCGGGCCATGAAAGCTTCTGTTCTAACTATATGGCAGATTTTTTATCCCCTTATTGCAGATGGGGGACTAAGCCCAATCCTAACTAAATTCCCCCTGCCGATGCAACCGCGCCAATGGAGCACACATTGTATCCTCGGGGGGGGGGGAGGAGTCCCGGAGGCCTGAGGCAAGGAAACATTTCCTGAGGCAAGGAAACATTCATTCCTTTACCTATGGGTAAGCCTTTGCTTGCCCGATAGGTCTACTTGAACCTGTGCCAGCTTTTTGGCTGGCATAGCATTGGGTGGACTGGGGGAGCTGGATTGAGGCAGGGAAGGAGGATAGGATATAACCGTCCCCTTTCCACCCACGATACACCCCTATCCCTGCCCTGGTCTCTATCCTGTTCTTCCTCCTCCCTGCCCTGTTCCACCCACCACCACTCCAACGTACTGTTCGCAGGCCACTGTCACAAGGCTGCCACCACTCACCGTTTACAGTTATGTACACCTTATGTTTGGCTGATTTAGAGCAGGGCTTTATAAATATTTTCAGATTGCACTGACAGAGAGACCCAGTTTTGGATCTGGCAAGCCATCCTCCTGTTTTCTTGAATAGGTCCACATACCCTATGCACCTCATTGCCAGGGCTTGTTGCAATTTACCTGCCATTGTGTCTCCTCCTGGGAGGAAGGGGTAATAGCCACAGTGTGCCATTATAAAGCACAAAAACAGCAAAAGTCACAATGAAATATGCTTCCCCCTTTAGGTCTAACCTTTACAGCTGTTTAAAATGGATAGTTCTGAATTCCTACCAGTCAGGGCTTTGTTTTGTTTTTATAGGCAGAAACGTTGTGGCATTTGTTTTAGATTTTCCCAATGATCCAACAAATTAAGACTTCATCGTTTTAAAATAGCATGACACCGATAATTTAAGACTGCTGCAACCCTTTTACTGGGATGCCCTGTGAGAAATGAATATATTAGATCGCTTTATTTTCATTTTCTATAGTCATTTGCTGACAGATATCATATTCTTCCAACTCTAGTTCTAGGAATGAACCACTGCTGGGCTGCAAGCTATGGTCTACTTTTATAAATCTTGTCATGATGCATTCCCATATTCACTGTAAGCCACACAAAGTTTCGAGACAAGGATTGGGTCGATATTGCATTGCTTAGTCATTTTTCCCCCCATCAGAATGGCCTAATTATATTTATGCACCTTACTCAGACCTCCATCGAAGCTTGACCTCAAATTGACACCGAAGTTCATGCTTCAGGGAATACTTTGCTGTGTAACTATAGCTGAGAGCAGTGTAACTTGGAATGAAACAGGCAGACCGCTCGACCTTAGTGACTTCTGAGACAATTTCACCTGTTGCTCGTGGGAGTATAGCAGGCATTCCGTTCAGGTTTGAGAAATCTTTGTGCCCGAGTCTCCGAGTTTTAGAAAAATGTGTGACATTCCTTGTATATTTACAGAAAAATGTCTTGCCCACCTTTAAGAAAGTTCCCATGCACACTGCTTTTTGTGTTTTATATAACGTTAAATCTTTGGCTTATGCCTTTGGCTTATGGCTTTAAAAAAAAGCACCATAAGGTTTTTTAATTAGATGATTTTAAACATCTGAATAGGTTTTTGTTTTGTTTTTCTGATTTTAGGCTCCTGTTCAGATTTATTGTACTGCATTTTTTCGCAATGTTAAGTGTGCATTATGTTATATAATTTTTTAAAACTTTTTTATTGTTAACCACCTTGGGTTGTTTCGGCAAGGTAGGATACAAATTCCTAAAGACATAGACATCAAAGTTACCAATTACATTGACTTAAATGGGACTTTATACTGGACTTTAGTCAGAGGGAATTACAGTCCACAAACAAATTGACTGATTTCGTCCCTTTAATTGCAATGGGACTTGTTTTTACAAAATTAGTTCATGTGATTAGAGGTTACATTGCCTGAAGTCATAGAATCACAGAGCAAGAGGAGATCAGAAAAGCATCAGGTCTCTTAGCCATGTTCTGTCTCCAAGACAGGATCTTAATCACATCAGGTTTCTGAAGGTACCAGTTCTACAAGAAGAAAGTACTGAAACTCCACTTCTGTAGGCAAATTCTGAAACTCCACTTCTGTAGGCAAATTCTTCATGTTCGCAAGGATGGTATCTACAGGAGAAGATACAGAGGTTAATTTCTGGATTCAACATATAGAAAAGCATTGTAAAATTCTGATGCCACGTAGAGTGCAACAGCAACTCCCATATCAGCTAATGTTCTTCATGTTCTTATGCCCTTATGTTCTTATGCCCATCATAGAATCCTAGGCTAAATCATCACTGATATGAATCTATGAGCAACAAATTCCAAAACATCTAGTAAATAAGCAAAGGAAGAAATGCTAACACAGGTACTTGTAATGCATACTGTTCTACCTAGCTATAGCCATACATACCACTTCACACTTCAGTATAGGGAGCAAGCTTCTCAGCGAGGGTAAAAGACTCGCTCTTGGATATAATCAATATTACAGTGTGCTTTTGCAATTGATTTTAAGAGCATTTGTCGTGGTCTCTTTTTTGCAGCAATGCTAACACAGGTCAACCTCCTTTTGAAGAAAGCAATTTGTGCCTTCAGCATGTGAATCTGTGCCTTCAGCATAGCTAGTGCAGAAAGCGATTTATAATAGACATGGGGTGGCATCCAGAGACTTGGCACAGTGGTGTGCCAACAGAAGAAATTCCTTTTTGTCAATGGGAGGAGAATAATGCTCATGCAAGGGGTCTGTGTGTGCGCACAAGGGGTCCGTCAATGAGCAGATTTCTCCTTTCATTCATGAAAATAATTTCTATCATTTGGGTATTGCTGTGGACTGGATGCCACCCAGTCACTCTGTTGAATTGTATACCTACTCTACACCACCTTCAATGTGGTGTAGATGGGCAGCTTTGCACCCGGCTGGTTGAGGAACAGGAGCTGGCCATAAAAGCTTTGTGTAGAACGGGTAGAGGGAAATGTCTGGATTAAGGGTCTCCCCCTGCTCTAGTTCCCCATTTAGCAGCGACAAAATTGCTGCTAAACACTGAAGAACAAGAATAGGTAGACCTTGTCTTTAAAGGTCAGGCCTGAAGTGGCAAACAGAGCCATACCATCTGGTCAGGTTGCAGAAGAGAATTCAGAAACAGAGATGACCAAAGCAGACAGATTGGGCCAATTGTTCATTGAGCAGTACTTGAGATGGGCATTGAGACCTGTAGTTAAGTTAGTTAGCAATCTGGCTTCAGGCCAGGCTATGGGACAGAGATGGCCTTGGTCGCCCTGATTGATGACCTGCGCCAAAGACTAGACAGGTGGAGTGCATCCCTGTTGGTCCTGCTGGACTTCTCAATGGCATTCGACCCCTTTGACCATGGTGTCCTTCTGGACCGGTTGACCGGGTTGGGGCTTGGAGGCACTGTTTTGCAGTGGATCCACTTCTTCCTGGCAGATCGGACCCAGATGGTGAAGCTGAGAGAGACCTGCTCAGCACCCTGGTTGTTGACTTGGGTGCCTCAGGGATCTATTCTGTCCCCCATGCTGTTTAATATCTACATGGAGCCACTGGGGGAGGTCATTCGGGTATTTAGAGTTGGGTGTCACCAATACGCGGATGACACCCAGCTCTATCTTTTCCACCAGCCTCCAAGGGGGCCGTCAAAATGCTGGGATGCTGCCTGGAGGCAGTTGGGCCTGGAATGGGATAATTCTGTGTCTCCTGCCTCCTGTGTCTCAAGATGCTCTGCCATGCTGCTTTTGTGCTCCATACTGTCAACCCCCCCCCCCAGTGGATTTTATTGTTTTTAAATTTAGTTATGTATTGTTTGAACTTATTTTATGTATTATTTTAAATTATGTATTTTAATTTTTGTTGTAAGTCGCCTTGGGCATTTGCTTTCGGCATAGGATAAGGCGGGATATAATTTTTTTAAATAAATAAATAAATAGACTGAAATTAAACCTGGACAAGTCAGAAGTCCTTCTGGTCCGGAAGACTGTGATGCAGGTACTATATCTACAACTTGCTCTAGATGGGGTAGCACTACATCTGAAGGAGCAGGTACATAGCATGGGTCTCCTCTTGGATCCACAGCTGTCCCTGGATGGCTAGGTGGCATCTGTGGCCAGGGGGGCTTTCACCCAGCTTTGGCTAGTGCATCGGCTGAGACCAAGTATGTGTCAATCAGATCTGCCAACAGTGGTACATGCCCTGGTGAATCTTGTCTAGACTACTGTAATGCACTCTACCTGGGGATACCCCTTGAAGTAGGGAAGCTGCTTTGAGTGCTGGAAAAATGGTACACAAATCTTTTGAGTAAATAAATAAATCCCACACCTAGATAACCTTCACTCCTTGCCACATCTGTATGAGGATGATGGAACGCAACTCTCTGACAGGAGGTCTGGCATTTTCCTGGGGGATCTGCACTGAGAGATGAAGGGAAGTGTTTCTAATAGGGAGGGAAGGGGAACTAAGCAGACACTAGTTCAACCCATGATGTGTGTAGTGTGGGTAGGGAGGGAGAAGATGACAGAAATTTGGTGAGCACCATGAGGCATCACTAGAAAGTGAAGAGACTTCCTCAGACCTGCCAGAAAGGCTAGGATGATAGATGGAACAGGGCAGGAGTTCTTTTTGAGGCACACCTACCCATGTAGCCTGGGGGTAGTGATGTGGGCAGATCTTCCTCTGCTCATCTGTGGGTGTATGCGCTAGGAGAAGTCATGAACAGAGGGACAATTGTGTCTAAGCTCCAAGCCAGGGGTCATCCTACGAGAGGATGAGTGAGAGGTAGAGTGAGAAGGTAGGTAGAGTGTAAAGGTACTCTTTAGGTAGAGCACCTAGAAGAGCAGGATGGTGTAGTGGTTTGGGAGTCGGACTTAGACCTGGAAGATCCAGGTTCAAATCCCCGCTCAGCCACGAAGCTTCCTGGGTGACCTTGGGCCAGTCACTATCTCTCAGCCCCACCTACCTCACAGGGTTGTTGTGAGGACAAAAAGGAGGGGAGGAAATATGTACACCACTCTGAGCTCCTTGGAGGAAGGGTGGTATAAAAATGTGAAAAATAAAAAAATAGGTAGAGTGAGAAGAGCTTAACTATCTTATACCAAGGATTTCATATCTGCACAGAGGTTGGAGGGAAGGATTGTAAGTTGTATTGTATTGTCAATAGAATAAACTTCATCTTGTTGAGTTAAGGTCCCTGGTGTCCCTTCATGCCATAACTATGTGCAGTCAGTAAGTTGGCCATCATGTGATCTGGATCACAAGGGTTGACATGAAATCACAAGGAATGGCATCACATAGGATTACATGTTGTGTATTTGAACTATCTGTGTTCAAAACAGAATTGGACTGATAGGTACTGCAAAGTACTCAGCAGTTGCCAAATGACATCTGAAAGGAAGGACCAAGACACAGTTCTTGACCTGATAATATTGGTACTTCATTCCATCTGTAACTTTTACATACCTACTGTAATTGTAATTCCTTATTCTAAGTTTTGATAATATGTATTATTTTGTAAGCCCATATACATTACAGAAACTTTATCTAAAATTTGCAAGGGACTTTGGGTTACATCCTGTTAGGATAAATGGTGATTCACACATCGCATTTTCTATCAAAGATAACATTCTCTGAGCAATCTCTATGGAAACATGGTGAGACTGTATTATATATGTTGTTTCTCTACTGACTTGTACTATAGATCAGATTCTGATACTTGAATTTAATATAGAAACAGTTCATATGCAGTAAATATACTATATTACATTTTCAGGCCTAAAGATCAGTGACATGTGCAATGTGTGAGTTTACTGAAAGTTTGTCACATCAACTGCAATGCATGAAGAAATTATATGACCAGCATCATATCCAACCACCATCTACTTTTCTAAATAAATGTATCAAGGACCCATTTACAGCCCACACAACTGGAAGAAGCCATTTTCTACCCAAACCATTTGGCCACTAGCAGCCCAATTCTATGGGTGCCTTCCGCCATGGAATGAACACCGCTTCAGTGGAAGGCCCACTCTATCGGTGCTGCAGCGACAACATGCACAGAGGGGATGCCAGTGTAAAAGGCTGGCAACCGCGTGAGTACGCCACCAGAGCACCTAGCCACCACTGAAGGAGGTGAGTTGGCTTGGGTGGTGGGCTGTGAGTGGGATGGTGGGTGCTGGATTGGGGTAGGGATTGCAGTCAACAGGAAGTGTATTGGGGAAAGCAGGAGGCAGTTATTATTGGCAATGACGCCACCACTATTCTATGCCCTCCACCCAGCCTCGTGACGTCCCTTGGGTCCACTTGGACTTGCGCCACCCAAAGAGCTGGCACAGATCTGAGTAGACCCATTGGGGACCATGGTGTGGTGGAGTAGGTAGGTAAGAATTACCTCTCTGTCACACCATGATGCACGGCTGGCCTGCAGGATGCAGCAAATGCTGCGTCAGCGCCGCTACGCCCCGCAGGCCTGCCGAGGGTAGGATAGGGCTGTAAGCCACTGATACTCCCTCTCAAAGCTTTACTGGAAGATGGGTTGATTAATTAATTCCACTCTTAAGGTTCCTCTTGAGTTTTAAATATGTTCTTTGGCGGCTGCTATTTGCTTTGCGCCTTCCGGTGAATGTTGGAGCAGCTGTGTCCTATTGAATCCTTCTGCTGTTAAATTACCACCTGTCTGAAGCACAGCATTTGTAACAAGGTGCTCTAATTTTATCAGCTCATTTTTCCCCTAAGTAAAAGTGATAAATGATAGTTGCTTTGGAATAGATGAGCATATCATTGACTATATTCAACCCATCATCTCTTTATTTTGGAAGAATAAAGCTTTGGCTTTCAAAGTATTATTGCCAGTTGGAGCAATGAAGGTTTTAGACTTCTGGGCCTTTTCAGTCCCTGTAGAGGGAACATATAGCTGGTCTCTAGGTTACTCCTCAAAACTGGTCTCTGATTTTCTGTTCATTACCTACATGTGTTCAAGCAGTGCTTAGAGACTGTTACGATAAATGAAAGACAGTGTTGTCAGATTGCAGGTTTTCAGCCTCAGGTTTCGGCTGGAAGACTGTCTTCAGCCCTAGGGACATGTGGTCCTGTCTCTGAATGCCTTCCTGCCTTCCAGTCTGCCTGCAGAGGCGTCGCTGGAGGGGGGACGGTACTGTAAGTTTCACACCGTGCTAATCCCTGTTTACTCCCTGGTACGAGGTGGCCCCGTCCCCTCGCCATCGGAGCCATTCTGTGCCTACCTGCCTTCAAAATTGAATTGTGCTACTGCATACCACTTCACTTCCTCCAATTTGCCTGGAAGGAGAAGAGGAGGCAGATTTGTTTTGCTAGTCATTAGTAAGCAACTAGTGATAATTGCAAGCATTTCACCAAGGGACCTCACAATATTGAATTCTCCTGCTTTGATCTTGCAAGCAGACTCAAGACAAACACAGATGTAGCTGCAAAGGTTTGAACCCTTGCAAGTGAATTGGACACTCACAAAGCTTTTCATTAATGCCGCTCTGTCCCCGACACCTGTGGGAGGGAGCACTCTTTGCTTGGTTCTGCCCCCACAAGTGACTGCTGGATGATGGGAGCCTTGCCTAATTGGCTGTACAGGCGTGAGGGAGGTGCTTGGAGTGCTACTATGCAGTGCAGCTATCTCCCTGTGCCATTCTGGATCCAGCATTTGGAACATGGCCCTATTTTACACCAAATCTCATTGTCACACTGTATGGGAGGATAGCTGGGCAAAACCTTTGCAACCCCTGACCGTTTGTGGACACATTTGAGTCTTTGCAAGAGTTCAAACTGATGGTTCTCAAAGGCTCGAGCTTTGGTGGATGTTTTCGCGAAAGGTGCGCAGAAATTCAACTTAACGTCAGGTTGAACACTGAGATGTTCATGCATCCCTGTTAGCAGCTTTGTGATATTTTATTTATTTATTTAAATAATTTTTACCCCACCTTTCTCCCGACAGGGCAACCAAGGCAGCTTGCAGGATTAAGATATGTTAAAATATTCAAGTACAATAAAATAAATAAAAGCAAGGTAATTGAAACAATTTAAAACAAACACCAGTGGGTCACCTTACAATTGTTGTTGTTGTTCAGTCGTTAAGTCGTGTCCGACCCTTCGTGATCCCATGAACCATATCCCGCCAGGCCTTCGTGTCCTCCACTATCTTCCTGAGTTCGCTCATTTTCACGTTCATTGCATCGGTGACGCTGTCTATTTGCCTTCCCCTTCTCCTTTTGCCTTCAGTCTGTCCCAGCATCAGAGTCTTCTCCAGAGAGTCCTCTCTTCGCATTAGGTGGCCAAAATATTTGAGCTTCAGCCTCAGTACCTGTCCTTCCAGGGAACAGTCAGGGTTGATTTAATTTAGGATTGACTGATTTGATCTCACATTTGATTAAAAAAGCCAGCCCACCATGTCAGCAATCGAAAGGTCTCTAAAGAGGGAGCTGTTCTTAATTCCAAGGCGAGGGAATTCCATAATTGGGGTGCCACCACCGAGGCCCTATTTCTCGCTGCCATCCCCCTCACCTCCGTCAATGGCGGCACGGTTAACTGTGCCCCCCCCATGACTTCAAAGGATGGGTTGGATTTTAAGGAAGGAGGAGGTCCCTCAAATATGATCAGGCTCGCCTCTTGAATTTCAGGTTTGGGGATGCTTCCAACCTGGCAACCTTAATGAGAGGTCTGTGTGTGCAGACCTATTCATCCTCTTACTTCAAAACAAGTTACTCATTCTTTACAATGTTGATCGAATGGATGAAAGATGAAGAAATGGAACTATGAAGGCATGTTTAACTTGCTTTTCTGGAAAAAGGTAAAAAAAATCACAGATGTTAAGAAAAAGCAAGGAACTGCTCTTGTTATTTCATTTTCCCTTGATGATAACAAGCTGCACCATTGTAGCTGCTGCACAGTCTTTCAAGAGCCCTTCCATGTCCTCAGTGAAATGAGCAAAAGTCTGCTTTCCTTTTGTTTTTCAAGTATGTATTCACAGGCCCACATGTGGACTTCATATATTCCTCACCATGCACATCTAGAAGTATAATAGCTTTTTGCAACCTTGGGCCATTTCGCTGGGCCCTAGCCACCTACACTCAACAATAAGGGGACAAAATTGAAGAAGCTTTTTAGCTTTTATAGCTTATTGATTTTTATATTTTCTGATGTATTAGAGCAATTTTTCAAACGTATCCGCCTTACCTTGATATCTTGAGTGTAGGGAGAGGATTTCACATTTATTAGCTTTGCTTTGGTAGGAAAAAAATATATATAGCAGTAGAAAGTTCTTCAGTGTTATCTGAGGGATATAAATGGTTTTGGTAAAAAAAAAATCAATCTTCAGAGAAAAATGCAGAGCTTGTGTGCAAGTGTTACATAAAAAGCAGGCAACAAGGAATACACTTTCCCAACCAGGTAACAAAGATGATTTTTGAAAGTATACTCTTGAATTGCAGTTGAACTCACTGATGCTCAATACTTTCCAAATAGAAAAGTTCTATCTTACTGGATAGCATATAATGCAGTAAATACTTTTTTATTATCTCTGATCAACTGTGACAGCATTTTAAAAAAGGGGAGTGCGACAGAGAGGGCGTCACCAGTGGGAGTACAATTTTCGCAGAGCATGGACCACGGGAGGAAAAAAATGTGTGAAACATTTCATGAGCCAATTTTTTGGAGGGGGGGGGGAGTCTGAGTTTTGAATGTTTTCAATGCTATAATCAGAAAGGAGACGTATTCCACAGCTTGAGCTTGATACACAAAGCTGCAGTATGTTGCTTTCTCCCCTTTTCACACAGTGTGATTTGTTTCTCAAATGCTGTTTGCAGTTGATGATGTTCTAACAGTTAATTGACTTTAACACCTCAGTTGGATATTTGTCTCCCCCACCTCCAGCCCATGGACAAACCTCCTCACAGAAATCCTTCCTCCAAGCTCAAATCCTGGCATCTTTATTTGGATTTGCTTTTGTGTCTCAGGACTAATCTCTTCCCACATGTTGGGGTTGCATCCACCAGGGGGCTTCTGGAATTCATTCCCTTGTGAATATTCTGATCTGCCGGCTCTGTTGTAATCAGAGCTGGAATGAATAAACTGGTCTTCATTCACAAAGAGTGTTAACATGTTCAAGCCCACTTGCATCCTCCGCTTCTGTACGCAGCAGTGGTAAGAACTTGTCATCCATTTCAGTTCATCACATGACAGTCATAGTGGAATGTTTATTTAATATCATCATTCAGCTATTGTGCCTGGTTTGCTCAGTGATTTTCCTGGTTAAACATTCATGAAGACTTTGCCTGTAGATTTGTGTCTGCCAAACCAAATGAACTACAGTCGGAACTTTTTATCCACTGGGGTTCTGTTCCCGGAACCTCAGTGAATAATAAAAAAAAGTATTGTAGGAAAACCAGGGTGGGGAGCGGTGCCACATTACCTTTTTTCCAGCATCTTCGGTGCTTCCCTCCTCCTGAATTTGTTTAAACTGACTGAAAACAAGGGAAAAAAACGCTACCAGAAGCAACCTGTAGATGGCACCAGAGATTCCTAGTTTCCCCCCCTTTTTTCAGCAGTTTAAACACGCTGGGAAGCGGCTGGCAGCCCCCAACAGATTCCCGGTTGCGTTTTTCTTTTTTCAGCAGTTTGGACGCACGCAAGAGACGGGAAGCGACTGGCAGACCCCTGACAATGCTGAAAAAAGAGGTAATGTGGCATGGTTGGACTCCTACTTACACAGTTTTGCCACCCATGTTGAGTCAAATCCGTGGATGGAAGAACCGTGGATAAAAAGGTCCAACTGTAGTTGCACTGGCGTCGTTGGAGCGTGGCGGGGGGCGGGCCGCCAGGGGGTGACGCGCGTCACGGGGTGACGCGTGCACCCCCCGCGCGTCACCTCCGTGACGCGCGTCGCCCTCCGGACGCTCCGAGGCTGGACCCGGGAGCCGGCCTCGGAGCATCCGACCCGACGTCGGAGCGTCCGACCCGATGTCGGAGCGTCCGACCCGATGTCGGAGCGTCCGACCCGGCGGAGCGTCCGACCCGACGTCGGAGCAAGATGCCCTCAAAACAGTCTCTGTGCATGCGCGAAAATTGAAAAAATACCCGGATTTGCGCTGCGCAGTGGGGAGTGCCGGCCAGGCTGGACGCTCCGAGGCCGGCTCCCAGCCTTGCCTCGGAGCGTCCGGAGGGCGACGCGTGGGCGACGCGGGGGGGGGAAGGCAGCCGGGTCGCCCCCCCACCGTCACTAGGGTGACGCGTGCCACCCTGCCCCAGGGTGACGCGCGTCCTAGTGACGCTACTGTGTAGTTGTATGTAGTTGTACATAGTTCAGTTCTAGCGGTTGCCTTGTTTCAAGAGAGAATCATTTTCAGATCTATACGTTTTGAATAAAAGACCCAGGAGTGGCATCAGAAGTTGGCCACAGTGGCCACTGACTAAGGGACCACGTCCATCAGAGGGATGATCTACGCCAGGTCCACCCCGTAAACCCCTAGTCACAGTGGCACTAGCAACTAATACACCAGCAGGGGTTGGAGTGTGATCTGGCAAGGAGTCAACTGTAATACAGGGTATGGATTAATATTAAATTGCCATATTGACATCACTCAAATTCTGACTTGAGTCTGCTTGGCATGTGCTTTAAATGTGATTTGGAGAGCCCATCAGCAGAAACGTTCCTATGAACTGGACACTGAGTGGGATTTTGCTTGAAGTAAACAAGGCAGTTGTTGACTACGTATTTGTTTGAAGAATTTGTCGTTTGGCCTTGACCCAATGCTCCGTGTGCAAACAACTGTACTGAGCTTTTCAAAGAACTGAATCTGAAAATGGAAAGGTTTGCATTAAGTGGTAGATGTTCCTAGTCAGTGCCTATAAGAGTTTGCTTTGTTTGTGAAGTGTGTTTTTTGACCTTTTTGCAAAGGGAAGGGTAATCTGATTGTTTGAATCAGATAATAGTTACTAACCTTCGGGTGAATATGGAAATCTGAACATGCACAGAGCATCTGTGCCTTGTTAATAATTGTTAATAACGACCCATACTCTGTTAATACCGAGCCTTGTTAATAACGACCCGTACTCTGAGGTCATCAGGGGGGGCCCTGTTAACCGTGCCGCCACTGACGGAGGTGAGGGGGATGGCGGCGCGGAATAGGGCCTTCTCGGCAGTGGCGCCCCAATTGTGGAATTCCCTCCCCCTGGAATTGAGAACGGCTCCCTCCTTAGAGACCTTTCGGTGGGGCCTTAAGACATTTTTATTTAGATCAGCATTTGATGTCTGACATGGCGGGCGGGCTTTTTAACAAATCGCTTTTAACAAATGTAAATGTGGATGACCCACTGGGGCTGTTTGTTTTAATTGTTTTAATTGTTTGTTTTAATTGTTTTAATTGTTTTAATTGTTGATTTTAAATGTATACATGTATTTTAATGTTTTTATTGTAAGCCGCCTTGGTTGCCCTTGTGGGAGAAAGGCGGGGTAGAAATTCTATAAATAAATAAATAAATAAATAAAAATAAATAAATTGGCATTCTGGTCTGAACAAACTGACAGCACAATCCTATGCATGTCTACTCAGAAGTAAGTCCTATTGTGTTCAATGGGGCTTACTTCCAGGAAAGTGGGCATAGGATTGTAGCCTAGGCTGCAGTAGACAGATGGGCAGCACAATCCAGTGTAAGGATCCAGCCGGCAGCCCATGGCCACATGCCGGATCCTGTGCCCAGGCTGCCCATCGACCGACTGGTCGGAGGTCTATTCAGGGAAGGGGATGCTCGTCTCCTTCCCCGGATGTAAACCGGGGCCGGCCCCGATCGGCCTCCTCGGTGGACGTAGAGGAGGCCATGTAATGGCATAGCCATCCCGGCGGGGACAGGGATATGGTGGGAGCCACCCCCCACCCCCTTCCAGGCCGGCTAGGCCAATGGCCCCTCTCCCTCGCCACACAGACGCCCCCCGTGCCCACCAGATCCTGACCTACCTCCTCTGGCGGCCGCCCGGGCATTCTGGTGACGGAGCAAGGGAGTCCGGCCTCTGTACCGGCCTCCCTTGCTCCCGAGTAGTCGCAAACATGCTTTCCGGCACGTTTGCGACTGCTTCCGGCGCCTGAGCACTTGCTCCGGCAGCTTCTATTGGATTGCGCCGATTGGATCACACTTTACTGTCTGAGTAATAGGATTGCACCTTTAGAGCTGATATGAAGCTTTGGTTTTCTGATAACAGTAGGAGAAAGTAGGATATCAGGAAACTTACATAGATTTTATATGAAATGATAAATAAGCCCACGTTTCAGACTGGGCTTTGCAGTTTTAAGTTCAACAGTCCAGTGGCCTGGCCACGTGGACAGTCTTTTCAGACTCCTTTTCCTCCAGAATGTCTCTCCTACCAATGACCTAACCATGGGTGAAGCTCACACCCTGCCATACCTTTCACCCCCTCAGCAACCTCTTGAATTGGGGTACAATGAAGCATTTGTGCTCTCCTGGAAGGACACTACTTAACACATCAAGCCCAGGAAATTCCTCGCTGCACACCCAGGAGATGTTCCAGATACCATTATTTGCCCATGAATGTCATTGTATTCTTTTTCCAAAGTCCTATAACTACTCTTGCTTTGAAAACATAATTTGGTGTTTGCTTCCCCACTGAAGATGTCCACTCTGTCCATTTTTTCCTGCTTGGAGAAGCCTCTTCCCTTGGTAGCTGCCCTCACCTTCCCAGGAGCTACTTTCCCTGCACATCAAGGCAGAGGGGTAGCTACCCCCATTACATCCCCATGACGTCACCCCCTCCCCGAGTGACTTCACACCCCGTTCCATCCTCCCCCTGCCCCACTGCCACCTGGGAACCTACCTTCCCTGGTGGGTGCTCCACTCGTTCTGGGGTGGGTAGAGCGGCACCCGCCTCGGCGCCGACACTGTCTACTCACCAGGTGCCACAAATGTGCTTTATGGCAAACATGCTATCCAACTGAGATAGGATTGCACCGTACATATTTTTTCTTCTCTCTCTTTCTAACCCTCAAAATCATTCATCTTCCCTTCTGAAATCCTCCATTCTCCAGTGCCTGTTTTAAACTTATCTTCCTCTTTCCTGTTGGGTTGCCCCGATGGAAGAAACTCTGCCCAGCTGGCACCTCGACTCTCATACTCTCTCCTTCACTTAACATGTGCCTATCCAGTCGGAGCTATGTACAAGTATTCTTTCACCCACAACTACTTAAATCTCTCTATGCAACTGGTCTTAAATAGAAACTGTGCCCTCTCCTGCTTTCCTATATCTATATTCTTTTATAAAACTGTTTCATGGTTTCTGTTAGCCTAATTAGAGGCACGTTGGGGTGTTCACTCTGCTATCCTGTCAAAGGCCTCAAAACAGCCATACACTGCATTTCAGCCTCTCTAGTTATAACTACCCCTCTCTGCATGGGCATGCATATGAGACCAGTGTTGGCAACAAGGCCCGCTGTGAATCAAGACCACAATATGGAATGAGTGCCCCTCCCATGATCCTGTTTATGACGGTGCCCAGTTCAAATGATATTAACTGAAAAAACTCACATTGATGCCAACAAGTTTTTTCCCCAGGGTTAATAGCAATCAGATTTGGGTGGTCTGTAGATCAGGATGTTGGTGAAAATGTTTCTGTGGTCCCAGTCCACAAGGCACCTGATAAAACTGCTTTTGACAAAAGGAACACTAACAGCCCAATCCTATCTCCCACCAGTAGTGCCAATACAGCTGTGCCAAAAGGGTGCACTCTGCATTCTGTGGTGGGGAGGGGTGACCCAAGGGCAAACAGGAGGAAAATAAACATAATTTTTACTTACCCCTGCATAAGCCCTGGGGTCACCTATGGCAGGTCTCCGTGGACATATGCCACCAATTTGGTAGCATATGTCCGAGGAGGGAAAATGGGCAGGGAGGTTTACAAAAAGATGTGATCTAGCATGCACTATTGCTGCCGGATCCACCCCTCCTGGCGCTTCCCCGCCTCCAGTTCCTCTCTCCCCCTTTCTTGCCCACAAACACCACCATTCATCTTAACACCAGCTCCCACTCCCAACTCACTGGTGCCAGAGGACGGTGGACTCTCTGCCAGCCTGTGCGTGCGACCACCAGCCATTGTGCTCACTGGCGGAACATCACTTCTCCTGGCATCCACATTCTGCCAGCAGAGCCAGTAGATATTATTTGTCTGTAAGACTGGAATCCTATGCACGTTTACCTGGGAGCAAATTTTTGAGTAGATATGCTTAGGATTGCACTCTAAGCCTGTCAGGGCTAATAATGTTTCAAAAATTGTGCACTGTTTGACCTCATGGTTACGTCTTTTCTTCTTCCCAACTCCAGGGCACCCTCAGGAGTCTTGTTGTTGTTATCTAAAGCAGAGAAGTACAGCACAACCATAGCAAAATACTTAGTTTCAATTTGGTCCCATATATTCAGATCAATGGTGTTTGATTCATAGTTTTCAAACAGATGAAGAATATTAGGTGTAGAGTGAAGTTTGAGCTGGAGTTGAAAACAGCAGTGATGCATGAACGCTTTGCTGATGGGGTCATTTAAAGATGTGATATCAATTTTCTAATAAGCTAATGTAATGTCCAATAACCTGATTAGGCCCTTTGATTAATATGGCTACTTAAAATGCAACACTGTTAAACCTTGTATTTATTTCCTAAACTACCAATAATTAGCTTCTCTGATAATTAGCTTTTCATGGTTGCTTGCGACAAGGAAAATGAAGGTGCGGTAGAATAAAACATAGTGATGGCAAAGGAACCTGTGACATATTCTGCACAGTAAAGGGGAAGCCTTTTATTCCTAATACAAATAAGAACTCTTTAAGAATTCCTAAAATTGCCAATTTTATGAATTCAGTATCCACCAGGCTGATGTGAGTGCAATGGGTGTTCTATCCCACACACTTCCTACTCTGTCCACCCCATTTCCTGTTTATATACAACTAGTTTCCCTGAATCCCTCCTTTCCAGAATGCCCCCCATGCATGGTCATACTGTAAGAAAAGTTCCCATTGGACCTAGGACAAATAGCATACATGGGAGCAATTCATCCCTTTGGTTGGGACTGTGGCAGGGGATAGATGTCTACTAAATGGATGGAGTTCAGAGACAGCCCGATGATGACTGTCTGGGTCCAGAATTACCTGGCCCCCACCGCACCGAACCTTCTCATGAGTCAGCAGCTGCAGGCAAGCTGGCTGGCACTGGAACAAGGCTGGTCGCAGCAGGCCGGACCTGCGGCTCATGGCTGCAAGGGGTGAGGCGCTCTGAGGGAGGCAGACAGCACCAGGAACCCCCCCTCCCCAGGATGCAGCAGCTGAGCCCAGGGGGTGGAGCCGCCTAGTGCCGGTCAGGAGCTGCAACGCTGGCAACCGCCGGGAGTCCGAGCCAGCAACCCCGCTGAAGGACAGAGGAAGGTGGAGGAGGGACGTTCGGGGGAATGGAAGGGGAGGAGGGGGAGGAGACAGGTCACCCCAACGCCACGACGTCCTTGATGGGAATAGGCTTGCAGGCTGATGAGCAGAGCTCTTTCAAACCCCAGGCGGGGTGGGGGAAAGGAAGGGGAGGGGATAATTAACCCTGGCAAGCACTCTTAAGCTGCCTTGATCTGATTATGAGGGGCCAGTCGCTAATGTCCTGAGGACGCGACAGGTGAGCTGGTGCTGGCTTTCCTCCTTCATAACCCCAGTCCTGGGAAGGAATCAGACAGCTCAGCGGCAGAAGGACTCGGAGCTATGAACCTCCTCCCTGCTAGTGACTGTGAGGACATTGTATGCTCTCCAGACCCCCAGCAGAGGCCGTTGGGTCCCTCACCCCTCCAACCAACTAAACAGGGTCCCAGACACTCCAGCGACTCAGGGGAAACCTCACAATGACCTTTGCCATTCATCCACCTGAGGAAAAATTAAAAAGCTGAAAAAATAGGGTCGTCTTTGCCAAACTGGTAAATCTACCCACAACTCACTGATGGATCCGGATACAATATTTAGAAAACTGGTACAAGTGTATTGAATATTCTTCTCAAATGTTGCCACTATACTGAGCACTTGGGTGGGTTAAAATATAATAAGCAAATGAACAAAGGAAATTTGTAAATCTGAGGGACCGCCTTCTCCCATACATACCGGCCCATTCTCTTAGATCATCTGAGGGGGCTCTCCTGCGGGTGCCACCTCTATCGCAAGTTAAGGGAGTGGCAACATGTGGGCGAACCTTCTCTGCTGTGGCGCCACAACTGTGGAACTCCCTGCCAGGGGATCTGAGAACCACCCCCTCCCTCATGACTTTTCGGCGAGGGCTAAAAAAACATTTTTGTTTCGTCTAGCGTTTGAGTGATGGGTTGTAGCCTGCCGTCTGCGTCTCAAGATGCTCTGCCATGCTATTTCTCTGCTCCATACTGTTGCCCCCCCAGTGTTTTTTATTGTTTTTTTTTAATTGTTTAAGTATCGTTATGTATTTTATGTATTTTAAATTATGTATTTTAATCTGTTGTTAGCCGCCTTGGGCATTTGCCTTTTGGCATAGGAAAAGGTGGGATATAATTTTTTCAATAAATAGATAAATGCAAAATAAATGCAAAATAATTCTAGTTGCAAGATATGATTTCGT
Source organism: Plestiodon gilberti rubricaudatus (assembly GCA_026170595.1). NCBI lineage: Eukaryota > Metazoa > Chordata > Lepidosauria > Squamata > Scincidae > Plestiodon > Plestiodon gilberti. The sequence continues at coordinate 46,717,463 of JANXHW010000002.1, forward strand.
GAAAACAGCTACATTCAGTTTGTTCAAAGCAGATATTATATAGCATACCAAGTACAGTATTCATTATTGGCTCTAACAAAGCCAAAGATAATTCTGATCTTTTTGGTTCAGTGTGTGTTGCTTTGTTTACATGAACATATTGATCTACGTGTGTGTGTGTGTGTGTGTGTGTGTGTGTGTGTGTGTGTGTGTGTGTACACGTTCTTTGAGGCTGCCACCCCAACAAGAAGACCGACTTGAAGATAAGTACTTCTGGAATTGGGGCTTGAGATATACTCAGGCTACATCTGATGTCAACACAGTTACAGGTCAATCCAAAGCTCAGTGAAAGCCAAATTGCGGGGATTTCAGCAGATTTAGACTGCAATTCTAAACACTTTAACTGGGAAGTAAGTGCCATTGAAATCAGTTGGACTTATTTCCACATAAATGAGTTTAGTATCCTGGGCCAGTCCCTAATTGAAATCAGGCAGGTGAGAGCAGGCAGTCTTAGTGTGTATTAGTCAATCTTAGCTAAGTCGAAGGAATAAAACGAAAACAATTTTACAGCATGCTCAGTAATAGTTTTATGTTTCTGAGCACTCCAGTGCTCCAGGGATTGTACATTTGTTGCACTTTCTTCATCACTTCTTACTTTGTTTGCTATAATTCCATATATAATTATAGTCCAAAGTCTGTCTAAAGATCTTTGTCTTGTATTTCAACAAATCTCCCGGTGTGACAAATGGGGGAAATTTTTTTCAAAGCAAGAGGAGTTTTGGATTTGGTTGTGTGTTTGCTGTCAACTTAAAAGAGATTAAATGTTACACTCCTGTTAGCTTGTCTTTGATTCTGAGCATTGGCTCAAAATATAACTTGTTGTTGTTCAGTCGTTAAGTCGTGTCCGACCCTTCGTGATCCCATGAACCATATCCCGCCAGGCCTTCCTGTCCTCCACTATCTTCCTGAGTTCGCTCATTTTCATGTTTGTTGCATCGGTGATGCTGTCTAACCATCTCATCCTTGGCCTTCCCCTTCTCCTTTTGCCTTCAATCTTTCCCAGCATCAGCGTCTTCTCCAGAGAGTCCTCTCTTCGCATTAGGTGGCCAAAATATTTGAGTTTCAGCCTTAGTACCTGTCCTTCCAGGGAACAGTCAGGCTTGATTTCATTTAGAATTGACTGATTTGATCTCCTAGCAGTCCAAGGGACTCTCAGGAGTCTTCTCCAGCACCACAGTTCAAAAGCATCTATTCTTCGGCGCTCAGCCTTCCTTATGGTCCAACTCTCGCACCCATACATTGCTACTGGGAACACCATCGCCCTGACTATACGAACTTTTGTTGGCATGGTGATATCTCTGCTTTTTATTATGCTGTCTAAGTTTGCCATAGCTTTCCTTCCAAGGAGTAAGCGTCTTTTAATTTCATGGCTGCTGTCTCCGTCTGCAGTGATCTTGGAGCCCAGAAAAGTAAAATCTGTTACTGCTTCCATTTCTGCCCCTTCTATTTGCCAGGAATTGATGGGCCCAGATGCCATGATCTTAGTTTTATTAATGTTGAGTTTCAAGCCAACTTTTGCACTCTCCTCTTTCACTCTCATCAAGAGGCTCTTTAGTTCTTCTTCACTTTCTGCCATTAGGGTGGTATCGTCTGCATATCTGAGGTTGTTGATATTTCTCCCGGCAATCTTGATTCCGGCTTGTGATTCATTCAGCCCTGCATTTCTCATAATGTACTCTGCATATACGTTAAATAAGCAGGGTGACAATATACAGCCTTGCCGTACTCCCTTCCCAATTTTGAACCAATCAGTTGTTCCATGGCCGGTTCGAACTGTTGCTTCTTGACCCGCATACAGGTTTCTCAGGAGACAGGTAAGGTGGTCTGGTACCCCCATCTCTTTAAGAATTTGCCACAGTTTGTTGTGATCCACACAATCAAAGGCTTTTGCGTAGTCAATGAAGCAGAAGTAGGTGTTTTTTTGGAACTCTCGTGCTTTCTCCATGATCCAGCGCATGTTGGCAATTTGATCTCTAGTTCCTCTGCCTCTTCGAAACCCAGCTTGTACGTCCGGTAGTTCTCGGTCCACGTACTGCTGAAGCCTAGCTTGTAGGATTTTGAGCATAACCTTGCTAGCATGTGAAATGAGTGCAATTGTGCGGTAGTTTGAGCACTCTTTGGCACTGCCCTTCTTTGGAATTGGAACGTAAACTGACCTTTTCCAATCCTTTGGCCACTGCTGAGTTTTCCAAATTTGTTGGCATATTGAGTGCAGCACTTTCACAGCATCATCATTTAGGATTTTAAGTAGCTCAGCTGGGATATTATCATCTCCACTAGCTTTGTTGTTAGTAATGCTACCTAAGGCCCACTTGACTTCACTCTCTAGGATGTCCGGCTCTGGGTCAGTGACCACACCAGCGTGGTCATCAGGAACATTCAGATCTTTCTTGTATAGTTCTTCTGTGTATTCTTGCCATCTCTTCTTAATCTCTTCTGCTTCTGTTAGGTCCTTGCCTTTTTTGTCCTTTATCATGCCCATCTTTGCACAAAACGTTCCCTTGGTATCTCCAATTTTCTTGAACAGATCTCTAGTCCTCCCCATTCTGTTGTTTTCCTCGATTTCCTTGCATTGTTCATTTAAGAAGGCCTTCTTATCTCTCCTTGCTATTCTCTGGAACTCTGCATTCAGTTGTTTATATCTTTCCCTTTCACCCTTGCTTTTTGCATTCCTTCTTTCCACAGCTATTTGTAAAGCCTCATCTGACAGCCACTTTGCTTTCTTGCATTTCTTTTTCTTTGGGATGGTTTTAGTTGCTGCCTCCTGTACAATGTTACGAACTTCCGTCCATAGTTCTTCAGGCACTCTGTCTACCAGGTCTAATGCCCTAAATCTATTCTTCACCTCCACTGTATACTCATAAGGGATATGGTTTAGGTCATATCTGACTGGTCTAGTGGTGTTCCCTACATTCTTCAGTTTAAGTCTGAATTTTGCAATAAGAAGCTCATGATCTGAGCCACAGTCAGCTCCAGGTCTTGTTTTTACTGATTGTATAGAGAAAATATAACTATGTTGTTGTTTTAGGTAGCAGTGGGGTTTTGCAGTGTATTGAGATTAGCATTTCATGGCTTGGGACCAGGGCACCTGAATTCTGCATGAACTTGTCCACACATTGGATTCATCATCTGAGGATCTGCTCCATGTTCCATTCAAGGACATTCCATGTTCCACGCAAGAAGGCGTGGTTGGTTGGGATGGGGGACAGAGTCTTTTCATTGGCAGCCCCCCCCCAATTGTGGATCTCCCTCCCCCATGATGGTCAGCTGGCCCCCCAACCATTTTTGTTCTGTTTGGCCCTTTTTTGAGTTATATTGCAATTATTTTGTCAGCTGCATTTGTTTCTTGGCTGTCTTTTGTTTTGCTATTTTAACTGGATTTTATTGTGGCTTTGTAGCGATGGTAAGCTGCCTTGGTAAATCCCTAACTCATTGGGAGCGCAATCCTGTGTAACCTTGCACCAGTGTAACAGTAGATGCACCAGTGAAAGTGTACTTACACTGGCATAAGTGCACTTACACCGGTGCATCTACTGTTACACCGGTGCAAGGTTATACAGGATTGAGCTGCATGATAGAAAGGCAGCCTATCAATATTTAAATCAACATGAATACATAAATCTTTGACTTGTTATTTATATTTTGCTCAGGGGTGCAAAAATCCAGGGCAAATCCCTAAAGTACTGCAGCATTTTCTCCATTTGGGTGAACATGCAAATGGCTACTGTTGCCTGGCTTAATTGAAGAGAAAATGTATTGTGCGTATGAATTCTCAACCCCCTTTTACTAGTAGACTCAGTTGTTCTGCCTCCCCCCACACTGTCTCTTCTCTTCCACTTCTTCACTTTACTCCTCTTTTACCAACTCCTTGCTGTGCACCCTCCTATGCTTCCTATGGCCCTCTCACAACCCTGTTTTGGGCAATATCTTGGTTGCTGACAATTATACTTTATCTGGCTTGTGATTAGCCTACAAAACCTTTGAAAGCTCCTACCAACGTTGGCCTCTAATGCTGAACAGCAGTTAGAATGACACCAGAACAAGATAGCAGTGTCTCCATCTACTGCGCTGAACACATTTTCCGCTTTCAAAAACTCGGTACTCTCTCATGTTCTTTATTGGCTGTCATGCGGCAGGATCAGGAGCACAATATTTAAGGTTAACATTTGTTTAGCAACATCTGGTCTCCATAATGTTAACATTAACATCTCATTGGGAAACTCAGTGTGTGCCTTCCTAACCTTGTACTCTCGTGAATAATGTCTATGAGATAACAATGTTCATTACAGATGAATAGCAATAAAATCAGGGTAATGTGCATAATACCGAAGAAGGTATGCATTGCATTTCCCAAACTCTTTTGTCAATTAATTCAGCAGCTCCATTGTCTTATTAATTTATGAGGTTGTTTGAAGGAGACAAAGATTAATTATTGACATTAATGTACAAGCTAAAAGAGAAGCTCCTTTAGAACGTGATTTGGTGGTGACAAACATTCTGTTCCTTCCCAGGATGTCTCTGGTGATGAGTAACCAATAACATCATTAGCTCTAAATCAAAAGGGAAGCTTAATATCATGTTTTCCCTCTTATTCAGGCATAATCTTCACAACTAGAACACTGGCATGATCTCATGCTCTATAGAAAGTGCATGCACAGCTCACAGAGTAGCTCTCTTTTTGCAGTGCTGAGGCACACATTAAGGAACCCACTTTGGATGCAGAGAACCACTTCTGTCCTGTGAATGATAAGAACATAAGATTCTGGGGGGTTCCCAGGCATGGTCTGCGGGCACATGATACACAGCGCAGTCCTGTGTAACTCTTGCACTGGTGTAACAGTAGATCCACCGGTGTAAGTGCACTTATGCCAGTGTAACTTGCCGTATGTTGATGAACGCAGGACAGACACCAGCGTAGCTCCTCTCAGACACCGCGCATGTGCAGTTCAGACTCAGGACATACGCCAGCACAACTCCGTCGGTGCAGGGAGCATTCTGGAGGCGTTCAGACACCCCTGGAATACCCCCTGCGCCAACGGAGTTGCGCTGACATCCGTCTTGCATCCGAACTGCACGTGCACGCATCCAAGAGGGATTACGCTGGTTTCTGTTTTGCGTCCATCGGCGTACGGCAAGTTACACCAGAGTGCACTTACACCGGTGCACTTACACCGGTGGAGCTACTGTTACACCAGTGCAAGAGTTACACAGGATTGCGCTGACAGTCATCTTGCCTTGAGAGGTGACAACCTGGGAACCCCGTGTACATCACCTGGAATTCCATGATGGAAGAAAGGTGGAATATAAATGAAAGAATTCATAAACAAAGAAATAAGAACATAGGAAGAGACCTGCTAGATCAAATCCAAAATCTATCTTTTCCAAGATCCCACTTCCCACAGTGGCCAATCAGATGTTTCTGGGAAGGCTAAAAGTAGGGATTGAAGGTACAGTTGGCCCTCAGTATTCACGGGGGTTCCGTTCCTGGAACCACATGGATACCAAAATCCCTGGATAGCGAAGTTTGCTATCGCGGATACCGGGGCCGACCTGAAAATATCTTAAAAAGAAGAAAAAGGTTAAAAAGCAGTTTCCTTACCTTTTTGCTGCAAACCACTGTATGTTCTTCCTTCTACAAGCTGAAATCACACTCCAGAAGTCGTGTGACTCCCCCCTCCCCTCTCCCAAGTTCCCCTGCAAAATGCATTGCAATGCATTCTGGAGCTATCCTGGGAAAGGGAGGGAGAGTTGCGTGACCCAGAAGAGGCTTCCAGAGTGCGATTTCAGGTTGTAGAAGGAAGAACACACAGCGGTTTGCAGCAAAAAGGTAAGGAAACTGCTTTTTAACCTGGTTCTGTAGCTTTCATGGCCCACTACGGTGCAATTCGGTTCCAAATTTACATGGCTTTTAATCCTGTAAATTTGGAACCGAATTGCTTTTTAACCTTTTTTTCTTTTAATTAAAAACATTTTCAGGTTGGCCCCTGATATCCGCAAAGCATCCGCGGTGAGACAAACCCACGGATGCTGAAGTCACAGATATGGGGGCCCAACTGTATAGCCCTCTTCTATCAATGAAATGATAGCCCTTGCTCATGCAGAGTTCTTTGCATATGGGAGCTGCTGTGATCATGCTGGATTGGGGTGAATACACATACTTCTTGGTTTCATGAGCATATCATTGCAAGTGTTACTAAAGCCCAATGCAAATTTAGCACGTTTGAAAAAGCCTAATAAAAAGGTTAAGCCATTGTGTTAATAAAGCCTTCATGAATCACCTCTCCGTTCCCTTGATAAATGAATTCAGTAAATAATTGAAATGATAAATGGAGTGGTGAAGTTCATCAGAAGTAGATGAAGCTATTTTAGGCGCTCCACTCTTTCAAGTACATGCCCCTAGATCATGAATTTTCCATGCGTAATGCCCACAAATATTCAGTGATAAACACTTGGCAATACCATCAAACAGCTAAAGGAGGATTTTCTTTGGGGAAAGACTGAGAATTCCTTGAGTAAACAAGTCATTCTGTGGTTCATGTCCATGCATGCGATGAGATCAATCTGAACTTTTGCGTAGCTTCTTAAAAAAACGCAGTGACCCTCAAGGCCACTGGGGCCATTTGAGCTGTTCAAAAATGAAATTAAACTTTTTTTCCTCTTTGTTGTTCTAACCTTTAAGGTGCATCTGTACAAGCTGCAGCTAGATATCCCATTCAGATACCATATGTGTTAAGGCCGAAATGTTCGAGATGGATGTAAAATCACTGTAGCAGGGGTGAACAGAGTTGAACAACTTGACAAACAACAACATTTATTTCATTCGGGGTCTAGTATAACAAGTCTGAGAAACCAACCAAAAAGGAAACATAAAATCTCGGGGGGGGGGGGAGTTTTAGAAAACACACACACAAAAAACATTTTACATTTTCTAAGTAGAAATTGAACAATTTACAAAGACTGCTAATCGTTTGACTTTTATTTGGGGCTTAGCTGAAATAAGGTGTGTGTGTGTGTGTGTGTGTGTGTGTGTGTGTGTGTGTGTGTCTGTCTGTCTGTCTGTCTGTCTGTCTGTCTGTCTGTGTTTCTGCTCCTGAAAAAGCATACATATTTTGGCAGTTTTTGATGTAACTGTGAACAATTGGCTATTCAGGCCCATTATTGATGTACCTGTCATATTGACTCATTTATATCAGCCTGGTGTACATGAACACTACTGTATTTGGTCCTCACTACCACCCTATGAGGTAGGTAAGGTTTAAAGATGGTGACTGGCCCTAGGTCACCATGAGCTTCATGGTTGAGTGAAGATTTGACCCTAAATCTTTTTTAACACAAGTCTGATACACTATACATTATATTCTGTCACTACTTCCTGCCCCCTGAATTGTTACTATGATATAATCACATAGCAAAATATGATTGGCTGCATGGCATTGTGACACCATCGTATTGGCAATATGGTCCCTGATTGGGTGAACTCATGATCCTAAGCTTTAAGAGGCAGTTCAAAAAGTGATCAGGGCCACAGCTGAGAGTGATTGTGAACAGCATTGCGCAGGTATGAAAAAAGTAAACACAGGGATAGTTGTGTCAAAATGATTTCCTTGGACATTCAACACAGCTGTCATTCCAAATGCTCAAGGTTGATTATATGACAGCCCAATCCTGTCTAGCTAGGCTGCAACGTGGGCGTAGACCCCACACAGCATCCTATCCAGATAGGACCCAGTGCCGATGCGGCGGAAGCATTCCTTGGATGAAGTAGATGGGTCTACTCAAATGTGCGCCAGCTCTTTTGCTGGTGCACATTCAAACTGGCCGTATAATGGTGGCAGGCCTGGGAAGGGGGATAGGATTCGGCAGAAAAGGCTGACACCGGTCCCTTCCCCTTCCCAGGCCTGGCCAACCAATCACAACCCCCCCCCCCAGAACACCTCTCCACCACGACGCTCCACCATCCTGCGGCACCAGAGGAGTGGCGCAAACCTCTCTGCCGGCACCGCTTACTCTTAGGGTGGTGCAACTGTGCTTTATGGTTGCTCTGTCAGTCCATGACTAGACAGGATTGTGCTATGATATTATTTACTCATTTTATCCTCACAACAACCAGCTCTAAGTGGTGCAAACATATTTAAGGAGCTGTTTCCCAATCAAAGCTTCCATATATTGTTGAAAAATAATGGGAATCCATGCATCTTTTCAAAGAGGTGAAGAAATGTACTGGAAATCTTGCTTTAAGTAAAACTCAGCTGCAAGTCTGCTTAGAATTCACTGTGACACTTATATTTTAAAATTGACTAGTTGTGCCTTAGGGCAAATTAAAGATACTTCTTCTGGAAATTATTTTCAATCCATGATGGTATGTGATGGTTTGTCATTACAGTTTCAGAGTAAATATCCAGGGAATAATGAAAGTCTGAGCACACCACTGTGGCTAGAACTCCTTATTTACCAAGCCATGTGGTGGGACTGTCAAAACATTAAAATATTTTGGAGAACAATGGTAGATATTTTCAATGAGATAATAGGTTATGAGGTACCTCTACTGCCTTCTGTTTTCTGTTGATTTTTTTGTGAGATTTTCTACATGAGATTGGTTCACCTGGTGCTTGTTTCTAATTTGTTTATTGCTACTCAGAGAATAATAACCAGGAGCATCTCCCCAGCATGGAGACATTGTTACAGAGATTTGGTCTCATTATGTTTATATAAGAGATCATCTAAATAAAGACACTTTGGGAAGGGAAGATCTCCTAGCCATAACTTTAGAACAAACTGGGCTCCCTTGTTGGCAATCCTGCTAGTGATTTTTGCTCCTTTCCTCATGCACAAGGCAAGGCAGGGCAATTAAGCCAGGCTACTGGTCAAGGGCAGAAATGGAGAGGGAAACTGTGCAGCCATGTGAACTGCAGCATGAGCAACAGTCTGTCTTGAACTACACACCCGCAACAGTCTGTCTTGCGCTGGAAAATCGTCCTGCTGTCCACCCAAGATAATAGCCAAAGATTAGCTGATTGCTCTTAGAGGCTAAGAAGTAATTTTTTGCCCTTAACCTTATTGGTGAAGTGTGTGTGTGTGTGTGTGTGTGTGTGTGTGTGTGTGTGTGTGTGTGTGTGTGTTCCAGATTGGATGGGAGGGTGTTGTGCTTTAGCTGCTTGGTCACAAAAGAGATTAAAGTGTGGGACAGTTGTTGTGAAGCAATGCACCCTGAGGTAAGTGGATTGGTGAAGGGTATCCTAGGATTGATATCTAAGGCTGTCTGGTGTGGGGATGCTGGCTGGGAACTGCTCAGGCAAGGATTGTAACCTTAGCCAACCTCAAAGACTACTTGACTTGGGGAAAGGATTGCAATCCAGAACTTCTTTGATCACCTTTCCAAGAATCGACATAGATAAGCATAGTTTGTCACTGATGATCTACTGTTTGGAGTCAGGATGGGAACGTTCCAATGGGGGAATAGACAGCAGCCGGCTGTCTCCTCCAAGAAAGGAGCCATACTAAAAAGGGAGCGGTGTTTTGGAGAGTAAGGCCCTGCTGCTAGTTATCTGTATTGAAATCAACTTGTGGCCCATTTGGAATCCAAACCCCCATCTCGTGTCTCTTTAGAGGTATGTGGGCAATGCAAAATGATACTCTTATGCTGGAGTTTTTGGCATTGCTAATGTTAGAAGTGTGTGGCATCGCGATGCCCACCCACCCTCGTGATGTCACCACTGGAAGTGATGTCACTGCCACCGCTGCTGCAAGTCGCTTCAGAGGCGCAGGGCAGGAGGATGGGCCCCTCACCACCACCACCCCGGCGACACTTCTGAAGAAGTATGGTTTTCTGTCAGATTTCATTTGTATGTTATTTTTACTGATAATCATCACCCCAAAAGTTATTGAAGAACTGTAGTGGCATTGTGGTGCTGGTTACATGATGGACATACCAAAGCAACAAGATGCTCATACTGAATCTACCTTGTAGATATTTTCAGTTCTTTTCCTACTGAGCTCTTATTTTAGGTAGAAGGTTATGAAAGGGAGTATTCCTGTATCCGTTTACTGAAATGCCTCTAAGCATTGTGACTTGCAAACTGCCTTAGAACAAATTGGTTTTCAGCTCCAAGGCTTGATAATAGATTTAAAAGCCATATGCAATACTGATTCATATTATTATATCATTAAAATGTTGTACACATTCGTACATGTACTAAAACGATTCTTACCACTGAGATATAGTGTACTGTACAAAAATGAATAGGACATCTGTACAAGCAGGAGTGTCCACGCTAGAGATTCCGTCAGCACAAATTACCATGATGTTTGGGGATTATGGGTAACCATCTGCAACATATCAAGTAATGTAAGCGACTTCATCTATCAAACATTTAACATCACAGACAGAAACAATCCTATTAAATACGAAGCATACAGTCTATTAACCATCATGGCAATGCACCAGTATGAGTCTTAGCTTTCCTGCTGATGGTAATGAAATAATTTGATTTTTTCTTTTCTTTGCTATACTACTTTATATATATATATACAGTGTGTGTGTGTGTGTGTGTGTGTGTGTGTGTGTGTGTGTGTGTGTGTGTGTGTGTGTGTGTGTGTGTGTGTATAAAAGTTGGCTAGACTTTGACTCTATTGTTGATCTAAAAAGATTGTTGGCAAACAGTTAGCCTCGTTCAGGCTTGTAAAGGTGTAGAAGTTCAATTTCTGAAAGAGGTGGTTGGGATTGTATCTGATGTTCATACCCTCTGACTTCTGCACTTGCTGCCAAAGGCTTTACGCTGCCATGTAAGGAGTACTTCATACCCAAAGGCCTCTATAGTCCTCTCTAATAATTATGCCTACTGTGGGCAGTGAAGGCCCAGGAGTGTGGTCCGCGATAGTGTTCATGTGGTTAGCTAGTGCACTCCCACTCGTTTCTCCCCACATTTGATGAAAGCAGCATGTTGGCATCTGCTTCATGAGCATTCCAGATTTCTGGGAGACAATAGGAACTAGCTCAGCTAGATTCTCCACTCCAACAAGTCACAGGAAGTATCCACCAATGCCAATCACTGGAAATGTTTCTTTTATTTAAATAAATGGACCTATATATGCCTCATTTTGTGTAAAAAAAAAGAGAGTGTTCTAGTTTTAAACCACTGTGTAGATTCTTGATTCCCACAGATATTATAAGATGCTGCCTCTTTTTCATTCATGTTTTCCGTCATTCTTCTTTGTTCCTGGTTTTCTCTCCTCTCTTCCCTTTCCTCTTTAGAGCAGAGCCTCATTTACCAAGTATTTTTTTTACAAGATTGCTCAAAAAACATTCTTGAAAGAATAGATCTGTGGTATATATGTAGATCTTTAATAGAATGAGTGCCATCTCCTGGCCCAGAAGAATATGTTGCATTATCTACAAAGCTGTCATTTCAATGAAGCTGTTAACAGCAGCTAATGGGCTCTTGAGGTACAGTCCAAAAGCACTTCAGCTCGGTGCCTCTTGCGTGTGGAATGCTCCACTCTTTAGAGTGTGCGATATGTATCCACACTCTCGCATTCAATACTCCCAGCTGCTCAAAGATTTTCTGCATTTACCCTGTACTGCTGTATTTGAAGCACTCTGGGCCTCTTTCTTGATACTGCTACTCTGTCTCTGTTGTTTGCCTCTGCCTGTTGTGTGGCATCACATTGAACAACAGGGGGTGCCTTTAAGAACAATCAGATCAGCTCTTGGCATACTTTTGTCATAGCTACTATGATGAGCCTTGTTTTCTTGTGCCCTTGTCTTTATAAGGAAGATACTGAGATTGGACGCACAACCACACATGCTCCTTGGGCAGCAAGATAGGCAGAAAAGATGGCAGTGGGCGCACCACATGGGTGGCATTTTCTAGTACTGGCATTACTGCCAACAGTTGACTTTTAATACAGGGGGTCCCTGGTATCTGCGGATCCAGTATCCGCAGATTCACTTATCGGCAGATCCAGGATCTGCACACCCAAGCCCCCCCCCCCTACCTTTATTTCTTGCTTGCTGCTTATAGCACAGAGCCAGAATGATTCTAGCAAGGATTCTCGGTGGTTAGAGAGGCTCTGAACATTAACAGGAAGCGGAAACTGCTTCCTGATAACGTTTGGAGCCTCTCTAGCAATGAGGCTCTCCTTGCTAGAATCATTCCAGCACTGTGCTATAATAAGCAGCATGCTGCTGCTTATAGTATTCTGTTTAAGGAAGAACTGTTTATTAAAGCAAAAAATAAAGGTAAGGGGCACAGTGGGCATGGGGGGCCATGGGGGCGTTCGCCCCTATCCACAGTTTTCACGTATCCACGAGGGGCTTGGAATGTATCCCCCATGGATACAGGGGGCCCAACTGTACTTGTTTTCAACCAGTAACACTTCTCTTCTTTGAATGGCCTTGCTGTGATCTCTAGGCATTTTTTAAAAGTCTCTTTCTCCTCTATCATTGTACAGTATTTTGTTGCTTTATTTCCCCTGCACAATGATCTCTAGCAATAACTGGAGCAGGGACACTTTATAGCTCAGTCCTTTCTTGCTGCTCACTGCGTAAAACAAACTGAAAAGTATGTGTTACTGCTGTTGCTTTTAATTACAAGAGTTTGCTTTGCTGCAAAATGTGTGGCCTTTGGTCGACTGGTCTTTATTTACTACATGATTGGCCACTAACTCTGAGCTTACATCCTTGCTTGTCAGCTTCTGTAATATGGCTGCTTGTTCATTGTGTCTCAGTGTGTCTTCACACAGCAGCTGTTGTGGCATGTCTAGCCAACCCAGACTATGACACACCATGATAGCTTGGGGCAAGGGAAGGTTTCATGAGTCTAGTACTTCCAAATGTATCAAATTGATTCAATGCAACGTATTCTGGCAGTTTTGGTTTGTTTCTGAATGAATCTGGTTTGTTTCAGAGCTACATAACATGCATATGTGTAAAGCACTTTCTTTGTTTGCAAATCATTCCATAAGAATGATTTTGATGTTGTCCTCAACAACTTTGTAAAGAAAATAAATACAGTAGTATCTCTATTTTATAGCTAGAGGACTAACAGCCCAATCCTGTGTAAGGATACATGGTCTCCTTCCCCGAGTGTAGGGCTGCCCTGGGCCTATGGGCCTCCTCAGGTGTATGCTAGCTCTGAAGCTGATGTAATCTGAGGTGGCATAAGGCCGAACTGGGCTAGAAATGGGCAGAGGATATGGGCAGAGTCCGCCATTGATATCCTCACCCTCTCCAAGCCCAAGCCAGCCAATGGCCACCTTCCTGGCTGCCCCTGCCTGCTCTCCCCCGGCCCCTGCACAGACTTACCTCCACCGACAGCTACGGGGTCTGGAGGGCGACGGAGTGAGGGCTGTTGGCCTCCATGCCAGTGGCCCTTATGAGTCATCTCAAACGTGCTTTAAAGCACCTTTGCGATGGTTTAGAGCAGCGGAGCGCATGCTCTGCCTCTCTAAACGTATGCAGGATTGCACTGTAAGGTGGAGAGGGAGTGGCTTGCCTATGGCTACCCAGTGAATTCATTGATAGAAGCAAGATTTGAACCAGAGAAGTTCTGGTTCTCAGCTGTTAGCCTCTACAATGGACTGGACTAGCAACACATACACCCACACATACATCACATGTGCGGATACATGAACAACACAAGCAGACCTACAAAAAGGACTAACCGGTCAGTTGGCTGCGTCCCACACAATCTTGATATATATATATTTTTTTAAATGAAAGATCATCTCAATGTCCCTCAGAAATTAACAGCTGGTGTTATTAGCAGAAGACTTGGACCATTAATTGGCAATTAAGTCTGTGTTGGCAACATTGATTTGTTGACTGTTCCTGCATTGCAACAGAAAGAGCTGGAATTGTTATTCACCAGGTGCCTTCTTTGATGCATCTCAAGGAATAAAGTGGTATATGAGCAGATTGACCTCAATATAGCCTCATAAAGAGAAACTATTACAAATCCTTTATACCTTTGAGCTTGGGACAAGGGTGAAGAGGATCGCGGCTGCCCCTTGGAGGATTTTAATCTGACATGATATATATGGCAATATCTCTTTCCTTATCACGATATTAAAATTATTTCAATTTTGCTACAGCTGTGAAGGCCTCAAAGAGCAAAAAAAGGAACAGCACTGTCTTGGAGGAAAATGTTGAGGGTTAGCCTTCATTAACATGAGTCCTCTTAGGCTGTGGAATAATATCACTAGTGATGGCACTAGCATCTCCTGTGTGTGTGTGTGTGTGTGTGTGTGCGTGTGTGTGTGTGTGTGTGTGCGTGCGTGCGCGCGCGCTCGTGCGTACGTGCATGGGTGCGTGACCTTGACTTCATCCACATGAGCAAGAGTTATAACACATAGATTGTCATTGGCGCTTGGAGTATGTCTGTGATCATCATGCCCTTTTTTTGGGGGGGGAGGGGAGGGCTGCAGTGGAGATCTGTGAATATTGATTGTTTTTAAAAAGCAACTCTCTTCTACATTTTGCCTTCCAGAGAAGCACCAGTTCTGGGTGATCTCTGAATTGAGGAGTGTTCATATCCATTGAGAACAGCTCCACATTCACGGTGCACATCAGGAAAACTGCACCTTTCATACTTTTCCAGAATGTTAATTCAGTTTAAAATTCATAGTACTCTATAGCAGGGGTTCTCAACCCCTTCCCGGCCGAGTACCACCTCTGGCACCACTGTCCTGCTGTGTACTACCAGAAATGACTTGTGGTGACATCATCCCCAGTTACTTCCAGGTTTTCAGGTTTTTGGAAGCCAGAAAATGCAGATAGGGGGCTCTGGGCAGGTGGGAGGGCCCTTCTCAGCATTCCTGAGAGGCTCGGCCAGGCAGGAGCCTCTCGGGAGCGAAAACTGAAAGCATCGCGTCAGAGCGGGGTTCCAGCAGTCTGGCGATCCGAGTACCACCAGCAGTTGGCCAAAGTACCACTGGTGGTACTAGTACCATATATATATGGTACTTCAGCGGGGGCAGGAGTCCTACCTGGCTCAGATGCAGCTGGCCAGGCTCCAGGTGGCGGTGGCAGCGGCGAGGAGGAGGACAATGGTAGTGGCGAGGAGGACAAGGATGGCGAGGAGGACGGCAGCAATATATATATATATATATATATATATATATATATATATATATATATATATATATATATATATATATATATATATATATATATATATATATATATATTGGTGTGTGTGTGTGTGTGTGTGTGTGTGTGTGTGTGTACTATATTTATTTATTTAATTTTTTTAAAAAAAAATATACCCTGCTTTATCCTGTGCCGAAAGCAAATGCCCAAGGCAGCTTACAACAGAATTAAAATAAATAATCTAAACATAATACATAAAATAAATTTAAATAATACATAACAATACATAAACTAAATTTTAAAACAATAAAATCCACTGGGGGGGGCGACAGTATAGAGCAGAGAAGCAGCAAAGCAGAACATCTTGAGACACAGGAGACATACCTATATATGGGTATACCAAATGTTTACCAAACTTGGTGTGTATACAGAGAGAGAGAGAGAGAGGGAGAGAGGGAGGGAACGCAGGATAATAACGGTTCTTACTCCCGTGGCATACGCATGTACCTTTCTCATGAAAGCCAAACACATGGTCAGCAGGCACTTTGATGTCAGAGAGACATGGCACAACCTTCTATTTTTTGAATCAACTCTATGGCTGTATTTCTGAATGGCAGTAAACTCTTTTTCCATTTGTAAACATCTGGCAGAAAAATCATACTGGAACGGGGAAAGAAAAAAAAAAGCATACCAGAAGGCTTGCTGACAGAAAGTAGAATGAGCTTGAGCGAGCCATAATGAGTTGATGGAAGGGAAGCAGGAATTGCTGCTTTTAAACAGCATACAGTTACAAATAAATAAATACAGGAAGATGCACTTGCATTCATTATAACGCAAAATAGCAAATCTGCATTCAGTTCTAATAAGGTACTCTCCAAAGCTCAGTGAGCTGAAACACTTACAATATGTGTTTACATCATGATAAGGCACATTTTCAACAGCAGATTTGCACTTTCTGTGCGTATAGAAACTCAATCAAGAATATGTGGCTTTGCTTATTAAACAATAAAACAAAGCCCATTTTAGTAAGTTATCCTACCTTGAGGGTACAATACATTACATATTCTGTGTGTTTGCTTCAGCTACGCGTATGATTTGACAAACAGAATATTACTTCTGGTTATGTTACAGTATGCATTTCTTTCCTTGGTATAAACGGAAGGGCATGGCAGAAATGTTTAGCAACTTGATATTGCTGTCCACTGATACTCAACGGGGGCAATTGGTCTTGCATAATGCATGCTTTTCTCAATTGGCAATAGTTTATATTGCCCTAAATTGTTTCGTTTTCCATAAAGTGGTAGTGCCATAGAACCTGCCTCTTCTAGTAGATCAGGAAAACTCTTCCTAGAGTTTTGCACCTTTCTGCGAGACAGTTCATTCATTATGGTAGAAATAGGGCAGGCAGAATGGTGAGCAATTCTTGTGCCCAGAAGTCATCTGGAACTCATAGAGATTAAGCACCCTTATAATTCACTCCTTCGTAAAACACTTTGCCCATGACAAGGGTAATAGCACTGTTCCTCTCCCCTGCATATACCACAAAACGTCTTAACCCAGGCTAGAGCAAAATGTGAAATCCATCCTCTCATATTATGAAACCCAGAACACCAGAGTGCTTACTTAAGTATTTATTGTTGAGATTTATAATCTACTGTCTATTGTTCTGTAAAGCTCTGTGATGCTTGCGATGGTCGTGAAATCCTAAACTGCACCAAATAAGATATCAGAAGGTCCAGTATTCTGTTGGGTGTAAAGACCACAGTCAAAGACGTTCATTCAGATTTTAGACATTGTAGCTGAATTTTTAAGTTTTAAATTTTTATCCTTTGATTAGGTGGTTTTATCCTTTAATAATCAACATGGGAGGGCAAAACGTTAGGACAACCCAACGACCGTGGTCTTTATACTCAACAGAATACTGGACATTCTAACAGTTCTAACCACAAAAGCCTTATAGCTTGTACATAAATATCGTTGGCATGTCTGTCACCCCTCCTCCCAGCACCACAGTCTAGCAGGCCTCAGCACCAACTGAAGCCCAAACCAAATGTACAGAAACCCATGGGGCAATGGACATTTTCCATGGAATAAGTGCACATTAGGAAGCAATACTTACAAGGGGTTCCTTATCCTGTGGGTTTTATGCCACAGAATATCCAAATATTTTCCCACTCATCCTCCTGTTACAGCCCAATCCTATTGAGGACCTATGGAATGGATCTTGTAATCCGCTGCCATAAGTCCAAGGCCAGCATTGTAAAAGCCATGCCTCTCCTCTGTTGCGCACTGGAGGCCGTGCACGTGTGCCAGTGGCCCACCTAGCCCATGCCGGAGCAGGTAAAGTGGCAGCAGGGGCAATTCTGGAGAGAATTGGGGCAGGGAGAGGTCAAACCAGGGATGGAGGAGGGGGAAGATCTCAGCATCAGGGGTGCACGCCAAGATCCTATCCCCTTTGTTGGGCCCGACATGCCCCCTGAGCTTCCTTGGATATGCCTGCAGCCATCTCTCCCCCTGGCTTGTAGCGAGTAGGAGAAATGCAGGTTCATTGGCAGCGAGGTGGCCTACAAGACTTTTACTTACTTCTCCCGGGCTGTCTGGTCACCCCTCCCGCATCATCATACCATGCAGGTCATGTGCTCCTATAGGCTGGCAAGGGATAGGATTGGGCTGTTAATCTGCGAGTTTGCAGCCTTCCACACGGGTATACAAAATTCACATGGATCTCAATATCCGGTGACCTTGGTAGGTGAGTTGTTAGACTGACCTCTTGGGGGCCACTTCCTTGCAACAGTTCCTCCTCTCCTTGTTTTCTGTTTTAAAGGAAAGCCATCTCTCCTCCTGACCATTGGCAAGTAGGAGAAATGCAGTGAAAGCAGTTTTTTATGTTTTGCTCTAGCTGGTTCAGATGGGGGGGGGTGAGAGGAGAAGGAGGGAGAAATGAATAGTGCATGGATCCTCTTCTTCTTGGGGGAGTTTCCATCTCTTTATAGTACCCTATGTATGCCTACTCAGAAGTAAGTCCCAGTGTGTTCAATTGAGCTTACTCCCAGGAAATTGTATATAGGATTGCAGCCCAAGTTGGGGGGTCTGAGGCTCATGATTTGTCTTCCTTCTCCACTTGCATTGGTTTCCTTGCTGAAAGCACCAGCATTAAACATGTAGCTTCCTTTCTCTGAGCATGTTTTCTTTCTCTCCCCTCCCCCCAAACTGGGTTGCCTTCTTAGATAGGCTTACCATTTGTCGCGGAAAACCTGGGACTGTCCCGGTTTCCGGGCTCTGGTCCCGGGTCAGTCCCAGGCTTTCCAGGCCTGCTGAAGCTGCTGCCACCACTTTTAAAAGGCACCTTTTTTCCGGCGCCACCACCTTGGACCTTGTGAGATCCAAGACGGCTGCGCTCAAGTCTCGTGAGGGCACATGAGGTATCATGTCCCCTCACGAGATTTGGGTGCCACCACCTTGGCTCCCGCGAGACTTTGCAAGATCAAAGATGGCGCCACCTGAAAAAAAGTGCCTTTTAAAAGTGGCGGCTGCTTCAGCGGGTGCAGGAGTCCTACCTGGCCCAGATGCAGCCGGCCAGGCTCCAGGTGGCGGTGGCAGCGGTGCGGAGGAGGACGATGGTGGCGGCGAGGAGGACAAGGATGGTGAGGAGGACGGCAGCAATATAGTGGCGAGGAGGACGGTGGCAGCAATATGACGGTGAGGATGGCAGCGGCAAGGACAATGGCAGCGGCGGCAATGGTAGCAGGACAGGTAAGTGGCAGCGGTGGCAAAATGGCCATTTTCATACCACAAATAAATAAATAAATAAAAATTCTGGCCACCTTTTGTGTGGCAAGTGGGCAAATCTTTATTTATTTAATTAATTAAAATTCTGGGGAAAGGTGTCCCGGTTTGGAAACGGGAAAATATGGTAAGCCTATTCATAGAGACACTGTTTTCCAAAGCCTACCTCCCTGCTGTCTTTACTTGGCTGTTGAATATAACCCACTTAATGTCACACCAACTGAATTGATGGGTTTGTTGCCGGTATCCCACAAAGTTTATTACATTAAAGCAATCTTTCTCAAATAAATGGATGCATTTTGTATCATTTTGGATGCAACTCTTTGTATCAGGCAGACATTTTAACCAGAAATTTGACACAACCCCGCCCCCCCACACACCATTTTGCTTCTTCAAAAAGCAGACCACTTAGCTTCCCCTCACCAACCCCAATCTGTCATATAAATTCTGCAGTAACGTTTCTAAACTATGTTGCTTGTTAGCTCAATATTTTCATTCTTCATTGTTGGCATTCTGGGATTTTCAAGTGATTCTGAAAAAGAATTATTGTTAATGAGCTCATAACGACTTCATCTCTCTCCCCCCCCCCCACCCCCGGTATATATCCTTTCCCAGCATCTAGGTATTTTTATTTGCAAGATTTGTGCCAGTGCCAATACTGTTTTGTACCTTGCATGCCATCAAGAGTAACTCAATATTAAGCCACATTGTTTTTGTTTTTTTTATGCTCACTTCCCTTTGGTGCTGTGCAATTTGCAGACTGTCTGAATTTCAAATGGCCAATGAATCTTAGAAAGTTATTGTATACAGTGCAGCAGACAAAAAAGTAGTTTAAATCAATGAAGCACATTGTACCTTGGCTTTATGACTAAATCATCTAGGGCACGGGTTATGATCGAAGGCAGAAAAGGAAGGAAGGTATAGATTTCAGCCATTTTCTTTTGTTTCTTGTGAGACGGCTATTACAAATGGTGACCTTTTTACTGCAATTACTGTTATTATGACTAAATAGCTCTTGAACTTGAGCGCAGTGAAGGTCTCAAACTGTTCTTTGTCTCTCACTCTGTTTTCAAAAACATTATCCATTGTAATTAGGAGCTTCAGAAATATATATGCATTGAAACTTGACAGATATATTATAATTGCCTTTAAAGGCTCAACATGAATTTTACTATGAGCTTTTTCCTGTGAAAATAGTGAGTCTAGCAAACTCCTTGGTCCACCTTTAATGCATACAAAAGGAAAAGAGATGTGGTTCCTCTGTTAGATTTACCTTATTAAGGCCCCAATCCTATTGGGGTGTTGTGCTTTGGAAACTAGTGTTCCGGTAGTGCAAGGTCCCTTATGGTGGCGCGAAAGCTGGGCTGCTATCATGCGCTTCCAGGCTGCTGCTGCAAACGGGCAGTGGCGCAGTGTGCAGCAGTAGCTCCTGAAACCTCTGTCGGCACCAGTAAGTTGGTGGTGGAGGCGTGTCATGGGCAGGGAGGGGGAGGGAAGGGAGTGGAGGGAGGGGTGGATTCCCCTCTTTCTCAGGCCACCCCACCCCTTTTCTCTCCTTGAACGTTTGCTAGAAAAATGACTGATATAGGTCCAAGGAGATCCATATAGGTGAACAGGTAGCCTACTGAGATGGAAGTAAAAAAATTTTCTTACCTCCTCCAGTCTGTCCAATTGCCCCCCACCATTGGATGCAGTGCATGATCCATCAGCATGGCGCCAATGGTGGCGGATAGGATTGGGCAGTAATTTACGTTTCTCGGTCATGCTTGCATTGCTGATATATGGCCCAATCTACATTATACAGGGTGAAGTGGTAAGATAAGGTGTTCATATTCTGTGCTGTTCCATTTGAGAGTGCAGGTGGGGAGTCATATTTTAAAATGCATCTTGGTGTGTGTGCACACACACTCACACTGCATGTAGTAAATAACCACATTGAACAAAGGTTTTAGTACAGACCTCTCCCTGAGTTTCTGGCTTAACACATGCAGGCTTTTTTTTTTTTTAATGAGAGAGGATTCAAAACAGAAGCATCGTCAGGATAGGGGCGGGGGCGTGGCATGTGGCGTTACGTGGGGGGTGTCACGTCGGCGCCCCCCATGGGAGGTACGCTCTCCACTGATTCAAAAATACGATTCATCACCTGCAATCCAAAATGGAATATTCCAGAATTCAAACACCTTAGCTTGCCACCTCACTCTGAGGAATGTGTACACTAATCATGTCATACCTCATCATGGCTGGAGTTTTAGTTTTTATCGTTCATACAAAAACCATTCAGTTTTAGTTTCTGTAAAGCACTGGTGTATTACACCCAAACCTAACAAGGATCAACATGCCTTCTAACTTCTAGCCTTTGACATCTAACTACTACAGAAAAAAGCCATAGTCGTATCACTCCAGAAGTGTGCCCAGGCCCCAAATCCAACCAGCCCCCATATATTGTGAAATCTTCCCAAGACAAAAAAATGTAGAGCCACTTGCCACAATGATTAATGGAATCACATTAAGAACCCTCGTTCCCTACTGGACATTCTTGGTGGTTACTGGTGGAAGGGTGTGTAGAGTCTTGACCTGGTCTGGTCACACATTCTTAAATTGGAATAGTGACAGTGAGGCCTGTAGAAATTAACTTGCATTAGCTTGCATGGCTATTTATTGCTGTTAGACATTCATATCCTGCCTTTCCATCATGAAAAGGATGCACAGGGCAACTTGCAAAAAAATACAAGCACAATAAAAGCTTAAGTGCAAACCACAAGCAGCTGTCAAGATAATTCCAGTCCTTTACAATCACTCCGGGAGCAAGGGTTGCCTGACCTTCTCATGCTTGTGAGACCCCTCCTTGACAGGAGGATTGGATGCTGCTGGGCACACAGGTGGGGCCTGGGTGCATTTAGTCAGTCGCCGCCCCCGCCTGGTGCTCCACCCTTCTCGCACGTGGTATCTACCCTTGCATTTTTGTGACACCCACCCTTTGGAACAATCTGGGTTTCAGCTGGTCGCCATTTGGAGCCAGGTAGGAATTTTTCTGCTCACCTGATTGGCTATTGGTGGGTAGTTTTTTTTTTTTGCCTACCTCAGACTGTGAGGCTTGGCTGGTCCCTCCTCCACTGCTAACACTCTTGGTCATTTTGTCAAGTAGGTAGTGCAGGCTTGAAGGCATAAAAGCAGCTGATTGGTATGCACCCAGAGGTCAGCAAAGGCTGGAGAGAACCCACTTCCCTCTCCTCAGTGGCTCAGTGACTTGAGGGGCTGGCTGGGTTATCCCTGGCCTGGATCACAGGGGCTGCGTCAAAGGCTTAGTGGCATGGGGTGGCCCTGCACAGTTCAGCTGCCTCTGCCCCCTAGTGGGGTTGGCTATGAGGAGCTGGCATCAGGCGCGTCACCAGGACGCGCGTCACCGGGGAGCGGGGCGTGCACGTCACCCTTAAGGACGCGGCCCCGCCCGTGACGTCACGCGTATGCCCGGAACACACACCCCCGCGCCGTTTTCGGCTCATTTCAGAGCCAAACGGACACAAGGGCGGGCGGGCGGGCCCTGTTCCACCGACAAACTGTAAGTGGGGGGGTCGCGCGTCACCCCTATGCGCGCGACACCCCCCGGCGGCCCGCCACGCGCACTTCCCCCTGTCGCCGCCCATGGCTGGCATGGCCTTGCTAAGGATGCAGCTTGGAATCAGAGTGACATCGCCAGGGCTGGGCCCCCTTCCATGGGTCCCAGAGTGCCTTGTGGAAGTGACTGGAAGCGACTTCCGGTTTCGCAAATACAACTTTGGGTTTGCTTTCATGAGGCATTCAAGGGGCTGCAGAGGCCAATGGAGTGTGTCCTGGGCCCAGCGTGACCTGGAAGTGGCCTCCGGAGACACCCAGAAGTGCTTTGCAGTGCAACATTGAGCACCGGATCGTGACCCACCATGAGACCCACCACGAGAGGATGAGATGGGTCATGGTAGAAAAGAGATTGGGAACCACTGGCCTAGAGTGAATGATGGTGGGTGGACAATTCTTGCCACCACAACTGCCCTTCCCAAGTCATGATGAACCTTTCTTCCATTTCCTTCCACTCACCTTGGATTGCTAGCCCCCATAAAACACTATGCTGAAAATGGTGATCAAACGGCAACCACTCGCAGGATCCATTATTCAGAAGCGTCACCTGGGGCGGGGAGGCCACACGGCCCCTGGCCGACAAGCGTGGGGGTGACAAAGCGGCGGTGGGAACGGGAGTGGCAGCAGTGCGAAAAGCGGGCGGGTGGCAGTGCAAACGTTTGTGCACCCCAAATCATACCCTGTTCATAGAAAAGAATGCTGTACAAAACACAAGTCCAACAGGCAGATCCAGATGAAGACTTGCCGGGGCCCTAAAATATGTCAAGTGTAAGAGGCCCCATCGCATAACGTTACCCAAGCATCTTATTATTCTAACAGAAAAGACAAAGAAAATAGAAATATTAAAGCTTATATTTGCATATATTCATAAGTTAAGGTGCAAGAAAAATCACATTAAACAAATATTTAGCACTAGGTCTATATCCATTATGAAGTGCTTTCAAATTAAAACTATCATCTTTATGATTTCTTAATTAGCATATATACAAACTTTTTCATCTACAGCAGAGTCTCCTCGTCATGTGGAGCCCTACGTGTTGCTGCATGCTCTGGGCCAGCACGGGATAGGATTGGGCGGAAAAAAATAGTTTGCCCTCATGCCCTGGCACCCCCCCCCCCCATAAATGACATATGGTCAGCTCATTGGTAAGAAATGGGCCACAATCAAATTCAATGTTAATCCTGCAGAGGTTCCTGACTATTAAACTCCTCCCCGTTAGCGTGGACATCTACCCTGGAGGAGACAGACACAGCTGTCATTTCCCTTTGGGTGTGAGCACCCTGGCTCCAACCAGAGATTACTCCATCGCTCTGGTTTTCTGCCAACCCCCCGGTTTTCCACACCTATCCTTGGAAAGTGGGACAAGCCAGCCAAATTGCTCAGCCCATTCCAAGCCAGATAAGATGGACTTTGCAATTCAGGCCCAAGGGGTTGCCAGTCAACATCCCCCTACCAGACAGCCTTTTCAGATTGGTACTGGCTTCCCTTTTCGCCTTTGCATATCTTAACGTGCAGATCCCTACTCCTACTCCCAGTCCCACACTATATCTGTCAGAAGTCACTGACCTGGCTAAGATAACACCACACCACAAGGCAGCAGTCTGGGCTAGGCAAAAAAGCATCCCGCCATCAGGTGGAAAGCAAAATGTTCCTACCCAGCCCCCTAAAGGGCAGCCAGCTAATCTCAGATCTACCCCTAGGGTGGTGGGATAGGGTGCAGTGCCACTTGAGCTCCAAATGGTGAGCTCAAGGTATAAGCAGCAAACATGCTGTTTGTGCTCCACCCACAATGCCCAGCTTACCAATCCAGTGCTGCCTGTCCCTGCCTTGCCTTGTGCCGGGTGAGGCTGGGCAAAAAGAGCCCCCTCCCTAACAGGCAGAGCGACTAAATTCTGGTTTAAAGAACTGAGGTGTCTGGGCTTGTTTTGTTTTGTTTTCAGGTCACTGAAATCTGCTCTATTTTGTAAACGCCTGAACTTTGAGATAAAGTTTAGAATTCCTCGGAATAAATCTCCAAACCCCATGCAGGCACAAGTGGACAAAATTGCTATTTACATAGTAATTTTGCACAAAGAACATGTCTCAACAGGTTCTGCGTCTACAATCCTGTCAAACCAAGGCTATTTGCTTCCATTTCAGGAACCCCTGCGATGGTGTTTGCATGGTGATATTTCATAAATGCTAAAAGACTTCCCAGGAAGAAACAACTGAGATACAAATCCCTGGATAAATATTAAATGACAGCATGCCACCCAAGCTTTTAATAGAGAGGAAGACATCTAAAGAATACAATCATCCCAAGATGCCCGGAAAAGACTCACTCAGCAGGGGCTAGTGATCCAATGTTTGTCTTATGTATAAGGTGGTTGTGAAACTACCCTTCTCCTCTTTAGCCCAGTTCAGAGACCCCGAAAACAGTAATTTGGGGGAAGGAGATTTTTTTTTGCTCCTGGTTTTGAAATGTTCAGCAGCAGTTGCAAAGTACATATTTGTGATATTTGAATGCAGCAAAGAATAGGTATTGATAGAATTATAGCCATGCATTTGTCTTTTTTTTTTAAGCATAAAACTTTGGGACTATCGTCACATCTTGTGATGGTCGACTATTTATATAAACCCTTCTTCTAACCTGCTTTATAGCCTGAAGTTGCAATAAAATGATATTAAAGTCTACTTTATTAGGAGCAGACATGACACGTTTGCTTCATGGTGCCGGGATAATTCAGGCAGAATGTCCTGCCCTCATCACTGGTAGACTTACCATATTTTGAGGTGCACAAACTGGGACACCCCCCCTCATTTTTTTCCCCTCCAAAATATTTTTTAAATATTTTTATTTCCATGTTTTTTCCATTCTTTTTTGTGTGTGTGGGTACAAAGAGCTTGCTTGCCGCCTGTTAGGGCGGCTGAAATTTTCAATTTAATTATTTAACCCCCATTTATGCCCCCCTTTCCTCCCACTTGCCTTTTTTCCTGCTGCTGCTATCGTTGTCTAATTCCTGCAAGGTGGTTAACCTCCTGCTCCTGCTGTTTCACAGCCAATTTTAAAAATGGTACAAAGTTTTCCTGTCGGCCATCTTGGATCTCACAAAATCTCACGATGTCCAAGATGGCGGTGACCAAATCTCATGAGGGCATATGAGGCAGCAGCACACTGCTTCATGTGCCCACACGAGACTTGGACACCACCATCTTGGATCTCACGAGATTTTGTGAGATCCAAGTTGGCTGACAGGAAAACATTGTACCTATAAAAAATTGGCTGTGAAGCTGCAGGAGTGACGGCGGCAGCCCCGGAACACCAGGACTGCCCTGGTTCCTGGGACCAGGCCCTGGAAACCGGGGCAGTCCTGGTTTTTCCGGGACAGATGGTAAGGCTAATCATTGGTCTTCTCTAGTCACCATGTGGGAGACGCTTTTCGGCCATGCCTTGCCAGCATCAGCTCATACCAAGGACTACCTAGGTAAGGTAATGGGGCTGAGTAGCTCAAATTCTTCCCTTGCTGACAATTCCTACTACTAGCATTATTATTAACTCTGTTAGCTCTTACTATTAATCAGAGGCGTCGCTCCGGTAGGGGCGGGGCCATACGTTTCGCTCTATCCTAGTCCTGTTTACCAAGCGAGCAGGAGGCGGCCCCGCCCCGTCACTGTCGGAGCCATTCCCCTGCGGAGAAAACAGCAGGCAGGGTCTCTTGGGTCTCTCTATTAATGCCTTCTGAGGCAAAGTAGTTCTGGAACTTTCTCAGTCCGTGATGGTGACAAGTCTTTTTGTGACTTGCAGTGCCTAGAGAGCAGCCCCTATTGCAAATATCTTAGGCAAGGGAATTGTAAGAAACAGCTGGAACCTCCTCAGCCTTTCATGGGGTGCAATTCACCAGTAGTGTGGGGGTGTGACTGTTGTGGGCTGCACCAGGTGCAACACTCCATGGGGGTGATGGCATCGCCACCCAAGTCTTTTGATCGAGGCCCAGAGGGGTGAGCAGAGCTCCGTGTTCGGCACTGGAAGGGCCTTCCTTCCACCATTGTCGCCACTTGGCTCCAAATCATGGCTAGTGATAGTGACACGATGACATGACAAAGGCATCACATCACTGCCAACCTACTTCCGGGTCGCTGCTCTTTGCGCCTGCGCACCAGATGCCATTAACCCTGGCATCACCATTGCAATGCGCTGTGCCAAAGCCCAGTTTATTTTGTCTTTCTTGGCCCTACTTTTAATTGTTTATAAAACTGGGACCCTTTCCCCTTCCTGTCCAAATTTGGCATTTCTGATTGTGTTGAGGGGTGATAGAATGCCTGAAAATTTCCTAGCAGTTAATTGGAAAATGTAGAAGCTACAGGCTGAAGAAGGGCAGCTGGGTCTTCCACTGAAAAACAATGCGAACAAAAAACCAATGGGAATAATGGAAATGAATAAAACGATAATGAAACAAATGCGATTTTCACAAACGAATAACTAAACGAAAGAATTTTTTATTTAAATAATTTATTTATTATTTTTCACATTTTTATACCACCCTTCCTTCAAGGAGCTCAGAGTGGTGTACATATTTCCTCCCCTCCTTTTTGTCCTCACAACAACCCTGTGAGGTAGGTGGGGCTGAGAGATAGTGACTGGCCCAAGGTCACCCAGGAAGCTTCGTGGCTGAGCGGGGATTTGAACCTGGATCTTCCAGGTCTAAGTCCGACTCCCAAACCACTACACCATCCTGGCATGAGAATGATTGAAATAACAAAGTGTCTTGTCAGAACAGTCATACCTTTTGGCTTGACCTTCATCTGGAGAAAGTTTTTCTTCTACACTCTGGCTCTTCTCTATCGGCTACAACAATTCCCAGACTTCTTTCTTGGATTCTATACATTAGGATACGTAACAGTGAGAACTGTTTCAGATTTCTTTTTTAATGTTATAAATTAGGGTGTATTTTGGGCCCTATAAGGGCCTAATCCTCACTAGGCTTTGCAATGTCGTAAAGGCATGTACGACAGCATACATGACTTTATGATGTTGCAAACCATGTACTATCAGCAGCCATTTCAGGGACGCCACCGCAAATGGTGGCAGCAGCCCTGGCATGCTGCCACAGAGGGTGACCTGTGCTGAGGCAGGTAAGCCATCAGGAGAGCCAGGTGATGGGCAGGGAGCAGAAAGGGGTGGGGAGCAACGCGGGAATTTTGGGGCAGGGAGGGGGAGGGCAGGAGGTGGAACAGGGGGAGGGAGTGGTGGTACCTGGTGGCCACTTGCACCAGATCCTAACCCTGTTCCCCCTCCCCTCTGATCTACACCAGGAAAATGGCTGACATAGATCTGAGAAGACACATCCTCAGGAGGAGACACATCGCCACATTCTGTGGCAAGGAGTTTCATATCCTAGGGGTTTTCATTTCCTAAGAGAAAGGGTAGGATTAGAGTGAACAATTACCTTCATCCACCTTGGTTACAGTTCATGTTAACATTTCACAAGCAATTTAAGAATTCATTTGGGCCTCTTTGCATAATATTTGATTGGCCAGCCTAGCTCAATATGTTGACAGACATAGGTGCACAAAACACATGCATGTTCTGGCCTCTGGCTTTTTCCACTAGAGAAGAGAGTTGCATTGCAATCCCCTGAGGCTGTATGACATGGCAGTGAGTAGTTGGGACATCTCGGCTACATCTGCATTCACATCACCAAAGACTGTTTGACTTGCATATGTGAAATGGAGATAAGATCGAAATGGAAAAAAGATCACCTGACCCTAGATGGGTAAGGGAAAGGTATAATTATTTTACAGCCGAATCCTATCAGCCCCCCCCCCCATGATGCAGCGGTGCCACTGAACACTGCATCCTGCGGGGGGGGGGGAGTTGGTCTCAAAAGTCTCCTCCAGGTAAGGGAACATTTGTTCACTTGCCCGCAGGTAGGTCTTTGCTGCCTAGATGGGTCTACTCGGACCTGTGCAAGCGATTGTGTTGGTGCAAGTCCAAGTGGACCCGGTACAATGGATACCACCCCCTTCCTAGCCTTGACACCCCCTCTCCCTGCCCTGCTCTCCGTCGCATTCCTCCCCCTCCCATTCTGCCCACCCTGAGCCACCTTATCAGCACCGTGGCTATTTGGGTGGCCACTGGTGCACTGCCATGGCTTCTCATTGCTTGCGGGGGCAGTCTGGGTCCACACAATGGTAGATCGTGCTTTGCAACTGCCGGATGCAAGTTCCGACACTGCAGTGGGCCCATAGGATTGGCCTGTTAATGGACTGCTGTTGTTGCCCTATTCACCTGGCTATAGGCGCAAAGGGATGGCAACTTCCTATGCCTATGGTGAAACAAGCCTGCATTGCTTTTGGAGAAGAGTTTGGTCATTTAGGAACCATAACATTAATTAATATGTAGTGTGTTTCAATGCCATGCATTGCCTCATGTCTTTATTGAGTGTGGGAACAACTCCATGTTCCCAGCCAGTGTAGCCGCTGAAGCAACGGTCCGACTGAGTCGAACCGACAGGCCCCGGCAACCACCCGGGCCGCCGCATTCTGCACTAGTTGCAGTTTCCGAACAGTCTTCAAAGGCAGCCCCACGTAGAGCGCATTGCAGTAATCTAGTCTAGATGTCACTAGGGCATGGGTCACTGTGGCCACGTCTGCACGATTGGGCTTCTCTGGGAGCTGGGAGCTGGGAGTGTGGTCCCCTTTAAGTTGGAGACACCTGGGCCTTGTTGGGGGCTGGAACTCAGCAATCACTCTCCCTCCCCCAGGTGAGCTGCTAGAAATAGCCACTGCCTTGCCAGTCAGTTTGTTGGGCTTCTCTGGGAGCTGGGAGTGTGGTCCCCTTTAAGTTGGAGACACCTGGGCCTTGTTGGGGGCTGGAACTCAGCAATCACTCTCCCTCCCCCAGGTGAGCTGCTAGAAATAGCCACTGCCTTGCCAGTCAGTTTGTTGGGCTTCTCTGGGAGCTGGGAGTGTGGTCCCCTTTAAGTTGGAGACACCTGGGCCTTGTTGGGGGCTGGAACTCAGCAATCTCTTTCTCTCCCTCCCCCAGGTGAGCTGCTAGAAAGAGCCACTGGCTTGCCAGAGGCTCGAGCCTAAGGGCTCTTTGCCCGTGGCTCTTCGCCCTGTGGATCTAAGACCAAGCAGGCCAGAAGACTGCACCCCACGGCTGAGCTCACCCAAGCTGTTGTTACCCAGTGGGTCACCATTTGCCATTGTTAGCCCCCCTCCCTTCTCCTTGCACACTGCTTATCTGTGCGCAGGACATCTTAAGGAGATTGGAGGAGCCATGTCAGCATCGAGAGAAAGGTAGAGTGAGTGATATTGAGTGTGTAGAGTATGTAGAAAGGTAGAGTGAGTGAGGGTTGAGTGTGTATGATTGGGGTAGTTTGGTAAGCACAGGGGTTCTGTGAATGATTCTAGGGGAGTGGTTAACCTTGGTCTCGGTGAGAGTGAGGCCTAGGGGGGACGAGTGGGACCTCTACCCCGGTGAGAGGGGGGCAAGGGGTGTGGGGTGCAGGACCCGCGCCTCGGTGAGAGGGAGGCGGGGGTTGCTGGACAGGAGTGGTTGGGGTTTGGAGGGAGCGCTTTTAGATACGGATTGACTGGAGAGTGAGGTGGTGACTGAGTGTGTGCTGAGTGTGTGAGATTTTTAGGTCGTCTGGTCAGGAAGTATGCTCCGCTGAAGGGCTATGTGTTTGACACCTCGAGGGAGCCTAGGGGAGGGGCGGGCCACCATTAGCAGAGTGACGGGTCACGGAAGATATGGCGGTGGGGACTGGGCAGGCCATTTCAGGAGAACGAGGGTCAGTCACAGGCAGACTGTCCCTCTTTCTGGCCCTTCTCCCATCCCTCTGACCCTTGGCGGTCTGGGCAACAGTCCCCTGAGTCTGAAACTGCTGCTCTTGAACGCCAGGTCAGTTAACAATAAAATCTGCCTAGTCCAGGATTTAATCCTGGATGAAGGTGCTGACCTGGTGTGTATTACGGAGACCTGGCTGGATGAGTTGGGAGAGGTAAGTCTCTCCCAGATGTGCCCGCCGGGTTTCCGGGTATTGCAGCAGCCACTACTACAGGGGCGGGGAGGCGGAGTTGCGATAGTCTATCGTAATACCATCAGTCTCACTGGGTATCCTGTCCTGCGGTCCACTGGGTTTGAGTGCCTCCATGTCGTGCTGGAAGGGTGAGACAGAATAGGGATTCTGTTGGTGTACCGCCCACCATGCTGCCCAACAGTCTCCCTGCCTGAGCTGACCGGGGTGATCTCGGCGTTGGAGTGCCCTCGCCTATTGGTGTTGGGGGACTTTAATGTCCATGCTGAGGCCCCGAGGACAGCTGCGGCTCAGGACTTCATGGCCGCCATGGCAACCATGGGTCTGTCTCAGAGAATATCTGCCCCGATGCACGATGCGGGACACACGCTGGACCTGGTGTTTACTGCGGGGCAGGTGGATGGTGATCTGGATGTGGAGGAAATTAACATCACTCCTTTGTCATGAACAGATCACTTCCTGGTGGGATTTAGGCTTATCGCGGCTTGTCGCCTCCGCAGTGGTGGGGGACCTCACTCTATGGTCCGCCCCCGGAGGATGATGGATCCGGATGGATTCCTGAGGGCTCTGGGGGACTTTCCTGTTGACAGAGTCGGCGACTCACCCAGCGCCCTGGTTGACCTCTGGAATGGGGAAATGACCAGGGCTCTGGATCTGATCGCTCCTGAGCGTCCTCGACCAAGCCGCAGAGACAGAGCGGCCCCTTGGTTTACTGAGGAGCTGCGGACGATGAAGCGGCAGGGCAGAGGCCTAGAGCGACGGTGGCGGAAAACTTATGCTGACTCCGACCGGGCACGGGCTAGAGCTCACTTCAGAGCCTATTCCGTGGCGGCAGCGAAGAGGGCTTTCTTTTCTGCCGGCATCGCGTCCGCGGAGAACCGTCCAGCTGAGCTTTTCCGGGTAGTCCGGGGCCTGCTCCATCTGGCCCCCCCAGTAGATGGGGCGGAACACATGGTGGCTCGGTTTGATGAGTTTGCCAAGCACTTCGTGGACAAAGTCGATTGGATTCGGCCTGACTTGGACACTGCGTTAGCAGTATCTAATGATGTCCCAGAGGCACCTGTCTGTTCTTGTTCCTGGGATTCTTTTCAGCTTGTAGAACCTGAGGATGTGGACAGGATTCTTTGGAGTGTGAGACCGTCCGCTTGCCCGCTTGACCCTTGTCTGGCATGGCTGATTAGAGCTGCCCGGGCGGGGCTGGCTGAGTGGACGGAGAGGGTGGTAAATTCATCTCTGAGGGAGGGGGTGGTGCTGCTGTCTTTGAAGCAGGCGGTGGTGCGCCCCCTCCTGAAGAAACCCTCCCTGGATCCCACTATTTTGAACAACTTCCGGCCATTCTCAAATATCCTGTTTCTGGGCAAGGTGATCGAGCGGGTAGTGGCGTCTCAGCTCCAGAGGGTCTTGGAGGAAGCTGATTATCTGGATCCATTCCAGTCTGGCTTCAGGCCGGGGTTCGGGACAGAGACGGCCTTGGTCGCCTTGGTGGATGACCTGCGCCGGGGACTGGACAGGGGGAGTGCGTCCCTGTTGGTCCTGCTGGACCTCTCGGCGGCTTTTGGCTTCCGGTTCGTTTCCGGGCACAATTCAAAGTGCTAGTTTTGACTTTTAAAGCCCTTAACGGCTCGAGTCCAGGGTATTTGAGGGACCGCCTCCTTCCTTATAATCCGACCCGTACTCTGAGGTCATCAGGGGGGGCCCTGTTAACCGTGCCGCCACTGACGGAGGTGAGGGGGATGGCGGCACGGAATAGGGCCTTCTCGGCAGTGGCGCCCCAATTGTGGAATTCCCTCCCCCTGGAATTGAGAACAGCTCCCTCTTTAGAGACCTTTCGGCGGGGCCTTAAGACATTTTTATTTAGATCAGCATTTGATGTCTGACATGGCGGGCTGGCTTTTTAACAAATCGCTTTTAATAAATGTAAATGTGGATGACCCACTGGGGCTGTTTGTTTTAATTGTTTTTAATTGTTTTTAATTGTTTTAATTTTTTATTTTAAAAATATACATGTATTTTAATGTTTTTATTGTAAGCCACCTTGGTTGCCCTTGTGGGAGAAAGACGGGGTAGAAATTCTATAAATAAATAAATAAATAAATAAATAAATAATAGCCCTTTGTTTCTCTTTGGATCAGCTTGTATATCCTTAATTTGGAGGAACAAACTCCACACTGTTCCATGTTTCTCACACCCTCAAGGATGTACACTTGATCTGACATGAAAACAAGAAGCATACCTGTATCGATATATAATAGTTCTCTTTTATAAGAAATTCTTTGGAGGGTGACAATAACAGCATAGGTACGGAAGAATCGATACAGGGCAGAAAAAATTATTGAACTGCAAGACTCGGAGGGAACAGTGACAATTTCTAAAAGAAAAGAACTCACACCTTGGATGTTGAATGTATTCAAACAATGAAAACAATGCAAGTATCTTAGGGCCTGGGCTACATTGCACATGACCGAAGAGCTTAAATTCAAGAGCAAAGTTTCCTACACTAGGTCAGTGTGTGTGTGTGTGTGTGTGTGTGTGTGTGTGTGTGTGTTTAATAAGTTATGCCCTATAGCTTACTCATGGCCCCTCCGCTTGCTTCTTCTAACTTCCCAGAAAGCTTCCCCTAATCACATGCTGCTAAACCTACTTATGATAAGTATGCAATTGACAAAAATAATGACGATACCAGGCACCATGGCCGGGTGTCGCCCTTTGCAGCACCCCTTCCTTCAGCGCTCCAGGAGGGGCCTGAAATTCTCAGCCCCTGATTGGCCAGGGGCTGGGCTGGTGATCAGTCCACGTGTGAGGAGGGCAGGCTTTCCCCTCCTCAGTCACATGGATTCCAGTGAGTCCCTCCCTCCTGCCCTCAGTTGAGTATGAGATTAGCTGGCTGCCCTTTGGGAGCCAGGTGGGAATTTTTTGCTGTCAACCTGATTGGCCGTTGGTTGGCAGTTTTTTCACCTACCCCAGACTGACTGTGGTGGTGAGTTTCCCTTTATCCTTGTTTTGGGAAGGTAACATGCGGGCCAGGTAGGCAGGGGTTAAAATGTTGGCATACATCCTGAGGTTTGCAAGGTCAAGGGGTGAGCCAGGACCACTTGGGGCTCTTCAGTCTAGAAAAAAGGTGGTTGAGGGGGGACATGATTGAGATGTATAAAATTATGCATGGGATGGAGAGAGTGGATAGAGAGAAGTTCTTTTCCCTCTCGCATAACACCAGAACCAGGGGACATGCACTAAAATTGAGTGGAGGGAGAGTTAGAACAGACAAAAGAAAATATTTCTTTACCCAGCGTGTAATTGGTTTGTGGAACTCCTTGCCACAGGAGGTGGTGATGGCACCTGGCCTGGATGCCTTTAAAAAGGGATTGGATTATCTTGTTGTCTTGTGCTCCCTGAGGCATCTGGTGGGGCCACTGTGTGATACAGGAAGCTGGACTAGATGGAGCTTTGGCCTGATCCAGCAGGGCTCTTCTTCAGGCCGCTGCAGACGGCACGAATTTTGGCGCATCCTGGACGCCTGAGGAGCTTTGTCGAGCTGTGCTGAGGTGTCTGGTTACCACAGCGGAAGCGAGCGGTCTCCCGATTTCCAGCATGATCGATAATGTTCCTGGGCCATGTTTGAGGGGGCTGCATCGTGGAGCTACTGCAGCCACCAAGGGGGAGGAGAGTGGCTATCTGCCAATCGGGTGTAAACTTTAGTGTTAGCCAATCACCATGGAGGTTTCTTCCAAGAAGGCGGGACAAAAGGAGGGAGTATTTGCGGGAAGACACTCCTATAGACAAGCTCAGAGCGCGGAGGACGGTGGCCAGCCTCTCGCGCTCGCTTGCCTCAGCCCTCGCTCGTTCGCCTCAGCATGCGGTCTTCTGAATCAGCCTTTATGTTCTTATGTTCTTATGCCCGGATTGGTGAGGCTGACTGACAAGCCCCTTGGTTGGAATAGCGAGGGCCACCATAAGACTTGGCCTATGGGGGTCTTTGATTCCAGTTGCCTCGATCCGTTTGGGGTTGGCCATGATTGGCTTCCTCAGTTTATAACCGAGGGTAGCTTTGAGTTAGGATGTCACACCCGTTATGATTTAGGGGAGGTAGACGGTTGGCACCATTTCCCCTTAAGTCAGTGTTTCCGAAAAGTTTTTGACCCGTGGCTCCCTGACCATTGGTGACCACTGGCCACGGCTCCCCATTACATTATGTTCATGCCTGCCAATTGGCATTGACCTGTATTCCGTGGTACTCCACGGCTCCCCTGGCTGGTATCCATGGCTCCCCTGGGAGCCACACCTCCCTGTTTGGGAGCCACTGTCTTAAGTAGTTGCCCGCATTGCTGGTGGGAGGAGCTACATTTTATTCCCTGCTGCAGGCAGTAGTAGTAGGAACCTTTATTGGCATAACAAATAATACATACAGCATAAAAATGTAAGGCATAAACCAGTTAACTTCCCTAGGAAGCAGGACCCTATTGCAGGTGTTAATATTAAGAAGACCCTGTCTGGCGTGTTTATTAGGGTGTGTGTGCACTGTAATGGGAAGTGAGGGGAAGGATGTACACATGCTGTGAACATGCAGATCTTTAAATGTGTGGGGTTGCTTCTGTGGAGAAGGCATTGTCTGAACCAGCCCATTCTGCAATCATGGGAATCATTCCCATTTTCCAAGATTCTGCATCACACAGTCTGACTGTTGCTGATATACTTGCAACCAATTCTGTTCTTTAAACAAGCTTTTAGTACAGGATAAGAAGAGAAGAAGAGGTTCCAGGACTAACCTGGTTTTCATAATGCCCTGCATTCTTATTTGAACGCAGCATCGCTAAGCATAATGGTATCGTCACCATATGTGGAATATATTACCATACCTTGCATAGATTCAATCAGTTATGCTGCCTGGAACCCCTTGTCCATGAATTGCAAAATCAGTTGTAAAGTCAATTGCTTGGGGGGGGAGGTGCAATCCAGATCTTCTCCAATTCCCTAGAGGAGTTGGTGTTGATAAGATGTGATCATCTTAGGCGGCCATTAGCTTAGATCCAGGATGGGAATGCTCCAAGGGGGTCTAGACAGCAGGTATTTTAGGGTTCATGCTGGAAAGTTGGGTGCCTCCTAGTGGCACCAGGAAAGCAGAAACTGCTGAGGGCTGACAGCATTGCCTTGGTCAGGGCGTTCTGTGCAACTGTAATGCTGCTCTTATTCTTCTTACCTGGCTGAAGTTTTTCCCCGCATTGCCAAAAGGACATTCCTAGAAAGCAGAAACACATTTAAACAGCTCTCATTGGTTTTTATCAGAGTAGAGTTTCTCTCATTTTCCATCAATCACAGCATTATTTTTGCAGCAAATAATGTTCTGATAGCGATTCCTATCAGGGACTTGTTGGAATGTGATGCCAAATATGTTAAAAACATACCTGTGTGTGTGTGTGGGGGGGGGGGTTGTGTGTCTGTTCCACAGACTTGGTATTGCAGCATACAAATTAGGAGCCTGGCACCTGTATGTGCAACACTAGAATGACAGCGGGAATCATAGTCCAGGAGTACACGATGCTAGTGGTTTTTCTTAGGTCATATGGCTGAGAAGCAAGGACTTGCACCTTCTACATAAAAATGATCTTGATCACTGTCTCAGCATTTCAACTGGTGCCATTTGTGCCTTATTATGCAGATTGGTACCGCCCCCAAGGAATTGTGTTGTGCTTTGTGTATTGAACTGTGCCCCCAAGGAGCATCAGTGTTTTGCTTCACCTGCCCATTGCACAAGGCGAGTGGGGAGGAAGCAGCAGATTGGCTGCTACAATGGATGGGGGTGGGGCCAAAGTATATTGTCTGGCTAGCTACCTCAGCATCTTTGCCATCAGCATCTTTGTCCTCAGTCTGTATCTGGATACGAATGACCCCTCCCCCCAGGAGGTCAGTCTGGGATTAGACAGTCATTTTCAGGAGGCCGAATAGCAAGTTTTTGCAGTCTTGCCTGATTGGCTGGGGTAGGAGAGGGTGGTTTTGTGTGTGTGTGTGTGTGTGTGTGTGTGTGTGTGTGTGTGTGTGTGTGTGTGTGTGTGTGTGTGTGTGTGTGTGTTTCCTACTTCAGACTGACCAAGTAGGTACAGATGGTTTGTTTTGTTTTATTCAGGTGGTCACAACTAGCAGTACAGCGCAGATAAGGATTAGGATTAGAAACTGGTGTGCATCCTGGGGAACTGGTCCGTAGAAGTTTCTTGTCTTGGGTATGCTGCCTGGGAACCCCTTGTCCATGAATTGTAAAGTCAATCTCAATGGTTCCTTGGTTGTTGGGTGGGTGGGTGGGGGACATACAGTGCAATCCAGATCTTCCCCAATCCTTTAAGAACGTAAGAACATAAGAAGAGCCTTGCTGGATCAGGCCAAAGGCCCATCTAGTCCAGCTTCCTGTATCACACAGTGGCCCCACCATATGCCTCTGAGAGCACACAGACAACAAGATAACCTATTTCCTACTGTCACTCCCTTGCACCTGGCACAGAGAAAAACCTACTTCTAAAACCAGGAGGTTGCTTATGACTTGTAACCTGTGATGGTCTTTTCCTCCATGAATCTATCCAAACGCCTTTTAAAGGCATCTAGGCCAGGTGCCATCACCACATCCTGTGGCAGGGAGTTCCACAGATGAATTACACGCTGAGTGAAGAAACATTTACTTTTGTCTGTTCTAACTCTCCCTCCACTCAATTTTAGTGCATGTCCCCTGGTTCTGGTGTTGTGCGAGAGGGAGAAGAATTTCCCTCTATCCACTCTTTCCATCCCATGCATAATTTTATACATCTCAATCATGTCACCCCTCAGGCGCCTTTTTTCTAGACTGAAAAGCCCCAGACGCTGTAGCCTTTCCTCATAATGGAGGTGCTCCAGCCCACAAATCATTCTGGTCGCTCTTTTCTGCACCTTTTCCAGTTCCACTATATCCTTTTTGAGGTGTGGTGACCAGAACTAGACACAATCAGTGGCGTCACTATGGCGCGCATCACCCCCAGCGGACTGCCACGCTATAGCGACGCCCTGGACACAATACTCCAGATGTGGCCTTACCATCGATTTGTACAAGAGCATAATGATATTGGCCTTTAGAGGGGTTGGCATTGATAAACGGTGAATATTTTAGGAGACGGTTGCTTAGAGCAAGGCTGGAGATGCTCATAGGGGGACTAGAAAGCAGCTGGCTGCTTCCCCTAAGAATGCAATAAAAGGGGGTGGAGTTGCAGCATAGATAGGACTACTGCAAGTTTGATGTTTATAGTTTCAAGAAAATTGTGGCTTCTTTCAACTGAAAACCTGCTTGTGCTTTATTGGGGAGGGAGGTGAAGGTAAATTTATTTTCTAGGTATAATGAGGGATTGGGATCATCACATCTGGCCTTCTCCAGCATGCCTGATGTTCACATGTTTGGATTCACATTTGCCTAGGGGTGCATAGGTTTGTTGTAAACAGTTGAAGAAGGGTCATCCACAATTCCCTTACTCCAGAACAAGGAATCTTACTCCAGAGCAAGACCTTCTTACTCTAGAGTAAGACTCATTGTCCTAAAGTGAGGGAAACTGTGGATATAGCCCAAGGTACATAGGCTCAAACCATCTGTTCTGCACATCACAAAAGGTAGTGTGCAGATCGTACACTTTGGGCTTATGCACCTTAAGCTCTGAGCACATTGAATATCCAAAGTCGCCTTATATTGAATCACACCATTGGTCCACTTAGTTCATTGCAGGGATGTGGATCACGTCTCTGACTCCAAGTCTCGAATCAAGTCCCAAGTCTTTGCCCCCAAGTCCCGAGTCTTTGGTTGCAAGTCCCTATCTATTTAATGGGGAAAATGGGTTTAAACCTGAATCAAATTCGACTCATCCTAAAAGGCTCTAAGTCTCGAGTCGAGTCTTTCTAGTCTTTTACAATCACTGTCAAGTCTGAGTCAAGTCATTGATGCAACTTGAGTCCGACTAAAGTCCAAGTCAATAGACTCAAGTCTACATCACTGGTTCATTGTCCACTCTGGTAGCATCACTCCAGGGATTCAGACCGGAGTCTTTCCCAGCCCTGCCAGGAGATGCTAGAGGGTTTGAATCTGGGGCCTGTTGTATGCAAAGCATATCTACTACATCTCTGATCTATGGCCCAACCCTTATACAAACGTAACTCCCAATTCAATGATTTAAGGCACAATGAGGGGCCAGGCCAGCTGGTGAAAAATTCATACTTCCCTGCATGTAAAAAAAACCAAAAACCAAAAAACCTTATAGAGCACTGGTGGTGTTCCACTGAGAGCAAGGATATGTGGGCTGTGGCTTAATATTTGTGAAATTTAACCTGTTTTATTTTGACCAATCAATTTTAAATATCTAGTTATCTGCCTCAAACCTCTGAGATGGAAAGATGTACAAATTTAATGTTCATAATAAATAATGACTTTTTTTTGCTTCATCTTTAAGTCCCATAGCAGATCTGATCCACAAAGGATATTACAGGAGAACCAATCATACTAAATTACAATGTGAATTTAAAGTGGCTTTTATTACACTTAATTTATATTTCAATGACATTGCCCAGATCACAGCCCAATGATTTGACAGCTTCACTAAACAAAAAAACAAAACAAAACAAAAAACTTATTACATTCCCCAAAGATGTATTTTATACTGCTCTGCAATCACTTTCAAAGCCTAATGCTGGTATCAAACAACAAAAGGAACATAAACCCTAATTCTCATAAGCCTGTATCAAATGTGCCTGCATTGTAAATGGATAATTCATTATTGGGGGAAAAAATAGAATACATTGTTGAGCAGAGAAAAACGAATGTCGATATGGCTGCAGGAGCCAGTCCCCTGTCCATTAACAATACAAAAGGGAAAAATACTCTGACGGCCAAGGTTATTATTGTGCAGCCATCACAGAAGGTGAAAAAATAAAAGCTGGATGTATCAAAAGAAAAGCAGTTACATGGAAAACTGTTCAGGCATTCTGCTACTCTTCCTAAGTCATTGAACCTTAATCTTAAGCCAGCATCTGTTTCACAATTGCTCCTGAATAGTGATTGTTACGGTATTTTAGTGTGTTCATTAAGCAGACCCCATCCCTGTAGTTAGGCAGCACCTGTGCAGAGCTCGTACATCTGCAAGGCAGATGTGGAGGATCATGAGATGTGTTGTCAGAGTCAGCCATACAAAGAAAAGACTGCTGTTGTACACATTCCACCCTGTCCTATCACTGTACAGTACCAGCTTTCCCTTCGTACTGCTTCCCAAGCTTTCAGTTAGATGCTAAACTGCTATGTTAAGGTGCTTCTCTCTATGCAGAATTTTTTAAAAAATGCCATAGGAACATTTACGTTTATCAATTAGCCTATGGCAAAATTGGTTTCATTATAATTCATTTTGCTTAAAGTCACAGTTTCCAAGAATGAAGCTATTTACAACTTTAACAGCTCAATCCTTTCCAACGTACGCCACTGGTGTAACCCAGCGGTGCAGCGAG
The DNA here is from genome assembly GCA_026170595.1 of Plestiodon gilberti rubricaudatus. Lineage (NCBI taxonomy): Eukaryota > Metazoa > Chordata > Lepidosauria > Squamata > Scincidae > Plestiodon > Plestiodon gilberti. The sequence continues at coordinate 46,757,505 of JANXHW010000002.1, forward strand.
AACGGGATGCCCTAGAACCGAAAGGGGATTCAAATCCTCTCCAAAGGGGGATTCAAAGGGGATTTGAATCCTCTTTCCGTTCTGGGGCATCCTGTTCTTGCTGCACCGCTGGGTTACACCGGTGGCGTAAATTGGATAGTTACACCAGCTTAGTTACACCAGTGGCATAAATTGGATAGGATTGCGCTGCTAATGAGGACTTGGTTTAGTTCAGGGTGGTGTAGTCAAGAATACAGTCAGACCTTGCTATCTGCGGGGATTGGTTCCGGACCACCACCCCATGGATATCGAAGATCCATGTGTACCGGGGTCCACCGAAAAAGCCTTTAAAAAGGAAAAAAAGCCCCAAAATCATTGTTTTACCTTTAAAAAGCCAAACTGCAGCATTTTCAAGCCTCCTTGGGGCTTCTGCGACTTTAGCAACCCACTTCCGGGTCGTGCAAAGGATCTTCCCCCCTCCCAGCCTTGTCCCCGGGTGGTATGCAGCAGGAGAGTGGTGTCGGAGGTGGTACCCTACTGGGAAGGGGTTGAGAATCCCTGCTTTAGACCCCAAGATGTTTGGCTTTTTAAAGGTAAAACAGCGATTGCGGGTTTTTTCGGCAGACCTTCGCAGATCTGGGACCCGCGGTGTAACAAATCCGCAGGTCCCGAACCCACGAATAAAAAGGGTCTCCCTGTACTTCAAAATAATATAGTGAAGAGATATGAGGAAAACACAATCTGGTTTACAGATTATGCATTTGTTCTGGCTGCAGCATAGTTACCTATGTGTGACAACTCTGAGCTACCCCAGCTCTGTTGGTGGTGTATCACTTCACAGCTATTGGGACGTGTCTGTCTTGGGAAGGGGGTTTGTGATCGTCCACCGACTCCATGTCATCACGCTCCCTTCCTGCTCTGCTCTCTATCCTGTTGCAGCCTCTCCACTGGCGGCGTTGCACCCATGGCCGGTCTGCGGCCCGTTAACAGTGGCTCAGGCTTTTCAGCTGCTGCACTGGTATCTGTGTAGCTCCTTCTGGTGAAGGGGCTTCTGAGCCACTGAAATTGCCTGCGCGCCGGCACGGGCGGTGGTATGCTAGTGCTTCCCCTGGTTAGGATTGGGCTTTCAGTTTATGAAACCAATAAAAAAGCAAGATATGCCTCACATGCTATGGGCTTAAAGCTCTGCAAGGTATTTACTGTAGCAATGCTGAGCTCTTTATTTGCACAAGAAATCAATTTACAACCCTCATAATTTCCAGGAGTGATATCAGGGTATCAGACTGAGGGCCCATGCCCATCAGAGGGTACGTACAGCTTTTTTGTTCCCCTGAACTAACCAGTGTCAGTGAACCACTGCAAATACTATCCTCTATTCACCAATGGGGAAGATGGAAGGAACCTACTGCTGATAGTCTGAAATGGGGTGGGGGAGGGTTCAGGACTTTACCAGGCCTCCAGTACCAGTGGCCAGCACTGATTATTTCCATAAAGCTTACGCTGCGGAGCCTTACCCCTGTGTAAGGGAGCGATTGTACCCTTACCTAGTTGAGACCTTCACAACTCCCTCCCACCATAGGATGCAGCGGTAGTCATTTTGGCACCTCTGCATTGGCGGGGGAGGAAGAATAGGATTGGACTCTCAATTTCAAAAAATCACATCAGAATTTCATAAAATTCCCTAAAATCACATCAAGCTTCTCTTTTATTTAAGCAATATATATTTTATCTTCAGTTTCTCTTTTCTTTTTAGTTATTGATAGATGTCTGCATAAGTATTTTTATCAGATTAAATTCAAGCATTCAGGAAAAAAGGTGGTATCGTCCTCTTGGGATGGTAGACTTTCAGAATGCCAGTGGAGAATCATATACTTGAATGCTCCTGCATGTCAAAAAAAATGCTCCCATTTGGAAAGCTAACACAACAGGGAAAATGTGTATAGCTCAACCTTTTCCCCAATGTGCTAGCTCCTCATGTGAACGAGATTTTAGCATTAGGGTCTATTTAAATATGTCACACACACACACACACACACACACACACACACACACACACACACACACATATATATATATATATATATATATATATATATATATATATATATATATATATATATCCTCTATTTTTTCTCCTAATTTAAGTTTTTAAACTAGGGGTGCTTCTTATAATAAGGCTGTTGCAATTTAATGCCAGTGATTTAATTAATTTTTTTAATAGCACCAAACTTTAAGGGTGCGTCTTATAATTAGGTGCGTCTTATACTCGGGACAATACGGTTCTGAATCTGTGTATTCAGCTCCAATACAAACCATTCATGGACCATGAGTATTCTGTGAATTTTAATTTGTTGCTGTATTTAATGTGTTGTGTTGTAAACTGTCTTGTGTGTCTCTTTGTTCAATCTCAGTCTGCATGAGACATAGGATTAGCCTGGGCACCTGATTGGGTCCTGAAACAACCTGGGGGTGGGGCCAGAGACATGCAGCTTAGACGTGGTCTCTGTCTCTTAGCATTCTAAGTCTGGAGGAGCATGTGACCTGGCCCATCCACCCATCAGGATAGTCTGGGATAAGCTGGTCACTATTATGAGCCAGGTAGGAATGTTTTGCTTTACACCTGATTGGCTGTTGGTGTGGAGTTTTCCACATTGTCCTAAGCCTAGGTATGGTCCTAAGGACTGTCCTAAGGTATGGTGTTTAGCCAGGGTGGCCACGACTGGCAGGCATAGTGCATTATAGGGAATAGGAATAGGGATTTGGTGTCTGTCTTGGGGTAAACAAGAGTCAGAGGAGCAGTGATGTACCTACGCCCTGCGGGAGGGGGGCCGTGAACAAAAATGCCGGACGTGACATCGCCGCCGCTGCTGCTCAAACCAGTAACAAGGCTCCGGGTGGGCGGGCCAAACTGCTCATGCCTCTTTCACTGCTGCCGTGGCACAGTTATCAACCCCTCTCCTTGCCGCCCGGAGGCGGACCCCCCTCCCCCGCCCCAGCATTCCAACGTTTCTGCAGAGGAGAACCAGAACTGGAAACAAGAGCAGTGGTGTCGTTTACCTTGATGTCACCTGATGCAGAACCCAGAAGAAATCACTGAACCTGAAGTAATTTGTGGTGATGTGATAATGACCAAAGAAGAACACTGAGCCTGGGCAGCGCGGCGGGGCATGGCAGCCCTGCACCTTCAAAATTGGTGTCACCTGGTGCACCCTGCACCAGCCACTCACCGCATACAACACACCTGATCAAGGCTATATGGCTCAGGGACACTCATAGGTTTGCAGTGTTGATCATTATTCCACATGAGATCAAACAATCATATTGGTGAGAAATTGTCCACAGACCATTATCCAGCAGGTCATCAAAGAACGAAATACGTGCCCCTTGTTTGCCTACAGGTGAAAAGAAACGTGTTTTTTTTTTTCCATTTTTCAATTTTGCAGGGTGTAGTGGTGCTGTATATGGGGCTGTATGGCAAAAATGGCATGGACATTAAAAATTGTTCGAACACCACAATTTTCAATCATTGCACTCATACTTAAACACATTTAAAAATGTTATCACTCCTAGATAGTACCCATAGACTTTATCTTGATTAAGGTACAATTTTTTTCTGGATGCAACCTAGGTCCTTACCAGCAGTGTTTTTTAAAATACGCATAGCATGCGCACATGGGGGGGGGGAAGCAATGGCATGTAGGGGGATATTGCGTTGAAGCTCATGGCACATTTGTGTACAATGGAACCCTAAAGAAAAGGGTTAGGAGGAGAGAGAAGTTGTGCTTGATGCTACTAGTAATCAGGAGGCAGAGAGAATCCTTTCACTCCTAAGAACACTTCTGGGCTATTCCCTGCATTGTAGCATTGCTATTTCAGTCATTAATGACTTTTATGTTGGATAGTGCTGTAATGGTATGTATCGTGGTTTGAGGTTTTTTGCTGCTCATTTTCTTTGTTTTGTGTTACCTTGGCATTTCATGCAACCTGGAAGAAAAATATTGCAGGAACGTTTGAATGAATATAATAAATCCAACTCCAGTATTCTGCACATGCCCTAGCCCACTGTTAGTGTTCAAGAAATGATAAGCAGTCGTAGGAAGGATTCTTGACATTAATGCTCCGACGTCAACATGCCCGAATAACAAAAAAAGCAATTCATACCTCATTTTAAGAGCTGATCTTTTCAAAGCCTTCAGCTTTCTAAGGAAAAGTGGAGTTTTACTTTGTTCTGCTATGCTTTTAATATTAAAAGCAGCTTATCTAGGGCCGTTTCACAATATATTTTTTCCTTCACATGAGTAACCCTGATCATCCTTGGATACACATTTGCATGGCTGGGAATAGTCCCTTTTCAGTTATCGAAAATTCTGCCAGCCACAGGCATTATTGCTCAGTTCACATGTTAACATTTGTCAACATAGGTGTGTGCCTGAGGAAGGTCAAGACTGCTTACATTATGTACAAAAAAATGTATTGCAAAATATATTATTTCGAATCATACATGAATAGGGCATCTTATTGTCCTGCCTAAAACCAGTTTAGCATGCTGCAGTCAAGCTCCTAAGCACTGCTAGCGGCAAAGTTGACTCAACAGGAAATATCGTTTAAACGAGAAATAATGCAGCAGAACGGGCAGATGTTCCTATAAGCATCCAGGGCACCACCACCCGTTAATCACAGTGTTGTGCAATAATACGACTGCCATGGTGCCTATGCATACAATCAATTCAAGATGGTAGCAGAATGAATGATCCCATGAAACATCCACTTCTGTCCTTCCAGAATTTAGTGTGGTGCAGGGAGAAGAACAGCCTAGTAGAGGAAGTGGTGGCAGGTGAAGCAGCTTGCGGGATCAGGCAACCATGACTTGCTCTGGGGTCAGCAGAGGCGAAACTAGGGCGGAGCAAGCGGAGCACCGGCTCCGGGCGCCATCTCCCAAAGGGTGCCCTGCCCGGCGCCCCACCCGCGAGTCCGAGTCGGAGACTCGAGTCCGACCGGCCCCCTCAATCGGGAGAGCCAGCTTGGGGACGTCTTCCCCGGCCAGCTACCCGGGGCCTTCTAAGGAAGGCCCGCGCGAGAACGGTATTTATACCGTTCTTTTTGCGCATGCTCAGACTGTTACTGAGGGAAAAAGGCTGCCCTTCCGGGCGCCAACGGAGGCAGCTCCACCTCTGGGGGTCAGGGTTCCAATTTTGCGGCAATCCTGTTCACAAACATTTGAACAAGGATTGATATTGTGAGCCCTGGTTGAAGGCTCACAACATCCCTCTTATTTGTATCTGTTTGTGTACGTGCTGGTGCTGTTGTGTTGGCCCCAGAGTCAGTCGGAATCCTATGCTCTGGTTCAAGTGGTCACTGAAATTTCAAGGAAGTGAAGTTCAAGGTGAATTTCAGGGTTCCTTTTAACCCATTGAGGCCTAGGGATAGAAAAAAAAGTAAAACCATCTGGTGTTTTTTTTGTGGAATCCTGGAGACAGACGTCCTCCCGGGGAGCCTCAGGGGAGGGGTACCTCCTTGACCTCTGAGTCTCTCTCCTGCTCAACTGTCAAAGATATGTGTAAATAACTCTATCCACTTCCTGTTAAGAGATTCCATTTCTTGTTAACGTCCGGAGCCTCTCTAGCACCAAGGGTCCTTCCTAGAATCGTTCAGGCTCTGTGCTATAAGCAGCACAATGCTGCTTCTAGTGTTCTGTTTAAGCAAGACCTGTGCTGGCTTGGCACTAGCACCAAAGAATTAAAGGTTAGGGCTGCGGGGGGAGTGGATACTGGATTTGCGGATACGTGAATCTGCAGATACCGGATCCACGGATACCGGGGGGGGGGGACTCTGTATATCAGTTTTTGTTGTGTTTTGTTCTTTGTATTTTTATTGTGATTCTAAGGGCTCAGTCCAGCCCAACTCAGCACAAGTCAGGCACAACTGAGGCCCAAGTGTGGCGCAACTGTGGCCTAAGATAGGGCTGAGTTAGGCTGCAACTATGCCTGAGGTAGACAGGAGGCAAGAGCAGTGGGCCAGCACCAGCCCAGGATCGAGGCAAAACTTACCACAGAGGCAGGCAGGCTCCTGTGGTGAGGTGTCAGTCTTGTGGAAGCGAAGAGCCCCCTCCTGAGCCCATCTGTGTGCACCTACCACAGCTGCTGCAGCGTTCGCAGCAGATGGGCAGCCACAGGTGGGCCTGCAGGCACTGGGCGTGCGCCAGTCAGCTGAAGGGCAGAGGTTGTGCCAGTGCCAGCTGCCCCAGGGCACCCTGTGCATTAGCCACCTGCTGCAGGGGAGAGTGACAGTCCCCTCCCTCCTGCAGAAGGGTAGCCACCCACATGCCACGTTGAGGCTGCATGTGGGATTCATGGGGGGGGGAGCGGGGGAGAGAAGGGAAGGAGGGGGTGGGAACGTCACACACAAGGGGGTCTCATGATGGCTGGAACCACCTTTGACATGACTTGCCCGTGCGCTGCCTGAAGCCCTGGGCCTCCAGGGCCGTGGCTATGCCCACAAAGAAGGCATCCCGGCGTGCCTTCTGCTCTGTGCCCCGGCCAAGACCGAGAGATGCCTTGGGCCTGTCTGCTGCGAGCGGGAAAGGCTCACGCAGCTCATCACACCCCCAGATGGGGCGACGTCGGCACCTCGCAGCAGGCGCTCTGGCGGGGTGGGGGGTGGCCAGCTTCCATCATCAGGGAGTGGGAGGGGAGGCAGACACACAGGCAGGCGGACAGGGGGTGCTGGGGAGGGACACGGGTGGGTCAGAAACAGACAGACAACAAGGCTGGTGGGAGAGGGATACAGGGAGAGGGGTCTGCAGAGACCAATAGGGACACAGGGGTCACTTCGCAGATGAAGGCAATGCAGGAATGGGCGCCTCTTATGCAGACGGACCTTGGGCGGAACGGACGCCATTGACGGGTGAACCGTGGGCGGAACTGACGCCGTTGATGGGTGGACCGTGGACGGGTGAGAGCCCCGGTTGCCGAAAGGGCTCTTCACGGACATGGCGGACGCGAGCGGATCCAGTATGGGCGCCATGTCACCTGTCATTGTTTGCCTGCCTGAGAGGCCCCCCAACTCCCCATTCCCCTCTGAGCCCTGAGGGTCTGGCAGCCCCCCTGCTGTGGTCTCCCTGGGAAGGAAGTGGCAGTCCTTGGATGGGATTCATGCAGGGGCTTGTGTGCTGGGCGCTGTCTCTCTGTGTGTGGGGCAATGCTTGTGTAACACTGGGCACAAGGAGGCTCTGCCCGAGGGGCATCTTTATTGTTCTGGAACGGTAGCAGAGATCACTAGCGTCGCTCTGGTAGGGGCGGGGCTGTAAGTATCGCTGCGGTCATAGTCTCTTTACCGAGCAAGGAGGAGGCAGCCCCGCCCCCTCACTGTCCGAGCCAGTCCCCTACGGAGAAAGCAGCAGGCAGGGTCTCTTCCCTGCCAGTTTCTCCGTAGGGGACTGGCTCGGACAGTGAGGGGGCGGGGCTGCCTCCTCCTCGCTCGGTAAAGAGACTATGACCGCAGCGATACTTACAGCCCCGCCCCTACCGGAGAGACGCCTCTGGCAGAGATGGCCAGGCGAGGCTGCCAGGGGTAGTCACAGCAGCCAATCTGAAAGCAGCAGCAGCAGCAGCAGACGTGCCCCATGGACCTGGAGACGCACGCTCTTCCCCTGTGAAACCACAGCCTGCTCCATAGAAAGGGGAGGGACAGCAAGTACGACAGCCAGGGAGGTGGAGCAGCAGCAGCAGCAGCTGAGGATGGTTGCAGGGCTGGCACCCTGACCTCTGGCAGCATCGAGGCAGATGACAGTGTGGCACCCTGCCTGGAGCCCCAGGGGTGCTCCCAGGAAGGTAGGTGGTAGTGGACGTTCTGGGGAGACAAAAAGCAAGGGGGAGTTACATTTCAGCTGGTGTGTGGTAGCAGTCGCCATTGAAGACAAGCCAGTGTGTTGGTTGCAAAAGCCTGCAGGGAGAGATCAGATTACACAGCTGCTAGGTATAATGAGCTTGTCACAGTGTGAGGAGCTTACCTGGACCTCAGAAGGGCATGATCCTGCAAAGGACAACAGTGAAGGAGAGAAAACACAGCACAACTACATACATGGCTAGCACATCATAACTGACCTGTTGTAGACCCTATGGGGGCAAGGCTGTGGGTTAGTAAACACACCTTTGTTAACAGGCAAGTCACATTTACACAAACACATATTTGTCTGCTCACATGGCAACGGGCAGCTATCAGAGGACACATTGGTAAAGAGGCAGCTATCATATATATGTGTGCTGACAGGCAGACGTACTACATAAAGGCGAACACAGGCAGAAGTCATACATATTGGCATGAAAAGGCAGAAGTCCAACATTATGGCAAACACAGGCAGAAGTCCTACGGTATGGCTTACACAGGCAGAAGTCCTACATATAGGCATGAACAGGCTAAAGTCAAACACATATTGGCATGAACAGGCAGAAGTCATAACACATGCCATCCCAGACCCTGCTCTTACCTGCTGGTGTTGTTGCCTGTGGGGGGGGGTGGGGAGGAGAGAGGCTGGGAGAAAGACATGGGTTAGCTGCAAATGCTTGCAAGGAGGCAGCTGCCCAGGCACAGCTGTAAACAGTTTGGCCACAGCCTGAACAGCCCTCTCTGCCCTAGAGGGGGGGAGAGAGGAGAGGAGAAGTGGGGTGTTTGTGAATTTTGCCCTCCACCAACAAAGTCCCACTTTGTGGCTGCTGGGGGACAGGACCCCACACCACGTGCTCAGAGAAAGAGAGAGAATGGAGGCCTGGGGCTGGGCTTTTGTGGGAAAGAGGCTGGGTGCGGCTGGCTTCGGATAGGGTAACTATCTGTGTCCATGTCCAGAGTTATGCCACAGCTATTCCGTCCTAACTCAGGCATAACTCAGGAGTAGGGTGTTAGAACTTTTCAGGAGAGGGCTGGAGTGTGTAAGGTAAAATGGCTCCTATGGGTCTCCTCAAATTTGAGTCCACCTTTTTTGTCGACCTAAATTTTGTTCCGTAGCTGTGCTTGAGGGGGCGTGTCGGAGCTCTCCAGTGTCTGAACCTGGACCCAAATTCGTAACCGCCCCCGACACTCCCCCGACACGCCCCCGACACGCCCACTTTTAGGCCAAACGTAGGACGGAATAGCTCTTAGGCCGAACTTAGGACGGAATTGGTCAACTTTCCTTAACCCGTCCTATGTCTGTCACAATTGCAGCACAAATTCGGCCTCAACGGCACAATTTAGTCCTAACTTCAGCCTAAGGCGCTTAGGCTGCTTTTGTGACTGAATTGTGCCGCTGAGGCCTTAGGCTGGACTGGGCTGCCCATGTAGTTTTTTTTCTCACAAAATCAAATATTTTTTTAAAAACACTTTGCACCTCTATTGCTTAAAATGGGGTGACCCTAGAAACCTGAAAAAGTTCCTATGTAGGCAAAATGAGTGTGGGGTAGTCAGTTTTGGCTCCCTGTATTCCGTGGAAAACACCCACACGCTGTATCCAACAATTCTACTGTTGGCATTGAAACCCACAGTGTTTTAGTATAGGATTCCAACTATGCTCCACCCTTCTCCATCACATCCCTGATGCTGCTTACAATGCAATCCTAACCAACTTTCCAGTGCTGGTGCAGCCGCAATGCAGCCCCGAGGTAAGGGAACAAATGTTCCCTCACCTTGAAGAGGCCTCCCTGACTGCCCCTGCACTGCAAAATGCAGTGTGTGCCCTGCTGGCACGGCTACACTGGCTCTGGAAAGTTGGTTAGACTTTGTACCAACAGAGTTATACCACTATTGCAATTATGCTGACATATGTCGTGCTGCTGAAAAAAATGGTGTTGCGCCAGCATTAATGAATGATGTCAGTCATATCCTGGGAATCTGTTGTGCAAGGAGACTTTACATACTGTCCTCATTCAACATGAGACAGCATTGTCAGCATGGGGTTCTACAGTGTCTGGGTGGCAATGCTGTTCCCAGGGATGCTGCAGGGGCGTCTCTTGGGTCAGAGTGTTACTGCTGTCATTTTGAATGTTATTGTTTTGCTATTGACTTTGTTACTGCCACCACATGCCAGCTTCTCTGAAAATATTTAATGCAAAATTTATTCCTCAGATCTTATATGGCACTCCAATTTGGATTAGTGCACTGAATTGATCAGTGGAACAGACCCAAGCATCCTTTATAAGAAAAAAAAAGTTTTACCTAGAAGTGTCACCTATGCTACTCTATGTTTAGAAACTGGACATTTTTTGATTGAGACCAGGGCTTGGCTAAGAGCGGCTAAATTCTGGTTGAGAGTGTATTTAAAACCAAATTGTGATAGCCTTCTATATAGTCTTCTTGAGGATTCACTGCCCCCAGTAGGATCTGTGGGTTTTGTTCATAAGATCGATTGGTATTGATACTGTCACTTTGGGTTCATTGCCCTTTATGGCTGCTTATCAGGTATTAAAAAGGAGGCTTTTGGATATTCAGGAGTTACAGGGTGCAGTGAGTAAGTATTGCTCTCCGATATGCTTCCAGATCTTGATCAGGGCTGGCCACTCCTCAGAGTATTTTGCCCGGCTGATGTGTCCTGTCGAACGTAGGGCTTACACTCTGGCCAGGTGTAATGTTTTCCCTTCGGCTGTATGGAAGATATAATAGGATACCCTATCCAGAGAGATATTGTTCATGTGAGCCGGGTATGATTGAGTCTCTTCCTCATATGTTTCTACATTGCCAACTGCATCTGGTTCTCCGTAAGAAACTTTTACCTCTCCTGTTGAGTAAGTGGGAAGGTTGTTCAGATTGTATTATACCTGGCTCAGAGGAGAAACAGGAAGGAGTGAGGCAGGGAGCAGGAAGATAAACCCTTCTATGCCCCGCCCACACTCCCAACTACAGATAATCAAAGGGGGCGGTTACAGTCCCCACCCATGTGTCTCCAGAGCAGCATAACAAAGTCCGAACCCTGCGCTAAGGACATGGTTCGGAATAAGGAACATCTTATCGTCTGAGGATTCTGGTATAATTGAGATAGTGGGAACTTTCCTAAAATATCTTTTGAAGCATCGGAGCCATGAATTTGGTCTAAGCTTGGCAGTTAACTAAGGTTTATGTATGTATGTTTGTCTGTTTGATTTCTTTTGTTATTGTGTTGTTACTGCATTATGTTTTCATAAGCCAATAAAGGTTGATTATATTATTATTAACTACATTATGCTCAGAGGATGACAGTATTTTTGGGCTGCCTCCATAACTAGCAGCACAATGAGATTGATGTACTTGAGGAAAGCATGGTCCTGCCCCTAGAGGTAATGGTTTACTTTTCAACTTACTCAAGTGCAAAAGTTTATGCTTGTTTTGTTTTCCTCTTAAAAATCTCAACAGTTAAAGAAAGAATCACACTGAGCTTCAATTTGCAATCCTGTCTTTCCTTACCAAAAATAATAAAGATGGAGCTCTCTCCCTTTACACCCTTTTGCAGAGGCTTATATTTAAATTAGGGATGGAAAACAGTTCCATGAGTAGTTGCCAATGATTACGGTGATTCAATATAAATTGAATCGCAGCTGGCATTGATGTAAGGCTGCTGAGAGGAAGCACTTTCCGTAAAGTTGTTTCTGTCTCTTGGTCAAGAGTTGTTTAAGGGAAGCCTGTTAAACAAAAGAAAAGCTGAAGGGATGAAAAATAAAAAATGAAAAATGGAAAAAAAACCCACCACATGAAATATGTGTTGCCCCCAAAGTACAAAGGATACAGTATCCGTTAAAATGTAACTAGGAAATTCAGTTACAATTTCAACAGGTACAATATAAATGGTTTCTGTCTAAAATCTTTTTGTATGTTTCTTTAGACAACCTCATTGCAATCCTGAATCATAGTGAGATTTTATCTCATTTTCCACTTTGATCCTACTCAATGTGGGCAGGAGCTGAAAACACAAGTCGATTAGTGTGTCAATGAATGTTTTGAAGCTGTGTTTTGTGAACAGCGGCAAGACCTTCTGTTACATGGCAAACCAGCATGAAAACTGAAGGGAGTGATATGGAATAGATGGGGAGCATCAATTAACTCTTCAGATATACAAAGAGAAACATCATAACTCACAGAAGCTCTCCTTTTTTCTTTCCTCTCTTGGATGTATGTTCTCCAGTTTTCTAGAGTCCATGTGAGATTAAATAACATGTGCCCACCATCCTCTGAGCAGGAGCCTCCATGTGTTGGAGCCCTTTACATGCTTCACTGAATGGTGTACAGTTAGAACGTCCTCCATAGTTCTGTATATGGTGAGTAGAGTCACAATAAACTACAGGTATGTTTTTCTGGGGCTGTGGTGGCTTAGTGGTTAAGTCGCTGAACTGCAGACAGGAAGGTCGATAGCACAGCAGTTCGAGACCTGAGTACCACATGATGGAGTGAGCTCCTGTCTCCTGTCCCAGCTCCTGCCAACCTAGCAGTTCGAAAACAAGACATTGCAAGTAGATAAATAGGTACTGCTGTGGTGAGAAGGTAACAGCGCTTCATTAGTCATGCTGCCACATGACCACAGAAACGTCTTCGGACAGCGCTGGCTCTATGGCCTTAGACATGGAGATGAGCACTGCACCCTAGAGTCAGACACGACTGACTTTCGAGCAGTGGATACCTTTACTTTGCCTTATGTTTCTCTGAGTAGTCAAAGGCACCGGGATTGGTTCCACCGTTGGTCATCCAGGTCAACCACTGGGTTTCTTCACCAAGAAAAAAAAGCTATGAAAGATTCCTGCTCAGAAACTTTGGGACTTTTCTTCAGTAATGATAGTTGTCCTTATTGGCTTTGGCTTGTTCTCTAGGACTGACACCCTGGTTCTCATTTTAAATTTCTCTAGGGAAGACAGACATTACATAGATGAGGTTTCTTTCATTATGATTGCACTGATGGGGAAAGCTGCAACAGCTGAGCATAGTTCTTTTTGAGAGCCAGGGACAGAAGCCCCACATCTGTTGGAATACCATCACCCTAAGAAAATCGCCAAGGCTACAATCCTATACACCAATGGTTCTCATAGTTTTCCCCAAGTCTAGGGGAAGTTTTAAGTCCTTGTGGAGGCACCACTCCTGGAATCACACAGCTGGGGAAAAGTTTTTTTAATTTACCGGGGGTTGTGCCGGCCCTCTGGAGGGTGCGGGGGCCCCACAGCCCCCTCTGCGGGCCTCCATGTGCTTCAAATCGGCTCCCTAAAGTGATCAAGACCCACTTCTGGTTTTTGTCCAAAACAGGAAGTGAGTCTCTGTCGCTCCAGGGAGCGGAGCTGGAACACAGTGAGTCCCACAGAAGGGACTGCAGGGCCCCCCACACCCTCCTAGGGGAGCCTCCCAGGGGAGCCGCAGGCATGGCTCCCAGGGGAGCTGTGGAAACAAGCCAGGGGAGCCACAGAATGCCACGGAATCCTCTTGGAAAACAGTGCAATGCCAATTGGTAGGCATCAACATAATGTAATGGGGAGCCATGGCCAATGGTCGCCAATGGTCAAGGGAGCCGCAGGTCAAAAAATGTTTGGGAAACACTGGTTAGCCTTTTAATTGTTGGTGTGGGTATCCCCCACTTCAACTAGACATTCCAATCAAATATGAATATCACCACAGCTGCCCAAAATCCATGCCCCTATATTTAAATCAAATTCGTAATTCCCATGCATGCCAAAACTCATTTTATAAAGTTAACAACAAGACAGTTCATTGAACTGAACAGAAAGAAGCAAACATAAAAACCCGCCTGAGGCAATAGCTCTCTATTTTGTTTAGCTTTCATCTTTCCTAATATCTATAGTTAATAACTGAATCATCTGTGAGGCTTTAAAAAAAAACCTTCTGTCTCCTCTGACATTGGATGGCTCATGAACTTCCTTTAACTAACTCATATAATGAAAGAGGTTTGTCATTTTTATGAGCGCTTAGCCTTATATCTTTTTCTAGCATAGCGCAGGGATAGAAGACGGTAGCCATTTTGGAAAACCGATTAAACATATGTCATCGGCATATCCAGAAGCCCAATACAAGGGTATGTTTCTGAGCCAGTGTCATAGACATCTGTGATGTGGGCCTGGCCCAGCAACTGGCAGGCCAAGAGGCTAAGATGAGTGGGATGGGAGCTTGAAATGGAAAGGGGTCAAGAGAAATGCTCCAGCATCAAGCCACATCAGAGAACCACGTCTTGGAAAGACCAAAATTAAGCTGAGAACAAGGCATGACCTTGGACAGCAAATAGAAATCTTGTGCATATTTATATACCACCACATAATGACTAATGTGACTATTGCTGTATATCAGGAGCCAATGAAAGAACAGGTAATTGAAAAGCCAGGACTGCACATCGGCTGTGAGTGAGGCAGAATTGTGTACCACTGCCAGCAGTTTGTAGAGTTGAAGGATTTTGACATTGACAGCTCACAGAACATCTGTTCATATTGCCTACCATTTGGTTTTAAAGCTACTAGGATCTGCTCTGATACCTACTCCCATACATAACATCTGGTCACACAGTTCCATTCACCGTTGCCAGTTGTAGTGTGTTAGTGTTAGTTGTTTAATCTGGTCCTTGAGGACTGCTGTAATTGTTATCCCCAGATAGGTATACTATACTCCTCTCCATGCATAACAGTATGATGCAGATTTCAGTCCTCAACTGTATACTGTTTCTTAATGTACTACATAAATGCAATTGACAATGGACTATTTTAGGGAGGGGTGTTGGGGGAGGCATTCATCCCCTTTCCCCATTCATCCCCTCCCCCCCCCCCCGGTGCTCTGAAGCTGGCCCTGGCTGGGAAGGGACATAGGATATCGGCGCAACTCAGTGCCGATATCCATGCCTCCTCTCAGCCTCAGTCGGTCAATGGCCCCTTCTGCACCTGCCCGCCCTCCCCTGCCCCTGTGCCGAATGGCACGGGAACTACCTGTGGCGGCTGGTGCAGAGTTGGTCCAGCGGCAGAGTGAGTGATGCTGGCCTCTGCGCTGGCTCCACGTACTCACAAGGAGCCGCAAACATGCTTTACGGCATGTTTGCGACTCCTTAGGCCGGCGGAGCACTTGCTTCACCGGCCTATTTGTAGACAGGATCGAACTGCCCATGACCTAACTGTAGTATAAATCACCACCACAATGAAGAACTGAGTGAACATAAGCAAATAAGCAACATTCTTCAAATCACTTCGTCTGGAATAGCCTTACTTAAGTGACGGCCCAATCCTATTCCCCACTGGAAAATAGTGTGCAGTGGTGCCAGCACCAGTTCTGCTGTATGCTATGTGTCAGCCAGGGAACATGATGTGATGGAGAGGTAAATATTTTTTTTACTTACTCTGCCATTCCATGGTCTCCAATGGGTCTACTAGGATCTACGCCAGCTCTTTGCTGTTGCAAGTCTGAGTGGACCCAAGGGGATGTGTTGAGGCTGGGTGGGGACTGTTGCTGCCAATAACCTCTCCCTGCCCTCGCGCGTAGCCACGCTACCGACCTCAATCCTCCCGCTCCCCACCCACAGCCCACCCTCATGCCAACTCACCTCCTCTCACAGTGGCTGGGAGCTCTGGTGGTATGCACATGCGGTCGCCAAAATTTTGCACTGGCAGCCCCACTGCACACATTGTCTGTAACCACCTGTTCTGCCCACCTCCACCCTGTTCCACCTCCTCCCCACCTCCCACTCCCTGTGCAGTCCTACCTGGGGCAACAGGCATCCATTGTCCATTACCGTGAGGAGGCAACCACTCGCTGCTTCCAGCAGCGGACAGACCATGCACTCCAGCATGTGGACTTTTGCGACAGCCTGACAATGTGTTACGCTGCTGAACGCTCATTCCAGCTGCATAACGTGCCTTCAGGATTGGGCTGTAAGTATACTGCAGAAGTGAGTGCTTTGATTATGACAGCTTAATTACCCTTTGGATTGCACTGCCAGTCATGAACATTTTGTTGGTATTTATTCCATGGTGATGCAAAATAGATAATGTTAATGATCTTGTTGATGGGGTAACCCTTGTACCTAAAAATGGTCAATGCAATTCAACGTCTTTGATAAATATGGTAAGCAACTAGATGAAGTGCCTGTTTTATAATCTATACTTACTTTTAAATAACTTTTGATGGTCATTGTTTCTGACATAGCGCTATTAGCAAAGCAAGAGAATCAGAGAAAACATGCCAGATATAATTTTCGGGCTTATAGCATACTTTGCTTTGCTAGTCTATTCCTTAATGAAGCTACTGGGGAGGGGGGAGATACCCAATTCTTTACAGAATTTTTATCCAAGCAAACGTAAAACATTTTGTATTCAGACCACAACTCACAGCATATATTACTTCCTATTTAAACCCATTTGTATGTAATTTTGAAATGATTTTGTATTAGTGAACAGTCAAACTGGTGCCTTGCTTATCCAACACAACACAAACTCTGGGACAGTCTTTCTGACAACATGGTGCCACGTTCGCTTACATAAATGGTCTGGCAGCTGCAAGCAAATGATGATAGATACCTTTTGAATATCAACTTTGTTTGACAATATATAATGATGAACTCTTAGGAAGGAAAGAAGAACACCTCTTATGTGCATCTCAGACAAACACTAATCAAGGTAATTCACTATTTCCCAAACCTCAAAGGATCCCAGTGTAATTCTCTTCTTGTCTTGTATGCAAAAATTATATGCAAATCCCCAAAATGTGCATAAGTATAGTCTTTGTTCCTTGGTTTTGGTTTTTTTTTTGGGGGGGGGGGTTAAAGCTATGATCTGGAAGACATTACATTATGTACCAATGATTTTTAGGGGACAATATATCATAAGCACACACTCAGACCTTCATGGTGCTCTTAAATTCGTAGATTTCACTTGCAAACTGTTTTGGGTGTTCATGATGTGGTTGGTTTCCTTGTGTCAGTGTGGTGGTGGGTGGGAGGAAAATATACTGTATATACTTCCTTTTCTTTTCTTTAGAAATCCTTTCTACAGTATCTGGTTCAGTTTTACTGTACCAAAAGCACAGGAGCACAGGAAATTCAGTCTGAAATGTGTTCACATTATTTATGTTCCAGGAGCAGAAAGCATGAATGAGGACAGTCATAAGGACAGTGGAGATTTCTTTTTACATCACATATACACAGGCTTACAGCGCAATCCTGCATAGTCTTGCACCGGGGCAGTATGTGCTACCCTGCCGCAGGGTGTTATAAACGCACTGTAAAGCATGTTTCCGACACCCGGCGAGTAAGGACCTGGCCGTTCCCCCACCCCTGTGCCGACTGGAGCATGTAAGCCCTACACCGGTAGGGGTGGGGGGAGGGCGACCATTGCCCGCCCCCGGGTCTGGAGAGGGCAAGGATATCGGCGGCAAGATCTGCCATATCCCCAGCCCTCTCCAGGCCTGGTGCGGCATTGCCCGAGCAGTGCAAATGTGCGTGAGCTCTATAGCTTGTGCACATTTGAGGAGGCCTGCCTCCCGCAGCTTACATCAGGGGAAGGGGACAATCGTCCTCTTCTCCCGAGTTGTTCCCGGGATACAGCGGCCAGACTAAACTATATCCTACACAGGATTGGGCTGCCCCTGAGAAGCCAGGGCTAGTATGACAGGGCAGAGCCTTTGGGTAGCTGCCAAGGGCCTAGCATCCCAGGAGAGCCCACCAATGATGCTTGTCCTGCCCCAGGGTCTTCCAGGGAGGCTAGCACCCAGCCAGCCTTACGATGCCCACCAGAATAATTCCCCTTATCCATACCGTGGTGGCCTGTCGAAGTTAAGTCACACTCTCTCTCATCTCTGACACCCAGTCCTGCCCTACCTCCTCTTCCTCATCCTCTGTTTTCAAACTTGAACACATGTGGAGGAGTGGGAGGAAATTCAGCAGTGTAGTCACTCATTACCTGCTGGCTGGCTGCAGCATGTCATTGTATTACTACTCCTCGGTAGCAGCGAGAGCTACCTGTGATCACTATGTTTGGGCATGGTAGTGCTCTTAATGATATCTGTCAGTCACCACAGTATGGAAGTGAGGTGGGACATCCAGGTAGAAAGGGAGCCCACAGTAGCCCCTTCAGAAGGGCCTCCTTAAGCCAAGTCATATAAGGTAACTACTGGCAGGAGTGACAAAATACTGCCTGCTTTTTCTTGTCCGTTTTGCATTATATTTAATGGCGAGATAAGTTCATAACTGGTGAGTTCAGAATACAAATGACCCTGTTCTGAAAAGTTTGGACTCAGCGCATTTGGCCCGTTTCGACTCAGCACATTCACCATAATATGCGCTGAGTCCAAACCCCTCTGAATTCAGACCTGGCTTGTAGCAGTCTTGTTGCCCCATCTTTTCTGCCAGCCATCCCTCTCTGCCCTGTGTCAGCCTTTTCCTTCCCCAGACTTCCTGATGGTAAATGATTGTAATTCCTTCTTAGACGATGTTCTTCCTCTCAGGGCTAAGGGTGTTTTCACAGTATCCACCCTTTCAGCTACTGAACCACTCATGATTCTTCTACCTGAAATTAGTATTAGCAGTACATGTAAAAGCAGTTTGGACAACCCTCCCTCCCTACACAACGTAATGGAGAACTCTCTCTCTCTCTCTGAATTGAGGGGAGGAGCCAGGATGGCGCACTATGAGCACACCTGTCTTTAAACACATGGTAGAGAAAGAATCGTTCTGACCAGGCCCGTGGCTCCAGATAGCTGAAGGGAAAAAACCTTCAACATACCTTCAACAATGTATCTTGCTCAGCAGAAGTGTATTCTTGCTTCCATGGCTAAATTCCTCTCCAATTACAGACACAGAGGAAAATAGCTACGCCCAAGCATAAATAATTTGCCTCGATTTAAATGCTGTCATTGATGTATTCTTGAACCAATGCATTTCTCCAGCTGTGGTAAGTTTAACATAAACAAAATTCTGAAGCACATTAATCATCCCATTTCACTCACCATTTGTGCAACGTAACATTTCTTGTAGTCCCAGGTGCATAAATACTCTGATCCGAAAGACATAATATTATGTACCAATGATTTTTAGGGGACAATATATCATAAACACACACTCAGGCCTGCATGGCGCTCTTATATTTGCATAACTATGCTTGCATACCAGGGGGAGGGGAGGGGGAAACAACATTGCTCTCAAAGAAGAGTTTGTAAGCACTTTCTCCTTCTATCACATGGTTGAATAACATTCCACGTCAATGGAAGTGAAGAACCATCCACTAATGGTGTGCTATATGATATTTGAGAAAACTGTGTAATGATCAAGTTCATGGCGCACTGTATCTCTTACACCAGTGGTTCCCAACCTGGGGGTCGGGACCCCCAAGGGGGTCACAAAGCTGTTTCTGGGGGTGTGTGGGATGTTGGCTGAATGGCCAGACCTAAGATGGTGGCTCACTCCTCTCCCCACCCCACTGCAGAGAAACAAGTGTCTGATGCTCTCTTGGGGCTTGTTTGCTCACTTTGTGTTACTTTTCAGGGATGGGGATTCGAGTCAAATGACTCGACTCGCAAGTGCGACTGAGTCACTTTTTCCCTGACTCGTACTCATGACGCACTGGCTCGCACTTGCACTCGGACTCGCGACCCACGGGACTCGCACTTGACTCACACTCGTGGGGGTAACGACTTGCCATTTCAGAGTCATTTTCCTTTAATGGCCGGCATCAACACAGGCAGGCAGGCAGGCAGATGCAGTGGAAACCTCGGAGGAAGAGGACGATGGGGAGGGAGGGGTTTTGAGGGGGTGGGAAAGCAAGCCTGGCTCAGATTTTTTTCCCTTTTTTGCCGTCTGTTCGCCATTGGCCACAACTCCAAGCGCGAGGGTTGGGAAGGGGTGAGGAAAGGCGAAGCTGCCGCAGCAGTTCCTCCTCATTGGCCAAAACTCCGAGCCCAAGGGATGCTCAGCTCAGCAAGGGGAGGAGGCAGGGAGGGAATAATAAATGTATTGAATGTATTGAATAATAACAATACAATAAATGTATTGAATGAATAAATGGTTTGACATGCTGTTTTTCCCAAACCAGATGGGTGCTGACAAGACTGAGAGGTGAGGGGAAGGGCATAGGGCAGTGATGGCGAACCATTTGGGCTTGGTGTGTCAAAAATTTTGAAAATGCCTAACTTGACTCTGCTGGTGTCCCCCCCCCCCTTTTAATAGTACTTTGACTATTGCTACTTTTAACAGTAATTTTGAATTGAACTGAACTGAAAACAACTATAGAACACATTGCATTTTAATTAACATCAATTAGTGACTTTTTTGTTGCTGAGTTTTACTAGATACCATATTTATTGGCGTATAAGACACACTTTTTTGTCTAAATTTGTGACCCAAAATAGTAGGGTGCATCTTATACGCCAATACTAAAAAAAATCCCTCCCCCCCCGCCCGTTTTAAAACATTTTTGGGCTTACCGGGTTTTTTCCGGAGCTGGAGAGCTCCCTTGTGCTTTCTTCCCTGACTAATCTATCCGATCTACAGCTGTTTGTCGGGTTTAATTTATGCACGTGCATGAGTTGAGCTTCTCAGCAGCCAGCAGAGGGAGCTGTGCTCAGTTCAGTTCAGCTGAGCTGCCGAAGGCCTGCTCTTCCGGATGCTGAATGAATGCAGCATGGGTAAGCTTCTGAACTGGGCCTAGTTGGGAGGCTTTGGAAACTGCATAGGTGGGGTGAGGGAAAAGAGTTGAGTCTGGGGTTTTTGTATTTGGGATTTATGTTGTTTAAGAGTTGGTAAGAGTTGAGTCTGGGGGTGGTAAGGTGGTAAGAGTTGAGTCTGGGTTTTTTTTGTACTTTTATGTCTTTTACTGTGGAAACTGCAGGGGTGGGGTGGGGTGGGGTGGGGGAAAAGAGTTGAGTCTGGGGTTTTTTTGTACTTGGGGTAAATGTTTTTTACTTTGTCAACTGTGCATGGGTGGGTTGGGGGAAAAAGAGTTGAGTCTGGGGTTTTTTTTTGTACTTAGGATTTATGTTCTGATGCATTTTGTTCATGTGTCTTATTGCTGTGTGTTTTAAAAGAGATCCTGGTATTTTTGTGCAATTTATGTAAATTAGCTAATTAAGCAGCCAAGCGGTAAGTGGCCAAGTGGCCCAAAAATGCTTTAAATGTTTTTTTCTTGAAACCCAGGGCCAAAAGGAAGGTGCGTCTTATACGCCGGTGCGTATTATATGCCAATAAATAAGGTAATAATTTGAAAGAGGTCTGCCAAAACCCCTGCCCTAAATGTTTAAGACAAGCCTGTAAAACTTTTGCGAAAATACAAGATGTGTTTGGGCCGTGTCACCCAAAATGACCTTGCGTGTCACCTGTGACATGCGTGTCATAGGTTCACCATCACGGGCATAGGGGAAGCCAAGTTGGTGCTTTAGAAGCTTCAGAGGTCCCCACACAGACACCCACCCACCCCATTTTCAGGGGGATTTTCCCCAAAGTGACTCGACCCGTGACTCATGGGTTTTGACCTTACTCACACTTGACTCACACTCGTGCAAAAATGACTCGCACTTGACCTGTACTTGCCCAAAAATTTTGGCACTGACTCACACTCAGACTTGCACTCATGCAAAAATGACTCGCACTCGCACTCGCACTCGTGACCTAGTGACTTAGATACATCCCTGTTACTTTGCTTTCCTTTTAGCATCTCTGTTAATATTAGCTCACTCACTCCCCAAATGGTGCTGCTTATGAATACAACTTAAAAAAAATGTGATTTTAAAAAATGTGATTTATTAAACAATGTAATTTATTAAAACAGTAACATCACTTCCTGCTTACTGAAATCACTTCTGGCCTTGCCACCACTTCCTGCTTAATGACATCACTTCCGGCCCTAGATCTTAGGGGGGTCCCGACAGATTGACATTCTACAAAAGGGGATCCTGGTGCAAAAAAGGTTGGGAACCACTGTCTTACACTAACAGCCCAATCCGACCTAAGGCTCACACTGCTGATGCAGCCGTGCCCACTGGTTGTGCATTGCAACCTGCTGAGGAGTTTCAGGTCTTGGAGGCCTCCTCAAGGTAAAGGAACATGTGTTCCCTTGACCTGGAGCAAGTCTCCATTGCCCCAATGGAACTACTTGGATCTGTGCCAGCTACGTTGCTGGCACAAGTCTGAGTGGACCCAGGTTGGTGGATCGAGGGCGGAAGGGGGGAATGGATCTCGGCAGAGCCACTGCCACCGATACTGTCCCCTTGCTGGCCTTGACTCACATCCCTCCCCACACCGGTCTCCACCCATCCCTGCCCCATTCATCACCAACCCTCCGTGCTGACTTATGGGCGCAGGGACATCTCTGGTAGCCAATGTTGCATAACAGGTTACGCTTTGCGACCATTGTAAACATACACTGCGCTGCTAGAACCTGCATTCCGGCAGAGCAGAGGCTCAATAGGATTGAGCTGTTACACACATAGACCCATTTGGGTGCTGCTTCTCCATGGTGCTAACTCAGACAGCTGAGGTATATGTATGAATACTATAACCACATAGGTGTGGCCAACAACAGGGTCTTTCCAATCTTCTCCCCACCCTACCAGAAGGGAAGGTGCTGCTTAAGTGGGAAAGACCACACAATGGTTCTCTGTGGCTCTGATATTTACACATGTACCACAGTTGCATGAGATAGCACCACCAAAAAGGGACTCTCACACAGCTTTGTGTGTGGGAGAAGAGGAGCCTAGTCATAGGATTGAAGTACATTCTTCATCTCTTCTTTTCTTTCAATGTTTTTGACCTACTTCTTTCGGGATATGTGTGTGTCTTTGTGTACATAATTAGTTCATATCCTATTGTGACTTACTGAATCAGAAAAGCCAACCTAATCAACACAGGGATAATTATGAAGGTTTGTCAAATCTATATTTCTGTGGATGCAGTGTGTGTGTGTGTGTGTGTGTGTGTGTGTGTGTGTGTGTGTGTGTGTGTGTGTGTGTGTGTGTGTGTGTGTGTGTGTGAGAGAGAGAGAGAGAGAGAGAGAGAGAGCAATCAGTTTCATGAAGAACAGCAATACTGTTGTATGACAGAAAATGTAGTTAAAAACAGAAAATAATGAATGCAGCTCACAATGTTGTTCCTGAGTAACATCTCATTTGAATTGTTAAGGTACTGAATGGTATTCTGTATTTAAAAGATGATTCATACTTCCAAGAACAGAGATCAGAGGCTTACGATGGGAGACAAACTGGCTCAAAGTGAAAGAATGGCAATCAATTCATTATCCTGACCATCTCAGCACTTCTGCTTTATTATTTGAGCTTTATTATTTGAATTTGACTTGGGAAGGTCTCCCAGGTTCAAAACTGTCATTTTGTCCAAGTCATCTCAAAGTGAAGTTTTCAGAGCTTTTAATAGCATGTCATGTGACTGCAACATGGCAACCTCTTTAAATGATGCACTTGCTCAACATTACACATTGAGCACAATGCACCTGTGGGTTCAGTACCCACATGCAAAGGATTCCACATGCAGGGACCAGGTGAAGTGACTTGTGGCACAACTCGATTGAATGACATGAATTGAGGAAGGAGGCTATAGGTGCAACAATAGCTTTATTGGATGCAAAAATGAAGAAAAGGCATTAAAATGTTAATACAATGTAATGTGCACTAACAATCACACAACTATACCCTAAATGTTAGTGGTTTCTGGGTAGTAAGAAAGAGAAAGAGAAAATCCTTACCAGGAGAAGGGGGTGCAAATGGAGGAGGGGAGCAATACGAAGGGGCAATAAGATCGTCTTAGAGCAGTGGTTCCCAAACTGGGAAGTGTGGCTCCCAGGGGAGTCATGGTAACCAGCCAGGGGAGCCGTGGAGTGCCATAGAATCCTCTCGGAAAACAGTGCAATGTCAATTGGCAGGCATCAGCATAATGTAATGGGAAGCCGTGGCCAATGGCGCTAATAGTCAAGGAAGCTGCAGGTCAAAAACGTTTGGGAAACGCTGTCTTACAGCAATCAGGGGAGTTCCACCAATGCTAGTCTGGATCTATCAGCAATGCTCCGCCCCAAACTGCACACCTGACTCTTCTGGTCAATAGAGTGCATTACAGTAGTCCAAAGTGAAGGTGACCAGAGCATTGAGTGCAACCCCATCCAGGGTTAAACTCCCTGAAGAGATGAACCATGAGATGGAAAGCTTGAGTGTTCATCTCATTTTCTCAAATAGTCCCTCAGTCTCTCCTTCATCAAAGAACTGGCCAAAGAGAATTCTCATTTCTTGTAACAACCTGGCATGGTGACTTGCATGCTTGCACATGACGAGCAGGCAAGAAGACTTTGTTATACTCTAAGTAAATCCTTCCATGCACAGGGGCTGCACCCACAGGGGACTGGATCCAGCATCGTGAGCCACATTGCGTAATGATGCTTTCTGGTGAGCAGACATACAATACTTGGATCCACCTGAGGAAAAAAAACAATATGACAAAATCTCTGCAGCAAAATTGGCCAAGCCATTCTACCCCAAATCTTTGTTAAACATAGATTATATGAAGGGGAACTATGATCCTAGTTTTGTGCCTCCAAGGGAGAACAATGAGGAGCACATGAAGCATGACTTGAAACAAGCATGTTTAATGTATGTTTAATATAAAGAGAACTACCCCTTTAGTGCTTTGTGAAGTTGATAGGCAGATCAAACGATATTACATTATGTTTTCTACTATATCTGTGGGCACAAAGTACCCTCCAGTCCCACAGACTTTAATGAGACTTTCAGATACTGTTCATAGCTCTGGCTTTCTTTCTTCTTTCTTCCTTACCTTCCTCAGAGACTTTTGCGTTAACTCTTTCAGCCCCACATTGCTACCTTTCAAGACCCAGCTTTCAGACGAGGAAACCATTCTGTCCTTTTGCTTACATTTATTCCCCAGGAGGCAGGTTCCCTGTTGCATCAAATCCTATCCCAACGATTCATTCACAGACCACTTGTTTGGTAGGTATCTGCTCCTGAAAATATTAATCAAGTCCATTGACTATATGGACATCGAATAACCTTGTGCTGACAGCGTAATACCACCCTAGAAAGCTTTTAAATAATATCAATTTTCCACAATATATCATGCACAATTTGGAATAATTGGACACCTTGCAAAACCCATTTTGAAATGTTGCAATTCCTTCTTGTCCGGCTGCTTTCAAAAGCTGAAGCCGCTCTCATTTGCATCCAGACCACCTTGTCTCCTTCCTTCCTGCAATAAATAAATAAATAAGTTGTGGATCCTTGTGGCTATTGACTGAAACTTTCATACCTTCTCCTCAGGTCTCCATTAGTTGAAAGTGGTTTTAGCTAGCTGTACCCCTATGCATTTCTGTCAATTACATGCTTTTATCATGTTGTTATCATAACAGGCCTATTCTTTCCCAAAATGGTCAATTAAGGTTCATGAAAATAAATGGCAAGGCGTTTACAGGTAGGTTATTTTATTTTATTTTCGCAGCGCTGTCAGTCATACTTTGAAATTGCAGACCAAAATATCAGAGTGTTTTTTAATGAATAGAATGAATAGAAATCACTTTCATCAAACCGGCTATTGTTTGCTTGTGTTCCTCCTTTTTTTCCCCCCTCTCTACCTCTCAGACACAATTCAGACTTAACAATGCAGCAACAGAGTGTCTGAAAGCTCTAAAAATATGCACAGTGCACCCAAAACTACAACTCTATGCTTCCAATTAACTACTCCATTTGTTTCAGTTTGCATAAAGCATATTATAAAATCAATCGAGGCCGTCGCCATCAGTCGAGCAGCAGTGGAGTAAAGGTTCATTTTTTTAATCTGCACATAATGTGATCAAGAGAAGCAAATGAAATAAATGAGAAAGTGATTCAAAGAGATTTTTTTTCCAAAGCATTGATGAAAGGAATGACACTGTGTACACAGAAGACTTGGGGTTCTATTCTTGCATGTGCATGTTTTGGAGTTAGTCCTTTCATTAGACAGAAATTACATTTGTTCAGGATGCTGGACCTGTCATTGCTAGAATCATTGCTAGAATGCCAGTTGCAAGGGAGTGACAACAGGAAACAGGTTATCTTGTTGTCTGTGTGCTCTTGGAGGTATCTGGTGGGGCCACTGTGAGATACACTGTGAGATACAGGACTAGATGGGCCTTTGGCTTGATCCAGCAAGGCTCTTCTTATGTTCTTATGTAAACGTTCTGGTGGGACCTAGGGATGAAGTGGTGACCATAATGAATCTAGGGGTGAAAGAAGAGGCAGAGCCCAGCACATTTTGGTTGGGTTTGTAGGGTTGCCAGGTCACATGCATCCACAAATGTGAGATTTCTGACTTAGAGCCTAAAGATGTCCAAGGTGGAGCCTGTTGGTGTCTACCAAACCTTGAAAATGGGCAAAAATTGGTACTATGGCAGAGAAGTGATAATAGGGATGTGCCTTAGTGGTAAAGAAGCAGCGTTGGAGAGGATTGGGCTGCCTGGAACATAAAACATGTGTCATCTTTAAAAAAAGTGATTAAATAATTCCCATTTTTCCATTTCTCCTCTGACCTCGGAAGTGGGTCATTGTCTCAAGCACTACATAGTGTATGGGTACACCAGCGGGTGACGCAGTGGGTTAAACCGCTGAATCATGAGCTGTCGATCAAAAGGTCAGCAGTTCGAATCCGCGACGGTGTGAGCTCTTGTAGCTTGGCCAGCTCCTGCCAACCTAGCAGTTCCAAAGCATGTTAATGCGAGTAGATAAATAGGTACCGCTTGCGGGAAGGTAAAACAGCGCTCCGTGTTCCAGCTGCATGCTACGCACTTCGGCAAGGAGAGTCATGCCGGCCACATGACCATGGAGGTGTCTTCTTCGGACAATGCTGGCTCTTCAGCTTTGAAATGGGGATGAGCATCACACCCTAGAGTCGGACATGACTGGACTTAATTGTCAAGGGTCACCTTTACCTTACACACAATCCAGAAACTGTAACATGAGAAGTAGACTAATGGCCCAATCCTATCCTACTTAAGCATCGACTCCAAGCTTCATACAGCTGCCAGACATTGGTTTAATAGGGTCTCCACCACTTCCGCAGACTCAGATGAAAAAGGGAGATAGGGTTGGATGTCATCAGAATACCGGTGACTGACATTCACATCACCAAGTGACTTCACTAGCCTTGCCCTTGACAAATGAGTAGAGCCACCTATCTATGGTGCCAGCCACATGCATATCTCTGTCAGACAGTCCATGGTGAGTAGTAGTGTTGGCTGAGAACATTTTGCTCGAGCACCAATAAACACATGAGTGAAGTATATGGATGAAAAGGTATCTATTTTCAATAAAAATACTGTATCTATTTTCAATAAAAATACTTTTTATTGAAAATAGATACAGGGGAGAAAGGACAGGAGACCCGCAGGCTCAAGGTCAAGGTAACACACCATGCACAGGTCCAGCGCTGAAGACAGGGGCCAATCCTAAGGACTGCCCCGGGCGGATGTTACAACCCTGACTCCAAGCCACTGCCCCTTCACGAAGAAGGCGGTCTCTTCACAGTCAACCCTTAATGGGCCAAGGCAGCAAAAACCGTTGCACCACCCTGAGCCGGAGGGCATCTAAGGCAGCTCATGTGATCCAGGCCAGGGACCCCCCATCTGACCCCCCCCATGCCAGGGGCATCTGGGAGATGGAAAACGGGGTATCCCCTGCCCTTGCTGCCCCAGAGTTCATGCCTAATAGCCCAACTTCCAGCCTTCTTACCCATGCTAACCTGCAAAGTAAGTGACCGGTTAGTGTAATGAAATAGAACAGAGCCCAACTGCAGTCAGAGGTAGGCGAAAAAACTACACACCACAGCCAATCAGGTGCACAGAAAAATTCCTACCTGGCCCCCAAGTGGGCGACCAGCATAGTCCAGACTGCAAATAAGGGAGGGCAGGAGGGTTAATGGCTGTTTGCTGGCCCAGAAGAGGAAACAGGAAGGAGTGTGGCCGGGAGCAGGAAGTTAAACCCTTCCTTGACCCTGCCCACACTCCCAATTAATCAATCTGAGGGGGCGGTTAAATCCTCCTCCCATGTGTCCCTGGAGCGGCCAAGCAAAGGTCGAACCATGTGCTAAAGTGGTTCGGAAGTCTCTGCTGAAACTTCTCAAACAAGAAATGGCTATCTGTGGAAATTTTTAGAGAACAAGAAGTCCAATGACCTCCAAAGTTTTTCTCCATACATGCTACATTTTCTAAGCTTTTTAAAATAATGTGTGTTGTGGAGAAAGTGGATAAGAGAAGCTCCCCCCCTCAGAATTTGCATGCCAACCAAGGTGTGGGGGGGGCGCACGCGCGCGCAGTAACAGACACAACCTGCCCTTTCACTAGGCCAGAAGTTCTCAACCTGTGGTACGTGTACGCGGGCCCTTGGCTCGGGGTACGCGAGATGATTTTTCGCGTACCACCGTGTACCCCCTAAGGGTGCATATACCACGTGAGAAGCTTTGTTTTCGACCATGCAGCGCAGCTGATCGGCCTCGCTGCATGGCCAAAATTGTCCCCGGTAGCTCTCCCGGCCATGTGGCAAGGCCAATCGGGTCCTCCATCTTGCGCAGCAAGCTGGCAGGGTTGAGGAACCCTGCACTAGGCCAAAGCAGATAGCAATAGGCCCCACATGGGGGGGGGGAGAATTTAAAGAGGTATCAATTCGTTATCCAACACACACACACACACACACACACACACACACACACACACACATTCACACACGTTCCAGATGCATGAGGCCCACACAGAATCTGGCTGTTAATGAAGGAAATGGATGCTATTAATATTGACAAGGATGGATCCATTTTTTTTAAAGCTATAAAACGGACTCTTATTATTTTAATACTAAGCTTGGCACCTTTGTCTGGCTCACCAAGCTATTTCTCTAGCCGCTACTGTTCACAGGAGAACACATGAATGTGCTCAGCCTGTGATGACATGGAAAAACGTTTTACATAAGAACATAAGAAGAGCCCTGCTGGATCAGGCCAAAAGCCCATCTAGTCCAGCTTCCTGTGTCACACAGTGGCCCCACCAGATGCCTCAGGGAGCACACGAGACAACAAGATACCTGTGTCCAGTCGCCACTCCCTTGCACCTGGCACAGAGAAAACCCACTTCTAAAAACCAGGAGGTTGCTTATGGCTTGTAACCTGTGATGGTCTTTTCCTCCATGAATTTGTCCAAACCCCTTTTAAAGGCATCTAGGCCAGGTGCCATCACCACATCCTGTGGCAAGGAGTTCCACAGATGAATCACACGCTGGGTAAAGAAATATTTTCTTTTGTCTGTTCTAACTCTCCCTCCACTCAATTTTAGTGTGTGTCCCCTGGTTCTGGTGTTGTGCGAGAGGGAAAAGAATTTCCCTCTATCCACTCTCTCCATCCCATGCATAATTTTATAAGTCTCAATCATGTCCCCCCTCAGGCGCCTTTTTTCTAGGCTGAAAAGCCCCAGACGCTGTAGCCTTTCCTCGTAAGGGAGGTGCTCCAGCCCACGAATCATTCTGGTCGCTCTTTTCTGCACCTTTTCCAATTCAATTATATCCTTTTTGAGGTATGGTGACCAGAACTGGACACAATACTCCAGTTTTGTGTGATATTTTCACTCAGCTCATTTCCAGCAAGTTATTTGTGAGATCACAATAGCACCAAAACATGTCACCCGGATTGCAGATACTGTATTACTGCTGGCATGTAGGATGTAGGTGCTGTCGGTTTATACTGCATGCTTACAACACGTTGTCGTATTCAGGGACTGTGAAATGGGTCCTCAGCTTCAAGCCATAATATAATAATACTAATGCAATGCTCCTAAGTGATTTGATTGGAACATTTTTAAAGTAATTGGACTCTGAAGCCTAGCAATTCTATTCTGAGGTCTCAGTGTTCCCTCATCTACATATTTTGTCTTCCACATTCCACTGCACAACTGACACATTTTGTAGATCAGCTGACCTCATAAGTAACCTTTTGTTCTCTCTGAGCTTCTAGATTTATGTTTTGCTGTGATTGGGGGGGCGGCGGTATGAAGTAAAAACATTATTTTTTTGTCCATATAATGTATGTTACTCCAACGCAGTAGTACAGAGAAATGTATTAGGCAGTGTAAAGTATATAATTCTAAATATTAAATACTGTTGTGCTCTTGATACTGGATACGATGTTAATTAGTCACTGGCAATAACTTTGCAGAAACTTATAATTTCTTATCGTCAATAAAACAATGTTGAAAATGGCCAGTACATATAAGACAGAAAAAGATTGTGCAATTTTAGTTAAACATTTCAACAAATTACTTGCTGACTGAGGAGTGACAATGTAACATTATTTATTTATTTATTTAAATAATGTTTACCCCGCCCTTCTCCCAATAAGGGCAATCAAGGCAGCTTACAATTAAAACATGTTAAAATATACAATACAATACAAACAATTAAAACAGGTCTTTAAAACAATTAAAACAAACCCACCCAGTGGGTCGCCTTATGATTGCATTTATTTAAAAAAACATTATAGAGTATAGAGTTTTTATGCCTCCAGGAGCCATTTTGAGGCTTGTGGCCAGTGATGTCACTAGGGCGTGCGCCGCCCCATAGCGGGGCGCGCACGTCACCCAAGTGATGCCTCCCCCCTATACCCCCCTCTTACAAATCTTCAGCGCGGCCGTAGGTCGTGCCGCGATTTGGGGGGGCACCCGATGAGGCGCCGCTCCAGACGCCCGATGGGTCACTGGCCTGGGTGCCCCCTTTATTGTTGCAGCCGGCTCGGAGACGTCTTCCCCGGCCGACGCTCCAGGGCCTTCTGAGGAAGGCCCGCTGTGCGAACGTTATTTATAACGTTTTTTAGCGCATTCGCAGACCGTTCCTGAGGGAAAAGGGCAGCCCTTTTCCCTCAGGGACGGTCTGCGCATGTGCTAGAAACCGTTATAAATAACGTTCGCACAGCGGGCCTTCCTCAGAAGGCCCTGGCGCGTCGGCCGGGGAAGACGTCTCCGGAGCCGGCTCTGGGGACGTCTTTGGGGGCGACGCGCGCAGGAGAGGTGACGCATCACGCGCGTCACCCCTTGCGCACGTCATCCCATAGCGGCCCGCTACTGTAGCTTCATGGTAGCGACGCCATTGCTTGTGGCCATGGGCCCCCGCATCCTCATGAGGATGGCCCAACTCCCACTACGTTTAAAAATACCCCTTTTGTCCTCAGCAGCGTGGGATCGCTGCTGCCACCGCCATCACTTCACCCCTGCAAGCACTCCGTTCTCCCCTACTCATGGGGAGAACATTGAGAAATGCTGGTGTATAGGATTGCAACTGTAATGATTGATCAAGGCAAAAACAAAATATCTGAACCATCAGCCGATTTCATTATTTTATTTCCCATTGGTTGGACTCCATAAAGGTCATAAAGCCTTGTCTCTACCAATCCTTAAGGTTGCTTAAGAAACCTCTGGATGTTTTAAAAAAAAGATATATGGGCTATGCAGAGAGGCACATTAGGAGATGCATTAGGAGAGGAACAAGATATAGAGGAATAAAAGGGACACAGATGACTTACATCTTTTGCAAACTCCTTTGCTGCGCTGTTTAGTAGCTGCCACCAACACCATGGTTACCTTAGTGACTGTACTTCAAACAGCAGTTATGATTCATCTGACTGAGAATGAAGTGCATTTCAGAACATCAATATGGCATGAGAGTTTTCTTACCACTTTCACAAAATAGGTATTGTAAGAAGCTACCTTTTTTGGCTGCAAACTCTTAAATGATAGTTCTGAATAAGCTAAGATGACCTTTATTAACCGTTTTTATCGTCGTTCTCATTTTCTTTCCATTTTGACATTTCACTTTTATTGGCTAAAAGGAAGAGAGAAGGATAGCGCACCTTCCACTATGGAGAAGGGAAGAGAGTGTTGTACTTGATGAAAAATAGCAGCTTTACTTTCTTTCTTAGAGTGCCACTCTAGCATGACTCCAAAAAGGCTACAAGCATATAAGATTTTATTTATTTATTTATTTAAAAAATTTATATCCCGCCTTATCCCATGCCGAGGCAAATGCCCAAGGCGGCTTACAACAAAAATTAAGAACAGTTTAAAATACAGAAAGTTTAAACAATACATACTTAATTTAAAAACAATAAAATCCACTGGGGGGGCAACAGTAGGGAGCACAAAAGCAGCATGGCAGAGCATCTTGAGACACAGGAGGCAGGCCACAACCCATCACCCAAACGCTAGACGAAACAAAAACGTTTTGAGCCCTCGCCGAAAAGTCATGAGGGAGGGGGTGGTTCTCAGATCCCCTGGCAGGGAGTTCCACAGTTGTGGTGCCACAGCAGAGAAGGCTCGCCCACGTGTTGCCACTCCCCTAACTTGCGATAGAGGTGGTACATGCAGGAGAGCCCCCTCAGATGACCTAAGAGAGCGGGCCGGAATGTATGGGAGAAGGCGGTCCCTCAGATATCCTGGACCCAAACCGTGATGCTAACACTGGCATTGCTAGAGGTGGGGCGGAACAGTAAGTCTTGCACAGCGGTAATCACTCTGTTCCATGGTGGCCCCGCCTACTTGCCATCAGAACCAGTCCAAGCAGCGAAGGCAACGCGCAGTCTCCTGCGCATTGCCTTCGCTGCTCTACTGGTTCTGACGGCGAGTGGGCGGGGCCACCATGTAACGGAGCGGTTAACGCTGTGCAAGACTTACCATTCCGCCCCACCTCTAGCAACGCCAGTGGATGCTAATCTGTCCTCTAATGTTGGGCCTGGTCACTCAGCAGGGCACAAATGTTTTAACAAACAGGCAAATAAGCAAAGATAAAACTTGCATAGATCCGATGCAAGTCACTGGGATTCAACTAGTAGAAATATTCTACTCTGTGCTTTGACATCTGCATGTGGTTTAGCCACATTAACAAAAATGTTACTAACTTTACAAACCACTTTAATTGCTCAGATGTGCACTTTAATTATGATCTGCTGTCAAAAAAAAAAGCACCCCTTGTGCTTTGGATGGGATTTCGAGAAGATCAATTGCCTAAAGGCAACTGAATCAATGCTGTTTCCAAAGGCACTCTTCATGATTGCAAGTACTAATTGGACTGAGGCTGGAATGCCCCTGATATCCTAGAGTGGAACACATTTTTGCTACCCATTTATGCTTTATATATTTTTTAATTAAAAAAAATCTGTATTATGTGAATATTTTCCTGCAAGCACCAGAAAATGCAATGCAGATTAATCAATACATATATCTCAAGTGTCCCTAGGTAGCAAAACAGATGTGCCCTATTCCCCACCCCATGCGACACAGGAAAGAGCCTGCACATCTAGTTCTTTAGACAATTAAAAGCTACTAACAGTGGAACTTCATTCTTCCACAGAAAAAAAAAGAATCCTACCCATTTTACAGGCCTTCCTGCTTTTCTGCATTTTGCCTTCCCTGAAATCCTATACCTTTCCCAACCTCCCTAAATACAAAGGGGAAATTTGCAATTTAAATTCCTTGCACAGAGAAAGTGATCAAGTCCCCCTCAAGTCCTTTGCCCTATTATATTAGATAGTCAATGGAACCTAATGAGTTCTTGATAGAGGTGAGATTTGAACTGAAGACCTTCTAGCTTATACTCATGGCTCATATTCTTAACAGCTCTCTGTTAATGCATGGTGACCATTTTAGAATAGCTTCTGGATTCTCATTCTGAAAAATCTTCACTGACATAAAACACCATGGCCCCAAGTAAATCCATATCTATGACCCCCAAGAGCCACTTTACACCATAGACACCACTTTACATGCAGACAGTGAGATACCACAATTTCCATTCTATGTTAGATACCACAATGTTGAAAGGAAACAGCTGGAGAAGATGAGCTCTATGCAAATGGAACATTTATTGTAAAAATCCCTACGAGGGTTTAGAAAAGCCTGCCTGTGTAAGCCGCCTTGAATAAAGTCCGAGGAGAAATCTGATAACAGAATGGTGGTATATAAATACAGATATTATATTATATTATATTTCATTTCAGCTAGCATGGAAGAAAAAGGCTTCCGGATCTCACCAAATATGACTGTACCAATCAATTATCACACTTCCATATAATGTGGTCTACAATATTTACTCACCAGGACCTATAACACAAGAAATGGTAGAGGAATATTTCTGTGTCGACTGGAGAAGTGAAGCATTAACACTACCGGGTAATTTAAAGTGTTTTAAGCTACCTTTAGGCTGCATTTTCACACAATGTCATTCAATGCTCATTTGCCTTTCAGTGACATCTTGTGCAGAGCTCTGTTTCCTGGTAAAATTTCCCTTGCAATTACTGTGTATTTATGAGAGCATGTGAGTTACTTCTGTTTTGACAGCACTTCTAAAAATCATCATTTTGAAAGACAGAGTGAGGAGAGAAAATAACCATGCATATAACTTTAGGTAGACTACATATTTCTTCCTTGATGTTTTTAGTGAAGACCAGCTATTAAATTATTCTATTAATACCCTGGGTTAGATGATGGTTTTTGTGGACTTTGCACACCTTCAGTGGGTTCCCATCCCTCTACACACACAGGTAGCCTATTTGAGCTGGAGTGCTGAGGTAGGCCTCCACAGAAAACGTTGAGAGGTTCGGGGGGGGGGGGTTCCTACATTACACACCTGCTCTACTTACAAGAAGCATAGAGACAGGAGTTGAGAGTATAGACTAAGAGCTTAGACTCTCCTGACTTTCACAGCAGCACCCAAGCTTAGTTAGGCCCAGCTTCATTGCTCACTGCCTAGCTCAGGGACTCCCAGGATGAAAAAACTGTAAGAAGTCCAGCCCGTCCAGAAAGGAAGTTGTCCAGTTGCTGGCTATAAACAGACTGTATGGGCATGAGCTTGCATACCTGACTTATTTTCTCCAGGTATATTTAGCAGTGCATGCATAGTTGCATGCAAAACAAATGGGCAATTAACAGCCCAATCCTAACTAAAACCCTCCCTGCCGATGCAGCTGCATAATTTTTGCTCTCAAAAGGCTCCTGCCTTTGGCCGAGCTTCTCAGGAATGCTGGGAAGGGCCCTCC
Organism: Plestiodon gilberti rubricaudatus; assembly: GCA_026170595.1. Lineage (NCBI taxonomy): Eukaryota > Metazoa > Chordata > Lepidosauria > Squamata > Scincidae > Plestiodon > Plestiodon gilberti. The sequence continues at coordinate 46,792,483 of JANXHW010000002.1, forward strand.
CACCTGCCCAGAGCCTCCTCCCTGTGTTTCCTGGCTTCTGAAAACCCAAAAGTTACTAGCGATGATGTCACTGCCAGTCACATCCGGTGGTACTCAGAAGGAGAGTGGCGCCGTAGGTGGTACTAGGCTGGGAAGGGGTTGGGATCCCCTGTTCTAGAAGGCTTTCAGTAGCTAGAGACTATGGAGGGTTGTCATAGTCCTGGAACTGGCTTTCACAAGCTGGAAATATGACTTTTATCTCCCTTGCTAGAGGATAGGCTGATATGTCTGAAAGCACAGACTGACTTGTTCAGCGCTAGCAATACAAGCAACTGTTTTGTGTCATCGCCATTGATTTACAGGACTGGGTTGCCCACTGTTGCGGAAGGAATGTGATATATCAATTTGTAATGAGGACGTTCCAGTGAGAAGGCAGAGCAGTACTGGTTATTCTGTAATAGGCCATCATCCACAACTCAGGACTTGGCTTTGAACTGGCGAGTGGAATAAAAAGTAAATAAAGTGCCAAACTGTCTTGCGTATGTGCATCTGAATAGGCTTGGGTTGACTTTGCATGCGCAATTTGGGCTGTATATTCTCTGTTGAAGAAGCACATATTAAATGGGGTGTGATGAGCAACATACATGCAAAGAGAGACCTGCTTTTGTTTCAGGTCTGGTGCAATGAAGCATCTGCATCCAAAAGAATCCAAAAATGACTGTAACACAGTGCAAGCCTGTTTTCCTACTGCAACCTATGTCAATCAATCAATCAATCAATACCTTTATTACGACGCAATCCTGTCGTACCCTTGGGCAGCGGAACGAGCGTTCTGCCGCCCTAAGCCTAAAACGACTCACGAGCAAGGAAGGCCGGCGCAAGGCTTGCCTCCCCTGCTCCGCCGACGGAGCCCTCGCCCACCCACTGGAGGACCCAGGTAAGGATCCAGCCGACGGGGGTGGTGGTGGTGGTGGTTCGGCGGGAGAGGGAGGGCGGCCATATGCTCAGCCATCATGGGAGGGGGCAGGGGACGGCCTCGGCTGTATCCCTGTCCCCACTGGGCGGCTGGGCCATTACATGGCCTTCTCTTACTTCCACCAGCGATTTCGCGGGCGGAAATCCGAGGAGGCTGATCGTCCGAGCCTGCGTTTACACTCGGGGTAGGGAATGAGCATCCCCTTCCCTGACTAGACTTCTGGCTGAGCGGCAGCCTGCCCGCGGCTGAGCACAGGATCTGGCGGGCAGCCTAGGCCGCCCGCTGGATCCTGACGCAGGTTTGGGCTGTTGGCATATTAGCAACCTATGTAACTCTTCAGTGAATCCTGAATTCCCATGTACAATGTTTTATAAACTGTAGCAGGCAGGAAAAAAACACCCAGTGTCCATTAATATTAGTTTACTCATTAGATTAATTTCTTGGGTGGAATTATTCAATACTATGGATACTAAAACAATATTGACATTCCACAGTCTTGAGGACTTATTAACCATCTCACTATATTATATTTTTGGGATCTATTGCAAAAAAACACAAACAAAAATGCTCCCTCCCCTACGCACCCACACACACACAACATTAGTTGGAATATGTGTAAGGAAAAGCCTACTCATAATTAGAAAAAAAGCAAGAATAAATGAATACAGTCCGAATGCAAGCAGACTTCAGGATCAAACACTGTAACTTGCCGATAGCCTTCCAGTGCCAAGGTCGCAATTTTGAAAGCAGACAATACTATAGTTAATAATATATTTATAGGATTCTGTACTTTAATAAAAGTCTCAGGATATAAAATCCTTTAAGCAAGCTAGCATTATGTCAAGGACCGGGGTTGTAGGCAACTCAGATCCCTTCTGATACAAAGATGACATTTTTCCTAGATTGCTGCTGCTCCACTGCCATGGTGACAGGAGCATTTTTTTTGTCCACATCCCCATAGTAGGCATTGTGATGGCAGCCAGCCATTGCCATTTGTTTGAGCTGGGGGCAGGACTTGCCAACTGTTGGAGCTTCCTGCTCTTGCAGCCTTCAGTCTACTCTACTGGCTGAGTTGTCACCAGACCACCAGTTCCAAAGTCAGGTTTGTGTAGGTTCTGCAGTTTGGCCATATGGCCTCTCAGTTCTTTGGGGGGGCTCACATTATATTAATTGTTGGTAGCTGTTTAACACTTCCTTCCTTTGTTACGTTGGTGTTCAGAAGCCTTGCTCTCATGTCATGTCCAGGGTGAGTGAATGAATGTAGAGGTGGAACCTGAGGACGTTCAATGGAATGACTGCATGGAACTCATACAGAGGTGTCGGGGGGGGGGGCGTGTGGCGACAAGAAACAGCCCCCAAAATGCCGGGGGTTGCTTTCACGCTACGCCACTGCCAAATTTTGGCGGTGGTGTGGCGAAAGTGACATCACCCCCCCAGGGGGCCAGGCTTGTGGTGTCACGTGGGGGGTGTCGCGTCAACGGCCATTGTCATGGGGAATGTAACAACGCCTCTGAACTCATACATATACAGCTCCCTTCACACAATTGAGGGTTGTTGAAAGTCAGACATGGGTGAAGGGGCAGCCCAATCCTAACTAACTTTCTGTCCAGCAATGCAGCAAAGCAATGCAGGCACCGCTGCATCCTCTGAAGAAATTGGGAGGTGGGAGGTCTCCTTGAAGTAAGGGAACTTTTGTTCCCTTACCCTGGGTAAATCTCCAGCCTCTGCAATGGGTGTCCTCAGATCTGCACCAGATATTTTGTTGGCCCAAGTCCAGGAGGCCTGTGTAAGAAAAAATGGCCCGGGAAAGGGGATAGGATTTGGCGCATGCCACTGCTACCAATCCTGCTCCCCTCACAGGCCTGCTCCACCCACCCCACCCGTGTCACTGTCCCATTACACCCCCTTTCTGCCCCACCTTGTTTCACCCCCCATGCTGGCTTACATGCACTGGAGCGCATACTGCTGTGGCACTGTTGGGCTGGTGCAGGTGTTTGTACCTGCCCAGACCTCTGGTGCTCTGTCACAAAGTGCCTTACAGCAGGGGTTCTCAACCTTTGGGGGTCCACGTACCCCCTTGACGGGTCCCCAAAGGTTGGCGTACCCCTGGCCCAAGTCCCACGTACCCCCGCATGCCCCCCAAAAGTACACCCCCAAAAGTGGTTTTCTGGCCTGCGGCGCGGCCGAGCAGGTCCTCCGGCTCGCGGTGCAAGCCGGAGGGAAAGGCTACAGCCCTGCCAAATCAGCAGAGCTGTAGCCTTTCCCTCTGGCTTGCGGCGCGAGCTGGAGAACCCACTCGGCCGCACCGAAGGCCCCAAAAACGTTTAAATTGTCTCCCACAGCTCTCCTACCTTTCTTCACAGCCGCCGCCATGTTGGATCTCCCATAATCTCTCGAGATCCAAGATCTCGCGTACCCCCAACCTGCGGTCTGCGTACGCCTGGGGGTACGCGTACCACAGGTTGAGAACCCCTGCCTTACAGCATGTTTTTGACAGCTAGGGCTCAATAGGATTGAGCCATTAGTCTCTTTTAGGCTGCAATCCTATGCACACTAACCTGAGTGTAAATCCCTTGAACTCAATGGAGCTTGCTTCTGAGTAGATATGCATAGGATTGCACTGTTAATCTCTATACATAGACATTCAATTGAGTAAATGCAGATTTGGGGTGGGGCCTGCTAGGATCCTGCTTTGCACTCTGCACACAGTCACTCACCCTGGTTAAGTCATGAGAAGAGAGCTCTGGCTCCAGCTGTAGTAAATCCAGAGTACAGAGATTAATCATCATTTGTCTTTATGAAAAACATCCCAGCGATTCCTGCAATCCACACATTCTGAACTAAAGCACTTGGATTAAAGGATAAAACCAACTATTCTATGATTTGTGGATCAAAGTTCACCAAAGGTAAAAAATGATCCCCCCCTAAATTTTCATTAAGTCCCTCCTTAAGTGACAGATGCACTATGCCAGTTTTGCTAAAGACCACTAGAAATCCCAAACTCCTGGCTTACAGTACTTATTTCTTGTTTATAATTGTATTAATATTAATAAGCAATAGCATCTAAGGCTTCTGCTGTTTTCTAATTGCTAATTTGCAGACAGAGACAAGCTTAAACCTGTGATTTAACAGCAGCAATATATTAAGAGATGACACTTTAAATGTACAGTTTTGAAAGATTAGCAGTGAATTATGACACAGCTTGCACATTAAACACCAGGTTGTGCAGCAAATGCTACAGACAATCTGCAACCTGAAATATTAATATCCTAATGCTTTGGAGAATACATTAATTACAGTCGCGTAAAGAAATGCAATAATTAGGCTGTTTTACAGTAACCACGAAGGTCAGTTTATACAAGAGATCATTCACCTGCTACAAAGCTTCAGAAATACATTAGTGGAGCATCGCCACACTATGTTCTGCGCTCAGACTGCATTGTTGTGAATGGAAAGCAACAGGGACTTTAGTCCTGTGACCAAATGATGTTCTAGCACCGAACAGTCAGGATTTCCTGGCATAGAATTTTCTCAGCTGATAAATATGAAGCTATGAATACAAATCGGGCTGCCTTGTTGCTATAAAGTCAGCCCTTGGTGCCCAAGAGCCACTGTGCTAACAGCATTGCTGGAAGGCATCCAGAGTTGGCTAGAATGTTGTTAGCAAGCCACAAGGTGCCTCCCCAAGTCCTATTAAAAGGTTGGTTATGCATCGAAACAGCAGAAGGAGATCAAGTTAACCAACCAGCTGTGTTGACATGCTTGTTAATGGCCATAGACAAACAAGGAAGGATAAAAGAACCAGGGCCAAGTAGCTTTGAACTCTAAAGAGTGAGGGGAAGGTCCCATCAATGCTTTAACAATGGGGAAAAAGCACAACAAAACCACATATTTGTGTTCAAGCTCCTGAAATATTACTGCCACAGCAGTGGCGTCGTTAGGGGGGGCGGGAGCCCCCGGGCATTGGGGTGTCGAGCTCCGGAAGGGGTGCACTCCCGCTGCAGCGGCGCCAAATTTCGGTGGCGGCATGGCAGCAGTGCACCCCCTCCGACTTTTTACAGCCTTTTTTTAGGCCGCATGGAGCCTGGGAGGGCGAGAGGATTGGTCCTCCCACCTTCCCAGACTCCATGCGACCTAAAAAGAGAGATAAAAACGGTGTGTGTGTGTGTGTGTGTGTGTGTGTGTGTGTGTGTGTGTGTTCTTCTTACCCAAAGTTCATACACCCACCCACCCCCGGGCAGCGGGCCGCGCCACGGACGCATCCTTCCTTCCTGGCCTCATGTAGTTTAGTACTAGACGCTAGAGAGGCTGCACCTGCACAACCTTGCTGCAGCCTCTCTCGCTTCCCTAGTCTCAGTGGCGTTCCCAGCCCTCCCGGCGCCTGGGGGGGGGCGGGGTTGGAGCACCCCCCCAAGTAGCCGGGCTCGGGGCTGAGCGCCCACTCCGCATGTCCCCGGCCTCCAGAGGCTGCGCTCCGAAGGCTGGGGATAAGCCCTCCTTAAAGCGACCGCCCTGTTCGGCGGTCGAGAGCTTTATGAAGAAGCCGAACGCGTCGCTGGCTTTTATAGGGTTTGCGCATGCGCAAACCCCCAGTGATGCGTTCGGCTTCTTCATAAAGCTCTTGACCGCCGAACGGGGCGGTCGCTTTAAGGAGAGCTTATCCCCAGCCTTCGGAGCGCAGCCTCCGGAGGCCGGGGACACGCGGAGTGGGCGCGCTGCTTTGGAGGGGCGCGCCAGCCGGGCTCTGGTGCCGCGCCGCTCTGCGCAGCCCCGAGCCCGGCTGCTGCGCCCCTCGCCCACTCAGCACCTGGGGGGGAGCACACCTGCTCCCCCCATATAAGAACGCCTCTGCCTAGTCTTGCTGGCTGGAGGACTCAGCCAGTGCTTTGTAACAGTGCAGAGACCTGGCATGTGCGCAGACATGATGCTGCAGAGAGAGCCAAATTATCATGTGGACCAGATAAAGAGCTTCCGGATTCGGCCCATGGGCCTTATCTTTGACACCCCTGGCATACACTATCTATCCACTCTTTAACATCAGCCAAAGGCCTGGGAAAACAGAATGCTTTTTAGCCGTCTCTGCGAAACCAGAAAGGACAATGTGAACCTGCCTGGGAACGGATCTCCACAGCTGGGGGGTTTACTGCACCGGGACGAGTCTGGGACGGGTCCCCCCAAACTGGGACGTTCCTGGAAAATCCAGGACAGATGGAAAGCCTACACATGCCCAACAATCATGCAATACAAAACAATACAATACTAGCAGGTATTGGCATGTGGAGCCTTCTGAAGCAGATCTTATATTTGGGTCGGTTTATTTGGGAGCAGGTAGTCTTTCAGATAGCAAAGCCCTAAACTTTACTTTGGTTGCTCAGTTAAAAGTTGAGTTTCCTTCTTCACAGAGAGATTTTATAGGGATCTTTTGAGGAAGTTCTAATGAAGGATTAGTTCCTATCACCTCTGTATTTATAACGACTGCTGAAGGTCTGAATGCACGACAGCTCACCATATGCCTCCCCCCAATCAAAATATTCCCTTCCATGGTGCCTTCACCATTTCACTCTTTGTCCGAACCTATTTTCACTATACCAAAGTCTGAGAACTCATGTGGCTAGGCATCTTTCAGGTGTCATGATGACTATTGACTGCATTTTCAAAAATGCTGTATAATGTGCACTTTATCCCACATTCTGCACTTTTAAACTTATTCGTAGATTTCAACATGTTCAATAGGAATTTCTTTTTTTGCTGGGTTTTGTAGTGATGTTGACATCTGTTGCCATTTACCAATAAAAATCCAATCCCCTAAGCCTATCAGCGTTACATCTTTTCTTTAATAAAGGACAGTGTGACACCTGATCAATAGGACAATTGAGTAACTGCCCATCACTATGAGTAAAGGCTTTATAATTTGGCCCAGGGCGCCAATTCTATATTACATTAAAAAAAATAAAGTCTTATCTAATTGCACCATGTGCGTCAAGCTTCCTATTAAGGCCTTATAGTTGGTTTCCAAAAAACTTCACTATGGAAAGCTGAGAACATTGTGAAACATTTTTTTTATTATTAATGGCAACCAAGTAGTATTTATTTTCATGGTCTGCAGCCATTTTTTTTTTTTTTGCTTTTGTAACTCTCGTTAGTTATGAAAGATGGAACTGGAACCAACTACTTAGCTATTTGCTAGAATTCTGCAGTGGCCAGCTTGCAATTTACAGAGGTGGGACTTTGGACTGAGACTCAAATCAGCCCAAGTTAGGCTAATTCATGTTATGCTTCTTTTAGTAGCCTATTGCTTTCTTAAAATCCACTGGGTAGCTGAATTATTAGAGCTTGCTATTGTTCTTTGATTATATTTCTATTAAAAATGTATACAAATCTTTATGAGAAAAAATACATTTTGCTCAACTATTAATCGGAGTTTCCCAAGTGATAGGGTCCTACCCTACTTCTTGATCATTTTTCTGCATGGAGAGCAGGGGACAGGCTGGAGGAAGTGGATCTTGGCAGCAAAAGCACATGCCAGATCCTATCCCTCATTTTCCACCCTGCCCTGCCCTCTCCCTCCCCCCGTACTTACACCAGCTACATAGCTGGTGGGGTCCAAGGAGACCCATAGGTAGCCAGAACGTCTACCAAGGAGGTAAATAAAAGGTTTTTTTTTTTTTTACTTATCTCTCATTGGCCTTCTGGTCACCCCCCCCCCCACCACCATAGCATGCAGTATGTGCTCTGTTGGCGCAGCATGCTATAGCATGGTGGGGAATACGATTGGGCTGTTACAACCCACCATGCCATATTACCCAATGAATTAAATGTGTAACTTGGCTTCAATAAATATAGTTTATGTTCTATGCATATATTTGTAGTCCTGGATTCCACTGAAAATTCCTTCTCTTGCAATCTGAGGATTGTTCATGTATATAAAGAGAAAAGTGGTTTCCCCCCCATATGTATGTCTTTTCCCAAACATAGATATGTTTCTGGCTGCTACTCAAATACCCACCCACCCATCCACCCACCCACCCACCCCACACACACCCCTGAGATTGTATTAGGTGGGGAGATTTGTACTCACTCATGTTCTATCCATCTATATTTTCATTTGTTTCCCCCACATTGGAAAGCTTGCCATTATTATGAGGTTTCCTTCATGCCATAGTTTTGGACCATTAGCCATAAACGTGTCCTGTCTTCAGACTTTTTCCATAATCTGAGTGGCTGGTGTTGTGTGCGCATGGAAGTTCAACTTTCTATCTGTTACGCAAGTACCCTAACAATTCTCATAACCCATGAATCAGTGAGCTAGTGAGGCCCAATCTTTTTATATACAGGATGGTAATGGAAAAATTGGTTTGCCAAGGAAACATGATTTCCAAAATCCACACGTATTTTCTCAAGATGAAATCACCTTGTTCTTCTAGGCTCACTTTAAAACAGAACAATTTGTTGTTGAACTACAAACAAAAATGAGTTTCTTGCTTTATCTTCACTTTTATTTTCTTTTTAACTTTACCCATTTCTCAAGCTGTTCCTATCCTCTAGGCATATGGGTTTTATCACCTTCAAATGAATGATGAAGTATAATAGCATTGTCCATTGGCATAGGATATTTTTTTTGTTTAGTTTCTTTGGATTGGATTTTCATTTTTGAATTTTAAAGCACCCAATAGAAAACAGTTCCAATTTTCACATGTATCCACTTTTCTAGCCAGCTATTCTTATGCCCTAGAGACAATCGATTGGGTAAATCCACATCTTGATCAAAAACTGGCTCCTTCAAAGCCATTTCAGATCTTGTTGGGAGTTATCTGAGCCTTTTGCTAGCTTTTCTTTGACAGAAAGGTTAGGTTAGCATTAGCATAGTTCTGGAACTGTGCAAATAATTATTTCGTGCTTAGCTGGAGCAATGAATATGCAACAGTCAATTACTGTAAGCTTTATTTATCCACAATCTCCAGAGAGGTGTGATGTGACCAGGGTTAGTCTGAATGACAAGTCAATAAGGAATGAACTTGATCCTTTTATAGCCTGGTCCACAACCCAGTTAAGCCAAAGTACTTGGATTTAAATCAGTTTAGTCCCGTTAAAGCCATTCAAATGAAAGCACCTGAAATCCAAGCAATCATCGCAGCACATTGTGAATGCGACCTGCTGCTTTTGAGACTAGCATGCCTTTCAGAAGATCCTTGTGTTTATAATGCTGCGTGCAGCCCGCTTCAGACTTTGTCACATGAAATGGACCTTTCCCAAACTCATTCTCCTATATAAATTTGCTTTTAATCCCCATCCAAGTTATTGCAGTTATGCTTGTGATTAAAATGTAACCAAGTATTGTTCTGTTGTCAGCCACAACAAAGATTTGTTACTCTTTGAAAAATTCTTGGCTGTATCATGGAAGCTATAAAAAGGCTAATAGGAAAGCAATAACCAGAATACATCTTGTACAGAACACATTGCTATTTCCTAGTATAATTCACTTTACAAAGTAACATTAGAAAAATGATAAAACACTGAAACTTCTATAATAGCCTCAGAGTTTTTCTTGCTGGGTTTAACCAGCCATTTGAAACCAATATGTCTGACGACATTGTGGAACCTTTGATATTCAGTGTGTTATGTTTCCACTGAACATGGAGCTACCATCAGTTGTCATTCAAGTGTCATCCACTGCAGGAGCTGTTCCAATTTACGTGATGCTGGTCTATCAGCACATTGGACAGTTATTTAGAACACGGTATCTCAACCAGTGGTACTATACCACCAGTGGTACTTCGGCCGACTGCTGCTGGTACTCTCAGTGCCGGACCACCAGAACCCCGCTCCAACGCATTTTTGGCTTTGCGCTTTTGCGCATTTTTGGCTTTTGCTCCTGCTTTTGGCCGAGCCTCTCAGGAATGCTGAGAAGCAGTAGCAAGTTCCTCCATGCTCCAACCCTCTTTTACTCAGTGGCATGAGGCGGCCCCTCCCCCTCGCCTTCGGAGCCATTCAAGGCAGTGAAAGCAATGCACATGGAGTCTCCTGTGCATTGCTTTTGCCGCCTTGAATGGCTCCGAAGGCAAGGCGGAGGGGCCGCAAAGTGCGGGCATGTAACGGTTGATTGGAGCGCGACGGAACTTAGAGCTCTGCCCCACCTAGAGCAACGCCACTGCTGAGAAGGTCCCCCCCCCTCCCAGAGCTTTCTACCTGCATTTTCTGGTCTCTGAAAACCCAGAAGTAACTGGCGATTATGTCATTGCCAGTCATGTCCAGTGGTAAGCAGAGTGGCACCAGAGGTGGTACTTGGCCGGGAAGGGATTGAGAACCCTTGATTTAGAATAATGATGGACATATGGACATAGAGCAAACTGACCTATCGTTTATTTGTTCTATAAATGTAGAAGAGCCACTTAATTCTTATCTGCCTTCATTGCGTGCAGTTAGTATATAGTCTCATGGGTAGCATCTCCTCAAGGATACAAGGATTCAAGTACAGTGAGGCCTCGGTATTTGCAAGTTCTGCTTCTGTGGATTTCAGTATCTGCAGAAGCAGCCTGCGAATAACAGGGTGCTGGAGTGCAGCACCCAATGGCCCATCAAACTGGAAATCACATTGGAGAGGATTACAGAGGGCCTCAGAGGCCTCTGCTGGCCTTTACAGGCCAGTGCCGATGTGGAATGGGCCTCCGGTGGCCTCCGCAGTGAGTAAACGGGCCATTGGGTGCTAGACTCCAGTATCCGCGGATCCTTGCTATCTGCGGGGGAGAGAGCGAGGTGGAATGAGGCAGAGCCAGTGACTGCCAGATCCTGAACCCTCGTCCTGGATCAGACATGCCCCCAGTGGCTCCTCAGAGCTATGCTGGCATAGCTCTGAGGAGTCCCATAGGGGACCATGTTGTGGCTAACACCCAGGTATTTCCCTTCCCACCTGTCTCAGTCAGCCTCTCCACTGGGATGGCATGTTGAATGCATCAGGCTGGAGGCACGGCATCCAACACGCCATCCCCATAGGATTGGGCTATTTGATTATCTTGTTGGGAAACTGGCTGGAATTATAACTACCTCCTTAGAGGTATAGCCTGGTATAGGCTAGTGTGCAATATTCCTTTCAAGGGAGCAAGTTCTTAGGTGAATGATGGGACAGCTACTCCGGCTGTGGTTGAGTGTGTAGTTCTTTAAAATATGGGCTGGAATCATAATTTGTTGTTGTTGTTCAGTCGTTAAGTCGTGTCTGACCCTTCGTGATCCCATGAGCCATATCCCGCCAGGCCTTCCTGTCCTCCACTATCTTCCTGAGTTCGCTCACTCTTCTTAGAAAGACAAATCGGTTTCAGTGGAATCTATTTTCAACTAAGGGTTTTATCCTGTGAGCTAATGTTACCTGATCAGATGCATTAAAAAAAACCCTGATATTCCAGACGTGTGGTCTAATGATGCCACAAGATGGGACCTGGTGATGTCACAAGGCTGCCAATCCTTGAAAAGAAAGGTAAAAGATCAGGTACCAGGACAGAGTCCACTGTCCAGCGATAAAATTCAAATTCAGAAATCCAGCAGAGATTATCTTTTGTTGACTGTCCACATGAGAATAAAGCACACTACAGGGGGGGGGGTGGAGCTCTCTGTGATCTGAGCCTTCGTTACACGGAGGAACGAAGTGCCCCGCCCCCGCGCCTTCTGAACCAGTCAAAGCAGTGAAAACAACGCGTAGGAGACTCCCTGCACGTTGTTTTCACCGCTTTGACTGGTTCGGAAGGCGCGGGGGCAGGGCGCTTCGTTCCTCCGTGTAACGAAGGCTCGGATCACGGAGGAACTTAGAGCTCTGCCCCCCTGTAGTGACGCCAGTGATAAAGCAAAATCCTGGAGACAAAAGCTCATCTTTTGGACAAACTGTCAACTCTACTGTGAGCTAATTCCTTGCTGCAAAAGTACCCAGAATAGTTTTAAAGGTTCCAGGGGCAGGACTGTTGTCACTGAGCTAGGGCCAGAAGCGTCGCTCCGGTAGGGGCGGGGCTGTAAGTATCGCTGCGGTTACAGTCGCTTTACCGAGCGAGGAGGAGGCAGCCCCGCCCCCTCACTGTCCGAGCCATTCGCCTACGGAGAAAGCAGCAGGCAAGAGACCCTGCCTGCTGCTTTCTCCGTCGGCGAATGGCTCGGACAGTGAGGGGGCGGGGCTGCCTCCTCCTCGCTCGGTAAAGTGACTGTAACCGCAGCGATACTTACAGCCCCGCCCCTACCGGAGCGACGCCTCTGGCTAGGGCCCAGCCTCAGCCTCACTAACGTACTTGCTGCGTACTCTCAGAGGCATCTGGTGGGGCCACAGTGAGATACAAGAAGCTGGACAAGATGGGCCTTGGACCTGATCCAAGGCTCTTCTTGCATTCTTATGTTCTTAATGTCTCATTAGCAATCACTGTTAGGTTCACACCGGTAGTTTTTCTCTGTTCCTGGTCCAGGATAATATTGCTTGACATGAGCCCTTCCCCTTTGTTAGTAGTCTGCAATGACGAACGTTTGTCTGAGTAGTTCTTTTTTCAACCAACTTCAGTGCTTCATTGGCCAGCCCAACCCAGTGTGATAACTGCAGCATTACAAGCTACTATGAATCAATAGCAGCATCACAGCACAATCCTAGACACATCTACTCAGAAGTATGTCCCATTGAGTTCAGTAGGGCCTACTTCCATGTAAATGTGTTTAGGATTCCAGTCCCATATTGTTAGGCTCTACTCCTAAGTGTGCTTACTTGGAAGTAAACTCTATAGAAATAGTTCAAACTCACTTCCCAATCAACTGTTTAAGATCAGGACATACCTTTCTGTACAAACAAAGCTACACAAACTCAATGGACAGTGAAATCTTTGAGTCATATAATGAAGAAGAGAATATGAGAAATGTATTCTCACAGTTTTCTTATGCACTGAATCAAGGATTCCTCTTCTTCCTCCTCCCCCTCCTCTTGGTAAAACTCTGTTAATGTTAGAATAGGATTCACCTGAACTAAGGTCTATTCATACCTCCTGGCTCATTACTCGTACTCCATCAGTTGCTTGCATTATTGTGGAAACAGTTTGCACACTTCCTGACACATTGTCAGAGGCAGACTTGGCATGAAAAAGTGTCAAAACATTTTGAGATTAGACATCACTATTAATGTAAAACAAGAGGATAGTGATATAGTATAAACTTGGCAGAAATCCATGACAACTATCAGCTGTAACAGCAAATTGGCCTGAATTATTAAATTCATCATTGTTCAAGTACTATAGCAATGACATCTAGGATTCCGTAAGAGCTGGATGTGGGTTAGCTTAGATAATGGAAGTAATAGTTGCAAGTCTTCCGATGTTGGAAGAGGGAGACATTGTATCCTTCTTTGAGGGGGTGCAATTGTCCCCTTCCCTCGAGTTGCACCCGGGCTGCCCTGGGGCAGCCCGGGACCTGGATAGGATGTGACGGCTGGCCCTTTAGGCCGGCCGCCGCATCTTTCATAGAATTGGGCTGCCTCTGTTGCGTGTAACAGTCCTAAGTGAAAATGAGTCATGCAACTTCAAAAAGAACAAATATTAATGGCCTTCTTCAAGTGATAGCACCTTTTTGGCATCTTACTTATATACCCTTCTGGTGGTGGAAAAAGATTTAATAAATGGACGTTTTATGCAACAAAAATTGCCTCTTAGTGTCTTACTTAATGCACAGAAATAGAGCAAACTGCTATTAACAACATTTGCAGAATATGTGTCTCTGTGGCCATAAATTATACACTTTGCAAGCCTTTTTTAATTCCACCTAGCATCTTTTGAAATGCAAGCTAAAGTATATTTTATCATTTGGGGGGGCGCACGCCATAAGAAACAGCGATAAAGACACAGTATGTGTCAGAAAATGAGCATGTGACAATAAAATACAGTGAAGGAAGCAAATTATCCATATACATGAGCAATCAGTGTTAATGTGCTGAGATGTATCCATTTAACTAGCTATTCCAGAGTGAATATTTTTAATACCATTTTTGGAGATCGCCACGCACAGAACGTGTTAACTGTGTTGTGTGGCAAAATCCCTTGTGCACGTTTCTGAGACTTGACTCCTGATGGATTATCTGTTTCAAATGATAGCAATTTCATTTATCCTTTGAAATATCATCTGAATCAATATCACCCACGCGCATAGCCCTCCCTAAACCACTGATGTATCTTCTCTCTGCCATTCCAAAGACTGCTGATAGGAAAAACCCGTCGAAGGAGATATTCCCAGGGTATCACCTGAACGATTGTTAACTCGCTCACAATAATCAAAGGAGGCCATCATTAAAAGAGTCGACTGAACCCTTTGACTTGTTCAGTGTGCTCCATATCCCTTTCATCTGCCTTTTTGGGGTTTGTTAATTTGTTTGTGTCAGATCCCCCTGGTGTGATTCTAAAGCTGAAGACAAAAGATTATTCAGTGCCATCTGATGATGTTTGCCACTACAAGCCCCATGATCTCCATCAAGACATGCTCTGTCATTTCCTACTAGGGAGAGGTTTCCCTGTCATGTGTAATCCAGGCCCATTGTGGCTGGGGGAAGGGAACGTCCGTCCCCTTCCCTTTAGGTGAGCCTGTGCCGTGCTGACCACAGTGTGCGTAGGATGCAGTAGCCGGCCCTTTAGGCCAGCCTCACATACTTGCACTGGATTGGGCTGTAAGATATATGCCAGGGCTGGCCAAACGTGCTTAATGTAGGAGCCACATACATACGATAAACTTCAGGTGTTTGAGAGTCGCAATATTTAAGCATTTAAATTCTTAAATATATTTACTCACCATGAACATTTAACTTATGCTTTAATCCAGTGGACTTCTCAGTTTACACTTGGTAAATAATTATAAAGCTTGACATTTTCTTATTTACCTTTTATATTAATTGTGATGCAAAAAGGAGCTCAGCCAACGTATTTCTGAGAGCCACACATTATATGTCAAAGAGTCGCATGTGGCTCAGGAGCCGCAGTTTGCCCCCCCCCCCCCGATACGTGCCCATGAGCTTAAGTTGCTAACAGAAACGTTTTGGGCATGTTTTGTCCTGGAGGTGTTTTTTTTGCTGCTGTTGCTTGTTCTGTCACTTTTTCCACTGGTAGGTGGCAGCTGGAGGGCACTGGGTATGGTGCTGATTATGTGATTAGTCCCTTTGGGGGGTGGGTTGCCCTCAGCAGATCAGGGTTCTGCGGCAGTAGCACTCAGCTGGAACTTTGGGTGGCTGTGTCTGCCATTGTTAAGTCTCTACAGCAGCCCCCCCCTCAAGTCATTCTAGTTATCCTTCAGAGTATGATTGGTGTCAGAGGACTGCTATATCTTTGAGATTATGGCCTCATAGGGTCTTTGCTGTTCTCCAGGAACAGATGCCCAAAATTGTAAGACCTAGAGCAGTGTAGGGTTTAGCTGGAGTTTTGGGGTTAGGGAAGTTTTGGGGGTTTTGGGGTTAGGGAAGTTTTGGGGTTAGGGAAGAGCCAGGAGACATGAAATGTGACTTGGGGATGGTAGTGGTTAAGGCAGGCAGGGCAATTATCACCTGCTCGGCCATCATTATGTACAACCCATTTGTACAAGTGCAATGGGGCCTACTTGCCTTTGACAGGTAATGTCACTTATTTCCCTGACCTGCAGTGGGGTCTGTCGGTGCGACAGGGGAATCTTAAGCTCTAGGCTAGTCCCCCCCCCATGTGGCAGGTATAGTGCAGGCAGGAGTAGGATTAGGATTTTTGGTGTGCACCCTGAGGTAATAACAGTCAGAGGGGGGACCAGAATCAATCTCAAGAAGCTGAAGGAGTTCTGGCTTGGGGGACTCATCACAATTCAGCTTCCTTGACTCTTTTGGGGGGTTGGCGTTGAGAAGATCATCAGCAAATGATCTGCAGCTTGGAGTCAATGTAGTTATGCTGGAGGGGGGAATCAACAGCCGCATCTGTTTTCTTCAGGATAGGTACCTGCATTAAAGGGGGTAGGAATGTATGGTGATAGGATGCATGACAGAGTTTGTAGTACCCTGTTGACAGGCATTAATTTCAATAAATGTGGCCCAGATTTAATCCAAACTTTGCCTCATATTCTGTTGAGGGGTGTCCAGGCAAATTGAGAGAACCAATCAAACAACTTCCGAATATAAAGCTGAAACAGAATGTTTAGTTTTTCCTTCTGGCACTGTATAACATAGTAAGGACCATTCCAAGACCTCCGTATGCCTCACGACCATTCCAAGACCTCCGTATGCCTCAGGCGGTATGCCAAATAATGTCAGTCTCTAGACCTCCTGCTCTGCCATATTCCCACTCAACGCTCTCCTCCTCTCCATGTTTCCTCTTTCTTTTTTAATCCGCGAGTGAAGGGAGAAGGAGCAGCCAGGGAGGCAAGTAGGAGAACAGAGATAGGTGTCTGCTACCAATCTGCCGCCTGAAGTTACTATGGCTGAAATCCTATCCACACTTACCTGGGAGTAAGCCCCATTGACCATAATGGGACATAGTTCTGAGTAGACAGGTATAGAATTGGGCTCTGTGTCAGTTGGCATCATAGATAGGGAGCCTTGGATGACTTGTTTGATGCAGGACAGCTCTTTAGAGAGCGTTTTAGGACCAAGACTTCCTTGAGAACAGACACTACCATAGTGTACGTACTCATGAACATAAGAACATAAGAAGAGCCCTGCTGGATCAGGCCAAAAGCCCATCCAGTCCAGCTTCCTGTATCACACAGTGGCCCCACCAGATGCCTCAGGGAGCATGGATAAGACTTGCACGTGTTTTCATATTTAAAGGTGCTCATTCAAATGTGCATGTGAAGAACAGGAAGGAAAAGGAGTAAACTGCCTTGAGAAACTAAGCCACAGTTTGGAATTCATCTTTGGAAAACAAAACAATACAGGCCAGGCCTTCCTAGACTTCTTCCAATTCTGGGAACTAGAAATGATGGGGGAGAAGATGGAGAGAAGTAAACAGTGACGCTTGAGTTAATATTTGTTCTGTGAAACTGTATAAACATTCATAGCCCAAATGGAGAAGATAGATGTGTAGATTCTTTCCACTGTATTTTAAAAGAAGGAAGTCTGCCATGCATGCAAGTCTCAGCCCTTGCCCTTTTATCTCTGATCTGAAAAAATGTACAACTAATGAGATGATTAAAAGTTTTTGGGTTATCTGACCACGGTCCCGTGGTCAGATAACTCGAACACTTTTAATCATCTCATTATAGCTGGCCACGAAAATCTCAGAGACTATTTAAAATGTACAACTGTTAGCCATGATGACAGTGTGGAGCTTCTTCTTCAGAGGCAAGGTGCTACAGAACAACTATTGCTGGAGTGGGTGGGGTGGGATGGGGTGGGGCACCTTTATGACCTTTCTACTCTAAAGATGGCCTACTCCCCTCTCAACCTGCCTGGCTACAGAGATCTGCTTAGCAGGTGCCAGGGTGGGACTTCCTCTGTGGTAGCTTCACAGTTTAAAAAAAAACATAGAGTTGGGAGGGACCTACAAGCAGTGGTGTCGCTTGAGGTGGGGCGTAAAGGTATGTTCTGCACTGTGATAACCTCTGTTTACTCCCCGGCATGAGTTGCCCCCGCCCCCTCACCGTCGTTCAGTGCGGCAAAGGCAACGCGCAGGGAGTCTACTGGCTCTGATGGTGAGGGGGCAGGGCTGCCTCGTGCCAGAGAGTACACAGAGGTTAGTACAGTGCAGAACTTACTGTTCCACCCCACCTCAAGCGATGCCAGTGCCTACAAGACCACTGAGTTCAATCCCCTGCCAATGCAGGCTGTTCACAACTACATCAGAGGCGTTTCTACGGTAGAGGCCCTACCGTAAGTTGCACCCCATCCTAGTACCATGTTTACAAACCGGAATGAGGAGGCCCCGCCCCCTCGCCGGTGGAGCCATTCCACGCTGCGAAGACGAACGGACAGGAGACTCCCTGCTCGTCACCTTCGCAGTGCGGAATGGCTCCGCCGGCGAGGGGGCGGGGCCTCCTCGTTCCAGTTTGTAAACATGATACTAGGATGGGGCACAACTTACGGTAGGGCCTCTACCGTAGAAACGCCTCTGTATTTAACAACATCCCCAATAGGTGGCTATCCAGACCCCCCAAAATGGAGAGTCTACCACCTTCCAAGGTAGACTGTTTCATTGCCAAACAGTTCATACCTTCAGGAAGTTCTTCCCAATATTTAATAAAAAATCTCTTCTGTTGTAACCTAAACCCATTGGTTCTGGTTCTACCCTCTGGACTCTCTGGAGCAACCGTGAACACATCTGCTTCACCTTACACATGACGGTCTTTCAGATATTTATAAACAGTCATCATGGTGATTCCACTTAACAAACAAAACATGCCCAACCTGTCCTCATAGAACGTGGTCTCTAGTCCCCCACCATCCTAGTCAATCTCCTCCGGACCTGCTCCAGTTTGTCAATATCCCTCTTAAACTGTGGCACCCAGAACTGGACACAATATTCCAGGTGGGGTCTGCCTAAAAACAGAATAAAGTGGTACCAATACTTCTCACAATCTCTTGAGAGGATTGTGAAACCTTTCTCTAAATTATACTTTTAGCTATCTACGTTTTTATCTGCTGGCTTGTTGTTTATACTTGCTGCACTGTTTTTTTGTAATCTATGCGTATGCCTGTGCTTTATTCTAAGTTTTATTTTTATGCTCTATTTATAAGTGAATTTGAGATGAAAAACAGAATATCATTATGTGAAACAAACGAATAACAAAACAAAACTACTGTCCTGTCAGTGGACTTCCTGGAGGCACCAGATTGGTTACCGTGGGAAACTGATGATGGGCCAGATGGACCCATGCAGCATAAGCCTGTGCATGATTACTCAGAAGTAAGTCCCACTGTGCTCAGTGGGACTAACTTCCAGGTAAGTGTGCAGAGGATTACAGCTTTAGTCGGATCCAGTTGTGCCCTTCTTAAGATCTCAAATGCAAAACTTTTCCAAACTTTCAGGAAACTTTACTCTACTGCAGGTCAGCAAAGTCCTGCCTTCCCAAAAGCAGCTGAGTCTGTATATGTTTCCCTCTGCTACTACTACACCTTCCATCAGCCCCTAATGGATGCTATAACCAATTAGACTGTGATAACTTTTCAGAGACTACTTTTTTAGCTGGTATATCAAAGTGCTTTCTTTCCCCTCTTTTTACAGCTTTTTGCCTTGATGTGAGACATTCTATTCCTTTCTCTTTTTAGTAGGCGGACTGAGACTGAAACCACCCCAACTTTGCGCTCAGGAAATTGTGCTGTATTTCTGTTTCTCTCTCTTTCCCCCCCCCCACCAACTCCGTGGAGTCTCTCCAACACCCTGATATTATTCATATATTGCTTTTTTATTGCATACAGGACGGTTTATATTGTGGCGGTGCCCGCTAGTGCTGATATATTTAGGGCTGTGTCAGTATTTCCATTATAACCCCCTATTTTCATGGGTTTATGACTTAGCTGTAAAATTTTACTCTAGGTTTAAAGTTGGAAGACAAGGTTTCAGCCTTGAAGCATTTTTGTATAAGTTTTTTGAGCTTTTTTTTTTTACCCGATATATCCATTTGGTAATTTTTAAGGTAGAGAAAAGTGCAAAGCACACAAAAGGAGAAGTTCGCTATATTTCATTTGTTAATGTTCCTCCAGATTTTGCTCTATATGTATCTTTGCACATTTAAAATTATTTACAATAGGGATGTGTGGTTTGAAGATATTGCATGCATATTGAGAAGGCATCTATGCGATAAATATGACAGTTCTGTGTCAATTTTTTTTTTCAAAAAGAAGGTAAGATTATTTGACCACTTGGTTTGATATACAGTTGCCTTCCTCTAAATATAAAAACAACTGCCAACTCTCAAAATCTCTGGAAAGCTTTCAACAAAACACGCAAAAATATGGGTGTTGCCAAAAATATTGCCAAAAATGTTGCCAAAAATATTAAGCTGCTGCAAGGCCTGATATGAGCCTGCACTGGAACTCTGTGCATGTGGAAAATGAATATTTCCTTGACCCTTAAACTACTGCCCTGACTTATTGCTCTCATCAGCTGGCTGAGGTAATTTCAAGTGGCTTCTAAAAATGACACCGTATCCCCCCTTCCTTTGAAGTCCTGGTATATGGATTTCCAGGGTTCCTTTCTATAGAGGGGAGATGGGCAGCCCAATTCTGTGTAAGATACTGCGACCGGCTGCCATATCCTATCCTGGTCCTGGGCTGCCACAGGGCAGCCCGGATGCACCTCAAGTGAAGGGGACGATTGGCCCCTTTCCCGGGTACAAGGCGGCCCTGTCCCAATGGGTCTACTCGGATGTACACAAGCTCTGGAGCTGGCGCACATCCGAAGCCTCTGTGTAAGGCCGCACTGGGCCTGGAGAGGGTTTTCGATATCGGCAGATCATGCCGCCGATATCCCCGTCAGGTTGGCCAAACACCACACCACCAAATTATCTTGGGGTTGGCAAAAAGAAACCCAATCAACAAGCTAATCAGGCAAGGAACCAAAAAATCCTACCAGCCTCCCAAGGCAACCAGATAATCTCAGACTACCCTGCTGGGTACGTGGGCTGGGGATGTGATAATGAATGAGCTCAAACTGCTGGGAGCAGAACACAGCCTTAGGATACTATCCAAGCCCCTGGCTCCAGCTGGCCCACTCACCAATCAGGTCCCAGCCCAGCAGCCTTGCCTCATGCAGGGGCAGAACACCCTGCCTCCAGCCCATCAGTTGACGAGTGACATTCTGAACATGCAAAGTGCTTCACTTGTTTTATCTTGATGTTGTCCTTACAGCGACACTATTAAGGTAGTACTATGATCCCCGTATTGCAGCTGAGAAGCTTGCCTAAGGTCACCTATTGGGTTCAAGGCAGAGGCAAGATTCAAACCAGGGATGTCCTGACTTGCAGCACAAGCTCTTCGCCACTGTGGTGCACCACAATACCATCTGCAATAGGGGTCAGGGACATTCCAATTTCAGTAACCATTCACCAGTTGTCCAAAAAGTCTCTGAGGCCTAAATTCTTTCTTCTCGTAGATGCACATATTTTTTTCTGGATTGGAAGTGAAGAAAAGGCACGTGAGAAGTCCCCCTAATCAAAACTCACATGGATCCAACATAGAGTTGCTGCAGATTAAATGTGCATGGCCATCTGACGAATGCCAGTCTCATCACAGGGTGAATGGGATCTGCCTTCCCATCTCTGTTATGATGCAAATGGGGACATGCATCCTCCTTTACTGGGTGGGACTACTGTGCATGGTGAATGACTCTTGCTTCCTTCTTGAATTGGGCCAGATTGGATGGGGAAAAGTATTGTCTGACTGCCAATCACCATTTCTGATGTATTAGGTGAGTGCAATAAATGGTATTAGCATGTAGGTACACATCAAGGTGTAACAGTCAATCGATTAAAGCAGGGGTTTTCAACCCCTTCCCTTCCAAGTATCACCTCCGGCTCCACTCTCCTGCTGTGAACCACTGGAAGTGAGTGGCGATGACATCATCGCCAGTTACTTCTGGGTTTTCAGAGGCCAGAAAATGTATGTAGGAGACTATGGAGATGTGGGAGGGCCTTTCTCAGCATTCCCAAGAGGCTCGGCCAAAGGCAGGAGCCTCTTGGGAGCAAAAACACACCACTAAAAGTTCCAAGTTGAAGCGGGGTTCCGGCGGTCCGAGTACCACCAGCAGTCGGCCGAAGTACCACTGGTGGTACTAGTACCACTGGTTGAGAACCCCTGGACTAAAGTACAGTACTGAACTTACTTTAATTGAGGAAGTTCTTTCTTGTAATGAGAAACATTCAGCTGGATGCAAAGAAAAAGAATGAATATGACTATCCAAAGCACCTTCAGGCAGGCCAGAAAATGGAAACTGATGGCTTGATACTGCTCGTTTATGCTCTCTGTTCCAGCAATGTTTTTCAGTAGAAACCTGGCTGTAACAAAAACTACGTTTGTGTCATGGATTTGCTGAGACTTATATTGATTTTAAAGTTGCTCTTCTTCCTTGTTAGCCAGCTAAATATGCCTAAAGTATGTCCCAATGTTTGGTACACTTACTGGCATTATCCACCCCCATCCCCCGCAATCAGTCAGAAAGCTGCTTGGAATATGATTTGAGATGCCTCCCACTCATAGATAATATTCTGGAAAATATGCTGTATGGCAAAGGACATAAAGTTCTTAAAAAGCAGCACCAAGTGCTATATACAGAATTTGGAGCATGTCAGGTATAATACATCATGTTTGCTTGTTTTCAAATGAATGCAACTTAACCTATATCATAGATGTAGCCAAGCTGAATAAAGGTATTTACAGCCGGCTCTTTGGACTTTAAATGGTTGGTAATGTCGCACAATGTCAGGCTGCTGGTTCTCAAAATGTATTGGCCACCTCTCTTATCCCCCCCCCCAAAAAAAATAATAATAATGCAGTGAACAAGTTTTGACACCGATGCAATTCTAGTTCCCACACAGGAACTGTGTTTGAATTCGTTTTCTTTTCTCATTTAAAGAGAGGCAAATGTGCTCCAAAGTATTATGGACTTAGGCTGGGTCCCCCCCCCCTTTTCTTGTTTACTTGGTGACCTTTTAAAGTCTGATGCATTATCAGTGGGACATTCCAAATATGTCACGTTTCTGGGAAATATGGGGAGGGAGGAAAGAAAAGAAATGGAAAGAAAGCACAAATTGCAAGCAATATTCACAAGTAATTTAATAAAATGTGAGTTCTTTGCCTGGGCGATTTAAATGGCTGATGGTATGTCATGATAGAGAGTTAATCTGAATAGTACCCTCCTTTGTGGCTTTGGAGGCAGAGGGGTTGGTTATGAGACAGTCGTCTAGAGCTCTGTATTGACCTCAGTGGGAGGGTTTTAACTTAACTTAGAGCCCAATCCTATCCTTTTCCCTGCCACAGCATACAGCCACGCCAAAAACAGGCTGCTCTGCATGCTATGATAGTGGGCCAATTAGCAGGCTTGGGAGAGGTAAGGGAAAATATTTTTCCTTACCCCACTATAAGCCCCTCAATCACCAATGGGTCTCCTTGGACCTATGCCAAATCTCGGTGCAAATCCAAGGAGACAAAGGGAAGTGGGGTGTTGGGAAGTTCTGAAGGGGATAGCATGCTGTGCAAGTCACCTGTGCTGGTTGACACCCCCTTGCACTTCCAACATGACCCCATCCCTCCCCCCCAATCCGCCCCAATCCTCCCACCACCTGCCCTGTTCCGCCCACCCTGCCGATTTACCAACGTTGGAGGGGCTTGTCACTGCAGCTGCGCGTGGGATTCTCACCACTATATGCAGCAATGGCCTGGATACTACCACGCATGTTTCCAAAAGAGCATTTGCAATGCCATACAGTGCGCTCCACTGCCAGACCACTAGTTCTGACCGCAGCAACGTTCAGTATGTTTGGACCATTACATTACCTATTTGCCTGTGTAAGGGACAGGATCAATATCTGAGCAAAGCATAGGATTCTGACTGAACCCGGCTTCTCCCTAGCCATGAGCGACATCACTATCTAATCTATATCATTAGAAAAGGGAAAATCTGTGGCTCTGTGAAAAAGCATCTGTTTGGCATATAGAAGCTTCATGATCAATCCTTGGCAGCTTGGGGTATGGCTGAGACAGGCAGCACTGTCTGAAACTCTAGTGAGCCATTGCCAAAAAACGTAGACAACACTGACCTAGATGAACTGATGATCTGATGGAGTATAAGGCAGCTTCCTATGGGACAGGAAAGTAACCCATCAAGGGAAAGAATTATGTGGTGAGACCAGCCCACCAGTAAGTGCGCTGAAGCAAAGGCTCTCGCTCTGAAATGAACCTGGAAAGGATTCAAACACCGAGTAAAAATAGAAGCCTATTAATTTGCTTGGGCACAAAGCAGCAAGGCTACAAAATAAAGACATTAATAGGACACTTTAACGAGGGCTTTTAATAGACATACATATGATAAGCAAGGGATAAGCACTTGCCTAATTATCCACATTAGGATCTAGGCAGGTGCTGAGTCAGTGTTTCACACATGCTTGATTCACTGGGTTGCTTCCTATGTATCAGGCAGCCCAATCCTGGCTAGGACCGCTTTTGCATGCTGCGCTGGATCCTATCAGGATCAGGCCAGCGCCGGCACAGGCAGAGACCTCCTCATGGTAAAGGAATGTTTGTCCCTTTACCTTGAGTAATGGCGCAGCCATCCCAATGGGTCTCCTCAGATGTGTGCTGGCAAAATGGCTGGCACAAATCTGGGAAGCCCATGTAAGGCCCAACAGGACCGGGAAGGGGGATAGGATTCAGCGGAGCATGGCAACAATGATCCCTCCCCCATCCTGGACCCAGTGGTCCAACCTCCCCCCCCATTCCACCCCATTCCGCACTCAACACACACACACCCTACCAATCAGCACAGTCCTTACCTGTGTGCGCCAGCGGTGGCCTGGGTCCGGGCAGAGTGAGCAGCACCAACGCCGCTTACTCTCTGGGTGTCAAAAACATGCCTTAAGGGAAGTTTGCGATACCTGGCACTGGCAGAACTATAGTTCCGCTGGTCCTGTCCTAGACAGGATTGCGCTGTGGGTCCAATTCCTTCCTTTGGATGGAATTCCATTCCAAGCAGAGGCCTGATTTTCATCGAGGTTCACTAGTGCTGTCACAACATGCGTCCCCTCAACGTTTGCCAACCTATTCACATTTGGGTTTTGATTCAGGGACTTGGAGGGGTGAAACTGGGGAAGGTAAAGCTTACTGGTGAACAGCAGCATTTTCCCCAGTGGTTACAGGCTGGTGGATGCATTTGGCCTCCATAAGCCCCTTGGAATGATACTACATTATGTTGCTATGTAAAGGCAATCTGCCACTTTTTCCCAGAAGCCCCCATATGAATAACCCTATGTTATTATGGAGCACAGTGGTGTACCTAGGGTATTTGACACCCAGGGTGGGCCACACAAAGCCAGGGGTAGACCTGGCACCCTCCTCAAGATCCTCTGGGAGAGGTCAGGTTCACTGGCTGCTCAGTGGTGAATTTGACATCCTGGAAATATTTGACACCTGGGGCGGACTCCCCCGTCCTTGGTACGCCACTGATCTAGCATAATTCTTGTGATCTTCTGTGGAAAAAATGACAGCTGCTAGCCTGCAGCAACCAGGAAAGCACCAATGCATGGCAGTGATGGTTTAAAATAAAACAAGCAAGTAAGCTAAGAGGAGTATAGGTTGTCCTACTCCCAATTTCAAGTTAAATGCTGTCCATTCAGATTGTTCATCTCAGTTTCTAATTTTCATACCAATCATGAAAGGAGGTCCCCTTTTGAAAGCCTCCTTCTGACTGCTGTTTTCCAACTCTACTTTCAGTCTTGTTTACCTGCACTGATTGGTTATTGAATCTGATTGGCTGTAACAATCCATCTATTTTGTTTACAAGCATTGGTGACATCATCACGTCAGACACTGTGTCATGATGTCATTGGCAAAATCATGTGGACTGCCATAGCCAATAGCATTAAACAGCAGCATGGGGAAAGGTGGTTGAGGACTGTGGGGGGCAAAGAAGAAGAAAGTGGTACAAAAAAGAACTGAATCAAAACTATGCAAATATGTTTTCAATGAGTGTCAAAAATTGCCAGAAATGGAAGGCACTGTTTGACATTCATGAAAACAAAATGAAGTGAATAATCTCAGCTCAGCTCTACAAAAAGCTTCCTCTAGTGAACATTGGAATAATGCCACTTTATCTGAATATTTCCCTTACTTTAAAAGGGATTTATCATTAATGAATTCTTCATAGTTCTCGTTAAGTCAAGTTAGCCTGGAAGTACAAAGCAGAAGATTTGAACTTTTCTCCCACTTTCACAACACTAAATCTACAGGTTGCCCAATGAAACTGATTTGTGGGATATTCAGGATGAACAGAAGCACATAATGAATTTATGGAATTTGCTACCACCATTGGCTGGGAGAATGGGAGTGAATTCATGCAGCACCAGCAAGTTTCCAATACGCATGACAGCAAGGCAGGGAGCACATGAAGAAGGAAGAACACTCAGGTCGTCGGACGAAGAAGGAAAACACAAGGTCTAGAACACAGGAGGTCTAGAACACAGGGCTTTTATCGGTCCCCCCCCCCATGGATTCCTGTGGGAACCTAGGTGGGGTGACCTAATCAAGGGACCTTTCTTTGTTAGCTGATGGCCTTTCATAGGTGCTGTCTTGTCTTTCCACCTGATCAAGGATGTGATAGCTTCAGAGGTCATTTGGCACATTCGCATATCTCCTTGATTGAGCTTAGCCATGGAGTTGATGAGGATAACTAGTAGGAGATCCTTTTTGTTTGTTTGTTTGTTCGTTTCACTAACTTGTTTTCCTGTGTCAGGAAGCTCCTAGAGATGGCTTTTTGTCACAAAGTTAAACTTGTTGTACCATCAAAGTGAAGTTGCTTCATTAGAATTTTGGAGCAGGTGAAGCCCCATTCGATAGAGAGGGGAAGTGATTGCTCTGGTAGATCAGAAATGTGGCCTTCCTAGCCTGTGGATCTGAGGCTTCATGCCATCAGTCCTGGAATCAATGTCATGTCATGGAATCAATGAGCATGGATTGTGCTCTTTTGGCACATATCCTGCACTTCACACATGTTCACTTAGGTGCTGCCTGCACACGTTAAAAATCACAGATGTGGATCAAGTCTCTGACTCCAAGTCTCAAGTCAAGTTCCAAGTCTTTGCCCCCAAGTCCTTTGGTAGCGAGTTGCGAGTCCCTATCTATATAATGGGGAAGACGGGTTTAAACCTGAATAAAATTCGACTTGTCATAAAAGGCTCCAAGTCTTGAGTCGAGTCTTTTACAATCACCAAGTCAAGTCCGAGTCAAGTCACTGACACGACTTGTCCGACTTGAGTTCAAGTTAATAGACTCAAGTCTACATCACTGTTAAAAATAGTGCATGTGATACGCAAAGGCTATCAGGCAAAGCAAAGGCTATCAGGCAACAAGTGCAGGGAGAGTGATATGCATGTTCATCTCCTGCTTGTGCAGTTCCCTGCACAATCCTATGCATGTCTACTCAGAAGTAAGCCCCAGTGAGTTCAATGGAACCTATTTTCAGGTAAGTGCCTATACTATTGCAGCCTTAATGGGCTTTTCACCTGATCCAGCAGACTCTTCTTATGTAGAATGAATGAAGTTATGTTTCCAGATATCAATAAATAGAAAAAAATGTGTGGTGTAGAAAACTAAAATGATTGTATCATTTATATCATGTGAAGAACCCTGATGCAATGTATAGATGCAAACATATCATATCATATCATATCATAAAATCATCCTGATTTGCCTCTTCCCTTTTACAAATAATGGTTCTACAAGCTCGGCTAGGCAGGCAATATTACACATATTTTTCACATGCTGAAATGGTTATCTCAATAGTATCTGTTTGCAAGATGGTGCCTTTTCCAGCAACTAGAAGAAAACCAATGTGCTTTCAATGAAGATAAGTAGAAGTTTACTTGTTGGAGGAAAATGCTGTAAATTGGCTAGAGGTGAGCCAAAAAAATCTATACGTAAAATAAAAAATTGAGGCACTTATGTGAAATTCTTCGCATTATTTTATTGAACCATGTCCAGGTACAAGTAAACATCCTGTCTGTAAAGTCTTGGGATCTTTTATCATCCTAAAGATAGATACAGTCTTCTTCTCATTTTGGCTGCTAAAATATATTTGTGTTCTTTGGAAGTTCAGTGTTACTCATCTTTAAACAATGCAACCACTGTCTGCTCTTAGAACTTGTTCAAGTGGAAATCTGATGTTTTCAACATTAGGCTTTCCAAAGATACTATAAACACAGTGATCACGATGTAGAAAACTGACCATACAACCATGACGCAGAGTCAGCCATGGAAAGCAAGAGGTCCATTCCACAGCAAATAGCAGGGCAGAGTGAATTGGGGGGGGGGGGGGTCCTGGTGCATCACAGCTCTGCAATATGCTTCCATAAAAACCTGAAACACTTGATGACTTTTGCTGGTCCAGAAGAGGTTACTTACCATAGACTTACCTGGTCCAGAAGAGGTTGAGTGTACAAGCAGAATTAAAACATCCACCACCAACAGCTATTTAATCCTCTTGACACAGGGCCCTTGTTCATTTCAGACACATCAATGGTATGAATGTTGAAGGGTTGACTTATTCACTTCTAGGTGCAAAAGGAGATAAGGTCCTTCGTGACAACATAGCTCAAGGCTTCGGTGCCTCTGAGCATCAGAGACCAGAGTTGAGCTTGGAGATTTACTTGAATTACTGTACATCAGTCTAAGGGCCCAATCCTATCATTTTCCTCTCCCAGCAATGCAGCTGCACCACCAGAGCACACATTGCATTCTGCGGGGGTGGGGGGAGTCTACTTGAACCTGCACCAGCGATTTCGCTGGCACAAGTCTGAGTGGACATGGAAAAGAGGATCGAGGCCGGGGGCATAGGATATCGGCAGTGCTGCTGCCACCGATACCACCCCTTCCATCCCTGTTCCATCCTGTCTCCTCCCTCCACCCCATCCTCCACCCTCCCTGCCTCCCACCCCTACACTGACTTACTGGTGCCAGTGGTCAGGATATGTCACGGGCCTCTGATGACAATGCTTGCCACTGCCCCTTGCCACTAGTGGCAATGGCCCAGCTGCTCCTGACAGCCGGCCATGTTTGTGACTGCCATAAAGCACCCTTACACTGCTGGAGTGCTACTTCCAGTGGTATAAGGGCAGCCTAGGATTAGGCTGCTCAGACATCAACTGGCTGTTGCTGAGCAAATGTATTTCCTTTCCAGGTGCCCTGTCTGATACATGATGATTCTGGCTTGAATACAGAGGTGTCATTAGGGGGAGTGGGGGCGGGGGGCAGTGGGCCCCAGGTCGGAGGGGTGCCATGTGGTGGTGGGGGTGTACTTGCCTCCAGAATCATCGCCAGGTCACCCCCTCCAGTGCTTTTTTCTTCTTCTTCATCGCTCTGCCGGCCGCGAGGTTGGTCCGCCCGCCTTCCCGGGAGCCATTTGGCTCCAAAATGCTTTGAAAAGTGTGTGTTTGTGTGTGTGTGTGTTTGCGCCACGCCGCCGCCAACGTTTGGCGGAGGCGCGCAAAAGTGACATCACGCCCCAGGGGGCAGGGCTTGTGGCATTACGTAGGGGGTGTTACGTTGGCGGGTGTAGGAACGTCACTGCTTGCATATTTTGTTTCAATGTGAGGGTTCCTGTTGACATATCAGTATTAATTTCCTATCCCTATATCTGATATTACTACCAAGTATGCCTGAGTTAATCCAGAAACTGGGATGGAACTGATACCTTGGTTTATGTTACTCAAGAGTTTAATTGTAAGCAAATACATGAAATGTATGGGTGTTATTGACTGGCCTTTTGTTCAGATAGTAGCTGCATAATTACAAGAGTTTCCAATGATTGTGATTCCCACTGATATCAAAAGGGCTTAAGTTACTTGCACTTATTTTGACTCATTAATTTTGATGAAATCTAACCAAGAATAACTTTTTTTTTAAAGTATACCTGCCCTATCTCCAAGGATTCAGGGTGGTTTACAGATAGAAATTAAAACAATGCAATATAACGCAGCAGCACCCACCATAGTTCAATCAACAGGGAGCCTCATACAAGGTCAAGATGTTATCCCGGTGATGCTGCAAACCCCTCTTAAAATAATCGTGCCTTGGGGGCTTCTATGTTGAACCATTTCCCAGCAGGTCTGCGCCACTGCTGCCGTGATTTTCATCTCTCCGTCTCTTACCTAAAGAGTTCTGTCTTGGTGAAATGCCGTGTAAAACAACTACAAAAATACAAAGCTAGTCTTAGAACCCCAAATCCATTTGGCTCTAGACCTCAGAACCTTTCCCCTTTCATTTTTCTTGCCAGAACAAGTATGTACAACAGGAACCAATGTTGGCTAAAGAAAAGAAAGTTAGAAAGTTTCGCACTGTTCAGCATTCACTTCAGTGTTATTCAATAACGAACATTTGGATAGGGAAAATGGAATGTGCACACAGATATGTGTACTCAACCTCCTCATTCTCGACTGTTTAATGCTGTAGTAGATAAAAAAAAAATTTCAAAAGAAGAGAAGAATGATTTGAATATTCAGTTACCATTCCTTCCACCCTCTTGTTCTTTTGTAGTCTATGGTTTCATTTTTTTTAACCATGGCCCTTATTGTGCTTGGATTTATTTAATTCTTTGATTTGTGCCCTGCTCTTCTCCCTAAAGGGCACCCAAAGTGGTTTGGTATAGCTACTAGGAAGCTGAGGGCAACTGCCACCCCCTAGTAGTCTTTTATTCTATCATAATGTATGTAACTGAATCAATGCATTTTTCACACAGTTTAGGAAATGAAGGACAGTGGAGCTGTGAGCAATCAGCTATATGAATCTGCAAAGAACAAAATGTATCCAACACACTTGAAGGCTTTTAAGAATTCCCAAATTAGTATCTGAAAACGGTGGTGTAGGTGTATCTGTCTGGGTTGTAGTAAAATTTATGGTACAGAATCTTATTTGGAAAAATGAACAGTCATAGATGTTGACAGACTCCACTCATGTGATGTGCAAACTGCCCCCAGGTTAATAAACAAAGGCTAGATATAAATGACTTTTCAGAAACTTGGGGGCAGCATTGCAGAACCAGTGCTGCCTATTATGGTCTCTGATCAAACTGGTAACATAAGTTTTCATAGTGTCTGAAGCAATGTCTCTAAAAAGCGGGCATTATCCATGGACTGTATCTAAACCCTGACTTGCATGAACATTGTCTCATATTCATGCAAGTGGGAAGAGGCATCATTTTTGGCAATTCTCCCTTCCCTCTCTTGTCCCCATGCCACACAGCATTTTGTTCATCAGGGTCCCTCAACCCCTGTACTTTTCAGGAGGTCCAGGGGGCTGGAAAAGGGAGAATCACAAAAAATCATGCCCGTTCCCCTCTTGTGTGAACATAAGTCAACATTTGGGTAAGAAGGTTACAATCCCATGCAGTCAGACAGCCCATATGATGATACATGTCCATGAAAAGAGAGAGGGAGCATGATGAAGGATATGTGTGCATGGGGTCAGCGTAGCTATTTCAAACAAATGTAGCTACTGATGATTCATTAGAATAAATAAAGTCTTGTATAGTATTGTTCCAAATGAAATGCCAACAGTGGACTGGAAAAAAATGTAGGAAATTAGTATTTCCGTGTTCCCTAATGACTCATCTTCATGACCCCAAGAGCCCTTCAGGGTAGGAACTGGTCTTTCCTTCTGCTGTAAAGTGCCATGTACTTTGATGGCACTACATCATCATCATCATCATCATCGTCGTCGTCGTCGTCGTCGTCATCGTCATCATCGTAGTGAAACCCAATAGAAGATGCAAAACAAACGAAAACACAGGTATGCTGTTGTGCACAAGAAGAGAAGGTGCAGCGAGCTTCTACACAGAACACTGAGAAACCCACCCTCACCCTTGCCATTGTCTTACCCTGACAGCCAGGGAGTGCTGCCACCTCTTGCAACAATGCGCCCAAAATGGCCACCGATGGAGCGCTCCTCATGCTGTTTGTGACCATTTTACAACAGCGGAACTCCATTCTGCTGTCAGAAAATGCTCTGGCTAGCAGCCCAATCCTGCATAGGATTGGGCTATTTGAGGCTCTGGCAGCATTACACTCTTAACAGTTGCATGGTTTGGGGGGGGGGGAGGGATGCCATTCAGGGACCATTTAAAATTTGTTTAGGGTTGACAGGGAGGTTCAGTGACCAGGCAATTCTTGGTTCACTGTTGTGTCACAGGGTGAGTCAGCCAAAGAGGTAGGACCAGGGATGTGGATCAAGTCTCTGACTCCACGTTTTGAGTCAAGTCCCAAGTCTCTGGGTCCAAGTCTCATAAGAACATAAGAACATAAGAAGAGCCCCGCTGGATCAGGCCAAAGGCCCATCTAGTCCAGCTTCCTGTATCTCACACTTGCCCAACAGATGCCTTGAGGAGTACACAGCCAACAAGATAACCTGTTTCCTGTTGTCACTCCCTTGCACATGGCACAGAGAAAACCTACTTCTAAAGTCTCAAGTCTCAACCTACCTGCTTATTGAATACTTGATAATGATGCTTTTCATCTTACCATTATGATATGAATCTGGCTCAGATACAATATCTTGGAGCTGCTGATGACTGTGTTGGGCTCGTATCTCTTCCAAATACCAATACTTCCTGCTTCATAGGACAGATTCCTGTTCCGGGAGGGGAAAAAAAGTATTCAGAACTTTGGCATGTTCAAGTTTTCTTAACGGAGTTAGAAACTTATTTGCAAATCGAGTGAAAAAGTTAAAGCCTGAGGATGCTTGTTGTTTTCAATGTCTGTTTATAACATTCCTGTCTTCTGAGAAGTTTTATAGTAGACAGACAAGATGACAGAAACAGCACAACCGTGATGTCTGGACCAGTGGAGGAATCACATCTTAACAGATATTGGTCCCCAATGAGTGTTGGTGAAGCATAGGCAGATCTATTGTTTGAGATTGGAAATACATTTTTGGTGAGGCGAAAGAGGCAGGAGTAGCGTCTGGTGTATTAAATACGTCCATCATTCATTTGTCCCTCTAAATATACTGTTTATATGCTAAGAAGTGAAGATGTGAAGTTGGTGAGACGTGTCAACCAATGAATATATCTTCAAGCTGTCGTTGCCTCTTTTCTCTTAAGGTGACTTGCATTCTCAGAAGCAATTCTGTAACTCTTGACTTATTCTTGGGTTGTTTGAAAGTATTTACTGCATAGAATGCCTGAATATGACTTAATGCTAATGATTTTGCCGGTTCAGGATTAGATTAAATGCTTTGTGCAGGGGAAAAAGTTCGGAACACTGTTTATATGGAAATTAGAATAAACTTGTAATGTTTTCTCACCTAGAGGGTAGGCTTATTCATCAAGTATATAGAACGCAGTATTTTTTCACTATAACTGTACCAGCAGTTACATTAAATTACATTAAATTAAACAGATCCATATTTTTGGGAATAGAGGCTATTTCTGAAGTGCAGAATTTGTACTGGAAGGGTGTTTTATGTTTTATTTCCTTTGAAGATGATTTTGCCTATATACATAATCAATCAGTAAGGCTTCTTAAAATATTTTTAAGTGCTTCACAAATTGACCCAAATAAGCTGTGGATTAAACATCAAGCTTTTAAAAGAAAACTTTAATAAACATATTGAATAACCCATGCTTTCAAGATTTAAATCTACACTCAAGTTTTTAAAGCATGACATCACAACGTCCTGTTGCAAGTAAAAAAAAAGGCCTTACAACATGAAGTAGGATGTATCCAAATCAGAAATATTGCTATCCATATAGAACAATGTCTGCTGTGATCCTCAGGCCACTTCTACATTTGTGGAAATAACCACCCAATTCTATGGGGGGTCTTGCCCTGCAGGAACTAGTGTTCCAGCAGCATAAGGTCCTTCACAGCTGTTGCAGAATGTGACATGTCGTTTTGCACAACCAGGCCACTGCCGCAAGTGGTAAGCGACCACGGCCACACACCAGTGGCCTGTCAATGACCCCCAGTGCTGGCAAGTCAGCACAGGGGGCGGGAGGGAGGCAGGAGTGTGTGGAACGGGGAGGGGGAAGAATGGGGCAGAGACTAGGGTGGGGAGGAGGTGAATTGAGGCTGTGAAGGAGCGGTAGCAGCAGCAGCAGCAGCGCTGCCAATATCCTATCCCCCTTCCCAGCCTCAATCCACCTTCCCAGGTCCACTTGGACTTGCATCAGCTAAATCACTGACACACGTCCAAGTAAACCCATTCAGATGGCTGAGACCTACCCCCAGGCTAGGGAAAAAGGTTCCCTTACCCGAAGGAGACCTCCGGGACTGCACCCCGCACAGGATGCAGCATGCATGCCAATGGTACGGCTGCATCGGCAGGATTGTATTTTGTTCAGAATAGAATTGGGCTGTTAGTCTCAGAAATCATGATCTACATCCTTGGAGTGGAAGATGAACAACCAGGTGTAGATTTGTTTGTACAGCCAGACCATGAAATCCTCACAATGCACGGCAGTAGCTAACCCATGCCAGGGATTGCATTGCAGCTTAGGTTCCTCACTTGCAGATCATGTTCTAGAGATTGATTAGAGATGGAGATACATTACAGCCTACTAGTTAAGCCTACTAGTTAAGCTACTAGTTCTGTTCTTCTGAAGGAGAACAGAAAAGGTTGACTGATTTTATCCATGATAAATTGATACACTCCTCATCTTCCAGTCGCCTACACTCCTCATCTTCCAGTTGCCAGGATCCATCCTGCCCAATATGCCCCCATTCTTGCCTAACCCCTGCCCTGATCTGCCTCCAATCTACCCCCACCACCAGCAGAACTCTTGTCAGCAGCTGATCTGTGGGGTGCTGATGGTGGCGTATAGCCCTCTGGGCTTTACATCAGTGGCAGTGCTCCACAGACTGGCAGAGAGGACGCGGTCTACTAGCGTAATGTGTGGATAGGATTTAGCCAAAAACAGCAATGGACACTAAATGCATGCGTATAAATACATGTAGAGTTGCACGCTAACTTATCTTTCTGCTCATATAAAATGACGTGTGAATCGAAGTGATAGTGCAAGGTTCTCCCATGCAGAAATCAAAATGGAATCCCGAGTTGGACTTGGGCTTGCACAAAACCTTGTGTGACACATTGCGCAACATGTGTTGCACAAATGCCACCCATAAAATAGTCAGTACTTCATGATTTGCATAATTCTCTCACATGCGCTTGAGCAGCTATGTGTAGATCAGTGCAAAATGCCACGTTGTTTTCACATGCGCTTCTTTTAACATGGAGTTTGTGTTGAGGAAGGACAACCTAGGCTTGCACTTTTTTTTGCGTTTTTATGCACAAAGGACCTATGGCACATGAGTTTATGCTGCACTTGAAAGATTTACGCACCAGCTCACAATGCCTTACAAATGAACTTGAAGTTCTAAAACATTTTGTTCAAAAAACAAATGTTATGGGCAACTGAGTGAAGGTGTCTGAAGTTGATGAGTCTATAACATTTGTTTGGGAGATAATTTCCCATTTTCTTCAGAGTCCACCAATTCCTCACACACTTGCTAAGGTTATAAAAGTTTATGGCAATGCTTTCCTTTACAAGGACTGCTCCTAGCTACCATCTATAGTAATTTATCCTTAATGGAGCACTTATTCTCACTTAGTTCCCAAATAATTCAGTTTAATAAGCATTTGATAGGATTAATGTAAGTGTTCTGTATGTAAAAAATGGAAATAGCAACAAAATGCACTGGGGAGTCTTCTGTTGATAGAATGGATTAAAGGAATGTGTATAGATGGGGATTGTCCATTCAGCCATGCCATATGAATAGCAACAGAGCAGGCACAAATTTTAATTCCCAAAGATGTAGGACTGGTCCAAGCATTTTGGTGCCTTATGCAGCTTTACTGAATGATCTGTGGGGTGCTCCCCTCAAAGCCTCTGCAATGTCATAGAGGATCCTGGGGTACAACCCTTGGAGCACGTCTACCACAGTACGATGTAATGCAGTCCCAAACAACTAATATTGATACAAATGCATACACATAAGAAGGACCATTTAAAAATCCAGTTAGGAGGCTGCATGTATTTCCTATGGTTTTGTAGGGCTTCCTGCATCGATCGATAATGCTATATTCAGTGCATAGTGATATCACACAGCTGCCCCTCTGTCAACAATCAGGAGGCAGGAATGCTCTTTACCCAGTCCTGCCCCCCACATGAGGCAAGACAGAGATTCTGAGGCCTCAAAGGTGCTGGGGGAGGGGCTTGTGCAATGGTTTGTACTCTGAGCCTCCACCCCCAGCATTCTGAATGTGGCGGCTTCACTTACCCAACCCACCTACTTGTCGGGATAGTCTGAGATTAGGTGGTTGCCCAGGGGCTGGGTATGATTTTTTGCTCCTTGCCTAATTGGCTGTTGATGGGAGGGTTTTTTTTTTTAACCTACCCCAGAAAATCATTAAGGTATGGTGTTTATTCAGGTAGCCTTGACTGGCAGGTATACTATGGGACAGGGAATAGGGTTAGGGATTTGGTGTGCATCCTTAGGTAAGCAAGAGTCTGAGGGAGAACCACAACCAATCTCAAGAGGCTGCCTGGCTCGGGGATGCAGTCTGGTGACCCCTCAGGCTTGAATCATGAAGTCTATTTCAAAGGCTCTCAGGCTTAGGTTAGGCTGAACAATTCACCTGCCTTGATCCCCTTTCCACAGTTTGATGTGGAAAAGCTGGAATCAACGGTGACCTAGTTTCGGAGCCGGGGTGGTGACTGTCAAAACTGTGGTGACCACCAGGTCCCATCTCTAGACAAGAACAAGGGCCCCCGGTACCCAGTTAAGGGACAGAGGGTAGCTGCTACCACCTGGGGTTACACCAGATCACTCAGCCTCCAGGCTCCAAGTATCTATAGGAAAGCAAACGTCATGGGGACTGGCCTCCCTGGACAAGGGAGCCAGGCCATAATGTTGCAGGTCTGCTTACGCTGGGGTAGCAATGGCATAGCAGTCTCAGGCTGGACTTAGCCCACTCAATTTCCCCAGGACTCAATAAGCACACTTAGGTGTAAATATAATGAAGTTTATTAAGATATCTTTTAAGACTAAGCAAGCATAGATTCAGAAGGCAGAATATTAAGGCCTTCTGAATATTAGAATATTAAGGCTTGACATACAGTATATGTTACAGACTAACAGGACTAAAACAATAAAACTATACTCCTAAGACTATACTGTTCCTAACTCTCACCAAGAGTATTCCACCCAGCCCACGGAGGGTCTGGGGCTTTACCAACCCCATGTTGGGGAAGGCAGTATTCCATGATGTCCCATAACTGAGAAGCATGGAAAAGGCTCACGACCCAGGATGCGAGAGAGCCCGCCTTAAAGTGAGGCACTTAAATACATTTTAGAGATGCCCAATGATTGACAGGTCAAGGAAGATGGATCCGCTCAGTTCCTATGTTTTTTGGCATGTTTGTGACACCCTAGACTGGTGGAGCAATTGCTCCGCCGGTCGAAGGGTAGACAGGATTGCACTGTTAACACCATAATTTTCATCAGTCACTTATACAAAGCCTGTTGTTCAAATTTTGAACACATCCATCCCCTGTTGTTTATATTTGTTTGCTTGTTTGCTTGTTGATAAGATGTTTATCCCACCATTCAGCTTCCAAAAAGGCATCCAAGGTAGTTAACAATTCAGACTAAAAAAACTATCAACTTAAAAACTGTAACAAATGGAAAATATTGAAAGCTAACAGAATGGCAGATAAAAATTGAACAATCATTAGAGCTTAGTCAACCTCCAATCAGGAAGTTATCCTTTTTTTTCTATAGTTCTTACTCTGTCTTCGTTGTTTCTCTACTGGCCAAAAATTGAACTGTAAGTCCTTGGGATAGAGACCAAAGTAGCGAAAAGAAAAGAAAAAAGCGACCAAAATGATTCGTGGGCTAGAGCACCCCCCCATGAGGAAAGACTACAGCGTTTGGGGCTTTTCAGTCAAGAAAAAGGCGCCTGAGGGGGGACATGATTGAGACGTATAAAATTATGCATGGGATGGAGAGAGTTGGATAGAGGGAAATTCTTCTCCCTTTCGCACAACACCAGAACCAGGGAACATGCACTAAAACTGAGTAGAGGTAGAGTTAGAGGACAGTGGGTGGCACAGTGGGTTAAACGGCTGAACCATGGGCTGTCGATCGAAAGGTCGGCAGTTCGAATCCACGACGGGGTGAGCTCTCGTTGCTTGGCCAGTTCCTGCCAACCTAGCAGTTCCAAAGCATGTTAATGTGAGTAGATAAATAGGTACCACTTGCGGGAAGATAAACAGCACTCCGTGTTCCAGCTGCATGCTACGCGCTGCGGCAAGGAGAGTCATGCCGGCCACATGACCACGGAGGTGTCTTTGGACAACACTGGCTCTTCGGCTTTGAAATGGGGATGAGCACCACACCCTAGAGTCGGACACGACTGGACTTAATTGTCAGGGGTCACCTTTACCTTTACCTAGAGTTAGAACGGACAAAAGAAAATATTTCTTCACCCAGCGTGTAAATAATCTGTGGATCTCCTTGCCACAGGATGTGGAGATGACTCCTGGCCTGGATGCCTTTAAAAGGGGTTTGGATAGATTCATGGTGGAAAAGACCATCACAAGTTACAAGCCATAAGCAACCTCCTGGCTTTAGAAGTAGGTTTTCTCTGTGCTGGGTGCAAGGGAGTGACAGCAGGAAACAGGTTATCTTGTTGGCTGTGTGCTCTCAGAGGCATCTGGTGGGACCACTGTCTGAGATACAGGAAGCTGGACTAGATGGGCCTTTGGCCTGATCCAGCAGGGCTCTTCTTATGTTCTTATGTAGCATCCAGAGTAATGCTTCTGTGAATGGAAGTAGCATTCTGGTAATGTTAATTCTGATCATCCCTTTTGCCACTTGTGTGAGCGGATGCTTTTTCCATTCTTGGATCTCACATTCATGGATTGCACTTCCGTTCACAGATATTATCGCAAAGTTTTTGTGGAGGTTTTTTGCTTATGTTATTTGGTAAAGCATCATGTATATGGATGGTACAATAAGAAGAAAAAGAAATCAAATAATTACTTATGAGCGAGCACTTATGAACAGTGTTGCTAGCTGAAACTCAGACTGGTGGTGTTACAATTTTAAAACCAATTACAAAACTATTTCAACCAATATTTCTTAGCACACACTTGTAATGTAATCCCTTTGCTTCCAGTAAATGCATTTTACAAGGCAGCCGAGAGCTACAAAACAAATTCCATGTATTCATTTCAAAACATGCTGTAATTGTCTTGATGCAGAAGGAAATAATGTCATACACAGAACCTCTCCTTCTTAAGAACATCCAACTTACGAACTTTCAGAGATGCAAACATACCTGGCCAGCCTCCCTAAGCTTTTGGGCTGGCTTCTTTTTAGGCAGGCTGCAGGGCTTTTAAGTTCAGTGTGCAATTGCATACTCCCCTTGTTTTCTCTCTCTCCCTTCTGCCCCAAGGAATCCCCATATTTAGTGTCGTGTTGTTATAGCAATGGCATTGCTATTTTCCACATTGCTCAGTTCAGCATCCTTGAGTTTGCTGGACCAGGTGATGTTTGCCTTATGAACAAATGACTTATGGACAGACCTCTGGAACCGAATGTGTTCTTAAGTAGGGTAACTTCTGTAACTATATACACATACATGGGATGTGTCTGAATATAAATGCACAGGAGAGAACATCTAGTACCCATCAAGCCCTAATAAATTTTCTTGTCCAGTACCAAGCTGGGAGGAGTTGCAAACACAATAGAAGACAGTAGAAGCCTTCAGGAAGACCTTGATAGAATGGAATACTGGGCTGAAATGGATAAGATGACGTTCAACAGGGACAAATGCAAAGTTCTGCACACAGGCAAAAATAACCAAAGACACAAGTATAACCAAAGACACAATGGAAGATACCTGGCTTGGCAGCACAACATGTGAGAAGGATCTTTGAGTTGCAGTGGATCACAAGATGAATATAAGTCAGCAGTGTGATGCAGCTGCAAAGAAGGCTAATGCAATTTTAGTCTGCATTAGTAGAACTGTAACTTCCAAGTCGCGAGAAATAGTGGTTCACCTGTGTCCAATTGTGGCCACCACAATTTAGGAAAGATACAGCCAAACTGGAGAAGGTTCAGCGAAGAATGATGAGGATGATCAAAGGTTTGGATAACAAGCCCTACGAGGAAAGGTTGAGGGAACTTTGATTGTTTAGCCTAGAGAAGAGTAGGCTGACAACCCAATTGTTACGAAATAACCTTTTAAAACTGTTTATTGCCATGAGACTTTTTGAAAAGGATTGAGAGCAAAACTGAAACACGTGCATGACCAGGACTGTAACAAGGAACACCAGGAGCCATGCTGTAAGGACTTCCCCAAGGCCAAAAGGTGAACCAGAGGGAAGGCATACCTGAGCAGCAGACTCCATTTTAACACGTCTCCAAGCTGCAAACCTGAGCAGCCTCCATGTGGCCAAAAAGCTCTCACAGAATCTAATCTGCATTCCCCCCCCCCACTGTGATGCTAAATATCTTCCAGACAGAAGACAAATACCTTGCTACCTGAGATGACTCCACCCAGCCTTTGCTTTTGTCTCCTAAGTACCGGACGATCAAACCATCTCCCCTCATCCTCCCTCCTGATATATGTGTGTGTATGTCCCCTCCCACAGATCTACCTCCAGCCCAAACAAGGTATTTCTTTTTGCAGCGTAAGACCCCAAAACTCCTCCCCTGTGTGTAGGCTTAAAACGCAGGCTCTCTGCCTGCCAGCCCCTCTCTCTTCTTTCTTTCACAGGCACAAGGGTGAGCTCTTGGCTTCTCTCTCTGCTTCCCTCCATTTTCCCCCTTCCCCCTCCTTGACTTGACTTCGTTCTCAGTCATTCTACAGACTGCTAGTCTGACCAGACCCAATTTGTTTCTTCCTCCTTTTTCATTCACTGTTGTGCCAGAACTACAGCATTTGCAGCATCAGAGGAGAGCTCTCCAGGTGATTATAACCCCAGTAAATCAAGATCCCTTCTAATTCTTTGTACTTCTACCTAAGTTCCTAGCTCTGTATGCTTTGGAGTATGATTGAAGTGATGCATATTGAACTGTATTTTCTTTTTGTATGATTCTTGCCTGAACTATTTAGTAAATATTGGAAAGCAACCACGTGTGTTCTCAATATTATTTAAAATGGAATTCTGTGAAGCTGGACTCTGGTATACACAGGTAAAGATCCCAAAACATGCCAACTTGCCTTATTTAAAGCTATTCCCCAAATTAACTGGCATTTTGGCTAACAGAATCCTGTGTAACGCTTGCACCAGTAGATCCCCCAGTGTAAGAGCACTTATGCCAGTGTAACTTGCCATACGCTGATGGATGCAGGATGGACACTGGCGTAACCCCCCTTGGATGCCTCACATGTGCAGTTTGGATGTGAAACGGATGCTGGCACAACTCCACCGGCGCAGGGGACATTCTGCAGGCATCTGAATGCTAAGGGCATCTGAAAGCTAAGGAGGCTAAGGGCAGGTGGAAGGGCCCTTCTCGGTAGGCTTACCATCATCCCGGAAATGACTGGGATAGTCCCGGCCACGGCCTTTTGTCCCCCCGTCCCCCCCCCCCGAACAGTGTTGTAGTCCTGGCCCCGGCCCGCCGGCTGCATCGCGGGCGGCCGGAGCTCTTCTGAGACTGTGCTGCCTGCTGCAGCACGTCTCCGTCCAAATCTTCCTAGTCTCGTGCGCCTGCGCGAGACTGAAAGCACTCGGAAGATGTCCGAGTTCACTCGGACAACTTCGGAGACATTCCAGCCTCACGCGCATGCGTGCGAGGCTGGAATGTCTCCGAAGACGTACGAAGTGAACTCGGACATGTTCCGAGACGTTCCAGTCTTGCGCGCATGCGCGTGAGGCTGGAATGTCTCTGAAGTTGTCCGAGTGAACTCAGACATCTTCCGAGTGCTTCCAGTCTCGCACAGGCGCGCGAGACTAGGAAGATTAGGACGGAGACGTGCTGCAGCAGGCAGCACAGTCTCAGAAGAGCTCCGGCCGGCCGCGATGCAGCCGGCGGGCCGGGGCCGGGACTAAAAGACAGTCACAATACACAAATAAAATAAAATAAATAAACAAATAAAATAAAATACACAAATAAAAGAGCACAGTCTCGGAAAATAAAATACAGTATTTTACCTTTTTCCCGTGCCTCTGAGCACGTGCAGAGTGCCATCGCTCTTTTCGTCCCAGCCACCTAGCTGTGTTGTGACGGCCAGCACTGGCCATTACAATGCACCTGGCTGGCTGGGACAAAAAGAGTGGCGGCACTCTGCACATGCTCAGAGGCACGGAAAAAGGCAAAGTACTGTATTTATTTTACCGTGGACATGCCCACTTCCGGTGGACACGCCCATTTCCGGCGGAAGTGACATCACAGTTTTTGACCCGCCTTCTTGTGATGTCACTTTCGTCCCCCTTGGGGGGGCCAGAAATAAGCCTACTTCTCAGCATTCCCAAGAGGCTTGGCCAAAGACAGGAGCCTCTCGGGAGTGAAAAGACATCACCGGAAGTACTATGTTGGAGCAGGGTTCTGGCGGTCTGGTGGTCAGAGTACCACCAGCAGTCGGCTGAAGTACCGCTGGTGGTACTAGTACCAATGGTTGAGAACCGCTGGACTAGATGACATTGTGACATTCCAACTCTATGATTCTTGTCATTTGCAGACAAAAAAAAAGAATCAAGAAGATAAATTCTTTTTCTAGACTGTACATACATTTTATTTATTTCACAGCTGACTAACTAATAATATATGCATCTAGAAAGTGATTTGTTGTTGCCATGTAAATTTATGATGAGTTAATAGACACAGGGCTTTTTCTAAAGATCACTGTTTTATAGTAGAATTTTCCTTTGGGATAGCGCATCCATTTTATATTCAACACTCTGACACTTTCTGCCATCTTATGGTCATTATGGTCTTTCTGCCATTTTTCTCCTGTTAGTTGGGGAGGTGGTGGCGAGAAACAAGATTGTCTTCTTGAGAGCAGATTGCAAAATAAATGCGAAAACTTTAGTGCTGCCTTGAAAAATGAGGAGAAATGGGCATGCCACTCAATGCTGCTGCTTGCTGCAACACAGCACCCGTCGTCTACAAAACAAGTGTGGGAAAATGGCAACTGACAGGAGTTGGTTTAATTTTAGACACAATCAAATATTTATGCAGAAAAACAGGATTTGTGTATTAGTATTAGAGATGTTGCGAGCATTTAACCTGAACTCCCCTGCTTGAATGTTTCTGAGCATGATCATGATGAGCATGAGCATGCCTGCAAATGTTTCAATGTCTGCAAGAGACTGGATCACTCTGAAAGATTCTTTTCATTCAACCTCTGTGAGTGGTTGATTCCCTCAAAGGGTTAACCTTTGGTGGGCACATTCGAACCTTTGTAAGAGATTGGCAGCACAATTCTCTTCTATGTGCCGGCGACAGAACGAGCGTTCTGTCTCCGGCAGTAGTTGCAAATGAGCAGTAAAGCACGTTTGCGACTACTCTCGAGCAAGGAAGGCCAGTGCAGAGGCCGGCCTCCCTTGTTCCGGCACCAGAGCGCCCAAGCGGCCACCGCCAGACCCAGATAAGGATCCTGGGCCATTACACGGCCTCCTCTGACTTCCACCAGCAATTTTGCTGGCGGAAATCCGAGGAGGCCGGTCAGGCCGGCCGACATTTACATTCGGAGAAGGGAACGAACGTCCCCTTCCCCGAGTAGAGTTCCGGCCCAGTAGCAGCCTGGCCGCCAGTGCACAGGATCCAGTGGGTGGCCCTGGGCCGCTGGCCGGATCCTTAGGCAGGATTGCACTGTGGATTGATGATTCAGAAAGGCTTCAGATTTTATAACCATTTACTTGGAATGCGCACAAGGATTCAACTTGATCTCAGGTCGAACAATGCGATGCTTTGCTCATCCTATCTTATTCAAATTGAGACCTAAAGAATACAGCAAGTCCTCACTTAAAGTTGTCTATAGGTTCTTCTTAGAAACTGTGACTTTAAGCAAAATGACTTATAACGAAACCAATTTTAACCTAGGCTAATTGATAAACGTAAACGTTCCTATGGCATTTTCCCATCAACTTGAAAACGAAACGACTTTAAATGAAATGACTTTTAGTGAGGATTCGTTGTACTTTAGCATTCATTTTTAACATTTAATTCCGAGATTTTTTGGGATAAATAATCAGTTCAATTTAGATCTATAAACCAATCTAACCATTTGAGAAAAAACATGAGAATTAACTGTACTGAATACTCACATGCTTAGGTGAAGAGATCAGCTCTTAATTCTAACAATATATGGTCACTTGGACCACTCAGTATGACAAGTTATCCACATAAATTATTCCATGAGATGAATGTTGTCCTGTATTCATGTTGGAGCCATCATAGGGTGATGGCTGTGATTATTTCAAACTGCTGAAAGTTTCAGGGCAAACACAAGGATGGAAATTAGGAAGGACAGAAAAATCATAGGATCTTGTCATCTGCTATTAGGCCTAGATGCAACATTTGATGGTAATTAATGTGAACGCCATATGAATTTAAAACTCAAAGGAAACAGAATGTTTTTGTTCATCACTATTTCCGAAGCCCTTCAAAAATGAGAAACATATGTGCCCATTTTATCATCCATTTTATCTATTAGATAGCAAGCTACAGAATGTTACGCAGAATTCCATTGTGGAGGTGGGAGAAGATTAAAACTAATTAAAATGGTAAAACAGTTTGACATTTAATTTCAATTGAAGATTTCGCTCAAGTGCCTCAACCCCAACAGCCAAACTGTAATCAGTTTGTTCACAGGAAAAGTCAGGAAAGGTGATCTCTATAGGGATGCAAATATTTTACCCCTATTGTTTTAGCTAATGGGGCTCTGAATTGCTTCTTAAGCTCAGAGAGGTAAAATTAAACATGGAAAAGAGGAACTCATGAGGAACTTTGTGTACCAGAGGTGGTACACAAAGGATGATATGCATTTATTGAGCAGCCCCTTTTAATTGGTATTTAAACAAATACCAATTAACATCCATATTCCACCCATTTAAAATATTATTCAGTTTAATAAAAACTAATCATTCAGAAGGGAAAACTCTGGCTAAAATACATTCGTCAGACTCTCAGAAACCCCCGCAAGGGCCTAGAATGCATAATTGAGAAATGAATGAAAAAATGAACTGAATTGGGTCCATTTGGTTCATTGTTCTTCTATTATAAAAAAAAATCAGGTATATCAAAATATCAAAAAATATATCAACATGGTGAAAAGTAGA
This sequence comes from Plestiodon gilberti rubricaudatus, assembly GCA_026170595.1. Classification (NCBI taxonomy): domain Eukaryota; kingdom Metazoa; phylum Chordata; class Lepidosauria; order Squamata; family Scincidae; genus Plestiodon; species Plestiodon gilberti. The sequence continues at coordinate 46,837,375 of JANXHW010000002.1, forward strand.
GTTATGTGACTCTTTGGCGCAATCCAGTGTAACAAAGTGCTGCAGGGGCACATGCTCCCCCGGTGTTGGGTGTCATAAACGCGCCGTAAAGCACTTTATGGCACCCAGAGAGTAAGGGCCACTGGCACAGAGGACGGCGGCCCTCTCTCCTCCGGCAGACTGTCCCCACGCCTACGCCTATGCCTACCGGGCAAGGTAAGTCCTGCACTTGCCTACCAGGCAAGGTTGGGTGGACCAGGCGGTGAGGGAGGGTGGTCATTGGCCGCCCTGGGCCAGGAGAGGGCGCAGATATCGGCGGTGAGATCTGCCGCTATCCAAAGCCCTCTCCAGGCCCGGCAAAGCCTTACATGGAGGCTCAGATGTACGGCAGCTCCAGAGCTGGCATACATCCGAGTAGACCCATTGGGCCTGGGCCACCTTGCACCCAGGGAAGGGGACAATTGTCCTCTTCCCTCGAGGGCACCTGGGCTGCCCTGGGGCAGTCCGGGACCTGGATAGGATACGGCGGCCGGCCCTTTAGGCCGGCTGCCATATCTTAAACAGGATTGGGTTGCCCATGTGTTACCTAGTAGTGCAGCAACAGGCATTTTTCTCAGTTTTCTAAAACTGAACTTTTAAAACTTAACTTTCTCAACTTTAAACAGGCTGTGGGAGAGCCTTGTCCTGAATGTCACCATTTTGCTTTTCCCACAATGCCCCAGACATAGCATTCCTCTGAGACATTATGGGAAAACAAAATGCTAGTCACAAATGGGGCCCGCCATATTTTTTGTAGCAGCTGCCACTCTTTTCTCAAAATTCCTCAGAATGATGCTATGTCTAGGGCAATGTGGTAAAAATAAATGGTCTCCAGAGCAGGAGCAAGTGAAAATATCTTCGTGTCGCACACACACAAAATACATTCTAGTTGGCAGGCACACCTCAGTTCAAAACGATTTCTGATCACCACACACCTGACCTTAGATAGCAGGAAGAGTCAGAGGAGGGTTTCTGTAGATAGCAGGAGGAGTCAGAGGAGGGTTTCTGTTGATGACTGTAAGGTCTAGATATACTCAAGTGGCAGAGGGCAGTCCAAAATTCTTTTCTCATCAAACATTGGGGTACGCTTCTCAAGAAACACATGTAGGCACACAGAAGTAGTTGAGTGGACCTTTTGACCCTGGATTTGGGATGTCTAATTGGTTTTCTTTTTAAACTCTTAAACTTACAGCCCAATCCTATCCTTCTCCCCCATTGCTGCAGTCAATGGGGGAGAAGGATAGGATTGGGCTACTAGTCTGGCAAATGACCATACTTCCATTTGTTATCATGAAAAGAATTATATTTCACCCTGATTTTCTACCAAAAATTGTCTCCCAGGCTGGCTCACATCAATTAAAATTAAATATACTGTATAATGCTGGTGAGAGGCACAGTACCAAAACAAAGAGGCTAACAATCAAGATGGTGCTTCTATATACCCTAAAGATGGTACATAACGAAGAGGACAATTTTTTATGCTGAGCCCAAATTATATAGACTAGTATTTTAAGGGGCACACACAAAAATAAGGTGATGTTTTTGTGTTCCACATGTAGTTGCACAAGCACATGAGAAAAAAAAATTGTGTGACAATGAAGTACAGCAAGTCCTCACTTAAAGTTGTTGATAGGTTCTTAGGAACTGTAACTTTAAGCGAAATGACTTATAACGAAACCAATTTTACCGTAGGCTAATTGACATATGTAAACAAGAGTGTATGGCATCTTTCTGGTCACAAAAACATCACCAAACTTCTAAATAAATACCCCAAACAATTCTAATATAAAACATTGAAATAAATGTGAGCTTTCTGGACCGGAGGAAACCAACGCATACATGGGGAGAATGTTCAAACTCCACACAGACTGTGGCCCTGGCTGGGAATCTTTTTTTTTTCCTCAATGACTTTAAAACGAAAGGACTTATAACGAAACAACTTTGAGTGAGGACTTGCTGTACTGACAATTTTATGTGTGACAGCTTGTGCAATGTGTTGTGCACACATCGTCAAGTCAGAATTGCATTTGAATTTATATGCTCACGATCCTTGCACAATCATCTCTGCAAGGGAGTGCAGACCCCTTCCATGACTGAAAGGACAACTTAGGATGTGTCAAAAACCCAGCACCTTGTAACTATGCTCAGAATATAACAAGCAGAATATGTCAATACTGGATCCCAGGAGAAGGCTGGGATCGGGGTCACATGTTCTCCTTTACCAGAATGAACTTGTCATTGAAAAACTGCTTTGACCTAAAGACACACACGCACACACACGCACACGCACACACACACACACACACACACACACGCACGCACGCACGCACACACACACACACACACACACACACACACAAACCTAAACAACTTACCCAGCAGTGCTTTTCTTCATAATGCACTTTTTTTCCCAGTGCACATTTAGTATCTGATCCCACATTGATTGCAGGCATTTCTGAGGCATGTGTAGAATTTTTTTAATGTTTTGTTGTTCAGTCGTTAAGTCGTGTCCGACCCTTCGTGATCCCATGAACCATATCCCGCCAGGCCTTCCTGTCCTCCACTATCTTCCTGAGTTCGCTCATTTTTTAATGTAGCCAACCATAATGTACTTCCAGTAATTGTAGAGATGTATAATTATAAAAAGGCACACAAGGAATTCTGGGACCAATATTAATCATTCCAACAAATAACATGAGTGGAACATTATTCGGAGCACAAGACTGGCGACACAAAGCCATTAGGTGGCTTTTTTCGGATGTCTTTGATTTTACTTACCAGAATACTCATTAATGTAATGCTGAACAGCCTGCTGTTTAAACCACTTGACCTATTTTTATGGAAACGACTGACTAGTATTACAAGCAAATACTTTCTGTGTTTGGAAGGAAGAGCAGTTAATTAAAGGTCGTATAAAATGTAAATATTCAGTCTTTTTCATACTTATGGCATAAGACTGTCCTCACTTGTGCATAGATGGTAATCATGAAATACAGGCTCTCTGGCTAGTTCAAGATACTCCATCTAGCATAAATGAAAAATATAATCGAGCACAATGGTTCTGTACCAATGGGCTGGTTCAGGTGATGCTCTGCTGCCTGATGTAGCCCATCAGGGTTACTGATGTGTGCACTCACGAACATCCTAGCCTTTCCCTTTTCTTCCTTATCACTTTCACACAAAAAAGTAAGAAGGGAGGAGAAGGGCCAGAAAATGCCTGAGTTGAGTGCACACCTGTGTGGCAGGAGTATGTTGTCCAAACTTCCCTCTGTGAGAGCTGCTGTTAAACCTACTCTGAAGGTAAAGTATTCCTCCCGCATGATTAGAATCAAACCAGGAAAATAGGGGATGAGTCAGGATATGCACACAGCATGTGCGTGCACATCATGGGGCTGAGTCAGAGATCCACCCCCGCCCCGCCCCAGACTGGCCTGATCCCTGTCTCAGTCTGCCCCACTCTGCCCGCACTGCTGACTTACATGCTCCCATGGCCGATCTGCTGCATGACACTGACAGGGTGGGGCTTACCGGCCACCGCGCCATCGGCAGCAAGCCGCCCACCATTACAGCAGCGTCTGCAATGGCAGCCAAAAAGGGTAAGAGCATTACTGAATACATGCACACCTGGGGGGAGGGGAATGGGACTCTGTGGAACTCAATAACATTACAAGGAGAAGAAAAGGCTTAAGTTGTTTACTTGGAATGCATTAACTTTGCAGAATCACAGCTTACAAAAACATGTAGAAAATACTGACAACTCCACAGAACACTGTGCAAGCAAAACCATAATTTACTTGTCATCCATTTAAGGAGAGGGTAGACGAGCATCCCTAAGCAGATGAATCCTTTGGACAGTCCAATGCTATCTGGGATTGGGCTGTCACATACAGCCATTCACGACACTGGAACAGAGTTCATAAAATGGCTGCCAACGGAGTGCACAGTGCTCTATGGGAGGCCATTTTGGGAGTGCTACCGCTTCTTGCAAGACATTGGTCGATCTCTCTGGACTCATCAGGGAAGGTAAGGCAGCAGCAGGGACAGGGAGAGGGTGAAATGGGGTGGGGAGGCGGGAAGAACAGGGGGGCAGGAGGCTGTAGGAGGGGAGCAACATTGCTCTGGAAGCAAATTTCCCTGCCTTGCTGTATTTACTGTAAAGGGTAATCTGTCTCTTCTGGAGTTGCTGTGTGTGTTTTCTGATGAATGCCATTTGCAACACAATGGGAACTGCTTGTGCTCTCTCTGGGCTTCCAGGATACTGTGCAATACCTTTTGTATTTGCATAATGTTGTTCGGAAGGAATAATAATTAATTTGTTAGAGTTAGGAATTGTTCCATAACAAAGAGCCAATGTGGTATACTGGATGGTGCCCCCACAATCACCCAGCCCATAAACCTCAAGGTAAGATTCAGGTTCACAAAGTTCATACAGTGCATGGCGAAGAGAGTCCCCTGGAACCTAACCCCATTTTCCCATAGGCTCAATGATTCGGTATCCACTAATTCGGTATCCACTAGGAACCTTTTCCAGGAACCGTACCCTAGCGGATAACGAAACCTGACTGTACTTAACATTCAAAAGACACTCAATATTAAACCAACCTTTCCTTAAGATTGTGCATTTATTTGGTGGATCCTAATAAAGGTATTACTAGTTTGTGGTTTTGTTTTGTTTTTCCTAATGAACCAATGTGGCTGCCTACACTTTTATTACTGACATTCATTATTTTAGAGATCCATTTGTTTTTATTAGAGCACAACAGGTCAATACCTTGAAAAAATGTAGGTTGTTTCACTACTCAAGAGAAATAATATCATTCTTCTCCATGTTTTCTTTCCCAAATCTAATACTACTAAGCCAAGTCACTACAGGCTGTCTTGAACAAGACCTGAATCAACCTGATTTAGGCTGTTTGGGGCCTATGATCTGAACACCAAAGATACATAGCAGCATAATTTGTCCTTTGAAATTGAAAGTTGATCTAATGCATTGTGCTGAGTCAGGCACATGGCTGACGGAGATAAGCTGCAGAGGGAGCTAATCCTTCATTGGCCATACAACAGATGTATTTTCTGGTAGGTGAACTGAGTCTGTGCTGGAGAGTCAATTGGACATCCAAATCTCTGATCTGCTTAACATATGACCCTGGGGAATAGCTAGGCACTGAAATTGGGAGCATAGTGCACAATGATGGGGTTGTGATGCCCTGAAGGATCCCTGCCAGTAATGTTGTTTTTAATTTTCCCCATTGGTTGTGAATGCTCTTTGCTGTTGATTACCTCCAGTGACCCCAGCCAATGAAAATCAAATGTGCTGGGTTCTGCGTTTCTTGAAAGTGGGACAAAATCTGGGGAATTAGTTGTTATATATTGATATTGCACATATAGTAGGTGTTCTTTTGGCTTGCACTTCCTATAAACCCACCCAAACAAATGGCCCAATCCTATGGGCCTTCTGCCAATCTTATTGGCCCATAGGCCAATCCGATTGAGCCACTGTTGAACCACTGCTCATTCTATTGGCCTATAGGCAAATACTATTGAGAACATGGGTTCTCGTGGTGCTTAGGGCAGTCGCAAAATGTGACCCACCTTTCTGCACAGCTAATCTGCCACTGAAAGAAGCAAGCAGCTACAGGTGCATGCCAGCAGCATCCAGAAAAGCCCTGGGGCCAGTAAGTTGGCTCAGGGGGTGGGTGGAATGAGGAGGGGAGAGGTGTGTGTCGAGGCCAGAAAGGGTGTCATGTCAGCAGCAGCAACTCCATCAATTTCCTCTCCTCCTTCCCAGCCTCAATCCACCTACCTGAGTCCACTTGAACTTGCGCCAGGAAAATTTATGTATTTATTTTTTAAAAAGTATACCCCGCCTTTTCCTATGCCAAGGCAAATGGTGTATCCAAGTAGAACCATTTGGTGTATCCAAGTAGAACCATTTGGGCAGCAGAGACTTACTTCTGTTTGTCCCTTTCCCCTGGTGTAAGCCCCAGTGGCCCCAAAGGGCCTCCTCAGATGTGCGGCAGCTATTTTGCTGGTGCACTTCCGGGGAGGCCGTGCAAGGCCAGCCAACCCCGGGAAGAGGGTTAGGATATTGTTGGAGTGCGCTGTCAATATCCCCACCCCCTCCCTGGTCTGGTTGGCCAATTGCCCTCCCCGCCACCCTGGCCCTCCCTCCCCCTGCTCCCCCACCAACTGGCACAGGACTTTCCTGTGTCTGGTGATGCAGGTGTCCTCCAGCATCGGAGTGATCAGCGCCAACCTTGTCGCTGGGGCCGCTTACTCCATGGGTACCACAAAAGTGCCTTACGGCACTTTTGCGACACCCTAGACCTCACCCTGCCAGTCTATTTTTGCGCAGGGTATTGCACAATTAGGCATGTTTGTTCTTTCCAAGCGAACGTATGCCCTTTTGTACTTCATAGGTTTGGAGTTGATAGCTCTGACTTGCAAAATTCATTTCATATCCTATAAGTAAGAGATTCCCAAATGGTGGCTTGCTGCATAGAAGTGGATCATGTACTGCTAATGGAGTAACAATTTATTTGTAAGGTAGTAACTGAGCAGAAAACAGCTAATGAATGACGAACATTTCCAAGAATGTGCATTCACCCCGTTGTTCCAGATTTCCGTTTGGATCTTTTATTTATTGTTGGTCAAGAAAATAGGTTAACATTTCACTTTGTGTGTCAGGTTAACAAATTTCTCATTTAAATAACTGAAAACTTTACTCTGCCTACTACAATAAAAAGGTTATAACTATTTCCCTCAGGTTATTCCATAGCTGTTCATGTGATCATCTTTCCTAAGATCTTTACTTTGTGACAGTATCACTGGCCAGAGGGGTCAGACTCGGATCAAGAGCAATTAAATTATGTGAAGCAGCGGTTGCAATTGGAATTGACCCTGTTCTCTCACCCTTATGAGTCACTACCATAGAATTTGCTAATTGAAGGTTTTGAATACCAGTGGGTGAAAAGTTGCTGTCTCTGACCCTTGGTGCTCTAATTTCTTCTTTCTTTGATTATAGCAAGTCACAGAGATATCTTTCGTTTCTCAAAAAAGTGTAATTGCAGAGGACTTGAAAAACATGATTCCAAAAGATGTTACCAAGGCTGTCTCTTTCCAAATGTGCACAGCCTCTCCTAACTTCATCTTGGTTCTTTAGCTGACATTCCTAAGATTCAGCTAGGACTTCACTCTGGAGGGGGTGAGGCCAAGACTTCCTCTACTCAAGGTAATGCTAATAAAGGGCCATTAATTGGAACAGAAAGCTGAAGAACAGCAGGGCATCGTTGGAATGTCAGTGTCCTCAATGGTCTTGCAAATGTGGTCTCCCTACCTTGGCATAATCTCATTTGCAAGTGCAAATCTTCCTGAATCACAAATTAAGTTCAACTGCTCAGTTTCCAGACCACCTGGACAGTCTTTTCACATTCCTTCCCCTGGAAGACTCTCCCACCAATGACATAAGCATGATTGCAACCCACAACCTGAAATACCTTTTGTGCCTCAGAAATCTCTCTGAATGGGGTGCAATTGACACCTCTCTGATTGGGGTGCAATTGACAGCCCAACCTTTTCTTCACCATAGCATGCAGCCACACCAAAGAACAGGTTATGCTGCATGGTAAGGGGGGGGGGGGAGTTGGAAGGGGAAAGTGAAAATATTTACCCTTACCCCTTTGTAAGTCCCTTGATTTTCACTAGGTCTCCTTTAACCTGCATCAGCTCTTTAGCTGGAGCAAGTCTGAGGAGACAAAGGGGGCAAGTTGGCTGGCTCTGGAGGGGATAGCATCTGGCACAAGTCACCTGCAATGGGTGCCTCCCACCTCCCACATGCCCCTGGCTCTCCCCTGATCCACCCCAATCCTCCCCCTGCTATGTTATGCCCACCCCACCAACTTACCAAAGTTGGAGGGCCTTCTCCTCTCCACCGTCATGCATGGGGTTCTCCCGATGTCTGTGGCGGCAGTCCAGAGGCTCACAGCTATGTGCACTTCCAGATCAGCATTTGCGATGTCATAAAGCACATTCTGTTGCCAGAATGCAGTGTCAATACGATTTAGGATTGGGCTGTAAATTTTTGTGCCCTCCTGGAAGGACACACCTTAACTCAATCAAGACCAGGAAACTCGTGGCTGCACACCCAGGAGATGTCCCAGGTACTATTATTCATCCAGGAATGTCTTTCTATTCTTGGTCCAATGTTCTATAACTTTGGAGCACAATGTAGGTGTTACCTTCCCTGAGGACATCCATGCTGTTCATTTGGGGAGTCTCCCCCTTCAATAGAAACTTCAATTCTGCCTGTTTTTGTGAGGTTTTCCTGACTGGAGAGCCTCTGGCTTCAATTGACACCATCACCTCTGGAGAACCTACTTTCCCTGCCCACCTAGGGGCACCTTTTTGGCTGCATTTTTCCTCTCCCCCCCCCCCCAGATCTGTAATCGTGCAGTCTGCCTCACTTAGCAGAAGGACATTGTAACCCAGTCTACTCAGCAAACTAAAGATAGGTAATTTCTCTTCTCCTCTAACCCTCATAACAGCTCCCCATCTCTTCTGAAACCCCCCCATTTTCTGGTGCCAGTTTTAAAGCTCCCACTAATTCTCTCCTTCTCTCCCATTGGTTCATCTTTGGCAGAGGAAACTCAGCCTATCTGGTATCCCGACTCTCACTCTCTCTTCTTCTCCCCTTCACTGAACTTGTGCCATTTCAAAAGGAGCTATTTCAAAATTGATATTTTAATTTGGAAATATGACATAAAAGACCAAATGTCAGAATTGAAATTCGGGAGTTCCACCACCACTCCACCACCCTGGATTCAATGACTTTATTTGTTTCCTGATTGGTTATATTCATGAATGAAGCAACAACAAAATGTATGCTGTTGCATATCAGGCATCAGGATATAGTAAAATGTTGACAGCTACTATAAAATTGGATGTCAAGCACTGATGTTGAATATAAAATATGGGGAAGAAAGGGGACTCATTTCAGTTCGACACAAGGGAAGCACTCCCCAAAATGGCAACTGGCAAAAAGTATGAATGATTATTCCATGTTTGCAGAGTGATCTTTTAGATCTGTCATTATTTTGCATGTCCCTAAAACATCAGTAGCAAATACACGTAGAACAAAACCAGAGTTCTAGAATTTCCCCCATTTATCAGTTGGAGCTATACGTTGCTTGTCTTGCCATCACTTTTAGAAGAAAAGTAGCAACATGGATAAAGGTAAAGGTATCCCCTGACAATTAAGTCCAGTCATGTCCGACTCTAGGGTGTGGTGCTCATCTCCATTTCAAAGCCGAAGAGCCAGCGTTGTCCGAAGACTCCTCTGTGGTCATGTGGCCGGCATGACTCTCCTTGCCACAGCGCGTAGCATGCAACATGGATAGCATATCAACATGGATAGCCTAACCCTATCCCCCACCATTGACGATGATGCAGATGCATCAAAGTGTTGCATGCTGCATCCAATGTGGGTGGGGTGATCAGGAGGCCTGCCAGAGGTATTTTCTACTTACCTCTACATAGGCCTCCTGGTGAACTATGGGTCTCTTTGGACCTATACCAGCTATATGGCTGGCATAAAACCTAGGAGAATAAAGGGATGGGGTAGGATCAAAAAGAGGGGATAGGGTGCTGGTGCACGCTGGTGCCAGTTGGATCCCACCCCCTCCCTCACCTTTCCTGCGCCTTGACCCTCTCTCTGCCACAAAACTATCCCAGTTTCCCCCTCCCCGTCCGTGATGCATTCCTGTCACTGACTTATGGCACAGCCTGGACTCCGTGGCAGTGGAGGTGCGAAGCTGCTGCCTCATTGCGGCTGTGACTGGCCCAACAGTGACACGACGTTTGCGCCATCACTGGGCCTTTTATGACAGCAGAATGCTTGTTCTGCTGTCATAAAAAGCCCATAGAATCAGGCCATGAATAAGTTTATCAGTTTTCATACTATTTAGCTTTTCTTCACTTCCCTAGGTGGTAACGTTTTATCTCCAGCTAAGGGTTTTATTAAACTACGTAGGTAAATGTTCAAAATAATAATGCATACTTAAGGTATGGTATACAAGAAATGCATTGTGCAACAGTTAGTGTTTAATATAATAGGTGCCAAGAAAATGAATTGGTATCTGGCTAATATTTGTGTTCATTAGTTCTGGTTACTTTGTACTGAAAGGGAAATTGGTGGCAATACCTTGCAATAAAAGTCCACAATGATTATTTAATTATAGTCAAAGAGCACTGCAGGGCAAAGATTAACCTGGGGCTCACCACAAGGGCTTTCCTATTTACAGTGGCTATTTGTTTATTCCCTAGTAGGCACCTCTAAATCCCTCATTAATTATCTGTAAGCTTCCAATTTGAAGTAGAGTTCCAAAAGCCCTAGAATCATCACATGCTCCTCTCTGCCTAAGGGGCAATACAATTTTAATATACTATACAGTACCCCGAGGCTATCTCCAAACATTATTCTGCACATTATACAATATTGCGAAAGCACATAATGAAGCCAGTGAAACGCTAATCAAATATTTAAATAAATGCATTCCAGTGGATAGCAAGGAAGCAACTCTGTTTGCTTAGTCAGTGAACCTGTTGACTAAATAAACTCATTATTTTAATAGAATTGTTTGATGGATGCTTTAATTCCAAGCCATTTCCCTAAATAGTCTGTTTGGGGCTGCAGAAAACAGAATTCTCAGATAGCAGAAGGCTTTGTGTAAAACGTTTGCTTGACTGAGGATTTTTGAAGAAGGGCAAATCACGATAGAGTTTAGACTGGTTTGTAGGAAGATCTGGATACTGCACTTATAAATCAATAGCAAAAAAAATACCTACCTGGCTTCTGAAAGGGCAACCAGCTAATCTCAGACTGCACAAAGGGAGATGTGGGAGGAGGTTGCCAAATGGAGCCGAACTGACAGGCATGTTCAAGCCCTGTCAGGGATAACTGTCAGCATGCTCCACCCCCAGCCTCTGGCACCAATAGCAGGCCTGGAATTTCCCACCTCTACTCAGCATGAAGGTGGGGGTTGGGCAAGAGTGCGCGTGTGAGATATGCGCACCACTGAGATTCGGGATAATATGCTACATGCAAATTTAAAAATAAGCTGATTATTAATTATTATTAACAGTATTTATATACCGCTTTTCAACAAAAAGTTCACAAAGTAGTTTACAGACAACATCTAGTGATTAAATGGAACAAGATTACAAATTTGTTCAATTGCTGGACTTTCATTTTTGTTACTCTTGTCCCAATGTAGCAAAATGAGATTAATGCCAATAAAAAAGATTAGCTGAGTTGCAGATTGAAGCGATCACAACTACCTTACAATTATTTTCTTTATGTTAAATATTGTCCTAATGCTTTACTATCTGATGTAGTGATGCAATGGAAAGGAAAGTGTGGCATTGTAGCATGTCCTCAGGGAGAGGGACCAGTGGTAATATCTTACGATACAATCCAACATAGATCAGCGCTGGTGGAGCGAGTGCTCCGAAGGTCCAGGTAGGTCCTGCAGTGGGCAGTGGGAGGACATGGGGAGGGCAGGCCAGGATGGCGGGTGAGGGGTCATTGGCCTGCCAGTGCAGGGATGGGGCGGGCTATCGGCAGCATGCTCCGTCACCTTCCCGCCAATGCACCTTCCCGGGAATGACCAGCCTTAAGCCCGAGCTACATTGTCCACGGCTGCGTCGCGTCCGCGTTCCGTGCGTGTCTGGTGTCCCGCCCCCAGGTCAAACAACAGGCTCTGATTGGCCGGACGTAGCGTGGATACAGCAAAAGTCGAGCTGGCCACGGAACGTGGATGTGGACAATGTAGCTCGGGCTTTACACCAGCCCCTTGGATGTGTGCCAGACAAATACCTGGTGCACATCCAAAGAGGTCCATTGGGGCCACTGGGGCTTACTCCGGGGGAAAGGGATGTACATCCCTTTCTCCGGAGGTATGGCCTAGCTCTGCTGATGCGGGCCTGATCCTGTTCAAGATCCGGCACAACGCACTTTGATACTGCCCATGTTTGTATCACTACATATATTAGGCCCATTGGTAACTGCCTGCCAATGATGAATAGGTTATCCATACTGTGAACAGAATCTGAAAAGGTGCGCCCTCTCTCACAAATCTCTTTGTGCCTTGCAGTAACATGCTGGAAATTCTGGTGTACATATTTTTCTCTTCTTCGTAGACAACAGGAAATGGATGTTGGCAGAGTTAAGAAGTTACCCTTTGTGATGAACAACAAAGTGCTTTATACGGGTTACTGAAAACCTTTCCTCCTGGTTTCAATCCAGGCTACTTTTTTTTTCTTTTGTATGATAATGGGGGCCAACTACTGTTTGTACTTCTTTCTGTTGATAACTACAGCAATTCATGTAAGAGGTAGGAGGTGAATAGCTTGGTCAGCTGGCTACTTGGATATACATGGAAGCACAGTTCCTCTGACCTAAAGAACAAAATGAGCCTTGAAGGAAATTTCACTCATAATCGGTATCGTGAAAATGACTGAATGCCATATCAAGGCTACTTACATAAAGTATCCATTATTCGCCCTCGGGTACAATATACTCTTACCAGGCCTCAAAATGAACCTATCATCATACTGTGAAAATCCTTCCTCATAGTATAAAAAAAGTTGTAGGGGGCCATTTTGCAAAATGATGTTTTATCTTTGGAAATGGATGCCAAATGTTTCAAGCCTGCAGGAAGATAGAGTTTTGCAGTTGATGGGTCCCATCCCCCCTGCTATCCCTTCTGTATTCTGGAGGGAAAAATATTTATAAACTGCTCACTTTTCTTTACAATGTATGGATTCCAGTTTTCCTAACTTTAGCAAATACCCACTTAATTTAATACATTCTCTTTTCCTTTCGGAGTTTCTACTTCCATGTCTTCCAATTGTTTGCCTAGCTGGCACCTCATAGCTGGCAACAGAGTTCAAAGGTCAGCCTGGTCAGGATGGGCGTGGCCACTTGGCCAGTGCTGAATCTGGCTGAGCTCTGATGCCTCCTCTATGGCAGCTACGTACACCACCAATTGTCCCAACACATGATAATCTCTTTCACTTTTTGACACCTGAATAATCTGAGGAACCTTTAGCTGAATAGCCTTTTGAACCTTGACCATCTCTTTCACATTTTGATTGCCATAATAATAAGATTCCTGTACCATCATACCTTTCTGAGGCCCGTTTGCCCTTAGAAAGGTTCTGCGCATGCGCAAAAAAACCAAATAAAAGCCGTCGACGCGTTCGGCCTTCTCACAAAGCCCTCAACCGCCAAACTGGGCGGTCGCTCTGAGGAGGGCTTGTCCCGTCCTCGGAGCAGAGCCTCTCCATAAGCTGGTGACGCACCGCTTCTGGGGGGGTGCAGCAGCCGGGCTCTGGTGGGACGGGGGCGCTCCAGCCCCCCAGGCGCCGGGAGGGCTCGGAACGCCACTGGATAGAAACATTGAACAATACTAGTAAGAACATATTCAGAATACAAGAAATTGTCAGTTTCAATTGATTAGTTCCTAGAACCCATCCAAAAATCAGCCCACTCTGACTAGAGCTGAAATCCAGAGAATGCTATGTGCTATTATTTACCATTATTTACAAAATCAGCTCTTTGTCACAGGGCCCGCTGCCTCGCCCTCATCCCACGGGGGAGATTCCACATCCAGGAGTGGGAGTAGGACATCTACCACAAAGGCACCAAGCCCAGGGGAGGAGCGCTTCACAGGTTTTATTAAAGTAAACCAAAAGTCTACCAAAAGATGTTAACACAAAGAGGCACTGGCGTCGCTGGAGGTGGGGCGGAAAGCTAAGTTCTGCAGCTTTCCGCCCCACCGTTACTCTCCGGTACGAGGCGCCCCGCCCCCTTGTCGTAGGAGCCCATCAGCGGAGAGAAAGCAACGCGCAGGAGAGTCCCTGCTCATTGCTTTCTCTCCGCTGATGGGCTCCTATGACGAGGGTGCGGGGCGCCTTGTACAGGAGAGTAACGGTGGGGCAGAAAGCTGCAGAATGTAGCTTTCCGCCCCACCTCCAGAGACGCCAGTGCAAAGAGGGCTTTCTCAGCATAATTCTCTGCACCATTCTGTCAGCTGGCAGTTCCTTCAGTCTGAGACTGGCTATATATGGAAGGTCAGGTAGATGCTCATCACCCCCTGTCCATAGGGGTTGGTGAGGATAGAGCCCAACTAAGCTGGCACAACTCCAACTCCCAGGCTCTGGTTTCCACTTTGGCCAGGTCTCTCCAATCATGTCGATGAACTTGTACAAATGGTAGTCTAGAGCAGTGGTTCCCAACCTGGGGGTTGCACCCCCCCATAAAGCATTTGAATAATTGGCCCTTTATCGGGGGGGGGGACCTTTGGAGGACCAACTGAATCTGTCACTTTCGGATTTCGTTACCACCATTGTCGCAGAAGACCGGTAACAAAAAAGGGGTTGCTCACATACCAGGGTTTCCCTTCCGTGTGTTCAGTGGCAGCGGCGACAGTGAGAACTCGGAAGTGACAGGTTCAGTCAACTACGGGTCCTCCAAAGGTTCTCAACCCCCCTTAAAGGGGAAAATGGTTGGGAACCACTTGTCTAGAGCCTACAATAGGACCTACTCTGTGTTGATGATGGTGGCAAAGAAGCTGTACTTCTTTACTCCCATGGCAAATAGCAGCCCTGACGACCCCTAATCCAGATTGAGACTGTGTAGGCAAAGGGTTAAAGGCCCCTCTCCATACAATGTGGTCCAAATCCACAGGTCCCCTGATTAGCCTAGTTAGTTAAAAACAAATATACTGTATATGTCAGCATTAAGCAATTGCTTCACATAACAAGGTGTTTGACCCTGTCAACTTATAGCAAGTTCATGGCCGAGCTTGCTTGAACTGGGGACTTCCTTGCTCATATAACAATAATAATAATAATATACAGTATTTATATACTGCCTATCTTGTCATTGGATTTCTCCTCTGACTTTAATCCAGAGGTTCCCTAACTCCTGGGAAGGCCCTACGCTGCTCTAAGTGGCAGCGGGGCCTTCCCAGGGATTGCGCCGTCGCCGCCACTGCCGCAGCCGAAATCGTTCTTGTTACCTGCATTGGTGGGCAGTGGATGTCCGGCGGGGGTTGCAGGGAGCCTGCGGACCCGTCCGCAGGCCTCCCCAAGCATCGGAGCAGTGCTCCGACGTGATCGCAACCCACTTCCGGTTCCGCTGTAAAACGCTTGGGGAGGCCTGCGGAGGGGTCCACAGGCTCCCCGCAATCCCCGCTGGACATCCACTGCCCACCAATGCAGGTAACAAGAACGATTTCGGCTGCGGCGGTGGCGGCGACGGCGCGATCCCAGGCGCGCCGTCGACGTCACCGCGGGTTGTCATGCCCCTTAAGGGCATCGCAACTCTTTGTTCCCGGCTGGGGCATCGCAACGCCCCAGTTAGGGAACCACTGCTTTAATCCAAGACGGTGTACATGGGCAGGCTTTCCCACCCCCCCCAATGTTTTTTTTTTTAAAAAAAATATATAAATGTCCAATCTTTTGTGAACAGCTACATTCCAGGTGTTATCCTTCTGCAGTCTGGCTTTTTTCCGCTGGCCGTCACCTCCCACACTCGACCGACGCAGCAGGAGCTATCTCTCCACATAGAGGGTTTCACAGCTTTTTGTCGGCGGTGTGTCTCAAACTTGCCATTTTACCGATGTTCGGGCTTGCAAGGCGGCAGCTCTACCGACTGAGCCAGACCCCTCTGCCCATACACTTATCTAAAATTGCTGTTGAGCAGAGTAAGGGGTTAAGATAGTTCTAACGTGTCATATTCATTTCTTATAAGTGTGTAAGCTAATGGTGAATTACATGAATGTATCTTCTGTTTGGTTCACTTTCCGAAACAATAGATGTAAACTTTCCATGGCATAAAGCTCTGCTGAAATGAGTAGGATTTATGCAAGAAACCAGATGTGCTCTTGTGCAGCTCCCATTCATTATAATATGGCTCGTGCAGGAGAAGTCCTCAGTAGATTATGCCCCTTGTGGATAAGGTTTCTTTTCCAAACATACAGACTCAAGCAGTTTGTAGCAGCACTGGATATTTATGACAAACTCATGAAATTTTACAACTCCTTGTAGAGGCTGCTAAATTACCATCAGACCTTGTGCTGAATTAGTTCTGTTGTTTTATCCTTACAGATTCATTATATTTCTTTTGGCCAGGTACATGCTGAAACTGAAATTTTACCAAGCCCCAGATTAAGTAGCCATCTTGCATTGATTTCTCTTTCATGTGTAAATCATTACATTTAGATTACCAAAAAATGCTTTGTTTTAAAAAAACTTTTGAGAGTTAATGTTAGAGAGTTTTTGTGTCTATATATATATATATATATATATATATATATACAGAGAGAGAGAAAGTTAGTTCTTCCATAAACAGAAGGGCAGCCCAATCCTGTTCTAAAGATCCGCTGGGCGGCCTTGGCCATCCGCCAGATCCTGAGATCCGCCGCGGGCAGGCACCCCGCGGCAGAAAGTCTACTCAGGGAAGGGGACGCTAAGCAGTCTAATGACTTCATGTCATAAACTTTAGATCTCTTTTTCTGGGCAGTATATTGTAGATTGTGGTATATTGGCTGATTGCAGAAGACATGTGTATACTGAGGAGTTAGTGGTCTGCATAGATTCTCCCTGATGGTCATTCTGTTCCTCCACTATTGGGTTAGGCTTTGGGTAAAAGTGCTGAGTCACACTTGCACCTGTTAGTAAGGATGCCTCCCTTGCCATATCATGTCTGGAGATGTTTTGGACACTGAGCGAAGGTCACGTGCCTGTATGAGGCCCAGGGGAAAACATTAGCTACCTTTTCCTCATGAAACTGCATAAAAGGGGCCTTGAGATGCCATGTGTCATGTATCAAGCGTGACATGTGGACAAGCACAGATGGGCCACACGCATACTTGCCCACGAGAAGGACATGTCCAGTAGAAGGAGGCGCCACTTCTATTTGGAGGGATGTAAGAATGCTAAGTTGTGTTTTGTCTGTTTGAGGGAATTGTTGCTCATACAAAGTAATAAATTCCTGGCTTCTGTCTGTCTTCCACTGGTCTGATCCTTGTCTCCATATCAAAAAAGAACCTTTGCCCTTCTGGCAATACAATGGGCCAGCCATATTTCTTACCATTTGTTATGAAATTGCTATATTTTATGTGTGTTCTATTGTATTTTGGATATTTCCTTATGTGTGTAAACTCAATCTTAAACTGAAACTCAATAACCCAGTCTGTGTCCCCCAGAGCTGGGATGCAAATTACAGGCAGCTTGCTAGACAGAAGTAGGAGGGAATGCAAATTGGGTTCATGGCAGGTAAGACCAGCAAAACTGATTCAACAAGTTTCAAAGAGATGGAGTGAGTGGTGAGGCAACTGGCACTCCTCCAATCAGAGCAGGATGACATTGCTCCAGTTGAATGATAAACTCCCATGCAGATGGAAGTTCATTCTTTTCTCCTCTTCCAATCATCACGGGCTCCAACAGGGACCTCCGGACAGGGAGACCCACCAGTTCCGTTGGAGAATGCAAGGGAAGACTGGTGGTTCCAGCATCCAGGTACAAAGATAGGAATCAGTATTAGCCAGAAACTAAGATCTTATGTTGATTTTATTCTGTCTTCTCTGTGCCTCATAAGTGCATTCAAACTTCACGGCAGCAGCTCTGAGTAAAGTGCACAAGTGAGATTCTGCAGTGCCTCAGCACCATCTGTTGGCCATCTGTATTATTTTCACTGGTCTGTAGGTTTACAGTTCAACCCCCCCTTTTGCCCCCCTTTTTGCCAAAGTCAAAAACTCAACCCCCCCTTTTTACCAAAGTCAATGCTTCTTACCTTTGATCTTGTTCATTTAATTTTATCTCTTATTTCATTTATTGAACTGTTATTGAACCTTTTATATACTCTGAATTGCCTAGTTCTGGGAAAATCAGTGGATTGTCATGTCTCCTCATTCTGCAGGTTTTGATAGAGACTCCTCAAGTTCAGTATTGCTCTAGGAAGGGAGATCTGCCCAGGGAGCCCCTCTGGCTAGCCGGATTGTCTGGGCTGGTGGCAGCGGATTCCAACTACCAAGGCTTTTCCCGGGTAAGCTGCAAGTCCAAACAAAAGGAAGAGAGGGGAATGGGAAGGGAGTGAGCATGCTACCCTAGGTGCTATTACCCTGGATCAGTATGTGGTCGCTGGTGTCCCCTCTCTGGACCCTGACACTATTTGATTAGCTCTACTAAAGGCATCACCCTACTTTTGATTGTGTATTTTTCTTCAAATGCACCAAGACAGACACCAACGATTTTCTGATACAATAAAAAGAGAATGGGATTTTTTTTCCCTTTCCACCTTTGGTTGTAGCTACTGACGTTTCAGACTTCAAAGCTGGCTTTGTTTTTTCTTTCCCCTCCAAGGCTGTAATAGAATAGTGCAGGCGTTTCCAACCTGTGGTATGCGTACCCCTAGGGGTAGACGGACCACAGGCCGGGGGTATGCAAGACGCTGTCCCTTATCAACTGCTGCAATCAGCAGCTGATAAGGGACAGCTGATTTCTTCCGGGTTGCGGTGCGCCTCCCACCTGTGCTGCAACCCAGAAAAGGCTACAGCCCTGCCGATTTGGGAGGGAGGAACAGCCTGCCCGCAACACAACCCAAGAAAATAAGGCTACTAGCCTACACTGTCCCCTGCAGTACAGGCCTGCATCCTACCTTCTCTCGGCTCTGCCATCTTGAATCTCGTGAATCTCTTGGATTATCCTGGATTGCGCAACCCGGAGAGGGTATGCGAGGGGAGCCGCTCAGGGGGGGTACGCAGGTGGGCCTGCATGATTGTCAGCCATTCTAACCAATGGGAGCAGTGGATGTGCCAATTGCACCCATTTCCTGTCTATTAGATTAACAGTGCAATCCTGTGTAACTTTGCACCGGTGTAACAGTAGATGCACCGGTGTAAGTGCACTTATGCCGGTGTTAGTGCACTTACACCAGTGCATCTGCTGTTACACTGGTGCATCTACTGCTACATTGGTGCAAAGTTACACAGGATTGCGCTGTAACAGTGTCTCCAACAGCACTGTTTCACATAGCGCTTGACTTTCAGGGAAAGTGAGTGCTATTTGAGGAATTGCTATATATTTCTACAACTGATATTAAAAGCATGTGGAATGAAATTATTGCACATGAATGAATGGTACTGTATAAATCACATGCTTTAAGATATATCAGCCACATGTAGTAAATAGCCATTTATTCAGGCATCACACAATGGCAAGACATCAGCCTTGATTGACTCACTTGTCCACTGTGGATCAGTTAAATAAAGTCATTAATTAGGAGGACAAACATGCCAATTACATTCTACTTTGCTATCAACCCTAACATGGCTTTCTGGACTGCTTCCTGCTCTTTTTTTCTAATTGTAGTGAAAATATAACTTGAAATTAATTAGGTTTGAGATGCAGTAGAGAAATAAACATCAGGCCAGTGGAAGATACATTAACAGTCTTTTAGATAAAAGCATAATCAGGGATTGTGCAGAACCATAACTAATAACATTTCCTGCTTCTTACAAAGTAATATGTATGACAGCTTTATGATTAAATTTTGTTCAGTATGCTACAGAGGGAATTAAAAAGGAATTATTGTGAAGTGAACCAAATAGCTATATTAAACATTTCTACTCCTACACATAATCTTTAATATTTGTAACCATTTTAATTAGCATTGTGCTCCTATGTAATACTTGGGCACCTTTCGTTCCTGGTGCATATTGCAGACTTCTCCCCGAAGTTGGAAAAACAATTTCATTTTTTTGAGCCATATTATTAATTTGCCTTTCTTTCATTGTTAGTTGGATATAGATTTGCATATCATTAGCACAAGCAGAAATATTTATTTATTTATTTATTTATTTATTTATTTATTTATTTATTTCATGGGCATCTGTTTAAATTATTTCAGTACCAATCATACAATTGTGCAGCATTACATACCAGTATAACAAATATCACATATTTATTACATGTAATGCTATACACTTGTATAACTGGTACTGAAATAATTTAAATAGACGCCCATGAAATAAATTAATAAATGTCTGCTTGTGATGACAAACAAGCTATATCCACCTGTGGAAGTTACGTATGTGACTTGTCTGTGTATTTGCACATATTTGTATTTATAGTATCCATACTTTTGTAGTCATATAACTGTCAGTGCAATCCAATACATTTTTACTGAGAAGTAAGGTTCACTATGCTCAATGGGGCTTCGAAAGAGAAGGTCTCTGCTTAATCCTATCCCATGTCCTGGTCTTGAAAGTCCGACACGGGGCTGCTCAGTGTTGTGCCGGCCATTTAGCTGGTGTATCTCTGAGGAGACCCATTTCTGAGGAGACCCTCTGAGGAGACCCTCTGAGGAGACCCCAGGAGCTGGGGCTTGCAATGGGGGAAAATTGTCCCCCTCCCTTGAGGAAACCTCCAGCCCTGCGCTGGATACAGTGGAGCCTGTCCCGGTCCCCCTGCACCCCAGCTTTGGTTTTGGTTAGGATTGGGCTGCCAGATTGCATTCTGATCAATGACACAAATGTTTATGTCACAAGCCTTGTTTTGGACATTTACCAATCCATTATACGTAGTACTAAATGTTGCCATTTTTCAGGAAATACCATTTGTCAGGAAATAGGGATGGCATTTGATCCATAGCCAAAGGCCTTTGTCTGGCTTTGAAATTTACCAGTAAACGTCAGTCTGAAATGTACTACTAGCCTCCACAAATGTGAAGAATTATTGGTAAAACATCAATCAATCAAGTTGACTATTTTTTTTTTCTGATTTGTACTATAACACACACATACACTCAACTGTATGTACATATATGGCTTATGCACATCTGTCTCCAATATACAGGTGACTTCTACCTACCGAGTCAAATCTGCATGTTTCATGCATCTTTTTCCTTTTGCCCACGGCATATGTTTCAGATTGTAGATGTGTTCTCAATATTTCAGTGTGGTCGTTACTGACATAAGAAGGAAACCATAAATCAAACATATAACAAATAATCATCTTTGGTGACCTGATGCTAGAAATAAAACTCATATGGCCTAATCCTAGAAACTGCTGCATGAAAGACCCAAGACTTTTTCCCATTTTATCAGTGCAGTACCATTGTAACCCATTCTACGGAAGAGTTGGTGCTTCAATAAAATTAGGGAACTCTTTCAGGGTGCAATCCTGGAAGAAATGCCGGCGACGGAACGAGCGTTCCGTTGCCGGATGACGTCAAGAACGTGCCATAAAGCACGTTCGCGACGCCTTGGGAGGAAGGGAGGCCAGTGCAAGGCCGGCCTCCCTCACTCCGGCACTGGACCAGGACGCGGACGGCGTCGGAAGGTAAGTGCTCCATCACCAGCCGCATGGGTGGTCCAGCTGGGCGAGGTAGGTCTAGTCGGCCTGGGAGGGGACGGGGAATAGTTTCGACCATGTCCCCATCCCCACAGGGCCAGGCCACACCATTACATGGCTTCCTCTACTTCCGCCACCTATTTAACTGGTGGAAATCCGAGGAGGCCAATTGGGCTGAATAGACCTCCAGCCCGGCGCGTGCCAGGCAGCCCGTGCACAGGATCCACTGGCGTTGCTCGAGGTGGGGTGGAAAGCTAAGTTCTGCAGCTTTCTGCCCCACCATTACTCTCCTGTACGTGGTGCCCCGCCCCCTCGTCATAGGAGCCCATCAGCAGAGAGAAAGCAATGCACAGGGACTCTCCTGCATGTTGCTTTCTCTCCGCTGACAGGCTCCTACGACGAGGGGGTGGGGCGCCTCATACCGGAGAGTAACGGTGGGGCGGAAAGCTGCAGAACTTAGTTTTCTGCCCCACCTCGAGCGACGCCAGTGACAGGATCTGATGGATTGCTCTGCCCATGCTAGTCCATAATGGGCCATGTTGATTATATTCAATGTCTGGTCTTTATATCATATGTAGCAGCTGTGAAAAGGCAGCTGTGCTGTAGCTTGAATCATAGACAGTTTGTTAATGCTGAGCTATCCCGGAATCCCATCAAACTGCAGTGGCCAAAACCACAGAGCTTTTAAAGTCTTGCTGACTAAAGAATGTTAGATTATAATTTATAGTCACCAAATATAACTGATTCATTGGAGGCCTTGCATGATATTAATTCTGCATGTCCTACACAAATATTCTGAAAATCACCCACAGAAAACTCATAAGATATAATTCATCCAGACATCCTGAAGACTATGATTGCAGCCAGATGGTATCTGAAAACATTGGGCATCATTAGAAAAAGTTTCTACTTTCTGCTGATGATTAAAGAAATAATGCCGTAAATGCTTCAAGCACCTGTTATTTGTGCCACAATTAGATTTTTCATTAAAAGGCACAAAGTGAACAAAAGACTTAGTTTATAGTTTCATTATAACTAAGTGGTCCTTAGTGAATTGTAGTCCAATATGCTTTTTAATTTCTAACACTTAGTCTTTGCTTTCATAGGTGCTTTTAACTGTTATGCCAGTTAGTACGATGGCTGATCGTTGACCGTTTCAATAATTAGCCACATATTTGCTGGCAATAGCTTTATCAAAGGAACATTTTCTTTAATTAGCCTGTTGACAACTGACGGAATGGTAGCCTTTCTCATCATCATCAGATGCAACCAGTTCTGGCAATTTGTCTTTTCATATAGAGAACATAACAATGGTACTTTAGATACACACATGCATGCACGCGTGCGCGCGCACACACACACACACACAGACACACACACACACACACACACACACACACACACACACACTCTTTGCTACACCATAAATGCCAAGATGCATGATCAAGAAAATCATACTTCTTGGATTTTTACTGGTAGACTTACTGTGGTGTGCCTCAGGCTCCCTGAATTGCAAAGCCAAAAGGAGCACACCCTGCTCGCGATATCCAAGATGGTGCCACTGGGTAAAGAACGGCTCCCTCTTTAGAGACCTTTCGGCGGGGCCTTAAGACGTTTTTATTTAAGTTAGCATTCAATGTCTGACATGGTGGGCTGGCTTTTTAACAAATGGCTTTTAACAAATGTAAATATAGGTGACCCACTGGGGTTGTTTGTTTTAATTGTTTTAATTATTTGTTTTTAATTATTTTAATGTATTTATGTATTTTAATGTTTTATTGTAAGCCGCCTTGAGTGCCCTTGCTGGGAGAAAGGCGGGATATAAATTATTATTATTATTATTATTATTATTATTATTATTATTATTATTATTATTATTATTACATTTTAAAAGCGGCGGCAGCAGCAGTAGCTGGAGTCGTGGCCGGCTCGGATGCAGCCGGCCAGGCTCCAGAAGCATCCGCCCCCACCGAAGATGACAAGGATGATGGCAGTGATGGTGGCCGCCACCAAAGACAACAGGGACGGTAGTGGTGGCCACCGCCACAGACGAGGACGATGGCAGTGGTGGCTGCTGCAGCAGCCATGGCTGGCAGCGAAGGTGGCAACAGCAGAATGACGGCAATGGCAGCGGCGGTAGGACAGGTAAGTAAATTAATTAAGTAAAATAAATGAATAAATAAAAATTTCAGAGGCCCATTTTATTTCATTTTATTTATTTATTTATTTGTTTGTTTATTTATTGGGGGGGTCCCGGTTTAAAACCAGGAAAATCTGGTAAGCCTACCATTACTGGCAGTGCTTTTCTAAACATCTATAACATGTACACACAGCGGAAAAAAAACAATTATGTTCAGGGACCCAGTGTAATGGCCAATGGCATGACTATAGAATCCAGTGTAAGGGTCAAGGTGCACAAACGTTTCTAAATGATGTAGCTCAAAAATACAAAAAGGGGAATTCAAACTGGACCTAATTGAAGTAGCTCTCACACACGTCATCTAGAGAGGGAATTTTACAATGAACAATCATACACAATAGAGCCCTAACAGAAGCAGTTAGAAAGAGGAGAAATGAGGAGAGAGAAACACCTTAGAAGAAGAGGCAGTGAGTAGGCGAAAAACTTGGGGGGGGGGGAAGAAGGGACATATAGAGATCAGCTGGGCTTCCCAGAGGAACCCAGGTGAAGGAAGGTTCTGGTGTGCCAAGGAGAAAGAAGGGGGAAGGAAAATGACTAGAGGGATGCTAGTGAAAGCAAAAGGAGAAATGTTGTGGTGATTCCGGCCATGGCAAAATACAGCAGTTCAAGATGGCTCTCTGTAGGGCGAACCGAGGGCTACAGGCAAGGGGTGAACCTAGAAACTGGCATGAATGCACGTCACCCACTTGTGGTGGGGAAACTAATCTCCCTCATCAAATAGACACTCTTCACTGTCATTTGCCTCTCTGGTTATTGTAACCAAAGTCCCCTGATCTGGCCTGAAGCCTGGGCTGGACAAACCCAGACCCAAGATACCAAATTAACAGTGCAATCCTGCTCAATTTAGGTCTTGTGGAGAGAGCACGCTGCTGGCCTAGGGTGTCACAAAAGTGTTGTAAAGCACTTTCATAGCACCCTGGGAGTAAGCGGCGCTGAGGCTGGCACTGCTCACTCCGCCGCCAGGCCCGGTTCACACTGCCAGACACAGGTATGTCCTGTGCCGGGTGGCAGGAGGGCATGGGGAGGGCAAGGTGGAGTGACAGAGAGGGGGCGATTGGGTATACAGACCTGGGAGGGGGCGGGGATATCAACGGTGTGCTCTGCCGATATCCCAACCCGTTTCCTGAGCCTGGTCAGCCTTACATGGCCTCCCTGGATGTGCATCAGCAAAATAGTTGGCGTGCATCCGAGGAGGCCCATTGTGGCCGCCGGGACTTACAACGGGCACTGGCGTCACTGCAGGGGGGTGGAGCTCTAAGTTCCGCTACGGCTCCAACCCTCCGTTACACCGGAATGCGAAGCGGCCCCGCCCCCTCACCTTCGGAACCATTCAAGGCGGTGAAAGCAGCGCTTTCACCGCCTTGAATGGTTCCGAAGGCGAGGGGACGGGGCCGCTTCGCGCTCCAGTGTAATGGAGGGTCGGAGCCACGGTGGAACTTAGAGCTCTGCCCTCCCTGCAGTGATGCAAGTGACAACGGGTGTGTCCCGGCTCTGCTGGTTTGGCCCTGATCCTGCTTTACGCGCTGCGGCAGATCTTAGGCAGGATTGGGCTGCCCCACATTCGGAGGTAGACATGTGTGTTTGCATGTGTGTGGGTGGGAGCAGGATTAGCAACAACTTTGCCCGTGTAGCATGGTCTAAAATTGGAAAGGCTGGAGGACTCCTTGTGTCATCTCTTCTCTTCTCTTAGCCTGTACATTGTGTGTGAATAGGAAAGGGGAGTGTGAGTGTGGATACACGGATAAGCAAGACTATAAGGCATTTTTTTTTTCCAATCTTGGCTTCTTTCAAGTCCACATTATGCAGTGGGACAGTGTATTTGAGACATGTTCACTACAGTGGAACAGAAAGAGACACCTATAGACAGTGGAGTGTAAAATAAAAAAGGCAGAGAAGTGTGGTGAAGCAGGCTAAATGACAAAAACTTTTCTATGGTGTTTATGCAGAAGATGCTCTTTATTTTCTTCCAGAGGTTTTCTTCAGTGCGAAAAGCGTATATTGATTTCCTGGGCCAGCCATGATCCATCTTTAGAACAATGAGAACTGAACTAATGTGATAGTTGATAAAAGATAGTATCTTAGGCTGCTTTCATAAGACACTTGAATGGGGTGTTATAATTCCTGCATCTCCAAGATGTGTCACACTAACCTAGACTACGCATGTCCAAGTGCCGCTTTCATGATTTCAGAAAAAAAACACCACCTGCTATTTGCAGGAGAGACGACACTCCCAGAAGGTGAGTCTGTTTGTTACATGTTCTGTGTCAAAAGCAGGCATTGCTTTGATAATGCAGATATTTGTTCATCTGTGGCCAGTGAGGTGGTTTCTTAAGAGAAACTTCTGCATGTTACATGGCAATCAAACTGTTACATGGCAGTCAAAGAGGGAGTGGACTTCCAACCCACTGTTGAAGCCCTGGGAAGCCGTGGGAGAGACAGGGTTGCCATAGCTAACAGCATGGAGGTCTATGGTTGCTGACTGGACAGTCAACCTGGTGATGGATGCTGACGTTCCAGTCAACAAAGGTGTACTGGCTGCAGCACACCTCATCTCCACAGCTGCTAGGGTAAAGGTATCCCCTGCTCAAAAGCCAGTCGTGTCTGACTCTAGGGTGTGGTGCTCATCTCCATTTCTAAGGTCAATGAGCCAGCACTGTCCGAAGACGCTTCCGTGGTCATGCGGCCGGCATGACTAATGGAAAGCTGTTACCTTCCCGCCACAGCGGTACCTATTTATCTACTTGCAATTTCTTGCTTTTGAACTGCTAGGTTGGCAGGAGCTGGGACAGGAGTCAGGCGCTCACTCCGTCACGCGGCACTTGGGTCTCGAACTGCTGTCCTACCGACCTTCTGGTCTGCAGTTCAGCATCTTAACCACTAAGCCCCAAGAGCCCCACAGCCCCCACAGTTGCCACTCAATGCTTAAAGTTATTGGTGAGGGAGTAAGGCTGGGCAGAAGAGTCTGGCTCAGTTGGGAGAGCTGCTGCCTTCAAAACCCGAAGACCGGTGAACTTGATAAGTTCGAGACATGCCGCCGGCAAAAAGCTGTGAAAGCCTCCAGGAGGAGAGATAAGAGCCTCCAGCTGCATCGGTCGAGTGCAGGAGGCGCCAGCCAGCAGAATTGTCAGACTGTAAAAAGGATACCACCTGGAAAGTAGCCGTTCATGAAAGATTGGACATTTATATATATTGTAAAAAACCCCAAGGGGGGTTAGGACAGCCTGCCCATGTACACCGCCTTGGATTAAAGTCGGAGGAGAAATCCAATGACCAAGAAAGGCGGTATATAAATACTGCATATTATTATTATTATTATTATTATTATTATTATTATTATTATTATTATTATTATTGGTGAGACTTCCTTTGCTCCCTCAAATGATATGCACCTAGCAAACCCTCTGTCTCTTTACAGCATGCAGAATAGGAAAGTGTACACCCATCTGATGGATTTGAAAATAGCCACCCTTCCAGAGACTCAAAGGAAAATTGGCATTTGCCACGTTGTGTGCGGCATTCCCAAATTCACACAGTTGCAGATTAAAAGCAAGCTAAAGAAATGACACTTTAACGCCACTCACGGGCAGTTTTTACAGCGAGTCATCAACCTGAACCGTATTTTGCTTCCTCTCTGTTTTTTTGCAACAGGAAGCAGATATGGTGGACCAGAGGAACATGGAGACATAGCGGCTACATTACATTCTGAAGTTATTTTATCATTCCGAAGAGTGATGCCTTCTCCCGAGACAGGTGATAACAAATCCTTAACCTTTCACTTTCTCCCAGTCTTTTCTTTTGTCAGTGTAAGGATAGGTGATAATAACTTTATTGCTCTGTCGTGTGCTATACTGTGCAGAGCTGCCTGATTAGTATTGCTTTTGACCTAATGCCCACTAAAAATGAAGACAGAATTGAGTTCAAGATTGCATTTCAGAGGTGAAAAGACTACATTTCCCCAACAAAACCATGTGCTCCAATCTGTTTCCATCACAGGAACCCTGTTATAAGGCCTATAAAGCTGACTTGCTGAATTGTTGAATTAGTTGTCTAAGGAATGGCACATCACACACACACTTACTGAGGTGCATGGCCAAAAATGTGTGTCTGCTGAATTGCTATTTCCAGAATCAGGTGTGTGTGAGCCAGTAATTTATATCATGTTAGCAAGATGAGAGAGTAGCATGTACATGCATAACTCTTCTTTGCAGACTTTGCATCTGTCCGGTGCATTCATCACCTTGCTTTGGATCTATAAATACTCCATATTATCCATATTAGGTTTGACCGGTATGGAGCTAGTACTGGCCCAAACCCCCACACCATCCAAGGCAGTGAAAACTAAAAGTGATTAAAAAAACACACACACATGTAACATCAGTGAGGTAGCTAGCCACTGCTGCACCCCCGGTGATGTCACTAACCCCGCCCCCGCTAGCGATGTCATTGCGGCGGTGTTATGGCCGCGAAAATGCCCCCTGGCAGGAATGCCGCTGGGAAAAGATTGGTAGGAGCCTGGGCAGGCGGGCAAAACGTTTGCGGCGCCACAAGCCACATGGCCGTTTTTCAGCTGCCGAAATGCCACCTCACACACACACCCCACTTGCTGCCAGGGGCCCACCACCACCCTCCGCTTCTGTGTAACATGCACACAGAGGGGGAAATAATCCTGTGCAGCGATCCTGTGTAGTGAACAATGGCGCAGCTGTATAATTCTACACACTGAGTAGTATAGTTATCAACAATTAAATAGGCCAATATACAGGTTGATTACCCCTTATCCGGACATCTGAAATCCTGACTATTCTGAAATCCAGACATTTTGGGGGCTATGACTTTTTCAAAAACTTTTTCCAGCACCTGGCTGGCATAGTGCTAGTGCAAGGCATGCTAGGGTGCAAAAATATTTAAAATATTGTATTCAATTACCTTCAGGCTATGTGTATAAGATGTATATGAGTCATAAATGAATTTCATGTTTAGACTTGGATCCCATCCCCAAGATATTTCTCTCTATTTAAGAACAAGCCCTGACTGACTCACTGACTGATTCATCACCACCCAACCCAAACCCCTGGACCTAGAGCACCCACTAAGAAGGGATTTTTAGAAATTCCACCCCTAAGGGAGCGAAAAGGGGTGCAATGCATTTTCAGGGATTCCTCGATATCTCTCAGGCCCGATGAGATTTCTGATTGGTTTCGACTTACAAAAGTTACCCGTCCAAATGCTGAAAAACAAATTTCAGGAGTTTGCCCTAATCAACCTGGAAAGGGGTGAATCTTGATTTGGGGGTCAATTATAGAACCCTTCGTATCTCCTGTGTTTGTGGAGTTATAACAATCATTTTTAGAATGTTATAACATTCATTTTTGGTCTTTGTATAATCTTTAGAAGCCGTTTTAACGGGTTTTTTTAAATTTCACTCCTAAAGGGGTAAAAAGGCAGTAAAAGAAAAAAGGGGCGACATCACCACCCAGCCCCAACCCCTGGGCCTAGAAACATGAAATTCGAGGAGAATGGGGCAGCCGGGGTGTGTGTGGCCATTGGCCAGCCTGGGCTGAGAGAGGGCGAGGATATCGGTGGTGAGCTCCACCAATACCTTCAGCCCATTCCTGGGCCTAGCTGGCCTTACTCCCTCACCCCGAATGTATGTCAGCTTCAAAGCTGGCATACATCCAACGAAGCCTATAGGGCCATGGAGTTGCTTATACCTGGGGAAGGGGACGAATGTCCCCTTAGGCCGGCCGCCGCATCTTACACAGGATTGCACTGCTAGTGGAGACAGAGTGAGAGCTATAAACTGTGGTCCAAATTAACCTCACCATTTTAGACAGTGTAATGTCAGTGGAATGGTATTCAGATATGTGAAAGAAGATTTAAACTATATGACTCTTTCCCTGCCCCAAACAATTAAATGATTAAGGACAGCCATACTTGCACTCATCAGCTGATAGTTTATCTTTTTTATGAGTTGGGATCTCGTTCTTATTAGATGCAAATAAGGACATCTCATTCAAGGTGAATTCTCCTTGTTCTCCTTAAACAGTTTCTCATTTACTAAATGAGATTACATCAAAATGGGCCAATAGGTATAGAAAAGAGTAAAAGACCCAAAAAATGAATAAAGCATTAAAATCTCTGCACTTGGCAAAATTATTATTGTTATTATTATTGATTATTAAAGTAAGAAATGGTATTCAAAGGTAGTTCATTCTGGGAATAAAAGACCCAGATATAATTTCATTTCACAGATGGCATTTGTAAGTATAGGAGACTTTAAAACATACAGTTAGTACAATGGGATTTTTTTCCTTTTACCTCGACTGGGAATGTAAAGACCCTTTTTCATCAAATGGCACACAATTAACCATTTTACCTTGTTCACTTGAATGCAATCCTATTAAAAGAACATTCGTATTTGCAAAACTTGACCCTGTTTTTCAAATTCTTTCTCTCTTGACTGTGTGTGAGAGGAAATCCATTCAAAATAAGTCAGTGTTGAACCCAGTTTTGTAAGGGCAAATGTGTCCCTGTAGAAAATGAGACTTTGAAATCATTTATTCAAGGAAAGGCGTTTTTCGCTGCACTTCTTCTCTCCCCCTTCCTTTATGACATCAGCAAAAGAGAAACTCTATGATGTATTCTCATATGTCTTTCGTTTAACAATGCCCATTCATGAGCAGGTTGCATGTAGTTCACTAAACAGACACTGACATCCCAATCCTAGAGGACTGGGCTGCTGGCTGTAACTCTTTGCGACAGTGGAAGACAGTGGCAGCCACAGATAGGTCTAGCAATATAGGGGAAGCGCTGCTGCCTCTTGTGGCAGCGCTCAATGGCCACCGACGGAGCACTCCGTGCACTGTCAGCTGCCATTTTGAGACAACTTCCTCTGTCTCAAAATGGCAGCTGACAGCACACCGAGTGCTCCGTCAGTGGCCATTTTGGGAGCGCTGCCACAAGAGGCAGCAGCACTTCCTGTACATTGCTGGACCTATCTGTGGCCGCTGGAGCAGGTAAAGCTGCGGAGGGGAGAGGAATGGGGGTGGGGAGGTTGCAGGAGAGGGTGGATCCGGTGGCGATGGTGTGCACCGGACCCTATCCTCACTTTTGGCAGCCTCCCCACCCCTTTCTTCTCCTCGGAGTTGCACCAGCTACAGAGTTGGAACAGGACCGAGGAGACCCATTGCAGAGTGGGAGGCTTATGGAGGGGTGAGGAGATTTAATTCCCCTTTCCCCTCTGAAGCCTCCTGATCTGTCCTCCTGCTGGACACAGCACACTTCTTTTCGGTGCGTGGCTGCACCAGCAGGTGCGGAAGGATAGGATTGGGCTCATAGCATATTGGAAGCAGGATTAGGAAGTTTGTGGAAACTTACTCAAATGTGTGCAATCCTCTCCGTCCCTTGGTGGGGGAAGGGCCATAGTTCAATGATAGCACACTTCCTTTACATGTAGAAGGTCCCAGCTCCAATACCTGGCACCTCCAGGACGGGTTAAGCAAGATTCCTGTCAGAATCCCTGGAGAGCCACTGCCAGTCACAATAGTCAAAACTGAAGTCGATGGAAACGGTCTTACTCCCTATATGGCAAGTTCCTAGTGTTTAAATCCCATGCTCTATTTATATATATTTTAGATGTCAGCTTCACCCCTCCAAAAATACACAGAATATGAATTTTGTAATGTAAGATTCCCAATATGCAAATCATAGAATTTGTATTTTCAAATAGTCATGGAAGAACAGAAAAACCACATAATCTCTTTTAATAGATGCAAATATTTAAATGTATTTAAAGTGTGTTAATTTAAAAAAATGTAATTAAGCTACTCAGTAGCCATAATGACCTAGTGTGCAGAAGTCACTATCTTCCAGGAGTTGCTCTAAACTTGTCTCTTTTGCATATTTCTTCTTCTTCTTCTTCTTCTTCTTCTTCTTCTTCTTCTTCTTCTTCTTCTTCTACTACTACTACTACTACTACTACTACTACTACTACTACTACTACTACTACTACTACTACTACTACATCATGGCCTTTATGACCTTTAAAGATAAGACCCTTTTAAAATCATGGCAACTGCAGCACTAATGGGCCACCACATGAGGTATGCCACCAGGGGAGGATATGCATGCACAGGGTAAGTGGCCTGCTGGGCATCTGAATAAGTGGGCTGGTCACTTGCCACACTTTCTCAGGTATGGTGTGGCTTGGGCCAGCTCTGATGGGAGGCAGTCCGCCAAGGAGAGTAGCAGCACAATCCCCTACCCAGCTCCTCCACTGGTACAGCAGTGGTGCAGCAGTGGTGGAGGGAGAACAGGAGGCTTTGGGAGGGATAGGGGATTTAAATCGGAGGACAGTGCTGTAAGGGACATTGTTATGGAACACGTTGATACAGGGGGCATGGGTTAGCTACCGTGCTCCTGTCTCTTGTGTGCCCAGGTACACTGTACCTATTTCTAGAGGTCCAAGGCAGGCATTAAGGTGCTTAACAAGGTGCAAACGTTCTAATCATAGAGCTGCAGTATTCCCTGATTTCCCTTCACTGACGTTTCATTCCTCAGGTAAGCCAATTGCGTAGCAGTTATTTGCATGGAAAAGCCATCTGCCCAGCACTCGGATAACTTTTTTGATTCATCCCTTTGAAATGACTAGAAGCACTCTGAGTAAGCTTTGATTTTCGATGGGTTTCTTAAAAATCAGAAGCACATCTGATGTATTGTGTTTTTTCCTCAAAAACAAAATCTGACTTCAGTAGATTTTTCTCTCTCTAGCTGTTCTGTATTTGTATGGGGCAGGCTGAATTTTAGTTGCCAAAGGCCGATGACCTGTTAGAGTGCATAATCCATTAATTGACTATTTATATACGTTCTCATTGCTCAGACGGGAGGGATTATTATTTTTATTTTTTAAAAATTATACCCCGCCTTTTCCTATGTCGAAGGCAAATGCCCAAGGCGGCTTACAACAAATTAAAAAAACATAATTTAAAATACATAAAATAAGTTTAAACAATACACAACAAATTTAAAAAAACAATAACATTCACTGGGGGGCAACAGTATGGAGCAGAGAAACAGCATAGCAGAGCATCTTGAGATACAGGAGGCAGACCACAACCCATCACCCAAACGCTAGACGAAACAAAAATATTTTGAGCCCTCACCGAAAAGTCATGAGGGAGGGGGTGGTTCTCAGATCCCCTGGCAGGGAGTTCCACAGTTGTGGTGCCACAGCAGAGAAGGCTCGCCCACGTGTTGCCACTCCCCTAACTTGCGATAGAGGTGGCACCCGCAGGAGAGCCCCCTCAGATGACCTAAGAGAGTGGGCCGGAATGTATGGGAGAAGGCGGTCCCTCAGATATCCTGGGCCCAAACCATGAAGGGCTTTAAAGATCATTACCAGCACCTTGAATTGGGCCCGGAAATGAATGGGCAGCCAGTGCAGCCGCTGAAGCAGCAGTTCAACAGAGTCAAACCGCCTAGCTCCAGTGACCACCCGGGCCACCGCATTCTGCACTAATTGCAGCTTCAGAACCATCTTCAAGGGCAGCCCCACGTAGAGTGCGTTACAGTAATCCAGTCTTGAAGTCACTAAGGTGTGGATCACCGTGGTCAGGTCCGATCGACTCAAGTACGGCCGCAGCTGGCGCACCAGCCAAACCTGGGCAAACGCACCCCAGGCCACAGCTGCCACCTGGCTTTCCAGGGAGAGCTGTGAATCCAGAAGTACTCCCAAGCTGCGCACCTGTTCCTGCAGGGGGAGTGCAACCCCATTCAGAATGGGCAGATGACTCAGTACCTGCATCGAAGCTTCCTGACCAGTAGGACCTCTGTCTTTTCTGGATTCAATCTCAACCTATTAGCAGCCCTCATCCAGACCCCCACCACCTCAAGACAGCGCTCCAGGACTTCCACAGCCTCCCTGGAGTGAGATGGCAAGGAGAGATAGAGTTGGGTGTCATCAGCATATTGGTGACACCCAGCTCCAAATCCCCGGATGATCTCTCCCAACGGCTTCATGTAGATGTTAAAAAGCATGGGAGACAGAATAGAAACCTGTGGCACCCCACACAGTAAAGGGCAGGGCATCGAACAGGCGTCTCCCAGCATCACCATCAGCCAAGTAGGAACGGAACCACCACAACGCAGTGCCCCCTAGTCCCAACTTGGCCAGGCGACCCAGAAGGATACCATGGTCAATGGTATTGAAAGCCACCGAGAGGTCCAAAAGGACCAGCAGGGATGCACTCCCCCTGTCCAGTCCTCGGCGAAGATCATCCAACAGGGCGACCAAGGCTGTCTCCGTCCCAAAGCCCCGCCTGAAGCCAGACTGAAAAGGGTCCAGATACTCCGTTTCATCTAGTATCACCAGGAGCTGAGACGCCACCACCCGCTCAATCACCTTACCCAAAAAAGGCAGATTGGAAACTGGCCGATAGTTATTTAAATTGGAGGAATCCAAAGATGTTTTTTTCAGGAGGGGGCGCACAATTGCGGTCTTCAAGATGCTAGGCATCACTCCCTCCCGCAAAGATGAGTTCACAATAGGTACCACCCAAACGGCCAGCCCAACCCGTGCAGATCATATTAGCCAAGCTGGGCAAGGGTCAAACGGGCAGGAAGATGATCTCAAACTACAGAGGACCCTATCCACATCCTCAGGCTCTGTATAAGATGAAAAGAATCCATAATGATGGAATCGACAGATGCCGTAGGGACAACTTCTAGAACTGTTAAACCAGAGTCCAAGTCATGGCGAATCTGAGCGATTTTATCTGCGAAGTGCTGTGCGATCTCATTACAGCGGTCCGTCGAACACTCCAACTCACTCACTACCGGAGCTGAGTGGAGCAGATCCCAGACAACTCGGAAGAGCTCCACTGGCCGGCTACTCACAGATACAATGGTGGCAGAGAAAAAAGCCTTCTTTGCTGCCATCACCGCCATGGAGTAGGCCCTGAAATGGGCTCTAGCCCATGTTCAGTCAGATTCATCACAAGTTTTCCTCCATCGTTACTCTAGGCGTTGGCCCAGTCATTTCATTGCCCGCAGCTCCTCAGTAAACCAAGGAGCCGCCTTGGCTCGACGAGAAGGCCGTGGCCATTCAGGAGTGATCTGATCCAAGGCTCTCGCTGCCTCCCCATACCACAGGGCAGCCAGAGCATTGGATGAATCATTGACCTGGGAAGCTGGGAATTCCCCCAGAGCCCTCAGGAAACCATCCGGATTCAGCAGTCTCCGGGGGCAGACCATACAATTCGGTCTCCCAGCTCTGCAGGGGTGATTAAACGTTGCCAGTATAAAACTCACCAGATAGTGATCTGGCCAAGACAGAGGAGTGATCTTAACCTCCTTCATAGGCATAGGGATGGCATTTAACAGGTGTTTTCATTGTATGAGTCCAGACAAATATGTCCTAGTTTGTCATCAGCATATATGAGAGCTAGAGGGGGGAGGAAACCTGAAAGAACATGAAATAGACTCAAATGTGTGTTTTTAATTAAAGTTTGCCTTTGGGCACCTCTCTTGGGCTGTGGTTACTAACAAAAAGCTCTGCTTATAAATTACAATAAAAAATAAGGGGTCTGACTGTGTAACTCACCAAGGCTGTAATCATAGCCAGCTATTAATAACAATGTAAATCTTTCAGTCTCCTCCCCCACATCCTTAACCTTCAAACTATCTCCTTCCCAATAATTCAGAAACAGATGGGCTTTGCGGCATATTTGGAAGGTTAACAAATCAAAGACTATCTCAAATGAAGGGCAAGAGGAAGGAACGATAGAAACAAATCCTAATGACCAGAAGTTTCTATAGAAAGCTCTCTGCAAGAAAATTTCTGACATTTAAAGAACCATTGAGGGAGTAGTAACATGTTTCATCCATTGTAGCTCAGATAGTCATCAGCCAGGGAAAAATCTAGAAGTTTGGGTAATTATGTGTGAGGTAGACTCAGTGTTATATGGGAAATGAAGCCGACAGCTCCATGGGCACTTATGGCAGCTGAACTCCTGTTCTGCTGCCGTAAGTGCTGCAGTGGCATTGTAAGAGGTGTGTTGCTGCACTTTGGGGGCGCTGGCACAAATGAACAGAGACCTTGCACGCATGGCAGCAACTCCCCGATGCCATGCTGGAACACGTAAGGTGGCAAAGGGGGCTGATCAAGGGTAGGAGGAAGAGGAGCAAGTTGGGGCATTTCAAAGGTAGGTGTGGGTGGATCCTGGTGGCAGCACATGCCAGGATGTAATCCCCATTTTCCTGGCCCAACATGCCCCCTGCCTCTACTTGGACTTACACACAAAAAAAATAGCTAGTGTAGATCTGAGGACACTCATTCATATACAGGCAGCTTACAGGGGCTTATGTAAACACACACACACACACACACACACACACACACACACACACACACACACACACACCCCTCTCCCAGGCCATCTAGTTGCTCCCCCACCATTGCATGCAGAGTGTACTTCGTCAGCACAATTGCATGGCAGAAGATGATGGGGGATAGGATTGGTCTCTGAGACACTATGAGCCCCTAGTTCCATGCCAGCCCCTAGTTCCATGCCATTAAGACTGCTTTTGCATCCAGACTTTTGGCCTGAGTTTTCTGCAGTATTTCTTAAAGAAAATGGTGACACTGCTTTAGCACAATCGAATGTCTTGTACTGGAACCAGGATTTGGGGGCCTTGTGACAAAGTCCAGCAGTGGGTCCTCCATGGCACCCCCTCATTCACCTCTGATGATACATTGGATGCTATTGATGCCATTGGTAATGAGGTTTGGACCCAGCTTGGTCAGGTGGGCCTTCTGATGCGCATGGGCCTTGGCCAGTGCTGACTTGGCCAACCCTGCCTCGGCCAACCCTGCCTCCACGGTGCCATCCAAGATATGATCCCCACCGGATGCTTACGCTTACCACCCATCTTGGAAATACCGGGTCTGTCCCGGTTTTCCGGGTCTGCCCCCTCCTGCCGCCGCTGCCACTTCCACAACTCTTCTAGCCTTCCTTAGTTCTCCTGGGTGCTGCCATCTTGGATCTCACAATATCTCTTGAGATCCAAGATAGAGGCACCCAAACCTCATGAGAAATGGGTGCTGCCCTCTTGGTGCTCCACGCCCGCAAAAAAACCCAACACTATGAACATAGGCAAAGTGGCCTGGAAATTAAAAAAAAAATGAAAAAAATTATGGTGGGGGGAAAAAGGAAGAGGGTGTGCCCCGTTTTGGGCACCTCAAAATCTGGTAAGCCTACCACTGCTAGGATTACCAGTCATAAGTATAGGACACATGCTCTCATACTCACAGCTCCAGCCTGTCTAAGGCAAACAGAGCAGGACTGGCCTCCGCCACAGTCTTAGTTCGAGTGTTGTGTTTTTACATTTGTATCCAGCACTAGCCCTGAGCATCACAGATCAGTGATTCAGCATCACAGTAACCCCGTAAGACAAATTAGGCTGAGAGATGTGACTTGCCCAAGGCCACCATACAACAAGCTTCATAGCTGAGCTGGGATTTCAACTTGGTTCCTAATATCAGAACCCAACTCTCTAAGCACTATTATTTATTTAAAATATGTTTCCAACATAAAAGCCTTCCAGGTGGCTTACCCGTAGAGCTACGATCTTTTCAAATATCAAACATAATTAAATCTGAGACAAAGCAAACACACACACACACACACACACACACACACACACACACACACACACAGAGAGAGAGAGAGAGAGAGAGAGAGAGAGAGAGAGAGAGAGAGAGAGAGAGAGAGAGAGAGAGAGAGAGAGAGAGCGCCATTGAATTCAATAGGCAAGGGAACTTTCATTCCCTTACCTTGTGGCAAGCCTCTGTTGCCCCAATGGGTCTCCTTGGATCTGTGCCAGGTCTTTTTACTGACACAAGTTTGTGGAGAATAAGGAAAAAGGAAGGGGATGGAACGGGGTTGGGATTCAGCACACATTGGTGTCACCGAGATCTGCCCCTTCTTTCTACTGTTCCACCTCCTGCCTGCCCCCTCCCAAAATCTCCCCCATCACATTCCACCCACTCGCATCCACCCCCTGTCCTGCCATCAGCTCACCTTCGCTGCCGGAGGTAGCCAGCAGTGACAGCAGGCCTCCGGCACTGCCACTATTTGTGGCGGTGGATCCAGAATGGCCACCGCAGTATGCTACATGTGCCACCATACAGCCATTTATGACAGTGGAACTGTGTTCTGCTGTCATAAAGGGCAGCCTAGTCCTAGTTAGGATTAGGCTGCCCATCATGACTCTCTTCCTTAGTCCTGACTAGCTAAATTTACGGCAAAACCCACAAAGTTCAGATCACAGCTGGAAAGATCCTAATTGCCACTAAAAGCTCAGGTGAACTTTGCCAGATGTCTGAAAGGTAAGAATGAGAGTACCAAACAAATATACCAAGGGAGGGAGTTGCACAACAGGAATGCTACCAGAAAAAGGTCCTTTTTCCTGCAGTCCCCCTGTGAATCTCGGCTTGGCCTGCTGAGTTGGCAGGGAGGCAATAGCATCCTGCTGGGTGGCTGGGTGATGGTGAGCACAGCCCCATTGATGGATGGCCACACCAGTCAACTGGGTGGCAACACGGTGTCAGGTAATGCTAATGGCCGTCGCCCACGCTTGACTACAGGGCAGATAGGCCAATGGGTGGCAGCTGGCCTCAAGGGGTGAAAACTGGAACCATCCCTATAACCAACCCTCAAGGGGTGAAAACTGGAACCAGGCCTTGCCAGCAGTGAGGTGGGGAGGAGAGAGCAAGGAGAAAGGAGGAACCAGATGGAGAGAGGGCTACAAGGGTGGAGACCAGAGCTAGGGGAGAGAGAGGAGGGGCATACAATGGAGGGAAAATCTCTTTTGGACTCCAGAGGAGCATAAGGACTGGTTCCAGGGGGAACCAAACCCAACACCATGGGGCGAGGGTACTAGGGCCCCCAAAGGGAGGAAGAGGAAGGGCCATTAGACAAGCATCATATCATGCACTGGTAACACGTTTTGCCCACTTGCCCCCACGAAGTCATCAAAAGTATCTTAAGTGTCCACTTGAATCCAAGTCTAACAGCGCAATTCAGTGTAAATCTTGCACCGGTGTAACAGTAGATCCAATGGTTTAAGTGCACTTATGCAAGTGTAACTTGCCGTACGCTGCCGTACAGAGGACGAACACCAGCGTAACCCCCCTCGGACGACATGCATGCCCCGTTCGGACGCAGGATGGACTCCAGCGCAACTCTGCTGGCACAGCGGGCATTCCGGGGGTATCTGAACACCCCCGGAATGCCCCCTACAGCAGCGGAGTTGTGCTGGCATCTGTCCTGCATCCGAACTGTGCATGCGTGGTATCCGAGGGGGGTTACGCTGGTGTCCGTCCTGCGTACATCAGCGTACGGCAAGTTACACTGGCATAAGTGCACTTACATCGGTGGATCTACAGAGTTACACAGGATTGTGCTGTAAGTGCCTTTTCATTTGTACTCTATCCTTGGCTTTTTCTCCAGAACCCTCAGTAACTCAGCTCCAGCCTAGGAGTCTTTGCTTGGAATTCTCAATTCAGCAGATTAAGAGCAGACGTACTCAGCCTCTGGCCTCTCTCTTCCCCTTGGCATCATCAAATGTGTGGTGT
This sequence comes from Plestiodon gilberti rubricaudatus, assembly GCA_026170595.1. Classification (NCBI taxonomy): domain Eukaryota; kingdom Metazoa; phylum Chordata; class Lepidosauria; order Squamata; family Scincidae; genus Plestiodon; species Plestiodon gilberti. The sequence continues at coordinate 46,876,644 of JANXHW010000002.1, forward strand.
GCCTTTCTGAACCCTTTTCTTCCTCTCTCCCCTCTTATTTAATTCTAATTTCCCACTAACCTTGGGCAGGAGCCCAGAAATCTGCCTCTAGACTCCCTTGAATGTGGTGCTCTTAACTCTGAAATCATTTTGATTTCAGTTTTGGTCCAACTCCTTTACTAGTTTGATTTATATCATTTGACTGTACTCCAGTCTCACTCACTGATGGCAGAAACTAGTAAATTCCCTCACCTCATGTTTGGGTTACAAGCTGCTCATCCCAGTAGCATCACTGCCCTTTCTTGCTCTCACCTTTTCATTTTAGCAAGCCACGATCCCATCATGCTTCTGCATCTCAGTCTATCATCATTCCCATTTCTCTGCACCTGGTTGTAGACTTTTCTCTATTCCTCTCCTGCTCACTCTATAGGCCCTACAACCCCTTGGAATCCTGGAACGTTCAGCACTCTTTATATATGCTGAGTCACGGAGACAGTGTCCCCTCTGTGCTCCCCTTTCTCCTAGTGCCCAGAGCAGCACCAGCAAACCCGTCAATTTCAGCTATTACTGTGTTGCTTTACATACTCCCCTTCTTCCCTGTCCTAGTACATAATCCCTTCAACAAACCATGTATGTCTTTCAGTTACCCCTAGGATCTGACTCCCGGGTGGCGCAGTGGGTTAAACCGCTGAACCATGAGCTGTCGATCGAAAGGTCGGCAGTTCGAATCCGCAACGGGGTGAGCTCTCGTTGCTTGGCCAGCTCGTGCCAACCTAGCAGTTCCAAAGCATATTAATGCGAGTAGATAAATAGGTACCGCTTGCGGGAAGGTAAACAGCGCTCCGTGTTCCAGCCGCATGCTACAAGCTGTGGCAAGGAGAGTCATGCCGGCCACATGACCACGGAGGCATATTCGGACAACGCTGGCTCTTCGGCTTTGAAATGGGGATGAGCACCACACCCTAGAGTTGGACATGACTGGACTTAATTTTCAGGGGTCACCTTTACCTTTACCTTAAGTTAGAAGAAGGGTGCATCACAGACAACAGTCACAGTTCCCTTAACATGTGTGTTGCAGGAAATGATTGCATTGCTCATATGCATGACTCATGTGGTGCACATGTGGTGAAGGCTCACTGAGGTGGTGCCTTAGGTGGTGGCACCTGCAACTGTCCACTCACCAGCTTTCACCACACCTCCTCCTCTCTCAATTTGAAAAGAAGAGGAATGGAGTGTAGAGGAGATGAAAGTGGTGAATTAGAGTTAGACATACCATTCGTCCCGGTTTGGCCGGGACAGTCCCAGTATTGGGGTGTCGATCCCGGCCGGATCCTGGGGGGCCCTCAGCAAAAATAAAATTAAAAATATTTTTTTTAAAAAAAAACATGGTGGCCGCCATGTAAAAAACATGGCCGCTGCCTCCTTGGCTGTTTGTGCGCATGCGTGCGGCTTTTGAGAGCCGCACGCATGCGTACAAGCGGGTGGCGCAGAGTGGCAGAAGAACAGGAGGCTGCGGCTGCGAGCAGGCCGGGCCCGCTCTCCGAGCCGGCTTGCCTGCTCTCGCCGCTCTGAGCGGTGAGAGCGGGCAAGCCGCCGCTCTCACCGGCTGCCGTAGCTCCAAGCTCGGACCAACGGCAGCCGGTGAGAGCGGCGGCTCGCTCTCGAATCGCCTGCTCTCATCGCTCCGAGCTCAGAGCGGCGAGAGTGGACGAGCCGGCTGGCAGAGTGGAGCAGCTGCAGCAAGCAAGCAGCAGCAGCGCAGCGGCGAAGACGGCGACGGGGTAAGACAAATCTTATTTAACTGCTTTATTTATTTATTTAGCTCCTCGGCTAAATAAATAAATAAATAAATTTGTGCGTGCGCTTCGCGCGGCAAAAGGGGGCACACCCCCTTGGTTTCTCACATGATTTATTTAGCTCCTCGGCTAAATAAATAAATTTGCGGACGCGCTTCGCGCCCCCTTGGTTTCTCAAATTATTTATTTAGCTCCTCGGCTAAATAAATACATTTAATGATGCAATTTAATATTACATTGATTTTTAATTTATATATTTATAAATTTTAATTAATTAATTAATTGTGGGGGGTGTTGGGGGGGTGTCCCGGTTTAAGGTCTCAAAAATATGGTAAGCCTAATTAGAGTGGCTGGCACACCATTGAGTAACAGGGTGGGTGGGGGACTTGACATGCTGTCTCAGGCCCTGGAAGGTTTTGGGCCAACCTATCATTTGCCACAATCATAGAACCTCAAAAGGGAGCAGTTTTATGTGAATTGCCCCACAGACTTCTATATTTATGTATTTATTTAAAAAATTATACCCTGCTTTATCCCATGCTAAAGCAAATGCCCAAGGCAGCTTATAACATCAAAGATAAAAATATACATAGTTTTAAACGATACATAAAATAAATTTAAAACAATAAAATCCACTGGGGGGGACAATATAGAGCAGAGAAGCAGCAGAGCAAAACATCTTGAGACACACCCAAACGCTAGATGAAACAGAAATGTTTTGAGCCCTTGCTGAAAAGCCATGAGGGAGGGGGTAGTTCTCATGTCCCCTGGCAAGAAGTTCCACAGTTGTGGCGCCACAACAGAGAAAGCTCGTCTAGGTGCTGCCATCCCTCTAAATTTGAGATTGAGGTGGCACTCACAGGAGAGCCCCTCAGATGACCTAAGAGGGCGGGCTGGAATATATGGTAGAAGGCGGTCCCTCAGATATCTCAAGAAGGGATAAGAAGACATTTCCCTGGCCCAACAGATTTGACTGGAGGAGAAGTTGTTGCACGGCCAACTCAGCCATGAAGTATTTTTGTCCCTGTTGAAAATTTCATGAGCAGAAAAGTGGAACAGCTTTTCAAAATCCCTTGTAGGAAATTTCAAGGAGGGGGGGGGAGTGGAAACAGAGTTTATTTCTATAAGTTCAACTTTTTCAATAGCCTCCAGTAATCCTGTGGCAAAATTATAGAAACAACAGTGTGGGTGTTAAGACTAATGTTGATTTTTTTAAAAAGCTGTACTTACTGATAAGGAAAACCAAATGAAATATTTTATTCTATACTAAATTACACAGTTGGAGAAATGTTCTTTCAAATCTTATCCGGGGGGGGGGGGGGGAGAAGAGCCAAATGGAGACCAGGGAAATCATGTTGTTCACATATCTTTATGGAACGCTGAATGTTTTAAATTGTAAGCTATAAATAAAATATCCTCTTTTGCTTCTGCAGGATATCAGAAGCATTCACACATTCACCAAACTAGACCTTTGTAAATGTGTGTTTCATATACGTCTCATATATAGTATTCAGTGGATAATCCCAACCTTGAAGGAGATGTTGCCTGCCAATTATTACATAGTCAATATTTTATTTGTTTATTTCCTTTTTGATTAAAGGCACACAGGAGACATGTATTACATATATGTACTTGGTGCTAGGCACCTGCTTGGAGAGCGAAGTAACATGGCTTTTTTCAGGACTGATAGCAAGAGGCTACAGAACCACAGACCAGGAAGGCCACACTTTTTATTATTCCATGTAAATCCAACACCACCCCTTAATTGATATTGTGGATTTCAAGAACCCCCCCCTCCCCATGCTACAGAGGCTGCTGAGCTAGCATGGTCCTCATCAGACCATAATGAAGCTCATTCTAGAAGTCAGGCCAATGAGCCAACAGACTAAACTCACCCTCAACTGGCTGACAAAGGCCAAATCAACAGGGGTCTTTAGCTTACAAAAGAGGATTTGCTGATTGAATCACCCCACCTAAGAATCCCATAGGATTCTATGGGCCCCACAGTATGGGTTAAAAGCCTATAAAAACCCTGAGCACAAGGGTTGTATTCTTTGTTCCATTGTACATCTCATTGTTCGTTTCACTGTCTCAAGCCACAGGAGCACTGGGAAAAGTCCTCATCAGGGCTGAAGTCTCCATCAGAGACTTCAGACACCAGTGAAGAGTGTTTGTTTGGTGGGAGAGACCAGCTCCCCCACAGCAAGGGGGCGAAGTGCATTCATGGCCTGCTTCTAGCCACAAATGTTTGCAATGGCCTGAATCCCCCAGAACCACTGGCATCGCTGGAGGTGGGGTGGAAAGCTAAGTTCTGCAGCTTTCCGCCCCACTGTTACTCTCCGGTACGAGGCACCCCGCCCCCTTGTCCTAGGAGCCCGTCAGCGGAGAGAAAGCAACGCGCAGGAGAGTCCCTGCGAGTTGCTTTCTCTCCGCTGACGGACTCCTACGATGAGAGGGTGGGGCGCCTTGTACTGGCGAGTAACGGTGGGGCGGAAAGCTGCAGAACTTAGCTTTCCGCCCCACCTCCAGTGACGCCAGTGCCCAGAACCTTCTTAATTTCCTCATCTTCCTCACTTTCTCTGTCCTTCCCTGCACCCCTACAATCCTACTTCCTGTCCCAAGGTTCCTCTGGTAATCTCAACTATCGGTAATTTTTCTACATCCCTTCTCCTCCCATATTTTCCTCCTCCTTGCTCTGCTCCTCCTCCGTCTTCCCCTCTCCTCATCTCTCCTCCTTCTAACCGCTTCCTTTAAGGCTTCGTCACGCATGAATGTTAGAATTCCCACTGTCTAGACTGAGTAAGTGTGAATGAGCTATTTCAGTTAGGCCCAGTTTGATCCCTGTTTTGGGTTTTTGAGCACTAAAGTAAATGCACACCTTCACCCTTGTCTCCCTTGCCCGTTCCCTGCGAAATTTTGCAGCTGTGCCATTGGCCACAGCACAGGATCCCCGCACATGATTGCTTTTCCTCTGTGTGTGCATGTCACACGTGTTTTGAAAAGCACTGCCAGTAACACTTACTTACATCTTATGGTTTTCCTACCCAGAGTTCACTGGAAAAGCAGAATGTGTTCTTTTATTGCAATAGCATACAGTAACATGCTTCTCCAAGACATTTGCACACATGCTTCTTCGGGGTGCATATGTAGGTTTTTCTCATTTTAGCACTATTACAACCCAATGGCAAGTTGATATGAAAGATCATAACTTATGCAACCCAGTTAGCTTCATGGTTGAGGCAGGGATTGGAAACCAAACCCAATGTTTTAACCACCATACTATAGGGATTTCATTTCTTTTAATCAACATCAGGCTCACTCCTGGGACACGTGAAACAATAACAAAGAACATGTGCAGAATGATCACCAGTCCCTTTACATCTGGGATTCAATGCTTGTGTGGCTTGACCTGATTCATGGTAGGAATTGAACACAGCCACCACGATTTTGGCTCTGTGAAATCACCTGCAAGTGCCTACAAAGCATTAAGCACATTTTCGACACCCGGGTAGTTAGGGCCGCTGGCATGCAGGCTGGCAGCCCTTGCTACACCTCCTCCCAGACCCTGCAGCCTCCAGTGCAGGTAAGAAATATACCGATTGGTGTAGGGGTGGGGGGAGAGCGGGCTGGGCGGCGAGAGAGGGTGGCCATTGGGCAAGCCCGGCCAGGAGGGGACGGGGATATTGGTGGCAAGTTCCACCGATATCCTGCGTCCGTTCCCAGCCTGGGTGGCCCTTACCTCATCGCCCTGGATGTATGTTGACTCCAGAGCCGATGTACATTCTAGGAGGCCCATTGGGGCCGGGAAGCCCTACATCGGGGGAAGGGGACGAATGTCCCCTTCTCCCAAGTTGTTTCTGGACTACGCCGACGTGGCCCGGGAAGGGCGCAGGATACTGCGCCCAGCCCTATGGGTCGGTCGCATATCCTTACACAGGATTGGACTGTAATGCCATTAAGTAGAAAAAACAAATGGCATGTTCATTGTAAACCTACGTACCCAATCCACAGGGCCATGGGCTGTGTGAACTACATGCATATAGCAGGGCTACTTGATTCTGACACTCCCCAAGAAGCCCTGCCTCAAACTTCAGGCAACCTTGTGAAAATGCTTCTAGGAGCTGGTTGAAAAGAATGAGAAACCCTGGTGCAAATGCCTAAGCAGACTTTCCTAGTGTTGCTGGCCTCATGCTTCTACATGCTTGTCTGGCAGCCTCTAACGGGTGGTTTTGAATATCCAAACATGAAAATTTAGCACGTACCATTTTCACTCTCCACCTGACGAACAAGCTATAGCTCATCTGCAACAAGTTGAGGAGACTGAGCAAGGTCATCTAAGCAGCCATTAAACGAGCACAAAGAAAGCACCATTACCATTTGGAAATGGATGGGCTGGCAGTTTGAACTGAAACGGCTCTGCTGGCTGACACTCAGGTTTGGGAAATCGGCCATTAGAGAAATATGGTTTGCCAAACAGGGACTAGAAAAATTGGCTCCTGAACCAGCTGTTACTACTGACTCACCTTATTAAAACAGCTTGCTTGGCTTCCACATCGCCTGACACCTATAATTCTTTTCAAGGTCCTTTTCATCAACTGCAGCAGATCTATAACTTTGCTGGGTGCAAGGACCTAAATCACATCTTGTAAAGAGAAAGCATTTAAAAGAAGGCAAGTTTAAAGAAGAAAAAAAAAGCCCTCCAGGAAAACGTCAGAAGTGGCATATGTAATTGTATAGTCAGTATTTTGGCAATGCTGAAGTGTATAACTACAGAGAAGCAGAAGGATGCTAAATGTTCAGCTGAAGTCCAAATGATATCTTGCTGTGATTGCTGAAATGTCATCTTTCTTGCCTTTCCCCATGCTATTTTTTCCTTCTTTGGTCAGTTTAAAATGCCTCTGCTAAAGTCACATTTTCTTCCTTTATGCAAAGTTAACGTCAACTTTCTTTTACATTGAAAACTGGTCCGATTCTCTGTCACTTATCCATTCTGAAGGTTTTTGGAGGGTTTGTGGGTCTACTCAAATCTCCACCAGCTCTTTGGCTGGCTCGTGTCTGAGTGGAACCGAGGGAGCATGGTAAGGTTGGTTCGGTGCTGAGAATATAGAGATTTTTTTCCCCTTCTCTCTGTCTCCTAATGCAGTAACTTGGGGGTCACCCAGTGAAATAGATCAGTGATAGATTCAGGAAAGAAAAAAGAGAGCACTTTTTGATAGACTATATAATCAACATATGGAATTCACCGCCTCGGGATGAGGAGACGACTGCTGGCTTCCATGACTTTATAAAGATGTTAAGACCAATTTATGGAGGCCAGGTCTAACAGTAGTTTGTCGCCACAATTGTTAAATGGAACCTACGTGCTGCCTCTGAATATTTATTATTTATTTATTGAAAACATTTTTCTCCTACCCTTATGCCCCCCAGAAGGGGTTCACAAAAAGAACAATTTTTCTTTCGATATATCTCCCATAGGTTCCGAACAGGTTAAAGTAGTTTTTCCCCCACACGTTTTTCTCCTTCTCTCCCCCAGAGGCATGTTTCTTGGGGACACTAACTTGAATACCTCTTGCTTGCAACCAAACAGGGGAGACTGTTGCCTTCCAGTTGGTTTCCAAGAGCATCTGGTTGGCCACTGTTCTGGCTTTTGTAATAGGCGCATGAGAAAGCAGCCCCTCTGCTTCCTTAAGCCGGGGCCTTTCATAGCCCTGTCTGACCCTGTATGAGGCAAGGTGGGGAAAATAAGTACCTGATTAATGCTCTGGGATTGCCAAGATGGGGCCAAGGCACAATTAGATGAGTGCAAGCCCTGAAACTAGCATTCTGGTCAGGGAGGCTTTACACACCAACCCACCCAAACGTGGGGATTGTCTGAGACAAGCTGGCCACCTGTTCGGGAGCCAGTTGGGATATTTTTGCTTTCTGCTTTTTAGCTGTTGGCAGGAGGTTTTTTGTTCACCTACCCCAGACTGTCTTTGATGTGTTTTTAGACAGGGTGGTCACTGCTGGCAGGCATAGTGTGGGACAAGGAGTAGGATTAGGGATCTGGTGTGTACACTAAAGGAAGGGTCAGGAGGTGAACCAGAGGCTCTCAAGAGGCTGGTTGGCCCAGGAATACAGGCTGGTGACCCCTTGGGCATGAATTGCTAAGTCCATCTCAAAGGCTGTCACACTTGAGATGGGTGGAACCATTTGGCTGCCTTGATCCCCTTTGCAGGGGTTGATGGGGAAAACCTGGGGTAGGTGAGAAGCGACCTCAGGTTAGAGCCATAGTGCTAACGCCCAAGGGAGAAGCAGCAATTCTGTAGGTCTCGTCCAGGGTAGGTGCCTGCAGTAAAGTGGGAGGAGATCTATCTAGATAGGAACCACTGCAGGATGCGTTGAAATTGATGTTGTAGTTAATAAAACCCCATTTCCAACCAAAGCTGGTCTTTATGATGGGGTACCAAGGCAAAGCCATGCTTGGAAATACAGTAGCCAACTATGCCTTTGGAAAATCCATAAGAGAGACACATAGGCAAATAGATCTCTCCTAGTGTGGCTTTCTATCCATGGATATTCTGAGACGCACTTTTTAAAAGTCCTTGTGTTCTTTTTCTTATCTAAGGATTGTGGTTAAACATCTCTAGTGTTCTCTTGTGTCTGTAAATGAATGACCTTCCAGGACACTGAAGATGAAGTAAATAAATCCAAGGGCAATCTGCAATATCTTTTCATCAGCACAGTGCCTGCCCTTCCCATGCTTGAAATGAGAAGAGAGTTATAGGGTTATTGGTCATTTGAAAGGCTTTTGCGTCAATACGCCTTCAGACAGAGTAAAAACGTTGAATTGCTTAATATTTCTCCATGCCAGTGTTGACCTAGGAAGGTTGCAGATCACCAGCATGTAACATTTGAATAAGCAGAAGGAAGCATGGATAGGAGGCAGAGCTAAATGCTCTCTGCTGATATGACGTATTTATTATCCAGGCATGCTGTCACTGGAGGGAATACATTTTGCTAAATGGGTTTGTCTAGCAGATGAGAATTACAGCAGTAATGCAAGGGATGACCCGAGGTCGATCTTTTCTTTTTCCTTTTTTTTTTTTTTTGGCTGTCCTGTGATATCAAATAGAAACCAAAAATAAAAATAAAAAAATTTAATCCTGAAGAGCAAAGCTTTTTAAAAAAGGATAAAGAGTCAATAAAACCTAGAAACATGATGGCAGCCCATAAAAAACAGAGCAGTCCTTCAGAAAAAGGGAACCAAAAAGAGCAGGACTGGTTTATTAACAAGAGACACAGCATAAAAACCTCCAAACAGCACTTCTCTGTGTGAGAGATCCTATTTTTAAACAAGAAGATCAGTAAAACATTTGTCGGTTTGTTTATTTTTAAAAAGTTGAACCTCATCTTTCTCCTTTTCAACTCAGGGCAGCTTACAAAAATGGAAAAGTTTACAACTGGCAAAATGCTAAAAAGTACAAAACGGGAAAACTAAACACACATGTTCATCGTCATTTATAGCAGTGCAGCAAAAACTTGCTGAAAAAGACAAATCTTCAGCCAGCAGAAAGGGAACCTGCCACATCTCCCAGGACAGGGAATTATGGAGGACAGGGGCCACCACAGAGAATGCCCTTTCATGAGTAACTGTCAACCACAACTCAGAGGGATGAGATGCCTCCCTAAGAGATCTTAGAGGATGGACAGATTCCTGTGGGAGAAGGAGGTCCTTGTGACACTGTGGTCCAAGGCCATATAGAATGGCAGTATGGCCATTGGCAATGGCCAGCAGCTTGCATCGTGCTCAGAAACATACCAGCAATCAGCGCAGCTGCATCAACAATTGTGTCACATGGTCATACCTGATAGCACCCAGGCAGTGGAATTTTGCACCAGCTGAAGTTTCTAGAGGATCACCATGGGCAGCCCCACATAGAATGTGTTGCAGTAATCTATATGCAAGGTAATTTAGGCATGAGTAACAATAGGCAGATCTGACTGAGAAAGAAATGGCGGTAGCTGGCGGACCTGTTGAAGCTGGCCCTGGATGAAAGCACTCGGGGCATAGCCATCACCAGGCATCCAGGTGCAAAGTTGGATCCAGGAGTACTTCCTTCCAAGCTACTCATCTGATCCTTAATGGGGGAGAAGAACCCTGTTAAGAGCAGATTGATAGACCATCATTGCGCCTGCAGCGCTTATGACCAGGAGAACCTCTGTCTTGTCCAGGTTTAATTCCAACTTGTTAGCCCTCATCCATTGCTTCTCCAACTTCAAGAATGAGTTCAGGACTTCCAGTGGCATGCCTACACCCCCCATGGGGGGCGCCAAAGTGACACCCCCCCACATGATGCCACAAGCTATGCCTCCTGGGGGTGTGATGTCATTTTCGCGCGCCACCACCAAATTTCGGCGGCAGCACAGCTCGAAATGCAACCCCCTCAATTTCGAGGCTTTGGGGAGCCAAACGGCTCCAGGGCAGGTGGGACAGTGAAAAAAGGCACAACGTCAAGCCGACAGGAGAAAAAAGACGACGGGAGCGGCGGTGGAGGGGGTGACCAGGCGACGTGTACCAGAGGCAAGTACACCCGCCACCGCTGCCACATACACCCTCCGCCCTGGGGGCCCTGCCCCCCACAACCACGCCACTGAGAACTTTCATCATCTCTTTGGCTGGGAATGGCTGGGATAATGTTGGGTGTCATCTTCATATTGATCCTGGGACTCCTGTAGCAGTTTCATGTCGATCTTACCAATAGCCTGGGGAACAAAATGAAACTTTTCAGGACACAAGTTCCCCCAGAACCACCTTCTGGGACTAATTGCCCCCTACGCCTACCTCAGTCAGCCAGTTCAGAAGGATACCATGGACAATGGTATTCAAAGCTGCTGAGAGCTCCAGCAGAACAAGCAGGGATATACCTTTAAGATGAGGCTTTTCCTGCCCAATGCAGGAAAAAAATACATTCCCTGCATCCTTTTTTTGTCTGCTTTTTTCCAAGTAATTGAGTTGGAACCTTGTGTGAAATGCATTATGGGGTGAACCTTTAGAATAATATGTTCAGAAAAAAAGACATACTAAACACAACTACATTCCATAATTCCGAGTTTCTTCCTTCTGGCTGGATCAAGTGCCTCTGTTTAATGCTGCATGTACCATACACTTAGAGACATCAGTGGTTCTGTTCTGTTGTTTAAGATTAACAGGAGCTTGGCTCTAATGGGTTGTAGTCTGTGTTTTAGAATCCCTCAAAATGACTCAAAGATCATTAGCTGAATGAACTCTAATACAGGCTGCTTCACAGACAGCAGCATCACAATACGTTAAAAGGCAAAACCGTACGGTAGTTATCTTTACAAGGGTAAAATGAGAGAATCTCATTCATATGAGGGGGAGGAAATTAAAAAGTAACATGCAGTATGTACAGCAGGGCTGCATTATTTATTTATTTGCACAACATGACAGCCAATGATATTTTCTAGGGGCCAAATAGCAAGGGAAACCTATTTCCTCAGTGACCCCCCCCCCAAGCAAATACAACCAATACAACCACTGAGAGGCAACCTCAGGTTGGAGTCAGGGTGGTTTCACCCAAAGGGGTCTGGATAGATTAGGTATCTCCTTCAGGATAGGTGCCCGTGCTTACGGGGGTGGAGTGTCTTAGCCAGGACTTGCTGCAGTCATTAATTGATTATTTTTTCAATACAGTAAACATGGCCCAATTTCATTCCAAGTCACCTTGTCTTGTGTCTTTTTCTACCTTCACCCAGGGTTACTAGGAATGTGTGTGGGGTGTGTGTTTGTGTGGCTATATACAAAGGGGCTCTCTCCTCACCTTTTAAAAAACATGTGTAGATTGGAAGAGGAGCCTGTTACGTTGATGATGTTTCCACAAGTGCATTCATACACAGGAGTCCTGACCGGAGTCAGATAGGTTCAGGGACTGCCCATCACAGAGCCCAACTGGCTGGGCCAGCCCTTATACTCTCTGTACCATTGGCAGTGATAGCACTCACTGTATCACCTGGTCACAAATGGGGGGCCAATGTCAAGCTTTGTCTTTGAATCTCCAGCAACTGGGTGATGGCACTATTCATAGCAGCCCTATAATATTTGGAAAAGGCTCAAAAGGCTGTCTAACCTTGGTTGTAATGTAACACCACCACCGTTATACAAGACTTACTATTCTCTGGTTGCTTGCAGCTCATCCTGTCAAATACAGAGCATGCTCTGCCACTAATGGAAAACACAATGCATTGCAGAAGATGCCTATGGAACAGATAATTCCAGATGACTGAAGCCATTCAGAAAGAGAAGAAAAGATGGAAGAAAACAAGATGGCCCTAGTCAATCATGCACCGTTATCATCTAGTAGGGCAAAGAACTATGTCCATTGTAAGAAAATACCTTCAAGATATACTGTAGCAAATATATGATGTGAGCAACTTTGGATGTTAACAGTACTGGGAGTCACCAACAGAGAGGCAATAATAATCTAAAAAGATAAAGTTGGAAATTCAAACAAAGCTGCTCAACATCAGAAACAGAAAGTCAATGAAAACTAGTCAAAGTAACCATATTGGATAATTGAGAAAATGGATGCGGACAATTACATAACTCTCCTCTTTCCTTAGAACTTTCTTTAATGAGAAAGAAAGCTTCCCAGAATAAGAAATCATAAGAAGAACATAAGAAGAGCCCTGCTGGATCAGGCCAAAGGCCCATCTAGTCCAGCTTCATGTATCACACAGTGGCCCCACCAGATGCCTCAGGGGGCACACAAAACAACAAGATACCTGTGTCCAGTCGCCACTCCCTTGCACCTGGCACAGAGAAAACCTATTCCTACAACCAGGATGTTGCTTTTCCCCATCATGGCTTGAAGGTGTGATGGACTTTTCCTCCATAAATCTGTCCAATCCCCTTTTTTTTTGCAAATCATTGCAGTACTTAGGCTGCACTAAGCACACTTACCAGACAGTAAGAGACCAATCCTATTATCCTCCCCCCACCGATGCAGCGGCACCGAAATGGCAGCGGCTGCATCCTCTGTGTGTGTGTGTGTGTGTGTGTGTGTGTGTGTGTGTGTGTGTGTGTGTGTGTGTGTGTGTGTGTGTGTGTGTGGTAACTCCAAGGAGAGGAAAGGGGCTGGGAGGCTGCAGGGAAGGGAGATAGAATCCGGTGCGGGCCATCCATGGTGGATCCTCCCTCGACCTCCCCGCCCTCCATAGCACTCCCATTACGCCCTCCCCCTGCCCCCATTCCACCCTTCCCCTGCCTCCCCATCAGCTCACCGTGGTCGGCACGCGTCTGGGCATCCTCCAGCGTGCCCGGGAAGGTGGAAGCCTTCCCACCTGCATCCCCGGCAGCACGTTGGTCGGTGTGCTGTCGGGGAGGCATTTACGACTGGCGCGGACTGCTTTACGCAGTCTGTGCCAGCGAGGGAGGCCTGCCACCATTGGGCGGCACGCATAGGATTAAGCTACCCATCCCATTGAACAAAGAAGGTCTTACTTCTAAGTAAACACGGATAGTACTACACTTTTAGAAAGCTATTGTGAGACTGCTATCAGCAACACTTAGATTTTAATTGACCTTATGAAGCCACCTTAAACTGAGTCAGACTAGTGGTCCATCCATCCTTCCAGCATTGTCTGTTCTAACAGCACCTCTCCAGAGCTCGGACCTGTTTCACCAGATGGAGATGGAGATGCCAGGGATTGGACCTGGGGCATTTCAAAGACCTGAAAAGACCACAGAGGCGCAGCTAGCCAATACCCCATGATTCTGTTCTTTCCGCTTTAAAAATACTTTATTTAAAATGGATGCTGCTCTTTACCTTTTGCTCCTAGAAGTATTTCTGGAGTCACTATTTTCATCTCAAATATGTAAATAATGTAATCATTACTTGGTTTAAAACTGTTTTTATTTATTGTATGCTTTTACTGTTTTATGTTTCCTTTCATGAAAAAACTTTGTAAGCCAGCTTGGGCATATGCCTCAGCAAGGGAAAGTTGGGATACACATTTTTAAAAACAAATATCACCCTTAAATGGCCATTTTCTCCAAGGGTGCTGCTTTTTATGAGAGAGAATTCTGTGCATTTAAATTTTGGTCTCAAAAATTGTTAAAGAAATTTTAGAAATGATATACAGCACTGTGCTAGCGATTTCTATTCCTTTGGTCAGTTTTCATTTGTTAAGTATACTCAGCAATCACATTTTCCAAGAATAATTTCCATCTCCCTAGTGCTCCTTCTGCCCTCTTCAGTTCTGTTGGGCCTGGTGTCCATGAGCTACTGAACTACTATTTTATAGTCAAGACTCAGAAAATTGTCAGAAGTGATGACAAGTAGGTCTAATCCTCATTTTGTTATTTGATTAGGCCAGTGTAGCGCCTGCGGGATAGCCTCGCATGAACAATAAAATGAGGTGCCAAATCACTACACTTAGCATACGAACAAGTTTACACTGGTGAAGTACTATTGAAATCATTGGCCACTGAAGGGTCATTGAATCACTCTTCAGAGACCTTTACCAGGGCCAGAAATAAGGCAGATCAAAGATACAGTTTCACTCTTAAAAACCTACTCACTTGTCAATTAATCTGCAAGGAGTGGAACATTCTTTTTTTATTAACTATGCAGAGCCAGAATTCACAGATCTATTAAATGTGGATAGTGTTACATGCAGTAAATGTAGCTCATCAATATAATTGTGATGTAAAGCAGTATGTCAGTAGAAATACATGTTTTGCAGCAAACTCACAGCAATTTGCCACCAGCGTGGCACCTGTTCGTCACCATTTCCAGGGAGAAGCAGCAGACCAACTGAAGAAAGTGAAGCCTTTCCCTGTTGCAGTTTCTGACAGAACAGAGTGCAGTAGAATAGCAGTGGGCAGAGAAAGAGTTAAACATCCAGGCAATGGGAAATCCTGTATTTGGTGCTAAATTTGTAGTCATGATCTCTGAACAGATTGTATGAATGAGCTTTGAGAAATGCCAGAGAAGCAAATATTTGTCTTCCTCTTAGGACAGATTCAGGGGAAGGTTCCAGTGTTCCTGTTAGGGTGCTCTATAACCCATCTATGTTGTTTGGTGTGTGCTTTTGGGGAGGGGGTATCACCTAAGACAGACAGACACTTTCCCCTCCAAGTCATATCTGGACATAGCAAAGGGAACCAGCTATATGACTACACTGCTCATTAATTTCATGCTACTCACAATTATCTATGTGGTGTATGGTACCACACAACAATCTGGATTACAAATATCAGAACGGAAACATTGCTCCCCATTCCACAAAGTGCAGTCATCTGGGATGTTCTGGGGCTGGCTATATATGATATGGCAGCAGAATGGTTGGCCACAACAAAAAGGGGAAATGTTTCCATGCAGTGAGGGCCCCATGTAAATGCTACTATATTAGTTTTCTTTGTGGATCTGTCTAGTCATGCAGTGAAGCTCCATGCCAATATCATACATTCTTCAAGACAGCTGGCATGAAGCCTTAGCATATGATCCATGTAGAAAGCCAATTGCATTTATCAGGGGTGGCCAAACTGTGGCTCCTGAGCCACATGCGACTCTTTGACATCTAATGTGCCCAAAGGGCATCCAAAATTTATTTATCTTTAGCCAATTATTAATTAATTAAATTGATTTGCCTGTTCACTGAGCTGCCCGTCATCGCCGCTGTCATTGCCGCCCATTGAGGTCACCATTTGCCCTTCGCCACTGCCATTTGCCCATCGTCACTGCCTTTTGCCCGTTTCCTTGCCGCCATTGCCCACCGTGCTGCCATTTGCCCATCGTCACCGTGCCGCCATTGATTTTCCCGTTGTTGCCATGCCGCCATTGATTTGCCTGTCGTTGCCATGCTGCCATTTGCCCTGCGTGCCACCATTGCCCTTCGTTGTGCTGCCCGCCGAGCCCCCGCAGCCTCCGCCGATTTTAAACTGAAGAAACTTACCTTTTTCCCGGGCGCAACCATCTTGGATCTTGCAAAATCTCATGACATCCAAGATGGCGGTGCCTGGAAAAAAGGCAAGTTTCTTCAGTTTAAAATCGGCAGAGGCTTCCACCAGGACTGGAACGGTCCGGGACCCGAGCCCGGGTTCCGGGACGGTCCTGGAAATTCTGGGACAGATGGTAAGCCTACAATTAATATAAAACGTAAATAAGAAATTTTCAAGCTTTATAATTATTTACCAGGTATAAACTGAGAGTACACTGGATTAAAATATCATCATCATCATCATAATACCACCAGTATTTCTATACAGCCTTTCTTGATAATCAGATTTCTCCTCTGACTTTAATTCAAGGTGGTTTACACAGACAGGCAATTCTAAACCAAATGGTTTTTACATTACAATAATTGTCCTAGTCTTTCATAGGACGCTTCTTTCCAGGTGTTTCACAGTCTGACCTTTCCCGGTCTGGCCTCTTGGTGCCATTCACTTCCCACGTGTTGACTGACAGGCAACTCTCACAGAGAGTGCCGGATGCAGCTTTCTCTCTCTCACACACAGAGGCTTTTGCAGCTTGTCAGTAGTGACAGCTCTTCGACTACACACAGATTCTTCCAGGAGTCTCGAACTGCCATCCTTGATCTTCAGGCATATAAGGCTGCAGCTCTACCAACTGAGCCAGACCTCCTGCCCATGGTGCGTAAATATATTTAAGAATTTGAATGCTTTTTAAATATTGCAGCTCTCAGACATCTCTCTTACGGCTCTCAAATATCTGAAGTTTATCATATATGACTCTTACTTTAAACAAGTTTGTGCAGGAAACTGTGGCTGTTTCATGTTTTGAGATTGATTTTACTATTTTCATGGATCTTGTTCCCCAGTTATATGAACACATAATACTGCCTTATACTGAGTCAGAACATTGGTCTATCTAGACCCGTAGTGTCTAGCAGATGTGTAGCTACACCCCTGCGGGGGGCCATTGCCGTGGCACCCCATGTGATATCAGAAGCTCACCCGGGGGACGTGATGACACAAGCCCTGCCCCCGCACCGGATTTGGTGGCAATTCAGTGGCAGGCGAGGAAAAAACCGCTCCCCTGGCAGTTTTTCTGCCGCTTTTCGGCCGTCTGTGGCGTGGGTGCTGCCGCAAACAGCCGAAAAGTGGCCGAAAACCACCAGGGGAGCGGTTTATTCCACGCCTGCCAATGAATTGCCGCCAAATCCATCAGCAAATGCACCCCCTGCCACGTGTTGCCCCACACAACCGGGGCACACCGCCCCCCCTAACAACACCTCTGGTGTCTAGTATCTGTTTAGTGTACCAAGGGTTGAATCCTGTGAACTTCTGCCTGCATATCATATGCTTGCTTTACTACTGAAGCATGGCCTATTTGCTACATGGCTTTGTACCCCAAGTAAGGCAAATCATATGAAATCATGCGAGGTTCACAAAGGTCTCCATTAACTCAACTGGCTATAAATACTCTATATGCAAAACAGAGAACAATACACTGGTGTACTAATAACTGTTGATAAGTGAAGGGAAGCCAGCTTTTCAGTGAGGAGCCTCTCAAAGCAAGATAGCCTTGAGGCCGATATCCCTCACTCTTCAGAGCTATCAACGTCATTCACCTTTTTCAAAAATTTCTCTCTTAACCTGCTTTAACCTCCCCTTCAAATGAATAGCATAAGGTGTTGCAACAGCATAGCTTGCTGGAAAGGCTAATTGGAAAATGGGAGAGGGGATAATATTTTTTGTAGCATAGCTTCATAAGAAAAAGAAATACAAAACACAGATAACATAGAATGAGAAAATAAAAGCACCAAGGCAGTGATTCAAAGGCCGAATAAAGTATTCCCTGTCAAACTCCTGAAAAGTGTGAGTGAAAGTGTATTGTGTACCTTCTCAGCTGTCACAAAATGGTATCAGGAGAAGTTCTGCTTGGTCTGTATTACTTATCCTGATTAGTGACATTGAATATACTCCATTTACAAAAAACACACAGGAATTTTGTACTCCACCATTACAGGTTATGCTAGCTTACACTGCATTGTCCCCAGACAGCACTTCCGTTTGAGTAAACAGTGATATAAAATATATATGAAGGATGAATACAAGAACATTAAGATTATTTTTTCTAAGTATACTTATGCAACCAAGGCACACCCTTCAGTGTCTCAATATTGGCCACAAGGAGAAATGTCTGCTCAAAGATTTGTGAAAGTCAACTTGTAGCCGCAATAATTAGTTCACTAGAGCAGCTTTTTCAAAAATGTACCTGAAACTCTGCTTTATGAGTCTTTTAATGCACTATTGCTAAGTAGCCATCAGCCAAAATGTGCATACAGTGAAACAGCTGAATGTCAAATACTACATATAAGAGAGATGTTTATTTAGTTATGTATTGTTTAAACTTATTTTATGTATTATTTTAAATTATGTATTTTAATTTTTGTTGTAAGCCGCCTTGGGCATTTGCCTTCGGCATAGGATAAGGCGGGGTATAATTTTTTTAAAATAAATGAATGAATGAATGAATGAATAAATAAATAAATAAATAAATAAATAAATAAATTTTCCCCAACCTGTACAACTCTAAGCTTGTTCTTGTATTAATTGACCAATAGATAACCTTATAAAAATCAAATGCAAATGGAAACATAGGGCAGTAACCTAACCTAGATTTGCATAAATGAACCCACTTCTGTCAGTGTATGAGAGGGGTGTCCATTTTCAATGATTCCTCTCTCTCAACAACCTCCTTGCCACATCCCATCTCTTTCCAGAGGTCCCACGCCCTTCAGGAATGGATTGGAGAACCTACAGCCTCTGCGGTTGGAAGGATGGAATGGTAAAGTTCCCACTGTGGTAGGGTTAAAATGCATCTTATTGATTTCATTGAGGGAAATAGCATATAATGGAGAGTAAGCATGAGAATATCAAATGGCAATGACAGAAGTCATGACCACATTGCATGGTTGAAGTCTTGATCTAGTCAGAATGTGTTTAATTTTCTGGATAAAATCAAATCTACAATATGCCAGGAATATAGTAAGAAAAAAGACACAAAGAGCAGCATTGGAACAACAGCCTAGGGCAATCGTAGTTGTATGTTTTAGATAAGAATATAAGAAAAGCCCTGCTGGATCAGGTCAAAGGCCTGTCTTATTCAGGATCCTGTTCCCCATAGTAGCCCACCAGCTGCCTCTGGGAAGCTCACAACCAGGAGAGAAAGGCATTCTTCTATCCTGTCATTGATTCCCTGAAATGGGTATTCAGAGGCATACTGCAACTGAACCTGGAGGTAGCTCTTGACTACATGACTAGTAGCCCTTGATATCAATTCCTGGCAAATAGAAGGGGCAGAAATGGAAGCAGTAACAGATTTTACTTTTCTGGGCTCCAAGATCACTGCAGACGGAGACAGCAGCCATGAAATTAAAAGACGCTTACTCCTTGGAAGGAAAGCTATGGCAAACTTAGACAGCATAATAAAAAGCAGAGATATCACCATGCCAACAAAAGTTCGCATAGTCAGGGCGATGGTGTTCCCAGTAGCAATGTATGGTTGCGAGAGTTGGACCATAAGGAAGGCTGAGCGCCGAAGAATAGATGCTTTCCAACTGTGGTGCTGGAGAAGACTCCTGAGAGTCCCCTGGACTGCTAGGAGATCAAATCAGTCAATCCTAAATGAAATCAACCCTGACTGTTCCCTGGAGGGACAGATACTAAGGCTGAAACTCAAATATTTTGGCCACCTAATGCGAAGAGAGGACTCTCTGGAGAAGACTCTGATGCTGGGAAAAATTGAAGGCAAAAGGAGAAGGGGAAGGCAAAGGATGAGATGGTTAGACAGCATCACCGATGCAACGAACATGAAAATGAGCGAACTCAGGAAGATAGTGGAGGACAGGAAGGCCTGGCGGGATATGGTTCATGGGATCACGAAGGGTCGGACACGACTTAACGACTGAACAACAACAAGACTACTAGACTTGTCCTCTATGACTTTGTTCAATCCCCCTTTAAAGCCATCCAAGCTAGTGGCCATCACCACATCTTGTGGCAACAAATTCCACAAATTAATCATGTGCTGTGTGAAGACTGAGGTGATAGGGGATAAGATTAGGCCCTAACTCTGCCCCTGCAAACTACACACAAGGTTTCACACAACTTGTGTGTTGAAACTAATGTGTCTTTTTTTTTTTTTTTTTGCAGATATCTGAAAACATCACCACACATATGATCAGCACATTTGAGGGTCTAGAGCCCTCAGTGACGTATAATCTTGACTCCAGGGAACTGTGACATTTCTGAGCTTAGCCTATGTGGCAGGTTTTGGAAGCTCTTAACCTTGGCAGGTTATATGCAGTCTCTGAACCGAGCATGATACGTTTGGGAAATTCCTTAGATCAGGGGTTCCCAACGTTTGGAGGCCCGCGTACCCCAAGATCCAAGATGGTGGTGCCAAAAAAAGGTAGAATGCAGGCCTGTACTGCAGGGGACAGTGTAGGCCTGTAGCCTTCTTTTTCGGGTTGCGGTGAAGGCGGTCGGGTCCTCCCACTCGCGCCGCAACCTGGAGGGAAAGGCTACAGCCCTTCCGAATCTGTTTTGCGGCATGGGTGGGAGGCACACCACAACCTGGAAAAAAAATCAACAGTTGCTGATCATAGTAGCTGATAAGGGACAGCGTCTCGCGTACCCCCGGCCTGTGGCCTGCATGCCCCTAGGGCAGGGGTGGGGAACCTATTTGCGGTGGGGGGCCATTTTCCCATGGGGAAAATTGGCTGCGGGCCGGCCATAAGGCCGGCCGAAATTCCCCCCTCACCGCAAATTTGACACCTCCCGCGAATTTACCGTTCTAAACTGCCCTCCCACCCACTCACCGATTGCTCCCTCCCTCCCTCCCTACCACTCTCCCTCCCTCCCACCCACCCACGGCCGCTTACCTGAGGCTCCGGGTGGCGGCGGCAGCAGCTGCCGCCGCCATCTTCCCGCGTCAGCTCTAGTTTAAATCGGCCTTTCTGTAGCTTTGCAGATTGCTGTTGAGGCCGAGAGGGCAATCTTTCGGCCTCAACGGCGATCTGCGCAGCTGAAGAAAGGCCGTTTTCAGAAGGAGGAGGCGCCGAGGTGACGCGTCACCTCGGTGCCTCCTCCTTCTGAAAGCGGCCTTCCTGGACCTGTGGAGAGCGCCGCTCTGCGCAGGTCCAGAATGTCCGCTTTTAAAGGGACTAGGCGTGCGGCGGCGGCGGACCAGGTGGGCTGGACCAGATCGACCCGCAGGCCGGAGGTTCCCCACGCCTGCCCTAGGGCAAGGGTGGGGAACCTATTTGCGGTGGACGGCCATTTTCCTATGGGGAAAATCTGTTGCGGGCCGGCCGTTAGGCCGTCCAAAATTTTGGCCCTGCCCACCGCAAATTTGGCGCCCCGCCCACCGCAGATTCCCCCCATCACTCTCCTTATCTTCCAGGCTCCGGGCCGCTACCGCTGCCGCCGACAGCAGCGGTGGCTCCTCAGCAGAACGCCACTGAAGCTAAGAGGGTGCAATCTTGCCCTCTCTTGGCCTTAGCGGTGTTCTGTACATGTACAGAACCGCACTCACCTCGGCGCCTCCACCTTCTGAAATCGGTGGCTCTGTACATGCGCAGAACGCCGCTGAGGCTAGAGAGGGCAATCTTGCCCTCTCTTGGCTTTAGCGGCATTCTGCGTGTATACAGAACCACCGGTTTCAGAAGGAGTCGCCGCTGAGGTGAGCGTGGGGCCTCCGGTCTGGTCTCGCGCGGGCCGGACCTGATGGACTCGGGTCCAGTCTCACGCGGGCTAGACCGGATCGCCCCGGGGTCCGGAAACGGCTCGCGGGCTGGAGGTTCCCCACCGCTGCCCTAGGGGTACACGTGCCACAGGTTGGGAACACCTGCTGTAGACCCATTGGAGGAAGAGGAAGCCACCTTTTGTATACATTGTGAAAGTACTGCCTGAAACTGCCCCTGCAAGTTCCAGGCTTTTGCCCAGGTTTTTCCAGGCTGAGTCAATTGCCCAGCCTTTTCAAAAGCTTCAACGTGGTCATAGAATTATACAGTATAACTAATTGCTTTGATATTGTCATCAAGCCAAGAACATGCATTAAACTGCCCAATGTGATGCTTAAGGGACCTACAAGATGACATTTGGGAAGGAGAGAATAAAACACTACTAAAGATTAAAAGGAATGCCTCTCAGCTGAGATGCACAGTTTGGAATTAATGAATAAAATGATCCAAGTTTATCTTCTTCATAATTCTCGTTGTCGAGCCACACAAAATGTATAATAAGAAGGAGCAGGCAAAGTTTCAATG
The DNA here is from genome assembly GCA_026170595.1 of Plestiodon gilberti rubricaudatus. NCBI lineage: Eukaryota > Metazoa > Chordata > Lepidosauria > Squamata > Scincidae > Plestiodon > Plestiodon gilberti. Next base: position 46,898,717 of record JANXHW010000002.1, read on the forward strand.
CCCATTAAACTTGTAGAATCATGTTCGCAAGTAGCAATACAAAGAGAAATCCTGACAGCAGCAGCGGAATATTAATGAAACATGTATAGCTTTCTAGTGCATTTTCGGTCAAGACCCAGAATGTATGCACTTGATTTTGAACTTATTGCCTGGATCAGACTGGACTTACTGGGTAGTTGTGGATTGGCAGCAATGATAGGACACCCATTGCCTCCCTCCTCCTGCACTTTATGTCATGCAGATTCAGGGGCTCTTTCAGTCATGCTGTCCCTCATTTCAGGGTTTGACAACAGCATGGGAGGAACATGGTAAGAAGGAGCATGATCTGCTTCTTGCTCAAGCGAGCCGGAAGCAGATCATTGCAGCATGAGATTGCGGCAGGTTGGAGGGAGGTAGTGGCACAGGAGAGGGAAACTCAGGGTGGAAGTGACCCAGAATCCACCACTGCTTCAGACCCCTTACAAACTGCCGCTTATGCAACCCATTCCCTCCCCCACAACAGAAACCCTATCAGTGAGGACTGAGCCGATCAATGTCCATGATGGAAGGCAAGTTTCTCCCTCATGGCAGCAGTGTCCCCTGGGCACTGTTTATCCTTATAGCTCGATCCACTGTAACTTTAGGCCATTTGCAGCTTCTTCGGAGTAAGCGGCGCCAGCATAGAGGCCAGCACCACTCTGTCACTGAACCTGTGCCGGACAATGCAGGGGCGTGGGGAGGGCAGGCAGGGGTTGCGAAGGAGTGGGCCATTGGGTCTAAGGAGCTGGCCAGGGAGGGTGGGGATATCGGCACTGAGTTGCGCCGATATCCAGCACCCCTTCCCAGGCTGGGCTGACCTTACACGGCGTCCCTGGATGTGCGCCAGCTCCAGAGCTGGCGCGCATCTGAGGAGGCCCATCGGGCCCGCAACACATACACCAGGGGAAGGGGATGAACGCATCCTACTTAGGATGCAGCAACCGGCCATTTTGGCTGGTCGTCGCATCATAGGCAGGATTGGGCTGTTAGTCTTCCCCTTAGACATGAATAGCAGCTATTTACTTATGTGGGAGAGATTGAAAGGATGTTCTTGGGGACAGCATTGAAAGATGAGCAACACCTTGCCTCAGTGACCACAGGTTGACCCTCAAGCATAGCCTCCTTTTGGGCTCTGTTTCTTGATCCCATTCAAATGTGATGAAATGTTGGAAACCGGCTTTTAAATATCAAGGTATGTGCTTCAGAGAATATCTAAAATGCATTATTGAGATTGTTTCCCATAAATAGCTGCACTTTTGACACAGAAGGAGCAGCCCCTCTTTGATGGTAACGGTAACAGAATTTACATGTTCCCTTACTCAGAGGATCTTTTGAGCTAAAGGGCTGCCATTCTATGTTTGATTGCAGTAAATTGTTCTATTTTCTTAGCTGAACTGCCTGTTCAGCTGAATACTTAACTGCAGTCAGAGGGTCTCATTTGATTTGTGACCCTACACAAGAATTGCAGCATGTTTCTATAATGAGGAATCTAGAAAAAAAAACATTAAAAATAGCATTGCTACTAAAGATAATAGCTGTATTTTTCTTGATGTGAGTGCACTGAACAGAAGGCTGGGGTTATACCTCCCCCCTGCCCCAGTAGTGCTTCTGTGTCTTTAATACCTGCTCAGAAAGACAGAAAATCAGCAAGTAAAACATTTCCTGTCTTCTTCTGCAGAGCATCAGTCATTTATTTGTTAAAGGCACAGGAGTTTTGCTGGGGGAAAAGATGGTAACTTCTGCTGGATGGCATGTCTCTCCTACACCAGGGGATTTCCTAGGTTCAAAGATGAGGCCATGTGGTGCTTGGGTTTAACAGATCAGAACTGGGGAGATTTGGGTTGAAATCCCTACACATTAATGAAGATCACTGGGTGACCTAGGGTCAGTTACTATTAGCCTAGCCTCCCTCAATAGGGAGCGAATGATGCCTCGCGTGGGAAGAACCTTATAGGGCTTAGTGGAGAAAAGGTGGAATATGAAAGTGAGAGTTTATAGAAAGATTATTTCCCCTGCAATTCAGATTAGCTAGGCTATGGATTCTGCATTTAACACAAATGGTGAAATGTAAGAAATTGTATCTTTCCCCTGTGTGTCTGAGAGAGGGGGAGATTACTGTGCCTGCATTCAGTGGGATGCTGTACAAAGTATATTTTTACACACACACACACCTTCAGGCTTGCAGTCTAAAAATATATATAAAGTTATGTGCCTGCCTGCAGGTATACGTACCTATATATCAGATATGTTGAATTGCCATACTCATGATAAATACTCCTTTCAACATCAGTTGTTTTCTGTTGGCGTTCTCCTATGATAAATAAAAGAAAAGCTCACTCGATTCCCTGATTTAAAATCAAACCTTAGAAGTTATTTGATGGAGCATGTACATAAAACCAAACGAATAGCACCTCGACTGGATTGTAGGTTGCACAGCTACATAGATTTCCTAAGACATGTTAACCACAAACTTTACCTTTGACTGTATTTGCATCAGCAGTATCGTCTCCCTTTGTCCTCACCATTGATTTTGGCTAAACTCCATATGGCTACAATGTCATTGTAGAAACAGAGATATTTCTCCTCTTCCCTTGGAATCCTTCACATCCTGGATTTAAATCTATTCTGTTTTAAATAATGATGTCAATCTGTATAACAACAACAACATCATAAATCAGCAGCACACACACACACATCTATATCTATACCTATATCTACATATAGCATGCTAATGTTTATGCTTCACATACATGATCTTATTGTAATTTTTTACCACAACTCTATAAGGGAGTACAGTGATTAGAATTGAGGCAACAGGTGGTGGCAATTGTTGTGCTCTGGGTTTGGAGGAGATTGCAAGCAGGACATGAAGGGAACAGCTGTTTCCTCAAATTTATCCCCTGTACCTAGTATTGCAAGGTATTCTGCCCCTGGATTTAGAGGTTCCACTTATCTATCATTGCTAATAGGTGTTGATAGACCTATCTTCCTAGAATTTGTCAAACCCAGTGGTTCTCAAACTGTTTAACACTGGGACCCACTTTTTAAAATGACACTCTGTCGGGACCCACCTAGTTTTACGAGAATTAAAAAAGTGCTCTAGAAATAAATAAATAAATAAATATATTTATTTACAAGTAAAGAGCTCAGCTGCTTGCAGGGTAATTAGTAGCTATCGTGCAAACTGCAGGAGCTCAGCTCTTTGTAGGGCAATTAGTAGCTATCTAGTTTTTGAATAGCCTCAGGGCTTGTGGCAATTACTTAGCTGATCTTTCCATCACCTGGGACCCACCAGCAATCAGGTCATGACCCACAGTTTGATAAACATTGGTCTAACCCATTTTAAAAGGCATCTAAGTTAACGGACATCAGCTGGGACTTCAAAGCTCCGAATAGCTCCTTGCTCCCTTTCCCATACCTAGCAAGAGCAGAATCAATTCAATTATGTTAAATAAGTGAATGTCAGTGGAATTAATTTGCATGCTCATAGAGATTGCATAATTCAATTTGCAGAATTTTGATTATCTTCGATGAATTTCTTTGACTTTTTTTCCATCACGGGTTTGTTATACATTCTTAGAAAACACTTACTGGTAGTTTCAAGATTGTAAGGTACATGTTGAAGAAAGAGCAGCCATGAATACCGATGCATCTTTGGGAGTATTCTTCTTCAGTCTTTGATTGACAGATAGTGGACCTGGACCATGCATAGAATTCACCCTTCTGGTTCTCAACCACCATGCAAAAAGCACTGGAAGGAGGGAAGAAAACCTCATTAAAAATAACTGGCTTCTTCCAAGGACAACAATTTATGTGATAAAACACTTACAGCTACAGCTAGATTACATGCTCCCACTGGGACATTCTGCTACAGGAACTCAGTAGTGAGATACCTACCGAGTCTGATCTTATTAGAGAAACAGAATTTTACAAATCATGTTAAATATCAACAGTGGGCACACAGATGGGAAATTTCTGAAACTCAAAGGATTGTACACTGAGCTTTTTCCTTTACCAAGTGAAGTTCTTCAAATTACAGTATTCCGTGTTCTCTTTAGGCTTCTGTTTGAATTGAAAGTTTTTAAAACAGCACTTCATTGACTTTTTCCCCAATACGTTGCTTCCTTGCATTGCTATATATCTCAATACCACATAGAACTTTAAGCTGTCTTTTATCATTTGGAGACAACCATTTCTTTTATTAAAAGCACTGCTACACACACACACACACACACACACACACACACACACACACCCTTCTAAAGCAACTGGAACGTGACTACTTAATAATATGGCTTTTAAATAAATCAGTTAATTTTCTACATTATGGGAAAGGTTTATTCATTACTGTTAGATGCAGAAGCCCTTGCCTATTAAGGAAGGGGCAGTATATTAATCAGAGATTTATCTGTGAAGTGAAGGACATTTTTCTTCATATATTGCAAATAAAGAGAAGCAATTAGGAGCTCAATTTTAGTGGTGCCACTTTAGCATCCTGAAACAACCCCTATTTGTTAGGACAAATGAATTGGTTCAATCATTATTCTTGTGTTTTGAATTGCCGCCGATATGAACAGAAGATTACAGTGTATGTTGCAAATACGACTACTCTAGTCATTCATGATGGGCTGCTAAATCGTTCAGTATTTTTTGTGTTTATCAGGACCTATGACAATAACAGCCCGGTCCAGCCTAAGCGGCATAATTCAGTCACAAAAGCAGCCTAACAGCCCATTCCAACCCAACTCCTCTCCAAGTCAGGCATAAGTGTGGCCTAAGTGCAGCCTAAGTTAGGCAGAAGTTATGTCTGAGTTAGGTCAGAGGTATGCCTGAGTTAGGCAGGCTGCAGTTTCTGTGGCCCAGCACCACCCCAGGATCCAGGCAACACTTACCTCCCAGGCAGGCAGGCTCTCCAGGCTCGGTGTCTGGCTCGGGCATGTGCAGGCCTGTGTGTCTGCCATGGCAGCTGCTGCAGTGTCTGTCTCAGCCAGGTCACAAAGGGGCTGACCGCAGGCAGGGGGGTTGCGCCAGTCATGTGGTGGACGCAGGGCAGGTGACAGGTGAGCGAGGTGCCGAGCCAGCTGCCACAGGGCACCCTGTGCATCAGCCACCTGCTGCAGGGGAGAGTGGCCGTCCCCCCTCCTGCAGAAGGCGATGCCACCCCCATGCCACGTTGAGGCTGCACGTGGGAGCCATGGGGGGGAGCGGGGGAGGGAAGGAGGGGGGTGGGAACGTCACACACAAGGGGGGGCTCATGATGGCTGGAACTGCCTCTGACATGACTTGCCCATGCGCTGCCTGAAGCCCTGGACCTCCAGGGCCGGGGCAATGCCCACAAAGAAGGCATCCTGGCGTGCCTGCTGCTCTGTGCCCCGGCCAAGACCAAGAGATGCCTTGGGCTTGTCTGCTGCGAGCGTGAAGGGCTCACACAGCTCATCACGCCCCCAGATGGGGCGACGACGGCGCCTCTCGGCAGGCGCTCTGGCAGGGTGGGGGGTGGCCAGCAGCCATCATCAGGGAGTGGGAGGGGAGGCAGACACACAGGCAGGCAGACAGTGGCTGCTGGGGAGGGGCACGGGTGGGTCAGAGACAGACAGACAGACAACAAGGCTGGTGGGAGAGAGATTCCGAGAGAGGGGTCTGCAGAGACCAATAGGGACACGGGGGTTGCTCCGCAGATGAAGGCAATGCAGAAACAGGCGCCTCTTATGCAGATGGACTGTGGGCGGAAGCGGCTGCATTACGGGCGGACCTTCGACGGAAGCGGCTGCATTACAGGCGGTCGCCCTGGCTGGCGAGATCCCCGGTTGCTGAGCGGCCACTACACAGATGCAGCGGCCACAAGCAGCCCCGCTATGGGCTCCATGGCGCCTGTCACTGTTTGCCCCAACTCCCCCCTCCCCTCTGTCCCATGGGGGTCTGGCAGCCTCGCTGCTGTGTTCTTCCTGGGAAGGAAGTGGCAGTCCCTGGAAGGGATTCATGCAGGGGCTTCAGTGCTGGGGGCTGTCTGCGTGTGAAGGGCAATGCTTGTGTAACACTAAGCACATATGAGTCAAGGAGGCTCTGCCCGAGGGGCATCTTTATTGTTCTGGAACGTTAGCAGAGATGGCCAGGCGAGGCTGCCAGGGGTAGTCACAGCAGCCAATCTGAAAGCAGCAGCAGCAGCAGCAGCACACATGCCCGTGGACCTGGAGATGCAGGCCCTTCCCCTGTGGAACCACAGCCTGCACCATGGAAAGGGGAGGGACAGCAAGTAGGCAGCCAGGGAGGTGGCGCAGCAGCAGCGCCGGCAGCTGAGGAGGGTTGCAGGGCTGGCTCTCTGACCTCTGGCAGCAGCGAGGCAGAGGACTGTGGGGCAACCAGACTGCGGGCCCAGGGGTGCTCCCAGGAAGGTAGGTGGTAATGGACGTTCCTGGGGAGACAAAAAACAAGGGGGTGTTACATGGCAGCTGGTGTATGGTAGCAATTGCCAGTGAAGACAAGCCAGTGTGTCGGTTGTGAAAGCCTGCAGGGAGAGAAATAACACAGCTGATAGGTGTGACACACATAGCATTGTCTGAGCTGCTTACCAGGGTGTAAGGCGAGCATGATCCTGTAAGGGAAAAGGGTCAAAGAGAGAGAAGACAACACATATATTGGGTCACAACCATGGCAATCCTAGCAATACTGACCTGTCAGTTGACCCTGTGGAGAAAAAGGGGGGGGGAACAGCTGGTGTCTACAGACGGTTAACAGCACCAACAGCACCAACACACTCAGCACCAACAGCACCAACACACTCGTGGTGTTGTATGCTCACATGACAACAGGCGGCAATCCGACACAATAGTGGTAAAGCAGCATGTATCCTATATATCATAGCAGGCATTGCAGGCAGGCATCTGACTACTCATTGGTAAAGAGGCATTTCAGAGAAGGCATTGCAGGCAGACATGAGAGGGCACATTGGTAAAGAGGCATATCATGGCAGGCTATGCAGGCAGACATGAGACAAGACATTGGTAAAGAGGCATATCATGGCAAGCTATGCAGGCAGCTATGAGACAAGACATTGGTAAAGAGGCATATCATGGCAGGCTATGCAGGCAGCTATGAGACAAGACATTGGTAAAGAGGCATATCATGGCAGGCTATGCAGGCAGCTATGAGACAAGACATTGGTATAGAGGCATGTATCCTACCTATATTTCTATATGCAAAGAGGCAGATGTCAGAACACATGTCAGCACAACCCCTGCTCTTACCTGCACTTACCTGCTGGTGTCTTACCTGCACTTACCTGCTGCACTTACCTGCTGTGTGTGTGGGGGGGGGAGAGGCTGGGAGAAAGACATGGGTTAGCAAATGGTAGCATGGAGACAGCTGCCCAGGCACAGCTGTAAACAGTTTGGCCAAAGCCAGAACAGCCCTCTCTGACCTTGAGGGGGGCAGAGAGGAGAGAGGAGAAGAGAAGAGGGGTGTTTGTGAATTTTGTCCTCCACCGACAAAGTCCCACTTTGTGGCTGTGGGGGACAGAACCCCACGCCACCTGCTCAGAGAGAGAGAGAGAGAGAGACTGGGGGCCTGGGGCTGGGATTTTGTGGGAAAGAGGCTGGGTGGGGCTAGGTGCTGATAGGCTCCCTATCTTAGGCATAACTCTGTCGGTTTCCAGACCTAGCAGGCCCAACTCCGTCCTAACTCTGACCTAACTCAGGAGTAGGGTGTTAGAAATTTTCAGGAGAAGGCTGGCTTGGGTAAGGTAAAATGGCTCCTATGGGTCTCCTCGAATTTGGGTCCACCTTTTTGGTCGACCTAAAATTTGTGTCAGCATTTGTGTTGGAGGGGGCGTGTCTGTGCTTGCCAGGGTCTGGAATCCAACGTTAATTGGTTGCCGCCCCCGTTACACCCACGGTCCGCCCATGGTCTGCCCACTTTTAGGTCAACTTTAGGTCTGACTTGTGCTGCTTAGCCCTTGGGTTGGAATGGGCTGTTCTTAGTGTGTTGGTCGTAACTTCGACCTAACTTTGCCCTAAATGGTTGTGTTCCAGACCTAAAGTCGCCCTAAACGACTTAGGCTGATTTTAGGTCTGACTTGGGCTGCTTGGCCCTTGGGTTGGAATGGGCTGTAAATGCCTTAGGCTGAAGTTAGGACTGAATTGTGCCATTGAGGCCGAATTTGTGCTGCAATTGTGACGGGCATAGGATGGGTTTAGGAAAGTTGACCAATTCCGTCCTAAGTTCGGCCTAAGAGCTATTCCGTCCTAAGTTTGGCCTAAAAGTGGGCATGTCGGAGGCATGTCGGGGTGTGTGACGGGGGCGGTTACGAATTTGGGTCCAGGTCCAGACACTGGAGAGCTCCGACACGCCCCCTCGAGCACAGCTACGGAACAAAATTTAGGTTGACAAAAAAGGTGGACTCAAATTTGAGGAGACCCATAGGAGCCATTTTACCTTACACACTCCAGCCCTCTCCTGAAAAGTTCTAACACCCTACTCCTGAGTTATGCCTGAGTTAGGACGGAATAGCTGCGGCACAACTCTGGACATGGACACAGATAGTTACCCTATCTGCAGCCAGCCGCACCCAGCCTCTTTCCCACAAAAGCCCAGCCCCAGGCCTCAATTCTCTCTCTCTCTCTCTGAGCACGTGGCGTGGGGTCCTGTCCCCCAGCAGCCACAAAGCAGGACTTTGTCGGTGGAGGGCAAAATTCACAAACACCCCACTTCTCTCTTCTCTTCTCAGCTGTTCAGGCTGTGGCCAAACTGTTTACAGCTGTGCCTGGGCAGCTGCCTCCTTGCAAGCATTTGCTAACCCATGTATTTCTCCCAGCCTCTCTTCCCCCCCCCCCCACAGGCAACAACACCAGCAGGTAAGAGCAGGGTCTGGGATGGCATGTGTTATGACTTCTGCCTGTTCATGCCAATATATGTTTGACTTTAGCCTATTCATGCCTATATGTAGGACTTCTGCCTGTGTAAGCCCTACCATAGGACTTCTGCCTGTGTTAGCCATAATGTTGGACTTCTGCCTTTTCATGCTAATATGTATGACTTCTGCCTGTGTTCGCCTTTATGTAGTACTTCTGCCTGTCAGCACACATATATATATATGATAGCTGCCTCTTTACCAATGTGTCCTCTGATAGCTGCCTGTTGCCATGTGAGCAGAAAAATATATGTTTGTGTAAATGTGACTTGCCTGTTAACAAAGGTGTGTTTACTAACCCGCAGCCTTGCCCCCACAGGGTCTACAACAGGTCAGTTATGATTGGCTAGCCATGTTTGTAACACTACAGTTGTGCTGTTTGTTTTCTCCTTCACTGTTGTCCTTTGCAGGATCATGCCCTTCTGACGGCCAGGTAAGCTTCTCACACTGTGACAAGCTCGTTATACCTAGCAGCTGTGTAATCTGATCTCTCCCTGAAGGCTTTTGCAACCGACACACTGGCTTGTCTTCAATGGTGACTGCTACCACACACCAGCTGACATGTAACTCCCCCTTGTTTTTTGTCTCCCCAGGAACGTCCACTACCACCTACCTTCCTGGGAGCACCCCTGGGGCTGCAGGCAGGGTGCCCCACTGTCGTCTGCCTCGATGCTGCCAGAGGTCAGGGTGCCAGCCCTGCAAACCTCCTCAGCTGCTGCTGCTGCTCCACCTCCCTGGCTGTCCTACTTGCTGTCCCTCCCCTTTCTATGGAGCAGGCTGTGGTTTCACAGGGGAAGAGCCTGCGTCTCCAGGTCCATGGGGCACGTGTGCTGCTGCTGCTTTCAGATTGGCTGCTGTGACTACCCCTGGCAGCCTCGCCTGGCCATCTCTGCTACCGTTCCAGAACAATAAAGATGCCCCTCGGGCAGAGCTCCCTTGTGCCCAGTGTTACACAAGCATTGCCCCACACACACACAGAGACAGCGCCCAGCAGACAAGCCCCTGCATGAATCCCATCCAGGGACTACCACTTCCTTCCCAGGGAGACCACAGCAGGGGGGCTGCCAGACACTCAGGGAGTGGGGAGTTGGGGGGCCTCTCAGGCAGGCAAACAATGACAGGCAACATGGTGCCCATACTGGATCCGCTCGCGTCCGCCACGTCCGTGAAGAGCCCTTTCGGCAACCGGGGCTCTCACCCGCCCACGGTCCGCCTGTCAACGGCGTCCGTTCCGCCCACGGTCCGCCCGTCAACGGGGCCCGTTCCGCAAAAGGTCCGTCTGCATAAGAGGCGCCTGTTCCTGCATTGCCTTCATCTGCGAAGTGACCCCTGTGTCCCTATTGGTTTCTGCAGACCCCTCTCCCTGTATCCCTCTCCCACCAGCCTTGTTGTCTGTCTGTCTCTGACCCACCCGTGCCCCTCCCCAGCACCCCCTGTCTGCCTGCCTGTGTGTCTGCCTCCCCTCCAGCTCCCTGATGATGGAAGCCCCATCTGGGGGTGTGATGAGCTGCGTGAGCCCTTCCCGCTCACAGCAGACAAGCCCAAGGCATCTCTCGGCCTTGGCCGGGGCACAGAGCAGAAGGCACGCCGGTATGCCTTCTTTGTGGGCATTGCCACGGCCCTGGAGGCCCAGGGCTTCAGGCAGCACACGGGCAAGTCATGTCAGAGGCGGTTCCAGACATCATGAGACCCCCTTGTGTGTGACGTTCCCACCCCCCTCCTTCCCTCCCCCGCTCACCCCCCCCCATGAATCCCATGTGCAGCTTCAATGTGGCTTGGGAGTGGCATCGCCTTCTGCAGGAGGGAGGGGGATGGCCACTCTCCCCTGCAGCAGGTGGATGATGCACAGGGTGCCCTGTGGCGGCTGGCTCGGGCACCTCGCTCACCTGTCACCCGCCCTGCGCCCACCACATGACTGTCTCTTCCCCCATGCCTGCGGCCGGCCCCTTTGCGACCGGGCTGCGACAGACCCTGCGGCAGCTGCCATGGATGGACGCTGACACATGCAGACAGAGCCCTGCACATGACCGAGCCAGACGCCTAGCCTGGAGAGCCTGCCTACCTGGGAGGTAAGTGTTGCCTGGATCCTGGGGTGGTGTTGGCCTAACTCAGTCCTAACTGAGGCCTAACTCAGGCACAAATTACGCCAAACTTAGGCCACTCTTAGGCCAGATTTGCGAAGGAGTTGGGCTGGACCGGGCCCTAAGTCATCAACCTATCTGCATAGAATATAAGATGAATATAAGATGAATATAACTGTGGACTTGCCATCCATCCCAGGAAGCCTCCGCCGATTTTAAAGTGTGAAAACTTACCTTTTTTCTGGGTGCCGCCATGTTGGATCTCGTGAAATCTCGTGAGGGCATGAGGCAGTACAGAACATAAGAAGGGCCCTCCTGAATCAGGCCAAAACATCCTGTTTCCCACAGTGACCAACCAGATGGCTCTGAGAAGACCACAAGCAGAAGATGAAGGCATACCACTCTCGCATTGTTTATTTATTTATTTTATTTTTATTTTTCACATTTTTATACCACCCTTCCTCCAAGGAGCTCAGAGTGGTGTACATATTTCCTCCCCTCCTTTTTTTCCTCACAACAACCCTGTGAGGTAGGTGGGGCTGAGAGATAGTGACTGGCCCAAGGTCACCCAGGAAGTTTCGTGGCTGAGCGGGGATTTGAACCTGGATCTTCCAGGTCTAAGTCCGACTCCCAAACCACTACACCATCCTGATTCCAGGTCTAAGTCCGACTCCCAAACCACTACACCATCCTGAGCATTGTTGCTACCTTGTAACTGCAATTCAAAGGCGTAGTCCCTACAAAGGCGTAGTGGAATGCATTCTGAGAGAGGGGGGAGTCGTGCGACCTGGAAGAGGCTCCTGGGGCAACCTCCTGGTTTTAGAAGTGAGTTTTCTCTGTGCCAGGTGCAAGGGAGTGACAACAGGAAACAGGTTATCTTGTTGTCTTGTGCTCCCTGAGGCATCTGGTGCGGCCACTGTGCAGAGATGTCACTAGGGCGCGCGCTGCCCCGGGGCCGGGTGCGCGCGTCACCCTAGTGACCCCTCCCCCGGGACACCCCCCCTTTACTAATCATGGCCGCGCCGCGATTTTGGGGGGGTCAACCGACGGGCCGCCACTCCCGGTGCACCCTCAATCGTTGCAGCCGGCTCAGGGACATTTTCTTTTTAAAATCTTTTTATTTTGACCCCTGTATCTGCGATAGCGAACGTTGCGGATTTCAGTATCCACAGGGGGTTCTGGGAATGGAACCTCCACAGATACAGAGGGTCCACTGTACTTTAACACTGGTTTTTCCTTGTACACATTTGCTTAATAATGCCTTTTTCAAAATCTCTATTAAAAAATTATTCTTGTAGTTTTGGTTTTCTTGGTTTTCTGAGCTTGAGGTTTTTTCTTCCCCCCCCCCTCATATCTACTAGCCCAGGGCTTCTCAAACTGTGGGTTGCAACACCACGTGGAGGTGGGTCATGAGTTGGGCCCACCCGCCTGCCCTTGCCTCAATTTGGCTCTGATTTGGAGCCAAACGGAAGCAACTGGAGGCCACACCCAGGTTGTGACTCACCTTCTGCAGCTGCTCCTGACCCTAGACAGCCTCTGGAGGCTTCCACAGACCTCAAAAGGCCTCTGGAAGTGACTTCCAGGTCACTTCTGGTTTCAGAAGACTTCTGGTCATGTCAGAAGGACTCTCTGAGGCCCGCAGAGGGCTCCAGAGGCCGTCCAGGGCCAAAAACAGCTGCAGGAGGTGGGTTGCGATGCCACCACTAGAAGCAAGGTGCCAGGATTGAGAACCCCTGTACTAGCCAATCCCACTCTACTCAGTGGCTGGTAAAGTGGCTGGATCATAAGCAAATGCTTTCCCAAGGCAGATGGCTGCTTCAGAGGAGGAAGCCATATAAAGACATTTCAGCAGAGGGCAGGGGGAAAGATCACAGGAGAGGATAGGCAAGAAGGGAGCTCAGCTAAGTCACCTCTTTTTGTTCAGCTTCCCTTCGGACATGGCACAAATTCCTGTTTGACAATGACTGACACACACACACACACACACACACACACACACACACACACACACACACACCTTTTAAAGCCAGCTAACCAAGTGTCCATTGCCACGTAGCAAATCCCATTAATTAATTACACAGGATGTGAAGTGCTATTTCTCTGGTCCATCCACCAAATAGTTAGAAGAAGATGGATGAGATGTTTGTGACATGTCCGTTCTTTGATCCAGGTCAATATTTTGTAGTGCCCTGGATTAATCACAGACAACTCCATTTGGGGACTTACACTGGTATGCTAAGGCAAAGGAAGTTCTAGAAGGCCAGACTGGCTATTGCTCTATGCAGAAAAGAAACCTGAACATGAAGCCCTGAATCTGTTAGGCCTATTCTGCATCCTGATTCTTATTCATAAGTGAGTACCTGGCTCCCTGACAACTACAACGACCCTTTCCTTATTTACAGAAGGAGCACAATCACTTTTGTATTTAGAAACTGCTGCTATTACCAGTCAGCCTGACAATATACTCAAATATCCACGTCAGTTCTCTTTCATGCTTTCCCACAGGTGCTCTGGTTATGATCCTCTCTTGCTTAAAGATGTCATGTATAACCATGTTTACCTTTCAAGCCTCTTAGGGAACCCTTAAGCAGTTAAGCTGGTTGTCTATCCATCCTAAAATTTGCCTGGAAGTCACATTACTTGCTTTGTTTCTGCTCAAGGAGCAGAGGTGCTCCTTCTCAAAGAGCTTTCTAGAGAAAGTTCTAGAACAGGGGTTCTCAACTCAGTGGTGCTTCCACGGTAAGGGTGGCACCGTAAGTCACGCCGCATCGAGTAAAGAATGCAACCGGGCAGGAGACTCCCTGCCCGGTCGCGTTCTTTGCGTGGAATGGTAGCAATAGCGAGGGGGCGGCACCGCCTCGTTTCGGTTCCTAAACACGGTACTCGACGCGGCGTGACTTACGGTGCCGCCCCTACCATGGAAACGCCACTGTCTCAACTGGTGATACCAGTAGTGGTATGCAGACCATTGGGACATTGTGAGTGGGACTCTGGCCACCAAGATGGCGGGCGCCAGGGCAGCCGTGTGGCTCTGGAGCCATGGAAACGGCGGCATGAGCTCTGCAGAGCCTGAGCACGTGGGTTTCCAGGGCTGGAAAAGGCCCTCCTGCCTGCCCTTGTCCCCTTAACTCTGCTTTCAGGCTTCCAATGCGGCCGAAAACCCTGAACTAAGTGGCTATGATGTCATCGCCACTTACTTCCAGTGGTACTCAGTGCTGCAATGGCCACGGAGGTGGTACGCCATGCCAAAGGGGTTGAGAACCCCTGCTCTAGAAAAAGAAGCTGGCAGAAAAAGCTATATTACTCTAGAATTATTGAAGGGGGAAATGGACTGATCAGCTGTTGCTTCAAAATTACCATTATCGCCACCTCCTACTGCATCCCTCTCATTCCTTCAACTTTTACATTTGTAAATAAATGTGTTGTTACAAAGACACCATGCTACTTCAGTTTGCTGTTCTCTTAATAAGGAAATTGGCTCTGTCAAAGCCTAGAGGGAAAATAGTCTTTACAATGTCAGACACTGGAGAAAAGATAGTACCTCATCTGCATCATGATATGGAAGAAGAGCCCTAATCAGAGACATCACCCAGGACAAGGAACAGACTGCACTCGGCTTTACAATACATCCTGGGGAAAACTGGTGCAATTATACCCTCAGAGAGCCCTTGGTGAGAGAAGAAATGAGGTTACTGTGGGTGAGTGCCCATAGAGTTGCTGCTGTTTTTTTATATATGCACATTTGACATCTCTGCTTGTCATTCAATACTTCAAGCTTACAGATTTCTTCATTTCAAATTCTGCGTTTAACAATCCATCGTCTTAGAAAGTCATGTCAGGAAACACCCTGAGAATGCATAAGGGCTGCATCATATTTTGGAAAGGTTGTAGATTTAACAACAACAACAACAACAACAACAACAACAACCCTGTGATTATATCATTACTATTTGCTGTCCAGAGAAAATATAAGATCTGTTTCAATGAAATTCAGATTCTCACAAGGACAGCAGTAGAGCTACAGTGGACTTTAGCTATATGCTATTTGCTTAGTGTCCTCTAAATCTTCGAACTATGCTTTTTCTCAATAGCCTGTGTTGAAAAGTCTCAGGCTTACATAACAAAATACTGTCCTATATTCTGCATCAGGTTATGGGTGCAGTGAACATTTCTCTCTTTTGTGTGCTGCACTGTCTTTCATTAACGCAATTAGGCTCTGGCAAACCAAGGAAGTGTTTGGTTGCATTGTCTAGCAATCAGCACTCAGGGGGAGCTCTTGTTACATTGCAGACAAGCAGTGAACATTGCTACAAAGCAATGGTTGCCCTGACTGCTGAAAGTGAACTTGAGAAGGGATGGTTTTAATGGAGAAGACATATGCTAGGAACACTTGGGTTGGATGTGTTAAAAAATGTTGCTTGTAAGTGGCTTGCAGCAGGGACTACTTGGAGTCGATGGATTGGCCGCATTCCCTTTTGTCAATGTTCTGCAGACGGATGTGACTGGTGTTCTGTGCTGCTTGTCTTCCAGTTGCAGTCAAAATTTCTAGTGTTATTTTTTGAAATGGCCCATTTTGCTGTCCCTTCACATCGCTTTTTCCCCTCTACGTAAGCTTTGCATGATTGTGCGCATTGAAATACAGCACCAAAAGCACAGCGCCTCAGGGCCTTGAATGGAAGGAGAGATGTGCTCAGGCAAGGGGTCCTTTTGCAGGCAGGAAGAGTCTTTACACAGGTGTAATTCTTCTTGTTGACTGAAGGAGCTTCCACCAACGGCCATCTCTAAAACAAAGCTCTGGAAGACACACTGTGTAAAAACATATTAGTTAGTTAAAATAATGTTGATTCCCCCCCCCCAAAAAAAAACACCCTCTCATACATCTACTTAAGGCTGTGTCCTATCTGGGCCTCAAGTCATGCATGGACCTTTCAAGAGTGATACAGCATAGCAGCCGGTGCTACAAGACTCCAGAGAACTCAGGAAGAGCAACTTGACCCAACTGAGTCCTGCTCCAACTAAGCTGACCCAGACTATCCTTCTCAGGCTCCACCCCCACTGCTGCAGAATTAGGATCCTTAAAGGGGCAGCCTTCCAGCCCAGAACTAAGCGCCTTGTTGCCTCTCACTTCTCACCATTTTCTGCATTGGTAGGCAGGAAGCAAAGGGTCCTGGTGTGTCAAGTTCTGATAACTTAGAGGAGTCTGGCTCAGGTGGAACTATATCCAGGGACTCAGGTTATTGAAGCTTCTCACTGTTGGGTTTCCACTCACTTTCAGGAGCTGGGTCTTGCACCTCAGCAGCTGATACCAACTTCTCCTCTTCCATGTCCACTTGGTTTGGGGTCATGACAGACTAATGGCTTATGGTCAGAGTTAGCTTTGTGTAGGACTAAGCAGTGACCGGCTGTGGATTCCCTATACCACTGCTACACATACCTTTTAATGGGTATACAGTATAAACAATTTTCAGGACGCAATTCTTCCATTTTTACTGGAAGTCAAGGTAGATACAATCCAGCCATCTGCATGAAGCAACCAGAATGCACAGCTTTGGCTGGCATCCAAATAATGACATGGAAAGCACACTCATCTAAATATATGCAGTAAAAGCAAAGTAAAGCAAAGGAGAGGGTGGCAGTAATAAAGATAAGGACTAACTGTCCAATCCTATCCTTTGCCCCTGCTGGTGCAACCCATGCCAAAAAGGCATATGCTGTATCCAGTGTGTGTGGGGGATCGAGAGGCTTTGGAGGGGAAAGGGGATTTAAATCCCCTTACCCTCCATAAGTCTCCCACTCCACAATGGGGCTCCTCGAACTTGATCCAGCTCTTTAGCTGGCACACGTTTGAAGAGAGAATGGGGGCGGGGAGGCTGCCGAAAGCGAGGATAGGATCCAGAGCACGCAATTGCCACTGAATCCACCCCCTAGTCCCACAGCCTCCCCGCCCCATTCCTCCCTCCTTCCCGCCCCCACATCTGCTCTACCTGCTCTGGCAGATCCAGGGAGATCCACCAACATTCCCGGAGCGCTGCCACCTCTTGTGGCAGTGTTCCCAAAATGGCTGCCGACGGAGCACTGTGCACGACAGTCCAATCCTGGATAGTATTGGACTGTGAGACTTGTAGACCTTTGAGTTTAGCTGTGTTGCCAGTGCCTCATGCCAGGACTACAAACCTCTGAAGAAACCTAGTCCAAACCATTTCACATCTGACACATTTTTCAAAGTGCCTGAAGACTGGACTGAAATGAACTCTGATGTATACCAGAGTTCACTGGGATCTATACTTTTCATGATATGAAGAAAAGCCATGGGGTTAATTAACAAAAAAAGCCACAGGGTTAATTAGACCTGATTTTGTTGGAGAGAATAGTATGAATTGAAATTCATCTTTCTTAAGTGGGTTCTGCTTCCTAGGCTAACTGTTAATTATAGTATTCTTCCTTTTGAAAAGTCTCTGTACCATGCTCACCACTGTGCTGTTTAGATGGCATTGCCTGATAAAGTTCTACAGATGCTGGATGAATCCCAATTGTTTCCCCCCACTTTCTTATACAGTACTGAAAAACAGTTTGGGAAATCTGTGAAATGTCATTTGGTATTGGAAAAAAACAATCTGCAGAATAAGACACAGGTATGAAATGCAGATTTAATTTTTCCAGGTGGGTGGGAAATAATGCAATTGAGTTTCCATGATAGAGTGGGATGCACCAGCTCTGGTTGCCATGGTGTTTCTATGGTCATTTTGAATACTATCAATATGTTGGGGATTTTTCTCTGATGAAATTCATGAGTTTCCTGAATAGGATGCAACTGCAGATGGGTTGAGGGCAGTTGTCATAATTCTAATAAAGGCTTAATGAAACTTTAAAACTATCTCACATGTCCAGATGGATCGAGGTTGCATTTAAGCGCTTACTGTTGCTGTAGTAACCTCATCCCATGCTCTTGGCTACGGCAGAAACAATACATCAGGGTGACATGCCCTTTGGCAATCTGATGTTTCTCAGCAAATGAGAGAATGCCCACCAAAGCATCTCTGGGACTTCTCAAAGAGAAATATGGATAATTATCCAAAGCTATTTGTATTTCTCATGAAATGCTTCTCTCAAGTGACAGCATTCTGAGCACATGGACTGCAGCAGAGATCGAGGAAACGTGTTTCACGTTTGAAAGGGATGCCGGTGCAAATCACGTTCTCTCGCTGAACGTGCACGCAACTCCTTTCACAACAGCCCCTCTGCAGTGACATTTTGGCTTGCACAGTGAATATCAATTGTCCTACATGCCTCTTGGCTCTTGCCACTGAACTGACATATTCATAAAAATGCTCAACTTCGTGTCAAGAAGGTGCCTATCAGACGCAATGCCCTCCTGCCCGTCTTTCAAAAAGAAATTAGTTCAGATACAGATGGGATGGGCATGGATAGGTTTTGAATTGGAGATTTACCCTGACGAAACCGGGGCCATGGTTTCCTGCCTTGCTTTTTACATGTTCAACAGCTATTCGACACCTTCCCATACATTTTCGCTAATTTGCTTGGGGTTATATATAGCTAGGGGTCTATACATCATTTTATACATATTTTCCTTAATATTAACATTTAACGTAAATTTCAGCTGTTTTAACCATAATAGTTCCCATTGCTCCATTAAAATTTCATGACCTACATTTTTCGCCCAATGAATCATACATTCTTTAACCGGTTCTTCTTCTGTCTTGAACTTCAACAGGCAGATCAGTCCTATGCAGGATCGGGATGCCGACTGGAGTGCATTGCAACAACGGAATAGAGTTCCACTGTTGCAAAGTGGCTGCTGACGGCACGCATAGTGCTCCGTCAGTGGCCATTTTGGGAGTGCTGCCACGAGAGGGGGCAGTGCTCCTTGTCCATTGCCAGATCTCGCCGTGTCTTCTGGAGCTGGTAAGGCAGTGGTGGGGACAGGGGGTGGGCGGGGGATGGAGTGAAACTGGTCGGGGGCGAGGAACAGGAGGCTGTGAGAAGTGGTGGATCCAGTGGCGATGGCTCGTGCCAGATCCTATCCCCTCTTCTCAAGCCTCCCTGCCCCCTTCTCTCCTTGGTCTTGTAGCAACTTATGGAGCAGGAGGCTTACGGAGCAGGTAAGGGGAAATGATTACCCTTTCCCCTCCGAAGCTTCCTGATCTGCCCTCTGCTGGCGCACCCGTTATTGGTGTGACTGCATTGGTGGTGGGGGGCAGGAGAGGACAGGATTGGGCCCTTAGTTTCTTTTTGACCTGCCACTCAATTTGAAAGCTCAGGGGTACAATATATTATTTCATCATCACAACAAGGGGGGGGAATGCTAGGATGAGCAGGTGACAATGCGAGTAGGCCACAGTGCTTTAGGCTGAGATATAAAAAGGCCACCCAAGACTTTGCTTGTACAGGATATGCATAACAATGACTTGAGAAATCTCTAATGTGCAACAAGCGCAGGGTTTTGCACCAACCTCTCTCAAACCTTTAGCTATTTCTTCTCCTCTGATTGGCTGTAGCTGACAGCTCGCAAATCCGACTAACTCGGAAGATTTTGTGTCTTGGATAAATGACTTTCCTGCTGAATGTTGTACAGCAGAGGTGTTAGGACTTCTGAAGATGATCTGACAAATGTCCTTGCTGTTCTGAAAGCTTGCCTCCTGAGACTGAGTGGCATCATATTCCTCCAAAGAAATGTTTTCTGTTATTGAAAGTTTTATATGTGCAGAATAGTCACCATTTTGTTTTCCAATCCCACGGCTTTAATTAGTCACTTATAGGCTTTTTGAGCACCTAATGAAAACTCTGTTTCAAAACCTATTGTAAGCGTGCCCTTATTAAAGATATTATCCAGTGTCGTCTCCTTCTTATGTTGTTGTTGTTTCAGAAAATGAATGTAGCAATGAATAAAAGCATCTTTATCACTTCACAGTCCTTTCAATGTCTCTAACACTTTCTATTTCAATTTCTATTCAATTTCCATTCCTATTCAGCTAGCTAATAACTGCCTTTTGTTAAGCATGAATGTATTTTCAATCTATACTCAGCCAGCAAGATTACTTTTTTTTTGTTAATTTGCATGTAAAGCAGTCCTAGAGTTTTGAAAATCCCATTTTAAAAGAAATCACAGTATCTACATGTTGCACTCTGGCTGGGAGGGATGTACAGGTACAGAAGCGATTACTCAAGGAACGGAAATGAACATTACAGCAATAATACTCAGTCACTTCCAATTAGCTGCTTTAACATTCAGACTTACTTTGCAGCTTAACTTCTCTCAGCAGGGTTTTCTCCCTGTGTTTGGAGCACTTCGCTTTTCATTGTGCCATGATTTTCGTCAATAAAAGGGAACATTCCACCAAATTACACTGAATGCATTAAGTTCTCCTCTCTCACATAATAGTTGCTACCTATTTGGCTAAAACTTAACCTGGCCTTTTGGGTGTAGGAATGGGTCCCCCCCCCCAACTCAGCCTCAGTTATACAGGTTGATTACCCCTTATCCGGACATCCGAAATTCAGACTATTCCGAAATCCAGACATTTTACATGGCTGGCATTAGCGCAAGGTATGCTGGGGCACAATATTATTTAAAATATATTGTATAAAATTACCTTCAGGCTATGTGTATAAGGTGTGTATGAGTCATAAATCAATTTCGTGTTTAGACTTGGGTCCCATTCCCAAGATGTCTCATTATATTTATGCAAATATTCCAAAATCCAGACAAATCCAAAATCCAGACAACTTTCCATTCCAAGCAGTCCGGATAAGGGATACTCAACATGTAGTTAATGGTTAATAGGTAATTTTTTAAGTCACAAACTAAGACCAGTCACAAAGACAGAATATCTGTACTTTCTTATTTTCTTATGTTACTCTATGTACACTGGGTTCCCAAGTTATGGACAGCTGCATCAACGCTTTCACGCAGACGTAATAGTGCTGAACCAACAAAAACCAGTTGTTCCCATTTACATCAGTTCTGATTTATATCAGTTCCAACTTCAAGACAAAGATCCCGAATGGAACCAGAACGTACACTGGGGACTAACAGCCCAATTCTATCCTTTCCCCCTGCTGATGCAACCGTGCCAAAAAGGCTTCTGTTGCATCCTGGGGAGGGGCAGATTGGGAGGCTTGGGAGAGGTAAGGGAAAATATTTTCCCTTACCACTGGGCTGTTGCGAGCACCCCTGGGTGGGATGAGTGATTTCAGCTCGTTTGATTTGGTGGGCAGACACCAGACTCCTGAGACGGAGAAGGCACCCAAAAACGGAGAAAAGGAAGAAAAGGGAAAGGTCCGCCGTTCACGGAGGCACCAAAAATAGAGCTCAAATAGACCAGCACTGGGTAAAAAGGAAGATCTTTACTTTGCCGACAAAGGACACAGAATGCGGGAGCAAAATGTGTAACATACATAATCAATACAAAGGTTTATATACATTTCATTATTTCATACAGAATCATGGAGTTCATTGTTCAGAAGATACATAAGAAAGAGGCACCAATACAAAGCAGGATCCAAGAAGTTACACTTTGATACAGCCAATCAGATGTTGGATTCAAACTTTCCCTCCAATGAGGTGCAGCAGCAACAGTTGTAAACTTTCAACCAATAAAAGAGAAACTTTATTAAGAAAACCAATGAAAGGTGTGGTGCTTTGTATTACTGGGAACCAATGGGATGATGTGTGGGGGTACTGGGTGGCAGAGGTAACAGGATTAGATCCCCACTTCAGGTGAATCGAGGTTTTCCGGAGTTCTATGAATGGGTCCTTTTGAGAAGCCTGCTTAACACAAAAGGCAGTGTTTCTAGTTAGATAGCCCAGAGGCGCCACACAATAGGTCCCTGCCCCATGGCACCATGTATACAGTAGAAGACATTTGAATTATTGTAGCAAAGGAAAGTAAGAACAATGGAGATAGTTGAAAGGCATTTGAATAATTGTAGCAAAGGAAGGGTAGGAGAACAATGGAGATAGTTGAAAGGCATTTGAATAATTGTAGCAAAGGAAGGGTAGGAGAGGAGATAGCAGTGATTGAGGTGGGGGAGATGCATGCACAAAGAGATAGGATTTTGAAGTTAGGAAATGGTGACAATCTGACTCCTTGCTGTGATTCTGGGATTTACCTCTTCCCTGACCCCAGCCGGCTCCCCAGGTAGAAGGTAGCCATTTGAGGCCAGCACAGAACAGAAGCTGTTGTCAGTACACATGAGTTATGCTTTTAAAATGGCCTCCCCTACTCCCTGCAGTGCAGATCCATGGCAGGAGGCGCACTCCCGGTGCTGCCTACGCTCAACCTCCTGAGTTCCATCGCTGGAGGAGGGGGAGGGACTCGAACCACTCTACTACCGCTGCTCCTCGGGACCTCAACAGGATACCCAGACTCGAACTGGGTTTTTACGACTGCAGACCTATTGCACAGCTGCCAGGAGCCTCTCCGCTCAGCCTGGGACTAGCCCCAGCCGAGCAGGAGGATCGGGACCCTTCTGTATGGGGACCCGTCCCTGGGTAGACCCCGATGATCTCCAGTGAAGATCCGGTGCATAACTCTCAAGGGAAACCCCTAAAACACAACAATTTGGCAGAATAGTCCATTTCTTAGAAACAAGTTCGTATCCCTTTAAGGCTGTCAAATGCAGGGAGAGCGCGTAGAGTAGGTTAGTGGGTCAGGTCAGCCGGCGGTTCCGATAATCCTTTAAGTGGATACACGCTCCGTCTAGTAGGTCTTGGCTGAACGCCCAGAAAGGGGATTAAAGGCTTAGTGAGTTAATAGGCTTAAAGGATTAAAAAGGTGCATGGTGAACTTTTGCTGCTGCTGCTTCTCTTAAGGTCGGGGAGGGCTTGTGGTAGGTGTGTGCCGGTGAACTTTTGCCCTCAGCTGGCACGTGCCTGCTGTCAAATTGTGTGCAATGCGGAAAGAAGCCGAATTTTAAATGCGCTTTGATAAAAATGGCTGTATCTTGGTGATTCTTGGGTGGATTTGGATGGGGAAAAAGGCAGGGGGTTCAGGAGAAAGTGGGGGATGAAATAAAAATATTCGGGGAGGGGGAGGGTCCTCACTACAGGGCAAACCCCTCAACTGCCAGGTCTGGATCTGCCTCTGTTCTACCTGCCGAGGGAGACGGTTTGCCCAAGGACCCCACCGATCGGCAGATTGAGTTGGCCGCCAAGAAGGCCTTCGAGGCGGCTGCAGGCTCATTTAGAGCATCGGCAGTTTGCTCCTTATTTTCAAGGGCCGCATATATGTGGATTAACAATCTCCTGGAGCAATACGATATCCCCAGGCCTGTACGCAATGAGTTAAAAAAGATCTCCCTCGCCACAGCCTTCGCGGCAGATGGCACCTCTGATTCCTTGCAGTTGGCAGTCAGGTCCATGGCTGCTAGTGTCTCCGTGCGCAGAAGCACCTGGCTCCGGCAGTGGGATGTGGACACGGCATCTGTGGCCAAGGTGCTTGGCGTTCCCTTCCGGGGGGGGGGGGAAGCTGTTTGGAGAACACCTGGAGCCTCTCCTGGTACAGACTAGGGGCAAGAAGAAGGTTCTTCCGGTAAGAGAACAGGCCTCTTGCCAGGCTCCTTTCGCCCCTACAGGTCCTCACCCAGACCACCACCGGGGCATGCTTCCAGAGCTCCCCGAACCCCATGGGCACCTCGAGGCTCCGGCACCAGGCAGAGACCAGCCCAACGCCGCCTGCAGTCTCCAAAGGGCACGAAATCCACCTCCGCCTGATGACTCCGGCGCTCCCCCTGTGTAAGGGATATCATATTGCTCCAGGAGATTGTTGCACATAGTGCTATGGGCCCTCACCAAGAAACCTTTTGAGCCTATGGCTATGTGCGCACTCCGAGAACTGTTGTTTAAGACAGCATTCCTAGTGGGCATCATGTCAGCAAGGCGTATTTCGGAGCTCGCAGCCTTGTTGGTCAATAAGGACCTCTGTTCATTTCAGGAAGACAGAGTAGTACTTCAGGTGGACCCAACCTTTGTCCCCAAGGTTAATTCCCCCTTCCACTACCAGGAGGTGATTCTTCCCTCTTTCTGCTCCAGACCAGTCCACACCCAAGAGCGGGAGTGGCATTCCCTAGATGTAAAAAGGGCCCTCAGTTTCTATATCTCTAGAACTGCGGAATTTTGAAAGACTGAGGCCATGTTTGTATCTTATGGACCAAGAGGGAAGGGGTGCACAGTCAATCCTGCTACCCTATTCTGGTGGGTGCGGGAAGTCATTGTGATGGCCTACCGCCTCAGGGGACTCTCTCCCCCCAGAGGGCCTGGTTGCACATTCCTTTAGGGACACAGCCACTTCAGCATCCTACAGGGCTTTCCCTTCACTAGAGGTAGTGTGCAGAGCAGCAACCTGGAGCTCTCCTCACACCTTCATCAAACATTACCGCATCGATGCTTACGCATCTGCGGACGCAGCCTTCGGTAGACATCTTCTGCAGACAGTACTACCGACAACCTCAGCTAATCCCCACCCTTGAGGGGCAGAGCTTGGGTATATCCCAGCATTAACACTAGGCCAGACCTGGAACCACTGGAGAATGGGGAGATTGGTACTCACGTGAATTCCCCTTCTCTGTGGTTCCAGTCTGGGTCAGTGTACCCACCCAGGGACTTGGCTGAGGCTGTGGCTATAGCAGGGGGGGGGGCTCTCCCCTCCTACCTACTGGTTCACAGGCTACCTACTGGTTCATCAGGAGATGGGACGGTACTGAGGAAGGCGAGAATTCTCAGGCGGAAATCAAGAGTTCCACAAGGGATCTGAGAACGCTCCGCGAAAGGGAGGAATAGAGTCAAGGCTTCAACAACTGGGGAAGCCAGGGAGCCCCTCCCTTCCTATGAAGACGATCACCTGACCCTGCCTGCCAGAAGGGGAAGAGCTACCCAGCCTTAACACTGACCCAGACCGGAACCACAGAGAAGGGGAATTCACGTGAGTACCAATCTCCCCATTTTCTGTCATATCTAGCTTCAGTTCACATGACCAAACTCATAGGAGGTGATTTTTAAGCATAAGAAGAACTCCCTACTGTGCTTGGGAAAGTCAGATTCTGAGAGTACTGACCAAATTGAGCACAGCCTTTCCCCTCTCATATATCCAATGTGAGGAACCTGTGAAACCATACTAAGGGCCCAATCCTATCCAACTTTCCAGCGCCAATGCAGCTACAATGCACTCCCGAGATAAGGGAACAAACATTCCCTTACCTTGAGGAGGCCTCCTTGACTGCACCCCCACCACAGGGTGCAGCGCATACCCTGTTGGCACAGCTGCATCAACACTGGAAAGTTGGAAAGGATTGGGTTTCCTACTGGGAAAGTTGGATATATTCTGGTTTTCAGCTGGAGAGATATTCCTTGAGATTTCCCTAACTTACTGTCTGTTTGACCAGATCTCTCTCTCTCTCTCTCTCTCTCTCTCTCTCTCTCTCTCTCTCTCTCTCTCTCTCTCTCTCTCTCTCACACACACACACACACACACACACACACACACACACACACACACACACCAAAAAAACATGGGGGTAATGTGAAGGAAGAACTGCATGTTCTCATTAGTGCTAATTTACCCATCCGCTATGTTTAGGCAAGGCATTAAAAAAATTGAAATGAAAGACGCAAACTTGCCGCCAGTCTCTCTTTAAGCAACCTTTCCTGTATGTCAGTCCTGTCAAGCATATCAGGAAATCTGCAATTAAATCACTTTGGATGTCCTTCTCTTCCTCTATGCATGTAATAGTATAGCATTGGGCATAGCATCAGGCTATTTAATTGCATGAGCAAAGATTAAATCAACACCATTGACTTGCAGCATATCCATTTTGGGGACATATGTGAACAAAAACAGGAGTTCGCCAAAGAATGACCTACATAAATGACAGAGTTGCTCATCCTCAAATCTCTGTAACAAATGTACAAAGGAGGCAAACATATGAAGGTTCGCAGCTGCTTGAGTCAGTAATCGAATGATAGTAGAGAGGGACTGAATTTACACAGTGCCTAGCAAACAAAGAGTTAACAAGCCCTGAGCGTTATCTATTCTTGATTATGCTCCCATGAATTAAACGATCCAAACTGGGGAGAAACGAGTGTTTGGAAAAGGTGGAAACAATGGGCTGTATCCATAGAAAGTGAGTCATATGACTAAATCCCTTCGAAATAAATGGGCAAGGCTGCTGCTTAGGGTTGTGGAGGTTATGCACTCACATGGGCATCTGGAGGGGAGGCACCGTTCAAATCGTAGACAGGAGGAGGATGCTGGCAGAACGTCACTTCCTCCAGCAAGCACAGCGAGGAAGGGGACGCCTTTGCTAATTCACACAAAGGCACCATATGGGCTAGTGGCGGCCCTGTAAATAGGATTTAAGTCAGGAAGGACCAGACTATCAATAACTACTAATTATTATGGTCTATATTTTCCCTCCAGGTTCAGAGGCAGTTTACTGCTAAATACCTGTTGCAAGGGGTAGCAATGCTAGAAGATGGGCATGCTTTTATCTCCTACTTGTGAATTTCTCAGCGGCATTGTTGACCACTATGGGAATCAGGAAGCCTATGTCTGATCTTTGTCCTGATTACATGTAGAAAAATATTATATGAAAAATATTATATGTAGAAAGTAATGAATAGTATGCTAGTAGGATGTATTGCTTCGCGCTTGCTATAACCTTACGAAATACGTATTGTTTTTATGTTTCAATATATTAATAAAATATAAATATATGGAAAAAAGACTCTTATGTTAGTCAAGACTAAAGTGTCTCATTTATTTCAATGGCGCTATAGCTTATGTTCTTTGGATACAACCCAGAGAGTACAATTATGAAGTTCTCTTGAATGAACCCACTGAAACAAATGGTTGCTGGAAAAACAGTTTCCAGAGATCTGGCCTGGTAGATTTCACAAGTTCAGTCATGATGATGTTCTTATTATCCTTTTAGAGAGACAAGCTTGCCATTAAACGTGAGAAGGGGAAAGAGCTCTCGTTGGAGGAAAGTGTAACATTACTGGAAATCATTCAGAGAAATGACCTAACTTATATGATACAACTATAATTTTGTTGAGCATCTTTCATGCAATTATCCCCAAATGGTTTGCCGAGTTAAATACTGCAGTTACAGAGATTAAAAAGAGAGAGCTATTAGGGAGTGTAGGCAAGATAAAGATATGTTAATATAGAATTTGAAAAGCAACAGAGACTGGAAGAAGCACAGATATACAAAGTCATTTCATGAAATAGCAACAGCTGCTGCTGCAGATCCTCTACTTGAACAACAAAGTCACTGAACTGCTAGGGCTTTTTTTTTTCCTTAGCAATACTCTGTATGTTGAAGTCAAGCATAACAGTTTTCGAGCAGTAAGCCTTATTTGGAAGTGGTCTCACTATGTTCCATCCAAATAGTTTTCCTCTACAGGCTCAAAAAACAAACAACAACAAAAAAACCACCCAGTTTTGTGCAAGCTTGCAGCTGAAGCTGGCAAGGCACAGCACTGATTGGCTAGTGCCCAATAATTTTACCAAAAGCATTCCCAAAGCTTTTTACTAAAAGCGGTCCCAGAATGTGGCCAGTTCAGGAGGTGGCCTTCATGCCCAGCCCTGCCCCTGCATCAAGCAAGTAACACAGAGCACTTCCCAATTGGGAGATCTAGAGAGGAGTCACCCTCTCTCAGTGTTTTCTCTGCTGTCTCTGCACTGAGCTAGCCATTCAGAGCTTAGGCTCTGTTGCACCCATCCCTGCTCCTTGCTGTTGCAAAAGGAAGGGATGGTTAGACAGCAGAGCTTATAACAGAGACACATTTGATATCCTGAAAGTCTGGTCAGGAGGTGGAGGGTAGAGACATGAGACAAATTGCAGAGTAGTTGCTTAAGCTGCAGTAACCCCAAGATGTACCTTGGTTCATATGCTTATACGAACTTTTGCAGACTTTTCATATTGCTGGGCATCTCTTTGGTGCTTTGACTTCTGTTAACCTTGTGCTTGCTATATAAAGAAATAGCTGCTGCTGCGTGTGCCAGAATAACTGTTCCTTGACTTTTGTAACAGAACAATATATGGAAGGTTTTGAAATAATTGCTGAAACTGCAAGGCACGGTCTGACTCCAATCAGTTTTGGTTGAAGTGGAGACTTGCAATCCGAAACGGCTTGAGTCTAGATAATAATGTATACGTAGGATAAGAAGTAAGATTTTCATGGCCATCGATAATTAAGGATGATAAAATGTTTATATCGGGATTAGAAGCCATGACTTAAAAGCTTTTATGACACTAAAATATGTTTAGAAGCATAATACAGATATTAGTTTGAACAACGTTTTGATCGTCTTTTTACAATCCTCATCAGGTTCTAGGTGAAACAACCTCGGCGAGATGGTAGCCTTTGATAGAAGCAAACTGCAATTTAAAACGGATGCACGATAGTCAGTTAACTGTAGTTCAAGCCAGAAAGAATCTATCAGCTTAAAGGGAAAGCGTCAACATATGAGAGACAGCAAGGGTTCAAAATTGTTACTAATGTTACAAGTAGGCAAAAAACAACAGAGCCAGGATAGTAACATAGGGGACAGGAAAACGTGAAGAAACAAATCTACCAACAGTGCAATCCAACTTAACTTTTGTGCCAGTTTAACCAGCGGCGCAGCGAGAATGGGAGGCCCCAGAACGGAAAAGGGATTCAAATCCCCTCCAAAAGAGGAATTCAAAGGGGATTTGAATCCCTTTTCCGTTCTGGGGCCTCCTGTTCTCGCTGTGCCACTGGTTAAACTGGCACAAAAGTTAAGTCGGATTGTGCTGTAAAGTATTTTGACAAGAGTTCAACTCTGCTGTAAGTTGCTGAGCTTTGTTGACTTAAAAAAATACTAATGGTTTGAACATAATTTTCTTCAAAGTTGGAGCCCAGATCTTATCAATAAATGTAATTTCTTCTTGTCTATTTAATAAATTACGGTGTTTGAAAATTTCTATGGTTTCCCTGTGATTTCTTTGTCGGAATGATGTTTCGTGAACCAGTCTTTTAGTTTCATTGAATGTAATATTATTTCCAGTTTCCAGAAAATGTTCCGCTAGGGCAGACTGCTGGGGATGTTTAAGTCTACAGTCTCTTTGATGTTCTAGTAAGCGATGTTGGCCTCCACGCCAGTGCTGCTTACTCTCCGGGAGTCACAAATGTGCTTTACGGCATGTTTGCAAATCCTTAGGCTGGCGCCGAGCTGGCCTACATTACGTTAGATTCGGCTGCCCCGCACATAAATATCGCCATCATGAAGCTTGATGCTTATGCAGATTTGGGCTTTGCCCCAGTATACATTATCTGCGCAATATAGAA
This sequence comes from Plestiodon gilberti rubricaudatus, assembly GCA_026170595.1. Lineage (NCBI taxonomy): Eukaryota > Metazoa > Chordata > Lepidosauria > Squamata > Scincidae > Plestiodon > Plestiodon gilberti. The sequence continues at coordinate 46,928,052 of JANXHW010000002.1, forward strand.
CTTCAGCTCTCCACTCTCGGTGTTTGATTGGCTGCTGTGCACTTGGCAACGTCCGCACCCCTGTGCCCTGTCCCATACAACACACAACAGATGGGCTGGCCTTAAGTGGGGCTGTTGTTGTGCTGGTGTACATGGAGTTATACAGACAAATCTCAGGGATTGGATTGTATCCAAATACAATTATGGATACTATTTTGCTTTCTCCAATAATGAAAACAACAGCAACATGTAAATAGTTTAGCACCTGATAATGACAGCCAAATGCTGATACAGAAAATTTAGAAGTGAAATTCTTTGGAGTCACCTTTGCCTTCATCCATTTGGATGCTAGATTTTGTTACATCCCGTCTGTGTTGCGTTTGGTATGCTACCCAGTATCATTTGATCAGCATCTCCGAAGGTATATCTGCTGACCAAAGGTTTTTATAACTGTTCCACTAAATGGAAGAAAATCAGTAAAAGCAAATGAAATGAGCTTTGATCTCTGAATGAATATCACTGCATTCCAAATGGGGAGAGGAATACATCTGAAAATGTTGCCAGGCTAGGCTAGGCTAGGCTAGGCTAGGGTAACATTAGCCCCTATTCATTGTGCAAATGGGAAGATAATGAGTCGTACAGCAGCAGCCTCCACTAGAAAAGGGTTTCCTTTTATGTCTGACCTCCCTTCTCCATTCCCCCTTCCATTAATAATGTGCATAATAAAAATGACCAAATGCTGTTGCCAATGATCTCACTTTCCAAAATGCACACAGACTCTCCTAACTCCATCTTGGTTCCTAAGCTGACAAGTCAGCCAGGGTAGCTTCCCCCACCTTTGGAGGGCATACTTTCCCTGCCCACCAAAGGGCATCTTTTTGGTTGTGATTTTCCTTTTCCCCCAGGATCTGAAGCCCTGCACCACAGTCTCGCTTAACAGGATCAAAGTGTCATCAATAAATACTGTATGTTCATGTACTTATTCTTATGTAATTTCTGTTGAACATGTACATGAACCTGCAGACACTCACTGGTAAAGCTGAAGTTTTCCAGTCTTCTTGAGGTATTTGAGCCATCTGGAATAAGACTCTGTCCTGTCCTGTGTGTATTGGGATTTCAGGATATCTGGCTCCTCAAAGTAAGCAAAATGAATGTCTCTTTCATAAAAAATAAAGCTCAGCAAGCAATGCTGTACTTTTCCAAGAGACAAAGCACCTTATGTACAACTTTTCTCAGCTAGGGATGCTGGCGACTTTTGCTACAGTTGCATTGGAGGAAGCTTTCAGATGTTTGAAAAGCCTACTCTGAAGCAAAGGTGGCCACTTTGACTCTCTGAAGGTCTTCTCTGCCTGGAGAAGTTTTCTGGATCTTCCTGTTGGAAGAATGACAGCATACGCCTCTCCACTAACAGTGAGTGTGGGGCCATGTGTTCATCCCCACCAGTAGGATGAGCTTTTACCTATTCAAGTCCCAATTTAAAGGCTTGTGGGTTGCTCTCTCCTACTTTGATTAGACCTCTCATTGGGTTTTTTCCCCTCTGCCTTTGTAACAATAGCTGTAGATCTTTCATTGCTGTAGTAAACAAAACTCAGCTTTGCTGTCTGTGAGACTGATTGAACCGCTCAGCTCTGCTAACATTTAACTCTTTCCTTTTACTTACCAGTCCAGTGCAGAAACAGTAGCATAACCATAATGGGGTGGTGATGTGGTAAGTGCTGCACGGCGTTACACGGAGGTGCAAAGTGGCCCCTCCCACTCGCCATCAGAGCCAGTCCGGCAGCAAAGGCAGCGTTCCCTTTGCTGTCAAACTGGCTCTGATGATGAGTGGGAGGGGCCACTTTGCACCTCCGTGTAATGCTGTGCAGCACTTACTGCACTGCCCCCCTCCGGCTACACTACTGGGCATAGGTGAGATGGATTGGAGCAGGGGCAACACAGTGGAGAGGGGGGAGGTTTCTTTCATTCTTTTCCCCTTTCTTTCCCCAGTGCACTGCAAGCAATGGTCAGTTCTATTCATTTCAAGGTGAAACTAAACTTTGAACCAGTTTGCCCATCAATATCCTCAACTCTAATTTTTTCTTTGTTTTGTTTATTTCATTGACATTGCAAAAAAAAAAAAAATGGGGCTGCTGCCAAATCCCTCAAGTTCCCCTCTGTACCAGCTTAATTCCTACAACAAATGTCCTGGTGTAATTATGCTGAGCATGTCCAGACCCCCACCAGCGGCACCTAAGGCAGCCAATGAATATGATATAAATGGGGGGGGGCAAGGAAATGCTCAGCAGCAACATCAAGGCATCACATAATATGAACTGCACATTATGAAGTTGAAGGTAGGGATTCCACACAGGCCGCTGTTTGCTGTGGCAGTCATAGGGGTGCTCTAAGCTCTGTTCAGACATTCACCTCCAAGCTTTACTACCTTCATGGAAGGGCAAACAGGACTGCCTACACCTCTGTATAATCAGTGAAAGGCAGGAAGGAAACCTCTACATACTGTATGTAAGTACTGTACTTACACGTCATTGGGAATCTTGATTGTGAAAGGTTCCTGATTTTATAGTAGCCTCCATTTACATATGCTCATAGAGGCCCTTTTTCATGCATTCAGCTGAATGAATGGGGTTTAGGAGGTCTGTCAGTGTTCTCTGCTGGGGGGGCACACAAAGGGCTCAGCCATCTGGGCCAATCACCGAACCCTCAGTCAGTAGCAGAGCTACAACCGCCCGCCCCCCATGCCGAAAGTGATGTAATGGCTATAGCCGATATGCACCATGCCAAGGTACAGGGAGGGAGGGAGGGAGGGAGGGAGGGAGGGAGCAGAGGCGTCCGCTGACATGGTGCTGTGGGGCGGTGGGCCCCAGGGCGTCAGGGCGGAGAGGCTCTGGGAGGGGCGGAGAGGCTCGGGAGTGGGGCGCGGGAATCCTTTAATTTGAATATTTATTCGCGGTTTTTCCGCAAATTTAAAGTGTAAAACAGGGATTTTCAAAGCGTGTGTGTGCTTTGCGGCCACTTATCTGATCTCCAGGACATTCCTCCAGCAGGCTGGCAGCAGCAGCGACGATCGCAAACCTGCCGAGTTTGCTTGCGCATGCCTAGTCCGTCCTTGCTAACTCCCTAAGTTTGCGCATGCGTAAACTCCGGAAACTCCTGCGCCCGGAGCAGGGAGAGGCTGTGTGCCCTGGCGCAGGAGTTTCCGGAGTTTACGCATGCGCAAACCCAGGGAGTTAGCAAGGACGGACTGGGCATGCGCAAGCAAACTCCGAGTCCGGCAGGTTTGCGATCGTCGCTGCTGCTGCCAGCCTGCTGGAGGAATGTCCTGGAGATCAGATAAGTGGCCGCAAAGCACACACACACTTTGAGTGGCCGCAAAGCACACACACACTTTGAAAATCCCTGTTTTTACACTTTAAATTTGCGGAAAAACCGCGAAAAAACTTTAAAAAAAACCCGAAAACTCATTATGCAAATTACTTACTTAATTTGCATAATGGGGCGGGGGGCTTTTCCGCCCCAGTTGCTGGGGAGCCTGGGTACCCCTCTGGGAGGGAGGGCAAAACATGCCGCCGACGCTCCTCGTTCACCCTGACAAACGGGATGATTTGCGCCTCCGTCGGTCTCCATGACACCCGCCTGCCTGCCTGCTGCCTGGGGCCTGATCCTGACACCCGGGGGCCCACCGCCCCAAGGCCCCCTCCGCTGATGACGCCACTGCCCTCAGCACCAGTGTCAGCAATAGCATCCAATGTGCTATCAGGAATATGCAGAGGGGTGCTATGGGGACCCCAGTACAGTGGCCCCTCGGTATCCACAGGGGTTCAGTTCTAGCCCCCCCGTAGATACTGCAGATCCATGGGTGCTGAAATCCAGCACCCGAGGTCACTAACTTACCTGATCCTGTGAGGAGGGCCTCCGGAGGCCTCTTCCACGTCATGTTGGACCCACAACTGCCTCCATAAGCCTCTGCTGGCCTCAGAACACATCTCCAAAGTGACCGGAGTAAACTGAAAGTGACTTCCGGTTGCTTTGGAGATGCATTCTGAGACCCGCGGAGGCCTAAGGAAACAGTTGTGGGCCCAGTTCAACATGGAAGTATCCGCGGATGGTGAAATCCGAGAATGCTGTGACCACGGATGCCGGGGGGGGGGCACTGTATAGGACTTTGTCCCAGGGATCAAAGAGACCTAGTACTGACCCTGGTGGAAGTTGGGGCATGGCCTCTAGGTATACACATAGGAGATAACTGAACATGATCAAATCCTGCCCTAAATGCAGGTCAGGATTGCTGCTGCTTTGAAGACCTTCAGAACTGATTTGTGAGCCTGTTCATTTACACATACTTTACAGCCAGGCTGCCTTCATCCTGAAAATATATCTTTTTTTAAAAAAAAATGTTAATAGGATAGTTTACACTTAGATGGCTAATATATGCAGGATTCACCTCTACACGTTGATTATCTTAAAATACTTCACAAAGAAGGTTCAGCAGAGATTACATTGCCAACGTCCCTCTGACTTGACTAGCCATCAAAACTCCTTAACCCTCCCTATTCCTCAGGCAAAAGGTCACCAGTCTTGCTCAGATTAACTTTAGACCGATAAACGTATTTAGACCAGTAAAAGTATTGCTGTGTTGGACTTTTGTGCAGTCGCTCCCTCTTCTGTACTTTCATCTCCTGGGTTTTGAACTGAATCCTGCAATCTGATTGATTCATTTATTAAAATTAGGCTGGGAATGGACAGCTTATTCTGAGCAACAATCCCACAATGAATGCAAAGCCGTAATCAGGGACGGTTGCGGCCAGCTTCTTTGCTCAGTAACCGGGGATCTGCAAAGGTAAACAATGAATATCTACTAGCTTCAGGTTCAAGTAAGACATTTGATACCAAGAGAAAAAATAAGCAGGAAGGTGAATGAAGCAGTAGTCACATTTCTGAGGAATGAAGTCGGTAGATTGCAAGTGACAGGTTCTATTACTGGCCCATGGACCAATGACACATCTGCCTTAAACTCTGAGAAATGGGCAGTGAGAAAAGGATGAATAACTCTTAAGAATTGGAGAAAATATGTAGCCACTCAGGCAGAAAATTAGCAATTACATTCCGTGCCATCAGTAATAAGTATTTCAACCAAGATCTTAGGTTAATGTCAGACTGTGTGACAGTATATCAACCATTACACCTGTGTTCAATCAGCAGCCACATCCCTCATTGTGATACCAGGCTGTTTAGTTCAAATGTGGCTTGTTCACTGATAACCAAGATGGCTGACATCTGTTACAAAAGTATTCAAAAGTAATTTGTTTCACCGACTTGACACTGACTGTTGAAAGGAAAACATTTCTGAGAGATTTGAACTAGGGCAATTTGTCTCTCTCTGCTTTTGTTCTGACATATCTTCCCCCCAAGAGGTCTCATAAACTGATAAAACTAGTAAGAAATAATCAGTGAAGATATGTTGGAGGACTACGCGCCATTAATTCAAAGAGCTGAGGTATTGCTTGTTATCATCTTTAGCCTTATTCAGATGTGAGTCCTCTGTGAAGGATCAACACATGGAGAGTGTGTTGATGTGCCCCCTGGCATACCCATGAACAAGTGTTCTTAAATCATGGGTAGAACTTTTCCCATGTTCAGGGTCTGCCTCTGAAGATAAGCACCAACTGTGGAGATGTCAAGGTGGTGTGGCTCAGGGCCTCTGAAAGGAATTTTATCAGGGGATACAAAGTTTCTTTTGGACCCCTTCTCAAAGGGGAGGAGGTAAAACGGGGCAGGGGGAGGGTAGCAATGGCTGGAAAAGTCTCCAGAGCCCAGGTCTACCAGGCTTCCCGATGTGGCACCCAGGTCTACCTGCCTGGTAGACCTGATCTCTTGGTTAGCCCAACCTCTGTCTTTCACTCTCCATGAGGCCAGCTGAGATCCCAGGAAATTTCTGGGGGTCCTCCTCTGGCCCTTTTTTTTTTTTTTGACCTTGGGTACGGGTACAATTTTCCCCCTTTACTCCCCTCTCATGGACCCTGGTGTGGCTAGGTAGTGTGTCAGCACAGAGAGCATGGCTAACTAGCATGCTCCAGTTTACCCTCTCCAGGCATCCCCCCCGCCCAGGACTAACACCTGAATAAGAAAGAAAATCTTTCTTTCGTGGAACATGTTGTACAAATGAGAATTAGGGTCAGCTCACACAACCTTGAATAAAAGCATGCTTGAATTTTAAGTATGCATAAAATTCAGAGAAAGTGGGATATAAATCCAACAAACAAACAAACAAACAAAATGTGGGTTCCAAGAGAAAATCAAAATGCTGTAGAAATCTTCTCTAGTGGTTTTCATGATCTGAAAGATCTAGCATTTCAGGGTCTCTCAACTGCTCCATTTTGCTGCTTACCTTTCCAGGTTTACAACCAGTCTGTAGATTTGTACCTTGCCCCTGTTTCTGTTTTCTGGGTTGATAAAACAAGAATTCCTCTTTCGTAAAACTTTTGAGATGTAATTCTGAAAACAAGAACCCACAAACTCATCAGGGACCCAATTGGCTGACCCCCGAAGTTCCTCCCAAAAGCAGGTAGCAGCAGCACAAGTCAATCAGCCAAGGAACTCGTGCTAAGAGGGCAGTCTTGTTCTGCCCTCCCCATCGGCCACTGAAGTTCCTCAGAAGCCCCTGTGATGACAGCAAAGGAAGGAAGCCCACTAGTGGATGGGGAGGGCAAGAGCAAAGGGCTCTGGTATGGTATGCCCCTTCTTCAGTGCCACTGGACCGCTTGGGAAAGGGCATCATTTGAATGCTTCTCTCCCTGTCCCCAACCCAGTGTGTGTGTGTGTGTGTGTGTGTGTGTGTGTGTGTGTGTGTGTGTGTGTGTGTGTGTGTGTGTGTGAGAGAGAGAGAGAGAGAGAGAGAGAGAGAGAGAGAGAGAGAGAGAGAGAGACACTGCAGGGGGTAATTAAAAGTATTTTTACTTACCTGCTGGTTGGCTGCCTGATTGCCCATGGGTCTCCTTGAGCACACACCAGCCATTTCGGTGTTGTATGTCTGAAGAGAGAAAGGGGGCAGGGAGGTTTTAAAAAGAGGAGATGAGATCTGGCATGTGTGACTGCCACCAGATCCACCCCTCCCTCCAGAGGCGTAACGCGCCTCGCGGGCCCCCGGAGCAAGGGGGCGGGGCCAGCGTCACGACGCGCCCTCGCGTCACGTAGACGCGCCCCGCCCATTTTGCTCCTATTTCGGAGCCAAACGGCTCCAGGGAGGGAGGGCGGGCCCAAACGACGATCGCATTTTTTCTCTCCGTCGCTCCGTAAGTTCCCCGCCCTCCCCCACACGAGCGCCTGGAGCAGGAGCTCCATCCGCTCTGCCGTAGTTACGACGCTGCCTCCCTCCTCCCGACACCTCTCCCTCCCCTGACACACACCCTATTCCTCCCCTGACACACCCCATTACTTCCCTTTCCAGTTTACTAGCTCTGCTGCAAATCGCCTGCCGTGGCAGCAAGTCTTCAATGCTGCTGCTTTGTGGCAGTGGCTTGGAAATAGTTGGCGGCAGCACCGCGGAAAAATTTACAATGAAACTCTGTCCCGCTGGTGTTAGATAGCCCATAGGATTGGGCTGTCAGTTCTGTTTCTGGCCCCAAATGCCCCCCTTGAGATATATAGCAAAGAACAATGAGTTTTGTTCTCACTCTATTATTTCCAAAACTTTTGCACCTCTCTGTGCCATACATACCTTAAACATAAGGATCAGGTGTCAGTTTAGCAGCAAGAATTCACAAAACTCCTCTAAATCATGGCAAGCTGTACGATATCTAATCAGCCACCCTACCACTAATATTTACGTACTTCATGGCACCATAATAAATATTGTTTTATACATACACACATATTATTTCAACCCCAAGGAGAAGAAAGAATTTGAAGTATTCTCCCTTTGTAAAGGTCTGTAAATACAATGAAATTACGTGTAAAATAATACTCTTACTGCTCCACAGAGACGAAGTTACCTGCTATGATCCTCCAGTATATTTTATTTTATTAATATAATATTAAAACTGCTATGATCCTTTTACTACAGCTATTCGTAACAAAGCACAAATGCTCACATTCTTTGTTGGAGGGGTGACGAAAATCAAGTCATCAAGATGATGATGATGACTCATCAAGAATCTCTCAACTTAATCTGAGATAGAAAGGCAGCATAAGGACCCGGCTACTGGCGTGGCAGCCCTTCCGCCATTCTCTGGGCTTTCGCCACCAGCTCAAAGCCCCGATGGCTGCATGCAGGCAACAGCGGTCTGCAGAACCGCCATCATTGCCAGTAAGTCTGAAGCAGGGACGGATCAGGGCCAGATCAGGGTTGGGAGTGGGCCGGGTGGGGGTGGATCTTGGTGGCTGCCATGTACGCCAGATCCTATCCCCCCTTCCTGCCCTGGATCCATCCCCAGAGGTTCTATAGATTTATACCAGCAAAGAGCTGACATAGGTCTGAGGATACCCATTGGGGACCAGTCGGCCTACAAAGAGGAAAGTAAAAAATGTCTGTACTTACCTCTCCTGAGCTGTCTGGTGCCTGACTAGCCCATAGCATGCAGTGCAGGCTGTGACAGTGGTGCTGCATACACAGTGCAGGCTGTGACAGTGGTGCTGCCAGTGAGGGTAGGATTGGGCTGCTAGGCTGCAATTCTATACATACACACTTACCTAGGAGTAAGTCCCACTGAACCAAATGGGGCTTACTTCTGAGTATACATGCATAGGATTGCACTGTTACAGTTGGTTAACGTTGGCTGGATCATGCTCATGATGTTCACATTTTATTAGTGAATTATTTTATTTATAGGCAGTTGGGAGCTGGATGGGGGCGAACAAGCTGAAATTAAATCCTGATAAGACAGAGGTCCTTCTGGTCCAGAAGTCTACGACTCAGGTACTGGATCATCGTCCTGCTCTGAATGGGGTTGTACTCCATCTGAAGGAGCAGGTCCGCAGCTTGGGGGTTCTCCTGGATGCGCAGCTGCTCCTGGATTCCCAGGTAGCGGCTGTGGCCAGGGGGGCTTTTGCCCAGCTTCGGCTGGTGCGCCAGCTGCGACCGTACTTGGATCATGCAGACCTGGCCACAGTGACCCATGCCCTAGTGACATCTAGACTAGATTACTGCAATGCGCTCTACGTGGGGCTGCCTTTGAAGACTGTTTGGAAACTGCAACTAGTGCAGAATGCGGCGGCCTGGGTGGTTGCCGGGGCTTGTCGGTTCGACTCAGTCGGACCATTGCTTCGGCGGCTACACTGGCTGCCGGTTCGTTTCCAGGCACAATTCAAAGTGCTTAGTTTTGACTTTTAAAGCCCTCAACGGCTCGGGTCCAGGGTATTTGAGGGACTGCCTCCTTCCTTATAATCCGACCCATACTCTGAGGTCATCAGGGGGGGCCCTGTTAACCGTGCCGCCATTGACAGAAATGAGGGGGATGGCGGCGTGGAATAGGGCCTTCTCGGCGGTGGCGCCCCAATTGTGGAATTCCCTCCCCTTGGAATTAAGAATGACTCCCTCTTTAGAGGTCTTTCGGCGAGGCCTTAAGACGTTTTTGTTCAGGACTGCTTTTAATGTCTGACATGGTGGGCTGACCTTTTAACAAATGGTTTTAATATATGTAAATGCAGGTGACCCACTGGCGTTGTTTATTTTTAACTTAAGTGTTTTAATTAATTATTTTAATGTGTTTATTAATTGTTTTAATGTGTTTATATGTATTTTAATATGTTGTAAACCGCCTTGAGTGCCCTCGGGAGAAAGGCGGGCTACAAATTCCTAAATAAATAAATAAATAAATTACCTTCTCAGGCTTCTCTTCACCAATGGACTTGATCCATTGATGTGAGGACTAAATGAGAGGATGTCATTCTATTCTCCGTATTTCCAAATACCTATATTAAAGGCAATAAAAGTGGACTTCACTATTCTTTCCAACATAACAGTGAGGTCGGATTTGATCTGACTGTATGTCATTCATTGTGTTTATTTACACGCACACACACACACACACACACACACACACACACACACACACACACACACACACACACACACACACACACATGAGTCCAGAACTCGGTGGCTTAAATACACACAATTTCCTTATCTTGAAATTGAACTGTTAGAATGTAAACAATTGCTGCCTTAAGAATCAGAAAATGGCTCAGTACCACCCACTTTGCAGGGCTAGGATTTGTGCACCGATGCATGAAGGCACAGAATCATTTCTGAAATCTATGCAAGATGCTGTGAATCTGAGTCAGCTCCTTGAATGAACACAATTTACCATCTTTGAATACGTGGCCTGATAGAGTACATCTCTCCTTTTATCTGCCCCCTGTTAACAACAACATTAAAGGCTGGATGTAGCATTTCTGCTGGGGTCACTGCGTACAGAATTATGATATGAACCAATTGAGAGTAATCTGTGTGCCTCCAAAAATGTTCTAGTAAAGTGTTTTAAAAAGGCAGAATAATGAATGTCGCAGAAGATGAAAGGCAAAACTAACTTAAGGGAGGCAATGGATAAAAATTCTGTTTTGGCTCATGAAAATACATCTAAGAGTGCTTTGTGAGGCTTAAAGCATTCTTTGCCTAAATTGGTTTGTAGTACAAATGTAAAGCCTACATCGTCTCAAATTCATATTCAATTTACAAATCATTTGGGGGGGCTTTCCGTTCCATATTAAGAATGATCATGTAAATGCCATAGGATTCGGGATATTATAAATTCCTCTCTTGCTAAAATTTGTGATGAAACACATGGCTTTCTTCTGCTCTGCACTGGATCATAAGGTACAAACATGTCTATGGATTCTGTGCATATGGTACATTTGAAGAAAAAATGTATATTTCAATGTACACATTTCTATATATTATCATACCAGCTGCTGAGGTAGGAAATACACACACAAAAATAGCATATTTAAATATGGATTTAAGTACAGACCGTTTTGGTGACAGGACAAATATACAGGGATTTTAAGCAGAAAAGAGTAGAATGGCAGTCAAAGGCAACTGTGTGACATTTGGAAGGACTGGAAACATAGAGACTCATCCATCCCTATACACAACAGGTTCAAAGGTCACCTAGTCCTCACATATAAGAAGAGGAAGACTGACATAAGAAGAGCCCTGCTGGATCAGGCCGAAGGCCCATCTAGTCCAGATTCCTGATTCTCACAGTGGCCCCACCAGATGTCTCCGGGAGCACACAAGACAGCAAGATATCTTCCTTGCACCTGGCATACAGAGAAAGCCTACTGCTAAAATCTGGAGGTTGCTAATGGCTTGTAACTGGTGACTCAAGCTTGTGACTCTCCTTGACCTCACTGCCCATATATTGGGTGAGTTCACCTAGGGGCGCTGGCAAAAGTCTCCAAGTTTGGGTTCACAAACAAATGGCATTTTGAAATAGCTCACTTCAAAGGACAGAACATTTCAGTGCTGAAAATGCTTTTTCTGCTCAGAAAAATAGAGATCTCACTACCCGTCACTGCCTGAAAACACTTTCTCTACCAGCCTTCAAGTTGCACACAACATACCTTCCCTTTACCCGCTTCAACGGCTCGGACTGAGGAGACAGGAGGGTGTGCATTACAAGCCATAAGCAACCTCCTGGTTTTAGAAGTAGGTTTTCTCCATTAGCAACCTCCAGATTTTAGCAGTAGGTTTTCTCTGTGCCAGGTGCAAGGGAGTGGAAGCAGGAAACAGGTTATCTTGTTGGCTGTGTGCTCCCTGAGGCATCTGGTGGGGCCACTGTGTAATACAGGAAGCTGGTCTAGATGGGCCTTTGGCCTGATCCAGCAGGGCTCTTCTTCTTATGTGCGCCCGTCTCCTCAGCCGAGTCCCGCCCCCAGATGACCCAGCAGCCATTTGCTGCTCCCCTTTTACGTGCCTCTCTCCAGCGTGCAGGGGAAGGGACCGGGTAATGGTGGCGATGGGGTAGTCCCGTCACCAGCCTTATGTTCAGATCCCCAAGGCAATGAGTAAGAGCAGCAGTGAGTGACGGGGGACAGGAGAGGAGCGTCATAGGCACCTTGAGTAAAAGCCATGAGCCAACACAGACGAAGCCAACAAGGGGTTTCTGCTTGAAGTTCCATCCTCCCCTTTACCTCCCTGCCAGTGTGCGGCTGCAGTAAAGCAAAAGCATGGTGACTTTTGAGGGTTGGACTCTCCTGCCATTGCTACACTGCAGGCGATAGCAGTAGTAGGAGACTGCAAGCCTCAAGAGACACCATGCTCTGCACTATACTGCAGGTGCACACTGGTGGAGAGATAAAACAAAACTCAGACCCACACATAGTGGCTTTTTCTAATGGCACCTACACAATTCTTCTCCCTTTCCCAATTCTACTGCTTCCGGCCATCACCGTTCATCACCCTGGGGAGCAGTAAGTAAAGGCAGAGGATGTACGTGTTTGAAGGATGGGGGCTGGCAGGGAAGGGATTTGGGAGGCTCTCGTTTTCCAGGTCTCAAATTGACTTGGAAATTTATCTGATTTTTCTCTACTTGGGGGGTGGGATTTGGATAATTTCCGAACAAATTCTAAGTGACCTGGGGGGGGGGGGCAAATCACTTATCTCTAGTGTTTCTCTTTATTTGCTGTAGCATGTGAGTGTGTGGGGGAAATTCTAGACTGGAGACCTACTCTTCTTCCAGCAGGACGATTCACAGTGTGTAGGCAGAAATAGAACAGGTCGGCAGGAGGAAGCAAGGAAAGCCATTCTTCACCTTGAAAGAACATATAAAACACATCATTCATACACAAAATGTATCGCAAATAGCAGGAAATACGTCTAGGAAGACCCTTCAGGGAAATTAGGGAATGAATTATGGTATTTTTGAAATACTTTTTTTTTTCAATTTATGTGCATTCAATGACATATTGAAAAGCTTTCTTTAAAACAAGCAACCTTAGGAATTTGCTAGCATTTGATAAAAGTCTTTGAGAAGACAAATCACACACGCGGTGGTAAAGTCGAGCATATGTGAAATCGTTTGCCAGCCAGAAGTTGGCAAAAGCTGTAAGGAAGTAAATAAATAAGTTCATATGGCTCTCCATGCTTGCGTTTTAGCTATATTGGAGCAGATGGCATTTTTTATATGAGTAAAGCTACTCACAAGGATAAATATTGCTTAAATAAAATGTATGGATCATAAGAAGAATATTGCCAACTGGCAATATTGCCAGTTGGAGCATCATAGGAAACACTATAATCATCTATACGGATATATACAATGTGTGTGGATGTGTGCTTAGAAGAGGTTGCTCCAGTCCCACTGTGTGAATTTCTCACATGTTACTTTGACTTATATTCAATACCATACTCCAACGTGTATGCAGATATACAGGGAGCCCAATCCAACCCAGGTTTTATGCTGTCAGATCTTGCGGTCCAACAGTGTAAGGCCCAGGCTGCTGCCACAAGTGCAACACCCTGGAGGCAGCATATGGGCAACAGCAGCCCACAGAACCTCTGTTTTTTCCCATAAGTCAGCAGCGGAGGAGGATTTGGAATGAATCAGGGTGGGGAATGTGCTGGGGGTGGTTCGGGGGTGGATTTCAGCAGCAGCCATACACACCAGATCCTATCCCCCTTTCTCAGTCTGGAGGCTCTTCAGACTTATGTCAGCAAAACAGCTGGTGTAGGTCTGAGGAGACCCAATGAAGGTGGCCTATGGGGAGGTTAAAAAATGCATTTACCTCTTCTGGGCTGTCTGGTCCCTGGCTGGCCCATAGCATGCAGCACAGGCTGTGACAGCAGTGCTGCATGCTCTGCACTGGTGGGGGAATAGGACTGGACTGTTACTGGCAGTGGCAGTGCTTTTTAAAACTCATGTAACATGCGCACATGGGGGGAAACCAATCATGTGCAGGAATCCTGTGTAGTGGCCAATGGCAAAGCTTTGCCATTGGCCACTGTAATTTGGTGGTGGGAAAAAAATGGAGATGGCAAAACAAAAAAAAACTTAAAGTGCTCAAAAACTATAATAGAGTTCAAACAGGGAAGTGGGGTTGCAGAGTGTTACTTATTCTGGGTGCTGGTCAGCACTGTGGTCTCAGATGATGGCTGGAATGGGGTGGATTTACGCAGCACCACCAGTTTAATGTTCCATAGGCAAACAGCAAAGCATGATGCAATGGACGGAGGGAGAACAAACAACATGAGGCTCTGAAATCAAGAGTTTTTATAGATTTTTGCCCCATAGAATCCTAAGTTAGGGTTGACTCAATCAGGGGATCCTGTGTTGCTGGTTGAGAGCCCTTTGGGCTCTGCCTCCCCCCCCCCAGTTAAGGGTGCAGTAGGTAGTTGGGGGGGTCTATTGACTTATATGTAAATTGAGCTCAAGTCATGAGGTTGGTAAGGACCATCAGCGGTGTGAAACCTTTCCTTTGTTTTGCAAAAGTTGTTTCCAAACTCAGACATCCTTAGGAGGTGGCTATAGTCACAAATATGCTGTCGCAGCAGGATTTGGAGCTGGGAGGCTTCATCAGAATTTTGGACATGTGACAATTCCATTTGAATTTAAGGAGTAAACAAGTCTCCATTCAACCTTGGAGCGTTGGACTTCATGGATCAATTAGGGGTGGGAAAGGGGGCGTTTATGTAGTTCAATCAAAAGTGTGGCCTTCCTGTTCTATGGATCTATGGCCTCTTGCCATCAGTCCTGTAAATAGGCACATTGCTGGTCTGGCCTTTGTTAACCAGGTAGACACCTAGTACAGATGTGTGTCTCCTGCATGGCTAAAATTAAAAGGAAATAAACAGAGATAAAGTATTGACCATGTAACAGTACGGCAACCTTTTCTGCTTTATAACATTATGCAAACACACAAAAAAACTAGAGAATGAAATGCAATAACTTTATTCTTAACTCACTTCAGCTCTTTTAACATACAACTTGGCTATGTTAGGTTTGTCCGTCCGTCCGCCCCCCCCGCATTTCCCCTTATGTGCTTTTCCCTTTATATTAACCCAGGGCCACCTAGGTGTCTGCTTTGCATCTCTATTATGACACCTGTTACAGGTTCCATTTCAAACATTTCCTCAAGTAGGCTGTTGGACATAAAATATCATGCAGCAGTCAACTAGTGACTCGATAAGTTTCCTTATCTCTTCGTGCCTTTTATTTTCCTGAAGCAAAACATCCTAGTTACTCTTCTGAGGTTAATATTAAAAGATTACTGCAAGTTGCTATTTTTCTTTGAAGTAATGTCTCATCCTGAAGACTTTTACGTAGCAGCACGTCCCACTGATTTCATTGGCAAGTATTTTATACATCAGTATGCTTTGGCATACCTTCATGGATCCCTTCATGGATCATTGCCTTGTCGTGGCGAAGGGGCTTGTGTAACTCAATGAAGCCATGAGCTATGCCGTGCAGGGACACCCAAGACGGACAGGTCATAGCAGAGAGTTCTGACTAAAAGTGATCCACTGGAGAAGGAAATGGCAACCCACTCCAGTAACCTTGCCAAGAAAATCCCATGAACAGTAAAAAAGGCTAAAAGATATGACGCCAGAAGATGAGCCCCTCAGGTCAGAAGGTGTCCAATATGCTACTGAGGAAGAGCGGAGGACTATTCCAAATAGACCCAGAAAGGATGAAGCAGCTCGGCCAAGGCCAATAGGACGTTCAGCTGTGGATGTGTCTGAGGATGAAAGGAAAATCCAATGCTGCAATGAGCAATACTGCTTTAGGAACATGGAATGTGAGGTCTATGAATCAAGGCAAGCTGGATGTGGTCAAAAATGAGATGATAAGATTGAACATTGACATCTTGGGAATCAGCGAACTAAAATGGACGGGAATGGGCGAATTTAATTCAGGTGACCGTCATATCTACTACTGTGGGCATGAATCCCTTAGAAGAAATGGAGTAGCCCTCATAGTCAATAAAAGAGTGGGAAAGGCAGTACTGGGGTGCAACCTCAAAAACGACAGAATGATTTCAGTTCGAATCCAAGGCAAACCATTCAACATTACAGTAATCCAAGTGTATGCCCCAACCACTGATGCCGAAGAAGGTGAAGTTAACCAGTTCTATGAAGACCTACAACACCTTCTAGAACTAGCACCCAAAAAAGATATCCTTTACATCATAGGAGACTGGAATGCTAAAGTAGGAAATCAAGAAATAAACGGAACAGGCAAGTTTGGCCTTGGAGCGCAAAAAGAAGCAGGGCAAAGGCTAACGGAGTTCTGTCAAGAGAACACGCTGGTCATAGCAAACACTCTTTTCCAACAACACAAGAGGCGACTCTACACATGTACATCACCAGATGGTCAATACCGAAACCAGATAGATTACGTGCTTTGCAGCCAAAGATGGAGAAGCTCTATACCAGGGGTGCACAACATGCGGCCCGGGGGCCGCATGCGGCCCCAAAGGTTTTCTGGTGGCCCCCAAAGGTTTTCTAGCTAGAGTGGCAACATCGCTTCTTTGTTGGGCCGCTCTAGCCAAGCATTTCCCATAACTCCGGTGCTTCTGTAACGCGGCTGGAAGCTTCGGAATCGTCCGAGGAGCGGACGAATCCGAAGCTTCCAGCTGCGTTACAGAAGCGACAGAGGTATGGGAAGTGCTTGGCTAGAGCGGCAACATCACTTCTTTGTCGGGCCGCTCTAGCCAAGCACCTCTCATAACTCTGTCGCTTCTGTAACACGGCTGGAAGCTTTGGAATCGTCCGAGGAGCGGACGATTCCGAAGCTTCCAGCTGCATTACAGAAGTGCCAGAGTTGGTGTTGGCACAGCGGTTATGACATAGATCCCCGGGGAAGTTGGGCTGCTATGATGATGGCGACTTCCTTAGGAAGCAACGTGACTGTGAATTGCTGAAGAAGAAATCCCGGGATTTTGAGGTAAGCATGGGCTCTGGCTGAAAGCCCTGCAGAGGCTCTGGGAGAAGTGAATGAACATCTAAGCTCGCCGAGGTGACCGGCGGCCGATTCTGTGATGCTTCAGCTCTTCTTCAGGCCGTTGGACCCTCACTTCGGGATGGCCACGTTTTTCCTCTTCTGGTCGGTTATGCATTTGAGAGCTGCAGAACGTGCAAGACAGAATTTGTTAGGAAATACTTTTCCCAACATGGAACCTCCGTGCCATGTAAGGTTTCAGAAGGGAAGGCCCTGATGATGATGATTGATGGGTATATATATATATATATATATATATATATATATATATATATATATATATATATATATATATATATATATATATATATATATATATATATATATATATATACACACCAGGGGTGGCCAAACTTGCTTCATGTAAGATAAACTTCAGATGTTTGAGAGCCACAATATTTAAAAAGCATTAAGAAGCCAACATATTTCCTAGAGCTGCACTTTATATGTTAAAGAGCCACGGGTGGCTCATTATTTATTTATGAGGCTTTACAAATAGCTGTGGAAAGAAGGAATGCGAAAAGCAGGGGTGAAAGGGAAAGATATAACCAACTGAATGCAGATTTCCAGAGAATAGCAAGGAGAGATAAGAAGGCCTTCTTAAATGAACAATGCAAAGAAATAGAGGAAAACAACAGAATGGGGAGGACTAGAGATCTCTTCAAGAAAATAGGAGATATCAAGGGAATTTTGTGCAAAGATGGGCATGATAAAGGACAAAAAAGGCAGGGACCTAACAGAAGCAGAAGAGATTAAGAAGAGATGGCAAGAATACACAGAAGAACTATACAAGAAAGATCTGAATGTTCCTGATGACCACGCTGGTGTGGTCACTGACGCAGAGCCGGACATCCTAGAGAGTGAAGTCAAGTGGGCCTTAGGTAGCATTACTAACAACAAAGCTAGCAGAGATGATAATATCCCAGCTGAGCTACTCAAAATCCTAAATGATGATGCTGTGAAAGTGCTGCACTCAATATGCCAACAAATTTGGAAAACTCAGCAGTGGCCAAAGGATTGGAAAAGGTCAGTTTACGTTCCAATTCCAAAGAAGGGCAATGCCAAAGAGTGTTCAAACTACCGCACCATTGCACTCATTTCACATGCTAGCAAGGTTATGCTCAAAATCCTACAAGCTAGGTTCAGCAGTACGTGAACCGAGAACTACTGGAAGTACAAACTGGGTTTCGAAGAGGCAGAGGAACTAGAGATCAAATTGCCAACATGCGCTGGATCATGGAGAAAGCACGAGAGTTCCAAAAAAACACCTACTTCTGCTTCATTGACTACGCAAAAGCCTTTGATTGTGTGGATCACAACAAACTGTGGCAAATTCATAAAGAGATGGGGGTACCAGACCACCTTACCTGTCTCCTGAGAAACCTGTATGTGGGTCAAGAAGCAACAGTTCGAACCGGCCATGGAACAACCAATTGGTTCAAAATTGGGAAGGGAGTACGGCAAGGCTGTATATTGTCACCCTGCTTATTTAACTTATATGCAGAGTACATTATGAAAAATGCAGGGCTGAATGAATCGCAAGCCGGAATCAAGATTGCTGGGAGAAATATCAACAACCTCAGATATGCAGACAATACCACCCTAATGGCAGAAAGTGAAGAAAAACTAAAGAGCCTCTTGATGAGAGTGAAAGAGGAGAGTGCAAAAGTTGGCTTGAAACTCAACATTAATAAAACTAAGATCATGGCATCTGGTCCCTTCAATTCCTGGCAAATAGAAGGGGCAGAAATGGAAGCAGTAACAGATATTATTATTATTATTGTACTGAGATGCATTATGCTCTCAGTACAAGCCAACTGAATCCATTATACTAACATAGTTGTCTGTGTCAATGCGATGATACCAGCAACTGCTATCAGATATATGGCTTTAGCATAGACAACTGCAAATATGAAAGAGAAAATGCAGAGCATTCAGTACAGTGACAGGACTGGAGACGTTTCCCTTTGAAGTAAGGTCAATTACTTTGGGTCAACATATATTCATGGAAGTCCCTCACGGACCAGTCCTCTGTTCCCTGCTTTTCACCCTGCCCACACTATCTTTTGTACATGTCCCCATGTTCCAGAAGAAATAACTTCTGCATAATTAAGAGTCTGTACGTTTTCTGTGGGTTTACGTTCCTGCACATTGCTCCCCTTGTCACTCGTTGCTTGGAAGTTTCTCCGTGAAGCACATCGTATTCGGGAAGACCTTGGTGAAAATGTGCCTGAATGTGGAGCTGAAGAGTTTCCACTGCCAATTTCCCCCCTGCTCTCTCCCTCTCCCTCTCTCTCTCTCTCTCTCTCTCTCTCTCTCTCTCTCTCTCTCTCTCCCCATTTCCCTCTTTCCCCAGTCTCCTCTTTTAAGCAAAAGATCTGTTGTTAAACAAGCAAATCTATCACAATCAGGGCCATTCAGAGGAATTTTATAAGGGGGTACAAAGTTTGTTTTGGGCTCCTTCCCTTCATGTGAATTTGGCTCTTGGGCCTCCCCTTTTTGCTCTAGGGCCCCCTTTTTGACCCATTTTTCGCCCTGGGCCCAGGTACAAATTAACCCCCCTTCTCAGAGGCTCTGATCACAATTATCTTTACTTGTCCACCTTACGATTTTGTTTTGTATTTGTTTTATTAAAATACTTGACAAAAGCATTGCCCTATGTTTGCCTAGGTAAAGGTAAAGGTGACCCCTGACAATTAAGTCCAGTCGTGTCCGACTCTAGGGTGTGGTGCTCATCTCCATTTCAAAGCCAAAGAGCCAGCGTGCCGAAGACGCCTCCGTGGTTATGTGGCCGGCATGACTGTCCTTGCCGCAGCGCTTAGCATGCGGCTGGAACACGGAGCGCTGTTTACCTTCCCGCAAGCGGTACCTATTTATCTACTTGCATTAACATTTATTTATTTATTTATTTATTTATTTATTTATTTTTCACATTTTTATACCACCCTTCCTCCAAGGAACTCACAGTGGTGTACATATTTCCTCCCCTCCTTTTTGTCCTCACAACAACCCTGTGAGGTAGGTGGGGCTGAGAGATAGTGACTGCGTCTGGGGCTTTTCAGCCTAGAAAAAAGGCGCCTGAGGGGGGACATGATTGAGACTTATAAAATTATGCATGGGATGGAGAGAGTGGATAGAGGGAAATTCTTCTCCCTCTCGCACAACACCAGAACCAGGGGACACGCACTAAAATTGAGTGGAGGGAGAGTTAGAACAGACAAAAGAAAATATTTCTTTACCCAGCGTGTGATTCATCTGTGGAACTCCTTGCCACAGGATGTGGTGATGGCACCTGGTCTAGATGCCTTTAAAAGGGGTTTGGACAAATTTATGGAGGAAAAGACCATCACAGGTTACAACCCATAAGCAACCTCCTGGTTTTTCTAGAAGTGGGTTTTCTCTGTGCCAGGTGCAAGGGAGTGGCGACTGGACACAGGTATCTTGTTGTCTCGTGTGCTCCCTGAGGCATCTGGTGGGGCCACTGTGTGACACAGGAAGCTGGACTAGATGGGCTTTTGGCCTGATCCAGCAGGGCTCTTCTTATGTTCTTATGTTCTTATGTTATTTTATATGTTATGTTCTTATGTTATGTTCTTATGTTATGTTCTTATGACTGGCCCAAGGTCACCCAGGAAGCTTCGTGGCTGAGCGGGGATTTGAACCTGGATCTTCCAGATCTAAGTTTGACTCTCAAACCACTACACCATCCTGGCTCTGCTTTGGAACTGCTAGGTTGGCAGGAGCTGGCCAAGCAACGAGAGCTCACCCCATCGCGGATTCGAACTGCCGACCTTTCGATCGACAGCTCATGGTTCAGCAGTTTAACCCACTGTGGTATTTGCCTACGCCCCCCCCCCAAAAAGAAGAAAATAAAAGATGTTACCCAACCCCCAGTTTGATATGACAGCTTTTCAAAGCCATTTTCCAGTTTTCTACCATCCAAACTTTTGGATAGTCTTTTCCAAATGGTCCATTTTGAAGTTACATTTCCTTTATACATCGTGTTATCTATTTGCATTTCTTTGAAATGTGGATCCATGTGTGCACTTAAGTCCACGAGACAGTACATAGCTAGCGAGAAATGGAAATTTTAAAAATCCATAACAATTTTCAACTACTCTGTTGTACAGCTTGTCATCAGGAGAAACATATATCTTTCAGCCACATTTTTTCATATAGATTTGGAGGTACCAATCCTATACGACAGAAGCTTAATCTCTAAGGCGGTTTTCGTATTGGCACGTTAACCCTTTTGTGTTAGTCACAGATCACTCCCCTTGATAAAATATTTAAAACTGATCTCACAGCTGGAGCTCCAGAGATCCAACCTCTCCCAGGAGGTAAAGAAAAACAAGCTCAAAAGATAAGGCTTCTTTCTTATGAAAGTCAATTCGTATATTTCTTATATAATCTTCAAAAATTGGAAACATTCTTATATCAGGCAATCTTTGAAGACAAATTATGTCTCTGGTGGAGGATTCTATTCACTCCTTTGAGTTTCTTGTATGTTTGAATGTGTAACCAGAGACGACTTTGGAGATTACAATGCCTTTTTTGTGTTTCATCCTTCAAATATGGTATAGAAATTGCAAATATATTATTCCTGATGAATAATTCTCCGAAGAGACCACTGCGACTTAGGGGAAGCTTTTTAGAATATATAGGACCGAACATCTTTTTCTTCCTTTCCCATAAATGTATAAAGCTGAATTATTTCACCATTAGAAGGAACCATTTGTAGTTTTCCATTATACCGCAGCTCATTTCAAAGGTCCTAAGAGGTTACCACTAATTTATTTAAGAGCAATAGTATATCAGAATGTATGTGAAGGATTTAGATGAGAAAGGTATTGATCTTGAACGACGATCACTTTAAGCTGTGAAAATTGACATGTGAAGCCAGGAAGCTCCCTTGCCTCCAGCAATACTCAGTATCTTCCTATCCTTTCCTACTTATCACACTACTATCACACTACTATCTCACTATCGTTGGACCTTCCAGCAACAGTTAAAAGTTCTTATTTTAGTTCTCATTTAGAATTGTAATTTAGTCCTCATTTGTAGTTCTCCTTTAGAATTCTCCAGTATAAGGTGCATTTCCAGCTCCAGTTGCACAGTACAGTGTTGCTAGGTCAGTGTGTGTGTGTGTGTGTGTGCGCACGCGCGCAGGGGGGGTGGAGCGTTCATCGCTCCAAACTGTTGGAGTGGTGAGTGGAGTGCTGAAGGGCCCACCTGCCCACCCTCACCTCCGTTTGGCTCCAAATCGGAGCCATTTTGGAAGTAGGGGGGGTTGACATCAGGATGTGGGGGAGTGCATGTAGTGTCATCACGTCACCCTGCACTGGATTCAGCTTGCCCAGCGACGCCTCTGCTAAAAGCAGGGATAGAAAGGTCACTGCAATTGCATGATTCCATTGGGTTTGGAAGGCTGTTAAATCATATCAGTAGAACATGTGCTGTTCCTTTGATCTTTCACTCTCGACTATTTTAAAATCTGTTGTTTTGATTTTGCTTTGCTGAAATGCAGAAACCATGACTCTCTTAGAGTACCACTTTTGCTAGAAGTGGTTTATCCTTCTGAAGAAATCAGATCAAAACAATGGATGTCTCCTGCCCTAATGTGCAGATGAAATGTCTAGCTGTTTTCTGGTGCCACTCCTCTTTCTCTGCTAAGATTTAATTTTGCTTAGTGCTTATTTCCCTTGGCTCATCTCCTTCCCCCATGCTACATACATGTCTGAGGAGCCTGCTGTCAAGATAAAATGGCAAATACAAAATGTACTACCACCACTGAGTGTTTATTTAGTATCAATGATGTCACTTGAATAGAAACGATCCTTAGAAAAACAAGACAAGGTGGTAGGAAGGATGAAGTAGGAGAAGAGTCAAGTGGAGTTGGAGGTGCATGTGAAATGGACTGGAAGGTTTTCAGGAAAGTTTTGTTACACAATGTAAGTTTTCAACTTCGCCCAAAGAACTTTGTTTTTTTTAAATTCTGTGACTTTGGTTACAGTGGCTCTTGAGAAGTGACTTAATGGAGGAAAGGGAAGTCACGTCATAGTTACCTATGAAAGACAGCCTGCTCCATGCATAGAAAATAGGCCAGGAATACAAGGGTTTTTGACAATAAGTCTTTGCAGAAGGGTGGTAGGGAAGAAGCAAAAAGAGAGTGGGGGAATTAGGTAGCAGATTCAGCCTGGTTCATGTGATCACATCCGTGTAAATGTAGCATTTATGTAGCTTGCTTCCCAGACATTTATGCTTCTCTAAAGTATGAGTTTCTCTGATCCTGTAATGGGAAGGGCAAATTACAGATAATGTTTATAAGAGAAGTGTTTTCTCAGACATTCAAGTTGCACTCCAGGTTGGCTTGTGGGCCTGTGGCAGTGTTCTTTATTTCATGAATTAAATAAAGAGTGCAGGGTCAGGAGGGTGAGGGTAGCCAAACCCTTTCCCAGTGGCATAGCTAGACCGGGGTGATGGCAAGTAGTTCTGCAAGACTCCATTACAACCAGAGTAGGCAGCCCCTCCCCCTCACCATCAGAGCCATTCCTGCGGCAACAGGGGAGTGTCCCGCGCACTGCCGTCGTCACCGGAATTGCTACAACTGTAAGGGGGAGGGGGCCACTGACTCCGGTGTAACGGAGTCTTGCAGAACTACTTGCCACCGCCCCGGTCTAGCTACACCACTGTCCTTTCCAGCCTTTACACTCCCTATCAGACACCATGCTGAGGTTGCACAGATGCCAGCGTGAAGTCCATCATAATTTAAGCCCATCCTGGCAATGCCACACTGACACCCCCAGCATCCATGGAAATACCAACACAGCTTGTTCTCCATGGAGTGGTGTCCTGACAGCAGTGCATCATTGCCATGACATCGACATATCATCACCGTGACATCAGTGCATCATCCGTGTGACATGCATGTGTCATTGCCGTGAGGTTGGTGTGACATCCGTGTGTCATTGCTGTGATATGGCCACAACATCTGTGTGATATCTATGTGTCATTGGTGTGACGCCCTGCCGCTGGGACAAAAAGGGTCTTTTTTAACTTACTGGGGGTTGTGCCAGCCCTCCGGAGGGTGTGGGGACCCACGACCCCCTCTGCGGGCCTCCCTGTGCTTCATATCAGTTGCCTGAAGTGATTGAGACTCACTTCCAGTTTTGTACAAAAACCGGAAGTGGGTCTCGATTGCTTCAGGTAACCAATCTGAAGCACAGGGAGGCCTGCAGAGGGGGGCATGCCCCCCACCCTCCGGAGCTCCGGCACAACCCCCAGTAAGTAAAAAAGACCCTTTTTCCTCGCGATGGTGCAATCCCAGGAACGCCACTGCCGTTCGGCCTGCCCCCACAAATACTTGCAACTTCCTCAACTTGTGGGGAGAACATTGAGAAACACTGAATTTTAGAATTCCAAAGTAAACTAACCAGCATGAACCAGTATCCTCATGTTCATTATACAACATTTTCACCAAACGCAGAGCTATTTTGCTGTCTACGCAATGTTCTTTAGAGTTCTTAAGCACCTCTGAAAAAATTGACAATTTTCAAAATGTCAATTTTGAAAGTCTAGCAGTCACATTGATCTGTGGATTTCGAAGGAATGAAGAGTGTCAAACTGTTAAATTTGGTTACCATTTGAAAACAAAACAGAATCTCTATACATAAATTAGTTTAAACCACTGCAATTTAGTAGTTGAAGTTGCTGACGTTAACAGTAAAACAAACTTATTTAATCATTCATTTAGCTCTTTTGTCTTTTAACTCTGTTTTTGGAAGTCAGAGTTCTTTATCCTCCAAGGTTCATAGCCAACAGCTGGGGTAGAACTCATATATCATATCCTTCAAAAACAGTGAAGAACGTCATAATTATTATTAATACTTTTTTATTTTGTAAATGTATATACTTGTGCCATGGTAAGCACGTGAGAGAATTAGAAATGCCAAAAAGTAATTCAAATACATTTTAAAGAGCAATAGAAATTATAAGACAATGAGCTATAATTTGGTCAGATCCCCCCCCCCCGAATTTTCTCTCTCGTTAAAACTTGACATCATCTATTGAATGTGATTGCCAGTAGGTTCAAGACAGATGATCGGAAATTCTTCTTCACACAACATATATTGAATTTATAGGAGGTTACTGCCACAAGGTATGGTGATGACCATTTGCTTAGATGGCTTTACAAGTGGCTGAGACAAACGTATGGAGGAAATGTCCATCAACAGCTATTAGCAATGACAGCTAAATGAAACTTCCACTTACCAAGGCAGTGTGTCTCTCAATATCGACTGCTGAGAACAGGGGAAGACTATCACCGTTATGCCCTACTTGTGAACTCCCAGAAGCATCACACTGTTCTTGTTCAAAACAGAATAGTGGACTAGATGAGCCTCCATCTAATCCAGAAATTCAGTTCTCTTTCATAACTCACTAGGAAGATTTAAAAATCTGGCAGATACAGTAAATATCAAATTATTTGAAAACGGACCAAACAGTTTCAGATATGAAGTTACACGTTGCTCAGCAGAGATTTCAAAATATCTTCCCCACAGCTTTGTCAATTCAGATGCACTCTTGATAGAAGTTGGGTTTTGCCTTTTTCTTGGACCTGATCCGCCCTTCACCCCGCCCCATCTCCTCTGCATTCTGCCACCACCCCACCCTGTTCCACCCCCTCACCACCACCATCCCAAGCCGGCGCAACTTCACCTGCATGGTGGACGTCCTCAGTCTGTCTTTGCATGGACCCGGCTGCTCGCCGCTTGTGGCAGTGGCCAGGCCGTGTGCTCCAACGGTGTTGTGTTTGGATTAGGCTGTGAACCTAGGACCTTCCAAGCATGCTGAAGCTATCACTGAGCTATGACCCCTCCCAAATGGTACAGCCCCTGCTTTCTTCCCACAACAGGGATAGAATTAACACCCACTCTGCAAGCTCCACGTATTCCCTTGAGTATGAAGCAAAGGAACCAAGACAATAATATATTTATAATATAATCTATAAGAGAAGATGGGTCCTTCCTATTGAAGAGGGGACCCATGCCAACATGGCATTTAAGCTTATGTGGCTTCTTTCCCAAACTGTAGCATCATGATATACAATTGTACAGAATACACTGTCCTTGCATAGAGCAGTGTGACTGTACACAGCAGAGATACGGTTATTTATAAGAGAAGGGTGTCTGTTTCTCATAGGCATGGAGCAAAAAATAGACATTTCAGTCTCCAAATAAAATCCTTTGATTTGCTGGTTGGACATACATTTGTGAGAAAGCAATAATAGGCTCTATCTCAAGGCGACAGCAGATATCACCTCTAGAGAAACTAGCCTTGTAATCATTACAAACTAATCAGTACACCAAATGTCGTTCTTTAAAAAGAAAACAGCTCCACCACCACACATAAGTAGATGCTTAAAGCTCATTAAAAGCCTCTGTTGTTTGTATGATGATTGGCTTCTCTCCCCACCCATTCTCCTTTCAATGATATAATTTCTTCCCCATTATGCAGGTCTACAAGCTGCATGTTTCCTCCCTCCTCCTTTGCTTTAATATTCAGGTCAGTGAAACAAATGTTAATACTTTCTTTTCATTGTGAAACTGTAGATTGAGCGGTACAATTGAGATGCCAGAAGAGATTTGTTGTTGTTGTTTCGGGCATAGAAGTTGGAAGAAGTTGGAGTAGCACAAAGGAAGGAATAGTTTATTAAAAAATAGTTTTTATTACTTTTTACTACCTACATGCTAGAACCCTTTAGTATTGCTTTTCATATAACTATAGTGGCTGGTGCCTTGGGAAGCCCAATCCTGTCTAGCAGGACGCAGCGGCGCAAATAAGGCACCTGCCACATCCTAAGTTTAGTATTAGGCCTGCCCCAGCACAGTCGGGGGCCTTCTACAGCCCCAGCAGGACCAATGGCTCTACTCCAGTGTTTCTCGAACTGTGAGTCAGGACCCACTTGGTGGGTCGCGACCTGATTTCTGGTGGGTCCCAGGTGATGGAAAGATCAGATAAGTAATTGCCACAAGCCCTGAGGCTCTTCAAAAACCAGATAGCTGCTCATTGCCCTTCAAAGAGCTGAGCTACTGCAGTTTGCAAGGTTGTGTAAATATAGGGAGATAAATGTTTGAGTGTCTCGTAAAGAGACACTCTTTATCAGGTGGGTCCCGATAGAGTGTCATTTTAAAAAGTGCGAAAAAGTTTGAGAATCACTGCTGTACTCTATAGTATGCCAGCTATTTTACTGTGTAACGGCGGCCAGGCCCAGGAAGGAGAATAGGATACGGCGGAGGCCTCCAATGTTCCCTCTTCCAGGCCTGGCTGACCAATCCCCCAGGAATGCCCCATTCCACCCTCCCCATGCCCCTCCACCTTTCTACTTCCTCAGGGTGTGAGAAGTCCCAGGGACAGCACTGATCTGACTTCTTTTGGAGGTCACATCACAGAAGACTTATGATGTCACAGTCTTTGTAACATTTGCTTTATTTGCAAACATCCAAGTTGAGAATTGGATGGGGGGGGGGGGTTAGCAGAACACTTTCTGTGAGCCACAAGAGGTTACACCAGTTTTTCAGAGAGCAGCCAGCCCTACACCTCAGCGAGCTTCAGGAGCTCTTGACTCTCCCAGCTTCTCCCTTCGGCCTGTTGCTGTCTGTCTCACACTCTGAGTCTGATCAACTCTCCTGTTTATTCTTACTCCGACACTGCTAGCGAAAAATAATCAATGCTTCTTTGTTTTTTCTTACACCCTCACATCCTCCTCCAGGGATGGCAAGAAGGCAGACTTACCTTTGATTGTTTCTTCTCACTCGGGTGGCTTTTCACCTTCCAGGGAGACTTGTATAGTCTCAGGCAAACTCACTGGTCATTACTTTAGGCCATGCCGTAATACCAGGCTTCTTCACAACATCACATTCCAGGTTACCCTTACACCCCGGAAATAAACACGCCAGACAACGTTGCATTGGATTAAATGGTCACTTTATTGAATAATAATAAGACCTGCAAAGGTAACAATCAACTAGGGGCATCTAACCAACCCCCTTTGGCGTGCGGATACTGGTCGGGGGAAATTGGCGCTGTCCAATTACCTCCCCCTACTCCTCTGACGTAAGCACCCAGGCTCCAGACCCCTTCGGTCTCTGCCCGAAGGGGCCTATCACAGCCCACCTTTAAAGGTGAAGACAGCTGGGCAGTGCAGGTAACCATACTAGCTACGCCATTGATGGTACCTCCCTGCCCCCAGCCAGGTGGTTTGCCAGCCAGCCTCACCGACCCGAGGGTAACAGTGTCGTGATGAGCGGTCCTGGCTTACCACCTGACCTTGCCGAACTCCAGGTGCCCGCCTAGTCCCTATGACCCTGCCTACCCATTTCCGCACGCCACCTGCCACATCGGGTGATCAGCCTAGCGCTTGATCACCCAGCCCCACCGGACCAGGCAATTAAACAACACCCTCTGCAGGTCTTCTAAAAATAAATCGGTCCCTAAGGGGGAAAGGTGAACTCCATCCCCCCGGAACAACCAAACATCATCAAAACGAATGCGTTGGTGAGGAACGATCGCTCCTTCCAACTGCAACACAACCCGCCCCAGGTATGCATTCACCTTACGGCGAGCCAGGTCCACCGCCCTAGGGCGCACTGCCCCCCTCCATACCCTACGGGGTAACATGTTGGACCACAGGAGACGAACTCCCGGTAACCAACCCCTGATGGTGTGCACGTCCCTGCGGATCTGGAGCCTCAAGGCCTTGGAAGACCTCTGGCCCAGATCGTTCTCACCTAGATGCAGCAGAAGAACCTGGGGCGGGGGATGAACCTCCAAAAACTGCAGCAACAAGGGCAGAAGTTGGCCGCAGAGCAGTCCTCGTCTAGCGGCCCACCATACAGATGCAATACTGCCCAGCCCCAGCTGGTCGCCAAAGGTGGAGGCTGCGGCTCGCTTCCTGGCCCAGAACAAGATGGAGTGTCCCAGCAGCAGGATCCTTGCAGGAGCCGGGCTGTAAACATCTACAATAACAAAACAAGGTAAGTTCCCCAACTGTCCCCACCAACACACACACAGATACAAAGCCCGCCACGGGCGCACAGGCCAAGCGCTTACAGCGCTATAACCTCCCCCACTCTGGGTTATAGGCCAGGGCTCCACCGCCCGGCCCTCAGTGTCTAATGTACCCCTTGAAGGCCCCAGACCGCCATCGGCCAATCCGCTGAATGGTCGATGCTGGGAGCCCCAGGGAGGCCGTGGCCGAAGCCGCGCCGATCCTGAAGGAGTGGAGACCAAACTCCCCCTGCTCCAGGCCCAACAAGGACAAAGCCCTGTACAAAATTGCCCTAAATTGAAATAGGGTCAATGGGGAGGCGTCGGCGTGTAGGAACAGCCAGCCCACGCGGCTGCCCCGAAACTGCACATAAGTTTCGAGAGCAGCCACTGGGCAGAGGAGAAGCCCCGGGGCCCGGCTCAGGTGAATCACCTGACCCTTGGCCCGCTGGTCCGTCTTGGACCGGCGGAGGGAAAGCCGGGCCCCGGCTGGCGCGAGCCTCAGATCGTGAAATTGGAACGCCCTCCCCGACGTGTCACGTTTGGAACACGCCAGTACTTCACTGGGGCGGAAGGCGCCAAAGAACATGACGAAAGCCACTGCTCTAAAGAGGGCTGCCTCGTAGACCAACCCACAGCATGTAACGAAAGCACCACTCAACCCCCCCAAAATTGCTGGGGTGATCGGGCGCCTCCAGTCTGGCACAGACGGCGCCGCCCTACGCAGGCCCTCAAGGGTTTTGCGTACACGAAAGTCACCAGTGAACTCACCTACACCCGAGGCCCTGGAGTAGAACCTAATGGCGGCCTGGTATATCGAGATAGATCTCACTGCCAGGCCACAATCCCACAGGTGCAGGACAAAGCAGATGAGATGCTCCGAAGGCACCGGCCACAGGTCCGGCAAAGGAAAATCCAACCGGAAATCCCTGAAGGCCCTGATCTTACCAACATAACTGGTGCGTGAAGATGGGGCCAAGGCGGACCACATCAGCTGGTTGGCTCTGGTAAGCCCAGCTGCCAGAGCCACTCGGGCATCGTCTCTGGTTCCAGGCAGGCGTCGGGTACCAACTCCCGGAAGCGCTCCACCTGGAAACGAGACAAGGCATCTGCTACCGAGTTGGCCAGGCCTGCGATGTGCTGCGCGCAGAACAGGGCGTTGATCCGCAGGCATTGTAGGACAAACGCCCTGACCAACCTCATAACCCGATGGGAGCGCGACGTTTGCTGGTTGACAACAAAGACCACCGCTTGGTTGTCACACCAGAAACGAACCGTGGCGTTCCTGAAATCGTCCGCCCAGATGTGGACAGCCACCACAATGGGAAACAGCTCCAGGAAGGTCAAGTCCCGTACTAGAGCGCTCCCGGCCCAGGCCGCCGGCCAAGGGGCCGCACACCAGCGGCCCTTGAAGTACAAACCAAAACCCGCTCCCCCTGCCGCGTCTGAATGCACTTCCAGCGTAGCGTTCAGCACCCGTTCAGAGCGCCAGAAGGAGATGCCGTTAAACCCCCTCAGGAAGGCCAGCCACATGCGCAAATCTTCCCGCATGGAGCTGGTCACCCGGAGTCTGAAATGAGGCCGCTGCGCCCCCCCAAGGCGTCACACAAGCGCCGGAGAAAGGCCCGGCCCGGAGCGACCACTCGGCATGCAAAATTCAGATGGCCCACCAAGACCTGCAGTTCACGGAGGGACAGCCGGCGTGCCCGGACTGCATGGTCCAGCAGTCCGGTCAGCTTATGTAGTTTGTCCACAGGGAGTCGGCTGCACTCTTCTACGGAGTCCAGCTCGACCCCCAAGAAGGTCAGCTTGTTGGTGGGGCCCTCCATTTTGCTCTGGGCCAAAGGGACGCCCAGCTCCTGGCAGAGTGATAAAAACGCATCCAGGAGCTTCTGACATTCGCTTGAATCCTTTCTTCCCATAAAAAGAAAGTCGTCAAGATAATGTGCCGCAGACCATATCCCTGCGCGCTCTTTGGTGACATGCTCCAGCATTGTGGAGAACGCTTCAAAAAGCGAGCACGACAAAGAAAGGCCCATCGGAAGATTCCGGTCAAAGTAATAGTGTCCTTCAAACTGGATGCCCAGCAGACAAAAGTCATCTGGGTGGATGGGCAGCAGACGGAAGGCGGACTCGATGTCCGCCTTGGCCATCAAAGCCCCTCTCCCGCAGGCCCGCAGGATTGCGATGGCGTCATCCAGGGACATGTACTTTACGGAAGCTAGTTCTTCCGGTATCCCATCGTTGACAGAGGTGCCGTGAGGAAAAGACAGGTGGTGAATCAGCCTGTATTCACCCCGAGCTTTTTTCGGCACCAATCCAAGAGGGGACACTCTCAAGTTGGGTATGGGGAGGGCTTCGAAGGGGCCCGCCATTCTCCCCGCGGCCAGCTCCTTCCCCAGTTTAGCCCGCACAACATCCTCCATCCCTGTCACGGATCTTAGATTCTTGGCCCAGGACGGGGACGTCGGATGGGGGGGAAGGGATTCTGAATCCTTCGGAGAAACCCGAGGCCAGGAGGCGCGCCGCCTCCTGGTCCGGATAGTGCCGAAGGATCTTCAGCAAAGGGCCAAGCTTAATCGGCGTTGGGCCCTTTACCTTGCTGTCCCCCAGCTGCACCGGAGCCCCCGCCTCTCTTGTCGCCCGATTGTCCCCGGCCGCCGGGCCGCTGCCCGGACAGCCGAGCGCAACCCTTGAGAGCATGCTTGGCCCCGCAGAGCGCGCAGGCGTGAAAAAAGGAACATCCCTGCCTGCTGCAGGGTGCGATAGCCCCCCCCACCGGGGGCGCAGGGACCGCCCCTGCAGCCTGGGTGCTGGTGGCCCTTGATCTAGAAGAGGAGGAAAAGACCATTTTAGACCCCCTCCCTTTGCGGGTGGAGCGTCGTGCGGGCTCAGGCACCGCCGACGTGCTGCCCCCGTCGCCCAATCCCGCGTCTCTCTCGGCTTTTTCCCGCTCCAAAGCCTCCAAGCGCGCAATTACAGCATTGTATTTGGAGGCTAAGTCATCCTCATCTGAAGAGGAAGACTCCGGGAGTGGGTGCCGAGCTGGCCGTTTCGGGGCCCGCCCCCCGCGTTTCTGTGACCTTTTACCCATTTGGAAAAGGAAGGAAAAAGGGGGGTGTATGTCGTGTGTATCTTGTTTTCAACAATATCACCCAGCGGGGAGGGCTGTGTGCCTCACTCCCCGCGTCCTGCGCAACTCCCGCGCTGAGAAAGAGAGGTGGGGAGGGTCGCCGCCGCTCCCAAGGTGGGCTTCGTTGTCCCTTGCCGAGCCTTGATGGTCGCCGTGGGGGGGGAATTCCCCTGAAGAAATACCGCGTTCCCAGGCCCTCGACGGCCCGGCCACCCCTGCGGGAGCGGGCCGAGCTCACTCCCAAGTCGCGCGCACGTGCGCAGAAAATAACGCTGAGCGGCCTAGCCGCTTGGAGAGCTTCAAGGAGGGGACGCCGGGCCTAGCCGACAGCGCTCAGGCCGGTGCGTCCACTCCCGTCGCTTTCCGAACGCCGACTGAGGGAGCCGCGATAACACGTGGCTCCCTTGCGTCGGCGCTCGGAGGCATGTAACCCGGCCAGCCAATCAGCTGGCCAGAATCACGGAGGGAGCAGCCGTCGCTGGCGTTCCCCCCCGGAGGCAGGGCAAGCGCTCCCGGGACGCTAGACGCATCCCAGGAGGATTCTTAGGAAAATGAAGTTACTGTACAGTACTCCCCCCATATCTGCTGGGGATATGTTCCAGGCCCCTCCGTGGATACTTGAAACCATGGATAAGAGCGAACAGTCCCTTCATGGTTTCCTGAGGGCCCCCCCACCCTGCCTCCCCTGCAGGCAGGCATGCTCCCCCCCCCAGCTCTTATATTTCTTTCAGCAAGCTTTGTTTCTTCCTTAAAACAAACAGAGAAGCAGCCTCCGTTGCAGGCAAGTAGAACGAGACTAAGTCTTAGAGAGGCTCTGCAAGGTTTCTGTTAACTTTGCAGAGCCTCTCTAGGACTTAAGGCTGATTCACACTACAGGAATCCAGGCGCGTTACGGATCTGTGGAGCGTAGCGCGGAGCTCTTTTGAAAGCTTGCGGAGCAGCTGCGAGCTCCGCAACGCAGAGGCTGGAAAGATGGCTTCCTCTCATCTTTTGAGGGGGTTGCCTTCGCGGATCTGGGCGGGTTTGCGGAGCTACTGCAGCCTACCAATCGGGGAGAGTGGTTGCATGCCAATCAGAAGCACCTCTAATCACCTTCATAAGAAGGTAGGACAGCAGGAGGACTTCCGGCCAGCTCTGCGCGCTGGGGCAGGGGCATCCACGCCTGGAAAAGTGTATTGTGAATCAGGCTTAAGTCTCGTTCTACTTGCCTGCAATAAGCAGCCAGATGCTGCTTCTCCTGTTTGTTTAAGGAAGAAACGAAGCTTACTGGGAAAAAAGTAAAAGCCGGGGGGGGGGGTGTCCCAGCGATCCGTGGATAACTGAAACCGTGGATAGTGAATCCGTGGATATGGGGGCCCACCTGTACTTCATATGAAGCTGTCTTAAACAGAGTCCGGCCATCAGTCCATCTAGCTCAATATTGTCAACACCAATTGGTAGCAGCTCTCCAGCGTTTCAGGCAGGATTTTTTCTCTGGATTAACTAGAGGTGTCATGGATTGAACCTGAGACCTGCAGCAGTCAAAGCATGTGCTCTGCCACTGACCTATGGCTCCTCCTTCAGACTGAGATAGACCATCAGTCTATCTTCCCAGTTCCGCTAACTCTACTGGCAGTGATTCTCCAAGGTCTTCAAGAAATAACAGAAGAATCATGGTGCGAGAGGAGCAGCAAGACACCTCCTGAAATGGATAGGGGGAACTTCTTCATTAGACATAATAAGAAAAGCTTGGTTAGGTGTGGGCCTTTCGCTTGTATACAAAATGGGAGGATTTTGCCATTGTTCCTTGTTTGTTAACGAGGTTGCAGGAGTTCCTTCATGGACCAGCAGCAAACATTTTACTAGAAAACATAAGTGACATTTTCATCTCAATATCATCAACAATGTAGAGAACCAATTCAAAGACACGCATATATAGAAAAAGCTAGATCAGTATGATCAAAAATTATTCAGATATGCAGATTCATTCTTTCTTCTTTTACTGCTCAAATATACAAATTGTTATGGTCTTATTGTATCTCCAGGGATTATTTAGCCTGAAGAAATAGAGGTTTTAATATCTTTTCTTTACAGTTCTAATTATGTGCATTAATGAAACCCTCATATTATTCAAAAGACTTGCTGAGTTACACATATTGAAAGTGGCTTTATGGAGTTTCCTGACAGGTTTACAAATTGTGACATTTTGAAAAATATATTAAAATTGTAACTTACTCCACTCTGATATATTTTTTTAAAAAATATATTGCATGAAATTAAATGTTTTATAGGCCATTCATTATGGTGACATTTAGTGAGATATATTAGTGATACATAGTCATCATAGCCGTTGGAGAAAAAAAAAGGAAATTGCAGAAGATTATAATAATTTACATTATACATTGCAAGAGGACATGGTAGACTGGTGAGACAATGTAATAGCATATATTTATATGAAAATGTAAACATCAAAAGTCATCTTTAGGCATTTGTTTCTACCAGATACCCAATGCAAATGAAACACATATTAAATCTTCATTTTGCAACATGTTTATATATACATAACTTCCATACTAATGCTGAACATCCAGGTTCTCTTTAAAAGCACGATTAACGCAAACCCTATTCTTGTATTGTCAAAATGGGTACAGTGTATTCAAATAGAGGGGAAACAGGAGTATGTCAGGTAGCCACCAGGGTTGTATTATCCAATAGGCTGACTAGGCTCTAGCCTATGGGCCCCTAGGGGAACCAGGGAAAGAGGAACTCACTCTATAGCGAGAGTGAAGATTGAAGTGCTGGAGGGCCCCTGGAACACCTGATTGAAGTGCTGGAGGGGCCCCAAAATACCTGAAGCCTAGGGGCCCGGCCATGGGTTAATACACCCTTGGTAGCCACCCATGTTGACACACTTGGTGGTTATGCCCCCTGTTCTCCCTGGGTTCAGCTCTAGTCTGCAGAGCCAATTAATGAACCAGGGAGACTGAATGTGTTCTTGCACCTTGGCTGTTATGCTTTCCAGGATGTGGAGAGAAAATTGCCCTGGGTTCAGAACTTGCCTCTGAAGACAAGCACTGAATTGGGGGGAGAGTAGAGGGCTGGGCCACAGAGCATGCCAGCCCTGGGGGTGTGACTAGTCAGTGCTGGGGGAGTTGATGGGAAGCATGCTTCCATTCCCTCTCTACCCAGTACACTGAACCACATAGTTCTATAATACAAAGATAGGTCTTCTAGGCCGACTGAGTGGATCGCAGCTAAATGAATAAAGTGCATTGCAGATATGCCAAGAAGTAACAGCCTAGCCAAAATGTTCTTCCATGTTCCAGAAATGTTGAAAACATTCCCCAGCCTAACAGCATGTGGGACATCTGGGCTTGACCCCTGGAAGAATATCTGGGGAGTTTCATGCTGAGGAAGAGGCAGAATATGAAGCAGAATGCTGACAACTCAGGGTTGTGGTAGGAGAAGAGAGAGAAATTGAAGCAGCTGGAACCCAGGAACAAGAAAATGCTGTGGAAAGCCGCAGGTTTTGGCAGGGGTGGAGAGGAAAAAGCTTTCAAAGCCATTTTCGTGGCAGAAACACTGTACACAATGCATTTAGGAGTGCACAACAGTTCAACATAGAAGAAACTGCAGGAAGAGGATACATAATAACAGAATAAAATCCCAGCTGGCAATATGATGACAGGCTACGGCAGCGCTAGTTTGGCTAAAGATTAATATAAAGGATACTTGAAAAGCGAGCACACTCTAGATCAGGGGCGGGGAACCTTTTCCCTGGCAAGGGCCATTTTAAATATTAGAAATTTGCTTTAAGGCTGGCCGTTAGGCCGGGCGCCATTTTATTTATTTAATTAATTTTTGCCCCCGCCCCCCATTGGCCTCCGGAGGCTCCGCGCTCACCGTCTGAAGCCACCGCCGGGTCCGCGCGTCACCTCCGGCGTACCATGCCGATGAGGGCAAGGGTACGCATGTGCAAAATGGCCAACGGCCTGGTGAGAAGGGGTCGAGGCGGCGGCTGGGGAGGACATGCAAAGGCCCTGTCCCGGCCTCCGGAGGTGACGCACGGACCTGGCGGAGCCTCCAGGGGCTGGTTGAGCGGCCTCCCGGCAATCTCTCCGGGGGCCGGACCGGATGGCCTCAGGGGCCTGATCCGGCCCTGGGGCCGGAGGTTCCCCACCGCTGCTCTAGACCCCAAGAACCTGGGCAGGAAGGGAATGCAGCATCTGACACGTCAGCTGGCCATTGCCAACAAACCATTGAAATTACCTTGGAGCCTGCCTGGCCGTTTTAGAGAACTGTGGGAGGAAATCGAGCAAGTTGTCTGGCTATAAATGTGCTAGGGGTCTCTTGCAGAGTCCTATGGGAACTCCAGCCCCTCTAAACGATGCAGACAAGATTGGGGAGGGCCACAATGGCTCACTCCTTACTTCCTCTAACTTCCCCACCTGCAAAACACTTTCTGTGATTTTTCACAGGTTGCAACTTCCTAAATAATAGAGGATAATAGAGGAAGAGCCAAATTAGATGTGATGGGGTTGCGGTCCATGTTTCTGTCTTATCCACATATCCAGTAGGACAGGGGTTCTCAACCAGTGTACTTGTACCACCAATGGTACTTCGGCCGACTACTGGTGGCACTCAGACCACCGGACCGCTGAAATCCTGCCCTGATGTGGAACTTTCAGTGTTGTATTTTCACTCCCAAGAGGTTCCTGCTATTGGCCGAGTCTCTCGGGAACAAAACTGTGGCCTTTTCTATGCGTGGTGGGTGCTCTACCACTGAGCTACAGCTTCTCCCCTTCCTACTGCTACCTAATCTCACTGCATCCTGGTCATCCTACATGGTCATTATTATGTAAGATTTCCCCCTGCGTTATACATGGCTGTCTCATTGTGCCTAATTCGGCCCTTACACATGTACTTTCCAAGGCAGCCCACCTATCTCTCTCACAGGCATCATCATGACCACAGCATTTGCATTTAATCTAATTATATGTTTCATCCTTTGTGGTAATTTCAGGTGGCACAAAATCAGCTCAAATTAGCTACCCTGCAGTAAAATGGCACTTTTCCTTAAGTGAGTGCTTTAGGCTCATTGATCAGCCTGCATTCCCCCCCCCCTCACCCAGGAAAAGTACTTTAAAGATGACCCTGATGGTTTTATGAGCATGTAGATCTGAATGACTGAATGCAGAGGATCCCAATCAGGCACAGAGCTGATTAATTAACAACTCCTTAATATCCTTGTCGCTACTCATAGTGATATGTTTTCTCTGGCTCCAAAGCTGATAGTATTTCAAGACTGTTGCACAGGTCAGCTCTGTACTGACACAAGAGTAGCTAACAGGTGAACATCCTGTTTTCTGAAAGTACCCATGGCTTCCTTTGAGCTTAGGAGTCAGCATCATGGGTCTGTTTTAAAAGTCAGGGTCCAATTTTGAAATGTGTCAAGTGACAGTAAAAGGTGCCTCAGCTCTAAGCACGTTCATCTAGATTTGGGTGGCTTTAATAGCATGAGTTTAAATTATTGTCCAAACTGGCTCATAGCTTTTATATGAAAAGCTTCCTTTGGAGAAGA
This sequence comes from Plestiodon gilberti rubricaudatus, assembly GCA_026170595.1. Lineage (NCBI taxonomy): Eukaryota > Metazoa > Chordata > Lepidosauria > Squamata > Scincidae > Plestiodon > Plestiodon gilberti. Next base: position 46,965,706 of record JANXHW010000002.1, read on the forward strand.
AAGAACTAGAGACATTGATGTCCTCATAATTATATGTGCATTACCTACAACCCAATCCTCTCCTCCTCACCTCCCCCCCCCCCCCCCGCTGGAGAAAAGCAGGCTTCGGAAGGGAAATGGGATTTAAATCTCCCTTGCCTTCTATAAGCCTCCCACCCCGAAATGGGTCTCCTCGGCCCTGCGCCAGTGAGTTTGAAAGTCTGAGGAGAGAAAGGGAGTGGGGAGGTTGTTGCCAGAGGGGATAGGATCCCGGGCATGCCATTTCCGCTGGATCCACCCCTGCAGCTGCCCCTTTCCTCCCCACTCCACCCTGTTTCACCCCCTCCCCGTTCTGCCCTCCCCTGCCCCCACCTCCTCCCGCCATCATACCTGCCTCGGCAGGTCCTTATGGGTCCAGTGATACAGGTGGGAAGGCTTTGTTGGCCTTCCCGCCGGCACTTGGGCAGCACGCTACTCAGTGCACTGCTGGAGCATGCTTTATGGCCTTTTTCGGCGTTCGGCTGGCAGTGAGACCCCAATAGGATTGGGCCATAAGTGATATCAAGTTTATACTCATCTGGTTTGCAATATTAATTTCTCCAGGTCATACTGTATGACTGTGTTACGAACTGAGCACCATTTCTCAGACCACTGATTCTCTGGTTCAGAATGGAAACTGAGCTTCTGAACACGCACAAGCTTGCAAGAAGCCTGGAGGCATGTTGTCCAGAGTACCTGAATAGGAAAAACAAGTGCCCTGGAAATAATATGTTCCCAGTATGTTCTGAGCTGTAAAAGGATCATATGAGGGAAGGTATCAGGGAAATGATCTCCCTGATGATAAAGTTGATAAAATCAACTTGCCAGTGGGACAAATTCCATATTCAGAATCAGTGATTCTGAACCAGTTCCCTATTTGAATCAAGTTTTTGCACCATCTGTCATCCTTGGTGCTTGGGATTCTGCCGTTAGCCACTAGCCAGGGAGTAAGTGAGGCTTTGCAGATAGGTCTCCTGCTTCCAGGTAAGTTCTGAGGGTGGGAAAAGGGGCAGTGAGGTAGGAATCAGGATCTCATTAGACACATATGCTCTGTCAGTCAAGCCCACAGTTATAAGCTCACCTACAGAAGCAACCGCAGTCACACTTGCAGTGAAGATATTTCTTTTTCATTACATGTATGCTAATCGGGGTTCGCTTGTATCTGTCTTCCTTTCCAATTGCTGTCACTGCAGCCATAAGCAGACAAATCAAATTCCTGTGCATTTAAAATCTTTGCAGTCTACATACTTTTTCCTATTTTCAGCTCTATTTCAGGGCCGGGAATCCTATAGTCTGACTCCTCCTGTGACAGAATAGGGTATACCCAGAGGGACTCCATTCTAATCTTTCCTTGGTCAGAAACCCACTGGATAGGAGGCAATGATGTAGACTTGAGTCTATTAACTTGGATTCAAGTCGAACTCAAGTCGCGTCAATGACTTGATTTGGACTTGACTCGGCAATTGTAAAAGACTCGAAAGACTCGACTCGAGACTTGGAGCCTTTTACAAGTCAAATTTTATTCAGGTTTAAATCCATTTTCCCCATTATATATATAGGGACTCACAACTTGCAACCAAAGACTCGGGACTTGGGGGCAATGACTTGGGACTTGACTTGAGACTTGGACCCAGAGACTTGAGACTTGACTCAAGACTTGGAGTCAGAGACTTCATCTATATCCCTGCTAGGAGGCAGGAGGGGTGTGTGTGTTGGTCATCAGCACCGGACCAGCAATTTGTAGAACAGTTGGCGAAATTGTAGCTAACTAGCGGTAAACGTGTTCCATTCCATTCCATTTTTGTTCTGTCCATAAGCAATGTTAATGTTCGGGGAGAAATGAGAGCATTTCTAAAGTGTGGAGCTTCTAGTTTTGTCTAGTGAAAACAGCACCTTTTGCTAACCTCCCTGGAAACCATGAGCAGGTATTGTTTGTTATTACCAGGCAAGAGGTCAAAGCCAGTTCAGTCCACTTATCAAAGGCTGAAGTGTTCTCTAATCATTTTAAAAGGCTCTAATCCATGTGCATACCGCTGATATGGTTTCTCTGCCCACCATTACATACTAAACATCAGCCAGAAAAACCAAACAAGCTTTGCTGAAAATACATTCTGAAGACGTACCTCATTTCACTTATTCAACTGGGGTTCTTTGAAAAGGGAAGTGTTTTCTTTCCTTGTGGGTTTTAGCAAGCTAAGACATTTATGCTGGATGGTGGAACCAGCTGAAAAATCAAGGTTGAAACTGTAGCAGCCAAACGTATTGGCAGGTTTTGCAGTTGCACTGCATCCAGGGGTAACAATGCTTGTGATTTTCCATAATGGGTTGGAGCGGGGGTGAGGTTAAGAGTTTATGAAAATATTAAACTGATTGGTACGTTAGAATGGTATTTAACAAAGTAAGATCTTGTAAACATGTTAAAAATGAATGAAAGAAAGAAAATTGGTGTAGAGAAACTGGTGGAAACTCGCTAAAAGTGCGAGCTGTGCGTTGGAAATCCTGAATTCAAATCTTGCTTTATCAGATTGACATAAGATCCCACCCTTGAATAGCATTCTGTATGGAACAGCTTCCATACAGTTGCCTTTCAAGCAGCCACAGGACTGGCCTGCTCATGAGGATGGGTGGAGGGGCTGCTTTGAGTGGTGGCCTGGGTGAGGCAGCGAACTGGCAGGGGGTGCCCCACATCCCATGCCTGCCCAGTGCTTCCACTAACTCTCTGGGCACCCCACTGCTTTGCCTGGCTAGCTACCACCCCAATCCTCTCTTCACTTTCTCAAAGTGTGCAAGAAGAGGGTAAGGGCAACAGTGTCTCCTCTCTTCCTCCATTGCTGGTGCTAGCCATCAACAGCAGCAAGACTGGAGGTAGGGGGCTTCCTTTTCTGCTCCCAGCATCCTCCCACCCAACCTGTTTTCAGCAAGCAGTGAGCTCAGAGGCAGTGGTGGCAGTCAGGAAGAAGAGTTTGGCATGTGGGGGATTCAGAGAATTTGCACACTAAAAAGGGGGGGATGGAAACATTGGGTGCGACTCCAGCTTAGGCCAAGCCTGAGCAGTCACAATATGGCCACGTGTGGACACACATCAGCCCACGTCCGAGTGTCATATGACACTCCCTATAGTCCACTCATGGACATTTACAAATACTCAAGATCTCCAAACAGTTCATGTATAACGGATATGTAATATGACTATGAAATTTGGTGAAGAATTGAATTAGACCAAATGAAGCATCCTTTCTAGACATCCTAGCACCCAGGAGATGCCAGGTGGTCCATCAGAAATTGGTGAATGGTCCCACAATGGACCATAGTCTAACTTTTGCCAACTCATGCACAAGATAATGTACTGTACCGGATGTTGGAAATTAGGTCCCACTTATAGTTACTAAGCTTGAGTAAAAGCATCTTGATTTATAGTGGTTCTGTTTGTCTATGGACTCAAGCTAGGACATTAATTCAGATGCATGGAGTGCTCACTTATTGGCACTTGCACACATCTTATTTCTAGTTTGAAATGATGATTTTAATGTAGATTAGAGGCTATTATTCAGTTCCAATGTGAAACTTATCCTCTTTGACTTCACTGCTCTGTAACGTTGGGTGGCATTTCTCCTAATGAATATCTTGGCTTAGATGGAAGGCTGAATTGACTTAACCCAATTAACAAGGCTGAAGAGTCTCTCACTCCATTACTTTTCATAAAACTGAATTGCAGTTCATCTAACTTATTAAAAATGGAACCACTTTTTTGACTTTTGCATAATGGATCTCAAAATGAAATGATTTATGTCGAGGGGAAGCAGAGAGAAAGAAGCTAGGTTGGTCAGACTACTAAAAATTCTCTAAGACAAAGGCACACCAATGGAATGAAAGTTCAGAGTATATTACGCAGGGCATGACAACCAAGAAAATGAGTCCAGGAGCTCCAAAAAGGAAAGGAAAAATAATGTGAGGGTTCTTTCACTATTTTTATAAAGATTATCATTTTACTAAATGATCTTGCAAACTTTCAGCCCCATTCTAAACACCCCCGATGCAGCTGCGCCAACCGAGTGTGCGCTGCATCCTGCGAGGGGGGCAGTTGTGGAGGTCTTCTTGAGCAACACTCCACTGCCCCAATGGGTCTCCTTGGATTTGCACCAGACCTTTTGCTGGTGCAGAACCAAAGAAAGTAAGGGAGAGGAAACGGGATGAAATGAGAATAGGATCCAGCTTGCCTCCGGCGCCGGTGCCACCGGGATCCACCTCCTCCCTCCCCCATTCAACCTCCCACCCTCTCCCTCCCTGCCCAGACACTCCCCCTTTCCTCCCACCACCCGCCCCACTGCCAACTTACTGGGAATGGCCCCTCCGTTGGCATGCATTTCTCGATAAGCTCCCTTCATCAAAATTAATGGGAGCCCTTGGCAGTCCACATAGGTCCTTGAATCCATGCAACAGTGTATGAAGATCTGTTATGCAAGTAAAGTTTACATAGATGTTAAAGGTAATTAACTGCACAATCCTATACATATGTACTGAGTAAGTCCTACTGTGCTCAATGGGACTTACTCCCAGGAAAGTGTGCATAGGATTTCAACCTAAAAATACTAACAGGTGCAGTCTGCGTTATTTGGAGTAAGATTAAGATCAATGATCTGCCTAGCTCAATCATGTCAATGTTAGCCTGCAGTCTCAGACTCTCCCAGCTTGCCTGAAGGCAATTGCATGGATCAAAACTGGAATTTTAGACATGCAACCTTTATGTTCTATCAGTGATAACAGAATTGCAGGTCACAGGAGATGCAGATCTGCTACCAAAAATGGTTTCCCTTTGTTGATACCATCATGCACAGTTGTCGTTGCATGCATTTTTCGCAGCGTACCCTTCAAATCATTGGCTGCACAATCTCATGCCATTACAATGTAGAATGTTGCTACACGTTACAGAGGAGGGGGAGGAGAGAATGCTTAGCACAGATATGTTGTCTGTTGTGGCCCTGTATCTCCCATAACATGTAGTTCCACACTGACCACACAATCCTGTGTAAATCATGCCTGGGGGCAGTGAGCACTACCCCAGGGCAGGGTGCCACACAAGTGCCGTAAAGCACTTGTGCGTCACCCGGAGAACAAGCAACGCCGGCGCTGCAGCCTGCGCTGCTCGCCCTGCCATCTCCCCAGCCCTGTGACCACCGGACTGGATAAGTCCTACGCCGGTATGGGAAGGGGCAGGGGGAGGGCGGACGGGGCGGCGAGGGAGAGTGACCAAGGATACCGGGGGCCGAGATCCCCGGTATCCAACGCTCCCGCTAGGCCCCCATTGCGCCAACATGAGTGGCATGAATGTATGTGAGCTCTGGAGCTTGCGTACATTTTAGTAGGCCCATTACCGCTGCTTACACGGGGGGAAGGGGACAATCGTCCCCTTCTTCCAAATTGTTTGATAGGATGCGGCGGTCGGCCCTTTAGGCCGTCCGCCGCAGCTTACACAAGATTGGGCTGCCCGTCACACTTCCTTTTGTCACCCCATTAATAATGTGTTTTTTTTAAAAAAATATTTAGCAAGTATGCAGTTAAACTGATCATTCATTCCTGTGAGCCTTTTGTATCAGGTGAGATAAATACTGCTTTCTCATGTCTAGTCTCACTCTGACTCCAAACAAGATTCCCTTTTTTGCTATCTGACAATGGAAAATGTATAATATCAAAGTCTGTGTTTTGAATGATTCCTTCAACACATATTTATTTATATCCCTCCTTCCTTCTGTTATGGAACTAAAGGAAGCATATGTAGGGTTTCCAGGAAGTCTCCCATCAAGGTATTTATTAGACCCAGATGTGCTCAGCTTCTTTACACATCCTTAGGTTATACATGGGAATATTCATTTATGCCAAGCCCATAATGTTTTCTATTTATTCATGATTTTGCCCACTGCTGCCAGCAAACCTCTGAGTGACATAAATGAAGGAGCTACCTGTAAATGTTACCTGTGTTGCTGTTGACCAGAAATACCTGCCCTGTAGATTATATTGGTGCACTGCAAGTTGGTTCATTTAGCCCACATGATTATCCCTTTAAACTTTAGGAAACTCAAGGGGAGGGACTACTCCTACCTGATGAGTTGAGAAAGGTTGAGAAAGGGAAAATTTCTTTCTTAATGAGTAAGCATGGTACTAGAGCATGGTTTAAGGACACATTCTACAGCCACCTTGAAGCTACGTAGGTCTTGCTCTGGTCAATGCTTTAGTGGGTGACTACCTTGAAACTCCATGTATTCTAGTTTGGGTTCCAGGATGGGGCAAATTTTTACTTTGCGGACATTTTTACTGCGGCCCCCCCTCCCACAGGGTGTTCGTTTGCTTCTGATCAGAGGCCTCTGCAAAGCTCACATGTAGGAGATGAAGTACACCCCTCTCCCATCTTTGCTCTCCTGCAACAAAGTATTTAGAGGCACATTGCCTCTGATTCTAAAGGTAGCATATAGTCAACATGACTAGTAGCCACAGACTACTTGTCCCTCATGAATGTGTCTTACCCAAGCCATCTAAACCAGTGGCCATCACCACATCTTATGGCAGCAAATTCCATTGATTAATGATGTGCTGTGTGAAGTAGTACTTCCTTTGGTTTCTTCAAAATCTCCGGGCGATTAGTATTATTGGATTCTATGTTCAATTTCCCTTCATCAGGGATGGAAAACGTCAGGCTTTGGTTTTCTTGAGACAAGCCTAGCTTGCCCCAGGATTCTCGAGAAACCTGAAAGATTTGACATCATTTCCAGAAAGTTCAAATATTGAATCTCCTATGGATGTTCCTATCTTTAGACACACTCGAGGTTTTCAAAGGCATCCTATTATTTGATGTCCTACATATTTCATAAGGCACTCTGATCATTAGTGCATCATCATCATCATCTCTTTTTCTGCTTCGATCTGATGTCCAGTTTTTTTTAAAAAAAGGTCTGTTCATTTATTAGCCTTAGTAGAGTTTTCTTCATTTTACTGTGATGAATGGCTAGTTCTGTCTCCTCAACATAAGGAAAATCATCTGGGTTACAAGGAAAGTATCACAAACTATACAAGAGGGAAAGAGAGCAACTGTGTGCATTCTGTTCTGTACTAGAGTGCAAATTAAACATGGCGCATAGGAGTCAGTGGGCAGAGGCAAATGGAGCATGACAGTAGTAATTATGGGCATAAGGAGGATACTAGGAATGTTGCAAAAGGTGTATAAATTGGGACAGTCTATAGGAATATAGGAAAGAAAGCAATCAACTCATACATTTCCCAAGTGTTGCAGCCAACAGCAAACAGATGGTTGCCAGTCAGTCATTTGGTTGACCCAACCTTGGAGCGGTTGAGAGAGAAAAAACGTAAGAGAGAGATGTGTTTGTTACTACTGATATATAGCTGTCCATGATAATGATCCTTCTAGAATTATTTTCTTTGTTGTCATTCAGCACTTTTGAATGGACAAAGTGCTTTATACTCATTACTGTATCTGATCTGCCCACAAAGCAAAATGCTCACAACTTTTTTCCAAATTTATACAAATGGCCTAATCCTATTCTTCTCCCCCTCCCTCGCTGATGCAGCAGCACCAAAAAGGCATGCACTGTATCCAGTGGGAGTGGGCAGATTTAAATCCCCTTTTCCCTTTGTAAGCCTCACACCCCGCAATGGGTCACCTCAGACCTGCACCAGCTGTTCAGCTGGCGCAAGTCCAAAGAGAGAAAGGGATCAGGCGCATGTCTTCGCCACCAGATCTACTCTCTCCAGCAGCCTCCCCACCACCGTTCTTCCCCCCTCCCTACCCTGTTTCGCCCCTCCCCACCCTGTTCCGCCTTCTTCCCAACCCTCCCGCCTCCCCCGCTGAGTTACCTGCTCCGGCGGGTGGCCAGAGGTCCAGTGACATGCACGGGAAGGCTCCAGCTTCCACTGGTGCTCCAGCAGCACACCACTCAGCACACTGCCAGAGTGCACTTTATGGCGGTGTGGGAGAAATTTCAAAGGATTCTTCCAGGCTCACCTTGGAGAGCTCTGACACTCAAGAACTAGACAGTCTTTAGAACAAAAACCTCATGCTTAATTTAAAAGCAGCTGCTTTTATGCACACAAAACACCTCTGACTTAAGACAGTTGTGAAGCCATGTGCACACTCCACACCAGTTTTACACGTGTATTTATGACTTTTTTAGTATCTAAGCAACATCAGGTCATCCCCCTTTTTTACATATTATTATGCTTAGTTTACTTGTTTTCCACAATTCTTAGACTTGCGCAGAGTGCATTTTACTAAGTTTCCATTTTCCTTTAACACGTGATTCTGTAATGAATAGAACTCTGTCTAGTTTGACACATAGTTTGATACAACTTAGGCGTGAGATGAGCACCCAGGTTGATAAGGATGATAACTATATGTGAGAATCAGCAATATTTTCTCCATCTCTTTTTGTTCTCTTATGTCTAAAAACAGGCCACAGCACAGAAGCTGACAAACAAAATATTAAACCTCACAGCACACCATATAAAACCCCAACAGCTAAAAAACTACAGAACTGCTAAATAGGATACTGTTAAGTGGGCAAGTTTAAGACCACAGTACCATGCTATTCTGGGCCTACAATTTTGCTAACAACTGTTCTACACTAGTTGCGCCAGCCTGACTGGGCTGCTCGTGTTGAAAGTATGGATGAAGGAAGAATCAGCAGCAATTTCTTCCGTTGACCAAACGCATCACAAGTGAAATAAAACTCTGCGCCTCCTCAACCCCTCTAGTAGGCACAGCTCAGTCGATGGAAAGCTGTAGTCTTCTCTCATTTGCATGGGGGTTTTAATCAGGGGAGAACAGCAGGAGAGATTTCTTTAATTGTTTTCCCCTTCCTGACTCTGCATCTCTCTCATGCCCTCTGACAAGTGTAGAGGGCTTGGGAGAAAGGTGTGCAGAAATTTAAATCCAGAGACTCCTGCTGTTTCCTTCTTGTGTAATTCTTAGTGCAAGGGAGATTATCCCTTCATCCAAGGTCCTTGAGATGCTAGGAGACTTGCGGCGTAATCCTCCCTAACTATCTGCCTGCGGAGCACGTGCTCTGCAGGTGGAGGGTGCCATAAAGGTGCCGTAAAGCGGGATTTCGGCACCCTTGGAGTAAGGCCCGCCAGTGCGGAGGCCGGCAAGCCTCTCTCCGCCACGCCCACGCACGTGACCCTGCAGCCACCGGAGCAGGTAAGGGTCGTACCCGTGGATGCAGGGGTGAGGGGAGGGTGGGCCAAGCAGCGAGGGAGAGTGGCTATTGGGCGAGCCAGCCCCGGAGGGTGTGGGATATCGGTGGCAAGTGCTGCTGATACCCTGCTCCTGTTCCCTGGCTCGGGGGCCCTTTCGCTGCCACCCTGAATGTATGCTGGCTCGAGAGCAAATGTACATCAGAGGAGGCCCATTGGGGCCAGGCAGCCCTATACCATGGGGAAGGGGACATCCATCCCCTTCTCTTGAGGAGCCCCTGGGTCACGCCGGAGCACCCAGGGATGGGCTGCGGATCCTGTGGCCGGCCCTATGGGCAGGCCGCGAATCCTTATACAGGATCGGGCTGTTGGGAAGGTAGACAGAGTCTCCCTGTTACTTCTGCAGCAGATTGGAGTAGATTGGAAACATTGAGAATCTCCCCTGTTCTTTCTTACCATTGTCATCTGGCACAAGCAGGAGAAATCCCTGTTTCTCCCCAAAGCTCATTCTGGAAGGAGGGTTTGGTTTGTAGTGAAACAAAAGACAAAGAAAGGTTTGGCTAGGGAGCCAGGCTGATATTTGTGGACCCATAATGTTATCATAGTATCCCTAAATTTGAAGGGATCTAATGGCTCATCTACTCTTCTCCCATCCCCCTTCCTCCCAAAGGATTCTTAATTCATGGCTGTCTATCTTTTTCTGGGAAACTACCCAAAACATGATTTCAAGTAGGGACCTTGTTTTGAATGATCAAACCAATGGGCTAGGTTTTTTTAAAATGCTTCTTCCTAATTCTTGACCTAAACGTATCTCTCTGTAGTTCGAAGAAATTACAATTATTTAGAGTAGGCCAGCAAGGACACCTAAAATGATTCCTTGGGAAAATCACTGAAATCACCGGCAATTGGAAACCATTTCTCCTTTTTTCTTTGTAGATCTAAGGTGCCAAATAGAAACACAATAGCATTTCAGAGCCTCTTGTGCTTAGTTCATACAGCGTTAAAACCAATTTAGCAGCTCATAGAAAAGAAAGATTTCCTTTGATAATCTGTAGAAATGTCACTTTTTGTGACAGCCTTTTATTGTATGTTGTATGCATAAACAGAAATATGACTATTAGAAATAGACTGAAGGGTGGAGAGGTAGGATTTGAAAAGTAGGAATTCAAGATTCAGGGAAATGATTCTGAGGTTGTTTACAATTCAGTGCAGATGTACAAACAGTGCTGGGAGGCCCCTAAATCTGTTTGACCTTTAAGAAAAGGAACAACAACAACAAAGGACTAAGCCTGCAATCTTAGGGCTTCAGGGAGGCCTATGCGACCCTCTGCAGGCTTCCCCCATACACTTGTTCCTGGGAGCAAGCCCCATTGAGCACAACGGGACATTTTTTCTGAGTAGACATGCATAGGATTGTGCTTTAACAGTGCCAGCCTATTCATGTCTCCTCAGAAGTCAGACCAACTGAATTCAATAGGAACTACTCCTAGCTAAGCCTATATAGAATTGCAGCCTAAATCAATTACAGCGGGTGGCACTGGATGTTTCCGGTGTCTGCCATGTTGAAAAGCAACATGTGCCTAAAGAAAGAAAAAACCCTACCTTGGATTAATTCAGAATATAAACTGACTGAAACAGTACGAGATGGTGAGCTGAAATAATGAGGGAGAAAGCAATAAGCAACACAGATGGTCTGCCTTGTTCTGCTCACCTTGTTTACTGTGTAGGCCTTAATTTAGTTATCAAAACAGATGTGTCCACTGTACAAAATCTAACCCCCATTTCCCCTTTTCCTATTAAGGCTGTCAAGTGGATAGATGCATAACAGATTTTTGATAGGTTCTCTAGAAGTGTTGGATACTAAAAGCCCATAGTTTATTATCGTGATTGGTTTGCCCACATGATTTTCATGCAAGCACTCCTATTTGATATGGTTGGACCTCAATAGCTCAGTGGAAATACTTTGCAATCTGTCTGATCTAGGTGATTCTTATGAACACCACCACTCCAGTGTATATCCGTAGTTCCTATGCACGAAAAGACTTCCCTATTGATAATTATAAGGGTGCAGCTTTGTACTTATATCCCTCTGGGCATTCAGAGCTGTCTCTAGCAGAGAAGTCAATGAAGCCCATAGCTATGCTTTGCATGTGCACTGGATGTGTACCCAGATTAAAACTTTGAATAGCAGTCAGTAAAGTATTCAGTCTGCAGTGAGTCAGAGTACAGGTCATTGGGAAAAAGTTCATTTACATAAGAACATAAGAAGAGCCCTGCTGGATCAGGCCAAAAGCCCATCTAGTCCAGCTTCCTGTGTCACACAGTGGCCCCACCAGATGCCTCAGGGAGCACACAAGACAACAAGATACCTGTGTCCAGTCACCACTCCCTTGCACCTGGCACAGAGAAAACCCACTTCTAAAACCAGGAGGTTGCTTATGGCTTGTAACCTGTGATGGTCTTTTCCTCCATGAATCTGTCCAAACCCCTTTTAAAGGCATCTAGGCCAGATGCCATCACCACATCCTGTGGCAAGGAGTTCCACAGATGAATTACACGCTGGGTAAAGAAATATTTTCTTTTGTCTGTTCTAACTCTCCCTCCACTCAATTTTAGTGCATGTCCCCTGGTTCTGGTGTTGTGCGAGAGGGAGAAGAATTTCCCTCTATCCACTCTCTCCATCCCATGCATAATTTTATAAGTCTCAATCATGTCCCCCCTCAGGCGCCTTTTTTCTAGGCTGAAAAGCCCCAGACGCTGTAGCCTTTCCTCATAAGGGAGGTGCTCCAGCCCACGAATCATTCTGGTCGCTCTTTTCTGCACCTTTTCCAATTCAACTATATCCTTTTTGAGGTGTGGTGACCAGAACTGGACACAATACTCCAGATGTGGCCTTACCATCGATTTGTACAAGGGCAGAATGATATTGGCCGTTTTATGATCCCGAGCATGGGATTGGCCTTCTTCACAGCCGCCGCACACTGGGTCGACACTTTCATCGACCTGTCCACCAGCACCCCAAGATCTCTCTCTTGATCCGTCACAGACATTTGGTGTAGGAACAGTGGCATTGCTGAAGGTGGGGCGGAGCTCTAAGTTCCGCCGCGCTCCGGCCCTCTGGAGCCATTCAAGGCGGTGAAAGCAATGCTGCGCGTTGTGAAAGCAACGCTTTCACCACCTTGAATGGCTCCAAAGGCGAGGGGGCGGGGCCGCCTCGTGCACCGGAGGGTCGGAGCGTTGCGGAACATAGAGCTCCGCCCCACCTTCAGCAATGTCACTGTTTAGGAACACCTTGACATAAATTAGAAGAAAGCTCATTTCCAGAAGTGACTTTCTGAATTGCAGTGTGGCTGTCCTTCCCTTCTCTACCTATTTCATGTTCTTCTTCAGTTAGTTTGAAACATCAGAGAACAATAATTAGAATTGAGTAAAACCTAGTTTACACATTACTCAGAGTGAAGCAATCAGCAGAGTGGTAGGATTTTGGATTGTTCCACTTTAGACTGCAGGGTGGAAGTAGTACCAGCTCCAAGTTGCTGGGGGCCATTGGAGAACATCCTGCACTAGGCATCCCAGGATGCTTCTAATCTTGCTCACTCCCTTGCATTGGCGCTCCCACAACTACTGATTTTGAGGATTCAGGGGTCAACCTCAGCCTGTACCCAAACTGGCTGACATCTAACAGTACCCTGGGTGCAAAATAATAAAGCACCCTGAATGTAGAGGGCCTGGGAGAGGTCAAATCAGGGAGAGGTCTGTGCCAAACCTTTACTCTGGTGTGCTTATTTACTACATGTAGAATTTTTTTTTTTTTTTTTTGCAAGGAGCAGGATTCAAAAATATGACTCTCCATCTGCAATGAAATGGAACAGTCGAGAACTCGACCACCTCACTCTGGGTAATGAGTAAATTGAATCTAATGGCACAATCCTATCCGTCCACTATGCCAGTGCAACGACTACTGTGCCGGTGCAGGGTGTCACAAACGTGCCGTAATGCACATTTGCAACACTTGGGCAAGTACGCGGCATCGGTGGGAGGGCCTGCGCCATCCCGCCGGCACTGTATCCTCCAGCAGATCCTGTGCCGGAGCCAGTAAGTTGAGCACCGGAAGGAGTGGGGGATGGGGAAGGGCAGGGGAAGGCACGGAGGGGGCATAACGGGCCAGGGGTGGGCAGACAGGGCCTGGGAGGAGTGGGATTGGCACTGCGCCGAATCCTATGCTGCCCCCTCCCAGGCCTGGAAGCCCAACACATGGCTCCTTGGTTCTGCGTCAGCGATAAGGCTTGCGCAGATCCGAGTAGCCCCACTGACAAATGTCCCCTTACCCCGAGGAGACCTTCAGCCTGCCCCTGTCCTGAACAGGATGCAGCATGAGCCGCGCAGCCTCACTGCATGGCCTATGCATAGGATTGGGCTGCTCGGCAAACTGATGCAGTATTCTTATATACTAAGATTCTCTAAAGTTTTTTTTTATACATCTCAAATTGAATTGATCATGAGTCATGGTTACCTGAATGCCCCTCTCTGAATTCCATTAACATTGGAAAAAGAGGCCTTAGTAGGTCTAAATCAGGGGAGGCCAACCTGTCAACATGAATGTTCCTGGCCCTTTAATGGTTGTATAGGTAAGGGCATTTCAGCAAGTGCAGTTGCTTTAGCAGCACCATCAGCAATTGCAGCTGCCAAGATTCTGTCTTCTACTCAACTCTTAAGAACGCAGAGGCCCTAATGGTGGAAGGTTGGCCACCCCTGGCCTAAATGATGCTTATGTTTTCTGCTGCCTTTATAATGGGGTGATTTTCGCATTGGAGGGTGTGCAAGAAAATTATAATCCTCTGTGGCAATTAAAATGTTGGCATAAATGATTATTTATTTGGATTAACTTGGATCTACATATGATGTAGATATGTACTATATACATGCAACAATCTGTTCTTCTTTCTGATGCAATTTGATCAATCAGAAAGAAAAAGAATACAGAGGGATTCTGGAGGGATTGATTGGGCAACAAGAACAAGGCCCAGAGTGACAAACATCTTACTCTTGCCTCTGGGTCTTGGACGCTCGTCTACATTCATGAAAAATACAAAACAGTGCCCACAGTAATTAAAATAGTTTGTTATTCTGCCCACACAGACATGGGTCGATACATTTTTCCATTCCTCTATCACTGTTCTATTCTCCAGCCCCGGTTTGCATAGCAAATCAATCTCTTTGCCTGTATGATTGATCAAAGAAATGCACAAAGTGAAGGGGGGAAGCCGAAGAGATACATAAAATGTGGCATTATTAAAAGAAGAGGCTAATGACACACTGTGCTGCCTTTTGCCTTATTTATGCTAGAATTAAAGTACACATTCAATAACAGAGCTGAAAACAGCACACTTCAAGCGATCAAACCTTTCAAATGTATCTTCTGTTAGTGGTATGGGATGCTTCTGTTTCCTTTAGTTTTGTTATAAAGAATCAGCCATGAGGACCATATTGTTGGTCCACCTCTGCTCCCTTTTGTACTGTTCTGCTAACTCAAAAGTATAATTAATATTGCTTTCTTCGCTTGCATACTGTATCCACAGGCAATTCTCCAGTACTGGTGCACATGTCGCCCGGATGACGAGATCTGACTGGGAAAACGGTAGCTGGCTAGACTGCACGATGACAATCCTTAGATAATGATCAGACTCTGGTTTGGGCACAGAAACAGTCATTGAAGACAACCATACTGTACTGGGAGCTGAACTTGCCTCTGGCTCTAGTAATGGACTTGGATTTATTGGAATTAACATTTTCAAAAATTATATACTGAAGACTGGATTCCAAGAACACAAGTTTAACTTTTACAGTAAGCATGAAAATCTGATAGTGTCTCAGGGACCCATCCAAAGGTTCACAGAACAGAGCAAATTGTTGTATTGGGATGTACGATAAGTCTCCATATTTCTATAAATCATTTTTATTAATAATAACTCTGATACAATAAAACAATTTGCTAATCTAGGTGGGGGATACTGATTTTACCGAAGAGCAGGTGTGGATTTTTCCCCCCTATACATGTTGTCCACAATACGTTTATGATTGTGATTAGGGGTAATAGATATTTATTTTCTGTTACCCGCGTTTGACTTTGATATATCAGATAATATCTTTCATGCACATTCCTTTCCAATTATGTAAAAACTTAAGAATGGGTCAGCGAGAGTTTAATTCTGTCCTTAATCTAATAATAAAATTTTATTTCAAGTTTATTAACAACTTTTATAGACCAAATATCTTTCACACTTCATCAGAATAACTTTTCAATTTCATATTTTCATCCAAGTGTTTTAAGATGTAGCACTTTCTCCCCTGCATTTTGTTCAACATTTAATCAGAATTGGTATCATGTTTCTAATGTTGACTCACTGCAAATCTGGTGCCACTTTCAATAATGCAGCCTATAATTTCATAAGGCTTACATCAACTGTTTGGTAGCAATTCTCACTTGCCCCAGCCTTTTTGGCCCCCTAAAATGTGTCTGAATTACAGGTTTCTATATTCAGTAATTTCTACTTGTGAATTGATGTAGTTTTTAGTAAGTGATAGTCATGATCGCTATGTGCAGGTTCAAAGGCAGTTTGGCTCTGAACACCAGTTTCTGGAGAGCAGCTGTTCCCAACATCCTCTCTTTTCCAACATGTGTGCAACATGTGTGCCTTAACTCCATTTGGGTTTCTGGCTGACATTTTCTTTGGAGCTAGGCAGGCCTTTGCTCTGAAGGGGGGTGAGGTAATACTGAGAGGTCTTAGGAGAGGTCATGCTATTTAAGGGCCATTAACAGACTGGTAGATTCCTATGGCAGTTCATGTGGTGGTTCATATCAAGGACCCAAATGATATAGGTCTGTAAACATAATGAACAGCATCTTAAACTCGACTCAGAAATCGGTGGGAAGCCAGTATAGTTTTTGCGTGGTGGGAGTAATATGCTCTCTCCGCCACGGGCATAGTATCAGAGCCTCTTGAGAAATCCTGTAAGAAAATACAAGGAACTCTGTATTGCCTCTAATGTTACCAGGACTTCAAAGTTAAGGTACATTACTAGGAAATATAACCATCACCCTTAGTATTTCATGACCCTTTTTCCTGCCAAACACTGTTCGAAGTAATCTGGGCCCTCACCTGCAGACTGTGTGGGAGAACTCAGTTTTCAAAGCTAGTTTCATGTCTTTATTTCTTCCCCTTGATCTTTTCATGTTTGTTTCTCATCCTGTTCTAGGGCTGTGCATTCTTATACATTTTTCACTAACGGAATGCAAAACGTAAAGCAGTGCATTCTAATGCACAATTCTTTTATAAATGCACAAAGTAACACATTCACATGCAGTCAACATTATTTTTAAATATATTATTACATTTGCTCTCCATCTATTTTGCATGGAGCTAAAATAGAGCCCACAAATAGCTGCAAGGGAATGTGAGGATTAATACTGTATTAAGAATAGTAAAGGGAAGGACATACTGTTCTGGTCCGGGAATTTTACCTCAATTAAGTGAGCCTGATTATTATGTAGTACTTAATATCAGGGAAGATAAGGAAAAATGTAGAATGTAATACATAATACTTGACCCAAAACATTGGTTTGCATAAACAATCCCTCAATGAACTCTGAAAACAAGAGCTTTTCAATGCACGGGAAGCACATTTTGCATCACCTACCCTCCTTCTAGGGAGGGGCTGTGGCTTTGTGGAAGAGTACTGTACAGTGGCGAACTGGGTCTAAAAGTGTTGGTTGCTAGGAGACAAAGGGGGCCCACCCACAATAATAATTAATATTTTATATACTGTGGCCCTATGCCCTTTAATTTAATTTAATACATACCTCAAAAGGTCATTAACATTTTTAACATATTGTCTAATGTTTAGGGGGGCCCACTTCATCAGGGGCCCACAGGGCCAACTTGCCATCGAGCAAGCTGACACCCTGGCCAGTCTGTCTCTGGTACTGTACATGTTTTGAATACAGAAGATCCTAGATTCTCAAGGTCCAGGTAGTACTGTATCGAGAAGGTCTGGAAATTCTGGAGAGCTATTCTCAATTAATGTAGAGAATACTGAGTCTTCCTCAGTAGAAGCCTACCTGCTACATTCCAGAAGATGCATTCCCTTCTTATGCCACCACACTGGAACTCTTCTAGTCCTTCTGAGCCATCTTGGGCTCCAAATCAAGCTAACACTATGGAAACGATAGCCCCAAACTCTCATGCTGTTAGAAAAGTTATGTTGAAGACACGTCAGAGATTGTGCTTTTAGCAAATAAGGAATTTTGTGAACACAGCTGCTGTGCTGCCATGCTGAAGTCAGTGGAAATGGTGGAAATTACACTTGCTCTGGTTAGATAATTTGAAGAGCATTATTTAGTACAAACCATCTGGGTGGGTGCTGATCCTGCAGGCTCAAGGGACCTGCGATGTTATGGAGGTGGTATTCCATAACGTTGTCTTGGTCTAACATACTGGCCAATGATGCAATCCTATTGAGCGCCTAGGCCGGCACAGCATGGACTTCGGCGGCTTGGATTGTTGCAAACATGCTGTAAATGAGAGACGTAAATGTGCTGTCCTGCAAATGTTGAATCCACGAACTTCATGCGCCAGAGCAGGTAAGGTCCCTCCGAGCGGCATGGGGGATGGAGGAGGGCAGGGAGGGGGCATGTGTCCTCGGCCTGATTCAGCAGGGCTTTCCTTATGTTCTTAAGAATTAGGTGGTAGAAATGGCACCACTCTGTAGGTAATGGCAAGCTGACCTGCACTGACAGTTAGTTTTGATGGTATATAATAACATTCTATCCCATTCATTTGTCTCTACTGTCTCAGACTATAAGACTATAAAAAGGTAAAGGTGACCCCTGACAATTAAGTCCAGTCGTGTCCGACTCTAGGGTGTGGTGCTCATCTCCATTTCAAAGCCGAAGAGCCAGCGTTGTCCGAAGACGCCTCCGTGGTCATGTGGCTCCTTGCCGCATGACTCTCCTTGCCGCAGCGCGTAGCATGCAGCTGGAACACGGAGCGCTGTTTACCTTCCCGCAAGCGGTACCTATTTATCTACTCGCATTGACATGCTTTGGAACTGCTAGGTTGGCAGGAGCTGGCCAAGCAACGAGCGCTCACCCCGTCGCGGGAATCGAACTGCCGACCTTTCGATCGACAGCTCATGGTTCAGCGGTTTAACCCGCTGCGCCACAACCTGTCTTATATCTGGAGTTTTGACCCAGTGCTCAGTAGTAATTGATATTAAGGGTGAAAGGAAGAATCCTCCAAGCAATAACAGAAAACATCAATAATTAGCATCAGTCAAAATCAGGCTAGGCCAAAGCCTCCTGCTCCCTGAGATAGAGTGTCAAATATTGCCCCCCCCTTACCTGGTGGTGTGGCAGCCTCTGATTCTTCAACACTCTAGCTCACCACTCCCCTCTCCACTTCTGCTTTGTCCCCCTCCTCTTTTTTCAGTCCAGGGAGTGGTAAGAGGAGGATCAGTGGAGGCAATCAAATTAGGCGTCCCATATCCAAAAGGGGACAGGGTGATTATACCTTTACAGCCTTTAACCATTGTTTAGAAAAAGGAAGTTGGGCAGGGGCAGCTCATCATGGAAGGGTGCAACAAGCTGCACCTGCCCAACTTCCCTCTTCAAAACAATGGTTAAAAAGCCTTTAAAGGTATTAGAGACCTCTCCCCATTTGGATATTTATTAAACGCGTGATGCGGTATAGAGAAATGTCTTGGGGCTTCTTGTCTTTATCTGTGTGTATTTTTAGGAGTGGGAAGGGTTCAGAGAGGTCTGAATTTGAGATGGGGGGTTCCAGCCCAGACGTGCTTAGCGTGTCACAGCCTTTACCCTTAATTCTGTCAATTGTGAAAGGCACAGGAGCAGAGACAGTCAAAACAACAATTGCAACCTTCCTCACTGAATTGTTGCAAGAAGGAACAGCATGAAGAAATGTGTGATTACCTACCCTGAATTTTAAGGATGGGTAGGCTTATTGAAATACATGAGAAGATACTTATGCCTGGGATTTTAAGTTGCTCCTAACCGATAGGGCAAATTACCTCCTTGTTATGTAGGGGAGATGTAGGGTTATGTTATGAGATGCTGCAGCATCTCTGTGATGTTCTTTTTCTGGCTCCTGCCCACCCCTTGCCCAGAAGCAAACCGGGTCTGAGAATAACAACACTAAACATGACCTTCCTTGAATCCTTGCAGAGAGAAGGGCCCATTGCAGAAGAAGCAGAAAGTGTTCATTGCCACTAAATCTAGTGGACAGAAGTGGGTGCCCCCTGCCAGTCTGCTTCAGTTGGTTTCATGGAGAGGCCGGCCCTGGGCAGAATGAAAAGAAGATGAAAAAAATCATACCGGAAGCTGTAGAAACAGGCACTGGAGTAGGGGTTTGTGGTGGGGTAGTGTCATTTCATTAGATAATTTCTGAAAGCTGCACTGACAAACGTATTGAGGACACTATCATGGCTTCCACGTCCTTCCACATTATCTGCATCATCAACATCCTCATCGTCAGTCATTATCACAACGTCTTTGTCTATCAGCCACATTAATATCAAGAGAATATTACCATTCTGTATAATCTCCCATTGTGCATATGGTTATTTTAATTGCCACTTGTGGGGAAAAAGCAATCTTGAAGATATTTCATTGCTCTCAATATAAGGACATGGCTTATTATTATCTTTATTGCTCAATCAGTATAGTTTTGAGCTAAGAATGGCTTTTAAAGAGAGCTCAAATGAGATCTTTAGTTCAAATAATGATTTGTCTTTCCATGATTTAGGTTTGCAAGATGCCATATGGGAAATATGGTGAATTGGACAATTTCATGGGGGGGGGGAGACATTTAGACTGTCCTGCTGTTATTTGGCTTTTGAAAGGAATGGTGCGTGGAAATGAAACATTAACTTTTTTGGCCCATGTATTTAGTGGATTTATGACTATGTATAAACCATTTATTTTTAAATAGATACTGGCGTTCAAAGAGCTCAGCTTCTTTCTGGCAAAACACAGTACTTAGCATAGCTTTATGAGGAGAAGAAATGCAAGCACAGCATGGGATACTCATTCTTCTAAATGCAGGTTAAAATATGCTAATAATTGCAAATATTATTCTACTATTAGTGCATCTCCAGAATTATGCTCTGCATTTATATAGAATAATTAGAAGATGTTTATAACTAAAAACCAAATGTAGTGACTTTTTTTAAAAAAGAGTAAGGTCAACCATGATCAGAGTTTGGTGTCTAAATTCCACATTTTTAATTGAACATTCAAAAATATTAAGGACCCTGGAGCAATTATTGCACTGCATTGTCTCACTCAGCACACAAATTAGCAGAAATATTGTGGGATGAATAATGGCAGGCAATTATGTGAAGCTTAGAAATACAATAAAATGAAGAAGTAAAGTCCATTTAAACTTGTAAACTTTTGTTTGTTTGTTTTTTGCTATATCAGGCTAAAAGAAGAGACAAGAGACTAATTTGGCTGAAACGGCATCACAAGTTTACCGATATGGGCATGGTGAACAAGTGTGTATGTGGCTGTGCTGGATGTTTGGTGCAAGTTGCGTCTTTCAGAACAGCCTTGAATGAGCATCCCCCAAATCTTTTTAAACACAAGTCTGAAAAGCAGTCCTTCGAGTAGTGGTTTTTTTCTTCTTCTTCTTTGCTCTTTTTCATTTTGTGTGCTACTTGATAGAGAATAGAAATCAGTGTCATTGCAACAAGAGGTCATTCTGTAGGGAGAATGGTGCATGGAGCATTGCGCACAAGACATTCTGATGTGGACCCACCTCTTGATATCGTGCTCATCGTTAGTAAATAGTATAGGCTGCCGATGCCCAAACTTATACTTGTTTTCAGACGTTCTAGCATGAAACTCCAAATGTAAAGCCCAGCCTTCAAACCAGGGCCTCTGAGAGGGGGATTAAGGGTGTAATTTGTACCCGGGACCAGGGCAAAAAATGGGTCAAAAAGGGGGCTCCAGGAGCCAAATTCATATGTAGGGAAGGGGCCCAAAAGAAACTTTGTACCCCCTTATAAAATTCCTCTGAATGGACCTACTTCAAACGTCAAAATTTGTCAGTCTTCATATGCAAGCTGAAGAGCATTTGGTCATATTCAGATTTTGAACTCAAGTCTGAGAATATGTATTTTCATCAGCCTAGCCAGAAAGGGACCTATATCTATAGATGGGAGAAGAAGCAATTAAGTATTTGGGGAAGGGGCTGTGGTAGAGGGGCTGTGGCAGAAAGTCCAAAGTTGAATCCCGCCAGGCATCTCCAGTCAGGTCTGGAAAAGCCTCCTGCCTGAAATCCAGTACAGCTGCTGCAAATCCATGTCGACAACACTGACTGACCAGGATGTACCAGTTTGTCTAAGTCAGCTTCATGTGCATTGATGAAATCAGCATCCCAATCTCACAACAGAAGTAATATAATTTGTTGACTTGTGTGTATGGTTAATTTCTTCTTTCGGCAGTATGGGCTACAGTGTGCTTAAATAAGAATGGCTTCCTTCTCTATTAATCTGCCCCACTCCACTGCTTGATTTTAGTGATTCGGATCAGGTATTGAAGGAATGCCACCTACTAGGAGTTGCATTTACATGCTCCGCTGAAAAAGGTCTGTCTTGTTATAAGTGCTTGAGTGGTTCAAAACCCGCTGTGCATCAGAGGTGAGGAGCCTTTAACCACCCGCAAGTGTTCGGAATCTAAGAAGGTTGGAGAGACTGTTGTTGTACATACAAACTGGCAAAATAATTGAAACAATGGAGACGCTCTCTAGAGAATGACCTCTTGCTGCAATGTCACTGATTTTGAATCTCTATCAAGTTGCGCACAAAATGAAAAAGAGCACCAAGAGAGAAAATCTGTTACTTCCAGCAGCCTTTCCCCCCTTAAGTATCCATGATCTCTATGTGTGTTTAAAATGGCATTTGAAATATTCAAAGCTGCTCTTTTTGAAGTGGAAGGTTTAAATGTAACTCACCAAGGTGGAACACTCCATCACTCTGTCGCCAAGCCCCTTCCCATATTCATTAGAGTCAAGTTTGAAAGGGGGGGGGGGCTGTGTTTGTATTGTTGCAAAGCCATCTAGCGGACTCAAGTTCATCTGGAGAGGCAGCCACACGTTGTGGACTCCAAATCTTACAAAAGTGCAATTCATCCTGCTCTTAGATTAACAGCCAATCCCGTTTGGGCTGAACGAAGCATTATTTTGGCTGAATGAATGTTACATAGAATAATATTTTGACAACAACATGTGCCAGTTTTAATTTGCATGGGTGTTTCTTTCATTCCAGTGAGCAATCTACATAAGAACATGCTCCAAACCCAAATATCTGAAGATTTGATTCCAAAATAGTGATTTGCAGAGTCAGTTTCTATAGATTCTAATCTCCCCCTCCCTTCAAGTTTGTCAATCGATGGTAAGATGGGTACCAAACATTTAGCAAAGAACTCACAAGCATGGGGCTCCCAGTCTCCTGGACATACCTCTCATTGGCACAGATGGTAGGTGGAAAAATGGTAGGTGGAAAAAGTTTTCATGCAAACTTTCAGTTTTCATCTAGGTTTGGTGTCAAACAATAACTGAATAGACAAGAATTAAAATGTAATTGGATTATATTATCCATACGATCCATAAGATCCAGGTTCAAATCCCCGCTCAGCCACGAAGCTTCCTGGGTGACCTTGGGCCAGTCACTATCTCTCAGCCCCACCTACCTCACAGGGTTGTTGTGAGGACAAAAAGGAGGGGAGGAAATATGTACACCACTCTGAGCTCCTTGGAGGAAGGGCGGTATAAAATGTGAAAAATAAAAATAAATAAATACTTGGTAGTCTGACTCTTGATTGAGAAGAGTTTTCTGAGCATACTGTGTTAACTAAATTAGTTCAGTTATAGATGAAAAATGAGCAAAACTCCAGATAATCACATGGTCGCACCTGGAATTAGGAAAAGTAATTGTGAAGTAATCAGGATGCAAAAAGAGGATCGAGGATGCATGCACACCATGAGCATGCCTGCCTTTCAACATGTGGGGCCAGTCAGATGTTTCAAGCAGTGCTTTCTAACCAGTAGTGCTTGAATCACTCGCAGTACATCACAGTATGGAAGGTGATACTAGGCCCCACTGCCATGGTGACCATGTAGCACTGCCCCACCTGGCCTGCCTCTGTTGGTAATGAATTGACTGGGTCAGTGGTGTATCAGTGGTCAAGGTGTGGTGATGCAACTGCCCGGCCTTTCAAAAGAGGCATGATTTGGGGGGAGAGGGGTGCAGACTGAAGCTTCAGCTGTGGGGCAGATCGACCACACCTGTGCTCACAATTGCAACCGTAGATGGTAGTGGTGGTATTTGCAAAAACAGTCTCTGTTTTGAAGCATCTTCTGAACTGATACTTCATTTCAGTATCATTTGCTGTTGTTTCTACTGCTGCTTCTGCCGTGAACATTCTTGCTTATGTTCTTGTTGGTTATGTGTTAAACTACTTTGCGTATCCTGACTGATGAAAAGGCGGAGTATAAGTATTTAAGCAAATACAACAATGATACTCTTACAGCCAAATCCTATGCTTCTCCCCGCCATAGCATGCACCTGCACCAAAACAGGCCACGCTTGATTGGGAGGCTTGGGAGGGGAAAGGGAAATCATTTTCTCTTACACACCCATAAGCCAGGGACATGTGGTGCTTCTGTCACAGGGGAGGCAACCCCGCCCCTTCCTACTCTACCGAAAATTGCCACAGCTGACCTTTGAAGTACACTCGTGCATAGGCTTACCATTCGTCCCGGTTTCGCCGGGACAGTCCCGGAAATCGGACCCGATTCCCGGACGTGTCCCGGGGGACGAATGGGCGCCGCCATCTTTTTTTTTAATTTCAAACTTACCGGGCAGCATCTTGGGTCACGAAATCTCGCGTGATCCAAGATGTCGGCACCCAAATCTCGTGAGGGCATGATGCCCTCACGAGATTTGGGCGCCGACATCTTGGATCACGCGAGATTTCGTGACCCAAGATGCTGCCCGGGAAGTTTGAAATTAAAAAAAAAGATGGCGGCGCGGCGAGCGGGTGTTTCTCCCGGTCGTCAGCGCCACCGGGAGAAGCACAGTGCTTGCCCGCGTTGCGCGAGCCTGCTGGAGGCTCGCGCTGGCCGGGCAAGCAGGCTGTGCTTCTCCGGTCTCCCAGCGGCTCCATGCGGTGCCGCTGGGAGACCGGAGAAGCACAGCCTGCTTGCCCGGCCAGCGCGAGCCTCTAGCAGGCTCGAACAACGCGGGCAAGCAGGCTGTGCTTCTCTCCGTGCCGCTGGTCTCGCAGCGGCACCGGGAGAAGCACAGCCTGCTTTCTGCCCGTGTTGCGCGAGCTCCAGGGCTCGCGCAACGCAGGCGAGCAGGCTGTGCTTCTCCCGGTGCCGCTGCGAGACCAGCGGCACCGGGAGAAGCACAGCCTGCTTCTTGCCCGTGTTGCGCGAGCCTGCTGGAGGCTCGCGCTGGCCGGGCAAGCAGGCTGTGCTTCTCCGGTCTCCCAGCAGATCCATGCGGTGCCGCTGGGAGACCGGAGAAGCACAGCCTGCTTGCCCGGCCAGCGCGAGCCTCTAGCAGGCTCGAACAACACGTGCAAGCAGGCTGTGCTTCTCTCCGTGCCGCTGGTCTCGCAGCGGCACCGGGAGAAGCACAGCCTGCTTTTTGCCCGTGTTGCGCGAGCTCCAGGGCTCGCGCAATGCAGGCGAGCAGGCTGTGCTTCTCCCGGTGCCGCTGCGAGACCAGCGGCACCGGGAGAAGCACAGCCTGCTTCTTACCTTGTGTTCTCCAGGGCTGCGCAACGCAGGCGAGCAGGCTGTGCTTCTCCCGGTGCCACTGGTCTCGCAAGCCTACTTCTTGTCTTGAAGAAGTCAAGCCTACTTCTTGCCTTGCTTTGCCTTGCCGCGGCCCCAGCCTGCTTGCCGGGGCCCCAGCAGCAGCAGCAGCAGCGACCACGGACCAGTGACCAGCAGCGACCAGGTAAGCTAATTTTTAAATTATATATTTTTAATAGAAATATTAATTATTTTTTTAAAAATTTCGGACGCGCTTCGCGCGGCATGAGGGGGCGCTTCGCGCCCCCTTTACTTTATTAATTAATTATTTTAAATGGATTATTGATTTGAAAAATTGCTTCGCGCCCCCTTCCTTTTACATTTTATTCATTAAAAGGGTTTCTTATTTTTGGATTAATGCTTTGTTACGAGTTTTATTGGCTTTTTTATGCTTTTTCGTTGTGCTTGAGAATGGCTTTTTCGTTGTGATTGTGAATGGGACTTTGGCCTTCGTTTGGGCTGCTTAGGATTGATTTTCGTTGTGCTTTAGAGTGGCTTTTTTCCTTCTGGAGGGGACTTTGGCCTTCGTTTGCCCTGTTTACGATTGCTTTTTGGTTTACGATTGGTTGCGGTTCTTTGGCCTTGCTTTTTCGTTGCTTTCACATTAATTAATTAATTAATTAATTACCTCAGGGGGGGTATGGGGGGGGTGTCCCGGTTTGAAGTTTGAAAAATATGGTAAGCCTACTCGTGCACCACCTGCTACTTGAGTGCAGCGGGCAGTATGTGAGCGCACTTCAAAGGTTGGCTGCGATGATTTTCGGTAGACTAGGAGGGGCGGGGTTGCCTCCCCTCTCACCCCTGCACCGCACATCCCTACCATAAGCCCCTCAACCTCCAAAGGGTCTCCTTGGATCTGCACCAGATCTTTAACTGGTGCAAGTCCAAGGAGACAAAGGGACGTGTCATCTGGCGCAAGTTGCCTGTGCTGGGTGCCACCCCCTCCTGCCTGCCTCTGACGCACCCCCAGTCCTCCCCCCATTCTGTCCAGATCCCCCCACACCCTGCCCCGTTCCTCCCACCCCGCTGACATATCAAAGTTGGCGGTCCTCCTCTCCACTGCCATGTGTGGGGTACTCCCCGTCCCCACTGTCTGTGACAGTGGCCCAGAAGCATATGGCTACTCATGCTTCTGGAAAGCATTTTGTAATGCTATAAACTTTATATATAGTATAAAGCATTTACCATTGTTGGAACGCTAGTTCTGGCAGTGGTAGGGCACAGGTCTGGGCCGTTAAGCAGTAACCTTGTTTCAGTAGTTGCCTGAAATGACCTGTGTCCTAGCAGTTTTAACGGGAAAAAAATTGCTGAAGATTTTGAAATGGTTTCACATGATTGGTATTTTATTATTGTTCTTCTGTTCGTTTATGTCTCTGTCATTGCCAGTATTTTACTTGTTTCATTCCTTATTCCAGCCATCTTTTCCATTGTTTTGAGCATTTATGTGGGCTGCTTCATTGACTAATTTGGACAAAGAACATTTTTATTGGACCTCGTAATTATTTTTCATAGCAATTGCACTGAGGTTATTAAGGAAGATCAAAGAAAGGTCTTTCATATTTGTTGTCAATGTACCATTGGCTTTTTAGAATTAGTCTTTCCTGAAACAAAACTCATTTGAAATAAGGGACATATATTTCCTAGGGTTTTTTCTTTTCTTGTATGGACGTGGGTATGTGTGTTTTGTAGCTCATTTTTTTTCTAACACGCCTCCTTGGGGGATAAGGGCATTCAAGGTTTGTTATCAGCTCTCCTTTAAACATGATGAGCCAAATAGCATCTTAAAAGCCTTCATCAGCATTAGAAGCAATAAACAGTTACAGCTTCTCATGGAGAGATCTACGAGGGATATCTCGAAATGGAGACAGGATTTCTTAGAGATGTATAAAGCACAGTTGGGAGTGTCAGTTGGCTCTGTTATTAGAATGAGTTGTGCTTTTCTCCTCCCTATGAACCACAAATGGGAAATGGACTGAGAAGGAAGAGAGTAATATCGTTGAGTGATTCATGCCCTTAAGGTACAGTGCAAAGAGTAAGACAGCTATTGGGGCTGGGTCGACTATGAAATAAGGCTGTAGATAAATGCTCTGTTCGGTAGACTTAAGTGCCCAGCATGGTAGACAAGGGAGAATGTGCAAGGAACCATAGATAAGTGATGACTGATATGCTAAGTCAATTGGAAGCTTTAGGTTCAGGACCTGCCATCTCCAGTCAAAGCAGCCCCCCCACACACACACAGGTTTTTGCAGTTCCCAAGAAGGTAACACAAACAGGAGATTCCCTGCGTTCCTGGTGGGTTGCCTTGACAAAGTCCTGCTGACCTGAGTTGAAAGATCTCAAAGAGAAGGACTGCAGAACACCCTGAAGAGTCACTTCCAGTCAATATTAAGTGTGCTGGACTAGATGAACTCTAACAACTACTTTCTATGTGATAGGCCACCCAGGGCCAGCCCACACATGAAGCCAACAGAAGTGGTTGCCTCAGGTAGCAGGTTGGTGGAGGGCGCCCATCTCTGCCCACCTACTTGCCTTTACTGCTCCTTCTTCCACTTCCTGAGTTGGAAAAGGAAGACAAAATGTGGAGGGGAGGGGAGTGCTGAGATAGAATATAGGATTGTGGGAGGAGCAGAAGCTGGCACATCATCATCAGCTAAGTGGGGCCAGCATTTGGCATGCTGTTGTCTCAGGTATCAAGAGTTCTTGGGGCAGCCCTGGGCGCAGCCTTTCTTAACTCTGGCACATGGATGATTTTCAGGCACTCCCTCATCCCCCTGAAAACTCTGCTTCCCTCACACACTTCTTGTCCCTCAGCAAACTACAATCCCATTGGGAGGGGAGGGAGATTGCAAGTACCCAACGTCCACATGGTGTTGAGGATAAACTCTGAAAAACGTGTGATCTAGCAGGGTTGCCTATGGCAGGGAGGAAGCCCTCTGTGTATACAGCTGTATGTATGGGGGACTTTGTCAAATTTTACATCCAAAGTGTTATTAGAAATGTGAGTTTGGCTTCCCTCCCAATCCACATGTTCAGATAATATCTGGATATACAGTAGTATGCCCAGGAGTCAGAACTGGAAACCATTATTGCTCACAGTATCTATTTTGGATATGCAGCCAAGCCATTGTCCAGCGTGCAGGAAACAGCAAACAACGGTTTGTTTAGAAAGTTTGGGACGGACCCTGAGAGTGAAAGTGGAGTAGAGGTGGACGACAGCACAGGGAAGCCCAAGTTTCATTCATGTCATCAGGTGCCAGGTTGTCGGAGGCCCTGAGGCAAAGCCCTGCCCTGTCCAACCCACAATGGGCACTGCCACGGGTACTGAGGATAAGTTGGTCTGGTGGATGTGAGCCTATTGTTTGCCATTACACCTGAACGAGGCTTTACCTACTGTATTTCTTCAATTCTAAGACACATGTTTTTTCCCAATTAAGCATTTCAAAAAATGGGGTGCGTCTTAGAATCAAAGGTCTCCAAAAAGCATCCCAAAATGCTATCTTCTTACTTACTGGGGCTTGGGGAGCTTCAGGTGATTTGCGAAAACCAGAAATGCCCAAAAATCGCTGTTTTTTGCTGAACTGAAGATCAGGGAGGCCTGCAGAGGGTTGTGCAGGCCTCCCTGAAGCTCCCCCAAGCCCAGGTAATGAAGGAAATGGCACTTTCTGGCGGGGCCAGAAATGCTATGCAAAGGCAGTGCACTCAGTCATCCTCAGCTGCAGGAGACATGCTGGGGAGAGTTGGTGCTGAGCGGGTAGATTCAATGAAGGGAGGTGAGTCTTACAATCGATGGATTTTTTTTTCCCCTGCTGGTGGTACTGAAAGTAAAGGTGCGCCTTAGAATTGATGGCGCCTTAGACTCGAAGAAATACGGTATTTCATCAATGTAAACTTTAGGGAAGCTTTTTGCTTTAAATTTGCTTTGTCTCTGATCTTGGAAAGAGTTATTATTCCCCCCCCCAAAAAAAAAAAATCCCAATCATTTCTATTTGTCATCTAATATCAGTGTGAAGCCTCAATTTTTTTCCACAAAGTGTGGAATTCTATAATGAGGCAGATAGATTATCTGTTTAGCAGGTCTCGCCATAAGAAGCACAACAAATAAATAAATTATAGCAAATCTATGCGGCATGCATGACGGCATCTGAAATAACTGTAAAGCTCGGTCTCTCTCCCTCCCTTTTTGCCATTGGCTATTTAAAGGTTTCTTTGCCTCCAAAGGGGAGATGAATACACTGATGATAGCAAGACTGTGCCTGCAGCTATCTGCCTGCAGAGACCTGGTTGAACTTCTGCAAAGGTACAAGGCAAGTACTTAAAATAACATTAACCCCTACTCTAACAGACTGGCATGTCAAAATTTGCATGGATCTATACAGGAAGATCTCTATGAAGCTACAGTTGATGGCAAGGTTTCTTCCTTCTAGATTTATTCAGCGTACGGAATTGCACTTTAGTCACCTTTATAATTAGTGGGGAAACTGAGCAGAAAGATAGTAGAAATTAAAAATAAACTAAATAAGAAAACTATGAAAAATACACCAGAAACGCTGCACTATCCGCAACCCTCCTGAGAGCGTAATCCTGCGTAAACTAAGGTTGGTGAAGCGAGCTCACCGTTGGCCTAGGGTGTTGTAAAAGTGGCGTAAAGCACTTTCATGGCACCCAGAGTAAGCGGCACCAGCACTGAGGCTGGTGCTGCAGCTGCTCACTCCGCCGCTGGACACTGACCCATCCGTCGGACATAGGTAAGCCCTGCGCTGGGCGGCAGGAGGGCTGGCCAGGTCAGGGAGGGGGAGGGGATATCGGCGGTGCACTTCGCCGATATCCTAACCACCTTCTTGGGTCTGTCCAGCCTTACACGGCCTCCCCTGATGTGCACTGGCCGGCGCGCATCAGAGGAGGCCCATTGGGGCCGCTGGGGCTTACACCAGGGGAAAGGGATGAATGTCCCTTTCCCACGAGGTGAGCCCCGGTTCTTCCAGCATGGGCCACATTTCCTTCCCTTCCCCCAGTGTAAGTCCCAGTGGCGCCACTGGGCTTCCTTAGATGTGTGCCAGCTATTTAGCTGGTGCACAACCGGGGAGGCCGTGTAAGGCCAGCCTGGGAAGGGGGTTGGGATATTGGCGGAGTATGCTGCCGATAATACCATCCCCCTCCCTGGTCTGGTTGGCTAATCGCCCCCTCTCCTGCCACCCCAGCCTGCCCTCCCCACACCCTCCCGCCATCCGGCTCAGCACCTACCTGCGTCCAGTGGCGTGGGAAGCGGAGGGCGGCAATGTCGGCCTCCGCACTGGTGCCATGTACATCCAAGGTGGCACGAAAGTTCCTTACGGCACTTTCACAACACCTGAGACCAGTGGAGCATGCGCTCAGCCAACCTATAGTTAGGCTGGATTGCACCGGAGGGCTGCAATCCTAAGCACACTTACTTAGGAGTAAGTCCCATGGAACACAGTGGTACTAACTTCTGAGTAATCATGCAAAGGATTGTGTTGTAAGTTTATTTTCAAATTTTACAATTACAACATTTAGGGAAAGTAATTTTGCATATATTTATAGGAATTTGTTGTATTTTTGATCAAGACTCCATTTTGGACAAGTAAACTTTGGAAATTTTGCTTATTGTTTAGAAAGAAGGTGTTAAAATTAAACCTAATCAGGAGTCTAGCATCTATTTCTATGACAAAAGGCATTACAGATTCTAGAACAATTACCTTGATGCAGCAAGAAAATTAGCAGTAGTTTGGATAAAATATGAACCAATTGGGGTTATGAAAAAGCAATACATTTCCTCTATGGCAGTAAGGATTTGAATTTTAATGTTCACTAAACTTTTAAACAACTCCTGTGCCTCATAATGAAAGATGTATTGTTTTCTTTTTTTCTCTTGAGTATATTTTTAAATGTATATACCCGGGTATCATGCAAATATATATATACTGTATATATGTCTGCGCACACTGATACATAATTAATCTCTTATTCACAATGTTGCATATACTGTATTTCTGTTATTATAACATGGTTTTTAAAATGACCAGTACAATGCCACCTTCAGATTATTCTTACGGTTTTCTAATGCCCCTCCTGTCCGTACAACACACATGGTGATGCTAGGCTAGTGTCTTGCTCTTATGCCAATTATTTTGTTTACACAGCCATGATAAAACTAAGCTGTGGTTCAATAGTATACAATGATTTCTGTAGCACCATCATCCTTGGTAGCTACCTACACACTGATAACAAACAACAGGTCTCTGCCCCAAGACGCTTACAATCTAAAATAGTGAGCCAGAATGGTATAGTCATTAGAGTTTTGGACTATGACATGGGAGACCCATGTACTGTAAAAAGGCACAAGAATGCAAGGATAAAAGCCAATGCCCTAGGGATGTTTACAATTGAAAACCAGCAACTTCTTGTTGTTCAATTTTATCCCAATTTTCATGAGTAGTCCCAAGGTGGCTAAAATCAACAACAACAAAATGCAGTTGCCTCGACCCCCTGGGGGTCGGCTGTGATTGGCTCCCTTGGGCTATGCCCAGGGGTAGCTTTGAGTCAGGATGTCATGCCTGTTATCAGCAGGGGGGATGTAGACGGTTGCCACCGTTTCCCCTGCCTAGCTGTCCGCACTCTGAGAGCTGGAGTTCCGGTTGCCCTGCTGCAGGTGTTGTTATTAATTATCAGTTATTAATTATTAATAAAGTCTACCCTCGTTCCAAGCCACTGTGGGGGGGGTGTGCTCATTGGGGGGGTTGCGCCTGTAAAGTTGGAAACAGCATCAGGATTTAAAAGTGACTGCTGGATGTAATCAACTATGCAGAAGGCCCAAGGGAAGACGCATATTTTAAAGGAACATTTACAAGATTTTGGAGAAGGAGCTGGTTCTGCAGTTTGGGTGGAAATGCAGCCAGGAGTTTGTGTCCTGGGTCATTTGGAAAAGCTGACATTTTCGGACTTGAAAGTGCTGGCTGCAGATTTTTTTTAGGGGACTAATAAAAATTCTCAAGCTAATTTCCAGACTGGGTTAAAATGGTGTCAAGCTCTAGTTGAAACATTTTTTTTCTCTTGTCAAGGAGCCAACTGATATCACACCTCTTGTTAGAGCTGAAAAGTCTCTTGGTACTCACCAAGTAACCTTTACATTTCCTTCTTTTTAGAAAATGTGCTGTGCCAATCCACTACGACCGTATTTTCAATTTCAGCACCGTTAACTGCTTATTGACTCAGCCTTATTTATAGACAACCCAGGGATTACTTGTTAATAAAACACAGGTATACAGTATACATTTAAATTCTATATGGCTTTTATAACTCAAGTTCAGAATCTGTGAATTTTTAGGGGGAGAATACACTGGGGTAGAATGAAACATGGAATAGATTCAATTACGTATCAAGGAAAAGTGAAAGGGAGGTAACATTTTCCACATATGTCTGTCAAAAAAGTCATTTGATTTAGAACCTTTTTGCTCTGAGTATTAGAACATATTATAACTCTTTAAGAAAACAAAAAAAATCTGAAGAATAGCATTCATTTGCTGGATCAATTTCATATGATACCAGGAATACCAAACTGACTGATGGCCCAATCCTATTGAGTTCTTGTGCCGGTGGAGTGCGTGCCCCACCTGTGCGTGCTCCACCATAAAGCACTTCGAAATGTCGAGCCTGAAAGCATCGCCAGTGGGGAGGCTAGAGCCTTCCCGCTGGCGCCAGTGGACGGAGCAATGCCCGCTGGTGCAAGAAAGTGTGATGTAGGAGGCAGATCGGAGCAGGGGGCTGGTGGGGAGGGGCTGTAATGGGGCTGGGCTGGGTGGATTGGGCCCAGGAGAGGGGTGGGATTGTCGGCACTGGCGCACAGCATTTGCTATCCCCTTCCTGGTCCTGGTCCGCCAACACAGGGCAACACAAACGTGCGCCAGTGATATAGCTGGTGCAGGTCTGAGATGCCCCATAGCAACAGCTGCGGCTTTCCCTGGGGCAAGGGGACAAATGGCCCCTTACCCCAAGGAAACGTTCTGCCTGCTAAACTCCCCTGCGGGATGCAGTGCAGTCTGTGCCAGTGCCACTGCATTGGCACGGAGAAGTCTAGGTAGCTTTGAATTAAAAATCCGCAGAAATCATCAGATTTCTGATGATGCCACAAATGTTACATGTGCGAAACGTCAAAAGTATGTTTTAACATCTGTGAAATTTATTTTTGAACTAAATTTTTATATCTATAACGACGGAGTTTCCCGGCAACATGCGGATTTTTAATTCAAGGATATGGTCGCGTCGTGAAAATCTACAAAAATATCTAAGTCTAGGTAGGTTTCAGCTGCCCATCAATCCTATTTGTCATGAATCAAAAGGAAGTGTGCTTGAAATATGATTATGATTATGATTATGATTATGCTTATATGATTATTTATTCACAACCTATGCTGGGCTGGTTATAGTCTGTAATTTGGGATCTAGCCAAGATCCTGGGAATCACAGATATCTTCTGGAGCTGAGCTGGTGTAATTTGCTCAAAGGCCAAGAACGTTGAGATTTTTTTTCCCCAGATTTCTAGGCACTGCTCCAAGGGCTCCAATGACAATTGGCACAATATTGACCTTCTTCTCCCAGAGATACCCAAGTTCTTTTTGCAGGTCTTGATAGCTTGTGTTATCATGTTCTTTATCTTCAATTCTACCGTCTCCTGGGACTGCAATATCAATGACCCAAACTTGACTTTTCTTTTTGTCAACTTCTATTACATCTGGCATATTGTGTTCTATCTGTAATCCGAAGACTCTAAGCATCTTTGCTTGGTTGTTCTCAGTAATTTTACCAGGTTTATAATAATAATAATAATAATAATAATAATAATAATAATAATAATAATAATAATAATAATAATAATAATAATTTTCTCTTTTCAACAAACACGTTCACAAAGCTAAGATTACATAGCATAGCAAAATAAATGAATAAATGCTTCCTTGTCCCAAAAGAGCTTCCCTAAGGCCACACAGTGAGTTAATGGCAGAGGCGCTATAAGAACCAGCAGTTCAGATCTGATTGGTAGCTCCGCCTCTTAGCTACTACATTACATTAAGTTCTTTTGCTTCAAGAACTTACATATCAAAATTCTCCTCTCTGCATCTATAAAACTTTCTGGACAGCTCGCCTGTTTGGGATAATACCCTTTTCCCACTCACTTTGCATGTCTGTTCCCCCTTACATTCAAGGTTCTTTGTCAGCAACTTTATTTCTTTGCAGCAATCACCTTTTTGAAGTTTTCTTTCTTTTATGTAGAGCATCTTCACATAATTGATGTGTCCATAAACATATTTAGTCAATGTATTATACAGCAGTCCAGAGTCACTTAGATCATCCAGTTCAGCTGAGGCAAGATAAAACAGCTATATCAATCCCTCAACTTCTGTATCAGCATCTCTTTGCTCTTTCTTCAGTTATGACTCTGAAATCGTTTTTTTCCCCTTCAGATGTGTCTGTGTCTGTATTTCTTATCAAGTAGCTGAAAGTGATGGCTGTTCAGTTGGAGTTTCATTTCAAACTTTCACGCTGCCTTGGTTTATTCAACATCAGAATTCTGATGTCTTACATACTTTCATGGCGCAAGCCTCTGTAAGGTTTGCGCCGGGGCAACATGTGCTGCCCCAGCGCAGGGTGTTGTGCAAGTGCTGTAAAGCACTTGCGCGACATCGGCGAGAAAGCTGCACTGGTGCTGCAGCTGGCGTTGCTCGCTCCACTGTCTCCCTGGCCCTGTGCCGGCCAGAGCAGGTAAGACTTACGCCGGTCGGGGCAGCGGTGGGGGGGAGGGCGAACTGGGTGGCAAGGGAGGGCCTGGAGGGGGTGGGGATACCGGGGGCCGAGATCCCCGGTATCCAAAGCTTCCTCCAAGCCCCAGATATGCCGACCATGCGCAATGTGTGCAAACTCTAGAGCTCGCGCACATTCGAGGAGGCCCTAGGGCCTTCTGCCACTTACACAGTGGAAGGGGACAATCGTTGTTGAGCTATTGCTCAAACAATCCGCCACAAATTACATGGGAGACCATGGTATTGTTTGGTATAAACTGAGCCACTTTACTGATTATAAAATGTAACTTAAATCCTGCAGGATTTAAGTTAATAATTTAACTCAGCGGTTCTCAAATTGTAGGTCGCGACCCACCATTGAGAACTATCACTGTCCCCTGCCCCCTTAATGGGCGAGGACAGCATGGCAGCAGCGGAGATCCGGGGGATCGCCAACGCCGCCGCCATCAAATTGCCCAAAATCGTCCCAGCTGCAGTTACCGGGGCTTGGGGGAGCTTCAGGGAGGCCTGCACAACCCTCTGTAGGCCTCCCCAATCTTCAGATCTCTGTTTTGCGGCGATCTCCGAGCGCTTCCGGTTTTCGGGGAAAAATCTACATCTTGTTTAGGAATTTTTTGTGGAGTTTTTTTGTTTTCCTCCCTGGTGGGAGTGGATTTACTGGGGTTTTGGTTTTACTCCCCCCCCCCCGGATATTGAGGCTGCACTGGACCACCACACTTCCCTTTTGCCCCTCCCTAATAACTCAAGGCCGAAAATGTCACAAGCACACATACAGTCTAAATGGCTAGCTGATGATGCTATTATCTGAAAAAGTCATCTGACAGGTCAAAACACCAATCCTGTAGTAGACTTACATAAATTAAAGCATATCATGATTTGATCATTTACCATGTTCTGCCTGTATATGCTCATTGAATGAATGGTGTCCTGTATTTAACTATGAGAGGAGTCCAGTGAGTTTAATGAAAGCTTAAAATACATTTTGCTGCTTCTCTGAATTGTGGCCCAAGTGCTGAAACACATAACTAAAACCAGACCACATTATTACACTGTAAAGATATTAAGAAATTCATTACAATGTATGAAACTACTAGGCTTTGGGTTCTATTTAAAGCTCATTCTGATTAAACACATTCAACTTAGCCCCACAAAAGACTGTTTCATTCACTTTGCTTATTCTGGTTTAGATATTAGATAGTAATGAAACCTAGTCCTTGATGCAATTATTATATGCTAATTGTAATCAAGTTTTTTTTTGTAGCTCTGTGAGGATTGTGTATTTGCATTAATACAAGATTTTATGATGAATTACTTTTGCATATTCCATATTCCCATATGACATTCTTTTTACTGTCTATTAATAGAATGTCAATAACACATTTGAGATGTCTTAAAGTTGAAAAGGAAAATGGAATCAGCTCGTCAATGCTGAACCATTTTTTAGTTGCAAGTTTTTATTTATTGAAATATTTGTAGCTTGTTTTTTGACTAAAAGTCTTCAAGGCAACGAAGGAAAATAAAAATAATAATATAAAAATATACATTTTTAAAAAAAAAACCTGCAACATTGCAACAGTTAGCAGGAACGTTGATCAGATGAGACCAGCAGAAACAAGAACAGGGAAAAATCAGTGCAATCCATTTCGAAAGAGGACTGCTGTGGGCCACTGACAATGCTTGCCACTTCCAACTTGCTCCACACATCCTGGACCCTCCCCTCATTTCCCCTGAAAATTGTCCTAATCACATGTGGGGCGGGTTCATCCAAACCATTCCCTTACACATACTACTAAACTTGGGGCCCAATCCTAAAGGCACCTTGTGCTGCAGCAGAGCTAGGCTCTTTCCGGCTGTCGCAAAAGGTAGTCTTAGCAGATCTCCAACCAGGACAGAGTGCTAGACCTTTAGGAGAAGGAATGTGGGCAGATGTAGCTTGTTAAACCTTAGAGCACAATTCTAGGCATGTCTACTCAGAAGTAAACCCCACTGAACACAATGGGGCTTGCCTCTGAGTAGAGTTGTCTAGGATTGTGCTGTAAGGTTTAACAAGCTACAACTGCCCACATTCCTTCTCCTAAAGGTCTAGCACTCTGTCCCGGTTGGAGATCTGCTAAGCCTAGCAAAAGGTAACATGCTGGAGTGTGCATGGCAGTGGACTCAGTTTCAGTTCTTTTGAGGGTGGAGAACATTCAGTGCATAGGCCAGAGAGCATCAAAATCAATAGCATGTTGTTTGAAACATGGCAGCAACAGGTACCCACTGTACTCAGTGGCACCTCTCACTCATGCATCTATTAGAACTTCACCTACATCCTCAGGGTTCTTGGAGAGGTTATATATGATCAGAACTAGAACAATGTACAGTATAGTCACCAAGAGGGTGTAAATGCTCTCTTTCAACAGTAGGTGAAGCTGTAACCTATTTTGTTCCTTGGTCTGTGTTGACAAGTTCTGTTTTTCTGACCTAAGCAACCTTCTCTTTAACTTCCTGTCCTTCTCCTGGAAGGTCCAAGGTATAACATTGCTTGCAGTCTCTTCTTCGAAAAAGGTCACAGTGTAATTTTGCTTGCCGTCTGTTGCTGCAGTAAAGGTCTTACAAAAATGCAACTCTGCTGTGTGCGGGGCTATTGATTTCCTCCACTCTGCTAACAGGGGAATGGATGGGCTGTATTTGTCTCCCAAAGTTTATACACTTTTTTTTTTCCCTGCAAACAATCTCAGTCATGACTGAATGCGTCTTCAGATCAAAAACTCACTACCTGTGGAAAGCTATCATGTCAGAAAGAAGGCTGCTAGCCTGATGTAGGTTTTCTGTGTGCAAAGAGCATTCAGCACTGGGGAGCATCCAACATGGGTGATTGCCCACCTGCATCCCGACAGAAGCTTTATCGCATTGACCAAATATACCAGCCTTATATATATATATATATATATATATATATATATATATATATATATATATATATATATATATATATATATATATATATATATATATATATATATATATATATATATATATAAGGTGTGTATATATAAGGTGTATATATATATATATATATATATATATATATAAGGTGTGTATATATAAGGTGTATATATATATATATATATATATATATATATATATATAAGGTATATATACATATAAGGTGTGTGTGTGTATACACATACATCACATACATACACACACACACACACACACACACACACACACACACACCCCATTTATTTTTATGGGAGTGGCTATCATATTTATTTATTGAATTTATTTTGGTCTGAATGTATTGTAAATTACAAACATTCCCAAATGCCATTTGGTCTTCTGTATCAGATGCATTGCATTCACTGACATTTGAGACTTTTAATATGCAGTCTCAGCTGACCGTCAGCTAAAACATTTTCAAATGATTGTTCTCCTGCCAGTTGTTCACAAGAACAACAGGATGAAAGATTTTTCCCCCTTTTAAATTTCATAATTATTCTAGCAATCCCCCTCTATCCTTTTTCTTCTGTGTGTCTTTCCTATCTGCACTTTAAGTCAGGATTATAGGCAGTTCCTTATTGCTAATTCCATTGTTGCTGCATGGATTACACGGTTATTGTAATGGCTCTGAAAGTGGTATCGATTCATTTTCCCAAGTCACAGAACAATAGGTTGACTAGAACAATAAACCCAGTTTCAGCTGAGAACATGAAGCAGCTTCACACATTACAGGAAGCAGAGAGAAAGAGGAGTGCCAGTTATTTGTGTTATTGCCTATCCAGTTTAACACCTGAAAGGGGAACTTGTACTGAGATACATGAGTGACGTGAGGATATGAGACAAATATCTCACTGTCAGGAAGACATGCAAGTTTCTCTTTTAGACACATCAGAACAGGGAATACATTGTATAGCAGGGGTGGCCAAACTTGCTTAATATAAGAGCCACGTACAATAAACTTCAGATGTTTGAGAGCCGAAAGAGAGATGTTTGAGAGCTGCAATATTTAAGAAACATTTACATTCTTAAATATAATGTATGTATGCATGCACGTATGTAATACATTGTTACCCCATCTTTCCTCCACTACTGTGGGCGCCCAAAGCAGCTGATATAAAAAAAAACCAAACAATATAAAAACAATGCAGAAAAAAAACAGCAAAATAGCCAGAGGCAGCAGCACAAAAGTCATAAACAGCAGCAGTAGATTAAAAAACACAGTACAATACTGCCTCATGTGCCCTCACGGGATTTGGGCGCCGTTATCTTGGATCTCGCGAGATTTTGCGAGAGCCAAGATGGCGGTGCCTGGAAAAAAAGGTGAGTTTTGACCCTTTTAAATTGGCGGAGACTGCGGGGGCACAACGGATGGTGGACGGCACGACGGACGACGGGCAGCAATGGAATGGCGGCACGACGGGCGGCAATGACGGCGGCACGACAGACGGCGGGCGGCAATGGAATGGCGGCACGACGGGCGGCAATGGAATGGCGGCACAACGGGCAGTAATGGCGGCGGCGACGTGTGGTGCCAATGGCGGCAGCGGAGTAGGAAAGGCATGACGTAGATTATGGCAGCGGTGGCAGAATGGTGGCGATGGGACAGGCAAGTCAATTTTAATTAATTGACTAACTAAAAATAAACAAATAAATAAAAATTAATTAAAACTTTGCACGCGCCCCCAATTTTTTAATTTTTATTTAATTAATTAGGGGGGTCCCGGTTTAGAACCAGGAAAATCTGATAAGCCTAGGCATGATGAAAAGAATTGAAAAGAGAAGGGGCACCATTTGTTGCTCTGATATTGGCAGCAACATGTCCTAAACTGGGAACTTTCCCCTCGACAGCAACCTGCATTTATTTTTGGACTTTCCTTTGGAAAAAAAAAGAGGCTCCTCATTCACAGTTGATTCTTGGCTGGGAAAGAAGATCTGCAGCAGAGGAACCTGTTCTGCATGGTCACAGTGGCTCCATACACACACGTTTCTTGGGGGCTGGTTGTAGGCATTATCAGCTCTTTAAACCAAATATCTGCTGTGACCTTCTGTATGTAGCATTTCCACATCCTGTTTGCTATGATGAGTCATGGCTAGGATGTAGGATTGGGCCTGGTATAGCCTCTAGAAAAACAAAGGTATGAAAATACCACACATTCACACACACACACACACACACACACACACACACACACACACACACACGTGTTATGATACGTTTATCATTATTATGTCACCAAACCCCATCCCTAAAATCTCAGGCTGATTAGTGCTTTTGAGCTGGCAACCCTAGTTTTCCTTGGGCCTAAAACAGACCTGATAGAGTCATCGGGTATGAAATGTTTTTAAAGTGCTGTACAGAAAAAGGATTGACATATTTTATCCACTTCCAATGCCTAGATTCAGAAATAAAGATGATTGCTTTGGGGCAATAATTAATCTGTTACTCAGATATCTCCATAATGAGCTCTCGTTGCTTGGCCAGCTCCTGCCAACCTAGCAGTCCCAAAGCATGTTAATGCGAGTAGATAAATACGTACTGCTTGCGGGAAGGTAAACAGCGCTCCGTGTTCCAGCCACATGCTACGTGCTGCGGCAAGGAGAGTCATGCCGGCCACATGACCACGGAGGCGTCTTCGGACAACGCTGGCTCTTCGGCTTTGAAATGGGTATGAGCACCACACCCTAGAGTTGGACACGACTGGACTTAATTGTCAGGGGTCACCTTTACCTTTTACACAGAAAAGTGTCAGCTGTTATAAAGAGATACAGCACTTCCATGATGGAAGTTCCATCACTGTAAGAAGGAAGTGAATTCTTTTTAGGATTTCAACTTTAGCCAAGTAATATTTTCAGTGTGGTTGGTTATAACATGCACTCTAGTAAGCTTTCAAAAACTCAACATACCACTGGATTTTTAGTAGTATATTGTCTCATGAGAACCACGTCTTTCCCATACTATTTTTTTTCCTTCTCAGTATAGCAATGGACTTCATAGAGTGGCATTTCTGTAATTTCATGTCAAACGTAATTGCTTTACTCATAGTACCCTTTTAATCTTTTCACCCATGTTGATATTGTGGGCAAAATGATATTTGAAGGAAGCAGTTTTTTAAAAAAGCAAATTAAAGATCACTCTTGTTAAGCATGTGTCAGAGGATGCCACAAGGATACCATGTAATGCTCACTGGGAATGCACTTTGTGACTTTAGAAAAGATAATTAAAATGTAAATGAATGTGGGAGGATGTTGGTCAATGAAGTTAACAAAGGTTTGAAACAAATATTGCACCAGTGTCATTTTGCCAAAATGTGGGGACTTATCTTAAGCTCTGTCTATGCTCCGGGTTCTTCCCCCCTGCCCCTTAAGATTTTGTATCGTCTGTTTAAGTTCTTGAAAGGAAAAATGTGACAAGTGATTAGAATCCAAATCAATAGCAAATCAGCAGGCAGCCATGAAAAAACTAAAAGGATTCACTTGAAGCCTAAATGCTGCACCTGGGATGTGAATGGATGTTCCAGCTGGAATCAATGTAGAAAGGTTTCATTTTCTACACATTTTGATCCAATCCATGTGGGTTTGTAGAATGTTATTTTTAAGCTGGAAATCTGAATAGGCCTTAACATTCAATGCTGAGCAATCTGGACCCTGAAACAGAATCTTGTTCCAACTCAGCCCTCTTCATATGTCACAGCATCAGCGAGTAGTGTAGATGCTGAATCCTGGAATTTCATTAGGGCTGTTCCCCTGTTATACTGTACTAAGATATCTGTGCCTTGGAACACATTTCTGACAGTTCAATCCTATGTGCTGGACTTCTCCAGTGGAAAGCGTGTTCCACCGGTGGAAACACCAGGATGCATGACATTGTCACTGTCAACAGTGGTGGTGAGGCCACTGTCTACCAGGTCAGGTCAGGTTGGTGGTGGGGGCGATTGGTGGGAGGGATGGGGGCAGGAGTTCCCAGGTACAGATAGCTATTGCACCTGGATAATTTGTTTGAACAGCCCATGAAGGAATAATTCTGAAAAACTTAACTTGGGAAAGCTACTAAAATAATTCACACCAAGTTCACACAAAGAGTACATAAGGTGGAAACCTGTGTCAGAGGCATACAACTTTGGACTGGCAATGGTGGGCTTATGTGACTGAATGGTCTTTTTAATTGACTTCAACTGTCACTGGAGGTGAAATTCTAGCATAACTCTAACACTTGCTATCACAGCATATGGGGTAGCTGGTCTCCCATCATCCAGTTTTCCATTCAGATTTTAGAAACTCAAAACATGTTACAAGCTCCTTGAACTTAGACCATATTGCAATTCAACCCTAGCCTGACAATCTTAATAACCACCCTCTGTTGTTCCACCAGAAATGTGGTGAACCACAAATGAACTCCTCTTCCCTGGGTTCTTTCAAGAGGAGACAGATTCCTCTTTCCCCCTAGATTTTTAGTCTATATGGAGCCTGAAGAGAACTGAAATATGCATTTTGGATGTGCACCTAACCGAGGTCCATCGTTCCTGATCCAGCACATGATAGTCAAATAGAAGACTTGCTTCACTGGTCAGGTATCTTTAGTTAGATTGGAAGTATCCATGGAGTGTGGAAACAAAGAATAAAAGGGAAAAACAATCCTTCTCCTTAATCTGCCTCTCTTCTCCTTCAAGGTAGGATCTAACAAAATTTATGAGCAGAATATATAAACCACAAACACTTTTTGTGCATCATGTTGGTCTAGTCTTATTTGCTTCACTGTCAACTTGCAAAAAAAAAAAGATATTCACTAACTTTTATAATACAGATTGTGGGTGGGCCAGCTTGGAGGAATCAATGGCCATGACATTTCTCTTGTGATCAGAAGAAAAATATGTTAAATGCTATTTGATTGGGTTAAAGCCAAGACGTGATTCTGGCACTTCGCTAGCATTCTAGACCAGATTTAATTAACATATAGAAAAACCTTGCTTATTTTTAACGTCATGAATAAAATGGACACTAGCAGCAAAAGAAAATGTTTGGCAAAAGTCAAACTTTAGATTCATAATGAAAATATTTTTCAAGTGCTAGATGAGTCAGAGCTTTGGTAATTGGATATTGAGTCCTTCACCTCTAAGTTTCCACTTGAAATCTGTCCCTTGTGGGCAGTTTCGGCAAGAACTGAATAGTCATGGATACTGAATTATAGTCTCTCACTAAAAGCTTGGTCTCCAAAAGACAAAGCACAATGGCAAGGTATTAGATGAAAATTTCCCCAGTATTCTCTATACACCAAGCCCAATGAATGAACACAAGAATAAAGTTACTCAGACTTCTAACTTAGCCTGACTAAAAATAATTAAATTCAGGAGACAGATAATAAAATCAAAGAAGTAGATAGCCAAGATTTTGCATGTTTGGCACATTTCCCCCCAAAAATATTTCTAGACTATCTTTGGACTACAAAGTGTATTCAAAGTAGCTCATAGACACAAATTCAATAGCACTACATGCTCAAAAGCAATAAGTATTATGGTGGCCTTTGTCTCTTGCACATCAGCTGCTCTTGCCTGGTCCCCTCCTTGATGCTGAACAGAGGTGGTAAAATCCCAGTTCTTCAAGTTTACTATCCTTACTTCAAGTTTACTATCTTCTTATTTCAATAAAGTGGCCCAGTTTAACCCAAGCCTCTGTCTCACATATTTATTGGGGAGAGGGGTACATCATGGAAAAGAGGGGTATTTATTGGGGAGAGGGGTACAATACATGGAAAAGCACCCAAATCTCAAAAGCAGCCATGAAAACAAGCACTACTAACCATCTACTAATTAGAACTGTAGCCCCAACTCAAAGTCCAATCCAATTAGGCATTTACAACAATGGAATTCATGTTCTGCTGTCATACATGCTACATGCCACTGTGATGTTGTAAATGGCATGCCGCTGCCAGGTGTGTTGGAGCCATTGGCGCAAATGGCCAGTGACTTCACATGCCCACGCCCACCACTGATGGACCTGGCCCAC
This sequence comes from Plestiodon gilberti rubricaudatus, assembly GCA_026170595.1. Classification (NCBI taxonomy): domain Eukaryota; kingdom Metazoa; phylum Chordata; class Lepidosauria; order Squamata; family Scincidae; genus Plestiodon; species Plestiodon gilberti. The sequence goes on from JANXHW010000002.1 coordinate 47,009,624, forward strand.
GATGGAAGGTCAGGTGGCAGCATGGGCAGGTCATGGGTGGTTCATGGGAAGTTCAGGGTGGAGAAGAGGGTGGAGGTAGGAGGGGGAGGATCTCAGCAATGGTCACACATACTGGATCCTATCCCCCTTTCCTTCCCGGAGGACCCGCCCCCTTCCTCTCCTCAGATTTACACCAGCAAAACAGCTGGTGCGGGTCTGAGGAGACCAGTTGGCAATCAGGGGGTCTACTAGGAGGTAACTAAAAATAACTTTATTGTTTTACTTACCTCTCGTTGGCTGTTCGATCCCCCCCCCCATCATAGCATGCAGCACATGCTCCATTAGTGGCGTTGCCTGCTATGGACTGACAGGGAATAGGATTGGGTTGTACATATAAAATCTTTTCTTGGCCTGGCACTTGAAAAATAGATTAGGCACCAGTGAGTCTTCTGAGTTGCATGTTTGCTCCTTTTGCAGTACCTTCTCTTCTCTTGGGGAAGGAGCTATGAAGCATGATTTTTAAACAGATTTTGTCTTTGCTGGTATCTCTTTAAGTTTGGATTGTGCCCCTCACAGTAGCCACAGAAACACAACAACCCTATGAAGAACAAAAGGAGAACCAAGAAAAGCCATGAAGGTGAAAAACCACCACCACCATCTTCACCAGGTAGTGTCTCTTTAAGCTTGGACTGTGCTCCTCCCCCCCCCTCACAATGGCCATCAGAATATGGGGGAGAAAACAGAAACCAGCAAAGTGCATTCACTCCCCCCCTTTCTTTTTGTTGTAATGATTTCTCATTGATTTTATGCAAGCCACTCTCGGAGCCTCTTGACTGAAGGGTGGTATACAAACAGTCCCCACCCTGATCCTTCCCTGATCCTTCCCCGAATCTCCCATGACCAACCCCCACCACCAGTTGATCTGCTCCAGCATGGCCTCGGTGGGCCATTGGCATGTGTGCATGGCCTCTGGCTGTTTGTCTATGCAGTCACACAGTGCACAACAGCAGCATGCCTTTTGCGACGCCGCTCTGGCACTTACAGCAGCGATTCCAGAGATCCACCATCAAAAGCGCTCAATAGGTTTGGGCTACCCCCCAAAATAACAACATTCAGGGTGCAATCCTATCCAACTTATGCCACCAGTGTAACCAGTGGTGCAGTGAGAACGGGAGACCCCAGAACGGAAAGAGAATTCAAATCCCCTCTGAATTCCCTTTTTGGAGGGGATTTGAATCCCCTTTCCATTTTGGGGCCTCCCGTTCCCCCTGCACTGGTGGTTACACTGGTGGCATAAATTGGATAGGATTGAGCAGAGCTCAGCCGGTGGCATAAATTGGATAGAATTGCGCTTTCAATTGTCTTTGAAAAATTACACCATTTTAGAACCAATCTATCATAGGTCATTCTGTATTTCATAAATGTTATATTGCCATATAAAAGACCCTATACTAAATGGATATTTACTGTACTTGGTGTTACAATAGCTGTCTAAATAGTAACACCAAGTACAGTTGATCATTTCATTGGCAAACTCTTGTGTTGAGTGAAATGTTGCCATATCATCTGAATTTCAGTTAACATGCTATGTTTGCCTTTGTGCTAAAGCAGTTTTACAATGATCATGACTTGCAAGATCCTTACAGTAGCCAGAATATGGTTGAATGCCATCTTTGATTGTCAACTGTTTCAGTTGCTCCAGCCAGGCTAGAAATATCTGATGCACAGGAAAAGCAATTTACTATAAAATCAACCGAAACAAGATAGCCTCCTAACTACTGATGTGTGAACCTAAAAAGGCTCCATACTTCCATTCATTTCGGATAAACATCCTTAAGTTTGGATTCTTATCTTAAGCTTACATAAATTTATCTTGCTGAACCTCTTTGATTGGGAAATCAGGTTGGCAATCTCTCAAAAAGGTGTAGGCTTTCGAGCAAGATTTCAAATACTTTCTGGTTTCACCCATATTAAAAATAAACCATGAGAACTGCTTATCTTGAGCAATGTTAACATTCCCATATCTAACTTTTGGAAACTATTAGGAAGTTCAAGTAATTTAATTTTAAAATGTAATGGGTTTTGGTTTGACTTTCATTTTTGTTCTGGACATAGGTTTGTCTTCAGTCTTGTTTTACTTTGTATCTATCCACTGGCTCTAGGGTTCGAATCTTTGAACTTTGTATAGTTCAGCAGAGTTGTCACCAGTCTGGATTGTGTGTGTGAATAGTACTCATTTTTCATCCTGTGTCTTAGTCATAGCAAGAACTTTGGCCAAGGGCCAAAGAACCTCATGACTTGCTTTGTGTTTTATAGGTGGTGGGGACGACGACGATGTGTGTTTTTCAAATAGCAGATGCCAAGTGGCAAACTACATATGAAACAGATGATTTTTTAAAAAAAATATTATGATATGGCATGAGCGACTGCTGTTAAAATGGGATGGAAAGTCAAATCCTGGTGGGTGCACTCAAGTCCTTTGTTCATTCTTATACTAAGTATCCTAGAGAAAATGATACCTCCCTCCCTCCCTCTTCTTGGGGTACTTTCCACTTGTCTAGTTACACACTATAGAATCAATACAGAATCACAGGAAATCAATGTGTCTGGATATGCCCAAGTGGTTTAACTTGGATTTCAAAACTCCTGCAGTACATAGTTACTGGCTGCCTGGGAAATGGACTGATGTCATTGAAAAGATGGATTTGGACTCAACTGCCCAATCAGCTCCATGCCCAACTCAACTGCCCAACTCAACTGCCCAATCAGCTCCATGCCTTAAAAGGTGTAGACGCTCATGGCATGTACACACTCTGGCCCCTCCCTCCCTTTCTGGGTAAGTTGGGGCTACTTTAACTTCTTAGGGTTTGTCTGGATTGCCCCTCTATGTGTGCTGCTAAACCTATTTTAAAAGTAAATTTAATAGTGTTTGTAGAAAGGTTTTTCAGATGAGGACCAACACCACCACCACCACCACCACCACAGTTAAGCAAACAGGCCTCGATTCACCCAGACTTGAAGGGAAAGGCCAAGACATGTGGTCACCATGAGACCATACATCTTTTGACATGTAAAGCTGGTTCAGGCAAGGAAGTATCATCCAAACTTGCCCAAAGTCCATTGACCTAACTACAAACCAGTGTTGGTTTTTTTAAACTAAATTCACCCCCCTCTTCAAGGGCAAGATGCCAGATTAATATCATTACACTCTCCATGACTGTTAATACATGTCTTATAGTGTTGTAAGCTTTAACAAGTAGATTAATTCACAAATCATTTTGCTGATTATTTGTATTATTGATTATTTGAGAGGACCAGTTTAAATCTGTAAAGGCAATTTCTAACTGATGTGTGTTGGGGCACACTTTCTTTTTTTGGGGGGGGGGCTATCTTGGTACTGCTTTGGTGTTGTAATCTGGGCTGAAAATGGAAAATATTAAAGATGGCCATCATCAGTTCTAACAGTGAGTAACAGTTTTTCCTTATTACAATTGCAGTTATGAGCAGGGTTATTATCCGGGGCATATGGTGGTGGATCTCATGATTTGCCACTGTAAGTCCTGGACCAATGGCATGAAAGTCATGCCATTGTCATGTTTGCTGGGACTGCCAGTGCAATCGGCCAGAGGTCTCATACACTTGACAGCAGCTCGCAGACGCCCCGGTGGAGCAGGTAATTTGGTGGATGGTTTGGGGTGGTTTGGGGGAGGATTGGGGGGCAGTTTGGAGTGGGGAATGGGTCAGATGGGGGCAGGAGGAGGCACGAGGGGCAGGATCTTGGTGGCAGCCATGCACACCAAGATCCTATTCCACTTTCCCTGCCCCGAACTACCCCCTTAGTCTCCTTTGACCTACACCAGCTAAATAGCTGGTGAAGGTCTGAGGAAACCGATTGGAGGCCAGGCAGCCTACAGGAAGGTAAGTAACTAAGATTTTTACTTACCTCTCTTGGGCCGTCTGGTCCCCCCAGATATTCCCCCACCATAGTATTCACCAACATCATGCTGGCAGAACCATGGCACAGAAGCTGGTGGTGTAGCAGGACCATAGAACTGAGCTGGCCATGTTGTAGCTAGATTGCGTTGAAAATGTACAATCGCTGCAACAGAAGTGTTACTTGAGGGAAAGGCTTAGGAGCTGCCACAATTATACTTTTATGTTATTAAAAACAAACTCTGTCATCTGGAAAGGCCATTGTGTAATCCACAAGCAAACAGGAAATCATACTGAAATAAAGTTGCTGTGGCTTTAAGTAGGGCATATGCTATATTTCATGATCTCCCCATTGACAGATTCTCTGCAAAGCAGGATACATGACAAATAAACCTGTGCATTAAAAGTGTTACGAGGAACAGAAACATCAGAGAAATATCTTGGGTTTATTAGGTTATCCATTATTGATGGCAGAGTATGATATGTTCATATCAGAAATCTGAGTTTGCATTTTTCCCTTTTGCCGAAGCTTAACTGAATTGAATTGTGTTGTCTACACTTGAGCAAAGCATGATCAAGGAATCCAAAACAGAAAAAAAAGGTAAACTGTAATTTTAAACACTACAAGAAACCGCTATATGTTCCAATGTGGACTATTCCTAAGTGTGAATGGGGGCAAGACATTTTAAAAATGCCTTATCTCTGGCTGCAACATCTGAATAAAAACCTCAAGAAATCCAAGTTGATCATTTGCAAACGCAATCTTTCAATCTGTGTAAGGCAAGAGACTGACTTCAGCCAAAACAATCAGTGGTACCACTATGGCTGCAATCCTATCTTATTGAAATCAATGGGTAGCATCCCAAGTAGGTCTTCATGAATGGATGGAATGTTCCACTTTCACAAGGGCTCTTTGTGCGGAATGCTCCTTGTGTTCACGGAGCATGCTCCCAATGGTGGAAGCACGGCATATGAGCAGGATTTCACCCTGTGTAAATGGACAACAGAAAGCCAAAGTTGCTTCCAAACTGACAGCCCGCTCCTATACTGGCCTCCACCAGTGGTACTGGGCTCCGCGCTGTTGCAAACATGCCATAAAACACATTGTGACGGTGTGGAGACCAGTCCTGCTGGTGTGGAGGCCAGTGCTGGCAGGCCTCTGCAGGCGAGGGAGCTGTGCACTGCCGGTCAGCGATGAGGGGAGGGTGGTGAGGAGGTAGGGAGGAGGCATTTCGGGGTAGTGAGAGGGCGAAACAGGCCTGGGAGGGGGCAGGCTCCACGGAGGAGGCCTCCATCGAATCCTAGTGCCCATATCGAACAAGTGCCCATATCGAACATTTGTAATGTGCATGTGAAACCTGGACAGTTTTTCTGTCTTTTCATGTCATGACGGTTGTGGTATGTCTGTTCATTTATGAATAAATCAGCTTTACTTTTGCACCATCCTTTTTGAATAACCCTGTATTTCCTTTCTGTAGTCTTCTTCTACTGTTCAGATGGACTTCTGTGACCGGCAGTGTCTGGCACTCTGCACACTGAGAAGCATTGTCTTGGAACTCAGAAACAAAATTGTAAGGAAGACCACCTGAGCCTACACAGTTATTACATCAACACTCCAGCTACTCTTGTAATATGCATCCAATAAACCTTATTGGACATTACTTGCTGCTCCTCAGCAACCGGACACCACAAGCAGATGCTGCTTTTCTGCTCCAAAGCAGTGGGGAAGCATGTTTTCTTTCTTCTGAAGGCCATCATTAATTGAGAACACAGTCGTTCTATCCAAGAACTGCACATAACTGGCGACTTACCCAGTCATTTGTTTAGAAAGGCTATAATTGGATTCTGAGATATCAGAGGACCTTTGCTATCAAGTTTGCCATGTTTAATAACGTGAGACCCAGTTCTGTCCTCAAGATATGCCAGTGTATCTCCACATATGCTGGTGCAACAAAAGCCCTGCCAGTGTAGAAGACCGTCCACCAACAGACGCACCATGGATACCAGCAAAACATAGAATCCTCCTGGGACGCGTATAGCGTCCCGGGAGCGCTTGCCCTGCCGCCGGAGAGGGGACGCAAACAACGGCTACCCCTCCGTGATCCCGGCCAGCCAATTGGCTGGCCGGGTCACGTGCTTCGGCGCGCCGACGCGAGGGAGCCGCGTGTTATCGCGGCTCCCTCAGTCGGCGTTCGGGAAGCGACGAGGGTGGACGCAGAGGCACGAGCTCCGTTGGTTCGGCCCTGCGCCCACTCCCCGGGGCTTTCGACGGCGGCTAGGCCGCTCGAACGCTGATTCGAAGAGCGCGCGCACGCGATCGACGTGGAGCTCGGCCTGCTCTCCGGAGGGCCGAGCCGACGAGGGACTTTCAACGCGGTATTCTCAGCAATCGCGCACAGGGGCGGAGGTGTCCTCGGGAGTGGTTACCCTCCCCCTCCCCCTTCTTCAGCTTCTTCTCGTCGCGGGAGCGGCGCCTGCCGCGGGGGCGAGGCACACAGCCCCCCGCTCGGTGACAGTGTTAAGCAAGACACCTCATCACACACACATGGCTGGGGGGGGGTAAACGACACCAGAAGCGTGGGGGCCGAGCCCCTAAGCGGCCGGCTCCACAACCCCTCTCAGAAGCCTCCTCCTCAGATGAGGATGATTTAGTCTCCAAGTATAATGCGGTAATTGCGCGCTTGGAGGCTTTGGAAAGGGAAAAAGCAGAGCGGGATGCGGGCCAGGGCGATGGGGGTACCACGTCTGCAGCGCCCGAGCCTGCCCGACGTTCCTCACGCAAAGGGAGGGGGTCAAAAATGATTTTGTCCTCTTCTTCCAGGTCTAGGGCCCCCAACACCCCAGCGGCAGGGGCGGCCCAGGTGCCTCCCATGACAGGGGCTATTGCGCCCCCCAGTTTTGAGTTGCCTGAGGACCCCCCCTTTGATTTGGAAGCGGCTGTGGCAGGTGAGGCTTCGCCGCTTTCTTCCTCGGGTTTGGGGGAGGTGTGGGGGGGACCGGCTGGGGCCAGTGGGGCGAGCAATGCAGCTTGGTTCGCTCTCTTTTCAAGCTTGCTCGCCTGCTCGGGTGGTCCGGACGCAGGGGCCCTGCCCGCTGCGCCGGCTGACCCGGGCCAGGGCGCCCAGGCGGCCCCTCCCGACAACACAGCACAGCCGCCTTGGCCTCTGTGGACCCAGCCCCCTGGGGCATACGGCGGGACCCAGAGCCCCGCCGCATGGCTCCCGGCTCCTCCTGCGACCTCCGGCTTTCTTCCTGAGCTGGAGGACGACCCGCCGCGCCGGGCTTACGGCGACATGGGCTGGCCTCTCGGCTGGCATCTCGCCCTCGCCGTTAAAGAAAAAATTTGGCGAGGCGAGTTTGTTGACATGTTCAGCCTCCTGCAGAAGGAGCCTGAGCCTGTTCAACGGGTCGGAGAGCCTCTTAGGGACCAGGAGGTCGTCCGCAGGTGGAAGGTGGATAGGACGTGGGACAACTGGCTTTCCGGTTATTCCATTTACATGGCGGTGGTGCTCCAAATGCACCCCAAGAAGGCACAGGCCCTGGTCAAGCATTTGGACACCGTCCACAAGGCTGCCAGGGAATACGGCGGGGCCGGCTGGCTGGCATATGACGAAGGCGTCCGCCTTCGCTCAGCTCACGACCCCTCCGTGGACTGGCGAGCCCCCCAGTGGGAGATATGGAACCACTCGGTGGTTCCGGGGGGGGCTAACAAGGGCGACAGGTCCGATAGCGGGCATTTGATTGCTCGCGTGCAGGGCGGTCAGGCCAAATCCGGCACTGGCCAACAGTGGGTTCAACCCCCACGGCCCTGCTTTGAGTACAATACAGCGGGCCGCTGTGGCAGGCAGGGGTGCTCCTTTTCCCACGCCTGCGTGCTCTGTGGGGCCAAGCACGCCCTCAAGGGCTGCGCCCGGCTGTCCGGGCAGCGACCCGGCGGCCGAGGGCAGTCCGGGGACAAAAGGGGTGGGGGCTCAGGAGCGGGTGGGGGCCAGCATGGTAAAGGGGCCAATGCCGATTAAGCTTGGCCCCTTGCTGAACATCCTCCGGCACTATCCGGACCGGCGGGCGGCACACCTCCTGGCCTCCGGCTTCTCCGAAGGATTTCGCATTCCTTCCCCCCATCCGACGTCACCGTCTTGGGCCAAGAATCTCAGGTCAGTGACGGGGATGGAAGATATTGTGAGGGCTAAATTGAATAAGGAGCTGGCTGCGGGGAGAATAGCTGGCCCCTTTCAGGCCCTACCCATACCCAACCTGCGAGTATCCCCTCTTGGATTGGTGCCGAAAAAAGCTCGGGGTGAATACAGGCTGATTCACCACCTTTCTTTTCCACACGGCTCCTCAGTCAATGACGGGATACCGGAGGCACTAGCCTCCGTGAAATATATGTCCCTAGACGAGGCTATTGCAATACTGCGAGCCTGCGGGAGAGGGGCGTTGATGGCCAAGGCGGACATTGAGTCCGCCTTCCGTCTGCTGCCCATCCACCCGGATGATTTTTGCTTGTTGGGTATTCAATTTGAGGAACAATATTATTTTGATCGTAATCTTCCGATGGGCCTTTCTTTGTCGTGCTCGCTTTTTGAAGCATTCTCCACGATGCTGGAGCATGTGACCAAAGAAAGGGCGGGGCTTAGGTCCGCTGCGCATTACCTCGATGACTTTCTTTTTATGGGAAGAAAGGGGTCCAGGGAATGTCAGAGGCTTTTGGATACGTTTTTGTTACTTTGCCAGGAACTTGGCGTTCCTCTGGCTCAGAACAAATTGGAAGGCCCCACCAGCAAGCTGACCTTCTTGGGGGTCGAGCTGGACTCTGAGGAAGAGTGTAGTCGCCTCCCCGCGGACAAGCTGTGTAAGCTGACCGGACTGCTTGAGCAAGCCGTCCAGGCCCGCAGACTGTCCCTTCGCGACCTGCAGGTCTTAGTGGGTCACTTGAATTTTGCTTGTAGGGTCGTCGCCCCGGGCCGGGCTTTCCTCCGGCGCTTATGTGATGCCATGGGGGGGGCTCGGCGGCCGCATTTTAAGCTCAGGGTGACCGGCCCCATGCGTGAGGACTTACGCATGTGGCTGGCCTTCTTACGGGGGTTCAACGGGATTTCCTTTTGGCGCTCGGAACAGGTCCTGAACGCCACACTGGAAGTGCACTCTGATGCGGCGGGGGGCGCAGGCTTCGGTTTATATTTTCGGGGCCGCTGGTGTGCGGCCCCTTGGCCGGCGGCCTGGGCTGCGAGCCCCCTGGTGCGTGATTTGACCTTCCTGGAACTGTTCCCCATCGTGGTGGCTGTCCACATATGGGCGGACGCTTTCAGGAACGCCACGGTCCGTTTCTGGTGCGACAACCAAGCAGTGGTCTTTGTTGTCAACCAGCAAACGTCTCGCTCGCACCGCGTTATGCGGCTGGTCAGGGCGTTCGTCCTGCAATGCTTGCGGATCAACGCCCTGTTCTGCGCGCAGCATATAGCTGGCCTGTCCAACTCTGCAGCGGATGCCTTGTCTCGTTTCCAGGTGGAGCGCTTCCGGGAGTTGGTACCCGACGCCTGCCTGGAACCGGAGGTGATGCCTCAGTGGCTCTGGCAACTGGGCTTGCCAGAGCCAAACATCTAATGTGGTCCGCCTTGGCCCCGTCCACTCGCATCAGTTATGCTGGTAAGGTTAGGGCCTTTAGGGATTTCCGTTTAGATTTTCCTTTGCCTGACACGTGGCCGGTGCCCCCGAACCATCTCATCTGCTTCATTCTGCATCTCTGGGATTGCGGCCTGGCGGTGAGATCTATTTCCATTTACCTAGCCGCCATCGGCTTTTATTCCAGGGCCTCGGGTGCGGGGGACGCTACAGGGGATTTCCGGGTCCGTAAGACGCTCGAGGGTCTTCGGAGGGCGGCGCCGTCCCTGCCGGATTGGCGGCGCCCGATCACCCCGACTATTTTGGGCGGGTTGAGTGGTGCTTTCGGTACATGCTGTGGGTCGGTGTATGAGGCGGCCCTCTTTAGAGCAGTGGCTTTCGTCATGTTCTTTGGCGCCTTCCGCCCCAGCAAAGTTTTGGCGTGTTCCAGACGCGACACGTCGGGGAGGGCGTTCCGATTTTCCGATTTGAGGTTCGCGCCAACCGGGGCTCGGCTCTCTCTCCGCCGGTCCAAGACGGACCAGCGGGCCAAGGGACAGGTGATTCACCTGAGCCGGGTCCCGGGGCTCCCCCTCTGCCCGGTGGCGGCACTCGAAGCTTATTTAAGGCTTCGAGGCAGCCACCCGGGTTGGCTGTTTCAGCACACTGACGCCTCCCCATTGACCCTATATCAGTTTAGGGCAATTTTACACAGGGCTCTGTCCCTGTTGGGCCTGGAGCAGGGGGAGTTTGGTCTCCACTCCTTCAGGATCGGCGCGGCGTCGGCCGCCGCCTCCCTGGGGCTCCCAGCATCGGCCATTCAGCAAATCGGCCGATGGCGGTCTGGGGCTTTCAAGGGATATATCAGGCACTGAGGGTTGGGCGGTGGAGCCCTGTGGTGGCCCCGGCGTCGGCCCCTCCCCCCGCTTCGTGCCTGGGGGCTCGGTGGGGGCCTTACAACCCAGAGTGGGGGAGGTTATAGCGCCAGAGGCGCTCGGCCTGTGAGCCTGTGTGGCTTTATGTGTGTGTTCGTTGGTGGGGTCAGTTGGGGACTCACCTTGTTTCTTTTGTTGTTCTAGATGTTTACAGCCCGGCTCCAGCGCGGATCCTGCTATTGGGCCACTCCATCTTGTTCTGGGCCAGGAAGAGGGCCGCCGCTTCCGCTTCTGGTGACCAGCTGGGGCTGGGCCGGGTTGCTTCTGTGTGGTGGGCAGCTAGACGTGGACTCCTCTGCGGTCAACTCCTGCCCTTGTTGTTGCAGTTTTTGGAGGTTCATCCCCCGCCCCAGGTTATCCTGTTGCACCTAGGTGAGAACGATCTGGGCCAGAGGTCTTCCAAGGCCTTGAGGCTCCAGATCCGCAGGGACATACACACCATTAGGGGTTGGATCCCGGGAGTTCGCCTCCTGTGGTCCAACATGCTTCCTCGGCGGGTCTGGAGGGGAGCGTTGCGCCCCAGGGCGGTGGACCTTGCCCGCCGGAAAGTGAACGCGTACCTGGGGCGGGTTGTGCGTCGGGTTGAAGGGGCAATCATCCCTCACCCGTGCATTCGTTTTGACTCTGTTTGGCTGTTTCGGGGGGACGGGGTTCACCTTTCCCCTTTAGGGACAGATATTTTCTTGGAAGACCTGCAAAGGGTTTTGTTTAATTGCCTGGTCCAGTGGGGCTGGGTGATCAAGCGCTAGGCTGATCACCCGATGTGGCAGGTGGCGTGCGGAAATGGGTAGGCAGGGTGTTAGGGCCTAGGCGTGCACCTGGAGTTCGGCAAGGTCAGGTGGTAAGCCAGGACCGCTCATCACGACACTGTTACCCTCGGGTCGGTGAGGCTGGCATACCACCTGGCTGGGGCAGGGAGGTATCATCTGGGGTTACCTACGATGACTACATGCATGGCCCAGCTGTCTTCACCTTTAGGGGTGGGCTGTGATAGGCCCCGTCGGGCGGAGACCGAAGGGGCCTGGAGCCTGGGTGCTTACGTCAGAGGAGTAGGGGGAGGTAATTGGATGACGCCAATTTCCCCCGACCAGTATCCGCACGCCAAAAGGGGGGTTGGTTAGATACCCCTACCTAACAGTTACCTTTGCAGGTCTTTTTGTTAACTAAATAAAGTGACCAATTAATCCAACTCTTGTTGTCTTGCGTCTTAATTCCGGGGTGTAAGGGTAAAAAACATTGCGCCAACATGGCCTGGACATCATTTGGTGTACACACAGTGTAACTCTTCCAGGAGAGAGGCCAAAACAGAGAGGAGATTTGGACATGACGTGGAGGAATGTAGAAAGAATGTGAGAGGGATGAGGAGGAGTGAACACCATTTTCTAACCCATCTTCAGACAACAGACATGCACCCAATGCCAGAAAAACAGTTTGCCAACAACAGAGTTGATGTATGTAGGAGTAACACCATAAGGGACTGTGGGGAAGGGGAAAACAACAGAAAATTGCACCTCCTGCCACCACCACCACCATCACCCGCCCTGCCCACTTTCCTATGATGGAGCATAGGATACAGATTATATTTGGCAGCCCATCAAACCACACCCACTCCACCCCAGAGTATAAGCCCCCTGCCAGGGAGACTGCAGGGTGACCTGGGGCTATACTTCTTGGATTTCTCAAAGCAGATCTTTGGTGATGGGAACAATGAAGAAAGAACATCTTGTGCACAAAGGGATCACTTTGCCACAATGTACTGATGCTGCATCTCCCCCTCATGTCTCTACCCTCCACCTCCTGACTCTTCAGAATGTCTCTGCTATCAACTGTGTTGCCTAACTATCTCTTTCTTTTACAACAGCTAGGGGCAGGGAGACCCTGTTCCCTTTTGAGGAATGCCAAGGGCTGGCCAAACACCCATCAGAACAACTTTCTTTTTCTGTGAAGAGAACCAGTTGGTAATTAATTACCAGAAAACTAAAGTTCTATCCTTTGGTAAGAGACTCAAGATTAGGGCCTGGAGTATTAACAGCCATAGGCTAGAACAGGTGCCCACTTACAAATATCTGGGGGTAGTGCTGCAATCATCTGGTGCCAGAATTGCCCCCAGGGCCCCCTCCAAACATGTCTTGGCACTAGTTAGCATATAACTTTTACAAACTTCTCTCCATGTATATCTGGTGGTTTATACGTGCCTTTATGTCCGAGCTATGTTTCTATTGTGAATGGGTGCTGCTTCAAGCTTTTAAACTGTCTACCTGTGAACAGAATTCTAGGATAAACTGGAACAAGACCATGGACAGAAAGGCCACTTATGTATCTACAACAATGTTGCCAATTAGGCTGCCAGATTTCAAACTATTCCAGTTTTGGACTCCTGTGTTATTTACTGTTTTAGCAGTATCCAGCACAGGACCACAGAATAGCATTTTGAATGACAGTTGATATGAGATGATTAGCACAAAGGTTGTTCAGTTCTTAATGCTCCAGGAAGGCTGTGAGGGAAGGAGGAAGAAAATGCCAAACTGAACAAATGCACAATGTCTAGTGACCAAAGTTCTCTCGGAGTACAACTATATATATATATATATATATATATATATATATATATATATATATATATATATATATATATATATATATATATATATATATATATATATATATATATATATATATAAACCTCCATTTTCACTCTAAAGAAAACAGGATATTATTTTGTCTCCGTTCTGCTCTGAAGTGCTCGAGAGAATGTAATTGATTCAAAAACAGGAAACAAAAAATGCAGATGTGAAATGACGACAGATGTAATAACCATTTCTGTGTCTGTGTCTGTTCGCATCTATATATCAGAGGGACAGAAAAATTGGAGGAAGAAATATCAGCTTCCTCAATTTCCCCTTATCTTGGATCTCTCTCTTCATTGCATTATAATATTGGATGCAGATGCTCAGTCTTCAACCCCGCATATTCAGAGGCTGGTCTTTCAGCCTCCTACCGACCACCTCTCTGTTCATTATGATGCTTCAGTGACGTGACCAAAATACATGTGTTCAGAGTTTGCACCAGCTGTGTTATATTTATACGCATGAACATGGCCCACTAGTCAGTCAAAGCAGTAATGCAAGAGTTGGTCTAAACAGCATTATTTCTGGGAGAAGGTATCATTTTGCTGAGACTTCCAAACACCTTGTAGGGTCATTGGGTAGACAAGAACACACTTTTCAGTGGTATAAGTATATAGAGTTTATTTTAACAATGATAAAAATGATGATAAAAATATTGCAGTGACTTATAAACTCTAAAAATTACTGATTAAAAAATTGCCATGACTTATAAACACAGTGCATATCATATTTGAGTTGGAAGACACTGACTCTAGAATTTTTTATGATTATATATTCATAGTCTAAATAAAACAAAAGAATCATTTGCTGCTTTATGGTTATTTGTTCTCATAACAGGTATGCCTTTGAAACATAATATCTGCATTTCCATCCCCCATTGTGTTTTCCCATCACTGACCTGCTGGGCGCCTAAATCAACTACCAATCTCACAAGTAAACCAAATAGCAACCTTTGAATTTTTAATTTTACAGTCCCTAAAGCTTTGAAGAACCAATGAACATGTAATCAATTTTAATTTAACTCTGAGACCACTGCTGTGTTTACTGTAAATGGCCTTTATAAGGAACTGAATCTAACATAATTTCTCTACTACCTTTTTCAAGGGGGATGCTATGCATCCTGCCCGACCTGTTAACACAAAGGAATTGAGATGAGTCGTACTTGCATGCTATGAAATGAGAAATCATTAATATGTTTCATTGGTGGGGATTAAAATTCACAGGACGTTTAAAAAGCAGACATATTTTATTAACTGACAATCTATTTCCAACACAGTAGGCTTGTTCACACTTCAGCTGACAGGAGTGGTCCAAGCTGATACCGTAGCGCCAATGTCAGTTGCTGGAGACCCTTTCAGATGTACATTCAGTGATTGGTCAAGAGGTCCCAGGTTATACTATGGCTTTGCAAGGAGTAGAATATGGGGACACATTTGCATGGCACTCCTCAGTATTTCATTTTCTTACAGTGCAAGTCTTACATGGTTTCTCAGAGGAAGTCCCATTGTATTTAATGTGGCTCACTCAGGTAAGTGTATAGAGCAGTGTTTCTCAAACTGTGGGTCTGGATCCACTTGGTGGGTCGCAACCTGATTTTTGGTGGGTTCCACAGAGCCTTCAATGAAAACATGGGTGATGGAAAGATCAGATAAGAAATTATCTCAAGGCCGGCTATTCAAAAATCAGATAGCTGCTAATTGCAGATTGCAAGGAACTGAGCTCCTGCAGTTTGCAAGTTTGTGTAAAATATAGGGAGATAGTCTTTTTTCTGATGTCCCCTCCCCAAGTCTGTCAAGGACAGGTAGTGGGGGCAGGTGAAGGCTGGGTCACATAACTAAGCCTCTCAAGCCTTGAGGATATTTATTAAGGCTGCCACATTACGAGAAGTGAATTGAGTTTTTGCAGCTAAATAAATAAATAAATATTACTTGTAAATAATTTAATATATTAGCTCTTTCTAGATCACCTTTTTTCAAAGTCTTGCAAAGCTAGGTGTGTCCCGATAGAGTGTCATTTTAAAAAGTGGGTCCTGGTGCTAAAATGTTTGGGAACCACTGGTATAGAGGATTGCAGCCTGAATCATTATCACCTGTAAGGGTAGAGGGCCTGTCCACATAGGAATATCATGAGGCAGACCCAGCCGTTTGATTTCATCTCTTTCTCTTCTTATTGTGTAGATTAACGTCTTCATTGAAATGGCTGGAATCCAGAAAACCATGAGCATAAGAACAACTAGCTCTCGCACAAGTTATGCATGCACAAGTGCCAGCTCTTGAGCACACTAGACAAATTGTGCAGATTATGAGATGCAACCTCTGTATCTGCATGCGAAAAGGCTTTGTGGCTCTGCTGCACTTCCCATTTGTATTCTGCAAGGAAAGCAGTTCCTCCGCACATCGATGAGGATTAGGGATGCTATGTGCGTTCCTAATGCGTAGATTTTTCTTACACAAAATTCTTGATCTCTTGGCTTGCTCATACTTCCTCATTCTTCCTGCTTGACCTCTGTCATTCTTTCCCATTCCAACAGTGTGGTCAGCTCATCACTGCTTGGTCCATGTCCCTATTCATCCCTATTCATGTCTCAGCTTATGGCCCTGATGCAATCTTTGAGTTTGTTCACAAACCTGGATTCCAGAGCCATGGAACTCTTGGTCTGGTCTTGCTCTGATTCTGCTAGGAACCCTTGCCCTTGTTGATCCTTTTCTGCCTCCCGGCAGCACCTAGTTCTCCATTCTTCTTTTGTTCTCATCTTAGGTACAAGAAATACATAAGGCCACAGATTGCTGCAGTGGTGTCTCTATGCCGCTCTCCCCCCGTGACGTCACCACCACCACTGGAAGTGACGCCACCGCCGCCGCCGCTGCTTCAACTCCTGTCAGAGGCGCAGGGCAGGAGGGCAGGCCAACCCCATTGCCTTCTCCGCCTGCTCTTCCCACCGCCAAAATGGTGTGATTGTCACTGCCGCTTCCTGCTTTGTCACCCCCCATATGTTGCCTGGGGTCCCACTGTCCCACCGCCCCCACCCGGTGATGCTTCTGGATTGCTGGGAAGGGAATATTCCTTGTACACTCTGGGTTAGATCCAAATCTTGTCTTGTGCGAGCACTGTCTCCTGCCCATGCAAGAAGAGGGAAGAACATTATTTTGGGTGATTTGCCCCTTCCCTGTTCAGTACCCTGTGCTGCATACACAAGGGTGCTATCTCCCAGCTCTCAGGAGCAGACTTCGGAGGGATACAGTGAAAGGGGGATCATTGAAAATCATATGAAAATTGTAGCCAAGGAGACAGCTGTCATACAAAACAGGGTTTGGATCCAACTTATTGGCACAGCAAACTGATATTTGAAGTAGCCACTTAATAGGTTGCTTTATATCCATTGGCTGATAGCTTCTCCAAGCCACTGGAATATGTGTAATGCTTAATCTGGAAACAGGTTTGCAGTTCATATCTGGCTAGAGAAGCAGAAGGCTGTCTGGGTTTTATAGGCAAAAAGCAGGCTTGGGGGAGCAACAGTTCTTTGTGGGGGACAGGTGCTATTTTCAAGACTTCTACTACCTTTCTGCTCCCCTGTGCTCAAATTATGTATTTTGTAAATAATCCATAAAAGGCATGATGATTCTCCATTACAGCCTCATTACAAGGAAACTTTCCCTATGCCCCTATGTGGGATATCTCCTGACTTTCTACATTTAGGGGAACTAGTGAGGTGTGCAAAACCAATTTTCAGGGAACTCTGAGTCCCTGGGATCTGTAGTCTGAAGTGCCTTCTGAATGGCACTGATTGGTAAGGTGAACAAATACAGCGAAACAACCACGATATCGTTCACATAAGGCATGCACACTTAAGCCGTATGCACGCTTTTCTTGTGCGCATTTTTCCAGGTATATTCCTAGATGGATATTTCATGTATGTACTTTTATTCATTGTACAGATCTTGCAATAATATTATCCCATTACAATTAACACACACGACCACCATGCACCTCTGTATGTTTCCTCTGCATTAAATGTCACCTCCTATACCCCTCCAGCTAGTGTGGGAGAAAATGCTTCCCACATGCCTACCAGGGATGCTGACCCCTAGTGCCTTGATGCAAACTCATCTTGAAGTGGCTGACAGCAGTCTGTAATCTCCTTCCATTCTGCATTACCTGCCTGTCTAACTCCTTCACTCTGGCGGTGTTAACAGTATATAATCACTAGTGCAGATGCACCAGCAGCTCCCCCCCCCCCAAGGAGGTGTTCTGAAGATGATCACCAGCATTCTGGAAAGATGAGACATCATCAGGAGGGCAGAAAGCATTAGTAACTGCATATCAACGAACAAGATATTATTGTGAAGTTTGTGCAGTTGTGTGTTTAGTTGACATCCTTTCACCTCAGAAAGGAGGACGCATTGTTAACTGTATGAGCACTGGGGGGGGGCACGACTTGGCACTATGCAAAGAGTCTAGTTGTTGGAGGGAAAAATAAAAGTTGTTTTCACTTTTACCTCTGTGTGGCATCCTGGTTCTGTCTTCTGTTTACAATCCATTCCCTCTCTCACCTTGGGTGAAACTGACAAGATTGGGGGGAAAGCCTTCAGCTCTACTATATGGGGCTACTACTATGTACATAGTCTTCTGTTTACATATTGACACTGTGTAGCAGTATATAGCAAAACAGCCATTAGTCTGGCCACCTGTGACAAGTAAGAATTGCACCCATGTGACCAAGCAGAGACATTTTTTTCCCTAACTGCTAACTTTTTACCTGGGTAACTGGGCAAAGAGGCACTGTTTCAAGTGGTGCTTCTCTCATATTTAGCACAGGGGGGGGGGAGTAACTGACCCTCTCCCTCCCCCCAGCACAGTGTCATTTATAGTGGCTCTTTCCTGATGTTTCTTCTGCAACTTTTTAGACTGTGAGTCATTTTGGGACACGGAGCCCTTTAGTTATTTGATTTTCCTTGTAAGTCGCTTTATGATTTTTTGTTGTTGAAAAGCAAATATTATTAAATATATTTAATAATAGCAATAATCTGGAATAAGAGTTCTTTTCCAGGCTAATCCTACCAGCAGCATTCCCAGGGTCGATGGCACCAGGTGCACAGGCACTGAGCACGGCACCCCAGAAGTAGGTTGGTGGTGACGCAAGACATTGACATGTCATTGCGTCACTGTTCATCGCATCTGGATTGCAATGATTTCAAGCATTCCAGAGCCAAGGGCAAGGCGGGAGGGCCCCTCTAGCGCACTACAAACAAGCGCACAGAGTTCCACTCACTGATCTTCTGCCACTCCGGGCCTCGGCAGGAACAGGAAGTCAGTCGACAAAGACGTCATCAACCTCTCCTGTGCAGCCTGCACCAGTCACACGCCCCTTGTGACACCACTGAATCCTACCTAACTCCCCCCTCCCATTGGCACAGCCATGCCAATGGAGCACATACTGTATCCCTGGAGGGATAATCCAAGAGGCCTAATCAAAGTAAGGAAATGTTTGTTCCTTTATACCGGGTTTCTCTTCCTCGATAGGTGTACTTAAACCTGCACCACCTCTCTTGCTCGCACAACTCCAAGTGAACCCGGGGAGGTGGATTGAGACCAGGAAGGGGGATAGGATACTGACGGAGCCACAGTTATGGATAACTGTCCCCTTCCCGCCCTCAATCCCCCCATCCCCCCCCTGGTCCCTGCTCCATTCTTCCCCCTCCCCACCCCATTCTGCGCACCCACCACCCACCCCTGTTCCAACTTACCAGCACTGGGGCATCTTCATAGGCTGCTGTCACATGGCCACTGCCGCTTGCCATTTCCGGTGGCGGTCTGGTTGTGCGCAATAGTGCATCGTGTTTTGAGAAGCTGGAAAGACTCCTGTGCCACTAGAACATGAGTTCCAATGGTGCATAGGCCTGATAGAATGGGGCCCTTTGTCAATGATTAGCATAGGTACATTAATCAGATAGGCTGGCAAAATGTTGTGGACTAGTAACTTTTCTGGACTTGGTTGCAACACTAGTGTAAATATCGTAAAAGGGCTGTGGGGAAAGGAAATGTTAAGCAACTGATTTGAATACCAAGGATGTATAGGAGCCATGCTCTTAATTGTAATATAACAGTATAGGCAATATCACATCTCAAATGTTCAGAGGAATGGCTCCATTGCTAGACAATTGAAATACGGCTTTTGAACTGTGGGTATCAGCCTTTCCCAGGTGATCTTTCTACCTTCTACCCTACAATTTAGCAGTTAGATTTTTTTCATCACAGCTTGCAGCGATTATATCCCATTTACAAAAGAAAGGGAAGCAATCCAGTCCTCCCCCCCCCAGCCCCCCCCCCTCTAACACAGTGTAACAACAAGATGCAAAATAGGGAGGTGAAACAATTGGAACTTCATTTCAAAACAGATCAGTATGTCACGGAGCTGGAGAAAAAAAAATCAACAAGTTCCCAGCTGGGAAAACTTGTAATTGCAACCAGCCAGAACAACATTGATATAGAGATAGCAAAGCCACTAACAAGGAGGAAAGTAAATGCAGGAGACGAATAAAGGAAACATTGTCATATGTAAGACAGGAGCTCCAGTTAATATGATAAAATGCTCATCGGCCACTGAATGTTAAGCTGGCATGAAGGAAATTGATTACTACATGATGTGACTAAAATCTGTGTTAAAAAACTGAGGGGGGGGGGGGAAGACACATTTAAGGGAATGTATAAGCCAGCAAAGCAAGACTGCCTGAAGCTGTGGATCTAGAATTCTACCCTTCAACAAAGACAATCAAGAGTAATAGAAATATTTACATAGCAATGGAAGAGGACACAGTGCTCCAGGGAGAGATGCTTATTGTTTCCTACATAGAGCAGCTCCCCTCCATTCAATATGGGTGACGTTGGGAAAGGAAAACTAGAATCTATGACAGCAGAGATATGCATAGACTGTGAATTTGTTCCTAATGAATTGCTTACATTGTAAGATTAGACAAATGTTAGAACAACAGCTCAATCCTACCCAAAACCAGGTGCGCTGTATCGAGTGTGTGTGTGTGTGGGGGGGGGTGGATCAGGAGGCTTCAGCAGGGAAAGGGGATTTAAACCCCCTTATCACTGCATAAGCCTCCTGCCCCACAATGATGGGTCATCTCAGACCTGGGTTAGCGATTTTGCTAGTGCAAGTCTAAGGAGAGAAAGGGGATGGGGATGCTACAGGAAAGGGTGTAGGATCTGATGTGTGCAATTGCCACCGGATTCACCAGTCCCGCCACCTCGCTGTCCCGTTCCTCCCCCTCGTTGCCCAGTTTTGCCCCTCCGAGTCCCTACCCTCATTCCACCCTCGCTTCCTCTCCTGCTGACTTACCTGCCCTGGCGGGTGGCCAGCAGTCTGACAACACAGGTGGGAAGTCTCTGACCCCCCTGGCGCTCCAGCAGCATGTGAGTTTGTGATCTGCTGGAGCAACGTTTACGGAATGTGAGCTCCTCCACAGCCCGAAAGAGACTGTGTACATGAGGGGACGACTAGCATATGTGTAGGGATTGCACACTGTGGCCAATGGCACAAGTCAGGGGAATGCCATACAAGAATCAGGGAGGCAAGATTAAAGGGTAACAATAGAGAGTTATTGTGGGGAGAAAAATACAGTAATGGTGAGAGGGGATAAAACACATGCAGTGTAATATATATTCATTCATTCACACAACTGGGCCCTAAATGTAGGCAAAGAACCCTAGATTCACTACTTGCACACCCGCAGCACTCACACCAAGGAGGAAAAGATAGTGGCACTCACTGCCCAATCCTATCTCCCATCATGCTTTACCATGCTGGAGCACCACGGAGGCACACACTGCATGCTATGGTTGGCAGGGGGTGATCAGGAAGCCTGCAAGAGGTAAGGGAAAATATTTTTCCTTTATTTCTACATAGGCTACCTGATGTCCTATGGATTTCCTCAGACCTACACCAGCTATACAGTATAGCTGACGTAAGTCCAAAGAGAGCCAAGGGGTGGAGTGGGTTGAAAAATGGGGAATAAGATCTGGCATGTGTGACTGCTTCTGGATCTAACCCCTTCCATAAGAACTGAAGAGAAAAAAAAAATCCACGGCTTCTCTTAAGCCAGTCAGCTTGGTGATTACTCTGATGGACCAATGTTTATTTATTGATTTAAGACATTTATACCCTGCCTTTCCTTTGCCAAAGGCAAAGGCCCAAGGTGGCTTACAAGTTTCACAAACTTACAACAGCAACAATAAATACAATAGAAAAACATTTGGTAAAAAAAAAAAAGTTGTGGTCGATATGGCACCTGAGGCCTTATACCATTAGCCCAATCCAAATGCCACAACACTGGCCTAATTCAGACACTCCTGGCAGGCGCCCATGTACACCTTCCAGGATGTGTAGTGGTTTGGGATGGTTTGGTTTGGGAGCCAGGATGGTGTAGTGGTTTGGGAGTCGGACTTAAACCTGGAAGATCCAGGTTCAAATCCCCGCTCATCCACGAAGCTTCCTGGGTGACCTTGGGCCAGTCACTATCTCTCAGCCCCTCCTACCTCACAGGGTTGACAAAAAGGAAGGGAGGAAATATGTACACCACTCTGAGCTCCTTGGAGGCAGGGCGGTATAAAAATGTGAAAAATAAAATAAATAAAATAAATACACATGGATACAAACATCATGCACTGAAATACAGGTAAAAGCATGTCAGGCAAAAGCTTCCAAGGCTCTGCTGGCCTCGTTTCTTTACGGACAGTGGCATTAGCACTATGAATCCTAAAATCCCCTGTGGGAAACGAATGCTATTTACATCCTTTCCCCCTGGAGAGGGCCCTCGGAGGCCTTTCTCCTGGTTAGAAGTGGTAGAAATAGCATTTGTTTCCCGCCATGTGTTCCTGGACTGGAGTGAACAGTCCCCACTGGGAAAGAATAATCCTGGGGCGCTGGAAGTTCCACAAATAATAGACTGTACTCTGTGAAAGATGTATACACCCTGACCCCATTGTTTGGGAAAGAATGCTGGGCCAGAAGAACCAGAGTCTGATTCATTAAGAACATTCGTATGCTTAAAGCTGAAACACAGTATGGATTTGCAGGGCTACGGCACACATTGACACATAATTCCTCCTATATTATTGCAGCTGCTTGTTATTACTCTATTAATTTATGCCTGTGCTCAAGCCATAGAAATAAAGTGCATATGAAAAGCCATAGATTTTTGTTCTACTTTGTTTCCTTTCCTCCAAGGATCAGAATTCAGTCATTCAATACAGCTCTTAGTCTGACCGAAAGTACTGTCGATTTAAATTATTATTGGGTGAACCTCAGAGTTCAGATGTTCAGCTCTGATAAGCAAGAAGAAGTATGGCTACTTATCCAAACCAAACCAGCTCCCATCTATCCGAACCTCCTGATTTTGCTAACCTGGGGAGCATAAGCATGAAATAACCTTTGTTATGTTTTTCTTGCAAATAAAATTATTGATTTTCATATGCAAGGATATGTCAATGCCAGTCTGCATATTTTTCTTTTCTTCTCGCTTGCTTCTCCACTGCATTATCAAATTGCACAACTGACAGTTAAACAGTCACAGAGGAACCGAATAGACTGACAGTCCCCATTACATTTTGGGCAAATGAATTTGCTGCCACGGATAATTGTTTATACACGCAACAAGGAGTTAGAGAACAGTGAACTGCATTTGAATGTTAATTTCAAGGAGAAAACTGTAATCAAGGCAATTGAGGAGTGCAAGAACAGAATGACAGGATGAGCTCACTGAAAAATCTAAAGACAACCCAAATAAGACTGCGGAGGTGTAATCCAGGGAAGGTCAGGTGCACTTACATTTCAGGGCATGTCAGCAGGGCATGCAAGGAATAGGCGATGAAAATGGAGAGTGAGGGAAAGGAAGGAACTTAAGCAATTATTTGTAAATGACGGATTCAGTAAATAAGGTGAGAGGTGAAAACAAGAGCATTAAGATGGTAGTTAAGCAGGATTGGAAGGTCAAGTGTTGCCCTCTACTCAGGGATATACACAGTTTTCATGCGAGAACAGTCAAAGGTAAAGCAAGAAGGAAAACAGGATATTGGTTGTGAAAAGAGGAGCAAGGGCTGCAGGCTGGCATTATAAGTAGGCTTACCATATTCCCTCTGCACTAAACTGGGACACTCCCCCCCCAAATTTTTAAATAAATAAATAAATTTTTAAAAGTCTTAATCTGAGGGGGGGGGAGAAAGCGCCCACTTGCCGCCGAAAGGGCGCTCAAAATTTTTATTTATTTATTTATTTGTAGCCATTTTGGCCACAAATAAATAAAAAAATGGCCGTTTTGATGCCCGCTGCTGCCACTTACCTGTCCCATTGCCATTGCCGCTGCCACCATCCTCCTTCTCCTCCTTTTCCGCCACGTTCCTCGCTGCTGGAGCCTGGCCGGCTACATCTGGGCCGGCCAGGAATCCTGCACCCACCACCACCACCGCTGCTTTTAAAAGGTTAAAAAAAAAACTTACCTTTTTTCCTGTTGGCCATCTTGAATCTTGCAAAATCTAGCGAGAGCCAAGATGGCGGCACCCAAATCTCATGAGGGCACATGAGGCAGTACTGTACTGCCTCATGTGCCCTCACAAAATTTGGGTGCCGCCATCTTGAATCTCATGAGATTTCACGAGATCCAAGATGGCCGACAGGAAAAAAGGTATGTTTTAAAAACCTTTTAAAAGCTGTGGCAGGGGCAGTGAGGGCTTCACCGGACCCAGAAAGCCTGGGACGGATCCGAGACCAGAGCCCGGGACCGTCCTGGGTTTTCCGGGATGGATGGCATGCCTAATTATAAATAGTAAGAAAACTACAACTCTTACATTGCAAAGAAACCAGGACTGACACCCAATTAAAATACCTTAATTTCATGAGCATTGATTAATCTATTCAATCTTCTTAAATTTGAAGGAAACAATTATTTTGGGGAAAAATAGCAAGTATCGGATATTCTTAGCAGCTGACTTACAGCCCAAACCTAACTAAATCCCCGCGCAGTGATGCAGCGGCACCGGTACTGGCTGTGCTGCATCCTGTGGGGGATTGTTGCATGCTGGAGATCTCCTCGGGGTAAGGGGACATTTGTCCCCTTGCCCCTGGGTATGCCCTAGCAGCTGCAATGGATCTACTCGGACCTGCGCCAGTGATATCGCTGGCACAAGTCCGCATGGATCAGTGCAGGCGGATCGGGCCCAGGAAGGGGGGTTGGATACGGTGTGCACCAGTGGCCCTTATCTTGCCCCCCTCCGGGTCCAAATTTGCTCACCCCTCCCCTGTCGGTGCCCCATGCCCCCATTCCCCCTCCCCATTCAACCCCCTCCCCGCCTTCCCCCTGCTCCTGCGCTGGACTTACCTGGTCCAGCAGGTGTCTCGATGGCTGCTGGCACCAGCAGAAAGGCTCTGGCCTTCCTGCTGGTGCTCCTGGAACTCGTGCTGTTGCAAAGCACTTTATGGCGCTTTTGTGACAGTGCACACAGATGGAACATGCGTTCCACCGGCATGCCACTTAGGCTGGATCAGGCCATTAGATGCATTCCCTTCTGTTTCAGCATGAAAGAGGAATTCACTCTTCTAAGATGGCGTCCCAGCCACTTGCAGTTTTTAATACATGAGCTGTCGATCAAAAAGGTCGGCAGTTCGAATCCGCAACGGGGTGAGCTCTCGTTGCTTGGTCAGCTCCTGCCAACGTAGCAGTTCCAAAACATGTTAATGCGAGTAGATAAATAGGTACCGCTTGCGGGAAGGTAAACAGCGCTCCGTGTTCCAGCCGCATGCTACGTGCTGCGGCAAGGAGAGTCATGCCGGCCACATGACCACGGAGGCGTCTTCGGACAACGCTGGCTCTTCGGCTTTGAAATGGGGATGAGCACCACATCCTAGAGTAGGACACGACTGGACTTAATTGTCAGGGGTCACCTTTACCTTATACATCCTAATGGGACCTTTAAGACAGTGAATCTTGTGTTTCACGATTGTCAAGGTTGAAGTGGCGCTATAAATGGCATGCCACTGCCAGGAGTGTCACAGCCACCAGTGCAAACATCCAACAGCTCTGCGCACCCACCACCAAAATTGCACTAGAGCAGGTACATGTTGGCAGGGGCAGGTCATAGGAGATTCAGGGTGGGGAGGGGGAGATTTGGGGCTGGAGGGGGTAGGTCTTGATGGCAACAGGATACTATCCCTGTTTTTCTAGCCTGTCCTGTCCCCTTCATCTCATCAGACATATGCCAGCAAAATAGCTGCTGTGGGTCGAAGGAGACCCACTGGTGATTAGGCAGCCTACTGGGAAGTAAATAATGGATATTTTTAGTTACTTTTCACTGGCTGTGCGATTGCCTCCCCACCACCACCACCAACTCCACCATTGTATGCAGGACATGCTCCATCAGTGCAGCTGCATGGTGTGAGATGGTTGGGGATAGGATTGGGCCATAAATATATCTGTTTATGCTATTTACACTGATTGATAGTTATACTAGTGTTCCCGTCATTTTATTATAGAAAACTATTAAAAACTATTATGGGTAGTGCTGTGATGAGAAAGAGCTAATGACTGTCCATAGTCAAACATCAAACCATTGTTAAAACAAACATCCATAGTTAAAACATCAAACCAACGTTCAAAGGGATTTTTGACATGATCACTGCCCCAGCTGCATTTTTCTCAGGACTGGATAGTAATATGTGTATGTTGAACCGGTCATTCTACTGGCCCAAACCATGATTCTGATGCTGCTACTCAACCAACACGTGGAAAGTTTGCAGTGCAGTACAAAAAGAATGGTCCATGCTCAGCCTCAACCTGTTCTTTAGATTATGTGCTCACTGTGATCCTGTTAAAACCTAGGTAGAAAAGCAAAACACCCATCTATATAAGATCTATACCTATGGTCAAGTGGATCCATCCTTTATTCATGTCAATCAAAAACTGAACTTTACGAATTGCATCAAGTCAATGAGCTGGTCTGATGCACTCTCCAAAGACTCGAGCACTGTAAAAGAAAAACAGGTGCATGCAACATATAGCCATAATTCAAATTACGTATTACATACATACAATTGGAACGTCAAAAATATTGACCAGCTATGACTGATTCCCCTTAGTAGGCTCAGATCTAGTTCTTGCAACTGCAAGTGCAACGGAGGCAACCTTTGGAGAGATGTTTTAGCACTTTGACTTAAAATGTAAAAGCAATCCTATGCGGAAATCTCCTCTAATGTATCAGCCTATATAGCTCCGCATTTATTTTATAGAGGAAAAGAGATAGTGTGTGTGATAAATTATCTACTTCATCAAAGGTGCATACGCAATAGAATAGGTCATAGCAGCTTGTGTTGGCATAAAGGTCATCCAGCACACTAGATAGCACTGATTCAAACAGTACTTCCACAAGTGATTTTCTTTGCTGGAAGTTAGTGAAATTATTCCCTAATTATTGTTACTGTGTAACAATGGGTACTATGGCAGATATCTAGTGGAACTAACAACAGTACTTAGATTCCCCCTAGCTGCCATAGCTTGTGTTTTTAAAGCCCCAATCCTATCCCACGGAAATGGCATGTACTGCACCCCAGGGGCATATGGTGTGGGGGTGACAGGTGAGGCAGAACCACCCTGCCGGAGTCCTTGGACGATCACCACAGCCAAACCTGCAATCATGCATGCATTACCAGTGCACCCCCCAAATAAGCACGTGAGACAGAGGCTTGGGTTAAAGGGCCAAATTTTATTAAACATAACAGAACCTGCAGCACGCAACGTTAACTAGACCCTTAGAGTGTGCGGGCCCTATCTGGGGGAAACGGCACTAACCGTCTTCCTCCCCCATTGATACCCCAGGCGTGACAACCTGATTCAAGTCTCCTAGTGGTCAAAGACCACGTGAGCTATCATGGTCAACCCTGCAGGGTCGAGGCAGCTGGAAGCATCAGCCCCCATCGGCCAAGCCGTGATAGTGGTCAAACACGTTCCAGCCAAGGGGCTCGCCAGCCAGCCTCACCGACCCGGTCAGGTGTCGTCAGAGCGGACCCTTGACCTTGCTAGCCTCAGGCTGACACTGAATCCCAGTTTCCTGGCTACCCGGCCCGCCCGCCACCTGCCATAATAAACAACATCAAAACATTAATTAATTAACTAAGCTGCACACCCCCAAACCCAGTTTGGGGTAGGCAAAAAAACTGCCAACCAAAAGCCAATCAGGATGGCAGCCAAAAATTCCTACCCGGCCCTCAAAAAGAGCGACCAGCTAGTCTCAGTCTGAAAATTAGGGAGGGAGGGCGGGGCTCGCAATAACTGAGGAGACGAGGGAGCGTGCGCCCGTCTCCTCAGCCGAGCCCCACCCCCACTCGGCCCAGCAGCCAATCGCTGCTCTCCCTTAAGAACATAAGAACATAAGAAGA
This sequence comes from Plestiodon gilberti rubricaudatus, assembly GCA_026170595.1. Classification (NCBI taxonomy): domain Eukaryota; kingdom Metazoa; phylum Chordata; class Lepidosauria; order Squamata; family Scincidae; genus Plestiodon; species Plestiodon gilberti. The sequence goes on from JANXHW010000002.1 coordinate 47,037,127, forward strand.
GCCCTGCTGGATCAGGCCAAAAGCCCATCTAGTCCAGCTTCCTGTGTCACACAGTGGCCCCACCAGATGCCTCAGGGAGCACACGAGACAACAAGATACCTGTGTCCAGTCGCCACTCCCTTGCACCTGGCACAGAGAAAACCCACTTCTAAAAACCAGGAGGTTGCTTATGGCTTGTAACCTGTGATGGTCTTTTCCTCCATGAATTTGTCCAACCCCCTTTTAAAGGCATCTAGGCCAGGTGCCATCACCACATCCTGTGGCAAGGAGTTCCACAGATGAATCACACGCTGGGTAAAGAAATATTTTCTTTTGTCTGTTCTAACTCTCCCTCCACTCAATTTTAGTGTGTGTCCCCTGGTTCTGGTGTTGTGCGAGAGGGAAAAGAATTTCCCTCTATCCACTCTCTCCATCCCATGCATAATTTTATAAGTCTCAATCATGTCCCCCCTCAGGCACCTTTTTTCTAGGCTGAAAAGCCCCAGACGCTGTAGCCTTTCCTCGTAAGGGAGGTGCTCCAGCCCACGAATCATTCTGGTCGCTCTTTTCTGCACCTTTTCCAATTCAATTATATCCTTTTTGAGGTATGGTGACCAGAACTGGACACAATACTCCAGATGTGGCCTTACCATCGATTTGTACAAAGGCATAATGATATTGGCCGTTTTATTCTCAATCCCCTTTTTAATGATCCCGAGCATGGAATTGGCCTTCTTCACAGCCGCCGCACACTGGGTCGACACTTTCATCGACCTGTCCACCAGGACCCCAAGATCTCTCTCTTGATCCATCACAGACAACTCAGAACCCATCAGCGTATATGTGAAATTTTGGTTTCTTGCCCCAATGTGCATCACTTTGCACTTACTTACATTGAAGCGCATCTGCCATTTTGCTGCCCATTCTCCCAGTTTGGAGAGATCCTTCTGGAGCTCTTCACAATCCCTGCTGGTCTTTACCACCCGGAAAAGTTTAGTGTCATCCGCAAACTTGGCCACCTCACTGCCTATCCCCAACTCCAGGTCATTTATGAATAAATTGAAAAGCACCGGTCCCAAGACCGATCCTTGGGGCACACCGCTTTTCACCTCTCGCCATTGTGAAAATTGCCCATTGACTCCCACTCGCTGTTTCCTGGTCTTCAACCAGTTCCTAATCCACAAGAGGACCTGCCCTCTTATTCCCTGACTGTGGAGTTTTCGCAGGAGCCTTTCATGAGGGACCGTGTCAAACGCCTTCTGAAAATCCAGATATATAATATCCACGGGTTCGCTCGCATCCACATGCCTGTTGACCTTTTCAAAAAATTCTAACAGGTTTGTGAGGCAAGACTTCCCCTTGCAGAAGCCATGCTGACTCTCCCTCAGCAGAGCTTGTTCTTCTATGTATTTTAAGATTTTATCCTTAATGAGACTTTCCACCATCTTCCCTGGAACAGATGTTAGGCTGACCGGCCTGTAGTTTCCCGGGTCCCCCCTCCTTCCTTTTTTAAAGATTGGCGTGACATTAGCTATCCTCCAATCCTCTGGCACAGTGGCCGTTTTAAGGGACAAGTTGCATATTTGGGTCAAGAGGTCAGCAACTTCATCCTTGAGTTCCTTCAGAACTCTTGGGTGGATGCCATCCGGGCCTGGTGATTTATTGATCTTTATTTTGTCAATTAAGTCTGAGACATCTTCTCTTTTAACCTCTATTTGACTTAATTCTTTAGTCAGGGGAGACCGTTCCGGCAGTGGTATTTGCCCGAGGTCTTCTGCCGTGAAGACAGATGCAAAGAACTCATTTAATTTCTCTGCAGTCTCCAAGTCCCCTTTTATCACCCCTTTCTCTCCCTCACCATCCAGCGGACCCACCGTTTCCCTGGCAGGTTTCCTGCTTCTAACATATTTGAAGAAGCTTTTATTATTCCCTTTTATGTTGCCTGCCATACGTTCCTCAAAGTCTTGCTTGGCCTCCCGTATCATCTTTTTACATTTCTTTTGCCACAGTTTGTGCTCCTGTTTATTTTCCTCATTAGGGCAAGACTTCCATTTACGGAAGGAAGCTTCCTTGCCTTTTATAGCCTCCTTAACTGTGCTTGTTAGCCATGCGGGCATCCTCCTGGACTTGGTCGAGCCCTTCCTCCTTTGTGGGATACACTCCCGCTGGGCCTCTATGACTGTTGTTTTAAACAGCCTCCATGCACTCTGGAGCGATTGGACTCTTTTTACCTTCCCTTTCAGCTTTTTCTTAACTAGTCTTCTCATTTTGGGGAAGTCTGCCCTTCGGAAGTCAAGGGTTTTCGTGTCAGATTTGCTCGGCACTCTCCCTCCGACATGCATGGCGAAACGGATCGCAGCATGGTCACTGTTCCCCAACGGTTCGGTAACATTTACCTCCCTGACCAGATCTTGAGTGCCACACAATATCAAGTCCAGAGTCACCTGTCCTCTGGTCGGTTCCGTGACAAGCTGCTCTAAGGCACAGTCATTTAACATATCTAGAAATCCAGTCTCTCTTTCATGACCTGAGCATGAATTGACCCAGTCGATGTGAGGATAATTGAAGTCCCCCATGACTACAACCCTGTCTCTCGTTGACACCTCCCTGATTTGCTTCCTCATTTCAAGATCCCCTTCAGGTTTTTGATCTGGAGGACGGTAGCATGCCCCTACTATTACATCACTCTTTGAGCCTGGTAATCTAACCCACAGTGATTCTACGGAGGAGTCAGAGCCCCCCTCCAGCTCTACTCTGGTGGATTTTACCCCCTCTTTGACATAGATGGCCACCCCACCTCCAACACGCCCCTCTCTGTCCCTCCTATAGAGTTTATATCCTGGAATTGCAGTATCCCACTGGTTCTCCGCATTCCACCAGGTTTCTGTTATACCTACTATGTCAATGTTTTCCCTAGCCACCAAACATTCCAGTTCTCCCATCTTTGCCCGAAGACTTCGGGCATTTGCATAAAAGCACTTATATACCTGGTCCCCCAAGAAGGACTGCATGTTTGCCCCTTTATTCCTGCAGCCTTCTGTCTTGCTAGACTGGCTGTCATGTCCCATCACGCTACCACTCCCAATTCTTACTCTGTTATTACTTGACTGTTCCACATCCTCTGCACCCTCATTCCCGAGGGATGAGGAGTCCCGAACCGGATGCCCCTCGGCTCCTGTCGGCTTTCCCCCAGGAGTCAGTTTAAAAGCTGCTCTGCCACCTTCTTAATGTTACGTGCCAGCAGTCTGGTTCAGTTTTGGTTCAAGTGAAGCCCGTCCCTCTTGTACAGGCCTGGCTTGTCCCAAAACGTTCCCCAGTGCCTAACAAACTTAAACCCCTCCTCCTGACACCAGTGTCTCATCCACGCATTGAGACCCCTGAGCTCCGCCTGCCTAGCTGGCCCTGCGCGTGGAACAGGTAGCACTTCTGAGAACGCTACCTTTGGGGTCCTGGATTTGAGCTTCCTACCTAGCAACCTAAATTTGGCCTCCAGGACCGCCCGGCTACATTTCCCCACGTCGTTGGTGCCAACATGCACCACAACCGCTACCTCCTCCCCAGCACTCTCTCCCAGCCTATCTAGACGAGAGGTGATGTCCGCAACCTTCGCACCAGGTAGGCAAGTCACCGTGCGGTCCTCACATCCGTCACAGACCCCCCTTTCTATGTTCCTGACTATAGAGTCACCCACAACAAGAAGCCCCCTTCCCCCCCTCCCCAGAGGAGTATCCATAGTGCGACTGGATACGGGCCCATCACCTGAAGAAGGGGTCCCCACTGGGGGATTGTTTCCCTCTTTTCCAGAGCAATGTCCTCCAGCCCTGAGACTCCCTTTCCTGGCAGCTGAGGCGCTGGCCAACTGAGGGTAGGACGATGCCTCCATGTCCCTAGAAGTCTCACCCTGGTACCTCTCTACCTGTCTCTGCTTCTCCAGGTCAGCAACCGTGGCTTCAAGGGAGCGAACCCGTTCCCTGAGAGCCTGGAGCTCTTTGCACCGAGCACACACCCATGACTTCTGCCCAAGAGGCAGATAGTCATACATGTGACACTCAGTGCAAAACACTGGATAGCCCCCACCCTTCTGCTGGCTGTCTGACTGCATAGATTTTGAGTGTAAGTTATGGATTTATCAAAGTTTGGGTACCTTAATGTTGCTGGAGCTCTCCTCTATTCAAGGGACGTGCCGGGCAGTGTGTGGGGCCTGGCTTCCTCGCCCCGCTGCTGAACTCGCCCAGCTGCTTAACTCGCTGTGTCTTTTTTTTATCTTGCCACTTTGTCCCCGTGAGCCACTTCGTTCCCATGAGGCCACTCGCTGCTCGTGAAAGGGCTCACTCGCAAGCCAGCCCCAGATTTAAACTGTTGTGTAGCCTTCTTTCCCTTCTTTCGCGCCTCTGCCCAGTACGCAGGGGAGGGGGCCAGGTAATGGCGGTGACGGGGTAGTCCTGTCACCAGCCTTCCACCTGCTTACTTGGATGCCAGTGGGTGGCGTGTGTGCGTGATCTCTGGGTTATGCTGCAGCGATCTTCTGAAGACTCCGGCAGGACAGCTCTGCCTCACCTGCCGCCCCCGTACCGCACATCCCTGCCGCACCCTGTGGTGGGGTGGCACTCAGGCAGCCTGCAGAAGGTAAGTAGAATATTTTCTACTTATCTCCTGGTAGGCTGTGTGAGTGGCAATGGGTTGTTTCTTAAGGCCAGAGTGGTTTCTTGGGGCCAGAGTACACATCACCAGGAGCTTGTAAGTTGGCCCTGGTTTTTGTTTTTGTTTTAATAGCATGAAGGGGGCACGACATTGGGGACAATGTGGCAGAAGAGTTGGGGTCTCTAAAAAATTGTCCTCACTGTGGTTCTGACCCCAATTAGGTGCTGCTTCTGCACACTATTTATTTACAATAGAAAAAAAAAACACACCTTCCAGTGGCATTCCTTTTCTCCATTCCTTCCCTCCCCCATTTCACCTCTCGCCCACCCTCTCCCTGCCCAGATACTCTCCTATTCCTCCTCCTCCCCACCCCATTCCTCCCAGTGCCTGCCCCCCCCCCAGCGCCGGCTTATCTGTGCTGGTAGTGGCAGTGGGCTGCTGCCATTGCCACAATTTGCCGCAGCGGTTCCAAAATGGTTACCTCCGGCACACTGTGTGTGCAGCCATATGACCATTTATGATAGCAAAACCTCTTCTGCTGTTGTAACTCCTAGTTAAGATTGGGCTGTAATACATGTTAAATCTAGATTACTAAACAGTAGTTCCCTGCATAAAAAAAAACAGTTTTAATTTCATTTGATTGATTCATAGCAGCCTTATGCCCATTAGTACAGTAGCCAGCATTTTAAGTAGCTTACACGTATGGAAGATATTCCTGCCCCTACCTGCTCCAAAGTCTAGTTATCTCATATTGAAAATTGCAGTTAGGTTTCTTGTTACTCTGAGAAATTATGATGTTTGAAAACAGTAATTCAGGAATACCATCAGGCTTTAAACAGCAGCAGAGAGGCTTGCAAGTTGCAAAATCTATACGATCCATTTGTCCCCATAATGTATAGTTCAATCTACTTGAGTAGAAGGAAACTTCTGCTAACACCAAGCTTCTATCATTAGTGAGCACCTTAAGGGCTATTTACAACGCAGCATGCTATACATGGGACTGCCTCTTCTGTTTGGAAACTGCCACCAGTTCAGGAGCAGCCATTGGTTCAGTAGCCCAGTACTGGTAATAGTACTGGGCTGTGCTGGCCTGATCAGACTTTAAATACCATCAATGGTTCCAAGGTGTTTGTGGGCACAATTCAAGGGGCTGGTTTTGACCTTTAAAGCTTAAAGGGTGTGAAGCATCAATATTTATTTATATCACACCATCTGTGTGCATAGTGCCACTTTGCACAGAATGAGAGAGCTTTCCTGAGTGGCTCAAAGTAAAAAAAAAATACTGTAGACACAAAACCTTCTCCTACATTCACTTGCTTGTATGTATTCATTTATTCACAGATGAACTGGCTCTCAATTTAAGAGCTGCTTCTGTGGTCCAACTTTGAGTGCTGCCCAGGGGGGGGGGCGTTCTTTGGCCAGAAAAGGCCTGTTGCGGACCCAGGTGGCCGCAGGGGCGACTCCTTTCCCTCGCATGGTGGCGAAAAGCAGTGAAAAATGCTGCTTTTTGATGCCGACGCCGCTATTTGCTGCACCCCGTCCCGCCATGCTGCTGCCTGGCGGCATACCGCCCCCCTGTTCCTACGCCACTGATCAGTCCAACTCCCCCAACTGATTTCTCATCCCACCTTTAGTGGCAACCAAGAGAGGACCTTTGCAGTGATGGCATTCTTGTTAGGGTGCATCTTCCTTAGGTCAGCTCGGCAGGAATGAACTCTTGTATCATTTAGGTGACCTTTTTCCTTCATCAAGGCTTTTCATGGGTAATTGGTAGTGTTTGCTTTTATTGTTCTCTGTTTTTAATTTGATTGGATTTGCGATGGCATCTTTTTGGTGTTGCTGCTTAAATTGTCCACTTATGTTTATACCATATTATTAGGGTTGTTTAGATTGGGATTAACAAAGAAATGTACGGGCTTCCCAAGATAAAGAGGAGAGAGCTGCAACTTTGAATTAACTATCTGATACAGGAGAAGTAGAGAAGGCCATCCATGTAGCAAGCAGCATCAAAGGAGCAAAATTTGAATGAATGTACACATGGATCATTTTATAACATTTAAAGGAACAGGTTCCCCCTTCCCCTCTTTCAGTGGAGTCCCATGTGTGCATGATACCATTGCCTCAATCCAACCAGGGCCTATGTCTATGTGGAAACAAGTTTATGCACACACATTCCTATCCAAATGACAAATGTGTAAGCCATGGGTGTTGTGTGCATTGTTCTTAGTCCACAGAACTGTGCACATATATCCCAAGGCAAAGAAATGGATGATATCGGCTACTTAGGAGAGGGAGCCCGGATTTCGTTCCCCTCTCCCCTCCTCCTTTCAAAAGGTAATTGATGCTACCGGCAGTTAAGAAGAACATAAGAAGAGCCCTGCTGGATCAGGCCAAGGGCTCATCTAGTCCAGCTTCCTATATCTCAGAGTGGACCACCGGATGCCTCAGAGCGCACTCAAAACAACAAGATATTTGTATCCTGTTGCCACTCCCTTGCTTCTGGCATTCAGATATTGGCTACCTCTAAAACCCAGCGGGTTTTTCTTAGGGATCTAAGTTCTTAGGGATAGCTACATGGAGTCCCACCTGCTGTTCTGCATGCAGCTGGATTGGGTAAATTAGTTGTTCAGCTGAAGAGATGTATTTCATACTTGTTTACTTAACTAGGGTGCATGTATAAGGTGAAAGTGAATTAATATGTGTATTTCAAACATTTCATGTGCATGACTGCTCTGTTTTTCAAGCCCCGCTAAAAGAGTTGTCCAAGCAAATGGGGAACTGTTTCGCTTCCTTGCCTTTCTGTCCAAAAATGATTACCGCCAAGAAAGCAAAACATTCTTATTGTCATCTTTAACATTCAGATCAGAAAATCTTCATCCTCTTGGGTAACGTTTGGAGACCCGGGAAGTGTGAAGTTATTCCTTGTCTGTCTTGCCAGTTCCTTTAAGCGCTGCCCGAGCAAATGCCTTTTGTTCTATATGATACAGATGTTAGGTTTATGACACAGATGTGTTGCACTAGTCCAGCAAACTAATGAAAACACTTGGAGACTATGTTCAGTGCCAGCTGTAGGGCAACCTCCGTGATAACAATGATGTTGGGTTGCCAATATGTCAAAAATGAAAATTGAGAAGGTTTTTGTGCTTCCTTCCACGGTAGGGACAAAATTGCCACAGTTGGCATGAAGCTTCTAACCCTAATTGAATCAAGGTAAGCCGTGCCAGGCCTCCATTCATAACTGGTTTTAAGATAAGAAAACATTCCTGTCTTTGCACTCCATTAAAAACACATTGCATTCGGTAATACTAGATACTAAACTAGCTGAGCGAGACCCAGTTGAGACTGCAGGAAAAAGGGGTATTTTTCTCAAAGATTTTTTTAAAAAAACACCCAATGTTTATGTAGAGGTTTGTCCTTTTTTCATTTTATTTTATGTGAAGGGGGCCAAAGTGGGGTGGGGAACGAGCTTGTGTGTATAGACAGAAATATGTGGCAGACAAGGAATCGGTTGTAGTGTTACTGTGTGTGCTGCTAGTGGCTATTTTACAAGGAAACCTACCAGCTCTTGATAATGTGAAAATCTTCTTGAGAGGAGCTGCGCCACAGCAAAGTCACTGAACCAGAGAAATTCAATTTGCCTACTGTAAAGTCTGTTTTGTCTGTCACAGCAAACTCTAATTCAATTCAAAATTGCTTTCTAGATTCAACCAAACCAACCAAGGAAGGATGTCCAGCGTCACACACAGATTCGAAGTCCTCACATTAAAGGGCCAGAGGGACTAAAAGCCCAGTCCTATCTCCTACCATCTTCCCCATGCAGTCTCGCTGCTAGATCACACACTGCATTCTAATGTTGGGGGAGGATGATCAGACAGCCAGCGAGAGGTAAATATATATTTTTTACTTACCTCCCAGTAGGCTGCCCACGTATGGGTCTGCTCGGACACACACCAGCTATTTTGCTGGTGTAAGTATGAGGAGAGGAAGGCGATGAGGCATGTTGAAAAATCAGGAACAGAATCTGGTGTGTGTATTTGCTACCCAGATCCACCCCCTCCAGCCCACTCCCTGCTCCCTGTCCTCCACCTCCCTGTCCCAAAGCTCCCCTGAATTGCCATGTTCTGCCCCCCCCTCTACTACCTTACCTGGGTTAGGTGAGCCTGCTGCATGTGTGGAGCTGCTGGCTATTTCTGCCAGCTGTTCTATTGCGCACGATGGCAATGCACCATTTCCGCCACTGCAGGGCCACCAATAGATCCGTTGTCATTAATGGCCCATAGGATTGGGCCGTAAAGTTTGTTACTCTGTCTGGACATCTCTTATTTTCCTCAGGAAGGGGGTTGCAGTGTAATGTCTGGATTTTATCTATTGATCCCCCCTAACACTATTTGGCCGCTGCTGGCCACAGTGTAGGTTCAGGGTGACTTTTGACTCTGCTTTCAAAAGTTTTTCATCCTGGTTGCTTGGGTAAGGGAAAAAGGGCATCTAAGGACCCACAGTGTTTTGTCAACAGAAGGCCTGGGTCACTAGTGCAGCAGCTGTCGCAACAGCTTATGGGCCAGGGCTGCATAGCAGCCCTGGGCATATACCAATGGGGAGTCCAGCCCCCGCTGGAGCTGGTAAGCCAGCACAGGAGGCATTCAGGAGAGTTCCAGGGTAGATAGGGGCAGGCGTCAGGGCTGGCCATCGATACCATATGCCCCCTTCTTGGCCTCATCACACCCTCCTGGTCCCATTTGGATTTATGCCAGCTGAAGGGCTGACACAGATCCGAGTAGGCCCATTGGGGACCATGGCACAGAGGAGTAGGTAAGTAAAAAAAGTTACCTCTCCATTGCACAATGATCCCAGCCACTGCACAGTATGGGCTAGCCCAGAATAGGATTGGGCTGTCTTACAGCTAGAGATCGGAGAAAATTGTTTTATTTTTTCCGCAGATTTCGGTGTTCAAAAATCAAAATGAAATCGCAGAAAGCAATCTTATGTGTTTTTATTCCAATTTTTCCAATTGTCATCAATTGTAACCACTTTAAAAGTGTACTAGGTAGGTGGTATAGGTTTTAGAGTGTCAGCAGATGAATAAGGACACAAAATTACATGGTTTTATTTTATTTTTTCACAGATTTTTTTTTAGCAGAAAGCAATGTTATGCGTTTTTATTTCGTTATCACAATTTTTTCCTGCCCCTACTTAGAGCTTGCTCTCATCATGAGATGTTTTTTGACAGACAAACGTCATAGTTATAGGGTTGTACACTGAATGTATCTTTTGGGTAGGAGTATTTAAAAACATCAACAAAACGGTCACGACTTTTCTTATTTGAGAGTTGCATTAAACAGTACATAGCATGAAAGCCACAAAAGGAAAAGTGAACATTCGAGTTCCATATACTGTAGTGTAGCACATCCCCATTTGGCATGCTACTCCAAGTGTCAGGAGGTCTTGGGATGGCTCTGGGCACATGCTTTGCATTCTGAAGGTCCCATGCTCAATCCCTGGCATTTTGATAGGGCTGGGAAAGGCCCCCCAATCTAAAACTCTGTAGACCTCCCAGAGGCATAGCTAAGCAGCCCTCCGGTGATGTCACTGCCAGAAGTGATGTCTCCGGTGCTCAACATCAATTCAGAGGTGCAGGGTGGGTCAAACCAACTGCCCTCTCTGCCGCTGCTGCCCACTCCTTGCGCTGATGAAACAGTGCAATCACATCCCCTGCTGCCTGCTTTCTCTCACCCCCCCTGCGTACCGCTGTGGCCCCCCACCCCCCTCTGCCTCTGAGACTTCCCAAGAGTCATAGTGGACAACATTGATCTAGATGAACCAATGGTCTGACTCCATATAAGGGTACTTCATGAGGTCCTACTGCTTCCTTTGGTGAACAGATGTCAACTACAATGAAGAAAAAAGTTTCGACAGTCTCTTTAGCATGTTAGTAAAGATACCTGCCTCTTTCTCTGTGCTCTAGGATAAAGCTGAAAAAGCAGCTCTGTACCCAGCGATACAACTCATTTGATTTGCATAGTAGGGTCAATAGAAGTGGCCTGAATATCTCAAGGGGATCCTAAAAGCATACCTTTGCATATGCCCATACACAATAATACAGTGCTTGCTGAAAAGCATGACCTGTAACCTTCCTGGTCATTACCCTTTTTAACTTTACTTGGAAATGTATAGGCCAAAACAGTTTAGATGAATGCCTTGGTATCTTTTAATGCATTTAAGCATTTTATGCTCTAACATTTGAGAAAGGTCAACTCATATGACAGCTGTGGTTTTATTTGTCTTCCTTGGATTCTTACATTATTTATTTTATTGTTGCTTTGCAGTTTTCAGTGGTTTTGTCCTAGTCTTTTTTTGTGCGTCGGGAGGGATTTTATTTTTTTTCATGCAAAATACAGATTTGTTACAAAGGAGCTAGACTGCAGGACTTTCTTTCCATGCTGGAAATAGTCCCCAGAAACACACACACACACACACACACACACACACACACACACACACACACACACACACACACACAGAGAGAGAGAGAGAGAGAGAGAGAGAGAGAGAGAGAGAGAGAGAGAGAGAGAGAGAGAGAGTCACTCACTCAAGTGCAAATGCCTCTTAATTTCTGAATAGACAGGTTGTGATTTTGTGACTGTTCGGTGCTACTGAGCAGAGATTGTCTTTATACGTTTGAATGTGGCACTAATTTTACGATGAATGACAGAGAATGTTCTGAATGATGGAATTTGGCCATTGTGAAAAAAGATCTGCATGGAAAAGGGATATAAAAGTTTCACTTTTTTCTGGAATAAAAAAAACAAAACAAAACAGCATTCAATCAGAGATGTATTCAAGGGAAATTGTTTCAACCTGAAATGTAAATGCAGATATGTAAGAATGTTATTTGTGGTTTAGTTCTCTGCCTGATTTCTCTTCTAATTTCAAGAGGCTTTGGAAAATGTCTCATAATGGGGTGCAGAGACCTGGTTATGAACGGGGGGGGGGGTGGGGTTAGGCTATAAACGACAGTTCTGGGAGAATATGCTCTGCTTCTTAGTAGATTGAGCTGGCCACAAAACAAATCAACAACAATGCACTACTTGACCCACGGCTGGCTCTGGGTTTCAGAGGGCCAGTGGCGTAGCTAGACTGGAGCAGAGGCAAGTAGTTCTGCAAGACTCCGTTACACCGGAGTCAACGGCCCCTCCCCCTTGCTGTTGGAGCCATTCTGGCGGCAACGGCAACACACAGGACACTCCCCTGTCGCTGCCGGAATGGCTACAACAGCAAGGGGGAGGGGCTGTTGACTCCGGTGTAACGGAGTCTTGCAGAACTACTTGCCTCCACTCCAGTCTAGTTTCACCTCTGCAGAGGGCCCTTGGCAAAGTGTACCACTTTGGCCTCTTCCTACTTGGATGGGGCTGGAGAATGCTGCTCCACCCCTGCTAGCCAAAGGCTGTGGGCACAGAAGCAGTCTTGAAACAGCAGTGGGCCCTTCTCAGACTGTACGTCTTTGGCAGCTAACCAACTACAATGCCAACATTTGAAGCCAAGCCTGACGTAATCATGAGGACAAATCAAGTACTTTTGCCCCATTTCCTGATAAATCCAAACAGTGACATCAGGCCTACCTTAGAAGCCAGCATGCACCCTGGAACAAGGCTGGGAGGGGGGGAAAGAGCCTTCGTGCGACCCGGAAATGGGCTGCTAAGGCTGCAGAAGCCCCGTGGAGGCTTGAAAATGCAGCAGTTTTAAAGGTAAAATGGCAATTTGAAGGCATTTTAAACTTTTAAATGGCTTTTTCAAAGGACCACAGTATCCATGGATCTTTGTTATCCGGGGGTGTTTGTGTTTCCGGAACGAATCCTCTGCAGATAGCGAGGTCCGTCTGTACTCTACATTAACACTACATAAACACAAAATGAACAATTGGCAACTTCCCTGTGCTTGCCACATCTCTGTGGTTTCTATACATGGGCAGCCCAATCTATCCTCACTCCCCCATGCGACAATGCAGCTACCCCAAAGGGGCATGTGCTGCATCCTGCAGGGGAGTTTCAGGCCGCAAAGGCCTCTCCTGGGTTAGGAAACATTTGTTCCCTTGCCCCAGGAAAAGCCCTCACCACCCCACAGGGTCTACTTGGACCTGCCCCAGCTAGTGCAAGTCCACGTGGACCCAGGAAGGTGGATCAAGGCTGGGAAGGGGGATAGGATATTGGTGGCACTGCTGCCACTGATACCACCCCCTTCTCAGCCTTGATCAGACCTCCTCCCCACCCCTTTCTCCACCTTTTCTTCCTTCTTCCTGCCCCATTCCACCCACCCCCGTCTTGGCACCGAGGCTCCTTCCTTGTCCGCTGGCACATGGACCTGGCCATTTGCCACTTGCGGTGGTGGCCAGGCTGCGCTGAATGGTGTGGTTCACTTTGCGACATCCATAAAGGACCTTACTCTGCTGGACTGCTAGTTCCAGCAGCATACGTCCCTGTTAGGATTGGGCCATTATTCTCTGTCCAGGATCACAGTCCATAGTCAAAGTCCCATATTCCCACACATCTATAGAAGCTAATGAATGTCATCTTATCAACATGTTATTTTTGGCCTGTGTAAGATTACGCGGCTGGCCTAAAGTGCTGGTAGCTGTATCCTATGCTATTCCTGGGCTGCCCTGGGGTACTTTACAGCACATTTATGGCACCCAACGCCAGCGAAGCACACTCTCTGCCAGCGTTTATTTACGCAGAATCGGGCTGTTCATCACCCACCTTTTCTGTGCAAACCCCCCTCCCCCAAGTGACAAGAAACATTAAAAAGAAATCCAAATTCATGGTTGCTTTCTTCCTAAGTAATTGATGGAATAAGACGTTTAGTGCTTCATTTTGAAAAGAAGGTCTCCAGATTTCTACCAATAGCCCTTTCACAACAGTGAAGACAGAATCCTGCTGTCATTGAATCAGCACTGACTGCTGCATGTTCAGTCAAACAATGAAACAAATGAAAAAGCAGAACAGGGGTGGGGGGATCTAAGTGTGATAGAACAGGCAGAAAGTACTCCTCCAGGTATCTAGCCACTATCATCAGGCATACAGAAAGCAGATTTCCGTCGTGGCAGGAATTCTCATTTTCATCCAATTGCCCTATATTGTTTGATGCTAGCAAATGCACTGAAAGGTAGGTTATTTTGGATGCTCTTAGAAGACAATTCCCAGCGGGAACATTTTACATCATTTGGATTAGTCACCATGGTTTAATGGCACCAAATTTCAGCTGTTTTACCTCTTTTTCAAAAGAGAGAGAGAAGCCATTTTCCATGCATAAAAATGGTGATAATATTATCTGGCAGATGTTGCCTAAATGTATCCCTGCTTCAAAATGTTGCATGATCACAGCTACTCCATAATGGTAAATAATCATTTCAATGTGTCCATGCTAATGAGCTGAGTATTGACTGTTTCCACCCTAATGTACAGTATTCGCTATTCGTTTGATGCTGCTGCTACTTCGTTTTAATGGTTAGTGATAGCATCATTAGGTAGGTTGTGTATATAGTGAAATCTTGCTTTTAATCATTTTGCAATTATTTTGCTGGTTTCAGCTTCCATAAGTAGAGTAAACTGAGGCTTTTTTTCATGGTGGCGGTTCTGTTATGATCAAACAGCATACAATGCAGGGCATGATCCAACCATCTGTTCACGTGGATCTCTTCCCGTTAGAATGGCTCACTGAACCTGTTTGGAAACAACTACAAAAGAGAATGGAATTGGGCCGAAGAGAGGTAAGAGGAAATGCATGTCTAGGTGAGAGAAAAGAAAAAGATATATTTTATTGGGCAGTGACAAAATGAATAAGTGGGGATGGGGTTAAACAGCCAGGTCAGGCAGAATCCACCATCTCTCTGTTTAACCCCTCATATGGTTCTTTAAACAACAACATGAACGTGTCCTAAAATCCCACTTGCTTTGGACGTATGTAAGGAAATTCCTTTTCAATGGAAATGAGGACTCCTAAAAAGCCTCCCCTTCCTTCTGCATTAGGGACCTTTTAGTAATCACCTACTGCCACTCATAACCTTTTCCCTGGTAGGTTGGCTAGGCATGGGAGTGATTAACCAACTGTTAACTAGCTTTGACTGTTATATCATTATTGGCAATCAATCAATCAATCAATCAAGAGGGGGGAGGCAGGGGCGTCGCGACGACGCGCGACACCCCTGAGCGGGGGCGCGCGTCACCCTTAAGGGGGAGGCTCCGCCCCCGCGCGTGACGTCACGCGCAGGAGCGGAGCGCCCTCCCCGCTCCGTTTTTGGCTCATTTTGGAGCCAAACGGACCCAGGGGAGGGCGGGCGGGCCCACCTCCACCACAAAAATGTAAGTGAGGGGCGCCGCGCGTCACCCCTATACGCGCGACGCCCCCCGGCGGCCCGCCCCCCCCGCTTCCCCCTGTCGACGCTAGTGGGGGGAGGACCTGGCCACTTTTATCCACGTCCCGCCAGCATCCAGTTTTTGATTACTGCAAAGCTCTTTAGGCCGAACTGCCACTGACATTCAGAAGTTCAGAAATTTCAGCTAGTTCAGAATATAGTGGCAGGGATGTTAACTGATGCTAATAGAAAATAGTATATATTGTCAGTAGTTAAAAGCTTCAGTAGCTACAAGTTTGTTTCCAGGTGCAAGTCAAGTTACTGGCTTTGACCTATAAACCTAAATATCTTGAGTATTTGAAGGACTGCTTAATTCCATATCAACCTGCCCAACATTATTTATTATGTTCTTCATTTTAGGTGTTTCTCAGTGTACCCTGCACTTCTGTCCCTGACCGTTGTTGGTTTTAGTTATGTTGAAGGTTACCTACACAATCAAATCTGAGAGGCAGAGTTTAAATATGTCAAACAAACAAAATTAAAATAATCACTTAAATGCAACAATCTCTTTACGAAAAAGAAAAAATAATAATAATCTGGTAATGAACTTTGTCAGAATCTTTACAAAAGTCCAGGAAAATGGAGTCTACTGCATCATCCCATCCTCATAAGAAGTTTGCAATCAAAGGTCTGTTTAATACTGAATAAAAAACAAAACAAAAGCATGATTAATACAAATGCACTTCTGTCAAACAGTGAAGTGTGAAAATATCTAATTCTTACATCTAATCCTAGTAGTATTTTATCTAAAGTACTCTTCCTATAAACTCCAAAGCCATTTTCCTTGACTGAAGAAGTTCCATGTAGGAGTTCCTCTAGCCAAATGATGTCTTCCTCTGGTAAATCAACAAAGAACATGTGGTGATTAAGAAATTCTTATCAGTCCTAGGCTCTTTCAAGTGCTGTTTTATAGAGGGAAACTCCTCCCACTGAACTCCTCCCACATTTTGCTTTGGCACTGAAGCTAACCAGGACAAGCCGTGTTGTAGCTACGCCCTGCGTGAGGGGGAGGCAACATAAAAAATGTTGCCCCCTGTGACATCACTTCTGGAAGTGATGTCACCCGCCCCGCCCCTGTGACATCACCGCCATGGCAAAAAGGTGCCTGGGGGTGGGCGGGTGGTGGCATCCTTTCTAACTGCCACCCACCTGCAAAGACGCTTCTATGCCCTCCAATCTCTTGTCGCCGCCACTGCCATGCCGCCACCAAATTGCCGCCAATGCGGTGGATTTGTCGCCTCCCCACTTGTCGCCCAGGGCGGTACCCCCCCCCCCCCGCCCTCCCCTAGCAATGCCTCTGAGGACAAGGTATATTTTACTATAGTAAAATAGAGAGCTGGTCTAGGAGGATCCTGTAAAACACTCACATAAGCACTGATGCCCTCCCCCACACACACATAAACGCACGGACGCACGCGCATGCATACACATACACCAAGACTACCGCGAGGTTTACAGCAGCAGATGGAGTAGCAGTGACTGTAATTTGTTGCCTAAAAAAGCTCATGCCATAATAAACTAATTAATCCCTAATTAATATCATTTTTGTTTTAACACTTGGATAGTCAGATATACAACATCTTCCCATAGAATGCATGTTTGTCTTCAATTCAAATTTATATAAGTAATCTAAAAATAGACACATCATGTGTTGCCTCTTTCTGCAAAGGCAGAATAATTGCAAAAGGTGGCGTGGAACATACAGATGTGAGTCTTAAAAGCATTTGTAAATGTCTGTAAATGTAGCTAGAAGACCCCTAGAAGACAAATCTTGTTATTTATAACCCTATCTTTGTGGCGAGCATTCATTGCTAACTTTCATTGCACTATGTCAAGTGTGTCTTGCAATAAATGCTGGCCATTTGCACTTTCCTTTTAGAAAGCACTTTGAGGCAAGAGCTTGCGCACTCAATGTGAGTACATATAACATATAAATAAAATGACATTTGCTTTGGCATTTATTTTTTCTTCTGTAGCTGTCTGAAGAGGAAATGTGATTTTTTTTCTAACTTGTGGCATTGTTCAGACATATTTGGTGAATCATATATGGCTTGCTCACTGTTCTTACAATGTCCACCTCTTCTTCAAGTTCAAAAGTTCACACATTTTTGGTCCTCTGTTTCAAGGAAGTCTACAATTACTTCCCAAAGTAGGATTCCTGATCCTCATTCCTTACAGAGAATTATATGCTATGAACAGTACTTAAGAAAACATAAGCTACAATCCTGTATGCCAGCAGTTCCCAAACTTACCCCAGTCACAGCGCCCTTCTTGCACAGCACCCTGTTGCGGTGGCACCTTCACCTGGCTCTCCCAGGTGCCTCTATGCTCCATCTTGAATCGCGCAAAATTCTCTTGCAAGATCTCATGTGATTCAAAATGGTGGTGCCCAGGAGAACTGGTAAGACACCCCTGTGAGTTTGCTGCGGCACCCTTAGGCATGGTTTGGGAAACACTGCTGTATGCATACAATATGAACCCAATGGGACTTTTTTTCCTGAGGTGATATGCATAAGATTGCACCAAAGATAACTGCATGGGTTAATCAATTATTTCCCCCCCCCCCATTTCATAGGGCATTGAGAGATTGCAGCCACTCCGCCACTTCCCTTGCTCTGCCCAACACACCTGAGGCAGGTCAGAGTTAAAATCACCTCGGATTGGTGCTCTTTACCCTGGGGAGGAGCGAAGTCAATGTTTTTGCACTCCATGTTGCCTACTCGGTATTTGGAGCTTGGGAGGCACTGCAACCCATCTCACCCAGCCTATGGATAGTCTGAGATTAGCTGGCCACCTTTAAGGGGCCGGGTAGGAATTTTTTGTTTCTCACCTGATTGGCACTTGGTGAGAAGTATTTTCACCTGCCCCAGACTGTTCCTGAGTTATGGTTAGTCAGGTTGGTCACTTTTGGCAGGTATAGTGTGGAACAGGGAGTAGGATTAGGGATTTGGTATTGCACCCTAAATTATGTAAGGGCCAAAGGGGAAGCCAGTACTGATCTCATGAGGCTACCTGGCTCAGGGATGTTGGCTGGTGAGCCCTTGGGCCTAAGTTGCAAAGCACACCCTAAAGGGCTATCCAGTTTGGGACGGGCTGTCTTGACCCCCATTCCAGGGGTTGGTTGGGATAACCAGGGGTTGGCGAGCGACAATCTCTGGTTGGACTCGGAGCCAGGGTGCTAACGCCCAAAGAGGAATTGTGGCAGTTGCATCTGTCTCTCCCAGGGTAGGTGCCTGCACTAAAGGGGGAGGAGTTTAATAGTTAAGGCCTGCAGCAGGATTTGCTTGAACTGGTTTCAACAAACTGTATGTGTCTCGTGTCATTTGTGGGCTGTACTAGAGCAATGCAAACTTGTCAAACATAATCAGTTAATCCATTGTAGAAACAGGATGGAAATCCATTGCTCGGCAGTGTCATACAACTAAAATATTACTTGGCATTGGGAATGCTATGAAGGTTAGAGGAAAATACAGTGGCGAGCAATCACGTGTCGCCGCTGGTTGCCCTGCCCCTCCCCACACACTGAAACTGGGGTGAAAAATTGCTGCCCACTGATTGGGTGGGCCATGATGGGGGAGGGGGAGAGCTTCGTGTGTAGGCGAGCTTGCCTGTCTACCGTGCAGTCTCTTCCGTTCGTTGCCCCCCCTCCCACCTGCCCTTCATTCAGTCTGAGATTAGCTGGTTGTCCTTTAGGGGAGCTGGGTAGGATTTTTTTCCTGTCAGCCTGACTGGTTCTTGGTTGGCAATTTTTATTTATTTATTTTTTTGCCTACCTCAGACTGGCTTTGTGTGTGTGTGTGTTTGGTTACCTTTTTCCCTCTTGCTCCTTTATTCCATTTGTTCACTTTAGGCAGGTGTCACGTGGGCCAGGTAGGCAAGAGTTGACTGCTTGGTGACCATTCTAAGGACAGCAAGGTTAATGGGTGAGCCAGGACCAATCAGACAATACTTGTCCAGATTGGTGAAGCTGGCTGACAAGCCCTCTGGCTGGATGCAGAGACAACTGCAAGGCTTGGCCTGTGGGAAGGGGCGCAGTCTGGCTGCCTCTACCCTTTTGGGTTGGCCGTGGTAAGCTCACCCTATCTTTGATGGAGTGTAGCTTTGAGTCAGGTGGCTATCCCTGTTGATTTTTAGACTTATTGGGGGTCATACCACCCTCTGGAGGGTGTGGGAGACCCGCGGACCCCCAACAGGCCTCTTGAAACCCACTTCCAGTTTACTTCCAGGTTTCACTGAACACTGGAAGTAGGCTTCAATTTGCCTTGGGCAGCCATTCCGAGGCTTCCGGAGATCCGCTGGGGGGGGTGTGGGTCCCCTGCACCCTCTTGAGGGCAGCATGGCCCCCAGTAAGTCTAAAATGTCTAAAATGCCCCTTTTGTCCCCGGCAGCACGATCCTGGAGTGTCATCGCTGCCATCGGGGATCGCAAGGCTCTTAAGGGGGCAGCACCAGCTCCCACCTGGCATGGTGGGTCACGACCCACCACTTTGAGAACTCGTGCACTAAAGGCCAAGTGTGGGTAGATATATTTTGCTGATCGGCACAATAATTTGCAGCTTGTACTACTATGGTGGACTATTGATGCAAAAAGAGCAGTATGACATACCTTACAATAGATGCATATTATTATACTGTTCAAATAAAAGACTTAATTCTAGTATAATACTGATCTATATTTTCTAAAGCTATTCCATGATGGTGACATATAAGGAAAAAAGCATATTGGGGGAAAATGAGAAAGTACCATAAAGGTGGGGACCAAAAAACTCAAAAATGGAAAGGTTGTGCCAAAACAAATGATTTCAACTTGCTTAAAAATACATGGGGACTTCTTCAAATATCACAAGGGATAAGTCATTACATGTTGCAGGTTCATACATCACTGCTCCTTGCTGTCACGATGAAAAATAGGACTTTTTGTTTACTTAAAAATTTGAAATGCCATGAAACTATGCTTGAAAAATGAGGCGGGAAAAAATCAAGTGTCTTCCTATTTGGGGGGAAAAATGTTATTTTTATCAGTCCAAAGTAGAGAGGAGGAGGAAGAGGAGGAGGATCTTGTGCACTCATGAAAAATGACTGATTTGTGTTTACACAAGAATAATAATCATAATCATGGGGAATAAAGAATGTAGCAGTGGGAAAGGAAACTGATGACAATAGGAACAAAGAATAAGGGACTAGACCTTCAGATGACCCACTATAGGGTCCCAACAGATAGCTAATGAATAAAAGAAAGGTGAAACTAAGACCATATTTCATGAAAGTATGAGAGTCCCCAATAGGAATCCATCTGTTTATAATAAAAATGTACCCTTAGGAATGGGTGTTTAATCGTTCCTGTTCATGATTTAAAGAGGAGATCGCAGCAATAAATCAGTGTGATGATTTTAGGGGGTTCACTTTATGAAATATTATACAGTACTTTTTTTTGGCAATTCATTTGGTATGGGATCATTTTTTTTAATGATCAGAAATATCCATCTGTGGAGGGAGATTAATCTTCATTTCTTAAATTCATGTTTATTAAACTAATTTGCTTGTAGTGATGAGATTAATCTGATAGATGCATTTTAAAAATCTGTGTAATAGTAAGTGTATCAGGGCTCATCTGGTAAACATAGAATGCACATAGCCATGTGTGTGTTCCTGCTACACTGAATATTTACACACACTCAATCATTGTTGAACAGATTTGGATATATGTGCATAATAATATTAAATTGCAACTCTTGTTGAATAATTATCTCTCACACTGGGTTTAAAAAAATAATTACTGTAAATCATGGAATCTGATAAAGGTTCAAAAGTACAAAAAAAGGCACCCAGTTCAGTCTTCGGCATTAGAAAGTAATCCTCCTATCCAAACTATATTATGCCATTTTCATATCCCCCCATTTTCTGGAACACTCATATGAAGAGAATTTCATAACTCATGTAAATATTGTCCTGTTGCCAAACCACTCTTTTGGAATATTTTTTTCTTGATTTCTATGCTCCCACTGTAAAGTCCAAAGGAACCGTTTGTCATTTGTAGCAGAGCCAGATTCATTTGTCCTGTAGTGGCCCTTAGGGCACCCAACTTGTCCCATGGGAAAAGCTCCATATCGAATCGGTTGGACAGGCTTATGGGGCTCATGGGTGAAGGGGGGGGGGTCAATAAAAGATGCTTACTGTAGCTGCTGAAACAGGTAGTTTATTAGCTTGGTTGCTACTGATGGTATCCTTGGTGGATCCTTCTACCCAAGCCTTTTTGGCCCTGCTTTCCCCTGGACAATCCTTTCTCACTGGGATGACCATTGCCTGCCTTTTTCTCTGGCCAGTCAGGTCTATCCTCAATCAGAGTGCAGACTGCCAGTATGAAGAACCACCTCCCTGAGGCCAGATCCAATTTCCCCTAAAACAACAACAACAAAAAATTGTTGTTTTTAGTAAAATATCCTAGGCCTATTTTTATTCTATTTCCGTATTTGTAATCACTGTGAACAATACTACTTTGCTTCATCTGGTCATTGTGCTAGATCCTGTACTTAGAGCCCAATCCTAAGCACGTTATCCAATGACGGTGTGCCTCCCATGCTGGCACTGAATGCAGTAAAGCAGTCAGTGCCAGTCGCAAAAGCCTCCCTGACAGCGCTCTGCTGGGGACACTAGCAGGAAGACCTGCGCCTTCCCAGTCGCACCGGAGGAACTCTGGATGCGCGCCGGGAAAGGTAGACCAGTGGGAAGGTGGGGGGAGGGCGGAATAAGGGCAGGGAGGGGGCAAAACTGGGTGGAAGGAGACAGAACAGGGGCAGGGAGGCTGCGAAAGGAGGAGGACCTGTCGCGGAAGACCCACACCGGATCCTATACCCCTTCCCTGCAGCCTCCCACCCCTTTTCTCTGCTTGGACATATGCTAGCAAACCTGTGGCTATGAGGCTTACACAGGGGTAAGGGTTTAAACTTCCCCTTTCCCTGCAGAAGCCTTCTTGTCCCACACCACCACACACCCAGTCGCAGGATGCAGCGACTGTCATTTTGCCGATGCTACGATGTTGGGCGGGGTGTGTGTGAGTAGGATTGGGCTCTGTGTTGTTGTTACAGTGCCTGGTAGTATCAGCAAATAAAAAACCCATGTTCCATTATAAAATTGGGGAAAATATCAAGCAGTAACATGCTGCCAGCTATGTTAATTACACTACAAGCAATACACTTGATGAATTCTCTTAATTTCACTTGATTAGAAAATATTTTATATGCAATAAATGTATCGTATCTAAAATCTTTGGAAACAGTTGCGAAAATGCTAAGCAGATAAAACTGGTAAAATTAATATATCACTTTCCACCCGGAGATATGACTATGTATAATGCATCCTAATGAATGGATACCATAGCTAAGATGAATAAATGGTTGTTTATAACCAAAAGATGGTCTCAGCCACAAACATCAATTCATAAAATTCATCTTATATTGATGCATTACTCTTGAAACTGCTGACCAAGGTCATTGTGCAGTCACTGTGCGAGCAGAATGGAATAATTGTTAAATGCATTTTTCAGCAGTTATATAAAGGGAGAGTCATGGAGCTAGTATGTGTGTTTATGCAGTCTTTTTCATTTTGTGTGGCTCTTGTTTACTTTGCTTTGTATCTTTTAGTGTGTCATAAAATCTTTAATTAACCAAACCTAGACTTCAGAGTGTAGTACCTCATAAAAGGCATAGAAGTACAAATTTGCTTTTGTGTGTTCCATTGCACAGTGTCAGGAAGGACAACATGTTTAGGAAATAATAATCGTATCTCCATCTTCAGAGATGACAAATGAATGTCAAAGACTCTAATCATGATTTCACAAGGTTCATATCCAAACTAATGAAAAAACGAGATTGTGGGAAACTTTGTAATTAAGAACCAATGCCCAATGGTTATATTATAGATATGAGAAATCTTCACATATAGTTTTGATAGACCAAGTTAATTGCACATGGGAAACATACAAATCCCACATAGGCCCAAAGGAAGAGTTAAAGTAGCAATGAGGATATAGATGAAACATGGGCTCAGGGCCATGAGCCCTGCTCTTGTAAAACCCCAGTTCGTGTCAATAGGACCTTTTCAAGAACATCAGACGTGAGACAGCACCCTATGTCTACTGGAGGGATGCAGGCAGTAAAAAAAAATGGTGGATAGAGAGGCATTCTGGAATTACTATCCATAATAATGGACATGCCTTCCATATGTAGAACTCATACTTGAACATGGGAAGAGTCTTTTTATGGACTGATTGGGATGCCATTTCTAGGTTCAGTGTGTGTGAGGGGGTAGATTTCACAGGCAGTCCAATCCTACCTAAATCCCCACGTGACGATGCAGTGGCACCTGCGTGGCTTCTACTGC
This sequence comes from Plestiodon gilberti rubricaudatus, assembly GCA_026170595.1. Lineage (NCBI taxonomy): Eukaryota > Metazoa > Chordata > Lepidosauria > Squamata > Scincidae > Plestiodon > Plestiodon gilberti. The sequence continues at coordinate 47,060,530 of JANXHW010000002.1, forward strand.
ATTTCGTGGGAGAGTTTTGGTTGCTGGAGGTCTCCTCAGGATAAGGTAACATTTGGTCCCTTGTCCGGGGGTAAGCCTTAGCAACCGTTATGAGGCAACTCAGACTTGGGCCAGCTCAATCGTTGGCTCAAGTCCACATTGCTCCATGAAGGCGGAACAGGCCCAGGAAAGGGCTCGGGATTTGGTGTGCGCCGCCGCCAATCCCAACTCCCTCCAAGGCCTGATCCGCCCTTCTTCCCGCCCCATCACGGCCCTGTCCCGCCCTCCCCCTGTCCCATTCAACCCCATTCAAACCCCTCCTCATTTCCCTCCAACCAACTGCATGGGCTCACCTGCACTTCAGGTTGCCTTTGTGAATCCAAATCAGAGGGTTCACCAGCCACCCTTGCTGAGCCATCAAACATCTGACAAGTGGTTTACCCACTGCTTACCGACCAACCTACTTCTAAGTCCTATGCCTGCATGACATCTGCCTAAAGTAACCAAAAGGAAAAGGACATTAAACTACCTAAATACTTTCACATAAAATCACCAAACCCAGTCTGGGATAGGCGAACAAACTGCCAGCCAAGGCCAGTCAGGAAATTCCACAAAGGCAGCCAGCTAATCTTAAACTGAGCAGAGGGAAGGGTGGGTGGGGGTCACAAGCTGGAGCCGGACTGAGGCAAGCAGTGACAAAATGCTGCTAACCGTCACTGTGCTCTGCCCCCAGGTGGCAAAGGCACCAATCAGGAGCCTTGCATTTTGCGCCTCTGACTCACATGGTGTCCTTGAATCATGCGGCAAAAGCAGCCAGCATGAGAGAGGCTCATGCCACCAGGATTCTCCTTTGTCTTATGACATTTAATCTATTTAGCCATTTGCAAAAATATTCAATTGCTTTCAGTCTAATTAATATCGCTCATTAATTTGATAGAGTTGAAATTACTTTCTCAGCTACAAAGGGTGCATTGAGACAGGGCTGCCACCTTGTTCACCTAGCATCGCTACCTGCAATGCACAGCCTTTTCCCCTCATTCTACATACTGGCAGCACCCAATGAGATAGTGAAGTTCCATTCATCCTAGGGCTGCCAATGGAGTTTGTTTTATCTTTATCACATTGAAAAATAGCCATTTGGGAGCTCCCGGGTTCAGCAGGAAGTATCTCCTTTTTATGCTGCTCAAGCCTTCCATTTCGAATGCTACTTTCAATGATATGAGGAGATGAGAGAAACAATAATTAAGACAAATTTCCTTTAAATAGCCATTGGCCTCTTTTTGAAACTTAATTTGGTTCTATTTGAGTCTCGGTGAAAAGTAAAGATTGCAATTTCATTGGTAATGATCTCACCACTGTATTATTTTCGTCTTTGTAATTGTGAAGAGGCGAGACAGGCTAAGCCATGTCTTCTGTGATCATTATGGTTTGCTGCCGGTGCCTGCGTGTTGGGCAGCACAAGAGACTCCAGCCACTGAGATGTGCCTGAGCTGTACCATGACAGACGTCAGCCTGATGTGACTGAATGCTCCTCAATACAAAAATAAATCCCTCTATTTAGAAAATTGGGGGCTGGTTCAGATAATTCTTAAAGCACTGAAGCAGCCCCACAAGCAGCATGCGCTCATGGCACATGCACATCCTGAACCCTCCCTTGTGCCCAGACCAGTTTCCTGAATCATGTAGGGGTGGTGTGTCCGGACGATCCCTCTTCAGATGCTAGTTTTAAAGTAGTCAAAGCAGCACATGCATGGGGTGGTTCCGATAAATGGCTTCCCCAAGCAATTAATGCCCCAATCCTATCCCCTGCCACTTGTGCACCAAAGCAGCTGTGCCATGGATACGCGCACTGTATCCTATGATGGGGCACAATCAGGAGGCCTCTTTGAGATAAGGGAATGTTTGTTCCCTTACCTCCATGAAAGCCTCCTGTTGCCCTATGGGTCTACTTGGATCTGCACCAGCTCTTTGGCTGGCACAAGTTCGAGTGGATCCATGCAGGCATGGCAAGGTGGGTGGAGTGCTTAGGATATTGGCAGCAATATCCTGCTGATAACCAACCCCTGACTGCCCCAATCCTCCCCCTCTCTGCCCCGTTACTCGCCCTCATTGCCCACCACCACTCCAACATAAGGGCACCGGGGGAACCAGAACTGCTCACCATTTGCAGCAGCGGCCCAGTTGGGTGCATGACGCCGCAAACCTCGCTGTGCTGCCAGAACATAAATTCAGAACATGAAACAGGATAGGGTTAGAGAGTTAGGAAGGTTACCTGGATGCAGGTAGAGGGGCCAGGACATGTGCATGCTGTGAATGCATACATTCTTACAGCACAATCCTATCCGACTTACACCACCAGTGTATGCAATGGGGGAGGGCAGGGCGGGAGGCTTTGTAGGGGAGGGGAGATTTAAATCCCCTTTGAATCGCCCTTTGGAGGGGATTTGAATCCCCTTTCCATTCTGGGGCCTCCCATTCTCGCTGCACCACTGGTTACACCGGTGGTGTAAGATGGATAGGATTGCACTATCAATGAGGTCATTTCAGCTCTTTAGATATCCTCCAAACTGGCCAAAGGAAACAGATTGGAACATTAAATGTTTAATATGGAGGGATTTAAAATAAAAATAAAAATGAAGCAGCATTCAATCAGTCCCAGTTGTGGTCTGATTGATAATCCCAGACAGAGGTTTACCACCTCAGTGAGAATTTAGGTCTGAATGCAGGACTGACCTCAGGCACTGGTATTGTTGGGCAGCTGCTGAAGGCTTTGATCCCTCAAAAGGACCTACTGCTGATCTGTGAGACTAGAGAGATTGCAAACATTCTACAGGGGAGCTTGAAAAATTGAACGCCCCTGTTTGACTCTTTGTGAACAGAATCAGGATGAGCATGAAAGTTTGAACCTTTGTGAGTGACTCACTGGATTGCAAAGGTTCTTTTTCATCCAAACCTTTGTAAGCAATTGATACTCCGAAAGGTCTGAGCCTTTGCAAGTCATTGAATTGATGGTTTGCAAGGGCTTCAGTGTTTGTGGACATCCGCTTGGAACATGGTCAAAACTTCAACTCAGCTTCAGGCCAAACACTGGGATGCTCATACACATATGTCCCTATCTGAGACTACATCTGTGCCCATAGCCATTGTACGTTGGCAGTAAAGCAACTTTGGGGTCCCACCCAGGTAAAGGGGACCCACGGAGGGCAGTTTGCTGAGAAACCATTCTTGCCTGAAAGTACCTGATGCCCAAAGCTCTATTGAGTATTGGGGTCTAAATTTAGCAGAGTAATAATTATTATTTAATGCATTTCTTTATTTAAAGAATGTATACCCCGCCTTTCTCACGACAGGGCAACCAAGGTGGTTTACAGGATTAAAAGGTGTTCAAAGAATACAAGTACCATAAAACTGTTTAAAAAGAAGGTAATTAAAACAAATGACAGCAAATGACCCACTTTAGTACTTAAGGAAGAATGTCCCACCACACTGGCTGCTTGCATTATCAGGCGCACAAAAAAGAAAGAGACGTAGGCTATCTTTAAAGTTCAAAGGAAAACGTTTACTCACGGTTCCTTGATAATTCATATGTACAGCATCTGGTTATGACCAGAGGTTCCTATTACTTATGAGAACCGGAAGTCCTAGGTTGCTGCTTCCCCTTGCATGTATGTGTGCTGGGAAAGGGCATAGGTCCATTCACCTTGGAGGTCAGGAGGCAAGACAGAGGCTCGTGGAAAGGGGCAGGAAAGAAATAGGGTCAGGGAAGCCACACCTCCCACAGGGACCACAAAGAGCACAGGTAGATGACCTGAAGTGACCAGACATTATACTTCCCCCTTGTGTGTTCTGCAGTGAAGTTGCTCTAGTCCCAACAAGCTCAATTATTTTCAGCACATTTCAAGAAGCCAAAATGCATGTTTTGCACCAAGCGCATCCGTTTGAATTAGAAACCACAAGGTGAAATCAGTGCAGTGCTCCCCCGTGTTGGGCTAGACATTTATTTGAATGGACAAAACTGCCAATTGTGTTCACAAATACGTGTGCTTGAATCCAACAGAACATGTGTCTGTAAATCAGGTTGGTGTTCAAGCAATAGACAGGAAACCAAATCCTCAAATTGCTTCACCCACAAAAGCACTATTAAATAAGGCTTTAGGGAGCCATTTTCCTACAAATTTGCAAACACTTACTTACCTGGCTCACTTAGCCATGGCTGATATTTATTGAGGTGAGACCTGTACTACTTTATAATGACATGTTAACTACATACTGTCTGGCTTCCAACCAGTCACTGAACTCTACAGAGAATGAAAGTGACATGAAGCACAGAGATCTAGCACTAGAGATCGTCCTTAGTGAATATTTATGCAGAAAGGTTGGCAGAAAGTATTTGGTGACATGCTAAGGCTATAGAACTGGCAGGCTCTGTCTATGCTAGGCATGACGGGGGGAAATTTGGGCAAGATTGTTAGAGTGGTGTGAGGTGACAAGAGCAGATATGAAGACTCACACATACTGCTAACAACATGGGATTTGCTTCCTGGAAAGATCTTTCACTGCCTCACTGCATGCAACCTCCAGGTTTTAGAGGTAGCCCATCTCTGAATGCCAGGTGCAAGAGAGTAGCAACAGGACACAGGTATTTTGTTATCTTGTGTGCTCCAAGAGGTATCTGGTGGGCCACTGTGAGATACAGGAAGCTTGGCTAGATGGGCCCTTGGCCTGATCCATGAGGGCTCTTCTTATGTTCTTATGAATACAGAAATCAAGTGGGTAGGGCCAATTATGTAAATTCTTCCAATGCCAAACAGGGATGGAGGATACCAACCGATAGAAAGGACCAATGAAATGGATTTCCCTCTACCTCAAAATGAGATTCCAGGATCCAAGTTCATACTGCAGCAGCATGGAATGGCATCATAAGGACGTGGCTCCTGTGGCACTAGCGGGTGTGTGGATGGAGTCCTACAGAGGCAAGCTGACAAGGTAGCAAGGTGAAACAAGACACTCAGAGCCCAATCCTATCATTTCCCCCACCATAGCATGCAGCCCTGCCAAAATAGGCTGTGCTGTATGCTACAGTTGGGGTGGGGGCAGATCGGGAGGATTGGGACGGGAAAGGGAAAATATTTTCTCTTACCCCTCCGTAAGCCTCCTGATTGCCAATGACTCTCCTCAGACCTGCAGCAGCCTTGTAGCTGGAGCAGGTTCAAGGAGACAAAGGGGGCATGTTGGGAGGCTAGGAAGGGGATAGCATTCAGCGCAAGTCACCTGCACTGGGTACCACTCCTCCGGCATCCGACACATCTCCCACCCACCCCGCATTCTGGCCTTCCCTGCCCTCTTCCACCCTCCCCACTGACTTACCTGAGTTGGTGGGCCTTCCTTGCCCCACCACCACAAATAAGGCAACTCTGGCCTCTTTGAGGGAATTCTGAAAGCGCATGTCTTTGTTTGCAAGAGCCGTAAAGGCGCTACTGCTGCCAGAATGCTAGTTCCGGCAGCAGTAGCACCCAACAGGATTGAGCTGTAAGGCTGCAAGCCTATATGCCTTACTGGATCTTACTGTGGGAATAAGTTCTATTAATTTTAATGGGACTTACTGTTGAGTAGATACGCATAGGGCTGTATTATAAGGCTAAGGACAGCAAGCCTGTTACTTAGCAAAATCTACCTGCAACTGGTCATAATTCTGTCATATCTTAAAACTGATTAGTTTGTAATTGGCCTCCGCCCGTTTGCTTTAAACCACATAAAGCAAGAGATGCAGGGCTAGTGTCAGGGGTCAGACAAATTGGGCATCAGCAGGGACCCCAAGGCCTTTAGAAGATCCATGGCAAGCCTCAAGGCCCTGTCTAATGCCTGATTCCTTGAGATGAAACGGGATAGCATTCGCTGAGAAGTGCTTAAGCCGTTGCATCCAGAGTCACCCCCAGTAGCGTAGCTGGACTTGCGCCAATGGGGTGATGGCGGGGCAATGCTCTAACGCAATAATGGCTCTGATCTGTTTGGCTCCGGATCAGGGCCATTCCGGAGGCTGGGCAAGCTGGCGATGATGTGTCGCCCTGCCCACCACCCCATTGGCGCGGGTCCAGCTATGCTACTTCTCCCCAGCCCTTGTGGGAACTTACATTGGTGGCAGTGATAGTAGCAGCCCAGACAGCTTTTCAATAACTGCCCTTAGTTTCTCACCAAAATGCAATGTATAATTGTGATGCAGGTGTAATACATTACCTTATTAGTTAAAAAAAATGGTGGCCACCAAGGAGCACTCTAGACTGCTGCTACCCCCCAAGGTAACCCCCCACTGGGGTTTGGGGGGCCCACGTAAGGGGTTGAGCCCCCACGAACCTGGAGCCAGGTCTGATTGGATGTGCTTGGACCAAATGAGGATCTGAACCCAAGTCTAGGAGATCCTACCTAGACCAACACGTTAGCACCATACTGGTCTTAGTTGTGTGTGTTTTTTTCGAATCCATTCCAATGTTTGGTTTGCCTCTTTCATTTCTTTTTGATTGTGTCAAAGTGACCTCTGCTATCAACTGGATTGGGATAACTCCTTGAATGCGAAGTCTCTCCTGGATCACCTGAGATCCAGATTAATAACCTGTAAGAAAAATGTTCACAGCCCAATCAGTTTTTATGTCCATGTGCTTTACCTTGCTTTAGTACCACTACAAACACCTCACGCTTTGAAAATATACAATATCCTTTTCCTCTCAAATGACCCCTCTGTTAACTAGTACATCTGAGTATGCCTCTGCATCCAAAAACCTAAATCAAAAACATACAGTTTTAAAGGTCCCCCATTTTTAACTTGGAATTGATAACATTAAAGTTGAAAGAAGTTTGGCTGTAGGAAGGCCCTGGTAAATGTGGATGCAACCAGGCCAAGTTTTTAAATACATTATCTCTTTGAGCAGCAGCATGCATGGTCAGCAGGTTGCTTGAAAACATGTGCCACTTATTTCGGGTTGCTTTGATGTTTTAGTGGGGGGAGTTGCTCAGAGGAGCTCCACTGGCATCATTAAACAGCTTTTGATTTAAATGCTAAAAGCAAAACCCAAGAATTGAAAGGCAGACAAACAGAACCCTAGCTGTTATATATACATTACGGGAGCTGGGGTTTTACCCGGGTTAAGGGAACAACAGTTCTCTTTCCCAGAGGAGACCATTAGGATATATATATATATATATATATATGGCCCAGCAGGCCTTGTGCGCCTGCACGAGCCTGGGTGACTGCGTCCCGGCCTCTGGCCAGGCTCGCGCAGGTGCACAAGGCCTGCTGCTCCCCCCCCCCATTTTTTGTTGTTTTGCAGGTATTCATCCTGGTTTGGGTGGATGTGACAAGGCTGGGACAGACACCCGGAAAACGGGACAAATGGTAAGCCTAGGTAAGTAACATGTGGCCAGCTGCACAAAGAAATGCATAAAGGTTGCATTTTTAGGAACATAAGAAGCTGTCATACTGACGATCCAATTCTATTAGGGCCTTATGCCACTGAGCGTTCTAGAGGTGTAAGACTTTTTACAGCTGTCACAAAATGTGACAAGCCACTTGGTGAAGCCTGGCGGCCACCACAGATAACAAGTGGCAAGGTCCACACTCCAGCAGACCAGGGAAGACTGCAAGCACTGATAAATCAGAGCAGGGGGTTGGAGGAAGGCAGGCAGGGATGGGAATGGGCCAGCTATAGAGCTGGCACAGGGCTGGGTAGACCCAGCAGCCTGGCATGGGCTTACCCCCGGGCATGGTAACAAATGTTCCCTTACCCCAAAACACCCCTGCGGGATTCAGTGGGCAACACGTCGGTGCTGCTGTATTTCCACATGGAGAGTTAAGTAGAATTGGCTGTGCGTCAGACTATGGGACCATGGAGCTCAATATCATAAACACTGACTGGCAATGGCACATCCAAGATGGCGGTCTTTCCCAGCCCTGCCTGAAAATGCTGGGGATTGAACTTGGGACCTTTTGCACAAAAGTATGGGCTCTACTACTGAGAAATTGTCCTTCCCCCTGTCTGCACTTTTTCATACAGTCCATGATTTTATCTTCTGCAATATAACTTCATCAAATACTTTATTGACATTTAAATGGCTGTAATTTAGTACCAATTTTCAGGTTGAAGAAAGCAGGAAAGACATCTATTTACCTCAACATGAGTATTGACAGACATCCGTTAATGACTGAGCTGTGTATGGCAGCTGTCATGAAAAGCACCCCACTCCTGAGGAAGCCCCCCTTAGACCCCCTAAATGACCGCATTCTGTGTACACTGAGGCTGACCTAAGAATCAGCCTGTCACATCTTCCATTCTGTCCAGAGCTTTGGGTCACACATAGCCTTTCTCCTCTCAAATGTACGTGACTGGTTGCTATCACCAGAGCCACAATAGCCTTGACTGAGACCTTCCTGGATCCTCCTCACTGTGTTTAGCTCACATCTAGTCATTGTTCAGCTGACTCAGGAGTGGTGTAGACTTGACTCTAATGACTTGGACTCGAGTTGGACTCAAGTTGCATCAATGACTTGACTCAAACTTGACTCGGCAATTATAAAAGACTCGAAAGACTCGACTCAAGCCTTTTAGGACAAGTCCAATTTTATTCAGGTTTAAACCCATTTTCCCCATTAAATAGATAGGGACTTGCAACCAAAGACTTGGGAGTTGGGGGCAAAGACTTGGGACTTGACATGAGACTTGGACCCAGAGACTTGGGACCAAGACTTTGAGTTAGAGACTTGATCCACATCCTTGGAAACTTGAAAGTTCATTCATTTCAAACCAGCTATCAGAGCTTGAGGGGACTAGTCTCCCCCAAATGGGATATAAGAGAGATTCCCAGCTGTGTTAAGTTGCGAGATGCCAGCCAAGCCAGGATGAAAGCTGTGCTGGACGGGGTTAACTCCTCAGAAGATTTGCCACGGTGATGCTGAATTGCAATATACTATTTAAGTCAGGGAAGTCTTCATTAGAATCTCTTTTGTCTCTATTTTGAATGTTGCTTCTTGATCTCAAGTACAGAATTTGACTGCTTGTTTATTCCTTGTCCCTTTTTACTTCCAGTAAACCTTTCCCTTCATTTGAATTAAAACAAACCTGTCTAGATCTTTAAAACAAAAGCATAGTCTGCTCCCATCTCTATAGCCTTTTTCAGCTATGGCACTACCCAGGGAAAGTTTGAATGTGCTGTGATTGTACAAGGATGTGGGTGAGGGAGGGAGAAAATTGCATCAAGGACGTTGGTCACGATGCCCCCCTCTGTCTCCCTCCACAGGCAACTCAGCAAGAGAGCTATCAGTTGACATACAGACTCAAGCTTGTACCATGGCCTCATTCATGGTGCTAGTAGCAATGAAAAGAGTACCTGATACATGTATGACCAGAGTCGGCCTTGGGAGAAGTGGGACCTGATTGGAACCATTTTTTGCAGGGCTCCAGGTTCACAGCCAAGGTCTTTAGAATCATAGAGATGATGATGATGATGATGATGATGATGATATCAACAACAATAACAACAACAACAACAGTATTTATATACCGCTTTTCAACAAAAAGTTCACAAAGCAGTTTACAGACAAAATCAAATGATTAAATAGCTCTCTGTCCCAAAAGGGCTCACAATCTAAAAAAGATGCAGAAGAACACCAGCAAACAGTCACCCAAAAAGACACTGTGTAGGGGGGCAGTTACTCTCCCTCTGCTAAATATAAGAGGAACACCAATTGAAAAAGTGCCTCTTGCCTAGTTAGCAGGGGTTTATAGACTTTGTATCTCTATGGTAGAGTATATTATATAGGGTACTACTATAAGGATACTATAGGGTACCCTATAGTACTATAGGGTATTACAGACTTTGTATTTCTAGAATGGAAAGCAATCAAAGCATGCGCTTAAAAAAAAATGCACGTGAGTGAATGGACCAAACGGATCTATAAAATTGCATACCTGTAAGCCAGTAAACAAACAAAACGTGTAGATTACCTTTGAAAAGTAAATACAGTTGTTACAAAACCACCCTAGCGCCTTTAATGTGCAGGGCCCAACTGGAGCAATTCGTCCAATTGGCATAAAGTCGGTCCTGTGTATGACATAGTGTATTGAATGCGTGTTGCATTGATCTAATGGTGTGGAGTAGCACAGATCCATGAAGGTGAATGTAGTCCTTTTCAGGGGACTACGCTGCAGATAGCCACAACAGCACATTTGTGATTCCCCCCTCCCATGACAGTTCCCATGGGACCAGTATCTCAACTGGCTCATAACTGGATGGCAATCTAATACAGCTATTTCTTCTTCAAACACTGTGTCAGGAGATTACATTTCTACTTTTTTGTTCATAGATTTTTAGGATTGGAAGAATCAAAGACATGGTTGGGAAGTGACATAGATGGAGATGCTGAAAAGACAATGGCTGAGAAAGCCCTGCTGTTCATTAGGATCTCAATCGTGCAGCCTTGTGGATCAAACCCTTATTGTTTGCATGTTGTGCCCTGAGTTTGCAGGTGCTATTGTCTTTTGCACACTGCACAGTAACAATTTATCCCACAAATACCTAGAGCTGTATTTACAGCTACTTATTGCCTACAGAACAGAAGAAACATGTATTATCTTCAAGGCAGACTTAAAGATTACTAAACCATTTCTAAACAAGTCTAAGGAAAAAGAATGGTGCAGAAAGCAACTCTACCATCAACAGGCACTATATAATGTAATTATCAAAGAGTTTGTAGGGATTATGTGTATACACTTGGCATTTGACGATGTAATAATATTTCATCTTCAAAATTGCTTACAATTAACAAGTAAATGTAACACAAAATATCCTCTGACACAAGTACGTCTTGCAATAAATCATTTAAAATAAAATATTCAGTGTGTATCAGGCATAAGGACATTGCAAATTGCTCAAAACAAAACTATGCCAATTATTTTATTTCCTTTAATTAAGCAATTCAAATTCAGTGTTTGCAAACCAGCACACCAATCCTCTACAAAGTGGTTTCTGCAGAGAGTCAATGTTTCTGCCATCTCTGCGGAGCGCTTGAAATTTAAATTCCAAGCACAGTGCTTCAATAACACCATTTCTTACTGGACAGTTTAAATATATCTTATTTGTACCAGGGAACAGGAAAAGAAAAGAATAATCGATAGAAAGTTTCTTTGTTGTCAAATAAGGAAAAGTAAATTAATTTTGCCTTTGAATTATGTGCAGTTCAATTATACAAGTAAGTCTTGGCAACATTCTTTTTTTAATTAATGTTTTGTCAGATCATCAATCTTACTTTCTCCCTGTATACTAATACTCAATTTGTTCCATATTTACTAAAAAAAAAATCTACCTCTTCCTCTTTAGGAAGAATTCTCATCTAGTTTATTAAGATGTTTTTAAATGGTATAATAAAGGCATTCCTTGGGGGTGGAAATGTTGTTCCACACAATTTAATAATCATAAAAAAACCCCACAACCCTAGCGCAGTCTACAGAAAGCAGTGTGGTGAGATTATTTTACAAAGCACAGCAAATGCCTGCAACTGGTATAAGGGATTTTGTAAGTGATGTGATATGAATAACATGCCCAATATGATTTTTTTTTTTTTTTTAAAAAACACTCTTTGGATTGCAACCCTCTACCTTTGAGGCACATTTTTTTCCATTAAAATATAGAAGCAGATTATTATCTCTGACCTTTTATCACTGAGCTGGATAAGTACTGTTTCTACCTTCTAGACAGATAGCTTGACCATCACAGGGATTTGATTTTAGTATGGCAGTGGGTCTTAGCAAGGCTAAATTATATCATGGCTGAGCTACTTACTAGGGTCCCTCTCTGATAGACGTTTAAGCCGCTAACTCGTGAGGTTAGGTAGACCAGAACTAAACTAAATCAAAGAAACACAAAATTGGTAGTGAAACCAGAAAATAGCACAAGCCCTTTCAAATGTACCGCTCGGCAATGTATCTGAATGGCTTCTAGTATACAACCATAATATAGCTAATCCAGGGTGAGGCAACATTAGCTAAAATCAGGTTTGTGCTTACTTGTTTGTAGGACTTAAGACCCAATTCTATCCTTGATCTAGTGCACCTACACATATGCTGATACAAAGACAGCCCCACCAGTGTAGAAGCCCACATGCCAATGGATGTGCCATACATATCAGTGCAAAGCTGGAAAAATGCCAAACCCAGTACTAAAGCCCTGCCAGGGAGACTAAGGAAAAAGGGATTGTGCATGGCACAACTTGCAATGCCACAACAGCCCGGTTGGGAGGAGATGATTGACAAAGCCAACTTGTATGTTTCTTTTTCAAATGCTGCTCTATCACTGATACCATTCAATAAAAATCTAGACCGGATCACCCTTGTTTTCTCCTTGTTAACAGATAGGGATTCCTTCCCACTCTAGCTATTTCTGACCTCAGTTGGCCTCAGGGTAGGACTCTGTGGGGGAGGGGCCTCTCTGCTTCCAGAGCAGAAGTGTACATAGGGGGGTGGTCCGCTCCCAGGCGACAAGCAGGGGGCCTTCAAAATGGCGGTGGGGGGTGAGAACCACGCCGTTTGGCCCACCCTACGCCTCTGAAGCAGTCCGCATCGGTGGTGGTGGTGACGTCACTTCCGATAGTGACGTCACGGGGCTGGTGGTGGTATCGCGACACCACTGTTCTAGAGTCTCTGCTCCCTGACTAAATCCTGGAGCTGCACTTTCAGTCTCTTTTAAAGTCAGATAATGATTACCTCTATTGGAAGGGGCAGGGGGATGGCTACAGGAAAAAGATTACAAAAGGTAAAGGTCATTTGCAAAAACCATTTGTGTATCTACACTATTTTGAATACACAAAAGACCTGTGTGCTGTCACCTATTATGGCTTCCTATGGCACCTTCACATATCAGAGTGGATCTTTGCTTGTTCTTCACCAATGATGATGTACACACGCCCTTTTCATTTTCCTACACTGAAGCAATACTTTGATTGAGTAACATGTTGAATTGAGTCATAGAGTCAATATCGCACCTTAGTTAAATCTTAAGCACAATTCACGTTTCTGTGGGTTGGGGCCCAAGTGAAGATGTAGTATTACAGTCTGAGAAAATAATGGTTGCATTATTCAGTGACAGGTATTATTAGCCCTGTGTGTGTTTGAGTGAACAAACATAATATTTTGTACTTGGAACCATTTGTCACAAAATCAATATTCAAATGATGGAAAGTAGAAAATTACCTTCATAAATAAGCTTTATCCAAATTAATGGCTACTTTCTCCTATAAGATTTGTAGAAAATCTATATTTCAGACTGAGTAAACATTAAGCAGCTTGAAGGATAAAGGACACGCTCTTTAAAATATTTTGAATATAAAGAGTGACCTGTATCAGCCACTGAAATAAATGACCTAGGCAACCAAGAAATTAATAGTAGGGGTCTCTGTGCTGGACATCAGGTTTATGCACGTCTACTGTCTGAATTCGGAAGGAACATGAGACTGGAACATGAGACTAGACTGAGACTGTCTGAATTCGGAAGGAACATGAGACCGGTAGAATCATACACAACATTTGTCCAATTACCACCATTTCCCAAGGTCACATTATTTTCTATACAAAGTAATGGGTTTCCAAGTACCTTACATGGTACCTTCCTGCACATAGGTTATTCCTTCCTGCCCCCTGCCTTCCCCAATTTGCCCTGAAACCCCCCCCCAGTCGTCTCCTCCTTGTCCATGACACACCTCCGCTGCCAACTTACAAGTGCCAACAGAGGCTTCCGGAGCTGCTGCTATGCACACCACTACTCATTGGGCAGCATGCAATGGCAGCCCATCTTTTGCGCCACCATAAATAGTCTTGCACTGCTAGAACTCTAGTTCCGGTACCAAATTTTTTCAACTGAATCTTATTCTCTAAGCATATGGATTGTACTGTTGTGAATGGGTCGGGCATCTTTTTTCTATTTCTAGGACTCATAAAAAACCCCAGAAGGCAGACGAATGAATTTCACCTTCTCAGATGACCTGCAAAGCATAGAAAGAGGATGAGTGAGTGATGTGCATATCATGTAATGCTACTTCTAAGCTGCATATGCCGAGGACTGAACCCATTCCAAAGGTTAAACCGATTTCTGTTGAGTAATGGATTGTGTTGTTGAGCAATGGGCCACCCTGTGGGAAGCATTCTGAGGGTGTTTTTAGGGAAGAAGTACATGTGCGTGCATACAATTTCAGAAACAGGATGCTTCAGCATTCCATTCATGGTTCCATTTGAGATTCTTTCTAGAGTATCACTGTCTGGTTACCAAGATTTAAGCTATATTTCCTAGGTGACTTATGGGACAGACATGGGCTTTATCTTGTACTTGCTGCTATCTTGTTAATAAATTGCAATTGTTATTCCCATTTCCAGAAAGAGCCTCTTAACTCCAAATTATCCTTTCTGTACCTTCAAATGCTGCTGGATGTAATCATGCAATAGCCACAAATATTAAGTCTTCTAATTCTTTCTCTCTTTACCTATCTACACACTGCTGAAAAGGAAAATCTGTGTTGTTGGTTTTTTAAAAAAGAAAATATTTGTATTCATGAGGTGCCTTGGTCTAGGCTGAAATGTTACACCGATTATCCATGGGAAGTGAGCTAAAAGGTGCATTAGTATTTCCACTCCCAACAGGCCTGCAACACTGGGGTTAGTCTGTCTAATTCTTAACAAATGTTAGTAGCTACATCCATTTTCATATGCTTAACATCTCAGTAACGGCAAAATGCACTCATACTCACAAATCAGTATTCAAGTATCCAACATCAGTCCTAACAACAATTTCTATTTCTGCTGGAGTGTACAACTGAAATGGTAAAAACCCAGTGTAATGTTTGTTAATGATAGGGATAGGAATAACATTAGCTTAGAACAAGAGTGATTCAGATTTCACATTTCTTCCAGAAAGGCCAAAGTGCACAAGATTGCTAGTAAAATCAATAAGACTACTCAGGTATTAGTGCTTTGGCTCTACAGCCTGAATATTCAGAAATATTTGAAATGAGTACTATATAGCCTAGTGCTTCCAGTAGTGCTTTTTAAAACACAAGTAACATGCACACATGGGAAAAACAATTGTGTGTGAGAATCCTGTGTAGTGGTCAATGGCATGGCTGTATAATTTGACGGTGAAAAGAAAATGGAGATTTAATTTTTATTTATTTAATGAATTGTGTATCCCACCTTTCCTAAGCTGAAGCAAATGCCCAAGGTGGCTTACAAAGTTCATTTACTAAATGTATTAAAGTGCTCAAAAACCAGAAAAGGGGTTACATTGGGTCTAACTCCGTGGTTCCTAAATGTTTTGGCTTCACAACCCACTTCGTTATAGTGGTAGATCGGGGAACCGCTGCCAGGTGTTATGGGACGCTACCGTATATACTCACATATAAGACGATCTCACTGATAAGACGAGGGCAAGTTTTGATCCAAAAATTCTGGATTTTGCTATGACCCTTTGATAAGACGAAGGTAGAACTTGAGGACTTGTGGGGTCAGATTCTGGAAAAGCTCAAATGACTTTACCAGTAATCATTACCTAAGAACTCTACATTCAAATGTATTGAATAATAAAAGAGTGGAAAATGTTTGGTAGAAGTTGAGTTATGGCATTCTCCACTCTTTTACTATACTTTTACAGTAGTAAAATGTAAATAAATTACTCTTTTTAGGAAATTACATGTTTTATTAAAAATAGGGAATCATAAATAAATAGGGCAGAGCATATGACAGAGCACCATTAACAAAAAAGAATGACTGAGAACCATTAAAAAAAAGTCACCACTCCAAAAAAAAAAAAAAAACACAGGCAGAGAAGCCCCCTATGAGACTTCTCAGAGTGACACCAGCTCTTTTGCCGGAATAACTGAGAAGCTGCAGAGGGCCTGTCCAGTCCAGGACAGAGGTTTGAGATTCAGTGGCCGAGGTTCTGCCTCGTCCTGCCCATCCTGCTCTGATCCCCCACCCTTTCCCACTTCTCTGCTGGCAGGTTTCTGTTGGCAGCTAGTCTGCACTGTGCTGCTGGCGACACGCAGCTTTTTGGCTGCTGTACCAGTGGCCATGCAGCAGCTGTTGGTGGAGGGGCTGCCACAACAGTGGAGCCCTTGTTGTGCTGGTGTACCTGCTGGTACGCCAGCATTGCAAGAGTATAGGATTGGGCCTTTACTTCCAACGCCACCTCCTCACTGCCTGTCTTGAGGGCCAGGGGACCCTTAAGAATAGTGTGGGCTGCAGTACTTGTTCTGCGATTCTTCACTTGTTCAAGGTGCTTGTGCCCGGTTCCTGGGGAACTTAGATTTTTGTCCACCCTCTACAGCCCTCCACACCACCTCCCTACACTGCTCCTGACGGTCTCCCCCTTTCAGGAGTGGTTTTTTAGGATGCTCTGGTGGCTGCAATGGGGAAGAAACTTTGCTCTTTTGCCATTGTGTGAATATAAGACTGGATCTAATCCATTGTTATAGAAGGTGAAGGTTTTCTTGATGTCAAATTTCTGTTGCCTTTTGCTATGTGGTTAGGAAAGTGAGTCTTAAAATAAAACACATTTGTAGAAGTCCTTCTATCAAGGTTAACATTATGCTGCTAAAACAGTGCTGGCAAAAGCAGAGAATGTGATATAAGTTGACATATGGCAGAAATCAACAAAACCAATGCCAGATAGGAAAACATATTAAAGCCACAGGTTATCAAATAAGTGCAGATACTGCAAATATCAAACACTGGTGCAAAACTAAAGAATGACTGTGAGAAGAAAGTTTTGATTGTATATGTTTGGAGATAAAGTCTATGGAACAAAATAACATTTAGAAAGTTCTCCTCCTTTGCCTTGGAGGTACACATCAAAGCCCAGACAGTCTACAAGAGAACCCCATGGAACTAAAGTCATGTTTATTTCACTAATGTATTTATGTTGTTGGAGTGTATCCTAAAATAGGTTTGGCTCAAGCCCTAAGGAAAACTTCCTTGTACTACACCACACACACACACACACACACACACACACACACACTCACACACACACACACACACACACACACACACACCTGTAAATGTGAGACAGAAAGCAACATCAGAGGTAGTGCGTGATATTTGGTTGCCTGAAGCAGAAAAACCAAAGGATGCCTTCCATAATAATAGTAAACTGAATATCATTAATGTTTCCCTTTCCAAAGCTATCTCCAAATCTACCAATGATGCCACAAGTCAATAACATGAGACTAGTTGTAAATGGGCAGACCAATCCTGTGTACGATATGGTGGCCGGTCTAAAGGCCGGCCGCCGTATCCTATCCAGGTCTTGCATTGCGACCCATTTCAAGAGTTTGGGATGAAATGAGCTAGTTCAGGGGTTCTCAACATTGGGAGGCCCGTGTACCCCTAGGCGGGCCTCTGTTTCCCCGTACCCCCGGTCTTACCCCCTGTGTACCCCCAAATACCCACCAAGTACCCCCGCATGCCACCCTTAAACTATAATTATCCTGAGCTGCGGCAGAGGTGGTTCCTCCCACCTGTGTCGTAACCCGGAGGACCCGCCCCGCAGCCTGGGAAATGGCCCTCCTGATGTCCCCAGTAGCTGCCTTTATTTATTTATTTATTTATTTTACAGTATTTTACCCCGCCTTTCTCCCTGAAGGGACCCAAGGCAGACCTTTACATTGTCTCCCAGCTGCCGCCATCTTGAAACTCGCTAAAATCTCATGAGATTCAAGATGGTGGTGGCCAAATCTCGTAAGTGCATATGAGGTATGAGACTACCACATATGCCCTCATGAGATTTGGCTGCCACCATCTTGAATCTCACGAGATTTTTGTGAGTTTCAAGATGGCGTTGGCTGGGAGACAAGGTAAGGTCAGCTACTGGGGACATCGGGAGGGCTGTAGCCATTTTTCCTGGGTTGCGGCGCTCACGCGCAACCTGGAAAAAATGACTACAGCTGCCCGTCATGATAATGGGCAGTGCTTCACGTACCCCCAGCCTGTGGTCCGCGTATCCCTGGGCGTACGCGTACCACAGGTTGAGAACCCCTGAGCTAGTTCTTTAAGTGACTTACAATAAGTTTCACTCTAATGAAGACACTTCATCATTACACCACTGCTTATGATACAGGCCACGTTGACGTGAAATGTAAAACTCGGGAAATCATCTCTTACATCTCTAGCCACTTTGAAACTTGACCTAGATCAGCAGCGTCACTAGGATGCGCGTCACCCTGGGGCGGGGGGTGCGCGTCACCCTAGTGACGCTCTGTCATCGCGGCGCGGGGGGTGGGGGGACCCGGCTCCCCCCTGCGTCGCATCGCGTCGCCCTCGGGGTCGCCCTTCGGACGCTCCGAGGCCGGCACGGGAGCCGGCCTCGGAGCGTCCGGAGGGTGTCGCGCGTCACGGAGGTGACGCGCGAGGGGGTGCGCGCATCACCCCATGGCGCGTGTCACCCCCAGGTGGCCCGCCCCCCCTGCCACGCTCCAGTGACGCCCGTGACCTAGATCAATGGTTCTCAATTTTTTTCCCATCACAACCCACCTCAGCCTCCCGGGGTGGGTCACAATCTGATGCTCAATGTTGCACGGCAAAGCACTTCTGGGTGCCTCCAGAGGCTGCGTCCGGGTCACGCCAGGCCTGGGACGCACTCCAATGGCCTCCATGGGCCCCAGAATGCCTCATGGAAGCAACTGGAACTCATGGAAGTAAACCAGAAGTTGCATTTGCAAAACTGAGCGTCGCTTCCAGTCACTTTCATGAGGCATTCTGGACCCCACGGAGGCCAATGGAGTGTGTCCTAGGCCCGGCGTGACCTGGACGCCGCCTGTGGACCATGACCCACCAGTAGGCTGCAAACAATAGTTTGGGAAACGCTGATCTAGATCTTTTCTAACATCATCTATTCATGATCACCTGAATTCACAGTTCAGAAGAATGAAATAGTTATTTTCCTCCTTCTATTTTGTTTTGTTTGCATAGTCATAATAATTACAAATGAACTGTAGGTTATTTCTAGATCTTTCAAGAGTGTCTGGACATGTAATTAGACTTTTGGTGCATGTGTCTCCTTCAAGCTCACGTGATAACAGCTCTGTTGGGAACTACTTGATAAACTGTAAGCAGAAATTCCTGTACAGAGCTGCCAGAGCCACAAGAGGAAAGGACTGAGCATTGAAGAGATAAAAATAAGAACAATGACAAAAGATAATTTGGATCCCAGAGGAAGACTTTTATTCTGAAGGTATGCAATTGTTAAAGTTAGCATCTTCTTTAATTACTTAATTACACACATAGTCTAGATTTATAAATTGAATAGTCTTTTTTCCTAAAGGAGATTGGCTCATGAGGTCATTTTCAAATCCTCCAAGGCAATGTCAAGCACAGAAAGCACTCAAAGTTTTCCCAGCCTCGCAGGGAGAACTTTGAGAACCACTGCTCTAAGACTGCAATACTATACACACATACATGAGAGTATGTCCCATTGCATTCAGTGGAACTTCTGAGTAGACGTGCATAGGATTGTGGACATGCATAGGATGTTGGATCCTGAGTAGGCATGCATAGGATTGCTTCATACCCCCACCCAGGTTGCAATAATAATTATTTTGAATATAAGCATTACTATGAATACAATGAATATATATTCATAAATATAAGAGATTTTGTCCATCTCTTCACTATTTCAATATATTTTCTGGGATAGGAGGAAGGAATTATTTATTCACCACTCTATTTTCTCTGAACAAGTCCTTTTTACAGCTATGAGGGTATTCCACAGTACACTGCTTGAGGCTTCAAGATCTTTAAGAACCCAAAATGGCTCTTTCACAACAATGATTATATTCATTATACTATCTACAGCTGCAAGAATCCTGGGCTGTGGAGCTGCAGACCATCATGTTGTTGAAGAATCCAAATGCTAAGAGGCAAATCAGTCACCTCTGCCTTTTTCGGTGGGCTTCCAGTGGCATTTAACTAATCTATATGCAAATATACGTGTGCCATCTTCCTATCTTTCAACAAAGTAATTGAGTTTCAAGTTAATTTCATTACTTCTGAAGAACAGTTGGGAGAAAGAGACATTTCAAGTTCTGTGTATTATCAGAAGAAGAATTTCCAAGAATAGATGTTTGAAAATTCTTTTTTGAATTTTCAGCTGGCTGTTTAAAATAGCCAATTGAGTTCCAGTGCTTAAGAAAACATTATAACATAATCCCCATTAGGGTATATGGAACACATGAACTAACTATGTGTAGACTGGGGGAGGAAGCTCAGCCCCATGCCCTACATGCATCCACCCAGACACCAGAAAGGAGCTTTGTGCATTCTTCTTTATCTATGCAATCATGATTTGGCATGGTTCCTGATTCCCTATAGACAGTCCTCTGTGGCTATAGCCATACACTCAATTCCCCTTTCAGGCATTTGGATGACCGTACATAGATTGGAGATAGTGATTCTTGCTCTGATCCAGGTAGATTCAGTATCCATGAGATCCGAATGCCTGAACAGGGCCATACTATTGAATAGTATATGATGATGCTTGTATAGTCATTTTACCAAAACTGAACTGGTTGAAATGGTTTAAGTAGCCTTATGATCAACCAGTGGCTTAAATTGCCTTATGATCAACCACTCTGGCCTACTGCTGACACAGGTGGGCCCCAGTGGTCAATGTCATCCTCCCTTGCAGAGACCTCTGGCCCAGAGAATGTCAGCCCAGTGACTAGAGATGAGGGAGTGATTATAGGAGTTTGTGAGTAACTGAGGTTGTGGGCTTTGGTATGTACATGAGCAGTAGGCTTGCATTCTGGAGCCAGCCCTGTAAAATATCTACTAAATAAATTACTAAATACTGTACCTGATCTGCCCCAGACGGCAGTGTTTCCCAAACTTTTTCAACCTGCAGCTCCCTTGACCATTGGCAACCATTAGCTGCAGCTCCCCATGACATTATGTTGATGCCTGCCAATTGGCATTGCACTGCTTTCCGAGAGGATTCCATGGCACTCTGCGACTCCTCTGGTTGGTTTCCGCGGCTCCCCTGGGAGCCACGCCTCCCAGTTTGGGAACCACTGCCTTATGGTATCAAAAAGCAATATCCAGAACACAAATAACTGTACAAAGAGTTCCATACATGCAGGATCATTCCCTGTATGTGAACGCAGACCACTTTGGGATGGTGAAGCTCTAAGGTAGCATCAGCCTGCAGAAGACTCACGTTCTCTCTGGCCAAGCAAGACTGCATCTGAAACCCTGGAGAGATGTTAGCAGTCATTCAGCGCAATCCTATCCAACTTACACAACCAGTGTAACCAGCAGTGCAGCGAGAACAGGAGGCCCCAGAACAGAAAGGGTATTCAAATCCCCTCCAAAAGGGGATTCAAAGGGGGATTTAAATCTCCCCTCCCCTCCAAAGCCCTCCCCTGCTGGTTACACCAATGGTGTAAGTTGGATAGGATTGTGCTGATTGTAAGACAATAATTAGATGGTCTTCCTCAGAATAAAGCAGCTGCCTCGGTGTAATTTTAGATCTGATATTCTTTAGAGTTGAATCAAAAGTTCTCAGAAGAAAACTTTCAGCTGGGGAGGGGGAGGACTGGAGCAGTGAATTAACTTCATTTTATTAGTATTTATCTCTCTTACTTTTTTCAGACAGCCCATAGCAAGTAACCTTCAGATGTTGCATTCTTTAGTTTTTTACTATTTGCCACAGGAAATCTAAAAGCAATTATCTTACATAGTTTGATGGGGACTGATATGCTGAGGCTTATGGAACACAGTATACACTGTAAATACGTTGGAAGATTTTTAAAGCTTAAATGAATTACTTACTCGAAAGATTACAGACGAAATGCTTAATGATGTCAACAAGTTTCAAACCATATTACTTAGAATGCTGAACTGCAATGTTCTCTCTGTAAACTGAGACACTCCAAAGTTTTAAGGCCAATATGCAATAAACACATGTTTTTCCTCTGAAAAATATGGCCAATTTACTCACAAAGCCATTCACCAAATGAAAACAGAGTAAAAAGAAAGTAGATGTGCTACAGTGATACAAATATTGTGGGTATAAATGTACTCAATTCTTTTCTTTACATGGTTAAAAGGATCTGATGAAAAGAATATACAGGTGGGCCCCCATATCCACTGATTCGCTATCCATGGTTTCAGTTATCCACGGATCGTGGGGACCCCCCCCCCACCCAGGCTTTTACTTTTTTTCCCAGTAAGCTTCGTTTCTTCCTTAAACAAACAGGAGAAGCAGCCTCTGGCTGCTTATTACAGGCAAGTAGAATGAGACTAAGTACTAGAGAGGCTCTGCAAGGTTAACAGAAACCTTGCAGATCCTCTCTAGGACTTAGTCTCATTCTACTTGCCTGCAATGGAGGCTGCTTCTCTGTTTGTTTTAAGGAAGAAACAAAGCTTGCTGAAAGAAAAATAAGAGCTGGGGAGGCAAGCATGCCTGCCTGCAGGGGAGGCAGGGTGGGGGGGGCCCTCAGGAAACCATGGAGGGAGTGTTCGCTCTTATCCAGGGTTTCAAGTATCCACGGAGGGGCCTGGAACATATCCCCAGCGGATATGGGGGCCCACCTGTATAGCATGATACAACACTATTGGAAACATCATTGTGTAATAGGCAGGAAATGGACACTGATTGGCCCAGTATGTACTGCTCTGATTGGGTAGGATGGCTGTCAATTGTGCTGGAACAAAGAGCGCTGTAACAAATCAGTGCTACAGGAAGGAAGCTGTGTAATCGAAGGTATGCTGTACATGTGTCTGTGTGTATCGTTATTATCATTATTTATATGGTGCCATCACTGTACATTGTGCTTAGTACAGAATAAGATGGCAGATCCCTGCCTTGATGGGCTTACAAGGGAAACAGCAGAGGAAGGATAAGGGAAGCAGGGGTACACAATGAAACAGCCATGGAAATCCCTTGGTAGTGGAATAAGAAAATAAAATCAACAATAGATTTCCCTTCAGGTAATGTCACACAGTCCCTCTGAAAAACATTCACTTCCTTTAAACGAAACAGCACTTTGCTTTAGCACAGGGGTTTTCAACCAATGGTACTAGTACCACCAATGGTACTTTGGCTGACTGCTAGTGGTACTTGGACGACCAGACCACCAGAACCCTGCTCCGATACAGCACTTTCAGTGGCATGTTTTCACTCCCAAGTGGCTCCTGCCTTTGGCTGAGCCTCTTGGGAACGCTGAGAAGGGCCCTTCCACCTGCCCAGAGCCTCCTACCTGCGTTTTCTGGCCTCCCAAAACCTGAAAACCTGGAAGTAACTGGCGATGATGTCAGTGCCAGTCACTTCTGGTGGTATGCAGCAGGAGAGTGGCGCCGGAGGTGGTACTCATCCGGAAAGGGGTTGAGATCCCCTGTTTAGCATATATAAAACTTGAAATGATTGATTACATCTAAAGAATGTGGCCAACCCCAGGAATCGTAGCGGAGGGCATTTTGCACCCAGTGCAAGTCCAAGCCTCAAATCAGCAGCTCATTGGAGCTGCCATGACAACAGAAGTGGAGCAGGGGCTGCTATTAGCAATGCTGCTTCAGCATTCCCCTTATTTGGCGTTTAGAAAGCAAAATGGCCTCTCCCACCCAGGGAGAGGTCAGTCTGGGATTAGCTGGTCAACTTTAGGAGGCCGAGTAGGATTTTTTTTTCTCTTGCCTGATTGACCAGGATAAGAAATTTATTTTGCCTACTTTTTACTGACCAAATTGGTCAAGTGTTTGCTAGCCAGGTGGTCACAACTGGTAGGTATGGTGCAGGCAGGGATTCGGCTTAGAGATTGGTGCCCATCCTGAGGATTGATGCCCATCCGGAGGTGCCCAAGAGGGGGCAGAATCAATCCTAAAAGGATGTTCAACTGGAGATGCTGGCTAGGAACCCCTTGCCCATGGATTGTAAAGTCAACAACAAAAGCTGCTCAGCTTAGAGGGGGGGGGACACATGCCATCTAGATCTTCTATTGCTTTGAGGGGTTGGTGTTGATAAGCTGCAATCGTTGAACGCAATCAACAGTTTAGAGCTGGAATGGGAATGCTCATGGGGGAATAGACAGTAGTTAGCTATCTACCCCAAGGAAAGGAACCCACACTTATGCTGAAATCGGGGGGGGGGAGGTAGGACTTATTTGCTATCAGCCTGATTGGCCCAGGGCTGGAGGTTTTTTGGCCTACCCCAGACTGGTGTTGGGCTGGGTGTATGTATGCTAGCTGTTCTGTTTTCATTGGTCACTTTAGCAGGTGACATGCGGGTCGGGTAGGTACGGTTCTCTCAGCAAGGTCAGGGGGTAAGCCAGGACCGCTCAGACAATGCTTGCCTGGATCGATGAGGCTGGAAGTGGCAAGGTCTATCACATGGCTTGGCCTGTGAGTCTGTGCCGTCCAGCTGTCTCGACCTTTTGGGTTGGCCATGATAGGCTCACTTGGCTGTTCACCGAGTGCAGCCTAGAGTCAGGTCAGACACCCGTTGATCATCCAGATCATCTGAGGGAGGTAGACGGCTAGTGCCATTCCCTCCAATTCAGGACCCACACGTTCTGGTGTTAGTGGTTTTCCCCTTCTGCAGTTGTTAATAATTTTCAATAAAGTGGACCAGTTTAAACTCGTGTGTTTATTGGGGGTGTGAGGGTAAATGCCTAGTATTTTGCAAAAAAAAAGGAAGATGGAGCTATAGTAAGAGTTAGGGCCGCTGCAAATTTGTGTAATATTCATTAAATAAAATTGTGGCCCATTTTAAACACAAACAGCTTGTCTCATACTTCTTGGGGGGGGGGTGCAGGCAAAAGAAATGGATCAAATCTCATAGCATTCTGAAACAGACCCAACCTGAAGTGTGTTAGGTGAATTCCTTCGCAGCACCTGCAAGTCTCCAATTCATTGTAGTTCCATAGTTCAAACTATTTTTACAGATGGGCTGTTATGCGAATCTCTGGAAACATTCAAATCTTAGTTTACAATATATTGTTTTGGATCCAAGCCAACCCAATCTGGATTCCTTCAGGTGGACCTTTTGGGGGCTGAACAAGTACTGCCTCTTCCAGGCACTCCTTCTACCTTTCCTAAATATCTAATGATACTGGTTTTTTTCCCCTTGTTTAATGGATTAGTAGTTCTCAAACATTTTAGCACCGGGACCCACTTTTTAAAATGACACTCTGTTGAGACCCACCTAGCATTATGAGATGCTCAAACACAGTGGTGTCACTCCCATGAGGCGACGGGAGCAGGCCACTACGGGGTGACGTGCGCAAAGGGGTGACGCACGCACCCCCCGCGCGCGTCACCTCCGTGACGCTTGCCACCTCCGTCGCCCTCCGGACGCTCCGAGGCCGGCCCGGGAGCCGGCCTCGGAGCGTCCGACCCCGCCGGCGCTCCAGGGCCTTCTGAAAGAAGTTATTTTTATAATTTTCGCGCATGCGCAGACCATTTTGAGGGCAAGAAGCCCTCAAAACGGTCTCTCCGCATGCGCGAAAATGGTAAAAATACCCGTATTAACGCGCTGCACGGGCCTTCTTTCAGAAGGCCCTGGAACGCCGGCCGGGCTGGATGCTCCGAGGCCGGCTCCCGGGCCGGCCTCAGAGCGTCCGGAGGGCGACGCGGGGCGGGGGGAGGCACCCGGGGCAGGGTGCAGCTGGGTCGCCCCCCCAAAGAGCCTTGCTAGGGTGACGCGTGCACCCCTGCCTTGGGGTGACACGCGTCCTAGTGACGCCACTGCTCAAACATTTATCTCCCTATATTTACACAAGCTTGCAAACTGCAGGAGCTCAGCTCCTTGCAAACTGCAGCTCAGCTGTTTGCAGGGTAATTAGCAGCTATCTTGCAAACTGCAGGAGCTCAGCTCTTTCAAGGGCAATTAACAGCTATCTGATTTTTGAATAACCTCAGGGCTTATGGCAATTACTTAACTGATCTTTCCATCACCTGGAACCCACCAGAAATCAGGTTGCGACCCACCAACTTGGTCCCGACCCACAGCTTGAGAAACACCGGCGATTAATCCACCCTGACCCACCTGCCATTTTCAGCATCAAGCATGCAGCAGACACTGTTCCTCATGATATCTGGTCTTCCACAAGACCTGGAAGTGGAGCCCTAATCACAAGATCCATCCAGGCTGTGATGTGGACCGAAGCTGATGATGTGGGCCATATCCCAGGAAAAACAGCTGGTGCTTGCAGATAGTGCCTTGTTCTAAAGAACATCACAGGCCCTCAATAAAAAAGTGGATGCCCCTTATTTCAGAATGATGTTTCAGTGAGCTGGTGTCACGGCTTTATAATCTTCTTATTCATAAGTTTTAATTGGTCAATCTTAGCAATAGATGAAGAATGAAGCAACTTAAGAGACAGGGAAAGCTCAGATTTATGGGGCTGGAAAAGTATTGAGCACAGCAAGTGCGGCTTTCAATTTCTTTGAGCAAACTGGAAAAAAAACTGTTGCTATAGCAAAGCATTTTAGCCAAGACTTGGTATTAGACTTTGTTCGGAATACTGTACTGTGCTGAGTTCCAAGTGACAGAGGTCAAGGACAGTGTTGACAAACTTGAAATAACTCAGAGAAAACACCAATGAGGATGATAAAGTCATGGAATGGAAGACCAATTGAACAAAGTCCGTTTAATCTAGAGAAGAGAAATACAGTATATGAGTTATAAAACAAGAAATACTGGACATAAATGACAGGAAGGTACAACTAATATAAATAATTTTTGAAATAGCCCCGTGAAAGAGTGGTGTCCTTGGGCCACTGGCCTGCTTTTAATTTAAAATCTTATATGAACCTAATTTAAAATGGCAAACTTGCCCTGGAATTATATGGCAATATTTCCAGCAGAAATGAAGAGAAAAAACAGTCTATCATAAAGAATAGACCCAGCCATTTCACCTTGGGTTAACTCTGTGTAAATTACCAAAGACTCATTTATTCTACCTGTAGCTAAATAGTAATCAAAATCTGACCATTATAAATGATCGGACTTCCAAGGGTAGGTGTCAAGAAAGAATAAAAACATATCAAACTGAAATAGTCAGACTTTAGAGAATGCAGAGAATCCATAGTCTACGATTACAGTCATTAAGGTCACATAGCACTGTTACCAAGTAAGTGATTTGTAGATAATATACTGTACTATGGTAATGATGAATGATGCATGATTTTGTAAAAAATACTTTTATGTAGCCTTCTCTAGTGAAAGACCTTCTACCTTAGGCAAACATCTTACATCTAATGCGGATAAGTCCCAGAGGTGTGGAACCACTTTTAAATGTGATCATATAATAATACGCATTTGGATAGCACTTCACGAGTGTGAGAAACACTTCACAGGTATTATGTTAATGTAGCCCTTACAACAAAAACCCTTAACATGAGTACTATTATGTCCAGACTGCAGCTGAGAGAGAACAGCTGGCCAATGAGTACCTAGTACGTTTATGGCAGAGGTGAGAGGGGAACCAGGAAAGTCCTGGCTTAGGTTGCTAAGCAACCAGTATTTACAGTTCATGATCCTTGCCAGGGATGACCAGATTGGGCTCTGGTTGAGGATCCATGCGTGCCAAAGGACATGGATCCTTTGAGTGGATCCTGCCAAAATGTGACTCTTCAAACGGTTTCCTGACAGAACACTAGTTTGCACTTTAGAGTTATAAATACTGGTTGCTTAGCAACCCAAAATAATTCCTACTCTCTGTCTCCTCATAGGAACTTCCCTGTACCCTCCACACATGCCCTTTATTAAATCTGAATATAATCATGTGACCAAAGTCTCAGCAATACTTTTGAAATAATCACACAGTACTATTGACTGGTGTGGAAGATACAATTAAGTCAGAAAATGAGAGAGAGAGAGAGAGAGAGATGCAGGGCCTAAACCCTTCAAACTAGGAAGAGGTAACTTGATAGTAAGCAGATGTTTCATGAGAAGTATCTCTGTGAATACTGGCCTAAGTTACAGAAGGAAACATGTGTTCCCCCCCCCCTTTAGTATCATTAGGATTTGCAACCCACTGAGGAATAAATGAAACGGCTTTGGAAAGAGTTAGCAATGCATTTTATTTTTATCATATAATCTTAACATTTGATAGTGACAGTAATACAGGAGGTCTTCAACATGTGGCAATGGTTAGAAAAAATGCCTATTTAAGAGCTTTTAACTTAAGATAGATGGGAATGCTCTGGCCAACAAAACAATAAGGAAAAAAGATGAATTCCTTCCAAAGCAGCAATGGTAATAACTTCAATTTCTTGGCCTGTTTTCTTTTGAGAGACAGATACTTTTAGGATTTGAAATATTATGTGAGTATTAGATACTAAATGTATTTGCACAAATGACATTATTTCACAGACAGGAGGCAGGATAGGAGATGTTAATAATATTTTGAAACTCCAGGAAGATATAAGTCAAAACGTGCATGCCTTAATGGAGACGCCTGCCAAACCTCTTCCCCAAAAAGCCTATTAGCGATGACAGTCAAATGATTCATCTGAGCACATGTGATATGAAGTATGGCCATTGTGTTCAGGAAAGGGGCCTACAACATTTGACTTTTAGGATGATTCTGAAGCAGACACGACTAAAGTCCAGGAAAAGCATGAACTGAGGCCGAATTTTGCATGGATTGTTAATCAGTGAGTCAAGGTCTGCTCCTCTAGAGTTTAGGAACAGATGATATAGCCATAATATAGGAGAATGTCTGAGAAGGCAACTGACTTCTAAACCCCATCATCATTATTAGGAACCGATTGTTTAGTTAAAAATCAGAGCAAGAAAGGACAACATACATAAAATATTTCACAGTGCAATCCAGTGTGAAGAAGCGCTGGGGACGTGTGCACTTCCCCGGCATAGGGTGTCATAAAGCGCATTTATGGCACCTGGCGAGTAAGGACCACCAAGCAGCAGCCGGTGGCCCTTACCTGGGCTCCTGCCCAGCCTTGTGCCCACTGGAGCAGGTAAGTCCTACCCTGGCGGGGGGAGGGCAGACTGGGTGGACAGGGAGGGAAGACCAGGAGGGTGACCATTGGCTGCCCCGGGACCTGGAGAGGGCGGGGATATCAGCGGTGAGGTACATCGTATCCTAGGCCCTCTCCAGGCCCAGTGCGGTCTTACAAGGCTGGCGCGAATGTACGCGAGCTCCAGAGCATTTGGCCTCCCACCGCTTGCACCCGGAAAGGGGACAATTGTCCCCTTCCCTCGAGGTACACCAGGGCTGCCCCGGAGCAGCCCGGAACCTGCATAGGATATGGCGACCGGCCCTTTAGGGTCGCTTTAGGGAAGCATGCGCTTCCCCAGCCCAATCCAATTGCTAATTTTTCATTGGTTCTGTTTTCATTGGTTCTATTTTTCAAAAAATTCACTATCCCTATTGGATATCTGTCTACATTATCAAGTAAATTGGCATGGTTTGTCCATGGGGCAAAAGGAAGAACTGGACTGACAGATCTATCAGAGATCAACATTGCAACATACATAAAATATTATGTATGTTTAGATGCCTGTAGGAGAACCCTGGACAACACCTGCGCAAGCTCCAGCTGACTCCAATCAATTGCATTTGTCCCTCATTAAACTCACTTTTCCCCCCAATTATTTTTTTAGCCAGGGACTTAAAAACTTTCTGTAAAGACTGGAAAATGTTACATTAAAAACCTCTTTCTGAACTCAAGCTCGGGGGGGGGGGGGGTTGGCAACAATTTTATGTTGATTAGATTACAGAGGAATGCAGTTTCCAAATTCCAGATCAGCTGCATGAGGTTCATGAGCCCAATAAGCAGATTATGTCTTTTAAAACTCAAGTATGTTGGCATACTTTGACTAAAATCCACCCTAGAACAACCTGTTGGCTTGAAAAGGGGCACGTCTCCAACACCTCATTTTCAGGTAGGATTTTTTTGTTATTCTTCCTAGTAATTACGACTACATAAATAGCAAATTATTTGAGAAAATGAACATATCGCTGTACATTCTGCAAGTTTAAGTAGGACTGCAATACGGCTGTTTTCCCCTATATTACCCTGGAGAATTTCAGAGCATGATAGGCTGTCTACTATTATTACCCATGAAATGATGAAAAAGAAAACGTGGGCTTTGGTTAACACTGTGGTAAATTACAGTGCAATCCTGCCTAACTATACATGGCCGGTATAAAGGGCCAGCCGCTGTATCCTATGGCCGGTTGCAGCCTGCCCCAGCGCATGGGCTGCAATGAGCCTCCTCGGATGTACGCCAGCTCTGAATCTGGTGAACATCCAGGGTGGGGGAGTAAGGCCGGCATGAGCTGCGAAACGGCTCAAGATATCAGTGGAGTGTGCCACCGATATCCCCACCCTGTCTCAGCCCGGGCTGGCTAATGGCCACCCCCCTGGCTGCCCCATTCTTGGCTGCGACGAGGAAATGACGGGGCGGTGGAGCGGCAGAATCGTAGGTAAGAGCGGCCCGCGCCCTGGGGCCCACCGCCCCAACCGCCCCCAGTGGTACGTCGCCTCTGGCTGATGATGACCTTTAAAGGATCATCCCTCCCCACACGAGTTATCTAGGGAGCCTTTGTTGTGGGTACTATCACCACTGGACATAGAATTAGCAGCAACTAATGAAAGGGCCTTCTCTGCTGCAGCGCCCAATGTGTGGAATTCACTGCCAATTGAGATCAGGACACCCACCTCCCAATCAACGTTTAGAAGATGTATAAAAGCATTTTTGTTTCAGCAAGTTGTCTATTGATTTACTGCCCAATCCTATCCCCCATCAAACAGGCAGCCCAATCCTACTTAAAGATCGGGCAGGCGGTCGAGGCTGTCCGCCCGATCTAGTGCTCTGCCGCGGGCTGCCTGCAGCAGTCCGCCCGCGGCGGAAAGTCTTCTCGCGGAAGGGGATGCTCGTCCCCTTCCCCGAATGTAACAGCAGCTGGGGCCAGTAGGTCTCCTCAGATTTCCGCCAGCACTTTTGCTGGTGGAAGCCGGAGGAGGCCGTGTAACGGCCTCGCCGCCCTACGGAGCCCGCTGGGGACCGGGATATAGCAGACGCCATGTCCCCACCCCTGCCCAGGATGCTGGGCCTATGGCCACCCTCCTGGCTCCACTGTCCCTCCCCCTGTCCGCCGACCCGCCGACCCGCCGACCCGCCGGATCCACGCTTACCTGGGTCCAGCGGAGAGCCGAGTCCTCGGCCGGCGGAGTAGGGCAGGCTGGCCTTGCGCTGGACTGCCCTACCCTAGTCGGCAAAGTAGTCGGCAAACGTGCTTTACGGCATGTTTGCGACTATTTCGGGCTATTCCGGGCAGCGGATTGCTAGGTCCGCCGCCCATAACTTAAGTTGGATTGAGCTCTATATCATGCAGCCACACCAAAAAGGCACAAGCTGCATGCGTATAGTATGTGGGGGGTGGGGGGATGACTTGACGGCAATCAGGAGTAAGAAAAAAAGTAAAGGGAGTAAATGTTTTTACTTAGCTTTTAATTTTATTTTTACTTGCCTCCGTATAAGCCCACCAGTGGGTCTCCGCAGACATATACCAGCCATTTTGGTGGTGTATATATACTACTCATCTGACCTTAAAAGACGTCAAAGGAGACAGACGCTACTGGCCGCTTCATTCACCAGTGTAACGGAGGGTCGGGTCGCGGCGGAACTTAGAGCTCCGCCCCCCTGCAGTGATGCCAGTGCTCTCTATCAGTGGCCTATGAGGTGAATAGTAAAATATTCTGTCCAGGCCCCCAAAGGCAAATCTCAGATTGCCCTGCCAGGTGGGTGGGCTGAGGCCACGATGCTGCTCAGCTTCGAAATGCGGGGATAGAGGCTTGGCTGAAAGATGCGTTGTCAGCCCTGCCCCCAGCTAGCCCACGGGTACAATGTGCCTCATGCAAGGGCAGCACCAGGTAAAAGACGGCCCACCGCCAAGCACCTCAGAGGGGCGGCATTCTGTCTACAGCTCCTTGCACTCCTCTTTCATTCCACATCTTTCTTTGGTTTTTCCTCCTTCTCTCCCTCTGATTCACCTGCTTGCATGACATGACTGCCTATTTTTTACCAGGCCATCAGCGTTCAGTCAATGGCGGAAGCTTTTTCCTCTCATAAACCACCTCATTAGATGCCACTGGTGAGTTCACATTATCATGAACTACAAGTAGCGGCTCCTGTGGGAGTAAAAAGCTTCTGACCATCATTGCCTGTGCCCATGCTGGGCACTGCTAGCTACACACAACCATAGTCCCGCATAGTCCTGAACTAACAGCCTCCATGGGCACTTCCAGAAGAGCTGTTTAATCTGGGATCATAACACTTTATTCACTTGCTCTTTACCGAGTGTTCACACAGTTTCGTCATCCATCCATTGTCCCATATTTTCCCCATGCTTAAATTGTCGCATTTGTTAACATTGAAAATCCAGCATCTTTTTTGAGAACAGCAGTGCAGTGTAGTGACCATATGTGTGTGCTGTTGTTAGCGCTACTGCTCCATCTTTTTTCCCCCTGAGAGGCACATACCTGCATTCAACCAACCACAACAGAACCAGGTGGGGTAAATGGGGGAAGGTCAGTCTACTTATCCCTAAAACACACTATATCTACTGCAGTTTGTAATGAATGTTGAAATTATACATGTGACTATGAACAGAAAAGCAACAACTGGCTGCTTCTACCAGGAGTTCATTTGCAATGGTGTCCCATGCCTGCATCACCTCACAACAAACTTCAGGAAGGATGTTGGGTCCCCTTCTCTCTCAGCTGCTGTTGTTCAGTCGTTAAGTCGTGTCCGACCCTTCGTGATCCCATGAACCATATCCCGCCAGGCCTTCCTGTCCTCCACTATGTTCCTAAGTTCACTCATTTTCATGTTCGTTGCATCGGTGATGCTGTCTAACCATCTCATCCTTTGCCTTCCCCTTCTCCTTTTGCCTTCAATCTTTCCCAGCATCAGAGTCTTCTCCAGAGAGTCATAAGAAGAACATAAGAAGAAGAGCCCTGCTGGATCAGGCCAAAGGCCCATCTAGTCCAGCTTCCTGTATCACACAGTGGCCCCACCAGATGCCTCAGGGAGCACACAGCCAACAAGACAACCTGTTTCCTGCTGCCACTCCCCTGCACCTGGCACAGACAAAACCTACTTCTAAAACCAGGAGGTTGCTTATGGCTTGTAAGCTGTGATGGTCTTTTCCTCCATGAATCTGTCCAAACCCCTTTTAAAGGCAGTCCTCTCTTCGCATTAGGTGGCCAAAATATTTGAGTTTCAGCCTCAGTACCTGTCCTTCCAGGGAATAGTCAGGGTTGATTTCATTTAGGATTGACTGATTTGATCTCCTAGCAGTCCAAGGGACTCTCAGGAGTCTTCTCCAGCACGACAGTTCGAAAGCATCTATTCTTCGGCGCTCAGCCTTCCTTATGGTCCAACTCTCGCAACCATACATTGCTACTGGGAACACCATCGCCCTGACTATACGAACTTTGGTTGGCATGGTGATATCTCTGCTTTTTATTATGCTATCTAAATTTGCCATAGCTTTCCTTCCAAGGAGTAAGCGTTCTGCCACTGCTAGAACTCCTTACAACCCCTACCTTATGTCACAATGAAATAGTTCAGACCATTCCAAATCACTTCATACCATAAAGTATGTAAGAAGCAACAACAAATACATAATTTGCATTAGAGAGACAGGTGACCACAATTCTGGAGTGCCCCTTTTTTCAAAACTCATCAAGTTAACATGAGCATCTCCTAGATAACCATGTAACAGCTCAATCCTATCCAGGCCCCTGCCCACAGCATGCAGCACAACCAATGATAAGCTGGCAGGGGACCAGGCAGCCTGGGAGAGTGAAATAAATATTGTTTTTTACTTACCTCCTCCACCGCTCCCTGGTCTTAATGAGCCTAGTCAGACCTATGCCAGCTATTCTGCTGGCATAAGGTTATGTCCAAGAGGGCAGGTCAAGCTGGGAAGGGGACACCAGATCATGCAAGCATCACTGCCTTCGAGATCCACCCCCAACCTGCCCCATGCCTGATCCCCACCCTGATCCGCCCCTGATCCACCCCAGCTACCACCTTACCTGGTCTGGTGGCTGGTCTGCTGCCCACTGCTGACAGCACAGGGCTTACCAGGTTCTGCGCCATTGGCAGCAAGCTGCCCACCATTAAGAACATAAGAACATAAGAAGAGCCCTGCTGGATCAGGCCAAAAGCCCATCTAGTCCAGCTTCCTGTGTCACACAGTGGCCCCACCAGATGCCTCAGGGAGCACACGAGACAACAAGATACCTGTGTCCAGTCGCCACTCCCTTGCACCTGGCACAGAGAAAACCTACTTCTAAAAAAAACCCCAGAAGGTTGCTTATGGCTTGTAACCTGTGATGGTCTTTTCCTCCATGAATTTGTCCAAACCCCTTTTAAAGGCATCTAGGCCAGGTGCCATCACCACATCCTGTGGCAAGGAGTTCCACAGATGAATCACACGCTGCGTAAAGAAATATTTTCTTTTGTCTGTTCTAACTCTCCCTCCACTCAATTTTAGTGCGTGTCCCCTGGTTCTGGTGTTGTGCGAGAGGGAGAAGAATTTCCCTCTATCCACTCTCTCCATCCCATGCATAATTTTATAAGTCTCAATCATGTCCCCCCTCAGGCGCCTTTTTTCTAGGCTGAAAAGCCCCAGACGCTGTAGCCTTTCCTCGTAAGGGAGGTGCTCCAGCCCACAAATCATTCTGGTCGCTCTTTTCTGCACCTTTTCCAATTCAACTATATCCTTTTTGAGGTATGGTGACCAGAACTGGACACAATACTCCAGATGTGGCCTTACCATCGATTTGTACAAAGGCAGAATGATATTGGCCGTTTTATTCTCAATCCCCTTTTTAATGATCCCGAGCATGGAATTGGCCTTCTTCACAGCCGCCGCACACTGGGTCGACACTTTCATCGACCTGTCCACCAGCACCCCAAGATCTCTCTCTTCATCCGTCACAGACAACTCAGAACCCATTAGCGTATATGTGAAATTTTGGTTTCTTGCCCCAATGTGCATCACTTTGCACTTACTTACATTGAAGCGCATCTGCCATTTTGCTGCCCATTCTCCCAGTTTGGAGAGATCCTTCTGGAGCTCTTCACAATCCCTGCTGGTCTTTACCACCCGGAAAAGTTTAGTGTCATCTGCAAACTTGGCCACCTCACTGCCTATCCCCAACTCCAGGTCATTTATGAATACGTTGAAAAGCACCGGTCCCAAGACCGATCCTTGGGGCACACCGCTTTTCACCTCTCGCCATTGTGAAAATTGCCCATTGACTCCCACTCGCTGTTTCCTGGTCTTCAACCAGTTCCTAATCCACAAGAGGACCTGCCCTCTTATTCCCTGACTGTGGAGTTTTCGCAGGAGCCTTTCATGAGGGACCGTGTCAAACGCCTTCTGAAAATCCAGATATATAATATCTACGGGTTCACTCGCATCCACATGCCTGTTGACCTTTTCAAAAAATTCTAACAGGTTTGTGAGGCAAGACTTCCCCTTGCAGAAGCCATGCTGACTCTCCCTCAGCAGAGCTTGTTCTTCTATGCATTTTAAGATTTTATCCTTAATGAGACTTTCCACCATCTTCCCTGGAACAGATGTTAGGCTGACCGGCCTGTAGTTTCCCGGGTCCCCCCTCCTTCCTTTTTTAAAGATTGGCGTGACATTAGCTATCCTCCAATCCTCTGGCACAGTGGCCGTTTTAAGGGACAAGTTGCATATTTGGGTCAAGAGGTCAGCAACTTCATCCTTGAGTTCCTTCAGAACTCTTGGGTGGATGCCATCCGGGCCTGGTGATTTATTGATCTTTATTTTGTCAATTAAGTCTGAGACATCTTCTCTTTTAACCTCTATTTGACTTAATTCTTTAGTCAGGGGAGACCGTTCTGGCAGCGGTATTTGCCCGAGGTCTTCTGCCGTGAAGACAGATGCAAAGAACTCATTTAATTTCTCTGCAGTCTCCAAGTCCCCTTTTATCACCCCTTTCTCTCCCTCACCGTCCAGCGGACCCACCGTTTCCCTGGCAGGTTTCCTGCTTCTAACATATTTGAAGAAGCTTTTATTATTCCCTTTTATGTTGCCTGCCATACGTTCCTCAAAGTCTTTCTTGGCCTCCCGTATCATCTTTTTACATTTCTTTTGCCACAGTTTGTGCTCCTGTTTATTTTCCTCATTAGGGCAAGACTTCCATTTACGGAAGGAAGCTTCCTTGCCTTTTATAGCCTCCTTAACTGTGCTTGTTAGCCATGCCGGCATCCTCCTGGACTTGGTCGAGCCCTTCCTCCTTTGTGGGATACACTCCCGCTGGGCCTCTATGACTGTTGTTTTAAACAGCCTCCATGCACTCTGGAGCGATTGGACTCTTTTTACCTTCCCTTTCAGCTTTTTCTTAACTAGTCTTCTCATTTTGGGGAAGTCTGCCCTTCGGAAGTCAAGGGTTTTCGTGTCAGATTTGCTCGGCACTCTCCCTCCGACATGCATGGCGAAACAGATCGCAGCATGGTCACTGTTCCCCAACAGTTCGGTAACATTTACCTCCCTGACCAGATCTTGAGTGCCACACAATATCAAGTCCAGAGTCACCTGTCCTCTGGTCGGTTCCGTGACAAGCTGCTCTAAGGCACAGTCATTTAACATATCCAGAAATCCAGTCTCTCTTTCATGACCTGAGCATGAATTGACCCAGTCGATGTGAGGATAATTGAAGTCCCCTATGACTACAACCCTGTCTCTCGTTGACACCTCCCTGATTTGCTTCCTTATTTCAAGATCCCCTTCAGGTTTTTGATCTGGAGGACGGTAGCATGCCCCTACTATTACATCACTCTTTGAGCCTGGTAATCTAACCCACAGTGATTCTACGGAGGAGTAAGAGCCCCCCTCCAGCTCTACTCTGGTGGATTCTACCCCTTCTTTGACATAGATGGCCACCCCACCTCCAACACGCCCCTCTCTGTCCCTCCTATAGAGTTTATATCCTGGAATTGCAGTATCCCACTGGTTCTCCGCATTCCACCAGGTTTCTGTTATACCTACTATGTCAATGTTTTCCCTAGCCACCAAACATTCCAGTTCTCCCATCTTTGCCCGAAGACTTCGGGCATTTGCATAAAAGCACTTATATACCTGGTCCCCCAAGAAGGGCTGCATGTTTGCCCCTTTATTCCTGCAGCCTTCTGTCTTGCTAGACTGGCTGTCATGTCCCATCACGCTACCACTCCCAATTCTTACTCTGTTATTACTTGACTGTTCCCCATCCTCTGCACCCTCATTCCCGAGGGATGAGGAGTCCCGAACCAGATGCCCCTCGGCTCCTGTCAGCTTTCCCCCAGGAGTCAGTTTAAAAGCTGCTCTGCCACCTTCTTAATGTTACGCGCCAGCAGTCTGGTTCCGTTTTGGTTCAAGTGAAGCCCGTCCCTCTTGTACAGGCCTGGCTTGTCCCAAAACGTTCCCCAGTGCCTAACAAACTTAAACCCCTCCTCCTGACACCAGTGTCTCATCCACGCATTGAGACCCCTGAGCTCCGCCTGCCTAGCTGGCCCTGCGCGTGGAACAGGTAGCACTTCTGAGAACGCTACCTTTGGGGTCCTGGATTTGAGCTTCCTACCTAGCAACCTAAATTTGGCCTCCAGGACCGCCCGGCTACATTTCCCCACGTCGTTGGTGCCAACATGCACCACAACCGCTACCTCCTCCCCAGCACTCTCTACCAGCCTATCTAGACGAGAGGTGATGTCCGCAACCTTCGCACCAGGTAGGCAAGTCACCGTGCGGTCCTCACATCCGTCACAGACCCCCCTTTCTATGTTCCTGACTATAGAGTCACCCACAACAAGAAGCCCCCTTCCCCAGAGGAGTATCCATAGTGCGACTGGATACGGGCCCATCACCTGAAGAAGGGGTCCCCACTGTGGGATTGTTTCCCTCTTTTCCAGAGCAATGTCCTCCAGCCCTAAGACTCCCTTTCCTGGCAGCTGAGGCGCTGGCCAACTGAGGGTAGGACGATGCCTCCACGTCCCTAGAAGTCTCACCCTGGTACCTCTCTACCTGTCTCTGCTTCTCCAGGTCAGCAACCGTGGCTTCAAGGGAGCGAACCCGTTCCCTGAGAGCCTGGAGCTCTTTGCACCGAGCACACACCCATGACTTGTGCCCAAGAGGCAGATAGTCATACATGAGACACTCAGTGCAAAACACTGGGTAGCCCCCACCCTTCTGCTGGCTGTCTGACTGCATAGCTTTTGAGTGTAAGTTATGGATTTATCAAAGTTTGGGTACCTTAATGTTGCTGGAGCTCTCCTCTCTTCAAGGGACATGCCGGGCAGTGTGTGGGGCCTGGCTTCCTCGCCCCGCTGCTGAACTCGCCCAGCTGCTTAACTCGCTGTGTCTTTTTTATCTTGCCACTTTGTCCCCGTGAGCCACTGCGTCCCCGTGAGGCCACTCGCTGCTCCTGAAAGGGCTCACTCGCAAGCCAGCCCCAGATTTAAACTGTTGTGTAGCTCCTCCCCCTGCCTACCTGAAAGTTTGAAAAGACTGGCCTCTAAGGGGGGCAGGGCCTGATGTGGTTTACTGGCAGGAAATTCCTGTTGCTATTGTTCCTGCTGCTGCCTCAATTTACATCTGACCTACTCAGCTGGCAGGAATGTGTGTTGCTATGGTTTCTGAGTCACCCTAATTTACCATGTGGCCTTCTATACCATGCGGTCTGTATGTTTTAAACTGTATGTTTTAAATTCTGCTTAAGTTTAACTCTGCTTAAGATGTAGTTTAGCTTGCTTTCTCCCCTTCTTTTAGCCTCCTCTTGTTTTGTTTTAGGCTCCTACTCTAAAGTAGACTCAGGTCTCTGCCCTGGGCTTTTTACTCTTGAGTAAACACTGGTTTTACTCAGAGTAGACCTGTTTAGATTTGGACTGCAATTTTCTTTAGAACCAGCTCCCAGGCTTGTCCAGTTTCTGCCCCTGTCTTTTAGATAGGTGCTTGTTTGTGTTTTGAATCTATTTAATTTCCCACCTAGCTTCTGTGCCTGTGTCCTAGCTACTGGACCTTACAATCCCCCTCCTCAGGTTATATTTAGTTCTACTTAGCTAGGCTTAGTTCCTAGCTAGGCTTAGTTCTATCTTAAGTTTAAGGTAGCTTAAGGTAGCTTTAGCCAAGTCCTTAACAGTTAATGGTAAATTAAAGTTAGACAAAGCTGCACAACTGAGAGAGTTCACTTACCTTCTCCTTGCTTACCTTCTCCTCGCCCAGCTGCTTAACTCGCTGTGTCTTTTTTATCTTGCCACTTTGTCCCCGTGAGCCACTTGGTCCCCGTGAGGCCACTCGCTGCTCCTGGAAAAGGGGCGCAACAGCCCGCACGTCTCCTCCCAAAGCTGTCTCTCCACTTCAGCCACCGCGCGGGGATTTGTGTACAATCAATTACCCCAATTACCAATTACCAATTATCCAATTACCATTGGAGTGGCTTGTGTGATGGTAGCCTGCTGATGCAATGGCAGATTGTGAGATCTACCATCATATTGTGAGGATAGGATTGGGCCGTTACTCCTCCATTTGATCTGGAATTTGATAACATAATTTAAAGCTAATTGGAAATGAGGAGAAAATTTAGCTTTTTTTTTTTCTTCCTTTTGGCAGTTTTAATCCCACAGACTCAGGGATTTAGATAGTAATTTTAAAAAAATATTGTAAATAAAGTTAGATTACTCATATGCTATATTATACCACTATATTTTAATAATATTATATTCTTTTATTTAAAGAGATACGGTATGTCCTGCTCCAGATATGGAGATCTCTGTATGCAAGCTCCAAACAATGCAAAATTCTTCTGTTTCTCAGAAGAAACGTAATGAGAATAGATGATAGTGAGTTCATGACATTGCTTTCATAAGCTATCTACTCCCATTCTCAAAACCTGTTTTGCATGCATCTTTCAGCAATTTAATAACAGGTAATGCTGTATCCCACCAATCATCCCCTGACATGTAAATTAAGAGTATCAAGACTCATTGTTGCTTTTTTAGTGCTAATTGTTGCTACTGTTTGCACTTGTGGGGCATGCATTCTTGGATTTTAATGAGGCCATTGGTCTTTTTAATACTATGTTCTTAATTTGCTTCTACATTGGTTAAAACTCTAATCAACATCACTTACAAAACTGCTTTTGGAGTGAAATAATTATGTGCTTCTTGCCACCAGCAAAGCTATGAGATATATCTCGTTGATTTGTAGAGTATAATTTGCAGTGCAGGTGCATCATAATGAAGCTTTCGTGTGCACATGATGTGTGCAAAGCCGCAGAAGTCAATGGGGCGTGAGACAATAAAATGTATCAGTGACACAGAGAGAAGCCTTTGGGGACTTGGTAACAGATAGCTCTCACAAGTTCACGGACCTCTGTATGTGGTGTTTCGGGCTGCCGGAATCATTGGAAGGGTGGGGCTCCGTTGAGAACAAAGAAGCCATAAATGTTTCCAGATGTTTCGCTCCAAATTAAATTTTGACTTAACAGATAAGTTAGGTGATTATCTGCTGAAGAGTTGCTTGGTGCTCCAACATCCTAATTCATTTATTCCCAGGTGTGGGTGGTCTTTCTCGTATATACGCATACTGTATTTCAGTGGTTCCCAAACGTTTTAGCACCAGGACCCATTTTTTAAAATGACACTCTGTTGGGACCCGCCTAGCTTTTCGAGACTTTAAAAAAAAAGTGATCTAGAAAGAAATAATATATTTATTTATTTATTTACAAGTACTATTTTATTTATTTATTTGCCAAAAAAAAAAACAACCACCACTCAATCCATTTCTCGTAATGAGGCAGCCCTAATGAATAGCCTCAAGGCTTGAGGGATTTAGGTGTGTGACCCAGCCTTCACTGGCCCCCTACTACCTGTCACTGACAGACTTGGCTCAAATATTTATCTCTAGGCTTACCAGATCTCCAACCGGAACAGAGTGCTAGACCTTTAGGAGAAGGAATGTGGGCAGGTGTAGCTTGTTAAGTCCTAGAGCACAATCCTAGGCATGTCTACTCAGAAGCAAGCTCCATTGTGTTCAGTGGGGCTTGCTTCTGAGTAGAGATGCCTAGGATTGTGCTCTAGGACTTAACAAGCTACACCTGCCCACATTCCTTCTCCTAAAGGTCTAGCACTCTGTCCCGGTTGGAGATCTGGTAAGCCTATTTATCTGTCTATATTTACACAAGCTTACAAACTGCAGGAGCATAGCTGTTTGCAGGGCAATTATCAGCTATGTTGCAAACTGCAGGAGCTCAGCTCTTTGAAGGGCAACTAGCAGCTATCTGATTGTTGAATAGCCTCAGGGCTTGTGGCAATTATCTACTCTTCCATCACCTGGGACCCACCAGAAATCAGATTGTGACCCACCAAGTGGGTCCTGACCCACAGTTTGAGAAACACTGCTATATTTGAAGATCATGTTGCAGATTGCTTCCACACACTAGCCCTTTTATCTGGAATTGCCATCCATTGTTCACCTGTTTGTTAAGGTGCTTCCAGATAACATTGTTATCAAATTGTTGCAATCCAGTGTTTTTGGTGTTATCCAGCCATAGATTTTCAGACTTGATTTATGTGCTTTTTTTCTTTGTAATAAAATGCAGCTATAATACCAGACTATTCAATTGGACAGAAAAAGTACTGTTAAGGCTTTTTTTTAGAGCTCCTGTGTCTTTAATTAAACATATCTGGTTGCAAATTTAGCTCATTTGGTTCTTGTTGAACTCAGTTGGGTGATTAGCAATAAATACTCTGTTCTAATTTTCACAGCATCAGTTTTCCATCAGCAACTGTAATTTGCTATCACGTTTGTTGTGGTGGTGGGAGAAGCTTGAAGGACAATGGCTATGAAGTGAAATGTCTGCGTGATGGGGAGTTGGTGGTATAAGGCAGCATGTGGGTTGTGTGTTTAGCAGTGCAATCCTATGTATGTCTACTCAGAAGTAGATCCCATTGTGTTCAATGGGATTTACTTCCAGATAAGTATGCATAGGATTGCAACCTCAGTGTGCTAACTTCATTTTATAGCAATTGTGGGGATCTCCTGACACCCACTCTAAGTAGTGATTCTAACTCTGATCTCAAAGATGCAGGACCAGCACTAGAACTAGTGCCTTCAGAGTCTGAAGAAACCCCACAACAGGAACTGCAGAAGAAAGGGCACCCAGAGGCATTTCTACGGTAGGGGCGGTACTGTAAATTGCGCCCCGTCCTAGTCCCCGTTTGCAACCCGGAATGAGGCGGACCAGCCCCCTCACCGTCGGAGCCATTCCGTGCTGCGAAGTCAACAGGCAGGGAGTCTCCTGCCCATTGCCTTCGTGGCACGGAATGGCTCCAATGGCGAAGGGGCTGGTCCGCCTCATTCCGGGTTGTAAACGGGGACTAGGACGGGGCGCAACTTACAGTACCGCCCCTACCGTAGAAACGCCTCTGGGGGCACCCTCAGAACTTCAAAGAACCAGCTTCTTCTATATCAGAAAACTTGAACTCCCCACAGGCTGCACACTAGTGCCAGGAACAGGCTAGGTAGGCGTTGATAAGATGAGGGTGAGTATAAGACACTACGCCAGGAGGTTGCCCCTTTTCTTGCTTCCATTCTCCAGTCAGGGAAGCGAAACCCATTTGGGAAATATTGAAGGCCTTAATATACCCTGACCCTTGCCGTTCCAAAGAGATGGATTCCCTTGGAGTTTTATGTGAGGCTGTAACTCTGATCCATCTTTTCAACTGATATTCTTATAGTCACTCTTTTGTGGGTTCTTGTTCCCATGATCAATAGGGATGGGGTTGGGGTGCTTGAAATGCAGCTGATAAGATGTAATTTAGAATAATTTTTTCCAGTTCTCACTGTGAGATTCAGATTTCTACACACATACGGATTCTTCCACACAGTTGGGAACTCCTGCTGAAGAAAGTTTCCAATTATGCGGAAGGTCTATGTGCATGCTACGTACTACTGTCTGCACATAGATGACAGCTTCTCACCTTTTCCCCATCACACAAAGATTGTGGGTGGGACAAGCAGGTAGAAGTGTGTGTGGCATGGTCTTCCTTCCTCATCTCACATCAAGTGAATGTGTGGAGTGTTCATAAGAAGAGGGCTATTGAACAGGCTTTCCTGAAGATCATTTTTCAGCTAGCTAAGGGTAGGCTTACCCTTACGCGACACGTTCTGGCGCCCCCATGACCCGCCCCCTTAAGGGTAGACCGCTCCCGTCCCGGCGGGGATATGGTAAGCCTAGCTAAGGGCCAAACTATATGTTACAAAGAACGTGTTAGTTTGGCCTGTTTCTTTTCTTTTTAACTTAAATAGTGCTGAGGGAGGGCTCCCAAAACAGGCTGCAGGCTGCAATCCTATGCACACTTTCCTGAGAGCAAGCCCCATTGAAGACAATGGGACTTACTTCTGAGTAGACAAGCATAGGATTGTGCTTGAAACCACAGCAAAGGGTAGAGAGACCTTGGTTCCAATCCTGAATGTGCCATCTTCTTGCATACTTAGTAAGCGATAGTTTGGTCCTAAATCCATAATTTCTCAAGTCTTTCTAAATCATATTCTCTTCTGTCTTTATACTCACTTGCTTCCTTATTATATGCCTCCATATTATATAAAAAAGAGGCTTTGGAATATTCCCCATATCACGTTACTGAATTATAAAGTGAAAAAATAAACTTAAATGTAACTGCAGTTAGTTTATTTTCTTTTCATCTCATGGTATGACTTGTTCTGTTCCACAAAGTTGTTAAGCTTCTCATGAAACTCAGTCTTTTCCCTGGCTTTATAGTGTGTGCATTGGCTGCTTCCTGTGTTTCTTCTTGGGAGAAGGCCAGTGGTCATAAATGCAACTCGAAAAATTCAAAGAACTGACTTGCAAAGCTGGAAGTAGTGCAGGAATGTTGTGCCTCACATGGGCACTTCCAGCTCGACGTTCTAGAACGTTCCATGACATGCCGATTCTATAAACCATTTTCAATATTATTGTACGTGTTAAATTGTGTATTTTATTTATATGACTGTTATTAAAAACAAAACTCTCCAGTGGGAAAGAAGAAGTTAGAAAAGGGTGAAGACAGCATGTGATCCAGAATTGTCCAGGCTCCGGTTGCCT
The DNA here is from genome assembly GCA_026170595.1 of Plestiodon gilberti rubricaudatus. Lineage (NCBI taxonomy): Eukaryota > Metazoa > Chordata > Lepidosauria > Squamata > Scincidae > Plestiodon > Plestiodon gilberti. The sequence goes on from JANXHW010000002.1 coordinate 47,104,683, forward strand.
GTGATATCTCAGGTATTGCAGACACATTTTGGTTCTGCTCTGTTTGATTTGTTATATGAACTTGAATAATAACTGAATTCAAACAAAAGACAAGTGCAAAGAAAGTGACATAAGAATGAAGTGCCAGAAGCATTTTCTACAGAAAAGGAGGGAGCATCTAAAAAACTCTCAGATCAATTAAGAAAGAGAAAGTGCTTTCATTGTGTGTGCCATTTCAGGCAGGAGGTTGGACTATATTACCTTCAGATATATTCAAGTCATAAGAGTCTGGTATTTCACTAGCCCAAAAAAGAGATATACCAGGACCCTGCCATGAAACATAGCCATTGTGAACACAATCTAAAAGGGGCTGGACATGCTCAAGTCCCATTGACCTCAATGGGAAATAACTGCTGAACTGTGCTGTCAAGTCTTGTGGTTTCCAAGGAGATCTAAATGCAATGAACTTGTACTGGTTGTGCCAATGTCAGTCCCTGGCAAGGATCAGGTTCCTGAAGAAATCTGACTGTCAGTCAAAGTAGGTCAGAAGCAAATGCATCATACAAAATAGGAAGGTGTCAAGGCAGCAATTGGGAATTGGGAGCTTAAGAAGACTCCCCACAAATAAGATGCGTTGCTCAGACTGAGAAACAATCTTCATTATTATTATTTCATTAGATTTTTATTCCACTCTTTCTCCACCTACGTGGTATCACCCATGTGATAGATGAGGCTGATGGGCTGCCCAATCTTATCTAAAAGCCGCCCCCCCCCGCCACCAGTGCACATGCTGCATCCTGCGGGGGAGCAGTCCCGGAGATTTCCTCTGGGTAACATTTGTTCCTTTGCCCGGGGGGGAGGAGGTGGAAGCCTCCACTGCCCAAATGGATATCCTCAGATCTCCACCAACCATTTTGCTGGTACAAGTCTAAGGAGAGTAAGGAAGACGGAAAGGAAGAGGGATGGTGATGTCTCGGGAGGTACTGGGTACTTGTTCGGTGTTGGGAGCGGGCTCTCCGAAGCATGGGCAGAGCAACCCAAGGGCAGAGGCCTTGAGGAACCTACTGATGGCACTGGGGACTGGTGCATTATGAACTCCTGGGGACTTGTTGCAATGCCCACTTTGGAAACTCTGCCCTAGCTTCTACACGATATTAGCACTCACAGAATATTCCTGGCATGCTTGTATTGAGTGATCCCAAAAATCTAGCCTCATTCAGCATGTTTGAAACCTTAAGGCTCCCACCTACTGCGTGTCCCTACTGAAAGAGGTGGTTAGAGAAGCTCAAGGCACCCAGAAACCCCTTTCCTAGCATTATCTTTCAATGGAAGCTTTTATCTCTTTAAAGTTGGGGATCAGGAGTGGAACCATGGCAAGGGGAACGTCCTAAAGCTCCCTGTCTCTGTTGTACCCCTCAGACTGCATGTCTGCATACAAAACAAAATCAAATCCATCAGAACACATTGCATGTTTAAAGTACTGTAATGTGTGGTTTGGCCCTAAAGCACTTGCCTAAAATTCTTTGCATAGACAGTTGACTCCCTTCCAGGACCGGCCCAGCTATGAAGCAAGCTGATGCAGCTTGTGTCAGCGACGGAGGGTAGGGAAGAATGGGTAGCAGATTTGGGGTGCTGTTCACCCTGATTCTGCCACCAACTCCCTCCAGCCTGCCACTGGCACAAGCTGCATTGATCTGTGTTCTGTTGCTTAGTTTTCCCAAATGAGGAAGTGCAAGACTTCTTGTTCGGTTAAGAGACTGCATGCATGAACTTGTTTGTTAGCACTGTCCCTTTAAATAAAACCAGAAGTGTGTCACTTGCTGGTTTGTGAAAATTGTACCACAGAGCACAGTAGGGGGACCTTTTTAGCCCGCCAAGGCAGAGGCGGCTCTGTGGACCCAGGGTGGGGTTGGGTGGTGTCCCTGGTTGCACCATCCTTGCTCCCTTCTACTTGGCCTGTCCGTTTCTTCACCCAAATACCTCGTGTACTTAGTCACTTCCGAACTCTTCTCCTGGTGATGATGTTGACATCACCCACATCGACTCTTCCTTGCCTTGCATACATTCATGTGGTGAGTAGGGCAGACAACATGGAGCCTCTCCGAACTGGAGGTGGCTTCCAACGGCTTTCATGTGGTGACCACACTGTTTGCATTAGTCGGCCCTGAAACAGGAAGCTTTGTGTGTAGCAATAATGGGATATAGAAACTTTTTTTTTTCCTCTTCCCATGTTTCTAGATGTCAATAGTGACAACTGGATATAGTGGCTAATACCTAAACATATTACTTTTCTCAAGCAGTGCCTCTCAAGATGGCATCTTATTGTAGCCAAATGGATTTATAATTCCTGACTGCAGTGACACTATTCTCCCCCTGTTGCATAGTTATCCTCATTGGAATTGATATTTTTCCATTGCTCTTCTATGGAGTGTAAGTAACCCTATTGATTACCTCTTAGAGAACACTTCTTGCTTCACTAACCTGGATACATTTTTCATATCACACTCAGCTGAACTTCCTTGGGTGTCTTTAGTTTGATGGTCATTAGTTCTTTTTATCTGTAATAGAGCTTCTTGGATTTTTATTTCCTTTATATAGATTTACTCCTTCACTTTATAATCTGCAGCGGCCAACACTGATCTTTTTGTTTTAGCTGTAATTTTTCAAATGTTGGTTATTAACAGCAACGAGTTTATTGAAATTGGCCAAGCATCCAAGCTGTAAATCTTATGGTGTTTAGTTGAATGCTCCCTCGATAACTGCAGAGCGGAAAGTTTTGGAGAAGATTATTATTAATAAGATTTACAATATTCCCAATATACTTTTAGTATACGGCTAGGTGCAGCATGGCTTCAGCAGCTGTGTTGGGAGATCTGTTTGTCTCTTGTCATCAGCATAATGGATTTTCCACTATTCATAATGTCCTGATACTTTTCTTATAAAGGAAATGTCCATGCCTTTTAAAAAAAACCATTAACCATAGATAAGTGCTTTGCCAGTTCCATGCATGCTATAATATGTACCTTGGGCTCTGTGCATCAAATTATGCAGTCGCCATTAAACAATACAATCTTCAATGTTGCATGCAGATTTTCATGGCTGTGGGTAACTGACAAGGTTCTTAACTGTATGGGTTCTGCAGCCATGTCAATATAAAAGTAGAGAAATAAAATCCTTTACCGCTTTTGTTGTTTGTTTAGATTTCTTATATTGTGCAGGTGTCACATACACAGAAAAGGTTTTCTTACAATAACAACAACACGGGATCCTACTTCCCAAGCCGACGTTTCACTCCATTCACGGAGCTTTCTCAAGGCAATTTGGCAGTAAAAAACTGCTGGATGAAAAAGAATGTTACGGAGTGGTGACAGTTAAACATCAGTCTGTTGCTCAAAGTTAAAGGGACCCACTACTTTTGTCCTCAGAGTTATTCAACACTTATTACTTGGGTTATTTAAAATTGGCATCCATATCCTATTGGCATATGTCATTTCCTGCTGGCGGTTCAGTAACTTTGAAGATTTCGTCTGGGAAATCATTAGAGCCTCCAAATTTAATCTATGTTTTAATCTGCACAGCAGCACAAACATCAGTCCTGATGAAAGGGGGGAACTTTGCGATAACACCGAAGATTATCCCAATGGAGAGAATTATTGCGAGTATGGAGACAACACTGGCGGAGTTTGACAGCAACATGGCAGAAGAAATTAGGATCGCTACAGCCAATGTGTTGCTTAAAGCAAAGGCACCCAAACGTAATATAACAACAAGGGAAATAATGGCAATTAAGCAACTAAATAACAACCCTAATATTGTGATTTTACCGGCGGATAAAGGCAACGCCACTGTAATTTTAAATAAAGATGACTATTTTAATAAACTTTCGAACCTGCTGTGTCCAGAAACCTACAAAGTTTTGAACAAGGATCCAACTAATAGAATTTTAAGGGAAACCAATAAATTAATTGCAGAATCTAACCTCAAGCCTGAAATAAAAAATAAATTAACCAAAACCTCAGCCCTGCCGCCTAGGTTATATGGGCTTCCTAAAATTCACAAAAATGATGTACCATTACGACCAATTGTCAGTAGCATAGGATCTCCGACATATGACTTGGCACAATATCTGGCGCGAATTTTGTCACCATATATAGGGAACACCTTTCATTACGTGAAGAATTCTTACCACTTTATAGAGCTTTTACAAACGGCTAAACTAACAACGAATTCGGTACTGGTCAGTTTTGACGTTGTGTCACTGTTTACGAAGGTTCCGGTACCAGAGACTATGAACATTATAAGTGACCTAACTATCCCCAGGGATCTTATCCCATTATATGAACACTGCTTGAATTCCACGTACTTTGTGTGCAATGGAGTGATTAGGGAACAAAAAGAAGGTGTACCAATGGGGAGTCCGTTGAGCCCAGCAGTTGCCAACCTCTTCATGGAGTTTTTCGAACAAAAGGCACTGCAGACGTCCAGGTTGAAACCATCTACCTGGCTCAGATATGTAGATGACATCTTCTGTGTGTGGGACTATGGAATGGAAGAACTGAACGGATTTCTGGGGCACCTGAACAGTCTCTGCCCGGAGATTCAGTTCACCATGGAGGTGGAAGAGAACAAAACCATTGCCTTCCTAGATGTGGTAGTGAAAAGAAATGAAGACTTAATGTTTGGGCATGCAGTATACCGCAAACCTACTCATACTGGAAGGTACTTAAATCATGCCTCGAACCACCATCCCTCACAGAAGGGTTCGTTGATTAATTCCTTAGTTCACAGAGCGATACATGTCTGTGACAACCGATCTCTTGAAGCTGAAAAACAAGTTCTAACACGGTCACTGACGGCAAACGGATACAAAAAGAAACAAGTGGACGAATGTTGGAGGAAACAGTTAGCAAGGAAAAATCACATTGTGGCACCTGGAGAAAGTGACAGTGAGAAGCAGACAGAAAACAAAGAACAGCCATGGCTTTCGTTACCCTTCATTAGGGGTACAACTGATAAGATAGCCAAGATCTTTAAGAGATATGATGTGAAAACTATTTTCAGCCCAACAACGAAAATAGAGCAACTGCTACACAATCCCAAGGACCCCAGACCAGCGTTATCTAACCCCGGAGTATATGAAATTGGCTGTGAATGTGGGAAAGTTTATCTGGGACAAACGAAAAGACCAATAGGGGTCCGGGTACGGGAACATCAAAGAGCAACAGATGCAAAGCAAGAAGAAAAATCAGCAGTAGCTTTGCACGCGAAAGAATCAGGACACAGGATAATGTTTGAGCATGCACGAGCCTTGTTTCATGAACCCAGATTAAAACATAGATTAAATTTGGAGGCTCTAATGATTTCCCAGACGAAATCTTCAAAGTTACTGAACCGCCAGCAGGAAATGACATATGCCAATAGGATATGGATGCCAATTTTAAATAACCCAAGTAATAAGTGTTGAATAACTCTGAGGACAAAAGTAGTGGGTCCCTTTAACTTTGAGCAACAGACTGATGTTTAACTGTCACCACTCCGTAACATTCTTTTTCATCCAGCAGTTTTTTTACTGCCAAATTGCCTTGAGAAAGCTCCGTGAATGGAGTGAAACGTCGGCTTGGGAAGTAGGATCCCGTGTTGTTGTTATTGTAAGAAAACCTTTTCTGTGTATGTGACACCTGCACAATATAAGAAATCTAAACAAACAACAAAAGCGGTAAAGGATTTTATTTCTCTACTTTTATATTGACATGGCTGCAGAACCCATACAGTTAAGAACCTTGTCAATACAATCTTCTTTTCATTCTTCCACAGATACAGTTGGTGTTCTGTACTGTGGGCTCTTGCTGTCTGCCATCAGTGTGTCCTCTTGATCAGAAAAAAACGATTATCTGGCCAAGGGGATCCACCAATGGCATTGAAGCACACCTGGATTATTATTACAAATGAGATATCAGTTGTTTTACATGGCATGGGTTCTTGGATGTATTATTTCCAAGATGCTTTGCAGATTACATTTCTGAAGAACAAAACCTTCTATCAGGAGCTCTGTTCTAATTCCGACATAGCAAAGATAGAAAAGCTATGATGTGCTACACTTACTAAACTGCATTTAAATCGAGATTTAAAATATGGAGGCACTTGTCTTCCTCTCCTGTCACAAGAGCTTATGCAATATCCTGCTTCCCATCTCTACATGATTTACTGTCAATTCCAATTAAAACCCGGGCAGTGTATTTTATAGCCTAGCTTTAGTACCATCCTATATGAAATATCTCACACCTTATATCATAAGTCACTGCACAGAATTATAGGTTGCTCATCACTATGGCAAGAGGAATATGTAAGCTGCTGTAAATACAACAAGGGCTAAGCAACAAAGGAATTTAGACTGGGTTTTCTAAAGCCGTATTACTCTTAATCCATATTCATTTGATTCAACAGAGAGGGGAAAAAAATCAGCATTCAACAGGCAATCGTTGGTCTATAGAAATAAGTAAGATAGATCTTTGAGATAGAATTCTAACTGAAGAAGTTAGACCCTGCAACCATTTTGGGCTAAGGGATGTAACTTGTAAGCTGGCGTACTCAGTGCAAGCCCCACTGCATGACAATTTTCAAATTCAAAAATTGATATTTAATACTACCCCCTAAAGAAGAGAGACATGTGCAGGTGGGCACACACTCGGAAAGGAACATGCCACAACTTTTTCTGTCATTGAACAACTTAATGTACTTGCCTGGTCTTCATCAAAGTGAAAGAACCCCCAATTCAGTTATTTGACCGAACACAGTCTGCCAGATTGTGGCTTCTCACAGATCATTGTACAGTATGTTCATTGTAATGTGTGGTGCGGTCTATAGTGTTTTGCCCTGGGGTAGGACAGAGAAAAATTTCTGTTTAACTGTGGTGCTGGAGAAGACTCCTGAGAGTCCCTTGGACTGCTAGGAGATCAAATCAGTCAATCCTAAATGAAATCAACCCTGACTGTTCCCTGGAAGGACAGGTACTGAGGCTGAAGCTCAAATATTTTGGCCACCTAATGCAAAGAGAGGACACTCTGGAGAAGACTCTGATGCTGGGAAAGATTGAAGGCAAAAGGAGAAGGGGAAGGCAAAGGATAAGATGGTTAGACAGCATCACCGATGCAACAAACATGAAAATGAGCGAACTCAGGAAGATAGTGGAGGACAGGAAGGCCTGGCGGGATATGGTTCATGGGATTACAAAGGGTTGGACACAACTTAACAACTGAACAACAACAACAAGAGTTGATACCAGCCTGCGTTGATAATACTGATCTATATGGTGCAATAGTATGACTCCGTATAAAGCAATTTCCTATGATTTTAGATATTTTTTATCATAACATTCACATTTAAATATTCTTAACTCAAATAAACTGCTAATAACTTACTATTGTAACATTGCATGTCTACTCTGAAGCAAGTTCAATGGGACTTGCTCCCAGATAGGTGTGTATAAGATTGCCACCTAATACAATGTAATTAACAAATACACTTTATTATTAAATAACATAAACCTCCTACTAAATTATTAATATTACAAAATATGATAAATAGCTCCTAATTAGCCACAAAGGTAGCTGAGCAGGGATTTTAAGCCTAAGTTTAACATGTCCAAACCCAGTATTCTATCAGGTTCCTCCCAATCAGCCAGTGAATTCAAAGCAGAACTCACTGCGGGCTCAATCCAAACCTATTTAGGCCGCCATTGTAACCAGCGACCCAGCGAAAACGGGAGGCCCCAGAATGGAAAGGGGATTCAAATCCCCTCCAAAAGGGGAATTTAAAGGGGATTTGAATCCCCTTTCCGTTCTGGGGCCTCCCGGTTTTGCTGGGCCGCTTGTTACAACGGCGGCCTAAGTAGGTTTGGATTACGCCCTAACTCGGGATCATTAAAAAAGGGATTGAGAATAAAACGGCCAATATCATTATGCCTTTGTACAAATCGATGGTAAGGCCACATCTGGAGTATTGTGTCCAGTTCTGGTCACCACACCTCAAAAAGGATATAGTTGAATTGGAAAAGGTGCAGAAAAGAGCGACCAGAATGATTCGTGGGCTGGAGCACCTCCCTTATGAGGAAAGGCTACAGCGTCTGGGGCTTTTCAGCCTAGAAAAAAGGCGCCTGAGGGGGGACATGATTGAGACATATAAAATTATGCATGGGATGGAGAGAGTGGATAGAGGGAAATTCTTCTCCCTCTCGCACAACACCAGAACCAGGGGACATGTACTAAAATTGAGTGGAGGGAGAGTTAGAACAGACAAAAGAAAATATTTCTTTACCCAGCGTGTAATTCATCTGTGGAACTCCTTGCCACAGGATGTGGTGATGGCATCTGGCATAGATGCCTTTAAAAGGGGTTTGGACAGATTCATGGAGGAAAAGACCATCACAGGTTACAAGCCATAAGCAACCTCCTGGTTTTTAGAAGTGGGTTTTCTCTGTGCCAGGTGCAAGGGAGTGTCAACAGGAAACAGGTTATCTTGTTGTCTTGTGTGCTCCCTGAGGCATCTGGTGGGGCCACTGTGTGACACAGGAAGCTGGACTAGATGGGCTTTTGGCCTGATCCAGCAGGGCTCTTCTTATGTTCTTAACTGTCCAATTCCGGTGGCTCAGTGTGCTTTATGACTGTCACAAAAGGCAGCATGCCATAAAGCAAGGCTGAGCCGCCACCGCAAGCAATGAGAGGCCATGACTGTGTGCCAGCAGAGCCAAGAAGAGTTCCTGGCGCCAGTAAGTCAGCACAGCGGAGTGTGGCAGGTGAGGGGGTAGATGGAATGGGGCAGGGAAGGGGAGGAACAGGGTGGAGACTGGAGTGGGGAGAGGGTGTTGAGGCCAGGAAGGGGGCGGTATTGGCAGCAGCTGCATCGCTGATATCCTATGCGTCTTCCCGGCCTCAATTCTCCTTCCCAAGTACACTTGGACTTGTGCCTGCAAAATCACTGGCGCAGGTTTGAGTAGACCCATTTGACCAATGGAGGCTTAGCCCCGGGCAAGGGAACAAAAGAAGGAGACCTCTGGAACTGCCCCCCCAATCCTGCATGCACTCCATTGGCATGGCTGCGTCGGGGGGGGGGGAGGAGGCAGTAGATAGAATTGGGCTGCCCATGTCATTTCTTTATGCTTCTTTATTGTTTAAACACTGAATTTCCAAAGTAAACTGTTTAAAAACAGCTCATTGTTGTTCCTACTGGTCTAGGGCCACTGTACCTAATACCGTATTGGTCTGAGTATAAGACTCACTTTTTTCTCCTAATTTAAGTTTTTAAACTAGGGGTGCGTCTTATAATCAGGCATAAATTGAATGCCAGTGATTTAATTAATTTTTTTTAATAGCACCAAACTTTAAGGGTGCGTCTTATAATCAGGTGCGTCTTATACTCTGGACAATACGGTAATTAAGGCACAAGTGTCATATGACTGATTTAACTAGTTCCATTTTGCTGCTTGAAGATTAGACACCAAGGTGACAAGTATCTTGGAAAAATCAGAAGAAGAGAGAAGCGAAAGCATTTCAAATACAAACTATATAATAGCACTACAACGAAAGCCTCTTACACTTGCCTTTCTGGAAACAGATAGCATTCTTTAAGATTCAGGTCATTCATTGCATGCTCAGCGGTAAACAATGCTGTTTAATTTCATTATTCCTCTTACAGTCACACACAGAGAAGCTTATCCTAAACTCACTTCATATGGTGTCAAGGATACAAACACCACTTAACATTTTTCCACAAGCTGAACTGCTAGTAACTCATTTGTCAGTCAACTCTTGGTAGAATCATGGCCCCCATAATCCGCTGGAAGCTTGGCATGAATTTCGCATCATGTCACTGTCTTTTTATTGTACTTCAGTCCAGTGTGCTGTAGGCTATGTGACAGTTTTGGATATGATTTCAAACAGGGGGCTTATTCTTGAATAAAATATAAAATTAATAATACAATCAGCAGGACTGGCCCTTATGTTATTAAACTCTTTTTTTTTTTTTGCTGCCCCTACAGGGCTAATTTTAAATCTGCTGCAGAACCGTTAAAACCAGTACTATGTAAGCAAAGAGTGGACATTTTACTACAAGAAGCCCAAATTTGGCATTGCTACTTTGGTAGGAAAAAGCAGTGATTTTTATGAGTCAACTATCTTCTAATAACTCATTTAAATATAGTTAAAAATAGGGGGGGCGCTGTCACAGGGTAGGAGCATCTGCTTTACAGTCAGAAGGTTTCAGGTTCCATCCCGAACATCTCCAAGTAGGACAGGGGAAAAAGTTCTAGGTAGACCAAATGCTCAGTACAAGGCAACTTCCTATGTTACTAATAGATGGGCAGCCCAAACATGTGTATCTTTGAGACTGGCAGAGTGCTGTTCCGCCAGTCTCGGGTGTCGCAAATGTACTGTAAATCACGTTTGTGTCCCCCAGCGAGGAGGCCACGCCAGCAAAGAGGCCGGCGCTGCTCTCCCCACCCCAGATCCTTTGGAGCACCTGCCGGGGAAGGTAAGTTGCCCGCTGGGGAAGGAGGGTCGAGGGGAGGGCAGAATAGGGCATTCCGGGGGGGGGTGTTTATTGGCCTGGTTCAGGAAGGGGGAGGGATTGGCAGCAGCAGCTACGCCAGAATCCTATCCCCCTTCATGGGCCTGGCCACCATTACACAGGGTTCTCGGACTTGCACCAGCAAAATAGCTGGTGCACATCCAAGTATCCCCATTGGGGCGGCTCAGGCTTTACCTGGGGGGAAGGGCAAAAAAGTTCCCTTCCCCCAAGGTGACCTTCCAGGCCGCCTTTTTATGCCCTTGGATGCAGCTTCAGCTGCACCTGCCTCACTGCATCACAGGACACAAAGTTAGATAGGATTGCGCCGTAAATCTAGAGGAGTAGCACAAGCATTGGATAATTTGCTGTTTACATACTCAGTTCCTTTCAGTCTCTTTCAATCAGATTATTAGGTTTCTCCTTTTTGAGGATGAGATGTTGACAGTAAGGCACAACTGATAAGAGCATCTGTCTCCTCTTTTACCATCCCTGGGCAGCCAGGTACTATCGCTGCAGGGACATTCCATGCACTCCCATGTACACATGCCATGGATGTGGGGGACAAGTGCAACATTGGGGGATTCGGTACAGGGCTTTCCTTAGGAGTCCCTATAGCTGTGATGACTTTACTCTCCAAGGGACAACATTACTGATGAATGACAGGCACAGCTTCACCCAAATTTAGCCCTTTCCACATTGTCAAAAGTAAAACTCTGCTTGTGAGTTTTGCAAGTTTTCCTGATACTTTCAGAAGACTTTTTGTTTCCAGTGTAATGCCTCTCTCACATAAAAGTGACATGGGTATTGGACATTGTGCTCTTATGCAGTGTCTGCAGGATACCTGGGACGTGCTTTCATGCAGAAAGTATTTCAGCTGCTTCTGGTGAGCAGGGAAGAGACCTCAAGGCAATCCTGGAAAGGCAACTGCACAAGTTACAGGTTAGGTAGCCTCAAAAGAGTTACAGCACACAGTGCCGTCCCCAGCCGATTTTGCGTGTGGGGCCCGGTCCTCGGCCCTGCCCCTAAAACTAATTAGCATAAATTATGCTATTTTTTCCGGGCGATTTAAACCTACATTTTAACCCTACAAAAGGGGTATTTTTAAAGTATGTCTGCTTTGCGGCACTTAACTGTGTTATAGGAGCCTCCAGCGAAGCGATCGGCTCTCTCCAGCGACGTTCTCTTCCAGGGGCGCAGATCGGCGATCTGAGATCGCTCCTCTGCAGCCCCTGACCAGAACTGCTCATCGTAAGCTCTTCCTTTGAGTTCGCGATCTCAGATCGCCGATCTGCGCCCCTGGAAGAGAACGTCGCTGGAGAGAGCCGATCGCTTCGCTGGAGGCTCCTATAACACAGTTAAGTGCCGCAAAGCAGACATACTTTAAAAAAAAACCTTAAAAATCGCCGAAAAAAGCGGGATTTTTCCCGCTCTCCTCCGGAGCCTCCCGCCCCCCCGCACCACCTCCCGCCCTTGCGCCCTGGGGCCCACCGCCCCAGGGCACCACGTCAGAGGACGCCACTGACAGCACAATCCTGGGGAAGTAACGAATGGCAGAGCGAGCGCTCCACCATTCATAGTCATCGCAAATGTGCTGTAAAGCACGTTTGCGATGACTCAAGAGTAAGGGAGGCGCAAGGCCAGCCTCCCTCACTCCATCACTGGACCGAGGAAGCGGCCGCTGGAGGAAGGAAAGCGCTCCTCTGGTGGCCACGTGGGCGGTCTGGCGGGTGAGGGGGCCATTGGCCTAGCCGGCCCAGGAGGTGGAGGGGGATGGCACCCGCCATATCCCCATCCTTGCCGGGCCGGCTAGGCCCTTACACAGCCTCCTCTGATTTCCTCCAGCTATTTAGCTGGTGGAAATCCGAGGAGATCCATTGGGCCGGCCTCGGTTTACACCCAGGGAAGGGGACGAATATCCCCTTTCTCGAGTAGACTTCCAGCCTGCCACATGGCAGGAACCCGGCAGCATGGGATCTGGCGGTCGGCTCTGGGTAACCCGCTGGATCTCTACACAGGATTGTTAGAACTGTAGAACTGCAGTGGGTGGGGAACAGTGCTGGCCCAAGAAATTTTGTTGCCTAGAGTGCCAAATGGTGCCCCCTCCCTCTCCTTTCTAATTTTCCCTACTAAAACCACACACCCAATTCTTTCCTTCTTTCAAATCTCTGTCCTTTTGTCCCTTTCTTATTAGGAAGGAAAGAGAAAAAGTAAGGTGATGCCATTTCACCTTCCTTCTTCTGCGAGGCATCTATGGTGGAGGGTGCCATGTTGAGCTACCATGCTACCTTGAGATCAGAGGTCCAATCTGCAACCTGGAGAAGCCAGTTTCACCGTGTTTTATAATAGCGCCCTACCTGGTGGAGAAGCATGATAACAACAACAACAACAACAACAACAACAACAGTATTTATATACCGCTTTTCAACAAAAAGTTCACAAAGCAGTTTACAGACAAAATCAATGGCTCCCTGTCCCAAAAGGGCTCACAATCTAAAAAAGATGAAGAACAGTACCAGCAAACAGCCACCAGAAAAGACTGTGCTGGGATGAAAGGGGGGCAGTTACTCTCCCCCTGCTAAATATAAGAGGAGCACCAATTGAAAAAGTGCCTCTTGCCCAGTTAGCAGGGGACAATAATTATGAAAGTGTCACTGTAGGAGTTTGTCCTGAACTTTGTTCAGAGTGAGAGACAAATTCTTTCTTGCCATGGCCATTAAGTCTATTTTTCCTTCCCAGAATCCCCGTCAGCTAAGGGCTGCTCTTCACATTACCCAGAAAGAAACGGTAGAATGAGATGTACAAATTCTGAACTGTACCACTTCAGTCTGTAAGGTGATGGTCATATGTTTGAACACTTCTCTTATTTAAAATGTTCCCATCGTGTAATAAATTAGTGTATTAGCCAGGAAAGGCTCTTCTCAACTGTGTTATCCTGATGTATTAGATTACTACATGAAGGGAGATTTTTCACAGACATGGATAGTATTCTGTAGTATGACCCTCATCCCTTGCAGTTTGGAGAAAACTCCAGAATTCAACCATTTCATTCTAAATAACACGTAGAATGACTGAAAGGCAAGCATGGGTCTAGAAGCCACTAGTCTTCCCTTCTCTGAGCATGTGTGTGCATATGCACACAAACTAACTAGTCACCATTACTTTAAAACAGCCGTATATACATTTCATTAAACGGGTGCTGGAATCAATTTCCTTGATTGCCCTAACTGGGAGAAAGGTGGGGTAGAAACTCTTCAAATAAAGGTATACTATTCGAGAAAGGAAATCTTCTTGCCAGCTACCTTTCTTACAGCTCAATCTTATGCATGTCTGCTCAAAAATAAGTCCCCTTGAATTCAATGGGAATTTCTCCCAGGTAAGTTTGTATAGGATTGCAATCCAACATTTTTCGGGGAGTAAGCCCCATTCAACACAATGGGGCTTACTTCTGAGCAGTCATGCATGAGTTGTAAGAAAGGTAGCTGGCAAGAAGATTTCCTTTCTCGAAAAGTATATCCAGCATTTCATTCATTATGAATTCATACTTTTTCCTTAAATATCATCATGATCTTGCAATTCTCTGTTCCTTCACAGCTGATAATTTTGTTCTTTGGGAATCGAGCTTCCATTAAGTTTCTTTCTTTGTGTGTGTGAGTATGTGTATGCATTTGTGTGTGTGTGTGTGTGTGTGTGTGTGTGTGTACACACACACACTTTTATTTATTTTATACTTATATATATTATTTTATATTTATTTTATTTTATACTTATACACACACACACACACACACACACACACACACACACACACAAAACAAACAAACATACATACATAAGGTAAAGGTGACCCCTGACAATTAAGTCCAGTCATGTCCGACTCTAGGGTGTGGTGCTCATCCCCATTTCAAAGCCGAAGAGCCAGCATTGTCCGAAGATGCCTCCGTGGTCATGTGGCCGGCATGACTCTCCTTGCCGCAGCGCGTAGCATGCGGCTGGAACACGGAGCGCTGTTTTACCTTCCCGCAAGCGGTACCTATTTATCTACTCACATTAACATGGTTTGGAACTGCTAGGTTGGCAGGAGCTGGCCAAGCAACGAGAGCTCACCCTGTTGTGGATTCGAACTGCCGACCTTGCGATCGACAGCTCATGGTTCAGCGGTTTAACCCACTGCGCCACCCACTGGCCTATAATAATAATATATATATATATATTCCTGTTTGTACAGTTAATGACAGGAAAAGGCTCCTTTCTTTTACTGCTTTACTGAATTTAGCTCCAACTCCCTTTCTTGACTTTGCCGTTTTATTCCGAGTAGAAGAAAGTGGGTAGGAGTGGGAAGAGTCATCGTAAATATTCTGAGCCAAACTTTATTTGTTCGCAGTCAGAACATTTTGAGTGGAAAGCCATTAACCCAAATAATACATTTACTGTGCAGTTCCACTGGGAGGAATTATAAAAATAATAGCTGCTCTTTAACCAATAAGGAGACTTGGTTAAAAAGAATACGCTTAAATCAATTGACACAATGAAACTCCATGAGAGAGATTTTCTAATACTGGCTCCTTTGAAGAAACTGTCTGCTAATGACATATGCAATAGGAGCCGTGGGTGGAAGATGCTATGGATATCGTCTTAACATCACACATTCAACAATGTAGTGTATGCTCCATTCAGATAATTAATTTTCGAGAAATGATCCGTCATTGTTAACTTCTCTCCAATTTCCTTCTCTCTTCATTTCCTCTCTTCAGCTAATATTTGGTTCCTGAAGCCACTCCGCTTTCTGATTCCTAAATTCTAATTACACAGTTAACCGCTAAATAAAGTGTATATATTGGGAGATGTGCCAACGAGATTATTGCATATGCTGATGCTTCTAATCGTGGAAGGACCAGTTCAGTGGAGCATGTTTGATGATGACTGATTATTATCCGAGAAAGTGCCTAGAACACGAATCGAAACGACTGAGGACACGAGGTAGAAGAGGTTCCTTTTCTTTGTGAAATTATTTCAATCCGCTAATAGCATTTGAACCAAGTTTCTTATGGAGATGGTTTTTAATATATTTGTTCAACGGAGTGTTTTTACACATGACAGCCAATTACATTATTCATAGAGACAAACCTGGCACAAGCTACCTTGATGGATGGGAAGAAGAGCAATGCTATTCAAATCAGAACTATCAGCCAATACTTTATACGGCCCCTCCAACTAGATGGCTAACCTCCAGAGTTTTCACAGGTACTTAATCAAGAAGTGTATAACAACTTGGGCAGAGGGATTACAAAATGTTAGTTCTTGATTTGTGCATTAGTACAGAAACATCCATCCAAAGGTTTGGAGAAATGCATATAGGTTTTAAATCATCCTGCACTTTTTTTTTCTAATGACTTCCCAGTTAAGGCTGCTTCTTGGCTGATCATTTTTTTTTGTTCCTGGGACACGTTCAGTGTGTTACTCAACTGTTGTTTACATTTGCATAGATTCCAATATATTGATGCATTGGACATTAGCAAAGGCAGCACACTGTCTTCCCTTTGGGAAGAGAAAGATGTTGATTTTTTTTTTAAAAAATGCCTAGGTTTCTCTCTTTGCAAGCATCACCACCATCACCATCACCATCACCACCACCACCACCACCATCATCATCATTATTATTATTATTATTATTATTATTATTATTATTATTATGCCCCCCTTTCACCCCAGCACAGTGCCTTTTCTGGTGGCTGTTGCTGGTGGTGTTCTGCATCTTTTTTAGATTGTGAGCCCTTTTGGGACAGGAAACCATTTAATCATTTGATTTTGTCTGTAAACTGCTTTGTGAACTTTTTGTTGAAAAGCAGTATATAAATACTGTTAATAATAATAATAATAATAATAATAATAATAATAATTATTATTATTATTATTATTATTATTTTCTTTCCTAGTTATCTTCCAAGGATGTTCATTCTGATCCCCAACTTCTTTTCCGTCTCACAAAACACTAGAACAAGGGGACATCCACTAAAATCGAGTGGAGAATTAGAACAGACAAAAGAAACTATTTCTTTACTCAGTGCGTAATTAATCTGTGGAACTCCTTGCCACAGGATGTGGTGATGAAACCTGACCTAGATGCCTTTAAAAGGGGATTGGACAGATTTATGGAGGAAAAGTCCATCACAGGTTACAAGCCATGGTGGGGATAAGCAACCTCCTGGTCTTAGTAATAGGCTATCTCTTAATGCCAGATGCAAGGGAGTTGCAACAGGATACAGGGCGCAATCCTGTGTAACCTTGCACCGGTATAACAGCAGATGCACCGTTGTAAGTGCACTTACACTGGCATACGTGCACTTACACCAGTGCATCTACTGTTACCCCGGTGCAAGGTTACACAGGATTGCGCCCACAGGTATCTTGTTGTCTTGTGTGCTCCCTGAGGCATCTGATGGGGCCACTGTGAGATACAGGAAACTGGACTAGATGGGCCTTTGGCCTGATCCAGCTGGGCTCTTATGTTCACAGGTACTCCAGTGTCCATGCAGAATGGCCACTTGCTTGTACCCTTTTCCATGTGCGGAACATTACTTTTCATTGCTATATCCTTTTCCATGTGCGGAACATTACTTTTCATTGCTATATCCTTTTCCCAATGAATGGTGAAATTCTGAGATGTCCAGCTCTGAGAAGTTCTGAAGCATAGAAAAGGTTGCACTTTTCATGTCCTTTTCCTACATGGCTTGTATAGCAAACTGCCTGATACCAAGTCAGACCATTGGTCCACCTAGCACGATATTGTCCTCACTGACTGGAAGTGGTTCTCAATGTTTTCAGGCCAGTGTTTCCCAGCCAGATCTGAAGATATCAGGGGATTGAATGTGGGACCTTTGCATGTAAAGCATGTGCTCTACCACTGAGCTACTTCTCTCACCCTCCAGCATAGGTCATCATCTATCAGGCTGACTGACCAAGCTAGTTTCTATGCCAAAACCAGATCTGAACCAGTCTGAAATTGATCCAGGTAATCAGTCCCAGCCAGCTGTGCTTGGAGTTGTACAGCGTCTTTTTATGCAATGCACCTAGATGGTGAGTCAACATCACCCAACAAAAAGATATGTGAGCTTGGCCATCACATTTTTTTATTCTAGTTGTGTTTTTAATATCCTCCTCCATAATATATCTATCTTGTTCAGACTTCCAATTTTCTATCTTACATTATAACCTTTGTACATGAATTGTCATAATACACATCAATAATATAAGTACAGCTGATTTCCTGTGCTGAAATAATATAACTCTGAGTTATTTCACTGAGAGTTCATTTCATTCCTAGAATTTTATTAAGCATCAGTAATATTCTGTTTTGTTTTGTTTTTTTGTTTTTTGTTTTTTCATTTCTTGAAGAGTTGGGCAAACCTTTCCTTTCAGGGTGTTTTTTTTTTTTTTGAGAACTCTGCTGCGAGAGTTGTCCAGTTTTTTCCACAGCGGCATGTACAGTATATGAAGACTAGATCTTATACAATTCACTGTTTTGGAGGGGTTCATGTATTACAGCGCAATCCTGCACAAGTTGCGGCAGCCGGCCTAAATGGCCAGCTGCTGCATCCTGCACAGGATGTGGGCCGCGCCGGTGTGGCCCGGGCTCACCTTGGGGGAAGGGGACATTTGTCCGCTTCCCCCAGTATAAGCGCCAGAGGCCGCAATTGGTCTTCTCAGATGCGTGCCAGCTCTTTAGCTGGCGTGCGTCTGGATAGGCCGTGTAAGAATGGCTCAGCTGGGGAAGGGGCGTTGGATGTCGCCACAACCCAGCATCAAATCCCTGCCCCTCCCAGGCTGGGCTGGCCAATGCCCTCACCACCCCTGCCCACCCTCCCCACGCCCTCCCCACGCCCGGCACAAATCTTGCACGACCAGCACAGTGACTGGAGGGCAGCAGAGTAAGCGGTGCCAGCCTCTGCGTCGGCACTGCTTACTCCCAGAGTGTTGAAAACATGCCTTACGGCACATTTACAACACCTTAGGCCAGCGAAGTGAGAGCTCCGTTGTCCTAAAGTTGGGCAGGATCGGGCTGCCCATTGGTCTCCATAACATAACTATTTGCAGGGTAATCTTGTGCATGTCTGCACAGAAGTTGTCCCTTGCTTATTCCCTGGCAAGTGCACATATAATTGCAACCCTAGTATCTACAGTAAAAAAAAAAATCCTCTAGTAAAAATGTTGACCCTATGAAAGCATTTTTGATTTTTTTATCTTTATCTTGATTTCTCATTTCAGGTGTGTGGCTTCCAAGTTCCAGGAAAATATTTGCTAGTGAGGAAAGGCTACAGCCCAAGATCTCAAAACATCTCCTTTCACCAGACTGTGCAGTTGCATGATTCCAAAGTGCCCCCCCCCTGGATGTGGGTGGGGGTGTCCTTTGCCTGATCCCAGCCTACACATGGCATAGGATCAGGCTGGGCACCTGATTGGTGCCTGAGCAAGCCAAGGGCAGGGCCAGATAAGTGCAGTTTGCATGTGGCTCTGTCCCTCTGCCTTCTGAGGCTGGATGAGCTTGTGACCCTGCCCAGCTGCTTGTCCTGATAGTCTGGAATCAGCTGGTCACCGTTAGGGGCCAGGTAAGAATGGTTTGATTTACTCCTGATTGGCCTTTGGTGTGAAGTTTTTGCACCTACCCCAAACTGTCCTTAAGGAGTGGTGTTTAGCCAGGGCGAACAGAACTGAAAGTTCTGTAAAGTGCAGGACACGGAGGAATCTGGTATCTGCCCTTAGGCAAGCGAGAGCCTGAAGGAAAACCAGCACTGATCTCAAGAGAGGCTGTCCAGCTCAGGGATGCAGGCTGGCGATCTCTCGGGCTTGAATTGCAATGTGTATCCCAGAGGCTGTCTGGCCTGGGGTAAGCAGAACAATTTGGCTTCCTTGACCCCCTTTCCAGAGGATTGTAGTGAAAAACTGGGGTTGTCGAGAGGCGGTCTCGAGAGGTTAACTCTGGTTATCTCAGCAGCTTGTTGGCAGCTTCTGGTTGTCTTGAGCTGGTGTCAAGCAAGGCGGCAGCCTTTTCTCCAGGCAAGGCTCAGCGATTAGACCATGCACTCCTGTCCTATGACAAAGAGGACATGTGGGTAGTTCTTACAGGAAAGCAGGAAATGATAGTATAATGGATCATAGTGGCCAAGAGGAAGAGCAAAGAAGCGTGCATTGCATGCAGAAAGTTCCAGGTTCAATCTTTGGCATTTCTACCATAGGTAGGGTTGGGAAGAAGCCCCCTCCGGAAACCCTAGAGAGTCAGTCTAGACCACTGGTTCCCAACCTTTTTAGCATCGGGACCCCCTTTTCTAGAATGACAATCTGTCAGGACCCCCCCCCCCTAAGATCTAGGGCCAGAAGTGATGTCATTAAGCAGGAAGTGATGTCGTTGTTTTTAAATAAATTACACTGTTTAATAATCACACTTTAAAAAAAAAACACCACATTTTTAAAGTTGTACTCATACCATTGGGGGGGGGAGTGACCTAATATTAACAGAGATGCTAAAAGGCAAGCAAAATGTAACACTAAGCTGAGCAAACAAGCCCCAGGAGAGCATCAGCCACTTCTTTCTCTGTAGTGGTGGGGAAGAGTGAACCGCCATCATCTTGGGTGTGGCAATCCAGTTGACATCCCGCGATGCCCCAGAAACTGCTTTGCGAGCTGGTGTAGACAATACTGAGCTAGATGCACCATTGATCTGACTCAGTATAAGCCAGTTTCATTTGTTCATCACAGGGAACAAAAGCTGAGGCTCAATGTGCAGAAGCGTCGCTCCGGTAGGGGCGGGGCTGTAAGTATCGCTGCGGTCATAGTCTCTTTACCGAGCAAGGAGGAGGCAGCCCCGCCCCCTCACTGTCGGAGCCAGTCCCCTGTGGAGAAAGCAGCAGGCAAGAGACCCTGCCTGCTGCTTTCTCCGTAGGGGACTGGCTCGGACAGTGAGGGGGCGGGGCTGCCTCCTCCTCGCTCGGTAAAGAGACTATGACCGCAGCGATACTTACAGCCCCGCCCCTACCGGAGCGACGCCTCTGTCAATGTGCAGTTCACATGTTACAAAATAAAGGTCCCCTGACTATCCATCTCTCCTCATCCCCCCCCCCCGTTTTTAGCACATATATTTCCTTTTCTCAAGTTAAAGGAGAGTTCATCAACCACATTTAAAAGAACCATGCTGTATGACATTAGACTCCAGTGCTTCTCTGCAAGTGATATGTCAAGAAAAGCAAACATTTTAAAATAATTACATTTACAGCTTAATTTATATTCAGTTCTTTCCAGGTTTCTGACTTTTGTCATGGATTTTGACACCTGCTACACATCTTATTTTCACCAGTCTAATTCCTGACTTCAATAATTCAGAAGGCTACGTTTGTGGCATGTATATTAAAATGACAATATTTAATTCATTTTATGGCTCTTTATCATATTGACTTGAGCCATGGGGCCAATTTACATGACCAAAACTGATGCACTGAAAATGTAGGTTAAGTGGTTCCACACAAAATATGTGGCTACTTTATCTCTCATCCAATTCACAATGTCTAAACCCATTTTTACTGTACTGCCACACAGAGTTCTTGACGGGCCGATACTATCAAGCTGTTATGTCGGTGGAACGTACGTTCTGCCGGCATAATGTGCTTTACGGCAGTCGCAAACACAACTATGCTGGTGCGCGTGGCCTGGCTGCTGCCGCAAACATTGAGCAGCCGGGTTTGTGCTCTGATGGACCAGGGATGCTTGCTGAAGCAGGTGTGGCTGTGCAGGGGGTGGAACAGGGTGGGGGGAGGGTGGGGTGGAGGCGGAATGGGGAGGAGAATGGGCAGAGGAGGGTGGATAGGGGCTGGGAGGGGGTGGGTTTGACGGCAGCGGCATCCACTGAATCTTAACCTCCTTCCTGAGCCTGATCCATCTGCACAAATCAACTTGTGCCAGCTATAGAGCTGGTGCAGGTCTGAGTTGACCTATGGCTGCTGCTGGGGCAGCGGCCATAACTTTCCTGTGGGATACAGTGGTAGCCACATTGCTGCTGCGTCATCATGCAGGGAGTTAGGATTGGGTTGCAGAAGCGTCGCTCCGGTAGGGGCGGGGCTGTAAGTATCGCTGCGGTCATAGTCTCTTTACCAAGCGAGGAGGAGGCAGCCCCGCCCCCTCACTGTCCGAGCCAGTCCCCTACGGAGAAACCGGCAGGGAAGAGACCCTGCCTGCTGCTTTCTCCGTAGGGGACTGGCTCGGACAGTGAGGGGGCGGGGCTGCCTCCTCCTCGCTCGGTTGTGAGCGACGCCTCTATTGGGTTGTGAGTTGAATCCAAAGAAAGTGAGTCATGATTAAGTCCAATTGAAATGAATAGGTCTGAAGTTAGTCACAACTAATTTGTGTCTCATTGGTTGGATTAGATGACCTCCATGGTCCCATCCAACACTAATATTCTATGATTCTGTTTTTTTATGTGTAGACATCTCACTTTCTTTGGATACAACCCATTGCAACTAGACTGAACCCTCAGGTAACTAATGCAAGGCTCGAAGTGACCATTAGCCTTTTTTGTTTCTAATGAAACTTTTACCATGCCATGAATTGCTAATACTGTATAATATAGTCAATAATATACCAGCACAAAAGTATTGATTGCCAATTCTCTTCAAGTACAAACATGGGGCAGGGTCAGACAGCTTACAGCCCACACATGAGCAAGTGCAGGAAATTGGGCCACCAGTAGACTCATGTGTTGGTGGGTATTGTGCACAGCTGAATGAACCAGGCATATACAGTATCTGCAACAGAAGAACAAATGAAGAGTAATAACCTCTTGGTATGGTTGAAAGCTAGATCACTCTAGACTCCTGCTAAGGATATAAGAAATAATTTCTAACAGGCCTGATCTCCAAATGGTCGGCAATAGCTGAATATCAAAACCCCGCCCTCCTTAATTCTCATATGCCAGACTGTTGTTGCAATGTGCTTAATTCTGATTACAAGCCGTGATACCAACACACAAATACAAAGTCATCATTTGGATTAATTTGCTTATGTTATCAGCTCAGTCGATGGAACATGCCTATACCTGTTGTCGTCGTTTTTCCAGCACGAGGCAGATTGACATTGGCATAAGTTTTTTCTTGTCGTTTATTTGCACACAAATGAAAAACACATCTCTCCTGACAGTTTCAGCTGGCAGATAGCTTTGATGGGCAGTAAGCAGAGATGACAGAGGGTAAAACACAGAGTAATTACATGACATTTGAAAAGATAAGCAGCTACAGGTCTGTGAGTAGCAATTGCTTCATTCCAGGACCATCCATTTATGCTAACAAGTCGAATGCAGGAATGAAAACAAGCAAAATGACCTGGATACTTTTTACCTGAGCTTCTGATCAAGGTGAAAAATCTTTATTGGCAATCAAAATATCATTTATGGAACTTAATTTAAGGTATGAGGAGGTTGGTGAAAGAGCAAGGAGAGACAGGCTCTTTTGTCCTGCTCTTCTTTTTTTTTTTCAGGTACTTGAACCTCTGCTAGCCAGAGGCATGAGATATTGGTGCAAGGCAGCTTGTCCCCCATATTGCCAAAGGACACTTAGCCCTGGGTTTGTGACCCAATAACATGCTGGTGGCACAGCAGTATATCCCTCAGCAGCAACTTCCATCCAGAGGACACATCAGCTGCCCTTGTGCTTCTGGGTGAGCAATAGCAGAGAGAGAGAGAGAGAGAGAGAGAGAGAGAGAGAGAGAGAGAGAGAGAGAGAGAGAGAGAGGAGTGCTGAGGCAATAACAGTCTGGGTGACTTCTGATGTTGCCTTTTATCAAGATCAGCACAAAAACCTCTTCCTATTATTGAATGGCCAGGCTGTTGCCATCTGAGTGCCAGCCCCCCCCCCCAGCATTTGATACTGGCAGATGTCTTCTGTCACCAGCACTCTGCCTGGGTGCAAGGGAGAACAGAACAGCAGCAAGCAGCCGAGAGCAGCTGCAGGAAAGACCCCAGCTGGGTGAGGAAGCCCAACCCCCCTTGAATATTTACACCTCTGAGGGGCAGGGCTATTCCCTGGGGCTGACCAGCAGGGTGGGTGGGTTGCTACCAGTGGGTCACCACCAAAAGAAATTTCTCCTTTGGCTCCTCCCTTTAGGGAGTTGCACGGGCAAGAGCCACCATCCTCATCTGCACTGTGCAAACCTTTGTGAGAGTGGGGGAGGGGTGGGGTTGGTTTTAGAAGGTGAGTGGTTTTAATTAGAGGGCTTTGAAACAGAAATAGCCTTGGTTGCCCTAGTGGATGATCTATGCTGGCAACTAAACAGGAGGAGTGCATTCTTGTTGGAACTCTCAGTGGCACCATTGTCCATGGTGTCCTGGGTCACTTAGCTGGGTTAGGACTTTTAGACAAAGGGATTGTGTTTCAGGGGGCCTGGTCCTACCTGGCTGACAGATTCCATAAGGTGGTATTGGAGAACTCCTGTTCAGCACCTTGACCCTTGGCTTGGCCAGTGCCAGAGGGATCCAGCTTGTCCCCCATATTGCACATCTACATGACACTGCTGGGAGAGACCATCAGGGATTTTGGAATTGGGTGTCACCAATATACAGAGGAGACCCAACTCTGTTTGTCCATACCATCTAATGCTGATGAGGCTGTGGACATCCTAGTGTGCTGCTTGAAGGCTGTAGAGGATTGGATGAGGAATAAGAAACACACTAAATCTGGACAAAACAGAGAAGGAAGGTGGGATCAGCGGCGCTGGTGTGCACAGTATCCTATCCTCCTCCTAGGGCCCAATCCAGCGACACAGGTGCACATAGAGCAGGCGTTGATCCATTGCATGGGCTGGGACCTTCCCCAGGGCAAGAAATGCCCCCTTACCTCAGGGAGACCTCCCACTTCCTATTTTCCCCTTCAGGATACAGCATAGCCTTTGCCGGTCTCACTGCATCGGTGCGGGGCAAGTTAGGTAGGATTGGGCTTTTCAGTTTCTTCTCACTTTTATTTTTAGCATTCCTATTGTTTTTGTTGTATGTTTTTTATTGTATCTTATGAAGTTTTGTTGATTGTATTGTTTAACTGACTGTGTTGTTAGCCGCCTTGGTCACCTTATATGTAAAGGAGAAGACCAGAGAAAAATGTTTTAAAATAAAGAAATGAAACTTCCCAGATACAGGGAATTGCAATGACCACCTGTTATCTTGCTTGCTTGAAGTATCCCTTTCAGATCAGCTGTCACAGACTGAACTTTTTTTATCACAGAAACATATTGTTGATCAAAGGGGACGAGTGTATTAGGAAGAAAGCTTGATGTGTTCATGTGAACTACCACACATCTGATGGAAGAACATAACTCCAGCTGCAGAACATGCCTGGGGGAAAATCCTACTTTGAGAAATGGAGCCGTAATGCAAGGAAATTATCAATAGAAGGGTTATTTCAGAGTTACACACACACACACACACACACACACACACACACACACACACACACACACACACTTCTTTTGAATATATATATATATATATATATATATATATATATATATATATATAAATATATAAAAATATATATATATATATATATATATATATATATATATATATATATATATATATATATATATATAGTTTGGAGTCTTTTTTAAAGACTTATTTATTCTCTTGGATGGAAGATACATAAGAAATCTCTTAAGTTATTTTTAGGTATTATTTTTAGCTGCTTGTTTTTAGCATCTTTGTGTTAAATGTGCACTTACACTCTTCTGAAATAGAAAAAAGCTGATATTCAGCTTAGTAAAATGTCTCATTTTCAGTGGCGTAGCTAAGGAGGGCCTGGAAGCCCCCGGTCCCTGGGTGCCAGGCTTCTGGGGGATGCCACTTAATAATAAATTATTATTTATTATTTAATGAATTTCTATCCCACCTTTCTCCCCCATAGGATAATCCATTTTTATTAGGGTGTGTACTATACTGTATGTGCAGTAAGGGTCTGGGGGGTGTGTGTGAAATGTTACATTTCTGTAAATGTTTTGGGATTATTATTTATTAATTATTAATTATTATCATAGCTAATATTATACATAATGAGCTTGTTGGGACTCAAGAGGGGTGCAAAAATGTCATGGACACCGGACCCTAGCTCCTCCTCTGCTCATGTCCACTTCTGGGGTACTGTACCTATGTTAGGCCTTTATAGTATAGTGGAAATGTCCATGAAGCTTTACTTTTTCTAGACCCACTGGTCTTAGATGTAAAACCAGGACGGAAGGGTCCCAGAATGCATCATTAAGACCAATCCCAGGTACTTCTATACAAGCCTTTTTGTCTGGTATTGACACCATTCATTTATTTCTAAAATCCAGATGATGTTCAACTTGAACCATTGTGTTCCCATGTTTCCCCTCTTGTCATTCAGTTAAGTGCAGTTTAACTACCATTTCTTTCACTTCCAATGCAAATGTCTTGTAAGCCTTTCAGGTATAAAGTGATGTAGAGTGCAATCCTACTCTAACTTCAACCGGCAGAACGAGTGTTCCGCCGGCCAAAGACGTTGCAAACATGCCGTAAGGACCCAGGTAAGGCTGCAGGACCGCCACCGGACCCAGGTAAGGATCAAGTGGATGGGGGAGCGTTGCAGCCGGGAATGGCGGGGGCCGATAGGCCCAGCCGATCGGGGAGGGGATCGGCCTCAGCTGAATCCTGACTCCCGCCAATTGGCTGAGCCGTTACACTGTGTCCTCCGACTTCCGCCAGCAAAATAGCTGGCGGAAATCCGAGAAGCCGCTGTTACACTCGGGGAAGGGGACGAGCATCCCCTTCCCCAAATAGACTTTCTGCCATGGGCTGCCTGCTACAGGCTACCCATGGCGGAGATCAGGATCCGACGGGCGGCTTCAGCTGCCCGGCGGATCTTTATGTTAGGATTGGGCTGCCCATGATATAGTGGAGTGATGGTTGGTGCCTCTCCTTTCCTGCATTATCAGTCCTTGTGCCCCAGTGTTGTTGCCTTTACTTTTCAAGTAAATGCAACCATGGATTTTTGTGGCAATTCTTCAAGTTATGTTCAGTATACATTAAATTTGACAGCAGTCTGGTCACTGTTCCCAGCTGGCTCAACAGCATGTCTGAAGATGCCAATGTTCCAGATCATTCAAAAGGGGATAGGCTGGAATTCGGAAATGAGCACATAGTAGGATAGTACAGTTGGTCAAAGACACCAAAGGGCTGTAGGGGAAAAATGCACACTCCAAAGATGTTTCAAGGGGGGAGGGAGTAGAGGTGTTCATATACTAACACTAGAAGCATCTGAGCCAAAATGGGGGTGCTGGAGTGACTGGTGCTGCTAAGTGACACCATCGATGGAGTGGGCATTATGAAAACCTGGTGGATTTGAGAAAATAAGTGGGATATGATTATCCTGTATGCACATAAGGTCAACTACCCTGATATGTCCTGAGCTGATAAGTGATAGCTCTTGATAGCTTTGACAAAACACCATACGCTTCTCTACACATTTGTTAGACATTTTGCCAGAACAGGAACGTCCACATTTGTCTCAACTTAGATGTTGCTGTAGTTGAAATCTTGCAGCTTCATTCTTGGCCTCCTTTTCTGCTGCACAGTTGGCATCATGACCCCTCGCATCACATTTGATGATCTGCACGCTTTTAATGGATGAATAATTGCTGTATATATCTCACAATTAGATAGGAATGTGTTTTTTAGCATCTCTTCCAACTGTCTTTTATATTCAAATTCCCAGGCATGAAGGAAGAGTCAATTTCTACAGACTAGATACGCTCAAAATTAAACTCCCATGTGCGACTGTGTACAAGCAAAATCAAGATGAGCACACATGTTCCTGCAACCAGACGTGGAACTTGCGCGGAGCGCGTGGAGCTGCTCTGGGCGCGGGCGCGGGGGCTTCGGCCATCTTCGTTTTGGCCCGCCCGCCTTCCCTGGAGTCCGTTTGGCTCCGAAGTGAGACCAAAACCGGCGGCGGGGGGGGCGTCGACGTGACGTCACGCAGGCCCCGCCCTTGCTCCGGGCAGTAGGAGGGCTTCCGTCATATCTGCCTGCATCTGTTCCAACTTTGATGTTCGCAAAGGTTGGGTCTCTTGTGGGCACATATAAGCCCTTGCAAAAGATCGAACGAATGAGTCACGAAGGCTCAAGCTTTTATGGGCATTTGCTTGGAATGAAGCTGAAAATGAATACAAAAGCAAAAAAAATAAAAATCACATTGATTTTTAACATGCATCTCTGCTCTAGACAGGCTGTCCTGGGGAAGCAATAGTGAACATGAATGCTGGCTGACCCAGATGCCAGATGCCAAGCTTCAACATGCATTCACAGTGAAAACAGGTTGATGTGGTTTGGAGTGCCTCATCATCCAAAATTCTTTTGTCCGTACATTTATTCTCAGATACAGACATCAAAGTCTAGGGAAGTCTATGAAATTCATGTTATCAAAATGGTAATGGCAAGGAATTTCTTTGTATAGTTGATATAGAATAAGAGGACAGGTTCCTCGCCCCACGGAGCTTACAATATAAAATTTGACTGAGGAACAACAACAGAGGAAAGGGAGGCAGCTGGAGGTAGTAGTAGATAGGGAAAACAAATCTGCAATCATTTTTGTCGCATTAGTTAGGCTTAGTTACAATAGGCCCGTCCCTTACTATGATGACTTTGATTTTAACTACAGCAGTGGGTTTTTTTGCCCAGTTATGTGAAGCTGCTTTTTCATGCATCTTCACCCAACAAAATCTCAAGAACAGCAAGCTCATTATTTTATCCTGTACAACTATTTTTTTTTGCAAATCTCATGCACCCTAGGTTGCATTTAGAGTAGCTTGTAATTATAAGATTCTCTTTAATTACTCTATTCTCATTCAGTGTCCCTAAATTAGAAAGCAACAGAGCTGAAACAAAGTGGCCGTTTCAAGTTAATGAGCCAAATGCGGGGAATTTGTGCATGTGAGTGAATACATGAATCTGAATATGTACAGTCCTGCAAAAGTTTATTAATTCATTATTCTTGATTGTTCGTGAATGCAAGGGGCAAATATTACACCCAGCTTTCAGAAACAGGAAAATGAAAGGGAAAAAAGGGAGGGGTAAAATTTCAGAGATCCCAGCCTGCTCAAACCTGCCCTCTAGGCACAATTTACAGGGAAACTATTTTCAGCTTCATTAGCAGCACCTTATTCACTTGCTCATCCTCCAACTTGATATATGGTTTTATCTGTCAACAGTCCTCTACTGCTGTCTAGAAAGGACAAACAGGTCAGCCTCTATGCAAGAGACTAAATGGACAAACTTTGGCATCACATTTTGTGCTGGCCAACCCGTGGCATACCATGTGCCACATTTTATGTAGATAACCTTGCACGTGCCACTTTAAATAAATAAATAAATAAATAAATAAAGCTAAGGCAATGAAAATATTTAAAGCACAGTGATAGCGCAAGAATAAGGCGCAGTGGGGTGCAGAGACCTCCTCTAGTGCCACAGGCTTGGAAAGGCGCTCTGGGGTCGAGAAAGAGAGAGGGACTTCAGCGCTCGGCACATAAGAACATAAGAAGAGCATGGTGCAGGGTGGGCAGAGCAAGTCATCTTCCTTGACCCCTTTTCCAGGGGTTGGCGGTGAAGAACCTGGGGGAGCCTGTGGGTGAGTCCAGGTTCTGATCCAGGGTGGTTTGCCCAATGGAGGGTTTGGGCAGATCATAAGAACATAACATAAGAACATAAGAAGAGCCCTGCTGGATCAGGCCAAAAGCCCATCTAGTCCAGCTTCCTGTGTCACACAATGGCCCCACCAGATGCCTCAGGGAGCACAAGACAACAAGATAACCTGTTTCCCGTTGACACTCCCTTGCACCTGGCACAGAGAAAACCCACTTCTAAAACCAGGAGGTTGCTTATGGCTTGTAACCTGTGATGGTCTTTTCCTCCGTGAATCTGTCCAAACCCCTTTTAAAGGCATCTAGGCCAGGTGCCATCACCACATCCTGTGGCAAGGAGTTCCACAGATGAATTACACGCTGGGTAAAGAATTATTTTCTTTTGTCCATTCTAACTCTCCCTCCACTCAATTTTAGTGCATGTCCCCTGGTTCTGGTGTTGTGCGAGAGGGAGAAGAATTTCCCTCTATCCACTCTCTCCATCCCATGCATAATTTTATACGTCTCAATCATGTCCCCCCTCAGGCGCCTATTTTCTAGGCTGAAAAGCCCCAGACGCTGTAGCCTTTCCTCATAAGGGAGGTGCTCCAGCCCACGAATCATTCTGGTCGCTCTTTTCTGCACCTTTTCCAATTCAACTATATCCTTTTTGAGGTGTGGTGACCCGAACTGGACACAATACTCCAGATGTGGCCTTACCATCCATTTGTACAAAGGCATAATGATATTGGCCGTTTTATTCTCAATCCCTTTTTTAATGATCCCGAGCATGGAATTGGCCTTCTTCACAGCCGCCGCACACTGGGTCGACACTTTCATCGACCTGTCCACCAGCACCCCAAGATCTCTCTCCTGATCCGTCACAGACAGTTCAGAACCATTAGCATGTATGTGAAGTTTTGATTTCTTGCGGGTGGGGGGGTGGAAGGCATGAGGTCAGGGAGGGGAGGAAATGGGTGGATTCTTGAGGCACCAGCCTGCGGCAGAATCCTATCCCTTCTTTTCAAACCCTCCCTGTCCCTTTTCTCTCCTTGGACTTACGCCAGGTATATAGATGGTGTAAGTCTGAGTAGATCCATAGATACCATGAGGCCTATGTAGTGGAAAGGGAACAACATTTTGCTAACTGGGCAAGAGGCACTTTTTCAATGGGTGCTCCTCTTATATTTAGCAGGGGAAGAGTAACTGCCCCCCTTTCACCCCAGCACAGTGTCTTTTCTGGTAGCTGTTTGCTAGTGGTGTTCTGCATCTTTTTTAGATTGTGAGCCCTTTTGGGACAGGGAGTAATTTAATCATTTGATTTTGTCTGTAAACCACCTTGTGAACTTTTTGTTGAAAAGCAATATATAAATACTGTTAATAATTAATAATAATATTTTCCCTACCTCAGCCAGGCCTCCTGATCAGCGCCCCCACCCCAACCCCATCATTGGATGCAGCCCTGTTGGTACGGCTGCATCATCGCCAATGGTGGGGAATGGGATTGGGATGTCAGTTGTTCTTTAGACAAGAAGTTGTTGCCTAGTCAGAATTCAGGAGCCCTGGAAAAAGAGGAAGAACTTTAACCATTATTATTACGAATATTAATATTAACGGTAAACAAACTACTAGTCATTTTGGACTTATCAAAGCACGGAAATAAATTTGAAGTGCAAAAGTGTCTGCTCTTCCTCCATTGGTTTTAATCAAGCTCACCCTAGGCTCCTAAGGCTGACAAATGAGATAGTGTATTCTGTATTTTAAGCAAATGTGAGAGTTTTCCTGTCAGCTTGGCTTTGCCAAACTTTTCACAGCTGCCTCGACTACATGTTCCACTTGGTATTTGCTGTTTCTCTCCGGTGCCAGTAACAATTGTGTTTGCCGTTGAAAGAGTGGACTTTCACACACGGCAGCCTTATTCACTGCTCTTTGTCCTGTTCTCCCTTGGATAGTCAGCACCATCTGTATACTTGCATAGCTGGGCCCCCTCTCCACTGCAATCTGTGAACGGGGGAAGGGATGGAGAGCGCAGAGCAGAACCTCCGAGACAATTTCACACATCTGTTTCGGTGGGTGTTCTTTCATTCTTTTTCATTTATAAATAATGAAAAATAATGGTGCTGACACAAGTTAATTACTATGAAAAATTACAGTTTGTGCTATTCATTAGAATAATGGCAAATTACTTGAGATTTTCAAACACTATTCCTAACCAATTAGATGAGCTTATAAGGAGTTCACCGGCAATATTTGGGTGCGTGTGAGTTCCCATTCTGTGGAATCAAAGGAACACCCAATGTTTTTCATTAGCAGGAGAGGCAACGCCAACAAGTGAGATTAATTACAAAGTTCGGCATCTGAAGGGGGGGGGAAATGAAGAGAAAATTGAGCATATGTCGGTGGAACAGACATGTCAGAACAATAGACAAAGGTACTCTTTCTATAGCTAAACATTCCTTTAATAGATTTCAATGCAACATTAAAACTTACTTTGTACGTCAATAATGTAGTTTAACTAATTGGAAATAGTGTCTTGTCTTAGTTTACTTACAAAAAAAGAAGAAGAAATCAAATTACTGATTGTAAAATAAGCAATTAATATTCTCCTAATTAGCCCATGCAAATTAGAAAAATATTTCTTCTACAAGTTCTGTTCTTATGAAGCCATAAATTGCAAATGTAAATGGAATATTCTTCAGGTAATTAAGGATAACTTATGGATGAAACATACTAATGATGTCTAATGTGTGTAAGCAAATGAACTTGCTGAAATATACTTCACTGGCATCTCTTTTTTTCTTTTTTGACACTTAAAATTTAAAAAGGGTTTCTTATAATCATAACATAGCATTAAATGTTACAACATTAGTACATATACATTATTACATTCATGCATAATACTCTGTGTTCGTGCGTGCACACATGTGCATGTGTATATAATTACTTCCTTTGAGAATTTTTTACTGATGCTAAAACAGGTTTCTCTATATTTAAATAGATGCAAATAGTATACGTACATTTTCATTATATTGAACAGTTTGAAAAGACATTCTATAGCTCTGATCCAAACAAAATAATCTGATGGTAGAAAAAAATTAGCTTCCATACCTGTTCAGTTTGCAAAAGCCACCTTTAGCTGTCAAGAGATAGATGACCTTTAGACGGCGGGAGATCTTCTATTTTCCAACACCAGCCAGGGGGTTGATGGAGGAAGGGCTTAACTGAGGGGCAGGGCCCATGAGGGGGGGGTAAAGGAGGTAAATTGTACCCGGGCCCAGGGTCAAAAAGGGGGCCCAGGAGCCAAAGGAAGGGGCCCAGAAACTTCCTGGGATCTCAGCTGGCCTCATGAAGAGTGAAAGACAGAGGCTGGGCCAACCAGGAGGCCGGGTCTACCAGGCAGGTAGACCTTGGTGCCGTACTGGGAAGCCTGGTAGACGTGGGCTCCGGAGACTGTTCCGGCCATTGCTGCTCTCCCCCTGCCCTGTTTTCCCCCTCCCTCTTTGAGAAGGGCCCCCAAAGAAACTTTGTACCCCTTGATAAAATTCCTCTCAGAGGCCCTGCTGAGGGGACAAGTCAGGACAGAAGTCAATGAACATGTTGGGCGAGGTTTCTTCTTGTACACTCAGTTTTCAGTTTTCTTCCTTTGCACTCAGAGCCACTGACAGAGGTTGGGAAGTAGAACTAACTTCTTTGATTTATACTTTTCCAATGGGGAGAGTAGGCAGTAATCTCCTCTGCAGGGGCATAGCTGGCGGGGGGGCAGGGTGCCCATGGCCCTCCCCTCACGGTGGTGGAGTGGCCATTTTCCAGCAACTCCACTGGTGAGGGGGTGCACAGTGAGGTGACGCCATGTGAGTTGGGCCCTGCCGCCCACCCTCACCTCCATACGGCACCAAATGGAGCCATTCTGTAAGCGAGGGTGACACGCAGGCATGGGGGCATTGCGTGGTAACATCGCTTTTCCTCTAGGCTGGCAACCATTCAAACCCAATTCAACCAAGAATGGGAGACCTAAGGACATCTCACCAGAGATCATGACTTCACAAGATAATTTTTAATAGATGGAATATCATTTAGGACAGCATTCCTATAAACACTTAACAGATAGCAAAGGCCTAATCCTATCTCCCCACCCCCGCTGATGCAGCCATGCGAAAATGGCTTGCACTGCATCCTGCGGGGGGGGGGGTGAGTCACGGGGGACGATACTGCCACCGAACCTGCCCCTTTCCTATACCTGATTCATCCTCATTGCTGCCCTGTTGCCACCTCGTTCTTCCCTCCCCCGCCTCCCATAATGTCCCACCTCCACCACCATTTTAACTGGATCAGCAGACATTTTACAACTACTATAAGGCAGTCAATGCTGGTGGAACACTGTGCAGGCCAACAGGATTAGGCTGTAATCCTCATTGAATACAGTGGGAGTTACTTCTGAGTAAACATGAACAGGTTTGGGCTGTATACAAAAGTCTAACAGTGCAATCCAATGCATGTTTACTCAGAAGTACCGTATTTTTCGCTCCATAAGACGCACTTTTCCCCCAAAAAAACAATAGGGGGAAAAAAGCCTGCGTCTTATGGAGCGAATAATAAAAAAGTAAAGAAAAAATACCGGGGCTTCAGGGAGGCCTGCAGAGGCTCCTGCAGGCCTTCCCGGTCTTCATTTCGTCAAAAAAACGGCCATTTTCGGCCACTTCCTGTTTTGACGAAAACCGGAAGTGGCCAAAAATGGCCGTTTTTTTTACGAAATGAAGATCGGGGAGGCCTGCACGAGCCTCTGCAGGCCTCCCTGAAGCCCTGGTAAGTGTATTTTGCTTACATTTTTTATTATTTTTATTTTTATTTTAAAAAAACCTTTTTTCCCCTATTTTTTGCTCCATAGGATGCATGCGTCCTATGGTCCGATGCGTCCTATGGAGCGAAAAATACGGTAAGTAAAATTTTGTTCAATGATACCCCCAGGTTAGTGTGCACAGGATTGCACTGTGAGTAAACACCAAGTGATGGTTTCTTAGCAACCCTGCAGACTGTGATAAGATTTCCTATGCACCTCAATGGTCTCAAGTGCAATCTCTGACATTTCCAGTTAGGGCACTGTCAGTGTCGACAAGACTGAGCTAAATAAACCAATGGTCTCACTCAGAAAAAGACATCTTCCTGCAGTACAGTCTTATTTAAATCATGCCACCTCTCACTTGCATTTTCCCTCTCTTTAGATGCTATAGAATCCATTGCTTTATAATTTTTGAATTCCCCAGATTCTTCTTTTCTAAAGATAGTCACTGTATTCTTTTCTCCATCTGGGATCGTGCCTAGCCCCCATTAGTTTCAGGATGTAATAATTCACAGCTCAGAAGTATACACGTGGCTTTGAACCAATGCTCTCATGAGAATTTTAATTTCCACTGCCAAAGGAATCTTGCCATTGATTTACATAGATGCCTTGTGCATCTTTCACGTAAGAAACAACCCTAATGGAACCTTCTCTTCTTTGAATATGTTCTGAGTCAACCATCAGGTAAATCCCAGCTGCGCCACTGAATTTTATCCTATACTCCTGAATGATATTTATTGTATGTGGAGATTTAAGAAAGGATGGCATAATTCCAAATGCAGTTCATTAGCATTTATATTGCTGTGATGTTATCAACAATTA
Organism: Plestiodon gilberti rubricaudatus; assembly: GCA_026170595.1. Lineage (NCBI taxonomy): Eukaryota > Metazoa > Chordata > Lepidosauria > Squamata > Scincidae > Plestiodon > Plestiodon gilberti. The sequence goes on from JANXHW010000002.1 coordinate 47,139,535, forward strand.
TTATGGGTATCTAAACCTCTTAGCTATGGAAGGGACACAGATAGGACAACATACATGTAGTCGAAGGGGGAAAAATATTTAAAAAACCACCCGATAGCCTTGTAGCCTGATCCACCAGCTGAAGTACCTGGATTAATGCCAATTTCCTCTGAAATGAATGTAGACTGGATTAGTTTAAACCAATTACTTCAGACTAACTTGGGTTAAATCGGGCCTGAAAAGTATTTTATATATTGACTTTACAATTGGAATATTAGATACATTTTACTACTACAAATCTTGCTGTATACAATTGCAAACAATTGTATATATAGAGTTGTGGGATTTTTGAACCTGTTAAGTTGTTTTAACCCCTTGACCATATCACCTATTCCTTAATAATTACTCCTAAACATAATAGTGCTGAATCATAATATCATCTATAGTGAAGTTTACAGTTGCTTGTGCCTTTATAGTCAACTGTGGATTTGAAATAATTAACACAATTAATGGTGCATGCAAATAGAAACCTTAATAGATGAGCAACCGAATCCTATGTAGGTCAGCATACAAAAGCATGCTGTGCCAGATCCTAGCCGCCTGGATTAGGCCAGCACCGCCAGAGCTGGGGCATACCACAGGAGAAAGGGACGTTCGTCCATTTCCCACGGGGAAAGCCTCAGTGGCCCTTATGGGCCTCCTCGGATGTGTACCAGCAAAATGGCTAGTACAAATCCGGGGAGGCTTTGTAAGGCGGGTCAGGTCCAGAATGGGACTTAGGATGTCGGCGGAGCACGCCACCAATATCCCTGCCCCTCTCCTGGGTCCAGAGACCCAATTCGGAGCCTCCTTCCCACCCTCCCCACGCCCCTGCGTCCGCTGGTGCTGGACCTGGCCCAGGGCAGAGTGAACAGTGCCGGCCTCTCCGCCAGCACTGCTTATTCACTGGGTGTTGAAAACGTGCCTTGCGGCACATTTACAACACCCGGCGCCGGCAGGATTGCACTGTGAAATGATGGATAAACTGAAACAATGGATGGTCCTTTTATGAAGAATGCATTTTTTTAATTTCCAGGTTATGTACTCCATGCCCACAATCAATTGCACTCATTATCCAGAATCAAGGATAAATATTGGAAGGTCATATTGATTCATTAACCAACAGGCCAATCCTATGCCAGACTACTCAGAAGTAAGTCCCATTGTGTACAATGCACAAAGCCTAAGAGTGTGATCACCTGTGGCATAAGACTTCAGTGGTTTAAAAATATGCTAGAAACACAGTTTAAAATTCATTTCTCTTGAAATGAGTATTTCTAGTCATAAAATTCTAATTCTCTTTTCTTTGGCTCCTACAGGGCATTTATGCAACAGCTACTAAGGGATGGCTGGTGTGGGCCACCGTGCTGGCTAAGTGACAATCCAAGAGAAACAGATATGAATATATGCTTAGTAGCCCATCACTGGTTTATGCCAACAGAGAGAGCTAGAACACTTGTTTTAAAAAGTGATTATTTTTTGTATTGTACTTTTTATATTTTATTTTTCCTGTTGTAAGCCTGCTTGGGTCCCTTTGGGGAAAAAGGCGGGGTAAAAAATATTGTAAATAAAAAAATAAATAAATAGAACTCTCTATGCAGGTATAGAATGTCAATAACTGTATTGTAGGGCCCTCTTCATTCCTTGTGTATGAATATATGCTGTACTTATGGGCCTCTGATGAGTGGTGGTGATGGATTTAGGGGAGGGTAGGAATGGCCCCTATGTCATTTTTCAGTTTCCATTCAGTGCTGGCCAAGAAGAAGCACACACTTGCCAGTGATGTAGACTTCAGTCTATTGACTCGGACTTGAGTCGGACTCAAGTCACGTCATTGAGTTGACTTGGACTTGACTCGGCGATTGTAAAAGACTCAAAAGATTCAACTCGAGACTTGGAGCCTTTAACGACAACTCACATTTTATTCAGGTTTAAAACTGTTTTTCCCATTAAATAGATAGGGACTCACAACTTACAACCAAAGACTCGGGACTTGCGGGCAAAGACTTGGGACTTGACTTGAGACTTGGACCCAGAGATTTGGGACTACTTGAGACTTGGAGTCAGAGACTTGATCCACATCCCTGACATTTGCACCCTCACAAAGGCTGTAACTGGTAACTGCATGAGAAATAGAAACCACAATCATTTGGTTTGTTTGAAGTAAAGCTCATTTCTTTCATTAGCACTTACAGCCATGCAAGCATGATTAAGATCATAGCCTCAGGATTATAGCCAGTGTCCAGCCAGCACACCAATGAGTCTTGTTAAATGCATACCTAGTGGGATAAATTATCTGGTAAATTGCCAGGTTTATCTTTAGTGTAAATGCTAAGTGCTTATTAGGCTGCTTAAAAGCTAGCAAATCCTGGTAATTTCATCGAAGGGACCGCCTTCTCCCATACATTCCGACCCATTCTCTTAGGTCATCTGAGGGGGCTCTCTTGTGAGTGCCACCTCTGTCTCAAGTTACAGGAATGGCAGCTCGTGGGCGAGCCTTCTCTGCTGTGGCGCCACAATTGTGGAAATCCTTGCCAGGGGATTTGAGAACAACCCCCTCCCTCATGACTTTTCGGCGGGGGCTCAAAACGTTTCTGTTTCGTCTTGCGTTTGGGTGATGGGTTGTTTGCCTCAGTATGTTCTGCCTGTTACCCCCCCCCAGTGGATTTTATTGTTTTTTAATTTACTTTATGTATTGTTTTTAAATTATTTATTTATTTTATTTATTTATTTACCATATTTCTATCCCGCCTTTCTCCCCACGGGACCCAAGGCGGCTTACAAAAATTATGTATTTTAACTTATTGTAAGCCGCCTTGGCATAGGAAAAGGCGGGGTATACATTTTTTAAATAAAATAAAAATTGCACGTTCTTTTGAATTTTTTTTTTTAAAAGATGCTCCCCCAAGGTACTATTGAGTTGCTTAAACAGGAACTATTAAGTATTATTAGAACTCCAAGTTAAAATACACTTTTGAGAGAAATTTGTATTTTAAGGAAAATGAAGCTGAGGCCTTGACCCCTGAACAAACAAACAAAACAAAACATTTTATTAACATAAATTTAAAAATCAATCAATTTTACTCATACCTATTAACACTACAGTTAACATCAAACAGCTTCACCTGATGCATCTACTTAGCCACATTGGGAAAAACAGGAATTTAAAAATCATACTTAACAAGATTTACTGATCCAAAGTGGTGTTATTCATATGCTTACATATTTTACTGAAGCATGGCCAAACGGAGGTGGAAAATCAATTTGTAGAAAGCAGGTTTTCCAAGCATGAACGCCCTTTGCAATCTAATTCTTATTTTAAACTCGTGATCTCTTATTAAATCACCAACGTTCAGGCTTAATTCCATGTCGTTTTGACCTTTAGAACAGACTAATGGGTTTTGGTGATTTGGTCCCACCTGACCTGATGATTCTCACTTGTATTTGTTTTGTTCTTATGTAGGTTTTCTTCATCATGTTAATTTGTTACATTGGAGCTGATCAATTAACTTGAGAAAACTCTGTGTTGTGTTGATTCAATCATACAACAAGCATAATTTAATACAAATAGTGCTTTATACATTGATTTTACCCAACTGCTCTATAGAATTAGTGTCACTAAAGAAGCCAGCCAAGCTGAACTAACAATATTAAGCATTTCTGCAATTTATCTCTTGGTATAATGAACAGTAAATGATATAATGACCAACAAGATTAATGTTAGGACAAACATGATAGTTAGAGCCACTCTGTGCAAGACCAACTCAAGATGCTGCCGACTAATCAGTAATTTGGGATGCATAATAGGCCGGCTATTTGGATTCAAGGAAAGTATGTAGACATATATTTAGGCTATAACAATATTTTAGCAGAGGAGAGGCTGGGCTTTTTACATTAGTGCTGCCAGCTGAATTTTAATGGGTGCTCTAGAGGAGCCTAAATGGTATAAAATCAATGTATTTCATAAACTTGCTTTGCTAATTCGGAGACTCTATCGGTTTATTAAGATGGAAATGTGCCCTCCTCTCAAAGTCTTGGTTGTGCTTCTTCAGCACACCACAAAACAATGGCTATTTTCCAACCAAATAGAATTCTGCGGAAGGTACAATGAACATCAGGATGGTACAGTGAGAGAAAAGGGGCATGGGCTTGCACCCTAATATCATATAGTGAAATGTGGTGAGTGGGTTTCGATTGTGTTCACTCATTCTAATGGCATCAGGAAGGAATTTTCAGTCAAATCCAATTAGCCAGGGATCTTGGAAGGTTTCGTCGTCCCTCTGTATCATGTGGCCTATCTCATTGATTTGAGTTATTGGTAGCTATTGCTCTATAAGCATCCCTGACCTTGTGAACTTTGCTTACAGCTTTTCTCTCCTTTTACTACAATACGATATGCATTAATTGGGTGGATCTGTGCAGAGCTAATGTGGGGGTTCTCTATGGATTGAAATAGAAGGTCTTTTCATTCCTTCCAACTTATGGCTTGGTTTAGGTGCTTGCCTGGGTGAAGAGCCAGGAGGAGGACTTGGTGACATGACCACCCAACTTATACATAATGTAGGTCATTCAACATGGCGAACATAGATGCCCCTCTGCATGGAGGACCAAAGCATGTAATCTTCCCACTCTTTCCTTTTTTATTGTGTAATTCAGACCTTTGTGCACTTGGGCTACTGTTTTGCCAGAGGGCAATGGTTCTTTTCATATTCAGAAGCAATGAGCACATCAATGGGTAAAGCAAACGCTTTTCATTGATAACACATAAACAGCACTAACAATCTCAAGAAAGCAAACAGGACAGCTAGCATGCTCACACCCCTTGGGTTGCCAGGAGCACCCATTCAGTAACAGGTAACTCTTACAGTCACAGTGTGGAGCACCCCAACAGAAGGCCTACTCAGATACTCACTGATAATGGGCTCAGGGCATTCTTGCAAATGCCTACTATACCTAATTATAACTATTAATATATTTATACCCTCACTAATTAGTAAAAGAGAAAAAGCATGTTAGGGAGGAAACCATCAAAGAAACTGGGCCCATCCATTGCAGGTGTAGGACCTTGAAAAGCCATACCCAGTGCTTTCCAAGATGAGATAAACAGGGGCAGGAAGAAGACTCAACAAAATATGTGGTCACTTCCAGGTGCCCAGTCCTTGCCTGGAAGCCTTGCCTGGAAGCACTAACGAGGCTTAGATGATACAATCAATTAAGGCAGTGTAGTGGAAGAAGATCCAGAAGACTGGCAGGAGCCAAGTGTGGTGTCAGCAATGGACCCTTGTTGACAGATCCGGGCAGCAAGGAGTTAACCAATGAAGCCTTGGACTTTGACAGGACTTTGACAGGACTGGGCAGCAAGGGGTCAACACCCAGGACTGTGTGGGTGGAGGCACACCAGGCCCAGGCCCCGCAGGTGTTGCTGATAATTAGGACTTTTGATACAGTGATTGTCAGTCAACAGCTATAAATCCTCAGCCCTAATTAGGACAAAGTAATATAAAAGGACCAAGATTGCAGCAGGACTCTCTCTCTCTTATCTCATCTCGCTGAGCGACGATGGAACGCTGCTAAGCTGAAGGATTTCACCAGAGTACGGGATGCTGCTGCCACGCGGACGGAGAAAGGAGCTGCTGGACACTCTGCAAAGCCAAAGGACTGCTGAGCTGGTGATCTTGGACCAGAGACTGGAGGAAGCTGATGGAGAAAGGAGAAAACTCTGTTGTCCAAGAGGGAGACTTGAGACTTGAGACTTTGAAGGAGACTTTTGGGGAGAAAGGAAACTTTGGGATTTTGCTGGAGAGAAGGAAGACAGCTGCGGCTGTCTTATTTCTGTTGTAAAGACTATCTCTGTTGTGTGGACTGTGCTAAGCAGAGGGGTTTCTGTTTTGGGAGATTTATGGTGTTAGGATTGCTGTAAAGCAATAATTTTTTCCTTTTTGCACACAGTGCTATAGCTATTTGAGAAGGGAGAGGTGTTAATCAGTCGAAACGGGCATTTGAGAGAGCATTTCAGTTTGAAATTACCGTATTGGTCTGAGTATAAGACTCACTTTTTTCTCCTAATTTAAATTTTTAAACTAGGGGTGCATCTTATAATCAGGCTGTTGCAATAATGCCAGTGATTTAATTATTTTTTTTTAATAGCACCAAACTTTAAGGGTGCGTCTTATAATCAGGTCCGTCTTATACTCGGGACAATACGGTATTTAAAGGGAACAAACTAGCTCCTAGGAGGAGAAGTTGGGTCAGAACAAATTGGGTTTAACGGAAGTGGGGTGACGCCCAATTGGCATTTAATTAATCAATTAATCAATTAATCAATCAATTAATTAATTAATTAATGGGACAATTTGGTACCTGGAGTGGGGTATAAAAAGAAATTGAATTAAGACAGGTGGGATAGGATAAGCAGTGCTCTTCAGAGCCAGCTGCTACAGCAGGCTTTTAACCCCTGCCCTGCCCTTGGCCTCTTCCCATGGGGGGTGGCTCATGTTTTAGGCATAGGGGAATTACATCAAGCCTCTTCCTCGCAATATTCTGGTAAACCCTTCCTGGATCCCAATAAGGATCTTAATACTCATGGTTTGCCTGCTTGTCGTCCACGTTAAAAGTTACACATTACAAACATTAATGTCCATTAATACATTACCCAGGCACCCCCCAATAAAGCACGCCACACCGAGGCTTGGGTTTAAGGGCCACTTTATTAAATATTTAATATAAACACAATAAAATTCTGCAACAGGAACCTAACTAGGTACTCCCCAGAGTGTGGGCTTCTAGGATGGGGAAAATGGCCCTAGCCATCTGCCTCCCCCGAAATCTAAAGGAGTATGACATCCTGCTCAAGCCCTGCTCTGTCCACGACCGTGCTGGCCTATCACCGCCAACCCCGAAGGGTCGAGGCAGCCGGGCAGCGCAGACCCCCCCCCCAGGAAATGCTTAAGGTGGTCTTTGCTACTCCAGCCCAAGGGCTTGCCAGCCAGCCTCACTGATCTGGGTCGGCATCATCTGAACCGTTCTGGCTCACCTTCTGGCCTTGCTCATCTCAGGATGTATGCCAAGGTCCCTCCCTGGCTACCCTACCCGCATGCCACCTGCCTGAAGTGACCGGGTTAATTTTAATTTTACGTGCCCCTCTCACGATACAACTTGGGGTAGGCGAAAAAAAACAACCCAGCCAATAGCCAATCAGGCTGAGAGAAAAAAATTCCTACCCGGCTTCCAGTGAAGGAGAGCCAGCTAATCTCAAACTGTAAATGGGGCGGGCGGATGGGGCTTCGGCTCCCTGGATGCAACTGAGGCAAAAGTCGTGCATTGGCTTTTCCCTCTCAGTCCTGCCCTGGCCCACCTGGCAGCCAATTGGCTGTCACGGATCCTGTGCCTCAGCCCAGCAAGCATGGGTGGGGCCGGGTAAGCTGCACCAGCCTGCCAAACAGTAAAGGCTTCTCCCTTTCTCTTTGCTCTGATTATAGTGAGTCCCTTTTATGCCACAGTCACCTGGTGTGGCAAATACTAGGCTCTCTTAGGTGTCCTTGGCCACTTGTTCTAGGGGCCCCATCTTCTGCCTGTCTCCGGGCTCCCTCTTTACTTCTTTGGTGGCCCCTATCCTGTTCCTCCCCACAAATGCTTTCCTCCACATACTCACTTAGTGACAGTCCTCTTCTGTTCTTTCCCCAGCTCCAGCGTCACTTGGTGTCATTGAACCTTCTGCTGCATTCAGCCCCCCTTGTCAGACTGTCCTCCCCTTCGGTCCAATTGTCTTCTTTCTCCCTTGCGTCACCCCAGGTTGTGCCTTTCCTCTTCCACACTGTTTCCCATTCTCCAGCTTCAACCCACTTGGCTTCTCTCTCACACTTTATCCCACATTGTTCCCTTCTCCCATACTTCATCCTGCCCTGCCTTGCCTGACATTGTTTGGTTCTGCTTCACATGCTCTCTCTCCCCAGTCCATGTCTCTTCTCTTGCTCTTCTCTCCCATTCACCCATCTTGCCATCCTAGTTCTCTCTCTCCTTCATTGTCTGTACCCTGTCATCTTGTTCCTTCTCTCATCTCATCTTCCTTCTCCATTTGTATCTCCCTACCCCTTGTCTCTGATTGGTGCATCAGAAGTTGTTATACTGCCATCATTGCAGGACCTTTCTTCTCCCTCCCAGCACCATTGTTACTGCTGAGCCCAGGCCTGCCATCATCCAGCTCCAGTAAGTCTTGCTTCCCAGTGGCCATGTCTGGTGGTCACAGTGCCTTATCGGACCAAAAGAGGCATGTGGACACCATCAACCCCTTGAGATACAATATTCTTCCGTGACAAGTCACTACAATATTCACATGGCACAACTGCAACAGATGTTACTTCTTGAAGGAGAATGATGGAGTGGGCAAACGCAGTGTCTCTTCTACCATGGAAAAAGGACCATTGGCACAAGTAAATATATGAACTGGGCCCTTGTTACTTTCTGAGGTCTGATTCTAAATTCATTTTGGACAGAGGAACTGGCAGTGCAGAGCGATTTATATGACATTATGCGACAAAATGCAATGCCTCTTGAAGAACTTTAGATTTCTAGACATTTTCCATGATGTGGCACATTTCAGATATTACCATGTGAGGAAAACACATTGTAAGGAAACATGCACCACATGAAACAAGCAACTAAAAATCATCTCGCAGTGAAAACATTAAGCTAACAATTGGTTTTTATAATCAGATTTAAAACAAAACCAACGTGCTATAAAAGATCAGGTAATTTCAGTGCATCAGCCATATCAAGTTGCTATAATGTTTAGTACTTAATCAATATATTGTTTGGCTAAATCAATTAAGAGCAACAAAGCTTATCAAGTTAAAGATTTTAATTGGCTGATGAACCTAATTAGAATAGGATAGACTCACATATAGAAATAAAAGCAATTAACACTAAGCATGATGTTACTTGTGCATTTGCTTGGACCGTTGTTTAATTCCTGTGGTTTCCAAGTGTTAAGCTTTGCATTCATTCATCTTCTGTTTCTTCTGTGGCCAAAACTCAGATTATTATGGGCATGATGAACTGCTGCACAACTTTGACAGATTTCATATGCGCAGCTTAAAACACTTTTGAGTCTGCTTTGCACCGTCTTGTTAGTGTACATGTGTTGAACATAGAAATTGAGTTTGATTGTTTGTTTTTCTAATTGATTGAGGATCATACTGGATTTACAAATGCACGTCAACCTTCATGCATTTTTGCATCACATGTAAGGAGAAATAGCACATTTTTAATCCTTTACATAGACTTTTAGTTTTCGAGCTGTAGACATTTGGGAATGCTTTAGTCATATTCTGTATAGAAATATCCCTTTGCTCTGGCTATTTTAATTGGCCTGCATTATCATTTTCTACACACAGAGGGGGGGGGGAATGGACACTTGTCAATTTCACCAGTTTTTTCTTCCTTCAAAATGACATATATGCACATACTGTAGGCACTAGTAGTACAGGTAGTAATACTTCAATTTAAAAACTTTCAGTGAAACTGACAAGGCCTTCTCTCAACCTTCTCAGTTTCTAGTCTAGAGGCAACAGGACATTCCTAAAATGGACATGGGTTTGTAAGGAGCCCACCATCTGAAGCAGCTCCCTTATGTACAATTAAGGACATGCACAAACATATCCTTGTCTCCTCCCCGGTGCATTGTCCCGATTTTCCTAATCATGCAGAGGTCATATAAACCTCCTCCATACTCATTTAAATACTGATTTAAAGTTATATTTAGAAAATGTGTGAGAGGGAGATTTGGATGAAGTCTAAAGGGCAGACACTAACAGCGCAATCCTGTGTCAAGATCCGTGGGCGGCCCATAGGTCCAGCCGCACGATCCTATGATCTTCCCAGGCTGCTCCGGTGCAGCCTGGGGTCTACTTGGAGGAAGGGGACATTCATCCCCCTTCTCCCAGTGTAGAGCTGGAAAGCCCTAATGGGCCTCCTTGGATGTCCACCAGCTATTGAGCCAGCGGAAATCCAAGGCGGCTGTGTAATGGCTGCCAAGCCCAGGTTAGGGGATGGGGATATCGTGGCCAACATCCCCACCCCCTCCTGGGCCGGCTCAGCAAACTGCCACCCTCCCTCGCTGCCCGATCCACCCTTGCACCCACTGGTGGATGCCTTCCTCCAGCGGCTGCAGATTCGGAAACGCAGCAGAATAAGAGTTGTCGGCCTGCCCGCTGGCAGCCCTTACTTCCCGGGTGCCAAAAACACGCTTTAAGGCGCATTTACGGTGCCCTCCGCCTGCAGAGTGTGCACTCCACAGGCAGAAAGATACACCGGATTGCGCCGTAATTTGTGTTAAAATACGGCATCCTTTGCATGGTCCCAGGCTTTACAAAGCGTGGGATTAGGCTGGGCACCTGATTCATGGCTGAGCAGGCCAAGGGTAGGGCTCAATCCCTCAGCATTCTGAGACTGGAGATCATTACCCAGTGTGCCCACCTGTCATAATAGTCTGAGATTAGCTGGTTTCTATTTGGGGCTGGGTAAGATTTTCTTTTGCTTTAGACCTGATTGGCTGTTGGTTTGAAGATTTTTGCCTACCCTGGACTGTTCTTAAAGTGAGTTAGCCAGGACAGGCGTAGGAGTAGGGATTAGGGGGTCTCCCCTTAGTGAGAATCAGAGGGTGAACCAAAAGCAGAATCAGAGGGAGAACCGGAAGTAGTCTCAAGAGGCTGTCTGGCTCAGGGATGTGAGTTCTGTCCAAACAAGGTTCAGATAGGATTAAGCCACAAGGAACTAATGTCTGTCCTCTCTTTGACTTTCTCAACTGCCGTAACCATATGTTGACCAGTAGCAATAATATCACAAATGATTCAATGGTAAAGAAAGGCAATTCAATAGAGAATCTGCAGGGAAATAAGTGATTCATGCCAACCATTGTAATGGAAACTTACCTATGTGAAACTTTTCCAAACTAGTCATCTGGACTTTGGCCCAGAGGTGTCTGTGAAACAGGCTGCATATGAACTGATGACATTTCAGAGGAGCAGAACAAAAATGGGTCTTAACTCATGACAAGTTCTATCACACTTCTGTGAGCTGAAGATGGCAAACGTTTTCTCATGTTTCACAATTGTGCTGTACAGTCCACACACACCCTCTTCTGCAAAATATACTAATGAACATTAGGCACAATTTTTAAACTCATTCAAACTGCTGGAAGTTGAAACTAAGTCAAAAATGACATTTATATCCATGTGCAGCAGTTCATCATTTAAATTTTTATCTCTGGAGGTTGTTTTTGAGTAATCTTTTTCACTCTGCTTCTGTAATTAGCATCATAAATTTGACAGACACAACTTGGAAAACAAAGCATAAGGCTAAATCAAATTAAAATGTCTTTATTTCATCTCTCTCTCTCTCTCTCTCTCTCTCTCTCCCCCGCAAGCATTGTTTTGACATAATCTTGGTGTCATGGTCCAGGGTCTCTCTGACCGATCTCACACACTCCTGGCTCACTGGTCAAACAATGAGTCAGAAATGCAGGTTCCCATTTGTTTATGCATGTTCTTCTGCATGTTCTCCTGTATCCTACTATCTCAAGGGCCTTAGTATTCCAGGAGAAAGCAGGGTATAGTTCCTAAGCAAGAAAGCCAAACATTGAGTATAGGTTCCTGTGCACGTTCTCCTGACTGGCCAAACACACCAAACAGGCAGGGGTACAAGTCCTCAGGGCAAACTGCCCTCGGGTAGGTGCCACCACTCTGTTTAACAGCCAGTCCCCCAGCCAAGGGGAAGCTGGAGTCCTACTGGCTAACTCTTCCCTGCCCTTGCAAGCTCTGAGCTCCCCCAAACTCCAGGGCATCAAGCCTCAAGGCTCTGGTTCACTTCACGGTAGTAGATTGTGGTCTAGGCCGGACTTGGATGAAACCAGTTCCTTTGTACTCACACAGACACAAGTCTGTAATAATATAATGGTTTATTTAAATCTTAAAGTTTAAATAATAGAATAGTATAGATCAGGGGTTCTCAACCTTTGAAGGCCCGGGTAACCCCTATCACATTCCAATTTTCTGAAGTATCCCCTGCTAATTAATTGCTAATTAATTGGATTAACCCATCTGGTCCCGCGGTATGACTTTCCCAGAAGTCCCAAATGTCAGTGTGATCCACATTTCTAAGGGACCCCCATGTAGAAAAAATCACCTGCAGAAAATTTCGCAGGTGTACCTTGCACCTGGTGCACAGGCGGTGCTTTAGGGACTCAACGGGACTGAAGGTCAACTCAACTCGTCCATTTACTCCTATTTAAAGCATGGACCTGACAACACAAGATTTCAAACAAAAACATAGTTGTGTTTTACACACAGCTCCAGGGCTTTAGGGGTGTTTAGGGGGATGTCTCACCTAAGTGTACCTCAAGTTTCAAGTCCCTACCTTCAAGGGTTTTTTAATGGCACTTTAAATTCTTGAAATACGCAGCTTTAGTTATGAGTTCAGCATGAAAAAGACCAGTGAGTTGTTTCAGCAACGCTTACCCATAAAGACCCATAAAGCTTTGAGGTACGCCTAATGTTGTGCATGTGTACAGGTGTGTACAGCTGCTCCCCTGCACCTGAGGTGCTCCAAACAAGGTGGATTCAAAAGCCAGGGCCCTGGCCATGAAAACAAAGCCAGAGATTCATTTTTAATTTCAGTGAGGAGGGGGGGCCCTGCCCCCAATTCCGGAGCATCATTTTCCCTAAAAACAGTGATCTTTGCTCCTCTGGGGGGTCAGTGGGGTGACCCTAGAACTCTGAACATTGTTTTATAACATAGTTTAATCTGTCTACTTTCCTCAAAACAAATTTCAGAGAATTTGGGGAAGCCATTTTTTTTAACTATTTAGTTTCGGGCGTACCACAAAGGACTCAACGGGACTATTTTAATCAATCAATTAATTACCTAATTAATCATTAAATTAAAAGTACTAAAACAATTTTAAATGTTAAAAATGTCTTACTTAACTGTGTGTGTGTGTGTGTGAGAGAGAGAGAGACAGACAGACAGACAGACAGACAGACAGACAGACAGACAGACAGACAGACAGACGGGGGGATTGCATTTAAGTTCTAATTAACAAGTAATTAACTACTGATTGATGCTGATAAGGGGCAGGCTCTGGCGTACCCCCTGCCATTGGTCCGAGTACCCCTAGGGATACTCGTACCACAGGTTGAGAACCCCTGGTATAGATCTCCTCGGACATATGCCATCTCTTTTGATGGCACATGTCCAAGGAGAGAAAAGGATTGGGTAGTTTTGAAATGGAAGAGATAGGATTTGCCGTGATCCACCCCTCCCTCCTCCTCTCTGTCCTGGATCCACCCCCATCCCTGCCCAGTCCCTCCACTCCCGCATGCTCCATGCCCACCCCACTGCTGACAGGGTCTGGCGGGTGAGGCAGGGTCCGGCGATGAAGCTGCAGCGCTGCTGCCTCTTGCAACAGAACTTGCAGAATAGCCACAGACAGAGCACCGCGCTCACCATCAGCAACCATTTTACGACAGCAGACGTCTCTTCCACTGTCGTAAATGCAGTGGCGTCACTCCGGTAGGGGCGGGGCCGTAAGTATCGCTCCGTCCTAGACCCTTTACCGAGCAAGCAGGAGGCGGCCCCGCCCCCTCACTGTCGGAGCCTTTCCCGTGCGGGGTCTCTTGCCTGCTGCTTTCTCCGCACGGGAAAGGCTCCAACAGTGAGGGGGCAGGGCCCCCTCCTGCTCGCTCGGTAAAGGGTCTAGGACAGAGCTTACGGCCCTGCCCCTACAGGAGCGATGCCACTGCGTAAATGCCTCTTTCCGACAGCCCAATCCTGCATAGGATTGAACTGTTAGACTGCAGGAAGTCCCACTGATTTTAGTGAGATTTATTTCCATATCAAATGTATTTAGGATACAGTTGCTAGGCGTGTATTTTGTTTTCTTAAAAGCTAATAACAGGGTCTCAAAATCATAACAAACTTTTAGGCTTATATGGGCAGGCGGGAACCAGAGGCACAACAGACAGCAAACTTGATATTCACAGTTGAGGGAGAAAACTGTGGCTCTGAGATAATAAAGTGTACAAATAACGTTTTCCAGTGTGGACCATGCAGATAATAGCACCTGCAGATAAGAGAAGGATGCTATGTGTGATGAGCCTGTTATCCTTATGCCCTTTGTTAAGACAAAGTGGATAAATGACTTGCAGTTACAATGTAGGTTCCTTTAGTAATCTTTTAATACCTTTTTCCAAAACAATCTATCTCCTGATTAGCATAATTACCTTTAGATTCAAATACGGCTGTTTTGTCAAAGTTTGTTTCTTTAACCACAGTGTAATTTACATCACAGAAATCAAATGTTTTTTATCCTTCCTTGAAAGAGCTCCAGATGGTCTTCTCCTTCCTTTTGTCCTCCAAACAACCCTGTGAAGTAGATTAGCCCAAGAAGGTCATCTGGCAAACTTCATGGTTGAGTGAGGATCTGAACCTTCATTTGCCTTCTCTAAGTCCTACATGCTAACTACTAATCCACACTGGTTCTCATTCATCCATGTTCCAAAAAGGGACTATTTATAGATGTATCGTACATTATACATATTGAGCTGCAGCCAAAGAAAGTTAGTCATGGCTTAAGTTAGTCACAGCTAACTTGTCTCATCAATTTCAATGGTGCTTAGTCAGTATTAACTTTCTTTGGATTCAACCCCATGAAGAGTGTCACTTCAATTAGTTGCAGTTAGTCTCTGTCAAAAATGTGTGGCTATAACTAGTTACATTTTTCAGAGAAGATTATTTGCAGAGTCAGGGGTCAGGCTTTGAATTTATGTAGTAGACCATGAGAAATTTGCAAAAGCCTGAAGTCTGGTTCTTCAGAGATTTTGAGACTAGATCCTGCTCTGCTCTGCTGCATTTTGAATAGTTGAGCCAGTGAAATACAGGTAATACCTATGTCTGGGCTAGGAACTGATCACTGTGACTTTGGCCCAAACTCAGATATATGCCTTCTGAGTTGTCACATGGGATTTAAAAAAAAACAATGATGAATTTTGACGTGACTATTAAGGAACTCTTGGAAATGCTGAAATGGCCAACTGACAGCTGATGGTGATTTCTACAGGAACTCTTCCTGATTTCAGACCTTTTTCTCATTCCCACCACGATCACTCCTGTCCAAGAGACCACTCTGGGGAAGTCTAGTCTTTTGCTGTGACTGTCCTGCTTGTCTTCTCCTCCTTCAGAGGGCCAGAAAGGTTGGCCAACCTCCCGCTATTGATCTTTTCCTTCTCTGCCTCAAGTTCACCTCCCCTCTCTGTACTCTTGCCCTTGCTCACCTCATCCCTGTCCTCTGATATTCATCTGTGGGGCTCTGCTCCATCCCTGCTCTTCACCACCATATTATAAGCATGTGTTACAAACTCCAGTCACATTCAAACACATGAATAACAACACATTGTGAGCTAGCCCCTACTCCAGCTACTGCTGGTGGGAGTGCCACCAGGTCTGGGAGTGCCGGATGATGAGGTCACAACTGGATGCCTTAGGATGGGCCTGGAGGCTGGGCAGGCTGGGTGGAGTTGGGACTTGGCCATATGAGGACAAGGAAGGGAAAGAGAAAGGGGGAAAAGAGAGACGGAGGAGAAGGAGAGAGCAGGGATGGAGCAGAGCCTCAGGGTTGAAATATCAGAGGACAGGGATGAGGTGAGCAAGGGCAAGAGTACAGAAGTACAGAAGAGGGGAAGTGAACTTGGGGAAGAGAAGGATCAATAGCGGGAGGTTGGCCAACCTTTCTAGCCCTCTGAATGAGGAGAAGACAACCAGGACAGTTACAGCTACAGACCATCACACTATAGAGGAGGGGAAACTAGACCTCCCCAGGGTGGTCTCTTGGACAGTAAGATGTGCAAGATGGGCTGGCCTAGAAGAACAATAGGACAGGAGCTCTACCTGAGTTTGGGGGCTAAGGGAACCACACTCTCAAAGAAAGTAAGAAGAGCCCATGATGGCACAAACACAGATACATGCACACACGCATGCATACGCACACGCACACAGGACCACACTATCTACATTTAGGACACCAATTCAAGTGTTCCTTTTTGAACATACAGAGATAGACATTTACTAGAAAATGAGTTGTGGTTATTTTTTTTACAAATGTCAGGCAGGCAGGGAAAAGTAGCACCTTTTTGAACAAATCACAGTTCTACCCTTGCCTTTCAGTCATTTCCTTCCATGGTAGAGGAACATCATTTGGAGGGGGGGGCAGTTACATTCTTATGAACTTTCCTATGAAAAATGAATTCACTAATGACAATGTCTGGATGTTTACGCTGCCTTTAATCTTCCAATGAAAGTGAAGTCCCCGCTGATGGAAATAATGGATATATATAGGGCATTATGTTCAAGGCTTTGTGTCCTTATTTTCCAGTTGAATTGCTTGTGTGAAATGGCACAGCGAAAGGAATGATGCCTCACCGTGTTCAAGTGATGCTGATTTAAACCAGCGACAATGTGCGCAGATAAATGCGAGGGTTTGGCCAAGCAGCCAGATTAATTGCAAACTAGGGTAATGAGGAGAATCCTTGGAGCCGATCGCTTTTGCAAGGCAGACCGTATCTCCCTTAGAAACAAAGTAATGGTTTACATTCATGACTCACCCCCCCCCCCCGTCCTACCTTGGGTTACTGTATCATGGAAATGAGCTTGCTTCTCAGGTATAGTATGCTACGAGGCATCCTTCATTACATTCAACAAAGACACTGTACCAGGTCTGAGAGGGAGGGGGAAATACTGGCAAAATGTATAGCATGGACCACAGTGAAAAGTTCCTGCAAGCTTCCCCCCCCCCTAAGGAGCTCCTGCTGCATTTTATGCCATGGCAACTAGTCTTGGCATGGCAACCTTTACCAACATCCTTTGCTCTGAGATGGAAAAGAGAGATGCCCTTTCTTGAGGGAGTGGAAGGGGAAACAACATAGGCAGAGACTGAGATAAAATCCCAGCTATGGCTTCTTGCCATCTCTCTCTCTCTCTCTCTCTCTCTCTCTCTCTCTCTCTCTCTCTCTCTCTCTCTCTCTCTCTCTCTCACTCTTTCTCACTAGTTCGCATGCACGCACGCACACGTGCGCACGCACACACACGTACTGTATCTATCATGGCCCGTGCAAATAGTGTCAGGTCCCGGCTTGCCTGGCCCAGAATTATAACCAAATTGGAGGAATTTGAAGTAAAGCTTCATTTATGATGCAGGAATACTTGTGCTTGCAAATGAGATTATGCCAAAGTAGGGAGCCCGAATTTGCTAGACCTTAGAGCAGGGGTGCACAACATACGGCCCGCGGGCCGCATGCGAACCGCCTGACTATTTCCAGTGGC
Organism: Plestiodon gilberti rubricaudatus; assembly: GCA_026170595.1. Taxonomy (NCBI): domain Eukaryota; kingdom Metazoa; phylum Chordata; class Lepidosauria; order Squamata; family Scincidae; genus Plestiodon; species Plestiodon gilberti. The sequence goes on from JANXHW010000002.1 coordinate 47,156,923, forward strand.
CCGCGAAGAAATCGGGGATCCCCAAGTTCTTCGCGGGCCCGGGCCTGTTCTTTAATGGCAGACGTGGCTCATTCCGCTGCGCGCGCGGCTCATTCGGCTCCTGGCCAAACGCCAGAAGACTCCAGGCAGGCTTTGATCGCCGCCAATCAGCTGAGTCTCCTGGCGTTCAGCCAAGAGCCGAATGAGCCGCGTGCACGTTGGCCAGGAGGAGGCTAAAGAATGCAAGAGCAAGAAGGCATTTCCTTAGGCAAGAAGACCCGCCCACTTATCGCTGGCTCTGCACTGGTGGAAACTAGAGAGGGCGCTTGGCTTTGTAAAGCAGGCTCCCACTCGCAGCCACACGCCGCCCGGCGTTGCTCGCCTCCTCAAAGCCATGCTGCTTGGAGCCGCTGGGCTAGCTAGCGAGGGGCTGCCCATTTGCTGGTCTCCCAGCGCCCTGGCTGGGCCACTCGGGGCGGAGTGGCGCCTTCCTGACACAAGCCGAGGATTCCCGCTTCTCTCGCGCCTTCCACTTGCTGTTCTCCGGGCAGAGGAAGCTCCAGGCATGGGCAGTTGCACACACGTTCCCTTCCCCGCTCGCTCTCGCAAACACACACATAGGGAGCACTCTCATCCATCAATCCCAGACAGCAGGAGCAGCATTGGCTCCGCCCCCAACCCCCCATCTCATTCTCTCCACCCGCCTTGGGCGAACTGATCCAACCCCCCCCCCAAGAAAGACGGTGGCTGTCTGCACGGAGCAGCAAAGGAGCAGCGGAGGAGGGTAACCCTTGCAAAAAGGTAGAGTTCAGAGAGGGACAGCCAGTTACATACATGCTCGCTCTTTCTCTTTCTCTCTCTCTCTCTCTCTCTCTCATATCACGTACATTCTAATCAATATTTGCTTTTATTCGCTATTTCGCTGCCGCCCCCTTTAATAAAATAAACTAATTTGTCTGCGCTGTAACCAGGCCCATGTGCGTAGGGGAGGAGGAGGGAACGGCATTGAGGGCGTCCGTAGTTCTGGCGTGGGGGACATGAGGAGAGTCACCTTGTTTGTTAATGGCAGTCCCAGGAATGGGAAGGTGAGACTTGTGCGTAGGGGAGGAGGAGGAGGGAATGCCTTGAGTGGGGGGAGGGCTGCGGGTAGTGGGGCAATGCATTATTTTTTATTATTGAATTATTAGGGTTGCGTGCCTGCGCTGAGCACTTCCAGAACTTTCTAGAGCTCTAGTCGGAAAGCTGCCCCGGTACTCCCTCCCCCTTTGTGGAGAAAGCTTTGGCCTCTTTTTGCCTGCTACAAGTGGTGGGGGGAGCTTCCCCACATGATTCTTTTTTGACTGCCCTCAGCCCTTCCCGGGGAGTCGTCGGCGCAACCCCTTCTCGAACCTGGAGAACGCGCCACGTCCACCGGGGCCCAGTGAAACCCAGAATGCTGCGGAGGAGAAGGATCTGAATAGGTGCCCTGAATAGGTGGGGAAACGGGCTGCTGGGGAAATGGGGGGGGATTATTTTTGGCTGAAGAAAGATCCAGTCTGTGTTCTGTCTTGACTTGACTGCAAAATAACAGCACGTGCATGCTGCGAGAGGTGTGCTGCTTTGCCCTGAATAGGTGGGGAAACGGGCTGCTGGGGAAATGGGGGGGGGGAATGATTTTTGGCTGAAGAAATATCCAGTCTGTGTTCTGCCTTGACGTGACTGCAAAATAACAGCACATGCACGCTGTGTAATGGGATTGCAAGCTTAGGTTTGAATTGGAGATAGTCGTGTGTGTGTGTGTGTCTGGAAGTTTCATTTTTCTCCTTTGTTTAGCAATGTGCTCCCTTTATTTGCTTTCATTTATCATGGTTTCCAGCTGATGAAATTGTTTAGAGATGGAGGGGGGAGGATGCATCTATGATCTGTTTTTTAAAATTTTAAATGGGGGCATGACTGGTGGGGAGGGGGGTTGCTTGCAAAGGAATCAGGCTTCTTGTGATTTTTGTAATGTGCTGCTTTTTGTAACTGTACTGTGCTTTGAGTCTGAATCAAATTTCTGGCTTGCAAAGTGATTTGCAGTTTTTAAAATTTGACTGGTGGGGAGGGGGGTTTGCTTGCAAAGGAATCAGGCTTGTTGTGATTTTTGTAATGTGCTGCTTTTTGTAACATGAGTTGATATTGTTTTAAAAAATAAAAAAATTTTTTTTAAAATATGTTGCTTTTCGTGATATTTTCCAGCCCATGGACACGCCCCCTGTGATGTCACTTCCTGAGGAAGTGACATCACGGTTCCTGGACACGCCCCCTGTGATGTCACTTCCTGAGGAAGTGACATCACGGTTCCTGGACACGCCCCCGGGGGCCCCCGGAGAAGTTTGGCCTGTTCATTTCGGCCCCCACCTACTTCCAAGTTGTGCACCCCTGCCTTAGAGGAAGGTGACACACAGATGCCCCACGGTGCTACAGCCTTCTGTTCCCATCAATGGCCCTTTACTAGCATGATTTTTATTAGAAGGAGCAGCCGTGCCTCAACCCCTTCAGGGTGAAGTGCTGGCTGACCCTCTGGAATGTCTGCTAAGGAACCAAGAGGGAGTCAGGAGAGACTGTGTGCATTTGAAAAGGGAACTCATGGGCAACAGACTAGATTGAAATCTCTGCAGCACTGGGATGGTTGTTACACAACCAGATTTCTACTGAGAAAGCCCTAGAAGAAAGGACCGAATACATTACTGAATCCGTGTAAGTGTGCTGTTGAACTGACAATCACAGAAGATTGGTTAAAGACCTTGTGCATTTTGAATGTGGTTATGTGCCACCACATTTTGGTTTGGTTATGTGCCATTTGTGTGCAAGCTTTCTTGTTCACCTTTTAGATAACTCATTGTTAGGGTCAAATCAGATGTGACATTAGTTGTGTATCTGCTTACATGGTCCTGCTTGAGTGATTAACCACCTGGTTGTCATGCAGGATCTGACTCTTCCTGTGTCCCCTGCTGTTTGATTGAACAAATCACACCTTTCCTCTGCTAAGATCATTGCATTCCTGATCACCTCCATATGATCCCAATAGCCTCTGTGGTGAAACGTTAATTGAATTGATTGCCAATCCATGATTGGGGAGTCCTCTGGGAATCTGATACAGAAGGCAATGTGACTAAAGATCCCAAATTGTATGAAAGAAAAAGAAAAAAGTCTGTGGGGTTATAAAAAGATATGCGACACCAGAGCAAACACAGATTCAGTATCACACTCGCATGTTGGTGAGATTCCACCAAGAGACAAGGATTTAATTCTCCCCCTGAAAAAAAGGAATCACCTTGAGACGCACATCGCGTCTCGGGGGCTTTACCCTGCCCCCGCTGAGCACGACAGGCAAGGCGCGAAAAAACCTGGCCAGCTAACAGCTGGGATAGGTCACGTGGGTTAGGTGCGCGGCTGAGGAAACGCTGTGGTGCTGCCCGGCTGCTCAGTCGCCGCCTGGGAAGCAACCCCCTCTCGCCCTTCCTTGGCATAGGCTGGGATTAGCTGGTCGCCCATGGGGGCCAGGTAGGAATTTTTGGCCACCAATGAATTGGCAAGATGTTGGTGGTTTTTTTGCCTACCTCAGACTGTGTTTTAGGGAAGGGGCTGGTAGCCAGTGGGTCACCTGGCAGGTAGTCTGATAGGGCTCGGCATGCATCTTGAGGTCGGCAAGGTCAGGAGGTGAGCCAGGACCACTCATAACAAAGCTTGACCAGGTCGATGAGGCTGGCTGGCAAGCCCCTTGGCTGGAGCAAGTGGGGACCATCAATGGCCTGGCCAGTATGGGGCCTTAACTCGACCCTTCGGGATTGGCTATGATAGGCTCCCTCGGGCAGTGACCAAGGGAGCCTGGAGTTGGGATGGTCGATGCCAATAAAAACCAAGGGGAGGTAGACAACTAGTGATGTTTCCCCCGAATAGTGCCCGCACGCCTTTTGGGGGGTGGATTGAGTTACCCCTAGTTATTTGCCTCTGCAGGTCTTTTATGTAATTCAATAAAGTGTCCATATCTCCAAAGTGCATTGTCTGGTGTGCTTATTTGGGGGGGGGGGTGTAAGGGTAAACACACCAACAGCTGTTAAACCAGCAATTTTCCACCAGTGTGCCGCATCACATTGGTGAGCCGCAAATGATTTGCAGGTGTGCCACGGGAGTTTGGGGGAGGGTCATTTATTACTTGAGCCATTGGGGGATGTGAGCCCCCAATGTGTGCTGTGTCTTATCAATTGTGTACTGTGTCTTATCAATTGTCCAAAAACTGATGGTGTGCCTTAACAATTTTAGTGCCTTATCAGTGTGCCATGAGATGAAAAAAGGTTGAAAATCACTGTGTTAAAACATTTGCATGATAACCAAAGCTAGAACTTTATTCCAAAATTGATATGAATGCTTAGAGCTTGCACTGTTATACTTGAAACTCCATTAAGGATTTTTGTTCAAAATAGCATATATTTCAACCGATATTGATAATAAGAGGGTCAAAATGCTCTCCCTCAAATAATATGTGGCAGGCTGGTAGCGCTATGCAGAAGTTGAAAAGCGTGGAAATTGCATAGATGTTAAATCTTCTTCACTGGAAAACATGCAAAGAGCGCTTCTCAGCTATGGCACGCCTATGCACTTTCCTGGGAGTAAGACTCACTGAACACTGTGGGGTTTACTTCTGAGTAGTGATGCATAGGCTTACGCAGCATGAAGGGTAAGTCTAGGGTTCCATAGAGTAGTCAAGGGGGAGTCGGGGGGGGAGTGAAGCTTCAGGACTTCTCTTACTGCAGAAATGGTGACGATATCAACAGGAGTATTCAATACTGCGGTATTCACTTTCTGAGGAAACCTGCATAGGCTAGCACTCTTATATAACTTTTATATTTATTTATGTATCTATTTATTTTTAAGCCTATTTTTCAGTTTTTATTCATTTGCCTTAAAACTATTGCTACCCACTGCATGTGTTTGGGATGAAATGAGCTAGAATCTTTAAATGAAGTTTACAGCGCAATCCTATCCAACTTACACCACCGGTGTAACCAGCGGTTCATCGAGAACAGGTGGCCCCAGAATGGAAAGGGGATTCAAATCCCCTTCAAAGGGGGATTCAAAGGGGATTTAAATCCCCTCCAAAGCCTCGCGCCCTGCCTTCCCCCCGCTGGTTACACTGGTTTTGTAAGTTGGATAGGATTGCGCTGTTAATAAGTTTCAAAGCAGAAATAACAAAGACATTTGAAGCTTTTTAAAAAGAAAATTGTAAGTCTCATAATGAGATGTGGCTATGGGGATGTGGTTATAGGAGGCATCATGACAAGCTCCTGCGCTTTGAAATGCACCACTATATTAAGTACATATGTGCAACCTCCTGGTTGATCTATTCATGCAAGTTCTGCAGTGCACAACTTTCCTTCTGCACAGAGCTGCTCCTTTTATGACCGGCTGTGTGGAAAATGTGTGCTAAATACTGCAAATTGTTGGGGTTTTTTTAATGGTACATGCCACTTGGAATGTGTGAATCAAGGGACATTGCATTTGAACATTTTTTATGCATGTATACGTTTTTACAAATATTTAGATACATATTCAGATGCATGTTAAAGCATGCTTCAGTGAATGATAAATTGCTGAAGGAATGCGGAATATTTGTTTGTTTTCCCTTTTAGATCATCTGTTGGGGGGAAAAGAGAACCTCTGTTAGTTGATGATTTTCATATACATTTCAGATTAAGATTCATCTTTTTATCATAATGTGTTGCTGTGTGTTTTGCACGGAAAGATAGGAAAAGGTTACAGCGACACCTGAAGTATACCAAATACACAGGAGAAAGCGACAGAAGCCCTCATTACCGGAATCTGGTAATCACATACAGCTTTGCATTCTGATGCTAATGACTATTAATTTTGTCAGCCTTCCATGAAATGCCACTGAGAGTTGTCCTATAGTTCTATTATGTCGATACAAATGTTTAAAGTTCAGTCAACATGCTTTAACCCCTACAGCTGTGATGAGTAACATGGTAGTGTGTCAGGTAAGGAAGCAAACTAATTATACAATACAAGGCAAAGAAGATGTGAATTTACAAACAATAGCTATTGTGTCTTCAGTAGACACAGGCTTAGTTCTTAGAAAAAAGGAATGAGAGGTAAATCTGTGCTTGGCTTATACGTCTTCTGTCTGCAAGTGTTGAGGTGCCATATGATTTTATACTCTTTCATGGCCCCCAAATCCTTGCACATAGACAGCTAACATGTCAGGGAGAAAGGTAGGTTAGAATGCTTGTCCTTGCAATCTAGTTTTCTATGTGTAGGGTACTTTTTTTTAATATAGAAGAGCATGCCACTCCAGGTGACAGCTGTTACCAGGAATGCTTTTACAATCTTCAGCTGATTTGCCTGCTGTGGCCCTGCCTGAAAAAATCAGACCTAGCCACTGTCTGTCATTCATGCGCTGATCACATCCAGGTTAGACTATTGCAATGGAGCTTCCTTTAAAAATGGTTTGGAACATTCAGCTGGTCCGAAATGCTATCACTGGATTAGTGGTGTGGTCAAGTCAATGGAAGCATATCATAAGGTTAGAGTTAGGCCCAATTCAAAGTGCTGGCTTTGGCTATTAAAGCTGTTAATGAACTGGTACCAAGTTACTTAAAGGGTGACATCCTCTCATATCAGTCTGTCCAGCCCCTAAGATCTGCATTGAAAGCCCTGCTCTCTGGCCTGCTATTGACAGAGGCCTGGTTGGCGAGCACAAGAGACAGGGCCTTTGTGGTAGTGGCCTCACTGTTGTGGAAAACTCACTTCTCAGAGAAACCCATACAGCTTCCAAACTCGCGGTTCTTAGGAAGAAGCTAAAAAGATTTTTACATTGCAAGACAGTCCAAACTCTAAATACAAATACCATTTGTTGTATTAAAACTTCACTTTGTGGGCCAGTTTGGATAACCCCTCCCATTTGATAAGACAATGATGCAACAGGTGGGGAGAGATGTGTTCATCCATGCTCTTCCTCCATGTGTTTAAGGGGTCCATTCAGAGTATTATAAGAACATAAGAAGAGCCCTGCTGGATCAGGCCAAAGGCCCATCTAGTCCAGCTTCCTGTATCACACAGTGGCCCCACCAGATGCCTCAGGGAGCACACAGCCAACAAGATAACCTGTTTCCTGCTGCCACTCCCCTGCACCTGGCACAGAGAAAACCTACTTCTAAAACCAGGAGGTTGCTTATGGCTTGTAACCTGTGATGGTCTTTTCCTCCATGAATCTGTCCAAACCCCTTTTAAAGGCATCTAGGCCAGGTGCCATCATCACATCCTGTGGCAAGGAGTTCCACAGATGAATTACATGCTGGGTAAAGAAATATTTTCTTTTATCCATTCTAACTCTCCCTCCACTCAATTTTAGTGTATGTCCCCTGGTTCTGGTGTGCGAGAGGGAGAAGAATTTCCCTCTATCCACTCTCTCCATCCCATGCATAATTTTATACGTCTCAATCATGTCCCCCCTCAGGCAACTTTTTTCTAGACTGAAAAGCCTCAAACGCTGTAGCCTTTCCTCATAAGGGAGGTGCTCCAGCCCACGAATCATTCTGGTCGCTCTTTTCTGCACTTTTTCCAATTCAACTATATCCTTTTTGAGGTGTGGTGACCAGAACTGGACACAATACTCCAGATGTGGCCTTACCATCGATTTGTACAATTACCATCGATTTGTATTATCCAGATTGACCCATTGATTTGAAATGCAAGAAGACATCTGAATCTGTTGAATTGGGGCCTGACATCCATGCAGCGGTTAAAGACACAGAACCTTTGTCAAAATAATAATAATAATAATTGTGGCAGTGCTACTGAGAAATGTTACAAGAATTTTCCACATTACCCCCAAGTCTTATTTAAAAAGCAACTTTTTGAAAAGAAGACGACGACAACAAGAAAGACTTACACAAGCAACAGATGAGGTTTATCTGCTGATCAGGAGGGGTCAGTTTCATTGTAAGATCTTTCCGTTTCAAAATGGATCTTTTGATATTCTACCTGTTTTTGCAAACCTGTCACATTACTTTGTTCATGTTCATTTATCTGTTCTTTGTTAAGCACTCTGGTGTTTTATGTCAGACCGAGCGTTGGATTTCATATCAAGTGACAGAAGAGCTGCCGAGCGAAGTCTCTTTGACTGGCAGCTGTTACATGCATAGGGCAACCCTGCTGTGACAGAATGTTTCGCACTTGTTTACAATTCTCCTGAAAGAATGCATGATATGCTTAAAGAGTCCTGCTGCGTAACAGCAAGTCTCAAATAGTGTTAGCCTCTTAAATGGCATTAATTCAATGTTTAATTTATTTCTCCCAAGCCTTACAGCCCATACATTTTTATCTGCAGTGTTGCAAAACAAAAATAAAATATATTTTGAAATGGAATTTTCCCCACCTATTCATATGTGTGTATGTGTACGCGCGAGAGGGTGTGCGTGTGTGCACAACACTTTCTTACAATAGTAACAAATGCAAGCTATGTATTTTAATTGTGGGTTTAATTGTTAAGAAAGAGTTGAATGAGGTTGGTATCTTTCCTTAAGAGGAGTGGAATGTCAAGGAGGGTGAAAGTCAAATATTCAATTACATCCATCAGTTAAATATTTCCTCTGAGATTCTACATTATGTACAGCATGGCATCTGGAAAGTTTTTTGTTTTTTTTAAAGACAGACAGGGAAAAAGGCACTGGATAAAGTTAAAGCAAGACTTCCTGTTCTGTGTGCTTGCATATCTTTTAATGTGGGTGGCAATTTCTCAATTGATCAAAGACACATTTTGTATTTTAGAGTCTGAGCACTCAGGTTTTTGTTTGGCTGTAGCTGCTTCAGTGAACAAACAAGATAAGATTCCATCACAAAATACGACACTATCTCTATTATGATTTTTTTTTTGTATTGCACTTTTAGCATGCTAGCGTAATAACGGATTTGTGTTTTCCAAAATATTTTCATTGGCTTTATTACTATATAGTACACAACTTCTGAAGTCCCCAAAGACATAGTTCATAGCAGCAAAAGCAAATAGACAACACTGACATGACACAAAGCATCTCTAGTAAAGAGGTACGCTTAATGGGTTTTCCAGCCATGTATTTATTTTGAGGAAATACAGATAGAAAATTTCCTGAGGCTTGCCAGTGGAAAATCCTTTGATGTCTGTGATCACTTTAAAGAGACAAGCAGCTGAACTGCGTTCTCCTGGACTATCTGATGCTGGCAGGCGATATTACTGACACTTGCTGACGTTTCGTTACACACTTGTAACTTTATCAAAGCAAACACACGAACCAATGCGGCTTCAAGCCGGTAGATGTTACTGTCTGTTGAGGAGCATCGTTATTTTTTGTAGTTGAGAAGCACTAACTGCTGATTCAAAACGGAAGCTTGTTGCCTAGTTACGCTGCATGACCTCTTAAAGGGATACCGTTATGGAGTACCATGTAGCAGTGTGAATGAGGTGCAGAACGGGCTGATCAATTAGAGGCAGAGGCAGGTTGTTGCACACTGGCCAGCTGCAGCTTTTCCCCCCTTGTGTGTTGTCCAAACGACCTTTGAAGAAGCGGAAACTACACCTTGTTCACGAATGACCGGCAGCAGGAACTGTCATTCGTGAACAAGGTGTGGTTTCCGCTTCTTCAAAGGTCGTTTGGACAACACACAAGGGGGGAAAAGCTGCAGCTGGCCAGTGTGCAACAACCTGCCTCTGCCTCTAATTGATCAGCCCGTTCTGCACCTCACTCACACTGCTACATGGTACTCCATAACGGTATCCCTTTAAGAGGTCATGCAGCGTAACTAGGCAACAAGCTTCCGTTTTGAATCAGCAGTTAGTGCTTCTCAACTACAAAAAATAACGATGCTCCTCAACAGACAGTAACATCTACCGGCTTGAAGCCGCATTGGTTCGTGTGTTTGCTTTGATAAAGTTACAAGTGTGTAATGAAACGTCAGCAAGTGTCAGTAATATCGCCTGCCAGCATCAGATAGTCCAGGAGAACGCAGTTCAGCTGCTTGTCTCTTTAAAGTGATCACGGACATCAAAGGATTTTCCACTGGCAAGCCTCAGGAAATTTTCTATCTGTATTTCCTCAAAATAAATACATGGCTGGAAAACCCATTAAGCGTACCTCTTTACTAGTTACAAATAGCCATGAAAATCTTCATACTTTCACAAAGCATCTCTATCTGTTAGCAGTAAGATTGTTGCAAACTTTACAACGATTTCAATATTTATTTCACTCATCGTCACAGAGTTGTCATGAAGAACAAATTCTGTGAGGTACATTTTTATACAAGGAGAAATACAGTGGTTTAACCAAGGAAACAAGATGGTTGAGAGGTGTACTGTATCTCAATTGTCCCCATTTCCAAGTCCAATATTTGTCTGCTATGCAATCCTGAAGGCAACAAGTCTCACTACAAGTCTAGACTACAACTAGTTTCAGGGTCCCACCCAGCACAATGATCTTGATGGATGGATTAAATCAGCACTTTAAGAGACAGAATTTTATACGTAGGTACCATTCAAGGGGATGAAGGTGTCACTATGATTTTGGCAACCTCTGGATTCCTAAGGATGAAAAATAGGTGATAGCCTTGCATATTGTCAGCCTTCTTGCATATTCTCAGCATATTATCACTGCATTTTTAATCATACCCCTGAATTTATCCATAGTGAGAATTCTACACTTGTACCTGGTTTTGCGGGGAGGGGGGGAACAGGCAGAGGGCTATATCAAACTTCTATGACACCTATTTTGATTAAATCCAGATGTTCAAATTCAGAGATAACGTAGTCAAGTACCTGCTCTTCCTCCAGTAAGAATAACACCCCTCTGCTGCCATTATGAAGGCATAGATGTCTTTGCTCAGTCTTTCCCTTGCCTGAAGCAGGGCAGGAGAATTAGGACACCTGATTGGGTGTTGCTGCAGTTGGGGGGGGTGCTGCATTGGGGGGCAGGTCATCAGGCATATCAGCTCACCCGCATTGCACTCAGTTTGTTTCGGTTCTGTAATGAGCTCACGCACCATCCATTAGGATAGCCTTAGGCTAGCTGGTTCTGTCTGGAGCCAGGTAGGATGTGGCCACAGGATGTGGTGATGGCACCTGGCCTAGATGCCTTTAAAAGGGGTTTAAATAGATTCATGGAGGAAACGTCCATCACAGGTTACAAGCCATAAGCAACCTCCTGGTTTTAGAAGTAGGTTTTCTCTGTGCCAGGTGCAAGGGAGTGGCAACAGGATACAGGTATCTTGTTGTCTGTGTGCTCCCTGAGGCATCTGGTGGGGCCACTGTGAGATACAGGAAGCTGAACTAGATGAGCCTTTGGCCTGATCCAGCAGGGCTCTTCTAAAAAAGGGGGGGATCTATTCAACCACTGGTCCTGCTGATCATCATAATTTCTGCTCCTCTGAATGTCTAGGGAATGATATAATGTCACGGGGCAGCATCATTCTGAGGGGACCTCTGGAGGAAAAAGAAATGTTGGACCCCATTTCTGCTACCTGCAAATGGGATGGAGAAATTGAGAGATCTGATTGGATAATCTTTGACCTCAACCTATTCAATTCCATGAAGTTCATGGACTTATACTCTGATTTGTAGACTATGCAGCCCATGACCTTGTCTTTCACATTGCTGCCAGGCAAGTGTTCTGTAAATCATGGGCTGGATAGAGAAATCATGGTAGAAACCGCTGACCTCACTATACCTCCCATTACAAATTCATGGTACTTGGCACAAGGATTACCGACTCAGCAAAAAAAAAAGAAGAAGAAGAAGAAGAAGAAGAAGAAGAAGAAGAAGAAGAAGAAGAAGAAGAAGGAATAGGACAAAAGAGCTTATGGGTCATTTGTTATACCTTCTGCTCTCTGATCAGGCATTTTAAGCAGAAGAATAGCAAATGGTGAACAACAACATTCCTCCCAGTATTCTGATATTGATATTGAATTGATAATGGTTTAAATGTATGAACAAACTGAAATCTTGCAGCTATTTTCACACATGCCCACATTCCACCCAGAAACATGGAGCCAAGAATTCACTAATAACAAGTGGTTATTAATAAGGTGGTTGGGATTGATCATACGCTACAGATGCTTTTGTACTGCCACTTCACATGTGTAGTGGTGGGAGCATCTTTTGCCCCCACCCCCCATTTGGGGAAACATGGTATAAACTGGCTGGTTTCATTTGGGGGCAGGTTTTGGAGGGCCACTGGAGCCTGCACATCTGGCTGCCCTTAGTTTTGGCAGCAGAGAAGCTCGCAGTTCCTACTCACCCACCCTGTAAACAATCTGAGATTAGCTGGTTGCCTCTGGAGCCAATTAGGATTTTTTTTGCTGTCTACCTAGTACCTAACGTACATCTGGCATGTTTTGTGCAGGTATGGGGTTAGAATAGCAATCAGTGTACACCCTGAGGTTAGCTTATTGGTTAAAAAAACACCCAAGACTGACCCCAGAGGCCCTCATGGCTCAGGGTGCTGTATGGGCTCCTTATGAGCAAGGATTGCAGAGTCAGTCTCAGAGGCTTGCTGACTCAGAGCTGGCTATGCAGTTCATAGCTTCCTCCACTGGCGTTGCTAGAGGTGGGGCGGAACGGTAAGTCTTGCACAGCGGTAACCACTCCGTTCCATGGTGGCCCCGCCCACTCACCGTTGGAACCAGTCCGAGCGGCGAAGGCAACGTGCAGGGAGTCTCCTGTTGTTTCAGCAATGTAAATGCTGGAGATTCCTGCATCTTTTTAACTCTGAGATCGTGACAAGTCGTGAAAACTTGAGAATGTATGTTTCAGCAATAATCCTCACAACTTTTACCCTAAGCATATTTAAGGCTCTTGACAGAATACAGAAATTAATAAAATAATGAACTGTCTTTTTTTTCCCTCCTGCATTGCCCAAATTATAGCAAGCCATTGCAAGCAACATCCTTATTTTAATATGATGCATTTAGAATAATCTGGGTTCTGGGAGTGTTTTTTTTCCCCCCTTCATTTTAGTTTGAATTTGTAATTTTAAGTTAATAGCTGTGCACGTTATGTTCATGAGTTCTCTCTATAAAAGGTTTAAGATCAATATCAGTTCCAAAATTAAGAATGTTTTCAGAAGGCTATCAACTCTAATAAAACCTGAACTTCAAATGATAGTCTTCTTGGCTGATGATTGAGAGTAGTGTCAGGATGGGCAGATGAAATAATCATAATAATAATTAGTAATGACTTCTACTTCTTCTTAGACATGCATTCCTCAGGATACAATAAAAATATAACTCTTCCAAAGCTATTATTTTTAATAGTTTGATACATCTATAAAATAAGCAACAACTCTGGTGTATGTTAAGCTTTTATCATCCACCTCATTCTCCTCGATTACCCAGCATAGGATGATGTGTTTTTTTTTATCATCTGCTCTCTTAGCTATTTGTTTAATGAGTAAAATTACATTTTAATGTTCATTCAGAAATCAACAGGAATGAAATGCAATACGCAATAAGCATTGGCACCAGGCAGTTTCATTAGTTACTAAACAACGAGGACAAGAGTGAGGATTGCAAGGATAGGAAACATTTTTTTGTGATAGCTGAATCCCTTTTGGCTCAACTTGTAATTGGTTTGCTAAATTGTCACTGTCATCTGTGAATCCCCCCCCCAAAAAAAGATTGCTCTTTTTAAAGGGGTTTAAAAGTGAACTGTCTCACTTTTTTGTGCATGTGTTCTTGCATTGCCACTTGATAAGTGTAGTGTGCGACGGAGAAAGGGATGGCAACAGGTATGGTAATGATGAGAGCATTGACTGGGTTATCTGCAGCCTCCTCCCTTGGATGCTCTGCTCCAGAGGCGTGGAAAGACTGGAGCGAGCGGAGCAGCGGCTCCGGGCGGCACCGCGGTGCCGGGCGGCACCGCGGTGCTGGGCAGCACTGCTCCGCTTGCTCCAGTCTTTGCACGGAGCGGGCGCCCGCCCGGTGATGCGGGCAGGTGCTCCGAGGCCTTTTCGGAGCCGGAGACCTCGGAGCCGGAGAAAGCCCCGGAGCGTCCACCACGACCGGCGGCCAGGGCTTTCTGAAGGTGGCCGACTGCGTCGCCGCGCTATTTATGTTTTTTTTGCGCATGTGCAAAAAAAGCATAAATAGCACGGCGACGCAGTCAGCCGCCTTCAGAAAGCCCTGGCCGCTGGTCGTGGTGGACGCTCCAGGGCTCTCTCCAGCTCCGAGGCCGGGGGAGAGGGCCTCGGAGCACCCTGTTAAGCCAGATCGCCCCCCCGGAGCGGCGGCGCCCCCCCCGGAACGGTGCAGCAGCGAGTGCTCCAGGCAGCACTCGCTGCTGATACGCCTCGGCTCTGCTCTTCACTGAATAACATCAAAATCAGCCTCTTAGCCCCATTTGTAGCCAATACTGAGATGAGAGAGGGTGGACAGGAGAGAAATGGCTGGTTCAAATGACCAATCAAAACACGGAAAAAGAAGTACCTAGAGCTTGCTGCTAAAAAAAGTAGATAGTAGAAGATGCTACATCAGCAGAACCCCTATCAAGTGAAAACTGTTGGAGTCCTGATGGAGTCCTCCCATACCAGAAGCCATGGCAAACTGGGAAAAGCAACTTCTAGAGAAGACCACAAAACCAGAAAGACTTTCTCATTGGCAGCCCAACCTGTGTTTCCCAAACTTTTTCGACCTGCGACTCCTTTGACCATTGGCGACCATTGGCTGCAGCTCCCCATGACATTATGTTGATGCCTGGCAATTGGCATTGCACTGTTTTCTGAGAGGATTCCGTGGCACTCCGCGGCTCCCCTGGCTGGTTTCCGCGGCTCCCCTGGGAACCACACCTCCCAGTTTGGAAACCACTGCCTGAGTACACAAAACCAGGTCAACTGTCACTTGAGCTGAAAATACCAGAACATGCTTGGAGAGAACGAAATGTTTCTGTCTTTGTCCTCTGTCTGTGCCTCATGATGAACCTGAAGGTACAGACACTGGAAACCTAAAGCAATGTTGAGTTTAGGATTCTTGGGCTGACACTTTAACACCCACAATGTCACATTTTAAACCATATGAAAGCAGAACTATACATTGTACAGTTAGTGGTGCTTTACAGTGCCTAATGTAATCATAAGCAACTGTGGTTTTCCTTGGCAGATGATTGACTTTTAGTTTTAATAAGACAGTAGTCCAGCATAATATAAACACATTTAAAGGAATAACTAATCCTTTGTTCCATTTGTTTTGAAGTACCTCCATATAAGACTATTTCATTTAATTTCAAGGTGGCTTTAAAAAAAAAAAAAGGTGGTTGGCTAAGAAGGCTTACATTGAATTTGCTGTAATTGATGCTCATTCTGTTATTTTTCTCCAAATAATACACTTGAAGATTCGAGGCACATATGATCTCATTATAGCCTTATATAGGTCCCATTCTTTTTGATAGGAGAGCTTCCTGCTGGATGATTCCCTTTATTATTTCAGATATTCCAGTTGTATTTGCTATGTTTTGTAGATGCCCTACAGTCCAAAGTTCAATGGGACATTTGGCACACTCCTATGGTGCTCTTGTGCTTTGTGCTCTTGGAGCATGTGCTCCGCCAGTGCAGACTGTCACCATTGTGCTGTAAAGCACATTGTGAAGGCCAGAGTCTTTCTGCATGCGCCAGCAAAAGGACCAAAGCCTGCCGTAGCAGGAAAGCTCCACAGCAAGTGGTGCAGGGGCAGGGGGAAGGTGGGCAAACGGCAGGGAGGGGCAGAATGGGTGTTCATGGGGGCGGTTGGTGGGTGGATCGGGCATAAGCATGACATTCAGAATACAAAGTGCTAAAGTTCACACAGTTATGGCTGTGTGTTTTTTTCTCCACACAAACATTTCCCAGAGACATGATCATGCGGAACAATGTAATACGGGAACCAGAAGATCGTGGAAATGCTGTGCTCCAGTGTCAGCAATTGCAACGACTTCAAAAAGCGTTGCAGAAATTGCTTCAGAGTATATACCGTATATATACCTGTGCCACCAATTCACACAACCTTTTCTGCTACAATCCCAGTCACGCATGGAGAACAAATGGCTGAACCAAGCAGCAGAACAGGATTTATAGTGGTCATGAATGAAACTGTGCTCCTTGAAATAGCCCTTTGTTCTTGCCCATTGCTAATTGAAGTGAAATCATGTACAATTTGCCACCCGCTGCCCATAGATGTCGGCAGGAGCATTCTTTGCTTGATCCCAGCCTGCATGGGATTAGGCGAGACACCTGATTGGTGCTTGAGCAAGCCGAGGGTGGAACCAGGGATGTGCAGCTTAGCATTCTGAAACTGGAGGCGCTCGTGATCCAACCCATCCACTCATCATAATAGTCTGGAAATAGCTGGTCACCATTTGTGGCTGGGTAGATTTTTTTTCTTTACACCAGATTGGCTGCTGGTGCGGAGTTTTTCACTTACACCAGAGTGCAGAGTGCTCTGTTGGTGGCCATTTTGAGAGTGCTGCTGTAAGAGATGGTGGAGCTCCCTGGTCATCACCAGACCTCGTTGCACCCACCAAAGCAGGTAAGGCAGCAGCAGGAGTAGGGAAGGGTAAAATGGGACGGGGAGAGGGCAAAACTGGGCGGGGAGAGAAATGGGGGCTGAGGAGGCTGCAAGAAGGATTGGATCTGGTGGCGATAGTGCACACTAGATTCTATCCCCTCATTTTGTATCCTCCCGCCCCCTTTCTCTCCTTGGACTTGCACCAGCTACAGAGTTGGCGTATGACCTAGGAGACCCATTGCGGAGCGGAAGGCTTATGGAGGGGTAAGAAGTTTTAAATCTCCTTTTCCCTCTGAAGGATCCTGATCTCTCCCCCCCCTCCGGATACAGTGCACCCATTTTCAGCCAGTGGCGTTGCTCTGGTAGGGGCGGGGCTGTAGGTATCGCTCCGTCGTAATCCCTTTACCAAGCGAGCAGGAGGCGGCCCCGCCCCCTTACTGTCGGAGCCTTTCCCCTGCGGAGAAAGCAGCAGGCAGGGTCTCTTGCCTGCTGCTTTCACCGCAGGGAAATGGCTCCGACAGTGAGGGGGCAGGGCCGCCTCCTGCTCGCTCAGTAAAGGGACTACGACGGAGCGATACTTATGGCTCCGCCCCTACCGGAACGATGCCACTGTTTTCAGCATGGCTGCACCAGCGGTGGGGGAGGATAGGGTTGGGCTCTAACAGACGTTTTAATCCTCCAGCAATGTAAAACTACAAATGTTACCATTCCATTACCGTTTCATTACACATGGAGAACATTTCTGTGGATATTTAAGGGGGCATCACTGATCCTCACCCATCACCCAATTATAGCTGTCTACCTCGCTACCTTTGAACTAATTTTCTGCTTAATTAGCTCCAATTCTCATTGTCTGGCAGACAATTCAAACCCCTTGAGTGAGTACCTTCTGGTCTGAAAACCTGTTAATATTTAATACTTCTCATTTTAATATCTTTTTCAAATGTTCCTCTAATGGTTGTAATGATTATTTCAAGGATGATCATTTATTTTGATTTAACTCAACTAAGATGATAATGTTAATATCTTAATATCTCTTTGGGTGGCAGAAGCAGTGATAGGGTTCTGTGGACTTCTAAGAACTTTCACTTTGACATCTTCTTTGCTACAGAACCTGCAAGATGAGATACCAAAGGTTTTGACCTCTCACACCCACCTCCTTCTTTTACCAATCATATCATTTTCCTTTATGTCATGGAAACTAGAAAAAAAAATGGATTCACAGAAGGGCCCTGAGAAGATAAGTGCAGGGACTAAGATTGTTGAGAAGATCAGACAGAGGGTGGTGGTGGTAGGTAATGGTTTTGTGGTTATTGACACAGCAGAATTTATGTTTGAAATATAGTAGAGGGATCACCCCCTGACGTTCTCTGCAGTGATACCAAGAACTTTAGAATCCCCCCTCTCTCTTCAGGCAGTGGATGCTTACCCCCAGGCAAGGGAACAAATGTCTCCTTACATGGTGGAGACCTCTGGGATCCCTCCCCCCCAAGCAGGATGCAGCAGATGTTTCAGTGGCAAGGATTCATCAGCGTGGGGGGGGGGGGTTAGATAGGTTTGGACTGCCCAGCACTTTTCAGATGAACGCACAAAAAGCATACCATGTGTGTGTTCAGTGTGTATCGACTCTTACATGCACTAGTAAAGATGAGGCCACTGAAGACTATTAGCAGATGGTCTTCATATTTACTAATCCCAGCCTGGGTTGCAGCCAATATATAGACATACAAATAACTCCCTAGTGTCTAGACTGTCTTGATTTACATCCCAGATCACATCTGCACAGCAATTTCCCATGCTCCCAGTTGGGTGCTCCAATACCCAACAGACTGTGCTGAAAGTGTTCCTGGGAAAAGACCCATTCACATCATACTTAATGTTGGGGGAAAAAACAGCTGTGAGTACTGAGCTGCCTGCACTGCTGGTGTTTGTTAGCTGTGTAGACTAATTTGGGATACAGGGAAAGTCCCTGTGCATATGTAGTGTGGGGCTCACATATGGTGGAACAGCATGCACAATCCTCTAGCCACGTGCAGATGTCTCCATGCAGAACAGTTAAAAGTCAAGAATGACTGCAGAGAAGTTTTCCGAGTAAGAATTGTGCACCTAAAGTATCTTAGCATTCAAAAAAGCCACATATCGTTGCTCTCTTTAACCCTTAAAATAGCCTAGACATCAAATAATAAAAAATGCTATTTCCATTGATGTCAAGCTTGCAGCCAGCCCAGTAAGAAGTAACGTACATGTTAATTTGAATCTCAAATCAAAAAGGGATTCTATATTGAGCTCCAGGATACCCTTGATCCCTATTTCATGCATAACTAATTATTATTTAGGGGTAGCTATGTGATAAGCTATCTCCATAAAACTTTCCAAATACCCATGCACTAATTTAACTATCTTTTCCACTACAATGTAACATACCTGAAATGCCCAGTAAATTGATGTGAGTTCTTTTCCTTAATACCTTGTAGCTTTTAATTTCTAGTGGATTTACAGCGCAATCCTATCCAACTTACACCAGCAGTGCAGCGAGAACGGGAGGCCCTAGAATGGAAAGGGGATTCAAATCCCCTTTGAATCCCCCTTTGGTGGGGATTTGAATCCACTTTCCTTTCTGGGGCCTCCTGTTCTCGTTGCACCGCTGGTTACTCCGCTGGTGTAAGTTGGATAGTATTGCGCTGTGAGTATTGTAGCACTCTTTCTTTTTAAGTCTAGCCTTAGTCCAGCAAGAGAGTAATGTTCATCAATCCATTTAATTTCAAGTTTTTTTTTTATCTAGTTGCTATCTCCCTTCCCACCCACCCCTGTCCCCACTGGTTGACATGCAGCAGAGGATTTGGAACTTTGAGTTAATTAACCATCAATATAATAATATAATAATAATATGCAGTATTTATATACCACCTTTCTGGTCATTGGATTTCTCCTCCGACTTTATTCAAGGCGGTGTACATGGGCAGGCTGTTCTAAACCCCAAAGGGTTTTTACAATATAATAATGTTCCAGTCTTTCATAGAACCCTTCATTTGAGATGTTACTTTCACAGTCCAGCTCTCTCTCTCTCTCTCTCTCTCTCTCTCTCTCTCTCTCTCTCTCTCTCTCTCTCTCTCTCTCTCTTCTCTGACGTTCGCCTCAGCACGCTTCAGCTGACACAGGCAACCTTGACTGCCACTCAAGTGCTGTAACTTGCAGCTCTACTCCCCCATAGAGGCTCTGCAGCTTATCAGCTCAGCGTGCCAGCAGCTCTCCGACAGACGTCCGGCCATCTTGAACTGCTGTGCTGCAGTTCTCTTCAGGCATTTGAGAACTGATCTCATCTAAAGATCTGATCTAAAGATCTCTTCAGCAGAGGCGTCGCTCCGGTAGGGGCGGGGCAGTAAGTTTCGCTCGTCCTAGTCCCGTTTACCGAGTGAGCAGGAGGCGGCCCCGCCCCCTCACTGTCGGAGCCATTCCCCTGCGGAGAAAGCAGCAGGCAAGAGACCCTGCCTGCTGCTTTCTCCGCAGGGTAAAGGCTCCGACAGTGAGGGGGCGGGGCCGCCTCCTGCTCGCTCGGTAAATGGGACTAGGACAAGCGAAACGTACGGCCCCGCCCCTACCGGAGTGACGCCTCTGCTCTTCAGGCATTTGTGAGACGAATGCTCTACCAACTGAGACAGACGTCAAGTGTGTCTCTGTTGTCCCCAACTCATAGTTTTGTGGAATATCAACTGATATTTCCATGAATACAGCTACAGTTTCCCTGCAGAAACTTCCAGAATCCTGCTAGCATGTTTTCTTCAGTGGTTCTTAACCAGCAGAATGGGAAGAGAAAACAAAGGTGAAAAAAATACCACTATTATGTTACCTCCCTGAGGTCAAGGACACTAAAATACTATGTCTTACCTTGTAGGAATTTAAAACAATAATTATCTGTTGAGGTAGCTCTTCTTGTAATTTAAGGACTTTAATTCCCACAGAAGCACAGACCAAGTCAATATTTAGAAAGAGAATGAGATTTCCAAACTTTATTCCTTTTTATGGCTAGCTTTTTGGCTCCCTGGAGTTGAATTCGATTAGCTTGGGCTTCATAAAATAATAACAAACACATCCCTGCTTCCCTTCTAATTTATAGTGCCAGTATATTTTGCCTTTTATTTAATAAAAGAGTGAACATTCACCTGAGAATCAGCATGATTTGGAATAACCCTGACTCTGGAAAAAACGACTCTCTCAAACTCAACAACAGGTAATTACATTTCCCTTGTTGAAGCAATGCAACACAGTGACAAAATGCTATGCTAGTTCCACAGGACGGGTGGACGTATTTGCATTAAGACCATAACAATATTTCCATTATACATAAGCAGACAGATAATAAGTGATATTGGAATGCACAAAACTACTGTATCTATTATCTTAACAGCAGAAAAGCCATATCAGAGCAGCCCTTTGGGTTTTTGTGTTGTGTGCATTAGGATGGCTATTGTTTCATATCCCAAAAAAGAGAAAGTGTGTCTCAAAGTCCTCTGACAATACATTTATGTCTAAAACATTGGAACGGGTGGAATGACTTTAATGTGCCAGAATAAATCTTCTTTGGCATTCTTCTCTAGCCAAGCTTTCTCTCTTTCCAAACTTTATGCTTTGTTCTTTGCCTGTTAATCTTCAGATGCAGTGGCTTTGACTTTTCTAATCATCTTCTGGACCAGAGGCATGGCTACGCCCTGTGGGAGGGGGGCAGTAAAAAAAATGTCACCCTGTGACATCACTTCTGGAAGTGCTATCTCTAGCCCCTCCCCCTGTGACATCACCGCCGCCAAAAAATGCCGAAAAAGGTGAGTCAGGGGGCTGGGCGGGTGGAGGGTACTTCTTTTCTCACCGCACCCCACCCTTAAGTCATTTTCAGGTCGCTCTTTCCTTTTTTGCACAGCTTTGCGGTGCTTTTTCTTTGCCACCGCCAAATTGCTGCCGATGCAGCCGCTTGACATCCCCTTGACACACACACACACACGGGTGTTTCCCGGGGCGGTGACCTCCCCGCCCACCCCTAGCGACAACTATGTTCTGGACCATCCTTCAGCTTTGGGTCTTCCATGTCTTTGATTTCTAGACTTATTATCTGCTACTAACTCTGCCTATACTCTGGGACTGTTGTCTTATACCTTTACCCTGATCAATAATGACATTCTTGGAATTACAATCCTGTTTGTCCACAAGATTATTGAGATCCATGATGCATCCCAACACTAAGGGCCAAATCCTATCCTTGGCTGGCCTGCACGATGTAGCACCCTTGACACAGTCTCCACTGTATCTCACAGGCCAACTGGAGACCAAGCTGTCGGAGAGATATAAGTAAAGACTTTTTTTACTTACGTCCTCCAATGCTCCTTGGTCCCCAGTAGGCCAATTCAGATCTACACCAGCTATTTTGCTGGCATAAATCTGTTAGGCTGAAGGGCACTTGGTAGGCCTAGGCTGGGGTCTCCAGATCTCAAAGATACTGCTGCTGCTGAGATCCACCTTGACCCACCCCCAGCTCAGCCCAATCCTTGCCCCCCGATCCATCTTCTTCACCACCTTTCCTATTTCTGGCAGCTGGTCTTCAGCCTGCCGCTGCCGGCGCAGGGCTTTCTGGCTTATGTGCAGTCAGCAGCGATCTGCTCACCATCGGAGTAGCCTGTGCAATGACAGCTCACATGATGTGATGGCAGATCATGAGATCTGCCATTGTATTGCGAGGATAGGATTGGGCCGTCTGGCATTTAACGGCCAATGGATGAGACTTGCAGGGAATCTGCAATGAAATACATTTTTAGACTGTAGTCCCACTGTACCAGTGTGGCCCTTTTATTTTTGTTTAATTTGCAACTCAGAAGTAAGTCGCATTCTGTCCAGTGTGGATTACTGTCAGAAAAGTGTGCATAGGTTTGAAGCCTCATGAAGCAATCTTAGCTAAGGTTTATGACAGTGGAGCACAGTTTCCACTATCATAAATGGCCATACAGCGGCATATTCAGCACACCATTGGCAAACATTTTGGAATTGCTGTTGCAAATAGTGGCAGTGTTGGCAGCCCAGTGCCTCAGCCAACTACCTGGAGGTGTGTGCAGGTAAACAGGCATGGGGCGGCAGTGGGAGGAATGGGGCAGGGAAGGGGAGGAATGGGGGAGTATCTGGGCAGGGAGGGGCAAGTGGGAAGCAGAATGGGGAAGGGAGGAGGTAGATACCGGTGTCATTAGTATGCACCAGATCCTATTCCCATTCCCTCTCTTCTTACCTCTCCCTTACCCTTATCAGGAGCAAGTATTTAAAAAAAATGGATTCTACCTTGCATGAGCTGAGATGCACTGGCACATGGAGCTCTTTAGATCTATGCCATGATTACTTACTTGGTGGTATCATCATGTGTTTCAGTGCAGCAAGGAGGCTGAATCCGAAGCATCTCCTCTTCTCTCCCATGTGACAGAGAAGCAGGAAAGAAATGCCTACATTCTTGATTCAGTTCCCTGCTCCCTGCTAAGCATGACATCAACTTCTTCAAAACTGAGCCTAGTCCAGGATGGTGTAGTGGTTCTGGTGTTTGACATAGACCTGGAAGATCCAGGTTCAAATCTGATTTAAATATAGGGTTACCATATTTTGGGCAACCCAAACCAGGACCCCCCCAACCTTTTCTTTAAGCCCCCCCCAATTTTAATTTTAACTTGCTTTTTAAAAAATAGCCTTACTGTGCTGCCGCCGCCACCACCACCATTTTCCAGTTTTCTCCGCTCTTCACGGTTGCAGGAATTACCCTCCTTGTGTCTTCATTCTGGCAGCTGACTGCTTTTCATGACCGCCAGAACTGCCCCGCTGCCGCTGATGCAACTCTTCTTCAGCCCGAACAGAGCCAGCCAGGCTCTCACAAGGCGCGCAAGGAGCCTTGGCTAGCCCAAACGCAGCTGGCCAGGCTCAGAGGAGTCGCGACCCGCTGTGATGCAGCTTGGCGGCCCAGGAAAACCAAGACAGACCGAGTTTCCAGGCCCACTAGCCAGGATGGGTCCCCAGAAACCGGGATTGTCCTGGTTTTTACAGGACGGATGGTAAGCCTATTTAAATATGCAACTTTCTGTGTGATTTCCTTCAAAATCAAATTTGTGTACAATTTCACAAGAAAGTTGTCATCAGTTCCCTCTTAATAGTCTAACCACATGATTCAGAGCAGAAATAGATAAGGGGGGGAGTTCTGATAAACTTTCATTATAGCAAGGATGTATTCATAGGAAAGTGAATTGACACAAGGCGGGACAAGGCTGATGGAAGAATCTGGCTCCCTTTCACTGAGTTTTCACATAGTGGTGCTGCCTCCTTAAACATTGAAACAGTACAGATTCCCGATGAAGTCAGCTGACTTCTCTCCTGTGTATTCACATAAAGGATGTTCCTTTCTTCCAAGCAATTTTGAAGGTGACAAATATTACTGATGCTGAATTTATGGGCATGCTTGTTCCCTGTTTATTAACTCATCTATCTTGAGAGAAATAAAAGGACCAATGGAAAGACAAGTGGGCTTTTTCTTATCCTGTCAAACCAACAATGTCCTAAAATAATCAATATCTATAATTACAAAAATCTGCCAGGGCATTTTAACACTTTCGGAGCTTCCTTTGCATGAGCTGTTTCTGACTTGATTAGTGTGAATAAACGCACAGCTAATTAGCACGTTAATTATGGTATTGCAGCATCCCATGGTATTGCAGCGTCCCATGATGGTATTGGATGTCATGTCTTAAAATGATACCGTCCCTGAAAACAGACAAAGGGAAACATAGCAGCACAGAGTGGCCATGTGGAGGCATCAACTCAGATGCAACAGCTAGGAGCAATTTCTCAGCATAAATGAAGAGGGCAGAGACACTAGACTATTATTAGAAATACCAAGGATTTATTCACTTGCTTGGACTCTGGCTATGGCTTGGTGCCAAGGTGTCATTCGTACAGTCTGCCAACCAAAACTCCTTTATTGTACATGTCAAGCCGACCCACTGAGATGGGAAGTTTATTGGAGCTTCTTATGCTGGGTCCTGTTGTGAGTTGAAGTAGTCGATTTATCCTGAATTATCTTTTCAGCGGCAATCCAGCACATGGTTGAAAATCTGTTATTCAGCCGCTTGTCCTCCTATCTCTGTACATCGTCTTAAAGCTCCAATGCTCTCATGAATGGTCGAAGAACAATAATGGTGTGTGTAATTAGAAGCTTTCCCACACACAATAAAATGCTTTCCAACTTCCCGGCAGCTTTAGGTTTCATGTACTTCAGTAGCCAGGTGCCTTACAAATCTAAGGGTGGTTAAATGGAGGTTTTCCTTGTGCACAGTTCACATGGAATGCATTAGAGCATTACTCAATGTAAAATCGGAGTCATGTTTGCACTGAGGCCTTGTCTTTGCTATTCCTATCAGGGTTAACGTGCTTGTCAGTCTAATGTGTCTACGTAGAAAGTCAGGCATTTTCTCAGAGTAATGTAAAGTATATGAAAAGAGTGCCCGGTCCAATTTATTGTCCTGGAAGACAAAGCTTGGATTAAACTACACCTTCAGCTTTCTTGAAAGAGTTGCCAAATGAAAGAAAAAAAAAGTAAATTACTCTACATTCCTTCTAACCTACATGCTTGGACTCTCACATTTTTTTTTTAGATTTAACAAGGCCATTGACCAGAATTTTCACTGATATTCACAAGCTCAGGTCTGCAAGCTAATAATTTTTGTTATAAGCTTCCAACCTATTTCTTCCCAAAAGGAAGTTGAGAGAGTTTCCTCCACCTCCTTGAAACCACTGAACAGGAAGTCAGGGCTTGGAAGGGCGGGGGGGGGGTCACGCAATTCATTCCACCATGCAGTGACATTTCCAACTTTCCTCATCATATGTGATTGATTGAGCAATTTTACTGTATACCTGTCCAAGAATGGATTTGCAAATATGTGACCATTACCCTTACACCCTCCAATGAAGCACACCAGATAGAGGCTTTGTTTGGAGAAAAGGGCCACTTTATTTAAAATAACAAATAACCTAACATAACCTAACTGAACCCCTCCCTACACGGTGTGCGGACACTGAATGGGAGAAACGGTACTAACCGTCTGCCTCCCCCTGATCTTACATGGGCATCAGCATCCTGACCCCAAGCCACCCTGTCACAGACCTAGGAAGCCTATTACAGCCAACCCCGAATGGTCGAGGAAGCGGAACAGCGTAGATTCCCATGGGGCAAGCCACGCGGTGGTCTTTGCATATTCCAGCCAGGAGGCTTGCCAGCCAGCCTAACTGACCCAATCAAGTGTTGTCTGAGCGATCCTGGCTCATCTCTTGACCTTGCTGACCTCAGGATGTATGCCAGTCCCTCACGCCCTGTGTACCCTACCCGCTCGCTACCTGCCAAAGTGACCAACAAGCTAACTACTACTATGACCCCAAAAATACAGAATGAGGTAGGCGAAAAAAAACACC
This sequence comes from Plestiodon gilberti rubricaudatus, assembly GCA_026170595.1. NCBI lineage: Eukaryota > Metazoa > Chordata > Lepidosauria > Squamata > Scincidae > Plestiodon > Plestiodon gilberti. The sequence goes on from JANXHW010000002.1 coordinate 47,182,912, forward strand.
AGCCCAGTGCTAATCTGCTGACAGCAAAAAAATCCTACCCGGCCCCCAGTAAAGAGCGACCAGCTAATCCCAGACTGTGAAACAGGGAGGGAGGGAGGGGGTTGAAGAAATGACAGTGACTTAGGGGCCAGCAAAAACGCTGCCTGGCTTCTTCCCCCAGCAGCGCCCCCACATGAGTCTCTAGCCAATCAGAGGGCTCCAAAATTGTTTCCCTGTGTGCTCGGGCGCTCGGGCGGGGGCAGGGCAAACCCAAGAAAACACTAGGCATTTCATCGACATTCTCAGAAATAACTGCAGTATGTATTGAACTGAGTCTGAAGACCTACACTAGAGATATCATTATAATCAGTTCCCTTATAACTTCTTGAATATCTTGAACTATTGGGAGAGAATTGCCTTACATTGATACTCTTTGAAATAAATTACAACTTCTGCTTCCAGAAGTGAACTTCCAAGTGAGAATGAGAGACCAGAAAGATCTTTTTCATTTTTTCATTTTTTTTGGTGCAGTTGTGTCTCTTTGTTATTAACCTACTTATTGTCTTCATGTTCATAGGCAAACTGTCATAAAGTGCATTGTTCATTACTTTGTCCATTGTAAATTGTATAATCAACCAAATATTAATAGTCCTGTTTCTAATTCAAAATCATAAATGTAGCTCTGAGTGGAATGGGAAAAGTGATTGTATTGTTGTCAAGTTGTGATCAATTTATAGCTTATACTGTAGAGTCCCCCTATTTGTTGTTGTGGCTGAAAATCATCATTTTTTTTCCAGGAGATTATGGTTATTTGTGATGGTGATCACTTAACATAAACAGAGATGTCACTCACTGGTCATGATCAGAATTTCTTTACCTGTGTATCATGAATCATTATTAAAGTCAGACTATGAGCTTCACTTTCATCTGTTTAATCCTGCAATTTTATGCTCATAAAATTTGTAATTGCCTGTAATTTTATGATGACCAGTGATTAACTTAAATAATCAGTGATGATGAAATCCACATTTATGTATTATGCTTTGGGGTACTGCAAATGATTTACAGAATGCTTTGTTAATAGGAATAGCATCTTAAGAGGAAGATCATGTTCTCCTTGAATTTTGGATGGACATTTGAGTCTCTTCCAATTTCAGATCCATCTCTACTGGGTATGTTGTGTAACACACAAAGAGAAGAATTCCTCCTTTATTTTGAGATCTCCAGTTACACTGAAGCTCATGTGTCCATATACATTGCAACCATCATAATATAACATACAGGGCAATGTAACTGTTTCCAGATCTCTGGAGAATTATAGCAAGTCTAATATAAACAGAAAGTCCACTTCTCATGGTTATTTTAGCATTACTAGGATAGCTCCATAGTTTGGAAAGGGGCCAATTAACAAAGGAATTTGGGATTGCAAGCTAAAGCTGCAGTCTGGAAAACCGGGGCCAAAAGTGAAGCTTTATCCAATGTGTAGGAGAAGTAAAAACCGAGGAATTGCCTAATAGGAAGATTATTGAAATCTGTTTGGAATAGTTACTCCGTTGAAGATACGACACCTATGCATCATATGGAAGTGGCTGGCACAAAACCTACTCGTAATTAAAGAAAAGAGTTTACAAACTGTTCTCAGTGACTGCCATATTGCATGTTAAAAACCCTGAATGTTTTCTTTGGTTAATATCAAAGATAGAAAAGGAGAGGGGGGGGGGAACCAACATAAAATACTGTATTTGCCTGAGTATAAGACTCACTTTTATCCCCTAAGGCAAGTTTTTAAAGTAGGGGATGCGCCCTACAATCAAAGCCTAGCATTTCTGCCTAGTGTTTTATGCAAAGCGCTTTCAAACCAAGCCTCTCCGAGTCTCTTTTCAAAGGTAAAGCGGGGCTTTTTCCTCTCTCTTTTTTTTTAAACTGCAAAGCACTGTGTTTTCAAGCCTTTCCTTACAGTTCTTAATCACTTGCTAAATGGCTGAATACCATGAGAGATCATTATCTCTCAGCAGCCTCTGGAAGCATTTGAAAAAATTAACCCTTAAGTTTCAACCCCAGGACTCTGTGGAAACTAAGATATTTATTGATCTTGCAGTTTAAATGTTGAGAGTACAGTTTGAAAGTTGAGAGCAAGAGCTCCTGCATAGGCTTACCATATCCAAAAGGGGACAGAGTGCCTACCTTTAGGCTGCAATCCTATGCACACTTTCCTGGGAGTAAGCCCCATTGAATGCAATGGGACTTACTTCTGAGTAGATATGCATAGGATTGTGCTGTTCATTGAAATTTGGGCAGGTGCAGCTCATCATCATGGAAGGGTGCAACAAGCTACACCTGCCCAAATTCCAAAGGTTAAAAGGTAGGCACTCTGTCCCCCTTTGGATCTGGGAAGGCTACTAATACTAGAGTGCCCAGATTCAATAAGGGTTGTTGTTGTTCAGTCGTTAAGTTGTGTCCGACCCTTCGTGATCCCATGAACCATATCCCGCCAGGCCTTCCTATCCTCCACTATCTTCCTGAGTTCGCTCATTTTCATGTTCATTGCATCGGTGATGCTGTCTAACCATCTCATTCTTTGCCTTCCCCTTCTCCTTTTGCCTTCAATTTTTCCCAGCATCAGAGTCTTCTCCAGAGAGTCCTCTCTTCGCATTAGGTGGCCAAAATATTTGAGTTTCAGCCTTAGTACCTGTCCTTCCAGGGAACAGTCAGGGTTGATTTCATTTAGGATTGACTGATTTGATCTCCTAGCAGTCCAAGGGACTCTCAGGAGTCTTCTCCAGCACCACAGTTCGAAAGCATCTATTCTTCGGCGCTCAGCCTTCCTTATGGTCCAACTCTCGCAACCATACATTGCTACTGGGAACACCATCGCCCTGACTATACGAACTTTTGTTGGCATGGTGATATCTCTGCTTTTTATTATGCTATCTAAATTTGCCATAGCTTTCCTTCCAAGGAGTAAGCGTCTTTTAATTTCATGGCTGCTGTCTCCATCTGCGGTGATCTTGGATCCCAAAAAAAGTAAAATTTGTTACTGCTTCCATTTCTGCCCCTTCTATTTGCCAGGAATTGATGGGCCCAGATGCCATGATCTTAGTTTTATTAATGTTGAGTTTCAAGCCAACTTTTGCACTCTCCTCTTTCACCCTCATCAAGAGGCTCTTTAGTTCTTCTTCACTTTCTGCCATTAGGGTGGTATTGTCTGCATATCTGAGGTTGTTGATGTTTCTCCCGGCAACCTTGATTCCAGCTTGAGATTCATTCAGCCCTGCATGTCTCATAATGTACTCCGCATATAAGTTAAATAAGCAGGGTGATAATATACAGCCTTGCCGTACTCCCTTCCCAATTTTGAACCAAGTCAATAAGGGACAGGGTGCCTATTTCTTTAACTGTACTAAAGCTGTACTGTTCTACTAATGGGTATATTTAAGTTTTAAAAAGTTAAAAATGTATTCTTTAAAAAATAGCACCAAACTTTAAGGGTGTGACTTATAATCAGGAGCGTCCTATACTCGGGACAATACGGTAACAAGGTTTTTAAATTATGTTTTAAAAGAGCATTTTGGCCCAATCCTATCAAGGGCCCATGGAAGCAGACCTCGCAGTCCGCTGCCATTGGCCCCGTTGTGACAGCACAAAAGCTGCGCCACGTAGCATGCAGTGGAGCTGCTGGCAGAAATGTACAGTGCACTGTGCGCGCACCAGATTCACCCAGACAGGTCTGCCAGCCAAAGGTGGCAGAGGGGGCAGACTGGGGTGGTTTGGGGGTGCAGAGGGGGGAGGGCAGGACGTGGGCTGGACAGGGTGGATGTCAGTGGTAAATGAGCATGCCGGATCCTATCCCCCATTTTCCAGCCTGCCCCACCCCCTTTTCTTTCCTCAGACTTATGCCAGCTACATAGCTGGTGTGGGTCTGAGGAGACCCATAGGTGTCCAGAAGGCCTACTGAGGAGTAATTAAAAAAAGATTTTACTTACCTCTCATTGTGCTTCTGGTCACCCCCTCACCATAGCATGTAGTTGGCACTCAGTTGGCACGATTGCATGCTATAGCATGGCAGAAAATGGGATTGGGCTGTTTGAGTGGTCTGAATATAATCAAGAGGATCGGACAAGACCAGCCCACTCACGAAACCTGATGAAGTGGCTGCGTTAGAGGGCAGGAGGTAGTGGATTGGTGGATTGGTAGTGGATTGGCAGGAGGTAGTGGATTGGTGAGGGGGTGCCCTTGCATGTGCCCTCACCCACCCTGCTATCTCCACCACCACCTTCACCAGCCTCCAAGCCACCCATTGTGTCCACCTGGCCTTGCTTCCACTCCTGCCACCACCACATCCTCCAGACCATCCCATTCCTGCTGCTGCCATTAAAAACAAAACAAAACAGAAGGGAGCAGAAGTCTGTGAAGGGGTGGAGAAGAGTGGTGGTATCCTAGACTGTCTTCTAGGAGATTATCTAGGCCACCACCACTCTTCTCTACACACTTCCTCTTCCATTCTACTCTCCCTTTTTCAAATGGCAACTGGATCAGAACAGGAGGCAGCAGAGGGACCAGTGACAGCACTGATAACATTAAGATAACATGCACTAGGTTATGAAAGGGAGGGTGTGTGGGGGGGGCTAAGAAAAGAGGCAGGGATGAGGTGCTGCCTCAGGCATGGGAGGTGGGATTCCGCCTGCTCTGGGAACAAAACACCATAGAAGGTGACACCCAATCCCTCATCAATCCCTCCCCCATAACCATACCTAGAGCAAGTGTAGCATGAGAAGATATTAATAGACAATTTATTGACCTTCACATCATATAGGCCATTCCTTCCATTAAGCTTCCATTTCATTTTTCACGGAAAATGAAACCTAAACAGTAGAATCTTGACTGCCATCTTCACACTACTCTCATTTCCCCTTAAATTTTATCTTCAACTGGGCATGGTGGACAAGACACATCTGGAGTTCTTGAATTTTAGGAAATAGTTTGTAATCTTCATTGCTTGCAAATCAAACTAGGCGGGATAGCACAATTTCATGAGATGACTGACTAATTGCTGCACATTACCTTCTAGCTTCGCTTTACGATACTTAACTTTGTGACACAAGCCATTACCTTTTTAATGTCTACTTAGCTAGAAAATAACACTTAGAGGATCTATAGATGTATAACCAATCAACCATATTCACATTTGCCTGTTAAGCTAATGATTTAAGACCTAAACTTGTAATGATTTTAGGATTAATGCTTTGCTAAAAATGAAGGATCAAAATCTTAACATGCTTCCAGATGTGTGTGTGCGCGTGCATGTACTTTATGCTCTGCTATGCCTTTCTTGCAGGAATTGTGCATTATCTAGTTCCAAGCATTCACACACGTGCACGTGCACGTGCACACGCACATACACACACACACACACACACACACACACACACACACCTTGTGATCTGGAAACACCTTTTCTCTCTTCTGCATCTTTCATTTCCTCTCCTTCTGGTGTTCTCAGAGCTAGGTTAGAAACAGTTACCTTGCATCCATTCACAACAGTCCTGCAGCATTCTGCTATCCTTCCTTCCTGCTAGGTACTAGGAGTGTTACTATGGTCATTTCCTGGCCCCTTTGTCCAGCCTCTTTGGGAGTCCCAGGTTCAATGGGCTTTTGACACAGCTGCCCAGCCATCTTCTCTCATGACTGGAGCAGGAGCTGTATTCAACCCCTGGTTGCCCCAGGGGGCACAGGGGGTGCCGCAGGGCAAGCCCCCAAATTACTTCAACTTTCTTCAGCAATTTTTTCTTCCTCCATCCCATGTGATGCTACAGGGGAGAATGGTGTCTAGAGAGAAGGAAGGAGCGAGGGAGGATCGGAGCCAGGTTTGGGCTGCAACAGAGAGAGAGAGAGAGAGACTGTCTTAAGCCTGTCCTTTCTGGAAAAAATCCATGACTAGCCTCACCTTGCATGGTCAGAAGATTTGAACCCATAAACAAGGCCACATCCTGGGACCCCCAGCTGTCTTCCTTTCACAAACCATTGCTCAAGTGCCTTGTACGGAAACCTTTCTGCAAAAGCAATCTTGATTTATTTGCCTTGCTTCCTTCCCTGGAACTAGCTGAGGCTACTACTCAGCCCTCCTTGGTTTGCTTGTCAAAAACCTTTTCCGCCTTTCCACCACCATAGAACCTGGAGAGCGCTGTTTCTAAGGGCCCAATCCTTTGGTCAAACCTTTGGTGCCGCCAGAACACTCATTGGATTGGACATCTCTTCCTCTCTGTCTGTCCCACCCTCTTTCTCCTTCCCCCCCTTCTTGAGGCACAATTTCTTTGAAAGGACAGAGACTATCACTCCAATGCTGAGAGGCAAGGAGGTGAAGCCAGAAGGAACAACCTCACTTCCCTTTCAGACATTCAGTTCAATGTATAGGGAAGAAGGTATGGCCAGAGATAGACAGAGCTATAACACTACAAGGAAGCGCCAATTGTGTTTACAAAATTAATATTAAGCTTGAATCCTTGATATATTTTCTTCAGGTTTATTTCTGTATATGAACATTAGGTTTCTGTTTCAATAAGCAGTTTTTGACGAGGCCAACATCTCTCCACGTACAAAGATTAACTTTTCTGAGCATAATAGTGAAATCAGACTATTGTTCGGGAGTTAGTTTATATCCTTTCTTCAGCTGGATGGGGCAGCTTTTGAGGCAACAATGACACAGCCACTAGGTCAAGCTGTATTCCTTTCACCATTTTGTCACTGAATGAAGGCAAGTTTATTATTACCAAAAGATTTGGTTTCAATCAAGTACACTTACTGAGCTTTGCAATTGTACAATAAAAAAATAGGTTGCTGTAAACTGACATCTCTATTTGGGAGAAAATAATAGAAATTGGTCTTCAAAACAAGAAAAAAAAATGAAATGTGTTCTATAAGGATAAATGCAAGCAGTGAAAAATAATGACACGTGTCCACAACTGAAAAGGAAAACGCTACTAGTTACAGCTTTCTATTGTGACACTTGCCCATCCCCCGCACGAAACAAACAGCCAAATAGTTAACTGTAAGTTGATCTTTTTCATCTTCATAGTTCACTATCTTCAAGACATCTTAGCAGAGTTAAAGCACCAACTATTCCGACTGTACCTATCAAGTATCTCTCTCTCTCTCTCTCTCTCTCTCTCTCTCTCTCTATATATATATATATATATATATATATATATATATATATATATATATATATATATACACACCGGTGTGTGTGTGTGTGTGTGTGTGTGTGTGTGTGTGTGTGTGTGTATTTGCCAGTGCACTCTCTTGAGAAGATATGCATAACAGAAAACCTCAGGCACCACATGGTGATTTTAAGAAGTTTGCTATGTTTCCTAAATCAATTAGGTATAAACTTTTAGAAACGGTTTACATATTACAGTTCATTAGGCACAGGAACATATTTTGTATAGTAATATTTCTGTTTGCATCCCATGTACGGTAAATTTCAATTTCTCAGGTTTGTAAGTAAGGGTGATTCCACACCGCCATTTTTTAAAGAGTGCAGTGTCACCACAAGGCAAAAATTCTCTGTCGTTTCTTCCGTGGTGATTTATTCTGCCAAAGGTGTGTGTTCCACGTGCTAAAACAGAATTGCTATTGCACAGAAAGGGATTGTGAACTTTCACGAAAACAAATGTGTTGTATTTCAGTTTTACCATATGGAGCGAGTTTAGGAAGAATGAGTAATCAGGAAGGAAGGGTGGGGATTTCTCACCTCACTGAGTGTTAAAAATGTCCTGGGCGCCATGAGCAGTGGAGGGAATGAAGCTAGTAGTAGACCACCTTTTTTTGCATGCAAGGGAACCCAAACTCCATCTCTGGGTAGAACTGGGAAAGATGCCTATTTGAATCCCTTGGGAGCTACTGCTAATCTTTGCAGACAGTCCAGAGGAGCTAAGTGGATGAATGGTCTGATGCAGTCTAAGTTCAGTGTAACGTTTGTGTGAGGTGAGTTCACACACTGAACTTTATATGACAGCATTCCTAATTCTAGGAAGGATGATGCTGGTCAGCGACATCGTTGGAGCGCGGCAGGGGGGCGGGCCGCCGGAGGGTGACGCGCGCAGAAGGGTGACGTGTGCACCCGGCCGGGAGAAGGCCTCGGAGCGTCCTCCCAGGCCGACGCTCATGGGCCTTCTGACGAGGCCCACTGCGTCACAATGTAATTTATACCATTTTTCGCACATGCGAGACCGTTTTTGCATGCGCGAAAACGTTATAAATTACGTTGTGACGCAGTGGGCCTCGTCAGAAGGCCCAGGACAGCCGGCCGGAGAAGATTCCCCGGAGCCGGCTGCAACAAAGGAAAGGTGCGGGGGGGCAGAGGCAGGGGGCACCCGGGGCAGCAGCCCAAATAGCCGCGCCAAAGGCTGATATAGGGGTTATGTATGTGTGTGGGGTCACTAGGGTGACGCACGCGCCCCGCCCTAGTGATGCTGCTGATGCTGGTACTGGAAGGAGTTATACTGTGGCCTTTCCTCACATCGCCCAAAGCTTCTGAATAGACACAGGTAAGAGTCATGCTACAATGCTACACACAAGCTACAAAGGCAAATAGTCTCTTATAGTGCAATCCTATGCCTATTTACTCAAAAGTTAGCCCCATTGACTTCAATGGGACTTACTCTCACATTTGTGTGTATCCATCTGCAGCCTTAATGAAGGACTACACAAGCAATGAAGTGCTTTCTAGCCGCATTTTGTCCTCTCTTCAAAACTGGTTGATAATACATCTAAAAGCCTTTTCAATTGCCCAGACTTTCCTTATTTGGGCCAATAGAGGGGCTTTAGGCAGCAATCCTATCCACACTTACCTGAGAGTAAGCCCCACTGACTATAATGGGGCTTACTTCTGAGTAGACCCGCATAAGATTGGGCTGTTAATAGTTACCTTGAGCATTAGAAAAAGAATGCCAAATCAAAGAGAAATTCTGTAATACTTGCCACGTTCCCTGGCTATAATGGAAATAGGTTCACAACTGATTAAAAAGGGTGTAAGTAGTTGTAGTACTCCTCTATCTATACTCTAATTAGGCTTACCAGATCTCCAACCCGGACAGAGTGCTAGACCTTTAGAAGAAGGAATTTGGGCAGGTGTAACTTGTTAAACCTTACAGCACAATCCTAGGCATGTCTAATTCACTTGAAGACTTGCAATGCCTGCTTGGATCGTAGGCCTTACATCCTTGACACCATTTTTACTTCTGATTTCATTTACGTCTGCTCACTCTCTTCACTGAAAAGTCAATAGAAGTTCACCGGCTTTCTGTTTACAAAATCACTGTCCTATGTACAACAGGGCTGCACTGAGATTTGAAGGGGGGGCGGGGAAGTGTTCCCCTTTCAGTCAATGTCTAAAAGCTAGAAAATAACACCTTTAAGCCATGCTGTGACAAATTGAGGCTTTCTTGGAGAATCACATTAATTCCATATTGGGGTAAAGGATGTACCGGGGGGGGGGGAGAGACATACAGTACTATTTACGTCTATTTAAGCAGTAACCCTTTAGAATTAGTCTATTTACAGCTTTAGTCAGCTATCATACCAGTAAACTCTTTAGTAGCTATGAAAAACACAAGTCTTTGTTAGTTATTAATTTCCATGTAAACTATATTAGTGTTGTACACAGAACGACACATCTCCGGGATTCAAGTTATAAAATGGCTTTATAAAATGCATAAACTGCATAATACTGATGATTTCAAAAGTCAATTAAAACACATGTGTGTATAAAATAACTTTAAAATTTACACACATGTGTTTTAATTGACTTTTTAAATCATCAGTATTATACAGTTTATGCATTTTATAAAGCCATTTTATAACCTGAATCCCGGAGATGTTTCGTTCTGTGTACATCGTAACTGGTTATAACAGTCTTCGATCCTTTTTATATTAGTGTTATTGCGCTGAACTTTATTTGTACACAGAACGATAGAATGCAATTATCTCAACAACTGGATTGCCTAATGGCATGATTCTGGCCACAGTTACTTGGAAGTAAGTTGTCTGGCCACAATTCAGAGAATTACACAATAGAATTACGCAGCAATGCAGGGCTTGCGGATATCCCTTGAAACTTCTAGTTCCGTTCTTGTTCAACAGTAGCTTGCCTAGCTATGCTGCGTCTCAAACTATCAGTCCGATTCTATGGTTCTGCTACATCACCAGAACTTGTGTTCCAGAGGTGCAGTGTGCGTTATGGCTGTCGCAAAATTCAATGTCCCTTAGAGCTCAGCCTGGACAGGTGTTGTTATACTTATTCTACACTTACTTGAGCTCCTTCTGGGTGCTGACTTTAGTCGCCAAGCAAAGGAGAAGGAAGCCCACTGGAAATCTATGTGACATCTCCTTTCCATACCTTCCAGCTATACAGGTTCCCCCCTTAACGACGACTCGCTTAATGACGACTCACTTAACGACGATCTGCATATATGACGGAGGTCCCCAAAGTGTACACAATGAAGTAGATGTGCAAGGATCAGTCCTGTGAAGCTACTAACACTCGTGAGATTCACCACGGTTCTGATATGGTGAGCAAACTATTTTGACCATTTCACCTCTGGTTTTGAAAGAAAAAAATCATGATAGTGGCAGGGAATAGGTAGGCGCCACCGGGGGTAGAGGGGTTGGATTACACAGTCACTTATAACTCACTAACCACTTCTCTGTCCCAGGTGAAGCACCATCACTACAATTGCATCTCACTTGAAAGAATTATTCTGCAATTAAAGTAGAAGTTTAAAAATTAGGAGGGGGGATTGAAAAACAATAGAAGTGTTTCTGTGGTTTGGAATGAACATAGGATTCTCAGGGAAAAAAATGAGTGAGTGAATTGTGTCAATACCAAAAAAAAGAGCTGACGTGGAAGCTCCCCATGTTGTACTGTAATCTGGATTGTAAAGTCAATGTCTTTGGGCTCGGAATATTAAGTATGTTGTTGGGAAAAGGAATGCATATCTTTTGCTTTCACTTAATGTTGCGCACAACAATTTTAAAAAGAGATGCTGTGTCTGCATATCAAGGCATTTAAACAAAGCACATATTCTGTTTCCACTTTGAGAAGACTGGCATACAATCACATATTTCTTTGAAAATACTGTTTTTCAAGGTTTTGTTCTTCTTTGTAGAATTTATAAAACTGTCAGAAGTCATTTTCTGCTCATCTGAGATTCATCATTAGAACTTCTTTTATGATACATCAGAGTATGGGCATTTTTTGGATGCATGCCTCATAGCCCGTCTGCTTTTCTTTGGTGAGTAAATCTTATCATGAGTAAACGAACAACAACTTACTCTTTAGATATGCTGAACATCAATAGTAGTAGTAGTAGTAGTAGTAGTAGTAGTAGTAGTAGTAGTAATTTACTTAAAACATTTTTATAGTCCCATCCTATCCTCCCCCGGAGTAGGATGTTCAGCGCGGGCCGCGCGACCCATGCTGAATCCTATACAGGGAAAGTCCAGGCTGGAGGTCTACTCGGGGTAAGCAGGCATTTGCCCACTTACCCTGAGTAAACCCCCAGCCTGTGCAATGGGGATACTCGGTTCTACGCCAACTCTTGAGCTGGTGTAGGACTGAGCAGGCCTGTGTTGGGGCTGGAGTCCTGGGAGGGGCAATAGGATATGGCACCCACCACAGACACCTGTCCCACCCCCTCCCAGGCTCGATCCGCCCCTCCCCTAGCCCCAGTGCCACTCGGAGCAGCCCTACCTGGTCTGGCGCACGCGGGGCCTGGATACATCGCCTCCTCTTCGGGTGTCCAAACATGCCTTATGGCATGTTTGCAACACCTGATGCCAGTGCTGTGGCTGCAGCGCCGGCGCCTGTAGCTCATAGGATTGGGCCATTAGTCACTTTCCATACCTCATATTGATTCAAACCCAAATCTAATAATATTCCATAAATGGTAGAGTGTATTTAAGTGTATTTTCAGGTCCTTTTTCTAGCTGCTCTTTTCTCAGACACAGAAGAAATATGGAACAGGGCCTGACTGGATGACCATGGAGATGATGCAAAGAGATGTGATCTTTATTTGTGAAGGGGCAAGAATCAACACTTACAATCAAGTCAAGAAGCATATTGGCAGGCAGTGCACTGAGAGACGGCTTTGATGCCGTAAATTAACACAGAAATGCTCTTATCTAGCACACTCACAGCCCAATCTTATGGGCTGGTTATGACAGCAGAAGGTGCCTTCCATTGCCATAAATGCAGCAGCGCTGCCACAAATGGCACACTATTGCCAGGCAATTTGGAGCCACCACTAGCACTGACCGGTACCTCTATGTGCTCACCACCAAGGAGCTTGGCTCCCGCCGACCCATGTAAATTGACTGTTTGACTGCTGACCCATGTAAATTGACTTTTCTTTTTACATATTTCGAAGTATTTAAGTGTATTTTCTACCCCAAAAGTCAGTGTAATGATAAGTTGCAAGGTAAGCATTTAAACTGGTGTTTTTTCTTCAAATGTATTTAAATACATAGAATCCATAAGACCTCCCTGTCAGCCCAATCCTGTGTAACTCTTGTACTGGTGTAATAGTAGATCCCCCGGTGTAAGAGCACTTATGCCAGTGTAACTTGCCATACGTTGAAGGATGCAGGACGGACACTGGCGTAACTCCCCTTGGATGCCTCACATGCACAGTTCGGACATGAAATGGACACCTGTGCAACTCAGCCTGTGCATGGGGAATTCTGGGGTCATTCAGATGCCCTCGGAATGCCCACTGCACTGGCAGAGTTGCGCCGGCGTCCATTCTGCATCCGAACTGCACATGTGAGGCGTCCGAAGGAGGTTACGCAGGTGTCCCTCCTGCATCCGTCAGCGTATGGCAAGTTACACTGGCATAAGTGCTCTTACACTAACAGCGCAATCCTGTGTAACCTTGCACCGGTGTAACAGTAGATGCATCGGTGCAACAGCAGATGCACCGGTGTAAGCATCTACTGTTACACCGATGCAAGGTTACACAGGATTGCGCTGTAGGGGAACTACTGTTACACCAATGCAAGAGTTACACAGGATTGCGCCCTGTATCTTGTAGCACCTAATGCAGTAAATAGCAGAAGGGGTCCAGAACCACATATTTTATTGTGAATGTTGCCAGGAGAGGAATTCAGTATCAACCTTGTTTCCTATTCATTCTACTTTAATTTATTTACCATGAGTATATGGATATTATAAAGGCCTAGATATATCAATAATTCTGATAGAAAATAACTCTGCACCCAAGATATATGCTGGACCAGAATGACGGATCAATAATAGAATGAATGAATAAATGAGGTTCTTCCAGTTTTCAAATGACCATGAACTTTAACTGACTGTAAGTTAGAAATGAGCATTTACTTATGTAAGAAATCAATTCATTGGAAATAACTTCTTAGAATGTACTCCAGGTTCTTTGATAATGCATTCTCTTCTATACAAAGGGTCCTGATATAACTTGTTCATTTCCAAGAGTGATCTTACTAGGTTACAACCTGATATACGCTGTGTGTTTACAACCGTCATGTTCAGGAATCAGCTGGTGGGCATTTGCACTTAAAGGGGGGGGGGGAAGAAACTTTCTGAAAAGTTTCCAGTGTTCTGGATGAATCAAACCTCACATTTAATATTCCTTGAGTCAAAAAACGTGAAGCCAGTACAATGCACGTAACTCAAGATTACTATAGGCATAAAAGTACTGAAGGGTCTCATGACTTTTAGTATGACCTTATCTCATCTTGTTTCCCCGGAAGCTTTAAACTGTAAATTTAAGCCAATGGATTTCGCATGTGCCTCAAGCCCTTACAATTTCCCGAACAGTTCAAGGACCCTGTTATGTAGTCTGTGACTCCCCAGCTCTCCATTCTCTCCTTGGTCCTACTCTCTTTAGCACTGGCTTTATCACCAGCTGCAAATTGTTTTGAAATTCAATTTCCCCCCCACTGCCAATTTTGCCTTGCTGCTATCCTGCTATCTTCCTATTTCTCCTCTTCCTTCATATATTGCCTTTCCTTAGGTCACATCCAGAGGATTCTGATTGAAGAGACTGGATATTTCAGCACATCTTATATCCATTGGATAGAGCCAGAATGTGCTGGACCCAGAATGATTCATGTAGCTGATTCATGTGGCTGGGGCTGATTATTGTTTTGAGGTGGTTGTGGCAAGCAAAGAGATACCGACCCAAGAATTACACTAGACATTTTTGCTGCCCCAAACAGCTACAGAACAAGATTCAAGAAATGTGTCCGCAAATTCCTGCTAATTTCATAGAAAATGCAGGGGCTCCAATTTCAGATCTGATGCAACATCCTCTGTAAAATTACAGAGACCTTTGGGCATAGTACTTAACATATACTGTTTCACAGTGGTGGAGGAAGCGATGGGATGGGGGGCGGTGGGCCCCCGGGCAGCATATGGGGGGGTTGACAACCGCGCCATGGCGGCGGTAATTTGGCAGCCGAAAAATGGCAGCACGGCTTGCGGCACCGCAAAAGCTTTAACCACCCTTCTGCCCAGGCTCCTACCCATCTTTTCCCGGCATCTTTCCCGCCAGGTGTGTGTGTGTGTGTGTTTTCATGGCCGTAACAGTGTTTCATGAGTCTTTTTGAAAACAATTGCCCCCTTCCTGACTTGGTTGGCCTGTACAATTGGTCTGGCCTTGTACAGTATTTCTCCATACTCTGGTTGTTCTCGGTTTCTGTTGAATGTTACAGCACCCATAAGATAACATAAGAACAGCTTATGCTGGGTCAGATGAAAAGTCCATCTAATACAGCACTTTTTCTCCAACAGTGGTCAACCATATGTCACTGGGCATGTAGATAACCATTCCCTTTCACTTGTTCCTAGCATCTGGTCCATGGAGGCACTTTTCACCTCTGGAAATGGATGTTGCATTTCACTGTCACAGCTAATAGTCACAGGAATCTGCTTCTTGGCATTATTCCAAGCCTTGTATTTCTTTTTTGGGCTGATGCCAACTGCAACATGTGTTTGTCTTGATGGTGAAAACACACAAGTTGCACATTTAGCTTTTATCTTGTCCTGACATGATGAGTACATTTCGCACTGGCAAGGCAACCATCTTGGATTGGAAGTGTTTACCTGAACAACTGAAATGGCACACACAGAATCAAACAATGCATGCCTCACCAAAGCTACACATGCAGCTAAAGACCTAAAACAATCTGTTCACACTTTGTGCGGCACATGGTTAGAAGGTTTTTGAGTGCTGTATAGAAATATTCAAGGCCCTAAGAACTTTTTACACTATTAGTTTCATTACGATAATTATTTTAAAGATTCTGAAAGTTATAAAAGACATTTCTCTACCCTGATTTCCACTTCTACCGAATTATAGCTTAACTAATGGCCCAATCCTAAAGGGCCTATCCGCTAGCGGAACGAGCATTCTGCCAGCAGAGACCGCCTTACAGCAGTTGCAAAAAGACCTCAAGTGACATGCGAAGCTGCACATTGCTGAAGCAGCAGCAGGGAAGTCACAACAGCCTCGTGCACAACAATGGCTTGGGACCAGCCCACAGACCCAAGTAAGAAGTGGGGTGGGGCAGGGGAGGAACAGGGTGGCGACGGGGAGGAGGGAGGATCTGGTCCAGGAAGGAGGCAGGTTCGGCAGCAGTGGTGGCTGACAAATCTAACCCCCCTTCCTGGACTCGAGCCTGTAGCCTGGGTCCACGAGGCCCTGCGCCAGCGATTTTGCTGGTGCAGGTCTGAGTAGACCCCTCCGCGCTTCAGACAATTACCCCTGGGTAAGGGGACAAATATTCCCTTACTCAAAGGAGACCAATAGGACTCCCCCCTCCCCCGCAGGATGCAGTACAAGCCTGTTTGGCACGGCTGCATCGGTGGGAGGAAAGCATAGGACATCATAAAAAAAGCATTTGGCTAAATCCATTCCTTTTTTGCCATGTTTTATTAGTGGGTTAAACCACTGAACCATGAGCTGTCGATCGAAAGGTCGGCAGTTCGAATCCGTGACGGGGTGAGCTCTCGTTGCTTGGCCAGCTCCTGCCAACCTAGCAGTTCCAAATAATGTTAATGCAAGTAGATAAATAGGTACCGCTTGCGGGAAGGTAAACAGCGCTCCGTATTCCAGCTGCATGCTATGCGCTGCGGCAGGGAGAGTCATGCCGGCCACATGACGACGGAGGCATCTTCGGACAACGTTGGCTCTTCGGCTTTGAAATGGGGATGAGCACCACACCCTAGAGTCGGACACGACTGGACTTAATTGTCAGGGGTCACCTTTACCTACTGGCGTCGACGAAGGGAAGCACGCGGGGCGGGCCGCCCGGGGGCGACGCGCGCACAAGGGTGACGCGTGTCCCCCCCGGTACTCACAATTAGTCGCTGGAGGTGGGCCTGCCCACCCGCCCTTGCGTCCGTTTGGCTCTGAAATGAGCCGAAAACGGTGCGGGGGGTTGCTCTGCGCCCATGCGTGACGTCACGCGCGGGGGCGGAGCCGATTTCTTAAAGGTGATGCGCGCCCCTGCTCTGGGGTGACGCGCGTCATAGCGACACGACTGCCTTTACCTTTACAGTATATGTAGAGGGGGGAAGGGTGCAATAATCTGCACACACGTAGCACTCTGTCCAAAATTTGAAACTAAAAATCACTGGTATAATGGAGAATTGTCAATGTATTTCTTCCATGCTGGAAATAAACAAATAAAATAGATCCTTTGGAACTCCAAAATCTGGGCATAAATTTGGATGGAAAGAATTTTGGAAGCATCCCTCAAGAAAGTCCTAACTATAGATTTCCATACATCTGTTCTTTATGAGAAACAGCCTTTTCCTAGTAAGCTGTTTGAGATTTACCAGTTTGGATACAACTGGTATCTGGAAATGACAGAACAATTACATTTAGTTTGCAGAATTTATGATTTCTTTCAACGCTGGGCTTTGCACCAACTTGAAAAGCCCAGACTATCCCCAAACAATGTCCATGACAACTGCACTTCTACAAAGGAAGGCTTCTTCCTGAACAGTCTCAACAACAAGTCCAGCACATAATTGAGACATTTATTAAAGCTCTTGGACTGGTTTACTCATTTTGACAGGTAGCAATAACACGGGGATCTTCATCAAGAAACATTTCTTTGAGAGACAGTGACAGAAGAGTGCAACAGCAAGGCTGACAGCATGACTGAAATGCAGGTTTCTATTAATTCACCCGAAGGGCCATCAAAATCAATGGGAATGAAATTTCTCTTGGTCACCCCATTCACTCTTCCACGACGCTCAAGAAGATTGTTGCTCTATAATCAAAGTAATTCTGATACTGCTGTCACGTTGCGGTGTGATTAAATAACGAATTATCCAAAGTACTGTACTACCAAAAGTGTGTGTGACATGTGTATGTGGCAAAGGGTGAGTGTCATGAGGGCATGTGACCCAGGCCGGACTCATGTTTTTCCTTGACTAAGGATGAAGCTAAGGGAGCATCAGACCCACAAGTTTCTTGCAAAAGGCAAACGTTTCTGTGACTCGACTCAACTCCAGCTTCCATTTGACTACAGACTTTCTTCTGTAGTTTGGGCTTTTCAAGCTTATGCCCCTTGTCATGCCACCTTATTGAAATCTGTGAGACAACCTCACCGGACAATCATTGGAGTCCCCTGTCCTTGAGACAACCATGGTCATGTAGGTCTCAAAACGAGAGTGTCTTTACCCTGGCTCTTATTTATCAAACTCATTGCCAATCAGAGCCCTGTGGTAATAAAGCTTTGGACTCCATGGGCAATCAAAAGAGTGTTCACCCAAGCTCCTCTAGGACTTGTCACAAAGGCAACAAAACTTCCCATCCCCTGAGAACCATCAAGGACCATTTAGAAACAACAGATTTGTCTGGGATGAGCTCATCCCTGAAAAGATCTCATGTGAACCTATGTCCAAAAACCCTATAAAGAATGTGGCCAAAGACTCCAGATGGTTTTCAATTCCCAACCCACAAGGCTGCATGTTTAGGATTCTACCTGCTATGCTGCATCATGCACTTGCTACCCATTCTCACCACCAACACTCTTCATGCCCATTGGGCAACTAGGGCAGGTAATGTGCTTCCTTGTTTTTTTCTTGTTCTTTCTCTGTGTCTCCCTCCTTCCCTTTCAACCATAGACCCTGTTCACATACAATTCCTCTTAATCCATCATGGATTCTGAGGAACAAGGAAGAACACTGAATTTCTCCAAGGCTTAGTGAAGAGGTTCTCAACCTGTGGTACGCTTACCCCTGCGGGTACACGGGCCACAGGCTGGGGGTACGCGGGATGCTTTTTTGTGTACCCCCGTGTATCCCTTAAGAGTGCACGGGCCAGTGAAAAAGCACTTTTTCGGCCATGCGGCACGGCCGAGCGGGTCCTCCAGCTCGCGTCGCAAGCCGAAGAGAGAGGCTTCAGCCCTGCCAGGCTGTAGCCTCTCCCTCCGGCTTGCAGCGCGAGCCGGAGGACCTGCTCAGCTGTGCCACATGGCCGAAATCGTCCCCGGTAGCTCTCCCTTAGCTTTTTGGGCCATGTGTCGCGGCCGAGCGGGTCCTCCGGCTTGCGCCGCAAGCCGAAGAGAGAGGCTTCAGCCCTGCCAGGCTGTAGCCTCTCTCTCTGGCTTGCAGTGCGACCCTCAGAACCTGCTCAGTCGTGCCGCATGGCCGAAATCGTCCCCGGTAGCTCTCTCTTACCTTAGCTTGTAGCCGCGATGTTAGATCTTCCGAAGTCTCGCGAGATCCAAGATTGCGGCGTGAGATTTGGGAGCTGCAATCTTGGATCTCACGAGACTTTGGGATCCAACATGACGGCTGCTGCAAGCTAAGGTAAGGGAGAGCTACCGGAGACGATTCTGGCCATGCAGCGCTTCCGGAGCCGCTTTTTTGGGGGGTGCAATTTTGGCGAGGGGGTACGTGGGTGTACACGGGACATGAGGGGAAAAGGGGGTTCTTGGGGGCTAGGACAGGGGGTACGCAGGAGGGAAAATGTTGAGAGACGCTGTCTTAGTGCATCAGTTAATAGCCTGCCACAAGTGAGTGGTGTTTAAACCTATTGAGGAGCTTTCTCCTTGCCTATAGCCACTGTTTCAGGCAATAGTGAATCACAGTTTCACGCCTCAGTTTGAATTCCCAGTCTTTTTCCCCCAGCTTCCAGAATTTCATTCCTGCTTTTCTTTTTCAGTTCAAGAACCTGTATCTCCTTTCCCAACCCTATGGCCCCTCTGAGAGACAGGCCGTTTTGCATAAGATATTAGCATTTCTCCTCCCACCCTTCTGATCATCCCTTCCTTCTTCCCCATCTTCCCTTCTCTTTCTTAAGACCCTACAGCATTTCCTCAATGATTCCCCCCCCCTAGCAAGCAGCATGTGCTCCATCAGTGGTGTCGCATGCTGTGGACCAGCGGGGGAGAGGGTTGGGCTGTTAGTGATGTTTTCTGCAGACCATAATTCTGTTGTAGTGTTGCATGGATGCAGGAGTTTATGGGTCTGTTCAGATGGTGTAGGAAAAAAATAGTTTTTTTTTCTTAATGTTATATTTGTGCTAGCTGTTATTTAGTACTATGGTGCCATATCTTATCCCTATTTAATGGATGTGAAGAAGCCATCTATGGAGAGATAGCTGCACAAGGTTATACTCTAGTCTTGAAACAATTCAAGTGAGAAAAGGTGTCTAGATTTTACACTGATACAAGGAATTATTACACAAATGAACAATTTTGAAATTATAGTGGGGAAAACTTCTGAAAAGCTCTAATGGTACCCAAGGAAGAAGAAAACACTATAAATACTAAAGTAGTTTAGATACAATGCCTAAATTCAGAACATGACTTCCAAAAGGTTTATCATACAACTACTGAAAAGGAGTACAATAACCCAGTATGTCTGACCCTTTTTTTATTTTGTTCGGAGGAGCGATGCAATTTGTTTTGCCGGTTCACCTTTCAATATGGTAATGAAAGGAAATTAGTACCCCATGTGTCCAGAGAGAGATTCACAAGAAGCAATAACAAAAAATTGCAGGTCAGCATGTCTTTTTTTTTCCTGACTTCATCTCAAAAATACTGAAAGTTCTCCTGGCTGCAGGTGTCTTCAGTGTAGATGAGTTTATTTCTTTAAAAAGTATAATTTACTTCCCCTCCCATTGCTTTCTTATTTTCCTCTCAACTCCATTCACCAAATACAGCTCAATTTTATGCCTTGATTCTATGATGCTTTTGCTCTCTTTTCCTTTCTCCCAACAATCTTTTATAGAGGGAATGCCTAGGTGGCCGGAGTGTTTTTGCCCTGCCCTCACTGTTCTGAGGCAAGGAGATGTTATTGCACCGGATTGGGTGCTTTGAGGGAGTGGGCGGAGCTTTGCATCAGGAAGGAGGAGCTTTGCATCAGGACTTTACAGGATCGTGGAGAATAATTCTTCACTATGTGTGTCCTTTTCAAAAGAAAAAGTGGGGTGAAAAGGGAAATGCACATTTTTAGGAATTTTAGTTGGGCTTTAGAGGGGAGTGAGAGTTGGGTGTTGCAATTTCCCCACCTCTTCAAACATCAGGACATTGTTTCCCCAGCCCCGTTTTTCTACTTTGATGGTGGGAGCTCATTTTTGGTTGTAGAAAAAATTACACTACCATTATCAATTTTGGTTGTACTTGTGCTTTGGTTTGGACGCCCCCCCCCCCAAAATCCTGCCATGCCTATATTTTGTTCATATTCAACCACCGCCTTTAGTATTTGTGTGGGGTTTTCTCCCCTTTCCTTTTTTTCTTTTGTTGCCTGCATGTGTTCGGACAGCACTATGGGAATTTCCTTGGCTTTTTATTGTGAGTTAATTTTCACAGGGTTTGCATGCAGTACAAGATACATTGAGCCAGGGGCTGTATTTTTAGTGAAATAAAAAAAGAGGGAATGAGGAATTTTAGGCATTTGGTGGGTGAGGGTTTTGTTGTTGAAGTGGGTTTGTCTAAGGGTTTGTATATGTATATTATTAGAGAGAATGCAGCTATTGTGCCATCTTCTCAATCAAACCATTACACAATTATCTGAACCCAAGTACCTCCCCCCCCAAAGTATATTGACTGGGGTCAAGGAACAATACACTCACTTGCCCAAGGAAGCTCTGTAGACATGTGTTTCTCAACCCCCACCCCCCAAATCATGTGGCCAGCCACTTTTTGGAACTTGTGATATGGCATAATGCTTTCCAGCTCAAAGGGGGGAGGAAGTAAACAATTCCAGTTTAAGCACTACAGCACACTGACACTCTGAAATACAATATTAGTATGGCTGTATAGTCTTGTAAATACATAGCTTGATGAATATGAGAATTTTTCAATTGATTATTCCCCCCTTTAAATATTGGATCACATAACTATGTTCAATGTGCTGCTTTTCTAGCCACTGTTAAAGCTAGAGAAATGAACAGAATCCTATTTTTGCTGACTAAGGTATGTGACACCCAATCATGGGAATTTTACAAATGCCCCAGGGGTCTCTATAACTCATGACAAATGAAGCAGGAGTGATAGAGAATACTACTTTCGATTTTAAATAATGGCTAATTTTAATTGTATAATATTCTTTTCAGTAACAACGCCTAATTAAGGCATTTGTTAAACTTCTGTAATGTTAAGCTAACAGGGAGAGCCTAATGGAGTTCTATTGGAATTTTTCCATTAAATTAACATTATGGACTTTTAATGGGTGTCTTAATTAGATGACGTTATTAACAGGGATGGTGCACAAATAAAAATCAGGCTGAGTGCATGCAGAATGCTTCATTAGCACACACTGTGGGGCATGATCAAAATGCCTTGGCTTACCTACAAAATATCAGAAGCTAGAGAGCGGTTGCTCACGGACAAAAGACAAGCTCAAACGAGTTGCATTTTCAACTTTTGTTGTTGTTCTTTGCAGAATGTATCGATATTAGTCCAGAGTCTGCTTCCACTAACACCTGTACTGCCTTGTTAAAGTTAACAAGGTCTTACCCATGTAATGAGAACATTCTTGTCTAGCTTCTTGACAAAAGGGTTGAAGTGGTAAATAGCCTGGCATTGCATTTCTACACAGCTCTGTTTTTAACTTTGCCTTCCGTCCGCTATTTCTCTCATTCCCCTTCTTTAATTAGAATGAGTAATGTCAACGCTGGTGCTGAAGCTTTGTGCATTTTCTCATCACATTTTGGATTTCTATGTTTAATTGCCCAACAACCCTCACTTCAATGAAAGACTGGAAGCAAAAAGCACTGTAGGCAAAATGCAATTATTAAAAAATAAAATAACCAAAAAACCCACACACACACACCCCAGAATGGGTGAGAAATAGGGTTTTTTCCTTCTTCTTTTTTTATAGAAATCAAGACAACAGGTACCTATGCAGATCCTTCAACTCTCCAGGGGCTGGCATTAAAATTTCAGCTCCTGCTGGTTCAATCAGACCATGCTCTCAGGAAGAGTTACTTCACTTTTGCAAAAAATAAAAATGATTTAACTTGATTTAACTTGATTTGACTACACTATTTACTGAAATTAAGTAGTAGCTGAGGCACCATATTCGTCTTTAACAGGGATGGCAACAGAGGTCGGCCAGATCAGACCTTTGTGGATTTATGGAGGAAAAGTCCATCACAGCTTACAAGCCATGATGGGGATAAGCAACCTCCTGGTTGTAGGAGTAGGTTTTCTCTGTGCCAGGTGCAAGGGAGTGGCGACTGGACACAGGTATCTTGTTGTCTTGTGTGCTCCCTAAGGCATCTGGTGGGGCCACTGTGTGATACAGGAAGCTGGACTAGATGGGCCTTTGGCCTGATCCATCAGGGCTCTTCTTACGTTCTTATTACTGGATCACACACATCAGAGGGCCCATCTGGCCAGCAGTGGCGTCGTATCATGGGGGGCCCTGTGGCCCTGTGCCCCAGGCACCAAGTCGGCGGGCTGCTTTTGGGGGCACCGATATAAGGGCAGCTTCAGCGCCAGCTGCCGCTCTGAAGTGAGGTGCGGCTGCAGGCGCTGCCGGGCGCCCGCCCCGCTAGCCCTATGGCTGCGGGCGGCCGGGCGCTCCAGGCTGCTTTCGAGTCCGAGGTGAGACGACGTCGTCGAGAGGCGACGTCGCCTCACCTCGGACTCGAAAGCAGCCTAGAGCGCCCGCCCATCGCCTGCAGCCATAGGGCCGGCGGGGTGCGCGCCCGGCAGCACCCGCAGTCGCGCCTCGCCTCAGAGCGAACTTGTTTGCAGTTTGCTGCAGTTTGCATGATGCCGGGCATCATGCCGGCCGGGCATGCGCGCCCGTGGAGGAGGCGACGACGACGACGACGACACCTCACCTCAGATTCAAAAGCTGGAGCGCCCGCCCGCAGCCATAACCCCCCCACATCGAAGTCAAGCTAAGTCAAAGTTACTTAAACATTTTTTTGCCCATGGGGGGGAATAAATAAATAAAACACAAAATTTGTGCCCCTCCAAGGGAGTGTAGCAAAGGAGCAAAGGGAGGGGCAAAAAGTTGAGAGTGGGCCCTTAGTAAATTTTGAGTTAGCGATGCCACTGCTGGCCAGGCTATTCCCTGAACAGTACTGGTAGCAGAGGTCGTGCCCAAATACCATCAGGGTGAGAGAGGAATGCCTTGGGGGCTTCCCTGCCACAGCAATCATCATTTACAGCCCAATCCTATCCACACACCCCTCCCACTGATGCAGCCACTGGAGCACATCGTCCATGACTGCATCCTGCAGGGGGAAGTCATGGAGGTCCCCTCAAAGTAACCTCCTCAGAGTAAGCCTTCACTGCCCAGCCCTTATGGGCTGACTTGGACCTGCAGCAGCAGTTTTGCTGGTGCAAGTCTAAGTGGACCCAGGAAAGTGGATCGAGGCTGGGAAGGACAGGATCTCACTGGAGATACTGCTGCTGCTAACTGCTGCCCCCTCCCCTCCCCATTCAGTCTACCCCTCACACCAACTTACCTGTGCTGTCCCCCCCCCCAAGAGGCCTGGCTGCTGTCTTTCACCATTTGCAACAGTACATTGCATTTAGCGATGCCCATAAAGCATGCTGCACCGCTGGAACCTGAGTTCCAGCAACGCAGCCGCACCATAGGACTGGACCATTGGATTGTTCCATAATATGTTACTGAAATAGGACCCTGTCCATTGATTACTTCATTTCTCATTTGAGTGGGTATTTCTATTGAATGAAGTAGTGATGAGTTTAAAATGTCTGAAGGCAAAACATTGGGTCGGCAAAGCAGAAGAGTACCTGGATACCTCTAGATTGATACCCAAACGTTGATTTTCCTTGTGCATAAAATATATACAGTAGAGGAATGAGTAGCTGCCTTGCACATGTCCTACAGAAGATTCCAATAGAGTTTGTCACGTCTGTACACAGTCAACCAAAGAGATTTTTACTGTGCAATGAATACTTCAGTGCAACAACAGAAAGGATTGCTGAGTGGTGATGCAACTAGTGAGGCAGGATGTCTAAAGCAAGGGGGGGGGTAGATCCATCACAGCATGCATACTTTGTGGCCACCAAAATTTCATTGTTAAACCTTACCACCAAATATTAAAGGTCGGCTTGAGTTTTCCATCAAGATACATTTTGTTTTGCATGGAAGTGTGGATTATCCAGTTCCTTTCATTTGTTTGTATGCATAAAAGCCACGCTAGTCCCAGACATTTCAAAAGACAATGAAACAAAGAATAGTAGAGTTTCCTCCAAATTCCACCTAGAGCAAAATTCAAGGCAAATTTGAAGGAACCCACTTAAATTAAAATATCAATGAGATTAGTGAAATTTCTCAGTTGCATTTCACATATGTCTAAAGAGGAGAGGAGAGAGATGACCATTTATTAATTAGTCTATAGAGAACCCAGAGTCTCTGTAAAAAAATGGAGAGAAGAGATTTTTAATGGAAGGACGCCTGCTTTCTACATTAGACTCTTGGAAGGCAGTTGTTTAGCTTCCAACCTTGGGAATGATTAAACCTCATCAAATGCCTTATGAGGTATTCAAGTAACGTCGGATAGTTGTTGTGCAAAATGCCCTGATCTTAGCTCTGTGACATGTAAGTAAAAAGGAAAAATAACAGAACGTTATTGTCAAATGTCACCCTCTGAATGAAAGGGGCCATCCGTTCCGATTTCGCTACCCAAATCACATTTAATTTTTTAAGCTTCAATTCTTAGGTCATTTGATCATTTTCATCCACATTCATCATCTTTGACACAGTCCTCTCTTCAGTGGTTCAATCATGGAGACGGTTGTCAAAATACGGGCAAAGCAAAACAGAGATATGGCACAGATGAAGAAGGCCTAGACTGAAGGGCAGACAATGACCAAATAATGACTATAAAAATTATAGTTCAGAATAACCTTGCAAAATATCTGTGTAATTTCTTCCTCAAATGAGGCAAAACCTGTGGTTTGAACCACAACAGATTTTCCCTTTGGGTCTATTTTGAAAGCATTAAGTTTCCCCCATTTGGAGTAGCAAAGACCAGTCTCAGAGGCACGAGTGCATATTTTTGGATTCAAAACTTGCAGCCCAGCAATGGCCAACCAAAAAACATTGTTTATCTTTTGAATTGGCATTAACTAAAATGAGCATTAAATAGCCGTCTATCCAACCTACATAATTATATTTATTGTGCCTCATTCATGGTGTTTACTCAGCATAGATATACAAATCAGCTTTCAAGGGATGTGTTTAAAATGTATATCACCTCCCCAAAGCGATCTCATTTATTTGGCCTTTCCTAAAAATGAGGATAACAGCTGTTTAAGTTATGTTTGAAACATTTTGCTTGCCTCTGTGATAGAAACAGGTAATTACTCATGTGCTAACCAGATGTGCTGATAGGTCAAAACCTGAGCATTACTTATTAATGGGCTCCACATTTCATGTATATGGAGATTTTTCAGAAACAAAATTTGATACCTGCATTTGACCAAACATATGTTAGTTAGCCACATGCGTAGTATGATAATTAAGAGGGACAGGAGAACTTCATTGAACCAGACAATATGCAGCTTTCAAGTTTGTCTTGGTTGTTCTCTCATGCTGAACAAAAATGCACCCATTTGGGGCATAATCCAGTCCAAAAGAAGCACTTTCTGGTCTACTTGTTTCCAATGTGAAAGAGAATGCTTAACAATCCCTTTAAAATGAAGGCGGCTTGAAAGTTCTTGACTCAGTTTTGTTCACTTTAAATCAATATACCACCTTAAAGCAGGAAGTTGAACTGAACCCAAACCTGAACCAAAAACTGGCCCAGATATTATTTTTAAGCAAACTGGAATGGAATCTGAATCTCCTGTTTGCCAAAATCTCTTTGGTTGCCTTGAAAGTGAACTGGCCGCTGTATCCTATGGCTGTGTTATCTCCCTTTCTCCCCCCCCCCTTTCCTGGGAAAGTGAGGATAATGGATTGTCTGCAAATAATACACCTTACAAAGCCGTTTGCCAGCAGCCAAACCTCAAGAGGAAAGAGTACTTCCTTTATTTGGGGGGTGGGAGAAGGGGAGTTTCTTAACCAGTGATGTTGGGCGTTGTTCCTTAGGAACAGGTAGAAAAGCCAGGTCGCATGGGAGCGTGTTGATTGCTGTAGCTTGCAACTGCACAACTGGCTCTGAAAACCTGTCTTGCCCTGCTCCAGTTGCAACTTCCCCCCCCCTTCCTTGCCTCTTCCATTTCCCCACTCTCGGCCATCCCAGCGCCTGTTTTCCGCCAGTGTACCTACCTGCCAGAGACGTAGCGGGGTTGTGTAGCAAAACTGGGCTGTTCTTCCTTTCTCTAATCCTGGTGAACAGCTGGACCAAGCAGGTTGGTGATGGGAACCAGGTAAAGGTTAGGACCAATTTTGCTCAGGACTAGAAACTTGATCCTGTTTGCCCACTGGATGAGTTACCCCAAGACCTGCAGCTACATTCCACCATTCAGTAGAACAGCATTCACCCAAATGCGCTTTCCTTTTTCAAGAAACAGGTATATAATCATCGCCCTATTCAGAAGTGACTTCCTTATTTGTACGGAGTTTACAATAGATCCTCCTAGTTCTGTGTTTACATTGAAGGTCTTGCTCTATTGTCCATTCCTAACTGAATGTTAGGCCACTGTGTGACACAGGAAGCTGGACTAGATGGGCTTTTGGCCTGATCCAGCAGGGCTCTTCTTATGTTCTTATGTCCTGGGCTGTCCCAGGGCAGCCCAGGAGCACCTCAGGAGAAGGCAACGTTCACATCCCCTTCCCCAGGTGTAAGCCAGCTGGGGCCCTATGGGCCTCCTCAGATGTACGACAGGTCCAGACCTGGTGTACATTCCGGGAGAACAAGTAAGGCCAACCCGGGCTGGGAACAGGCAGAGGATATCAGTGGAGCATGTCACCGATATCCCCGCCCCCTCCTAGCCCGGGTCAGCCAATGGCCACCCCTTGACTGCCCCTGAATGACCTCCTCTTGCCCCTGCACTGACCAGTGCAGGACTTACTTCCCTCAGCAACCACAGGGTCTGGAGGGCGGAGGAGTAAGTGCCAGTGGACTCCGCACCAGTGACCCTTACTCCCGTGTCATCACAAAATGCTTTATGGCACTTTGTGACAATTGGAGCAGCAGAGCATGTGCTCTGCCACTCCAAAGTTAGTGAGGACTGCACCGTTAATCTTGTGTAGCAGCCATGTAGGGCTCAAATTTGGATCAAGATTGTTGTGTGGGGGTAGGGGGTAGTGAAACTCTTTACCACCATGCTATGTTCCTGCCAAAAAGCAGCCACTTAGCCCTAAAGGTGCCATTGTAGCAAATGGTATTTTTAGAGTTAAGTAGCTTCTTTGTAGAGGCCATTTTCAGCCCAGAAAACAGTGCAGAGGTAAAAGGTTGAATGAGCTAATCCTTCACTACCCATTGTTCATTCCAAAACATGGTGAGATTTACTTAATTGACTGTAGTACTTTTGAAATATACAACATTAATATGTTCCTGCTTTGTGTGTGTGTGTGGGGGGGGGACTATTCAGCTAAATCTTTGAAGCTTGTGTGCTGCCATTTAGCCTTTGGGTTGTTTGCTTTTTCCATTTTTTTAAAATAGTTTTAAACATTTACATTAACCTTTCATCTTGAGATCTTGAGAGAAGTCAATGAACAACAAACAAGGAAATGACTCTGGGTATCTGGCATGCGAGTCTTTGCGCGTACATATACAGATAAAGAGATGCTGGAGGCACACTATTCAAAAGTGTTTTTATATAGAGGTCAGGTTAATTCTATTATTGAGATTCAAATGCCAACTATTTGCCCATCAGTATTGTGAAGTATGATTAGGAACCCTAGGAGACAAAGTCATTCAGCCACTTCCTTTAAGCATGGCAAACATTCCATTTCTGAGCCTCTATGGATCTGTAGGAGGACACAACCACACCCCCTATTCCTCTTCCACACATTCATTTTTGTTCGTTTCTCAGTTCCAAGCGTAGCCATGGCCATAATGCACTGTTTCTCATAGTCATAGCAATGCCCCCCCATGACGGCTGACATCACTCACCCCGCCCCTGAGTGACATCACTTGCCCTGCCCCTGAGTGATGTCAACCAGAGCCTAACGTCCCTCAGGGGCTGGGAGGGTGGGCACACAGCAAGCCGCGGTGTGGAGGCAGCAGGAGCCTTCTCCTGGCTCCTCCGAGCTGTTCCGCTGCCGCCTCAATCGCTATGTTCTTCGCGACAGCTGCCACGTTTGTTGTCGCCGCCATTTTGCCACCGCCCACAGCCGCCCCCCATGTGCTGCCCGGGGGCCCACAAGCCCCCCCGCCTCCGCCATTCCTACGGCACTGCTGTTTCTATCCCAAAGTAGCCTTCACCATATCCACAGATATTTCACAGTGTGCTTGCTAGTGATAAACACACTGGCTCGTGTTTGATCCAGAAAGATAAGTGTCCGATGAATTGATGCTTGTGATTCTGAATGTAACCTTGTTTTTCACAGCTCTTAATAAGCAACCTCTCATCATCTGGACTAGTATGTATAACTAGGGGCAGTCGTTTTCAGTAATAATGAAATAAAAACACACAACACTGCTTTCTGCACGCACGCACGCACGCACGCACACACACACACACACACACTGGAAATCTGCAAAAATAAAACCATTTTCTAACACCTCTACAAATTAGTAATGACTGTGGCTGCATCT
This sequence comes from Plestiodon gilberti rubricaudatus, assembly GCA_026170595.1. Lineage (NCBI taxonomy): Eukaryota > Metazoa > Chordata > Lepidosauria > Squamata > Scincidae > Plestiodon > Plestiodon gilberti. The sequence continues at coordinate 47,212,089 of JANXHW010000002.1, forward strand.
GCTGACACTATACCACCTATATCACCTACTTTTTTTAAAGTGATTATTAAAGTGATTATAATTTATAAAAAATGGATTAAAACACATAACACCACTTTCAGCAATTTTATTTTGGACAACACCAAAATCTGCTTTCTGAAAACACCGTTTTGGACTGCCTCTATGTATAACTGTAGAGGACATAGAAAAGCAATTAATAAAGCATAACATCTCATCTCTCTTCTTGATGTGTATGTTAAAAACCTAGTTGTAAAGATGGGTAGCGCAATCCACGCTAACGAATGGCAGCGCAAGTGCTCCGCCATTCGAAGCTGTCGCAAACATGCTGTAAAGCACATTTGTGACAACTCTAGTGACATTTGTGACATTTGTTACTCCATTGCCAAATCATCCCTACGGCCGCCAGAGAAGGTAAGGGATCCCCAGGCAGGCGCGGGGGCAGTCTGGGCAGTGAGGGAGACCAGCCATTGGCTGAGTCGGGACCGGGGGGGGACGGGAATGGCAGTCGCCATATCCCCGTGACTTTCCCGGGCCGATGCGGCCGTTACACGGCCTCCTTAAACTTGCGCCAGCTTAAATAACTGGCGGTAGACATCCCCTTCCCCCGAGTAGACCTCTGGGCCGATCATGATCGGCCCAGAATGGGGATAGGATCCGACGGGTGGCCTTGGGCCGTCCGCGAGATACTTACCCAGGATTGCACTCTGCATTTCATACTAGCAATGTATACTTGGCAGCACCAGAGCTCCCACATAAACACACTACTAGCCAGAAGAGGTTGTTTGTACCTAGGGACATTTTACTATAGACTGATGCCACAAAAATAAAAAAAATAAACATTAGAGGGATAGCAATAGACACAAGAGGGACATCAACTGAAAGAAATGTAGGAGGGAAAATCTTCTCCTGACTTGGGTTTGTTTGCAAAAATATATATAGTTTATCTATCTATCAAATTGATGTTCTTCTACTTTGTATGTCTTTTTCAGTATTTCCAGTTATGCACATTGGATTCTGATCCAGCTCTTCTAATTTCTTAAGAAGCTCCATAGCTAATTGTAATAGTACATGGTTACGGATTCACATTTCAATGCAAATCCCACTGAAGGTAATGTGGATACTGTGTGGATAAAGAGCCCCCACATTTGAGTGCATATTCATGTATGTCTATGTTTCTTGAAACAGACATACAACAAGAAGTGATATACATACAAAAATCTGCTTACATGCTTCCTAGCTGGGTGGGGGTGAGGGATCTGGGGATCCACATAGGTAGGCTTACCATTCGTCCCGGTTTCGCCGGGAAAGTCCCGGAAATCGGACCCGATTCCCGGTCGTGTCCCGGGGGACGAATGGGCGCCGCCATCTTTTTTTTAAATTTTAAACTTACCGGGCAGCATCTTGGGTCACGAAATCTCGCGTGATCCAAGATGTCGGCGCCCAAATCTCGTGAGGGCATGATGCCCTCACGAGATTTGGGCGCCGACATCTTGGATCACGCGAGATTTTGTGACCCAAGATGCCGGGAAGTTTGAAATTAAAAAAAAAAAAGAGAAGATGGGGGCGCGGCGAGCGGGTGCTTCTCCCGGTCGTCAGCGGCACCAGGAGAAGCACAGTGCTTGCCCGTGTTGCGCGAGCCTGCTGGAGGCTCGCGCTGGCCGGGCAAGCAGGCTTCGTGATCCCACGGTGCCGCTAGGAGACCGGAGAAGCACAGCCTGCTTGCCCAGCCAGCGCGAGCCTCTAGCAGGCTCGCACAACGCGGGCAAGCAGGCTGTGCTTCTCTCTGTGCCGCTGGTCTCGCAGCGGCACCGGGAGAAGCACAGCCTGCTTCTTGCCCGTGTTGTGCGAACCTCCTGGAGGCTCGCGCAACGCGGGCGAGCAGGCTGTGCTTCTCCCGGTGCCGCTGGTCTCGCAGCCGCACCGGGAGAAGCACAGCCTGCTTCTTGCCCGTGTTGCGCGAGCTCCAGGGCTCGCGCAACGCAGGCGAGCAGGCTGTGCTTCTCCCGGTGCGGCTGTGAGACCAACGGCACCGGGAGAAGCAAAGCCTGCTTCTTGCCCGTGTTGCGTGAGCTCCAGGGCTCGCGCAATGCAGGCGAGCAGGCTGTGCTTCTCCCGGTGCCGCTGCGAGACCAGCGGCACCGGGAGAAGCACAGCCTGCTTCTTGCCCGTGTTGCATGGAGCCGCTGGGAGGCACAGCCTGCTTCTCAACCTCGGGCCGACCACCGACCAGCGACCAACGACCAGTGACCAGCGACCAGGTAAGCGTATTTTTTAAATATATATTTTTAATAGAAATATTAATTATTTATTTAAAAATTTCGACCGCGCTTCACGCCCCCTTTACTTTATTAATTAATTATTTAAAAATTAATTATTTATTTAAAAATTTCGGGCGCGCTACGTGCGGCAGGAGGGGGCGCTTCGCGTCCCCTTTACTTTATTAATTAATTGTTTTAAAAAAACGGCCGCCCTTCGCGCGGAAAAAGGGGGCGCTTCGCGCCCCCTTCGATAATTTATTCATTAAAAGGATTTCTTATGTGGATTTCTGCTTAATTGTGACATTTATGCTTGTTTTTTCTGCTTTTTCGTTGTGGTTTAGAATTGCTTTTTCGTTGTGGAGGGTAGTTTGCGGTTGGTTTGGGCTGTTTCTGATTGCTTTTTCGTTGTGGTTTAGATTGCTTTTTCGTGGTGGAGGGTAGTTGGGGGTTGGTTTGAGCTGTTTCTGATTGCTTTTTCGTTGTGGTTTAGAATTGCTTTTTCGTTGTGGAGGGTAGTTTGCGGTTGGTTTGGGCTGTTTCTGATTGCTTTTTCGTTGTGGTTTAAGATTGGTTGTGGTTCTTTGGCCTTGCTTTTTCGTTGCTTTGACATTAATTAATTATTTACCTCGGGGGGGGGTATGGGGGGTGTCCCGGTTTGAAGTTTGAAAAATATGGTAAGCCTACACATAGGGAGGATATGTGCATGGAAGCTGGTTTCTACAAATATTTCTCTAGCTGAATAAGGAACTTTGCCTATGCTCCCCCCAATAAACACAAGAGACTTGGGTTAAACTGGGTCACTTTATTGAAACCAATCAGCACAGAAAGAAAATATGCAGCAGGCAAATCCTTAAACTCCTCCCACTTAGGTGCAGCAACTAATGGTGCAATCCTGCCTAACTTTAGCAGAGTGCACGCTCCGCTAGCCTAAGGAGTTATGCACCTCCTCTAGTGTAAGCGGCACTGTCACCCAGGATCTGTGCCGGCTGACCCAGGTAAGTGGCTGGATGGTGGGAAGATGTGGGGAGGGCGTGTTTGGGTTGCGGTGTAGGGGCCATTGGCCAGCCCGGCCTGGGAGGTGGCAGGGATATTGGCACTGATATCCCAAGCCCCTTCCCGGGTCGGGCCAGGCCGGTCTTACATGGCCTCCCCAGTTGTGCGCCAGCTAAAGAGCTGATGCACATCTGAGGAGGCCCATTGGAATCTCCGGCGCGTACACCCCGAGGTGAGCCCCGGCCACATTGGCGCAGCTCTCAACCCAGCTAGGATGCAGCGGTCGGCCATTTTGGCCAGCTGCCGCATCTTAGGCAGGATGGGACTGTAACTTAGGGGAGAGGAAAGAACCACCACAACCAAATGACAGTCTGAGGTAGATGAAAAAACTGCATGCTAAGGCCAGTCAAGCAGATAGCAAAAAAGTCCTACCCAGCTCCAGAGGGGACTGTGGGAAGGGTGGGCGGGTGGGGGGGAGACACAAAAACAAGAGTCAAACTGAGGAAAAATCCTTGCAATCCTCGCAGGGAGTGTCTGGGCAGGGAGGTGGTGGGCAGGAGGAGGCAGAATGGGGAGGGAGGGTTTCCAGCTGCACTGACATGCACTGGGATTCTCTCTCCATTACCTCTCCCCTTTTCTCTCCCTTACTCTCCTCAGACCTACACCAGCAAAATTGCTGGTGTAGATCTGAGGAGACCCATTGGGGTAGGTAGCAAAGGCGCATACCCCCAAAGTAAGGGAAGAAGAGCCTCTGTCAGCCCAGTCCAGCCTAAGGCCTCAGCGGCACAATTCAGGCACAAAAGCAGCCTAAGTGCTTTAGGCTCGAGTTGTGACTGAATTGTGCCGGAGAGGCCGAATTTGTGCTGCAATTGTGACGGGCGTAGGACGAATTTATGACGGACGTCGCGCGCATGCGCACTACGGGCGCCGGCACAATTCCGGCACAACTTCGGCCTAAGAGTGGGCGTTCCATGGGCATCACGGGGGCGTGACGGGGCGGTTACGAATTTGGGTCGGATTCCAGACACTGGCGAGCTCCGACACGCCCCCTCGAGCACAACTACGGCACAAAATTTAGGTTGACAAAAAAGGTGGACTCAAATTTGAGGAGGCGCATAGGAGCCATTTTACCTTACCCACTCCAGCCCTCTCCTGAAAAGTTCTAACACCCTATTCCTGAGTTATGCCTGAGTTAGGACGGAATAGCTGTGGCATAACTCTGGAACCGGACACAGATAGTTACCCTATCAGCACTCAGCTGCACCCAGCCTCTTTCCCACAAAAGCCCAGCCCCAGGCCTCCTCTCTCTCTCTCTCTCTCTCTCTCTCTCTCTGAGCACGTGGCGTGGGGTCCTGTCCCCCAGCAGCCACAAAGTGGGACTTTGTCGGTGGAGGGCAAAATTCACAAACACCCCACTTCTCTCTTCTCCTCTCCTCTCTCCTGTCTGCCCCCCTCAAGGGCAGAGAGGGCTGTTCAGGATGTGGCCAAACTGTTTACAGCTGTGTCTGAGCAGCTGCCTCCATGCCAGTGTTTGCTAACCCATGTCTTTCTCCCAGCCCCTCTCCCCGCCCCCACAGGCAACAACACCAGCAGGTAAGTGCAGGTAAGAGCAGGGAACGTGCTGACATGAGTTCTGACTTCTGCCTCTTTGCATATAGAAATATAGGTAGGATACATGCCTCTTTACCAATGTCTTGTCTCATAGCTGCCTGCAATGCCTTCTCTGAAATGCCTCTTTACCAATGTCTTGTCTCATAGCTGCCTGCAATGCCTGCCATGATATGCCTCTTTACCAATGTCTTGTCTGATAACTGCCTGCTTTGCCTGCTATGATATATAGGATACATGCCTCTTGACCACTGTTGTGTCTGATTGCTGCCTGTAGTAATGTGAGCACACAATGCCACAAGTGTGGAACTGTTAGCCTTATGTAGGCACCAGCTGTTTCCCCCCCCCCTTTTCTCCACAGGGTCTACTGACAGGTCAGTATTGCTAGGTTTGCCATGGTTGTGACCCACAAGTTGTGTTGTTGTCTCTCTCTTTGACCCTTTTCCCTTACAGGATCATGCTCACCTTACACCCAGGGAAGGAGCGCAGACCATGCTATGTGTGTCACACCTCTCAGCTGTGTTTGATTTCTCTCCCTGCAGGCCTTTGCAACTGGCACACTGGCTCCTCTTCAATGGCAATTGCTACCACACAGCAGCTGCCATGGAACACCCCCTTGTTTTTTGTCTCCCCAGGAATGTCCACTACCACCTACCTTCCTGGGAGCACCCCTGGGCCTGCAGTCTGGTTGCCCTATGGTCATCTACCTGGATGCTGCCAGAGGTCTGGGAGCCTGCCCAGCAACCCTCCTCAGCTGCTGCTGCTGCTGCTGCTGCTCCACCTCCCTGGCTGCCTACTTGCTGTCCCTCCCCTTTCTATGGAGCAGGCTGTGGTTCCACAGGGGAAGAGCCTGCATCTCCAGGTCCATGGGGCATGCCTGCTGCTGCTACGTTCTGAGTGGCTGCTGTGCCTACCCCTGGCAGCCTCGCCTGGCCATCTCTGCCAATGTTCCAGAACAATAAAGATGCCCCTTGGGCAAAGGCCCCTTGAACAACATGTCCCCAATGTAACACAAGCATTGCCCCACACACACAGAGACAGCGCCCAGCACACAAGCCCCTGCATGACTCCCATCCAGGGACTGCCACTGCCTTCCCAGGGAGACCACAGCAGGGGGGCTGCCAGACCCTCAGGGCTCAGAGGGGAGTGGGGAGTTGGGGGGCCTCTTAGGCAGGCAAACAGTGACAGGCGACACGGCGCCCATACTGGATCCGCTCGCGTCCGCCACGTCCGTGAAGAGCCCTTTCGGCAACTGGGGCTCTCACCCGCCCTCGGTCCGCCCGTCAACGGCGTCCGTTTACGCCCGTCAATGGCGTCCGTTTCCGCCCTCGGTCTGCCCGTCAACGGCGTCCGTTTCCGCCCTCGGTCCGTCTGCATGAGAGGCGCCCGTTCCTGCATTGCCTCCATCTGCGAAGTGACCCCTGTGTCCCTATTGGTCTCTGCAGACCCCTCTCCCTGTATCCCTCTCCCACCAGCCTTGTTGTCTGTCTGTTTCTGACCCACCCGTGCCCCTCCCCAGCACCCCCTGTCTGTGTGCCCGCCTACCCTCCCACTCCCTGATGATGGACGCTGGCACCCCCACCCCGCTAGAGCGCCTGCCGCGAGGCGCCGACGTTGCCCCATCTGGGGGCGTGATGAGCTGCGTGAGCCCTTCCCGCTCGCAGCAGACAAGCCCAAGGCATCTCTCGGTCTTGGCCGGGGCACGGAGCAGAAGGCATGCCGGGATGCTTTCTTTGTGGGCATTGCCACGGCCCTGGAGGCCCAGGGCTTCAGGCAGAGCACGGGCATGTCCTGGCAGAGGCGGTTCCAGACTTCGTGAGACCCCCCTTGTGCGTGCCGTTCCCACCCCCTCCTTCCCTTCTCACCCCCACCCCCCCATGACTCCCACGTGCAGCCTCAACGTGGCTTGGGGGTGGCTACCCCTTCTGCAGGACGGAGGGCAGTGGAACTCCCCCCTGCAGCAGGTGGCTAATGCACAGGGTGCCCTGGGGCGGCTGGCACTGGCACAACCTCTGCCCTTCCGCTGACTGTCGCACGCCCAGTGCCTGCAGGCCCACCTGTGGCTGCCCATCTGCTGCGAACGCTGCAGCAGCTGTGGTAGGTGCACACAGACGAGCTCAGGAGGGGGCTCTTCACTTCCACAAGACTGACACCTCACCACAGGAGCCTGCCTGCCTCTGCGGTAAGTTTTGCCTCGATCCTGGGCTGGTGCTGGCCCATTGCTCTTGCCTCCTGCCTAACTCAGGCATAGTTGCAGCCTAACTCAGCCTTATCTTAGGCCACAGTTACGCCACACTTGGGCCTCAATTGTGCCTGACTTGTGCTGAGTTGGGCTGGACTGAGCCCTGTGACTGCTCCCCCACTGCAAGATGCAGCGACTGGCGGAGCTGCATCGGCACGGGGGTGGGGGGTTAGTTACAATTGTGCCTTAAAGTCTTATAGTAAATTGCTACCTCTGTTTCTTTTTATTTTGGATTAAAAAACGATAGAGATTTTTAAAGAAAAAAATCTTTCAAGTTGTTTGAGAACATAATGTGCTAAAAATTAATCAACATGAATTAAAAGTTAGGGCAAAATACAGCCAGAGATAAGCATTTTTTAGTCACATTTATTTGAATGTGAAATGTCTAAGCACACGCATAATTCTCCATTGAAACCAAAGGGATTTTAAGTGTTTGGCTTGGGGCTGGATTGTGTGCTAAAGCTATATATTTTTTAAAAAAAAATCCTAAAGGACAAATTGCAAAAGTAAAACTAAAAATGATAAAATTCAAAAAGTTGAGAACCCTGAACTTTATGGACGAACAAATGCACACTTTTAATAGTGCAATTCTCAACTGCCTTTTAAGATTACACTGTGATCATCCTCAAAACCTTAGATTATGGCATTGTTTCTGCTTCAGTGTATGATAATTTATGGAACTGCCATCGTACTGATCATAGTTATTACGAACCATATGCTTCTTCATTGCATTTTAACTCTTCCCCCAACTGCTTGCAATTAACGCATATATGCCTCTGACTAGCTCATATATCTGTACTTTGGCATAGTTTAATTGTTGGGGGAAATTTACTTTCTGAAAAGAATGAAGGAAGCCACAGACTTTTATCTAACTTGCATTGCTGCTATTCTAGGAATGTGTCTTTCACATACTTATAGTTGACTGCATTCTTAAATAGTGTTCTTGAGTTTTTTTTATGGGTTTTTTTTAAAGGGAGTACGGCAAGGCTGTATATTGTCACCCTGCCTATTTAACTTATATGCAGAGTACATTATGAGAAATGCAGGGCTGAATGAATCGCAAGCCGGAATCAAGATTGCCGGGAGAAATATCAACAACCTCAGATATGCAGACGATACCACCCTAATGGCAGAAAGTGAAGAAGAACTAAAGAGCCTCTTGCTGAGGGTGAAAGAGGAGAGTGCAAAAGTTGGCTTGAAACTCAACATTAATAAAACTAAGATCATGGCATCTGGGCCCATCAATTCCTGGCAAATAGAAGGGGCAGAAATGGAAGCAGTAACAGATTTTACTTTTCTGGGCTCCAAGATCACTGCAGACGGAGACAGCAGCCATGAAATTAAAAGACGCTTACTCCTTGGAAGGAAAGCTATGGCAAACTTAGACAGCATAATAAAAAGCAGAGATATCACCATGCCAACAAAAGTTCGCATAGTCAGGGCGATGGTGTTCCCAGTAGCAATGTATGGTTGCGAGAGTTGGACCATAAGGAAGGCTGAGCGCCGCAGAATAGATGCTTTTGAACTGTGGTGCTGGAGAAGACTCCTGAGAGTCCCTTGGACTGCTAGGAGATCAAATCAGTCAATCCTAAATGAAATCAACCCTGACTGTTCCCTGGAAGGACAGATACTAAGGCTGAAACTCAAATATTTTGGCCACCTAATGCGAAGAGAGGACTCTCTGGAGAAGACTCTGATGCTGGGAAAGATTGAAGGCAAAAGGAGAAGGGGAAGGCAAAGGATGAGATGGTTAGACAGCATCACCGATGCAACGAACATGAAAATGAGCGAACTCAGGAAGATAGTGGAGGACAGGAAGGCCTGGACGGATATGGTTCATGGGATCACGAAGGGTTGGACATGACTTAACGACTGAACAACAACAACAAAAGCCCTCATTAAACTACAGTCTGCACTGAATTGTTCCTAGGAGACTACCCAAATGTGATCCATATGCACACTTCCTTGGGAGGAAGTCCCATTGAAATAAATGGGATTTACATACAAGTAAACCGCTGAACCATGAGCTGTCAATCGAAAGGTCGGCAGTTCGAATGCGCGACGGGGTGAGCTCTCGTTGCTTGGCCAGCTCCTGCCAACCTAGCAGTTCCAAAGCATGTTAATGTGAGTAGATAAATAGGTACCGCTTGCGGGAAGGTAAACATCACTCCGTGTTCCAGCCGCATGCTACGCGCTGCGGCAAGGAGAGTCATGCCGACCACATGACCACGGAGGCGTCTTCGGACAATGCTGGCTCTTCGGCTTTGAAATTGGGATGAGCACCACACCCTAGAGTCGGACACGACTGGACTTAATTGTCAGGGGTCACCTTTACCTTTACCTTAAACATGCAGAAGATTGAGCTGCATAGCAGTTCTGACTAAACCAAGTCTTGGTTGCTTATTAAATCATGTTGTATGGGTCCTTATGGATGTTCTAGTAGCCAGTTACTGGGTGTGCATTTAAACATGTGTTACATGTGCACTTGCGGGAGAACTAATTAAGGTGCTGGGATCCTATGTAGTGGCCAATGGCAAAGCTTGATAGTTTGGCAGGGATGGAAGAGGGACTCCTTAGGCTGGTGCATTCTGCTCACTCAAGGGGTTCTTGTACAAGCAGAGCACTCCTTCTGTCTCCAGAGAGAGCTTCTGATAATAGAGGAAGCTTCCAAAGTAGAAATACTAGTTGGGAAGCTATCCTGTATTGTTGTACAGGATACGTACCAAGAAATGTGGTATATTTCTTATGTGTGACGAGTCTAGGTGCTTGCCTCATTACTTACCTGCAAATTCACCCATGAACGAGGACTCCACCATTTGATTAGTGTTTTTTTAAATGTGCTAATCAAAACTGTAATATATATATATATATATATATATATATATATATATATATATATATATATATATATATAGATAGATAGATAGATAGATAGATAGATAGATAGATAGATAGATAGATAGACAGACAGACAGACAGACAGACAGACAGATAGATAGATAGATAGATAGATAGATAGATAGATAGATAGATAGATAGATAGATAGATTCACATGTAGGTCTTAACTGCACAATACACAAATTTCATCTCCTTTTTTCCCCATATCCCATGCATCTCCTTCAGCAAACCAACAGAGAATATCACTTTTGTGGCACTAGAAAGAACTGACATTTGTGGGAGCTGTAACAGTCAAACAACTTGATGGATTGCTGCTGGAATACAGCTACTGATTTTCTTCGTTATTAGCTACACTGCTACTTCTTTACAGCTTTGCTGGGGTTTATCAAAAGAGTTCTTAGGTGTCCTTTACATGTTGTTAGTGCAGGTGGTGGAACAGATGGAATGACAGACACCCAGTTTTCTTTTCTTCTTGAGTTTCCACCAACATAATAAAATAGAATAAATCTGAATACACATCACTGGGACAGCTGCGCTAGATCTCTGCAGAAGGCATCCGGAATACTGAAATGACTGTTGTCCACGTGGCCCCTGCAGATGGTAGGACAAACACAGGCTGTGACCCTGAAGCCAAATAGCTTATGCGAGTCACTGGACTCCTTTTGCCTGACTATAGACCTTGTACTTCCCTGGACACATGTATTTAGGGCAGCACTGCTTTATGCTTTTCTCTCTGCATTACTAGTGTCTCAAATTAAATAAGTTCAGACTTGAGGTCATAAGCAGCTGAGCTTGGCTTGCTCTCATAAGCAGGCAACATCTTTACAGAGCCTGTAGAAATGGCAATGGAAACATTTCATGACAATGTAATCTCAAGGGTTGTCCTTTCCGGGGAATACTCTACATCAGGGGTTCTCAACCAGTGGTACTAGTACCACCAGTGGTACTTCAGCCGACTGCTGGTGGTACTTGGACTGCTGGACCACCAGGACCCCACTCTGACTCTGCACTTTTGGCGGCACATTCTTGCTCGCAAGAGGCACCTCCCTTTAGCCGAGCTTCTTGGGAACGCTGAGAAGGGCCTGCCCAGAGCCTCCTACCTGCGTTTTCTGGCCTCCGAAAACCTGAAAACCCAGAAGTAACTGGCGATGATATCATCGCCAGTCAATTCTGATGGTACACAGCAGGAGAATGGCTCTGGAGGTGGTACTTGACATGGAAGGGGTTGAGAACCCCTGCTCTACACCCACTAGCAGGTGCTGAACTAGTGGCAATAGGGACAGACATTTTGAAGGAACTTACTGGATTTGTCACCTTTGTATTGTCACCTTTGAGCCTGGTTGGGCATTGGCCAAGGGCCCACACTCACCAGGGGACCCACCTGGCTAGTCCAACCCCTCAGCCCTCATTACAGTGGCAGCACACAAGGCACCCTCAGGTGGCAGGTAGGGGCACCATAGGAAACTCAATGCCGGGGCCCTAGCAACCTGCTGTTAGCGCGGGATTTATGCTCAGATGCAATTAGAGTCCTCTCCTTTGCCATATCGAAGCCTGAATCGGCCACAGAGCTCCCAAATTTCAGCATGTTGTCCCACGCGTAGCTTGCTTTTCCCTTTGCTTTGTGCCATCCTCATTTTGATCGAAACAGACATGTCTTATTTTCAGATTTTACTAGTAACTAGTTTTGGACTGTGTGCCACATTTCAGCTTTCTGGGTAGAATGAAATAAGTGCAGAATGAGAAACTTACAAATGTTTGTGTTACATTATGTTCTATTAATTGGCACCTCTTTGGCTTGATATGTATAAAACCTCATCTTTCCATGTGACCTGGAAGTGCCTTATGGCCCAATCCTATCCCATACTGGTGCACAGGTCTGCTGATGCAGCATCTGCTGCATCCTGTGGGCTGACTGAGGACCAGGTCAGCCACAAACGTTAAGTAAAGGAAAACATTACCTACCACTCCAGCTACAGCCACGTCCCCAAAGGTCCTACTCAGATCTACAACAACTCTTTTGCTGGAGTAGAACTGGTATGTGGAAGTGAGTGTGTCAGGCCTGGGATGAGTGTATATGAATTAGCAGCTGCCAGTACCACTTAAATCTGCTCCATCCCACCCCCAATCCGCCCCTGTCCTGTCCCCATCCTGGCCTGATCTTCATGCCTATCCATCCCCACAGTTAGTAAAACCACAGGAGCAGCTGGTCTGCCATGGTAACTACCTTTTGGCCCGGTGTCTATAAATCAAGGTGCCGTTTTGCTTTGTGTGGCAGAGCACAGCTCGTCCTCAACCAGCCACCTGATCAGTCCAGGGCTTCATCAGTATGCTCTCCTGCTAGTGCTTTGTCTCATGTGGCTTAGGCCTCTTCTTGCTCTGTCTGAGTCTTTTCTGTTCACCTCCGCTAACCATTTGTAACCAACTGCAGTCTGTCTGCATAATGCATATGCATTCATAATGAGCTCCTGCTGCCAGAGCCACACCATGACCTTCCTCATTTCATACTGAGGCACCTTTAGAGCAGAGCTTTCGAAGCTGATGCGCCTCATGTGTTTCCTCACTTCCAGGACTGCAGTCTTCATTGAACAGGAGAATACTGGAGACACTTGGACAATGGGCCTGGAGTGTACTATGTTCCTTGGCATGCCTTTGTATGTGGCTAATGGTGAGAATGAGCTATGGGAAAGGCTCTTTTCCAATACAAAGTCATTCAGTGTCATCATTATTCTAGGTATTCAATAGGTTTTCCTTAAGTAAGAAGGTGGTTGAGTGAGACAAAAATATAGTCTTTTGGACCATCTCCGAAGGTGGTATCCAAATAGTTAGACCATATGAGCAGCATTGTCAGTTTGCCCCTGTAGTGGAAGAAGATCCAGAAGACTGGCAGGAGCCGAGTGTGGTGTCAACAGAGGACCCTTGTTGACAGAGCTGGGCAGCAAGGAGTTAACAGATGAAGACTTGGACTTTGACAGGACGAGGAAGCAAGGGGTTAACACCCAGGACTACGTGGGTGGAGGCACACCTGCAAGCAATTGGGCATGGCCCCGCAGGTGTTGCTGATAATTAGGAAGGAGCTGGGACTTTGAGTGCAGTGGGTGTGGCTCACAGCTGCACTCAATTAGCATTAATTAGGACTTTCACAGCTGTGGCAATAATGAGGGCAGTGATTGCAAGCCCACAGCTGCAATCAATAAAGAGTTGATTGGGGCTTAAGAGTATAAAAAGGGCACCAGTGCAGCATGAAGAAGCTCGCCATGCTGGGTGATGACAGAATGCTGCTTGCCAGAAGGACCTGACCCTCTACAGGACGTGTGGCTGGAGACTCTGCTGGACTGGAGAAAGGATTGCCACTCCCAGCTGACGGAGAAGAGGACTGCACGCCGGCCTTCCGGAAGGATGATGCCCAACTGGAGGACGCTGTGCTGATGGAGGAGGAAGAAGCCTACCTGATGCCTGCTTGGATGCTAGCAGAAAGACTAGTTTGGGGGATGTTTGGAGGGAGACTGTTATTTCTATTCATAAGACTGTGTTAAGCAGAAGGGTTTCTGCTTGGGGAGAATATATGGTGATAAGTGTTGCTTTTAAAGCAATAAATTTTGTTAACTAGCCGTCCGAGTTCAGTTTTCTTTTTTGTGCACAGCAAACGGACTCAGAGAGTGCTAATTAGCCAAAGTGGCAAACATAAGGGAAATTTGAGGACATTGTTAAAGGGAACAAAAGAGTGTTAACTCCTAAGAGTGGAGCTTTGGTCAGAACAGCGTGGGAATTAATAGGACAGCCCCAAATGACCGCACTTCTCTAGCTTTTTACTTTTTCCTCAGGTGGATGGGTGGCAAAGGTTAACCACCACTGATCTCCACCACTTTCTCCCATTACTGCATCTGGATTTTTTTTTCCATTTTAGGATTGATGGTCTTAGGCCCTGTCTTAGGGTTCTGTAGGCATCCAAATTGGCAATGCGATAGAACAGTTGTTTCTGGGTGTTAGTTGGCACTGTTTCTCAGAGGCTGCAATTTAGTTTCTTCTTCTTCTTCTTCTTCTTCTTCTTCTTCTTCTTCTTCTTCTTCTTCTTCTTCTTCTTCTTCTACACCATTATCATACAAAATATAACTTTGGCACCTCACTTACCAAAAAACCATGTTTTGTTTGCCTGCATCAGGAGCTGATGCATATTATGGTATTGGAGATGAACAGGAAACATGAAACATTCCTAATTTCTGGTTACACCAGAGCTAGGCTTACCAGATCTCCAACCGGGACAGAGTGCTAGGCCTTTAGGAGAAGGAATGTGGGCAGGTGTAGCTTGTTAAACCCTTAGAGCACAATCCTAGGCATCTCTACTCAGAAGCAAGCTGAATTGAACACAATGGGGCTTGCTTTCTTCTGAGTAGACATGCCTAGGATCGTGCTCTAAGGTTTAACAAGCTACACCTGTCCACATTCCTTCTCCTAAAGGTCTAGCACTCCGGCCCGGTTGGAGATCTGGTAAGCCTAACCAGAGCACTATGAGGTCCGAAATCATTTGTAGTCAAAGGAATGTCATAAATCCCAAATAATAGTATAGATAGATTATTGATTCCAACTCTGTTATTACATGAGACAAGATCATATAAACAGCTGGGCCAGCTAGTTGCAGGTTGCTGAGGTTCCAGGGGCAAAGCCCCCTACTGGCCCCACATGGCACCCCCCCACACACACACACCTGTTGCTGGATGGTGCACTGTGTGCTTCCGCTGCCAGTTGGTGCCTGATTTGGCCACTCCCTGAGCTAAGTCCTTTTCTGTGGTATTTGGAGTTTGTTGTTCCATATAGAAAAGCAAATACCAGGATTGTGCAACTGGAATGTGCTGGGGTTTGATGTTTGCATCAGCAAGAGCTGTTATCTCAGGTCAAAAATATCTAAATCATAGTTGGGGGAGCAAGGTGTTAATAGTGGAGAACTATAATAAAACTAAGATCATGGCATCTTGTCCCATCAATTCCTGGCAAATAGAAGGGGCAGAAATGGAAGTAGTAACAGATTTTACTTTTCTGGGCTCCAAGATCACTGCAGATGGAGACAGCAGCCATGAAATTAAAAGACGCTTACTCCTTGGAAGGAAAGCTATGGCAAATTTAGATAGCATAATAAAAAGCAGAGATATCACCATGCCAACAAAAGTTCGTATAGTCAGGGCGATGGTGTTCCCAGTAGCAATGTATGGTTGCGAGAGTTGGACCATAAGGAAGACTGAGAGCCGCAGAATAGATGCTTTTGAACTGTGGTGCTGGAGAAGACTCCTGAGAGTCCCTTGGACTGCTAGGAGTTCAAATCAGTCAATCCTAAATGAAATCAACCCTGACTGTTCCCTGGAAGGACAGGTACTGAGGCTAAAGCTCAAATATTTTGGCCACCTAATGCGAAGAGAGGACTCTCTGGAGAAGACTCTGATGCTGGGAAAGATTGAAGGCAAAAGGAGAAGGGGAAGGCAAAGGATGAGATGGTTAGACAGCATCACCGATGCAACGAACATGAAAATGAGTGAACTCAGGAAGATAGTGGAGGACAGGAAGGCCTGGCCCAGGGGATATGGTTCATGGGATCACAAAGGGTCGGACACGACTTAACGACTGAACAACAAATAGATGTATGGTACCATTATAAAGTTGTGCCAGAGTTAAAGCCACATTTAGTGTCTCGTGTCTTCATTCCAGGTGGGAGGAGGGACATACATGGTGCCTATTGATGGTATGTGAACAGACTATTGCTTTTTCATCTTTTGAGCCTCTGTATTTGGAAATGCCAAATAAGACTGCAATCCTAAATACACTAATCTGGAAATAAACTATGCTGAACACAGTGGGATTTATTTCTGAGTAAACATACATAGGGATTACTTTCTAATAGAGTTGGGCATAATATTACATCAGTCATTAAATGATTTCTTCCTGGAAAAAAAAATCAGCAAAAAAGGTTTATCCTTATGGACCAATCTGAGACTCTGAAAACTGCCCCTCTTCCTGCCAGCCCTTCTCACCAGTCTTCCTGCTGATCGTTCTACTCACTCTTCCAATGGCTTACCAGATTTCTTCCCAGGACAGAGTGTAGCCCTTCAGGAGAAGGAATGTGGGCACGTGTAGCTTGTTAAACCCTTAGAGCACAATCCTAGGCATGTCTATTCAGAAGCAAGCCCCACTGAACACAATAGGGCTTGCTTCTGAGTAGACATGCCTAGGATTGTGCTCCAAGGTTTATCAAGCTACACCTGCCCACATTCCTTCTCCTAAAGGGCTACACTCTGTCCCAGGAAGAAATCTGGTAAGCCTACCAATGGTAGCAGTGGCAGTAGATGGCAAGCAGTGAGGGATGAGTGTATGAAGGTTCCTTCTTCTACTCTCCCCCCCCCCCCCCCGCACAATGCCCTGACTCACAAGGAACATTTTTTCCCCTTCTTGCTCTGTCCCTTCTCTCAGATTGTTATAACGTTAAGTGCTGGATCCACAACATGTCAGGAAGAGTGGGGTGGTGCTGGATGTTGTAGTCTTTGCAGAGGACACACACACACACACACACACACACACACACACACACACACACAAGTAACATATGTTCCAGTCTTGTCTGTAAAGTCAGACTACTGTAGTGTGCTCCATTAGGTAGGTGATTCTCTGCAGTTGTGTTCAGTCCTGCTGAGTTTAGTGTTAGGTACATCTTGTTGTTCTGTAACATAACAGTACAAGTGAAAGGCTTTCGTTGGAAATTTCAGACAGTTCCTTAGATATCAGACTGCTTGGACTTCTGCCAGTTTTATTTCTGCTACTAAAGAGAACAAATGGCAAGGAGAAAATGCTGGCAGTTCATGTTTTACTATCTCCTACAGAGTGCGTGGGAATACCAAAGAAGTGAGAAGATGGGATACGACATAGAAAGTCCTTGTTAGCACCACTTCTGAGTTCTAAGCCAAGCAAAGATGAATGCAAGCCATCCCGCAAGGTGCCATAGGCAAAAGCCCAAAGCATCAAAAATTGCTGTAAGAACTAACAAAGTCAGCATGGATGCTTGATGTGCCATAGGGAGACAATCAACAATATCTCTGTTTCCTCGACTAAACCAGCTTTTTAGATGAGACCAATTGTACAATGGAAAATTCTCCAGAACAACCTTCCCAACAGCTGGATAAGAAATGCGTGGAAGAAAATAAGTTAAGATCTTTTATACATTAATCAGAAAATTAGCCTGTTTGCCTTGAGACAATGCACAAAAGTTGATGACTCAGCACACCAAATCTTTAGGCGATTTTGACAAGAAAGAGAAAAGTGTCAATAGCGTGACAATTAAGCTGCTTGATAATGCTTTTTTCCTATGTCTGTTTGAACTGTAGTAAATGTTACTTCTTTTAGTAGGGCAACTTGGAAGGAGACAGTATAGACATGATCTGTCAGAATAAATAATGTGGCAGATGCGTAATAAATATATAATAATAATATACAGTATTTATATACCGCCTTTCTGGTCATTGGATTTCTCCTCTGACTTTAATTCAAGGCGGTGTACATGGGCAGGCTGTTCTAAACCCCAAGGGGTTTTTACAATATAATAACGTTCTAGTCTTTCATAGAACCCTTCATTCGAGATGTTGCTTTCACAGTCTAGCTCTCTCTCTCTCTCTGGCGTTCGCCTCAGCATGCTTCAGCTTCAGATAACATAGGCAACCTTGATTGTCACTCAAGCGTTGCAGCTGCAGCTTCACTCCCCCACAAAGACTCTGCAGTTTATCAGCTGCCTGCAGCTCTCCGACAGACTTCCAGCCGTCTTGAACTGTTGTCCTGCAGATCTTCAGGCAGATTTATGAGACGAACGCTCTACGTCCTGAGCCAGATGTAAAGTAACTGGCTTTAGGACCATTAGAAAATCAAATCAAAATTAGAAAATCAAATCAAATCAAAATGATATAGTTTCAACATGATGCTGTTTCCCATTGCATCTTCTCCATCCCCATCTAGATGTGTTGCTCCAGTTTTTGTCACTGTCCCCCACCCCTCGTTAGCCCCTTCACCTGCAAGTAGAATACTATACATGCCTAATGAGACACATCAGGGGATGTTTAGATGATCCCCTCTTCATATACTTTTTATACATTAGCTCAGGCACAATAGCTCAATACATAGGAAGCTGCTGTACATATAAAGTCAGACCATTGGTTCATCCAGCTCAGTACTGTCTACGTTGACTGGTCAAGGTTTCCGGCTAGGTCCATTTTCAGTTCATTTTCAGCTCCTGGAGATGCTGGAAAGTGAACCTGAGACATTTTGTATACAAAGCAAGTGATCTCCCATTGAGCTACAGACCCTTCTTCTATGGTCCTTAGCTTAGTAATATGGTCCAGTATGATTAATCCAAATTTGGAGATGGCAGCTCAGCCTGACACCTTGCCCAAGACTACCCAATAAGCTCATGGCTGAGCTGAAATTTCAAAGTGGACTTTAAGATGATATTTCTTCTCTCTTTTCAATACTGCAGGAGGCTAGGTTTTCACTCCATCCTTCATGCAAATGTATAGTGAATCTCTTCTAAAATTTCAGGTGGGTAGCAACATTAAACAAAATTAAATATACCATTAAAGTTTATGCAGTGGATTACATCAACTAAGGCTGCAATTCTAAACATATTTACCTACAAGTAAATCCTACTAAACATAGTGGGGCTTCTGTGTAGACATGTATAAGTTCATGCTGGAAAGTTGTAATCCTAAATGCACTTACTACAGAGTAAGTATCAATGAACTTAGAGGGATTTTCTTCTGAGTCAGCACACTTTGGATGGTGCTGTAAGGCTCATCTCTCTATTTAGCCATACAACTCAGTAGATGGCCTTGGGTAAGTCACCGACTCTCAGCCTACTGGCGTCGCTCGAGGTGGGGCAGAAAGCTATGTTCTGCAGCTTTCCGCCCCACCGTTAGTCTATGGTACGAGGCGCCCCCCGCCCCCTCATTGTAGGAGCCCGTCAGCGGACCTGCGCGTTGCTTTCTCTCCGCTGACGGACTCCTACGAGGGGGCGGGGCGCCTCGTACCGGAGAGTAACGGTGGGGCGGAAAGCTGCAGAACGTAGCTTTCCGCCCCACCTCGAGCGACGCCAGTGTCTCAGCCTAACCTAAGGTTGTTGTGAGGGAGAATGTGATAACCTGTACAATGCCCCTCCCCGGCCTCCTTGAAGGCAAGGTGCGGAACAACGTGACAAATGAACAAAATTCGACTGAAATTCAATAAAAAATACTGTTAACTGCTGCCATTCAATTAATGGCCCTCAAAGACAGCTCACATAGAAGTCTTAAGATTTCTAAAAATATAATAAACTTTGCATTTGATGAGTTCCAAGAGGAGGGAGTTCCACTGTTATGAAGGCCGCCAAGTTGTGCATAGAAGTTGCATTGTTTAAAGTGTGCTCTATAAAAATGGCAACAGATCCGAGGGGAGAAGGTGGTCTCTTCTGCTCAATTATCAGGTGACCACCTACCTCCTTCCATAGTGAACCTATAAAATATGCAATAAAATCAAACCTGGAACATTCAGTCCAAGGGGAAAAAATTTAAAGTTCTTTGGAAGCATGTGCTAACCCTATTAATATTAAATACCTAATGGAAAAAAATAATCCTATATTTTCCCTGCTCTCAGAGCCAAAGTTCTAACTCAACTTTGTTTCTTTAGAATACCTGCAAAAAAATAGTAAACCTGTTAAAAATAGTTCTCTATGCCCCAAGGTTCCTTCTCGGCTTCCTTTTAATTAAACATAGAAGCTATTATCCTCTTGCTTGCCCCATGAATTCCCTCTTCTTCAATTCTATTTCCCATATGTATACAGGAGTCACAACAGCAACTTAGGGAAGACTATGCAGCCCTGACTTACAGTGCAATCCTATGTATGTTTACTCAGAAGTAAACCCCATTCAATTCACAGGAACTTACTCCCAGGTAAGCAAGTATAGGATTGCAGCCTTATTGTCAAGCGTGTATTTTGTGCGATTTGTACTCAACAGCTCAAAAATGACATCTGCCGTCTGATCGAACCAGTTTCATTTTCACCGAGCTGGAGCAGCTCCTTTTTAATTAGCATTATGAACAAACAGAAGTTCTCACCTTTTGGTTTGCCTCTGCAGACGAGTTCATTATAACGATTGCATTTATCTTGTTAAACAAAAGGTTTCTTTCCGCGGCATCTCTGATTGTGGCTTATAGGTCTGATAAACATTAACGGGAGAGATACACTTCAATATGGAAGAATATCAATAATGTCTGTTGATGGCCTGTGTGTGATACATAGTTCTCAGGAAAAGTGGGAGGGTGGCTAAGAATAGAGCATTTTATTCTCGCTTTGCAGATTTCCACCTCCATCTTTGATTACATTTGGCAAAGCAGCAAATGTCTTTCAGGACACAAGAGTGAAAACATTTAACTATGAACCTCACCAGTGTCACACTATTCAAGTGACAACCTGAGCACAATTCAAGGTGCTTTTTTATCACCATTAAAGGTTTAAGCAGTTTTGACTTTTCAGGTGTAACAGAGCCACCTGCCTGAACAGCAGTCCATTTGCACTGTTGCTGGCTCTAGAAATACATCAATTGCATACAGCAAAACATTGGGATGCTCTATGCACCCTTCAGTTGCTCCTGGTTTTAGAAGTAGGTTTTCTCTGTGCCAGGTGCAGGGGAGTGGCAGCAGGAAACAGGTTATCTTGTTGGCTGTGTGCTCCCTGAGGCATCTGGTGGGGCCACTGTGTGATACAGGAAGCTGGACTAGATGGGCCTTTGGCCTGATCCAGCAGGGCTCTTCTTATGTTCTTATGAATAAGGTGATACGTAATCAGAATCAGAATCACATTCCTATAAAATAGACCTTCACAAAACAGAAGGGGAACATCACAGGGATGGGATATATGAATATACTCAACTATACATTGGATCAGATGTGGAGATGGCACCTGGCCTAGATGCCTTTAAAAGGGGATTGGACAGATTTATGGAGGAAACGTCCCTCACAGGTTACAATCCATGATGGGGAAAAGCAACCTCCTGGTCTTAGTAATAGGCTATCTCTTAATGCCAGGTGCAAGGGAGTGTCAACAGGATACAGGTATCTTGTTGTCTTGTGGGCTCCCTGAGGCATCTGGTGGGGCCACTGTGAGATACAGGATGTTGGACTAGATGGCCTTTGGGCTGATCCAGCAGGACTCTTCTTATGTTCTTGTGTTACCTTTAGCTATGCATACACATGGAGTCCCACCACCTCTACAGGATATTAAGCCAGTCCTCTCTAGGTGACATATAGCGCAATCCAGTGTAAGGATCCAGTCGGTGGCCCAGAGCTGCCCACCAGATCCTGAGCCCGAGGCTGCCCGCCAAGTGGCGGGATGGAGGTCTACGCGGGGAAGGGAACGCCTTGGGCCTCCTCGGATTTCCGTCAGCTAAATAGCTGGTGGATGTCAGAGGAGGCTGTGTAAAGGCCTAGCCGGCCCGGCTGGGACAGGGATATGGCGGACGCCATCCCCTGCCCCCTCCAGGGCTGGCTAGACCAATGGCCCCCCTCCGTCACCCGCTGGACCGCCCACACAGCCGCTGGGGGAGCGCTTACCTTCCTCTGCCAGCCACTTCCTCGGTCTGGCGACGGAGTGAGATAGACTGGCCTTGCGCCAGCCTCCCTTACTCCCAAGGCGTCACGAACATGCTTTATGGCACGTTCTGAGCTCCAGTGGATTGCGCTGATAATCTTTGTCTCACATTTGGTCAGAGAGAGTAAGCAGGAAGTTATTGTTGCTGGCTCCACTGTGAGCTGTGGTAATCTTTTCTGGCAAAACATACTTTGCTTGAAAGAGAGCAAAAATTATACACACTCTAATATGGCTCACAGCGCAATCCTGTGTAACCTTGCACCGGTGTAACAGTACATGCACCAGTGTAAGTGCACTTATGCCAGTGTAAGTGCACTTACACCGGTGCATCTGCTGTTACACCTGTACATCTACTGTTACACAGGATTGCGCTGTCATTGTCTCTGTCCGACCTGTTGTTCCTTTACCCGTGCACCCCCCAATAAACACGCCAGACAAAGGCTTGGGTTAATGCACAACTTCTATTGAAATCTATGAACAGCAATAAACATAGCATCTGCAGCAGGGAACTAATCTATCCCCCCACGTGTGGGTTCTTAGAACGAGGGAAAACGGCCCTAGCTGTTTTTTTACACACACACACCCCATGTCTAAACAGACATGACATCCTGGCTCAAGGCCTGCTCGGTTGCAACCGAGCCTGCCTATCATCACCAACCCAGAAGGGTCGAGGCAGCTGGAGAGCACAGACCTCCTCAGGGAAACCATCAGACGGTCTGCGCTATTCCAGCCCGGGGATTTGCCAGCCAATCTCAGCGATCTGGTCCGGCATCATCTGAGCGGTCCTGGCTCAACCCCTGGCCTTGCTTACCTCAGAACGTATGCCAAGGTTCCCTCCCTGGCTACCCTCCCCACACGCTGCCTGCCTAAAGTGACCAAGATGTAACTATTTATGTCAACCACCACCCCTGTCCCAGTCAGGGATAGGCAAAAAACCTCCAGCCAAACAGCCAATCAGGCTGGAAGAAAAAAATCCTATCCGGCCCCCTTAATGGGCGACCAGCTAATCTCTGACTAAGAGCAGGGAGGGTGGGTGGGGCTCGGCAACCCGGGCGAGACTGAGGCGTGAAAGGCAACCGCCTGTCTATCAAGTGCCTCAGTCCCACCCACAAACCACCCGGCAGCCAATCGCTGCCAAGCAGCCCGTGCCCCTTCCTGGATTGCAGGAATGATGCCGGGCAACCCGCGCCGGCCGTTGATGGGGCAAGCGGCATTCTTCCTGCACCCTTTGCGATGCCTTCATACTGCAGGTTAGAGAGCCATGCTTCCCAATAGTTGGTGAAGAGAACTTTTTCCTTCAACCTGTCCCCAGTCTATTCCAGTCCCAGCTCACCCTTTGCTAGGCAGCTGGTCTCCTGCTTACCCTTACACCCCTCAAAATAAGGACGCCAGACAATGCACGTTGGAGAAATTGTCACTTTATTAGAATACATAAAGACCTGCAAAGGTAACAACTAACTAGGGGTAACTTCCCACCCCAAAGGCGTGCGGGCACTGGTTGGGGGAAACGGCACTAGCCGTTTAACTCCCCCGGCTTAACTGGCGTAAACACCCTGGCTCCAGGCCCCCTCGGTCACAGCCCGAGGGAGCCTATCATGGCCAACCCCACAGGGTTCAGACAGCTGTGCAATTCAGGTGCCCATACTAGCTACACCATTGATGGTCCTTCCCTGCTCCAGCCAGTTGGCTTGCCAGCCAGCCTCACCGACCCGGTTAAGTGCCGTTAATGAGCGGTCCTGGCTCACCTCCTGACCTTGCCGAGCTCAAGATGCACACCAATGCCCTAGCATCCTACCTACCCATTCCCGCACGCCACCTGCCTGTCAGGTGACCCACTGGCTAATACCTGATCCCCGAAGCACAGTCTGAGGTAGGCGAAAAAAACACCAAATGCTTGCCAATCTATTGGTGGCCAAATATTCCTACCTGGCCCCCAAAAGGGCGACCGGCTAATCCCAGACTATGCCCAGGGAGGGCGGGAGGGGGTTGCTGCCCAGGCGCCGACTGAAGGGCTGAATAAACGCTGTCGCGTTCCCCTCAGTCAACGCCGCCCCACGTGACCTGGCCAGCCAATCAGCTGGCCAGGCTGACGAGCATTGCTGGGTGCACCTCGCTTGGGGGCAGGGTAAAGCTCCCAAGACGCGAGGTGCGTCCCAGGAGGAATCTCTTCAGAGCCCCATTCTGCAGGTTTCACTGCCCTGCAGTCCTCTCTCTCTCCTTCTGACTCTGCAACTCCTGAGCAGCCATCCACATTCCTCCCCTTACTGCTCTCTCTTCCTACCACTCTTCCCCATTAGCTCCTTTTAACCATGTCGCAACCACCCTCCCCCTTTCTCGGACCTTTACAGGCCACACCCTTACCAATTGGTTCCTGTCTCCCTCCAACCTGTGCTGTTCCATTCCTTGCTCAACTCTATTCCTGGAAGTGCTGGATTAAGTAGCAGCTAGAATAGTGTTTCTCCTTCATGGATCATTGCCTTGTCATGGCGAAGGGGCTTGCGTAACTCAACGAAGCCATGAGCTATGCCGTGCAGGGACACCCAAGACAGACAGGTCGTAGCAGAGAGTTCTGACTAAAAGTGATCCACTGGAGAAGGAAATGGCAACCCACTCCAGTAACCTTGCCAAGAAAATCCCATGAGCAGTACCAAAAGGCTAAAAGATATGACGCCGGAAGATGAGCCCCTTAGGTCGGAAGGTGTCCAGTATGCTACTGAGGAAGAGCGGAGGACTATTCCAAGTAGACCCAGAAAGAGTGAAGCGGCTGGGCCAAAGCCAATAGGACGTCCAGCTGTGGATGTGTCTGAGGTTGAAAGGAAAATCCAATGCTGCAAGGAGCAATACTGCTTAGGAACATGGAATGTGAGGTCTATGAATCAAGGCAAGCTGGATGTGGTCAAAAATGAGATGATAAGATTGAACATTGACATCTTGGGAATCAGCGAACTAAAATGGATGGGCATGGGCGAATTTAAGTCAGGTGACCATCATCAGGCATGAATCCCTTAGAAGAAATGGAGTAGCCCTCATAGTCAATAAAAGAGTGGGAAAGGCAGTACTGGGGTGCAACCTCAAAAACAACAGAATGATTTCAGTTCGAATCCAAGGCAAACCATTCAACATTACAGTAATCCAAGTGTATGCCCCAACCACTGATGCCGAAGAAGATGAAGTTGACCGGTTCTATGAAGACCTACAACACCTTCTAGAACTAGCACCCAAAAAAGATGTCCTTTACATCATAGGAGACTGGAATGCTAAAGTAGTAACAGATTTTACTTTTTTGGGTTCCAAGATCACTGCAGACGGAGACAGCAGCCATGAAATTAAAAGACGCTTACTCCTTGGAAGGAAAGCTATGGCAAATTTAGATAGCATAATAAAAAGCAGAGATATCACCATGCCAACAAAAGTTCGTATAGTCAGGGCGATGGTGTTCCCAGTAGCAATGTATGGTTGCGAGAGTTGGACCATAAGGAAGGCTGAGCGCCGAAGAATAGATGCTTTTGAACTGTGGTGCTGGAGAAGACTCCTGAGAGTCCCTTGGACTGCTAGGAGATCAAAGCAGTCAATCCTAAATGAAATCAACCCTGACTGTTCCCTGGATGGACAGGTACTAAGGCTGAAACTCAAATATTTTGGCCACCTAATGCGAAGAGAGGACTCTCTGGAGAAGACTCTGATGCTGGGAAAAATTGAAGGCAAAAGGAGAAGGGGAAGGCAAAGGATGAGATGGTTAGACAGCATCACCAATGCAACGAACATGAAAATGAGCAAACTCAGGAAGATAGTGGAGGATAGGAAGGCCTGGCGGGATATGGTTCATGGGATCACGAAGGGTCGGACACGACTTAACGACTGAACAACAACAACAGAATAGTGTTTCCAGGTGAAGTGCGTGACTCCAGTGGTGACCGCAAGCACTCTAGCCTTTTCCTCTAATAGGATACGACCAAGTTCCACCCTTTGCTTGTAAACCACGTTCCCTCCCCCCCCCCCACTAACCTCTACCTATACCTAGCAAAGAAGCCACAAATGGCTTTCTGTCTTAAGGGCAATGGCCCATTATTCATTTCATAACCACTTTAGACAATGACTCACTGTTACTGGCAATATTTATGTGGACGTTTGTCTTAAATTTCTGCATTTTAATGAGTGTATCATATTTCTTATATATCATGGAATCCCTACATGCTACAATCTATAAAAGTACCCATTTGAATTATGTCTTTGTTCCTTAAAAAGGGCTGTATTTTTTCAGTTTTCCTTATGAAATTCTCTGTACTTCTTATAGCTATAAAGACTGTTTAGTCTTATATTAATTTTTCTTTTTAAAATAATATTAACCCTATTTATAGTACCTCCTCAAATTGTGAGGTTTTCTTTAGAAATATGCACATGCAGTTTATCTGTTCTGGTCTAATTTTGCTTCAGTGTTGGAATGAAAGGAATGTAACATGTTGACAGTGCAATCCTAGACATGCTTACTCAGAAATAAATCCTACTGTGTGCAGTGGGGAGGCTTACTCACAGGTAAATGTGCTTAGGAGCCCAGCCTTACAGTGCAATCCTAGGCATATCTACTCAGAAGTAAATCCTATTTTTTTTCAATGGGGTTTATTCTCAGGAAAATGCGTACAGGAGTTCAGTCTAAGTATATTCATAGAACATCTTTCACAAAAAAATCCAGATTAGAGAAAAAGGAGGATTTGAGAGACATTACCAGTCCACTAACACAGTACTTCTTAGAATCAAATCAAATAAGTTCACATTTACACATTTATCATTGATTTCTTGTGCGCAATCACAGTTAGTGCAAACCAAACAGAGCTTTCCTATCACTTGACTTGGTATCATCATCTGAAACGCAATATGTTTAAAAAAAAAAAAAAAGCTGCTCACATATTGAGAGGTGAATCATCAATTAACCAGAACTCCAGAATCATGAACATGCACTTGTGAATTACTGCCTAAATGGCTACTGGGCTGAGTCTATACTTGAATTTACAAAGGAAGAAGTTGCTATACAGTTTTACATAGGAAGCTGCATTATACTGAGTCAGGGTGCTGGTCCATCTAGCTCAGTATTTTCAACACTGCTAACTGGGCAAGAGGCACTTTTTTCAATTGGTGCTCCTCTTATATTTAGCAGGGGGAGAGTAAGTGCCCCCCTTTCACGCCAGCACAGTGTCTTTTCTGGTGGCTGTTTGCAGGTGGTGGTCTGCATCTTTTTTTAGGTTGTGAGCCCTTTTGGAACAGGGGGCCATTTAATCATTTGATTTTGTCTGTAAACCGCTTTGTGAACTTTTTGTTGAAAAGTAAAGGTAAAGGTATCCCCTGACAATTAAGTCCAGTCGTGTCCGACTCTAGGGTGTGGTGCTCATCTCCATTTCAAAGCCGAAGAGCCAGCGTTGTCCGAAGACGCCTCCGTGGTCATGTGGCCGGCATGACTCTCCTTGCCACAGTGCGTAGCATGCAGCTGGAACACGGAGCGCTGTTTACCTTCCCGCAAGCGGTACCTATTTATCTACTTGCATTGACATGCTTTGGAACTGCTAGGTTGGCAGGAGCTGGCCAAGCAATGAGCGCTCACCCCGTCGCGGGAATTGAACTGCCGACCACAACAACAACAACAACAACAACAACAACACTGAGTGGCAGCAGCTCTGTAAGGTTTCTGAACAGTTTTTCTCTTCACCTCATAGGGCGACTGAATCCCTAACCTTCAGCATGGTATGCACATAAAGTGGGGATACACAGCAGGGTATTCATTTTTTTTCTTGTCATAAACTCAGCCACAGTTTTGTACTGACATGCCTTTAAGTTTGTCTTGTTCACAGCAACACAAATTCTCCAGAAACCACCACCATGGAAAAATGATATGCAGAAAATCACCACACAGTGATGTTTTGAATTTTTTTTTAATTGCCATAAATTCAGCCTCCATTTCTACTGACCAGCTGTCACAAGATAGTTTTGACATATTCTCCCTCAATGGAGGAGAGCATTCTGATATGGGTAGAATATCTTCCCACTTGCTTTGAAGTCAGGATCATGTCAAAGTAGACTTTATCATCTTCCCTGCGTAGAGGGCCCACCAAGTTCCAGTCCTGCCTATTGTACAACTCTACTGTACCAGTTTTTTCTCCTTTCTCAGTATGACAGCGCAATCCCAACTGGAAAGCCGGCGATGGAACAAGCGTTCTGTCGCTGGGAGATGTCGCAAACATGCCGTAAAGCATGTTCGCGACACCTCGGGTGTAAGGGAGGCCAGCGCAAGGCTGGCCTCCCTCACTCCAGTGCCGGACCAGGACGCGAATGGTGGCGGAAGTAAGTGTTTCATCGCCGGCCGTGGGGGCAGTCCGGCCAGGTGAGGGAGGGGGGCCACTGGCCTAGCCGGCCTGGGAAGGGGCAGGGGATGGCCTTGGCCATATCCCTGTCCCTGCCAGGCTGGCTAGTCCATTACACGGCCTTCTTCAACTTCCGCCAGCTATTTAGCTAGCGGAAATCTGAGGAGGCCGATCGGGTCGGCCTGGAGTTGCACCCGGAGAAGGGGACAAGCGTCCCCTTCCCTGAGTAGACCTCCAGCCCAGCGGCAGAATGGCTGCCGGTGCACAGGATACGGCGGCTGGCCATGGGCCGCCGGCCGGATCCTTACACAGGATTGCACCACTGCCCGAGAGCTACTGCAGGGGGTGGGAGCAAAACGTAGGTCCCCCCACAGGTTGCCCCTCTATAGTCACATTTGCTGAATAACCCCTTAGTTTAGTGTTGTTGTTTTTCCTATTGTTGATGGGTTGATTAATTATTTTGTGGATTGGTTGATTAATTTCTCAATTAATTAATTCCAGATGGATTGTTTTTGTCTTTTGTCATCCCAATTAATTCCCAGCATTTGTTCAATTAATCCCATAAATTAAGTCTGATTAATTCACTATATTTACTTACATTATTAATTTCCCGGTGATTGCTCTGATTAATTCTTTATAATTAATTTCCAGGCTAATTGAAGTGTTTACATCCCACTCTTACCTTCTGTCTTTCCCTGCTCATTGCTTTCTCACCTATCTTCCCCCTCATCACTTCCTTCCCACCTCTCAGTCCTTCCCTGCTTTAGTCAGGCCAGTGATGAGACAGTACTTGTATTATGCCCGCTATACAGATCTCCTCAGCAGCAGCATAATGAACCAGGTACCTCATACAGAATGTGGAGTGAAGATCAAAGAATGGAAGTGTCAAGAGGACCCAGAGAATGTCAGTAGAGCCCAAGGCCCTCCTGTTTTTAATTGGGATTTGTGAAAGGCTCTTGTGGACTACAGTAACCGCCTCATGCAACATGCAACATGTGCAGCTTCCAGCTCTAGAAGGGGGGTTCCAGCTTGGGAGTTTGGGTTCCAGCCCTCCATCCATCCAAATGAATCCACAACAGGTTGGGAGTTCATCCCACTGTCTTTCCCTTGAGGGTGACCATTAGAAATGGCGGCAACAGCAGTGAACATCTTGAACATTGTTTTTGGTACCTCAGAGGATGAGGTGGAAATAGCTTCTAACTTCTAGTTTGTTAAAAATCATGATCATGTGCAAGCACTCCTAACAACCAGCAGGTGGTGCCTGCAAACAAGTCTGGACAGAACTAGCTCACACTCCCCTACATTGACTGTGGATGGTAAGTCTTTACATCTTGATTTTTGTCTATGGGTAAAAAAGCTGGTAGTCAAAGCAAAACTAGACAAAGGGATCCAAGGTCTCCTTCGGTAAACCCTAGTCCAGTGGCCCAAATCTCTGTGGGTCCTACAGTGGTAGAATTTGCGACCTGACACCATAAGTCTCAGGCCAATGGCACCAAATTTTCTCCATCATCTTGCAGGCCCAGCATACCAGTGCAAATGCCAAGAGGCTGCACACAGGCACCACCAGCCTAAAGAACCTTCACCATCCTCAACCATAGCTGGTAAGTCAGCAGTGGGGACAGTTTGGGGTGGGGGGTGGGGTGTCATGGGCAGATTAGGACTGGGCCACAGGTGGGAGGGGTGGATCTCGGTGGGCACTAGTGCACGTGGGATCCTATATCCCCCCTTCCAGCCCATACCCACCCCCAGGAGTCGCCTCAGACTTACGCCAGCTAAATAGCCAATGAGTCTGAGGAGACTCATTGGAGACCAGGCAGCCTACCGAGATGTAAGTAAAAATGTTTTTTACCTACCTCTCCTGGTCTGTCTGGCCCTCCTGCATCCAAGTGTGCTCCAGTGGCAGAACTGCAGGCTATGGGCTGGTGGGGGACAGGATTGGGCAACTATCCAAAACTGGTTAAGTCCTCCTTCCAGGAAAGATTATAAAATCGACTTTGATTGACATGAGCTTCCCTGTGAAACAAGTGGGAGAAATAACCCACAGCAGGTTACCATCCATCCACTGAGGTAAAGAAACTTTCCCAGGAAGTCCAGTCTTCCATCCCCAACATTCTCCAGACTTCCTAGCAAGTGAGGGATGAAAATTATTCACAATTCCTTCATGGCTATGTTCTTCCAGTGCTTCTCAAACTTTTTAGCACCGGGACCCACTTTTTAAAATGACACTCTATCAGGACCCACCTAGCTTTTCAAGACTTTTTTTTTTTAAAAAAAAGGTCATCTAGAAATAAATAAATAAATGTATTTATTTACAAGAGCTCAGCTGCTTTCAGGGTAATTAGCAGCTATCTTGCAAACTGCAGGAGCACAGCTCTTTGACGGGCAGTTAGTAGCTATCTGATTTTTTAATAGCCTCAGGGCTTGTGGTAGTTACTTATCTGAGTTTTCCATCACCTGGGACCCACCAGAAATCAGGTCGCGTCCTATAAAGTGGATCCCGACCCACAGTTTGAAACACTGCTTTAGACAACGTCAGGAGTTGCTGCCACTTTATTTGAGGAATATAAATGTTCAGTTTAGTACAATATCACACACACATGACAGTGAACATCAAAATGAGAGGTAATACAACACCTCAGGGCCGCTTAGAGTATAGGAGGAAGAATCTGGTAAATCCAATCAAGAAAGGTGTTGGTAACCCTCAAAATGAAAGGCCTTTGAGTAGTAACTTCCTGAAGTTTATCAGATAACTTTTAAAAATGTGTGTTTTAGATGCAATTTTAATATTAGTATTTAATCTTCATTATCAGAAGAGATTATCATTGGTTTGATCTTTAAAATATTAAAGCTTGCATTAAAATATTCATAGTAAAGTACTTTTATTTTGTTCATATTAAAATGTAACGTTAAACTGCCTTACTTCTTCCAAGAAATAGATTGCAACTCTTAAAATCTTCATTTTACAACCGCATTTATTTTTAATGGTAAACATTCAAGCAAAAAGAAAAAAAACTACTATATAATTAACCAACACTGCTCAACTGCTATTTCTAGAACATTCTAAACATAGAGAAGAAACTATTTACCTAAAAAACATGGGATTAGTTTCAAAGAAGGAATGCTTTGGAGAAATGAAATCCACATCTGTTCACAGACAATTATCAAAAATGGGAAGAATTTGCTTAATGAATTATTTAGTAGCCCAAATTGTTCACTTTGGTGTGGTACTTATATTCTATTTTATTCCTCAGCAGAACAAGGTTATTGAGGAAGTCCTCACAGCCTTTTCAGAAACACAACTCCCAGTCCTATCATAACAAAGTTTCCTGAATGAACTGTGTAGTAACAGAATTATAGTTAGTAAAAGTTTAATTGCAACTGGCAGCTTACAGCTGGGTAAATTCACCAAGTCGTATGTTCCAAAATCTTTCTCCATTTCAGTGGGGCTTGCAGTCATTGCTGCATAGCAACAGGGCATTGTAGATTGTGCCTGGCTCCAAATTGACTAAGACTGCAATCCTATGCACACTTACCTATTAGTAAGCCCATTGAAGATAATGGGACTTACTTCTGAGTAGACATGCATAGGATAGGGGCTTGTGTTCAAAAAGTAAGCTTGTTTACATGTATCTTGCCACAGGGTCAGAGGCGTCGTTAGGGGGGGCAGTGGGTACCAGGGGGGGCAGTGGGTGCCATGCGGCAGGGGGTGCTACGCGGCAGGGGGGTGCACTTGCCTCCGGAGTTGTTGTCGCCGAGTCACCGCCTCCGCCTCTTTTTTCTTCTTTGTTGTTCCGTCAGCGAGATCGGCCCGCCCAATCTGCCTCATTGAAAGGACCACCAAGGTGGCTTACAGTAAGTACTAAAACAATCTAACAATGAAAACAATTTAAACAAAACCAGAGCACAGCGACTAAACAGAAGCAGAGCACAGCCAACAAAACTAGAGAAGCAATTATAAAAACTGAAGCTACAACACAGCACTTAACAAAAAGCCAAACAAAGCAGGAAGATCTTCACTGCCTTCTTGTAAAATAGCGGTGATTGAATCAATCAGACCTAACGGGGAAGGAAGTTCTACAGCCTGGGCATCACTACCAAGAAGGCCCTGTCTCCACTAACCACAAATGTAGATTTACTCCAATGATGAAAACCAGTTAAACTAAACCACTAAATTCAGAGAGTAATTAGGATGAAAGAAAATTAGGAACCATCCCTCTTTCAACCAGGTAGTTCTGACATATATACTGAAGTAGAAGAAACCACCAGCTCCCATCCTGGTAATGTGAGTACTGTACCATCGATCAAACAGATTATATAGTTCCCTAAAGGGCCTTTTAGAAATTTTAGAACTTCCTAGAAATATTTTATTCTTGCATTTCATATAATGCTTTAGAGTTCTATCTGCATAGCAAGCCTTTTAGATGGCTTGATGATGCCATCAACACATGAGCTCCTAGAGATTTGTGTTATCATATTTTTTTATTTCAAAACGAATAGTTGTCCCCAAACCATCAAAAGCTATTTCCTCAAAAGGTGTGGTCAACCATTACGACAAAACGTCTAGTGATCTCGAGCATTAATTATCCATTGAGACATTCCAATATACAAATAAAACAAACTAACACATAATCTCTTGGTTCTTTTTAATTGTCCTGATTAGCACATTACTTTAATAATGTCTGTGATATTTGTCTTGGGAAAACAGAGACTGAATCCAAAGTCTTTGATCTGAATGTTTATGACTAGGATGAAGTTCAAAATGTTATGGAAGAATATAAAATAAATTAATTGGGACTGCATGGAATATAAATGTTGTTGTGCTCCCCCCCCCCCTGCAAAATTCCATGAATAAAAATTGAACTGAAAGGAAAGTGAAGGTTTTCTTTATTTATTTCAGTCTTTACCCACCCACCCCCCTTTGCAACTCTACAGCTATGGTGGGCAAAATGATTGCTGTGTGCGTCTCAAGAGAATATTTAGTTCATTTTTTTCAATCATGTAAATCTCATTTGCTCAGACATCTATAACCAGGCAGAGGTTGCTTAAAATAATTTACATTTCAGTTTTCAAAAGCATATGAAGTGGAAAACAGTTTTGTGACAATAAAATGTTATTAGCTAAGCTAAGTGTAATTTACAGTTAATATATTAAAAAAATCTCAGTTCACTTGATTCTATCTGATAAAGCTGGATGAGCAATATATTAATATAATAGACCTGCAAAGTGGCTGACACTGTTTATTTAACATTTTACCCATTACACATCAACAGGGGGGGGGCTTTTTGTGCAAAAGAAAGTGAAATTCAGAATTGACGGTTATTAATTTGGCAGCAAGGTGATTTAACTCATTTTAACACAGATGAAAGTCAAAATCCAATTAAACTTGACTTCCTAACTGAACTGTGTGTCTTTGACAAATGGGTGGGCAAAGACTTCTAATATCTGAATGGACCATGATTATGTAGCAACAAAATCAAACTGGTTCATACAGTTTAAATTTTCAACCAGGATATAGAAGGCATGCACCTTTAATGGAAAAAAAGACATGACATTAGCCACTGTGAAAGATGCACAAACATTTTAAACAGCTGAGTTTTCTTGAAATACACATGGAAACAGGGGTCTGATTCTTTCTTAATTCAGTCATCTACTGCTGTCATAGCAGCTTCTGGTCAAGCTTGAATGTGCGTTCTCTACGAACACCATCAAGGGGGTCATTCGAAAATTACAACCGGTATTATCTGTAGTAACCTAAATCACTTCTGGTACAGGAAATCAATTGCCACCACCAGACTTCTTCTGTTATAGGGACAGAGTTCCAAATTTTTAAGAAACCTAGCAACTACAACATGTGAGGCAATTGGGAGAGGTTACGGAACTAACCAATTACATCTTTTAAAACTTCTGGGAAGAATACTCAAGACACACATTGGTGCTTTGTCCAGTATATCCTACCATCTGTAAACAGTCCCTAATTGCTCTCAGGGCAGATGAGGTCAGCAGTTTGAAAAAGAAGCCCAAACACCTTTGCAGTACATCTGTTGAACAATATAAAACCTAAGTATCTCAATTTATGTTACATAAACTGATTTTTCTGACTATTGAAAACGTCGAGTGTTAGTGGTGCAATTGCTAACCTACCACACACACACACCAAGCCCTTTTTTGAAAACTCCAACACTACTACAAATCTGGAATATCACAGCAGCTTGGGCTCCAACTCTATACACATTTTCCGGTGAGTAACAACACAATCCGATCCAATTTACACCACCGGTGTAACCAGCGGTGCAGTGAGAACGGGAGGCCCCAGAACGGAAAGGGGATTCAAATGCCCTCTAAAGGGGGATTCAAAGGGGATTTAAATCTCCCCTCCAAAGTCTCCTGCCCTGCCCTCTCCCGCTGGTTACACTGGTGGTGTAAGTTGGATAGGATTTAAGTCCCAAGTTGGATAGGATTGCACTGTAAGTCCCATTGATCTCAACAGGAGTTATTTCTGAGCAGACATGCATAGGCTTGCACTGTACGAGAACACTAGAAGCTGAAACAAAGATCTTGCTCATTCAGATCTTTTCCCGGTGCAGTGTCCAGCCTAGTTTTAAATATCTTAGAAGTAGAATCAAATAGAACAATATCTATACAAAATTGTGCGTCTAGAAATAGAACTATGCCACATCCGCTGTAGCAGAAACCGAAGTAGTTTTGATGACTTCAAACCTCACCATGAATTATGAATTACAGCAGACATAATTCTGTAAAACAAAAATGGCTATCACTGTTTGAAATGTATGCTGCTCCAGCTAATGGTACATTAGAGAAAATAAAGGAAGCAATGGTTCAATTGGATTAAAATGGTGGCAACAAAATAATTATAACTGGACAATCTAAAATTGCTTTATTACAGGTGATGAAGTTGCAGCTAAACTTGCATCTACTACTAGTACGGCTTGTGGGATGTTTATTCAGCAGAATTAACCACCATGTAGGCCTTAAGGGGCATGGCAACCCGCGGTGACGACAACGGCGCGCCTGGGATCGCACCGCCGCCGCCACCGCTGCTCCCGGGATCGCCGTTTTTACCTTCATTGGTGGGCAGTGGGTGTCCCTCAGGGGTTGCGGGGAGCCTGCGGACCCCTCCGCAGGCCTCCCCAAGCGTCAGAGCAGCGCTCCAACGCGATCGCAACTGACTTCCGGTTTTACGCGAAACCGGAAGTCAGTTGCGATCGCGTTGGAGCGCTGCTCCGACGCTTGAGGAGGCCTGCGGAGGGGTCCGCAGGCTCCCCGCAACCCCCGAGGGACACCCACTGCCCACCAATGAAGGTAAAAACGGCGATCCCGGGCGCAGCGGTGGCGGTGGCGGCGCGATCCCAGGCGTGTCATCGCCACTCCTGGGAAGGCCCCGCTGCTACTTAGAGCAGTGTAAGGCCTTCCCAGGAGTTAGGGAACCTCTGATGTAGGCTCTTGAGTGCCCAGTTCACATTCATCACAATTATGAAACACCTCTTGATTCATACTGTAAAACAAAATTAGTTAAAAAGCAGAGACAAATATGAGAAATCACTGCCCATGCTATTGTTTCAAGGGCACTTGGCTTGTGATGTAACAGGGTAAAGCTACAGCCTCTCGTTATTGAGGTGATTCTTTATGACTTTCACTGGAAGCTACCTTATGCTGAGTCAGACCATAAGTAGATGTAGCTCAGTATTGTTGTCATTGACAGATAGGGGTTTTCTCAGCTTCCAGGCAAGATTTTTTTTTTCTGTCCTACTAGGAGATGCTGGGGTTTGAATCCGGGACTTTACTCCGGTACGCCCCAATAAACACATGAGTATAGATATGGGTGAAAAGGGTCACTTTATTGAAAGTACAGAAAGAGCAAGACGTAGATAGACAGGAGATCTACAGGCTGGGGTCAGGGTGTTACACGCGCACATGAGAAGCGCTGCAGCGGGGGCATACATCCTAAGGACTGCCCAGGGCTGAGTTACAACCCTGACTCTGAGCCGTCACCTCTCCTCTGAGAATGCCAGCCATCCACGCCGACCCCTAGTGGGTCAGGACAGCAGGAATTGCTGCACCGCTCTGAGCCGGCAGGCATCTAGGGCAGCTCACGTGATCCCAGTCAAGCCCCCCCCAGAAGCCCCTGCGCCGGAGGGCAACTGGAGATGGATGTGGGGGGATGCATCCCTTAACCTTGCTGCCCTCGAGTTCACTCCCTCAGCCCAGCTTCCAGCCTTCTTACCCATGACCACCAGCCACCAGGGAGGGTCAGCCTCGAGCTTGGCCCTCACCGCCCCGACAGTGACAAAAGGCACTGAAGGCCAGCCTACAGATCTCCCAGAAAAATGTCATTACCCTTCTCAGAGAGATGCACACCATCACCCCTAAAAAGAGGAATAGAGGAATGGACGATGGCAGGGTGTCGGATCACCAGGCCGCTGCACTGCAGAATTTACCACCCCACAGCATGGTTAACCTGCTTGCGGACCCTTTCCAGTCCCGGGATACTATGATACCTAATCGGAGCTGGGTCCCGAGTGGACAAGATGATGCTCTTTTCCGAGCCCAAAACACTATCGAGTGACCGCAGATTAATACTTGGCTACCTGAAAGAGGAATATAATCATGTGACAAGGAGCACAACAACCGTGAAGATAAACATGTGCATACCAGAAAATAGAAGTTAGTACAGGCTGCCCCCAGCCAGGGTGGGTGGGGCACTCGAATCACTGTCCGTAGGTAGGCACCAACGCCACCTCACTTCCGGATGTATCTTTTGTAGGCGGATGATTGCCATCGACAAATCCGTTGAATGACTTGCGCAGCTAAACCCAGTGATGCGGCAGTGGTGGCTGCCCCAATGCGCAGTGAATGCAAACCATAGTCGTTGGGTGTGAGCCCCAAGGCTTCCAGTGCCTTAGAAAAAAGGGCACGAAACTGAAACTGAGGCAGCTGAGATCCGTCCTGATGCTGGAACAGCGCCCTGCTCGTAGCGGGAGACAACGCTACATACCCTTCCATAGCTGTCACAGGGCAAATGGGCAGGCCAAGCACTCTCCTTAGGTGCACCTTGTGTCCCAGGCCACGTTGGTCCGTCTTGGATCTTTGAAGCTGCAAAGTAACACCTTCCTGCCACAGGGTTAAGTCAGCCGTCTGGAGTGCCCGACCGGAGGTATCCTCCTTCCCTCGGGCCAGGAACTCACTGGGACGAAAGGCCCCAAAGAAGGCCACAAATAGAGCTGCCCGGAACAA
This sequence comes from Plestiodon gilberti rubricaudatus, assembly GCA_026170595.1. Classification (NCBI taxonomy): domain Eukaryota; kingdom Metazoa; phylum Chordata; class Lepidosauria; order Squamata; family Scincidae; genus Plestiodon; species Plestiodon gilberti. Next base: position 47,249,335 of record JANXHW010000002.1, read on the forward strand.
CGCGAGCTCGAAGGAAGAGCTGCACAGCCCCTGAAATGTCAAAGCCACCACCCCTTCCAGGATCTCTGGTGTAATCGGACGCCTATGGTCCGGCACAGCTGGAGCATTGTGCATGCAAAACACATACTCAAAGCACCTCCACAAGAGTCTTCTGTAGTTCAGCTAACTGAAATAGAATGGAGCAAGTTGCAAAGTTGTGATCTCAGAATTACTGATGAGTGGGGTTGGCACTGAATTTTCACACAAATTGAAATTAGAAGCAAATTTCAGAGTATACTAAACATGAAACATCAGAGAACTTTTGCAAATGAGTTTCTTTAAGACAACTGCAATTTTCCAGAGAGTTCAAGCACATTGAAACTGATTATGCAAACTCAAGAAAAGAAAAAGGAAATTGTGACAAACTATATGACAGGCATAGTTCCTGTTTCTTCCTTTTCCTTCTTGGATTTTCAACATGTTATTGTTACTGAAAAGAAGCTGAAGGAAGTCAAAAATTGTAAATGAAGAAGCAAGGAGAGAAATTAATGTTGTTTGTTTTCTATTGTTTATCAACTCAAAATTGCTTCCCCCAGCAGCTTTTCTCCCTACAGAGAAAAAAGTGCAGGTATTTTTTTCAATTTTTCCCATGAGAGAAAAATGAGCCTGAGGCTTATTTTGAGTAGAAAATTTCAGGAAGGCACAGATTTAAGTAACGATCCCACTAACAGTTTTCAGCACCTGATTTCAGCTTCCTGTGGTTAATTTTCATTAGTAAAAAAGTATCATGGTACTTCCTGTCATATGTAGTTTAGTTGGTATAAAGGACATCTCCTTTTGTTTAAGAATGATGACTGGCTGCATGATGAAATACATTCCATCTAGTTGTATTCAAAAACCCTTTTATCGCTGTTCAGATGACTAGAATCAACCTACAGTCCCACATCTCTTCTTCTCTTACAAATAATGTGTTGTAATGCAAAACATGTGACATCACATGATGACATCACATGATGTCATGGTGATGCAACTTCCCCTGCCCCTGTTCGACTTCACTGGCTTTCATTCACAGAATCTGACCTCTCTGAACAAAGACTCTTTGCACAACACTGACTTTCTCATCGATTTGCTACGGCAAGATGTCTATGAGCAGATAATAATCCATAAAGCCATTACACAAGACCCAATAGCAAGCCAATGTTGTTGTTGTTGTTGTTGTTACTTGGCAACTTGCTTCAGAAACACAGAAGTTTGTTCGTTAGCTTATTCACTGACTACGTTCTTTTTTTGAAAATTACTCCCCCCTCTCAATTCAAACTAGTAATAGCTGTCATAGATACAATGAAAAATTGCTGTAACATCATTATCTCTTAATTGAGTCATCAAGGAGGTCACATCTTGTGCTTGCTTAGTTGGTTTTAAACACATGGCATTTTCATGGCTGAACAGTCAAACACACACACACACACACACACACAGAGAGAGAGAGAGAGAGAGAGAGAGAGAGAGAGAGAGAGAGAGAGAGAGAGAGAGAGAGAGAGAGAGAGAGAATGAATCAAGCTTTACTGTTCTTCCATACTCTATCCTTACCTCAACTCCTATATTTATGATGTGACTTTGGATTTATACAGTCAGAAATATGGATAGGCTATGCTTACACACACACACACACACACACACACACACACACACACACACACACACACACACATATCCCTAGAAGCACTTCTTTCTGTCAGACATGGCCCTTCCTAACTTTATAGCCTAGCTATTGCCATAACTAAGGGAAACTGAGGGGACTGGTTTTCAGAAGAGTGGAAGAGACTCTGGAAAATGATGGTAAACCTAGTGTACATATGGCCACATATAAATGAAGTATCAACATCAGTGGGCTGGTTCAGTTCATACCTTTACCACCTGTGTGCACATCCTGACCGTTTCTCTCACTTCCTTGCTAATTTCTCCAATCATGCAGGAGTAGTTTGTCTGAACTCTTCCTCTGTGTGTGCTGCTAAACCTACCTTAAAATTTGGTTTAGCCACATGTGTAGAGTTCAAGCAACTGCTCACGTCACTTCTGGGTTTGCGGGGAGGCAATTGGCTGCCCTTGCTTTTGGCTCCGAATGCTCTGAGCCAAAAGCTAGGGCAGCCAATCGCCTGCTGCCTCCACGCACCCCCCTCTCCTCCAGCTGATCATGAGTATGACAGGCGGCATGTGGAGGCGATCGGCTGTCCTTGCTTTCAGCTCAGAGAGCTCTGAGCCAAATGCTAGGGCTGCCAATTGCCTGTCCACCTCCATGTGCCCTCTCTCCTCCAGCTGATTGTTAGGAGGAGAGGTGGCGAGCGGAGGTGGAAAGCAATCAGCTGCTGTTTCACTTTTGGCTCCAAGTGCTCTGAGCCAAAAGTGAGAAGGCGTGGCTGGGGTGGTGGTGGCAAGAGATAATTTCACCCTCCCTTGGCATTGCTCCTGGGGCAGCTGCCCCTCAGGCCCCACCCACGTTACACCTCTGACTATGACACAGCTACTAACTAGGACATTTGCAGCTGAAAAGAGGAAGAAATGTAACAAGTCCAATTTTGGAGGAATGCACAATAATACTGGGAGGCCACGTACTGTATGCATTGGCACAATGAGAAGCCTAATAAATGATTTTGAATTCCAAGAAATAAAGTCAAATTATGGAATGAGAGTACAAGAAAAATATACTCAAGGACACAATAGCTCTTAGTAATGAGCTTGCACAATCATGTTGGTAATTTTGCTTTTCATATATTAGGACATTGAATGCAAAAACAACCTGGGTGGCCAAAGTTCAAGAATTCTATTACTGGGCATTTATTCTATACCCCATTGTTGCTTGCCTGTAAATGTTTTCAAGGTGAAAAAAAGTCTTTGGGGAGTCTGAAATGTTCCTCCCAGATGTCCTAAGTAACTTTCCCTGCTGTTCTTCACCACTGAGACTGTTTTCTCTCTTTGCTGCTGCATCAATACCATTTTTAACCAGTTTTCCCTGTCCTCAGAGTAACCCAGCCAATCTCGACAACATACAGCCCATCGGATCTGGCTATATGATGACATCACAAGTCAGTTCAGAGTGAGGACAATGCTTCATGCAGACTCACCTGAAAAATTGTAGCATGTGTAGGTATGTTTTGAAACTGATAAAATGTTAGGTGAAAAGAATCTGCTTCTCAGTTCAGTCCTAGTAGCTGGAGAAAGGATAAAACAATCTGTTAACCACCAGCCCTCAAAAAGAAGACTAAACAGCTGACTTGCAGTATGTTTGATATTAAAATGACTGCACAGTGTCACACATTCATTTAAAAATGAATGCCACATTGATTAATTAGACTACCAAAGGGGAAAAACTGATCCTTTATTTGGGGGTGTTTTGACTTCAGCGTGACTATGAAGCATATTTTCCCCTTCCTCCCCCCCCCCATCATAGCAATATGCAATATGTTGTTTACAGAATAAACAAAACCTTGTGTAATGTCTGGCAGTTCTGCTGCCACAAATGAAAGTTTTCCATCTGTGCAAAATCTAAAACAGAGACAAATATTTAGAAAGGCAGCTGATAACATTTAATGGCTGATTCATTCACTGTAGTACCTTATTATAATTTTTCTTTACTGGAGTTACTGTCAAGCTGGCAATGACATTTATGGGCGTTGTGGGCTTTATTGACATTCTGTTCTATGATTGATAGCATAGCAACATGTTGGTAGAGGGAGGATAGTCTACATATTATAGGCTACGGGCTACACAAAAATAGGGCACACAGAGATGTTCTTCTATATGATGGTGAAACGGGCATGGCAAGTGTGCATGATGTTTCAGAATAAGAAATCAGAGACAGAAAGTGGGAACTCCACATAGGACTCCTCCACAACTTATGCTCTTAAGGTTTGTTTGTTTTTTAAATCATTTTGATCCATTTTCATGCAGTTCTGGAATCCTTCTCAGATGAGTGCAATAAAAATTCACTTCATTGAAATGACAGAAAGTGGATAATGCTCCAGGACTTTCATCACATTAGTACCCTTCTCATGGTACAACAACCCCAATAGAGGACAGGAGAGTCACTGATTCTATAGCAAAGTCACTAATACAACATAGTACTTCCCAATATGATATGAAATATGTATCAGGGTATAATCAGGGGTTTTTATAGAGTGAATATAGAGCTGGATCTTTAGCTGGAACAAATCAATATAGAAGAACAACCACAGAGGATCTGGGACTATGGAATTTTCCAGGCACTGTGAAGGGGTGTGGTGTTTTTTTTAATGCACATATGTTCTTTCTCCTGACCCAAACACAATAAAATACAAAATAAACCAACCATAATAATACCACACAAATTTCAAGCCCATGTTGCACAAATTATTCTCAATCAAAGCGTGTTCTGAATTAGAAGTCTATACGGTGCAACACAATGGGTTTGCATTTTGAGGGTTTTTTTCTTCTTTTTCAAAAGGCAAATAATATGGTAGGAGCAGATATAACTTTCTGATATAACTGAGAGCCCAATCCTATCCTTCCTCCCCCCCGCTGATGCAGCCGTGCCAAAAAGGTATGCGCTGTATCGTGTGTGTGTGTGTGTGTGTGTGTGTGTGTGTGTGTGTGTGTGTGTGTGTGTGTGTGTGTGTGTGGATCGGGAGACTTGGGAGGGAATAGCGGAATTCCCCTTACACTTCCATAAGCCTCCCATTCACCAATGAGTCTCCTCTGAACTGTGCCAGCTAAAGAGTTGGTGCAAGGCTGACGAGATGAAAGCGGCAGGGAGCCCCCAAGCGGAGGGGATAGGATCCAGTGAGCACCAATGCCACCAGATCCACCCCCTCCTGCCACCTCCCTTCCCTCTGTTACTTCCCCTTCCCCACCCAGTTTTCCCCCTCTCCGCCCCCACTGCTGCCTTACCTAGTCTGGCTGGCCTGGCAGGGTCCAGTGGAGGAGGAGTAGCGCTGCTGCATCTTGCAGCAGCGCGGACATAATGGCCACCCACGGAGAGCTCTGCCGGGAGCCATTTTAAAAGTCGTAATGGGCTCTGCAGGACAGCCCAAACCGTAATAGGAGAGCAATGTTGTCTCTCAAATGGTGATGCATTTTTTTTCTAGATTCTGAAAGGGGCTTCTATACATTTAAGAGTTAGATAAAATTGCATGCTGATCAAATGCTCAAAGTCATAGGTGATGACCACATTGGTCCATTAGAAGACTAAATCTACCATCTAAAGAAAAGCAATGTGGTTATCAGGACCAGCCAAAAAGTAACCAAATATAAAACAGTAAGGTTTTGAGTTCCTCAGAATATTTCATCAGTCAGATGGTAAGCAAAAGGACAGTGGCAGTCAGGAGGGGAGAATGCTATAGGAGCCTTAATTGTTAGTAGGTTGTAAAATCTAAGATGTTATTTAGAGGTTTTCTTGAAAACTTGGATTAGTTTCCATTAAAACTGTCACTCCTATGAAATCCCTTAAAGTTAGTGGAGCCCTCTGAGGGCATAGATCCCTATTGTCAAAATAGGAACCGGCCAACTGTTCCTGAACAACACGTTTGAGCCAGTATTTAAGAATACATCCAACGCAATCCTATGCTCATCAACTCAGAAGTCCCATTGATTTATTTCAATGGGACTTACTCCCAGGCAAGTGTGCATAGCAGTGGTTCTCAAACTGTGGGTTGCGACCCACCATTGAGAACCAAAGCTGTCCCCTGCCACCTTAAGGGACAAGGACAGCATGGTGGCAGCAGCGAAAACTGGAAGTGCAAGAAAGTCACCGGGTTTTGGCAATCCGAAGATTGGGGACGCCTGCAGGGGGTCGTGCAGGCCTCCCTGAAGCTCACCCAAGTCCCGGTAAGTTCCAAAATGGTGATTTTGGGCACTTTTTCGGCCACAGCGGTGGCGATCCCCAGGGATCGCCACCGCCGTTGGCCCTGCCCCTGCCCCTGTAAACACTCGGAGTTCTCCCCGCCTTGCGTGGAGAACTTTGAGAACCACTGGTGTATAGGATTGCAGCTATTGTTATATAGTTCCCCCAAAGTGCTTTGAATGCTGTTTACCTTCAACTGTTTAGCTTTTCAATGAAGAAGATAATGTGCGGCAGAAGAGGAGGGGGAAAAAAACACAGGTTACTTTGTCAATCCTATAACAACATTGCTAATACCTAGCTTAAAAAAAAAATCCGAAATATCTCTTTGACATTTTCCTTTCATTAAAGAGGGATAAAACCTCATCACTAACACTAATCTACAAATAATTCATATAAAATGTTTCTAAGGCTGTATTTAGTCTAAGGATGTTTAACAGATGAGTTAGCCAGGCTTGGCAGCAATTAAATATTTCGCGAGCTGAGGTAACCTAGCCATTGTCCAGTCCAGCAACTGATAGATGTCAGATTTGATGGTTGAAACAAAAATGATGAAAAAGCCAATAAATGTTTTAATCCTTTAAACAGCCACACAGTAACGTACCATAGCAACATAACAATTGCAATAGATTAAAAGACAGCATTAGGACATGCATGTTGAGTCCCCAAATATCCTTTGTTTTGTTTTCTTCTGTTTGCTCTTAACGAAAGACACAGTTCTCTTAAGATGAAAAAAAAAAAGCAAGTCATACGATCCTTCTGCTGAAAGCATTGTGAGTGTAGGCAATGTAAGCACTTGGCTTTGCAATTACAGAATCAATGTAGCCATTTGGCTTGGCACCCTGTTTTTCAATTCTGATCTAAAACAAGTGTTGGTATAGTGCAGGGATATGGATCAAGTCTCTGAGTCAAGTCCCAAGTCTCTGACTCCAAGTCTCAAGTCTTTGGTTGCGAGTTGCGAGTCCCTATCTATTTAATGGGGAAAACGGGTTTAAACCTGAATAAAATTCAACTTGTTGTAAAAGGCTCTTTTTTCCCTTATTTTATTTTATTCAATTAACATTTCATAACAATCCATAACAGTAAAATAAATAACATTCTGACATCATTTCCTTATACATATAACAGTACATATAGTTATAATCTTAATAAATAAGTGACCAATATACCAATGGATTATTGGTATATATATATATATATATATATATATATATATATATATATATATATATATATATAAAAGACTTGTTGTAAAAGGCTCCAAGTCTCAAGTCGAGTCTTTTGAGTCTTTTACAATCGCCGAGTCAAGTCCGAGTCTAGTCACTGACACGACTTGAGTCCGAGTCAATAGACTCAAGTCTACATCACTCATATAGTGTTTTGGTTTAAGTTGTATTTGTTGGTATATTAGTCCCATTCTCTCTTCCTTCAGATCCTTCCTCAAAGCCCATCACTTCCAAAAAACCTCACCTCAACTGAAATGAGACATGAGTATGTGTAGAAAAGTTGGACATTTACACATATTGATCTCCTGTTGGTTTTTTGTTCTCCTTCTTTGGTCTTCTCTATGGTTGAAATGTAGACTGTAAGCACCTCAGGGCAGGAACTCTTCAATTCTTTGTTTTTGCTTACATCAGTCTTGGTAGATTTGGCTGAGACTTTCCCTGTCCAACCAGCCCTATGTGATTAATACCATGCACACTCCCGATGCATGTTCTCGTTCCTCCCCTTGCTTTCTGAGGAGTTTTCTTAGTTGCATGGAGAGGCAATTCGTCCAAATTGGCCAGCTATGCATGCTGTTAAACCTGCTTGACAGTTTAAAACTTTAATCACCTGCTAAGCATAATTCAAATACAACCAAAACCAATGATTTGAAAACAAGATAGAGTTAATGAATTTGGTTTTAAACATCTGGCTGTAAAATAGTAAAACTTGTGAGTTTGGGTAATAAGATTTGTAAGTTTTGGTAGGACTGTAAATAATGTATTTCAGTGATTCTCAAAGTTCTTTCTGCAAGGCGGGGAGAACTCTGAGTGTCTGTGTACGTGGGACCAGCATCAGCGACGATCCCGGTTTGCCGCCGCTGCGGCCGAAAAAGTGCCCAAACCCGCCGGTTTTGGCCTTACCGGGGCTTGAGGGGCTTCGGGGAGGCTTGCGCGACTGTCTGCAGGCCTCCCCAATCTTTGGATTGCAAAAAAAAAAAAAAAAAGAGGCAATTTTCAGGCACTTTTTCCAGAAGTGCCGTCACCGTTTTTTGCCAATCCGAAGATTGGGGAGGCCTGCAGATGGTTGCACAGGCCTCCCCGAAGTCCCTAAAGCCAAAGTAAGGCCAAAACCGGTGATTTTTGGCACTTTTTTGGCCGCAGCGGCAGCAAACCCCGGTATTGCCGCCGCCACCACGCTGTCCCCGCCCCTTAAGTGGGCAGGGGACAGCATTTGTTCTCAATGGTGGGTCGCGACCCATCACTTTGAGAACCACTGACGTATTTGTTTTAATTGCCTTTCTGAAAAGAAATGAAAAGTACAGTTCTTTCTGTGCAAGAGATAATACAGTATATTAAAAAGTTCTGCAGGGGGTGGTCTTATTGTATTTCTCAATCTGCATTTCTCAAACTGTAGGTCGGGACCCAGTTGGTGGGTCTGGACCCGATTTCTGGTGGGTCCCACAGAGCTGCCAATGAAAACATGGGTGATGGAAAGATTATATAACTGCCTCAAGCCCTGAGGCTATTCAAAAATCAGATAGCTGCTAAGCTAATTGCCCTGCAAACAGCTGGGCTCCTGCAGTTTGCCAAGTTTGTGTAAATAAAGGGAGATAAATGTTTGAGCATCTTTTTTATGGTGTTTTTTTTTCCAAGTCTGTCAATGACAGGTAGTGGGGGCAGGTGAAGGCTGGGTCACATAACTAAGCCCCTCAAGCCCTGAGGCTATTCATTAGGGCTGCCTCATTACAAGAAATGGACTGAGTTTTTTTGCAAATAAATAAAATATTACTTGTAAATAAATAAATAAATATTTCTTTCGAGATCACCTTTTTTAAAAAGTCTTACAAGCTAGGTGGGCCCTGATAGAGTGTCATTTTAAAAACTGGATCCCGGTGCTAAAATGTTTGGGAACCACACTATATACCGATATTACAGGAAGTGTCTCACTATAAGAGTGAGAAATGGTGCCTGTTATATTATGACCCAGGTCACTCTGTACCCCCCCCCCCAAAGCACACAGATGTTTGTGCTCTAAGTCAACACTTAGAAGTTTTGCACATTTTCTCTTGCATTTTGATTATAATTTATTATTTACGGTTTAACTTGGAGTATGGTTGAACTGGTTTTGGGGCTGATATGGTATTTCTTTGGGATATATATTTTAGTTTGTAGTACGGACTGTTGTGAATAAATGTTAAAAGAAAATCTGTGTAATTTTAAATATATATATTAAACATGAACTACATTTGATCATCTTAGAAGCACAGTGTTTTCAATGACAGGTCCATGCTTGAGAAAAATCCAGGGAAAAAAATATCTGATATTAATTATGGAGAGAGGAAGAATATAAAACCACCACCTGTACTTAAACCTTAGAGAGATGCCACAAAATTCCTAAAACCATCTGTAACTTATTACTTTTAAAATCTGGTCACCTGCTGTTCTGTTTTTTAATGTCCTATGGAAGTAACAGCTCCAACAAAAGGGAACCACCAAGTGATTTAGCCTCTGGAAAGAAGTTAGACATGGCCGGTTGGTGGCCCTGCATCTGCTAAGAATTTATACTAGAATGGTGTAAAGCATGTCAATCTTGATGGTTACAATAGTAGAATTTAAATGCGGGGAAGCAGATGCTGTAATCTCAGGTATGCTGATGATGTTGTCCTTATCACGAAGACTGAGGAATCACTTCACCAGCCAGTAATGAGAGTGGCTGAAGCTCGTTTGGACGGAGACATCATGCGAATGTAAAAGAGACAAAAGAGCAGAAAAGGTTATTAGAAGAGACAACATTCCTAGAATAACACCAAATAGATATTGAGAAGTCAAGCAAGCGAGAGTTCTCTAATTAAGTTCTTCATGTATGAATAAGGACATTCTTTGAGTTATATTTGAATTAGCATTTTGATGTGAAGTAGACACAAACAAAGCAATTGAAAGAGGAAAAAAAGATTAACTTTTTAAAAAGTTTCTGGCTTGACACGTCCTCAAGTACATCCTCATGGAGCATTTTCATTTTGGCTCATTCTATTCTTTGTATTTGCGTAAAAATTCGCAATTTTGCAAAATTCACAAAAAAATTGTATATTTCGCAATATATTTCTAGATCAGGAAATATACATTTCCTGTGTTACCCATTTCATGTGTTACCCAATGCCCCTATTTGTTTTGGGATGCTCCTCACATCTGTGAGGAGGATCAAGAATCAATACAAGGAACGCATGGAGCCCAAGCCAGACTTATGTGCATTTTGTTCAAAGTTGATGCTAGGAATGCATCAAATCCAAACCAGGTTTTAAAGGACACTTTCTCACCACTCCCTGCTTTGCTTGGAGAAGCATGACGGAAATTTCTTAAAGTGATGGCACTTGCCTGGCTGCCTTACCTGGAATTGCAGGACATGCCACAAGCATCAGGATATCCTACCACTAAAGAAAGACGAAGTCATTTAAGCTAAGAAAGCAACAATGGATCTAAACCTCTGAGGTCTTCTAGCAAAATCTTATGCTACTTCCATTTCGTTACTACAGTCAGTAGCACTAAGGGTGCAGCAACCAAACTCATCTTTGCCCTAACTCATCTTTCATCTTTTGTTCCCTTTCCCGGGTGTAAGCTGGCCAGGGCCCTATGGACCTCCTCGGATGTACGCCAGGTCCAGACCTGGCAAACATTCAGGGAGGCTGTGTAAGACTGAACCGGCTTCGGAACGGGCAGAGGATATCAGCTGAGCATGCTGCCGATATCCCCGCCCTCTCCCAGCGTGGCCAATGGCCACCACCTGGCTGCCTCTGCCCGCCCTCCCCCCGCCCTTGCACCGACCGGTGCAGGACTTACCTCCATTGGCTGCCGCGGGTTCTGGAGAATGGTGGAGGGCTACCAGCCTCCACACCGGCAGCACTTACTCCAGAGTCGTTGCAAATGTGTTTTACGGCAAGGTTGCAAAGGCTTAGTGTGGCGGAGTGTGCGCTCTGCTGTTCTAGGACTTAGTGAGGATTGTGCTGTTAATGTCTGGGCACTGGGCAGGGTCACAAGGGAGAAGTTGCTAACAACCTTCTCTTTGTTGTATGCATGCACTTGCTGAGGAAAACAGAAAGTAAAATTCTGTATAGTATATTTAAATATTTTCTGAATCGGGCGGGGGGAAGAAAAGGTACAGCGAGAGAAATAGCTGTTCCCCAGTTTTAAAAGCCATCATTTTATCTTTATATCAAAGGCACCAGTCATAATACAGGCTGGCACCTTGACAACATAACAAACTGCTACCTACTCATAAACACAGCTGGAGAATTTGCATGCAGTCAGACCGCGCATACACAAGGCATAGCTTGCTGCTAGGAAGCTTGACAAGAAACTGTCTGTTTAAAATGGAAAATATTATGTATTTCCATACTATCCATTATTGACGAGATATCGGTTGTGCTTTTGGTTTTTTGGTTTTTAAAAGATCTATTGCAAAGTATGGAAACAGACGAAAATTGGAAGCTTGAGGGTAATGGGGGGGAGCTGTTATGAGGTGGCTGAAGTAGATGAGTGAACCTGAAAGAATTCTATAAATCAAAGCGTTCCACAGCATACAATTCATATTACTGGTACATTGTGTTTTCTAGCCCACGCCATTATGATGGTTCAGGATAGGCAGCAATATATTAAAATGCACATCAAATCTTCAATTCACACATTTATTTATTTATTTTGAAAAAAAATATTTCTATCCTACCCTCCTCCCTCCCCCTTGGGCAGGAGCCCAGAGCAGCTCACGACAAAACTCTAACAACAGTAATGCAAGATTAGTTAAGAATTAAAAGAAGAAAATCAAGGCATGACAGCAATAACAATACACCGAGCAACAAATATTTTTTTAAAAAAATCATTAAGACAGCAGAGATCAAAGAAGTAAACCAAAACAACCAACAGAGAAAAGACTTCTCACCCGTCAAAGCTAAAGAAAATAAATGGAGATGTTTACAATCATGAGCTGACTTCATTCATATCTGGTGGCTGTGCCCTATAATTATTCGTTATGGGAGAAAGCTAATAAGTGCCATCTCTATAATTATGTCAGCAAAACTGCCATTGGCTCCTCTAGTGATCCTCTTAGATTATATTGACAATCAGGTCAAATAAGACAGAATGATAGCTGCAGAAATGATTGCTACTCAAAGATGAGAGGTTCTTTTGTGCCGTCATTGAAAGCATGGTTGTTGAGCACTTGAAAAGTAGCTAACAGCGCAGTCTTATGCATGTCTACTCAGAAATAAGTCCCATTGTGTTCAATGAGACTTACTCCTAGGAAAGTGTGCATTGGATTGCAGTCTAAGATGACCAACAGTGCAATCCTATACATGTTTACTCAGAAGTAAGTCTCACTGTATTCAGTAGCTATTCCCAGGTAAGTGTGTATAGGACTGTAGCCTAAACTTGCGGAGTGCATTTGGCTATGAACATGAAAATGAGCGAACTCAGGAAGATAGTGGAGGATAGGAAGGCCTGGCGGGATATGGTTCATGGGATCACGAAGGGTCGGACACGACTTAACGACTGAACAACAACAACAACAAGCATTTGGCTAAGAGAAAGGGGGAAAAAACACCTTTTTGCTACTGACCTCCCTTTCAAAAGATGCCCAGTCTCTCCTAATTCCATCTTGGTTTCTTAGCAGACATTCCAGAAAGTTTTAGAAAAAGTTTTGAATTTTTTAAAAAGTGGTATATAAATCTTTTAAATAAATAAATAAATTTAAAAAATAAAGTCAGCCTCATACTATTTATATAGTAAGGACCTCATCAAGCATGGAGAAATTTAGAGGGGTTTTCAGTCACTTTCAGAAATAGGAAGAGAGGGAGTCAACTTTATCTCTAGTAGCAGCATGTTCCACATACAAGGCACCACTACAGAGAGGGTCCTCTTCCAGGTCATTGCCAACCAGGTTTCCGCTAAGTAAGGTCAATTAATATAGTAACATTTTAAAATCCTCTTACCAGCTTATCTTCAGTCGCATACACCCAGCTCACTGTTACTCTTGCAAGATTCACTCCCTCCCCACTCCCATTCCGCCATCTCCCATCCCTCTCACCTCTCCTTCTGGCTTACCTGCTCCAGTGATGCGCCAGCACTCCAGCAGCGCACTATTCAGCACGCTGCCAAAGCATACTTTATGGCTGCCAGAGCCAGAGCCCATTTATGGCATTGTGGAGAGTACGGTGAATATCCTCGATTCCCCCCCCCTTTTTTTTTTACCTGTTAGGGACCTTTACACCATTCCAAAGCCTCCTTTGATGCCTTAGCATCCTGAAACGGCTTCGGCGTCCTTCAAAGACAGTAGCTCATTTGCCTTCTTATGTCGTTGTTTACTGTTTGATCACCTTCTTCCCAATTGACCAGTAAACAAAGGACCTGACCTGAGTCACCTCAGTGGACCATGAAGCCCCCTGATTCCCAGGAGCAGGAAAAATCAGGTGATCCCAAGTATCCAATCCCACAAGTAAAGCAATGTTAATGCCCATGGTTAATAAAAAGGGGAGTCACACACCTTTTGTGCATTTGCCCAGGTTCAACATCAGGGGCATGTGATGCTCCATGGGGCTTGCCCACCCATCTTGCTAAAGTGTGGGTACAAGGACCAAAAGTGTGTATAAGCAGGATAAGAGAAGTACTCAAAGCAGTCACACCAAGTTTTATTTTATTTGCCATTCACTTGGAAGAGAGCAGGTTGCTACATCTCCCAGACTGACTGCCTTCTGCTATTGTCTTGTTTTAAGGGGGCCCTGAGAGGGAGGGAGGTTTCCACAAGATGTCTTTCCTCTTTTTTGATCTCTTCCTTTCCCTATTTCATGGCCAGTTTACCCAGTTAACAGAGTGAAGCAGGAAACATGGAGGTGGGTGCCAGTTGCTAATTGCTAGGTGCTGTGCCCATCTCGCCCTCTGTCTATCTTTACAGAGGGTGCCTTGAGTCTCAAAGGTGTGTGTGTGTGTGTGTGTGTGTGTGTGTGTGTGTGTGTGTGTGTGTGTGTGTGTGTGTGTGTGTGTCAAAAATCCATTTTTTAAAAAGCAATGCTAAGCTGTTCAGCATGCCTAAAGTAGGCATTTGGATCCAAGCCACAATGTTTCAGGAAAAGAATGACTTTGGCATCAATGAGTCAGAAATGTTGTTTTGCTGTGTTCTTTAAATAAAAATAACAACACTTAGGATCATACAAAGTGAAAGAGGTTGAATAGATACATCTTGATGCGCTGGGGCCATTAATCATTTACAGGAAGCATAAGTACGCTCCCATTAAAAACAATGGCATAATAGCTATTGATTGCAATGAGGGCAGAGTTAGATTCCAATCCATGAAAAAGATTTGCCTGCTGCCACTGAGAGTCTTCAACGTCCATGAACGCTGCAATAAATACATGCTGTGCGTATCACTTCAGAGGAGTGACTGGGAATATGCAATTGAAGTAGTCTCCAGATCAAGTTTAAAAATGCAAATAGGTTAAATACGAAAATGGCATGCAATCTTTCTAATTATCCTCCTTGTCGTTTTGCATGAACAGCAAAGGCCAATCAAACTCTTATATCGCCAAACCGAAAGTGACAGATCTACCGAGGGCCTTGCATGTTTCATCTTTTCATTCTTCCCTAAAGTTCCAAGTGAAATGAACTTATGGATTCCTTTCCCTTAGCTTAGCATGAAAGCCTTTATGTTGAAATTGTCTCTAAAGGAACCAACAGTTTTTAATGCAAAGTTCTTCCCTCAAGGAACAGGCTCTAATTTTTCATTTTTCTGAGGATAAAAATATTACTCTCTTAACATGAAAGTTCTATCTTTTCTATTGCTGAGGGGTAAAAAGCTGTGCAACCTTTTTAATATAGCCCAATTCATCAAACTGATTCTTTCTTGCTCTAGGTTATTTCACATTGATATTCCCTTTGGTTCTGCTGAGGTTTTAAATTAGGGTTTCATACATCTATGGAGCACAAATTATTTAGCTAACTATTACCTTTCATTTGTATTCATTATGAGTTGTATGACTTTATCATTGCTCAGCATTACTGCCGCCATAATAACGATATGCTTTATATTGCCATAGATGCAGAGATAAAAGTCTTTCATTTTGATATCAGCATCTTTTCTTTCCTAATCAGATGAAGAGGCAAAGCGTCAGTGTAAATAAATTGTATATATTTATCTAGGCATCTTTGCAGCATACACTGTTATTCAACCACTTCAGCAAAGCCACATATTTTCCTTTTGTTTTAACCTGCACAGTTCATTTGTAACCAGGCCTACAGATATCTGATGCTAATGATCAGCAGAGAGATCTCAAACCAATATAAGCTGCACAGACGTATGCATGGAGAATTTATTTTCCTTCCACACAGATTCATATGGGCATTGTATTTTCTGCAATTGATTTTTTCCCTTTCCCATTTTTTAGAATTTATTCTTCAACCATCACACTAAATAGTACATCCTATTGCTATTGTTTTAGAGGCTAGAGTCTGAAATGCTTCCTTTGTATTTTTTTTCTCTAATTGTGCCCTAAGCTAGGCAAACACAAATATGAGGCAAGTTCCTTCCAAGGAGGAGAATTCCTGAAAAGGTTAGAGGAATGTTTAAGGAGGTTCAGAGGGAACATTCCTGAATCTTGGGATCTTTTGAGCTCAGCGAAATTTGAAGGGCAGCAGTCTAAAGACTTCCAGTGCAATCCTAGGCACATTTACTCAGAAGTAAGATCCACTGTATTTAATGGGACTTACACCTAATGCGAAGAGAGGACTCTCTGGAGAAGATTCTGATGCTGGGAAAGATTGAAGGCAAAAGGAGAAGGGGAAGGGGAAGGATGAGATGGTTAGACAGCATCACCGATGCAACGAACATGAAAATGAGCAAACTTAGGAAGATAGTGGAGGACAGGAAGGCCTGGCGGGATATGGTTCATGGGATCACGAAGGGTCGGACACGACTTAACGACTGAACAACAACTCCTCCTAGGAAATTGCTGTCTATGCCAATAAAGAGAGACGTTCAGCCAATCTGATACCTAAAGCCTGTGATTCTATATCCAAGGCCAGCATCTCAGTTACATACTTGAATCCTGAACTCCTCAGTGGTGACCCTTTCTGCAGTAAGTTCAGGCCAGATTCCACAGAAGGCAATTACATGTACCATGAGGGTGGGTGCAAAACATTTCATCGAAATGAGGAGAACCACAGAGATCTGCTCAGGAAACATTTCTGAGCACTGCTTTTATGTGTCCAAAATCAATAATGGCTAATGCAGGCTCTGTAACAGAGCCCAAAATATCAAAAACTCACTGCATGGGCCGAGTTTGCTTACTAATAAGTAATCCATTGATGTGGATCTATGGTATCATTGACCCATGCATTGAACCAGAAGCCTCTGTGCATAAGCAGGGACTTCACAACTGGGACAGAATGTATTTTCAAATGTATCTTGCTCCCAAGTCTACTCATTCTCTATGGGTCTTCTAGACCTACTGCAGTTAGAGAGTAGCTCAATAAGCATTAGATATAGCTGAAATAGACAATCTAACAAGCAATGGAAGAGTTGACATGCCACTGAGTAGATTATGGTAGTTAAAAAAATGGAATTCATTCACAGTTCTCCCGAATATAAAATGTACTGGTATAATGATGAAAATAAATATTATCCTGTAAATGTGGATGTAAATAATAATAATAAAACCCTGAGATGTGGGCATAGTGTGCTAGTTGTCTAAAATAAATGCCAGTAGCAGCAATGGTAATGGATGGCCTTAGCTGTTACTAAGCATGTATCAAACATGCTTTGATCTTCCAACAGTGATGTCAGTCCAAAGGTAATTGGTGACATTCATTACTTACTGCATGTTATGTCAGTGACAAGGTTTCGAGCGCAATCCTGTGTAAGGATCTGGCCGGCGGCCCAGGGCCGGAGGTCTACTTGGAGGTCTACTCAGGGAAGGGGATGCCCGTCCCCTTCCCCGAGTGTAAACACAGGCCACCCCGACCGGCCTCCTCAGATTTTGACCAGCAAAATTGCTGGCGGAAGTCAGAGGAGGCTGTGTAACGGCCCAGACGCACGGCAGGGACCGGGATATGGCCGAGGCCATCCCCCACCCTCTCCCGGGCCAGCTGGGCCAATGCCCCCTTCCCTCGCCCGGCGAAACGCCATCGTACTCGCCGGATCCCCACTTACCTCGGCCAGCGGCCGCAAGGACACTCCGGTGCTGGATCAAGGGAGGCCGGCCTCTGCGCCGGCCTCCCTTGCTCATAAGTCATCGCAAACATGCTTTCCGCATGTTTATGACATCTCCTGGTGCCAGAATGCTCGTTCCGGCACCGGGAGCAGCCTCAGGATTGCACTGCCAATGTCTTAGATTCTAGAGTTCAATGGGCGCATGTTAACTTAGCTACAGCCTGGTGAAGCATTATAAATAGCAGAGAAGTACCAGCTGCCATTGATACATGGCAATTCTACAAAACGCTTCTAACCTTGCCACTTAGACAAACTCTAAATCAAAACACAGAGTATAAACCATTGTATGACGCGTAATAGCTATTCCATTATCCTACACAGTTCTGCAGTATTAAAGGGTGGTTTTTTTATTATATAACTTCTAAGCTCCCATTCTTAGGAAGTTAAATTCCTAATGCACCATATCCATGCATGTGTGTTGTTAAGCGGTTTTTTTTCCATGTGTGAAAATATCTGCATAATGTAGCTATTAAACATAGATGTATTTTTAAAAGCCCCAAGCATCAAATTGCCATTAAAACTAGCAAGAAAGTGAAGCAATGGAAAGTCAAGCCCCAGCCAATAATCTATTTTCTTGGAGAGAGAGGAACAAAAAGAGCTAACACTTCACTCCAGCAACTATCAAAAAGAAAAAAGCATTTGAACTAGAATAAATATAATAAAACTGTATTTGTTTGCAGAGTCTCCAGAGTTAACAGCACAGCGACTGAGCCAGAAAATCGCCAAGAAAATCATAATTCTTTGGTACTGTATAATGACCAAATAAATAAAATAGGCATAATGCTGAAAGGTGAACTTGATTATTGAGAGTGGGTAGGAAATAAGAAGGATTTTGGAAATCAGACTGATGATGTTGGTGACAGGAATCCACAGCTTTCATGTGCCCCACCTTCCCAAGCAGTGAAAAGTTCCAGGAGTAGCGCTAAAAGGTGTACAGCACAATCATATCAACTCAGAAATAAGACCTATTGAGTTCAACGGGATTTACATTTGTATAGGTGCATATATGTACATCCAGGTACATTTGCAACGTTCGTTTCTTTTTGTCGCTCGCTTTGGATGAGCAGGAGATGTATGGTGTCTTTGTAATATTTGGTCAATATACAAGCAGAGCCTAAGTGAAGGCAAGAAATCATTTCTGAAAAGCCCCCAACCCGCTTTTTTACGCGGTTCCCCAGAAAGAGGCTCTGCATTGCAAGGCAACTTTAACCTTTGGTTCATTCTTCCATCTCTCTCTGGGACTCTGCTGGCCCAAACCAATGTTAACCCATCGTTAGTACCGATAGGTTTAACTAACATCGTTAGTACCGATAGGTTTAACCCATCGTTAGTACCGATAGGTTTAACATTTATTTCAAAAATAGCCACTGCGGTGGTGGTGGTGAATCCAGACTGGGACTATTCCTGGGGTACTAATCCCAGTCTAGATGGGGAGGGGGCACAGCAGCTATTTGATAAAGAAAAAATATATCCTAGCAATAGAGGAGAGCAGTTGCCTCTGTTTGTATGCTGCCCAAAACATCTGGCTAGTCACTGTGAGAAAAGAGGTGAGCTCCATCCAAAGAATTAGAGGGGCCTTAAGGCCAAACTGTACACTATGTCAAATACGTCAGTGAGGCTTTTTTAGTCCATTGCCAAAACTGAGGGGCAGGTTTGCATAGAGGAACCTTGTTCTACCCTGAGTGATACTGAGGATTCAACCTGGGACCTTTTACATGCAAACTATGTGATGTGTCACTGCACTGCACTATAATAATAATAATAATAATAATAATAATAATAATAATAATAATAAATACCACCAATATTTATATACCACCTTTCTCTGGTCATCGGATTTCTCCTCTGACTTTAATTCAAGGCAGTTTACATAGGCAGGCGACCTAAACTGAAGCAGTTTTTACATATTACAATGGAAGCTTCTCTCAAGGGAATCATTTATTGCCAGGACCAGTTGGAATGTTGCAGTTCCTTGCCAAACCTTCTGCTTCCCTAAACCTTTGGTATGAAGACGGAAAACCTGATATAAGGAAGGAGGGAAAACTTTACCCATTTTAGACAAGAATGTGAAGCACATTAGTGAGAAAGTCCTTTACAGTTTCTAATAATGGATTAAAAACAAAGTAGGTGAGACAAACGGATGCACTGATGTTTACAGAAGCAAATGTTTTGTGGGAGGGTGTAAAGACAACAAAAAATCAATTGTACATTAAGTGATTAAAAATGCTGACGTTGAGGGGGAGAAGAATGGATGAATTGATACAATTAACTTGGTTTTGCATGGGGAGGAAGAACAAATGAATTGTGCCTGATATTAATTGATTGATGCTTACAGCCTCATATACCGAGAGTGTTATATCAGCTGTGCCAGCCTCTGCTTTTTCTTGCAGTAGGATCCAATGGAAACAGAAATAAGGAATATCTTACCAATGAGTCTGTGTGAAGTGGCACAGTATAAGAGGTAAAGAACTAGCAGGGGCTGCCAATATGGGGAGAGATGGTCGCTCAAATAATATGGTCCTAAGCCATTACTCCTTGGAAGGAAAGCTATAGCAAATTTAGATAGCGTAATAAAAAGCAGAGACATCACCATGGCAACAAAAGTTCGTATAGTCAGGGCCATGGTGTTCCCAGTAGCAATGTATGGCTGCGAGAGTTGGACCATAAGGAAGGCTGAGCGCCGAAGAATAGATGCTTTCGAACTGTGGTGCTGGAGAAGACTCCTGAGAGTCCCTTGGACTGCTAGGAGATCAAATCAGTCAATCCTAAATGAAATCAACCCTGACTGTTCCCTGGAAGGACAGGTACTAAGGCTGAAGCTCAAATATTTTGGCCACCTAATGCGAAGAGAGGACTCTATGGAGAAGACTCTGATGCTGGCAGAGATGTCACTAGGGCGCGCGCTGCCCCGGGGCCGGGTGCGCGCGTCACCCTAGTGACCCCTCCCCCGGGACACACACCCTTTACTAATCATTTTCCCTCAGGAACGGTCTGCACATGCGCTAAACACGTTATAAATAACGTTCGCGCAGCAGGCCTTCCTCAGAAGGCCCAAGAGCGCAGGCCCGGGAGGACGGTCCGAGCCCTTCTCCCGGCCTCGGAGCCTCCCAGGTGACGCGCGGAGCCTCCCGGTGACGCGCGCAGGGGAGGTGACACACGCGCCCGTCACCCTTCTGCGCGTGTCACCCGGGGCCCTCGGCCCCGCAGGCCACGCTACAGTGACGCCTGTGGATGCTGGGAAAGATTGAAGGCAAAAGGAGAAGGGGAAGGCAAAGGATGAGATGGTTAGATAGCATCACCGATGCAACGAACATGAAAATGAGCGAACTCAGGAAGATAGTGGAGGACAGGAAGGCCTGGCGGGATATGGTTCATGGGATCACGAAGTGTCGGACACGACTTAACGACTGAACAACAACAACAACAAAGCCATTAAAGGTTTTTAAGATAATAACCAACTTCTTGAAATGAATCTCTAAATAAATTGGTAACTAACACATGGCACAATCCTATTCCCCAACTGCGGCGGCACCTGGGTGTCACGAATGTGCCGTAAAGCACGTTCACGACACCCAGAGAGTAGGCTGCACTAGTGCCTGTGCCGCCACTCTGCCGCCGAGCCCAGTGTCCTGCATCACTGAGCAGGTAAGTTCTGCACCAGGTGTCGCAGGGGCTGGGGGAGGGAGGGGGAAGGTGGGAAGGGGGCACTATGGGGAGGGAAGAGAGGGGGCAGATTTGCCCTGGGAGGAAGGTAAGATCCTCATTGGATGCTGGATCCTATCTTCCCTCCCAGACCTCCAGCCCCAACACAGGGTTTCTTGGGCCAGCACTGCTAAATTAGGTGGCACTGACCCGAGTAGCCCCATAGCGGAGGCTGGGGTGTTACTCGGGGTAAAGGGATGAACATCCCCTTACTCAGAGGAGACCCCCAGCCCTTTTCTCACCAACACTGGATACAGCTGGTGCCCACACTGCACCGTTGCTGGGTAGGATTGTGTTGACATTTGGAGGAAGATTGGTGTAACATGCTCCAGGTGCAAGTCCCAACCAGGATCCCTGATTTCCAATTGTATAGTTGTTAACGTTTCCAGTCTCAATATAACTTCAGCGTGTTTAACACTCTCCAGTATGTACTATACAAGTGTTTCCTTACACAGAAGAAAGTGGGGAGCGCCTTCAAATGTACAAATTTGGATCACATCTAAAAGAATGGTGTGTGTAGGTTTATGCCAATAAAACACCTACACAATGAGCGATGCACCTTACCATGAAGAACCACTTACCCTATGCAAATTACAACAATAAATATGGGGAGAACAAAAATCCCCATCTTCCGTGTCCATTTATTTGCTGGAAGAGAACAATAACAATTTAACAATCTTGATATAAGTTTAATTGCAGTTGTCAAGAATTAAATTTTAGCAATTACCTCAAGGCAAATTTCATAATGGAAAGAAGCTGGAAAACAATCAAAACCTTTTTAGTTTCCACTCCATTTAAAGCTATGGAGAGAGAAAGTCAAAACTTATGGTATAATCTGAATGGTATTTTCCCTCCTGTGTATAGCATGTGTTACTGTAGGTCATTTCAGAACAGCGCATTTCTCAAAGCATAGTGTTGCAAACCCAGAAAATTCCCAGAATTGCTTCTTGTTTACACGACATTGCATCTATCCCTTTATTTTGTCACAGCAACCTTTCTGGAAAGATCCGAAAGAAGCTGTCTTCTATAGCATCGGAGCATTAGCCTACCTAGCTCAGTATCATCTATACACAGACTGGCCGTGGTTCTCCAGGATTTCAGACCGAAATCTTTCCCCACCCTACCTAAAGATGCCAAGAACTGGAACTTGGACCTTCAGTAAGCAAAGCATATGCCATAACATTGACTCACAGCCCCTGCCCCAAAATACTGATGTGAAAGCACAAGGCAAAACCTTATACTTGTACTATCAAACCAACCTCACTTATTTGTGGACAGCAGGCTGCAACTTGTATTTGGGACTAGATCAGACTTAGCTCCTTGGGATGAGAAGGAGGTCTGTGTATAACTGAACCCAAGTGACTGTAACAACTGTAGTAAGCAGTTAAAGCCCAATAATTTTGCACGGAGGCATGGTGCCATAAAGCAGGGGTGGGAAGACTTCAGGCTTGTGGGACGTATTTGTTGTTGTTGCTTTTCTGAAAACCCAAAGATGATCCAATGGAAACCAGGTGCAAAGTAATTGCTGGGGTGGAACCAGATACAAAATGATGGCTCAGGAGGTGGAGCCAATTCCCTAGTGCACCCAACTGCAATAAAGCTGCATATTCAAGCCCAAATATACACCTGAGTTACTAAAAGTCAAGTATTCCAACACAAAATTCTGAAACTGACCAACAGAACAGGATCTTGGTGATGGGGTTTGGGGACACTCTACTTCATCTTCCAGAATTCAGTTCTCCAGGGTGCAATTCTAAGAGCCTCATCTTACAGAGTGCAATTCCCTTCTTGCTTGCTATAATTCCCACAAGAGACATGAGTGAGGAGAGGATTTTGGTGGTGCAGGAGGAGGAGGTAGGGCACTGCTGCCACCATTCTCTTCTTACTCACTCCCCTTCCCTTGCTCTCCAGCCCTCCCCCTGCGGAGACCTTCCCAGTCCTCTCTTCCTAAAAAGGCTGGATGGGTAGAGCCTGCGAGTGAGGAAGAGAAGAAATCTTCTTCCACAATGTCCTCAGACTCTGCCTGCACACCGTGTTTGAATGAACCCAGACAAGGACTGTGGTGGTGGGCTTCAATAAGAAGATGGGGTATAAGTAGCCTTACCAGCATCCTGGAATCGAGGCTGGCTTAGGCCTAGAGCGGACCCGAGCTGCTCCCAAGTGTGCACCGTGGCTGTCCAATGGGGTTCTGGCTTCCGGGACTTTCGGTCAACGAAGAGCTCAGGTCCACTCTAGGCCAAAACCAGCCTCGATTCCGGGACACTGGTAGGGCTAGGTATAAGGAGGAGGAATAGAACGTGTGTGTGTGGGGGGGGGG
The DNA here is from genome assembly GCA_026170595.1 of Plestiodon gilberti rubricaudatus. Taxonomy (NCBI): domain Eukaryota; kingdom Metazoa; phylum Chordata; class Lepidosauria; order Squamata; family Scincidae; genus Plestiodon; species Plestiodon gilberti. The sequence goes on from JANXHW010000002.1 coordinate 47,272,657, forward strand.
GTGAGGTACACATGCTGACATACATACAGAAGAAAGGAAAAGGGAGGGGTGGAAACTTTTGATGCTGTTTCAGGCAGAGTTTTGGCTTATGCCGAGCCTATTTCTGATGAAGAAATTTCTGAGTCTGGGTTCTGGGCCAAGACATTTTCTTTCCTCTGTGAAAACAATACCAAAGGGACCAGCAATCAGAGAGCATTATCAGTTATAGGAAGAACAAACCTCTGTCATTTAGCTCTTATTGAAAACCTCAACAGCGCAGTGTTGACTGGGTCTCCAGCTGCATTCTGTAGGAAAAGAAACTTTTGTTGGTTTGACTGATTACAGCATGGTTCTCTTTTAATTTTCTTAGAAACCTGAAAGCAAGAAATAAGTGGATACATTGCTCTGCTACACTCAGGGTTTTTCCACTTCGCAAGCTTTTTCCTCCTTGCCGCTCTCTTTAATCTCTTTCTTTCTGAGTTTTCAATTTCTTTCCTAAATGAACTCGTTGTCCATGTACTCACAAGTCCTGAATCACAAAATAAAAGTTCTTCTTCTAATTGACATCTAAGGCAGTTAGCTTAATCCAACTGCAGATAGCTCCACTGCTGTTCTGGAGAAACCATTTGCCGCCATCCCTCCTTCGGTCAGAATCACAACACAGTTAGATATTTTCATTTGAATCATCACTCTGAACATGTTCTGGGGAGCGTTTAGTAATCGGGACAAGTTAGGAAATAGATAGAAGATTGCAGAATCTTTTTTTCTTCTTTGCATATATCCATTTGTATGTGGACTGTGTGTAGATGATATGGTGGGAAAGGCATAATCAGGCAGTACTTATAGGAAAATTTAATCTAATGTAATATCCAGCTGTTGCTGGGGGATATCTATCATTTGCAAGAGTGTTTTCATCAGAATAAAACAGATCAAATTGGTATTTTGGCACCAGCGGAATCCTAAAATAAATGCAGTTTCCAAAGTTGTTAAGTGTCATTATGTGGTGATTTAGGATAGCAAGTAACAACTATTCACAATGTCTTTGCTGGAATGTGTTCTATTCTAATGCTTTCCCAAAGGCAGCCCTGCTCACCTCATCTGAAGCTTTCTGGGCTCCGAGGTGTGGATATAAGGAATGAAACGGCGGCAGGGAAGACATACTGAACATCTCTAATCAGCCCCAGTTAGTAATTAGGCAAGCATCTAATCACATACCTATCTTTGTGCTGTTTCTCTCCATTGGCCTGTGAGTCTCAGTGGAAGCTTGTTGTATTTATTGAGCAGTAAATCAACAATAATGTGCTTCAAGCCAAAACATGTTTTTTAATTCTCTATTACTATTTCAGTGCAAGTGCCTTTCCTGGTAATACCAGGAAAATACCCTGCTACGCACCTGACCTAGATGCCTTTAAAAGGGGATTGGATAGATTCATGGAGGAAATGTCCATCATAAGTTACAAGATATATGCAACCTCCTCGTTTTAGAAGTAGGCTATCTCTGAATGCCAGTTGCAAGGGAGTGACAACAGGATACAGGTATCTTGTTGTCTTGTGTGTTCTGAGGCATCTGGTGGACTAGATGGGCCTTTGGCCTGATCCAGCAGGGCTCTTCTTATGTTCTTATGCTCCTGTAGTGGTTGGGATCTCCTGCAAACAGAATGTTAAAAGAAAACACTACTGGACTGGCAGATAATGTTGATCTGCATCTTCTTGATAAGATAGAAATGACAATGAAAGACATTTATACCCAAGCAGCTTCAAAAATAGACTCAAGGCCCAGCCCGATCCTTAAGATACTCTAGTGTAACTCCACATAGGCCCCTGCTCGGTTCGTCCTGGCAGTGCTTCTCTGGCTGCCAGTGTTGGGGCAGATTGGATGCAGTGATCGGCTCCTGGGACATCACGCCAATGATGTACGGATGTCACATAGATGGCACACTGACATCACAGTGATGACACGTTGATACCATATACTCTACCATCAGGATGCCACTCCGTGGGTAACAGGTTGTCAGCGCAATCCTGTGTAACCTTGCACCGGTGTAACAATAGATGCATCGGTGTAACAGCAGATGCATCAGTGTAAATACAATTACACTGGCATAAGTGCACTTACACTGGTGCATCTACTGTTACACCAGTGCAAGGTTATACAGGATTGCTCTGTGTGTGGGTGTTTCCATGGATGTTGGGCAGGATACTGGAAAGGGCTGCATCAATGTTCCTTTACCAGGACAGACTTGGTATTTGGCCCTTGTTGCACTGGTGTTGATGTGCTATCGGTGTGACTTGCCAGGACGGGCTTAGGATGTGATGGATGTCACGCTGGGGTCTGTGTGACATCAGCACAGCATCGGAACAGGGTTGGGCTGTAAATGGCCATACTCTTTCAGCTACTGGTGAAAGAGGGGATAAGAGGGGATGAGTAACAGCAGCCCCAAATAATAGATCTAAGGAATGTATGTATCAATAAACAGGTAAGGTCCTATAATATTTTGTGGGTGGTGGTTCATGTTAGGGGGAGGAAGGTGGCTCACCAACTTTTTCTTTATCCTTTGCTTCCATTACCAGTCCACAACATATTTGTTAGAGCAGGGGTCTCAAACACAAGGCCCACGGGCTGGATATGGCCTGTGCAAGCTCTTTATCCTTTAATTGGGTTGGGCTCTCCCAGTGCTGCCCTTTCAGCAGTGCCACTTCTGCTGAGGCTCTGGGAGGGAGAGATAGAAGGATAAGACAAGGAATGCTATGAGAGAGGGGAGGCAGGCCAAGAGGGGTGAGAGAGAGAGAGAGAAGTTGCCCAATTATCATGTGAGCCGCCCTTTCAGCAGCACTTCTTCTGCCGACATGTCACTTCACAGACCACCTCTCAGCTGCTGAGTTGTGAAGTGATGTCTCGGTAGAAGCAGCGCCTGCTGAAAGGAAGGCCCATATGATAATTGTGCTCTCTCAGCGTGATAATTGGGCTCGCCCATATCTTGAAAATATGATCAAGATTTCATATTTTCTCTTCTGTGATTTGCAGCTGAGTTCCTACATGAGAACACTGTGATTCTTTCTGGCCATCATCTGCTTAATGGCATCACTTCCTGCTTAATGATATCATGTCCAGTCCTCAGTAGGTGCCATGAATGCTATTTGACCCACTGGATGAAATGAGTGACACCCCTGTGTTAGAGGGTCCGTCTGCAAGCTGCTTCATGGAAGTGACACATAGATGCAAGGGTTCTGAGGTTGTTGTCACCACAATACTTGGATCACTCCTCAGATGAGCAGATGAACCTCAAACTTCCTTGCCCATTCTTATATAATCATCACTTCAGAGCACTCTGAAGTGCACAAATTGTTCAGTGAAAGTAGGTCTCATGACCATTCTTTTCAAATAGCAGGAAGTCTTCAATGCATGATTTTACATTTCATGCCCATTACTATCCTTGACTTTGAAAAGAAGAGGATATCGCCTCTGCTCATACAGAGCTCAATGTGTGCATTGGAGCTGCTGGAATAGGTGTTTAAAAACACACACGTTCCATAACACACACAACGTAGAGCAACAATAAAATGTGCTCTCAAAAACTATTATGAGATATCTATCTTTTTAAAGTTTGATTTACCAGCGTGATCTAAAACAGGTCGAAAACAACCCTCCTTAGAGTATAACAGGAGTTACTTCCTTTACCCTCCACAGTATTGTCAATGAGGTGAGAATTAGGAAGGTGATTTTTTTTTTTTTGGTTCATGTTCTGACATGCAATTTGCCTAATTGGCTAGTTGAGTAGGTATTTCTGAGGCTTACTTCTTGAGAACTGCAATTACAAGAACGTGAAGGGTATTATATACTTCTATTCTGTACAAACAAATAAATGGGTAGATAATATGAAAGATTAGAATTTAATCCACAGATGTTCCTTATGTATTTATTACCTGTTTTCACTGTAGAATATTTAAAGCATGCCTGCTTATATCGTAGGAGGTCAATGATCTTAACATTTTCATGTGAAAGATTCCCATATTGACGAACTGAGGCACAGTCCACCAGAACCCCTATGAAATTCTGAAGCTTCCTTTACTTTCAGTGGGGCTGGCACAGGAAAGCTTCCCAATGGATTGTGCCAATGAAGCATTAGCAGTAAACTAGAAGTGCAGTCAGTGCCACAAAGAACGAAGACACTTGTTTGGGCCATACCATCTGAATTGGCCCACCTACCGCACAATCAAGCGCAGGGTCATGCATGTCTTGCTACCCCTTCCTGAAGTACATTCCTTTTCTCCTGCTACTTTAAAATAGCACCTGGATCATATTTGAGGGGGGCACTTCAGTTAGGAAAAGCAGGAAGGTATGCAGGGAGGAAGGGATGTACATGATTACGCCCCAGTTATGCTGTCGTAAGCCATCCAGCTCGGATGCATTGTCCCAACCACCTTACTGTGTTTTATTGGTTTTGTGCAACATTGCTCTTCGCCATTTCCACCCTAAAGATGCATAAAAAATTGAAACTTTATTCCCATAGCAAATGAAAATCCTTCCATGGTGCCCTCACCCTTACCATATGTATGGTTTCTAGTATTGCAGCAGCAGCAGCAGTCTTTTAGGCCACTATTTTTATCTTTAAATTATCTTCTTGTTTTTTTTTTTTTTCGTTTTTAGAACAGGATGTTGATATCGGAACACGCAAGAATAAATTCTATCAAATATGGCCTGCAATCATGAGCTTCTCCTTCTCCCTCTGCTTCTATATTTCACACATAAAAGCATGCATATGTAGACATTCTTTCCTGTCAGCCCGAAAACTCCTGTGTTGTTTTACCCTGGAGCAAATGCCTGTTGCTGAATTATGAAGCACTGAAAATAGGGGTTTATAATGAAAATGTCATGCCGCTATAATAACTTCCAATTCATGTTTCTACAAAATACGCTGTAGATCAAGTATAATATAGTTCTGTTCCATTTTATTTTGTATGCCATTAGGTTGTTCTACTGTGGCCATCACTTCTTAAACTTATCCTGGAAGGATGAAATGAATCTTTATTTTGTGTGATTGGATTTCAGCCAAGGGTTCTTAGACTTTGTCACTGCGAGCCTCCCAAGTGTAACAAAGACAGATGGCAAAGCTCATTCGCATCCCTGGTAAAGGGCAAGTGGCTCAAAGGGAAAGAGAAAGAGTCAGCCCACGTGGGTCTGTGCCAACCTCTATGGTTCAAAAGAAGGTACTCCGCGAATGACAAAGTCTGAAAGACAGTATATGTGTCCTATAAGGCCCCTCAGCACAACACCCACATTCAGTACTCCAGGGGGCAAATTTTCTTTTCATTAACAGTACACCACATCTACTGATGATTTGGATGGTAATGATGGGATAACTATCACCATCAAGTTTACTTGTGAGCATGTCTGGAGAACCTGGCTGACTAGCAAGCCCTTCTAACTGGGCAAAGAGGCATCTTTTAAAATGGTGTCTCTTACACTGAGCAGGGGCAGAGCATCTGTCCCTATTCAACCCAACGTAGCGCCCCTCCCAGTGGTTGCAGCGGGAGCCTCCACTGTATTTCTTTCTAGCTTGTGTATCACTTTGGGAACCATCTTCTTATTCCTCTGCAATGTCAATTGCTTTGTGAACTTTATTGTCAAAAGTGTTGTGTAAATACGGTATTAAAATGTAGAATCGAAACCTTAAAAGATGCACAGAAGTGTTTTGTTGGTACAATGCATTTTGAGTCTCTTCATTCTTCCTTGTGGCAATAGATTACACTCTTTCAAAAAAATGACCCAAAATATTTTCCACATCATCTCAAACTAGAGAGACAAATACTTTTTTTTGTTTTTTTGCTCACCCAAGGATGCACTGATTCGTGGGAATAGGGACAAATGCACTATTTTTACTTCATTTAAAAACCCACGATAATAAGTTGCGTAAGAAGAATGGAAGTATAATTGGCTTTCCTACCAAAGAGTTGCTTCTTTTTGCAGGAGACAATCTATCCATGATTAGGGTTTCTGATTAAAGCAATCTAGCTGATGAGGTTTTTTAATATACTCAGCAACATTTATAGAACTCTGAGTTATGGAATCATAAAAGAGCGGGTCAGTCATCTAAAGTTCATTTCTTTAGATTAAATAGCAACTCACAGAGTTATACAGTACCTGTTAGCCCCATTTCTAACCTGGCATAAGAAATGGTCAATCAAAACCACAAGTCGTACATGCGTCTGCTAGCTGTGTAATATAATTGATCCCAATTTCACTCACACGTTGTTGCCAATTGCACAAACATTCTGTATTTTTGCATTTTGACATAATCCTCCATAAAACCTTCATTAAGCAGTTCTAATAAACTCAAGAAAAGAAATGCATAAAGGCAATCATGCAATGGATTATAGTTTGCACTTAGCTATGAAACATTGTTTTACAGAAATATAACAGGCTAACTAGGTATATGTCTCCTTATCTAGTTATGATTAGAGCTAACTCTAAAATGGTTCAAGCTTCTGGCATGAAGACATATGCCTCGAATGCAGCTAATTTCCATACACATTATGCAAGGTGACTAGAACAAGGTTATTCTTATGCCTGCCTGAGATCCAAGTTAATCAGCATAGATTATTCATTCTGCAAGAAGGCTACTCTTTTAACATATACTTAGGTGGAAAAAGGTGTTTTAAAGTTAGAATAAAAAGCAAGATCTCCTTTCCTGTTTGAGGGGAAAGAATGAAGCATTGGCATTGCTAGAGGTGGGGTGGAACGGTAAGTCTTGCACAGCGGTAACCGCTCCGTTCCATGGTGGCCCTGCCCACTCGCCGCTGTCGGAACCAGTCGAGCGGCGAAGGCAAAGCACAGACCCATTGTGGAGCAGGAGGCTTATGGAGGGGTAAGGGGAAATATCCTTTCCCTCTAAAGCCTCCTGATGCCCCCCTCCTAGATACAGCACACACCTTTTTGGTGTGGCTGCACCAGCAGGGGGGGGGGTTAATCTTAATTGGATTGGTATCTTAATCTGCATAAATTGTAGGCTGAGGTTGCAATCTTATGCATGCTTATCTGGAAGTAAGCCCCATTGAACATAGTGGGACTTAGTTCTGAGTAAATATGCATACGATTGTGCTGTGGGTCTTTCTTACATCCTTTCACTCTGACTCCAGGATAAATAGAAGATGCCGATAAAACATTTGTTCACTTGTCTTATCAGCAAATATGTCTTAAGAGATAGTGAAAAAAATTGTTCTGACCATAGAACACAGCATCATAATTTGATATACAGTGTGTGTGTGTGTGTGTGTGTGTGTGTGTGTGTGTGTGTGTGTGTGTGTGTGTGTTTAATTACTGATAATATTCAGCTCTCCAAACAAAGCTTTCTACAGAGTTAGGACTGCTTTTGTGCTGCCTTTGAACCAAGTGAGATTCACATTTGAATGTGACAATACGTTATGCAAGTGAATATTTCAGACGTGAGGTCTTTGTGTTTGGGACACTGACCACATAATAGTAATTATCTCAGCTTTTCTGAAGCCAAGCGCAATTTTAGTGTAATGTTCTGTCCGTTCCCATCCATTAAATAACACATAACATCTGTGGTAAATGCTGCATTCTGTCACTTAAGAGGCATCTCCGGAGTCCAGCCCTTATTATCTTGGTGTGATAATAATTTGGCTGGCAATTCGGGCCTTGTCATTTAGCTGAACTATTGTAACACCCTATGCTAGTGATGTGATAGCTTTGAAGGTCTCCATTAATTATGGCAAGGATATAGAGCTTTTCTTTTGCACATTCTTTTACAGTGAGGGAAGACGGTTCTGTTTCGGTTAACCGTGTCTGTGTCTCTGCAGCAACAGGGCAAGTACATAAATCCTCAAGGGCACAGTTTCTGACTCAAGAGGAAGGGAGCTACTCGTAGCACTTCTATTAGACCAAAGGCTTGTGTGGTGTGTGTATTTCAGTAGTACAGTAATGAGCTGCTTATTATTTGAAGCCTTTCTTACACTAAAGGTAGCTTATACATACAGATAAGGGGGGGTTAAGGTCAAAAGCACACAGAATCACTCAATGTACAGTTGTGTCAACCACCAAGTGAAAGAGGTAAGTTTTATTATACCCCTTCCTCAAAGCCCCCTAAGAAGACTCATATCCTTCTGCATTCTACAGTGAATACAGTCAGTGACGGGTTGCTGGAGGTGTTACAACAGAGGTCTGCATTGGGTCATCCGTGGCCACAGTAGGTGGCACCAGCCAATGACAACAGTGCACCAGCCAATGACAACAGTGCACCAGCCAATGACAACCAGCCAACTGCACCAGCCAATGACTACAGTGCAAGGGCCTCTGGGGGATGCTCCACTTTTTAGAGCATGGTGCTAGATGCAGCAGCAGCACAAGTCTCTTGGCCAAGTCATGTCACCAATGTCACCAGTGCTGGGGGAGCCTCAGGAGCTTGGCCAGACTAAGTAGGCCCCCTAATTGGTGTGATCCCTTCTTCAGCAACCCCCAATTTAGCTGACTTGACACTGCCCATTAACACAATTCGTGCTCAGGAATAGTGGGGTTCTTGCTCCCACTAACCAACAAGCCACTGGACGTCTGAACCAAAGATATCCACACCCATAAAGCACCAGGCTCAGAATATCCAAAACTGTTCTCCAAATTGATTCCAAGAGGAGAAGGACCTCCTGACATAGAAGCTTGATCTCTATGGGACATTTAGGTACTTAAAGTAGCACTTTCGAATTGCCACCCCCCCCCTCTCTGTGTGTGTGCTATAAAATGCAATTGCAGCAACATCACAGGGAAAAAAGAGAAAAAAATGGAAAGAAGCTAGTAATTTAACACATATAGAACCTGCAGGGAACAAAAGCAGACTAAATAATGGGCAATTAAAGGGTAATTGAGTACTAATCTCCTAGCTGTGCTGCCCCAGGAAGCATTAACAGGGGCTGAACCTGCAAATAGTAGGCTTGCAATTAGCCTTGGTTAATGACTTTGCTGCTCCATTGCTGAATTCCATTGCTGAATGGAACTTACTTGTGAGTAGACATTATGGAAGGATTCTAGGCCATGGAGAAGGGCAGAGCTGAATAATATAACACTACATGAAGTGCTGTATCATGGCACCTTTGTTTCAGTTCCACTTCCACCTAATGGGTGGAAAGCAATGCCTCAGAAACACTAAAGGGTTTAGTGTGGAAGTGATCTCAGTCACGTATGCAAGCCGTACGCAAGTACTGCAGTAAACATAGACTTCAAATCATGCTAAATGTGATCCAACATGCTGAACACTGTGTGAATTGGTTCAAAGACCAATAGACGTGAATTGGTCCATAGACGTATTCCGGCATCGATATTCCCGCCTCTTCCCAGGCCTGGCCAGCCAATGGCCTCCTCCCCCACCACCTCAGCCTGCCCTCCCCATGCCCTCCCACTGCCCGGCGCAGGGCGTACCTGTGTCTGGTGGTGCAGGTCATGGAGGATGGCGCTGTGAGTGGTGCCGGCCTCCTCGCTGGCGCCGTTTACACGTGAGGTGGCGCGAATGTGCCTTACGGCACCTTTGCAACACTTAAGACTGGCGGAGCAGATGCTCCACTGGCCTATTTCTATTTATTTATTGCCTATTTATTGCATATGTGTAACTGAAGCAGTCATATGTGCTTCTCCTGATTACCCTTTCTTTCCTCCACTTTTGCTCCCTCTCTGTCTTCCTTGTATCAATATCCAGAGACTGTAAATGCCTCAAGGCGGGGATCTTTTTTTTAATCAATATGAAGTGCCATGCCCATTTATGTCAGTATACAAATACATTATTTCTTCCAATCATATCCCATTTCTTCCATCAAATACATCCATCTAAACCTACCCCAATCACGTAAAATACTTGATTTCAATCCCAGAGATAGGTTTAAATATTTTCCCGTGATGTGGAATGCATCACATCACTAGGTTTTATATTCCAAGAACTAACTGCTCAATTATTTGAAGTTCGAATTGAAACCTTCTGACATGTCTTCTTTTTTTCCTTTTTTTTTTTTTGCTTGTCTCTAGGAATATGTTTTTCCCTACAAGGTAGATGAAGAAATAATGAGGAGAAATCATAGTTCCTGTGAAGACTGTGGAAACTATCAAGCAATTATTTTACACATGACGATGTAACGTTTTTAAAGCTCTGTGGACAAACAAAGAAATTCATTTCCCCTGCTTGTCAGTTTGAACTCAGAACTTTTAAAGAGCAGTGGAGTCACTTCAAAAAGACAGTTTAGCTCTCTCTGTGTTATACTAACTTTCATCTGATGACAGAAAAAAAACCACCTGTTTTTAAGGGGGGGAAGCATATCTGGTTACCCCAGCTAGATTTTGTGGGGTTTATAAATGAACCCCCCCCCCAAAAAAAATTAATTGTATTTTTGACACCGGAAGTCAGTACTGTATATGTCATTCTTCAGTCTTCAGTCTACAACCAGGGGTGGGGAACCTATTTGCCGTGGAGGGCCATTTTCCCATAGGGAAAATTGGTTGCGGGCCGGCCATTAGGCCGGCCGCAATTTTTGCCCCCCCCCACGACAAATTTGGGTCCCCCGCAGATTTTGCCCCACCTCTTTTCCCCGCGCGCCCCTCCCCCATCGGTCTCCTTACCTTCAAGGCCGCCACCGCCGCGTGTCTGCCAGCCTAGGTCGGAGGAGCGTCGCGCCGCGGCGGCCTCGGAGTGACTAGGCCGGTAGCTAGGCCCGTTCCAAGCTGCCAGCCTATTCACCGCTGAGGCCGCCGCTGTGCGTCGCCCCTCTGACCTAGGCCGGCAGCCGAGCGATGAGTGGAGGAGTGACGCGTGGCGGCCTCGGAGTGACTAGGCCGGTAGCTAGGCCCGTTCCAAGCTGCCGGCCTACTCACCTCTGAGGCGGCCGCCGCGCGTCGCTCCTCTGACCTATGCCGGCAGCCGAGCGACGAGTGGAGGAGTGATGCGCGGCGGCGGCCTCGGAGTGACTAGGCCGGCAGCTCGGAACGTTCTGGCAGCTCGGAACGGGCTCGGAACTGCCAGCCTAGTCACTCAAAGGCCGCCGCTCCTCTGACCTAGGCTGGCAGCTCGGCTGCTGGCCTAGGTTGGAGGAGCGACGCTTGGCAGCAGCGGCAGCTCGAGGTGAGCAGGGAGCCTCCGGTCTGGTCTCGCGCGGACCGGACGTGATGGCCTCGGGTCGCGTGTCGCGCAGACCGGATCGCCCCGGGGTCCGGAAACGGCCCGTGGGCCGGAGGTTCCCCACACCTGGTCTACACCATCGCATGTCCTATAAACAGGAATAGAAACAAACACACACACACACATGCATGCATGGTTGGATCTCATAATATAGTTTTGTAAATAGTGCAATCCTAGGCACGTCCACTCATAAGTAAGTCCTATTGAATTAATAGGAAAGGTTTTAATTACAGTATGAATTACCTTTTATTAATTAATTAAATTACCCATTGAAATCAATGGGTTCTATTACCAGGTGATAGAATCATAGGAAGAAAACATTTCATTTCATTTTCTTTTCAATGTATCACACACCAAACTGACAGATTATTCTGAAAGAGCAAAATGATAAGAGCCACTAAGACTGCACTCCTATACACATTTACCTGCAAGCAGGTCCAATTAAACCCAATAGAACTTGTTTTTGAGTAGAAACCATGCATAAGATTATGCTGTAATTTTTGACTCTTTGCAAGAAAAGTGTTCTTGGGGTAGCTGATTACAGCAGAAATACAGAACGTATTTCTGTATTTCACAAGTGATACATAAGAATATAAGAAAATAAGAAATTAAGATCCCTACCAGCGGTGTACCCAGCTTCCTTGCCGCCTGGGGCAGCAAGGATGGGTGTCAAACCCCCCCCAGTCTGGTGACACCCCGAAGTGACATCACATCCGCCCGGAAGTGACGTCACTTCAGAGCAGCCACAAGGCAGGAGGTAGGGACTGGGGCAGCCACGTCTTCAGCTTTTCCCCCCAATCGAAGGGAAGAGAAGTTGAAGACACCCCTCTCAGCAAGTAGAGAAATAGCACACTAGGGTCTTCTAACCCAGTCACTTTTCTGCTCTGCTAGTTTTCTACTTGTATAAATGGGGGTTGCTTTACTTAAAGGAATATTTAAAAACATGTGATTTCTCCCCAACTAAAGTGATACAGTCTGTCCTGTCACTAGCACTCTTCATCCTCATTCCTTCTTGTTTCGCTAAATGCATAGCTGTAGTGACAGATCCAAAACCTTAGAGACATTTCTAAGACAACAGGGTGCACTACTAAACGCCATGATTGTATCTTGTCCACTCCTAGCCTCAGGCCTTTTGAGATTGTCAGTATTATGCAATGGGAAAGAGTGCCCTAGGGCAGGGTCTTCTGCTGCTGGGCACTCTCCTTCTAGCGGTCAGCTCAGCTCAGCAGTGTCCTCCCATTGGTCCATTTGATCGATATGTCCTGACTGTAAGGAAGCCATGTTTTCTCGTAAGCATTCCAGGGCGAGCGCTATGTCCCACGTGGCTGTGGCCAAGAGTAAGCCATGATTAATAGCAACAACCCCAGTAAACTATTCATCTAGCTGACATCATCATGCTAAGCCTTCAGCTTCTCGCATGGATTTAGGAAGTGGAGCTTGGCTCGCAGCAGATAGGAGGAACATATGGTGAATTTTATTAGCCTTCGGAGGCAACTTGAAAATCTCAGGGGCCGTTGTGATTGCTTTCTTCCCTATTATATCCACAGTGGCGTCGGAACCATGCCTAGAGAAGTGGAGTGATGATGAAGATGCGGATTATCCTTGCATGCAGAAGGTATATTATGCAGTTAGATGCTGGTGCCACACTGAGAAGAAAACTCAGACAATAAATGCCAGAAAGTGTGTAAGCAGCAGGAGTGGGCCTGAGTGCAGGCCTGCTAAAGTGCTCCAAAGTGAAAATCAAAGCAAGGAGATAAAAGCAAACATTGGTCTGGGCTTTTTAATCAGGCGCCTGGAACACAGCGAAGGCAGGGATGATAAATCTGTGACTATGTTATAGCGCAGAGAGAGAGAGCACTGCAGTTGATCAGGTCAATGTTGATGTTAACTGTGGTGGAAATCATTGAGCACTCACCTTTCACCCGTGCAAATGAATCAGCAGCTTCGAAACTGTGGCTAATTTATGGCATCGCATGCAATCTCACTAACAACTCAGGTGGAAAGGTAAACAGTTTAAAACATTCCAAGATTTAGATACAGCCTCCATCTTCTGGCAAGTGCGGGATACTTGTGCAATTGCTATCCGGAATTATGGGTCTGCAGCAAAACGCGGTGAAATTGAGCCAAGTTCTAGATTGCTCACAACAATTGCTTGCTTAGTGAATCCTATTTATGTACCCAAACTAAATATGGATATTTTCAGAAATGCTGGGCACTCCACTAGGGTTCTAGAAACTTATGTTTCTGGGTGTGGCCTGAGAAAGCCACAGTCAAATCCTGACGTAGCAATAATACTCACTGCTTGACCTTGGGTTAGTCACCTACTCTGCAGAATATCTCGCAAGGTTGTTGTGAAGTTAAAATTAGAGTGGCTGGGTTGGGAAGAAACCATGTATTCTGTCCTAAACCTCATGGAGGGAGGGGGTGATAAAAATTCAAAGTATAGGCACTTGATTACTGTGCATTTGATGACTGGGAGGTGAATGTACAAATTGACATTGCATTTAAAGGCAAGATCTTAAGAATAGTTCTGCAATAACCATTCAAAGACCCATCTAGTCTAGCATCCTGTTTCCTACAGTTGCCCATTACTTGCCTCTGGGAAGCCCACAAGCAGGAGAGAAGGCATTCTTCTCTTCCGCCATTGTTCCCTGCAACTGGTATTGAGGCATAGGTAGAACACATGCTTTACTTGCAGAAGGTCCCATGTTCAATCCCTAGCATTGCCTGGCCAGGTAGAGAAAAAAAATCCTCTTAAAAACCTTAGAGAGCCACTGCTAGTCTGTGTGGACAATATTAATTTCTAGATGGTCTGATTCAGTATAAGAGAGCATCCTATGACTGCTACTGAATCAGGAGGTAGTGCACAGCCATCATGATTGGCACTCATCAATAGAAGAGTCCTCCATGAATTTATCTAATCTGCTTCTTAAGTAGATTAACCCCATCTTGAGGCAATGGATTCCTCAATGGATTCCTCAATGGATTCAAAATTCTGTGTGAAGAATTCATCCTTTTGTTCATCCTGAATCTCCCATGAATCAGAGTCTTTGAATGACCTGTGGTTCAAGTGTAATGAGAGAATGAAAACCAAGTCTTTCTATCCAGTCTCTCTATGCCATGCATAATTTCATAATCATGTCCTACCTTGATCACCTGAAAATGCCACACAGTGGCCACACAGTGTAGTCTTTACTTGTAAGGAAGGTGCTTCAGATTTCTGGTAATTTTGGTTGCTCCTGCAATGTTCAAGTCATGCCGGCCACATGACCACAGAAGCATCTTCGGACAGTGCTGGTTCTACAATCTAAGAAATGGAGATGAGCACCGCACCTTAGAGTCAGACATGACTGGCTTTCGAGCAGGGATACCTTTACCTTTACGGAATATGGAAGAAGCAAGGAAAAAAAACTTTAATACCTTACAAAAATAGAGAAATATGCAAGTGATGAATCTGAAAGAAGGAAAGAAAATGACACATCTGGCTTAATATGGAAGATGGAATTAAAGTTGACAGTTGTTTTCACACTGTTGAGGGTCTAACACAATCCTCTGGGATGTGTGGCTTATGTCTAAGAGGGGACACTAAACTTGGTTAGTTGATTATCACAGTGGCGTCACTGGATGTGTGTCACCCCCCCCTGCTCTAGGGACCCCCGCCAAAACACACACACACACCCCGAAAAACAGCGCGGCGCTGCAGACTTGCCCCCTGCTGCCGGCTCCGACATCCTCTACTGCAGCCCCGACAGCGCTCCAGGGCCTTCTGAGAAGGCCCAATGGCTCAAAACGTGAAGTTTTACGTTTTTCGCGCATGCGCAGTACATTTTCTGAGGGCAAAGGGCTGAGGGCAAACTTCACGTTTTGAGCCATTGGGCCTTCAGAAGGCCCTGGAGCGCCGGTGGGGCCGGATGCTCTGAGGCAGGCTCCCCGGCCTCGAAGCCTCCAGAGGGTGACGCGCATCACCCCTTTGCGCGCGCATGACACGCGACACCCCCTGGCGGTCCGCCCCCCCCCCCGCCATGCTCCAGTAACGTCCGTGACTGGCTCCTAGCTATATGTTCTTAATAATCAAGACACAATAGAATGAATCAGCATCAAGTCCTAAAAACCTTCCACAATGTCGTGGGCAGTGCAATCCTGGGTAACTTTAGAACAGCAGAGTGCGTGCTCCGCTGTTCTAAAGTGTTGCAAACGTGCTGTAAAGCACATTTGCAACTACTTGGGAGTAACGGAGGCCGGCGCAAGGCCGGCCTCCCTCACTCCAACACCAGACCGAGGATGCTACCACCGAAGGAAGGTAAGTGCTCCCCCGGCGGCCACCTGGGCAGTCTGGCGGGTGTGGGAGGTGGACCATTTGCCTAGCCGGCCCGGGAGGGGGCAGGGGATGGTACCTGCCATATCCATGTCCCCGCCGGGCGGCTAGGCTGTTACACGACCTCCTCCGACTTCTGCCAGCTATTTAGCTGGCGGAAATCCGAGGAGGCCCATCGGGCCAGCCTCGGTTTACACCTGGGGAAGGGGACGAACGCCCCCTTCCCTGAGTAGACCTCTGGCCCATCGCTTGGTGGGTACCCTCGGGAAGAAGATCCAGCGGGCAGCCCTGGGCTGCCGGCCGGATCCTTACACAGGATTGCGCCCTTCGGATCAAACTACACATTATGACAAATGTGCAATGTAATCCTGTGTATATTGCTTTGCTGTGGTGGAGGGGGCCCCTGTTCAAGGGTCCATACCCATCAGAGGGTCCGCCCAGCTGGGGGGGACCCTTAAATGGTGACAGAAGTATCATCAGAACGTATATGTAAAGGGTGGACAGCAGGTGGTACGAGGGTCAAGTACAGGACTTTGTTCCAGGTTCCCCAGAAACCTGGCATTGGTACTGCACATGCACAAATTGATGTGGTAAAGAACAGAACTTGATTTTCTGATCTCACTTACCAGACACCGGGTACAGCTATGATTGTTGTGGTATGAAATATTGTGATATATAATCTGTTGTTATAATACTAAATCAGCAACACAGATTTATAGGGTAAGATGTTCATGAACTAATGATGGCAATAACCTTAGCATTGGTTCTCAGGGTTTTTTCAACTGTCCACAAGAGAAGGGAATATACATGTAACTAATTCTTTGTATTATTCATTTTAATAATTATAGTTAATAGTTATAAGAAGTATATGTGCCAATTGCCTCAGTAGTTTACTGAGAGCAAAGTTATCACTCTACACAGTGGCCAAAAAGCTAACTGAAATCCACTTTCTGGTATGAACGTCTCAACGACTGCCAAATCTAGTACAAAGGCAATAAAGGTCTTGCATGCTGTCATTCTCTGGCATGGAAAAAAAATCATAGCTGAAATCAGCCCAATTTTCTCTCGGGACCAGTAGAATGAAGCCTATAATAAAGCAATGAAGGCATCTTGGGAGAAAGTGCTGAATAGATGGAAACAGCTCTTCACCCAGTGAAGAGGTCATTGGTGTAAATTACAAAGAGCATGATCCTGTCAGATACAACATAATGATCTTCAAGATACTAAAGACAAGAAATGCCATGTTCTAAAGCTACAGATGCATTTTGACATGTTGGAAATATTTTGAAACATTTTGAGGCCAAGAGTCTGATAACCTTGACACTCTCTGAATAAACTTCCATCAAAATGACTAGATAAACATTGTAACAGGCTATGAAATTCACTTATCCAGGGTCTGCTTTTTCAAAAGCTCTTTATTTAACAACCTCTGAGAAGACAACCTAAAATGTAGGTAGCACTCTTAAAAATGTTTCCCCCCCTACCCCAAGAGTACTGTAGGAATTGAGCCCTTTTGGGACAGAGAGCCATTTGATCATTTAATTTTGTCTGTAAACCGCTTTGTGAACATTTTGTTGAAAAGCGGTATACAAATACTGTTAATAATAATAATAATAATAATAATAATAATAATAATAATAATAATAATAATACTACAGGAAGTTCTCACTTGAAGTTGTAGATAGGTTCCTAGAAACTGCAACTTTAAGTGAAACAACTTATAACAAAACCAATTTTATATGGTATATTTCTGGTCACAAAAACATCACCAAACTTCTAAACAAAGACCCGCGTCTGCTGCCACCACACCTCCTTCCAACCTGCTCCAGATGCCAATTGCACTGATGTGCTTTCCACCTATTAAGAGCGAGGGGGAAGCAGATCATACATCTCCTTTCCCTGCTTCTCACACCGTTTTCTCAAACTCAAAATTGTGGGACTTCCAGTTTTATTTACAGGGACCATGTGAATGAAGGTGCTTCTGCACTTCCATGTCTGTGAAACACACAGAAAGGTGTGTGTGTGTGTGTGTGTGTGTGTGTGTGTGTGTGTGTGTGTGTGTGTGTGTGTGTTGCAGAGATGGCAGTGGCAGACCCAAGGCAGTATCAAATGGTGCTCTAGGTTGCGCCACCCCTGGTTACTGCAACACACCTGAACCTCTGGAGAAAGAAGGAAGAGTATGTTAAGCAAAGTGTCTAGAACAAGGGTGGATAATACAAAAATGAAATAATTTTTATCACTCTTGTGTAGAATTTCTACATACTGATTGTTCTTTTTCAGAAGTTAATCTTCATTTGCGCTGCAAGACGACATTTCCTTGTTTGTGACAATATTGTTTGGCATTCCTGTCTCTCCCTTAGTTTTCTGCTTGAGTTAATTTTATTTTTGTTGCATTTTGTATATTGTAAAAAATGAACATTAAAACTGAAAAATTAAAAATAAAAACGGGATAGTGGGTTGGGGCTTCTTCCAGAATTAAAAAGGATTTATTTTTCTCTCTCTTTGAACATCACAACAGCCTTCTGGGGTCATACCATGGGCCTCAGTACCAGATATTTTTGAGCAAGCAGGTAACAACAGTGGACACATTAGATACTTGATTACTCCACATTCTATGCACCAGCCATATTAGCTGGTTCTACATGCCTGACAAGTTTCCTTTAATAACATTGATTAATCCCAGTGCTTTGTGCCCAGGTTTTCAATGAAATGCCCTTGCAATCTGCCCCAATGAAACTAGTAGCATCCTTCTCCAGTGGTATGGGTATTGTCTCTTTCTGTTTCTGGAATCAATTCATGGAAGAATACTTTGTTTGCCAACCCAAATATTAGTGCTTCAAAAGGGACTAGCTCGAATTATTACTTTTCATGATTTGTATTATGTCTCCCAAACTGTGGCCATAAAATATGGTTAATGAATATTAATCTACAGTGAAACGCCTACTGGCCTCTGCCATTATCAGATTAAGATGTTCAACTTCCAAGCAGTTGTAAAATATCTATGCTGGGTATTGATTTTGCAAAAATAAAATGTCATTGTAGTATATAAACAGGAAAAATAAAATTCTTGTGATGAATTAATCACTAGATAATAATTCATTTTGAAAAAGGAATTTCTCCCCATGCCCTGCATATTGAAACATCCCAGCTGGGACATTTTTTTAATCTTACATACTAGGTGGTCAAAAATGTTTCCTACTAAGAGATTTTTCAAGAGTAAAATATTAGAAAGGCTGACTGGAGTCTATGCTTTGAACTCATATGGGAGGCAGCCATAACACTGTTGATAAAGAAGTTTGGAGACACAAATCTAACAAGCTTTAATGATTCTTTTTGCATCCATAATTCATAAGATGGAAGACTGCCATCCTTTGTTCAACTGCAGATATGCAAAAGCAAAGGCTCTGGCCATTGCGATGTTACTTGTAAGGCAGGCAAGCTCAGCTTTGCAATGAGTCTAAACCAGCTCCCCTTATGTAAGAAAAATGTGTTTGAGTATATGGTAGGCAGGCACAATTGGATGTGAGTATCCACAAGTTTTCCTAAATGGAAGTGATACCAAGCTAACAAAATCATGAGCAACCATCACATATGGAACAAGAACCAACCTGATTATACGCAGGGCTTGGGCAAGGCTAGAGAGGTGCTCTTGATGGCTGCCATACAATGGTGGATATCTGTTACCATGGAGATTGTCAATGGCCAAGGCCAAGTACTGTCTGAATATACAGTATAGTAAAACCTTCTTGTTTGGATTGGCTTTTAATCACCAAAGGTAGGCATGGAGATACTTTGTACTAGTTTTCTGTATTTTGATTGATATTTTCCACAAGTGTTTTGCTGGCCTATTGTTGTAAGTAGGTCATATTAACTACTTCCTTGAGATGGGATGGGTTAAATATATATAAAAAGTAATATTTTACAGTCTCTTGTTCCTCTTTACAGTTAATTTACTTTTCTGTTTACCGTTATCTAGTTCCTCCATACTGGATAAGTTGGTGTTTTAATTATTATTATTATTATTTCATATCCAGCATTCTGTCCATTGGATCACATAAGGGTTATTCATTTTAAAAATTACAATGGGGACTGAGTGCCTTGGAAGGTAACATTTGATGTATGCATTTTAAACATAGTGTGGGAGATGCTGTACATATATAAAGATCATATGTACAGAAATGTAAGTACATTGGGCATAATTTGTAAATAGAGCTATAGAGACTGTCAAACGATTCCTTTTTTCCATGAAGCACTGAAACATATAAATATAACATATTACATGCACTATAGTCCACTTAAGATAAGTTATTTAACAGCTCAATCCTATTGGGTTCGACTGCTGCCTGAACCATCGACTGCTGCCTGAACAAGGGGGTGGGCGGGAGGCATTTCATAGGTGGGAGGGGATGGCACCCGGTGCAGGCAACTTCCGCTGGATGCTATCCTCTTCCTAGCCGTTCAGCACGCCGCCGCCCCCTTTGTCTCCTTGGCCTTGCACAAGCACAGGTCTGAGGACACCCATTGGTGATTGGGCGGCTTATGGAGGAGTAAGGGAAACTATTTTCCTTCCCCCTTTCAAGCCTCCTGATATGCCCTCCCCCACCATAGTATACAGTGCAGCCTGTTTTGGCGCAGCTGCATGCTATGGTGGTGGAAAGGATAGGATTGGGCTCCAGGACACGTACATATCAGGTTCTCAGTCTGGCTTCAAGATGGCGGCAGCTGGGAGTGGGGCCAATTGCAGAGCTGAAAGGCAAAGGTCAAAGGGGCCAGAGGTCAGAGACATGAAAAAAACAGGCTGGGATCAAGTGCTGGACTGGGTAGACAAGTGGATCGTCTGTTCAAAAAATAGTCAAAGATCCTACTGAGGGCACCCAGGTCCTTGGCATCTTTGGATACTGATCATTGTTCCTGATCGGCCCTGAGATAAAGGGCTGCAATCGTAAACACACTTACTAGGCATCACGTTAAAGTAAGTCAGAGGGGCTGGCAGTCTGTTACCCCACAGCTAGCATCTCCTGCATTTCTCTTAAGCCAAGTGCCTTCTGGGTGATTGAAAGAGTTAACACTTCAGCCTGCCTCAGCAGAAAGATGCCAAGGTCCCTGATAAAAGTATAGCCAGAGGAAGACATATATTCAAAGATTTTAATATGGTCTTTTGTACTTAAGATCCTCCTCAGCAGGAAACAATGGGTGCCTCCTTTGACCAGATGGTGCTGGCTAAGCAACATCGCTATCTTCTGAGAAACGAGACTGCTACCAGTGTAATGGTGAGACTGTATAATTTGGTGATGAAAGGAAAACCAGACATGCAGTGGCATTCTTACGCCCCCCATGGGGGGGCGCTGAAGTGACACCCACCACGAGACGCCACAAGCCCCGCCACTGGGGAGTGATGTCACTTTCGCATGCCGCCGATGCATTTTGGTGGCAGCACGGCGTGAAAACAACCCCCCTGCTGCCACTTTTCGGAGCATTTTGGAGCCAAACGGCTCCAGGGCGGGCGGGCGGGCGGGTACATCTCACAGCCAAAACGAAGACGACGAAAAAAACGGCAAAGAGTGCGACCCGGCGATGATGACTCCAGGGACAAGTACACCCCTCTGCCACATGGCACCCCGCTGCCCTGGGGCCCCCGCCCCCTAACGACACTTCTGCAGACATGAGGATGAAGGAGCACACAGTTTACTAAAGTGCCCAAAAACCAAAAAGGGGGTTCAAACTGGGCCTAACTAAAATAGCTCACACTTTATTCTAGACAGGAGAATTCTATGGCTAACATTCATACACAGTGGAGTCCTAAAGGAGGAAGGAGATGAGGAAAGGGGAGGAGAAAGTAACTTCTTAGAAGGAGAAGGGGCAGAGTTAAGAGAGGGAAAATGTGGGGGGAGAAGGGACATAGGGAGATGAGATGGGCTTCTCAGAGGAACTCGGAAGGAGGAAATGGAGGTTTTGGGGTGCAAAGAAGGAAGGAGAAAGGATGAAGAAGGGTTCTGAAACGTTTCCAAATTGCAACTCCTTACCCCAGAAAGGAACCTGTTATTTTTATCTAGTTAAAACTGGTTTGACTTAGGTCAACTGATTCAGATTCAGATTTCAGATACCTTTATTGGCATACAGTACAATAAAATAACAATCATTACAAGATACGACTATGGAGAGCATTTCAAATAGGCCTACCCTTGAACTTTTCTTCCACCCCCAACAAAAATTTGGCTACTCCTTGCAGAATTTCAGTCGAACAGTCGTTAAGCAAATATTTCACTGTAATAGCATCTGACAAACCCATCAAATTAGTGTGAATTGGCGCCAAACAAAGATCATGTACCTCTTCATGAAAGGGGTGATATAAAAAATATGAATAAGGGACTCCACCCCAGCCAGACTACAAGTGCATCTACAGTCTAAATAAGGGAATTTTAAATATATCCCTACTGTAACTCCCGATGGTACCATGTTAAATCCGGCTAGTGTAATAGCCCAACGGTTCTTAGGATCAATTAAAGATGACAAATACGGGGCCATTTGCTTAAAGGGTAAAGGGATATGGAAGTAAAGAGGGGAGTATACCTTATCCAGCTGATACAAGAAATATCCCCTCTCCTTGGAATTTTACCACAGAAGCACCGTCTTTGAAAGATACCCCTTCCCAAAAGGGCAGGAACTATGCATGGAGATGTAAGCCAACATATAAGCCAGAATGAATGTGTGTGTGTGCGTGTGTACATCACCTCAACTAACTTATGTTATGGAATGTTTAGACTTTGAGTCATTTTCCCTTTCCCTTGAATGATACCAGTCCCAAAGATGTGTGCATCATGACCAAAGTGAAAGGATTCCTAGATAGGTATGTTTTGTGGCACAATTTAGGTACCTGCGCTTGTGTCACCAGAGGGGCAGTGCAATCCTACATAAGGATCCGGTGGCTAGGGTGCCGCCGGAGCAGACGTCTACTTGGGGAAGGGGACGCTCGTCCCCTTCCCTGGGTGTAAATGGTGGCCCCCTGATCGGCCTCTGCGGATTTCTGCCAGCAAAATTGCTGGCGGAAGTAGGAGGAAGTCGTGTAACAGCTCAGCCACCTGGCGGGATCCAGGATAAGGACTTCCATAAGCAGCATTTTCTCCATTTTTCCAGTCACTTGCTTTGGCACCAAAGGTTGTGTAATTGGGGATCAATGCCATTTATGATGTCCACCCTAAAACACGGACAAAAACCAGCAAGGAAAGGTTTATTTGAGCACATGATGTGAAGTCAGCAGAAAGACATCTTGAAAACTGCAGATTCCTTACACCCTTTTGCACTTCCTATTAATCAGGACAGGACTGTGGCTTTCTCCCCATTTGGAATCTATTAGCGCACATCTGCACTCAAGCGATTCTAGAGCAGACTGTAAATTTTACAGTTGTTCTTTACCTTTTGGCTGCCAGAACTAGGATGAAAACATCTTGGTTGCATGTGCTAAAAAGGCATTCACTTTGGGTATTAAACTTCTGATTTATTATCCAGTGGCAAAATAGACTCATTACCTTAAAAAAAAATACTGACTCCAAGATTTCATCTGGCAGAAGGAAAAAGGATGCACATTAAAGAATTTTAAAACATCACCTTCATTATGAACTTTTCCTTAACTCTTTTATAGTATTTTTTAATATATACTGAGTCATGCCCTAAAAGTATTTAATATGAGAAAGATCTTCAAAGAGTAATGATATTGTGCTGTACCTAAGCTCACAATTGTGGGTTTCTTCCCCCCCCTTAGTAAAACCATAACATACTGCTATCCCAGCAGAGAGTCTGTCGAGTGGTGAAATTTTCTTTCTTTAAATGGATGAAGAATAGAACCCTCGTTGTATTACTTGCTCCTGCCACACAAATCAATATATGAGGTCCTCAGCCATATGTATCTCATTGATTACTAATGAGCCAGCTAATTAATTGAGCCTTATAAGAACATCTGCTTCTATAGACATATTAAATATGGTTACAGCTGACTGTTCTGCCGAGGGGACATATGGGCTGGGTGGAATATTTCTCTCATTTCCTTCCTCACGTAGATGGACCAGAGACAAGCTTAATGTACCTTTAAAAAACGTACATCGGAAGCAAATGTGTTTGGTTTTCTAATTCAAGTAAAATAATCTGGTTTAAGCATTCATCCTAGTAAAGAATGCGTGGAGAGGAAGAGCTGGATCATGACCACAAGCCCAATGCCTTCCCTTCCAGGTGTTCATCAGAACATGCGAACAGAGTAGGCTTGCCAACTTGGCTGCAGTTTCAAACCTGAGCTTTCTCAGATGGAGCCTGGTGGCTTCACAGTACTGTACTGTCAACCTGTGAAAGACAGAGGGAAAATCTGGTAACAAGATGGAACTCAAGAGTAAAAGAGTGGGGCCCAACAGCAGCCCCAAATGGCCTGAAGTTAACTTTTGGAACCAGTCTGCCTGAGAACAAAAGCAAAAGCGGGAGAAACATAAGAACATAAGAAGAGCCTTGCTGGATCAGGCCAAAGGCCCATCCAGTCCAGCTTCCTGTATCTCACAGTGGCCCCACCAGATGCCTCAGGGAGCACACAGCCAACAAGATAACCTGTTTCCTGATGCCACTCCCCTGCACCTGGCACAGAGAAAACCTACTTCTAAAGCCAGGGGGTTGCTTATGGCTTGTAACCTGTGATGGTCTTTTCCTCCATGAGTCACTTTTGGCAAACTGACTACCCTAGAACAGAGCCTACACATATACAAGTTGTGTGCCTGCAGACTCTATTTGCATGACTGAAGAGTGTGTAAAATTCAGAGACAGAGCCAATGTGAATATAAATTGTACGTATGTATAGTCTGTTGACAGGCTCTGATGACTGAGTGGAGGTTGCTGACGGGACCAGTAGTCATGATCCGAATCTTTCCTTCCATGTGTTCATTTCTGTACAGATTAGCATTTATACAATCCTGTTCAGAAGTGTTGAAGGCTCAACTTGAAAGTTGAAGTTGGTAGCTGGAAAGCATGGTACACAGAAGAAGGTGAACCCTCCTGAGACTCATTCAAGAGACCTGCCTGCAGTTGCATTAATGTAGCAATTGCATTCTGTGGAAAGCTCAGTTGCATTTGTGCTGCCCCCAGATAACTCTTCATCGGAGCCAAGCAGAGTATTCCTGCCTATCCCCGTTCCATTTCCATTTCACCTCCACTTGATGGAATTGCAGTATCAGAGGCAGGACAGGGATACTGGGTCAGTGGAGAGGAGAGCAATCTGGGTAACAGTACAGCAAATCCTCACTTAAAGTTGTTGATAAGTCCTTGGAAATGGAAACTTTAAGCAAAACGACTTATAACGAAACCAATTTTACCGTAGGCTGATTGAGATACTGTACATAAACAAGAGCTTACGGCATATTTCTGGTCACAAAAACATCACCAAACTTCTAAATAAAGAACCAAAACACTTCTAATGTTAAACATTGAAATACATGTGAGCTTTCTGGGTTGGAGAAAACCCACACAGACATGGGGAGAATGTCCACACAGACAGTGGCTCCAGCAGGGAATCAATTTTTTTCTGCTCAACAACTTTAAAACAAAATGACTTATAACGAAACAACTTTCAGTGAGGACTTGCAGTATTATCCAATCTGGTCTCCTAGCAAATGCCAACTTCCACGGCACGTTTATGAGCACTCCAATTAAAAGAGGGCCTGAGGTGGCCCAGCCTCCTTCACTTTTGTGAAAGCCCCCTTAGCTACAGTTCTATAGAAGGTTATGGGGGCCTTTTAAAACTGTGAAGCTAGTGGAATACACTGGCACCCCACCACCACCACATTTCCCCCCGTACTTTGACCGCTGCTTGGGATTCCTGACAAGCATTTGTTAGATTGATAGGACCCTGATTATCGTCACTCCTGCAGCATCAATACAGCCAAGATGTTGCTTATTCACAGGAATCTGAAACAGATGTCTGTGAACTTAAGTAAGAGCCACAGCACTAGGGCAAGTTCCACTCATTCAACCCCATTTGCAACACGTTCTGCCTGCAAGCATCCTATTTGGCCTTGGTATGTCCACACTCGCATTGTGTTGAGTATGTGGTGCTAAGAACAGTATTCTGTACAGAATACAGAACTGCAGAACGCCTATAGGTAAAGGTAAAGGTGACCCCTGACAATTAAGTCCAGTCGTGTCCGACTCTAGGGTGTGGTGCTCATCCCAATTTCAAAGCTGAAGAGCCAGCGTTGTCTGAAGACGCCTCCGTGGTCATGTGGCCAGCATGACTCTCCTTGCTGCAGCGCGTAGCATGTGGCTGGAACACGGAGCGCTGTTTACCTTCCCGCAAGTGGTACCTATTTACCTACTCACATTAACATGCTTTGGAACTGCTAGGTTGGCAGGAGCTGGCCAAGCAACGAGAGCTCACCCCGTCGTGGATTCGAACTGCCGACCTTTCGATCGACAGCTCATGGTTCAGCCGTTTAACCCACTGCGCCACCCGCTGGCCTGTGCAGAACGCCTATACAGGCATTTAATCCTATTCCATTTTACAAAAATCAATAACAAGTCAATAATCATTTTGCAAATGGCATTTTTAGCTTGCCTAATTAGAATGTGAAAGCTACAGTTCTATGGACTTTTACTCCAGGGTTGGAGTGACCGAAGGATTCTTTAGCGTGACAGCAGAAGCGGCCCTACACCGCCCCCGTGGGAGGGGGCCGCCGCAGCGACACCCCCCATGGGACGCCACATGCCCTGCCCCTGGGGGGCGTGATGTCATTGTTGTGCACTGCCGCGGCACAGAAACACCCCCCCCCGGTTCCTTTTTGGAGCCAAATGGGAGCGTGGAAGGGCCAAACTTGCCGCTGAGAATGGCTGCGAAGAGGTGCCGGCAGGGGAGGGCAATGGATCCGGCATCAGATACACCCCCCTGCAACCCACCACTTGGGGGCCACTGCCCCAACTGCCCCCACCGTAACAACGCCTCTGCGTGACAGGTTTTCAGTATGTACGTGATTGTTTTGTAATAACTTGGAACAGAGGCGTCGTTAGGGGAGGCAGTGGGGTGGTGGGCCCCCGGGTGCAGGCGGCAATTCAGTGGTGGTGCGACAAAAATGCAAACCCCCCCGGAGGTTTTTCAGTTGCTTTTAGGTCATATGCGATGATAGCATTCGTCCGCCCGCCCGGGCCGCAAACAGCCTAAAAGTGGCCGAAAAAACGCCAGAGGTCATTTTCACCACGTCGCTGCTGAAAGGGGCAGGGCTTGTGATGTCACAGTGGGGGTGTCACGGAGGCAGCCCCCACCACGGGGTGTGTGTGTAGCTACACCTCTGACTTGGAAAACCACTTATCAAGTCAATCTTGTCATGTGAACCATGATTTTCCTTCTTTCTGGTTTTACAACCTGGTCGAAGGCTGTTTCTGCATTTCTGTTCCACTGACTGGAACAAAAAAAGTGCTTCTGATCCATCCAGAAGACAGAGTTTTGCTATGCATCCCTGGTAGCAATATGTCTTATCATTCAGGGCATTCGGTGTTTAGTCTGCCAATGGCTGAAATCACTGGTGAGATCAATTATATTATCCCTCAAAGAAAGACACTAGTCATTTGTCAGCTGTCGAATAACTAACAGCACCATCTTAAGCATGTCTACTCAGAAGTATGTCCCACTGTGTTCAATGGGTCTTACTTCCAAGAAAGTGTATATAGGATTTCAGTCTAACTAGCATGATGCTACCTCTCTTGCCCCTCTAGCTCCTTAGGGGTATACAGTATTGTGAAAGAACAAAAATGGATAAATATGAGAATAAGTAGGCAAGCAAGAATGTGATGGATTTAGATAAATGATATTTGGTGCAATTAGTACCTAATCATGCTATCAACAAGACTGTAAATGAAGCTTGAAAGGGGAAAATGTTATTTATAATTTACATGCTTTTTCTCCAAAATCCTCACCATATCCATCCCCTCTGACCCCAACAGTGAGCAGGGCTTTCCCCAAGTGTTGTACTTACCAAAATGAATCAGGATGTCTCAGTAGACGTTATTTCTATTGTTTTGGTCGGTTGGTTATTTTTCTTTTTCAAAGGCAAGCAATGAGACAAGGCCATTATCTGTCCTGCAAATAGAGATTTTTATCAGACTTTGCAATTAATCAGATCCGGATGATTAGCAGCCACAGGAGTTACAAAGATTGCTCTATGCTCTGTTGACATTATGAGAACAGAGTTTAAATGAGTGCCTCTTCAAATTCAGCTCCATTTGTGCTCCACATTAATAATGACTCCAATTGACTGAAAACGGCAAAAAAAATACCCAATTAAGTGTCATTACAAGAGTTCAGTCAAATACCCACTTTGAAAAATCTCTCAGAAGATATTAAGTTTCATGGAGTTTTCAGCAAAATGTAGGGCCTTTGGCTAAGTCTTAAAGGGACCATGTCCTTTTCAAAAACAGCTTGAGTACATGGAAAACAATGACTTCCTTCCTATTTTTCACAAGCATATTAATTATTTGGTTTCCCTCATCTGTTGGGATATTAGACTAATAAATCACTAATTTACACTATTTAAAACACCCTATCTGTTGTCCTGGTATACCTTAGATATACAAGTAGCTTTCCCATTGCAGTCTCTTCAAGCTTTATCAGGTGCCACATTCAGGGAAGAGAGAAGTACTCTTGTTGGTAGCTGCTTCCCAGCTATCAAACCTTGGGAAGCTGTAGAAACCAGCCCTGATACAAACTTGAGCCCTGCATAGATGCAACTGAACACGCTTAAGCTCTTCCACTGTTGGGAACCCTGAAAAAGCAGGGTTCCCTATTGCAAAGAGGCAATCCCATGCAAGTACAGTTGTATGTATGCACAGAGCCCTTTAGATTTTCAAATGCAAGTGCATAGGCATGTCAGAGGCAGGATTTGTCACTACAATCCCTCCAAATTCCATTGAATGTCTGAAAATGACGCATCTGAGGCTACTACACATGGCTACTGTTATTAAATCCATGTAGTTTGAACAGGGCACATGTGTTTCAATTTCAGCTTACTTTTGATGAGTATCCAACTTTTAAGAGGCTAGAAGGATTAGCACAGATTGTATTAGTCTGCTTTTATTTTATTCTTTTTCCCTGGATATTTTGTGTGTGTTAATTTCAACAGACTGAGTTCTACAAATCTGAATACAGTAGCTAGAAATCCAGATGTGGGAAGAGAAAGAGAGCAGGGGTGGCATCAAAGCATAACCAGGTTGGTCACTGGCTGAGGACCCAAATCTATCAGAGGAACCACCTGACCTGAACCCTTAATAATCGAAGCAATGGTAGTGCCCAGTTTCCCCATAGGAAGTAGACAGGAAGTGCCATTGGAAGCCCAGTGCAGGGCTTTTTCCTCAAAGCAATCTGATGCACATGTGCACATACATAGAGTTATTGTGAACTGGTACGCATTTCTACGTATATAAACAGTGGTCATTGTTGGCAGGGATCATACTTGTACAGATATAAACTCAAAATGTTGGGACAGACTGGTGTAAGGTTCAGAGGCGTAGCTACCCCCCGTGACACCCCCATGATGTCACTCACCCCGCCCCCGAGTGATGTCACATGGCGCAAAAATGTTCTTCTGCAGCTGCCATTTTGCCGCCGATGCAGGGGATTTGACACCCCCCCCCCCCCGGGTCCCTAGTGACGCCACTGGTAAGGTTCATTTTTCTCTAACTCCGACCTTGCCAATATAAATCTTTGACATAAAATTAAGAGTTAGAATGTATGCCCTCTTAACTACAGTAATGAATGAATACACCACCTTGCTGGGTTTACGGCCTTCAGTAATTCTGAAGAAGACAGAGAATGGATCCCCTGCGGACAGTACCGGTTGTAAGAAAACAAAATGAAATGCAATTTCAGCAAAACCAAATTGCAGCAAATGGTAAAGCGATAACTGAGATAATTGCAGGGTGATCAGACTGCAGAGTAACTGACTGTTCAATGACACAAGTTAGAGTGAAGGAGGAGGGGGAGATAGAGAGAAGACATGCAAAGACCATTTAATGGGAGAAAATATATTAACCAGGTCAGTTAAGCAATTTACCAAAGGTTGTAAGGGTGTCTTGCCATCAGCAGGCTAGGTTTAAGTGAAAACACTTGATACAGAGCAGAAGGCAGCAGACTGCATGTGCACTGAAGGTTGCTTATTGAATCCTTTTCATGTCAAAAACGCATCAGCACTGGGCAGTTGAGAATTCTGTAAATGCCCTTGTAACCTGGAGTTATTCAGGCTGCCTTGAAAATAGGTTTATGTCATATTTGGCACATGGACTCAGAGCAGCTTTGAGCATTAGTGATGTGCATGCATACAGGAGACTCAAATTACTTACACTTGCTTTATTTGCTGTGGTAAACACCCCTAATGTTTCCCCTGTTTTCTGCACTTATTTCTCTATTTTTGGACCTTTCCAACCCACCGCCCCCAAGGTTTCTGTAATGTCACAGCATCCTAACAGTGACTGGAGCATCTTCTAGCAGTAGACCTGTCTTTTTAATTGAAGCACCATTACTGAACAGCCACATGTCCGAATATGGATTTGCTATCTTCATATCTGAAATTTCCCAGAAACAAAGGATGCTAACCTTCCTGCTGAAATTGGCAGATGCTCACCAATTGGACAGCCAATTCCCCCGGTGACATAAAGAGGTGGGATGGAATGGTCAGGTGGTCCCCTCTTCTCCAGTTGGATGATCCTATGCCATCAGCACACCTAGGTTTCGAAGAGCATGCACAAAGATGCCCCAGGCCCTTTCCTCTAGTTTGTCACTGATGTGCTATGTCTATGCATTAACAAATCAGTCACCCACATGTCACAGGGGTGCAGAAAGTGGCCCAGCATTGCCACATGTTCAATGAAAAGAAATTCAGGTAGCAAGGGCTACCGTATGGATTCCAGTGAAAGAAATAAAAGGTCTCATAGCATCTAAACCCACATAACCTAAGGATCTGAAGAAGATGGCTGAAATACCACAGCAGGCCCTTACTCAAGATTATCTCTGTACTGAAATAATTCCTGACAGGTAAGACATGTTAATCTCAAAAGATATTTGTAACCTTTCCAAAGACATCTGCGCTGTAAAATCCTGAGTGGCTCTCTTAGAATATGAGAGAGAGAGAGAGAGAGAGAGAGAGAGAGAGAGAGAGAGAGAGGAGTCCTCAAAAAAGCTATAGAAAGCAATATAACTCAAGAAGAAAAATCTTCTCTTACAGCTAAAAGGATGCTAAGAAATATGCCAGACTATTTGAAAACCAGAACCTGGAAAGAAAATTCCAAACGTTTTCCATAAGGCCTTTGCAACATTGAGCTTAAAACCATTGCCATTTGCTGCCATATAAAATTGTTTCTCTTTTCTCTTTCTAGAGAGGTGACGAAAGGCAATTTTACTCCATTTTTTTTCCTCTTCTGGTGTGTTAAAGGGAAAATTTACTGGTTTTTTTTTAAATCATGTTGGGATACCTTTTGCTTTCTTTCCATGTGTTCTCACACATGAGTACAATTTGAAAACTACAGTGGTTTGCATGGAACATTTTGCTGTCTCTCCAATTCAACATGATAGCCATGATGACAAGAAGGGAACAAACCATATTCAAAAGATTCATGGAATGAATTTAAATACTTTGCACAACATGGCCTTTCTGCAACATCTTTTGGGAGATAAACAGTTTGGGAAATAGACTGATGAAAGGGGCAGATCTGTGATTGGCTTCCCAGACCTCTAGTGTTTGGAAAGATATACAGTTGGTCCTCCATATCAGTGGGGGTTTGGTTCCAGAACCTCCCACAGATGGCCAAAACCGTGTTAAATGAAATCTGTGGTGGGGGGGGGGGGTCGCAGTGCCACAGTACCTTCGGTAGAAGCTGCACGGGCCCGTGGCCCATTTCTCCGGCTACTCCGCGTGCCATTAAATTATTTCAGCAGGCTTGGAACGCTTGAAAAACGCAACCGGAAACTACTCCCGGTCATGTGTGGGAGGTCGTCTGTGGCGCACACTTCAGTACAGTCGGACCTCGCTGGGTGGATCCGCAGATACCAGGGTCAGCTTTAAAACCTGTTAGAAAAGGGGGGGAAACCGGGAGGAAAGTGGGTTTTTTTTTTTTTTAACTTTTAAGAAGCAAACCGCAGCATTTTCTTGCTTAAACAGCCTGAAATTGCGCTCCGGAAGCCTCACGCTCCAGAAGGCTATAAGGACGTAGTCAGGACAGCTGCTTCACTTGAGCATGGCCAGCTGATTGGAGCATTCTCAGAAACCACATGTAGCAAAAGATCCAGGGAGTGATGGCATTTGTCTTCCTGAAGGTTGAAACAGGACCCTCAGGGCACTAGACAAGTGAGCTACTTGAGACTGTCATTGCTCAGCCCTTGAGTCTACGTACATCAGTCTCTGTGATTGGCAATATGAAGCATCTGGATTACCAAGCTCAATATAACAACAAGGAGATTTTGCCTGTGTCATCACTGCCAGTGTTGTCGGTTCTATGGGGTTTAGGAGAATAAACTTGCAATGATTTAAATTGAGCAAATTCTCTTTACTGTAGCATCCAATTAAACAGATCAATACAGCAAAATCCCCACGTAAAGCCAAGCCCATGTAAGTAACTCACTTGGACAGATCAATGAAACCAATAGCCCCTCTAAGTCCTCAGAAATCGGAATCGTTTTCCTTTGCAAACTTTGTTGTTAGTCCTTTGTCCTGAAATCCAACCAGGCTGGGCACTTCAGAGCTTCTCTGGTACCAACTATAGTTCTAACTTGAAAAGACAACTGCAGCACTTGGAAAGAGTACAGCTTGCCCCTGAAGTACATCACCTTGCAGTAACAGTACAATATCACAGATATAGCATGATTTCCTATCGACGGCGCACTCAGCCAATTGCTATGACACCGGGCTTTGATAGCGTTACACCGGCTCCTTGGATTTGCACCGGCCATTAGAGGGGAAAGCTGTCAAAGGTGGTTTACCAAGCCTTGAATTAGTTAATACAGAATCTGATTTTTAAAAATTTCTTCCTGGTTATTTAAAGAAAAGATGGGATTTAAAAAAAAAAAACCAATTGCAGTCAAACCTCAAGCAGCTTGCTCATTGCTACTGATAACCCTGGTGTAGCCAGTCAGCCGAGATCCCATTTATTTATTCATTTATTTAGAAGATTTCTATACCGCCTTTTCCCAAGCTACAAGCCTGGTGCTCAAGACTGTTTACAAGAAGATACATAAATATACATAAATAATACTTAAAACCACAGTGGCCTAAAAACTGCAGATTAAAATATAAAATCATCAGGCAAACAGTGGATAAAACGTCCTGCAGGCTCCCCCAATACCCTCAGTTGTCAAAACTTTCCGCCCACCCTATCCACCACCCAAAGCCATTTGAAATAAAAAAGTTTTCAAGCTCCGTTGGAAAGTGACCAGGGAGGGGGCTGATCATAATTCACTTGGAAGGTGATTCCACATTTGGGGAGCCACCACCAAGAAGACTCTTCCTCTCATTGATGCCCCCTTGTTTATGTCAAGGGGGGCACACAAAGAATGTCTGATGATCTTAGGGGACGAGCCGGTCTATATGGAAAAGGCGGTCCTTCAGATACTCTGGTCCCAAACTGTTACAAACAGTACAGTATTGCCGGGGGGGGGGGGTTTGCCTTATTGTAAAGTCTAGAGGATGCACCCATTGACCGATGAGAAGGATAGAAATAACTGCCTACCTTTGCCTATTGTCCCACCACCAGCCGTGGGGAGGGGGACCCAGGGCCTTAGTGTGTCATAGAGTGCCCAGTGCATGGTATTGCCCCAGACCGTTCAGCAATGTGGTGCCAGCATTGCTAGGCAGATCACACACCCTTCTCTCAGCCTAGATTTGGGTATACTTGTCCAGTTTTCCAGCCTGGTCCTGACATGTTCTTTGTCTGTCCCATATTTCACATGGCTCCATTTATTAAGGAGAATAGTACTTAGCAATTTCACTGTAAGCTACTTGCTAACATGAAAAGACTAGTCTGTGAAGAGCATTTCACCCTTTGATCTTTCACTTTTCCATTACTATGATGAAACACAAGTTCATGTTGCCAAATGAAAAGGCTACCAAATAAACTTTTAGGAAGGAGATACCTGCGATATAAACAGAACAAACAGATCACTATTTTCTGTTTTCTTTTCAAATGGATGAATAGTAAAATCAATCTCTTTGTGCTCTGTATTGTACTGTATGTATTAGATCCCCCCCCCCGCCCCCATCTCATTGTAGTCCTTTTTCATGCTGTTGGAGTCTGCTGCTGGTGTGTGCCGTTTGTTCCGCATGTGATTTCCTCAGCTGCCTTCTTTTGCTGAAAATTATTTACTTTCGTAAAGGTTATAAAATTATAAGCCATCACACTTATTTTGTTTCTTCTTGTAGCTGTTAACACAAAGTTTAACTTGTCTTCCCAGCCTGTCAAATAAATACTATCTAAGCACGTGTAGTTTTGAAAATCCAGAAGGTCAGCTTGGTCACTGAATGCATGTCTTATTGAATATTCCTCCTGAAGAATAAACCAAAAGTAATATAAAATGACATTTTACACCTTCCACCAGAGAGCAGAAATGTGGCCAGTGCTAGCTCAGGCTAATAATAATGGAATTACATGCACGGAAAATGTTTTTCACATTTATTTACAGAAGCTCCTTGGTTCCTAGAGCTGAGCAGGTATGCAGGTTACAGCAGACAAAATATTTTATATACAGTTTTTAAGTTTTCTAGACTGTGTAAGCCTGAGCTTGTGCAGTAGCAAGTTGAGCTTTTCTTCCTCTTCAGATTCAGCAATGTATATGATGTCCACATGGAGATTTTTTTTTGCTTTTTGTAAGTTACGGCAATGATTTTGGGGAAAATCCATTCAAAGGCAGGCTTTATGCCACACCATAGACCCCAGCAGATGCTTCATCAACTGCTTAACCTTGCTAATCTTTGATGCTGGGTTTGCTGGCCCCCAGCTTGGTAGGAAACTGCTGAAAATCATCAGCTGGTGGTGGAAACGCTATGCCAAGGAAGATGTGCCAAGAAAAATTGTGTTAAGGACCTATAACCACCGATGAAGGCTATCTAGGATGAATGGAAAAGTAATGCTAACTACGGATATTGGAGGGGGGGAACTAAAGAGTACATATCAAGATGATATGATT
This sequence comes from Plestiodon gilberti rubricaudatus, assembly GCA_026170595.1. Classification (NCBI taxonomy): domain Eukaryota; kingdom Metazoa; phylum Chordata; class Lepidosauria; order Squamata; family Scincidae; genus Plestiodon; species Plestiodon gilberti. Next base: position 47,307,302 of record JANXHW010000002.1, read on the forward strand.
ACTGCCTGCTTTTAAAGGAAACTTGCTTACAAGAGCAAAAATAGAATATACATTGTTATGAGCTGCATTATGCTATATGGAAATACTTCTATGTCATGTATCCAAAAATATCATTTTTTTTCCTTTAAAAGGTTGTTATCTTTATAAAAATGTACCCTCAGGGTGATGACATAGGCATATTGACTTGCTGAATATGAAATTGGTTTTCAGGCACAACTGATTACTAACCTTGGTTAAAAATGAAAATGTACTTACCAAACAGAAGGCCAAATATGTGTTTGTTGGATAAAGTTATAAAATTAGTCCAAAACTTTCAGTGGCTGAATATCATTCCATTAGAACTATGTATCAATGGCCTTAAAAAGATGAATGAGGATGATTCAATTCCCCGACAGAGACAGAAGAGAGAAATAAATCAAAGATTTATTTCTGTTACCCTGTAGAATGATATGTCAGTTATAAAACTATCACGTACTGCCCCATTTTCAAAATATTTTTAAGCAGCCTTGTGCTGTGGAATGTTACTTAACTGTATCTCAAGTTTTTAACTTACAGAAATTAATTATCCATTTAGGTTTTTCAGTGGCAGCTTGCAACTCATAAACAGATTAGATGCTGCAACATGTTCCTTAAGATAACACAACAGCAATTTTACATGCAATCTTAAAATCGGGTTCTAAGCCAGCAGCTGACAGTGGGAAAAGTGTTGAAAAGTGTATTATGTGGTCAAATAACATGATATGTGTAAGACATTGTGGGCTTTACCTTCTGTGCCACCAGGGCATCTCCCAAACTGAGGAAGGTGTTGGCTTGAATCTGCTGCACTATCAACCCCACCCCACAATGGCCAGACCCAGTAGTACTCTTCTGAAGAACTTGGCTGGTTCTATACAGTGTGTTCTATACACACACACACACACACACACACACACACACACACACACACACACACACACAGAGAGAGAGAGAGAGAGAGAGAGAGAGAGAGAGAGAGAGAGAGAGAGAGAGAGAGAGAGAGAGAGAGATTGAAACAGTGAAGGTGATTCCACTTACTAAATACATGTCCCAGAGTGAGCCTGAAATTGGAGAATGAAGCTGCTGCTCTTCTCAGGGGCAACTCAATCCTATGTGTGCCACCCGATGGCAGCATGCCTCCCTCACTGGCATGGACTGCCATAAAGCAGTCCACGCCAGTCATAAACACCTCCCCGACAGCATGCTGACCAGCGTGTCCGGAGGATGCCCAGATGTGCGCCGCGCACGGTGAGCCGGCGGAGAGGCTGGAATGGGAGAGAACGTTAACGGGGGTGTAACTGGGTGTGGAGGCAGTGGGAGGGGGTGGATCCGCCATGGACGGCCCGCACCAGATACTATTTCCCTTCCCTGAAGCCGCCCCGCCCCTTTCCTTGCCTCGGAGTTATGCTAGCTAAATTGCTAGTGTAGTTCCAAGATACCCATTGCCGATTGTGAGCCTTACGCAGGGGTAAGGGGATTGAACATTCCTTGCCCTGCGGAAGCCTCCTGGTCCGTCTTCCCTGCGCAGGATGCAGCAGCTGCCATTATGGCGCCGCTGCATCAGCGTGTGTGTGTGTGAATAGGATAGTTGGGCTCTCAATCTAACAGCGAGATCCTGTCGAAATCCTGCGCCAGAAGCTGTTGCAAACGTGCTGTAAGGCTGGCGAGGGAGGGGGCCCATTGGCTGAGCCGGTCCGGGTGGGGGCGAGGATGGCATCGGCCATATCCCCGTCCCTGAGCCATTACACGGCCTCCTCCAACTTCCGCCAGCTATTTAGCTGGTGGAAATCTGAGGAGGTCGATAGGACCGGCCCCAGTTTATACTCGGGGAAGGGGACAAACATCCCCATCCTCGAGTAGAACTCATGGCGGTCCAAACGTCAAAATCCTGTGTAGGTATCTAGCGCTGGATCCTTACACAGGATTTCGCTGTCAGTTCCTGCCTGCATCTCGTAATTTTTTAAGAGACAGTACCTATTTTTCCGATGTCAGGGATTTTCAATGTCATTTTTACATGCTGACTCTGGAACGTAACCCTCGCGTTAGACAAGGGGTGACTTGCTTGCTCCAGGCTCAGGTTCTTTAGTATTGGAAAGTCATCTGAGTAGCAATACAGGCTGCCTTGCTTACTTTGGTACTTGATCCCAGTCTGATCCTATCCTGACTACACTTTCTGCCTCTGGCTCTTCTGGTCATCATCTCCCTGATCTGGCACTTAACCTCCGTCTGCTGCCTCTGGTCAGTGATGGCTCCAGCCTTTGGCAGTAGACCATCCTCCTTCTTCCCCTAGAACCATTTTACAGTTCCCAGATGGCCCAATCTCTGATGCCACATTGGAGGAAAGGACATCAGGGAATTGGGAAATGTTACTTGAGGAAGAAGATGGTCCGCTGCTGCTTCCCACAGTTGTGGGAACATCCCCATGGGCCCTAGATCTTGACTGCCTCAGGTGTGGGCATGGGCTCATTTCAGGAGACATAGGATGGATGGATGCAAATGTCTTTAACCAGAAGGGAACATCAGCAACCCTTGTGCTCTTTGGGTGCACACACAAACTTACCTGGATCCCAAAAATGTGGTGTGTATGCAATGAAGTCCAAGAAACAAAGGATCTATGGCACGCTCTTTGGTAGCAAGAGGCAGGTGGGCTAAAATGTTTGTTTGTTTGTTTGTTTGTTTAAAAGATGTATATACCACTTCTAAAATTCAAATGTACAACATTGTCACCCTGACCCGCCTGCAAGGGGGTTCAGGGGTTGGGTTGTGGCCCCGTCAGAGCCCCCCAGGCCGACAAAACGGCTGTCAACCCTCAGGGGCAGCCCGGCCCCCAACTCTGAGAGAGAACTGTCCCTAGGTGCACAAACTGCTGTCCCCTTTAAGTTGACTAACACTGCAGTGGGGCTTTAAGAGTAAACAGGAGCCAAATCCTGCGAGATGGGATTTGGAAGCAAGACCCGCCCCAGGAAGGGGTGGGGCTGGGACAGCCACCTGAGGAGCTCATAAGGAGCTGGGAAGGGGGAGGAGGGCGATCGGGGGAGGAGGCGAAGGGGAAGGAGGGCAATCGACCGGACTTCCAGTCGAAGCAAGGGCTACCCTAACGGGGAGGTCCTTGGAGGGAACATTGGATCGATCCGGAGACGGCTACCCCGATCAGGGGACTGGGCTCCCCACTTCCCCGTGGAGTCGCCTATGGCAGTGGGACAGGTCCCAGCTACGAAACCTCCAGCCCTGGGAACCCACAACAGATTACCTTGGTCCAACTGGACACTTACCTGTAGAACCTCCTGATCCAGGTGCAGTCTACCTGAGGCTAGGTCAAACTCCTGCTGACGGACTCCAAGCTGTGAGGAAACAGTGGACAGAGGTGAAACAAGGGTGGAGCGAAGGCAAGTAGTTCTGCAAGACTCCGTTACACTGGAGTCAGCGGCCCCTCCCCCTTGCTGTTGGAGCCATTCCAGCAGCGACAGGGGAGTGTCCTGCGTGTTGCCTTTGCTGCCAGAATGGCTCCAACAGCAAGGGGGAGGGGCCGCTGACTCCAGTGTAACGGAGTCTTGCAAAACTACTTGCCTTCGCTCCACCCTTGTTACGCCTCTGACAGTGGAGATCATCTTGTTAACCTCAACAACCTTTCGGGACAATCCCTGGGCTGTCAACAGGGCACCCATGAGTGTAAAACTACTTACACGAATAAAACAACTGGAAAAGACAAACTGTAAATATATTCTATGTCCTTCTCAAACCCGGGATAGAAAGACCCCGATGGCCCTAGGGAGAGATAGATTTGCACGAGGTAGACCCCAGCTTAATCAGAAGGCTGCCGCGGGTATGACAAACATACAAAACAAAACACTGATACAAAATGCCCACCATTGGGAAACACAGAATGGCTCAGAGAGAACAGGCAAAACCCCACAGAAAAGAATAAAACATAAATAAAAGATCATGATTTTATGACAATGTCAAATACACCTGCAGAACAACATGCATGGAAAATGATGGGTCCACTGAATTTCTGATGGAGACCTGGGGGGAAAAATCATGTTCTGGTTTCAGATAAGTACATCTTCCACAGAGGACTTTGAATCAGCACTACGAAAGAGCAGGTGCAGTGGTCTGCAGGCTTCGATATGCAGTAGATATGCATCTGATCCCTTTTACAACCCCTTATGTAAACCTATCCTTGGCCTAATAGTTAAGCTAGCCTTGACATGTATTTTTAGTTTTGCAGCAAAACCTTCTGGGTATTTTGAAGATGTAGTCTGAAGATACAACGAAATAAGAGATGTATTACATTTCAGAGACTAGAGTTTGTCAAGTTAGAAAACTGTTAGATTAGAAATTAGCCTTCACTGTGTATAGAAGAAGAGCATTAGTACCGGTACAATGTTGTAATATGGAAACCGTGCTTGTTTTAAAAGCTCCCCGGTGGGAGTTTTAGCTGGTTGAAATTTGTGCTGGTTAATGCAACATTGTAAGGAGAGGAGAGTTACTTAAAGCTTGTACATGTTGATGATACAGAATTATCGTCTCTGGGCTTTATTTAGAAATGCACCTATATAATGGAAGAAAAAAGTAGCTAATAGTAATGGAACGTACAAATGAAATAAAAGAATAAAATAAAAGAAAGAAATGCATCTAAGTAGAGTTCCCTGTTCCTTGTATTTTATATCTGAGTTCTCATTGGTCATGAGAACCAATGAGATTGGTCATTGGTTATGAGATCATTGGTCTTTCCAATCTCAGGTTTGATACCAAATTATGACAAAAGAAATCAGATAGAAAGATATGTCAAAATGAGAACAACATGGATTCTACTGTAGGGGAAATGGTGTATGGTGTAGACATAAAGAAATATTTTAAAATATATTACACAACCCAACATACATTTCTCTGCCTTAAAAGTTAGACCTGTTCCTGGGATTTTTGTGCCTTAAAAATTAGTCCTATTCCTATATTTGGGGTGCTGATTCCAAACATGGCATCAGTTTTTCCCTATCAGCTCTATTTTTGGAAATGCAGAATAGCCACCTTATAGTACAGTATATGCTGATTCAAGCAGCTCCCTCATGAGGAAGCTGACGCCATGGCTTCTTCACAAAGAAGCGGCTTGAATCAGCATGTAAGGTGGCTATTCTGTATCTCCAAAACTAGAGCTGATAGGGAAAAACTGATGCCATGTTTGGAATAAGCACCCCAAATATACCCAGGAAAAGGTCCTACGAAGCACCTTCCGAAGGTCCTTCCGAAGCATCCGGTCCTTCCGAAGGTCTTCCTTCTAAAGCACCAGGGGAAAAAAATCTGGGAAAAAATAAGAGCACCTCCCGAGCTGTGTTATCAGAGTTCTTTAGAACTCTGTGCTCAGGAATGCTTATCTGGTAAGTCAGGAGACTGATAAAGATGACTCGCTTCATAAGGGTCCTCCTTCCTGATTGACTTCCCTAGTAAGGTTGGCCCATAAAGACCAGCAGATGGATGTAAAGTGCCCACTCCTGTCCACCCATTCTTTTTGACTCCTACTACTACTGCTCTGCCTGGATTGGAAAAGGGAGAGACAAAGAGGAAAGATTGAAGGCAAAAAGAGAAGGGGAAGGCAAAGGATGAGATGGTTAGACAGCATCACCGATGCAACGAACATGAAAATGAGCGAACTCAGGAAGATAGTGGAGGACAGGAAGGCCTGGCGGGATATGGTTCATGGGATCACGAAGGGTCGGACATGACTTAACGAATGAACAACAACAAAAAGTGAACACCATTCTCCTCCACACATCCTCTTCTGTTCTGTCCTTCTCTTCTTTTTCCAATCCAGAGAGCAGGAGAAGCATAGGCTGGCACTTCACCAGATAAGGGAGGGGCAGCATTTGGCCCGTTGCCCCAGGTGCCGGGAAGTCTTGGACCAGCCCTTGTCCCTTCGTGCCAGGACGTAAATCTGTTGCTTTTATTGTCTTCTGTTTTTTATTACTCGGTTTTAAATGTTTGCATTTTTACATATTTTATGCATGCTTATGATTTATTGTCTTTTGTAAGTTGTTTCAGAAGCAACGTTGGGAAGAGGAGAGAAAAAATCTTAAAAGAAATACAAGTTAATGAATAAATTAATACGCTGTCCAGAGGTGGGTTTATTCACTCTGTCTGATGACAAAAGGTCCCTGGCTGGAAGCACCAGTGGACTAGTCATAGCAATGACATGTCACACACTCAAGTCCTGTGAAGGATGAAGATCAGCAGTGATTAAAGGTGGTGGGATGGCTGGGCTCAGGGACAGGTTGAATTGTCATGCATTCAATGACACCACAGCATTGGTTTGCCAAGCACCCACATGTCTCGCAAAAACAGCACTGATTGCAGCCCTCTATTTAGACAGGGGGGAGGAATGGCAGTGATGACGGGCAGTGATCATATTTGCCTCTAGGAGAGGAGCTGATCACTCTGGGATGGATTGCACATTGAAGCAGCCATGTGAATGTCCCTTGAAATTGCATCACAAGCAGTGTTCCCCCTACGGCAGTGTTTCTCATATTGTGGGTCGGGACCCACTTGGTGGGTCGCGACCTGATTTCTGGTGGGTCCTGAAGAGCCTCCAATGAAAACATGGATGATGGAAAGGTCAGACCTATGGGGCATGTGCCACTGCACAGAACCCTGCTGTGGCTGTGTGGCGGCATCTCCAGATGCCGGATGTCATCTGTCATTGCTGGACTCCAGGAAAGCCGAGTTCCGAGCTGCACACGTAGCTTAGAGGAAACACTGATCACAAGGCAGCTGTTACTGCATAGTGAGCAGGGCTGGCCCATCCATGAGGTCAACTGGAGTGGTCAGCACAGGCAGCAGATTGGTGGGGGGGGGTTGACCAGGGCCAGTGCCAGGCTATTTTGCGCCATAGGCTAGGCTAACTACTTGCACCTCCACAATTTTTATAAGACTTTATAATTAATTATATGCCATGGCACTGTTGTGGTATTTATCTTAATTAAAAAAAAACATTAATTGTCAGTTGCATTTTTATATGGGTTTTAAAAAAAAAAACCCTAATCGGTATAAAACTGTGCCCCTCTGAGGTCTGTGCCCAAAGCAGCTGTCTAGTTGGCCTAATGATAGCACTGGCCCTGGGGGTGACCATCTCTGTCCAACCTTTTTGCCTCCACTGCTCCTCCTTCTCTTTCTAGTCCCTGGATTGGAAAAGGGAGAGGGGGGACAGAGAAGAAGAGGAAATGTGGAAGAGAGGAGAGTGCTGAGCTAGAGCATTGGGGAGGGGGAAGAGGAGGGTGGCACACCATTGGGTAAGGGGGGCAGCATTTGGCATGCTGCATTAGGTGCCAGAAGGCCTTGGGCCAGCCCTGATAGTGAGACACTGCTATATATAGTGGCTCACCATGACAATGCAACATTCACAACAGGACTTCAAACCTTTATTTTTGTACAGTTGTGGCAGTGTAGTGAAAACGGGTCAATCTGCACAATAATCCACTGCCCACAGACGGTTTTGCAGATGACAGTAGTTGCCATGTGAAGTAATTTAAAGCAGTGGCTATGAGATTTCAAGAAGCCTCATATAATACAGTGGGGAGCTTGGCTGAAGAGCATGTGCCTCTTACTGGTGGCATATGAACATCTCCACCCACACCCACATTGTGGCACCGAGTTATGAACAGATTTCATGATGAACTTGGCATTCTCCAAGGTCTTTCTGAGTTTAACTTAGACTGTTAGCATGATTCTAACATCGTTTTTATGTGTGAATAATGTATACCACATGTTGGGTGTAAAAATGGAGTTGGAAAAAAGAAGTGATCTTGACAGAGAAGTATTATGTTTTTTATTGGCATATTTTATGAGTGGTGGCTCTGAATAAAATTCCACTCTAGGTCTAAAAAGATGCTTTAATCTGAAACAAAAGAGCTATACGTGTATGCTCTTCGCTGTATCCATTTATAGGAATACAAACTTGTCATTTATGTGCTTTGTAAAGGTAAATTACATGGTAAAGAATATTCTTGCTAAGGTGTAGTTAAAACATGACATGCTGAAATCAAGAGGGTTTTACTATCAAAAGTATAGCGAGACAAAAGCATTTCTTGTAGTTCTGCTGTGGTCTCATTGCCTAATGCCTATATTCTTGGCTGCATAGACAGGGCTGCACTCTCACATAACAAGGGAACCCTGCAGTTTTCTCTCTTTAACTTCCATCTCAAATATTTTCGGGGAGGTGTGGAAGATGATGGCCTCTCATTCCTTGCAAAAACAAAAACAAAAGGCAGAGGGTCAATTCCTGAACTCAAGCAAGTGAAAGCTAGGTAGTTATCTGGACAAAAATGAATAACGGAGCATTTCAGGCAGAACTCCAATGACGTCATAGTGCCTGGGAGGGGGGGGGCTTCCTTCAATAGTAAACACCTAGTCACTACTCAATAAAGGGCCTCCATCTGCACATGCAGAGGGGGGCTACCTTGTATGGTTCCTACCCCTGTGGGACATGCCAGGCTGCCATTGGATCAGGCGTACTGCGCAAAGGCAGCATGCAGGTCTTATTCAGCCACTTTCTTCGGTCATCCGGATCGGGATTCAGCCTTGTTTGACCCTGGGATGGAATTGTGATCCAGAGCAGTATTGGCACAGCCAGAGGCCTCCTCGGGTTAAAGGGAAGTTTGTCCCTTTACCCCGAGTAACATGCCAGCCGCCCCGATGGGGCTACTCAAATGTGCGTCAGCTATTTTGCTGGCGAACATTTGAAAGCCCCGTGTAACAGTCACCAGGCCTGGGAAGGGGGAGAAGATATGGCAGAGGAGGCTGCCGCCAATCCTTCCTCTGTTCCAGGCCCGGCCGACCAATCCCATTCCGCCCTTCCCACGCCCTCCACCACCCGGTGGAGAACGTACCTTTCCCGGCGGGCACAGTGGTGACTCTGGCATGAGTAGAGCGGTGCTGGCCTTAGTGCCAGCGTTGCTTACTCTCTGGGTGCCGCAAACAAATGGCATGTTTGCAACACCCTAGACTGGAGGAGCAATTGCTCTACCAGTCTATTTCTAGACAGGATTGCGTGCTAAGTATTTAACAAAGATTTAAAATTAGAACAATCATTTTTTTAAAATAAATAAATAAATAATGTGCAGGGACCTAATGCAAAAGAATTGTTCAGAACAATTGTAGCTAAGAGTCACACAATAGTCATATAAATATCTTTGGCTCATATGATTTCTGCCAAATAATAGATCTGAGAAAACCAAGCTTGACAGCTGACAGATCGTTGGTCACTGAGAGTCGTTGCCTGACGAGGCTTTTTATTGCTGTTGTGTAATGCAGGAAGCGTGACACTGCTGGGTGCCTGCCAGGAGAGCACGACACAGGCCAGTAATGTGACGTTAGAAGTAGGACTGATGGCAAGAGGCCTCAGTAGAGGAAGGCCAGGCATTTAATCGTCAACGCAATCATCCTCTCCCCATCAGGCTCACTTGGAAGAAGACTTCCCTGACTCTTGTTCCTTGGAAAATGCCATGGGATGGGTGGTCACATCTTGCTTGCATGACACATTTGACACTGTGAACAACAACAGCCACATCCTGGAAGCTTCCGGAATTGAAGTAAACAAAGTTGTTAGTGACAGAAAATCAGGGTCTTCTCCAGTCCTAGTTGTCCTCACTGACTTCATGGCCAAAATCAATCAAGGTGCCCATGCTAATGAAGCAGCTGGCCTCCAGAGCTAGATACCAGGGCCCTTGGTAAGGGGCAAAACAATCATGGAATCCATTTAGGACTAGGATGAGAAATCAAGGGCCATCAAGGCACAAAAGAAGGTTGCTTGATGAACTCACCCCACAAAAGGTAGCACAGGATCCTATGGAAAGAAAAAGTATCAAAAGCTGAGTCACCAGACTCTCGTGTCTTTTCATCCCTCACTCATCGCTCTGCATTGCATTCATTTGTTTGACCTGCTGGTGCTGTGTTATGTCCCACCACCACCCCGTTCCAGCTACTACCCAAGAACCACTGTGACAAGCTGGCACCGAGGACTGGTAACCGCCTGATCCATTTTCCTTTGCAACTTCCTTCCCTGCTTCCCTCCTCAAAGTTGCACTACCAGTGCAGGCTGGACAGCCATCCTTTGTGACAACCTTGCAATTTACGGGTATCCCCTTCTCCCAGGAAAGCACCTCTGATTCCCTTCCCCTCCTTTCCTCCTTGCATCAGCTACAGCTACAGCCTAGCTTTGGGTTTGCTTCAAAGCCTCATTCCAACTTTTGTACTCTGCTTTCAACTCAGAAGGTACTGGATCAGCTTACTCTGAAGTAACTCCTATTCAACTCAGAGCCCAATCTTATCCCCCCCACCACTGGCGTCACTGCAGGGGGGGCGGAGCTCTAAGTTCTGTCGGGCTCTGACCCCGTTACACGACTGGAGAAAGTGGCCCCGCCCCCTCACCTTTGGAGCCATTCCGGCCGACGAAAGCACTTGCTTTCGCTGGCCGGAATGGCTCCAAAGGCGAGGGGGCGGGGCCGCTTTCTCCCGTCATGTAACGGAAGGTCAGAGCCCGACGGAACTTGGAGCTCCGCCCCCCTGCAGTGACGCTAGTGCCCCCCACCCCCCATTGGTGCAGCTGTGCCAAAAAAGGACACACTGTATCCAGCAGGGGGTGGGATCAGGAGGCTTCGGAGGGGAAACAGGATTTATATCCCCTGACACCTCCATAAGGCTCCTGCTTCACAATGGGCCTCCTCAGACCTGCGTCAGCTCTTTAGCTGACACAAGTCCAAGGAGAGAAAGGGGGCAGGGTGGTTGCTGATGGAGGGGATAGGATATGGCACATCCCCCCTCTAGCAGCCTTCCCACCCCCCATTCAGTGACTTTGCGCGCTGCCAAAATACGTTTTGCGACTGCTAGCGGGGCACTTGTGTCACTGGATTTGTGGTGGATCATTCACAAATGTATGTAGTCTGCTTGATGCATGTGCATACCAACCCATAGATGTTCTGCCAGCGGGGCAGCCCAATAGAATTGGGCTGTTACTGTTATGTGAGTGTGTATAGGTTGGCAGCCTAAAATGATTTTTTATTTACCATGGACTGAACTGTTTGTATGGTAACAATATATACATTCTAGTGACTCCATCTGTCAAGAGCTTTACAGATATCTTGGTCTCGTGCCTAACTATGCAGAGCTGTATTTGATCTTTAAATGATCAACATACTACATTCAAATATAGCAAAAGAAGCTTGCCTCAATTCTCAAAACCTGCAGCCGTCTGCAAGGAGATGTGTCCACTCCAAAATAAATAACAGATTCTGCATTGGCATATGTTTTAAATAATCTGTGGATAGCGTGCAGTCAGAAACAGTTTATTCTGCACATCTGTAACAGCGCTATGTTTTAAAAGACACAGTTTTTCTTATTAGACCTTAATGTTATTTATATATAAAAAAATCTTGACAGTTTTAAAGAATCTGGTTCAAGAATAAAACCTCTTTGTGCAATTCAGTCCAGATTTCATTTGATCATACTGCCTAGTTTGTGACTTCTATATTTTTAAGCAGGATAAAACAAAGGATAAAGACATATTTGTCTCTTTTAGAGAAATAGAGCTTATGCCAGCACTGGACACATTCTTTGCAATCCGTTCATTATAGATATGTGTTTATCCCATCCACGATAACAGAGGATTCATGGACCAGGATTTATTGACAAGGAGGCATAGCTGACAGACACAATCCCTGAAGTTATAATTTGAGTTATATTAGGCTGGTTCACACATGTATGTTCATCATTTGATTTTCTATCACTTGGTTCCTCAACGTTTGTTTATTATTTCTGTTTATATCTCACATGCATATATCCCTTTCCTCCGAGGAGCTCAAGGGGCAGGGTGTACATGATTTTCCTTCATCCCATTTCATCTTCATAGCAATCCTTTGGGGTAGCTTAGGCTGAGATCCAGCAACTGGCCCGAGGTTACCTGAGGTTACCCAGCTTCATGGCCTAACAGGATTTGAACCCGGATCTCGTTGGCCGAAGGTCAACATCTAACCACTACACCATATTGGCAGCAAAATGTGTGAACTCCATTGAAAGGCTGAAAGAGATAACTCGACTGAAATGTTCTTAAAAGTATTATTACTATATATCTGGACTTATATATCTGGACTTTCAGAAGGCATTTGACACAGTCCCTCACCAAAGGCTCCTGAGAAAACTCCAGACCCAGAAAATAAGAGGGCAGGTCCTCTTATGGATTAGGAACTGGTTAAAGAATAGGAAACAGAGAGTGGGTGTAAATTTTCACAATGGGCAATGTTCACAATGGAGAGAGGTGAAAAGCGGTGTGCCCAAAGAATTGGGGCACACCGGTGGCGTAAGTTGGATAGGGTTGACTGGTGCTTTTGTACAAATCAATGGTTAGCCCCCCCATCTGGAGTATTGCATCCCATGCTGGTCACCACTTATCAAAAAGGATATAGTGGGTTGGAGAGGGGGCGAAACCGAGTGGGAAGGAATGAGGAGTGGAGAGGCTGCGGGAGGGGGGTGATCCGGCGTATGGAACGCACCACCTTATCCTCTCTGGCAGCAGCTTGCCCCCCCCCATTTCCCTCCTCAGACTTGCACCAGTGAAATCGCTGGCACAGGTCCAAGGAGACCCATCGTGGGGTGTGACGCTTACAGACGCCTCCCACTCCACCCCCCTGCTGGATACAGTGCACACTTTTTTGACATGGCTGCACCAGTGGGGTGGTGGTGGTGGATAGGATTGGGCCATCTGTGTCACTGGATTTGTGGTGGCTCATTCACAAATGTATGTAGTCTGCACGATGCATGTGCATACCAACCCATAGATGCTTTTGAGATAGAGATACTCTCTATGCACTTGAGAGTATACAAAGTATGCAGACACTTGTCCCTGCACAGGACCACTTTTTGTTTCCATGGCATACAGAATTCATGCCAAATATCGTCTGTGCAAAAATGAGATGGTGCAGGTCTTACCACATTAAACAAACATTTTTTAAATGAGATTCTCATCTCCCTCAATACTTTTGTGGGTTCTCCTCCTTATTTACCTACAGTTATTATCTGGGTAGAACCTAAACTTCGTGATATAGCTTGGCAGCGAGCTATCACAGCCATAAATGACCTGTTTTGCTTGTGACAAGGTTCTTAACTGTATGGGTTCTGCAGCCATGTCAATATAAAAGTAGAGAAATAAAATCCTTTACCGCTTTTGTTGTTTGTTTAGATTTCTTATATTGTGCAGGTGTCACATACACAGAAAAGGTTTTCTTACAATAACAACAACACGGGATCCTACTTCCCAAGCCGACGTTTCACTCCATTCACGGAGCTTTCTCAAGGCAATTTGGCAGTAAAAAACTGCTGGGTGAAAAAGAATGTTACGGAGTGGTGACAGTTAAACATCAGTCTGTTGCTCAAAGTTAAAGGGACCCACTACTTTTGTCCTCAGAGTTATTCAACACTTATTACTTGGGTTATTTAAAATTGGCATCCATATCCTATTGGCATATGTCATTTCCTGCTGGCGGTTCAGTAACTTTGAAGATTTCGTCTGGGAAATCATTAGAGCCTCCAAATTTAATCTATGTTTTAATCTGGGTTCAGATTAAAACATAGATTAAATTTGGAGGCTCTAATGATTTCCCAGACGAAATCTTCAAAGTTACTGAACCGCCAGCAGGAAATGACATATGCCAATAGGATATGGATGCCAATTTTAAATAACCCAAGTAATAAGTGTTGAATAACTCTGAGGACAAAAGTAGTGGGTCCCTTTAACTTTGAGCAACAGACTGATGTTTAACTGTCACCACTCCGTAACATTCTTTTTCACCCAGCAGTTTTTTACTGCCAAATTGCCTTGAGAAAGCTCCGTGAATGGAGTGAAACGTCGGCTTGGGAAGTAGGATCCCGTGTTGTTGTTATTGTAAGAAAACCTTTTCTGTGTATGTGACACCTGCACAATATAAGAAATCTAAACAAACAACAAAAGCGGTAAAGGATTTTATTTCTCTACTTTTATATTGACATGGCTGCAGAACCCATACAGTTAAGAACCTTGTCAGTTACCCACAGCCATGAAAATCTGCATGCAACATTGTTTTGCTTGTGTAGAAATTCTGCTCAAAGAAAACAGAGATACTATAGTTGGTTTTTCAAACATAGTAAAGGGTTAACCATACTTGAAACCTCAACATATCCTCAAATTGGCACTTCTTTGGTGTGAATACCAAGCCTACTATGCAGGAAAATTTGAGATAGCTTTCATTTAATTCAAGCAGTTCCATTCTTGAAATCCTCTCCATTCCACTGAATGAATTCCAGATAGCATGGCATGGTTTCTTCCCAAATTCAACAAACATGTTCTCTCTCACTGAATGGCCAAAATAAGGTGGTTGTATAATCACGGGGTAAGTAAGTGCAGATTGGGTGGCAAATCTTACTTAACATAGGTGTATAGTTGCATGTGATTGGTTGGTTTTTATAAGTAATTCTATGTAATTCTATGTAATTACATATGTATATTTTATGTATGTAAAATGTACATGGAATTATAAGTAATGCTATTCCACCTACCTAGTTGGAGCTTGGAACGGCATTCTGTGACTTCTTAATTCATAACTAATGATTTCTTAATTCATAAACAACTGCAGTTGCTCGAGAGTGACACTGAACATGGCCATTTTGCCATGTGGACAGCAAGTCGAATGCTGTGTTTTCCAATGGGTTCAATGAACTGAAGCTGTGGTTGCTATTGTGTGTGGTTATGAGTCTATGAAAGAAGAATGGGAAGATGTGTGGCTAAGAAAACTGGCCAGAATTGGAGCCAGGCACCAGAAGTTGTCTCCTTAGCAGCTCCATGGTTTCAGTCTTTCCCAAACAACACTGCCAAACACAGAAACACTTTTCCCTGAAACAGTTCGCAAATGTGGGCTGCTTCTACAACTCCTAAAATAATGAGGACAAAAAAACAAAGGCAGAAAAATAAAAGTTTAAACTGGAAGCTATCATTAATAATAATAGTTTTAAATAATGACGAATTGTAAAAGTGCACATAGTGCCAAAGCTGCCACTTAAATTTTCAATATGCAAATAACTCTGTCAAGACAACAATGGCACAGAATAATTTCCATTTCAAATGTATCAACATGGCAATTGTCATCTAATTCAATTTGGTTACAGTCTACTTTCTTAAACATGCTATTACACCAGTATCTTCCCCCCCCCCTTTTATAATTGAAGGTTAACTATGAATTTCATCATTGCATGAACAAATGGTGCTTTTAACTGTATAATTTTACTCTGCATTTAAGATGAGGAACAAAACCATGACAACGAAGTATGTTGCTCTTGTCACATATCAGGCGAGATGGCACTCTGATGTTCGCAGTGCATAGTAGTAACTATTAGGACGGCTGTTAACTCCTCGAATGAATTGGGTCCACTTGAGCATTTAACCTGCACAACCTAAGAGGAGGAACGTTTGAAGTTCAAAAGTATGTTCTAAGGGGTATTGAGGACCTTTCCCAATACCACCCAATCCTGATCCCTGATGGGGAAAGGCTTACCTTGAAGGTCAGATTATGACTCCAGAAGCCTTTTTTTTTTTAATGCTGGCCAGCAAGAAAGGGCCCTCTCCTCCCCACCAGCAAGCATAAACAAAACACAGTGGCAGAGAAAGGATGTCCCTTCTGTACGTTGGTTGGTGAGGCAGAGGGTTGACCTCCTGCAATGTCAGCAAGAAAAAAAAAAGCACATTAAGGCAACCAGAGCCATTTGAGTCTCCACTTACTATGCAGTCCAGGCCCCAAAGATAAGCTTTTTCCTCCTGCGACCAGACCGTGGTGGCAGGATGTGGATTGTGGGCGCGTGCGTGCGTACGTGCATGTGTGTGTATGTAGAATTGACACTGGCAACCCATTCAAAGTGGGTTGTGTTGTCCACTCCAATTCAGCTCACAGCAATCGAGCACAGTTGTTGACCTTGGGAATGGTCAAATTTCATTTCAAGTCCTCGCAGTTAGCAGTAGGTATTAGGGATGTTTGTTTACCCTATGACAAATGGACAATTGAAACGAACTGGGGCCATATGGCTCTCTTTTCATTCATCACAAAATGAATGCATATAGGGCTTGAATTAGCAAAGTGGAATATGGGTACTTTGTCTTGCTTGTCAGTGTATTAAAACACTAATGGCCCAATCCTATCTGCATGATACACTGGTGAATCTCATGGTCTGCTAGTGTATCGCGTGGGCTGCCATCGCACCAGTTACTCTGCTGGTCTGCAATGAGCATCACCCTAATCCCCCACCCCACCCCCTAAGTTTTAATTTGGCGCAGCCGCTAGGCCGTGGCGCGATTTTTCGAGGGGGGCGACCCGACAGGACAGGACGCTGCCCCGGGTGCCCCCTGACGCTGCCCCCCCATTGCAGCTGGCTGGGCTCCGCTCCAAGGCCTTCTCCCGGCCTCGGAGGATCCGAGGCCGGGACAAAGCCTTGGAGCGACCACCCCAGCCGACGCGCCAGGGCCTTCTGAGGAAGGCTCTGCGTCACAACGGAATTTATACCATTTTTTGCGCATGCGTAGACAGTTCCTGAGGGAAAAGGGCAGCCCTTTTCCCTCAGGAACCATCTGCGCATGCGCAAACAATGGTATAAATTCTGTTGTGACGCAGAGCCTTCCTCAGAAGGCCCTGGCGCGTCGGCCGGGGAAGACGTCTCCGGAGCCGGCTCCCGGCCTCGGAAGGCCCCTCCGAGGCCGGGAGCCGGCTCCAGGGACGTCTTCGGAATCAGAGGCGACGTGCGCAAGGGAGGTGACGCACATCACATGTGTGCGTGCGTGCGTCACCCCTATGTGCGCGTCACCCCATAGTGGGCCGCTATCGTCGCTTTACGATAGCGAAGCCGCTGATGATGATGACGACGATGATGATGACGACGACAGTTCTTATGCACAGCCTACCAGATGCTGGTGGCTGAATTTGACCAGTTGAGTATCACATCCTTCCCAAGTCCCTAGGATGTTCACAGATATTTTCGTAATATGTGTGCTGTTCTAAGTAAGCCTACTTTCTATAGTTGGCGTGTAGCTGTTTTATTATTGTTGTGGTGGTGGTGGTGGTGGTTGTGGTTGTTGTGGTTGTTATTGTTATTATTATTAACTGGCCATGTGAGAAGCTTCCACAACAGTCTTCAGTCTCACAAAGGGATAAGCCAATGTTTGTTAAACATAGCAAAAGATAAAATGTTTGTTACAGTTGTTAAACAGTTAAACCTATGCTTGGAATATCCAACCTCTTCCTTTATAACCAAGCAGGCTGGAATGAGGCCCTTGATATGTACAGTATGTACATTTTACATCACATAACCAAATTGGTACAGTGGAAAAAACTGGCATTTGTCGCTGCCGCCAGATATTCACATGTGCTGTGCTCACGAGCACCCAAATGTCAGAAACCCAATCACGACAGTTCACATATTATAGAGAACCACCGGCTCTGAATAACACATTTTGACTGTGGGCATAATGTTAATAGGAAGCAGATTACCTGCTATGAGAACTTTGCACAGCTTCCCTGTTCATTGTAAGCCATATGTATCACACATTAATCATAGGTTCAGAGCTGAACACTGAAAGTTATAAAACAGATTTAATCACATTAATTGGAGGTTCTGTGCACAGCAAGAGCATTTATAAGGCACAATTCATTGTGATTAACTTCAGTTTGATAGCAAAACGATGGACGGTGGGGGGCGGGGGAAAGACCCAATCTTGCTGTATTTGTAAACCTCAGAATCCTTTTCTAAGCTTCCTGGTACTCCAAGCAATTCACCAATAAACAAGCCCAGTTTAAACAAATAAGGCCCCCACCAAAGTTAGCACCTTGAGGATGGGTGTGTAATTGATGATCGCAATTTGGAGTCCTCAAAAGAAGCTAATCAGAAATCTGTTGTGACTGAACAGCAACATGTAGCATTAATTACAAGTTTCATTTTAGCCATATTAATCATAATTTAAATGCAATAAGACGATCACACATTGTCTTCAGGTTAATGGAAGTTTGATTAAAACAAAAACAGATACATCAGAAACAGCTCTGGGTAATGGCACATGTTGTCATCACCTATACATGAGAATCTCATGATGAGATGCCAATTACTTTCCAAGGGGAAAAAATAGCACCATTGGAAAAGTTTCAATGTATATTGAAAAAGTACTGGAAATACAAGCCTATGTTATTCAAGATTTTTAATGATTTCTGTACATAGTCAAACTAATAGCAAGATGGGCAACTTTTTGATCGGTGTTGGGTAATGCAACGGAGGTCTCAAAAGAAATATGATTGTCCCAGTAAGGGACACAGGACGTAGGTACATTAGATTGGTTTCTTGTATGGACACCATACTCCTATGTACACACTTAGCTTTGTGTGCATGGAATCCCAGGTAGCAGTCTTGTATCTGTCAAAAGTAGGCCACCTTAGCCTGAAATGGAGAAAGGTTATTGGGCACTTCAACATTACAGTTTTATTGACAGCGCAATCCTGTGCAATCTTAAACCGGTGGAGCAAGCGCCAGTCACTCCGCCG
Organism: Plestiodon gilberti rubricaudatus; assembly: GCA_026170595.1. NCBI lineage: Eukaryota > Metazoa > Chordata > Lepidosauria > Squamata > Scincidae > Plestiodon > Plestiodon gilberti. The sequence continues at coordinate 47,325,901 of JANXHW010000002.1, forward strand.
CCAGCCATGGACCGTGCCGCCAAGACACAGGTAATTCCTGTGCTGGGTGGCAGGAAGGCATGGGGAGGGTGAGCTAGGGTGGTGGTGGAGGGGGTGATTGGGTTGCCGGGCCCGGGAGAGGGACATGGATATTGGCGGCGCACTCCGCCGATATCCAAAGCCACTTCCTGTGCCAGCGCGGCCTTACACAGACTCCCCGGAGTTGTGCCAGCCATTTTGCTGACGCACATCAGAGAAGGCCCATTGCGTCCACTGGGGCTGATACTGGGGGAAAGGGACGAATGGGACAGGATTAGGTTGTGAGTGGATAGGAGAGCTTTGTAATTTGTGCCTATTAAAACCTTAGCCGCCCAACGTTCCTGTAAGATGTGGCTTCTTTCTTAAATAAGTTTCTTCTACAAGATTGCGGGTACAGACCTTTCAATTAGTATTTGCTTTCTGAAGTATGAATGGATATATTTTTAACACACGCACACACACACACACACACACACAGAGAGAGAGAGAGAGAGAGAGAGAGAGAGAGAGAGAGAGAGAGAGAGAGAGACTGCACATTTTGATCCCATGTTTGTGTGAAAAGTGCCCACTTTTCCTGATCTTTTTTTTTACTTTTTTTACAGCAACAATTTAACAGCTAGAAACCTTTTCTGTTCACTGAGAGATAATTTGATCCTATTTAGAATTTATCCTCTTGCCCCATTATTGATTTCCCCGCTTAATATTATCTAAGCTATTCTTGTGAGGTGCCCACCTGCATCTTCCTTACAAGCTGTGCTTGAAGTAACACCATTGAAAATGAGTTCCAGTTTTGTACATAAGTACCCAAGAAGTAGTTTGCCTTCAATCACACTTCATTCATACATTTCTTCTGGTATATGTTTGTTTCCTCTCCGTATTCCTTTCTCTCTTCACATCAACTGCCTCCAGCAGTCCATTTGCAATTTGTTTGGAAAGATTTGTGCAGCCCTATTGTCCTACAGCACCTAAATCTACAGTAATTACTCTCCAGACCTTTCTGATTGTTTCCTGTTGCTTGTAGCCCAGAAAATAAGAGCTCTTCTACTTTGTGACAGCCACCAACATTTTTCTCGGTTTCTGTCATTTCTTAATTACTCGCCTTAACTCTGATGCTTAACAGTATTAATAGAAGGGATAGACTTTCCATCACTGTTAATTATAAATGTGACTGTGAATAATTATTTCACGAGTTTGTTGGAATGCTATACATTTACATTTCAGCATTAGAAAGATTATAATTTCTTCCGAAAGCAGAGCTGGGCAAATATCATACTTCATAGCAAATAAGACAGCTGATAAATGTAGCCTCCTTCCTAATCACAGCTTTTCCTATTAGAAGGAGTTAGATTCTGAAGCAAATGTAGAGTTAGAATGTGCTGTAACCTTCTCTCTTTTCTTGACTTTCTTCTTTTTTGCTACACTGCCAGAATAAAGTAGCTTTGGGGGATTTTTCCCCCGCTCAAATATTCCTATATTCCGTTTTATATCAATAACACCCCTTGGCTCACACTGTCTCCTTCAAACATTCAGAAGCGGCAATACAGATGGGGGCAGGCAGATGGGATAGCTCAGGATCTATGAGTCGCTACGAAGCTCTCTCTGAGGTTAGCAAAGTAGTTTAGCAAGGAATATCACCAGTCATGGAAAATTCTGTGCCCTGGCTGCCCTGGCGCTAATTGCTTATCGCTCAGCCTCAAAATTCCTCATCTACAAAACATGAGCATTATTTGGTTGCTTTTGACCAGGTTTTTGTGCAGCTCTGCTGGTCTGTTTTTGTTTTGTGATGGAATCCCCAATCTGCAGTCTTTGTGTTTGCAGGTCATCACAGTGTGTGATGATAGAAGTGTTGGCTCATATTGATTCCACCCAGGGCCAACATTTTGCATTTCATTCTAACCCCTTGCCTCCAGATTCTACTGAAAAACAAAGTCAGTCCTACAAGCTTGAAGCCTGTCTAACCCTGTAGTACAGGATACAACTTGTTGTTGTTGTTCAGTCGTTAAGTCGTGTCCGACCCTTCGTGATCCCATGAACCATATCCCGCCAGGCCTTCCTGTCCTCCACTATCTTCCTGAGTTCGCTCATTTTCATGTTCGTTGCATCGGTGATGCTGTCTAACCATCTCATCCTTTGCCTTCCCCTTCTCCTTTTGCCTTCAGTCTTTCCCAGCATCAGAGTATTCTCCAGAGAGTCCTCTCTCCGCATTAGGTGGCCAAAATATTTGAGCTTCAGCCTCAGTACCTGTTCTTCCAGGGAACAGTCAGGGTTGATTTCATTTAGGATTGACTGATTTGATCTATACAACTACATGTGCAATATTAAAATCTCTAGACTTCATTTGAGTGCTTTTCTCCGTTTCAATGATGTAGTACTATTTGTACTTACGATTTAGAAGGATATCAGTCTCTGCCCATCTCTTTCAAAACACTAGTTTGCAAAATCTGCAAACAGGCCAAGAAGGTAGAAGCACCTTAGAACAATTAACAATACATTTCACAGCACATGGCAACTAAAAATGGGCAAAATGATTCCAGTGTCCCCTTTTATCCCCTAACCCAGCAGTTCCCAAACTCTCGTGTAGAGGTTGCGCCACTGTAAGTCATTGCAAGGGGGGGGGCAACAGCAGCAACAGCACTCCCGAGATTGCGCTGCTGCCACTGGGGGGAAAAAGTGGGGGGTTGCCCTACCTGGGGGTCTTGCCAGCCCTTGGGGTTGTGTGCGGAGAGCCTGCAGACCCCTCCACAGGCCTCCCCATGCCTCAAAACAGCTCCAGATCCCGACTGCTGTGACCCACTTCCAGTTTCGTTACTCCCTTAAGGGAGTAGTGACCCATTGTTCCCGGCTGGCGCATCACAATGTCCCAGTTTGGGAACCTCTGCCCTAACCTTTATCTTACCTGAAGCAAACTATTTAAAATAGTTATCTCACAAGCAAATAGCCCCTTTTGTCTTTCAGTTGTCCCCAAAAACAACCACCTTGCAGTTTCACCAGCAGCAAATGGAAAAGTGAAACCATAAAACAACGAAGGCCTTACTGAGTGCATGCCATCCAAAATGGGTTTTAACCCTCCCTTTTCTAAGCATAAAGAGATGTGAACCAGGGTTGCATTTATATGCTTATTTATGAGTGCAGAAAGTCACCATACAACTTCTTTGCAGTTATTACTCTAGGCTTTTTTTGTGAATGGAACTTCAAGCACAATTAAGGTTTATATATAGCCTTTTTTCCGTAATAGTAAGAATGGAACCTTTTTTCAGATCCCAATAAAATATAAAACTGACCGTGTAAAGATACAATTTACAAGAAACTTCAGTGTGGGAAAATGACAGGAAAAACTTATCTTGTGGTGACACCTTCCTGTAATAAATGATTGCAAGAACTTGCCTCACTTTTTCTCTACTCCCATTGGGAGAATTCTGCTATGTCAATGTCAAGAAAAACTTCTATCTCCATCTTAAAAATAGCTTCTAGCAGAAGACCTTCTTTTGGCTCCCGGGGCACAAAATCTGGATCGTTTTCTGGCAGATACAATGTGCAGCAAACATACAAACTACTGTGTCACTGAGTGAGAGATTCCGTTAATTGCTTAGGTCTGGTCTCACATCTGGTTACCACTTGGCATTTTGGAAGACACAGTATCAGACAGAGAAAGCAGCCCCATCATCTTCTCCAAGAGTTATTCATTTATATATTTCATCTGCGAAAGGTACAGGTAAAACACAAATATTAACATCTTGTTAAGTCTGAATGGAAGCTAGAAACTTGCTGGATTGACAAAAAGGATGTCTCTGTTTTCAAATATGCAGTCTGGGCAGATGAAGTAATGTCCTAACCCCAAAAAAGTGCTGAATAGACAGATGTTCAGGCTCAAACCACTATAAACACCAGAATTTGTTGAGATATTTTCACCCCCTTTTTTAGATTATTCTGACAGAAAGTTCAGACAAGCATTAAAATTGGAGTGTGTGTGTATAACCTTGATGGGATGATTAAGAATGAGGGGTTTACTCTTTGGTGTGCTTGGAAGACACCCAAAATGTTTAGATCATCAGATTTAGCCAATTTAAGATGTAGATCTGTCTGTCTATATGATTCAGACACTGTACTATGGAAATTCAGGGTATGAACAACAGTGATTCAAATGAAAAAAAAAAGACAGTCGAGTCACATTTTATTTATTTATTTATGTATGTATGTATGTATGTATGTATGTATGTATGTAATTTACATTATTTTTACCCCGCCTTTCTCCCTGGACCCATTTTACATGTGACTCCAAAATCAGCGCATAAAGAGAAAATCATGTATACTCAAAATTATCCTTGAAAATCCCTTAAATCTGAAAAATGTGTAATCTCTCTTTAAAAACTAGAATCACACTATGAGAGGCACTTGGGAGCTGAGACCAACAGGAATAGCAGATGCACGTCTCCGGTCTCATGCTCGCTATGGGGCATACATTCATTGAGTGGAATGGCAGGCAGAATGGCCCACACTATGTAAATGGTTGTTTTTCTCTTTTCTTTTTTACCAAGTGTATATAGTTGAATTTGCATAAATTAATTATGTGTATGATGCGACTCAACTGTATATGGAATCAGAATAAGAATACTTATATTTGTTTGTTTACCAAAATTGAACTCCACCCTTTTCCTAACATGTAGGGTGGCTTACAATAATAAACAATTGAGACATAAAAATCAATATACTCAGTAGCGTCGCTGAAGGTGGGGCAGAACACTAAGTTCCACACTCCCTGCGCGTTGCCTTCGCCCCACTGAATGGCTCGGAAGGCGAGGGGGCGGGGATGCCTCGTGCCGGTGAGTAACGGAGGGTCAGCGCGGTGCGGAACTTAGCGTTCCGCCCCACCTCCAGCGACGCCACTGAATATACTAAAAATAACAAACATTGGCAAATACACAGTCAAATAGCAAGAGAAAGCAGCATATCAAACACGAGGCAACATCAAAGCAGATCAACAAAGACCTGTTGAAACCACAAAAAGATTGGCAGCAAAAAGGCCTGCCACATCTCAAGAAGGAAGTTCCATACGGGACTTCCACAGAGAATGCCCTCTCATGAGCCAAAACCAATCACACCTCACATGGAGGCAGAACCTGCAAGAGGGTTTCCATAAAAAAAGATCTTATAAAATGGGTGGACTCGTGTGGAGGGAAGTGGCCCTCGGGATTCTTTAGTTCATGTAAGACTTTAACAGCCCAATTCTATCTAACCTCCCTACCACCGATGTAGGCCTGCCAATGGTGCACATGCAGTAACCTGGGGTGGGGGGGCAGGCCCTGAGGCCTCCTTGAGGTAAGGAAACGTTTGTTCATATATATAAGGGAACATTCCCCTTGAGGTAAGGGAATGTACCTCATGATCCCCGCTGGGTCTACTCTGACCTGCACCAGCTTCTTGGATAGCGCAAGTCCAAGTGGACCTAGGGAGGTGGATATAGACCAGGAAGGGGGATAGGATATGGGTGGACCTGCTGCCAATGAGGAAGTTTCAGCAGAACTTGATTTCTCCTCCTCTGCATGGCAACCTCCTTGGGCCTCAGGCTCCTCCCAAGCCTAGCCAGAGCCCTGAGCTTTGCATCTACTGTAGCTAGAGTCCTCCTGCTCTCTCTGCATCATCACTGGCAGTGACTGGAGTTTTAAAACCTCCTGGGCCTTGTGAGCACGTGTAGCTTGACCCCCCCCCCCCTGCTCAACCTCTAAGCCTGCCACTCCCATTGCCCTGGCAACTCAGGGAGGTGTAGTCAAGGCCTCTAGAGAGGTGGGGTTTTCCAGGACCTCCAGCTGGCACTTCTCATAGTAATGGGTCGGGAGACAGCAAGCCTGGGGGTCGCACCTGGACTGTGAAGGGGCCCAGAAGGGCTGCTGCGGGACACTAACTTATGCCCCATTGTTGCCAAGGGACTTACAAGTCACGTTAGTTGGACCAGAGCTTTTGTGATCATCTTAAGTAATGTTCTTCTTAAAGCTTGCAGACACCTACAACAAGTGCCTATGTGGTATATTATCACCCAGGTCTGTGCGAAAACACAAAATCACATCTGGAGCACATTGACACTCAGACAACCCCTTGGCACCGAAGAGGAGCTTTTATCTTCCAATCAAGACCTGATGACAAATTTCATCTTGGCTGATCAACAGTGGCAAGAGAGAGAGAGAGAGAGAGAGAGAGAGAGAGAGAGAGAGAGAGAGAGAGCAGGTTTCCAGAACCTGGCTGCTGATTCAGTGGGACTGACACTAACATGATTTGGGCTGTGCAGCGGCGATGAGCTGAGTAGCTGTTACTTGGGATCAGCACTCCATTTGCTTTATTATGTGTACAGTGACTTTTTAAAAGTTATTTAAGGCTTTGGCTACAACATCGTTCCCAGAAGGCAGTCATTCCAGGAATAATGTTGCAGTGCTGGAAATGTTCATTTTAAATGTACTATTTCTGGTAAGGTTGTGACAGCCTTGTGGGTGAGTGTGTCAGGCGCAACATATCTACCAGGAGGTGCCCGTAAGAAGAGAGTATTTATAACTCGGCTTACATATCAGCGAAGCTGCTTCCAGCTTCTCTTCCACAAGCCCGTACAAAAGGGAATCTTTAAATATCACGAGCATAAGCAAGGCATAAACAATATCTGAAGCGATTCGATAAATCTCGGTCATATTTTCAATATGACAAATTGCAGTGATCAGTCTCATGCTAAGTAGTTGCTTAGAATTTCAGAAATCAACACAGCTGAAAAATAAAATCAATCATCTAAAGAAGAGGCCATGGAGTCTATCAGTTATAAGATGTTGCAGTTCTCTCTGTGTGTTCTCCTAACCCAATTTAACATTAAATAATCAAGAAAAGGAAAACAAGATCTACCACTCGCAAATGTCATATTTCTTCCCAAAGCATTTTGGAAAATGGGAAAAAAGATGCTCAAATTTACACCATTTCTGCTCTGGCAGATGTCTTTTTTTTTGGTTTTTTTGTTAAGCTAAAGAACCAACTGTGCTGTCTTATTACTATTCACACTGCAAACACAAAGTAGACAATACGATCTCATCTCCCTGCAAGAAAAAGAAATCAATCCAATAGCCGTGTCATGTTATCTTTTCATAGTTTTTAAAAAAATTACCTCTAGTTTGGGAATGATTCATAGGCTTTTTGTCAGCGAACTTATTTTCTGGGAAAAAAAATTAAGCCATTGAAAAATGATTTATCAAATCAACTCAGTGTAATAATGGTACCAAAAATATTCCCGCTTGTATTAAAATCTTGTGTTGAGTAACACGCCCTATCTCCTCCATTCATCTCCTACCAATTCCTGCCTGAGTAATTTTTTGAAAGTTTGAGTGTTTTAAAAGTATTCTCTCTCAAGTGTTTTGGATACATTCCGTTGCCACCATGCTTCAGATAGAATCCATACAGACAAAAGCGTCATTTAGCTTCAATTGTTCTTGAGTAATATCTTCAAGATGTCTGTCCATTTTGCTTTCAATGGATAATTAGGAACACACACATTAATGTCAGCATTCCAGTGATTCAGATTCCCAATCATTACATGTTCTGGAGCGGTACAGGAAGCTGAGGAATTGCTGGTTTTTGTTACAACTAAGACAATAGCAGATGAAGAAAGTTATGTGTAGCCACTAGTGCATTGCTGTGACCTGGGTGTAACATATCTCTGCACACTTTTGCAAATTTTAGCTTAAATCAAATAACTAATTAGGCATGCCCAAAAGCTTGGTCGCCAATAGACTTTTTGACTTCTCCACTTTTGAGTGGCAGATCTTCATTCTTTTGAGTGGCAGACTTTCCAGTTACCAGGTTTGTCTTCTAATCATGTGTAATATAAGCACAAGGGGGAAAACTTTTTAAAAAGTTGCTTACTTACCTCTCATTGGCCTTCTGTTCCCCCCCCCCCCCGCATGCAGTGTGGCCTTCTGGTTCCCCCCTCCCCCATAGCATGCAGCCATTGGCAAGGAATGGCAAGGAATATTTGCAAAAAACTCCATCCATTTCTTGTAATGAGGCAGCCCTAATGAATAGTCTCAAGGCTTGAGTGGCTTAGTTATATGATGACCCAACCTTCACCAGCCTCCACTACCTGTAATTGATGGACTTGGGGAAAAATACAGTATAAAAAATACACTCTCCCTATATTTACACAATCTTGCAAACTGCAGGAACCCAGCTCTTTGCAGGATAATTACAAGCTATCTTGCAAACTGCAGGAGCTCAGCTTTTTGAAGAGCAATTAGCAGCCATCTGATTTTTGAATAGCCTTAGGGCTTGAGGCAATTACTAATCTCTTTCCATCACCCTTCTCAGGGCCTTACCCACCAAGTGGGACACAAAACCACAGTTTGAGAAACACTGCTCTTTCCATATCACAAAGATGCAGGACGCAGAAGCGTCACAGGGACGCGCGACACCCTGGAGCAGGGTCGCGCGTCACCTTTAAGGGGGAGGCTCCGCCCCCGTGCGTGACGTCACGCGCAGGAGCAGAGCACCCTCCCCGCTCCGGTTTTGGCTCATTTTGGAGCCAAACGGACACAGGGGAGGGAGGGCGGGCCGAAAGGAGATCGACGGAACTTCACATTGACGGAACTTTGTGCAGTGTAGGTTCCCGCTCTCCCCAGGGGGTCGCGCGTCACCCCCCGGCGGCCCACCCCCCACGCTTCCCTCCATCGACGCCCATGGCAGGACGGAACATGCAGTATCTGTGTTCTGTCTTGGTTTTTCCAAGGGTTTGAAAGGAATTTGGCAGTCATGAGACATGGTGGTGGTTCCACCACTGAAACTCACCAGAACAAACCAGTGAGGTAAGAATGAAAATGGCAAGTTCGGCAGTGACATGAATATGACTCCCACAAACGCATAAAGATTTGAACAAGATCTCCTGATGCAGAAATGGAACGCACCCCTCTTTTTAACAGGCTATGACATTTCAGCCACTTTATTTCTGCTTTCAAACTCTCCCTGAGCCATAGAGATGATGTGGGATAGAAAACTAAGCAAACATACTGTATTATATTTTCTTGTTTGCTTTCTCTCAAGATCAGTGAAAACCTTTTTTTATCACTGGATTCCACCTTGAATTTTTCAGTTTCATAGAGTCGCTGTTAGCACAAGCTATGACTATTCACTGTTACCATTTTATCTCGGGAGAATAACACTTGAGTTTCATCATGTTGGCATCAGCTGTGCTTTCTGTAACATTGCCTGAATGTGTGCTGTCACACCAGCGATAGCGGATGTGGCACCATGTGCTTTCCAGGCATCAGTGGTTGCATTGGAAACATCATTCTGAGCAGAGCAAGTCCTGCCAATTTCCCACTCTCTCCCCAACTCCCCCAGTACAGCAGTTTGTAGCTCTAATGTGTTGGTGGAAGCTTTTTTAAAAAGTTATTCCATAAATACCATATGGGGACGTAGAACCCTCAAGTCTTATTTTAAATACAACAAAGTCAAAATGTAGCTCTGCCCAAAATCTAGGCTGAGGTCCATCAGCTTTGTGCTAAGCACTATGTGCACACAGATGGGAAAAAATGTTTATTTATTGGCTTTATTAATTTATTTGGGCCTAATCCATAACTGCTGCCCGTGTTTGCAAACTCAGCCAGACACCAATGAAGGCCAGAAAAGAACTTCTGTATGAGAGTCCCCATCCAGTGACCACACGGGTGTTACACCAAAACCATTTTCAAGTATCTGAAAACATTTACAACGACTTTATGGAGAGAAGGATCACACACTTGCACTCACTTTCTCTGACCTCCATGCATTCATTGGCACTGTGTGTACAAGGTTGACTTGAATTTGGTTGTTTTTTAGGATTTCTCTTTATGATTGAAGAAGACCCTACTTTTTGCTGTATTCTTGATCCCATATACAAAGCCAACATGCTCACAACTTGTAGTCTTTGTGAACACAAAATTGTGATGTTCGGGAGCGGGAACAGCAAGTGTGATCCTTATAGCTATGCGAAAAAGTTAAAGGCTCCTCTAACATTCCTGGCAAGACGCTTGGAACTGTACATTTCAACTGTACAGTGCTCTGAGTGGCAAGAAAAAGGGAAAAAGCAAAGAGAGAACCTGTGTGGGAATCAATAGCACTTATTCCATTGACCCTGATACTGATTAGAACGCAGGTTATCAGAAAGGCTGACAACAAAGGGAGATAATCAGCTCCAGGCTGTGGTATCAAAGAGAACAGTGTTGGTTCTGGAGTAAGCTTGCTAGGGATCTGCACGTCACTTACATGAAGATAAACACATATGTGTAATCCAGGGTGGGGAGATGGAAGAGCAATTGGATTAGAAAAGCAGTATGTAACATATTTGCTGGAAATCTTACAAGCAACCCAAAGACGGACAGTTACACACACACACACACACACACACACACACACACACACACACACACACACACACACACACAGGCGTCACTAGGACACGCGTCACCCCAAGGCGGGGGTGCGTGCGTCACCTTAGTGACGCCCCCGACTATGCCCCCTCTAATGTACTTTTTTTCTAATGTATTTGGGGGGGCGACCCGGCTGCCCCCTGCCCTGGGTGCCCCCCTCGAGCCAGCCTCGGAGCGTCCGGCCCGGCCGGCGCTCCAGGGCCTTCTGAAAGAAGGCCCAATGCGTCAATATGGGTAGTTTTAGTTGTTTCGCACTTTAGTTGTTTCACCCCTTTGCGCGCGTCACCCCATGGCGGCCCGCTCCCGTCACTTGACGGGAGCGACGCCAATGCACACACACACACACACACACACACACACACACACACACACGCACAGGGGGCTGAATTCATAATTTGGTAGTCTATTGAGTAATGAACAGTTGGTTAAACTCACACAATAGAACTGCAGCTTCAACATAACCAGCTACAAAGTGAAACCTAACTGAAGGTTAAATCAGAGGCGTCACTACGGTGGGGGCAGTACTGTAAGTTCCACACCCTCCTAGTTCCCGTTTACTCCCCGGTATGAGGTGGCCTCGCCCCATCACTGTCGGAGCCATTCAGTGCGGTGAAGGCAACAGGCAGGAATTGAATGGCTCTGACGGCTAGGGGGCGTGGCTACCTCCTACCGGGGAGTAAATGGGGACTAGGATGGTGCGGAACTTACAGTACCGCCCCCACGGTAGCGACGCCTCTTGGTTAAATTTCAGTCCAATCCTATTGTGGGCTTACGCAGCAGTCAAGGTACGGCATCATTAAAAAGGCGCACCACTGTCATGGGCTGCAGGACCATCGGCGCAAATAGCCAGAGGCATGCGGCAGTGAAGTGCAAAAGCCCTGCTGGAGCAGGTAAGGTAGTGGTGGAGGCAACTTGTGGACTGTTCAGGGGAGAAGGGGCATGGAGCGGGGCAGGCAGGAGGCAGTTTGAGGGTGGGAGGGGTGGATCTTGGCAGCACTAGCTCACATCAAGATCCTACCCCCCTTTTCCTGGACTAAGACACACACCCCCAGGTTCCTCAGTCTTACACCAGCTTAATAGACCCATTGGCGTCCAGGAGGCCTACAGAGAGGTAACTAAAAAAATATTTTTACTTACCTCTCCTGGGCTGTCTGGTCCCACCCCCCCCCCGCCCCCAGCCATAGCATGCAGTATGTGCTCCAGCAGCACAGCTGCATCAACGAACTGGTGGGGGATATGATTGGGGCATTAGGCACATTCAATATACATAGCACAGTACATTCGCTAAATAGTACAGAAACAAAAAGTGATTGTTTCCCCTCTCCCCCTGCACTTCTCTGTTCCATAAGCCCCTCCAAAGTTACTTTTTAAAAAAACATTGTCCACTGGGGTTCTGTTACATAAGTTGATGTGCAACCTGTAGTTGAATACCTCCGGTTTAGGGGGTCCCAAATGGGCCAAGACATGTGAAATCTTAGTCTGTGTGACAGTAGAAAGGCAAAGAGTATTGTGCTATGTTAGTATTTGCATTCATACAAAGACTTACTGATCACAGCTGTTTACATAAACAAGCTGGCAAAAGGTGTGAACAAAATTTCCAAACATGCAGTGATTAATTTCTAGTGAGATTAGAGCCAACTTCAAAATAGTACCAAATTTCACAGCCAATGTCAATTACAGAAAACAGTTTTTGACACCTAGATTTTCTAGCAGGCTTCCCCAGGATTCCCCCCCCCCCCTTTCTTCTTCAAGGATCTATTAGAGCAGCATGGCGCTCATTTTCTTGGGGACCAAAATGTTGTAATCTAAAAATAGTTGTGGCCAAGAAATGACGTTTCTACATGGAAGGCTTAAACTGAGTTTCTACATTATCAAGTCCCCATATGAATCTAGCATAGGTACTGTACAAAGAATGTGCATTTGCTTTTAAAATGTGACCTTATGTGTAAAATGTACTTGGATCGTGCAGACGGTGATCCATGCCACGGTGACGTCGCAATTGGATTATTGTAACGCGCTCTACGTGGGGCTGCCCTTGAAGATGGTTCAGAAACTGCAGTTAGTGCAGAATGTGGCGGCCCGTGAGGTCACTGGAGGTAGGCGGTTCGACTCTGTCGGGCCGCTCCTCCGACAGCTGCACTGGCTGCCGATTCGTTTCCGGGCCCAATTCAAAGTGCTGGTTTTGACCTTTAAAGCCCTATATGGCTTGGGGCCAGGATATTTGAGAGACCGCCTACTTCTATATAGTCCGGCTCATCTCCTTAGGTCATCAGAGAAGGCCCTGTACCAGAGAAGGCCCTGTGCGGGTACTGTCGCCCAGGGAGTTGCGAGGGGCGGCGGCCAGAAATAGGTCTTTCTCATCAGTGGCACCAACCTTATGAAACTGCCTCCCTTTTGATTTATGAACTGCTCCCTCCTTGGCCACTTTCCGGCGAGGCCTAAAAACCTTCAAGGAAGCCTTCTGAAGCCTTTTTTTTTTTTTAACATCCTGCTGTTAGAGCTGGGACCCTGCTGCTTTTTTATGCTCTTTTTATGATCTTGTTTTAATTGTAATGATGATCTTTTTAAATTAATTTTAGATGTTGTATTAATTTCATTAACTGTTTTTTACTGTTTTAAAGTGTGACTTTTGTACTGTATTTGTTGTATTGTATTTCCTTTTTTTGTTGTAAGCCGCCTTGGGTCCCTTCGGGGAGAAAGGCGGTGTAAAAATAATGAAAGTAAATAAATAAATAAATAAAATGTGCCCTTATATCAACAAGATTTACAGAGCAATCCTACGCAAAAAGGCGTCGGGAGAGTGCACGCTCCCCCGGAGCTGGGTGTTGCAAAAGTGCAGTAAAATACTTTCACGGCACCCAGTGAGTAAGGACCGCCGGGGCAATGGCCGGCGGCCTGCCGGGGGACTGTCCCTACGCCCACCAGACCAGGTAAGACCTGCACTGGCCAGTGCAGGGGTGGAGAGAGGGCGGATTGGGTGGGGAGGGACGATGGCCATTGGCTGAACCGAGCAGAGGGAGCTTGGAGATATCAGCGGTGAGCTCCGTTGATATCCTCAGCCCTCCCCAGCCTAGGATACCGTGACTGGCTCTTTAGGCCAGCCAGGTATCCTTGCACAGAATTGGGCTTCCCATCATGGACCTGTTCGAACCACCCTCTTAACAGTACTGAAGAGTGGAGCACCCTTTTAATTGTATTGAAGGGCAGCGTGGCCACACATGCTTCTCCTCCCACCAGGTGTACTTGCACACCAATGCCTGATTACACAGGTGTGTCTCATCTGAACACACACTTCAGTGCACCATTAAATGCTACTTTAAAATAGCACTTAAACTGTATGTTGAGGAGCGGTATGGGCCCCCTCAAGCAAGATGAAATGCCAATAGGAGGAGGAGGAGACGTGTGCCCACACTCCTTTACGTCTTGGTTAAGGGGCTGTTTGGATCAATCCAACCCATTTATCATTAATTAATGTACACATGTTCCCCACATTGGACATTGAAAAACTGAGCTGTACGAACCAAGGGTTAGAAGGACCCATGTGTGGACTCAAAATGAGGCACTTTCACATGTTCGTCAACATAAACCTTGTGAAATGACATGCCATGTTTGTCGGGCAGATTATCTATACCATCTAAAATGCCCACATGATCGTAGGGCCTTCTTATTGGCAAGGTGTAATGTCATGCCATCAGAGTTACTCTATGGAAGATACAAAGGGATTCCATCTAGGGAGAGATGTTGCCCATGTGCTGTGGGAGGTGTGGAATCTCTACACCATATGTTGTTTTATTGCCCCCTGTATAACTATTTACGAGTGAAATATCTATATCCGATCTTGTCCAATAGGTGGGGTTGGGGGAATCAGGAAAAAATCCGGTTTATTTTACAGGATGTAGATGCTGTATTAACGGAGAAAGTTGCAACCTACTTAAAGCAGATTGTAAAGAGGCATAGTGCGAGTCATATGGGTAGTGCATGCTAGGTTTAGGACTCTTCACCCCATTTATGGTTATTGTTGTTATGTGCCTGTTATATGTTTATGTTGTATGTTATATATGTTGTTAATTATGCCAATAAAGGTACTGAATCTGAATCTGTTTAAAAGCATTCAGGAGCTCAGAAACGCCTTTGCCCATATTTGGTAGTTTAGTCGGCTCAGAAGGACTAGTATTTCAATCCAAGGAATTGGGGAAAAAGTGTCTGCAAATGTTACAAACTCAGACAGATGTGTTAATAGGTACCATCATTTCATTCTTTTTTTAGAAAACTATTGTCTAAGGCAGCTGTCCCTGTCACCAGCGCTTCACCTATTTTGGGAGGAAGCTCGCTTGATTGTAACTTACCAGTTTGAACATAAGGGCTTCTTGATCATGGTGTTCATTCAAGGTTTGAATCAGTCCTACAGAAGAGAAGCACCTCTATAATACACTGGCTGAACATTAAAACAACAATAAAAATGCAGTGTACTCACTAAGCTTTGTCTGGAGGTATATTCCTTTTCCTCCACAGAAGCACTTCCAAAAACAGGTGGCTCATAATAGCCACCTTGTCAGTGGCAATCTTGCAGCTAAATAATCTATTTCCTTGAGAACCTCTTTCCTCATTCCCTCACAAGCCACAAATGATATACCACATTATCCTTGAAATAAAAGGAACTGATTGAACATAAAGGGTGGTACAAGGTAAAAAAAATTGACCTCAGACCATGCTTGTCTAGGTGAAATGATTAAGAACAAGAGTTACTGTTTCTCCTTTATCAAAGGAAGAGTTCATACAGTAGACTATGAGAGAGAGAGAGAGAGAGAGAGAGAGAGAGAGAGAGAGAGAGAGAGAGTATTACTACTGGGTAAGTCCTCTTAGAACGGAATCCTGATCTAAATACGGGCAGCAGAACAAGCGTTCCTCCATTTGAATTGTCGCAAATGTGCCGTAAAGCCGACGGAGCCCTCGCCCAGCCAACGGACCCAGGAAAGATAGGATCCGATGGACGGGGGTGGGTGGGTGGGTCAGCGGACGAGAGTAGGGTCGGCATAGCCGGCAGGGTGGCCATAGGCCCAGCCACCCCGGGCAGGAGCGGAAGCATGGTTCCCACCATATCCAGGCCCCCGCCGGGCAGCTGAGCCGTTACACAGCCTCCCCGACTTCCACCAGCAAAATAGCTGGTGAAATTTCAAGGAGGCCAATTGGCCCCAGCCCCAGGTACACTCGGGGAAGGGGACCAGCTTCCCCTTCCCTGAGTAGACTTACTGCTGCAGGCTGCCTGCCCGCGGCGGTGCACGGGATCTGGCGGGCAGCCTCGGCCACCCGGTGGATCCTTATGCTGGATTGGGCTGCCCATGATATTCAAACTAGTATTCTGGATAAAACATCCTTGCTTCTTTCAAAATTATTGAAAAAATAACTATAAGAAATTATTAGGGTTTGTTGGTTTTTTTTTTCCAATGGGGAAGGAGGCAGAATTAAGGAAAGTCTTGAAATGTTCAGTCAATGCTTAGATTTAGAAAGAATACCGCTCTGTTAGAATAAATTAGTGTCAAAGCCTCTTTGATTACACCATAGTAAAAGTGTCATTGTTTTGAACATGGCATTCAGAATGTAGGCATCAGTTGGTTTTCTAAAACTGTTTGATGTATAAAAGAGTAACTCCAATGAATATTGAATTGCATACTTTCGGAAACCTCCCTGGAGGACCCAACCCGTCCACAGCAAATGCCAGACGTCCATTTTTCCAATCAGTGTGTTGGAATTACTACTGTATTCTTGCAGGAGGTTGTGGCTCTTTTGCAGACAGTGGATGAATGAAGAAACTATGAATGAATGTGCCAATGTTTTTGAGGAGCACATGGTCAAAATACTTTGGGACTTTTTTTGGATTCTTCTGTATACATTTGTCTCCTGAATTTGCTGGATTCGGCAGCTGGTATTGCAGTAAGTGGCAGCTTCAGGAATTCTTTTATTCATGAAAATGGCATAGGGGACGGTCAGAAACACACACACACACACACACACACACACACACACACACACACACACACATTGCATGGCTATCCCAATCCAGATTGGACCTTCCACAGCGACTATTTCTCAAGAAAAAAACAAATGCAGAGAAGACATTACCTGTGCACCCCCCAAATAAGCATGCTAGACAGAGGCTTGGGTTAAAGGGCCAAATTTTATTAAACATAAACAGAACCTGCAGCATAATAAAATACTTTAACTAGACCCTTAGAACGTGCGGGCCCTAATTGGGGGAAACCAGCCTAGCCGTCTTCCTCCCCCTTGATCCCCCCAGGGCATGACAACCTGACTCAAGACTCCCAGTGGTCGAAGACCATGTGAGCTATCATGGTCAACCCAGCAGGGTCGAGGCAGCTGGACTGAGGAGACAGAGGGAGCGCGCTCCCGTCTCCTCAGCTGAGCCGTGCCCCCAGCAGGCCCCAGCAGCCAATCGCTGCTCTCCCCATCTTCGTCCCTGACCAGTGCGCAGGGGAGGGGGCCAGGTAATGGCGGCGACGGGGTTAGTCCCGTCACCGGCCATATATAATCTAGTTTGACCCTAAACGTCACACTTAATTGCCATTAGAATATACTAAATATACTAAAGGTTCCCAACATTTTTGCTGTGCATACCACCTGCGCATGCCTCTGGGCCGCCACATACTACTGGAAGCAAGTGCCGATGATGTCATTGGCACTTGCTTCTGGGTTCACGGCCATGCCGGAGTGCAGAAAAGCAAAGTAAGGCACAGGGAAGAGCGGGAGGACTATTTCCTGCATTTTCAGCCCAAGCACCGGAGCTCTGCCGATCATTTCGGGCTCCGAATGGCAGTGTGTGGCCGTCATGGCAGCCGCCATCTTGACCGCCGCTAGATTGCATACCACCAGCCTGTGGTCCACGTACCACTAGTGGTACATGTACCACAGGTTGGGACAGTGGCGTTTCTATGGTAGGGGCCCTACCATAAGTCGCGCCCCGTCCTAGTACCATGGTAACAAACTGGAGCGAGGAGGCCCCGCCCCCTCACCGGCGGAGCCATTCCGCGCTGCGAAGGCGACGAGCAGGAAGTCTTCTGCCCATTCGCCTTCGCAGCGCGGAATGGCTCCACCGATGAGGGGGCGGGGCCTCCTCACTCCGGTTCGTTACCATGGTACTAGGACGGGGTGCGACTTACGGTAGGGCCCCTACTGTAGAAACGCCACTGGGTTGGGAACCTCTGTCCTAAACCATTATTAAGATGTTAGTTTCTCAAGGCCCCCCACCTTCCATCTACACAAACCTTACAAACCCATTTGATCCCCAGACAACTGCCCTTGTGCCAGCTTCTTGGTATGGGCATTAGATTTTCTAGTTATTTGTAATTATTGTACTGTTTCATATGGGATGTTTCACATCTTCTCGAAGGTGAGCTTAGCACGAAAAACCTTTCACTAGATCATTATGAATAAGAGCTAATAAAAGAAACAGTAGTTTGGGGTCTTTCTGTCGAGGATTGAGCATTTCATGAAACATCATAGCACAATATTTGTTTTCCAAGAAAACATTAAGGAGGGAAAACTGTTCTGAAGGTATTGCAAACCATCTTGAGACTATAGGCTTCTATGTTGTGATCAGCTGTAAAGAAACTACAGCCAACTGTTAGGCCAGCTATGTCATGTTGCATAATATAACATTTATTCTTCCAGTCTACTTTATTTTTTCAATAACGGCCATGGGGAGACAAACAAGTCAAGACAATGGCTAATGGCTTTTAACATTTCCCCGATTATGGTCCCAACAAAAATCACTTTGCTCTCCAAGCTTTTATTCCCTTCCTCCAGCTAACAGCTTCTTTCAATCAGGGGCAAATAGCAGTGAGGGGTGGAATTTTCATCGACCACCATAGCATAGGGGAAAGGATTAAAAACCCTCCCCCTCTCTGTGATCCTCAGCTGCTTTTTTATAAAGAAAGAAAAAAAACACACCAACAGATGAATATTGTTAGATATTGTTTAATGGCATTTAAATGAATCTTACAAACCCAATTCCATAATGCATCAAAGGCTGAAAGGAATCCATCCTTGCTTAATGAGTTTCATTAAACAGATGCACCGTCATTTTCCTTTCCTGTTAGCATGTGCCTGTGGTTTGGCCTGAAAAGGAAGCAGAAATATCATGATGTGTTTATTTTCACTCATGCCAGTCTTCCCAATATGAAAACATGAAAATAAAAATAAAAATCCACACAAATTAGCTGTTACTGAGTTATGATGTCCAGATATACGTTGTCATATAAATTTCCCCAGAAACATGTAAATATTTTGTCCTATAACATTACAAAGTCACTACAGGTGGGCCCCCATATCCACTGATTCGCTATTCACGGTTTCAGTTATCCACGGATCGTGGGGACCCCCCCAGGCTTTTACTTTTTTTCCCAGTAAGCTTTGTTTCTTCCTTAAAGAAACAGGAGAAGCAGCCTCTGGCTGCTTATTACAGGCAAGTAGAACGAGACTAAGTACTAGAGAGACTCTGCAAGGTTAACAGAAACCGTGCAGAGCCTCTCTAGGACTTAGTCTCGTTCTCCTTGCCTGCAATGGAGGCTGCTTCTCTGTTTGTTTTAAGGAAGAAACAAAGCTTGCTGAAAGAAAAATAAGAGCTGGGGGGGCAAGCATGCCTGCCTGCAGGGGAGGCAGGGTGGGGGGGGGCTCAGGAAACCATGGAGGGGGTGTTCGCTCTTATCCACAGTTTCAAGTATCCATGGAGGGGCCTGGAACATATCCCCAGCGGATATGGTTGCCCACCTGTATTGACTTGAGTTCCTTTCTAATGGATTCTGCACATGGAGTGGGAAGCACTGCAGGATCAATCCGACTGGCTTCATCCTCTACCTCTGTATGTCTAGAGAAAGGTGCAAAATGAGTTGCCATGCGTTTACACTGGTTCTTTTGTAGACTTGTGTAGTTCATGTGTCTAGTTCTTGTGTAGTTCTTCCTATTTGGTTCTTGTGGAATTCATGGGGGTGATGCTCTGAGCTCTCACACCAGCTGACGCAAACCCTAGTGCTGCCTCTGCTTGGACCTAAAGGTATCCCCTGCTCGAAAGCCGGTCGTGTCTGACTCTAGGGTGCGGTGCTCATCTCCGTTTCTAAGGCCAAAGAGCCAGCGCTGTCCGAAGACGCTTCCGTGGTCATGTGGCCAGCATGACTAATGGAACGCTGTTACCTTCCCGCCGCAGTGGTACCTATTTATCTATTTGCAATTTCTTGCTTTCAAACTGCTAAGTTGGCAGAAGCTGGGACAGGAGTCGGGAGCTCACTCCGTCACGCGGCACTCGGGTCTCGAACTGCTGTCCTACCGACCTTCCGGTTTGCAGTTCAGAGTCTTAACCACTAAGCCACCGCGGCCCCTGCTGGATCTATGTAAGGTAAAGGTATCCCCTAACAATTAAGTCCAGTCGTGTCCGACTCTAGGGTGTGTTGCTCATCTCCATTTCAAAGCCGAAGAGCCAGCGTTGTCCGAAGACGCCTCCTTGGTCATGTGGCCGGCATGACTCTCCTTGCCGCAACGCGTAGCATGCAGCTGGAACACGGAGCGCTGTTTACCTTCCCGCAAGCGGTACCTATTTATCTACTCGCATTGACATGCTTTGGAACTGCTAGGTTGGCAGGAGCTGGCCAAGCAACAAGCGCTCACCCCGTTGCGGGAATCGAACTGCCAACCTTTCGATCGACAGCTTATGGTTCAGCGGTTTAACCCGCTGCGCCACCCGCTAGATCTATGTACCTGGGTACAAAATTTGGCAGGCGAGTTTTCCACAAGGGTCCCAAGATTCCCATATTAATATGCATCTCTCAATATCTTATCACTAAATTGCTCAACAACGTACGACAAATAAATGTGAGAAGCACTTCTCTTGAGAAATATTGTGTTAGGTGTTAGAGATTCTGCCAAGTTATATGAAACTTCTGTCCATAATGTCTGATGCGTGATCCTGTTTGATGCATGAATCATAAGAACTCAAATGAAAATTCAAATCAACACCTACGCTTTGAAATGAATTGTTTTTATTCGTATGTACAGAAAGAATAATCTTTACTTTATATGCCATATTTGTTTTGTTCAGTGTATCCTCACTATGAGACAACAAGTAAGACACTGATTTACAACATGAATGTCATTAATAGAAAACTGTAGTGATAAAGAATTCTCATTTTCTTTCAGGCTGTTCATGTAATATAAAAACACGTCTCTATTTCTAGTACTGTACTAAGCATTTTTAGAGTACGTGAGAGAACCGTCTTGTGTAGCAGGGTCTATCCTATAAATACTTCAAGAGCTCTAAACTAACACATATTAATTGTTATTTTTTTACGTATATATGTTCTCACTGTATTCTGTGTTCAATGTACTAATCAGCCCTAGCATTTGTGAAGCACATTTTGAGTGTGCAAAGCATTTCATGTGTATTATCTTGATGTTATCCTTACAACAACCCTGTAAGGTAGGTATTATTATGCCCACATTGCAGCTGGAATGGAGGCTCAGCTTGCCTAAGGCCAGCTAGAGAGTTGCTAGGTGAGGTTTGAATCAGTGAGATCCTGCTTCACTGTTCAGGCTCTTATCGCCCCAGCCCAGCACAGACGGGGCTGCGTGAGGGATGCAGGGCCACTGGTGTGCTGGCTGCTGCATCCAACACACCTTCACTGGGAGGTGTCTGCGCAAGAGAGGTAAGAGGGGAAAAAATTACCTGGGTGTAGGCTGCAGAAAGGTCCCCAGTCTTTTTGCTGGTATAGCTCTGAGGACTCTGTTGGGGGCATGTCCAACCTAAGGCGGGGCTTTAAGATATGACAGCTGCCAGCTCCATTGTGACACACGTCATCTCTCCCCGATCCCTGCCCGGATCTACTCCTCTGCCAGCAGAAACCCATAACCGACCGGTCTGTGTGGCATTACTGGCAGCATGCGGCTTTCCAGCTGCTGCACCAGTGGCAACATGATGCAGACCAGCGGAGGGCATGCCGCAATGGTGGAACCCTCACGGTGCTGGCGTACCTCGCACTATGCCTGCGCTATCGGCCGATAGGATTGGGCTGTCAGTCACTATGCTACTACACCATTTACTATAGCTTACTAAGGGCCCAACTAGAAAACATAATGGGAGATCGTGATTGGATCACTCTTGTTTAAATAAAACATTTAAAAAACAGTTTGTATAGGGAGGGCATATTGGATCAAGGCCACAGCATCTGTTAATCAACACTCCTCAATTTGCCACCATCTCCTCTCATTTGGCTTTCAAGCTCATAAAAACAATCCAAAAATTACCATTAACAATTCAATATATAAAAAAAACAATGAACCACTAAGCATATAGAATAACGTATGAAAGCATCACACAAACTGAAAACACATTATGATTATCATCACACCCCATGCATATCTAAAAAGGTGTGGTTTTTTGCACTCCTGTAAGCATAAACAAGAGCAGGCGCATACCGTTGACACATTTCAGGGCTGTGGTGCAATGGCTGTCAAGGCCCCAAGTCTAGAACCAGGAGACATGCACTAAAATTGAGTAGAGGGAGAGTTAGAACAGACAAAAGAAAATATTTCTTCACCCAGCATGTAATTCATCTGTGGAACTCCTTGCCATAGGATGTGGTGATGGCACCTGGCTTAGATGCCTTTCAAAGGGGTTTGGATAGATTCATGGAGGAAAGGTCCATCACAGGTTACAAGCCATAAGCAACCTCCTGGCTTTAGAAGTAGGTTTTCTCTGTGCCAGGTGCAAGGGAGTGGCAACAGGATACAGGTATCTTGTCTCGTGTGCTCCCTGAGGCATCTGTTGGGCCACTGTGAGATACAGTAAGCTGGACTAGATGAGTCTTTGTCCTGATCCAGCAGGGCTCTTCTGATGTTCTTATGTAGATGCTGCAAGACAAGACTCTCATGTCTCTGAATGAAGGGAGCTGAACTTCTGCTTGCTTGCTTTCAAAAGCCAAAGAGAATATTTCAGCAGGAGAGCAGATCTCGCCATGAAAAATAACTGCATTCCATGGAAGCCTCTCCTTTCAACTGATGAAACAATTTAAACATATAATTCTTTATATAATATAGGCGATATGTGGTCCCATGGTTGATTTCATTCTTCTCCATTTTATTATAGCCAAGCAATTCAGCTATATATTCCAGCAATGCCTTCACAAATATATTGCTGTGTCACTATAACACAACTCTTCAAATGTTAGCTCCAGCACATCAGGATGTATCTTCATCCACATACTATCAAGTTTATAATACATGCTGTCCAAAAGAAAGGTCAGCTGTGCACACCCCATTGCGCGATGACATTTAATAGCGCAACACATCCTATGGGAAATCCTCTTTGTCTGTGTTAATTTATTGTACAAATTCAGGCAGGAAAAAGATGATATTGAGGCTGTTTAGAGGAACTCAAGCAAGCAAGAAAGTTTGCCTAATACTGTAGAAACATCGGATAATTGAAATGCAACCAAAGAAACAAAATTATGTAGACAATCCTTTTGGCTAAATGCTTTCTTTGGTGTTTAGTCAGGCATCCAGCCCAATCAGTTTTCTGCAAGTTTACATGTCTTGAATCATTCAGATTTACAGTTCAAAATATTTCTTTAATGAGGGGAGTTCCTGGAAGATTTGAAGAGTGTAAGCGAAAGCAAAGCAGGGCGAAAAGAGAAAGAAATAAGCTGTAAATCACATTGGTGCCTGAAACCCTAGAATTTCCTAGGACTGAGGTAAATCAGTATTCTACAGGCAGACGTGATGGGAATATACAAACATGGACGTTTTGCAAATGGTCGTATATACATTGGGATGCTCTCCTTAGCCTTGTAGCACATGTGCTCAGGACCACCCACAAGCCACATTTGTGTGTTTTCCCCCCACACACACACACATTTGTACCACAGTCTCGTGCTACAGTAGAACCCACGTGATAGCACACCTTGTATGTTTTGGGGTCCATAAGTATTCACATCAGGAATGAGGACTGCATAAGACGCAATTTTAATTATGCACTCTCACGAAGTAGGCTCAAATCTTCCTGAACCTTAACTGACCCATGTGACCTTAAATTATCTTTTTCTTAATATGGTTAACTAATGAACGACTGCTCTAAATTATATATTATCACTACAAGATGTATATGATACATCCAATCAAGTGGACTGCTAAAATAAATTGGTTACAGTGCAATCCTATGCATGTATACTCAGAATTAAGTCCCATTGACGTACTCCGAAGCAAGCATATTTAGGGTTGCAACCCAACAGCCCAATCCTATCCTTTACCTCACCACACCATGCAGCTGCACCAAAACAAGCTGTGCTGCGTGCTATGGTGGTGGGACGATCGGAGGGTTTGGGAGAGGTAAGGGAAAATATTTTCTGTTATCCCTCTGTAACCCCTCGATCGCCAGTGGGTCTCCTTGGACCTACACTAGTTCTTTAGCTGCCACAAGTCTTAGAAGACAAAGGGAGCATGTCAGCTGATTCCAGATGGATAGCATCCAGAGAAAATCACTCGCACCAGGTGCCATCTCCTCCCATCTCTGACATGCCCTCAGCCCCAATCCGCCCCATGCCCCAATCCGCCCTGATCCCCCCACTCCCTGCCCGTTCTGCCCACTCCACCAACATCAGCAGGGCTCCATTTCGCTGCAGCCATGCTTAGGGTGCTCACTGCTATCTGTGACAGTGGTCCAGAAGAATGCCTAACAGGATTGGACCAAAAGTCTTTAAGAGGCTACAAGGTTCTTTGCTTTTTCTGATTCAACAGATTAATAGGTACCTCGGAAGTTACTACGAGATTCGTAGTCTGTGTAACCTATGTCATTACATAAGATCCTCCAGGCTTAGCCGGGGAATACTTCCTACATTGCTGGCTCAGGTAACACTTTGAATCAGTGCATGGTGAACTGTAAAGCATGAGTTTCAATATCTCTGGGACGGGGGACTTGTATGCACAGGGCAAGGGTTAGTGAAAATGGATCACTCAAATAACTTCATTTTGTAATATGTTTAATACACCCTCTGTTGAGTGACCTAAATAGGACACCCTATTTATATAAGGTCATGCTATCATGCTACCAGGACAATATAGCTGATCAGGGTATTAAAACAACAGGTGTTTGAATAATGAATATTGTCCTTTCTATCTATCCAAAATAACAGAAACTCTCTGTCTTGCTCTCTATCTCTCTCTATCTCTACACACACACACACACACACACACACACACACACACACACACACACACACACACACACACTTTCCTATGCTTTATCTATTGTATTCCAAATTATGCCTTTAAAATAACCCCAAAAGGTGCTGAATCAATGCATTTTGGCTCAACGTAGTTATTTTTGTTTTTCCTACGGCAGTTCATTTTGTTGAAATTTTCTTTGCAGGGGAATAGTGAAGATCAAAAATATATTACAGGCCACAAAAATGCAAACTCGGTAGAACTCAGCATTTTGCATTTTATATAAAATTACCCCATATCTGAGAAATAAGAAATTAAACAAAATCCCTATTGCCCTAAATATTATGACATTCTTCATAGTGATAAAGTCAGTGGACCCAATTGAACTAAAATCAATCTTGAGTTGCAAGTCCTACTGAAATCAGTTTGAGTTATTGTGACTAATCTACAGTATAAGCCTGTGAATGCCTACTCAGAAGTAAGGCCTATTACCTCCAATGGAACTTTCTTCCAGGAAACTTTGTATAAGATTGCAGCTTTACAGCCCAAATCTATCCCCAGCCAGTCCACAGCATGCAGCTGTGCCAATGGAAGCTGCGCTGCATGCTGGGGGGGGGGGGGAGAGAGAGAGAGAGAGAGAGAGAGAGAGAGCAGAAGAGAAAATGGAGGTAAGTTTAAAAAAATACTTTTAAAAAGTCAAAACCTTTTTACTTACCTCTGCGTAGTCCTTCTGGCCACTTATGGGTCTTCCCAAAACCACACCAGCTATGGAGCTGGCATGACCAAGGAGAAGAAAGGGGCAGGACGGAATGGGAAAGAGGAGATAGGATCCTTGTGCAAGTCACTGCTGCTAGAATCCATCCCCTCCTTCCCCCAAACTTCCCCTGCCCTCACCGCCCCCAAACTCCCCTCCCCTCCCCACCCACGACACACCCCCAGTGCCAACTTATCACAGTCAGCGCAGCCCAGACTCTATGATGGCAGGGGTGCAGAGCTGCTGCTGCTGCTGCTTGTTGACGGCAGCTGCGACTGGCCCAGCAGTGGTGCAATTTTCATACCATCACTGGGACTTTTCTGACTGTGTATCAAGAGATATGCTATTGTAAAAGGCCCATAGGATTGGGCCATGTGACACATAGCCTCTAACAGGGCTTAAACTGACCAACTTTAGCTAGACTAAGGCCAATTTGGACAAGATGATGATGACACACAAGACAAGGAAAGACAGACGGGAACTTGTGGGTGGCTGGTGAGCCTGCGCCATGGACCAAGGTTATGACTCCTTTCTCTACTGATTCATGTGCGCTACGTTGCAGGGATCATGGGGCAAGAATGCCAAGACCAATATAGCTTCCAGGCTGAACGCAAAACGCAAATGATAGAAAGGGGCTTTGAAGCAAATCTGGAGCCAGGCTATAGTTGTCACTGTTCTAGGAGGGAATCAGGTTAAGAAAGTGGGAGCTGCTGATCTGGGCGAAGGGGGCACATAGCAAGTTGACCCACAAAGGATAGTTGTCTACCTTGCTTTGGAACAGAGGTTGTAGGCTGCGCTTGAAGAGAGAAGTGGGGAAGAAGGCTGGGAAGAAAAAGGGAACCGGTAGTTACTGATCCTGGGTGCGAGCTTGACATAGTGATTCTTGGGGTATGGCTGGACTGGGGGTGACAACACAGCTCTGGTGGGTCAATGAGTAATGAAACCAGCAGCAAAAGGAGGAATGCAGAACAAAGATACGTGAGGTCTTATTTTTTGTACTCTGGTTTTTTGTACTTTTTCTCCCCACGGACTCCTATAGGATCTTTTGTGGAATATACCTATCCAGGGACCTTCTTTTGTGATTTTGATGGCACTTGATTGATCATTCCCAGTGCTGTCACTGTTCTGTACCTTACCAAAGAACCTGAGACGATCTCTGGAGGCCGTTGGTTTATTAGCATGGACTCCTTGACTGAATTTGGCCATGGAGATTGTGAGGACAGCTAGGGTTGGAGACCTTTCTTTACTGTCACTAACAACTTTGTTTACTCCAAGTCAGGAAGTTCCCAGGATGTGGCTTTTGTTTACACGTTCCAAATTGTTGTGCAAGCAAGACTTGGGATTTTCCAAGAAGCATGCAAAGGTTCTTCCAAGCCAGCCTGAGAGAGAGAGAGAGAGAGAGAGAGAGAGAGAGAGAGAGAGAGAGAGAGAGGAGTTGGGGGGATGATTGGCCTTCCTCTAGGCTTATGGAGCTCTCCTCATAAGTAGGCTTACCAGATCGTCGACCGGGACGGAGCGATCTCCCCTTAAGGGGGCGGAGTGCGGGGGGCCAGAACGCATCGCGTTCTGCCCTCCCGCGCTCCGCCCCCTTAAGGGGAGATCGCTCCATCCCGGTTTACGATCTGGTAAGCCTACTTATGAGGCCTCTTGCCATCATTCAGTCCTGCTTCAAGTCACAGTACTGACCTGGGCCATGCCCTCTTGACAGGCATCCAGTGCTGTGAATACATGCGTAACCCTACATCTCTCATTCAAATAAAAGGAAATGAAAGTGCTTGTCAGGCCACAAGCTGTTGGGTATTTATGAGAAACAGTGGGAAGATTTGGCCCAGTTGCCCTCCCAATGACATCATCAGGGCACGACAGAGTCCAAACAGACATATTTTCCAAGTTGAGAGCACATAGTTCATTGTATGAAAGTTCATTGCAAACTTGACTGGCAGCCCAATCCTGTGTAACTCTTGCACTGGTGTAACAGTACATCCACCGGAGTAACCCCCCTCGGACTCTGCGCATGCGCAGTTCAGAAGCAGGATGGACATCGGCGCAACTCTGCTGGCGCAGGGGGCATTCAAACGCCTCAGAACTGTGGCGTCCGAGGGGGGGGAGGTTACGCCAGTGTCAGTCCTGCGTCCGTCAGTGTACGGCAAGTTACACTGACATAAGTGCTCTTACACTGGTGGATCTACTGTTACACCGGTGCAAGAATTACACAGGATTGGGCTGTGGGAGGAGTTTGTGCCTCACTGTGACTTAGAGCTTTAATGGTGGGGAGAATATAAATTATAACCTCAGAGTAAGCATTTTTCCAAAATATAGAATCATTTCTAGTGGAATCTGAGGTTCGACTGACTTTAGAGAAAGAATTCCTAAGAAATCATTAGCCGTTTTTAAAGCTTTCATTGCTGTGTCCCATCACGGCAAAGATGTTACTTTTCTCAGACAGTCAAGTTTGCAGGAAAATTGATTTTTTCTTCCATTGTATATTTGCTCTATACCTATTACTGTGAATTAGAAATTGTGAAAGAAATCCAACTAGTAGAGATGGCTTTGAAACCAGCATTCAGGCTTTTAATGAATTGATCAGAATGAGTTTAACAAACCTTTCAATTGCACAGAGCAGCTGATAACAATGAAACCTTTCCAGTTCATCCCTGGGGTATGACAGACTTTTGAGTAACAAAAATTAAACTGCTTGAATACACTGCCGCGACAATAAGTCGTCTCAGCTACAGCTGCATTTGGACAGGGTCTTGAAGTTGGCCAGATTAGGTCGCTGATGTTTATCTAAAGCTAATGTAATCTACCAATTCTGCTTTTCAAATTGATATCAAATATAGAATGAGTCACCCTGAGGCTTTGTGGACTTCAATGACACTTTAAATGAGACCACAACACACAAAGTCAATTCACAAGAAACGTGTTTGACCCCCCCCCCCCCCGCCCCTGACTGAGCACAGGAGATGTGCAGCTGTCATATCTCTGCAAGGCTGCAAAGGAAACCTGTTCTCAAGTGCCGAGAACTAAATTTAAAAGTGGGAATCCATGTTCTTTTTGTAATCGCCTAGTGTTTCAAAAGTCTATTACGTGTGTCTGTTTGCACTTCAAAAAGGCACACAAAATCTGCATTTCATGAATAAGAAAATGAGATGCAAGCAGCGGAAAACGTGGTTATGATGGGATTGCAGCAGCTTAAGGGAGATTTGTACTAGACCAAAGTTAGACTAATTTCTGCTTGTACCCCTTGTAGCAACAGTCACAAGCAAGGAGCGAGGGGTGAAGGCTTTCCATAGCTCTGCTAGGCTGTTGGGTTTTTACTGTTGCATTCCAATGTTCATTTACTCCAAAATAGCTTAATACAAATCTGTGGGACTCACAGCACAATCCTACACATGTTTATTTGGAAGTAAGTTCCAATGTGTTCAACGGGACTTTCTCTTAGGTAAGTGTTCTTTAGGTTGAAATCCTATACACACTTACCAGGCAGTGTCCTATTGAACTTAATGGGGCTTCCTTCTAAGAAGACATGCATAGAATTGTACTGTAAGGCTATTTTACATTGTGATGTCCTTTGGCTTCAAGCAAATAAAATGGAGCTACATTCTTAAAACCAACTGATTTGGAGGAAAGGGATTGTAGATGCCCCTTACAACGGAAGACACTTCCAAGATCTCTGAGGAATGTCACTGATTGCAGATTGCTCCACCACCCACCCACCCCACTCAAACACACAGTCTTGAAGTGAACCAAACTTGGACCAGCAGAGCTACGTCATACAAATGGCTGCTCATTCAGAAGGATGTTTACAGAATGTCATTGTTCGGCAATTTCCATGCTTCCACAAATGTAGCATCTAAAATGGGCCTGAATCTACCCTAAGAAGAAGTCACACTGTGATTATCCCAGCCATGGAAGCCCTGCTTATGACTATGAGGTGGCTGAGAGCAGGGAAGTTACTTGCTGGAAGGTTCAGCACCAGGTTCCTCAGGACCTGAGGTAAGGCCAGCAACTTATTTGCCCATGGGTTATATGTTTAAACCTGGGCCGTCTGCCCCACTCACATATAACACAGGATGTCCAGATTTTACGGCAGAAGGTGTGCACAGATGGGAACTGCAGAATCCTTCTCACACTTGTAGTTTACCACCTGCAATTTGGAGGGGTGGAGCTATGGCGCCCATTCAGGAGAAGCCTATCAACTGAACACGGCTCCAGTTCCCCTCCATCTGCCCTCCTAGGACAAACTGCCTCCTGGCTCCTCCTCTTCCAGAGTTGTGTCCATCTGCAACCATCCTAGCTGGCTGCAGCAGAGTGAATGTTTGAAGAGCGACATGCATGCACACACGTGTACATGGTGCTGGTTTTTTTGCCAAGAGAACACAATGTCACTTTAAAGCAGGACTGATGGCAAGACAGGCCTCAGATCCCACAGGAAGGCCACACTTTTAATTGTCAGAACAATCACCCACCTCCCCCCCCCACACACACACACACTCTACCAGGCCTGCTTAGAAGAAGCCATGCCTGACTCCTGCTCCTGGAACGTTCCATGAGCAGCCACTCCTTGTTTACACAGTACATTTGAACCTGTGAACAAAAGCCACATCCTGGAGCTCATTAAGAAGGATTTCCAAATCTAGCGGAAAACTCAATCAAGGAGTGAATGCAGCAAATGAGGCAACTGGCCTCCCAGAGCCTTCTCCCTTCCTTCCTTTCACTCCCCAGATCTGCTCCTCTTCCCCCTCCTTTCCTACTCCTGCTATTCCAGTTAAGTAGGCGCAGGTACCCCTGGGAAACCCTTCTAAATTCTACAAAGTCTCCCCTTTCTTTTCCCCTTCCAAGCTAGCACCATCCTGTGCCTCTTTGTCTTTTCCCTTTTAAGGATTTCCTCTTGCTTTCTGTTTTCTTAGTAGACATAGCAACTGCTTACATTTAGGACCCAATGACATGAATTGCTAAGAGACATTGACTTGCTTTTATTTTGATTCCTCTTCCCTGCATTTGTGAAATTATCCCCACGATAAAAGTTTGTTTCTTGTACCTTCACCTTCGCTTTCCTCTCCTTTCCTGCCGAATCATTAAGCTGTGGCCATTGCACAAGCTCCCAACACAAAAAATAGATTTCCCCCATGTGCGCTTGTTAATGCATGTCTGAAAAGCACAACCGGTAACAGTCTTGAGGGTGTTTTTAGTTGAAAGACGGAATGAAAATAACTTAAATAACTAATAATTGCTTAGTCCTCTCAACATTACAAACAAACTCTATTTGGTTTGATAAATCCAAAGAGTGGAGGAGGTGATGTGGACTTCACAGCCAGGGAAGGAGTCTTTGCAATATAGAATCCTCATGTACAAATGCCCCAGAAGAGATGCGAAAGATATTCTAAGTGCACAAACCTGCAAAAACAACCTGACATTTGCCAGAGAATGACTTACAATTTGTGCTGAAGCCTGGCTCCATTTTAACAAGGCAAGCATGAAGGAGACTTGGATTTATAGTACAAGAAGCAAACATATGTAGGCCCAGGATATGCCTCTTATTCTTGCACTGAATTTGTACAGCAATGCTGCCGGGTCATAAACTGCGGATTTACCTGCAAACGCCATCACATTTTGCAGCATCTCCGATTAGAGAGTGAGAGAGACAGTTCCTGTTTCGTTTGGCCTAATTGTTCCTCACTTTAGCTTTGATGCTGCTTACTAATATAGACAAAGTTATTGCTTTGTGTCACATGGCATTAGGAATGTCATATCGTCGCAGTATATGACACGGCACTGTATAACATCTTATGAGCTGGAGGTGTAAGGCAATGGTGAAATATTAAAAAGAAATCTATTTGGCTTGGCAGTGTGTGTCCGCTTTGAATTTAGATCATATCTAATCAAGCTCCAAAACCAACATGAAGTGGAGAATTGAGTGCTACCCAATCCCCCATGTTTTCTTTTGAAACAGTTCAGAAATGTGCTAATACTCAATCTGTTTAGATTGCAACAGCTTTGAAAGGTGGAATTTCTGGCCCCCGTTTCCTGCTGAAACCCCTACCTAAAGTCTTGGCCAGTGGTCAAAGACGATGCTAAGCAAGTTGAGTGATTAATTACATGCCGCAGCCTTAAACGTAATTCCATTATATAATCTAGATGTAGTTCTAAACCAACAGCTGAATAGTCAAACACAATTAAACATGGCTAACATTATTCCATGTTCCAAAAGCTCTAGCGAAAGCAATCTGTTTTCATCTTTGAGTACTAGCATTTTTTAAAAAAAATTAGGAATTGCATGCTTGTGTGTCGAAAAGAACGCAGATAAAAATAGACACGCTTGAAATATACAGATGAATTTGAAAGACATAGGCGGTTTTATTTGAAACCATTTGACTCTTCGGTAACCTCTTGAAATCAAAATTGGGTTGAGAAACAGATTTTGGAAAGATACAACGTTCATAATGGACATAATTTAATTTTACTTCAGAACAATACTGTCAGGTAATACAAGACACAGGGCTTAAAAAAACTTTCATGGATATTACTGCAACAATTACGTTTTTTAAATGAAGAACAAAAGCATGTTCTGTTTTGGTACATTTAAAATATATTTTCTACTGAAAGATCACAATACAGTAATTACTGTGGTAGTCATGGCGCAAATCAATGTAAAAGGTGGTTATGAAGATTTCCGTATATGAAAGCTTATGTACTGACTCTTTTCTGTGTAGTTCACAGCATTCTGGATTGACTCCTAAGGGCTGTAATAGTTAAGCATTTGCTCAGGAATATTTTTCAATTTATTTATTCACATTTTTATATATTTTATACCAACCTTCCTCCAAGGAGCTCAGGGTGGTTTACATGGTTCCTCTCCTCCTTTTGTCCTCACAACAATCCTGTGAGGTAGGTGAGACTGAGAGATAGTGACTGGCCCAAGGTCACCCAGGAAGCTTCATGGCTGAGCGGGGATTTAGACCTGGATTTTTCAGGTCTAACAGCCCAATCCTGCCTAAGATCTGCCACAGCGTGCTAAGCAGGATCAGGGCTGTGCCGACATTGCTGGGGTACACCTTGGGGGAAAGGGACAAATGTCCCTTTCCCTCGAAGTAAGTTCCAGTGGCCCCAATGGGCATCCTTGGATGAGTGCCAGCTATTTTGATGGTGCACATCCGGGGAAGCCGTGTAGGACCGGCCAGGCCCAGGATATCGGCAGGCAGAACGCACCACCGATATCCTGGCCCCCTCCCCCGCCACCCCAGCCCGCCATGCCCAAGCCCTCCTGCTGCCCAGCACAGTGCTTACCTGTATTAGGTGGTGTGTGTGTTGACCAGCAGCAGAGTGAGCAGCACCAGCGCCGCTTACTCCGCGGGTGCCGTGAATGTGCCTTACGGCACATTTGCAACACCCTAGACTGCCAGAGTGCTTGCTCCGCCAGTCTATACTTGCGCAGGATTGCATTGTTAGTCCAACTCCCAGACCACTACATCATCCTGGCTCTAGTAGAACTTTAATTTACTAGAACTTCTGAGCAGATGTGCTTGGCTTGACTTGCAAGTCCCCCTGGAAAGCAAATGTGGCTTACAGCCCAATCCTGTGTAACTCTTGGAGCTGGACTCCACTTTGCCCGCATTTGCGTTTCATTCAGTCAATCAGAGCCCATTGCTTGAATCTGGGGGCGGGACACCAGACACATACAGACCGAGACGCGTGCAGTATAGCTCCGGCTTAACAGAAGATCCACCAGTGTAAGTGCAGTTATGCCAGTGTAACTTGACGGACGGCAACGTTCACCCTCATAACCCCCCTCGGACGGCACGTATGCACAGTTCAGATGCTGGACAGATGCTGCTGCAACTCCGCCAGCGCAGGGGCATTCAGACACCACGGAATGCCCCCTGTGCCAAAGGAGTTGCGCTGGTGCCCATCCTGCATCTGAACTGCGCATGCACGGCGTCCAAGGGGGGTTAAACCAGCATCCGTCCTGCTTCCATCGGCATACAGCAAGTTACACTGGCATAAGTGCACCTACACTGGTGGATCTACTATTACACCAGAACAAGAATTACACAGGATTGGGCTGTTAAGTAAGTCACATAACAAACACATTCTATTGGCTTCAGTGCTAAGGCTACAATCCTATACACACACCTCAGAGTAAGTCCCATTAAACTCAATGGATCATACTTACATACTGTCAGTGTAGCTGGGACAGGGCCTCCATGTTGTTTCTAACAAAGAGAATTCTGTATAAGAAGAGCAGGAAAACTGGTCTTTCTGAGATCATCATTGATTTTATCGTGCTCCTAAATAGTATTAGGCACAAAAAGCCTACACCTATTCCATTGTTTATAATGACTGACATGCAATTTCAGAAAGGTTAATGATCTGTGTAGTCATCTCAAAATAAGCCCCATTGCTTAACTGGTGGCATTAAAAAAAAAACTCTACTGGTCTACTGCTTTTAGCACTATTGAAAAATGGAACTTGTTTTTGTGAGATTCTTTAAGTGACTCACCTGAGACATATCCTTTAGGCCTCAGCTCTAAAGGCTAACTACACTTTACATGCCAACACATGTAACAGTGCCCTAATTGTCTTTTTTAAAGCACACAGAGCCTTTGGGTGGATGGAAGGTAGAGAAGAAAAGTGGCAAAGCTGAATTCTTTGCCCATCAGCCCTTTTTCTTCTACAAAGTGCTCTAGAATCCCATGTGGGCTGGAGCTGCTGGAGGTGTTTAACCTGGAGTGGTAAAAATACCAGCAGGGCAAGTGTTAAGCACGCCCTCCCACGCACTCAGATACCCCTTCTCGAAGCCACTTTGCTACTTACAAACAGGTGTCGGAACACAGTTACACACATTCCTGAGTAACAGATAGTTGGTCCTTGAGGAACCAGTTTTCACCTCCAGTCACAGATCTACACAAAGTGTGAAATAAGCAGTAAGCAGTAGAAGAAATGATGCCTTAAAAAAGAATGATACCTCAAGGATCTCTTGGGCAGGCAACGTGAGAGGCTTCAGAGTGATTTCTGCCTCAGGTTGGCTAGCATTCCTTCTTGCTGGCACATAGGACAAGACATGATTCTATTGGCACCATCAGCCAGAGTTAAGCACTGTTAAGACCTATTGATTTTAGCAGAAGAGCTAGGCATGGACTTAAAACATTGTTCATTTAAATCGTTGGACCATACAGGTGCTTAACTTTGATTGAATTGTGCTTTCCTCTTTCTTTCTTTCTTTCTTTCTTTCTTTCTTTCTTTCTTTCTTTCTTTCTTTCTTATTATTGTTTAGTTTTAATGTGCAAAGTCCTTTAATTATGTATTTGTTTTTCAGCAAAATCCTATGCTTGTCCACTTAAGAGTTAAGTCCCATTATATTCAATAGGGCTTACTCCCAGGAAAGTGTGTATAGGATTGCAGCCATAGTCTGTAAACTACTTTATGAACTTTTTTTGGTTGAAAAGCAGAATATAATAATAATAATAATAATAATAATAATAATAATAATAATAATAATAAATAAGTAGTAGTAGTAGTAGTAGTAGTAGTAGTAGTAGTAGTAGTAGTAGTAGTAGTTTAATATTTAAATACCTAGAAATTGAAATACAGTGCCTTTGTGGAAAGTAAACAACAACCAACCCTATTCTCATTGGTGTACTAGGCGCAATCCCCAAGGCCCTTAAGAAATATCTGTCTGGTATAGGCAAAATAACAGCTGAGCAATTGCCAATGAGCCACACTACTAGGAATATTATATGGCAGTATCTTACCAGTTCTTAAACTTGGGTAGAGTTCAAACTAGTGAGGACCCCAAACCCCAGTCCAAATACAGTATCTGGTTAGCTGTGACACCACTGTTAATAATACAGTATGTGTCCTCACACACTAGTATGAGATGTGACTGCTTTTCTCATTTTACAGAGGGCATTCAAGATACATGAGTCTCCAAGTCAACACCCAGCCATACGATTATTCTGAACTACTTTAGATGGTACTCAGTGTGACCTACCATGATTATGCATGTGTGTAGTCATGGCGGGTTTTGCATCCTGGTCCCTCCTCTTGTGACTTGACCACTTTTCTTAATCGTGCAGGGGGTGGGGATGGCTCATCCACTGCAAAACTTTCTTTTAAAGTAGGTTCAGTCACACTAAACCTGATGTACTGCCTCCACGTGATTAATCAAACCAGCCTGGCCAGGAAGGAAGAGGTCAGGACATATGAGCACCATGAGTGCACATGTTCTTAACTGTATAGAGCTGGGAGGGAATGATGAAGTATAATCTAAAGTTGCTCATTGGCTCTCTCTTTAACTTCACTTACATTCCGATCCTAACAAGCCAACCCGCCAGCAGAATGAGCATTCTGGTGGTGGAGGTGCCGGCCTGCCTGTGGAAACTGATGCTGTGCCAGCATGTGCAACAAGGTCACTAGCGCAGATGACTGGCAGCGTCGCACATAGACTAGCAGGGAGGCGTTCCGCCAGCAGCATAGGTAAGTGGGCTGCAGGGGCAGAGGGTAGGAGGAACGGGGGAGGGAAGGGGAGAGACAGGGCAGACTCTGGACAGGTTGGGGAAGGGGAGGGAGATGGAACGAGGAGGATATTTGCGTGCACCGGTATCCTGACCTCCTTCCCTCTCCCTTACTCTCCTTGGTTTTGCGCCAGCAAAATAGCTTGCATAGATCTGAAGAGACCCATTGGAGTAGCCGAGGCTTACCCCAAAGTAAGGGAATGAAAGTTCACTTACCTTGGGGAGACCTGCGGACTGCCCCCAAGCTGGATGCAGCATGAACTCTGTTGGTGCAGCTGCATTGGTGGGGGAGGCTTTAGTTAGGATTGAGCCCTTAGTCTGAAATACTATACAGTACACACTTTCCTGAGAGTAAACCCCATTGAACACAGTGGGACTTACTTCTGAGAAGACATGCATAGTATTATGCTGTTAGCATATGCAGTGCTGCAAGGACAGTCACCACTACAAAACGACTGTAGGATGAAATATTGCTGCAGTAAGGGAGGCCTGAGTACGCCTGTGCTTTCCCCTGGGATGTTCATACAGATATGTGCCAGTGATCTGTCCCTAATTTTGTTAATTCAGCCTAACAATGGTATATGCTGGGGTTTGGCAGTCTTCAGTTAAGAACGCCTATATATAAAAGGCATCCATGATGCTTTGTGATCTTTGCCAGTCTCCGGTAGCTGGCGTGCAACTCCCCTCTTAAAAGAGAATTGCTGCTTGCGTACACTGTAATTGTGATTTTTACTGGCATAAGCACATGTGAATGATGACTCTATAGATCAAAAGCAGAACATTCATGGGAAGCTGGAGGCCTTGGTTTGGGTCCAGTCCCTACTCCTGATTTCTCTCCATAAATGAATGTGTTAATTGCTTTTATTGGATACACAGCCTTTCTCCAGTTTCAGAATGCCTGACGGTGGCCCGAAGCTAGAGCTCTCTGTAAAAACAAATAGTGCAAAGTAGGCTTTATTTAGCTCCATATTCTGTTTCAAGAGGATGGAACTAATCTCTTGTGCAATGCCTATTACATGAGACCACAAAAAGTGTGTAATGTACAATATGTATAATGTGTAATTGGGCAAGCATTGTGACTTAACTGGTAGACAGTCTGTCTTCTCCAGGAAATTCAAATAAAGCAAAAACTATCTAGTTTAATATTTTCTTTAGAATCAAGGAATGTGACTTTCACACACACAGTCTTTGTGACAAATGGAGGCGGTAAACTGATATGCTTTTTTCAGTGCTTTCTGAGAATGCCATTCATTCTCTTGTTTTAACATTCTTGTGTACAAGAATCGTCCGAAAATGACTTACTGAAAGTGGAAAATTTGCACTTGTCAGCCTCATGTTCTTATTAGCATTATGTAGTGGAGGTACAAGGTTCTCCATGCTCGTACTAGTCAGATGATGAGAACTAATCACATTGTATCCCACCCTTTCTCTAAGGAGATCAGGGCAATGTACTTGGGATTTTTTTTTTTCACTTCACCCCATAATTATACTGGATATAAAGAAACATAAGGAATTAGGACAAATAAATCAATTTCAGCACTATGCTACACATGCATTTCAGGACAGTGGTGCACATTCCTTACTTGTGAACATAATTTTCAGTCATGCTACCCTACATTTTTATATGTTTATCAAAACTCTCCGATGTGGCCCAAGGTCTCTGGATGCCTGAGGAAGGGTGCGAGATGGTGTTCACCTGAGTCAGTGGCATGAGAGTGTCCTCCCCCTCTGGCTTTGCTCAGAATAGGAAGAGAGAGATGACATGGAAGAGGAAGTGGAGAAGAGCAGTAGGCTAGAGCAGGGGTTCTCAACCCCATCCCGGCCAAGTATCACCTCCAGTGCCACTCTCCTGATGCGTACCACTGAAGTGACTGGCGATGACATCATCGCCAATTACTTCCGGGTTTTCAGGTTTTCAAAGGCCAGAAAACATAGGTAGGAGGCTCAGGGCGGGTGGAATTCCAAGAGGAATTCCAAAGGGAGGAGCCTCTTGGGAGCAAAAATGCAGTGCCAAAAGCACCGCATTGGAACAGGGTTCTGGCGGGCTGGCAGTCCGAGTACCACCAGCAGTCAGCCGAAGTACCACTGGTTGAGAACCCCTGGGCTGGAGTATCTCCCCGCCACTCTTTTCTCCTCCATTTCCTCTTTTGCGCTGTGTCCTTGAGCTTTCATGCTGACTCTCTGCTACCTGATAATCCGCTTTCTGAGACAACTGCCTCAAATCTCCTAGTTATAATGCTGGCCCTGAAGATCCTTACTGCATCAAGGGATACTCTGCTTTTGTTCTTTGGGCTAAATTGGCAATGACATGGGACATATTGCATCCAAGTGAAGCACTTTGTTTTTAACGGGGGAGTTAAGCATGTGCTTAGCTTAGGCTTACCAGGTTTTGAGGTGCCCAAACCGGGACACCCCCCTACTTTTTTCCCTCTCCAGATTTTTCTTTAAAAAATTATTTCCATGTCACTTTGCTTCTCCCCCCCCCCTTTTTTTGCAGGTGCAAAGCACCCACTTGGCCACCCGCAATAGGGTGGCTGAATTTTTTCAATTATTTAATTATTTTCCCTGCCATTTCGCCCCTTTTCGCTGCTTTTTCCTTGCCTTTTTTGCTGGCTTGCTTCCTCCTTCCTCCTGCTGTTCCTGGCTGGTTCCTGGCAATTCCTGGCTGGCCAGCTGCTCGGGCCAGCCAGGACTCCTCACTGGAGTTGACCACCCTCACGTGCTGCCACCGTGGCTGCTGCGTCCACGATTTTAAAAATATTAAAGTTTTCCTGTGCGGCCATCTTGGATCTCACGAAATCTCACGAGATCCAAGATGGCGGTGCCCAAATCTCATGAGGGCACATGAAGCAGTGTGCTACTTCCATATGAGATTTGGGCGCCGCCATCTTGGATCTCGTGAGATTTCATGTGATACAAAATGGCCGCACAGGAAAACATTAATACTTTTAAAATCGTGGAAGCAGTGGCGGTGGCCCCGGAAAAC
Source organism: Plestiodon gilberti rubricaudatus (assembly GCA_026170595.1). Lineage (NCBI taxonomy): Eukaryota > Metazoa > Chordata > Lepidosauria > Squamata > Scincidae > Plestiodon > Plestiodon gilberti. The sequence goes on from JANXHW010000002.1 coordinate 47,364,817, forward strand.
TGGGATTGCCCTGGGTTCAAGCCTGGTGGCCGGGACCAGGCTCTGGAAATTGGGGCAGTTCCGGTTTTTCCAGGACGGGTGGTAAGCCGAGCTTAGCTCTCTCTCTCTCTCTCTCTCTCTCCCTCTCTCAGTGAAATCAAGGGACATAAAAGTGCTTCAAGTTGTGCCTTGTATTCAGGGCCGGGCTATGAGGCTGACTGAGGCGCTCACCTTAGGCAATAGATTGGCAGGGGGTACCTACCTGCCTCCATCCACCCATTTGCCTCTACTGCTCCTACTGCTCCTTCCAGTTCCTGGATTAGAACGGAAGAAGGGGGATGAAACAGGGAAGGAAGTGTGGAGAAGAGGAAAGTGGTGGACTTGAGTGGAGACACTGTAGCCCACCACTCTCCTCTACACATCTTCTTCCACTCCATCCCTCTGTTCCTTCTCTAATCCAGGGACTGGAAGGAGCAGAGGATGGCATATCACCAGGCAAGGAGTGTGTGTGTGGGGGGGAGCATTTGACATGCTGCCTCTGATCATAGGAGATCTAGGGCCTGCCCTGCTTGTATTTGAAAGGGAAGAAAGAGCAGAGATACATTTCAGTACATTCACATTCATGTGTAAGGACATGTTAATTATCCAATGCAGTCAGTGACATAGCTGGCGTTTTTCCAAGTGGGCCGTGGGCGGGATGACACGTCTTCCCCCCCCCCGCCACTGGAATGGAACAGAACCTTTTGGCTCTGGTCCCGCTCCATTCTGCTCGCAGGGGGCGGGGCGAAGACACGTCGTCCTGCCCATGGCCCCCTTGGAAAAATGCCAGCTATGCTACTGAATGCAATCACAATTTGTACGAGCCCTGACTTTGGAGTGTTGTTGTTTTCTTGCAGAGATGAAGATTGTATGTTAACGTTAGAGGAAGAGTGAATGAGAGACGAAAGAGGTCCCACTGTGGTACTTCAGAAGCATAGAGCGATGTAGGGTAGATGAACCATCATTCATGCCTTTGTAACCTTGGGTCCTCTGTGTAGACACAAATGGCAAAGAAAATCTTATCCATTAAAATAATTTCACTGCTGACAGGTGGTAGCAGAGAGGCACTAGGAAGCTCATTTTATCCATCTGTGCGTAAACACAACATTAGCGTTTTCGGTAACTTTGTAAACAACAGATGCTTTTCTGGTATTATTCCCCCAACCGGAGCCACTGTTAAACATGATACTTGCTCAAACGTCTGAGTTTTTGAAGCTCGATGCTTTAGACTCAAATAATGCTGCTACAGTTCGAGAGGCATCTGAAAGAGCATATTTTTCAGATTTAGCATGAATTAAACAGGTTTTTGCTGAATGAATAATGATGATAGAGCATTCCTCAGCTTATCTTTATTCCTTCTCCTTTTGTGGGAACAATGACTGTTCTAGGTGCTCACTTAATTGAAATGGCTCGCAATATCCAAAATATTAAACTAAATAACAGAATGATTTGCAAATGTTGAATGTGTCTTTCACCATCAGTAACAGAGTAAAATATTTAAGCTATTTTGGTTGGCAAAAATTCAAGCAGACAGTGGAGATGGTGTGTGTGTGTGTGTGTGTGTGTGTGTGTGTGTGTGTGTGTGTGCGCGTGCGCGCGCGCGCGCGCGTGATTTCCTTTTCATTAACCCTCTAAAGAATTTTGGGTCAGTTCAGAGAAATGCTTCCAGCTTTCAAGGAGACAATCTCTAATTGGCCAATTTTTCTAAAATTATTTCAAATTTTGTCAATATGTCGTTGTTCACTATTGTGTAAGTGTCTTTCAAAGAGGAGTATTTTTAACAAGCATCATGGATTGATTATAACAGAAAGTAATAATAATACCATAGGACTATAACATTAAACATATTTCTTTGGTTTAGTTTGCAGCCGACAGGACATTCCCCACTAAATGTGTCATACCTCCCTTTCTCACAGAAACGCACACGGGCTATGCACATTGCAAATACATCTCTACCATTTGTCTCATCCAAAAGGATGTCGGAAGTGCAAGAGGCACCTTTTCAATTGGTGCTCCTCTTATATTTAGCAGGGGGAGAGTAACAGGGGGAGATTATTATTATTATAGACGCAAGATTACTCTTGTGGTGACATAGAGCCCATCGTTTATTCGACCCATTAAGACAACCAGTTCCAAATGAATCTCAAGTTATGATGACCCCCCCAAGAGTCAATGAAAATTGGGGGGAAAGTGAATCTGCATAAAGGTCACAATCCAGCCAAAGATAAACACTTTTTGTTGTCATCGCCCCCCTCCATCCAATTGGCAAATCCAATGAGGAAGGTTTAAGAACATGTTTAAATCTCTCACTGTGAAATCAAGTGTGCTTAGAAGTGTTTAACTAGATAATGCCCACTACAATAAAATTAGCACTATGAATCTGGCCCATTAAGTTGAATTAATTGTATAATTTTTAACTTAAATTACGTCACCTTAAATATTGTTATTTTGTATTAGGCTCAGTGTTCTGTATACAACTAAATTAATTTGTTCTGTTACAGCTAAGTCACTCCAGGTGTTATAAAAATTAATATGACGTAATTGACATGTAGCATATTGCTTATTGTCCCGCAGGATCTTCACGAACAAAACATGTTGTATCTCCTGAGGCAAATAAGATGAGGAAGGCATTTTAATGAAGACGCAAAATTGTTTTCAGTTTAATTTTAACACTGAAATGCAAACTATGCTCTAAGCTTCTGAATAAAGAGCTTTCGCTTACAACAAACGCAAAATATTACAGTAAGGATAATTTGCCCTTATTGCTCAACAAAAGATAGGAGAAAAAGCATATAAATTGTTGATGACACCTTTTTGTATAAACTTCAGAACTGAGGGCCAAATTTCATGTGATGTTTAATGCATCACTAAGCTTGATGGGCTTAGTTTTCAGATAGGCAATAACAGCCATGTGGAATCCAATCCGGGCCAGTACAGTGGTATGGAGAAAGGGGGGTTACCCCTTTGCCCCCACCATAGTCCCAACAAAGTCCCAACACTGAGGTTGCCATCTGCCTGCCCCAAAGACAGCTTCCATTGGCATCAGTGATATGATGAGCTCTCGCACCGGGTGACACAAACCTTAGTAACGCCTCTAAGTAGAAGCTTTCCTCTTGGGGAAACCACAGCCACAGACAGATCCAAACCAGGCCAGCAAGTCTATCAGCAAAGAGAGAAAGCCTACCTTCTCTCAGGAATGCCCCCTGTGGCTGCTATTGACTAATAGCCTACCAGAACTAATGAGATATTAAACTTCACATTTAGTATGGCTCTAAGGCCCTTATTGTAATAAAATACTAGTTCATACTGCCAGTGTGATACTCTCTGGAGCTTCCCCACTGTGCCACTAGGAATCAGATATCGAGACGTGCAGCATTTACCACCACACGAGCAGCTGCTATCCCTAACTCTTATCCTGTATATTATTGACAGCCCAATCCTGTGTAACTCTTACACCGGTTTAACAGTAGATCACCTGGTGTAAGAGCACTTATGCCAGTGTAACTTGCCATACGCTGATGGACGAAGGGTGGAGACCGGCGCAACCCCCCTCGGACGCCTCACATGCACAGTTCAGACGCGGAATGGACACCGGCGCAACTCCGTGGGCGCAGGGGGGATTCTGGGGGCATCCAGACACCCCTGGAATGCCCCCTGTACTGGCGGAGTTGCACCGGTGTCTGTTCCGCATCCGAATTGCCTTGCGCATGTGAGGTGTCCGAGCACCGGTGTCCGTCAGCGTATGGCAAATTACACTGGCATAAGTGCTCTTACACCAGGGGAATCTACTGTTACACCAGTGCAAGAGTTACACAGGATTGTGCCCTAAGATTGTTGTTGTTGTTCAGTCGTTAAGTCGTGTCCGACCCTTCGTGATCCCATGAACCATATCCCGCCAGGCCTTCCTGTCCTCGACTATCTTCCTGAGTTCGCTCATTTTCATGTTCGTTGCATCGGTGATGCTGTCTAACCATCTCATCCTTTGCCTTCCCCTTCTCCTTTTTGCCTTCAATCTTTCCCAGCATCAGAGTCTTCTCCAGAGACTCCTCCGCATTAGGCGGCCAAAATATTTGAGCTTCAGCCTCAGTATCTGTCCTTCCAGGGAACAGTCAGGGTTGATTTCATTTAGGATTGACTGATTTGATCTCCTAGCAGTCCAAGGGATTAGGACCTAAGATTAGTCTGACCATATCCAAAAAGGGACAGGGTGCCTATACCTTTAACCATTGCAATTTGGGCAGGTGCAGCTCATCATGAAAGGGTGCAACAAGCTATACCTGCCCAAATTCCCTCTTCTTACAATGGTTAAAGTTATAGGTACCCTGTCCCTTTCTGGATATGGTCAGCCTACCTAAGATACTGTAAGGAGGGGGGACTCAAATGTCCAGTTTTTGAATTATTTTCCCTAGAAAATATTATGAAAGTGGTTTGAGGGAGGAGAGTCCCAGTCGGTAGAAAGGGCATTGAATTGTGTTATGCAAATATTTGAAAGTTCACTTTGGCATCAGGGATACATTATGCTAGGCATGGGCCACTGCCTTTTGAAGAACTCATGAGTATTGAGACCGTACAGTACTCCCAACTATGAACATTGTAGCTGATCATTTATTTTCTTTTCCCTTCCCACACACACGTTTTTCTTTTGATAAAACTTCTATTCATTTCAGTACATTTCATTAGTTGTTAAAAAAAAATGTTCCTGGCACCATCTCTCAGGAAAGTATTCTCTCTATATGGCTAGACCTGCCAGATATCACTAGAATGAAGACCTGATTTGCCACAGTAGGAAAACAACAATCTTGAACTATCAGCTCAAACCTAAACACAGTGCTATGGGGAGGGGGGCAGGGAAATAAAGTATAGGGTGTATACTGTATTGCCATCTGGAAAGGTTCTTGATTGACACCATTTCTAAAATGAAATGCGATGGGGTTCAACACTGAAAAGCCCTTACACCTCAACCCTAAGCATAGCAGGGTTGTTTGGGGTTGTTCAGTAGCAAATGCAATGAAGTGGCTTGTAGCACTTTAAGGATTAACCAATACATGGCCCAATCCTATGCTCCAACATCTTCCACCATGCAGCCGTGCTGATGTAGCATGCAATAGTGGTGGTGGTGGGGATTAGATGGCCACCTGGAAGTAAGCAAAAATATTTAGTAATATTTTTTACTTACTTCCAGGTAGGCCACCTGGTCACCAATGGGCCTCCTCAGACGTACATCACCTATTTTGCTGGAATATGCCTGGGGAGAGGTAGAGGGCAGGCTTAGCCTGAGAAAGGGGGATAGGATCCGGTGTGTGTGACTGCCACTGAGATCTAGTGACTGCCCTTGTGTGACTGCCGGTGTGATCTAGTGACTGCCGGTGTGATCTAGTGACTGCCAGCGTGTGTGACTGCCCTCAAACCTTCCCCTGGTTCAGCTTATTCCCCGCCCTAATCCTTCCCTGAAATACCCACAAACTACCTTCTCCGCCACCTTACCTGCCCCAGTGGAGCAGTTCTGGCATATGCATGGAGCCTCTGGCTGTTTCTGCCAGCGACTCTGAAGCTCACAATGGTGGCAGAACATTTGCACTGTTGCAAGGTGACTTGTGGCAGCAGATCACTAGATCCGTTGCCCTAAGTGGCCCATAGGATGGGGCCATTATTTCAGCATAAACTCTTATGAGCTGCATCTGATAAAATGGACTATAATCCACAAAACGTTTATGCTAAAATAAACAGGTTAGTCTTCAAAGTGTTACGAGACTTCTTGTTTTTTGCTGCACCAGACTTAACAATGGTTACCCTGCTGTCAGTAGTGAATGGTATTCCGCACATGTTCAAAAATGTCCTCAACTTATTACATCACATAAATCCTTGCATTGCAAACTCTTTTCTGTATTGAGCCCTGGGTTTTATACAAAGGCGGAGGGTGGAGGGGGTGGCGGGCACCAGGCGGCATGCAGGGGGGCAAATCGGGCAGCGGAGGTGTGAATCGCGCCATTTCGACGGTGTGAAGAGTGGGCAGCAGCGGCGGTGATCAATTTGGCCCTCCTGCCCACCCTGCGCCTCTAAGGACTGCTTAGCGGTGGTGGTGGTGATGTCACTTTCGGCGGTGACATCACCGGGGGGGCTGACTAGCGACGCCTCTGGTTTTATAGCTAATCTATACCATGAAATTAGGAAGCAAGAAGACAATAAAATATTGATCTGTTAGTCAGGCTTTTTGGGGACCGTTCCTGGTCTACAGGTCTTCAGCTGAAAATTGACACAAGAAATGGCATCAAGTCTCCCCACCATGCATTTGATATAATGTGTGGTTTGTGATATATGTTAAGTTCCAGTAATTCTCTGTCCCCTTTTCTGGGGAACATATGATGGCATCAACATTTTGAAAACGTGAAAATTGAATGGATGTCATGGTTCTTCTCAAGTAGAAACAGTTTGTGATTTTCAAGGGAAAGCAAATTAATTTCTATAAGATGATTCAAGAAACTCTCAGAGGATTCTGCACATCTTCATCACATATTATTTCTTATAAATAGTGGTGAGGGAAAACACAGGCACAACTATAGTGCCCTCCAGGTTATAGAATATTTCTGACTAATGATAGCCCTCAAAAGTATTTATCTGCTCAAAAAATCCCATCTTTAAAAATTCTGTGCAACCTGCCGTAGCTGGATTGTGTGCATACCTCATTCCCCAAGCAACAAGCATCCGCAGAATTAGGAGGCAATGTTGTGCTTTCTACTCCAGCTGCGCAGCCAATCAATGGAGTCTGTTCCTGGCACACACGTGTTGCTGGCATTGCAGTGTGTGCAATGGGAGCTCTATTCCATCCTTCAAAGTGACTTCTTTCCATTTTTCCCCATACCTAGCTTGTTTCTGAAAAGTCCCTGTGGCAGGTCATAAAACATCATCTAGGAACAAAAAGGAAACAACCATTTTTTAATGCCAGCCAGATGACATTCCTAATCTATTTGCAACATGTAATCCCCCCCCCGTTTTCATTTTTCTCCTGAAATTATTTATTTAAATGATTTAGATACCGCTTTTCCCTTTGCATAAATGGATCGCTCAAGGTGGCATACAAGAGTGACAAATCCAGTAAAATGCAAAAATTATGAACAAAATATAAAGTACAACAATACCGCCTTGAGTGCCCTTGCTGAGAAAAAGGCGGGATATAAATTCTTTAAATTAAATAAGTAAATAATACACAACCATAAAGCATAGTACAATAAAAACACAAAAACAAAATATGAAATACAACCACAAAAGTCAAAAGTAAATAAGTAAGAAGGGAAGGCCAGACAGAAAAGGAAATTATGCTGTTCTAATGAGGAATAGAGCAGGAGGGCAATATGTTGACACAAATGTGTAGGCTTACCAGATTTCCCCCCCTTAAACCTGGACACCGATACCCACAATTAATTAATTAATTAATTAATTAATTAATTAATTAAAATAAAAATCAATTTAATATTAAAGAGTAATATTATCCTGGCCCGGCCAATCACCCCCTCCCCTGCCAGCCTGGTTCGTCCTTTCCATGCCCCTCCTTAGACTGGTGGGACATCCCTGTTCAGCGAGGTTTACAGGTCAGATGCCAGGTGGGTAGGCTGGCACTGGTAGGGCCAACTTGCTGGAAGTCAAAAATGTACCTTACGGCACGTTTACAACACCCAGCAACAGCAGAGCCATCGCTCCACCGGCACTTATTTACACTGGATTGCACTATGAGGACAAAGGGAGGGAAGGAACCATGTACACCACCTTGAGCTGTTTGGAGGAATGGTGGTATAAAAATGCAAAGCAATAAACAAATAAAACACTGGGTTGGGATGTGGGAAATGTGGGTTCAAATGAGTCCATCCTGTCCCAATACAGGTTTCCCATTATCTTCCTCAGAGATTCTTTTCCCAAGATGCCGGCCAGAACTGGGAACCCAATTGCTCTTAATATCAGAAACGCTCTTCAGGCATCCAAGCTTGCTCATAGAAGAAGGGGGGGGGACCTTGAGCATGCTGGCTAGCCATAGCCCCTGTACTGACAATAGCGACACCCCCATCTCTCCTCAAATTCAACACTTGTGTGCAGAGGCAAGCACTGAAAGCACATCATTGGAGCTTGCAGCCATTGCTGTCTGATTTGGATGTAAGGCCTTCAGGAAGGACTTAACCCCTTGCCTACCAGATTCTCTGGGCCCTGACTGCCTTGAAAATATAAGCTGCAAGAACACACATGCAGTACATCTTGTATTCTGTGTTTGTAGGGTATATTTCTCAATGAAACCAGCCAGGCCAATGGCCATCATATTGAGCAAATACCCACCAGCCAGCCTAACTTTCACATGATTATGATGAGATTTCAAATTAGAAAATATGGGGAAGCAAGAAATAAACACATTAAAAAATTAAGAGAAAAATAACAGACATGCACTCACTGGCGTCGCTGGAGGCAGAGGCGTCGCTCCGGTAGGGACGGGGCCGTACGTTTCGCTCCGTCCTAGTCCCGTTTACCGAGCGAGCAGGAGGCGGCCCCGCCCCCTCACTGTCGGAGCCATTCACGTGCGGAGAAAGCAGCAGGCAAGAGACCCTGCCTGCTGCTTTCTCTGCATGGGAATGGCTCCGACAGTGAGGGAGGGGGGGCGCCTCCTGCTCACTCGGTAAACGGGACTAGGACGGAGCAAAACGTACGGCCCCACCCCTACCGAAGCGACGCCTCTGGCTGGAGGTGGGGCAGAAAGCTAAGTTCTGCAGCTTTCCGCCCCACCATTACTCTCCTGCACAAGGCGCCACGCCACCTCATTGTAGGAGCCCGTCAGCGGAGAGAAAGCAACGTTCAGGGACTCTCCTGTGCGTTGCTTTCTCTCCACTGACGGGCTCCTATGACGAGGGGGCAGGGCACCTCGTACCGGAGAGTAACGGTGGGGCGGAAAGCTGCAGAACTTAGCTTGACGCCCCACCTCGAGTGACGCCAGTGGATGCACTGAAGCAATGCGAAATTTGAATATAGACAGTGTTAAGGGTTTCCAGTGTTAACAAACAATCTTTGTACAGGTCTTTCTTGTTTATTTTCCTAGCACAACTCACAGCAACTTGATACAAGTTGCCTTGTTTATCTGGTGTTCTCTGCAGCTAAGAAGTTTCTCTGACAATTCCCAATTCTTTGCTTTCGTTAGTGACAATGATCATTATTACATTAGAACCATATGGAAAGATATCATAGTAAAACGAGAGCTAAATGCTCCAGTTGATAATTACAGAATGACAGCAGCCACAGAAAATGAAGCATAACCATCAAAAACAATTCAACTTGGGAAGAAATTAAGACGTCTATTATTCAGGTGCTAACAAACATTCGGTACTGTTTAATTGATATCATCTACTTTGCATCATGTTTAGCATTCTACAATTCACCACACTCATTTTCCTCTGGAACATTAAGGGTACTAATGGCCGAATCCTAAACTCACCAGCAGTCGTTGTTGCGCCTCTTCCCGCTGGTACTGACTGCCGTAAAGCAGTCAGGGCCATCGTAAAAAGCGCTGCAGCAGCGGGCTCAGTAGCACACTGCTGGGGATGCTGGCGGGTTCTGTGGTGCACCAATCTACAACACTCCTGGGCAGAGATAGACTAACCACCATTATCCATGAACCCCCAGCTTCCAGATTAGACAACTGTAATGCATTGTTCATGGGACTGTCATTAAAGTCTTCTCAGAAACTTCATTTAGTACAAAAATTATTCATTTTCTAATAGATATCTTACCCTTCCTCCCAGGAGTTCAGGGCTCCGTGGTGCTACATGGCTCCTCACCCTCCTTTTATCCTTACAACAACCCTGTGAGGTAGGTTAGGCTGTGGGAGAGTCACGGACCCAAGATCACCCAGTAAGCTTCATAACCAAGTAGGATTTGAACCCAGTTCTTCCTGGATGGTCAGCTCGATCCTGTGTAAGGATCCTCAGCCGTTCCCGGGCCGCTTCGGCGTGGCCCAGGTACTCCTCAGGGGAAGGGGACGTTTCAGGGCGGCGGGGAAAGGGCTCCCGAGCCTCGGACTGGGGACTGGGATATCATGGCTGACATCCCTGCCCCCTCCCGGGCCAGCTTGCCAACAGCTGCCCTCCCTCACCGCCCAGCACACCCTCCCCCTGCCCCTGTACCCACCGGTGTAAGCCTTACCTTGTTCCAGTGGATGCAGGTCAGTTCTGCAGCAGAGTGAGGGCTGTTGGCCTGCACACCGGCGGCCCTTACTCTGAGGGTATTGAAAACAACTTTACGACGTTTTTACGGCACCGTCCACCTGTGGAATTCATGCTCCACAGGCGTAGCGTTATGCAGAATTTCACTGTAAGGATGTTGCTCTATGCGGCTATGTTAGAAACTGAGACCAGTTTCACACAGAATATCTTGCCAGTTCATAAACAGCTGTGCCGACTACCTATCTGTTTCTGGGCACAATTCAATGCACTGGCAGTTACCTATAAAGCCCTAAATGGCTCAGGACCTGGGTACCTAAAAGATCACTTCTACTACATGAGCCTGACCAGGACACTTTGTTTATCATTGGAGGATCTTCTCCAGCTCCTCCACCCCCAGCATTTGAAGTTAGGTGGCTGATGACCAGGGATCAGATCTTCCCAATTAAGACCCTCCACCTAATTGTGCTTTATTCTCTACATGAGGACTTAGCTGGCAAAGGTGATACCTGCAAAAGGAGAAGAAATTGTAAATTTCAGCTTGTAAATTTCAGAAATTGTAAATTTCAGCTAATTTTGTCTGCTCTGAATTTTCTTGCTACCTCATTTCCAATGACCTCATTTTCCAAATGTGCACAGTCTCTCCTAACTCCATCTTGGTTCCTTAGCTGACAGTCCTGAGAGTCAGCCAGGACTCTTGTCCTGGAGTGGGTGAGGTACAGCTCCCTCGAATCAAGACCAGGCTAAATAACAAGGGCCATTGATCAAAACTGAAGGCTGCAGCACTGCAGGGCATCTGAGTGCCACCTTCCTCTCTAAAGTCTTGCAAATTCAGGCTCCCTACCTTGACATCATCTCACTTGCAAGCACAAGTCTTCCTGAATAACAGGTATCCTGGACAACCTAGACTCCTTCTCCAGAATCTCTCTCCCACCAACAATTCCAAGCATGGGTGCAGCCCACATTCTGCCATACCTTTTGTCTCTTTAGGAACCTCTTGGATTAGGGTCCAATTAAGTTTCTGTGCCCTCCTGGAAGAACACACCTTAATCACGCTCAGAAAAATCCTGGCTCCACACACCCAGGAGATGTTCCAGATACCATTATTCACCCAGGTATGTCCTTGTATTCTTTGTCTAAATTTCTATAATGGCCCCTGCTCTGGGAGCATAATTTTGGCGTTTTCTTCCCCACCAAAGGCATCTACACACATTTTGGTTGTCTCTCTCTCCAAAAGAGACTTCCACTCTGTCCATTTTTGTGAGGGTTTTCCCGCTTGGAGAGCGGTCCCGCTTCTTGCCTCAGTAGCCACCTCAGCTCTGGAGGAGCTACTTTCTGTGCCCACCAAGGGGCAACTTTTCGGTTGTGTTTTTTCTTTTTCCCAGTACTCCAAACCATCAGTAGCATAGCTGGCGTTTTCCCAAGGGGGCCCTGGGCGGGATGACGTGTCTTCACCCCGCCCCCGCCACCAGAAGGGAGTGGGACCGGAGCCAAAAGGTTCCATTCCATTCCGGTGGCGGGGAGGGGGCCAGGGTGAAGACGCATCATCCTGCCCAGGGTCCCCTTGGAAAAACGCCAGCCAAGCTACTGAAAACCATGCAGCTCAGACTTGCTTCACAGAAGGACAGCATACCCTAGTCTACCCAACAGACCAAGGATTATTCATTTTACTTCTCTCTCCTTCCTCCAACCCCCCTCCCCCGAATTCTTCCCTTCTAAAATCCTCCATTCCCCAGTGTCTGTTTAGTGTCTCCCATTAATCTTCTCCTTTTCTGGTGGAGAAACGTCTGCCCAGCTGAGAACCCAACTCCTCTCTCTTTCTCTTGTTCCCTCCTTCTCCGTTAACCTGTGCCTGTCCAAATGGAGCTATTTACAAGTATTATTTCACCTGCAACCATTTAAACCTCTGTGCAACTGGTCTTACATGCATACCATGCCTTTTCCTGTTTCCTATATCTCTTAATAATAAAATCAATATTATTTTGGAGAAATCTGTCTTATGGTTAGGTAAAGGTGACCCCTGACAATTAAGTCCAGTCGTGTCCGACTCTAGGGTGTGGTGCTCATCCCCATTTCAAAGCCGAAGAGCCAGCGTTGTCCGAAGACGCCTCTGTGGTCATGTGGCTGGCATGACTCTCCTTGCCGCAGCGCGTAGCATGCAGCTGGAATACGGAGCGCTGTTTACCTTCCCGCAAGCGGTACCTATTTATCTACTCGCATTAACATGCTTTGGAACTGACTGTTAGCTTAATCAGAGGTACTTGGAGGTTGTTTGCTATCCAGTCAATGGTCCCCAAAACAGCCATGCACTGCTTTCTGGCCTCTCTTGTTGAAATTCCCCCAATTTGGTTTAATTCTGAACCAGGCAGAACAGACCTGTGATTATGTGTGTTTGTACATTTATTGGCAGGTGTGTGTGTGTGTGTGTGTGTGTGTGTGTGTGTGTGTGTGTGTGTGTGTGTGTGTGTGAGAGAGAGAGAGAGAGAGAGAGAGAGAGAGAGAGAGGAGAGAACAAGAGAACAGTGCTGGCAACAGTCTCATATTATATGTGTTTGTTTAGTAATTTATTGTTTTAAATATTGTCTGAATGATTCACAGTCCATATTTACTAGGTTAAAATTTTTAAAATAGGGGTTTAATGACTGTCATTCAGACTAAAAGCACTTAACGTTTCACGTTTTTTAGAGAGTCAAAACTTTAGAACCTTCTCACGCTGCTGTGAACTCTCCAGCCAGAAGCCACGAAAGGCCAGTAAATGCCTTGTTTGCTCCATACTTCTGATGAAGCTCCGTGCAAGTCCGGAGTGAAACATGTTAAGTGCTTTTAATTTGACTGACACAGGCATTAAACCCCTATTTTAATTTTTTTAACCTAATTGATTGTTTATGCTATCTTTTTGTACACTGTCCTGATAGTTTTACCAATGGGTAGCCTAGACATTTTTTAAACAAACCAACAAGATGTCTTCTGTCAAATCGAGATTCTGCTCATCCCCTTCTGATTACTCTTTTCTCTCCCCCCACTGTTGGCTACCTTGTTCCTTTCTGAGCAAGGCTTTTGAGTGCTAACAAGCAGCAATCTATATTTAGCATTAAGGAAGAAAATGTGTAAGTCATTAAATGCCCCACATGGTAAGTATGGCACTAGAAAACCGTGGCTGGTAATATTTCTACTGATGTAATAATTTGTTGCAATTAGGGTGTGGAGTGGAGGTGCAGCAGGAAAGGAAAGAAACTGGGCTCTGCAGTGCAACCCGATGCATTGGGGATGACAGGCTGCTGAAAGGGATCATGGAAGAAATGCACGACTTTGATGTGGTTTCTCCTTTTTACCTGATATGCCGGCCGGCTGAAAACACTTGTGTGATCAACTGCTCAGTGGGAATAATATAGTTTTGCTCCAAGGAGGGAGCAGAACGAGGGGCTTTTCTTTCTACCATCTGTATAAATATTGTAAGAAGCAATGGATCTGGTTCAGTACTCCGTAAGCCAAATTCGGACCTGGTACAAATGAGTGCGGCTCGATTTACAATGCTGAAGTGGCACCCTGTTATAGTTGGCGTGAAGCTAGCCATGCTTCATCATCTTGAAGCCCGTTCTCTGTGAGAGTTTAAATGAAACATGTCTTTGTTCTAAGGTTTCCCCAGTGAGAAAGTGAGTGTTACGGACCATCATGTGGAGATTAAGGTTTGGAAATCAAGCCATACAACACGTCCAAGAGGATCTTTGACCTTCGGCTTGCGAAACTCCAGTGGGATCCACTACTTTTCATTTAGCTTAGCGAGAAGGAATGGTGTGTGTGTGTGTGTGTGTGTGTGTGAGAGAGAGAGAGAGAGAGAGTGTGTGTGTGTGTTTTGTTTTAAGGGTCTGCAATTTTTCCACATCATTCCTTTCACAAAATTGTTTTTCGAGGAAACGTTATGTGAATGCACACAAGGGTCAGAATTTTCTGGGATGAGCTCACGCCCCACTGTGGGCACTATTACTAAACACTGCCGCACAATTTGAACACAGTTCAATAGATCATTCTCAAGGCTTCTTGTCAACACCCCACTAAAGAGGGTGCAGATTCTATAGCAGGAGTCTCTATGGGAGATTGTTGTAGAGAGTCACATTTATGCCCATCAGAAAACTCTTTGAATGCAAAGCTTGACTTTAGGTGCCTCTCTTTTGCTTCAGCACAGTTTCTTTCATGTACAATGGATTGTGCTTGGGGAAGTAAGGCAGTGGTCAGGACCCTGCAAAGGGACTCAGACCAAAAGGAAGTCAAAGTGATGGGAATGAGACTCTTGTTCCTTCCCTCCCATCCTAGTCAACCAGCTAGGCAGCGAGCTAAAGAAAGGCAGCTGCAGTAGCAATAAGATTAAAAACAACAACAGGAGTACCCTGTCATAAGCCTTTGACTAACCTCTCAACATGAGGTCCAGCAACCATCCCCTGCCTCCAATCGAAAGAGCTTAGGAGAAAAGCTCACTCATTTCACCATGGTTTCAAGCTGGCCAGAAGTGAGCCACACTTGGCCCTCTGGTAACCATGCCAGAAACTACAGATCTGGAACCCTGACTAATTTAAAGAGGCAGAGGCGCTTCAGAGGCTAATGATGATGGAAGATTCAGCAGCCTAGAGCATCCTCAGCATTGACTGGCTAATGCAGGGGCGTCGCGACGACGCGCGACACCCCTGAGCGGGGGCGCGTGTCACCCTTAAGGGGGAGGCTCCGCCCCCGCGCGTGACGTCACGCGCAGGAGCGGAGCGCCCTCCCCGCTCCGTTTTTGGCTCATTTTGGAGCCAAACGGACCCAGGGGAGGGCGGGCGGGCCCACCTCCACCGCAAAAATGTAAGTGAGGGGCGCCATGCGTCACCCCTATACGTGCGACGCCCCCCGGCGGCCCGCCCCCCCCGCTTCCCCCCGTCGACGCTAGTGGGCTAATGTATTCTGTCCCAATCCTCATGTTTGAAACCCCATGACATCAGACCCAATCTACTAGTAAGCTGAAGTGATAGCATTCTGGACTGTTCCATTTCAGACTGCACAAGGGGTGTGTATGTGTCATATTTTTGAATATTCTCCCATGCAAAAAAGCAAAACAAAACCCCCAAACCATTAAATACACATAGCAATTTAATTTGTTGGAGGAAAGGTTTAGTGCAGTCCCTGATTTGCTGGTTTACAACATGAAACTGAGAAGTTGCACAGAGTAGTATTGTAAAATATGACTCTACAGCCTCACTTGAAGTGGAACCATCCAGAATTCTATCACCTCAGCTTACCACCTCATTCTGTGTAGATTTGGTCGCAGTTATACAATGGCAGGTGGGGAATCAGGCTTGAGGGGAAAGGACTGAGGAAGGAGGACACTGTGGCAAGAAGGAGCTTATTAGACTCTCAGTTCCATAGAGCTTAGAAGTTGTGTGCGAGAGAGAGAGAGAGAGAGAGAGAGAGAGAGAAGAATACTAAAGAGAAGGGTCGCTGAAGGAAGTGGGACAATGTAGGCAGTGCCCCTCCCCCAAAAAGTATGAACCAAGGAAACAATTGGTGGTAAAGATATGGAGGTAAAGAAAGAACTTGAAGGAGATGAAGGAGAAAGGAGAAAGTAAGACTGGAGGAAAACATCATGGGCCTAAATTTGGTAGGACTGTGATGTTGACAAGAAGAAAGAGGGCAGGCAAGGGATGTCTGGGGGTCTATAGACCAGGGACAGCCACAGCATTACAAATGTGGCTGTTTTGGCTTCAACTATCACTGCACTATGAGTTGGCCACTCTACTGAGCAACGAGAGGAAAGCTCTTACAGTGTGGGGGCAGGCAGGTGAATTTCACATACTTATTTGAACTGAGCAACCATTTTTTTTTCCTGGCTGTAGCCTTCTAGCCCAATGTGTAATGAGGAACAAAAGCATTGTGTACTTGTGAATCTTCTGGTAATCCAATACTAGGACAAAACTAGTAGAGCTTGACATTTATGAGTCATTGCTCATCTTTCAAGTAATTCCAAGGTGTGTGCTTTGCAGCAAAAACTAACATTCAATATTTTATTAAAATAAATTTAAGTTGTACAAAATTTAGCGGTCAAGATCTGGTTCAGCCTGAAGGAGTTTCAATTACTTGTTATTCAGTGCACAGCTCAAAAAGCTGTATCTATTACATAGTGTGTTGGATTTCCCATTGACCCAATGACTTGCATGACCAAGTAAATTTACATTTTGCAGCATTAATATCAAGAGTGGGGAGTAAATCTGTATGAATATTGAATAGATGCATAGATGTAGATTCACATAAAGTAATTTGTGGAGAAATATCTTTCTTTAAGAACAGAGTACACTGTCTGAACCAGCACCCCTCTTCACAGAGTTGGAGAGTGAGCATACTCATACGGACATAAGAAGATCCCTACGGTATCAGACTGAAGGCCCATCTAGTCCAGCATCCTGTTTCTTACAGTGACCATCTGGATGCCTCTGGGAAGTCTATAAGTAGGAACTAAAGACAACCCCTTCTCCTGCTGTTGTTCCTCTGGAACTGATATTTTGAGGCATACTGCCTCTGGACCTGGAGGTAGCATGTAGCCCACATGACTAGTAGTCCCTTTATTCTGATCCCCTTATTCTCTATATGGTGAGATAACCTTACATATGAAGTTAGAACACCAAACAGAAACACAATGTTAGAGGCACCCATTTCATGCTTTTTCAAGGGGAAGAATTGGGTGAATTAGACACCCATGTGATCAGGCATCAGTCTGGCGCAACCACTTCATGTGTGAGGTCATCTGCATGGTGGAAAAGAGGGAGAGTGTCTATTCCAGGAGTGCTGGTTCAGGTAATGTTTGAACATTACCTCAAACATTAAGGCAACCTCTAATATATCAGAGGTTATATAATATATAATATAATTATATTATATATAATAATATATCAATATATCTAATATATCAACCTCGAATATATTCAGAGGGGCTAAGGCAACCTCTGAATATATCTGCCACTGCCCCAATACTGAGGGTTCAGAGATTAGTCAGGCCAGTTGAGCCTTCCGATGGGTGTGGGCCTTCCCTCAACCAGTAATCAACCTGACCAACCTCTATGAAACTAGTTCAATTGTCTGCAATAGTGTCTCCATAAAGTCACCGGCACATACAATTGATATCTCCATATGATCACCATGATTTCTGTGATAACAGCAGCCCTTTTTCAATTAATCATTGAGTAAATCATAATAACCACATGCATAGGCCTTATCTGGAGGCATTGGCTCATTCAACTGGTGCTTCCTTGTGATTTTTTTTCCCCAACCTGTGAGCTTAGTGTCGGCCTTTCGCACTCCCATAGGCACTAACTGGGCTTATTGCTTCCAGATCAGAATGAAAGCCATTGGGCTGCATCATCGTCATAAATTTGCTGGCATACAGAGGAGGCATTTCATTTACATCCTGATTCCAAACACATTACCTGAAGGTAAGTCGTATTGATTTACACATAATGTGTTTAGGATTGGAATGTCTTTCCTTCACAATCTGTTAATCCATGTCAAGACTGCACAAAATAGGAGATGAAAGGGGACTCTTAATGATGCCATGAAGTAGTGGACAATCGACCTAATTAGTCACCTCATCATCCTGGAATGGTTTTTGTGTGCGAACCTTGACCTCTTTTTTTAAAGAAAAGGAAATTAAATGGAAGACTGTTCATTTAAATGATAATAAGAGACAACTGGCGTGTGTGTGTGTGTGTGTGTGTGTGTGTGTGTGTGTGTGTGTGTGTGTGTGTGTGTGTGTGTGTGTGCGTGTGTGTGTAGCAGCCGCTGCCACATATTTGATTGCTAGGCTTATATCCTAACCATTCTCCACAAAAAGCCCTCAAGGTGTACATCTCCAGTTTCCCTTGGTAGGCACCTGCTGGAATGTAAGCGCCTTGGGGGCTGTGGCCACCAGGGTCATTCAGAGGAATTTTATCAGGGGGTAAAAAGTTTCTTTTGGGCCCCTTCTCTACATATGAATTTGGATCTTGGGCCCCCTCTTTTTGTTCTAGGGCCCCCTTTTTGACCCATTTTCGACCTGGGCCCTGGTACAAATTACCCCCTTAACCCCCCCTCTCAGAGGCCCTGGTGGCCACTGCTGGCAATCCATCATGCATAAGCCTGCTGTGAGTAAAAAGGTCATTGGGAGCATTGGATGGTTTTCACTCTCATTTTTAGGCCCCCACTTTTACTTTGTTATATTTAATACTTCAGCATTAAGTATGAACTTCCTGTCTTCTACTTTCAACCTTTCTCTTATTATCGTTTAAATGAGCAGTCTTCCATTTCATTTTCTTTCTTTTTTTTTTCTTTCTTTTTTGAAAGTCAAGTTCTGGAAATCCAAACCATTCCAGGATGATGAGGTGACTAATTAGGTTGATCATCCACCACTTTCTCGATATTAAGAGTCACCTTTCGTTGCCTATTTTGTGCAGTCTTGACATGGATTAACAGATTTTGAGGGAACGGCACTCCAATCCTAAACACATTATGTGTAAATCAATACGACTTACCTCCAGGTAATGTGTTCAGAATCAGGATGTAAATAAAATGCCTCCTTTTTATGCCAGCAAATTTAGAACTCTTGCAAGTGATTTGGGGTGCTTGAATTGCTTGCTACAAATATTTACTAATATGCAAAACACTTACATAAATAATTCCAGACAGGACATTTAAAAAAAAAAAATCTCAATTGTAGGAATAGGGAGGAAATCACTGCAGAAATTCCCCCAGACAACCTATTCCCCAAATTTGGATGCCAGATTTTCTTTCTCTCACACATAGAGCCATAACACCAAGATTCCTCCCTAGCCAGCAATCATGGCATTGTTCATGTAGCTAATCTCGGTGGCCATTGTTTCTTTAGTAGCCAACAATGTTTGGATTTTAGCCATGGTGATTATTTAAAAATGGTGGCCATTTCAAAAGCTTGTGTCAGTGCATCCATATTTTAAGCAAGAACTCAAGAAAGGCTCACTAGGTTAGATCTGGCCCTTGGGGCTAAAGGCCAGTCAAAATTCATATATAATGATATAACTGCTGATATTATTAAGTTAAATATTACTGTAACTTGCTTGCTGTAGATCACTGCAGAACTGTGGCTCTATTCTTGGGTCGGGTGCCATTCGGAAAGAAAGGCAGGTTATAAATAGAATTAATAAGAATAATAATCTGCCTTCTTAACCAAATACCCCCCATCACACTGGGACTTCAAGGTCCCTGTGCACATGACTGACAAAGCCAGTTTCTACCAAGCCAGGTTCTACCAAACCTACAAGTTTCTAGGCATGTCTTTCACAAAAACCATCCAGTAAGCGGAGATGGCCCAATCTCACTCATAGAGGCTACAACCAGTGCTGAGTGCTCTTGATGTTAATGTATACTGCTGACATCATTCATTGACATACACCAGCACCGACATTGACATACACCAGCACCTGGTATGTTGAAGGAGACCTACAGAAAAGGGTGTATTTCTCAGTTTTAGAAAAAAAAATCCAATTGAATATCTGGTTCAACAGTACACATGTATGAGAATATCTCATATGCTTCAGAAGCAAACCACAGAGTCTCCCCTCAAAGGAACTACATAC
This sequence comes from Plestiodon gilberti rubricaudatus, assembly GCA_026170595.1. Classification (NCBI taxonomy): domain Eukaryota; kingdom Metazoa; phylum Chordata; class Lepidosauria; order Squamata; family Scincidae; genus Plestiodon; species Plestiodon gilberti. The sequence goes on from JANXHW010000002.1 coordinate 47,384,630, forward strand.
ATCTCTGTATATGTAGCACGAGGGTTAAAATGATACCCATTACAAGAGAAAAAGAGGTCACATTATGAGTTTTAGATTTAGTAGCACAGTATAGTGTAACCCTTCCACACCTTCCCTCTGGCCACCACAAATAAATAATTTGGAAAGCTTTTCTTAAACAAATCCCAACAGGTTTTGAAATTGAAACAAAAAAATGTGTCAATGGAATTTCTTCCTGACAGGTCAACGTTGGATCACATCGTCACCATCTGTTAACTCATCAGGACCATTAGAGAGTTTTGGCACAGAGACGCTGTGACTGTGTGATGTTCATCAGTTCCAGGGAAGTGTTTGGCTCTGTGAATTACTTCTTTTTCTGTTTTGACTGAATGGGCTCCCTGAAAATGACTATATTGGTTCAGGCAAGGGGGCTGAAAGGTTTTTTTTATTTTTACAAGGGGGGTTTGATTTCAAGGATATGGTCATGCGAGGGACAATCCAGCAGACCATTCATGAGAAGCTACGTTGCCCTATAGCATTATTTATACCTTTCAGCTTTACCTACAAGTCTAGATTGGATAATTCTGATCCTTCCACAAGGGACTCTACCAATTGCCAGACCTATGTAATAATAATACAGTCGGCCTGCATCTTACACAAGTGTTTCGTTCTGAGGTTGACATGTAAAGCCAAAATCGTTTTCTGGCCTCCGAAAATCTGAAAACCCGGAAGTAACTGGTGATGATGTCATTGCCAGTCACTTCCGGTGGTACGCAGCAGGAGAGTGGCACCAGGGGTGGTACTCAGCTGGGAAGGGGTTGAGAACCCCTGGTATAAGACACACATGACAACTGAGAGGACTGTGGGAACAGCAGCTTCATTCTTCCATTCTAGGCTCACTCCAGGGCATAAACAGAGTAAGTGGAATGACAGGTGGACTCACTTGCACTATTTTTTCTCTGTCTATTTTTTTGGGGGGGGGAGGGGGACAGGCTCATATATTTGAATTCTAACAAGTCAATTGTGTGTAAGATGCGGGCCTCCTGTACTAAGAAATTGTACAGTGTTTCAGAGTGTACATTATGAGGTCACATTATGACCTCAAAGCACTTCACGTGCAGGATCTTGATGTTGTCCTTACAACCCCCTTGTAAAGTAAGTAAGTGTGATTATCCCCGGAGTCTATGTAGGGAGCTGAGGTTAAGAGGGTGTAGCTTGCCTAAGGCCAGGCAGATAAACTAGGCAAGTTCTGATTTGTAGCTCAGTCTGTTAGCCACGACGATGCTACATCAGCTCTCAAAGTCAGGATATAAAAGTTAGGAATTTCCTATTTCAAACAGTCAATGCTTACTAGGAAGGGCAGTGCAACCTGGAGCACTGCCCCACACCTCTGCCACGGCACCCTAGAGAAGAAAAAAACAAAGCTCCTTACCATTCTTGTGGTGCAGTTTTGTCAGGACCAGAAGTGTGAGACTTCTGGTTTTATTTAAAGGGACAGTGTGAATGAAGGAGCTCCCTGTAAATAAAACCTGAAGTCAGGTTGTCCATCTGCTCCCTGGATTGGAAAAAGGAAAAGGGGAACAGAGAGGAAGAGGAAATTTGGAGTGGAGGAGAATGCTGAGCTGGAACATTGGAGATTGGGAGGAGCAAAGGCTGGCACATCATTGGGAAGGGGGCAGCATTTAAGGGGGGTAGCATTTGGCATACCTCCTCTGGTGTCAGGAGGTCTTGGGTGAGCCCTGATTACAACACATGCTTCTAGGTCCTATGCACAATTCTCTCTGGATCTTAGAAATAGATTTTGGAGTCTGGAAAAACATGTACTGTACCAAGTGTTGCATTAATTTGAACGTTTTAGCAAAAAGGGTGATTGTATGTTAGAAGCATATTTAACAGTACCATTTTAGTTAAAAACAATTTTGCCATTTCACCGTCCAACCTCATTACTTTCAATAAAAATTAACCAAATGCATTTGTCATTTATTCCTTGAAATTCCATATTAGAGGTATTCTGCTTTTGGAATTACTAAACTGAGTTCTTTTTGGTCAGACCCTTTCCATTTTATAAAGTTTGAGCTTCCTAAGCATCTGGTAAAGAGTAATTGCAGTAATGCTTTCTGGAGGTTAAAGATAATTGTTCTTCTCATTTGCCTTATGGCTATTATTCAGGTACATTTTCAGTTCTTTAGCATTCTGATTTTTTTTCTCCCTGTTCTCAAAATCTTATTCTGTGATGAATCATTGTTGCCAACACTGCTCATTCACATGCACACATGTGTTCTTACACATGTCATGCATGTGTGTGTGTGTGTGTGCACACAATAACTCAAATTGACTCAAATTGGGGGAATTAGCAATACTTCTAAGCGAGAGGTCAAACTCAGCAGTATCTGACAGTTTCAGGATTGTTGACATGAGTGAGAGGTGCAAATAACCTCAGAGTGCCTCAAAATTAGACTACCAGTAACTACAGGGCTGCGATTTTCAAAAGAAGATAGGGTTTATTAAAGAATATAGGCAAACAAGAAAAAGGCATGTTTACTTTCAGTTATTTAGGAAATCAGTTACCGAGCTTTAAATGGTTGCAAGTGAAAGAAATACTCGTGAATAGCTGTGTTTGGACAAGTGGCAGTTAACTGGAAAGGACAGAAATCAATGGAATTACAGTCACTTCTCTTCATACATGAATTTGCTACCCGCGAATTCACGTATCTGTGAGGGGCAGAATTGCGACCTACCTCGTGTTTTCTGTGCCTCTGTCTCAGCCACCTGCATTGTGATGAGTTCCCCAGCACAGACAGGCACCATTTTGAGGGGCTCCGTGCCATTTTGAAGGCCTCTGCTGCATTCAGAGACCATCAGAATGCAGCAAAAGCCTTCAAAATGGTGTCTGTGAGTAGCACTGAACCCTTTAAATGGCAGTGGGAAGCTTCAAAATGGTGCAGAAAGCTTCTTTCGCTGTATTCTGAAGGTCTCTGAATGCAACAAAGACCAGAATGCAGCGAAAACCTTCAAAATGGTATGCCAAATGGAGGTATGCCAAATGGAGCCACAAAAAATGCCCACAGCTGATCAACACCTGAATTTAAAGGGCCAAAATACAGAGCACCTAACAGCTGATTGGCACTAAACTTCAAAGCGCCAAATAGCAGCACACAGAAAGAGGCCTCAAGCCTAAGGAGACCCGCACCAGAGGCGTCAGGCGCCCGGAGGGCACCCGGGCGCATGGGGGCAGGGCCAGCGTCGCGTCAGGTCGACACGCCCCCCCGCCCATTTTGCTCCCATTTCGGAGCCAAACCGGCTGCAGGGAGGGAGGGAGGACCCAGACACGACAACGCTGCTTCGGAGAGGGTGAGTTCCCCCTCCCCCATTCCTGCCGCCCGCCCGCGACCGAGCGCCTGGAGCTCCTGCTCCACGCGCTCCGCCGTGGTTCCGCCTCTGACCCACACCATTTTGAACGTCTCTGAATGCAAGAGGCTTCCTGACCACGGAACAGTGTTGCCAAGTGGAAAATGTGGAGGCTTTCAGCAGAGAAAAGGTCTCTACAGAAAGAGACCTTCGAAACTCACAGCAGCATGGACACTTCCACAAGAAAAGTGGCCTAACATGGAGGAGGTTTCTACTGGAAAAGAGACCTCCAGACACAAAGCATGGACTTCAGAGAGTTTAGAAGTGACAAAAACGCTCAGAGTGGACACCTCCAAGGGACGGAGAAGTGACAGCATTCTGCTTCCAGAGGAGGGTCAGTTATTGCACTTTGTGGAAAGGAAACAAAAGCATTTCTGGGTGGACAAAGGAGTTTGGAAATTCTCCTAGATGTGCAGCATAGTTTCTTGGACTTAATTGGGCTTGAGTGTGTCCTTCCAGGAGCCACAAAGGCTTGATTGCACCGTAACTCAGCCCCTTTCCGGAAAAACACATTGTTCAAACTTTTTTCTGTTTGCACCACTACAAATATTTTTCAGAATTCTTCTGTGCTAAATAGTGAGACAATGACCTAGGAGAACATTTCCCTAATATAGCTTGCCTTCCCTCCCCCCCCCCCCAAAAGTAGCCAAGGCTAATTGAAATTAGATTGTAAACAACTAAAATACCAGTAGGGTGTCATACTCTGCCCTGATGTAGTATGTTGTGATAGCAAATGTCAGTCATTTATTTTAGTATTTCTTTGTATAAAGCTTCATTACACAAGCCCCAGAGTAAAAGCATTTAGGCCCAGCTGTCATTTCTGCTCCATTCCTACATGTAAGGGTTCCAAGTTCAAATCCCACGCTTTAGTTTCATTTCCTGTGCCAGCAGACATTGGAAGACATTTGCGGTGACTGTGCCATGTTGGGTTTGCTCTACTCCCAGTGGCTTGTGCAAAACATTATCTCTTGACATAAAATGCTGCCTTTCACATATGTGAGGCCCCAGTCTCCTAGCCATTCCTTATGTTTATTCTTGGAAAGGATTTCACAGCTTGTCATTAATGTCATTAAATTTTGATTTTTCTAAAAAAAAAAAGGTATTATGACTCCATTTATGCAAACAGAGGCTAGGAAACACTAACAACATAATCCTATGCATGTGTACTCAGAAATAAGCCCCATTGAGTAAGGATTTCATCGAGGATTTCATCCTTACCCATTGAGTAAGGATGAATAAGCCACCAAAGGAACTTACTCCCAAGCAAGTGTTTATAGGAGTTCAGCCCTTGGCCGCAATCCAGTTCATCTGGAAATAAGCTCTACTGAATACAGTGGGAGGGACTTACATCTCAGTAAACATGCATAGGATTGTAGTATTCATGCAATAGGTACTTTTATAATGACTTATAATTTATAATGACCTGGGAATGCTTAACAGTAAGAACCTATACAATTTAATGTCAATATGACCCTGAAACTGTAGTATCTTTGGGCCTCTCAATTTTCTTGCTTCCTCTGGGTTCCTCTGGGTTCAGTGCTCATTTGAGGAGGGTACTGCTGAACACAGTTCCTCTTATTAGGGTTCAAAATAAGGTTTTAAATTTTATGGAGGAAGTGTTCACAGGTTCAGAACTGCCCTCTTCAGACAAACAAACTAAGAGGCACAGGGATGTTGCTATGATGTGCAATGGTGTGGAGATTTGAGCTAGCTGGTGCACTCCTGTTCCCCTTCTGCCTTGGTACACTGAGCTCGAGATGGTAACGAATCTAGTTGTATCATGATGTATGTTTAGCTGGGCTGAAGGAGGGCTTCATTGCAGACTTATTTTTATTTTAAAACAACACATTTGCTGGGGCCTGATCTGGATTGGGACCCTGGTACACATTTAAGGGGTATTAACCCTAGTGCTGCAATGATGCCTTGCGAGGGGGTCCACAGCAGCTGGGGGAATTTTCAGCACGAAAGCAGCACTGAAACAAAGCATTATTCATCATCCTTATTCACTTCCCAAATTAGGAGAAGCTTCAGGTGTTTTGAAAACTACTACCATGGGTGCAAGGAAGAACAAATACTACCAACATAGTTCCACATGTGACACAGCAAGCACTTGCAGAAACCATGCTATAGGGAAACAAATGATGCATACAACTAGTACTAAGGCTCGTGCATCTTAATGCAGAAAGGGATCTGTGGATATTGTTTTCCTTTCTTCATAGAATTCACTTATGAGAATGGCTTTCACAATGAAATAAACACTCTGCATCCAGAAACCTATTTCCATATGTGACAGCAGATCAACTGGATCTCAGCCATTGGCCTCAGGATGGAAGAGCATTTCACATTTGAATAACACTGAGCACCACATTCCTCCATGGAGCTGTATGCTCAAATATGGCCTTCTTAAATAAGCCCAAGACCAGTTTTTAATTTTCTGTTGGCACCAAAATGCATATGAAGATGAGTAAGTATCTCATTTATATGTAAGGGATGGGGAAATAGGAAGAAGAACCACTAAACTAAATGTCTGAACTCAGATAGGAATGAAAGCACGCACGCACGCACGCACGCACGCACGCACACACACACACACACACACACACACAGTACCTAGATGGCATACAGGTAAAAGATAACTTGAATGGATAGATTTAGCCAAAATTACCAGCACAATGTTCTGCGATTGTTATTACTGCATTTAAGGAAATGACAATGAATTTTGAAGAAATGAATGAACAGATCGTCTTCCTGTTGTTTTTTGTTTGTTTTTGTGGATGGTTTTGACAGTATAGCATGTACTACACTGCATACTGTAACAATACTGTTAGTAAGTGAGTGCATTAGCGATGGTAACCTTCTAAATTGGATAATAAATTGGCTTAGTAGTGTTGCCAATGGCAAGAGTAAAGTGGTAAATGAATACAGATGGAATGGGAAGGTGACAAGTGGATTGTCAATGGGATCAGTGTTTGACCTAATCTAATTCCTATGCTAGTAATGGATATAACTACCTAACTAAAACAATTCTGAAAGATCTTAATAATCGTCAAGAGTTAAAATACAGTGACTTTCACCATAACTTAGTGAAATCCTACAGTTTTCTGAAATTAATAAAGATGAAAAATAGGATGTTTAAATATTATGATCTGCAATTCACTGCATTGTCATTAGCAATTCACTACATATTCACTCTCCAATAGAGATGGAGAGACATCAGAAACCAAAGGTATTTGATGAATTTTCAGTTCACTTTTGGCCCAATCCTATGCGTTTGTTATGAAAGCGGAACTAGTGTTCCGCTATTGTAAATGTTGCGCCGCCATCATAAATAGCGCACCACTGCTGAGCATGAAGGAGCCACCAACACAAATAGCCAGCAGCTCCATGTGTCCACCACTGATGGACCTGATGTGCCAGCTCAGACAGAGCACAGATGTGGAAGGGCAGGGACGGGCAGTTCGGAGGCTAGAGGGGGGGGATCTCAGCATCAAAAGCATGCAACAGGATCGTATCGCCCCTTTCCTCTCCTCGGATTTACACTAGCAAGACAGTTGGCATGGGTTTGAAGAGACCCATTGGTGATCATTTTTTTCCTTACCTCTCGCTGGCCTTCTGATTCCCCCCCCCCCACCATACCATGCAGTGCACACTCTGTTGGCGCAGCTGTAGACTATGGATGGAGCGATGGGGATAGAATTGGGCTGTCAGATAAATATTTGTAAGGATAATATGTGTATGTGATGATGTATAATCACATGTACAAGGTGATTTCAAATAGAAATGAAATAAAAGGTGGAGGTGATATTGTGATTCTGCTGTTGTGATTCAGTGAATCTTTCAGTGCTCTTTCTCATAACATTTGTGTGTGTGTGTACTTAAGTATGGCTACCAGAGTACAAAACACATGAGCTGCCCCACCAAATGGTGCTTCATAGCAATACAACTTTTAAAACTGCACGCAAACCGCTGCCAGTCTGGGCCTGATCACCATTCACAGGGAATATGCATAAAGCACACGTGCTCCCATCAGACTTATACTTGCAGTTGAATTGGCAGTTCAATATTATTCATACCTCTCTGCCAAAATCTCATGAACAGCAGTCTCGGAGTCACAAAGGTATGAACTATTTAAGCTCTATAAATTATATAGACTTAATATGGACTCTAAATTAATATATAAATAATATCTAGAATGATAGAACTATGTAGAACTAAGCTTTCAATATTAACATTGATTGGCGTTAAACACTGAGTTTGACGATCTTCAAGCTGAAGCCACTCCCTTTCCTCATTTTCTTCCCAACTGATGATCTGCATGTTCAAATCTGATATGGATTCACAATATACATCAGGGGTGGCCAAACTTGCTTCATGTAAGAGCCACATACAATAAACTTCCAGTGTTTGAGAGCCGCAATATTTAAGAAGCATTTAAATTCTTAAATATATTTACTCACCATGAACATTAAACTTATGTTTGAATCCAGTGGACTCTCAGTTTATACCCAATAAATAATTATAAAGCTTGAAAATGTCTTCTTTACCTTTTATATTAATTGTGATGCAAAAAGGGGCTCAGCCAACATATTTCCGAGAGCCGCACATTATACATCAAAGAGCCACATGTGGCTCAGGAACCGCAATTTGGCCACCCCTGATATACATGCTTCTTCATTTTGTTGCTTCACTGTGACGATCTTCAAGCTGAATCCACTCCCTTTCCTCGTCTTCTTCCCGACTGATGATCTGCATGTTCAAATTTGATATGAATTCACTATATACATGCTTCTTCATTTTGTTGCTTCACTGGCACTATCACATTCTTATCAGTGTTGGTGACTGCTCTAACATCCATCTTTTGCCTATTCTGGGTACCATGGACATGCTAGAATTTTGCAGAGTTCTAGATCACTTCCAAGGCCCAAATAATAGGGATTTTTTAAAAAATAAAAAATACAATGCAGAATGTGATATTTTAGAAACGATATTAATAAATACTGTAATTCCTTGAGACCTCTTTTATTCCATAGCAGTTGCAGTTATGATTTATTTCTCTGCAGGAATGTAATAAATGGCTTGGAGCATGGTTAAAATAAAAGTATGAATTATTTAACTGTTTATCTTGATCAAAACTAGAAAAGTGAGAATCTAAGATGAATGTGCTTAGTTGGCTGAGAGAAAAAGCTATTGTTGGACCTTCCTAGGATTAAGGCAGAAGATGAAAAATGGGAAATTATGTCCAATTGTAGAGAAGGGAAGGCCAAATCAAGCCATGTACAACATTTAGCATCCTGCCAACAGGGGGCTCCAGAGGTCCAAACTTCCAAAGCAAGACCAATTGTAGGAAGGTGAAAGTGACCAGATCTTGGATGTAACAATTCACCAGAAGTCAGAAGAATCAATTAATTCACAACAAGACAATCTGTTGATATAGACACTTGAGGTGCTAAAGATTTTTTTAACTGTCCATGTACAGTACTGCAACAAATTATAGTTTAGACATTCAGAAATTGTAGAGTACAAAATGCATTCATGATGTACAGTTTTATTACCCACTTATTATACAGAAATTGTCTCTCTGAGTAAGCTAATGCTGATTTTGCTTCTACTAATTATCTTATGGTAAATACAGTTTTAATGATTACAGGCTTTTTAATGATTACAGCCTTCCCTTAGAGCAGATGTTTCCTGAACAGTTTGGTATTTGTGTTATCTGGTCCTAAACTACTTTATAACAGTGAGTAAAATACCCTATTTTGCTAGAGTCGGTATGAGAAAACTTGCACAGCCATGGAGGAAGTAGTAGCTTCTCCTTCACATCTATTGATTTGTTTGTCTATTGAATTACAATAGATCCATCTATGCTAATCAGTCACTGAATATGAAGGTACATAAAAATGTCACCGTCATATCTCAATAATGGTTCTATGGCACTAACAGCTTAGACCTATGGCTGATGCTCTGTCTTCTGTTCCCTACTTCTATGGCAGCTTACATTTCCTACACAAGAGTAAAATACCCACTGGTAGCCCCACGTACATTGCCGTGGGTTCCATCATGAAAGAAAAGCAGGATAAAAATTATGTAAATAAATAATATTACTTCTTCCTCTTGTTTATTATCTATCTTCTGAACCTGGCAAAACATAACCATTATGGTTAGAATGATGGCCCTTCTCAGTTGTTCAAAATGTGGATAATGAACACATGTGGGGCGGCAGGCACCTCAACCTATATGCATTCATTCATGTCTGTATAATCTGCCCCCCCCCCATGTGTACAGCTATATATGTGGAGACCCTACTGAACCTGTATAGGTCTAGACCAGAGTGGTGACAGCCACCAGGATATTGCCCCCATGCCCATTCTTTCCTCACATTCTGAATGCCTGAGAAGGGTTTACAGAACACCTGACTAAACGAGTGCCTGTGTGCGAGGACACTGCACTGAAATCCAAAATCATATTTTATAGCTTTCCAATATCACCTTAAATCCTTATCAGTGTGCTAACATATGAAGCTTTCCAGGACCCAAATGCACAGTGGCTAGTTGAGGGCATTGGGGAATCCACCCTTTCTTGCCCCAATTTACGATGAAGCTACACAGCAACTTCAAGATTAAAGTAGGCTTCTGGGAGTCAGTGCTAGAGGCTCTTCTGCGGACGTGGCAGGTGAGGCAGCTCCGCCCGGTCATAGTCCTCGGAACAAAGCCACAGCCAAACCTAGCGATTGCGAACGTATGCTACTAACTTGCACCCAAGTAACATATATTCACATTATGTACGTAATTCACCTGTGACGTATAAGCTAGTTTGCTGAGCAGAATGGTATCACAGCCTATATATCAGGGGTGGACAAACCGCAGCTCGTGAACCACATGCAGCTCATACAGTATAATGTGCAGTTCTCGGAAATACGTTGACTGAGCTTCTTTTTGCATCACAATTAATAAAAGGTAAATAAGAAATGTCCAAGCTTTTTAATTATTTACCAGGTATAAACTGAGAGTCCACTGGATTCAAACGTAAGTTTAATGTTCATGGCGAGTAAATATATTTAAGAATTTAAATGCTTCTTAAATATTGCGGCTGTCAAACATCTCTCTTGCGGCTCTCAAACATCTGAAGTTTATTGTATGTGGCTCCTCTGTTCAGCAAGACACCCCTGCTCTATATATGAACTCTCTACCTGTACTTGGGGTCAGTCCTTTTACCTTTTAGTTTTCGACAGTCCAGGAGTGCTCCTTTTAAAATAAAACTCTGCTCAACGTATCCTTCCTAAATCCGAGACCATGTTGTTTAATGTCCATGACACCTCACTAACAGTGCAATCCTGTGTAACTTTGCACCGGTGTAACAGTAGAAGCACCGGTGTAAGTGCACTTATGCCAGTGTAAGTGCACTTACACTGCTGTTACACTGGTGCAAAGTTACACAGGATTGCGCTATAAAGGCCAAACTACACTTTACCGTCAATGGTTAATTTATAACTGATGAGCTTAATGTGTCTACTAAATAGGAGCTGCAGGAGGGGGGACAGGAATCCAGATTGGTGGGCCTGTGGTATGAACAGAGGCGTCGGCTGATATGGGGCGGTGGGGCGATGGCCCCAGGGCGTAGGGGCGCTCAGGCTCTGGCCTCCTTAAATTTTCAATTTTTCCCTTTTTTTTTCTTTTTTCGGGCGATTTTAAGTGTAAAAACAGGCGATTGTAAGTGTAAAAACGGGATGCCCCCAGCAGCGCTTTCCGGAGTTTGCACAGGTACAGAACGTCCCTGGAAACTCCGTGGTTCTGCGCATGCGCAAACTCCGGAAACTGCTGCTGGGGGCATTACGGAGTCCGCACCCGGGCGCAGGGAGAAGCTGTGCCCTGGCGCAGGAAGACGATCGTCGCTGGAACGTCCTGGAACGCCCCATATTCAAGATAAGTCCTGGCAAAGCACACATACACTTTAACATCCCGTTTTTACACTTAAAATCGCACAAAAAAAGAAAAAAAAGAAAAAAACTGTCAAAAATAGGTTTCGAAACCGAAACCTAAAATTTTTGACAGTTTTATTGGGGGCGTCGGGGGGGCGGCCCCAGACGCGGGGGCGCCTGGCAATGCCACTGGGTATGAAGGGGGAGCTTTACCTCTTTGCTGCTGCCGAGCTCCTCTTTTGCTTTGTCTTGTGAAAGGAAATGCTCGGCCTCCACTGCTGTGCATTTCTGAGATGAATATTTTGGCATAGTGAACACTGAAAATGAGAACAACAATAATCTGGAAGTTATTTATTCTAATGTAGCACCAGGGAAAATATATGGAAGAGCTTTGGTTGCTTTACTCCTTGTTAGTCCGGGTTCTTAGCTCTGCTGTATTCTCTGGAGTTTTCATTAAGGTGTTTCTCTCTCTGTCTTTCTGGAAAAGTCTCTGAATCTTGTTTTAAACAACAAAGCTGGAAGGTATTTCTTCTTCTCACTAATGGGAATCATTTGCAGGCCACCGGGAGAGGAGCACCCCACACAATTAATCATATTTTGTGTATTCCCATGGTAAGAGCGGTCTTTCCCTGAGAACAGGAAATTTGTTTGAGTGTATCTGTCACTGCAGTTTTTAGTCCCACCTGAAGTCATTAGCCTTGGTTTGTGAAATAATGTTTTCTGCTGCAAACAACTTTTATGTCACAAGCAGGACTATATCTCCAGGATGGATCAGGTGAACTTAATGAATTCTGAGGATCCAGCTGGTCCACTAAGGATTACATTTTCTATTAAGGGATATAGTACAAAATACTCACATTGCTGTCTACTGCTCTTGCATGACTAACAACAAGAACATGTCCCATCATCATAAAATGATACGCAGTAGACTTTTAATTGATTAACAGCTGGATCCTGATACTTGCTGTGTCCAGCATATTATCATCAGTCATTTCTATAGCTTTTAGGAGCTTTGCTCACTTATCTGGGCCCCAGCCTGGAATTTAGATGGCTCGGGGCAACAAACCACTCTCCTGTCGCATTAACTGAGCCTGTTGGCTCTTGATTTACAAGGTCTAATCGTCATCAACACCACTACCACTTGGGTTGATGTGGTAATTTCAGGCACATGGTGACCCAAGGAGATCATCCTATTGAATTTTGAAGAGAACAGGCTGTAATTCCATTGCTTTCTGTCCTGTGTCATCCAAAATGAATAGCGGATAGCAAGAGACAGCAACAAATCAACACAATTAAATACCAGGCAGCATCAGAAAAGATGAGCAAAAACCTGCTGAAAAAATGTAGGTCTTAACTCCCAGTTAAAAAAAAAAAATTGGCAGTAAAGAGTCCTGCCACACATCTCAAGCAGGGGATTTCATAGGGTAGGGACCATCACTGAGAAAGCTTTCTCACCAGTAACCATCCATCACACCTCAAAAGACAGACTCGTGGGGGAGGATGTACCTTGATATATTTTTGTCCTAAGCTACGTACGACTTTTAACAACCCAATCCTATCCTTTCCCCCGCTGATGTGGCTGTGCCGCCAGAGTGCTCATTGCATTCTGCGGGGGGGGGGGCAGTCCCAGAGATCTCCTCTGGCCAGGGGAACATTTGTTCCCTTACCCAGGGATAAACCTCCAGTGCTGGAATAAGTCTACCGAGACTAGTGCCAGCAATTTATGTGACACAAGTCCGAGTGAAAGCAGAACAAAGCCTGGAAGGGTGATAGGATATCGCTTGTGCAGCTTCCGCTGATACTGTCCCTTTCTAGGCTGCGACCTGCCCCCTATTCTGCCCTGGTCTCCTCCCAGTTTCTTCCCCTCCTTGCCCTATTCTGCCCCTACTCACCTCCCTCCCACCCCATATGCTGACTTACCAGTGCCAAGGTATGTTCAGGGACCAATTGGCGGGCCGCCACCACCACTCACTACTTGTGGCGTTGGCCCAGCTGCTCCAAATGGTGTGTCATCTTTTGTGTCAGCCATAAAGGACCTTTCACTGCCTGAACACTAGTTCCGGAATCCAATAACACTGGTTCCGGCAGCATAAGGCCCACATAAGATTGGGCCATAAAGCGTTTTCTAAGACCAATAATCTTAATGGTTGTGTGAGAATTTGAATCTCAGGTCGTCCTCATCCATACCCAATACTCTAGGTGCTACAGCATATTTGACCCTCGACATATAAGCGCTTAGGCATACTAGCAGTTGAATCAATTTAACTTCAAAAATCATCACACTCTGTCTATGATTCAAACAGGTTGCACCTTCTTTAGAAGTAGATATGCCAAAGTCATCAATTAGATTCAAGGTGCCTACAGACTCTTATTCGGTGACATATTAGTAGAATTCACCAGAAGCACACACATTTGTATAGTCCAAAAAGCACATAGCTTCTGCCATTGTAAGTGCATATCTATTGCTGCCTTTAAATGGCTGGAATCCAATAACTCAACCTAAACTTAGTTGACAATTAGGATGTCAATATTATTTATCTTTAAGTTTGGGAGTCACTCTAGTGTGGAGGATCAATAGATAGAGTTAGGTTTAGGGCCTGGACCACTGTATATTGCTCTGACTTGATCTATTTTATTTCCTGAAAAAGGAAATCACTTCTGCCTTTTATGCTGCTCCTGTTTAACCTGTGCAAGTGGCTAATCATTCAAGCTCATATATCAGACCTGCTGAAGTTAAGAATAGTCAAATATCAAGGGGATAAAGGACATTCTGCTTATATTTAATGAAGGTAGGTACTGCTAAGCTCCAGAATTTTTAGGCCAGAATTTTGCTCCTTTATCTGCATCTAGAGAAGTGGCACTTGTTTCTCCGCAGATACTACCACCTGTCGGCCACCATTATAAGAACATAAGAAGATCCCTGCTGGATCAGGCAAAGGCCCATCTAGTCCAGCTTCCTGTATCACACGGTGGCCCCACCAGATGCCTCAGGGAGCACACACCCAACAAGATAACCTGTTTCCTGCTGCCACTCCCCTCCACCTGGCACAGAGAAAACCTACTTCTAAACCCAGGAGATTGCTTATGGCTTGTAACCTGTGATAGTCTTTTCCTCCATGAATCTATCCAAATCCCTTTTAAAGGCATCCAGGCCAGATGCCATCACCACCTCCTGTGGCAAGGAGTTCCACAAACCAATTACACGCTGGGTAAAGAAATATTTTCTTTTGTCTGTTCTAACTCTCCCTCCACTCAATTTTAGTGCATGTCCCCTGGTTCTGGTGTTGTGTGAGAGGGAGAAGAATTTCCCTCTATCCACTCTCTCCATCCCATGCATAATTTTATACGTCTTAATCATGTTCACCCTCAGGCGCCTTTTTTCTAGACTGAAAAGCCCCAAATGCTATAGCCTTTCCTTGTAAGGGAGGTGCTCCTGTCCACAAATCATTTTGGTTGCTCTTTTCTGCACCTTTTCCAATTCAACTATATCCTTTTTGAGGTGTGGTGACCAGAACTGGACACAATACTCCAAATGTGGCCTTACCATCAATTTGTACAAGGGCATAATGATATTAGCATAATGATATTATGAAGGCAGAGATGTCTTTTCCCCATCCTTCCCTTGCATGAGGCAAGGTTGGAGAATTGGGGCTGTTGCTGCAGTTGGGGGAATGCCCTGGTCACTGGAAACTCAAGTCAAAACAATGTTGGGAATAGGAAAGTGGGCTTCGAAAAGGGCACCCACAATTGAAAAAAAGACTGTGGCTGTCCCAATGTCACTGCATCCTCGCTAGGCAGGAATAGGACTGTGCCATCAATTACTTAACATATGTAGTGAGAAGAAGAAACCTTCGTCTTTGTTCACGTAAACCAAATTGAATCAAAAACCCTGAGTGGGGATGTTTTCCCACTGGTTCCTGAATGTTGCCATGTTTTATGTTAGATCTGTGTCCATGGGTGGCATCAAAGTTTGGCCAGATCAGGCACTGGCCCATGCCCATCACAGGGCATTCTGGGCCAGGCTGGCACCTCCTGAATGCCTAGAATGGCAGAATATTTTATTTATTTTTTAAAAAATCATACCCCACCTTATCCCATGCCAAAGGAAATGCCCAAGGTGGCTTACAACATCAAAGATAAAAATATACATAATTTAAAACAATACATAAAATAAATTAAAACCAATAAAATCCACTGAGGGGGGCGCGACAATATAGAGCAGAGAAGCAGCGGAGCAAAACATCTAGAGACCCAGAAGTCATACATCAACCCATCACCCAAACGGTAGATGAAACGTGAAGGGCTTTAAAGGTCATTACCAGCACCTTGTGGTATATACACCATATACTAAAAGGGGATAAGGGTGCGCCATGGGTGTGTGTGTGTCCAGACCAGGGCTTTGCTCCAGAGCACACAGCAACATAATGCAAGCACTGTTTATGTTCATATATTCATTTGCATAGAGATTAACCTACTTGTCGTATCATATGTAAACAGTAATGTTGTCCAGTGATAGCATATGTGACATTGGAGGACGAACAAATAAATGGCTCCCTTAATATATATGCATGAATTCAAGAAGCAGTTGTTGTCACAGTCTCTATACTAGAATAACAAACCCCAGAAGGGGTACATCAATTTTGTTTTATTTGTACCACTCAC
The DNA here is from genome assembly GCA_026170595.1 of Plestiodon gilberti rubricaudatus. Lineage (NCBI taxonomy): Eukaryota > Metazoa > Chordata > Lepidosauria > Squamata > Scincidae > Plestiodon > Plestiodon gilberti. The sequence goes on from JANXHW010000002.1 coordinate 47,400,594, forward strand.
CACATTTAAGATTGTATTCAACATCTTTACTCTGGGACACTCTGAGGTGATTTTTCCAAGCTCTCTCTCTCTCCCTCTGGGGTGTGTGTGTGTGTGTGTGTGTGTGTGTGTGTGTGTGTGTGTGTGTGTGTGTGTGTGTGTGTGTGTGTGTGTGTGTGTGTGTGTTAGGGCTTGTCTTTTATTCTTATATACCGCACATTAGCACCGAAGGACTATCCGCTCAGTCATCAAAGGATTTCTCACTCCAATCGCTGCCGTTCTTCTTCACGCTCCCCCCTCCCCAAATGGCATTAGGATGGGCGTTCAATAATCCTAACTCCTGGGCATGAGTTTGTTTCAAATCCATACATCACCTGAATCACCACTTCTGAAGAGAGTGTCAGCATCTCTTTTTCGGCATATGGAGATTCAGTGAGCAGTAATCTCAACATTGACGGAGGATTAAGTAGATGGTGAGAAAATGGAGAGCCCCTTGTACCCAGCAGTCCTTATAACTGCTAATTTACTGCATGGTGCTAATTAAATGAAGCTGGCTTCATAATAGGAGTGTATGGTGTCTGAGTAGGAAAGCTGTTAACATAATTATATCTGTTACACAGGGGGTGTAGCAGATTGCAATTATTAGAAAGCTGTGTGTTTTTCGGCTACTTTACGTATTGTCGTTACTTTGGGGGCCTGCTTTTAAAAGCCCACAGTTCCCAGATATCATATAAACTTGGTGCTGAAAGCTTTTCCTTCTTTCCTTCAGAATAGTCCCATGTAAGGTTCTTTTAAATAAACTTCTCTCCCCTCCTCAGTTTCCAAGTCATTTTTAACCGTTAAATCGAAAGAGGTGACTGTGGGCAACTTGTCAAGAGCTTGCTACAGCCTTTCCTTGGAAACAGAAGAACGTTTAAGTCACATATTGGACTCTACATTCACCTTCGGTCTGTGAAAACAAAATCAGGTGTTCCAAACTATTCAATAGCCTGCCACTCGATCACCCCAAACGTCACTTTATTAGCACTCCACTTTTTCCCAGAGTCGCCATTTTCATAAGCTATAAAACATTCCAGACTGTATTCCTGCCCTGAACACAGGACTCCAAATGTAATTTTCAAGGTAGCAAAACCTTGATGACAAAACCAGGCATATCTGTGTTTCAAATCTCAAATCTCATTCTGCCTTTCATGGGGAAAAAATAATTAAGGGATAATGCTCACACGATGGTAGAGTGTACAAGGCAGTAAATAGCTTATGAAGTGATTAAAAACACTGAAGTGATACTGAAGCATTTAATAACCACAAAAGTGGCTTACTGAGAGTGTTCGGTGCCATGGATATTACTCTTGTTAGACAAAACAACACCACAAAAGTGTTGAATGAATTCCATTAAAAGCAGGTAAAACTCTTCCCCCACCTTTTGCAGCGAAGAAGACACTCTCGTTTCAGAAACGGTATTATTTTTCCCTTCCTGCTTTTCCCTCATTTCATTCTAGTTCCTTCTCTTTTTGGTTTAATTTTAAGAGCTTTTCAAAAATTCTCCTCCTCACCAATTCCCACCGTTTCTCTTGTCCAACTCTTTTTCTTATTTGCTTATGTCAAATCCTAACCTGCTCTGTTTTGAGGACCAGGGCAGGTAAATTCTTGAAAAAGAGCAACCCAATGAAATAAAGCCAATGAGATCAAACACCCATTAACTCTGAAATACACTGTACCATTAATTAAATTAAAATGGTCTCTGCTTGCTTAACTCTAGCCATAAAAAGGTTGTACAAAGGGGGCACTTCCAAAAAAAATTCAGGCCCAGGGCCAAACTATATGTGAAGGACAACTATTTGATTCATCTTCCTGACTTCAGGTTTAAATGAAATGGAAAAGTAGTCACAAGAATTTGAAACTGGGAGACCCATTGGGGTATGTGCTTTTCCTTTTCTCTTTCGGCCATTTGTTCACTCAAAATTCCAACTGCTTTCCCACTCACAAGGGGAAAAGATGCAAGGGCTGTGCATGTATTTTCCTGCAAGAAGAAGAGCAACTTGGAATGATTTTGACAAACTGCAGAAATGGAAAGGGGTAAGATTACTCTTTTCTCCTGTTGGAGAGATAACAGCATGTCAGCTGTGCCACCCACTGTATATGGTCAACAAGGATGTAAATATTGGCTTCCACCAGAAGGGGGAGCCATAACCTACCTTGTTACTTGGTTAAAGACTTGTGAGTTGGTCTACTTTTACTAGACCACTCTTCAGAGGACCCTCCAAGGCAAGTAGGATAGTGGGGGAGGCAGGATGGTTAGGGGGAGGTGGCAGACAAGGTTGTGATGGGGAAGGCAGAATGGGGTGGTGACCGAGCCTTTAGGGACATAGGTTAAATTTGTGGCTGATTGTCCAGAGTAGTCATTCTGTGATCTAAAGTCTTCCATCAATAGGATTTGATGGGGTGCTTGAGTTCTTGGGAAGATTGATAGGGCAAGCAGGAAGGTTAATAGGAACTTGGGAAGGGTAAATGAGGCTGCTGGTGGGTTATCATACCTCACCCAACCCTAATGTACTTAACAGCCCAATCCTGTGTGAGATGTGCCGCAGCGTGCTAAGCGTGCTGCGCTGGATCCTGCACACAGAAGCATCATAACGTAGGTGGCCCTGGTGACCAGGGCCCCAGGCGCCGAGCTTCCGGGGGGCGCTCACCTCGGACTCAAAGCTGGAGCGCGGTGCCCGCCCGCAGCCATAGCGGGCGGGCGGCGCTCCAGCTTTCGAGTCCTGAACACAGCGTTGTTTGACGTCACGCCCTGGCAGAGCATTTGTCCCTTTCCCCGAGAGCACCAGCAGCCACTATGGGCCTCCTTGGATGTGCGCCAGGAAAATGGCTGATGCAAATCCGGGGACACTGTGTAAGGCCAACTAGGCCCGGAACGGGGGATAAGATATCAGTGGAGCGTGCCATTGATATCCCCACCCTGTCCCTTGCCTGGCAAGTCAATTGCCCTCTCTCCCGTGCAACCCCGGCCTGCCCTCCCGCCACCCGATACAGGACTTACCTGTGTCTGGCAACGTGGCCTTCATCCGCTGGTGGAGTGAGCGATGCCAGCACCGCTTACTTGCACGGTGCTGCAAACAAGCCTAGGGCATGAAAATTATAGTTCTGCTGATGGACTATAAATCTCCAGGTTTTCAGAGGCAATGGGGTGATCTGATGGTTCTGATTTATTTTTAGTTGATCTGCAATGGAGGCTACAAGGCTTTATTGTCAGTGGGTGGGGCAGGAAATGCTAAGCTAGACTAGCTTCCCTTTGTGGCAATCATAGAGCATGTTAGGTTGGTCAAACCAGCTGATGGGAGTGGATTGGATTTTCATTCAAGTGCTGGTAGCATCATTGATCTTAAAGATTTAATAACTTGAGGGTGTTTGAGCTAATTCATCTCAGTAAACTGGGCTGGTAGTGATGAACTGGGATCAGCTGCTGACCAACCTACTTCTTGGAGCCATGATGGGATCACTTAACAGGAAGGAAGACAACATTTGTAAGCTGAGCTGTGTCTTCTGAAATGATTACCTGCACTGTTATGAAAAGCTGAGGCTCAGCGTAGTTGAGTCTTGCTGCATGTTCGACCGCGGGCTTACCTGACTCCCCAGGGGCTGGCAGCCCCTGCATGGGCGGGGCAGTGGCACAGCCCTCTGGCACAAGCAAGGCTTCCAACGAGTTGTCTGGACGCCTTGCGGCCACCACCACCCCTTTCAATGCCCTGGCCTTCCCTGATCAGCTGGAGGGCGGAGCGTCATTAACAACATGTGGGCATCCCCAACAGGAGCCGGGCGGGATACAGCCAGGTGGCCGCAAGTGGGAATAGCCGCATTCACCAACAAGGAACCCCACGCCCCAGCTGGGAGAAGCATCAGGGGAACAAAGAGGCAGCTGTGAAGGATCGCACTCTCTAGGGGCCTTTGGGGAGCTCGTCTCACCCGAAGAGGGGCTGGAATGCCTGGGCACAAGTGAAGGGGGTGGGGTGCAAGGACAGAGAAAAGGGAAGGGCACTGACATGGGGAAAGCCATAACAAGTAGGCCAATCCTCAATGGGGGAGGTGTTGGGGCGGGGTCTGTAGAGGGGGAGGTGCCCAAGGGGACTGGAAAGGGTTCATAAGACATCTGCTGGCTGATGATGAGGGTTAGCAGTGGTGCTTCTGAGGGCTTGCCCCAGGCTGAAGAACCCATGACCAGGGAGCAAGGGCCCCAAGGTGCAGTGACCTCCCTTTTCCCCAGCTTTGACTCTGAGACCACTTAGAGATGTGGACCCGGACCCTCGGGTTGAGCCAGAGGGGGAGCATACCTGGCGGAGGGGAGACCTTACACTGCAAATCTGTATTGTCCATTGATAATGTTGTAGCCCATTTGACTTCAAATTTGCCTTGTCTCATGTCCGGGTACGGGAACAACGATTTTTTCACAGACTTCTCCCTGATTTGCTGGTTTACTATATCCAAGATGCTTTTGATTTTTGCATGGAGGAGAATTCAAAAATAATTACACACACCTGCAGTCTGAAATGGAATAGCCCCGAATTCAACCACCTCATTGTGCAGAATACGAATTGTCATGTCAGGGGAAGTGGAAAAGGATCCAACATCATAACCCAATCACTGCTAACAATACTAGGCAAGGTACCATGGTAGTTACGGTAACCTCCGTCAAAGAAATGGGACTCAAACAAAGGAAGATGTGAAATTTGAAAGATATTAACAAAGGACAAAGGTAGAAATATTGCATACAGAGGAATAATAGAAAAATACTTCCTTTGCTCTAAAAATAGTGTAGGTGTTCCTGACTTATGGTGGTTGCATGTAATGCAGAATGTATTTATATAAACAAAGTTGCTTGGTATCAAACTCCATATTGTCCTTTATCATAGTGTGGGTCATAACCATAAATGGAAAGAAAAATAAAGAATAATAGGGGGGGATGTACTGGTAACAAGACCTCAGAACCTCTTGATAAAACTCCAACTGCCGTCTTAATAAGGGAAAACAGAAACATAATCAATGCACGTTGATTTTTTTTACTGTGAGTAAATGCCACTAACAGCACAATCCTTACACAAAAGTTAAGTCGGATTGCACTGTAAAGATGGCAGTTCTACCATTCACACAGCTGAGTGCACTGAATGAAGAACTAGTACAGTATTGCTTGAAATATTTCTAAGAGATGACAACAGACCAAAAGAGCATGCAAGCTATGATTACTCAGGTTACATAATGCAACAAGTTGAGAAGTGATGAAAGCAAGCTGGGCCATGCCCAACTAGGAAAAGTGTTAGTAAGTAAAACAGGCATGGCCCAAGCAAGCAATCGGTGCTGCTTACTAAAGCTGAAGTCAAAACAAGTCTACAACTGCCAGACAATCAGATCTGAAGCAACAGTCCTTCCTAGCTCGACAGAGACCACCATAAAAACTCTTTTCCCGCTTTTGGTTTGGATTAGTTTCCCAGGAAATAGGAAAACACCAGGAATGTGTATGAACAATATAAAAAGAACAATAGTACTGTAGTAGTTTCTGCACAGCATTGGCAAAAGTAGAATTTCAAACTCAAGGTGAGAATACAATTCTATAGGGATAATAAGTGTGGAAGAAATAAAACGTTTTCAAACATAGCAGTAATAGCAACCCCCTGCTAACTGGGCAAGAGGTACTTTTTCAGTTGGTGCTCCTGTTAAATTTTGCAGGGGGAGAGTAACTGCCCCCCTTTCACCCCAGCACAGTGTCTTTTCTGGTGGCTGTTTGCTGGTGTTCTTCTGCATCTTTTTTAGATTGTGAGCCCTTTTGGGACAGGGAGCCATTTAATCCTTTGATTTTGTCTGTAAACCGCTTTGTGAACTTTTTGTTGAAAAGTGGTATATAAATACTGTTGTTGTTGTTGTTGTTGTTGTTGATGATGATGGTGATGGTGATGATGACAACAACAACAACAACAACAACAACAACAACAACAACAACAACAACAACAATAATAATAATAATAATAATAATAATAATAATAATAATAATGACCAGTCCACCCATAAGGCAGTCTGAAGCATCTGCTTCAAGCAGCACGCTGCTGCCCCACACCCACCCGGCACCTGCCCTGGCCTGTCACCTGCTGCCCCATCCGGTGATTGGCAACGGATCGCTGCTTCCCTCTGCATCCTCATTGGCCAGGCAGACTTCAGGATCCTCCCTGATCCACCAGTTTTGAAGATGAGATGGCCAGAGGAGGAGGCAGAAGAGGTGGTGGTGGTGATAAGCAAGCATGCATATGCCGAAAGACCGGGGGGGGGGAGGATTTGGGCATCACTGCTTTGGCCAATTTGACCTAACTTCACCTACAGCGCAATCCTATCCAACTTACACCACTGGTGTAACCAGTGGGGGAGGGCAGGGCGGGAGGCTTTGGAGGGGAGGGGAGATTTAAATCCCTTTTGAATCCCCCTTTGGAGGGGATTTGAATCCCTTTTCCGATCTGGGGCCTCCCGTTCTTGCTGCACCGCTGGTTACATCGGTGGTGTAAGTTGGATAGGATTGCGCTATTAATCTCAGAAATAACGCACAGAATTACATAATGCATTCTCAGGTCTAGAACAGAAAAAATAATGTTGCATAATAGAACAGAAATATTGTTGGATGGTGCCAACATTATCCCCAGATACAGTGAATATTTTACTCTTGAACATACAAGCAAATCTAATTTGTTAAATAAAACTGATCATTTGGTAACTATATTCTGTTTAGTCCATCCATGTTCTCTTATTCCATTTCTACCTGTTGCCAATATTTTGTAACTCAAAGGAAGGGAAACAATTCCCAAGTTGAGGGAAAATAATGATCTTTCATTCATTAATATTTCCATCAGCAATTTCAATGAGACTCTCCATCTCTATATTGCTATGTTCATCCATTGATTGCATTTATAGAGGATAATTGTACTTACTTCTTTTCCAGCAGATGAGTAGCTTTATTACCAATGTTTGTTTTTGAGCGTGTGCCTTCACAGTTATAACTATTAGAATTATTCCATGCTGGTAGACAAGATAATCATGTAATCTAATATATCAAATATAATTTTTCCCAACCTCAGTCACACTAATGGTGCCTCCCAAGTTAGTGCCATCAGCAAATTTCAATGACACACACCTACTTCCATCTCCAAGGTTTCTAATAAAAAATATTGACTAGAACAGTTCCCAGGGGTGATCCTTTAAGCACTTTCTCCAACTCAAGTGAATGCCCTTCAGCATAACCCTCTCTCATCTGCTTTTTAACCACTTTCTTATTCATTTTATAATATCTGTGTTAACCCCCATCTTTTTTATTTTAAGTAACCATTAAAATTTGTCAGCTTCTTGTCTGAAATCCCAACAGACTGAATTGACTGCACTTTCCTTGTCTAGAAAAAATGAATTATTTTCTTTCCAATTAGGCTGGCATGATCAACCTTTTGTGAAGCTGTGCTGCATTATATCCAGCAATACATTACATACTGCCGTGTTTTCAATTATTATTTCATGTAATGTTCTAGGGCCTTATATTATATACCACTGACAATTTTAGCCTTTTGGGGACAGCGAATCACTTCTTACTCCTTTGCTATGTACACTTCTTTAAGAATTTGCCAATGGGGGGGGGAGTTGCACTGACATAGTACCCCCCCTAGGAAATAGTGGATGACTGTTTATCACTTAAATCAGGGGTGGCCAACCTTTGAACCTGAATGCTCCTGGCCCTTTAAGGGTTGTATAGGTGAGGGCATTTCAGCAGGTGCAGCTACTTTAGCAGCACCATCAACACTTGCAGCTTCCAAGATTCTCAGCGAAATCCTGTGTAAGGATCTGGCGCCGGATCCCTACACAGGATTTTGACATCTGGACTGCCATGCGGTGGGCCAGATGTCTACTCATGGAAGGGGACGCTTGTCCCCTTCCCTGAGTGTAAACTGGGGCAGGCCCTATTGGCTAAATAACTGGCGGAAGTCGGAGGAGGCCCCATGCCCCCTCCTGGGTCGGCTAGACCAGTGGCCCCCCTTCCTCGCCCACCGCACTGCCCATGTGGCCGGCAGCGAAGGACGTACCTTCTGCCACCGCCCGCATGCCCATCCGAGCACCGGAGTGAGGGAGGCCGACCTTGCGCCGGCCTCCCTTACTCTTGAGGAGGTTTTATCCCATTCTGTTCCGCCGCCCGACGTCTGCGGTGGATTTTGCTGCCACTCTTCTACACAACTCTTAAGAACACAGAGGCCCTAATGGTGGACTGTTGGCCACCCCTGACTTAAATAAATGCAATATTGAGCAATGTCTTACATACATAAAAAGCCATTACAGATCAAACACTACAGGGAAACCTTTCCCATCTCTCAAGAAGAGTAGTTCATACAGTATATACAGTACATTGTAGTTCTGTTTAGAGAGTATCATAAGTGTGGAGATTCTTCATGTTTTGAGTGCATCCTAGAGTATGCCAGCAAGCCTATCTCCGCTGCCAATGCTATCTATAGCCATGCTACACTTCCGCATTTACAGTGTATATGTTAGGGTTCCCAGCATCTGTAATCATGGGAAGGCTGTCTCCCCACACTCAGGGTTAGTTGCATCAGACTAATGCTGTACACATTAAGGCAGGGTTTTAATGCTTAGCTGTGGGGCTTTGGGGTGCACACTTGTGGACTTTATCTGGGTACAGCATCCATGGATTCCAAATATCTGAAGAAGGCTTTCAGGTTGAGTGATGGAGAGATGTGTCACTGAGAAATACCAATGTGTGTGTGAATCAGCCCTAATTCCCTAAAGAGGAGTGTTGTTTGACAAAGACCAATTCTGCTATTGTTAACAGTCAAGAGAGGGTGAAATTGAATTAGTAAAACATCACTTCAAATTTCTGAAATAAAATCACCAAGTATGCGCCTCTGTACAATGTAGGGAAGAGATGATGTTAACCTATTACACTTACTGGACAAAATAATTTGTAGTCAGCTCTGCTACCTGTAAGTGCCTAATTTATTTAAATATACTCTATTGCCAGTGTCTCATTCAGCTTAGATGAGCGTAAGCATTTATCCTTAGATTGATTGTGCTTAGTTCAATGTCCAAGGTTGAACTAAAGCTCACCAATGCATCTGAATTCCAATTCTTAAGCCAGTTTTGAACTAGTACTGTAATTTCAGTATAATGAAGTGATAAAGAAGATTAATGAGACTTACTTTGCAGCCAAGAAAGACAAAGTATGTGGGGAGGGGGGTCATTGATTGACCAAGAACTGAGAAGACTGAAGGGTGAAGGTTGCTGGAAGGCATTTTAACACCAAGCAGTTGCTCAGTTGGTGATGCGTCTTAATAATCGTAATAATGATCTGTGTAACAGAGAGTTACCTATTCTTACTGATTGTTGGGGGGGGGGGGAGAGTGAGATCACATACAGAAGGAATTGAAATGGAGTAACTGAATTTATTTATATTCTAACACTACCAAGATAACATTATGGACAAGAAGAGGACTTGAAGAGACCTACATATTAATGAGATTTGTAGCCTAGTCACGTTTGGCAGCCTAGGCTTGATATTAGCTTGGTGAGGACCCCCTTTTATAAGTACATGCATTCAGTAAGCCATGGAGCGCTTACATGCCTAGTTGCCTGTCTAACAATCTTGAACTGACAAGGAGTAGGACCGTGGACGGCATAGATCCCTACTTGGGATAAATAAACACCTTCCAAAAGTGGATCCCTACTTTGTTGGAGAAAGAGTCTATACAGGTGTCCCCCGCTTAACGACATTCTGCTTAAAGACCCCCTGGATATACGATGGGGGTCGTTAGGCAGAATGTTGTTGGTCGATTTCCCTACCTTTTGAAGTTTGAGGCATCTCCAGAGGCCTGTTCCTGGCCGAGGACCTCTCCAGAGGCCTTTCCTGGCCTCTGCAGGCTTCTAAGGGCCTAAGAATGTCCCACAGAAGCCTCTGAAAGGCACATCCAGTTTGCTCCGAAAACTGGAAGTGCATTATGGAGGACTCTGTGGGCCATTCTGATACTCTCAGACGGTATCAGAATGGCCCACAGAGTCCTCCATAATGCACTTAAAAGGTAGGCCTGGTACCACTTAACAATGGGCCTGCTTAATGCCGGGTTCAGGGAACATATCCCCATCAGTAAATGGGGGAGACCTGTATATGGATCTGGTGTCAGTGAAGTAAATCTCTGGTAAATCTTACTGGAGGGTATTTAGAACTCAAAAGATCTCATGTAAAAAGGTTAGCAGGTTGGTGACAAGGGCCATCTAACATATCTATATGGATTTTAAAAGTGTTAAAACATTTCCTGTGCGACACCATCTTGGACCTCACGAAATCTCATGAAATCTCGCGAGATCCAAGATGGCTGCGCCCAAATCTCGTGAGGGCACATGAAGCACTGCCTCATGTGCCCTCATGAGATTTGGGTGCCGTCATCTTGGATCTCACGAGATTTCATGAGATCCAAGATGGCGTTGCACAGGAAAACCTTTCACTTTTAAAATCCTGGAAGCAGGGGTGGCAGCGGCGAACCCGGAAAACTGGGACTGGCCTGGTTCCGGGCCTGGTGGCCGGGAACAGGCTCTGGAAACCGGGGCAGTCCTGCTTTTTCCGGGATGAATGGTAAGCCTATCTAGGCATGTCTACTCAGAAGCAAGCCCCATTGAACACAATGTGGTTTGCTTCTGAGTAGACATGCCTAGGTTTGTTCTCTGAGGCAGGGGTTCTCAACCCCTTCCCAGCTGAGTACCACCTCCGGCGCCAATCTCCTGCTGCGTACCACCGAAAGTGACTGGCAATGATATCACCAGTTACTTTTAGGTTTTCAGGGTTTTGAAGGCCAGAAAATGCAGGTAGGAGGCTCTGGGCATGTGGGAGGGCCCTTCTAAGCATTCCTAAAATGCTCGATCATAGGCAGGAGCTTCTCGGAAGCAAAAAGGCACTGCCAAAAGCGCCACATCAAAGCGGGGTTCCAGTGGTCTGGAGGCCCAAGTACCACCAGCAGTTGGCTGAATTACCACTGGTGTTACTAGTACCACTAGTTTAGAACTCCTGCTCTAAGTGTTTAACAAGCTACACCTGCCCACATTCCTTCTCCTAAAAGTCTAGCACTCTGTTCCGGTATGGATCTGGTAAGCCTAGATTATATCTATATCTATATCTTTCTATGTATTGGTGGGGGGAAGATTACCATTATAGATACAGAGGGCTCCTATGCACCTGTGCCAAATTACCTCTCTATTGCTATCTAAATGCTTCTGTGGTTTCAAAAAGGTACAAGACATTTTAAATTTGTATACCCTAAAATGTAACATACATCAATGTTATGTTTTATCATCTGCCAACTTCCAGACTCCTGTTTAGAAAAAAAAATGAATCCTGCCACACACCTATATGTGCTGCATTAGATATTCATCCATAAGGCTGTGGGTTAATAGAAGATTCTGCTTTCCTCCTGCTGTGAATTCCACATTCTCAAACAGGTGATTTAGATTCATTTAAAGTCCGCTGACTTGATGCCATTTCAGCACAGTTTATTAGTTTATGAAGCTGAACAAATAAGTCTTGTAGAACAAAGACAAAGAGCAAGGATTTTCTTGCAATAGCAGTGGATCAAGAGTTTAGCTATTGCCTTGAGTATTGGCAACAAATACGAAACACTTCAGAGGGTGTCGTGAGTCGCAGGTTGACTGAAGAGAAAAGGAGTGCATAGCTCCAAGAATGCAGCAGATGCTTAGAAACGGTTCTCATGAAAAAGGGAGAATTTTTCCTCCAAGTTAGAAGAGATGTATATCCCCACTTCAAAATCGATCCATTCAGTCCCATTTCTAGATCACCCTGAACTGGATGCTTAAGGCAGAGCACATGATGGAAATCACATGATGGACATATCACATTGCTTTGCACTGACTTTGACCATTGGTCCTTTTAGCCCAGGGATCCTCAAAGATTGATTGTATTGGATGCTATATTCCTTGTCTCATCTGATTTGGTCCTGACTTTCACAGGCATCTGACAGCCGAGCTACCTGTTCCAGAAACATTTATGGTGCGGCCCTCCTGAGATAGTAGCACATCAGAACTCAGGTTGAGGATCACATGTCTGAATGCGCTCCAATGCACAACATTCCCTGCAGTGGCGTCACTCTAGGTGGGGCGGAACGCTAAGTTCCGCAGCATGCTGACCCTCCGTTACTCACCGGCACGAGGTGGCCCTACCCCCTCGGAGCCATTCAGTGGGGTGAAGGCAACGCACAGGGAGTCTCCTGCACATTGCCTTTGCTGCACTGAATGGCTCCGAGGCGAGGGGGTGCGACCACCTCGTGCTGGTGAGTAACGAAGGGTCAGCACGCTGCGGAACTTAGCGTTCCACCCCACCTAGAGCGACGCCACTGATTCCCTGCATGCAGAGAATGTCTGAAAGAAGGCTAGCTTTCCACAGTTCTGAACACAGGGATGTGATACTGCTCCTGTGTTGCAAAATGGTGTAGTCCCAAGAGACCAATATTACAAAGAACTGTTTTAGTACATGTGAACTGGTCCTAAAACAACGTAATGTCCTTCCTGACGCCTCAGCTCTTTGTCCTTATCTTCAAAGCTCTCCATGGTCTGACCCTTCCCTAACTCTCAAGCCCTCATGCCTTTCTACCCTCCTACCTGTGACCTTTTCGAACTGTGGTGCTGGAGAAGACTCCCGAGAGTCCCTTGGACTGCTAGGAGATCAAATCAGTCAATCCTAAATGAAATCAACCCTGACTATTCCCTGGAAGGACAGGTACTAAGGCTGAAATTCAAATATTTTGGCCACCTAATGCGAAGAGAGGACTCTCTGGAGAAGACTCTGATGCTGGGAAAGATTGAAGGCAAAAGGAGAAGGGGAAGGCAAAGGATGAGATGGTTAGACAGCATCACCGATGCAAAGAACATGAAAATGAGCGAACTCAGGAAGATAGTGGAGGATAGGAAGGCCTGGCGGGACATGGTTCATGGGATCACGAAGGGTCGGACACGACTTAACGACTGAACAACAACAAAACCTGTGACCTTTGCTTCCCCAGTTCCACTAAGCTGCCCAAAGGCCTCCTGTTCTCCTAAACATCTCTGCTTTCCCCCTTCCCTTTCCTCTGTTTCCCTTTTGTCTAGTAGACTGTAAGTCCCTCAGTGCAGGGACCTGTCCTCTCACTCTGGTAAAGCATCATGTAAAGTGATGGCACAATAATAATACTACACAATGAAAGCAGCATGCACTAAATAGTCATTGGATTCCACTCTACAATGATTGCTACAATTCTAGCATGTGCCATTGGAGGAGCTCAGGGTGAGTCTCATATACACACAAAATCAACATAAACATCATAGTAAATAACATGCATGCCAAAGTCTTATATCCAGTCAGACACTTGGTTTGGAATATCTATCCTTCATCTTCTCACAAAGCATTCTACTGTTACCAATTAAGAGCTCCAACTACCACCCAGAGTGCTATTGCTGGGACACCATGTCACATACTTCTCATAACTGACCAATGATGGTGATATAGGCTATTCTGAGTTGACTAGCAATGCTCATTCAGTCATCCTCCCATACCACACAGACAGCACACAGATGGATTTCCCCAACAGCTAACCACACTTTCCCCTCCTTCTGTCAATTCCAGACGCACAAGGGTTATTTTTGTTAAATGGGAGGAGAATAATTTCTTATACAGTATTTTAATTATTTCAAGCAGCCTACTGCTTCGGGTTGCCAAGTTTGTCACAGCCCCTGTTCAAGTGCTCTTGTTCAGAACTTGATCTGTAGACATTAGCAGGTATGCGCTGTTCCTGGGTGACCTTGGGCCAGTCAGTATCTCTCAGCCCCACCTACCTCACAGGGTTGTTGTGGGGACAAAAGGAGGGGAGGAAATATGTACACCACTCTGAGCTCCTTGGAGGAAGGGCGGTATAAAAATTCGAAAAATAAATAAATAAATAAAAGCATCATCTTCCAGTGTGGTATAGTTGTGGGACTGGGATGGGAACAAGACCAGGGTTCAAATCTCCACTCAGCCTGAAACTCAATAGGAATGACCTTGAGGTAGTCACACTTTCTAAACCTATCCTACCTTACAGGGTTGTTGTGGGCATAAAAGCAGGGAGAAGAGAGGCCATGAAATCCAGCACGAGCTCCTTGGAAGAAGGTTGAGAAATAAATACATTTCTGGAGATCACAAAGCTACTACTAAAGGCACATGAGCAATTTTGCATTTCTGCTAAAACAACAGATTTCCTTTATTTAACGTGGTGCTGGGGTGATTTAGGAAACGTATCCCCTTGAGAATGCGTAAACTATTTGCAAAACCCCAGATATGCTCTGGACCAGTTTTTCAAACACCTCTCTAAATATGCATCCCAGGCCTACACACACAAATGTTCTTTTGCCTTCTTGGAACCAATGTTTGGATAAGCAGACAGCATTTGCAGATATTCAATATTTGCACATAACGGCCCGTTTATGCATGCAAATCTGGATTTGGTTAGATCAGTGCTCTTTGGAGCAGTGCGATGAACCCCCATATCAGTAGAAATGGCATTTGCTATTCCCATTCTAAGAATTCATGAGAGAACTAAAATTAATACAGAATTTGCCCTCTGCATCAGATACTTGGCATTTTCCTTCCAGTAGCAAAAATGCATCATGTCTTAGAAAACTTAATCAGAACAACTAATCCTCTCTTACATTCATAACAGTTTCATATCACAGAATAGTACTTATACATGTACTTCATTTTACCACAGTTGCTGAGGAACAGTGCATCATTCAATAGCAAACTATGTCTTGTAAGAGGACTAGAACACAGAACAACACTTTTGCATCTTGCAAACAAGTTGATATCTGGACGTTCTGGAACTTTTTGTTGTTGTTAAAATATCATGATAATAATTGTTTCCTGTTGAATCTCATAATGCTGTTCTACCATTTCTTTTTCACTGTCCACGCCACTGGGATCAGCTTAATAATATTGTCCACCAGAAAAACAAGAGTTAATGACCCAAGAAATAAGTTATTTAAGTTGACTGGACACAGCAGTTAACTCACAGAAGAAGAAAATCACTATTGTGGAGATTTAAGGTTTTTTTTTACAAATTTGCCTCAGCATGTGTAACAAAACACTAGAATTAGTCCTTGTTACCATGATGAAATTACATTCAGTTCTCATTCATCCATTCAACTCTTTTGAAGAAAAAAGATTGATAAACATTGCAAAGATTGCATTGATAAACATATGACCTGAATTCCAAAGAAGAAACATCTCTCTTCATTTGAATCCATATGTTCATCAACATCTGGTGAGCTGATCTTGCTCAGAATTTAGGAGAGGAGATAGATTTAAGTGGGCCATTGCACTGAGAAATTTTACTCATCCATAGAAATGCTTCTCCTGAAATTCCCCAATGTTTTGCCTCAGAGGAACCCTAAAATTTGCTTCAAATTCATTTTGTGGGAAATGTTGGTGCCAATTCTGGGGATCTGCAGAAACTACCTGAGAAAATTTCATTTTTCTTACAGAACTTCTCTGGCTTCCCTTGAAAATGATCAGACGTATGTACAACCCTATGAAATACACTTGTATTTATAGGATTTTTAATATAGTTTTGAGAAAGTTTTGTGTTGTATTGGTGATGGTTACTATACAGATTTACAGCCCAATCCTATGTGGGTCTTGCGCTGCCGGAACTAGCATTCAAGCAGCACAGGTACTTTATGGCTGTTGCAAAATGCAACATGACATTTTGCGTAGCCAGGTGGCCACTGCAAGTGGCCATGGCCATATGCCACCGGCTTGTCCACAACTCCCAGTGCAGGGGGTAGGAGGGAGGCAGGGGGTGGGAGGAACGAGGCAGGGGGTGGGAGGAATGGGATGGGCAGAGGGCAGATCGAGGCAGGAAAGGGGGAGGTTCTGGTAGAAGTGGCATCGCTGATATCCTATCCCCCTTCCTGGCTTCAATTCATCTTCCTGGGTCCACTCAGTCTAGTGGCAGCTAAATCACTGGGACAGATCCAAGTATGTTCCCTTACCCAGAGGAGTCCTCTGGAACTGCCAACCCACAGGATGCAGCACTTGCTCCAGTGGCAAGGCTGCATCGGCGGGGGGAGGGGAATTTCAATAGAATTGGGCTAATTGCATCTGGATGATAAGGTGCTGTAATCCTTCAGGGAATAGACATTTTGAAATAAAAATGTAAAAGCTGCAGAGGTTAGATTATAAGGAGTACAAAATATGCTTATTTTTAGTAATGACATTCAGCCTGTAAAAAAAAAAAACCTGCAGTAATGCAGGCGCCTCTGTATCAATAACTATGATAATCACAGATCATTTTACACTAACACCAATGCTGATTATCTTTAGCATCATTTGCTGAATAAGGTGATACTTCTCTCCATGAGTATAGAATGACTTGGAAGGGGTCAGGTGTTTCAATAGGAAGCCTGTCAGACAGAAGTTCTTCTGCTTTTCCACTGTCTCCCCAAGTTATGGATGTCTGAGTTATGGATGGCTATGTCAGGGCTTTTGCACAAGCACCGTATGTCCTTTGGTGGTGCTTTTGCACAGGCACGATAGATAGAGCTTAGACCGGCAAGAATTGCATATTTCGAGCTTTGTATGTTCCAACTTACATACAGACCCCTAGAACCTAACCAGTGCATAGGCAGGGAACCTATGCCCCAATACTATTGGGGAGTGAGGGTAGTGGATCTCGCAATCCACTGCCGTAAGTCCTGGTGTGGCGCCACAACAAGTGTGCCACTGTAGTGCACTGCGAGACCTTGAATCCTAGGAAAGCAGCTACCTTTCAGTGTAAACAATACTGGACTAATGGTTGGACTTTGTATAAGGCAGTTTTTAATGTACTCCACCACTGTACTCCACTGTACTCCACTGTACTCTGTACTCCACCACTATAGCTTGCAAACAGACAGAGTTATTGTCCATTGTGCCTCAGCATCACTACAGCCTGTAGCTAGAGGATGGTATTGTACTTTTCAGCTCAGTAGGAGTCAGGTGACCCCAAGGGGCTAAAGCCGGCCTCACACCGCAGGCATCTTGCTTCGTTGTGTCCCGGAGTAGATTCTGATTGGCCCGAAGCATTGCTCTGCGTCCCACCCCCACAACACCAAATGCGGTTTCTTGTTGGCCGAAGCTCGATTTATTCAACTTGAAAGGCACCAGAATGACCTTTGGCCAATGAGAGGCCAAGTTTGGCATTGTGGGGGCGGGACACGGAGCAATGCCTCGGGCCAATCAGAATCTACTCCGGGACGCGATGAAGCAAGATGCCTGCGGTCTGATACAGCTTTAATAGAGCTCTATTTGTTTCTGGGAATGTTCTGGCCTGGCTGCTCATTTTGAGGAATCTGTCACTAGGCACCAACTAAGATGCTCTAAAACTTCCCATAGCTGCTTCCCCTTTTCCCTACTTGGCAGCCTGTCTGTTTCCTTGGTCAGTTACCTATCTGGTTAGTACCAGCTTGACTGTGGACTGAAAGGTCTGACACCTCCACGAATGTCTTCTGAACATGCTTTAAAATGTCTTCTTTAAATGTTTTAAAATGCTTCCGCAACCCCTTATTGATTCTGTTCTTGATGACAAACATTTCAAGTTGGCAGCCTAAAAAGCTGTTCTGTAAAGGCTGCTCCACTCATTACGTTCCCCACACGTCAGTATGAATACACTACGAGTTCTGATTCTCTAAGATGGCACTCCTATATGCACTTACATGGGAATGAGTCCCATTGAACTCAGTGGGGTTTCCTTCTGAGTAGACATGCATAGAATTGTGCTGTAATTTGGATCAAAATGCATCATCGTGTTTGAATGGCAGCACAAGTGTTCTTTCGTGCTGAATTTCTGTCCCAAGAAGTATTTACTCAGAGTGGCATGGATATTCACATCCACACAGTCCAAAGTGTATGCTTTTCCCAACATGAGAATTGCGTTGGTATTGGTGTAAAAAAAGAGAAAGTAATATACATGCCTAATTTGATTCTGCAAACATTCATGAAATAGGAATTAAATAGGATCTTTCTGAATTGATCTATTCCTGAGTCAGTGCACTTTCCCAGATCCAACACTCATCAAATAGAGCCGCCTGCATGTTACATAATGAGATAGTCACATTTATGGATGCTCACACTCTCAGAGAGCACCAAGCTGCCCTTGGTGAGGTTGGAGAATGGAGGATAGAATTCAAAGCCACCTGTACAGTATGTTGCCTTGATCAGTGGGCTATTGAGCACCTGGCATAATTACATCTGGCAGGCAAGCCTGCAAAGCATCCCTATTCATGGAGGTGCTTTAGTACTTAAGTCTCATCAAAGTAAATGCATATCTGGGTTGGAAAGGCTTTAAGCACGTGATTAAGTGCTTTCTTGAATCATGACTTATTGTATTTGATCATCCATAGTAAATGGAGGTGAATTAAACTTAGCACTATTTATTCAAGGTGATTGAGTCTTTGCATCTGAAAACACAGACACTTCTGAATGAGAGACTTTGTATCACATATAGAGTATGGCTCCCCCCCTGTCTGCCTTTCATAAATCTCTCTTTGTCCTGATAGCTTACTCTCTTTCAACTCCCCCCCCCCCCCGTGGGGAATGATGCCTTCTTTGAAAAAATCATCAATTTTCACTAGAGATGCTGGTGAAGCTTACCAGATCCAGGCCCAGAAAGTAGTGTTCAGGACTTGTAATGCTCACATTAAAAAAAAAGGGGGGGAGGCAACAAGCTAATTCCAGGTCCCCCAATTCTTCTCTGGTTCAAAAAACGATCATTTATTAAAGGCCATGGGACTACCTTTCCTGGCATGCTAACAGTGTGCCTTAGCTAGAACTCCCACATGAATGCTACCCCAGATATGTGCAATTGTTGAAAAGGAAAGTCAGGAAATTTGGTGCTGGCGTGTGTGGGTTGATGGGCAGTTGGGAAACACCAGATCTTTGGATTGGCTCTGAAAATAATTGGGGCAAATTTTGATTGTGTTTTGGAAGTAGCTTGGATTATTTTTCAAGCTAGGGATGTGAGTGGAGGGTAGCTACTCAACATCTCTAATTGCCACAGACTCATACTTCAGAAAGTTAGTTTGAAAAATGGGATATAAATAACTTGAATAATGGTCCATGTCTAATTAGGTTTTATGACAGAGGAACAGAGGTTCTACTGTCATAAATGGCCATATGGCAGAATGCTGAGTGCATCACTATTAACTATTTCAGAATCACCACCACAAATCGCGGAAATTTTGGTGGCCTGCTGGTGTTTCAGCTATGTGTGGGGCTGCGGGTAAGCCAACATGGGGGTGGGTGGTGGGAGGAACGGGGCGAGGAGGGGGAGGAACGGGGAATGTCTGGGTGGGAAGGGAGGTAAACAGGAGGCAGAATGGGGGAGGAAGGGAGTGGATACTGGTGGAAATGACTTGTGCTGGTATCCTAGCCCTTCCCCTAGCCCTTCCCTCCCTTAATCTCCTTGGACCTATGCCAGCAAAATGGTTGGCGCAGATCTGGGGAGACCTATTAGGGCAATGGAGGCTTGTCCTAGGGTAAGGGATCTAGTGTTCTCTTACCTTGAGGAGAGCTCCGACACTGCGCCCCCCCCCCCCCGGCAGGATGCAGCACATGCTCCTTGGCGTGGCTGCATTGGTGCGGGGGTGAGCTAGGATTGATCTGTAAATATGCAAGTCCATGCCAGATAGTAATAATCACTACAGTAATTCTGTAATTGTATTAGGACCATACTAGATGTGACACTATGTCTGCAATCCTATGGCCACATATTTGTCCAAGAGTAAACCCCATTGAATAGAGGGAGTACTTACTTCTGAATAAACATGCAGGGGGTTATGCTGTCAGTCACATGTATTTTTTTCCTGATTATGATTTTATTTGGCATATTGCAGACATGGAAGGTGCAAGTTGCAGTGGAAAACAGGCATGGGGGTGGAGCTTCCTTGCCCTTTCTACTCTAGCATTGTTGCACTAAAATTCCCCTTAGGTGAAAAGCAGCTTGGGGGCAGGTAATTTTTAGAGGAAAATGCTCAGAAGGGGTTACCGGTTAAGAAGTCCCTCTCCCCTGCACAGGCGTCCCCACTGCAGAGTGCAATTTCCATCACTGTGTTTTGTAGAAGAAAATAACATGGGGGAGAACTACACACTACTGAGTGCAATGTGCAGTTTGGTGCTTGTTATACCCATATTGTTGATGAAATGCCTGAGGCAGAAAGACTGTGGCACGCCTAAGGCCGCCTAGCAATGTCATGGTTCGTTGGGTTTTGACTGGATTCACAGCTCATGCACTTAGCTACTAGACTCCATCAGCTTTCAGTAATGGTGTTCTGATCAATGTACAGTTGCCCTTGAAGAAGACATATTGTCGAAATACATTGGGCCTTTTTTCAAGTCAATACATTCGTTATTTAGCATCACTCTGAGGTTCACTTTTCTTTTCTGTTTGTTTTCTGATGTTTTTGATGCTGTCCACTTTTTCCCTTTTGCTCTGGTAAGTTAACAACAGAGCTGATGTCCAGGTTGCTGAGGGGCCTGCACTAGGTCCCACATAAGCCCCATGTTGGCACACAGGATGCTATGTATGCCACCAGTAGTGAGAGTTCAGTGATCAACCCAGCCACATGGGCCTCTCATTGGCGTGTGCCCTTGACCAGGGTCCAACCTAGCTGACCCCTGATGCTATCACACACTGCTTTTATTTCTATACAAAGGAAGAAGAGTCTGGACCCGATTATCTGTCCCAATAGGGAGACCGAATCTACCCAGAGAAGAGGACATGGCTAGAAAAGTGTTAAAAAAGTGGGAGGGAAACAGAATATTGAGTTGCAATATGCTCTGTATCTTCAAGGCTGTCATGGGTCACTAAGGGATTACATAGATAGCAGTGGCACAAAAGTGTAACAGCAATGACAAAGCACTAATCTACGCTTGAGGCAGGCTAGTGGCCAGGTTCCTTAAAAGAGGAGGATCAATCAGCTGGACTGCAATCAAGTCACCTTTGTCACCCCAGAAAAACTTTTGCATTTGCATCTGCATCAGGAACCAAGGCCAGTATTTTCCGCCAGAGCTGTTGCTTACATGGATAGAAAATTTGATGACAAACCCTATAATTCATTTCCAGGAATGTTTGCACTATTTAAACAAATGTGATTTGAAATAAAACGCAACTCTGATCGAGATAGATGTACAAAATATAAGTGACATAATGAATATCTCGAGGCATACGATCTCACTGAGTTATTAGTTTTTCATCCTTCTACCTTCACTATCTCTCTGCCTTTCGCTGATATCACAAACAAACCCATTATCTAGAGTCTTCAGCAAATGAAGGATAAAGTGACTTATCAAAAATGTCTCTCCTTGTGATGTTTACTGTTATCAATCAGCAGCTTTCTCTCCATTTTATTTGATTTAGATATAAAGCCCTTGTTTTGAAGAGACATTATCATTCTGCTTTAGGCTTAAAATGATGTTTTGGGTCTCTCTCTCTCCCCCCCCCCCCCCAGTTTGGAAGAAGTGTATTTGTGTTTTCCCCCCAGCTTTGATGTATTCTTATGTTCCAACGTATTACTTATCTTTATAATTTTCTATTTCATGAACAAAATGGGAAACAAACAGAATGAAGATGACAGAAGAGTTTAAAAGGAAAGCGAGACATTCAAAGCAGTTTCACTTGAGAATCATGGCTTGCACAATGGAATAATTGACATTTACTACAAAGCAATTAGTTTAAAATGGAAGAAGTAAAATGGAGGAAAGCTGGGAAAGAGGAAGTGAAGATAAGATGCATGATCCTAAGTAGCAAAACACATAACAAGCCA
The DNA here is from genome assembly GCA_026170595.1 of Plestiodon gilberti rubricaudatus. Classification (NCBI taxonomy): domain Eukaryota; kingdom Metazoa; phylum Chordata; class Lepidosauria; order Squamata; family Scincidae; genus Plestiodon; species Plestiodon gilberti. Next base: position 47,422,467 of record JANXHW010000002.1, read on the forward strand.
GTGTAACTACCAAACAGTAAAGAGATATTTATTTTGGCTTGTATCCCAACCTAGCTTTGTGGATCAGAATAGACAGAAATATGTTAATTTTAAAGAGCAAAAACTAAAACCCTGTACAATTAAATATGTTTTTACTCAGCATCACTAGATGTCTGCCATCTGAAAAGGTCTTCCATAACATATTCAGATTAGGGGCTCTGATGAATCTCTAGTGGAAGGATGTCCCATAGACAGGAAGATACTACAAACGTGCAAAAAATAAGGAAACAAATCAATGCAGTCTTTTTTAAATGGGGCAGCTGGCCGGGCAGGCCAGGGAGGGGGCAGGGGTATCGGCAGTGCGCTCCACTAATATCCTAACCCCCTTCCTGGGCCTGGCTCGGTCTTACACGGCCTCCCCAGATATGCACCAGTAAAATAACTGCCGCGCATCCGAGGAGGCCCATTGTGGTCTGGGCCATTTACACTGGGAGAAGGGGACGAACATCCCCTTCCCCCGAGGAGAGTCTAGGCTGCGCCGGTGCAGGCCACAATGGGCCTAGGGTTGTTATTATTATTTTAGCCTTCAGAAAACTGCAGAGCTTTAATGCTCTAAAATCCTTAACATAAGTGTTTATTTCTTTAACTTGCCTGGCACATTTGCCTAAAAGTTCCTTTTTAATGTACATTTTCATTATAATTCTAGAATGTGTTCAAATCCAAATGTATGCAAATACAAAATAGATTAATCAAGTAAAATTCAGATGAAGACTAGATTAAAATGACTTTAACTGTCATTTAAAGTTAAGTCCAGTAATAAAATATTCAAAAACAAACAGGTTTTTTTAGCATGCCCTCCAGTAGACAATTTGCCTCTGTACTTTTTGTGTTTATTCAACAATTAGCGTAGTTCTCTTCCATTATAGGTTACATTGATACTCCATGTTCAAAGCCATCATTTCTGTTTCGCTATAGGTCTTTGTGTCCTCTTTGCTCTTCTAATTTTAAAAATTACTCTTTTGCCTTGCACTGTAATTTCACTTGAGAACTACCATCAATTACTTTACATTGATTATTGTCTAATTTGGCTGATTCTGACATCTCGGCTGATGATATATGCCTGTAACTTTTAAAAGTGTCCTCCATTAATATATAGTTAATGGAAAAGAGACAAGTGTAGACAGGATGTCTGAAGTTCTTCTTTTATCACGCGAAAGCATTGATTAAGCAAGCTGGATCTGAATGCAGTGAAATGAAGATTAATCTATCATAATAATGGCACAATTTTCATTCTCGGGGCAGAAGGGTAGGAGAGAATTAAGTGAGACCAAATGGCTTTCATCTCAGGAAAAAAAAGTCCTTTTCCATTTTAGCACAGATATTTACAGCTTCTTTGTGCATTTCCCTCTGAAAGCTTACCCAGGCAGCTTGTCAATAACTCTATTTAGAGCAAAGGCAACCAAAGAGAGCAGCAGCCGTGTTTCAAAACACAGATTCTTCTATCAGATGTGCATCACTTGGACTATTTGATTATCATCAGGGCAGTGGCAAAGCCAGCTCTATGGTGACTGACTCCTTCACATTTCGCTGTCTTTATTGGTAAGGAATGCAGATCACTGTAGGAAGTTGGATGTCGCTGTTTTTACAATGCAGGGAAATTTTCTAAAGGCCACTTCAAAATATCTCAAATCTATATGACTCCATCCACATTGTGGACCTCTTAAGATGTAGCAAGATCTAGTCCAGAAGTGGCCAAACTGCAGCCCCTGAGCCGCATGCAGCTCTTTGATGTATAATGTGCGGCTCTCGGAAATCTGTTGGCTGAGCTCCATTTTGCATCACAGTTAATATAAAAGGTAAATATGATACTTTCAAGCTTTATAATTATTTACCAGATATATAAACTGAGAGTCCACTGAATTAAAATATATTCATGGTGATTAAACAGTTAAGATTTTAAATGCTTCTTAAATATTGCAGCTCTCAAACTTCTCTCTTACGGCTCTCAAACATCTGAAGTTTATCATATGTGGCTCTTACATTAACAGCACAATCCTATCCAACTTACACCACCGGTGTAACCAGCAGTGCAGAGAGAATAGAAGGCCCCAGAATGGAAAGGAGATTCAAATCGCCTCCAAAGGGGGATTCAAAGGGGATTTAAATCTCCCCTCCCCTCCCAAGTTTCCCACCCTGCCCTCCCCCACTGGTTATACCGGTGGTATAAGTTGGATAGGATTGCGCTGTCAGCAACTTTGGCCACCCCTGATCAAGTCCATCCTAGCCAGCATTCCAAAGTGTTAATTTTATCAACACTTTGAGTGCTAATATAATATTGAGTGCTACCTTTTTCTTTATAGCTATGACTTGAATGGCAATTAGAATGCTCACTCTTGGAGGGAGCTGGGAGGTTGGAGGAGACCAGGTGTGAGAGACAAGTAAAGTAGGACACAGAAAGCAGCAGGGTAAAAGATGAAGCCAATAACAAGGGGTGGTAAAGGCAAGGAAACAAGGGCTGGGGAGACCCTGCCCATACTCACTCAGGACTGTGGCTAGGCGTGCAAATTACCTGAGCACTGTGCTACCATGAAGAACCTGTGGGTGTCAGGCATTCACCTGTGCCTCACCTGGAGTGATGTAACTGTAACTGGACGCGAACTGGAACTGGACCTGAAGGTGGAAGGAACTGAACAGAATGATGAAGCAACTCCATTTCAGGCCCAATCCTATCCAACTTTCCAATGCTGATGCAGCTGTAATGCAGGTCCAAAGTAAGAGAAGGCCGGTGACGGGACTAGCCCCGTCACTGCCATTACGCGGCCCACTCCCCCGCGCACTGGGCAGAGGCACGACGGGGGAGAGCAGCGATTGGCTGTTGGGCCAGTTGGGGGCGTGGCTCGGCTGAGGAGATGGGAGCGCGTTCGTCTCCTCAGTCCGAGCCATTGTTGCGAGCCCCGCCCACCCTCCCTGATCACAGTCTGAGTCTAGCTGGTCGCTCTTTTGAGGGCCGGGTAGGAATTTTTGGCTGCCACCCTGATTGGCTTTGGTTGGCAGTTTTTTCGCCTACCCCAGACTAGGTTAGGGTGTGTGTGTGTCGTTGTTAATATGTTTATGTTTTGCTGTTTTTATTATGGTAGGTGGCATGCGGGCCAGATAGCCAGGAAACTGGGATTCGGCATCAGTCTGAGGCTAGCAAGGTCAAGGGGTAACCCAGGACCGCTCTAGTGACACCGTCCGGGTCCAGGAGGCTGGCTGGCAAGCCCCTTGGCTGGAACGCGTTGACCTACATCACGGCTTGGCCGCTGGTGTTGACACTTCCAGCTGCCTCGACCCTGCGGGGTTGACTATGATAGCTCCTGTGGTCTTCGACCACTAGGAGTCTTGAGTCAGGTTGTCACGCCCTGGGGGGATTAACAGGGGAGGAAGACGACTAGGCCCATTTCCCCCAATTAGGGCCCGCACGCTCTAAGGGTGTAGTTAAAATATTTTATTATGCTGCAGGTTCTGTTTATGTTTAATAAAATTTGGCCCTTTAACCCAAGCCTCTGCCTAGCATGCTTATTTGGGGGGTGCACGGGTAACAAACGTTCCCTTACCTTGAGGAGGCCTCTGTGAATGTCCAATGTATTCTCCATTGGCACGGCTGCATCAGTGCTGGAAAGTTGGATAGGATTGGGCCCTTCCACTGACTCATTTTTGTTATAGTTCATTAAACCCCCAGGGAGCAACCACTGATGTCACTCTAGGTGGGGCGGAACTCTAAGTTCCGCTGAGCTCCGACCCACCGTTACACTTCCGTACGAGGCAGCCCCACCCACTCGCCTTCGGAGCCTTTCAGGGCAGCGATAGCAATGAGCAGGGAGTCCTGCGTGTTGCTATTGCTGCCCTGAAAGGCTCCGAAGGCGAGGCCGCCTCGTACAGGAATGTAACGGTGGGTCAGAGCCAGAGGCGAAACAAGGGTAGAGCGAAGGCAAGTAGTTTTGCAAGACTCCGTTACACTGGAGTCAGCGGCCCCTCCCCCTTGCTGTTGGAGCCATTCTGGCAGCAAAGGCAACACGCAGGACACTCCCCTGTTGCTGCTGGAATGGCTCCAACAGCAAGGGGGAGGGGCCGCTGACTCCAGTGTAACAGAGTCTTGCAAAACGACTTGCCTTCGCTCCACCCTTGTTTCGCCTCTGGTCAGAGCGCAGCGGAACTTAGAGCTCCGCCCCACATAGAGCAACGCCACTGGGAGCAACGCCAGGCTGCTGCCTGACTGCTTTGTGCCCTTCTCTCTCTATTATATTATCCAGTGGTGGTAGACATAGAGCTTCACCTGTGGAATGAACCTGAGGAGGGCATGGCACCGATAGGAGGAAAAAGTGAAACTGATGTGTGTTTGTACCATTGAAAAGTGGCATGGCTCTTCGGACTAAATATTAATGTATTGCAAGTCTTCACTTAAAGTTGTTGATAGGTTCTTGAAAACTGCAAGCGAAACGACTATAAGCGAAACGACTATCAGCGAAACGACTTATAACGAAACCAATTTTACCGTAGGCTAACTGATATATGTAAACAAGAGTTTATGACATAGTTCTGGTCACAAAAACATCACCAAACTTCTAAATAAAGACCCCAAACACTTCTAATATAAAACATTGAAATAAATGTGAGATTTCTAGGCCAGAGAAAACCTACGCAGACATGGAGAGAACGTTCAAACTTCACACAGATAGTGGCCCTAATTGGGAATCGATTTTTTTTCTCAACAACTTTAAAATGAAAAGACTTATAATGAAACAACTTTAAGGGAGGACTTGCTATATTCAGAATTGACACATCTGTGTGGCCTGCATTTGGCAATCCCCAGGGCCAGAGCTGTTTACTTAATGTCAACCTCAATGCTGGGGGGGCGGGGGGTGATAAATTAAGACACAATGAAAATTTTAGTTATTCGATCACACTAATTAATTGCCATTGAGCACAATCTTATGCAAGTTTACTCAGAAGTCAATCCCACTATATTCCCTGAGATTTACTTCCAAGTAAGTATGCACAGGATTGTAGTCAAAATCATTCAAACCCTAATCACCCTTATTTCATAGAACAAGAAATTGCACTGTCAATCTCAAGTTGCCATTATATCAGAATCAGGGCTTTATTTATTTCCCTTCTAGTAGCTGAAAGAAAGAATGGTGTGGCAGTGCTATTTCAGCCTTGCCGTTGGCTTAGTCAGTCTGATGAGCTGTTTCCTTTAACAGTTGGGAGCTGCATATCCAAGTCTGCCATTCAAACCCACAATCTTTGCAAATGTGGTCAACTAATAGAGACCAGTTTTTGACTGCAGTCCCAGTCTTGTCATCTCAACTCCTGACAGTAATCTTAATTTCCACAACAGATTCCACGGGCTTCAGGTTCACAGCGGGGGAGAGCTTGTAGCAGAAAGGGCTAAAGGACCAGGCCTGTGGTCGATGAACACATTCAGCATTTTTCACGTCTTGTGGTTCTTTTGAAATATATTCTGTCCATGAGCGAGAGCACTGAATCACCCACTAATCACTAGTTACCATTTTGGTTGCACAACTAGACCCTCTTGGTTATTGACATTTGTGTTTTGATTTAAAGACTATGGCAGGGAGTCATACCCAATGGTCCATGGCCAAATCCATCCCAAACCTCAGTTCCTGGCAGCTGGCTTGACACTGACTGCAGTCCTCCATTCCCTGAATCACCACTTGTCTTCAGATTTCCACTTTTATTGATGGCTTCAGTTTTAATGACCTGGGTGACTCACTCAACATTGCGCTTTTGGAAGATGAAGGTAAGAATTTGTGTGTGTGTTTGTGTGTGTGTGTGTGTATGTGTGTGCGCGCGCATACGCGTGCGTGCGCATGTGTGTTTCCTCTTGTGTACACAAGATATTTTCTGTCTTTTAGATGGGCTTGTTATTTCTTTTCATTTTAATAGGGATTACACATCCACATTAAGGGAAGGAGATCAACCTCAAAAATACCACCGACGGATCCAACGTATCTGTGTGTGTGTGTCTTCAGACACAGATAATTGTTCTCTCTCTTTCTTTTTCTCCTCTACGACAAACTGTTTCCTACTGCCAGTACAAGACATAGAGAATTAAAGGTTATACAGAAAAACAGGATGTAAAGAAAAGAAAATCTGCTACTGATTTTTTTTATTTTTTTTAAAGTGTGATTAATCATTGCATGTGCTGCCAGAGCAAGGTTTGCTTCTGGTAATTATAGAAAAATATAACCTTCCCTGGACAGAAAAAGAGAGAAAGAAAATGAGAATAAAAATAAATGGCAAAGCCCGTGCAGCCACAAGATTATAGTCACTGAGCCTTTAGCAAGTTATCAAAGTGCTTCCCCCTCCAATCCTTCCTAATCAGTTGGTCCTTATTTATTTATTTCCTTCCGCTTGGAATGATATTCACTATCAAGGGCAACAGGCCCAGCCGCGAAAACCTTCTGTAAATAATAAATGCCCTTCCGTCCTGACAGAGCTCTTCTCCAAAATAAATAAATATAAACTTTACCTGACAAAAACATTCTTGCTCAGGGGACTTAACAAAAAGAAAAGAAAAGAAGTTATCCATTGTTTACTTTGATTTTCTGTTTCTTGGTGGCTAGTCTTACACTCAGTATTACAGAAAAGCTGAAAGCATTTTTTTTTCCATGTGTGATGGTAGGTACAAAAAGATAAGGGCCAGGATCCTACCTTGGGCTGGAATGATTGACTTTTTTTTCTTTTGACCCACAGATCCACCCCCGTGACATATCAAACCTCTTTTGAAAGACCTTCACTTTCAAAAATAATGTGTAGGGGCCGGCAGAAGTAGGGTGCTTTGCTGGGGGGCCCAAAGCAAAAACCTGCACTGCCCCCTAAGGAGTCCCACCCACCTTCTGATGGTACATTGAGTGTTATCACTGTCACTGGTACAGAGGATTCAGGGATCCTTATAATGAGCAAGGACCCTTAGTCAGTGCCCGGCACCACCCCTGATGGGTGCAGCTGTTCAAGAAACACACACTTATTATTATTTATATATTTAAAAGATGTATATACCATCTTTCCTATGTGTGAGGCAGTGTACAATTAAAAAATTAAGAATGCAATAATAGCAGCTCAATCCTACCCAAAAGCCCGCTGATGCAGCCGCGCCAATGGAGTGTACGCTGTATCTTCGGGAGGGGGCGATTGGAAAGATTTCCTTGAGGTAAGTGAACATTTGCTCACTTGCCCCAGGGAAAGCCCCACCGCTGTCGCACCTACCTTTTTAGGTCCAGCGGTGGGCATCCAGCGCTGCTGCCGCATACAACAGTGCACCTAAATGGCCGCCACTGGAGGCCATTTTATGACAGTGGAGCTGTATTCTTCTGTCGTAAAGCCCTCCATTCATCAGTCTAATCAGAGGCATCGCGGGAGGGGAGCAGTACTGTAAGTTTCGCACCGTGTTTATCCCTGTTTACTCCCTGGTATAAGGTGTCCCCGTCCCCTTGCCATCGGAGCCATTCTGTGCGGTGAAGGCAATGAGCAGGGAGTCTCAGATATAGCAACAGATATAGAGGAGGAATAACCCAATTCTGCCAAAGTGCAGGCTGTTTCTGATATTTTGGGTAATAGTTGTTGTGCGGGATCCAAGTGGTTTCCTTTCAAGTAATGCTTCTCTAACCAGAGAAAGGTGTTTCCAGCACTCAGGTCAAATGCACATGTTGTGCAGATTTTAGTACTTATATTTAAATGTATTCTTCTTTAAACAGAGGTTTGCTGATGTAGTAGCTTTCATCTAAGTAGGAAAGTCATCACTAGGTTCAGGAGAATGCCAATAATGACTCATGAAGGCGACTCAAGGAAGCTAACAGGCAAGAGCGCTTCCTTCAGAAAATGGAAATCTTGCCCAAATGAGGAGGTACGCAATCTCTGGCAAAAGAAATGACAAGAGATGCAAAGGGGGGGGGTATATGAGGAGCACTTGGCTAAACACATCAAGGCAAAGATTAAAAACATCTTTACATCAAAAGGAGGAAACCTGCCCAGGAGACAGCTGGAGTGTTAGATGATGAGGGAGTAAAAGGGAAGATTTAAAAGGATGGAGATTACGAAGATGCTGAATGAATTCTTTGCATCTGTCTTCACTGCAGGGCAAATATTCCTGCCTGAATTTACATCCTCAGGGAAGGAGTCTGAAGAACCAACTCAAACAGAAGTGACAAGGGATAAGGTTCTAGAGTGTGTTCACAAATTAGAAATTAACAATCACTGGATCCAGATGGCATCCACCCAAGAAGTCTTAAGGAACTGTGCATCTCAGCAGGAAAGGAGTACCCTGTGGCTGCTGCGTGAGGTCATGGGGAGCCCTCTCATTTTCCCTGTTGATCCCGCAATGACATCATTGCTGAGTGATGCAGAGGGATGGAATGCTCTCAACAGCCTAACCAGTGACAATTGGGAGAGGCGAAGGAGAGAGTTTTCAAAAGAAGCTGAGAAGGCAGGGGGAAAGAGGATGAAAGAGCAGAGAGAATGGGGAAAGGAATCAGCAAGAAAGCAAGCAGGAAGTGGACAAAGTGAGGAGAAACAAGGGAAGAAGACAGGAGGAACGAATGAAGGGTAATTGCAGAAGTAGGTACGGGGGATGAAGGAGCTACGGGGGGTGAAGATAAGAGAACAGGAGGTGAGAAGAGGTGGCCTGGAGCAGGTGCTGGAAGAGGGGAAGGGAAACCTGGGGGAGAAAACTGAAGGAAAATGACTCAGGAAGAAAGGGTAGGATCTAGAGTGAAAGAAAGGGCAGAAAGTGGATACCTGGGGAAAACAAGAACTCTCTCAATGGTAGAAGTCGCAACCTTCAGTCAGCAGATAGAGGAAGAGAAGTACCCTCTCTGTGGCCTGGCCCCCTCCGGAACCCTTCAACATGGGTCTAGGAGGGGTGCATCCCATATTGAACCTTGAAGATTTGGGTTCTCCCTTTTCTCAATGCTTGGAGCCAAGAATCAAAAGAGATCCATCTAAGCCTAGAGGAGAAAAGTCTGTCTGGGACTGTGGTATTACCTATTAAAGTCAACACATTACATTTCCTATTAAGTTCTTAACATATGCAAAATAACTGAAAGTAAGTTTTTTTGTATAAATGTTCAATGAAAAATGCCTGGAAAATCGACAGTCTTGGATTTGAAATGAAAAAAAGAAATAAATTTCAGGTAATGTGCTGCAAACTCCTACATCCATCTAATATTTGCTTTAATTCCCAATCTGTTCTCAAAGTTCTGGCACTAATCATATACACAAGTTCGGGTTTTACAGTGAGCAGAAGTCAAGCTCTTAATGGGTTTCGAGCTACCAAACAATCCAGACTGAAAGTCAGTACAGTCTCTGGAATACGTATTTATTATGCCTTACATAAGAGACACTAATTATGTAGCAAACTATAAACTACAGCAGGAAAAAATCCAGAGACTCTCAAGATTGTTGGAATTGACTCCCCCTAATGGAACAACTCTCAGGTTTGGATCAGACCCCAGTGGAAATAAATACCCAAGGTTTTCTTGATGTTATAATGTTTCTCCAGTGGAGCTCTTTCAAAAATGGACTTAATGGTGATCATAATAATAATCTGCGCAAATTAAAGAATATAAATAGAAGAACGTTTAAGGATAAATATTAAATCAGCCTTTCTGTCTTGTTACATATAGACTACCAGAACGTCATGCCACTGTAAAACTGACCAGTATTTTCTTGCATATGTTCACTCAAATTTGATTTTGCAATAGAAAATATAGAATAAAAGTAAGTTAACATCAAAAGGCCATGTTGCCATCTACCAGATTTATTTATTTATTTATTTATTTTATAGAATTTATACCCCGCCTTTCTCCCACAAGGGCAACCAAGGCGGCTTACAATAAAAACATCAAAATACATATATACATTTAAAAACAAGAATTAAAACAGTTAAAACAATTAAAACAAACAACCCCAGTGGGTCATCCACATTTACATGTTAAAAGCCATCTGTTAAAAAGCCAGCCCGCCATGTCAAACATCAAAAGCATGTAACCGTCACATGTCTTGGCCCACCCGTCACATGTCTTGGCCCACATAATTTGACATTGACTTAGGGAGGGGGTCATCCAATCACCCACTCCATCCCTCCTTTTTCCATGCAAATTGTTCCACACATGGAATATGCTCCCACTGAGCACCCTGTCCTGTGGGTTCATGTACATTAATGTATGTGTCTACATTGTGCTCACATATTGTGTTCACAGACTTGTGCTCACATATTAACCATGGTGAGAGCAGGAACCTATCCCCCACAGATACGGGGGTACGCCTGTATTTCCTTTTTCTCCTTCTGTTTCTTTGGGAAGCTCAGAAAATCTGATTTTTGTGAAGAAGAAAGGAATAGCAACTGAGCCTCTGCAGATGTAGATCGGCTTAGTGGTACTCATCTGTCTTTCTGAAGAAATACTGTTTTGGTGGGTATAGCGACATTGTTGAGCCCTATTGCCGCACTGATTTTTTATTATTGTTGTTTTTAAATTAGCACTAAAATGCTTTTTTACTGATTATTTTAACATGTTAGTGCAATAGCACTATGATTGTGCAAATAGAAATATTATAAAATAAAGAAATGTTAAGACACAGGAGAAGACTCTTTAAGGAAATTATGAATACTTGCAACCATTATGGGAGAAGCAGCAGAAATTTCAGCTAGATCAGAAGCAGCTCTTCAGTGACTGAAAACTGCGCTTCTGCACATGCCCAAGAACAAAAAACCACTCAGGTGAAGGAAAGTGGAGGGGAAGTCACAAGTGTACAACCACAAACCGTCTACCCACTATGGAACATTCACTAGTGTGGATGGAATGTAGTGGCAAGTACTTACAAAAAAAGAGCTATACCCTCCCTTAGAGTGGAGAAAGACAGTTGCAATTTCAGAAGTCAATGAAAGCAAAATAACAACCACTGGGTAGCACTCCGAGCCTCGAGTCTGGAAGCAGCCAGTCACTGGTGAGCTGGATTCCTTCATGGAATTGTAGCAAGCTGTTTTTAATAATCTAGATTCCAACAGAGTGATGGTCTTTTCTCATTCAACATCTGCCTCAGTTAGACAGCCAAAACGCGGCTCCTAAACAGAACAAAACAATTACTGAATATACATAAATACATGGATTTTATCAATACAACTAAATGGCATTGAAACAAAGCTAGAACAGTATATATTAGTTTCCTCCAAAAAGTCAAAATATAGTAGAATTCAAATAACTGAAATATCCTTAACAAACATACATGAATCTGCCACGTTTTCTCGCTTTACATTTATTTATGAAGAAAAATTGAGCATACTCAAAACAGTTAAAATTCATATTGTCCATTTGTTGTTGTTCAGTCGTTAAGTCGTGTCTGACCCTTCGTGATCCCATGAACCTTCCATATTGTCCATACACCATTATAAAAGTCTTCATACATTATCTACATATCTACAAGTCAGACATTCAATTACTAAGCACCCCAATTCTATTCCTATCAACATATTCTTATACTATATCAGAACATACATTTTAAGGTAAACCGGGAATTAGGTATATGTAAATGAACTATTCATTCTAAGCGTTTCATGATTATAAATGACTGGCTAGAAATGTCATAAAAGTGCTTCCAGTCTGTTCAAAAGTTTGACCCAGTACAATAAATTATTATTATTCAGATGTTCTTGCTTATTTCAATGACATGCTTATGTATGCCACTTGGCATTGTTGAAGAATGTCATTTTTAGCTGGTAGCAGAGCACATCTGGCTATTTTATACTTTTGATTAATCATGACTGTGATGAATAACAATAGATCTAACACCTGGCTTAACCTTAGGGCTTTTTCACATCTAGCCTTTGAAAACAAATGGCAGACAGAGACAGGCTGGACCCGACTTTTAGGGTTGCCCTTTGGCTGCTTTAGAGTCATACTTTATTGTGTAAACAAGTATTGCACCCAAGTTTCATGGGCAACAATTTTCCATGTGGTAACGAGGCTTGCCAGGAGCCTGAAATGCTCCCTGAAAGGTCCTCAAAAGCTGGTCTTTCTTGAACCAATTTATTGCAGTTCATTGACTGAAATGCCTGCTGTTTCGGTACCTTTTTTTTTCTTTCAAATTGGCCTTTTCGCCCTATGAATAGTTCTGTCATCACATCGCCAATCAGATTTGCCTTCACCCTGAAATGGCTTAGTTTGCCCTGAGTGATGTTGCCAGTTGACCCAATCTGATAGGCTATGTGATGACATCACTGTTTCTGAGGCAAAGAACTCACATTGGTTAAAAAAAGGGGGGCTAAAACATTAGACTTTGGGGTGATGGAATTACCCTGGACTGCTGAAAAGTGTGCATGTGAGGGGGTTGCCACACATATGGGTGTGTGTCAGGGGAAAGCACACTCTCATGTGAGCAGTAACGGCTCCACGCCCACCGTGGGTGGGGGCTGCCGACATGCCCCACCCCCACAGCTGCCACATGTCACGCCCTGGGGTGTGTCACTGCAGTGTAGCGCCCCGCCGCATGTGTGGAAACATCCCCCGGCGCTTTTGGCTCCTTTTTGGAGCAAAACGGCACCAGGGAGGGTCAAAACACAGCCATTCTCGGCTGCGAAGAGCAAGCGACGGGGCGACGGAGGCTGCGCGGAGGCAGCGGGGCAACAGATCCACCAGTAAGCGTCACCCCCCGTGACCTGCGCCCTGGGGCCCACCGCCCCAACTGCCCCCAGTGCCATGACACCTCTGCATGTGAGAACATTTTTATCACCTTGCATTCCACCTCCCAAATGCAAGAAGTTAGGCACTTTTTACCAGAAGAGAAAATACTAGTGAAAAACATTTCCCTCCCATTTAAGTTCAATACTTGTTGAAATAGATCCTCCTGCACATAGCATATTGGCTTGTGCTTTGGGTCAGCTTGACCCAGGCTAATGCAGTCTTCCAAGCATGTGTGAGAAAATACCCTGAAATAAATGTGGAAGTGGATCTTCAGACTGTAAGGTAGTGCTTGCACAAAGGTTTAGTTGCTACTGAACAAAAAATGTGTTGCTTTCTCCTGGTGTAGTAACATATATTTAAGCTTTCAACGCAAAACTATTCGACAATGAGGAAATATGGTGGTGGTATTTTGTTTTATTTTAATTTACATTTGTATGCTTGCATATCGCAAACTAAATAATTCTTTCAAAATGTCATGATTGCGCTTCTTGGAGTCATTTAATGTAGTGGAGTTTTGAATTTAAATATGAAGCTGTAATCCAGCCTGCCCTTTATGAACTCCGCTTTAATGCAATTCATCTCCCAAATAGTGACTCCATGTGCAAAGAGGTGAATTGTCTGTATGTCTTTGGCAAGGAGCATAATAGAAATCCAATTTCCTTCTTCCTGCTGTGTTAAAATGATGTGCTCAGAATTACTGTGGTTTGGGAGAGCTAATAGGAAACTGGTGAGCTTGGCAGGTCGTATGCTTGATTGTGACATCGGATGTGTAGCTAAGAATTCTTAGCAGTAACTAATGAATATAAGTTGATGGATACTCAGTATGAAGTGTCTGTGGAGCATGGCTTAAGCCCTGGGAAGATAAGGAAAACTTTCTTCAGGGTTGCTGTGTCACTCCAGGCAGCTACAGAGGCCAAACCCCAGGAGGCAACAGCATAATTCCAGCAGTGATTGTACTTCCTGACCTCAAATATCAAGCTACATGTTTAGGTTCACTTCTGCAAACTCCAGCTTGCCAGGTTCACATGGGTCGTATGTTCTTTGTTATTCAGCCTTGTTACTCTCTTTCAAAAAAAGCACACAAAGGTTTGCAACAAATACCTTCGGAACAACGCTGTACAAGACAGTGTCGCAGTTAATATGCAAATATATTTGGTTAACAACTTAGAGTAAGTTGCCATAAGCATATAATACATGTAGTCCTCTTGAGCAGAATTGATTATAATTAATTATAGTGATGATTATTAATCATTAACTATTAACAAGTATGTAAAGTGCTTAAAAAAGCCAAGTGCCACAAACGGAATGGAAAAAAACAAACACCCACCTATTTCTATCCCAATTTTCATGCCTATCAAGGCAATGCAAGATGACTCACAATATAAATAAGTAAATAAATAAAACAAGCAACATACAATCAAACAAAACAGCAACAAATTAAAAAGGCAGCATAAAACACAAGAAAGGTCCACAACTAAAAAGACTTTAGCCAGTGGCGTCGCTGGAGGTGGGACGTAACGCTATGTTCCGTACCGCGCTGACCTCCGTTACTCACTGGCACGAGGCAGCCCCGCCCCCTCGCCTTTGGAGCCATTCAGTGAGGTGAAGGCAATGTGCAGGAGACTCAGCGCGGTGTGGAACTTAGCGTTACGCCCCACCTCCAGCGACGCCACTGACTGTAGCTAAAGAACTTCAGTCCCATCAGCTGACCATCACTCTCCTCTAAAAGATGAACAGAAAAGTTACCTGAAAAAGTGTACGGTGAGCATCACCCAGGCCTTTACATGGAGGGCATTCCACAAGGTCAGCACCACTATTGAGAACACCTTGCTTCTAGTGGATGAATTGTCCTTGGCCGTCTTCGTGCTCACCTACAGGAGCAACTCACTGTGGTGTTATGGTACATGGTAGTGGTATGTTAATACCATGTTAACTGGGCAAGAGGCACTTTATCAATTGGTGCTCCTCTTATTATTAGCACAGGAACTGCCCCCTTTCACCCCAGCACAGTGTCTTTTCTGGTGGCTGTTTGCTGGTGTTCTTCTGCATCTTTTTTAGATTGTGAACCCTTTTGGGACAGGGAGCCATTAAATCATTTGATTTTGTATGTAAACCGCTTTGTGAACTTTTTGTTGAAAAGCGGTATATAAATACTGTTTAATAATAATAATTTACAAGCCATGATGGGGATAAGCAACCTCCTGGTTGTAGGAGTAGGTTTTCTTTGTGCCAGGTGCAGGGGAGTGGCGACAGGATATAGGTATCTTCTTGTCTTGTGTGCTCCCTGAGGCATCTGGTGGGGCCATTGTGTAATACAGGAAAGTGGACTAGATTGGCCTTTGGCCTGATCCAGCAGGGCTCTTCTTAAGTTATTATTATTATTATTATTATTATTATTATTATTATTAGTACTACAACAACAACAACAACAACAACAACAACAACAACAACAATAATAATAATAATAATAATAATAATAATAATAATAATAATGTTAAGAGAAGGGAGCAAAAATGCAGTAAAAAATCAGGAAGTCAACTGTCAACAAATGAAGAGAATACAAATTCAGGATTTTCTAACCATATTGTCATATAAACATAAACAGTCTGAGTTCTTATGCTGACTATGGATTCTTTCATGCTCATGCTGTTTAGAGCATTTCTAAAAAGAATCCACATTGCAAAAAGAGTCCACAAGAAAAACAACTTTTTACTGGCATGGTTAAATTCACCTTTACCATGTGGGGAATTCCTTCACACAAACCAGCTTCCTGCATCCCACACAGTTTGTGTTTTCAGAAGCAAGCATGACACCAGTATAATATAAGATGGGTCCTTTGACAAATCTCCTGCAAAACAATTGCTTCTGTGGCTGTAGAATGGAGAACAGGATTCATCGGTGTGAAGGCAGTACCCTGAGGAAATTTATAATCACTTATTGCTTTGGCAAATAACCTCCCCCCCCTTTTTTTCTTTTTGGGAAAGAAGAACTAGAAGGAAGGAAGGCCACAGCCGAAGAAAACGAAACCATGGTTATTGATAACCATTGACATATCCTGTTGGTATGCAAAACCTTCGTATTGTGATTCTTAGCATAATGTTCCAAAGAAAATGACAGGAAGAATTTTCACATGGATGCTATACATCTTTGGAACAGCCGGCCTTATTACGCTCTGACAAACCTTCTAACAACTACTTATCCATTTTTGTTATGGTGTTATCTCTTAATATCTAGCCATTTGATTTTTGTGTTTCCCTGAAAGGTTTCTTGAGAACATTAAATCAATAAATGTCAACATCTCACACAAAATGAAGATGATTTATGTTGCTACTCAGTCTAAAAAGATAATTGCATGGAAATCTGATGGGCACAAAACTACGTCTCAAGGTAACTAGATCAGTCAGCAACACAGCACTGCATGCAGTTCAAAGGGTAAACAAAAAGCCAAAGGCACAAATTTTATAGTTGGTCTGTGGTAAGAAATCACTTTATATATGATTCATTTTTGCTGTTAATATAATCCTAAAGCTCTGGGTAATTTTTCATAAAGAAGAGCCTGCTATCTGGAGCATCACTGAATTGGAAGGGGACATTCAATTTCTTAAATAGCTTTCTATATCTTTTCTGAAAAATGAACTTTTGTTTTACAACTCCAGATCATTTCCATCAACTGCGGCTTGAAAGTACGAGGGAACAATTGCCTCAGTCCTTGGCTTGTCATATAAATACTTGTTCAACTAGCTATACTGTTCATTAGCACATTGAAGAACCTTTTAAAAAGCAAAGAAAACTCATGTGTCCTACAATGTGGCAAGTGCAAGAAACACTTGTTTGGGAGGAAGGAGCAGCTGAATACGGGGGCCTTTGACCTCAGAGCAAGCCAGAGGGTGTTTGTGGGAGGATAAGCATTGTCTCTCAGTCTTGCAAAGTCTAAAGACCACCACACATACTGGGTCCTCCTCCACTCTTGCCTCATGAGTGAGGCAATGGCCATGAGTGAGGATGAGCTGGTTGTTTTCCTGGCCTGTCTCCAGTGCTGTGGCCCCTGTACAGGCTGGTTGCCAGACCTCTTCCCCCTTTCCCATCTCTGCCTCCTTGCCCCAATCCGCTGCTCAGTCCCAGCTCCTACTTCTTTCCCTCCTCATCTCACCATCTTCTCTGATGCCAGTGCCACTCCCTCTGTTTCTTCTGCAACCTCTCTCTTCTCCCCTCCAACAGTCTCTCTCCCTTTCCGCTGCTCCCTCCTTCTCCTCACTCACTCCATTGCCTCTGCTGCAGTCCACTCTTGCTTCCCTCAGTCCGTGTCCTTCTCTGCTCTTCTCTCAATCTGTGTCTCTCTCTCTCCCTTTCCTTGCTCCATCAGCTCCACCTCTGTCATCCTCTACCCCCCCCTACTCACCTGCTATCCACAACAACCCCCTTCTTCTCCTTTTGTCACTTCCCTTCCCCCTGGCCTAGCAAGAACACCTATGACAGCTGAGTCACCAGCACTCCAGCTTCCCTGGTTGCTCAGTGATCGTTGCTCAGTGATCATTGCTGAGCACATATTCGCTGATTCCGGCCCCAACTAGCAGCACTCAGCAGTGGGTATGCTAGGCTGCCAGTCTGCTACCACCTCCTCTCACTTGCTCATGCCCAGCCCTGTTCAAACAGACTGGGCAGAGCATGCTGGGAGTGGAAGAGGAGTCTGGTCTCAACATGCTACACCCAGCCTGTTGGTTTGAACAGGGCCAGGCAAGAGCAGGAGACGGTGGATGAACCAACCTAAGAATGAGAGGCAGGAGGAGTGGGGAGACTCCAGATCACTCTACTCCCCTCTCTTTGCCCACCCGACTGCTTCCTTAGATAACACCTCACTCACATAAGCACTGAGCATCCAAAGTGAACCAAGAATTCAAAATGCGACTCCCAAACTAGGGCAATTATAGTATTTTTTGAAAATAGGGGCTAGTGAGTCTTGATTGACTCAGGGCGTTATGTCCACCCCTTTAAAGTGCAGAATGTTAGGTTCATCATTCTACTTGTTTTGAGAAATGTCCAATCTCCTGTGCTCCCAGTTGGACCTACCTGTTTAACAAACACCTGGATGAGAGAGGACAGAAGGATGCAGATTGAAGAAATGGCAGATGTCTGGAGCAGCATAATAAGAGTATTGATTGCTGCAGCCACTGGGATAAGGATGAGACAATGCCAGGTCTGAAGTTTGCCAGGTCTGAAGTTTGCAGAGGCTCCCTTGGATCAGAGTCCTTTGTTTGTCCCAGCAGATGTATTTAACAGATGAAGAATAGCGCAAGGCAGATGAGGAATTACAAAGCAAAAGCATAGCTTACACATCAGTAAGGGTTGCTTCTTACAGTCAATTATCATCTACTTACTACTACTACTACTACTACTACTACTACTACTACTACTACTACTACTACTACTACTGAGTTACAGATGAGTTAGGCTTTGACCTGGATTTGAGCCAGGCTGCAACTAAGGAGGTGCAATTACAGCTCAAGCAGATGATGTCATGTTCCAGATCAAGTGGCTGCTGATCAGATGGGCTGTAGGCACAAATCATAATTGGTGCTGGGCTGCAGTTGAGTACAAAAGGAAGCAAGGTTAGATGAGATGAGGTGTTCTGTGTTGCTACTCCTAAGAGCAACATTGCTCAGTCTGGGAACCTGGGCCTGGAGCAAGTGTTATACAGACCCAATGAGGCCCCTATTGGATCCTCAGGTAATCTGATACAAAGAAGAACAGTACCAGCTTTGCAGTTTTTCGGGGGCACTGCAGTGGAGCAAGGTTTGTGCCAATATCTTCATCTGCTTGACAGATGCCCTGGGAATGTAATGGATAAAGTGCTGGAGCCCTGTTGATAGTGTCCTCAGCTTAAGACCCGACGGCCCAATCCTATCCTCCCCTGCCTTGGGCCATGCAACATGGGTCGCATGGCCCATGCTGAATCCTATCTGAGGAAGGTGCTGGACAGAGGTCTACTCATGGTAAGGGGACATTTTTCCCCTTACCCCGGGTAACCCCCCAGCTGCCACAATGGGGCTACTTGGTTCTCCGCCACCTCTTTAGCTGGTGTAGAATCAAGCAGCCCCTTGTCGGCAGAAGAGGCTGGGGGGGGGATAGGATATGGCGCACTGCAGCATTGCCAATTCCACCCGCCTTCCAGACCCGATCTGTTCACCCTACCCCCCCCCCCCGGCCCTCCTCGCCCTTGCACTGCTCGGAGCAGTACTTACCCGCTCCATGGCGCAATCTGCTGGGCACAGCACTGGATTGACGGTGCAGGTCTTCCTGCTGGCGCTGGATACTCTCCGGGTGTCGCAAAGCACTTTACAGTGTGTATGAATTGCATCTTGTAAGACACTGCATCTTGAAGAATTGCAATCTGCTGGGCACAGCACTTTACGGTGCGTTTGCAACACCCTTGGCTGGTGCAAGGCGTGCTGCACTGGCCTAGCCAGTCAGTAGGATTTCAAGATGCAATTCTTCAAGGTGCAGTGTCTTACAAGATACAATTCATATCAGTAGCCAATGGTGTGTTTCAAGTCATAACATTTCTCTCCAAAAGACAAAGAAATGGGAGCCAATGCATTGCCATTTCTTTACAGAAAAAAAAATCTTATTTAAATATGTAGGGCAGCCCAATCCTAATCGGCACTGATGCAGCAGTGCCAACATAACCACACTGCATTGTAGGCGCAGAGCGAGCAGGCTAGACATCTCCTCATCCATCCCCTTACCCCAGGTAAAGCCCCAGTCTGCTCAATGGGGAAACTCGGATCTGCACCTGCTAAATGGCTGGTGCGAGTCCAGGCTGACTCATTTCAGGTTTTCAGGCCTGGGAAGGTGGATTGGATTTGGCATGCACCAGTGCTGCTGATTCTGCTCCCTCCTGGGCCCAATCCATTCCCGTCTCTGCCCTTCCTCCATCCTGATACACCCCGTCTCTGCCTCCCCCCATCCTCCCCCTGCTCTGCATGGAGCAGCTCTTACCTGCTCTGGCATGCGTTACACTCTCCACTGGGACAGATGGGATGGCACAGGCCTTCCCGCCGGCACTCCTAACTGCCAATGTGCTTTACGGCACATTTGCGACAGCCCTAGGCTTGTTGCAGCAGTCTTCCCTCTGGCATTGGTGCTGATTAGGATTGTGCCATGAGTCATTCACACCTGGTGCAAGGCATGTCTATTTTGTACTTTGGCTTCTTCCCCTAAGAACAAAAAAGCATATAAAGAAGAGGTCTTACATTTTAGGTTTCTAAGTATTACTGAAGTCAGTTGAATTTAGAAGCTCACAAGTGCTTTTAGGGTAATGACTCTGGTCAGTAAGTCCTATCTGTCTAGACTACTTTGCTGAGAAAAAAAAAATACAGCAAGATGTGAATTATTCCTACCATATGAGAATTCTGTAAGAGGCAGCAAATTGCCAATGCCTTTCATCTTCATTTGATTGCGACAATTTAGGTGACTCTTCTAAAAATACCTGATCAACTTGTGCTTACCAGTTAAGACACATATGTGAAAATTCATAACAGAAATGCAAGGAATAATTGAACATATGTTCTCTTTCTGTCCAAATGGATGGTGGCTAATTAGAGTTGCTAGATATGAAAATGATAACCTATTAATAACTGGCGTAATAAATTGGCATGGTAAATCATGGAATGATTGAAAACGGGTGATCTAATTCCAAGCACATTTGCTGCATTATGTTTTCTTCAAAGGCATTCGATTTTACATGCCACCATTAATGCTATCGCACAAAGAACTGCAGGTATTTTGAATGCACTTGAACTTCATCTGGCTCTAAAATGATTCGACAATACTTTCTGAGTCATCTTTACCATACAGCTTGCTTGTGAGTGCTTAGGGCCAAATTAGACATTACATGCAAATGTCTGTAACATTCTCCTGGCAATTGTTTAAAAAGGAAAAAGAAAACATAACAGCTCAGGGTAGCTGTGATTGAAAGTGGGAACCCTGCTGCATTCCCACTCCCATTTGCAGCCTCTTGAGGCTGCTTTTAATTTTAAAAAAGAATTAGGAGCCTGTATATAGCATCTACTTTGCCCCATAATTGAACATGTATTTATGACAAGGTACACATCCACCACGATTTGCTTCTGTCTTGTTTGCAATCTGTTTGAATACTTTATTTATATACAACTTTGCAACAAGAGAAGTTCTCAAAGTGAGCAACAAAGGAATACCAAATGGGTATCTCTCCCAAAAAAGCTCACATTCTTTAAAAAAACAAACAAAAAAGATCCGGAAGAGACACCATCAAATAGTCATTGGAAAGGACAGGGTGAACAGGGAAACTGACTCTTCCCTTGCTAAATATAGGGGAACCACCCCTTTAAAAGACGCCTCTTAGCCCAATGATCAGGGAACAGCAGCAAGGCGTTACATCAGTCTAAGCAAAATTGCACATCCAATATCATCACCTTAAGCAGTCTGTTATTCAGAAGGAAATACGGGATATAAATCGTGTAAATAAATAAATAAATGCATAGAAGAACAATATATAAAAAACCCTTTAAGTGAATTGAATTAAAAATCATTAGCAGCGCAATCCTGTCTATCAACAGACTTACCATTCGTTCCGGAATTTCGGGGACAGTCCCAGAAACCGGCCTCGGTTCATGGAAAAGTCCCGGAACGATTCTGGGCCGATTGGCAAGCCTCCTCGCTGCCACCGCCATTACTAAAGAAACTTACCCGCCGTCGGCATCTTGACTCGCAAAATCTCGCGAGATCCAAGATGTCGGTGCCCAAATCTCATGAGGGCATGATGCCCTCACGGGATTTGGGTGCCAATATCTTGGGTGTCGCGGGATTTCGTGAGCCAAGAGCTGCCGGCGCCAGGTAAGTTCCTTTAGTAATGGTGGCGGCGAGCGGGTGAGTAGGCCGCCCACTTTCTCACCGGCTCGGAGCCGGCGAGAAAGCAGGTGAACGAGAGCCTGCCCCGGCTGTGCGAGCCTCCGGGAGGCTCCTGCGGCCCGGGCAGTCTCTCTCATGATCGTCCGCTCTCTCTTGGAGCCGGCGAGACAGCGGGCAAACAAGAGACTGCCTGGGCCGCGCAGCCCGGGCAGGCTCTCTCCGGATCAGCAGCACGACGAGGAGCAGCACGACTCGCGAGGAGCAGCCGGATCAGCAGCACGAGAAACTGCCGGATCAGCAGCACAAGGAGCAGCAGTACAACGGCAACGATGGGGTAAGTAAATTTAATTAATTATTTAAGTGAAAAATAAATAAATAATTAAAATGTGGCCGGCCTTCACGCGGCAATAGGGGGCGCTTTGCACCCCCTTCATTTTTTAAAATTAAATTGATTTTTAACTTTCTTTAATTTTTTGATTTTTTATTATTAATTAATTAATTAATTGTGGGGGGGGTTGTCCCGGTTTGAGGGGGGGAAATATGGTAAGCGTATCTAACAATAAACTGGTGGAGCGACCGCTCCGCCAGTCTACGGTGTCACAATGTGACATAAAGCACATTTGTGACACCCTAAGAGTAATTGGTGCCAGCAGAGAGGCTTGCACTACTCTGGTACTGCATAAAATATCGCCACTGCTGCGGAGAGGTGAGTCCCCACCAGGCAGCGGAAGGGCAGGTTGAACGGGTCATTTTGGGGGGTGAGATTGGTCGGTCAATCCCCCTTCCCGGGCCTGGCCACCATTATATGGCTCTCAAATGTGTGCCATCGGGGCAGCTGGCGCATTACTCGGGGTAAAGGGACAAACATTACTTTATCCCAAGGAGGCCTCTGGCTGTGCCGGGACAGGCACAATCCTGGTAAGGATGCAGTGGGTGTCTAATGAGCGCGAACATGTCCTGCTAGACAGGATTGTGCTGTAAATCTAGCATTGTTAAAATTGAGTATTTAGTCAACTAGGCATTTCACCCCCTAAAAGGACTTTTCTGATGTTTCATGTTTAAGTGGATTTCACAGAAATGCAAGCATGACAATACTTTGCATAGCATTTTTTAAAAGTGTGCAAAACGTTTCACTATCTTATCGGTGTAATCCTTATAAACATACCCGTAAGGTAAGAATTATTATTCCCATATTGCAGCTGAGGAGTTGAGAGGGAGTGATATGCTGAAGGCCACTTAGTGAGTTCATACTAGAGGTGAGATTGAAACCAGGAAATGCCAGATTCATCGTTAGCCTGTTAGCCAGTATGCTACACCAGCACTCACGACTTCTCCCAATGAAGGAATTCCTGAAACAGGACACTTATCTGGGAGCTGCCAAATGTGGAGGAAACATCTACCCGTTTCCTTGTGCTTGCCTCCTTTAAAATGTCCTGCAATCTTTCACAGAACACAGGAGCTGCTCTCTCATTTAGGTCACATTCACAGCAACAGAAAAAGACAAAATATAAATTGTCTGATTAGCATAAAGTTTCAGGTCCAAGAGACAACAGGAATGAGCAAGACCCTTACCCCTGCATAATTTATTTTATTTATTTAAAGAATTTCTACCCCGCCTTTCTCCCAACAAGGGCAATCAAGGCGGCTGCAATGGGTCTCCTTGGACCTGCACTAGCGTTTTTTCTAGCACAAGTATGAGGAGAGAGAGGTTGAAGGGAGGCTGCTGCCAGCGGGGATAGGATCCGGCATGCACCATTGCTGTTGGATTCACCCTCTCCTGCAGCCTCCCCACCCCCATCCTCCCCCTCTCCACCCAGTTTCGCCCCATCCCTGCCTCTCCCACTGGCTAGCCTGCTCCGGCGGGTGGCCAGCTGTCCAACAACGTAGACGGGAAGGCTCTGGTCTTCCCGCTGGTGCTCCGGCAGCACGCGAGTTTAGGCACTGCCGAAATGCCTTTTCCAGCTGGCACTGACTGCTTTATGGCAGTCAGTGCCAGCAGAACATGAATTTTGCTGCTGCCCGGCCCCAATAGTATTAGACTGTAAGTCTATGTCTCTTTTGACTGAAAGCAAAGGTTGAAGTCTAAGACGCCAGCATGAATCCAAATATGTAAACTGATACTATGTAAGATGTTAAAGTCATTTCAATGAGATCATATGTCACCCTTCACCGTACATAGCATGTGCACCATCAGAGCTCTCAGTCTTTGTGGTTGTGGGACTGGCTATCCCCTTCCAGCGAATGAGTGGTATTGGTATGGGTCTATCACGATGCATTTTAGGGTATGTGCATAATGTATCAATAAAAGTGCTATGCAGACCCCCTATCAAAGGCCTTTTGTGGACCAGTTCAGTAGAATAGCAAATGCTTTGCATGGAGAAAGGTCACAATTCAATCCCCAGTATCTCCACATATGGCTGAGAAAGACCCCTATCTCAAACACTGGGCAATCACTGCCGGTCAGTGTAGACAATATTGAAGAAGACAGACCAGAATTGGTCTGAATCAGCTTCTGGATATTCCTATTAAATATCATATAAGCTGTCAATCATCAATTACTCAATTCAATGTCTTTGTTGTTCATCAATTACTGTCAAATCTCAAATATTTCTGCATCTCAACTATCAGCTACAGTTGGCTATTTCAAACAAAGATTATTGGATATCGAATACAGCTATTAAATATTTGGAGAAGACTCAGTCTCAAAATTTTGGACAGCTGGTTATTTTCTGTATTTGGTTGGCATGCATTTTGGAGCATCAATACATTCAAACCCAATCAATGCCCTGAAATAATTTTCTTACCAGTTTCTTAGAAACCACTTCAGTTGGTCATATCATGAAAGCTGCCAACTTTTTCAGAAGTAGCACTGAAAAGTACATCAAATAAAGGGACAGATGCAATTCCCATTTACATTCAGAAGAAAGCGACTGCTCAAACCATATTTGAAGTTCAAGGCCTTCTATGTATTTGACGACATCTTTCCCAGAGATGGTTGCTATGCTGATGACGAAAGACTGAAAGTCATGCAGAATACATACTCATTCAGCTGGACAAAAGATCACAGGGAAAAAAAACAAGATATACACTTGTACATACTTGAGCTCACAATGGGGCTCTAACTGTTTCAAAGCTGGCTGCAGCACGGGATACTGACACATAGCAGAGGGTAAACGTGAAAATTAACTTGAATGCTCATAACATTTGTTGATTTCAGGGGACAGGAATGATTTTCTGTCAAAGAAAGTTCTTTAAAAGTAAGCAGAAGGAGTCCATTTTACCCTTCTTCTTTTTTGAAGCAGATTATCTATTCAGGCTCCTGTTGTGTTCAAAAACAAACAATGACTCTTTTGTAGAATGAAATCGGTTGGCGGGAGAGTGGACACGATATCATTACACTATATTACATGTCATTAAGAGGCAAGTGGGATTTAAGCGACTTGTGCTTGCTTATCCAAAATAGTTTCAAGCAACTGCACAGTGAGGTTTGAGGCTTGTACGTAAAACAAATATTTGATCCAAAATTGAATGAGAGCCTTGGGCTTGTGGAGAGCTAAGGAGGGGGGGGGAGCCTGAAAGGAAAGAAAAATAGGTCCGAGCCACAAAATGCTGATTTCTTTCCATCCCACTGCTTGGCAATCAGGATTGTGTCAGGAAGCCATCTGATGTCACCTCATCTTTCCACAGATTTATTAACAAATTCTTACTTTTATAGGTTCAGATTTTCCACTTTAGTCAACTCCTTTGTGTCAATAATGGGGCACATATTAGTAGAGGAATACTTTCTACATACCGGTACCTGGAAATTTTGACCGTTGGCCATATATGGAAGCAAAGAGCACGGAATGGAAGGAGAAGGAGTTGCAATGGAGGCATATAGGTGAACAGAGATGGGCACTTCTCACCAATCTGGTGCCTAAGGTGACGGCTTCAGTTGGCCTCATGGAGGAGCCAGCCCTGGGTAGCTGGATGATGTTATTTATGCCTGAAAAGCCACTTCAGGAGGCAGAGAAGCATCACTTACTCCTTTACCTATCACATTGCCCTAGTCCAAATCACACCCCTTTTAGATTTCAAGCGAGCCAACCCACCTTTTCCCGTGCCTGTGAAGGGTTAGATGCAGGGCCCATGAGAGGGGGAGTAAAAGGGGTGTATTGTATCTGTGCCCATGGTCAAAAAAGGAGGCCTGGGAGCCAAAGGAGGGGGCCCAGAAATTTCCTGAGATCTCAGCTGGCCTCATGGAGAGTGAAAGACAGAGGCCGGGCCAACCGGGCGGCCTGGTCTACTGGACAGGTAGACCTGGGTGCCACACATCGGGAAGCCTGGTAGACCTGGGCTCCAGAGAGTTTTCTGGCCGTTGCTGCCCCATTTGCCCCCTCCCCCTTTGAGAAGCGGCCCAAAAGAAACTTTGTACCCCCTGATAAAATTCTTCTCAGAGGCCCTGGTTACCTGAGCCCAAGCTCTCCTATCCTGTGGCCTTTTAGAAGTCTTGCTGGAAAGAAGGCAGGAAACTGCACTCAGGTAGAAGTCCAGGAGACTCGCTGGTTGGCTGCTGTGGCATGCAATGAAAGAACCCAAAGTTCCAAAGGACTGCTGCACAAATGAGGGAAACCAGCAACCAGGGGTGGAAGCAATCTAGGCATGATGGTTGCTTGTCTTCTCCCTTGAGAAATCAGTTGGGCCTTAACAACAGAGCAGGAAACCAATACACAGAGTTAACAAAAATGGGGAAACTCTCCTTGTGAGAGAAATAAAAACTGAATAAATGCCTGTATATGTACGTGAAACCCACATTCATAGGAAGCTGCCTTATAATGTGCCAGACCATTGGTTCAATTAACAAACCCAGTACTGTGCATTCTAGGTGATAGCAGCTGGCCAAGATCCTAGGTAGTCGTCTGCTCCAGCCTTTTTCAACTGGACAGGACTGGGATTGAGTCTGCATGTAAAGCATATGTTCTGTCATCAAGCTATGGTCCTTTCCTTGAAGTCCCTGCCTTGGGAAAACACAGATTCTAGTGACTTCAACCCTTGTGCATTCCAAGTGCCCTCGGGAGAAAGGCGGGCTACAAATTCCTAAAATAAAAATAAATAAGGAGAATCCATGGTATTTGTGGGGGTTCTTTTCGACCACCACCCCTGCAGATACTGCAGTGTGAATCCATTTATAATCAAGGGAAACAGAGATGCTAGTGACTTCAACTCTTGTGCATTCCAAGGAGATCTTTCCTCATGGGGTTTCCAATGTGTATTTGGCACAGTACGCACAATTTTATTACTATGGAAACTCGTAACATGGAAGGATGGAATTGAGGACGTCCTTCCCTCTTATCCTCAAATGACACAAAGCAACTTCTCAGTGCTGATCAAGCTGATGTGTAATTCATAAATACAGCATGGCTGGCCCATGCAGTTGGCACCAGAAAACAATGCTTATTCGTTCCAAATATTCGGATATGAATGTTAATATGTACAAGTGCCAACTGAACAACTTACTAACTATTTAAGATGTCATAAGTGGAGTTAATTTAATTATTTTGACCTGTAGCATTAACAGAAAACATGACCTACTTGGCATGTGTTTTATTTCCTGTAGTTTATTAATTGTAATCCTAATGTTCAATGTAGGGAATCTTCTATCTGACGTCACTAGCTTGATTATTCTGCTACTTACTGTGTTCACTGTTACGGCTCATAGAAACATGAATGTACGTTCGGACCTCGGTATCCACAGGGGTTCTGTTCTGGACATCCCAGCCCTCCACCCCCCTGTGGATACCACAAATCCACATATAATCAAGTCCACTGTAGAAACCTGTTAAAAAGATTTTTTGAAGTGCCCCCAAACTCCCAGGCTCACCCCATAATCAGGGGAGTTATGATGGATTGGGCTGTCACAGCCCAATCCTATACTTACCAGCCATCATCGTCGTGCCTGTTCTGATGGCACTGATTGCCATAAAGGAGTCAGCGCCAGTTGTAAAAGGCACTCTGGCCAATCCAGGTAAGATGGCAGGAGGGTTGGCGGGAATGCAGAGTGGGGAGGGCATAATGGGGTAATTATGGGGGCAGGGGATGGGTGGATCAGGTCTGGAAAGGGGCAGGTTTGGCGGCAGTGGTGTCTGCTGAACCCTGACCCCCTTCCCCTGCCCTATCCCACAGCATGGGTCCATGTGGACCTACACCAGCTATTTAGCTAGTGCAGGTCTGAGTAGACTCTCCCCCCCCGTGCATGGAGGCTTACCCCTGGGTAAGGGGAGGGGATGATTGTTACCCAGAGGAGACCTCCTGGACTGGCCCCCACCACAGGATTCAGTGGTAGCCATTTTGGTGCTGCTGCATTGGCGGGACGATGGCGACAATAGGATTGGGCTCATAGTTACTCTTCTTTGAATCCACTTGAGGCCTCAGAATTATGTTTACTTATTTTTGTGACAGCACAATTCTATGCATGTCTTCTCAGAATTAAGTCCCATTGTGTTCAATGGAGCTTACTCTCAGGAAAGTGTGTCTAGGTTTGCAGCCTTGGACTGACAGGAAAAGCAGCAGAAATATTTAGAGGAAAAACATGCTATCTTTTAATATTTAATTTCTATTTTAATTATAAATATCATATAGGTATGTGTTCATACACACTCACACAAGCACACAATTAAATAGAATACAGTACAACATATTTTATTTTTATTTTTGGTTGTACATTTTGTTTGGTTTTTCATGACATACATTCTGGGGTCCACATACAAAATTTTCACCCCCTAGTCTCAAATGGCTCATAATATGGCCTATCTTTTCTTGAGTTAGAATTCCACTCCTGAGTAGAATCCACCATTATGGGTTGTTTCCTGATTGCTCCCATGCAGAGGAGGTAGGCATACAGGGTGTGAACTCTGACTGAAGCTATTCCTGCAGATTTTTTTTCTTCCAACATGACATAATTCTCCTGGGACGCACCTCGCGTCCCGGGAGTGTTTGCCCTGCTCCGGGAGGGGTGCGTCCAGCGACGCTTCTCCTCCGTGATTCCGGCCAGCTGATTAGCTGGCCGGATCACGTGGTTTAGATGCCGGCACGAGGGAGCTGCGCGTTCCCCATTAGGTATCGTGCCTAAAAGAGTCGCTGGTGAATACAGACTTATTCACCATCTGTCTTTTCCGCACGGCGCCTCCGTCAACGATGGGATACCGGAGGCGTTGGCCTCGGTGAAGTATACGTCCTTGGACGAGGCAGTCGCGATTTTACGCGGCTGTGGAAAAGGGGCTCTGATGGCGAAGGCGGACATCGAATCCGCCTTTCGCCTGCTGCCCATCCACCCAGAGGACTTTTGTCTGCTGGGCCTACAGTTCGAGGGCAAATACTACTTCAACCGCAATCTTCCCATGGGCCTGTCGCTGTCGTGCTCGCTCTTTGAGGCGTTTTCCACGATGCTGGAGCATGTCACAAAGGAACGGGCAGGGATTTGGTCAGCGGCGCATTATCTGGACGACTTCCTTTTCATGGGAAGGAAGGGGTCCCGCGAATGCCAGACGCTGCTGGACACATTTATCTCGCTTTGCGGCGAGTTAGGTGTTCCTTTGGCACGGCATAAGTTGGAGGGGCCCTCCTCTAAACTGACCTTCCTAGGAGTCGAGCTTGACTCCGTGGAGCAGTGCAGTCGTCTGCCCGCAGACAAACTGCGCCGGATGACGGAACTGATTGAGCAGGCCGTGGGGGCGCGCAGGTTGTCGCTGCAGGAGCTGCAGGTACTGGTGGGCCACTTGAACTTTGCCTGCAGGGTGGTCGCCCCCGGCCGGGCCTTCCTCAGGCGCCTGTGTGACGCCATGACGGGGGTCCGGAGGCCACACTTCAAAATTCGGATTTCCAACACCATGCGTGAGGATTTGCGCATGTGGTTGGCTTTCTTGCAGGGGTTTAACGGGGTTTCCTTCTGGCGCGCTGAGCGCATACTGAACACCACGCTCGAAGTTCATTCGGATGCGGCGGGGGTGCGGGCTTTGGTCTGTACTTTCGGGGACGCTGGTGCGCGGCCCCCTGGCCGCCGGCTTGGGTCAAAAGCTCGCTGGTGCGGGATCTGACCTTCTTGGAATTGTTCCCCATTGTGGTGGCCACACACATATGGGCAGAGGAATTCCGGAACGCCACAATCCGTTTCTGGTGTGACAACCAAGCAGTAGTCTTTGTTGTTAACCAGCAAACATCACGCTCGAGCCGGGTGATGCGACTGGTGAGGGCCTTTGTTCTTCAGTGTCTGATGATAAACGCCCTGTTCCAGGCGCAACACATTGCAGGCTTGACCAATTCAGTAGCGGATGCCTTATCTCGTTTCCAGGAGGAGCGTTTCCGGGAATTAGTACCCGAAGCCCGCCTGGAACCGGAGGTGATGCCTCAGTGGCTCTGGCAGCTGGGCTTGCCAGAGCCACACGGCTGATGTGGTCTGCCTTGGCCCCATCATCCCGCGTCAGCTATGCTGGTAAGATCCGGGTCTTTCAGGACTTCAGGATGGACTTCCCCTTGCCCGAGACATGGCCTGTATCTTCGGACCACCTTA
Source organism: Plestiodon gilberti rubricaudatus (assembly GCA_026170595.1). Taxonomy (NCBI): domain Eukaryota; kingdom Metazoa; phylum Chordata; class Lepidosauria; order Squamata; family Scincidae; genus Plestiodon; species Plestiodon gilberti. The sequence goes on from JANXHW010000002.1 coordinate 47,452,617, forward strand.
TTTGTTTCATACTCTACCTGTGGGACTGCGGTTTGGCGATAAGATCCATCACAGTATACCTAGCAGCCATCGCATTTCATTCCAAGGCCTCGGGATTTGGTGAGGCCACGGGGAATTTCCGGGTTCGGAAGACCCTGGAGGGCCTCTGTAGGGCAGCTCCGTCAGCACCGGATTGGCGGCGCCCGATCACCCCGTCTATCCTGGGTGGTCTGAGTGGTGCTTTCACCAGTTGTTGCGGGTCGGTTTACGAGGCGGCCCTCTTTAGAGCAGTGGCTTATGTCATGTTCTTTGGTGCCTTCTGACCCGGTGAAGTTTTGGCGTGTTCCAAGCGGGACTCGTCCGGGAGGACGCTCCAGTTTCGTGATTTGAGGTTCGCGCCTTCCGCCGCCCGGCTTGCCCTTCGCAGGTCCAAAACGGACCAGCGTGCCAAGGGGCTGATGGTTTACCTTCGCAGGGTGCCGGGGCTCCACCTCTGCCCCGTGGCCGCGCTCGACGCATATCTAAAGCTTCGCGGTGGCCAGGAGGGTTGGCTGTTTCAGCATGTGGACGCCTCCCCATTGACCCTATTTCAGTTTAGGGCAATGGATCAGGGTGAGTATGGGCTCCACTCTTTCAGGATCGGCGCGGCTTCGGCTGCAGCCTCCCTGGGGCTCCCGGCAGCCGCCATTCAGCAAATCGGCCGTTGGCGGTCCGGGGCCTTCAAGGGTTATATCAGGCACTGATGGTCGGGCGGTGGAGCCCAGTTTGTGGCCGCGGTGTCGGCCCCTCCCTCCGCTTAGTGCCTGGGGGCTCAGTGGGGGCCTATTACCCAGAGTGGGGGAGGTTATAGCGCCTGGAGGTGCTTGGCCTGTTGCCTGTTGGCTTATGTTGTTTGTCCGTTTGTGGGGCAGTTTGGGGTACTTACCTTTCTTTTGTTTTGTTAGATGTATACAGCCCGGCTCCTGCGAGGATATTGCTGCTCGGACATTCCATCCTATTTTGGGCCAGGAAGAGGGCCGTCGCCACCAAGTTGGGCGACCAGCTAGGGCTGGGCAGCGTCGCATCGGTTTGGTGGGCCGCCAGATGAGGCCTGCTTTGCGGCCAGCTCCTGCCTCTCCTGCTGCAGTTTCTTGAAGTTCATCCCCCGCCCCAGGTCTTACTCCTGCACCTTGGTGAGAACGATCTGGACCAGAGGTCTTCAAAGGCCTTGAGGCTACAGATCCGTAGGGACTTCCACACAATTAGGGCTTGGATCCCAGGAGTCCGTCTCCTGTGGTCCAACATGTTACCTCGACGGGTTTGGAGGGGGGCATTACATACCCGGCGGTTGACCTGACCCGCCGTAAAGTCAACACATACCTGGGGCGGGTGGTGCGTGGGTGTGAGGGCGCAATTGTCCCGCACCCGCGCATACGTTACGATGCAGCATGGCTGTTCCGTGGTGACGGGGTTCACCTCTCCCCTATGGGGGCGGACTTGTTCCTTGCATACCTGCAGAGGGCCTTGTTTACTTGCTTGGTCCAGTGGGGCTGGGTGATCAAGAGCTAGGCTGATCACCCGATGTGGCAGGCGGCGTGCGGATAGGGGTAGGCAGGTGGCTAGGGACTCGGCGTGCACCTGGAGATCGGCAAGGTCAGGTGGTAAGCCAGGACCGCTCATTACGACACTGTTACCCTTGGGTCGGTGAGGCTGGCTGGCTGACCACCTGGCTGGAGCAGGGAGGTACCATCATTGGCGTAGCTAGTATGGTACCTGCACTGCTCAGCTGACTTCACCTTTCAGGGTTGGCTGTGATAGGCCCCATCGGGCGGTGACCGAAGGGGCCTGGAGCCTGGGTGTTTACATCAGACAAGTAGGGGGAGGTAAACAGCTAGTGCTGTTTTCCCCCGACCAGTATCTGCATGCACAAGGGGGTGGTTAGATACCCCTAGATAGTTGTTACCTTTGCAGGTCTTCATATTGTTAAAAAATAAAGTGACCATTCAATCCAAAGAAGCGTTGACTGGCGTATTTATTTCCGGGGTATAAGGGTAATGTCTTTATATCAGGGAGGCCCTGTTAAAATCTCCAGCATGACTTTAGTAGTTGTCTGGAGACAGATGCAGCTTCCATTGGCAATCCTATATGCATACTTTTGGTACTACATGAATTTTAAGTTGCAGAAGGTGCAGGAGAAGGAGTAAGACAACATTATGTATATTGAATGTGCCTAATAGCCCAATCCTATCATCAGGCTGTGCTGCCAGAACTTGCATTCTGGCACTGCACACCAACCAATGGCATCGCAAAACGCAACACTCTATAGCACACTGTCAGGCTGCTGCCGGAAATGATGAATGGTGCTGGCCAAACAGTAGTAGTACCCTCCTTGGATCCCCTTTTGCCAGTTGTTCAGCAGCAGGGGCGGTCCGTGGGTGGGGGTGGGGGTGGGGAGGATTCCTGCATTCCATGGGAGGAACCAGGAGGTAGGGAAGGGGAGGGGGTGGATCCAAAGGCCTTATGCCAGACCTTATCCCCTCTTTTTAAAACCTCTTTGGCCCTTTTCCCTCCTCGAACATACACCACCAAAATAGATGACCCATAAATGCCTCCAAGGCTTACATGGAGATAAGTAAAAATTATTTTTACTTACCTCCCATTTGCCTCCAGTTCACTCCCCACCGTAGAATGCAGCTTGAGTCTTTTTGGCACAGCTGCATTTGCGCTGGTGGTGGAGGGTAGGATTGGAGCCTACGTGAATCTGCAGTTAGATTCACCTAGTAGCTGGTTAAGTTGAATCTGCTGTGCTATCAGTTTTTACACACTGTGTTTGTTACATAATAGAGTGACAAGTTAGGAACCCAGGCTTTGTGTGGGTGGATGCGTGTGTGTGCATTTGTGTGTGTTCCCTTTGGGTTGCTTGTAAGATTTCCAGCAAATATCTTACAGAGAAGTTAAAAGAGAGGAGCTATGGACCCATAAGTAGGCTTACCATATTTTGAGATGCCCAAACCAGGTCAACCCCCCCTCCAGAATTTTTTTAAAATATTTTTATTTCCTGGTCTTTTTCCTTCTGTTTTTTTTTTTGGGGGGGGGGAAGTTGCAGGTGCAGAGGGCCTGCTTCCCGTGCATTAGCACAGGCAAAAATTTTCAATTAACTAATTATTTAGCCCCCCCCCCATTTTTGCCTCCTTGCTGGTGCTGCTGCTGCTGCTGCTGGTTGTGGTCCTGCTGCCGCGTGATTCCTGGTGAGCCAGCCAGGACTACTCTTGACCACCCCCTCCTCCTCCTGCCACCGCTGCTCCAGCTGCTTCACAGATGATTTTAAAAAGGTAAAAAGTTTTCCTGTCGGACATCTTGGATCTCGTGAAATCTCACGAGATCCAAGATGGTGGTGCCCAAATCTCGTGAGGGCGCCTGGGGTCCCTTTGGGGAGAAAGTCGGGATAGAAATATTGTAAATAAATAAATAAATATGAGGCAGTAGCACACTGCTTCATGTGCTCTCACGAGATTTGGGCACCGCCATCTTGGATCTCGCGAGAATTTGTGAGATCCAAGATGGCCAACAGGAAAACTTTTTACCTTTTAAAAATCGTCTGTGAAGCAGCTGGAGCAGCGCCCCCCCCCCCAAAAAAAGACCAGAACTGCCCTGGTTCCTGGGACCAGGCCGGGATCAGGCTCTGGAAACCGGTGCAGTCCCGGTTTTTCGGGGATGGATGGTAAGCATACCCATAGGTGCTGTCTCCTACAGTGTCGAGCATTTCACTGAAAAGGTCTGAATTTGACCATGTACTTGGAGACTATAGCTGCTCTGTGTATGTGTGTATGCGTGTGTTTCTTCACTCCAGAATGATTCTGGCAGCCACTAATCTGTCTGAGAGTGTGAACAGCTTTAAACAACATTCTGGAATTTCTCTGCAGGGCCCTTCGGCCAAGAATATTACTCTTTTACAGCAAGTTTTTCCACCGCCTCCCTTCCCAATTCTAGCAAGACCCCGGGTCAGCTAGTACCGTACAATGCAAGACTGTTTTGCCACTAACAACGCTGGCAGTTCCGTCTTAGGAAGTGAGACTGTGAAGTCTTCTATGTTACTAGTGTCAGAGTTCAACTTTGTTTGAACAGCACAGGCTTGGGGACCTTGGGAAATGCTGCTGTATGTCTGCCTCTTGAGGAATCTCCGACTTGAGATTGAAATTTACATTGCCTTGTAATGGACATCCTTCCCATATCTGGACAAGTATGTTAATCAGGAGGAAACCTCTATGTTTTGCCACACAGCCCTCTGGCAAGAGCACGGAACAAATAACACTCTATAGAGGAAGCAATTTTCATACTTAATTTTTTTTTCTTTTCATCTTTGCCAAATGCTGAACTGTTATGAGGCACACAATAACATCACACAGGCAGAAAAAGAAGGGCCTATATAGTAATGCGATCAAAGCCAGGCTGAATCCTGGGACTGACGCCTTTAAAAATTACAAAGTTTCACAAGCCCTCATTTTGTCTACTGCAGACAAAAAGTGTACACAGCTGCTTACTGTCTTTCAGAATACCATGTCCACAGCTTTTAAAACTGTCTATTAACACGCATTTTCACATAGAGAAACCTTGATTTTAAATCAAGGGTGGGGTATGGTCAGGGGCAGCACAACCTGAAACGCTGCCTGATGTCAGCTCAGGTCCCTCTGCTAACCCCCCCCCCCCGCGGACTCTTGCCATGCTCGTCACACATTGCCTTGAAACCCAGAAGTGTGCGACTGGAAGACCCCAGGTCAGCTAGTACCATACAATGGAAGACTGTTTTGCCACTAACAATGCTGGCAGTTCTATGACAAATCCCAGGAATGATTTGCTTTGTGTTTGAGTGAGGGTGAAGAAGGATCTGATTTGCACCCACTCCAGTGCGAAGCAAATCATTCCTGGATTGAGGGAGGGAGGCGGTGGCAGCAGACCCAGGGTGAAAGTACACCAAGTCTGCTGCCCCACTTGGGCCCCGTGGAATCTGCTGCTCGACACAGCACCTTCTAATCCCATGATGGCGAACCTATGACACGTGTGTCACAGGTGACACGCGAGGTCATTTTAGGTGACACGCCAGCGTTTCCCCCAGGGCCCCGACACACCTTACATTTTCGCAGGTATTACAGGCTTGTCTTGAACATTTAGGACAGGGATTTTGGCAGACCTCTTTCAAATTATTATCTAGTAAAACTCAGCAACAAAAAAGTCACTAATTGATGTTAAATAAAATGCAAAGTGTTCTATAGTTGTTTTCAGTTCAGTTCAATTCAAAATTACTATTAAAAGTAGCAATAGTCAAAGTACTATTAAAAGTTGGGGGGGGGGTGACACACTGGCAGAGTCAGGCATTTTCAAAAATGTTGATACACCAAGCCCAAATGGTTCGCCATCACTGTTCTAGTCACTTCATTGATGGGCTTTTGTTTTGTGTGTGCCATTGTTGTGATGCAGGTCAGTGGCTAAGAATTGCCTGTGCCGCTGCTTCAGTGATCGCCAAAATGGTGGGAGTCTCCTTCCTATCGACTTGCAAGCAAGCTGTCTGATCTCTACAACTGCTGTGCTTACCACATTGTTGCTCCTCCTGTATAAATGATCTTCCACCACTATTTAAAGGTTTCACATGAGAAACCTTTTGTAGTAAACAGGCCTATATCTTTTGGTTTAACTCCATTTTGATTCTCAGTCTTTTGGGATTCTCTGCCTGCTTGTTGCAGTGCCTTGGAGATTGGCAGGCGTCCAGCAACCATGAAGTTGCATTTTTTGGTTCTATCCTGCCTCGGGAGTCTTATCTGTATGGGAACTGAGTTGGTTAGTCATTCCCTCATTATTTCAACCACCTGTGTTAAACATCATGAGACTCTTTCAGTTGGGAGGGGGATGAGGAGTTTGAACGTGTGTCATCTTTTGATTGGTCAATTGTCTTTGTCCATCCCCTGATCCCCAAACGTGTATTTAAACCGTCCTTTGAGAATCCATTTTGGAGCATCTCATTTTCACTTACTGCCTGTGTGTTATGGTGTTTTGTGGAATTGGCTTCCTGGGCTGAACTGCCCTGATGCCTCCCAGTCAAGCCTGGCTGGGTGGGCCCCTGCACAGCATCCCTGCCTGGGATGGCTGAAAACCTTATTCCATCTTTGGTGAGTTCTTTAGGGAAATGTTAAGCTTAGGAGTTATCTCTTTTTTGTGTTCTGTTCTGTTCTTCTGTATGTTGTATGCCTTATGTATTTAGCAGTTTACTGCCTTATTTATTCCTGTGTCTCTTCTATGACTTTTGCATAGTCTAAATTAAATAAAACAACTCTATTTTATACACTGTGGTTTTCCTTTGAACCAACCCAAGCTAAATCCAAAGTCTACGCTGGCCACATGCTACCCTGTTCTCTCTCACGTTGGGTCATTTGGACTGCCCTTGGTCAGGGAGTCACTTGACCCACGGTCCTGTACTCTGCAGCCCCCCCGGAAGCTAGGGTTTGGGGGGAGCTAGGAGGCCCCCAGCTGGTGGCAGTCTACCGTTGTCCCCCTTGTTTTGGGGGTGCCCCCCTCCTTGTCCAGGTTGGGGGGAAAAAGGAGCAAGGGGGGAGTGGCGCACGCCGGTTTGCTGGCCTTGTTCTGTGCTGGACTCAGGGTGGCCATAACCCCCCCTTCTCTACACCTTTGTCTTCAATGTTTGACATTTGGAAGGCTGAATTGGAAGGCACATATCTCACAGCCAGCATGATCCTCTCTATGCTTAGAACGGCGGAGCGTGTGCTCCGCTGCTCTAAGCTGTTGCAAATGTGCTAAAGCATGTTTGCGACGACTGTGGAGTAAGTCCTCACTCCGCCACCCTCTGGACGTGGTACCTACCGGTGGAAGTAAGTCCTGCACCGGTCAGTGCAGGGGTGGGGGGAGTGCGGAATGGGGCAGCCCAGGGGGTGACCATTGGCCAGCCCAGGCCGGGAGAGGGCGGGGATATTGGCGGCGAACTCTGCCAATATCCTAGGCCTGTTCTCGGGCCTGGCCGGCCTTACTCCCCCACCTTGGATTTACGTCAGCTTCATAGCTGCCGTACATCCAAGGAGGCCCATAGGGCCCCTGCCGCTTTGCACCCGGGGAAGGGAACGAATGTCCCCTTCTCCCAAGGTGCTCCCGGGCTAGCCACATATCCCTTTAGGTTGGCCACGTATCCTTATGCAGGATTGTGCCATAATTTCAATTTAAACCTTATTTTTCTGCACTTTTTAAAAATACCATATGAAAACAGTTCCCTGTATTCAATCTCTCTGAAACTTTTCATATATTACACCGTAGAGTGATACAATGCTTGATGTACTCATGCAATTTGGTTGGGAAACAGCAAAATAATAGGCAAGGGACAAGAGGGTGGGTCTCCCCTGTGAAAACCAAATGGATTTTCCAATTATTAAACCAAACTTTGGGACTTCGGCAACAAGTCCACCACCTGTTTCCCATCTCTTGAGATGTAGATCTTGCAAAAATCACTATCAGTTTTCTTCTTTTCAGATGGTGACCATTCACCATGCATTGGGGGGGGGGTCATGGCTCAAGGACAAAGTATGGAGAAAAGGGGTGGGCATCTTAAACCTGAGGTGTATTAGAATACAGTACCATTGGATCACATGCATGTACAGTATATATATTATTTAGTCATACACATGTTCAAGGTCAATACTCTTTGTAGCTTTGGGAAAAGCTAAAAAAAAAACACCCTTATAATTTGAGGAATTGTGTTCTGTTCCTGCTTTTACAATTCTATAACAAATACACAGAGTGCTTTGTAACCAGGAACCCTGAAAATGTGACCACTTTGTTTTCACGTTTAAAACATCTCACTAGCAAGGAAGTGGCTAGGCCTTGAAAATCATGACAAGGTGTTGTCAGATGTTGTTCTCTATACACACAAAGGCTCGTTGTACTGTGCTTCTGATTCTAATAGCTTGTCCTTGCCACGGAGTGCTTCACTCCATTTATATTTCCCCACCCCGTTTCTTTTCAGCGATGTTGCCATATACAGGTAAACATGTAGCACCCTTCAATCATCGACTCTCTCAAGTATTTTTTCTATTTTCACGTAGCCTTGTAGCCATTTCTGCCTGATTTTCGCACTCCATACATTTGTTCGCCATTCTATCCTCTGTTTATCACATGTGTATCTCAGCTTTTGCCTACATGGTTTATAAGACCTGAATGGAAAATAGCAAACATATTGCCATTGGTTCCTTTTCTTTTTATCTCTTCTTAGTTTTGCTGTTTATTGTTTTCATTGCTCATACCATGCTGTCCCTACAGGCTTGATTGGGCTTGAGTTTGTCCTTCCAGGAGCACACAAAGGCTTAACTGCACCTTAATTGGAGAAGTTCCTGAGGGACAAAAGGCCTGGCAGGGTGTGTGCTGTACCCAGGCTCTGGTCGTTGATGGGAGAGACTTCTTGACACAGGAATCTGAAAAGATTGTCTGGTGGCCTGGCCACTGGGCAGTTTGAAACTTAATTTATTAGGCAGCAGGACTTGTGCTTGCAGCAAAGGATGGGGCACCAAAATTTGCAAGACCCTGGAGGAAAAGAGAGAAATGGGTGTCCCGCAGCGCTACAGCCTTCCTTCCCCGTAATGTTTCCTTAATGAGCATGATCTAAGAGTTTAACATGGCATGGCCCCCTTGCAGAGCAGAGTCCTGCCTGGCTCCCAGAAGTGCCAGTCAGAAATCAAAATGGAGCTTGGTTAGACTGTGTACGTGTTGGGGAAAAGAGGATGTTTATAACACTTTATAATGTCATTCCTCTCCCAACACTACTGGATGAGGGAGTATCCTTTGCCTGCCATTGCATGCCAAGTCTGCTAGGTAAGCACCTGAGTGGTGCAAGGACTGGCTGGGGAGTGGGGCTAGTAAGCTTTTGGAATGCTGAGCCCTTTCTCCAGCAGTCCGTTTCCTAGGCAGCATCATGTACTGAGACCACCTGCCTAGTAGGAGAGCCTAAGATTAGCTGGTCACTCTAAGGGTTGGATAGGATTTTTTTACTCTGGCTCTTGGCAGATGATATTTTTTACATACCCCCAGACTGTCTCTTAGGTGCTGTGTTTAGCCAGGATGGTCATGACTGGCAGGTAGAGTGCAGACAAGGATTAGGGATTTGGTGTGCACCCTGAGGTAACCAAGATTCTGAGGGAAAACCAGAACCGATCTGAAGAGGCTCTCTGGCTCAGAGATGCAAGCCCCTTGGATTTGAAAAACAAAGTCTATCTGAAAGGCTATCAGGCCTGTGATAGACTGGTCAATTCAGCTGCTTCAACCACATTTCAAGGGGTTGGTGTTGAAAAGCTAGGGTCACTGGGAAGCAACCTCAGTTTGGAGCCAGGGTGATGATGCCCAAAGGAGAGGAGCTCCCCCAGGGTAGGTGCCCACACTAAAATTGGAGAGATGTTTTGTGTAGTTAGGACCTACTGCAATGCAGTTGTTGTTGTTGTTGTGATGTAATAAACATGGCCCATTTACCCAAAAGCTTGTCTTGTATCATGTACGTGTGTGAGGGGGGGGAGGGATGCCAGAACAATGCTCCTTTTGGAATGCTCAAACGTTATACTGGGTAATGTGTAGTGCAGCACCAGAATGGAACCTATGATTGCGTTCCAATAAGATACACAGCATATCTTCAGGCTCACCAGACAGCGACAACTTCAGTATTACGCCAATATCTGCGATTCAGACTTGGCAATTTCAGTTTTAAGACTGCCAGATGCTCTGTGTTTTTTCACAGGCAGTAAAAATCTGTTTTAATATTTTCTGCCATATGAAACATCTCCTTGGTGCATACATGGGTTGATGGGCAATTCAGTGGTTAAGCTGCCAAGACATCAAGGGCAGCGTGACGTTTTCATTATGGGTTTTTTAGATGGGCAACTTCTGATTTCTTTAAGTGGGTCATCAAAGTACCACTGCTCCACTGCAAGCACAAACCACTCTTCGAGGAGCTGGACTGGTACAGCAGTAATTTGTGCCAGATTTCTCCAGAGGTTCATGGTTTTGAAAGCCGAGTCACAACAGTGCTGCCATTGATGAGAAATGCTAACCAGAGCGAAGAAGTGGAAATGGTTGGAACAGCTGCCACCTGTTCTGTGACTGATTGTGCAGAGGTTTCCACAAAACCCATCTCTCTTCTGGTCACCTTGTATTCTCTGAATCCCCTAACTATCTTGTCATAAAATGGGTTCATTGCCAAGACCTGAGGAAGTGCTGAAAATATCAACCTCTAGTTGCATTGCAAATATGAATGAGTGCAGAGACACAGAACTGTAGCTGAGGAATATATAAAGTTACCGTATACCAAAGCCAGGCCAGCGGTCCACCTAGCTCAGTATTGCCGACTTTGACTGGTAGCAGATCTCCAGGGTTTGAACCAGGGTTCTCTCCCTGCCCCACTAGAGACTGAACCTGAGGGCTTTCTGCATGTACAGCACATGCTCCACTACTGGGCTTCCAGGTCTCTCTGAAGCATTTCTCTTCTAGATCTATGCTGTAGAACAGGGTTTCTCAACCAGTGGTACTTTGGCCGACTGCTGGTGGTACTCAGACCACCCAACCCCGTGCTCCGATGTGGTGCTTTCGGCGCTGTGTTTTCACTCCCGAGAGGCTCCTGCCTTTGGCCGAGTCTCTCAGAAATGCTGAGAAGGCTCCTCCCACCCGCCCAGAGCCTCCTACCTTCATTTTCTGGCCTCAGAAAACCTGAAAACCCGGAAGTAACTGGCAATGATGTTATCGCCAGTCACTTCTGGTGGTACACAGCAGGAGATTGGTACTTGGCTGGGAAGGGGTTGAGAATGCCTGTTGTAGAATATAAATGCTGCCAATTGGACTATGTGGGTTGGTAGGGAATTGCACTATGTGGGTGGGTAGGGAATGTGAAAAAAGGCCAGCTGTTGGCGCAGTGGGTTAAACCATGAGCTGTCGATCAAAAGGTCGGCAGTTTGAATCCGCGACGGGGTGAGCTCTTGTTGCTTGGCCAGCTCCTGCCAACCTAGCAGTTCCAAAGCATATTAATGTGAGTAGATAAATAGGTACCGCTTGTGGGAAGGTAAACAGCGCTCCGTGTTCCAGCCGCATGCTACGCGCTGCAGCAAGGAGAGTCATGCCGGCCACATGACCACGGAGGCGTGTTCGGACAACGCTGACTCTTCAGCTTTGAAATGGGGATGATCACCACACCCTAGAGTCGGACACGACTGGACTTAATTGTCAGGGGTCACCTTTACCTTTTAGGGAATGTGAACTGCTGATAGGGGATGTTGATGTCGATGTTTGGTTTTGAAATGTTTTGTTGTGTATTATATTGTCTCTGTGTTTGTTTCTGCCAATAATTCCGAGCTGTGTCCTTTCAGCACAAGGCTTGTACTTTCCTTTGTCGCTCCAGAGACACATGGGGGGGGGCAGTACCATGAGGAGGGGATGTGGGCAGAGCCCATTAGGGGTTGACAGTGAAGAGCCTGCCTTCTTAGTGAAGAGGTGGTGGCTTGGAGTCAGGGTTGTAACGTCTGCCCGGGCAGTCCTTAGGATGTGCCCCGCTTCAGCGCTTCTCACATGCATGTGTTTCACCCTGACTGAGCCTGCGAATCTCCTGTTTCTTTCCTTTCTGTATCTATTTCAATAAAGTGGCCCTTTTCATCCATATATTTGACTCATGTGTTTATTGGAGCGTGCTAGAGCAAAGCTTATGGTATGGTATGGTACTGCCAATTGACATCAATGAGAATGTGTTGTTAGTTGTACAAAGACATGGAAGGGAGATATAAAGAAGGCTAGTTGGTGGAAAGTTTCATTTTAAAAAAAAACCACTGTTCCCTGTCCTTTGCATAGTTTTAGTTTATAATCGCAATTACAAAAAAAACTGTGTCATGCTGGGATCCCTCAAGTTCTCTGCTGGCTACAGCAGTATCCCAGCATGGCACATACTATAGCTCATTTCTTAATTTTATAAGTACCCTTTTCTTGCACTTACAAGACATTTTCAATTTTTTGTGGTTTTGGATATTAATAGTTGGCAGAAGGATACTGAATGGAAAGAGCTGGTTTTATTGCACAGCGATTGCTTCTTTTAAAAAGATATTTTAAAGATACTGGCAAGGACAAAGTGTCTTTGCTTGTTCAGGCTTCAAAGTCTCTTTACCATATTCCAAATCACTAGAGCTCTTTTTTTCCCACCTGCATCTCTTCAGCAGCAGTGGACGTTTGAGGACTTGCTATTTCAAAATGTTAAACCTGTGCACACAGCATTTGTTAGCTACTTCTTCATACTAAAGAAGTGCTAATTGTTCCGCTTTTTCCTAAGATCTTGGAAGACATGATTGCTGCACAATTAAGCATGCTAAAGCTCAGTTGCTTTCAATGGGACTTTGCTGCTAAAGTGTGAGCTTAAGTACCATTGAGTCATTTCAGACAGACTTCAAGCATACATATCTTACTGAGAACTCTGCCTAGATAGGAAACTTCTCTGCTTCCAGAAGGTCTTCTAGCTTGTAATGAACAATGTTGCCTGCATGGGCCAGGTTGGGCACAGGATCAGCTCACCACAGCTTAGAAGTGAACACATGAAAACCTTTCCAAGGCACCAGGACTTACAGTCGTTTCCCAAAACGACTATAAGCCTAATGGCCAGGCTTACCAGATCGTTGCCGGGACAGGAGCGGTTTACCCTTAAGGGGGCGGGGTGTGGGGGGGCCAGAATGTGTCGCGTTCTGGCCCCCCCACGCCCTGCCCCCTTAAGGGTAGACCGCTCCTGTCCCGGCGACGATCTGGTAAGCCTGCTAATGGCTATGTGGATAGGACCTGACTCTTTTCTGTCACCTTGACAAATTTTGTTAATTTAGTTGGGGCAGGTAATTTAAAAATAAACACATGCACATCCACACAAACATTTACAGAAGGGATATAGACTTGCCGTCCTTTGATGGAAGCTATTCCTGAATATTTCCTTTTCAAATATGACCTAATGCCGTTACACCAAAAAGACCCTGTTAAAATCTCCAGGATTGCTTTCAGTAGTCACCTGAAGATCAGTGCTGATTCCAGGCCAGTCCTGGAGGGTTGGCAACCCTGCTTTCAAGGATGTCGATGTAGACTACACCTGTAGCAGAATGAAGTGGTAGACTCCTGAGGTAGTAACATGGATTCTAACATTTGGGGCTGCAAGCAAAGGACCATAGTATTTAATATTCCCCTATGTTAATTAAAATAAATTCCGCAGGAAAACTAGCATAATAGGGAGTGGCTAGGGGCTAGAATATTTTCTTAGCTATGCTTGTATTTTTACCTGCAAAGAGTTGTTTTATATAGGGGAGCATTCCTACCTGTAGTCTGAAGTGGTATAGTCCATTCCATCCCCTCAGAAATCTGATCCTCATTTGATCTTGCACATTGGTCTCATTTAATTGGAAGTTGAAGACTTTGGAATGATGGGAGAAGCAACACATTTTTGCACTATCCAGATGACAAAGATGAGGGGGGAACATGCTGTAACACAGTGGCATCACTACCATGTGGCGGGGGGGGGGGCTAGCGACACCACTACTGTAACAGCCAGATACACCTTTTTCCGTTTTCTGATTAGTGCTGTGATGTGTCTGTGCCCAAATTATATGCTAACTTTACAATTAATACCTGGCTCTGACCTACTCAGGGCCAACAGAAACAAGCAAATGAGTGCTATAGAGACATGGGTCCAACTGGAAGCATCCCTTTTTTTCTTTAATACAGCTGAGCCAGCAGGGTACAGGGTGATCCTTATCAGAACCAGGGTCTGCAAGGAGTGAGAACATTCATTCTTTGCACACACACAATTATATCTGGAACCCATACCTTCTTTGAAAGAGCAGCTTGCTTCCATAGCAAAATTGCCATCTCAGGGCAAATCATCACTTCAGAAAGGTAATTTTCAGAATAAAAATAACTTGTGGTGAAATAATGAATTTCCATTTTTCCAACCCCAATTCTGACCAGGAATGCCTCACCCCAACTGCATTTAAGGAAGAAAAAGAGGTACTTCCAGTTGGAAGCATGCCTCTATAGTACATATTTGCACACTCACGTACCCTGCCTCTAGGCAGCAATCCAATATGTTTATTTGGAAGTAAGCAGACTCACATAGGGTGGCAACCGTAACCACTTATTTGTTTCAGTGTAACGCCACCTCAGAAGCTATCCTAACTTTAGGATTTATTTACGTAAATGGAACAAAACTCTGGGTGAGCTTGATGGGAAGGAACCTGGCAGAAGTTTCCTCACACAAGTCAGCTAATACAGCAAGTCCTCTTGATGTGTTGGTAAATTGTTCTGAGGTAAAATCATCTACGGCAGCAAAGCATTATTGTGTCTCTGCCATGGTGCTTTTTTTCTCCCCCTGCTCAGCTGACACATCCTGCCATCCTCCTTTCGCTTCATGTAATTGTGTTGTTGATGATATTATTTAGCAAAACATCTTCCAGAGAAACTTGTCTAAGCATTGCAGCATGGCAGGTGGCAAACGGTTTGCTATCCGAGGAAGGTTAGCGTGCTGGTATTTGGGGGACTGAGCAGCTTGGGAAGTATTAGTGCCAATGAATGAAACTGAAATGCGGCTTAACTAATACCTGCTATTGCTTCAAACTCTCCAGAGAGAATCGGTGTTTAGGGTTATTTTCTTTTTAAAAATGTAAAAGTGTTATTAGCCAGATTTCATCACTCTGTAAATTACAGAAGCAGCCGCCTCCTTAGAGAACACAGAGCTCCTTAGCTCTCTCAGGCAGTAAATAACAGTTTGCATTGTGTTATCTGGAGAAATAAAATATTATGCTTTCAGATTTCTGCATTCAGCTGCAGCTTTGCACCGGGTTTAATGTCTCTTTATTTTCCATGTAAATGGATTTTCAAAATTGTTTCTGTGGAAAAAGTGAACGCATATCTTTCTATTTTTCCACTTAATGTTATTGAGCTGGCGTTTGAGTGAATTATGAAAAATCAAGAACCGGAGACCTACAGGCCTGCAGAAGTCCATTGTACAGTCAGAAGCAATTTTTGCAGAACAATGAGGGAAAATCCAATAGATCAGAAAATGTGTACCGAAAAAGGCAGCAGTACTTTTTTTTATTAATAATTTAGATCTCATTTTCATCTTAATTCCTCATATTTTGTTGGGCTTTGTCCCCTAACTGAAGCGACCTCTGCTTGAAAAATTCCTAGTAGCATAAGCACTTGCTGAACTTTAAAATCTTACTTTGTTACAATGTAATTTTCCACAGAATCTGCAGCAGATCCCAACTCAGGCAGACTGGAACTCACATTATACCATATAAATATCATAACCAGCCTGCTATTTACTGGTAAGAAAAAAGGATAATTTATTCTTTAGTAGGTTATATCAGAAAGATATAAGGACATATATCTTACATTCTGAAACAAACCTAGCCTTTGTTCTCTACGAAAAGTGATTTATTAAAATAGAAACTTAAAGAACCAAGACAGCTACCCTAGAAAAACAAACTGAAAATGCCATTAATGTGTGCATCACAACCAGCTGATATACTTTCCACTAATCTCTTGCTCCCTCTGTGAATCTTCACAAAATAATGTATATCTTCTCACACACAAAAATTAGAAAAAAATACAGCCAGACTAAACAAGCCTGGGTTTCACTGAAATGAGTCTGTGAGAAAAGTAACTTTACTCTTTGAGTCTTGCATTGTGAGGAAGGGTTAAAAGGGTGAATGGAGACCTTTTCTTTCCAAGCCACCCCACCCACCACCCACCACAATGAATGTAATATGGACAACTAGCACTGGTCTGAGATGTTGGAGCTGTTTCACCCCCCACCCCACCCCCGGTTTCCCAGGAGCTACTTAAGACCTGCTTGCCCAAGGGAAAGGTAGAAGGTGAGACGTCCAGCTGAGAGGAGGACATAATATCAGAGGCCAGAATCTGTTTTATCTTTTGCAATATTTGATGTTGATTAAGTATTGTAAATTTGTTTACAATACTTACTTGAATGTCAAAACAGAAAGGTGGCATATCAATGTAGTAAATGAATTATGTGGCTCCCCATGTTGTACAGTACAGTGACTGACAATGCTTTGGCCTAGTGTGTCAGGGACTCCAGGGCCTAAACCAGTATCAGAGAGGCTACAGTCTAGGTCAGAGGGGCACTATAAATGATGCATACTCAGGTCTACGAGTTCTGTTCAAGCACAGAAGGGAACAGTTATGCAACCATTTGGTTGGCTGGCAGTATGAAGCTTCTTGATTGGTCTGACCTAGTATAAATACTAGAAACATGGCCTTCTGCCTTTGCCTGGTCAGTGGCGTTCCTACACCCACCCCCAATGGGGGGCCGCCGACACGACACCCCCCACATGATGCCACAAGCCCCGCCCCTGGGGGCGTGACATCATTTTCATGTGCTGCCGCCGAATTGCAGCGGCGACGCAGTGCGAAAACACACACACACACACGCTTTCAGACCCCATTTCAGAGACAAACAGAGCCCCGGCAGGTGGGTGGGCCAACGTTGTGGCCAAACACGTCTACAAGAAGACAAAAAGCAGCAGAGGGGACGACGGATCCGGAGGCAAGTACACCCCCCTGCCAAGCGCCCCCCCCAACGACGCCTCTAAGCGCCCCCCCCCAATGACGCCTCTGTGCCTGGTCAATGGAGTAATGTCTTTTGCTTTCTGTACTTCAGTCTTAGGCTTCCTACTGAAACAACTTTCTTAACAATCTGTGACAGGTGTGGCCAAACCACTCAGGAGCCGCATGCAGCTCTTTGACATATAATGTGCAACTCGCGGAAATATGTTGGCTGAGCTCCTTTTTGCATCACAATATAAAAGGTAAATATTTTTTTTCAAGCTTTATCATTATTTATCAAGTGTAAACTGAGAGCCCACTGAATTAAAACATAGTTTAATGTTCATGGTGAGTAAATATATTTAAGAATGTAAATGTTTCTTAAATATTGCAGCTCTAAAGCATCCCTCTTGTGGCTCTCAAATATCTGAAGATTATTGTATGTGGCTCTTACATTAAGTACGTTTGGCCACCCCTAGTCTATGAGCTACATAACATACCATCTAGGGAGGCCTATATTTGGGTATGGCCCCTGAAAGTAAAGTTCTTTGTACACCCCAATGGGAAAAGCTGAACCAGTAATCAAGACCACAACTGAAATGAGTTAAATGGTTTACTGATTTATGGGAGAGATCACAAGGCTTATGCAATTATGAAGCAAATAAAAATAAAAGTGAAATTGACAATGCAAACAACACAAAATAAGTAGTAATCAAGCTGTGCAATACAGCAAAAGCAAATAATACTATTTTGCCCAAAAGCCCAACTTAATTCTTCCTGCTCTGTACCTGAAGTCAAAAGCCCAAGCCCAAGCCTCGGTGAGAGGGAGGCAGGGGATGCTGGACTGGAGTGTTTGGAGTTTGGAGGGAGCATTTTTAGATAGTGGATTGACTGGGCAGTGAGGTAGTGACTGAGAGTGGTGTGGGAGTGTGTGAGATCCTAAGGTTGTGTAGTTAGGAAGGAGGCTCCGCTGAAGGGCTGTGTGTTTGTCACCTCGAGGGAGTCTAGGGGAGGGGCGGGCGGCCACCATTAGCAGAGTGACGGGTCACAGAAGATATGGCGGTGGGGGCTGGGCAGGCCGTTTCAGGAGAACGAGGGTCAGTCACAGGCAGACTGTCCCTCTTTCTGGCCGTTCTCCCATCCCTCTGACCCTTGGCGGTCTGGGCAACAGTCCCCTGAGTCTGAAACTGCTGCTTTTGAACGCCAGGTCAGTCAACAATAAAATCTGCCTAGTCCAGGATTTAATCCTGGATGAAGGCGCTGACCTGGTCTGTATTACGGAGACCTGGTTGGATGAGTCGGGAGGGGTAAGTCTCTCCCAGATGTGCCCATCAGGTTTCCGGGAATTGCAGCAGCCACGACTACAGGGGCGGGGAGGTGGAGTTGTGATAGTCTATCGTGATACCATCCGTCTCACTGGGTACCCTGTCCCGCGGTCCACTGGGTTTGAGTGCCTCCATGTTGTGTTGGAAGGGCGAGACAGAATAGGGATTCTGTTGGTGTACCGCCCACCATGCTGCCCAACAGTCTCCCTGCCTGAGCTGACCGGGGTGGTCTCGGCGGTGGCATTGGAGTGCCCTCGCCTATTGGTGTTGGGGGACTTTAATGTCCACGCTGAGGCCCCGAGGACAGCCGCGGCTCAGGACTTCATGGCCGCCATGGCAACCATGGGTCTGTCTCAGAGAATATCTGCCCCGACACACGATGCGGGACACACGCTGGACCTGGTGTTTACTGCTGGGCAGGTGGATGGTGATCTGGATGTGGAGGAAATTAACATCACTCCTCTGTCATGGACAGATCACTTTCTGGTGGGATTTAGGCTTGTCGCGGCTTGTCGCCTCCGCAGTGGTGGGGGACCTCATTCTATGGTCCGCCCCCGGAGGATGATGGATCCGGATGGATTCCTGAGGGCTCTGGGGGATTTTCCTGTTGCCAGAGTCGGCGACTTACTCAGCGCCCTGGTTGACCTCTGGAATGGGGAAATGACCAGGGCTCTGGATCTGATCGCTCCTGAGCGTCCTCGACCAAGCCGCAGAGCCAGAGCGGCCCCTTGGTTTACTGAGGGGCTGCGGACGATGAAGCGGCAGGGTAGAGGCCTAGAGCGACGGTGGCGGAAGACTTGTGCTGACTCCGACCGGGCACGGGCTAGAGCTCACTTCAGAGCCTATTCTGTGGCGGTGGCGGCAGCTAAAAGGGCTTTCTTTTCTGCCGGCATCGCGTCCGCGGAGAACCGTCCAGCTGAGCTTTTCCGTGTGGTCTGGGGCCTGCTCCATCTGCCCCCCCCCAGTAGATGGGGCGGAACACACGGTGGCTCGCTGTGATGAGTTCGCAAAGCACTTCATGGACAAAGTCAATCGGATTCGGCATGACTTGGATGCCACGTTAGCAGTATCTAATGATGTCCCTGAGGCACCTGTCTGTTCTTCTTCCTGGGATTCTTTTCAGCTTGTAGAACCTGACGACGTGGACAGGATTCGTTGGAGTGTGAGACCGTCTGCTTGCCCGCTTGACCCTTGTCCGGCATGGCTGATTAGGGCTGCCCGGGTGGGGCTGGCCGAGTGGACCGTGAGGGTGGTAAATTCATCTCTGAGAAAGGGGGTGTTGCCGCCGTCTTTAAAGCAGGCGGTGGTGCGCCCCTTCCTGAAGAAACCCTCCCTGGATCCCACTATTTTGAACAACTTCCGGCCAGTCTCGAATATCCCGTTTCTGGGCAAGGTGATCGAGCGGGTAGTGGCGTCTCAGCTCCAGAGGGTCTTGGAGGAAGCTGATTATCTGGACCCATTCCAGTCTGGCTTCAGGCCGGGGTTTGGGACAGAGATGGCCTTGGTCGCCTTGGTGGATGACCTGCGCCGGGGAGTGGACAGGGGGAGTGCGTCCCTGTTGGTCCTGCTGGACCTCTCGGCGGCTTTTGACACCATTGACCATGGTGTCTTGGGTCGGTTGGCTGGGTTGGGGCTTGGCGGCACCGTTCTGAGGTGGTTCCGCTCCTTCCTGGCTGATAGAACCCAGAAGGTGGTACTGGGGGATGCTTGTTCGGCACCCTTGCCCTTGAGGTGTGGGGTGCCACAAGGGTCAATTCTATCCCCCATGCTGTTTAACATCTATATGAAGCCGCTGGGAGAGGTCATCCGGGGTTTGGGGTAGGGTGTCATCAGTATGCGGATGACACCCAGCTCTTTCTCTCCTTTCCACCTGACTCCAAGGGGGCGGTCGATGTCCTGAATCATTGTCTGGAGGCAGTTGGGAGCTGGATGGGGGCAAATAAGCTGACATTAAATCCTGATAAGACAGAGGTTCTTCTGGTCCAGAAGTCTGCGACTCAGGTACTGGATCATCGTCCTGCTCTGAATGGGGTTGTACTCCCTCTGAAAGAGCAGGTCCGCAGCTTGGGGGTTCTCCTGGATGCGCAGCTGCTCCTGGATTCCCAGGTGGCAGCTGTGGCCAGGGGGGCTTTTGCCCAGCTTCGGCTGGTGCGCCAGCTGCGACAGTACTTGGATCGTGCAGACCTGGCCACAGTGAACCATGCCCTAGTGACATCTAGACTAGATTACTGCAATGCGCTCTACGTGGGGCTGCCTTTGAAGACTGTTCGGAAACTGCAACTAGTGCAGAATGCGGCAGCCCGGGTGGTTGCCGGGGCCTGTCGGTTTGACTCAGTCGGACCACTGCTTCGGTGGCTACACTGGCTGCCGGTTCGTTTCCGGGCACAATTCAAAGTGCTAGTTTTGACTTTTAAAGCCCTTAACGGCTCGGGTCCAGGGTATTTGAGGGACCGCCTCCTTCCTTATAATCCGACCCGTACTCTGAGGTCATCAGGGGGAGCCCTGTTAACTGTGCCGCCATTGACAGAAGTGAGGGGGATGGCGGCACGGAATAGGGCCTTCTCGGCTGTGGCGCCCCAACTGTGGAATTCCCTCCCCTTGGAATTAAGAACGACTCCCTCTTTAGAGACCTTTCAGCGAAGCCTTAAGACGTTTTTATTTAGGACAGCGTTTGATGTCTGACATGGTGGGCTGACCTTTTTAACAAATGGCTTTTAACATATGTAAATGCAGGTGACCCACTGGGGTTGTTTATTTTAACTTAAATTGTTTTAATTAATTTTTAAATGTGTATATATGTATTTTAATGTGTTGGAAGCCGCCTTGAGTGCCCTCGGGAGAAAGGCGGGGTACAAATTCTTTAAATAAATAAATAAATTAAATAAAAGCCAGCTAGATCAACTTCAGGTTTGAAAGTCACACACACACAAACACCCCAAAAGCAACCCAATGAAATTATGCCCTGAGCAATCATATACAGGACTATGCTAGAAGTTCCCTAGTTCAACCCAATAAGCCACCACCACTAAGTTAAAGGAAAATAATCAACCCGAACAATCCAATCCTATGCAGGATTGCACTGCTGGCTGTAGCACTTTGCAACAGCGGGACAGAGTTCTGCTGTTGCAAAATGGCTGCCAAAAGCACATGGAGCACTCCATCGGCAACCATTTTAGGAGCACTGTAGCAAAAGGCAACAGCGGTTCCCGTCCATCGACAAATGCTGCCACAACTGCCAAACAGGAAAAATAGCAGTGGGTGCGGGGAGGGGTGAAATGGGGTGGGGAGGGCAGAGGAATGGGGGCAGGGAGGCTTTGGGAAGCAGTGGGGAGGGCGGAGGAATGGGAGCAGGGAGGCTTCGTTATGGGGTGGATCCAGTGGTGATGGCGAGCATTGGATCCTATCTCCTCCATCAGAGCCTCCCTGCCCCCTTTCTCTCCTTGGACTTCCACCAGCTAAAGGTGCAGGTGCGAGGAAACCCATTGTATAGCGGGAGGCTTATGGAGGGGTAAGGAGATTTAAATCTCCTTTAAGCCTCCCAATCTCCCCCCCCCCCGTTGGATACAGCACACTCCTTTTCGGCGTGACTGCACCAGTTTGTGGGGGGGGGAATAGAATTGGGCTCCAAATGAAAGTTTGTCCATAGACCTTTGTTGAGAACATTGTTTTTATTGGACAAGGAACACCAGTTAAGTCAAAAGTGGAGAAAATATCAGAATAAAATAAATCCATAAGGGATTTATTAAGAGGTAAAATAAAAGTGTGCCCATGGGACAGAGCACATCCAACTTAAAAACAAAAATGACCAAAGAATGGGTGAAAAAGACAAAAGGTAAAGCACCCTTTTCCTTTCATGGGTATTTCATTCTTGTACCCTTTCAACTTCACTTCCTATTCCATTTTTAGTGCTGTATGACTTTTCCCCATCTTTACAGTCTATAAATTCCATATTATGTGTTTGAGTTAACCAGTTATAACAAGTGACTCATTTTGGACACAATTTGACCTTAATGAAGTCCCCTTTGTTGTCAGTATCATTTCAAAAATATCACTGTCTGGTTTTCTCCAGGTGCCTAATCTGCAGAGCTGAGCCTTTGCGTTCTCCACTGCCTGTTCCCATGATATCAGAAGGCCACATTCTTAATGGTCCTATTGTTCAAGACGAAACTATTATCTGTGTTTCTCTCACAGTCAACTTAGGCAGCTTCATTTGTGCCAACTTCAGTTTCTCTTAGCTGGGGAAACTCTAATCTGTTAGCCGGAGTAGGCTTCCTGATCATACTTCTGCTCAGGAAACCTGCTCACTGCTAAAGCATCAACAGCCCAATCTGTTCTGAAGGAGTGCACACTGCATCCAATTGGGGGGGGGGGGGGGGAATCAGAAGTCATCCAGAGATCAGTAAAAGAAATTGCTTCCCTCTGGGTAGGCCACCTGGGTGTGCCAGCTGCTAATGCTCCTCTTTCCACTCTGTGGATTCAGAAAGAAAAATGGCGGAGAAAAGGAAGTGTGGAGGAGAATAGGCTCTAGCCCACCACTCTCCCTCTGCTCCCTGATGCATCTTGTGGGGCCAGTGTGAGATACAGGAAGCTGGACTAGATGGGCCTTTGGCCTGATCCAGCAAGGCTGTTCCTGTGTTCTTATGCTCTCTTCCACACTTCTTTCATTCCTTTTCTCTCTTCCTTTTGATCTCATGGAATGGGAGGTTAACAAGGTTAAGTTGTTAAGTTAACAAGCATTAAGTAAACAACATAACAGAGCCCAGCGTGTCCCCAATGAAAGTTCACTGGAGGCTAATTGATCATTTCTCTCTTTCTTTTGACCTCATGGAATGGGAGGAGAAGTGATGGCAGGGAGGATAGCCTTGCCAATCTGCTGCCTAAGGCAACCACCTCAGTTGGCCTCATGTCTGGATGGACAGACCCTGAATAATTAAAGAGGACTGCCCATTAACGAGATTAAAAGCCATGGTATATTATTTAAATGAGATGTTTATTTCAAGTGGAATTAGAAGACGTTTCTTCCGAGTCTCATTGGATTTCTTCAGGTTGCGAGCGATAAGGCAGTTTACCGGCAGATGGTGGCTCGTTAACTAATGTTAACTTAACAACATTAGTTGTTAACAAGCATTAAGTAAACAACATAACAGAGCCCAGCATGTTCTCAATGAAAGTTTGCTGGAGGCTAATTGATCATTTCCTCAATCAAGAGGTTACCCACTTCCAACCACCTGGTGCCTGCGCTCCTCCATTGTTATTTAAACGGGCAGCTGCCTGGCACAAGCCACCATCTGCCAGTAATCTGCCTTACCGCTCGCAACCTGAAGAAATCCAATGAGACTTGGAAGAAACGTCGTCTAATTCCACTTGAAATAAACATCTCATTTAAAGAATATACCAAGGCTTTTAAGCTCATTAATGGGCAGTCCTCTTTGATTATTGCTGGCCATGAGAATTTTAACTCTTATTAGACCCTGAATACTTTACATGGTCAAATCTTCAGTGAGTAAAGAGGAGTAGAAAAGAAAGTTCCTCACTAGTGCTCAGTAGCTCACAGCTGCTCTCACTGTGGTACAGCTTTTTCATCTTCAAATGAACTAAAACCCTGCCAGTGTTTTATTCACAGAATAGCAATAGAGCAGGGATCATTTGACAACTGAGAGAACACTGCACATTTGCAGTTGCCAGTAACTAATTCCAACATTATTTATTTTTGTTCTTTCCTGCTAAATTCCTCGTGTAATCAAAAAGGACTACAATCCTGCAGGAGACATATGGTCAAATATTTTTGGTTCCTTCGGTATATATTTCTCTATGCCATGACAATACAAAATTGCCAAAGAAAATAAATAGAAGCACTTAAATGGTTCACACGAGCACACATATAAGGCTCCTTATAAATTAGGCTGACAATAAGCAATTTGAAGAAGGCTCATAAAAGTCTGAAATGGCAAGAAAATAGGAGAATAACCTCCTTCTTGTCTGTCTGTCTGTCTGTCTGTCTACCCATCCATATGCATACCAGTTCTTCAGGGAAAGAGAAAGCAGCAGAAGCAATATAACTAGATCTCCCAGTTTGTTATAAAAAAAAAAAACCCTGTTTATTCAGCATTTTGCTTCCCCCCTCCCCCCCCCCTAGGCAGAAAGACGACTAAGGTTAATTTCAGACCATTTTTAGGTAACTGCTGGGCTCTGCTTCTTTATGGCAGGCCTTCACTCTAATACTATCCTGATATCAGATGCTTTTCCATTTTTCAAGAGCTGGCATTCTTTGGACATCACCAAGCCCTGCATGAGAAATACCAGGTTTGGGGATATAACTGACCTGGCAGCCCTAATGAGGCCACACTGCTTTGAGGCTTCCCCATCACTATCTTCTTCCTCACATTTCAAGTCAGTTGTGAAAGGAGAGACCTGTCACTGGAAAGGCCTTAGGAAGAGCTAGCACTTTGTTGGGACCATTGCAAGCTTAACCCAAACTTTGTTGGCATTTTCAACTCAGCCCATAATAGGCTCTGGGAGTAAACTTCTGAGCACCAAACTGAAGCCCACAAATTGTGAGATGCAGCACTACCACCACCAACAAAAACAAAAACAAAACAGGGATGTGGCAAAGTTCCACATCTCCAACAGGATACACCATGGGACCAGGGTTCCCACTAAGCTGCGAGGCCGTACAGCGCAGAGCTAGATAACCTGGAAGTTCGGCGATGATGCGTGAGCGACAAATGTCCACAGATGCAGTCACAATGCTGCACAGCAAGAGAAAGTATACTGGGAGGGACCCCTTATAAGGAATATAGAGTGAAACGAGTGCTGGGGTGGGTGGAAAGCCATTCCAAAGTGGGTATAGGACCTATTATGGTCCAACAGGTTCTGAAACCACTGTGTAAATAAGTGTAACCTCTATGACAGGAAGGGAAGGTGTTTTTACTCCCATATTTATCCCTGAGTCCTAGGGGTTTCATGGGTAAACATTTAGCACAGCTTTCTGATTTGTTCAAATCATTTGAACAAATCAGAAAGCTGTGCTAAATGTTTACCCAATCCCCTCAGATCATGGGTGGTATCAGGTGTGTGGGCCTTTGGTCAGAGCCCAATTTAGCCAACCACTATCAGAGGATCCAGCCAGCCAGGCCAACCCCTGAATCTTCAGTATTGGTGGCAACAGTAGTCTTCAATGCACCATCAATGGGTGGACAGGAAGTGTAATGTGGGGCCCAGTGCAGAGCTTGGTGCCCCAGAGCACCCAGCATTCTGGCACCAGCACTGCCTCAGATCCAGCAGGCAAGGTAAAAATGCACTCCTCGTTGAAACATTGATATTGCAATTATATTCTCTGTGCCAGATCTGAGGAACTGCAGACCCCATTTTGGGTTCTGTGCAGGGATGTGGATCAAGTCTCTGACTCCAAGTCTCGAGTCAAGTCTCAAGTTTCTGGGTCCAAGTCTCAAGTCAAGTCCCAATTCTTTGCCCCAAGTCCCGAGTCTTTGGTTACGAGTTGCGAGTTGCGAGTCCCTATCTATTTAATGGGGAAAACGGGTTGAAACCTGAGTAAATTTTGAGTCATTGTAAAAGGCTCCAAGTCTCGAGTTGAGTCTTTCGAGTCTTTTACAATCGCCGAGTCAAGTCCGATTCAAGTCATTGACATGACTTGAGTCTTACTCAAGTCCGAGTCAATAGACTCAAGTCTACGTCACTGGTTCTGTGATCCTCCTCAGAGTTTTGGCAGACCAGAATATAATCACTCGACTCTTGGGCAAAACTCCACAATGGGGGAACAAGATCGCTACATCCATCTTTACTAAAGCAAACCAACAAATCTACTGATGTCAAAGGCTTGGAAGAGAGTATAAGTAGGCTACCTCAGCGGTTTGTAGTATTTGGTTATATCTTTTTGTTACACCCATCCTCCAAGGAGCCTTGAACAGCACATGTGAAATTTCTAAGTAGATTTTCATCCAGGTACTGAACACCCCCATAAATACTTAGCATCAGAAAAGTATACCAGGCACCTTCTCAAATGTTATTTCAGATTTAATAGTGCTCACTAAAGCCAAAAGAGAAACACACCACACATCTTCAGTACATCAGGATGTTTTTCCATAGTCAGCTACAACACACTGCAGCCCATCCATGCTTGTGGCAGAAGACAGACCAAAACAAAACCTGTTTGCACAAAAACCAGAATAGTACTATGTTAATCAGAAGCTTAAACAAAAAAAGTATTACAACAGTATTTACAAAAAGGGAAAAGAAATTAAAGATAGGAAAAAAGTTCTTTTTTCTACATTTATATTAATATACAAGCAAAGCGAGATCCCTTTACAGCCTCCTTTCATTTGCAAATTGCTCTCAGTTGTACAGAAGAAAGTTTGAACAGTTAAAAGATGGCATCAGTTATGCCTTCTTCTGTTGGTCTTTGCTAGACAGACTTAATACCTCCTAAAGTTCATTATAAATTTATATGGTAGTGTCTAGTTATATTATTAATATTCACAATGATGCTGCTTTTATAGATGCTGATACAATGAATTAATTAACAAAGTATTTCTTCAAAATACAGGAGGCATGTTAAATCCATTTAAGCTACTCTGTCGAAT
This sequence comes from Plestiodon gilberti rubricaudatus, assembly GCA_026170595.1. Lineage (NCBI taxonomy): Eukaryota > Metazoa > Chordata > Lepidosauria > Squamata > Scincidae > Plestiodon > Plestiodon gilberti. The sequence goes on from JANXHW010000002.1 coordinate 47,479,105, forward strand.
ATAATGCTGGGCCAGCCTTAACCCAAACAATGCAGCTACAGCAAGCGGTGAGAGGTACTTAGGGCACAATCCTATGCTAGCACTGTGCAGCAGGGCTGCACGGCGCCCACTGCATCCAATGCTAGGAAGCAGTGGACTGGAGGCCTCCATGGGGCAAGGGAATGTTCATTTCTTTACCCCAGGTAGAGTCCCTGCTAGCCCTATGGGGCTAACCTGGCACAGACCTCAGCTGGTGCAGACCTGAGCGCGACGAGGTAAAGGCCCGGGAAGGGGGATAGGTTATGGCAGAGGCCTCCCCTGCCAGTCCCCTCCCCCTCCCAACCCCCCTGTCCTCCCCTGCCCTATTATGCCCATTCTCGCCCTCTCCCAGCCCCCGCGCCTGCTGGCACAAAACTTACCTGCCAGGCAGCGCTGTCAGTGGGATGCAGCGGCGGCGGGAAGGCGCAGGTCTTCCCGCCAGCCTGCTTGCTCTCCAGGTGTGCAGACATGCCTTAAGTCACGTTTGTGACACTCAGTGCCAGAACTCATATACTATAGGATTGGGCTGCCTATCTTCTTCACAGACTCTTGGTGCGTGTGGATCTATTTTTAAGGAACAGCAAAGGGCAAAGAAATTATGAAAGACTTGACTTACCTGGGGGCAATGGAGGGTGTCACAGTGCCACAACAACCAACACTATGTGTGGGAGAGAAGACAGTCCTTCTGGACTCTCCCCTCGTGTGGTCCCACCTGCTGCCACCAAGCGGAGATTTTCTTTTTCATAAAGCTGCCTTCACTAACCAGTTTTATACCTTGGAAAACCTGTTTAGTAAAGTATCCAGATGCTTACTGGTTGAGTGGAATGGACTACTAGGCATGGAGCACGAACTCCATGAGGAAAATATTACTCAGAAGTCAGGGTAAGTAAGCAACAAGAATAAACTTTTACTAGATACTTTATATGAGGGTCAAATAAACAAACAAGGAAAGCACAGTTTCCTTCAAAAATTACCTTCCAAGAGAGCTTTAGGGAACAGAAAATAAATAGGGATAACTGCATCCAGCTGGCACAAACTAGACTTGTTTCCCTACCAGTCAGGATTCCGATAAAGAAAAGGTCCATCCAGCTTTTGAGTTACTTGGGGCCTCTCTCCAGGTAGCATTGGCTTCCCTTGATTCTCCAGTTCTTCTCTTCCCAGCTTCCAAGATCAAACTTTTGGGTCCCCCGTCTTAGCTACAGTTTACATAAGAAAGAGTTGAGCTTCTCTCCCACATTTGAACCAATCTGATTGTTAATTCTAAGCTTACATTTCCCCAGAAATGCTTTTTGCTCACCTGTTCCTGAAACCCTTTCTTCATTTTTTTTCTTTTCTATTTTTACAACCCAATCTATTGGACTGTTCCGCTGCTGGAACTAGTGTTCCAGTGGTGGTAGATGCTTACAGCAACACAAAATGCCTTCCAAAAGCACACAGAGTCGTGTGCTTCTGGGCCGCTGCTGCAAATGGCAGGAAGGACCCCATGTATAGTGGTGGCGAAGAGGAATCCCACTGACGCCTGCTAGTCAGCAAGGTGGGTGTAATAGGGCAGGGGATGGATGGAAGGATTGAGGCAGAATGGGGCGAGGTGGGGCATGTCAGATATAGAAGGAGGTGGCACCCAGCATGGCTGACTTAGGCCAGATGCTATCCCCTCTGACATGCCCCCTTCTCAGAGCGTCTAAAAGGGAGAGAATTAATAGTGTCCTCAAGTTATACCCAGATGAGGATGTTATTAATTATTATTATTATTATAAATATGTTTTATGTATATGTTTAGAATGAGAGAGAAGTGTGTGTGTGGGGGGTCAGGATCCAAGAATACTGAATCAAAATTACTTCAGAAGGACATGCAATTGACATCCTTGAAGGAGAAGTCTTAATTTCTGAAACATGCATTGATCTCACTCTTATTCATGATGGGGAAATTTAATACCAAATAATGCAGTCTTACATTTGCAGGAAGCAAGGGATCCCAAAGACAGCATTGATGGGGCACGTAATGACTCAAGTAGGTTCAAACAGAAGATGAAGCCATGGTAGGGAGTAGCAGACTGTTGGGACTCAAGGTACCCAGATTTAGCAAGAGGCAAGTAGGGAGTGGGGATGTAATTTCCATAGTTCGCCTAGAGTGCCAAATAGCTAATGCACACCTTAGCAAAACTGGAACTCTGTCGAAAAGTAAACTAGAGGTGTTTGTGTTTGTAATCAGTCTTGCATTCACAGCTGCAGCTTATTTACTCTGCTTGGGAAAAAAAGAAATCAAAAGAGCTTGGAATCTTTTAAAAAATAAATTGTTGGCTGCTTGAAATTGTTAGTTTGTTTGCTTTGTCGCAATCTCCATAGCCTTCCATGAAAGTGGTAATTAAAAGTGCCCAAATAACACAGATCCTATCTCAAACTTAATTTTGGTTCTTATCTGGGAGATCTCCTAGCAGAAGGTTTATGAGTTGAAAAATGAGATGCCTTTTGCAGACAACATAAAAGCTATACTAGCTCATAAATCCCATGAAGGTAAGCACCACAGGAACAGTAAGCCGTACACCGCCAGTGGGCATCCATCACTGAACACCTGCCGAGCACAAAAATAATAAGACAATGGCTCAACAAAGTCACCCATTAAAATGGCACAGTCAAGCCATCAGTGTTGCTAAGGCGCCCCTGTGGGAAATTGGTTCCACATCCCTGTGTAAAGTTTCATTTAACAGGCACTGAACAATGCTGTTGTGTGTCTCCGATGAAATTCTATTATTCAGGTACAACCATACTTACTGGTAAATATAGCCATGTTTCTAATGGAGTTATTTCCTCCAATATGGAACAAAGCAATCTTTGAGCCAGTCATAAACACTGAAAAGTCAAATGAGGACCAGTCTTGTTCTTTTTTTTCTTTTCTTTTGTAGCTTTTTTTTGTGGCAAACAAAAGAAAAAAATATGGGAAAACTTTCTAACAGCCCACTCCAATCCATATTTATTCAGATGAAAATCACGCTATATTTAATGCACTTTCCCCCAGATATGTGGACATAGGACTGTAGCCTTAGAAATACTTGGCCATTTTTATACTGTATCTAACAATGATAGTAGTTTTGTTTGTTTTTTGTAGTGACCCATATTCCAAATAAATCCATTACTGTATATCTGATCTGGTTTAGGGTATACATTCCCCAAAATTCATTTTTGAATTTTAAACTAGGATGTTTATTTAGCTTTCTGTTTTTGATAACTGCTTTTGGGGGGACTTTGTTATTGTATTTATTTCTTTTTGTAAAAGAGACTATTGAGTGCCACTTTATTTTGAGGGCACACCCTTAGCATGTTCTGTAGTTGACTATGGAGAACTTGTACTTAGTGGTTATGAGACCTAGATGAAACGGAGTCTTACTAAGGTCCCCCCCCCCTTCTCAAGTTGGGCATATTCCCAATGAATACAAAAAGGGCATGGAAAGTTCACTAAGGAGGGATCCAATACCCAAATGGCACTACAAAGCATTTTAGGGTTCTCTCTTTCCAAGGCAAACTTAATCCTTTAAGCCAACTGACAGCAATCTCTTACCTCAAACTGAAACCACCAATGTGCTTGATTGAGTGCAGAAATCAGGGCGTCTGTCAAAGATGGTGAAGACAAACAAATATTCTTTCCAGCCAGCAAGAAAATGAAAATGAAGAAATGTGACACCAGACAATGAAGACATGATAACCAGTTAAAATGGGGAGGCGGAGAGGGAATGAAGAAGATAGAAATCTTCCTTGGAAACCTCCTGAACAGAATATCCATGGCTATTTTTCATGCAGTAAATAGATATTTTTACATCATCACCATCGTCAGATTGAAACCATGGGTCATATTATGAATATCTAAGGACGATGGTAACCTCATGACAGAATGAAGTGCTTTGTTCCTTGGCAGAGAAAATATCATCTGTGCCCTGGCTGCAAAGTCTATTAAAATCTGTTGGAAATTCTCTCCATTGTTGTCAGTGGAGTATAGCTCTTAAGCTTATCAATAACTAACCTTTATACCTATGTTGAAATCATATTGTTGCCATAGCTCTTGTCTGTCAATTGCTAACATTTGGTTCCAAGGCTCCTCTTTGCCTAAATTATTCTATATCCTTCAAGGCAAATATTGTCTTTCTATTCCATTTTCATAGCCAGTGCTGTTGAGTTGCTGCTTCCTTTCATCCCTGTCTTCCATTTCTAGGATTCATTTTTTTTTCTACTAGATTGACAACAAAACAGCATTCAAAATATATCCTTGGTAGTCCCTTATGAAGTACAATAGTAAATACTCACAATTCAGTTCTTTTACAAAAATGGTGCTTTTCATATTTCTACAACCCCCTTCATTTTCTCTAACCTTCCTCTGACAGAGGCTTTCCAATGAAACTGGCAAATATATTAATGCATCTGCAAAAGGAATGTACATTTCCAGTAAATCAGTGCTAATGGAAGGCTGCATTCTCTTTTCCTACATTGTGGCCTGGTTCAAACACAACGGTAAGCCATGGTTTATAAAAAACTTGGTTATAGGAACAAGTCATGGTGAACCTTGGGCTTGCTTGTTCCCTCTCTGTCTTCCTTGGGCTGCAGTCAGAAGCTTTCATTTGTAACAAACAAACAAACTGCACTTTCCTCTTCTCACCCAAATAGGATCAGATACTGGTTTGATAGAATGGTTTCCTAACTATGGCTTCTACAAGTAAAAAAGAAAGAAAGGCAGCACCAGGATGAAGGGTAAAAAGAAAAAAAAGGAGGCAATGAACTCTCAAGAGAGTGTCTGCAAACAGTAGTTGTTGGTTTTTTGTGTGGAAATATCCACATATGTACAATGCATTTCAGTCAGAGCCACCTTAATAATACCTAATCTTAAAACCTATTCTGTAGTAACGAAAAACTAAGAACCAAATACTAAGTAACAGGAAGTTCTTCACTATGTACAGTATATACAGTATATAAAAAAGGTATCCCCTGACAATTAGGTAAGTCCAGTCGTGTCCGACTCTAGGGTGTGTTGCTCATCTCCATTTCAAAGCCAAAGAGCCAGCGTTGTCCGAAGACGCCTCCGTGGTCATGTGGCCGGCATGACTCTCCTTGCCACAGCGCGTAGCATGCAGCTGGAACACGGAGCACTGTTTACCTTCCCGTAAGCGGTACCTATTTATCTACTTGCATTGACATGCTTTGGAACTGCTAGGTTGGCAGGAGCTGGCCAAGCAACGAGCGCTCACCCCGTCGCGGGAATCGAACTGCCAACCTTTCGATCGACAGCTTATGGTTCAGCGGTTTAACCCGCTGCACCACCCACTGGCCTTATACAGTATATAGGGTGTCTCAAAAAAAAAAAAAATAGAGCTCATGTGTGTACATTTTTTACCTATACAGTATATAGGATGTCTCAAAAAATGTACACACATGAGCTCTAATTTATGCATACTTTATTGTAGAAAACCTGCAACACTCGAACATCTAAGGCAGTGGTGGCCAACCATTCAACATGAAAGCTGGCCCTTTAAATGGTTGTATAGGTGAGGGCCTTTCAGCAAGTGCAGCTGCTTTAGCAGCACCATCAGCACTTGCAGCTGCCAAGATTCTGTCGTTTGCACAACTCTTAAGAACACAGAGGCCCTAATGGTGGAAGGTTGGCCACCCCTGATCTAAGTGAAGCAATTGAAGAGATGTGCAGAACCATACCAGCATGCACGTTGGTGGATTTCTGCAGAACGCTTAGTCAACAATTTCAGAGGTGTATAGACTATGTACATGAGTGGGGAACATTTCAAGCACTTGATCATTCATATTCATTAACTAATGAATTAACTGACTGGGTCAAGCCAGTACTGTAGCATATACGCCTCATCCCTGGTGGCGCGGGTGCAATGCGATGATGCTTGAAGCCCCCAGCGTCAGCGTGATACACTTCCCTTGCTGCCGAATGGCTCCATTTCGGGAGCTGAGTGGGAGGGCCGGCTTTTGTGCCTCCCTTTCAATGTTTTTGCGGTGATCACCACTGAAAACACTAAGAGGCATGTGGAGGCCGCCCCTCCCCTCGCCTGGATCCCGGAGCAGCCTACACTGGCCATTCCATGTAAACTATGCTACTGGGTCAAGCAACTGCTTCTATGTACAACTTATGAAATATATGTGTGAATTATAGCACAATGAATTAGACACTATAAAATGTTTGTACATTTTCTTGAGACACCCTATACAGTATTTGCCCTCTTGAATTTTAACAATAGTGGGATGTCATATAAACACAAAGAAGTCTCTTCTGTGTCCCTGCAGAAGGATCTGGGTCACAGAAGGTGAACCTGGAGGAGGGATTATTCTCACAGTGCAATCCTGTGTAATGTTAGAGCGGTGCACCTAATGCTGTGCTGCTCCAGGGTGTCACATACATGCTGTAAGGCACGTTTTCTACAGTCTGGGAGTAAGTTGCACTAATGGCAAGACCGGCACCGTTCACTCCTTGCCAGATGCAGGACACCACTGGGTGCAGGTAAGGACTGCGCCAGGTGGCAGGGGCAGGGGGGAAGAATGGGGTGGAACGGGAGGGGGGATTGGGTGGCTGGGCCCAGGAAGGGGGAGGGATCCTTAGTGGCATGTTCCGTCGAACCCTATCCCCCTTCCCAGGTCTGGTTGGCGACGCGTTACACAGACCTCCCAGATTTGCACCAGCCATTTTGCCGGTGCACGTCCGAGAAGACCCATTGGTGTGGTTGGGGCATTACTCGGGGTAACAGGATGAATGTCCCTTTACCCCAATGAGGCCTCTGCCTGCACCGGCGCCTGCCTGATCTTGGATAAGATCCGGCACAGTGTGCTTTTGCACGTTGCGGCGGTCCTAGACAGCATTGGGCTGTCAGTCTTTGTCACTACTTTCAGTGTACTTCCTGACTTTTTTAGAAACTACTTATTGCAATAGTGAGTTGCTTTCTCATATGTAAATTACAGCAAAAGATGCTAAAACTCATGACTTTTGTTCATGACTTTTGTTTTCCAAACCGTCTCTCATTTTGAGTTGGTTATGGTGTCTTCTTTAAATTATCTGTACCATTAACTTTGCCCATTATAGCACCCATTTAGATACCTGATTTGCTGGTGCAGTCAAGCAATTTAGTCTCTAAATGGTTGCAAGTTTTCTGGTCCAATTAATTAGGAATAATACACATCACTTCTCAAGAAATAGAGAATACCAAGTAAACACAATAGATTAAAGAGTTTATGGGCTAAATTAATTGTGCCTGCAATTAAATCCAAAAAACAGGCAGAGCCTCCAGTAAAAGACCAATGCATACGTACTAAGAGTGGACAAATCACTCTGAATAATTAAGGATAATCATGCTGAGAACTTGAACTGAACTCAAATGCCATAAGTCTGGCAGATTTGGTGCAAGTACTTCAGCAGGAAATAGCACTTCTACAAAGTTCATGTACTTATCCATATCTTGGTGGAATAAACATTCTAAAATACTGAACAGCTTTGGATAAAGATCACATTTCTTCCAGCACATGAGAACTGGATTGTCAAGAGGAGTGTAACACATAATGGATTGGTCTTCACACCTTCAGATTTGCAATGACTAAAAATTGCTCAAGCACCTCCCACAAATCGTACGAGACAAGGTGGTTGCTGGTATAAATTGGACCATTTTATTGATTACAGAATTCCATTAACTTAAATCCGCCACCACTTTACCTGCTCCGGCACAGGCTCAGTGAGCCACTGGCATGCACGTGGAGCCTCCAGACATTTGAACTGGTGGTCCCACAGCGCACAACAGTAGCAAAACATTTATGACTCCAGTCAGTGACTTACAGCAGCAGATTGCAAGAGCTGCTGTCGGAGGCCCTCAATAGGATTGGGCTGTAAATGTCATAAAAGAAGGGGCCAGGGGAACGGAAAGGAGGAAGGAGTTCTTCAGGTGAGGTGCTACCACCCAAAAACTGTTGCCCCTGATTCCCGGCCACCGTGGTTCAGGGGCTGGAGCATGTAGCTTCAAAAACGTGATTCCCTACCCCCATGCTGAAGTTGTGCAGTCCATTCAACCACACAGCATTCAACCACACTTCATTATGCTGCATATATAGATCAATTCTCAGTCTTTGTGCTTCTTTGCTACATTGCTTGCCTTCCTGCTTTCTTCTCCCCTCCATCCCTGCCTCCAGTCACTTTTAGATTGACTTCAAGACTTGGACACTGGCATATGGTCAAATTTGTCCTTAGCCGTATCCTCCTGTGTTTTGTATATCTGGTCCTGCTTCCTATGTTTTCCCTAGGCATTTTCAGGGGATCTTTTTCAGGAGGCCCACCCTAGTTCTGATCATAATCCCAGTGGAGTAGCTAGACTGGGGTGGCAGCAAGCAGGTCTGCAAGACTCTGTTACACTGGAGTTGGCGGCCCCTCACTGTTGGAGCCATTCTGGCGGCGACGGGAGGAGTGTCCTGCGCGTTGCCATCGTCACCAGAATGGCTCCAATGGTGAGGGGGAGGGGTTGCTAACTCCGGTGTAATGGAGTCTTGCAGAACTACTTCCCACCACCCCAGTCTAGCTACTCCACTGCCCAATCCTACTGAAAATTGTACTTGAAGCACGTTGTGTGTTCGGTTACCTATAGTCATGCACACATAACTTTTCTCTTTTATTCTCTAGATGTGCTTTCTCTTCCCAAGAATGGTGTCACTCTTAACTGTATCATCCCTACAATATTTCTGTCTTTTCTCTGGTTATTAATCTACTGCGCTAGATTCAACTCTAGAAAACCTCATGATTTATAATTTCAGAGAAAGAAGATCTCATTTCCCTTGTATTTTCCAACCTTGTTACCCATCCATCAATCCAGAAAACGAGAACTCATTTCACTTGTATTTTCCAAGTTCTCTTCCTTGTTGCCACATCTATCAATCCAGCCCTCAATCCATCATATGTGCAGTGCAGTACTATTAATGCAAAAGGGGGGAAGTGAATATCAAAATGAATTGTGAAAATATGTGGTCACTAAACGCTTATCTTGTAGTATGCCTTAGTATGCCGTAGTATGCCTTAGGCAACAGCTCAAGTAAAGCCACAAATTATTGTAACAATGTTCTGTCCAAATGTCTCTATCATTTACCATTCTCTTTTCTCTGAACATTTGGATCATGTGACCCAAGGAGAGATTATCTGAGATGGCCCTGAGTAAAATTATAATGTATGGAACTTAAGGTACCTATATATATATATATATATCATATGATGGACCAAAAAAAGTGCTTAAGAACTTATTTATTCAATAGAATTCGTGTGAAATGGATTAACAAGCAAGGAGAAATAATTTGTGACTGGAAGAAAAGAATACAACACCCATCGTCATGGATACTGTGGTGTGTGTCACCTTTTTCCATTTGTGGCCTCTGAAGCACACATGAGCTTGCTGAGCACCTTCTATTTGAGACTCCAGATCAATTTTCATTTGCATAAATAGAGTCCAGGTAATCAGAGAACTAAAGGCAAACATTAGTATTGTCTGTAGTTGGCTCTGTGATAAATAGGAGAGGGACAGTTTAATAGTAAAGACCATAATTATCCACAACTCTCAGTTTACAATTAGTTTCCCTGACAGTTACGGTCATAAATGCCAGCTTTAATCATGTGCTCAGGTTGAATTAGGCCGTGCCAGCACTGTAAGAGATCTAATCCTCTTTCTTCCTTCTCATAATGAAATAATAATGCAAATTCAGTACATTGATGGGGCGACCCATGTGAATTTATTAGAGGCTTGGAGAAGTCTCTTGAAAGGGATAAATTCTTTCTGGGTACAGACTTGAGGTAATTCAAACCAGACAAGAAAAAAAATGGAACTGTCATCAGAGGCTGGGATATGGAAAGGATTTAATTTGTATGAATGGGCATTTTAATAAGTAGAGGAGACCTCATTTTCAGCTTTACTAGAGGAATATTACTGCTGTCATTTCCCAAATTGGGGTGCACTAACTTTATTGGGGGGAGAGTAAAGATTATTTCCAAATCTCATTACCCTGTGGTTTTCAGTAGACACCAATATACCACCCAACAGGAAGACCTACTGACCAGGTCTTCTAATTATATGAGTGAAGACAAATTGTACAATTAGTTCTCATAAAACCATCTGCAAGATTCAGTGACACGGATCAACCCTTCCTTGCGGAGCACATGCCGCTTTGTTGTTAACACTTGCCGGAGTTTTTTTTATTATTATTGGCAAAGGCTTATTGTCAATGTGATAAAAAGCTTCATTTGTAATTGTGTGGGGTTTTTTCCCCCTTAAACTTCAGAATGACAGTTTAGCTCTCGGGAATATATAACACTATCTGCTGGGGTAATTGCTCCCAGTAAATAAATGTCTTAGGAATGCAGTACATTGAAACAAGAAAAGCACCGCGTGGACTGAAATATTAACAATATCTCTCTGTATCTCATCAGCTTGAAATCCAGACCAATTAGTGGGACAATAGCATTTCCAGACCACAAAAGACTCACTGGTTTCCTATTGCGTAGCCATAACTTTGGGAGCTTCCACCATTGGATACACAGACATCATTACCATCACCCCATTTTAGAAACCTCCTGTTCCTGCCACAGCAGGCTGCCTGTAAATCTGACTTCACTGATACGGTAATGCAGGAAATGTAGTGCAGATTCTAGGAGACATATCAATATATAATACACTGTATATTATACAGTATGCAATATATCATATTATACCCCAATAAGACATAAGGCAAGGAGTTTGGATTACAAATGGATCACAGCTTGATTCTACTACAGCGTGTCCTAACTATCCCAATACTCCAACTCTCTTTGGGTGCAGGCTCCTGCCTTGGAAGAGGCACTAAACTCTGCCCAACTCTGCTGTCATATGTTTCCCTTTTTCTGAGTGATCCCGCCTTAGCTCTAAGCCGCAGATCATCTCCTGACAGTCCTAGCTTTTCACCGCTGACCTCTATAAGGTGTCAAGGAAGCTCAGAGTTACATTACAAACTTCAAGTCAATCAGTCTTTGCAGTTGACTCTGCACTCATTGCTCAAGAGGGTCTCATCAAGTATCACTGATGGAAGCAGCTTCTAGAGATCAGTTTTGGATCCCGTTTGACCAATATGGTGCTCACCAAATTTCCTAGCCTTTTTGCACTAAACCTGCCACCCTTCACTCCACCTGTCAACAAAATCATCATGCAGGCCCTGCTGCAGATCACCTAAAAAGAAGCCCATTAAGGACACCCATACTCCATCACTGCTATATAAACCTGGCTTTGAATGAATGACAGCAGGATGGGAAGTCCCACCTGCTGCCACTCCTGGTCCCCACCAAGTCCAGAAGCACTTGATTTCTAGCCCTTGCAACCTATCCAGGTCCTGAGCCTCCCACCAAGACTTTGGTTGCAAGAGGCCAAGCCAGTGGTGTAGGAATATATATATATATATATATATATATATATATATATATATATATATATATATATATATATATATATATATATATATATATGTGTGTGTGTGTGTGTGTGTGTGTGTGTGTGTGTGTGTGTGTGTGTGTGCGCGCGCGCGTGTGTGTGTGTACACACAAGTCACTGCATCAGTGGCAATTCGGTGGCAGGGCATAGGCTTTTTCTAGCGCAGCAGGGGGGGAAAGGAGTCACCCCCCTCCCGCCCGGGCCCCTAGTACCCTTTTCCTAGCAAAAACCCACCAAGGGGCGTTTTTTCACTGGAAAAGCCACTGGAAGGGGCAAAACTTGTGATGTTACATGTGGGTGGGGCTTGTGATGACACAGGTGGTGTCACGGTGCTGCTGTTCCCCCCCCCCCCGCAGAAGCTAGCTATGCCCCTGGGCCAGGCTTGGATAGCTGCAAAGTCCCTAAAGGTCCAATGTGTCAAGGATACTAGTCCTCTGCCCAGGGTCAACTCTTCCTAAATGTAATAGCTGAACTTGGTGAGGAGACTATTTTTACACTGCATTGTTACTGTTTTAAATGTTGCCATCATGTTGATTTGTCCAAAGAAAAATCTGGAAGTTCAGCCATGTGTTGTAATGTGTGCTACAGATGACATGAGGTGATTTACTAAAGCTTGAGTAAACACTACAATATCCATCACTGCAATGGTGCCCAGGGTGACTTGTACAGATATAACTAAGGCAGCATCCTCTGCTAAATCACATAGCAAGGCTGGTCTACTGTGTTGCCTGTTGGCTATGGTCCCATTACAAAAGGAAATTACTACCAATATTAGCTTGCTCTCTGATGACCAAAGTGCCTTTAGGACTGAAAGTCACATTGATGAGCTGTCTCCAGTCCACAGAAATCATTGCCATCTTTATGCATTTCTGTATTGCGAAACAGACTGCATCTAGGAACCAGGGATGTTGTTGGCATAGGAATACCAAATAGCAATGCTGTGCCAGCATAACACCAGCATATTGCCACAGGTTGAGCCATGGCATCCTTCCTTGAATGTTTATTTACTGCCATTGCAGTATTTAAGAACTGGCCATTTCTGCTCTAAATTGTAACTGTTCTGGGTTTTTGTTGTTGTTGTTCAGTCGTTAAGTCGTGTCCGACCCTTCGTGATCCCATGAACCATATCCCGCCAGGCCTTCCTATCCTCCACTATCTTCCTGAGTTCGCTCATTTTCATGTTCGTTGCATCGGTGATGCTGTCTAACCATCTCATCCTTGGCCTTCCCCTTCTCCTTTTGCCTTCAGTCTTTCCCAGCATCAGAGTCTTCTCCAGAGAGTCCTCTCTTCGCATTAGGTGGCCAAAATATTTGAGTTTCAGCCTTAGTACCTGTCCTTCCAGGGAACAGTCAGGGTTGATTTCATTTAGGATTGACTGATTTGATCTCCTAGCAGTCCAAGGGACTCTCAGGAGTCTTCTCCAGCACCACAGTTCAAAAGCATCTATTCTTCGGCGCTCAGCCTTCCTTATGGTCCAGCTCTCGCAACCATACATTGCTACTGGGAACACCATCGCCCTGACTATACGAACCTTTGTTGGTATGGTGATATCTCTGCTTTTTATTATGCTATCTAAATTTGCCATAGCTTTCCTTCCAAGGAGTAAGCGTCTTTTAATTTCATGGCTGCTGTCTCCGTCTGCAGTGATCTTGGAACCCAAAAAAGTAAAATCTGTTACTGCTTCCATTTCTGCCCCTTCTATTTGCCAGGAATTGATGGGACCAGATGCCATGATCTTAGTTTTATTAATGTTGAGTTTCAAGCCAACTTTTGCACTCTCCTCTTTCACTCTCATCAAGAGGCTCTTTAGTTCTTCTTCACTTTCTGCCATTAGAGTGGTATCGTCTGCATATCTGAGGTTGTTGATGTTTCTCCCGGCAATCTTGATTCCGGCTTGCGATTCATTCAGCCCTGCATTTCTCATAATGTACTCTGCATATAAGTTAAATAGGCAGGGTGACAATATACAGCCTTGCCGTACTCCCTTCCCAATTTTGAACCAATCAGTTGATCCATGGCCGGTTCGAACTGTTGCTTCTTGACCCGCATACAGGTTTCTCAGGAGACAGGTAAGGTGGTCTGGTATCCCCATCTCTTTAAGAACTTGCCACAGTTTGTTGTGATCCACACAATCAAAGGCTTTTGCGTAGTCAATGAAGCAGAAGTAGGCGTTTTTTTGGAACTCTCGTGCTTTCTCCATGATCCAGCGCATGTTGGCAATTTGATCTCTAGTTCCTCTGCCTCTTCGAAACCCAGCTTGTACATCCGGTAGTTCTCGGTCCACGTACTGCTGAAGCCTAGCTTGTAGAATTTTGAGCATAACCTTGCTAGCATGTGAAATGAGTGCAATTGTGCGATAGTTTGAACACTCTTTGGCACTGCCCTTCTTTGGAATTGGAACGTAAACTGACCTTTTCCAATCCTTTGGCCACTGCTGAGTTTTCCAAATTTGTTGGCATATTGAGTGCAGCACTTTCACAGCATCATCATTTAGGATTTTAAGTAGCTCAGCTGGGATATTATCATCTCCGCTAGCTTTGTTGTTAGTAATGCTATCTAAGGCCCACTTGACTTCGCTCTCTAGGATGTCTGGCTCTGGGTCAGTGACCACACCAGCGTGGTCATCAGGAACATTAAGCTCTTTCTTGTATAGTTCTTCTGTGTATTCTTGCCATCTCTTCTTAATCTCTTCTGCTTCTGTCAGGTCTCTGCCTTTTTTATCCTTTATCATGCCCATCTTTGCACAAAATGTTCCCTTGATATCTCCAATTTTCTTGAAGAGATCTCTAGTCCTCCCCATTCTGTTGTTTTCCTCGATTTCCTTGCATTGTTCATTTAAGAAGGCCTTCTTATCTCTCCTTGCTATTCTCTGGAAATCTGCATTCAGTTGTTTATATCTTTCCCTTTCACCTTTGCTTTTCGCATTCCTTCTTTCCACAGCTATTTGTAAAGCCTCATCTGACAGCCACTTTGCTTTCTTGCATTTCTTTTTCTTTGGGATGGTTTTAGTTGCTGCCTCCTGTACAATGTTACGAACTTCCGTCCATAGTTCTTCAGGCACTCTGTCTACCAGGTCTAGTGCCCTAAACCTATTCTTCACCTCCACTGTATACTCATAAGGGATATGGTTTAGGTCATATCTGACTGGTCTAGTGGTGTTCCCTACATTCTTCAATTTAAGCCTGAATTTTGCAATAAGAAGCTCATGATCTGAGCCACAGTCAGCTCCAGGTCTTGTTTTTACTGATTGTATAGAGCTTCTCCATCTTTGGCTGCAAAGCACATAATCTATCTGGTTTCGGTATTGACCATCTGGTGATGTCCAGGTGTAGAGTCGCCTCTTGTGTTGTTGGAAAAGAGTGTTTGCTATGACCAGCGTGTTCTCTTGACAGAACTCCGTTAGCCTTTGCCCTGCTTCATTTTGCGCTCCAAGGCCAAACTTGCCTGTTGTTCCGTTTATTTCTTGATTTCCTACTTTAGCATTCCAGTCTCCTATGATGTAAAGGACATCTTTTTTGGGTGCTAGTTCTAGAAGGTGTTGTAGGTCTTCATAGAACCGGTCAACTTCATCTTCTTCGGCATCAGTGGTTGGGGCATACACTTGGATTACTGTAATGTTGAATGGTTTGCCTTGGATTCGAACTGAAATCATTCTGTCGTTTTTGAGGTTGCACCCCAGTACTGCCTTTCCCACTCTTTTATTGACTATGAGGGCTACTCCATTTCTTCTAAGGGATTCATGCCCACAGTAGTAGATATGATGGTCACCTGAATTAAATTCGCCCATGCCCGTCCATTTTAGTTCGCTGATTCCCAAGATGTCAATGTTCAATCTTATCATCTCATCTTTGACCACATCCAGCTTGCCTTGATTCATAGACCTCACATTCCATGTTCCTAAGCAATATTGTTCCTTGCAGCATTGGATTTTCCTTTCAACCTCAGACACATCCACAGCTGGACGTCCTATTGGCTTTGGCCCAGCCGCTTCACTCTTTCTGGGTCTACTTGGAATAGTCCTCCGCTCTTCCTCAGTAGCATATTGGACACCTTCCGACCTGAGGGGCTCATCTTCCGGCGTCATATCTTGTAGCCTTTTGGAACTGTTCATGGGATTTTCTTGGCAAGGTTACTGGAGTGGGTTGCCATTTCCTTCTCCAGTGGATCACTTTTAGTCAGAACTCTCTGCTACGACCTGTCCGTCTTGGGTGTCCCTGCACGGCATAGCTCATGGCTTCATTGAGTTACGCAAGCCCCTTCGCCACGACAAGGCAATGATCCATGAAGGGGTCTGGGTTTTTAGGTAATGGAAACAACTCCTGAAACTACTCCTCTGTGCTTTATGTATTTATTTTTGATGTGTGACTGAGACCCAGTCCTATTTTGGAGGCCCATAAAATTTTGATGTGGGACTGAGGCTCAATTCTACCAGTGCCTTGCGCTGCTGGGACTAGCATTCCAGCAGTGCAAGGTCCTTTACAGCAGCACAAAAGCTGGGCCACTGTTGCGCACTTCTGGGCCATTGCTATACATGGCAGTGGCACAGCTCATGCAGAAGCAGCTCTGGATGCCTCTGTCGACACTAGTAAGTCAGTGGCGGGGGCAAGCTATGGGCAGGGAGGAGGAATGATGGGCATGTTAGAGGATTGAGGGGGTGGATATGGTGGCAGCGACTTGAACCCAGAACCTGCTGTCATCAAACCCTCTCTCTGGAACACCCCCTGGCTCTCCTCAGATTTATGCCCACAAAGTGGTTGGCATATGTCTGAGGAGACCCATAAGAACATAAGAAGAGCCCTGCTGGATCAGGCCAAAGGCCCATCTAGTCCAGCTTCCTGTATTCCACAGTGGCCCACCAGATGCCTCAGGGATGTGACCCATATGGGGCAAGTAAAAAATCTTTTTTTTTACTTCCTGCAGGCTGTCCAATCGCCCCCCCTCCCCCAGCATGCAGCACATGCTCCATTTTTGTGGCTGCATGCTATCACATGGTAGGGGATAGGATTGGACAGCTTATTGTATTTTGCAACAAATAACTCAGCATAATATTTGTAGCCAAGTAACAGTAGAATCCTATGCATGTTTACTCAAAAGTAAGTCCCACTATATTGAATGGGGCTTACTCCCAGATAAGTATGTATAGGGTTGCAGCCTTAGAAGACTTTTTAAACGTGGAAGATCTGTACAGCAGTGCGAATGTGCCGTTACAACAACACTTGTATTTTCCCCAGGTAAATGATACTTGAGTTAGAAAAGGTGTTTCTAGTTAAGAGACAGATCAATTGACTTAGCCTTAACTCATGTACAATTGCCTGAAGCACTGCGAGTTGAAAGACTATTCCTTTATACAGCTGTTAACAGGCCATCAAAGTGTGAGGTCCTATCAGTGAAAATAAGACAACCCCCAAAGGTACAGTTGATTTTGATTTTCTTTTTCTAGCTACGAAGGTGAATTAGACTGTGGAACATTTTTAGCATGATTAATATGCCACACATGCCAGCAAAGGGCAGAGGAGGTGAAACTGCTTTATTTATACACAAGGAAGGTACTGTACTGTACATGGTTATACAATGAAGGCTTTACTGCCCTGTGCTGTAGAGATTCAGGGTAGGGGCAAAATTAGGGGATGAAAGACTCAGCAGACTGGTGGAGTCTCTCGACAAAGAGTACCGCACAAGTTAAAAAGTTGTTAAAAATAACGAGAGAGATGCGAGAGGAGCCCCTCATGCATATACAGCCCCTGAGCTAACGGGGCAGCACACATATGGGCTGTGAGGCACATATGCAGCCCTGCTCTGCTCAACACAGGACCAGAGAATTACAACCCAATCCTATCGTCCCCCGGCGTAGGCTGTTCAACGTGAGCTGCGTGGCCCACGCTGAATCTTATCCAGGGAAAGAGGTGGCTGGAGGTCTACTCGGGGCAAGCGAGCATTTTCCCATTGACCCTGCGTAATCCCCCAGCCACTGCAATGGGGCTACTCGGTTCTCCACCGGCTCTTTAGGGCTCTGTCGGGGCTCAAGGACTGGGAGGGAGGATAGGATACGGCATCCAAGAAGGATGCCAGTCCCACACCTCCCAGGCCTGATCCGCCCCCCCGCCCCCCGCCCCGTTAGGCCCCCTTCCTGCCCTCCCTCAGCCCCTGCACCGCTCAGAGTGGCCTGCTACATCATGCGGGGGGCCTGGATTCAGCGCCAGCAGGACAGCACAGGCCTTCCTGCTGGTGCACTTTACAGTGTGTTTATGACACCCGGCGCCCAAGGAGGTTAGGATGGCGCCATTAATTAAGATAGAGTATTTATTAGGGCATCATTTTAAACCTGAACTCACTTGGAGTATATAGGCATATTACACATAACTATTGTGTAAGAATCACACACATCTGGCCTCAATGAACATTCAAGGGGTGAACCACTGCTCCAACCCACTCCAGCTTTCTCTGTCTGAAGGGACAGGTGCAGTGGTGTAACAAGGGTGGTGCGAAGGCAAGTAGTTGTGCAAGACTCCATTACACTGGAGTCAGCGGCCCCTCCCCCTTGCTGTTGGAGCCATTCCAGCAGCAACAGTGAGTGAGTGAGGGAGTGTCCTGCGTGTTGCCTTTGCTGCCAGAATGGCTCCAACAGCAAGGGGGAGGGGCCGCTGACTCCAGTGTAACGGAGTCTTGCACAACTACTTGCCTTCGCACCACCCTTGTTACACCACTGGACAGGTTTGGAAGGGAGACGAAGTTGTCACAGACCGGTTTCGATGCCAGTAGAGCCAGTTGTTTCCCATGTCAGCAGACATAATGCAAGCTCACAGTACTTGAAAAGAGCAAACAGAGAATGTTTAAAACTGAGCACCAGAGCAAGATGGAATGCATAAGAAAGAGAATCTTGGACAGGGAGAAGGCATCTGCATTTTGGAACCACAAGAGAAATTATGGCTTAGTTTATGGGACATACGCAAGATCTTATGGAGAGACCAGATTTATTTCATGAGAAGTCTTTACTATGAAACCAGTAATAAACACTCTGCATTCTTTCTCAATCAATTTAGTGCAAAGCAGAGCTGAAATGAAATAGGGCAGAAATGTGTTCAAAATAATGGCCCAATTCTATTCAAAGGAAACACCAGCGGAATGCATATTCTACCAGTGCTGGCTGCTGCAAAAGCACCATAAAGTGCTTTGCGGCAGCGTAAGCTTACAGTGCGCTGTCAGGAAGGCTGGAGCCAGAGCCTTCCCAAGCACGCCGGCGGATGTTGGGAGGCTTGTCGGAGCAGGTAAGCCCATGCAGGGGGTTGGAGGGAAGAAAAAAATGGCTGAATAGGGCGGGGTGGGTGGAATAGGGGAGGGGGCAGAAAATAGCATTGACAGGGCGGGGAGGAGGATGGATCAGGCCCAGAAGGGGGCAGGTTCGGAAGCAGTGCCTGTTGAATCCTGACCCCTTCCCAGGTCTGATCCGCTTGCACAAATCAATGTGGATTTGCACCAGCAATATTGCTGGTGCAGGTCCAAGTTGACTCATTGCAGCTGCTGGGTGGGTCTTACCCCCGGGGCAAGGGAACAAATGTCTCCTTACTCCAAGGAGACCTCCAGCAGCCAAACTTCCCTGAGGGATGTCGAGGAAGCTGCACTGGTGCCGCTGCATCACCGCATAGAGATTTAGGTAGGATTGGGCTGTGAATCTCCTAACTTGAATTTCTTGCAAATGCTCAAATGTGTGTTCCTAATTTTTTTTATTTATTTCTAAGTTCCCCAATATGGATGCTGTGGGATGCAGGGTTTTTAGGTGCAGAAAACCACAAAATAATGTATTAATAGTAGTAGTAGTAGTAGTAGTAGTAGTAGTAGTAGTAGTAGTAGTAGTAGTAGTAGTAGTAGTAGTAGTAGTAGTAATTCAAAATCTGAAATAGTGCCATATTTTGACCCTGTGAAAATGTTGGATTCCACTCCAGAACAAAGATCATCAAGATTTTAAAATAAAAAACAGTACCCATTGTTATTTTTGTACAGTAATATGATACTGCATTTTCAAATAATAATTATACAATATTATCCTGCTTCTGAAATAGAATCACACACTTAATTATCATTACTGTGCAAATTTACTAAGAAGCACTTCTTAGAATTGTTCTTATTTATAAATCAGACAAGACCTTGATTATGTCCAGCAGTAAAGGAATAGGCTGGCTCACCCCATTGTGTATGAAGAAAAAGAAAACAAAAACTAAAGAACAAGATTGGGAGCGGGGAACAAAAGCACAATATATTCCTGGACCCCATTCTATGTTCTCTGGATGTTCAAAAGAGACAGGGGAGGCAGCATTTACAAACTCTCTCCATATGTTTCCCTTCTGTATGCAATTAGATGCTTTTTTCGGTAAAATGTAATTCAGCCCTTTTGGATCTAGAGCAAAGATGGAGTCTCAAGCCTAAAAGCAACTATTAGCTCTGCTAAGAGGCAGGACTAAAGCCTTATGTTAGAATCAAAGGGGACAATAACCACATTTTCCAAGAAATGTAGGCTTTGGGTTAGGAAACTTTTAACCTTTGCTATGTTTCCCTATCATTGCCTTCACACTGGTTTTGATGGGCAGTTAGTCAATTTTTCTCTGCATGGCCTAAGGAACCCAGATTATCCAAGCACAACTCTGCCAATATAGTTTAAACAAGCAAACATGCTCAATAGGTCTTATACAGCATTCTTCCTTGTTTTTTGTCCAGTTTGATTGGATAGATGGGCTGTATTGGGTACCTAACCAGAGTGAGGCTAAGAATGTGGCGGACAAAGTTAAAATGATGAGAAACCATTCTGAGCAACATAGCTAGACAAAATCAGAAGGAGACCACAAGCAATAGCATCCAAACAGTTCTAGAAGAGCCACCAGGGCCCATCAGAGAGAACACAGATGCAGAAATGTGGAATTATCTATATGAGTTCCAGTTCAGACTTTCATTGCTGGCAGTTAGCAAGTCAAAAACAACATAATGAAAGGTTTTTGTTTTGTTCAGATTTACTGAATGATTTTAGGAGTTTAACAGCGCAATCCTAGCTAGTCTGCAGCACTAGCATAGAACCCGCACTACATCCTGTCTAGATAGGACCCTGCACCGGCGCAGATGGAGGACTCCTCAAGGGAAAGAGACATTCGCCCCCTTACTCCAAGTAGAGCCCCAGCCACCCCGATGGGTCTACTCGGATGTGCGCCAGCTATTTTGCTGGCACACATTTGAGAGGGCCGTGTAATGGTGGCCAGGCCTGGGAAGGGGACAGGATTTGGCGGAGGTGGCTAGCACTGATCCCTCCCCGGGTCCAGCCGACCAATCCCACTCACCCGCTGGAATTCCCCATTCTGTCCTCCCCACACCCCTCCGCAGCCCGGTGGGGAACGTACCTTCCCCAGCATTGTCCCCAGAATGGGGAGAGTGGCACCACTTACTCCCAGGATGCTGCAAACATGCTTTACAGCACAATTGTGACACCCTAGACCGGCGGAGCGGTGCTCCGCCAGTCTAAAATGTAGAGAGGATTGGGCTCTAAGTTTTCAGTGTTAATTCATAGGTTTCACTGTTTAGCGATGTATAGGTGGACTATCAATTGTCACACTAGCTCCATTAACTGATGTGATTTGTAGAATTTAGTATGAGAACTAAATATGAGTACTAAAAGGGTTTTCTAAAAGTTAGGTCACATCCAAACAATACAAAGAATAGATACGTTCTTAGATTCTCTCGACGTGTCCAGATTTTAGAGTTCAAAACAATCATGCTGCCGGGAAAACTCCATCGTAAAATACACTTTAGTATCACACTAGATTCTCTCACAAACTCTGAGAGTTAATTCTCTCAGCCTGGAAATTGAAGATCAGTTGTGAGATAATTAACAGTAAGGCAAACATTTGGGAGGAGAAGGCTTTTATAGCTGGTTGAAAGGTGTAGCTGAAAACGTCTGAGGATGCTTTCAATGTTGGGAGCGAAACCTAAAGTTTTACCATCAAAATTTTAATAATAAAGTGTATTTTATGACGGAGTTTTCCCGGCAGAATGATTGTTTTGAACTCTAAAATACAAAGAATACTTTTTTGGTCATACAACTTTGGAATGTTGTCAGTCACATTTACGTGAACCAACATCTAGGTGAAATATTGTTTTCAGAAATTACCCAGAAAATGATTTCAATTGCTGAGAAAACTCAAGGATCTTGGAAAGTCTCCATGAATAACTCAGAAGGCTAGATCTACTCAATACATTCTTTGCTCAGATTTATTGCCTAATCTCTATTCCCTCCCTTCCTTTATCAGATCCAGGAGGGACTTTTAGAGAAAGAGAATACTTATTTTATTTTTAACAGTCCTATTATTCCACAGAAAGCCATCAAGTTGTTCCATCTCATGTAACAAACATGTTCCATTGTTCCATTTCATTTGACAGTGGTGAGGTTATAAAAGAATGTATTTTCCTTATTTGTCTTTCATTCCTTCCCAAAGAGTGGGAAATCTTTTCCTATGACCCACCACTGCTTTCATCACATCTGGAGAAACTAAAGTACTATTGTTCTGAAACAATAGTTCATTTATGTTCTGCAAAACGCTACACAGAGAAAACAAGAGTTTCTAAAAGAGCGATATGTAACAAATAGCATCCTGTTCTGGAAATAAAGTGAAATAGCTTGCATTGTCTTGTTCCCATAGGAGACTAAAATATTTAGTATTTTAATTCTCATCTTTTGGGCAAGAACATTACTGAGACAAAATGTTTGCTACAAAAAGGCATTTTTTCTTCCATTCACTTGCAAGTGATTCTACTGAAGTTCCCCCAACTAATAATGACAAGACTGTAGCTCAAAGAAGGACTGTGCTTCCCATGTGACTTTATTATATTGGCCAGGATCCAATTTAGGTACTCCTTCATGGATCATTGCCTTGTCGTGGCGAAGGGGCTTGCGTAACTCAATGAAGCCATGAGCTATGCCGTGCAGGGACACCCAAGACGGACAGGTCGTAGCAGAGAGTTCTGACTAAAAGTGATCCACTGGAGAAGGAAATGGCAACCCACTCCAGTAACCTTGCCAAGAAAATCCCATGAACAGTACCAAAAGGCTAAAAGATATGACGCCGGAAGATGAGCCCCTCAGGTCGGAAGGTGTCCAATATGCTACTGAGGAAGAGCGGAGGACTATTCCAAGTAGACCCAGAAAGAGTGAAGCGGCTGGGCCAAAGCCGAAAGGACGTCCAGCTGTGGATGTGTCTGAGGTTGAAAGGAAAATCCAATGCTGCAAGGAGCAATACTGCTTAGGAACATGGAATGTGAGGTCTATGAATCAAGGCAAGCTGGATGTGGTCAAAAATGAGATGATAAGATTGAACATTGACATCTTGGGAATCAGCGAACTAAAATGGACGGGCATGGGCGAATTTAAGTCAGGTGACCATCATATCTACTACTGTGGGCATGAATCCCTTAGAAGAAATGGAGTAGCCCTCATAGTCAATAAAAGAATGGGAAAGGCAGTACTGGGGTGCAACCTCAAAAACGACAGAATGATTTCAGTTCGAATCCAAGGCAAACCATTCAACATTACAGTAATCCAAGTGTATGCCCCAACCGCTGATGCCGAAGAAGATGAAGTTGACCGGTTCTATGAAGACCTACAACACCTTCTAGAACTAGCACCCAAAAAAGATGTCCTTTACATCATAGGAGACTGGAATGCTAAAGTAGGAAATCAAGAAATAAACGGAACAACAGGCAAGTTTGGCCTTGGAGCGCAAAATGAAGCAGGGCAAAGGCTAACGGAGTTCTGTCAAGAGAACACGCTGGTCATAGCAAACACTCTTTTCCAACAACACAAGAGGCGACTCTACACATGGACATCACCAGATGGTCAATACCGAAACCAGATAGATTATGTGCTTTGCAGCCAAAGATGGAGAAGCTCTATACAATCAGTAAAAACAAGACCTGGAGCTGACTGTGGCTCAGATCATGAGCTTCTTATTGCAAAATTCAGGCTTAAACTGAAGAATGTAGGGAACACCACTAGACCAGTCAGATATGACCTAAACCATATCCCTTATGAGTATACAGTGGAGGTGAAGAATAGATTTAGGGCATTAGACCTGGTAGACAGAGTGCCTGAAGAACTATGGACGGAAGTTCGTAACATTGTACAGGAGGCAGCAACGAAAACCATCCCAAAGAAAAAGAAATGCAAGAAAGCAAAGTGGCTGTCAGATGAGGCTTTACAAATAGCTGTGGAAAGAAGGAATGCGAAAAGCAAGGGTGAAAGGGAAAGATATAAACAACTGAATGCGGATTTCCAGAGAATAGCAAGGAGAGATAAGAAGGCCTTCTTAAATGAACAATGCAAGGAAATCGAGGAAAACAACAGAATGGGGAGGACTAGAGATCTCTTCAAGAAAATTGGAGATATCAAGGGAACGTTTTGTGCAAAGATGGGCATGATAAAGGACAAAAAAGGCAAGGACCTAACAGAAGCAGAAGAGATTAAGAAGAGATGGCAAGAATACACAGAAGAACTATACAAGAAAGATCTTAATGTTCCTGATGACCACGCTGGTGTGGTCACTGACCCAGAGCCGGACATCCTAGAGAGTGAAGTCAAGTGGGCCTTAGGTAGCATTACTAACAACAAAGCTAGTGGAGATGATAATATCCCAGCTGAGCTACTTAAAATCCTAAATGATGATGCTGTGAAAGTGCTGCACTCAATATGCCAACAAATTTGGAAAACTCAGCAGTGGCCAAAGGATTGGAAAAGGTCAGTTTACGTTCCAATTCCAAAGAAGGGCAGTGCCAAAGAGTGTTCAAACTACCGTACAATTGCACTCATTTCGCATGCTAGCAAGGTTATGCTCAAAATCCTACAAGCTAGGCTTCAGCAGTACGTGGACCGAGAACTACCGGACGTACAAGCTGGGTTTCGAAGAGGCAGAGGAACTAGAGATCAAATTGCCAACATGCGCTGGATCATGGAGAAAGCACGAGAGTTCCAAAAAAACACCTACTTCTGCTTCATTGACTACGCAAAAGCCTTTGATTGTGTGGATCACAACAAACTGTGGCAAATTCTTAAAGAGATGGGGGTACCAGACCACCTTACCTGTCTCCTGAGAAACCTGTATGCGGGTCAAGAAGCAACAGTTCGAACCGGCCATGGAACAACTGATTGGTTCAAAATTGGGAAGGGAGTACGGCAAGGCTGTATATTGTCACCCTGCTTATTTAACTTATATGCAGAGTACATTATGAGAAATGCAGGGCTGAATGAATCACAAGCCGGAATCAAGATTGCCGGGAGAAATATCAACAACCTCAGATATGCAGACGATACCACCCTAATGGCAGAAAGTGAAGAAGAACTAAAGAGCCTCTTGATGAGGGTGAAAGAGGAGAGTGCAAAAGTTGGCTTGAAACTCAACATTAATAAAACTAAGATCATGGCATCGGGTCCCATCAATTCCTGGCAAATAGAAGGGGCAGAAATGGAAGCAGTAACAGATTTTACTTTTTTGGGCTCCAAGATCACTGCAGACGGAGACAGCAGCCATGAAATTAAAAGACGCTTACTCCTTGGAAGGAAAGCTATGGCAAACTTAGACAGCATAATAAAAAGCAGAGATATCACCATGCCAACAAAAGTTGGTATAGTCAGGGCGATGGTGTTCCCAGTAGCAATGTATGGTTGCGAGAGTTGGACCATAAGGAAGGCTGAGCGCCGAAGAATAGATGCTTTTGAACTGTGGTGCTGGAGAAGACTCCTGAGAGTCCCTTGGACTGCTAGGAGATCAAATCAGTCAATTCTAAATGAAATCAAGCCTGACTGTTCCCTGGAAGGACAGATACTAAGGCTGAAACTCAAATATTTTGGCCACCTAATGCGAAGAGAGGACTCTCTGGAGAAGACTCTGATGCTGGGAAAGATTGAAGGCAAAAGGAGAAGGGGAAGGCCAAGGATGAGATGGTTAGACAGCATCACCGATGCAACAAACATGAAAATGAGCGAACTCAGGAAGATAGTGGAGGACAGGAAGGCCTGGCGGGATATGGTTCATGGGATCACGAAGGGTCGGACACGACTTAACGACTGAACAACAACAACAACAAGGACTTGGGCATACCCAGTAAGATCTTTGATGGGTTTTTTCTTTGAACTTATGCTATACAACAAACTACTTTTGAAAATTCTCCATTTCAATTGCAGTTTGCTGTGCAGCTTGAGAAGTACAAGTTTCAAGTCTTGCATATTAGTTGTTTGTTTTAATTGTTTTTAATTACTTGTTTTTAATTTATTTTTAATGTATATGTATTTTAATGTTTTGTAAGCCACCTTGAGTGCCCTCGCTGGGAGAAAGGAGGGATATAAATTCTTTAAATAAATGAATGAATAATATGGATACGCTGAGCTTGTTGCATCATTCTTTGGATTCTATCTACAATGCCTAAAGAAAAAAAGGGCCTTATCCAGTGGGGTCTGCTGAATACTTGCATACACTTAATAATAAACTGCCATCTTTGGAACTAGTTATACACTGGTATTGAAACAGAGCAACACTAAATTTCCCCTTTCCCCCCATTGTTTTGCAACTGAGACGAGATATTTCAAAGGACATGACATGAAAGGGAGACCTGGTGTTGTTTTTTTAAAAAAGTTGAAATTCAAATCGAACACCAGCAACACTGCTTTCTGCTGAGAAAAAAAAAACCAATCTAGCTTCTTGCTCTCAGGAAAGCCATCTACAGGATTGTACCAGCAGCTTTCCTGAGTCTTCCAGTAGTCAGAAGTCTGCTCAGTCCACGCATGGCAGAATTGTGCATAGCCCAACTCCTTCACTCTCCATTCATTCTCCAACCACATCCAAACATTTTACTTGTACAAAAGTAAAAGCATCCAAGTAAGAAACTTCATGTCCAGTCTTATGTGCTTCTGTACAGCTACAAGGTATATATAGCATTGGGCTGTCAGAGGTACCATATAGGAGTTCTAAATATCAAATCACCAGGTACAAAGACCTGGTATAGGACTGTACAAATTCACAATACAATATGCTGAGAGTCAGAGAGATATTTTAGAATCTACCTATTCATTCCTACAGTTAATCAGTTTGGATTTGCAAATATAATGCTGATAGCAATTCATTGCATCAGCCCCGGTCCAGAAAAAGGTAAGTAAGCCATGCACAAAAACAGTTATGATGTGCTGATTTCACAACAGATACAAAATCTGCCAGATCCATGTTTGATCCACATGCTGCAAGCTTTGTGCCACAATCATGGAGCTCCCCATTCTGTCCTCTATGGGGAATTGGATTTCAGACACTATTTTTCCTTCTCCTGAATATCTCTGCTTCAGTAATGGCAGAAGGTAGCTCATAGATCCAGGGTGTGGGCTACACATGTGTACTGTAGGTCCATTTCATTTCCGAACGTTGCTCCTGAAGGTCCAGGTCTGAATATTCCATGACTTACATCCTCCATCCTATCATCCATCTCTTGCATCAGTATTTTTAGAAAGATGTTAAAGGTTCCCAGCTTCTACATCATTTGTCACACAGTCAAGCATGACATTGATACTTTTGGCACCAGGCTATGGCAACAACAGAAGAATAGTGCAGAAATAATGCTACTTTCATTTTGTTTAGAGAATTCTAGAAAAAAAAATGTTCTGTCTCTTGTCAACTTCTCATTAAAAATGACCTTCACTCCAACCAAAAATGGGCAAAACACAAACTTCAACACTCACTACCTCCTCCCCCCCCCCGCCCCACAAAAAAAGCAAAGTGAAAGAAACCCTCCTGTGGAAAAGAGAAGTGATTGCATCTGTTAATAACAGATTCAATACAGCCTGCCACAAAAATGAAGAGAATGCTTGTCAAGGTTGGTTGCGAGACAAATGGGATGAAAGAAATAGCAAACTGAATCGTATTTCAAGTGTTAAACATAAACAGAAAAATGATTAGCCTGAAAGTCAGTTACATGCTATCAACAACTCGGGATAAGATCCATTAGCTGCTTTGCTTAATTTTAGGAGGATTTAGCACTTACAGACAAACAGTAACAGATGTTGGAGGGAGAAATGAACCCAACGACAGAGGCATGAAAGAAAGGTGAAGGGAAGACAACAAAGAGACATATGCCATGAAACTCACTAGTCATTCTTCTGGGATAATTTGCACTCTGTGAAGAAAGCCCACTGGTTCCGCAGGAATGCAACATAGGCTCAAAAGTTTTGTGCAAATCTGAAAATTATAAACATGCTGGATGATCGAAAGGAAAAAAAATACCGTATTGTCCCGAGTATAAGACGCACCTGATTATAAGACATTATAAAACTCTTAAAGTTTGGTGCTATTAAAAAAATTTAATTAAATCACTGGCATTAAATTGCAACAGCCTGATTCTAAGACGCACCCCTAGTTTAAAAACTTAAATTAGGAGAAAAAAGTGAGTCTTATACTCAGACCAATACGGTACATCTCTCTTTAGCCAACTTTACATAGTACTTCTGAGTTAACTGCTTCTTTTCCATGGCAGGTCTTGGGAGGGGGGTATGCATTGTTGTGATAGGAAAAACAGCTGGGAAAATGGGTGCTGGGATATTATTTGTCCTCTGTTGAAAATATTTCCTTCCCACCTCTCAATTGCAAGGAACCCTACTTCCAAGTCACGTAGGGCTTTCTAGATTTTTTTTTTAAATAGTATGTTGAACTGACCACAGGAACAAAATGGTACCCAGTGTAGTTCTTTAAGTAGTAGTGAAATGTTTTCCTAGTTGTTGGTGCCACTGTGGCTCGAGTCAGGTCTGCCTTTATCATATACATGAACGTGATCAGATGTTCACACAAACAGTACAAGTTAATCTCAAAGACAATTGAAACCTGATGTATAAAAATACCCAGGGTACAAATTTAATAAGTGAGAGTGCCACAAGATTGTGCAATATGTCCAAGTCCAAGGCTCAACAAAGAGGGGGGTCCCCTAATGTCCTTCCAGTACCCCCACAGAAATATGTGGGATAACGTTCCTCAGCCTGCCAACTACAGATCTATTCAAGGTCAAACTACATGTTACAGAGGAGATCTGTGACTAGATCACCAAACATTTTTATTTTTACTTTAAAGCAGCTACAGGAGGGCTTTGAAGTTGATCAGACCAGTTGCATTGGTGGACAAATATTTAATGACACTTTCCCTCCACGCTGTTTCCCAGTCTAAATCTCAAGGCTATGTCCACACCTTAAAAAGCACTGAAAAATAAGAATGATAAAACAGGAAATTGACTCTACAGCAGACCTCCACCAGGAAAAGCAGAAGAATTGTCATATGTCCTGTCAAGCAAAACAGCCCCTGAATATCTGAGGTCTGTGATGTTTAGCTTCCTGATTCAGGTAAAGCAAATTATTTCAGCTTATAACAACTAAGTCCAAGGAGACTCAACAAAGCTATTTCATCCATTTAAATCTGAATGGAAGGTTTTACACCAAAGATGCAGTGGGGCTGAATCCATCCCAAAACCATAATATTCTGAAAAAGGGATGGTGACATTCAGAAAACCACTAATGGTCAAAAGAACGCAGAGGTGTAATAGGCATACATTTTCACAGCCAGAATGGGAAGTGGCAAACGCTTGTATTAAGGGCAAAATGCTCAACTGAACACGTTCATTTGTCTTTTATTCTTGCTTTTTTTAATTGGAAAGAGAGAGACTTTGCATATGTTCAGAAGCAGTCTTCTTTGAATGTGGTTGGCTGTCTCCCAACATCACAAGAAGTTGTAGCACAGTAGATATGTGCTGACATTATTAGAATGCTTGATTCTCTGCTGTTCCCAATCTCCTCTCCCCAGCTCCTTCCTCTAGGCAAGCCAGAGACTTTTACCTGCAAAATAAGGCGGGGCAGAGTCATGCTCCCTGCTGTTACCAATTTTCAATCTGTAGTGTAGTTTATACTTCATGAATTTCATTCAAGATTCGGGAGAAAAACAGGGACTTCCTCCCAGTACTTGGAACTTCTGATGCTGCGCCGTACAGCACCGGAATGATGAAATCAGAGGCAGCAGGACACAATAGCTTGCTTGACCTTCCTCTAACAAACTTTGCTATTGTCCGAAAAGAAAATGTAGCAAATCTTGGAATGAGCAAACGATAAAGTAAAAATGTTTCTTCTGATTGTGCAAATCTTTCCAGCCGCTTAGCATTATTATGGCCACTGCCTGATGGTCTCCACAGAAAGACCACAAGAAGGACTCAGGACACCACAGGAAAGTGATGGAGCTAAATTAGTACAGTTGTGTGACCACAAACACTGAGCAATCTAAAAGAAGCCCATTTCAATTAACAATGCTAAAAGAGAACATAACAACATACTATAGCTATGTGACTTTTTTCTTTTTTTTATGACTGTTGCATCGAAAGGCCTAACAGGCTTAAAGATGCAACTCTTAAACTGTTCGTACCTGGTAGCTCAAGCTCCAGCAGCAGCAAAATTTGATATCCAGCTAGAAGAAAAGAGGAGAGGGAACGAAAATTGCTATAAGGATCAGTGAGAGAAATGCAGCTTTGTTTTCATTTCATGTGACAAATCTTTCTGAAGAAAACATTCCAGCTGTATATAGATACTAAAATATTTATAATTCAGATATTAAAATATTTAATATATGTCCAGTAAAGAGGGGGGAGAAGTGCTGCAACATTATGCCTCCGAGACCAAATTTAGTATAATACAACCATATAACCTTCATTTAGAAATATGGATGTTTTAGATCAGAAATGCCTCTTCCATTTTTTCCAAGTGTGTGAGTGTTTGAGTATATGCCTCTCTCTCTCTCTCTCTCTCTCTCTCTCTCTCTCTCTCTCTCTCTCTGTGTGTGTGTGTGTGTGTGTGTGTGTGTGTGTGTTTCCCCCTGAATATGGACAGCTCAACAATGAACATTCCATTAAAAGACAGTATTTGTAAACAGGACGGTTGGGAAGAGCAGTCCCCTTGTTTGGAGCATAATGGCTAACTGGAAAGGAAGAGAGTAGATCGAATGGGAACTCATTTGCTCAAAGAAAGCCAATCAGGATCAGATTTCTTCACTCAATGCACATAGAAAAACCGAGAGGCCAGCTTGTCAGCAAATGTTTAACTACAATGAAATTCATGCCTGCCTGCAGGATTCTAATTGGATATTTCAGCATAATTTCGCTCTGGGAAATTCCACAGTGTACCTCGAAGCAGGTTTGCAGCTCAAACTGAAGACTGATTATAATGAATGGTCTCTGAACATTGAGGGTGTCACCCTTTCCAGCGGATTCTCCTGTTTTGGAAAGGGGAGAGGGGAGGAAGAAAGTGAAGTGGGTTTAACTTTGGGAGCAGTTCATAAAATACAACACTATGAACCAAACACTCGTTGGGGCTGTAAAGAAAAAATAAATGGGGGAAGTATTATCATAAAGCAGAAAGCTACATTGAAGTGAATTACCTTCATGAAAATTTAATGCAAATGACAGAGGAGCAAAGCAATGCTTTATGTTCTAGTGTTGAAAGGAAGCTGGTAGAATCTCAATTTATGAAACATTCTTTCTGTCATGCTTAATGTAGATCATAGCAGTGAAAACAAAGAAAGTTCTCGACGCCTTATTATTTTTGCAATATATGTAGCTATTTACCAGTAAAATATTTTCATTGCATTTGTTATTTGCTTATTATCATTATTATTTTCAACTATGCTCTGTAGTCTGTTTTATAGCCAGCATACTTTTCCTTTAATCCCCCCCCAAAAAAGACACCCCCCCCAAGCCACAAGAAATCTTCTGGGTCATTTTTGATTTTTTAAAGATATACCCCCGTATTTATCGGCGTATAAAACGCACCGGCGTATAAGACGCACCTTCCTTTTGGCCCTGGGTTTCAAGAAAAAAAAGATTTAAAGCATTTTTGGGCCACTTGGCCACTTACTGCTTGGCTGCTTAATTAGCTAATTTACATAAATTGCACAAAAATACCAGGATCTCTTTTAAAACACACAGCAATAAGGCACATGAACAAAATGCACCAGAACATAAATCCCAAGTACAAAAAAAAACCCCAGACTCAACTCTTTTTCCCCCAACCCACCCATGCACAGTTTCCAAAGTAAAATCTTTTACCCCAAGTAAAAAAAAACCCAGACTCAACTCTTTTCCCCCACCCCACCCCACGCACAGTTTCCAAAGTAAACAACATAAAAAGTACAAAAAAACCCCACCCAGACTCAACTCTTACCCCACCCCACCTATGCAGTTTCCAAAGCCTCCCCAACTAGGCCCAGTTCAGAAGCTTACCCTTCCGAGGAGAGCTGGGAAGACCACGCCCTCTGCAGCTCAGCTGAACTCTTTTCCCCCACCCCACCTAACCTAACCAAACCTAACCTAACCTATGCACAGTTTCCAAAGCCTCCCAACTAGGCCCAGTTCAGAAGCTCACCCATGCTGCATTCATTCAGCATCTAGGAGAGCAGGCCCTCTGCAGCTCAGCTGAACTGAACTGAGCACAGCGCCCTCTGCTGGCTGCTGAGAAGCTCAACTCATGCACGTGCATAAATTAAACCCGACAAACAGCTGTAGATCGGATAGATTAGTTAGGGAAGAAAGCACAAGGGAGCTCTCTGGCTCCGGAAAAACGCGGTAAGCCCGAAAATGCTTTAAAACGGGCAAGGGGGGAAAAGGGATTTTTTAGTATTGGTGTATAAAACGCACCCTACTATTTTGGGTCACAAATGTATACAAAAAAGTGTGTCTTATACGCCAATAAATACGGTACTTCCAAGACTTGGATTAGTAGTTTAAAATCCCTAATTGAAGGTGATTGCACTCTTCAGAAATACATGTCGTTCTGTTTCCGTCAGTATCTTTAATTTCAGAGCATGAACCTGGTATAAATTCTGTGTTTGCTATTGCCCAGAAATCAGGTGCAGAAGCGTCGCCTGATATGGGGCGGTGGGGCAGTGGGCCCCAGGGCGTAGGGGCGGAAGGGCTCCTGGGGGGGCGCGAGGCTCTTTGAGTTTCGTTTTTTTTTCTTTTTCCGTTTTTTTAAAGCTTTTTATGGGGTTTTTTAGCGCTAGCGGGGCTTGTAAACGTTAGTGTATGCTTTGCTGCAACTTATCTTGTTTATAGGACCCTCCCGCGACGATCAGGGGTGACGCTCTCTCCAGGGGGTGCAGATCGCTCCTCTGCTCCAGGCGCGAACTCTGCGTTAAGCGCTCCTGGGTGCTTTGCAGAGTTCACACATGCGCAGACCGTCGATTGGAAACATCGTCGCTCTGCGCGTGCGTGAACTCTGCAAAGCGCTCCTGGGCGCTTTACAGAGTTCGCGCCCGGAGCAGAGGAGCGATCTGCACCCCCTGGAGAGAGCGTCGCCCCTGATCATCGTGGGAGGGTCCTATAAACAAGATAAGTTGCAGGAAAGCATACACTAACGTTTACAAGCCCCGCTAGCGCTAAAAAACCCCGTAAAAAGCTTTTAAAAAACCGGAAACAACGCAAAAAAATTAGCATTAATTATGCTAATTAGCTTGGGGGCATCGGGGTTTTCCGCCCCAGTAGCAGGGGCGCCTGGCTACCCCTCTGATCAGGCTCACTGAATGCAGGAATAGTTTCACATTGCATGCAGGTTAATTGTGCCCCTCAGTGTGATGGCGCCCCCTAAAGGTGTGGCTGCTGGTGCCTGTACAGAACATTATAAAGAGGCAATTACATTTGGAGATGCTAGAACTTAGTGGATGAGCTCATGCTTTGCATATAGAATGTTCCGCATTCAGGTCCTGGTACCTCCCATTGAAAAATGAAAAATGAGATCAGGTAACAGGGCTGGGAAGAACTTCAATGTCTGAGAACTTAAAGAGTTGCAAAGTACAGTAGCAGGGGCGCCTGGCTACCCCTCTGATCAGGCTCACTGAATGCAGGAATAGTTTCACATTGCATGCAGGTTAATTGTGCCCCTCAGTGTGATGGCGCCCCCTAAAGGTGTGGCTGCTGGTGCCTGTACAGAACATTATAAAGAGGCAATTAAATTTGGAGATGCTAGAACTTAGTGGATGAGCTCATGCTTTGCATATAGAATGTTCCGCATTCAGGTCCTGGTACCTCCCATTGAAAAATGAAAAATGAGATCAGGTAACAGGGCTGGGAAGAACTTCAATGTCTGAGAATTTAAAGAGTTGCAAAGTACAGGTTGCCCCTTTCTTTCTGTGGTTTCACCACCCGCGAATTAGTCTCAATGCAGGTGGCCTCTGTGCACCTCAGAATAGCTCTGAGACGCAATCTGAAGCTACTTCCAGTTTTTGCCAAAAACCGGAAGTGTCTTCAGATTGCATCTCAGAGCTATTCTAAGACACGAAGAGGTCTGCGGCCCACTCTATGGACCTTCACGGATCCTCGTTATTCGCAGGGGGTTCTGAACCAACCCCCCGTGGATAATGAGGACCAACTGTAAACAAAATTGGGCTAGATAGATCAACATCTTAGGTCAGGGCAGCTTTATATATCCATAATTCTCTCTCTTGTAGTCTTGTTGTTAAGAGACAATGAACGGAATCATACTGCATTAAGATGCCCTGTCTGATTTCCTGTTAAGAGTGAATATAGTGAAAGCTCCCTAAACTATTCTAGATGGCTATTTCCTACAGTGATGCTCCAAATGGAAATGGTATTGCCAACTCACCCCTCAAGGAACACATGAGACAAGATGCTTGGGATATAAATGGGGCCACTTTATTAAAGCCAATCACATCTTAAGCAATCCTGTAGTGGGCCAAGCATCGCAACTCCTCCCCTCTTTAGTGCAGCCATCTAACCTAGGAGAGACAGCAAACCAGCATCTATTACCCATTCAGGTGTTCCCACCCTGTCCGAGCTTCTCTACATCACTCCTGAAGGGTCAAGGCAGCTGGACAGCACCACGTCCCCCAAGCTGGAAAAACTTTGAGATCAAATTTGCAATCCAAGCTGGAGGGCTCATCAGTCAGCCTCCCTGAGAAGAACATCCTCTATGGGATCATTATTGGCTTGCCCACTGGCTTCTGCTTACCACAAGGTGCACACCAAAATCCCTACTCCTGCCTCCCTGGACACACACAAAACCTGCCATAAGTGACCAAAACAGATACAAAAATCACTGAATCCAAATGAAGCAGTTTGAGGTAGGTAAAAAAAAAAACCCTGTTCACCAAGGAAAATCACATTGGCAGCAAAAAAAATTCCTATCCAGTTCCAAAGACAACAAGGTAATCTCAGACTGCACAATGAGAGGGGGTGGGGGGTCAAATGGCCAATGCACACTGAAGCTGCAAGCCTCAAAACAGTGTTTTGAGGCTCCACCCCCAAGAAGGTGAGCGCCGTTTTGGTGCCTGGGATTTCCCACCCTTGTCTCACATGACGGCAGGGCCGGGCAAGGCAGGGAGAAGCGTTATCTGAAAGCTTCTTGAGATAATCCATACAAATGTCTTCAGCTTTTCCACGCCAGCTCCTGAAGGTTCCAGGGAAATACGTTGTTGGTATGTGTGGGCTTATGTGTTGATAAGAAGGTCTTGCGCATGATATCTCCATGTAGTGCTGCCACAGGAAGTAGAGTAGCAGTGGTGTTCACATGATGGTGGCAACATATGAACCAGCCCCATAGTGCGACTATCAGAATGTGACAAACCTTTTCCTTAACAACCTCTTTTTCTCCCCTTAACTGCAGATGACAAAATACCATGTATTGTATAAAACAGGTGAAGTGGCATACCAAGGAAAACTTATCCAACAGTGCTTAACTACCAAAAAAGAAACAAATGGCTTTGCCATTATGCCCTTTAACCTGGAAGCCCTAAATTTTCCTTGGGGTTTGGCTGGCTGTGATTAGGTAAAGGTAAAGGTATCCCCTGCTCGAAAGCCAGTCGTGTCCGACTCTAGGGCGCGGTGCTCATCTCTACAGTTTCCAAGACTGTAGAGCCAGCGTTGTCCGAAGACATTTCTGTGGTCATGTGGCCGGCAAGACTAACAGAACGCTGATACCTTCCTGCCGCAGCGGTACCTATTTATCTGCTTGAAATTTCTTGCTTTCGAACTTCTAGGTTGGCAGGACCTGGGACAGGAGATGGGAGCTCACTCCGTCACGCAGCACTCGGGTCTCAAACTGCTGTCCTTCCAACCTTCTGGTCTGCAGTTCAGCATCTTAACCACTAAGCCACCTCAAAACCCAGCCTTGACTGTGATTTGTTAGGGCCAAACTACGCATTATGTAGTAGAATATGCTATTAAGATGTGTACATAAGACTGGAAACACCTCTTCTTTAACAAAAATCTCAACTGTATGGGACTCTGATACAGATCTGGACCACAGCATTTGAGAGGGGTAATTTCCCCCCCCCCATGCTATTTTCTCATCAAAAATCATTCCCTGAAGTGACTGCTGCAAACTGCTGCTTCAAGGGCTAACAGCGGCTTTGGGAGATATTTTTCAGTAGGAAAACAGTGGAGGGGAAATGGGTTAATCCCTTCCCTGTGTGCTGTAGTCCTGGTCTGGATTCCTCCCCCCCTCCATGGCTGCCAGCCTTGAAAAGTCAAGCTGCTTTTTTCCAACCTTGATCACCACCTCTTAATGATGCCTTCAGTGTTACATGGAGCTAAGCCCAAGTGAGCCCTGGTTCAAATTAACGTCTGTCCAAAATATCTTACCAAATCTGGCCTACATACCACATATCACATCAAAGCATAGAAAAAAAAATATCATTCCTATAAAGATGACCAATGAAACTAGCAGCAGTAATAGTTACTTCCACTGCTGGATTCTGAGCTTGACATGACTGACCACACAGTATGTCTTATACTTATGTAAGGAATAACTTAAATATAAAATCTAAAGTAATTCTCTTTTAAAAATATTTTGTTTCATTTTATCAAAATCTAAAAAGATTGTTGTCTTCTACCTGTAGAATCTGACGGCCCAATCCTATTAGGTCCAGCCACCAGCAGAACTCATGTGCTGCTGCAATGCTGCTGTAAAGGGTACTCCAGCAGCGTGCTGAGGCAGTTAGGACGTCAGGGGAGGGGGGAGGGAGGGGGGAGGGTAGAATGGGGCGTGGGATGAAACAGTTGTGAGGGGGTGGAATGGGGGCGGGTAGGCTGCAGAAGGGGGTGGACCCAGTGGTCATGGTGCACACCAGATCCTATCACCTCTGTGGGCAGTGGCGTTCCTGCGGTAGGGGCTCGACAGTAAGTCGCGCCCCGACTGACTACCACGTTCACGAACCGGAGCTAGGAGGCCCCGCCCCCTCGCCGTCGGAGCCATTCTGCGCAGCGAAGCCGAACGGGCACTGTCTGTGGGCAGCCTCCCTGCCCCCTTTCCCTACATGGACTTGCACCAGCAATTTCACTGGTGCAGGTCTGGGGAGACCCATTGTGGAGCAGGAGGATTTCGGAGGTACAAGGGGATTTAAATCCCCTTTCACCTCTGAAACCTCCTAATCCCCCCCCCCACTGGATACAGTATGCCTGATTTTGGAACAGCTGCACCAGTGGGAAGGCAAAAGGGAGGATTGGGCTGTTAATATTGCATCAAGTTCATCTTATTAGATCAACAGCCCAATCCTAATGGGCTTTAACACTGGTGGAACAAGCATTCCACCAGTGGCGACTGCCTTATGGTAGTCACAAAAGGGCCTCTGACAGCTGCAGTGGCCCTGCACACACCAGCGGCTCCATCGGGACCTGTAGATCCAGGTTTTAAAAGAGAATCAGAATATTTTAAAAGCGAATCAGTGGGCGAGGCACAATGGGGTGCGGGAGAGCAGAAAGGGGGGGAGAAGAACAGGGCGGTGATGGGGCAAGGGAGGGTGGATCGGCTCTGGGAAGGGGGTGGGTTCAGCATCAGTGGCGGCGGCTGAATCTTAACCCCCTTCCTGGACCCAATCCTGTGGCCAGGATCCATATGGACCTGTGCCAGCAATTTCGCTAGTGTAGGTCAGAGTAGACCCCTCCA
The DNA here is from genome assembly GCA_026170595.1 of Plestiodon gilberti rubricaudatus. Classification (NCBI taxonomy): domain Eukaryota; kingdom Metazoa; phylum Chordata; class Lepidosauria; order Squamata; family Scincidae; genus Plestiodon; species Plestiodon gilberti. The sequence continues at coordinate 47,516,581 of JANXHW010000002.1, forward strand.
ATCCCTCACCCCCGGATAAGAGAATGAATGTTCGTTTACCCAGAGGAGACATCCAGGACCCCCCTCCCCACAGGATGTAGTGCGAGCCATTTTGACATGCCTGCATCGGCAGGAAGGAAGCATAGTAGTGGGCTGCAACTCTTTGTAGCTGCTTGGAAATCCAAAGACAGAATGACAGAAACATTCTCTCTCTGAAGTCAGGTCACTGACACCCTGGAATGTTCTTCTGGCTTTTCCGTCTAGCAATGTTAACAAATGTCACTTGTGTTCTGGCAGCGCAGGTCGCTTTTCAGCAGTGCAAAACCTGGGCCACTTTCAAGCGCTGCTGGGCTACTTCCACAAATGGGTAGCAGTGGCCGATATGAAGCAGTGGCTCCCGAAGCCTCCGTCAGTGCCAGTATGTTGGTTGCAGAGGTGTGCTGTTAGAGGGGAGGGCAGGGCAGGGGGAGATTAGGGGCAGGAAGGGGACAGAGGCATGGGTCTCAGCAGCACTGGCGTGTGCCAGATCCTACTTCCTCTTTCCCTCGCTGCACCACTCTTTCTCTCCTCAGATATATGTCAGCAAAATGGCTGGTGTAAGTCTGAGGAAACCCACAGGTGATGGGGCAGCCTACTGGGAGCTAAGTAAAACATATGTTTATTTATATGCAATATTTTAACTTACCTCCTGCTGGCTGTCCGATTGCTCCTCCCATGATTGGAAGCAGTGCGTGCTCCACCAGTGCAGCTTCATCGGCACCAATGGTGGGAGATAGGATTGGGCACTTATTGTTATGCTTTTTGTAACTAGGACTTCTTAGTGAATACAAGTTCAGAGACGCAACTAACTCTAAATGGTACATGGGTATAACCACTAATAAATGTCCAAGGAGTCACCTGCTTCCATATAAAACCTGCCACATAAACGTGCCACATCTCATTGTCACAGGGTCGGTGGTGGTGGCCATCCACTTTCCTACATTAGGTTAGGGCTAGGGCTAGGTCTTCCAGGTTGTGACATCCTGTGGAATTCCAGTTCAAGAGGCATGTATATCATGGCACCAACCATTGGTTTTGGATACCAGGGAGGAGGCACAGCTCAATAATAGGGTACATGTTTTATATAGAGAAGATCCTAGATTCAGTCCCTTGGAACTCCAAGTCAGTCTGGGAAAGATCCTTCACTGTAACCCCAGAAACCCCAGGTGTAACCCCACCAGTCAGTGCAAACAATATTAAGCTAGGTTGAACAACAATCCATCAGATTCAGGCTGCAATCCTATACACACTTACCTGAGAGTAAGTCCATTGAACTCAATGAGACATGCTTAGGATTGGGCTGTAAGATATATTAATTTTCCAGTGCTTTTGAGAAATGATCTGTTTTACCGTTTCTGTCTGTTTTATTTAAATTGTGTATAACTATTTGTGTCATCTGGTAGGTTTCCAGTTTAGTTTTCTTTCTTATGCTTTGAAAGTTAACTTGAAGGCTCTCAACGTGGAAAAATGGGGCATCCACGTTTGAGATAAATAAAAACATATATTGCAAGTGGCATATTCACATTTTTTCCCTAAAAATCTTGAGCCACTGCAGTTTCTCTGCATAGTCACAGTATCTTTCCACATGCATGCAGACTTAAGGTAAAGGTAAGGGTATCCCTTGACAATTAAGTCCAGTCATGTCCGACTCTAGGGAGCGGTGCTCATCTCCGTTTCAAAGCCGAAGAGCCAGCGCTGTCCGAAGACGTTTCCATGGTCATGTGGCCGATGTGACTCAACACCGAGGTGCATGGAACGCTGTTACCGTCCCGCTGACGCGGTACCTATTAATCTATTTGCAATTTCTTGCTTTCGAACTGGTAGGTTGGCAGGAGCCGTCGCACGGATTCAAACTGCCGACCTTCCGGTCGACAACTCATGGTTCAGTGGTTTAACCCACTGCGCCACCCGCTGGCTCGCATGCAGACCTACACATCCCTGAATAATCCCTGTTGCCAGGCTTCCCTGACACGTCTTTCTCCCGTTCCCATGTTGAAGCTGCCACCACGTTCCTCCTGGAATTCTCAGATCTCCCATGCTACCTTGAAAGGTTGTAAAGGAACCGGCTGCTGGTTCAATCCATTTATTGTAACTAATCAAAGCTCAGGCACCTAAAGAACAGCTTTGCAATATGAAGCATGACTTTGTTTACTTTGGGCTTTGTGTTCATTATAATGGCTGGTTGTATTTATATTAAACTTATCAAGATATCATTTTGTTTCTTTACTTATTAAATGCTGCTATTCCTCTGCTGCCCAGAGTTTCATCTCCTTAATTCAGCCTCCAAAGACTCTTTAGTTAATGTATATTTGAGGTATCACTCTGCTTACAATGAACTGTGTTGAAAAGTATCATCAAGCCTTTAGCACAGAAAGAAATCAATCTAGTGATGGTAAATGGTCTGTGGTCTCACAGGAATAGGCTCATCTGTTAAAACTTTAAAGCCATACAAATCAAATATCCCTTCCCTTTGTAGAGAGCTTTATCTGGAATTAATGCGCATTAACCCTTTGAACACTGGCATTTACCAGACTGCCAGACATATATCTGAATGCTTGAAGATAATCTTTATAAGCCAGATGATTTATAACATTTTTTTAAAAAAATCAATTACATTTTGAGACTGGCTATCTGCTGACCATACTCTTTTCATAATTACATGTATTTCACCAACTGTTTGGAAGATTCTGTAATCTTTTAATCCATCAAAGACAAATTGGAGTATTATTACATGATGTATTATATATGTATGGATCATAACTCTGATGTTTTTCATGGCTTTTAAATTTGGGGGCAGTTTTGAATACTGTCTACAGGGCTTCTTGATCCTGGAAGCATTGGTACACTATTCAACAGAATTCTGAACCCTTATGTTGCAAAATAGTCTCACTGAGATCAATGGGGATGCTCCAGAATTGTGCTCCAGAGGTGGATTGAAGAGTTGTACCCTCCAATCCTAAACAAAATTACTAGACAGTAACTAAGCTTAATGGGACTTACCTCTGAGTAAATATGCTCAGAATTGCAGTGTCTTCCAGTGATCCATTTTGCCAAACTTTATGCTACTGTATCTTGGAGTTCCTGTACAAAATGATCAAAGTTTAGAAGGTACTCACAGTCCTAAATAATGCCACCACCACCACCACCACCCGGGGACATCCACTTTGGACACAGGGGAAGCAGCATCTTGCAACGTTTAGGATGGTCTGCTCCTGCATGCCAGAAATCTTCCATCGCTGATCTTACTTTACACAGTGTTGTTGGCAAATGCACAGTTGCAAAGGGATCTTCTGGTCTAAAAAAGCCAATGGAGTTTTATGTCAGAGAACCAGAGGAAAAACTATCCCCACTGCATCTCCACCTTTACCCATGCAGAGCTACGTAACTGCCTTACCTAGTATTCCACTACCAGCTCAATCACACCAGTTCTGCCCTCACATTCAGAGGTGGCGCTAAGGGGGGGGGGGGCGGGGGATGGTGTGTCTGTGGGTCATCTCCTCACAAGGAGGAGCCATGGCAGGATTTTCATTCTCCATGGCTGCTTCTATGCAGCCGGAGGGCTGCCTTTGCAGCCGCAGAGTATAAATGCACCAGAATCAACGTGTGTCCCCTCCCCCGCCCACTGTGTGTTCTGTAAGACTTCAAGTGAAAACTTCTGGGAGTGCAGGGGGTGATTCGATGATGTGAAACGTGTGATCGCCCCCCCCTCTCGGGGCCAGGCTAGCCACGTTACTGCTCACATCAGTTCTGGGTTCTTTGCAACTGATATTATGTGCTGTTTCCTCTGCATGCTGACAGAGTTATTGCATATAGTTGCCTAAGTTGGGTTGAGTAGTAGCCCAATCCTATGCATATTTATTTGGAAGTAAATTCCACTTAGTTCAATGGATCCGACTCACATGTAAGTATGCAAAGGACTGAGACATGAGAAAGTACAAAACATCATCATCATCAACAACAAACGTTCTGGTAGATGCTACGCTTCCTTAGAAATGGGAAGCTTATGGGTTATGCTACTTGCTTATATTACATAATTTCTTTTTTCTCCTGCAGAACTGAACCGCCGATTTTTCCTCAGTGCAAAGGCCCATTGAAGTCATTAATGAGAAGACCTGGAGTTTTGCTTGAGTAATAATTAAACTCCAACTGTATGCTTTACAGGGATCAAAAGGCAACAAAAAAGGTACAAATGAAATTAGTTGAATGTGGAATGGAATTTCTCTTGTAAACAGCTTCATCTCCATTATGAGGACAGAATGCCATCTATCAGCATTTAGAAATAAAACAAGGTACACTGAGACAAGGAAACCCTCCAAATCGATTAGCCAGAATGGTATTTTTGATGTCAGTCTTGTGGGACTCAGTGTGTTTTTCATTATTTAAGCCATAAAACATTTCAAATTAAGGGAGTGGTTGTCATGGATGGGCTTATTATAAAGCACTAAAGTCCAGGGTTGAATTATATTATGATAACCACATATCCTAGAATAACCTTTTGCCATTATACTAAAAAGAAGAAATCTTTATAGTGTGGGCAAAGTATGTATTTTTTGTGTTTGGAGAATTTAAACTGGCAGTTCAAATGTTTAATAGCAGTTCCAGCTGAGCAGTGTGGTTTATGCGGATTAAACTGCCTACTTAGAATGACAATAAGACAACCAACTCAAAGTATCCTTCAGCCTAAGCAGTTTTTAAAAATCTAGTATAATGAAGAACAGATTGGAAAAAAAAAAGTCACAAATCCATCCCGGCATCAGATTTTTTTTCCTTTCCAAATGACCTTATATACAGTATTTTGTTTCCATTAAGACACAATATTAATTCTTATTCCTTAGAACTTTAAAGTTTATCACAGACAACAAAGCTATCAAAAGTTATGATGCTGTCAGAAGTGGGGAAGCAACCATCTGTAACTGTGCATGCCGTAATCTCTTGGCATGATCTCACAGCCACCAGTCAGGATGCATACATGCTAGGAGATGATGTGTACAAACCTTTGTTTTTGGACCAGAAGAGTGACACTAGATTCACTATAGCAGGGGTTCTCAACCAGTGGTACTAGTACCACCAGTGGTACTTTGGCTGACTGCTAGTGGTACTCAGACCACGGGACCACTAGAACCCTGCGGCATTTTTGGCGGCATGCTTTCATTCCCGAGAGGCTTCTGACCTTTGGCCGAGCCTCTCAGGAACGCTCCCACCTGCCCAGAGCCTCCTACCAGTGTTTTTTGGCCTCTGAAACCTGAAAACCTGGAAGTAACTGGCAATGATGTCATCGCCAGTCACTTCCGGTGGTACACAGCAGGAGAGAGGCACCGGAGATGGTACTTGGCCGGGAAGGGGTTGAGAACCCCTGCACTATAAAAAGAGAACTTCAAGTGAATTCTTCAGCTATACTGTGACTGTGGTTTCTCAAGGGAAAAGTACATCAGCAAATCGAATGTTGGTTCAAGTCCAGTGTTGCCCCACTTATTCCCACCCTCCTTCCACCCCCCACTTTCTTGCTACTGCTGCTATCTCATCTTCGTCTGGCTAGAGAAAGTTAACAAAACATTCTCTGCAGTTGAATGCCTGAGACAGATGTACCAGTACTGGCAGGCACTAGGTTGCTGGGGGGCTGGGGCAAAGCCCTGCACTAGGCCCCCACATCGGAGCCACCAATCCATCTCTAATGGCACATTGGGTGCAAGCATTGCCACTGAAACTGAGAATTCAGGGGGTTGGTATGGCCATGTGGACCCTTTGATGGGCATTGACCCTCTGTCACGTTGCCCAATCTGGCCAATCCCTGATGCCACCCCTAGATGTGTCAAAACCTCTTCCCATATTATTTAATTTATTTAAAGGATTTCTACACCGCCTTTCTCCCAATAAGGGCAGTCAAGGCGGCTGGCATCAGGCACCTGGCGGCAGGACATTTTCAGCGCAATCCTAGCCAACATTCCTAACCAACATTCTGGTGTAGCCGTGCCAACAGGGCACACACTGCATTTGGCAGTGCAGGGGCAGTCATGGAGGCCTCTTCGAGGTGAGGGAACATTTGTTACTTCAGGGCTGCCTTGCTGCTGCACTGGCGCTGGAATGTTGGTTAGGAATGCGCTGTTTGTCTAGTTTCTCTGGGAGGAGGAGGAAGCAGCAGCAGTGGGAGGGAAGGAGGGGGGGGAGGACAAGATAGACAGCTTGCCTGTTACTTCCAATGAGAAGCCAGGAATAACCATCTGTTGTGAAACTTTTTTTAAAAAGTCTGGTTTTGCCCTAGTTTAAAGCTGAGGTATTGAAATACATCTTGGAGCATGTTCAGATTGAATTTTCTACCACTCGCTTGAGAAAGTTATGTGCTCAGCTCAGACTGTTTTTACAAAGAGACCCCAAAAGCAGCTTGACTTAGCAGTATAAAGTCCAAGGATCACAAGCACACAAGCAGCATTTAATGGCCAAGTCCTATGACTATTACACTGAGATCACAGGGCCTAGTACTGACATGAGGGCACAGCTGAGCCCTTGCGTGAGTGCTGGGCTCAGCCTCAACAGCCCGCTAGAGGTTATCCATTCATTTCCATATAAAGTCATCCTGTGTTCTAGTGAGAGCAAAAAGATAAAAGATCCCACCAGCAACCATACACTACATTCTGGGCCTTTCTGGCAAAACGCGTGCTCCCACATGTAAAAGGAACTGGTTTCCTAGCAAATAGAGCAAGGGCAGGCAGGTATACCTGTCTGCCAGCAACCCATTTTATTTGAATGGCATTTGCCTCCAAAACGGTATGGTAACACAATGAAATGCAGTAAACTCGAACTGGTTCACACAATTTGTTTCTACTTCACGCAAGCAGTCACAACCCATAATTAGGTAAACAGTCACCTGTGGAATTTTCATAATTGCAGTGGTTGGAATATATGTTTCTATTTTTACTCTTACCCCCAGCTGGCATTCATCCCTCCCCCCCCCAAAAAAAAAAACTGGGTTTATGATTGTGGCTAAGGAGGGACTGTGAGTAGTAATGCATAGAGCAAACTGGCTCTGTGAGACAGTTGTTACTTTCAAGTAAATGTATTTAGGATTCAGGGTCCCAAGATGCTCTTACCTCTCCATGTACAATCTTGCTTGTTGTACATTATTATTTTATTTATTACAGTATTTATATACTCACTTTCTCTTACATTCAAGTTTACAGAGGCAGGCTGACCATAAACCCCATTTTTCTATTATGATTATGATTATGATTATGATTATGATTATGATTATGATTATGATTATTATAGTACCATCAGTATAAGTGCCACTTAACACAGACCAAACGGACAGGACCCTGCCTGTCCCAGGGGCTTACAATCTAAATAGCGCCAGGGAAACAAAAGAGGGAAGGGAAGAAATAGAGGAAGAGAACGAATATGTAGTTGTCATCATTGAACGTACTTAAACTTACAGTAGGAAAAGAGAACTGACTGCACAATGTTGGCGCAAGTATCCACCTGCAAAGTGTGTGCTCCGTAGGCGCCGGGTGTCGTAAAGCACGTTTTCAACACCCGCAGAGTAAGGACCGCCGGTGCCCTTACTCCGCCGCCCCCCAGACCCAGCACCACCGGTGCAGGTAAGTCCTGCACCATTCGGTGCAGGGTTGGGGGAGGAGTGGGCCAGGTGGCGAGGGGGGGCACTGGGTGAACCGGGCCAGGAGGGGTGGGGATATCAGCGGCACACTCCACTGATATCCCGCACCCATTCCTGGTCTGGGCTGCCCTTGCCCCGGATGTACACCGGCTCCAGAGCCAACGTACATCTGAGGAGGCCCATTGGGGCTGGGCAGCCCTAAACCCGGGGAAGGGGGAAAACATCCCCTTCTCCTGAGGTGTTCCCGGGCTGTGCGGACGCAGCCCGGGAAGGGCTCTGGATACTGCAGCCGTCCCTTTAGGCCAGCCACTTATCTTTGTGCAAGATCTTGCTGCCCAGCTCATATGTTATGATTGCACCAGTTGCACCAGTTTGAAATGGCCAAGCAATTTATTATTTCTTAGAAGAAGACTGCAAAAATGTACATGATATTCTTATAGCCAACCAGTCTATGTAAAAGCTCTTTTTTTCCTCTTCTTTTTCAAGTGTTTTATAAAATCATACAGTATATTTAAACACATACATACCCCCTTTTTTCTTTTACTAACAAAGAATGGCACAGGATCTTTATTGCCCTAGAACATTTACTAACACTATATGTGTGTGCTGACCTTCCCCATGCTTGCTATTGCATCTGTTGTCCATCTTTCGAACATCTGGGATGATGAATGTTCCACTAAACAGCATAATCAGTGGTTGGAACTGGAAGGAACTTCTTGTCTCCACAAGACTCCTAAAATATTGGAAACACGTCAGAGGCTCTACTGAAATTAACATATAAGGAAATTAAACGAAGGAAAACAGCCGTCTGGCATGGATGTTACAGCGAAGGTGGTTAACTCAAAACATTTTTAGAGCTCAGCATATTAATGATCACTAGAACAAAAATGCAACAAGATGGAGCATGCTCTCAATGACTGAAGCAAGCAAAGTCGCCACATGTTTAAATAAGGTTCTCCTAGCTTTGTTTCTCTTCATTCATTCACTGGTGGTGAATCTCCCAAAGAGTGGGTGTCCTTCTGTTTTCTCCTGCTCTAAACAGTATCAGATAACTAATAATGAAAAGGCTTTTTGTTGTTCAGTCGTTAAGTCGTGTCCGACCCTTCGTGATCCCACGAACCATATCCCGCCAGGCCTTCCTGTCCTCCACTATCTTCCTGAGTTCGCTCATTTTCATGTTTGTTGCATCGGTGATGCTGTCTAACCATCTCATCCTTGGCCTTCCCCTTCTCCTTTTGCCTTCAGTCTTTCCCAGCATCAGAGTCTTCTCCAGAGAGTCCTCTCTTCGCATTAGGTGGCCAAAATATTTGAGTTTCAGCCTTAGTACCTGTCCTTCCAGGGAACAGTCAGGGTTGATTTCATTTAGGATTGACTGATTTGATCTCCTAGCAGTCCAAGGGACTCTCAGGAGTCTTCTCCAGCACCACAGTTCAAAAGCATCTATTCTTCGGTGCTCAGCCATCCTTATGGTCCAACTCTCGCAACCATACATTGCTACTGGGAACACCATGGCCCTGACTACGCGAACTTTTGTTGGTATGGTGATATCTCTGCTTTTGATTATGCTGTTTAAGTTTGCCATAGCTTTCCTTCCAAGGAGTAAGCGTCTTTTAATTTCATGGCTGCTGTCTCCGTCTGCAGTGATCTTGGAACCCAAAAAAGTAAAATCTGTTACTGCTTCCATTTCTGCCCCTTCTATTTGCCAGGAATTGATGGGACCAGATGTAACAACAGGTTGATGTAACATTCTGTTGTTTATATGGAAGCACAACGTTACTAGGAACTATTCAAAAGCTAACATTTGGCATTACATTACCAAAGAAATGCTAAAAGGACTTTCAATTTTAAAGAAACTGCTAATGGGAATCAGTTGTTATTTAAAGAAGGGCTCTTATGATATACTGCTGACTGCGTGTGGTGTGGGAACTGCTGAAAATGCGGAAGCAGATGCTGATCCAAATAATACCAACTAGGAGAACACATGCTCATTGATTGCAGAAACATGCAAGACATCCTTTTAATTTCCCAGCTGAAGAGAAGCTAATGTCTCTTTTCTTTCTCTTTTCTGCCAGGTAGGGTAAAAGGTAGGGTCTAATGACAAGGCAGAGAAGATGCAGTGGCAAAAGCTTGAGAGGTAAACCATATGTATACAACAGTTACAAAAACTCTTTTTGGGGTACACTACACTGTCTCCTGCAATCAGAGGCGTTGCCAGGGATGGGGGGGCATGTCGCCTGGGTGACAAAGGGGGACAACAAAACCGCTGCATTGGTGGCACATCGGTGGCGGCCGCGAGGGAGAAAGGCAGTGAAGGCAGTGACAGAGCAGCGAAGGAGCGTCCCTGCAGTTGGACGTCGGCAAGAAAGGATGGGCCCGCCCACCCTAGGTGCCGCCCCACTCCTGCAGGGTGTTCATACGCCACTGCCTGCAATAATTCCAAACAGCTGTACAAGGTACAGTTTTACAAGCCGCTCCCAAGCTTCAATGCTTGATCAGTTGTCTTCCTTTGGTGGAAGAACAGATGAGATGATACACACCTCCTCTTTCCTACCTGGAGATACCAAGGATTGAACCAAGAAAGAAAGCAAAATGCTCTGCCACCAAGCTGCAGCCCCTCTACTTCTCCAGGGTTGCTGTAAGAATTCCATCATTATAAAATATATGACGTTTGGATATTTTGCCCCCTCCCACATAATAGTGCAAAATGGAGCCAACAGTTGGGGGTAGGTGGGACATGTGCACCCTTGTTCTTAATCATATAGTAGGCAGGGTTGGCAGACAGTATCTTCTGAAATAACTCTAGAATGTTGGGTTTGGATGTAACAAGTCCAGTTTCAACAACCATGAAGCTCACTTGTTTCTGGGCAAGTCACTCGAATCAGGGCTTCCAAAGCAGATCTCAAGTGCCTGGCAGGATCATGAGGGAGAAAGCACATGATCGTGTGGGAGATCATGTGGGAGAAAGCACATAGAAAGAGGACTTTAAAAATGAACTGATGATGAAGGTAGTTTGCAATTAGTATAGACCATACTGCATTTTGGCCACTATCTCAAGTCATGTTCAAAGGGTTTGCCCGGCGGTGAACCAAAGTGCTCACATAATTGATTTCACCTTAGCACATTTTTTTAGCCCAGACTGAAAACAAGCAAGCATATTATGAGCATAAAAGCCGTGTGATTTTGCTCTCAGTGTTTGCATTAAAACAATTTCAGAGCAAAGTGCCATGAGCTAACCCAGCCTCCAAACCTGGTGGAGTCAGATCAATAGTGATTTTCTCCTCAATATGTACCACAGTTTCAGTGACTTTTGTAAAGTCAGTCTTAAAGAGAAGAAATCCTTGTATATATTATTAGGCAGAGTTCTCCCACACCCACATGAATTCATCCTTAATTATCTGCTGAAACTCATAAAAGAGAAACCACATCAAATCCTCCTTAGTGCATAACTCCTTATTAAATACAAAACCCCAAATACCACAAAACTTAAAAGAAAGCCAACAAAATGACACAATGGTAATGTACTGTGAATGTGAATGTTACAACATATGGAGAGCAAGTATATAAAACAGCAAGACTTGCAGATCTAAAATTAACACACTTCAGGCTCCTGCAGAGATCAGAGTGGACTTCAGACAGAACACACTGATTAAGCTAAGAGACTCTAATGAACACTGCGGACATACAAACAAATACTGTGCGCCTGCCATGCAGAAGAGCAAAAGTTCCTTCGCTTAATCTTACCCTGGTGTACAATCAAAGGCATTTCAGTGAAGGTTCACCAGCGCAGAAGTGAAAGGGTTCAAAATCTGGTCTGGAGCTGTAAAAGATAGTTGCAATTAGCATGGAATGATAATGCAATTTAAAAACCAAAGGCAATGCTGCTATACTATATATTATATGACTCCCATCATTACAAAAGGGAACTTGTGACCTTTTGTGGTGGTTGCAAGGGGCAGGACAAACAGATAGAAACCCTCCTTTCTTCTTACTTCCCTTTCTTCTCCCTTTCTTTCTTTGACTAATGTAATAGATTATTATTTATTATTATTATTATTAATAATAATAATAATATTTATATATTGCTTTTTAACAACAACAAAATTCATAATGCAGTTTACACAGCAACGTGAATGAAAACATGGTTCTCTGTCCCCAAAGGGCTCACAATCTAAAACAAAACAAAACAAAAAGTACCCAGCAAGTAGCCACTGGAAAAGATGCTCTGCTGGGGTCGATAGAGATAATTGCTTTTCCACTGCTAAACGTAAGAGAACCACCCTATAAAAGGTGCCTCTACATTCAGTAATCAGGGGTACATGCTTTCATGTACACAATGTCATGTTTTAATGCAACACACATATTTTAGTTACATGTTTATGTGCTTTTGCGTGCACATGCCTTCACATACATTACTTACATGATCCCATAACTTACAGCCCAATCCTACGCAACTCCTTGTGCAGCGATGCAGCTGCGCCAACATGGTGTCTACTGAATCCTGTGGTGCGGTGGGTGTGTGCTGGCAGCAAGGGAATAGGGTTGGGCTGTTAATGAATGATGGGAGAGGTATTTGAGGTACCACACCTCAAAAAGGATATAGTTGAATTGGAAAAGGTGCAGAAAAGAGCGACCAGAATGATTCGTGGGCTGGAGCACCTCCCTTATGAGGAAAGGCTACAGTTTCTGGGGCTTTTCAGCCTAGAAAAAAGGTGCCTGAGGGGGGACATGATTGAGACGTATAAAATTATGCATGGGATGGAGAGAGTGGATAGAGGGAAATTCTTCTCCCTCTCGCACAACACCAGAACCAGGGGACATGCACTAAAATTGAGTGGAGGGAGAGTTAGAACAGACAAAAGAAAATATTTCTTTACCCAGCGTGTAATTCATCTGTGGAACTCCTTGCCACAGGATGTGGTGATGGCATCTGGCCTAGATGCCTTTAAAAGGGGTTTGGACAGATTCATGGAGGAAAAGAGCATCACAGGTTACAAGCCATAAGCAACCTCCTGGTTTTAGAAGTGGGTTTTCTCTGTGCCAGGTGCAAGGGAGTGGCGACTGGACACAGGTATCTTGTTGTCTTGTGCGCTCCCTGAGGCATCTGGTGGGGCCACTGTGTGACACAGGAAGCTGGACTAGATGGGCTTTTGGCCTGATCCAGCAGGGCTCTTCTTATGTTCTTATGTTCTTATTACAGATACAATGTTAACAACTCCAATCAGTGACAGGAGAGGTCTGTTTCCTTCATTTCTTGCTTGTAGGCATAGGGGAGGGATGCAGTTGGGCACTGTGGGATGCTGGATGAGATGAGCCTTTGCTCTGACCCAGCAGACAATCTTCTTATGTACTTGTGCTCTTATACATGGGCTACTTGGGATTCTGAAGTAAGTATTTCTAAGAAGTAATCCCTTATTAGATAGAGATGCCATATTCAAAGGTAGCATAGGTGTTGTCCACTCAAAGTGGGCAATGAACAAGCGTTCATTCCCATCAGAGGGCCAACCTAGCCAGGCTGACCTTTTAATCTCTAGTATCAGTAGAACTCAATGCACCATCAGAGGGTGGACATGAGTGCCATGGGGAGTCCAGTACAGGGTTTTGCCCCAGAGACCCTAGCAATCTATTGCCAGCATTGGCCAAACTGCATTAGACTGTAACACAGGGCTGGAGACTTGCCACGAGCTTCCAACCTTGAACTAAACTTAACGAAACATCTTCATGATTTCAAACTCAAAACAATTCAGACCACCAAAACGATTGTAATCAACAAGAGCCATACGAATCGATAGGCTTTCTCTTGTGGGCTCTGTTGGTATTCCTCCTGTGTTCCTTGCATGGTATGACATCTTTCATGTCGATGCATTGCCATGGTTGAGTCACAGCAAGTTGGTGAAGGGGATTGGCATGCACAGAATACACCTTTGTACAGAAAATGTAGACGAGGCCAGTTTTGTATGGATTATTAGGAGGGCAGCTGCCTTCACAATTGCTGCTGTCCCTGCTGTTTCTGCAAAGATGCTGCTTATGCCGGAGCTCAATTATGGTTCTTTTAGTGCATGTCCACTAGTCGTTAGCCTTTTAATGAGAGTCAGCAGAGTAACTAATCCTTGTGATATATATTAGCTGCAGTTGGTTTGTTTCCTGGCTATACTCCTGTCTCCTTCATTATTTTTCTTAGCTGCATTTGCCTTAACAAGCTTGGACAAAAAGTGGAGAATGCAGCCATGCAGGCGGGACTGTCAAGCGATCAAAGGAGAGCATTGTCCCTGCTGGAGGGGGCTTGGATGAGAACACTTGGCATCCATGCACCGGCAGAGCAAACTAACAGTGAGTAAAAGGACCACTTGCTTCTCCTCGTTTTTTGTTTGCAGATGATACTGATGTCTCTCTCTCCCTTTCACCACACCCTGCTCACAGCTAGAGGTCATTGTTGACCTGAATGCCCTCGTTCTCTTTTATCCTGTCTCTTCCTTGAAGTTCATCTGGTCCCACTGCATAAATACGTCTGCTTCTAACCTTCAAAGCTTCAGTCAATTTTTGTTTGGTCTTACCATCTAATCAGGATTGTTGGTTTTTTTCCACATTCCCCTATATGAAAGGCGACTATTCTAGGCAGGTTCAATGAACTGTGTTGGCCCAATGAACTCAATATTAGTGGGCAAACATTGTTCAAAATCCAGTTCATGTAGATCACCACCGTTAAGTGACTGTAAAACACAGGCATGTCAATCCATCTGAATACAATCTTCTATGGTTGTTTTGCAATCACACAGTGAAATGATTATTTGTTCAACTGCTACCTGCTTGTCATTTCATTGCCACTGCATCATGATCACTAGCTTAGGGCTCTTGCTCAGTGGTAGAAAACATGCATGCCATTCATGCAAAAGGTCTCAGGTTCAACTTCCAGCATAAGGCTGGGAAAGACCCAGTATATAACCTGGAGAGCCACCGTCAATCCATGTAGACCAGCGTTTCGCAAAGTTCTCCCCACAAGTTGGGAAAGTTGTAAATGTTTGTGGTGGCGGGCTGGCGGCGGCACTCCCAGGATTGAACCATTGCTGGGACAAAAAGTTTTTTTTTAAAAAAACTTACTGGGGGTTGTGCCAACCCTCCGGAGGGTGGCCACGGCCCCATCTGTGGGCCTCCCCACACTTCAGATCAGCACCCTGAAGCGACTGAGACCCGTTTCCGTTTTTCCAAACCTTGGACTTGCCAGCAAAATCACTGGTACAGGTCCGAGGAGACCCAGTGTAGAGCGGGAGGCTTACAGAGATGTAAGGGGATTTAAATCCTCTTTCCCCTACAAAGTATCCCAGCATACCCGTTTTTGGCATGACTGCCCCAGCAGATGAGGGAAGGATAGGATTGGGCTCTAAATCTGCTTGCCTGTATTTTCAACCCATTGGTTCTAGACCTGCCCTTGGAAGTTACAGAGAGTAAGATCCTTCTTCTATGTGACAACCTTTCAGGTACTTGAAGACGGCTAAATCTCCCTTTAATAATCTTCTCTTCTCCAGGCTAAACATCCCAAGCTCCTTTAATCATTTCTCATAGGGTTTAGTTTCCAGACCCCTCACTACCTTTGCTACCTTTCTCAGAACCTGTTCCAGCTTATCCATGTCTAGACCATTTCAAGAAGTGGGTGAAGACAAATCTCTACTGCAAAGTTCTTATGTTCTCAAATCTTCTTTTATTAATGGTGTCAGCAACCATCATACTAAATGTGGTCCTGTATAAAACAAAGAGCCTCTAATAAAAAAAACCAAAACAAAAAAACCCTCACATCTCAAGAGTTCATCACAGACATTTTTCATAAAATCACATGAAACAAAATTTGAGCTGACTCAGATTTTCTGGATGTACAAGTTGCAAGAAGAAAGAAGGCTGATTATTATAAACAGACATTCATATACTATTTACCCAGTTCTCTGTGTAGTGTATAATATACCCCTGACTGATAGAGTCTCCGTTCTGTTTTCTAATATTTATTTGGACTTGGTCCCTGGCATGGGAGGATTGTCTATAGAGAGAACTCATAGATCACATTTAACATGAATGGTACTTTTGTGTGTTTTGAACAACCTAGGTTAGAAAACGGAGACAACATAGCTTCAGTGTGACTCCTCTCTCTCTCTCTCTCTCTCTCTCTCTCTCTCTCTCTCTCTCTCTCTCTCTCTTTTCCTGTGTGCTCTGAACAGATATGCTATCTTTGAAAAACACATATAAAAAATGTAGAGCAAGAAAGACAGAAAAAGAGATGAATATTTGCAGCAATTCATATGCACATTCAGGTTTTCAGATTCACACATGCAGATTCAAAATTTAGATTATGTAGATGGAGTTGGCAGCTTTGTAAATGTCTTCTCCAACTTTTGAAAGGAATATTCCATCCAGTGACATTTCTATTATATATGTTGTAATTTTAGTGATTTGGTGAACACTTGCAGAAGTGCCAGTAGAAGACATCTTACAGTACAGTACAGAGCCATAATCAGTTCTAGTACCAAGTTAATTGGAGCCCTCGGGTAAAGACCTGCTCTGGGTTCCCTATGGCACCCCATCAATCCCTAATGATGTCTTAGACACCACCACTGCCATTTGTACTGAGAGTCATGGGCCAGCCCAGTTGGGTGGGCCCTTGATGGGTGTGGGACCTTGGCCAATACCCAGCCTGGTCAAACCCCAATGCCAGCTTGGTTCACAATCATATATTAGGGGTTGCATTACAGTACAAAAAATGTAGAGAATAAGGAAGATACAGGCTGTGGTTTAAAACTCGAGTGGGTGGTTTTGAAAAAACATTTGAGCAAAGTGTTGCACAAAAGAGTTCACAGGTAGGAACTTCTTTTAATGGAGTCTTCTTCATACGTTATTGTAACCATAGCCCTGCCTCTGGTACCAACGTGCTCCATTGTCTCATTCCCACTTCCTGATCTCCTTGAGTTTGGGGAGAGGGAAATTCCATATCCAGGGGGAGATTGTCCCCGCAGTTTGGAATACTGGGCAGCCAGCCTCTGCAAACAAACACAGGCTGTGTTTGTTTTTCACCTTCTAGCACACTTGCCACACTAGCAATTTGAACTGCCAGCTCCAAGCTAGAAAAGGTGGCAGCCTCATGCACCAATAGGAAAGCTGTTTGGCTGCAAAGGAGCTTGGGAAATGTAGTACGAGGGACCAGGAAATAAGAGCGATCTTTTCAACAGAGGCTTATGTCTACCAGGGTTCATTCAAAACAGCTAAGGTCGGCTTGCAGCAACACTTCCTCATCTTCAGATTCTCATTCAGGTCTTGTAAATAAATAGTTAATGCCACAAAAGCACACTGAACTAAAGTAATTTGCCATTTTGTCATTTTTAAAATGATTTGCACTAGAGCATGCTAGAAGCATGCTAGAAACGTCACTTCTTCTTATTTGCTATGAGAAAAACAAACGCAGCCACAGTGCCTGGAAAGAACAGGGTGGAGTTACAGAACACGTCACTGAGTACCGAGCATGCCAGCCTGCTCCCATCCCTTTGTATGGCCACTGCCCACAGTTAGAGCAACATATGAAGAGTCTTGATATCTGCTCCAAATTCTACTGCATTCTGTGGATTTTGGCCTTGATGTTTTGTCTAAACATTTCCTCCCATAGAATACTGAAATTAGCTATTTGAGGCTACAGATCTATAATATTGGTGCCTAGCTCAGTAGGCTGTTTTGTATTCAACAAAAATCAAGTTAGATGTGATTAGAAATTATTGGACACAATATTCAAACTGGCACTGGTCACCTTGATAAATTATCGCTAAATGCACACCTATAAATTGAATTATATACAATACTGCAACATTTATAATGGCATTAAAAACTTTTTTAGAGCTAGTATTAGTGAAAATGACATTTAAGATTACCGGTAACTCAGAATTGATCTATTCTGCACATGTCCGAGGTAATTTAGTGGATTACATTTTAAAGATTTAATGTGCCTTAAAACCGTATGCTACTGTAAGGGTTAGTGACAGTACTTCAGCAAAGTGGCCAAGCATCTTTTGTGTTAGATATTTAAGGCCATTTCGAAGTTGATGACCCTTTCCTCAGCCAAAGTGGCAGGACACCAAAGTCATTTTCATAATTTTGAGAACATTTATCGTCCAAAATAACTGAGATCAAGTTCCCTGTTGATGGCATTTTTTAAAAATGTTAAACTACACTATCAACTCCAAACCAGTTAGAAATTGAACCTACTTATTTTTTAAAAAAAATGACTTTAAAGGAAAGTTCACTCCAGAACTCTGCTACTCTTCAAGACCTGTGCCACCTGTCTATATCTTCAGCACTAAACACTGGAAAAGCTTAACACTGAAGAGAACTATTAACCAGGGTTACCCTGTGTAAGTCTTGCCTCTTGCTGTGAACTCATTCGGCAGCCTTAGCCAAGTCACTTTCTCTCAGCTTCAGCTCCTGAACAGGCGACATTACAGGGTCATCATTTCTTTCCAGAGGTGTTGTAAGGATCACATCAGAGTTGTTGAAAGGTCCGTCTAGCGCAGTATTGTCTACACTAGCAGTTGTTCTCAAGGGTTTTGGACAGATCTTTTCTCTGCCCAGAGATACCAGGTACACACAGCCCAATCCTGCTGTCTGGGCCAGCCTGTACTTAACCGCCAGCCACTACTTACCGAACCAACCCCTCAGGAAGGGGGGACGTCCCAGACCCATGAAGGCACCTTAAGAAACGCTGCTGAGCCACCGGAGGCTTCCTCTCACGGAACACGGAGGAAGAAGTGCCCAACCAAGGCCCAGAGGGAACCAAGTGTCCACCTCCTCCATCCATGAGTCCGCAGGAGGCGAACACTCTGGCAGCCCAAGGGTCTTCTCCTGGAACCCCATCGCCTTCTCCTGGAACCTCCCGAGGCAGAGCAACCTCTTCCTTTTCGGTTGCCACATTCAGCATCCACAGGTCAGCCGGCGCCCGACAATCTGACCTCCGACGCTCGGGGGACGAGGGAGCAGCGTACCTCCCTCCTATACCACCTCTGCCAAAAGGCCCGGACATCCCGATCAGGAACCAGGTGTGTCTCCTGATGGACAGCCAGAGAAGGGCAGAGCCCTGGACTCAGCCAGAGGCCATGCACGGCGACGGTGCCGAGGAGAACCCCCATTTTGGGGGTTGGACCTCACGATGGCCAACGGAATGTGGCAAAGCATCCCAGGGGCGGGGACGAGGGAGGCACCGGGGGCGGGACCAGGAAGGGCAGTGTGGGGACGAATGCGGCCTTATAGGGAGGGCCTGTGGCCAGTGATGAGGGCTAGCAGTGAGGCTCTGGTAGGTAGAGATGCCAGAAGCCTGTGAGCTGATTGTGGCCAGCCGGAGAGGGGAAAGCAGGTGACTTTAACCTCCTCCCTCCAGTCTACTCTGAGGCCCCTTAGTTTGTCCTCTCGAGCTCTCTTAAGCTAAGAGTGAGCCCACAATCTTGCAGGCCTGGAGGCGGTGAGTAAGTCTGACCCGACCAGCAAGGGCAGCCTTGCCATGACCACTCCCCTCCCTTTTTCTCTGAAGCGGCACCCTTTACACCTGCATAAGTATCCGGCAGGCGGCCCCTACCGGATCCTATACCCGTTCCCAGAGGTCTCCGAGGTCTACTCTGGGGAAAGGGATGTACATCCCCTTCTCCTGGTGGAAGTCGGAGGAGGCCGTGTAATGGCGGAGCCGGTCCAGGACGGGGACGGGAATATGGCAACCGCCATCCCCACCCACTCCCGGCCGGCTCGCCACACCAACTGCCCCCGCGCCTGCCGGGGATCACTTATCTTCTCCGGCGGCCGTGAGGATGATCCGGCAGCGGAGTGAGGGTGGCTGGCCTCTGCGCCAGCCGCCTTTACTCTCATGTCATTGCAAACATGCTTTACAGCACGTTCGCGATGGCTTGGAACGGCATGTGCTCTACTTCAATTATCTACTTCAATCAATCTACTTCAATTATCCTCACATCGACTGGGTCAATTCATGCTCAGGTCATGAAAGAGAGACTGGATTTCTGGATATGTTAAATGACTGTGCCTTAGAGCAGCTTGTCACGGAACCGACCAGAGGACAGGTGACTCTGGATTTGATATTGTGTGGCACTCAAGATCTGGTCAGGGAGGTAAATGTTACCGAACCGTTGGGGAACAGTGACCATGCTGCGATCTGTTTCGCCATGCATGTCGGAGGGAGAGTGCCGAGCAAATCTGACACGAAAACCCTTGACTTCCGAAGGGCAGACTTCCCCAAAAATGAGGAGACTAGTTAAAAAAAAAAGCTGAAAGGGAAGGTAAAAAGAGTCCAATCGCTCCAGAGTGCATGGAGGCTGTTTAAAACAACAATCATAGAGGCCCAGCAGGAGTGTATCCCACAAAGGAGGAAGGGCTCGACCAAGTCCAGGAGGGTGCCGGCATGGCTAACAAGCACAGTTAAGGAGGCTATAAAAGGCAAGGAAGCTTCCTTCCATAAATGGAAGTCTTGCCCTAATGAGGAAAATAAACAGGAGCACAAATTGTGGCAAAAGAAATGTAAAAAGATGATACGGGAGGCCAAGCAAGACTTTGAGGAACGTATGGCAGGCAACATAAAAGGGAATAATAAAAGCTTCTTCAAATATGTTAGAAGCAGGAAACCTGCCAGGGAAACGGTTGGTCCGCTGGATGGTGAGGGAGAGAAAGGGGTGATAAAAGGGGACTTGGAGACTGCAGAGAAATGAAATGAGTTCTTTGCATCTGTCTTCATGGCAGAAGACCTTGGTCAAATACCGCTGCCGGAACGGTCTCCCCTAACTAAAGAATTAAGTCAAATAGAGGTTAAAAGAGAAGACGTCTCAGACTTAATTGACAAAATAAAGATCAATAAATCACCAGGCCCGGATGGCATCCACCCAAGAGTTCTGAAGGAACTCAAGAACGAAGTTGCTGACCTCTTGACCAAAATATGCAACTTGTCCCTTAAAACGGCCACTGTGCCAGAGGATTGGAGGATAGCTAATGTCACGCCAATCTTTAAAAAAGGAAGGAGGGGGGACCCGGGAAACTACAGGCCGGTCAGCCTAATATCTGTTCCAGGGAAGATGGTGGAAATTCTCATTAAGGATAAAATCTTAAAATACATAGAAGAACAAGCTCTGCTGAGGGAGAGTCAGCATGGCTTCTGCAAGGGGAAGTCTTGCCTCACAAACCTGTTAGAATGTCTTGAAAAGGTCAACAGGCATGTGGATGCGAGCGAACCCGTGGATATTATATATCTGGATTTTCAGAAGGCGTTTGACACGGTCCCTCATGAAAGGCTCCTGAGAAAACTCCACAGTCAGGGAATAAGAGGGCAGGTCCTCTTGTGGATTAGGAACTGGTTGAAGACCAGGAAACAGCGAGTGGGAGTCAATGGGCAATTTTCACAATGGCGAAAGGTGAAAAGTGGTGTGCCCCAAGGATCGGTTTTGGGACCGGTGCTTTTCAACTTATTCATAAATGACCTGGAGTCGCGGATAGGCAGTGAGGTGGCCAAGTTTGCAGATGACACTAAACTTTTCCGGTTGGTGAAGACCAGAAGGGATTGTGAAGAGCTCCAGAAGGATCTCTCCAAACTGGGAGAATGGGCAGCAAAATGGCAGATGCGCTTGAATGTAAGTAAGTGCAAAGTGATGCACATTGGGGCAAGAAACCAAAATTTCACATATACGCTAATGGGTTCTGAGTTGTCTGTGACGGATGAAGAGAGAGATCTTGGGGTGCTGGTGGACAGGTCGATGAAAGTGTCGACCCAGTGTGCGGCGGCTGTGAAGAAGGCCAATTCCATGCTCGGGATCATTAAAAAAGGGATTGAGAATAAAACAGCCAATATCATTATGCCTTTGTACAAATCGATGGTAAGGCCACATCTGGAGTATTGTGTCCAGTTCTGGTCACCACACCTCAAAAAGGATATAGTTGAATTGGAAAAGGTGCAGAAAAGAGCGACCAGAATGATTCGTGGGCTGGAGCACCTCCCTTATGAGGAAAGGCTACAGCGTCTGGGGCTTTTCAGCCTAGAAAAAGGCGCCTGAGGGGGGACATGATTGAGACTTATAAAATTATGCATGGGATGGAGAGAGTGGATAGAGGGAAATTCTTCTCCCTCTCGCACAACACCAGAACCAGGGGACATGCACTAAAATTGAGTGGAGGGAGAGTTAGAACAGACAAAAGAAAATATTTCTTTACCCAGCGTGTAATTCATCTGTGGAACTCCTTGCCACAGGATGTGGTGATGGCACCTGGCCTAGATGCCTTTAAAAGGGGTTTGGACAGATTCATGGAGGAAAAGACCATCACAGGTTACAAGCCATAAGCAACCTCCTGGTTTTAGAGGTGGGTTTTCTCTGTGCCAGGTCCAAGGGAGTGTCAACGGGAAACAGGTTATCTTGTTGTCTTGTGCTCCCTGAGGCATCTGGTGGGGCCACTGTGTGATACAGGAAGCTGGACTAGATGGGCTTTTGGCCTGATCCAGCAGGGCTCTTCTTATGTTCTTATGTACCACTGGGCTATGGCTCCATACTCAAGAGAATTCACTCCTATGGGAAAAATAAAACACTAAGGACAATTTTATAGTGGTGGCAAAACTGCCCTTTACGTTTGGCAGTGTTGATCCAATCTACATTGCTAGGGCAGCCAATATGTCTGTGGGCATAGAGCATAGAGGCAGTTGTAAGCCAGTTATAAATCCCATCTCCATCCCCAGATGTCTGCAATTTAAAATAGAGGTATACTTACTACTCACACACCTCGTGCATCGTAATGATGGGCATTTATAGATGAATAAAATTCTATAAGCGCTTTATCACAAAGAAAGGGGGAATAAAGGCACAATATAATTTCCCATAATTTACTGTCAAGTGTTTCACAAACAGAGGCGAACAACTGAGGCACCCATTTTTGTAAATGTTTTTAACCTTTTAGTAATTGCGGCCCACACTAAGTGATTTCTTATCTCTTAGCAACCAATTATTACCTGTCACCTTCTTTGATGTTGCATTGCCTATGACATCTCATGTATGTCACATCAGTCATGCTTTCAAGTACGGCTCTGAAATATTTCACTTGAAATCAAGGTACACTGCTAAACTATACTAGATTTACCTGATAAAACAGGCCACTGCTTTGTTTGATGGCTACGTGACTTTGGTCCACTATGACCTTTCATTCCACAGCCTCTAAGATTCTGATCCAAAGATTAGCCTTCTCTCTTGTACATACATACAAACACACACATATACCTCCCAACCATATGCTCAGTGCTATCACTTTTCACAGCATCAATCACCACTTTAATGGAAGAAAGGCAAGGGAGAGAGGGCTGCTAGAGCCAACATTGCCAGTCACTGGTTTGGCCACGCTATGAGCAACCCAGTCCAACAAAGGGAACTGCCCATGCAGCCCTAAAGGCTTAATGAATGTGGCATGTCAGCATGACAATGAAATGCCAAGCATCCTTTTAATGTACCAAACCCAGTCCAGAAGGACACAAGTGCACTGCAGATTTGGAATATAAACTTCCAAAAAATGCCTATTTGTAAACAATGAAGATTGACAAAGCTGCATGAAAAGTCATCACCGAAGCTACTGACTGCCCAATCCTATGTAACACTTGCACAGGTGTAACAGTAGATCCCCCGGTGTAAGAGCACTTATGCCAGTGTAACTTGCAGTACGCTGATGGACGCAGAATGGACACCGGCGTAACCCCCCCTCAGACGCCTCACATGCACAGATCGGATGCGGAACGGACACCGGCGCAACTCTGCCAGCTTAGGGGGCATTCTGGGGGCAGACACCCCCGGAATTCCCCCTGCACCAGCGCAGTTGTGCTGGCGTCCATTCCACGTCCGAACTGCACATGTGAGGGGTCCGAGGGGGGTTGTGCCAGTGTCTCTCCTGCGTCCATTAGTATACGGCAAGTTACACTGGCATAAGTGCTCTTACACCAGGGGATCTACTGTTACACCAGTGCCAGAGTTACACAGGATTGTGCCCTCAATCACTTTAGGAAATACTCTTTTCTAAACAAGTTATTTTTGTTTGCATGTGGCTTCCCTTTCTTGGTTTTCCTTTGCCCTCCATATATGGTTTGCTTTCCTTGTTCATTTCGAACCTTAAGTGAGAAGTAGCAGGATGTTATAGAAATGATCCAGCCAAAGCTAAGAATTTTGAAATCCTATTGATTTCAGTGGGAGAGTTATCCAATTTTTCCCCGTGTTGATTATTCAACTCTAATGCTTTGCCTGGAGTCTGCTATTAGTCCTGATAAAGAAAAACCTATGGGCAAAGTTTTTGCAGTTGTGCATGCCGGATCTTTCCCCCTTTTTTTAAAACTTCCCTGCCCCTTTTCTCTCTTCAGACATACGCCAACAATATGGGTGGTGTGTGTCCAATGAGTCCCACAGGAAACCTGAGGGCTTACATGGAGGTAAGCAAAAATGGATTTCTTTTTTTACTTACCTCCCATTTGGTTGAGTCTATTAAGAAAGGCGGTATATAAATACCATAATAAAATAAATAAATACATTTGCTTCCAGGTTGCCCGCCCCCAGCATAGCATGCAGCATGTACTTTTTTTGGCATAACTGCATACTATAGCACGGTGGGGGATAAGATTGGGTTCTTAGTATCTTCCATCAAGACCCAGTGGCTATAGCCACTGACTTATTTCTTTATTGGAAGAAACCTGTCCTTTTTAGTTTATGGTAGTGATAAAAATTTCTGAAGATGAAGAATGCCCATTTTTGGTGGCCTAATGGGAAATAATATTTGGGGAAAATCTTAGCATCTGTTGAATTATAGACAATTCATAGTCCTACACAAGTTTCTGGAATCTCTAGGTTTTAATGACAGGATGCAAACACTCCCTGAGAAAGAGAAGGAGGGAGGGAATGCACCTGTCCCAATTAAAAGTGCCTCGGCTGTTCAAATAATGTGGGACACAGTGTTCCTCTTAATTGATACTGATCTGGGACATGTAGTATCCGTGTTATATTCCACAATTAGCCTTACAAATCTCTTTACTAGCTCTGCTCAGTGAATAACTTTGGTGAGTTAAACCTTTAAAAAGTCATTCAGATGGGATTCGGGCATTATTCTTTAATGAGTACTAAAACTGAAGTCTACAGTGGAGGGGAGAAAGCAATACTAAAGCTAATCACACACAGTGTCTCAAAGGGAGACTTCATTTGTGAATTTCCCAAAAGAAGGATGACACAGCTGTCATGGGTTCATGACTCCCCAAATGCATTTCTTTTTCTCTTCATTAATCTGTCACTAATTCAATCTATCATGCCTGTGTTATAATCATATCTTACATTTCTCTCCATTACAGTGGAACAAATTACAACATTCTTCATTTCAGAAAGGCTCTGCTATTATTTCTGCTGTCAATACCATCTTCATGTTAAGGTGTTTTTCTCTCCTTTAGCTTAAGGGAAAGTGGAGGAGGACTGACACAATGAAGCTCAACCCTGATGAGACAGAGGTGTTGATGTGAAGAGAGTGGCTCAGATGACCCCAGAGACAGGAGCATTGGAAGATGCTATACTGAGTCAGACCATTGGTCCATCAAGCCCTGTAATGTCAACACTAACTGGTAGGGGCTCTCCAGGGCAGTAGCATCCACTACGGGAGTGCGACTGGTGTGGACCACAATGGGTGCAAGTCTTGGGGGGTGCCACCACACAGCCCTCGCCCTCGCTCAGCAATCTTCGGCTCCAGTTGCCTCAGGCTGTCGCCGGAGATCATGTTTTCACCACTTAAGGTAGGTAAAGGTGACCCCTGACAATTAAGTCCAGTCATGTCCGACTCTAGGGTGTGGTGCTCATCCCCATTTCAAAGCCGAAGAGCCAGCATTGTCCGAAGACAACGTGGTCATGTGGCCGGCATGACTCTCCTTGCCGCAGCACGTAGCATGCAGCTGGAACACGGAGTGCTGTTTACCTTCCCGCAAGCGGTACCTATTTATCTACTCGCATTAACATGCTTTGGAACTGCTAGGTTGGCAGGAGCTGGCCAAGCAACAAGAGCTCACCCTGTCGCAGATTCGAACTGCCGACCTTTCGATCAACAGCTCATGGTTCAGCGGTTTAACCCACTGCACCACCCGCTGGCTTGATTGGAGTCAAAGCGGGTGACTGGAGCCAAAGATTGTTGAGCAGGGGTATCCTTAGGTGGGTTTTCGCATTCAAAGCAATGTGAAAGCCTGGAAGGTCAGGGGCAATGTGATACATCATTATATCACTCCAAGCTTCCAGAACACCAAGCCTCTGAGAGGTAAACTCCACACCTGGTGAGAGTCATCCCAGCAACACCACTGCTCCAGGGACTGTCTCAATACTACGTGGAGATGCCAGGGATTGAACCTGGGACCTTCTGTACACAAAGCACATGTTCTTCTGCTGAGCAGTGATCCTTCCCCTAATGGGATCCAGCCAATTGTTGATGGGGTCAGACTCTCTCTGAAGGAGGTTAGCAAGTTGTCAATAGGTGCAGGACTTCGTCAGTTGTTGGGCCCATGCGTTGCTGCAGGTTTATTCAAACTGTTTTATTTTCTAGTTTAGTTATTTTATTGTGGAATTGTTATTTTTTAAACAATTTCTGTGGAACCTTTTAGTAGAAAGGTAGGGTATGACTTTTTCAAAATGAATTAACTGAAGTCATACTATGAGGGCTCAGAAATTACTAACATTCAGCTTGGAATGAATATTTTTAGTCCAATTGAATTGAACTGAGTTTTCAAAGCAGGATGTTGAATCCAAAAAGATGCCTTGGCATGGCCAGCAGGATCTGACTTCACAAACTGCATTCGGAATTTTGCGGGAAGTGACAAGCAGCTTCGGATATGAGCTGGGGACCTGTCGAGAAGGAAGAAGTCAAATGTTCCATTGGGCATGCCCAAGAGCAGCTCCTTGGATCCATGCCAATCTGGATGTATTATAGCGAGGGCCAGGGATTTGGCTAAATAAAATAATAGTGGGGGGTGGAGGAGTCTCTCCACTCTGTTGTTTTAATGGGTACCTACTGTATATTCAGGAATTATGAAATGAATGTGCACTGTGTGCTTGGTCATGATTAGTTTTGGCTAGATTATGCCCAATGACAATCATATGGGTTAAAAAAAAAAAAAGCCCCATCAGATAGATATTTGAGATACCCAACTGGGCTATGATTCTCATTCACTTTAAAAAAGCTCTACTAATTGTCAAGCTTCTAATCCATTTATTATAGGTTACATTACTATTTTGCGAGTCAGAAAAATGGATCTGTATATCATTCTAAGAACCATCTAGTTCCATATTTCAAATGGGTGCATTTGTTTCCTAGACATTTTGATTTCAGTCTATGGGTTACATCTCACACTCATTAGTGTCACATGTACTAAAAAAGATGACAACCTAATTCTTCCTATGCCTTATGCAAATTCCTGTGCAACAGTATGGCAGAATTTCAAAGAACTGGAAGCAATTTATCTATGTACAATGTCTACCCAGCTTTGCTTCAGTTAGTAAAGGCATACTGGTGGCCACTGAACCCTTTCAGTTTTACAAAATGATGACCATATATGCAAGCAGCACAGCAAACAGGTAGCCCAATCCTGTCTAGCTAGGCTGAAGAGTGGGCATACAGCTCATATAGGACACAGAGCCAGTGCAGCTGGAGCTCTGGGTCTACTCGAATGTGCGCCAGACCCAGGAAGGGGGATAGTATTTGGCGGAGGATGCCGACCCTTCCTGGGTCTGGCCGACCAATACCATCCCTGGAACACCCCGTTCCGTCCTCCCCATGACCCTCAGTTGCCCAGCAGGGAACTCACCTTCCCCTGCGGGTGTTCCTCTGGATCTGGGGTGGGGAGAGTGGCACTGGCCTTGGCACTGGCACCACTTACTCCCAGGGTGCTGCAAACATGCTTTACAGCATGTTTTCGACATCTTTAACTGGCAGAGCGGCCACTCCGCTGGTTGAAGACTGGAGAGGATTGCACTTTGAATCTGTTGGGAGTCATCAGAATAAGGCTTAGCAACCCAGCAACCATATAAATCCTGTCTGAGTGCAACATTTTTTGCCCACTCTTTGCTTTGCACAGTTAGTTGATTATAACTGAGTTTGAACTTTTTAGCTTTATGGTCCAATCTTAAGCTCCATTTGCGCTAGCAGAACACTTGTTCCGCCAGCATGCGCTGTTGCAAAAGTGCTGTAAAGTGCAGCACAGGGCTTTGCCACATCAGCAGAAAGACCAGTGTCACATGTACACATGCCAGAGCAGTTAAGTCCATGCAGGGGGGGTGGAATGGGGTTGGGGAGGGGAGGGCTGGGAGGGGGCAAAACAGGGCAGGGGGAGGGTGGCAAAGAGGGTAGGGGTGGGCAGATCAGGCCCGGCTGGATCAGAAAAGATTCCCCTTTTCCCTGCAGAACCTTCTGATCCACCTCCCCACTGGATACAACACACCCATTTTTGGTGCAGCTACATCAGAGGGAAGAGAGGATAGGATTGGGCCCACAGTGAATTTTTTAAGTACAGTTTTAAGTGTGATCTTTTACAAGAAGAAATAAATGAAGCAAGGACTCTTTTTGGAAAGTGAAGTTTAAGCACACAGCTGTCACAAAACATTTGCAAGCTTTCTGTTTTAATCCTGAGGCCTAGATGCTTTTTGAATTCAATGGAAGCTACCATGTCAATTAATTAGCAGCTGGGATTTTAAGGCTATGGTTGAAATCAACAAAACTTTCATAAAACTGAGGAAATAAAAAGTTGATTTACTGTCAACCACAGGCCAGCACAATGTTGCAGCAGTCTCAGTGATCTGCTACCTCAGTGCAGCAGCTCATAGCATCAGGTTGACAGAGATCGAGAGACCTAAAAGGCCTTCTAATGAGAAGCAACTGAAGATAATTATGACGTTTCCAGAGTGCATAAGATCTGGAAAAGTAGCGATACCTTCCTGAGGATAAGCATCTGTATTGTCTCCTCAAATCTTCCAACCATTGGGACTAGGGGATCAGAGGCATCGCTTTGGTGGGGGCCGTACCGTAAGTTGTGCCCCGTCCTAGTCCCGCTTACAAGCCGGCAGGAGGCGGCCCCGCCCCCTCGCTGTCAGTGCCATTCCGTGTGGAGAAGGCAGACTCCCTGCCTGCTGCCTTCTCCGCATGGAATGGCTCCGACGGCGAGGGGGCGGGGCTGCCTCCTGCCAGCTTGTAAACGGGACTAGGATAGGGCACAACTTACGGTATGGCCCCCACTGTAGCGACGCCTCTGTAGGGGATTGGAATGGCTGGCCAGTCAACTACCAGGGAGATATGCCCTCAGTGTTCCTGCCAGAAGGGGCACTCTCTGTCTCTAGTATTGTAAGAGAGGAAGACCCTGCAGAAAACCTGACATGTTGCTAAACATCTTATTAGCACTCCTATCTTTTTTTTGCCAGTTCTGGTAGGGCCCAAGCAAGGTTGGAACCATGGTACATAACAGAAAGGTATTTACAGCCCAATCCTGTGTAACCTATGCCAGCCCATCGTATGGAATATGCCGTAAAGCATGTTTTGACTCTGGGAGAGTAAGCGGCACCAGCGCAGAGGCTGGCACTACTCACTCCCTCAGCCTACAGACCCTGCACTGAATGGCCCAGGTAAGTGTTTGGCCGTGCGGTGCAGGGGTGGGGAAGTGCGAGCCAGGGCGGTGAGGGGGGCCAATGGCTGGGCTGGGAGGGGGCAGGGATATTGGCGCCGATATCCAGAGCACCATCATAGCCCGGGCCAGCCTTACACAGCCTCCTCGGATGTACAACAGCTCTGGAGCTGATGTGCATCCAAGGAGGCCCATAAGCCCCAGGCTCGCCTGTATACTCGTAGAAGGGGATGAATATCCCCTTCTCCCGAGGTGTGCCTAAGGCCAGTCCTTTAGGCCAGTCGCCACACCTTACACAGGATTACACTGTTAAACTTTTCCCTCTGTGCTATAGTCCCAAAGAAAATTGGGACACTTTTCCACAACATCACAACATCTTCCACAGGGAACTTTTTATACCATTCCAAAGATATCACTGCACACTTTGGAGGAATAGATTCTAAAGGATTCATTTCAATGTTTAAATGTAAAATGTTTGTAGCAGCTTAATGTTCAGGTTCAATCATATTGGACTCATTGTGGGAAGGTAGTTAGGATTCTCAGAAAAAAGAAAGTCTTCATACTCAAAATAGTCTATTCTGAGTAGACTATACAAAAAGATATATGCTCAGTGGTGGTAGTAGGAACCTTAAAGGATAATGTTCTTTCCAATGAACTGTAAAGATAAGATTCTTGCCAGCTACTCACAATTCTAATTAAACTATGGGGTGCATTATGGAAGACGTATCAAGTCTGAGTACCAAAAGTGGAATGGATAATAGGCAGCAAATTAATTAGTTATTATCTGGTTTCCAGATCACAAGGGAAACTCTGTTCTTTATGTTATCATTTCTGACATGTCAACCTTGTGTTTGCAGAACGTATCACTGTGGGCCAGGTTACTGAATAACAGGTGAGACATACAAGATGACAATTAGGTCAGCTTGATCTCTCCCTTCCTACATAACAAAACCAGGCAATTCCTTAAGGGGGAGGGAATCTTGAGAAAAAAACCTGTGAGCAATGCAGACCCTGTCCTTACAGACAAATAACTCTGTGGATGACTTTCTATCAATCAGCACAGAGCTAGAATTCTGAAATGCATTCACTACAATTGCCGTAAGATAGAGGTATAAACCCTTTTAGATTGATTAAACCCATGACTACATCTGGATTTTGCAATATTTCTTCGCATTTGTAGATGGTTAACCACTTCCATACCCTCCAACATTGCCTATTTAATAATGATGCCTAACGAGTACATTACAAAATGTTCCATTATTCATAGAAGGTGTTACTTTGCCCTGCATTTGCATCCAGTACCTACCAGCAAGTCTCTTTGGCTTGCAAAATATTATTATTACTAAAAATATTTATATATTTCCTCAGCTCCTCAACAAAAGTTCACAAAGAGGTTTACAGGGCAAAATAATGATTGTAATTAGATTGAAATCCCAAAAAGGCTTACAATCTAAACATACCCAAAAGAGACCCAAAAGAGACCCTATCAAACAACCACAGGAAAAATCACTTATGGGGGAGTGAATGACAGTTCCTCTTCCCTTACTAAACCTAAGAGAGCCAGGACTGAAATTTCCACTTTGGATGAGTGTGGTTGTTTTGGCATCTAAAAGTAAGCTACAACTGAAGACTAAAACTTTTCAGGAAGAAATCCTAAGAAATCCTCATGGTTCTACTCAGTAGAAGCACATTTCCCTTTAAAAGGAATAGGTTCAAAGTTTTCAGTTAATCATTTACATTTTCTAAGGTACATCTTCAAAGGAGTGCTTCATAATTTATTTACAGTACTAGAGTTGGAAAATGAACCCATTAACAACCCCGAGACATGAAGAATGGCTCCCTGTTTTTATCATATCTTAGGTGGTTTCCCATTCAATCTTGCCTGAGCCTACTAATCATGGTACCAGACACTCTGCGTGACCCACACATTTGTCACTCCGGAACTGTTCTGAAGTGACTTTTTTATGCCTGCATTTTTATTCATTTCCATTGATAACACTATTTACAATTACAGAGCAAACATTGCAGTAAACTGTTGCAATATTTTACCTTCATCTGAAACATGATTCATTTTAATTCGTTCAACATTGTACGGTACGTTCATTGCCCTAATCTAGAGCTTGTTTATACAGAGTTCCTGCTTATGAAACTTCCTTATATTGAATCAGACTGCTGTACTATCTACCTCAATTGGCAATAGCTGTCAGCCTCAGGCAGAAGTCCATGCTCACACTCAGGGGCATTGTCGGGCCATGGCGGGGCACCAGGGGTGACGCACGCCAAGGGGGTGACGCACGCTGCTGCTCCCCCTCCCCCGGACGGTCCAGTACAGCCTGGAGAGCCGGGTCTGGGAGAGGGCCTCCACGCGTCCTCTCCGGCCTGCGGCTCGGCCTCTTTTGATTAGGCCCTCAGCAGCGTTTTCGCGCATGTGCACACCGCTGAGAGCAAGAGGGCAGCCTTTTGCCTTCAGCGGCGTTGTGCGCATGCGCAAAAATGCGTGCATGTGCACGAGCCGCAGGCCGAAGTGGCCAAGCCGCGACCCGCCGATGACGCCCAGAGACCCGGTAGGTGACGCGCGGTGGCAGGGGGTGACGCACGCACCTCCTGCTTCGGGGTGACGCGCGCCCAAGTGACACCACTGCTCACCCTGCTGCCTAGGAGCCAGTGGCCGGATCAGGAGTCAAAGACTGGCCAACACCCATCAGAGGGCTCACTCAGTCAGGCTGATGCGCTGAATCTACTGTAGATCTCCCCCTGCATTGATGGGGAGGATGGAATGAGCCACCACCCATTGCCTATTGCCAGTATGCTGGGAGGGGAGTGATGGAGTACGGGCTTTGTACCAGGGCCTCCAGCAACCTGGTGCCAGCACTGCTGGGAGGTTCTCAGTGGCATAGCTGGGGGGGATGGGCCCTGGGAGCCAGGCCTCTGGGGGGCACAGGGGTGCCATTTAATAATAATAAATTATTATTTATTGAATTATTTATTGAATGTATATCCCACCTTTCTCCCCCATAGGGGGACCCATTTTTATTAGGGTGTGTTGTTGTTGTTCAGTCGTTAAGTCGTGTCCGACCCTTCGTGATCCCATGAACCATATTCCCTCCAGGCCTTCCTGTCCTCCACTATCTTCCTGAGTTCGCTCATTTTCATGTTCGTTGCATCGGTGATGCTGTCTAACCATCTCATCCTTTGCCTTCCCCTTCTCCTTTTGCCTTCAGTCTTTCCCAGCATCAGAGTCTTCTCCAGTGACTCCTCTCTTCGCATTAGGTGGCCAAAATATTTGAGCTTCAGCCTCAGTACCTGTCTTTCCAGGGAACAGTCAGGGTTGATTACTATACTGTAAAAGTATGAAATGTTACATTTCTGTGAATGTTTTGGGATTATTAATTAATTAATTAATTAATTAATTAATTAATTAATAATTATCATAGTTAATTTTATACGTAATGAGTTTGTTGGGACTCGAGGGGGGTGAAAAAATTTCATGGGCACCGGGTGCACCGGACCCTAGCTCCGCCTCTGGAGGTTCTGTATGGAAAGACTGGGCTATGCACTCCCCCCCCCAGTGCATAGGTGACACCTTCTCAATTCCAAGCCCTGACAGCATTAGGACAGAAACTCATAGTAGTACTTTCTTAAACTGGTGACCTGAGGGATGTCAAGTGCGGCTTCGGTCTGTCCGCAACCCAGCTTTGCATAAATTGACTTCCCCTTAATTTCAAAGGGAAACAAATCTCTCCACTGAAATGAATGGGAACATCCTGTGAGTGCATCGGAGTTGCTGTGTCTGCAGGAATCATTTAGATCCCAGCAAGTGACTTCTCTTAATGGACCTCCCTTGTCATGTATTGTCCTGTGTAACAAAAACAAATTAATGACAGAGCAAAGAGCATCTGGGCCAAGAGCAGTTCCATCCAGACCTCTTGCTAAATACTTTTAAAAAATGCAGTAAGGAGTGGGGAGTGGGGGCTATTGATTTATTTCACAGAGCTGGTAGAAATGTTGACCCTAATTGCAAAGTAATAAGCACTTCCTGTCACCGAACATGCGTATGTGTCTGACCCCTTTTGTTTCAAAACAAAGCGTCCTTCCCATTTGGAGAACAGCTCCTTCCTTTCGCTTGGAGTTTATAAAAGCCAGCAACATGAGCCATAATTTGGATTGTAAGCCGAAAAGGCTGAACTTCTCAGACCATCACTGTTCTAGCTATTTGTTAATCATTGTTGCTCAGTCAATAGTCTTCAATGCAGTGTGGGTCCTGGAGTAGCTTGGGATTCATACAACATGCTACCCTTCCGCACCTCCTGTCTTCTTGTTACCAACAAGGATGTTGAAGAGGCTTGTTGAACTCAAAAGCTTGCTATTGATATTCCACTATGTTTTGGTTGTTCCTAATAAAGGCATGACCCTACTGTGCTTTGTAGAATTTTTTTTTCTTTCCATGGACAAACATGGCCACCGTCAATTCAGTGAATACTATCTGGTTTGAAAGCTGTCATTCAGTATTGCAGAACCAGAGAGATGGACAGAGATGGGGACATTAGAGATTGCCACAAAGACCTAGGATGCAGATATTGCATTTCCAGAGTCAGTAGACCAAAAGGACCCTGCCAGGGAAATTGTTGTCTGTTTGCCCCTGCAATGACATAGCCAAATTTGGTCCACAAAGACAAATCTGGCCAGTTCACATAGCAAATGAAAAGATCGTGCTCTGTCCTAGAGAGGGCTCACAATCTAAAAAAGAAGAAGATGCAAGAGGCATCAGCAAACCATCACTGGAAAAGATGTTCTGCTGGGTTGGACAGAGACAGGTGCTCTCCCATTGCTAAATACTAATGAATCTCCACTTAGAAGGTGCCTCATCATGCAGCACAATCCTATAGAGGGCCTATGGCAGTGGATCTCCTGATCCGTTGCTGTAAGTCCTCTAATGGCGGCACAACTGTTGTGCCACTGTTGTGCACATTGGAGCTGCTGGCAGAAATGGCAAGAGGCTCCGTGAGCCCGTTACACATGGGCCCAGCCCACACTGGAGCAGGTAAGGTGCCGGTGGGGAGTGGGAGGTGGACAGGTCATGGGCGGTTCAGGGTTGAAAGCTAGGCGGGCAGGGGGTGGTTCGGGGGCCAGAAGGGGTGGATCCTGATGGCAGTAGCATGCACCTGGATGCTATCCCTGTTTTTCCAGCCCGACATGTCCCCCTGCTTCTCCTTGGACTTATGCCACACACATTCCCATTGCATGTAGCACATGTTCTGTCAGTGCAGCTGAATCTCAGAAGATGGTGGGGGATAGGATTGGGCTCTTAGCCCAGGTAGCAGAGGCATTATAGATGTAGCCTTTTACTGGGCTTTTTCAATGTTAGGTCAACAGAAAACAAATGTCTTCCAGACACATCGCCAGAAACCGCTCCATTTCTGATGGAGTTAAATGAATGTATTATCAAGTTATCATTAACTGCTTATTTGAGCAACATATGGTCATATCGGTTTCACACTGTATGGGAATCTACATCTCATAGTATCCCCCATAGGTCTGAGATCCCTCTTGGAGATTTTGAAAAGGCCATGACCTTATCCTATGCTCTCAGTACCCAAATAAACCTTCTTAAACGAAAGACAAATTGCACTTCACAGTATGTCATTACTGCAGTAAGCCATGTATAATTTCCCTAATCTCAACCAATGCATCCTATAGATGCCATAACCCTATTTTCAGTACAAAGATGTCAAAAGAAATCGAGGCTGTGATTTTATTGTCTTCCCGGCTCTTTGTCCATAAAACTGTTTGAGACTGGCAGGTCAGCAGTGTTAATAACATATTCTGAAAAACGGCATGGCTTACTTTAGTCTGAATTAATAGTCACATATTCACGTTAACATCGACCTCATCAAATTACAAGATAAGTCATTTTTCTTCTCTGTCTCCTGCCATTGTTGAAGCCAAAGCTCATACATCTGGGGGGGGGGGGGAGAGAAAAGCTCCTCATGACACTTTATATGTGCAGCAGGGAAGATAGGCAGACCATGACTTCTAAACTGTCCTTCACATTAGGGAACTGAATGAACAGCTCTGTCTGTGCTCACCGGAGTCTGTGAGTTCATTTCTCCCATAACAGCAA
The DNA here is from genome assembly GCA_026170595.1 of Plestiodon gilberti rubricaudatus. Classification (NCBI taxonomy): domain Eukaryota; kingdom Metazoa; phylum Chordata; class Lepidosauria; order Squamata; family Scincidae; genus Plestiodon; species Plestiodon gilberti. The sequence continues at coordinate 47,551,981 of JANXHW010000002.1, forward strand.
CACAACGATGGCTCCAGTTCCGAGGGATGACAATCCAAGTGCAAATGACAGGACAGAACAATGGTGGACATTTAACCCCCAAAAAAACTCCCAAAAACCCCAGCCATGATTAGTTAGTTCTCAGTAGAAAGGATTTTTTCTTCCCTTTCTCAATAGTACATCTTTGATTATACAGTAAGTCCTCGTTTAAAGTCATTTTGTTTAAAGTCATTTTGTTCAAGTTGATGGAAAAATGCCATGGGAACGTTTACATTTATCAGTTAACCTATCCACAACTTTAAATGAGGACCTCTCTCTGTCTCTGTCTCTGTATACATACACACACATATACACACACATATATGTGTGTGTGTATGTGTGTATATGTGTGTGTATGTATACACACATATATGTGTGTCACATATGTGTGTGTGTGTGTGAGAGAGAGAGAGAGAGAGAGAGAGAGGTTTCCTTGCAAGAGAATTAAGTATTCAGAAAAAAAGAAAAAGCTCTAATTGGTTGGCTCTCCTTCAAGGTCACTGTACTTATACATATACATATACCTATACATATACACACACAGTGGCGTCGCTCCCATGAGGCGACGGGAGCAGGCCGCTACGGGGTGACGCGCGCAAAGAGGTGACGTGCGCACCCCCCGCGTGCGTCACCTCCGTGACGCACATCACCTCCGTCGCCCTCCGGACGGTCCAAGGCCGGCGCTCCAGGGCCTTCTGAAGGCCCAATGTGTCAATACAGATATTTTACTGTTTTCGCGCATGTGCAGAGATGAAACCGGTCTGCGCATGCGCAAAACAAGTAAAAGTACCCGTAAAAGCCACCCAATTGACTGGTGGTGGCCAGTTTTTTCACCTACCTCAGACTGTTGGCATGGTCGGGTTGGTTCTTTTACTGTTTTCTACTAACTTCTTGGTCACATTGTCTTTGCAAGAGATGCGGGCTCGAAGGCACAAGAATGGCTATTGTTGTGCACCCTGGAGCAGCAAGGGCAGAACCCACTTGCCACTCCTCAATTGCTCACTGGCGCAGGGAGGTGATAGGGTGTTCCCTGCCCTGGATCGCAGGAGCTGTCTTAAATGCTCTCTGGCTTGGGGTGGCTCAGCGCGGTTGGGCTGCCTCCACCCCCACCCCCAGTGGCACTTCACAAGAGCATCACAGTTTTAAGAACCCACAATTGATTCACCAAAGCAAAGACTTCTGAAAACAATCTCTCATTTAACATTGGTGCTTGTAGACTAGAAAATGCCTCTAACAGAACTCCATACAGGTGGAATTTGGCTAATGAATTAGACATTCACATTCAATAATCTCATTGGAGCTCATGCTGTGGAGAGCCCTCCCTAAGTGCCATTTGTAACCTCTGCTAAAATATAATTTGCCTTCATTTGAAACTCGGCATTTTCTATATACTGCAAAGGGCCAGTTCATCCCTTTAATTATAGTTGCTTATGGGAAATTATAGTTGCTTATATAGTTGCTTATGGGAAAGGTGCACATTTAAGGATAGTGTTAAACATCTGTTTGTGTCTTCTTGCTGTTGAGGGATGATTTTTCATTCTGTTTCTATTACCTTAAGATCTTGTATGAAGGTGGCAAGTATCACTTGGGTTCCAATTTTACATGGCTTTTGAATTCTCATCTCCTTTACTTTTGCCTGCAGCTAAGTGGCTGCAGTTAAAAAAAAAAAGGCAAGCCTCTTGGATGATAAACTAAGAGTTTTATTCACCCCCTGTGCAGTTCTCCATGCTGAATGAAACACACAGCTGTAGTTCTGCTTTACCATGTGTATTTTGCTGGTTAAAAGTGGATCAGAAGCCAACAACAGCTTCACTTCCTGGAAAACGAAGTTTCTCAGATGGTTATGACTCTCTCAGATGGTTATGACTCTCCAGCTCTTAAACCATTAGATACTGAGTGTGTCATACAGATGGCGCATTCATTCCCTGTGGAGTGATGTTGCTGTCAGAAGCACTGTACCAGATGTACAACCAAGGAGCACAAGTGCTCGTGGCTGGAATAAAAATTCCAGGAAGAAGCAACAAACAGGATAAAAAAACAAACATTAAATGGATCCGTTTTTAACAACACTGTGACCAGTTTTCCTCTGTTGCAATTAAAATGCTTAATCAATGTTAAATATTTGACTGATATATGCAAGTGCACATGAGTTTTGGTATATTAATGCAAAATAAGTCAAGGGGCATTTCATGCAGAGGGTTTTTCGTCTCCATCTCTCACAGCAATAATAGACCTAGGAGTCACCCAATGAAACTGACTGGTGGGAGATTTGGGATGGGCAAAAGGAAGTGCTTCTTCTCACAGCTCATAATTAATCTATGGAATTCAGGACCATAAGATGCCACGATGGCTACTAGCTTATATGGTGTTAAAAATGATTAGACAAATACAGGGAGGACAACAGCGGCGGAACCACGGCGGAGCGCGTGGAGCAGGAGCTCCAGGTGCTCGATCGCAGGCGAGGGGCGAGATCGCGGGTGGGGAACTCACCCTCTCCCAATGTGCGGGCCCGCCCGCCCTGGAGCCGGTTTGGCTCCGAAATGAGTGCAAAACGGGCGGGGGCGCGTCTACATTACGCGAGGGCACGTCAACGTGACGCGACGTTGACCCCACACCCACGCGCTTGGGCGCCCTCCCAGCGCCTGTTGCCTCTGGACAACTCTATCAATCAGTGGTGGGGAGGGTAGTGCCGCCCAACATGGTGCTTACCCTGCGGAGCCCAGCATTCTGGAAGTCTGGGGGCAATAATCACATCACTCCCTGACCTTCCAGGCTTTCACATTGCTTTTGTACGAATGTCCGCCTCCAGACTGACCCCACTCGACAATCTTTGGCCCTCTCTGTGTGCAGCTGCCTCCCTCGCTTGCCGAAGCTCAGCAAAAACATGCAGTTCAGTGAGAGCAGGAGGCGGCAGCATCCAGAGAGGGTCAAAGATTGTCAAGAGGAGGCTCAGGCACTGCATGGTGGCACCCTTCCTGAGGGTTGCACCCAGTGTGGCCAGCACCCCCTCACCCCGCTTGTGATGCCCCTGCTAGCAAAGGCTCCTGCTAATCATGACATGCCACAGCAGCTTCAGCAGCAGCGTCCCTCTGAATACGAATTGCAAGGGAACAACAGCAAGAGATGGATGTTGACTTCATGTTCTGCATCTGGTAGGCTACTGTGAAAAATGAGCATGCAGTACTAGATCGGTCTTTGGCCTAATCCAGCAGAGCTCTTCATATTACTTCTTAAACTCTTATGTAATGAACTGAACATGTTGCTGTTGGTGTATGTCAGTGCAGACCATTCAGTAACACAAGATTCTACATCAGGGAGAAGGAGAAGCCACTTACAGCCCAATCCTGTGTAGCCTAAAGGGTCAACCACTGCATTCTATCGAGTTCCCAGGCTGCCCTGAGGCAGCCCAGAAACAACTCGGGAGAAGGGGACGATCGTCCCCTTCCCCTGGTGTCAGCAGCGGTAGGCTCAATGGGCCCCGGGTGGCCAATGTCCGCCCTCCCTCGGCACCTGGTCCGCCCTCCCCCCGCCCCTGCCCCGACCAGCGTAGGACTTACCCGGTCCAGCCGGGGAGACGGTGCTGCTTGCTCTCTGGGTGTCACGCAAGTGCTTTACGGCACTTGCGCGACACCTTTACGGCACTTGCGCGATACCTCGCCCTGCCCCAGGGCTCTACAATCCCCTGCAGGGAAGAACTGCAATAGAAATAAACAGCTGCCATTAATGTGTGGGTCAGCCCTATATCTCACTGTTATTTCAGCAACCAGATAAATAATTGTTCATGAAAATCATAAAACCTACATACACCATCATCTCTCTAGCTAATATTAATATCCTTTCTTGATTGTGATAGACTTGCTGCTAGGGCGCTGAAAGCTAAATCATAGAACATTCACACAGCAAATTATATTTGGGGTTAAGAAATGAAGACTCTTTTCTTTTCATTATGATGTAATGGTCTCTTATTTCTAGTTCAATGAAAGTCCAAGGATGAATACAAAAATATAGTGAGCAATTGGGTTCCTATTACAAGGGGGGCAAAGATGTTTGTGTGCACACTGGTGCTCTCTCACTCAGGTGATGGTACAACTCATATTATTAAACTAAATACAAATATTATTAAGAATACTTATATGCAACCCCCTCCCCCCCAAAAGAACACAGTTCTCAACGCAGTTATGTAACTTTGATATGACCCACTCATGACCCACTTCCGCATCAGGCCATGACCCACCAATTGGATCATGACACACAGTTTGAGAAGCCCTGGTCTAGTCTACATACAGTATATGCAGGTCTATTTATATGTATATGTCTATTGTATATATGTATACAAGTCTACATATATGCAAACCTACTTTCTTCTGCTACATCAAAATTATAGTGGGAAAGTAGGTGATAGGAATATGTATCTCACATGTCCAAGATGAAATTTACATAATTTATGAAAAATGAGAAATGAATGCTATGATGAGACTATAATGAGCCTGCGAGGAAATAATTGTTTTACCACTCGTGCAGTTTTGAATCCCACTCTTTAAATTGACCCTTGCCACTCATTCCAGATAGCAGTGGCAAACAGTAATTTTACTGACAATGAAACTGTCAACCAGAAAGGAGCATTTGTGAATGTGCTTGACATCTTAATCCAGCAGTTTATAGAGCCACTTTAAAAAGATATTAATGACTTCAACTATAGTATCCAAAGAACATCCAGGAACTTGTTCCTTATTACCAAAGAAAATATGAAAGCCATGTTGACACAGGTCAAAGTTCTACCAAATCTAGTGGAGAAAGGGAAGAATAGAAAAACATGGATTCAGACAGGCATTATTTTGCTGCGCTAATAGTAAAAAGAACTAGAACATCTGTGAACGTATGCATCAAATTCAGTTATCAGACCATGCTGGGTAAATTTCTTCCCTCCATTCCCACGCTTCAGAATGGGCTTAAGGAAAATTTATTTGCAAAAACATTCCAGACAAATCTCTTTTCACTCATGTTCATTCCAAAGAGTGCGCTTCCAGTGATGTCAGTGGGACTACGGTGTGGTGGCCGAAGTCAGCAGGTTCCTTCCCTCACAGAGTCTGTTAGCATTCAAATTCATGAGCCAAAGACAAAGAAAGTTCTATCCAGCTAGTAATAGTCCTTTGACCCCCATCACTGTTTTCTGCCCTTTGAGATTTTGGAGACTGGAGACAGATGCCCATTCCAGCCATCCTACTCCATTCTACTCCATTTTTTTCTGCCTGCTCTGAAATTGCATTCAGGTTTTTCTTGGCGTACAGGCTGGCACTTTATCAAATGCATATTGTTAACAGCCATTAAAAAGAACAGCAAAATAGCTGGCGCAGATCAGAGGAGACCAATTGGGGTAGTGGAGGCTTACCCCAATGTAAGAAAACAAAAGTTCCCTTACCTTGAGAGAGCTCCACACTGTCCCCTGTCCGACCATCCATCCCGTCCCGTCCCATCCCCCCTGTTGGATGCAACACATGCTCCATTGCCACGGCTGCATCAGTGGGAGAGGATTTAGTGAGAATTGGGCCCTTATTTTCTTATAAAACTAGTTCTAAATTGTCACAACCTACGCAACAGGTTCCATGGATAGATATATCCCTTGCAATATTATTTCAATGTCAAGTCAAAACATGAGTTTGCCTATACACTTAGGTAATCATCACAGGTGTGCAGGTGGGGACTGGGCAAAGGGCTTTCTCAATACTGCCACTCTGCTGCCCTAAAACATTGTCCCAAGAAAGGTTTGCCCAGTGTTCTTATCTGATATTGGTTTTATGCAGCTCTGCATCTAGTGTTACTATTGTATTTATTAATGTATTAGTTGCCTGACTTTACTGTTTTATCATTGGTACATTGTGAGCTGCCCTGAAAACACTTGCTGTTGAGGGATAGAAGTTTATAAAATAGAATAAAAGTATCCGATCTAAGACTTTCATGACCGGCAGAGATAAACAAACTCACAATTTTCGGGGTCAGAAACCATGGTCTAGAACAGGACTGACCGGCTTTCCACCATTAGGACCTTAAGAGTTGTACAGAAGACAGAATCTTTGCAGCTGCAATTGCTGATGGTGCTGCTAAAGCAGCTGCACCTGCTGAAATGCCCTCAACTATACAACCATTAAAGAGCAAGGAGCATTCATGTTCAAAGGTTGGCCACCCCTGGTCTAGAGAAATAAAACTCATTTCCAATGTTTCATTCCAATTGTTTGGAACTTCGTCCCTGACAAAGTTCCAAACAATTGGAACGAAACATTGGAAATGAGTTTTATTTCTTCTAGAGATCATGGTCTTTGACCCCGAAAATTGTGAGTTTGTAGAATAAAAGTATTTTTTACAGCCCAATCCTGTCTAACAATAGACCAGTGGAGCAAACGCTCTGCCAGTCTAGAGTGTCACAAACATAAGGCATGTTTGCGGCACCCAGAGAGTAAGCGGCACTGGCGGAGTGGCTTGCACCACTTCTCTGGTGTCGCAGAATGGAGCAGCTCCATGACGGAATGGTAAGGTCCGTTGGGGGGTGGACAGGCAGGAAAAGGGCAGAATGTGGGTGTTCTGGAAGGGGGGATTGGAGGATCAGGCCCGGGAAGGGGGACGGATCAGTGTACGTTTCCTCCGCCATATCCTGTCCACCATCCTAGACCTGTTGTGCCTTACACAGGTCTCTCAAATGTATGCCAGCAAAATTGCTGGCGTAATTCAAGGAGGACCATCAGGGTGGATGGCGCATTACTCGGGGTAAAAGGGAAACGTCCCTTTACCCAGAGGAGGCCACCAGCTGTGCTGGGGCAGGCCCAATCCTGCACAGGATGCAGCAGGCGCCTTTTTTGTGCCATCACGTCTTGCTACACAGGCTTGGGCAGTTAATTTCATTTTCACTTTTGTTATTGTTGAAAAGCATCTCCATTTTTCAAATGTGCTTTCAAATTACACATAACCTACTTGAAATTTTTGTCCATTTTTCATCCAAATACTGGATCCTAGAAGGAAATGTCAGAAGCTGTTTTTAAGGCCCCAATGAAGTATTCTATAGAACTTGTAGGCCCCAAAGGACAGTATTCTGTAGAATTTGTGAGCAAAGGAATTGTGCAAGCCCCAATCTGAATGACCAGATTTGATAAAACTCCCTAAAACAACTAAGCTAAATATTTTTGCATAGTCCCTGACTGATTGATTCATTTTAAACATTGTATCCTGCAAATTTCATCATGCTGAAGGTCAGTTTACAATCAGTATAAAAACAATATTATAAAAATACAAAACAATTAATACAAATCAATACAAATAATTAATCTCTATTATATAATACAAATGACAAATAATACATCGAAAAAATCCAAGATGCAACAACTATCAGACTTAAATCAAAATGTGAATTTACAGTCAAGGAGGCCCTCTATCTTGCTCTTTTCTCAACTTAAACAGTAACATGGAAGGAGACAGTTCCGTATTATAACTTTATTGTACCCAACTATTTGCTAATGCTGAGTCATGTACTCTCTCTAACTTTCTAATTAATAAACTATTTCATTAGATCTTGTGAAATGTGACTTATTTGGGATGGAGGAACACAGCATCTACCTAGATCCTTAGCCTGACCGAGGCCAGTATGCTATCAACGCGAGAGAGAAGGGTAAAAGGAAGTGGCTAGACTCCCCAGTACCACCTGCCTTATTTACAGCACCCTGGAACCCCCAGTCTTCCTCCTTTGGGCTGGCGAGTGTTCAAGGCAGAAAGGAGGTGATGGCAGCTATTAGGTCACTGCTGGAATACAACTTTGTGGGAAGAAGTGTGGAATGGAAGGTCCTAAGTGCAGGTTCTCCAGGAAGCGGTGGCACAGGAGAAAAGGGGCTGGGGGCTCGGTCTTTGCATATACACATTCCAACCAAGGAGGGAGAGTGAGAGTGCCCTACAAGGCAGGTATTCTTTACACACAACCTGCTACTGGTGAAAATGCATAATTCTCACCCTATCGCCACCAAGGCTCAAGGCAGCTTTGTTCCTTTCATGGCTTCGTCCACATATTGAAGAAAGAACTTTCTCCTCCTTTAGCAATAAACTCTTCCCTGAGCCCATTTGGTCATCCCTGTGGGCAACTTTCCATTTGTTAATGAACTGCACACTACGTACTACTACACACTTAAATAATATTCTATGCATCTTGGAAACCCAAGATCGTGAAAAAAAACATTGACTTTTTTCACACTCCATTTGTGTGCTCCCTACGATGTTCAGACCTTCGTGTTTCCTAAAGCAACATTTAAATCTAGATACGTCTCATCATGTAGGAACCATTATCAAGACATGCAACGCCAGCTATGAGAAATTTTTATGACAACTCACATGCAAGGTTACAAGGAAGTATGTGGAATGCTAAAAAATATTTCCACATGTAAGCAAGCAGATACAAGTTTGAATATATAGCTGAATGTTTCAGAGAAAGGTATGATATTAGTTGCCAAAAGAAAATTTCTCCTGAGATCACATATGGTAACTATTTGGACTTTCAGTATTGTTTTAATGCTGCATTAAACAGATTAGTGGTCATGTACACATATAGCAATGATGAGCCATTATTTATATTGTCACGAAAAGAGGAAGCATGATCCATTAGTCTTTATTGTACTATGTTCCCATCAACATTGAGGGAAAGGAATCTTCTTCTAAGGAAGGAATATGTAAATAGAACACGGAATAATATATAGACAGTGAGATTATAAATTCAATCCTGATTATTAAATCTGCAGTCTTGACACAGTTCTATACTAGAAGCTCGGCCGATAAGCAAAATAAGATGGCGGCAGCAATGGCGGCGGCTACTACAGCGGCAGAACAGGCAAGTGGCAGCACAAATAAATAAATAAATAAATAAATAAATAAATATTCGGGGGGGGGGGGTTGTCCCAGTTTGGAACCAGGAAAATATGGTAAGCCTACCTATACAGATCTAAGCCAGCGCTTTTGTGGACATAGATCTGTTACACAGAAGGGGTGGTGTGAGGCCTGGGATGGGGTATAGGAATCAGCAGCTGCTAGTGTCACTAAGATCTGATCCACTCCAGTCCCATTATGCCTCGATCCTCCTGTCCTGTCCTGATCCCCGACTAGATTCTCCCCCGCCTCCAGCAAAATCATGGGGGTGGCCAGTCTGCAGGGTGCTGTCAATAGCATGCGGCCTCCTGAGCCTTGCACTGCTGGAAGCTCTCTGCAGACCAGTGGAGTTGCTGCTATGGCGGTCTACCACATGGTATGCTAGTGAACCATGTGGATAAGATTGGGCCATTAATATTCATGTCAACAACCCTGCAAGGTCAATAACTATTACAATCCCTTTATTGTTTGGGGGCTCAAGTTGATAAAAGTGATTTCATGGCAGAGGCAACTTTTTCGATCTGGAACTTTCCATTTCATTTTTTCCCTCTTTTAGTCACCATACTACACTAACAGCCCAATCCTATCCAAAGCTCTGTGCTGGGGTGCAGTGGCACTAGCGTAGGCTTTACTGTATCCAGAGCATGGCTGGAGGTTGCTAGAGGCCTCCTTGAGGTAAGGGGATGAATTGAGGTAAGGGGACATTTGTCCCCTTACCCTGTGTCGAGCGCAGCAGCCTCAACGAGGCTACTCGGTTATATGCCAGCTAAATGGCTGGCGCAAATCCAGACAGCTCCATGTCAAGCTTTCAAGACCAGGAAGGGGGCCTCCTCTGCCAAGGCGGCCCCCTCCTAGGCCTGTTCCGTCTTTCTCCCCACCCTTCTCACCCCCTTTCACACACATCTGCACCTCCCTGCTGCCTGGCCGGCGTTGTTCCTGCACTGGCGTAGGGCTGCTGGTGCTTACCTCCACTCTGGTCTCCACGCTGGCGCAACATGGTTTACGGCATTTTGAAATGGCACGGGGCATATTTACGCCAGCTGAGTCTGGCATAGTATTGGGCTGTTACTCACAAATGGAGTTCAGATGAGTAACAAAGAACTCAAACAACATCCTTGTAACCACGTCCATTATTTTGTGTTTGTGATTTACAATAATTAAAAAGGACTGTTTACATGCAAGTATTGGATATAATATACAAAAGTGTGGTACACAGGTTTCAATATATAAATCAGAGAGCAATCAACAATTCTGAGAGCATAACTATACTATGATCCTGATTGTTTGTTTGATTGTTTGATTGATTGATTGGAATTTTGACCGAACTGGAAGTTAAAACATTAAGAATAATGATGGGAAACTTTGAAATGCACCTTACCTAGTTATTTATCATAGATACCTGATCCTCAGTACACCCAAGCCAGGATGCTTCAATAAGCCCCACCTGCAAGAAAGCGGATCAGGGAAATAGAAAACCGCTTTTCCTGTTATCTCAACATTTGTATGCAATACTAGTCTCAGCTTAAAGCACGTTAAACTGATTAGCTATGTTTATTGACATAATAGTTTGTAGGCTAGGACACATGTTGAGAAATATTATCTAACTTATTAATAGGACTTATGACTTGTGAGCTGTCATAAATGCTTACAAAGGAAAAGCATTGCAATTTGCTTTTCCATTACTTTAGCAGTATGCTAAATCTTACATTTATAAAATGGTATCTGTTTACCTAGAAGCTGTTTCACTTTAACTGTGAAAATAGAAAAAAATAGAAATAAAAGAATATTAAGGCACCCAGATACTATTTTAACTTAAATCCTAGATTTAGCTTTGAAAATGCAGACCTTTCAATTCCTCTTTCCTTTCTATGATAATAATTCACCTTATAAAGGTTGTAAAAGAAGTTATTCCTCTAAGCATATTTGCAGCTCCCATACTGTATATGAACTTTAAACATGACTAGATTTTCGAATTTGCAATGCAAAGCCTACAGACAGAAATTAATAGAATGATCCTATTCCTGAGTTACACCCATTGCTTTGGATCCAAAGTAGGTCTGATCTGAAACCCCTCCCCCAATCCCAACTATTTTCTGTCCCATCAAAAATGTGGTAGCCTTTAGCACACATTCTGCTACATGGGGGTAAGATTTTCTTGGGTGAAGGTGCTCTAAGCTCTGTTGAAATTGTGGTAGCCATTTCATTTTTCCAAGATGCCTTGTTCCAAAGGGGAATAAAAAAAAAATATCCTCCAATCAGACTGCTACCCCCACTTTCAGTCACCATTAATGGGAGTGGAAATACATGTAAAGAATAGAACCTGAAGTGTATGTTGTCTAGGATATGCAGTGTTCATGCATTTCAGCACTCCGTCGGCAGTAATTTTGGGACCACTGCCATGCAACTTTTAAACATACTTTCTTTTCCCAATTATAGTGGTGTCCAATGGGGTCAGTCTTTTGAGTCGAGGAAGTCTTTTTTATTATTATTCCCCTTGAAACAAGCCATCTTGGAGAAACCTTTTGACGTTCTCCCTCCAAAAATAAGACACATTGTTTTCTCATAATTGTTTCTCCCTTCTGAAAGGGGGATTTTCTCAAAAAGGAAAAACACACACATGAAAAATGTAGGAACAAGGAATTTCTGATCATCACCAGTCCAAAGCTTGGAAGGGCATGCCCGGAAGAATCTATGGCATCTTTCTTTTAGATCCTCATGCCGTATCAGTTTGTTATCTGGTGTGGGAATGTGCCATTCAAAAGAACAATGTATTGTTCTTTTTGCCAATGTATTGGCATATATTATAAGGGCCAAATTATCTATTATATGCACCCAGAAAAACCAAAGTGGCTTCAGAGGTTGGAAACAATATCAACGTTTCTAGTGGGTATGTTTAAGCCTCTGAGAATGCCTACATTGCTCTTTGGATTCAGGACAGTCTGTGTTGCGCCAGAAGAACACAAGGCTTTACAGCCAGAAAAAAAAGTCATTGGCATCGTGATTCCTTTACAACAAGAGAATTCTCTCAACAAAAGAGGAAAACTAGGCGAAGCGGACAGTGTAGTGGGAGAAGAGAAACCTTAATTGGAATCCTAAACTCAACCAGTCCGGTCCCCACCCATGGCATAACATGATGTCCACAAATGTAGTGCACTGTAGTGCATAGGGAGCCCCAGATGACTGGGTATAGGGTAGGACTTCCTCTTTCTGCCTCCTTCCCCACCTCCTTCCTCTTTGTGCCCACAGCCATGATGCAAGACAGGATTTTAACACCTTGCAGCCAACCACAGGAACCATCCGGCATATATTATAAGGGTCAAATTATCTATTATATGCAGCCAGATGTATCTTAAACAAAACAAAACAACCAAAGTGGCTTCAGAGGTTGGAAATGTCAGTGAAGAACCTCAGAGAGAGCACTGCTTAATATTTTCTCTTCCAGACATGTTCCCACACAAAATAACCTCCTTTGCTTTTTGATGCACAAGAGGAAATATATACCATCTTTGGTGCAATTTGTACCCAGTTCAAGAAATCAAAATCAGAAAAGAAAATATTAACATACAAATAACTGTCTGATGTACAAAGCCTTCTGTCTTGTAACAGCAACAGATCATCTATCATAGCACTGCTTTGTTACTTATTTAAAACATCTGAGCTTGTATTTCAGTACAATATATTCATGGTGACCTACAACAAAGCAGTAGGAAAGACAAATAAAACCAAAACAGTTTCCAGCAGGTTCCTCCATGGCGTGCTAAAAACATTACAAATCAGGAAAACAAGATTGACTTTACCTAGGACATGAACATGATCATGTTTGGAAGGGTTTCCAAAGCTGAAGAACCTCTGTTGTGAAGGCCCTATCCCTGACAGCCACTGACCTAACAAATTGTGTGGACCCAAATTTCTCCATTTCCAGGGCCAAATTAAATATGACTGTGGCAGATCTGTGTGCTTCAACATGGATGTTGTTGTTGTTCAGTCGTTAAGTCGTGTCCGACCCTTCGTGATCCCATGAACCATATCCCGCCAGGCCTTCCTGTCCTCCACTATCTTCCTGAGTTCGCTCATTTTCATGTTCGTTGCATCGGTGATGCTGTCTAACCATCTCATCCTTTGCCTTCCCCTTCTCCTTTTGCCTTCAATCTTTCCCAGCATCAGAGTCTTCTCCAGAGAGTCCTCTCTTCGCATTAGGTGGCCAAAATATTTGAGTTTCAGCCTTAGTACCTGACCTTCCAGGGAACAGTCACGGTTGATTTCATTTAGGATTGACTGATTTGATCTCCTAGCAGTCCAAGGGACTCTCAGGAGTCTTCTCCAGCACCACAGTTCAAAAGCATCTATTCTTCGGCGCTCAGCCTTCCTTATGGTCCAACTCTCGCAACCATACATTGCTACTGGGAACACCATCGCCCTGACTATACGAACTTTTGTTGGCATCAACATGGATAGGACCAATCATGTATACAACCACGAATGGAGATACTTCGGTGAGAAATTAAGAATTATTTTACTGTCCATGGCTTACCTCCTTATAGCTAGGCTTGCCATATTTTCCCAGTTTCCAACCTGAAGGGCTGCCTAAAATTTTATTTATTTATTTATCTTTGGCCATGAAAATGGCCATTTTGCTGCCGATGCCACTTAACTGTCCCGCCGCCATTGCCGCTGCCGCCATCATCCTTCCCACCGTCGTCCTCATCCTTCTTGTCACCGCCGCCGCCCTCCTCGTCCTCGTCGCCGTTCTTCTTGTCACCGCTGCCGCCCTCCTCGCTGGCGCCAGCGCCGCCTGGAGCCTGGCTGGCTACACTTGAGCCAGCCAGGACTCCTGCTGCCCCCTGAAACCGCCGCTTTTAAGAATTTTAAAAGTGTACCTTTTTTCCTGTCAGTCATCTTGGATCTTGCAAAATCTCACGAGATCCAAGATGACGGCGGCCAAATCTCGTGAGGGCCTCATGTGTCCTCATGAAATTTGGGCACTGCCATCTTGGATCTCGCGAGATTTTGCAAGATCCAAGATGGCCGACAGGAAAAATGGTACACTTTTAAAATTCTTAAAAGCAGCCGCAGTGGCGGAGGCTTCACCGGGACCGGAAAGCCCGGGACAGACCCGGGACCGGAGCCCGGATACCAGGACAGTCCCAGTTTTTCCGGGATGGATGGTAAGCCTACCTATAGGTCCTCTCTCCAAGTACTTTTGTCCCAGTCAAGGACACTTCTGGTACTGTATCCTGGCTAAAGACAAAGTACCAATGTGAAGGGAATGCAGGTAGGGGAGAGTTCTGAATTCCTTTCTCGTGTGCCCCTTGAGATGTAAGAAAGTATCTCTTCTTTCTACAAGACAAAAATAGATCTAAACACATGGATCTGCCAATATTATGTCTAGTTTTGGCCCATAATTGGAGACAGATGAGATGGGAGTGGGCGCAAAAAGCTATAATCCTAATCTCTACTCCATTCGCAGTGAGGGGGTGTGGATCAACCTGAGGCCTTCTCCTCATACATGCCCAGTGGCACGGGAAGTGTTTATGTACCCTAAATGTACCTACACCATTTTCACATTTGGATGTTTCTCTTGGTGACTAGGCATCTGTGTACTTCATTCTGAAGAAATTTTGATTCCTTTTACTACTTCATGTTGCAGGGGGGCCAAGATAAGGATGTCATGCTGGCCACTGGCTTGATCAAATTTTGCATTTCCTTGCTTTGGACATTTAGCATTTCTTAATCTTACATATTATGCCTAGGTTCTTTGCCACTGAATTCCTTGACATTTATGGTGTCAGAAAGGCACATTTTTAGTCAAATATTTCCAGTAAATGCAAGGTACTAAATGAGAAAACTTATTCTGAATTCCTCCCAAGTGTGCATATGATGCGACCTTTCTTTCTCTCCAACATTCCTTACCAAACACAGCAATGGCAACCTTTAAATTTTACAATTTCTTCAGCACCTTTCCAAAAAGGGTACAATGCTCACTGATAATTCCTTAAAAATGGATCTCCACTATAACAAGAGCCTAAGAGCAAATAGCCATTTTAGAAATAATCTTTTTCCCTCTTAATGCTGTTTGTTGCTGCATTATAGCAAGTCTGACCATTGGTCCATTTGACTTAAATATTGTTATAATAACAGGCAGTGACTTTACAGGGTTGCAGATGGCTATTGTCCAGTCCTACCTGGAGATGTCATAAGTCAAATACCTGGAGATGTCAGATGTCAGGGTTGCAGAGGGTTATTGTGCAGCAGAGGCATAGTTAGCCTCTCTGTCCCCCCCCCCCCCCGCGGAATGGCAGTATTCCTTCTGGCATTTTTTCGCTGTTTTTGACAGCGTAGGAGCCTAGGCGGGTGGGCCAGTCCACTGTGCAAAGTGGACATTTTTCGCCCACCTCTGCAGCGAGATTAATGCCCCCACCAACTGCTTTGTCCCCCCCCACTTGCTGCCCAGGGGTGGACTGCCCCACTGCCCCATCCCTTCCTATGGCACCATTGTCCAGCCCTACCTGGAGTTGATGCAATTTGCCCCAATGATTGCTTGCACATCTCCCATCTTTTTGGCACCATCTCATAGAAAAGCAGCTGAATCTGAAAGGGCATGCCTTTGGGTGTGCTTTGCACCTCTTATCTCTACTTCATCAACCTCAGCACCACTGTGTTTTGGATTGTAACTGTACTAGCATAAGACTTTCACTTATACTGACTGTCTATTGGTCGTCTATCTAGGACAGGTCAATGTTGTCAATACAGACTGGCAGCGGCTCTCCAGGGTTTCAGACAGAAATTTTCCTCTACCCAACCTGCAGTTAGCAGGGTTTGAAGCATCATCCTGTCACGCGCCCTGCCCCAGAAGCGCTATGCTACTGACCCTCTGCACTCAAAACACGTGCTCTACCACTGAGCCACAGCCCTTCTCAAAGGTATATTATTAATGAGTATTATGACTCATTATTTATAACTTCTGTATCACTTCCAGGGAACAAGCATGAATAGTCAATGAAATTAAAAAGAAAGCTATTTCTTTCTAGTTAGCACTGCCTTATTCATCTGTGCATCCTTGTGAGACAGACAACTGTTGTTGTGATTTTTAGAGATGGTTTTACAAACCAGAGAAAGAGAGAGTAAAAAAGACAGATTTTCAACCCAAGTATGTCACCAGTGTGTCCTCAATGGTCCTATGTCTAGGAACTATTCCTCTTTGGTGGTGCGATGCTTCCTGTCCTCCCAAAACAGGACCATTTCCTTTCAGGAAAAGGGACCCCTGGGAGAAGGCTGGTTGACCAAGGGGAGTAGTGCCTGGTGTGCCCACACTCCTTCCTGCTCCTTTCTTTTCCTTTAGTGAGCCAGCAGCTGAATGGGGAAAATCCTTGGTAGTTTGTATCCACTGCCATCATCCCAGGCAAGGCAAAGAGACCAGGTGGGGGGTGGGGGGGAGATCTGGGAAAACTTCCCTGAAACCCAGGGGTTCTTATTAAAAATCAAATCTGTAGTAGCATCCTCTGGGCAAAGAGATGTTACAATCCACTCAATTATCCATGAACATGGACAAGGCACACAGAGGGTCAAAATGTGACTAGTTTATTAAAAGTCTATAGAAAACGGTAATTAAACTATATGGGAAAGGAAAAGTAGGTAATAAAAGTACAAACAGGCTGATGGAAAATATCTAAACTTGACTGGAAAGCACAAAGAAATGTTTTCATCAGATGACTGCAGTAAGCATTTAACACCCAGCAGATGGAGCTTGGGTGCTACTCAAACTCTCAGCCCATAGACCTCCCCCATGCACATTAAACCTGGGGAAGTTTTCTGACTGCTTGTTACTTAGCAGACAAAGCAAAAATACATTCCTTAATGCAAACTAGCTAGAGGGTCCCTCGTTTATGCTACTTACATTGCTCAAGGAATCCCCAGGCCTTGCACTCGTTGGTGAGCAAGTGGGTGCTTCTCTCTGAGCTCCCTATGAATGGGTCACTCAGGTGACTGGCAGAGAACAACAAACACTTCCTGTGGGTTGGGAAATAACTTTGCTTTGATGATGTCATCAAATTACCTGATTGGAGGATTGGAACCCACCTGGCTTCCCCATCCCACCCCTTTGACCTAGTTGGACAGCTTTGGCTGCCCAATCGCTAAGTACATGCCAATCCTGGAGGAGGCTAGCCATTCCCAGACAGGAGAAAAGTCCAATTCATAAATCCATGTGCTCTCCCTCTAGTAATTGAGCTCCATACAGGCAAAAGACAAAGGCTGCCTGCAAAATGATGCCTCAGCAGCTGTCAGCTGGTAAACCTATACAGGGGCTTCGGGGGGTGAGGTGTTAAATTTGTCCAAAATTACCCCCCCCCCCAAAAAAAGGCAAAAAATAGGAGGAAGGAACAGGGCATTCATCACATTACATTACCCAACATGCTTCCTACTAAAATACCACCCAACCCTTGTCCAGTTAACAAAGACCCTGGAAACCCCTTTCTTGTCACCTCATATACACTTTGAGAAGCATTTCTATTCTCCTAATCAGACACACAATTCTTTGCCATTGACAAAATCTAGCTGGTGGTAACCCTTCTCCCCTTGTTGTTAGACAAATCACTTCTCACCCTGCCACAACAGCAGTCAATAGATTCAGCTACAATGCTGGATATTCAACATTAGAATGCTTGTTGCATTGTCTTTCCCCAGAATGCACTTCTCTCGTTCAGACCTGAAACACAAGCATGCGAGTGGCTTAAAATGTGAAACTTTTTGCCCATTTCTGAATTATTTTGTCATGGTTTTACTTTCTCTCTGAAATCTTTATTCTATTTATACCTTTCTTCTTTTAAAATGCAACTTCCTTTTGATCTGGTGTACATGGGATGCTAACAGATATCTCAGAGGATTAATTTTTCTTTCTTTCTTGTGTAAAGCTTTGGCTGTTTATCATTTTCAATTATTACCATAAATGAGATATGAAAGAGGGAGAGAAAAGAAATTTAAAGGAAAGAATGTTGACCAAGAATAGTAACCACAAAATGCCTTGTCTCTTTAAAGTGTGTTATGATTGACATATGAAAGCTGAAGAATGGGGAAAGGTGCAGTTTTTAGTTTTTGTAGAGCCACTGCACATGCTTAAAAGAAAAAAAGACCCAGAAAACTAAAAACGAGTGGCTGCTTTTCAGATATCATTTCTGGCACACGGTAACCTGGAAACTAAATGTACACCAATATTTCGCAGAATGGGCAGTTATTGCCAAGCAAATTGGACTACTTCCAGTTTAAATGTATACTCAAAATTTTGGGGCTTTAAAAAAAAAAGAGGAACTCATAGTCTGCACATATCTCCAGCAGAAATTGCACTGAAATTCCACGACAAGGAGAAAATATCTGCTTGGCAGCATTACACTGAAAATGGTGATCACAGTGGTTAATTATTATAAACTCATTATGGAGCAGATATTACTTCCAGATATTACTTCAATATAGCTTAGGGCTAGTTCTGACATTACACTTTCTATGCTTGCATTTTAAGAACGTAATACAGAGTTGGATCAAGACTGGAAGCAGAAGCCTACATATCTTCTTGAGCTCCTGGATCAATGGCATAAGGGGTGTGGGTGTGAATTTTACAATTTGAGGAAGACTCTCATACTATGCTCTCATTTTGCTCACAGTGACTTGTCCTACTAATGTTTAGGAGGAGGAGAGTGGCTCAGCAGAAGGGCATGCAGGAAGCCTGTGGGTCGATTCCCAGGATCACCAAGTACAGCAGAGAAAAATTCCTCCTTAGAAAACTGCTGCCAATTAGCATTGACAATAACAAACTAGATGGACCTAATGTTCTATCTAGCTCAGTATAAGACAGCTTCCTGGAATGTTACTATGAAAAGCAGAGGTAGGCAGGCTACAGGGAGCTCCTTCTTCTTTTGGCCAGAGTCTTGAGAGCAACCTGCATGAAATGACAGATTGGGGAAGGGGCGCATATCACAAATACAATGAGAAGGGGCCCACCTTGTGGAAGCTGCTTACCTGTTTCCATTCATTGTCTAGTAAACACTGGGGGGGATGAATTAAGAGTCCAATCCTATTCTGGGCCGGCCCAGAGCATGCAGCAGCACTGGTGCAGTCAGGGACCAGGCAGCGATGGAGAGAGAAGTAAAAAACTTAACTACTCCGCCTGTGTCCTATCCCCAGCAGGCCTACTTGGACCTGCACCAGCTCTTTGACTGGCATAAATCTGAATGTGCCCAAGGGGGTGTGTTGAGCCTGGGCTGGAGGCATAGACATCAGTGCCATTTCTGCCATTGATATCCACCCCAGTCCTCCCTTGCCCCCAGGCAGTCCTGATCCTCCCCTGCTCCTCCCTCTGAATGCCCCAGAATGCCCCTTCCACCAACTTACCTGCTCTGGTGGGGACTCTGGAAGTCATTGGTGTATGCCTATGGCTGCCAGTCAATTGCGCAGGTGGAATATGCATCACAGTACCACTGCAGTGGCTGCTGCACCAGTGGCCCAGGCATTGCGCTGATGGAATATGAGTTCCATCAGCGAAAGACCTGGATATGATTGGGCCATAAATGAAATGAAGCTGATTCCAATAACTTATCTATCTTAGAGGTTTAGAACTTAGTTCCTTCTCTGCTTAAATTCTATGCATGGACAAACGAACTTCTCCCTCCTTTCCACCTCACATCATGTCAGTAGTGCACATTGATTTTTTAAATCTTGGCCAACTTCCACTTCTCCCACGGAGCTGATGCTTTTAGGGATGAACACAAATGTACATGACTGCTAGCAACAACAAACCAACAAAACCCCTCCTGCTGTAGATCATACAAGATTAAATTTCCCTCAATTTCTAACTCAGAATGACAGGAAATAGTTTTCCTAAACAATTTTACTTCTTGTTACCTATAATACAGACAGACCCAGGCCTGCCGAATAGTACCAAATACACTCTTTGATTTCATGGTATGGACTGCCCGATTTCTTCTTGGTTTCAAATCCTTAATGCTATGTGGAACTTTGAGGGGGGGGGATGGTTTGCTTTTGTTTTTGAAAAGTTCCTGAGCAACTACCAGAAGAATCTGAGTTCTATGCTTTGTCTCCAGAGTACATTTGCAAATAACTGAGTAGGCTGATTGGGATGCATCTATGTCACTGCTACCTGCCAGGAACACTGTAGCCTTAGAAACAATGTTTAGTTGATGCTGTGGGGTCATTTCCAGATGTACATCTAAATGACAGCTTACCTTGCCAAACAGCTTTGGCATTCCCAGGGGGTATGTAGATTGCACTGCAGGTAGCAAGTACTTTGTTTTCAGTATGTCCCTTGATGCCAAGTCGCATTCCCGTTATTCTCCTTGAAATATTTCCAGTGGTGCTCCTTGTCCATCACAAGTGATCCGTAAATAAAAATGCCATTGCACTTGTGAAATTCTTTAGTGCCTCAGAATGCAAGAAATAGATCCAGCCTAGATATTAGCGATAATGACTGTTATACATCCTGGACGTTCAGACATGAAAGGGAAAAACATTAGGATAAATTACATATTAAGAGTTGTTTAACTCCTCTCTTATGGATGAAATATCTCTTCATATTCAGTTCCTGCTACCTCTGCACAGAGCCGAGGTTATTAAACAGTAGGGGTTTCTCCATATGTAGGAAAAGCAATGCAGCTAAGCAGGTCGCAAATGACTGAAGAAGTAAAATGTATATAGGATTGAATTTATCCCTACAGTCTGTTGGCCCAAATCTTTCAAAGACTGCAAAGAATCTACTCTCAACATGTACTAAATTTTCCCAAAACTTGACCTATTGCTCTCTAATATGAGAGGTTCTTGAGGATAACAGGACATAGAAAAGAAATCTAGTCAGTAACTCACAATCACCTTGATCTAGCTAAGGAGATTCCTTGGCATAGCAACCTTAGGTAAAAGTAAAGGTGACCCCTGACAATTAAGTCCAGTCGTGTCCGACTCTAGGGTGTGGTGCTCATCCCCATTTCAAAGCCAAAGAGCCATCTTTGTCCGAAGACGCCTCCGTGGTCATGTGGCCGGCATGACTCTCCTTGCCGCAGCGTGTAGCATGCAGCTGGAACACGGAGCGCTGTTTACCTTCCCGCAAGCGGTACCTATTTATCTACTCGCATTAACATGCTTTGGAACGGCTAGGTTGGCAGGAGATAGCAACCTTACACCACATTTATTGCTTGCTGAACTGAGAATTGCAGGTATACATTGAATTCAAATGCACCCCCGAGCATGGATCTAGTCTACCAACACTGCATTGCTTTAAATGGGATCTGCATTCGGATGTTCTATGCAGCCCCGCCATATTCTTGGGTGAGTATATATAAAGGTTACTGACACCTTTCCCAATCCTTATTTCTTTTGCCCTATAAACTGTTTTGTGAACTTTTCTGTTGAAAAGCAGTATATAAATAGTCTTCATCATCATCACCCCAAAACTGCCTTGTGTGGGTTGGGCAGTGGCAGCATTAAATACGAGCGGAGTTGTGAGATGGATGAAAAATTATACACTTCATGGCACTGCAGACGTTGACAGATCTTTGCAACCTACATTCTCATCTTTTCAATTTTATTCTGTAAACTGGGTCCTAATTGTAATCTATTGCATGTTATCATTAAAAAAACAGCTTCCTATAATGTTCAAGAAGGAGAGCACAATCTGTTCAGTTCTTAAGAAGGACCCATATCTTTTCCTCATTGTGTCATTATTCACACATATCCAGGTCCACTTGGAGTTAACTTTTTTATGTTACTATGTGAGCCAATTTTGTAACCATGTGGGTTGCACCAATTGCATGGATCTTTCCTACTTGAATATCACCCAGCCCTCCGGCAAGGTGGCATTCATGCAACAAAGATCAATACAATCACTCTGCCCACTTGGTTGCAGCATATGTTCTGCAGCTGTGTGGGACAGTGGCTCATATGTACTCTGTGTGTGTGTGTGTGTGTGTGTGTGTGTGTGCGTGCGTGCGTGCGTGTGTGCGTGCATGTGCACGTGCATGAGCACAGGGATTAGGAATGAATTGCTGGATGTAGAGGGGATGAGACCAAGGTATAAAACACAATCCATACATTGCACAGAGAATACTGCCCAATAAGGTTTAGTGCAGGCCTCTCCTTGATTTGCTGACATACTACTTGCAGGGTGTCTTCAGAATTATGGTTCCCCACCTGTAGTCTGAAGTGGAACAATCCAGAATTCTTCCCACCTCAGCTTTCCATCTCACTTATGTAATGCGTGGACTAGGTCGCTCACTCTGCTATCAGATTATGTTCTCTCAGAATATTTGTGTACCAGGGAGAATGCACTTTGTTGTGCATCTTCGCAGCTCAACATCTGTGCACCATATGCCAAGAAGCTTAAGCATAAAAGATCCTTAAAAACCCAAAGGTTTTTTTTTAATCAAATGCTATGTGATTGTAGTTCATACAAATGGACACTTTCTGGAACAAGCGAGATAACAACTCATTCTATATCTTCATTTGGCTCAGGCATTTTCTGACATTCCTAGCTGCGTTGTGTAACAAAATTTCTGCACTCCATCCTTAACTTTCTAATCTTACTCTCAGTGCCAGAGATGCTCAGTAGAAACAACAGGACTTTCTATAGGTCAGTGCTGGCAAAGTAATTTGCAGTGGCTGCTACCCATAACAGGTGTTAATAAATTACATTTGCACAGCAAAGGATGGCTCGGCAATGCTTCATTCTGCATCATTTACGAACCACTTTCAAAAACGGAGGTATCCTGTAGCGAAGCAGAAATTCTGTGAGAGTAAGCAGGCAGGCATGGAAATAGAGGCTAAGAAACAGATCAAGATGACAAAAAAGAAAAAGAGGAAACCGGCTTCCATGCTACTGATTAGGAGTTTGTATTACTTATGTAGGCAGGCAGGTTTTAATGCTCCCCAGCAATCATTTAAAGTACTGATATGAAAGTTATGGTTTTTCAGAGCCATTCAGGAGCCAAGAGCTCAAAAGATCCATTTTCGACACGAATATGAGAGAGAGAGAGAGAGAGAGAGAGAGAGAGAGAGAGAGAGAGTCAAGTGATGCCTTGCGTCAATGTTGGACCCATGTCCAGTCTTACCAGCAGTATGAGAACAATAGCTGGTAGTATTACACCAGCAGCTGTTCCCTGCTCTCGCTGCAATACACTGCGCTATGAATGCGTGTTGTGCCAAACTAGTATGGCCAATATGATGCTGGCCAGTAGGTTCCCTCTAGCCCCATTCATGTGTTCAGTGACATGCAGTGGAATGTGATCATGCTCACTCGCCATGCCTTTGGGCAGCCATATGTTTGACTCTTGTCTGCAAAGGGCCCTGGGCCAACTCAAGTTGCAGGGGACCCTGAGCAAATGTCACTTCATGGGCCCTTTCCTACCTGCTCCCCCTTGAGGTTTGTAGTGAACTTTACTTTGATCAATGGGATGGAAAAGAGGTGGTGACAATGGAATAACTCTTTTTGCAGAGTTGGGTCTAGAGAGCTACCACCACCACATAGACGCCGTGGGCACAGAAGTGGTCTTGGAGATTGACAGTGGGCCTTATGAGGGTGGGGAATGGGGGACTAGCATCACTCAGTGGAAGAGCATATGGTTTGGATGCAGAATGTTCTGGGTTCAATCCCCAGTCTCTCCAGTTAGGGCAGAGAAAAATCCTGTCTAGAGAGCCAGTCAGCGTAGGCAATGCTGAGGTAGAAAGTTCTGACTCAGTAGAAGGCACTGGGGGGTGAGGGGGTGGGCAGTGCTGAGATCACCAACAATGCTGACTCCTGACCATAAATGGGCCCTCCATGCACACAGATGGGCAAGTTTGGGATTCTTGCTGATCTGTGATCTAAATTGTGTGGAGAGGGCCCATTGCGGACAACTGTTGAAAAGAGGGCCTCCCAGGTGTGTGACAAGCAGGCATGATCCTGCTCCACCCTCATGCACTCACTGCACATGTGGAGTAAATTCTGAACAGGGGTTCTGTCATATACAGATTTGTGTTTAATGTCAGCCTGTAATTAGTTGACTTGTTGCCAACATGACCTTAGTTCTACATAACCTAGAGCTACGTGATAGGAATCTAGGCATCCTGAATCTAAGAATTTGCAGTTGGAGTCACCAGGGCTGCATATACTGTTGCAAGGTTGCCCCAGGTGAACAGATGGTGCCATACATTTTACAATCTATGGATCAAAACACTGTTGTTATGCTCTGATGACGCATGCAGTAAACCAATATGTTTAGTAATACTGTGGGATATACAGGACTGTAGGAACATCTGATTTTTACCACATGTTCTAGTCTCCAAATGAAATCCTTTGAATAAGCCATACCATACCAAGGCTGCAATCTTATACACTTACCTGGGAGTAAGTCCCACTGAATTTAATAGGACTTACTTTTGAATAGTCATGTAGGAGTGTGCTGCAAATTTTATTTATAGCCTCTAACATCTATGTCCATCTCCCTTCCGGCCTGCCAGTGCCAGTTTTACTACAATGATGGCCAGCCCAAGACCTCCTCATGCTTATGGTAGCATGCCAAATGCTGCCTCCTTATCCAAGGATGTGCCAACCTCTGCTCCTCTCACTGTTCTAGCTCAGCAGTTTCCTCCTCGCCACATTTCCTCTTCCTCTTTGTGCCCCTCTTTCTTTTCTACTCTTGGGAGTAGGAGCAGCAACTGTGGAGGAAAGTAGGTGGACAGAGTTGAGTCTCCTGTGCATGGCCTTCTTCACTCGAAATGGCTCCGACGGGGGAGGGGGGGTCATGTAATGGCAAGTAGACCTTTGCACAACTTACAGTACCGCCCTCCCCTCTAGGAACGCCATTGGTTGGCACTCCACTGAGTAATGGGGGTGACATTCGGTGTATTGATTCATGTGATGGGTGATCTTGGGACAGAAAAGAACATATTATCATGATTAGTTGTACAGTTTGCTACTTATTAACTAGGGCAGTGGTGCCTTTTCTTCTTGGAGTCTGAAATAGCTAGCCAGCTGTATTGTTTGTTGACCTTCCATTGATCTCTAGATTAATTAGACTTTGGTTGCTCTCATCAGAATACTAGGCGTCCATTCAGTGGTGTTGCCTTTTTCCAAAATTGATCAAAGCTGGCTTGATGCATTTCATAGGGGCAGCGGGTCTTCTTCTGGACTTGGGGTTGGTGAGAGTGCCTCTTGTCTGTTGGATTCCTTGCTGTTTTTCCTGCCCCTTAATCTGCTATCGAGACACTGGAGGCAGCATCAGTGTTTGTGTTGGGTTTGTGTTTGTCCAAGTGTGTGTTTGTGTCTGTGTGAGCCCTTTCCAGGATGTGTTGGGATGTTTGAGGGAGTAGTGGCACCACTATAAAAAGTGTAACGGGCCCAGGGTGATATGGCGGTGGGGGTTGGCCAGGCCATTCTAGGAGAAGGAGGGTTGGTCATAGTCAGACCGTCCCTCTTTCTAGGCCTTCCCCCAACCCTGGAGCCGGGAGAGTGCCTGGGAGAAACCCCTGGGGCCTTAAACTGCTGCTACTAAATGCCAGGTTGGTTAACAATAAGATAACTAATCTGGGATTTAATCCTGGAGGAGGGTGCCGACCTGGCTTGTATCACGGAGACCTGGTTGGATGCGGCTGGTGGTGTGAGCCTTTCCCAGTTGTGTCCACCAGGGTACCGGGTAATGCAGCAGCCGCGGCTACAGGGGCGAGGGGTTGGTGTTGCTCTGGTCTATCGGGACTACATCTCCCTCCCCGGATACCCTGTCCCACAGTGTGCTGGGTTTGAGTGTCTCCGCATCGCACTACAGGGGCAAGACAGGATTGGGTTGCTGCTGGTGTACCGTCCACCTGGTTGCCTGTCGGTTTCCCTACCTGAGCTGACCAGGGTGATCTCTGTGGTGGCATTGGAGTCCCCACACCTGTTAGTGCTGGGGGACTTCAATGTTCATGCTGAGGCCCCTGAGACAGCGATGGCTCAGGACTTCATGGCTACAGCCCATTTCATGTGCCTGTCTCAGTGGATAATGGCCCCAACGCATGGTGCGGGGCACACATTGGACTTGGTGTTCACTGCTGGGTACGGGGAAGGTGATCTGCCCATGGAGGAGATTAAGATCACTCCTCTGTCTTGGCCAGATCACTATCTGGTGAGTTTTATACTGGCAACGTTTAATCACCCTTGCAGAGCTGTGAGACCGAATTGTATGGTCCGCCCCCGGAGACTGATGGATCCGGATGGTTTCCTGAGGGCTCTGGGGGAATTCCCAGCTTCCCGGGTCAGTGATTCATCTGATGCTCTGGCTGCCCTGTGGTATGGGGAGGCAGCTAGAGCATTGGATCAGATCACTCCCGAACGACCTCGTGCTTCTCATCGAGCCAAGGTGGCTCCTTGGTTTACTGAGGAGCTGCGGGCAATGAAACGACTGGGCCGATGCCTAGAGTGATGGTGGAGGAAAACTTGTGATGAATCTGACCGAACACGGGCTAGAGCCCATTTCAGGGCCTACTCCATGGCGGTGATGGCAGCGAAGAAGGCGTTTTTCTCTGCCACCATTGCGTCTGCGAGCAGCCGACCAGCGGAGCTCTTTCGAGTTGTTCGGGATTGCTCCACTCGGCTCCTGTAGCGAGTGAGTTGGAGTGCTCGACAGACCACTGCAATGAGATCGCACGGCACTTCGCAGATAAAATCGCTCACATTCGCCACGACTTGGACTCTGGTTTAACAGTTCCAGAAGTTGTCCCTACGGCATCTGTCAATTCCATCGTTATGGATTCTTTTCACCTTATACAGCCTGAGGATGTGGATAGGGTCCTCTGTAGTTTGAGACCGTCTTCCTGCCCGCTTGACACTTGCCCAGCTTGGCTAATACGATCTGCGCGGGTTGGGCTGGCCGATTGGGTGGAACCCATTGTAAATTCATCTTTGCGGGAGGGAGTGATGCCTAGCATCTTGAAGACCGCAATTGTGCATCCCCTCCTGAAAAACCCATCTCTGGATTCCTCCAATTTAAATAACTATCGGCCAGTTTCCAATCTCCCTTTCTTGGGTAAGGTGATTGAGCGGGGGGGGGGGGTGTCTCAGCTCCAGGGGATACTAGATGAAACAGAGTATCTGGACCCTTTTCAGCCTGGCTTCAGGTGGGGCTTTGGGACAGAGACAGCCTTGGTTGCCCTGCTGGATGATCTTCGCCGAGGATTGGACAGGGGGAGTGCATCCCTGCTGGTATAAAAAGCTGCCGAGAGGTAGAAAAGGACCATCAACCATGGTATCCTTCTGTGTCGGCTAGCCGAGTTGGGACTAGGGGGCACTGCTTTGCAGTGGTTCCGTTCCTACTTGGCTGACAGGTCCCAGATGGTGATGCTGGGAGACGCCTGTTCGATGCCCTGCCCTTTACAGTGTGGGGTGCCACAGGGTTCTATTCTGTCTCCCATGCTTTTTAACATCTACATGAAACCGTTGGGGGAGATCATCCAGGGATTTGGAGTCGGGTGTCACCAATATGCTGATGACACCCAGCTCTATCTCTCCTTGCCATCACGTTCCAGCAAGGCTGTGGAAGTCCTGGAGCGTTGTCTGGAGGCGGTGGGGGTCTGGATGAGGGCTAATAGGCTGAGCTTGAATCCAGAAAAGACAGAGGTCCTACTGGTCAGGAAAGCCTCGATGCAGGTACTGAGTCATCTGCCCGTTCTGAGTGGGGTTGCACTCCCCCTGCAGGAACGGGTGCGCAGTTTAGGAGTACTTCTGAATTCACAGCTCTCCCTGGAAAGCCAGGCGGCGGCTATGGCCAAGGGTGCGTTTGCCAGCTTTGGCTGGTGCGCCAGCTGCGGCCGTACTTGAGTTGATCGGACCTGACCACGGTGGTCCACGCCGTAGTAACTTCCAGACTGGATTACTGTAATGCACTCTACGTGGGGCTGCCCTTGAAGACGGTTCGGAAGCTGCAACTAGTGCAGAATGCGGCGACCCAGGTGGTCACTGGAGCTAGGCGATTTGACTCTGTTGAACCGCTGCTTCGGCGGCTGCACTGGCTGCCTATTCGTTTCCGAGCTCAATTCAAGGTGCTGGTAATGACCTTTAAAGCCCTTCATGGTTTGGGTCCAGGATATCTGAGGTACCGCCTTCTCCCATACATTCCGGCCCGCTCTCTTAGATCATCTGAGGGGGTTCTCCTGCGAGTACCACCTCTGTCTCAAGTTAGGGGAATGGCCGCTTGTGGGTGAGCCTTCTCTGTTGTGGCGCCATAATTGTGGAACTCCTTGCCAGGGGATTTGAGAACAACCCCCTCCCTCATGACTTTTTGGCGGGGGCTCAAAACGTTTCTGTTTCGTCTTGCGTTTGGGTGATGGGTTGTTGTCTGCCCCCAGTGCCTCAGTATGTTCTGCCTTGTTGTTGTTTTGCTCTACATTGTCACCCCCCAGTGGATTTTATTGTTTTTTTTAATTTACTTTATGTAGTGTTTTTAAATTATGTATTTTAACTTATTGTAAGCCACCTTGGGCATTTGCCTTGGCATAGGAAAAGGCGGGTATAAATTTTTTAAATAAATAAATATGAATTAGGACAACAGTTATGTGAAGTCCGTACTGTTACATCTTCGTGAAATTTAACCAATGTGCGAATGCAATATATTGTGTAATAAATGAAAGAATACAGTTTTATGAGATGCCATAGTTTGCTGTGATATAAAAATATCCTGTAATAGGGTGACAGACTTTATTGCCTCCCATAAAGATTTAGGACCTTCTTCTCCAGTGAACATCCTGTTGGCTGTATATTATTAATGTTGAGTCATCCTAGTGAGAAGACTCAATTATCTTCAATATTGAAATGTAGCATACTATTCAGGATAAAAGCAAAGGGATGCAAACAGAGAAACCAAGGATACAATCAAGATCAGGATGAAAGATGGTATGATGAATTTAGTCGCTAATGAGACAAAATCTATGTAACCTGCAAGCCCATGCAAACACAGATCAGATTTTCCAGAAGAGCAAAGCACCTTCAATTGGGGATGGATATTAAAAACTGTTGCTACCAATGTTGCATATGAACTTCTGTGTTCTGATATTCCTTACCTTATGATGATACCAAAAAAGAGTAATTGTTGATCAATCCTATTCTTCCCCCCTGTTGGTGCAGCTGTGCTGAAAAGGAGCATGTAGTAGCCAGCAGAGGGGGGGGGGACTCGGGGAGGATCGGGAGGCTTTGGAGGAGAAAGGAGGAGAAAGGAGATTTAAATCCCCTTACTGCTCTGTAAGCCTCCTGATCCGCAATGAGTCTCCTTGGACCTGCACCAGCTCTTTATCATCATAAGCAATCTACGCTTCTCAATACCAACGGGGGCGAGGCAGCTGAATTATACCATCCACCCTAGGCCATCCGCCCTTTGCGGTAGACCTTGCAACCCAAGCCCAAGGCGGCACCAGTCAACATCCAAGTGCCTCTCCCCCCCCCCCAATTCTTGCTTATCTCAAAGTGCATACTGATTCCCTATCTTATTCCCTGTCCCTCACTAATCCTGCCAGATGTAACCAACATGGCTAAAGTCATCCACCTCTCCTGAAGTAGTATGGGGTAGGCAAAAACAACAACCTTGCACCAATGTCAATCAGGTGAGAAGGAACAAATTCTTACCCAGCCCCCAAAGCTGACCAGCTAATCTTACACTGCAAGCTGGGTGAGTAGGCTGGGCTTCTCGCAGACATGACCAAACCAAGGTGCTGAGGAGAAACACAGCCCAACTCCTGCTTCTGGCCACACCCCCAGCATCTGTTCCACCAATCTGGAGCCAGCCCTGAACTCTAAGACTTGTGTACTGGGCGGGACTGGGCAAAGCTACCCTCCACTTTAGCAAGAGGCAGTTAAAAAATCTCCACCATAAATACATTGTTGGTTCTTGGGCTAATTACGTATCTTCTGACTCACTGCCCAATCCTATATCTCACCACATTATAGCATGCGGCCACATCAATGGAGGCTGTGCTGCATACTATGGTGGAGGGGGGAGTGATTGAACAGCCTTCAGGATGGAAGTAATTTTTTAAAAGTCTGGTTTTTTACTTACCCCTCAGTAGGCTGCCCAATTGCGTATAGGTCTCCTCAGACCTGTGCCAGGGGGCGGGGCGGGCAGAAAAATGGGGGATAAGATCTGGTGTGCGTGATTGCAGCAGGATCCACCCTTCCCTCCCTGACACACCCCTGGTTCCTCCCGAACATACCCCATTACTCCCCCCCCCCGCTCATGGCTCTCCCCTCCAACTAACTGGTGCCTGCGGAGCCTCCCAGAGCTGTTGCCGCACGTCCTGTGCCTCTAGCCATTTGCATCAGTGGTCCAGCAGCGCACAACAGTGGCCTGGCTTTTGCACCACCATAAAGGATCTTGCACTGCCTGAACACTAGTTATGGCAATGCAAGACCCCAATAGGATTGAGACCTAAGTCTTCCTCAACTGTAAATTGGGATCAATGTTCCCCTAAATGACATAAGTGCAATACAGTGCCTGTATGTTGTGTTGCATGGATTTGACATATATTGTAGAGTCTGTGGCTTGCCTCACGGCTGGCTTGTGTAATCAAGTTTTATTTTTACCAACATGCACTTTTAGTTCCTATTTTCTAATTCTGGCGCATTGGTGTCTGGATTGCTTTGGCCCTGACATGGTCCTCCAAGCCATACCACTGGGTTGCCAGAATCTGTGCCTTGCCCTACCCGCTCATGCACAAGCATGTTCTTATTTTCAACTGTGAAATGCTAGAGGGTATTTTACCCTGTGAGAACTGAATGCCTTTATTGTCTCTGTTCATGCTGGGAATGTGTTTAAGGGTCTAGCAGCCCAATCCTACCTAACTTCCCGCACAGCGATGCAGCTGGGCCAGCGCAGGCTATGCTGCATCATGCACAGGAATAACGGCTGTGGAGGTCTTTGTAGGGTAAGACCTAGCAGCTGAAATGTGGCAACTCAGACCTGCGCAATCTCGATAGCTGGCACAAGTCCACGTAGCCCCATGTCTATGGATCAGGCCCGGGAGGGGGGATAGAATGTGGTGTGCACCAGTGACACTAATCCCGCCACCCTCCTGGGCCTGATCCTCCCACCCTGCCACATCACCGCCCGTCCCTCACCCCATCACACCCCCTCTCCACCGATACCCTGCTCCGTTCCGCCCTCGCACAGCTCAAAATGAAACTCACCTTCTCCGGCCCATGCTGCTATTTCTGCTGGTGTGTGCAAGCGCTATGCCATCTCAAAGTGCTTTGGGTGCTTTTGCAATGGCAAGCACCAGAGCAGCGCATGCTGTGCCAGTGCTTCTCTTCATGTGGATTGTGCCAAAAGTGTCAAATGGCACTACAGTTGTTAAATAACGAGGTAAATACCCCCCATACTACAACTTCTCAGGTAGTAAGGCCCACTGAACATAATAATTCTTACTTTCTAGTGAACATGTTTAGAGTTGGTTCATTGACTACTCATTAACAGAGCTAGGATACTCCAACAAAATTTATTATCCACCTAAAATTATCAGACTTATATTAGAAGTTACACAACAGTCCAAAAAACTCTGGATATCTCTTGGTTCCACAAAATATTCACAAATGTCTCCTGTAAATGGGCAGAACATTGTCCTGATTTGTTTTTCCAGTGCAGACGGTCCAAATAAGAGCCACAACATTTCTTTCATTCATAATTATTCCAGAGGACAATCTGGTTTACAGAAACAAAATGGTATTGCACTATGTCCAGATGAGAAAAGAGGGAATTGCACTAAATGACAGCTGGACTGTGGCTCAATATTGAGATTCTCAAAGGCCAGTAGAAGATGATTCCAGCTTATTAAAGAAAACTAAATTACATCTTGCGGAGAAACCATATGGAGGGCGAGACAAATCCTGATTGGACAATGAAAATCCTGTCACTTGGCTATGTTAACAGGGATGTCATTCAGTGTATACTGGAAGCATTCATTATGCTAATTTGGAGAAATAGATGAAGGGAAACATCCCTGATGCATTTCTCTTTGCAGACAGGTGTGACAATGGGAAACCTTATCAGGCAAGCGGTACGGCTTCAGAGGATGCTTTCTAGAAGAGAGAGGAAGGCATTAAGGGCAACAAAATGGTAATTTGAGAGGTAATTTGATTTTGTGAACTCTGTATGACTTTTGAAACTCCACATGAAATTTTGATGAGTGTCCGCGGCTAATCTGAGAGGGTGGGAGGTCAGACACGGCGCCTACCCAATGCTCTTTCTTCTTACAGACTCGAGTTGAGGTACATTCAATCGCGGTGTGTGTTTCTCATTGAATCGGAACTTAATACCTAAAATAATGTCCGGTGCTGTGTGTGTGTGAACATTTGTCAACTTTCATTTGTCATCCGTTTATGCACAAGCGGTCTGAGGAAGCTTTTTTGGTTAGAATCTATTTCTTCAATTCTTTCAGGTTTCCATGAAGAGAAATGGGGAGACAGAAGCATGGGGGGGGGGGAGTTATAAAAAGAGTTTCAAGCGAAATGACGACAGGATGGTAGAAGAAGCCAGGCCACAAAAGTTAATGCAAAAAATGTAAGAGAGATGATGACTAAGCACAGCATGAGTTTGTTCAAGGGTTTTTTTTTAAAAAAAGAGGGAGGTGAATTTAATCATCAAAGAAGAACCTCTTCTCAGTAAGAGTTCCAGAGAGTCTTCCTCAGCTGAAGGATGCATGATAATTGCTAAAGGCTTTTTTTTCCAGAGCAAACATAGCTTTTTAAAAAATGGCAGAAAAAAAGAATAAAAGGGATAGTATTATAAAGTTAAACATAATAGTATCCTTCACAAGACTTGGTACTAAAATACATGAAAGAACCTGTTTAATCTGTTGTTTGTAGCTCCTTGTGCCATTTGGAGAAAGACTATATAAGCAAAGTACCTTTCCTCATTGTTTTCCTACACTACCAAGATAAATTTAGGCCCGATACTATTCTGATGCTGCTCCCTGGCTAGCCTACAAAGTTGCTCCCTAAAAACTCAAGCATAGCAGGAGACAGGTGTGAAGAGCACCACAAGGAACATTACGATCCCACATCACCACAGACAGGCAGACCTGGCTGGGAGGCGATAGCAGAGGGAGCACTGCATCTGCACGGGCTAATCATGGGGCCTGCATGTGACTCAGAGCACCAACTGCAGCAGCCCAGCCATCTATTTCTTTATGTATTCATTTAAGCAATTTTCATCCTGCCTTTCCACAGATAATCAGGGCTGTCACCATGGCAGCAGAGAATAGGGCTCATGACCACTGAGGAGCATTTCCCCCCTCATTGGAGCCCCAGGAGTCAGAGGGTGAGGAGGCTGCAGTCCCTGAGAACACACAGGCCCCTCCTCCGTCCCCTGCAGAGACCCACCCTGAATCCAGCTGAGGCAAAAAGAAAAAAGAAAAACCAACTAAGGAAGGAAGGAAGAAGGCTCCCCGATCTACTAACAAAGCAACCAGAAGTGTGATCAGGCTGCTGATCGCAAGTCTGAGTTGATCCATGCAGGCAGATCGGGCCTGGTAAGAGAATTAGGATTCAAAATGCACTGCCACTGCTGAACCCGCCCCCTCCCATGCTCAATCTACCCACCCACCCCATCTTCTCCCTGTTCCATCCCCCCACCCCATTCATCCCCCTGCCTGCCCTCCTCCACCCTGTTCCACCCCCGCTCTGGGCTTATATGTTCTGGCGGGCCTCCATCACTCTTCTGGCATGTACGGGAAGGCTCTGGCCTTCCCTCCATTACACCAGCTCCCTGCACTGCCACAAAGTGCTTTACAGTGCTTTTGCAGCAGCTACCACCAGTGAAACACGCATTCCGCTGGTACTTCCTTTCAATATGATTGGGCTGTAAGGGCTCAATCCTATCTCCTAGGTCCATAGCATACAGCACAGCCGACAAGAGGTTAGATGGTGGACCAGGAGTTCTGCCACCATAAGTGCTTTATAATATTGAGATAAGTAAATGCCGGGGCCTGGTCACAGGGTCCCTCTTGAGTAGTCCCAGGAGTCCCTGGAATTAGCAGCTAGAGGTTCAGCCTCAGAAGGGTTGGAGGGAGGGGGTGTACCGTACCCTACTACTCCTCTCCAATCCTGGCCAGTGGAGGTCCCTGGTGAGACACAGATTTGGGATTAGTGTCTGTCTCACCTCGATACCAACCAACCTTCCTCATTGGCTTCCCTGGCTTTTATGATGCCTCCTCCACCTCCCTCAGCTCCTCTCTCACCCCAGGGAGGTACACCCCTGGAGGCTGGGCCATTTGGGCCATGCCTCCTGGTCCTTGCATGGCTGAACGGTGGGAGTGTATTCTGCCTGGCTCTGCTCTCTGTGAGGGCCCTCTTCCCTTTTCCCAAGGGACGGACCAGGCGATGGGGGCAGGATCAACGTTTGCGCATACCGCAGTGTGCCCCCCCCGGTCTGCCTGTCTGGGAAGAGTCCTCCGGTGATGAAAGGGGGAGGCGTGGTTGCCCGTGGATGGGAGGCACATTTCTGCGTCAGATCAGTGCCACACATGACCGGCGGGTCTGGGTCAGGGTCAGCCGGGCCTGGCGAAAAGGGATCAGCCGTAGCTTCTTTGAAGTTGCCAGGGGGAGGCTCGGCCGTTCCCGGTCCGGCATGCCAGTTCCCGTCATGCCGGTCCAACCCCTGTGGACCCTGTGGCGTGGCCGACGCGGTGTAGCCAGGGAAGGCCTCTGCCACGTTCCCTGACCCTTGGACGCAGGTCGCTTGGGGGCCCCGCCGGGCACAGTACAGCCGCACCAGGCCACCATCTCTCTGCAACGGACAGAGGTGACCCCCTGCTCTCGGACCTACCCACCGGATGGATGGATGCCCTCAGAGACAGTAAGTCGGGACCCCAACAGTAAACTTAGGATACAACCCATTGTCTTTTTTGTACATTATTTTTTCTGTCATTGTCTCTCTTTGCCTCCACAGCTAATGAGAACATTTATTTGACACCGTACACAGATTGTATCTACGTTGAATGGAACACGTGAATAACTGTATCAAAGTACAAGCTAACATTGTTTGTACTGCGTTGCACAAATGTACCCAGGTACAGTTTAACATGTGAATAGCCCTAAAGTGAATGGTTGCTTTCACACTAGAGCCCTTTGTGACTGCTGAAGCAGTGCTTTCCCACCATTAGCTCCTACAGTCCCTCAGCTCTTCCTTTGGAATCCAAGCACAAGAAAGCAGTGTGGAGAATTGTTACATTTGTCCATGTAAGTGAATGACCTGTGCATACTGAACACTATGGTAACACTTGATCTTATCCCCCTGAAATCTGCAGCATTTTAGGAGCACATGAAGCACTCTCTGATCTAATATCTCTTAATTAAAACAAATGTACAGTGCAACATAAAAAGAACCTTGCTAGATAGGTCATAGGTACATGACATAATAAGCATTTCCTTTCCTTCTGTTCGTTTGGGCAAGAAAATCTTTACTGCACATGATGTTTTCTGCCCAGTTTATTTGGATAGAAAATTGCATTTTCATCATAAATTCTTTAAGTGTTAAACTGCACAGAAACACATAGTTTGCTGCCTTTGATTTTGACTGAAGCCCTCTGAATGTTTCCACCTTTGTTTGAGAAAGATATAATTTACAAGAGCTTTTTTTTTTACATAATAGAAAAAGCTGGATTAATATTTCACTAATTATACCCTGAACTGGAGGGAAATAAGCATGCAAAGCTAGCATTAACAAATTCTAACATCATTACTTTGAACTGAAGGCGTCATAAAACTGTGGCTTGTGTATAATTAAAATAAAGCTCCTTCACACCAGTCTCAGCAGAGTTTGGGAATTCTTGCAGTGAATTTTCAAGCAGCTGGCGGGGGGGGGGAGTGCAGTCAGTTCTGAAATGCCATCAAATGATGTTCAAGTCAAAAGTGGAAACCATGCAAATTTCTGTGCCATCCCAAGTAAAAATGCATATTTTATGACACCTTGCCTAGAAGGAGACACTTCATGATTAAACTTACACTTTTGCTTATGGAGAAAAAAAAATAACATTGTGGCATTGGGTGAATTTCTTGGAAATCTGCTATGATCATATATTGAGTACAATTTCAAATATATTCTATCTGTAGAGACTTGTACCTACTCTTCCACTACATTTACTGTATCTTCCCAGCAGATAATTTCATAAAAGAGAGATGCTGGAGTCCACAATCGTAGACGGGAAATGCCTGTTCACTAATCCCACGTGTGTAGTGACTGGCTCTGGTTACTCAGTGATGATGGAAAGGTACTCTGTATATGCTCAGAATATCTTCTTTCATTATTTTTGTATGTCCTAAGGCTAAGAACCAAAAGCAGAAATACAGTAGGTTCCAGACCTGAGCCCTACCTCACTAAACACTACTCCAAACTCATCCACAGAGTAAATATTTTCACAAGCTTATCTGTCCTCACAGCTTCCACATAGCTTCTCTATCCTCCTGCCTTATCCCTCATGTGCCTTTCTAATGTACAGCAAGTCCTCACTGAAAGTTGTTTCGTTTAAAGTCGCTTTGTTTTAAAGTTGATGGGAAAATGCCATACAGCACAATCCTATGCGTGTCTACTCGGAAGTAAGCCCACTCTGTTCAGTGGGACCTAATTCCAGGTAATTGTGCATAGGATTGCAGCTATAGTAACGTTCACGTTTATCAATTAGCCTATGGTAAAATTGGTTTCATTATAAGTCGTTTTGCTTAAAGTTGCAGTTTCCAAGAACAACCGATCGACAACTTTAAGTGAGGGCTTGCTGTAGTTTCTAAGACTGCTGGGTAGGGGCTGTAACTCTGTTTAGGCATGACTAAAGCCAGGGAAACTGTATCCAGGTATAGAGCACATGGAAGCATACTGCCTATGGCAATGCAATCTTCACCACCCTCCATGCATACAGCATTTGTCTGCAGAGACAAAAACTAGACCCAGGGAGAGAAGGGTTGAGAATGCCGGGTGCTCAGTATTCCTAGTCTCAGGGAGGATCTTGTCCCAGGTCTTTGCAGTCAAATTGGCCTTGGTGGGTCCCCCCCACTTACTCTGGATTGTATGAGGTTGGATTGGGATCGGTGTGAATTCTGGGGTTAGCTGACTGGTTAAAGGGGTCTCAAGACCAACCTTAGTGGTCTACACCGCTATGGGTGATGGTTGGGATCTCTTTGAGCAAGGACTTCAAGGTCAGCCCCCCCCCCCAGGCTTCACAGCTTCAGGCTGTCCCTGTGGTTCACAATTTCCTGAACCCACCTACCATTTTTCGGGGGGGGGGGAGAGATGGCGAGAACCTGGGGATTGTCAGTTGGTGATTCTTGTATTTGATTCTTATGATAACGACCATTAGGGAGGGGGAATAGACAGCTGCTGTTGTCTCCCTCACAGCGAGATCCTAACTAACTATCCGGCGGGCCGCCCAGGGCCGCCCAACGGATCCCATTCTCACCAGGGACTGCCATGCGGCAGGCTAGAGGTCTACTCAGGGAAGAGGCCTTATCTGCCTCCAGCGGCTGCATGCTCATCCCGGCGCGGTGGAGTGAGGGAAGGAGGCCGGCCTTGCGCCGACCTCCCTTACTCCAAAGTAGACGCAAGCGAGCCTTATGGCACGTATGCGACTGCTTCCGGCGCCAGAGCGCTTGCTCCGGTGCTGGAATTTTAGTATGGATTTCGGCCTCAATTTAGGAACCCAAACCAATTTGGAGGTGGCGTTCAGGCTAAGTTCCCATAAACATAATAAGATTGTATACTGTATGTTTATGTTAATAAACTGTGGCCCACACCACCTTGTCTATGTTTTATGGGGTACGTGGGCAATAAATACTTCCTGGAACAAAAAAAGTTTTTTTCCTTAGAGGGGTCATCAAACTAAACAAGGACAGCCTTACCATGAGGTAGCGTACACATTTGTTTCACAGAGGAGATTTTGGGTACGATTTGAGTGCTTGAGTGTCAACAGTGTTTAATCTATTACGGTACTTATGATTGGGGGTAGAGATGTCGCTTGGATTTTCAGTCTCCATGCCAAATGTCTTGGTCTGGTTCTGAATCTTAAACACTGTTTTCTGAATCCACATCTACTAATATAATCAGCCATTTTATGAGCAATGGAATGTCAAAAGATTAAGACAGGGAGATGGGGAAAATACCAGCATAAAAAATAAGCAATGTCTTCTATTCTAGATAAGAGACGCAACACTAAAAACTGGTTGGGGTAGTTTCCTTTTTTTTATTAACAGTATCAGTTCAGCTTGCAACTATCCAACTGTAAAGGTAAAGCTGTGGATTACCTGGTAAGAAGCTTCAAGTTAGGGGATGCTTGTGATCCGCTGGGTAGGACAGTTCCACGTCAGATCTAATCCATGTCTTCGGACCACATCGTGCAAAAAGCAACATGCCAAGATTAAATCATATACTACTTCAAGCTGGTGAAGTAATGTGCTAGCCAATCAATCTAGACACCTGAATCTCATTTTCGGGATGCCAAAGGTTCTTTCAGTGATGGATCTGCTGGCTTGATGTACTGCATTATAATTTTCCTCTGAGGGAACAGAGGGATTAGCAACAGGATTCATGAACCATGCCCTTAAGGAATGTCTCTTGCAACATAAAAGTACAGTATTCATATGGAGCACTGTCCCCAATAGTAATTCAGATAATGATGATAATGATGACAAATAATGCAATTATGCCCTATACTTAGCCTCACTGAAGCAATCCATTCTGAAGCTCAAGTGCCAGTTTGTACCTCTTAAGAGTGCCACAGTCACTTCATGGCTTTCCTGGGACTATCTGTCTTTAAAAATAATAAAAAAAATATTGCATGTTTATGTGAGCTACATCCCTTTTTGTGTTCTTGATGGCCTCCTCTGCATGTAAGAGACCCATATGAATGTGCTCAATAATTTGACTCTGTTGAAACACTTTTACATCTGTCAATGTCATCACCGTGCCGTCTGGAGTGTTTATGATGGATCCATTCCATGAATTTTGCCAAACATTCTAGAGGATCCCTAAATAGTTCCAGTTTTATGGGAGGCTGGAAAGCTGAGGACCACTCCAGGGAAGTACTATGAAGTATAGTCTGACTACACGTTTGCATTAAAATACTGTATCTAGTTTGCTTAGTCATAAGAATGCAAGAAGAGTCCCACAGGCTGGACTTCAGTTCCCTCTAATCAAGCACAGGTCAGCTAGAAATATAGGAAAGCTTGCTTCCAAACTTCCAAGCTTTCCTGGGTTTTCAAGGAAATGATGAAGGTAGTCCCAGTTCACACATTCAGCTGGCAGTGGTGCTAAAATAACATGGTGAAGAAAAAGTGAGGGCCTGTCCTCACTGCCATCCAGTTAGCCTCCAGTATGAGAGGGCCCTACTGTGACTCATCATAATGATGAATTATTTGTATCTCCTTTGAAAATCTTATTGTTAAGACTCATGTATATCTTCTGTAACAGCATCTTCAGTTTCCCACCATGATTTTTGTCCTCAGCTGCCCCAACCACACTCTTCTTAATCATTTGTATATATCCACTTTCTCCCCCCCCCTCAGTTGTAGTTTGATAATGCCCTTTCCCTCCTTCCAGGGGTATCACTAGGGGTGTGCGGACTGCACCGGGTGACACCCCAGGGAGGGGTGACACCAAAATGACTTTCTATTCTATTTGTTTCCGGTAATGCAAAAACACACCACTGATAGAAAAGGGGGGTTTCCCATTCCCCACCATGACTCACGCGGGGATTGCATTTCCCAGGAGGCCTCCACATAGTGTGGTCATGGGAGGAAGTCCATGGGTGTGACACCCCGGGTGTCACCAACCCTAGTGACACCCCTGCCTCTACCAACTGGGACTCGATGGATCCCACTGCCATCACTGCTGCAAGTGATTGGCTCTTTCTCTTCCTAGAGTCATGTGGTTTGGAAAGAGAAGGGTGGGAAAAGAGGATCATTTTTTAAATCTCTCTCTCTCTCTCTCTCTCTCTCTCTCTCTCTCTCTCTCTCTCTCTCTCTCTCTCGTATCTGAGTATGTCTACGTGAAAGATTGTTTCTTTTACCTCCATTTGTAGTCACTTTCTTGAATTCTGCAATAGCCAGACTATTAAGTTCAGTGACATCTGATGCAAAATGGATGCTCGTTCCTTCATTCCATAGTATTTCCCTTATCCATACCTCATGTAATCGCTATTCAGGGGGGCCCTGTTAACCGTGCCGCCATTGACGGAGGTGAGGGGGATGGTGGCACGGAATAGGGCCTTCTTGGCAGTGGCACCCCAATTATGGAATTCCCTCCCCCTAGAATTAAGAATGGCTCCCTCCTTAGAGACCTTTCAGCGGGGCCTTAAGACATTTTTATTCAGGTTGGCATTCGATGTCTGACATGGTGGGCTGGTTTTTTAACAAATGGCTTTTAACAAATGTAAATATAGGTGACTCACTGGGGCTGTTTGTTTTAATTGTTTTAATTACTTGTTTTTAATCATTTTTAATGTACATATGTATTTTAATGTTTTTATCTGTAAGCCGCCTTGATTGCCCTTGTTGGGAGAAAGGCGGGGTAGAAATTCTTTAAATAAATAAATAAATATTCACAACCAAGTTCCTGTGTTGAGGGCAAGAATTGCTTTGAGGACAATGCAGCTAATAAAGCATGCAAAGACTGTTCTATATTCTGATGCATTCCAAATGAGCCCTGGCTTGCCATGACTTTATGGTCCCCAACTTTACAGCACCCTTATTCCTTATTGGTTTTATGGACTGACACCCAATCTCTGATAGAAGATCAAATTTGGTGTGAGGAAGGGTTGAATTTGGGGAGGGGTCCAACAGCCCAATCCTACCCTCCTACCCTCCCCCCACCACTCTATGGCATGCAGCTGCACCAAAGAGGTGTGCATTGCATACTATGGTAGGGAGGAGGGTGATCAGGAGGCCTGAGAGAGGTAAGGAAAAATAGTTTTCTCTTACCTCTCTAAAAGCCTCCTGATAGCCTATGGGTCTCCTTGGATCTATGTCAGCTACACAGCTGGTGTATGTCTGAGGAAAGAAAATGGGAGGGACCAGGATAGGATCCTGGTGCAAGCCTGCTGCCAGGATCCAACCCCTCCCTCCCCCTGCTCTCCCCTGATCCACCCCAAAACTCCTTCACCTTCCCCGCCCATGATACGTCCCCACTGACAATTCACTGAGAGCAGTGCAGTCTGAGGTAGGTGGTGGTATGGGTCTGGAGCCTCTGCCACACTGCAGGGGCAGCTTTGGACCAGCAGCTGTGCAATCTTTGTGCTGTCGCTGGACCTTTTGCGACAGTAGAATGCTTGTTCCTCTGTCACAGAAAGCCCGTAGGATTGGGCCAATGGTTACATGCATGCAGAACATGTGCTCTACCACTAAACTAGGACCCCTCCCCAAACACTCCACACCAAATTCAATGTCCCAGTAGATTGCTAGATAGAACTTGAGTGTAAGTTGTTAAAATATGGGGGGAGGGGGAATAAATCCATGGTAAAGTATATATGCATATGGATCCATACACTTATATTGACAAGTGTTTTAGATACACCTTTAGTGCAGACCTGTATGTAGAAAGTCAAATTATTTATTTATACAATGTCTGAGTTGCCTGTCCAACCAGCTTGGGGCATTTAAATCTACATACAATGACTGTGAAATCGATATAATAAATGTAATATTCAGCTCCTGAAGTCAATCAGGGAACTGGATGCATATTTTTCCACTACTGCAATACTGTAGAGCCTTTGGCAGAATTACAGCTAGTATGAATTTGTTCTAACCTGTTGACGAACTCTGATAGCATCACAAGCCACATAATCTGAAATAAATAAATAAATAAAAAGATAGCCTTGCTCATCCATGACTAATATCAGTCCAAAACTGAGACAGCAAAGACAGCACAAAATAATCCAAAACATCTAACTGGAGACAGGCGACAACAAAGTATAGTTGGCAGGCATACAGAATAATGTGTGATGTCAACAAATCCTGTCATCCCAAGTAAACAGTTAGGATTGGCATCAAATTGGAGCCAAGGGAACTCGCCTTTGCTTTTTGCGATACAACCAATCCAATCTCCAAACCGATTAAAGACGTTTTTAAAAAATCATAAGACTGAAGAGACAAGCAAGCAATGGTCAGGGAGATAAGAACCAAATCAATCATGGGAAATATCTCTAAGCTGGAAGGTAGACTTCAGCAGACACACTTCTAGTCCAAGATATAATGTTAGATTCTCTCTTTTTTTGTAATGTACCAAACTTTTCCATCCCCCAAAATGGCCCCCTCTGCTAAAAGCAATGAGACTAAGCATCGCTTTTCTGTCTTAACAATAACATCTCAAATCAATATGTTAAATTGTGTCTCACGTTACACAACAGATAGATGTGGATGTATGTCTAAGAAAGGATTTCGAAGATGAATAAAAAATTAAAAGGAGCGAACACAAGAAAATGTGTTTAAGGCTTGACTTCTTTTCTCTAGCTCTGACTCACTCTGCTTACTTTCTATATTCTACTCACTATTGTACACTATATCAGGAATGAAACATTATAGCAGTACATTATTTATCAGGCAGGTTACCTACACAATTATTCAGGAATTATGTTTAAATAACTTCACCCTTGATGGGCAGAGCGAAGTTCCAAGCAAGAACTGAAGGCTAGAAGATTAATATTGATTTTTTGTAAACTTCACTAACAACAGCCGGCTTACTTTTATTTCTGTGCATTTGTAACTATTTCATTTGGTTTGTCTGTCGCATTAACTGTTATATGGTTGTGATGGTCAGAATTCAATGCCACAGTTAAGTACTTGTCTGGCTTCAGTTACCCCATCATATCTATACTTGCTGAGCAAAATGTGTTGACTATGATGCAATTCATGCTTAAACCTAGGTCTGCTTTGATTGCCATCACTCTCTGGGGCTTATAACTGAGTGGAAGAGGGGTTTGCCTTGTTCTGATTGGAGGAAGGAGATAACAGAGGAGGGCCAGATGCTTAGTGACAGGCCACATCTGTGGCATAATATTATCAGCAAGTCAACAAGACTATTATTAAATCAATTTTTTGGTTTTTAGGATTTACGGGTAAACAAGCCATGTGTAAAAAATCCAGCTAGAGTTAAAATTATCCAATACTGTCCGTAGTCTTCCAATGTTTGTATAACCACAGTACAGACAAGAAACAATTAAAATCTGAAGCTAAAAATACTCTGATGTTTCACTTCTAAACAAGAAACATTTTCTAGGAAAAAAATCCGTAGATTGTTAGGTGGTAGCCATACGAGTAACGCTTCAGTTCTTTTATAACTAGAAAGTGCGGGAACTTCGTTGATTAACAGCGGACGTGCTGCGGAAATAACCAATTAACCTCAAGGCAAGACTCCGACGATCGCGCTGCAACAGCTGCTGATTCTAAGTCGTTGCAGTGCTTTTACTCTCAAGTATGCCCGACCTCCCGATGTTGTTAATGATTATACTGCCAGGAAACGGAGATCTCTGTTGTTCCATTAAATCAATTGTTGTTATCAATATGCTTTCTTCCCCCCCCCCCTTTTAATTTACAGCTGCATAGTGTTCAAATATCATTCTTGGTGTCCAAAATTCTATAATGCATTGTCACACTATTATGTTTAGCATATGCAGGGTTTGGATGACTGAGAAATATGTTTGTCAGCACATGAATAGATTTCAAGAAATGTATCAAACTGGAAAATAACTTCCAAAATTAGAATGCATTTTGTCTATGTGTTTTGGCGGACACCCCAATTCTACTAATATTTGTTTAACTTCCATGGTACAGATTTGCACCACAGCTGCCCAACTAGTATTCATCAAATAAATACACCCATGGAAGGAATGGGAATCACTGTCCAAATCCACAATAAGCACCACCCAAAGTTCTACTGAGGTCAAGCTCAATCCATTCAATGGATTAGTAGTAAACTGAAGTTGCATGG
This sequence comes from Plestiodon gilberti rubricaudatus, assembly GCA_026170595.1. NCBI lineage: Eukaryota > Metazoa > Chordata > Lepidosauria > Squamata > Scincidae > Plestiodon > Plestiodon gilberti. The sequence continues at coordinate 47,595,843 of JANXHW010000002.1, forward strand.
TCACAAATCAAGTCTGTTCTTATTAGAGGCCTGTGCCTGGCCATATTTAAAAAGAATGCTAACATCACTATTCAAGGTTCAGTGATTACAACATCTGCAACAAGAGAACCTACTGCCTGAGGATCTTAGCAGCTGAGCCCATGGAGTCATTACCAAAGTCTGTCCTAGCAGCCAATCTTGAGCCATCATCCACAGCAGACACCCACTCCAATCCAGGATTGGGTTGCTGGCCAGAGCACGTTGTGAAAGTAGAAGACACTTCTGCTGTCGCAAAATGGCTGCTGACAGCATACGGAGCACTCCATCGGCAGCCATTTTGGGATCCCTGCTGCAAGAGGTGGCAGCGCTCCCTGGCTGTCGCTGGTTCCTGCTGCACCCAGCGGATCAGGTAAGGCAGCAGTGGAGGCAGGGGGTGAGCAGGAAGGGAACAAAACTAGGTGGAGAGGGGGAGGAATGGGGGCAGGGAGGATGTGGGAGCAGCTGGATCTGGTGGCGATAGTGCGTGCCAGATCCTATCCTCACTTTTAGTAGCCTCCTTGCCCCTGTCCTCTCCTCAGACTTGTACCAGCTACAGAGCTGGTGCAGGTCTGAGGAGACCCATGGCAGGAGGCTTATGAAAGGGTAAGGGGAAATAATTCCTCTTTCCTCTCCAAAGCCTCCTGATCACCACCACCTGCCCCCGCTGGTTACAGCATGCTCATTTTTGCATGGCTGCATCTGGGGGGGGGGGGATGACCCATACACTTGGCCTTGCTCACATGACTGAAATGTTCACAGAAATTCACCAATAGCACAGTGAAGGAGTTCCCATGCTATTACATGAATAGTGTGAAGGGGTTACTGAACTTAGTACTGTATAGCATTAACATTATCAAAACGTTCTTTATATGACCTGGGAAGGCCTTTCTTAAAAAAAAATGTTTAACATTTACATTTTGTTACAAACCTGAGCCAAATTTTGTGCCAAATTGAGAATCTCAAAATGATGGGTTAATACAAATTAAACCACTTGCGTCAAGTTCAAATATAAATGATTATCAAGGATGTTAAGAAGTCTGAGAATAAATAGATATTATTAATATAAATTGATATGGTAGAAATTCATATGGTATGGAAAGGAAGTAGAAACAGCTCGTTTGAAGTATTACAACATTGTTCTTAGGAAAAAAAAAAAACCAACCTCCAGCTTAATTGTCAAGAGGAGTCAACAAATGAATTGGCAATGAACTGAACTGGTTCTCTGAGCCAGGTTTCCTTCCAGAAGAAGAAAAGAATGAATCTATTTATTCAATCTCTTTGAGGAGAGCCAAGCAAATAAGATGCAAGATAGTAATCTGATACTTCAGGATTCAAAACTGGCCCATCAGACATAGGAAGTAATATATTATTGTCCTAAATAAATATCCCTCAACAGTATCTGGCCAGATGTGCCAACATTCTGCAGAATCTTCCCACGGATAGTGAAGATTATTGCTTACATATTGATGTTTATGGATTTCAAATTTGTTATACCCAAGCCACAGTACGTTAACTCTGGCCTCAATCCACAACTGTACATTGTTGTGCAGTACAACAGGGTGCTACACAGATGTTCTCCAATGCACCCGTGCCTTACAACACAGTGATATGTGCAGCCAGAAGCTATGCAGCCCTTCTGCTGAGAAGTTCAGTTCCAACAGCCCCAGGCAAGGAGCTGTAAGCCATTATCCAACGCTAGGAACCTGTTTCTGCAAATGAACTGCTGTCACTAATGAACAGCAGTAGCAACAGGTGTGACCTGGTGCTAACTATGGCGCTTACTTTGGACAATGGGCTGAGGGAGGCAGAAAACTGGTAAGGACTACCTTGCATCACGCACTGCCTGCCACCTCCCTCAGGCCACCCAGACACTACCCCATCTTCTTTTTGCTTGCTTTCTTTGGAACGTGAGCAAGAAGATGGCAGGTTTTAGCTTACTTTTTCCTCCATTGCCATTGCTGAGAATGACGGCTGCAGAGTAGGAGGGGAAGGTAGTGGCCACTGCAATAGTAGTGCTGTTGCATGACATCTCATTCCAAAAATGAATGCCCCCTTCTCCCACTTAAGCTTGCACAAAATAAGCTGGCGCAGGCAGGATCTCCCCCCCCCCAAAAAAAAAAATGCTTGCTAGTTTTGAAAGTATGTTATGAGGAGTAGGAGATAAAGAGAAGGCAATGGTGATGAAAGACATGTTGGGGCAACAGAATTGGGTCGCCTCAAGTAACATTTGATGTTCAGCTGGGCCTGAGTAGTAGCGGCAGTCAATATGTCCTACCACTACCAGTACTGGTAGTTGTTTACACAAACTAAGCACTGTACAAAGATGATAAAAACAACAATTTGGTTGGTACTGGTGGACAGGTCAATGAAAGTGTCAACCCAGTGTGCGACAGCTGTGAAGAAGGCCAATTCCATGCTTGGGATCATTAAAAAAGGGATTGAGAATAAAACGGCCAATATTATTATGCCGTTGTACAAATCGATGGTAAGGCCGCATCTGGAGTATTGCGTCCAGTTCTGGTCTCCGCATCTCAAAAAGGATATAGTGGAACTGGAAAAGGTGCAGAAGAGAGCGACCAAAATGATTAGTGGGCTGGGGCATCTACCTTATGAGGAAAGGCTACTGCGTTTGGGGCTCTTCAGTCTAGAAAAAAGGCGGTTGAGGGGGGACATGATTGAGACGTATAAAATTATGCATGGGACGGAGAGAGTGGATAGAGAGAAGTTCTTTTCCCTCTCACACAACACCAGAACTAGGGGACATCCACCCAAATTGAGTGGAGGGAGGATTAAAACAGACAAAAGAAAATATTTCTTTACCCAGCATGTAATTGGTTTGTGGAACTCCTTGCCACATGAGGTGGTGATGGCACCTGGCCTGGATGCCTTTAAAAGGGGATTGGACAGATTTATGGAGGAAAAGTCCATCACAGCTTACAAGCCATGATGAGGATAAGCAACCTCCTGGTTGTAGGAGCAGGTTTTCTTTGTGCCAGGTGCAAAGGAGTGGCGACAGGATACAGGTATCTTGTTGTCTTGTGCTCCCTGAGGCATCTGGTGGGGCCACTGTGTGATACAGGAAGCTGGACTAGATGGGCCTTTGGCCTGATCCAGCAGGGCTCTTCTTATGTTCTTATGTTCTTAACAATACGCTTTTATCCATAGACTCACAACAGCGGAAAATACATTGTTTCCTGTGATTGCTTTAGCAAGAAGTAACTGCAGTCATAATAACTCTTAGGAAGGGCTAGAAGTTGTTTCATAGAGGTTACCAAGAAACGCGCTCAGGCATACAACTGCAAAATGCAGAAATAGGTGGAAATCACCTGGGGTAAGGTTATGCCAGAAACGATCATGGACCATGCCCTAGTCCCCATCTGATTTCAGATTGGTTGTTCTACTGCAGCTGACTTCTGACATACTTCCAATAGGTCTAGAAAGTGTTCGTACACCATTTAGTCATGATGCACCAGACTCTGTTTACAGAGTCAGACCTTTGTTCTGTGTACAGTAGGGCCCCAGTATCCACAGGGGATAGGTTCCACCCCCACCCACCCCCGCTGATACCAGGAACCCATGGATGGGGGAAAACACTATCTTCCATGGGCTCCCACATCCCCTGCCCCCCTGGGACTTCCTGTAAACGTTGGAGCTGTTTTGGCACTGGGGCTGCCGGCTCTACTGAATCTCAAGCTGTGCTATAAGCAGCAGGTTATAATGCTTAGTTTAAACAAGACCTGTACTGGTGCTTGCTTCGCGCCAGCAACTTAAATAAGGTACTGTAATGGCCGCAGGGTAGCGGGGGGAATTCGTTATTCACGGATAAGTGAAACCACGGATGCTGAATCAGTGGCTGCAGGGGGGGGGGGCTGTACTCTGTATTGTCTACACTGACAAAAAAACTGACTGGAGGTGGCTTTCCAGGGTTTCAGATATGTCTCTCTTAGCTCTAACCTGGAATGGCCGGGATTCAACCTAGTCATTATCTATGTGCTCCACCACTAAAATACAGTCCCTCTCCAGTTAGGCTTTCAGTCTAATGTTCCAGTCCAAGTTGGTATAGGGCTAAATGAGGTGATAATTGCAATGCATTTTGTACCCTGAACAGTCAAATCATCACCACCACCATCATGCCCTTGTGGAGCTGAGGCCAATGGCCACATGGCAACTACTCCTCTCAGCCCATCTCTTCTTAATACAGAGAGTTGTTTGTGTGCACACATGTTCATACAACACTTGACTCACAATTATCTTCCAATGATTTCAAAAATATTAATGAATCAATGTTCATAACACCAAGATCTCATTCATGATTATAGATAGATTACTTCCCCGTGTCTCAAAAAATCTCACGATACCCTTTCTTTCCTATATAACCTCAGGAAAATGCCCTAGTCTTTTATTTTAACATACCATCCGCTTAAACATCATCAAAGGTTAGAACATGAATTAGTGTTCCCGCAAAAAGAATTACTTGTTTCTTATGTGGTAGAGTTAAATTGGATTTAAGCATCAGCCCTTCATATATAATGCATCCCATGCCCCCTCCCCCACCACACGCGCTCTAAATTTAATTAAAATAACTGAAATGAAACTAGAGATAATTTGTTTTTTAAATAGACTGCCACATGCTCCATTTACATAAAACCCATTAGTTTGCATTAAATACAAATTAGCTGCTGATATGAATTAAATCACGTATAAATAGTTGAGAATAGCCTCAATTCTGCACATTTTAATTAATATAACAGTTAACCAGATTTATTTGTAAGGTAATCAAGACTCTTACTCATTCATTCTTCAACACAATAGGGCAGACAATGAAGGGCTGTCCTGCAACATTTGGCAGTTTCAACAGCTGCAACAGAAGCCCAGAATCGTAATGGTTCCTTTAATTTATGACGAAACATGGAGTGTTTCTTTGAGAGAAAGGGAGTCATGACTAAGTCCCAATAAAGTTGCTGCCTTTTAAACTGGCCAATTGTGAACTGTCTGGTACAGTGGGCAGCAGAAGATTAATCCAGAGCTATTAGTATCTCTGATAGTGATCTACAGTGAGTCCTGAACCTTCTGCTCAACCTACCCTCACCCAACTTGCTGGTTGGAATGTTTTTCTTGTTTTCCCCTGGCTTCTGGGAAGCTAGTTCCAAATCCCACCCCAGATTTCTTTGGAACGTAGGCATAATGTTGAGCAAAGCGCACTAGAGTTTTGTTTATACTTAAACACAATCAATTTTTGGTTGTACAACCATTATTGTACAAGCAGCCATTTTGTAACTGACTCTGCCTCTGCCTCTCCAAGCCACCATTTTGCAACACACACTACCCCCTTAACAGCACAATCCTGTGTAACCTTGCACCGGTGTAACAGTAGATGCATCGGTGTAACAGCAGATATACTGGTGTAAGTTCAATTACACTGACGTAAGTGCATTTACACCAGTGCATCTACTGTTACACCAGTGCAAGGATTGCGCTGTAAACCTCTTTTAACATTGATAGCTTCCAAGGTTCTGGCAAACCTTGTAGTTTTCGAAGCCTACAGTCTGTCTGCCCCTAGTCTAGCCATCCACTGCTTGAGTGGGACAAAACAAACAAAGAGTTTCTTACAAACACAGTATAATCTAATAGGTATTTAATTACATTGTTTTCATTATTTAAAAAAATACAGTTGGCAAGCACTAATGCTTAAAGGTATATTTCCTTACCATCCTGCACAGAGATTTCAGTTTTCAGAACAGGTATTGTATAACAAAGAAAATAGTGATAGAACATCATGCATCATATTTCTATAACATATGCTTTTGTCTACTTAAAAAAAAAAAAACCATACTCGCTATTAGACTTTACTGCCTCCAGAAGTACGTATTTCCTTCTCAGATATATATTTTAATGTAAACTAAGACCAGAACTCCTGAAATATAACTAATCCCCCCCCAAAAAAAATTATGAAGTCCCATTGAAAACAATGGAATTTAAGCATTTTGCTTTGATATCAGTATGAACTATGGACAGAGATGCTGGAATTTATGCTCCTGATAATAGCCTGTACAGCATAGGGCATACACTTAACTTTTAGGATTGTGTTGTTTTGCATGAAGAAAACCCAGTGTGACTAGACTATCCTTCACACACACACACACACACACACACACACACACACACACACACACACACACACGTGCAGCTGCACCCAAAATGCGCATGCTGTATCCAGCGGGCGGGGTGGAGTGGGAGACATGGGAAGGGAAAGGGGATTTAATTCCCCTTTCCCCTCCATAATCCTCCTGCCCTGCAAATGGGTGTCCTTGGACCTGCACCAGGAAAATCGCTGGCGCAAGTCCGAGGAGAGAAAGGGCGCGGGGAGGCGACTGCCAGAGGGGATAGGATGTTGCTTAAAAATATGGTCAAGTCACCAGTTCTTTGATATTTCTGAAAGAAAACTAAGATTTCTAAGAGAGGAAGCTGGGAAAGAAGGCTGAGGAAAGCATTTCAAACTCCGGATTCCCCTAAGGATGAATCCAGATGTTATTTATTTATTTATTCAGAGCATAATCCTATCCTCCACCATCTTCTGCCATGCAGCCACCCTGAAGGAGCACATACTGCATGCAATGGTGGTGGTGGGGGAACCAAATGGTCAGGGAGAGGGAAGTAAAACTGTTCTTTCTTAGCTCCCAGTAGGCCCCCTCCTTGGATCCACACTAGTTATCTTGCTGGCTTAAGTCTGAGGACTCAGTGAGGAGAGACAGGGCTTGTATCAGACTAGAAAAACAGGGATAGCATCCTGCAGCTGCCACTGGAATCCACCCTCTGCAGCCCCTAAACCACCCTCTTCCCTTCTCTGCCAAGAATCTGCCCAAGACCCCCCTCTGCAAGCACCTGTTTCAATGTGAACTGGGTCCATATATGGCAGGCTCATGAAGCCTCTGGCACACGATGGCAGCGCAAGAGTCCACCATTAGAGGACATATGGATCAGGAGATCTGTTGTTGTAGGCACTGTATAGCAGGGACGTGGATCAAGTCTCTGACTCCAAGTCTCGAGTCAAGTCCCAAGTCTCTGGGTCCAAGTCTCAGGTCAAGTCCCAAGTCTTTGCCCCCAAGTCCCGAGTCTTTGGTTGCGAGTTGCGAGTCCCTATCTATTTAATAGGGAAAACAGGTTTAAACCTGAATAAAATTGGACTTGTTGTAAAAGGCTCCAAGTCTCAAGTCGAGTCTTTCTTTTACAATCGCCGAGTCAAGTCCGAGTCGAGTCATTGACACGACTTGAGTTGGACTCAAGTCCGAGTCAATAGACTCAAGTCTACATCACTGCTGTATAGGATCGGGTCACCTGTCTTTGGCATGACACGGCTCTGTGGCTATTATCCATTAGACCAGTGGTTCTCAAAGTTTTTAGCACCAGGACCCACTTTTTAAAATGACATTGTATCAGGTCTCACCTAGCTTTACGAGACTTAAAAAAAAAGGTGATCTAGAAATAAATATATTTACTTTGAGAATATATTTACAGTATTTATTTATTTACAAGTAAAGAGCTCAGCTGCTTGCAGGGTAATTGGCAGCTATCTTGCAAACTGCAGGGGCTCAGCTCTTTGAAGGGCAATTAGTAATTATCTGAGTTTTGAATAGCATCAGGGCTTGTGACAATTACTTATCTGATCTTTCCATCACCTGGGACCCACCAGAAATCAGGTCGTGACCCACCAAGTGGGTCCTGACCCACAGTTTGAGAAACACTGCATTAGACTGTATGTACTTTGTTGCAGCTTCATGACTGGCTTATTGAGATTTCCCTATAATAAAAGTATTTGTGGAAATATATATGGAACAACCTGGACCGGCCCAACCATGAAGCCAACTGAAGTGACTGCCTCAGGCCTCAGTTTGGCACAGGACACCCACCTCCATCTGCCCACCTGCTTCCATCACTCCTCCACTTCCATCACCATGTTAGGGGGGGCAGCATTTAGCACACCACCTCAGCTGCCAGGAGGCCTTGGGCCAGCCCTAGGAACAGCTATTTAAAAAAAATGTTTTTGTGCCATTTATTAAACTTTGCATCTTCTTACAAGGCTAATGGCTGTGCTCATCTCCTAGCTGCCTTTCAGAGAAACTTCTCTTCTTAAGTTATCCCTGACCAAAGTGGCAAAGACATCTGAAACCAATTTTTTAAAAATAATTTGCAGATTATACTTGTGTCTACAGAAATGAGGGTGCAGTTTGTGCAACACGTTTTCAAAGCAATGGAACATTCTTTATGTGCGAATATTTCTGCTAAATGATCGCACACTTCATTGTTCATGTCGTCACAGATCTCAAACTTTGAAAAGAAAGTTCAGCCCAAACCACAAGAAATTAGCTCTTAGAGCAAATGAGTTGCTTATGAGTTGACTAATTCCATCTTATGCAGTTCCAGCTGCATTCATCCCACCAACCTGGCTGCTCCTTGCGCTGCCTGCTCCTAACTACCTTGGAGATTGTTAGTTGCCTTTTCCTGCTCACTTTCTTCGCTTTTTTGTTTAGAGAATAGTACTGTCATTGTGATACAAACTGCAAATGACTCCATCACTGCATCTTCTCAGAGACAAATGCGTGTACAAGTAATTCCATAGCTTTTCATTAATCATGGCTATGATGGCTGCAAAGAGTCACTGTGGATGTGGGTAGGCATTTTATTTTACTTGGCTTTTCCCAGTGCTTATGGAGTCAAAATTCAGGTTTCAGCTTTTTTTAAATTGATTTTTATTTTAGAATATGTCTATCCTGCCTTTATTTTTCCAGTAGTAAAAATCCAAGATTTTTAGTGGGGACATCCACTAAACCTAAGTGGCGGTAGATTTAGAACAGACAAAAGAAAATATTTCTTTACCCAGCATGTAATTAATCTGTGGAACTCCTTGCCACAGGATTTGGTGATGGCACCTGGCCTAGATGCCTTTAAAAGGGGATTGGACAGATTTATGGAGGAAAAGTCCATAACAGATTACAAGTTGTGATGGGTATAAGCAACCTCCTGGTTTTACCAGTAGGCTATCTCTTAATGCCAGATGCAAGGGAGTGGCAACAGGACAGGTATCTTGTTGTCTTGTGTGCTCCCTGAGACATCTGGTGGGGCCACTGTGAGATACAGGAAGCTGGATTAGGTGGGCCTTTGACCTGATCCATCAGGGCTCTTCTTATATTTTTAAAATGGCTCCCCCCCATTGCATGTGACTTTACTTACTTGGGGGAGTCAGCTGAAGTCCCTCCCTTCTGGAGGTACACATGATCATTATTTTCTTGTAGGATGACATGTCAGTGGCGCAATCACATTAACCACTCTCTACAGACAACCTGAATTTGTATGTTAGTCTGAGAGGATTAATTTTCAGAGGACCTGCTATACATACAGAGGATGTGAGAGCATTTGGCTTCTTCCAGACTCAACCTTCTGTGATTACTGAGTTTTTAAAATTGCTGCAAATTTAAAAAAATGCATTACAGACAAAAGTCTCAGTTAATTAAGTCTGAATGGGATTGGGTAAGGTCCTTTCAAAACACCACTGTGCATTCAAATCTCAGTGTTGGATCTTTGAATAAGAACATGTGCTCCCTGATACTGGATAAAGAATTGCATGTAAGGCACAAAGAATTGCATGTAAGGCACATGGCACAACCCCCCCACACACACACACACACAAGATTATTAGTGCTTTCAGCTTTGTTTGGAGAGATGGGAGGCTATTATCCTCCATCCCTTATCCCTGTCTCTTGTTATCAAGGGGAAATAAAATGGGGAAACGGATTCATTTCCTTCATCGCATGTAAACATGGATTAAAGCAGGGGGATTATAACAAGTAATAATTATAATAGTATAACAAACAGTATAACATTATAACCTCCCTTGTAAACTTGGATTATGTTTAGCAGGGGGAGAGCAACTGTCCCTCTTCACCCCAGCATGGTGTATTTTTCAGTGGTTGTTGCCGGTGTCTCTTCTGTTCCATACTTTTTTTTTTTTTAAGATTATGAGCCTTTTCGGGACAGGGAACCATTTATTTATTTTACAGGTAGTCCCCACCTTCATTTTGGTATCCGTCGTTTTATTTTAACGTCATTGCTGAAGCTGCAGCTACTTCCAGGTCGTGACCCACCTCAGAATGCCTTGCAAAGCATTCTGAATTGAGAAGAAAACCTTCGAAGTGAGTCACTGTCCCAGAAGCGGCTTCTGTAGCCCGCCAGAGCCCCCCAGAGCGTCACTAATCCGCCAGTAAGCATTTCTTTTATTATTCGTTATTTTCACTTAACGTTGCCGTTTCAAGGAACCTATCTGCAACATTAAGTGAGGACATCCTGTACTATATAAATAGCTTTGTGCTGCTGGCTGGCGCCCCCCACACTCAACCAACGCAGCTGGGAGCTCTTATCTCTCCTGGCTTTTACAGCTTTTTGTCGGCGGCGTGTTTCGAACGTGTCAAGTTCACCGGTCTTCGGGCTTACAAGATGGCAGCTCTCCTGACTGAACCAGACTCTTCTGCCCATTTATGAAAAGCAGTACATAAATATTCATCATCATCATCATCATCATCATCATCATCATCATCATCATCATCATCAAGCTGAGAGCTCCAAAGCTGTTGGGAAGTAAGGCAGCAGGGCCAATGTAGGGGTCACTGTTGGGCAGCTATGGAAAGCCAGGCCTTAGGAGGGCCCACTGCTAATCCTGAACCATAGACTAGTATGCCCATAGACTTGAGCATATGGTGGTGGCAAGACTCTCTCAGGGCCCACCCAAGTAAGAGGGCAGTTTGTCAAGGACAATGTGAAACCTGGAGCCGGATCTCCTAGATAGAGGATCATGTAAACTCACTGCAGCCTATCAGGAGTGGGGCAAAGATGGGAAACCGTTATGTCGTATCCTGCGAGAAATACATGTTAGAAATGTATTCATGTCTTTTATAACAATTTCAAGTACAAAGCAGGCAAAATACTTCTGAATAATGTTGTGCTTCCAAGAGAACGCTTACGTGACAAGTAAATGATTAAAACCAAACACACATCTGTGGCCCTAAAGTACAATTCATTATGGCCTATGCTATCATAGTGTCTTTGAAAAAGCTGCGAAAACTGCATTATCACAACAGAAAAGTGTAAGATTTCCCTGACGTTTTTCTGTGCTAGCCCCAGATTTGAATAATATTCTTTCGATATGATTAATATGATGTCGTGGTACATGGCAAATGGTACGTGATGGAACAAGTGCCTTTTTTTTCTTTTTTCTTTTTGCAAAGGAGAATTGGACTCTAAAGCTAGGAAATATTAGTGCTGTTATATCTTTCGCAGTACCGACAGCTAGTGAAGTGGCACTAATATAAAAATCTTACAAGTGCTACAGGTTTTGTACATGAAACAAAGTCAAGGTTGCAGCTGTTCTCAATGATTCACATAATTCAGCTACTGCTCTTCTAGCCACTAGATAGAATAAATCCCAGACTGGCTAGACAGTACTTGTCAAGATATTGGCAACTACGTTTCCTACCCTGAAGGTTCAGAGCACAACTTAGAATACATCAAATCTCTTCAGCACTCAGAAAATGTTAATGAATGGGAGTCCAAAGGTCTGTTCTGAGTCTGAGCTGGTAAACATTGAGGGTCTCAAATATATTAGCTACTTTGCTTTTAGAAGTTAAACTGAGCTAATGTTCTCAATGCTCCCCCCCCCCCCAGTAAACCTATAGATCAAGGATGTTCTTTACATATGGAGGAGGAATTCATGATCATGGTGGCTGGGCCAAACCCTTCCACAGGCTTTGACAGAAGTCCTTCAGGGCCCTACAGAAGTGAAGCAGCTCCAGGAAGCTGATGATGCTTGAAGGAGGAGGCGCAAGGTGAAGAATAACCCTCTCCCCTTGCTGCGAGTGAGGGGAAGAGAGCTCTGAGGCACTCTGCAACCATTGCCTGACCCCATAATTTCCTGCCAACCCATTGGAAAGACTCACTACAAGACTGTGTCATCACCTGCTAAGAATGTCCCATTGAAACTGCCTGGCCGCAAGTAATGCACAACTTAAAGTTTCACTTGTATATCTGATTGAGCCCTGTACTATTGTACCTTATTCAATGAGGTTGAATAGGTTGTGGAATACCAGAGATGTTTGTTTTGCTGAAACAATATACAGTGGGCCCTCCTTACCTGCAGATTTGCCATCTGTGGATGGAGGGAACCCAATGGCGTGGGGGTGGCGCCACTGTACGTTATTGGAGGTGTGTGGGCCCTCCGCCCAGAAGCAGTGGCTGGAGGAGGGCGAAGTGATGGTGGGCCCCTGGGTGACACGTGGGGGAGGGAACAAAGCAAATGGCAGGGGCATCAATCGCACCACGGCGGTGGTAAAAAAAATGGCTGCGCGGCTTGGAGTATTGGCCCGCCCGGGCTCCTAGGAACCTAAATTCAGCAAAAAAAAAAACACCAAAAACACCAGCGGGGCATTTTTCACCACAATGCGACGGGGACACCACCAGCGGGGGTGGGGCTTGTGACAGTACGCGTGGGGATGCCACAGAGGCCAGCTATGCCTATACCTCCACCTGCTCCATCTCTCCACCGGCACATTGTAATAGTGTAAAATGCCTGTTAGAAGAAAAAATGCGACTTCCGGTTGCTTTTCTTTTTTTTTTTAGGAGACATTTGATCTGGAAAGAAAAGAAGCATGAAGACAGGTTTTCTTTCCTATATGCAATTAGGTGCTGGATCATCATATCTATCTTCCTCATACAGGGGGGCAGGACCTAGCAAGGAATGCTCCCCACCCAATAGTTGCAGAGGGGTGGCATACTTACACTGTGTCCTTTACTCAGATCATCCAAACAATATCTCCATTGGGGTTTTGTGTTTTGCAAGTTTATTTAAATGTAATCATTAATTAAAAGCTAGACGAATAATTAATTAGATTATCATTGGCCAGTTGGCAGACCTTTTTTATTCATCATCATAAAAAGATGTAGGAGGAGGAGGAAGAATGCTTTGCTGTTCAGAACAGGGATTTCAGAAGACTATTTTTAATCTCCTGTATTTGGGGTAATATTTTTTGGTAACTCACTTCACATTTTAGAACGTCAGTCATATCAGTGTCGTATTCTATTATGATTTATCCCTACAGATGACTGACAGATTTAAGATGTATCACAGCAGTGGAAGGAAGGAAGAAATAAAGGATGATAGGAAGTGGGTACTTAAAAATTTCGAAGAACATGACTAAAGGAAAATCATGTATTTTTCAGTGCCTTTTAAAGTTATAAGTCCAACCCAAAATGAAGCACAGCACTGAGGACACCCACAAAATGTCCATTGCTTCTCCATTTAATCATTTGATTTTGTCTGTAAACCGCTTTGTGAACTTTTTGTTGAAAAGCGGTATATAAATACTGTTATTAAATAATATGCAATAAAACAATCTCTCTTATGCCTTCTTTTGCATCCATCGTGGCTCTGTTTGTACTTCAGGCTTGGGTATACATGCTTTTTTAAAAAAAACTGAAGGAAAATCATGCAGTGCATCAAACTTCAGAGAACGGTTCAATTGGAGATATTAGTGAAACAATAGCTGAAACAACCAGAATTACTGTATCTTATCCAATGCATGTATATGCAGAAAAAACACACCACTGAGTTTGTGGAATGTTCTTCAAAATAAGTCTGCATAAGACTTCAGCCCTACATAACAAATGTTTGTGGAGGTGTAAGTACAGAGCATCACTGAAAAATAAGAGACTTCTCAATACTGAAGCTCAGGAAGATATGAATTTGAATAGCATATCTTTCCAGAGGTGGAGGAAGGGATGGGGTGGGGAGGGCCCGCTCTCGGGCGGGCCATGGGGAGGCAACAAAATGGCAGCGCTATGCGTAGGATTGACCCACCCTCCCACCCGGGCTCCTAGGCATTGGAAAATAGAAAAAAATGCCGGGGGGTGGAGTTTACGCTGTGAAGCGGCTGGAGCGGGGACACAACTGGCTGGGGCGGGGCTTCAGACGTTATGCGCGCGGGGCGCCGGAGAGGCTATCTACGCCTCTGTATGTTTCATTGCCCACGTTACAGTTCTCATATGTTACCATCTGTGTTTTTATCAAAATGGGATTCAGAGCCCAATATTCATCCTTTCAAAGTAGGAAAGTTGTTTTTCATACCCCAGTGGAAGACTGGAGAATGTTCCCAAAAGGTAGAAAAAATAGTCCAGAAGAGCTACCTTTCCCACATGAACACTTGAAGGGTGCTGCACTGGTAGAACATATGGACAAGACAGGTGGCAATAACCGGACCCATAGAGGCTTTGATCCAACTAGTCTTGACTAAGTATACAGAAAGCAATGAGTGTCCTATTGATTTCAGTGGGTTTGTGGCCTTTGCAAAGTAAGTGGGTAGTGCACACATGCAATCAACAGGATCAGCTGTGGCTCTTTTCTGTGCATTGAGGGGCTGGGGTTACCTCACTCAGGGTCCATGAGAGGGGGGTAAAGAGGGTAAATTGCACCCGTGCCCATGGTCAAAAAGGGGACCCAGGAGCCAAAGGAGGGGCCCCAGAAATTTCCTGGGATCACAGCTGCCCTCATGGAGAGTGAAAGATCAGGAGGCCATATCAGGAAGCCTGGTAGACCTGGGCTCTGGAGACTTTTCATGCCGTTGCTGCCCTCCCCGGCCTGTTTTGCCCCCTCCCCCAAAAGAAACTTTATACCCCCTGATAAAATTCCTCTCAGAGGCCCTGGCCTCACTTGCCGCACCTGCAATGCATGTCCCTGCACCACATACACATGTGTACCCGTGTGTTCTCCTGTCCACTTCAAAGAAAAAGAAAATAAGAGGACTAGTCCAGCAACAACACACTGTAAAAATGAAAGTAGTATCTGCCTCAAATCACCAAAGATGGTACAGTTTAGTATTAAGCATTCCTTCACTTAATGCATTATTCTCACACAACTTGTGAGAAGGACAAGTAGGTATATGAGGGGACATAATTTAAGAGAGAGCCTATCTCATTTGAAGTACATCAGGGTCAAATATTTAATGACAGCATCTGACCTGCTGTCCTTTTCCCCCTGAGAATCTAATCATTCCTTCTTTACTGACTCGATGCCCTTCAGGCACTGATATCTGGTGTCAGTTTTTCCTTGCTCTTTCGAGATGAGTGAAGTGAGATGGCTCAGTTGTCAGAGAGACAGAGCATCTGACATCATCACTGAGTGATGCGGCCTGCCTCATCCTATGCATAATAGAGTGGGACAAAAGAAAAATAATGAGCAGCTAGTTAAGTTTAGGGAAAGGACTAGAAGGAAGCTTTCTGGTATTTTTTTTTTAAATTAGGACTACATCTGCAGTTTTTTTTAAATACAAGCAACTGCCCTTTCAGGTAATCTTGTATTAGCAGAATATCAGATACCAACATATGTAGGGTATTCCAGTGCAACTAAAGAGCCCCATTTCCTTCATGGTAGCCATTTTGTTCTTTCTTCTCTTAGTGGTGGCCCCTGGTGAATCTGGCTTTTTTTTGCCATAAACAGAAGTTGCAGTTTTGTTAACCACTGCAAACAGCCCCCACTAAGGGTTGAATGATGGCATATAAAACTCAAGCTTATCACTTCTTTGCTAAAAGCAGGGAAATCTCTGCTTTTTAGAGGGGAAGAGCCACCACAAGCAGAGATCATCAGGGGCCTCAGCCAGGGAAAGGTTTGTGCTATCCATGAGGCTGACTGAAGAAGTAACCTCAAGCAATGGAGTAGTGGCGTGAGCTTGCCTCTATCTGCCTGCCTATCTCTACCTATCTTCTTCCCACCCACTCTCTGGATTCAAAAAAGAAGACAGGAACAGCATGGAACAGAAGTGTAGCCCACTGCTGCCTCTCCTCAACACTTCTGTTCCATTCTGCTCTTCCTTTTTGAATTCAGGAAGTAGGGTAGGAAGGTAACTGGTGGAGGCAGCTGCTGTTGCATTTCCGGGCAAGGAGAGGTGGCATTTAGTACATTGTCTCAAGCACTGGGAGGTCTTGGGAAGGCCCTGACTAGGAACATGCTCTGATGTCTTGTCATCTTCTGTCAGGGTCAAGAGAGGGTCTGCCAGAGACGACATTATGATCCAGGGCAGTAGTGCCTAGTGGTTAGCACGCTCACTCCCTTCCTGTTCCCCTCTCTTCCCTTTTTGAACATGAAGCTTTCTGGGGAAAAGCCATGGTAGATGTAATTCGCTTCCACCAGCCCAGGAGATCAGGCTAGCCAGAGGGGCTCCCTGGGCAGAACCCCCCCTTGAACAATACCCCACAGATCTGTGAAAATAATACAGTACAGACTGCCAGCAGAAGGCGCTGAGACGCTGTAGAATCTCATGCATGCGTTATAACTCAGAACTAACTTGCAAGGAGTTTTGAATGAGCTTGTAAGGCACAGAGAAGACAAACTAAAATCAACATAAAATCCTTAGGGGTGTTTTTATGGGGGCCCACAGATTTCGGTGCCTAAGCAAAATGAAATAGCAGAAAGCAATGTTATGTGACAAGGTTCTTAACTGTATGGGTTCTGCAGCCATGTCAATGTAAAAATAGAGAAATAAAATCCTTTACCCCGTTTGTCGTTTGTTTAGATTTCTTTATATTGTGCAGGTTTCACATACACAGAAAAGGTTTTCTTACAATAACAACAACACGGGATCCTACTTCCCAAGCCGACGTTTCACTCCATTCACGGAGCTTTCTCAAGGCAATTTCGCAGTAAAAAACTTCTAACCGGGGTTAGATAACGCTGGTCTGGGGTCCTTGGGATTGTGTAGCAGTTGCTCTATTTTCGTTGTTGGGCTGAAAATAGTTTTCACATCATATCTCTTAAAGATATCTAACCCCGGAGTATATGAAATTGGCTGTGAATGTGGGAAAGTTTATCTGGGACAAACGAAAAGACCGATAGGGGTCCGGGTACGGGAACATCAAAGAGCAACAGATGCAAAGCAAGAAGAAAAATCAGCAGTAGCTTTGCACGCGAAAGAATCAGGACACAGGATAATGTTTGATCATGCACGTGCCTTGTTTCATGAACCCAGATTAAAACATAGATTAAATTTGGAGGCTCTAATGATTTCCCAGACGAAATCTTCAAAGTTACTGAACCGCCAGCAGGAAATGACATATGCTAATAGGATATGGATGCCAATATTGAATAACCAAGATAATAAGTCTGGAAAGACTCTGAGGTCAAAAGTAGTAGGTCCCTTTAACAATCAGTGCATCTTTGAGCAACAGACTGATGTTTAACTGTCACCACTCCGTAACATTCTTTTTCATCCAGCAGTTTTTTACTGCGAAATTGCCTTGAGAAAGCTCCATGAATGGAGTGAAACATCGGCTTGGGAAGTAGGATCCCATGTTGTTGTTATTGTAAGAAAACCTTTTCTGTGTATGTGAAACCTGCACAATATAAAGAAATCTAAACAAACGACAAACGGGGTAAAGGATTTTATTTCTCTATTTTTACATTGACATGGCTGCAGAACCCATACAGTTAAGAACCTTGTCAGTTACCCACAGCCATGAAAATCTGCATGCAACATTGCAATGTTATATGTTTATTCCAAATTTTCCCATTTTAACCACTTTAAAAGTATACTAGGTAGGTGGTATAGGTTGTACAGTGTCAGTAGATAATTTGCAGATTATTTTAAAGCAGAAAGTGGTGTTTTGTGGTTTTTGTGACTAACAGCCCATTCCAACCCAACTCCTCCGCAAGTCTGGCATAAGAGTGGCCTAAGTTCAGCATAAGTTCGACATAAGTTATGTCTGAGTTATGTCAGAGTTATGCCTGAGTTAGGCAGGCTGCAGTTTCTGTGGCCCAGCACCACCCCAGGATCCAGGCAACACTTACCTCCCAGGCAGGCAGGCTCTCCAGGCTCGGTGTCTGGCTCGGGCATGTGCAGGCCTCTGTCTGCATGTGTCAGCGTCCATCCATGGCAGCTGCCACAGGGTCTGTCACAGCCCAGTCGCAAATGGGCCGGCCGCAGGCATGGGGGAAGTGCCAGTCATGTGGTGGGCACAGGGCAGGTGACAGGTGAGCGAGGTCCCCTTGCCAGCCGCCACAGGGCACCCTGTGCATCGGCCACCTGCTGCAGGGGAGAGTGGCCGTCCCCCCCTCCTGCAGAAGGCGATGCCACCCCCATGCCACGTTGAGGCTGCATGTGGGAGTCATGGGGGGAGCGGGGGAGGGAAGGGTAGGAGGGGGTGGGAACGTCACACACAAGGGGGGTCGCATGATGTCTGGAACTGCCTCTGACATGACTTGCAGGTGCGCTGCCTGAAGCCCTGGGCCTCCAGAGCCGGGGCAATGCCCACAAAGAAGGCATCCCGGCGTGCTTTCTGCTCTGTGCCCCGGCCAAGACCGAGAGATGCCTTGGGCTTGTCTGCTGCGAGCGGGAAGGGCTGACGCAGCTCATCACACCCCCAGATGGGGTGATGACGGCGCCTCACGGCAGGCGCTCTGGCGGGGTGGGGGGTGGCCAGCTTCCATCATCAGGGAGTGGGAGGGGAGGCAGACACACAGGCAGGCAGCCAGTGGGTGCTGGGGAGGGGCATGGGTGGGTCAGAGACAGACAGACAGACAACAAGGCTGGTGGGAGAGAGATTCCGAGAGAGGGGTATGCAGAGACCAATAGGGACACAGGGGTCGCTCTGCAGATGAAGGCGATGCAGAAACAGGTGCCTCTGATGCAGACGGACTTTGGGCAGAGGCGCCTTCATTACGGGCGGACCGTGGGCGGAGGCGCCTTCATTACGGGCGGACCGTGGGCGGAGGCGCCTTCATTACGGGCGGACCTTGGGTGGAAGCGGCTTCGTGATGGGCGGACACCCTGGCTGTCACTGTTTGCCTGCCTGAGAGGCCCCCCCCAACTCCCCCTCCCCTCTGTGCCATGGGGGTCGGGCAGCCCCCCTGCTCTGTTCTCCCAGGGAAGGACGTGGCAGTCCCTGGATGGGATTCATGCAGGGGCTTCAGTGCTGGGGGCTGTCTGTGTGTGGGGGCCAATGCTTGTGTAACATTGGGCACATATTTGTCAAGGAGGCTCTGCCCGAGGGGCATCTTTATTGTTCCGGAACGTTAGCAGAGATGGCCAGGCGAGGCTGCCAGGGGTAGTCACAGCAGCCAATCTGAAAGCAGCAGCAGCAGCACATGTACCTCATGGATCTGGAGATGCAAGCTTTTCCCCTGTGGAACCACAGCCTGCTCCATAGAAAGGGGAGGGGCAGCAAGTAGGACAGCCAGGGAGGTGGAGCAGCAGCAGCGCCGGCAGCTGAGGAGGGTAGCAGGGCTGGCTCCCTGACCTCTGGCAGTATCGAGGCAGACGACAGTGGGGCAACCAGACTGCAGGCCCAGGGGTGCTCCCAGGAAGGTAGGTGGTAGTGGACGTTCCTGGGGAGACAAAAAACAAGGGGGAGTTACATGTCAGCTAGTGTGTGGTAGCAGTTGCCATTGAAGACAAGCCAGTGTGTCGGTTGCAAAAGCCTGCAGGGAGAGAAATAAAACACAGCTGATAGGTGTGACACACATAGCATGGTCTGAGCTGCTTACCTGGGTGTAAGGAGAGCATGATCCTGTAAGGGGAAAGGGTCAAAGAGAGAGACAACAACACAACTTGGGTTCACAACCATGGCAAACCTAGCAATACTGACCTGTCAGTAGACCCTGTGGAGAAAAGGGGGGGGGGACAGCTGGTGTCTACATAAGGCTAACAGTTCCACACTTGTGGCATTGTCTGCTCACATGACTACAGGAAGCAATCAGACACAACAGTGGTAAAGAGGCATGTATCCTATATATCATAGCAGGCAAAGCAGGCAGCTATGAGACAAGACATTGGTAAAGAGGCATATCATAGCAGGCAGCTATGAGACAAGACATTGGTAAAGAGGCATTTCAGAGAAGGCAATGCAGGCAGACATGAGAGGGCACATTGGTAAAGAGGCATGTCTCATATATTTCTATATGCAAAGAGGCAGAAGTCAGACCACATGTCAGCACGAACTCTGCTCTTACCTGCACTTACCTGCTGGTGTTGTTGCCTGTGTGTGTGTGGGGAGAGGCTGGGAGAAAGACATGGGTTAGCAAATGGTAGCATGGAGGCTGCTGCCCAGGCACAGCTGTAAACAGTTTGGCCACAGCCAGAACAGCCCTCTCTGCCCTTGAGGGGGGAGAGAGGAGAAGAGAGAAGTGGGGTGTTCGTGAATTTTGCCCTCCACCGACAAAGTCCCACTTTGTGGCTGTGGGGGACAGAACCCCACGCCACGTGCTCAGAGAGAGAGAGAGAGAGAGAGAGAGACTGGAGGTCTAGGGCTGGGATTTTGTGGGAAAGAGGCTGGGTGGGGCTGGGTGCTGATAGGCTCCCTATCCTTGGCATAACTCTGTCGGTTTCCAGACCTTGCTGCCACAACTCCGACATAACTCTGACATAACTCAGGAGTAGGGTGTTATAAATTTTCAGGAGAGGGCTGGCTTGGGTAAGGTAAAATGGTTCCTATAGGTCTCCTCGAATTTATGTCAACCCTTTTGGTCGACATAAAATTTGTGTCAGCATTTGTGTTGGAGGGGGCGTGTCTGTGCTTGCCAGGGTCTGGAATCCAACCTTAATTGGTTGCCGCCCCCGTTACGCCCACGGTCCGCCCCTGGAATGCCCACTTTTATGTTGACTTTATGTCCTTTGTCCTAACTTCGACATAACTTTGACGTAACTTTGACTTTATGTCCTTCGACATAACTTCGACCTAACTACGCCCTAACTTCGCCGTAAATGGTCGCATTCCAGACATAACTTCGACATAAGCGACTTATGCTGAGTTTATGTCTGACTTGTCCTGCTTATCCCTTGCGTTGGAACGGGCTGTAAATACTGTTCCTTCTATAATTTTACCTGGGTGATGGAACCACCAGCCTCCTCTTGCACTTCCCATGGGTGCTGGTGGCTCTCCCTGTTTGAAGCTCCCTGTCAGAGCCCATGGTGGCTGGAGGAGGAGAGAGCGAGCTTCTGGCCAGGAATCTATGGAGCACTCTTTGGTATCAAGAGGCGGGGGGGGGGCAAAATACCCACCATTCGGAAACACAGAGAAACAAGCAAAAACCCATAGAAAAGGGAATATAACACACATAAAATATAGTGACTTTATGAGACCTTCCAACTTTCTTTATTTTTCATATCTCTCACAAGTATTATGCTGTTCTGGCCACCACACCTAAAAAAGGCTATAGTTGAATTAGAAAAGGTGCAGAAAAGAGCAACCAGAATGATTCGTGGGCTGGAGCACCTCCCTTATGAGGAAAGGCTACAGCGTCTGGGGCTTTTCAGTCTAGAAAAAAAGGTGTCTTGAGGGGGGACATGATTGAGACGTATAAAATTATGCATGGGATGGAGAGAGTGGATAGAGGGAAATTCTTCTCCCTCTCACACAACACTAGAACTAGGGGACATCCGCTCAAATTGAGTGGGGAGAGTATTAAAACAGACAAAAGAAAATATTTCTTTACCCAGCATGTAATTGGTTTGTGGAACTCCTTGCCACAGGATGTGGTGATGGCACCTGGCCTAGATGCCTTTAAAAGGGGATTGGACAGATTTATGGAGGAAAAGTCCATCACAGCTTACAAGCCATGATGGGGAAAAGCAACCTCCTGGTTGTAGGAGTAGGTTTTCTCTGTGCCAGGTGCAAGGGAGTGGCGATTGGACACAGGTATCTTGTTGTCTTGTGTGCTCCTTGAGGCATGTGGTGGGGCCACTGTGTGATACAGGAAGCTGGACTAGATGGGCCTTTGGCCTGATCCAGCAGGGCTCTTCTTATGTTCTTAGGAACTGGAATATGCTGAAATCCCCAAAGTGGTAAGAACTGGAGTGATGTGGTCTGACTCTTCTTATGTTCTTATGTTCAGTGGTTATCTCAGCCATAGTCCCTTACTGTGAACCACCCTGGTGTGTCTGCTACAGTTATCTCATGCCCAATTCACTTTGCTGCCCTGTACATGTCAGTTACAGATGGAACTAGGTACCTGTTCCCCACATACAAACGCTACTCATACATTGCAAATGCATAATGTGAGAATGATTCGATTTAAGAAAGGCACGTATCAATAATCCCAGAAACAGTTACTCTACAGAGAGCAGGTTGCCATTCCCAGGACTGTCAGCAAACAAGTTCCTTCTCTGAAGCATTTATAAAAACTCATTTGCACATGAATCCAGTGATGGGAATCAATGCAAAGATCACCCTGTGACTGAAAGCATGTGGAATGAATGGGTTCCTTAGAGTAAGAATGGCTTGGCTGACAACTCAGAGTAGCTATTTAAAGCCCCCCCCCCCCCTTCCCGTTTATGCCCACACAGCAGTCAGGTCAAAGTTGCTGTCAAGATAAATGCCGAATTTTAGGCAATTGTTCTACCTTTAAATAATGCTGCCATTAAATCTCCAAATAACCTATTGAACAGGGCACCCACATCTTTGAGTTTGTGCCGTCAGCACTAACTGCATAAAATACACACGGTTTGGAAACCATGATCACGACTGTTCTTTTTAATCCTTCCCTAGAAGTTGATTGGTTAGTTAGTCCCTTTAATTATTTAAAGTAAAGCCTAATGCCATTCTAAAATTACAATGTCTCAGTTTAAAAGCAGTGTAGAACATAAGCAGACAAAATGTAAAATAGCAGCCATTCATATAGGAATACTTCACGCAATACTTATGGAAGTCACAAGTCTTCTAATATGGGTACCCACCACAGGGACTGGCAGTCAATCAGATGCTCCCTGCAACATAGACTTGTATCAAACAGATGTTGTTGTCTCTTCCTTTTAGGAGTGTGTGTGTGTGTGTGTGTGTTTGTGTGTGTGTGTGTGTGTGTGTTTAATTTATTTAAAGAATTTATATCCCGCCTTTCTCCCAGCGAGGGCACTCAAGGCGGCTAATGCATGTGAATCAGGTACATCTCAAAAAATACATTGCCAATTTATTTCAGCAGAAGCTTTCATGAACTACACTCCATGTCACTGGATGCATGGATTGCAGTCCAAAACAGTTTATGCGGAACTCAACTAGTTAGTCTTTAAGGTGCTACCAGCCTCTTTGTTGTTGCTGCTGCAACAGACTAATGCAATCTTGCATTAGATCTTGCAATCCGCTGCTATAAATCCTGTTATGCTGGTGCAAAAGGCACACTGCCCCAGAGCTACCACTGCAAACAGCCAGAGGCTCCGCACACCCTCCAGCGGATCCTGGATGCTGCAGTGGAGTAGTTATGATGGCAGTGAGGGCAGTTCTTGGGCAGTTCAGTGGAGGATCAGGTGGGGTGCAGGATGGACAGGGGGTGGCTTGGGGGTGAGAGGGGTTGGATCTTGCTGCTACTAGTGCACACTAAGATCCTGTTCCCATTGTTCCATCCCGACACACCCCCAAGGCCCCACAGATGTACACCAGCTAAATAGCTGGCATAGGTCCAAGGAGACCCATTGAGTACGAGACAGTCTATGTAGACCAGGCTATCTGGTTCCTCCCACCCCATCACAGCATGCAGTATACACTCTGGCAGTGCAGCTGCATAGCTTAAACTGGTGGGGCATAGGATTGGGCCATCATTCAACTACCCCTCTGGAACTAATTTACAAAGTAACCCTCAATCTCAATCTGATTCAGGGTGATTCATATGATTAATTTATATGGTCATACTTATTTTACGCACTGGGCTGCCCATAAGACCTTGTGAGGTGGTTGCCTCTGGTGGTGCTGTGGATCGGGGGGGGGGGACCCATCTCTGTCCACCCACCCTCTCCACTGTTCCTTCTCCTCTCAATCCCTGGATTTGAAAAGAAAGAAGCAAGTAAAGCAGAAGAGGAAGTGTGGAGGTGGTGGGCTCCAGAGTCAGAGATGCACTTTCTCTTCTGCTCCATTCCTCTTCTTCCTTTTCGATGTGAAGAAGTGGAAAAAAGCAGAGGCATCTCTGGAGGGGGGGCAGTACTGTAAGTTCCACACCATTCCACTCCCCGTTTACTTCCTGGTACGAGGTGGCCCCGCCCCCTTACCGTTGCAGCCATTCCATGCGGCCGCTGCGGCGAAGGCAACAGGCAGGAGACTCCCTGCGTGTTGCCTTCACCGCACGGAAAGGCGAGGGGGCGGGGCCACGTAACAGGGAGTAAACAGGGAGTGGAACGGTGTGGAACTTACAGTACCGCCCCACCACCACCAGTGACGACTCTAGAAAAAAGAGTGATAGAGGTGGAGGCTGGTGTGCTGCTGGATAAAGGGCTGGCTTTTGTTGCAACACTGCCATCACAAAGAGGTCTTGTGTGCCAACCCTGACTCCACATTACCTTGCCATGCAAGGTGACCAGACACAAGGGAGGACAAAGTGCCTATACCTTTTACCATTGTATAGAAGAGGGCATTTTGACAGGTGCAGCTCATCATGCAAGGGTGCAAAAAGCTGCATCTGACAAAATTCCCTCTGGTTAAAGGTATAGGCACTTTGTCCTCCATTGTATCTGGTCACCCTGTTGCCATGTCTAAGAGATTCTAAGCTCTCAAAAAAGAAATATTTCTTCTTTATTGGCTCTTAGTGTATGGTTGGCACCACATATGTTTGAAGCAGTGGAGTTGTCTAACAATATTACCAGCAAAGAATAATACAAGCAGTTTTAGGGGAAATATTATAGCGTCATGGTAACATACCAGCTATGATTTGGAATCCATGATTTTCATTAAGATAACATACAAATCACGTTAATCACAAACAACTAAAAAGGAAAAGAATTAAAGTTATCAGCAGTTCATAACACATTTCCAGTGTGGTCTTCTGTGATGAACTAATTCTCCACACTTTGCATAGGCTGACTACATGTACTGGCTCTGTCTGAATGTTATCAGCACTTTTAAAACTGCTTGGGTTACATAGCAGCTGGGTACAATAGTGTCATAGGGTACACTCAGTTGGTTGTTGAACAGCAGTTACAATGCAATTAGTGCCAGTTAATGGAAAACATTACCAAGTTGCATATTGTTATCAATCACATTCCAGTATAAAGCTGGCTGCTGTATTAATGGATGTAATTATGGACTGATGAACTGTTCAGCTGAAAACTGGCCTTAACCAAAATGTCCTCTCTTTTCTCTCTCTCCCCCCCCCTCCTGTTGGAAAGAAATGAAGTTCATAGAATTTAAAGCCACTTTATTTCTTGAATTTTTGTGAAATGAATCCAACCCAGGTAGTTGATGTTCAATTATATCCTTATGCAAGATTAAACGGCCGTCTAATTAACAAAGTTGGCCTAGAACTTACTGGATCATTTTCTTCCAATTTAGAAAGATTAACATACCTTTTTAGCAGTTGCCTACTTAGCACCTACCCTTTACTTCATTTTAAAAGAGGGGCTTTACCTGTTTCATTCCAACGTTAAAATAACATTAGTAAGGCAGCAATCCTCAGCATACCTAGAAAAAAAAATATTCAAACAACCGTTACTGAAAAGTGCTGGGATTGTATTCAAAGAAGCATGATGGAAAGAAGCTTGCAGAAAGGCAGGGGGGCACACACCTCAGGCTCCACTCCACTGCCCGCGCCACTGTTTCCCGCACTCTCCCCCACCCGCCCTACAGCTCTGGAAACAGCGGCGCAGCTCCGTGCACACGGAGCTGTTTCCTGGCCTGCAGGACAGGCAGGAGGACTCTCCCCGCCCACCCTACAGCCCGGGAAACAGCTCTGCAAATGACTTCACGTGATGTCACTTCCAGGCAGAGGTGTAGCTAGACTGGAGTGGAGGCAAGTAGTTCTGCAAGACTCCGTTACACCATTACGTGTAACGTTACGGAGCCATTCCGGCAGCGACAGGGGAGTGTCCTGTGTGTTGCCTTTGCCGCCAGAATGGCTCCAATAGCAAGGGGGAGGGGCTGCTGACTCCGGTGTAACGGAGTCTTGCAGAACTACTTGCCTCCGCTCCAGTCTAGCTACGCCTCTGCTTCCAGGTACTGCAAGCTCCCGTGCTCCTGGCGCCATGGAAGCTTGTCCCTGCCTCCTGATATTGGCAGCTTCCCCCTTTTGTCCCCTTGTTCCACCTGCCATCTTGTTCCCATGGGTCTCCCAATCCTCAATAGTGGTGTTGCAGGGCAGCGGACTCAGAGGACTACAGCAGAAAGGGGAAGACAGTCTTTCGCAGCAAGCTTTCTTCTCCTCTTGCTTCTTTGGACAGAATTCACTGTTATAAACTAATGATCAGCAATTACCCAAATACAAATAATACAGCAAGACTCATGGATGTACAACTATTTCCCCTCTTTCTTTACAACTATCATTATTAATTTCAGTGCAAGTTACCGAATGACACACATTACAAAGACAGGGAACAATATGTCAAGGGCAACGATAGTCGGAGGACCAAAACTCTTCTTCCTTCCCCACACAATCCCCCTCCACCTTCAACTTAAAAGTGTTAAAAGCAACAAATAGAACATACCCGTATTTCTTCGAGTCTAAGGCGCCATCGATTCTAAGGCGCACCTTTACTTTCAGTACCACCAGCAGGGAAAAAAAAATCCATCAATTGTAAGACCCGCCTCCCTTCATTAAATCTACCTGCTCAGCACCAACTCTTCCCAGCATGTCTCCTGCAGCTGAGGATGACTGAGTGCACTGCCTTTGCATAGCATTTCTGGCCCCATCAGAAAGTGCCATTTCCTTTGTTACCTGGGCTTGGGGGAGCTTCAGGGAGGCCTGCGCAACCCTCTGCAAGCCTCCCTGATCTTCAGTTCGGCAGTTCTGGTTTTCGCGAAAACCGGAAATGGCTGAAAATCACAGTTTTTTGCCGAACTGAAGATCAGGGAGGCCTACAGAGAGTTGCGCAGGCCTCCCTGAAGCTCCCGCAAGCCCCAGTAAGTAAGAAGATAGCATTTTGGGGTGCTTTTTGGAGACCTTCGATTCTAAGACGCACCCCATTTTTTGAAATGCTTAATTGGGAAAAAAATGCGTCTTAGAATTGAAGAAATACAGTACTATTCATTCAGTTGTGTGACATGAAAGACAAATGAAGATAGTTCTGCAACATGATGTTAGGACACACGAAACATGCATTAAGTATATTGTTGTGTTTTGAATAAATAGACATGATTTTGAAGTGCACATTGTCCCTGCACGTGGAGGCTGGGTCTTGATTGTGAATATAAAGGCAATTTAGGTTGTCATTCTATATACATTTACCTGAGAGTAAATCCCATTTAACATTGTGGGGCACAGTGGAACTACATGTTCCAAGTAGACATGCATAGGCTTGCACTGTAAGGCTGCAATCCTATACACACTTCCTTGCGAACTATTGGACTCAATGAGATTTACTTCTGGGTAGACATGCATGAGATTGTGCTGTAACATTGCTGTATCCATGTCACTATGCAGCACTCTGTTCCACCTCTTTTCCAGTTACTCATGTGCAGTTACAATGTCCCACATCCCAATTCAATGCTGTCGCTTATGTTGATGGATCTTGTGATCCGTCAGTGTAAGCTCCATTCAGGTGGTACAGAAGCTGCACCACTATTGTGTGCTTTGGTGTTGCCAGCACAAATGGCCAGAGGTCCAGTGCACCAGCAGCTCCCAGACTCCCCACTGGAGCAGGTTAGGTGGTTGTGGGATGGTTCGGGAGTGGTTTAGGGGCGGATCAGAGCAGAAACTGGGCCAAATTGGGGATGCTTTGGGGGAAGGAGGATCTCAGTGGCAGCGGCACACACCCTGATTCTGTCTAGCTTTTCTCAGCCCGACACACCCCTTGAGGCTCCTCAGACCTACACCAGCTAAATAGCTGGCATATAGGTCTAAGGAGACCCATTGAAGGCCAGTGGCACATGAGAAGGTAAGTAAAAAATATTTCTACTTACCTCTCCTAGGCCGTCTGGTCTTGCACCATAGCATGCAAAGCGCACTCTGTCTGTGGCGCTGCATGCTACGGGCTGGCGGGAGATACAATTTGGCCACCAGATGGACTTATCACTTCAGTAGATGCAACATCAGAGTGATGTAGGTTTCACAACACAGGATGGCAACTAACAATATTGGGTTTATACCAGGACACTTGGGCTCAATCCTGTTTAGCTTCTGAGTTCTTTGTCAGAGAATGGAATTGGACTCTTAGAGACATGCTATTCAACATTTGTAGTGTCTCATTGTTCTTCTTGGCTGGATTCATTGCTGGTGTTCCTCAGTATCTTGGCAGCTGGAAAAAAGATGGGCTTCATTCACACCTGCACTTTTTGGCACATCTACTGTAACCATATTATCAGGGTACTTCAGAATAATGTTGCCTTTTGTTGGATGTGTCCTAAACAAGCAGCATCTTCTTTTACTTCCTAGTTTGTTTGTTTTTTTAATTCCCACACAGAGAGGAAAGAGGATATTTAAATGTTGCATAAGTTCTATGTGTTTCACATCCCAGTTTAGCATGAATATCACAAATTAGACCCTGGAAACTTCTCGAAACTGCTGTTCTGTCAAAAAATAGAAAAGCTGAAGAGTTGGACCATCTGTAAAATGCTGTTTAAATGTTTATATTATTACAATGTTCTTTTTATGCATCCGTGGTTTCAATGTGCCACAGCTTCTGGTTTTGGCTATTTCTATACATCACCTTGCATAAGGTTGATACCAAATGAATGCATAGGTGTCACAGAAATGATAATAGAAATTGTCATTATTGGCCTTTAGAATCAGGCAAATGCCACAACTCTAATTTGTAGCTGAATTCACAACTTGAATTGTACAGATGAGGAATATATGAGTTGTCATTCTAGAACAAAATGTCATGGAAAAGCCTTGATTCGCTGACAAACTGAATAGCTTTCGTTCTTAGTATCAAAACATTTCAGGCTACAGAAGAAGAAGAGGCATTAAAGGCCAGGGATAGATTACTGAATATAAATATTTTGAGGACTGGACTTTCCAAATGATGTTGAGAATAATCTTTCAGTACTAATCAGTACCATAAACATATCTATAACCACAAAAGTGACACATATCAAAGGGAAATTTATCAGCATCTATTAGGAAGGCACAACACAAGAAACAGCTTTGGTATAGATCGTGCAGGCCCTGGGATCTGGGGAACCATCAGTCAATATGTTCTCCGTGGGCCCCAGTAACTTGCACAAAATGGGACGTGCAAATTGAATCCTCTCATGTCACCTCTCAGATTCTTCACGTGAAGTGAGGGGGGTGCTATTCGTGTGATAGGTTATATATTTATTTATTTTCTGTATTTATATACCACCTTACTCATCATCGATTTCTCATCAGATTAATTCAAGGCAGTTTACATAGGCTGGCTATCCTAGACCTGAAGGGTCTTTACAATATCATTCTATTTATATATAGAACCTTCCATACTCAAGATGTTTCCCTTCCTAGTGCAGCCCTCCTTCTGGCTTGTGCTCTGCACTTCCAAGCTTCACAGTTTACCGCAGTTCACCCTCAGATAGT
The DNA here is from genome assembly GCA_026170595.1 of Plestiodon gilberti rubricaudatus. Lineage (NCBI taxonomy): Eukaryota > Metazoa > Chordata > Lepidosauria > Squamata > Scincidae > Plestiodon > Plestiodon gilberti. The sequence goes on from JANXHW010000002.1 coordinate 47,625,352, forward strand.
TGTCAAGAATAAATCTACCTTTTTTTCCCAGCGGCGGTGATCCCAGAATTGCCGTAATGCTGTCCCTGCCCCTTAGGGTGGCAGGGGACAGCATCCAGTTCTCCTGGTGGGTTGCAACCCAACAGTTTGAGAAATGATGAGCTAAAGCATAAATGCTTTGTTAGGAACAAGGCACTACAGGCTTCAACTTGGTCAGACTATTTGCCTGAGGCTCTGAAAATCTTCCAATTTAGATTAGAAATCCCAAGTGTCTTCTCAGTTGCCTGGAAGAGACTACAGCATGCAGTCAACTTCATACCATAAGTTAATTAGTGGCTCAAGGAAAAGAGCCAAGGTTTTCTATGTAAGATGTTCAGTCTTGTCTTGCTGGAATCAATAAGTTCAGGGACTGAGAAAGCTCTGCCCCAATGAAGTCAGGTGTGAAAAACATGCTATTATGCAATATTCTTCTCAGTCACATTGAAAATATAGACTTCTCAAGCACGAAGAACACATTAACGAATTAAGAATTACCCTGCTGGATCAAACTAGTCCATCTACTCCAGCACCCTGTTTCTTACAGTGGCCCACCAGTTGCCTCTAGGTAACCCACAAGCAGGAGATGAAGGCTATCCTACTTGCATTTCCTGGTGGTTCTGGTGGCATGACTAAGTGATCCAATCTTCAGCTATGGCCAATGGCTGAGTAAGATGTACGCACAGAAAGGAGTTCTCCAAAGTCCTTGGTAATAAGCCTCAGAGTGTGCCAGAGTTTTTCATTCCTGTTCAGGAATGCTCTGAACAGAGTGTTTCTGGCCAGGTTTCCCCAGTCAATCAGGCAATCATGGAAAAAACATACCCCTCCCCCAACATTGTTCTCCTACGAAAAGTATTCAGAGATATGATAGGTAGCCAGCATATTTGATTAGTTAGCCAGTGAAAGAATTATCGTCCCATTTATTTGTCTAATGCTGTTTTAAAGACATCTACTGTAGGCTAGCGGTCATCACCACATCTTGTGACCATGAAAGCCATGGATAAACGACTTTTGTCTGTTGGGAATCTCCTACTAATCCAGGGGTTCTCAACCCCTTCCCGACCAAGTACCACCTTCGGCACCACACTCCTGCTGAGTACCACCTGAAGTGACTGGCGATGACATCATCGCCAGTACTTCTGGGTTTTCAGAGGCCAGAAAATGCAGGTAGAAGGCTGTGGGTGGGTGAGAGGGCCCTTGTCAGCATTCCCAAGAGGCTCGGCCAAAGGCAGGAGTCTCTTGGGAACAAAAATGCACCACCGAAAGCGCTGTGTCGAAGCAGGGTTCTGGTGGTCCAGCGTTCCAAGTACCACCAGCAGTCGGCTGAAGTAGCACTGGTGGTACTAGTACCACTGATTGAGAACCCCTGTACTAATCGGTTCATTGGATGAGCCCAAGTTCTAGTGGTTATGAGTAGAAGTGTTTGTTTCCAGTGAGTAGGATAGGATTGCAGCCTACGTTTTACTGAACCCAATGAACTTACTTCTGAGTAAAGTAAATAACACAATTTTCAAACACCTCTAGTTATGGGAGAAGGAGAACGATTTCTCTCTATCCACTTTCTTTACACAACACGTTCTTCGTTACATCACCATAAGCAGGATGATATGAGTTGAAATGTCATGGGTGTTGGGATGAAGACTGTCCTTTAACTCAGGCGGAAGCAATGAATGACCTTTAGGCCCTTTCTAGGTCAACAATCCGATAATTCTTTGAGAATGTCAAAGCTCATATCAGTGATAAAATATTATGAGGAGATTATTCTTGATTAACCAGCTAATAAATGATAGGGGCCTTTTGGGGGTTGATCTGTGCTAGGTTCTGAGCATCAGAGTATAGACACAGCCAAGCCTTTAAGCCTGAATATGCTGAAATACCTGTTTTAAGCACTCAACAGGGCAAAGGTCTTCAGCCATGGTTCTCACCATCATGGACACATAATTTTCTCAAGTTATTTCGGTTTTTTAGTGATAAAGAGGTCTTGCCCATTGAAGGTGTCACTGGAAGTGCCCTCACAGTACAGTACTGGAATGAAAGTCACATTCACTAGCTGTTTGACACCTCTGCAAAAAAGATGAAATGTTACAGCTTTCTGAAATGTGACCTGCTAAAATCTAATTAAATATTGGCTATTCAAATTACAGAGATGGCAAGGCTAAAGCCCCCCAGGCTGGACTGGCAAAACTCACACACTATTTTCAGTATTGGCCTCATGATGGAAAGCAAACCTGAAAGCTGCCAGTTTAGATATTTCTATTTAATGAGTGAATTTTAACAGAGTCAATAAAAAGACAAGAGGGCAAGAAAAGGAAGCAGTTTTATATTGGCGTACAAAAGCTCCTGTCTTGTGTGTTTCTTCAAGGCGCAATCCTAGTCCTCATCAGTGCTAGCGCTGCAACCCGATCACCAATGCTGACTGTCACAAAGGCGTCATAAAGCGTGTTGTGATGACTCAGGAGCAAGCAGTGCTGGTGGGAAGGCCTGCGCCATCCTGCCGGGGGCACTGAATCCCAAAGACATCGCCATGAAGCAAGTAAGTCCTGCTCCAAGTGGTGTGGGGCTGGGGAAGGACGGGGAGGGGCGTAATTGGGTGGGGGAATGAGCAGACTGGGCTCTGGAGGACGTGGGAATGGCAGCACTGGCACTTGCCAAATCCAATCCTCCCTCCCAGGCTGTCTACATTTGCATGGGGCTGCTTGGTTCTGCATCAGCAATTGAGCTGGCACTGATCCAAGTAGCCCCAATGCGGCATCTGGGGGTATACCTGGGGTAAGGGGTAGACCTCCAGCCAGCTCTTTTCCAGCATAGAAAGCAGCATGGGCTACGTGCCCTGCACTGCATAGTGCGGGGCACGTGGGGGGGGGGAGGATAGGATTGGGCTTTCATTCTTTTTTCTTTTACCAATCCACATTTTTTAAAATAATTATATGGATTTTAATTGATATTTTTAATTTCCTTGGAATTAACAGTGTTTCATCTTTTATGTTTTCTTCATCCCACATGTGTTGATTAAGGACAAAACAGGTGCTAACAGTAGAAAGGAGAGGGGGGAGGATGGAAAAGTGAGAGCTTTCCATCAGTCACACAACGCCTGACAAATATGAATGTGTCCCTTAAAACCATTCATTTACAGGAAGCAAAGCAAAATGGAGATAAGCCATAAGCAACCTCCTGGTTTTAGAAGTGGGTTTTCTCTGTGCCAGGTGCAAGGGAGTGACAACGGGAAACAGGTTATCTTGTTGTCTTGTGCTCCCTGAGGCATCTGGTGGGGCCACTGTGTGATACAGGAAGCTGGACTAGATGGGCTTTTGGCCTGATCCAGCAGGGCTCTTCTTATGTTCTTATGTTCTTATGAGATTGTTATGGTCGCTTTTTCATATACATTGAGGGGTAATACAGATGCCATTCTGGCAACAAAATGTCACCTGGAAGTAATTCCTAGTGGTGTGTCCGAAAAAGCTAAAATTTAATAGTTAAGTATTCCTTCTTAAAACCACATTGTTGGTTGAGATCTAAAGATAAACCTTAATTTGCAATGTATATGTTTAAATGACTTCTGACTCAATAGTTTAGAGGTAAAAAAAAGATTCCAAGCTAATTAGTAGTGTATTCAATTATAAAAGAATTCTGTTTTTGATGTAGCTATATGATCCAAATAAAATTAGAAGTTTCTAATTAACCTATGACTTCTTCTCCTGCTTTCTTTTAGTACTTCTGTTAATTTAGATTTTTTAAATAGTTGCACTGACGTTTCTTAGTTTTCATTGTCAGCTAAATCTCTCTATTGTTTTCTTTTGCCATATTGCAGCTGTGTTGTGAACATGCAAAAAACAGAGCGCTAAAACAGATGAGCAGACACCCTATGTCATGTATCTGTTTTTGGGGTGTTCCATTCCAAGCTGCAGGTGGAGAGTCGAATGTCAGAACGCAATGTGCATTCCAAGTAGAGAGTCTTCTTCCTAGCACGCTAGGGGTTTTTGGTTGGTTGGTTGGTTGGTTGGGGGTTATTTTCATTTTTAATCGAAAATACAATCCACACAACTTTAACAATGTACTGAGGTGTGCTTTGAGGAAATGTATTAATCTGGAAGAATAACGGTGCAATCATCTGATAGCTTCAGCCCAGGACCAACCCTAACCATATTATTTCCCAGGCATCTGCAGCATCACTTCCACCTGTTCCACTTTTGAATGTCTTGATTTTTTTTATTACATTCATAGCTTCTTCCATGACTTCGATGCATGATCTGTGTGCATAACGTATGCCAGTTATGTGAGATGATACATTTCTACACATAATGTAAATCTATATTTATTCATTCCACATTGAAGCAAATAAAATTGTACTCTCTAATCTTGTAGAACAGCGGTTCCCAAAGTTCTCCCCATGAATTGGGGAAGTTGTACTTCTTTGCGGGGGCCCTCCGGAGGGGGACCTAGCCTGGGACACTGACCAACAGTGAGTCCTTGAGACATATAGATCACGATATGCAACCTGAAATGTCCCAATACTTATGAGGTTAGTGAAAAATGTGTGCATGAGGCCCTAGGCATCTTCCATAGGAAGGAGCTTCTCAACGTGTCATCCTCTTATTCATTGTGTTACCAGAGTGCGAACTGTTTGTGTCCTGTGTGTGAATGCAATCCATACGCACATTTGATACAGCTCGTCCTGGTGGCATGCTAGATTTGGAGAATCCAAATGCAGATGTTTGAATATATTTAACTCCAGAATTTGTCACAATGATAATGGCATGACTTCCTGGTCACAGCCAGGGACTTTGAAATACTCACTCCCCCTCCCTGGTTTAATGACAAGTTTAGATGGCTTATTGCAGGCTGATTTAAAGACGGAGTTTTCTACTTGACTTGGATCTTAGAGAAAGCAGCGTCCAAAGTTCATATACAAACATAGTTCAGAAATGCATTGGGTAGTAACAACATTTTCCTACGTATGTATGCTATCACCGAAGTGGTCTTGTTATATCAGTTGCATGTAGTCATAATTAAATAATTGGGAAAGAAAAAACATTTAATATTTTTCTTCTTCCTTGAGTAAAACTGCTATTTTCCCCCTTCCTCTATACATTTATCATTCAAATTAGGGCATGTATTACCGGAACATTGGCTGGACTCAACCTGAGCGTAGGCAGGTGCTGTACAGTCTTCATCGTGTCACTCTGCCAAAGCATCTCAGTTCTGTGATTCAGTAGCCTCCCTCAAATGCAGCCATGGTCCAAAATCTGTTGGAATCGGTAGGCATCTTTTAATTGGCATCAGTCGGTTTGGCTATTGCCCATAGTTTCTGGCTTACATTGATCAGAAATGGCCAAGATCTCCCCAATTTGCCAAAATATGTGTCAGTTTTATGATGTAGATTAATGAGATCGACATCATAGATCAGAGTTGTTTTCTCAGACTCAGAGTTGTTTTAATCTCGAACTGTGCAAAAGAAAATTACAAGGCACATTAGAAAGGCCCTCACAAAGCAGCCAGAATTGCTACTCATGATTCTAAGCATCTACACTAGCAGTTCCTAACCCCCTTCCAAATTAATAACAGTCCTAGGCAACAAAACATGTCAGATGAAATAATAAACTATAATCCGGTTCCTTCTATAAATCAGATTCCTGTCCTTTGCAGTGCAACAATGCTTAGCATTTGTATTGTACAGTATTTGAGTGTGCAAAGTGCCTCACACGTGTTATCGTGATGTCATTATTACAACAACCCTGTTAGGTCAATGGGGATTATTATCCCCACAAAGTAGCAAAAGGAAGCATTAGAAGTGGAATTCCTGTGGGCAAGAATTCTTATCATTGGGGCTGAGCAGATTTGAATTTTTCATCAGGTCTGAGTAAATGATTTTTAATCCATAGATACATATTTCAGAAATTATACCATTTCTGCTTGTTAGAGGTGGGATTGGCTGCAGTTGCTTCACTTCTTCCAACATCTCAAAGCAGAGCAGGGAGGGTGTTCTCAATTACAATCTGAATCTCCTACTCAATTCTGCCTCACCTTGATTGTCTCCTCTCTAGAAACCCAGCATGTTTCTAGAGAGAAGCATGTGTTTTCCTTGAACACCCTCCTTTGAATTCCTAAGTAAGCCTATGCAATTCATGCAAGTGTAGGTGGCCCAGTTTCCATCCTATGAGAGGATCTCCTCTTGCTAGATCATGGAATGAGTAGCAGCATCCTGGACGACTGCACTGATCATGGCATCTTCCATGCACCAATTGGATTCCAGCAGAGGCCCCAAGGGTCTCCTTTTCTTACCCCTTCTCCTTCACTCCAAGGAAATTGGCCCTGTTGCCCTGTAATGAAGCAGGTGCCCCACAAAGTAGGGTGGGACTGGTTGGGTCTGGATTGGAACTTGGACATTGCCATCTGTCATAGCATGTACTTACGGCACATTTACGACACACGGCGCCGGCAGGATTGCACTGTGAAATAATGGATAAACTGAAACAATGGATGGTCATAAGAACATAAGAACATAAGAAGAGCCCTGCTGGATCAGGCCAAAAGCCCATCTAGTCCAGCTTCCTGTATCACACAGTGGCCCCACCAGAGGCCTCAGGGAGCACAAGACAACAAGATACTTGTATCCTGTCGCCAATCCCTTGCACTTGGCACAAAGAAAACATACTCCTACAACCAGGAGGTTGCTTATTCCCATCATGGCTTGTAAGCTGTGATGGACTTTTCCTCCATAAATCTGTCCAATCCCCTTTTAAAGGCATCCAGGTCAGGTGCCATCACCACATCCTGTGGCAAGCAGTTCCACAAACCAATTACACGTTGGGTAAAGAAATATTTTCTTTTGTCTGTTTTAATACTCCCTCCACTCAATTTGAGTGGATGTCCCCTAGTTCTAGTGTTGTGTGAGAGGGAAAAGAACTTCTCTCTATCCACTCTCTCCATCCCATGCATAATTTTATACGTCTCAATCATGTCCCCCCTCAACCGCCTTTTTTCTAGACTGAAGAGCCCCAAACGCTGTAGCCTTTCCTCATAAGGGAGATGACCCAGCCCACTAATCATTTTGGTCGCTTTCTTCTGCACCTTTTCCAGTTCCACTATATCCTTTTTGAGATGCGGCGACCAGAACTGGACACAATACTCCAGATGCTGCCTTACCATCTATTTGTACAACAGCATAATAATATTGGCCGTTTTATTCTCCTTCCCCAATCCAGGAACCAATGCCAATGACAGACAGCCTAATGAGACTGGTGAGAAAGTTCCCCCAAGACACCTGAAAACCAGCTGGATTGATTCATTAATCTGGGGAAACAGATCATCCTTACCAATCATCTGAAGCTTCAGAGTTTTAGACTAGAGTCTTTGAAATCTAACTCTTAACTGTAACAAAGGTTCATGACATAATATTTCCTGCAGATCAATCACTCAGATGCACTCCCATGGGGAATAATTAATTTTGTGTAGATCCTGCTACATGGTAGATTGGTGAAACATTGGGAAAGCCCTGTGGCCATGGAGTCCTGAGTCTGAAATCCTGCAGTGCTTTCAGCATATCTAGATCTCAGCACCAGATTCAAGAGCATCTCTATCAGCTCGAACAGTGAATCTGTTAGGTGGCAGAATAGGCCGTTCACTAACAAAAAGCCCACAAGTGTTTTTTTTTCTCCCCTAAATCCCAGAAGACGTTGCTGGCATTAAAGCTGCTGATCTCTCACCTTTCCTCATTGATGTCCTCTGAATCTTTCCAGAAAATTTCAGTTTTATTTGGAACACCCCACATAGAAGCTCTTCAGGAAGTGCCAGTTTTGCAGTGAAAGAGATTTCCCTATCTTCTATGGCCTTGGCATAAAAACAGCTGTTGGTTCAATAGAGGACTGCAATGCTGATGGATGTTAACAAAAGATCTTATCACCTCCCAAGATAAGTGCAAGGCCATTCCTGCATGAAAAAAGCAACCGGCTTGTTTGTTTGCACGATAAGATTCCATTGTAAAGGTCTCTGTGCTTTCCCCTGTCTTTTCTCCCTCTCCATTTTCCCACTTTCTCTAAAGGCCATTTGTTGGAAAAAAAAAAAAACATCATGGAACAAAATTAAATTATTTTGAAAACTAATCTTATTAATAACAGCATGACATAGGAAATCAATTTGCAGTCCCGTAATGAACTGTGATGTTGTGAGCAGAGGTTGCTGATGAGGAAAGACATGAGATGTAAGATGAAAATGTTCTGATTCTAACTACTTGGGAAAGTCATCTCATTAAAAAATGAAAATCTTTCGGTTAGGCACACTGGATAGCAAACATAAATGTCCTGAAGCAAAGTATTTCACACCTCTCAATTTCTGCCAGGACTACGCAATGCCCATTTCACTGGGTTCCTTGCTGTCTCGAACGAAAATTACAGAAGGATGTTCGTTATGAACAAACAATTGCACACTCCCTTTGCTTATTCCATTCCAATTATTTTCTGTATACTTGTAATTAAAGACAGTCTGGGTCTCCATGTCAGCCTTGACTTGCAGTGATCAATACTATGGTTCAACAAAAGGAAAGGAGATGATCTCCATCATTAGCAGTGTTTGCTTGTACTTGTACAAATGAGATTAGAAACAACATGCATAGCAAGCTGAGACATGACATTTTCCCAATAAGCGTTTTTCATTATTTTGAAGTGCGCATAAAACGTCCTGCCACACCGAATCTTCTTGCTTGGTACCATATGTCATTTAAGATTTGAGTTCCTCTAGTACTCAAGCAACCTGACGTTAAATGTGCTCTTTGTAAGAAATGATCATTGTATTAACATAATGGGATTTACGTGGCAAGCAAGTCGGGGCTTTTAAAAGATCATACAGGCCCATGTTTTCTAGTCTATAGACAAGGTCAACCAAATGTCCAATAGCGTGAGTGGATTTTGCAGAGGAACAAGAGAAGAGCTTTTCCTTTGTATGCTAGCATTTGGTCCTGTCTTTTCGTGGCATGTTATAAAACAAAAACATGTCATTGGAAATTCAGTTTCACATGAACGGAAGTTCACATGAACACGTCAAAATCACATATACAAAAATATACCTACATTCTAAGCATCACAACTTAGGAGCATCACTCACTCACACACACACACACACAGACACACACACACACACAGGTATATCGATACACAGTAATGTTTATATTATTATGTCTGCAGCACTGTTTGCTTTTGTGATTAAATTATCTATCTATAAATCTATGGGTAGTAAACCCATATTGGTAGTTTCTTTACCCAGCACATAATTTTATTTACGCAGCACATAATTCATCTGTGGAGCGTTCCACAGCATGTTGTGATGGCACCTGGCCTAGATGTGCTTCCTATTCCATTGTTCACAAATTATCCATTCCGCTCCATCAAACTACCTTGTTTCTTATAAATGTGATTAATTTCATTCTGAATAGTAAATAAACTTGCAGTGAATTGAATTTTTCCAACTGAAATCAAAGGGAAACAAAAAATGACTCAAAGGAAGCATCCAAACTGGGCCAATGCTGACATGAGCCATGACATGACATTGTTGACATGAGCCAATGCACAAATCAGATCAGCACATGAAGCAACAATGCAAAATTGTTTATATTATTTGCACATTCCTATTATGTTATAAACAAAATAATGAAAGGTCAATGGAAAGGACATTCATTCTGCAGAAATCAAGGTCGTCTTTTTACTACCTGCCCAGATCTCTAATGAAACTGGGGGTGGACATGGATCTGAGCCTTTGACCTGAAATTGAGTTGCACTTTTGCACATTTTTCAAACAAATGTTGGCAAAATCTTAGTCCTTGCGATCTATCAATTCCATCTGTTGCAAAAGCTGAAATATGTCGACAATGACTTGAATCTTCGACCATTTCGACCATTCACAAAGGTTCAAATGAACAAGAAACTTTCATAAACGGTTGATTTGCTTGCAAAAGTTCAAACCCTTGTGGATACATTCAGGGGCAGCCCAGCCATGAGATGGCCTGAAGAGGCTTGCATCAGTGGTGAATTGTGAGGGGAGGGAGGGAGCAGCAGATTCGGGGGGGCCTTCACCCCACGTCAGCCACTGCCTCCTTCCAGCCCACCATGGATGCAAGCCACATTGGTCAACTTTTTATTCACTCAAGTGAGAAGTGGATCATTTGCCTCCTTACTATGCTCCTTGCAAAGTTTCCTCAAACCCAGGAGTGTGGGACTTCTGGTTTTATTTACAGGGACTGTGCCAATGAAGGAGATCGTTCATGTGGTCCCTTTAAATAAAACGTGGAAGAGGAGCCTAGTAAGGAGCTTTTCTTTCTTACAACATACCATGGCAGAAGTGCCATCATGTCTTGTGAGGTAGCGCTGGTCCTGGACACATTCATGCTTGTCTATGATTCTACTAACATTAAAGCACTCAAGCAGGGGTGCGCCGTATTTTGAACATCTCTGGTAGAATGCTTGCAATCTCTCTAAACTGAACTCATTCTTTCAAACAACCACCTGCTAATTGTAGACACAAAAGAAGCTGTGGAACTGTACATGCCCAGCGTCAGAGTGCTGGCGGATTGTTTCTTCCTAGCCTAAGTGACAGATGCAAGTAAATTCAGCTGTTTGGAACGTGTTGTTAGGAAGATGATGTTTCTGACTTCTGCACACACCCCATAGTTTTCCAAAATGAAATACCACATTTTGTTTATTTGAAGAAATGGAAAACGATCAGAAAAACAATTGTATTTGCTTTTTCCATTTAAATAGGAACTGAAATGCTTCTTCCATTTTACAGAGTCTTTTCTTATGTTGGCAGAGGAACATGATATATAATTTCATTTTGAAACGAACGCATTGGTTTCTTTTTCTAACAGGCTTCTTAAACTTCTGTGCCTTGCAATCATTGCAATCACAGTGAAAGTTTCCTGCAGAGCTTCAAGTGGCTTCTGTATATACCATTACGCACTTTCATAAGCAAGTGTCACTTCCTTTTGCTTTCAGGTCTCCGGAATAATTTGGACTCGACTTTACAGGCAGAAGTAAATTTGTTATTGAACAAGACTGCAAACAGCAAAGCGGATTTAGGAACACACACACACACACACACACACACACACACACACACACACACACACACACACACACACAGGTTCATGTACATCTTGCTCGTTGCTGTTGCTGAACACATTCAGTTGATCAGTGTCAATATATGCAGTCCTTTGTGACGTGAAATAAGGCATAAGAAAAGGTAGCTGCAGTACTGGAGAGTTGTAAGGAAGTTGAAGTGGGAGAGTGAACTCTCCGAAGTCTCGGTAATGAGGTCTAGTCTCACTGATTTCAATCAGGCCCTGGCAGAATGATATTCTCAGTGTGACCAATGGTGTTGCTACCATCAAGCGACGGTAGCGGGTCGCTACGGGGTGACGCGCGCACGCGCATGACGCGTCACCTCTCCTGCGCGCGTCGCCCCTGAAGACATCCCCGGAGCCGGCCGACGCGCCAGGGCCTTCTGAGGAAGGCCCGCTATGTGAACGTTATTTATAACGTTTTTTGCACATGCGCAGACCGTCCCTGAGGGAAAAGGGCTGCCCTTTTCCCTCAGGAACGATCTGCGCATGCACTAAAAAACGTTATAAATAACGTTTGCGCGGCCCCGGACAGCCAGCCGGGGAAGACATCCCCAAGCCAGCTGCAACAATTAAGGGGGTGCCCGGGCCAGCAGCCCGGAGCATCGGCCCGTCGGGCGCCCGGAGCGGCGCCCTTCAAATCTGATGCCTTGTGGTTGTTACTTGAGAACAATTACTTGAGAATGATTGTCGAAAGAGGAAGCGAAGGCTTTCAGCCCCAACACTGAAGCTGATCAAAAGAGAAAGCCCAGACACCTCTTCTCGTGCACTGTCCTCCTCTTTGTTATGGAGCATGTGGGCATTTTGTATCTTAACTGGACCTTCATTAAGGGCCACTATGCAGGTATAGTCACAGAAGTTGAACAGAACCGCATCTCCAGCAGAATGTTTTTCCCGTGAGCCCCCAGTTTGCCATGCCTGTCCTATGATCTTTTGAAAAGCCGTTTTCATCGGCTACTGCTCAATAGCAACAGGTCCAATTAAGATACAAAATCAATCTACCCAAGGGCTGCTATTGCTCTGGTTCTCGTCCTTACTTTTCTGGTCCTCATTTCTTGTGCTGCCACACTGCAAAAAGAGGAACTCCAGCAGCTTGGCTATGCCTGAGAGAAATTTGACTTTGACTGTGTAAATGCATTTCTGTTAGTAATTTCCTGACTATTTCAGTGAATAATTTCACTTATGTGTCAGCCTCAGCAGGATGGAGATATTCTGAGAAAGGGCTCAAAGAGTGAGTTCCTCTTGAGCTAATGAAAAACCACTGTTTCACCTTTCTAGACAAAAATCAGTGTGGAGATTATTAAAAAAAAATTGCCACTGAAAAGCATGAACGGAGGCATTTGGTTAATTTGTGCAGCTAATGAATATTTAACACTAAATGTTTTGCCTGGCTGTTGTGCAAAGGGCTGCCTTATAGAAGGTCCTATGATTAAATGGCAGCAGATAGCATTTGAATTGGGTTTTTTGGAAAGCTTCATTTCCATTTTTCAAAATGTTAGAGAGGAAGCATGAGATCTGTTCCCTGACCTTTAGGTAATATATTGTAGTCCATAATGAAATGTAGCACAAGACGCAATCACTTGCTTTCCAGTATTAGCGATTGCAGTTGTTTCACTTCGTTTTTCGCGATAGTGTCGTACACGCACGGACATATGTTGTAAGAGATTATAATGCATTCTGTTTGCTTTTGCAACCGCAGCGCACAGGTGTCCACACCTTATCGGTCTGGGCACTCAGCAGGTGCTCAGCCACGCTGACCCCTGGAGCCAGACTGCATCAGGAACAGCATCAAGAACCATACGATTATCTAGGCAAGCAGAGCACCTGCCTGCAGAAAGAGATGAACTGGTGGTCACTTGGGGAGAATAGGCAAAGTGATCCATAAATCAGAGATTGCTGGTTTCTAGGGGTGATCTGGGATATGTGTAACATGTGCACAAAAGGGAAATCTAAACATGGATGTAAGGATTTTATACAAGTGGCTTGTGGCACCACATCTCAGTGGAACTTGGTATTAAATAAGGACAAGAGAGAGAAGTATTTTTTTTGGGGGGGGGGATCCAGAATAAAATGCAATAAGCCAGCAGTACAGACCTACAGTTAAACCCTAAGCAGCATTGGTTGTTAGGTAAAATAGGAGTGAGGGGGGAGAGAGGGGAAGAGAAGAGGAAAACTGAAGGTCTTCCAGAAGGAGGGTGTGTGAAAATGCAAATGGAAGAAGGGGAGAAGGAGAGGGAAAGACCAGGATACAGAGGCCTTCTTAGCATCTAGGGAAGTGACTGAGTTATCAGTGAAATTGGTAAGGGGAAACAATGGGATCAAGGCACTATTGTGCCCATTAATTGTCTAGTTTATCTCACGCCGGGAAGCTCTCACGTTTGTGGCATTGTTTGTGGGTCTGACTAGGATGCCAGAACAAAGTACGGCTGCTTGTGGACACTTCCAAAGAGGCTTTTCACAGGCCAGAGACAGAAGGGGGGATTGCACTGACAAACTCAAGCAAAGTTTTAGCCTTCTCCGAGGACCTAGAGCCTTGCGGGGTCTGGTGTTCTTCTCTGACATGAATTCAGCACCACATACATGCATGCACATATGTGTTAGGCAACATGAGTTTGGGCAAATGTGAGGTCATCAGGCAAGAATACCCCTCCCAGCCACCAAGGGGAATTGGGGGTCACTGCCCTATATGTGTACACAAGGCAAAATGGGAGGGCGGTGTCCTCTCATTGGAAGAGACACTGAGCAGGAGGTGCCTATGCAGCCTTTAGGAATGCTCCTCCCACTCGGCACCTTAGTATGTGTTGGGCAGAAGATGTGTCAAGGACCAACAAGAAGCAGGGAGCAATGGGCTTGGATTGTGTCCTAGGGCAACACTGTTAGGACCTTGATGGGGTAGTGCTGGTAGCCCCATTGAGAAACAGGCAAACTTGGAAGTTATGCAGGAGGCAGCAAGTAGTTTTGCCCCTACTAGTGGATTCGGAAGGTGGAGGCGGAAAGCACATGGTTGAATTTCTGACCTGTAGTGTGGTTGGCTAGTGGTTGGGTGTTATGCCTATGGGAAGAGTTCGTAGTGGGCCCCTCTGTCTGACCATTTAGGGCTTTGACACAGCCAGCAGGCCATGTGTGAAGTCAGGTGTGGCTGGCTTTTAACAAAAAAGTTGGGGATTTCAGAATATCACAGGAACTTTAGAGTCAAATGTAAAGGGAGTATTCATGAACACCTGACCATTCAAAGCATCAATTCATCCTGTCTCATGGGTGGGCCGGCCCTGTGTTGGATAGTCAATAAAGTTGTGGATCACTTGTGTTCTAAGCTTTTTGCATTTTGTTAGGATATCTGGGAGAAAGAAATCAGGAATGAAAGGAGGACGAAGCACTGGATCCAGAGAAAAGGGCCAGAAACCAAGTTGCAGCAAAGTGAGCAGCAACCAGGAAAATCATATGTCTCTTCTGTACTTATCGGAGAAGGGAGCCAAATTTATACAATGCAGATTATACAATGCAGATGGGTTTTCTTCCTTTTGGCTTGAGCTTGAGCTTGAGGCATCTTTAAAGAGGGTTCCTTCAGTGGCTGAAAGCAGCCATTTATACAGTGCATTCTTAAGCCTGGAAGGTCCCTGGTTTGAGCAATGAATTGCCTCCCAGTTAGATTTCTTACAGATGGGTTGCATTTAGGCAGGGTTTTAGGCTCAGTGACTCAGAAATTGGCAGAGAAGATGCCACATGAGCATTAACTTTAACACGGGTGGTTAAATGGAGGATGTGACATGTCAGTACAGCCTTATGCTGATAGCTGGTGAAACTGAATCTCATGAACTGGCACCAATGAGAACACTGTAATTGTAGCTGGCCATAGCTAGAAACAAAAATATAGGAATGTTTCTTCCATATTTGTACCAATCCTACCATCGGTAAGATTTATTGCCTTTTTTGTGTGTGTCTTTTTTTCTTAACGCTTCCTGAAATAATTTGCAATGTTTCAAAGTGCAAGAGACCATGCAGGAAGACCTGTTTGACTTGGAGCATATTTTGGCCAAGCTTAATTTGCTCAAATAATGTGAATATAAAACAAACTTCAAATGTTTACAAATATATTTCATTCACAGACTGCTGCAGTCAAATGATACCAAAATGATTAGTGAACCCAACGGCTGTGACTCAAAGCTTTGAGCGAATGTTGGCCACTAGAGCACTTAATGACTGGCAGATGCTCAAGACTAATTGCACACGCTCCCTGCGACAATTAAATCCTACCATTCTCCAAAGCTAAAAATGGACACAAATTGCGTCCTGACGGAGACTAAGCACAAAAATAATGCAAGTGGGTTGACAGATGCAAAATGACTTGTGTGTTCATGGTTTTTTAAAATAAATAAATAAATAAATAACACTGTGTGTGATATTGGATTGAAGACAAGCATGTGCATCTCTTCAGTCTAACACACATTGCCACCCAGGACTTTAATGAATCAGAATAGTGTTCATGGATGTGTTGTGATCTTCCAGCTGCTTTGCTTCTTCAATACAGAATAACAGTGCAATCTACTGTAAGGATCCGTCTGGTGGCCCAGGGCCACCCACTGGATCCTGTGCACTGGCAGCCATGCTGCCACCAGGCCGGAGGTCTACTCAGAGAAGGTGACGCTCATTCCTTTCCCGGGTGTAAATGCCAGCCGGCCCAACCGGCCTCCTCAGATTTCCGCCAGCTAAATACCTGGCGGACGTCGGAGGAGGCCGTGTAACTGCCTAGCCACCCAGCCGGGGCCGGGATATGGCCAAGGCTACTCCCTGCCCCCTCCCAGGCCAGCTGGGCCAATGGCCCCCCTCCCTCGCTTGGCAAAATGCCCCTGCCAGATCCCGGCTTACCTGGTCCGACGGCTACAAGGATGCTCCGGCAACAGAGCAAGGGAGGCCAGCCTCTTCGCAGGCCTTCCTTGCTCTCAAGTCACCGCAAATGTGCTTTACAGCACATTTGCAATGTCTCCCGGTGACGGAATGCTCGTTCCGTCGCCAGCTTCTGGGTCAGGATTGCGCAGCTAGTCAAGAACCAGGCTCCACTTAAACACAACATTTGAAGGAACTCAATGGGACCAAATAATATAGTTGCAACCCCTATAATTACAGGAAGATATTTTGAGAAAGATGCCTTCCAGTACAGCAGTTGCAACATGCGTTGGCTAAGATGGATCTGTGGATATCAAAGTGCCCACAGTTTCCTGGTAAAAAAAAAGGTAACGGTGACCCCTGACAATTAAGTCCAGTCGTTATGCGACTCTAGGGTGTGGTGCTCATCCCCATTTCAAAGCCGAAGAGCCAGCGTTGTCCGAAGACGCCTCCGTGGTCATGTGGCCGGCATGACTCTCCTTGCCACAGCGTGTATAAATGTGTTGCGCTCCTATAAATGTGTTGCCCAGCCCCCCACTTTTGAGACCAAAACTGGCTCCATTATGAGACTATTGAGACTGGTTCCATTATGGAACTATGTAAACAAAATGGCCAGAAAGCCAGAGTTCGCACTTAGAGATTTCTGCCTTAGCAGAGAAGAAGCTTTGGCCGCATAGAAAAGTGCCTCTGTGAGTCTTAGGTTAATGCTTTCCACCACTTCAGTGGAGAGGGAATCAAGTAAGACAATAGAGCCTTCCTGACCAGATATAATCAGGCAGATTGCTACCTTTGCTAATTCAATCAAAGAGAGCCTGGAAACCTTGGAAACCTGCTTGTAATGCCTTCCCTACCAGTGCCTTATGTTAATGTGCCAACTGCTCAGCCATTCAATGCCCTGCCCTGATTGAGTGTTTTGTCAACAGAGCCTCTGGCTAAAAGCAAGTATTCTGTTGGTGCTAAAGTGACTGTGCCTGGATACTCTTGGCTTCTCCAAAATTCTCCCCTTTGCCCTCCTACCTTTTACCTAACCTGTCCTACCAGGATTCAACTCTTCAAGGCTCAGAAGCCCTATAATTACCCCTGGCTTTCCCAGACAAAATGTGTGTCCCAGTCCCTTGGAGATTCCTGTTCTGATTCCTTTGTGTCTGTGTTAAGGCATCCCTAAGCTTGAAGCTGAAATCACCAAGGCTTTCCAGAGCCGCAAGGTGACTCAAGCCCCCAGACCTTGCACAAGTTCCCACCCCAAAACTTTGCTGTATTTGTTTCAGTTACATCTAGGCCCGGAGTCCCTTTTTCTGTGGTACCAGGCTGGGAGGTGAGTGAACCACGATCAACCGTTCAAGATCATGCATGTTTGGAGGAACATGTGTTAATATGTTATCCATGTCCTGGAGCACTTGGAGTAACAAATGCTATTGATAGGAATAAGAGAAAAGAGTATCTCCATATGTATATTATTATTATTATTATTAACAGTATTTATATAACGCTTTTCAACAAAAAGTTCACAGACAAAATCAAATGATTAAATGGCTCCCTGTCCCAAAAGGGCTCACAATCTAAAATATGTACACATCCAGTGTTCCCTCTAATGCTGTCATGCCACTGCATGGAGCCCTTCTATGGCTCCGGATACTAAGTGATGATGTCAGACCAAACTTCCAATTTGCTGAGCTCTGAGGTGCATGGACCTCGGCTTCAAGCAGCATGGTCATGTGGCTGCACAACCTAGAGGGAACAGTGTACACATCCCCATGAAAAATACCAGTTGATAAAGAATGGAATTATTTCTGTTCCAATGCCAATACCATATATACCCATTTCCTTGACTTCACTGCCAAAAACTGCAGGTTCTTCCAGGTGGCAAGGAACATAGGAATTTGCCTGTTGGTCCATCTATTATAGTATTGTCATCTGGCAGCAGCTCTTCAGGTTTTCAGACAAGGGTCTTTCCTTCCAGGCCTTCCCTGGAGATGCCAGAGACATAAAATGCATGTGCTCTACCACTGAGCTATGACCTCTCTCCGAAGTTCAGACAGGCTTCTGTGGTGTTTGTTTCAGTACTACAGTGTACAACCAGGAGGTCAAGAAAAGACAGATAGCTTTTATCTTGTAAAATGTAAAGATGTAAAAATTGTAAACCTGGTACCACAGAAAAAGGGACTCGGGTCCTAGGTGTAACTGAAACTATCCTAAAACTGTGTGAACTGGGTGCATTGAAATCACACTGGACATCCAAAGTTAGCGCCATCTAGAAGATGAGTCCCAAGTGAAGGCTGCATTATATAAGCACGAACTCTCCCTATATGCTCTCTTGCACTTAAAGAATTCAGCAGCACTGCATCATATACTGTATTATGTATGCCACCATACTGCTAAGGAGTCTTCTACCTGCAGGCTGGTGATCAGAAATGTATTTACCATCTCACTTCACTTGGCTATAGCAGCAGGTCTCTTCATCTGAAGTGACAAGGAATTTTGTTTTTTAAATTCAAGGGCTTTGAATTGAGAGAGCCAGGAAGTTGTAGTGTATAGAATAATGCACAAGGAGCGGATGGAGACATTTTCACAGTGGATTCCCATGCACCCACTTCTGTCCTCGTTGTCTAGTATGGGGCCATAATATAGTTTCTAGTGATTATCCAAAATAACTCAAAAGGTCTGGGTATCTTAAATGTATTATACAGTTTCCTCCGTCTGATTAGGGGGAGGAAGGTGAAAAGAAAAAAGGTAGCAGTGGATAGAGAAAAGGTGATATGTTCGTGTGCTTTATAAACACCACTACATCCCACCCTTCCATCCCGTTGAGGGACCATCAGAGTGGCTAACAACAAATTAAAGTCAATTTATATCAAATCAAACACTGCTGCAAGATCATCATGACACATGAAAATAATTAAAAATGAATATCAAAGCACATAAAAACTGAGAGCCGTAAAAATCAACAGAAAGCAAACTGAAACAAGTGGATAAGATCGCATATTGTCACAACGTGACCAAATTTCCGAGTTAAAAATAAACATGTTACTGGGTAACTCCGTCGTTTTAAAACTTTTATTCAAGTTTACAAGGTGTTCTTAGCAGCTTTACGTTTCGCTCCAAGCATATGTGGCATCATCAGAAGTAAAACAGCCATCGAGGAACAACTCAAATTATACTAAAAGCTGCCTGGAAGTGGATTTTCATCAATGGCTTAAAGGCAACCAGTGGCTGGGCCAACAACAACCTGGGCCCCACACCCAAGAAAGACCTGTTCCAAGTTCCCACGGACTACACCTCTGCATGCAAGACGACAGGGAGCAGGGTCTCCAATGATGAACACAGTGGATGAGCAAGTTCATGTGGGAGAAGATGGTCCTTTAGATATGAAGATTCTAAGTCATGTAGGGTTCCAAAGGTCATGACCAGCGCCTTGAACTGGGCCCAGAAACAGAGTGAATACCAGTGAACATATAAAGCATAGAAGTCATGCAGTCAATGTGGGGCGTAACGGTAAGTCTTGCACAGCGATAACCACTCCGTTCTATGGTGGCCTCGCCCACTCGCCGTCGGAACCAGTCAAGCGGCAAAGGCAACGCGCAGGAGACTCCTGCACGTTGCCTTCGCCACTCGGACTGGTTCTGACGGCGAGTGGGTGGGGCCACCATGGAACGGAGCAGTTACCCCTGTGCAAGACTTACCATTACGCCCCACCTCTAGCAATGCCAGTGGTCGGACCAGCAGTCCCCAGAAAGAACCTGGTTGCCATATTCTGAACCAGAAAGTAAACAGGGCAAGGCAGCAGAAAACAGCTATAGAACCACATAACCAAAGTGAGATACTATAGGTTGAAGAAAACCCTGCAGCTGCTATTAGTCCTGGGAGTTGTCTTTGATACTTATGGCAGTTTCCCTCCTTGGACAAATAGTAGTTGTGGGAGGACTGGTTCAGATCAGGACTTTAGAAGGGACAATAGATTAAATTCCCCTTCCCCATTCTGTGATCCCAATCCAGATGGGGGTTACAACTGCTATACAACCAAGGAGGATCAAACCATGTGTTTAAAATCATGTCTAGTTTGGACTTGGGTTATGAAAAAATCACTACTCCAGTGAAAACGTATTCCTGACTGAAATAACAATTTGTTTCAAGCCCACAGTGAAGATACAACTGTTCTTGGAAGTCAGCTCTGTTAAAATCAATGGGATTCACTTCCAAATAATGTATTTAGGGTTGAGTAGCCAATATATGGTACAGCTGCAACCATGGGCTTAAGCATGTTTACCTGTGCATTGGATTGTGGTCAACATGGCCAACATTGCTGAAGAAAAATCATGTAGTGAGAGTGCACGGCATCAGTGAGTGCAGGGTTTGCTGCCACAGCTATTGGATCAGAATCTGAGAAATTCGCCATAAATATGCATGTGTCTGAAATGATATATTCCACTGCATTTTTAGTGCCATCTAATTTCCAGTTATCCTCAATAAACACCATGGAGATCCTATTGGCAACTAATAAGATTGTGAATGTCAAGTCTTCTCTGATAAATCATATGTAAAATGTAAAATGAAAGTCCATAGGAAGCTAACTGGATTCACAGTTAAACTAATGTTCAGCAAAGCGGAACTTAGAGAGTCTGAATTAGCCAGTTTATCAGAATCACAGCAGTGACGGTATTAGATCATTAAACCAATGCATTTCTGTCAGTAGAAATTCATATCCCAATAATCCACAGGAAAGGGGAAGAATACTGACAACATCATTGAGCATGTTTTAGGGCTAACCAAACCCTTAAAGTATATATCATCTGGGCATCACAAATACATCTTATAAAACGGCCTGATTATTAAAGATAGCAAGCATTTTTCTATTGCATTGTTACACAAATTGAAAATTCATACATACCTACAAAGGACAAAAGAATTCATTGGATGTGGCATTGTTTTCCCAGAGCCATGACTGCAATATAATGAGGTTCAACGCCCACACATTCACACGCACACTGGGTTTTCCCCCTCCCTTGAACTTGTCATTATGGATATAGCTCACAGAAACACTCTTTCATTTACATGTAGGGGTTTTTTTTGGGGGGGGTGTTTAGTGTTCATTGTAGTAGGTGCAGTTGCTGCCAGTTACAGACTAGGAGTTTGGAAGTGGGAAAGCAAAAGGTGAGGAGAGGGGTACAGCTTGGCCTCAAGCAGAAGGTCAAGTTCAGGAAATTGAAAGCACCACACCGAGGATGCTGCAGGCAATTCTGCAAGCTTCGGTGACAAAGAAACCAGCAGGATAAATGAGTCAATGGCATGCTTGCAAATACCATGTGAAATGAATTCTAAAATTTTAAGGCTTAAAAGTAAGTAAAGCTTGGCTAAAGGCAGGAGCCTTTCGAGAGCAAAAACACAGCCCCCAAAGCGTCATGTTTTCGCAGGATTTCTGGTGTCCCGGCGGGATTCAGGGGGGCCAGGCGGTTCAAGTACCACCAGAGGTACCCAAAAGCCCCACTGGTGGTACACATACCACCAGTTGAGAACACATGTCCTAGGGCATTCCCATGCTGTGGCAAAGCTGAGGATCATCATAAACCACTTCTCCTGCCTTTAGCCAAGCTCTCGGGAGCGAAGAAAACAGGCCATCCCACCCACCCTGGAGCCTCTTACTAGCCTCCAGTGCCCAAAATCCAGAAGTGGTGGTACTCGGTGCCGGGGCGGCCATGTAGGTGGTACGCTATGCCGCATACATTGAGAACCCTGCCCTAGGTGGTAGACAGTGGCATGCTGTGTCAAGGTAGGTGCCCCCACTGTTGTGGGATAATAGCAGTTAGGACCCACTGCCATGTTAGCATCTTGTTCAGTGAATAAATGTGGCCCAATTTAAATCCAATGTATGCCTCATGCGCTTATTGGGGGGGTGCTGGGCAATAAACCCTCTAAGTGTTCAGTGCCAGTGTGCAAACCCCTTCAGCCGCTGTTCCAGAGTCCTGCGGCATTCCCGGACACAGTGATGACATCACACCTCATCACCATTCAGAAATGTCGAGCTCTGAACTGCGCAGTGCTCGGCTTCTCAGGGCTTTGAGCTGTGCGCTCACACAGATGTGCAGCTTAAAGAAAAAAGTGGTGCTGGCACATAAGTAGGAATTGGAAACAGGGTAATGAAATACCCAAATTCCATGGATGTCTCATGTCTTTTAAAGTAGGTTTTGCTGTCGCTAGCAAGGAGTTGTTGGCTTCCTTTCAAGCCTGTTCACCAGAGAGGGTTAGCCCAGTTTCCCAAGGGGTCTCTAACTGAAGGTGGCTGCTGGAGAAGGACCGATGGGATGAGTATTGGGTGATTTCCCAGCTCCTAATTCCCTTGATCAAGGGGTAAGCAATATGCAGAGGTGAGAAAAGGATCAAAACAGCCATCTGAAATTAGCAAAATGCTGGAAGCGAAAACAAAGTGTAAACAGGGACAAATTAGAAAACAACAAACAACCTAACACAAATCTAGCTACCGTATTTATCGGCGTATAATACGCACCGGCGTATAAGACGCACCTTCCTTTTGGCCCTGGGTTTCAAGAAAAAAACATTTAAAGCATTTTTGGGCCACTTGGCCACTTACCGCTTGGCTGCTTAATTAGCTAATTTACATAAATTGCACAAAAATACCAGGATCTCTTTTAAAACACACAGCAATAAGACACATGAACAAAATGCACCAGAACATAAATCCCAAATACAAAAAAAACCCCAGACTCAACTCTTTTCCCCCACCCCACCCCTGCAGTTTCCACAGTAAAAAACATAAAAGTACAAAACAAAAAACAAAAAACACCCAGACTCAACTCTTTTCCCCCACCCCAACTATGCACAGTTTCCAAAGCCTCCCAACTAGGCCCAGTTCAGAAGCTTACCCATGCTGCATTCAAGAGCAGCTCAGCTGCGGTTCAGCTGAACTGAACGGCTCTGCGGCTCAGCTGAACTGAACTGAGCACAGCGCCCTCTGCTGGCTGCTGAGAAGCTCAACTCATGCACGTGCATAAATTAAACCCGACAAACAGCTGAAGATCGGATAGATTAGTCAGGGAAGAAAGCACAACGGAGCTCTCCAGCTCCGGAAAAACCCGGTAAGCCCAAAAATGCTTTAAAACGGGCGGGGGGGGAGGGATTTTTTAGTATTGGCGTATAAAACGCACCCTACTATTTTGGGTCACAAATTTAGACAAAAAAGTGCATTTTATACGCCAATAAATACGGTAAATATTCCCCAGCTCATACCTTCCAACCTTCGTTCAAGAAGAACGGAGAAAGTTTCCATTTAACTTCCTGTTTGGTGAATCAAAACAAGAGCTTCCTACTTCCTGTTTAAACAGAGGCTTTCTAGCACTCAGGCTGCTTGCCTGGTTCATCACTATAAGCAACAAGCTTATAGGCCTGGTATCCGCGGGGGATAGCGTTTCCCCCTATCCGCGGGTTCCCAGTATCTGCAGGGGGGGCGGGAACCTATCTCCCGTGGATACCAGGACCCTACTGTATCTGTAACTGATCACATGTTCATCCCCTGTTTACCCCTGCCTCCATTTCCTTGCCCTTCCTCGGTTGTTTCCCTTGTGTCTACCTAGATTGCAAGGCCCTCAGGACAGTGACCTGTCCTCTCATTCTTTGTGAAACACCATGTGCACTGAACAGTAATAATAGAACATTTTACTACTATGAATGGAACGTTTTGACCTGAAGTCAGCCTCTTAAGAACAGACAGCACTCCAGCATTCAGCAAACCAAGACATGTTGACAGAATGCAAGTGGCTAGGATTTCACACATTTCAACAATATTGGTGGGAGGAAGATGGTGCCAGATTGATCACATGTGATAGAGTGAACAGTCACCACATCTTTCTTCTACACAACTATTCAGTCTATTCGTACAGGATAGGATGGGTGCACTATAGATCTCTCCAGCGGCGGAACTACGTTGGAGCGAGTGGAGCAGGCGCTCCAGGTGCTCCACCGCGGGGGGTGGGGAATCGTACCTTGCCGAGGAGCGGTGCGGTTGGGCCCTCCCGCCCGCCCTGAGTCCGTTTGGCTCTGAAATGAGACCAAACCGGGTGGGGGGGCGCGTCTACATGACGCAAGGGCACGTCGCGACGCTGGCCCCGCCCCCTCGCTCCAGGGTGCCCTCCCGGCGCGTTGCGCCTCTGGATCTCTCTCATTCTGTGTCCTGTGAGATATACAGTATAAGAATGGTCTAAAACAGAGGTTCTCAAACGTTTTAGCACCGGGACCCACTTTTTAAAATTACACTCTATCGGGACCCACCTAGCTTTACGAGACTTAAAAAATGTGATCTAGAAATAAATACTGTAAATAAATTTATTTACAAGTAAAGAACTCAGCTGCTTGCAGGGTGATTAGCAACTATCTTGCAAACTGCAGGAGCTCAGCTCTTTGAAGGGCAATTAATAGCTATCTGATTTTTGAATAGCCTTGGGACTTGTGGCAATTACTTATCTGATCTTTCCATCACCTGGGACCCACCAGAAATCAGGTTGTGACCCACCAAGTGGGTCCCGACCCACAGTTTGAGAAACACTGGTCTAAAATTCAAAAGGAAGCCCGTACAGGTGGGGGCATTGATGCATTTTTTCATGTAGAGTGGTTTCTTGTGTTGATTCCTTTCAGTCATGTTGATAACTCAGGGCTCCTCAGAAAGGCAAGAGAAATCCAGCCTGAATATATCTTTTTACCTAGATAAACTTTGATTCCTCTGCCGGAGTTTCTCATATGCATTACAAACCAGCTTTCATGAATGGACAAGTTAATAATAATGTGGTCATTTGTATTCAAGCTCCAGCTAGCTCACCTTTAGGGACCCTTTGTCTCAAAGACTTGATTCATTATTAGTCTAGCTAACAAGGTTCCAGTTTCTCAGCATCAGTCCCCTATTTAGCTCCAATTTGTAATATCACAATCTTTGCTTAACCCTGGCTGCAGAGACATTTTCTTTCAGACAGTAAAGCTACATTAACTCTTCAATGCTTCTTGGCATCAGAACAGGGACAGTATGAACACACACACACACACACACACACACACACACACACACACCCCTTTTGGTCAGTGTCAGGATTCAGGGTTCCCCTCAGGCAACATGTGCTTAGTGGGTTCCTTTAACCTGAAGCAGGTGAAGAGTGCAAGTGGAAGATTATATCACATTGTCATTTATTTATTTTAATATACTTTAATTTATAAAATAATCTAAAAAATGCAAATATTTACATATGCAGTATATCAAAAGATAAAGAAAGCCACCCTGCATTTCTGTTAAATTAAATAAAATAGTGACAAAAGATGAGACCAATCTCGCCCCAAATCGACAAACAAATACTAGCTCTGCATAAACGTCTCACAATATGAGGTTTCTTAATTTTTCTGAACCTTGTTCATCAACGTAAAAAATTGCATCTCCTTGCCCCTTGCAACACATTTGGCCCCTTGGGGTTATACCAACTAGTGAAAACCTACTGATTTCACCAAAAGTTCAATCTGGAGTGATATATGCTTTTCTCACCTTCTGCAGTTGCATTGCTGCATCGTCTTCATCATCATTATTAGGTGACTGTTTTAGAAAGCCTTTTTCATACATTAACTTTGCATGATTAAAGCTACATACAACATCAGTGTTTCAGAGCATATGTAGGATCTCTCCCTGGATACAGCATTTGACACTGGAGTCAAATAATGTATGCACAGGTGGAGGGGCTCCCTAAGCGCATCAATGTGGAGCCAGGGTTTACTGGCACACCCACATTCTCCCCAATACAGGGAGTTTTCACCACTCAAAGGTAACCTTCTGAAAAAAAAAAGGCTTATGTATTATTGAATGGTTTTATTGTTTTCAGTTGACTGTTAACCCCTGTGGATACATACAGTACATGCATGCATGCATGCGTGCAGGTAGACAGACAGACAGACAGACAGATACCTTTGGTGAAGCTAAGTGTGTCTGGGTTTGGTCAGTGACGGGGTGGGAGATTACTAGAGAACCCTATATAATATTCCATCAGGATAGAGGGGCAGGATATGAATCAATACAACATTGATTGTTCATTGCTTAGCTCTAAATCAAATAGTGTTTATCCTCCAAGAAATATGCACTTAGAATCTAATGTTATTCTTCATGGTGTCACTGTTATCGCTCATGAGGAACTATAGTTGGCATGGACAGAGAACTTGGGTGGATTTGGAGTGAGAGCAAAGGCTATGCTGATGTGCCTTGGAGATCCCTGCCTACCCTGCAACAATTTGAAAGGCAGTGAGAGGAAAAAGGCAACGGCTGAAGGTAATTTTTTCCTCATCACTGCCCATGCAGTGTAATAAAATAATGCATACTGACCTCCAATGTTCCTAATAGGCTAGAGAGCAATTGGCATTAGAAGCCACATCATTCCTCAGCTCTCAATTCTTCCAGAAAAATAACTTCAAAAATGGCCATATAACGTGATAGAAAAAATGAGAGTGTCTAACTGCTTGGAAGCATTTTACAACCCACAATGGCAAAAAACAACAACAGCACCCCAAACGTATGTGCAGGCTTATAGATTGGCTCAAGACTTTGATAAACCACACCAAAAAATGCTTTCAGGCCTTTATGAGCTTACTCATTGCACCACAAAATCCCTAAGTAAATCATAGGCCATGAAATCATTTTGTAAAAACAACTTGTGAAAGGCTATAATAATCCTGAAACTCTGTAAGAGTTCCAGCCATCACTAAATTTAATTTAGCGATAATTTAGTGGTAATCCAAATATTGCATTTTCCCATTATTAGGTTACTTTTTTTTTCCGAAGTTCAGAGTTATGAGAATTCCTTACATGTCCCAAAATCAGATAGGCAGGAACCCAATGTGGTAGGTAGGTTTGGCAGGTTTTAAAATCCTTATTTATATTTCAGATGAGGAACTGGAAGTATCACTGTACTGTATTCATATATGTGTTTATATGTATGCCAACAGTCCATGATAGTATTATGGAATATACACAGAAGCTATAATATAAATCTATTATATTCAGGGAGACTTTTGCCTTTTTATTTCAGCAGAATTGGAACAGCAGCCACACACACACACACACACACACACACACACACACACACGTTATTGCCACAACAAAGCATAATGACCATTGCATATTAAGATCTTTTGTTGCATGAAAGACGAGACAAATTAGGAACATCTGTAGGAGAACAGCCAATGGAAATTATATGAGCAACACTGATCTAACATAAAGACTCTCACACCATGATTAACAAGCTCTTTTTCAAATCATCCCTCTGAAATGAGCTCTATAGGATTTTGTTGTTGTTAAGTCGTGTCCGACCCTTCGTGATCCCATGAACCATATCCCGCCAGGCCTTCCTGTCCTCCACTATCTTCCTGAGTTCGCTCATTTTCATGTTCGTTGCATCGGTGATGCTGTCTAACCATCTCATCCTTTGCCTTCCCCTTCTCCTTTTGCCTTCAGTCTTTTCCCAGCATCAGAGTCTTCTCCAGAGAGTCCTCTCTTTGCATTAGGTGGCCAAAATATTTGAGCTTCAGCCTCAGTACCTGTCCTTCCAAGGAACAGTCAGGGTTGATTTCATTTAGGATTGACTGATTTGATCTCCTAGCAGTCCAAGGGACTCTCAGGAGTCTTCTCCAGCACCACAGTTCAAAAGCATCTATTCTTCGGCGCTCAGCCTTCCTTATGGTCCAACTCTCGCAACCATACATTGCTACTGGGAACACTGGGAAGCTCTACAGGATAGCACTCATGATATAAGCCCACAGTAAGAAAAAGCAGCTTTTTTCACACATAACAGAGGAAAAATATACAGGGTTGCTTCTCACTGTAGCATCGACCTACTTCTGTTGCATTGAGAAGAGGCGGGGAGTTGAGATCTACTCTCTGATTCTTTGGGAAAGTCTATGACATAGAACTCCATAGTAGTTTCCAGCTGAGTTCTGTAGTTTTTTTTTTTCCACTATTCAACTTAAATACCATGGGTACCATCAGGTATGGGTCATTCCATGTGAAATCAACCAATGAAAAATCCTTGACGTCATGGATTTTGTTCATTTTCAGTACATTTGTACCTTACCATGAGTTGTTTAAAAAAAAATTTCAGATTTTTTTTGTCCATCCGTTTTTGAGATATTGAATGTTCAAAATTGCCAGAAAAGGCCAAAATTCACTTGTCACCGTACTTTCAAACGCCAGTTACAGGATATCAATGAATGCTACAGACATGGACAGGTGTTGTTTTAAAGCTTATGAATAGGGATTTCATTTGATATACAACATGACAAAATTGTAAATTTTCAAGAAATTCAAAAATATTCAAATAATATTAATTTTGAACTTTTGGAAAATTGAACATTTTTAAATTTTTCAAAAAAATCACACTTAAAGGTATATGACTTGTAGTCAATCAGTCAAAATTTCAAGATGGTATCTCAATGATATCATACAAAAATTAAATTTTCTTGTTGGCAGTGACCAGGAATTAAACCCATCAAGTCCATTTTTCTACAGTTTACATTGATAAAATTATGTGGTAAACTGAAATGAATCCAAAAATTTATAACAGGACTTATAGAGATAGATTTATAGAGAATGAATTCACTTTCTATTCTTTTACAGGATCAGCTTTTTGGTAAAACTATCAAAATCATGAGCTTTTTACTTCTGTTCGTAGTTTTAAATTTTTCCTTTAGTTGCTGAATAATTTCTGAATCAGCACAGTGACATTTTTCCTCATCTAAATCATCTTCAGAAGTAAAAAAATAATAATTCTTTGTAGGTCCTTTTAATAACGTGTGCGTGACTGTCCCCATCTTTTCTTTGCACTTTAGATACTTTCTTCTTGCACAGCGGAGACTCACCAAGGGAGGTCAAAGAGGCATTTAAGTGGTTTTGGACAGTGTATTTTTAGTGAAGCTTTCTAGGACATTTTTGTTGTGAAGCTGCTTTATTAGTCTTTATTAAGTTTAATTCATTAACTGTTTGATAATTACATGATTTGAAATATGGAGGAGAATCAGTGGTCAAAAAACTGTTGCAGCCCTTTTGAAAAAAGGGGGGCACTGGGTTAGTAAAGACTTGAGGAATGTAACTGATTGGATGGTTTCACTAAATAGTGAAATCAAACCACACATGAATAGAAGCCTTGTCAGATGGAAAACAATATACTTGAAAAGGAAATTCCTCCTGAGAATTATGAGATTCCTGGTCTTAGTCATATAAAGGAGTCTGAGTATTTGGACCCTGATACAGCTTTAAGCCACTTAAACGCCTCTTTGACCTCCCTTGGTGAGTCAAGAAGAAAGTATCTAAAGTGCAAAGTAAAGATGGGGAAGATTAAAAGGACCTACAAAGAATTATTATTATTTTTTTACTTCTGAAGATGATTTAGATGAGGAAAAATGTCACTGTGCTGATTCAGAAATTATTCAGCAACTAAAGGAAAAATTTTAAACTACGAACAGAAGTAAAAAGCTCATGATTTTGATAGTTTTACCAAAAAGCTGATCCTGTAAAAGAATAAAAAGTGAATTCATTCTCTATAAATCTATCTCTATATGTCCTGTTATAAATTTTTGGATTCATTTCACTTTACCACATAATTTTATCAATGTAAACTGTAGAAACATGGACTTCAGGGGTTTAATTCCTGGTCACTGCCAACAAGAAAATTTAATTTTTGTATGATACCATTGAGATACCATCTTGAAATTTTGACTGATTGACTACAAGTCATATACCTTTAAGTGTGATTGTTTTGAAAATTTTAAAAATGTTCAATTTTCCAAAAGTTCAAAATTAATATTATTTGAATATTTTTGAATTTCTTGAAAATTCACAATTGTGTCATGTTGTACCTCAAATTAAAGCCCTATTCATAAGCTTTAAAGCAACACCTGTCCCATGTCTGTAGCGTTCATGGTTATCCTGTAACCGGCATTTGAAGGTATGGTGACAAGTGAATTTTGGCCTTTTTTGGCAATTTTGAACATTCAATATCTCAAAAACGGATGGACAAAAAAATCTGAAAAAAATAATTTTTAAACATCTCATGTTAAGGTACAATGTACCAAAAATGAGCAAAACCCGTGACATCAAGTTCCAAAATGTATTTTTTATTGGTTGATTTGACATGGAATGACCCATATATATACTTTAAATATGAATAGGAGCTATATGAAAGTACAAATATGGACAAGAAAGAAAATGTTTCTACTAACTAGAGTGTGCTCAATATCCTTTACTGATATTGACTCCCATTATTTCAAAAGTGGAACCATGTTAGTCTATAGTAGCAAAAGGTTAAAAGGCACAATCCAGCAAAAGTTAGGCGTATCTTAACAATATACTTTAGTTTCATTGACGACAATGAGATTTATGCTATAGATAGACGCATGTGGCACTTCATGCACATATGTTCATCACTTGATTTATTTTGCCTAAGCAATGTAGTAGGGCGATTTGTTTGTAATTATTTTGCTTTATTCCTCTTTGTTTTGTTCGTCTGTCTGTTTATGTATGCCAATAAAGGTTTATGTATGTAATACAGCTCAGAGACCAGGTCAAAGCTGTAAGAGAGGATAAATGCTAGGAGTTTTGGCTGCGATCCCATTTATGGAGACTAATAATTTAAGAGTGAGGGAGGTGATATGCATCTGCATCACTGATGTGCAAAGCATAGTCATATTGAGTCAAAGCAGAGAGAGGTTCCGGCATCTCTAGAACTGTGACTGACAGCAAAATTAGAAACCTTACTTGTGTATACATAGGGACACCATGTATAAGATGTGCATATGGAAGTATCATATTAGACCCTTTAGAGTAACTACGAAATAAGTGTTTGAAGGAGAGCCTTGCAGGGTGAATTTCATTAGTTGATAACAGAAACGCGAACAGTCAGTTGTCATTTTCCTTCTGATCGGAATAGCAATTAGTCAAACAATATTAAAAGGAAAGCGTTATCATTCATGAGAAAAGAACTGTGTAAATCACAAAGATCACTCTCCACTCTCCAGCATTGCATCATGGGAAGTCCAACTCTGACTGTTTTACACTGAGTTAAATGTGCTCAGAGTTCCACTATTAAAGTCTGATTTTGAGTGTGAGTTTAGGAAGGAGAGAGAGAGAGAGAGAGAGAGAGAGAGAGAGAGAGAGAGAGAGAGAGAGAGAGGTAAGCATCAATATAAACAATTTGTCAAAGATTGGTGCACTAAATGGAGTATCCTATAATTAAACATTGCCTTCTCCAGAGACCACTGTCTATATACCACACTTGGCAGCCTGTTTTGAGATTATTCTTTTCCCAGCTGTCAGTAGTCTTGGTGACAATTCTGAGATTCCAAGTTGCTACGACAGAGTCCAAGTCTAGAGGATCATACTGAGTTGTAAATTATTTTTTCAAAATATCTATGCCAACTATTGTCTCCTTCATGAAATTCGATTCACATTATTTCACACTGACAAGAGGTGTAGAGAAGGTGCAAAAATACATGTCCCTAACATTTCAAAGCACCTCATCTTGCTTTCACCACATAAATTCTATTCAAGAATGGGGGGGGGGGGAGGAGAGAGATGCTGCCAGTGTCCTGTGCAGTTCTTCATAAATGAAGATGTCTTTCTTCTGAAATATTTGTTTCTACCACTATTTAACATTCTGCCTTTAGAGTAGGGTAGGCATTCCAACTTATACCAAAGCCAGGCTATGAAAGACAATTACCCATATTTTTCGCTCCATAAGACGCACCGGACCACAGGACACATGTGTATTATGGAGCTAAAAATAGGGGAAAATATATATCTTGTTTTTAACATTTTTCCGGCTGCTTGGCCACTTACCTGGTTGTTGTTTTGCAGCTCCTCTTCCTGTGCCTCAGCTCCCAGTCGCATTTGGCGCCTCCGCCAAGTTCCCAGGCGCTGGACGCAACCAGGGAGCCCTGAGGAAACATCGCAGCAAATGCGGTGTTTCCGGAGGGGTTGCAGATGCGGTCAGTGCGTGCGCGAAGTTCCCTGACTTCGCGCACGCACTGACCGCGTCTGCAACCCCTTGGGTAACATCGGATGATTCCGAAGGGGTTGCAGACGTGGTCAGCGCGTGTGCGAAGTTCCCTGACTTTGCGCACGCGCTGACCGCATCTGCAACCCCTCCGGAAACACCGCATTTGCTGCGATGTTTCCTCAGGGCTCCCTGGTCGCGTCCAGTGCCTGGGAACTTGGCGGAGGTGCCAAACGCGACTGGGAGCTGAGGCACAGGAAGAGGAGCAGCAAAACAACAACCTGGTAAGCAGCCAAGCAGCCGGAATAATGTTAAAAGCAAGTCATTTTTTTTACACTTCGCTCCATAAGACGCACAGACATTTCCCCCTATTTTTGGAGGGGGTGTGTCTTATAGAGCGAAAAATATGGTAGCTATCAGAATCTCAGTTATTAATGAGCAGTTATTGTTTGTACTGTATTTATTGGCACTTGCATATTTTATGTGTGTCCCTTGTCTGAAGGTTGCATGGATAAGAGTTTGAGATCTAGTTCTAGGAAATACAGGCCCTGTGATGTTGCCACTCCCACCGCATCCCAAAGCTAGCATCTCAGCGGGGGGGGGGACTATCTTGACTTCAACCACACCTGGAAAGAGCAGCTGCAAGAAGCTTGCTTTCCCCTTTCTGTGTGAAAGAACTTTCCAAGTTGCCCATGGACTGCAGGCCTGACGGGCAGCACCCTCTGGCCTCTGTCATTGATCAGAGACCACAGGCCAAGCAGAGACCAGCCTGGCCCCGACTCATCAACTCTGTGCTGACTGTCAGCCATCTGTACATCGCGACCGGTAATGTTTACTGGCTGCTGCAGCCCCATTGAATATGGACAAGCAGTGCAGAGCAGGAGAGTCATCCAGGAAGGACAGGGAATGGCCTGAATAACATCAATTATGTCAATCAGGTATGTTATCATGTCAATCATAATCATTTCATTTCTTTTGCTGTGTAAACTGCTATGTGAATGTGATCAATGAAAAGCAATACATGTTCATAAAGCAGTTCGTACTTACTTCTGCTTTTTGCTGTTTTGTTGCTGCTATGTTGCTCTCGGCCACTCGTGATTTATTGCCATGTTGCTCTGTGTTTTTTATGCTTTATGCTATGTTGTCTGATGTTCTGGTTGATGTGTTTCTTGCTGCTTTTGATGGTTTTACTGTTTATTGTTTTTATATGTGGTGGAGGCTGTTATAATGTTTAATTTTATATATTTTTATGATGAAGTTGTATATTTATATATTTCGTTAGCTTCCTTGGCTGCCCACAATGTGAAGAAATGGCAATGTGTAAATACATTAAGTAAAAAAAAATACAACAACAACAATTATAAATAATTAATAAATATAAATAATATAATAATAAATAATAATATAATTCTCAGGATTATGCTGAGAAATCTATATAGTCTTATTATTAATAAAAGTTCCTATTATTATTATTATTATTATTATTATTATTATTATTATATCCCCCCCAGTTTCTCCTGTTGCTGCAGCCAGTACCAGAAGGAAGAGAGAAACTGGTGAAGGGAGACCCTCACTTCTCTGGAGGATTGATATGACATCCATTTCCTATGCTGTTATTTCAATATACTATTGACTTTGTTATCTGCCTTGGGCTTGTTACAACAAGGAAAAGCAGGATAAGGATAAGAAATCTGTTTAATCAATACATCATAATTTTATGTATTTATTTATTGAGACATTTGTATCCCACCTTTCCACCTCCTAAGAGGACCTCAAAGTGGCTCACGTTAGGTTTATATTGCACTATACATTTCCTTTCTCTCCTCCTCCTCCCCACAAAGGCAGTTGGTGAACCGCTGTGAGCGAAGAGGGAGATAGTTACCTTTTAAAAACTCAGTTAAAACTGTTAAGCAGTCACTTTTATGCTGACACTATAGTGTTAAGTTTTCTTAATATGGATGAAACTTACAATTTTCCCTAACCTACACAGAAATAGCGATCAATTTGTGCACCATTCCATTACTCTGAAAGCTGTGAAATGAGTAGTCACCTTCCCCTCAGAATGTGCAGTTCAATATTAGTTACTAGGTAAAAATTAAAACAAGGCCAGCGGGTGGCACAGTGGGTTAAACCGCTGAACCATGAGCTGTCGATCGAAAGGTCGGCAGTTCGAATCCACGACGGGGTGAGCTCTCGTTGTTTGGCCAGCTACTGCCAACCTAGCAGTTCCAAAGCATGTTAATGCGAGTAGATAAATAGGTACCGCTTGCAGGAAGGTAAACAGCGCTCCGTGTTCCAGCCGCATGCTACGTGCTGCGGCAAGGAGAGTCATGCCGGCCACATGACCATGGAGGCGTCTTCGGACAACACTGGCTCTTCGGCTTTGAAATGGGGATGAGCGCCACACCCTAGAGTCGGACACGACTAGACTTAATTGTCAGGGGTCACCTTTACCTTTTTAAAAATTAAAATGGTATACCAAAATCTTATTTTTAACATGCAGTTACATTTAGAGCATGCTTCATAGAGTGGGCACTGTGGATGTGTATGCAGGGATACTTATAATGCTCAGCAAAGCCCTCCTTCACTCTTCCCTCAACATGCTTGCAAGCAGCACTCCATGCATTTTGGAGAATGGGAGATCTGTGCAACCTCCCATATACCTCCCATATTTGAGAGCCACGGTGGTGTAGTGGTTCTGGTGTTGGACTTAGACCTGGAAGATCCAGGTTCAAATCCCCGCTCAGCTATGAAGCTTCCTGGATGACCTTGGGCCAGTCACTATCTCTCAGCCTAACCTACCTCACAGGGTGGTCGTGATGACAAAAGGAGGGAAGGAACAATGTACACCACCCCAAACTCCTTGGAGGAAGAGTTGTATAAAAACGTGAAAAAATATATACCATTCTAGCCCTCTCATTCTCACGTCCCAAGCTCAGAGAGAAACACACAATGACGCAGATTCAGACCTTCCTGTTGTGTCATGCCATTGACCATGTCAAGGGGAAGAGGGAAGAAACAGGGTACTGTTGAGAAATCTCTCTGCTCTGGGACACTACACTGGTATTTGGAAGGATAATTCCCATAGGGATCACCTATTGTAGCCATAGTAAATTATTTCTTCCTTGAAGATGTCCTCTATGCACTGTGCGCACAGAGGATAACAGTGTTGTCCCAAAATGCATATATATATATATGAAAGATAAAATTGTAATTACTACATTTTAAAACCTTCGTATTTCTATCATTGTAACTTATTTTGTTCCATTGAGACGCAAAGTCAATGCAGACGCTCAGTGTAGCCTCTCTGAAAGTTTCAATTAGAATGGTTTCATTAAATATGTCCAGACCATTAAGCTGTTCAATTTTGCATTAAAATCATTAGTATCTTAAATGTAGCAAGAAAGATGTTTGGCAAATAGTGATGGATATAGATGTAAAGCTACCACAAATATAGATATAAATTTTCCTTTTGTGAAATATAGTAGTATGTATACGGAGATACCTACATTGACTGTGGACGTATGACCTAACTTTATTATTAAGCAAACAAAAAGTTCATCACACAACCTGGGAAGTAGTAATAGTCAAACACCATTCCCACCCCTCACTTCACTGGTTGAATGCGTAATTGGCTTGGTTATATAACTATTTCTTTAAAAAATGTTTATGTTTACCTCTGAGACCATTCTAAAGCTTGATGCAATCGCAGGAGTGCAAGAGAACCCAAACACATCCTCCAACCCACCACCACCATCGCTGAGACCCACGTTCTCGTTCCCTTTCTCCAGCATTCAACCATATTCCATCCTGAGGGAGGAGGTGGGAGCAACCAAGCTCAGACCCCACAACCACCCAAGCTCCAGATAGGGACCACCAGTCCAGGCGCTGGTTTACTTGACCCCACTCTGTTCAGCAAAGGTGCAGGTCCAGCAGGGGGCTTAGGTGGTCTGGGGGATAGAGCCAGGGCAACAGGTCACCAGCTGAGTCCCACTGAGTTCAGACAGGCTCAGCTAGAAAAGGCTGGGCAGCTGGGTCAGGAGGTCCAAAAGGGTGGAGACATGGATTTCACCATCCTTTGCCTTACTGGGATCCCACCCCTCTATTTTGGGTGATGCTCACTGGGGCTCACCCCACTTGCGGAATGGAAGAAGGCACTTTCTAGACCAGTCCCTGAGAGTCTGGTTGTTCCACCCCTGTGGTGGAGGCCCCACCTATTGGCGTATAAACTCCAGCACACAAAGACGTTCTGTGTAACTCGTGCCGGGAAGACCAACCCAGCAAAAATTGATCCTCCTCCAGAGCAGCGTAGAGACTTAGGGAGATGCAATCCACCCGAGTTCCAGGTTGGATGGGGGTCTACAATAAAGTCTTCTGTTAGCAGCACACTTGTTCTAAGCCTCCCTCCTTGCATCTCTAGGCCAGAAGAGTGCCCAGGACAGGCCCATGAGCAAATCCAACACCTTTGGAGCACCCTCTTCCCCCCCCCCCAGGATGAGGTAGGCACCCTGGGAACTGTTACAAACTCATAAAACAGACTGAGAATTCTGCTAGCGTACCTCCCGCACTGCTACCTAGCAGACTTCCTGACTGAGCTGATGGAGGTGGTCTTAGACTTTGAGTGAAGGCTCCAAGATTTTCATTTCAATATCCACACCAAGTCTCCAGGTGAAAGCAGTGTCTCTGGGAAGGCAAACCACACAGTGAGGTGGTACATTCATATTGTCAGAGGCAGCCCTCTTAACAGGAAAATATCGCAAGCAAGCTTCATAGTGAAATAGATAAGTACTGGCCAAGGCTATTTTTTTTCAGAGATGAGGCTATACCAGTTTTAATTACAACTGCAGAGTTTACACTAGGATGAGCATTCCTGCAGCATGCCTAAGAAATACATATAGAGGTGTGATGCATGCACCACCTACTTTCATAGCAATTAAAACAGTTATTAAAGAGAAACAATTTTAACAGCATAGGTAATTAAGTAAGGTCATGTACTGCCTTAGCACTTTAAAAGTTCCTATTAACTAATAATCCATCAAATCCTCACAGCGGCTCATGAATGAAATATTCAACCGAGTTCCCAATATAAATACTCCAGCAATCAAAAAGAGATTAATGGAAGTAATCTGCAATGTGTGCTGTTGAGGTTTTATCATTGCCAGCTGAGACTCTTCTGCATTTTGCTGTGTACAACTGTCCTCCTGTGCTTGTGTACACATCGGCTTCGCAACACAAAACAATAGCAGGACACGGGGATTGTGTCTTGTTTGCGGACATATCCATCACACATTCATAGAAAGGTCATCCATACTTGTAAAAAGAAAAGTCTTGTATCACTTCAGCACACAAGGAGCTGCATAATTCATGCTTCCCTACTTTAAAGGTGCTGCATTCCATGCAATGCGTACATTCATCATGCTCTTAAAAGTCTGTTTCTCAAGCCTAGCAGAATACTGAATGTTTACTTGTAAACATCTTAATTTTTTTCACACACTCAAAAATCCATAATACTTGATAGAGCATTCTTGCATCCATGCCCACATGTTTATGGCTCTCATCTAGATGCAACGCCTGTACATAAGAGAAGTTCTAAGGATTTATGCCAAGGATTATGCTGAGAAACCTATATAGTCTTGCAATGAAGGTCTAAGCAAAGAGGGGAGACTTACAGTGCAATCCTATCCAACTTACACCACCGGTGTAACCAGTGGAGCAGGGAGAATGGGAGGCCCCAGAATGGAAAGGGGATTCAAATCCCCTCCAAAGGGGAATCCAAAGGGGATTTAAATCTCCCCTTCCCTCCAAAGCCTCCCGCCCTGCCCTCCCCCGCTGGTTACATCGGTGGTGTAGTTGGATAGGATTGTGTTGTAATATTCTTATCATCCTCATTGAAAATAATATATGCCTGTCTACATATCTGAAGACAGGAGGACTGGTACTTGCCTGAGACCCACCTGAGGAAGGATGCCAAATGGTTCCCCTCCCCTTACCCAATGGTATACAAGTATCATTGCTCCTCCTGCTCCCTGGCTTTGAAAAGGAAATGGGAACAGAGAGGAAGAGGACGTGTGGAGGAGAAGAGAATAGTGGACTGCAGCAAAGGGAACACTCTACTCCACCATACTCCTCTCCTCTATACTGTAATTCCTCTTCTGCTCTGTTCCCCTCTTCCTTTTCAGAGACAGGAAGTAGTGGGAGGGGAAGCAGAGGAGGTCGAAAAGCGAATAGAGGCAGGCACCCTTGCCAATTGTGACTGACCTCACAAGTAACGTCATTTTGTGAAGCTGAGTATTATAAAGTTTGTAAAAGTAAAGGAAATTAAATTTGGGAAATTAAAAATATGATAAAATTATTAGCAGTAAGAATAAATTCCTCTTCCTGAGAATCCTGGCAGAGAGGGTAGTGACAACAAGAAAGAGTTAACTGGTGGTTCCCAGAATAGAAGACTATTTTTGCTTTCTCATCCCCAGCAGAAAATCTGTACACAAATATCATTAATCTGTGGTTGTGCAGAGACAGACCTAGCATCCACTGGAGCTGGAATTGGTGTCATCTGGAGAGTATGGATGACACTTGGCACATAAGGAATGCTGGTGATGTAATCTTGGAACGACACATCATCATACATTACAACAAACGGATCCAGATAGCTATTCCCTTGGCGTTGGACCAGCTCCGTGATATATGAAAACATCTGTGTTGATAAATGCAGAGGGCACAACCAGAAAAATCGTGGCTCAAACAGCAGCAACGGTAGGCATTCCCTTTGGTGGAAAGTAGTAGACAGACACTGACAAAACATTTTTCATATAACTAAGGAAGCAGATATGGAGCAATGTGCTCATGTGCCCTCATGTTCCTTTTGGGTGGTGCTTTAACTCTTAGCACATTATCAGAGCTAAGCAGAAGCATGCACTTTACAATACATTTATACATGCGGTATCAAATGCTTACAAACTCAACATTTCTGACATAGTATGTCCACATGTCTTAGGAGCAGAAGCACACTTTTCAGCCCTTGATGATGCAAAGCAGCCCTTGAGGACAGGAACAGCCATTTCGGCAGCTTCATCATAGCTAAAGAAATAATCAAATTGGTTATTCTTTGCAGTCTGGGAGATTAGTTTGTTGAACGGGAAAAAAAAGTAATTCTTCTGTGGAGATCAACTGGTAGAATAAAACTGCCTTTGAGAAACATTATACCAGTGTATACACAACACATTCTGTTATAAAATGTTACCAGAAAGGAAAAGGCAACGTAGTATATAGATGAAACAGTTCTGAACATAAATGATTTATGGTGTAATCCTGCGTAACTTTAGGGTGGCGAAGCACGTGCTCCGCCACCCTAAAGCGTCGCAAAAGTGCCAAAAGGTGACTCGGGAGACCGGCACCGCTCACACCGCCATGGAACTTAGCCAACTTCAGTCGCCACAGGTAAGTCCCACATCGATCGGTGGGAGGGCAGGATGGGAACAGCAAGGGAGGAGGGTCATTGGCCGGGACGGGGCAGGGATATCAGTGCCAAATATCCTAGGTCCCTTTCCAGCACAGGCTGCCCTTACACCACCTCCTCAAACGTATGCCAAGTCTGGGTTATGCCAATAGCCAACACCCCTTCTCAGGTCAGGCCGGGCTTACACAGCCTCCCTGGATGCACACCAGCTAAAGAGCATTTTTGCCTCACCCTCCCATAGCCCAAGGCAAGCGGTAAGGAGACAGCCTATTCATGCTGCCTTGATGATGGGCTAGAGCCTGAACAGCTTCTGTTGCTGCCTCAATGTCTTTCCCTCAGTCTGTAGTTCGATTGCAAATGACCCCACCCACCTGCTCAGGAGGTCAGTCCAGGATTAGCCAGTCTTCTTGGCTCAATTATTTGAAAAAAGAGGGCATTAAACTGCATTTTGCAAGTGCCCTGGCTTTAAGACTGAAGCTGATACTGCTGTGTAACTTTTCAAATGTCACACAACCACACCTTACAAAGGTAAATATAAAGGCTCGAAAGCCAGTCATTACCAACTTTCGGGGCGGTGCTCATCTCCCTTTCAAAGCCTAAGAGCCAGCGATGTCCATAGACGCTTCCGTGGTCATGTGGCCGGCACGATTCAATGCCAAGGCACACTGGACACTGTTAAAAAGGTAAATATGGGTAGTGCTAAAGCAAGCACATTATGGACTGGGCTCAAACTTCAGTTTGGGCTCAGCTCGTAACAGGCTCCAATGTAGTGGGCAACAACTACTGCCCAGCCCAGCCCACCTCCCTTAAGGAAAACACGAGAGGACAACATCCTAGTTGCAGAGGGCAGAGTCCAGAACTAACCCTCCTGCCCCACCTTCATACAGTTGGGAGTTGCCCGCAACTGCAACACTTTATTGTGTCAGCAAGGAAGCAGCAGCAGCTGCTACCTGAACGGCAGGACAGGGCAGAGCTACCAGCTGTGAGTGAGTGGTTGACCAGGGCTGCCCTTGCCTTTCCAAAAGCATGCTTTTAATTAAACATATATGCATGGGGCTCATTTGCAGCACACAGCCCTCAATCTCCTTCCAGTTTTTCCTCATGGTGGGACACACAGGGTTCATGAACCCAGCTCCCACAAACAGCCACATGGAAAACTTGCTCACCTCCGTCATCTGTTAACAGGCCTTGTGAAGACAGAAATTGAATCTTCTTGTCAGTACTCATCAATCACTAAATTCCACCTGATTTACTGGGGGAAAACCTTAGGAGGTTGATTTTGACAAACCTTAAACCATAGCATATTGATCACAGTGCTTCTTATGATATTAAAGGATTGTGAGTATTCCCCAATTAATGCTGGGCGGCTTTAATCATGCGATCTCCATCGGGTAGTCTTTCAAGTCCTTTTTTTATCTCACTGCATCATTCTGATATGTTTCCTGACCTGGGGGTCTGGAGTGTTCACTATTATCAGCCAATTAGTCCTTCTAGCTTCTGGCTCACTGAAGACAGCTTCACTATATTTCTTAGCACTTGACAGTTTCAATTCCTTAACCTCTAAATTCCCCTTGATATATGACTCTGTGCCTTACCCTTTATTTCAGTATTCCAGAAAACCCTATGGCCCTGCATTCTGAAAGCAGCCATATACAGTAGTCACAATGAGGGGATAATTTTCCTCTTGACAGCCAGGTTTTTAATGCCAACAATTTGTTGCTAATTTATCATAAGCACACCAGCGGACTGAATTTGTTGTTTAATATATGATGCATGTATTTGATAACATCTCCCTCCCTAGTCCTCCTAGATATACATTGTGTCACCATTTCAACCTGGAGTGATCGCTGTTTGGATCACAGTCAGCTGGAGTCACTTTGGATCCTTCATAGAGCCATTCATCAGTGTAACATTACATCAGGGGTGGGCAACTGGTGGCCTACAAGCCATGTCTTGGATTTATTGTGGCTTTATTGTGGATATTATTGTGGAATATTATTATTCCCTGGCTTTATTGTGGTTTGCCTCTCTCCTAACCCCATGTAACCACAGGCCGGACTCGGAGGCAAGTGGTCTGAATTGTATCCTGTTCCAGGTACCATCACAGAAGTGCCTGTAGCAGGAGTCCAGATCACGGCATAGTCACAGGAGCCAGGCTTCCAACAGTTTACAAGGGAGATAGAACACGCAGGAGGCCAGGACCACAGACTGTGCCAAGGCTACGCCAGACTCATCAAACAAGACAGATTTAGAAGTTGTTCCAACAGAGGTGTGAAGCAGACTGAAGGTTTAAGTACCTGCTGAGGATGCCAGGTAGTTAGCTCCTCCCTAGCTCCTCCACCCCTCCCCCTGACAAGTCTGCTGCTGTTTACAGCCAGGGCACTCAACTGGATCTGTGCCATTGATTCCAGTGGCACGTGGGGCGGGGGCGGGGCGGGAATGTGGTTCCCGTGCACGTGTGGAGCTGGAAGACTGAGTATGGGCTGCTACTATGTAAGGCAGAAAACCACAATTCTGTAAAGACCCAGAAGTCCTGAGGCCTTCAAAGGACATCAGAGCTAGTCTGGATAACAAGGCAGGGCTGGGTATTTAATATTATGGTGTA
This sequence comes from Plestiodon gilberti rubricaudatus, assembly GCA_026170595.1. Lineage (NCBI taxonomy): Eukaryota > Metazoa > Chordata > Lepidosauria > Squamata > Scincidae > Plestiodon > Plestiodon gilberti. Next base: position 47,667,429 of record JANXHW010000002.1, read on the forward strand.
CATTTTGTAGTTCGTGTGTGTGTGTGTGTGTGTGTGTGTGTGTGTGTGTGTGTGTGTGTGTGTGTGTGTGTGTGTGTGTGTATAGCCATGCCTTGGTAGCAGTTCATTACTGATAAGCCTACAAATTTGTTATTTCAAGACACCACAGTCTATAATGAGGAGACAGCTGCAGGAGCTCACATTTTGACACTATCTGAAAGAGATTTGTCTAAAACCAGGAGAACTGTAAGCCAATTTGTAGGACAATTTCTGAGGAAGGAACCAATTTCCATCCTAAGCATTTTTTGTACAGTGAACCCTCAATTTAACAGACCAATGGGGCGAAGGGGTGTCCATGAATGCCGGAAGTCTGCTAAATCTGCGGGCTCACTATACTGAATTTCCTGTTTTGTCTTAAAAGCCTGCACAAAGGATGGAATGAGATGCCGCCTCTGCATACTGCCAACAAGCTGTGCAACCCTTACCTTGCTCCTTCCTCCACATGGGCCCTTTGAACAAAACAGGAAATGTGGAACATACTGGGAGAACTCCCAGCTTGCTCTGCACTTCCCACTTTGTTAAAAGAGCCCTTGCAGAGGAAGGAGCAAGGTAAGAGATGCACAGTTTTTCTGGGGAGCACACAAGTGGTACTAAACAGTGGACCATTGATTTAACATCTGTTCTTTCCAAAGTTTATTAAATCAAGGTCCATCAAATTGAAGGTCCATTGTATTTGGTTTTTGTACTGAATATTGTGAAGTTGGAATCGTCTTCTAGAAAGAAAGTTATTAATTTGAAGAATACACATCTTGTCTGTTTATTGTTATTGTCCTCATTTACTGTTTTTAACTGTGTAGGAAACCATAAGGTGGAATCACACTGCCACTATCCTCAAACTGATTCTCCCCGTTTACAGTAAATGTGATTTCTGGGAATGCCTATGTGACTCCAACCTGTGCCAGTGGTTACATGTGCTCGTCAGGAGAATCTTCAGAGTTGGAAAGGGCATAGAGCTGCATTTTCTGATAGAGGGAGTGCTGAGTCCAACTTCAGTGGTATGCCTTGCCTAGGAGGAGGTTCTGCAGTAGAGGCTTCCAGTGTCAGGGGAATTCCTCCTCTGAATCCATCTCCTCAGATTCACCTGCCTCACCCCCCCCCCCCAGTGCAGGGGTTCCATTCCCAAGACCAGTGTTTCCCATACTTTTCGACCTGCGGATCCCTTGACCATTGGTGACCATTGGCTGCGACTCCCCATGACATTATGTTGTTGCCTGCCAATTCATATTGCACTGTTTTCCAAGAGGATTCCATGGCACTTCATGGCTCCCCTGGCTGGTTTCTGCAGCACCCATAGGAGTCGTGTCTCCCAGTTTGGAAACCCCTGCCCAAGACCATGACAATGTGGTGCTTAACAGCATATGCCTTCTACTCAACAGACTCTTGGCACAAAGGGAAAGAAGATGCCACAGAAGATGCCTCAGTCTCTAAGGCATCTTCTCTCGTTTTGTGGGGAGTGCTTCCAAATCAACAGTTGTACCTTGTGCTGTGCTGTGCTTTGTAGTGCACATGGTACACTTTGGATCCAACAAGCACCCCAGAAGTAACTTCTCTATGAAATCATCTAATTCCCCTTCAATAAGAGCAGGCCACATGACCCAAGAGCTCCACATGACCCAGGTCAGAACATGGCCCTGCACAAGTCTCACTTTCAGTCTTCACCGCATATAGAAACTACAAGTTAAGCCATTGTGTGACCTACGTGGGCTGTTCACTGGTCCAAGAGCAATAAACAGTGTGCGACCCACTGCCACTCTTCCATAGCAGTGGCGATAATGTGCAACCAAAAAGTAGGGCAGAGCAGGGGAAAGCGTTGGTGTTGCTTTTTAAGTGGTTCAACTTTCAGACATGTTGAGCACAGCGGCTCCTATTTACTTCAAGCCTTTGGAACCGTCATTGTTAGGCTCACATCTACCCAAATGATCACACTGATTTCTTTACTAATGCACTTGTCTTTCTGTTTACACAGGCAATAACAGTGCCATAATTTGATTCATTGGGGAACTTTTACTAAACAAAGCCTAATGCTTTCAGTAAATAATGACACAGAATAAATTAGCAGAGGGAATTTTAGATACACTTGAGGACCTTGCTACCTAGGAAAAAACGTAACTGAAATCTAGGACACTAACAATTACGGTAATTAAAGTTGCACTTAAGTCGCTGTGTATCACAACAAAGTGGAAAGCTTGGGATTCTGGCTGGGTATTTTTGCAAATCCATTTTGTCTTCCCCCCACCCTCTTCTTAATGAAAAGCATTATTAGATGTTTTCTGAGCAATTTTTCTATTTTCTTTAGAAATCTCTCCTTTGAGAAACCCAAGTGCTTCTTGTATGTTCCTGCACTTTAATAGAAAATATAAAACAGAAAATTAGATCTTTATGCAAACATCCTGTTTTTAAGACCAAAAATAAAAAAAAATCATTTTTAAAAACAGAAACAAAAAAAAACCCTCTAGCTCTAGTGGATCGTACCAATGCCAAAAATAACTGTGCCACCAATGTAAGAAACAACATACATTTTAATGCAACATAATTGGATGCCACCAGCAACATTGTAGGCCCTCCTTGAAAATAAACAAAGTAAATATCTCCATACTGTCGAAAAGGCGTGCAGTCTCCAAACGAAATGGGGAGCCTATTTTAAGAAACAGCTAACAAAAGAGTTGTCCATCTAAGATTTCTCCATTAGCAGAATGAGCTGGCGCAAAGTCTGTGGTCTTAGGGTGACTCCAGCCTCTTTCACATGTGGTAGGATGTGGGGGAAGAGGAAATATATGCATTATTTAACACAAACAAATGGAGAACGTTTCAAACCAGGAATTGCTGTGGTGAGCGAAAGGAGGTCACAGATATAGAAACTGCAATTTAAATAGCCGCAAAGTGTATTGATGTGTAAAAACACTCTATGGAGAGGTGCTCCAACAGTATCACTTGTAAGCCGTTCCTGGGGAAGTACTAGCAGCAGTGTATTCGGCTAAAGCAACTTCCTGGGCGGGAATCACAGCCTGCTAACAGACTTCCTATTTCACAGGGCAAAATGGAATAACATAATCCTGTGCATGTCCAGAAGTAAGTTTCGTTGTGTTCAATAGGGCTTCCTACCAGGCAAGTGCATATAATTTTGCGTATATAAAGTGTGTCACTAATTTTGACATGCAAGAGGACTGGCTACTTTTCAGCCAAGTCTAAAATGGTAGCAGGTTTATTAGGCAAATGCGGCTGACTGACATGAAGGCTCCGAGGCCTAAAGCTCTCGTTTCAAATGGCCTGGCACCAAAGATGGTAACATTCATCCAACACTAATGATTAGTGGTGATAGGTCTACAACTGCCCACACACATTTAGACAAAAGCATCTTTCGTCTCTCATGAAGCTGCCGACTCTACAGCTCCATTAAGAATGAGAAAGAGGGAGAAGGGAAGAAGGGGAGTAGAAACAGAAAATGGTAGAAACGAGGCAGGGATGTGCGGTGTGGGAGCGACAGGCAGAGCCGAAAGGACGGTGAAGTGCGTCGCGTGCGCGTCACAGGGGTGCGTTGTGCCACCGGCCGCGCGTGCCACGCCACCGGCCACCCTGATGCACCGCCACGGCCGCCCGAAATGAAGCCCGAGCTCCACCGTGTCCTGTGCGTGTCTGGTGTCCTGTCCCCAGGTCAAACAACAGGCTCTGATTGGCAGGACGTAGCCTCGACTTTTGCTGCGTCTGTGCTACGTCCGGCCAATCAGAGCCTGTTGTTTGACCTGTCGGCAGGACATCAAACATGCACGGAATGCGGATATGGTGCAGCTCGGACTTCTATGAACAAAAGGTAAGTCGGGAGTCGCCGCCCCGAGTCTCCGCCTCCCTCCCCCTTCCAGTCGCTCCCCCCCTCCGAGTCACCCCCTTTAAAAACTTTTGGCATGGCCTGACCACCATGCCAACACTACTTCCGGGCGCCCACAGCCCCCGAGCTCCAGGCACCCGGAGCTCTAGTTACACCGCTGGTGGCAGGTGAGGCAGCCCCTCCCTGCCGTAGTCCATGGACCAAAGCCACAGTCTAACCCTGAGATTGCACATGCTACCTGCTTACTCAGGTGTAAGCAGGCACCACACACTTGCAATCTCAGGGTTAGGCTGTGGCTTTGGTCCATGGACTATGACAGGGAGGGACTGCCTCACTAGCCGCGCCCGCACTGCATATCCCTGCTGAAAAGCAAGGAAATCATAGCAAGGCTATCAATGCCTCAATAAAAACAAAAATTGCACAAAAAGCAGGTATTTTTGTTGAAACAATGATAAACGCAAAACAAAACCACCTCAAATGAGGGCATTTTCTGCAAACAAGTCTGAATAATTTGGTGACACTGCATTCTGGCAACCATCTTCTCAGATAGCAGTTACCTGAGTGTGGCTTTTTAAAATGAATTTAAGAGAAAGAGGCTGTATACCTTAATATTTTGCTGCAGTAGCTTAATGGGAAAATCACAGTGGGGCCAAAAGAACCATCTAGGAATCAAGCCCCAAAACCCAGGGGGGAAGCCATTCCCATAACTACGGTAAGCATTTGGAGGCAGCGAATTGCTTTAGATTTACTATGTTAAGTATTAAAATGCAACAGCACATTACTATCGCAAAAACAAATTTTGTGAACAGAGATGAACCAAGAAAGCTTTTAGCCCATTTCCTGGGTCATAAACAAAGAGCTTCATATGCAGCTACTGGAAGAAACATAAAGGGTACACTACTATATGATCCTTATTGGATTACTCAGAGGTTTTAGCCAGCAGAAGCTACCTTCATGAGATGTATAAATCATTAAAAATATTTCCCATAGAACAGCAATCAGATTTTTAAGAAGAGACTATCTTGATTCCACAGCAACTTTTCTTTATGGTTCTATAGAGGATTTTTATAGAACACTTTTAAGAAATGATACTTACTTATTAATTACAACTGATTATAAATAATTTACATAATTACATTTGTATCCCACCCTCCCTCCTACAGCAGCATACATGAGGTTATTCCATTTTTTCACCACTCTTCTTCACAGAAACCATTTGAAAGACATGAGACTGCAAGATAGGGACTAGCAAAAAACTGAGCTTCATCACAGCAGAGAGTTTTAAACTCAGGATGGGTTCAGTGGTCCGGTTCTGGTCGAACTCTGTAACCACTACACTACCCTGGCTCTCAGTTCAAGTAGGGAAGCATACTTCTATGCAAAAGAAGTGATTGGGGCTATTCTTTGGGATGATCTGAGGCTGCGCTTTCATCAAGGCTGTAATCCTAAACTCACTTACTTGAGAGTAAGGCCCATTAAACACAACGGGACATACTTCTGAATAAACATGCACAGGATTAACCTGCATGCTTTGTGGAGGGAATAATAGCTGTAATTTTTGGTGCCTAATTTGTGTGGTGCTTATTATCTTTGATTGCCCTTCACGTGATAACTTTCTTCTGACTGACAAGCGCTCCGGTGCCAGAAGCAGTCGCAACGTGCCAGAAAGCACATTTGCAACTTCTTGGGAGTAAGGAATGCCCGCACGGCCACCGGAGGTGGTAGATACGGATCCAGTGGGGGTGGTTTGGCAGGCAAGGGAGGGGGCCATTGGCCTAGCCGGCCCGGGAGGGGACAGGGGATGGCTACCGCCATATCCCCGTCCCCGGCGGGCCAGCTAGGCCATTATACAGCCTCCTCTACTTCCGCTAGCTATTTAGCTGGCGGAAATCCAAGGAGGCTTATCGGGCCGGCCCCGGTTTACAGTCGGGGAAGGGGATGAGCGTCCCCTTCCCCGAGAAGACTGCCGGCTTGCCAGACGACGGGCAGCCCGGGTGCAGGATCTGGTGGGCGGCCCTGGGCCTCTGGCCGGATCCTTAGTCAGGATTGTGCTGTCAGTCAATAAGTCTGTTGAGGGGGTGGGTTGTATGCAGGGCCAGCTTTAAGCCAATTAGACCAATTGCTCCCAATTGGGCCCCACACCTAAGGGGGCCCTGCACTAGGGTGGGTTTGTAACTATTTGCTTTTTAAAGGGAATCTACACATTTTGTTTGCTTACTTGTAAGGCTTACATGTATGCAACTTTATATTAAAATGTGCTTAGATCAATTTGGTCCATTAACTCACATGCACTTTTTAAGCGCACATTTTCATCATTTTCCATTCTACCATAGAGATATAAATAAAATGTATTATAGACTTTATATCGTCTATGAGCTGGTTAGATGTAAGAAGGTTTAGGAGCAGGTTTTATTATTCTGAGTGACAAAATGTCCTTTGTTACAACTATGGGTTCGGGTTCAGTGCTGAGTGATGCTGAAACTGAAATTGACGCTATGGCTTAACGCAGTGGTGTTGCTATGCAGTCCCCGTGACATCACTACTGGAAGTTACATTACCGCCACCGCTGCTGCACATTCCGATGGAGGTGCACAGGATTGGGCCAAACCCATCGCCAGGTGGCGATGTGGGCCAGGTGGGCAGGTAGGCCAAACCCATCGCCACTGCTCCCTCTGCCAAAACGGAGTGGTTGTCACCACTGCCCATTTTGTCACCCCCGCGTGTCGCCCTGGGTGGACTGCCCCCCCCCAGCAACACCACTGGCCCAACTCTACTACTCAACAATTGGGCATAAATTCCACACGTTCTTACCCAGGCTGAGGAGCAGTCAATTAGAATAAAGGGTATGCCTTTTGGTATCACTCTGCTAACTGAGCTAAGAGGCACCTTTTAAATCTCTTATATTTAGCAGGGAGAGAGCAACTATTGCTATCTACAGCATCTTTTACAGTGGCTGTTTTGCTGATCTCCCCCTGCATCTTTTTTAGATTGTGAGTCCTCTATGACAGAGTCATCTCTTCACTTATTTTGTTGTATAAACTATTTTGTGAATCTTTGTTGAAAAGCAGTCTATCAATCTTGAATAATAACAATAATGTGCAATTATGCTTGTGATACCTCCATTTAATTTATTGTCCACATTTGAATGCAGCCTTTCCTCCATTTCCAAGGAACTTAGGGCTCCCCCCCCTGATCCTCCCAGCAACCCTGTGAGGTTGACTAGGCTGAGACAGAGAGTGACTTGCTGAAGGTCACCCAGTCAGTGTCATGGCTGAGCAGATATTAATACTTAGCATAGTGATGGAGCAGCCCAGTGGCAATATTGGGTTGTATCCTAATTTTAGATAGTCACAACTAAGAAAGTTAGGCTGCAACCCTATGCACACTTACCTAAACAGACATGCATGTCTAAACAGACATGCATGGAATTGTGCTTGTTAGTCATAACTAAATACCATTGAGGTACAATCCTATGCACACTTACACCTGAGAGTAAGTCCCATTGAATACAGTGAAACTCACTTCTGAGTCAATACGTATAAGATTGTGCTGTTGGTTATATCTATAAGGCAGTGATGTAGACTTGAGTCTATTGACTCGGACTTGAGTCGGACTCAAGTCGCATCAATGACTTGACTCGGACTTGACTCGGCGATTGTAAATTACTCGAAAGACTCGACTCGAGACTTGGAGTCTTTTACGACAAGTCCAATTTTATTCAGGTTTAAACCCATTTCCCCCATTAAATAGATAGGGACTTGCAACTTACAACCAAAGACTCAGGACTAGGGGGGCAAAGACTTGGGACTTGACTTGAGACTTGGACCCAGAGACTTAGGACTTGACTTGAGACTTGGAGTCAGAGACTTGATTCACATCCCTGCTATAAGGTGTCCTCTTATATTTAGTGGGGGGAGAGCAACACCTCATCACCCCAGTATGGCATCTTTTCCAGTGGCTGTTGCTGGTGTCTCTTCTGCATCTTTTTTAAGATTGTGAGCCCTTTGGGGACAGAGAACCATTTATTTATTTATTTATTTATTTATTTAGTTAGTTAGTTAGTTAGTTAGTTAGTTATGTAAACCACTTTGTGAACTAGTTTTTGTTGAAAAGCAGTATATGCATAGTCTTAATAATAATGTCGAACTAAACTTCGGATACAACTGATTATGCAGCGGCCCATAACACTTTGCGTTATGCCCTTCCAATAGTACTGTGTTCTGTTTAACATTCAACTATGTTGCTCTTCCACTCCCTCCCTCCAAGCAACTGACAACTCCAGTCTAGAGTCTAGCAGCATACTACGTCACATCTGAGAACCCTCTTTTTTCAAAAGCATGCTAGCAAATGGACATAGAAATCAAGATAACACCTTCCTTTGTACAGCGTTCCTGGTTAATTAAAATGAGCTGTTTAAAGCTGTTCTTGAGAGCAAAGAGCTGCTGAACGGCTCTGAAGATGGGAAAAACACTGCCTCTTTGCAATTGGTTGAGTTGTGCTCTCTCAGGGTTTTATATACCGTAGTTTTTACATCTTTGTACTCACAACATTTCACAGTGCTTCTCCACAGACACTGTTTGCAAAACGGCAACATTACAAATGGATATACCATTATGCATTCAATAATAGCCTTGAACATTGAAGCCTGTTTAAGTGAGCATGAAAAAAAAGGAAAGAAAACATCAAAGTCAGCTTCTACCTTCTGAAGAGTGGATGTCAAGAGTCAAGACAGAGGGGAAAAAATCATTCCCATCTACAGCATGGTGGGCTAGAAGGCTTAATTAATGTGCACAAAACACTTTGAAGCCTTTAAATGGAGAGGGCTTTATCATTATCAAGCGTATGACGATGGTAAGCCTGAAAGTGTTGGATGAAATATCAATTTTACATCACCTAGGGAGAAGATATGATTCTTAAGTGGCTCGTTTACTCATTACTCTAAATGCAGAACAAGAAGATTAGTGTCTTCCTCTACTCACATTAGGGCATGGCAACAAATGGAACACAAATGAATGCCGAATACCTGAAATTATTTGCAACTGCCTTGCATGTTGCTCTAAGTCTGAATTAAAACCTATAGTTTAGGGCTGTGGTGTTAAAAATGATGGGGGACACCCAGACTAATGTTTCCAAGAAAGGAAACTCTCTCTGAGAATGGAAGGAGGGCTCCACTTGCAGAAACAGCACACAGCCTTTGCGCAAGTAGAATGCTCCTTCCATTCTCAGAGAGTGTTTCCTTTCTTGGAAACATTAGTCTGGGTGCTTTCATTCACAGAGTGCACTTCCATTGCACTTCCATTGTATAAAATAGTTTATACATTCCATTGTATGGCTCAAGATGCCACCCTATGGGTCAGGGTACACATTTGCCACACTGGGGGCCTACGTGCATGGTGGTGAACTGTGCATGCACTCAGTACATGTACATAGTAACATGCACCACAGTCTCTACCTAATACACCTATATATGCACATGCCCAATTTGGGCAATTTCCTCCATTTTTCAGGGGAAATGATTGTGTAAATCAGCCAAAGTGCATATGGATATTATAGCCTCAGCACTCATGCCATATGACATCTTGTACTTGGGGGAGGATGTATGGTAAGGATATGAAGTGGACATATATATCGGAGGCTAGAGTCATGGGTATCCAGACAAGTCAAGGAATGAAACCCCCACAGTGTCAACAGCTGAGTAGAGGAACTCATTCTTGGAAAAAGCCCAATCGTGATGTTCTTTATAAAGTCATTTTCACCAGCAGACTGTGTAATAGTATGTGTTGCTCTGTGTGGTTGCCACCACCAGGCAGCAGCCAAGAGCAGAAAATGGTGATGTTATTTACCCCGGTATGCTCTAATAAACACATGAGTCCAGATATGGATGAAAAGGGTCACTTTATTGAAAATACAGGAAAGCAAGAGCATAAGTAAAGAGGAGATCTACAGGCTGGGGTCAGGGTGCTACATGAGCACATGAGAAGCGCTGATACAGGGGCATACATCCTAAGGACTGCCCGGGCGGAGTTACAACCCTGACTCCGAGTCATCGCCGCTCTTCTGAGGAAGCCGGCTGATCCACGCCGACCCCTAGTGGGCCAGGGCAGCAGGAACCGCTGCACCGCACCGAGCCAGCGGGAACCTAGGGCAGCTCACGTGATCCCAGCCAAGGCCCCCCCCACAGGTCCCCACACCAGAGGGCAACTGGGAGATGGATGGTGGGGGGGTGTATCCCTTAACCTTGCTGCCCTCGAGTTCACTCCATCAGCCCAGCTTCCAGCCTTCTTACCCATGACCCCCAGTCAATTAGTGACCGGTTAGAGAAAGAGATGACATAGCCCCCAATACAGTCAGAGGTAGTCGCAAAAACTACACACCTAGGCCAATCATGTGTGCAGAAAAATTCCTACCCAGCCCCCGAACAGGGCGGCCAGAATAGCCCAGACTGTAACCTAGGGAGGGCGGGTGGGTTAACCGTTGCTGCGCTCAAGGAAACAGGAAGAAGTGTGGCATGGAGCCAACCTAAAAGGCATTGGCTCCGCCCACACTCCTCCCCCAGAGTCAGGGGGCATCATCACCCCCACCCCTCATGTGTCTCCAGGGCGACCAGGTAAACCACAAGCATTGCCTGAGGGGATGTTCGGCATAACCTATGAATGCTTCTAGAAGCCCAAAGGGAGAAAGACTAGAGAAATAAATGCCATCCACCCCCACCCAAACTCCAGCCCAGCTTCCAGTTTCATTTGGCATTTCAGTCATTTTATGGGAAGAGGACAACATGCTGCATGCAATCAAAGAGAGTGAAGCTTGTCATAATGTGCTGGCTTTGGATGGGCAAAGGATATGACAATTTAACTAGATTTTCATTCAACACAACCTAAGGAATGTTTTGTGTGGGATTGCATTTTCTGTACTGTCTGCTTTTGCATTGACAATGTAGTGATGGGCAGCGCAATCCAGCGCAACTAGCTACCGGTGGAGCAACGGCTCTGCCAGTGCCATGTGTCATAAACGTGACATAAAGCACGTTTTCAACACCTGGCAAGTAAGCGACATCAGCGGAGAGGCCAGGGCTGCTCACTCCACTCTGGACCGCAGCCAGCGCTGGTGGATGCCAGTAAGTCCTGCGCTGGTTGGGGCAGGGGCATGGAGAGGGCGGACCGGGGTGGGAAGGGTGATTGGCCAGCCAAACCAGGGATGGGGAAGGGGTCATTGGTGGCGTGCTCCACCGAATCCTATCCCCAGTCCCGGGCCTGGCCTGCCTTACACCGGATTTACATTTACACTTAAGAATCATATCTTCTCCCTAGGTGATGCAAAACTGATATTTCATCCAACAATTTCAGGCTTACCATCGTCATACGCTTGATAATGATAAAGCCGATAATTATTTTTACTGGCTCCTCGGATTTGCGCCAGACATTTTGCTGGCACACATCAAAGGTGGCCCATTGGGCCTACTGGGCTCTACCCGAGGGAAAGGGACAAACACCCCTTTGGGCCCAATCCTGTCTAGGATGCATCGGTCGCCCTAGGTGCATTGCCACCACATTCTAGACAGGATTGTGCTGTTATACACATAGTTTATAATTTGCAAAATATGTTCATCAAAAAGCATTTTCTGTACTGTCTATGCCAGCGTTTCTCAAACTGGTGTTTCTCAAGCATTTGGGGTTGCAATCTGGGGAAAAATGCGAGGAAAGGGGGTTTCATTCTTACCGGGGCCTCTGGAGTGTGTGGGAGGCCTGCAGACCCCTTCACAGGTCTCTCCGATCTTCAGATCACCACTCCACAGCAATTTACAACCACTTCCAGTTTTCGCAAAAACCGCGAAAGTAAAGGAGATTTGCTTCGAATTAAATATGACTCCCACCGAGAAGCAAACTTTGTTGTCATCACAACTGAATTCTTACAATCTATCCATTTGACTAGGTTTTCCTTTTTGGTATCACTCATTTTAGAATATTCTCCTACAAACCTATCCCCAATATTTTTTAAAGTTCTTTTTGGCGTGTGTGTGTGTGTGTGTGTGTGTGTGTGTGAATAAATAATGCAGAGGTATTCAAACAGAAAGATGCTGTGCCCCATTGTCATTGGAAACCTTAGAGACTCACTGCTGTAGCTGAAGAGACAGAAGTTTCTTTTTGTTATGAAAAATGTTTTTTTTTTTGGTGAAGAACAAAGCAGAGAAGAGAAAGTAACTGCTACAGAATACTTGATGGGCACTTTAATCTTCTATTAATATGCAAATTTTGTTCTTTAGAACCCCTGGTAAAGATTTTTTTTCCATCAGGCTATTTGAAAATAGTCCTATTCTCCCAAAGGTCCTCCTTGCTTGTGTCTAAGTGAAATACTGTTTCTATGCTAATTCCCAAGGTCCTCTGGTATGCATCATTTTCATTTGAAATTATGTGGAGTTTATTGAACCGCATTTGTAAAACATTCCACAGTTGATTTCCTTCTAAAGATCTCCTTTAATAGAACAGAGTCCCCTGTTGATCTGTGTCGCATGAGGGTGTTAAAGGAAATCATCTCAGACAACAAGAATAGAAATAAGGAAAGCATGTAAAGAAATTTGGGTATCAGCTACCGACAAAAAAAAAAATAAAGAAAAGAAGAAGAGTTATTTTAGCTTCATAATCAACTTAGGACTGATATTGTTGGGGTGTCTGGTAAACATCCAGGAGATATTTCTCCTAGTAATATGTCCTTTCATAAATGCTACCCCAGGAGTAAATATAGAAGAAAGCAGAGCTGTGTATAATATCCTTACCAGTGTCTGTTCTAAATCACATTTCCTTTTAGTAATATACCTATCCTGAAAATGCCACCCTGGAGTAAAAAAAATATATCAAAAGAACAGAAACACATGAAATGGAAACTTTTCTGTATACTGTATAAGCTTTCTGTGCGGGCCATCTCGGGATCTTTGTTCAGTAAGCCAGACATTCTCTTCCCATTCATTACTTTTTATTATGTGTTTTTTCCACATTATTCCAATAAAGTAGTGACTAGGTCCATGCACAGTGTATATGTTTCTATGAAATCCCCCAGCTTTCATTTAAAAATGCAGATGAAGAAAATAATCAGATTTGTCTTGGGGAGAGTTCAGTGTTTCAAATGATAAACTTTTTTTTTTACCTGTGCACCCCCCCCCCCCAATAAAGCATGCCACACCGAGGTCTGGGTTAAGGGCCACTTTATTAAACTATTTAACATAATAACAATAACATCTGCAGCAGAACTCTAACTAGCTTCTCTCCCAGCGTGCTGGCTTCTAGGATGGGGAAAACGGTCCCTAGCCGTCTACCTACCCCGCGATCTAATTGGGCATGACATTCTGGCTCAAGCCCAGCTCTGTCCATGACCATGCTGGTCTATCACTGCCAACCCCTAAGGGTTGAGGCAGCTGGGTAGCACAGACCTCCCCAGGAACTCCTTAAGGTGGTCTTTGCTACACCAGCCCTAGGGTTTGCCAGCCAGCCTCACCAACCCGGGTAGGCATCGTCTGCGCGGTTCTGGCTCACCCTCTGGCCTTGCACACCTTAGGATGTATACCAAGGTCCCTCCCTGGCTACCCTACCCGCATGCTACCTGCCATAAGTGACCGGGTAATTTAATTTAAATACCTCCCACTCACAGAGCAGTTTGGGGTAGGCGAAAAACCCTCAGCCAACAGCCAATCAGGCTGAGAGAAAAAATCCCTACCTGGCCCCCTGAAGGACAGCCAGCTAGTCTCAAACTGCAACCGGGAGGGAGGGGGGGCTTCGGATCCCTGGGCGTGTCTGAGGGGAAAGCCGTTGCAAGCTGGCATTTCCCCTTAGTCCCGCCCTGGCCCCACCCGGCAGCCAATCGCCTGCCGAGGACCTCAGCCCTCGTTCCGGCAAGCGCGGGCAGGGCTTAGGTAAACACGCCGACCCGTCGAGGGGGGGGTCAGCGTCATTATCTGCTACCTACTTTTTCACCCTATTCTACATGGCAGAAACATTTAATTACAGGTTTTTTGGGGGGTGTGTTTTTTCCCCTTCCTTCAGGGCCTCAGCCGGGCCTCAGACCCAGCATTGCTAGGTCTATTAAAACTTGGAGTTGCTTTGCACAGTGTGCAAATGTTAAGAATTCTTACTGTAAAGTGCATTTAGAGTCTTTGACTAGGACTAAGTAGTCCTATAGTCAACCCCCCCCCCACTGACATGAACTTCACTGAGTAACCTCGGAGCAGTCTCTCTCTCTCTCTCTCTCTCTCTCTCTCTCTCTCTCTCTTCCTCTCTCTCTCTCAGCATAATGTACTTTACAAGATTGCTGTGAGGGCAGTGGCAGCCCATGTAGCAAGATGTACTGGTCAACTCATGTGATAGATGGGTACAAGCCATTCCTATGGCCATCGGTCATCTCTGTTAACCGTCTCTCCAGGACACTGATATGTCCTATTTACCGTATTTATCAGCGTATAAGACGCACTGGCATATAAGGCGGACCTTCCTTTTGGCCCTGGCTTTCAAGAAAAAAATATTTAAAGCATTTTGGGGCCACTTGGCCACTTACTGCTTGGCTGCTTAATTAGCTAATTTACATAAATTGCACAAAAATACCAGGATCTCTTTTAAAACACACAGCAATGAGACACATGAACAAAATGCACCAAAACATAAATCCCAAGTACAAAAAAAAAACCCAGACTCAACTCTTTTCCCCCCAACCCACCTATGCACAGTTTCCAAAGTAAAAAAACATTTACCCCAAGTACAACCCCCCCAGACTCTACTCTTTTTCCCCCAACCCACCCATGCACAGTTTCCAAAGTAAACAACATAAATTCAAGTACAAAAAACCCCAGACTCAACTCTTTTCCCCCACCCATGCAGTTTCCAAAGTAAACAACATAAAAGTACAAAAAAAACCCAGACTCAACTCTTACCCCACCCCACCTATGCACAGTTTCCAAAGCCTCCCCAACTAGGCCCAGTTCAGAAGCTTACCCAAGCTGCATTCATTCACCATCTGAGGAGAGCTGGGAAGACCACTCCCTCTGCAGCTCAGCAGAACTGAACTGAGGAGCACAGCGCCCTCTGCTGGCTGCTGAGAAGCTCAACTCATGCACGTGCATAAATTAAACCCGACAAACAGCTGTAGATCGGATAGATTAGTTAGGGAAGAAAGCATAAGGGAGCTCTCCGGCTCCGGAAAAACGCGGTAAGCCCAAAAATGCTTTAAAACGGGTGGGGGGAAGGGATTTTTTTAGTATTGGCATATAAGACGCACCCTACTATTTTGGGTCACAAATTTAGACAAAAAAGTGCGTCTTATACGCCGATAAATACGGTATGTGCTGCCACCACAGTCATTGCTCCCTCCTCCAGTTCAACTCACTCCTCTCTGCCTTTTCAAAAGGCGCAGACCAAGGAGCAGAACAAGAAGGAAGTGAGGAGTAGGGTGGTGTGGGCCGGCACTCATAGCTCCACCTCAGGCACTGCTGGGATGAGAACGCGGTGAGAATACAATGAAGAGAGAACCTTGGATACTGCCTGAACTCCTGGGAGGCCAAGAAGAACAACAACAGTATAATGTAATATTATAATAGTGCTCCATGAAGAAGAAAATCACTTCCCCAATGAATTTCTTGCAGGAACACAAAGAAACCTCGTGCTCACGGGCAATGATATACAGTATTTTCCAAGTTGTGATTTATTTCTAAAATATATCTTAAGGACCATTAAGGAACATTGACACCTCATGCCTGCATTACTTTTTTTCTTATCTACTCCTTTTACTATTTGCATCACAATGTGACATGACGAGTTTGGCTGATCACACACAATGCATGTTTGAAAGAAATTGAACCTGCTAATTTCCCAATCCTACATATGTAAGTCAGTCTACTGAACACTTCAATGAGACTTGCTTTCTCGTACATTTGCTTAGGATCACATCTCAAGAATGGCAGCATCTGCTGTCTACCGACCACGTGATTCCACAATTACTGAAAATCTAGCATTTCAGCATAGAGATATCATAACACTGGAGCTGTTACAACTTTAATAAATCCAATGTGCAAGACACATGTGAAGACCTCATCAAAGAAACTGAGTCTCATACTTGATGAGGACTATAAAATTCAAAGAACTATTTCCAGATTCCCCCCCCCCATTTGAAGCCTTCAAACTTTGTCTTTGAAGGAATCACCAGAAATAGACTCCCCACAGGGTAACAACCCAAGCTGGAAAAGACCTTTGACAGAACATAAGAAGTGCCTCAAAATAAATATATAACAGTGAACACCTTCCTTGGATCAGTAAAATATATGGGTGTTATGCACATAGAGTACTTCATGAAACAACAGAGTGGATTGATCTGCTTTCCATGACATATGATCAATTAAGAGCTAACTATGAATGAAAAGAAACTATCCTAATAATCAGAACTGGATTCATATGGAAACATTATGATGCATTACAATAGCCTGCTGCCTTTTTACGCTCTGTGAGGGAATTTGCATTGCACTTAAAAATATAGGCATAGAAGATCAAGGAAATGTTTATGCTGAAATAAAGATGGAACTGATAAAACACTGGCTTCTTAATTGTTCTAACATCACCCAATTGATGTTTAAAAAGTGAGGAAGCTGTCCTCACTTATAATAACTCCTCATAGCATAAATAAGAATTCTGCATAAGCCTGCATGCTCTTTCATCAATATATGGCCCAGTAAATAGTATTCAAGCAGAATTCTTATTCACACTAACAAATATTCAATAGTTATTGTAGCCCTGTTTCAAAATTATTTCAACCATGTGAAAGGGAATCCTCCTCCGGCTGTTTGGAATTTCAACTATTCACCAGCATTCTAAAAGGTCAGAAATACAAGAAAAGGTTTCTAGGCTCTTGAGGTGTGTTCTCTCACAGAAAGAGGGGAAGAGCCACCACACTGAACTGCCATTCCTACATCCATGTTGACACCCCAGAAGAACACTATGGTTGATGGTGTCAAAAGCCGCTGAGAGGTCCAACAGGACCAATAGGGATGCACTCCTGTCCATTCCCTGGTGAAGGTCACCCACTGAGGCGACCGAGGCTGTCTTCTTCCCAAAGCCCAGCCTGAAGCCTGACTGAAAAGGATCCAGATAATCCTTTTCATCCAGGACTCTCTGGAGCTGAGACGTCACCACCTGCTTGATCACCTAGCCCAGAAAAGGGAGGTTTGACGCTGTCCAGAAATTATCCAAAATGGTGGGATTTAGGGGGGGCTTTTTCAGGAGGGGTTGAACCCCCCCATTTCATGGTACAGGCAGCACTGCCTCTCTCAAGGATGAATCAGCCACCCTCCCCACCAACACAGCCAAGCCTCCGGTGGCTGATTCTATAAGCCAAGCTGGGCAAGGGTCAAGTGGATATGCAGACAGCCTCACATTCCAGAGAATCCTGTCCACATCCTCAGGCTGTATAAGCTGAAAACAATCCCAAACAATAGGACCAACAGATGCCGAGGGGACATCAACAGATACTGTCAATATGGACTCCAAGTCATGGCAGATGCGAACAATTTTATCCGCAACGTGCCTAGCAAAATCATCACAGCGAGCCACCGTGCAAATATAAAATCTGACATTTTCATGTTGTTTTCCATCACTTATTTAAAGCTAAGTGGTGATCGCTTTTCCTGGCTATATGGTAATAACTCTAAATCTATGCACAATCATCTAGAAGTCAGTCAACATTACTTATTCTGAAATAAATTACTGTCCTCTTCCCTCTCCAACTGGTTCAAGATCTGAGTTGTTCCTGCTGAAATGCGCTATATTGTAAGCGTGATATTTTAGGAAAAAAATGATCACCTACAGGTCCTTCATGGCATGAATTTTACTTTCCTGGCTTCCTAAGATGACTATATTAAGGGAAACATTTTAAAACCAGATTGATGTATTGAATAACACACCATGTATGTCACCATGATGAACACCTGATCTGATAGCGCACCCTGAGGTAAAACACTCTTAGGCCTATGCCTTGAGGCCTGAATAATTACATCAAGTTATTCTGGAGATTCAGCAGGAAATTATCACTTTTAAATTTGGTTAACAAATCATTACTATTAATTTTTTTTATGGATCAGAAAACATGGTGTGAAAAAGTTACAGTAAAAATAAATCCTTCGTATTATAATTATACACTACATGGAGAGCTACTAAGATTAACAGTTGAGACTGTTTCACTTCCTTAAAATAAATACAAGCAGAATATGCCATGTCAATGTTAATGGCACTGTCAGACATCATATTTTTAACACTGTACATGCACATCTGACTGTATTGTATGAAGGAAGATGAATAGTGATGGGTTATTCAGAGTGCCCTACTAGTGCATTCTTCACAACCCTTTCAGGACTGGAGAACTTTTCCCAATATTTCTCTAGAAAAAAAAAACACATGCACTGAAGTAATGTCAGGATATCTCAGAGTTTACCTCTGCTCTCCTTTCTCAAGGGGAAATAGGCATGCAGTAAATAGACAAGTCTGTGAAGGTATAGAATGAATGGATGCCCCAATTCTGGTCTCACTAATAAAGAATTCAGGAGTAAGGGTAATCAGTCCTGCTCCTTCCTCATTTTAACTCCTCTCTGAGAGCTGCACTACATTTTACACTCAACATGACAGCAACCTGGCTCCTTCTGTTAAAAATTCTGAATGCCAGTTGCCAGGAAACAAAAGCAGGAAAGAGTGTTTTGTTTTCATCTCCTGCCTGCGGACTTCTCAGAGGCATCTGGTTAGCCACTGTGGGGAACAGGATGCTGGACTAGATGGGCTACTGCTCTGATCTAGAAGGGCTCGCTGCTCTTCTGATGTTCTTATGATCACAACCCACAGGCAGAGGAAGTTGGAAAGGATCACAGTCAAACATGCAGGGATGAAGGAGCCACTGGCTGCTCCTGTGTCTCTTTCTGCTTATTAAAGTTGAGGAGACTTCAGAGTTGATTAGTCTTCAGAACTGATTAATTAACAGAGCCAAGTTCTGAGCATTTGGTGAGATGCATTTGGTAATATGTAGCTCAGCTTTCAGATCCATTCCACACATTACCAGCCCAATCCTGTGTAACTCATGCACCGGTGTAACAGTTTGGACATAAGACGGATGCCAGCACAACTCCGCCGGTGCAGGGAGCATTCCGGGGGCGTTCATTCCGGGGGCGTTGGATGCAGGTGGAGTTGCACAAGCATCCAAACTGCATCCGAACTGTGCCTGCACGGCATCCGAGGAGGGTTAAGCTGGTGTCCTTCCTGTGTCCGTCGGCGTACAGCAAGTTACACTGACATAAATGCACGTACTCGGGGGGGATCTACTGTTACACCGGTACATAAGTTACACAGGATTGCTCCCTACATTGGTTCGTTCTATATACACGAAATATGTGTTAAGCCGGCATCTAAAAATGTAGAGTATGAATGCGATATAAGCCTGTAATCATGTATATAATCATGTGTATCATACAGGTACATTCATCTAGGTGTCATGACTGACTGTCAAAATCTCCCTGTTGAATGGACACGGGCAGCACAATTCTTTTCAGCATTGATGCAGCATGGGCGCCAGGCCCATGCTGTATCCAGTGCTGGAGAGGAGCAGGCTGGGGGTCTCCTCAGAGTAAGGGAACATTCATCCCCTTCCCCTCGAGTAACACCCCAGCCTTCACTATGGGGCTACTCAGGTCAGTGCCGCCTAATTTGGTGGTGCTGACCTGAGAAGCCCAGTGTCGGGGCTGGAGGCCTGGGAGGCAGGATAGGATATGGCTTCTGATAAGGATGGTCATCCCATCCCCTCCCAGGGCTGATCCACCCCCTCTCAGCCCTCCCCCACCACATTACGCCCTCTTCCAGTCCCCTTCTCGCCCTCCCTCAGCCTCTGCAGAACTCACCTGCTCTGTGGTACAGGGTGTGGTACAGGACACGGCAGCAGAGTGACAGCACTGGCCCTGGTGTGACCTACTTTCCAGGTGTCACAAACATGCTTTATGACACATTTGCAACACCCAGTGCCAGCTCTGAACCCCAGCGCCAGTGCTCCCGGCCAATAGGGTTGCGCCGACGGTGGTGAACCCAGGTTGCTCTCTTCGTAATGTGTGAAATGGATCCAGCCTGCTGCACAATACGACGTCTGTGCCCCATTCATATCAGTCAATATGAAAGATAGCTAAGTAGATTGATACATTATTAATTATTATTATTATTATTATTATTATTATTATTATTATTATTATTAACAACAGTATTTATATACCGCTTTTCAACAAAAAGTTCACAAAGCGGTTTACAGACAAAATCAAATGATTAAATGGTTCCATATCCCAAAAGGGCTCACAACCTAAAAAAAGATGCAGAACACCACCTGCAAACAGCCACCAGAAAAGACACTGTGCTGGGATGAAAGGAGAGCAGTTACTCTCCCCCTACTAAATAAAAGAGGAGCACCAATTGAAAAAGTGCCTCTTGCCCAGTTAGCAAGGGTAACTTTCATATCACACATTTGGTTCAACAGACTTTGCAATGCACAATGTTGTGAGGATCAAGCCTGGTGTATTTGAACATATGAATTAGTAGTCACTAGTGGTGGATCCTTAAAGGGGGGGGGGGCACCATTTACTGATATAATACCAACAAAGCTGTTCCTCTTTTATCCTGAAGAAGCAGATGTGGATCTGTTTGTATGTGAGATGCCAAGGCTCTCTGAGTGATTATAAAGTACATATGCCTGTTGCACATGAATTCTTTGACATACATACATTTAGAACAATAATGGCACCGGTCCTAGAAGTATTAGGAAATTGAATGTGCGCCTGTGGATCAAGAAAGAAATGCAAACCAAAGTAAATGGGAAGCATCCCCTGAACAGGAGGGGTCTCACTAACCTCAAAATGTTCCATTCTTCTATTTTGTTTTTAAGAGGATGTTTTCCTTTTAATGTTTCAAATTTAATAAAGCCCCAAAGAGTATAGAGTAGACCATGGAGAAGCAGACTGGAATTTTCTTTGAGTGATTCATACTTCCATTTTTTTATTCTTCTCTTCCAAGCTCAGATCCTTCACTCTATATACACTGCTCTATAATCTTTCTGCTGTATCAATGCTAGTAATGAGATCATTCATACTGTTGTCAGACTGGAAGGCACTCAAACGGTCCTTTAGCCCACCAACGCAGCATATTCCATATACCACACTCGCAATTGATTAGTCTAAAATAATCTAGTATTCTAGTTCATAGTTTTCAACATTAGCAGTCCAGGGTGCATTTTTATGGGGCTCACTTTTATGTTTCTACCATCTCTATGTGTACTGTAGTAGCCCTCAGAAAGACTACACAGTTTGGAGAAAAGTCCTTTCTTCTGTGCCCAATTTAAACTCATTGCAGCTTTTGCCAATGGGGGGGGGAGAGAAAGGAGCTCTCCACTGCTGCTAGGGTATGGTAAAGGATTCGTTCACGGATGGAAGGCTGGTAGGGAGGGTACTTGAAGGACGAGAGAGCTAGCCAAGGCATTTACGGAGCCTTGAAATGAGCCAGTAAATAATCCTCATTTTTTGGAGAAAAGATCAGATCATTTTTTAATCGTTTGGAGAATCGCATCCAACTCACTCATCTTGACTTCCAAGTAAATATGTTTAGCACGGGGATGTTATGTTAGCCAATCAAACCATGTGATGATAAGACATCTGGATTGGTAAGCAGGAGGCCCTACATTTGAGAATGGGCAAATGAGGATTCTTGAAAAATATAGCAGACACTTTATGTATTTACACAATTTTCTCACCTCCCTTCAGTTTAAAAAATGCTGCGTGTTCTTGCTTAAACAGGCTGAAATTGTGTTCTGGAAGCCTCTTCTGGGTCGTGTGACTATGGATCTATTTTGGGAGAGGGAGGGGGAATTTCGCGACCCGGAAGAGGCTTCCAGAGTGTAATTTCAGCCTGTTTAAGCAAGAACACGCAGCGGTTTGCTTCTAAAAGGTTTTTAAAAAACCACATTTTTTTTACATTTTTCCCCTTTTTACAGCATTTTTAAGGTGGACTTCACGGGTCCTGGATGCATGGTGAGTCAAATCTGCAGATCCCGAACCTGAGGATAGAAAGGATCCACTGTAGTCCATTAGGACCACAGAATTGTTTTTGGCCCATCTATAGACAATATACACTAACTTTCCTTGAACTGCTCACTTTGCTTGATCAGCTCCGAGGTACTGTAAGTTGAATCATACAAATTTGTGCATGATATGGAGAAAGTAGAAAGTTCCTCTGTTCCAGTGTCAGCACATAATTAATTCCATGACACATAATTTGCTACTGCGAGGTATGGTGATGGCCGCAGAGGCGTCGATAGGGGGGCAGGGGGCCACCGTTCCAGGTGACATGTGGGGGTGTCAAAGCAGCGGGGGGATCAGGAGCGGTGACACGAAAAGCGGGCAGGTGGCAGAGAGAAGTTGGGCCCTCCTGCCTGTCCTGCACCTAGGAAGCCGTTTGTGCAGCAGCGGTGGTGACGTCACTTCCGGTGGTGACGTCGCGGGGGGGGCACATAGCAACGCCACTGGATGGCCGCTAGCCTTGATGAGTTTAAAGGGGGACTTGACAAACTCATGGAGGACCAATCCACTAATGGGCTACTAGACATTATATGTTACATGCTACATCCAGGTTCAGAGGCAGTATGCCTTTGGATATCAGCTTCAAGGAAGCAAAAACTGGACAGGGCGGTTGCCTTCACTTCCTGCTTGTGGGTTTTCCCAGAGGCACCTTCTTGGTCACTGGTGTAACAGGAACTAAATGTACCTTTCACCTGATCCAGCAGGGCTTTTCTCATGTTAACTGAGGAAATCTCCAGGCCAAGTTGATAATTTGCTAGTTCCATATATAAAACAAACCAGGAAAATATTTCTTCTAGAATTGTGCTTTCTGTCGTTTCTGTACTATACCTGTCAGAAACCAAAATGTAATTACCCTACCCTTGCTGACAGATAGCAAAAACAAATGTTTACAGTCAAGGTATATATTGTCAAATGAAAAAAAGAGCAAAATTGCTACATGTAGACAAAGATGATCTGCTGCTGAATTATGACAGCGTCGCAGTCCTGAACATAAGTCATTCCACGAAACAGAGTTGTGTTAATTATTTCTGTAGCGGCTTTTTGAGTACGTGGCTTCCCAGGCTAATTTCATTTGCCCTTATCAATTTGGCATTTTCCTTAATTTTACAATGAGAAAATTATTCAGTCAATCTGAGCAGCCTTTTTTGTTCTTTTTGGTATTGTGAAAAATGTTTTCCATCGAGGTGCAATTAATTAAGGTAAAATTAAGTTAAAACCCCAGGAAAAAATCTCAAGGAGGTCACTGTCAAGAGCATACTTCATGGATGATTGAAAACTCTCTTTGCATAAAGTGTAAACTGCATAATCCATTGAAACTGGAAGCCTGGAGTCAGTTATTTGCAAAATCTATGGAACAATAGCTCCACAGAGTTTACCACAACAAGTCCTTAAACAGGCAAGAGAACAGTGTACTAAAGAACGTATAAGAACTGAGTAATTAAAGACGACAAAATTTCATCATAGCAAAATGTAATCTAATCTTATTGCATACATAATCCCAAATGCTTCCAATTTTGCAAACTATCATGGACCAATCCTCCATAGTCTAAAATCTTCCCATCCCATGTTTCCTTCCATTTTCTTTCTTCCCTTTTCTTGCTTTGGTACACCTTAATTCACTTCAAGGGGAAACAATCCACTTTACAATCTATCCCTTAATCATGAACAGACAGTGGATTGAACAAATGGCACATAGGGCGCAATCCAAACCTACTTAGGCTGCCGTTGTAACCAGCAGCCCAGCGAAAACGGGAGGCCCCAGAATGAAAAGGGGATTCAAATCCCCTTTGAATTCCCCTTTTGGAGGGGATTTGAATCCCCTTTCCGTTCTGGGTCCTACCGTTTTCACTGGGCCGCTGGTTACAATGGTTTCCTAAGTAGGTTTGGATTGCGCCCATAATGAACTAAATATAATCCTGTATAACAATAAAACCATATATAGAAGACAAGTGACATTCTGTCTCTTTGCAGTGTGGCAACTGCCCTGATTTCTGTATCAATGTTTCATTGATAAACTTTCAATTGCTAAGGATTGTGCCTGTTGATTTGGCAAGAAGGGGAGGCACTTCTGCTTATGCAAAAGTAAAGGCAATTATCACCATCTCCATTCTATTGTCAGTCCACTATGCTGCATGTGATTCTGCTCTGAAGAGTCCCTCAGTCTTCAAGACTGGATTTAGGGAGGCTACAGGCTGCTTTGGGGTGAATTGGAACTGTAAGTTTCCCTATGCATACACTCAGTGAAGATAAACTCAATATCTCAGTTTGCCCTATCTTTGCAGAAAAAAATGATATTAGCATCTGCAGATAAGACTGCATCGAAGAGTGGCTCCATGCATGGCAGTCATGTTTGCCAAGCATAGACTAATGTAGCATCAGTGGAAAGGGCGCAGAAGAGGGAGTCAAAATGATGAGAGGTCTGGAGCACCTACCATATGAGTACAATGTTTGGGGCTTTTTAGTTTAGAAAGTCAACTAAGGGAGAACATGACTGATGGCGCAATCCTGTATAGAAAAGCGCCAGCCCGGTGCAGCCTTACACCCTGGGCTCGAATGTACACCAGCTCCAGAGCTGGCACACATTCAAGTAGCCCATAGGGCCTCAGGCCACTTGCATCTGGGCAATGGGACGATTGTCCCCTTCCCGCAAGCGGCAGCCCGGGAACAGAATAGGATGTGGCGGCCGGCCCTTTAGACCAGCCGCCACATCCTACACAGGATTGGGCTGTAAGACCATGAGGCAACTTGAAGCAGCTTGCTTGCATGAGCACCACATTGAGAGGAGGTCAAGGAAACGGGTGAATTCAGGGTGCCGTTCACTCCGTGTCTGCCACCACCTCCCTCCAACTCACTATGGACACAAGCTGCATGGATCCACTTCTCACTTCCTCAAGTGAGAAGCAGATCATCCGCCTCATGACCTTGCACCTCACATGGTTTCCTCAAACTGAGAAGTGCAGGACTTCCAGTTTTATTGACAGGGACCATGTGAAAAAAGGAGCTCCTTCATTCACACAGTCCCTTTAAATAAAGCTGGAAGCCCTGCATTTCTGGGTTTGAGGAAACCACGTGAGGAGCATGATAAGGCCTTTTTTTCTTACAGCATACTATGGCGGAGGTGGCAGTGATGGCAGTGGGCGGTGATGGCAGTGGGTGGTGGCCTCACTGCCCCTGAGGTCACACTGCCCCGGATTGAGGCTTATACAGGTAGGCATAGTGTGGAGAAAGCAAGCAGAAATAAATCTTTCTCCATCTTTCACAACAGTAGAAGCAGGAGTCATTCAAGGAAACTGATTGGCCGGAGATTCAGGATGTACAAAAAGAAGTACCGTTTGACACAGCGCGTAATTAATCCACGAAATTGACTGCCACAAGATGTGGTGATGGTCATTCACCTAAAGGTAAAGCTAAAGGTATCCCTTGACAATTAAGTCCAGTCGTGTCAGACTCTAGGGAGCGGTGCTCATCTCCGTTTCAAAGCCGAAGAGCCAGCGCTGTCCGAAGATGTTTCCATGGTCATGTGGCCGGCGTGACTCAACACCGAGGCGCATGGAACGCTGTTACCATCCCGCTGAAGCGGTATTTATTAATCTACTTGCAATTTCTTGCTTTCGAACTGCTAGGTTGGCAGGAGCCATCGCGCGGAATCGAACTGCCGACCTTTCGATCGACAGCTCATGGTTCAGTGGTTTAACCCACTGCGCCACCCGCTGGCTAGCTGACTTTAAATAGAGATTAGACAGATTTACAGAGGGCAAGTCCAATGGCTATTAGTCATGATGGCTATATGCTACCTCCAGTATGCCCCTGAATACCAGCTGCTGGGGAGCAATGGCAGGACAGTGTTGTGGCCGCCATCTTCTTCTTATGGGCTTCCCAGAGGCATGTGGTTGGCCACTGTGGGAAATAAGATGCTGGACTAGATAGGCTATTAGCTTGATCCAACAGGGATCTTCTTATGTTCATAGTGTTTCCTGCAGGAAGCGTGTAAAGTGTGAATGACAGAAAAGCGACTTGAAGCACCCATGTAAATGCATCAGGGAGCTATGGCTCAAAATAGCAGTACACTACTCAAGGAGGCACATCTGCCATTCACGCTTGATATCTTTGCTATGGGCAACATGACTACTGCATAAAGTGCATGGAACTATTCCAAGAGGAAACAGTAAACGAATACTCTGGGATTGAAGCCTATGGAATCATAACAGTATGTGTAGGGGGAAAGGCTTCTTGTTTTGTCTTTCTCTTTTGCTTTTTTAGTCAGCATCTCTTGCTTTTATAGCATTTCAGTGGTATTTTTCTGACTAAGAAGTCAGCAGGGGTTTTGGCACTGATTTATACATTAGTTTTCCATTTTAACAGCTGGACCATGCGTGCTTGTATGGATGCCATGTGGCACACTGTTCAAAGACGCTGAAGTCTGAAAAGTCTTGTGAACACACAGTTTAAATATATAGCAGACAACATTTTAAAGATATAGTCTCCGGTAGTTAAGGCACTGGTCCGGGGCAGGAGCCATTTGTTCCAACGGTATTTTGCAATGGTGTTGGGCTTTGAGGATTGGGCTGTTAAATGATTGGAAAAGCCTGGTGAGTCAGACCCCTCAAAGAGACAGAAATATTAATTCACCATCTTTCTTTAAGAGCTTTTCATGCAGTGAAGCAGGATAGCTGCAAGAAATCAGTCTTCCACCAAGAATGAGGCACACAGATGTAATAAATTAGAATGAACCTTTTTCTTTTCTTCAGGAAACTTCCTAGCATCTTCAATTAATTCTAGCATGGGGTAAAAGAGTCCCCAGACTTATTTGGGTATGTCTCAAACACACATAAAACCAGGGAGGGAGAGAGGGAAAACATCCCAGCAACATTACAGGCAAGATCTCATAAAAATACTACATACGATTTTTTCTAAAGGATGAAAATACATCCTTAAATATTTTGGTGTAAATTGGTGAAAATGTTCTCAATACCTTTTGAAGGACCAATGTAGACCTATAGATAATGTGAAATATGGGTATCTGGAATGAGCTTTGGTGTGGACATTACACAACAGTGAAAGCTAATGCTCAAGGCACTCGTCGAAAGCTAATGCTCAAGGCACTCGTCGTTTCCATGTTCATCCTCCTGGTCCAAAGGTTGAAGTGTGATATCTTCTGAACTGAGCAGAATGGTTACTAGACATGAAGACAGTATATCTATTACATCAGATCCTTGAAAAGTACATTGGCAAATGGCTTGCACATCTGCTTTCCTTGCTGCAGTGAAACAGTCAGAACTGCTGCAATTAAGCCGAATTGGGGAAAAAACACACCATTGGTTCTCTTCAAGCTCTAACTATTTGCTACCTCTAAAGCCCAAAAATATGAATGGGTGTGTGTGCATGCCCAACGGCATTGCAAGAAAGATGGGAAGACATCCCCAAACCATGTCTTGGATCTAGATTTTCATTGTAGAGGGGATTTCCACCAAGATGTGCAGCTGCATCTGATCAGTTTGGATGCCAATGAGTTTGGATTGTATTATTTGTTTGGATAGTATTTATTGCTATGCATTTTATATTGTGCTTTGTGATTACTGATTTATTGACTGCGACATTTTGTTAGCCGCCTTATGCTTTGGAAAGGTGGGATATAAATATTTTAAATAAATAAACATTGCCAGCAGTTTCCAGTTCATCGAGAGAATTTGTGTGCTGAGTTGGGGCTGTTTGACTGTTGCATATTCAGGCACAGCTGATTCTGAAATGTGCTGCACATTATATGAATGGGGAAGATGGGAGCAACGGTCGCTCTGAGGAAACAGCAGGAGGTCTCTCATGTATCCCAGCAATAGCTTGATTAGATAAAAGGTGAGATATTTGATTCTAAATGGTGTGACTTTAGTTCCACACAACTCATTTAGGCCTCATAGGGGGAAAAATCAGTTTAACTGATCTGTGGATCAGTTTATAAAAATGTTTTTTTATGAATGGGAGAGGGGACATGTGGCCACTGTGATTTGTGCAGGAAAAACACACTTCTCAAGTTGTCACGGTCACTCAGACTGCAGTCACCACATATCCACCCCCTCCATGTGAAGACACTGGCTCACACAATTGGTGTTTCCTTGTGATCCCAACTGGGTTGCAAGCAATAATCCCTCTTAGGGGTCCACGCCAGTGAATGGAGAATCCCTTTGGCTTCTGTGCCAGAGCCCTGTAGTGTTTCTAGATGCATTGTGATGACATCATACATAGTCGCCGGACTTCCGGGAACTCAGAACTCCGAGTTGCGTGGTGCTCGGCTTTCCAGGGCTTTCAGCTGCATGGCCACATGGCTGTGCAGCTTAAAGGGGAAATGGGTTGCATGTCCATGATCAGCCTCATGTGCTCCCACAGATAATTATGAGTTGGCCAAGAAATGTGTGAGCCAGACCTAAGGCATTCTAGAAACATGGCAGCAAAAGAGGTTTTATTTTTTTGTCTCCAGAAAAAACTTTGGGGTCAGGAAGGGGGGGGGGATTCTTTGAGTGTTTTGTAGAGCTCACTGTATTAGGTTAGAAAACTCACACAGATATATACACTTAATGGAAGGTGTAACTGTGTAAGGCAGGGGTGTCAAACATAAGGCCTGTGGGCCAGGTGCAACCCCCGGAAGCTCTTTATCCAGCCTTCATTATAATTGGGCTCTCCCAGAGCTGCCCTTTCAGCAGCACTGCTTTTGCCAAGACTCTGGGAGGGAGAGGGAGTCCTCAGAAGACAAGGAATGTTACAGGGTAAGGGGCAGACCAAGAGGGGTGAGAGAGGGAGACACTGCTGAGGTGCTGGGAGAGCCCAATTAGCACGTGGGCCACCCTTTCAGCAGCACCACTTCTGCCGAGGTGTTACTTCACAGACCATCCCTCAGCTGGTGAGCTGTGAAGTGATGCTGCGGTAGAAGTGGCAATGCTAAAATGGGCGGCCTGCGTGATAATGGGCACTCCCAGCGTGATTAATTGGGATCTCTCATATCTTGAAAATATGATCAGGATTTGCACATAGTGCTCATTTCTGGCCATAATCTGCTTAATGACATCATTCTCTGTTTAATGATGTCACTTCTGGCCCTCAGCAGGTGCCATGAATGCTATTCGGCCCACCATATACAGTATGAAACCAGTTTGACATCCCTGGTGTAAGACAACTACTTGAATGAAAAAATGGCTATTCTGGGATTTTAGATTAATTTGCATCTTGTAATAAAATACTCTGGTTAAAGAGATAAAGCACTGTATTATTTAAAGTCCATGACACAATGACAGTCATTATGTACTTTTAAGAGCTTTACAACAGGAGAAAATAAAGAGCTAGAGCTTTTGCCACAATTGCATCCTAGTCCTGGTAAACGTTGCCTGTGTTCCTAGACGAAAAACAAAACAAAATATGACTTCATAGAAAAAGTACCCACAATTTTTAAAAGTTATTTGAGGGGGGGGGGGAATCCAATGCTTTGAGTTCTCTCCATCCCTGTTCTCTAATAGCAAAATCCTATTCTACTCAGAAGTAAGTCCCACTAAATTCAATGGACCTTACTCCCAGGTACGTGTGTACAGAATTGCAGCCAAAGTTCGAAGAGTGCCTCTGTAAGAAGGTGTCGTTAGTTACAAGCAACAGGGGCTTCTCTATAATCCCTCCCAGCCAGTTTTTTTTTAATATTTATTTCATTGAATTAGGACTTTGTACTCCACTTGTCCTTTATTTAACCATTCAGATAAATTTTGCAACTAGAGGTTAATACGGGTAATGCGGTCATAGTGAGGAGTGAAAAAAAGTAGCGAGCCAGCCGATTTGAAACAGTACCGATTTATCCGGGTAGAATGAAGCAAAATACACCACGGACAACAGACATGAATCAAACCCAAAAAAACTGAACCGCTGAGGACCCGACGTTTCGTGTTTTAATCCAAACACATCTTCTGGGGGCTTCCCAAGGCTTAGTAGATGTTAACTGTCAAACGCCTCGTGCTGTTGGTTGTTATAACTGACGTAAACGCTGCGGAACTTTGAGCTCCCTTCTTCAAGGGTTGCTGATCCTGCAAAGAGCACCTGCAATAAACCTCATTCAGAGTCACTGTCAATCCGTATGTTTCTTGTCTCGTATCCCAACGTGTGTTGATGTTCCGTTTTCTCCTTGCAATTTGTGAATTATGGGAAGCCAAATGCAATTGGCCATACTTAATTCCTGTTGCCTGTTCATCAGGGCATGGGGCATTCTTTGGCTAATAGCAAGAGCTTCCAGATTTTTTAAAATGTCTAATTTGCTTTCTGTTCCTAAGGAACGTGTGTCCTTGTAATGTATTGTGTGTCCTGTGGCCAGTGCATGTTCCGCTGTCGCAGAAAGTTGTGGCTGTTCTAGTTTTAACGCTCTTTCATGTTCCTTTAATCTTGTTGAAATTGACCGTTGAGTAAGGCCAATGTATTCTTTTTTGCAAGAACCACAAGGAATACAATAAATTCCAGGATTAGAGAGGGGCGGTCTTTTGTCCTTTGGGTTGTTAAGAAGTTGTCCAATTTTCTTCGTAGGTCTAAACACAGTTTTTATATTTCCTTGCTTAAGTACCCTAGCTATTTTATCTGTCACTCCCTTGATGAACGGCAAGAAGGTCCAAATTCTGTCTTTATTTTCATCTGTTGTTGTATTGTTACCTACATTCATACTGGTGGTACAGCTGATCCCTTTTCTTTCCCTTTGGATTTTGATCTGTTGTGCATTCCACCCTTTATATATTTGACTCTCAGGGTACCCATTGGATCTTAAAGTGTCGAATACTATTTGTTTTTCTTTGATTAGTGCATCTTGGTCGCAGATCTTTATAGCCCTATAAGCTAGAGTGTTTATTACCGCACCCTTTTGTGCGGGATGATGATTTGACCCATAATTCAAATACCTTCCCGTGTTGGTTGGTTTCCTATACACCGTGTGACTAAGGGAAAGGTCCTCCTTCCTGGTCACCAAAACATCTAGAAAGGGTAGTGCTCCATTAACTTCTTTTTCTATGGTAAACTGTATTTCCTTGCAGAAACTATTCAGGTGTGCTAAGAAAACCTGTAATTCTGTTTCACCATGAGACCAAATACAAAAAATATCGTCCACATAACGCCACCACACATCAGGTTTAAACTTAGCTGTTTGGAGGACTTGTTGTTCCAGATGTTCCATGTATAAATTCACCACTAGGGGGCTCAGGGGGTTCCCCATTGCCACTCCATCTTTTTGTTCAAAATAAGTCCCTTCCCAAACGAAATAGGTTGACGTTAGGCAATGTTTAAACAATGGTACTAAGTCCCTGGGAATAGTGAGTTTTTCTATCAATTTTAGCACTCCTTGGAGAGGAACTTTCGTAAACAAGGAAATTACATACCATTAATTACATTAATTCTCATACCATTTTATTGAAAAACTGGAATGGGTAACATTGACCCCTGGGTCTGTATTGATCAGCTTTGATGTAATTTCCTTGATTGAATTGATTGGTTGAACTGACGTCAACCTATTTCGTTTGGGAAGGGACTTATTTTGAACAAAAAGATGGAGTGGCAATGGGGAACCCCCTGAGCCCCCTAGTGGTGAATTTATACATGGAACATCTGGAACAACAAGTCCTCCAAACAGCTAAGTTTAAACCTGATGTGTGGTGGCGTTATGTGGACGATATTTTTTGTATTTGGTCTCATGGTGAAACAGAATTACAGGTTTTCTTAGCACACCTGAATAGTTTCTGCAAGGAAATACAGTTTACCATAGAAAAAGAAGTTAATGGAGCACTACCCTTTCTAGATGTTTTGGTGACCAGGAAGGAGGACCTTTCCCTTAGTCACACGGTGTATAGGAAACCAACCAACATGGGAAGGTATTTGAATTATGGGTCAAATCATCATCCCGCACAAAAGGGTGCGGTAATAAACACTCTAGCTTATAGGGCTATAAAGATCTGCGACCAAGATGCACTAATCAAAGAAAAACAAATAGTATTTGACACTTTAAGATCCAATGGGTACCCTGAGAGTCAAATATATAAAGGGTGGAATGCACAACAGATCAAAATCCAAAGGAAAAGAAAAGGGATCAGCTGTACCACCAGTATGAATGTAGGTAACAATACAACAACAGATGAAAATAAAGACAGAATTTGGACCTTCTTGCCGTTCATCAAGGGAGTGACAGATAAAATAGCTAGGGTACTTAAGCAAGGAAATATAAAAACTGTGTTTAGACCTACGAAGAAAATTGGACAACTTCTTAACAACCCAAAGGACAAAAGACCGCCCCTCTCTAATCCTGGAATTTATTGTATTCCTTGTGGTTCTTTCAAAAAAGAATACATTGGCCTTACTCAACGGTCAATTTCAACAAGATTAAAGGAACATGAAAGAGCGTTAAAACTAGAACAGCCACAACTTTCTGCGACAGCGGAACATGCACTGGCCACAGGACACACAATACATTACAAGGACACACGTTCCTTAGGAACAGAAAGCAAATTAGACATTTTAAAAAATCTGGAAGCTCTTGCTATTAGCCAAAGAATGCCCCATGCCCTGATGAACAGGCAACAGGAATTAAGTATGGCCAATTGCATTTGGCTTCCCATAATTCACAAATTGCAAGGAGAAAACGGAACATCAACACACGTTGGGATACGAGACAAGAAACATACGGATTGACAGTGACTCTGAATGAGGTTTATTGCAGGTGCTCTTTGCAGGATCAGCAACCCTGCAAGAAGGGAGCTCAAAGTTCCGCAGCGTTTACGTCAGTTATAACAACCAACAGCACGAGGCGTTTGACAGTTAACATCTACTAAGCCTTGGGAAGCCCCCAGAAGATGTGTTTGGATTAAAACACGAAACGTTGGGTCCTCAGCGGTTCAGTTTTTTTGGGTTTGATTCATGTCTGTTGTCCGTGGTGTATTTTGCTTCATTCTACCCGGATAAATCGGTACTGTTTCAAATCGGCTGGCTCGCTACTTTTTTTCACTCCTCACTATGACCGCATTACCCGTATTAACCTCTAGTTGCAAAATAGTTGCCGGTTATAACAGTCTCCGTTCTAAAATTCAGATAAATGTTACTCTAATCAGCCAAGAAACATGGGTGTAATGAATTCTTTCTTTACCACATAAACTTATTTTCTTCCTATTCCATCTGCTAGGAAGAGATCTAAGACTTGGTGTCACTGAAAAGGGGGACCACTGTGGCACGGGGCTGTTTTACATTTGGAGAACCCCCAATAGGTCTTTTTCCTGGCTTCGGAGAGCTCCCTTCAATAAAGTCTGAGAATCCATGCACTTGCCCATATGTTCTATTCCTTATTAAAAGATCCCCAGCGATAACAGAAATAGATGTTGCCAGCCTGTCATCAAAATGTCTACTTTTGCACACACTGGGCTTGGTTTGAATTTGCTGTTGTAGTACCCAAGACAATATCTCAAAGAGTAGTAAATAAGAATATTTTGGGAAGAAAAAAAAATGACACACCTTTTAGGTTCTTGTTAAAGACTGAAGTGACCTGGAAGAATTCTTGCCACTGTCAAGAGTTTCAGAGATTTGTGGTGTGAATGATGGCAATTGTAATTCTGATTACTCTGCCATTTTTCTATTTGTATTAAGTTTGCATGGTCTCCTCTAGACTCCATCAAATAACTGTCTGGCTAAATCAAAGCGTTCTCCATGCCATCACTCTAACTGTTGAAGAGTCTTACATTTGCAGACTGAAATCTTAAAATGATTTGAGCACACAAGGTGTGTGTGTGTGTGCGTGTGCGCACAGTTAAAGATATTGGTAGCATTAAAAAAAATCATTATCCAAGCTTATGTTCCAACAGATGTGAAAAATCCCAAGAGCAAGTTTGCAGAAAAAATTAAACAAGATACCTGTGGCTGGAGATGAAGCTGGAAACCCTAGCATTTTGATAGCAGGAGAGGAGGCGAAGGGTATCCAGACAAAGATATCAGGGAGGTAATGAGAAAATCAGAAGAGGTTAATACTCTATTATACTAAGGAATAACTAGCAAGTGTTCATAAAGAGAGTGCAGAACTGTTTTCAGGACATATTCTCGTATTACACAGGGGGAAAGGATAGAAAATTCAGACTCTTAACTTACCACTCTGAACTCAGGAGCCATTTGTCATATTCGCTACGGATGGGTCCACAATGGTGGCATAAGCTGGTCAAGTCACTCATGCTGCAGCTATTCCCAGCACCCACATCTATAAGTGGGAGTGCCCCCAGAAGCCCATGCTTCATCACAGGGTCTCTAGGGAATGCTATCATTGACCAGTGGGGACAGTGGGAAGCGGAAAATGTGATGCTACCACAGATTCCCCCCAATTTTCTGACGGGTAGGGAGAAGTTGCCTCCTATCATCCACACTGAAAAACATCCGTGGGGACAATGCAGAACAGAACATTCAACAAACTGACACCAACACTGTAGTATATTTGTAAGTAAATACCAGCACTTCCACCTGGAGGTATTCAGTGCAATTGAGAGGTACAGTACACCTGAACACAGAAGGGAGTTGTGTCTCAGAGTATAGAAATGACCATAAAACAGGCACAATTAGATATAACAGAGGTTCCCAACCTGTGGTACGCATACCCCTAGGGCAGTGTTTCTCAAACTGTGGGTCAGGACCCACTTGGTGGGTCGCAACCCGATTTCTGGTGGGTCCCAAGTGATGGAAAGATCAGATAGGTAATTGCCAAAAGCCCTAAGCCTATTCAAAAATCAGATAGCTGCTAATTGCCCTTCAAAGAGCTGAGCTCCTGCAGTTTGCAAGATAGCTGCTAACTACCCTGCAAACAGCTTGATGCTATTCATTAGGGCTGCCTCATGAGAAATGGATTGAGGTTTTTTGCAAATAAATAAATAAAATATTACTTGTAAATAAATAAATATATTATTTCTTTCTAGATCACCTTTTAAGTCTTGTAAAGCTAGGTGGGTCCCAATAGAGTGTCATTATAAAAAGTGGGTCCTGGTGCTAAAAAGTTGAGAACCACTGCCCTAGGGGTACGCGGACCAACAGCTGGGGGTACACCAGAGCCTCTCCCTTTTCAACTGCGATCAGCAGCTGATTGTTGGGAATTTTTAAAGTTACTTGTTTCTGCGCTGAAGCTCTGCCCCAGCATGCGTCCGCAGCAGTCCCAGCGGAGAAAGAGCCTTAAGACTTAAGAGCCTTATCAGCTGCATTCAACAGCTGATCGTTGGAACTAAAGTTAATTTATTCTGCCAAAGCTTGATAGCTTATTAAATTGACAAGCTGTTGTCTCATCAGCACCTTCCCAGACCTTTACACACCAAGAACCTTTCATAATCAATCTTGCCTCTTGGTATTTCCAGTAGCGTAGCTGGGCCAGCCGGTACCTGGGGCTGCCATGCCCCCGTGTCATTGCCTCCCCCCCCCCCGTGTCATCGCCCCACCCCTGCTTCCGGAATGGCTCCAATTTGGAGCCAAACAGAGGCTACGGGCAGGCAGGAGGGCCAAACCTCACTCCGCTTACCACTCGAATTGCTCGGAGCAGTGAGCGCTACATGTCCCCATACAGACAGTGTGATGCCCCCCTGGTTAGCTGCCCAGGGCGGTGGGCCCCACTGCCCCCCCCAGCTATGCCACAAATTTATATAATTTCTTCCTCTTTTAGTGCCTCCTTTTTCCACCTACTGAACTCTGCAATGTTATTTCCTGTTTTCACATTACTATTATGGTATTCCAAATGCATTATGGAAGACAAGAGATCTACACTAAACCTGTATTCCAGGGTGCTTTGAAAATGCAGAAGAGACCACAACTGAGGTTTGTGTCCAGACCAACCACAGGTACAGTTTTTATGTGATTGTAAATACCTAAGAAAGTGAGCCCTAAAGTGAGGAACATCATGGAAACAGATCTGAGCTGGACTATCTCAATGTGCAATATGCTGTAGCAAATTGTAAGAAAGATTACAACCAGGCAATTTTCTTGAACATAATAACATATATGCATCACATTATTTTTCTCATATTATTTAGCCATTTCCCAGCTCAAGGGAGAAAATGAGTACCAGAAGTCTTTGGATATTTTACCAACTGAATTAGCTCTTACTAAAACAAAAACAAATGCAAGAAGTAGACAAAACCAAGTACAAATGTTTATTGCCATATCTTTAATACACATTTCCTTGTGGAATTATGGTGCAACATTAGAAGAAGAAAATTAAACGTTGTATAAATGTATGTACAGTTAAAGCACTCTTTAAAAAGTACATACTGTACGTACTAAGAAGCACACCACTTAAGAAAGTGCTGCAATAAATGCAAGCAAAGTATTCTCTTGGAAGAGTAAAAGATGGATGTGAGGAAAGGAAGATGAAACAGAGACAGAAAGAAATAAGGAACACTATTAAGAACTTAAAGCCAGCTAAGCTTGTCTCAGAAATTATAACTATTAACGGTTTAAGGCATGGATCAGAACATAGCCGTAGAAAAATGGAAGTTCCATTTTCCCTTACTTGTGGTTTTTCAGCTGTGGGTGAATTAATCATTTCTAACAATATCAATTTTTTTCCCATATTGATACTTTGGGATTTTCTGTATGCCCTCTCCTCCTTAAAGGATAGAAACAAAATGTTTAAAATGTTTAATGACATTTCTCCACAGTTTTGTTTTATTCCCCCTTTGCAATCCCCTTTATGCTCCTTAAAGCCAGCGATAAAGCTACTGCCTGTTTTCTAATGTCCTACTTCTTCATACAAAAATAAATATTACATGCAAAGTGGACGCTTGCATCCCTATAGCAAACAACACTACCATGTGATCGATTTGAGGGCAGGAACTTTTGACCTTCTGCCTTCTCCCAACTAATTCATCATTCTATGGACTTATTTTAACATTCCAAACCTCTGAGAGGTTTCAAACAAGTATCATCTATTCTGTCTATTTAAAGTATGGGCAATCCGCTTGGGGAATGAAAGAACAGCAAGAGAAAAAAAACAAAAGAGGTTGCCAGCAACGGGGTAAAACCTGGAATTTCTTTTTAGTTTTTACTAAGACACTAATTTGGGGCATCATCACAAGTTAAAAACGCAGAGAATTTGTCTGAACAGCATAGTGGGATCAATTTCATTCGATGAATTGGATTACTTTATAGCATGTGACTAGGCATAATTATATACGCTGGGTAATGCAATCCTTATGTCTTTCTCATGCACAAGATCAAATCAAGCAGTAGTCATCACATCCCACCCAAAAAATTATTGGAAATTCTCTTTATGGAGTAATGTATTCTCTGAGAGATTGGGGAACTATCAAGTTATAGCTACACAAGTTCTTTGCAATGTAGCTAAACTTTTAACACCTCTGTAAGTGCAAACAAGCGTGAGATTCTTTTCATCTTCTCCCACGTCCCTTTATATTACAAACCCCATTGTACTTCACTGCTACTTCAAAGAAATCTGACACTAATAAAAGTATAACAGCACTAATTATCATAATTACTGACTGCTTTGATGCGCAGCAGACGTGAATAAAACTATGCTGAGTGGCATAACTCTATGCTAACATTAGCAGTACGTTATAGTCAAATGCTACTGCCTCCCCCCCCCTATCAACTCTCTGTCCAAGAGAAGGATCATTCATCCAAGTTCATCTAAAGTATAGTTGCTAAGAAACATTGATATGTTTGAAATGGAAATTGCATTTTACAATAAATAGGTTGGTCGATGTATTTACCATGTCCATGAAATTATTTCACACTCACTATCAGGTATCTACAAGGTTAATACAAAAACTGGTATTATGTTAAAGTACCTCATTTTGTTCCCAAATTAGTTCTCCTTCTAGAAGATAATGTTGGATAGTTATCCATGTAATACTTTCATTATAAGGAAATGGAGAATAATGTTAGGCTCAAAAGAAATATGAACTGTAAAGGTCACATTCACGATAATGGAATTCATAAGACTGAGAAGAAACTGGGAAGAACTCACAAAGAACATCCATTTTCCTCCCTCATTTCAGTAATCCTGTTGGTTTACAAATTGGGGGAAGCGTAAAATTTTGTCAGGCAAAGTTATTTTGCTCTATCATGCTACTGCATAGCCAAAGGTATTCTGGGCAGGTGAGCTCCAGAGCATCTTCTTCAAGATCAGACTGGTAACATTTGGCGAAAGGAAACTTTCAGAATTCAACGTGGTGACAGTAAAGAAAAAGCTTTTCTTGTAACCCTATTTCAACTTAAATATTTTTTTAAAAAAATCTTTATGATTTTAAATATTTCATCTTGAAGGACACAATCTAAATTTGCATTTGCATTTCTCAGATTTGCTGCAAATAAAGAAAGAAGTTAAAGATTGTGCTTAAATATACATGGGTGGGAAATATTGGACCACTCCCCCATGTGTTTGAGGAAATTGACCCAGACCTAATGGAAAGGAGGGGCAAGGATGTATACATGCCATAAGCACACATGTCTTTGATCGCATGGGGCTGGTCGGGCAACATAAGTAGTGTCAGAAATATAAGCACTGTGTTGTTCACTATCTCGGTACAGTTTACCCAGTTACAATTGAATGGGAACAGCTGACAAGCTCTGTACTCTACATCCAATGTACTCTACATCCAGAATTCCAAATCAGGGGGTGAGCTCTCCCTCAGTACAGCATTTGCCTCTGCAAACAAACCCTGACACCAGAGGAAGCAAGGAAGTGAAGTGCAACAGGGGCACAGTTTGCCAATGCATTCCCATTTGGACTGCCCCTGGCTATGTTGTACTCAGATAATATAGCCTGAACAGGGCTACAGTGACAGATGGCTGGTGAATATCAAGAAGAAAGTGCACTGAGCCTAGTTAATTTCTTGAATTGTTTGGATCCTATATATGGAATTGTATTTTTCTAATTAATATTAATTGGTGAGTAATCAATGAAAAGCTATCATGTCATCTGCAAAAAGGCAGGAGGTCTAGCTCAGTGGAAGAGCTGCCGCCTTGTATGCCTGATGATCTGAGGATGGCAGTTTGAGACCCGTCAAGAGCTGTCAACACGCCGCTGACAACCTGCAGAAGCCTTGGTGGGAGAGAGTGGGAGGCAATGTTGCCGTCAAGTCGATGCATGAGAGCCAAATGCCAGAGAGAGGCCAGACAGTGAAGGAAACCACCTGGAATGAAGGCGTTCTATGAAAGATTAGAACATGTATTGTAAAAAAACCCTTTGAGATTTAGACTGCCTGCCTATATAAACTGCCTTGAATTAAAAATCAGAGGAGAAATCTGATGACCAAGAAAGGCGGTACATAAATACTGGTATTATTGTTATTGTTATTGTTATTGTTCCCCCTCTCCTTTAATTCCAGCATTATGCCTGCCTGTAATATCTAGGGGTTCTAATGCAATAGCAACACATGGGAAAAATAATAATAAAGGGGACAAATCTGCCTTGTTTCCTTTCCAGAATAACACTACATATGGTATTATTTATACCAGTTGATTATGTGCACCTAAATTCATTTTTTATGAGAACGTGCTAATCTTTTTGTTTGTAATTATAATTTTAATTCATTTGTTCTCACCTTTCGTGTGTTTTTTAAAAGATATTTTGACTGTTTCCATAATGTGCATAAAATTAGCTGAAATAGATTTTTTTAAAAAAGAAAGCTCTGCTCATCTGCTCCTTACTAATACATATTATTGATTCAATATACTAGAACCACATTTCCTCTTCCTGTGCTTCAAGCTAGTTTAATCTGTTATGTTCTTCATTTAGTTGGCACTTTTCCTCCCAAGTTTCCTGAACGTTTTGAAAAAGTTAAAAACCATGATTATTGTTCCCATTTGATAAACAGCAAAAGTCAAACGGAAGGATCTGTGCCAAAACAAGAGAGATCTTGATACAAAGCCCAGAAGCTATATAACTCTTACCCTCTATGGGAATTGAACCAGAAGGCATTAGGGCAGAAGACGTTTGCAAGGAGATCATGACAGCTTTGTATCCAACAATATCTATTTGGCAGTTCTGTAAACAAATTGCTGCTCTAGTGAATACCATGTATGTTGAAAGTATGAACTGATGGAACAAGCTGAGGACTACAACAAGATTTACACTAAAGGGAAATAGAACTCCTGTTCTAGAATACCAGTTGCTGGAATAAACTATCAAGTCACAAATCCTGATTATGCCATATAGCAGTAGCTCCCAAACTTTGTAGCACCGGGAGCCACTTTTTTAAATGACACTCTATTGGGACCCATCTAGCCAGAGGCATCGTTAGGGGAGGGCGGGGGTCCCCCCAGGCACAGGGGTGTCAAGCGGAGGGGGCACCAAATTGCCGTGGATCCTACAAAAAGGCCAAAAAGCGGGCAACTAGCAGTCGGGGGGTACTTTCTTGCTGCAGCGCCACCGAGGCCGGCCGCACCGTCGCCAAAAAGAACATGCACACCGGTGGTTTTTAGGCCGCTTTTAAGCCGTTTTCCGTATTCACCATGCAAACGGCCTAAAGGCGGCCGGAAAACCGCACGGTGGGTGCTTTTTGCTGCACTGCCGCTGAATTGCCTGCGTGGGCATGGGCGTCGACAGGGGGAAGCGCGGGGGGCGGGCCGCCGGGGGGTGTCGCGCACATAGGGGTGACGCGCGACCCCCCCACTTACAGTTTGTCGATGGAGCTGGGCCCGCCCGCCCTTGCGTCCGTTTGGCTCTGTAATGAGCCGAAAACGGCGCAGGGGGGTGTTCCGGGCATGCGCGTGACGTCACGCGCGGGGGCGGGGCCGCGTCCTTAAGGGTGACGCGCACGCCCCGCTCCCCGGTGACGCGCGTCCTGGAGACGCGCCTGTGCGTGGGGATGTAGCGAACCTACCTTTACGAGACTTTAAAGTTTCACTTAGTAAAAAGGATAAAAACAGAGACTTCGTGCTGGTAAAGTTTTTACCAGCACTCAAGCCTCTGTTTTTATCCTTTTTACTATTCGGGTGGGGGTGTTCTGGAGCATTTGTTCAACTTCATCGGAGTGGGACCATTCTGGTGGCCTTTTTTTCCCTTTCACCTGGCCTTTGAGAAGAGCTGAGGCACGTTTGCCTACTCATGAGTAAATGCACATATGTGGCTCAGTTTCGCTTTCTATATGGCTCAATATATTTTCCTTGTCAGTTTGGAGGGGGGACTTCTTTCTCAAGAGTTTGTTGGGGTATGGGTTCATTGGATCAGGACCATTCTGGAGGCATTGCTTTCTCCTCAGCCTGCCCTTCGAAATAGACCAAGGCACGGCCACCTACTCATGAGTAAATGTGCAGTGCTGCTCTGTTTTGGTTTCCATAGGGCTCAATACATTTTCCTTGTCAGCTATCAGCTTGTCAGTTTCAGTTTCACTTTCACAACCCACCAAAAACCAGGTCATGACCCACTTGGTGGATCGGGACTCACAGTTTGAGAAACACTGCCATATAGGATTGCTGAACACACCATAAGTGATGTCCTCTTAAGAACATGAGGAAA
The DNA here is from genome assembly GCA_026170595.1 of Plestiodon gilberti rubricaudatus. Taxonomy (NCBI): domain Eukaryota; kingdom Metazoa; phylum Chordata; class Lepidosauria; order Squamata; family Scincidae; genus Plestiodon; species Plestiodon gilberti. Next base: position 47,708,886 of record JANXHW010000002.1, read on the forward strand.
ACCCTGCTAACGGGTCAAAGACCCATCTAGTCCAGTGTTCAATTTCCCATAGTGGCTCATCAACTGGGAAGCCCACAAACAGAACAGAATGGCACACTGCTCTCCTGCTATTGCTCCCGTGCAACTGGTATTCAGAGGCATACTGCTGCTAAACATGGAGGGAGCACATTGCCATCATGACTAGCAGTCATTGATAGACCTGTCCTCCATGACTTTGTCCAATTCCCACTTAAAGTCAACCAAGCTAGTGGCCATCACCACATCCTGTGGTAACAAATCCCACAAAATGATTATGCACTGTGTGAAGAAGTACCTCTTTTTGTCCATCCTAAATCTCCTGCCAGTTGGTTTCACTGAATGACCCCTGGTTCTAGTATTGTGAGAGAGGGAGGGAAGTTCCTCTCAATCCACATGCTACACCATACATAATTTTAGAAGTTTCACCATGCAATCCTGGGTAGAGAAGCGTCGGGGGGGGGGGGGCATGCATGCTCCCTTGGCGCTGGGTGCCGTAAAAGTGCCATAAAGTGTGTTTGCAGCACCCAGAGAGAAAGGCTGAAGACCGGCAGCCCTCACTCCACCAGGGGACAGTCCTTGCACCCACTGGACTAGGTAAGCCCTGCACCGACCGGTGCAGGGGCAGGGACGACTGGAAGGCAAGGGAAGGCGACCACTGGGTGAACTGGTAGGGAGAGGGCGGGGATATCGACAGTGAGCTCCGTTAATATCCTGGGCCCTCGGCCTGGTTCAGCGTCCCTTCCGTGGCGCATATGTACGTCAGATTCGGAGCTGGCGTACATTCAAGTAGGCCCATAGGGCCTCGACTGCCTTACATGCGGGGAAGAGGACGAGCGTCCACTTTGCCTGTGGTCCTCCTGGGCTGCCCCAGGGCAGCCCATAACGGTGAAAGGATACCGCTGCCGGCCCTTTAGGCCGGTCAGGTATCCTTACACAGTGTCGGGCTGCCCATCATCTCCCTTATTTGCCTTTTTTCCAAGCTAAAAAGCCCCAAATGCTGTGGCCTTACCTTGTAAGTAAGGTGCTATAGTCCTCTGATCATTTTGGTCTCCCTCTTTTATATCTTTTCCAGCTTTTGGAAGATTTTTTTTTCTTTTTTCAGTCATTCTGTAGAATTCCCATGCCTGATGTGTTTACACAACTACCTACAGGCATGGGGAATCCATTTAGGCTGTATGTTCTCTTCTCCTCTATGGTCCCGCCATTGCTTTTGGTCTAACACTAGTTTCATCTTTGAAAATGACTAGTTATAATTAGGTATATCTTATTTCTAGCAGCGTACATGGGTTCCAATATACAGCTCAAGCTGGTTGCAACTAAACCCCACTGAAACCAGTTAGTCACAACTAATTTTACAAGAACAGGCCAAACTCTTTCCCAGCTCTTGTGTTACACATCCTTATAACAGCTTACTGAGATATGCAGGACAGAGAGGTAGTACTACCTTATTCCAGTGTGCATCATGACTCCATGGCTCACCATGGACAAACATTATGTAGAAGAAAATCGTTACCAACCTGGTCAGAGATCCAAATCCCATAAAGACAGTTAGGGGAGCCGAATAACAATGCTCCAAACTACTATTCTGAGTTTAGGTTTAAAGAAAACATCTAAGACCCATGATTGAATTATGGATGAATCTTCTTACATTGTATACAATATTTCAAATGCCTAGAGGCATTTCCCTAGATGGCTCCAATTTGATACATTGCAACACAAACCTTGAATTAGAGATTACTGGGAGGGGTCAATCACAGGAGGGAGACTAGGGAAGAGTAGTACTGTTCTGTATACACTATATATCTGCAGTGTGGAAAAAAGCTCCTGATTTTAGATGTTTGTGAAAGACAGGGGTGTGCTGACCCACTCCTCAGCATTGCCCTTGCATTGAGGTGAACCGGAGGCATAGTGTTGTGTGATGTCAATGAGCATGCCAATGCTAACTCTTCAGAATTGGCTTTGAACTTCTTGGCCTCTGTGACAATCTTGGGTCCCTCTCAAATCATGCATAGCTCCACAGACCATCCCAGGACACATTATTTCAGACTTAATTATTTGCACTGACTGAAAACAACGATCGACGATCACCTTCATTGCTACCTGCCAAGGAGTCTCACGTTGAACACCTTCTGTTCCCAAACCATCTAGGGAGCTTTAGCCATGCCTGTACCAATGCTCTATTTTCTCTGCTGAACATGACACCAGAGCTCAGGAAGCTAACGTCACACTCTTTGCACCAAAAAAATCCAAAAGTCATCCCAGGCAACATTCTTGAATATCATTTACTTGGGACGCATATCATTAAATATGCATATCTCTATAAAGCTCTGTGTACCTAATTTACGCACATCGTGCATTTATTTATATTATTCTTATTAACAGCCACAGGCTAACCAGTCATGTTGAACTTGATCATGTGAGGTTGTATGTAGCAGAGTAAATCGCCCAATTTAATTCTTTTTGGGAGTAGGAATCTAAAACCATTTTGTAAGCCTAACAAACCATACAGTACTAATGACAGCTTTCAAAGTTTTGCTTTTAAACATTTCATTTGGCACTAACAGAACTGAATTCTTCTAAAAGCCACCCAGATGGAATATAACTACTGAACCAACGTTATAATGGAGTACTAATAAAGGCTATTTTTTCATGTGTCTGTTTGGGCAATTTTTAAAGACTTATATTTAGTATTGGAAAACTGCACAACATAAAATTTGGTGAAATCCATTCTATAAAGGACAATTTCTCCAAAAGCTGGGAGCTTCCATCCCAAATTTGCAATACAAAATGTTCTCCCAAATTTATTTTCAATGACACACACACACACACACACACACACACACACACACACACACACACACACACAATCCACTGAAGGCGAATATGGTTCCAAAAAGGGTCACACACCTCCAATTTTTTAAAAAAATAATTGAATATGTTACATGGAATATTTGACAGTACCATGTTGGCTTGGATAAATGAGCTACTTAGGCATGCCCAGCCAAGAACATGAGCCGGCCCAATAGAACCTCTGTTTTTTTTTTCCCCTTCAAGTGGCAGATTCTGTAAGATTCCTTAAAGTTTGAAAAGCAGTTTCTGACATGGCATGGAGGCCTGCCACTCAAAAAGAAGTTGGGCAGTCCGATCCTATCCAGTGCCGGCATAGCATGGCTGCCAGGCACACACTGCATCCTGTGCTGGAGAGGAGCGGGCCAGAGGTCTCCTTGGGGTAAACGGACATTTGTCCACTTACCACAGGTAAAGCCCCAGCCCGCGCTATGGGACTACTTGGATCTGCGCCAGCTGCCTAGCTGGAGGAAAACCGAGAAGCCCTGTGTCAGGCTTTCAAACCCGTGGGGGGGTAGGATATGGCGTTCACCGAGGCAGCCGATCCCTCCCCCCTCGTGGGCCCGATTCACCCACCCCATGCCCTCCCCTGCCCTTACACCGCCTCCCCACCCTCCCCTGCCTCCCACACTGCTTGGGCATTATACCTTACCTTCTCCGTGTTGCAGGGTGCTGGGCTAGGCATTGGAGTGGTGGTGCAGCCCTTGGCACTGCCACCGCCTACTGCCCAGGTGCTGCAAATGTGCTTTACGGCACATTTGTGACACTCTAGGCCATTGCAGCATGCACTGCACCTGCCTACTGCTTCAGTGGGATTGTGCAAAAAGGTTCTACTGGGCCTACTCATGTCCCTGGGCATCATGCCTAAGTAGCTCTTTGGATTCAAACCATTAAGTGGAAGTGTAGCATCACGCTAAAAGTCCATGTGTCAAACTATGCAGTTAGCTCAATGATGATGGACATTGTAAGTATAATCCTGCCCCTAGTTTTTCATACATAATTTCCACTGAGGTCAGTGAGTGATAATTGATGGCAGGATTGCATCCTTTCTGAATAAACCGAAGTATCCATTCAACAGGCTTACACAGATCAGTTTTTCTAAATCCACTTGCAAAGAGTCTTTTGGTAAATCCATTATTCTCCCATTCTGAGCAACTGCTATACAACACCTTGTAGATCTTCATATGCACAATGAAGCTGTCAAGGTGGACTGAGGTCACTATAAATAACCCATTACCTTTCTGTACTCCCAGTCAGTAGCAGCAATACAAGAAAATATCTAGTCATATTGTTTTGATAAAGTATATGTCTTTCCATGCACGTTTATAGAATCTACACAAGAGTATGTATGTCGGTTGTCAAGAGATTAAACCTTATACCGTAGCTTTGGGGTTATTAGAAAGAGTGTCAAAAAGGTTAATCCAATTCTACACTACAGCATTCCCTTAGGACTCCAAAGTAAAACTTAAATTGCACAATCTGGTCTCTTGTGCCTGTTAATCCTTTGCACCAGTGATTAGTTCCTGTTTAGATTAGCAAATAAAAAAGGTTTGATGTAGGTTAAAGGGGTTTTTTTAAGCTTCCTTCTTCTTGTTGTTTTTGTTTAATCAATAGACCAGAGACACTTAAGTAGGCTTTTAGAGAAGGGACTGGACATCTCATCCCCATAATGAAGAGATGCTGTGGGTCCCTTGGTTCCGTAAAATGCATTAGGTACCCATCTGAAATAAAATCAAAGTCAATGGGTTACTAGGGTCAAACGAATTAAGCTCCCTTTCAGGCCTGCATCAACATCTGAGCCCAAGAACATGCTTCTTAATTGAATATTAAGCACTGTCCATCAACCCCAGGCAAGATAACAACTTATGCAATGCTTTTCAGAGGGATTATTTCAGTCTAGCATATGGAATATTTCACATCACACCTTGCTGGTTTTCTACATCTGACATCTTAACCTGAAGTGGACGTTGTATAAATCCTTACGATCTTTCAAGGGTTCTAATATATGAACTATTCAAAATATGGATTTCCCAGCAATTAACTTAATGGCAACAAGGGCCAAATGTTTGATGTAAAGTCTGCAACTATGAAAAGTGTTCTGATGAGGGCAAAAACAGATGAAGTGCCACTTCCCCCCTGTTTTCTAATTGTTTGCAAGGAAGAAAAATTGGGGAAGTGAACATTTTTTGTACGGAGGGAATGAAAATGCAATTTATTTATCAAATTTGCTCTGTAAACCACATTGTGAACTTCATATTGTATAAGAGCAATATGTCAAGGTTGCAATCTCATAGACACTTACATGGGAGTAGGTCTCGAACTTCTGAGTAGACACTCATAGGATTGCCTGAAATATTGTTGCTAAATAGTAATAATAATTCAGAAAGCAAGTATTATAACAGGAAACGTCAGTGCCATGGTGCTGTGTTTTCGGATGCTAACGACTTAAAGATGGGTGATGAACCAATACTTAACTTGCTGCTGAAAAATGCATTTCATATATTTATTAAATTTATATCTTGCCTATGGCCATGAAGATCCCCAGGGCAGCACTCAACAAGAAACTAAACAAACAATGATCAGTATATTTACTTTAGTAGATATGGGCTGTAACATTCTTTTCCTTGTTCTTATGTTTGTTTCTCAAATACATGCATACATTCTACATTATAATTTTCTTTATGCAAAGATCGTTTTTTCAAAAAGCAATACATATATATTCACACATGTAACACAAGCAGAAATCCAGAATTATTTTTGCCCAGTTGCTCAGCTCACAGCCATACCTCTGAAAAAAGAGAATGTTTAACCTTGATACAGAACAAGCTTAAATGATCCTGAATATATCCCCCTTTATTTAGCTATCATGACTGTGTCATCATAGTAGGTAGCTTACAGTGCAGTCCTGTACATGTTTACTCATAAATATGTTCCATTGTAATCAATGGGGATTTTTCTCAGGTAATTGCAGACTTACAGAGGGTATGGATAATTTAAAATATGGGTGGGTTGTTGTATTTTTTTCCATGATCACTTCAACTTAAGCTGGTCCAAACCGACTTTAGGCACTGTGAGCAGGTGGCTAAAAGGTAGATACTTTTCAAGTTCACTTGGAGATAACAGTGATCTCAGCTTTTATTATTATCAACCTTATCACACTGAAATGATCTTTTCAAAATCTGCCTTTAGCTAGTATGAAGGTAAGCATGAAAAGGCACGTCAAGAGAGCAAGAGATATTTTACAGTTATTTTTATATAGGGGGGGAAGGGCTGTGGCTTCGTGCTGCTGGAGCTCATGTTTTGCATGAAAAGGATCCCAGGTTCAATTCCTGACATCTCCAGGTGGGGTGGGGAAAGAGACCCACCTGAAACCCTGGAGAGCTACTGCCAGCCTGTGTTGACAAGAGTGAGCTAGATGGGCTCATGATCTGATTCAGCATAAGGCAGCTTCCAGTGAACAAACCACCTTCAAGGAGCCCTATCATACTTGTATGGTTGCTAAAACATGTGTGCATGTATTGTACAGGATCACTTAAAGATGTAAGGGGTAAGTACAAATATACAGACACACTGTTTAGAAAGTGAGAATAGCCCCCAAACGCACACATAAAACTCCCCTCACACTCACTCACACTCTCACACACACACACACACACACACACACACACACACACACACACACAGAAGTTCCTATCCTTCCTGTCCGGGGTTGGAAAATTGCACTGTCCTCTTTCCACCTTCTTAATCAAAGGGAGGGAAGAGCACTAATGAGACGGAAAGGATATGCACACACCAAATAGCAGTGCCCCTCTTCTTTCAATGGTGGGATAACTTAAAAATATTGGGGGGGGGGTCTTTTATGATCACTTCAATTTAAGCTGGTCCAAATCGACCTTAGGTGGGGCTGGGTTCTTCCACTGCTTTTGCTTTTGGGGTGCATGCCAAATACCCTACTCCTGCCTTTGTGGCCCACACTAACCTGCAAAACAAAGTGACCAAGGTTAGAAACAATGGGAGAGGTATCCAGTCCCCAAGTACTGTCTGAGGTAGGGGAAAAACAGCCCTCAAGAGCCAATCAGGTGAGCAGAAAAAATTCCTACCTGCCCACAGAGATGGTCAGCTACTCTACTCCCAGACTGTAATCTTGGGAGAGGCCAGGGATCTTGTTTGGAAGTGACTGTGGGGCAAGTGTTGCCCTCCAGCTGAGAGCCAATAAGACTCCAATCCCCTTGCTGGTCCAGACCAATGAGGGCCAAGCCCTTCAAGTCTCCCATGATGGGGCAGCCAGACAAGAGTTATATATGCTTAATTTCTCTCTGACACAACACAACACAAGACTTGAAAATTCTTCCATTTGGATGGATTGTGCCTGTATTCTGTGTCCTGACCTATTTTTGTCCTAAAACGTAACACAAGCTTAAAACTAAATTTCTGAGAAAATAAGCTGCAGCTATTTTTTCACTTCCTTACTTTTTACCTCAAACTATTTTATTTATGTTCAACCTTTCAGCGCCTCTTGTGTGTTTCATGCTATTAACAGTCTTAATTCTTAAGAAACAAAAAAAACCCCAGTCATTTAGCACAAGGTGCTTGCAATTAATCTTCCATTATACTTGACTTTCATATAGCCTGCATAAACTCATTCGTAAATCTAGCCTTTTACATGAAGTGTTTATTTATTTAAGGAAAGTGTTCATTATAAGTAGGTAAATGCTTCTGAGCTTAAGAAAACTGTTCATCTTCATCTTCTAAATTTCTGAGGCTAACCATACATAGACATCAAAATACACAAAGATATGTGGACTTGCAAGCTTGACCACCAAATGAAGCTTTTTCCCCCAATAGAAAAAGTACACAAGGGCCACAATTGGGATCAACTGAAGGTGCAATCCTGTGTAACCTTGCACCGGTGTAACAGTAGATGCACTGGTGTAACAGCAGATGCACCGATGTAAGTGCGTCTACTGTTACACTGGTTCAAGGTTACACAGGATTGTGCCCTGAGTCTCTCACACCAAATGATCCCTCTTAAGAGCCACCGTTTCTTCCCAAAGAGCCCTGGGAATTGTAGTTCTACAAAGAGGAGCTGGTATCTTACAGAGTCAGTTCTCAGCACTCTCACCAAACTACAAAGCCCAGGTTTTTTTTAGGAGAAGCCATGGCAATTCAACTGGAATAAAACTGAGGACAATTCGTAGTGTACAGTTTGACTGATGGACACCATTCAACTACCTTTTCTTCCATGCTGGGAAATGCTCTGTGCATATGATCTCCAGCATGTGGGGTGGAGATCATTCCATAACATGGCCAGGAACAGAATGGTCTGTATGCAAAACTGTTTTCTGACACAAACATTTCTGGTATTTATTGGTAAATCTGACAGCCAACAAAATGTTGTTGGAATATGACATTTCATTTTCATTTCCATAATTTATTGGTGAAAGATAATATTTACCAAGGCTGGTTTGCAAATGCACAAAATAAGCCTTCTGATACAAATATTCCGAAAGAATTCTGAGGATCCTAAAAATGAAAGTTTGATGTCTTGGCAAATCTGGTGGAGTTATATCATGCAGCTTTTTTTCAAGCCAACAATGAAGTCTTGACAGGAAATATTTTCCATAACAAAGCCATTAAATACAGTCTGTCTTCAGAAGAAAAGGCAGACAGTAATATGTTACACAAGATGGATGAATGATAGCTCAATTCACACAACAACCTTTGACAAATCAATGCATGAAGGGTTTTCATACAGGGTTCCATCTGCTTGACTCATCCGCCGACCTCTGCATGTTATCAGAATGTCTGAAAACAGCCTACTCGTCTCATGCAAGATACACAGCACAATCCTGTGTAACCTTGCACCGGTGTAACAGTAGATGCACCGGTGTAAGTGCACTGACACCGGCGCATCTACTGTTACACCGGTGCAAGGTTACACAGGATTGCGCTGACAGGCACGTAGTCTGAAACCTCTGTTTGTGGAAGCTGTATCTACTCAGAGGTTTGGATTCATGCATGGAGGTCAGGGCCAAGGGCAGCAGCAGCTTCGTGCACTGATACTACACACATTAGTTGTGTGTCGACAGCTTGTCTGCATCTGAGAAGACTCTTGCAAATAAAAATTATTCTTGTAGATAGGACTATAACTACACATTGCATACAAACATGTGCAACTAATAGTCCAAAAGTTTTTGTTTTGTTTTTTTAGGATGAGGAACATTCACTTTCAAAGAGCTAATCAAGAGCAGAAAGCAGTGGGCAAGGAGGCATTCGTCACTCCAATTTGGCTTCCCCCAACTAGCTTTTCTCTCTTCAGGGTTTCAGATGTATCTTTGCCCATACAAACACATATCTGAACCACTGCAAGGAGAAAAGCTGCTGGATAGAAGTATGGTTTTAGATATTGCATGTACAGCTTTAACAAATCAGACAAAAAAAACCACAACACACCCAAGTATGTTTGCAGATCAGGCATCCTTTCACCATCATTATCTGACTCGGGTGTCACCCCTGGCAGACTGAACCTGCAGGCGACGATGCAGGTAGGGTCTCCGCTGCTCAGTGCAGGTGTGGGGATGGGCGGGTTGGGCCGGTGAGGGAGGGGGGCCATTGGCCAGCCCAGGCTGGAAGGGGGTGGGGATATCGGTTGCACACTCCGCCGATATCCTATTCCTGTTCCCAGGCCGGTTCAGCCTTACACAGCCTCCCCGAATGTACACCAGGTCTGGACGTGGTGTACATTCAAGGAGGTCCATAGGGCCCTGGCTGGCTTACACCCGGGGAAGGGGCTGCCTTCTTCCAAACACCCCTGTTCTAGCCAGGGAATGGCATAGGATACAGTGGCCGGCCTTTTAGGTCAGCCGTTTATCTTTAGGCAGGATTGCGCTGCCCGAGTCAGGCTCCCTGCTAATTTTCGTGTTTTAAAGCTGGCGTATGTATATATGTCTGTTTTGCAGCCTGCCTTCACCAAAGAACAATGCATACATTAATTGTGCCTCTGTTAGAGAGAGCTTATAGGAAAACCACCTGCATTTTCTTCCCTGTTATCATGATGCCAGAGCATTTGGTTCCACCTGCGGGGTGATATTTTTACATAAAATCCAACACACTACATTCCATCCTAATCTTGTCCTCTCCTCTCTCGTCCTTTAAAGGATCTTTCTCATTTGAAGCACACTATGGAATATTTATTTTCATCTGCAGAATAACGTTTGTCTAGGTTACAAATTCTTTCAGCTTGCCCCATGGCTGATTTTTTTTTATTGCACAAATATTTATTTAGTTTTGTCTGCAGACTGTGGAATAAGGTCTATTTATCATTCTTTTTTTTCCCCTGCAAGATGTGTTTTATCTTATCTGCGGGGCAAAATTTCCATGTAATTAAGATGTATTTTACATTTAAAAACAACCCTGTCCTGTAACCTATCTCTGAACAAAAAATGGGCTACCTGTTTTTCCCCCATCTCCACTTAGTTTCTCATGATTTTAACGTCTCCATGAAACTGCTAGGAGAGGTCACACAGAGGTTTGGATTGAGGTGTAATCAGTAGTACACTCTACCTCAAATTCCAACATCTGGTCCTAGGATGGTGGTAGAAACACTGAACCACTGCTTCGAGGCATTTTTGGCCTGGGGTGAGTTCAATAACAAACTGAAGCTTATGGCGCAATCCTCACTAAGTTTGGAGTGGCGGAGCGCGCTGACACTGAGGCCGGCACCGCTCACACCCCGGCGGACTGAACCTGCACTGGACAACCCAGGTAAGGCCCAGGATCCTCGGCACAGGGGCAGGGATGGATGGGCTGGGTCGGCGAGGGAGGGGGGCTTGGCTGGAACAGGCTGGGAGGGGATGGGGATATCGACGGTGTGCTCCACCAATATTCTATGCTCGTTCCCAGCCCAGGTCGACCTTACACCACCTCCCTGAATGTACGCCAGGTCTGAACCTGGTGTACATCCAAAGAGGCCTATAGGCAGGCTTACCAGATCGTCACCGGGACGGGAGCAGTCTACCCTTAAGGGGGCAGGGCGTGGGGGGCCATAACACAACGCGTTCTGGCCCCCCACGCCCCGTCCCCTTAAGGGTAGACCGCTCCCGTCCCGGCGACGATCTGGTAAGCCTGCCTATAGGGCCCCGGCCGGCTTACACCCATGGAAGGGGACAAACATCCCCTTCTCCCGAGGTGCTCCCAATATCAACCTGCCCAGGATGTTCAATACGTGATTCTGTTGTGACCACAATGAAGCAAGCTTGATGGTTGCAACATGTCCAACATGAAAGAGCTATAATAATATAATAATATACAGTATTTATATACCACCTTTCTGGTCATTGGATTTCTCCTCCGACTTTAATTCAAGGCGGTGTACATGGGCAGGCAGTTCTAAACCCCAAGAGGTTTTTACAATATAACAACGTTCTAATCTTTCATAGAACCCTTCATTCGAGATGTTACTTTCACAGTCCAGCTCTCTCTCTCTGGCGTTCGCCTCATCACGCTTCAGCTGACAGGCAACCTTGACTGCCACTCAAGTGCTCAGCTTGCAGCTCCATGCCCCCACAGGGTTCTGCAGCTTATCAGCTCAGCGTGCCAGCAGCTCTCCAACAGACTTCCGGCCGTCTTGAACTGCTTTCCTGCAGATCTTCAGGCATTTGAGAGACGAACGCTCTACCAACTGAGCCAGACGTCTTATGATTTCCATCACTTACACTTCAGATAATCATGTTCCACGGGATACCTGCCATTCAGCCCTCCTGATCCACAGGTCCATATCAGGGATATGTGGTGAGGGAAGGCAGGGGAGGTAGAACCACTCCTGTCATGGTCTATGTGATTGCGCACAAAGCAGGTGGAGCGCATGCACAATCACAAGGGAGGCTGCGGTTATTTTCCATGGACTACGACAGGGGCGGTTCTGCCTGCCTTCGCTGCATGTCCCTGGTTCCTATGCATTATTGTTCACATGGATGTCTTGTGTAATGCCCCCTCCATTTCAGTGAAGTTACATATCTATGCACACAAAGAAATACATATGTGGACCGACAATCTTCTCTGGAATCTTCTTAATGAGAAAGTTATTCCAATGGAGCTCCAACACATTGATCAGATTATTGGGTAATGGTGAATGACTATCAAAGTAAAGTTGGTTATAGTACATTGGAAAATAAGTGTGAAACAATATAGCTAACAACTCATAGAAGACATTGTAATATAGTCATATAGGTAAGATCCCTAGAACAGATATATGATTATATGTAAATGGGGACGACTGCATGCATAGCTTTGCCCTCTTTTTTTGTTACAGCAGCACCTGCTGCTGAACAGATGAGCTTCTTTTAAAGCTAACCACAATACGTTAGGAATTACCACTAGGCTGCAATGCACCTAAGGAACAACTGAGGTTCATGCGCATTAGAAATCTGCAAAAAGTAAAATCCACTTTGGGGCTACCTTCGTTGAAGCATGAAATACAGTTGATTGAGTTCAACTGTATGCAAAACCTAGTTGGAGAATTGCTCATTTTCTAAATAACCACACTGATTTGAATTCACTATCTACTGCTTTCTCAGTCCCAGTTTTTCTGACTTCAAGAGAACCAAGATGGTCGTTCCTTTAGAGGCCATCCTTGTCTTGCCTACATCGGTCCCTGAGACTATCCCTGTATTCAGTGAAGCACAGAGCCCGGACGCCCAGCTCCTGCTGTTCTGATGACAGAGAAATGAAATTTTGAATGGGAAGAAATGAAATTTTTTAGAGGAAGCTTAGTTACCTGCCATTCACATGGATTCCAGAAAGGCACAATGCAAAACCACAGCAGGCGAGTTTCTCACTGGGGCTTCCACTGAATCTTCTCCTGTGAATGTAGAAATTGATTTCCTATCTACATTTGTAGAAGCCTGGTGGGAGGCATTTTACTTATGATTGTACAGGTACCTTCTCTCTGTAAATATCTCAAATGGTAGGTTATGGTGCTCACTGGTACATAGTCTCAGCAAAAAGTTGTAACAATTCTAAAACGCAGCCAGTAGGTATACAGTGTAAAGATGCTGTTTTAGTTAAATTAAAAAGGCCATCAGTACACATTTCTAAGAAACAGATAATTTTGTGTTGAATTTCTTGAAAAACCTTGTATGTGTATACATGCACACATCTCATTAGTTGTAAAAACTATTAATTTCACTCTTTTTTTTACTCCTCCACCTCCATTGCTATGAATCATCACCTTTCAGATCTATGTGTGTTTGATGTTGTGTCCAGGAATTTACTGCAATGCCTTAAGCTTTCTTTCCTGTGTGCTTCATCCAAGATGTGACGAAAGTAAGATCCAAAGTTCAGATATGCTAATTCTGTAATTCATTTTATTATATTTTATGTTGCCGTATGCCAAATAGTAATAATGCCATGCTGCTATTATAGTGAAAAGTACTCCTAATCTTTTTATGCTTATGATTAGGAAGGATTTCAAGTAAAGATGTGATTTGCAGCTCTGCTTTGAACACTCAGAGCCAAGTTGGAGCTGGAAAATGTCTTGGCTTTGCTTATCCCTCCCTTCATTGGACACAGGGCCATCCCATCCCAAGTTCTCCTGGTACCTAAGGCTATAGTCGCTTACAATTCATACCTGAAAGTTCGGGAACCGGTGCAAGCCCCCGAAGCCCGAACATTTTCGGGCCGGTGCAAGCCCCCGAAGCTGCTTTTGGGGCTTTTAAAATTTCAAAACTTACCTTTTTTGCTGGTGGCGGCCATCTTGGATCTCACGAAATCTCACAAGATCCAAGATGGCAGCGCCCAAATCTCGTGTGGGCATGAGGCAGTATAGTACTGCCTCATGTGCCCTTATGAGATTTGGGCACCGCCATCTTGGATCTCGTGAGATTTCATGAGATCCAAGATGGCCACTGCCAGCAAAAAAGGTAAGTTTTGAAATTTGCTGCTGCCTCTTGCTGCTGCCGGGGGTAGGGGGTGGCTGGAGGAGGCTCGAGGGGGCTGCAGGCTGCTGCAGGTTGCAACAGCTGGGCTGTTTCAGCAGTTCCAGTATTGATTTCTTCATGTCCTTTTTTTCTATGCTTTTTTTGACACTCCTGAATGTGTTCACCTGTTGATTGCCATTGTCCTCACATGCTGTCACTCTCCGTTGGCTTAACCTGCCCTCAGTTATGTCATCATGTAGTAAAACCTGACTGAGATGATGATGTGATGATGATGTAGCCCTGTGATGTGAACCTGTTCTCTGTCTGATCCCTGATTGGCAAAGATGGTGTCATCCAGGAAGGAAAAAGAAGCAGCATCCAAGGCAAAAAAAGAAAAGAAAGAAAGGCACCAAAGCAGCACTAACCACCAGGAGAAACAATGACACTGATTAATTAGCCAAATTAATTAATGTGGCTAACTAAAATAAATAAATAAAATTTAGGCTGCCCTTCGGGCGGCAAAAGGGCACTTCATGCCCAAAAAATAAAAAAGGTTTTTTTAAAAAAAATATTTATTTATTTAAATGAATGAATGAATGAATGAATAATTGTGGGGGGTTTTTTTGGGGGGTGTCCCGATTTAGAACTGGGAAAATCTGGTAAGCCTACCTAAGGCAGTGTACCAAATACAGCCAGCACCTCAACTCCTCCTCTTCTTTGGTTCTTACATTCGCAAAGGAACAGGGGAACAATGTGGAAGAGAAACATGGAGGAGAGAACATAAGAAGAGCCCTGCTGGATCAGGCCAAAGACCCATCTAGACCAGCTTCGTGTATCTCACAGTGGCCCCACCAGATACCTCAGGGAACACACAGACAACAAGATGCCTGTTTCATGTTGTCACTCCCTTGCACCTGGCACAGAGAAAACCTACTTCTAAAGCCAGGAGGTTGCTTATGGCAACCTGTGAGGGACTTTTCCTCCATGAATCTATCCAAACCCCTTTTAAAGGCATCTAAGCCTTGAGAAGAGTGGTAGACTGGACTGTCTCCAATGCTCTAGCCCAGGGGTTCTCAACCCCTTCCCGGCTGGGTACCACCTCCGGTTCATCTCTCCTGCTGCATACCACCGGAAGTGACTAGTGATGACATCACCTCCAGTTACTTCCAGGTGTTCAGGTTTTCGGAAACACAGGGAGGAGGCTCTGGGTGGGTGGGAGTGCCCTTCTTAGCATTCCTGAGAGGTTCGGCCAAAGGCAGGAGCCTCTTTTGCTGCTGAGTTTTACTAGATAATAATTTGAAAGAAGTCTGCCAAAATCCCTGCCCTAAATGTTCAAGACAAGCCTGTAAAACTTTTTGCGAAAATGTAAGGTGTATCACTTGTGACACGCGTATCATAGGTTCGCCATCAAGGGCATAGACCTAGTTTGGAAGAGTTATCTATACGTTGTTCTGTTGTTACAAAACCCGAATAGCTTGGCTCAGGTGAGTGGAATGCTTGGGGCTGAAGATAAGGTGGAACGATGTTTTGGTTTTTATGTGTCTGTTGAGTGGACACATTTTGGCACATGTATTTTTGTAGGACTGCCAATGCAGGGTTTTTCTTTTCATGTTGTAACCTGGCATTCCATTTCCTGGAAGAAGATGCCGGCAGATGATGGTTACGTAGCCTATTGCATAGTTATTATTCCTGAGTATTTAAAGAGGAGAGGCACTGTAAAGGTAGGGCTTTCCGAGGTTTCCCAAGGGAATGCATTTTGTATTTGTGTTGAGCGTAACTGTGAGACATTTTGAGATCAATGTAATTTTTCAAGTATCGACAATCTAGAAGTGTATGGTTTTTGTTGATTGCCTTTAAGTTTGCTTCGGCGGCGGTGTGTGAAATCCTGATAGAAAACAAAGAGAGGTTGCACTAGCCCATAAAGATTGGAGCCATGGGGAAGAAGAACCTTTTGTGTTTTCTTTTATTTAATAGATTTGAAACCCACCCGATCAGCACATAAGTGCTCTCAGGATGGTTCACAAGGTTTAAAAATCAAAATGCAACACAATGAAAACAACATAACTAATAATAATCTCCTATAATAAAACATCCCCTTCATGGATCATTGCCTTGTCGTGGCGAAGGGGCTTGCGTAACTCAATGAAGCCATGAGCTATGCTGTGCAGGGACACCCAAGACGGACAGGTCGTAGCAGAGAGTTCTGACTAAAAGTGATCCACTGGAGAAGGAAATGGCAACCCACTCCAGTAACCTTGCCAAGAAAATCCCATGAACAGTACCAAAAGGCTAAAAGATATGACGCCGGAAGATGAGCCCCTCAGGTCGGAAGGTGTCCAATATGCTACTGAGGAAGAGCGGAAGACTATTCCAAGTAGACCCAGAAAGAGTGAAGTGGCTGGGCCAAAGCCAATAGGACGTCCAGCTGTGGATGTGTCTGAGGTTGAAAGGAAAATCCAATGCTGCAAGGAGCAATACTGCTTAGGAACATGGAATGTGAGGTCTATGAATCAAGGCAAGCTGGATGTGGTCAAAAATGAGATGATAAGATTGAACATTGACATCTTGGGAATCAGCGAACTAAAATGGACGGGCATGGGCGAATTTAAGTCAGGTGACCATCATATCTACTACTGTGGGCATGAATCCCTTAGAAGAAATGGAGTAGCCCTCATAGTCAATAAAAGGGTGGGAAAGGCAGTACTGGGGTGCAACCTCAAAAATGACAGAATGATTTCAGTTCGAATACAAGGCAAACCATTCAACATTACAGTAATCCAAGTGTATGCCCCAACCACTGATGCCGAAGAAGATGAAGTGGACCGGTTCTATGAAGACCTACAACACCTTCTAGAACTAGCACCCAAAAAAGATGTCCTTTACATCATAGGAGATTGGAATGCTAAAGTAGGAAATCAAGAAATAAACGGAACAACAGGCAAGTTTGGCCTTGGAGCACAAAATGAAGCAGGGCAAAGGCTAACGGAGTTCTGTCAAGAGAACACGCTGGTCATAGCAAACACTCTTTTCCAACAACACAAGCGGCGACTCTATACATGGACATCACCAGATGGTCAATACCGAAACCAGATAGATTATGTGCTTTGCAGCCAAAGATGGAGAAGCTCTATACAATCAGTAAAAACAAGACCTGGAGCTGACTGTGGCTCAGATTATGAGCTTCTTATTGCAAAATTCAGGCTTAAATTGAAGAATGTAGGGAACACCACTAGACCAGTCAGATATGACCTAAACCATATCCCTTATGAGTATACAGTGGAGGTGAAGAATAGATTTAGGGCATTAGACCTGGTAGACAGAGTGCCTGAAGAACTATGGACGGAAGTTCGTAACATTGTACAGGAGGCAGCAACTAAAACCATCCCAAAGAAAAAGAAATGCAAGAAAGCAAAGTGGCTGTCAGATGAGGCTTTACAAATAGCTATGGAAAGAAGGAATGCAAAAAGCAAGGGTGAAAGGGAAAGATATAAACAACTGAATGCAGAGTTCCAGAGAATAGCAAGAAGAGATAAGAAGGCCTTCTTAAATGAACAATGCAAGGAAATCGAGGAAAACAACAGAATGGGGAGGACTAGAGATCTCTTCAAAAAAATTGGAGATATCAAGGGAACGTTTTGTGCAAAGATGGGCATGATAAAGGACAAAAAAGGCAGAGACCTAACAGAAGCAGAAGAGATTAAGAAGAGATGGCAAGAATACACAGAAGAACTATACAAGAAAGATCTGAATGTTCCTGATGACCACGCTGGTGTGGTCACTGACCCAGAGCCGGACATCCTAGAGAGTGAAGTCAAGTGGGCCTTAGGTAGCATTACTAACAACAAAGCTAGTGGAGATGATAATATCCCAGCTGAGCTACTTAAAATCCTAAATGATGATGCTGTGAAAGTGCTGCACTCAATATGCCAACAAATTTGGAAAACTCAGCAGTGGCCAAAGGATTGGAAAAGGTCAGTTTACGTTCCAATTCCAAAGAAGGGCAGTGCCAAAGAGTGTTCAAACTACCGTACAATTGCACTCATTTCACATGCTAGCAAGGTTATGCTCAAAATCCTACAAGCTAGGCTTCAGCAGTACGTGGACCGAGAACTACCGGACGTACAAGCTGGGTTTCGAAGAGGCAGAGGAACTAGAGATCAAATTGCCAACATGCGCTGGATCATGGAGAAAGCACGAGAGTTCCAAAAAAACACCTACTTCTGCTTCATTGACTACGCAAAAGCCTTTGATTGTGTGGATCACAACAAACTGTGGCAAATTCTTAAAGAGATGGGGGTACCAGACCACCTTACCTGTCTCCTGAGAAACCTGTATGCGGGTCAAGAAGCAACAGTTCGAACTGGCCATGGAACAACTGATTGGTTCAAAATTGGGAAGGGAGTACGGCAAGGCTGTATATTGTCACCCTGCTTATTTAACTTATATGCAGAGTACATTATGAGAAATGCAGGGCTGAATGAATCGCAAGCCGGAATCAAGATTGCCGGGAGAAACATCAACAACCTCAGATATGCAGATGATACCACCCTAATGGCAGAAAGTGAAGAAGAACTAAAGAGCCTCTTGATGAGAGTGAAAGAGGAGAGTGCAAAAGTTGGCTTGAAACTCAACATTAATAAAACTAAGATCATGGCATCTGGTCCCATCAATTCCTGGCAAATAGAAGGGGCAGAAATGGAAGCAGTAACAGATTTTACTTTTTTGGGTTCCAAGATCACTGCAGACGGAGACAGCAGCCATGAAATTAAAAGACGCTTACTCCTTGGAAGCAGTAGCGTCACTAGGATGCGCGTCACCCTGGGGCAGGGAGCGCGCGTCACCCTAGTGACACTACGATATTGGCACGGGGGGGCGACCCGGCTCCCCCCCCTGCGTCACCCTCCGGACGCTCAAAACGGGTCTGCGCCACTGCTAGTCAAAAAAAGTGGGTTTTTTTTTAACTTATTGAGGGTCACTCCGGCCCTCCAGAGGGTGCGGGAAGGCCCATGGCCCCCTCTGCTTCAGATCTTCACTCCAATGCGATCGAGACCCACTTCTGGTTTTGGACAAAAACAGGAATTTGGTCTCGATCGTATCAGAGCAATGATCTGAAACACAGGGAGGACCACAGAGGGGGCCCCGGGCCTCCCCGCACCCTTCTGAGGGCCGGAGTGACCTTCAGTAAGTTAAAAAATACCTTTTTTCCCCCACCGGTGCCGGGATCCTGGGATCACTCCCCCCACTTACCCCTGCCAACACGACTCCCCCTACTCAGGGAGAGAACTTTGAGAAACGCTGGCTTAGACAATACTGAGCTTGATGGACCAATGGTCTGCCTCAGCATAAGCTAGCAGCATCAGATTCTTCAATTTCAAAGCTATATTAAGATGCTCATCGTTCTAGTCACCTTTAAAAAGACATGTGCACGTGCATGCCTGCGTATTTAATTCTATGCACATTTACTTCTAGAAGATTAGAGACTTGGGTTCAGTTGTGTATTGGTCTTTTTTTGTATGCTTCTACTCCATTCTGGTAAACTGAAATTATGGTACATTAATGCTTAGTCTTAAACACACTGCAACATTCTTACTCTGTTATTAGTATCATTTTAGTTTAAAGAAGAATCTGCATGGCATTTTGATTAAAAGCTCCTAGAATTTTCAGTGGAAAGAAAAATATTTGTGAAACAGAACAAAAGGCGGAACACATAGAAAAGCAAAGTAGAACAGTATATATTATATATTATAATTGCATCTATCTTGATATAAATGCAACTCTTTCTAGGCCCTAACCATGGCTGTCTAAGCACGAACAAATATGGAATGCTATTTCTAAACACCCCCTGTGTGCCTAAGGCGCTCAAAATTAAACATCAGAACTTCTGAATCAAAAATATTTTAAAAATATTATGTAAGCTTTGTGACTTGATTTGATCATCTCAGCTGCTCACTGCTTCAGGCTATCTTTGTCAGGCTGTCAGTGTGTCTTTTCCCCTCACGTTGGGAAAATGGAAAGCAATGCATTAATATATACCTATGTGAACACTGCAGCGATGGCTGACAAGACATCATGTTTATAAATATACATTAACACTGTGTCAGTGAGAAAATGTGGCAGAGCCAGCTCGTTTTTTAGCTACGCAGTCTGATATCTCTTTTTTTTTAAGCCACTGTGGCATTTTACAGTGCAATCTTCACTAACTATATGCAGGTGGCCTAAAGGATCAGACGCCGCATCCTGAGCCCGTTCCCGGGCTGCGCCGGCAGGGCACAGGAATGCCTCAGGAGAAGGGCACATTCGTCCCCTTCCCCAAGTGTAGGGCTGCCCAGGGCCTATGGGCCTCCTCGGATGTATGCTAGCTCTGAAGCTGGTGTACGTCTGAGGTGATGGAGTAAGGCCAAATCGGGCTGGGAATGGGCAGAGGATATCAGCGGAGCACGCCGCCGATATCCCTGCCCCCTCCCAGCCCGGGCCAGCCAATGGCCACCCCCTGGCTGCCCCTACCCGCCCTCCCCTGCACCGACTGGTGCAGGACATACCTCCACCGGTTGGCCGTGGGGTCTGGAGGGTGGCAGAGTGAGGGCTGCCGGCCTTCGCACTGGCAGCCTTTACTCCCGAGTCATCGCAAATGTGCTTTATGGCACATTTGCGGTGGCTTAGAGTGGTGGAGGAGCACGTACTCCACCGCTCTAGGACTCATCAGTTAATAACGCTACCTATGAATCTCTAGCAACAGATCTTCAGTCATCTTTCTTTGTGGCCATTGCTGGCAACTTCATTCTAAAGAGGCATTCAGCTTCCAAGCTATAGTCCACAATGGGTCTCAAGGGGATCGGCGCCATCAAAAGCTGAAGTCTGAAGAAGGTGCACCAAGTTAAACGAACTGTAGATCATTAAATGTTGCCATGATAGGGAACTAATGTTGCTGCAAATTGGCTTGAACTTCAAGGTATACTCCTTCTGTCTCCAATAATAGGATTGTGACTTTTGAAATGGATGTTCTAGATTGTGTAAATGCCAGAAGCATCTTCTTTCACTGAAGCAGAATAACCATATTCTTTTATAACAAGAAGACATGCAGCAGATCAGATGTGCACCCCCATCACTATCTTAATTAGGGAAAAACCTTCCATTGTGAAAGGGTTTCTCCTCTCTCTCTCTCTCTCTCTCTCTCTCTCTCTCTCTCTCTCTCTCACACACACACACACACACACACACACACACACACACACACACACACGCTAAAATAGCACCAGGGGGTAGGATCAAAACTGCGGTGGGGGCAACGTCTGTCTCATTCCAGCCACCCCATGCTATTTAAACAAAACAAAACCACGAAGTCATGTTACATGTTCATGATAATATGTAGTTTAATACTTAGGCTCTTGTTCAGATGTGTGTCAGCATTCATGTGATTATAGAGCGAAAACTTTCATGGCCAGCTACAAGTTTCCAGGACAGGGGATTTATGGGTTAAAAAAGTCATGTTTCTGGCTTTTATAAATTTTTTACATGGCTTTTTTACCCATAAATCCCCTGTCCTGGAAAATTCATGTAATTGTTTGCAAGAGTGTATCTTGGCATAACCAGGCTAGGAGTATGTAAAGGTGCCAGCTATATGAACCAGCACCTCGACATGTGGGCTGTATATGTAGCGGCAAAAGCAGCTGTTTGAAAAAGAGTATCATGACTACAAACAGTAGCAGCGGCATGCAAATGCCTCTCCCTCATGCCGCGTCATGCTTCTGTGCAACAGCTAGCACACTGCTTGGACTGCACAAATGTGGTACTATACGTTGTGATAGAACGTCCCTCATGTAACGTGACTAATTAATGGACTGGAAGTGGCTGACGCAACCTTCTGTGAAAAAATCAAAGATGGCAGTTGTTCACCTAAAGAGAGATCAAAGTTTGTCCTGAGGCTGTACCTTCACAGAAAGGCACAATGAGCATGCGAGTTTCTATTATTCTGGGTTGCTTTTAATGGACTTTGATTGAATGCACAGGAATGAAATTTGCTTCCCATTTACTCATTTTAAGTCGAAGTTGCTTGTCTGGATGGTGGGTATGATAGGGTGGGTCGCATTAGCAGCAATGTCGTGGCTTATTTGCCTACTGTCAAATCAGCATTCCAATTTGTTGAGCTGTAATGGACAGAAAACCTTGCTCTGCCTCTGGCGACTTTCCCAATTGCTGGTTTGAGCCTGAGTCTGGTAGCAGTTTAGTGTGTTGCTTTTAATGACTGTTGCTGACCCAGCACCATCCTTGGGTCAACCACTCAGAACATACTTTCTCGCTCATTTGACCTTCTGGACAACCTGGAACAGATGAAGGTCAAGCATAGGCATTAAAATCAGCATTCTGACACATTGAAAGACAATGTCTTAAAAGGGCTCCCAGCGAACTGTGTGTGTGCGTGCGTGCGTGCGCGCGCACACGCACATGTGTGCACATGTGTGCATGCACATGCACACACACATACATAAAATATTCCTTTTTTTTCCACCATGAGTAAAATTTATTTTCCATCTCAGTTGTTGATAAAATATGACTGCAATTCCTTAGGCCTTCTCTGAACCACAAACTTAAATCCTGATATAAATTACAAAGAACTCTGGTAGTTTTGCGAGGGGAGTTAGGGATCTATGATAGAGACTTTTCACCAAACTGTAATCCCAGGATGCTTTGGGACAAGCCAGGACAATTAAACTGGTATAAGTTGGCAATGCAGTGATGCCCTTAGAGGGCCTTTCAGCCCTCTGAGTGATATATTTCTAGGGAAATATGTAAAGTTCTTCATTGTTTTCTTAATGACTTTGTTGACTGAAGATGTTTGAATTCCTTTAAAGGTTTTTTTAAGGATACACAGATACATGCAAAAAGTTAAACACTGTCTTCTATAATATGCCCCATGAATTTTAAATATCATTTAATTCTTTCATTTAGCCAACCATCCATTCCGTGTCGACTTCTTAGCACTGTGATCCTCTAATCTTATTGCATGGTAATATCTCATATTAGTGTTCATGGCATTTGCCATAACAAACATTTTCCTGCTTGTTTAATGAAGCAGGGAAATGGGGAATGGCATGGAATAAAAACAATGAGGAAACCATGCTATCTTTTTAATGCTGGAAAGTCACTTCTCTACACATTTATGAAAGTGTGCTTTGAACCATGGTTTTAACATTCCCCTTAAAATAGACTTTTGAGCTCTGTGTTATATCATGTTCAAATAAAACATACATTACAATAGAAAAGAGATATCCTGGAAGTACCAGGAATCATCACAAACAAGGATATGGCAAACATAAGGTTTCCCCTGTAGGGCATTATCTTTGCCCACATCTGTTCAGAGGGCCCACCTGTGTAGTTCAGGGCTCACATGTTCCCACCAGATGTGTGGGAACAGATCCTTAATGATCCTGGTATGAAGAGGGAAAAAGACTAATAGCCCAATCCTATGTAACTTCCTGCACAGTGGTGAAACTGGGCCAGCGCGGGCTACGCTGCATCCTGTGCGGGAATTTGCAGGCATAGCACACACTGTGCCAGTGCAGGGATAGAGTAGGGTTGTGCCATCATATCCTAGATATGTGAGAACAGGAGTAGGCACTGGGCTTCTTTTAATGGCTTAACTATTTATGTTTACAACTCACTGGAAAGGTCCAGAGCAATCACACTATCTTGAAATAGCAAGTACAGTTTATCTGATTACTGTGTCTGTTTATTGGTCCATTTGGTCCTAGGACTTTTCAGGACCCGTAGACGATCACAGAGGCTCAACCACTCACACTCTGTTGCAAAAGGGAAGCTACGGTATTTCTTCTAGAACTTTTTACAAGGAATTTTTGACTAGGGGGAGCAATGTGCTTGGTGACCCCATTTATCTGAGATCATAGGAGTCCAAACATGGAACTAAAATTAAATGTAGCTATATAGAACTGAATGCACAATGAATTCCATTTACTGGTCATACATGACAATGCAAAATAGATCAATGACTTGAACTATGTGCCTGTACGTGACCGATGAAGCAATTAAAAGCTAGATGTTTTTATTTTTGTCATTTTTTAAAATCTTTTTGTTATTTTTAGGGGGTCCCAAAGCAATGGGGAGGGCTATACAGAGGACCATGAATAGGGCTGGCACATTCATGAGGCCAACTGAGGTGGTTGCCTCGGGTGGCAGATTGATTGAAGGCACTTGCCTCCACTCCTTATCTTTCTCCTGCTTCCTGGATTCTAAAAGGAAGGGGAACTAAGCACAAGAGGAAGTGTGACCCTTCAGGAGGAGGAGAGGAGTAGCAATGGCTGGTGTACCCCTGGCTAAGGGGGGGCAGCATTTAGCACACTGCTTCAGGTGCTCTGTGTGTGTGTGTGTGTGTGTGTGTGTGTGTGTGTGTGTGTGTGTGTGTGTGTGTGATCCCCAGTAACTATGTGAAACAGGAAATTATTATTCAGAGTGCATTCAGCTGACAAGAAGCAAGGGATCAAGAACTGTAATGTATCATATTAGTGTTTGATAGGAACTAAGACATTTTTCACTATATATGTTTTTCACTATATATTTTCACTATATATGTTTGATAGGAACTAAGACACAAAATGTCTTAGTTCCTATCAAACATATATAGTGAACATATATAGTGTGAGAGAGAGAGAGAGAGAGAGAGAGAGAGAGAGAGAGAGAGAGAGAGAGAGAGAGAGAGAGAGGCTGCTAGGCACTTGTTCTTATCTTTCTCTTTAACACATGTAAAGAAAGGCATAGTGGTACAATTTTCAAGAACATTCTCCAAGCACTTAGCTTACAAATTGGACTTATTGTAGCGAATGCCTTGCACTTGAAAACAACAACTGTTGTTTGTGCGTGTGTGTTGGTATCAGATGGCTGCCAGGCTTGCAATCTCACTGCCTGGCAGCTGCCTCCTCTTGCATCACCTGTCATCTGTAACGACTGGGCTTGCGGCGAAGCGGATCCAAGCGTGCCCCTGCTAAAGCACTGAAAGTAAGTGGTATGATTGGGAGGCCAAGTGGTCAGTGGCTTCGAATGCCTTCTGCATGGCTACCACCACCAGTGCACGTCGAGATCGTAAGCTACTCCTGTGTGCAGCTTTGGCATGTGAAATAATTGGATGCATCATATAAAAAGGAATCCTACATTCCCTTCAATGCTACCTTTTTTTCTCCACGATTTTTTGCGCATTCTCAGACTGTTACTGAGGGGAAAGGGCAGCCCTTTTCCCTCAGTAACAGTCTGAGCATGCACAAAAAATTGCGCATGCTCAGACTGTTACTGAGTCTGAGCAGCGGGCCTTCCTTAGACGGCCCCAGGCAGCCGGCCGGGGAAGACGTCCCCAGCCGGCTCTCCCGATTGAGGGGGCCGGCCCAAGTCGGACTCGGACTCGAGTCTCCGAGTCCGACTCGAAGACTCGAGTCCGAGTCCGACTCGTGGGCGGAGCGGCGGGGCGCCCTTCAGGCAATTGCGCCCGGAGCGAGTGCTCCGCTTGCTCCGCCCTAAATACACCTCTGATCACTGCAAATCACTTCTGGGTCAGCTAGTTGAAGACATGAAGGCAGGCGAGCTTGCTGCGAAGCAAGTGCTCAGTTCACTGTCCACAGTGGCTCCACCTCTGAGCCAAATCTGAGTCACGCCTTCGCAAAGAAGAAGCCTGCAGGGAGGTGTGACACCCGTACTCATTCGTTTTTGGCCACTCCGAGTCGCTTCTTTGTGGTCTCACGAGTGAACACAGCAAAGCGACTCAGAGTAGCTGAGCCTGGCCAGCACAGCAGGGCAAAGCAGCTGTGGTGTCACCCCCCAAATTGGTGTTGGTGCAATCTGTACCCCACCAGTGATCCCCATTCTTCAGGTTATTGGGTGCCCTGGGATTAAGCCCTGCACCGGCTCCCCAAGGTATGTGGAACCCTTGCACTCTCCCAGGTTTACTGGCAGGCAACAGCAGCAGGCAACAGCTCCCCTCCCCCCCAAAATAAAAACTCCTCGCTGGTGAATAAGGATAATATTTATTTATTTTTAAAGATTTGTAGTCCACCATTTTCCTTACTAAAATGGAACTAGGGCAGCTTGAAACATCAATGCAACATTAAAACAATTAATACAATAATATAAAAACACAAGGCAATAAAATTTGATTTAAAAACAAGCATGAGCAAAAGACTAACAAACAGCAAAAAATATTTAAGGAGCACAACGTAATACAAGCCAAATAAGTCTTAAGCCCAAGCTGAAAGGCTAATAGAGAAGGATCCATCCTTAATTTCAATGCGGAGGGAGTTCCACCGTTGTGGTGCTGCTACAGAGACTTGTGGCACCTAGAGAAGGGCCTCCTCAGATTACCTCATGGGTGGGTCATCTCATATGTAAGAAAGAGGTCCTTGAGATCCCTCAGCCGTGAAGGGTTTTAAAGGTCAAAACCAGCACTTTAAATTGTGCTTGGAAACAAATTGGCAGCCAATGCAAATGAAGGCGAAGCGATCTAAAAGAGTCACTGCATCCATTCCCTACACAGCAGTAGTGTGGCTGCCATAGGGCAAGGGGGCCTCTGAGCTGCGCCCTCCTACCCGCCCTCACTTCTGTTAGGCTCCAAATGGAGCCTTTACGGAAGAAGAGGGTGACGCAATGTCACCGGGGGGGGGCTAGCGACACCACTGCTACACAGGTCACTGCATTAGTTGCAGTTTCTGAACAGCCTTCAAAGGCAGCTTCACATAGAGCACATTAAAGTAATCCAGACTTAATGTCTCCAATGCATGAACCACTCTGATCAGGTCTGAATGATTCAGGGAAGGATACAGCTTGTGCACAAAATGAAGTTGGGTCAAGGCACCCCTGACCACTACAACCATCTGAGCATTCAGGAGCAGAGATGAGTCCAGGAGGACCCCCAAGCTGAAAGCCTGACCCTGCAGAGTGCTGCTATCCCATTCAGAACAGGTTGCTTATCCAATACTTGCACTGCAGAATTCTTGACCTACAGGATCTCTGTTATGTCCAGATTTAATTTCAACTTGTTAGGCCTCATCTAGTCCCCTACTGATCTCAGACATAAATCTAGAGTTTAAACAGCTACCCTCATATTAGATGACATAGAGAGATAGAGAATAATGGCATCTGCATATTGATGACAGCCAACTCCAACCCCCCTGATTAAGGTTTCATGTAGGTTTCATGTAAGGTTTCAACCCCTCTAGTGGTTTTATGTACTTGTTGTTCAGTTGTTAAGTCGTGTCCGACCCTTCGTGATCCCATGAACCATATCCCGCCTTCCTGTCCTCCACTATCTTCCTGAGTTCGCTCAAGCTCCTCCTTCCACAGCAGCCAATGGAAGCATCCGCTAGAGATCACACTATGATGCAAGGGCCTCTGGGTGATATCCCAATTTCTATATGGAGATGATGGATGCAGTGGTAGCACAAGTCTGTCAACTGATTTGTGCTAAGCTTAGGGTTACCAGATCGTCAACCGGGACAGGGCGATAGCCCCTTAAGGGGGAGGAACGTGGGCGGGGCCAGTAACCCTAGGGTTACCGGCCTTGCCCACGTTCCTCCCCCTTAAGGGGCTATCGCCCCGTCCCGGTTGACGATCTGGTAACCCTAGCTATGCTGCTACCAGTACTGGGTTCAGGGGTCAGCCCAGCCTGTTGGGACCTTCGGTGGGCGTGGGCTCTTGACTAGTGCCCAATCTCATGTTCACCTTTATAGGCCAGTGAACCATAAGAACATAAGAAGAGCCCTGCTGGATCAGGCCAGAGGCCCATCTAGTCTAGCTTCCTGTATCTCACAGTGGCCCCACCAGGTGCCTCAGGGAGCACACAGACAACAAGATACCTGTTTCCTGCTGTCACTCCCTTGCACCTGGCATACAGAGAAAACTTACTTCTGAGCCAGGGGATTGCTTATGGTTTGTAACCTGTGATGGACTTTTCCTCCATGAATCTATCCATGAATCTTTCCTCCATGAATCTACCCCCTTTTAAAGGCATCTAGGCCAGGTGCCATCACCACATCCTGTGGCAAGAAGTTCCACAAACTATTTACAAGCTGGGTAAAGAAATATTTTCTTTTGGCTGTTTTAATACTCCCTCCACTCAATTTGAGTGGATGTCCCCTAGTTCTAGTGTTGTGTGAGAGGGAAAAGAACTTCTCTCTATCCACTCTCTCCATCCCATGCATAATTTTATACATCTCAAGCTGTAGTTCTATATGCCAACATACATGGAGTGTTTGGTTCAGTCCACCTACTTACCATTCAGAACAATATTTCGACCAATAACTAAAAATACAAGCTGCTTCTAAGTCTTTTTTGTTTGCTTACTTTTACAAAGTATCTGTATATTATCATAGCAGATTGTCTTTAAATGAATGAATCATGACATGATCCTGGGTACTTAGCTACATCTGTTATGTAGTAAATTGCCTTGCACACCATATGCATAATAAAGAGGAAGAAGAGGGTATTCACTCCTCATGCAGCCTTCATTATGCAATGGTGCTCGAATGGTCAGGACAGATGGAACAGTTGCACTACTATAAAATTTAGAAATAAAAATTGTTTATATTTCCTAGGAAATGAATGCAATCAATCAATTTTTTCTTCTTCTGAGAAAAATGACATCTATACCCTATTTACCTCCCTAGTCAGTAAAAAAAAAACAATGCTTACAAAGTACAAAAAATGGATGCTTCTTTATGAGTGATGTCTCCTTTTGCATTGACTTTTAATTCTTCTTGAAGTGACTTGTATATTAGAAAGTAAGCAGATTCTTTAAAGTAGCTTCTATAGCTTTAGGGTATTTGAAAGTGTGGAGGCATTGTGATTTTTAGAAGTGTTGCTTCCTGTTCCAGTATTATTCAGTCAATTAGAATAATTAGCAGAGATTAAAAGTGAGAAGGAATGAAAATGCTGAAGGAAGTCCCTGTAATAGAACTAAATCCAGCTATGAATTCTTATGAAACACACTGGGGGAAAAAAGTTAAGCACATACAGTGAAACTGATTTCTTAATGACCTGCCAAACAGCTAGGCAAGGACTGCAGAGGGGATTAAGATCACAACATTTTTGAAACTCAAGATAAATCTCTGTTAAGGCAAACAGGATTATTGCAGACACTCCCAAATACTGAGCACGCAATCCTTCAGTAAACAATGGGGCTGTGGAGCTTCCATCTCTCCCAAGGAACATCACACAACTCCACTGAAAATGAGCAGAGGTTGCATAGAGACTGTGATTGGTGGACTGGGCAACTCAATTGTTTCAGAGTACAATTCATCAGAATTCCACCCATCTGCAGAGAGCCTGGAGGTAAGGAAGTCCGTTGTCCTGTCCCACTCCTGCAGGAGGCAAGCCTAGGAGTCGGCACCATATTGGGTGCCTGGGTCAACTAGGGACATCTTTGTATGAGGAGCTTCATCTCCAGCACTCTGCATCTGGGAGAGATATCAACCCCAATCCACCCACTCATTGGGATAGTCTAGACTAGCTGGTCACCTTTAGGGAATTTAGGAATTATTTGCTTCTTGCCTGATTGGCTATTGATGGGCATTTTTTGTCGCTTACCTCAGACCCACAATTAAGGTGGGGTGTTTTGCCAGGTCAGCCACAACTGGCAGGTATAGTGCAGGAAAGGGAGTAGGAGTTGGGATTTTGGTGTGCAACCTGAGATAAGCAAGAGTTGGGGAGAAAATTTGAATCTAAAATGGTTGTCTGGCTTGGGGTGCAGGCTGGTGACCCCTAGTCTCAGAGGTCTCCTCGAGATAAGGAAACATTTGTTCCCTTGCCTGAGGGTAGGCCCTCACTGCCCCACTGGGTCTACTACAAGTCTGGGTGCACCCAGGAAGGCAGAATGAGGCTGGGAAAGGGGATAGGATATCTGTGGAGCTGCTGCCGCTGATACCACCCCCTTACCAGCCTCGATCTGCCCTCGTCCCTGCCCCAATTTCCATCCCATTCCTCCCCCTCCTCACCCAATTCTGCCTACCTCATACCTCCTTACCACCACCACCACCCCGTTGACGTACCTGCCTGGTGGTTGTGGACAGGCCGCCGGCCTGCTGCCACAGCCGCTCACTACTTGCGGCAGCGACCCAACTGCGTGATACAGTGTATTGCCTTTTGTGGCAGCCATAAAGGACCTTTTGTTGCCAGAATGCTAGTTCCAGCAGCACAAAACCCATAAGGATTGGGCTGAAAGGCTATTGGACTTGGAATAGATGGACCAATTTGACTGCCTTGATCCCCATTTCAGGGGTTGACACTGAAAAGCTAGAGTCATCAGAAAATAACATCAGGTTGTAGTCAAGGTGGTGACACTCAAGGGAGATGTGACAGTTGTTATGCCGACTCCTCAGGGTTGGTGCCGGTGCTAAAAGAGGAAGGGTTGTGGAGATAGGACTCGCTGCAGGATTCTACATACATTGATTATTGTTGTTATCATAGTGGTGTCACAGCCCACCAGATGTTTGGACTGGAATTTTTCGGTGCTCACTAGTTCGAAGTCTACCCAAGAGTTTAATAACTGGTGAGATATTGCTGTATAATGTTCGATGTTCCTAGTAGTGCCCTAACTAATCCCGCTCCGCCAATGCAGTTGCATCAACAGAGCATGCGTGCTTCTTCAAGGTAAAGGAACTTTTGTTTCCTTACCTTTGGGTAAGCCTCCATTTCCCCAGTGGGTCTCCTCAGATCTGCAACAGCCATTTTGCTGGCACAGAACTGAGGAAAGGGAGAAAGAAGGGGGGGGGAGGAATGGAGATAGGATCTTGGCGCAACCTGGTGCCACTGATATCCACCGTTCCTCCCCCTTTCCATCTCCCACTTGCCCCCTCCTTGCCAGACACTCCCCCATTCCTCCCCTCCCCATTCCTCCCACCTCCCGTCCCCGCCACTATCTTACCGGCACTAGAGGTGGGTGGCTTCTCCATTGGCGCACAAACGTAGCTTCCAGCCATGTATGCTGGTGGCCTCATCACACATGCTGTCACCGTGGCATGTCCACTGTTGCGGTGACATTTATGCTGGTGGAATGTGTGTCCTTCCTGCTGATCCATCAGTTAGGATTGGGCCATTACTCGGCTTACAGGAGGACAGGAACTGGAATTCTTGGGTCCCATCAAACCTACTAACTCAATGCTAATTAGATTAGTGGGTGATGATTTGGCCAAGTCTTCCTTGGCACATATTTGGAACCAAGGTTGCATTACTGAGGCACAGAAATGAGGCAGGCACAGCTAAGCCTACAGGGTCTCATCCCAAGTAGTGTTAATACCTGCACTGGGAGTTAAACATTTAACTAAACTAATACTGTAACTTATCTCATTGCATCGTTGCAGATCCTTTAATTAATTAATGTAATTAACCCTTATTTAGCCCAAAGTCTTATGACTCATCGATTTATTCCTGAGTCTGTATAAAATAAATATAGCCACTTCCTGGCCCATATCCAAGAGTAGTTCCCAATTATTAGGATGATCTTCTAATGATGTGATTTTCTTTTTCCTTCAGGACAACAAGCCATTCCAACATAAATAGTACCTGTGCTATTTTGCAGTTGAAAAAGTGCTACTTTCTGCATCAGAAAAATGCAAATGATTCTATAGCATGGTTTCCCAACCTGTGGTACTAGTACCACCAGTGGTACTTTGGCCGACTGATGGTGGTACTCAGACCGCTGGACCACTGGAACCGCACTCCAACCCGGCACTTTTGATGGTGCGTTTTTGCTCCCAGGAAGCTCCTGCCTTTGGCCGAGCCTCTTGGGAACACTGAGAAGGGACGTCCCACCTGCCCAGAACCTCCTCCCTGCATTTTCTGGCCTCTGAAAACCCAGAACTAGTGATGATGTCATCGCCAGTCACTTCCGGTGGTACTCAGAAGGAGAGTAGCACCGGAGGTGGTAGGGGTTGGGAACCGCTGTTCTATAGCAAATAAAGCTGGCTATATTTCCTTGAATATATGAAGGTGCCTTATGCTGCATCAGTCTAGTGATGGGTTGGGGTCTTTCTCAGCTCTGGGTTCCAGGTCTTTCTCAGCTCCAGGGTTCCAGGCTGGGGTCCTTCTCAGCTCTGCCTGGAGATGCCAGGGACTGAATTTGGAACTTGCTGCATGCACCTAGGCAACAATCCTATCCACACTTACCTGGGAATAAACCACATTGACTAGAGTGGGACTTACTTTTGAGTAGACATGCATAGAATTGGGCTTCTAATGTGTTCTACTACTGAGCTAGGACCCCATCCTGTCTTTCCTGGCTCATAGTGTTAAATGAATGTTGTCAACTGCATTGCAGTAAAGGAATGGAACTGAAAATGTATGAAGAGAAGCCTTTATTTTGTAACTTTTATCAAAGTCTGCTCAAATAAACACTGCTCAAATAAAACGTTTACAGTGACCACATGAAGTTCAAAATGGACAGTAATTTCATTTTGCTAAGGTACCTGCCATCACTATTTAAAGTATCTTACCTGTGCTTTTCTTGTTACCCTCACTCCAATGATAATCCAAATACATTGTTCAGTGAAGATATAATAATGTGAGTGACTTGCATATCTCCTTTCTCGGCTTGACTTGTAATGTGTGAAGTGGGACTTTATCCCCCCCCCCCCCCGAATTCTGGATCTGACAAATCTTATTGCAGGTTCAGTTCAAACATTATGGTAGCAGTGGGGAGAGACGTGCAAGTCATTGTATTACTTTGTTCCCTGAATTATTTAACATTTGAATTGCTTTTAGTTCCTCATCAGTGGTTGGAGCTCACTGCAGGAGAGATGCACAGGTTTATGATGTCCACATTACACATGAAGCTAAAAGAGAGAGGAAAGGTCCTCCACTACGTGTTTCTCTGTTGCAACATTAAAAATTGCCCTGGGAAACACCTGAGTTGTTTAAAATGCATTTAGCAACCATGGAGACCCGCAGAGAATGGTAGATATCTAGAAATAGAACAGGCCTACACACATTTTGCTTTCTTAACAGTTAGACGTATTATTGGGTGTATGTGGGGTGCTGATTCCAAAACTGGCATTGTTTTTGCTCTGTCATGTCTAGTTTTGGGAGTATGGTATTGCCACCTTATAATGCAAGCCAAGCAGCTTTCTCATGAGGAAGCCGACACCATGGCTGTTAAAAACAATAATATTGTTTTCTCATTTTTGAGAGGCATTTGAGAGGCATTTCAAGGAGGAGGCCACCCCCGACAAATCCCACTCACCCCCGGAAGGCCCCATTCCACCCTCTGCCGCCCTTCCGTCACCTGGTGGGGAATCAACTTTCCGCCGCTGTGGCAATCCATCCTGTGGCACCAGAGGAGCGGCGCAAGCCTCT
This sequence comes from Plestiodon gilberti rubricaudatus, assembly GCA_026170595.1. NCBI lineage: Eukaryota > Metazoa > Chordata > Lepidosauria > Squamata > Scincidae > Plestiodon > Plestiodon gilberti. The sequence continues at coordinate 47,742,005 of JANXHW010000002.1, forward strand.
CCGTCAGCGCTGCTTACTCTTCGGGTGACACAAATGTGCCTTATGGCACGTTTGCAACACTCTGGACTGGCAGAGCAGTCGCTCCGCCAGTCTATACTTAGACAGGACTGTGCTGTAAATTGTTGGATTTGACACAGTAGCTGGCACTTTGATATTACACATGCCAAACACACACAGATACTGCATGGTTCTCCCCAAAATTCAGGGTATATGATGACACTCTAGGTGATGGAAGCAGAAAAAGGGTCCATACTCTGCTGATCCAGGGCACCACAGCAATTCATACACTATCCAAAGGACCAGGCAAACTAATTTACATCAGAATAAATCAGGTATTGGCATATTGTTTGCCTGCTAACATTGCTGATGATATTAATTAGTTAAAGTAAATGGTAGCAGCTATCAGGCATTGTGTACAAGACAAACAAAGATAGCAACATGCTTCAAGCTTAAATGGAATCCATCTCTAAATTTAAATTTAATTATCCAACTCTGTACATCTTCCAAACAAAGGAACAGCAACCAATCCTGCAACTCTATGGCGGGAAAAATAAGACGGGCAGCCTGTGTAACATCCATCGCAGCACACAAAGTGCACTGCGACAGATCCTAAGTAGGATCAGGGCGGTGCCGGCAGAGCTGGGGCACACCTTGGTGGAAAGAGATGTTAGTCCCTTTCCCCCAGTATCAGCCCCAGTGGCCACAATGGGCCTCCTTGGATGTGCACCGGCAAAATGGCAACTCCAGGGAGGTCGTGTAAGGCCGCCCTGACCCAGGAAGGGACTTTGGATATCGGTGGAGCACCCTACAGATATCCCCACCCCCAGCAGCCCAATCACCCCTCCCCCGCCACCCCAACCCGCCCTCCCCACGCCCTCCCACCGCCTGGCACAGGACTTACCTGCATCAGTCAGCACAGTTCATGGCCAGCGGCAGAGTGAGTGGCGCCAGCCTCGGCACCAGCACCGCTTACTCTTAGGGTGCCGCAAACGTGCCTTATGGTACATTTGTGACACCCTGCACTGGTGAAGCGCTCACTCCACCGGCTTACGGTTGTGCAGGAAGAATTGTACATTTAGATCAGTAGTTCTATCACTTAGTTGGAAACCGTTTTCAACTGAACACATCATAATCAAGTAACCAAATAATTTGCACAGTCATGGGATGATAACAGTACTCAAAGCTGTTCTGGCTTGTCATAAAAATGTCTGTAGCCTCATGCTTGTGGAGAAGATTCTGAAAATGTCCAGTTAATGTGGAGATTCTACTGAAAATTCAAAATCCATACAAAGCCTTTGACGTGGTTTCCTAGTAGAAGATTTTGGGCACTGCCTTACCTGCTCCAGTGGGGGGGCAGCGGTCCAATGATGCGTGCAGGAAGGTAAAGCAGCCATAAAGTGTGCTGCTGGAGAACTGATTGGAAGGCCAAAGTCTTCCCACATGCATCACCAGACCACTGGTCTCCCGCCAGTGCAGGTAAGCCATTGCGGGAATGGGAGGAGGGGTGGAGGAAGGGCGGAATGGGGCAGAGAGGGGAAAACTGGGCGGGGAGGGGGAGGAACGGAGGTGCGGAGGCTGCAGGAGGGGGTGGATCTAGTGGCAATGGTGCACGCCGGGCCCTATCCCATCCGGCAGAAAGCCTCCCCTTTCTCTCCTCAGACTTGCACCAGCTAAAGAGCAGGTGCAGGTCCGAGGAGACCCATTGCAGGGCAGGAGGTTTACAGAGAGGAAAGGGGATTTAAATCCCCCTTCCCTTCCAAAGCCTCCACCCACCCACTCCCACTGGATACAGCATGCACCTTTTCAGCGCGGAGGGACCAGCAGGGAGGGGGAAGGATAGGATTGGGCCAACAGTATGTTTTGGGGACACAGTCAACTATAGAGCCTTCCACCTTACCCTTCTTGTTTCTCTTGCAGTCTGTTGAATCTGGTCAAATACCTCTCAAAAATGAGAAAACAATATTATTGTTTTTAACAATCATTCACACTTGTGGTTATTGCACTGTTGTACTACTTTCTTCTTTATGCCTGTAATGATTTAACCATGGGGAAAGTACAGGTAGACAACTGGATTAGGACATTGCGTGAACAACTCATAAACAGTATTTGAGCACTGCGTGATAATCCTGCATCACGCCCACCCAGAAATACTTAAAGATAGAGTCTCTTTGGGAGATCCATTCACAAAGCTACCTTGCTGCTATGTATTCCTAAAGGAGTTCGGAGCTTTAAAAGAGACACAGGCGAAAATCATTGTGGTATGCAGCCACCTTGGGACTAATTGTGAAAGGTGGGATAAAAATGAATGGAGGAATGAATGAACTACTTCTTAGCATTTTTCAAGAGAAAGGGCATGCACAAACACTATATGGAACAGAAGTTGGAGGGAGCAATCGTAGGAAGCCAAAAGAACTGAAGGCAGCTTGAAATAAATGTTTAAGGTCTGTCCTTGATCCTTCAAGTAGTTCTCCTGCTGCTCCTGGCTTGTTTTTAGACTTTCCACTTTCACTGAAAATGAAGCTAATTAAATGAAAGGACATGCTTTGCCCTTTGTATACAAAAAGCACAATAACCACAGGTTTCATTGCATCAGTAAGGCTATCCGGAGTGATAAGCCTGGGCTTATTGTGCTGTTTTACAACAAGTGAATTGTCCTTATGTCTTTAAAAGGATAGCTTAATGGAAAATCATTATTTTTACATGTTAACTACCTATCTCAACACTTTCAGATGCATTTAAGCAATTGTTTAAAGTGTCTTCACACACATCCATAAATGTCATTTCATTTGTGTCGAAGTCTTACTTGTCTTTTTGTAAAATCTGTTGCATCTGTATGTGCAAAAGTGAAAGTTATTAACAGTCCAATCCTATCCTCCCCCCCCCCCCCGCCACCCACTGGTGCAGCTGCACCAAAAATGAGTGTGCTATATCCAGCGGCGGGGGCGGATCAGGAGGCTTCAGAGGCAAAAGGTGATTTGAATCCCCTTCCACTCTGCAATGGGTCTTTTCGAACCTGCACTACTCAGTGCTCTGCTGAGTGCCCTTTACGGCGGGCGCTGACTGTCTGTACGGCAGTCAGTGCCAGCGGAACGCAGGTTCCACTGCCACCTGGGCTCATTAGGATTGTACCGTAAGGCTTTGATGGAGCAAATTACATATGGCTGGGCAATGAAAAATTAAAACTATCCACACACATACGCATGCACATACACTTGCATAATTACAACTTATATTGTACAAGGATAGATATGTTCCTGGCTGCCACTGTAGTCCTTACTGCAACTCTGTAAGCTGAGTAAATATAGTTAACCTCATATTGAAAATCAGGAGCTGAGATCTCAAGCAGGGAAGTTTTGATTTGCAGCTCAGTTGCTTAGCCACTAAGCTACACCAAAACTAGATCAATGTCGGTGATCTACTCTATGTTATAAGATGGGCAGCCCAATCCTCTCTACATTTTAGACTGGTGGAGCGGTGCTCCACCAGTCTCGGGTATCCCAAACATGCCATAAGACATGTTTGCATCACCCAGCAAAGAGGTGGCACTGGCACTGCTCTCCCCACCCCAGATCCAGTGGAACACCCACGGGGGAACATGAGTTCCCCGCTGCCGCTGGGTGGCGGAGGGGTGTGGGGAGAGCGGAACTGGGGCATTCTGGAGGGTGGGATTGGTCAGCTCGGCTCAGGAAGGGGAAGGATTGGTGGTGGTCTCCTCCACCATATCCTGTCCTCCTTGCCAGGCTTGGCTGCCGTTACATTGGGCTCTTGGCAAAATAGCTGGCGCACATCTGAATAGCCCCATCGATGTGGCTGGGGCGTTACCCGGGGGGTAGGGAATGCACATTCCCTTCCCGCGAGGTGACCTCCTGTCTTGCGCCCTGGATGTGACAGAGGCTGCACCAACCTCACTGCATCGCAGGGTACACGTTTAGACAAGTGTGGTGGTGAATATGGTTATTAATATATAGTTCTGAGGGAAAGGCAATAATTGCTCAGAATGGAAGAGAGGGGGTCTGCAAACTTTAAGTGGTTTAATTGTTATATTAACCAATTAAAGCTTTAAATGACTAATCAGTGAATCAGTGGGAGCATTTTTTTATCAGCAAGGTCACATTTTAATCAGTAAAGCTGTAACTTAAAAGCACACTTGCTAGTTTTTTTAGGCTGTGTGATTCTGGTATGTAACTGTAATATGAAATGAAAATGAGATGTTGCAGATTGTCTTTCCTTCTATCAATGACTTTTTATTAAACTGGAAGCTATCTTACATTCCCTTTAATGTGTCAAAAAGCAACTGTAATGAGGTTTTGATAAGATGCAATTTTAATCAATTAATTAATCAATCAATTAGTTAACAGGCAGATGATGAACAAACTAAAAAAATTTAAAGTGGTTGACAGCCCTAAGAGGGACAACCTGTGCATCTAGTATATAAATATAGAGACTGGTATATAGATAAAAGAGTCAGTCGAAGGTAGTTGTGAACATTCAGTCAAAACAAACTACTTCAACTCTTCTGAGCTGTACGTCGCCCAAAAAGCTATTAGTTGACCTTGAATGGGTATCAGTTGCAGTGTTTTGGAAAATGTGTATTATGAGGATTTAATCACTTACAGGAGAATTAGTCCTCTTCGATTCAGTTGCAAACCTCTTCAGTTCATGACCTCTACAAGTATGAACAGGCAGCATCAAGGAATCTTAGAAGAAAAGACACCCAAGCAGAACCTGAACAGAGATGGAAAAATCCTCCATCCAACATGCATGAATGGGTGCAGTTAGGTCAAGGGAAATTCTTGCTGTTTGTGCCTCAAATTTTCTGTGACCAAGGGCAACAATTCTCAATGCCAAACAAACTGTGGGAGGAAGGGGAAAGCTCAAGGAAAACACTCAGCAATTGCACAAGGGCCATTCAATTCTTGTAAAAATTAAAGCCCTGCAGCATTTCCAAAAGCAGGTTCTGCAATCTGTCACTTCACACCAGTTAAAAATGCACTCAGAAGCAGTTTCTGGTTGTGAACTTGACATTTGCAGAGAAGCGGGGATTGAACTTTTCCACATCGCATGAAAGTCGAGCTCCATTCTTCTTTCGTTTTCGCCCAGTTCTGTTATCCTCTTTGTGGAATATTGTAGAAGTGGTCAGTTCCAAAAATATCCTTCCAAAGGAAAAGTATAAAAACACTTTGTCTAGAGCAGCCTTTAACAGAGTAGCTCCAAGACATGTTGGTAGCCCACAACAATCCAGTCCACACGTTTACACATGCACATTTCAGGTATTTGTAACCTGACAGGGAAAAATAATAAACTGTTATAATGCTTTATCTGCCTGGTCATCGGGGGGAAATTCTCAGGGCCAGCCTGCTCATGAGGCCAAGTGAAGTGGTCACTTCAAGCAACAGGACTGGGTGAAGGTGGCTTGCATCTTGCTCACTACCTCCACTACGAAATTTTTAATTACAGACCGGTATTTATTTAATTGTAGTTAGAATTAATTAATTAAATTGACTTGCCTGTCCCGCCACAGCCATTCTGCCGCCGCCATCATCTTCGTCGTGCCCTTCCTTCACCGCCATCATTGCCATTGCCAACCCCCGTCGCCGCCGCCATTGCCGCTGTCGTGCCGCCATTGCTGCCCGTCACCCCCATTGCCGCCCACCATCGCTGCCATTTCTGTCCGTCGTGCCGCCGTACGTCAGTGCTGCCATATGTCGTGTCGCCGCCATTTCCGCTCGTTGTGCCCCCGCAGGCTCTGCAGCCACCATTGCCACCGATTTCGCCACTGCCATTGTCGCCGATTTCGCCACTGCCATTGCCACCAATTTCGCCGCCCGTCGTGCCCCCGCAGCCTCTGCCGCTGCCGCTTCCAAAGTGCCAAAAGGCACTTTTTTCCTGGCTGCGGCCATCTTGGATCTCGTGAAATCTCGCAAGATCCAAGATGGAGGCACCCAAATCTTGTGAGGGCATGAGGCAGTACTGTAAATGCAGTACTGCAAACCCAGAAACGTCAAACAAGGTTTTGTTAGAAGTTCAACACCAAGTGACTAGTAAGGTCAAATCTTCACGTGGGAGCCTATAGCCACAAGCAGCATTTTCCAACACGGTTCAAAGAACTATCCAACTGTAGAGTGAAAACGTAATTTGTTGGAAATCTAAACCAAGGGTGCAAAACTATCCATACAGGTCAGTTTATGTTTCAGAAATAGCAGGTATTCAAACAAATTTTGTCCAGGAGTGAATGTGATTTTTCTCTACTGAAATATTTAAAACCATTTTGAGACTAGTGTTTACTTGGGGTTTTGCAGTTCATCTCTCTTCATTACAGAACTGTCAGCTTGTGTCCACAATAACAGGAGCTGCATGCCTGATATGGCAGGAAGTGGGAAGAAGGGCCAACATTTACACTGTACCTCCTAAATCAGGAAGACTGTGGGCTGGCTGGACACATCCAGGCCTGGCTTCTGAGATGATGCAGATGCTGACACAGTCGTCACATCCATCCATCGGTAAGCACATGAGTCATTAGCACACTGGAACACATTTCATGCCCAAGTGGCCCAGGACTGCGCTGGTGCAGACACTACCTAACATAGAATATCTTCTTGTGTTCTTTCATAGCTTCTGAAAAAATGTTCAGGCTTGTGCTGTTAACTATGCTGCGTAGCAGCATTTCCAGGCACAAATAATTAAGTGGGTAGTTTGGGGAAAAGCCCCTCTTCCTCCCTTCCTCCCATTTGCTGCTTCTGACAGAGCACCAGTAACTGTCAGGTAAGTAGGAGGAAAGAGAAAAAGGGATCTTGGAGGATTCGTGGGTTTGGGTTTGGGCCTTGGATTAATGGGAAGATGGAAGATAAAGAATTCTTATCTGGGTTGGATCAAAATATGAGCCAGAGAAAAGTTCAGGAGTCATCATGCTTGTCCTATATTTTAGGCAAGCATTACACGCCTTCAAGACTTGTATTTCCAACATCTCAAAATCTCTAGTTCAGTTCATTTGAGTGAATCAAAACTTAAACACTTTCTTAACTCATTTCTTGTAGTTATGTAATCACACACACACACACACACACACACACACACACACACACACACACACCACACTTTGGACTCTAGGACTCAGAGGCGTCGCTACGGTGGGGGCGGTCCTGTAAGTTCCGCCCCATTCTAGTCCCCGTTTACTTTCCGTTACAAAGTGGCCCCACCCCCTCGCCGTCACAGCCATTCAGTGTGGACTGCCTGTTACCTTCGCCGTACTGAATAGCTGCGACAGTGAGGGGGCGGAGCCACTTCATAATGGAGAGTAAACGGGGACTAGGACGGGGCAGAACTTACAGTACCGACCTCACCATAGCGACGCCTCTGCTAGGACTAGACATCAAACTAAATAGGATTTCAGACTTCCATGGCCAGCAACAATTTTAAAATAAGAAGAGCCTAACGGGTAAAATATATATGATAGTTTGAGTTGTCAATAGATTGATACCCCAATCCATCTTGGAAATAAATCCAATTAAAATTACTGAGCTTTTAGCTCCAAGCAAATGTTTTAGAAGAGGTATTTTAGAGTCAGTTGGCAATCTGTGATATACAACTGGCATTTTGGTTAAGACACGCCTAAGCATGCATAGACATTGTATTGTAACCACGACTGCAACCAACTGTAATGGGAATTCCACTTAAGAAAAAAAAGTGACAGAACATTGCCTATAGGATTTCATGTGTATAAGAGATTGGATCATTGATCTGTCAAGACTAGCGTCCTGCCTCCAGCAGAAACCACAAGCTAATGTTTTAGAGAAAGGTAAGAAACATCAAAGGGGTTATTAGTTTTTCTCTGAAATGTGAAACTTGATTGCCTTGTCATTATCTTTCCTTGCATAGTTATAGCCTTCCATTTAAAACATCCAGCAAGAAAGAAAAATTGTATTGGGATACCCTTGAAGTCACTGTTATGGCTAAAGAAAAAGGAAAGACCAATGGATATTGAAATATAATCCAATAATTCATTCTTTATAACGGACTAGATTAAGTGTAAAATTATTTCTGACAACCTTCCAATACGTTCCTAAATAAGAAGAAATTCTAGGTGTTCTATCTGTGTGATACAGGCAAAGGCTGAATAGATTATCAGCTTTTTGGAAGACAATCACTTTTGAATTATATGTTATATGTGAAGATGCGAGAACTTAGACCCCCTTGATTTCAATATTTTTAAATTAAACACCTTGTAGAGGAATGTGGTGGGGAAAACTGGGTAGAGAGATAATTAATTCGATTTAAAGCAGTTTGAGTAATGCGACTAAACCGAGAGGCTTGTTTCTCAATATGAACTTACAGCGCAATCCTGTGCTATGCCTACACTGGCACAGTGTGTGCTGCACCAGTGCTTGGCATCGCAAAAGCACTGTAAAGAACTGTTTCCTGGGCCAGCGCGATGGCCTGTGCTGGCCCGCATATACCCACAGAAGGAGCGGGGTGCGCCGGGAATTGTAGGATCTACGCTGAGCAGCACAGAGGCAGAACAGGGTGGGGGAAAGGTGGCAACGGGGGCAGGGGATGGGTGGATCAGGTCTGCAAGGGGAGCAGGATCAGTAACACTGGAGCACGCCGTATCCTATTTCCCTTCCCGGGCCTAACCCACTGACATGGGTAGACATGGCCTTGCACCAGCAGAGGCGTCGCCTGATATGGGGCGGTGGGGTGGTGGGCCCTAGGGCGTAGGGGCGGAAAGGCTCCGGGGGGGCGGGAGCCTCCTTAAGTTTCGGTTTTTTCCCCGCTTTTTAAAAAAGATTTTTAGGGGATTTTTAGCGCTAGCGGGGCTTCTAATAGTTTATGTATGCTTTGCGCAACTTACTGTGTGTACTGTGACCCTCCCGCGACGATCTCCAGGGGCGCAGACGATCTTCCGGGGCACAGATCGCTCCTCTGATGCTCTGCAGCCCCTGGCGCGAACTCTGTAAAGCGCCCAGGAGCACTTTGCAGAGTTCACGCATGCGCAGAGCGGCGATGTTTCCAATCGACGTTCTGCGCATGCATGAACTCTAGCGCTCAAAACGGGTCTGCGCATGCGCGAAAATCTGAAAAATACCTGGATGGACGCACTGCCTGGGCCTTCTTTCAGAAGGCCCTGGAGCGCCGATGGGGTCGGACGCTCCGAGGCCGGCTCCCAGGCCGGCCTCGGAGCGTCCGAAGGGTGTCGTGCGTCACGGAGGTGGGGCACGCGGGGTGCGCACGTCACCATGTGGCGCACGTCACCCGGGGGCACCCCGCCCACCCCGCCACGCTCCAGCGACGCCCCTGCTCCTGCCTATGCCAGCTGTGTGGATGTGTCCGTCATTTGAAGTTGGGTTAGGATCTGGCACATGTCAACTCTTCCTTGTCCCTTTCACATCATGCCCCCTCTCCCTGTTTTGGCCTCTCCAACAGCGGAGTTCTGCCAGCGTCCCAAGTGGTGTCCGAGTTACGCCAGTGCGGCGTTTCCCCAATGTTTCACTGGCATCCATAGCATCTCCGTCAACAGGTGGACTTCTCACCAGCAGGGCTATTGTTGTGCCAATGTACATAGAGATACACTGGCCTATCATGAGGACAGGAATGGACCTTCCATAAACAAGCAAAGAAGTTATTGGAAGCTGCTGAACCAAAGTATTTATTTAAGAACTTGAATACTATCTTGGCGACAATGCTTTAATTTTCAAGGGTACAATTTGTTAATTTGCAAGAGATGTTCTGCAATGGCTCATCAGTTTTGAAAAAAAAATGATTGATTGGTTGATTGGCTAAAGTGGACTTTAGGCAAAGGCCCAGAAAACTGAAGAGGAATGCGGTGAAATGCAACTTCTGACTTGCAGGACTGTTAGGGCATATTTTTCAATCCATTGTGGGTGTTGGGAAAAAATGGCCAGCTAAGCCTGGGAGGCCACATGCTTATATTTATGCTAATTATTTATGGCCCCTGCAACTGGAACACTAGATGCATCATTGCATCACTGCAGCAAAATCAGTATGAGGCACAGGTATGGGGGGAGATAAGGCGTAACAAGGGCATAACAGGGCAAAATGGTAGCTGATTCATTTATGTAATATTTTGAAGGAACGGAAGCTACACAGCTGAACTCTATCCTCCTTTTAATTACTATTGCTCTGCACTGACATCCCCCCCTCCATTTATATGGTCCTGCCCACTTTGGAGGCCCTTAGTTTCTGTTAGTTCAGGATAATTTGAGCCCATCCCTGTTCATTTAGAATAGAAACCTATACGCAGGATACCAATTCACGTTTGCAATCTGGATTCTTTTTTTTCGGGTTTTTTGTTTGTTCAAGATGAATCTTACTTTCAACTGTTTCTTCACTGCTGTGACGGCAGGAGCCATTTCCCAGCAGCGGCGGCAGCAGCAGCATCCTAAGAGAGTAAGGCAAAAATCAATGGGCATTGCCACAAGGTGGCTGTGCATTGGCGCTTTTTCCACTAGCAAAGCAGGCAGCGGCAAAGAAGCAGTTTAAAGCCAGTAAAAACGTGCAAATTAAATAAAACCCTTGAAAACAAATGGGGATGAATGGGGATTCTGAAAACGGGCCTCTGGTTCCCATTCATCTCCCAGCCCTAAGAAATCTAAAAGCAAGTAGGTCCCTTTCTGTTTGGCTTCCAGTTGCGTCAAAAATAAATGCACACCTACCCTTACTGATTGCCATTAGCAAACATCACTGCCATGAGGCTAACATACTGCTCAACAAGTACAGTATTGGCATAAACACTGTAAGCAGCATCTTGGTCTTAGTAACTGGGGCAGCGAGGAGTCTGATTCGCTGTGTTGTACTTTCCTTTACAATGTCATTAGCTGACTTACGGCACAATCCTGCTTAACTATGGGCCAATGGAGTGTGTACTCCGTTGGCCCAAGGAGTTGCAGAAGTGCAGTAAAGCATTTTTGCAGCTCCTTCGGTGTGAAGGCCAGCACCGCTGACTCCGCAACTTACCTCAACCCGCGCCGGCTGATGCAAGTAAGGCCTCTGCCAGTCAGCTGGAGTGCAGGCCGGGGTGGCAAGGGAGGGGGCCATAGGCCAACTGGGCCCAGAAGGGGGGCGGGGATATCAGTGGTGCACTCTGGCGTATCCCCGTCCCCCTCCCAGTCTGGGCTGACCTTACCTGGCCTCTCCAGACATGCACCAGCTCCAGAGCTGGCGCACATCCGAGAAGGTCCATGAGGGCCCACAGCGCTTACACTGGGGGAATGGGACGAATGTCCCTTTCCCCCAAGGTCAGCCCAGGCCATGCTGGCGTGGTCCACATTCTGCCTAGGATGCAGCAGCCGGCCCTTTAGGCTGGCTGCTGCATCTTAGGCAGGGTCGGCTGCTTGAGACAGGGCAGCATTGGGTTGTACACACCCATTCAAATATGCCTTCAAGGGCAGCTCACGCCCTTCCCTGCATTTGCTAGAGTGGACCAACCACCATGGTGTGTTGCATCTTTGCTGGTTTGCAATGATGTTGGTGGCATCTGCAAGGTTGGGACTAACTTTCTTCCTTGGTGCAATGGGACCAGTCATGTCATTTACATCCCATCTTCAAGCCTTCAGGTATGAAGGTATGACACAATCAGGACCATTCCTTTACAGGATTTGTTTATTTATTGTATACTCCGCTTTTTTCTCCTTGCATAAAGCACTTCACTATCAGGTTAAAAACAACTGCATAAAATGAATTTAAAGAAATAATCTGCAAACAATATTACAACAAAAGTCAATACAATCAGGAGGGAGAGAGAGAGAGAGAGAGAGAGAGAGAGAGAGAGAGAGAGAATAAAAAATATAGACAAACAACTTAAACAAAATCTTCGTTAACACCCTTGCAGGATTCTAGCATGGATCGGGATCACAGCACAGAGGTAGAGGGTAGCACCATTTTCCTTTGTTCCTTTTCATCACTGAATCCCCCCAAGCTGCTATGAGCCTACAAGCGTATACTGAAAATATTAAATATCCCCTGCCTCTGGCCCATGGTCCCCATTCAGACTGAACTCCCTCCTACGCATCTGCTATTTTACATTAAAAAAAAAAGATAGTGACTTGTTTAACAGCACATCTAGTCTGGCCCTCAATTGAACGCGCATGCTTCTACAGCACATTGTGAAACTGCAAAACAGCCAACAGGATTTTATAGCCCATGCAGTGTTGTAATCAGGCACAGGCACTGTGGCTATCCCATAAAATGCATTTGCTCTTCAAATACCTTCTCTGGATTACTGAATAGCTATAGGGAACTGGCCCAACTTTATGCCCATTGCTGTCAATAATAATTAAAACTCCAGCTGAGCAAAATTATGCTAATATTGAATTGTTTTGAACGATCACAGAAAGAAAATTAAAATTTAAAAAGCAAACCCTTAACTTTCCAGTTGCAGGCTGGTATACAGGCTGTAGAATTCAGGCCTACAAAGTAATGATGGTAGCTGTGATCCTGGATAAAATTACTTTAGAGTAATCTTCATTTAACTGAGAGCCCAATCCTATTCTTTTCCCCACCATAGCATGCACCCATGCCAAAATGGGCTGCGCTGTATGCGGGGGGTGGGGGGTGGGCAGATTGGGAAGCTTGGGAAAATAGATTGCCAATAGGTCTCGTCAGATCTGCACCAGCTTTGTAGCTGGTGCAAGTGCAAGGTGACAAAGGGGGTGTGTTGGCTGCTCCTGAAGGGGATAGCATCTAGTGCAAGTTGCCTGTGCAAGGTGGGTGTGCAAGTATCTAGTGCAAGGTGGCTGGGTGCCACCCCCTCCTGTTTCCATCACGCCCACCCTTCCCACCAACATACCTGGGTTGGCGGGCCTTCCTTAATCCGCTACCACATGCAGGGCCACTCCAGCCTCTGGCAGCATTCCAGAAGCACGGTTTCGCAAACTGCTGGTGTGCCATTTGCAATGGTTGTAAAACAGCTACCATTTTGGCAGCAGTAGAGCCTAATAGGATATTCAATCTCTTTGTAATTAACAAGAGCTACAATATTTTTGTCAACGTCGTTTTAGATCTTCTTCATGAGAGATGTGTACAGTACATAGTTACAGGAACTAACATTCAGAAAGGAGAAAAAGAATCCAATATTTTGCAGGAGATGATAATGAGAGTGGTTAGCAACACTAAAGCTAGCATATTCTGTCTGAACCGGACAGGAAGTAGGATTGACCCAAACTGAGTAGATCAGGAGAGAGCTCATGTCTCCCTTAGCAACCGCATCAATCTCACTAAGGATGCCTATGGCTTTGGGATTTGTGTCCAAGTCATTTAGATTTAGGATACAGTCCACAAAGAACTTACTGCGAAATGGTTTCGCTGAAATCTAGCTGAATTGTAGCTTCAGGCAACAACCCACAAGCCATTTGCTACAGAATACGCTTACAAAGTCAATACCACTATAGAGCAAGTGGTTTGTGGATTGTGTTCTCCATTATCTGGCAAGAACATACAGAGTAACACATAATCTGTGTCTTTCAAAAGGGTATTGAAATAGCATCGTGCAATTCTCTCTGGGAATACCAATCTAATTTGATTCAGGGGTTTCTGAGATGTCTTGATGACATCATACCTTCCCGTCTCCATGATAAGGTTAGTCAAAGAGCAACGTACATCCCTTTCATTACAGCTGTGACCTTCTGTCCTATGAATGTCACGGAATAATTGGGAAAGCTATAAAATGTATGGACATGGGATATAAATTTCCCTACAAATCATTGCATAAAAGTTATTTGGCTTGATTTTCTCTGAGTTGGTGGAATTTGATGAACAATAGTGGAATGTGTTTTTGGGATGTAATGTAGCTGGTATATTGCAGTCTTTTTACAAGGTGTCTGCAATTATCTTGTGCCAGCAAAATAGGATTTCTGTTCATGCAGATTATTTTCAAGGATAACACAAAGGGATTTTCTTAGTCCTAAGTGTGCTAAAATAGGAATCCCCCCAAAATACACAAAACTGCAAGTCTATTTTATATGCAACAGTCATATGTCAGATGTTAATAGGGCTAGGAGGCATATTTTCAGTGGGGGGGGGGGGTTCTTACATTTAGCAGGGGGAGCGCAACAGTCTTATTTCAAAGGGTCTTTTCTAGTGATTGTCCCTTGTGTCATGTTTTAGATTGTAAGTGGGACAGTAACTATCTCTTCATGTACTTTACTATGTTAAACGGCTTTATGAACATTTTTGTTGAAAAGTGGTCTATAAGTATTTTAAATAATATAAAATGCAATGGGATGACAGGGGAGGAGGCTGTAGCTCAGTGAAACTGTACCTGTCTTGCATGCAGAAGGTCCTAAGTTCAATCCCTGGCATCTCTAGGTAGGGTAGAGAAAGACCCCCATCTGGAACTCTGGAGAGCTGCAATCTGCCAGTCTGTGCTGTCTTTGCATGGGGGGGGGGATCCTGCCTGGCCCCCTCCAGCATGCAAGACTGAGGCAGAAACGTTCAGGCACCTGATTGGTGCCTTCCTGGTGGGTGGAGCTTCACCAACCATTGGTCAGTGTTCTGAGAGTCTTACATCAGTCTGCTCTGGCTTGCTACGCCTGCCGACCTTCTCTTTGTGCAGTCAGAGATTAGCTGGTTGCCTTGAGAACCGGGTAGGAGTTTTTTGGGTGTCTGCTTAATTGGCCTTAATGGGCAGATTTTGCCTACCCGAGACTGTTCATTTGGGTTTGGTGGGTTTGGTGTGTGTGTTTTCGTTTTAGCCTTTTTGGTCACTTTTGCCAGGTTTTGTGCAGGTCACAAAAGGCAAGAGTAGAGATTTCAGTGTGCACCCTGAGGTAAGCAAGAGTCAGGGGGTGAACCGGCTCAGGGAGGCTGGTTGGTGAGCCCTCTGTCTTGGATTGCAAAGTCAACCTCAAAGGCTCTCCAGCTTGGCGAAGGCGGTGCAGTCCAACTACCTCAACCCTTCAGGGCTGGTGTTGAGAACTTCATGGCATCCTTTGATGGACCTCAGTTTTGAGTCAGGGTCGGAATGCCTGTAAGGGGAATAGAGGGTCAGCTGCTAGGTTAGATGCCCACACTAAAGGGGGATGAGTGTGAAGTTTGGCGTGCTGCAGGTTTTATATGTTTTGATTGGCTTTCAATAAAGTGGCCCAATGTATCCCAATCCATCTGTTTCATGTCTTTATTGGGGGGGGGGTAATTGGGTTAGATGGGCCGAGGGTCTGACAGTAGTATAAGGCAGCTTCTTACGTTCCAACAGCTTGAATAAAGTGCTGCACAGATGGAAAAATTCATGTGAAATTTCCCCCCCTCACCCCAGTCTATTACACATACACTATCAGAAATGCAGAATACTTGCATTCCCACAAAATCAGACCATTATGCAAGAAAGGTGCAAAAGCGTGCTAGGTAAAAGGTAAAGGTGACCCCTGACAATTAAGTCCAGTCGTGTCCGACTCTAGGGTGTGGTGCTCATCCACATTTCAAAGCCGAAGAGCCAGCGTTGTCCGAAGACGCCTCTGTGGTCATGTGGCCAGCATGACTCTCCTTGCTGCAGCACGTAGCATGCGGCTAGAACACGAAGCGCTGTTTACCTTCCCGCAAGCGGTACCTATTTATCTACTCGCATTAACATGCTTTGGGACTGCTATGTGCTCAAATGCTCCTGGGCTGATTCACAGTAAAGATTGTGCATGAATCAATGGAATCTTCATGGCTGAGCCATGTACAGCTGTCAGTGGGGAGCCAAGAACCAGGAGTTGTGTTGGGTAGTCAGAGCTGAAGAACTAAGCCGAGACAAACCAGAGCCAGGAAGACTGTTGTTACTCAGGCAAAGTCCCAGCCCAAACAGAGAAGACTTCTATAGCCCTTCCTGTGTAGAGGGTCCAATGGTCAATTTAGGTGGGTAGCATCAGCCCAGAGCCACATAATATTTCAACTGCCCTAGGATGATGCTCCAACCCACAGATTGAAAGCTCCCAGCTCTAGCTCAGATGGCTCCTGGCAGGAACAGAGTGTGTTGTTATGCCTAGTGCACTCCTGTCATTTGCTGGAACACTACACCATGGAGGCCTGTTCAGATGGTACATGTAAGAGGTTGGTTAGGTTGGGCACTGGCCAAGGGTGTGGGTCCTCCAATGGGTGTGTTTGACACACGCATTGGAGGACCCACCTGCCCAGGCCAACCCCTGAACCCTCTGTACTCATGACCATGGTAATTTCCAACATGCTCTCAAAAGGTGGACAGGGGGACCATGGGGGGACCCAGTACAGGGCTTTGCCCCAGGGTTCTCAGCAACCTGTTACTGGCATTGGACTGGCTCCTTGATCATGTGAAGAGGCGCTCACATCTCCTCCCCACCAGGCATGCCCTTTCACTGCCACATCACGGGACACACAAATCCGAACCGCCTTTCACTGTGTGGTTGAAATAAATACTAACTTCAAATTTTTTTTTTTTTAAAGTGGTATTTCAATCATTTGGTTCAGGGTGGTTCAGCTGTTTTGCTCCCCCATGTGATTATGCAGCAATGGGATGATAAACCAGGTGGAAGACATGGCTGCACATATGCTGTTCCCCATGTGATTTGGTAGACCTTTGGGGCAGAATGGCCAGAACCAGTGCTGGATTAGCCAATGAAACATGAGTCCAACCTTTCCAGCATTCAGCTCCAAAATCCTTTTTCAAATGGCTGGTTCAGTCTTGGGCCACACAAAGTCATCATAAAGATTAACACACCTATGAGTATGCCCAAAGTGCTTTCTCTCCATCACTGATTACCCCCATCATTCAAGGTTTTTTTACACTTCAGGATACAATGCAATAATAAACACAACAAAAAGTTATCGCAGACAGCAAA
The DNA here is from genome assembly GCA_026170595.1 of Plestiodon gilberti rubricaudatus. NCBI lineage: Eukaryota > Metazoa > Chordata > Lepidosauria > Squamata > Scincidae > Plestiodon > Plestiodon gilberti. The sequence goes on from JANXHW010000002.1 coordinate 47,758,810, forward strand.
GAATAGTAGAACTCTGAAAAGTATAACACTGACGACTGACTTAACATTATGAATGAATGACAATAAATGTGACCAGGAAAGAAGTCTGTCATTCAAATGATACCTCTTAGTAGGGATATAGATTTGTGAGACTTGATATGGGACCATTTCAGTGGCAGCTTTATGTCAGAAAAGATCCCATATCAAGTGGCGCACTTATTTCTGCCTGATAGATGGAGCCTTTAAGCTGCTTTACTAAATTGATAACCTATCAGGAATTAAACATTGAATGTTATCTCAAATGTGGACCTTTTTTTTAATGTAGGTGAATACAAACCTCAGAAAATGGATCCAGAAAATTAATAATGTATTTTAGATATCTTAACCTCTGCTAACTGGGCAAAGAGGCCCCTTTTAAAATGTCTCTCTTCTTATATGTAACAGGAGGAGAGCAAACTGTCCCTGTTCACCCCAACATGGCATCTTTTTTCAGGGGCTCTTTGGTGAGGTCTCCCTTGTGCTTCAGCTCTACACTGTGAGCCCCTCTGGATCAGGGAAACATCCCCTTATGTAAACCACTTTGAGAACTGCCTTTTGTTGAAAATAATATACTGTATAAATATTCTCAATAAATAATAATGCATAAATAAATATTTGTTGACTGACAGTGCAATCCTAACCAACTTTCCAGCACCGGCCAGTGCAATCTCAACGCAGCCCTGGGGTAAGGGAATTAATGTTCCCTCACCTTGAAGAGGCCTCTGTGACTTTCCCCGCGCTGCAAAATGCAGTGTGCACTCTGTTGGCACAGCTACATCGGCGCTGGAAAGTTGGTTAGGATTGCGCTGCCAGTTAAATAAAAAAAAAATTTTTTTAATGTGCTCTTCATCCACGTCTTGGGTAAATTTGGGATGAATGGAGAACAGGTCCATATTCATAGTTAGCTTAAATGCTTAGTCATTAGTGGAGCCAGGATGGTGTAGTGGTTTGGGAGTCGGACTTAGACCTGGAAGATCCAGGTTCAAATCCCCGCTCAGCCACGAAGCTTCCTGGGTGACCTTGGGCCAGTCACTATCTCTCAGCCCCACCTACCTCACAGGGTTGTTGTGAGGACAAAAAGGAGGGAAGGAAATATGTACACCACTCTGAGCTCCTTGGAGGAAGGGCGGTATAAAAATGTGAAAAATAAATAAAATCACTGTTCAGCTCCTCAAAAATGAGGTTCTTTTGCAAATGCCACCAGCTTTTGTTTTAACACAGGCCAGTTATCGGATGATCTCTTCTTTTGAACAGCCAGAAAGCTAATGGATCTCCGGTGGATTCTTTGTTAGTAACAGAAAATCTAGAAGTCGCTGTAATGAGCGATAACTGGAATTACGGTGAAGTACTACAGTAATTTGAGTAAGACACATAGGTTGCAGTTCAATGATATTCAGAGTTCATGATTAATGGGCTTCAACAGTCTTGAAGATTCACTTCAGCTAGAATTGAAAATGAAATGTTTTCTTTTTTCTAAATGCTATCAGGCCCCCACACATATGCAGCCCTTTGCTGCACTCTCTCGTAGTAGATTCCCTCACAAAAGGGCACTGCAAGGCCTACTTGTCAACCTTTCAGTCCCAAATCCAATTAAAGAAACTTGGGGCAAGCAAGAGCAGAGGGGCAGCCAAGCAACTGTGATCTGTATCCAGCAAGGGACAGAGTGAGTCAGATCAATGATGAGAAGCCTGACCCAGAAGCCTTTGTCGGGTCAGGGAGTACCAGCTGACCTATTGGTGTAAAGAGGCTGCTGGGGGTGACAGGCCTGCGGTTTCGCCTTTGGCCAGAGCAGCTGGAGAGGCACAAGTTGAAACCTTGTTTGATGCCTCTCAGGTGACCAGCTCCCAACCAGCTGTGGTTTAAGTCCTGAGGCAACCTTGGGAACGCCTGAAAATGTACCATATGCGAACGTGTCACACGTTGTCTTGAAACAATACGAGTACCATTTAATTGGCATTCAAGCTTTTAAACAATACATGGGCCGGACACAAGATTTCATTTGCAAATGTACTGCTGCAAGCCTTGCAGGAACAAAGACCAAAGTTACATCAAGTTTAAATTATACTTTTGAAGCTTCAGATGTTAGTAGCACGTTGAAACAAGTTCTTAATTTGTCTCCATTTTTCATTCATTTCATGAACCCGTTCTGGCTTCTCAACAAAGGATGTCCATGCACAAAATGATTTCCTGCTTTACTTGTCAGAGGCCCAACTCGCGCATAGCATTTGGAGCTCAATCTGCAATGCTCAGCTTGTCTTCAGTGTGCCATATTCCATCAGGAGCCAGTGTGCAAATAACATATTTCCATTTTAAAAACTGAAACATGTCACAAAAAGCTTTTGGCATTTACATAGCCCAGACAATCACATTTATACCCTCTAATTCTCTCCACAGCTAATTTCTTATGCTCAGTATATATCCTCAGCAGGAAATCAGGAATAACTATTAAAGGGGAGAAAAAATGAGCGCCTTCAGCCATTAGTATATGCTGGTAACCAGGCGGGAGCGTGTCATGTGGCAATATTGACAGCTTTTTAAAAAAGAAATGGCTGACAAAAAAAATCACAGTGGTTCAGATAGGAGAAATTCAAATGTTTTAAATATATATATATATATAGAAATCTCTTTGAAAAGAGTAACACTTGCAATTATTATAGCTCAGCTACGAATCAGCTACATCAATTCCTTTCTTTAGGGATAAGCATTGGAAACAAGAGTTTGGGCCAAGGAGGGGGAAATTTTGTGACCATAGAAGCACTGGCGTCGCTCGAGGTGGGGCAGAACAGTAAGTTCCGCACTGTGCTAGCTTCAGTTTACTCCCCAGCACGAGGCGGCCCTGCCCCCTCGCCATCAGAGTCATTCAGTGCGGCAAAGGCAACACGCAGGGAGCCTATTGCGCGTTGCCTTCGCCGCTCTGAATGGCTCCGAAGGCGGGGCCACCTTGTGCCAGGGAGTAAATGGAGGTTAGCACAGCGCGGAACGTACCATTCCGTTCCACCTCGAGCAACGCCAGTCCATGGAAGGTGCTCTCTGTCAGCCTTACAGTTTGCAATAGGACAGCGGGAGGAGCTCATTGACAGCACAAGCCTATGCAAGTCTACTCCGAAGTAAGTCCCATTGAGTTCCATGGGGATTACTCCCTGGAACGTGTGTCCAGGATTGCAGCCTTAGAATCTCCACAGGTCAATACTAGCCTCATACCAAGAAAGCTATAGGAAAGCTTTTCCATACCAAGCTATAGGAAGCTAGTACTGCTATGGTGGTGTATTGCAAAAACAGGTTTGCAGGGAATGACTCCTGTAAATTCTGAACCAGCTGCAGCTTCCATGCAGATTCGGAAGGCATGAATGTCAGTAACTTCCTTGGAAAGTGAAAAAAAAGTAGGTGAAAAGCACCCCAAGGCACATCCACGACCTGCAGCTCCAGCCATAGACATTGATCCGGTAATTAGAGGAAACTGAACTGCATCAGTGTTTCCCAGGTCACCACATCTGCCAACCATTATTATGTCGGACGTCTTCTGAATCCCTTCGCCATCACTTTCCTTATGTTCCATTGAGAGTTACATGATGGCAACCACCAGAGGGGTGGAACCGGGACGTTTGATTAGTTTCGCACAAAAACTGGCATTCTCAGAGTCGGCAGGACAATTCACCCAAAATACTTGCTCTTCAGCTAAGCCAGTAACACTAAATCTGGATTGGAGATTTGTTATACAGACTGACAAGGAATAAAGCTCAGATCAATGCCTATGAATCAGAGACATGATTCTTTTTTTTAGGTACATGAAAGAACTTGCTTGTCTGCCCTCGTCATTTTGCTAACCGTATCCCTACATACCACCTCTACAGATGTCACAAACATTTGATCATGGGTACATGAAAAAACTCACAAGCTGTTTGGAAAAAATTGAGACAAACACAGGCCTGCTTGCAGAGCTTTAAGCTTTTGTGAGCAATTATATCAGCCGCTTGCAAAGTGTCACATGTAAAGCACCCAAAACTGCTGCCACAGTAACCTCACCCTTCCCCTTCCCCCAAAGCAAGGTGCTTGCTTGGGGAAGTGTGGCAGGCTCCACCCAGCGCCAGTGCATGGACCCCTCCAGTGGTTGAGCAGCATTGCGACTCTTTGTGATGCCACCTCTGGGAGGTGGCTGCTCAGCTACGCACCTTAGAGGAAACACTGGCTCAACCCCCTTCACCTCCTCCCAGCGGAGTAGATTGACATCAAGGGGTGAGGGGTATGAAATGGTGGGTGCCTTCTCAGGGTGTAGAGATGAACACAGCCCAGGGGCTCACTGCAGGGATAAGAGATTTATTGCAATCACATGAAACAAAAGTCCTTCCTATTGGATTTAGTTCTTAATCCTTCACTGTGCTCCCCTAGTTTCCTTCACTGTGGTTTTCCAAAGTGACTTACCAGGATCTGCTCCTAGTTAGTGATGACGCGGTGCCTGGCATGAAGGGCATCGCCCACCAGGGAACCTCAACCAGACCACAGTGGACCACACCCCTTTCCCCCCCCCAGCATCTTTAGCCTACACACTCCTAGTCCTTCCCTCTTTCTTCTTCCTTCATTGCTCGTACCTCTCTCCCTTCCACACTCTTCCTCACTCTATAACTCATCCTCCAAGCCTCCTTGCCCTTCTTTCTAGCCCTCCTTGTCTGCCTCTTCCTCTCCTTTTAACCCCGCCAGACTTCCTAAGCCTCACCCCCTTGCCGTCATCTGACCCACTCATCCATTGCAGGTCCCCATAGATCCCATGGCACCCAGTGATGATGTCATTCCTGGTCACGTTGGGAACACCACTTGGAGCTGTGGCGTGTGGCAGCCTCCACAAGAAAGCATCAGCAATACTTAGCACTCTCAGTTTTGGGGTGGGAACTGGGACAATCAATCCAAGAATTCCTGAAAAGGAACTGATGTTACTGGCTTCATTTCCAGTAGGCACTCAGTGGCTCTTCTCCCAGGTGGAAATGATGAACATATTATTTTCCCATAGGGCATTCTTAAATTGGGACTACTGGGAATGGATGCTGCTGGACTGAAGCCATCAAAGCACTGCTTTCCCTTCTTTCCACCTATTTGATACGTGTTGCACAGCGTTTTGGCAAGACTTTTGTAGTGGTGAGAGGGAGCGAGAATAAAGGGGCAGGTTAGGGTTTTAAAACTGTTTTGAACATTGAATAAAACTTCCATTAAAAAAAGAAATCAGTGAATGCATAAATTAATAAATGTTGACTATTGTGGCAGCCGTGTCACAAAAGCAAGGCCTACTTTGAGCCCCAGCTCCAGGACCTGTTGGTTCAGTGTTGGACTTGGAATATGCAAAGAGGTCCTCAGAGCGTGGGGAGTAAGTTTCCCATATCGCTAAGTAATTTGCAAACAGCTTGCTGTGGCTCCGCCTCCTAAACCCATCTCTGTACTTCCAACAATATTTTCCCATACATATCTGTACATACATAGGTCTGTGTTCACAGATTCAGATGAATGGTTGGAGATTTCGGCTGGGGCTATCCTACTATCCACAGACATACTGTATATCTCTACACAGATGAACGCTTATAGTCCCTTCTATTCCAGCCCTAATTAATCAATCACTCACCACTTTCCATGAGTAGCGTAGCCAGAGAGGAGGCAGAGTGGTAAGTGCTGCATGGTGTTACGCAAAGGTGCAAAGTGGCCCCTCCCACTCACTATCGGAGTCAGTCTGGAAGCAAAAGCAACTAACACCACCCTGGCTACACTACTGCTTTCCATCATTGTTTTGCCTATATAATTTTAGGCCTTCTGGGAAGGGTCTGCATGACTCCTAGGTTTTGTATAGCATCCATCACACCACTGTCAAAAAATGAATGCTCACTTGGAGTTATAATAGTAGCAGTGAAGGACAACACAACGATGCACATGAATGTCGTTCTACGAAAACATTGTGAAAGCAAAAAGAGGACGCAGGCCGCCACCAAAAGTTCAAAGTGAATTTGAATGTGTGAAAGAAAGCGATATCTAACAAATACGATGATGGATTGCCACAGCCAGGCACTTGCATTTCTCTCCAACAAAGACATCCATTACAAAATACAACTGCTGTCCCCTTTTTATTGTTGGTGTTTTCTCAAGAGCCAAGGATTCAAAATTAACAAGGAAAAAAAACTCCGCATAAACTTTGGGTTTGTTGCAAGAAGCATCAATGAGAAGAATTAACTTTCAAATACAAGTGAGCATTCTGCCATCAAGAGAACAAAACAGTTGACTGGGATTATGTCACAGATACAGAGATGAAATACTTTATTGCCCGTGGCAAATTGTGGAAACAGTTTTGTTCATGTGGAATGGGAATAAGTATTTACTCAGCGTAAACTATTACTCAAGACAAAGTCGTCTGAAATAGCACAGCTCCGGGACATGAAAATCTAAACTGATCAATCACACATAAGTCTTTCTAACAAGGCAAGGTAGAAATGTAAGGAGGAAGAAAATCAGCCAGAGGCGCCATAGTTTAAAAGTGAAAAATACCTCTACATTATGTGGCTTCCTGATATGGACACGTTCCAATAAATCTGAAAATGTAGATATGGGCATTTTGGTTATACTGCAAGAATGAATATTCTAACCCTGTCCCTATTTACCTGTATGGCAATCTATTTCTCAGTCATGCAGATAACTAGCAGAACTATCAAAACATTCTTACATCCCTACTACTTCCAAATGGCTAAGAGAGGTTTAAATAGTATGACTAGAATTGGAAGATTCCCCTCTGTTTATCTCAAGTGTTTCTCTGGCTAGTTCAGACAATACTTACCCATCTGACCAGCACCACATGGTAAAAGATTTGTACACGCGTGTCCTGGCCCCTCACCTCACTCCAGGGGAATGTGGGGCATTTTTTTCTATAACTGCATGGGGAGATGGTCTGTCCCACCCACCCACACGCTGACAAATCTACTTGAAAGTCCTGACTTTCCGGCAGTATTCTGAGGTGGCGAAAGATTGCAAAGTGAATGAGAGTGTGTGTACAAGCGCGAAAGTCAGGTTTATATCTTGGGAAAGGGAAAGATGAAGTACAAGTAACTGAAACAATAGCCTAATCATCCCCTGACCTCCATTGCCCTGCCTTTTAATCATACGTAGCATTTGTATAGCACTTTCTGGGTGTACAAGCACTTCATACAAATTATCTGGCTGCAGTTCATACCACAGCCCAAGGATTATCCCCATACAGCAACTGGGGGGGGGGGCTGGGAGTGAGAAGGGAGACCACCTATGGAGTTCATGGGGGAAATGAGATTCAGGGCCCAATCCTATCCTTCCCCCCTCCCTATGTAGCTGCACTGAAAAGAAGCATGCTGTATCCAGCGAGGGGGGGGAGCAGATCAGGAGGCTTCAGAGGGAAAAGGAAATTTAACTCCCCTTACCCCTCTAAGCCTCCCACTCTGCAATGGGTCTCCTCAGATCTGTGCCAGCTCCTTAGCTGGTGCAAATCCAAAGACAGTAAGGAGGGAGGGAGGCTGCAAAATGAGGGGATAGGATCCAATGTGCACCATCACCACCAAATACACCCCCTCCCTGTCCAGTTTTGCCCACTCCCCGCCCGTGCCATGGTCTTAGCTGCTCCGGTGGCCGCAGCGGGGTCTGGTGACAGACGGGGATGGCCAAGATGGCTGCCAATGGAGCACTCTGCACTCCATATTACAGTCATTTTGTACTGTACATTTTGTACAAAGCGCTCCAGCTAGCAGTCCAGTCAGGCATAGGATTGGGCTGTCAAACTGAGAAAGTTCTGAGTGGCAACTCAGCCTCTTAGCCACTGTGCTACACCCTCCCTGTGTTGCTTCTTGTATCTATCTAGATTGTAAACCCTTTGTGGAAAGGTTCTGTCTTCATGTACATGAATAGCACAACATCTGATTGATTTTAAGTAACTGGTGCTCCAGTTCTGAAACCTATGCAATGTAAGCAGAATTTTACTTCTGGAAGTTGGTCTGCTGAAAGCTTTGTACTCAAACACCAATTAACTTTACAAACTGGATTCAGCCAAACATCAGGAGGACACCAGGAAGTATGAGGTTTGAGGCTTTCAACGTGGCGCCCATATGGCCCAAATGGTAACAGATTGGACTTGGACACACAAGTCCTGGTGCCATAGATTCATTTTGTGGCTTTGGACTAGTTCCCATAATTCTCCATCAGTTCCCCTTCTCTAACAATGGGAATAATTGTGACCCACCTCATAAGCTGCTTTGTGGTAAAACACAATAAAGCTTGTGATGCAGAATGCATAGCCATAGTCATTATATAGTGGCAGAGGAGACATGACAGTCATGATGCCTTCATGCAGAATCTCATGATCAGGAAGCAAGTATTCCTGTTACGTTCCAGACAAGAAAAATCACAAACAGCAGCTTTTGTTCTCAAGTTCAAATCACTAAGGAACCACCACTAAGATTTCAAGAGCCGACATGCTCTCCTGCAGGGTACAAGCTTGAACTCCATTTTTGCACAAGACACAGATGAAGAAATGTCTACACATTGTCTTTTTTGCTATGAAGAAGTATAGTATCCAAGAGAGTTGTAGCAGAACAAATGGGGGGGTGGGTGCGCAAAGAGAATAATCCATAAAAAAAATTCATTCTGCTACTGTGGAGGTGCTGAGTGCTATGACAAACTGTAGACTTTAAAGCAAGTTTTTTTTTTATCACAGCCAAAGCAACTCATTATTTTTGGGACATTGTTTCATATGAAGAAAATGGTAATTAGCCATTTCAAATTATCAATTGTCTCAAAGCTCTTCCTTCAGTCGGTGGTGTATTCTCATCTCAGCTGGTTTTCTTCAACCATGATCTGCAAGTGACAGTTTTTAAATTAAAAGCCACTCTATATTATCACAAAAACAGGCACAACAGACAAGCAGGCGACCAATTGGGAAGCTGGACCGCATTGTCATTCAAAAGGGAAAAACGCAGATCTTACATTGAGAGCCTGACAAAATATGACATTTCTCACATTTTAAAATGCAACAGCTATAACTCAACAGATTAATGTGAGACACTTAGAGGCATTCACACACACAATTTTTGGCACGATAGCCTAAAATACTAGTTTTGTCTATTTTTACTGTCAATTCAGCGAAGACTGAAATTCTTCTAAGAGCCCCAAATGTAAATGGTGATGATATATCTGTTGTTGTAGCATTGACAGTGTTGAACTCTGACACCAGATGCACTTTATTACAAAATATGGCCAATATATGTATTTTAACACCAAAAGCAGTATCGGCTCCCAGCACACAAGTTTGCCGAGCCAAATTTATTCAGGACAAGGTGAGATTCTTTTCCTCCAGTGTGAAGCTTCACACTGGTTGTTATTTTTTGTTTGTTTTAATAATGTAAAAAAAGGTCTTTATCTACCATACAACACTGGCTTTAGATGGATAGAAAGTTTGACCTGGGACCAATTCAGATTATACTCCAAACTGTCCCTTCATGATGAAGGGAACATTTCTGCACATTATGTCTCCCACCCCCACCCCGCTCCAGTACACTGGCTTGCCACATCAAATTGCAGGGGGAGATTTGTCCAATCCTCCCCTCTATGCACAAATGTTGTAACTTATCATAGAGGAATGCTTTGGAAGGTGAAAAAATATTCTCAACATCCATTAACAGCCCAATTCTATCCTCCCCCTCCCCTCGCCAGTGCAGCCGTGCCAAAAATGGGTGTGCTGTATCCAGGGGGGCAGATCAGGATTTAAATCTCTTTTCACCTCTGAAGGGAGAGAAAGGGAGAGGGGAGGTTGCAGGAAAGGGGGTTAGGAGCATCCAGGATCATCCAGGTGTACTTGTTATGTACACCAAAAGTACATAACAAGTCTGACAATGCAATCCTATGCATGTCTACTCAGGTATGAGCCCCACTGTGTTCTCTCAGGTAGGTTTGCGTAGATTACAGCCTGAATAACATGTCTTTAGAGAGATGACAAGCTCCTGGTCTCTTTTTTAATTGCTATCTTAGATCTTGATCTGTTTTTGACTTTTACCCTGCATCTGCCCACTGGCATTGCTAGAGGTGGGGCAGAACGGTAAGTCTTGCACAGCGGTAACCGCTCCGTTCCATGGTGGCCCCGCCCACTCGCCGTCGGAACCAGTGGAGCGGCGAAGGGCAAGACTTACCGTTCCACCCCACCTCTAGCAATGCCAGTGCATCTGCCTCTGGCCCCTCTGATTCTTATTTGCTGCTCTGGGTCTCAGCCCTGACCCATTTCAGATCACACACCGGATAGTTACAGAGAGAAGACCATCATCCCAATCCACAAACCACTTAAGCCAGAGTACTTGGATGTATGGCAGTTTGATCCCATCGACATGAGTGAGGCTAAGGGCCCAACCCCAAATCAGCAAGTAAGTTCTTCAAATTAGTTATCCCAGCTAAGTCCAGCACAATATTACAACACAGGACATTATGTCAGCGTTGCAGTCACAACAAATTTAATCATATTATTATTATTATTATTATTATTATTATTATTATTATTATTATATAATTGCAAGAATCTATTGCAAGCTTTACAAGATAGGTGGCCTCTGTAGGAAACCAACCAACTTAACTCAAAGTAAGCCTGATTAATTGATCCATGCCTCAAGTCTCTTCACAAACATCATTTTCTCAGTTATTTGGCATTCATAGTGTTTGCCAATAGACTTGTAGACAAAGTCATTCTTACAGTTTCTCAATACCTTGCTAAATCAAGGATTAAAAAAAAAATCAGATCCATACATCGTAAAATATGCACTATTAACATTGCTTCTCCAAACGGCTTCCCCTCTTTTTTACACACAGAGCCATCTTGCCAATTGACAACTTCATAATGCATTAGTTAGCAGACTATATATGAAGCCAATTGCAAGCATTTTTCTCCTTTCTAGACAGCATTCACATACAAAGTTCTATTACTCAGTTACAAAAGCAAGATCGGCATCACGTCCCTCATGTTTTTCTAGACACCAAGAATGCCCACTGTGAATTGTGCAAATCACCCCCTAACAAAGTTGTCTACTTAACAGACAGAAATAATGATACATGTCTGTTCCAGTTTCATGTACGCAGATCCATCGGTATCACAGCTGAAGATTTTTTAATTAAGCAAAACAGTGCAACAACCTTAGACCTTTCTTTGTCTGGTTCTGCTCATAAAATTAAGTAGGCGCTGTTGTTTTATGTAAATGGCAGCTCCCTTTTAAATTCGCCCATTTGAATTTGCTCCCACATTACGACTGTCTCATGAGTAATAAGCCCCCAGCCAATGACGCATACGCCAGGAATATCAAGCAAATGCCTCAACTGCAAAATCGCACTTTGTTAGCTGTTGACATTAAACAAATGTGACAACCTGTTAGAGAAGGAAATTTACCCAACAACAGTTACACAAGCTGGAGAACCACAAGTGGAAATTCTAAGCCACTGGATATAGGCTGATGATAAGCTGCAGACATCTAAGGACAGGACAAAGGGAAGGCCCCCAGAATGATGCATCGGGTTCAAAACAACTCAAGAATGATGAGACATCACACAGGTCTCCAAAAGTGCAGAACGAGGCTGTATATTAGTAGAGTTAGGGCATAGATGCAGGAACTGTCTATAAACAATGTTGCACTCTTCAAAACCTTTGAAAAGTCTCCCCTTGTCAGAATTTGTCATGCATTGCCACCAAAAAAGTATGCAATACCTTAGACCAGGGGTTCAACTCTTTCCCAGTTGAGTACCACCTCTGGTGCCACTCTCCTGCTGTGTACCACTGGAAGTGACTGGCGATGACATCATTGCCAGTTATTTTAGGTTTTCAGGTTTTTGGAGGCCAAAAAAACGCAGGTAGGAGGTTATGTACGGGCCCTTCTCAGCATTCCCGAGAGGCTCGGCCAAAGGCAGGAGCCTCTCGGGAGCAAAAACACACTGCCAAAAGCATCATGTCGGAGCAGGTTTCCAGCAGTCCGGCGGTTCAAGTTCCACCAGCAGTCAGCTGAAGTTCCAGTGGTGGTACTAGTACCACTGGTTGAGAACCCCTGCCTTAGACCTTCAGCACATATATTTGAAGTTTCAACACAGAGGCTGCCTTCATTGCTCTAGGTCAGGGGTTCTCAACCTCTTCCTGGCCGAGTACCACCTCTGGCATCACTCTCCTGAGAACCACCGGAAGTGACTGACAATGGCATCATTGCCAGTTACTTCCGGGTTTTCAGGTTTGCGGAGGCCAGAAAACGTAGGTAGGAGGCTCTGGGTGGGTGGGAGGCCCTTCTCAGCATTCCCGAGAGGCTTGACCAAAGGCAGGAACATCTCAGGAGTGAAAACGCCCCGCCAAAAGCATGCAATGTCAGAGCGGGGTTCTGGTGGTCTGGCAGTCAGAGTACCACCAGCAGTCAGCCGAAGTACCACTGGTGGTACTAGTACCACTGGTTGAGAACCCCTGCTCTAGGTAGATGATTTTCATTGGGAAATGGATAGCAATGGGGTGGCTCCCTGTTGGAACTCCTGGATCACTCCATGGCTTTTTAATGCAATTGCCATAGTTTTCTTACGGGCTGCCTGGACACAATGGGACAGAGCAGCACTGTTCTGTAGTGGTTCCAGTTCTTCCTGTATACATGAAAATCCCAGAAGGTAGTGCTGGAAGACCATTGCACCAACGCATGGCTGTTGACTTGTGGGGTGCTGCAAGGTTCCATCCTGTCTCCCATGCCATTTAACATCTAAATGAAAATGCTGAGTGAGGTTCCCCAGCAGCAGTGATGTTAGGGGTCAGCCAAGTCAGGCACGGGCTGAAGGATTGCACATATCAGAGAGCCCACCAGACTGGGCCAATCTCTGAACCCTCAGTACTGGTAGCAGCAATAGTACCCAATGAGTCATCAGGGGGTGCCATCAGCCCAGGCCCGCAGGGTCTCCAGCGACCTTGTGCCAGCACTGTGCCCAAAGATTTGGATGCTGACGGCAGTCCACCCTTTCTGTCCCTTTTCTATCTAATTCTAATAAGGTATTAATAGTTTTAACAGTTCAGAACAGGTGGCTGGGAGATGCCATGGACTGTAAGAAGATAAAGATGCTGAAGCTTAACCCAGACAAGATGGAAGTATTATTGGGGGAATATAATTGATTCCACTAGTGTCGCTGCAGGGGGGGGCAGAGCTCTACGTTCCGCTGAGGCTCCGACCCTCCGTTACACCGGAGCATGAAGCGGCCCCGACCCCTTGCCTTCGGAACCATTCAAGGTGGTGAAAGTGCTGCTTTCACTGCCTTGAGTGGTTCCGAAGGTGAGGGGGCGGGGCCGCTTCATGCTTCGGTGTAATGGAGGGTCGGACCCTCGGCGGAACTTAGAGCTCCTCCCCCTTGCAGCGATGCCAGTGATTGATTCTATGGTGGGTTCGTCCCCTTACCCCACATAAAGTCCCAGCCTGTGCAACAGGGTTAATTCACTGGCGCAGAACCCTCGGGCTTCCAAGCACAGGAGGGGGCATAGGATTCAGCTTGCACCAGTGCCGCTGATTCCACACCACTCCCAGGCCTGAACTGCCACCATCTCCTCCCTCTCTCACTTTGTTACACCCCCTCCCTGCCCACCCCCGCCTTCCCCCAGCTCCCACGCCATTCGGAGAGGCTCCTACCTGCTCCAGAGCGTAGTCTTGTGAATTTTGAAGGTGCAGGCCTTCCCACCACCACTCCTTGCTCTCCAGGTGTCACAACTTGCTTTACAACATATTTGTGACACCCTAGGCCAGCGCTGAGGTCACTTCTGGACGACAGGATTGCACCATTAATATGAAGTGCAGACTTCATTAGGTTCTCTCCTACTGGATGCAAAACAGATTTCAGTCTGCAGGTATCAGCCTACTGGGACAGAGAGGAAGCAATTCTTTCTTTGAAAAAGTATACATTCTAGTAATCAATGTTCTATTGCTTGCATTTAATTTTTTTAAAACCTGGAAAGTAATTTTAAAAGAGCATCAGATAGCTCTACTAAAATAGGATGCAGCTATTTTCAGTTTCACATAATATATTTGATTTTCCAGTTACATATACAACACAGGAAGATTCTCTTGACATTAGCAATTACCCATAGATATTAACCTAGCTGTCTCTTCAAAATTATCTGTGTATTGTTGAAGTCTATACAGATTCTTCTGAACAAATGTGCTCTGGCGGTAGCATGCTGGGTGGTCAGGGAAAAGAAAACAGACCACTGGTCGCGCATTACATCAATATAGGTAATAAAGTTATAATGTCCTATTAATAAAAATATAGATTTTTCTGAAACCACTTGGATTACAGTATACACATGAACGAAAATAAATTGTATTGACTGGGTGAACTCTAATGTCGTGATGCTACCAATCATATTTGCTACTCCATAACTGTCTTGAAATCAAACAAGAGATAAAAAAATACTTTGACCACATCATATAACCATCATTCACTGTGGCATATCTGGAACTTCCATTTGCAGACTGGAAGTCTTTATTTGCAGAACACCAAACTGCAGGAGGCTCAAATTTAGCTCTCTCTCTCTCTCTCTCTCTCTCTCTCTCTCTCTCTCACACACACACACACACACACACACACACACACACACACAAACACACACACACACATATAGCTCTGTTCAGACATAACAACTCTGTGCAAGATTATGTGGAAAGCCTCCAGTATCATGCTAACTCTTCTTCCCATCAATGATACACATGCTTAGCCCCCCACACATTCAGTGTTTGTCTGCAGTGAAAAATGCTTGAATACAAGGAGAATTTATCCCCAGGATTGTCACTCTGGCATGTTCAAGGATGGCAGCTGAATGCAGTCACTCCCTGCATTCAGAATCTGTCACTACAGGCAAACTCTGAACACCCAGAGGATAGGGCTAAGCACATGTAATAAATGGGGCTAGTGTGGCATGATCTGGGGGGGGGCATGATCTTGTACACAGATAATATAAGCTGCCATGGGCCCCACACTTCCGGTCTTTCCATGTCAGATGGAAAAGAACATGTATTTTGGCCTCTTGTTTTTATGAATGTGCCACACCAGCTTTCATTGAGAATTAAAATTAAATTTCTGTTTAGGTCAGAGGAACATAAGAAGAGTTCTATTGGATCATGAGGCCAAAGGTCCATCCAGTCCTACCATCCTATTTCAGTCAACCAGATGCATCTGGGAATCCCACAAGGAGGAGATAAAGGCATGCCCCTATCCCTTGCTTGTTTCCCTACAACTTGTATTCCCCACTAGGGCTTGGGAGAGGCTCACGTCTCCGTACTCACCATCTTTTGTCAACACCAGAAGATTGGCTCTGGGCAGGGTCTCCGGGCTTGGTCATGGGCTGTCGAAGGACCCTGAGCCCCCAGTCAGTGCCCCACTTGGCCAACCTTGATCCTGGCCCTGTCAACCCAACTGAGCTCACCTGCTACTTCAAGGTCTTTCCTCTGTCTACCTACATTTCTGGTTTAGTACAGAAGTGCTGAACCAAAACAAAAATACTGCTATCTGGTTGCATCTCAAAAGGAGAACACCATCAAAAATTGCATATACCTGTGACTGATGGTACAGATATTCATGTGTGACTCCTGAAAATCAATGTTTCTAAACTTAGCCTTACTTAGACGAGCAATATTTTCTTCAAGGCTTGGGAATTGACAGGCAGCATCCAGCCGTTCTTAATGTACTGAAATTTGATCAGATAAAAATAAAAGCATAATCATCATAATTAAGGGAACCCACCAGAGAAAAATTAAATGGTAAGAGGCTTAAATAAAACTGCCATTGGTGTTTTAATGGTTTTTGGAACAAATAGGAATCCATTTTTCAAAAAAAAAAGTGAAACAAAAGAGAGAAATATAGGTAGCACAGGGAGAGCAAGAGCTGCCTCCTACTAATCAGCATATAACAAAGACTTAAATTAAATGATTGCTACTCCAAGAATGACAATAAGAACCATTTTTAGAATCACTTGAAGCATGAATTATTAATGCCTCCAGTGCCTGGGCTACGCTACCCTTCCAGTCACACTTCGGCACTGCTGCTGCCTATCCATAAAACAGGGCTGGATAAAGTCAGTGTTCGTTGTAAGAAAGACACAAAAAGGTGCTGTCGAACTCACTCTGCAGAAGCAGTCACGGTGCAATCCTGTGTAACTTTAGACTGATGAAGGCCTAAAGCATTGCCAACGTGCTATAAAACGTGTTTGTGACTACGGGAGAGTAAACGGTGCCGGCGCAGAGGCCGGCACCACTCACTCCGCCACGTACCTCATCCTGCTCTAGCCAACACAGGTAAGGGCCACACCGGTTGGTGGGAGGGCCATAGGCTGGCCCGGGCTGGGAGGCAACGATATCTTAAGCCCCTTCCTGGTCCGCGCCAGCCTTGCTCCGCCTCTCCGGATGTACGCCAGCTCTGAGGCCTATCCGGCCAACCCCGGTTTACACCCGGGGAAGGGGACAAACATCCCCTTCCCCGAGTAGACCTCCGGCTCGGCGCGGGCTGGGCAACCTGGCCTCAGGATCCAGTGGGCAGCCCTAGGCCGCAGGCTGGATCCTTACACAGGATTGCGCTGTGAGTCCTGTAGACATGGATGTCTTAGCTGCTACTTAAGTTACATCAATTTTGCTGCAGGGTCAAAGGCTGCTGTAGTGGAAGAAGATCCAGAAGACAGGCAGGAGCCAAATGTGGTGTCAGCAGTGGACCCTTGTTGACAGATCCAGGCAGCAAGGAGTTAACAGATTAAGACTTGGACTTTTGACAGGACTTTGACAGGACTGGGCAGCAAGGGATCAACACCCAGGACTGAGTGGGTGGAAGCACACCTGAAAACAATTGGGCGTGGCCCACAGGTGTTGCTACTAAGTAGGAAGAAGCTGGGACTTTGAGTGCAATGGGTGTGGCTCACAGCTGCACCCAATTAGCACTAATTGGAACTTAAGGTTATAAAAGCAGCAAGATTGCAGCAGGAGGACTCATCTCATCTTGCTGAGGACTCTCTCTCTCTCTCTCTCTCTCTCTCTCTCTCTCTCTCTCTCTCTCTCTCGCTGCGGTCTGATCCTAGCTTGCTGAGGACTCGTCTTATCTTGCTGAAGGACTTCGCCAGAGGACGGAACGCTGCTGCCCCGCGGGAGAATGGAGCTGGAGGAGCTACTGGAACTCTGCGAATCCGAAGGACTGGTGACCTTGGACCAGAGACTGGAGAAATCCGACAGAGAAAGGAGAAAGCTCTGCTGCCCAAGAGACCGGTTTGAGGGAGACCTTTGGGGAGAAGGAAGACAGCTGCAGCTGTCTTATTTCTGTGGACTGTTTTGCAGAAGGGTTTCTGCTTTGGGAGATTTATAGTGTTAAGGGTTGCTGTAAAGCAATAAATTTTGTTAATTGTCCAGAGGAGTTCAGCTTTTGTTTTTGCACATAGCATCAGAGGAAAGGAGAGGGGTTATCAGTCGAAGCGGGCATTTAAGGGCTAACTAAGTCTAATTATTTAAAGGGAACAAACTTGCTCCTAGAAGGAGAAGTGTTGGGTCAAGACAATTTGGTACCCAAAAGTGGGGTACAAGGGAATATAGTGGCTCAGAGGAACCTGGGACAAGACAGCTGCGGAGCTGATTTCTCTGACATGCACTGGTCACCTCTTGCTTAGTCATGCAGAGGATACACTCCCGTCTCAAGAGATTCATCCTAAGGATAGACAAAAGGTATGGATTAAGATTTTAGGGCAGAGTGAGCCCTGGGACAGCCTCATTTGCATTAATCACATTGAAATACAAGAAATCACCAGGACTCTCACACATGATAATGTAATACACACAGAAAGAGACAGAAGATGCCTCATCTGACTTCAAGTTGAGAATTTCACAGGAGAAAAATACCCAGAGAAATTGTGCCAGAGTATACAAGATAGCTGTCAGTCTGATTTAAAGGCTAAGGAATACATGAAATTCTTTGTTCAGTGAGTCCTTAAGGGCCTTCTAGTAAAACGCAACCGAGAACCCAGCAAAGGTAATTTTGTGCAGCCATAATTATGTACTCTGTACATTGAGATTGGGTGAGAATCACTTTTTTCTTTTTGCCTTTTTTAAAAAACTATTTTTAGTACATTTAAAGCCTGCTAGAATTTTTATAACTTGGGGATGGACACGCAGAAGTGCAGAGCCTCTGCTGTTGGACTTGCCCAGGTTTAATGCTGCTAAAAAAGGTTTTTCTGAGGAGAGAAAAAAAACCCCTATAAATAAGAAGCCACGAAAAAGGTGCAGCGGGGCAATTTAAGTCACCAACCATTCATCACTTTCCGCATTTAATCCTGATAAGACCCACCATGCATACGATAAGGCAGAATATGAAATTCACAGAAGTTTCAGCTCAGCCCTCCACAGAGACTCCAGAGCAGCACTGCAAATGGAAAGAAAATATTTACCAGCTCACTAAAACAAGAAATGGGTAGCCCATGCTTCCCAGATGCCGGACAGGGTTTTGCCACAATATCTGTGTTCACGACCTTACTGCCAGGACTCGGCTCTGGAATCTATGAATAAAAAGACACAAGGAAACTGCTTAACCACACATGTCCACAGTGAAGGACATCAAGATTAGTGAGTGTAACAAGTTTAAGCCTGGTACGTCTCTAAAAACAAAAACATACACCACTGCCTAAGTGTCATTACAAGACACAAAATGATGCCCAACCTCCAGCTGTTCCCGTATGAAGGAAATGGATAGGATTATCCTGAACGGGGGTGAAGAAATACTTGGGCACACAATTTCATGGCTTACAGTGGGAACGTAGACCAGGATCTGCAACGTGTTCTGTTGATTCTACCGACATTTCAGTGGATTTCATGCCATTAAGCGTGGTGTCCTTCTGGGCCATCAGGCTGGGATGGGGCTTGGAGGCTTCATCTGAAAGTAGCTCCATTCCATTCTGCAGGATAGGTCCCAAACCACTGGAAGAGATCATTCAGAGATGCCATCAATATGCTGACAACATGCATATCTCTCTCTCTCTCTCTCTCTCTCTCAATCCAGGGAGGCAGCAGAAGTACTGATTCAGTATCTGAGGTCAGTGACAGACTGGATGGAGGCCACAAAGTGAAACATAATCTCGGCAAGGCAGAAGTGCTGTTGGTCAAGAAGACTGCTGACCCAGTGACACAGTATCAGCCTATCCTGGTTGGGGTTGCAACCCCAAACAGGTTCACAGTTTGGGACTGCTGCCTGACCAGCATCGCTCCTGTGTTCCAAGATGGCTGCTATGGCCACAAGTTGAAACTCATTCAGCAACTGAACCCATTCCTGGAGAGAGCTGACTTAGCCAGTCAAATTGATCTGGACAGAGAAATTAAAAAAAGCATGCAGTAATATTTTTTCTTTTTATTTTCCTTTTGAACGGAAGACCTATATGTCATATCACAAGCTGCTTTTCACATCCTCCTCATCTTTAAGAGATGCTTGGCTCAAGTACTGTTTGAGAAAGTTCTGGTTCTTTTTGGATTTAAATCCAGTTCTGGAAATAATGGCATAAGAAAAGCTATGAGCAACTCAGCTTGAGATCTGCAATATCTGCATGTTGAGCTATACTTCTTCAACACACTTGAATCCGTAGGTTTCAAGCCTTTGAGGTGAAATATCAATATATGATTATATAATTGTCGAAATAAATTCTGTAATCCATTTTGCTATAATATGTGTAACATCGCACAAGACATTTACCCAGTATTATAGTTGCATGGTACTCTAACAGGATATCCTCATGGGACCAAAGGCAGCTTTTCATACTTTATTCTATATTGCTAGAAGAAAATAGCCAAAGGTGATTGTGAGAATTTCTACTTGCATTTGTCCATTCCATACAGCATGAAAATCCAATGCTTACAGTTGCTCTGTTATGCTTTATAATGCAGATGAATTCATAAAGACTTGCTTTTGTTTCTACGTATTCCCTAGACCAGAGGTGGCCAACCCATGGCATGCATGCCACGTAGTGGCACATGAAGACTTTCCAAGTGGCACACGCCACCGTTCCCACTGATGTGAGGCTCAAGATATGCTGCTAGTCTCAGGCAACAATCTGACATTTTCCTGGGAGTAAGCCCCATTGAACACAATGAGGCTTACTTATGAGTAGAGTTCGCGCTGTCACTGTGCTTTAAATATTTACAAATATTTATTTATTTTAGTGGCACGTTCAATATTATCTACATAAAAAGTGGCACATGGCCACCACTGCCCTAGACAATCTACAAAATATGATCCTACTGGTTTAAGTTTTCCAATAACTTGGCATGTAATGTTCTCAGGTTTTAAAGTTCATTTTATCCATTCTCTAGGGGTATGGATCTCATTCTTGGTCAGATGAATAGCCACAAAATCCACCATATAGGATATTCAGAGAGATTTCCTTTTAACCTCACTTGCTTTGACCTCTGGAAGCCCAAATGAAAAGACTAGAATCAATGTTAGAAAGAATCAAAGGGCTTTTTCTGCCAGCCAAAGCCTCTAATAAATGTCAATAGTGTAGAATTCATATACTGCACATTAAAATGAAATCATGTACAAGATATACAAACCTCACAGCATCAAGGTAAAAAAATGAACTTTCAGCAAATCAGTCTAAACCTGGAACACCCATTCAATATTCTCTTCAATGAGGAGAAATTGCTCCAAATCAGTAGCGTTACTAGGGGAGTATAACTGGTGCGAGACGCACCTGGTGCGCTGCTCCAGGGGATGCTGCAATCACCACCAGGTCTTCTTTATGGCACCGGATGGGCCCTCCCGCCCACCCTTGCCATCATTTGGTCTGAAATACCGGTACATGGTGGTGATGCAATGACGTAACAACATCATCACGCCACCAACAACCCATGTCTGGGTCGCCATGCTCCGCATCTGAGCACTGGGCACCATCAACCTCAGTGCTGTCACTGCTCCAAATCACTAGGTAAAACCAAAATGTGGCTTCAGGAATCAGAATATACCATTTGAGTCAAGACTTCTGCTTCTACAGATTCAAAAATAGTGCATTTGACTGGCTGAGAAGTGTTGTAATCCTACCAACAATTGAAAACTCCAGAGCTGTAGATGTCACAAGTTCCATCTGACTCAGAATCCTTATTGTCACACTCAGAGCTGAGTGTTGATATCTAATTTTCCTGTATATCATGATTTGAAGATGCCAGCATAATGGTGGTCCACCCACACAGCTGCCTTGAGCTCCAGAAAGGGTGAAAAGGCAGACTAGAAATATGATAAATAAATAAATAAATGCAAAACAATAGCTTGTAACTATTTTTTTTATATAGATACTGCATGTAACAAGCTCTTGTTTCCCACTGCATAAAAAAAGCATTAGAATTGCAATTTCATTTTCTCATCATGGTGAAAGAATAACTTCTATCCATTGAACTCTCATTCATAAATGTAAATGAAAAACACTGGGCTGTAACCCAAATTTAGAGCCCAATCCTATCCATCCCCCCCCCCCGCCAATGAAGCTGTGCCAAAAAGGTGCATGCTGTATCCAGAGGGGGGGGGGGAATCAGGAGGCTTTGGAGAGGAAAGAGGAATTTTCTCTTTAGCTGACCCACCTTTTTATACCCTTTTCTCCCATAGAAACCTATGAGATCTTTTGTGGAGTGAGCTCATCAAGGAACCTTCTTTTGTGACTTGATTGCCCTTAATGGCTTATCTCCAGTCCTAAATCTGATCTGAGGACGCCAGCTTGAGACAACCGGGAGTATCTGCAAGCTGTCAACACGCCTCTGACGATCTGCAGAAGCCCTCGGTGAGAGCAAGGAAAAGCTGCCAGCTACACTCTGAGTGAGAGTCAGAGTTGCTGTCAGCTGAGCATGGGAGGCGAATACCAGAGATAAGCCAGACAGTGAAGACGTTCTATGAAAGATTAGAACTTTGTATTGTAAAAACCCCTTCGGGGGGTTAGAATTGCCTGCCTATGTGCTCCACCTTGAAATCAGAGGAGAAATCCAATGATACATATACTGGTGATACCACCATAAATATATATAAATAATAATAATAATAATAATAATAATAATTAATTAATGGGTGCTGCTATTGTTTTGCATTTTGCCAAGGGTGTGGTAACTAACTCAAGAAGCCAGTTGCATCATTAGCATTTTTCCTTGATTGAATTTGGCCATGGAGTTAGGGAGGACAGCCAAGGTTAGAGATCATTCTTTTGTGTTGTTAATGACTTTATTTACTCCAAGTCAGAAAGCACCCAGGATGTGGCTTTTGTTCATAGGCTCAAAGGTGCTAGCAAGCAAGCTGCAGCCACCCATGGAATTTTCCAAGGAAGAAGCAAGGCTGATAGAGTGGGTGGTGGTGATTGCTCTGGAAACTAAAAGTGTGGCCTTAATCTTTGACTGTGGGTCTTGGGCTTCTTGTCATCAGTCCTGCTTCATAGCCACAGGTCTGGCCTGCGTCCTGCTCTCCTGGCAGGCACCCGGCATCACATGTACGCATCTATACATGCATCACGCATCTTGTATATTCAATAAAAACAAATAAAATGCTGTCCAGGTATCATGCATAACAGTGAAAGTTACAAAATTCTTTCTTTTTTCCTTCAAAAGAGATCAACTCCTACTTAAACACAAGAAACTGCAATTTTGAAAACCCCAGAAGGACATGTTGATGAACCTCTGAAGGACATTGACATTTAGAGCTACAGTTTCTGACCTCTGGTATCACATCAAAAATAGCTACAGAAGGTAGCTGATCCATGAGGAAACAATATCAGGGGCAGTGGAGTGGAAAAAGATCAGGAACTCATCACCTTCATTTGAAACTGTCGGGAAGTGGAATAAATGTGGTCTTCTATTACATAGTATTGTACAGTGTTTGTGTTAAAACACACACACACACACACACACACACACACACACACACACAGCCCAGAAGCAAACCATAATTCTAGCAGTTGACAAAGGATATGCCACCAATCTCAAAACATTCAACCTAGTTGTGTTTCTCTCCCACTCTCCTTCCAAAACATGCAAGGCCCCTGGCCAACGTTTTTCTCAATCACAATGCCTTCCCTACGTGTATTGAACCGTTCCTAAGCTTGCTGCAAAAGTCTATCAGCGGTTTAATGAATTGCTGCTTTTCTCTGAAAAATCTACATGTTCCATTTAAAAAACACTGTTCTGCTTGCACAAACAGAATTGTGAATACAGTTATAGAATTACTTATTATAGCAATTACTATGAAAACTCTTGTGCAACTTCATGCACAAGCATTTGAGGAACAGTAACAGTGGGTGGCGCAGAGCCAGCGGGTGGCGCAGTGGGTTAAACCACTGAACCATGAACTGTTGATCAAAAGGTCGGCAGTTCGAATCCGTGCGACGGCTCCTGCCAACCTAGCAGTTCGAAATTGCAAGTAGATTAATAGGTACCACGTCAGCGGGACGGTAACAGCGTTCCATGCGGCTCGGTGTTGAGTCATGCCGGCCACATGACCATGGAAACGTCTTCGGACAGCGCTGGCTCTTCGGCTTTGAAATGGAGATGAGCACCGCTCCCTAGAGTCGGACACGACTGGACTTAATTGTCAAGGGATACCTTTACCTTTACCTTAACAGTGCAAGTAGTTTTTGCTCACCATTTCCTTTTGCTCACCATTCTTTGGATCCAGCTCCAAAATAGCTTACAACCTCATAGAATACTTTTAAAAATGCATAAAGTATTACAAAAACAAAGAACAATACAAAACCAATATTAAGAGAATAGTCAGAGCAGCATAAAAGGAATGCTTCTCTCATAACTATAATGATTGCTGTTGCATTGCTTTGTGTGTTTCTGTATGCATATGTTTTTCTCTGCCCCGCTTTCCTTCTCTTTCATCAACACTCATCAGCTATGACCTATTTATCCCAACAACAGTAACTGTGTGCCTTTAAACAATTTCCCTTGTTTGGGGAGCATTCAGTCCATAGTCGTCTACATATTGACATAACAGAAGGGAAGAATTTCCTAGGAACTATAAGTGAGTTCACAGTCTGTTCCAATTGTAATCCAATAGATCCATAGAGACTTTCCACACATGTGATATGCAGTGCTTTATTACTTACTATGGTTCTTCCATCACTAATCAATGGTATCGTTGATGGGTTTTAGTCATTTGGAAACCCACTGAGCTTTGCAGAGTGAACACAAATGACAAATGCAAGCTATTGTGAGCTTCAAAAATGGGTAACATTTATTTATGCCTGCAAAAATGGCTTATAACATGCCCTAGAACTAGAATGATTTGCATTTGATGATTTCCCTCTACTGAGGGAAAACTATTTTATAATAAATGGCTATCATTAAAATACAATGTGCTTTAAATGTACAGACAATTTTGTACTTATGTAAGAACGTGTGATACAGCGTAGTAGGTCATGTCTTTTGCACCTACCTTTTTCCCCCAAGGGGTGTTTGTTTTAAGGCCCAATCCGACCCAAACCCTGTTCTGGCAGAACATGCATTCCGCTTGCACAGGCTGCCACAAAAGCGCTTTGCGGCGGTGCAGGCAGCTGCCCCCCGCCAGGAAGGCACGCCAAATCCTGACCCCCTTCCTGGGCCCAATCTGCCTGCACAGATCAACTCATACTTGCGCCAGTGATATCGCTGGCACAGGTCCAAGTTAGCCCATGGTGGCTGCTGGGGACAAATGTCCCCTTACCCCGAGGAGACCTCCAGCAGCCAAAAATCCCCCACGGGATGCAGCATAGCTGGTGCTGGCCAGAGGCGTCGCTGTTGCGTGGTGAGACGGGGGGGGGGCCCCAGGTGACGCGTGGTGACACACGCAGAAAGGTGACGCACGCACACACACGCGTCGCCTCCCCCACGCGCCTCGCCAGGCCAGGAGCCGACTCCGGGGACGTCTTCCCCGATTGGCTGCCCGGGGCCTTCTGGCGAGGCCCACTGCGCCAAACATTATTTATAACGTTTTTCGCGCATGCGCAGACCGTTCCTGCTCCAATGATTAAAGGTGCGGGGGGCAGGTGTGGGGGGCGCCCGGGGCAGCGGGCCGTCAGACGCCCGGGGCAGCGGCCCATCGGTTCCCCCCCCCAAATTCGTGACACGGCCTTATGGCCGCGCCAATACTTTGTAGAAGGGGGTGTGTCTGGGAGGGGGGGTCACTTGGGTGACGCGCGGCCGCGCATGCCCTAGTGACGCCACTGGTGCTGGCACTGCTGCATCGCCGCACAGGGACTTAGTTAGGATTGGTCTGTGAATTTAGCAAGCAACTTTTCCATTCCATCTTTCTTGCCAAAGTAGCTCATAACCAACATTTAAAAAAAACAGCAAAACAAAAGCAAACAGTAAAAATATACAAACTAATTTCTGCCATTTAGCAGAAATGTTATTTATTCATTTCTAAAGATTGTTGTCCCAAATCATGCCCAGAGGACTCAAGGTGGCTCACAAGAAGTTTTAGAAATATGTCTTATTCTTAAAAGCAGAACAAAACAACTCATCACGAAGCAAAGCAAAGCAAAATGTACAACTGAAATACAGGTGGGCCCCCATATCCGCTGGGGATATGTTCCGGGCCCCTCCGTGGATACTTGAAACCGTGAATAAGAGCGAACACCCCCTCCATGGTTTCCTGAGGGGCCCCCCACCCTGCCTCCCCTGCAGGCAGGCATGCTTGCCCCCCCCAGCTCTTATTTTTCTTTCAGCAAGCTTTGTTTCTTCCTTAAAACAAACAGAGAAGCAGCCTCCATTGCAGGCAAGTAGAACGAGACTGTCCTAGAGAGGCTCTGCAAGGTTTCTGTTAACCTTGCAGAGCCTCTCTAGTACTTAGTCTCGTTCTACTTGCCTGTAATAAGCAGCCTTTCTCCCGTTTCTTTAAGGAAGAAACGAAGCTTACTGGGAAAAACGTAAAAGCCTGGGGGGTCCCCACGATCCGTGGATAACTGAAACCGTGGATAGCGAATCAGTGGATATGGGGGCCCACCTGTACTCCCTTGGTATGACCCACCCAACAGTGCCAGAGATCACCCACCTTTAAAAGCAGAACTAAAAGACCAGGTTTTTTACACATTTCCTTGTCTTCCTCCTTCCCCCACCTCCCCCACTGCTCTGGCGGCTACCTGGGCAAAACATCTTCCAGGGTGGCAGCCTCAGGTACTTATCAGAGGACTTTCCTTGGCCCCAGTATGTGCTAAGACAAATGATGAGCTTCTCCCCCTCCCCCTAAGTCCCATTCCATTATGAGTTCAGGAATGGGCTCTACCTGAGTCAGCTCTTTCAAATTTCGTTCATCTAGCCACAATACAGGCCACAATACTCCTTAAGGGCCGAATACTGTATTTATATGTTTTTTCCTCCCGCAACTCCCAAAAATGGACTCATCACTCATATGAAGAAAACACACAAGTAGCTGCAATTTGTTAGATGAGTTGATTTGATCTTTTGGAAGTGATTTTGCAGCTAACACACTGTATACCATATATGAAAAAATAGTGTCAGCAGGCTATTGAAAAGTGTAGAGAACATTTAGGAAATGCTAGGAAAGCACAGGGCAACTAAATGGACACCCTAGGAAAATAGATACTATAAAATTGGATCCCTGTAGCATCCAAGTTTCCTAGATGATACTGGTGATTTTCGAAACTAGTAGATTTCAGGTACCTTAGTGACCAGGAGTCATATAGAATTTGTCTAAAATCTAAAAACTATAATGTCTTTACATATAAGAGAAATGACTGAATCTAGCTACTGTCAACTGAAAATTGTGGTCTCAGATTGGGTCATTTGAAGACACAACCTAACAATTTGGCAGTGAAACAATGCACGAAGCCATTTACAGTCCTTTTTTCTCCAACAAGGTTTAGGCAGAATTAATTAGTAGGCACAAATTGTTTTTAATCTATTTTGAAGTTAATGCTCCTATAATAAAGCAGAATCAATTTCCACAGGATTAAAATAATGTGCAGAGAAATTGCAAGAACATAAACTCGCCACATGGAATCAGTGTCATTCCAGAGTGAGGCCATTTTCAAAGGATATCCTGTATGATGGAGGAAGTCAAAAGCAGCACTTAATATAATGATATGAGATTTACAAAGCAAAAGTTGCTTGTGCAAAGAAAAATGGAAACCATGCACAAACAAACCACCTGAAAAAGTAAACATATTTCCTGTTTGCTGATGTATTGAAGAAGACAGCAAAGTAATGATGTAGCATTGCTACAGTAATTACAGAATAAAAGAATGGTATAGATTTTTAATTATGAAACCGGAATGTGGCCCTATCCTTAGGGGATCAGGCAAATTCGTGGAGCACAGCTCTATCAACAGCTATTAGCCATGATAGCTAAATTGAACTTCTGTGTTAAGAGGCAGCATATCTCTGGACATCAGTTGCTAGGATACAAACAACAGAACGTGGCTTTCTGGAAAAACCTGCCTGGCCACAGGTGGAAAAAGGGTGCTAGTCCCTGAGTTGATCCAGTAGTTCTGATCTAATGGGAACTTGCCCCCTTTTCAGGAGTTATGCAGAGAGCCAGAGAAAACATCTCGTCTTCCAGTTTTAATCACTACAGTCTTGGAGTATCTCTTACTTCCAGCAAAGCACATGAGTGTCAAGCCAAACGAAAATGGAAGGAGGTACATTCATCATGTCTGTTGTATGAACACTAAGATCCATGATGGCCGGCCCTGCTTCCTTCTTATCTCAGGTGAGAGACTAGTAGCTGCTCATCTTGGACTCTGCATGACTTATTGGTACTGGATTCACTGAACAAGCACTTTGATCGTTAACATAAGCCCTCTGCAAACATACCCTAAGTAAGCTTATAAGACATAAGAACATATGTCTTATCCATACGCATGGCAATTTTTCATTTGCCCCTAGAAGTGTCCTGAGAAATTGAGTTGTAGGGGTTCAGACCTCTCTCTCTCTCTCTCTCTCTCTCTCTCTCTCTCTCTCTCTCTCTCTGCATGTGTGTATGTGCGTGCGTGCGTGCACCCCCAATGCCAAAGTGAGAGAAGAAAAAGGAATGCCACATAAAGCTAATTTCTAAAAGCCACATGTTAGAACACTAATGAAAGTGATAAGTCATTAATCTCCGACTTTGCCAATTAATAGATGTGCATACACACAAGCCGAGACACAAAAACAGCCCTGAACACCAATAAACACATTTACTCCAACTGTCAGCAAATGAAATGCACACACAATATTCCAGGCACTGGAAATTTGGGCACTAATCAGCTTGGATTAATGATAGGTTGCATGTAAATCAGCTGTATTGTCAAAACACTGCTCCTTTAATCCCTGGTAAATGATGGGGTTTATAAAAGCAGATTTTTATGGATCACTGCAGATTGTTTAAATATACATATGGAAAGGACTTTTAAGTGCTAATCCACTGCCTTTTAAGTAAACTGAGTATCTGTCATTGGCCTCTGCGATGTTCTGTCACCTAATCATTTAATAAACTCTCAGCTAGTCTAAACTAGTCTGTACTGGAATCCAATTTTAGATTTACACTCACAGGTTTGTGCTACAGCACAGAATATGTAAACTCCCTCTGAAGGCCTCAGCTGTGTATTTGCAGCACAGCAAACCAGTATTGGTTCCATATTTTTTTTAAGAGCACTGTTTTCCAAGCGCTTGCTTCTACAGGCAAGCTGCTCTTTGTAGACCTGGCAGGGGAGGAATGGATCCACTGGAGGATGCTTGCGCTAGGTGCTTTGTAAATGAAATTGTATTTTCTTGAAAGCTTGTCGTACATCTGCTTTGCTTTATCAACAAAACATGCAAACATGCTGATGATTCCAATCCAGAAATCTATTGGTAGGTTAGGAGGAAATACAGAAAGTTCATGTAATTGGTAAAGGGAAATCCATATGTGCTCTTTGTGTGTGTGTGTGTGTGTGTGTGTGTGTGTGTGTGTGTGTGTGTGTGTGTGTGTGTGTGTGTGTGTGTTTCACCCATGACTACATTGTTCAATCCTTTAATTGATGACATTTTGATGTCTACTGCTAAACACAATCTAATGTTAAACACAGATGTTCCTGAAATAACCCTATAGGCAGTGCTTTCACGTAGAACTTGGGCCATTAGACATTAACATTCCCATTACTCATTCCTGGTCTCTGATCCACTTTATTCATTCTTAATCTCTGCTCCAGATTCAGATCTTAAAGGAAATAAAAATTACCGGCACTTGATTCTTCGTGGTTCTCCAAGACTGAAGTAGGATTCTCCAGAGAGGATTTGAAAGGCAAGTATGAGCTCTCCTGAACCCTTCCAAGATGTGCCGCAGCTCTGCCTTCAGGAGGCACAGGGCCAGCCTAGTCCACATCCATGAATAGCAGGAATTTGCATGTCTACTATTTTGTGGACATTTCAATTTTGCTCACATTAAAGAAAGTTATGCCCTCTTCGTTCTCTTTTCCTGTGAATTACTTGTTGTGGCGCAAGAGGGAAAGCTGTTGAGGAAAGAATCTTTTTTTTCTTTGAGAAGTCTTGGATGGTTGCTTTTCGGGGGCGCACTCCTTATAAGGAAGAAGGTGCAAGATTTCCTTCAAGCCACACAGTTTTGCACTTCTAGTATTCTGTAGGGCACGCTTCTTCAGACAGCTTTAGAGCAACAAAGAACCCAGTCCTCTGTCCCCAGTAACATTGTTGCATGCTCCCCACTTCCTTGAGAAATGAGTACTTCTGGAAATAGCACTACCTAGGTTTCGTTTGGAGGAGACCACTGGAGACTTTTGTAATAACTGCTTTATTAAAAATAGTTAAGCAGAGCACAATTGAAGGCAAATAGCTGGGACACCTACAAGGCAGTAACTACTATCTCACGAAAAGGAGGAGGTACCCTGCATCTCACTAGATGACTTCTCAGATCATTTCCAACTCTACCATGCTGTGTTTCGGGCAGCCCAATCCTAACTAACTCCCTGCGTGGCGATGCAGCGGCGCAAATGCAGCCTCCGCTGTATGCCAAGGGGGAGTTGTGGCCTTTGGAGGCTTCCGCATGGTAAGGAAACATTTGTTCACTTGCCCTGGAGTAACCACCAGCAGCTGCCATGGGTCAGCTCTCGGACCTGCGCCAGCTCTATAGCTGACACAAGTCCACATTGACCCGGGAAGGTGAATCAGACCTGGGAAGGGAGCTAAGATTCAGGGGGTGCTGCCGCCGCTGAACCAACCCCTTTCCCAGGCCTGATCCACCCTCCTCCCTTCCCTGTCGCCTCACTGTTCTGCCCAACCCCAACCCCCACCCTGTTCCACATGGGCTTGCCTGCTCTGGCGGGTGTCCTCCTTTGTGCAGACCTGGCCATTCACCACTTGCGGCCAGGCTGCGCGCGGCACGCTGATGCTGTTACATTTGTGACAGTCATAAAGGGTGTTATGCCACCAGAATGCTCGTTCTGATGCCATAAAGGCCCCTTAGGATTGGGCCATAAGACTACAATCCTATACACACTTTCCTGGGAGTATGCCCCATTAAACACAATGAGTACATATGCATTGTATTGTGCTGTAAGGTACTTTGCTTGTTCCACAGCTGTTCTCTCTCTCTCTCTCTCTCTCTCTCTCTCTCTCTCTCTCTCTCTCTCTCTCTCTCTCTCACGGCGCAATCCTGCTCTATTATCGGGCAGCGGACCTAGCATTCCGCCGGCCGTACTAGTTGCAAACATGCCGTAAAACACGTTTGCGGGCTACTTTAGAACTGGGAAGGCCAGCACAAGGTCGGCCTTCCCAGCTCTGCCACCCAAAGACTCGGCCTGCCGCCGGACCGAAGCCTGGTAGGATCCATTGGATGGGGGGAGGGGCGGCGGAGGGGCGGCGGAGCTGGGAGGGCACCCACAGGCCCAGCCGCCCCAGGCAGGGGCATGGCATCTGCCATATCCCAGTCCCCGCCGGACAGCTGGGCCATTACACGGCCTCCTCCGACTTCCGCCAGCAAAATAGCTGGCGGAAATCCGAGGAGCCCTATTGACCCCAGCCACCATTACACTCGGGGAAGGGGATGAGCGTCCCCTTCCCCGAGTAGACTTTCCGCTGTGGGCTGCCTGCTGCAGGCTGCTCGCAGCGGAGCACTGGATCGGGCGGGCGGCCTAGGCCACCCGCCCGATCTTTACGCAGGATTGGACTGTCACTCACTCACTCAATCACTCACAGCTGTCCTCCCCTAACTCCAAAGGCCATCTTTTGCAAAGCCCTGATGAGTATTTCTTGAGACACACTCAAGAAATATCTCCAGCAAGCTTTATTGAAGATAAATCAAATAACCATCCTCTACTATTACCCAGCATTCTGTTTAACAAAGAAATGGTCCTTGAAGTCAAAACTCTATCCTTTAACCAGGATATCTCCCACCAAACACACACAGCCTCCTAAATCTTCTCCTCACTTTGTCTTCTAGCCTTGGAATAAAGGAAAGGAGGAGTGCCAAGTGAGTTTAAAAAAAAGTCCTAGCATACAAACACACATGGTTGGACCCTCGGGAGAGCCCGGCCTCCAACATCTCTCCATCTCTTTTGTTTTATATCTCTCATTATTAGGACAGTGTCTCATTTATTAGAATATTAAAAGAAAAGAATGGCACTACTCTACAAACCTCAGCCCTCTAAGTGGTGAATGGTGTGTGTAGGGTACGTGCCAGGTAGGGGTAGGGGATGCAGGGGGAATGTCAGTCACTGGGCTCCCACTCCACCATGGCTGGATGGCAGCAGTTCACTCAGGCACCATTTATTCATGCAATGTTCCCACCCCATCATCCTATAACAGTTACATAGCAATGGGACGACCACACAGCAAACAAGGTGACGGTAGTCAGCATGGGCAATACTAAGTCTTCTGGATCACTGCTGCCATCCAGGCTCACAACTGTGTCAGGCACTGGGCAGGCCTCAGGTCTAAGTTACGAGTCTTCTGATGATCCTAGACCACCAGGCAAGTGCCTGACTTGGCCGGCCCATGATGCCATCCCTAGATAACTGGGGCAAGAGTGGAGAATAGGAAATCAGTTCAGTTCAGATACAGTTAAGAACATAAGAACATAAGAAGAGCCCTGCTGGATCAGGCCAAAAGCCCATCTAGTCCAGCTCCCTGTGTCACACAGTGGCCCCACCAGATGCCTCAGGGAGCACACAAGACAACAAGATACCTGTGTCCAGTCGCCACTCCCTTGCACCTGGCACAGAGAAAACCCACTTCTAAAACCAGGAGGTTGCTTATGGCTTATAACCTGTGATGGTCTTTTCCTCCATGAATCTGTCCAAACCCCTTTTAAAGGCATCTAGGCCAGATGCCATCACCACATCCTGTGGCAAGGAGTTCCACAGATGAATTACACGCTGGGTAAAGAAATATTTTCTTTTGTCTGTTCTAACTCTCCCTCCACTCAATTTTAGTGCATGTCCCCTGGTTCTGGTGTTGTGCGAGAGGGAGAAGAATTTCCCTCTATCCACTCTCTCCATCCCATGCATAATTTTATAAGTCTCAATCATGTCCCCCCTCATGCGCCTTTTTTCTAGGCTGAAAAGCCCCAGACGCTGTAGCCTTTCCTCATAAGGGAGGTGCTCCAGCCCACGAATCATTCTGGTCGCTCTTTTCTGCACCTTTTCCAATTCAACTATATCCTTTTTGAGGTGTGGTGACCAGAACTGGACACAATACTCCAGATGTGGCCTTACCATCGATTTGTACAAGGGCAGAATGATATTGGCCGTTTTATTCTCAATCCCTTTTTTAATGATCCCGAGCATGGAATTGGCCTTCTTCACAGCCGCCGCACACTGGGTCGACACTTTCATCGACCTGTCCACCAGCACCCCAAGATCTCTCTCTTGATCTGTCACAGACAACTCAGAACCCATTAGCGTATATGTGAAATTTTGGTTTCTTGCCCCAATGTGCATCACTTTGCACTTACTTACATTGAAGCGCATCTGCCATTTTGCTGCCCATTCTCCCAGTTTGGAGAGGTCCTTCTGGACCTTCTTCACAATCCCTGCTGGTCTTCACCACCCGGAAAAGTTTAGTGTCATCTGCAAACTTGGCCACCTCACTGCCTATCCCCGACTCCAGGTCATTTATGAATAAGTTGAAAAGCACCGGTCCCAAGACCGATCCTTGGGGCACACCGCTTTTCACCTCTCGCCATTGTGAAAATTGCCCATTGACTTCCACTCGCTGTTTCCTGGTCTTCAACCAGTTCCTAATCCACAAGAGGACCTGCCCTCTTATTCCCTGACTGTGGAGTTTTCTCAGGAGCCTTTCATGAGGGACCGTGTCAAACGCCTTCTGAAAATCCAGATATATAATATCCACGGGTTCGCTCGCATCAACCCATGCCTGTTGACCTTTTCAAAAAATTCTAACAGGTTTGTGAGGCAAGACTTCCCCTTGCAGAAGTCATGCTGACTCTCCCTCAGCAGAGCTTGTTCTTCTATGTATTTTAAGATTTTATCCTTAATGAGACTTTCCACCGTCTTCACTGGAACAGATGTTAGGCTGACCGGCCTGTAGTTTCCCGGGTCCCCCCTCCTTCCTTTTTTAAAGATTGGCGTGACATTAGCTATCCTCCAATCCTCTGGCACAGTGGCCGTTTTAAGGGACAAGTTGCATATTTTGGTCAAGAGGTCAGCAACTTCATTCTTGAGTTCCTTCAGAACTCTTGGGTGGATGCCATCCGGGCCTGGTGATTTATTGTTCTTTATTTTGTCAATTAAGTCTGAGACGTCTTCTCTTTTAACCTCTATTTGACTTAATTGTTTAGTCAGGGGAGACCGTTCCGGCAGCGGTATTTGCCCGAGGTCTTCTGCCGTGAAGACAGATGCAAAGAACTCATTTAATTTCTCTGCAGTCTCCAAGTCCCCTTTTATCACCCCTTTCTCTCCCTCACCATCCAGCGGACCAACTGTTTCTCTGGCAGGTTTCCTGCTTCTAACATATTTGAAGAAGCTTTTATTATTCCCTTTTATGTTGCCTGCCATACGTTCCTCAAAGTCTTTCTTGGCCTCCCGTATCATCTTTTTACATTTCTTTTGCCACAGTTTGTGCTCCTGTTTATTTTCCTCACTAGGGCAAGACTTCCATTTACAGAAGGAAGCTTCCTTGCCTTTTATAGCCTCCTTAACTGTGCTTGTTAGCCATGCCGGCACCCTCCTGGACTTGGTCGAGCCCTTCCTCCTTTGTGGGATACACTCCCGCTGGGCCTCTATGACTGTTGTTTTAAACAGCCTCCATGCCCTCTGGAGTGATTGGACTCTTTTTACCTTCCCTTTCAGCTTTTTTTAACTAGTCTCCTCATTTTGGGGAAGTCAGCCCTTCGGAAGTCAAGGGTTTTCGTGTCAGATTTGCTCGGCACTCTCCCTCCGACATGCATGGCGAAACAGATCGCAGCATGGTCACTATTCCCCAACGGTTCGGTAACATTTACCTCCCTGACCAGGTCTTGAGTGCCACACAATATCAAGTCCAGAGTCACCTGTCCTCTGGTCGGTTCCGTGACAAGCTGCTCTAAGGCACAGTCATTTAACATATCCAGAAATCCAGTCTCTCTTTCATGACCTGAGCATGAATTGACCCAGTCGATGTGAGGATAATTGAAGTCCCCCATGACTACAACCCTGTCTCTCATTGACACCTCCCTGATTTGCTTCCTCATTTCAAGATCCCCTTCAGGTTTTTGATCTGGAGGACGGTAGCATGCCCCTACATCACTCTTTGAGCCTGGTAATCTAACCCACAGTGATTCTACGGAGGAGTCAGAACCCCCCTCCAGCTCTACTCTGGTGGATTCTACCCCCTCTTTGACATAGATGGCCACCCCGCCAACACGCCCCTCTCTGTCCCTCCTATAGAGTTTATATCCTGGAATTGCAGTATCCCACTGGTTCTCCGCATTCCACCAGGTTTCTGTTATACCTACTATGTCAATGTTTTCCCTAGCCACCAAACATTCCAGTTCTCCCATCTTTGCCCGTAGACTTCGGGCATTTGCATAAAAGCACTTATATACCTGGTCCCCCAAGAAGGGCTGCATGAGAGGCTGCAGTTAAAAATCAGACAGTCGAGAGTAAGCCAAGACAGCATAGGATGGTTTAGTAATACTGAGCACTACAAATGCATTTTCAATATAGTGAATTAGTGGTATTAATTGGGCTTCTAGATGTAGGCCGCAGATTTCCATTTTACAGATATATAAAGCACTCTCTAATGCTTTACTCTTATTTAACTGCAAAGTATATTGATTCATTCATTTGGTGGGATTATTTAAGAATACACTTCAACTGTATTGCACATTCACACCAAATAATAAGTGTTTAACAAAACGAAATCACCTCCACACTTAAGATCAGTTGGGAGATTTAAACTACCTCCCAACCAGGATCCGGAGAGAAGTAAAGCTTTAAGGCAGCTCCCTGGGGTGCATCAAATTGTTGGTGGGAAGAATCTTCTACATAGATATTTACCAGGGATTCACCAGGCCCAGAACAGAACTGATAAGATAGCACAAAAAGATGACACACAGCAAGGTTTTGGGATGGGAATCGGAGAGGAGAGTGTAAGGCACACCGATCAGTATTTCAGAAGCATGAAGGCCTGAAGAAAGAACACTCCAGGCCCTTAAAGGTTGTGTTGCCTGCTGCCAGCCAGCTGATTCTCATGGCCGGCTTCTGCCCTTAATCTATTCAAAGCCTTCGCCGCACTTTGGAATTCTTGAGATGGGCGGAAAGGGAACACTTTAGAATGTAACAAGAGCCCTGCTAGACTGAGCCAAGGCCCACCTTGTTCAGCATCACGTTTCACACAGTGGCCAACCAGAGGCTCTGGAATGTTCACAAGAATTATGCTTTGGCATTGTTGCAGCAGAGTAAAAAGACTAGGGAGTTGAGTTTTAAGGAAGGATTTGAGGGAAGTAAGAGAGGAGGCACCACACAGGTGAACAAGGGCAGAGGCGTCGCTCCGGTAGGGGCGGGGCTGTAAGTTTTGCTCGGTCGGAGTCCCGTTTACCGAACGAGCAGGAGGCGGCCCCGCCCCCTCACTGTCAGAGCCATTCCCCTGCGGAGAAAGCAGCAGGCAGGGTCTCTTGCCTGCTGCTTTCTCCGCAGGGGAATGGCTCTGACAGTGAGGGGGCGGGGCCGCCTCCTGCTCGTTCGGTAAACGGGACTCCGACCGAGCAAAACTTACAGCCCCGCCCCTACCGGAGCGACGCCTCTGAACAAGGGTAGTGCTGAAGGCATGTGGGGAAGTGAGAGAGAAAGGACAGGAGATCTTCAGATGTCTGAGAGAAATGGAGTTGGAGGAGCGAAGGTCACAGGCAGAAATGTAACAGGATAGGAGAGCAGAGAGAAAAGGAGGGACAAGACTATAGTGGATTTTGAAAGTAAGTTCCAAGAGCTTGTGCTGCCAGGAGCAGACAGACAAAGTATAGGGCAAAGGGTTAAGACATGATCACCGTGATGGGAGAGAGGAACGATTTTGACAGCAGAGTGCTAGATGGAGGTTGGTGGCAGAAGTAAGCCAATGGAAGACCATGGAAGAGGCTACAGTAGTCAAAGTGAGAGATGACCAGGGTATGACCTGGAATTTTTGCTGAGTGACAGATAAGAATGAGCACACTTCTGTTTGCAGAGGGGAAAGTGACATGATTTGTCAACAGACTGAATATATAGAATGGAGGAGTGAGACAGACAAAGATTAAACAAGCCTGCACAGCAGGGTGGATGGTGACCACTGATTTTGCAAATCTGGATCAGAGGTATGGCTTGACAAGAACTATTAATAACCCAGAGTGAAAGCACTAAAAAGCAAAAAGATTTAGGAAAACAGGACATAAATTCAGGATCATTAATATAAACATAAGATATCATCATAACTAATATTAATGTTATACAGCTGTGTAATTTCTTCCCCAGAAAACAACAGGACTCCAGTTTGACTAAACTCCAAAGCCCAGAGCCAAGTCTGTGAAGACTCTTTTTCTCTTTCCATCCTGTTTCCCTTTGGTCCTGGCTGTTCCTGTTTGACCGCTACTCACTTCCTACATCATCATCATCATCATCATCATCATCATCATCATCATCAAACATTGGGAACCACTTGATGCCCAGACCAGGCGTGGTCCCACAGCATTGACCCCACTATAGGAACCCCAAGCTTCTTTTAGCCCATGAACCAAACTCCACTAGACCCGGTGTTTT
Organism: Plestiodon gilberti rubricaudatus; assembly: GCA_026170595.1. NCBI lineage: Eukaryota > Metazoa > Chordata > Lepidosauria > Squamata > Scincidae > Plestiodon > Plestiodon gilberti. The sequence continues at coordinate 47,796,029 of JANXHW010000002.1, forward strand.
TAGTTCACAGAAAGCTTATTCACCAGGGCTTACACAAAGAAGAGAAATGGTAGCTTAAATCTCTCCAACTAACAGTGCAATCCTGTGTAACTTTGCACCGATGTAACAGCAGATGCACCAGTGTAACAGCAGATGCACCGGTGTAAGTGCACTTGCACCGGTGCATCTACTGTTACACCAGCGCAAAGTTACACAGGATTGCGCAGTCCGTTAGCTAGTGCCACCGTCAGAGGAGTCTGACAGGAAGATTTAGAATTTAGTTCAAAGGGGAAAGTAAAGAGTAAGTGAGAACTAGACATTCAGAAGCATAGGACAGCATGTTCTGTAACGGCCAAACTTTGACCCTATGGATGTTCTATCATTAAGACAGCTATAAAACTAAAACAGGACAGGGTCAAGAGAGTACCATTCTGGAAGAAAGCCAGTGTAGTGTAATGGTTAGAGGCTAGGATTGAGGTGACCAAAAGTTGACCTAAGACCATTTTCCATCTCTCAGCCTAAACTAACCTACAGGGTTGTTGTGAGGTGAAACTATGTATGCTGCCCCAAGATCAAAGGAGGAATAAACGTAAAATTTACACATAACTCCATCTCAATTGACTCTTGATTTCCCATCTGAGTGTGTAACTCTGAACATGAGTAATCATGTAATAATTGCAGGAAAATGTTACCGCATGATAACATTTCCCTGTAAAAGTTGATAGAGATTTTACTGGCAACCTGTCTCAGCAGATCTGAGAACCTGCATGCAGATCTCAGATTTGCAGCTGATCCATGTTCTACAAGATTCCAAACTCAAAAACTCAGCAAAAGCATTAAGAAGTTCAGCTGCTGGGCTGTCATCGTTCGTAGTTGAGGGCCATCTCTAATTTCAACACAGACTCATAAATCAGCCTGAAACACTGGAAATTCAACCCGGACACAATCCAGAGCCACGTGAACCTTAACAAAACCTTGAAACAATCTGGCTTACCCTTGTAGAAAAAGCTCAAATCAACCCAATTTCCCATATCACTCTGCTTTTTATTTTGAACATCCCCAGCACTCCAATGGGAGTTATTTCTTTTTAAGAAGAAGGCCAAATATCAGACAAGAAGAGAGTACATTTCTCTAAACTATCCTCCGAGATTCGGCTTCGCCAATCATGGGCAGGCCTGTCCAAAACTCCATTCCAAATAAAGACATGCAAATGGCAGTCAACTGTGCCCGTTTTAAATATTCAGTAATAAAAATAAACTTGTGCCTGCCAAATTGTTTGCAGGACTGTTAGCAAGCACCTTTTAACAAAATGCACCAATAAGTATTCCCATAGAATTAGCTATATCATTCTGTTTGCATTAGAGGTATGTCAGTAAGTGCTTCCTGGAAGTGTAGTCTAAATAAAGCTTGAGAATTTCACCTTTGTTCCTTCTATCTGCTAATGCATAGAAATAAAAAAAAAACAGAGAAGAAAAAGAAAAGATACCATATGGTATATGGAAAAGGATCAGCATTGTTCCTCGTTTTTAAACACACACACACACACACACACACACACACACACACACACAACAAAACCCAAATTAACATTCTTAAATAGGCCTGGATCCAGACCAAAACATTAGATCGGAATAAGGCCAAGCATAGCGATACTTAAAAATCGCATCCAAATGTTAAGTGGCTCTCTTCCATCTCCGAGGTGTATCTGCCGATGGAGTATATTAACGTATCTCCATAGCAATCTGTAATTCTATACCAGTTTTTAAGGTGCTCCAAATCTGGTTCCTCGGACTTAGGTGAAGCTATTATTTATTCTATAAATGCTGAAAACATCTCATTCAACTTGAAAATCTCGCAATACAAAAAGTGGTGTACACTGATGATAAGCATCTCAAGATCTTACAGTGAATGTGCTAGCCTAGCCTTACTCTTTTGGTAAAGCCAAAGGTTTAAAAACAATTAATTTATCCATTGTTTGAGACTTTTTGAAACCATTGAGACTTTTTGTAAACTGGAATGCTATACAGTACAGGTGAAGTGTTGAAACCAAATGAGCTCTTAGGCTTGGATTCAACATACTTAGGAAGTCACCTTCTCTGAATATGTCCCACATGCTTTCTAGTGTAAATGGAAGCTTAACTATGCCCACTATTGCCAATAACACAGATGCTTGTTTTCACCTTTGCCCATAATGTCTCGAAATAGGCAGTTAAATTCTCACTATCTGTGTCTGTATGTATGGAAGATCCAGCCCTGTGCATGCAGCAGAAGAGGCAGCAGAATGGACTGTATCATTTCAGAGTTCAGGTGGGGAACACCATTTTTGAATGCTTCCCAATGTTAAAAACAAAATCCCTGTAAATAGAAAAGCAGTACAGCTAGAAAAATGCTGAGACAGAACCTTTGTCCCTGCTGAGCTAGTTTTCTAATGGTTGGGATCTCTCTCTCTCTCTCTCTCTCTCTCAGAACCTCCTACCTGTTGTATGAAATGATACAGTCCATCCTGTCAACTTATTCTCTTGCATGTATAGAGCAGATTAAAGCCATTGACTATCACTATATCTTTTGGCAGTGATGTCTATACGTGAATGTTGTGTTCTATGTCAGGTAATTATGCACTTCTCCCTGTCAAACATGTGTTCATTGGAGTCAGAACTGACAGTGCTGAATACCTGTAAAAGAGGAAAGCTCTGAGTTTCACAGCAGCATTTGCACAGCTATGCAGGGCCATCTCGTCTATCTGGATCAGAACAACTGAAATTCTAAACAAATAGTTTCCTACCAAACTGGGCCATGGTACAACTGAACGTTGCACCAACTGAACAAGACCTTCCAGTCCTATTGAGTTCAATGGGAGAGCAAAACCATGTTTGCATCTTCCTCATTGAAGTGAAAAGGATTTTTAAATCCTTCATTGGCTGGTCTCTAAGTTTGGTTCATATGGAAGCCATATGCAGCAGGGTGTCCCCTGATTTTGTAGGAAGTGATGCCACATATCTCTAGGCATCCCCAATGCCTAGTGATCACAAGGTCATTTTTGACATGGCTGGAGCCAACAGCAAAGAGATGGGGAAAGGGGGGAAAAACAAACAGGGGAAATTTTTCTTAAAGGAATTGTCCCAATTTTTCAACTGGAAAAATTGCAATATTTTTTTTTTCAGATTGATTAATAAAATATGTTTCAAAGCAGCTTTTTGGAATAATATTGTTGCAGCCACTTATACTGCTGCCACACCACTCTGGCTCCTCCTCCTCACCATTCAAGCCAATGGGTGGAGTGACACCAGCAGCACACGCTAAATGTTGTGTAGAAGGGAAAGAGGATGTAGTGGAGGTGGCACTCAGTCTTGGGATAAAAACTGAGATGTGGCAGCCTAGTTGGAGAGCCTGAGATGGTCCTCAAAATCCCCAAGTGCCAGGCCAAAATCTTGAGATCTGGCATGCCCACTCAGCTGACTGCATCCAGCCAAGCATTGCCCTCAAGGCGGCATCTTTCTCTAGGCTACCTGTCCAGTCAAGGGTACACATGGTGTAGTAGGTAAGGTAACAGAGTCTGACTGCAGAGAGACTTGGTTCAAGACACACAGACACCGCATGCATTCTCCCCACTCAAAAAGCTATTCAGATCAGCAACTAAAATACATTGAGGGAGGAAAACACACTTTTAATTTATTTTACAGAATATCCATTTGAAAATTAAAATGCACAACAAGCACTGTAATAAGTTATTCAAAATTTTGCTTCCAAAGCATGGTATTGTGCTTCATTTTTTGTGCATAACATCTTTTGAGCAGCTCTAGTCACAAGATTTATTCCGCTTTATTACAATCTTCAGGAAAAATAACTAAGTGCAACCCTATATCTTCTATGACACCTTTAATGTGGTTCTTCGGGATTTTAGATTTTTGTTGCTAACGCACACAGAAAGGGAAGGATAGGGCTGAAAAATCAATACAACTGAATGAAATACTTGCCCACAAGAAAGTGCAAATCTTTCACCGTTAGAGGCTCAAATTTACAGTCTACATGCAAAGAAAATCCTCATATAAATGATGGATAGATTTACCTTGGCAGGAAACTAGAAGACAAACTCCTAGAATAACTTATTTTAATAACAATCAAGAATATTATGTGGAAAGGGGGAATAGGAGGTGGAGGAGATAGGAGATATCTTTTTCCAGAAGGCCTTTGGGGAAATACGCTCCATAAAACTGGATGCTGAATAGTCACCAAACATCCCAGGTTATGATATTCTGCCAGAGAGCTGTACAAGGAGAAACACCACCAATGGCAAGAAGGGGGAAGAAACTGTTCTTGTTATATATCAGAGGTTCTCAAACTGGTGGGTCGCAACCCACCAGGAAAACTGGATGCTGTCCCTTGCCACCTTAAGGGGCGGGGACAGCATGGGGGCAGCAGTGATCCCAGGGATCACCACCGCCAGGAAAAAAATGTTTAAAAAACTAATATTTTTACATACCAGGGGTCCTGAAGCCCTCCGGAGGGTTCAGGAAGGCCTGCGCTCCCCTCTGAGGGCCTCCCTGAGCTTTATATCACCACGAAACAGCGATTACGACCATTTCAGTTTTTTTGAAAACCCGGAAGTGGTTGTAATTGCTGTTCTGCAGCAATCTAAAGCTTGGGGGAGGCCTGCAGAGGGAAGCATGGGCCTCCTCAAACCCTCTGGAGGGCTCCAGGACCCCCGGTAAGTAAAACAAGCATATTTTTCCCCGGCAACAGTAGCTCCACCCCCCCCAAGACTCGAAGTTCTCCCCATTTCGCGGGGAGAACTTTGAGAACCACTCTATATCCTATATTCTATATTTTCTGTTACAGAAATGCAACTACCAAAGCATTGGTTGCCCACCTGGTGAACTTACAGTACATTCACTTTGCTTCTGTATGTTAGGAGGTTGCCTAACATATCATACATAGGAAATATCATACATAGGAAAAAATGTATTTTCCTACATAGAGGTGATTGTGCAGAAAAATTGCAATAAGTACAGTAAATTTAAGAGTCTGATCCCTACTTAACTTGTACAGTACTGTAAGCTAACATGTGACATCCATGTTTGCAAACAGCAAGCCTTCCAGTGACTGGAACATTCATAGAAACGTCAAACCTTCAAAAAGAGAGAGATAAGTTAGAGATAATATACCTGTCCATTTATTACCATTGGAATACTTAATTCTATGCTTCTGACTGCAAAATCAGAGTGCTAGGAGGCTGACATCTGTAAAGGGGGGGTAATGCCTCCTGGCTTCACAGCAGGGGAATGATAGGTCTCCCCCCATGATTGACTGACAGCAAGGGAGACTAAGCAGTCTACCATATGTTCCTTGAAAGGAGGAAAAACTGATTTAGTGAATAAATCTCACGTATTTTTCACATTTACTGTGGCAATCTAACAATTTTCACATTGACTATTGAATTAAAAAGGGCATGTGCATTAGTTATGGTAATTTACTTCTACCAAACGTCTGTTAAGTGACATACTGTTTGTGTGGGTGATGGTGCTATATGTAATTGTATGTAAACAAAAAAGGAGAGAAAGAAACGAAAAAGACGGAGTGCCTGCCAAACTGAAAAGGAAATAAACAGCAGGGAATGAAATGGCTTTCTTTCAGACTTCTAAGAAATGATTACCAATAACAGACAGCAAGAAGAAGAAGAAGAAGAAGAAGAAGAAGAAGAAGAAGAAGAAGAAGAAGAAGAAGAAGAAGAAGAAGAAGACGACGACGACGACGACGACGACGACGACCTTACCAAGATAATGCTGGAAAATATTTGGCAGTGTCTTCTCGTAAGCAGGTGACATTTGTATATATCAAAGAATAGCTGGAGCTCAATCAAGTAATATGGTTCCTAGGACATGGTCTCTGAGGACACAGGCTATAGCCACCTTGTGAAATTAACAACCCAATCCTAACTAAATCCCTGTGTGGCATTGGAGTGGTGCTGGCGCGGCTTCCACTGTTTCCCGCGGGGGAGTCTTGGCTGCTGGAGGCCTCTCAGGGTAAAGGGACATTTGTCCCCTTGCCCCAGAGTAAGCCTCCGCAGCCGCCATGGGTCAATTTGGACCTGCGCCAGCTTGATCGCTGCCCTAAATTCACATTGACCCAGGAAGGCAGATCAGGCCCAGGAAGGGGGGTCAGGATTCGGTGTGCCCTGCCACCACCGATCCAACCCTCCTCCTGAGCCTGATCCGCTCTCCCCTCAGTCACTGCCTCATTCCGCCCACCCATGCCCCATTCAGCCTCCTCCCTGCCTCCCTCCAAGCCCCTGCAGCGGCTTAGCTGCACTGGCAGCCATTTGGCAGCCATCTTTGCGCAGACCCAGTCGCTCGCCGCTTGACCTAGTCACATTTACGATGGCCAAAAAGCAGTTTATGCCATCAGAACACACATTCTGCCAGCGTAAAGTTCCCATTAGGATTGGGCCATAAGCAGGTCTGGACAGTGCATGGATGGGTGACGGTCTCAGAACCCCATGTACACTGACCTGAGCTCCAATATGGAAGAAAGCTGGGTTATAAATAAAATGTGACTTATGCAGAAGCATCCAAAAATAGTGTATTGTTTTTCATACACCTGTAGTGTTGCTAGCTTGAAACCTGATATTTTTGAATAGAACTTACAGTCCAATCCACCATACAGTAATTCCCCGTGCGGCAGTGCAATGGCAAATACGACAGGGTCATTTCTAAGCGTTTCTGAAGTAACAAACACAAAGCCCTTTACTAACTACCGTTATGACCTTGGGAACCAGCCCAAATTCTTTTACCATTCTCCTTTTCTTGCCCTGCCTGAAGGTGAAACTGCACTGACTATATGCTTCTGGAAAGCTTCTGGAAAGAGGGTGAGCCATAGTCTCACTGGTTCATCAAGAGAAAATATAGTCTTTTCCTCTACCCCCCAAGCATAGATCAACTCGCACAAGTGCAGGCTGAAAATCCTCAAGCAATGAAAGAGTGTTTATGTCTATTCTGTGTTTATGTTGTGATCCTGGTTTCCTTTTAATTTATCCAGCGTGAACCATTCAAAACGGCAGACACTCAGAATCTAAAACTATCTCTGCATCATTCAATTTGTTCCCCATTGAAGGTGTAAAGTCCTGGCTCCATTGAAGTTGGTGGCACCATTCCCATTGATTTTAATAGAGCCAAGTGTTAATCTCCGGAGTTTATGATTATGATTCTCTACATCATATAGGCGTGGTGAAAATATATGGTCATAAAGTACCTTTGAGATCCAAAGATCAAAGGAATTGCAGTGCATCCTTGTCAAGTATTATTATTAAGTATTATTAAATTAAATTGGAAGCAGAACACAGTCAGAGAGTTTCATTATGGGCTGAAGCCAAGTACTTTCATCTCAGGTTTAAGGACAAATATCATGAGCATCTATTAAATATTACACTACATCTCTCAGCCTCTTCACCAACTGTGTGCATAAATACTCATGTAAGGATTAAGGTTGTCATTCCTCCAGGATTGGCCTGGAGTTTTCAGAAATCAGCTATCAATCTCCAGGTGACTACTACTGAAAGCCATTCTGGAGATTTTAACATCATGTTGGGGGAGGGGAAAATCCAGGAATAGCTTCACTCAGAGAGTTGGCAAACCTAATAAGGATAGGTGTGATACATACTTTCTGTATTATTCAAATTACTGACATTTTGCTAAGGCAGAAAGAATTGACTTTGAAATATCTGAAGAAACTCTAGCCTACAAAAACTTATGCTGGAATATGTTGGTTAGTCTTTAAAGTGCTACAAGATTCTTCTGTTATTTTTCCTAAACTCTAGGAGCAAGGCCCAAGATATTTTGCATTCCAAGTGCACATGATCCAGGACATGTACCCCAGAATCCTTTGCAACACTGCAGTGCATTTTGGAGGATGCTATACAAGCATAATGCCTTATTTGGTGGCCCTAAAATATTGTGAGTGATTGTGTTGCTTAGGCAATTGGTCTAAGCCTAAGCCTGCTCCTAAGGATTGGAGCAGGGTGCAAACTGCTCTCCTACCTCTGTCCATCTCTGCCACTTCCCCTCCTACTGCATGGATTTCAGAAGGAAGAAGAGACTGGAATGCAGTGGCGTAAGTTAGACTGGAGCGGAGGCAAGTAGTTCTGCAAGACTCCGTTACACCGGAGTCAACGGCCCCTCCCCCTTGCTGTTGGAGCCATTCTGGCGGCAATGGCAACACGCAGGACACTCCCCTGTCGCTGCCGGAATGGCTCCAACAGCAAAGGGGAGGGGCCGCTGACTGACTCCGGTGTAACGGAGTCTTGCAGAACTACTTGCCTCCGCTCCAGTCTAGTTTCACCTCTGCTGGAATGGAAGAGGAAGTGCGGAGAAGAGGAGAGTGGTGGGCTAGAGTGTTTGGAAGGGAAAGAGTGGCAAGCAGGTTGTGCTCCATCTGGTAACGGCTGCAGGGCTAATTGGCAACTTCTAGCAGCTTCTATTTCTGCTAGATTTATTTCTGCTTCATGGTCTGGGTGGTCTTGAGCCAGCCCTGGCTTTTACATGATCAGTATTTTATTTCTGCTAGATCTGAGGTACGCAGGAGACATGTATTTGTATGTGGTGCTTGGCTCCTGCCTGGAGAGCAAAGGGCAGACCATTACTTTGACTCTTTCTTAGCAGAACTGCTGGCAAGAGACCTCAGATACTCAGGCCAGGAAGGCCACATCTCTAATATTTCATAGGAATCATTTAATACCCCATCCACTCTTTCATTGACCTTAGAATTCAATGCTCCAGATTTCAACAGAATTTGTGGACTGCTTAAAACGCTAGTGCAGATTTCACGCCTCCAAAATGAAGATGAGGCTTTCAAGCTCTGAATCCCTCTGGACCAGAACAATTAATGATTTTTGACCCTAGCCACTTCCCTGGATTCCTGAGTTTGGAAAAACAACATTTGAAAGACAAAGGAACTGTTTCACACTGCCACGGGTCTTCAACCATTTCATTTCATCACAACGTTCAATTTAGAGAAGGATCCAATGGCCATTCAACCAGCTGTTGCACCCTCAGGTGGGTGATGGGACAAAGATAAAATCCATCTGGCTCTAGGTCCCACACTGCAAGTGGGAGAAGTGCTTTCACAGCCTGTTCATAGGTTCATCCCTTATCTTTAGCTCTCAGTTCAGGCTTGAGAGAGCCATTCCATGGCATAGCCTTTTCACAGTGGAATATTTCCAGGACCACCTGTACATCCCTTCTCTCCCCCCCCCGGCATGTGTTCCCCCTCTTTGCTCTGCCCCTTGTCCTTCTAAGGAATTCCTCTCTCCTCTCCACTCCTCTTCTCCTAACTGCTTTTCTTAGGGCTCCATTGTTCGTGGTAGTGATAATAATAATAATAACCCATGTCGATAGTGAGCCCCAGTTCAAACCTCCCGTTTTGGTTCTTGAGCACATTTTTGTAAACTTTTGACCCAATCTTATCCCCTTCCAGCACAGGACATCAGCACGACTGTCGGAGTGTGTGCTGCATGTCCTAGTGCATTTTACTTACCTCCCTGTAGGCCACCTTGCTCCCAATGGGTCTACTCAGACCTTTAGCTATTTAGCTGGTGTAAGTCTGAGGAGCCTCAGGGGGATATGTGGCATCAGAATCTTGGCATGCGCCACAGCTGCTGAGGTCCTCCCCTCCTGCCACTTTACTTGCTCCCGGAGGGCATCTGGAAGCTACTTGCATGCATGCAGAGCCTGGCCATTTGTGCTGGTGGTTCCAAAGCACACAATGGCGGCACGGCTTTCGCACCACCGGAACATGGCTTATACTGATGGTTCGCGAGACCAGTCAGCGCAAGTCCTTAATAGGAGTGGGCTGCCCAGTGCACCTTAACTTTTTCCTCAGTCATCCTTTCACTGCCAAACTACATAAATGTGCCGTTGGCCAGTACACTGGGTCCCTGCACATGATTGTTTTCCCCTGTGTGAGCATGTTACTTGTGCGTGTGCGTGTGCGTGTGCGTAAAACTGGTAATATGGCAGATCCCCTGACACAAATTAAGCCCTAGTCCTTTTCAGTCTTCACTATCTCTAAAACTCAAACCAAAGCAAGAACACTGGAATATTTCCACAGGGCTTCAGTACCATATGATCCTACCCTTGGGTGCTAAAGTGAAAAAAGGCACACTTGTATTATATAAGGGGGGGGGGTGTTAGCACCCTAAAAAAATTAAGCATTAGCTGCCACATAACAGAAGTGGCTAGCACTATTTGCCTTTATAATGGGAACACAGCCCAAATGTGAATCAATGAATATATTAACTCTGCATAAAGAGATGGCACCTGAGACAGACACTAGATGAACACTAAAGCCTATTAAGGAAAAATCAAAGCGCCAAGAGGAGAATGACAAGGCATATGCTCCAGCTATTAAGGCTGACTTTTCAGTTTTGACTAAACTGTAATTAATTGAAGGGGGGCTGTTGTGTATCAAATTCTTGACACGAGCATACGCAAGTGTGGCGAAAAAAAACTTTTTAAAGCATGCAGAGCACCCTATCAAACACATTTCATATTTTTCTCTGAAGGGTTTGTTAAGAGCATAGATTGGCTTCAGCAGAACTGCGTATTCTCAGGCGAACACCTGTGAACTGTTGAGTTTAATTGGGCAACAGCTGGCGCTGATTGTGAATTTTCTTGCTGTATCTCATTACGTTTCTGAATTTGGCGTTTGTGGGATGTGTGCTGTTTACAAGAGCTTTAACACACTTTTGAAGATCTTCAAGGAGAATTATTAAAACATTTTTGGGAGGATTCTCATGCACAGTTTATGCAACTCCTTTCAGCAGTTGATGCAGACTGTGCATGACGGCGCTAGGAGGGGCCCGTCGCTCCGTGGTAGAGCACAAGACTTGCGTGCCAAAGGTCCCATGTTCAAGGTCTGCTATCTCCTAGTAGGGCTGGGTGGGAAAGAACCCCATCTGAAACCTTAGAGAAAGAGAAAGACTAGTGTCATTATTCAATTGTCTGGATATATAACTTCCTGGAAGCAATGAAAACTTTTTCCAGAAGTAAAGAGTGCATATGGTGGTGCCTGATCTTGACTGGAACCATAAAAGGGGGGAAATGTTGGAACTCTCTTGATCCCCTGCCATGGTTCTGATCTTGCTCATGTGTCTTCAGCAAGTGGTATTTATATAACAAACATGTTTAAAGTAATATACTGTATGTTTTGACCCTCAGAGGCATTCCTCTTCCTCTGTCACCAAGAAGGAAATGCTTCTTCTGAGATCATGCCTACCCCAACATGTGGGTGCATCATCCACATTGTAAAAAACAAAGAATGCTCTTTTTTTCTCCATCAGAATGAGTGATTATCCACAGAAACATATATAAATGAATCATAGAATTAAAATTCATGCACTTGATTGGCTAAGATTTCTGACGCTCAATTGACAGCCTTACTTATGAAAAGAGCAGAGTTTGGTTCTGGTTTGGAAGGGTCAATAGTGCTCCTTGCAGCAAGTGCAGGAAACCAGTCTTGTGGACCACACAGCTGGGACAAGTCCCATGCTTACCTCTGTCATTCACATCAACCAGTTGAAGCACCCTGCACATCTGGACCGAAGGGTCAAGAGAGTGCAGAAACAGGAATCCCAGTCTTGAAATGAGAGCCATCTGGACAAGCCCTTAGCTCAGATGATGAGAAAATGCAAAACACATCTCTTTAACTACATTAGGGACTAATACACAAAAGAAATGTGGGTTTAAGTTTTTTTTTCTTCCTTTTGAATATTTTACCCGAGGATTAAAATACACAGAGAAGCGGTCACGTGTGCATTTCTGTATTATATCACTAAGCGTTCTCAAAGCAACACTGCTGACCCTAAGGGCCAAATTACCATCTTTTGCAACTTACAAGAGGACTAGAAGTTCAGAAGGAAGATGTTTAGAGTGCTGACCTTGCCAAGAGCAGAACAGCCTGGAGTGCAGTGCATAGAAGAGTAAATGGCAAATGGAAACTGAATTATTGTAGGGAATGAAAAGGGGGGGAAATGAAAGACCATGCCGCGAAATTATCAATAGATGCCTATTATCCTCATTCTGAGAAAGCCTCAAGATAATAAAAGCACAGCAATAAATACGTGCTCTTTCTGATGGAGGAGGAGGAAACCCTAACTATTGAGAATGTCATTCATTTTCTGTTTTGGTCTGCTGGAGTACTTGGAACGCGGAGCTGTTGCAATGAAATTGGTAGCAGCTCAAGGGTTTGAACTAGGAACCTTTGGGCCTGAGGCTGGGCCATCACAAAGTGAGCTACCAGGGAGTGCATGTGTGGAGGCCAATCTTCAGAGCCTGCTAGAGAAGGCTGTTTGTTCAAAGTGCTGCCTTTGTGTGCAAAGTGACCTCTCCCCATAGGTCCCATCACCAAGATTCCCATGTGCATGTACTAAGTGTGGATGACATGAAACCAAAGAGATGTGACGCTCATCCTGTCATCAAAGACCTGGTATCCCAGGCAGAGGTAGGAGTCCTGCAATTGGCTGCAGAGTGTATCCTATGCTCTGTTATAGGAAACCAGGGGGGGGGGGGTGTAGCAGGAATTGAGATTTTCTGGTATTTTCCCCCTTCCATTTTTTTCTACAGATCAATGTACACCCATTTCAGGGTTGGCATACTGTTCTGCTCTGCATGGGGTGTGTCCATCATCCAGAGGGGGTTTCGGATATGGACCTCCATCATCCAGAGGTGTGTTGTTGTTTTTATATGGACTACGTCAACTCCTCCATCCTGCCTGTTTTGTGGTTTACACCACTATAGTTACACTGGCAGTTAAGTTACGTCAGCATACTGTTGCACTGGTGTCTGTGACAGCAGAACCGAAACTATGACAGTGGGGATTCACTGCCACTGATGTAGCTGTAGTTGCACCAGCAGACAACGAGATACACCATATCCTAGACCTATGCCAATCAGAATGGCATTTCCGAGGTACAGTATAAGGATTGGGCCATCAGTGACTTAATTGAGAACTTTCCCTGAAATAAGATCCCATTTGTTGGTTTCACACCTCCCTTTCATTTCCTGGCTGAGGAAAGCTACAAGAGCCTTCACACAGTGCGGCCTAGCCAAGAAGCAGTGTGAAACTCTGTTAGTAATCCAATTCTGTATACCCTACTCATTTATGGAGCCTTGGTTATAAGGTTCTGCACACAACAGTTGTGTTGTTGCTTAGTTAATTCATTGCACAAGCCCTTAGGATGAATGAATACACTGCATATACTGCAGTGTGTGTGTGTGTGTGTGTGTGTGTGTGTGTGTGTGTGTGTGTGTGTGTGTGTGTGTGTGTGTGTGTGTCTAAATGCTCTGCAAATTGTTGCTGCCTGATACATGTTGAGACAGTAAATGCTGAACCGGTGCTTTCTGTATCTCCTCCCCCTTCAGGAACCGTAGTAGCTGTATAAAAAACTGGTGCCTTGCCAGAGGGGCAAGCCGAAAAGCTATTGGCCTTTGGCTCTTAGCCTGAGGTTCAGCCAATGGAGAGAATATATATTGCTGGGAATATCTCCGGGGGCTAAAAATGGGAAGAAAAGTAGTGTCTCTTCCTCTTCATTCCCATCTTCAGCAGCCTTTTTGCCTTGGCTGCTGCTACTGTTTTCATGTATGCCGGCATTGCATGGCAGCCGTTCCTCCACCTGGCTGAGGGAGAAGAGGGGCACTAGAAGGATGCCCTCACGAGATTTGGGTGCCGACATCTTGGATCTCACGAGATTTTGCGAGCCAACAGGCCGGCACCTGGGTAAGTTACCTAATCTTCAAAATGGCGGCAACGGAGGCGAAATTCCGGGATCGCGGCATACCTCCCGGGATGCCGGGATGCGAGCCCGAAATCCGGGAGGGTCCCGGGCATTCCGGGACGTATGGTAAGCGTAAACATAAAACCATATAGTGGCTTCCCTATCTTCCCCCTGTGATGGAGCTGGGACCTGCATACAAAATTATGACGATGGTGACGACGACGACGATGACGACAAGGAGCGGCCCGGGTGAACGAGCCCAGCTCAGCTGGCTCGCCCACTCGCCGCTCCGAGCTTGAAGCAGCGACAGCGGGAGAGCCGGAGAGCGAGCAAGCCGGCGAGAGCCCCTCGCCAGATCGCCCCCTCCGAGCCGGATCACCCGCTCTCGCTGCTCCGAGCTCGGAGCAGCGAGAGCGGGCGAGCCAGAGAGCAGGCGATCCTGGCGAGATCCCCTCGCTGGCTTGCCCTCCAAGCTGGCTCGCCCACTCAGCCTCTCGCTGCTCGGAGCAATGAGAGCGGGCTCGCGCGGACCCGGCCTGCCATCAGTCCATCGAGGAAGGATGGAGCAGGAGCAGCAGCAGTATGGCGGCAATGGGCAATGCGGGCGGTGAGGTAAGTCAATTTAATTAATTAGTTTACCCTACAAATAAATAATTAAAAATGCGGCCGCGCTTCGCACGCATTTTCTTTCTTTAACTATTTATTTCTTGGCTTAAATAAATAAATAAATACTAAAATAAATAATGTGGCTGCGCTTTGCGCACCCCTTGTATTTTAAAATTCGTTTTCTTTAACTATTTATTTAATTATTTTTAATTATTTAATTATTTAATTGGTGGGGGGTGTCCTGGTTGAAGGTCGGGAAAATATGGTAAGCCTATTCATGTTACTATTTGTTTCCAGGATGACTGATAAACTTACAGCCCAATCCTAACTAAATTTCTGCGAGTGCAGCCAGTGCAGGCAACGCTGCATCCTGTGCAGAAATTGGGAGGTGGGAGGTCTCCTCAAGGGAACTTTTGTTCCCCTACCACGGGTAAAGCCCCAATCCCTACAACTGGTCTCCTTGGATATGCACCAGCTATTTTGCTGGTGCAAGTCCGGAAGGCCCGTGTAAAAGAAAATGGCCCGGAAAGGGGGACAGGATTCGGCATGCACCGCTGCCACCAATCGCACCCCTCCCGGGCCTGATCTGCCCACCCCCGCACCCATCACTGTCCCATTACACCCCTTCACACCCTCACACCCACCCCATTCTGCCCTCTCGCCAACTTACCTGCTGCTGGGCCAGTGCAGGCCTTTGCACTGGCCCAGGATGCACAGACCTCTGGTGCACTGTCACATGTTTGCAACAGCTAGCACTATCACTAGCACAGCACGCGCAGCGCCGGCACAAGAGTTCAGTAGGACTGAGGCCATCAGTATGTTAACTATTAATGTTAATAGATTCAATAGTCCAGTAGAAAAGTGCAGCTTAAGCACTGCTTTGTTAAAAGATGAGCCAGATATTTTGTTTGTTCAAAAAACACATTTGAAAGGGACATGTGAAAAATATCTAATGTCTTTTTCAATAGGATAACATACCACACAGTTGCATCCACTAAATTTAAGGGAGTTCTGAATGTCTTTATGAAAAGAATGACTTTTCACCTAATAGATCAAATTGAAGACCCAGAGAGTCAATTTTTGTTTATCAAAGGAGTTTTGGTAGCAAGTGAAGTCACTTTTGGGCCTGTCAATGCTCATAATTTGAACCAGAATCAGTTTTATATGGCTCTATGTCAAAAATTAGATCAATGACTTGAAAGAGAAATTATTTTGGCAGGAGATTTTAATGTAATAAATAAATAGAAACTGGGATACCTCAAAAGTTAATTTCTTACAAACTTTACTACCAGCATTTTTTCAAAACTGGATGACTACTTACGAGTTAACTGATGTCTGCTGATATTACAACATGAAAATAGAGGATTACATATTTTACTCTCACAGGCACAGGTCATTCTGTGATTGATTTCATTTTTGGTACCACCCTCTTTTTGAATAAGACCATAAAGATGAGCAAGTTACCAATTCCTTATGCATACCATGCTCCAGCGCTAGCTGAAATTCAGTTGGGAGAATAAAAAACTAAAAATATATGGACATTTAATCTCTTTCTTGTTAAATCACACCTGTGTTAATAAGACAGGATAGCCTCAGCTTTATGGTAACTAATGGTGCTGCAAATATGGGCCACATTAGTACTTGGGATACATTTAAGGCATAGCTGCAAGGCCAATGGATATCAGTTGGATCATATTGTAAGAAGCAGTGGACAAAGATTGAAAAAGGGTGTTGTGAGACCTCAAGTTCATAGAGGATGAACAAAACATATCCCTCTCTGAGAGGTTTAAGCAAAGACTGGATACAGACAGACATGTTGAGACTATTCAGGAGCAGAAACAATGGTCTATACTCTATTCTAAATAAAAAGTGTTTGCATGTGGCAATAAATCTGGTAAAGTACTGTACTTGCCAATGCAGTGGCAGAACGTGAGGAGGCTAAAACGATTAATATAATTCAGAAAAATGTTAGGCACTATGTATATTGTAATAATAATACCTCCCATAATGCTGCTTCCTTTAGCACTGTTTCTTTGCAGTGCTCTTCATCCTGGGTTGATTGACAGCTATTATAGACAATGGTAGCAGTGGATCTTAGTTGATCAGCTCTAGTTTCCTTCAGTGACATCTCCTACAGTACTGTTTCAAGAATGTATCCCCAGCATTAAGTGAGGTATTACTAGGAACTAAAACAATGTGTGTCTATTTTTGGTGCGGTGTATAAGACACAATGGCCACAGGAACAAATCTCAGAGCAGGATTCCTATTACTAAACTCTCACAAGATGACGAAGATAGATTAGATCTTCTGATTACAGCAGCTGTGGTCTGCAATGTCATGAAGACGTAAAGAGCAAAAGTACCAGAGTCTGATGGTATTCTAGCAAAGTTCTATCAAACCATTGCAAAGGTGTCAGCTCCAAGACTTGCTGAACTTTTTTGCATATGTTTCTGACAGTCCAATCCAATTGGGCATTTCCACTGGTGGAATGAGCATTCTGCCAGCAGCAACTGCCTTATGGCAGTCACAAAAGGGCCCGATCCTGCTGCACAAGTCCACACAGACCTGCAATTTCGCTGGTGCAGGTCCAAGTAGACCCCTCTGCACTGTGGAGGTTTACCCCCAGGTAAGGTACAAAGTGTTCCCTTACCCAGAGGAGACCTCCAGGAATGCCCCCCACCCAGAATGCAGCACAAGTCATTTTGGAATGGCAGCATTGACGATGGGGAGAGCATAGGATTGGGCTGTGAATCTGAAACCATTCCAGCTATCTCTATTTAACCTATCTCAGAAGACCAAACTAGCTTTACAGCAAAAAGACAATTGTCTTGGAATTTATCAATCTGTTTTCATTTTCTCATTGACCAATAATTGATTAGACCCATCCGTACTCTG
Source organism: Plestiodon gilberti rubricaudatus (assembly GCA_026170595.1). NCBI lineage: Eukaryota > Metazoa > Chordata > Lepidosauria > Squamata > Scincidae > Plestiodon > Plestiodon gilberti. The sequence continues at coordinate 47,813,271 of JANXHW010000002.1, forward strand.
TTGATGCTGAAAAAGCATCTGACTGGGTTGAATGGGGATTCTTCAAGGAAGTCTTCAATGTTTTTGACTTTGGAGATACTTTCCAAAACTGGATTGAGATGATTTATAGTGCACCCATAGCAAGCTTACTAATAAATGGATGATTCTCAGAGAAGAGAGGAGTGCAGCGAGCTATGAAACAAGGATGCCCCTTGTCTCCCCTTTTATTTAATATCTGTATAAATACACTGGAGCTATCAATTAAAGCAAATTGTAATAAAGCTGGGATAGACTATGGAGGTGTTCGTATCAAAATAGTCTTATTCATGATATTGCTTTTACCCTTACTAGATCTTACTAGTAGACTTTCCAGCTTTTATGAAAAATATTTCATCCTATAGTCTGGTTATGAGATACAAGATCAATCTGTGTAAATCAGAACTAATAGGAATGAATATCAGTACTGTATTCATGCTGGCAATTTGATTACTAAAATTACAGGAGCTGGGGGGGGGGGGGAAGGCACTGGGTATCTCAAGTATTACTAATGGAAGATCCCTCTTCCCTAGCTCAAGACAATCTGACTTAAAAGATGAAGTTGAAAGGAATCTTGGAAAATGGTCAGCATACAAATTATCAGAGTGAAGCTGAGCAGCTATTGTAAAAATAAATATTCCTTCCAAATTTTTCTTATTTCTGAGACATTCGCTTTTTCTTCCACAAAAACTTGCTAAACAAAGTTTAGTACTCGTGTATAAAGAAAGTTGCATGGAACTTTAAACCATTTTGCTTAAGGATTAGTTTTCTCCAGCAACATGCCCTTTCTATTGATAATGAAATGCTACCATGTGGCAATTTTGACATCATTTCTATTGTAGATTAAGGATTTCCATAGCAAACCTTTTGAGGCAACACAGCAACTAGATACACAACAACCCCTCACCACTACGCTATGGTTAAAGAACCAACAGAAAAAAGAAATCAGAACCCCTAATGTTGTTTGTCCCCTCTTGTATAAGATCTGGGATAAATATAGGAGCAAATTTGCTCCACTGTCATCTCCTTTGGAAAATATGATTTATGCTCTCAGTATAAATTTAGCTAGGTAGTCTAGTGATTTGGGTGCTGAGAAAGAAATAATGTTATGAGATGTATAGATCTGGTACAAAACAGAGACATTATGTCTTAAGCTCAATTATTGCAAAAAATATCCAGGTATACTTTTTCAGTAACTCCAACTTTGACACTTTCCAATTCAAAGATAGACTTTCATAATCTCTATAGTGCTCTCACTACATTTGAAACCTTAGTTTATACAGACAAATACAATCAGTTCTGTCCATGGTGTATCAGCTTTTGATGGATTTTGATGGAAGTAGATGAGTATAATTCAATGGTAAAAGAAAAGGGGGAAAGAGAATTTGATATACACTTAATAGCCTTTCAATGGCTGGTAGATATTGTCTAAATATTGAACAGTAAATATTGTCTTCAATCCTAAATGAAATCAACCCTGACTGTTCCCTGGAAGGACAGGTACTAAGGCTGTCCTTAGTAGAAGAGAGGAGTCTCTGGAGAAGACTCTGATGCTGGGAAAGAGTGAAGGAAGAGGGAGAAGGGGAAGGCAAAGGATGAGATGGTTAGACAGCATCACCGATGCAACGAACATGAAAATGAGCGAACTCAGGAAGATAGTGGAGGACAGGAAGGCCTGGCCGGATATGGTTCATGGGATCACGAAGGGTCGGACACGACTTAACGACTGAACAACAACAAAATATTGTCTAAAAAATTATATAGATACTAGAAAACATACTGAAGATATGAGAGAGAGAGAGGGGGGGGGGGAGATTGCCAAGTATTGGAAACAACAAAAGCTCCCTTCAACTGAACAGTGACTCAGATGAGTCTAGTATGTTTGCTTGTTTACTTACTTAAACAACTTCTATGCCACACCTTCTGTCCCCCAAATGGACCACCAAGTAGCTAACCACACAATTTAAAACAAGCATTAAAATAGTTAAAATAAAATCACACCAAAGGAAAATCACAAAAAGGGAGGCACAAACAAATACATAAAATGGGGAAAAAATCCAGCACTGAAGCCCAAAAGAACAAAATCCAGTGGAATACTAACTGAAACAAATGAGGTCTTCCTGCCCATTTATATAAGGTAGTGATTTATTTAAAAAAAATTATACCCCGCCTTATCCTATGCCGAAGGCAAATGCCCAAGGCAGCTTACAACAAAAATTAAAATACATAATTTAAAATAATACATAAAATAATTTTAAGCAATACATAAGTAAAGGTCTCCCTGGGAAGAAAGTTCCAAACTTTGGCACTGAGAAGGCCCTTTCTGATGTCCCTACTAGCCATGTGTCTGCCAGTGATCAGTCATTAGGGTTTTCCACACCCGGGGTGAGATCTCATGGTGTCACCCCCCCATGGACCTCATACAGAATCCTTAGTAATGTTTTTTGTACTGATGTTATTCATAAATCATAATTTCCGTATATCACTGAATGTAATGGCAATAGTAGTGACATAAACCCCATCAACCCCCTATGAGAGGCCAGTATTCAATAGGGGGCAATAACATCGAGCAGGCATCGAGCATCTAGTCATTGACTAGCTAGACTCCAGCAGACAGAAGGAAAGGAAGGCCTACTGCCAGTGGCATTACTAGGGTGCGCGTCACCCTGGGGGCAGGAGGTCGGCGCACTGTCACCCCCCACTGCCGCTGTGTCAGCTCCCCACTGCCCAACTGCCGCTGTGTTACCTACCGCTATTGCAGCGTCACCCCCGGCTGCCACCCGGCCCCGGTATGAGCCGGGAGAGGGTGACAACGCGTCTTCCTTGCCCGGCAGCTCGACTGCTTGACACATGCGCACAACACTGCTTGAAGCCTCTTGCCCTCAGTGGCATTGTGCACATGTGCGAAAACACTGCTTCTGGCCTAGTCAGAAGCGGCCGAGTTGCCGGGCAAGGAAGACGCGTCGTCACCCTCTCCTGGCTAGTACTGGGCGGCAGCAGGGAGTGTTGAGGCGTCAGCAGGGGGTGACACAGCATCAGCAGGGGGTGACGCAACATCGAGCACGTCACCCTCAGCTCGTCACCCCTCCCGGCGCGTCACACACACACACACACCCCGGCGGCCCACCCCTCCGCCACGCATCAGTCATGCCAATGCCTACTGCAATCCTCAAAAATCAAGCCTCAAGTATTTTCAATCCCAGCACCTGTGCTCCTGCCTTATCTAACAACAGACTACAGCATGTTATTTTCTACCACTGGTGCATTTTAGCACCACCGGTAATAAATGATATCATTTTCTACCAGTGGTGTGTTTTCATACTTAATAGAATAGAAAATCGTTTCGATGTCACCCCTCCCTGGGGTGACACCTGGTGGAGTCCGTACCCCCTGGACCCCCTAATGACGCTAGTGCCAGTGATGGAATGCAGAGCAGGACCTCCAATGCTCAACACATTGCACAGTCAGGTTCATGTGGTTGGTGTTATACTGTTGAATAAGGTGACAAATGCTCTGGGGAAGGCAAGTTACAACCAGAGACTAAATTTCTTCAGTATTGATCCCCTTTCATTTTTATTGGAATCGGAATTTTAATGTACATGTTTTTTAATGTTGTAAGCCGCCTTGAGTGCCCTTGCTGGGAGAAAGGCGGGATACAAATTCTTTAAATAAATAAATAAATAAATTTATTACTACTGAACTAATCCAACAAGACACTTTTAGGTTTAGTGTGAGTTTGTGCTCCCTCTTTTCTCTTGTCACTTTAAGGAATCATTAAGGTTCTTATTGGGGCTGCAGTGGCTTAGTGGTTAAGATGCTGAACTGAAGACTGTAATGTCAGTAGGACAGCATTCGAGACCCGAGTGCCGCATGACAGAGTGAGCTTCCATCTCCTGTCCCAGCTCCTGCCAACCTAGCAGTTCGAAAACAAGAAATTGATAGTAGATAAATAGGTACTGCTGCAGTGGGAAGGTAACGTTCCATTAGTCATGCCGCCACATGACCACAGAAGCGTCTTCGAACAGCGCTGGCTCTTCAGCTTTAGAAACGGAGATGAGCACCACACCCTAGAATCGGACACGACTGGCTTTCAAGCAGGGGATACCTTTACCTTCACCTTTAAGGTTCTCATTACTTTCAAGCTTAAGCTTTGTCTGTTTATCTGTACTATTTATGCATTTCAATTCAAGATGGTACTCATGTTCACTTTTCCACTATATACAAAGCCCCGGATACATTTCACTGTAACTCTCATTTTAATTATTGTATATATTCTAATAATAATACATTTTAAAAGTGCAGAAAACATGTTGCACAAAAGTCACAGTCAACCTAAAATGGAAACTTGGGGCCTTTCTTTTCTGTAACTTGTACAGTGGCCCTTACCTTGGAACAGGCCCACCAGATCTTTTGGTGAAATGAGTATCACAGCCAAAAATCACACACATTGAGCACATTTAAACTCAGCGCAAATACATTTTTTCACATCACTATAAAAATGCCACATAATTTAATGGGTTGCATATTAATGTTATTGATTTTTCACAAACTCAATTACTTTTAATTTGAGTGGAGGAGCAAGACATTAGGTATGTCGTTTTATTAATGACTTGGATGAAAAAGTGGCAAGCATACTTATCACATTTGCAGATGACAAAACACTAGGAGGCTGTTCAGAATTATCTTGATAAATTGAAGAAATGGTACTGCAAATGATTTAATATTACACAAAGGAATAAAATCTAGGCATAAAGCATCAAGCACCTAAGACATCTGCAGCCTGAGAATGACCTGGGAATTATAGACATTCACAAAGAGTCAGTAAACCAACAATATTGCAAGGGTATTTAAGTCTCCATTTAGTAGAAGCAGCACTGAAAAGGGGAAGTGAATAAGCTTACACTTCATGATGCTGGTCCTCAGTTTCAGTCACCATGTTTTTGAGAACAATGTAGGCTAACATCAGAGAAAAAAAAAACCAGTCAAAAATACTAAAAGATTTTTAACAGGATCCTTGAAAAAGGCGCAGGGCAGTAGTTCTCAAACTTTTCAGTCTCCGGAGCCTTTTAAACTCCTAAAAGGAGTTTCAGGGAGCCCTGTCAGTACCTGTGCAGAGTCCTGGGAAGACCCAGAGTGCTGGTGCATGTGTGGAGTAGCGCAGCGCAGGACAGACTGTGGCCAATTATGGTGCGCTCGTGGAGCCCCTGAAGGGGTCTCGTGGAGCCCCAGGGCTCCTAGGGGCACACTTTGAGAAACACTGGTATAGGGGAACTGTATATATTTTGCCTGAAGATAAGGAAATTAAAGAGGAGGCGATAGGATAACAGTTCTCAAATCTATGAGTCTGTCGTGACAGAGCTGGAGAACAATGATAATTTATCATCACAGATAGCTGAACACAATATAACGCTTCAAGAAAGATGGATTTAAGATAAGGAGAAAGTTGATATCTTTTAGGGATGATTGTCCATGAAAATTGTATAGACCCTCCTTCACCAGAGGTTAAGGGCCAAATTAGATAATATACCTATTGCATGACTGGGATCTGTTTGCTCATTTTTTATACTGTAAAATAGCAGTCATGTGGGGGTCTGCATTAGATTGGGACTGAAGCAGGGGGAGGAGACTTTAACCACTTACTCCCACTATGCTCTCAGCCTCTCCCTCCCCATATATCTACCTCCACAACTACTGCTTGCCCTGGGACAAAAGTTCCTATAGGAGGAAAGATCCCTGCATGCCATGGGCTATGTGGCCACACCCCCTTTCTCATGAAATCCAAACATGTAACTCCTCCCTCCTTATGTTTCCTGAAGAGGCCTACCTAGCCCCAACCCAGTTCCTACTCGTAACCACTGTGCTATCCCAGCACCAATAGATTCCCTTTGTGGTGCTTGACGTGTATATCTAATAATGTCCATTTCAGCTTTGTATCAGCATGAGCTACAACCACGAGACTGGCAGCCATGTCTGTTCAGAAACAGGTACATGCCTCAAAGAAGAGAGGACAAGTGTGGATATTTATAATTCTCTACAGCAATGAGTTGGAGTTGCATTAATTTGCATTACTGTTGATAGAGCAGGGCTTTGGATTTACCTATTAATGTTCTTATAAATCTCATTAATGGATGTAATAGAGGTCTTCTTCGCAATGTGCCCTAATTCTGCAACCATAGCAATAGAGAGCATTAAACTGTCTTGAGATAATTTTCAGTGAAAATAGGACCTCAGTGTCTAGGAAGAGAAATTTATTACAACATTGTGTTTTATGTCTTTATCTTTATTAATGCTGTATTAGCATTGATATTGCTCCTGAAGGGAATTACTATGTATGGAGAATGCCTGAATAATGAAGAGGGAATTTATTTACTTGTTCTCTTATTAAGGTAAAAAGCATCTTTGTAATGACTTGACGGAAAGCGCACATGCTGATTTAAAGATCGCGGATCTTGAGATGAATCAGGTAAGCATTAATTTCAGATTTACAGCCAACAAGTTTCTTCTTCCTTCAAAATTTTGCTGCTAATTTAGATTTTATTAGAGTGCAAGTTGTATATTTGATTGTAAGAATTTAAATCACAGCATGAGGTGCCTCCTACATTCTGCTGCTAGGCTCCCCCACCCTCAGAGAGAGAGAGAGAGAGAGACCGACCCATTTATCAAAGTGGGAAGAATTGTGTGCCTGTAACTCCATGTAAGATCAACGATATCCAGAAAACCATTCTATACAAGCCTGCAAATATTAGCCGTGCATATTTATAGTAAGTAGACACCTTCCTTCTGTGGTTACCCATCAAACGACTGCCAAAACTGACCGCCAAACATATAGTCAGCACTGTCACCTCTGGAAGCTCCAGTCACATGTTTGGGTGAAGAGGGTGGCCTGCATTCAGTTCCCCTATTCCCTGAACAAGGGATAAGCCCTGGGAAAGCCAACAACATTGATGACCTGATTGGAGTTGCACTCGCAGTTCCCAGCTCAAAATGATGTGCTGTGATGGGCCAGGATCAGAACCACAGGTCTAGCACCTTCTTGCCTGTGCAGTTCCTTGTATGACAGAGAATTGACATCTCCTTTGCTTGGTCAGAGTGATTCCCCACTATGGATAGGTAGATTTCCATGTTACAGTCGAGCTTAAAGAATGTGTTATAATGGACGGGTAACTGGCCATGGCAAAAAGTACTAGATAAGTAAAAATAGTAAAATCAAGGTGACTGATCAAAAACTGAGGAAACTATATTCATATAGCTTTAAAATGTTAAAAACAGTTAAAACATTAGATCATAAAAACACTGACAAAATAAAACAGCTACACGTTTCAAATCACAGTAACAACAGTTTTAAAATTAAAACCAAAATCTAAAATGCTACGTTTCACTCAAGTTTCATCGAGCATTCTCAAGCAAAAAGACCCCTATGTAGTGGGAAGATGTGAGCTTGTTATTTGAGGCTTACCATGCAGCTGTGGGGGTTTTCTCTCTCCTCCTGAAGCCATGGGCCAATGTTGTACATCTTTGCTAGAAATAAATTATCCCATTAAATCAAAGGTTCCCAACCTTTGCGGGCCGCCTACCACCTCTGCGGGTCTCCATCCCGCCACATACCACTGGAAGTAAGTGGTGATGACATCATCGCCACTTACTTCTGGGTTTTTGGCCACACCAGAGCCCAGAACTCCCAGATAAGGGGACAAGGTGGGCAGGAGGTCCCTTCCCTGCATAAGAAGCCTGGTATTCGAGCTCTGCCAGCTTGGCAGAGCTCAAGTCACCATTTTCTGGCCTTTGGCACAGCGGCCGCAATCTTGCCGGCCAAGAGTCAGTGTACCACCAACTTGTGGTCTGTGTACCACTAGTGGTACACAGACCACAGGTTGGGAACCTCTGCAGTGAAGGTTGTGTCCTTCCCTTTTCCATCATCAGTGTGCACAGCCCAGATTACTTGGCTTCAGTGATGGCAATGTCCTGATGAGCTCATCTATACTTGATTTCAAGGGCCAACCCAATTATGTACCTTTCAGATTCAGCAGTTTGAAATGGGCATGTTTAGGTCTTTATTGAATGAGTTGTATCCTATCTCTATCCACACCCACCATTATGCTTGGGACAGGTTACATGTTTTTTTTCAAAAACATGGCCAGCATTTTTAAAGATTGTATAAGGCAGATAAGTATTTTTGATTTTTTTTTAAAAAAAAAAACTTCCCCCAGTCTTTAAAAAAGAGACCATGGAAAAGGAGAGGCCTGCTAATGAGGCTGGGTGAAGCAGTCACCTTGGGTAGCAGATTGACATGGGGCAGCAGGGGGGGGGGAACACCCTGCAGGCACAAGCACAAAAGCAGGGGGAGATGGTGGCAATGAAAATAACTCATATTGCTTCCAGCAGACACCCAAATTTGGAGTTTGGGCAAGTGTCCTAAGAAAAGGAATTCTGCAATACCCAGAACAGGCAGGAGCAAAACATCCCTTTGCATTCTTCATCGTCTTGCCAGACTATGCTTCTGGTGAATTATAGATATTACAGCAGGACACCAGTGAAAAGATGGATCTTGCTATGCTGGATCCTAGTTAATATGGAGTTTGCAAACCATCTTTTATATTTGTCTTATTTTTTTTAAATGGAAGACCAAATCCCACACATTTAACAATGCTAAATGAAATCATGATGCAGCAAGAACAATCTGGTGTTAGTTCTAATTCTACCTGGGTCTTACAATAATTTCTGTCTGAACTGATGCCATATTGCCAAAGGCTTCACATTTTGACATCAAAGACCAGGTTCTTGGCACAAATGCTTAACCACTTTAGCCTTTGCCCAAATGGTTTTGGCCTCTTTTGTTGCAGCTCTCAGCAGATGGAAGGATATATCCAACGTTACCCCATTGAAGAATATGTGCAAATGCAATCCAGTCCACCTTGGGTCAGGCTGAATTCCTCCTACAGAAAGATAGAGCGTAATGGGTAATTTTATGTAGCCTGACCCAAGATGGGGTTGAGAACCTCTGGACTAGATTACACTTGGGTATTGATTGGTGGCATCTCCTATACTTGGCTTCGGCCCCTCATTTAGCACAGCTGGCTAGAGAAAGTTTATTATACCATTTAATGTTTCTAATTATGTTTTGTTAGCCAGCTTGGGATCAAGTGAGATGTAAATAAAATAAATAAAACAAAAAGGCAGCCTAAAAACAACTGAATGCCTCATGAATCCCAATTTGTAACCATGGTAGTATACTGAATATTCAAAGTCAGAATGTAAGTATAAAAGTGGTTGTTTTTGCCATTTAAAAAAATGCTTTACCCTCCCCCGGGTACTTTTAAACATTCCTTGTTTAGCACAAATGTTTCCAGGGTGTATTATAGACAAATGCAAAACCTCCTTAGACACCTTTCCTGCTGCTTTGGTTTGCCTGTCACAGTTTCTTTAAAAATGATAGCCTTCATTTTTAGCATTGCTTTCTGCAGGATTTGAAGCTATGTCCTTGACTGAAACCCTCAGTTCAAATCTCTCCCCGGGAGTTAACCCACCTTAGCCAAATGGCTCCTTCTCAGTTTCAACCCTTCCCATCTGCAATATAAAGACATAAGAACATAAGAAGAGCCCTGCTGGATCAGGCCAAAGGCCCATCTAGACCAGCTTCCTGTATCACACAGTGGCCTCACCAGATGCCTCAGGGAGCACACAGCCAACAAAATAACCTGTTTCCTGCTGCCACTCCCTTGCACCTGGCACAGAGAAAACCTACTTCTAAAGCCAGGAGGTTGCTTATGGCTTGTAACCTGTGATGGTCTTTTCCTCCATGAATCTGTCCAAACCCCTTTTAAAGGCAGCTAGGCCAGGTGCCATCACCACATCCTGTGGCAATAATATCAGGCTCATTGGCAATCATGTTGACAGGATTCTAAAGATACTGTAGTATCTATGAAACCCTTTGAGCATGGAGAAAAGGATGTTATATAAATTGTTTTTTACCGTAGCCTCTGGACACTGCATTTTGCTGCCCTTCTATGGACTGACTGAAATGAAAGGAAGATCTGGATATTTCCATACCCACAAAAAGAGAGCAAGCAAGCTATCCCCATCTCACTGGAGATGTATTGCCACTTCAACATTACAAAAATCATGGATATTTTGTTTCCGGATACCCCATATACAGGGAACGGAGGAACAATGATACATACAGCACCCCATAATCATTATCAGGCTCACAATAAGCTTGGGGTACATCCACACTGCTTAATTCTTCCCATGTATGCAGGAACACAGCCCTATAGAGAAACATTAATGTAAGCTGCATTGCAAAAGCCAGCAGCCTTTGCTCTGATTATCAGCCCAATCCTAACCAACCTTCCAGTGCTGCTGCTGCTGCTATGCAGCCCTGAGGTAAGGGGACAAATGTTCCCTTACGACGCTGGAAAGTTGGTTAGGATTGGGCTGTATGGCTGCTGGAAATAAGCTTTATCCACTTGGTCATGACTGTGTACAAGTCCAGAAGGAAGAATTCAACAGTGTAAGCTAACACTGAATTTTCTTCCTAGTTACCTCCTAAAATCAGGATTACCTCTAGACTTTGAAGGGCCAATTGTGGCGATGGTCTGAGACAGCTTGTTGGAGGAGCACTCCCCTCCATTGCTCCTTGTCTTCAAATGCTTCAAGTTCAAAAACAAAGAGGTGACTGGAAGGGAAGAAAAGTGTGTCACTAGTCTAGCCCAACATTCTCCACTCCTCCCTACTTTCTCTACTGCTCTGTTTTCCTCATCAAGAATCCAGGGAGTGGGAGGGGAAGGATTCAAGTGGTAGAGTCAGTGGCTGGTGTACAATATGGTATGGAGGCGGCAGTATTTGGCACGCTGTCTGTACTGGGAAGTATTGAGTTCATTCTGAGACTTGGCTCAAATCGACTTTTTCAATGTTTCTTTTCCATTCATCTCCCCCCCCCCCTTTAGCGGAAGACTAAAAATGTCAAAGATGTGAGCTTTAGACTTTGTTCTGAAGGTAGCAAGATTAGCGTTCAGCTTTATCTCCTCTGTTTGTTACGTGTAACACCTTTACACTCTTGCCAAGAAAGACTCATATTTTCATCCTTTTAGCAACCTTTTAACTTGACAGGTTCAGTGTATCTCCCAAAGAACATGGCTGTCATAGACAAAGACCACTTTCTCAAGTGACACTTAAATTGGTTTCTGCATTTCCCACATCAGCAAAGCAACATTGACTACAATGTATACATCCAATTTAAAAATGGCTCTCCTCTGCTCTCTCTTCCATAGTAATGCTATTCACAAGCAACATACCTTTCATAGCACCACTTGTGAAGCCTTCTGGAAAGAGACATTTTTAGCTGCTCCTATCACAGTTGGTGATAGGTTGCGGGTGGCGCAGTGGGTTAAACCGCTGAAACATGAGCTGTCGATCAAAAGGTTGGCAGTTCGAATCCGCGACGGGGTGAGCTCTCGTAGCTTGGCCAGCTCCTGCCAACCTAGCAGTTCCAAAGCATGTTAATGTGAGTAGATAAATAGGTACCGCTTGCGGGAAGGTAAACAGCGCTCTGTGTTCCAGCTGCATGCTACGCGCTGCGACAAGGAGAGTCATGCCGGCCACATGACCACGGAGGCGTCTTCGGACAACGCTGGCTCTTCGGCTTTGAAATGGGGATGACCACCACACCCTCGAGTCGGACATGACTGGACTTAATTGTCAGGGGTCACCTTTACCTTTTTTTAATCACAGATGGACGGAATCTGGTCCACTATATTTGAAAGAAAAAAAAATCATAATAGAGATACACCATCAAGAAAAATGTCCAGAATCTGAAAATGGCTGCAAAGGTTTGGTTCCATGCTGGAGAATGCATGTGCAACGTCTTCTCTGGGCATGCATTGGAGCACTTTTTTGTTTTTGGCAGAGAAGGTAGCAGAACAAGAGACACACTGTGGAAACATCTGAGGAATTAATCATCGGTTCATATGACAGAAATGGAGATGTGGAATGACATCACAAGCACTCAAAACAGGACTTCTCCTGTTTTGAGAAGGAGACTTCTTCTGTTTTGACAAAACAAGAAATAGATAATTAGTGTCTACAAAATACATATTTTTCCTGGTAGATAGTTCAACCATTTTGAACTCTTCACTTGAAAGGAGTTTCATTTTCCTATAGACAAAGCCAACATCTGCTTTGAATGCTGAACTCTGGACAATCACATGGAGAATTAAATTTAATCTTCACATAATCTAAAACATCAGTTCAAAATGAAGTCGGAATCTGCCATGTTCAACATTTGGTAATATGGTGGACATCTAGGATCTGAAGACATTGGTTCATTTGGAATGTTCTAAATGGATTTTTTAAAAAAAAAATCATTTAATGGATCCTAACAATTTGCAATTGCAAATCACAAAGGCATGTTTTTGCATTTTATGTCACCATGTCGGCAGACCTTTCAGCCCAGTATTGTGCATGTTTACTCAGAAGTAAGTCCCATCATGCTCAATGGTGAGTACAGAGTGTAGACTTTGAGAATATATGTTAACTATGATTAGAATAGGGACATTTTTAAAAACGTTCTGTCAAATCCTTTTAGTGAAAAGCAGCGTTTTCATAGAAAACAAAGTGTGTGTGTGTGTGTGTGTGTGTGTGTGTGTGTGTGTGTGTGTGTGTGTGTTCGTTCAACTGGTTCCAAAATAGTATGAAAATTGATAGAAATGAAGGTATCCAGCTTTGCCCTCATGCTTTCTTGGGTGATTTCTATACTTGTACAGTGTTTAAATGCCTGTTCCTATCTAGATGTTTATTATTATTTTTAAAAAACCTCTTTCTGAAATACATGGACTTCAAAATTTCTTTCCACTATAGCTTTAAAGTTTGCAAGCCTTCCAGTGCCAGCGAACCTCTGATGCCAAATAAAACCCACCATCAACAACACTGTACCAGCTTGAATAGCTGTGTCTCTCCTGTTTTCCCTGACTGTGGACACAATCCTGTGTAACTCTTGCACCGGTGTAACAGTAGATCCCCCGGTGCAAGAGCACTTATGCCAGTGTAACCTGCCATACACCAATGGACGCAGGACGGACACCTGCATAACCCCCCCTCGGACGCCTCACATGCACAGTTCAGATGCAGAATGGACGCCGGCGCAATGCCCCCTGAGCCAGCATCTGTTCTGTGTCCGAACTGCGCATGTGAGGCGTCTGAGGGGGGTATGCCAGTATACGTCCTGCATCTGTCAGCATTTGGCAAGTTATACTGGCATAAGTGCTCTTACACCGGGGGGTGGGGTCTACTGTTACACTGGTGCAAGAGTTGCCCAGGATTGGGCTGTGTGTCACATATCATGCTGGGAAATGAGGTATAAAAAGAGACACATGTAAGGTAAATTGGTTTGGGTACTCCTGGCAAATGGAATCCTCCTCTCATGGACTTGGAATGAATATCTCATCTCATCTTCCCTCATTTTTAAAATGGACTTTATCATAGTAATGACTTCCTTCCATTTTTGTGAAAGCATGAAAAGGTGCTTATTTTCTAACAGCTCAATCCAACCTAAATCCCCACACGGCAATGCAGCAGTGCTGGTGCTGGCTATTTTCAATGGTGCATTACGGTGCTTATGCATTCAGTGCATGCCAGCGGAACGTATGTTCCACCAGCTCAGGCCCTCAATAAGGTTAGGCCATAATTGTTCCAACTGTGTGTGTGTGTGTGTGTGTGTGCGTGCGTGTTTGTGTACGCGTGCGTGCGTGCGCACCATTACAAATGTTGCATTTCAGGGTACCTCCAACTGTAGTTCTGAAAAGGTCTGTCTTTACATTGTTCACAGTACAAATTTCACATGTTTTGGTTGGAGCATTTTTTTTTTAATCCTGCATTGAAAAATTGGCGCATACAGTAGAAGATGAGTTTTATGAAGATGACTGGCTAATAGTTCAGAATATTCTGCTGATATTTCTTCGATGGGATCTAATAACAGAGAAGTTCTCCTGATGGATGAAACTCTATCTTCTCCGGCCTTGGAATCCAATAGCCATCATAGTTTATAAGGCTAATACATTCCAGAGACACAACTGAGAACTATGGAGGTTCTAAATTTGGAAAGAAGGAAACATGGTTGAGAACCTTGAACTATGAGTTGGTTGAAGGGGAAGCATCATGGGGCATGGTAGCTGCCTTCAGGAATTTGAAGCAGGGTTATGTAAATCAGCACTGAAGATGGTGAAACATTATTAGAAAATGGACAGATTAAAAGATTGATTAGATAAGACACAATCTAAGGTTGGAATTTATAGAAAAGTCAATGCCTGCACATAAGGAGGCTGTGGAATAATATATTAAAAAGGGAAGAATATTGACAAGTGGAGGTATAGTTAGCTGAAGGAGGCAAGTACCAAAGCACAAGAAAAATACAAGGGAATAATTAAAACTGAATTTGCAAAAATGCCCCATTTGGGGCCCTTTAAACAAATGCTTAAAAAGATACTAAGGGGCAGCACAATCCTAAGGATCCGGCCGGTGGCCCAGGGCTGCGGAGGTCTACTCGGGGTAGGGGACGCTCATCCCCTTCCCGGAGTGTAAACCCAGGCTGGCCCTATCGGCCTCCTCGGATTTCTGCCAGCTAAATAACTGGCGGAAGTAGAGGAGGCCATGTAACGGCGTAGCCGGCCCGGCGGGGACAGGGATATGGCTGACGCCATCCCCCTTCCCGGCCGGCTAGGCCAATGACCCCCCTCCCACATCCGGCCGGACTGCCCATGTGGCCAGCGTCAGAGCGCTTACCTTCCGCTGCTGTCCACGTGGAGATCCGGCGCCAGACCTATTGTCAGGATTGCGCTCACAATCTTAGAATTTCTTTCCTTTGTAAAAGCATGTTTTTATGCCTTTGAAATGACATGTGGACCTTAACAAATAGCCACAGAAATATGAAGTCATAGAACTCTCTTCTGGTTTTGATTTGGTGCATTTTACAGAGGATATGTTTCTCTTGACTGTATCCATCCCCTTAATATCAAGTAGCCAGCATTTCTTAATAGAATATCCATTTTTATTGCTAAATTGTTGCAAAAAAACAAAAACAAAAAAACAACCCACATACATCACATGCATAAGATACACATGTGGAGAAAGCATAACAAGGCAATCCAGAAAGAAAAAGCTGAATAGAAAATCTAGTGTTTGGGCCACTGTAATATCAACCAGAAGAGTTGTGTGCCTCCTTATTGACAAGTGCATGTAGCATCGGCTTTGTAGGGACTTGAATCCATTTCATCATATGTTTAATATTTATTTAAGAAATGCTTACCCTGCCTCTCAACTTTGGCTTCCAAAGCAGATCCTAACAAAAATGAACACAGTGATACCGTGATGAAAACACAACCATCACATTTTTTTTAAAGAATATATCAAAAGATTGAGATAGAAGCAGGGAGTCCAATTTAAAACAACAGTGAGATAATCCCATTCAAAGTTTGAGTGAAGAACAGCACCTTCAGCTGGTGTTTGAATGTAATAAACGATGTGGGTGGAGGAAGAAAAATGGATGGAGGAAGTCGCACAGGTAAAGCACCACAACTGGAAAAAAATGGCTCCCTCATTGCCGTCAACCTCACCACAGAGAAGTGTTGGCATTCTGGCAGAGCCTTTGATTCTATTTGGGCACAACCTTCCCTGCCTCTTTGATGCAACAGGGACAAATGGTTCTGTGCTAGCCTGGAGTACAAGAAAGAGCTCCCTAGCCAACAAGGGTTTCAATGCAGCCAATCAGCATGGTGAAGGGAAGTCACTTGTCACCTACTCCAGGTTAGCTAGCACTTCATTAAATTCACACAAAAACAGCCCAATCCTATGAGGTCACACTACTTGTGTGTTCTGGCAGCATAAGTTCCTTTATAGTTGTCACAAAATGCAACATGCCATTTTGTGCAGCCTGGCTACCGCCACTGCAAAACACAAGCAGCTGCGGTGGTGCATTAGTTTCTACACATTTTTTCTAAAACTGGTCTGGCACCCATTGACTGCAAAGCTTATTTGGATCAATCCCTGCCCTCCTCAGAATTAACAGGGATGTTTTTAAAAGGGGCGACGTGCACTAGTTTCATCAGGGCTGATGCTGCTGTAGGAAGGAGCTGCATCATGGATTCCTCTCCCCCCCCCCCCCAGGGCTGGCAATTGGACCAATTGCTTCCAACTGGGCCCCATGCCTAAATGCCAAAATCTTCGCTCACTACACACAAAATTGAACTCAACTGCCACATGCAATTAAATTTCAGGAGCTGGAGCTGAGAGTTTGTATTTTAACTGGTTGATTAATAGCATTCACTTTGAAATAGTCACAGCTAGTCTTCGAAGCCATTAATACCCCATTAAGATGAATGGGAGGAACTGAGCACCTTTTGTTTCAGGCTGCTTAGTGGGAGAAGGCACAATGCCTCAGCATTATTGATTCAAAGACAGAAGCACCTTCTTTCCTCCATATCAGTGAAGAAAAATAGAGAGACTGAAAGATGGGCAACTGAATATTCAAAAGGCCTAAATAATATAACTTCAATTACACCTTGTGTGTGTGGTTGTTGTTTTAAATAATGTGCAGATATTTTGTAGTCCGCTGGTTTCATTTTTTTTCTCTGTATACGTATGGGTCTGTCATGTATAAATATAAAAATCTACCTACTGAGGATTTCAATCCATGCAACTGATGAAGTGGACTGTGAAATCTTATGCTACAGTAAAAGTGTCTGTCTTTAAGGTGCCACAAGACTTTCAGTTGTTGTTGTTTTTCCTAAATAGATACAGTACATTAGAAGCTGCTTTGTACCGTGTCAGACCATTGGTCCATCTACAGCTCCATTGCCAACACTGACTTCCAGCAGTTCTTCAAGATTTCAGTTGAGGATCTTTCCAGTCCTACCTGAAGATGCCAGGGATCGTACCCAAAGCCTTCTGACTGCAAAGCCCGTGCTCTACCTCTGAGCCGTGACCCATGTGTAGATTCAGTGTTCCCTTAAGCAACTGGCAATTACACTAACATCACAATTTTTCAAAAAGCAAGCAGACTGTCTCACTGTCCCATACATTTGAGTAGCACTACTCATTTGAAGAGGAGTAAGCACACCGCTCAGCCAAAGGCAGCTTGCAGCATTCTGATGTAAGTAATTGTCAGTGTGAAATTCCCGTCTGGTGTCTTTGCACAGCAAAATAAGTACGAGCCGTAGTTAGCTTTTTCTATAGGGAAAACAGCTCCATGGATGTCAATCTCTGCTGGTGCTCTCATATATTTTTTGTTTACAGTTACAATAATCTCATCGCTGCATGCATCTCCCTCCTAACAGGCCGGTAATGATGCCATGAAATTAAATGCCTTGAGTCCTTATCAAGAGTCACTGGAAATGAGACACAGCTGCTGTTTGAAATAATTGGCTCGTATCTGAAAGAAGTTGCCATTTGAGATGGAAGATGTGCTGCTACCGGTCTTCCTCGCCGCCCAAGTGGATAGCTATGGTCATGGCTTCCACATTCTCTTCTGCCCCTTCAATTCCACTCCTCTAGCACACAGTTAAAAAAAAAAAAGATATATGCTACTTGCTACAAGAGCTTTGAGACAGAGGGAGGACCTTCTTCCCTCTCTCTTGCTGTCCATACACGGAACTGAAGGGATAAAGGTGCGGAAGATGGCAATGTGACTACTAGATCAAGACCAAAAGGAGGTTGAGGATCAGGAAAAAGTTGAGAGAAACAGGAACTAACGGTACCAAAGTTATCAGTTGGATAGAAAAGGTGAAACTGCCATTTTGTTGGGCCTTGATAAATCTATCATAATTCAGAGTATAATTTGTAAGCACAGTACTTTGGTGTGTCTTTTTGGAAAGCAAAGCTACAACCCTATCTGCATTCTCAGCAGTTCCTGAATTGAGGGACAAACTACGTTATACTGCAGCTTTATGTAGATGGTTCTTTCTCAGGAGTGGGGGGGGGCATTTTGCAGTGGAGAAGGGAGAGGACAGGTATGCTTACCCTTCCCCCATTAGCCACATTTGCCCAAAATCCACCCTCCTAACTGCTTCCACAACAGGTTTGTGCTTTTTAAAACACTGTAACAGTGCTTTTTATGTGTGTGCAGGGGAGGGGGGACAATCATGAGCAGGGATCCTGTGCAGTGGCCAATTGCATAGCTATGTAATTCTATGGAGACCAAGGTGAAAGGTGCATCAAAGAATTTACTTAGTGACCAAAAAAACCCAAACCCTAATAACTCATTCACACTACTGTATGATGGTTGAATCCCTATGGCCAACAGTCACACACAGTGGAGCCCCAGGGGGAAAGTGGCTAGGAGGAGAAATGAGGAGAGAGGAACTCCTTAGCAGAAGAAGGGGCAGAGCGAGGAGGGGTGGAAATGTAGTGGGAGAAGGAACTTAGGGAGATTAGCTGGCCTTCCCAGATGATCCCACAGGAAGGAATTGAAGATTCTGGGGGTTTGAAGTACTCAATTGGTCGGTCAAGGGAGTTTGTTTGGGGAGAGGAGACTCAAGGCTAATATTGGGTCTCCAACAAAAAGATTACAAAAAACAGGAAAATTGTGTCACAATCACAGACATATACCACACAGCACTTCCAGACAAAGAGGAAAGCTAACAAGCTCAATTAAATGAACTACCAACTAAAAGAAAGTTTCATCCATTCAGTCTCACTGATGACTTTGGCGGGTCTATACCAAGAATTGGATGCCACAGAGAGAGGACCTGTCCCACCAAATGTAAATGTTGGGCCTTCAGAAATTTTTAAAATGTCATACCAGTGTATTGATTTTATATTTGAATGAAGATAATCCTAACCCCTCTTTCTCCACAAAATCGTTTTGCTGTTTGTTTTTAGATGTTTCCATTTTTCCTTTCAGTACGAACCATCAACGAATCAATATGTCACCACCAGGCCTTATGCTAAATGCAGTCCGCTATAGGCTGCGTGAATCATCACTGCCTATGGTCTGAGGCCTAGACATTGCTTTGTATTAGAAACCTCATGTTGACTATCAAACAGGAATGCTCTGGTGCCTCACCACATGGTTAGAAGAGATGGGCGAGAACTGGCAGAAGTTATCTCTTCCCTCCTAGTTTAACTGAATCAGACAGGGCAATTTTTGTTGGAAGAGTCTGCTGGCAATCAATATGTCTCGGCTTGCTTCTCTGTGCCTTACTGAGAGCAGGAGAGAGAGCTGTTGGAAAAGAATCAAGACATGAAACTTCTTCGGCTCTAGTTTAAAGCTTATGAAAGCAAATGATCTCCAGGGCACTAATCCTTTCACCTTCGTAAACATGCAATGAATTTAAATCAACCCCAAACAGAAAGGCTCCTCTTTTGCTCCTCATGCAGCGCCTCTCATACCTAAAGACTTCAGACAATATATATGCTTAAGTGGGACATTCTGCTAGGAATGCACTAGTCAACGTGGAGGAAAAAGGACCGCAAGGGGAAGAAGAGATTCCCTTGAAGTTAGCTGAAGTTAGCGTTCTCCAAAGAAACTCAGCGGTTACTTTCCTCCCACAGCACAGTTTGTCCTTGCTTGGAAAGCATCAAGCCTGCTCATTTGGTATGCAACTTAAGACAGTCTCATAAACAGGGCAATGCCCGGTATTCCCTCTTTGCACTGACACCAATGCAAAGATTGTGTAAGAGAGAGCGACACTGAAGTGCAACATAGCAATGTGGGGATATACACTTGCATTAAAGGAGATTGGACAACCTTCTGAGATCTAGGATATACAAGTAAAGATGCCATGTATAAGAAAAATCCAGCTAGAATAAAAACAATATCCAATACTGCTGGATTTTTCTTATACATGGCATCTTTACTCGTATATCCTAGATCTCAGAAGATTATTGCAGGCCATGAAAGTCTTCGATCTAAAAAAAAAAAAAAAAGATTGGGCAACGTTATGGAGCACAGGTCTATCAACTGCTAATAACCATGATAGCTATATGGACCCCCCACCCAGAGGCAGACAACCTCTGAGGACCAGATGCAGGGGACAAAGAATGGGGAAAGACCGTTGCCTTCAGTCATGATCTTTCAAGAGGCATGTGGCTGGCCACTGAGGGAAACAGGATGCTAGACTTGATGGACACTTGGCAGGGTCGTCCCATCCATAAGGTCACCTGAGGCAGATGACCCAGAGGGCAGCTTACTGGGAAGCACCTGCCTCCACCCACCCACCTGCCTCCACCACTACTGCTCTACCGGCTTCCTGGATTTGAAAAGGAAGAGAGGAATTGAATGAAGTGGTGGGAGAAGCATGGAGAAAAGGAGAGTGGTGGGCCAGAGAGTCTCATTCTCCTCTCCTCTCCACTTCCTGTTGCATTCCGTTCCCTTTTTGAAGGCAGGGAGCAGGAGGAGGAACAGAGAAAGCAGTGACTGGGGTGCTGCCAGGTAAGGTGGGTGGTATTTAGGGTGCAGCCTAAGGTGCTGGGAGTCTTGGGTCAGTCCCAAATCTTTGTCTGATTCAGCAAGACTCTTCTTGTGTTATTAAAGGCTACTTACTTTGAACCAATTGGGGAAAAAATGATCTAATATTATCTATTGGTTCTTGTTAGAAATAACCCTTTGAGGAGACTCCAAATTTGATGCAAACAATTAAAAGTTTTCTTTCTTTTGCTCCAACTCTGTACTTTTAAATGCTGTCTGTTGCTATAGCCTGCCAGTAGGTTCAGGTGATGTTGGCAATTCGGATGAAAACTTTCATCTCTGCAAATCTAATACTGGGTAAAAACAAAGGAAGGGGTTCTTTATGCAGCAGACAGCAGTTCAAAAATGATATTTGATTTAGGTTTTCAAAGGTTAAAAGTGAGACAAGCTGGCAGTAACTTTCACAAAAGCTCCAATTAAGCATGTTACCCAAGAACTGTAACAATGTTAGAGCTCTTTTGTATGAGGGTGTCAGTTGGTGAACTTGTTTACCAAACATTTCTTTTCATGAGCCTCAAAGTTCAGTGAACTTCTGTGAATTGTTACAAGAGACGGAAGGAAGGTGCTGAGACATCGATTGGTTCAGATGGGCTACATATTATTAGATTGGAATCAGTACATCAGGAAAAGAGATGGGTACCTCGGCCTAACACAAGCTTCAAAATTGCATGGCTCTGGCGATCAGAGGAACCTTCAATATTATAATTCTCATTTTTTTTTCTCCTAATAGGGCTTGTGAATACAGAGTGGAACACCCAACATAAAGCCAGGCCAGGCTCCAGTTCGAATTTATTTAAATAAAGTCCATCAGTACGTACATTATGTGTATATGAACAGTATTAGCTTCTATATCCTCTGAAGATCTGTGTGGCACAAGAGAACAGAGAATGTTTTCTACAAATATTAGCT
Source organism: Plestiodon gilberti rubricaudatus (assembly GCA_026170595.1). Taxonomy (NCBI): domain Eukaryota; kingdom Metazoa; phylum Chordata; class Lepidosauria; order Squamata; family Scincidae; genus Plestiodon; species Plestiodon gilberti. The sequence goes on from JANXHW010000002.1 coordinate 47,834,647, forward strand.
CAAATGACTTTGTGGGTAAAGTCAGGAATGGGCAACAACAATGAATTCTACAATAAATTGTTTATCTTTCAATTCTACAAGCTTCTCGCTGGCTTTTGTAAATCAGTTAGTTTTGTCAAAAGTCCAAAGAACCCTATGTATTCTCCACTCTACCTGTGTAAGATCAGAATGAAGATTTTCTAAAATGTGCTGATGCCAGGTCAATGGAAATGCTGGAGGAGCAAAGCCTTGCACAGGGGGTGGCCCCCGAAGTTTACTGGTAATGGGTAACAACAGTGGGAGGCAACTCCTCCCACCCTCCCTATCAGCAAATGGGAGGAATCCACAGCAGGAATCTCTCACTAAATGCATGAAAATAAGGTCCTGACTTCACTTAGAGAATGACTCTAATATGAACAACAGTATCAACTGAAGATGGTTTCCTTGGAAGAGTGGAATTAAGAGTGAGTATCCAACACCATACTTTGTGTGCTAGGTTCACGACAGAGCCTGGCTGCAGCTAAGCCCTAAATTACAACAGATCAGATGAGAACAGCAGCAATTATGGTTGGCCCAAGGCTGCCCAAGACCTGACGTGGTTCAAGAGCCACCCCCTTACCCAATGACACACCAGCAACTGTTGATCTTCTGACTACTCTCTGGATTCAAAAAGGAAGAGGGGAATGGAGCAGAGGAGAGTGGCAGACTACAGTCAAGGATGGCCTACCCAAGACACCAACTGAAAGGCTCACTTCGAGGGCTGAGTTTATGTATTTATTTTTCACATTTTGATACCGCCCTTCCTCCAAGGAGCTCAGAGTGGTGTACATATTTCCTTCCCTCCTTTTTGTCCTCACAACAACCCTGTGAGGTAGGTGGGGCTGAGAGATAGTGACTGGCCCAAGGTCACCCAGGAAGCTTCGTGGCTGAGCGGGGATTTGAACCTGGATCTTCCAGGTCTAAGTCCGACTCCCAAGCCACTACACCATCCTGGGGAGAACAGCAAACTGATGAGGGGGTACCTGCACCCTGCATCTGCCTGCCACCCTCTTTTGGCCCTTCACTCATCATGTAACTTCAGTCAGCTCTCCAGTCCTCGCTTTCAGTGAGCAGGAGGAGGACTAGGCCAGTATTTCTGGAGGAAGAAATAAATAAAAGCCACTGCTTCCTCACTCTCCCTGCCTACCCAGCTGCTTAGAAAAGCTGCCAAGTGGAAAGGCAAGGCAGAGCTCAGCTATCTGGAGCCCACCCCTTACCTTATTTGGAGCTCTGGATTGCCACCTCCTGCCCCTGTGCCCATCGTATTTAAAAAAAAACCTGGAAGAGCAGAGCATGCTCCCAGGGGTGAACCCTCAGGTAGATGTGGAAGGCTGGTGGGGAGCATGCTTGAGGGGTGAAAGAGCTGACAAAGGCTTTCACCAAGCTTCACAATTAGTTCATAAATGATCTATTCTTCTCCCCAATTGTTTTGGAGAAAAGATCTGATCATTTCATTCTGAAGCATCAACCAACTCACTCATTGTTATCTGCCATCAGGGCTCATGAGAGGGGGGGGGGGTAAATTGTACCCGGGCCCAGGGTCAAAAAGGGGGCCCAGGAGCCAAAGGAGGGGGCTTTCCTGGGATCTCAGCTGGTCTTATGGAGAGTGAAAGATGGTGGCCGGGCCAGCCGGAAGGCCAGGTCTACTGGATGGGTAGACCTGGGCGCCATATTGGGAAGCCTGGTAGACCTGGGCTTTTGCTGCCCTCCCCTGCTCCATTTTTACCCCTCCCCCTTTGGGAAGGGGCCCAAGAGAAACTTCATGCCCCCCTGATAAAATTCCTCTCAGAGGCCCTGCCTGGCATGTTTCAGCACTCATTTTTATAAGGTACATAGGAACTCTTTACTGCCAAGCCAATTCTAAGCATGACACCTAAAGCAGATAAGGTGCTCCAACTAAATGAACCAGATCAAATTTTACACCTGAAATACTAACCTTAATCAGGGAGACAGGACAGTAACCAACAGCCGTACTTGTCAGCCCCATCATAAACATTTGGATTATTTTTAAGTAGGATTACTGCATTTTCTTTTCTTTGTCCCCAATAGTAGGCTTAAAAAAAAAAAAAGGAAACGAACCATAAATGTATCCATGTTACATGGCTCCTGCTGGGTGCTAATAGGTCTTGGAATGAAATTGTTTTATTAATTTGATTAAGTTGAAGGAATATCTAGGGTCTCCCATGAATAATTCAGGTTCTCATCATATCCTCGGAAGTCATATGTAATACATTGTTATACCTCAATGGTCCCTTACAGTCTAACCTACATTTAATTTTCAATAATGTTGATTTATAGTTTTATAAAGCAAAATAATAAATATAATAAATTGCCCCCATATTTCCTGATCCCAGGCACTATAAAATAACCACTGTAGTTTTACATTTCCAGTGTGAAATATTAAATGCATAAATCAAAACAAGATTATTTTTCATCTGGAGATGGAGACCAGTTGCGGGGAAATGACAAACTCATTTTCGTCCAAAAGAATGTTTTAAGGAAAAGATCTCCACAGAGTCACTACCAAACTCTAAAAAAGAGTAAAGGGTATTGTTTTTTGTATCTGTTTTTATCCTGATACTAATAGCCTGCATGCATTGAGTTCTCTCTGATGGAGTTTTATGTACTACACAAGGAATATGTAGAATAATTCCCAGACTTGTTATCAGGAACAACATTTTACATTTCCAATTCATTTTATGTCTCCATTATTGCTGTGTGACGGAGCTTGTTTTCTCCGTATTTTTACACACACACCCCACACCCAAAGATGCGGTCTCTTCAGTCTATGACTGCACTGCCGCCAGGCTGGCACTCTAGTTAGTGGGTTGTTGTTGTTAAAAGGGTTTTGTTTTTGCTTTTCCTTCACATCCATAAAAATAATTGTGCACTAAGACCATTACAGAATAATAAGAACAATCTAAGAGAGGCTGAGCGTCCAATTTTGCAAACAGATCTATTTATTGTTACGTACCCAGTGCCTCAGCCAGAAGCTTCATTTGGGAACAAGAGAGACTATTTTGCATCCTTGATTAAAAAAGAGTACATTTAATTATAAGGAGTCCTTATAACATTTAAATACCTTTCAGCTCTCAGTGCTTAAAATTTTCAGTCGCAAGGCACTTTTCTGAAGGAGTGATGATGGTTGAATGTTAAAGGCTTTGAAAGCAAATGAACGAATAGTTTGTGCTGAACAAATGGGTGGAGAGAGAGGAAAAAATAGAACCTTCCTGAGTATCCTGATACTGAAAATCTAAACCAAGGCCATTAAATTAAATAATTAATCATCATCATAACCTTTATTGGCATATCAATAAAAAAACAGCAATATAATATGGGGATAATACACAATAATAGATGCCAAACAGGATAGAATAAAAGATATAACCAACTAACACATCATTATCATAAAATAACCTGAATAACCTTAAGGTTTAACCCAAAAGGCCTGAATTGGAAGCCAATCTTATGCTTTGCTTAATAATTAAACTAAGATACTTCACCACCCTGCAAGTCAGCACCACATCTGAACCTCTAAGCATAAGGCGAATATTATCCATAGAGCATTCCAGATGGGAGCGTAAGATTGAGGTTAGATGGCACAAGAACTGCCCATTTCAAAACTTTGATTCCTTGAGCTATTTTCATTTCCATCACAGGCTGCCCCATTTGACTCTGGAAATGGGCAGTAGCTCATTGGTAGAGCCCATGCTTTCCATGCAGAAGGTCCCAGGTTTTATCCCTGGCATCTCCAGGTACGGCTGGGAAAGACCCATGCCTGGAACCCTAGGGAGCTGCTGCCAGTCAGTATCAACATTACCAAGCTAGTAGATGAACCAACAGTCTGACTTGGTACAAGACAGCTTTCTATGTATTGTCATCATTTGCTCAGTCTTGTAGTCCATATTCTCTAGTCTAGCAAACAATTTGCTGAGCAGAATAAGATTTGAAAGAGGTTGGAAGCTGAGATAAGACTGAGTAGCCACTGAGGTCCTTGCATTGCCCAAACTATGGGGATATCATCATGTACCTGAGGATCTTCAGCCTATGCTTGTCCTCAGTTCAAATGCCTGAAAGATGAGGAGGCTGACAACAGAACTAGAACTAGATACCATTCTAGTGTGTGCATAATGGTGTTGAAGTGTTGGTGCACATCACATGATAATGTCCACCTGCTTTCAAGTTTCCACTAACAGCTGACTGAGCAGAATATGCTCCAAACCCATCCTAATGGTATTTCATATCTCAGAGATATCCTGTACTGCTTTCTCATTTAATTTTTTAAAAAGCTAACATATTTTGGTCTTCAACGAATGGTTTTAACATCCAGGCATTACAAGAGCATGTAAATTTTCTGAGACAGACACTTCCCATGTACTTATAGTCCCAGGGTTGGCCTTAAGTCAATTTGACTGAATCGGGGCCCCGCACCCGGAGAGAGCCCCGCACTGAGGCAGAGGGCATGCTGCCCACAGCCACAGTCGGCACTTCGCATGGAGGTAAGCCTTCATGCAGAGGCCGGCACAGCAAGCAGAGCTCAAGGTGGGCCTGCCCACCCGCTCCTTTGTCCGATTGACCCAGAAATGGGCCTCCCAGAAGCAGTTGGCGGTGACACAGCAACATCATCACATCACTTCTGCATCACAATGAGCTTCTGCAGCTCATCCCGGTGAGTGCCCCCCCCCCGCAGCGGGTGGCCATAAAAATCAGGCCCCGTGGTTCCTACGGCCAGCCCTGTACAGTCCTAAACCTCAGTGCACATTGCAAAATCGTCAACCCAATGTTCACTTTCCAAAAGGAAAGATTGCCTTAAACGTCAGCTTCTTGATTCCATTTGTACTACAGACCATTCTGAATATTTTCTCAAATTAGCTATTTTGGACTCTCTGAATTTTGTTGTTGTTGTTTTTTATTTAAAGTGTAAAACAAAATAATTGATAGTCAAAGCAACAGCTATAAACGTTGACCTCAAAATGAGTCTCTGTTGAATATTTTATGAATATGCTTAATGAATACTGCAGATCTTCATAATATATGCATATATTACATAAAATTCAACATCTGGTCCTTCATCTTGTGTTTTCAGCAGCCTGAAGTAATTCCCCATTTCTCTGGGTTTTTTTTTAATACTTTCAACAGATAACTTTTTCTGACTTTAATGAAGAGAAATATAATGGCAGAAAACAGACTCTCTCTTTCTCTCTCTGGCCTATAGATATATTTACCAGCTGTTTCAGCACCAGTACCATCATGCAATGTGTTTATCTATCCCAGTGTTATGTTTGAATTGCTTTCCTTTTACATAAGACTGTTATACCAAACTTCAAAGTAGCTTCCTACATATGATCTTCCTTCCCTCCCTCCCCTCTCCTCGCCTCTCTTTGCAGCTGCATCTAAGTAGATTCAAAGCTATTGGGTTTCTACCAAGACACATGGTTAACATTTGAGATTTAGTGCTTGCTTGTCATTTAGGGAACTGCTCTTAGAAGGAGAATGAAACTGTCACAGGAGAAGACACAGGAAGAAAAGACAATACTAAATACAGCTTAACACGACATCTCCTCCTCGGAGCTTATAACAAATCAAAGTCATATTTCGTTGGCATCAAGGGCAAGGGACTTACAGCGCTGGAGGGGTGCTGCCCCTTTAAAAGGTGAAGGAAAAGCAAGGAAGAGGAGATTTCAAAAACATGGATCAGTGTGAAACCTCACATGCTTAGGAATCAAGTCGATGCAGGCAGGCTGAAGCAACTTTGCTGTGAAAGTGCTGCATGTTTACAAGGAGATACCTAGCAAATAGAAGTAATCTATCCGTTAGATTACTATTGGAGCAGTGGTGTGGCAGCTGCTTTTCTCATGGCACGTCTGTTAGTGCCTATGTGAGAACAGCAGCAGCCTTCTTATTATATCGCTACTATTTATTGCTCACAGCCAGGGATGTGGATCAAGACATTGCCCCCAAGTTCCGCGTCTCTGGTTGCGAGTCCTTATCTATTGAATGGGGAAAACGGGGTTTAGATCTGAATAAAATTGGACTTGTCGTAAAAGGCTCCAAGTCTCGAGTCGAGTCTTTTACAATTGCCGAGTCAAGTCATTGACGCGACTTGAATCTGAGTCAATAAACTCAAGTCTACATCACTGCTCACAACTCACTCAAAAGGCCCAGGGCAGAAAAACGTAGATACAGTAGGTGTGATAACAAGGCCTACTTATCAGAGGATGCTCCGGTGCATCTGGGTCCAGGACTGTTCAGGTCTCTGATGCAAATAGTAACTGTTTCTTCTGGTTCCTCATACTGCCAGTCTTATCCTGAGGCCTCCTGGGCATGTCTCTTACAGAGGAAGTACACACACAGCTGTAACATTTCAGGGCCCCACCACCACATGGATGGGACCAACCATGCAGGTCTTTATCACAGAATCACCGACCAGCCAGGAACAGGTCAGTGATAGGTCTAGATCAGTGATAAGTGTCCAAGTGATTAGCCCTGCCCTGGGATGGCAGATATTTATACACTATAACAGTACCATGGGAAAAGCACCTAAATCACAGGTCGGCATCAATGAGCAGCTGCTGAGGGCACATGGCCTACAGAAAGGCCCACTGCCTGTTCCTGAGACCACCCCTGCCTTGTGAAGTGGTGGGAGTGACTCTTTCAGCTGAGACGGTCACTTCCATCACCATTTCCTCTTTCTCATTCCAAGCACGAATGGAAACTTCCCCCCCCCCCCAGCAGCCCCTGCCAGGTTGCAAGGGCTGAGGGGGCAGAAGCGTCCATGGGCAAAGCTTGGAGGAAGCAGGGAGGGAATAATTCTCTGCCAAGAGAGTTGCACTGTCATTGCCTTCTCTCATACCCCATCTGCCAAGGTAAGACACACCAGATACTTTACAGGGGCTCAGCCAGGCAGGAAGCAGCTCCAAGGAGGGTAGTTCCCCAAGGACCCTGGCAACCCCCTGGCTGCAATATCTGAAGGGCTCCATACAGTGTTGTAATAAAAGAAACCCTGCTGCACCAAGAAAGACAGAAAGAATTACAGTAAGGATAACAGCTAGTTCAGATCAGCCCATTAGAAGCCATAAGTTAAATGCTGATCATTTATCTGGACAACTGGAAGTGAAATCCGCAAACTATTTCCATTACCATTAGCATATGTTTGCAGGGCAGGGGGATAAGAATACCAGATGGAACAACTCCAGAAGGTGTAAGTCTGTCTAGGTGGGATGACTGCCAAAAGGAGGCCCATTTGCAGGCCTCCTCCTTTAGACAATATGCATTCTGTGTGTGTCTGGGTTGGGTTTTTTCCTTCTGCTTTAACCATATTTTGTGAGTCAGGTTAGCCTTCTTCTAAAGTGACAAGGATCAAATAACTCAATGAGAAAAGCTCCCCAATCACTTAACTGTATGAGGAAAACTCCCAAATTCCTGCTTCAGTCTGTAATGTCAATTAGCTTTCATTAATCAGTGACAACCAATCCTACTATACCAATACGCAGCCAATTGCTCATGTACAAGTTCAAAGCACAAGCCGTAAATCCTTAATGACTTGGAACTTGACACCACTGAAGCTGTTGCACTACAAAGTCCCTTCAGGTGAGCACCGTTTCAAGCAACCAAGCGGCTGCATGGTGATAGTTTTTAAGCGGCTAGTACGGAATCTGCTCAATATGGGAAGTTGTTCGCATGTCAGATCAGTTGTTCTTAACTTTTTTGGGGTCACAGGCCCCTTTGAGAATCGATGAAAGCTATGGACCCCCTCAAACCATGCTTCTTGTTGTCAAGATTTACAATAGCCTGAGGGCTAGACATTCTGCGTGATGAGCCACTGTGTGCTACTAGCACCCCAGGTGGAACAGTTGACATAACCATTTTAATTCATCCACCTTTCCAAAATGAGAACCAGAATAGCATAGGTGGCTGGATTTTGATCTGGGAAAACCTGGGTTGAAGTCCCAACTATGCAACAGATTAATTATGCATCCTTAGGCAAGCACTCTCACTGTCTCTCACATTTCCCAATCTGTGAAATGGATACAGCCATGACATACAACTGAGGGCTAAACACAATGTACTGTAGTAAAACACTTCATCAATACAAAGTGCTGGGTGTACAATATACGTGATAAACAGTGATATTCATAACAGTAGCATGCATGTTAAATGGTGGCAGATGCTGGTCACACAATGAACAGGAGTAACATGGTTTCTTTTCACTCATAAGTATTTATTCTAATATTATATGTCATCAAAAGATTCCACAGCAGATTACAAGTAAAAACAAAACAACAATCAACCCTTTGGAAAAAAAAATCAGGAGTCTGGTGGGGGTCACCCCTGGACCCACCTTTCCTCCTGGATGCTCAGGTGGGGGCTATGGACAGAAGTGCCTTTCCCAACTGTGGCAGTTGTACCCATTCCAAGGGAAAGCAGGCCCGGCCATACTTACGCATGCCTCAGTTACATCAAGGTTGAATTACTGAAATGTGCTGTTCATAGGTCTGCCATGAAAAAAGGTCAGAATCTTAAGCTGATTGAAAACCGCCCTGTGCAACACCATAAGGACTTTGCGACATTGTAACTAGTGTTACAATGTCACAAAGGGCCTGATAGGATTGGACTGTAAACCAATTAGGACCGAGATAGCTAAAGGACCATCTCCTTCTACACGTAACTTCCTGTCCTCTTCCTATATACCTGTGGGATATATTTTTGTATATCCCACCACCATCAGTTGTACAGTTGGTGGGAATGCATTAGACAACTTTTTTTGCACTCATGCTCAGGTACTGACATTCTCCTGGCTCCCTCTCTGAGAACTTTTAGGTGTCACCTAAAGACCCATTTGTTCTATCAAGTGTTTGATGTGATGGATGTACGATTTGTTTTCTTTTTCTGTTCCCAGTTTTACATGAGCAGGCCACCAGCTGCTGCATTGATTATTGTACTGCGTTGCTTTGGCTTTCATTTCTTCACCATTGTTTTTATGATGTTCTATTTTAATATACCCGAAAGAAGGAAAAACTCAAAATTGCAACCCTTTGCTACTCAGTGTATTCACTTGAGACTCTAAATGAGTGAAATAAAACATTCCCCACTGAGTTAAAGATAAGAGGATAAGTACTTTCTTGTAACTCCTCCACTTCAAGTACATAACCATTAATGTTTTTGTGTCTTAAGACACACACACTCCAAGAAGTATTTGAATTTTGATCATTCAAAATGTTATTACAGGTTGTTGTTTTTTATTGTAAAGACATCATATATAATATTTCATTCTAGAGTCAGTGGTCAGAATCCAAAGAACTACTTAAGTTCACACTTGTTCTAGAATAAATGCTAAATTGTCATATACAGGATCCGTTTCATTCATTCCAAGCTGAGCTCAATAGCCACAAACAAGTCTCAAGGCAGCAGGGATTTCAGTATTTGGGATTGCCAGTTTCAGTATTTGGGACTGCCAGTTTCAATTCCCTCAGTCAACCATAGTGGGGGGGGGGGGGAGAGAGAGAGAGAGAGCAGTAAGAAAACTGACAAGATAAGACTGGAGAGTTTATACACATCCTGGCCAAAAGAATTCCAGAATCAAATAGGGCTTCTTTAAACTCAGAACCCTAATCATACACTGACCGAGTAGCAAGAGGAAAACATGATCAGAAACATAAAACACACATGGACTCTCTTCATTATTCCACTGGAGCTCCATCATGAGGGAGGGGAGGGAGAGAGTGGAGATTTGTTCTCTCTCCCAAAAATACGTTTATTTGCCATTCCATTTTGACTTTAATTTCAGTACACTGTGTTTCTCCGAGTCAGATCTGTGCATGCATATTTTCCCCTTGTACAAAACCCCCCAGCCCTTTCATTTCCATTCAGGGTTTTAATTCCAGCATTGTTTTGCTGAGTCTTTGGAGAGCTTGAATCATGCAATTTCCCCCCAATCTGAACCCATTCCACACTTTCTTCCTTACACCCTGATATTACTCTGGGTTTCTGAGATTGCATTTGTGATGGGGCCCTTTCATGACTTTTTGTTGAAGCTCTTTATTTGGAGTCCTTTCCAGTACTGATCCGCCACTGCATCCCATTTATTTATTTTTCCAAGGTATTGGAGGGTTTTTTTTTAAATGGAGCTTGCCTTTGCTTTAGCCAGAGCATTTCATTTGAAATCTCCTGTCCCAAAACTGGATCTATCACCCCCATTTGTATCCCCCCTTTTCCCCCAGCAGATTTAGGGCTTGAGTAGTGTTTGCTGGGATGCATGAAATTATTTTTATGAAGCAATTTATTTGCAGAAATGTAGAGTGCACAAATTCAACTGACCTAACGCCACATTATTCCAATATATTTTTCTCTACCATTAGCAGTTAAGCTGATACCCTTTTCAATGTGCTCTAAAGTGTTATCCTATAGTCCTATCTGTCTGAAAATCAGCATGTATGGTTCTTTGGAGGAGTCCTAAAATGCCTGTGAATGTCATGGTGATTGGCATAAAAGTCAAATATTTGGAGACAGGAGAGGTGGAGCTGTTCCATTAGAATCTTATAGGAGGCATGCCCTTTTTAATGTTGTCTAAAATGGTTCCCTGTGGAACTGTTGGTCTGAAATTTGGCAGGTATGATCACTGCACTTTTCATGAGTATTGGCTGAAACTGGAAAAGCATTAATTTTTAGACAGGGGAAATGGAGGTGGTTCTCACATGGAAACCAATGAGTACACATTGATGAAAACAGGTGTATTTTGAGAGGACACAAATGAGATTTCCACACACACAAACCCAAACAAAATCTTTAGCCATGAAAATTGATAGACACACAAAACAGCCCAATCCTAACCAGGCCACAGAGGGAACAGCGTTGAGCCCAGCGCCAAATCCTGTGCACCCGGACTACCAGATGGAGGTCTCAAAGTAAAGAGTTACCCCATGTAAAGCCCCAGCCTCACGGGTCTCCTCGGATCCAAGTCAGCTATTTAGCTGGCACAGACCCGGGGAGCCCCATGTCAGGGCTTGTGGCCTGGGAGAAGGATAGGATACGCCGTCCGACGAGGACGTTGGTCCCACCCCCCCAGGCCCAATCTGCTGACCCCCTGCCCTCCCCCACCCCGTTATGTCCACTCCCCACACCCTCCCCCAGCTCCTTTGCCCTCCAACGGCATACTTACACGCTCCCCACGCTGGTTGCTGGCTCCAGCAGTGGCAGGACAGTGCAGGCCTTCCCACCAGTGCCTCCTCTTCATGAGTCTTTGCAAGTGTACTTTACAGCACATTTGCAACACTCAACGCCAATGCCAGGCCACAGCGCCATCACCTGCAAACCGAAGGATTGCACAAAAAAAAGTTATTGTTTTACCCTGTTCCACACCTCAACATGCACAAGCTTTGTGTGACTTTTTCAATTACCGTATTGACCTGAGTATAAGACTCACTTTTGTCCCCTAAGGCAAGTCTTTAAAGTAGGGGTGCGACCTACAATCAAAGTCTAGCATTTTCTGCCTAGAGTTTTCTGCAAAGCATCTCTTTTTCAAGCCTCTCCAAGTCTCTTTCAAAGGTAAAACACAGTTTCTTTTTTAAACTGCAAAGCTCTGTGTTTTCAGCTCCTAATTACTTGCTAAATGGCCATGATCTCTCTAGCAACCTCTAGCCTTAGAGGCATTTGAAAAAAGTAACCCTTAAGTTCCAGCCCCAGGACTCTGTGGAAACTAAGATATTTATTGATCCTGCAGTTTGAAAGTTGAGAGCAAGAGCTCCTGCATAGGCTTACCATATCCAAAGGTGGACAGAGTGCCAACCTTTAGGCTGCACTCCTATGCACACTTTCCTGGGAGTAAGCCCCATTGAATGCAATGGGACTTACTTCTGAGTAGACATGCATAGGATTGTGCTGTTAACCATTGAAATTTGGGCAGGTGCAGCTCATCATCATGGAAGGGTGCAACAAGCTGCACCTGCCCAAATTCCAAAGGTTAAATGTAGGCACTCTATCCCCCTTTAGATCTGGGAAGGCTACTTATACTAGGGTGCTCAGATTCAATAAGGGACAGGGTGCCTATGCCTTTAACTGTACTAAAGCTGTACTGTTTTACTGTTCTAAAAGGTAAAGGTATCCCCTGACAATTAAGTCCAGTCTAGGGTGTGGTGCTCATCTCCATTTCAAAGCAGAAGAGCCAGCGTTGTCCGAAGACGCCTCCGTGGTCATGTGGCCGGCATGACTCTCCTTGCCGCAGCGTGTAGCATGCAGCTGGAACACAGAGCGCTGTTTACTGTACTAATGTGTATATTTTCTTTAAGTTAAAAAAGTTAAAAATGTTTTTTTTAAAAAATAGCACCAAACTTTAAGGGTGTGGCTTATAATCAGGAGCGTCGTATACTCGGGGCAATACGGTATTTAAACAATTTATACTCCGTCTTTGTCCCAAAGGCAAGAGTTTTTTAAAAATCTTTTTTCTCTAAACAGCAAAGGCTGTCCACACCCTACCATGTCCTTTTGAGTATTTCCTCAGTTTCAAAACCAACTTCAAAATGCAGTATGGTAAGAAAGGAAGAGATCACCTTGTGAGTAAATCAGTTCTAAAGTGTCTATAGGATCTTTTCTTGCATTCTTCTGACCATTATGTTTCAGTGGATAAAGTACTGGGTGTGAATATAGGTTTCAATCAGAACTAAGTTACTGACCCTTGGAGCAGGCTTGGGAAAATCATTACTTCTCTGCCTCAGCTTCCTGTCTATGCAATAAAAGAGAAAGAGAGAGACCTAACTCACAAGGTTATTGCAGTCGACGATAACATTCCAAAGCATTTTGCAAATTAAAATAACTTTTTAAGCAAGAATGGTCATAATACTGAGCATCAATGGTCATCAAAACACTGGGAGGAGAAGATGAAACGAAGCAAATAAGAATCCACCACTTCATCTCCCAAGGTGAGTTAGTGGGGAGCACACATTATTAACCAGGGTGATTCATGCCTTTAGTCAGATACAGATAACAATGTCATTTCCGAATCATTGTAGCACAGCATGGACCATTTAGTTCACCAGGGGTGGTTGGTACCCACTGTGACAGATGCCGAAACCTTGTACAAGTAGAGCTCATCAAGCTCTGGAACAGATACGCCAACAAGGCCATAAAGGTTTTCAAATCTCAATACGAGTGTCTTGTTCGGATAGGAAACGCTGAGTCATTATGAATCACTCAGCAAAGGCTGCAACCCAATGTAAAAATGAGACCATAAACTGTCTTGTGACCTTTGGATGGAGGCCACGCTGAAACAACGTATATCTGTCACACTATATTAGGATGCTCGTTATGTAAAAATGTTTCCACTCAGTAACACTATGAGCCAGCCAACCAATTCTTCTTGTAACAGTTGGGTGTTCTCGTATTCTGCAATACTCTCTTTTTCATGTATAGGGCAAGAAGGGATTCTGTCCGCATAGACCAGTGGTTCTCAAATGTTTTAGCACCGGGACCCACTTTTTAAAATGACACACTATCGGGACGGAACTAGCTTTCCAAGACGCTCAAACATTTATCTCCCTATATTTACACAAGCTCAGCTCCTTGCAAACTGAAGGAGCTCAGCTCTAAAGGGCAATTAGCAGCTATCTGATTTTTGAATAAGCCTCAGGGCTTGTGGCAATTACTTTGCTGATCTTTCCATCACCTGGGACCCACCAGAAATTCACAGTTTGAGAAACACTGGCATAGACAATCATAAAGTAGTGGCTTAGTCTGTCTACATTCTGGGAGCCTAAGTGAGGGAGAGCAGGGTTGGAGAGGAAAATACCGGTAGCTCAAAATGACCACCACCACTAAAGGAGTTTTGATAACTTTGCCCTTCACTTGTATACAATGTGAATACACTTCACTCAGAGGCGTTTCTACGGTAGGGGCCCTACCGTAAGTTGCGCCCCGTGCTAGTACCGTGTTTACAAACCAGAATGAGGAAGCCCCGCCCCCTCGCTGTTGGAGCCATTCCGCGCAGCGAAGGCGAACGGGCAGGGAGTCTCCGACAGCGAGGGGGCGGGGCCTCCTTGCTTCGGTTTGTAAACACGGTACTAGCACGGGGCGCAACTTACGGTAGGGCCCCTACCGTAGAAATGCCTGTGTATATGTAGGATCCCCACTTGTATACAATGGTCTGTTACATTTCTTGCATTTTCTCTTGAGAATTGACAGCAAATGTTCCTCTTTAGCGTTTACCTCAGTCTCTCACACTTTTCTGTTGCTTTCTACAGCTCCACATTTCTCAAACAGCAACTACTGCTGGGGGAGGAGTTTCAGAATTTTTGATCAGCGTGTACTCAGCTTGCTAATACTTGTCTAGATGGAAAGGAAAGGAAACTCTAGAGACCTGTTTCTTTTCCTTCTTACACCATTGTGAAATATACGTAACCAAACTACATTCAGAGCTATTATCCTGGTGTGAAGCTGCTAAAGTAAAAGGGAAATTATGAAGAGCAACAACAAAAAACATTCTGGAATTGGGCACAAAAGCTACTGGGTAGGAAATTTTACCCTATTCAATACATATGTAGTCAAAGAGCTTCACAGGTGTTGTCCCAGTAATCTTCACAACAGTCCTTTAAGGTAGATCCATATTATTACAGATGAGACTGAGGCAATAGTGGCTGAGTTCTTGGCTGAGGTGAGATTCCTAATTCATAGCTTTACACCATTAGTCACTACTTTATACCAAGTAATACATACAAATCAGTTCTCGTTATCCGCTAGGGTTAGGTTCCTGCAAAACCGAGTGGATACTGAATTAGCGGATACGAATCATAGAGCCTATGGGGAAAATGAAGTTAGGTTCCAGGGGACCCTCTTTACCAGGGGACTTCTATGGGCTGGATGATAGCCCAGGACTAAACTGGTTGCATTATTGTATGCTACTGTGGGAGCCCTGTTGTTGGTGCTCCTACACCAGAGTTTAACATCACATCTGAACACACCTATAGTTAGGCTTACCATCGTCCCAGAATTGAGGCAGGCTTTGGCCTAGTCCGGGCCCGAGCAACTACCAAGGATGCACTGCGGCTGGCCAACGGGGTTCCAGCTTTGGTCGCATCGTCGACTGGAGGTTCCGGAAGCCGGAAGTCCATTGGCCAGCTGCAGTGCATCCTTGGGAGTTGCTCAGACCCGGACTAGGCTGAAGCCTGCCTTGATTCCGGTGTAGTACACCATAAAGTAGTACTGGATTCCGGCTCTACGTTGTCCAATAACAGCACAGCAAACAGATAATAGAATTCAGGATAGATTTTATTCCATGGAACAAATGACCCCAGTGGAATCCGTTCCAAAAGACTGAGGCCCCGAACACGAGGCATACAAAGCTTTTATAGCAAATTAAACGTCATGCATAATCAACAATTTCTCCTCCTGTTTGCGGTGTTTTCTAGCCTATCACCTTCTCACCTCCGTATATGCTTATCTATGAAATAGTGTCCAGTAATGTCCAGTTTCACAAAGCATGGCTTGTTCATGGCTGAGTCTGCATAAGAGGGGTTGTACTTTCTGATTAGGGTTACATATGTGCGTACATGATCAGCACGTGCAAGGACACTTGCTTCTACGTGATTAGTGCTGGAATGCAAGAATTGGGGAGTAATACTTCTCACAGTTACAGGCCTCTACTTCAGAATCAGAGAGGAGCTTTACTTGTGATTAGGGTAGTGTTACCTAGTAGTATTGCAAAATCATAACCATAACCTAGGGTACCTCATTCCCCCCTTTCAAACGAAGAAGACCCATGGAGCGCGAAGACCCATGGATCTTCCTTTGTTTGACTATAATTCTCCATACATAGCTATCAGATGGGGCTGCATCTTCTGATCTACAACATTGCTCAAGGTAGAGTGAAAGACACGACAATAAATGGGAGTGCAGTTTGGTATAAAATACAAAAGGCAAAAGTGTGTTATCATTGCATCTTAGGCAGGTTCTCTCAATACTGTGTGAAAAAAGGCAGCTTCCTTATAGATATTCCCTTAGAAGAAGTGTTCTAATTTAATCACTGACGTCATTACACAGTGATCTTTACTTTGGGTCATTGGCAGATTTCTCAGCTGTTGAGAAGGCTGGCATAACACAAACCTTTTGTTATTCTCTATCTCTGTTGTCATTCTGCCAAGCTTCAGCAGTTAATATTCTGGTCTTGTTATTTTCATTCAAGAAATTTTCAATTTTCTATCTGTGTCTTAAGTTACAAGTAAGCATGAACAAACAAACTAAGCATGGACAGGTATGGGTTTGCCCAAACATACAGTTCTGCAGGCAACTTTCACAAAAACAAGAAATTGGTTTCCATATTTACAAAACAAAACAAGCATACATGTTTCTAATTGGGACGATGGTAAGCCTACCTATAGTCTGTAGCAGTAAAACCAACGAATTACACAACTCCTCTGCAATTTTTTTTTGCAAGGATCCTACCCCTTAAGCAGAACCTTGGCAGGCCGAAATTCAGCAGCCAAAGCTTTGCCTATCACTCACTGTATCTCCATGCCAAAAAAAGCTCATTCCCCTGCTAAATTCCTGCTTGGCATGGATTTCTAGAATAAGCACAAAGAGGGGTCTTTCCCATCCCTACGTGGAGATGGCACCAGTAACTGAACCTGGGACCTTTTCTGCATGCAACGCAGGAGGTCTCTTGAGTTACAGCCCTTCCCCAAGCTCAAAGCTTCCCAGTACCTTAAGAATAACGTGAGAATGGCCCCTATGGATAGGTTCAGGATGGCTGCAGAGAGCTCTGTGGACCAATAGTGTCAGGATGGCTGCGATGAGGTCTGGATGAAGGGAACACTTTTAGAATGGTGCAGAAAGGGCTGAAAAATGGCTGCCAAGAATGGCTTCAGGAGGCTACAGAGAGCTCTAGTTGGCCAAATAGGATGGCAGCCGAGAGGTCCTAATGCCCGCCAGATTCAGGGAAGACCCTTACAATGGGAGGGATAGGGTTGAAAATGGCCACCGTGAATCTCTTTAGGAGGTGTTCAGAGAGCTTTAGAGTGCCCGCAGATGCAGCAAACAGGTGCAGATAGTGAGAACAGACTGCGAATACAACGAGGTAGGTGGCAATCCTGCTCCCTGCGAATAAGCGAATTTGCAGATAGTGAGAACTGACTGTATCACCTTCATCCCCAGCCTCCTATGAAAAGGAATAACATGGAAAATGCTTAGAATTAATCGTATGAATCAGAGCAATATGGCAGGATCACTTCAGGCAGTGCCACTTAAACCAATGACTGTCCATCTGTCCAGGAAGTTCATAAGAAACTCATTGTCCGGGTCCGGGCCTCTCTGACGGACCCGGACTTCTCCTGCGGTCACCGGACGAAGCCAGCGGGGTCCTGAAACCAGCGCCAGCTCCCGAGGAAGCCCCCAATATCCCACCCGACAGCTGGGAGTAGGCCAGTCCTTGGCAGGATGTGGCCCCACTTACCTTGGAGTAGACCAGTCCTTGGCAGGATCCGGCCCCAGCCATCCTGAGGCAGAGGCAGCTCGACCGGCTACAGCTGAGCCAAGTAGGGAAGGAAGGGATTGGTGGGGTTGGTTGAAGGATTGGGGGCGGGGACAGCAGGGTGTGCCTCTCACAAGGGAGGGAGAACACAATAAAGAGCAGACCACAGCCGATGAGGAGCAGGGCAGTACTGGAGAGGTGGACTGGAGAACCGGAGCGACAGTCAGAACCAAACCCTCCAAGCCCAGCCTGGGAGAGGGATAAGGGTGCCTTAGTCAACCCCCCTCCCCAGGGCTATTTTGAGGCAATGGTTCTGCAGAGACCTTATCTGTGGTCCGGAAGGACCCCTTCTACACTTCAGGGCTGGAGCCCACACTTAGAGCCTACGAGACTGCCTTGGCTACACCCCTCCTGGGGTCCCCCAAGAGGCATCCCTTACATTTATATTGCCTCTCTTAATTCAAAATACAAGTGGTACATCTCTGTGGTGTCCTTTACAGTCGCGTCGCTACAACGCGCGACACCCCAGAGCAGGGTCGCGCGTCGCCCTTAAGGGGGAGGCTCCGCCCCCACGTGTGACATCACGCGCAGGAGCAGAGCGCCCTCCCCGCTCAGTTTTCGGCTCATTTTGGAGCCAAACGGACACAGGGGAGGGCGGGTGGGCCCGCCTCCAACTAAAAACTGTAAGTGGGGGGGGATCGCACGTCACCCCTATACGTGCGACGCCCCCCGGCAGCCTCCCCCTGTCGATGCCAGTGGTCCTTTATAGTTTCCACAGGCCTCAAAAGGCCTATAAAATATTGCTAAAAGGGACCCTCCTCCCTACCAAGTCCCCACATTAGAGGTATTTTAACAGCATATATTGGTGCTTCCTAGATCAGCTGCCTGCCTAGTTTCCAGCAGCATAATGTCTGTATGCATTTTAAAAGTGCCCTTTGGATGCATGCCTATATATTTGTGAGTAGGAAGCCATTTAGGCCAGCGGGTGGCGCAGCGGGTTAAACCGCTGAAACATAAGCTGTCGATCGAAAGGTCGGCAGTTCGATTCCCGCGACGGGGTGAGCGCTCGTTGCTTGGCCAGCTCCTGCCAACCTAGCAGTTCCAAAGCATGTTAATGCGAGTAGATAAATAGGTACCGCTTGCGGGAAGGTAAACAGCGCTCCGTGTTCCAGCTGCATGCTACGCGCTGCGGCAAGGAGAGTCATGCCGGCCACATGACCATAGAGGCGTCTTCGGACAACGCTGGCTCTTCGGCTTTGAAATGGAGATGAGCACCACACCCTAGAGTCGGACACGACTGGACTTAATTGTCAGGGGATACCTTTACCTTTTAGGAAGCCATTTATATATATCAGAACTCCACAGACTTATGTTCATAGTCTAGATAGAATACATGTGGTACACAGAGCTGGTGTAGCATAGTGGCTAATGGTGCAATCCTGTGTAAAGATGTGCGGTCGCCCTAAAGGGCTGACTGCTGTATCCTAAACCCATTTTGGCCTGCCCTAGCGCTGCTAGAGCGCACCTCAGGAAAAGGGGACATTCATCCCCTTCCCCAGGTGTAAGCAAGCCTGGGGCCTATGGGCCTCCTCGAATGCATGTGAGGTCATTGGCAACAAGGTCCAGGTGGCCACCATGATATGGAACATCATTCACCAACTGAGGCTGATGTGCCAGCCCCTGCCTTTCCTCCTGCACAGGTATGTATGTATGTATGTATGTATGTATGTATGTATGTATGCATGCATGCATGCATGCATGCATGCTGGCCAGTGTTATTCTTTGGCAATCTCTGTTATATTACTGCAATGTGCCTTGGAAGACTGTCCAGAAACTGCAGTTAGTTCCACAGAGAACCACCAGAATGTGAGAGACACATCTCACCAGTGCTTTAACAACTTGCACACAATTTGGGACTAGAGCACCTGAAGGACTGCCTTGTTCAAAATGAGCCTGTGGTTGCATAGCAACCAACTTTGGTGGCCTGTCACCAGGAGGTGAGGTGGGCAGTTAGGGGGGAAGGAGGACCTTCTTGGTGGTGACACCCTATTTGTGGAATATTCTCCCCAAGGAGATTCACATGGCAACTATTCTGATGTCTTTTTGGCACCAGCTGAAGGCCTTTTCTGAATTTTCCTTTTTTTTTTTTTTGTCATCTTACAGCCAGGATGGTGTAGTGGTTTGGGAGTCGGACTTAGACCTGGAAGATCCAGGTTCAAATCCCCGCTCAGCCACGAAGCTTCCTGGGCCAGTCACTATCTCTCAGCCCCACCTACCTCACAGGGTTGTTGTGAGGACTAAAGGAGGGGAGGAAATATGTACACCACTTTGAGCTCCTTGGAGGAAGGGCGGTATAAAAAAAAAGTGAAATAACTGTTAGCCATGGTTTTATGCTGCTCTATATGTTGCTGTTTTCTTCCATATGTATTTTTTAAAATCGTTATTTTTAACTCGCAAATTGCTCCAGTAGCATGCTTGCTGAGGAGCAGTATATACACCTTTTTGAACAAATAAACAAATAAAAATCTAACTAATGACAGAGAGGTGCCTGAAATATGTAATCACCCCCTCCCGTACAATTCCTGCATGTTCATTATCATCCACAATCCCCTAATATCACTAGAACATTGAAAAGAAATGTAAGTATGATTCATTAACTCTTGCAGGGAACCCTAAGCCACCCTGCCACCCCATTAAACTTGGCTGAAAACCTGTTCCCATACTGTTCAGCACGACTCTAACTTACTCAAAAGAGAAATGCCTTTAAATCAAGGGAATGCAAACACGTCCGTCACCCCAATGTCAAGCACGTTGGAGCTGTGCAGCCCACATAGGTGTTGCCACCAGCCAGCCAAGTACAGGCCGTCCTCCTCCCACTCAGGAATTTTAAAAGGGTGCCTGTGAGGAAGCCTCCCTTTCGGAGCTGCCCACACCAAAAACAAGAGTCTTTCTTGGAAAAAGCCATTAATCACATTCAGCTCTTTGAACCTGAAGAAAGAGAAAAACATCCCTGGATAAATGATAAATATAGCTGAGGAAAAAACACACAGACACCTGGTTTTAAGCTTCAGCTAGGAGAAAGCTTGTTTTGTTGTTCGACAGATTGTCACCAGGGCTTAGGCGTTTGCCACATAAAGCCATGGTATGTAAGAGCCCTAAATGTATGTAAGAGGGAAGCACGCTGTGGCTTTTTATTCCAGATAATAGCGGGGGGGAGGGGGAATCAGAGAAAGACCCTTCCATCACCTCGTCTCCTGAAACTTTCCCCCCCCCTCCCAGACATGCAACCCTAAAGAAAAGAGCACGTGCAAATTCTTCAGAAGCTAATGTATCATGGGTGAAATCAATTCGGCCCCCTCAGAATTTCAAAGAGACTTGATCAGCTCTCAGAATCCTACCCATTGTATGGGAGGGGGTTATTACATACTTCAAACACCTCTCTGTCATTAATTGCATGACGGAGGTGGGGAGGTGGCGGGAGGGGTAGATCTGGCGGGAATGGTGCGTGCTGGATCCTATCCCTTCTTTTAACAACCTTTCTGCCCCTTTCTTCTCCTCAGACTTGCACTGGCTAAAGAACTGGTGCAGGTCTGAGGAGACCCATTGCGGAGCAAGAGGCTTACAGAAAGGTAAGAGGAAATAATTCCCTTTTCCCCTCTGAAGATTCTCTATCTCTCCCCCCTCCCGTACAGTGTGCTCCTTTTTGGTGCAGATGCATCAGTGGGGGGGGGGGGATAGAATTGGGTTGTGAGACTGCAATTCTATATACACTTACCCGAGAGTAAGCCCCACTGAAGACAAACTTCCAAGTAAACGTGCATGGGATTGCACAGTTAGTATGGTTCTATTGTTACTGCAGAGAATTCCTTAGAAATGCAGATTGCTAATTCATAGCCAGGATGGTCAGCTGATGTGTTATCATGTGGGTTAGGAGATGGTCTCTTGATCACTGAAGATCTCCCAAAAGTTTTGAAAGCAACTAGACATCAGAGCTTGGAGAAGGTTAGGACATGTTTGCAAATGCACATTATCATCACCATTAAGAAACTGATTGCTGGGGATGCAGTGACTGAACATAAGCATTCTTTATTCAAGTTCTAGCTCTCGACATGGCCATCTGGATGCAGTCGTGCTGAAACCCGGCTACCTGATTTTGAAAGACACATGGAGACATGTTTTTGTATAC
Source organism: Plestiodon gilberti rubricaudatus (assembly GCA_026170595.1). Taxonomy (NCBI): domain Eukaryota; kingdom Metazoa; phylum Chordata; class Lepidosauria; order Squamata; family Scincidae; genus Plestiodon; species Plestiodon gilberti. Next base: position 47,856,303 of record JANXHW010000002.1, read on the forward strand.
ATTCTGGAATCTAAATTGTGCCTCCAACTTCTGTGTGGCTCTGAAATCTGGGGGTTTATTTATTTATTTATTTAAAGAATTTGTACCCCACCTTTCTCCCGAGGGCACTCAAGGCGGCTTCCAACACATTAAAATACATATATACACATTTAAAAATTAATTAAAACAATTTAAGTTAAAATTGTTAACTGTTTCACTTAACACTTAAAATTGTTAAGTGTTTCACTACAGGATGAGACCAGACACCTTTCAAGACAACATCCCTAGGCTAGAAAGAGCCTCAGTGTTTCAAAAGAAACCCTTCCCACTTAAGAGGACAGAAATGGAAACCTTCCCTCTTTAATGGAAATGCACCCTTGTATTTTTCAACAGTTGGCTCAATTTAGCTATAGAAATCACTGAAGTGACTTATTTTTGCCTAAAAATATGCTAGGTTTTATTTTACCACTGAGCTAATGCAGTTTTTTCTAATACATTTGAATAGCAGTTGTGAAGTGTGTGTGTGTGTGTGTGTGTGTGTGTGTGTGTGTGTGTGTGTGTGTGTGTGTGTTTTGTTAAATAGCTCAACCACCCTGAATCCTTTGCCTGCTGACAGAGATGAACTGGGAAGAAACAAAGAGAAAGAGAGGGAGAGAGGTAAGTCATGCAGCGCCTCTGTGCCCTCTCCGAATTGCTGTTCATCACTCATTCTTTCAGCGGCTCACTTGCTCCTTTTCTGAGGGAGGTACCACCGCCTAATGAAACAATTAAGGTCTGACAGTTTAAATATGCTCTTCCATTCTTTTCAGGCATAAGTGCCAGCCGTCAAGACAAACTATCCCCACTGCTTCGCTATCAGCACAGTCATTGCTAGCCCAAGATAGAGTGCCCTAAAAATAAAAGCCATTCTCTATGTGGAACTTCATCAAGTCAGGTCATGTCAGGCCTTCGGGGCAAACTGTGCTGGAACTCATTTTATTATTCTATTTTTAAACACCAATTCCTTGATCCTTCATTGCATCTTACATAGCACCCACAAGCTTACTCGGTGCATTCAAGGGTTTGATAACAACAGGAGAGGCTTACTCAGGTTGTTTCATGTCTTCTTATCAATGAGGGTGGTATGTTTAGCTGAGAATGAGGAAGAGCTTGTGATGGCTTGTGTATGTCATGCCAGAAGTCCAAAGTTCACGACTCCGAGAACAAACCACATTTCAAACGTACATGATCGGACCGAATGCATCTTTTCGCTTCCAGAAGCTTATCATGAAACGTACTCACTGATCTGAAGTTTACAAGTGAATGGAGGGTGATGGTAAGAGTCCCACTTAGAATCACTATAGTTACGTGAGTAGCCAAAGCCCACCAATGAGAAAGGGGACAACAATCAAGAATACTAACAAATGTGAATATTACACCACTGCTGAAATAGTATGCATATTCAATTCCTTTCTATATATTCTCCCCTCCCATGTGTTCACCAAATAAATGGAGGGGGGAAGTGGGACTGCACCTGCCAGCCCCATCCCTGATGTCAGCACATCCATCAGCCCTGCCCGTGCTCCGTGGAGAGTCTGAAAGGGATGCCTCCAATGTGTACAGCTGTATGCCATACATCACCACTCTTCTCCTGCTGGCACTTTTAAAGGGACATCATGACAAACAATGTGCATATGCACACCTGCAAGCGCAGCAGAAGTTGCAAACTCAATCAGAAGCTTTCCGTTGATGATCAAAAACTCATTGCGTGGTAAAATGGCATGTGGTGGCTACTGAAAAAGACTCACACTCATTGCCCCTTGTCTTTGCCATGCAGCCTGGTCATTGGTCCACCTGTGATGAAATGAATCAGAAACTTTGTACTGAACTTAAGAACATCAAAAGAGCCCTGCTGGATCAGGACAAAGGTTCATCCTGCTTCTCGCAGTGGCCAACCAGATGCCTCTGCGAGATATAGGAAATATAGCCCTCTCTCCCATTGCTCCCCAGCAACTGGTATTCAGAGGCATTATTTAAAATAGTTTTACGCACACGCACACACACACGCACACGCACACGCACACACAAATGGAAACAACCAGAAAATAAGGAGGGAAAGCCAAACAGAAAAATGTTTCCAGCCCCTTTCGGAAAGCAGATAGGGAGGGTGTTGATCTTAATTCAAATGGTTCCCCCCCCCTAATTGTTTGTAACATGTAGCCATCATGATTAGTAGTCAGTGATGGACATGTTCTCCATGAATTTCTCTGACCCCTGTGAAATCTATCTCAGCTCATCACATAAGTGGCTGACCCAGCTATGCAAAGTATTCATGCAACTGTTCCACATGGGGCTCTTGACAGTGCCTCTTGAAAGGTTGGTGTGAATTGACCACCTACCAAAGACCATTAAAAGAGTTGTGCATCAACTCTGAGCAAATACCAGCACACATCTCAGTTGCATTTTATAGCTGTCGATTGTTGGTCCTTTATTCCAACAACTGAAACTTCTACTTACAGTTTGCATAGAGGTTGAATGCAGAAATGCCTAAACACAGGGTACTACAGAAGTCCTTTATTATTTTTTTTAAGGGCAAAACATATTGTCGGCTCGTGTGTTGCCTCCTTGTCCACTACACCTTCTCCCTGAGGTGTTAGATCAAAGGTTGTGAGGGTTTCTTTTCAAAATGTGTCAGCTGTTAAAGAATCCTGTGCCTGCAGCGTTGATGTTGGTATTTCATCCATTGTTGACAAGAGGACTGAAGCAATCTCAGAACAGATGAAAGATGGGAGAATGGTGCCATTGATCTTGTTAGTACTTGTGCTCATGAAATACAGTTATGAAGAATAATAAGGGCATGGTCAGTATTCAGCATGGACATGTTAAATAATTACAGATCCCAGGCAGATCGGCGCGTCAGTCATAAACCAATAGCTTTGTGGGGAAAAAAGATGAACTAGTGGATTTAAATGTTGTACTATATTTAAGTTTTCATGGCCACAGGATCATATGGTTAGTCTAGTGTTTAATAACTGGGCAGCTTTCCCAGGGATGGGTTATGGGGGACCATTGGGGTACATTCGAGAGGATTTGACCCACTGTTACTCACCTAAGTAGGTGTGGCTGTCCAACAAACTTAGATGCTAAGCGGGGGATTGTAGGGTGGAAATAATGTGTTGGAAGATTGTTGCCCCCCTGTACATATGATATTTATTAATTATTATTATTATTATTATTATTATTATTATTATTATTATTATTATTATTATTTATATACAGCTTTTCAACAAAAAGACACCATCAGCCCAAGCCACTCCCAGGGCACCTGAGGCAGAGTGTTGCCACGCATGCCCTTGTTTTTGTACCTGCATACTCCTTTCCTTCCATTACTGCCACTGCCTCCTTTTCCCGCTAGAGCTGAAAGTGGAACAGGTAGTGGGTGGGGGAAAGAATGGTGCCCTAGAGCAGGAGTTTGCAACCCCTTCCTGACCGAGTACCACCTCCGGCTCCACTCTCCTGCTGCATACTACTGGAAGTGACTGGCAATATCATCGCCAGTTACTTCCAGGTTTTCAGAGGCCAGAAAACACAGGTAGGAGGCTCTGGGCAGGTGGGAGGGCCCTTCTCAGCATTCCAGATAGGCGCAACCAAAGGCAGGATCCTCTTGGGAGCAAAAATGCACCGCCGAAAGCGCTGCGTTGGAGCGAGATTCTGGTGGTCTGAATACCACCAACAGTCAGCCGAAATACCTCTGGTGGTACTAGTACCATGGGTTGAGAACCCCCTGCCCTAGAGTATCTCTCAGAAGATGCTATAGGCTACCACTCTTCTTCCCCGCATACTTTCTCTTCAACTCTCCTCTTGCTTTGAAAAAAATGCTCTAGTGGGAAGTGGGAAGAAAAGGTGGCAGAGGCAACTGTATGGCCTGCAAGGTGGACTGCAGACTTGGCTTAAGAAGCAGTGAATGGACACGGTGCAACCCTGAGAATCTGTCACCAAGGCAGCGGCTGCACCAGGTCTCATTAGCCACTCCGTTGCTAGGTCCAATCGAATAAACACTTTTGATTACAACAGTTATCCAAGAGAACCTTCTAATGATGTTGGGAAACACCAGAGTGCAGCCCAGGTTAATGTAACAGAATGAAAATGTCCAAGGTACTGTTTTTACAAGCATCCCCCCCCCCCCGCAACTTTCTGCCTCTAATAAAGGTGACAAATTACATGCACGTACAGCCTGCAAAGCTTTCTTCTATCATCATTAGTTGAAACATGTTTAGAAACTTCATAGGATGGGATGGAATCTTCAGTGCAATGTGCCTTTTTACTGGATGCCATGGAAAGGAATGGGAAAGATGGCTCCATGCAGAAGTTTTGAATGTGTCATTTCCCTTGAATATAGGCACTGACCCGGTTTCTTCAAGCTTGCAGTTTTAGGTTCAAATCTTAGAAATGTACGTTGTAAACAATAGCAGTAGCGGGTACACAAAAACGGTAGCTAGCAGTCCTCCAACTTTTAACCCCAGAGTAATTTCACCTTAAGAAACTATTCTGGGACAATCGTCTTAAAATTACCATTCTGCATACCAATATGGAAGGTTTCCCAGTGTGGGATCTTTACCAGGCAGAAGGGGGGGGGGGGAGAACTGGCCTCAGATATTTGTTGCACCACTGCACTGTCATCAGGGCAAAAGGAATTACTAACAAATATTGGTGCAGCCTCTTCTTTCTGTCTCTCTGTCTCTGTCTTTCTCTCTCTGAATCCAGGAGGATTCCGCTTGCCAGGACTATGTTGATTGAGATAGGTTGATTATGCATGGATCCTTTTCTCCGACTTTGTTCCCATGTGTCCTTGCTTCCTGGCTGGCTTTTTTCAGGCCTGATGACTGCCTAATCTGGTAAGGGTTTCGAATTGTCACTTTGTCTTTACAGTGGTCACAAATTATATTTGTTTAACTCAGCCCCATTTACTTTTAATACATCCACATTCCTTTTCAGACTGCCAGCCATCACAAAAGACTTTGTCTCCTTAAATGGGGAAAACGAGAGCAGTGACAAATTAAACAGGCTCTAATTTAAGGGATGTTGGAATTATATTCTACACTGTTTTAAACTCCTCCATTACCACAGCTCTTTGCCTGCTGTGTTCTTCTGAAGCAAACAATATTACATCTTAGACACGGGTTTCCTACAAATCATACAAGACACCCAGCATATGAGCTTGATTGCTTTGAAACGGGTACAAATATAGCCACTGAACTCTGACAATGAAATATGTTATGCAAATTATAATTGTACAATTGTTCCTTTGGACTCCTGACAATGCATGCATATTATTCTACCAATGTTCAAACATTGTGCTTTTAAAGCCTTCAAATCATCATGGGCGCCTGACTGGGTTTGTCTGCTTGTTGGTTTTATTTATTAGAACTGCGAAGCAGGCAGGAGCTTACATATTTGGGCCTTCCAGGCATGGGCAGCTGTGATGTCATGCAGACCACCTTGTACAGACACAGTCAGATTTGCATCCCATCAAAGACATGAGTGGCATCTTCTTTCCTGCCAGTAGCACTCCCAGGAGGGATTTTGTGTGCAGGCCAAAGCATTTTTAAGATGTCATGAAAGGGAGTAATGTATCCTCTCACCCCTGCCCTGCCCCCTCTCCCTGCTCAGTTATGTGCTGTGCAATTGTTTTACATGCCATGGCTATCAGACTGACTGTTTCTGGGATTGCAGCACCAAACCCCATGTCCTGTATCTGTGTATGATATCAGAGCAAGATCGGTGTTGCACCACTTGCAGTTGCCCGCCCTAAATGCAAAGTGGGTGGCAGAACTATGCATAAGAGTGGGCTGTTGGAGTCCCATATTCCCATAAAATAATAATTGTTGTTGTTGTTGTTGTTCATAATAATAAATTAATACTTAGCATTTGTTTCTCAGTTTTTGAGTGTGCAAAGCACTTCACATGAATTATCTTGTTGTTGGTATTACAACAAGCAATACAGTCGTATTATCCCCATAATACTACTGTATTGCTGGAGCTGGAGAGGGGAGTGAGTTGCTGAAAACCACCTAGTGAATTTATGGCAGAGGCAAGAGTCAAACTAGGGAAATCCTGATTTGCAGCTCAGTCTCTTAGCTGCTTTGCTAACCTAGCAGCCAGAGCTGTTAAAAGTTCAGCTGCTTACCATTTAATTTGCCTTTGATGACTGATAGTTGCATTACAGCCAGTGCATGAGTTTTCTGAGCTTGACGTTCCATATGAAGAGATCTACAAAGATGCAGTTTGACAGAGTGTTCTAAAGAGGTCCACATTGAGATGAGTGCTTCTGAAGTGCCATGCAGTACAAGTGGTTTTAGCCTCCCAGCTGTGCTCCTCAACAGATGGGGATGGTGGAAGATGCATGTGACATGACAGCACAAAATTAAGCTGAAACCACAATTACAGAAAGGACTGAAGAAAAAAGCAAGGTCACTATCCATCAGATGGAAATCAGACCAGATAAATATTTTTAGTGAGAGGTCAATGAATTCCACGTTATATATTTGTTGTTCTTTTTTAAACCTAACAAGATTGCGTGTGGGAAGGCTCTGCCTGGAAGCTACTGAACAACAGTTCTCCTTTCCACTGCTTTTTCTTGACACACCTAGAGATGATGCAGTAGTTTTCAAGCAATGTTTAGTCCAAATCTAAAAACTGGAAAAAACACATTTCCTTTCCTTTTAGTCTCAACAAATTATGGTTTAGGAGGGAGTCTCATGAAATGTTGGAGTGTGTTTTGCAACTCATTCTTCTAATTATTTTTTCCCTGGGACCAGTAAATGTAGGGTGGGGGAGCAGGACCATGCCCACTGGCCATGCCCCTGATAGCCATGCATTTGGCTTAAGGACATAGGAAGAGTCCTTCTGGATCTGGTCAAAGGTTCATCTAGTCCAGCATCCTGTTTCCCACAGTGACCAACCAGATGCCTCTGGGAAATCCACAAGTAGGAGATGAAGGCAGCAACCCTCTTTCACCTTTGCTCCCCAGCAAATGGCCTTCAGAGGCATACTGCCTGTGAGCCTGGAGGTAGTATATGGCCATCATGACTTGTAGCCATTGACAGACTTGACCTCCATGAATTTCTCTAGTCCCCTTTTAAAGTCATTTAAGCCACATCTTGTGGTGTTGAATTCCATAATACCCCCTTACTAAAATACCATAGATACATGTGCCTTTATCCTGTGACCCATAGCAGTATGTATAGCCTTGTGAGTTTTAGACCCAAAACAGGTGAAGTATCGCAAGAGCATCAGAGTCGGATGATGCAGGAAGTTGAAACAGTGAGATCGAACAGAAACCTGGTCTGTCACATTGAATATGCAGTCCAAATGAAGCAACAAGGTCCAGATGAAAAATTAGACATCAAATCAAGTCGCTGGAAATTCTATCCAGAAGCATAAGAGCAGGTTCAGGAAGCAAGTTAGGTAGGAATAGCTAGAATGTGTCACTAAGGAAAATATGAGAAGGGTTATGTAGAACAGAATCGAGGTAGGCAGGTTTCAAGGAAGAAACAGAGCTGAATGGTGATACACTTCAGGGACAGTGACCTGGGACTGTGTGGGTGTGGTGTTCTTGAAAAATAGCACTAAAGGCTGCCCATGCTTTATATGGCATTCCTTGAAACACCCTAGGTCACCACAATCTCAGCAAGACTTCAGGAAGCAGGGATATAAATGGACCAAGCTTATGCCAATACCCAGAAAGCCTGTCCTTGGCTTGTGCCAATAACCCCTTGTAGATCTGTGTGAAACAGCACTGTCAGAAGGCAGCAGAACGTCAGATTCAAGTCTGACCATCCCAGATATTTCCTTAGGGAAGTGATAAATAATTTGACAGAACGTTTTCATCTGACAAATTTATTTTAGTCAGAAATAATGAGAAGGAAATTGCTTAAGTGAAAATCATTGCAAACAGCCACGACTTCTGTCATCCTAGAGTTCATTGGACAGGAATCCAAGTTATGATAAATTAGGAATGCACGAATAGTACAGCAGGAGAATTGTTCTTTTCAGCATTTCCCACTGGATTCTGAGATACAGTTACAGGGAAGCAAATTGCCAACAATTATGTTTTATTATGATTATGTTGTCCATACCACAGTTCTGCACCAAGCACCAAAATATGGCTGAACTTGTGAATACCTGCGTCTAAAATTTACCATGTAAAGGTCAAGGGTTATAAAATGGAAGAGATGCCCCAGACTTCCACAGGCAAACTCGTGTGAAGAAAACCAACAGTTTATTGCTCAAGTTAAGTCCCCCGGAGTCACCAATTGTAACACCAAGAGGAGCCATCTTAAAATACTCTCCAAAGCAGCTTCTGGTTTCCAGACTTCTCTAGGAAGTTGATGGCTCTCCTTCCAAGTGTAACTCTGACATTCTCATCCAGAATTCATTCATCATATACCTTCCCTCACTTTGCTTCTTCAAAGTGTTTCTGGCCATTACCTGAAGCCTACTTTTAGGGTGGATATAACAAAATCAGACCCTTCTTGCACAGCATATAAAAGTCAAATTATTTTCCACTTAAAACTCCCATTACATTCTTAACGTGATTGAGCTGGTATTGTCTGCTTCTTTCCACAAGTAAAATGCCTGTTTTAAGGCATTTTTGTTTCCTCAGGCAGTGCAAAAGCCTTCAACTTCAAGCTATTTGTTAAGACTTTCTAGTCGGTTGCTCCTGAAGGGAATGCAAAGCAGCAGCTTTGGTCTATGTTTAAGACGCAATGGCTGCCCTGAGAATTTCAGGACTAAATCCTGTGTTCCAAAGTTGAAGGTCACTTTATTGTTGAAACCTTTGAGATTCCTCAAATGAAGTGCACAGGAGGTGACTATGAAACACAGAGTAGATAAAGCCCCTACTTTCTATGATGGTTTTAAAAAAAATTCTATGTATTTCATCTTACTTGTTGATTTCAGCTGGAGAAGGAAAGGGCAGGGGCGGGGAGGAACAGAGCCACCCCCCGCTGTTCTCAGTGGGGTTCCCGCACTTAGCGATCAACGTCATTGTTTTGTACGTTCTCGTTATCTGTTCTTGAGAAAACTACCTTTATTATTCATGGACACTAAAAAAAAAACCCACAAAAAACCACCCACCATCATAAATATTCATAATGCTGTGCAACAGTGTGCATTTCACTTAACCTTTTGGCAAAAGTTCTTTAGAGGGCAAGAGTTTGGAGGAAATTTGGCTAATGAGAGCTGCACACAGGAAATGCATTCAGGGCTCCCCCTTTATACCTGAATACAAATGCAGGAGAGGTTGCTTTAATAAATAATAACATGCAAAATGCAGGGGAGGAGAACACACGCGCACGCACGCACACCCCTCATTGATAGGATGAACATTCAGACAATCCTTTGCTCTGTTTTGATTGTTTACCTAAGAAAGAGGTGATGGAATGAGCCAGGCCAAACTGCAACCCAGGGCAAAGTTGCTGAAGGGCCGTGTGGGTGAGAACCCTCCCCGCAGCCTGATGTTTACCTTCCTGTAACCTTTCCTTTTTCCCAGCTGAGCTCACTTCCGTTATTGGATTATGGTTGAGGATAAAAGCACCTTGGAGGACAGACTGTGGAAAGTGTTCTCCTCTATTCTCCTATGTGCCCTCTTTACTCTTTCACCGTCATTAAGGCAGATCCAGGTTTTAAATGCACAGATCTGTTTCCATTGAAAACACAGATTTGTCATACCTAATTTGCCCCTTAAATGGCAATACCGGCGACCTAGCATCTCCAACTGGGGAACTAATCTGGCCTATCATCTTATGTATACGTTGTTCCAATTCCACGTGCTGCACCACCAGAAGCCCTCTTGAAGAGCCAGCTCTCTCAATTATCTCTCAAAACCAATTATCTGGTTTCCCATAGTGTTCCATGAGAAAAACTGTAGCTATAAGCCAAGCCTGCCCACTTCCCATCATGTACCTTTGCCTTGCAGTCCTGGCTCAGAATGTGGGCCATCTGGCAAGCAAAGGAAAGGGTGGAAGAGGTGTGAAATGACGGTGAATACCTACTCAAAACAGTGGTTCCCAAACTGTGAGCTGCGGCTCCCTGGGGAGCCGCGGAAACCAGTTGGGGGAGCCGTGGGATCCTTGCGAAAAAAAACACCACCCTATACAATGTATAGGATTGTAACCCTAATGGGGAGCCACGGCCAATGGCCCAGTAGGTCAAGGGAGCCACCAATCAAAAACGTTTGGGAACCATTGACTCAAAATAAAAAGCTTCTGACTCACTGATATTTTTCCTTAGTAGCAGGCAGTACCCTACTGGATGAGATAATGGGAGAAGGGCAGCCCAATCCTATCCCCTGCCAGTCCATAGCATGCAGCACAGCTGATGGAGTGCACACTCCATGCTATGGTGGGGGAGTGATCAGACAGACAGCAAGAGGTAAGTAATTAACTTATCTTCCGGTAGGTCACCTGTTCACTAATGGATCTCCTTGGAGATATGTCAGCTATTCCTCAGATGTCTGAGGAGAGGAAGGGGTGAGTCCGGGCTGGGAAAAGGGGATAGGATCTGGCATGCATGACTGCTGCTAAGATCCACCCCCAAACCGCCCCTCCCCGTTTGGCCCATTCCCTGCCCAAATCCTCCCCTGAACAATCCTTCACCCCGCCACCTTACCTGCACCATCAGAGCCTCCGGCCATTTCCACTGGCAGCTCCATAGTGCATGAAGGCAGCAAGATATTTGCACAGTTCCAAGGTGACTTATGGAAGCAGATCACTAGATCCGCTGCAGTAAGTGACCCATAGGATTGGGCCATAAGAGATTCAAATGTAGCAATTTCATTTGCAACCTTAGATCATTTCATTGGTTCCTTGAAGCATATAGTCATAAGACATATATTTAATATTATATTGCAAAATCTCCCCTAGTTTGAATGTCTAACAGTACTCCACTATTCTCACTGGGGCATTAGACACATGTCCTTTCGCCAAGGATTAATGCTAGAAGAGCACGAAGCCCAATCGTAGTTGACAAGCGTTTTTCCATTTTCTCCCCCCCCCCATGCCATGGAAAGTCATATGCAGGGTGGAATATTCCAAAGGTAATTGCAGCTTATGCTGAATGCGCTACCTGGGCCCAAAGGTTATGACACAAACATTGTGACATGCTGCCATCAAAATTAAAATAAGTCTACAGCAAGTCTTCACTTACAGCCGAGTCCTAACCAACATTCCAGCACTGATGCAACCGCAATGTTCCCTTACCTTGAGGAGGCCCCCATGACTGCCTCCCCACCACAGAATGCAACACACACCCTGTTGGCATGGCTGCACCGGTGCTGGAAAGCTAGTTAGGATTGGGCTGTCAAAGTTGTCGATAGGTTCTTGGAACGTTAAGCGAAACGACTTATAATGAAACACTTTTACTATAGGCTAATTGATATACGTGAACAAGAGTTTACAGCATATTTCCGGTCACAAAAACATCACCAAAGTTCTAAATAAAGACCCAAAACACTTCTAATATAAAACATTGAAATAAATGTGAGCTTTGCAGGCCAGAGAAAACCCACACAGTTGTGGGGAGAACATTCAAACTCCACACAAACAGTGGCCCTGGTCGGGAATCAATTTTTTTTCTCAACAACTTTAAAACAAAACAACTTATAATGAAACAACTTTAAGTAAGGACTTGCTATATTTGGACAAACGCCCACCCCTCATGCAAAAATACTATAATTGCTCCACTTTGGAGACCACAGAACAAATTCTTGCTTCACTCTGAATGTGTGTGAGTTTCCTGCTGTGCAACATTAGCGCCCAGCAGCCTCGGAGACTGCACCAGACAGATGGCACAAGAAAGGGTATACTGAATATCTCTACTGACTCTCCCTTCTTCAATTGATCTACATCAGGGGTTTTGTGGCATACCACCTCCTGGGTGCCCACGGTGCCACGTACCACCAGGAGTAAGTGCCGATGATGTCATCGGCATTTACTTTCAGGTTCTGAACACACCGGAGGCCTGTAAAGGTAAGCTAAGGGGGCAAGGGTGGGTGGAAGGGCCTTTTCTGGGCCTGGAAACCTGCGTGCTCAACCTCTGTGGAGCTCAAGCTGCTGGTTCAAGGCAGGGCTCTGGCACGGGCGCCATCTTCACAGCCAGGGCCCCGCTTATCAACAAACAGCGGTCTATGCAGGGGCGTCGCTGGAGCGGGGCGGGGCGCCCCCGGGTGACGCGCGCCACGGGGTGACGCGCGCACCCCGCGCGCGCCACCTCCGTGACGCGTGACACCCTTCGGACGCTCCAACGCCGGCCCGGGAGCCGGCCTCGGAGCGTCCGACCCCGTCGGCGCTCCAGGGCCTTCTGAAAGAAGGCCCAGGCAGCGCGTCCATCCAGGTATTTCTCGGATCTTCGCGCATGCGCAGACCCGTTTTGAGGGCTTTTTGCCCTCAAAATGGGTCTGCGCATGCGCGAAAATCCAGGAAATACCCGGATGGACGCGCTGCCTGGGCCTTAGAAGGGCAAAGATGGATGCGCTGTCTGGGCCTTAGAAGGGTTTTGAGGGCAAAAAGCCCTCAAAACAGGTCTGCGCATGCGTGAAAATCCGGGAAATACCCGGATAGACGCGCTGCCTGGGCCTTCTTTCAGAAGCCCCTGGAGCGCCGACGGGGTCGGACGCTCCGAGGCCGGCTCCCGGGCCGGCCTCGGAGCGTCCGGAGGGCGACGCGGGGGTGGAGCCGGGTCCCCCCCACGCCGATATCGTAGCGTCACTAGGGTGACGCGCGCCCCCTGCCCCAGGGTGACGCGCGTCCTAGTGACGCTACTGGGTCTACTAGTAGTACGTGAACCACCGGTTGAGAACCCCTGACCTACACATTTACTTCCTCTTTCCACTTTTAACATCTCCCTTCCTTCCTTCCTTCCTTCCTTCCTTCCTTCCTTCCTTCCTTCCTTCCTCTCTCTATCTCTCTCACACACACACACCTTCCTCCTCTCTCTCTCTCTCTCTCTCTCTCTCTCTCACACACACACACACACACACACACACACACACTCACAAAGCAGGAGTTTCTGTATTTTTCCATCTATCTTTTATCTCTGTTCTATATGGCCTCTGCCAGTTCAATTGAAAACACATTGAGTTCTATTGCCTGTGCTTGATTTATTGCTTTTTCCTTACCTCTAATATTGTACTTAATCCCTCAATAAGCTGCCATTGGATCATTTCAGTTACTCTTGACTTCTGCCTCTTCATATAACTCCTTAATTGCCAATATATAGTGCGGTGCACCATGACCCAACAGTCAAAGTTCTGTACACAGGTGTGAGATGCACTTTTGCATCTCCCCATATGTGTCCTCTGCAAAGCACTTTCCACCACCCCTGCAGATACCTCGAAAATGCGGATGCTGGAGTCCAGCACCTGATGTCTCAATTACTCACTGGGGGGAGGTTCCTCTGGAGACCTGTTCCGTGTTGCGCTGGGCCTTTCAAACCTCTCCATAGGCCTCCGCAGACCTCTGAAAGCCTCTCCGAAGCAGCCAACGCTAAACTGGAAGCAGAGGCGCCGGATCGCGATGGGGCGTCCGCCCTCCGCAGCCAATAGGAGGGCGGAGGGAGGCAGCTGCGTGCGCAGCACGTCTCCTATCCCGCCCTGCCCGCCGGTTTTGCTATCATTTTGGAGCCAAACAGGCTCCAGGGAGGGAGGGAGGGCCGAACAGTAGACGGCCGAAACAACCGGTAAGAGACATGGCGGGCGCCTGGAGCAGCTGCTCCGCGTGCCCATCGGGCACGGGTCGCGCGCCCGCACCTGGAGCAGCTGCTCCACGCGCTCCGCCCTGCTTACGCCGCTGACTGGAAGTCTCTTCCAGTCACTTCGGAGAGGCTTTTGGAGGCCCATGGAAGCCTATTTGCAGGCCCGGCATGGGTTTGCAGGCCCGGCATGACACAGAACAGGCCTCCAGAGGACCCATCAGTGAGTAATTGAGACATCAGATGCTGGACTCCAACACCCCATTATTTGCAGGATTGCGCCTAATGAGATGTGGGGCGGCTCAGCTTCCGTGGATGGTGAAATCAACGAATGCTGAACCTGCGAATAATGAGACCCCACTGTATGTACATCTTTTCAATTAAGATGGATCATCATTCTCATGATGGTAAGACTCTGTGTTTAGAACAGTTTGTTTCTTTTAATATTTGTTCTGAAACATACAGTTCTTTAGCAGTAACAGTGCTGTTCTCTTCTGCTTCACTTTGTTAATCCATTCATGAAGGAACAAATTCCACAAGTATGCAAAGGATAGTAGAGGGGAATATGTCAAGAATAATTGCTACGCTTTCATTTTATTTATTTCCTTTCTTAGGTTTGTGCGATTGATCAGAACAATATCTACTAAATTATATGATGTGGTGATTGCTGTTCTCAAAGTTCCTGGAAATCCTGACAAGAAAAAGAGAAAACCAGAGTAATGTTAAAACATTTCAATCTATTGAAGACTGTGATGTGTGTGTTTGTGTTTGTGTGTGTGTGTGTGTGTTTTCTCTGTTTTCATCACATGCTGTAAGTTTTTCTTTTACGTGTTTCCTGTTATTCTAATGTTACCATGCATTGCTCTATGTTTCTGTTGTAGTACTATATATGGAAATCTACAAGAAAAAGAAAAGAAATGCCCTGCTAGCTGGGCAAAGAGGGACCTTTGAAAGTGGTGCCTCCGAGAGCAACTGTCCTGATTCATCCCAGCAAGGTATCCCTCCCAGCAACTTACGCTAGTGTCTCTCTTTTTCTTTTAATAAGATTGTGAGCCCTTTTGGGACAGGAAACCATCTGCTCATTCCCTTTGTTTTGTAAACCGCTTTTTAATTGAAAAAAAAGTATATAAGTATTCTTACTAATAATAGAGTTCTTCTCTATTCTCCACTTCTAACAACAGCCAGGCATGCTGTGATTTATGCACAGGCGTAATTCACTTAATAAGTCACACCGTTAGTTGCATATGTAATCATCTGGAAGCACATTTTTATGAACATCCACTGTTACACCTTATTGCTGTCACTGGAATGAAATGAAATGTCAGTTGATTGGATTAGGAAAAGGAAACCAAGGGTCTCCCTCTTTGTCCTAAAGATTTGCTTCAAATCAAAAGAAGAACATATTTGAGGCAGCATAGGGAGTACAGTAAATACAAGTGATGTCACAAGTTATTGGGGGCTTTTGCAGCTATTAACCTGAATGCATGAAGCTGCCACCATCTGTAAACATGGAGCAGTTTCTTATCACCTGAGTGGTCATGGGCCAATCATAGGCTGACTGTCACCCATCACATACTCACCTTTTGACTGATAACGTGTTTTGATAAGCTGCAATTCTTGCCGCATTTTTGAGAGCAAACATGACAGAACATTGGAAATGTTTGGGATTTGTTGCATAATGGAAGCCAATATTTTATGAGACAGAAGGAGATTGCATAATGGTTCCAAGCACAACAGACTACGGGCAGGTTCATCCATCCATGTAATTCACTTGATTTTTAATCATTTGCTTCCTCCACATTTGATTACCGGTACTTAATGAATAGTTGAATGCATGCATTGGAAAGCATTGTGTTTGAGGTGATAACCAGTAGTTATATCTGTGATGATGGCTCATTCACACGTGCAAACTCAACACTTGATGCTGCACTCAGTAATTGGGTGAAGAAGTGTGTGTGAATGAGACCCACGTTACCCTAAAACTGGAAGGTTCTGCTTTCTCAAGATAACATACAAAATACAGCCTACAGAAGGGACCGGATAGGAAATGGAGCATTTTTGCCAATCCCACGCTGAATGCTTTCCTCCTAGCTTCTTATTCAAATTTTTGGGGGTTACCCTTATTGGAAGGGATTTAACTGGGCCCTCTTGGGAAAACAATTAAACCAATGTACAGTAATCTTGGAATACTGCAGGTTTCCTTGGTATTACAGAAAGTATTTCTGATTGAATGAGGTCTATCTTTTGTCCTTCATAGCAGCAGACTAAAAGACTGGGATACAATTCACCATTTAACAATGCAGTGAACTTAATTTCCCTTGGGATATTATGCCAGGCCAAATTGCTAGGCTCTTCTGCAGGCAAAGGAAATAAAGTTAGGAGCACAAAGCATGAGAAGATCAGGCTCCTATACCTTTAATACTTACACAGAAGAGAAGACTTCAGCTGCTAAAGCTTTTCCTTGCCCATTCACATACCCAAAGCCCTTAATGATTAAAAAGTAAGCGACTCTCTTACCTGGCTAGGTATGCCAAACTCTTTTGCAGTTCACACTCATTCCATATATTTCTATACATTACAAGAGAAAAAGCTTGTTGTATGATTATTCCCCTTCCCTGCCTCCCCCCCCCCAAGTTAACAATTCATTTTTCACATTTCATTGGGGGCTTTTTCCATAGTTTTGCAGAACATTAATCTAAACGGCCTAGCTTGTTTTGACAGACATATTAAAAACTCTCAATATTTATCCATAAAGACTATTTTTTACTTACCTGATATTTATTTGACAATTTAACATAGGAAGAGTTAATGGCAAAGTGTTTGCGCAAATGTGAATACAGTTATTAATATTTTCCTTTAACTGCTTTTACCTGCCATTTATATTTTGAAATGGTTTTATAGAAATAACACTATCTACGCACAGAGAGATGTATAAAGGAAAAGAATGCCTAACAATGGTGCCAAGAGGCCATGAAATGCTAACATGTACAGTCTGTGGACATCGCTAGTATCGTGACCATTCACAAGAGCAGTAATTGGTGATAAAACAATCTTCCTAGCTTTGCTATACTAATTGAACACCTGTAGTGGGGTAAACACACCTTGGTCCCTATTGACTGTCGATGTTGACCGCGATATCCCCGTCCCCATTCCCAGGCTCGGTGGTCCTTTCCCCACCGCCCTGAATGTATTTCAGCTCAAAAGCCATAATACATTTGAGAAGGCCCATAGGCCCCAGGCAGCCCTTCCCCTGAAGAGTCCCTGGGCCACGCCGGAGCAGCCCGGGAACGGGTGAGGATCCTGCGGCCGGCCCTGTGACCTGGCTGCGGATCCTTATGCAGGATCGGGCTGCCCATGTGGGCACAGGAAACAGATAGTAACATAGGGATCATGCTTCATCAACAGTACTTCACTAGGACAAGTCAGTTACTGCCTGATTAAGATGACTATGACACCATTGTTTCCCACAGCAAACATGCAGCAGGTAACAATACACATACATCTTCAACCACCCATGTGCAATCACCTTGGAATCTTGGCCCAACCATGTTGCCCCATGACCTTTCAAAATGAGAACTGTTGCCAAAAGAAAAATGTGTGTTGCCATGAGTCTTTTTGAAAAGGGTCAGGCGCAAAAATGGAACATGTGCCAGACCGGACTGTATTGTGACACAGTGCGAGGGTCACGCCGCGCTTGTGTTCCTGTGCCATGATTAATGGAGCCATGCTGTAAGGATTTCCCCAAAGCCAGAAGTTGAGCAAAGAAACCCTGAGCAGCAGCCTCCATTTCGCCATGTGTCTAAGAAGCTCTCACAGACAATGCATTCCTCCCCCCCCTCCTCATTGATATGCTAAGTATGTTCCTGGGAGAAGACAATACAGAGGGCTACCTAAAATGACTCATCCCAGCCTCTCCAGAGCCGCTGCTTTGTCACGTAAACGACTGAACCATCAAACCAGATCCCCCCTCCCACATTCCTATTGTTTGTGTAGTTTTACCCAGAGGTGCACTGAGGTGTGCAGGAAGTCCACTCTAGGAGCCTTCCTTCCTTTTTCTATGTACCTTGTCCTCTCAAAGGTATCCTCCCCTTTTCTTGGCCATGTGCTCTGTTCCCTATAAAGGTAAAGACTGCCTGGCAGTTGCTCTCTTCCTCTCTCTTGCGTTTTGGAACACTGGTGAGCTCTCTTCAATCTTGTTCTCCCTTCCCCCCTCTTTTACCCCCCTCTCTCTTTCAATCCCCTCCCTTCTCTTTGCATTACTTCTCAGTTAGCCACTCTGTTGTTTCCTGAACCCAGCTTGTTCAGAACCTAAGAACTATTTTTTTCTCCCCCTTCTCCTCATGCCCCCCTCTCTGATCTTTCTCCATTACTACACCCAGTACTGCAATCCCAGAACAACTCTCCAGGATAGGTAAATAGCACCCATGTATAAACCAAGGAAACCTGCTAAACCTCTGTAACTTCTACCTAAGTTCCTAGATCTGAATGCTTTGGAGTGTGATTGAATTGTTGTATATTGAATTGTTGCATATGTATGAATCTGACTATCTAGTAAATATTGGAAAACAACCCATGTGTGTCCTCAATATTATTTAAAGCGGAATTCTGTGGCTGGACTCTGGTATAGCTGGTCTAAAGATCCCTGTATATATCAAATTGCCATGTTTAAGCTATTCCCCTAATGATAAAGGCAATTTGGCTAACAACCATTATTCCAAAACATCAGTATATTGGTACTTAAAGATGTGACTTCACACATAAGAGAAATGCATGTATATGTATATGTTTTACACATTCGCAGCAGGAAATCTCTGCATTTCCTTTAGCAATTTGTTTTGTTACAATATACAAATTGGTTTATTTCCAGATTTAAGTTTGATTCTGGGAATATGTACTTGGGAAGTAAGCTCTGCTGAGATCAATGTAAGCAGGCATAGGATGAACAGATTTCTTAGAGAGAGTGCACACAATGGGATTTACTTTTGATTAAACATGCTTAAGAGTGTATTGTTATTTCTCTTAAAGTACATCATAAATTAACAAGTATATTTGACACTAGTCTACACAGGGATCACACTGGTTATTTTGCAGGTCATAATGAGAAGAAAGCCTTACACCCTTGCATGCAGTACTGCACAAAAGTATGTCAAATTATTAGGTGAAATTGGTCTGGAAACCAATTTGATAAGGCTTTTTTTTGTTCTGTTTTTTAAACACACATGCTAAGTAGTGTAGCATCTGCACAATATAATATGTCAGGAAGATGGGTCTCCAAAGGAAGTTTTGCAAATGTGAACCAAAAAGACTGGGAAAAAAATGAACATTTATTGACATCTATGCATAAGCATATTACTTTTCTGATTTTTTTTAAATAATCAGTTTATTATGGTGATGATCAGTGGATTGATGTACAAGCAACCAGCAATCTGATTATACAAGAACAAAATCCTAACCATTGCAAGGGGGGGGGCAAAAGTTGCAGTTTCTTTCCCCCTCTGTATGAATTTATTTTTCTTGGTTTTTTTTCTCTTGTTTTCTTGTCAGAATTGACAAGCATTCTTGTGCTAGCAAGGTGACAACCAGCACTCACTTGGATAATCATCACAAGAATAACTGGTTGTTTTAAAGTGCATTATTGACTGCAGAAGTCACCCCATATAAGGTATTCCTCTGCAAAGATTATGATTGACAGCATTAGACACAGCACTTTGGCAAAACAGAAAGAAAAATCACTTTCTCTCATTGAAATACCGGTAGAGCTTTGCTTTCTCATACAAAATGCTATGCAAAACAGTATTAGTTAAATTATTCATGCATTAAATGCTAAAAACTAAGATTAGCATTAACATATACAGTGCACAGTAACACAGTATCTACAGTACATAGTTGCAATGCTAGCTGTACCTGTGTTTTCATGCACTCAAACACACACACTTTAAGAGCCCAATCCTATCCTTCCCCCTCCTGCTTGTGCAGCCGTGCTGAAAAGGCACACACTGTATTCAGTGAGGGGGGGGGGATCAGGAGGCTTCAGAAGTGAAAGGGGATTTAAATCTCCTTACCTCGCTGTATACCTCCTTCACCACAATGGGTCTCCTTGGACCTGCACCAGCTCCTTAGGTGGTGCAAGTCCAATGAAAGAAAGGGGCAGGAAGAATGCAAAAAGGGAGGATAAGGCTCCAGCGCACGCCATTGCCACTGGATCCATCCTCTCCCACCATCTCCCTACCCCTGTTCCTCCCCCCTTTTTTCTCTCCCCCTCCACAGCCTTATCTGCTTCAGCGGCCGTGAACAGGTCCGGCAGCTCCCAAAATGCCCACCAATGTAGCACTTCGTATGCTGTCGATGGCCATTTTGTGACAGCAGAAGCCATTTCCACTGTTGGAAAGAGCTACAGCTGGCAGCCCAATCCTGCATAGGTTGGGCTGTAAGACAGATTGGGGGTTTCTGCTGGCACAGTGCTGCTGTCTTCTCCTGTTTAGGGGTACAGTGCCTACACCTGTTAACTATTGTCAGAGAAGTACAATTCAAATTGTTGGTTTTGGTACCTGAAGCTCTCATTAGCCTGGGGCCTACATATCTAGCATGCAGAAGGTCCCACATTCAATCTGCAGCATCTCCAGATAGGGAAGAGAAAAATATCCTGTCTGAAACCTTGGAAAACCACTGGCAGTCATTGCCCTGGCGACCCCCCCCCCCCCACACAGGCAAAGTCTCTTCCCCCTTCTACTGCAGGTATATACCCTGGAGGAGCATCTCTCCAGGGCGTCCTCACCTTGGCTCCAACCTGAGGTCCCCTCTCCACGACCCCAGCTTTTCCACACCAACCCTTGGAAAGGGAGTCATGGCAGCCCAGTTGTTCCCCCTATCTGAAATCTGATAGCCTTTGAGATAGATTTTGCCATTCAAACCCAAGGTGTCACCAGCCCACATCCTTGAGCCAGACAGCTTCTTGAGATCCGTTCTGGTTCTTGCTTTGACTCCTGGTTACCTCAGGGCGCAACCAAATCCTTAAACTATCCCTATCCCCCCCATACCTGCCAGTTGTGACCACCATGGCTTAAACACTGCATCTCCTGGCTAAACAGCATCACAAATACTCCTTGCCAATGGCAATCAGGCAAAGAGCAAAACAATTCTACCTGGCCCCTGTAGGCAACCAGCCAATCTGGTGGGTGGGTGAGCTGGGGCACAAAGCCACCCAAACGTGACCTGGGCTCGGGGCTGAGACAGGGCTAAGCATTCATTAATTCTTTAGCCCTGTCCTCAGCCAGCCCTGAGCACCAATCAGGTGCCAATTCTGCTGACTGCCTCATGCAAGGGTGGGGCCAGGCAAAGAACACCCCACCTGCAAATAATTGGGGGAGGGGCAGCAGTGTCAAGAATACTGGGCTACATGGACCAAATGTCCGAATAAACCAAATATCCAAATGCAGCTTCGTACAACACTGATTCCTTCTATTACTGCAACTAAGACCTAATTTGTACAAAGCAAGTCCTGGGGGGGGGGGGGACGGGACCTGCTTGTTGCACTGTTGCAGATTGCAGGTCACACACATCATTGAATGCACCTCTAAAAATACTAAATAATAAATTTGGGGTTTTTTGCAGGTTATTTTTAAAATGCATTCAGTAATAGCCCTCGATGGACAAACTGTGTTCAGTGAATGTGTGTATGGGATGGTGGTCAGTTGAACAACTCAGTTGAATGTCTGCATGGAATCAGTGCAAGTACAATTATATATGTATAGGGAATCATTTAGCTCAGTGGTTCCCAAACTGGGAGGCGTGGCTCCCAGGGGAGCCGTGGAAACCAGCCAGGGGAGCCATGGAGTGCCACATAATCCTCTCGGAATTTTTCCTACCAGTGCAATGCCAATTGGCAGGCATCAACATAATATAATGAGGAGCCCTGGTCAATGGTCACCAATGGTCAAGTGAGCTGCAGGTCAAAAAGGTTTGGGAAACACTGATTTAGCTGAATGCACATTGGCTAGGGGTGGATTCTGCTGCCAAGCCTGCTCCCCCTGTCCAGTCTGAACATCTGCAGAAGGCTATTGACATTGCTAAAAATGTTCAGTATCACATATATCCCTTTGTACTATTCAAGAGAAACATCATTTGCTTGATTCTCGTATATCAACCAAATTGTATCTTGTTTTTTTCTTAATCCTTTGGCTGCAATCCTAGACACTTTTTTTTTCCAAAGGAAATTCAGTCAAAAATCAATGAAACTTAGATTGCCATGTAATCCATGCTTAGGACTGGAGTGTCTCTTAAGTAATCAAGGCCCCAGATTCCCCATGGCCCCTGTTAGCTTGATAGGAACAGACACTGAGGTCTAACTGGAGAACAGGGCAATGGAAAAGCTTACGGAGTGAGACGAAGCCAAAAATAACTCCATTCTCCATCCAGAACTGAAAGACTATCTTCCATCCAAGCAGTGTCTTCAGCACAATGACCATTAATTGTCAAACTTGTGGTGCAATTTGAGGCTATTATGTTATGACAAACCAACCATGTGTCATTCATAATCTTACATTCACACTTCCAGAGGCAAAGGTTTAGTACACTTCTTTGTACGAAACAAACACCCGCCTCTCTTCGTCTTCTCAGTAAGCTGTCACTCCTAATTTGTAAAGAGAAGTCACAGTGAGTTATAATTACTACTTGCTGCCCTGTCAACCAATTAAACGTAATAAAAAGCTTCCAAAGAGGTTAATGCTAACATGGGTGTAATTAAAGCCTGTATTTTGGAAATGCATGGTGTGTATATCAGTTGTGTGCTGTGTGTGTCACCCCTCCACCCTGACCTTATTTCTCAGGTGTATACCTATCAGTTCTTTACAGATCACAACCAATTTGCCAATGTTCAGGCTGAGTGAAAGTAATCAGGAATCCACCCAAATGGTGACAATGGATTATCGGTGAAGTGGAGAAATGAGACTGTTCCTTTAATTTCTCTGGTACTTGCACCTGGTAGGAAAAATGCTTGCTCCAGTTGTTTTCCATGAAGCTCCAACAACGTTTAATACGCAAGTCCTTTTAATGGTTTTAAAAAAAAACATTTCAAAAGCTTATTTTGGGGTGTGTGCGTGCGTGTGTGTGTGTTGTTTCCGTAAGAGAAAGGACATTCAAGAACACTCAACACCAATACATGTTACAGAGAGATGCATAACCTTCCATGCTGAACGGTTTAGAAGGGATGGATCAACATTCCAAAATGGAGTGGAGGAGGAATTGGAACCCGTCTGAAGCCTTAATGTGCACTTTTGCACCAAGCCCCCTTTATTTGTAAGCCAGGAGGGGAATGTAGGGAAAAAGGGACATCATGCGTTGTCTGCCCTGTTTGCAGTCCCTTAGACTACATCAGTGGTGAATGTGGTGCTTTATACCAAGAGAAATGGCTCTCCATTGAAAGAGCAAGGAAGGTTGTACAGAAAACATCAAGCTACATTTTTTTTACCACCAGCGCCTAGCAGATGGTATGATCAGCTACCTTGGAAAGCTTATGATTAAGCAGATGCTTGGGGTGTGGGTGGAGAATCTCACAGCAGCTAGATTATAGATCAGGCTGGGTGCTGTTGGTGACAGCTCCAGGTATTTAAGTCCATGCAGAAATTGTATTCTAACCATTCCACAATCTCTCAGTGTTGTATTTCTTGCAGCTCTCCACAGATATTTAAGATGAAGAATAACTAGCTCCTGAAACAAATGTGTCATTCAGCAAACAAAATTCAGCCTTAAAGAATCCATTAAAATGATGAAAACCTTTAATTTTTTTTATTCAGATATAGTTGTACGGACACGTGTATATACAAATACAGATCTTATGGGTTGGTTTCTTTGTTTCGTTTTTACAATTTCTGTTAAGTTCATATAATGTAAGCATTTCAAAAACAGCACTCAATGAATAAGTGCAAAGAAACTGCAAAGCAGGGCAGTACAAGCACAGGACCACACTGAGCTGGACTTTCATACCTAGAAGGACACACAATGAGTGGCTTCAATGGGGTGTCAAGAGTAAGTATGGAAAGCGGATTTTGTAGACTCATGGGGAACCTCCAACATGCCAGCATCTATTAAACTGTACAGACAATGGCAGCAAGCCTATTGTAGGGAGATTTGTCTCACATCCGAAAAACTCGGGGGTGAATGCATGGGAAAAACTTGGTAATGCCAAATCAGAAACAGATCTGGCCATTCATTGCTCCAAATTTAAAAGGGGTGGGGGAAAAGAAAAACTTACTGAGGATGGGGAGGGGGGAAAGAGAAACAACACATTCGATGCAGGGCACTTCTAAAGTAAAACTGGTGAACACACATAATCTGTGCAGTATGAACGAGTTCCATATTTTTCCAAACTTTGAAAACTGACACAGCCACTGCTTTTATAAAGCAATTGTTAAAGATCAGTTAAAAAGAAAAGCACATCCCCTCAACAGCTACCATTTCTTTCCCTCAGTAATGGTTATACAGGAAAGAAAATTATTTACATATGACCCCCTCCCAAGTTTGTTGTTTATTGGTATGGGGAATCAAGTCACTGTACACATCACATAAGATGCTGGCAAGGCCCCTTTTTGAAACAAACCATCCATGTAAAGAAATAAAAAGATAAAGAATCAGAAGGAAAATTATCCTTACAAAAAATAAGAATTAAATCCCAAAGCCATTAAGAATCAACATGCTAATAAAAAACCCAACCCCAAAAGGAAAGGTTAACCCTAAATACCCACAGGGTTCCAACATCAGACCATTAACACTGAGGACAAAACATTGATCATCAAAATGCCACGCTGCTCCAAATCTGACATTATGAAATCTTGAATCTGGATGAATGGATTTCATGAGTGAGTCCTGTAGGGTGACTTGTTGGGGCCACTTGTCATTCAGTTCTCAGTAGCCATAATGGATGCTTCTGTTGTATAATCAGTGGGTGCATTTTTAATTTATTTTTAATATCATGAAAGTCTATTTTTTTCTCACTTACAAAAGACATAAGAATCAAATTAATACTTTATTATCAAACACTATATACAACAGAGGCTGCTAATAATACAGAATTTAAAGAACATAGCATTTTTTCTTTTTGTTTTAACTTGTCTTTCCTTTGCCATCCAAGAAAGTACAGTACAAAACAATATTTCTAAACTAACACGAAATGTTACCTTGTTGTCTATTAAAGGATACACAGTATCCACCAAACAGATCAATCCTAATTTCCCTGCTTCCCTTTGTGAAGTCCTTAGCAAACCAGGAGTGGACGACAAAGGGCAGACTTGCCTGGGCTGAGAGGCTGCGATGGCGGTTCTGTATTTTGCTCTTCAGACTTCACGTGATGGGGGAGAAGGGCTGCTGTAAACTTGTCTTGACGTCTTGGAAAAGACGTCAGTGTGCAACACCCACACCCCAGAGAGATTCAAAAACCTTCAGACATTGCTTGCTTGATATGATTGCGATTGCCTGATGCCATCAGGTATCCAAAGTGGAAGTCCTGTAAACTTACTGCCAACAAGGCTTGCATTTTATGCAGTGTAGCAGTTAGCCTCCCCACTGTAATACAGTATCACTTTCATTCATTAGATTAGCAGTGGCACTGTGGCAAAGCATAGGGTTAAATTCACTGTGGTGAAAATTTGTGTTTATTAAAAAAGCATACTCTTAAGACAAAAGTGAGTCCAGTCTTTCATTATTTATAGCTGAATTATGGGAAACTGACAGTCATTGTCAGGACATCAAATCAGCATGACTGATGTTTGTGACCGATGAGGAATCTTCTCAGGAACATTATCTGGTGGGCAACATTGTCTCTGCTTTAATCATCAATGTCTTCAAGGTCATCACCCCCACAGTCCTGCCATTCCTAGCCACATGTACACCAAAAATACATACTGGAGAGAGAAGATTTATTTATTGTATTGCAAGGAAAGTAGTCTCATTCCCCTCAATGCAGACAGTGACACTTTTTGTTTGTGTGCAATATTAGACATCTCTGTGCTTTTAAATGCAGCCCATACTATCAGGCAAGCTCAGAGTGCCTTCAAATTCACTTATCTCGTTGGCTATTTTTGGGTGCTGAAATCCTTCATCTTTAGAAAACTGCTTTCCTCTCATAAAACAAAAAGATATTCACAAAATGCTATCTATTTGCATCATGATTTAGTATTAAATTATACTTTTGTTGACTTGTGAACATCCTATGTTTAGGTTCAAACCCATTCTTGGAAGGCTTTGTTCTCAACAGTTTTGGGAAAAGATAACTTTCCAAAATAGTTACTCTCATGGTCCCTTTCATTTACTCCATCTCTTGAAAGTTAATATTTGGGCCTGTCTAAGCCAATGGAAACACGCAAGGAAGGCATTTCCTGGTAAACAGTTTAATTGGGCCCTATCACAGCTACACTCAGACACCTAAATAGATTCACCCCCAGTTTCAACCAAACAAGGCAGCCACCCAATAATCTTAACTGTCAAAAGTTACCACTTTCTTCCTCATCTTTAAAGAGGACAAGCATATATACTTACTTTCAGCATAAGGATTACCTAAATAATGTATTTTCTATTCTATGAGTTTTCAAAAAAAAAAATTAGTTAAAGGTCTTTGGGAGTCCATTTAGTTTATCTCCTGTTGAGACAGACATTTCCTCTACGCATCAACTGGGTTGGGAAAGGAAAAGAGATATAAAACTAGTGCCTGAATGTTCACTCCAGAGTTCAACATATCTTCCCTATTCTTTTCCTTCTTTACTCCCATCCTCTATGACTACTGTGTGGATCCCTTTCTGACAGCATTTTACTCCAGTGCTTGCCAAACTTTCAAGGGAGGCAAATCACAAGGATACTGGGAAGTCCATACTTCTGGACAGGTTTACTCCACCCAGTGTTGCAATCTGGTTAACATGTATCATCACCCAGAGCAGTATTTGAGGCTATCAGCTAGTAAGTCAGCCTTGGGAAAGGTCACTTTATTCACACAGAAAAGAAACAAGGAAAAGAAAATGCCTCTTTGCATTTGAAGAAAAATATTGTAGCACCATGGTGATCTGCTTCAAAAGAAAAATAATCTGGTGTGCACTATCCACTTAGAGAGATAATAGAGGCACTCACACCCCAGCGTAGCTTCCTAAATCTGACCTTGCTTGTGTGCTAGCATTTCTTAGTAGTCACTTAAAAAAATTCTCCCTAAAGACAGAGCTTCTGTTGTGGAGCAAAAGTTCTACTGTCAAGGATCTTTCAAGGCAGTTGCATACAAAATAGTCTGCTTTCCCTGTGAGAAGCCTGTTCATTGAGAAATTCCTGGAGGAGATGGTGTTATACTACATCTATTCTTAATGTCTCCCCCTCCAGTCCTGACATGGTGACACAATGCCTTGCTTGCATGATCATCTTACAGCGCTGAATGAGGAGGCATAAATAGTGTATCAGAGAGAGTAAAAACTCCCCTTGGTTTTCCACACAACTTTCTTAACCTCAAACTGACTGCATCTGCCACTAGTCTTCCTTCTCCACACACAGATGGCACAGCAAGCTAACGGAGGCGGTATCTTAAGAGAGGCTGCAGAGGAAAGTAAGAATCACTAGTGTCAATATTGAAATTTGGCATTTTCATTTGGAGTCCTTTTATTTTAGAAGGGGTCAAGGAAAGCCATGGGAAAGACTGGGAGTGGGAAGAGAACAAGTTATGCCTCTTCAAATGTTTGCTCATAGTTCAGGTTGCAGAAGGAGACGGGGAGGGGAAGGAATGGGAGAGGAAAACAAACCAACATCTGCAAAACCAATATAAAGTCCCATTCGTGGGATGAGCAGTTAAAGTGGATCTTTGATGTTCCAAGACCCTGATGCTGTCTGTGGCAGGTTACAAGAATATGTGCTATAACGTCAAAAGCATTGCCAGGAGGAACAGTAGGGTTGCCAAAAGCCGACTAGATATCCTTGGTGTCTGTGCTGCATTTTCACCACGGGATGGCTCAGCTGACTCATGTACGGTATCATCTGTTCAAATAGAAAAGATACAGTCTAATGAAGTTTTGCATCCTTAATGAGCTCTCAGGATTAAACCACGAGCGCATCAGCACATTATGTAAAATACAGAAACACGAATCTTGTGCTGTAGTGGACTTTGAAAACGATAATAGCTCATAACTTAGACGTACACGATCCCCCCTCTGCATTCTCTCTCTCTCTCTCTCTCTCTCTCTCTCTCTCAAAAATCTTATTAAAGTCAATGGAAACAAAATACTGGAGATGGGTTCAAATTCTAGCTTTATAGGTTTTCTGGTTCTGCTCCCCATGTAATGATTAAAGGCATTTCCAAAAAGTCAATTAGCCATTAATATCGCATTTCCACAAGTCCCCATAGCACACTATCTAGTCCGCATATGAATAGTAAGGGAGAGAATAGCTTTATGTAGAGAAAGTTTCTGCTGTGTAGGGCAGTCAGACTAATGCTAGCTGCCCCCCCCCCCTTGAAAAGAATAGAATTGTGTGCTTTAGGACAAGAGAAGAGGAGGGCAAACCACTGAAAGATGCAGAAGGGAAGTCTGATGCAGCAACTGTCTATCTGGGAAATTCCACTGTCTCTGAAATGCCACCACTGTGGAACAGGTCATCATAGCTGAGCTCACAGATAATGGATGAACTCTTGCACTGAAGTTATAAAGCAGGGGAGTGCTCATCCAGCAGAAACAAAACAAATGGTCAGTAAAGGATGCGAGATTTTTATTAAGATGAATGACTATCAAAGTACTCCTGAAGCAGTGATCCTAATTCTAAACTGATTCCAATACTTACGAGCAAATGTGTTCAGGATTATAACATGTGTCACATTTGAAAGCACTGAGTTAAACCCATACTTAAAACTACTGAATAAATGAGCTAGATTTTGAGAACTGCTGAGTACTCACGCTTAACAAGCTCAGTGTAACTGAAAAACAAAACTTATTTCGTTGTCTGAAATAGATGTGTATATCTCTAAACTTGTGGGGGGCATATGAGGGGAAAGAGAAATGACAATTTATGGTTACTGGGGCAATGGAGAATGTTTAAAACCTAAGCAAAACCCTTACCTCTTCTTCTTTTTTTGGTAATTTGTTCCGTATCAAAATGAAATTAATAGTATTTTTGAAGGGTTACAGCTAATGGAAAAAACAAACATACATCAAGACAACACCATTGACACCATTTATGAGTGCCACTAGTCACGGTGCTGTATTCCTAGGAAGGAACAGTGGGAGAGAGTTCTGTTTCGCTAGTTTGCATGTCCAGTTCTGGACTTCCTCAAGCCATCTGATTAGCCATTGGATGCTGAACTGGGTGGGCCTTTGGCTTGGTCCCGTGAGGCTCTTCTAATATTTCACAACAAAATGAGCAAAGTTTTCTGCTCCTTTCCTTAATGTTTTCTTTTTTAAAAAGTCAGTGATGCAACAAAAAACAAAATGCAATTTCAGAACACACATCAGCCATTCTTGGCAGAGTCATGCAAATCTCGTTGCTAATAATTCTAGGGCATTTTACTGTTACCCCATTCTAAAGAGCTGGCAGTAGTGTTCTTCAGAAAGTTTTTCATAATGGAACATTTTCCAATGCTATACATAAATCATAATCAATAATCAATCATTATTGGCATAATCCAATGCTATACATTACTGAAGAAAGTTTCCCATTTCTAAAAACATTTCTTAAAATTAAGTACATAGTGACATAATGACTGGATACAACACTAATCAAAACGGGCAGTTTCAAAGTTGTAATCAAGTTTTTTTTTTTTTTTAACGAGACTAAACAACGTCCGGGGCAAGGCAGTATGCGGCGCTTCCTGGCAGTGATGTCATGACATCATGTAAAGTCACGACATCACGTGACTTCAGGGTTCAGCGCAATTGGCTGCTCACCTCTGCACACCACCCCTCCTCCTCATGATCAGCTGGAGGAGAGGCAGCACATGGAGGCAGGAGGTGATCGGCTGCCCTCACTTTTGGCTTGGAGCACTCTGAGCCAAAAGTGAGAAGGTAGGGGCGAGACAGCAGGGAAAAAATTGCCCTCTCTTGGCATTGCACCCGGGCAGCTGCCCCTCACCCTTGTTACACCCCTACCAACAGTGTAAGCCTACACATATGTACTTGGAAATAAGTTCCACTATGTTAAGTGGGGCTTACTCCCAGATAAGCGTACACAGGATTTCAGCCTAACTGCATGATTGTGAAGTTGCAATTGTGAAGTTTATTGTTTCTATGGTGGGACTCCCACACATCAATATTGATGGGGCTCACAGATGTTTGGCAGAAGAAATCTAGTTTCTTAATGATTAATAAAAATCAAGACTTAATGACATATTAAGGGACAACCAGAACCTGCAGTTTCACACTGGCACTCCCAAATCAATATAATCAGACTTAGCAAAATTACTATGCCCAGGATCCAAAGATCTGTGCCACAAGTTTTGTACAGTCAAGTCAAGGGAGCCTTGGGTTTATATTTTTCAACAAAGCAGACCCTCATGCCATATGATCAACAGCATATACAACAGAGGAAGCTTATCAGAGCAATGCCTGATATGGCATCAGTTTAAAAACCTCAAGCTCTTAGGTGCACCTAAGGTAATGCTTTGAGTCTGGAGCTACACAACACATTTTGACTATTACCAAAACACAAATATGAAAGTATTACTGTACATGAATAGTTCTGGGTACACCAGTTAATTTCAGTTAGTCTTTGATCCAACATATGTTATAATGGCTGCTGCACAGCTGCTATGATGGCAGCAAGATACATCTGGTCTGGCTATGCAGGTGCAGTCTCTTCCTCACCCTCACCCCTGTTATTGCTGAAGTTCACAGATGAGAACTGTAGAAATGAAAACTAAACACCCGTTTACTTTGTGAAGTTGTCCCCCTCCCCCCCCCAAAGAAACCACACAACCTATGCAATTTCCTTCTAAACTTTAATTATGGTAAAAAAATATGTGGAAAAATAAATTACATGTACTTCTCGCTGTTATGTATTTGTAAAAGGTATAATGGATGGATGTCCAAGTATGGTCTATGGTTCAAAGAGGGTTTCTTTGACTGTGTGCCCACTGTGATCCTTCCTGAAAAAATCACTTGATCTTACCAGAGTTATCTATACTTTGGTAATGTCCAAGACATACTACAGAGCAATGCATTATACAGTACATGACTCTTCCTATAAAGGATGTCTGGAAACCTAATATGGTAGCTATACTATTAACTGGGACCTGTGAAGTCAATCAACATCATGCTACTTGGTTACCAGTCTCTTTCCAGATACAATTACAAGGGACAGTTTTGACCTTTAAAGCTCTAAAACCACTAGAGACCACCGATTTTAAAGGATCCCTGCTCCCATGTGAACCTACCCACACTATTCTTGCAGCTGGTGCCCCTTCATAGTGTAGGTGGATACCAGGGACAGGCAAGGTTGGCTCATCCATGAAGCCACCTGAGATGGCTATGTCAGGTAGCAGATTGACAAGGGCAATTGCCTCTGTTTATCTTGACTCCTCCTCCTCCCTAGATTCAAAAAGAACAAGGGGAACGGAGCAAAAGAGGAAGCACAGAGAAGAGGATAATGGTGGGCTAAAGCATCTCTCTTCTCCTCCACACTTCCACTTCTGCTCTGTTACCCTCACGGAATCCAGGAAGCGGGAGGAGGAGCGGCAGAGGTGCAGACTAGTGCATTGTCTGGTAAGGGGGTGGAGCATTTGGCACTGTCCCTTCCTTCAGGTGCTGGAAGGTCTTGGGCCAGTCCTGGGGGCATGTTTTTTCTGCAGGGGCAAGCAGACTTTGGAACACTCTCCCGAAGTGTATTCATCAGCACCTATCTTTTTTTTTTTTTTAATTAGTGCTGGGAAAACCCGTATTTCCCCAAATATCAGTCTGTGGTTTTCTATGTATACGTTTATTTGGTTGTTTATTGGCTGATGTGCTCTTTTTTTAAATGTTTTGTCTTGTTTTAATGGCACTGGATTATTTTAACTATTTCTTTTAAGCGGCCTTGGAAATGTATATTAGCAGAAAGGCAGGATATAATTTTCTTAAATGAATAATATAATTGGTTGGCAATTGTGCATTGTGACCGTGACTCTCCCCCACTCTCTCTTTTGTAAAGACAACATGAGATGACACAAACTAGACATATGCACTACAAAGATAGGCATATTAGTACACAGCTTAGACAACATGCAACAAAATTTCAGTGGAACTGTCCCTGCTAATGAAGCAGCAAGTTAATCACATGCTGTTAGCAATCTGGGAATTATTATCAAATGATATTTGCTCAAGTAATCTTGTGAAAATGCTCTGATGTCAGACAGACAAAGCTGGTTCAAATCCAAATTTCTATACATACTGCAATATGCACACATGTGAGTAGGCTTCCCCACTCAAAGTAGGGAAGCCTCTTCACTTCAAAGTTGGCTGTGCTATATGCATGCAATAGGAATACATAGGGGGAGCTGCCTTCTGCAGGGAGGCCTTGGCTGCATGGAAGCTTTGTGTGCACATGAAAGCTCCCTCGCGCAAAAGAAACACTTATGGCAGCATGAATACTATTTTTATTTGGACATCTCTCTATAGCTCCTTTTCTTCACTCCACTAACCTTCTGCATTGTGTTTAGACATGTTTCTCTTTTTTCTTCAATAAAACATTGTCTAATCTGTTCAGAAAACATTTAAGATCTCCATAATTAAAGATGGAGAACTTGCATAGCTATAATTTATAATAGCAGGTTTTGCAACAACTCTAGACTTTTATAGAAACTGGGCTTTTTTGTTATGCTGAGGAGTAGGTTGTCTTTACTGATAATTGCTGCCAGACTAAAGTAGATTGAAATCTTGTGTTAGAAGACACTGATTCTAAGGGCCAAACTACACAGGGCATTTAAAGCATTGTTAGCCCTCATGGGATTAATTTTTCTCTAGTTAATAGCAATCTGAACAGTGCCCCCAAAGTTAGGGGGGTGAGGTAGGGTTAAGGCTGCTTACCCTCCACCACGGTACTGATCTGGGGGAGACCTCAGTTAATGTGTAATTATCATTTTACACCTACAGCCACCTACATTCTTAAGTTTTTTTCCTATAAATTTCACCATTTTCAATAATACTGTAAAGCTACATATAAAATAATTTGGTTTTAAATATGCATTCACACTCTCATTTTCAAATGCAAAAATATAGCCTTAAAAAATAAAGCACAGGTATAAGGTGGACAGCAGGTAACAATACAAAATGGTAGGGGCCTTCAAGAGCAATGTCTTCTCTATTAACAGTATCCAAGTGTCTGGAACTAAAAGCACCACAACACTCAGTATTGTTTCCACTACATTTGGGGTGTATTCAGTTAGAGGTGCCATAACGGACTGCATGCACAAACGCAAGGAGGATAGTTGCAAAGATGGTAAAAGTTTTATCAGGGAAGTCATATGAGAAAAAGTTAGAGAAGTTACTGTAAACAAAAAGGTTAATGGGGAAACGGGGAAGACATTGGTGGTTTCTCCAACATAAGGCAACATTCACCGAAGAAAGTACTGGGAGGGGGGAGGGGAGAAGGCCAGGACAGCAGAATTTGGCCTAAACACTGGGAAAATTACTAAACTACCAAAATAATTCAAGAAAGAGATACAATGACTAGGGAGGTGAAACAATCTTCTCTCTTAGAGAAAGGCTGGACAGGTATCTTTTAAAGATGGGTGAGCAGGCTGCTTCTTGTTCCAAAAGTGCTCATTGCTTTTTCAGTGTTCTAACCGAAAACCTGAAAAGCCCACCCAATACTTCCTCTGCCTTTAACCTTTCCCAAAGCCAACCCCCCCAAAAAAACCTCACCTTGGGGAAGGAGAAGTAGCAGGGGTGTCTCTAGGGGTGTGTGGATTGCACCAGGTGACACCCCAGGAAGGGGTGACCCCAAAGTGACTTTCTATTCTATTTGTTACCGGTGGTGCGAAAACGTACCACTGGTAGAAAACGGGTTTTTCCCGACCACCGCTGCAACTCACACGGGGATCGCATTTCCCAGGAAGCCTCCACATCATATGGTCTGATATGGGAGGAGGGCCATGGGGGTGACACCATGAGATCCTAACCCTGGGTGTCACCAACCCTAGTGACACTCCTGGAGGTGGTTGCAGCAGCAGCAGGGGCTCCTACAAATGCACAGAGCACCTTTTTCCTATCAGAATTAGATACTCTATGTATCTATGAAAGCTGCCATCACTGCTGCTATAGTTTCCTCCACCTTACTCAGGTAAGAATTTTTGTCTTCAAGAAGGGGGAGAGGGAGGTCAAATAGGAATAGCACAGAAACAGTGTGCCTGCTTAAGATGGACTGTGCCCAGCTCAATTCTGCTAGCTTAAATCCAAGCAGTGGGGTTTGCATAATCAAACATTCCTACATTGAATTCTTGCTCCATCGCTAAGAAGAATGTTTCAGAGTCCTTCAAGTGTTTATCCTGCCCCAGATATATTAAAAGTTTACTCAATATACAGTATGCAGCTGTATTTCTTGCCACAGCAGAACACAGACTTGAGTAAACCTAACTCTACTGTCGATTTTTCTCTGTATTTGATTTTCTGATTTAGGATGCAGCTTTCTGTCAGAACTTGCTATTTGTGGACAGGAAGAAATGTAGCTCAGGGGTTGAGCACATGCTTTAAATACAGAAGGTTCCAGGTTCAATTGCCAGCATCTCCAGATAGGACAGAGAAACGTTCCTGTCTGAAACCCTGGAGAGCCACTGTTACCAATTGCTGACAATCCTGATCTAAATGGTGCAATATATAAAGTATAAAGGCAACTCCCTATGATCCTATGTGCAATATATTAAGTATAAAGTATAAAGGCAACTCCCTATGAAATGTCTTCCTACCTTCCCTGCCAGGCTTAAACATAAAGTTTATGTCAAATTTGGCTTTAACCATGGAGAAGCTGCTTATCAGGAAAACCCCATGGCTCACTCCATCTCTCATAAACAAGAGGTAGGGAGTGTTATAACTTATACCTTCAAACATTAATGTAGAGAACAGAGAAACAATTGAAAATAGTTGGTCCATCATTTATTCCTTATGACAGGGGGAAAGAAAATCTCTAATTACTCAAGATAAGACTGTCGGCGCAATCCTGTGGAAGTATCCGTCTGCAGAGCGCGGGTTCCACAGGCAAAGAGTGCTGAACGCGCTGTAAAGCGCGTTTTCGGCACCCAGCGAGTAGGTGCCACCAGCACGCAGGCCGGCAGCCCTCATTCCGCTGCGGAACCGACCCAGCAGCCGCCAGAGCAAGGTAAGGCTCCCACTGGTGAGTGCAAGGGCGGGCCGGGTGGCGAGGGAGGGCGGTGGTTGCCCAAGCCGGCCCGGGAGGGGCATGTCGGTTGCAATATCCCCGTCCCCATTTCTAGGCTCAGCGGCCGTTACATGGCCACCTCGGATTTCCGCCGGATCGAGAGCCGGTGGACATCCGAGGAGGCCCACTGGGACCTTCCAGCTCTCCACCGGGGTAAGGGGACGAATGTTTGGGCCGGAGCAGCCCAGGAAGGCCTATGGGCCGCCCACGGATCATTATGCAGTATTGTGCTGTGTGTTTATTTTTCACAAACAAGGAATTATGGGGAAAATCCTAAATAAAATGCTGTGGCAGGACCTTCAGTGAAGGACTCTTCTCAAGCGTGGCAGAAGACATTTTCCATCACATGAGTTTGAATACATATACAAATGATCAAAGTCCCATATAGCCTCACTCTGATTTTGTATTTGTTGAAGAACAAACGAGAATCTCAGTAAATGCAGTAAAATAAAGTCAAAGCAGTGTCCACAGACAGTATTCCTTATAACAATCAGTATTTTCACTAGAAAAATAGAACTGGGAAAAATGCCTAGTTCACACTAGTCACAAGGGTCCTTTGAAGTAATTTAAAGGAAAGGTTTGCTTGCTACAGATAGGCTTGCAAAAAAAAAAGTGTTTGCAGGTAATTATTTGCAAAACATATTTATTTTACAAATATGTAAACTATGTTTTACAGTGTGCATATATGAATTCATGCACATATGCAATACCTATAAACACAATATTTTATGAGTGTAGTTCAGTCAAAGTTATGCATACTTACCGTATATACTCGTGTATAAGTTGAAAAATGTATGCCCTAAAATTGACCCTAAGAACCTGGGTTGACTTATACATGGGGCTTCTAAGGAGGAGGTGAGGGGGACTGGGCTGAGAAGCAGGATGCACGAGGGTAAGTAAAAAAGGAGCCATTTACCTTGTTCTGAAGCAACAGAAACGGAGCTCTTCTCCAAACAGGAAGAAAGGTGGAGGAGCTTATGAAAGTTGTAGGCCTTGTGAGGAGTACATTACTGTACTTACATAGCAGAAGCCTTCACAAAGACAAACTCCCACAAGCTCCTTCACCTTTCTTCCTGTTTGAAGAAGAGCTCCATTTCTGCTGCTTCAGAACAAAGTAAAATGGCTCTGTTTTTTCTACCCACCCCAAACTTCTGTTGCTGCCTCAGAACAATTACTAGTAAGTCTTTTCAAAGAATTTCAATATACCCCTAAGTTTTACCCTTGACTTATCAGAGGAAAATCCATTATTTTTGGCTTAAAACATGCCCTCCACTTATCCATGAGATTGACTTATACTCGAGTATATATGGTAAGTCCCATTGCTTAAACTGGGGATAGTTAAGTATGTGCTTAATCCAGTCCTTCTGAAATCAGTGAGACTCTGTAAACCCTAAATTTCCACAGTAACACTTCCAAACATAGTAAGGAGTTTTGTGTTATCATGAAGGATATCACATTTATTGTAGCATAAGCTTTGGTGGAACACAGCCCACTTCATCAGTTGTATGAAGTAAAACCTTAGTAAATGATGAGGTGGACTGTAGTTCACGAAAGCTTATGCTACTACAAATATGCTAGGCTTTTAACGTGCCACAAGACTCTTTTGTTGTTTTTGTTGCAAGAGATTAACACAGCTATCTACACAGACTAACAACACAGTCTTTTAAAGCACACACATATTCCCACTAAGATCAATCTCAACGACAATATACTTAATAAGCCATAACTGCATAGGTATGTACAAGACCTGAATTAATGCTGCAGGAGGAAAGATAATACCTGGCAATAAGCACGTTGCCCCCATTTTAAAACCTGGTTAGATTATGATTTTACCCACAAGACCTTACTGGACACTTGCTGTAAAACACAGACCAAACATGACTTTTTGGAAAGGCAGTTTGGCTATACTGTACAGTATTTTAAAAACTGTCTTATCAATTAGTAAATTTATTATTTAGGAAAACATCATCAATTGTGTGAAGTGTGCAGGACAAGCGGTTTAGATACAGTATTTTTAAAATGCACACAGTAAACATATGAACAGTGATTAAAGTATATACATACATATTTTCTCTCTTAAGCATTTACTTCCTGAATGGATACTGTGGTGCGGCAACTTACTATAAAAATGGGGTGGGAATGGGGACAGAAGAACTATTAAATTCTTAAAAACTGGGATGCCATGTTCGAGTGAATCATTTGTCATGGAAAAAAGCAGACTTTGCCTCCCATCCATTACACAACGGTACTAGCTCTAGCAAATGAGATATACTGTAAGCAATATTAGCACTGCGAGAAATGAGTAAAAGCAGTCATTTTACCATGCAAACCATGCAGAGAGAAAGAGGGGGAAGAGAAGCAGAAGCACCAGAGGGATAGAGGCATTTGTTAAAAGAGATTCTCTAAGCATACTAACCTGCTGGTTCTAATGAATTTTCTACTTTGTCGTTAACATCGAAAACACGATCATGAACACCTATAGTTTTCATACAGTTGTCTATAACAAAAATAGAGATAACAGCCAAATATGTTAGTGAGACACCCTTAAATTCCCCATTTTCCTTTTTGTTTGTTTGTTTGTTTTATCCGATTTCTATTATATGTATGTATTTATGTCTTAGCCTGTGGCACATTTCCAAATGCCAGGATAATTGTCGTTTTGTACAACAGTCTAAGAAACAACAAGTTAGCAACTGCTATGTACTTAAAACAAATAAGAAAAAGCTTTGTGGAAAATGATAAAAAGATATGGTGAAAACAACAAAAAATGCCGCTGTATAGAACAGATACCACACAGGATTTAAGAGTAAAAAGAAGTTTTTACTGCTGTTTATCAGACCAAACGAAGCATGCACTACAAAGTCACCCTCTAAAGCTAGTGCTAAAGAACTTACTTGCAGGTCGTACAAAGACTTTCAGCTTTAGACAGGATCTCCTTCCATTATCAGGAACTGCAGATGCTGTTGAAGGAGAGGAAAACGTAGTTACTCTTTGTGCTACAGGCATAATGTACTTTGTGCTACAGGCATAATGTACTACGTTCTTCTTTTTCTAAGACAACACATTCCCAGCATTTAAAGAAAGGAAGAAAGTAAATTATCAGGGACATTTTGAATAGTGAGTCAACTGAAGTTGCAAGATCACACTATGGTTCTTTTTTAAAAAAACATAAGGAAACAGTAGTACAAATAAACTAAGGTAACAGGAAGGGAGAGGGAAACCACAGTACTGACACGCCAAACATTAAGGAGCCAGGATGGTGTAGTGGTTTGGGAGTCGGACTTAGACCTGGAAGATCCAGGTTCAAATCCCCGCTCAGCCACGAAGCTTCCTGGGTGACCTTGGGCCAGTCACTATCTCTCAGCCCCACCTACCTCACAGGGTTGTTGTGAGGACAAAAAGGAGGGGAGGAAATATGTACACCACTCTGAGCTCCTTGGAGGAAGGGCAGTATAAAAATGTGAAAAATAAAATAAAATAAAATAAATATTATGAAAACAATCTATTCACTTCTTGGCGGCTGCCATGAAGAAGCCAACTGCATCTATACTGGATTGTTGGCTTAGGGTTGGGTAGACCAGGGCTCTAGAGATGAGCTAAAATGGGTCATTGAGAAAAGGCCTTGAGAAAAGGCCACTGCAGGATGTCCTTTACGACAGGCTTGAACTCAGTGACAAAAAGGGATTGTGTACACAGGGATTGTGGTTTGTGTACACAGCCAGCCAATAACCCACAGCAGGAAGCTACAAGGTAAGTGGGGCTTACAGGGACGAAGATTCTCTATTAAAAAACACAGCCATGTTGCTTTATAAATCAAGGGTTATCATTAGCTACATTTTAGCATATACTTAGTACAGCCATGTCCTAAGTAACAATACAGTTTTTGTAAACAAAATGATGGAAGTTAGCAGGTGTATTTCGTTACACATGCATGCTGCCTATTTCACTTTCTTGACTGACTACACTATTATTCTATCCACTGCATCTTCCCGTAACTAATTTACATATAGGCACAACTGTAAACATCTGATGTACAGTCAGTTCTCATTATCCGCAAGGTTTAGGTTCCTGGAAAACCATTGAGCCTATGGGAAAAATTGGGTTAGGTTCCAGGGGACCCTCTTCGCCATGCACTGTATGAACTTTGTGAACCTGAATCTTACCTTGAAGTCTATGGGCTGGGTGATAGTGGGGGCACCATTCAGTACACCACATTGGCTCTTTGTTATGGAACAATTCCAAACTCTAGCAAATTAATTATTATTCCTGCCTAAAAAAATTATGCAAATATAAAAGGTATTGTACAGTATCCTGGAAACCCAGAGATAGCACAAACAGTTCCCACTGTGTTGCAAATGGCATTCAACAGAAAACACACACACACACACACACACACACACACACACACACACACACACACACACACACACACAGCAACTCCAGAAGAGTCATGGAGACCCTCGAAAAAAAAAAAAGTGAAGAGAACAATGGCCCTGATAAGATAGCAGATAATGAGAACAGACCCTGGATACAGAGAGATAGGTGACAATTCTGCCCCTCTCAGATTGCGAATTCGCATATAAAGAGAACTAACTGTAGATACATAGGGTTACCAGATCGTCAACCGGGACGGGGCGATAGCCCCTTAAGGGGGAGGAAAGTGGGCGGGCCCAGTAAGGGTTACTGGCCCCACCCACGTTCCTCCCCCTTAAGGGGCTATCGCCCCGTCCCGGTTGACGATCTGGTAACCCTATAGATCCACGTTACCAAAGAATCAGAACCCAGCTCCTTCAATCCTGGATTTGTTATTTCCAAGGTATGTTTGCTTAAATAATTAAGTTAAAAAAAGGGGGGGGGGAACAAGACATAAAGAAGCAGGGAGGAGAGTGTAGCAGAGAAAGCTAGCACATGTTGAGAAGCATTCAAGAGACTATATCCCTCTTTTAATCACAAAACAAAACCATACAGCAATGATGCCTCCCTGCTCCAGCTAGTAC
Organism: Plestiodon gilberti rubricaudatus; assembly: GCA_026170595.1. NCBI lineage: Eukaryota > Metazoa > Chordata > Lepidosauria > Squamata > Scincidae > Plestiodon > Plestiodon gilberti. The sequence goes on from JANXHW010000002.1 coordinate 47,896,358, forward strand.
TCACGGACAAGCAGTTAAGAAGTGCTAACAGCTGGTTTGGCTGTAGGCTCCCACTAAATCAAAGCTGAAAAAAACACAACCCTTCTACTGACATTTACAGTAACCAGTGTGTTACAGGGCACAGCACTGTACAGTACACTCTGTAAGGGCATCCAGGAAATTATGTCCTTCCTATCGCCCCCTGATGAAAATACAAATGCTACTGAAGACAGAAAAGGCTACTTAATAAACAGGAATACTATATCCCCAACCTAACAAAACAGGCACGGTGACACAAGTAAATTACTTCCCAGTTAGCCTAAGCAAAAATGTGTATTTGACTATTTCCTGCTCCATCCATTTTACAAATGACACATACGGTATATTCAAAGGTACAATGTCCGTTTTACATTTGTACCTTGGAAGCCATTATTTGCTATTATTTGTAAAACAAAGACAACATGGGCATTATGCTGTATATACTACCTGGTGTATTTGTTCCTATGCTAAAAGAGAAAGGTGATCATTTCCATCTGCTCTAATTTTGATAGTTACCAGTTTTACCACAGCTTACATTAAACGCATAGACCATTGTTCTACTGTCTGATTAATGTTTAAATGGCAACTTTGTCCTTGAGAATAATGGATTAGTTCTAATCTTTCATGTCCAATGTCTACAAATGACAATATTTTGCATTAATTCATTAATTAGTAATTTATACCTTTTTCCAATCTATGTTTTCGCCCCATGTTCAATGGGGCATTCAACTGCAGTTTTACCGGTAGTGGCTTCAGATACCAAGAATTGCATTCCTACACCTCACCCATCCATGACTAGGGATGCTCATACTTGAACAGAGCAGTTTCCATCTGTTTTCTCCCCCCCCCCCATTTTTTACAGCTTGAAACACAGATCATTTCATCTCAAATACATTAAACAAGACACGACACTAAACTAGTATCAGCTCTTACTACTCCAACTTCTAAAATACTTTCCCAATTTTAACACTACATAATTACTCTGAAGAACAAAAAGCAGCATCTTGTCAAACAAATTCACTTTTCATCTTAAATCAGTATTGAAAATCTGAGCAAGCACTAGTTTCTTCTGATCAGTGAATTCAGGGCACATCTCCAATCATGACTTGAACATATACGTATACATATACATGTGTACACACACACACACACACACACACACACACACACACACACACACACACACACACACCCTAATTAAGCCAAGGCTGAAAATTTATTTTGACTGAGCTACGTGATCTCATAGTTCCTGAGCTGGAACCGTGAGATACCCGGCACCAACCAGTCATTCTTTGGCTGCCAGCAGCTCCTAGCTTACTAGGGTTTTACTCTCTGTAAAGCCCTGAGGAAGTAGTGATGCTTCCCTTTCAGGGTCTCAACCCCTGGGTCTGGTTCACTTTCCAGTAACCTGGTGTTCCACCAGAACTTAAAGCAAAATCAACACTACTTTTCAAATGAAACTGGATTTATTTACAAGGACAACATTGGTAGCTATATGATTCTGCAGCGATATAGCTCAGTTTCAATTCCAGCTCCAATTTCTCACACTGAATAGCTAGGAGCTTGCCCTTATATACATTTTGGGGCTCCTTAGCTCCTCCCTCTTGTCAATTGGCCATTTGGAGGGAATTTCAAACCAAACTACACTTTCCACGCTGCCTTTTTTTTTTTTTTTAACGTAAGTGGTTTTGGAGGGAAGCCTATAGTTGGAGTCCAAACAGACTTCACACAAACAGAAAAGGAGACAGTTTTTAGCCTCTGCTCATGATACCATGAAATTGTCAATCCTACAGGTGGGCCCCCATATCCACGGATTCGCTATCCACGGTTTCAGTTATCTACGGATTGTGGGGACCCCCCCCCCCAGGCTTTTACTTTTTTCCAGTAATCTTCGTTTCTTCCTTAAACAAACAGGAGACGCAGCCTCTGGATGCTTATTGCAGGCAAATAGAACGAGACTAAGTCCTAGAGAGGCTCTGCAAGGTTAACAGAAACCTTGCAGAGCTTCTCTAGGACAGTCTCGTTCTACTTGCCTGCAATGGAGGCTGCTTCTCTGTTTTAAGGACGAAACAAAGCTTGCTGAAAGAAAAATAAGAGCTGGGGGGGCACGCATGTCTGCCTGCAGGGTAGGTAGGGTGGGGGGCCCTCAGGAAACCATGGAGGGGGTGTTCGCTCTTATCCACAGTTTCAAGTATCCACGGAGGGGCCTGGAACATATCCCCAGCGGATACGGGGGTCCACCTGTATTTACACAACTTTTGGATGAAATGAATTATGCTACTGTGTGTGTACTGTTTCAGATAGTAAAAAGGAAACCATTTTCAAAATATTGAAAAATAAGAAATCTTCCTAACAAGACAGATTTGTATGCAAATTCTCAAAATTCTAAATTTTATAAAAATTCAGAATGTGTATACATGTACCATTTAGATCTGATTTACCATGCACTTTATCTTGCATGCTGTACATAGACCAAGATGTGGATGACTGAAGACTGCAGTTTGTAAAGCAATTACTGCTTGCAGCTGGATTGGCTTGGGAGGGAACTCAGCTGATCTTCCAAAGGGCTGCAGGGGAAGGGGAGGTGGAATCAAAGGTCAAAGAATGGATTGGGGCAGTGGCGTCACTGGAGCGTGGCGGGGGGGTGCCAGGGGTGATGCGCGTCACCTTCCGAGGCCAGAGAAAGCCTCGGAGCGTCTGCCCCGGCCAGCGGTCTGGGGCCTTCTGACCAGGCCCAATGCGCCAACACATCATTTATTAGCTTTTTCGCGCATGCACACAACGTTTCTGAGGGCAAGAGGACAGCTCCTTGGCCTCAGAAACGTTGTGCGCATGCGCGAAAAAGCTAAAAAATCACATATTGACGCACTGGGTCTGGTCAGAAGGCCTCGGAGTCTCGAGCAGCCGGCCGGGGAGGATGATTTGAGCCAGCAGCAGTGGGGGTGAGTCCAGCGGGGGTGCAAATTTGGGGGGGGGGTGACGCGCGCCCTAGTGACACCTCTGAATAGGGGTGTCCATCTTCCCCATTTGCACATAAGGTGTCCTTACACTAAGATAATATACAGGTTGATTATCCCTTCTCAGGACATCCAAAATCCAGACTATTTTGAAATCCAGACATTTTGGGGGCTATGACTTAAAAAAAAACAAACTTTTTCTAGCACCTGTCTGGAAATAGCGCAAGGCGTGCTGGGGCACAAAATTATTAAAAAATCCAAAATCCAGACAACTTCCCGTCCAAGCAGTCCGGATAAGAGATAGTCAAGCTGTACTGGAAACCAACTATGAGTAACACACCTTTATGTTATTCAGATTCTCCTGCAAAATCATCTAGAGCAGTTCTTCCCAAAATGTGAGGTGCGGCTCCTGGGGGTGTCATGGTGAGCCCCCAGGGGCGGCGAGGGATGCTTGCTGCCTGAGCCATTCGGCAGCGGGAACATGATGCAATCATGAAGATCGCAGAGCAGAGGCTCGGCGGGCAGAGCTTCGTGGCAGATGTTTTTGTTGTCTGAAAAGCCCACCCGCCCTGAGTCTCTTACCATGATTCTCAAGGTTGCTTCTTTGTCCCGAACCTGGGACACTGCCGTCAATTTTGGGTGCCGAGCGCCGTGTCTGTGGTGGTAAGGGCGTTATGCCACTGGTAAGTTTGGGAAGCACTGATCTAGAGGGTTGAATTCCAGATTGTCACACTATGGGCTCCTTCCATGTACAGAAGTCTCCTTCTGTGGATGGATACATTCCTTCCATTCATGGAGGGAAAACTTTGGATGCAACCTAGAATACTTCTCCAAGGATGGTAATTGTAATTTACTCTTGGTGAAGAGGCAAGTTAAATTTGTTTTCATTATATAGATAACCATTGTTATTGCATCTTCTCTTCACTGGCTGAAGGCTGCTTTTGTTTGTCATCCTTTTGCATATCTGCTGTAAACAACTGGCAGTACTGCACAGTTTAACTTGGATTTCCTTCTCCCTGTTTGGTTGGTACTGAATGGTGAATCTGACCTAGAAGCACCTGCTTCATCTTAAAATAACCATGCAGAAATATTAGCTCCATTAGGATGTCTTTCATTGCTAGGAGAGTGAAATCTGAACCATGAGATTTTTTTTTCCTCCTTGTCATTCTAAAAAATTAGCTGTCTACAAAATTGGTATAGATACCCAGAAGACACAAAAGCCAGTCAAGCAGTCCCAATCTGCAAGGGCTGCAGCTTTACAAGCACAAAAAACGAGATGAGAGTTGAACCAGCCCCATGACAAGTAAGGCAAGTATAAAATTCAAGTTGAGGCAGTGTTTCTGCCTAAGTAAGTTATAAGGACAAGCTCTTTGGGAGAGAAAAAAGTATTTATAGCTATGATTTGCCTTTAGCCATTTCAGGCACAATACCGTTTTCATTAGTCAAATCCAAGATCCACGTAACCTTATATAACCCTCAAACCTTAATTCTGATAGCCAGAAGCACCAAAATTTCCAATACTCTGTGTCAGCCCCAGAGATTTGGGAAGTTTCATTTTTAAGAACAGCCATCTGCTTCCTTCTTTGCAAAGAAATGAGTTTGTGTGGGAGCATTAAAAATGCAGTTTCCCATTATGTTTGCCACCGGCAATATTTCTCAATTTGCGGGAGTCAAAAGAAAAGATAGCCTATTAGTTGTTAGCAGAGCTGAGCCTTTCCCCTGTAGGGTTTAGTGTGATTTACAGTACAACACAAATGTATGCAGATTAGCCAGGTAAATGCAGTATTAAGCATTAATATTCTTCTCACAATGCAAACTGAAAAAAGTTCCACATTTACATAGCTACAACTGAAAAAGTCTGCTAGAATTTAATGAACCAACACAAAGAATGTACTGTATGTGGCAGATACATATGGGGGGGGGGAGGAGGAGGAGGGAAGAATTAAGTTTATTAGTGGAACTAGTCAACTTCTTTAAAATATTTACCATACTTTTTTAAAGTTGGTATAAAAGTATTTAACACACAAAAGAATAATCATTCTTCAGATATTTGTGCACTTTTAATTTATTTGTGCTCTCTGTATATTGACTCCATTTACAACACAAGAGTGAAATGTCAACCTGTTTCGTGCCCGTCTCAATCTGATTGCTCATGGAGACTTATTCTTGTACATTCATTACTTCCTCATTCTGAAGACTTGCTTTATCAAGCATGCATCCAGAGTAAATTGCTTTGCTACATAGCCGTAGGTGACTAAACTTGCTGGCAACATTTGATCTCACCTAGCCTGCCGTATCTCTACATTTAATCATCAACAGGGTCAACCTACTGACAAAGCGGAGGATTTTCATGTCTTGAAGCAAGAGACAGGAGGATGCCAGCTGCAGAAGGTGAAACTCTAACAACTGCTGAGAGAAACTCAAAAACAGTGTTAGAACATCTGCCTTGTAAGGTTTTACAAAATAAACAGAACTTTAAACATCCAAACACGCACAGGAAACTGATGAGACAAGATTCATCATCTTTTACAGGGAATGCTACCACAGGTGCCAGACAACTGGACACTCTTTAAATGCCAGCTGTCAAACATAGAGGCACTACAGGTAAACCTCTATTCAGGGGTGGGGGAACCTTTTTCCTGGCAAGGGCCATTTGAACTTTTACAAACGTGCTAAATTTTTTATTTAATTTTTGCCCCGCCCCCCTCAGCCTCCGGAGGCTCCGTGCTCACTGTCCGAAGCTGCCGCCGGCTCTGCCGTCACTTCCGGAGGCCGGGAGAGGGCCTCCGCACGTCCTCCCCGGCCGCCACCTCAACTCCTTCTGACCAGGCCGTTGTCGGCAATTTCGCACATGCGTACAATGCCAATGAGGGCAAGAGCTTGCCCTCTTGCCCTCATTGGCGTTGTACGCATGTGCGAAATCGCTGACGGCCTGGTCAGAAGGGGAAGAGCCAGCAGCTGAGGAGGACGCGTCGAGCTCCTCTCCCGGCCTTCGGGCACCGCGCGGAGCCTCCAGGAGCTGGTTGGGCGGCCTCCCAGCAATCTCTCCGCGGGCCGGATGGGGGCCTTAAACAACCCGCAGACCGGAGGTTCCCCACCTATACTCTATTTCGTGAAGTTCTATGAAGTTATTAACACCTGGGTAATTCAAATGTGAATTAAGGAGGAGCTTCAATTTTGCAATCATCTTGCATAATTCTAAATGACTGTGTACCAAACAAACAGCAGAATAAGGTTATAGTAAATAGAGCTTGCATTCTGTAAGCACAGATAGATGTGGCGGGCCCGCCTCCATGAAAACCCCCACGTGATGTCACAAGCCCTGCCTCCCAGGGGCACGATGTCTCAAACCCTTCGCATGTGCCGGATTCGGCAGCAAATCGACGGCACTGCCAAAAGAGCTATTTTTTTTGCCACTTTTAGGTCGTTTGTGGTGCGGTCGGGGGGGGGGGGAAATCCTGTTGCCGCAAACAGCCTAAAAGCGGCCCAAAAACTGCCAGAGGGTTGCTTTTTTGGTGGTGGCACCGAATTGCTGCCAAATCTGGGAGCAATTGGACCCCCCCGCCATATGTCGCCTCCTGCACTCAGGGCCCCCCCCCCAAATGACGCCTCTGACAGACAGATGTATGTTCCCACAGTCCCAAGCTGATTCAAGTGTGTGTAAAAGGGAGTAAAAAAAAAGGAAACAAAATTGTCCAAAGAAGTGGAACTTATATACCGGTAACCTCTTTCCATTCAATTTGTCAGCCATCTACATGGAGTAGAAAGAATGTAGATTAGGAGCTAGTAAGTAGATCCTTAGGTGATCTACAGTAGGTCAGCAAGTGTTCTGACTACCAGTAGTGCAACAATAGCAAGTAAAATTGCAATCATTTGGAACTTGGGTTTATTAGCATCTCTCTCAGTTCCAGTATTTCTTACTGGTATAATGTGGGTATATAATGCGGGTATTAATTGGTCCCTTTTGACCAGGATTTTGGTGCAGCTCTGTTAGCCCATTTTAGTTTTGTGTTGGAACCCCTGCCTGGCAGCTGGTGTAAACAATGCACTCACCTCATAGTGAGTTGATAACGCATGATATTTTGAATTTGTTGAGCTGTGCTATCACATGCAATTCGCCTGTTCCACCTCAGGAATCCATGCCCTCTTAACTCATTACTGTGACAAAACCATTGCATGGTATGTGTGTTACGGTAGTTAAGACTGGATCTCAGATGCACAGTTCTATCTGTATGTGCAGGTTATCCCAATGTATGGGTCATGGGGCATAGCCTCCTCCATGATCATTGGCTCTGCTACTTTACCCACCATATTGTATCTGGCTGCAGTAACTAAATCTTGGTGTTCTAGTTATTTTAAAAAGGTAGAACTTGCAAGCCTAACGTTTGCACATTCCTGGTCTACATCTTGAACATGCTGCAATGGTAGAAATTTTGTGGACAATTTCCCGTCAACTGACAGCATTATTTAGTATGACTTGGGGCTAGCAAGTTGTGGGTTTTCACTCTCTACCAACAATGCCAATGAAATAGATCTGAGGTAAGGGAACTCACAACATGATCGCTCAACACATTCAGTTTACAATGTGGCCAAGAAAGTGATCTCTCTGGTGACTGTAATGCCTAGACCAGCTCTGCAGCATTGCTTGCTCTGTGCTGATATACTGGCTTCCATTACTATGCAAACTTCCGTAACTGAGTGGTCAGCGTTAGATGTACAAATATGCAGGAGGACTGAGCAGACACCACTTTTGTAATACACTTTTGTATAGACGAACACACTTATGGGATAATCAGGATCATGTTCACTAGTCTACTCCACCAGCATTATGTCTAAGACAGCCTACATTCACGTAAACTGTCCACGTGTAGGCCTGTGGATCATCTTGCAAAACACAGACTCCCTGATAGCATGTAGGCTCTGGACAGACATGTTGAACATACACAGAGAGATCAGTAGAGCTGATCCTGCTTCTTCGTCTATGTATGTTCAGTCTATAATAAAATAATGCCTGCACAGTTCTAGGGTGTGCACTTGTGTTATGCGTGTATCAACATTCCATTTTCAAACTAGTGTAGCATTTTCTCTCAGGAATGGCCCTTATCTACTTTAGAGACTTATTTAATACAGAGAGTGTTAAGATTACAGATCAGTTGTTGCAACAAAGCCACATGGCTTCTTCACATTTCAAGACAACTTAAAAATGCCATGAATTGAATCTTGTGAGATGCTGAACATCACCTGAAGAAAAAAAAATGCTGCCAGAGAGCACTCTGCACCCCAGGTAATGAGGTCCAAGCTAAGACAACATGTATTGAGATTTCAAGACTAGTTCAAGAAAGAATAAGCCAAGAGATGCTTCTTATTGCAAAAAACAAACAAAAAAACCCTTTTTAAACTTCCACAGAGCATCACACAGTTTTTTATCCTGGACTCTGATGGTTGTATTGCAGCTTGACCCATCTGTTTCCAACCTGCACAAAAAAAGGCATGGTGGTTCAATAAACTGCAGATCGTTGGTATAATTCCTACATACAAAGAACGTCAATTGGACACTATGTCTCTGCTATGGGGGAAAAGGTAGCCACTACATTCCAATGTAATATTGTACTTACACCCAAGTACTAGGCTCAATTCCTTCTCCTTCTCATGAGAGAGAGAGAACGGGGCAGGTAGTGAAATTCACCTAAAAATGTGTGCTGATGATGATTCCTTGCAAATATGGAAATACAGAGTTAAACGTGACGCAAAACAGAAGCGCAATAAGAAAACAAATACTATAGACTAGCGGTTCCCAAACTGTGGGTCACAATGCAAACCGAGGATTGTGAGCCCAGAGGAGCGCTTAGTAGGCTGCAGCCCCACGAGGACATCTGGGCCTGTTGTGCTAGCCTCAACGAGCTTGAGCAGTCTGAGATCAACTCCAGGATACTCCAGGTTAATAGCAGGCAAGGGACAATATGCAGCTTCCTGGCTCATCCGGCACAAGGCCCACTTGGGCTCTACCTGGCTGTTGTGGCCGGCACCGAGCCTGGCCATTCCAAGCAGTTACGAGCCCTTGCACTGGATGGGCCAGGAGGTGTCAGCCCCCACCTTGTCAGCACAGCAGCGGAGCGGCTGGACAGCCCACAAGCAGCTGGTCTCCCCCCCCCAGGGAGGCAACAGTGGAGGGTGGAGCACGGGAGTGAGGAATTGGCAAAGGGGGAAGAGAAAGGTGGATACCTTTTTAGACTGGAAGTAGGTCACGGCGGAGACCTTTTTGGAATGGAAGTGGGTTGGGGTGGAGACCTTTTGGACTGGAAGTGGGTCACAGTGCTAAAAGGCCTTAAAACAATAAGAGTTAACTCCCCTTTAAATTTTCACATTTTGTTGGTTTTTGGTCGTATGACACCTTACTTGTCCTTTCTAACTAATCCAAAGGAGTGCCGTGCCATTACTCAAGCTAGATTTAATGTCACACCATCCCAAGTCACCAGGGGAAGATATTGCAAGAGCCACATTTCTGACCGTTGTTGCCCATGTAACTTGCTGTCGGTCAAGTCTTTATCCCATATATATTTCAATTGCCCAATTCACCTTGAAACACGCGAGAACCTGTTAGAATCTATATTCGTGAATAAGACTGGCCTTTCGGACACTGAGAAATTGGTTTATTTACTCAATGATGGCCTAGCAGAAGCGGTGGTGGGCACTGCAAACTTTCTTATGCTGGTGGAGGAAAGGTTCATGAAGAGGCGGCTGTAATACGATTTATGTATGTATATTTTATTTTGTGTTATTTTGTATTTTTGTTTTACTGACCTTCTGGTTGGGGTGGACAGTTTATGTCAATAAGGGTCTTTGATTTGATTTGACTAACTCTATAGTCATTTCTGTAAGAGGGCTCCCCATACACTTGCTTTATAGCCCAAGTGCATACTCAAATTTGGATGTAACTTTAAAATAAGTCTTCCTGCCAACAGCTTACACCACTTATTTCCATTGAATTGTGCCTATACTAGCAAACATTTCAGTTAACAGAAGTAATTACAGTTCACAAGTGTCAGCATAAAAAAGACAGATTATTTAAAAACAAAACACACCCTGATAAAAGCAGTGGTAACTATTTGTATGACTTAAAATGTAGCCTCTTTTGTCCAAATATTTTTCTACATGGGTAAGATTTCATGTCTACAGAGATATAAAGTGCTGTCACAGCGAGTCAAACCCTCGCTTTATTGCCCAAGTATCCTGTCTTCAGCAACCCCAGACACTACAAGCGGGACAGGAAATTATTGGAGAATCCATCATGTCCCTTGTGAAGAAGAGCAGAAAAACATGAGGTTAATATTACTTTGGGGAGCATCTGTGGACTCCAGAGGAAGAGAAACTGTGAATAATATTCTATGTATATTCTGAGTTTAAAAAAAGTTTTATGAAAAAATAACCCTTATGGTATAAATAAAGCAAATTTAGCAAACTTGAATTATGTCTCTGTGGCTGCATTCCTATACACACGTTCCTGGGAGTAAGCTCCACTGGATACTACAGGAGTATTGAACGTATTGAAGTGTGGAGTTTGAACGTTCTCCCCATGTCTGTGTGGGTTCTCTCTGGCCTGGAAAGCTCACACTTATTTCAATGTTTAATATTAGAAGTGTTTTGGGTCTTTATTTAGAAGTTTGGTGATGTTTTTGTGACCAGAAATATGCCATAAACTCTTGTTGATGCGTATCAATTAACCTAACGTAAAAGTGGTTTCGTTATAAGTCATTTTGTTTCAAGTTGCAGTTTCCAAGAACCTATTGACAACTTTAAGTGAGGACTTGCTGTATAGACCCCTAAGCTCTGTTGCAGGTGAACTGCTAGTAACCATTTCCAGTTGCTAGGGAACCACATTGGGAAGGAGTTGTTGCCCTTATGTCCTGCTTGGGGACAGGCATCTGTTTGGTCACTGTGGGAAACAGGATGTTGGAGAATAGACCTTTGCTCTGAGTCAGGAAGGCTTTTATGAAAAATATTATTATTAATTCCTGCCGTAGCTTGCCTTATTGTGAATTTGCAGTACATTTGCCAATGTTTTTGCCCTTTCATTTGCTTTATTTGTGCAAGTTTTTCATTTTTTTTAAAGGCAAAACCAATTCCTAGTTTCTTTGACTGTACTGTCTAACCATATGGGACATCCTTTGGGAGAGACTATTTCTACAATGTAATTCCTTCTATGCTTACTTAAGAAATTTAATAATTTTAATCTTTGCATCGAGAAATACCCATTTAAAAAGATTATTAATGTCTCTGATCTGATTGAACAACAATTTTTGAAGATGTATACCATTTTCAGAATCTTCTTATTTCAGAAGTGGTTCTCTGCAATTCACATTTCATAGGCCAGTATGCATATTTCTCTGAGCATACACAAGGCATATACCAGGGGTGGCCAAACTGCGGCTCCTGAGCCACATGTGGCTCTTTGACGAATAATGTGCAGCTCTCAGAAATATGATGGCTGAGCTCCTTTTTGCATCACAATTAATATAAAAGGTAAATAAGTATTTTTCAAGCTTTATAATTATTTACCAGGTATAAACGGAGAGTCCACTGGATTAAAACATAAGTTTACTGTTCATGGTGAGAAATTATATTTAAGAATTTAAATGCTTCTTAAATATTGCGGCTCTCTCATAGATACTTCAGAAGGGGCTCGTTACAAAGGCTAGCAAGAAAATTCTACATATATTCAATGAGAATCCCAGATTTCACCTGGAGTTGGAAAAAAAAAAATATTTTTTAAGTTTGTATTTTATCATCTTTATTATGCCTACCACTGAGAATTATCAGTGAGGCATCAGCATAGAACGACTCGTGTGCACAAGGGCAAAATCCTACACACTCCCCTTCTTCTTCCCTCAAACGTGGTTCCCTTTTTTTTTGTTTATGACCTAATAAAGCAGACCAATTTTGCAGATGAACTGCTACTGGGAGAATATAAGGGAAACTGAGATGCAGGAAAATAGCAGGTCTGAAGTGCTCACTTCTTTCTATAGAGCTGAAGTGACCATGTTCACATCCTTTTATTCTGAAGTTAAAAAAAAAGAAAAAAGATTATTACTCTGGGGAAGTCAGCCCTCCTTGTAAGTGAGCTCCTTTGTTATGAATATGGAACAGATGGAGCCAAATCTATCTGCTCTGTAGGAACAAAAACACTTACAACCTAGCTCGTTCTATTAAAGACTCTACTTAGCTCCTTTATACCACTAGCTTTCTGTACACCGCTGTGAGGTTTTGACTTCATAGAAAAAGGGACTTCATAAAAGCAATAGCTCTTACTCTTAAACCAAAGTGGCCTAAGAACTACAGAATACGAATACAGAGTTTAACCCACATGGCTCCTTGGAGATATGCAAATATTCAATTACTACTACTTCTTTTTTTTAAGCAAGAGGAAAAATTCTGTAAAGCAAAGAAATATCCCATACACGGGAAGACTTTTTACCAAGGACAGTAAATCATGTAGGTCAGAACACACCACCCAGATTAATAAAAAGTCAAGAAAAAGCTTCACTGTTGAAAGTCAGGAAACAAAGATTTAATTTGTGCATATGAGGACGGAACAAGACTGTAGCCCTTCAGAAATGAAATCCATATCAAACTCTCAAATAGCATTTTGAACAATGCAAGTAAAATCTGCAATTAGGTTCCTGTCATGCATACATAAAACAACTGTTTATTGGATTACTTCAAAGGACTGCATTTTTCACCTATGAGCATGAATGTTGACTAGGCTCTTGAATGCAAGATTACGCTTATTCAATTAACAAATTGAAAGTAAGATGCACCTATTTTATGCCTCCGTATGGAAGGCCTAGCAGATGCTAAAACTGATATTGGCCAACTACTGAAATATCTTGAAGTCAGCACGTGTTTGTAAATAAAAACGACACATTTGCAGATCCCCCAACAGCCATGCAAAATCTTGACAACAGTTTGTACAGCAGATTGAACCAAACAGTGACCTTCTTTACAGACTACATTTATTAAGTTGATACATTTACCGTCTGTCAGTCTTCTTGAAAATAATTGAAAAAGGATTTCAGGGGCAGGGTGCTTTGATTTTGACTAGATCAAGACTTCAGGCAAATTTCCCCCTGCCGGGGAAAGCACAGCTTGCCTGAAGTCACAACCTTTGTTGGCAGACGGGAAGTGGCCTTGAAACAGATCACAAAGCAGATGTTTAATGTCAAATCAGAGTCTAGGGATACATAGGCTACTGCAAATAAAACTCTTCGCCTGTCTGCTTAGTCTTCCCAATTCCCTGCCATGTGAAATATGAACTCGCCAACAAATGGCCAGTGTGCTATGCAGCACAGCAGGCAGAGCGAATGCCACAGCTGCATCAAGGACTGGAAAATTCCATATATTTCACAACGTTTTCATTACCCTTCTTTACAGCTTTAGATACAACATATTATAATATAATGCAGTGGTCCTCCCTATGGACAGTGAAGAGGACTTGTAAGTGTCTGATCACCAGATAAAAGTAAAAACCAAACACCACAAAAACTGATTGCTGTTAATCTGGTCAAAGACTGGATCCATTGGGACGGAATCTCAAACTATAATGCACTACAAATTAATGAAGTGCTATTTCCCCAAGTACTAAACCTACTGGAATGCACGAACACATGTGCATGCAAAAAGCTGGACCAATTTAATATTATGGCCAAACCATTACATTCAACACATAAGAGGCAATTCAACATTGAAGTCATGCTCTCAAAGACAATTTGCTGTAATCCAGATATGCAGGAACTTGGTTGTGGCTGCTCAGTGGAAGGGAAAGGCCTTCTGACCATATACACAAATGTATACTGACCTTTATGCTGTTATTCAGACATTCTAGTTTCAAATGGGGAGGGAACATGCTAAAGGGCAAAACTGGGAACACAGCAGTGGTACATTCTACATGCCATCTTTCATTTCTCCTCACTTGCTGCCTTGGGTTTTGTATGCAAGTAGCTGTCAGGATATTAAAGAGTTATTATACAACTTGACTACCCAGATCTCGCAACTTAAAAATAAATAAATGAGCAAGCATCTTAGCTCAGTGGTAGAGAAAAATAATGCATGAAGGGCCCAGACATCTCCACGTAGGGCTGGGAAATACCTGTCAAATGTGGGAGAAATGCTGCTGAATGCAGTGTAGACAATGCTGACCTAGATGGCCCAATGATCCGATTCAGGATAATGTCGCTTCCTATGTTTTACCAGGAACTTGAGATTTGCAGAAAAATACCTGTAGATTTGGGGTACCTGACATATTGCTTGGCTACTGAGAATACAGGAAATGGGCTGTCTCTGTTCTAAATGAATGTAGATTTCTGAATCACAGCAAAGATGTCATTAGCAGAAATCAGATGCTTTTAGCACAGAATTTGGATTACTTCTGCACAGACTTTATTTAGCACAGAGTGCATGCAATCTAGGAGTTGCACTTTCAACTTTGTGACACTGGTTGTCCAATTTTTCTGTCTAGTGCAGCTAGCCCTGTAAGGAAAGGGGATGTGCACCCTGCATTTGGCATCAGCTGGGGGCAGGTTAAATGTAAATGGAAAGAGTGGAATTTTACTGAGCACAATGTGGTATGCAATGGCACTGAACAAGAGTGGACTACTAGTACTGTACTTTGGCAAGCTAAAAATGTCCATCCTATCTTCAAGGGTCTCTTCAGTATAGACCGGTGGTTCTCAAACTGGTGGGTCTCGCAACCCACAAGGAGAACCAGATGCTTCCCCTGCTCCCTTAAGGGTCGTGGGGGAAGCATACCGACGGCTGCGGCGATCCTGGAGATAGCTGACGGCACTGGGGAAAAAGCGCCCGAAAACGGCAGTTTTTTACTCACCGGGGCTTCGGGGGGATGCGAGGAGTCCTGTGCGACCCTCTGCAGGTCTCCCTGATGTTTAGATCACCGGTTTTAGACCCGGTTTTCACAAAAATCCGCTGGCCTCGCCCTGCAAGCCGTCTAAGTTCTCCCCGCCTTGCAGGGGGAACTTTGAGAAACGCTGGTATAGACAACACTGATAACACCAGGGTGCTTGAATAGATATGCAAGGGTAAATTCAAATAAGGAAGACAGGCAAAGTTTCTGAAGCAAGAGCATACTAGACAAATATCTGCAGAGTGTTGTCTGTTTGTCTGACACAAATCTGCTTGCAATGAATGAAGGTTGCACAGCAGTGCTCAATGGATTACTTTCTATATTTGTAATCTTTTATATAACAGTACTGCAGTGATTCATTCATGATTGTAGCAAAATACAATGAGTCAGAGAGAGGCATATTTTTCAAAACTAGGATGATCAGTACTTACAACCGAGACCTTTTCCCTTGTATAAAAAGGGCCTCAAGACCACAGGATGCTTTATTTGCACCATAGGAAGGCCATGGAAAATCACACCCCAGCAGTGAATGAGTCATACCCCAGAGGTAACATTTACAACAGGGATCAGCAGCACCATAAAGGATGCCAGTGGCCATCTGTCATGATAGAGGCACTCAACATGATGCTGATAATAGTCCTTGTGGCGAGTGCTTCTGAACATTATGGCCACAACAGGGATCTCCTACCACAGAGATGCTGTTTTCAGCAGCAGCACCATGGTGAGCATAATGCATATCCAGAGTCCACTGAAAAAGCCAGTTCCCATTGTTTTGTTATTTTCTACTGCAAACAAAAAAGGAAAACTTGGTGGGTTTATTAAAAAAAACCAGGGAGGTGCCATGTAAGTAAGGGCTTGGGTTGATACCCATTGAGTTCTGTAGGCCAAAGTAAATTCATCTGGGGCATAGTTGATGGTAATGACTATTTTTGTTGATTTCCATGGGTTCCAGAATCACATTTGCATTTAAATCTGTGTTGTGTTTCAATGAGTTTATATTCTCTGCAAATATTTTTCACACCTCACATCTCAATCTTAATGAAAAGCAAACATGCCAATGAAGTTAGTACCAGACTTTTGTTCATAGAACAAGACACTTTAATGAAACAGCAACAACACAGTTACATCACATCATAAACATTATTTGCTAGTTTTAGACCATCAAAAGGTCTTACAGCCTAATTCTAACTAAATCCCCACCACAATGCAGCAGCACTAACAGAGCACGCTCTGTATCCTGTGGGGGGGGGGCAGTCCCAGAGGCCTCCTCAAGGTAAGGGAATGTTTGGCTGGCACAACTCCAAATGGACCTGGGGAGGTGGATTGAGGCTGGGAAGGAGGATAAGTTATTGGCGGAGCCAATTGATAAATGCCCCCTTCCTGTCCTCAACACCCCCTGCCTCAGTCCCCGCCATATTACACCAACTCACCTCCCACCCTCACGCCAACTTACTGGCACTGGGGCGTCTTTGAAGGCCACTGTTGCGCAGGACAGCCGCTGGTCGCCATTTCCAGCGGCAGCCAAGTTGCCCATGATAGCGTATCATGTTTTGTGATGCTGGAAAGGCAGCTGTGCCTCCAGAAAGTCAGTTCCAACTTTCCACCAGCCTGTTAGAACTGGGCCCTGTATTATATAATTTTGATAATCACATGTATTCAGCACTTCTTGAAATATCAACAGCAAAATTCTGTGTGTGTGCGTGAGCACACTCACATGTGTGTGGAGAGAAGACCTGTTTATTGTAGGGAATGCACCTCTGTGTGCTCTATGCATAACGCACATTGGGATCTTGATGGTAGAGAATGACGGCCCAATCATTACTAAAGGCAGCGTGGTGGAACGTGTATTCCACCAGTGCTGGCTGCTGCAAAACCACCGGAAAGCACATTGCAGCGGTGTAGGGAGTCAGTGCGCCAGTGGGAAGGCGGATCCTTGCCTCACAAGCACTGGCGGAGCAACGAGACCCGCCAGAGCAGTAAGCCTGCCCTGAGAGGCGAAACAGAGTGGGGGGAGGATGGGGGAGAGGATTGAACAGGGTGAGGGGGGCTGAACAGGGAGGAGATGGGGGCTGGGCCAATTTTGTTTAGCCCCTATCCTCATGGCCTCTCCCATAATCATCTGATTAACCATACTGACAGTGTGGCAGTGACTTTTTTTGCCGTCACACTAGCATCTATTCTAAAAGAATCCTGAGGAAACCCCCCCCCCCCAATGTTTCATTTATTGTTACGTGAGCTCCTCACTTCCCTGAGCAATGAGAGGCTCCAGGAATTCTGGCTTCCTTTGGAGAAGTGATTACTGATGGGGTCTTTGCAATACCTGTTTTATTTACAAATGTGGAACATTAGATGGAAATAAATAGCAGAACACTCCTACAAGCAATAACACGTTACATCAGTTCTCCAGACAGACACTCCAGCACCCTAACAGGTGCTGCTGTCTCCCAGCTCTCTCTCAGTTTTTCTTGCAGAACCTTTGCCTCTCTGTCTCACTTAGCTGCCAGAAAACTGCCATCTCCATTTACACAGATTGGGGGGGGGGGGGGGAGAGAATCAGTCACCCTACACTCTCACCTCAATCTTTTCTCTTAGATGAAGGATATCTGTGGTCTTAAAATACCTCCATTCTTTTAGGGAAGTCTTTCCCTTAAGGAAGCACCCAAGGGTTATTAACACCTCATTCAATGCGACTAGCCAGTAATCTGACAAAAGTGTTGGCCACCTGGTAACAATTACTTAATTCTGTTACAATATAAAGAAGATCCTGGGGAAATTAGGATGGGGAGGAACAGGAGAGTTAAGCAATAGGTTGCCCAGGTAGAACACTGAAATTTGATACACACAGAGACAAATTCACGCAGTTCACTAGAAAAGTCTGAAACTAGAAATTTTTTAAAGCTTAATACCCAAAACCTGTGGTTTCATAATAGAAGTCAGCATATAGCAAGACAATCTGCACATTGGATGGAAAGTAGGCAAGAATGGGAGTTCTATATTGCCTCTGCAAACTTATGTTTTGGAAAGTGGAAGCTTCCAGGAGAAGCTAAGAAGGACCTATGGCCAGTGGAATTCACCGTCCAGTAATATATGCAAAGGTAGTTGAACCACACTCCCTTGCCACTTGATGGGCACATCAAAATAGTTAAGAGCATTTCCAAATTACCTGGAAAGTTAAATTAAGTATACAGTAATTCAAGTCACTCTACTTACTATGACATCTTCAAGGTGACTTTTATATTGCTATTTCTCAAAACAGCATCTCAAAGTTGATTCCAGAATAGTTGAGGTGCTTACACATCACCCAGAAAATTGAAATCTAGTATGCATATATCTCAAGGTGCCCTGATTACAGGAAAAAAAATTTTTTGCCCATGCACTCCCCAATAAGCACACTAGACAAAGATATGGGTGAATGGGCCACTTTTATTAGCGTTTAAATACAGAGAAGGAAACGTGAGACCTGCAGCAATTAAAAAATGACAGTCTGTAGTGTGGAGACTGCAAACTAGCTGCTGTGCATGGCGCGGCCAGTGTAGTTAGCTTAGGCCCCGCCTCTGCATCCTGTAGCTACCAATGGTCTTAGTAAGTAAAATCTTGTGTGAGGCTGAGCAAAGGCGATTCTCGTGCAAGAAGCAGTGAGAGGATCGGGATAAGTGCCATCCGATTCTACTGAGACAGGCAGAATGAAAACCACAAAAACAATAAATAGAAAATAAACCTGAACCCAATGTTGGAAGTGGGGTATAACATTGCCTGCAGGACTCTGGAGGGCAGCATACTGGGTCCGGTCACCTAAGATCATCTACCTGTCTTCTCAGTAGTTCCTGCAGGAGGTGTGGCCCTTGGCTATTTCCTTCCCTCCTTCTCAGTCCCTCTCTTGATTGCCAGACCTCAAGGGGAATGGACGTGCCCTGCTGGAGCTCCTTGCTAGTCGGCCCCTCTGCCCACACTTGCACACAAGGGAAACAGCTCTAGGGTTTCCCATTCCTAAGAACGTTAGAACCTTGGATCCTAACCAGCAGATGCATGTAACCTACTATGATCTGTAAGTAATTTTCTTTTAAAACTTTAACCAAGCTGCTCCTGTGTGTGTGTGAGTGAGTGTGAGTGTGAGTGTGTGTGAGAGAGAGAGTGATAGCAGTTAGCCTGGATGGCTGGGACATCTTTTTTTTACCACTGGGAGGAGGGGTCTTCCACTGATTACTCTGCTACAACTCCTTTTCTCCCAATACCCAATTCACTGAACAAATGCACTCAAAATTTCTTACATAAACAGGATTGCTCTGTGTTTCACAGTTTCTTAAAAGGCTGCTGAGCCATTTCAAAATTGAAGTCTATATTGCAACACTCTCTCCAGAAAGAGTGTTTAAAAATAGAACACAATAGAGATTTCACTTCTATCCACATTAGACAGTTCAACAGACCTTCCTTTACTATCACCAAATTCATCTACTGCCTGATAGCAATCGAGAGAGACTGAACCTCGTCGCTGGATTTTGAAGTGCTCTGTGAAAGAGAAACCTCCTTCCTTGCAGGGCTTCTATGTTTTATGCTGAATAGGATTCTTCTTTTACAGTCCTGATAACAGGCATACAGAGGTTTCTCCAGGGAATTACACCACCATGGCAGATTTTTATCATGCCCTTTTCTTGTGAAATATTTCACAGAAAATAATTGGAACTTAATGATCCTTCAGAGGAGTCACTAGTCAAGGAAAAAATGAAATAATACTGAAGAATGTCATGTTTGAGACTGCTTTTTCATTTGGCAGAATCCTCACATGTCCAGTGGGAACTGTCAAAGCCATGGATCAATTAATTTTCTAACCTATTCATAATGAGCTTCCCTCCCACCCCTTGTTGGTTTCTTCTGTAGCAAGCAGTTTGTTCTTTATGGGTTTGTTTTGATAGTCTCTTTACCCTTTCAAAACTTTTCAAAACTAAAAAAACAGAAAACATGTTTGGGAGGAGGAGAGAGACATGAATTTACTCTAATAGAATTAAACATACTAGTAATGGTCTGTTCTTTAATCCAATGGAACAGCAATGATAAACCTCTGAAGCTTGTATGTGGGTAAATTGATTTTTGCCATAGAATACATGGAAAGAGTGAAGGTCATATTGACAGCCTGCCCCAGCATTGCTCTTAGGACTAGTTGTATTCATTCTGACTTCTCTCTTATCATTCTCATCAGTTCCACACATTCTTTCCCATTATTCATGGATCACTCATACAGTATTCTACAGAATTGCTTGCAGAGGTACAGAATATCAAATGGCTTCTTATGGTTCTTTCTAAGGACTGTAGAGCTGGTCTCTAAAACATTCTTAGGAACAGAAGAGAGAAAAAAGAGGCCCTAAAGTAATCCAGTTTTATAGACCTAAGGTATGTCAAAGATCAGTTGGTCAGTTTATATGATCTTTTGAAAATTAAGTCTCTCCATTTCCTTGGTCCCCTATTCCAACAGTCACCCAACTCTCAGACCCCCCCCCCATCTCCCTGCCGTCATTCTTACCAACAGTATAGTCTTATCTGGTTCCTAGGCCTCTGTGAAATTTTTCCTATAATCTTCCTTTCATCCTATCTCTCACTTCCATTTCCTTCACCCTGCCCCCCTTCTCTCAGGTCCCACTTCTTATTCCGCTGCTTACTTTGTCATCTTGCAATCAATCTCCCACTTTTCCATGTTGCCTTCGACTTACTGCCCACAGTCCATCTTGTTGTTAACCCTAATTGCTTAATTTCTAACTGAGCATTATTCTTTATTTAGCCAGAAAACTGGAGCTTTATTCTTCCTGGAAGTTTGACCTGGAGTCCTCTTCTTCCAATCCCAGATGTCTAGCACCCTAATCAGAAAGTATTTTTTACAGGGACCATGATTTCAACTGATCAAAAGGTTTGAGGGCCAGCACCACACACACACACACACACACACACACACACACACACACACACACACACACACACACACACACACACACACACACACACACACACACACACAGCTTTTTACCCCCTTCTCCTGACGTGTGAGCAAATTGCCCTTTGTATGTTTTTCAGATTGGGAGAAACTCACTGAGAGGGAGTGTCCTTACAATTAGATGGACAGACTGTTCTGGCTAGATTGGCAGTGCAATCCTAACCAGCTTTCCCACGCCGGTGCAACTGTGTCAACAAGGGTGCACACTGCATTTTGCAGTGCAGGGGCAGTCATGGAGGCCTCTTTAAGGTGAGGGAACATTTGTTCCCTTACTTTGGGGCTGCATTGCAGCTGCACCGCCATTGGAAAGTTGGTTAGGATTGCACTGTTAAGTTTCATCCATCCAGAGATTTGGGTTGCAATAACTCAGGATAGCTTTAGATGTCACAAGCATCCAAACTTCTTTTTGCTCCTCCTGTGTAACATGCCAAGCAATGAGATGCGCACGAAGCTCACACAACATCATGTGGTGGTATGATCCTTTCACTTTAAATAGCACTCAGGAAACATAACCAACTCACAGTTTTTCTTTTTGCACTTTTTTGTAATATGCAAAACAAGCATTAGTGGTACAACAATGCACATGCTTCTAGGTCATCTTATTTTTATTACACTTTCATATGTTCCTGATCTGACCATTGACAAAGAAAACCAGTTCTGGGGATGAACCCCAATTCAATTATAAGTCAGGATGCCAAGGTACTGAGTGTGACATTTTCCCTCTCTATTCAGTTTCTATTAGCAACTGTACTAGTGGCTTCAGACGTTGCAAAGATGTAGCCAAACCAATTAACTTGCACATTCATGTTTTGTGCTTTCTAGCATAATGTTGGAAAACAGTCATGTTTGTTCTACACTGAAATACATGATCTCCAGGTACACAAGTTCCTCTTACGGACATGACGCTGGAAGTTCAATAAGTGGATATTCATATCACTTTTGCTGATTCTGCCCAACAGCCAAAGCGGTTCTGATTGTTAACATTTTATGAGTGAGTTTTTTGCTTCTGCAATTAGACTGTTCATCAGCATTTTCTGACAACAGAGCAGTTCTGCTAGTGGCTTGGAGAGGGGGAGAGCACACACACACCAGCAATAGAGCGTTTTTAGTCTATTATGATCTAACACTGGCTAGAACAGCAGACAAAAATGTTGATTTTGTTACCTAGAAGGTGGACCTACCAGTAAAAAACCAACAAAACGCAATTCTGGTTTTGTTTTAGTCTCTCTCTGCTTTGTCAATTCGTTGGCCTCTGTGCTTAAAAGGAATTAAAGTCAGCCTGTTTCTCCATTCCAATTTTTATCAAACAAATGACATGTTCCTGCGGTGTTGAAGGAGAATGTATAGTACTGTACAATACATTTTTCTTCATATGAACTGCTGCAACTGTTAATCTTTATCTAAGCATCCATAATAACTGGTTTGTTCCCTGTGGCAGTGTAAAGAGGAAAATGTATTCCAGAAGGCACTTTGGCAACCAATCTGCATCTTAATAAAACTTAGAGAAACATTCATGATTAATATAAATTACTAATTTCACTTTTATGCCTACGTATAACAAAGAAGAATGTATACATTTTTGCTTGAACTGCCATGTAGTATTTCAAAGTGGGAAAGTTTTCAATGCACTATCACAAGGCTGCAGGGTTCTATGGCATAATTTAAATGCGGCACCAGAAAGTTACCCATTCCATGCACTTGGGTCCATGTCTAAAACTGAGCTTCTGGCACCTGCGTTTCCAACATTAGTAAGATATACAGTACTTACCCATGCACCCCCCAAATAAGCACGCTAGACAGAGGCTCGGGTTAAAGGGCCAAATTTTATTAAACAAACAGAACCTGCAGCGTAGAAAAATACGTCAACTAGCCCTTAGAGCGTGCGGGCCCTATATGGGGGAAACGGGCCTAGCCGTCTTCCTCCCCCGTTAATCCCCCCAGGGCGTGACAACCTGACTCAAGCCTCCCAGTGGTCGAAGACCACGTGAGCTATCATGGTCAACCCCGCAGGGTCGAGGCAGCTGGAAGCGTCAACCCCAGCGGCCCTGCCGTGATATGGGTTAACGCGTTCCAGCCAAGGGGCTTGCCAGCCAGCCTCATGGACCCGGGCAGTGTCACTAGAGCGGTCCTGGGTTACCCCTTGACCTTGCTAACCTCAGGCTGACGCCGGATCCCAGTTTCCTGGCTACTCGGCCCGCACGCCACCTGCCACAAAAACAACAGCAATAAATAAACAAGAAGTAACAACGCCACACACCCCACCCTAACCCAGTCTGGGGTAGGCGAAAAAACTGCCAACCCAAAGCCAATCAGGGTGGCAGCCAAAAATTCCTACCCGGCCCTCAAAAGAGCGACCAGCTAGACTCAGACTGTAATAAGGGAGGGCGGGCAGGGTTTGCAAAATCGGCTCGGACTGAGGAGACGGAGAGAATGCGCTCCCGTCTCCCAGCCGAGCCACGCCCCCAACTGGCCCAGCAGCTAATCGCTGCTCTCCCCCGACATGCCTCTGCCCAGCGCGCGCGGGAGGGGGCCTGGCAATGGCCGGCCTTCTTGGCCAAAGATTGCTAGATGTCAAGTATGAAGAATGCTGCTTAAGTAAGATTGCACCTTTTTAAAAACACAACTGGTGTCTTGTTAAAACTAGGCCATCTACAACTATGATGGATACAAACAGTTCATAAACCCACAGCTACAGAGTTGTCCCCACCGCTCAACAATATGTTCTATAGACTTTTATCACACTTAGTTTGTCAATGGAAATTTCCACACATCACAAAATCTGCAGCAGAATCAATATGGAGTCTTGAAGGGTGGATTCTATGAAGTGTAAGTCTAGCTACAGTGCTGGAGCTTCGAGAGTTAAGGTCACCATAATTCAGTCATACTCCATCAAGTGTTCAACATGTGATCTCACACTTGGTGAACTCGGGTTTCTTACACAGTTATAAACCTTGCTAATTTGTGCGGTATGAGAATTTAGGGAACTGAACAGTACAGTTTCACAATGAGAGATATTAACATGCAAAATACAGTATATAAACTAGCCGCACTATGATAGTCTAAGGAGCTGGATGACTAACATATTACTGACAGTGGCAGTTCAGCGTAAACATTTAGTTCAAAATGTCGCTAACATGTTATTTCCATTTCACCTGGTGTCTACACTCCATAGTACACAATGCATACAAGCAGTGCAGTAGTTAATTCAATTAGTTTGCTGGTTCAGAAAGTGAATTGCCTCAGTGCTACAGACAGTTCTCTCGTCAATAATTGCAAAACACAACAACACTATCCACTTCTAAAACGGATTTCATGAAAAGAATGTCTAGTTTGCGTTTGCAACACTAAACAAGATTCTTGCAAGGTATGCATAACAAATACTACTACCCACAGTTTAAATTCACTTAATAGGAAAAGAGTAGGACTGCAACAATGCAATAATTCTAATAAGTTCTAGTCACAATGACACTAATTATTATTGTTCAGACACAAGAGGCAAGTTAAGTCATGCCTTAAGCAGCATGTCATGTATTGACATACAACTTAGTCATGGTTTTAACTCCCATGCTATTCAAAGGGTAAAAATGGTCTACTGTGGTTGCATAAATTAGACAAAGAGCGGAGGGTGGGGGACAGGACACAAAACATGCACATAGGGAAAACATGTGAGAACTACACAAGAATGCATCTGTATTACATACAGCATCATCATAACTTAGGTAAAGGTAAAGGTGACCCCTGACAATTAAGTCCAGTCGTGTCCGACTCTAGGGTGCGGTGCTCATCTCCATTTCAAAGCCAAAGAGCCAATGCTGTCCGAAGATGCCTCCGTGGTCATGTGGTCAGCATGACTCTCCTTGCCGCAGCGCGTAGCATGCGGCTGGAACACAGAGCGCTGTTTACCTTTCCGCAAGCGTACCTATTTACCTACTCGTATTAACATGCTTTGGAACTGCTAGGTTGGCAGGAGCTGGCCAAGCAACGAGAGCTTGCCCTGTAGCAGATTCTAACTGCCGACCTTTCGATCGACAGCTCATGGTTCAGCGGTTTAACCCACTGCGCCACCCGCTGGCTGTGCTTAACCTATGGTTATGCATGGCATAACTTAACCCATGTCTAATTTCCATACATTTTAAAGCATGAGGGAATTTGTAAGACCCTTACAGTGCAATCCTATGCATCCTATGCCTGTCTACTTAGACATAAGCCCAATTACGTTCAATGGGGTTTACTCCCAGAAATTGCAATCTTAATTTTATCTTAAATGAAAGTTTTTTTAATTGTATATAATTAAGCAGAGATCAGTATACTAATTCATGTACATATTTTGCCAGAATTAGTATAATATTGTATCAGTATTTCTAAGCTTAGTAGTTAGTATGGATGCAGTGTTTGGTCAGTACAGTCGGCCCACATCTTACATGAGGGTGTTGCCTTGGCTGAGGTCCCTATCAATCTGGGTTATGGAACACCACAATTGCGGAGGAAATACCTCAGTCTTGGGCCTTATGCCTGAGCCAAAGTCACTCCATTTTTGCAAAGTGCCTTCCAGCCTTTCAGAGTCTGTCTCAGCAAAATAACTTTGAGTGCCTTCCAACTGTTTCAGCCAGATAACCCCCAACCTGGTTCCAAAGAGCCTCAGCAAGGGACCTATATGTCAGCAGAGTTCTGTTGTTTGGGGGAACACATCATCTCTCAAGCTCAGGATGCTCCAGGAAGGAGGGTAGAGGGCAAAGAAGGGCCAAGAGCTGCTGAGGGAGGGATGTGAAGTAATGGAAATGTTCCATAAACTGCTACTTTGCATTGCCTAGGTATATAAGCTAGCTGCGCCTAGCTGCACTCTGCACATGATCTGAGCACAGTCTCCTTGTGCCTTGCTTGATGTCTTGCAATAAAGCTCTCCGTCCACTGGTGTCTTCATTGGATCGGTTCGCACTGGGAATGAATCCACACTTGCCCCAGGCATCTGGCGGCAACAAGGGTTACGTTCCAAGGTCAACGTGTCAAGCCAAAATCACATATAGTTGAAACTCCCTTAAAGGCAACAATTACAGACTGTCACTATAAGAACTAAAAGCACAGTATGAAAGACACGCAGGAATCTAGAGAACAGCAGCTTCATTCTTCCGTTTCATTCTTGCTCCGGGTCATAAACAGAATAAGTGGAATGCTGGGCAGAGTTGTCTGCACTATTTACACTGTTGTTTTTCTCTGTCTTGTGTGTGTGTGTGTGTGTGTGTGTGTGTGTGTGTGTGTGTGTGTGTGTGTAAACTTGAATTTGCGGGAGTCTATCGCATAAGATGCAGGCTGACTGCACTCTGTTACAATTAGGAAAACTTCATGAAATCTTATTATCACTTAATAGTCAAGGTCTCCACTTCATTACAGATGCCTCATTATTACAGATGGCAACTGTTAATTTCTCACCTCTAAACTTTGTTATGTATTTTGATTCTCATACAGCTTTGCAGCTCTGCAGTCAGTAGCTGCCTCCTCTTCCCATTCCTAACATTTCAAAATGGCTGAGAGGACAAGAAAAGGAAGTAAAGTGTGGAGTGAGTGGTGGTGTACTAGAGTTTCTTCCAGAAGATGCTGTAGATAAGATCACTCCTTGCCACATTTAACTTCCTTTTCTCTCTGCCATTTTGAAATGTCAGGAGCAGGAAGAGGAGGCCGTCACCACATGGGGACAGGGATAGGGCAGGTGGGGGGGATATGCATGCAGCTAATTGCATCTTGAGGCAACCACTCCACTTGACCACATGGAAGGGCCACTTCTGTAGCTCAATATCTGGAGCCATCAACAGATGTTCATTTCTGAGAAAAAGAGTATTGTAGCAAATAAGATATTTTAGATTGTTGGATAGCACAGGAGAGTTTTAGGTTCAAATCTTTGCTCAACCACCAACCTCACTGGAGGATACCGAGCAGCCTATCCTGCCTCACAGGACTGTTGTGAAAATAAGAGTGAGATAAAAGCAAAATAAATAAAAAGTTCATTTAATGAAGTGACTTCCATATCTATGCAGCATGGATGCTATAACTCTTGCTTTGTCTCAGCTTCGGAGTTTAAAATATATTACATTAATTCCTAACTGTGGTGTTGTAAGGTAACAATAAGGCCGGTGACGGGACTACCCCGTTGTTGCCATTACCCGGCCCCCTCCCCTGCACGCTGGGTAGAGGCGCGAAAGGGGAGAGCAGTGATTGGCTGCTGCCCGAGTGGGGGTGGGGCTCAGCTGAGGAGACGGGCGCACGCTCCCTGTCTCCTCAGTCCGAGCCGTTATTGCGAGCCCCGCCCTCCCTCCCTAATTTTCAGACTGAGACTAGCTGGTCGCTCTTTTTTGAGGGCCGGGTAGGAATTTTTGGCTGCCATCCTGACTGGCTTTTGGTTGGCAGTTTTTTCGCCTACCCCAAACTCGGTTTGGGGGTGTGCGGTTTGGTTCGGAAGCTTTCATGGCCAGCAGTTAACTTACAGCAGAGGTTCTCTAAGTGTGAGGCGCGACTCCCAAGTGCGTCGCGTTAGTCTTTTAATTAACACATATTCTTGCTTGCAAGAGAGAAAGAGAGCAAAAACAAAGACCCGGGAAAAGCTGCCTCTTCACATCGGGTCACTCAAAGTTAATTTCAAAACACTTCAGGTTTGTAGGCAGTTTCCACGTTTTTAACCACAGCGTGAGGGAAGCCCTTGCTTATCTTATGTTAAAGAACAATTGATAAGCCGCTAAGTACTCAAGCTGAGCTCCTGGAGACAGCAAGCTCCTGGAGACAAGACAGCATCCCGTTTCTCTCATTGTAGGTTTGCAGATAAGGTATTTTTATTCAGGTTTCATTCAGACATTGCAAGTTTGCAAATAAAGTATTTTCTTTCTGTTGAATGTTTTTAATAAAGCAAACACAAAACAAATGCAAGAACTGCAATTGAAAATGGTGTAGAGCAGGTTCTGCTTTACGTAGTCTTTGATTTCTATGTTTAGTTTGGTTGATTAATTATTAGGATTTCTCTCCTTCTTCCTTTCTGACCCACTTCTAAGTTAGTTCCCCACTCTATTTGCTGGGACAACCCCCCCCCTTGGAAACTGCCAGACAGTATAAGAATCTGTTTTTCATCTTGCAAAGATGCTACCAAAAGGAGCTAGCTCTCTCTCTCTTTCTCTCTCGTGCAACTGGGGTGGGGCATGACCAATGCTTCCCTCCCATGCTTTGATGTTTCTCTTGCCATGAATAGGACTAACACAGACAACATCAGTGCCCTCTACCCAGGCCTGCCAATGGAGGGAGGGCAGCATCCCAACCCCACCCTGCGCACTCCTGGCTTAGCTGCTGCTCAGCATAAGCATGGAAAATCCATTTTAGGGCTCGTTTTGGGAATATACACATACATATAAGAAAGGGTGCCTCTGAGCATGTAAAGAGTGCCTGTTTCTTCCATGCACTGTAATGGGGAGTCACAGCTAACAGCGAGGGAGGTCAAGGGAGCCGCGAGTCAAAAACGTTTGGGAACCACTGACTTACAGTGTTTAGGGTATACGGGAACAGATGCCATGTCGGTAAAACAACTTGAAGTTTAATGCACTCCACTACCGCTCACGGGTTTCCAGTGCCAGGCAGCCGCGCACGGAACAAAACACCATTAAAGTCCAAGGCATGCAGTAGTCCAACGTTTCGTTCCGCAAAACCCGGAACCTCTTCACAGGAACAATCGCCACGCACACTGTAAGGTGTGCGGTTAATTAATTTCTGATGTTGATGTTGTTTCTTATGGCAGGTGGCATGCGGGCCGGGTAGCCAGGAAACTGGGATTCGGCGTCAGCCTGAGGTTAGCAAGGTCAAAGGATAAGCCAGGACCGCTCTGACAACACCTGACCGGGTCGGTGAGGTTGGGCTGGCGAGCCCCTTGGCTGGAACGTGTTTGACCACCATCACAGCTTGGCCGATGGGGGTTGACGCTTCCAGCTGCCTCGACCCTGCGGGGTTGACCATGATAGCTCAACGTGGTCTTGATAGCTCAAGGAGACTTGAGTCAGGTTGTCACGCCCGGGGTATCAATGGGGGAGGAAGACGGGTAGTGCCATTTCCCCCAGATAGGGCCTGCATGCTCTAAGGGCTAGTTAATGTTTGTTGCTGCAGGTTCTGTTATGTTTAATAAAAAATTGGCCCTTTAACAAAAGCCTCTGTCTCGCGTGCTTATTTGGGGGGGGGGGTGCACGGGTAATGTTATCTATAAATGACATAGATGCCCGAAAAACCATAGCATGCATCCCAGACATCCAACTTTGCTAATCTGACAATATTTGCTTTACTTCAGATATTCTTCTTTTCTAAAGAGATTCTAATGGAACCAGAGCAAGAAAAATGCTCTATTACTTCTAGAGACTGGATTTCTATTTGCTGAATATTCTACATTTGCTACGTTTGTTAAGTCGTAAAATTTACTCTGAATCCTTATAGTACAAACTTCATTCTGTTTTTAATTAATGCACACTGCAGGAAGTTAAACAGAGGCTAGCCCCACGTTAAGATGATCTCAAGTCAACATCCTCTCTAACCAGATACTTTTAAATATTTCTTAGTACTGTAGTCTCTTCCCATATTCTGCTCTTTCTTTGTTAACTCATGGAATCTGCTAGGATCACATATGCATTATATCGTTCTATGAGATGGACTGGCCTTCTTCCAATTTTTGATAAAAAGGAAAATAGAAACCTTTTATTTATTTTTTGAAAAAAGCTAGCATCAATGGAGCATATTAACAGCAGAAAGAAAATAATTCATTCATCCTCCCCACAAAGGCCAAGATCTCCTACAATATACTTATGAGACAGTTTTCAAAGATGCAGATTCACAGCACAGCCCTCCTCTTTTTATACTCCCCTTTCAATGTGTTAATGATACTTGAATTTTTGAACAGCAGGAATCCACATAATCTCTTTTCAATGTATTATATGACAGGCATTTAGGAAAAAGAAAGAGGACCCTCAAACAACCGAGACTGGCACTTCTTCACTTTCTTCTTGTATTTTCTTATACAGATATTCCTTCTGTACCAAATTATACAACAGTTTTTAAACACTCCCTTTGTGGGTTTTAGGAATACTACTGACATCAAAATCTATTAGATGGTGGTGCTTGTTCCCAGCTTTTCTTTTTCAAAACCAGCACTTAATTCTTCTAATAGCAACTAGTCCTTTAATCTACACACACTAGATTAAGCATGAATTCCCTTTTAAAGGTCACCTTGCTTGTCTTTTTAATGTTTTACAAAAAATATCAATAATAAAATAAAAACACACATCTATCAAACTCTTCCAATTACTCTGATTTCACTCAGAATGTCTAAACCAATTTGGGTGAACCAGCTATCAAAGCCAAGATTCCGCAAGTCACTTGAGTGGTTCACAGCTGTCAGTGTAGCATCCCTTTTTATGCTGATCAGATCTTCACTGAAAAGTTAAAAGGGCATCCAGTAATGAAAAGACAACCAAACCCAGCCTGAAATATTATTTGTACATTAAAATGTTCTGAATCTGCTAAGTGAATTGTCTCAAGTTTCTTGAGTTAGTTTTCAGTCCTGAAGGCCAATTCAGAGGTTCCTCAGATGGGCATAGTATGTTAAACGCAGTTCTTTGAGATCAAGATGACGTGAGCCCCCTAGGGGAGGAAGTGTTCCACAAGTTCACAGGAAATGTACATTATCCCAAAGATAACAGGGGAATGGCTCCAGTTGTGCTTGTGCTCCCTCTTTACAACATCGGGGACAATGCTCTCACACGCAAATCAAGGTCAAATGAGAGGTAACTACAGCTGTCCCATGTTCTTATTCATGAGTCTGTTCGCTGCTACTGCTCTCAGTGTATTTCAGTGGTAGAAGATAGAATAGAGTACTTTTGTGACGCTAATACATGGCTAAACATTTATTTTCACTGAATGCAAGGCCACAACGATACCGCTAAATGAATAGAATTTCACAACTAATTTTGTGCTCTTTTACCTTTCATTAAAAAAGAAAACCTCCAACAGAACTCAGTTGAACAGCATAAAGCTCTTGATATTTCAAAGCACTTTTGAACAATTACTTTGACAGGACCCCTTGACAGTTAAATGAATCTGCTAAATGGATGTTTTTGAATACACAACAATTTTTTTAGCAAAATACTGACTTTTAATGGCAAAATAAGAAAACTATTTGTAGCGCTGTAGCAAATAAATAGTGTTGCTTATAAAGTTCAATGGATTTTGTATCTCTATAAAGCAAGCTATTTGGTAGCAAGTCCACACTGAAATTTCTCATCCTAATTCTCTATGTGCCTAGTGGTTTCAGTAAACCAGTTTGCAAATTTATTGAACTTTTCCTAATCCCAAAAGCCAATAAAAAGCGCTTTACAAATTTGAAACAATGAGAAATAACTGCAGGGCTTTTTAATGCAAAGCCAACACACATGGCATGAGTGGGAGTTTATTCCTCCTCACCTTAAAATTAGTTTTCCTGCTTGATAGGGAAAACTTTCAAAGTAGCAAAATTGACACAGCGAGAAAATGCATAACCTGTTGCTCGCTGAGGTGGAGCATAGTTCCTTAGAGAACCAGGAGTCTCCAAAGTCAAGGGGAATATTCACACAAGTGAGATCAGCTCCACATGATGTAAATTAATTCATTTCACAAATGTATTCACTTGGCTAGGATTCATTTCATATTTACTCACAGGATATGAACCAGAGTTTAGCTCTGACATGTTTTCACACGACGCATCTCAGGAAGTCAGCAGAGAAACAATGCAACTGTTACTGTTCCAATTTATTTTCATTACTCTGGCATGTAGAGAAAGTGGAAAAAGAGGGCAAGTGTACACATGCAGAAGATACTACTCCTGTGATGCCTGGTTAATACCTAACTACTTTATTTGAATAGAAGAAGAGTTCAAACATTTCAGGAAGACTGGAATTCCATTTAACTTTTTTCTTCCCCACTCAGAAACCGGAATTACTTAGAATTACTCAATAGAATAAGGATGCTACACACATTTGCTGGGATAATGGTTTACAGAAGAACTGTTTATTTGTTTTATTTATTTATTTATTAAAAAAATTATACCCTGCCATATCCTATGCTAAGGCAAATGCCCCAGGCGGCTTACAACAAGGATTAAAATACATAATTTAAAGCAATACATAAAATAAATTAAAAACAATAAAATCCACTGGAGGGGGGCTAATAGATACAGACACAAAGGCTGTATCTACTGGGATCTTCTGCATATTAAAAAACTTCTAGTGCCCTCTTTGGCTGCTGAAAACACTGCAGATATTGTTGCTGCAATGCTCAAAACTTACTAGGAAACAAAAGACTCAAGGTACTGTATACAAGTCAGGTGAAATGAGCTCTTCTTGGTAAAGTAATAGCAAAATCTTTTTAAGTGTATGTAACAGGGGAACATGGGTCCGAGGTCCCCAAATTATTTTAGGGACGCTTCTTTTGAGCCACTGACATCGCTGTATACAGTTGCAAAAGAGTTGCTGCTCTTCTAGGGTTTGCTCTTCTAGGGTTCCACTACCTTACCTATAGACCACAGCAGAGTGGCTGCAAAAGTCTTTGGAAATGGAAAAATGCCTTGATGGTGAAGCAATGTGTGCTGATGCAGGTGTGTGAACTCCTTCACAGTAATTTGCTTAGAAACCTGCTCTCACTGTGTTTTGTATCTCTCACACGTTCAAAGAAACCGCTGCTCTGAATAAAAAGCATTCTTGGCTTAGTGAAGACTGTCATTTATCCTGAGACATTGTTATGCTTCATAATACTGGACTGTAGTAGTTGCAGATACAGTAAGCATCTTTGGGAGTCACAACATTTCTCTACTAACCAGCACCACTTTTGTGGCACCAAGGATATCTCAGCAGCGGGTTTGAGAAATGAAGGTATCTCATGTATCTGAAATGAACTATTCCTCACTTACCCTAAAAATATTAGACTTCAAAATCTCTCTCAAACAGAGATGCACTTGAAAGGAACACAATGAGATTATGTTCATACATTTTAAGATAAACTTAGGTTAATGCATCTCCTGTTCTGCTTACAAATAAGGCCAAGTCTAGAATAGTTAAAATTCCTCTCCTTTCCAGGGCTTCATGTTGCAAAACTAAGTATCTTTACTCAGGAGTAAATTCCATTGCATTCCATTAGTCTTACTCCCAGTTAAGATATACACAGGACTGCTGGCACAATCAACCAAAAAGGATGTGGCTACTCAAAGAACTGATCTAGCCAATTATGCTTGCCACCTGATTATTTCTTTAATCACGAGGTTTGAGATAGTTTGTAAAGATAATCACATGCGATTTTCTTACTGTTCCAAGAATTAATCTCAACTCATCCTGTGATTCATTTCCTTGATAAAATCATTGCATGACATTTGTAAAATTAAGACTGGTTGACAAAGTACAATCAGTAAGATTTCTGAAACGTATAGGTCTCCCCCCTCCCACCTTCACTGAATGTAATCCTCACGAGTGGAAACTTATAAGGCCCTGTTCTTAAAATCTCTGTGAAAAGTAAGAGAGACAGAAAACTCTCTTGAATAACATACAGTTCTAATTTATTTCACATGAATGCAGCTGGATATGCAGCATCATGTGTGAAAGAAAAATGTGCTTTTAATCTCATTTACATTCCCAGATTCATGGGCGATTTTTATCTTGGGATCCTGAAATCTGCAAATATCTACATAAAACACATCTGTAGTGCATACAAACTGGCCCTTTGCAAAGGTGAAAAATTACCATGGTTTCCTCCAGCTGCTATGCAACAATGATAAATCTCCATATACTCACAGATGTAGAAATATTCCCGGCCTGGCCTGAACTCAAATCCTAATGAGAAGGGAGTGAAGAGCTGGAATTTTTCTGAGAACTTCAATGGTCCATTCGGAGAGTGGGGCCGATTGCACTCCCACCTCTTGAATCCTTTGGAAGTGTGATCACAGGAACTGTAGCCATCAAAGTTCACCATGTAAAGTATGTAGCGTTCAGTTTTATCTTCTGGCACCGAATCCTCATAATGAGGGCAGAATACATCCAAATAGTCATTGATGCAGACATCAATGTGGTAGTCGCCCCGCTGGAATCTAAAAATGAAATCAAGACAGAACCAGATCAGGTTATCATGTTACAAAAGTTCATTCATACTCTCTCTCTCTCTCTCTCTCTCTCTCTCTCTCTCTCTCTCTCTCTCTCTCTCTCTCTCTCTCTCTCTCTCACACACACACACACAAATTCTTCTACTGTAGGAATTTTCTATATAGAAAAGTAACAGCATGTGGGGAGAGCTTAAGAAATAATTTGAGCAACTGTGCCTTTAAATGAAGAGTCACACCTAATTCATCCTTTATAGTTTATACTTATAAAACTGCTTTCAATTGTATAGGGCAAACACTCCCCTGACCCCCCCCCCTCATATCAGAAAAGACCAGAGGCTCCATATATACTTGCATAGAACACCAATACACTAAAGATCAAACAAGTTGGTAAACAGCATTTCTCTTTCAAACAGACAAAGCTCATTACAGGCAAATACATTTTCCACAAATCCTCACTCATTTTACTTTTTCTTCACTGCTGGCAACATTTAGTCAAGATCTAAGAACATCCCTAGTATACCTTTGAAAGATTTTTGAAAAGCAATATAACTCCTCTGCCAAAGTACATAGAGGAGATACTGCTGTTCAGATAAAAGAATTCTAGGTTATGAATTATCAGCACTCACCTGACAGTTTGGAATGAGACCCAGATGAGAAAAGCAGTACAAGGCACTTTTACTGACGCACTTTTATTATCAGCAGTGGTAAGCAGTATTCATTGCAGAAGTAGTAGGGTTGTTTTTGCTGTCATTGTAATAGTGCATGAGGTTACTGCCATGTAGGTCCAAAATATTTCACTTCCAACTACAGTCGGACCTTTTTATCCATGCTTTTTTTATCCGCGGATTTGACTCGTGGATGACAAAACTGTGGAAGAGGGAGCCCAAGTGCACTACATTACCTCTTTTTTCAGTGTTGTTGGGGGCCTGCCAGCCACTTCCAGCCTCCTGCGTGTGTCCAAACCGCTGAAAAATGCAGCCAGGAGTCTCTGGCACCATTTACAGGTTGCTTTTCAGTAGTGGCTTTTGTTTTTTCAGTCAGTTTAATCAAACTCAGGAGGAGGGAAGCGGCAAAGATGCTGGAAAAAATGTAATGTGGCACAGTCCCACCCCGGATTTCATATCACACAGATTTTCTTATCCACTGGGGTTCCAGGAACAGAACCCCAGCGGATAAAAAGGTCTGACTGTACTAACTGTATATTACAGGTGGAGGTTATATGCATATGGAACAGTTAAGTCTCACTGCAGTAAATGGGACCCTCTTACATTTAATTGGCAAATGAGGGTTGCATCTTTACAATGAGACACTCATTAAACTTGGGAAATTCATCAACTGCTGCGCAGGCTAGACACATCCCCCTCAGTGACTGGGATTTATTTTCAGAGTCATAACATATGGCACTGTGGACATCCCTTTCAAACCTATGTTGACACTCTCTAGAGTAGACCAATTGATCATGGCTGTGTGGCATGGCTTACATTACACCTAAAACTTAAAGTGACTTGCCTTCTAAGATTTTGTGCTTCTTAACTTCAGTTCTCTTCATCATCAGAGTTTTACAAATCAACAGATGCCACCTCAAGAGCAACTAAAATAGTGGTTCAAAACCACACGTTGAACCCTTGAGGTGTATACAGAGTGTCATAGCAGTAAGCACTAACATCTATTATCCTTTCTGTGATGATTGGTTATTTTTACCTGTGGCTTCCATTCTTTCACAGCAGTCACTGTCAAGTTCACAAGACAGTAATAAAGACACTGCCATATTTAACTATAATACTCCTTTCCACTTGAGGCGCATATTTTAAACACCTGATGGACCTGAAATGTGCCAGCTGGATCCTTCTATCTAATTTAGGAAGAAAAGCAATGATCTTCTGGCCTTCTCCAAGGATATATTCAGAGCAACCTATTCATCTCTTACAATAATTTAGCTACAGTAAAATAGGTTTTTTAAAGGAGGAAAAATCATGTGTGGCATGGGAACAAAAACCTGATAAATCTAATTCGAGCCAATGCAATGCACCGTACCACATGCTTTTCTCCTGAAACCTTTAAAAAAACCCTCGATTTCAGAATTCACATCTGGCTTAAGCATTAGTCTACAAAATACTATAGTACTCCACTGCCTATAACATTTATAGAAATGTTTGGATAACGGCGTATCTCGACGTCCATATCCCCGCCCTCTCCAGGCCCGGGGTGGCCAATGGCCGCCCCCCTCACCACCCAGTCCACCCTCCCAACACCCTTGCCCAGGCTGGTGTAGGCCTTACCTGCTCCGGTGGGCGCAGGGCGCAGGACCAGGGGTAAGGGCTGCCAGCCGCTGCATCAGCAGTCCTTACTCGCCAGGTGCAGTAAACGCACTTTATGGTGCTTTTACGACACCCTGTGTCGGGGGAGCGTGTGCTCCCCCAACACAACTGTACACTGGATTTCTTCGATATTCATGTTCACCAAAGTAAAAATAGCAAGTAAAAGCAAAGTAAAAATAGCAAAGTACAAATAGCAAGCAGGTATATATTTGGGTTACTGTACTCTAAGCAATTTGTAATTCTTAAACATGAGATGGCTAGAATTTGTATATATTCAGCCTTTATGTTAGTCATGAACACATTCCCACACTAAAATGCTTCTCCACTGCTGCTGATTGTTCTTCAGTCCTCTTATTAAAAACATAGTTTTCATTTAGGTTATTTTCCCCAATCAACTACACACACACACACACACACACACACACACACACACACACTCCCACTCCATTTTTTCCTTAATGATATTTTTTTCTTTTGACAGTGCTGCCCTTACTTCCTTTGTGTTGACAAATGGACATATGGTCATCTTCAGACTATCAATCCTCCCCCAACACTAGATATGTGTAGCTGGAAAAGTACAGCCTTGAAGGGAACCAAGCAGGTGGGTATATCAGTCATTTATATAGCACCATAATAATGGAAAAGTGCTTTATCCTTCCTTGTTGTTTAGCTTCACCATTCTCAGACAGTTTTCCTCATTTTACAGTGAGAAACCAAGATTGATATCAGTGAAATATCACAACACATCCAATGAGTCTGTACCTAGGAATCCACAAATTTTGGTTGGCCTTGGTAGCCCATAGTTTCCATGCTATCATGGTGAGCTTCAAATGCTATTAGGCCCAATATGATTGCAGCAACAAAACTCCATCCTCCTTCCCAGAATGTGGTGGGAGGGGAGATGGTTTTTCTTTGAAGTGATGAATCTTAGAAAGACTCAGAACAAACTCTGGAGAAGAGAGAGAAATTTGACTTGGGGTAAGGTCTACCTTCTCTTCCCCTCAAATACGTGGACATCAAGCTGAGTTTGGGGGAAAAGTCAGAACAAGCAGAAAAACATCTTGCAGTTTTCTAAAGACAATGTGAGGGGCCATTCTTTTCTTGATTCAGGAGAAGGTCAAGGGGGATCCTGCCAGAATAAAAATTGAATTGCCATTGGAGAGAGCGTTTACGGACCTCTATCAATGGCTGAATGGAGACTTCAACTTAGACTTTCAAAGTCCAACTTAAACGCAATAACCACTGGATTATGCCGATGAAGTATTAAGAAGGGGCAAAAGAGCTAAGTTCACGAGCTAAGTCCAAGACGTTCAAGAACTAAGAAGAGAGAGAGGGGGGGTTATTCTTTCAGCTCACATGATATTTAGAAGAATTCATTGTTAGATGTGTGTCTGCAGTAATGCAAAAGGATACTAATTACTGTGTATTTAAACTTATTTTTTGAGGTGTGGGGTGCCGCAGGGTTCCATCTTGTCCCCCATGCTGTTTAACATCTACATGAAACCGCTGGGAGAGGTCATCCGGGGATTTGGAGTGGGGTGCTATCAATATGCTGATGACACCCAGCTCTATCTCTCCTTTCCACCTGATTCCAGGGGGGCTGTTGAGGTTCTGGAGCGCTGCCTGGAGGCGGTGGGGACCTGGATGAGGGCTAACAAGCTGAAACTAAACCCAGACAAGACAGAGGTTCTCCTGGTCCGGAAATCCACAATGCAGGTACTAGAGTATCGTCCTGCTCTGAATGGGGTTGCACTCCCTCTGAAGGAGCAGGTCCGCAGCTTGGGGGTCCGCCTGGATCCGCAGCTGCTCCTGGATTCCCAGGTGGCGGCTGTGGCCAGGGGGGCCTTTGCCCAGCTTCGGCTGGTGCGCCAGCTGCGACCGTACCTGGATCGTGCAGACCTGACCACGGTGATCCATGCCACGGTGACGTCGCGACTAGATTATTGTAACGCACTCTACGTGGGGCTGCCCTTGAAGACGGTTCGGAAACTGCAATTAGTGCAGAATGCGGCGGCCCATGTGGTCACTGGAGGTAGGCGGTTCGACTCTGTTGGGCCGCTCCTCCAACAGCTGCACTGGCTGCCGATTCGTTTCCGGGCCCAATTCAAAGTGCTGGTTTTGACCTTTAAAGCCCTATATGGCTTGGGGCCAGGATATTTGAGAGACCGCCTACTTCTATATAGTCCGGCCCGTCTCCTTAGATCATCAGAGAAGGCCCTTTTGCGGGTGCCGTCGCCCAGGGAGGTGCGAGGGGCGGCGGCCAGAAACAGGGCCTTCTCAGTAGTGGCACCAACCTTATGGAATTCCCTCCCCTTTGACTTACGAACTGCTCCCTCCTTGGACACTTTCCGGCGAGGCCTAAAAACCTTCTTGTTCAAAGAAGCCTTCTGAGCCTTTGCCTTTTTTAATAGCTTGCTGGTACGGGTGGGTTGCTGCTGTTTTTATGATCTTGTTTTAAATTTTTAAATTAATTTTAGATGTTTTTATTAATTTTTTTGCTGTTTAAAATGTAAAATTGTAATTTATTTGTATTTGTATTTTTGTAAGCCGCCTTGGGTCCCGTGGGGAGAAAGGCGGGATAGAAATATGGTAAATAAAAATAAAATAAATAAATAAATAATAAAATTTTGCTACAGAGGTTAAATTGAATCTTCTTATTTAGCAGTTTTTAATTCTGGCCAAATATAATAGATTCTTGAATTAAATCTGAAAGTTAAGTATGTTGGTTAGCAAACAGAAGGCCTAGTTGATTGGTTCAAAGCTGAAAGACCCTGCCCTTTCTATCCAAAGGATGTGTGATGGACAGTTGCAGGCACCAACTTTGGTACAGAACAGAAGTAACCTAGGTATCAGAATGAAAGGACATTTACATTTTAAAGCAAATGTACATAAGAAAATAAGGAGAGCCTTGCTGGATCAGGCCAAAGGCCCATCTAGTTCAGCTTCCTGTATCCCACAGTGGCCCCACCAGATGCCTCAGGGAGCACACAAGACAACAAGATACCTGTAGCTATTCCCTTGCACCTGGCATACAGAGAAAACCTACTTCTAAAACCAGAAGGCTGCTTATGGCTTGTAACTTGTGATCAACTTTTCCTCCATGAATCTATCCAATCCCCTTTTAAAGGCATTTAGGCCAGGTGCCATCACCACGTCCTGTGGCAAGGAGTTCCACAGATTAATTACACACTGGGTAAAGAAATATTTCCTTTTGTCCGTTCTGACCCTCCTGTCAATTTTAATGGATGCCCCATTGGTTCTGGAGTTGTGCAAGAGGGAAAAGAACTTCCCTCTATCCATCCCATGCATAATTGTACATGTCTTGTAAATTCCTCCCCCTGCTGGCGGGAGTGGGGGTGGTTGTGAGAGGGACACACTCCCTGGGGACGGGTTGCCCTCCCCACTCCTAGCAGCTAGAGGTGGTGGTGAGTAGCTCTGCATTTGTTTGCCTTCTCTACACCAGCACTGAACATTGCAACAGTACAGTATATGAAAGTGCAAATGTGTTTACAAATGTGTTTGCAGAGATGGTGAGAAAACAAGCAAGCTGTGTTTATGGCTTAAGCTGCATCTTCCTCCCATTTTGCTGTTCCTTTTTTCCAATAATGTAAACCATATGCTTCTCTAGATGCCCACAAAAGCTACAGATGTTCTTCTATTTACAATCTACTTGTATAGATTCATCTAAGCAGTCTTGCAAGTTCACAAAGTCAGTAGTCTATTTCTAAAAAAGAAATAGAAACTAACTTCTTACAAGCCTGCCCTAGGTGAAGGCATTAAAAACAAAGGCATACTCCTACTCCTCAAAGCCAAATTCAGAGAGTAGAAAGAAGCCAAGGCTTTATCCCAAATAAATACGTTAAGAGTTTAAAAGCCGAAATACCACAAACCACGACATTCTTCCTAATAATGCCATTTGCCTTCTTTGGCTATCTGTTACAGACAGGAAAACACAGAGTTATTCTTCAAACACAATTAACCTTTACATTGAGTCAGGTGATGTTCATACAATGTCATGGGATCTTGCACACTACTGAGCTTGGTAATAGGTAGTAAAGTTTTAAAGAGGCATGGCAAAGACAGAGACAGATAGTTAAGTCGCTCCTAACCCATAGCATTTCTGCAGCCAGCAAATAAGAATTTATTAGACAAAAGTCATATGGATACCAGGCTTCCTCGACACCTCCTATTTGTTTCAGCGGCAGGAATGCTGAATATAGAGGAAACTGCCAGATATGTTTAACCAGAGAAACACACACTACTGACAAAATGTGTTGCAATTAATTCTGGTGCTCTGTTTATCTATCATTTCAAAACACAAGCACGGCCAGTACCATGTGCATTTTTTCATAATTGTAATTTGAAAGCATATGCGAGTCTTGTCTTGAATCTAATAACTTTGTTGGCTGTGGGTATAAGAGGCCATCTACTTAACTAGATATTTAGAATGCAGTAGCATTTTTTTGCATGCTGATCCTTCTTTCACTTTCTTCCCTTTAAAAAAAATAAACACTATAAAATCCTGGCATAAAAAATAGCACAACTGACACTAATTGCCCATTATCATATAGATGGATAAAAACGGCAATAGCTTCTACTTGCAGCGTCTCTCATACAAATCATATATATTAGTCATATTCTCCATTTTAAACTGAATATCCCAGCAGCAGCACCTCTATTTTAAACAGAATACCCTCAATTTTCGGCTCACACAGCAGCATCCTTCTGTTACTTGTTACAAAGGGTTTGCTTAACAAAAAAGTGAAAAAACACACACATGAAGAACCCCTCCCCCCTATTGAACATGACCACATGCATTAGAAGTTTTAGACATTTGAAAAATAACATTCTAGTTCAGATTACAGAAGAGGTCCAAAATAGATGACACATAGTACCATTCTGCCATCTTGCCTCACAGCACAATTCTATCCCTCATGGGTGCCGGCGCTGAGGCCTCTGCGCTGGGTGTCGCAAACCCAGCGAGTAGGCGCCACTGGTGCTGGGCCTGCACGCCCGCCGGACAACACTGGACCCAGCACTGTGGATCGGGAAAGTCCTGCTCCGAGCGGCACAGGGGCTGGGGGAGGGCAGGTTTGGGGTGTAACGAGGTGGGGGAGGCCGATTGATTGGGCCTGGGAGGGGGTGGGACCGGAGCCTTCATTGGATACCGTATCCTATCCTCCCTCCCAGACCTCGAGCTCCGACACGGGGCTGCTCGGTTCTATGCCAGCTAAAGAGCTGGTGGAGAACCGAGTCGCCCTATTGTGGCGGCTGGGGATTTACCCGAGTAGACCTCCAGCCACCTCCTTCACCAGATAGGATTCAAAGTGGGCCGCGTGGCCCACACTGAACACCCTACGCCGGGAGAGGATAGGATTGGGCTTTTTTATTATTATTATTGAACTGTAGAAAGTCAACATGCACACTGAAAGAAAATCTGTTAGACCTGGGGAATGTATGCTAAGTTACCATATACAAGGCCACATACCACCAGTGGTAAAGAAAGTGCACAGTTGGACATGCTCCTTTAGGTTAAAAGGCGTGCAATGGCAGTGTTATAGAGCTACCTATTGGTACCCTTTCCTATCTTTTTTTCCTTTTTCCTTGCTCTTCTCTTATCATCAGTGATAAATGCTCTCCAGTGCACTACAATAGTTAATTGCTCTTAGTAACCATAGTTCTTGATTATGAATACTCCTCCCAATAAAATTTAACTATGCCAGTGGTATACTGAAAGAGTTATAACTGTATATGAACTCTCAGCTTTATGTTATCATAAAGCAAGAAACAAGAAAAAAAACTTCCTGACAATAAGAAGTCTGGATAATAGATGCAACTAGCCTGTGTACATTCAAAACTCTCTTACAAATATAAGACACCACAGACATGATGTCTTATTTAAAAGGAAAAAAGAGAAAAATGTTGAGGTTAGCTTACAGGTCTATCATAAAAATAACAGGATAATTCTAAATGTGTATTTCATGCTTACAGTAATCTCTCCAACTACTTTCTGCTTCTCATAGCATGATTAGCAGACTGCCAGTGATTTAGTAATTACTGGAGGAACACATGAATGCATACCCATAACTATCCAACATTCAGTGTGTATTCAAATACCACAGAAGAATCGTCAGTCTATTATTCTTTTGAACAGTTCAATACTGTACACTCATTTCAATGTTTTTCAATACACTTTCCAACATGGTTTAAAAATCTAGTGGGTAACTAATTAGTCTTGCTGCTGAAGGATAAAAGAATGTATTTATAGACACTACAAAAATAGCACTTGGGTTTCTTTTGGCTGCTGAAAATTCATACTAAAGCACTATTTTTGAACTGCTATAAATAAATATTTTAAAATGTTTTCTATTCCTTCTGCCAGATTTGCTATGCTTTAAAAAAAAAAGATGTTCTCAGAGCAGTGCTGAAAACATCATTGATTTCAATTCACAGAAAAATGGGATAATCAGACAGAGTGTTAATTTCAGTTCTATTCATTACAAGAACACATTCTTCTAGATGCAGAAAGAAGCATGTAGGAGAAGAAATTATATGGCACAACTACTTAAAAATTCAAAACATCTTAGAAAGAAAAGCACAAAAAAAGCTCAATCAACATAAGATCACCAAGGAACGGGTCCATGGCCACATTTGTACCTAAGCAAGCAAGCAAGATGGCACACAATAAAGACGGTGCTATTGCCACAAAATCATGCTCCAACCAGGAAAGCAATGTGTGAGGCAGAGAGAAAGTTTTTTTTTTCCTTTTGTCATTAAGTCCTCTCTATTCAATTACTATTTATCTGGGTAATTAAACACTGGGAAAGGATGCCAGGCTAATTGTTAGATTATGATAATTTCCTGTCTCTGCTTTGCTGCAGCTGATCAAAATAAAACATGGTCACAGGCATAGAGCTGAGGCTGCTCTGTAATCATCAGGCTTCCATGGGAAGCCAGGCCGTTTATTACTTGTTCATTACAAATCAGGCAGAGCATCTTATAATTTGTAACTTTTCTCATCTTTTTTCCTTCACCTGCTCTGCTGGAAGAAAACTCCCCAAAGGTTGCCACTAAACTGCTGCCTCTGATTGGCCCACTTCCATCACAATTACACAGCTGAGCAGAATCAGGTCCCTGTACTTGTGAGCATTCACCGGACTTGAAATTACTGCCACATAATAGACTGCAACAACCTATCACATTTGTAGCAAAAGTCAAGACTACCTTGCTGCCGAATTTCCATTTGCACAAAATGAGCCAATGATCTCACCTTCTTATTGCTACTGCAATACTGCACTGGCAGCAGAATACCTCATACTACCTGGATCACGCAGATGAGAAAGCAATCAGAAGCAATGGTAGGACAATACAGTGGTTATTTATTGCACAAGACAGCATTAACATGCTCTTGTCTCTTTCATACTTATGTTTTAAAATATAGATACATCATATTAATAAAACCTCAGGATAGACCCCTTTTTGAGAATATTGAATTATAAGGGGATAATCTAGCCCCTTTATGAGTCTACATGTGTAAAACTGGATACACGCAAGAGGATTCTTATGCTAGCGACTCTCTTCCAATGGACAGAAGGGGGGGGGGAGTCATCCCTAGTTAAACTTAAAAAGTCTCCCACCAATTGTTAATAAAAAGCAGTGGCATCCCTGGAGAGGGAGCGGTACTGTACGTTGTGTAAGGTCTACTCAACGTTACACAGTGGCCCCGGCCACTTGCCGTTGGATCCATTCTGAGCAGTGAAAGCAACGCGCAGCGAGTCTCCTGCATATTGCCTTCGCTGCTCGGAATGGATTCAACGGCGAATGGATGGGACCACTGTGTAACACTGAGCAGACCTGTGCACGAATTACAGTACTGCCCCCCTCCTCTAGGAACACCACTGATAAAAAGATAATCTTCAATGCTTTCCATCAACACAACACGCAAGAGCCAGAC
This sequence comes from Plestiodon gilberti rubricaudatus, assembly GCA_026170595.1. Lineage (NCBI taxonomy): Eukaryota > Metazoa > Chordata > Lepidosauria > Squamata > Scincidae > Plestiodon > Plestiodon gilberti. The sequence continues at coordinate 47,940,628 of JANXHW010000002.1, forward strand.
TGCCTTCAAACAAATCTGAACCCTTCAATTTTATCTCCAACAATTGAAATTTGCCAATACCAGTTAATCAACTAGACACTAGAGCAGGGGTTCTCAACCAGTGGTATTAGTACCACCAGTGGTACTTCGGCTGACTGCTGGTGGTACTCAGACTGCCGGACAACCGGAACTCCGCTCTGATGCAGTGCTTTTGGCAGTGCGTTTTCGCTCCCAAGAGGCTCCTGCCTTTGGCCAAGTCTCTTGGTAACTCAGAGGAGAGCCCTCCCACCTGCCTAGAGCCTCCCACCTGCGTTTTCTGGCCTCCAAAAACCTGAAAACCCGGAAGTAACAGGCAATGATGTAATCGCCAGTCACTTCTGGTGGTTCGCAGTAGGAGAGTGGCGCCGGAGGTGGTACTTGGCCAGGAAGAGGTTGAGAACCCCTGCACTAGAGCATACTTCATTTATCTACCAATAGATTAAATATATCTGGGCAGCCATAAAAGTATGCTGACTCTTTTTCCAGCAAAGATGACAACAATGCAGGAGCATTACAGTACTTGTGCCATTCTCACGAGGAGACATCTGCATAAACCTTCTCACACTGTGATCTTTAACTGGTGGAAAAGTATCAAAGAACAGAAAGAACTCTAAACCTTAACACAGCGGTGGGGAACCTCAGGCCCGCGGGCCGTTTCCGGCCCCCGGGGCGATCCGGTCTGGCCCGCGCGAGACCAGACCCGATTTGATCAGGTCTGGCCCGTCAAACACTAGACTGGACGCTCCAGAGGCCCCGCGCTCACCTTGGCGCGACTCCTTCTGTAATTGGCTGTTCTGGACATGCGCAGATCGCCGCTGACGCTCTCTTGGCGTCAGCGGCAATCTGCGCATGTCCAGAACAGCCGATTTCAAAAGGAGCCGCGCCAAGGTGAGCGCGGGGCCGGCGGCGGCCTCCTCCTCCTGGAGCCTGAAGGTAAGGAGAGCGATGGGGGGGAGGAGAGCGATGGGGGGGGGGAAGGAGAGCGATGGGGGGGAAGAAGAGCGATGGGGGGGAAGAAGAGCGAGCTATACACAATATAGCCCAAGTTTGCGGTGGAGGGGCGCCAAAATTGCGGCCGGCCCATGGGGAAATGGCCCTCCATCGCAAATAGGTTCCCCACGCTTGCCTTAACAGAAGAAGGGGCTGGGATTTGAACAGATCAAGAATGAGGTAGCGGTTATCATGTCATGTGTGCAATTGCAAATAGAAAAGTCTTAAACACACCAAAATATGATTCCATTAAAACCCAGTGCCTTTAAAGAGCATCTGCTTGACCAGACATGAGAAACTAATTAATAGCAGCACCTAAATGAGGTTAATTATGCCATTTATTTTTTTAAAAACGCTCCCCTCCCCGAGCCACCTCTCAAAATGTGTACTATTTCTTGAATTACCTGAAGTTTCATAACTTCATAACTATATTTCTTTGTACAGCTGGATCTCGCATTACAACAGCATGGTGGAAGCCGATATACATGCAGAGATAATGCAATCATAAAAACTAGACATTAATTGCTTTTTCCATAAAAATAAAACATTTCAACACTGCTTTCGCAACCATAAATCCAGCTTCTATATAAATCCAGCTTCTTAGAAACTGCTCAAGTACTGTAATACACGTATCTACTTTGTATCTTCCTGTACTAGATCCTCCTCTCTCTTTTTCTTTTTACAAAGCTGCACTTTCCAGAAAAATGTACAAGACAGACAACCACGCTTCAATGTAAACATACATAAGCCTCCTCTTGATCTTTGGGAATTCTTGCTCCAGGCTTAGAAATAATACACTTGTCCAGACTGCAGGGCTTCAGGGGCACACTTGTGCCAAGACATATGGATGATAAAGCAAGAGGGCAATAAGGGGCATATTCATGCTGTGCAACATGTCAGAGCATCGATTCCAAAGAGATGCAGCATTCATCCTCAAATTCTCCCAGCTCCAATGGCTTTAATCCCTGCAACAGCAACCTCCACCTGACTATTGATTTTTGATTGCTGTGAGCATTTAACTTAGCGAGGGGGATGGAGAGAGATGGGGGGGGGGACAGTACAAGGGGAGTTCTTATTCTGTCAAAGGCATCATTTAGACTTATGAACTGAACTTCAGTATTGACAACCTGAGTCACATAAACTGCAGGGTATCACGTCCAAGCAGGTATCACGTCCAAGTCAGCCAGGGATTTCTTACAGTCTGTCCCCAGACTACAAAAATCTAACACCTCAGATTATACAGTACCAGCCTCTTTGCCAGGCTGATTTATAGATACGTGCTCTTGTGAATTTCAAATCCCAATTACTCCCTTCACATTAGCCCTATTCAGCACTTGGGGTCTGACTCACAACATTTATTCCACTTTATCTTAGGCACTGTAGTTAAAACTCACAATTAATGTTCATACATTTCTATGTGGTGTTATCAAATGCTGCCTAAAACCCCATCTTTCCTTCTCTTGCTTTCCACCTCTGTTCTACTCTGAGAAGGGAATAATGGGGCAGGGACAGCTACCCTTGCAAAAACTGATCTCTCTCTTTTCAGTAACATTCCCTCTTCCCAGATATTGGATATCCCAACCTAGGAAATTCTAAGGTGCTGATCATTGTGTCTGCATTCAAAGAATACCTATGAATATGTAAAACATTTTACAAAAGGAAAAAAAAACACTTGGAATCTCATTTCATAGCTAATTGGACAGCAGACTACAAAATAATACGTGTCCTACTCAATTCAACACTAAAATTTTGATTCTAAGAATTATGTAGGAAGCACAAAAGAGCAAAAAGAAAAAAAAGCACCCAAAGTATACTGCTAAACAATGCAAACATGAGCTGCATAACATGTGTCGACCATGTGTCCAACTAACAGCCACAGTCCATCAGGCTTGATGGAATGCGACTATGATTGGTATTTGTGAACCCTGCCCTGAGGCATGTACTGACATCTATTAATGGTTATGGAGAACAATGGTCCATCTGCAGAAAGGTCTTGCTTTTCACACTCAAAAAGTCAAAAGGAAATACACTTGCACAACGTTCACACTGACCTTCAGTGTGATTGATGCAAAATTCACATCCCCCTGTCCCCTAAGCAGTTTACACTGATACTAACACCAGTAAGTTAGTAATTTGTGCTGTCGCCCTTCTATTAAATATTATTGATGGGTGAAAATAAACTCAGTCTAATTTTTTTTAAAGCCTGTTTAAAATACCAACACTTTCTTCACCAGCTTAGTGATTGGGTATATAACGTATAGGCCCAGTTGTGAGAAGAACCACATTTGTGGTTCAGTTGTGGTTCATATATAATGTATAGGCCCCAGTTGTGAGAAGAACTTCATTTTTCCCAGTGTATTCTCAGAAGTGGCACCAGGAAATCCAAATTATCTAGCTTATTATGATGGTCTGTACTTGTCAGTGGAGAATGCTGTGGAATCTTTATACAATACAGCAGTGGTTCCCAAACTGCTTGTTTTCTCAAAACAATTTGGTTCAAACTGTTACTTGATTTGCAGTGCAATCCTATGTGTGCCTACTCAGAAGTGAGCCGCATTGATTTTCATAGAACTTACTCTCAGAGAAGTGTGTAGAATTGCAGCCTAAGAATATTCTTTTAAATGTGCAGGTGAAAACAGAAGCTAATGAAAGATGTAAACTATAAGATACAAACTTTACATCTGCCAGAAAAATCTAAACACAAATTATGATAAAAGTTTCCTTTTAATATAAACCAAAAACCTTTTATTTTAAAGGAATATTTAACATCCTTCCCCCCAATTAGCAATGTGCATTTTGTCTGAGTGATATTTCTATGGAAACCAGTGGGCCTACACATGGCTAAATGGAAGAATCTTGGCATAAGTGAATTGGAGATCAGATTCTTTTTCGCACAACATTTTGTAATTGCAGAGGCAATAGCAAAATGCTCCTTCAACAAAGTACTGCAAAAATGAAGAATGGTTTAGCTAAATAGTAATACCACCTTGACTCTAACGAACTATAGAAACATCAATTTTCAGAAAGAGTCAAATGCATGCAGAACCACTACCTGAAAGACTTTTGACACAGCTGCAATGCTTGATAAGTTCTGTTTTTGTTTAATATTGTATACCAGTGGTTCTCAAACTTTTCCAGGGGAGTAAAGGAACCTGTAAGTCATCACAAACTCGGTGATGGCACTTCCGTGCCACCATGGAAAAAAGGCTTTTTTCCACTTACTGGGGGTTGTGCTGGCCCTCTTGGGTTTGTGGGCCCCCCGCATCCCCCTCTGTGCCCCCCCCCCGCACCTCAGAAGCATTTCCAATCATGCTTGGAAGCTACTTTCGGTTTTTGCCGAAAAATGGAAGTAGATCCCAAATGCAATTGGAAGGTCTTCTGAGGCGTGTTGTTGTTGTTGTTGTTGCAGAGTGCTCCAAAGGGGCAGCGCAACTCCTGGTAAGTGAAAATACCCCTTTTTCCTACAGTGGCGGGACCCCAAAAGTGCCGTCATTGACGTTGCCACGCCCTTAAGGGGGTAGCAACTGCTTCCGGCTTTCGTGGTGGGTTGTGACACACCAGTTTGAGAACCACTGTTGCATACTATTGGGTAGAGTTGCACAGGTCCAAACACTGGATCAATATGCGAGGTCCAAGTGCATAGTAGGGCAACAGGTGATGGACCCAATTCGTGTGAGCCTTCCAGTCCTTTTCTGAAGTGAAAATTATCAGAAGAGTAATTTTATGTATGTATTATATGGCAGCAGCCAATGATCCTTTCGTCTCCCATAAAAATAGGAGATGGAGCACAGTAATCAAGCATATGGATGCACACATGTACTTGCACACAGCACATTACAACGTTAATTGTATGGAGGAGCAGACACAGAAGTCACCCAAAGATACAGTCAGCCTGGTAGGTGGGTGGCTTTCCTCACAGTTAGGGTTTCACTCTGTACCCCTCCTTCCCCAAACCTCATGAAAGCTGTCATGCCATGTCCACCATCACCCCAGTCTTCTCCACTTCCAGGGAGACTGGGCCAGGCAGGGCAGTGGTCACCATATGACTGAGTCAAGTACCACCTGTCCTACTGTGAAGTACCAATAACAGACACCAGTACCATTGGCTGAAAAGCACTGCTCTAAGAGATGGCAGGAAGGGGTCAGTACAAAGCAGAATGGAAGCGTGAGACCTGGTTTCCAGACCTATGCAAGCTTATCTTATATGGAGTTCAAAACAGTTTACAGAAAAAGCATATACCGGTATTAAAAACCCACATCAGGTAAAAGCCAGGTGCTGCCTCTTAGTCCTGATATATAACATTTCTCTTAAGTTGGCAATTCATACAACAGAGATGATGTGGGTAGAAACGATCAATATGCTTTTGGTTAGCTTTTCTCAGATCAAAATCCAATAGCTTGAACTGTACCCAGAAGCCAAAGGTCAACAAATGAAAAACTCATGTAAAATTGATGTTTTGGGAATCAGGGATCCTACTATTGATAGATGCAGCTACCGCATTCCAAGGTAGTTGACTTCTCAACCAGCAGGCAGCCCCGTGTAAAGCACCACGGCAAGCCTGGGGGGTGACAAAAGCATAAATGATCACTATTTCCTGTCCTTCTAGAAAAGTCCATGTCATGTGATGAACACGATAAAATCACTGGCTAGGCCTGATTCCATTTTGTAGGCCAGGAGCCATTTTGAAGCTGCTGTGGGGAAGTTGAGTTATTATGAGACAGTGTGCAGCATCTTATCAGCCCTCTCAGCAATGGCTGAGCTCAGAGGCACAGTAAGTGGCCTTTGTGCTGGTACCAAGATCTCCAATTAGTCTAACAAGGTGCAGCTGTGATTCTCCAGTTGGGAGGGGATGAGTGTGATTGCCTGGCACTGCATCAGCCGGTGAAGTCATCTTCCAGAAGCTTCGGCTGGCCTGAGCCTTTGGTTGGTCATAAGTAACCTTCAAGGTATAAACTCATGTTGCTGGGGGTGGTGGTGTGGCTCATCGTTTGTTAATTCAAGGCTGCTCTTTTCCACTCCATCATGGATGTCTGGTAATTCCCCTGCGCTCAGGAGTTAGAAAGTCCAGGTAAGCATTAGGAATAAGTATGTCTAGGGCCTTAGCTTTATTATTTTAGCATTGTATGTGTATTGTATTTATTCTCTTTCAATAATGTGCAACCATATTTCTATTCTTTAAATAAATCCTTATACATTTACAGGCTTGTGTCTGTGTCTATGAGAAGGAACTGACTTCGGCCTGGACCACTCAGTCATACTACAGAAGCAAACCAGAGCCTTGATGCTTGAGTTCCTGGAATTTGGGGGATTCTGAATTTACAAGGCCTGGGGAGTTAAGCCTGTAGGCCTCCAGGTTCCCCTTAGCTGGAAGACTGGTTATTAAAAAGGGGTGGTGGCAACTACCGAAGGGCATGTTTGCCTTGACAGGGGTGTAGGCTGATATGGGGCGGTGGGCCCCAGGGCGTAGGGGCGGAAAGGCTCCGGGGGGGGGGCGGGACCCTCCTTAAGTTTCGGTTTTGTTTTTTTGGAGGCTTTTAAAAAAGATTTTAAGGGGATTTTTAGCGCTAGCGGGGCTGCTAATAGTTTATGTATGCTTTGCGCAACTTATCTTTTGTATAGGACCCTCCCGCGACGATCTCCAGGGGCGCAGACTATCTTCCGGGGCGCAGATCGTTCCTCTGCTCCCGGGCGCGAACTCTGTAAAGTGCCCAGGAGCGCTTTGCAGAGTTCATGCATGCGCAGAGCGACGATGTTTCCAATCGTCGGTCTGCGCATGCGTGAACTCTGCAAGCCCTGCTGGGCGCTTTACAGAGTTCGCGCCCTGGAGCAGAAGAACGATCTGCGCCCCGGAAGATCATCTGCACCCCTGGAGATCGTCGCGGGAGGGTCCTATACAAAAGATAAGTTGCGCAAAGCATACATAAACTATTAGAAGCCCCGCTAGCGCTAAAAATCCCCTTAAAATCTTTTAAAAAACGGAAAAAACCAAAAAAAAAGCAGAAGTTATGCTAATTGAGTTTGGGGGGGTGGCGGAGTTTTCCGCACCAGTAGCAGGGGCGCCTGGCGACACCACTGTGCCTTGAGAACATGCACTTCTGTCTCACTGGGAGTTGTTAAGCCAGTGAGATAGGGGTGCACAGGAGCGTATAGACTGTGGCGGTCCACAGCTGTATAAAGGTATCATTTCAAGTCTACGCAGAGCCGCAACTACACCCCACAAAGCTTGATGGTTACTGGCTTCTGAATATTTAGCTCTTGCACTTAAGAGCCTTGAGTGCCCTCGGGAGAAAAGCGGGGTATAAATTCTTTAAATAAATAAATTCTTTATTTTGAAATTTATTTATTTATTTATTTATAGTTTTGAATCCTCAGATTCCGAAAATATAGATGGTCATGAGGAACGTGCATTAAATATATTCCTTCAGGAGCCTTTATGCACCTGAAGCTTTATCCGAACACCACTGAATCTTAATAAATAAATAAGTAGAAAGAAGCATTTCTAAAGAGTCACCATTATGTTAGCTACTTTGTACATACAATAAACATTGCCCTTTCCAAGTAGACATTGGCACTAGCCAATCAGTGCTCTTAAACAAATTGAACTTTATAGCTTAATTTTGCAGTATGCCACAGTATGAGGGCACTGATAAGTTATCTTTCTCCGATGCCTAACACCTGTTGTGGGACTTCACAGCACAGCATGCAAAAACAAGCCTGTTTTACACCTGTTTTCTTCAACCAAAGTCCAACATAACAAAGATATGTAGAGTCTTGTTTGAATGATAAATCTCCTTCAATTTGAAAGCTACAGGGAGGCAATTACCGGTATGTCTTCCAAGTTCAGAAAAGCAAAAAAACTTAAGAATTTGGCCACCAAAGCTTTAGGCAATATATTCAGCAGATGGAAGTCACTTTGTTTCCTCAAATTTTCCTTTCTTCTTTTAAGGAAATGTACTTTTATTGTTCAGGGTAGTTTTGTGGTTATCTATCATCTAAACTAAATAGCAAATTCAGGTGGTTGAGTGCCTATCAGTTTGTGCATGAAATGAGGCCACTTGCTGACAAGGTCATGGTTTCTACATACTCAGGGGACTCCCTAGGTATGTTGAAGTACCTGGAAGCTTCCACAGAAAACTAAACTAGCCATTTTAAATGAGCAAGGAAAATCACCAATCTGGCTAGATCCAACAGTGGAAATCTGTGAAGCATGCAATATGTACTACTCCACACATCAAGAAAAAGAATGATAGTGAAGCTAGGCACGCTACTTATATACATATACATATACGTATGCGCGCACACGCGCGCACACACACATGTGTGTGTGTACACATACTGTATACAAAACATTTTGAGTACTATTCTTAGGAGAAAATAATATTTTAGGAGAAACTAAACACACCTCACTGCGTAACGCTATATGGTTCATATATCAATGTGTCCTTCAAAAACAAGCACAAAAACATACACACCACCACCAAATGCACCAATGAAACCCAAATCACCACATTACTGTGAATTGAATGGGTAAAACAATTTGCATGGCCCCCATTGAGATATGTATTCTATAATTGTCTTCAACTGACTCAGGAAAAAAAATGAAATCACGTGTAACTTACAGGAACGACAGGTAAAGGTATTCCTTGACAATTAAGTCCAGTCGTGTCCGACTCTAGGGAGCGGTGCTCATCTGCGTTTCAAAGCCGAAGAGCCAGCGCTGTCCGAAGACGTTTCCATGGTCATGTGGCCGGCGTGACTCAACACCGAGGCGCATGGAACGCTGTTACCGTCCCGCTGATGCGGTACCTATTAATCTACTTGCAATTTCTTGCTTTCGAACTGCTAGGTTGGCAGGAGCCGTTGCATGGATTCGAACTGCCGACCTTTCGATTGACAGCTCATGGTTCAGTGGTTTAACCCACTGCGCGATGGGTAGAAGTATTTAAGAAGTTTTGCTCAGCCAATTGTGTACTGGCTTGTAACTTTGGTAATTCAGATCCTGGTTATTGTTAGGTTATAGTTGTTTATAGGAATAATATAGGAACAGCCTAACTAATATCTGTAATAATGTGTAATATCACACTAGGTGGCAAGAATGAACAAACACTTGGAACTTTACTGACAAGCAGCATAAGTTGTCTTTATACAACCTGCAAAGAACAATGTTGTGAGCTACAGTGATAGCCTGGAACTGAGAAGTATTCTTGATATTTGAATCAAAATTATTTAAAGATCCTCTCCCCCAATTGGACCAAAATGCTAGTCTTAGTATGCTTGCAACTTTAGATCCCTTAAGAGGAACTTGATAAGCACTGTGGGTTGTTTGATTTATAAGCTAGCATTTTGCTATGCGTAGTCCTGATGGACATCTGCACAGAGCTAAAGGAAGATGGGAAATATCATGAACTGTCCCTCACCAAAGTGGAGTCATTGACTCTTAGCATTTGTGACACGCAGGAGATTAGGCAGCATATCTGTGTGTAGCGTAAGTCTTTCCGCAACCTTGCTCATCAGCTGGTTTTAACAGAAGACCATTGTGAGGAGTCGATAGTGGGAGGCAGGCCAGGACTCTACCACAGAGCTTGAAAGGGATCTTCTGCCGAGTTGTGTGGCTCTATAGTCATTGCTTTCTATACACAATACCCTTTTGTCTCTGGGTGATACTACACAGCATCTCAGAGGGTCTGATTGAACTCTGAAGCTGACAATTGCTGATCTCTACCCTACACTTTTAAATACATCCACTAACAGCGCAATCCTATCCAACTTACACCACCAGTGTAACCACCGGGGGAGGGCAGAGCCGGAGGCTTTGGAGGGGAGATTTAAATCCCCTTTGAAGGGGATTTGAATCCCCTTTCCGTTCTGGGGCCTCCCGTTCTCGCTGCACCGCTGGTTACACCGGTGGTGTAAATTGGATAGGATTGCGCTGTAAGTACATGTTAGTATATCAGGAAAAAAAGAAAAGAAAAACAAAACAGACCAGACACTTCAGTTCATGAATGTCACAGCACCCGTCAGGTGTTTAAACTCATCATTTATTGTCAAGTCTTGAAGGCTTTTTCTTTTGAAAGGTGGTAAGCTATTGCTGTCTGAGTTTAATATAAGTAAGTATGCACAAAATCAAGCACTTCAAGGGATAAAAAGAGTCCTAATGACAGCAGGTGGAGCTGAATACAGACGTATCGAAATACTTGTTGGCATGATTCAAGAGTGCTCAAGGCCATCTGATGCTAAGGGCCATCTGAGAAATCAGCAGAGACCTAACCTAGCTAATTGTCTCCCCTGATTGTGACGGCTCTGATTAGAAGAATAATCAACTCTCAGCAGCCTGTAGGCAAAAAATGCCATCCAAGGGTCCCCCCCCTTTTATGATGATACAGAGCAGAATGAATTCCAGATCACATCATTATTGCACTTTTTCAAACATTAAAGGAGTTCCTATAGGAACAAAACCAATAATTCTCTTCATAATTAGCCAATACATACTCTTTTCATTTTGCAACAGCTTTCCTACAGAATAAGGGAAAATGGTGAAATCAATTTGAATGCTGGAACGCAGACAGAGGATTCCCAGGTCACAATTTTTGTTCACAGAGACATGTGCACATCATTATCAAATAAGAATCGTAGTACAAAATTTTTTACACCTTAGGCTTAGGTAATCTAAGGTTGTGACCTGTAAAGCAGATCCACACATCTCAGCACTGATCTGTCACTGCCCCACAGTGCACACTTCCCCTTCCTCCATTTTTTTTTTTTGAAGGGCAGTTGGCAGACGGGGTCCTCTCCACCCAACCACTTTATAGGAATCTACTGGGGAGGAAAGGAGGTTGTGGTGGTTCCAGCTCATTTCATGAGCACTCAGGAGAAGAACACAGTGGTAAGAGGTGGGTGAAGGGGCAAAGCCATCCCCCCCCATGCACTCCAAGGAAAGCATATGAGGATAGGGCAGCTGGATACAGCTGACTGACTGGCAGGCAGTGGGTTGGAGAGCTGGCAGGTAAATGGGAAGTATCGGTGACTGAAGCACAGGGTTGAAGCTGGACTCATGCCTAGCCCATCCCTACTTCTAAACAGTTGCAAGTACAAAACTTTAAAGCTCCTCATGTTAATGTTTACATTGACACCCGGCCGATCTCTTATCCATGACTAGGTGAGTGAGACCTTATGTACTCCTTTCCCTCCTCTGCGAATTCCCCCCTTTCCTTTTCAGAGACATTGCAGAATTACATCTGCTCCAACGTAATGCAACTACAGTTGACCCTCGCTATCCACGGGGGATCCGTTCCGGACCCCCCTGCGGATATTCCAGGATGCATTCTGGGACAAGGCTGGGAGGGGGGGAAGAGCCTTTTCGCAACCCGGAAGTGGGTCATTAAGCTTCCAGAAGCCCTGCAGAGGCTTCAGAACAGTGCAGTTTGCTGTTAAAAAGGTAAAAAAAAACCACTCCCCCTTTTTTTTCTTTTTACAGCGGACACCCGTGGGTCCCGAATCCGTGGATAGAAAGGGTCCACTGTACACCAATTGTAGTTAACTGCAAACTCAAATTTGCAATCAGGTTTCAAAACTAGTTTGAAAATCCAAGTTAAAGCTAGTAACAGTTACATCAATGGTTAGCTTATGAGTAGCTCTGAAAGGGAGGGAAATTCACAGTGGAGAGTGATGTACTGTAACACACTCCAAACATCCTGGTAACTTGTTGTCACCGGAACAATATGGATTTTTATCATGGGGATGATCTTTACAAAACAAATAAAAATCATTAACAGTATCAGAAAAAATGATACAGTAGCTCTGCACTTTCACAGACAAATACTGTACAATGTATAAAAATAAGAGACTTGTGGCACCTTAAAGGATAACAAATTTATTGTGCAAGTCTACAGAAGCTTATGCTACAATAAGCTGGCTGGTCTTTAAGGTGCCACAAGATTCTTTGTTGTTTTTAGTGCAACTCCTCTAGATACTGTATATGTGAATTCATGTCAAGTATTGCTATATATAACATATTATATTTAACATCTTTCACAGATAAATATCCAGTTAAATTTATGGTGAGTTTTTTTTAATTCTCAGGCTAATCCTTTTTAGTATTTTTTCAGATCCTCATTTCTGCAAAAACCTTTGACTTTGATTCTCCTTCACTAGAAAAGCTTCCAACTAGAAAAAAAAAACCATATCTGAATCTTGGCTGCTTGTTATTTTCTGCTGTACGTTGCCTTGTCTGCTTTCTGACTATAATGACTTCATCTTTCTATTAGGTGTTTTCTACAGAAGAATATCACAAGTGTTCCTTTGAATGCAAAGTAATATGCAACAACAATTATGGTTTCTAGGCTAGCAATTTCATGAAGCACATCTTGTCACTTTATCCTGCAGCATGGTGAGCTTGGTACACTTTATATATTTATCCAAAAGTGTAGTTGATCACACAGCAGGTAGAATTGGGGGGGGGGGGAGAGAAGAGAGAGAGAGAGAGAAAGAAAAGGGAAAAAAAAGAAAGGAACTGAAGAAGATAAATATTTCAATTCAATTTCAATTCAACATCTTCATAACAAGAATGCTGCCTAAGTGCAGGTCAGGGTGCTAAATCACTTTTCAGAAAGGTGATTCAGAAAAGAAAATAATAATAATGTGATTGGAAATGAACACAATGGCACTCTAAGGACTGTCCTTTCGTATGAGACAGCACATTCCCCAAGGCCATCTGGCGGGGAGCTCTCTCCTCACGTGACACCAAAATCTGAAGCTTGATTCTAGGGGTAGGGCCTTCTCAGTTGCGTCAAAATTATGAAACTTCTTCCCAGTTGAATTACAAATGGAACCCTCCCTGTTACCCTTCCAGCATGGCCTGAAAACATTTTTATTCTGCTCAGCTTTTACGTCCTCTTAATTTATGGTTTCATATTGCTGGTTGCCAAATTCTTTTGTTATTGTTAAATTATTCTTCAGCCTTTTTTCTATTTTTATCTTAAATTCTATTTTATTATTGTAATCTATATTGGGCCTTTCACTGTAAAAGGGAAAGGCGGGATTAAAATGTTTTAAAATAAAATCTAATAATCCTGCCTAACTATCCGGCGGGCTGCCCAGGCTGCCAGCCAGATCCTATCCTCGTTCCAGGCCAATCGCGATCAGCCTGGAGGTCTACTTGGGGGAAGGGGACGTTCATCCCCTTCCCCCAGTGTAGCGCGACCTGACCCCAATGGGCCTCCTTGGATTTCCACCAGCTATTTAAATGGTGGAAGTAAGAGGAGGCCGTGTAAAGGCCTGGAAAGGGATGAGGATATGGCGGCCGCCACCCCCGCCCCCTTCCGGCCCAGATCGACCAACATCCGGCCTCCTGAACCGCCCCCGCCGGGGATCTCTTACCTCCTCCAGCGGCTGCATGGCCTTACTCACAACGGCTTCCAACGGTGGAGCGCTTCCTCCGCCACTGGTTTGTTAGACTGGATTGTGCCATGAATGGCTGAGTACCAAACTACATGCGACACGAGTTGCCCAATGTGCACGTGTACAAATGTATGCAGTGCTCGGTGCATGCCAGGCGAGTGTGACCCAGGCTAGTGTCATGCGTTTTTTTCTCTGGGTGATGGCAAGAGAGCATCAGGTCTCATAGGCTTTTGGGCAGAAAACATCAAGCCTGAACAATTAATCCTAGCAGAAACAGATAGGTAAATTACCCCTACTCCTTGGTCTCTCTGGATATCTCACTCACTTCCCTAAGATGCTAGTGTCTCCTCCTGATGTCCTATTCCTCCCTTCTTCTCTCCCTCCATTTTGCATGCCTGCACACACCCTCCTCTTTCCAAGGATTTCCCGTTTTATCTTTGTACTGCCTAGCAATTAATACTACTTAGAGCTTAGCTCTGTGTATGTGTAGTGTATTTCATTGCTTATTTTCCAATTCCCTTCCTCTTATTGTATATCCCCCAAATAACTTGTATTGTTGCACCCATATCTTTGTCCCTCCCATTTTTATTAAATGCCAAACTATTGAGTGATGTTATGAGCTATTACGCAAGGTCCCTGCGCATGTGTTCCACTCCTGTGTGTGCACACGTTATATGCCTCTCAGAGCATGCCTGATAACACATGGAGAGTTCTGTGGCTGGAATTCCTATTTTTCCCCAAAAAGCTTCTGGGGGACAATTCTGATTGAGGCCATAGTTTGGAAGAAGGGGTTTAAGTCTTTGTTCCCACACTAATTCCTCCATAATCTGTGATTAGACAGAGAGCAGAAAAATTGAAGCCTCAATATGTGTCAGAAAATTTCTTCCTTGACTGAAAATAGCAGCTGAGGCAGGGTGTGAGGGAGGGCAATTTGGACCAGGGCAAATTTTGCTTTTTGAAACAGCAAAATACTTTGGAATTTCTAGTCACAGAATTCCTGCATCACTTCTGGTTTGACCGTGTTGGCCTGCACAACAAAAAAAACACAATCTCCCTGGGTTCACTTGTTACCTTTTAGCTACAGTAACATGAGTGGAGGGGGGCAAACACAGAATCATGCTATCCATTCCTGTTCCCACCTAGGATATAATCTCTCATTTGACCAGAAAACAACTGGAAATTCTGTTTTTGAAAAAAAAAAAAGGTTTCTCTGGCTCCAGCTTCCCTTCCTTTTCCCAGAGTAGTGTGTATGAGACAAATGAGTGGAGGCACTACATGCATAGCCATAGTTGTTAGCCTATGATCCACTAAATGTGCCGCATTTTAAAAATGTTTCTTTCAAAGCTAAGTAAAAGGTATCTCACTTTTCTGTGCTCAGATTTTTGCACTGCTAATGGGTCAATGCTCTGAGGGAGATCAACAGCACCCTTGTATTTAAATCTGCTGCCAAGAACTGTCCAAACAAGAGTGGTAATACTGATAAATATGAAAGATAAATTATTCAGACATCCCTTATAGATCTTGTATGCTAGAAGCCCTGCATGCTTTCTCCAAAATGAAGCCCTGAAATGTACAATCTCTTCTCTACTCAAAGATGGGATGCAGGGGAAACACACACACACACACACACACACACACACACACACACACACACACACACACACACACACACCATTCCTCTCTCCACACAGACAGAAGGATTTAAGAAAATCAGTGCTGTCTCTTTGCAGTTAGAGCTCAGAGCAATTTGGTAATGGAAATTTTCTTCACTTCACTCAGTGCAAATTGCTTTTTTTCACAAGATCCCCAATGAACTGTAAAAGCCATCACTTTGGTCCAGTTAGCATCTGCATCCATTCAGAACCAACATAATAGAGACCACAATGATTTATTGAAGCAGGCTGCCCAGTTTTGAAAAATTTCAAAATAAAAAATTCACCCATTTAACAGAAAATAATACTTTTGATTGCTTCTATTCATATTGCATTGAACTTTATCTATTGAATACATCTGCATTTATTAATGGACATACTGTATGTGTAATTCCGTATCTTTATGTAGATAGTCATGCTTTAGATTTTTATTTCAGCATGGTACAAAACATTCTCACGGGGTTATATCTGTATTTTATCCAACCAATGTGCTGACCCATAATCTACTTCTGATGGATTTGTATGAGAATGCAGTCAAGAGGGTAGGAACAATGGAAAGAACATCCTTATAAAAATACAAGTCCTGGAGGTTCAGGCCAAAAGGCTTATCTAGTACAGCATTTTGTAGCTAACCAGTGACCCAAATGCCTCTGGGGAGCCTAGAAGCATAAGGTAAAGGCATATTTCCCTCCTACTATTGCTGCCCTGCAGCTGGTATTCAGAGGCACATTGCCTCCGAACCTGGAGGGAGCAAATAACCATCGTGACTAGTAGCCATTGACAGACTTGTCCTATCTAGGTTCTTTGACAAAAAAATATCTTTTATCTTGATACTTATACTACAAACCAGCTTGACGGAATGAATGTTCAGGTGCCTGATGGTTCTGCACTGAAGTACGTATTAGTAAATACAGGGCATCTCAAGAAAAAGTCCTCTCTCTCTCTCTCTCTCGTGTCAACTTTATTATAATTCACAATTATAATACTATAATTCACACATATACTACATATGGTGTATACCGAAACAGTTGCTTAACCCAGTTACTTAAATTAATTAGACCAAGTGCTTGAAATGTTCCCCATTGGTGTTTATACACAGCTGACATCGTTGACTAAGGGATCTGTAGACAATCCACTGACGTGTGTGCTGGGATAATTCCACACATCTCTTGAATTGTTTCACTTAGATGTACGAGTGTTGCAGGTTTTCTACAGTGACGTATGTATGAATTAGAGCTCATTAAAATGTGTGTACACCTTTTGATGAGCGACACACCCATGTGTGAGACACCCTGTTGTACTAATTGCTTAGGCAACATCAAGATCATGCAACATGTTATGTACTTCAGCTATTCAGTTACTGAAATAGCTTGTTCATCTAAGATAATAAAGGTTTTGAAAACCGCGGAACGTAAATATTGCATCACGTAATCTGTGGTACAATCAGCAAAACACATGTTCCAAATCTTTCAACATGAACCAACTCCAAGGAGAGGCAGGTCCTTTGAGGGGAAGTTGATTGTGGCAAATTCACCCAAGGAATGCAATCTTAGTTCCAATGCCATGTATGTGTTTTCACTATCACAAGCCTGACCTTTGATGATCCGATCAAGTGTGTGTGATTGAATGAGAATTATTTTTGTCATAAATGTGTTGAAATTTCACAGCATTAATATTCTGTGCAGTGAAATTAGCATTAGCAGCAACTATGTCTTCACCCAAAACTTTAGGTAGTAGTAGGGAAATGTGAGAAACATTTTCTTTCCACAATGGGAAGCAGGAATTCCATATTCTCAATTGCTTCAAAATATAGGACTCTGAATATGGGAAACAACACGTTGTGGAGCAGTTGTTTGAAAATCCACTAACCAAAATATAGAATTAAATACTAGAAACTAAGAGGCCCGTGAACAAATGTCACTATGAAATTAACCACTTAAGCAAGAGCTAGCAAGAAAAGAGGATGATCTCGAGATAGATTAAAGGTAAAGGTATCCCCTGACAATTAAGTCCAGTCGTGTCCGACTCTAGGATGTGGTGCTCATCTCCATTTCAAAGCCGAAGAGCCAGCGTTGTCCGAAGATGCCTCCGTGGTCATGTGGCCGGCATGACTCTCCTTGCCACAGCGCGTAGCATGCAGCTGGAACACGGAGTGCTGTTTACCTTCCCGCAAGCGGTACCTATTTATCTACTCGCATTGACATGCTTTGGAACTGCTAGGTTGGCAGGAGCTGGCCAAGCAACAAGCGCTCACCCCGTCGCAGGAATCGAACTGCCGACCTTTCGATCGACAGCTTTATGGTTCAGCGAGGTAGATTACAATGTGAAAAGTTGCAGTTGCCAATTCCTGTGAGCTGTGCAGCTAAAATTACTGTGCTAGCATTCTGGTTTATTCTTGGTGAGATCCAATGTAATAAAGGCCTGTCAAGGCAGTGACCCCTCTACAGCAACATTTCTCCAAGTGTGCTCCTAGGAGCCATGAGGCTCCCCGAGACCTTTCATGGCCTCCACAAGCACACCATGGCTGCCATTTGCTTGGCACTGCACCACTCCAAGCATGCACCAGCAGTCTGGGGCTCCCTGAGACTCCGCACATGCACTGGCAGGGTTCCCGGAGACTCTGTCTAGGAGTCTTAAAGGGCTCCGGAGACCAAAATGTTTGAGAACTGATGCTCTACAAAATTACCATATTTCTTCGAGTCTAAGGCACCATCAATTCTAAGGCGCACCTTAATTTCAGGAACACCAGCAGGGGGGAAAAAAACACATCGATTGCAAGACGCACCTCCTTCCTTCAAACTCTCCCCAGCTTGCCTGCCGCTCCATTTCACCAATCTGATTTGACAGAGCTTGGGGGAGCTACGTGGGCTTGGGGGAGCTTCAGGGAGGCCTGTGCAACCCTCTGCAGGCCTCCCCGATCTTCAGTTCGGTGATAAATGGCTATTTCGGGCATTTCCGGTTTTTGCAAAAACTGGAAATGGCCAAAACCCGCTGTTTTTCACCGAACTGAAGATCGGGGAGGCCTGCAGAGGTTTGCGCAGGCCCCCCCGAACCCCCCACAAGCCCCGGTAGGTAAGGAGATGGCATTTTGGGGGTGCAATTTGCACACCTTCGATTCTAAGATGCACCCCCTTTTTGAATGGCTAAATTTGGAAAAACGTGCGAAGAAATACGAAGAAATACGGTATATCCAACAAGCAAAAACATTCAGGCATGGCTCTTTTCTGCCAATCAGACAATACAAAAACCTTTTCCAGGCCCTTGTTTAACTCTGTGCCTTTTACAATGTTAAAGGATTTATTTGTAAAGGGCTTGAGTATCTGATTTTTTTTAACTTAGCTAGTACTTTATACAGATTGATAAGGCAATGCATGTCAGCATGTATGTGAGACAATGTGCGTACCCCAGCCAATGCTAGTGAACAAGAGCAGGACGTAGGCTACAAAGCACAGGATTGTAAGCTTCATCCTTTTTTGCTCCACATCTCCCATTATTGCCTGCTGACTATTTATGCTCATAAGGGAGCGTGAACTATCCATGAGTGCAAAATGGATACAGCACAAATTGATTCAGTAACATCATACAGACATGTATGAATAATGAGATTCAGTAGCAGTCTGTCACACAGAAAGCATATCGGTCTAACTGATTTATTGAAAACTTGACTGAGTAAAACCTAATTCATCAGAAAGAAAGTATTCTGGTCTTGGTATGCAGTTCCTTTATACACATTTGCTGAAGGAAAAAAGCAATATAAAATAAAGAAGAGACACATGCCATATCAGTTTCCACAGACTGCTTCCAGAAAAGAAAGAAATAATGGGATGTGGGATAGTGTATTCCCCCCAATTTTTTTTATTCTAAGCTATTGTTAAGCACTCTTTTGCTTGAGAGTGCACACTGAAAGCTTATGGTGTCTTCATAATCTGTTGATTTACAAATATATGAACATAGCCTATTAGCAAGCAGATACCTAAAACAAGTAGCAAATAGATTGATACTGTGTGAAATTCAGGATTTCATGAGAACAATTATTGACTCCCAAGTTCAAACTGCAACTCTATTGCAGAAATCTTGAACCCCCAAATTCAGCATGTTCTTGTCATTGCTCACCCCTCTATCCCAATTCAAAAGATTTTGAAAGATGGCATGTGCGACCTCGACAGACACAAGATTAGAAACCATACCTCGGATGACTAAATAATTTGCAGTGCAATCCTGTGTAACTTTGCACTGGTGTAACAGTAGATGCACCGGTTTAAGTTGCACTTATGCCAGTGCAATTGCACTTACACCAGTGCATCTGCTATTACACCGGTGCATCTACTGTTACACCAGTGCAAACTTACACAGGATTATAGATTGGAAACTTTCATGGCCCGATACAATATTTAAGGAAATAGGATATATAGGTTCTGAAGCCACACTAGTTTTATTTTTTTCTACATGGCTTCAGAACCCATATATCCCATTTCCTTAAATATTACACAGGATTGCACTGTCATTGTAATAAAACAGAATAAGTTGACACAAAAGCAGCTGATACATGAATAAAGAGGGGCTGTGTAGCAGATTCTCCCTTCTCCCACTTTAAAACACATGTAGCAAATAAACAGAAAATAAAACACCTGTTCTAGTTACAAGTCAACAAAAAGCCTTGTCCCCAGCCAGCCACCCACATCGCTGAATGCCAGTACCGGTAATAAGATTCTAAGCAATGTTTGCAAAAAGACAAAGTCAGCACCTGTAAAGTTAGAACTTGGTTGGGATTCATTCTGATGAATTTGCCATGTGGGGTTATGAGTTTTCCTTATTGCATTTTCAACTTCAGGTCGGCTTCTAGTCATGCACTTCTTGTGCGATTTAAAAAGGGAGAGATCAAAATGTGTCTGGTTTTTCTAACCTCACACCTTGTATTCGGAACATTTGGATAAAGTCTTACATTTTTCTTCCAGAGCACACAGGAAGTTCTTTCCAAGAAAATTTTCTTTAAGAAAGCCAGTTGTTTAATATTTTTCTCCTTACATATTCATGGAAACTGGTTGTTCCCTTTGTTTTATTTGCCAAATTTTCCTCTGAGGAGTTTCTGATTTTCCGCTGAGGAGTTTACTTTTAGGCAAAACTTAGGACTCCTTCATACATTGCAAATTCATTCCCCCCCCCCAAAAGGGTACATTTTGAAACAGATGAAGTAAGGCACATTTTGGTTTTTTTCGGCTGCATCAGCATTGCAACGTTGGACAGGATTGGGCCCTAAGCTTCATGACTGGGCGGGGATTCAGCACTCTGTACCACAGTCCCTACTCCTGCATTATGAGTCCATAGACTTCCTTAAACAGAGTAAACTCAACAGAGAAATCTAGTAGCACCTCAAAGGCGAATATACAGTAGTAATATCCTCTGGATTTGTGCTTTTCAACCAGTGATACTAGTGCCACTAGTGGTACTTCAAAGTATGGCAGGTGGTACTTGATCCTATGATCATGGTGACAATGTGGCACAGCCCTGCCTGGCCTGATCCTGCTGGAAATGCATGTGGCTGGCATGGAATACATCAGTGGGAAAGATGTGGCTATACAGCTGCCAGACCCTTCAAAAGGGACACAATTTGGGGAAGGTGGATGCAGAATGAAGCTCTAACTGTGGGGCAAGATACCCACTCCTGTGCAGAACTTCTATCTGAGGGATGTGGTGGTACTGGAAAAAAATGTTAGAAAAACCTTACTTTGGGCACCATTAAGTTCATTTCCTTGCTTACAAGCTGCACACCTCTTAAAAGGGCTTCTTGTCTGCTCCATCTGTATCTTTGTAAATAACCAGGTATTACAAAACCACCACTAGAAGTAGCCAGTACTCTTCTACTCACAAGCAACATACCCTTAAAAGCCATTTTACTGGTCAAGAAAGGAGACAATGCGAATGGTAGCAATATGCTGCTTAGTTGATTTTCTCGGTTAAACTGCGCTGTGAACGTTTTTGGAGAAAAGGGTTATAGAAATACAATATTCTTAATAATGTTCCCAAAGAGGCTCAACACATTCGCTTTCACAGTCTGCTCATACACAAACAACTCAGTTGAACAGAATGGACAGGCAAATTTCATAGGAAGCCAAGTTTACTGCTAGCCATGCCTACCAACCAATATTCAGCAGATAATGCCCAGTGATGTAGACTTGAGTCTATTGACTCGGACTCAAGTCACATCAATGACTTGACTCAGACTTGACTCGGTAATTTTAAAAGACTCAAAAGACTTTACTCGAGACTTGGAGCCTTTTATGACAGTCAAATTTTATTCAGGTTTAAACCCGTTTTCCCCATTAAATAGATAGGGACTCTTACCAAGTTTTTAGGGAGTACTCCAAACAGATAGGGACTCGCAACCCGCAACCAAAGACTCGGGACTTGGGGGCAAAGACTTGAGACTTGGACCCAGAGACTTGAGACTTGGAGTCAGAGACTTGATCCACATCCCTGAATAATGC
The DNA here is from genome assembly GCA_026170595.1 of Plestiodon gilberti rubricaudatus. Taxonomy (NCBI): domain Eukaryota; kingdom Metazoa; phylum Chordata; class Lepidosauria; order Squamata; family Scincidae; genus Plestiodon; species Plestiodon gilberti. Next base: position 47,962,170 of record JANXHW010000002.1, read on the forward strand.
CCAAGAAACACATTAACCTTACACACAATTTCATCTACGGTGTGTGGGAGGAGTATAGCCAACATAGTCTCGAGAATGCAAATAAATAATAATAACTGGTAGGAAGGCAAAATAGAAATGCAATAATTCTATTTAAATACTAAAATATTTTCATTTGGAAACACATGATATGACCCCATGATCTTACTGAGTTGTTCTAAAAGACAATCTCATTCACAAAAAGCAAGCATCACATGCTCCTGAGAAGCAAAGGTTTGCGCTGTGGTAATGTGCTGAATTGGAGACAGATTGAGGCCATTTCACACATTAAACAGTCACTAACCTTTTCTACAAAACATCAATTTGACAGGAAGCTGCAGCCAAACACACACCTGTTTGCCATATTCAGGTGAACATCAAAGAATGTAAACATATTCCTAAAAATATAATGGTGAAGAGAACCAAAGAAAAAGGTGAAGCAGCTCGATGAGAAAAGATACAACACATTAGGAATTATCTTGTGCAAGTTGAAATGAAAGCTGCTGCGTGTGCAGATGTTGCAAATCATGGCTAGAGAGATCAAAGCCATAAAAGAACTAATGCACCTAGATTAGATGATAAATCAATGGAGTTGGTAAATTCAGTTGCCAGAAAACTGACTTTTTTCCCATTAAAGACGTAACTAATGCACATAAGAAAAGTGATAATTAGATAAGAGTAGAATGATGTCTGGGATGCATGTCGAAGTCCAAGGGAAGGAATGTATTTAAATAAGTAATGAAGAAAATGGTTGGATCCCTTCTGTGATCATAGCATTATATCTGACCAAACGTATTAAACATTGGTGGAAACTTGTAGCATTAAAAAACAAAACAAACATTCAATCCACTGCATCCTTCTGTTTGTCTCAAATTTAGTGGCTACTATATTGCTTCATATACAGTAATCATTTTCCTGTCATATAGGGAATTTTTGTATGATTAAGAATATTTATATACTGTACCACTTTTCAACAGGAGTAGTTCACAAAGCGGTTTGCATAGTAAAATAAATGGTTCCCTGCCCCCAAAGGGCTCACAATCTAAAAAAGAAGATGCAAAAGAGACACCAGCAACAGCCACTGGAAAAGGTGCCATGCTGGGGTGAGGGGACAGTTGCTCTTGCCCTGCTAAATATAAGACAACACTACAGGGGGGCTCCCGTATCCACTGATTCCTCAACCGCAGTTTCAGTTATCCACGGTTGAGGAATCCCCCCCCCCCGCACCCTCCACACACCCAGCACTTACTTTTAGCAAAAACCTCCGTTTTTTTCTTCCAAAGTTCCGATTTTTCAGCTTCCTTTTAGGCCTGACGAACAAAACTTAGAGTCTCAACCTTGCTGAGACTCTAGCTATCACCTAAGTCTTGTTCGTCAGGCCTAAAAGGAAGCTGAAAAATCGGAACTTTGGAAGAAAAAACGGAGGTTTCTCTGGAGGTTTCTGCTAAAAGTAAGTGCCGGGGGGGCGTGGAGGGTGCAGAGAGGGGGTGCCGGCCCACGGGGGGCCGTGGCAGCCTGCAGGGGGCCTTCTGAAAACCGCGGGGGGCATTCGTCCCTTTTCACGGTTTCAGGTATCCACGGTGGGGGCTGGAACGTAACCCCCGTGGCTATGGCGGCCCCCCTGTACTTGGAAAGGTGCCTCTTTACCCATTTAAGCAGGAGTTGATATAATGTTGTGAATCTTTTTCACAATGTCAGGTTTGCAAATGAAGCTTTACTGCAAAATAAGTATCCAGCATTTATACATAAAATCTGCATCACAACGTAAAAAAAAAGGTAAAGGTATCCCCTGACAATTAAGTCCAGTCGTGTCCGACTCTAGGGTGTGGTGCTCATCTCCATTTCAAAGCCGAAGAGCCAGCGTTGTCCAAAGACGCCTCCGTGGTCATGTGGCCGGCATGACTCTCCTTGCCGCAGCGCGTAGCATGCAGCTGGAACACGGAGCGCTGTTTACCTTCCCGCAAGCAGTACCTATTTATCTACTCACATTGAAATGCTTTGGAACTGCTAGGTTGGCAAGAGCTGGCCAAGCAACGAGCGCTCACCCCGTCGCGGGAATCGAACTGCCGACCTTTCGATCGACAGCTTATGGTTCAGCAGTTTAACCCGCTGCGCCACCCGCTGGCATCACAACGTAGGAAGTATTAAAACTAAATATAAGAGAAAGAACTTTACTCACATTTCTTATTAAATATTAGAAGGCAAAAAGATAATAAAATAGAGGCATTATAGTGCACCAGGCAATATGCTTAGAGAAAAATGGTTTAAACTTCTAAGAAAATGCAACATTATGTAGTTTAATTATAGATGGCTTTAAGTTTCAACCTGCACCTTAACAGGAGTTTAAGGTGCAGGAGAAGGTGTTTATGAGACAAAACTAATGAGCCACAGAGCAGAAGAAAATAAAGCTTGTTGTTTCTCACTTGTCAGGGCACAGTGTGATAAGAAATCAGCTCATGTTAAGAGAAATCCTTTTACAGCCATTTGTGAACTATAATTATGTCAGTCAAACTTATTTTGTGTAGGGGGCTCTCCTTCTAGAGGTGTTTTTGAAATATCCCAGTATTGAGCTATCACAGTCCCAGAAAATAAGGAGTCCCCCAGGGTTTTCCAAAAAGTCCATTAAAATGTCTCTCTCACACACATACACACATCCTTTTTTTCCTTTTTTACACCACACTTTTGAATCAGCAATGCTGACAGACGCCTTGTGTTGAAATTATAGGTTCAAACAAGATTAACTGTTCACCTCCCAGCTGCAGTTTATCTTTGATGCTTAGGAAATTGTGAGCAGCCACTCCTGTCTGGTCAATGTACAAACCAGAATACAAACAACAAGTTGAACATTACAGCAAAATGCCTATCTTGCCTGCTCTACAAATTAAAGAACCAAACAAAGGAAATAATTAAGAGGGAAAATATATTGTTTTGTTTAGTTACTAACTGGCAGACTACGAATAATCAACAAGCCCCAACACAGGGAACTGCAGCTCCTCCTCCTCTCTTTACCAAAAGATACAGGATGGAAAAACTTTAGAAGCATCATCAACATAATTTGGTTTCTGTCTGGTTGAGTGTCTATATAGATGACATATGCTATTAGGTGTAGTTAAGCCATGGAAGAAATACTCTTCACCTTAAAAAAAAACAAACAGTTTAGCTTCTCCATCAATTTAGTGTTTTTCTAGTTCCATATATCACATGGTAGTACAAAATGGAGCAGGTAAGAGATGGTTAAAGTTACCAGAAGGGGATTTAACATGGCATTTGTGTGTGGTGAATATTCTGCTTGAATGTGCCCTCGTGTGGTGAGAGGTGGTATTTATCACACATGGGCAAAGCTAAGTTTGACCTGACTTATTTTAAATGCAAACTCCTTCTGCTCTCCCTCACGCTGTATTTTCAACAAAATGTTAAGTGAAAGTGGTGTTCTAAAATCCCTGGTGGAAACTTTACCATGTCAAAAAATGACACGAGAACTGACCCTAATATCAGTTTTCAGAGAATTTGGAGTTATTAAAATTGCCAGGTTCTGCTCATGATTATTAAATGAATGCAATTAGAAAGGCAATGATACTCTAAAAATGTAACTGAATTCTCTAGACAAGATACAGAAAAGCCTGCTTCTGTCCTAAGAAACACACACACATTTTCAAGCCACACTACATTTGGTTTTTCAGAGCCTTGGTTAGAACTAATGTTTGTTTTCAAAAGGAAAACACTAAAACCAGTCTAAGCTCAGGATGGCTAAATCTAAGATAACATCCCTTGTGGCAACTTTACCATGGGCTGCCAATATGCTGCATTCAAACACTTTTACATGGTGAGGAATACAACTACCCCTTCACTGCTCTTAAAAGCAATCACTGGTATGCTCTTTCCTTTCATTCGAACCCACAGTCCTACTACTGTTGCTTCTCCGTCTGCCATGGCTTCCACCACTTCCTTCACATTCCTGTGCAGTTAATTTCTCCTTCTATCCCTTCTTCAACCTGGCTTGCGATCCCTGCAGAGAGCCTCTCTCAGGGCATCGCAGCTTGCGTTTCTGTGGCTTGAATCTCCTTGCCGCTTCCAACCCTCTGGGTATTGACATCATTCTCTCAATTACAGCATGCAGCTGGGAGTGTAAGGGGGATGTGGCAAATTCAAGTCTCCTTTGAACAGTTTCCAAGCCACAGTTTGCCAATCCAATGTCAAGAGACCTCAGATATGTTAACACATGTAGGACATTCAAGTCTTAACTCCCTTCAGGAGAATGTTGCATTACCTAACAGGCTGACATGGTAGTGTTAATAGACATTAGGGCACTTCCCTAGTTAAAGACAATTACATGTTTATGTTAAGAAAGTTGCTTTAATATGAGAAGAATTTATAAAATACCCGGTACATAGAGCTTTAGTACCTCCATTCGGCCACTTCTAACGTCAAAAACTGATTAACGGTACAGTATTTAGACAACCTAAAACAGAGAGGGGAACCCAACGCCTTCCCCAATAGTGCCATCCTTTCAGTATTGATGGCACCCCGGCGGTGCTATTCTTATAGAACATGAACTTAGTGGCAGATGAGAAAGTTACCTGCCTATTCCTAAATAAGGATTCCTTCAGAGGAATATATATTTTCCTGATAAACAAGTCTGTACCAGTATAGTCCTCTTGCCCTTTCAGAGGCTTATCTAGGAGATCTCAGAAATCTGTTTCTTACACAGTTTTCCAGACACAGTCATGTTTTCCTTTTTAAATTCAACAACCCCTTCTGACAATGAAATACGGAGAGGTGATGATTTCCGCTGAATTAGGAGGATGTTAACAATTAAGTGTTTATGTGAACATTCCTACGCTAATGCAATTATAACTATATTCCATGAAGGGCGATAGGAAATAATTACTCTGATTCTCAAGTGATAGTTCTAAGAAAATTAGATTCTCAATCTTAAATTCATTAGGTAGGTTCTGCAATTCTGATTACAAGTCTAGGATTGCAACCGTCTTTTCTTTTATAGCAATAGTTTCCTCAATCACTGGAGTATGAAGCCCTCCACTTTGTCTGGCAATGAACGAGGGAACTAGGATTATCAGATACCCTTTATTTCAGGCTCTTCCAGTTCTCTAGACTGCATAGGGCAGAAACCACAGGTCGAGAAGTGCACCTACCTTTGGCCATTTTCAAATGATAACCCTTGAGTCAGCACAAATCAACATCTTTAGAGGCAACACCATTTTTCTGTGGAATGCTACAACTTGCAAAATCCAAGCCTCTTTTTCTCCCACATGAAGGCAAAGTTCCTGGTGCAAAGCCAAGAGCCATAGTATCCTCAATCAAAACATACTATCTACATATATAACAAAGGAAGAAGATAGTCTTTAACATTACAAATCCACAAGCAATTTCATCACAGTATCTGACATTACAAGGTGTGGATGCATTCTGTGAATCCAAGGGATCACTTGGAGGCATGGAATCTAGCATCTAACAGAAGCTGGCCCCCTCTAAAAAAACCAAAACAATAAAAAAACACCACCAGAACGTCCCAGGTATGGTTGCAGAACAAAGCTTTCAGCTTTGCACCAGGCTCAAGAGAAACTCCTAGAAGAATCCACACACTTCTAGTCCTCCCCAGAGCTACTATTCCCACCTTCTCATCCAATTCCAATCAGCCACATGACCCAAATGTTTCTCCCTTGAAGAAAAAAAATCCTTATTATTTATTATTAGTCTGGAATGTTAAATAGCAGCTTCAGTCTCAATTGAAGGTAAAGGGACATAAGTTATTTGCAATCATGAGGAGGTGAGACAGCATTGACTAAAGTTCTATTTAAGTTGCCAACTGCAGACTCTAAGGGCTCCTATATCATTAAGGGTTGTTAAGAGGGAAATTCGAAAAGGTTTTTAATTTTCTTTTTTTTTCCAGCTTTGCACCAGGCTCAAGAGAAACTCCTAGAAGAATCCACACACTTCTAGTCCTCCCCAAGCACTAAAATAAGTAAAGTCACAGTTGATGAAATTTTTCCTCTATGTTGCCCTTAACAGTAGAGAAGTCTTGTCAAGGTTTGGACCTGAAAGCTACATGAATTCTATTTAATTTATAGGTACATACAAGTATTTTGTTTAATAATAAATTATAATTAATATTTGTAAACCCCATTTTAAGTGCAAAAAGCATTTCACATGTATTATGTTGATAGTCTTTAAAATAACCCTGCAAGGTTATTATCCCTCTACAGCAGCTGGAAAGCAGAGGATGGTTGTGATTAGCTTGCCTAAGGTCACCAGGAAGAATTCATGGCAGAGACAAGATTCCAACCAGCAAAGTCCCGATTCATAGCTCACAGCCCAATCCTAACTAAATTTTGGTGTGGGCACAGGCTACGCTGCATCCTGCAGGGGAATTTAGCATTCTGGAGGTCTCCTCAGTGTAAGGGGACATTTGGAAGCCCCAGCATGCGCAACAGGTCAACTTGGATCTGTACCAGCTCTATAAGCTGGCGCAAGTCTGAGCTGATCTGTGTCAACGGTTTGGGCCCAGGAAGAGGGATAGGATACAGTGTGTGCCAGCGCCCCTGATCCCATCTCCCTCCCGGGACTCATCCACCCACTCCCTGCCACTGTCCCGTCCCAGACCCTGCAAGGGCTTACCTGGTCCGTTAGGCATTCATGCAGCAAGGCCCTTAGATAGGATTGGGCCATCAGTCTCATACATAGCTCTATAACTCCCATTCTAAAGTGAAGGTGACCAATGAAGTTCACAGTACAATCACTCTTTGAAGGAAAAAAAATATTCCTGGAATTTTGCTTTGCAAACATTATTGGTCTTTAAGACTGTCTCAAAAACTCTGTGTAAAAGGCCACTTGTTTTTGGTACCTGCTGTATTAGAATTTCTGAAAAGGGATCTAACTGTACATCTCTTGTGTTACTAAATCAAAGTCGATACTGTAATTGCTCTCCAACTATAAATTCTTTGTTATCTTTTAGTGGCTATCACTCTACACCCCCCCATATTAAACACACAGGTACAAGATGGCCTTAGTCATTAAAAAGAGCTTGCCAAAAGGATGTTAGCACAAGGAATGTGTCAGGTGACAGGGTAGAGCCTCCAAGGACACTGGGATCTGTCAACCCCTGTAACTGTATCCTGGTGGCCTGTCACAGTAAAGTTAATTAGAGACATCTGTAGCATAGAGATCAAGCAGAGGTACTAGTGGCAGCTTATTTGCACTAGAAAGGTACAACTCATGTGGGAGGTAAAGGGAATAGAATCACAAACAGATATGGATCAGAAACATGAGCCTGAACAGTTATCTGAGCCATATTCACTTCTGAAATAAAGCTACTTGATTCAGTGATGCAAATGTGGAACTGATGAAAAGAGTGAAATACACTGTTAGCAAACACTTTGATATGCTGGAATTTTAACAGGGTAAATGGAGTTCTAAGCCACCTGCCAGCACTTTTCATACAGACTATTCCGCACTGGCTTGAACTTTTTATGCTTATGCTTATCTTTCTCTTTTCATTGCCCATTCAGCCCTTGGTGTTTGTAGCACACTTTGGCCTGTTTCCTATGCCGAAACTGAAAAGGCAATGCTGGACTCCTGAGCAACTCTTCTCAGGTGGTGTCAAATGCTGGATATGGCGTACCAACCAATGAATTTGCAGGACTGATGCCATCATTCATTTGTATAATTCATTCTGCTACTGTGAACGCAGATTACGTCTTTCGACACAACAGAACTGTAACTAGGGTTTTATTGTCTAAAAGTACACTATCTGACAATATGATGGAGAAAATAGCTATCAATGTAAAACCAGTGTCCCCAAATCCATTTTATTTATAGAAATACTATATAATCAACACACACTGGATAACATACTTTAAAAAATCACCACGCTTCCAAGTATGTGTGGTCAGTTAAACCAAGCACAATCACAATTACATCTCAATGGCTTGTTTACTTTTCTAGCTCATGATGAAAACAAGTAGCAAAGGTGAACCAAATGTGATGTGCAGAATGCTAGAGGAAAACTAATTTCAGTCTAATCCATAGTAGCCTATGTAGACCCAGATAAAGATTGTAGCCAGCTTTCCATAACTATGTACAGTATTGTGTGATCAATCAAGCACACAATACTATTGCCCCATTCTAATAACCATTGCCTTGTTCCAGCAAGGAAACAGACTTTAAAAACAAATAAATCACATTTTTATATTGACCTTCCTCCAAGGAGCTCAGGGTGGTATACGTGGTTCTCCCCTCTTTTTGTCAACACAACAACCCTGTGAGGTAGGTGAGGCTGAGAGATGGTGGCTGGTCCAAGGTCACCCAGGAAGCTTCGTGGCTGAGAGGGAATTTGAACCTGGATCTTCCAGGTCTAAGTCCAACTCCCAAACCACTACATCATCCTGGACCATGTATGTACAGTAGACCCCAGCTTTACGATGGTAATCTGTTCTGGAGTACCCATTGTATAATAAAGTATCATAATGTGAATCCAAGAATGCATTTTATTTATTTATTTAATTTGTTTGTTTGTAATTCGTTCCAGGACCATCCGTCTATACAAACTGCCAAGATGTTACAAATGCTGCTATTGGCTGATATGCTACCAAATGTTTGCATTTGGAAAGGGAGCGATTTCAATGGAGGCTATGGATGATAATTGGGGCTGCTTTCAACCTTCACCAATAAACTAGCTTGGGCTTTCCCCATCCATCTTTTTCACGGTTAGAAGGTGTTTGATTAATAAGGGTAGGAGGGGCTTTCCCTCTTGGTTCTAGATCAGCTTACTTTTCACTGAACATGGTGCAGGGCTTCTCCTTTCTATCCCCAACTCAGTTTACTTTCTTCAGTTCAGTTGGTTGGAAGGGATTTGTTACATCACCACATTCCCTACCTTCTTTCTTCATTTACATTTTGGGCTAGGAGTCCTGCAGCTTGACTTTAAAAACATGCTTGTTTAAAGAGAAGGAACGAGAGCGCGAGCAAACATGAACTAGGGAACATGTTTGCTGCTTGTAGAACAGGGGCTAGGATCACTGCAGCTACATGGCCACAATGTTACAAATGCTGCTATTGACTGAGAAGCTACCAAATCCTTGCATGTACATTGCTGATTGGTTTATCTATCACCCGAGGTTCTGTTGGCGGCATGAACATTGTTTTACCATGGTGAGTCGATTGTAAAGTGATTTGATCGCACTGTGAGCCCATCGTAAAATGGGGACCTACTGTACTCCTAGCAGGACAGAGGGCCAGTTAGATTTAGTTACCACTGTTGCCCTTCTCCCTCCCCATGGAAGGTGCTAGGCACAATTTCTATTTTTCTAGCAGAGTACTGCATCCAAGGTTCTGATTACTTAACATGCATACAGTCGGATCAGGGCCTCAGAAGGAAGTATGTTTCGAATGCTTAATTGTACAGCACCAGCAATAAAAATACACTTACATTACTTTGTTTAGAATCCATACAATAGCTCACACTGACATATGATTAGACCCCGCTATACTCTATGGCAGTGGCTCCCAAACGGGAAGACACAGTTCCCGTGCCAGCCAGGGGAGCCGCTGAGTGCCACAGAATCCTCTCGGAAAACGCAATGCCAATTGGCAGGCATCAACCTAATGTCATGGAGAGCCGTGGCCAATGGTTGAGGGAGCCGCAGGTCGAAAAAGTTTGGGAAACACTGCTCTATGGGATCATACTGCATGGTAATGTTTGCATCAAATTTTTAGCTTAAGCGTATATGTTGAGGTCATCTCATCTCTGTATGCATTTGGTTGTAAACATTCATGGAAAGTGACAAAATGAGACACACACACCCCCAAGTATGTCACAAATACAGTTCACTAACATTACCTGCATCAACCTATTGTTGCATCACATAGGACGTAAACTGAGTTCCCTGTGGCTTCATAACTTTTGTCTAACAAGCCATCAATCAAAGGAAGGTATTTAGAAAAAGACAAGCTGATTGGTTGCAGTGGGATTTCTGAACATTTTAAATGATACCCACTGAAAATACATGAGAAAGAATCCTAACATTGAAAAAACTGCCTAACAAAGCTTCGACAGATATATAATGCTATGATAGAAATACTACTCATTATGTCATATTTAACAACCCACTTGTGCCACATTACACAGCTGTTTCTGTTACATGTGGTGCCAAATACGATTTCTTATTTCTTAGGTTCTTTTTTCTCCCTAATTAATGAAGAATAAAAATCATACCAGCAGCACCACAACTATGTAGCATACAAAAATCTGGCTGCAAAGCGAGAAAAGGGTAAGCAACTAGACAAGTCATTTCCTGAAAATTATGCAGAGATTTCTGACTGCTTGCTCAAATTTATTAGCAGAGAATCTGTTCTCACAGGTTTACATGGAGTAATTAGCAGCGAACAAACATTGGTCGAGATTTCTAATGTAGAGGTCCGGCTGTGGGATTACAACAAAGGTTTTGTAAATTTCAGAAGCTATCTACACAGATGTCTGGGGGTGGGGGGGGGGGAGACACACTTTATTTATTTATTTTCCCCAGCCCACATACTGGATTCACCAGGACCCAATAAGTGGTTTAGGATTTGTTAGATTTAGATCTCCATGAATATAACTGGCAAAGTCATAAACTGGGTAGAAAAAAATTAAGCATAAATTTGCAAACCTATAGACTTGCAAACCCCTCGGGGAGGGGTAATGCAAGAGGGAAATAGTAAACAGGCTAACAAGAGTTCATCACTCTTAATAAATAGGACAGGGACACACAGGCTTCTTTCTGAACCATACATAGGTCCCTCAGTATCTAATTATTTTTGAAAATAGGACTGTGGCTTTATTCCTCCATTAACTTTGTCAGTGAAACCATAGATCATTCTTCATTAGTCAGCATTTTTAATGAAATATACACATTTAAATAATTATACCTTCTTACTATCAGTGAGGTGGTAAAAAAGAGTTATCTACAACCCAGCCCAGCCCTGTGCAGCTGAAAGAAGTTGCCACAGCACTTCTCTCTTCCCTTTGTTCTTTTATCTCTGAGGATGCCTGCTGGAGAGAAGCCAGGCAATCTGTAGATCGCTGGTAGATGGTAGAAGTGATGATTGGAAGGCAGACATGAACGCAGATCATTGATAGACGTGATCCGTAAGGAGGGAAGTCAGGCTGTGTGCTTTGCAGGTAGAAGCGATACTACAGGGTGCAGTTCTGTTTGAGCCATCTCCAAAAGGTATCGTGGGAAAAGACACAAAGAACCCTGCACCTTGTACAAAGAACAGAGGTGCAAAGTAGGGCTTTGCAAAAGCAGCCGGGGTGGTGGTGCACTCACGGAATACCACGTGCGTTTGTGCACCCCCCGGGCAGAGACCGGCCGGATGCGTCCATCCTGGCTGGTTGGCAGTAGCAAAGACGATGCTGGAGAGGCTGTGCCTGCGCAAACTTGCTGCAGCCTCTCTAGCTCCCTTAGTCTTGCTGGCTGTAGGACTCAGCGTCCCCTTCCCTGAGTAGGCCTCCAGCCCAACGCGCAGCCCATCCACAGAATCTGGCGGGCGGCCCTGGGCCGCCTGCTGGATCCTTACAGTGGATTATGCTGTTAAAATGGAATGCTTGAGTGTTACACAGCCTAGCTTGCATGACATGTTTTCTTCCATTCAGCACTGATACTACAGACAGGGCTGCTTCTTTTACCTAGCAACATTTCCCTTCCACCTTTTTTTTTTTTTTTTGGCCTTAACACAAAATATTAAGCAGAGTTCTGGTGAACTCAAAAGCTGAGTCATTACTTTGTGACCTTTATAATTGATCCTAATGAAAGTATTGCCCTATAATTATGTTTGGGTTTTTTTCATTGTTGTTGGATTAACACACCACCAGGAAAAAAAAGACAGCTGAGCAAGAGATAGAGAGCTTGTGACTGAACTCAATTACAAAGACATATGATGCAATCCTCTTCTTCGGGTGGGTGGTGGAATGAGTGTTTCGCCGTCCGAAGCCATCGCAAATGTGACGTAAGACACGTTTGTGTCTACTTTAGAGCAAGGAAGGCCGGCGCAAGGCCAGCCTCCCCTGCTCCGCTGACGGAGCCCTTGCCCAGCCGCCGCCAGACCCAGGTAAGGATCCAGCGGGCTGGGGTGAGTGGATTGGCAGGGGAGGGTGTCGATAGGCCCAGCCAGGCCTCGTCCATATCCTGACTCCCGCTGCGTGGCTGGGCCTTTACACGGCCTCCTCTTACTTTGCCAGCAATTTTGCTGGCGGAAATCCGAGGAGGCCGATCGGCCTGAGGACCATTTACATTTGGGGACAGTGGCGATTCTGGGGGGGCGCCGACGCAACACCCCCACGTGACCCGGGCGTGACGTCAGCTTGACGCGCGCGCCCGGCGCGACTCCAATCATGCCCCCCCTGCCGCTTTACTAGGTATTTTGGAGCCGAACGAGCTCCAGGGCGGGCGGGAGGGAGGGCCCAGCATCAAGACGAACGACAGAGGAGACAATTTCCGGAGGCAAGTGTGCCCCTCCGCCGCCACGTGCACCTGCCACCTTGAGACCCAGGGACCCCCACCCTGGGGTCCACCCACCCCCGCCCCTACCCCAACGACGCTTCTGCTCGGGGAAGGAGACGAGCATCTCCTTCCCCGAGTAAACCTCTGGCAGAGCGGGAGCCTGCCCGCGGCAGAGCATAGGATCCGGCAGGCAGCCTGGGGCGCCTGGCGGATCCTTACGCAGGATTGCTCTGATAGCCTAGACCCTCAAGAGTGGCCAAACTGCGGCTGGTGAGCCACATACGGCTCTTTGACATATGATGTGCAGATCTTGGAAATAAGTTAGCTGAACTCCTTTTTACATCACAATTAATATAAAAGGTAAATAAGAAATTTTCAAGCTTTCTAATTATTTACCGGGTATAAACTGAGAGTCCATTGGATTATAACTTTTAAGTTCATGGTGAGTAAATACATTTAAGAATTTAAATGCTTCTTAAATATTGCGGCTCTTGAATCTCTCTCTTGTGGCTCTGATGTTTATCGCATGTGGCTCACATGTTAAGCAAGTTTGGCCATCCCTGCTCTAGCCCGTCTAGAGACTGGGAATAGTGGCTATTCACCGAGTTCGATTAACGTTTCATTAAAATAAGCTAACTGCATACCTATCATGACATATTTCTTTATCGTGTTGATAAACATGTAGACATGCCACTTCACCACCTTAGTTGTGATGCATGAGCAATGCCTCACTTGCTGCCTAGTGATCAGTCTGGCCACTGGCCATTTTAAGATTACAGTGGTTATATACTGCTCAGGTTGTTAACTGCTCTGCAAAGTACAGAAAAAATTAGAGGGAACATTACCTAAAAATAGACATGTCTGTTCATGTGCACAGAAATATTAAAACTTACGTTGTCAGTGAACTACAGCTTTTACATCCGTTTGACCAAACAGGAAATAAGATAACATTTCAGATGGCATTCCATAAGAGATGGAAACTGCTATAATTCTTTTATGTAGGCACAATGATGTACAGTATAATGCCACTTCCACAGGCACGGACAGCAGCAAGTAGATTAAGTTTCAGTAACCATTGCCACAGATGCTAATGGGTATGGTTAACTCCTGTTTAGCATCCACACCTTGCACAAAATTATAGCAAACAGAACCATAGAATCCAAGTTCCTGGGAGAAAAGCACTCATCTTGCAAGTGTTCTTCAAAAAGAGAAATACAAAAAAGAAAAAAATAGGAAAAAAATAGAAGTGAGGAATTTATCCTACGAACACTGGAAGTTTTAAATAGTACGCACGCTGCTTCCTTAGCTATAAACAGTAATGTAAAAGTCATTTCAGCTTTGAATCTGGAACCTAAGAGGTGAAGAGAGCTACTTTTATGGCATGGTAATTAAATAAATAAACCATCTGTAACGACAGGGAGAAAAGATGCACAGAAAAAAAAAGAGTGCTGGTAAGCTCACTGCAAAAAGATGCAGGCTATGAGCCAGGCAAGCTAGGTTCAACCCGAGCCAAGTGGTTTATTGGGGTTATTTCGTTTTTGTTCCCTTACACCCAGGAAGACTGCTATACTTAGCTAAATAAACACACGAGGCATAGGCTGAGTGAAGTTGCAAAAGAAGAAATAGTTTACTCATGGTTCAATTCATGTATACAGCATCTGGTTAAGACCAGAGGTTACTCTAACTTAGGATGGTGTGCCCCTACAGCTGGCACGCCCTGCATGAGGTGTGCTGAAAGATGGCCGCTGGGCTCCAGCCCAGCATGGCACGTCTTCCCTCGTTGGCAGTCAGAAGAAGAAGAGAGCGAAGAAGGGTAGGAGAAGGAGGAAATAGAGTCAGGGAGCCACGCCCCTTCCTTGGAACAGAGAGAGGTCAAAGGTCTTTCAGGTGATCAGACGACACACTGCCCCCCAGTGTCCAGCAGCCGAACGCTGCCCATCTCCAACAGGATTGACCTCATCCAGCAAGGCACTCACTTTGGTAGGAAGGTGAAAGATCTTGGGGGCCTGTGGAGCACACCACAGCATCCCGCCATGCCCCAAGACACAGAGAAGTGGCACATCTGTGTTCTGGCTGCTTGCTGATGAGCGACGGACCTCAGGCGGTGTCTGTAGGACTGATGGAGCAGGGCTGGGGAAGGTGAGGGATTTAAGGCCAGAGAATGCGACAGGCAGGAAGGTGAACAAGAGCAGAGGAAAGAGGCTTGGATGGAACAAGGAAAGAGGACACTACAAGGTGGCAGAGAGGGCCAACAGGCAGAGAGTGGAAAGAGCAGAGGAGAGTCAGAAGAGAGGGGGAAATGGGAAAGTTGGAAGGACTGGGACAGAGAGAGGCAGGAAAGAAAGAGATGGAGGGGTAACACTGCACAGAAGAGAGTTACGTTCTCTCAAAAGGGGATAAAGGGGGAATGAAGGAGGACCAAAGAGCACAGAAGTCATGAAGAGAGGATGGGATAGAACTAGGAAGAAATGAGATGAAGCAAGTGGTCCCTGGTTACAGCTAGACCCTGAGGCTGTGGGTTATAGAGCTGTATCCTCTACTTCTGGGGGCCTCAATGTACTTCCAGGCTTTCACAGCCTATGATCCCTATCTAGGGCACTTTTAGCCGGGTAGAGAAGGTTCTCAAACCAAACTCCTACTTGCAAAGGTGAAGGAATCCCTCTGAAGGGCTACAGTGAGGAAGCCCAGTGAGGAAGCCCAGAAATTCAGGACAGCCAGCAGCAAAAAGGGACATCTAAAGAGGTATTCAGGAACCCCCAAAGAGATGGTAAACAAAAACAAACCCATCCTGAGCAGCATCTGATTGCAGGTAATTCTTCATTTCCTTCCTTTGGACTCCAGGGCAAATCCACCATGTCCTACCCAACCCCCTGCAATGTCAAACTACCCCCTTGGGAGGGGTGCAGAGCAAGGGAGGCATGTTACAGGCCTAAACGGTATTCTTGTCTGTTCTCCCAGTATCAGGCAGAGGATTTCAGTGGGACAGAAGAATACTCTGAGCGACCAACTGGCTCAGCTGATAGTGTCATTGAGCGAGGTTTGTCTTCTGAGGCCACTGTCTGCACTTCCTGGATGAAGTGGAAATGATTACCATGAGAAGTGGTGTGTTCTCCCTCACTGGAGATCTTCAAGCAGAGGCTTAACAGGCACTCTTTGGAAGATGGTCTGGAAAGGGTTTTCCTGCAGCAAGCAAGGGGTTGGACTAGATGTCCTTGAAGGCCCTTTCCACCTCTATAATTCTATGAAAAGGCAAACAGAGTTCAATAGGAAACACAGTGTATTTTCCCCACTGTGGTGCTAATTCACATTGGGCTCAGATATGCAGAACAGCCGCCTCGGGCATTTGCTTCAGCTTGAGCAAGGTGAGGTATAAATTCATTAAATAAATGAGCAATACTGATGCTGTGGTGTTGAAATCAAACCTTTTTATTTGACCTGGCTTTGGTGGGCAAAAAGACAGACGGGGGGGGGGGGGGAGTGGGAGAGAACTGAACATTTAATGCAAACTAGGTCTAGTAATAATGAATTTGCAAAGTCATTAGCTGTCATAGCAGCGAAACGGGAGTGGAAAAGGGTTGGATATGCAGCCATTTGGAAATGTACAGTTGCTCTCCTTGCAAAACCAAAAACTGTACATCATTAGCATGAGGTTTTTAATATATAGATATAGATAGTTCATTCAGAAGCTTAAAAAAGGGGAGGAAGACACACCATGGGGACACTGATAAAAGAAGGTGAATAGAACACTAGATGAAATTTAGTGATGGCAAATGCAAAAATGATGCTGCAGCCAACAAAAGGCAGGCAGAATAGAAAGAAATGAACTAACAAATGAAAGCAATTTGAGGAAGAAAAATGAATCCCTAACACTTTCAATAGTTCAGCATTTCCTGTTTGAATGCTAAAAGTGGAAGTAGGGTACTTTCCCTTGTACCCTGCGTTAAAACGTTCAACACCTTCCAATTTTAGAGACGCATCCTTGGATGTTTGGCCTGATCAAGCACAGCCAGTTCAGTCACAATAATTACATCATTTGGGTCAAGGCATAGTTTATGGACACTCGGGACTGTGGAAGCTATGGATTGTTATTGCCCCTACAGGAATGCAACATTAGTGCTCTAGGAAATTCCAAATCAATCTGCACTATAAAACGGTTCTTTTCATCGCTTTGTTCCTAGCTTCTGTTGCATTATGGGTTTTTTTAATCATTGGTTCCATTTCTTTGAAGAGCTACTTCTCAACAAGAAAAAGAGAAACAGAGCAAGTCTGCTATATTATCTAAAGTACAAAATTTGAGAGACTTGCAGTTGCCTGTGCAGGATAATCAAGTTACTACTAACGAAATCTGTGTGCTTAAACTAGGATAGAGAAGTCAGCGAAAGCCCTAACTTCCAATCCTATTAAAAGGCAGCTGAAGTAGTCTCATTTACTATGGCTTCAGTGTTTCATTCATACACTCAACTCCACTTAAATATCAAGGATGAGAAACTGTAACACGAATTAAAAGGTTGCTAAAGATACCAGAAAAGATATTTACAGTATTTAGGAGATGTATCACCGATGCAACAAACATGAAAATGAGCGAACTCAGGAAGATAGTGGAGGACAGGAAGGCCTGGCGGGATATGGTTCATGGGATCACGAAGGGTCGGACACGACTTAACGACTGAACAACAACAACAAAAATACTCTATGCATCCATGTGGGTACACACATGTATACATAAAGGAAGTTAAAAAGCACTGATTGCAATTCAGGCATGCTATTAATACATGCCTAATATTTTACCAAATTAGACACTGTATTCAGTTACTTGTAGTACTGCCAACATCATCCATTCAGGCTGAAAACATCCATGCTGGGTCTTTTAATTTCTGCCGTTTACCCACAATTACAAACGTTGCATGCAGATGTGGCTCAAGTGAGGCGGGATTACTAATACAAAACTACTAGTTTGTCCAAATGTACATTCTGAGATTCTTTAGCACAAACACAAAAGGTTCAGGCAGCGGAGCTTCAAAATCACTGGACCTAGAAATGTAAACAGAATGCCGCAGTGGCCATTTATTTAGTGCACAGTGATGAGCATTTCCAGGAGACTGGCTTGAGGCTGCACACTTGTTGCCATATCATGTGGCACATGCATCGGTTGACTGGGAAGAAAAAAACAAACGCAAACACAAAGTTTTCTGTGCCAAACACCTGCCCCCTCTTCTCTTACCATGCCAGTTCTCTCCTCCCCCTCCCTCTCTAAATACCTTGATACTGGGCAAACTAATTAATAATGCGTCAGCTCACTCATGATTAGTTTAGCTTAGAGCTGCCAAAGTGGCTCTGAGTAACAAAAGGAATTCCTTTGGGTCTTGTCATGACATCATTTTTGCAATATAGCGGGTGATGGCAGAAAATGAAGCTGGTATTTATACAAGGGTATTATAGGAAGGCCCTCCCGCACCAGGCTTAAAATGACAAAATGTCAGCTTCAATCATATTCCAGGCTTTGGTCTCCTTCTGTAACCTCTTTCTTTTTATATACGTATGACACTAACAGAAAAATAAATTGAAAAGAGCACTGAGGCAGAGTGTATTTCACGCACTGGTGCCAATGTTTCATATCTCATGAACCTCGGGAAAACAATTCATCGAACTAATTAGTTTACAGTGTTTAAGCAGCTTGTTTCCCGTCTTTAATCTTCTTTATGTAATACTGTGAACAAAGCCATATAATCTTTAGACTTTTTTTCTTATACAGTTTAACAAATATAATCTTTTTTGTTTCTGAAGATTACTTCATTTAGACATCAAACTGTCTCTCTTCTCTCTCCTTTTCAGGGCTGAAGATAAACAAGGTAGCATTACTTCTGATGAGTTTCAAATGGCCTCCCACATTTAAACAGTAACTAAGCTCTTTTACTGTTAACAAATCCACCTGAATTATTTAATTTGGCTTGGTTTTTAACTGTTGAAATATACAATCATGCACAACACTACTAAAATGAACTAAATCCACACGTGTCTCCAGTTGGCCAGTGGTGGTTAACTACTACCACTGCTAAACATCCTTAATAGGTCCATATGCCTGAATCTTGCTTGCCAGGAATATGCTGCAGCCGCCACCCCACAGATGTCTGCTTGCAAAATTCCACACTCCCAATCAAGGTGACAACTAAAATGTGCTGTGGATTCCTGGGATTTTCTTCCTTCATGTATGATTAACACCGATTCCCACCTCTTTGCTACTGCACGCACTACCCAAACCACAGAGAAGTCAAAGTGTAAAAACTTCATCACAACTGCAACAGTGACTGCACTCAAAACAGAAGGGTAGGAATAGGGAACCAACTGCATGCAGATGGGAAGGTAAGTTTGATCATTATTGTCATCCCCTCTTCCGTGTGTTACAGCCATGAGAGAAGACAGCAAATCCACTGCTTCGCATGTGACATTTTACTAGACCATTTTACTTTTCAGTGAGAGGACAGTCTTAAATGTGCAGCATTTTTATAAAAGCCAACTGGTTTTCTCAACTACACTATTAACCAAGTGTAGAATACAGTACTGTAATTTGTTTCCACAGTAACTACAAGGGATGCAGCCACAGAAGACAGATGCACAAGTGATTTTTTTTGGACTGGAATCAACAAGAATTTGTCCTCCCCTTTAAGCCTCCCTAGATCATATAATTTTGCATAAGAAACAAACCTTTAAGTAGACAAATTTCTCTTGGCAATATGAGCTTTTGACAATGCCACTCCTGAATACTTATTCCTGCAATGGTGATGGAATACCCAATTTAGGCATTTATTCACACATTTCACTCTGCATCATTAAAGAAAGTCCACGCTGTCAGCAGTATTTTCTGTGCTGGCTTTTTGCTTGCTTTAGAACTGTTTACTATCCCACAGTGCCTATCTGCGCTAAAGTTCATTTCGTCCTTAATTGTCAAACAGATTCATAGTAACTCTTAATTAGTCTTGAACAGGTAACAGAGCCATGATGTTATGAGCCCCAAATACTATGGGGAAATGTGACCTGGTGTGCTCCGGGGACATTTCCAAACTCACCCAAAGTTAATGACTAACTGCACTAGGAGCTAGGAAGCAGGCAGACTCTGAAGATACCTAAAGAAAGTCATATAGCTACTTAGGGATTTGAAGAGCGCCTGGAGAAGGTTTGCCTTTGAATGCATGAAAGGTTATAGAAGCATTTATGCCAATGATTGAATGGCTACACTTTTAATTCAGTTTATTGAGACCTCACATTGACATCCTAACAGATGCGTTTCAAGTATTAACTAGTCAAAAATGGCAGCCAGACTAATAATAAAAGGGTTCCTTCAATCCTCCTTTGTATCGTAACAACTATATGAGTTGGGTTACATTAAAGTATTTGTGTATAAGGAGATCTACACTTACTTCGATCAGCAAACACTGGCAGCAATTCAAAGTTCAAAGAGGAACCAAATTGCTTTAGAGCAAGTTAAGGATTACTACCTTTTTCATTGGTCTAAACCAGGTGTTGATAACCTACGGCCCATGGGCTGGATCCGGCCCACCATCTAAAGTCATCTGGCCCGCAGTCTCCAGCCAGTGGAGTGATGGATGGCACTTTTTCCAGGGAAGCAACACTGGGACTCCATGAGGTTGAGCAGGCAGCTTTGCCACTGCCATCCTCTGCATGGCAAATTGGGACGATAGAGTACATCATTGCTGAACACCTGGAAGTGGCATTACAATCCAGTGGCCCTCCATCCACTCACGGACATGGCCTCTGGCCGACCCCTGGTATAAACTCTTCAACTAAATTGGTAGATTGAAGCATATTTAAAGGCCTTATAAATTGAATCATATATTCACATGACAAGGGCTAGTCCCAGACAATAGCCTTCTTCCCAATGTCAAAGATCCACTTTTATTCTGGGATTCTTTGCACATTAAAATATCATTGAGTACATGTTACATGTGCCTACTAAAACTCTTAATTTTTGAAGCATATACATGTTTGTTTAAACTCATGTATACTGCAAACCATACCTAAGAGTCAACTGCAGCTCTGCTCATATGCAAAGTTTTTGAAAAAAAACATGTATGCACTTCAAACGTTAGTTTTAGTGGGTATACAACACAGGGTGGTAAGGTTACTCCTTAAAAAGTAGCAAGTATAGCAAGCCTTAGCGAATACAAGCTAAACCTAGAGAAACATAAAAATGGTTCAAAAGATGCCGTTTCCAAGGACAGAAACACTTCCAGAAGGACCTATTGTTATACCCTCACTATGGGCAATAACAGCAAAGATAACATCAACTGCAGCCTGTAGAAAAATTATACAGCACAACCTAAGATACACTTGTAAACCACCACCCTCCCCCCAAGAAAGCCAAGGACATACCCAAAGAGCAGTCTACAAGAATTTCTGTAAGAGCTTCTCTTTGTTTTGTGTAACAGCAGAAGAAAATAAAATACAATCTTTCCGTTTTGAAACCCAAGTCATACAAACACCTTACCATTGTATGAAACAAAATTTAACCTGACAGAACTGCAAGTAAACCATAATGAAAGTTAATTGGAAGAGATTGCAAAAAGCTATTTCACCTGTGCTTGTTTCAGGTTTACCTTTGAATTTTGTATTCTCAATATGTAATCTGCGTCAGAATGTTAAATACCAAATAGATTTGCTACAATTTTCTCTCTCTCTCTCTCTCTCTCTCTCTCTCTCTCTCTCTCTCACACACACACACACACACACACACACACACACACACACACACACACACACACACACACAAGTTTATTGATCTTTCTCAAGGGTAAAAAAACAACTGAACATCTTAACACATTATGTAACTAAAATTTCTGCAAACCATTGGCTCTACAGTAGCAAAAAGGACGATGCCAGGCCCCAATAGCCTGGTGTCGCATTTACATCGCCCCTCCCCTACAGCCAAAGCAGAGGTGGGATCTTCCCTGTGTTTGATTGGCCAGGAGGTTGTCTGGGGCGTGGCACTTAGGTGACGAGGCTTTTGCTCATCTCCTCAGTAGTGTTTAGATTTCGAGCCCTTCCCACCCTTCCCTTAGTACAGTCTGAGATTAGCTAGTTGCCCGTTCGGGGGCCAGGTAGGAATTTTTTGCTGCCAGCCTGATTGGCCTTGACTGGCATTGTTTCTGGCCTACCCCAGACTGGCTGAGGTGCAAGCGGTACCATGCATGCCTTCCCGCAAGCGGTACCTATTTATCTACTCAGATTAACATGCTTTGGAACTGCTAGATTGGCAGGAGCAGGCCAAGCAATGAGAGCTCACCCCATCGCAGATTCGAACTGCCGACCTTTTGATCGACAGCTCATGGTTCAGCGGTTTAACCCACTGCGCCACCCGCTGTAAATTATACCAGTGTGTAATTGTTGCAATTAGATCATGACTCGACATTTGTTACTCAGAGTAATACAGTGGTCAACACTGTCCACCAGAGTTCCTCTCAGGTGGGCCCCCATATCCACTGATTCGCTATCCACGGTTTCAGTTATCCACTGATCGTGGGGACACCCCCAGGCTTTTACTTTTTTCCCCAGTAAGCTTCGTTTCTTCCTTAAAGAAACAGGAGAAGCAGTTATTACAGGCAAGTAGAACGAGACTAAGTACTAGAGAGGCTCTGCAAGGTTAATAGAAACCTTGCAGAGCCTCTCTAGGACTTAGTCTCGTTCTACTTGCCTGCAATGGAGACTGCTTCTCTGTTTGTTTTAAGGAAGAAACAAAGCTTGCTGAAAGAAAAATAAGAGCTGGGGGGGCAAGCATGCTTGCCTGCAGGGGAGGCAGGGTGGGGTGCCCTCAGGAAACCATGGAGGGGGTGTTCGCTCGTATCCACGGAGGGGCCTGGAACATATCCCCGGCGGATATGGGGGCCCACCTGTATATCTGTTTGTACCTTATTTCTGCACATAAACAGAAGCAAAGTTACAGCAAGGACAAGACTCTTTACATGTAATGTAGGCAATATCAAAACAGGGGAAAAAACCTGTTTTTCTTTTCATAATTCCTAAGCAAATAAGCTTGGAATTGATTCTCCGCAATTCTAACAGAACAGACCTATTAGCTGTACTCAGATTCAATAGGGTAGCAATGAAACAGAAACTCGTTTGAAGTGACAATCAAACATTTACTGATGAAATCATGATCATACAGAATACGTTTTGCATGGTTTCTATTTTTTTTTAAAAAGGATAATTTTTTAAGCAAAATGCAGACATCAAAAGCAGCCAATACCCCTTACTGTAAATCTTCACTTGTTTGACTGGCTTCCATTTAAGTTTAGCAACATGGTGCTGATTTGAATACAAGTATTGCCTATGGCTAAACCTGGGCTCCATTTTTTGCAATAGGTGGTCCACTGAAAACAATTAGTACAAAACCCTGGAGTGCAGCAAGCTCCATGGAGAGCCCACATTGCACTTAAATTCTACAAAATTTACATTTTATTCATAAGAACATGATCAAGCTGTAGAAGACGCTTCTGTTCACCCAGTGTTCTGAAGGATCACAAAATGCTGTACCAAGGAAGATAACTCAAAGGATTATAGTTAAAGTCTGTCTAATCACACACTATATATAAATAATCCTAATATAATAATTCCATTACTTTCTTAATGCAAGACATTTGTCTCACATTAACTGTCGCTGTCAGCATTATTCCAAGTACTGTACATCAGCCCTTAGAGACAGCATGTATGTTACAACAGTACTTTTCAAACTATCTGCTGTGATGGACCATCAATTCTCTCCCCCCCCCCCGCCCCGTGTCCTGGAACTGGTTTTAGAAGGAGGGATATGGCTGCACAATCCTGTGTAACTCTTGCACCGGTGTAACAGTAGATCCCCCGGTGAAAGTGCACTTATGCCAGTGTAACTTGCCATACGTCAACGGACGCAGGACGGACACCGGCATAACCCCCCCTCTGATGCCGCGCAGGCGCAGTTCAGACACAGGACGGATGCTGGTGCAACTCCGCCGGCGCAGGGGGCATTCGAACACCCCCGGAATGCACTGGTCCACAGACCACAGTCTGATAAGCACTGTGTTACAAGACATGGAAAAATCAGAAGTGTGGGTGAAACTTTCCCAGATCCTGTTGTAAAGAGTGAAGCAAGGACTTGAAAGTTTCCACCACAGTTGACTGCAGACTTCACTGACAGTGCAATCCTAACCAACGTTCCAGTGTCGTTACAGCCTCAATGCAGCCCCGAGGTAAAGGAACAAATGTTCCCTCACCTTGAAGAGGCCTCCATGACTGCCCCTGCACTGCAAAATGCAGTGTGCACCCTGTTCGCATGGCTACACGATGCTGGAAAGTTGATTAGGACTGTGCTGTGAAGGTGGGATCTATGAGCCAATGATTCACACCTTATAGCAGAAGCATGCTTACTTCTTTAAAAGGTGAACTACCTCTCATTTGTGATGACGACGTAATCTGGAAGTAAAACAGTGCTAAGGGCCAGATTCTATCCAATTTTCCAGCACCAATGCAGCTGCAATGCTGCCCCAAGTTAAGGGAACAAATGGTCCCTTACCTTGAGGAGGCATCCGTGACTGTCCTCCCACTGCAGGATGCAGCGCACGCCCCGTTGGCATAGCTGCATCGGCGCTGGAAAGTTGAATAGGATTGGGCCCTAAGTCCTTATTGAGTGATAGCATTAACCAATCAGACTAATAAAAACAAACTAAGCATCTTCCATAATAATGATCCCATCCTTCATTTCAGCAGTATTTTATGACATAGAGCTCCGCAAGCTTATTTTTACAGCCAAGTCCAGTCATGATGCATTCAAATGAGGAGCTTCTTACCACAACGCAGCACAAACAAGTCTGTGGCTAACAAGCCAATTGCGCAGCATGGTGCCAACACAAATAAGACATTACTTTGATGCTCACAAAGCAGTGCAAACAAGAAAACATGCACACAGAATCATGTGCAGTACAAGTCTCTAGTTTGAGAATACAGACAGCTACCTGAGAATAAGCAAGATTCCTCAACAACCTGTGCACACATCAGATCAGTGGTTTAATTTTCCATCTCTAGGGAGGTTCACCATGCATACTTGGTGTTAAGTATCTAATAGAAAAAGCAACATAAATAATTGCATTTCATTAACAAAGCAGAGAAATGATCCCTTAAGATTACACTTTTCTTAGCAACATTTTTGTTGGACAAAATAGGATCCAATAGCTAACCAGACCTTTTAAATAATGTTTCTTTATCCTCGGTATAAACATATGTTTAGTAGATATTAGACTTTAACATTTCAAATCCGATTCCTCTTTATTTTTCAATATCAAAATAAAATATAGTTATATATAATACAGTGCCTCTGCTTGGGTTTTAATACCCAATCATGATTTTTATTTAGCACCTTCTATGTTTCGACAGGGGAAGGACATGATCAATATGTTTTATTCTGTGTTGAGCAATTAAAAAAATTAAAAACCTGTACTAAGTTTTTTAAATATGTCTTGAATTATAGTTACCGATATCTATTTATTGAGATCCTTTTGATCCCACCTTTCCACCTGCATAAGTGTTGCGGAGTATCCCTGGTAGACCTTATTAAAGACAAGTCAGATCATATGAGATGCTGAAAATGACGTGAGAAATGCCAGTGAAAAGGATCTAAATCTAGGAAATGACTGTAAAGACAGGCATCTTTAATTTCCATATTCAGTGAGTATTAAAGTGAATTTGTTCACTTGACAAGGAAGAAATATCTTTTCCCTAACTACTAGTTCTGCAAACTCAGTACAGGCTATGAAAGTCAAGCTGTGTTCCTTCCAGGTCACCCATCTCCACCAGTGAAGAGATCCTACCAATATAAACATGTAACTAGGACACAATCATCATTTAATATCCTTCCTGAGACAACCAAAACAAATCCAAAGCCCAGCAGAAAAATATCAAAACTTCATTTAACAAGGATATAGAGCTTGCTATGTGGTAAATTAATAAAGCACCCAACTACTTGCTAATTACATCCTTCCACCACTCAGCATCCCAAGTACCTCTACTTTATGACAAGTATCATCTTATAATATAAAAAGGAAAGATTGCATGATCACTCTATAATCATTATTTGCTAACAACAGAAACAAAAAGCACCTTAGTAAGTACTCTTACTTGAAACAACCTTGTGGAAAGAATTTTAATAAATGTGCAAGACGAACTGCCGAATTTTTATCTGTTTTAAAGCTCATCATAACCTCAGGTCCAACACAGGAACTTTTTGGGTTTTTTTTTAATGCATCTCTTTTATGTTTCTCTCCCAAGACAAGACTGTACTCAGAGCAGAGCGATGAGCCATTTGAAGAGAATACAAATTAAAATGAGGTCAGACTGCATAGGAAGAAAGGATTCACTTTATCAGTGGGCCTGTGTCTATAGTTTTGTTATGATGATGCAAGCAACCATGGAGAAAGTGAAAACTATAAAGTGAAAAGAGTGAAAACTATAAAGTTTTCTTTAAGGTGTCTATGATCAGAGAACAGCAAACAAAACTAGAATTTATGAACACATTTTCAATTATTTCTAGTCATTTTTTGTTAAACAGAATTATTCTGCTTTAATCTTTTGCAAGCAAACACTAGCAAACTGATAAAAGCCCTTAAAAGCTGTGTT
This sequence comes from Plestiodon gilberti rubricaudatus, assembly GCA_026170595.1. NCBI lineage: Eukaryota > Metazoa > Chordata > Lepidosauria > Squamata > Scincidae > Plestiodon > Plestiodon gilberti. The sequence goes on from JANXHW010000002.1 coordinate 47,988,341, forward strand.
TTCTCCCTTTTCCTTGAAGGCCTACTTTATCTACAGAGTTGTTATCGGAAGTGAATTACTGATAAGGAAAAAAATTAAAGGTTTCAGCAGCACATTGCGAGAGGTAATTGGAGTCTTGATTCCCACAGCACCTTCCTTGTTCCTACTTAAACCAGCACACTATGAATAACACCACCAGTCCAGTTTACCATTCACAAATTCATAGTAATTTTAGAATTGTAAAGCATAAAATCATTCCCTAGAATTTTCAACTTGACTTCATAGGAGCCAATAATCTCTAAGTCTGTATCATTATGATTTACTTGTTTCATTTTCAGAAGAGTTTCTCTGCATGACTATGCATTTTGAAGGGGTTTGTGTTGTTGTTCCTTAGTCAAGGAACAAGTTTGTGTTGTTGTTCCTTAGTTCCTTTTTTAATAGTATGATCCAGCCCATACCACAGGCAGATCCAGAGATGACAGGTTCTAGAGACCTCTGTGCACTGAAATGACAAACAGGATCAAATATGCTGCACTGGTAGCACTCAAATGCAACTCCTAGGGGCTGAACGTACTTTCACTTCTTTTGCAGTTGTGCCATGGGTAGGCTTACCATCGTCCCGGAATAGAGCCTGGTTTCGGCCTAGATGGGGCCCAAGCCGCTCCCAAGGTTGCACTGCGGCTGCCCAACGGGGTTCCAGCTTTGGTCGCGTCATTGGTCTGAAGTTCTGGAAGCCCATTGGGCAGCCGCAGTGCACCCTTGAGAGCTGCTCGGGCCCAGTCTAGGCCGAAGCTAGGCTCGATTCCGGGACGATGGTAAGCCTAGCCATGGGTGCACCTGCTCAATTGGTCATAGTTTGAAAATGGAGGCCCTTTCTGACACTAGCACACTCACACCAGGTGTTCAAATTGAGCATGTTCCACCTAGAGTCAGGCTTGCGAAGATCCTGGGGGAACCCTTTATTGGGCAAGGCAAAGGCCTTATATATCGGATCACAGAGGCTCACCAGGCCATGTTCCTACAGAAGCTGGAATGAGCATAGTATCGTCAGTTGTGTGGACTTCTTGAGTGTTGCTGGCTATGATAGACAGGATTCAGCACCTCATTTACCCAGGGCAGTTTCCAGCCTTAATTGAAAGTTCCATCAACAAAATCACCAGAAGAGCAGTTTGGTTTGAAAAACTGAAAGCAACTTACTGCTTATATGTGACCAGTCTTTGCTGATTTGAATGAGACACAGAGGTGTTTCTCTATATTCTATAGCAAGGGTGGCCAAACTGCAGCCTGCGAGCCACATGCAGCTCTTTGACATATAATGTGCGGCTCACAGAAATATGCTGGCTGGGCTCCTTTTTGCATGACAGTTAATATAAGAACATAAGAAGAGCCCTGCTGGATCAGGCCAAAAGCCCATCTAGTCCAGCTTCCTGTATCACACAGTGGCCCCACCAGATGCCTCAGGGAGCACAAGACAACAAGATAACTTGTTTCCTGTTGTCACTCCCTTGCACCTGGCACAGAGAAAACCCACTTCTAAAACCAGGAGGTTGCTTATGGCTTGTAACCTGTGATGGTCTTTTCCTCCATGAATCTGCCCAAACCCCTTTTAAAGGCATCTAGGCCAGGTGCCATCACCACATCCTGTGGCAAGGAGTTCCACAGATGAATTACATGCTGGGTAAATAAATATTTTCTTTTGTCTGTTCTAACTCTTCCTCCACTCAATTTTAGTGCATGTCCCCTGGTTCTGGTGTTATGCGAGAGGGAGAAGATATAAAAAGTAAATTAAAAAATCAAGCTTTATAATTATTTACCGGGTATAAACTGAGAGTCCACTGGATTAAAACATAAGTTTAATGCTCATGGTGAGTAAATATATTTAAGAATTTAAATGCTATATTGAAGCTCTCAAACATCTCTCTTGTGGCTCTTAGACATCTGCAGTTTATTGTATGCGGCTCTTGGATTAAGCAAGTTTGGCACCCCTGTTCTATGGAAATCGCAATTGTTGTAGAACTAGTACTAGTACTCATGAAATGTTTCTTTGCCTAGAGGGTCATTGATACTATTTGTCCCCAGGGAGCACTAAAAGCCTCCTGCTAAGTTTGCATATAAAAAGAAATACTGTCTTGGCAGTTAATTGCTACAAGTTTTGTTAATTAACCTTAATTGCTTATTATTCTATCAGTTTTTCTATGTCTGCTACTTGAATAATTTTCTTCTCATGTACAACACACCAGTGCCTGCTAATAGCCATCTGTAGTACAAACCTGGACATGTTTTCACCCTAAAGCTGTAACTGTCCTCTCTTAAAACTAACAGAAATGGACAGAAAATGAGAGATTACAGGCCCCAAGAACTGATGTGCATGACTGGTGGCAGAAGACTAATCTAGTTGGCAGAAGTCTTCATCTAGCTCTCTAGTGAATGAATATTGAATAATGACTGAACAGGAATAAAGCCCCTTTTAAGACCCCCCCCCCAAAAAAAACCCTAGAATGGGTTTATTTCTCCTGCAAACCTGCTTCTCTCCTTTGTCAGACTAACAGCACAATGACATGTAGGTTTTCATGGCTTGCTACAATAGACAGTGAAACAATTTTTATGGGATTTCCAGCCATGTATAGTTCTTAACTGAAGAAATAAAGAATATTGTTGATCCAAAACTTGCCTGTAGAAATTCTTCTTCAAACGTCTCTGTCACAATGTATGCAGGCGTCCCGAAAAAGATTATCCAGAGCAGGCAGGCAATAACTTTAAATCCCCTCGCTTGACGTTTCTTCCCGGCACTTCGGGATTTCCTCAGAAGCAACAATGAGAACAAACCAGTAGCAACACCCACCATCTACCAGTATTGCTACTGGTTTGTTCTCATTGTTGCTTCTGAGGAAATCCCGAAGTGCCGGGAAGAAACGTCAAGCGAGGGGATTTAAAGTTATTGCCTGCCTGCTCTGGATAATCTTTTTCGGGACGCCTGCATACATTGTGACAGAGACGTTTGAAGAAGAATTTCTACAGGCAAGTTTTGGATCAACAATATTCTTTATTTCTTCAGTTAAGAACTATACATGGCTGGAAATCCCATAAAAATTGTTTCATTGTCTAACAGCACAATCCTGTGTAACTCTTGTACCGTAACAAAGACCCACTGGTTTAAGTCCACTCTAAGCCTTTTTTTATTGTAACACCTTATTTCAACAGTGGGGAAAACAAGATTCTGGGTGCCCTAAGGTGAAAATATTACCAACCTAGCCCCATCAATCTTCCATGCAAACGAACCACAAGTCACAAAGCAAGTAAACCAAACAGAATATGTGGAGGAGACTAAATAAGTGTATCAGGGTCAGTATTACCATGCTTTGAAGGCATTCTACAAGGAATACATTTTTCCCCAGTGAAACTGCACTAATCAATAGCTAGAAGGCAGCTGTGACTTGGCACTGTGACAGTCTATTGAGCATAGACTTGGTTTTTGTTGTTGTTGTTTATCAAAGTGCCATACCAGTGTAGCCTGACCCCTGATCAGAACATGCTGCCACTATCTACTGCCTATTAAATTAGCTTGTCACGAATAAAGATTTCTGCATTGTGAGGCCTTTTTTGTTAGTTTGTTTAGATTTCATATCACAGAACACTAACTCAGTGGGAAAACAAAAACGGGGGCAGAAAGGAAGGGAAAAATAATCACTTATAACATGGGGAGAAGAGATGCTGATATTTGTATCTTGTTTTTAGGCATGTATGGAAAATAAACAAACAATTTATATTTTCTCTATCCTGCTTTATCTTACCTGAGCAACTACCTCTGTGTTGCACTATGACATCTCTTTACAAACAAAGCAAATATAGGCTTCCCTGATGCAGTAATCTTTCATGGTTTGAATATTTTTAGGGAACATTTTCAAATGCAACGATTAACAACAACAATAAAAGCACTGGGTGGCTTCACTGAGGAAGAAATCATTCAATCCCTGACATAGTAATGAAGGAATCAAGGTTTTTCTTTAGAAGTCTATCATACATTTAGAGTAGATCATACATTTTATGCTTCTGCATGACAGGTGATGTTTCAATATACAGTGACTGTTGCTTGAACAACCTTGATATTAACTATGCAAAATGACAAGAACTGGTCCTCGTGCATTGAAACACCTGGATCAGGTTGCAGCAGAGTCTCCTGGCAAAATCCAGCAGTTCACACTTCATAAGACCCCTTAATATAAATTGCAAGAGAGAAGCAGTGAAAGCTTTCTAAACTTTTTGATCCTGTTTGCTTTAGAAAACATTATATCATGCTCTGAGATTCCAAAAAGCCCACTCATTTCATCACAGTAGGATTTGTTGGCTAGTCATAGTTTTTCTCTGGATGTTTGGATGAAATCAAATAGATGGAATCATTTTACAGGTAATATACCAGGCCTGAAAAAATATTGCCATTGTTTTCTCCATGTGAGTCACGACCCACCAGTTTGAGAAACAATGACTTGATCTATCATGACATTGCAAGGAGGTTATAGCCTGGAGGCTGATCATGAAATTATGTGCATTATGCATGCAACTTTCTTGTGGTAACAGTGAAATACATTTCCAGTGTTAATCCAGAAAGAAAGAAAAAGGAACATGTGCCCCAGATAATCAGAAATAATGTCCTAGATCAGAAATACTGGTAACAGTAGGAATCTTTATCTTGATATAGGAAAACAGTTTTCAAAATGTGTTCTGGAGAACCCTGGGGTTTCTTGGACGCTTATTCGAGGTTCCTCACTGAGCGGCGGATCAGTAATGGTGGGCAATGTTCCCAGAAAGAAAGCTTGCTATCAATCTTGCCTTACAATTCACAGACAGTGTGACCCTGTATTCCAGGGTCAACTTTCAGTTTATATGTTCATAGGAAGCTGACTTATCCTGAAACAGACCATAGGTCCATCTAGGTCAGTATTGTCAACATAACGTTTCAGAGACTCCCCAGAGTTTCAGACACTTCTTCATGAAAAGCAGATGCTCTACCATTGAGGCACAGACTTTCACAAAGGGCTGGATTACCCCATCACATGAGGTAACAGAAGCCCGGCAGGTCTAGCAAGCAGTTTGCATGAACTGACCTTGGATTCTCTAGATTCTAGAGTCTAGAACAAATCACCCAGCATCTTTTATAAATAGGCTTACCATCCATCCCAGAATGTCCGGGACTGTCCCGGGTTCTGGTATCGGGCTTTCCGGGCCTGGATGAAGCCTCCGCCACTTCAAGGGTAAAAAGTACCTTTTTTTCCCCACCAGCGGCACCATCTTGGATCCCGCGAAATCCAAGATGGCAGTGCCCAAATCTTGTGAGGGCATGAGGCAGTACTGTACATTAAGTCCCAATAAGCAACAATTAATATCTATAATAAGGGAAGCAAAGACCAATGCCTGTTTAGAAGCACCATCTTGCCTCTCACCCTAAAGTCCTTTGCCCTAATCAGATTGTTTAGTAATGAGCAATATTATCTTTCTGATCATTACATTCAGAGTAGGCCATTCCTTTAGCAATCATTTTATTTTTATTATTATTTACAATATAGGCTGAAGCAATCTCATGCCATTTTATCCATATGGTCATCTAATGGCTTATTTGGCTAGTATCACATAGAAAAGGGTTATGTGCAAAGAGAGATACCATATGCATTTCTAGTAATGACTCAGGATACCATACCAGTGGAAAGTGGCTGCTTTTCAGTAGTGATACAGACTGAGGAGTGTTTCTCTCTCTCTCTCTCTCTCTCACACACACACACACACACACACACACACACACACCACTCTACATGGTGAGGAGCAACACACACAAAAATATAAATATGCCTTAAATGCAGTACAAAGCTGTCTTAAGCCTGATGGCAACACACAGTAGCCACTGAGGCTAACTAAAAATATAACTGCAATATTAATGGCAATGCCTTGAATAACTGTAGACACAACTACATTTACATTCTCCAGAATGCCAAGGTCAGGCTCAAAATTGCTTTCCGAGACAGTACAGTAGGATTTCCCCCCATACTGTTAATGAACTGACAGTAACGTATAGTCAAAACAGAATTAAAAAATAATCTAATCCTGACAATGTTGAGACTTGCTACAATATTACAAAACGCAGCAATACCTTCTTGTATTCACAAGAGGTTCTTGGATATCAGATAGATATTACTGTTGAAGAACATGCACATATGCATGTGGATAAAAGGGGGAAGTGTACCAGCCCTCATTTTTTTCTTTATGTATAAAGCCACACATTCAGAATTATTTTTTAACAAATGCCCCATAGAAATATTTGATGAATGGGCCCTGAGAGAGCATTTCTCATTGCCCTAGCATAGGATGGCTTTTAGGCATGAGACACTCCATCAACATAGAAAGCTGGCAGATTGAGGAGTACGATGCTCTCTGATAGCATGCATCTGCTTACTCATAGTGAGAAGTGCCTCAATCTCCTCCCCCCCCCCCATTCATCACCTGCAGAAAATTCACCATATAGCAGGGGTGGCCAAACTTCCTTAATGTAAGAGCCACATACGATAAACTTCAGGTGTTTGAGAGTAACAATATTTAAGAAGCATTTAAAATCTTAAATATATTTATTCACCATGAACATTAAACTTATGCTTTAATCCAGTGGACTCTCAGTTTATATCTGGTAAATAATTAGAAAGCTTGAACATTTCATATGTACCTTTTATATTACCGGTATTTGTGATGCAATAAGGAGCTCAGCCAACATATTTCCGAGAGCCGCACAGTTTGGCTGCCCCTGCCATATAGGTATAAATCAGGGGTGGCCAAACTTGCTTAATGTAAGAGCCACAGATGTTTGAGAGCCGTAAGAGAGATGTTTGGAAGTGCAATATTTAAGAAGCATTTAAATTCTTAAATATTACTCACCATGAATATCAAACTTATGTTTTAATCTAGTGGACTCTCAATAAATAACCTGGTAAATAATTATAAAGCTTGAAAAATTCTTATTTACCTTTTATATTAATTGTGATGCAAAAAGGAGCTCAGCCAACATCTTTCCAAGAGCCACACATTCTACGTCAAAGAGCCGCATGTGGCTCAGGAGCCACAGTTTGGCCATCCCTGGTATATACCATAGGTACTACATACCAACAAGAGATGGCCCCTGGCTAACGAGTAATCAGAAGGAAATTGCTCATTTACCCAGAACCAACAGAATTACAGTCTTCTACCTGAATCTAGATCTTCGGTGGCAAGCAAGGGGTGCCAAGACAAAATGCATTTACAACAAGCTCATCCCCCCCCCGAAAGTTATGTTTTTCTACTGAATATTACTATTTATGTTCTGACTCTTTATTACTTGTGCTTCTGCAATGTTAGTGCAGCATTTTCCATCAACTTTGTTTTTGGTGATAAATATGAAGTGGATTTATGAATGCTAATGAATCCATTTACCTTCTTATCCATGTTTTTCCCCTCTGGAAATATTCTGCATACGTCTTAATATAAAGAGTTACTTTTTATCACTTTCACTTCTATTTCAAAGTAACAACACCCTGCACCATTCTACTTTCATAAAACATGTAAAAATGTAAATTAAAATCTAATAAACCTTTAAAGAAATGTAACCCATATTGTAGTGTTTCAGCGCTTAAGCAGCTGAAAGCATCATTAACTTGAAGGTGTCAGCTTCGTCAAAACCCACATTTAAATTCAGAATTATGCTTACTAAAATACACTTATAACAAAATTAACAAGAGAGAGATATAAAAAAGAAAGCAGATAATATGGACATCCACTGCCATGTTCTAGGGATTCCTGGAAAAAACAGATTATCTAGACCAGTGGTTCTCAAAGTGGTGGGTCACGACCCACCATTGGAACCAAAACCTGCCCCTGCACCCTTAAGGGGTGGGGACAGCATGGCAACGGCGGCAATCCCAGGGATTGCCGCCGTCGCTGAGAAAAAAGTTTTAAAAGGTGATTTATGCACTTACCAGGGGTCCTGGAGCCCTCCAGAGGGTTCAGGGAGGCCTGTGTTACCCTTCGCAGCCCCCCCCCCCCCAAGCTTCAGATCGCTGCAAAACAGGCTTGATCACTGGATTTATGATCTACACTGGGAATTAGACAGAGAGGTGTGGCCCTGTTAATTCTGCTAGACCTCTGAGGCCTTAGATAGCACCAACCATGTTATCCTTCTGAGTCAACTTTGTGAGATGGATATCAGGGACATTGTGCTGCAGTGGTTCTGATCCTTCCTGGAGGCTATATTTCATTGAATAAATATACGAAGCTGCCCTACTGAGTCAGACCATTGGCCATCTAGATCAGTATTGTCTACAATACGTGGCAACAACTCTTCAGGATTTCAGGCAGGGGTCTTCTTCAGTCCTACCTGCAGATGTCAAGGACTGAACCTGGAGCCTTCTGCATGCAAAACACTTGAGTACTCAACCACTGAGCTAAGGTATCTCCTTTGGCAATTATAAAGGATGTCAAAGAACATGCACACATTGTAACATGTTCTTACATACTTCATTGCAGAAAACCTGCAACACTTGAACATCTAAGGGAAGCAATTGAAGGTCCACATGTTGCTGGATCTCTTAGTCAATGATATCAGCGGTGTACAGACACCAACGAGGAACATTTCAAGCACTTGGTCTAATTCATTAACTAATTAACTGGGTCAAGCAAATGCTTCTGTGTACACTATATGCAGTATACAGTATGTGTGAATTGTAGTATGTGTGAATTGTAGCATTATATTATATATGTGTGTACGTTTTCTTGAGATACCCTGCAAATATCTGGAATATCATGTTATTGAAGTCCGTTTTAATTTTCTTATAAAAATGGGGGAGAGATTTCTTCCTGTGGGAGGAGAAAGGTGGGGGGGAAATCCAATAATAATAATAATAATAATAATAATAATCCTACTACATTACTAAGCAGTCCACTACTAGCGACATAATGTTCTGAATCCTTTAGCTATCACTAGGAGACTTCTTCCCCCCATTCTACCATCTTATGTATGAATTCCATTTCCTGTACCACCTTTCCTTTTGGAGGAAACTACCGTATTTCTTCGAGTCTAAGGCGCCATCGATTCTAAGGCGCACCTTTACTTTCAGTACCACCAGCAGGGGAAAAAAAATCCATCGATTGTAAGACTCACCTCACTTCATTGAATCTACCCGCTCAGCACCAACTCTCCCCAGAATGTCTCCTGCAGCTGAGGATGACTGAGTGCACTGCCTTTGCATAGCATTTCTGGCCCTGCCAGAAAGTGCAATTTCCTTTGTTACCTGGACTTGGGGGAGCTTCAGGGAGGCCTGCGCAACCCTCTGCAGGCCTCCCTGATCTTCAGTTCGGCAAAAAACAGCGATTTTTGGCCATTTCTGGTTTTTCCGAAAATCGGAAATGGCTGAAAATCACCAGGTTTTGCCGAACTGAAGATCAGGGAGGCCTGCAGAGGGTCGCGCAGGTCTCCCTGAAGCTCCCCCAAGCCCCAGTAAGTAAGAAGATAGCATTTTGGGGTGCTTTTTGGAGACCTTCGATTCTAAGACGCACCCCATTTTTTGAAATGCTTAATTGGGAAAAAACATGCGTCTTAGAATTGAAGAAATACAGTATAATGCAGCATTCAGTCTGTGCAGATGGTAAGGACAACCTTGATTGGCATTCAAATAGAGTGCAACTGTGCTTAGAAGTGAAGTTTCAAACTCTGGTTTGCACTTACCATGGTTAAGGCTAATATTAGTACAGATGTTAACACTATAACAAGGTTAGTTCTGACAAAAAAAAAAGAGGTGGGGAAAGGAGAGGTGACAAAAAAAGATAGGAGGACTTTGAACAGACTTTGAATATTATACTAGTTTACAAAGCATTTTTACTTCTTCCCCAGCTACTTATCGTTTCTATGCTGCTGTAAAAGTCTTTATCGGTTCAAAAATGGTAGTTGCATTAGAAATACTGTTCCAGCAAGGATAAGAAGAAAAGGCTTGATGAGGTGGAATGAGAACTTTGTTTTCAAGTCTTTGACTAGATAACTGGGGGAAAACAACCACCCTCTTTTATTGAAACAGGAAGACCCATATACATCCACATGCAATGCATGCAGACATGGGGCTGCATGGGTGGGACCCACCCACACACCCCCATGTGTGCATGCATTGCATGTGTGGGATTCGGCTCAGCTTTGTTTGTGCCATTGATTTGGAGCTTCCTTCGGTATTTTGTGAAAGAGGCGGCAAGAACCATGGGAAGCATTTATGAAATGTAACTAAATAAAATCCAGAAATTAATTGTGTGTGTGTGTGTGTTTTATATATTAAGGTCTCTGTAAATGACATTTCTACCCCCTCCCCATCCCTTTTTTTTTTTTTTGCTTAAAACCATTATACAATAGCTTAACAGAGTGGAATTTTTCTTCAGGAGAGAAGAAAAGTTAACTGTTTGAAAAGAGAATAATATGTTTGACATCTATTTATAAAAGAAAGCGCTTGTTAATAAAAGCAAAGACCCAATTGATGCTCCTAATGATTCTTAGTGTTTGCATACACTTCCAAATAATTAGGGAATCTTACACTCCCTTCTCCCCCCACAACAAGAGAGAGAAACCCAGGCTGGGAAATGAAAAAGCCATTTCAGACCCCAGTGCCTTATTTGCTGGGTTTGCCAGAGGTCCTTGGAGGTCGCAGTGATTGACAAGTCTTTGGTAGCTGTGGGATCACAGATAATGCACATACCATCTCTTCAGACACAAGAGCTCTGAGCACTACTGACCATATTTAATAGAAGAAAGGGAGCCAGTAGTTTGAACAATGTAGCAATCAGGATGACTCAAGATTGCAAATAGCTTCCTCAGCCAATTAGTACCAATTAGAAAGCAGGAGGGTACTGTAAATCTTGTAAATAGCAACAAGTGTCTCTCCTAACCCCCTCCCCCCTCTCTCAGGCTCTTTCATGCAGCTCCTTTTGTAACCACTTTCTAGGATGTACCTTTAGCTGCAAAGGATGCTTGCCCCGACTCCCATGAGAGACAATATGCTGTACATGTCACTACGCCAGTAAAATTTCTTTTAAAAAGCAATTGCAGATGGGGTGCAAAGGCTTGAGTTTCTATAACCTATGGTATCTCAAGCATTCAGACTGGGATTTCATAAAGTGCCACTGAGAGACAGAAAAACACAGTTTGAGAAACAAAAAGAAAAAATCAGAGGCAGCACTTGTCAACAGAACCCCCTGCTGAGAGCTCACAACAGTCTTAGCATATAATCTTTTCAACAGGATGAATCTGAAGGAACTGGGTTAGTGGCATGCCATTTTGAGCACTTTAGCTATTTACACTCTGGATTTTGCAATATCTAGGTTATATTTTCTACATACAATAGGTAGGAGATGGCTTTTCTTGGCATGTTAATAAGATGCAATGGCAAATGGGGAAATTGTTCCTCACAAACGTGCTTCACTCTGATTCTCCAAAACCTAGTATACAACTTAGTGCATTAAAGCAGACTTGTATTTTATCAAATATACCCTCCTTCAGAGCTTCAATGCATACGTGAGAGAAAAATATCCAATGATAGCTGACCGTGCTTTTCATGCTTCACTGCAATTGCTCTGGGTAAATTATAGGAATGGTGTTTAGATCCCACAGCATCACATCAGCAATGTTTATGATATAACGGCCATGTCGATTTAAGAACATAACATAAGAAGAGCCCTGCTGGATCAGGCCAAAGGCCCATCTAGTCCAGCTTCCTGTATCACACAGTGGCCCCACCAGATGCCTCAGGGAGCACACAGCCAACAAGATAACCTGTTTCCTGCTGCTACTCCCCTGCACCTGGCACAGAGAAAACCTACTTCTATTTCCCCCAGAAAATTGTTTTCCAAGTACCATTATAAAATAAGAGGCATCTACTGCAATAACCCCCCCCCCCAGGGGCACTGGTCTCGACCCTATAGCTGCAATTTGTGTGAATCTGATCCCCATTCATCATTTCAAGCTATTTCCAATTATTCCAGGGACAGTCCAAGACCGCCAAAAGCTGCCCGCCCTTTACCCAATAACGTACTGTACCAACCACTGCTCCTCCCACCCTCCAGTGTTCTAACTCAGCACTCTTCTCTCCTTTCCATTTCCGCTCCTTTGGTGTCCCTCTTCCTTTTCCAGTCCAGAGAGTTGAACAAGAAGGAGGTGCAGTGGAGGTAAGTAGATGGACAGAGATGGGCACCCCCCTCCTCTCTCTTTCTCTCTCTCAGCCACACACACACACACACACACACACACACACACACACGGAGGCGTAACAAGACTTTTTGGAGCCTGGTTCGGGGGGGATTTGGTGCCCCTAGGGAACTTTCGCGCTGACCCGACCGCCCCCTCATTCAGTGACGAGTGACTCGCGAGTCGCAATTCGCCGCCTCGCGAGTCACTCAATTCCCCGACTCGAGTCCGACGCCGGCACCGCGGCAGGTGGCGCCTGGTTCGGCTGAACCACTCGAACCACCCTAGTTACGCCTCTCTCTCTCTCTCACTCACTCACTCACACAAACTAATCTGCTGCCTGAGGCAACTGCTTCAGTTGGTCTCATGGATAGCGCAGACCCTGAACTCTGCCATAGCAAATCTCTGAAGATGGTTTACTATGGTATTGTTAAAGCTGCCTGTATGGGATGGAGAAGCCACTTTACACTAATAAAAGCACTCTCTCATATGAGGGGCTCAGAGAGATTTAAAACAGTCCCCCAATGTAGGAAGGCTTGCTATACAAGCCTAGTAGTTTGCAGACCATCAAAATAGGGTCTAGCTACACAAAAGCTGTCCATAATTCTAGCTTGGCAATGCAGCACACAGTCTCAAATACCATACAGCTGCAGGTATCATTTTCCCTGATAAAGTATGAAGCTGATTGACCAAGTGAAAAACTACAAACACAGCCTTTTACACCAGCCAAATTAAGCTGACACCAGTGATACTAGGCTAAATCTGGATGCTTCGTGTTTTCTATAGTACATTAGCCAAGAATGAGCTTCTATAGAAGAAATGTAACTAAAATATAAATTATATATTTTGAAGAGAAAAATTAAATTGAGGGCAAACGGTACAGCCATTTCTAGGTTTTTAAAAAAGCAATAAAAGTGAAAGTTACCTTTGAACTATTCAGTGGTGGGAGGTAAAAAAAATAGTGCTTGACTAGCTCACTTAGATATTTACAAAGTAGGGGAAACACTTTAGAAACATTTCTACCACAGGGACACTAAAACCAAAACTAATGGTGCAATCCAGCCCCCAAGTATAGGCTGCCAGAGCATGCGCTCCGCCAACCTACGGTGTTGTGAAAGTGCCATAAGGCACTTTTGTGGCACCTCTGGAGTAAGCGGCGCCGCTGCGGAGGCTGGCACTGCTCACTCCGCTGCCTTTCGGACCCCACGCCGTCGGACACAGGTAAGCCCTGTGCCGGGCGGTGGGAGGGCATGGGGTGGGATGACCGGGGTGGCGGGGTGATTGCTGGCCAGGCCAGGGAGGGGGTGGGGATATCAGCGCTGCGCTACAACACTATTCCAACCCCCATCCTGGGCCTGGACAGCCTTACACATCCTCCCCAGTTGTGCGCCAGCTAAAATAGCTGATGCGTATCTGAGGAGGCCCATTGGGGCCGCTGAGGCTTACACCAGGGAAAGGGTGTAAAGGTGAGCCCGCCCCCAAAGATGAGCCCTGGCCAGTGCATCTTAGGCAGGATTGGGCAGCCCATGATAGAACAGAAAAGCTTAGTGTTTTTTCTTCTGTCTCTCTCATTTGAATTATAAATGCCATTCTGCCAGTGCCTGGTGACATGAAATGACTGCAACTGTGATACAACGGAGATACTTATTTCTTCAGTACCTTTTTAAATTCCTAATGTTTTTTTCCATCTTCAGAAATATTTTTTTAAATGGCCCTCATTTATTCTTAGAGGGATCACAAAACTATTTCAGCATCAGCAAGGATGTGGCAAAAAGACATATGTAAACATTGGGCTTCTTCTGAATCAAGTTACTTTGGCACATCATTAATCACAGTGTCACTCTGGAGTAACAGGAAGTGTTTGCACTGTGCTTGGAAACTATACTTCCTCACACCAGCTAGTTGATAATGTTTGTATATGACTCTTCTGGCTTGCTACTAAATGCCAAAAATGGAAGAAGTCCACATAACATGGGGAAACACTCCGAATTCTAAACCAAATCGCAACCAATCAGCATTACCAGTACTACATTAAAATCCAGATTGCGAGGTACAAACAAGAAGCTTGAAAGCAAAAACCATCAGTAGACTTTAAAAAACATGCTATAGAAATCCCCACCTACCATTAGGTTGAGCTTAGAAGTCATCTGTAATTAGCACACCTCCAAGACTCCCCCCAGATGCTTTTCCCATCCTTATACCATTACGAATTAATCCACAACTTTATAGCAAGAAATAATCAATTTTCCTATTGGCAATAGAAGGCAGTGAATGGTATTAAGAGTATAAGGCAGGGGTTTCAAAAACATAAGGCCCGTGGGTCATATCCAGTCTGAAGAAGCTCTTTATCTGGCCCTTGACAACTGGGCTCTCCCAGCACCACCATCAGCAGCTCTGAGCTGTGAAGCGAGGCATGGGCAGAAGTGGCACTGCTGAAAGGGCGGTGCTTGGAGAGCCCAATTATTATACAGGCCACCCTTTGAGCAGTGCCACTTCTGCTGAGGTGTCACTGCTGAAAGGGTGGCTGTGTGATAATTGGGCTCTCCCAGAGCCGCTCTTCTGCCAAGACGCTGGGAGGGAGAGATGGAAGGAGGCTCAGAAGACGTGGAATGGTATGGAGAAAGAGGCAGACCAAGAGGGGGGTGAGAAAAGGAGAAGCTGCCGAAATGCTAGGAGATCCCAATTATCACGTGGGCCGCCTTTTTAGCAGTGCTACTTCTGCTGAAGCGTCACTTTGCAGAGCACCTCTCAGTTGCTGAGCTGTGAAGTGACACCTTGGCAGAAGTGGTGCTGCTAAATGAGTGTCCTGCGTGATAATTGGGCTCTCCCACTTCTTGAAAATGTGATCAAGATTTACATATTTTCTCTTCTGTCATTTGCAGCTAGAGTTCCTAAGTGAGAAAAAAGTAAATCAAAAAGTGCTTAATTCTGGTAATCCTCAGCTTAATGACATCACTTCCAGCCCTCAGCAGGCACCACGAATGCTATTTGGGCCACTAACGCCACTGGCCCGTGGGGGGTGGGTGGGCTGCCGCAGGGTGACACGCGCAGGGGGGTGACGCGCGTCACCTCCGCTGCCGCCGGCTCCGCGCGTCACCCGGCCTGGGTCGTCGGACGCTCAGAGGCCTTCTCCCAGCCTCGGCCGGGAGAAGGCCTCGGGAGCGTCCGACCTGGCCGGCGGTGAGGCCGCTTCTTTGAGGCCCTATGCTATGCGGCTTGTTTGCGCATGCCCACACCACTGGGCATGCGCAAAACTGCGGAAACAAGGCGCATAGCATAGGGTCCCGCAGAAGCGGACCGACCGCCGGCCAGGTTGGACGCTTCTGAGGCCTTCTCCTGGCCGAGGCTGGGAGAAGGCCTCGGAGCGTCCGACGACCTGGGCCGGCTGCTTCTGGCGAGGTCTATCATGGGGGTGACACGCGCCCATCTCGCCACAGGGTGACGCGCGCCCTAGTGACATTACTGATTTGGCCCACTGTATGGAATGGGTTTGACACCCCTGGTATAAGGTAACACCTTATGCCATCTCTGAATAGATCAAAGACCTAAGAACTTCTCACGTGCCCTTAATCGCCCTCTTCCAGTGTTGAATCTTAACTACAGAAATTGGAATTCCAGTCCCATCCCCCACCACCACCAATCAAATTGGAAGGGAACAAGGGAGAAGAATGCCGGAAACATGCTGGAACAGTTGAAATTAGTCTAGTCTCGACTAGCTAGATGTCAAGAGTCATTTTGAGGAATAAGCTAGAAATTATTTTAATAATACCAGTAATTGTTATCATAGTCTATGTTCCTAATAATAAGACTTTTGTCCAAGATGGGCAGTCTAATCCTGTCTACATTTCAGACTGGTGGAGCTCTACTCTGTCGGTCTAGGGTGTTGCGAACGTGCTGTAAAGCACATTTACAGCACCCTGGAAGTGTGCCGGCACTGACACTGCTCTCCCCATGCTTGGGATAACGCTGTGCCCGCCAGTTCCCCGCCAGGTGGAGCAGGGGCATGGAGAGGGCAGAATGGGGCATTCCGGGGCGAGTGGGATTGGTTGGCCAGACCCAGGAATGGGGAGGAATCGGCAGCAGCCTCCTCCGCTGAATCCTATCCCCCCCCCCTTCCTGGGCCCAGGCACCGTTACACAGGTTTCTCGAATGTACATGAGCAAAATAGCTTCCGCACATTCAAGTAGACCCATCGGGGTAGCTGGAGCTCTACTTGGGATAAGGGGACAAATGTACCCTTTCCCCCCCGAGGAGTGCTCCACCTGCGCCAGTGCAGAGTCCTATCTAGATAGGATATGGCACGGGCTCTATGCCTGCGCCGCAGCCTGGCTAGACAGGATACTTTTACTTATGCAAGTTTATGTATTGCTTTACTGTTACCTATTAGAGTAGGCAGTGCAGCAATTTGGTTTTTTGTGAATACTGCACCACACCAAGCAGCCTATACCAACAAGCATATATTTCTTTATTTACTTGGCCACAGGTAAGAGTTTTGGAACAGTTCTAAGAGATTGACATAAAGGGTCAAGATAGGAACATTTTAAAAGCTCTTATACTGCATACATTCTAGGTGTGCTAATGACAAATATCCTCCTCACTGAACCCAATACATTTCAAATGCTCTATATGACAAACTTTAATTGTTAAGTTGATTTAAAGTAATAAAATCTAAAGCAAATAAATGTCTAAGACCAAAAAGAGTAGATCTGTTTTATTGCATTATTTGAGATTCCTAATCTTCTTCTCCTTCACCCCTGTTAAAATAATGCTTGTCAGAGGTTTAACTTGAGACAGCTTATATCCACCTAGATTTTCAGTCTTAACTAGGAGTTTCCTCCCTTTGGTAGATTTAGCTCTGAGCATTACAATTACTTAAGTGTAATTTTTTTTTTGTTAACACACTAAGTCCTGAACATATGTTTCTGAGGGCTGTCTGCACTAAGCATTATCTGACCATAAGGTATATCCCCCTCCTTTGTGTATCTGCAACGTGCAGACCTTGTTAAGAAGTGTTGCTGCTTGGTTTGGATATTTATGCCTTCAGAGCAGACATATGAGCAAAATATATACATAAAAGGTCTATGTGGTGTGGCTAAATACTGAAACGCGCATGAGAAAAAATCAATTATGTTAGAAACATGACTGACATTTTCACTACTCCAGTCCTCACATAGAAGCAGAATTCTTCAGTGCTAAAGCAAAATATATGAGGACTGAACCCTACACTCAACAGAAGTGTTGGAGGTGGGGGTGGGGGGGCCCCAGGCAGCACGCAGGAGGGTGATAACCGCGCGGCAGCAAAAGTGGTGTGAGCGAGCAGGCAGCAACGAAAAAGGCATGAGCAGTTTGGCCCGCACGGAGCCTTGGTACCGGTTTGAGCAGCGACGTCACATCTGGTGGGAGGACATTTTCATTTGCAGCCCACCCTCCGCAGGGCGTATGTACATCACTGACACTCAAAATGTTTGTAAGAATTCTGGGTGTGAAAGACCTGACTGGTTACACTTCTGAAATGTCTGTCGATAGAGGTATAGATGGATGAGCCATTTTCTGAATATCCTTCTACTACTATTACATTTCAGTCCCGAATCACTTTTCAACAGTACTATGGCATGCTGTTCAAAAAGATAATTGCATAACATTTTTACTTATCTCCTCAAGTTCAAGTTTGTTATTTGGGAATATGTTTGAATTTGGTAAAATACAGAGAGTACTACACTAAAATCAAGGAACCATTACTGGAATCCTGGCACAAAAAGAATGAGGCTTATTGTCTGTAATCAAATTTCTGACGGTGCAAGAAATTACCTCCTTATATAAATTAGTTTGCATTGTTCAATTCTGCCATTTACTATTAGCCTAATGAAAGATTGATTGTTATGCTAAAATATGTATTTCAGAAATTAATACCACACTTTTGGGTTGTCTTGTAAGGAGAACGTCAAATGGATGGTACACAAACACTTATGTCTTGCCTTCATGGTGCAATCTTATGCATGTCTACTCAGAAGTAAGTCCCACTGAGTTCAATGGAGTTTACTCCCAGATAGGTTTGCTTAGGATAGCAACCTTAGAGTGCTCCTTTGGTCATTCAGCTTGTTATTGGTTTACTAAAAAGATTTGTTTTCTATATTAATCACTTCCAGGGGGGCAGGGAAACAACAGTGTGTCTTCATTCACCTTCAAGATTAACAAAGTTATTGTAGCATAAGCTTGAGTGTTTGTTTTTAAGGTCAAGACTGTTTTTTTTCTATAGCTTTCCTAAGATATGTTAGAGACATTTTATCACAAGTTATTTTTCAAGCGACCATTTTACCACATGACTGAGAAAAAGAAACAGTGATCCCATAGTGACAATTCCACCTTCAAGAAAGAATGGGATCATGACTCTGACCTCAGACTTCTAACATTTCAGAGACGATGCCAGTTCCACAGCACTAGGAGTCCAGGGTTAAGATTCTACTGAAGTGAAACTATTCAATAATTGAAAATCATTGCTGGTGGCTATCTTACAAATAATATTATAAAGCCGAAAAACAACAGAGTTTTTAAAGCAGCTGAGAGACCAACATACTCTATTCTTTCCAGCGTTTAAGGCACAACCCTGCATATGTGCCTATACTTTATTAATCAAAGAGGGGCCCTCTTGGGAGTTATCTCAGCATACTTTCCTAATTTTCTCAGCCTCACAGAAGGGACAGAAGGCAGACCTGCCTAATCCTATGAAGTCTAAAGATCTGTAGAGGTATCAGCTTGTAAGTCCACAGATCCTAGGTCACAAACTCCCAGGATCCCTACAGCCATTTATTCTTCTAGCTTAAGTCTTTGCCCTCTCCCTACTGAGAGAGGCAGATGGTGCCAGGTAAGCATATCACAAGAAACATTAAGATAAACTTTTTGTAGTGCTGATTAGCTTGGATTGAAAAACAACATACGGTGAAGAATTGACTCGTTTTTCTGCCTTACCCCTGAATACATTGACCTCCACCAAAGTCAGAGCCCCAAATGTGTCATTTTTCCTCACACCTTTCATCTGTTCCTTTTGTTTCCTTCTGTGGACACAGCAGAAAGGTTATCGAAGGCTATGACATAAAATAGCAACATATGATAGCTACCATATGGAAATAAATGAATCACACAGGTCAAAGTATAGCCCAAGAATAACATCTGGGAAAGGCATTCATCATCAGGTCAGTGCTGTGCAGACCTGATGAGTACATAGTTGTCAAGGCTATGGAAGGCGCTCATTTCCATCAACACATGTATCACCTTTCCTACAATTCTAGCCATGAGATACCTTGTCCCTAAGATGTATGGCAATAATAGTCAATCACTGCCCAAACTATACCTGCTGAGAATTACAACATCTCTACTATGTGTATGTTTTGCATTTCTAAAACTGGACAGGATTTCTAGAACTTCCGTTAGTAACTGACAAACTACCTCTTGTATTATAATTAGGTCATGAATTGATTTGAACCTGAGCTAGAATACAACTGGGACTGGAAAGTGACCATGTTTTTATTTAGCTTCTCGATTTACAGGAAACAATTCAACATCCCCCAAAAGCATTTATATGACCTAGGGAGACAGAAATCTATGCACTCAAGTTTCCATACATAGCTTTTCCCCACAGAACTAGAAACTAGTAGATTATTGTTCTTCATTCATCCCCTCAGTCTATCACTGAGAATAGAGGACATAATCAGTATGCCCATAGGATTTATCGGCTCCTGGACTGTACCATTTCAGGCTGCAGGGAGGATCCATTGTTTGAATGCTCCCCCACTTTAGCAGACTGTTCCTATATATCAGTAATAGATGCAGCAGGGCAAACACCAACTTGCACCACTGCAACTAATACCAGAACCATGGACTGTTGAGTAGATCAAGCTGGATCTTCTCTACTTCCCTACCCCTATTCTTTGATTAAGGTAAAGGTGACCCCTGACAATTAAGTCCAGTCGTGTCCGACTCTAGGGTGTGGTGCTCATCCCCATTTCAAAGCTGAAGAGCCAGCGTTATCTGAAGACGCCTCCGTGGTCACGTGGCCGGCATGACTCTCCTTGCCACAGCGCAAGAGTCCATTCAGCTGGAACACGGAGCGCTGTTTACCTTCCCACAAGCGGTACCTATTTATCTACTTGCATTAACATGCTTTGGAACTGCTACGTTGGCAGGAGCTGGCCAAGCAACGAGAGCTCACCCCATCGCGGATTCGAACTGCCGACCTTTCGATCGACAGCTCATGGTTCAGCGGTTTAACCCACTGCTCCACCCGCTGGCCTTATTCTTTCATTACATATGGTGAAATTCAGGTGGGCCCAGCAAGGACAACAGGAAACAAAGCAAGGAAGCAGGAACAACTCTATTCCTACCCATTCTTGCTAACATCGTGGAAATGTTCACATTATAGCTGGTTGGAAGAGACACTGCTGGAAATCTGATGATGCAACAGTTCAAGTCCTGGCAAAAGTCAGTCATTATGGCTTCTCATTGACCAAAGGACCTTCTGCTCTACAGTCTGTGAACCTCTGTACCTGAACTGAAGAGTCCAGATTTGTCAACAACCATGACCCTGGTCACCTTTGGTACACAAATACTGTCTGCAAGATTGTTTTTCAGGCCATCCATGCATCATACAATAATTTTAGAGTTTTTAGGACTTGTTTGCAAGATTGGATTAGGTCACAAGAGATCACCTTCGATTAATAATAATAATAATAATAATAAATACAACCACACAGTAAAGTATCTTAAGATGAGATAGAAAGCATTGATTCTCAAAGTTCTCCCCGCAAGCCGGGGAGAACTATGACTCTTTGCGGGGGTTGTGATCCACCACTTTGAGAATCACTGCTGTAAAGTATGCTGATATTCTTGCTCTAGAATACAGATTTTATTCCTGCTCTATTTGGAAGACCACCCATAAAATGCTTTAAAAACCAGTTAATGGTTTAAATAGTTAGTAAAAAAAAAAAAAGGCCCAGAAAAAGCTGAGTGGAAAGATTACATGAAAATTAGGGCACTATGAAAGACATTCATTGTGGCACTTTAAGGAATAATCAAGCATATGGTATTGAAAAGGTTTGGCTTTTAAACACCATTTCCAGTTGGAAATTGCTCATTTCAACCAATGGATTATAGTACAATAAGGTTCAACTATAAGAACCTTATAGTACAATACTATAAGTATACATTGTACTACGAAAACAACAAATAAGGTCCAAAATATTCTGTATATATGCACACTTTGCAAAATTATTATTTTTTTCTCTGCAGCAGTGCACACTTTCAATACATTGTCTGTGCATACACAGACATTTCATGCTGGAACATTTATTCTCTGCTGGCAGGAAACTGTCACTCCTAGTAGGTTCCTTTTCTTTGTTTGGATATATTCAGGACCAAGTCGGCAATATTAAGCACCTCAGTGTTCAGTTTCTTTGCATGTACAAGGAGCAGAAAAGGTGCCCATAACAGAAAGTTCAGCAGCATTTTCAGTAGTTTTGTGTGAGGGGATAGGGCTGTCGGAGTGAATGAGACACTATTGTTTCTTGCTATTGATATTTGTTTTACAGAGGTGGTTTCTATGTTGAGACATGCCTTCTTGCCTCATTCCTCTCATCTTCCTCTTTGTCCTCCTCCTTTACAGCCGAGTTTCCCTTCTGCTGCTGTCCCTGTGGTTACGTGCAAACATTTGAAACTACATTGTCTCATCTCTCCAATGCTAAATGTAATTTTCTACAAGCTGGCCGGAAGGGTGCCTTTTAAGACAGTACCTTCCACATTAACAAGTATCCTCTTAGCTAAATCTGCAGGGGTCCCTTTCTGTTTGCGGAGTGTATGTATTGATTGTACAATATTCCTACACTGCCTTTCAGGTAAACACCCCCAGGGCAGCTAATAAAATTAAAAAGCTCACAATCATAATAAAATAGCAATAACTGGATCATCATAAATACAAGAACAATGAAAACAGATTTAGCAGCATAAAAATAGTAAGGCTGCAATTGTGAAGAACACATAATAGGGAGCAGGTCCCACTGAATAAAGTAGGACTTACTTTAGAGTAAACATGCGTAAGACTGTTGTAAGCCTGAAAAACAAAGCACACTAAAAGGCTCGGCAAATTAATAAAGCCTGGGCAATGTGGCACCAGGTACTTTACCTAGGAAGGGCATTCCACAAACAGAGTTCCACAAAGAAGGTCATCTTATGGGTCCCTGTCCAAGACAGGGATGTATCTAAGTAACTAGGTCACGAGTGCGAGTGCGAGTCATTTTTGCAAGAGTGCGAGTCGAGTACGAGTAAGGCCAGAAACCAAGAGTCACAAGTCACGAGTCGAGTCACTTTGGGGAAAATGGCTTTTCCCCTGAAAATGGGGTGGGTGTGTGTCTGTGTGTGGGGTGTGTGTGGGGACCTCTGAGACTTTTAAAGCACCCACTTGGCTCCCCCTATGCCCTTTCCCTCACCTCTCAGTCTTGTCACCACCCATCTGGTTTGGGAAAAACAAGCGTGTCTACATTCAAACCATTTATTATTCCCTCCCTGCACCTTTCCCTTGCTGAGCCAAGCATCCCTTGGGCTCGGAGTTTTGGTCAATGAGGAGGAACTGCTGCGGCAGCTTCGCCTTCCCTCACTCCTCCCCACCCCTCGCGCTTGGAGTTGTGGCCAATGCCAAACAGACAGCAACAAAAGGGGGGGGGGACTCAGAGCCAGGCTTGCTTTCCCACCCCCTTGAAAATCCTTCCTCCCTGCTGCCCTCCTCCTCCGAGGTCTCCACTGTGCCTGCCTGCCTGCCTGTGTTGATGCCGGCCATTAAAGGAAAATGACTTGGAAATGGCAAATCGTTACCCCCACAAGTGCAAGTCAAGTACGAGTCCCGTGGGTCGCGAGTGCGAGTGCAAGTCAGTGGGTCACGAGTACAAGTACGAGTCAGGGAAAAAGTGGCTAAGTCACACTTGTGAGTCGAGTCATTTGACTCGAGTCCCCATCACTGGTCCAAGATACTTCAGATAATGTTTAGGTCCAGTGCAGGGCCTCCAAGGATGATCTTAACATCCAGGCAGGTTGGTATGGGAAAAGACAGTCCTTGTCAAATCATGGCTCTAGGTCATTTAGGGCCTTAAAGACCACAAATAGAACTCTGAATTGGGTCCAGTGAAGTTGTTTCAGTATCAGGGAGACATGTTCCATATGGCCCGGTTAGTAATTTAGCCACTGTGTTTTGTACTAACTGCAGTCTTCAAGGGTAGACCCACAAAGCATATTGTAACAATCCAGGCAGGATGATACCAACAAGGATGACCGTAGCCAGGAATGGTCGCAGTCGGCATATTAGCTGCAACTAGTAAAAGATACCTCATGCCACTGAAGCCATTTGGGCCTCCAATGAAATTATCTCAAACACCCAAACTGTGCACCTGATCGTTCAAGGGGTGTGCAACACCATTCAGATACAGGACAGCCAGCTAAATCTAATACAGAAGAATGCTTTCTCATCAGGGACAGCTTGGAGAGCATTCTTTGGGGCTTTGGGATATTATACCAAGACATGCCCTTACCCTCAGAACAACACGCAAAATGACTGCCCACAGTAACTCTCAGATCAAGGCTCAACCCCCATCAGAAGCAGCTGTCAGGCCGAACATTCATGCCCTCTCAAGTTGGAACCTTCCCATTACCCTAGCCCAGTGTTTCACAAATGTTTTCGACCTGCGGCTCCCTTGACCATTGGTGACCATTGGCCGCAGCTTCCCATTACATTATGTTGATGCCTGCCAATTGGCATTGCACTGTTTTCCGCGAGGATTCCATGGCACTCCGCAGCTCCCCTGGCTGGTTTCCGCGGTTCCCCTGGGAGCCTCCCCTCCCAGTTTGGGAACCACTGCCCTAGCCCAACTCCTCTCACCTGCTCTTGCTCTCCTCTGAAGCTGGCTGGCAGCAACAGAAGGGACTGGGATTAGTTCTCAGTTTCTCTCTCTTGCTCCTAGCAGTTCCAGCTGCTTCCCCCAAATCTACTGCTAACTTCCAAAGAACTGTGGCCGTCTTCAAGAAAATGCCAACCCCATCAAGCGGGACCATCACACTGGATATGAGGCTTGCTTTCTCAGAGTGGGCCTCCCTGCTGTTGTATTCCCAGCTCTGTAATCTGCTCTTGATCTTCTCTGGGGCTGGCTGGCAGCAATCACTGTGTTAATAGGATAAAAAATGGTGTAGCATTATTATTATAACAATATTACTCTTTAAAATCTCTTCCCAATAATTTTTAGAATGCTGAAATCAGCAACATTCACCCACAATGATTTACCCACCCATTTACCTACCATAATATAGATTCTGGATGCCATTTATTTATACACTTTGATATAATAGTAATTTGGACAATGAAAAACTAAACTTGCACTATTCAAAGAGAACAGATTTGGTTCCTAGCAGAAGGAAAGACATGCCTGTTCCACAAAAATAGCAAAATGGCCTAGCTATACACTTTTCCCTCTTCTTCTCTGGCAGAAAAGTTTATCATGAGAAATACTCCATTTTGCTTCAGAACATGGTATAAACGCTATACAAAAATAAACTAGAATTACAGCAGTGATCAATGACTGATTAACTAGGAATGAGCAGATACCCCTGATTGTATTTTGTTATTGTTCTATGGGATGGCTCTGTTCCTTATTATATTCCCACCTTCCTTCCTGGTTTAACTTGAAGAATTTCTAAAATTAATTTCAGAATTGGCACATACACTGTTTGCTATAGTTTTCAGTTCTCCAGGGTCTCTCCCTTGGCAGGTTACTGACATGCACCACTGCATACCTGTATTGAATAAAATACACAAAATAGAACCTTGCAAGCATGTAACTGCATCACAATTCCTTTTTGTGCAGTTTTAATCTATACAATGTATAGTGGTGCACATCCATAAACTGTAAGAAAAAACGTCACAAACTAAAATCTATGACAAACGGTACAAGTCCAGAAATTAAAAAAAACTGCAGTGTGGCAGACTGTGAATGCATTAAAACAGCTCTGCAAAATGAAATCATGTCATTTGGAAGCCCAAAGTATGGAACAAATTATAAAGCTTCTTTATAAATAGATAGCTAAGCAAACAAGCAATGATGAATTATTGGTTTCAAAACCTGAGTGTCACTTCTGAACATTTTCTACTAAGGTGTTAGATAGAAAAGCACATGGCACAGAATGTATCCCATCCAGATATCTTCACAAGCATTCCAGTCTAATCTGAGTGAAACCAGTTTCAAAAATGTAATAAGCAAGCAGTTGGGTACCCTACCTTAACTACATGAAACGTGAAACAGCAGGGAGTCTTTTTAGATTATTGAATTCTGCTGTCAGCGTCAATATTGACAAAGTTGCTGACAGCTGAGAATTACCTTATCCATTTTACTAGATAGACTGAAAATTGGTAAACAAGTGAAGAGAGAAGGACAAGGTGGCGAAAGTGAACTGAGTCAAGGATGCTGTGTGTGTTTTTTATTAACAGGTCTAAAATTGTTGGCAGGCTGGCTTGAACCAAGCACAGGTTGCAAAATATGGGAAAGTTGGATACGGAAAGCTTAAAACCATGCAAGCCTTATTCCACGGAGAAAGACACTGGTCCAAGTTATTTTGAAGCTAGTCTCTCTTACTCCCTCTGGCCCATTTCTTCACAACAACAGAAAACCGTGCACTCCATATGTCACAGAGTTATTGGGTACTCTATATCTATATACAGGTGGGCCCCCATAGCCACTGATTCGCTATCCACGGTTTCAGTTATCCACGGATCGTGGGGACCCCCCCCCCAGACTTTTACTTTTTTCCCAGTAAGCTTCGTTTCTTCCTTAAAGAAACACGAGAAGCAGCCTCTGGCTGCTTATTTCAGGCAAGTAGAACGAGACTAAGTACTAGAGAGGCTCTGCAAGGTTAACAGAAACCTTGCAGAGCCTCTCTAGGACTTAGTCTTGTTCTACTTGCCTGCAATGGAGGCTGCTTCTCTGTTTTAAGGAAGAAACAAAGCTTGCTGAAAGAAAAATAAGAGCTGGGGGGGGCAAGCATGCCTGCCTGCAGGGGAGGCAGGGTGGGGGGGCCTTCAGGAAACCATGGAGGCGGTGTTCACTCTTATCCACGGTTTCAAGTATCCACGGAGGGGCCTGGAACATATCCCCAGCGGATATGGGGGCCCACCTGTAATCTGTCAAATATTATACATGGGACTTCTGATAAGTCAGTAAGACACACACCTCAAAAGAAATCAAGTTCTGCTTACCCTCAACCAACAATTCCTTTAACAGCAGAACAGCAGGTTTGAAAATTAACAATCTCCACCTGAACTGTCAGAAGATTTGCATTCAAACTCCACCTGGTAGCTAGAGCTGATCGCATGCAGCCAAGGCACGTTAAACAGGAAAATAATAAGACAGTTGTGTTACCAGTCTACATTTATAAGGCAAAAGGTGGCAGAGTAAATCTGAAGGGTGAAAAGTGAATATTTTGAAATCTTATTCAGCGCAGATGTTTTAATAAATATATACTGGCCCATGTCCTCTAAGCTTTTTACAACCAAAATTTGCTTTGTTCAGTACACAAGGTCCATATCACCAAGCTAGAAATTCTCTATTAAAATTAGGACCTTTCCCTAAGGGAAAAAACAGAGCTCCGAATGTTATTTTCAGAAATGATATGCTATTTCACGGGCTGTTGTGTGGAACTGGCATCTTTTGCCAATCAAGAAGCTGGAGTTCTCTATTTCCCCTATAGTAAAACTCCTAGTAAAATTCTGGGCCATAAAAGAGCATACATCACCTTAATCTGTTTTTGTTTCATTTTATTTTCCACTCTACATGCAATATGGGTGTGATTCACCCAGCACTGTGCATTCCCCATTCATTTCTATGGGCCTTTTACAAGGATGGTTTTTAGCAAACTATAGCATGTCAATCCATTCAGCTGAAACAGAGAAACTTTTTTTTACAAATGATAAGGGAAGACACTAATATCTAGTTTGTTTACTATGAAAAAGTTCAAAAGTGGCATTTAAAAGCCTCATACATAATTGAAGTAGAATTGCATAAAATGTGGTGGGGGGAGGACTTTGCTATCTATATGCACTGTACAGACTGCACTGACTGTCAGAGCCATGCTGGATGGATAGGTGGGCTCTGGGATATTGCATAAGTCATTGGTGTCTCTTGTGTGTTTTTCCTGTCCATCTCTCTTCTTTCTGATGAGGCACACAAGCAAAACAGGGTGACCAAATAAACAGAGGCACACTAGAAGACAATATGAAACACACCTCTTCCTTACTTACCATAGTTGCTAAACATAGTAAGGAAGGCAGAAGTAATTAAATGCTATTCTTATTACCGCTACCAAAATAAAAGGTGCTTTGTTAGTCCCTCAATCTTCTCTCTGGCATCCTTGATCCATCTATATTGTATTTACACAGATGTAATACACTCCCCTGCATTTGAAGGTGACAAACAGGAAGGCAAGCAAGATACAGAATACAGATTTAATGAAGAGAATAGGGAAGGAAACCACAGATAGCATGTGACCTTTAATTTTGAACTATTTAATTAAACACACACAAAAGTCATCTATCTTCATGGTCTCTTTGTTTTTTCCCCAAATTATTTTTCCTGTATAATTACAGAAAGAGTGAGTGCTCTCTCTCTCTCTCTCTCTCTCTCTCTCTCTCTCTCTCTCTCTCTCTCTCACACACACACACACACACACACACAAGACAGAGAATGCACAATTACAACCAAGAGGGTGGTACCTGCACCCTCTCTATTAAAAATTAAATAACCTCAACAGGCGTTTTAAATCTGTAGATTTACAGCTTTCAGTGATTTTTTTCAGTCTACAAATATATTCACACTTACTTTGAAACAAATTCAGGAAGAGATATTACCTCAAATGTTCCCTCCTCAATATATCAATGCTGTGGGATTTTTTGAAAAGGCCGGAGGTTCTGCTTTTGTTCTCACAGAAGTGACAACACCAGATCTCCTGTTTAGTACACAGGATGAAGTATTATTACATTTGCTTGCTGACAGATGTATCCCTTCCCTGCCCTCCACACAATTCATAGGTTTTCCTCCTTTCTTTTCAGTTACTGGAAGAGATGAGGGGAGGGGGGAAATGGAATGATACACATCTGGCATTTAAATTAGTAGTTCTGAGATACCTGCAATAAGTATAAAGTCCATGGGCAATTTGGATAAATATCTGAAAATCAGTAAGTGATGATGAGACAATGACTCTTGATAAAAAGGCAAGTGTGACAGAAAGTAGTGAGCGGCTACTGGAGCAACAAGGGTGGGGCAGAAGCATGGGATATGTCAATATGTTAGGAACATGGAAGCACCAAGTGGACCTTCTTAAGAAAGGAGGTAATTTCTTAGGAATAAACATATATCCAAATCCTGGAATACAATCAATCAATATTCCTAGCACTATAAAACTACATGTAAGAAATGCATTTTTGGCACAAATTGCAAGTCATAGAGGTTGCTCTTTTGAATCACTTTCAAGATTTGATCCTGATTACCACAGCAACCACAATCATAGTTTATCAGTTTAGATGTAACAGCAACAATGGTTTGCTACAAACGGCAGGAAGGGATGGAGGGAAGGAATCTCAGTGTAGAAGGAAAGTAAGGAGGAGATGGAGAAAGCATACAACTGAAACTTGATCTAGGCCAGAGGTTCTCAATCTGTGGTACGGGTACCCCTAGGGGTACGCAGACCTCTTGCTGGGGGTACGCCAAGCCCTGTCCCTTATCTGCTCCATTAGCAGCTAATAAAGTGTTAATTAACATAGATTTTAAATTGTAATTATTTTCGGAGCCCTTCTGTCTCTCTGATTTTGGTTTGGGGCTTATTTTTGTACTTTGTAAAATGTACTTTGGTGGGGTGGGGGAGGGAGGAGCTGATTTTGGGAAGTGTGACTTGGAGAAAAAAGAGATCCTTGCACGTTTGTGTCTCCCCTCCCCCCATAGTTAAATAAGACATTCTTTCACATTTAAAATTGTTTTAGTACTTTTTATTTAATTATTAATTAAATAATAATACCTAATTAATTAATTGATTAATCCAATTAATTAGCAGGGGGTACTTCAGGAAATTGGACCGTGATAGCGGGTACCCGGGCCTCCAAAGGTTGAGAACCCCTGATCTAGGCTCATTTACTAGGCCCCAAATGATGGATTGGCATCATGTTTGAGCCAAGCCATTGTGTATTAGATGTGTTCTTTTGCAGCACTATACAGGACACAGTGGGAAAGGAACCTTAATGCAGCATTAGGAAAGATAATATTTATTATTGTGTTAAGAAAAGTATGATTTGAAAAGGAAAGCTACTATTACGCAATAGTCTTCTAGATATACTACACTGTCCTTGTAGTGACATTTTCGAAAACCACCAATAAGTTTGGAGGAAACTGGCCTAGTAGTAGCAAAGCAGACCTTCCGAGACTTGCATTTATGAGACTTGCATTTATGAAATAGGAACTTATAGTTATCATTCTTATATAGGACAGTTTATACTTGGTCGATCTATAGGGAGCCCTCTTAGCTAAATTCTTTAACAGTCAGTATGACAAGGATGTCCATTACCCCAACACGCAGCACTTTCTATTGATCGGCACTCCTCTTAGCAACCACATTTGTCATAATATTGTCTCTACCCTATTCTACATAAAAGAGGAGGGATTTATCAGGTGAGTTAATTTATGCACTAGGACGGATGTAAAACTGAGTGGTTTTTTTTAGATTTACACTGATTTCATATTTTATATTTCAACATTTAAAAATGCACACCCTTTAACAAACCTCCTTCAAAACTGAGGAACACGTCAGCCCTTCAGCAATGTTGCAATAGTATTTAGCCTCCAACTATGTCAAGAGCCACTTTATTCTTTCACCATAGCTTTGAACAACACCTCTCTTTTCTTCGGTCAAAAGGAAGAAAGCCAAACAACCAGGCAGAAGAACTGCCTAATCAGCCAGTAAATCACTTAGGGAAGGCTAAATGCAATTAATTTGGTCTGTGTCTTCAGATACAGCAGCCAAGGATTTTGAACACACAGAGCGAATTTTTATATACTTTTCCCATGGAAAATTTAATTAGGCACAAAAAAAGCAATATTGAAACATTGAATATCCCTCCTCCAAAATTAAATATAAGGTTCCATGTAAGGGAGATCACATGGATTTTTTATTCTTTTACTCTATGAAATAAAATAATTAAAACTACTTTCAGACCTGAACTACATAGTCATCAGCCAACAGCCAATTATTAAACTTGCTACTGGAGTTCAAACTGCACC
The DNA here is from genome assembly GCA_026170595.1 of Plestiodon gilberti rubricaudatus. Classification (NCBI taxonomy): domain Eukaryota; kingdom Metazoa; phylum Chordata; class Lepidosauria; order Squamata; family Scincidae; genus Plestiodon; species Plestiodon gilberti. The sequence continues at coordinate 48,018,890 of JANXHW010000002.1, forward strand.
CAAAACCTTTCTACCAATTCCCATTCAGAAAGACTTCCAGATTCAGATTTCCCTTGAGAACAGTTTTATGATGCAATAAAGACTGTCAACCAGAGACAGCAGCAGCACCTGAGGTACAGACAGAACTATCAAATAACATTTAATTGCCTGATGACACTATATGGCTGGACTTTAATTTTCATCTCCAAATGTTATCCATGCAACTGTCTGTGGAGATAAGGCTGTGATGAGAGACGCAGATAAAAACCAATTAAACCTGGAAACCAAATACTGCAAGGTATTTCTTCTCACAGTATGTTTTCATACTCATAGGATACAGCAGAACAAACATAGAACAATTTGACATAATGGCATTATTTAGATCTACAGATCAAAGATCTAGAGATATGACTTAAGATGGACATTCACATTAATGATTGAAATTCTCAGGTGTGTACTTAACTCAACGGCTCACAGTGACAGCGCAATCCTTACTAACATTAGAACGGCCGAGTGCACGCTCTGCCATTCTAAGGTGTAGCAAGTGTGCCGTAAAGCACATTTGTGACTACTTTGGAGTAAGGGTCACCGGCACGAAGGCTGGCAGCCCTTACTCCGCGACCGGATCATCCCTGCGGTCGCCAGATACAGGTAAGAGGTACACCAGCGGGTGTGGGGGCAGTCCGGGTTGCGAGGGAGGCCAGTGGTTGGCCAAGCTGGCCCAGGAGGGGCGGGGATGGCAGTTGCGATATCCCCATACCGTTCCAGTGCAGCCATTACACGGTCTCCTTGAACTTATGCCAGCTAAATAGCTGGCAGAAATCCAAGGAGGCCCATTGGGGACTCCCTGCGCTACACCAGGGGGAGGGCACAAACATCCCCTTCCCCGAGTAGAACTCCGGGGCAATCACGATCGGCCCAGAATGGGGATAGGATCCGGCGGGCGGCCCTGGGACTGCCACCAGATACTTAGGATTGTGCTCTGAGTAAGAGCAATATTAGCATAGACATTTCAAGAAGGGCAATGCTTTCCCAAAGGCTTAATGGGGGTATGGAGAGGAGAGAAGAACACACGCAATACTGTGTGCTTGTGCATGCAAGTGCGCATGTATATTTGAATACTAGTGGAAGCTGCTCAGATAATTAATGCCCCAATCCTATCCCCCCCACCAGCCTACGAGATGCAGTGGCACCAATGGAGTGGACAATGCATCCTATGATAGGGAGGCAACCAGATGGTCCAGGAGAGGTAAATAAAAATGTTTCTTATTTATCTCCCCATAAGCCGTCTGGCCGCCAATGGGTCTCCTTACGCAAGCTACGTCTGAGGAGCCTCAGGGGAGTGTTGGTCTGGGAAAAGAGGGGTAGGATCCCAGCGTGTGCAATTGCTGCCAAGATTCCCCCCTCCCACCCTTGAACCACTGCCTGCTCACCTCGCTCCCTGCCCCAAAACTGCCAACAAACCACCCCACCACCACCACACCATTTGCATAACAGTCCTGCAGTGCACAATAGAGGTGGTCGTTTGCAATGCCAAACCATGGTGGCAATTTGCAAGATCTGCGAATGTAAGAACCAGATTAGATTGGGCTGCCCATTAGTGATGGATGTAAAAGTAGAGAAGTAAATAGATTATGGAAAAGGTAAGTTTAAAAAAAAAAAGAATCTAGCAGGGAAAAGGAAACTCAAGGCCATTTCAGAGTGAAGAGTGTACCCCAGTGAAATTTATGAAACAGCAACACATATTCATTCCACAATGTGTACAAATGCATGCAGCTGCTTTAAATATATCTTATTTGTTTACATATGGTTTTAGCTCAAAGTTTATATATTGTTAATTTCTTATTACCTATCCCAAGCCTAACAAGTAGAAAAGCTAACATATTTAAATATAAAAGATTGACGGGGGGAAAATCACCTAAGCACTAATTTTTGAAAGGATTCAATTAAAAAACAATTCAAAACCAGTCTTATTAATTAATATTGTCTAAACGTCTGTACTTCTGGGAGTACAGAATCCTCTGTTGAAAAAAATTTGTACTTTCAATTGTAAAGCTCTCAACTCAAAACACAAGCATTCCACTGTATTTTTCTTTAAGCCACGATTTAACTTGAGTCACTCAGTCCACTTAATTCAAGGACTAGCCTATGTTACTCAGCCTTTCACACTAAAGCATTCATCACCTTCCTAATAGCTAGGGGATGTTTTGCTTCTATCCTATTCAGGATGGTAAGGAAATTCTGTGGCCTCAGACAGATGGCCTGACAAGATACACTGTAGGAGAGAGATGAAACAATGGAAAGAAGAGGAACTGCAGAAAAAGTGAAGAAGAAAAGCTCAGACTGGACACAAGTGCTATTACAATGAACTTGCTCTGCATACAAGACAGAGGCACATCAGAACTGTACAGGTACTCAGAACTGTAGGGAAAAATGAAATAAGTCCTTCTTTAAATTCCCTTTGGGTATAGAACTTCATTTGAACACTCTATAATAATTCCTTTCAAGCTGCAAGTTTGCATTCATGATTTTTTTTAGTGAAAGTAGAGAGTTGCATTTATTGTTTGCTCAGCAAGAACATTTCCATGCTCTGTGCTTTCCAACAATTTTTTTTTATTCATCCTGTCTCTAAGAATACAAGGTTGAGAGGATGTTGAAATTGAAGAAAATTTCACCGTTGTAAATTACATTGCCACATTTTCATTGATGAAGTTCTTTCATCATGTTCTTATTGACATTTTCCTTGATTACTTACACAGTGCAAGTATAATGAAAAGAGACAGGAAGAGCAAGCATGAGATGAGCGTATGTGCAATGCAAATGCAAGTAAAGACGACTATAAATGCAACAAGACTGTCAAGTTTAGGTTCATTTTTATTTCTGGTTACTACCTTTTTTACTAGGGACAGTTCAAATGTAGTGTCAAAAATGGTTTGGAGTTATACAAACATCCCTGTAGTTGTGCCCTCACTTCTACTCCCTCCTTCCTTTGCACACTCTGATCAGTAATTTTCAGCAAAGCATAATTTGCTGTTAACATCCAAATCAGCAAAATATGGTTTGTGCAAGCATTAAAAGAACTGAAGACCAGGAAACACAGGACTCATTCACGTAATACCATACTATGGGTTGGACTAACATTCTGAATTGATCCACGTGCACTCTTTAAGCATACACAGGCCATTCATTTTGAACCTACTATAATGAAGGGAAAATCTTCCTCTATCACTTCCTAATTTTATCACCTCCTCCCTGCATTAATTCATTTTCTCTCTGGCCAGATAACATTAAAAAGGTAAAGGTATCCCCTGACAATTAAGTCCAGTCGTGTCCAACTCTAGGGTGTGGTGCTCATCTCCATTTCAAAGCCGAAGAGCCAGCGTTGTCCGAAGACGCCTCCATGGTCATGGGGCCGGCATGACTCTCCTTGCCACAGTGCGTAGCATGCAGCTGGAACACGGAGCGCTGTTTACCTTCCCGCAAGCAGTACCTATTTATCTACTCGCATTGACATGCTTTGGAACTGCTAGGTTGGCAGGAGCTGGCCAAGCAACGAGCGCTCACCCCGTCGCGGGAATCGAACTGCCGACCTTTTGATCGACAGCTTATGGTTCAGCGGTTTAACCCGCTGCGCCACCCGCTGGCCTAGATAACAACATTACTTTCCTCCTATTCGAGTTCAAAACAATAGCCAATATATTCTTAATTGCAACCTATGATCAACCACACTTTCAACCGGAATTCCATTTCTTATTCCTTCTCAGACTTTGATTTTATAGAATCATACGACAACTGCTTCCCAGCACCATTTGCAGCCTTACAGGACCAAACTTGAAAACAAAAAGAAAAAACAAATGTGGGGGGAGGACTCAAAGAATACCGAGGCGACCCCATAACTCAGTCTAAAACACCTGCTTTGCATGAAGAATGTCCCAGCAATTTCTGGCATCTCCAGATAGGGCTGGGAAAGACCCCCGTCAGAATCCCTGGAGAGCCACGACCAGTCACTGTGGACAATACTGAACAAGACAGATTAATGGTCTGACTCAGGCAGCAATCCGGCCTATCTTTAGACCGGCGAAGCAAGCGCTCTGCTGGCCTTAGGTGTCGCAAATGTGCCATACGGCACTTTCGTGGCACCGGGAGAGTAAGTGGCACTGGTGTGGAGGCTGGCACCGCTTACTGCACAGTCCCCCAGATTCCGCGCCGCCAGACAGGTAAGCCCTGCACCAGGCGTGGGGAGGGTGGGTTGAGGTGGTGGAGGAGGGGCCATTGGCCAGCCAGGCCTGGGAGGGGGCAGGGATATTGGCACTGGGCTGCACCAATATCCCAAGCCCCTTCGCAGGCTGGGCCAGACTTACAAGGCCTCCCCGGTCATACACCAGCAAAAGAGCTGGTGCGCATTGAAGGAGGCCCATTGGGGCTTCAGGGGCTTATATTCGTCACCTTCCCCCAAAGTGAGCCCCAGCTGCGCCAGCGCGAGCCGCATCCTGCTTCGGACGCAGCAGCTAGCCATTTCAACCGGTCGCCACATCTCAGGCAGGATTGGACTGTCCATAAGAGGAAGCTTCTTATGCTCCCTGTGCTGTAAATTTGCATATGGTCTTAGGAAGAGGAAATTTATTAATGTGAATCTCAATTGGGCACCAGTGGTAAAACATCCTGTTTCCACAGAGGGCAAGAGTAGCTTTCAAGCAAAACAGCAGTTTCAATGTTTTTGTTTTTTTTCCAAAAATAGTGAATGTGTGTCCTCACCTTGGAAAAGCTGAAAAGGGGACTCCTAAGCCTTCAAACAATTACATTTTGCAGAAGTATTTTAAAATATGAATACTGAATAAAATAGCAGAGCACTGATACACAACAAGGGGATTTTTCCTTTTACTCCATTTAAAAGGCTTTATGAGTTCTGCTTTTTTATTTTTTGCAAGGAAACTGCACAGCCTTTAAGGTCAAAATAAACATGGTGATGGTGGTAAGGTTTTTGGCAGTCATCATGAGTGATATCAAGATCGCTATCCAATATGCCTGCAACACTCATGCAACCACATTTCATGCAGCACTCACGGCTTCAAGAACTGCATTAGGTAGAGGGAAGAGCTGAAAGAAAAGTTGTTTTCTTAGCAAGAAGATATTGCTGTTTGAGTACTAAGATAAAAGGATTGCTGAAGAACAGGTATGGGGCTAGGGGACTAACATCTGGATCACCATAAAAGCTGAGTAACAACTGCAATAAAATTATCAGGTGCAAATGCCTTCTATCTTCGCCCCATTGCTCTTCAATTAACTAGCCCATTCCCAATTTGCACATTCACTTTTCAGACTGGTCCCAATGCACAAGTAGGTTCTAGAACTTGTCACTAAAAGCAGTTAAAGTCTTAAAGATCCACTTCTATCACTAAAAACTCAAAGTGTTATTTTGCAATACGCTAAAAGTGTTGTTTTGCAGTATGCTAGAGAGTTTTAAGCATTTTTAAAAACTACTCTAGAATTGTATCCCTCTTTTACACCCTAATTTTCTAAAGAATAAAATTCATTTCAAAAAAAATGTGCACCTTTAGGTTCTTTTAAGCTTTTAGTGTCTAGGTTCTTTTAAGCTTTTAGTGTCTAGTGTACTATCAACTTCTGTTTACAGTATATGGCTTACAAGTGCATTTGAGAAGCTACTCCCATTTCTGGAGAAAATAAGCAGAAGTTGGACTAAATTATAAAGAATAACTATGTGAAACTAAGTGTGCAAGAGACATTTCACACCGGAGGACTTTCGCCCATCATTTCTGTGTACCTTGCCAAATGTATTTATTTATTTTTATCCCGCAACAGCAGACAAACAAAAAATCCTAGTTTCAAAGATTTAATTGTTACGGGCATCATAGCCATGTATAATAAAACAGACTTGAATAAAAGTCTGTTTTATTATACATGGCTATGATGCCCGTAACAATTAAATCTTTGAAACTGATTGCTGGCCATGAAAGCTTTCGTGCAAAAAAAAAAAAAATCCTAGATGTAACAGTTGTTGACCTATTGGTTTGATGAGAGCCTTCTGTTCAAAAGAATAGAAGTCTTAGTGTCAGAAATAAGATACAAATTTCAGAGTCTGTTTGAGTGAAGGTGAGAATGATGAACTCTAATACTAGAGAGGAAGCATGCCTGGTGAGCTGCTTAACCCCATCCACTGTTGAGAGAGATAAAGAGGCAGGCCTACTCCCTGGAAACAACAACAACACCACCACGCAGGAGGTCAAAGCAACAGCCATACAGGGTCAGCCCAAGACCTCCTGACATTGAAGGCAGCATTCCAAATGCTGCTCCCCCCTTACCCAATAATGTGCCAGACTCTGCTCCTCCCACTCTCCTCCATTCATTCCACATTTCCTATTCCTCTTTGTCCCCTTCTTCCTTTCCAATCCAGAGAATGGAAGAAGGAGGTGGTGCAGTAGAGGCAAGCAGGTAGATAGAGAGATGGGTACACCCCACCCACCAATCTGCTGCCTAAGGAGACTGCTTTCACAATCAATGATGGGATAGCCCTTCAGCCATAGACAGCTAATTTAAAATGTACGGCGCAATCCAGTTTTTCTGTCTAGGGTGTCACAAATGTGCCATAAAGCATATTTGCGGCACCCCTAGAGCAAGCAGCGCCGGCGGGAAGGCCTGCACTGGCCCGCTGCCACTGAATCCAGGCCCCCCCCTGCATGTCGGAGCAGGTAAGGCCACTCCCAAGTGACATGGGGCAGGGGAGGGCGGGGGTGGGAAGATCAGGCCCGGGTGGGGGTGGGACCGGCATCCTCATCCGACGCTTTATCCTATCCCCCCCGGCTCTTTCTGCCATAGGGCTGCTTGATTAAAGCCAATGGAGACCAAGTAGCTCCATTGCGGTGGCTGGGTGTTTACTCAGGGCAAGAGGACAAATGTCCGCTTACCCCGAGTAGACCTCCAGCAGGGCCATTCCGCGGATAGGCTGCTGCCCATGCCTCATGGCCCACTCCGGAGGAGGATAGGGTTAGGCTGCCCATGTTGTAAACACATACTGAATTGAGAAAATCAGAATGATGACTTGGAATGCAGTTGAGGTGCTGTTTACTTCAAACTGTGCAGATTTTAAAAAACAACAACCATAAATCATTCAATTCACAAATATGGAGTAATTGTGTAGGCAATTCACTCTGCTGGGGCATCCTCAACATACTCTATGCTGCCAACCAGACCGAAGCAGAATACAGACACAGCCGACGTAATTATTTTATTTATTTATTTATTTTAAAAAATTATATCCCGCCTTATCCTATGCCGAGGCAAATGCCCAGAAATTATGATCAGCAGGGTCTTGTGATATAAGTGGGTAGGGGTGAGGGAATATAGAAACACCAATAATAACAGGTAGTTTTCACAGCCTCCTCAGAATTACGATAGATTTTGAAAATGGTTCTGGGTGCAATGCTGTGTCTAGAAGCCATGAAGGTAAAGGAAAGCTTTTTACCAACACCAACAAGAAAGCTGCAGCCTTTTGAACAGAGAGATCATTACTCCAGCTTTCATAACCTTAAGACTCAATTGCTATATCTTACATGGGGTTACTATTGGTGACCATTTGGAATGTCAGCTGACTTGACCCCTATATAGTGACCATCTTCTCACAACGCAGTTCATCTACTTGATTATAACACCTATAAATCAAGGTTTACAGCCAGGGTGAGCACAAAATATTCACTGTGTCGATCAGTTGCACTTCATGATCCAATGTTTCTGGCTTCAGACTACCAGAAACTCAAGACTAGCACCACAGTCGGGCATCCTGGAATGAATCTCCTCAGTTTATACATCAAGGAAACATGTAGACATTCTGCTAACCAAAACAACTGTTCAAGCTGATTGTGCAGTCAGAATCACCCTGTCCAAACACAAGATCACCTGTACCAGTACTGTATAACTCTTGCTGAAGAAACCTACCGTATCAAAACGTGAGCTAGAAGGTTTTCCTAAAGCACTGAATGGCAGTTTCAGCTCTAGAAAGGTAGCGACTGAGATAGAGAAGTAAGGAGAGAATCCTCGTGAAAACCTACAAAAATATCTAAAGGAGAGAATCGTTTTAAGGCTAATGCTCATGTGCATTTGTTGAGACAGTGTTGTCCTGTTTTTAGATCTGTACTTATAGCCTTGGTTAGCCACAGGCTCATACAGTGGCGTTGTTAAGGGGGGCGGTGGGAGGTGGGCCCCAAGACGGCAGGGGTGTCGTGTGTTGGAGAGGTTGCACTGCTGCTCCGTCGCTGCTGAATTTTAGCGGCACCATGGCGTGAAAGCACCCCCCCCCCGCGTTTTAGAGGCCTTTTTTAGGCCGCACAGAGGGGGGGGCCCACAGGGGTGTAGCTACACCTCTGGGCTCATATGCCTATTAAGCCATAGACTAGTCTTGGCCACTATCATATCTCCAGGCTTCAGACAGGAGTATTTCCCAAGAATTGAACCAGCATGCATACATCGCATGTGCTCTTCCACTGCCTTTTCTTCGAAAACGAACTCTGAATGAGGTATTCCCTTCTACATCTGTGGTGAGGGTGACCATATAAAAGACATTTTATATTTTATAAAAACAGCAATCATGATCGTGAAGAATTAGAAGGTTCCAAGCTTTAGGTCTTCACAAATTATAAATGCATTAGTCTCCTTCTTGCCACAAGCTGATTAATTACAACCAGCAGCCTCTGCCCAGGTGAAACACAGGACCAGACAAGCTGAAGTGTCTCAGATCAGAACTTGGCTATATGGATAGACATGCTTGAGGAAATCTGTTGAAAACCTGCTGTTAATATGTCTCATTCACAAATGTGCTTTCAGGCTCCAACTTTCATCAGCATTAAATTAACCCACATGTTTAAAGACTGAAAAGAAAAGAAACACAGATCAGGTCTACATCTGAAGACAGGTGTCAAAAAAAAAGATGTCAAATGGTAAGAGTTTGAAAAAGAATGTGACAGTGCTGATCACATCCTGTATAAAACAGGACTATTCCCATTTCTGGAAGCTCTTGGGAAAAGAAACTAGTTATAGCAAGTTATCATCCAGTAAGGTTCTAAGGTTTTATTATACTTAAGGCCATATGTCTCCATCCCAACCACTGCATACTGGAAAGAGAGGCAGACGGCAATTATTCAACGGCTTCTAGTAATCCAGAGAATAAAACAAAACAAGGTTTAATACCTGGCATAGATTAAGTTTCAATAGTAACAGCACACAAAAGCAACTTGCAGCCCTTAACTGCCTTACTAGGAAGTAAGTCTCAATGAGATCAGCATCCAATGGATTAACCATTGATGAAAATACACTCCAAACCCCCAGATAACGTCTCCCAGCAGTTTTCCAGATGTTAAATAGCATGGGGACTGAAAAGTATTGAGATAATTAGTATGATCCAAGAAAACCTGGGAGTTTCCACTATGTGCTCAATCATCTTGTCTCAAAATGGCAGATTTGACACTGGGTGGTGGTGGGGCCTAAGGAGGGCTTTTTCAATAAAATGGTCTCCTTGACTTTGACTTCCCATCTCTCCAGAAAGCATTCTCCATCTCCATGAGCCAAGCAATCAGGTCCTCTCTAGCTCCTTAAGTGGGCAAGGGTCCAGCAGGCATATGGTCATCTTCACACTACTAAGTAATCTGTCAATTACTCAAGCTGAATAAATTGGAATATTTCCATCAGAATACAGAAAGCAGAAGCCTTGGGAATATCATGGAATACTCCCAGCACAGAATCTGTCACACATTAGCAGTAAAATTAATCACAAATTAACCATGGCTCACCATATAAGCCACCCCCTCCCCACTCAAAAAAACTGCTGAATGACTCTATGGCACAGTAGTGGCAGGGAAGTAAGATTTCTTCACTACTGTGGAGCAGACTATAAAATGAACTCTAGCTCATGTTCAGTCACATTTGCCACAAGTGACCACCATTCCTCTAGTTGTTGTCCTAACTGCTTCATTGCCCATAGCAATCCAGAATGTCAGAGACCTTGGGTTCATGTCAGTGAAAGAGGGCACTTAACAGCAATTGTGACAACTGCCCAGGGCATTTTTCAATTCCAGAAGCTGACTAGGGTATCAACAGGACCACTAGTTATGGTACTATGTGAGGCATCCATCCATCAACCTGCAAGGATGTTGACAACTATTTAAGTTATCAACAGAGGAACAAGAAAACATTCATTGAAAGAGTCATCACATGATAGGAAAGAGGTAGTAGAGTTCTGGGAAGAGGAATGGGTGTATACACATAAAGGGAGAGGCCATGGAATGCACTTGTTATGTCCATATTCGACAGGCATTCAGATGCATCTGCCAATTTGGCTAGGATTTCCTGGCAATACTTGTTTCACAATCTCATTACATTGAAGCCAGGGGAGAACAACATGACAAAGAAATGAGTGTTCATTTGCAACATAAGATCTTTCAGCCACAGCATTTTATTTTGACTGACCTTCAAAGAGATTGGTAAAAGAATTTGCACAACCAGTGAAATGGTTGCAACATGTTAAATCTTGTTGCACCATTTCCAAATAAATATTAACTGATAAAAAGAAGGGAGGCAAGAGAAAAGAACTAGAAGAAATGCAAGCAGCACTCAAAACCTAATTAGCATGTTCTATTTGGAATCCAGTTAAAATGTCTGCTTCTCCACCTTGGAACTGAAAAATGGTTTGCAAAAAGTCATCTGATCAATTCGGAAAAGCAAGAATAACCTCCAGGAAATCAGGCAGGAAAAAAAACATATAATGTAACACAGAATAGGGGTTTTGGTCAGTCAGTCAACATGGCACAATAAGTACCAGGTAACATACTGGACTTAATTGTCATACTGGACTTAACCTTTACCTAACGTATGGTCAGGTAGACCTTTTTTTTTGGTGGGCCAGTCACTTCTACCTTTTTTGTTTTATGAACTACAGAGCAAAAAAATACTGCAGAAATGGTAAGTGAAGATTATAACCCGGCCCAGCAACAATTTTATTTCTCCTCAAAGCATGACGTGAAAGCAATCTAGTAACTTGAAAGCTTTCTTTCAGCATTATAAACACAAACTGGTCCAGAAAAAAAGGACATTGTGTCACTCCTTATTTCATGTGCAAATTGGAGTGTTCTGCTTTTAAATTCATATTAATTTAGACATAATTCATAATAAAACAAAGACATATTTGTAACCAAAAATTAGAATAATAATTATGCTACAGGTGAGCAGAAGTAACTTGAATGTACTGAGAGGTTTCTGGATGATTTAGAGTATGTTGGCAAGGGATGCTGACTCCCAATTATAACAAGAAAAAGGCTTCCCCTCCCCCAGGACACACACAAAACTTGGAAGGAAACCAGTGGAGTTGTAAGCAGTTCTGAAACGGGGGGGGGGGGGGGAATCCACTGGCTGAGCCACCTTAGGAAGATCCCACAGGTCTTAAATCTGCTCACTTCTAATCCATGTAATGTTTTATTAACATATGGTACATTGGCACTGTAGTGGGGTGCACTGATTAGTGTTGGACTACAGGTGGGGAGACCCAGGTCTACATCCTTGCTCAGCCATGAAGGTCACTGGGTGATCATAGGCAGGTTCTCTCTCAGCCGAGCCTACCTGACAAGGTTGTTGTGAGGATGAAAGGGGTGATGGGAAACCAAGCATGCCACCCTCAGCTTCTTGGAGGAAGGGCAGGATGTAAACAGAATGATCATAATCCTGATTCAAATACGCTTCCAGATACTTGCATCTCCAAAGTTAGGCAAGCATTCCCATCTTCACCTTCCAGAAAGCAGAAACCATGTAGCAAGTTCATTTCTCAGGAGTTCATTATTTTTATAAATTAGCTCTTAGACCTTATTGTCAGATAAGGATTCACAACTCCAATTAAAGGGGGGGGGGGAAGGATACAAAAAAACCTTTGCTGTTTGTTGAGACAAACTCAAGTGCAGGTAAAAAAAATGAAAGGCTACCATTCACAATCTGTGCCAGAGCTGGCTATTAAGGCCACATTGCTGCTTCTAGTATCCATTTAGAATTTAAAAGAGCACGTACTCCCCCCCTCGTCACTTTTATATGCTTTTTTAAAAAAAATGCTACTGCTTCTAAAGTAAGTTACTTGCAATAAGCAGAGACGGGAACTAACTAGCATTCAATCAACACAGTTCACCAAAGCAGACGAAATCTAGAATTTGCTGAATAAGAAAAACAAAGGAAGTTAAGTGCTAGTGCTTAGGAGAGGCCTTATTATTTCTTATGAAAACTACATCTAACAGAGCATAGCTCTTGAAATACAACATCCATGGGAACTCTAAACACCTGACAACCAACCCAAACAAGGAGTACAGTATATCCCCTCCCAACTACCAAATCACAGCTCCCATGTTGACTGACAATTTACCTCCTAGAAGACAGAGTCTCCTGTAAATGTTTCCAACACACAAGAGCAGCAAATGAGCAAACTGAATAATTGTATCCATGTAAATGTTTTAAAACTGTGTCTTTAATCCTCAAAGCTATGAACAAAATAAGGACTGTTTTTAAAAGATTCCAAAAGCTCTGTTCTTAATTAAAAATGAAGTGTGTAAATCTACCCTAAAGTTGTAAATCTACCCTAAGGCTTATCTACACCACACTTCGCCCGGCGCGTCCCGGGCACATGTGGCGTGTGCGGAGTGGTGTGGCTGCCTTTTTAGTCGATCGCCATGGAACATGGGAGAGCTGTGTTCTCCCGAGTTCCGTTGCAATCGGACGTGGACCATGCTCATGGTTTTGAGAGGGCGGGACGTGGAGCTAATTGACCAATGGGATAAGAGGGGTTTTTCTGTCAATCAGCGTTGAGCTTTATTAGAAGGCGGGACAATCAGGAGGGGCTATTTGCATTGAAGAAACTGGTGGAGCCCAGGGCAGCGTTTCAGGAGGGGCGTCCTGTTCCCTATGCTCGCACACCTCCCAATGCAAGCACAATGCAACAGGGGTAGGTGTAGATCAGCCTTTAGAGATACTTCTGACTTATCCAGATGTCACACGTAGTACACTTACCCCCAACGTGTCAGGTGTTTGACACATTAATCACTCCCTAGCTTTTCACATTATTCAAAAGATAGGTGCAATCTTCACTTGAAACAACAACTGCAAACTTTATCATTATTCCATAGGAAGCTGCCATATATATTAACTTAGATGATCTCAGTATTATCTACACGGGCAGCCCAATCCTGTTCTAAAGATGCTCGTCCCCTTCCCCGGGTGTAACTGAGGCTGGGGCCGATTGGCCTCCTCAGATTTCCGCCAGCTATTTTGCTGGCGGAAGTTGGAGGAGGCCATGTAACGGCTCAGCCGATCAGCAGGGGTCAGGATTCGGCTGAGGCCGATCCCCGCCCCCTCCCCCATCGGCTGGGTCTATCAGCCCCCGCCATTTGCACCCGAACCGCCCCCCTCCGCTGGATCCTTACCTGGGTCTGGTAGCGGGCAGGAGACTGTCTGGGCGGCAGAGCCGGCCTTCCCTGCTCGTGAGTCATCGCAAAAGTGCTTTACGGCACTTTTGCAACGTCTTTGTTCCGCTGGCCGAAGTTAGATCAGGATTGCGCAGTAACTCAGAGAGGCTCTTCCAAGGTTTCCGGCAGAGATATTTCCTAGCCACACCTGGAGATATCAAGAGCTGAATCTGGGCTCTTCTGCATGCAAAGCAGGCACTCTACCTCCTATAAGCTTGTATGAACTATGACCATTCCCAATGGTTCTAATCATTATTTATTATATTCCCATTGGATTTTCAATACAGTAATCTCACACACACAGTGGCGTCACTAGGGTGCGCGCTGCCCCAGAGCGGGGCGCGCATGTCACCTAGTGACTACTCCTCCGACACCCCCCTCGTTTTGGGGGGAGGCGCCCGATGGGTCGCCTCTCCGGGCGCCCAACAGGCGCCCCCTCAATCGGGAGAGCCGGCTCGGGGACATCCTCCCCGGCCGGCTGCCCGGGGCCTTCTGAGGCCCGCTGCAAGAACTATATTTATACCGTTCTTTTTGCGCATTCTCAGACTGTTACTGAGGGAAAAAGGCAGCCCTTTTCCCTCAGTAACAGTCTGAGCATGCGCAAAAAGAACGGTATAAATATCGTTCTCGCAGCGGGCCTCAGAAGGCCCCGGGCAGCCGGCCGGGGAGGACGTCCCCGAGCCGGCTCTCCCGATTGAGGGGCTCCCGGAGCCGGCCTGGCGAGGCGGGCGGGAGGCCCCCAGGCAACGCGCGATGTGCGCGTCACCTTTCTGCGCGTGCACGTGCGCGCGTCACCTGGGGCCCCAGCACACCTCGCCACGCCACAGCGACGCCTCTGCACACACATTTTTAACTACTCTGTCTCTGTGATCACACAACAGACTCATTATAAGATTATGCTTCCAGAAACTACCATGCCATGCTAAACTTGACACACATCTAGCTTCTAGTGAATGACAGGCATGGAACACGCTTTCTTCTTTAGCTGCTAAAGCCTTACTTCCAATCCTTACTAAGTAAGGAAATAAAAGCTACACACTCAGCCACTCATGTTCTCTAATACATCAAATCCACATCTTTCACAAGCAGTACCTGTTTGTCAAGATATCAGGTCTTGGCATGCTGAATAGGGTATGTTGATTTTGTTATCTTGGCTGTAAGCCAAACATGCTAAATCCATCAAATACAGAAGTCTTAGTAGCTATACAATATGAATCCAAACTACTGATACAAAGTGTACTAATTTGTTTTGTTTCTTAGCAAAAATGAAAAAAAAAGTTTAATTATAGGAAAAGGTCATTCACAAGAGTAAAAAGAAAAGGGTGTCTTTCAGTAAAGAAAACAATTCCAGACTAATTATGCATCTTAGATAGGTTCACTTTTTTTTCCACCACAAGGTGGTGACTTCCTGGTCTTGACAACACTTCAACTCATGGTTAAACTAGAGTACCGGTAATTCATGTTGGCCTGCTCTTAAGAGTGTGGGTTGAAACTACATGAGAATTGCAACCACTAGATAGTGATAAGAACAGTGTAAGTTAATTGAGTTATGTTCCTTTCCTACATCTCTCTACACATTATTAGATGCAATGAACTCAGACTAAGGAATGAGGAAGCTTTCCCAGTAAAAATAAAAAGCTACATTTAAATATTCTACATGTGCAAGGAAGCCATCTCTATATATTGCCAACAGAGAGAAGAGTACTCAGCCCTGTTTATTTATGAACTATCACTAAAATTAGGCTTACCAGATCTCCAACCGGGACAGAGTGCTAGACCTTTAGGAGAAGTAATGTGGGCACATGTAACTTGTTAAACCCTTAAGGCTGATCTACACGACAGCGTCGCGGCTCCGCCGTCGCCTCTGCCTGGCGCCTCCGCGCTGGAAGCGGGGGGGAGTGTCTTCAAGCCTGTTACCCCTCATGTTGTCCCGCCTTCCTAAGAAAGCGCAGTTGTGATTGGTTAAACTCTTCCCCCCCCTCTCTGTGATTGGTAGGCTGCAGCAGCTCCGCGAGCCACCTCCAAGCTCTGCTGTACGCCCCCTAAAAAATAGAGCACTCAACTTGGAGTACGCGGCAGTGGGGCGGAGGTCCGGCGGCTCCTCCGGATTACAAAAACGCTCCGCGATGCTGTCGTGTAGATCAGCCTTTAGAGCACAATCCTAGGCATGTCTAATCAGAATCAAGGCCCATTGTGTTCAGTGGGACTTGCTTCTGAGTAGACATGCCTAGGATTGTGCTCTAAGGTTTAACAAGCTACACCTGCCCACATTACTTCTCCTAAAGGTCTAGCACTCTGTCCCGGTTGGAGATCTGATAAGCCTAACTAAAATAGCACAAAATTCCAGATTGTTAATCACATGTAGCTCTCTCCAGAGTTCCCTTTCGAACCAAGCTATAACAATAGTGCTCAGGTGCACATCAGACTTTTCTTTTTTGGGAAAGAATGGCTCTTAATGGTTGTGTTATCAACTGTTCACTAATCTTTTCTTTTTTCTTTTCAAATCCAAAATTTCGCAAAATCCCAGCTGTTTTGACAAGTAACATTTTACTCTCCTCCTTGACCTCTCTTCAGACACTGATTTATATGACAGACAATTTAAAACTACTTATCAAGGTAAGAGTGTGGTAATTTCAAATAATACTTAAAGACTGACACTTGTGACCTTTCAATTGACATGAAGAATTAAATGCTACTCTCTGCATACCCCTAGAGAAGGTTGCAACAAATATCTCACTCAGAGAGCTGTCTTTGCTGGCTATACCCTTCTGTGGCAGGAGCTACCTGCTGAAAGCAAATAGAACACTCACATCTTCTCTCACTCTTCATGCCGCAACCTGGACGAAGGCTACCAGAAAGTATTCATTAAAAAAGAAGTGGGCAGGGGGAGGGGGAGAAGCGAGAAGGAAGATAATTCGCAATAGTCATCCTCCTGCCTCCCAACCCTGGTGATGGGTGTTGCATTTATTCCTGCTGATCAATTTGATCGCCTCTAGCACATCTGCTCATGAGCTGAAAAACGGCAATTGCCCTCTCTGAATTCATAAATAAAGTAACGTGCAAGCTGACAAACTACAAGGGGGGAATGTATGTGCATTTCATAAGCAAGACAAATCACTCGTTCTCACTGAATGCTTCCAGCAGGAGCTCACTAATTCAGTATTTATTTGCAAAGCATATGCACTGTGTCCGAAGCAGTACATTAAGAAAGATCTGAGCCATCCGGTTGGTTTGATTAGGTTATTCAACCTAGAGTTACCTAAGATCCAGGAGCACAGTTTTTGAAAATAGGAACCAGGTATATGGAAAACACCTTACCAACAGTTCTTGGGATTTACTGGTGGCTTTTTACTCTTTAGAATTATTTCAGACTGAAAAATAAGCCTAAGCCATGAAACATAATGATCATTTAACAAGAGGTTTTGCCTGCCCTCTCCTCACCCCAGTCATTTTTATTAAATAATGCTAGATAATGTTTTGAGATTCTTTTTGATTTGGTCATACATTTTTTCTTACACCAATGTTTCTTCTTCTGCACACTAGCCCTTTTTTCTGGCATCCTGCCATTCTTTGTTCACTTTCTATTACACATCCAGACAACACTGTTGTCAACTTGTTGCAGTTCAGTGTTTTCTGTGTTGTCCTGCTAGGTTTTTCCCCAGATGTGATTTACGGTGATTTTTTTGGGTAATAGAACAGAATTGTGGCACCAGTCTAGACAGGCAAAGTATGTGCTATGAAGGGTTTTCAGGACCCTTTGGTTTAAACCTCCATATTAATTTTACTTCCACATACTGTAAGTACAGAAAAGCAATGCAGAAGCAGCACTAAAGGGATACATTGTGGAAGCAACCCAATTGGTGCTTGAATTGCAAAAGTTACTAGGTTCAAAGGTAAGCAACAAAACAATACATCATATTTCAAAAGGTTACAGCAAGCGCAAAGCAGTAAATCCTACTAGCATACTGTTCTCTATTATCTACTTGTAATATCCAACTAAGCCAAAATATCTCCAAACATTCTATTCATTAAAACCTCTCTCTCTCTCTCTCTCTCTCTCTCTCTCATAAAGCTGAATTGTGCCGCTCCTCCTTCACAGAGGAATACCAACTGCCTTGAAAGAAAGAGGAAAGCCAGCAAAGGGAAAGACTCATCATCATAGCCACCTCCACCTGCTGATGCCTTTTAAAGTGAATCATGCCACTGCCCCCTCACTGAGAATCACCACTAACTGTCATGTGAAGAGGAGGAGAAACCAGAGAGGTCTACCCCCCTTTTATTTTTACACATTTATAGAATACTTTGCGTACTTTCCAATGGAAAAACAAGGCAGGATATCAATATTTTACAGTATACGGATAACTGTATAGCACAGGTAGTCACTTCCTGGAGCACCAAAAGAAAAAAAATGAAAGCAGAAGGACAATTTGACAACCAAACATCATCACCTGTCCTGATGCAGAAGCCAAGGATGCATCAGCCAATGACAACGTCATCACAACAGGAGCCTCAGATTTTGCAACTCTCCTCTCCAAGAACCAGCATGCAAGCTGCTATCCAAGTCCGTCCCTACCAGGCCAACTCTTGCACTTCTGTCTTGCTAATTAGATAAGATACCTGCTTTGTTGCTAGCAAAAACCCTGACTGCCACAAATCAAATCAAACTGCCATTTTGCTTTTTCCATATGTACTTCTGCTTTGTATTAAGGGTGAGTGCATGTCCCTTTAAGTTGCCAGTTCATAATGCAAAACGTGACAGTGGAAGCTGTGACAGATTGTCTCAAATGAGGGAATAAAGTCACTAAAGGTTTTGGTAACATAACACTGTTTTATAAGTGTTATAACCTGGTTCCTCCAAAACCAGGCTCTTTCAGCAGGTTTTTAATTAGTCTTTTTTTTTTGGGGGGGGGGGGTTTGAACCTGCTGGCCTGTGCATTAATGATGCAGTTTGTGATTTTTTAATGTCTTTTTTTAAAACTCTTTTTGCAGTACTGAAAAGGCATGATATAGAGATGTTCCTAATTAAATATATAAAATACCCACATATGTTGGGAAGCCAATCAGTAACAGTAGATGCTCAACATTTGTACTTCCTGCAAAATAAAACAGTCAGATTTTCTTCTCAGTTGTTCAGTTACAGACGGGTTTTTGGTTTCCCCCCCTCCCCTCATATCAAGCTTATCTCAGTTTAAGTAAACAAGTATGTCATGTGTAAAGCAAACCTAGATGTAAGATACAGAAGTATCACTTCATTCATTAAAGCTTGGTGTCACAGAGCAGCCTTCCCACAGTCAAAATATCACTGTCTTTAAAAGGAAATGAAAGAAATTGTTGCTTAAATGCTCCTGCCTTCAAAAGAGGCCTCTGAACACAAAAGGAGGGGGGGATCCTTGACATTAGGAAAACTGATTCATCAAAAAAAACCAAACAGATTTCCAAGTGAATTATAAACATACCTTGGAGAAGAATACACTCAGAACAGCAGCATTTAAAAGACTTAAAGCCCAATCCTGTCTAGGACTGCTGCAGTGTGCAAATGTACGCTATTTCAGATCCTATCCAAGGTTGGGCCAGCGCACGCCTTTAGGGACATTCGTCCCTTTACCCCAAGTAATAGCCCAGCCACCCCAATGGGTCACCTCAGATGTGTGCAAGCAAAATGGCCAGCGCAAATCCAGAAGGCCCGTATAACGTCAGCCAGGCCCGGGATAGAGAATAGGATTCCACCCTCCTGTTCCAAGGATCCCTCCCACCCTTTGAATTGCTGCCAAGGATCCTTCCCAATCACCCGGCCACCCTATCACCCCCTCCTGTTCCACCCCATTCCGCCCTCCCCCCATCGCAGACCTTACTTGTGTCTGCCGCTGCTGGCCTCTGTCCCATAGAGAGTGAGTGTCGCCGGCCTCGGCACAGCCTATTCTCCGGGTGTCAGAAACGTACCTTACAGCACGTTTGCAACACCCAGGAGCGGCGGAGCAGCTGGCACAGCCAGACAGGATTGCACCATTAGTTGATCTTCCCAATCCAAAATCCATCAATCCCTCACAGATTTTGACAAAAACCTTCCAGAAAAGTATATTTTACAAGTACTGTACCTTAATCAACTTGTACTAATTGTCCCAACTACTGAGAAATTTGTCTTGATAACCGACTAAGCAGATGTACAATTTCTGGAAATTTTGAAGTTGAATGGAGAGTGGGACAGAAATAACTAATACAGTATATACTGAGTTAACTCTTTAGAAGTACCCTGAAAGCAAGAAACCTTACAGCTGTTGCCCCTGATGAAGAGACTCGATTAAATATATTATAAGCTAAATAAATTCTTCTTTAGCATGTGCTGGAAGCTCAATTTCCTTGTGTCCAGAAATCCAATCAAATGTAGTACCAATAATATCATCACTAACATTACTAATCACTAAACATTACTAATATCATCACTAACATATCATCACTAACATTACTACAGTACCTTTCAATTTTGGATCTCAGGGATGTGAAGCAGTATGAATTAGTCATACCAACATACAGTATGTTGTATCTGCCGTATGTTGAAACAGTATGTTGAAACATCACCAGAATCTTTGGATTTTTTCCCCAGGAAGATGTTCTGAGGACAGAACGAAACGTTGGGACAGTGACTTGGATTTTATTTGTGTTTTTGTTCCGTAAAGCGGCTGCCTGCAAGGAAACCCGCTCACGGAGGTGGATATATTTAAAATACAAGCTTTTTAACCACATGGCGTCTGAACCCATATACTTGAAACACTGTTGGACTATAGCGGGCCATGAGAGCTACAGAATGAAATTTTCAACATACAGTAATTTCAAAACATAGCTTTAGGACATTGCTCACTCTGAAAGAGAAACATTTCATTCAAGTGCTTTTCCATTTTCCCGCCAATATCCACTATTTACAGCAGTGGTTTCCAAACAAGGGTCACATGTTCCTGAGGGTTGTGAGCAGCAGTGTTCCCTGTAAACTGCACGGTCATGGAGGTGTAACTTAAGCCCTGCACATCTTCCCTATTAATGCTCTGCGATGACAATGACATCATCACCAAGCGCTCCAGAGCATTTTTATCATCATCATGTACCAATTCCATGGGTCGCTGGACTGAGAGAAAAAAACTGCATTTAGGGTTGCTGTCAAATGTTTGGGAAACACTGTTCTACAGGCTTGGGGGGGGGGAGGCTGGTTCCTGTGCCTCTGCTTTCTTCCAGGTCTGTACATCTCTAAACCTAAACTGAAGTTAACAAAAGCTAGGACTATCTAAGAAAAGAAAGACTATCAGAAAGACAGAACAGAAAAGAGGGAAAGGGATTGCTCCTTTGACTTCCATTAGGTCACTAAGCTGAGAGCCAAGAACATTGGTTCCAGTTCTTGCACTAAGCATTGCTTAACAGTTCATGACTCTCTCTCCAGATAAGGACTTTACACAGCTTCTGCAAACACACACACAGAAAGAAAAAAAATAACTCCAGATCATGTCAGGCAGAATTGAAAATAGAACTCGGCTTTCTAATACGACAAAAGCAAATCTCATCCACTCAACCGTACAACCTTTCAAACCAATTATGCAAAATCTTTTCATTTGGCTATGCTGCCTGCTGCAACTATAGATTTGATAACACTTTTCACGCTATGGAGAGCACTTAAAACTGAGCTATTAGCACCCACTTCTATTCTCTCCCTTGCTATCCAGTGCCATGCTTCCACACTAGGGACAGGCAGTCAAGGAAAAGAGGACGAGAGGTAAAAGCACGTATTTCCCTTCTTCTTACCTAGGAACAAGTCTCAGCATGAACAAACCATTTTTCAGTATGACATACCATGGCAAAACTATTTCAATAATGCAACAACACTAGACTCAAAGCACATTTTATAAGACCTTTTCCATACTCTGTATGTGCAACCAACTAGGCTAAGAGCAATCTCTTTCTGATACAATTATTAACCTGATAGTATCGCTTTATACATTTTACCCCCTCTGTTGAATAGTTTTATGTCCAGTAGAACAGGAAATGTAAATTAAGACACATTATATAAAAGTATTGTTTCAACTTCAAAATGAGAGCATTCATGGTTAAATCAAAGTAGCTAGAGTATAGAGCAGTGGTTCCCAAACTGGGAGGCGTAGCTCCCAGGGGAGCTGCGGAAATCAGTCAGGGGAGCCGCAGAGTGCCATGGAATCCTCTCAGAATACAGTGCAATGCCAATTGGCAGGCATCAACATAATGTAATGCGGAGCAGCAGTCAACAGTAACCAATGGTCAAGGGAGCAGCAGGTCAAAAAAGTTTGGGAAACACTGGTATAGAGAATAATGAAAAGCCTTCTCGTATACCAAAGATATTTCGCATCCCATAATTATCCAGAATATCCGACTGCAGACTGCACTACAGGAACAGAAATCTGGATTTGCCACAGTTTGTTTTCATCACCTATCACCACAAAACATACAAGCCAACTTTTAAAACTTCCCATAAGGTTTAAAAGCATTTTGGTGTAAGAGGGAAACACCTAGGCATATGCACTGTTGGCAGTTTCCCTTGAAGAGGCTCCCACACCAGAAAGCTTTAAAAACTAAAATAGTCTTTAACTACTTTCACATAAAATATTCCCCCCCCCCAATTTTTTTTTTTTTGAAGGTTATCTGGCTTAGATCTGAAAGAGCACTTCCACAATCAAAAGCTGTTTCTGGCTTAATAGAAGAGGATCATGTGAGAGAAGTTATCCCAAATCTGGAGGAGTTCCTCCATTAGTGGCTTCACATGAACACACAAATTCATTGTCCAAATAACACATGTCCATACACATGTTGCTGAGAAGCATGTTTGCCAGAAAGTTCACATACTATGGCCATTATACATGTCAGCAGCTCTGTATGGCATGAAGAGCCTCATCATCAGTGTCCTACGTTCTGCCACATAATAGGGCTGCTTCCAAGCTGAGCAACTCCCCCAGCAATGCTGCTGCCATGCTCAAACTCAGGGTGGTCTCCATGTGGCTCCTACAACGCATGACAGTGTTTCTCAAACTGTGGGTCGGGACCCACTTGGTGGGTCACGACCTGATTTCTAGTGGGTCCCAGGAGATGGAAAGATCAGATAAGTAATTGCCACAAGACCTGAGGCTATTCAAAAATCAGATAGCTGCTAATTACCCTGCAAACACCTGAGCTCCTGCAGTTTGTAAGCTTGTGTAAATAAGCTTATTTACACCTTTCGGGGGGGCCTTAAGACGTTTTTATTTAGGACAGCTTTTGATGTCTGACATGGTGGGCTGACCTTTTAACCTTTTAACAAATGGCTTTTAACATATGTAAACTCAGGTGACCCACTGGGGTTGTTTATTTTAAATTGTTTTAATTAATTATTTTAATGTGTATATATGTATTTTAATGTGTTGTAAGCCGCCTTGAGTGCCCTCGGGAGAAAGGCGGGGTATAAATGCTTTAAATAAATAAATTAAATAAATATAGGGAGATAAATGTTTGAGCATCTCGTAAAGCTAGGTGGGTCCCGATAGAATGTAATTTTAAAAAGTTGGTCCCGGTGCTAAAACGTTTGAGAACCACTGACGTATGATAAACCCACTTTTTAAAATGACACTTTTTATTTGCAAAAATCTCAATCCATTTCTCGTAATGAGGCAGCCCTAATGAATAGCCTCAAGGCTCGAGGGGCTTAGTTCTGTGACCCAGCCTTCACATGCCCCCACTACCTGTCATTAACAGACTTGGGGGGGGGGAAACACACCAGAGAAAAAGACACTCAAACATTTATCTTCCTATATTTACACAAGCCTGTAAACGGCAGGAGCTCAGCTCTTTGCAGGACAATTAGCAGCTATCTGATTTCTGAATAGCCTCAGGGCTTGAAGCAATTACTTATCTGATCTTTCCATCGCCCATGTTTTCATTTGAGGCTCTGTGGGACCCACCAGAAATCAGGTCCCGACCCACAGTTTGAAAGACACTTAAATTTCTTAAAGTCTTTAAATTCCTACTGCTGCCTAATGTTTTTACCTCACTTCGGAACTCGATGCCTGTAGTGTTCCTTGCATGGAGACAATAAGCATTACGTGAATCTGATAGGATTTCAGATTTGTTGGTCTCAAACCCACAGAATAGGCAAACTGGAATCAGACCGTGCTAGAGTTAGTTGATCAACTGTTGACAATAACAAGTATTAAAAACTTATGAATAACCTTTGTTTAGCCTTGTTCTCAGCCACCCAAAGCCTAAAGATATGTAAGAAAATCAAACTGGCAGAGATGGCAATGTAAACAGAGCTCTCCGGTAAGGCCTCAAGCTGTTAAACAAAAACATTAAGTAATGACAAGGTTTAAGTAAGCTAAAATGTTTTAGTCAACGCTGTGATTCATAGCTGACTGGAATTCTCAAATCTGACAGGCAACCAGACAGACAATTCCATTTCTTTACTATCTGAAGCCTTCAGATAGCTATCCTCTTCTATCATCCATTTTGATGCCCTGTGAAAAAGACCTGTATGACCATTAGATGATCATCTTCCAATTAGTTTTCAAGTTATTTTTATTGTGGCTTTCCCCCTCCTTACTGGGTTTGAATGGTTAGAAAGGGAGGGGGAAATCATGCAAATGAAGTTAACATTGTAGCATCCATGCAGCATTTTTGTTCAAGTTTCAGAAATGTTTTAATCTCATGATTACCCAAAGAATACTGTTTTGACTAAGCCATGCACTGTGAATTTTTATGAAAACTAGTTGTAACTTTTTGTTTAGTTGACCTACTAGTATGAAGGGAAACCTATACATAAATGCAGTCAAGTGCTTAAAAATTAAACTGTGCTACAGATTTCCAACCAAGTGTAATGGCTACTTTACATGATCACCTACTGAGAAAAATGCAATGGTCCAATATTTTGGATGTTTTTTTCCCTTCAAATTTTAAAAAGATATTCAAACAGCAGTCAGGTTTTTAAAATAAAATTATCACCTCCTGCAGTGCTTTTGGAAAGTGCATCACTTAGATAAGGATGGTGTGCATTTCAAAGTCAAAGTACTCCTTTTATACAACTGCTTGTGTCAAGCATCATCTATCAGTTAGGCTTAAGACACACTTGGATCTGTCAGACACCCTAAGTGTTGGATGAGCATCCAGCTTCTACTTTTCATGCTATGGTGATAACCTGCTGTTTAACTGCAAAACAGCTTCTGAACAGCACTGAAAACAAAAGACAGCTGTTCGACATTAATCAGAAGCACAACACACACACACACACACACACACATAATGGTGGCAAGCACAACTCACAGTAAGTGTGTTTCAGCTACAATCTACACATTACAAAGAATGATGTGGCAAACTGAGGTGGCAGAATTTTGGACCATTCTACTTTAGACTGCAGTGAGTTATTATGCATGGAAAGCATTCTCAAAATACGACCCCAACCCCCTCCCAAGCCCCGGTAAGTTTAAAAAACATTTTCGGGTGCTTTTTCGGTGGCAGTGGCAATCCCAGATCCCCTTAAGGGGCAGAGGACAGTTAGTGGTTCCAATGGTGGGTCGCAACCCACCACTTTGAGAACCACTGTTTTAAGCTATCAACTCTTACCTGCCCCACTCAACTATTATTGTACACTGAGAAATTCGACCTTTCAAGAAGAATTTAGCAAATATTCATTTTACAGCTAGAAATGAAGCAGGACAGAGGAGGTCATTATTTCATGTCTTTTTCCACATAAAGAATAGTATACTCTCAATGCCAGATGTCTGCAAAAACAAAATGTCATAAGTGTTGTCTTCGTTCCTTACATCTCAAACATAATCCATCATTATTATTTTTCATGCAAAAGACTGTTGATTTGCATTTCCTCTTAATACAGAGAAACATGTGTTTCAGAACTCTCTCAACACACTGACTTCTGGTAATAAAAGTATACTCAGGAAGAATGTGGTAGCGCAACTAAAAACACACATTACTGTACCTGACCCTTATTCATTCCCAAGCCCTCTCTTTCAACCTCCCACCTTCCAAATAATTCAGTATATAATACAAATAAAAACCTCATGGAAACGATTAGAGAAGTGACCAACACCATGGAAACGCACTAAGGTTAAACATTATATGAAAGCTGATGCATAAGTGCCTGTATTAGGATAAATTCTAGAACTGAATTCTGTAACTGAATTGTATAAACCGAAGTGCTCATACATTAAATATACATATTCTAAAAAGTGAATGTTTTCAGAAAATATGTTTGTCTGTTTAAAAATCACTGACCCCCTTCCCCTGTAGTTACAAGGAGGGAAATTCAAATTCATTAGACACAAGCATATCAGTACAGCACATTTCACCTGTGCCTTGACAGTTTCTACAAATGAAGGAAAGTGAACACTGATTGAACTCTGGTCCTATTTGTGAACACCAACTCATTTACAAGCACATCAAAATGACCACTTTGACGGTCTTTGTAAAAAACAAATGTGACTAGCAAAAAACCTGGGTTTTTTTTTTCACAAAAAAGACCTATGAAACTAAAATTCCAAGATGCGAATCTATGCTGCCTCAAAGTCAATTTTTCTAAAATTCAAAGCAGTTTTTCAGATCTAAAAAACTACGTAGTTTTTTGTACACAACATCTAAGGTTCTATTACAAATTGAACTGGTAAATAAAATACTGTACACACCCTGACAGGAGAACTAGGTCTGTTTGGAAAGGTACTTTTATTGGGACACAAATACGTGATTCATTTTCAGTGCACCAAACAACTATTCATGAAAATGTAAGTCAAAGAAGTAGGTTTCTAAATACGTTCGTATGAGTAATGATGTGCTAACTGCCCCACCAAGCTTCCGATCTGTTCACTACCCTTTTGCCAATTCCCCCCAGATTCTATCTTGGATATCAAATTATAGATTCGATAAGAACAAAGTAATGTGAGCTACCCATTTGTTTAACATAGCTAACCCCAAGCTGTTTGTGCTTTTACAAGCTGTTAAGCTCTATCATTATATTAGAGTCTCCAAGAGCCCAAACCAAAGGGGGGGGGGTTACATCTTTGAGAAACTGTACACTCCTTGCTTTGTGGTTTGCCCTTTTGGGTTGGTTGCAATATGACCTTTGACACAACTTGGGGCTTAAGGTTAGAAAGCAAAGCTGTTCCAGCAGATTTTGAGGCCGGTGACAACGTACCAGCAGCCCCAAGACATAGTTACAAACGAAAGTCCACAGAGGAAATAATTGGGACTGGTCATGAAGCAGAATACAATGCTTTTACAGAAAGTTGTTTATAATTCTGGCACAAGAATAAAAACAAAATGTGGAACATAAGAACACCCAAGACAAAACAGTACTGTAATAGTAGGACAACTTGCAGTAAACATACTATTAATACACCATTGCCCACATCCTGACATGCACAGCAAGAGATCCCCTTTCTCCCCACCAGTAAGAGGACCCAATAGGAAAGGAGAGAAAATGAGCATGCACTATTGCCTCATCTCTCAAAGAGTGAATTGTGTAGCGAGGTACAGAGAGCGAAAGTGCAGTGAGTGTAAGAGTAGTGGGGAACAGGATTGCATGTATGAAGTATGTTGTTGCATCTACAGATTTGCAGCTAGGGGCCCTCAGTTCATGCACCAGCAAGGTAGCAAAATTTCCCCCTCTCGAAAGAGCACTCAAACATGCAAGGAGAACTCTGGGGAAGGAGAAAGTAACTTAGGAAAGTACCTTATTTAAGAGGAGCTACAGCTCAGTGGTAGAACACATGTTTTGCACGAGGAAGGATCCCAGGTTCAATGTCCGATATCTCTAGCTAGTGCAGAAAACAATTCCCTTCTGAAACCCTGGAGAGTCGTTACCAGCCAGGGTCAAGAATACTGAGCTAGATGGAGCGAGGTTCCAACTCAGTAGAAGAGATTCTTATGACAGCTAGATACACAGTATGTCACACAGAGGTGTGCATGCAGAGACAAACCCCAATCAGACTCTTGCATCTGTAGCTCCTGTAGTACAGAGATCTGTACACAACAACTTGTTTCCATTAGTAGATCACCCCTTGCTTTTGCATGTGTTTCAATTGTTATTTCCCCCCCCCCTTTTGTCATTAGCAGAATTTAATTTGTTTTCCTGTGAAAATATACTTTTTGGCCTCCTAAAAGCTTGTGGCGTTTTGAAGGAAAATGGGTGAATTTCAAAAAATAGGTTCAATAATTTTGCTTTTTATATTATAACATGAGAATAGTTAACCACTTTTTTGTTGACAGTAGTGCAGCTGGGAGTAGCACGGTAAGTGCTTCATGATGATACACGGAGGTGCAAAGTGACCCCTCCACTCACCATTGTAGCCAGTCTGGCAGCAAAGGCAACCCTCTGCCTACGCTACTGTTTGTTGGCTATTTGACAGTTCTGATGAAGTGAAGTTCTTTTAATACTGCTTAACATACCCAATGGATCAGGATTTTTATCACCCTTAGAATAAGAGACACAGAATATGTAAAACAATAGCATCTGGGTACAAAGGCTTGCACAACTATTTAAAATAATCAGTTGGATCAATAAGAGAGATAAATGTCACCCACTTGGTATTTCAGACTCCTAACAGTTATTTATCTTAATTTGACTTCACATGTATTGTTAGATATTCACTACAGTTACTTAAAAACACATACCGAATTGGAGGATTGAAATAAAAGTACATATCCTCCATTTTCTCACTAATCCACTATTCTCTTAAAAAGGTTTTCTCCAGCATACTTTGAGGGTCAACCACCATCTACATTTAAAGCAGCTACCACTACAGCAAAAAAGCAATACTGTACTACTGTATTGTATCTTGCTTGCGCTTCAGCTAGACCACACCTTATTTCTTTCAAAGCTCTCATAATAACAGAATGAAGAGTGGTGCATTAAGTGGAAGCAAAGCAAACAATGAGAAGAGAAGAAGATACTAAAGTATGGATGATTTTTATAAATTCTCAAGCACAAATGGATAGAGAGAAGAAAAGGTTAATTATAATTGACACTGTATAATTTTTATTGACGAGAATCTAGAGGCATGTACAAAGAAAGGTTACACTGAAGTCTAATAAAACATTACACGGGAATGCCTCTCTCTTATAAACAGAAGGAGGCTGCTATTGTTTTATAGCTGGCTAGGCAGCTGGCATTACACTTTGACCTCCAACTCTAACTCAGCAAGGAGCTCATTTATGACCTCAGTAGAATCAATCAATTAAATGAGATCATTCAGGAGAAAACCTCACAGACTGTTTGTCTTCTACCCGCAAACCTCCTCCCATTCCCAGACACATGGTGGCATGCAGGTCCACTAAAGCCACACAATCCCCTTGCCTTCCTAAACGCACCATTTTTCATGCATGTACATTTGATAGGTTCTTTCCTTCCAATTCAAAGCTGCTTTCAACAGACACGCGAGTGCGAGCTTTCTATTCTTGCCTTAGATTTGATTAATTTGTGGCATTCATGTGTCTACTTCTACTTAGACAATGGAAATAGACTGGCTTCAACTCCATCTACAAGCTATTTATGCTAGAAACATTCAGACAAAGTAGGGGAGGAAGGAGTTTCAGAGCAGTAGCTGGCTTAAGGGTGGAAATAAATAAACCAAGATTGGCACCAGTTACTTTTACCACTAATCATTAGTAAATGCACACACCAGACCTCGAAAGAACTATTATCAGTTATAGAACATTATATAGATGTTCTATTATCAAGGCCTTTGCTATGCACAGTACTGCAGTGGGAAAGTCTTTTAGACAAGGAAAAATAGCGAACTGACTATAGAGTCTCTCAATATGTCATGTATCTTCACGCTACGCAGACAGTATGAACAGGACGTACCCCAGGAAGTAGTCGGTCAGGCATACAAGCACAGCCCTATTGAGTGACTCCGGAAAGTCCTACATACAGTAGCTTCTCTGAGAATGGCACTGACCCTGAATAGTATGCTAGTAGGATGTATTGCTTCACGCTTGCTATAACCTTACAAAATCTGTATTGTTTTTACGTTATTATATTAATAAAATATATACAGAGAGAATGGCACTGACCCAATTCAAATGAGGAAACTATGGTTTCCTGGGTTGTGAACAAGCTTCTGTGAACCATTCATGAGCCTTTCCCCCTCTTTTGCATGCAACAGAAAGAGAAGTAGGAAAGATTTAACCATTTTGAAGTAAACTACAGCTCCACATTGCTTCCAAACTCAGGAACTGTAGTTTACTTCAAATCGCAATCAAGGAACAAACCAGAATCTGAAACCACAATTTGATCTTGGTTTGTATTTCCCTTAACTGTGGATTGAAGTAAATCAGAGTTGGCCAGTGAGGGATGTAATGGGGAGTTGTGGTTTACTGCAACTGAAAGTAAAAGTCTCTCCTGCATACAAAGGGGAAAGGGAAAACACAAACCTGCAGCCTTCAGACTTGTTCATATAGCAGGAAACCATGTTTTCCCAGTGTATCTGTATCACATGCCATGGGAAGCAACATTAGTCAGGGTTACTGACGTTTCCTATGATCTGTTCACTTTTCAAGTAAAGCCTACATGAGTCAATGCTATGACTGGACAAAGCAGGCAATCTGTTTCCCCACTGTTGGAATGCTCAGAATTCAAAACCTTAATGTGTGTTTGGCATGTTATGCAACCTACAGCAGAAGAATTAACTACAGTATTCTTTTAATTACCTACAGAAGTCGGAAACACAATAGACAAAGACATATGAACATTTAAAAATTCTAGAAAGGAACTACCATGGTCGTTGGAATGGACATCTTTCCTGTTTATATTTTATTGTTACATGCATGGAAAATATTTACTGAATTAAAAAGTATTGAATTGTTATCTCTACTTAGAGATAACTAGTTAGTTATATAGTTTTGTACATTTTCTGACTGTGGCTATGAGTTACAGTATTTCTTGTACAACTCTATAATACAACTCTTTCTTGTACAACTCTATCTTGGTCCTGACAGACCAAGATAATGACACCACCAAGATTATCCACAACCATCTTTTCTAGGGAACATTTTTAATTTCAGTTATCGCATTGGCAATATAGATTAAAATTAGCTAAAGATCATTTGGTTCTGCTGCTTTTGAATCTATGCAGTTTATTACTGCGTAATGTTCTTGAACGTGCAACTAAACAAACTTAGGGATTTCCCTTTTTGTGTAATAGTCACTTCACACAAGTTTCTAAACACACTCACATGCCCCTTCTGGCCACTGTTTTAAGACCCATACAACCATTATTTAAGGATTAAACATAAGTCTATTTCATGTGAAGGTAAAACTGTTGAATACCTCCACACCAGCAATCCTATAAACAACCAGGTTTGCTGGTTGTCTCCCCCCATCCCCAAAAAACCTGGATCAACAATCCTAGACAAAAATATTAAAATGAAACAATTGGCCCCAGGTTTGAAAACATTCAGTTCCAAGTTCTAACACTGGAAACAGAATATTTACTTATTTATGTGGACATTGCTATAATACCTCAAATATCTACTTTTGTTGCTGCAGCAGCAGCAGCTAAACAATATCGGACATGTTCTAAAATGTTACTCTGATAGATTGTTTTCATGATCAGAACAGAAATGAGTTATTTTATTAAACGTACTTTTTTAGTAATTGTTCTCAATTGATTGAATTTCTTTTCTTTTTTTCTGTTCTTGTCATGACCTATAGTTTCAGCAATACAATTTGATTTGTTCAAATATACTGACTTACAGTTTGACTGAATATGTTCTTTTGAAAATATGAATGTTGACTATGTTTACCCACAATGGACACACTTTTGGTCTGCAAGCCTTATCTGTGTACTTCATCAGCTAAAACAGGTTACAGATTTAAATCTCGCATGTTTCCCCTTATTAAAAAGGTGCGGCTGAAAACAAGCCTTAGGAATATTGACAAGCCACCACTATGCAACTTAATAAGATGTGGAGGCTTCGTTGTCCTTGTGCTTTGTTTGGTGTAAAAGATAGGAGACATCAGGAAACTAATGGCTAGCTATGGGTACAAAGTTTCCTTAGATGGAAAAGCTTAAGTTTCTAACAAGAAGGCCTTCTAATGATGAGCAGAGCTCTATCACATTTTAGAAAGCTATCTTGCTTTACATTTCCTTCAACATCCTTAAAAGACCAAACAAATCAATTAAAATAGATATAAAAAGTTGGCAGTCTTCTTTCAAACAACAGGAAGGTATACCTTAGCCCCACTGAGATATAGGCTAATTATACCACCAAATGCTTGAAATCGTTTCAATGGGACTTAAACATACCTAACATTCTCTGGACTGCACCCAAAATACAGTATATAAGCTGTGTTTAAGAGAGAATGTTGTTGGCTCTCAATTCAGTCATAGAACAAGTGTCATAGCCATCACTAAACACACACACACACACGCGCGCACGCGCACACACACACACACACGCGCGCGCACGCGCACACACACACACACACGCACACGCGCGCGCACGCGCGCACACACACACACACGCACACACACACACACACACACACACTTTACAACTAATGTAGCAGTCCAACAGACCCATCCTATTATGAAAATATAGTCCTAGAATACTTGTGTGCTTTTTAAAAAAATAAAATAAAACTGAACGTTTTCTTGAATCAGCAATAACAAGCATGCTGTTCAAATGGGATGTGAAAGTTTGCCACCCCTACTAATGGAGCTATTAAAAATAGAAAGTGCACCATTATCAACACAGACACCCAACCTTACCCCATGGGCAGTATTCACAGCCAAAATTTCCTAGCTTAGAGGTCATTAATACATTCCTGGTCCGTGTCCAAATAGATTCAAGACGTTAATTTGGAAACAATGAAGTTTTCAATGGCAGTAGGGACAGAATATACATAAACATGAGAGGCACATATAGCAGTTAGCTCAAAAACAGCATCTATTGTAAAAGTAGCAACATTTGCAAAAAAGCAAATTTGTAGCTAGGAAAACATCAAATTAAAATTAAAGCTTTATTTAGTTAAATATTTTGTCAGCTTCAGCTCTTTTGATATATTCTAAAGTAACTGAGAAAAGGTTGGTTTTATCCAAGTGTTTCATTAATGTGTCATTGAGGAGTCAAGTCACACACACACACACACACACACACCCTTCCTCCTTGGATCTCCAAGTCATCAAGTGGAAGGGAAATGGAGAAAGCAGTAGCGGGTCTTATTAAGAACTGTTCAAAATGACTTGTGCATGAGGCTTCATCACAAGCTCCACAGCCTGTGGAGAAACTTCTGTTTACATCAGCAAGAGTGGGAAATTCTCCAGCAGTCCAAAGCACATAATCCAACCAAGGAACAGAGTGCATTGGAACTCACTGGGTCAGACTTTCAAGCCAAGGCTCTTGCTGATATAACACACTGTGATTACAAGCTCTCATCACACAACCGGTGAACTTTCGTTGTGCAGATACTTTGCTGTCTTGGTAAAGCAAAATATTGCCTTCTACACCCACTATGATGGGTGGGGGAGAGAAGAGGGGGGGAGTACAGTGCATAGTCTCCAAGAAGTCTGTGGTGGTGTTGTTTTAATTTTTTTGTTTTAATTAATTGCCAAGTTATGTGTTACCTAAAAGCAGCACATAAACCAGGGAGTATCCTCCAGGCTACAAAAGTAAGCTTGAGCAATAATTCAGTGGAACTTTCCTGATCAAAGTGCTAACACCTTTCGTAACCTCACTTCCGCAGGGAGACAATGTGAAGCACTAACGCTGACAAGAGGACTCAGAGCATTCTTCCTATAGAGTGAAACAGGTTTGCCTTATTCCTAAGAGATGAAAGATTTGACATTCTTTTGCAGCTACAGAATGCAACTAGGGAATATTCCCATCTGGTAACATGTTCAAGGTCCCTAAAGAATTCCCCCCTTTTTTTCTTGCCTTACTGAATATCTTGGGGGGGGGGGAGTCTTCTATGGGAGAGGATGCATCAGACAGCATTCCACTGAAAGGCATTTTAAAGAGACATAGCCGACTGGTGTTGCAAAGATTGCACAACGTTCCGGTTTTACTATCAACCGACTGTTACGCAGCCACAGAAGTAAAGCAATATGGCTGTGCCTACTTCTTTTGGAGGTGGGAAGACTAACTGAAAATGTTTTACTGGCAGCTGTTTGATATAACAGAAAGGATAGGAGCGTACAAATAGTCTGCAAGAGGCTTCTTGTTCTTTCATGGTATTATATTCATATGATACCTGACTTTAACTGGCAATGGCGCCCCCTGCTGGCTTCTACTCTGAACGTCTCTCTTTCTGTTCTGCAAACATTGATATTTTCCATGCTGAATCGAAACCACCGGATCACAAATCAGCGTTAATTCAATTATTTGCCAATGGCTGCATCACACATTTCCCAGATATTACACATCAACTGTGTTCACTTCGCATATATCAACCAACACATGCAACAGATACAGTCATGTCAATGCTGGTGAACGTTGTGAGAACTACTCTGTTTAATTGGGGGGGGGGGGTTTCACAACATGTGCTCAAAACAAAAATAGACATATGGATGCTCTCCACACAAGACATTGCACATTCAGAATAAACTGAATTTCCTATGTAGAAGCAATATCTGTGAGAAAATGTTTGTCTGCAAAGTGGATCTAAGTCATTTAAAAAACAAACAGAAATAATAGCAAGTAGCTGGAATGGCTTCACACGCATGCACACATGCACACACATGGAGACAAAGCATAAGGGAGAACATTAACCTGACCACTCTTTCGTACTGCAGAGGTATAAAGTAGGGGAAAGGGAAATAGACATGATACTAGCTTCATAGCAATGACTGGTTTTCCAAGCGCATTCTATGCACTTGTCCTGAAAACCACAAACAAAAACAGAAAAGGATGCATGCCGGTGTTCAGTGTCCCGTCACTGTAAAATGTATGGAATAATGGACTCCATTATTGTGCACTGCTTCTGAACATTATAAAGAGAAACAATGCACACCTTTATAACTGATGCAGTATGCATTTATTTGTTACAAAATCTCTCATGAAAATCAGAAAAGGTTGGGCATTAAAGCCAAGGAGGCATACAGTTGGGTTTCTTATTTTGCAAAGAAGCATTTGTCATAAAGAGCTTTGAGGTCTCCAATGTACAACACTCTCTCACACACGTAAACCAAACGAAAACCTTTCTGAAATCCAGGAGACTCCCTTCTGAAAGCATTTACTTAAGATTAGGGTGTAAATGTTTTAACAAGCTGTCTATAGTTATAGAAAATATAAAGTTAAGGTCAGCTTTGAAGAGCTGCTTTCCTCATATGCTTATGTACAGGCAACTCAGTCATCGATTTCTACAGAAGCTAGGACCAGGGGGGTAGAACTGCTATTTCACAAAATTACACTGATATTACATAGCAACAACTTTCTACCTCATCCAAACAACTCCCTTTTCAATCGCTGCTGCTGCTGTAGTATCTCAGGGGTCTGACAGAAAATACTGTGTAACACAAGCAGTGAGATTGTCTGAAAGCACATTCCCACCATCATCAATTGGAAACGCTTACTTAAGGAAAACTGCTGCTAATATGTTCCAGTCAGCTACGTCCCTAAGATGACAGAGCCCCAGTGTAAAAACTATGCATCGCTTAACCTGATGGCAGAGGCTTTGATCGTCCTTCAGGACCATTCATTCCTTCTTCTTGTTGCCCAATAAACCATTCCATAGTTTCCTGAGCTAACTCCCTGCCTTGTTAGTCACAGTGAGACAAACGAGCCACCACTCTTAAGCTGTACAAACACCTCTAAAATTTCGTCTGCCTGTTTCCATCTAAACCCAATATGCAGCAGAGGATAAAAAGGACTTCTAGGAGGGAGCAGAGAAACAGAGTGAAGAAATCAAGGGGTTGTCCGATATATATAAGGACCTCTTTTTCTGGTGCACGGTATCAAGACACAGTTGCAACACCATCCCCAGATGCACAGCAAGGACAACACATGTCATCACCAAACTTCCAAGTTTCCAAGCTCCGTGTTGTGCAGAGCTTGGTTTGGAGATGCGTAATCAGGCAGCTTATAGGGAAATACTGGTTTTCTGACCTCTTAAGCATGTCCTAAGGAAGAGGAGGAGGTCACAAGAAACAGCTTTATGCCATGCTAGGGACTAAAGAACGGTTCCTAGCAAATTACATTGGAAATATGTTATCATAAATACTTGAAAATATCACATTTACTCATCCTAGAATAAAATCCTCATTGAAGACTAAATAATGAAGGCGATAACATCCAAAGAAACAAAGAGGGAGAAACTAGCCAAATGAGTACATTAAGTAGGCAATCCTACTAAGACACCATTTAATTTGGACAGTCTCACTGTTTTAAGGCTCAAAGTGTATTCTACAACAAGAAGCCCAAATACAGTCCTTGATGTATGTTGTTGCACTACTTGGCTGTTAAACCTTGTATCAAAAAGTTTAAACCAATTCATACTATTCAAATACACATTTGTTAATATCGTTTCTAGCTGGTTAGTAGTTAACTCCCTCTATCCCACCAGTTAAGGCCAGCGGGTTAAACCGCTGAACCATAAGCTGTCAATCGAAAGGTCGGCAGTTCGATTCCCGCAACTGAGTGAGTGCTCGTTGCTCTTCGGCTTTGAAATGGAGATGAGCACCACACCCTAGAGTCGGAAACGAATGGACTTAATTGTCAGGGGATACCTTTACCTTTTTATCCCACCAGTTAACACAGGATGGTGTAGTGGTTTGGGAGTCGGACTTAGACCTGGAAGATCCAGGTTCAAATCCCCGCTCAGCCACGAAGCTTCCTGGGTGACCTCGGGGCAGTCACTATCTCTCAGCCCCACCTACCTCACAGGGTTGTTGTGAGGACAAAAGGAGGGGAGGAAATATGTACACCACTCTGAGTTCCTTGGAGGAAGGGCGGCATAAAAATGTGAAAAATAAATAAATGAATAGCAAGACAAAATTAGCCAAGACAAAAATGCCACATTAATTCAATTAGGTTGCTTAATATTCTATAAAGCCTAATTTCTTCATTGCTCCCATATCTAATGCTGGCATCCTTCAGTAGTTTGCAGTGCTAAGTTTACATATGTGACAGGTCATTTCACTGCACAGAATCGTTGTATAAAGGCTCCGTTCAAGTTAATTAGCTACAAAGAGTAACTTCAAAAAAAGCTTCTCCAATTTAAGGTGACTCCTAGTCAACAGCACTGTATAAAAAGACAAATTATTTCTCAAGCAGATGACAACCATTTATTATCAGTCAATATAGTCTGTTTTAGAAAACCAAACACACAGGACCATTCACATTCACACACACACACACACACACACACACACACACACACACACACACACACACACACCCCACCACCACAAATAAGGCTGATAAATGAAAACCACCTTCATTGGGTTTAAGCTAATACGCCATTAATATGAAAAGAATTTGACAGTTTACATAAGGGATGTGACCTGGTGCCAACAACCTCTGGCTTCTCCATTTTCCAGATGGAAGGAGATTAGTTTAAAGCCTTTATTCTCATAAGAAGATTTTCCCCCCATGGAAAAACTATAAAGGACAATTCTGTTCCAAACTTCAAGTCTCCTTCACAAATGTCTACTCAATTCTGGTCCCTTACTAATGCCTATTAAAAGAAGCTCTTGGGCCTGAAACTGTTGGGGGGGGGGGGAAGAGTAATGCAAACTCTAATCTAATGCCTGCCTTTAAAGATCTATTGACAAAAGTAGTGGGGAGAGTTTGGACCAATGTTAACTTAAAGAAAAAGGTTGGCGAATTTCAATTGTGAATGTGAACGCCTGCTTGAGTTTGATCTTGACAGGCTTAAGGCAGGAAAAAGTTAAGCCTACTTGCATATTAAAAATGCATTAATTTTAAATTCAGTACGTACTATTTCTCTCACTTTGATTTATAAGCATCACGGAAAGACTTTGAAGGACATCCCTGTTTAAAATGGTAAAAAGCCACAGCACAGGACACTGTCTCTTCTTTGAAAACGTTAATATGAAAAATTGTCCCTTGAGAAAGCATGAAGCCATTTCCCATTAATCCTTAATACTCAGCAAAATGGGAAACTGAAGTATTTCATTACTCTGTACACTGGGTAGTTAAAGTGGGACATCTGTTGAAAAGCTTCGCTATGGCATTAAGAAATTCATAACTAATAAATCTAATTAAACAAGACAAAAAATACACTAAGATTTTCATTGTCACATGGTTGTTAAAGACACCTATGAATTCTTCACTTTAAGGCCACCATGGCAATACATGCAGCCATAAGGGGCAACTTCTTTCTCCATGGACACGTCAGTTCAAACATCACAGAAATTATGCAAAACATATTGAAGGATGTTCAAATATATACTTGAACAGCTCCCATTTGTTTCAATGTAGTACAGTATTTGCAAAGACACTCTCAATTAATCATACGTTTTATGTCTTATCTTGCATAAATCTAGTCATCCCTTAAGACAATTCACCCACTGAATGCACACTGGTTCAAGAAATGCTGGACCATCGTGAAATACTAGTCCAAAAGCAAGGTCTTCCGAAGTCCAAGTTACTTGAATGAAAGCCAAAAAAAAGAGTTATATTTAATCTGCTGTGAGAGCAACACAATTGCTAATTTAATCTTCTTTTAATACACCCCTCACCCTCAGAACAACCTTCCTAGAAAACACAATTTTTTCATTCCCCAATTTATAAATGGAAAGATAAGTGTACTCTAAATTCCTAAACAATAAATGTGTTCTTCCAATACAGTTATAGCAATCCAATAACAAATTTAGAAAACTGTTTAAGGAAATTAATCTTAATACAGTATTACATCATAGTACCAAAATTTCCTTAATTGGTACAGTGCGCTTTGACAAGTGATCACTTTTTATGAGTCAAAATCTCCAGTTTTATTCATCAAATTAATTTGGAGGCATGCCAAACATCTGGGGGTAACACAATGATTAGGAATTTGAAATCACTCTTTACTGCAAACATGTCCTTACAGGAGAATAGGACTTTTGTTAATTTCTTGTTATTTCTGAATCAGTCTCACTGGCTACCACTTCATGTCTAATAAGAAAAGGTAAGCAATTCAGTTTGATGTTGTTCTAAAATGTGTAAATATATTTTCCTTTTCTAAAGTGGAACAAAGTTTCAAGGTGATACTGCTCGTGCCTAACAGGTGGAATCATTTTAAAACAACCTAAAAAGCGCAAACATGCATACACCACATCGCTGAGCTAGCCACTTGCCCAGGCTTGGTTTGATTTTGCTTCCCATCAGGCATGGTTCTACACATACAAATGGTATAAGGAAATCACCTGGACGTTCCAATGGTTGCACTACGTAATACGATTTTTGGCCACTTGCATAATGCAGTGTCACATCACAACAGTGGCATCAAGATGACAAGTGTGAACAAAGCTTTCTTGCAAATGACAGCAGACTTAACACTCATAGCTGCACATATTTCTAATTCATCAGGATCACTCAACAGCCCAGCTGGAGGTTTCCCCTATTGCTCCCTAACAAACCATCACTATGCCTGTGCTTCCTTTGTGAACTACATTTTTAAGAAGGGTTGGTGATATTTTTTCAGCAAGAGAGAACATATCTCAGGACAGCCCTTGAAACAATATGGTTGCATTTTAGTCCAAAAGGATTAGTAAATTTTCTTGGGGCGACAAAATATCCAGGGTTGCACTTACCTATAGTAAGCTAGGACAATTTTTTTCTTGGGCAGTCAGAAGTCAGGACCTCTTTACTCAAGACACCATTGAAAATAGTATTTGAGAACACACACACACACACACACACAAACGAGAGAGAGAGAGAGAGAGAGAGAGAGAGAGAGAACACGAACCTATTGCAAGGAGAGAGAGAGAGAGAGAGAGAAACATGAACCTATTGCAAGGACATCCTAAGGCCGTCTATGAAAACTATGCCTTGTTTGTGCTCAGGGAAGACGCTGTAGTGCAAACTGCTTTCTTTGCACAAATGGACAAAAGGTCCTTTCCCCCCACCAACCAAACACCTGATATTTTGCTATTTATTGCTATAGGTTTTCTTCTTCCTCTGCCACACACAAACTTTTTAAAAGAAAAATTCTTAGGTTGCAATGACTACAGTGCACAAAAATAACCTTAACTCTCCACCTAACTGCAATAGCCAATTATGGAAACTAGGTATCATGATTTATATAACCATAGCCACCTTCAGGGGGAAGGATAACTATCAGTTTAAAATTATGAAAAATTTTAAATGCAAGATGGGGGGGAGATATATTTCATGAGGAAAGTAAGGCAGTGAAGAGCGTACACCCACCGAGGGGGGGCTGCCGACACGACACCCCCCACGTGACAGCACAAGTCACACCCCCTGGGGCCGTGATGTAATTTTCTCGTGCGGCGGCGCTGCTTCAATCAACAACAACCCCCCACCGACCGGCCCCAGGGCGGGCGGAAAGGCCCAACGCCTTTCCAGCGCCAGACGAGGAAGGGACGCATCCAGGAGGCAAGTACACCCCCCTCCACCACCACATGTGCTTGGGGCCCACGGCCCCCCCGCCCCTACCCCAACGATGCTACTGAAGAAAGAATTCAGGAAGGGGGAAAAATCCTAATAGTTCATTGACTCTGTACAAGAATGCATGCCAAGAACAATATGCCATTCCAGTTATTTTCTGCTCATTGGTTAAGTAATATTAAGATAAGCCTTGATGGAATTTCAGACAAGGTAATATTACAAAGAAGAAGAGATTCTAAATCCTACTAATTCTATAGCAGAATTTCTGAATAGCTATTTGAACTACAAGAATGTACAGACCAGTCCACGAGGCAAATTATTCCAGTGAAGTGGATTCCATGCAATTCTGGTAATTTTAATCATGCCAGCACATCTTTTCCCATGTTCCATAGATGTAGCCATGTTAGTCTGCAACCATGAAAAGAGAATTTCGCGCATACAAGACAAGGGGCAGATTCTGACTACTGCTGACACCATCAGGAACTCCCTCCATGAAAAGAAGCTTGCTCCATTAATGGAAGGAGCATTTTGTGAAATGATTTTTTTTAAGAAATGGAAGGAGTGTTCTGCTTACCGAAGGGATCTTTACACAAGGGGAACCTTCCTTCCATTCATGGAGGGAGCTCCTGATGACAGAAACTCCTTAGATAGCATCCTGACTAGTAAGAACACATACAACTTTTCTAAATATGAATTCTAAAGAAACACAGTGACTCAATTCAATTAAAACTGTACTGTATAAAATCTGCTTATCAATTCTAATTCAACCATTTCACATTGGAGTATTTCTCTGAAGTATTTTTGTTGAAGCAAGATGGTCAGCAGCAGAGCATCCTGAGATACTGAAAAGTTCTCCTACCAGTATCTGAATATGGATATTTCTAATAGTAGATTTGTGCCCATTTCGATATTTGCACAGAGATTGACCTGCTGTCTACGTAGAGAGCAGAAACATATTATTGGCAGGTGATGGCTTGTATCACATTAAAGATGCAATCCTGGGGCTCTATGGAACGGCGGAGCGAGACCGGCCTCCCTCACTCTGTCACAGGACCAAGGACGCAGCCGCCGGAGGAAGGTAAGCTCTCCCGCTGGCGGTCACGTGGGCGGTCCAGCGGGTGAGGGAGGGGGCTATTGGACTAGCCGGCCCGGGAGGGGGCAGAGATGGCTCCCGCCATATCCCTGTCCTTGCCGGGCTGGCTAGGCCGTTACACGGCCTCCTCCGGCTTCTGCCAGCTATTTAGCTGGCGGAAATCCAAGGAGGTCCATCGGGCTGGCTCCGTTTTACACTCGGGGAAGGGGACGAGCATCCCCTTCCCCGAGTAGACCTCCGGCCCGCCATCTGACGGGAAGCCTCAGGCTCAGGCAGGCGGCACTGGGCTGCTGGCCGGATCCTTACACAGGTTTGTGCGGTAAGAGTATGAGTAGGTGTACAAGCCACTAATATTTTATTTGTTACAGATCTTTCTATTTCATTCTATTAGTTCAAAGAGAAGTTCACAACTGAAAACAATTCTGTTTGTATGATATGGCCAATGTTATTGGGGGTCTGTAATAGTGTTGTCAGAGTAAATATAGAGACAATCTTGGCATCTGAGTTTGCTGGCAAGTCGCCATTTTAG
This sequence comes from Plestiodon gilberti rubricaudatus, assembly GCA_026170595.1. Classification (NCBI taxonomy): domain Eukaryota; kingdom Metazoa; phylum Chordata; class Lepidosauria; order Squamata; family Scincidae; genus Plestiodon; species Plestiodon gilberti. Next base: position 48,060,549 of record JANXHW010000002.1, read on the forward strand.
ATTTAGATTTTAAACTGTGTTCAAGCCAGAAGAAGCCTACCACCAAAGGCCTGTGAGAGAGAAATGTCATTGTCCAGGAAGGACTACAGATCATTGATGATATATTGAAGTATGTTGATGGCAAGTGGTGATGTGTCACTTTTTTCTTCGGGTTCTTTCCTGTAGTAGGCAACTCTTAAGCACCAGTTGAACCTTGTCAATCAGTTTCTTCACTTCACTGATCATGCAGTTTTAAGAATGTCTGATGTAAATCCTTCAGGTGAGTCCGTGTCTGAGAAACAGGAACAAACATGTTCATTGTTTATTATTTGAGCTGGCATCAGTTTAAATGCCAAAACTGTGTCAAGTCGCTTCATATCAATGGCTTGCTGCATGGAACTGCCTCACACTGTTTTCAAGCATCCATTCATGAGGCACATCTTAACTATGAATCAGACTAAAAGAGTCCAGACCTTGAAAAAAAAAATCATGTTTGTGTGGATAGAACTACCAAGAGAGATAATGAACTCTCGGAACAGCTTCATCTGCTAGACTTATGGCATGAGAATGAACGTCATAAGGAAAAAAATCAAAGCACTTCTCTGCTTACAAATGAAAATATCAAACCATGATGTGCACCAGGTTTATCTAAGGATAGATGTTCCTCTGTTTGCAGACATGCTCACTTGAGTCTCATACTTGAAGCATTTGCATTTTGAATAATACACATAATACATTTCATGATGTTCTGTTGGTTTTAATCTCTCCTTTAAAAAACAAGGCTTAAAAATATATTGGTAACCAAAATAAATGATGCACAACTGGTGACCAGCCAAACCCAGTCAAACAACCTAAAATTTATTTACAGTATTGTGGCCTGCCAAGTGTTTTATCCTCCCATCCATCATCCGGGTATTTTTTTAGTTCCAAGTTGGATCAACAACATGAGGTTTATGAAATCCCTAAGTGAGCTGAAGGATATTCTAGACCAGCATTTCTCAAAGTTCTTCCCGCAAGATGGGGAGAATTTTGAGTGTTTGTGGGGAAGGGCCAGCAGCGGCGACGATCCAGGGGATCGCGACCGCCGAAACTGTCGTTGCTGCATTTACCGGGGCTTGGAGAAGCTTCAATGAGGCCTGCACGAGGCTCTGCAGGCCTCCCCGATCTTCGGGTCGCCACAAAATGGCAATTTTCAGGTGCTTCCAGTTTTTGCGAAAATCAGCAAAAAAATTCCTTGTCACTGCCAAAAAGAAAAATTAATTTTTGTATGATACCATTGAGATACCACCTTGAAATTTTGACTGATTGGCTACAAGACATATACCTTTGTGTGTGTGTGTGTTTGAAATTTTTTAAAAATCCCATTTTTTCAAATATTCAAAATAAATATTTGAATATTTTTGAATTTCTTGAAAACTTACAATTTTGTCATGTTGTATATCAAATGAAAGCCCCCTTCATGGTTTTTGTGTAAATGGCACTTGAAGGTATGGTGACAAGTGAATTTTGGCGTTTTTAGGCAATTTTGAAAATTCAATATCTCAAAAATGGGTGGACAAAAAAATCTGGAAAAAATAATTTTTAAACATCTCATGGTAAGGTACAAATGTACCAAAAATGACCAAAATCCATGACATCATGGAGCGAGTGTGTAAATAATCCATACTTGGTTCTCCTCATCCTTTAGGTCACATCTTAATATAGGGATACATATAGGGACAGATTGACTTATCACCTTCAAAATGCAGCCTGAAAGTACGTAGAGAAGTAGTATACAATTATCCAGAAATAAATGAACTGTAAACATACATCAATACTGGTTATCATATGACATAAAACAAACATGGTCAGGAGGTCAGGCAGGGATGCTGGATTCACTGATCTATTTCACACTATCCTAAGCCAGAACAGCTATATGATAGGACAGAGTAAAAGAGATGAGCCTCATAACTTCTCCAAAAAAGAATGCATTATATTTATCAGCAGCCTGTTCCTGAGCAAACCAATGCAAGCTCAATTGACTTCAATTGGCCTTGGAAGGCTATAAAAACTTGTGCTGGCTGTGAGAGTGCTCACTGGCACTGCGAACTCATAGGCTGACTTGAGAAAATATGGAAACCTTCAAGTTACACTTTGGTGTTCAGACAATTCTATGAAGCAGACGTACCTTCTGTTACACAAAACGTTCACTCCTGGAGCCAAAAGCCCAAGTAGTAACAGCAGCAAGTCGTGGCTGTAAATATTTAAGACAGTGGAGTCTTAACTACTGCATTACTGTATTTTTCGCTCCATAAGACGCACTTCCCCCCCAAAAAAAAATAGGGGGGAATGAGTGTGCGTCTTATGGACCAAATGTTAAACGAGCAATCTTACCGGGGCTTGTGGGGGCTTCGGGGAGGCCTGCGCGACCCTCTGCAGGCCTCCCCGACCTTCAGTTCGGCAATAAACTGCTATTTTCGGCCATTTCCGGTTTTCTGAAAACCGGAAATGGCCGAAAATAGCCATTTATCGCCAAACTGAAGATCGGGGAGGCCTGCAGAGGGTCGCGCAGGCCTCCCTGAAGCCCGCACAAGCCCTGATAAGTTACAAATATTTTTCCCGTTTTTAGCTCCATAAAACACATGCGTTCTATGGTCCGCTGCGTCTTATGGAGCGAGAAATACAGTTTTTGCCAACATGACAAGATACCTGGGCTGTAATTGAAGAAAATGCTATTGTACTACCCTTGAGGAAAATGTGCGCTATAGCTGGAGCACTCACCTTTGGCCTATTATCCAAGATGTAGATCCTGTTAAAGTAGTCCTGTTAAAGTAGATCCTGTTAAAGTCAATAATTATTCATTCAAGTTCCAAAAGCCAATAATGCTAACACATATTTAGGTCACAGCTCACTATGCCTACATCTTCATCCTTAGTACATATACCTTCCAGGAAGTGTTCAGTCTTGAAAGTGGTAATCACACTGATGGTTGGCCATTTTGTCTCTGGTGCCCTTGATCACTGCTTTATAACTGCATTGGCAAAGGATTAGCAAAAGTAATCCTACACAGAAACCTATAGATCATTAGGTAAAACAAGTGAGTGTCACTGATGATGACCTATTATTCTCTGGATTAAGTACCAGAAAGTATTACCGAATGTTTTAAGAGCCAGCATTCAATATTTAGAAGACCTCTCTACAGAATTGAGAAAATGTTAACAATTCGTACGCACCAGCATCACATTTTAGGAATCCAAGTCACTAGGGCTAGAAAAATTCAAGGTATCTATTGTAGAATGAAGATCAGTGTCTTCACAGCTTTGAGAAACGACCAGCTAGTCTCTTGCCTTGCTGCTTGGAGAATAACCAAATCAGTAAAATAAATAAAGATGTATTCAATCCACGGGGATATATATAGTCCGGCTTCTATATAGTCCGGCTTGTCTCCTTAGATCATCAGAGAAGGCCCTTTTGCGGGTGCCGTCACCCAAGGAGGTGCGAGGGGCGGCGGCCAGAAACAGGGCCTTCTCAATAGTGGCACCAACCTTATGGAATTCCCTCCCCTTTGACTTACGAACTGCTCCCTCTCTGGACACTTTCCGGCGAGGCCTAAAAACCTTCTTGTTTAAAGAAGCCTTCTGAGCCCCTGCCTTTTTTAACATCTTGCTGGTACAGGTGGGGGTGCTGCTGTTTTTATGCTCCTACTTTGATTGTAGCCATGATCCTTTTAATTGTTTTTAGACACTGTTTTTATTAATTTTCATTCATTGTTTTTACTGTTTTAAAATGGGATATTTTTGTATTGTATTTTTTTTCTGTGTTGTAAGCCGCCTTGGGTCCCTTCGGGGAGAAAGGCGGGATAAAAATACTGTAAATAAATAAATAAATAAATAAATAAATAAATAAATAAATAAAGGGTCTAAACGTAATAGTCGCCAGTCTTGTGGTATCGATCGCAACCAGGCAAACTACTATATGCAGCGAAGTTAACCAAAGCCAGACATATTGGGAGAGCTAGACAATTTTATGCATGGAGGGAAAGCAACTAAAAATGACCCTCTTCTTTGGCTCTGCTGAAGTCTCAAATACACATATGGGGCTTGGCTATGAATTAGACAAGCAAATGAAAAACACAATTTCAGAGGAAAGCTAGGAAGAAAAATGGCTTGCTACTTACATGGTCAGCAAAGCCTCAAAAAAAAGTCAGAGACCACTTTTATGATGTCAGAATCTGTAGCATATCACACGGGTTGTGAGTTCATCACACTGTATTTAAACTTATGGAATAATCAAGAAGCAGGAAACGTTACTAGACACACAAAAAACATTTTTACATCCAGTATAAAATGACCTCATGCAGATTTTCCTTTTCTTGAATTGATGTTCAAATTCTCCTTAATATTCATTTTCCCCCTAGCCGGTTACACTGTACTGACACTAATCTGCCTTGAAATTGGCTGATTCTGTTCAAACCATGTTTACTGTAGAGCCAAGTTTCATCTGGTTGTCTTTGCTCCAAAACTAGTGTATGCTATATGGCAGGAATTGTTATTAAAAACTATATATTATGTGCACTCACTTTAAAAGAGCGCCTCAGCTTGCAAAGATAACTGTATTATATCTGTTTTCCATTTCCTCAGTCATGGAAAGAGATAGGTGGTAGTTAAGAATGGAAATTGGTTCCCAAATATATTAGACTCCATAAAAGCTATTTAGCAACTGTTAGCATCAAGAATAAGACATAAACAGTATAATGAGACAGGGTGAGGCAGGATGAAGTAGGGAGTGGAAGACAAATTCACATTATCATGCTGAGCATTAGTCACAAGGATGGAGAAACAAAGGTTTCACACAAACATCAATTACGTCTGGTAATTTAGTTGCTTCTTACTATTGAGCAGGTGCTTTGGCTCCAAAACAAGAGCAGGAACTCTTTAACACTACTTTGCTTTCTAATGATACAAATATCATTTGATCAGCCAACTATGAATTAGCATACTTCCCCTTACACAGGAAAAAAAAATCCCCATTTTTATCAGATTAAGGGCCCAATCCTATCCAACTTTCCAGTGCCAATGTAGCCATGCCAATGGAGTGTACACTACATCCTGAGAGGGGGGGGGGCAGTCATGGAAGTCTTCTCAAGGTAAGGGAATGCTTGTTCCCTTCCTTGGGGTCTGCATTGTGGCTGCATTGGCACTGGAAAGTTGGATAGGATTGAGCCTTAAGAAACCTAAAGCCATGTGAGGAGTATGAAGAATTGAAGCTGTGAGAAGTATGAAGAATTGAAGCTATAAATGTATCTAAATTCGATATATAAAATCTGCCATAATACTGCAGTATATAAAATCTGACATAATACACCTCTAACAGCCCAATCCTGTGTAACTCTTGCACCGGTGTAACAGTAGATCCACCGGTGTAGGTGCACTTATGCCAGTGTAACTTGCTGTACGCCAAAGGATGCAAGACAGACACTGGCGTAACCCCCCTCGTACGCCACACATGTGCAGTTCGGACGTGGAACTGAAGCCACTGCAACTCCGTCGGCACAGGGGGCATTCTGGGGCCGTTTGGATGCCCCCAGAATGCCGCCTGCACCTGCGGAGTTGCGCTGGTGCAGGTCCCGCATCCAAACTGCATCCGAGGGGGGTTATACTGGTGTCCTGCGTCTGTCAGCGTACAGCAAGTTACACTGGCATAAGTGCACTTACACCGGTGAATCTACTGTTACATAGGATTGAGCTGTAAGAGTTTGCCTGCCTATTCTTCCTGAATTGCCCTGTTGGTGCACATGAAAGAGATATTAACTAACAGGGAGGGGGAAAACAAACTGTATTTGATGAACTTGCAACTTTTCATGCTCTTAGAGCTTTATAAAGTAACAGCATTGTTCTCCTTTGCTTCATGGTAGAAGGAACCATTATTCCTATTCCATCCCTTAATTACAAATCAATGTACAATAAAAGCTTGCTTAACCACCACTTTGTTAACCAGCATCTTGCCACCAGTTAACCGAGCTTTCCGCTTAATGAACTGTTAAGGTGCATGCCCACCCGCCAGCCTGACTGAACTGACAGGGCTCCCTCTGTCATGCTGTTCCATCCTCTTTCCTTCCTCACATATCCTAAAGGGTCCTTGTGAGGAAGGAAGATGGGAGAAACAGCACTGCAGGAGGATCCTTGTCTGGTCAGCAACAGGGGGCTTTGCTAAAGGACTGTAAAAACTTTATTAACTGGCATACAGTATTTGGTTAACTGGCAACCCCCGTTCCCGACAGATACTGATTAATAAACCTGTTACTGTATATGACTAGCAACCTTCAAAGATCAGTTTTGTACACTATTGCAAAGGGCAGTATCTGCCATGCTTAACATGTTGGAATCAAATCGTCAAAACTAAAGTGGGCATATGCGCATAAGCAAACACTAGCATAGAATGACAATGCAGAACTTAGGGATGTAGAGGTAAGGGCAGGAGCCGCAGGAGGTGATCTGCCACCCAATGCCACCACCATCGTGCATTTTCCCACCGACCACGCAGAAGGCAGCCTGCCTCCTACCTTCTTATCTTTCCCTTTTCCTCTTATCTTTTTAGTCCCTTTAAACAAAGCTGGAAGCATGGAACACACGGGGAGCACTCATTCTGGCAAGGAAGCAAAGATATCCAAGTACATTCCACACTTCCTGTTTTGTTTAAAGGGACCGCAAAGGAGAAGGCTTTTATCAGGTGGGAAACAGATCGGAGTGGCTGTGACAGGCTGCAAGGAAGCAACAGCAGACGCAGGGTGAAAAGCACCCCAAGTCTTTTTGCTGCTCCCTGCAGCTCACCACTCAGACTGCCCCTGAACAAGGACCACAAGAAAAACAAAAATAAACTGGAAGTTGAGGCTGGCACTCTCACCCAATCAACTATAGCCCAATTTTATGGATGTATTTACATAGGTTTCCACCCATTGAGAACCTTGCCTTCTACCCCTACAGAGTGCCCAATCTTTACTGACACAGATTCCGCAAGAATGCATGCAGCACAGAACACATCTGTGTACTCATGGCCCACCAAGATATACACAAAGCAGGGTCCCTGCACTATTTAAGCCTTTAAAACATCAGAGATTCTGCTAGTACTGAAACAAACAAACAAAAATAAGTGGTGTTTTTTTTAAGTGGCAGGAGGTGTGGCCTCAGGTTTGAGCCGGTGCCCTGCCTGAAGAAGCTAAGCGGGGTCGACCTCCGTTCCTGCTTGGATGGGAGACCGAAGCTGCTGACGAACCTCGCAAAGACACTGAGAAGGCATCGTGAGAGGGTGGAATGCGGAGGAGTCAGCTAGATAGAGAACATCTAAGACAACCGTCCGAGGGTGAACTGCGGTGAACTGTGAAGCTTGGAACTGCAAAGCACAAGCCAGAAGGAGGGCTGCACTCGGAAGGGAAAACATCTCGAGCATGGAAGGTTCTATATAGGAATAGAACAATATTGTAAAGACCCTTATCAGGTCTAAAGATAGCCTGCCTATGTAAGCCGCCTTGAATAAATCTGATGAGAAATCTGATGATGAGACAGGCGGTATATAAAGACAGAATAAATAAATAAATAAATAAAATAAGAGTCAACTAATCTTAAGAATAAAATAGAGACTTACTGTGAAACAGAAAACAGAGCTATTCAAAGAAAATAAGACCCTGTTAATTCTGCCAAATACATTGATCTTGGCTTCTATTCTGGCATGACTTTCATAGGACGATGTGCTAGCCTAACATATTACATATCACTGATCTGAACCGTGCTGTACTATCTGTGCTCAAAGGCCCATATTTCAGCTCAACAACCAAGAGCTTGATCTCTTTCCAGGATGGATTTCTCCTCTTAAATCCTGAATGCTTCTAAAAGCAGCTTTGAGAAGCATAGGATTCTTGAAATGCCTGGAGGGGAAAAGAGAATATAAGAGGTTGATGGGAAAGCATTTATAGCTCAGTGTCAAATGTCAATGTCCTCCATCTCTATTAAGCATGATCTTATCTTTACTACAACATACACTGTTTAAACAAATCTCATGAAGAGTCACCAAAAGTACACTTACCCACCAACTGAAATCTGAGCGTCATGGCTAAAATTGAGCACAATTAGTTTTATGCATCATGGATATACCCTGCAAAGTCCTTCCAAAATAACACATAGAATTGCCCTGCAGTGCCTCTGCCTTCAAACATATGGTCAGACATACAATGTACGTTGCTTTTCTGTACAGCAACAGCCGAGGAGCTATTGAATATCAACTTCTGTCTCTGGATTATCCAAGAATGGAGCAGTAAAATCATCACTACAGACAGGCAGAGGGCTGGTTCAAAAAACTAACCAGTCATCCAAACCACCCCCCTACTGTGCTATTAGGGGCATGCATGATCACATAGCTGCCTCCTGGCTCATCCAAATCTCCTTCTCGCATTCAATCTAAATACTAATTAAAACTAGTATTTAGATTGCATGTGACAAGGAGGGATCAGATGCCTCACTATGCAATTAGAAGAACTGGAAGGGGTCAGTGAGGAGGCTGGGGTGTGGTTGTGCACATCCCCAACTGTGCAGTAGGGGGCTGGCTTAGACGGTCTTTTTTGAATCAGCCGTGACATTCCAAGTGTGATAGAAGTGGTTTAAACGCCATTCTCTGCCCTGAAAACAAATGCAGAGAATGCACATTCAAACCTGTTTCACCATGCTTAGAATGTTTGTGTCCTTACTCTCAGTATGAGGCACAATCCAGTTAAAGCTAAGCACCCCATTTATTTCAGTGGAAGAAAATGAAAAAATCAGTGGGATGTAAAGTGTTCCGTTTTGGCACGATTATGTCCTACGGGTCAGGATACACTTGCACAACATAAATGGGGAGAAATTCTTGCAACAATAGATCAAGATGATATTAGAGAATTATGACTGAAGCAGAGAGTAGCCCACATTTTTCTGCAAAGCTAGGATTGTGCTAAGTTTACATAGGTGGAATAATACTCAGCTCTACCCACTTCTGTTTATAAATTCCACTAACATAGATGTATTAAGTCATCACAAAGGAGTGGATGGGACTGGTCAGTAAAAGTGGCTTGAGCCACACACTGCCCGGTCCCATGCCAATTGCTTATTGTCAGAAATAACCAAAATGTTCTACCAAATGAGAATGTACCATACTATTCCCGACAGGGTGGCATGGTGTTATATTGGCTATAACCTCACACATAAAGGCATAAGGCATGAACCTGTCATACAGGGTGGATAGGAAATATTGGCAAACAACTGTGCCCTCTTGCATCACTGATAAATGGCAGAGCAAATGGGACAAAAAGTGGTGCATCAAGTAGTGCTGGCAACGATATTAACTGAAAATCTATATCTCTGGATTTCAAACTATCAAAAATCTAGCATCAAGCAAAATTGTCCAACCACAGTACAATTTGTTAAAATACTGTGCATTTACTTTTTCACATAAATTGGAGCTCCAGTTCCTGATGAAACTGAAAAGCAAATACTCAAAATGGAAGTTATTTCCTTATAACTGATCATTGGATATCCCAGGCCCTGGATATGGCCTGACAAGGTTATGAATATCGTCGGTGATTCTTTGGGGGTTAAAGGTATTAGCTGTGAGCCAGGAAGTACCTGGTTCGAATCCCCTCTATTACCATAACAGTAAGTCACCAAAACTCCCAGGAATAATTTTACAAATAAGTCCATAAGGCTTACTACAGCACCTGCTCACACATCTATGTTAGCCCTCTGTGGCTGACTGGCAGCCTGCAAGGTAGGTAGGTAGGTAGGTCTGTCTGTCTGTCACACACACAGCTGCTTGATCAGTTGGAGTGAGTTTTTACTCAGGTGGCAGGATGCTTACAAACCTACATCAATATTTACTTTTAGGAATACAGTGATTATAGCTTTGTGTAATGATACATAACAAAAAGTATATTTACATCATCAAATAAAGAAGTATCGTAGTACACTATTGCATGGGAACTCTCTCAATAACAGAAACTATGCTCAATTGCTTTCTTTAGCTTGCATCTTAAGCCGGAGCTACATTACACGCGTCGCGGAGCTTCTGACCTGATTTTTGAAGCAGGCCGAGCCACTGCGACCTCCGCACAGCCGGCGCGTACTTCAAGCTGGAATCCTATTTTTCAGGGGGCGGGGACGCAGAGCTAGGGGGCGGTTCGCGGAGCTACTGCAGCCTGCCAATCGTAGGAGAGGGGAGGGTGGCTGCATGCCAATCTGAACAACCAGCAATCACCTTGGAGGTAACATTCACTACGAACATTTCTTCCCCTGTTGCCCAACACGATCCCAGATGTGTTTACTCAGAAGTAAGTCCCACGGCACTCAGTTGGACCTACTAGGAACTGAGGTTTGAATTGCTGCATTTGGAGAGGGAGCCAGCCCAGTCATGCTTATTCGAAAGGAAACACTGCGGAGCTCAATACCCAATCACAGCTGCGCTTTCTTAAGAAGGCGGGACAACATGAGGGACAACAGGCTGGAAGACACTCCCCCGCTTCCAGCGCGGAGGCGGAGGCAGAGGCGGTGGCAGAGCCTCTGCCTGTAGTGTAGCTCTGCCTTTACTTCCACAACGAGTCACTACGCTTTCGCATCTTAGCCATTCCTATTCAGATATAATGCAACTTGGTCAAATGTCAGGTTGAGATTCCTGTAAATATAAACCCAAAGTTTCTTTTCCTCCCTTCTTCATACTCTTTCTCAAGCTCATTCCACTATCTTAGCTAAGTTCGTAATCGATTTCTTTAAACACTTGCATTTCCTCAATGAAAAGCAACACGCCAATAAAAGGCTAAACCACAAAAATATTTTTTTCCAAGGACCCCTCGAGAATGAGGAATTTTTTCTTTTTCCATTTTGTATCTGACAATTTTAGTTCTGCTGGGTTTACAACTGAATGCGTAATTCATTTTCCTTCACCCCGTCTCACATTGAGGCAGAAGGGTATACATAAGGAAAAGACAGTACAGCACTGAGCCCAGCACTCAACTCCCTTTCCATTAGCTCCCTTTCCATTACTGGATATAGCATAGTGGACGATCTTGCTTTTAAAACTTGTTGAAGTTACCTTACACAGTTGGTTGGTTTTATGAATATAGTAATAACTATAACCTTTTGAATTCAAGATGAGAATAGCAGATGGAATCTAATTAAGAGAAAATTATTAGTCCTCATAAGAAGCAGGAAAAGCCAGGGTACTTTTGGAAAAAGGGGGTCCTTTGTGTCATTTCATAATTGCAAAAGCAGCTTATGTGGCTAGGCCCTTTAAACGTTAACTAAGCAATGTTGGAACTGCCTTTCTGCAAGCAATTCTTGTGCAGCTTTGTTTCAGTTCTGTGGGTGGGAACTTATCATGTGCATCTTTCCCATGGAATAGGCATACGGAGAGGTGCTAATTTGCACCCACGTGGTTGGGTCATGTAAATGGTATCCCAGTCATGTGGGAGCTGCTCATGGCTAAAGGGTTCCCACACACCTAGGTTAGCATTTCAAGGGCCCTTTTATAAGAAGCTAATTAAGACACCAACACAGAACTTAAAAGTTAAAACCTCAGAAGCCTGCTGTCCGCATGCCCAATAACAAAACACAAAAAGTCACAGAGGTCCTTTGACACCTCAGTTGAAAAGTAATTCCTTTCAGCCATTTTTTAACTTTATTTTCAAAGAACAGAACATACAAAGATGTCCTGTACACTAGAACCCAAGCATTACTACAGGTGGGCCCCCATATCCGCTGGGGATATGTTCCAGGCCCCTCCGTGGATACTTGAAACCGTGGATAAGAGCAAACACCCCCTCCATGGTTTCCTGAGGGCCCCCCAAACAGAGAAGCAGCCTCCATTGCAGGCAAGTAGAACGAGACTAAGTCCTAGAGAGGCTTTGCAAGGTTTCTGTTAACCTTGCAGAGCCTCTCTAGGACTTAGTCTTTAAGGAAGAAACGAAGCTTACTGGGGAAAAAGTAAAAGTCTGGGGGGGGGTCCCCCACGATCCGTGGATAACTGAAACCGTGGATAGCGAATCAGTGGATATGGGGGCCCACCTGTATATACCTGGAAGATACAAAATGTTTCAATTGTTTAGACACAGTTTACAGGAGAGAACCAATATACAAATAGTGTCAATCATCCATTTGAGAGGAAAGGGGGAACCAAATCCAGTCCTCCAAATTGTCTCTTATCCATAAGACGTATCAGCAATAATATTCAAGACAAATTGACTCCTGGAGCAGGCTTTTTAGTCACAGCAAACATACACACAACACACATCTGAGTGTACACTGATCCCTGCGAGATCCAAGTGAATACCTATTCACTATGAAGATGTGTGTGGGGGGGGGGGGGGGAGAAACTAGTGGTGTTCTTTTTTTCTTAAATAAGTATCTGGAAGCAAGAGATCATGGTAAGCAATGCTGAGTCCCCCCCCACCCCCACCCCGCTGTATGACATGGGATTCCACAAATTACTATAAGCTACATTTCAGAGCTTAAACCAAATTCTGTACTGAATAAGATAAAAGAAAAATTAAGACATTCTTTCAGATCATGTTTTACAAGTGGTGAACATTCCTGGCAGCCCGATCCTATTGCCCTGCCCTCGATGCAGCAGCGCCAAAATGGCTATTACTGCATCCTGCAGTGGGGGAGCAGTTGGGAACGTCTCCTCTGGGTAAGGGAACAATTGTTCCTTTACCCGGGGGTAAAACTCCAAGGCGTGGGATGGTCTACTCGGACCCGCACTTGTTAAATAGCTGGCGCAGGTCCACATGGACGTGCGCCAAAGGATCAGGTTCGGCTGCCACTGCCGCCAAACCCACCCTCTTCACAGACCTAGTCCTCCCATCCCCTGCCCCGTCGCCACCCTGTTCCACCCTCTCCCTGCCCTTTGCCACCTCGTTTCACCCTCCCCACCCCTGTTCCGCCCTCTCACCTCCCCTGCCATCTTACCTGGATCAGTGGGTCCTGGGGGATCTGATGGAGCTGGGTGGAAGGCACAGGCCTTCCCACCAGCATTCTTGGAAGCACGCTGAGTAGCGTGCTGCTGCTGCGCCTTTTACAACTGGCGCTGACTGCCTAACAGCAGTCAGAACCAGCAGAAGAGGAGCGTCACCAGTGTGAGGTAAGTACAGGATTGGTCCCTTAGTTGCTGACAACATGCTTGAAGTGCAGTTTGTATCAATGTAACTTTTAATGAAACACCTGAAAGGGGGAAAGTAGTGTTCATATAGAATTGAGTAACATGATGCTGCACTATAAAGAGAGTTATAGTAGTAAATGTCAACAACATTTGTCAACAAATTTAAGTGTACTGGAGCCAGTTAAAATTCCTGGGTTCAAATATATCGTGTTTAACTTGTGTGTGCATGCTGAACTGGACACTCAAGTTTGATTCTGGTTTGTTCACAAAATGGAGTTAGAGGTTGGGTTTGGACACAACCGTGAATAATGGTTTGTTTTAAATCATGTATTTAAATCAGCAGTCTTCCTCCCCTTGAGCTCAAAGGGGAGAGGGAATGGAGAAGTCCAAGGCTCATGCTAGTAATACTAAACAATGCTTTAGTGTTGCATCAGAACCTGCCTAATGTGTCTTCTCTAGTGTGTCTACTCTATAAAGTATCTGTAATTTGAGGTGTATTATCTTGGTCTTAAAAAAACTGCACTCTCTGAACAGATTAAAAAAAAGGGCATTAGAACGTTGGTCTTGATTATTTCCAGAGTTGAGGAGCAGCTGGGTGACAGGAATGAGGGAGTGAATGAGTACTTTATACACCAGAAGTCATAGTACTGTCTCTTATGGGATACTAGAAGCAGATAAAGACAATCTTATTCAATTCTGCTTTTAAAAATTAGCCCTATTTTGTAGTTTTCTGCTGTTCTGTTCTTCAATTTGCAGGTTTGTTTTCACAACCTTATTTTTTATTTCAAACTGCCATTTTAAAATGTTTAGCTGTCCATTTTCTCACCAGAGAAGTACCTAGAAAGCCACTTATTAGTTGCGTTTGCACATTTATTACCATTAGTAGAAAATAACTGAATGCCATGACTTATCAAGAAACATTTTGAGCTCAAGGGGTATACGATAACAGACATTTTATTTATTTTTATATACACAAAAATCTACAGGTATCCATTACATTCTGACTCATATTAACAAAGGGAATACAGTCATCTCTGGATTACTCAATGTCAAAATGTGACCTCACTGTCTCAAACAAACTTGACCAGGCAAAGTTTTTTCTACTTCATACAGGAATTAGATTTCAATCCTTGTTTCCCTTCTAACTCCCCCCACAAACCACCAAATGAACTGTCCCTTTCTTCCTGCTCATGACACCTGAAAGCCTACAGACTATTGACTGCCTGAATTGGTTTATTCTTCATTAACTGTTTGCTTTGGATCAAGTGAAACCAGCAAGGAAATGGACAACTGCTCCACAGGGAGAAGAGTCATGTGGGACAAATTAGAAGCTGCTGCGTGATTTTAAAGGTGGGGGGTGCAGAGGGGAGAACAGGGCTAACCGGAGACAGCTGTCAGGATGTGGATTTTATGTTTATAATCCACCTCTGCCCCACCCCCGAAATTTCTTGTGATATTACAAGTGAAGGTGTAAGCCTGACCTATAAAGCAGATCAGCTCCACTCTTCATAATAAAGACAAGAGAATATAGCGTTACCTACACAAAGCAATTGCCCAGATAGTGAAAGATGAGCAACAAAGCAGACTTTAAATCCCTTATCATATATTCTAATATAAATATTATGATAAAGAATTCAAACTGCCGTTCTAGCAAAATATCTGCCATGATAACTGTAAGCTCCTACAGCATGAACAAACTCAGGGAAAACTCAGACTGGAGGCCTTGCATGTCAATTACAGGGGCAACTGCTTTCAAAAGATTTACTGTACAGTATTTGAGTGTATCACAGCACATTATTTTTCTCTTTTTTCTTCTAATATTTTTCTGAAATTTTGAATTTCCAGCTCAACACAGAATAAAGTTTTAATCAGTTTGATGGGCTAAATCTCCTTTTACATTTACAGTACTTCCAACTTCTATCTGAACATGTGCTGTTGGTTTGTTCTATCTCCATTATAACTGTTAAATCATATCTATTGGAAACCCTAACCCTTAAAAAATAGTCCAAGTCTTCCTGCCCATTTTACAACATGTATTTAGCTGAATCTATAAGGGGAAAAAATACCAAACTCACAAGAGAACATACACACTACTGCCTGCACACGCAAAATTTCACCAATCATAGGTAGCCTCCAACAGTTTGTGTTTCTCCAGAAGGAAAACTCTGTTTACTTCCTGCTAGTATTTCAAGATCTAGCTCTGCTGTGGCCCAGAACAACATCGTGCAGACCAGATACTTAAGAAAGGTAGGCTACGGCAATGACTAGAAGGGTCCCGCACTCACCTATCTAAAAGGAATGAATATGCTTCAGTTGAACTTAAACACACGCACACACAAAAAATGAAAAATTGGGTTCAAACTGCAATAACTTTACCCATGTGAAACAAAGCAATCAAAAGTGATTTTCCATTTACAGTTCAGATGGTTTGGTTTTCCCTGCCGGGTGAACAACTATATGAATTGGATATGCTTCACAATGCATGCATTCTTTTCAAATGTTACTGAAGACACCACAAAACCATACTTGCCACTAGTTTGTCTACTTAAAAGTTTACAAGATTGTTTTATAGCACTCACTTGATCTTAGCCAAAAGGCCGAGAAGCACTCAATCACGTACATAACCAAAATACTAGTTTATTCACTAAAATCCATTTAAAAAGGAGAAGCCAAATTTTCAAATAATGCTTATAGCTTTGCCCTCAAGGCAACTGGTTGTCCATAAGCTCAAGGAACAAGCTATTTGTTTATTTCTTGGACTGTAATTTCCAATAGGGATTTCAAAGGTTAATGGCAGAATATTAAATTTTGAAAAAGGCAAAGCTTTCAAAAGACACTCTTCAATTTTATCTGTAGTTTTTTTCAGTAACAATTCCTGCATCTCCATAGCTTTGTCCCACCAAAATTACAAGCCCTTATTTTCAGTGCCTATTTGGATGACGTGAATTCTGCACAAATGGCCAGGACAAGTGATAGTAATTTTTGTTCAAGGTGTGAAATTTTATCAGAGAAAACTATGTATGCTTTCTCACACACTCAAACAAGACCATAAAATTAATACTCTGCATCTCAGTTACTCTCATAAAATGGAAATATCTTTATAAGATCTAACTTTAGCATGTTTCACACCAAGAAACAAAGTCCAAAGAAGACTATAATAAAATCACAGCAAACAGCTAGCAATTCAATCTATATATATCTTGGATAATTATAGTGTACCAAGCATCCCTGGATCCAGCCATTTTAAAAGTAATTAAACACATTTAATTAAATACTGGCCTGATGAGGAAAAAACAGCTATAGATTAGTCTAACCCACAAACTGATAAAATATTGTAATTATTTTTGTTCAAAAATACAGTAGCAGGTCAGATTTCAAGCAGCCAATTTCTGTAAAATTTCTCTTCCACGTGTGGATTTATGCTTCTCTAAGAATTAATGTCCACTTTCCATTCCTCTTAAATGATCAAAGCAAGGTATTACATTGAAAATTAAAGAGGGAAAAAATCAAATCAACTAACAATAAGTGAACATTATTCAATACATTGGTCCCTGAATTAAGCAATGTGCATTTAACATTGACAACTATGTACTATACAGTACATGGAAAATTGCAAGGCAAAAAACGGAACAAGCTATTTATTGGGCTGTGGAGTTTCAGTAAGAAAATCAAACCTACTCAAAACAAGTTTTCAGAAGCTTCTTTGCATGGATATGCTATTTAAATTATTTCTTCAATCAGCAGTAGCCAACACGTGTGAAAATATAGATCACGGCTGTTTCCTTTACTACTTGGTTTCAAGGGATTGGAGTGGGGGTAAGATGACAACAGCTCACAAATTCCAAATACAATTTGAAACATTTGCAGTGAGGGAACGTTGGGGAAGATGCTCTTGCAACTTCGCTTTTTCTTTTACTGCCATGCTGTGAAAAATATGGCAATGCACCAAAGTTACTTTTTTACCAAATTGTGGTAGTAAATAAAATTACACAACTGCATTTTATGCATAATCTGTAACTGGAGCTGAAGAAGTTTGGAAAAATTGCTCTATAGGAGCCACTTAAAAAAGAAATTGGGCCATCCTAATGATTTGCTCAACACGAAAAAGAGGACCATTCTGACTGCGGTGCTCGAGATCATAAACTATCTTGTCCTGTTTTTTTCCAGCAACATCACCCCGTGCTGTCAATTATTCCCCTACTCATTTGGTTCTGATAAAATATGTATCTGTCCTATGGCATTACAAAAATGCAAATGAAAAGGAAATATAGGAAAAAAAGAGTTTCATTATATTTTAAAAAACCAACAGAAACACAATGTGGGGAGATCGACACCACTACCACAATTCTGCAACTATTATTTTTTAAAAAATAAGCTATGGCTCAAAATCCACACCAAAGTTCAACATGTACACATTTGTATGGTCCTTTCTGAATCTACAATTACAATACTCTCTTAAAAAACAAACAAAAATTACCAACAATGCCATTTATTAGGATCTCTTTCCTCTTATGCAGGTGAAGAAACCTGCAATACTGTAAACCCAACTTTGTAAGTTGAGTCTGATGCGTGTTTCATAGCTTAACGTAAACAAGATTTCTATCATCATCCAAAATCTCCGCATAGTCTACATTCTATTAACAATGTCAGTTACAGCAGCTACTGCTTTAAAAAAAATTAAAAGTAATTGTGTTCATGCCAACAAGGGCTGCCCCACTTCCCTCATCCAGGGGCTTTGTCTCCTTTGATCTGTCCGTCTACGTTATTAACAGGAGCTGCCGGGGCAGCAAGTTCAAGTCAAAATAAGGTAAATAATTCCTAAGCAGAAGAAAGCTGAAGTCAATGAGCAGACAGGCGTCCAACTATGTTAAATATAAAATCCTAAAACAGAAAAGAAAAGAAAAAGAAACCTACTCAGGGTGTCACAGAGGTCAATGAATTACATCATTAGAGAAAAGCCTGTCAACATCAGGTCAACTGCAGCTAGGTCTGAGTTGCTACAACACCTTGATATTTCCTCCAACTTATTGTCTTTCCATATCTCTTTTTGATCTGCATATATTACACTCAAGGCCACAGGTTTGAACTGCTAATTCAAACTGTCAACATTGTTGCTCCATCTACAGCATAATTAAAAAACTAATCATTTTTAAGAGTCCTGATCAGAAAGGTTTCCAAAATAGTCAGAACCCAAGGTAGCTTGTTATGCTGTTCATTTACGAATGATACTCAATATTCAACAGAAAACATGGGGAGGAGGATGCAACAATCATTTCCATGTCATCTTGCCAGTTCCATTTTAGATTCTTATGGGAAACTTCACTATTCTAATGGAATTGCACTTCATTATCCAAATATTGTAGAGTTGCATTGAGTCTATGACTTCTGAGCACAACCAATATAAACAACAGAATAAGAATCTATTGTGAAGTTCTGTTCTACTCCTTTTCAGGAAGATCGTTTTTTCCCCTTATCAAACAGAAATTTAAGATATCTTAATCAGTTCATATTATCCATGGGAAAAAAGCCCAATATGTGCAACTTGAAATAAATGAAAAGCAATATAACCATTCATTAAGTAGAAATAACCTATTTAAATCCTCATCTTATAATAAGAGTAAATCCAGTTATTTTGACCATGCTTTATTTTTATTTTTCTTTGCAACAGGGAGTGCACAAAGGAATATAGGTCACTAGCCTATTGGTATATCTATCCATTTGAAAAGGCTTAAAAATACAAATTTCAAGGCAACTCTTTGATTTTCAGACAAAAATCCAAGGCTATTAACAATTGTGCATCTGACTGTACACGATGTTCTGTTTGCTGCATTGCTAACACTTTTCATGGCAACCTTTAAGCATCTCAAAAGGAAGGAAGGAGGCAGGATGTTCTTTCAGAAATGAGGGGCGGGGGCTATGCAACGAGCAAGGAATTTTCTAGAAGTGCAGATTTCGATCTGTGCTCTCTCTCAGCCCCGTTACCCCTGTGCATTGCGTGCCAAGAATACCAGAATACAGTCCTACAGAGATACGCATGATGATGCAAGATATGGTCACGAGGCACTGGAACTTATCCCATTCGCCCACTCCCTACAATATTCTGTCTCAAATCATTTCCATACTCACACAAGCATGAAAGAGGGGCAATGACAGACTCGTAACCTAGCACGAAATACCAAAGAAGTGCTCCTGCATTCACTGCAAATTAACTCTTTACCGACTTGGACAAATTTTACACAAAGGCAAGATCGAAGGGTGGAGTTGCCCATATCTACATTTGAGCTTAACACACTGCGGCAGTTTAGGAGGATGGAAGACTATGGAAGAATATTAGAATGCACAGAAGTATTTGAGGAAGAGGAATCTGATGCTGTATTGATTATACACACAAATGAACATGTTTCCACTTGATATCTCGCCAAGAACCAACCTCTGTTAGGTCTCCATCTTCTCAGCAAAAAATTAAAAAAAAACTGTGCTGTTTCATTAGCATCCAAGATGCATAGAAAACATAAGCTCCAATTGTCTTTCAAATACGGTTTGTTACAATTAGTGGGGCAGTCTCATTTAAAATCATTCACAGGAAGCGCAAAACATTAACCGTTCATCCTCCTGCCATCTTTTCTCCACTGAATTTAGCCAAGACCAGAATGCTAAGGGAATAAAGCAACTATGTATTACCGTAATTCAAAGCCACAGTAACTACAAGGTGATTCAAGAGGAAGTACTGTGCAACAAACCCATTTGTCATATGTCATGAAAGCACTGTATGACAAAACACTCTTACTTTAGTAGGTTAATCTACTAAAGTAATAAGAGGAAAAAAGGAGACTGGTTTCCAAACTGATAAATTCTCTCAAGTAAAACCAAGCACAATTCTAACAAGAAACCCAAAGCTTTAAAGCGTCCTCATGCTTGCAAAAGCCTATTTTGAATTCAATTATTGAACTGTGTACACATGTTGTTGTATATCACGTTTTAAAAAGTGAGAGGAAACCCAATTAAGTTAATTAAATTTATCTTTATAGTTTTGTAGGACATTTGCCAAAGAAATGAGTGACTGTGAAATTCCATGCCACAGTAAAGTAAGGGATTACCAGAGTTATTGTCTCATTGCTCAACTGGTATTTAGACAGTCCTTTTACATCAAGTGATGTATTATCAGATAATCTGTTCATATTAGGCGTAGATTTAGCGTTATTGGGCAGCATACAACAAGGGCACTAATAAAAAATTAATACAAGGCAATCTACACTACTAGAAGACATACGGTCCATGTGAAATCTACATAATTTTTTTTAAAATACTTAAGACAAGGATGAAAACACAACATTTTTTCACCTCATCACCATACACTGAGCCTAAACTGATCTCCTCTGTAAAGGATAAGGGATAAAAGATCAATGAAGAAAAGGAGAAAGCTTGTTCAAAAAATTATACCGTTTCACTGGACAAGACAAAAGCAGATGGACACTACTGCAAAGCACAGGCAATGGAGTGAATAAGCACCTTACAAGAAAAAGACACACCTCTTGAGGTTTCCGCTCAGTCATTGTAATAATACACTGCAGTCTACTTAATGAAAGAGGGGAGTAAAAAAAGAATAAATTTTCTGTTTACTAGACTGTAAAATTAGCACTAAACACTACTTAAGGAATGAAGCATACACTACATAGTAAAGTGGAAAGATAAACTGAAGAATTACCCGGATGAAACTGTTAAGGGCACTCTCTCTTGTTCACAAGTTCCACAACAACCCTCATTTTCAAGTCATAAAAGCACAATATAGGAGAAGAAATTTTCCATAATGACTTGGGCTACATCATCTGAACAAATTTACTCTGCAATAAAAAACAGTAATAATGGAAAACCCTAGGAAATGCAGAATTTTATTAGTTTTATTAACTAAACAGTATAAATTTGTATTATCTCATTTTGTTTATTCGCTTCTTACTCATTACTAAATGCTTCGACACGAATGAAAACAAAATCTCAAATGCTTGATAAAAGCTGCGGGATTTGCAGGAACACAGGTTTCTATTTTATTTATACTAAGGTGCCAAACTGTCTACACGTGCATGTACACATACACACAGGTTAAATGTTTAAATTATGAAGGTGTAACTTTTTCTCTCCTCAAAATTAGTAATGAATTTATATAATAATTCATGAATATTAAGCAAGGACAATGGTTGGACATTATTTGACACCAGAAATCACAGAGAACGGTAGCCAAAAACTACACATGCCTACCTGGGAGTAAGTTACATTGAACTCTAGAATCAAGCTGTGAGACTACCAGTAGGGGATAAAAGGAGCCTCTCTCTCTTTAAAACAGAATGCTACATAGTTATTTCTTCTCCCTCTCTCAACTCCTTGTGTTCATGCCAGATTGAGCTCCCAGCAAGATTTTTTAAAAAGAAGCTAAAATCCTATTTTCATCCGATTCCAAGCTATTTAAAAACTTATTACTCTTTTCAAGGGTATTTTTATTCAAAGCACATCAGGAGTTAAATTGCTAAGTTAAAATCAAAGTAATGACCCCAAGCAGAGATTACAGAGTCACAGAGTAAATTCATAAAACTAAAATCAGACAGCAAAGCATTCCCTACAAAAAGATACCATCCTGATTAAATCTTGTTCTGGCACTAAGCATTCCTCATGGTTCCAACAGCCCATCACTCACATTAAGACCTTCACAAAAAGAAAGATTACTAAACGAACCCAATCAGAACTTTGCCCTCAGAGCTGTGAAAGCGTCCAATTGCTAAGGTTTCCAGACCACTCAACTGACTGTCTCGTAAAACATAAGGATAATTAAACTGACATGAAATAACTACCCTGTTTAAATTCTAGGGGCAGTTTGTCTAACCTTTTGATCCCTGAGAAGGACCACAGTCTAACACCTGTCTTTGTCTGTGGTCACTATTATATAAATGCAAAGTATGTATACACATATGCAGACTGTATTTCTATTTTGTTGTCACTTTGAACACACCAGGGCACACGTGAACAAACACAGGTGTGTGTGTATATGTGCATGTACACACACAAATTTAGTCCAGATAAAGACATTCACTGTTTGAATTATTATCCATGCAAAGTAGGAAAAATATTCAAACCCATATAAAGTTCCTAGCCTTCACCTGATCTGAATTTTTAAACTGCAATCCTATTTAACTATAAGATTACTACTCACAACAGCTGTACAGTATTATAATTTGAGTCGCAAACACAAACTTGAAACCTACATTTCCATTTTATTAACTGAGAGGTTTTTTAAGCAAGATGCTTGGGGGGGGGGTCTTGCAAATAATATTTTGCTCTCTTATTTTCATTAGGATTAGAAATGCAAAAAAACCCAGTAACAATGTTATGAAGTAAATAAGATACTAGTAGTAGTAGGATATAATTCTACACACAACTTTATTCACTCAAAGAAACAAATCTCGCCGATTTTAAAATATCTTATTTCCAATTAAGTATTTAAGATTATATCCTCAGTTCATGTATAGGAGGTATAGATTGGTAAACAGGTAGAAAGAAGCTGGGTTCTTCACTCTCTTTCTCCTGAAGTTGAACATTTCAACTAACAGTCTTTAGATTCATTACCTTTTTCTTCACTGAGTGCACACGCACATGTATGTGTGCGATAAGTACGTACAATTTCTATAGCTTCTCCTATCGTTTTTTTTAAAAAAAATTTTGTTCCTTATCAATATTTAAAAAGATTTGGCACTTTTTTGCAGTGAAGAAAATTATGAGCAGCCAATAAGCAGGCGGCAGGTCTTGCTGATTTGTAATATTTTTTTTATAATATGGGTTCATTTACAGAATCTATAGATGTATGCAGGTCTCAAATAAGGGTTACCACAAAATTTAATTCTGTTCATACTTATTCAGTTGATTCTGTAGAAATTATACCCTAACCAGTCTTTGAGTTGTAATTATGCATGTTAACTCTATTGCAGCGTATTATAACAAGAGATTTAAAGATACAGTATATCCAAATTGAAATACCTTGGCCAGAACACAAGTAATATTAATTAAATTTTCTGGTGTACAGCACAATTCTATGATGTTCATTCATAAGTAAGCCCTACTCTGTTCAGTGGAGCTTACTCACAGGAAAGTAAACATCGGATTGCAGCTTATATTTGCCTTTGTTTCTCATTAATACATAGGATAGTTAGCGATAGTCTGCTTTTAGTAAACCTGTTTTGTTGGTGGCCATTTACCTGTAGCCTTTCTTGGAAATTATGTGACCAATTCTATGTAGGTGAATTTAAAAAAAAATCAAGAGGGATACAGTAATTCAAGGTTTTCAAAGAAAAGTACATTTGTTCAGGAAAACAAATATTCAAATTTGATCCAGAAATCTGGAATACGTATCATTTATAAATAAAACACAGTTAACTGGGGTTGTTTTGGACTTTATACAGCGTACTCACAAGACATCAGCCTGAAATTTATTCAGACTACCATTCAAAACCTCACATTCCCGTATATGCAAAATCAGCAAAAGCATTCCATATTGCTTTGCTCTTTCCTTCGTTGATTAAGTCCTGCTAAGATGCAGCACCATGTCTAAAGTTACTTTAAATTAAATTTGAATGGAAATTAAGGCTTAAGTCTTAGTATTTTTTATTTTATTTTTTTGCTGCTATTTTTCTGTTGACTCCCAAAGGCAGGGATTTCCTTAGCAGCAACATTATAAAAGTGTTACTTCATTCCAAGCAAAGTATATAAATATGGTTCAGAAAACCACTGGCGTCGACAGGGGGAAGCGGGGGGGCGGGCCGCCGGGGGGCGTCGCGCGTCTAGGGGTGACGCGCGATCACCCCCCACTTATAGTTGCGAGCGGAAGGTGAGCCCGCCCTCCCTCCCCTGTGTCCGTTTGGCTCCAAAATGAGCCGAAAACGGAGCGGGGAGGGCGCTCTGCTCCTGCGCGTGACGTCACACGCGGGGGCGGAGCCTCCCCTTAAGGGTGACGCGCGCCCCCGCTCTGGGGTGACGCGCGTCGTCGCGACGCAACTGCAGAAAACACTTGTAATCGCCGACAGCCTCAACAGCACGTTTTCTACTGTTGGATGTTAGATACAGGGCTTTTGAGTGTACCACAGAAACCATGAGATACAGATGTTTTCAACCCAACTGGAAGCAGCACAACCAAAGCACATTTTAGCTCTCATGAAACACTCTTCTCAAGCCCCTTAATATATTATATTCCATCTTCACATAATACGATGTAGATGCCTTGCATCTGAAGCATTCACCATCCCACTTTTTTTTTAAACTTGGGAGATGTGCATCTCAGTTTCAGAGAGGTGAGGAACATAGCCTCAAAAGTAGACTATATTATACAAGCCTTGAAAGAGGGGGGGAGGAGTTAAAGATTCAGTAATGACTGTGCAAATCCTTTGGCAAACATTTAGTCAATTTCACTTATTTACTATGAGGCACCAGCAATGACCTTAACCATCTAATTCATCCGAAGTCCCAATTTTCAAAACCTTCTCTTGCAATTTACAAAGCCTAATGGCTAATGGCAAGCACTGCTGAGGAGGAAACTATATGCCTTTACTCACATTTGCAAATGTTCTTCAAAAAAGTAAAGCAAGATGAGAACTCTTGTATTAGAACTATACAGCAGGTGAATGCACAACTTCAAAAAGCAAATTAAAAATGCAAAGGAAGGAGGAAGAGAATTGTACGGCTCATCACTGGAGAGGTTATAAGGACTGTCCAAGAAATGGCCAAGGCACCTAAGCAACTGCATGCCAATAAAATAATAAAGTGCTAATAGCAATGAATTCTGTATGAAAGAAAGAAACTATACTTTGAGTGTTGGGAAAAGATCATCACTGCAAAATAAGAAAATTCCGAACCACACTAAAACACGATTATGTACAAGAACCTCTTACAGGCTTGTGCAGTAGTTTTGATTATAGATGCTTAGTTGTTCTCATCATTTGAACATTGTAAATAAGGCCAACCAACCTCCTTTGTCAAGATTTATAAAAGAGATTCCAAAACTACATGAACACATACAAACTACTAAAAAAACCTTTAATTTTCTGTTTCACTAGGACTAGGCAAACAAAATGACCAAACAAATTGTGCCCAGCAATCCATACTTTTTGAAAAAAAGAGCATTTCAGTAAGAATGCTGATGCTCGACAACCTTAATTTTACAATAGGAAATAGCTGTCATTCTGCTTCCTAGGTCCCTGGGGAAAAACGCACACACAGATTTCATATAGTGAGCCAAAAACTTCCTTAAACTGTGAATACAAATACATAGTTTAGTAGTTAACAGAATGCATCTTCGACACAATGCAATGCTGCCTAGATCAGATATACAGTGCTGCCTAGATCAGATATAGATCAGGTATACAGCAAGCATGATGTACTAATATTCTCAAAATTATACATACACGTTATTAAACTTTCTGTTGAATCAAGGAAGAGAGTGCCAGTGTGGTGCAGTGTTGAAGGGTGTTGGACTTGAATCATGAAGACATGAATTCAAATCCTTGCTCAGCCAATGAAGTCTACTAGGTGACTTTAGGCCAGTTATCTCTCAGGGTTATTGTGAGGATAAAAGGAGACGTGGAGGTACACTGCCCTGACAGACATGGTTGCAATAAATGTGCAAAATAAAAATAATATGATTGCTTTTGTAAACCTGCAACTACTGGAAATTTAAAAATTAGAAACATAGCACAACAACTGGTCATGGTAAAAGACTAAGCTGCAGATCTGTACTTCCTTTATTTGAATCTTGCCTTTGTCATAAACTAACTAGGTGGTCTTAAGGCAAGCCACTCCCTATCAGCCTCAGCTGCCACATGGGGATATTTACTTTATGAGGTTGTTGCAAGATTACACTTTGATAATACACATGAGGCACTTGGCACACTCAAAAACACTAATATAAACATATGATAGCAACCAGAGCATCTCTTCCACAGGAACATAAGTCCTTTCCTCCAGAGCAAACAACTCTGGATGCTACCTGTTAAGTTTCTATCTATATACCGTATTGGTCTGAGTATAAGACTCACTTTTTTCTCCTAATTTAAGTTTTTAAACTAGGGGTGCGTCTTATAATCAGGCTGTTGCAATTTAATGCCAGTGATTTAATTAATTTTTTTTAATAGCACCAAACTTTAAGGGTGCATCTTATAATCAGGTGCGTCTTATACTCGGGACAATACGGTATTAATCATGAACTCACAGCGCAATCCAGCCTAATGATCCGAGGGCGCATCTTATCTGCAAAGGTATTTTTAAGAAAACTATAGCTTTCAAGAGTTCACCTCTAGCAGCAACACTCATATTTTTAGCGTGTTGCTGAAGATGAAATAGACCAATGTTTCCCAAACCTTTTTGACCTGTGACTCCCTTGACCATTGGCTGCGGCTCTCCATTACATTATGTTGATGCCTGCCAATTGGCACTGCACCATTTTCCAAGAGGATTCCGTGGCACTCCACGGCTCCCCTGGCTGGTTTCCGCGGCTCCCCTGGGAGCCACGTCTCCCAGTTTGGGAACCACTGAAATAGACTAATACAAATGATTATGGAATCTACCACGTTTGAACAAATTGACATTCAGGTAATACATAGGGAAAGATACACTGTAAGCAGTTGTTGCTTCTAGAAGACAAACTGTACATTGCATACATAAGACCTAGTGGTGTTGTGCCAAGATGGGTGAGTGACAAAGCCCAAACCACTCATGTATCACAATGAATTAGAAGGTACTGAGACAATATTTTGTGATTGTGTTGCCTCCCCTCTTTCTATTTTAACTGTTAAGACTCATTTAAGCATCAAATGTTCATGTTCTCCTACTTGTATTCTGCATGTTGTCTGTGTAAAATGATACACACTATAGCTTATAGTGTGTATGGAATTGGAGATTTTCAGAATTAGTCTTATTCCTTACTGCTACAAGACAGACAAGCCCAATCCTGTCTAGGACCGCCGCAATGTGCAAAAGCTCACTGCACCGGATCCTATCCAGGATCAGGCCAGCACTGGCACAGATGGAGGCCTCCTTGGGGTAAAGGGACATTGGTCCCTTTACACCAAGTAACGGCCCAGCCGGCTCAATGGGTCTCCTTGGATGTGCGCTGGCAAAATGGCCAGAACAAATCCGGGAGGCCCGTGTAATTCCGGCCAGGTCTGGGAAGGGGGATAGGATTCAGCGGAGCGTGCCACCAGTGATCCCTCACCCTTCCTAAGCCTGGCCACCCAATTCCCCCTCCGGTTCCGCGCTCCCCACACACCCTGGCGCAGTCCTTACCTGCATTCGAGGCAGAGTGAGCGACGGGCAGCTTCAGCACCAATGCCGCTTACTCTCCAGGCATTGAAAACGTGTCTTACGGCACATTTGCAACACCCATCACAAGCGGAACAATAGTTCCGTTGGTCCTGTCATAGACAGGATTGCACTGTTAAATTATGTTTGAATTCTCCATTATGAATCCTGTTGCTCCTGAAGCAGAAGATCTTAGCATTTTCAAATTCACTTCCAAAATGCATCTAGTTCAAATATAGGGAAAAGCCAAGTGCATCACATTGTTTTCTTCATATTCCATATAGCCTAAACTTCACATAAAAGCTCCCACCTAATTAATTTTTAGAATTCTGCTGCCACTTATTTCTTATTCACGATTCAATTTTGTCTTATAGAAATGTGATGAATCTCTTTTGACTCAATTCATTATGTTACATGTGAAAGAAGAAAAGTGCAGTCCTTACGTAATTTCTAGAAAGCTGTTCATATAAATATCTAGCTAAAAGCCAGTGAATGAGTTTTGCTAAGACTTATTTGATTATACGTTTGGTAGGAAAATAGTTGGCCACCTAACAAAAATCATGCCTGGTTAATGTTGCATAGCATGTCCAAACAGGCAGTTAAAACTGGCCCCTCATATTATTTAGTTTATCTTGTTCAGATGGGGCACAGTAAGAAGATAATTTTTCTGCCAGAATAATTTACAGCATTTACAATCTTTTTTTCTATTTTGCAGTTGCCAACTCCTTACTTGTACATATTTAAAAGTAATAAAGCAAGATTAAAAGCAATAAATTAATTGTTGTGGCTCACCCTGCCACATATAGTGCATCTTAGAAAGTTATGTTTAGTGTGACTTAATGAATACTTATGGCTGAGATGCATTTATATCTTTGATGGACTGGTAAACTTACAAATGTCCTGTAGCTATAAATTACCTCGAAAGATTAGCAGAGAGTGTGCAGCATCCTAGATCTCACATGGTTTATTTAACTTGAAGAGATCCTTCTGGCTGTCTGGAGATGGGCAGACATCATTTAGCAAGCATGATGCAATGCTTGAACAAAGGAGGTTTTTTTTTCTCTTTAATTTAGGGGGGCCTCCCCGCACCCCTGGTGGCCCCAGTAAATACAACCCCCCCTTTTTGGGATCCCTGGGATCGCTGCCATGCTTCCCCTGTCCCTTTAAGGGTTCCGGTTCTCCTGGTAGGTCACAGCCCAGAGTCCAGCTTGCCAACAAAAGATGCCATGGTGGGGAGGGAGATCTATAGCTCAGTGGTAGAGCACATGCTTTGCATGCAAACAGTTTCAGTTTCAATCCAGGGCATCCCTAGGTACAACAGAGGTGGGGAGGGGAGATCCTGTCTGAGCCTGGATAGCCATGGCTAGTAAGTGTTGACTGTACTGACCTAGATGTACCAATAGTTTTATTCTTTATAAAGGAGTTTTTTTAATCTAATCAGAAGGCAGGATATGCTTATATGACGTCACAACTGCCACTAAAGAATTAGACTTCACCTGCACCAATCAAACTGAAAGTATTAGCAATCCACTCACAGTTTATACTTGGCTCAATTCAAACACAGGTGTTAATTAAATACAAAGTTACATGCACTACGTTGCAGTCATGAAAAGTGTACAGATACAGTTGAGGCCACACTTTTCTCTCTATAATGCCAATGTTAAACTGAAAAGGCCTTTTGGCAACAATTTATGGGGAAACAAGATTGCTGTCTGTAAGATACAAAATGGGAAGTTATATAACACAAGGGGACAAGGCTGGCCATCAACATAGTAATTAGAGGATGGAAAATTACATACATTCAAGCCTCAATATGAGAGGCTGCCATATCATTAAACTTCACATTTAAGATGCTGGCTTTAACAAAAGTAGACCATCATATCAAATTTAATGCTTTTTTAACTTCCTAGTAAGTCAACCTAGAATAGCAACCTTAGAAAGAAAAAAATTAACAAAGTTATGGTGCGCACGTTTGCATGGCTAGTCTAAATGGTCAGCCACTGCATCCTGCGCTGATTGCGGCCCATATTTAAATGCTTCTTAAATATTGCGGCTCTCAAACATCTGAAGTTTATCATATGTGGCTCTTACATGAAGCAAGTTTGGCCACCCTTGTACTATACAGCATGAGAGACTGTAACATTGTTTTCAAGCAGGACAGAGGATCTTTCTAAAAAAGCTTAAGATACTTTATAGTGCCATCATTAGAGAAAAGCTGTAAGGATTTGTGTTGCTTCATTAAATGTTATGAGGCTGTCTTTTCTGTATGAAATATCATATCCTATACCTTTTCTTGTCACTTTTAGTATCATAATAATCTTTGTATTATTTCCTTTATTCATCTTTCATTGTTCTCTGTTGGTATTTGTTTGCTTGTTTTATTTGGCAGAATTAATACAGGAAATGTTAATGAGACTGGGTTATTAAAGCACAGGGATGAGTTGATTTGGGATCTCTGCATTATTCTTCATGGTGAATGGAGGACAAAGCATTCATTTTTGCAGCAGAGAAATAATAAAAGTTATTAGCCACTTTATCACCTGAAAAATTGTCACAGAGGGAGCATTTAACATGCAAATGCCTGCATCCATACCACTTCTGTGTAAAAAGGTAATCCAAGCAGACGTAGAGTTAATAATATGGGGGCATTACTACATACACACCCCTTCAAACTTTGGACATAAATGTATAATGATTAGCTGTTCAAAATGTTACTAATCTGTTCGCTTACATTAGAAGGAGATGTAGTGTAGTGGATGGTGTAGTGGTTTGGGAGTCGGACTTAGACCTGGAAGATGCAGGTTCAAATCCCCGCTCAGCCATGAAGCTTCCTGGGTGACCTTGGGCCAGTCACTATCTCTCAGCCCCACCTACCTCGCAGGGTTGTTGTGAGGACAAAAGGAGGGGAGGAAATATGTACACCACTCTGAGCTCCTTGGAGGAAGGGCGGTATAAAAATGTGAAAAATAAATAAATAAATAAAAATGTAAGCATGTCCTATTTAATTGCTTTTATCATCTATTCCACATGGTAACATCCCGGTTAATTACATCAAAGATATTTAAGTGGCAACTTTTAAGGGTTGAGAGAGCCCTATACATTAGCTCTGTTAATTGTGAACTCTGAGGTAGATTGTCTTTAAAACCAAATTTCCTTCCAAGGCTAAACATTCTCTACCGAAGAACTCATGCCAGGGCTGGAACATGGTAACCACAACCCAGATCCTACTCACTTTCTAGACTGACTATTGCTTACATGTTATCCAACTTGCTTTCTATTTCAATACTGGAACACCGTTGCTTTCACTTGGGTACACAATCTTCAATACTTGTTTACTACCTTGTGTTATTTATGGTTTAAGTATGACAGAAACATGCTTAACAATTTTTAATGGGATAAATAATTTCCACAGTTTGACATCCAACAATCCTGTTGAGTTCCTGGAGACCCTAGGACAAACCCCTGCACTGGCAATTTACTTTGAAAGAAATAAAACACACATGAATTGTGCTGTTAATTTTTTAACTCTAATTATTAACAAAATTCATAAAGGAAAGAGATAATTTAGCATAAAATGGATTCATATATAGATTTAGCCATATGACTAGTCTATTTAGCCTTTTCATGTGGTTTGTTTTATAAGTAGTGGATCATGTTGTTATATTACTTGTAACAGAAACAACAGAAGCACAAAATAATTAAGTGAATTACCTTGCCATAAATTCATTCTTTGCAGTTCTCAATAAATTGAAATAGTTTAATGATAAGCTAGCCCTGCCTGGTACTATTGGAAAGCTGCTTGGGAACAAAATTGCTACAAACTTTGGAGTTTTTGTTTTAGTCATGTGACTTGGCAGAATAAAAAAAATCAGAAGTGCTGACTCCTTTGCCCTGTCACCCTGTAAATGTAACACTCAACAACACGCCAGAATCAAGACCTGTTACTTCTGATGTCTTCTCCTTGGTGGGCATGCACACGCGATCCTGTTGTGCCTCAGACCACTCAGCCTCAATAGGCTACACCAGCTGGAGCTGCCTCACTGCACTTTCGCATCAAATTACTTCCGCTTTTCTAACTTTTCCACTTCTGAGCACCATCAATTATGCACTAGAATAACTGAGGCCTAGCTCGGCAATGTAACATAAAGGCCGATTATGAGTGTAAATAATTTAAACACCTGCGTGCCATGTTCCTTTTACCACTGATAGGAGGCTGTTGGAATGCACTACATTACTAGAGGAGGCTCACTCTCCCAATGTACATACAGACCCCCAGTTTAATAGTGGGTATGGTTGGTGCATAATTTAGCCCTTAAGGCTACTGCAAATGACTGACCTGAAGAAAATTAAACAGGGGTATTTTTAAAAACTTATAATGATTCAAATAGCAGATTCAATTATTCTGAAGTTTCAAAGACCCAAACGATTTGGGAAATCCTGTAATAAAATTCCCAGAAATTAAAACAGCTGGATATGAGAGCTCCTCAACTCAAAAAGAAAAACAAAGAATTCAAAACTTTAGTATCAGGTACCTTAAAGTATTTTAGAACACGCTCAAGGTTTCCAATACAGGAATCTAACAAACATATTTTCAAGGGAAAAAGGAGGAAGTGCTAAGCTCATTCTTAACATTAGCAATTCCCACACTGGATTCCATTAGAACATTCCCAAATCATGCACAGATATAATAAGCTGTTATTTCTAAACTCTGAACAACTCCCTTATTTATTTTGGTTTTAATATAAGATTCAAGACCAGCTCTCACCCTGCCACAGATCAGTTGTGTAACACCACCCTTAAAATTGTACGACAAAGGCTCAAAATAAAGGTCTTCCTCAGACAAAAGAAAACAAAAAAGCAGCTTGAAATAATGTAGGATTAGTTTTCGAAACACACACAAAGGTTTCATTAGAAATACATACCAGTTTCATGATTCAGCATTTTCAGTACTAGTAGCTTACAGTAAGAAGTGAGGGATACAGCTCATGTTGTTCTTAACACAACTAGGGGATCTTTATAATGAAGTGCAGTTGAGAGGGATGGATTTAAATTACACTTTCTGTTTGCTTTTGAAATCCACTAATAACATGACATTGCAAATGGAATGTTTCCATTCACAGAAGTATAGTTCATGCTTCAGTAAAATTCATTCTGAATAATGTGATTGAAGCTTAAGCAAGACCAACTCCTAAGGAATCCCATCATACAAACTATTTCATAAACAGGGTAGAGGGGAATGGGCACAAGAGAAGAGAGGCATGTTACCAACTTGAAAAACATTAGATTTGCGCTCTCCCAAAAATGATTTTGAAAAGGATATGTTTTTGAAGCATGGCTTCCAGAAAAAGTTGGGACTTAGCCATGTCAATTTCAAATGGAGGGGTAGAAGTTGCTTAAAACAGCGAACTCTGTTAATGGCATCCATATGATGTAGCCAAACAGCATGGCCAGAGTCAACAAACAGCCATGCAGTTATTTTCCAAAATGTTTTCATTATTTGCTTTGAGCTAACCATTGGTAATGGAGGAAGAGAGCCTTCACATTTCTTTTGTTAGATTTTTCTCCAAGTTGTATCTTCAATCCAAGAGGAGATGAGGTAGGAGATTTCATAAATGCTGGAAGACTTGCTCTTTTATTGCATTATGAAAGTTTCAAAGCAATTTGTTTTGTACTAGTTAGGGCCCATGTAGTGTATTTTTAGAACACTAAGCAGTTTTGCTTAACCCATTAAATACAGTATGCCTCCAAGGCCACTTCACATACCTCAAGTGAATCAGTCACTTATTTTGCAGTGTTTTACCTCATTCCTAACAAGAATACTAGTTCAATCCAGTAATTCCCCACTACCATATGTATCAGAAACGATCAGAGATACACCATGAGGCTGACAGTTGCAAAACACACACAACTGACTAGCTGCATATATGTGGGTCTGGCATACATGCACATAAGCTCCTCCTCTAAAGCGAGGTAACTGTCTTGCACAATAGGCAAATTCCACTAAGTGAAATGCTTAATTTTTATCCAGTCGCGTTATTTTATGCTGACTGGAACACAGCAAACAATCAGCTCATAGCAGTCCCTTTAATCCCACACATTTTACGTGTGGTAATGAGAGGCGTTTTATAGATGTAGTAATTATCATGGTTTTTAAGCCTTAGGTAATAGACACATAGTGAGAGGGTTCAGTAAAGGCAAAGTTTCTAATTAAGTAATATAAATGCATTTCCACTAAACTTCACATAGAGAGAATGATAGATAAGTCCAAATTTGTAAAGCCAGCCACCCATGGGATGAAAGGACTCAGAGAGCCAATGAGCAAGGTGACTGTGGTCAACCAGGCGTGCAAAGGACAAATACTCCATAGTAAAGTTGCAATTGTCCATTACTGTCAGTAGTAGTACAGTATATCTAAACGCCAGTTTACTATGCTTCTTTGGCACACCAGATTTCTTCTGCATTGAGCTCCTCTGATGGTGCCATTCTCATTCCTCCCATGTCAGTCTACTGAAGAAAGTAAAAGCGATAAAACAGGAACGATGGCTGAGCTGGGGAAAAACTTGGCCCCTACATCAGACACAAAGTCTGACAACGTATCCTCACTCCAAACTGGCCTTTAATGTCCTTTATAGCACCTGCCCAGTTCGCAAACATTCCAAAATCTCTCTCACACACATAAGCGCACCTGTCTAAGAATTATGGGCATTAATGATTTCACAGCAGATCAGCTAATGCCTGGGCTCACAGACACATAAATGGATAACAGCCCGTTCTCAGACATAAGTATATTATTTAGATAGGATCTATGAACAGTAAAACTGTTTAGGAGAGGCAGATAAACAACCCAAGTACCAGGCCTAAGGAAAAAATCCACGAGTCGATGGCCCACACGCTTTTAGGAGAATTCACTTCAATCATGTTCCTCATGTACGAGTCACTCACTGCACTTCTATGCACACACATTAGGAGGAACATTTTCCAAAGAATATGAAGAAGTCATCTAAGTCTAGGGGTCCACCAACACCTTCCCCCTGCTTTCTTGGGAATTTTTTTTGCTCTCCATGTGCGTGCAAAAGTCTGCCTGCCCTGCTTGTCTGTAAGATCGCAAACAGCCTTTAATATTTAATTCAGCCCAAAGCACAGAGCGTGCTCAAATTCAATACAAGGAAATGCTTTATCTCCTCCATCAGAGGCTAATAATCTGACAAAGCCAGAAGCACCAGGGAATCATGGCAAGTTTTGAGGAAATGACGTGTAGATCCTTTTAAACCTTTTTACTGCAGTTTAGCCAATAACTAAAACAAGTAATAAGTAAATGAAAGGAGATTAAGGCCCTGATCTACATTTTCTACCAACATGAGCTCTATTGGTTTTAATGCAGTTGGCACTAACACACACAGTGGTCCAGCTCAAAAAAAACTTATTTCTAATGTATTAAGAAGGATTGGATCACTAGATACTGGAATTTCTCAACATTAATTTCTCAATATTTTCATTGTTTAAATGGAACAGAGATTACCTAAGTGAGGTGGTGAAGAAATCGATACCGTTTAACAATGCTTTGAGCAAAGGTTTATTTAGCTGACAAATCATGAACATTGTGCTTCCTAAATATACACATTAGCTTAGCTACAATAAGACTTACTCAAGCAGAAAAATATTAATACCTTAAAAAATCTTATTGCAAGAAGATGCAAAAACTACAGATGTAATTCCTATTTTACAATGGAATTTAAAATTGTGTCTGTCTACCAAAGGAGTAGACACATCTGGCCCAGACATCCTTCCCCCATCCAGCCCTGCTGTGACCCTACACACACACACACACACAATGCTGCTACATTATTTCAAGCACACTAATGCCAAGATGTGCAGTTTCCTTAACTGCACACAGAATGCAGGATAATATTTTTGTTTTATTCAACAAACTGAAATGATATCTATTCTGTTTTTCCTTTCCCCACTTCTCTACAATATTCCGAGTCTATATAAAACATGAAATCACCATCAGCAGACATCAGTAGTAGAGAGAACTGGCAATTGTGGGGAATTTGAGTCTAATCAGGTTATAAAAAGTCCTTTCAGCTCAAAGCATCTAGAATGACA
The DNA here is from genome assembly GCA_026170595.1 of Plestiodon gilberti rubricaudatus. NCBI lineage: Eukaryota > Metazoa > Chordata > Lepidosauria > Squamata > Scincidae > Plestiodon > Plestiodon gilberti. Next base: position 48,096,111 of record JANXHW010000002.1, read on the forward strand.
AACACTGTAGCACAGCTCCCAGAGTCCATTAGGCTTCTAGCATCTGGCAGTGGTATATATTGTCAGGCAAATCACAGCTCAAAACACAATTCACTGGCACAGAAATGAAAAAAAAATGTGAAAAGACAAAATCAGATAGATACATTCTGTGAGAAGGGAAAAGGCTAAATAACTCCATTAAGTTGTACGTTTAAATGGGGAAGCCATGTTTTCCACGAAATAGGGTATACCACCCGATGTCATTGTGTATTTCTCGGGTCTCAAATATGTTAGAAAGAGAGCAAATACTAATTCCTCCCTGGAATAAAATGAGACATCTTACTGATTTTAAATCAATGCAGTCAGTCAACATTAGTGTTGGAAATGGAGAAGCCAAAGAAAAGCATGACTCGATCCAAAAACATTTGCATCCATGAGGGGGAAAAATGCTGCTCAGAATTAAAAATACATGTATGACTGAGGGCTACTGGGACCAAACGGTAATAAACTAGCTTGCTTTCTTTATCTGTAATTAGCTCTCTCTTTCTGCAGAGGTGTGGAGCCCTCCCCAAAAAATCTTTGAAGGGGGGGGGACTTTTCCCAGAAGCTGGAAATGGAAAAACCCTCTTATGGATTTGTTTTTCTTTCGGTTTGAGTAAAAAACTTGTTTTAAATAAGAGATTATTATTATCACAGCCAGTTGACAGTTGCTGCCCGTATTACTACAGCTAGTTGCTACAGATCTCTCAGATCAAAAACCCAATTGTATAATGTTAGCAGTGATAGCACTGCTATTGTGTTTAGTAGTCCATTATACAGTATATAAATGTTAAAAAAAGGACTTCCAAATGTTGCAGAATACAGAATATCTTCAGGTATGTCGAGTACCAATGCAGCTGGAGTACAATCGTATTGCGCCTCTAATAAGGTTGCAAGATCTTTAAACCTCTGACTCTTTTTGCTCTCATTTGTCTTGCATTTCTTCATCATCTGAATCAAGTGAAACTGGTGAACATTTGAAGATATCCATAGAACATCAGGCTCTTCAATATTACTATAAAGTGTAACTAAATATTATATTTGATAATGTCATTCTACGTATGCTGCAAAAACTGTTAACATACAGTTTCTAAGTCCAGATGACAAAATCGTCCTCTGTTTACTGCAATGTTGATGGTTTCTACTTTCAACTTTTAATTTTTTTCCCTCTATTTCCCTAAACTAGCAAAAACGACCATATATTTGTATATATTAGAGTATAGCAGCTTGCAGGTCCACCTCTGGGTAAGTCTATAAATTACTGTTTTAATAAAACAAAAGTGTTGATAAATTTCATTTTAAATACTACAACTGATGTGTTACCTTATACATATATATTCATCATTGTTATTGTAATAAAGCAAGTTTATCTAAGACTCCTTCTGCAGTAGGAACAAAACCTTAAGATACAAGTCAAGTTGTCATACTCTGCTTATTTTATACATTAAGAATTTACCATATCCGTATAGAAGTGAAGCAACATTTGGGGGAAAAGCTAATGTTACATGGCACATCCATTTTGAAGTTCATGCCATAGCCAACATACTATCAAGAGATAACGTTTGTCCTTGCTTGGATCTTGCAGATTTGATAACACTGTACACGTGGATTACCTCATTATTATAAGAAAGCCAATGTCATAAAATACAGAAAAATAACCTGCAACAGGAATGCAGAAAAATAAAAATATGGTCTTCATGTTTCACAAGAGAAGCATATTCAAGCAGCCATGCTTATCAGTTTGAAAGAGCCTAATGAAACATTATCTGTAGGTGTAGAATACCTACTAGAATACAGAATGTCTTACTGCATTATTATCTATGTAACAAATGTTTTCTTAGTCACTGAAGTACGCTCAAATAAAGGCACATTTAGAGACAAAAGGGAATGGAGGAAACAACCACCAAATGCCAAATGATTGACATGATTGTTGAGATTCTAAATTCTATCAAGAATAGGAAAATAAGAGAACCATTCACATCTTAATTTATTCATTCTCAAAATGGTACTGTCACAAATATGCACAATTTTCTTTCCAAAAAGTAACCATACATTCTAGCTGCAGATTTTAAGTCAAAATTGCTATCCTTAGAGGGGGTTATGCACATATGTTATGACAGCATTTTACACAGGAGTAGTTTCTACTTTCCTGCATTACCCCTACCCTAGACCAGAGGTTTCAGTTAGTTCCTTGCAGACCTACCTACTTTTCACCTAGTGCCAGATTATAGATTCTGGGTAGGTAGGTTCATAAAGATGTGCACATCATTACCTATGCACACTTAAAGGCAAGCTTGATACAGTATCTGTTTATTAGTACAGTCATTGTGAAGAAGTAACATATTTCACTTGTAGCACAATCCTATGCATGTTTACTCAGAAGTAAGTCCCTCTGTGTTCAATGGGGCTTACTCCCAGAGGAGTGTGCACAGGACTGCAGCCTTAGTTGGGTAGGAATTTTTGTCAATAGACCATTTTAAGGGCAAGGCTGACCACTGTACTGTAAATTTGGTGTCCAAAACCTAGAGATAATCATTTATACCCATTTAAGACTATTCACCCTGCAGCCACGTATATTCTGTCTTCCTACTTTAAACACTTTCACGGTTTTGTTCCAATATATAAATGTGTATTAGATTTTAAAAACATAAAGGATACCTCACAAATGACCAAGCAACTGGTCTTTCCTGGCTGAACATTTCAAATGTTAAACTTAAACAACACAGGGCACAAATGGGTTTTTCCAGCATGAGGAAGTCCAAGGATTAAAAATTTAATGTCTATCCATCCAGACAGTGAACAGCTGTTCAGTTAATAAGTCACTCTCCACATTTTATAAGTGGCACTAGGCAGCCAAAATGAGTGACTGTCAAGAGTCACCACTGCAGTGCTGCATTAAAAGATAAGTTATCAAAACTAGGCTAACTTTCAAAATATTCCTAGTCCCTTCCAAAAGGATTTCATAGCAGCACGCAGACTAAAGTCAGGGCTCTAACTTGTGCAAGCCTCTAGCTAGTTGTTCCTCCCCACCTCCCACCAAGGGCTCTCTACAAGTTTCTTGAAACTGTGTAGTACCATAGGTTGTGTTTAAAAAAAAAAAAAAACGAACACTGATTCAATATCCTCCCATATTTTACATTTTTCTTTCTGTGAAAGAAGCACCACTTCCAACTCTATAAAGTCAGAGCAAGCCAGGAAGCAGTTATCATCTATGCTCAGCATTAAAATAAATCAAATTCTTCTTGTGAGCCCCTGGAGACCATTTCCTTCTTGTGATAGGCAAATACTCAGCTAAGCTCTCTGTTAATTAGAAGCACTGCAATTATAAAAAATTTCAAATTCCAAAACACATTCTGTGGACTGCATAAGTAAACAAAGCAGGTTATTGAGCCTTGGATCTTTCTATAGATTTTAGAGCTTTAAATCTGGTTACATACAAGAGGATGAGTAAATTCATCTTTGATTAGCTGTGTAGTGTTCCCCAACCCCTTCTCTTATTCCTTTCTTTTCCTACCCTCTCCCTCATTTCCCCTCCCCATCCTTCTTTGCTCCAGTGATCTGTTGTTCTTGGAACACTATCTGCTCATGTGCAGAACCTCAACCATCTGGGCCGCTGAAGGGCCCTCAATTCCTGGTCCTGAATGGTAATTGTCTCAGAGAGCACCCTTACAGGCATTTCAAGCATCAGGGCTTATTAAAATCCTGAAGGGCAGTAATCCCTGAATGCCACTAAAAAGATCTCCAGCTGCTACCGTTTATGAAGTAGGCTTGACGAGACAGAGGAAAAGGGAAAGGGGTGCAGAAAAAGAAAGGAAGAATTTAGAAAAGGGCAAGTTATCCAAACTCCCCCCTTTGGGAGGGAGTGCCGGGGAGGGAGGGGGGGGGAGAATCATGTTTTATCAGCTTAGGTTTTCTTGCCTCAGTTCCCAAAAGGTATTTTTCCCTGCTGCTTCCTCTTTCCTCACCATACACAAAACGCATACTCTTGTTAAATCTTCTTTGCATTTTTCTAAATATCTGATTAACATATGGCTGCAGAAAAACTAGGTAGAAGAGAGAGAAAAAGCCAGATCACAAAACCAAAATCAAAATTGAAGTTCATCTTTCCCCAACCACTATGAAGAAATCCTAGAAGCTGTTTGTGTAAGAACATACAAAAACTGTTTCTGTATGCAGCTCTTCCCTCACTCTTTTGAAGAGGTCTTTTCATCTCATTAGGGTAAGCTGATTAATAAAAATCCAGCAGTTTGCTCATGACTCCTTTAGAAGAGGTGCTGCAAGTTGAAAGATGCAGGCGGAAGGTTTTTGTGTTTGAAGACAATAATGGGATGACTTCTTAAAACCTTTATTGTCATCCTCCATTAGAGACAGACAGACACCTTGAATCAAATTCTTCAGACAAACACTACAACACTACACTCCTTTATCTTCTATTAACTTTCATGAAAAGGATTTCGCCTTTCCAAAGTGCAAGTATTTTTGTATAAGTGTTTTATAAATTGACAAATGAGGTTATGTTTTCAATTCAACAGTTGTTCAGATAAGTTGCTAAAACAATTTATGGTGACTACATATACAGATTGACAAATATGTACAGTTAATGGAGTAATAACTGGGATACAAGTTTTAAAATAAATAAATGTTCAGAAATAGTTTGAAGAAACATTTTATTAAATTAGTGGCAATAACTATGCCACTGTAGTAGGATAAGAAATGATAGTATTTAGCATTCTTTATTACCTCCAAGTGTAAAACCTCAATAAGTGTAAAACACCTAATGAGTCTCTTTTGGGCCAACCATTTCCATTAGACTAGTTACTAGAGCATGGAAAGCAACAATGTTTTTAAATGTTCTCCAAAAGATATTTACCATTTAAAAATACAAAGTGAACCCAAGGTAAGTTATACACATATATGGCTCAGTTTAAATTTCTGTTGAAGTAAAAATAGTTCAATGTAACAAAAACACCTATCAAGACAACCTAATCGCTAAAAGTTATACTGAGGCTACAGCCCATAAGTTAATTGATACAATGATATTCATATCAGTGTCACAGTTCCAGAGTAAATGGTCTCTAGACAGAAACTTTTTACCTAACATACATGAAACCATGAACATGATACTAGTTTTTTATGCTTCGCTAATTATAGTTTAACCATAACCAAAACCACCAGACATCAGAGGGGAAAAAGGACCAGAAAGAGGGACAACCTGTCTATGATGGACCTTTTCAGGAAACTCACCTTCAGTCCTAGTTACATACAGTACCTTTCCAAAGCTGGATTGCAAAACTTGGGGGGGAAACCCAGCATACAATAGTTGCAATGCAAGCAAACTAATTACTTCCATCATTTATATCCCACACATCTGTCAAAGCATTCTGGATGGCTAATCACAGAAGTTCCCATGTCAATATAAAGTCACAGCATCAATCACACAAAAGTGAGTTTCTTCACCTGTAAGTATGTATCATGTTCAGGCGACTTTGAGGCGACTAGACATATTTGGTCCAATTGGACCCGACGGGGCTGGGTGGTCCGTGCTTGGCGGATCACAAAGCTCCGGGCGTGCTTCACTTCACCGGCACTGGAAGGGCCCTCTTACCTTCCCTGGCTTCTGATTGGTTCAAAATCTGTGCAATCCAGAAGCAAATGGCTGCTACACAATGACATTATGACATCTTCACGTCACTGCCAAATACTTCCGGGTGCGTCCAAACCCTGCAACCGGTAAGGCCGGCCCTAATCATGTCAAAGGGCCAGTTCACAAATGTCGGTCTTAAATCATATGGATAAACCACTGCATGAACCCCATACATACACATACACACACAAGAATTCCCACAATTTCAGATGCTTTAATAAGTGGCTCAAACTCTGAAAATCATTGCAAATTCATACAGCATTATATACATGTATGTGCAGTTCACACAGGAAGCAATGCCACATGACCATTGACACATGCAAGCCTGAGTCTATATGCATGGTGGGAATCTGGTGCTGCCACCATGTGTGAAAGAGCTCACAGATAAGTATGTTAAAGGTAGTGAAGACCATAATAGTGCTCTTACCCACATAAATCCTCTCGCTATAACATCAAAGTGCTTTGCAGTCTGCAGCATAGAAGAAAGTGCTAATGGAAACCTACACTGCATTAAAATCTACAACAATAAGTTTCAGTATACTTTAGATCTATGCTCTTTGAAATGATACTGTGTTCAATGGAATACAGAAACAACTGTTTAAATTACCAACATATGGAAAATCCTCATGAAATCGGTTCAGTTTGTATGTTTCAGTCTTAAATTTACAGAACATTACAGCTGTACAGACAGTACAGTTGGACCTTTTTTATCCGCTGGGGTTCTGTTCCTGAAACCACAGTGGATAAGAAAATCAGTGTTATATGAAATCCAGGGAGGGGGGTCGGGGACGGTGCCACATTACCTTTTTCCCAGCATCTTTGTCGCTTCCCTCCTCCTGAGTTTGTTTAAACTGACTGAAAAAACAAAAGCCACTACTGGAAGCAACCTGTAAATGGTGCCAGAGACTCCCGTGTGCACACAGGAGATGGGAAGCAGCTGGCAGGCCCCCGACAACACTGAAAAAAGAGGTAGTGTAGTGCAATTGGACTTCCTCTTCCACAGTTTTGCCATCCGTGTTGAGTCAAATCCGTGAATAAAAAGGTCCGACTGTATTGCCATTAGCCTATGCTTTGGGCAGCAATTCCATCTGGACAAAACAACCTGACTGACCTTGTGGCTCCAAGCTAACAAGGGACACACAGGTACAAGAGAGCATGTAATGTGGAAGACTGCATAAAGCAGGGGCCCCTAAACAACGGCCCACAAGCAACACCAATTTCTGACTACTTAAATCAAGTCCAGTAGCATTATAATTATGCGTACTCTTCCACTCCTTCCTATCCTTTCCTCACCCGCCACCACACACCTTCTTTCTCCTGGTGGATGAAGTGACTGCCGAGAGTAAGACAGAGCAAGCAGCCTTGTAGTTACAAATACTGTATTTTTTTCTTATTAAGAAAGTTCTTAAGAGTTGTGGAAAATGTATGTATTATTTACTATAATTGATCTGGCCCCCATAAGAGCGACACCAAGTGATATGACTCTGGCAGCTGAATGTTTGGGGACCCAGGGCACAAAGCATCCTAATGCACATACTGTATATGTCTGCACAATAAATCACGCTCAATGTGATCAAAAGACAAATCTCAATGTTACACACGTTAATTTTTATTATAGAACATTTGTAGGTTTCATTGAATTTCCTTTTATCCTATTGCTATATAGATGTATAAAAAGGCAATGGAAAATAGTGGGCAAAAATTTGACTGCACTAACCAAGGGGAAAAACTGTGTTTTCAAAGAGTTCTGAGTGTTAATATATGTTCTTTGAAGTGTCAAGTTTGCTCCAGTTTTTCTTGCAAATAATGTGCCGGTACTTCCCAAATTTTAAGTTAGTCGAACATTTATCTTTCAAAGAGGCAAATCTACTTTTTACCTTTAAAAAAAAAACTGAAGCATAAAAAAGAGCACAAAAGTTCCCTGAAAAACAAGGCCATAATTTAACAAGGCATCTTCTAACAGATATTAAATAATGAGTTGACAATAGCATACCCATGGTTTTAAAATTTGTAATTAGCAATCTTGATGCTTACTCTCTGATCCATCAACCTGAAGCAGTGGGCTGGTTGCAACAACAAGTTCTAGATGGACAGTTCTTCATCATGTGCTACAATTCCAATTAGATCACTGCAAAACTACCCTACTACAGGAAATGTATTGAATCTGTTCCAATCAACCTAGGAAACTGATTAAGATAATCTGAATTGGAAGCTGCTGAAGGAACGGATGCTGGAATAGATTTGGCATCAGTAAATAAATGAGATTTCCTCCCCACCTTCCTCATTAGGCAAGCCTATTTCAACCTGTGGAACGTGTAGATAGTTGAACAGGTGCATTAGGCTATGCAACTCAATACTACTGCAACATGCTTCTGCATACATTACCACAATTTTCATGCAAATATGCTTAATAAGCACCCAGACTATTTCTGTTCTTTGTTGACTGTCTCACTCAAGTTTGTAATTGAATCAGTTTATTTAAAAGCAGCCAATTTCTATAACAGATTCAATTCCTCTAAGACACTCTGTATTTTTGGTTCTTCATTATAGGAAAATATAACATGTGCACAATAAATTCAGGACAATTAACGAGCCTTATAAAAATTCACCACAAAGACATTCAACATTTGGGGTATCATGCTTTCCCCATGAGATTAGAGGACTATTATATGGGGAGAAAATGAGTAGTTCAGAAGGGTAGCAACCGTGAAGTGGCTGGTGCGGGCTGCTCCAGGCTCCACAGCCTGAGGGGGCGCTCCTCAGCTGCTATGCTACTTGCAAGGAAACCCGAAGAGGAGGCAGCGATGGCTTTGCAATCAGGCTGGCACCCCCTTCCTTCTCCTTTGGGTTAGCCTGATCGCAAAGCCCAATCGCTTTGCAGCCCGATCACAAAGCCTCCTCCTCCTCGGGATTCCTTGTGAGGAAACTTGAAGACGACACAGCAGTGGCTTTGCAATCGGGCTGGTGTCCCCTTCCTTCTCCCTTGAAGGCACCAAGGAAGAAGGGGGTGACAGCCTGATCACAAAATTGACGCCACCTCTTTGGGTTTTCTTCTGAGGAAACCTGAAGAGGTGGCGGTGGCTGAAGTGACATCAGGACGGCACATGACGTCACATCACCACACCGGGCATTCAAGAGACCAACTACGGTTCTGGAGCAGTTCACTATACCTACATGGTATACTCGCTCTTCAGAAAAGAGTGTTAAATTAAGAGGAGTTATTTTATACTACAGGAAAAATTATTATTGGATCCCAATGTTTTACCCCTTTAAGTCAATTACCGGTACACCACCGGCAATTATTCAAGCAACATGATGAAATATGCCAACACCTTTACCTGAATGATAAATGAAACTGCAGTTTATTTAAAGTGTGCCTCAGGCATTCGCTTCGGCAAGGGAAAGGTGGGGTAGAAAGTTTTCAAATAAAGGCTGCTATCCAATACACACTTACCTAGTAGTAAACCCCACTGAATATAGTGGGACTTCTGAGTAATCATGATTGGATTGCGCTGTTAGTTTCTTAGGTATCTGCTTCGCTGCATCACTTCACAGAAACTTAAGTAGGATTGGGCTGCCCATCCCAAAATTTCATACGATTATACATCATATCTTAGTATATAAACTTGGTATCAGCTAAGCAATGCCTTGCACAATCTCTTCCCAAAAGTAGTTCTAATCCATGCTCTATCCGACATTCACTTAAGATACAAGGTTTGCCTGAACATGTTTTTTATGCACAGTGTAGACTGCATACAAGTCCCAATCTTCAGTTTGTCATGAATAGTAAAATCCTATCCTGTAGGAAAAATATGTTAACCAAACGTACAGGACAACATATTCTGGAAACATTTCTTCTCAAGAAGTCACTTCAGAAGCTTTCAGAAGAGACCAGTTTAGCAATTACACACTTGGGAGCCCACTCCCAAACAAGCAACATACTGCTATGTGCTATCTAGCACAACCAGTTACATGCATCCTTGTCTTCTCTCATGGAAGAGACGAGAGCCACCACTCAGCACTCTCCTTCTGCTACGTTCTCTGTAACCTAAAATAAGCCTTGTCCTTTTTGTTGTAGGCTTCCCTTTCCTCTCTTTTGAGCTGTTTGGAGTTCAGCTGTATTCCCAACTTTTCTTCTTTTCCTAACACATGCATACTTTAGCCTTGGCTGTGGAGTGCTGACTAAGGAGGAACAATAGGAGCTTTTCAAGCCACCAGGGGTGGCTTTGAGAAGGGCTCAGTTCATAAGCCTAGTCAATATTTACTGCAATTCAGAGTTGCAGTATTACAGACCTTTCCAAGCAGAACTTACCAGTGGAATTCAAAAGAGGTTACCTGATTTTATTTCAAACAGAGGAAAAAATGAGGAGAAGAACAGATTACAACCAAAATCACATTTGCATGGAAACCATCAAGGAGAGAAATGAACTAGGAGAGAACTAGGAAGGCAAGGAAAGAGGAAAAGTGGATTAAGGATTCTGGGTGTTAAACAAAAAAAACTTGAAATTTCCCTAATTAGGAAAATCATCTTTATTCAAAAGCCAATTGGCAAAGTTTGAAGAAAGAAAAAAAGCACATCTTGGATAGCTACACTTTGTGGAATACAATTAAAAGGACCCAAGAAAGCCACACACAGAAGGATATTAATCTTCCAAGTTGCACAACATCCTCTGTTAAAAAACACACCACCAAACATGGTAATACCATAGATATACCATGACTAAGAAAGAACCTTAATATAAGCCTATGAAGTTTTAAAGAGTGTTTCCCAAACTTTTTTGACCTGTGGCTCCCTTGACCATTGGCCGCGGCTCCCCATTACATTATGTTGATGCATGCCAATTGGCATTGCACTGATTTCCGAGAGGATTCCGTGGCACTCCGCAGCTCCCCTGGCTGGTTTCTGTGGCTCTCCTGGGAGCCACGCCTCCCAGTTTGGGAACCACTGAGACAGCAATGCTTACAAAGAGAGCAAACTTGGAAAAACTGAACTGAAAGAATAATTATTTGCATTTGTGACCGGACAAAATTATAGTACCAACATGTAATTTGATTATTTTATTGTCTGACAGTCCAACACTGTGCCAAAGGTCTGGATACTGCCCTATAATATATAATATAATATACAGTATTTATATACCGCCTTTCTTGGTCATTGGATTTCTCCTCCGACTTTAATTCAAGGCAGTGTACATGGGCAGGCTTTCCTAACCCCCCTAATGAGAGGTTTTACAATATATAAATGTCCAATCTTTCATGAACACCTACATTCCAGGTAGTCTCCTTTTCCATGCCTGGATAGTCTGCTGGCTGGCGCCTCCCACACTCGACCGACGCAGCTGAGCGCTTTTATCTCTCCTCACGGAGGCTTTTCACAGCTTTTTGTCAGCGGTGTGTCTAGAACTTGACATTTGCCGATCTTTAGGCTTTACAAGGCGGCAGCTCACCCGACTGAGCCAGACCCCTCTGCCTATGTCCTATGTGTTGGGATTGTGTGCATGTGCATGTATAAGTAAGATTCTGTGGTTTCAAAGTGCTGACTCTTCATTAAAGCATAATGTCCACTTGTGTATGGTTTTAGATCTGTTTTAACTGGTGTCAGCCAACAAGAATGAAGCAGAGTTGGGGAACATATGTATAATATACCTCAACTCTCCTCTTTTACCCCACCAATTGTTAAGAAAAATCCAGTGAAATAATCAATTGCTCCGCAACGTCTGGAATACTCAAGACATCAATAAAGCCTTAAATGCCTAGGACATATTGTGGACTTTAAGAATGACAGGGTCCTTCTGGCCAGTTTATCCATGAACCAAGAGCACAGAGAGGTATACTTAACAACTGGGTCGCATTTATACAATGATCTCTTAGAAATTCCAGAAAACTAAGTAACATTATATTCCAGTTACTGAACCTCACCTGGGATGGCTCTCAGTGAGAAGAATTAAAATGGTTTTGAGGGATTTTGGTTTGCATGTTCATTTTGCTGGGACTCGGTGGGGTTTGTGCTTTTTTTAGTTTAGACTTTAGAAAATACACCAGAGAGAGAGCACTTGATGCTGCAGACCTGTAGTCCAATCAAATAAGTGGCAATCAAACCAAGTCCAATCCTATCCAACTTTCCAGCACTGATGCAGTCACAATGCAGCCCCAAGGTAAGGGAACCAACATTCCCTTACCTTGAGGAGGCCTCCATGACTGCCCCTCTACCACAGGATGGATAGGACAGTTAGATAATTTTGAAAGTAAAAGCCCATCCTGCAATTCCAACGTAATTGTGATTATCCAAACATACTTTTTTTTCCTGTGGTGGGTTGATTTTGTATTGTTTATTTGTTTATTATTGTATATCCCATTGACCTCAATGGAGCTAACTCCTGACTAGATATGCATAGGATTGTGCTGGAGATCTATTACTTAAAAACAAATTAACAGCAGCCTAACTGTTCTCTTTTTCAACATTCTAGAAGCAATTATCTATTTCACACAGCACAGTCAAAAAGAGACTATCCAGTTCAGAGTTCTTAATGAGAAAAGAAACACAGGCACAGCACACTTAGGCTGATTCGTTAAGAACTCAGCCCCCAACAAGAGTTTCTTATTACCAGACCTTAAACCACAAATGTTGAGAAAGTTACAGAATATCATACACAACAGTGTTTCTCAAAGTTCTCCCCACAAGGCAGGAAGAATTTTGAGTTCTTGCAGGGGCGAGGACAGCGGCAGCGGCGGCGATTCCAGGGAAGCTGCTTTATACTTAATCAGACCGTATCTAGAACAGTATTGTCAACACAGAATAGCAGCAGCAATTTAAGGTTTTGAGCAGGGTTTTTTTTCCTTTGCCCTACCTAAATTTGCCAGGGATTGAGCACTGGACTTTCTACAGGCAAAGCAGATGCTCTACCACTGAGTCATGGCCCTACCCCCATTCCTTCTTTCATTAAATTGTCTAATCTCCTTTTAAAGCCACCTAGCCAACTAAAAGCCACCTTGAAGTTCATGAACTTTTATTGGAGTAGCAAATTCCACAAATTAATTATTGAATCATGAGAGGTAGTATTCCATTTGAAAATGTGGTGGCTAAGAGGTTAAACTATGAATCAAGAAGATTTAAATTTTGATTCACCAGCTCATGTCACTTGGCTCCCATGTCCAACGTGGGAACAATACTGATCTACCTTTACAGGATTACAACAAATAAATAAAGGTGAGACACTTTGAACATTTGAAAGTACTATTTAATTGATAGGTTTATAAGGTTTACCAAATCATCCCATACCTTCAATGATACTTGACACTCTCAAAAAATTCTAAACAAATAGGCGAGGGAGGACTTCTTTTTGCAGAAGCCATGTTAACGCTTCCTCAGCAAGGCTTGTTCAACTACCATTTAATAATTCTGGTTTAATAATTCTTTCCATCAAATATGCTTGTAAAAGGTATTAGACTAAGGATCCGGCCGGCGGCCCAGGGCCGCCAGCCGGATCCCGTGCACCAGCTGCCCAGCACGCGCCAGGCTGGAGGTCTACTTGGGGAAGAAGACGCTCATCCCCTTCCCCGAGTGTAAACCCAGGCCGGCCCTATTGGCCTCCTCGGAAGTAGAGGAGGCCATGTAATGGCGTAGCCAGCTCAGCGGGAACGGGGATATGGCCGACTCCATCCCCATCCCCCTCCTGGGCCAGCTAGACCAATGGCCCCCTCCCTCGCCCAGCCGGATCACCCATGCGGCCAGCGACAGAGCGCTTACCTTCTGCCGCCGTCCGCGTGGAGATCCAGTGCTGGAGTGAGGGAGCCGACCTTGCGCCAGCCTCTCTTACTACTGAGTCGTCGAGAACGTGCTTTACGGCACGTTCGCGACGGCTTCCAGCACTGGAGCACTTGCTCCGGCGCCAGAACAAATTTCAAGATTGCACTGTAATGGTCCTATAACCTCTTGTCCCCTCACTTGCTCCCCAGTTTCAAAAGTGGTGTGGTGTGGACCACCTTCCAACCCTATTTTAGTGACAAGGAATATTTTTGTTGCTAAATTTCACATTTGAGCTTCTTAACAACCCTCAAGCATATACCAACTTGAGACAAGCTGACTTGTTAAATTTTAATTTGCCAATTAGCCCTAGAACCACGTTTGTCACTTTTTTTTTTACTTAGTTCTTCAAATGCCCTCTCTACAAAATACGTTTTACCCATGGGTATCTGTCCAACACCTCCAACAGCAAAGACCAACACAAATAATTCACTTGGTTTCTCAGCAACCTCCTACCCACCTCTGCTTAACAATCCAACTACTTTCTTGGCTAGATTTCCTGCTTCTATGTATTTAAAGAGATTGGTAGTGTTTGTTTTAATGTGTTTAGCAATATGAAAACGGAAAGGAAAATCAATTTAAGATTGCAAAGAAAAAATATTAAACAAGGTCGAGAAGTTTTAACTCTCAGCTAAACTGGGAAATATGAAGGAATTTTTCTCCCTGCATACTTAACTTACTGGCTATATATGGAAACACACATGAAGTAGTTTTAGCTTTTTCTCCATTATTTTCAAAACCTACTACAAAAGGTTTCATTGAATACTGCTTCATTGTCAAAGGCACACAACGGACTGCTTTGCCCATGGAAGTTGCAGTAAAAATCTACATTTAAACACCAGTAGTTCAATAAAATTATATGAGCTCCAAACTATTCACTGAAAAACAAGTGCTTGTGAACTCTTCCCAATGGTTCCTTCTAAAAAGGCCATGGCAGCTAATATTAAAAAAATGAAATGTGATTATACCATTTTACTATAAACTATAAAATTCAGTTTGTTCAGTGACAGACCTGCAGAAGTAAGAGGAATTTGTTCAGTGTGAGACACCATTAAAAAGTACACAGTGGACTAATGTAACTTGCGTTAATGCTCGCTATAAAAGTGATCTTGGCAACTGAATTATTTGCATTTCCATCTGGAGACACAATGTTTGTTCTTGGCTTCAAGTCTTGCATGCAGAGCAAATCTTGATAAGAAAACAAAAGCAGAACTTCCAGTTTACTAATGTCATCTTCTTAATTAGCATGGTATACCATCATCTAATTCAAGTCAGAACTGTACTGCAGGTACTTATATACCTCATACAATATATGAACTCTATTAACATAATACCAACCTGTTTTGCTTTGTCTTTATATCATTGTTTCCTTCCAATATTAAAATTTACAGTAGTTTAAGATGAAACATTAAGACACAACATATGCCTAGTCAGTAAGAATCTTTGATGCATACTTTATGAACTTCAATTATATTGTGCTATTAAAACGTGTTACCAAACTGTATTCTGCAAAAAGCGTTCCTGGCACTTTTATAAAATTTGTCTGGCTACATCTAGATGTTAAAACTTCTTATAGAATCTACAGAAGGTTCACATAGGTCACCAGCCCCAGCCCACAAAAAGAAAAGAAAAACAGTTCTACGGAAAAGTCATAAAAGACATCAAAAGAATATTTGGCTATGTTCAAATATATTCTCTTTAGCATCCAGAACCATGCTCACAATTTTCTCAAGTAGGCATGATTCACTAAACAAATTCCATTCAAACACTATTTAGGCTGCAATACTATGCACTTAAATTGGAGTAAGTCCCACTAAACTCAATGGAAATTACTTCTGAGTAACATAGCTCTTAACATGCAACAACATCCACTAACAGATCATTTAAGTCAAAGTTATCACAGTGTAAGAAGCCTGCAATGCTGATTGACCTGCAAAAATGAAAGCTCACCTAAAACTCCAGTCACTATGGGCTATTTACCCTTCCTTTATTTCAAAATCTAAAATATTTCCTGATTTTTTTTATAAATGTATTTTCCCCAAAATTTTAGTACCTCTGAGTTACTTGCAAAACATCATCTTTTCCAGCCTTCTCTCATTCAGCAAAATAATAAAAGCATTTGGTGGCAAATGACATCTCTTGTATCTTTGCACTCTTACAGTGCAATCCTATGAGCATTTACTCAGAAATAACTCCTACTGTATTATTACTGGGTAGGTGCACATAGGATTACAGCCTTATTTGCTCAGCAGCCCCAATTATAGTTATACAGTACTTGTAGGGCAAATCCACTGTGTGTTATTTATCATTAAAGAGGAAGCCTAAATTAACATATTTAAAACAATCTGTACTAGAAGGTTGACTACCAAAACATAACTCCAGGACAAAAACTGATACCTCTACTGCACATCAACAAGGATCCATTACTTGTTGATGTGCAGTCTTACAAGTCCTTGCCAGAAATGGTTAGCCTTGAAGCTCTACAATTCTCAGTGACAGAATTCTCAGCTCAATGGGGGAAAAAATGCAGAATGGGGACTATTGCTCTTCTGAGTTACTAGGCTGGACCAAACAGTTTTTCCCATTTTAGCTCCTTTCCACATGTAACCAACTGTGTAACCAACTGAAGAGAAGCTACAGCCAACACAACAAACGTAGGGGTACTCCCATTCTCTTCCACCATTTTGCAATTGAAACATCAATGAGCGAAGTGCAAGAATAATCTTCATTTAGAATCTTATCTAGGGCATTTTAGATTAACATGAAAGCATGTTTAAATAATGGTGCTGGCCCGCCCCCTTGGCAGGCCGGCACAGTTTGCCTGGCTCCTCCCAGGCTCGTCAGGCTGAGGCGTGAAGATCCTGGCAGCCGATTGGCTGCTGGGTAGCTTGGGCGGGGCCAGGGAGGCTTGGAGCATACGCTCCACATCTTTCTCCTCAGTCATGCCCGGCATCCGAAGCCCCGCCCACCCTTCTCATTTTTCAGCCTGAAGGCTAGTTGGTTGCTCTTTAATAGGAGCCAGGTAGGAATTTTTTTCTTTCAGCCTGATTGGCTTAGGGTTTTTCGCCTACCCCAGACTGTAGCATGTGGAGGGCGTATTAGTCCTGATTTAAATTGGTCACTTAAGGCAGGTAACGTGCAGGTAGGGTAGTCAGGGAGGTGACCTTGGTATACATCCTGAGGTGAGCAAGGCCAGAGGGTGAGCCAGAACCGCTCAGACGATGCTGATTCGGATCGGTGAGGCTGGCTGGCAAACCCTCAGGCTGAAGTAGCAAAGACCACCTTAAGGATTTCCTGGGTAGGTCTGCGCTGTCCAGCTGCCTCGGCCCTATGGGGTTGGCCATGATAAGCTAGCTTTTTCATGGACCGAGCATGGCTTGAGCCAGGATGTCATGGCCGTTTTAGAACTCGGGGGAGGCGGCTAGAACCTTTTCCCCCATCCTAGAATCCCGCACACTGGGGGGTACCAAGTTAGGGTACCAAGTTATTCCCTGCTGCAGATATTATTGTTGCTGTTTATAAATATTTAAAAAAAGTGTCCCTAAACCCAAGCCTTGGTGTGGTGTGCTTTATTGGGGGGTGCCTGAGTAATACGGACCAGATTTTTCTTACCTATCTGACCGCACACAGCCCATTATGCATAGCCTCTATCCAAGACCAGAAAATATGTAAACAAGTGAACAGCTACAATACTGCAAGAAAAACTAAGTCACCAAGAAGAAACTGTAGTGCTCATCACCTCATACAATTACCTTACAAGGATTTGTCACTTACTTGATAACAACTTTCTACAATATTAACCAACATCAAAGGAAAATGCTGATTTACATAGAAATAGCATCTTTTGTTTAAATGTGCATACAGTTTATGTAGTAAGAAAGTGATTAAAAACTTAGGCTCATAGGTTTGAGTAGCTTATATGTTTTGGAATGTGAAATGTGCATTCCAGCCATTTTCTGTAACTGAAAGGCTCGAATTTTTACATATCACTTGTGTCTATACGTTATCACCAACTTCCACAGTGTAGAAAATCAAATGTATTTATGATCACCTAATGTATTATTTTTCTAATACAAAAGTATGTACCCAAACACTAAAACACACACAAATGGGACACAAAATATATACGGTAGACCACAATGTTTGCTGGCAAAACCTGCACAAGTATTTTACTAATTAAAAACATTGTGAAAATACGTCGGAACTACAAAAACATCAAATGAAGTGTTTCTTACAGTTAGGTACACACTAGATGAAGGCTGAGATCCAAAGAGTCACACATGGTGTGCCGCACACACTGGGAAAGTGAGTCCTGCATTAATATCACTGCTGCTTCTTGCACATGTACAAGACCTAAAGGTTAAGGATGTTGCAAACTGAGTTTTTTTATATTGCTACAGCTGGAAGAGAAAAAACAACTGGCTCCATGAGTCCATATAAGTGCACTCTGGATAATGCCCTTATCAAGTCTTATCTAAGGATCCTAACTTTTTTAAAAAGGGCTTGCTCAACCTATAAATAGAGCAATAAGCAGAAATTGTGGGTCTGGCATTGTTTTCTATGGAAGCAGCAACATCTTTCATATCCCATTCTAATTAATGAAAACAAAGCATTTTAACTGTTTTAAGTCCAATTATAGTGTATTTAACATTTTCTGAGTAGTCATCCATATAATACATTTAGATTTCCGTTTTACACAAAGGGCTTTAAATTACATTAAAATGCATTCAAATGGAAGTGCAATCTTCACAAACGTACTGATCAGTTCAGTTTACTCACGAGTGTGCTATATGATATAAAGAAACCAAAAAACCACTGAAAAATTAACCTCTTTTTTTTTGTAGAAATAAGGTCAGTAAATCCAGTAGTAACATTTGTCAATATAGCTTTGTTAATACAATCAAATATTGCATGCAGTATATGTATTGCACAATGGTGTTTGCCTTAAACGCAAAGCTGAAAAGGTGACAGAATAGTATGCAATTAGTTTTTATTGTTCCCATGACAGCCATAGTTCTGCAAGCACCCCTTGCCTTTCCCCCTGTAAACGTTATGGAAAATGTGCTAATTACAGACTCCGCAGCCATGATGGGGTCTGTGCCAACAATGATTGGCAGCCTTGGATACCAGAAATATCAAAAGAAATGGTTGTTTTACTTTCGTAGTCTATTGCCCAAACAACTGGGGAAAATAATCTCCGTCCCCTCCCCCTTTAGTAGCATTTCACCAATAAATGTATTAGCACTGCTAAAACTGGTGTGTGTTTTAAAAAATGCAAGTAATTTATGATCAAGTCAGGAAGACAACCATTCTTCCACTAACCCCCCTAGGGTGTTCTACATTTCAAAAACCAACTGACAGGAAAGGAAACCCCCTAAACTGTGATAACTACAGTTGGGCTATCATATCCCCTTTAGCTTGCCTTTCAATATTATGTATTCAATATTTGGAAGAAATTGTCTCTGTGCCTGCCATGGCAGCTCCTCTGATTGTTGAGGTACTTTCTCGCCTAATTAGCAATTGGGAACACACTTTTGGCAGCTCTTGTATCCCTATTATTTCCTGTCGCTTGGCACAAAAACCCTGTCAGGAGCACCACTACTTGTGTACTGTACCCCTCTTAGTGATGGATCACTAATTTTAAGAAGCAAGGCCTCTCAAGAATGGTATAAAGACGTAAAATGTATTGAACCAACAAGAGTAAACAAATAAAGGAAGCTGTTGCCATACATGGAACACTATATCTTTTCTGGGCACGGCATCTGGACGACTTTATCAAGAACAATACATGCAATCAGAAAAAGATGCTTTCATGCAGACAAAAGACAGGAGCCTATTTTGTTTCTTGCTCAAAATCCGCCTCTCCTGTTATAAGAAAAAAGACTACAATGTTAAAAGCATTTTCCTTGCAGGTGTCTTGCCTTCCCTCCTTCTCTACCACTTTAATGAAGTTATTATGCAAAAGGGGTCTCTATGAAGAATGGTCACAGAATCCTAGCTCAAGAGGGAGCAAATTTATGCAACAGTTTACAAGTCCGCTGGATATACCAAACATAATTCTTTACTAGTAGGTTTATGACTTTTAAAAGGAAGTTGTATTGTCGACCGCTATGCTGAAAGCTTGCAAATATCTGTAGGATCAATAGTGGGTTCCACATCCAGCTGGCTTTCGTATCAGTAACATCAAAAATGTAATTTGCCATTCTGGTGACTTAAGGCACTTTATGACCATGCTGAGCTTGTATGTCAGAAGGTCACTACATTCAAAATTTCAACATATCTTATCTTCGTCCTTCATGAAACAATACGTGTGCATGTAGCACTAATAGATTCTGTTTGCTTGCTAAACAGGAAATAATGTTTTTTAAGTATTTGAATATATGTATACATTTTTGGTTTTTTTCCCTCCTTTTTCCTGATTTTTCTGCTAGAATACTGTAATCTGAATTTATATGACTGATAAAACTCTCCACATTGATGGAGCAGTCAAATCAACAATTTAGAAGCATAAAACAAGAAAATTAGACAAAGGTAATTGTTACATGTTTGCACATGTATACATTTTGAAATACGTTTCCATTACTACATCTGGAATCACTGCTCTTTGGATTGTTGAAGATGGACACCACAAGCTATGTACCACTTGCGAAGTCTGAAAAACCTACAGTTCAATCCTAACTAACTTTCCAGCACCAATGCAGCCATGCCAACAGGGTGTGCGTTGCATCCTGGGGGGGGGGGCAGTCACGGAGGTCTCCTCAAGGTCATGGGACCGTCTGCTCAGGGCTGCATCGGCTCTGAAAAGTTGGTTAGGACTGGGCTGCTAATGTGTTAAATGACATATTTACAACAATTGATATTCTTGAGGGCCAGATCACACAACCATTTTGAAACCAAAAAGTCAACTGTGAATTAGTCTTTGAAACATATCCTAATTATTGACCAACCCAATCTGAACATATATTGAAACATACAGTAACTCATGTTCAACAAGAAAGCTGATCTGGGCAACCAACCATGGAATGGATGGTATAGGTACATACCAACTATATTATGATAGCATACTATGAGTATTTTGTTTGACACTCATTAGGCATTAAAAAAATGCCATTTTTTTAAATGGCATTAAAAAAAGTTGAATGGTATTCAACAATGGTAACAGCAGACGTTCAGTTCTTCTGCAATAAGAGCAGTAAGTAAGCCAAGCGGACTACACTAATCAAACATAAATTAAAAGCCCAAACCATATGGTGTATGCGACTAAAATTGTGAAAATAATTTCACTGTGAGGAAGAACAGTGAAATCTGGAGAACCAGGACCAATTACTTCTTTGAACGAACAAAATTATATATGTAAAATGTTACCTTAAAATTCTGCACGACGGACAGCTTATCACTATTTATATGAAAAAATCATATTGATTTTCATTAGGAAATTTGAACATAGCCATACATATGCTATTGTGAAGAAATTATGTTACACTGTAAAATGAATATTTTTTTACACGGGGAAACACACACACACACACACACACACACACACACACACACACACTAACAAACAGTAAAAATACTGCAAAATAATGACAACGTACCAAACATACATTAAAACAAGATATTAAATGATGAAATTGAACTATTTCAATTAAAATGCTGTGGTAAAACTATACAATGGAATTTTAATAGACCTATTCTAAGAAACTAATTAAAAAATAGTAGCATCACATTCGTCTCATATTATTTTAAGATTTGATGTAAAAAAAGATGGAATATTTTAGTTCCCATAGACTTTCATCTCCATTTTGCTGCTCAAAAGAACTGAACAGAGTCAAGACAACCAAAATGGAGGTTTCACAAATAACTTGATGTGAACTGAAATTAAATCAATAGGTAAAAACTAGCCTTGGAAATGGCATCAGCAGTTCCTTCAGACACTTAATTTCAAAGCCGTTCTGTATATGCACACAGGAAGATGTGGGATTGATGCAGACAGGAAGATGTGGGATTGATGCACACAGGAAGATGTGGGATTGATAAGAAAATAGACATGGGCTCTCACTATTTTCTTCCACAGCTTCCCATTCATAAAGTGCCCTTTCTCCCCACAAACTCTCAAACTTCTGTTTAAATTCCCAAGTTCAAAAAGAAGTTTGGGGATTACATGCAAGACTAGTTCAAAGTGGAAACTGGGGGTGGGGTGGGGGACAGGACTAACGGTGTACGCCAGCCGTGTTTCTCTCTTGAACAGCTCTTACACCTAATCCCCAATTGCTTTAGGTTTTTAACCCAGACTTTTTTTCTACTGAATGGGTATCAACAGAACCAGGTATACCACTCACTGGATCCCAGCTTAGACATGCCCAATAAATAATTATTGACAAGTTGTTGTTCTTATACTGTTTTAAAGCCCAATGCATCATGTACTTTGTTAGCAGAGAGACATTAGCTGCCCTAATATGAGAATAATGGCTTTCAGTCAGAAGAAATAAAAGTTAATGTTTTTTCTGCAAGTTTACAGCTCTGCACTTTTCAGCAAGCTTTAAAATCAAATAATAGACTTAAACCAATTTTTATTTTCCACTTGAATGAAAAAGGGCTTCAACAGGACATTTTCATCAGTTTATCAATTGTCAGATATGCTCCTCAACAACATAAATGGAGATACTGTATTGTAACTACATTAGTGTGTATTTGTCACTGCAAAAGATAATATTGTTTACTTTCTTTTCAAGTCATCTCTTGAAAGCAACCTCTTCAATAGAGATTGCATCCTCATCAGTGAAGATCCTACATCTTGCATTTTTGCTTTTTAGAAAGAAAAAAAAATAGGAACCACTTACACAACAATTTGAAAACATTGTCTATTTCTAGCAGACTTCACTACTGTGTATACTACGGTAAGCACATCTAATACTGTAAGATGTTGAAAGGACCAACACTTTGAAATGCTGAATTTTTCCAAATAACTGTGCTGAATACCTATTACGGCTTATTGAAGTAGTACTACTGCCCTTATTGAAGTAGTACTACTTCAATGGCTGCAATATCACCGGAAAGTGGTTTTAAAAACATTATTCTTATAAACTCATCATTTTTCAATGACTACGCATTTAAACACAAAAGGAAGAGAAATATATACAAAAGGAAGCTGTTCTCAAATGTATATAGATCATTCTGTATTGCTGAAAGAGTCAGCTAAAACAACGTTAAGAGTTGAAAAATTGAATGTGGAATGGTTTAAAAAAGAATTTATTCCTTTGGTAATTTCATACAACATATTAAAAGATAGCACAAAACTAATCACGCCAAATTCCGCGCTTAACTTCCTCTAAAAGCTGCTGCCTCTTTGTTAGGACAAGGCTTTCCTACAACCTTTTTTTTGTAAAGTTGTTTTCACAACCTTCCAAAACTCTACCAACATACTATATTTTACACTGGGCCATTTTTTAATACATACCACATAACAAAAACATAAGCAAAACATAAGCAAAAAAAGCTTAGAGCTTCATACACACTATACACATTGATGACAGCGAATTACAAAATGATCAACGCAATCCTGTGTAACTTTGCACCGGCATAACAGCAGATGCACCGGTGCAAAGTTACACAGGACTGCGCTGGATGAGTGAATAGTTGTCATCTGAAAACTTCACTGCAGCCAAACTGAGGACTTAAGTCCCATTGACTGCAATTGGGAGATTTAGGCGGCAATCCTACAGACTTACATGGGAGCAAATCTTATTCAACCGAATGGTGTTTATTTCCAATTAGACATGCATAGAATTGCACTACCTAGCACATGCTTTTGTTTCAATGGGAAAGTTAGGGATGGAATCATAGGAACTTAAAGTGTTTAACATACAAAACTGAGTATATATTTAGTTCTTCGACAACTGAAAAATAGATTTTATGGCCAAGTTAACAAGTGCTAATCTGAGAGGTATAGGTCTTATGCGACTAGAATACTTTGTCAGCTGAGAGACATTATTGTTCTTTGTATTGTTTGGTTCAGCATCTCTCTTAACACCACATTTCTCCCTGCATCTGTCTCACCTTAAAGTCACCAAAGACAGGAAGGCCAGAATTCCTGATCGATTCACTGTATTCATTCATTTTCTCACCCTACCATGAAGCTGGTAGATTGCTGGGGTCATGGGAACAAGGGAAAGAGACAGTAAGCAGCATCTTTATCTGACTTTTCCCAACAGTAAATCAAGCCATTGTGGCCAACCAGCTGAAATATCTCCATTAAGGATATTTGTAAAAGGATAAAATGGAAGAAGAATCAGATAGGAGAGTTTTACTTTCTGGCCAGCCCCATCTCTTTGAAAGGTAAATGCCTATACAGCTATTGCTTACTGGATAGATTTCCAAGAGAGAATGAACGGTTTTGAGATTCCATTTTTAAACCAGTGAGGACTTTCAGAGCCACAAGGTCCAGAGTAACACTAGTTAAGCTACATGTAATAAGCTGCTATTTTTCCACTTTAGTTAAGTAAATTCTTTAATCTCCACATTTGATTAAATGTGATTAAATGTGGAGATTCAGCATCTCCAGATTTTAGCTACCAAATAAAATTAGCCATTGAAATGAAAGGTCCATTTTATCCAAGAAAACGGACCAACATTTCTTGTACATTAACAACAGTACGATTATAACATTAACACAGCAGCAGCAGCAGACCTTAACAAACAGTCAAGTAGCAGTGCGAGCCTATGCACATATACTGTAGTAAGTTTCAGTAGACTGCAATTCAACACATACATTTACATGAAAGTAAACACTTCTGAACTTAGTAGACACTTCTGAACTTGGTGGAACCTACCAGTACATCTGACTGGACATTATTGAGGGGAACCTACATCTGATTGGACATTCTTAGGCTCAAGCTGTACAAAGCAGAGTTTGCTTACTTACCTGTAAACCCATT
The DNA here is from genome assembly GCA_026170595.1 of Plestiodon gilberti rubricaudatus. Lineage (NCBI taxonomy): Eukaryota > Metazoa > Chordata > Lepidosauria > Squamata > Scincidae > Plestiodon > Plestiodon gilberti. The sequence continues at coordinate 48,120,511 of JANXHW010000002.1, forward strand.
TCTTATCATACGATTGTCTTATATATATAGAAACAATGCAGGATTTAGAACATAGAGCCATGATCTTCATGTTGCATTCAAAAATTCATAAAGCAAGTAAGACTCCCACAAGAAACCATCTAAGCAAGTGACCTGCTTTTGTCAAGAGGCGAGTTTTTTCTGAAGATCTACCAATGCTCAACCAGTACAGCACTACTGCAAGCTATCCTACTAAGGCCCAAACACAATTGAGGAGTTAAATGCAAACATCAACCTTACGTTTCACACTTAAGGTTCACTGATTTCAATGAGACATGAATCATCATAAGAAGTCTCAAAATGTGTGGTTGCCCCAGGACTTCTGCAAAAAAACGGGACTGGGATAGTAGTTTGTAGATCTACACTCAACTCACTTTATAACTGTACAGTCCCATCCATAACCATCCTGACAAAGCAATAATTGTGGTAACTAATATTAGTGCATCTAAAAATTGAACTGTTACATGGGAGTAAGCCCTATTGAGACTTACTTCTGAGTACCCATGATTAGGATTGTATTGCACATTAGTTAATGCCATGGGTCACAAGGCCTCTTTGTGCAAGCAAAACACCCCTTACATTTTCAGACGGCGCCTGTGTTCACAAAGTGCATTTCTGTTCATGGAAGTGTTACTCTGGATGCAACCCCCTATTGGCAGAAATTTTAATATGAAAATTGGAAAACTAGAAGGCTAATTTAAATATATGTATATTCTTTGTTTTGATTCATAGTTACAAATATTTTTAGCTTTTATGTATGTTTAACTAGGGTAATTACTCATATAAGCAAGAAGCACTAGCTAACTTTTCTGAAATAATCTAGATCTAAAAATTAGGACTACAATCCCGCAAACACTACAGAACGCAAAGCGCAGCATTAAAAATATTACGGCGCCTACGGGAGCAAAATCTTTTCCTAACTTCAGAATGAAGCCCTGAAACAGAAAATAAAGATGATTTTACCACAACTCTCCAGAAACATAACACTCAGAAAAAACTATAGTGCAACTCTCAGAAGTACCCATTCATATTGGCAGAAGAATTCCAAACAGAATGCAGCTGCTCCATGTACAATTTGGCAATCTAGCATTTGCAGTCACAGACAAAGACCTAGCAGTTTTTAAAGCTTGAGCTTCACATGCATAGTTTTGAGAATGTAAAGTCACGTATAACATATTTTATTGCAATTTTTCCTAATAATTATCTAAGAAAAATCAGCCAGCCATATGGAAAAATCATAAAATTTAGTCCAATATTGCTTCATGTGACCAGATTTTAATGTGTAACCACCTCATATTATTTATAAAGCAATATTTAAGTTATTGTGGAAAGAAAACAAATTAGTTACAACTTCTCTAAAATTTGCTTCACTTTCAAGATACAGCTTATATTTATCAATACATTCCTATATACTGCAAGGGGAAGAAAAAAAACAGTTCTCCCCATTTATTATACTATGACCACTTATTTGGCTTATTACAAGTTAGATTTAAGCACACCTAATCCTGTACTGAATTGTGGTCCACATAAGTCTTTTTTAAAAAGCAGCAGCAACGTTGTTCTTACTGGAGCTACTCAGTTCGATGCAGCACAGCGCTAGATTTCTTAATTCAATTTTTTAATATAGATTTAGATTATATAAAATCTAAATTAAGCTGAGCATTATAAATATACGTTCAGAAACTATCATACAAAACTTCAAGTACAGTTCAACTATTTTGTAACTTTTCATGGAAATCTAATTTTTGCACTTAAACTAGTTTTCAGTGGCTTCAATTTTGTGGTTCCCAGTTTAAATAAGATAGAGGGAATTTACGACTTTTTGTCAAGTAACATTGGCAAATACATACCAATTATACATTTCTTTGGATTTATTAATTAAAAGGCTCATTCTTGTGACATCTGATGGCTAATTTTTAAACAGAATATTAAAGGCCATCAGTGCTTCTGATCCTGAACCATGAACTATATAAGTACAATGATAGCACAACTTTTCTTAACAACTTCTAACTTGTCTCTAAAAAAAGGTTTGTCAGGTTCAACACAACTGCCTGTGAACCTTATAATGCATCTTCTAGGATATCATTTTTAATTAACAAAATTTAGAAAAGAAAAACAATAACTTCATCACATCTTATTTAAGCCTGGACAAAATCTGCCATAGTTTTTAAATGTATGAGCACAGCTTTCTAGACCCTTGATAGAAGGGGTTTTTCCTTCTCATCAATAGGAAATTTATGAAGTTTTGTAACCCATTAATCCTTTGTTATGTTTTCAAAAACTGACATTTTCTCTACAGTTTGTACCAAACTTCTCAGTTAAATAGGTGCTTTCTGAGTTCACTAGTTTAAATGCTCTAGCTCTGACCCCAGTGTTCCATGGATTATTTATACTAAAGTATGGTACCTACATCATGTTTAATTAATACCATAACAGGCAGAGAAGCAAAACATTTAATAGCATGCTTTGATTTAAGCAACAGAGCAACATGTGCAAGCCATTTGGTCAAGCACAAAGTAGTAAACATTTCTATGTTCACAAGTAGAGTGGGCGAATTCAGTTTACTATTTCACTATCTTCAAACAGCATCTCTCTCATTTTGTAACTGACGTTCTAAGTCACTCTGATAGAACAGTCACTCTTAAAAAGAGACATATGTTGTAAAATATGCCTCCAGAGTGCTGGCCGTTTCAACAGTTGCCTAATTTTACCTACAGGATGGAAAAGAGGGGACAGATTCTGAAAGCACAACTGCAAGTATATCACCAAGAAAATTAACTTGAAGCAATCCAATTCATCGTCACTCCTCCCTAATGTTGGTTTTCCTTAAGTTGCCACATATAAGCTTAACATGCTTAACTGTTTACTGAAGTCAAGGTACGTAACAGTTTTTAACTTTGGTGCTGTCATCCTCAAATACAAAGTATGGTAAAACAGTCTTTGGCAAGCACCACAGTTCTACTAAAACACATAACCTGCAACAAAAATCAATGCGCTAATCTCAATCCAAGCAGCAGTATCAGAAGCATAGCACACAGATAACATAAGACAAAATGTCCTCAAACTTATTTGGAGTAGCCTGGCTGTTTTAGAAGGGAAAAAACCCTTTTCAAGTCTACTTGAACAATGCAAAACATCCCCACCCCCCAAAAAACCAAAAAGATAGAAATCCCAAAGAATTCAGCTGTCTTATTTATACAGACTCTCAGAAATACTATCTGAGGCAGGATTGTAATTTTAAAATGCTAACTTTAGAGAGAAATGCCAAGGGTTCAATTAGATTAGACCCTAATCAAAAGTTCCTACTCTGAAGGAGAGTCACTCATCATACAATTTTGACAGGAGTTTAAAAGCAAAAAAATATATAATCTTAGCTTTTATTTGCACTTACAGTTGCTACTCAAGGCAAAGGAATGTACATAAAGATTGGTTTTATACAGTCCCAACTGGTCACTTTATATTGGTTTTTATCAAATATTGGCTTCTACAGCAGTGTGACCTTTCAATCTCTTCCCATGATGCTAATTCAAGGCCTGAAGGGCTGCTGGTCGTCTCAGCATCCAGATGCAGCCACATTCCCTTTGCATTGTAAGAGCATCACTAACTATTACACTTGAATTTGCTTTGACAGTTTGAGCAATAGGAGCTGCCCTTTTCCATGGGAAATCTCCAAGTCTAGGGATCATCCAGACTGCACTGAACACTGAAAACTTGAGAGGATTCACTGTGCAGTTAACCCGACTTAACCAACTTATATGAGAGGGACATACCCTCACCCCAATAGATGCAGGAACATGGAGTTGAAGAGCAATGACAACACCAGTCCTTGACACAGAACAAGTGCCACGTGAGGCTAGTCATCCTGCAATCTCAGAACAGGGATTATATAAATATATGTCACTAAATAAAATTGTGACAGATTCCCAGTATTGTGGCTTGTGCCAGAGTGAATCAGCCAGGGACTCTAGCTCCACTAACTTTAAAAAGTTTCACTGAAGTAATAGGAGATTGGACTCTTTCTGTTCTATTAAAAAGAAAAGTTCCCCCACCTTACTCCAATAGTACCAAAGTACTGGAGGATCCGTTCTTCATGTCTGCTTTCCTGCATATATGTCTTCCTGCATAGTTGAAGACTTGCTTTTCAACAAAAAAAAGTCCACAAAGCAGCTGATATAGCAAAACAAATAAAAAATGAATTTACAGATGCCTCAAACAAAGAGGTACCCAGAAATAATAATACACTTTTTAAGGTAGCAGCAATGATGCAATATAGAATAGAAACGGGAGAACAAGAGAAAAGGGGTGATGTCCCCCCCTCCAGCTGCACATGCTGAAACCACTGAAGGAAAAGTTTGCCCTGCAAGCAAATACAAGCTCCTTGGTGCACCCAAAAGGGGAAGCAAATCCCCTTGGTCTACCTCTTTATGTATGTGAAACCTGAATGGTATGACTGGTATTCTCCTGGAGATGCTACTCTGGATAGTTATGCAGGTTGCATCAGTGCTAAGCGTGGTGGGATCGCCCTTTTCTGGCTCAGCCCAACACTCTGACCACAGGTTCCCGTCTTACCTGGGGTTGGTGCTGTTCCAGTAGACGGCATAGCGATCAGCCACCGTTTTGGAGCTGGGATCCTGGCTGAAGACGCACATCCAGAGCACCAGAAAGACCAGCGTCAACATCTCCACGTGCAACATCACTCCCGGCCAACAAGACACAGCACAGGGATGATTGGTCGTTGTACAATTTTTTTTTAAAAAAAATAAAAAATAAAACAAACGACAAAGGAAAGAACACCAAGGGACTTTAAAAATAAAAATAAAAAAGAAGACACACCACACAAAGTCACAAGACACACACAAAGAGAAAAGTGCAAGGAAGGCGAGGGGCCACGAGGAGGTCCCCCCCGGAAAAAAGCCTGAACCAAGGCGGAGAGATCCTTAGTATGGAGCCTACGCGCCCCGGTAGGGGGAGCTGGGAGCCGAACCGGGCAGGAGTAGCAGCAGGCGGCGGCGGCGGCAGCGGGAGGAATTCATTCACGGCAGCGAGTCCTGTGCCGAGCCCAGGGCGAGACATGCACCGTCCCTGCCCCCGTCCAGCGCCGCTGAGGGGCGGCTCCGCGGTCCTCGCCTCGGGCTTCTTTTCTCTCTCTCTCTCTCTCCCCCCTCTTCGGCTTTCTTCTTCCCGCCTTTTGGCGCGAGGAGAGCAGATAGGAAATCCTCAAGAGGAAGGAAAAGTCCACTTCAGGCGCGCGCCTCTCCTCCTCCAGCTAGAGTTGGGAAGCCCCAGGCTCGCGCTCTCGCCGACAGAGGCTTCTCCTCCTTCCTGTTCCTGGGCGATGGATGAAGCGCAAGGAATCCAGAGAATTGGCGGCGGGGAAGCTATCTGGGGGAGTTGCCAATCCGAGGAGAGCAAACCGAATGGCTTCAGCAGGAGCACTTTAATAATAATAATACTTAATACTAATAAAACAACAACAACAAGGCAAGCGCCTGCAGCGGGAGGGGAGGAGAGAGAAAGCCCCCCTCCCCTGAACTCCTCTGGTGTGGCTCCGCTGTGGAAGCGCCTCCTCTGTCCAAGGCAGGAGCTGCTAGAGCCCCCCAGGCGCGGCGGCGATCTGTCCTCCTTCAAGCTTCGCCAAGTGGCTCTGGGAGCAAAGCGGCTCCAAGTCCCTGGAACGTCAACTTTGCAAAAGACAGAGGAGGCGGGGGAGGGAGGCCAAAAAGAAACCTCCCTGCAGATGACTACATTAGAAGGAGGGGGGAGGAGGGGGGAACCTTCAGGCTTTTGCCCGGCAGGCAGCTGCTCTCAGCCCTCTTGAAGCAGCAGCAGCCAGAGCAGAAAGAAGCGGGGAAATGTCTGTCCTCTCTCCCGTCTCCAGCAAGCAAATGAAATAACACTCGAATGCAGGGGCTGGCAGGCAGGGCTCGTAAAGAGCAGCGAGGATTGGAGGAACAGAAGTCAAGTCTGCCAAAGGGGAGGAAAAAACACACACAATCTTTTATGGGGGGCCGGAGGAAAAAAAACCTTTTAAATAGTCACGCCCCCTTTTTGCAATGACTTGTTTCTTCCCTGCGTGTAAATCCAGAGGCAGCAGCAGCAAGCTAGAAACCGCGAGGCAAGGCGAACGGGCTGGGTGTCTGCGTGCAACAGACAGCTGCATAGATGCATACACGGGATCTATATATACACATCCACATGCGTATGTGTGTGTCAGGAAACAGATCAGCAAAGCTCCTTTTGTGTGTGTGTGTGTGTTTGTGTGCGTGTGTGCGTGCGGCGGCAGAGGTGCAGTCGGCTAGCTGGGAGGAAAGGCGCTGTTGGTTGATCATGTGGGATTTTTGCATGCAGTTTACTTGGGAAGCGGGGTGGGGGGAGAATGGCTGGAGCAGCCAGTCAGAGTCTGGACTGCTGTTTGCTTACAGATGGCTTTTTTTCCTCAGCTTTCCTTCCAAGCCGATTGGATTGCCACCCCAGGAAAGAGGCGTTCCCTTTACCTTCTGCCCCGCCCCTCATGCCCAAGTGCCCCCCTACCTTCTGAAAACCTGACTACCGTAATTGAATTACAAGGAGTGGTTCCTTGATGCTGTAGGTAACCATTTCCGCGCGGGATATTATGCAGGATCGGGGAAATGTCCCGGCGCTAGATCTCTCCAGTGTCCAGTCCCCTGAATACGGAAGCGGCGTGCAGTGCAAGCGCGCTCTCGCTCTCTGACTGCAATCCCACACATTTGCCTGTGAGTAAGTCTCATTTACCTCAGTGGGACTTACTTCTGAGTAGACAAGCATAGGCTTGCACTGTCAATCTCTTTCCCTACCTCCCCGCCTGGCGCCTGCTCCCGTCAAAGCTGTAGCAAGTGTGGGGCTGGGGCGAGATGAAATGAGTGTGACCGCAACCGGCAAGTCTAATCTCGCGCCCTGTGTAATCAAATTAAAAACAAAACAAGAAATTGTTTAGCAGTCTGGAATACAGATCTCTAAGCTGCTTTGCTCGGCGCTTAATCCTCTCCTTCCCACAAACGCGGTTGCAGTTGCTAAAAGGCGAGCCGGCTGCTACGTGGGGGCTTTGGACGAGTTTCTCAAAAGCAAAGGCGGCTTGTTGTAGTCACAACCTGGGCTCGTCGCGCGGGCGGCGGGGCTCCGCGCGGAGCCACCGGCCGCGGAGCCACAGCTCTAGGCGCGTACTTCCCTGAATGCGGCAAGGTGATTCACTCGAAGACTTTTGCGCCGGGAGGGGTCGAGGCATGGGCTTGAGGCGCAGTTCATTAGCATCTCTCAAAGGGCAGAAGTGCCAGCTTGGGCCAGCAGCTGCATTTGTTATGCTGCGCTACCAGGTGACCTTTCTCCAGAAGGCAATCGAAGGCGGCGGCGGCGGCGGCGGAGTGCTTACATGAAACGCACGTCAACGCCTCACATAAAACCACACCTTGCTCAGGTGGTCCAAAGTTGGAGGAAAGGCAACTGCAGGGGGGGACATGCATGCCACTGCGCGGGTGATTTACAGCAAGCCATCGAAACGGCTTCCTAGGAAAGATTGATGTCCCCCTTGTCAGTTGCGCACCACTATGCTCTCCCCGCGATGGCTTTCATCCTCCAAAAACTTTGAAGAAGAAACACGCGGCAGTGTCCTGTCTGGAATCTCTGGGGCAAAGGTGCCCTTCCCTCCTTTGAACCGGATGACTTTTAATTTGGGGCGATACGTTTTCCAGGCTTGATCAGGCTGTATATCTGCTGTGGTTTCTTCAGCAGGAACCCCCCCCCCCAAAAAAAAAAAATAAAAATAAAACCAGGCATCATCATGTTCCCTCGTCTTTCATCCACTTGGCTGACTTCTCTCAGGGCTACTCAAATCTTTTGAAAGTGCCCATACTCCCTCTAGTGGCGAATTGTCAGACCGCACTTTAGTCGACATTTCTTAATCAAACCAATAGGAATTGTGCATCGTTCACAAAAATCAGCTCATTTAGACCAACTTGGAGGTGTTGTCCAGGCTGGGAGGAACACGATGCTACTAGCCTAAAAAGCGTACCTCATTCATGCTCTTTTTTTCTTTTCTCGAATGGGCCTCATTTTCAGGACCACAGTAGCCCTATGCATATTATGTTTTCCTTTGATTGTTGCTGTACAATATAACATTAGGAGTTTCAGTCAATCTAACAGTAGGTGAGCTTTTGAATTACACATTGACATAAACACATACCTTTTTGAGGCATACAGAGTGGTGTGAATTGGTATTGATTTCATGACAGTTGCATCCATATCCCATTATGCCACATTAAGAGTTCCAATATAATTGAAATAGGTTACTTGTGCCCTGGTAGATAACTTGAGGATGGCCCAAATCTTGATAGAATGGTACACTGATAAACTGGGCTCATTCCTCCTCCTCCTCCTCCAAACCCCTCCTCTCTAACCCCATAAGAATGTAACCATTTGCTTATGATTGTTATCTTTATCAGGGCACCACAACAGCCTAGTCTACTCACAACAACAGGGTACATTACAGACTGTGTCTGCACCTATGTCTATTTGAAGGTACAACATGATGCCATTTCCATGACTGCAACTGCAGAAGCAATTAGCCCTGTCCATAGTGGAGATTGTACTGTCAGTTGCTCAGATAATGTGACCCCTTAACTATATTTGCTAGTATTTAAAGAATGCCTTAAATAAAGTGCTGATTCAGAAATATTTTTCATTGGCATCAGTAGAATTTTGTTCCAAGCTTATAATTGTATGTGATGGGGCAAACATATTCCTGTTCAACACTCAAAGAAAACTTTCCTTAAAAGGAACATTTTGAAATTAAAGTTCTTGTAATCATTGCAGGATTATTGGTTTAGGTTTTTTCCCCATTTTTTTTACTCTGGTGTCATATTTTCTGCTGCTCTGGCTTATTCTTGCATGTGTAAACAATAAAAATGTGTGTAAACAATAAAAATGCATCAAATGGGAATGACAATGGTACATTTTTAACAGTCACAGACAGGTGTTACAGCAAGACAGCTGGTTACAGGAAGTTAACACAACTGTTCCACATTTGTTTTCTAAGCTGTAGGTGACTGTATTTTAATAGTGTATAATTGCAGCACAGACACAACTTTGTATCAACTACATTTGCTTTTCCTTTATTTTATTTTTTAAGGACAGGCAATAGCTATCAACAAGAGTGTTGGATTAACAAATGTCATAATAAAAGCAGTTCATATGGATACATTGACTAGAATATCCCACCGGATGTCAGCTTGTCTGATGTCCCCTTTCACAGTGACATAATTAAAACAATTATTGATGTCAAAGCTGTAAACTGCTTGTGCATACCAATGAACACCCCTGAACTTGTTGCACAATTACTAGAATCATAGAGGCTGTTAAGAAGTGACTTTTTCAGCATTAACACCCATTACGGTATTTGAGATAGATAATTTACACTAGACGTTACAAGCAAATGGAACCCACACAGCTTCCTCTCAAAGTTATTGCCTTTCTGTAGATTAACCTTTTTTTTTAACAAATAAATGATACTATCCTATATGGTATTTTTTAAGCACACCGAGTAGATAGCCTATGCACATGTCTACTCAGAAGTAAGTCCCATTCAGATCAATGGTGCTTAATCACAGGAAAAGTGTTATAGAATTGCAAACCTATTGATCCAGTTGCCCTAGGGCATTTTCAGGTGTGACATTGAGAATGTCTTAAAGTTTGGAATGCTTCATATATGACTGGTTACTAGAAAGCAGAAAACAGCAATTTTAAGACTGAGGCCTAGTTCAGATGTAACAGGAAACCATGTTTTCCCACTACATGAGTGAACCCTAAGGTTCAACCCTTACCCTTGACAGTCATGGGTTCTACTCTTCTCTTCCTTTGCTTTCTGAAAGAGGAGACCAAAAAGCACCTGTTTTTCATTTTAAACTAACCGTAGCTCCCACATGTCATCCAAACCCCGGGGAACTGTGGTCAGTGTTAACTATGACCCAGTCTAAACAATACACTCACCTTTTGGTGATTAGGTAATTAACACAATTAAAAATTAAAGAGTCCGAGGTCTCAGGCCGTTTATTAGGGTTAAAATAGGACAGAATCATTCCTAACATTTCGCACAGCAATGTTGCCGGCATCATCAGAGAGATGAATGAATCATGAATGAGGCTTACTCTTTAGTAAGTGTGTTTAGGATTGCAGTCCCAGTTTTTGTATTTAGATGCAGAATTTTAGAAGACTCACCACCTTAACATTTCATATTTCCTGTTACTAGTGACCTTGGGCCAGTCACCATCTTTCAGCCTCACCTACCTCACAGGGTTGTTGTGAGGACAAAAGGAGGGAAGGAACCTGTACACTACCCTGAGCTCCTTGGAGGAAGAGTGGTATAAAAATATGAAAAATAAATAAATACATAATGCATATTTTAAAAGATAACTTTCCTTGGGCAATTTAGTTTTCCCTTTTCAGATTTTGAAGGACATATTTTTATTTCTAAAATGTATGTGGTCTAATAGTCGGTTTCGATTAAACAAAAATGATATTTTTATGAGGTTAAGTTCATCTACAAAAATATTCAAGAAATTTTCTTTTTAAAAAGCTGGTAGTTAACAGCATGGATTTTGATTGTTCTCTGTATACTCTCAAATATCTGTTTAGGACCTTGCACACATTGGAGTATCTTATGCTTTGAAATCTCTTTTTGATCCCCTAAAGCTGTTGCTGAAGAGGGACTTTAGAAAGCAGCTTGAGAGGCAAGGTTTGAAACTTAATTATTACATGGCATTGTTAATAGTTATAAATCCTCCCTTATTATATTTTTAATATTATAGATTTATTATAGCATACAATAAAGAACAAACCATGACATTTTATTCTAAAAAAAAGTTTAATCAGGCAAAAGGCTTATAAAAATGCTAACATTATAAGAGCTTTCTCTAGAGAGCAGAGCACTTATGGTCTGATTCCAAAATAGATATTAATGAGTCAAAACTATTTCTTTGGGTAGTGTTCTGAAAATTAAGTTTTTGCACAATGCATCCTAGTCCTGAAGTGAATGACCTGACCACTGGTGATTCTGTCTCCCTATAAGTCATTCTGGAAGAACTGGAACTCCAGAAGGGGGAGTTATGTCAGGGGGTTAGCTGGACAACAGAGACTTCCGCCAGAAACGCTAGGTGTGAGGAAAGGCATTGGCTACATTCTGATGTCACACCAAACCATGGTTTGGCATTCTGTGAATTAGCAGAGGCAAGCCTTGGGCTCACATCTTTCCTTCTCTCACCTGCTGCAAATTCCTGGTTTATGGGTATTCAGCAATCCATATGCCATTATTGCATCCAAATGCGACAAGCTATGGTTTCCTGAGAAACCAAATATCAGGAGACGGAGGCATTCAGGGGAAGAAAGAAGAGGTGGACTGTGAGCCTGCGTCTCTGGATTCACACTGCCTGGATTCATCCTCCATTAGTTTGACTCATAAACACTTTAGTCGTGCCACACACTGCACACAACAGAAGCTATGTCATACAAAAAAAAATTAGAACAAAGAGCTGGGTTGTCATCATGCCACCAGATGTTGTGGTGGGGCCATAGCTCCGTGGTGGAGCACATACTTTTCAGGTTCTCAGGTTCAATCCCTAATATTTATTATTTATTTTTATTTAAAAAAATTATATCCTGCCTTTTCCTATGCCGAAGGCAAATGCCCAAGGCGGCTTACAATAGAAGTTAAAATACATAATTTAAAATACATAAAATAAGTTTAAACAATACATAACGATACATAAACAATTTAAAAAACAATAAAATCCACTGGGGGGAGCGACAGTATGGAGCAGAGAAGCAGCATGGCAGAGCATCTTGAGACACAGGAGGCAGACCACAACCCATCACCCAAACGCTAGACGAAACAAAAATGTTTTTTTAGCCCTCGCCAAAAAGTCATGAGGGAGGGGGTGATTCTCAGATCCCCTGGCAGGGAGTTCCACAGTTGTGGTGCCACAGCAGAGAAGGCTCGCCCACGTGTTGCCACTCCCCTAACTTGCGATAGAGGTGGCACCCGCAGGAGAGCCCCCTCAGATGACCTAAGAGAGCAGGCCGGAATGTATGGGAGAAGGCGGTCCCTAAGATATCCTGGACCCGAACCGTGAAGGGCTTTAAAGGTCATTACCAGCACCTTGAATTGGGCCCAGAAATGAATGGGCAGCCAGTGCAGCCGCCGAAGCAGCGGCTCAACAGAGTCAAACCGCCTAGCTCCAGTGACCACCCGGGCCGCCGCATTCTGCACTAATTGCAGCTTCTGAACCGTCTTCAAGGTCAGCCTCACGTAGAGCGTGTTACAGTAATCCAGTCTTGAAGTCACTAAGGCGTGGACCACCGTGGTAAAGCGGTCTATGCAAAACCCTAGAGAGCTGCAGCTGCCTGTCTGTGCAGACAATACTGAGCTGGATCGACTAATGATCTGATTTGCTAGACAGCAACATTTTGTGTTCAGAGCTGTTTTTGAATGGAAACTGAATTGTATTTTTAGATTTGAAGTTCTCCCACTCAATCTCGCTGCTGAAGCAGTGCAATTGATTCACCCATCTGCTGGGGGCATAAAAGGACACCCAAGCTGGAGCAAAGATCCCTTTCTATCTCCTTCATTTGAATGTTGAAGAAGGCGCTTTAGATCTTCACGCCTCATTTCAAAGTGGAACAGTCATCAGACCTTGTCGAACTGAAGTGCTGATTCAGAAAGGCTCATTCTGGGATAGATGAACGTTCTGAAGCTTCACAGAAAATTAGAGCATAACAGTCAAAACCGGTATAATGACTGACAAACGGTAAAACAGAAAGTTAATTAAAAGAATTCACAAGGAAGGCATCTAATTTGAAATGAGAAGGGTAGTAACTTGAACAAAGTCAAGCATTTATCTTCTTTATCAGAGCATGCAAGCATAATCTAAAGGAAAAGGACTTGAGTTTTTACCATTGCAGAGTCTTTCATCAGACGGAGATCTAGATGGAGCAGTCAGTAGAAAATAATTCCTCTGCAGAGGACATTGATGACATTAGCTAATCTTCCATCTCCTAGTACAATATAAAGGTTTTATTTTTAAGAGACAACTGAATGATGCTATCTACTGAGCAAACATTAGCACTTTCCCTGATAAGAGGAAGTAAGAACAACCCTTTTTGTAATATTAGACCCTATTTTGAAATATAACAAAGCAAAAGGCCCAAAAAAGAAATCACCAAATGCTTTCAATGAATACTTGAGCTTTGAATGTAGCAATTCTCACCTGCTGCATATCTAGCCTGCAGAAAAGGGCACTCAAAATGATCAAGGGGCTGAATCACCTTCCCTAGGAAGTAAGGTGGTGTTTGTGACTTTTTAGTTTACAAAAAAGACAACTCGCAGGAGGGACATGATCCGGATATATAAAAGTATGCACAGTGTGGAGAATGTGGATAGTTTTTCTCCCTCTTCCATAACATTAGAACCAGGAGGCAGCCACTGAAACTGATTAGCAAGAGGTTCAGACCAGACAAAAGGAAGAATTTCTTCATACCTGAATAATGAATATATGAAGTTCATTGCCATAAAGTGTAGTGATGGCCACTAGCTTCAATAGCTTTAAATGGGAACAAGACATATTCATGGAGGACAAGTCTATCAATGGCTACTAGTCCTGATACCTACCGGTATATGCAGAGGCGTGGAAAGACTGGAGCGAGCGGAGCAGCGGTTCCGGGTGGCTCCGCGGCGCTGGGCAGCGCTGCTCCACTCGCTCCAGTCTTTCCACGGAGCGCGTGCCCGCCCAGTGACGTGGGCGGGCGCTCCGAGGCCTTCTCCTCCAGCCTCGGAGCCAGAGAAAGCCCCGGAGCGTCCACCACGACCGGTGGCCAGGGCTTTCTGAAGGCGGCTGACTGCGGCGTCGCGCTATTTATCCCTTTTTTGCACATGCGAGCGGTGCTCCAGGCAGCATCTGCTCCTGATACCCCTCTGGGTATATGTTACCTCTGAGTTCCACTGTACTCGGTTGTATTCCACTGAATGCCAGTTTCTGGGAAGCACTGGCAGGATCAGTCTCTTTACCCGCACGTCTAGCCTTTCGACTTCCCAGAAGCAACTGGGAAAGTAGATGGACTTTTTGGCTGATTCAGCAGATCTCTCCCTATGTTCGTATATTAGCATATTGTTTATGCTACAGTCTTGTCAAGAGACATTTATCTGGTGTATTGGAGTGATCTTGCTGCTCTTAGAATTCGCAACACATTATAGCATAGGGGGCCAACCCACGGCATGGGTGCCACTTAGTGGCACGCCGCCGAGCCTTTTGAAGTGGCACACACTGCTATTCCTGCTCGAGCCGAGTGCTGAAGTCCCGCCTTTCCAAGCCTGTGACACTAGAGGAGGTCTCTCCTTATTCTTCTTGCGCTGTCACTGTACTTTAAATATTTTCATTACCTTAGATTTATTTATTTATTTATTTAAGTGGCAAGGTCAAGATTATCTACATAAAATGTGGCACATGGCATGCCACGGGTTGGGCACCACGGCATTATAGCATGTTACATTGTGCTAGCCAATATTACAGAACAAGGTTGAGGTTTATTCAAGTATCATGAAGAAACAACAATATGGGCCCAGGTTTGTATTTGATATTCTATTACTATAGTATACAATGGTACATAACTGAGATGCAGAGGATTCCGTTCTTCTGGTTACCAAACACATGCTGATAGATAATGAGTACCCTTTATTAATCAGCAATATTTGAGATTTTTCTTCAGGCACCCATGGTTTAAGCCTAGACGGCATACATTTGGCAGAGGAACAGAGCTAAAAGATAAGTTAAGTGTATACAACATGCCAAATGTGTACAAGGAAACAACCAAAGGGGATACGAGTTGCTTATGAGAAAAACCCTGGCAACTGGCAACAAGTCATGCCAGCTCGATGATTATCGTGCTGGCCAAAACAAAAGGACTTCTTGCAATTTAAGGATCTCACAGCATATGTCTTGCCACTGCTGTGCAGCTTTTTAAGTGCCTTGCCAGTAATTTTGTTCTTCCTGTGCTTATGTTGCAGGTCATTGCATGTAGGAATTGAAGACTAATTGTAATAAATATTATTTATGTTGCCAGGAATTATTACAGCACTAAAAATAGAAACAACAGAAGATCAAAGCATATTGAAAGAATGCAATACTATCAGCAAGCCTGACAGCAAGGTAACTGGGGCTGCAGTCCTATATGGGAGTAACAGCCCAATCCTATTTAGGTCTACCACTGCCAGAATGAGAGTTCCAGAAGCAGTAGTTGCTTTATGGCTGTTGCAAACTGCACTCTGGCAGTGTGTGAAACTGCGGGCTTCCAGAACACCACTGGAGAGGCTGGAGCAGCCCTGCGCATAGCAAGGAAGTCCCACCGACTCAGGTAAGTTGGCAGGGAGGGCAGAATGGGGGAGAGTGGGAGGCATGTCGGAGGCGGAAGGGAGTGGCACCCAGTGCAGGCGACTTGTGCTGGATGCTATTCCCTCAGGAGCAGCCGACATGCCCCCTTTGTCTCCTCAGACTTGCACCACCTATGAGCTGGTGCAGGTCCAAGGAGACCCATTGGTGATCAGGAGGCTTATGGAGGGGTAAGGGAAAATATTTTCCCTTTCCCTTCCCAAGCCTCCTGATCCCACCATAGCATACAGTGCCTCCCATTTTGGCAAGGCTGCATGCTATGGCGGATAAGATTGGGCACATTAAACTCAGTGGGGCTTAGTTTTGAGTAGACATGGCTAGAATTGTGCTGTTAGAACTCTAAGATGATAAACAAGTTGGATTTTTTTTAACTCTGGAAGAGATAATTTGGCTTCCATTTCATCTCCTGGTTGACGTAGATTTCAGTTTTTCATTTGCAGTAATCAATTCATCATCTCTACAGGATCATCAGAAAAACAATGGGCCCAATGCCAGGTGAAAATGAAATGCTTGTCTGATTCCCCAGGGAAGAAATATTTAAGCTTCTATATACAGTAGCATACTCATAGAAGCCTTTCAGGCTTTCCATGGAAGTGAGTAATCTGAAGTTTGGAGAATGCATGTTTGCTGGCATAATTCCACAAAATGACTGTGATTTAAAAAAAAGTAAATAAAAATCCCTAGGGCATGGTCCAGCCAGAGTTAAGCATTTTAAAGTCCCATCGTTTTCAGTGGGAGATATTTAAGCATGGGCTTCATTTGCCCATTGAGAGAAATGGGATTTTTTAAAGTCTAATAATAATACTTAGGCTATACACACTTACCAGGGAGTAAGGTGCATTGAACACAGTGGGACTTACTTCCAAGTAAATGTGCAGGATTGTGCTATTAGAATTGTTTAGCGCTGTTTGACAGCCCAATCCTCCGTAACTTTCCGGCGCCGGAATGAGTGTTCCGGCACCGGAAGAGGTCGTAAACGTGCCGTAAAGCACGTTTGTGCCTCCTCTTGAGTAAGGGAGGCCGGCGCAAGGCCGGCCTCCCTCACTCTGGTGACAGACCCGAACGCGGCCAGCAGTGGCCGATAAGTCTCCCGCTGCTGGGCATGGGGGTGGTCTGGCCACCCGAGGCAGGGTGGTCATTGGCCCCGGCGGCCTGGGAGGGGCGGGGTATGGCCAGCGGTCATATCCTGACCCCTGCCAGGCGCCAGAGCTTTACACGGCCTCCTCTTACTTTCACCAGCAAAATAGCTGGCGAAAATCCAAGGAGGCCCATCCGGGCCGGCCTCCGTTTACACTCGGGGAAGGAGACAAGCTTCTCCTTCCCCGAGTAGACCTCCAGCCCAGCAGCCACACTGGCTGCCAGTGCACAGGATCCGGCGGACGGCCATTGGCCACTGGCCAGATCTTAGTTAGGATTGGGCTGTGAGTGTGCAAATTCTTTTACACACACACACAAACACACACACACACACAGACACCTTGATGGAATCATTACAACAACCATGTAAGGTAAGTATTGTGTGCTCCATATTGCAGCTGGGAAACTGAGGCAGAGTGGTTTGTCTAGTGAGCTCAAGGCAGAGGCAAGATTTGAACTAAGGCAGTTCTGATTCACAGCTCAGTCTCTTGCAGTGCAGTTCTATACAGGTTTACTCAGAAGCAAGTCCTACTATGTTCAATGGGACTGACTCCCAGGTAAGTGTGTATAGAATTCAGTGGGATTTCTGAGTAGACACGCATATGATTGCAGTGGCGTTCCTGCGGTAGGGGCTCGACAGTAAGTCGCGCCCCGACCTACTACCGCGTTCACGAACCGGAGCGAGGAGGCTCCGCCCCTCGCCGTCAGAGCCATTCCGTGCAGCGAAGCCGAACGAAGTAGGTCAGGGCGCGACTTACTGTCGAGCCCCTACCGCAGGAACGCCACTGTATGATTGTGCTGTAATCAACTTTACAACCTGTGTACTTGATGGCCTCCCGGGCCAGCTAGGCCAATAGCCCCCCTCCCTCGCCCACCAAACTGCCTCCGCCAGATCTAGACTCACCTCCTCCAGCGGCCACCTGGGCATTCCGGCAACGGAGTGAGGGAGGCCTCTGCACGCGAGTTACTCACAACGTGCTTTCTGGCATGTTTGCGACTGCTTCCGGTGCCTGAGCACTCGCTCTGGCGCTGGTAGCTTCGACTGGATTGCGCCCTGAAGATCTGAAGGACAGCAGTTTGAGACGGCCGGAAATGTCTGTGTCTGTCGGAGAGCTGCCAGCACGCCGAGCTGATAAGTTGCAGAGCCTCTGTGGGGGAAGAGAAACTGCAGCTGCACTTGAGTGAGAGTCAAGGTTGCCTGTCAGCTGAAGCATGGTGAGGCAAAAGCCACAGAGAGAGCTGGACTGTGAAAGAAACCATCCAGAATGAAGGGTTCTACGAATGATTAGAACATATTATTGTATTGTAAAAACCCCTTGGGGTTTAGAAAGCCTGCCCATGTAAACCGCCTTTGAATTAAAGGCAGAGAAATCCAATGACCAAAGAAAAGGCGGTATATACTGGTTGTTTATTATTATTATTATTATTATAGTCACCTGATTCTAGGGCTATTCAGGGTTAGACAGAAGTGTTTTGAGCCACTTCCTTTAAAGTGATGTCAAATGGCCCAAGGACTTTCAGGGCCATCCCATCCATTAGGCAAGCTGCTCTGCAGCATCAAGGATTAGTCAGCTCCTAGGCAACTCTGTCATTGCTGCCATTTCCAGGTCTGAAGCAGCCAGTGGGAGGGGAGAGAGCCCAGACACCGCCAGGATGCCCTTATATTGAAGTACTATATCAGTGTCAAAGCACACAGCAGAACTGGACCACATACACAGTAGCAAGTGTTTTTTGTAGGATATGGGAAAGGAAAGTGCTCGAGGCACCCATGGAACTTGCTCTCCCATTGCCATCAATAAGAGCCTTGTGTGTGTTGGTTATCTGTGGTGGATAGGACCACTAAACTGAACCTATTATTGTGGGTTTTCTGTCTCAGTACTGTGAATGGATTGGTCACTGTGGTCTTGCTGAACGTGATACCTGATTTGTATCCAGAATTTCAGAAAAGAATGTTGATGCTTCATAATTAGACACTGAATGTTTCCTGAATGGGCAAGACACCTACAAGGGTGGGACAAAGACAAGTACCCAGAGATGATTGTATGTAAGAAACAACAGGTTGCACCTGGGATGTTGCAGCTGTTGCAGAGAGAGAGAGAGAGAGAGAGAGAGAGAGAGAGAGAGAGAGAGAGAGAGAGAGTTGAGAACTTCTAGCTGGAAGTAGCTGAAACTGGAGGTGCAGTCTTGGACTGGGAGGTTGCCAGAGTTGCTCTCTGGAAGATCATCTGCTTGCTCAAGAATGCCTGTTAACCTCCACTCATGCTCCACTTTTATATTTGTAAACAAATACATATAACGGAGACACTGTAAGTCTCCAGTGCTGTCTAAACTAAACTCAGTAGCACTGTCCCTAGAATGTACTTATTTATTGAATTCTATTCCACTTTTTGACCTTTATCCCCAACGCTGATACTGAGGGGAAAACATAATGACCCAATCCTAAGTATTTACAACAGTGGAACATAGTTCTGCTTTTGTAAATGGTCGTAGAGTGGCATGCACAGCACACTGCCCGTGGCCATTTTGGAACTGCTGCTGCAAATGGCGGCAGTGTCAGCGGCCCACTGCTCCTACTGGCTACCTGCCGGAGCACAGGTACGTCAGCATGGGGAGCAGGTGGTGGGAGGAACGGGGCAGGGAGGGGGAGGAATGGGGGGAATGGGGGAATGTCTGGACAGGGAAGGGGGCAGGGAGGAGATAGAACAGGGGATCCCAGCAGCACCAGCATGTGTCAGGATCCTATCCCCATTCTCTTCCCTCTCCTTTACTCTCCTGTGCCAGCAAAATGGCTGATGCAGATCTGAGAAGGCCCATTCAGGCAGCAGAGGCTTGTCCCAGGGTAAGGAAATGAACGTTCCCTTACCATGAGGAGACCTCTGAGAATGCCCCCCCCTTTGCAGGATGCAGTGCACGATCCATTGGCACAGCCGCATCAGAGTGGGAGGGTGTTATTTAAAACTGAGCTGTAAATGCATTACACTTTCACTTTAAACAAAGAAAACTAAATCAGACTCATTTGATGCTAAATGGCCCTGTGGCAGGGAGACCGGAGGGGACAGTCCAGCAGAAGCCAATATTCCCTTTCCTGGAGGAGACCTGCTGGGCTGCCCCCTCCCTGCAGGATGCAGCGTGTGCTCCGGTGGTTTGGCTGCATTGGCGGTGGCCGGTTTGATAGGATTGGGCTGCTAGTGTGTTTTTACCTTTGTCTTATTACATTTCATTCTTTGACCCAAAACACCCGTCTCCATTCATGGTGTTTAAATGCTTGTGCTTTAATGTTGTTCAGAGATGCTCTCAACCAAAGTGCTCCAATGTGGTTTCAACTCTGCTGCACTGATGCAGCCTGGCCCTTAGGGATTATGCCGTTAGCCCACAGAGAGACAGAAAACAATTCTATTAAACTGTATGCACTTCAAATAATGCACTGGTGAGGTCATCAGCAAAGAAATAGTGTGTAAGTGAATTTCTCTCCGACCACACCATGCTGAGGAAATGACAATATCAAAACCTTTTTTAAAGAAACCCTCTGCCTTGATTCTGACGCATCTCTGACAACCCAGGCACTTGCTGGAGCCACGAAGTATCCTACTTGGAGGTTTTAACTCATGAGCAAATCCATGAAATTGGGGTCTACGTATAAGGGAAAAAAATGCATTTATTATTTATTTAATACTTTTCTATCCTGCTCTTCATTAAAACGCAAAGCAGCTCACAGGCAAGTGTTAAAAAAATGAAATTACAATAAAATTATATCGTGATACTCAAATAAAAATTCACCAAGGAGTAAAATCACAAACCCAAAAGCCAACAGCATAAATACACAATAGCACCATTTAAAGAAGGAAAGCCTTGCAAAAACAGAAACGTTTTTAGGGCGTTTTTAAAAAGGGAGGGAGGGAGTTTGGTAGCTATTCAGGGAGGAGAGTCTCATAATTGGAGCCAGCACTGAGAAAGCCCTGTACTTTGTACCCATCAGAGGACCCATCTCTGCCAGTAGTGGGCCAGAGAACAAGCTCTCAGTAGCCAATTTCAACAGTTGGACAGGTTGATATGGTGGTAGGTGGTCCTTAATGGAGTTCAGTTCCAGGTCACGTAACGTAAGTCAGTATGAACATTCTCATACGAGCACTTTTTAAATATGTCATTAACAGCCCAACTCTATCCCCCATCATTAGCGCTGATGCAGCCACGCCAAATGGGCACTTGCTGCATCCCATGGGGGGGGGGCGACCTGAAGACAAATGGGAGGTAAATAAATAAAAATTACTTGCCTTCATGGAAGCCTCGGGGCCATCTATGGGTCTCCTCGGACATACACTACATATTTTGATGGCGTATGTTCAGGGGGGGAGGGTAAAGGGACGGGGAGATTTCCGAAGGAGGGGATAAGATCCAGCATGTGCTATTGCTGCTGGCAAAAGTTAATAACACACAGTCCATTATACCATATCGAAAGTGAGCATGTACAAATATTGTAAGCATTTTTTTTAGTTGTTTGTCACATTTCTTGGATAATCAATAAGAATTTCAGTGGAGAACAAGATTTTATCTCTGGCTCAAGTTACAATGTAATTACTAGAACTCTGAATCATTTACTACAATAAGATCTGTGTCATCTGCAAGATTAATCCATGCCTGGAAATAAGCTTCTCTCCATATTCTCCATATCTGGTATCTCTACCAGATAGTATTCTGTTTGTGCAAAAGGGTGTTTTATGGGAAAACCGAATCCACCTGCTGTCTGTGCTGGATTGGGAACAATATGTGCATCATAGATGGATAGCATTGATCATCTGTTTGGGGACCCATTGTAGACATGCTCTTCGTCCTTCTTCTCCCCAAATCAGTGAAAACGACAGCACTGATATTGCCAACTAACTTTTTTGATTGAGTGTATTTTTATGCTGGGGACGGAGGGATGGAAAAAGAAATATTTTTAAGTCCCGGTATAGAAATACAAAAAATGCTGGGTACCTTGATGTTTTATAAGTTAGCAAAAAAAAAAAAAATAGTTGTCACTCTCTCAGAAGTGTCTCTGATATTTGTTGTTTCTCCATGGCTTTTACAGTGTGCATGAATGAGAAACTAATGAGCTCTGGATCAAGTCCATATTGTTTATGTGCTTCAATGGAATCAATCCTCCTTGCCCTTTCTGGCATAATTAAAAAAACCACACCATTATTTTGAAGGATTAAATTCTCTTCCCCCCCCCCCATTTATATTTTGCCATTTATAGAAACTTGCAGCGCAAACCTGCCTAAGTATCCGGCGGGCAGCCCAGGGCCGCCCGCCGGATCGTATCGGCATTCCACGCCAATCGAGATTGGCCCAGAGGTCTACTTTACTACTAATCTACTACCCATTAGGGTCTCCAGCGTTAAACTGGGGGAAGGGGATGAATGTTCCCTTCCCCCAGTTTAATGCAGGATACCCTAATGGGCCTCCTTGGATTTCTGTCAGCTATTTAGCGGGCACAAGTCCAAGGAGGCCATGTAAAGGCCACACCGGCCCTGGAACAGGTCGGGGATATGGCGGCCACCATCCCCGCCCCCCCCCCACGGCCGGTCTCCCTCACCACCCGGACCACCCCATGCCCTCCAGTGCTTCACTTACCTTCTCTGGCAGCCACAAGGACAATCTGGCGGCAGAATGAGGGCAGACAGCCTTCACACCGGCCGCCCTTACTCTAGAGTCATCGCAAACGTGCTTTACGGTACATTTGCGACACTCTTGAATGGCGGAGCATGTGTTCCGCCACTCGAGAGTTAGACTGGATTGCACTCTTGGTAAATGAGCTCTTTTTGTCTCCATGAAGAAACATAATAGCAAATGTACCAGACTCATATTTACAATGGAGTACAATCAAGCGAGTCATTTTTTCCAGAGTATTTTTTTAACAAGGTACTGAAAGAATGGAGAGTTGCACTAACACAATGATATCTACACATCCCTCTGGACAATCCAGTTGCCTGAGAATAGCCTGGCATGCAGTCATAGGGCAGATTCAAACATTGAACCCCATAGATAAAGGCAATTGAAAAATGCTTCCAGGTGGCAGTGCTACAGATGTGGGCTGAATTGCTCGAAATAATGTGTGAATGGCTTCACTTGCATATAGTCTCCATACCAGTGCAACATACTCCAAGCAGCTGAGAGTGCAGAGACCCAGGGCAGAATTTATCTCCAACATGCTTGCAGGTGAAGAGGCTTTTGTGAAGGTTTAATTATTATGACAAAAGACAAGATTGCCATAATTTGCCAAGTTGGATGCTGTGGCCTGAGCCAGGTGTTTGTTGGATTAAATAAAACATCATGATGGGCCATAGATCAATGGTAGGGCACCTGCTTGGCATGCAGAAGCTCACAGTTTCAATCCCCGATATCTCCAGATAGGGCAGAGAAAGACCTCTGCCTGAAGCCCTGGAGAGATGCTGTCAATCAGTGTAGACAATTTTGAGCCAGGATGAACAAGGCAGCTTCCTATGCTCATCAGGAGCATCTGTAGCTCAGATCCAGAGCATTTGCTTTGCAAGCAGAAGGCCCTAGCAACCCCCAATATCAGAGATGGCCCAACATGATCCAACATCCATGACCCATCCTGCCATCATGTGCACAGCACCCCTCAAAAAACCTGGGCCAGAAGAATTCAGCCACTTGTCTCCTCATCTTGCTCCTTCCCACATGATCATTTCTCGCAAAACAGGAAGTGCAGGGCATGCAGGGATCTCTCACCGTGACTTGCACTTCCTGTTTTATTTAAAGGGACCACATGAGGAAGGTGTGAGGTGAGTGGACAGGGAAGCAGATCGCCGCTGCCTGTGCATTTTTTCGGGCACAAGCAGCAGCAGTCTGCTCCCCAACCCACTTGTTCATTCTTTCCTCAACGGTCCCTTTAAACAAATCAGTGTACTTCCTTATTTCTTTAAAGGGACCACATGAGGAAAGAGTGAGATGAGTGGGTATGGAAGTGGATCACTGTGGCTCCATCCATGGCAGGCTGGAGGGAGGTGGCAACAGACTTAGGGCCAAGGGCACCTGGAGCCTGCTGCTCCCCTGCCATCTACCACTCGCCATGAGCAGCAGCATCCTCTTCATGAATGGGCCGGCCATGCCCAACATCTTCAGGTAGGACTAGGAAAGACTTTTGTCTGAAACCTTGGAGAGCTCAGTAACAAAACATGTTACTGAGCGAGATGGAGCAATGGTTGAATGGTTCAAATGTGAGCTGCCTGAAACTGTGAACAGGTGGCATAGGAAACATGCAAGTACTGTAACAACACCCAAATATCATTTATAAAACAGTAAAATGTATAACAACAAAAACGAGACAAGCAGAAAACAAAACAACTAGCTAGTGTTTCTCAACATCTTACTTCCTTTCTAGAAATTGACAGGTTCCAACATCAGTGAAGAAACTGCTATATATTTGACAAGATACTATATGTATTTGACAATAAAGAAGCAAAATATATGTCTATACAATTAACCACCTTTGCATGTCAAAGCTGCAGAGAACTATTGTTATAGCACCATAATGTACAAGATCAGCTGCCAAGTCTGCAAGTTTAAGGTTTTCAAATAAGGGCCAAGTTCAGTTCTCAAACAACTTGGAACAGCCAGACTCTGGCAAGAGTCAAAATTATAGACAACTCATCTGACAGAATCTACTGAACAACAGAGGTGCCCTAACTCTGTGGCAGACCATGTGCATTGCATGCATGAGGGGAGAGATCCTCGGCGGCACACTCCTCTGAATACTATCCCCCATCCTGGGCCTGGCCAGCGTTACATCGGCTTCTCAGATTTGCATCAGTCATTTTGCCGGTGCTCATCCAAGGAGACCAATAGGTGCAGCTGCAGCATTACCCAGGGGAAAGGGACAAATGTCCTTTTTTCCCAAGGTGTGTTCCAGCTGCGCCAGCGCTGGCCCGATACTGCCTAGGATCCAGTGCAGCATGCTTTTGCATGCTGTGGCGGCCCTATACAGGATTGGGCTGCCCATATGCAAGAACGTTATCACTTTCAGTGAACCGATTTAGCAGGGCATGTTGAGAGGTGAAGCACCCACCCACCCACCCACCCACACACACACACACACACACACACACACACACACACACAAACTGAGAAAAACTAGCCAAGAAAGGAGGAGACACAGAGTGTGCAAATAGCATGAGTGCCCATGTCACTAATTGTGGGGGCTGGTTTGGATGCTAAAGTTTCATCCAAGCCGGATGTGAGAATGAAAAAAGGGGAAGAGTCAAGCATGCTGATTTGTTTTAGAATAAAGCTTCAAATCATATGATCATCTAAAAATGCTGGCAAAGGAACTTTGTGATTCAGGGAATAGTGAGTGAGAATAACCCTGGTAGCTAAGCTTGGAGAAAGAGCTTTAATGACTAAACTACATAAAATAAAGCAAACAGTTACAAAGGAAGTCAGCCTGGAGCTCTTCTGAGGTTGTCCCAGCTAAGGAATGGTGCAGTGTACACAATGCTTTTCCTCTTTGCACAAGGAAGAAAGTCGATCTTGCACTCCAGGCAGTGCTATATTAAATATTGATGGGAATTCACGGCATGTAAGATTTTTTTTTCTCTTTCTTTCAAGGAATTGTTAAATAGTTGATGAGAACTTGGGAGAAATATTCCATTCCAAATGGGAAATTCCTTCAGAACTGTAATTTAATTCATACATATATATATATATAAAATTCATTTATATAGATTGCTGAATCCTAAGTGATCTGAATACCTGCAGAAACATTAACCCCGCATAAATAAACAATGAATGACGAACGAAGCTACCTACATTTAATGAGCTGCTGAACAGAAAGTCATTGCCATAATCAATTATGATTATCATTTTGCCATGCAGTGAATGTGCACAACTTCTGTAGGTGTGTTTCCGCCATGTGGACATAAACATGCATGAGAACAAACAGTAATGTATATAACTATAGAAAATATGAGGTAATGCCTTTTGTGTTGGACTCAGACGTTTTCACACCAGGTGCGAAAGGTCAGACTGGTAGTCCTCTGATCTGGAGCAGGATTCATTTGTTGGAATAATACACAGAAAAAAGGGAATGGAGGCAAGAAAATAGGAAGTGCTTGGCTCAATCCTATCCAACTTTCCAGCGCCGATGCAGCTGCAATATAGCCTCATGGTAAGGGAACAAACGTTCCCTTACCTTGAAGATGCCTCCATGACTGTCCCCTTCACCCACCGCAAGATGCAGTACACACCCCGTTGGCAAGACTGCATCAGCGCTGGAAAGTTGGATAGGATTGGGCACACAAACACATATTGGAATCTGTTACCTCAAACTATGAGGGCTAGTTCTCTGTGAGGTGGAAAGCCTACATCTGGGCTATAGCACTTCAGACTGCATGTAGAACCTCAGATTATCTTTCACATCTCCCATAATGTGTAGGTTTTGCCCATGTAAGGCTAAACAAAATAGTCATTACAGCTGTAATGCTGTCTACGATTTTGCATGCTTCTGTTCCATTCGTGCTACTGAGTTTTAAGCATGTGTAATTTTCCAATTCTTTGATCTGCTATGGAGGATGCCAAATTTTATCATCCAAAAATGGGAATTTAATAGGAACAAAAAGACTGCAGCCTAAGCGTTGCACAGAGTCAGGATTGGTCTTTGATTTCTTACAAAACCGTTACTATTTTCTTTAACATTTAGCTACTGACATGATTATATACTTGCTGAATCTATATCCTGCCACATGGCCTAACAGACCCTCAGGGTGGCTTATAAGATGATGCCAATAGTTCTACAGCCATTAAAGCAACTACTCGTGAAATAGCAATAAAAGGAAACATCACAACACAACAAAGTCAATACATATAGCCCACTCAAAGTTTCAAAAATGACCACACCACAGCAGATAAAACACTACCATTTAGTTGGGGGGGGGGGAACCCAACTTAAATCTCCAAATGCCTCTAAAAAACTATCTTAGTCTTAGCCACTTTTCAGAACATGAGAATAGGGCTAGCCTGGTAAGCTTCCCTAGGAAGGGAAGGGAATTCCAGTGAGGGAGCACCACTGTTCAGAAAGTCCTCCTGCCTTTCAATCCCACCAGCCTGATCACAGACATGAGGAAATTAGGCTCTCCGCTGCAATGATCAGTGCATAGAGGAAGCCAGTGTTAAGGGAGAAGTTTTATCAGAAATCCTACGTCCAGGTCTTTGAATTGTACTCAGAAACAAATTTGGTTGCTAGTATAGCTGTTTTAGCACCAGTGTCATATATCCCCCATGGTCTAATCCCAACATGCCCTTAACATGTGCTATGTGAGGCTACCCATGAAGACTGGAATCTTTAGTACAGATTCATGGAGAACCAGTCTATCAATAGTTACTAGACATGGTCGATATATGTTTCTTTCAGCTTTAGAGGGAGTATGCCTTGGAATAATGGGGACAAATAGCAGGAGAGAACTATTTGCCTGTGTGCCCTATGGATTGTGGGCTTCCAGAGACATCTAGTTCCCGTACTGTGGGAAATAGCATGCTGGAATAGATTGGCCTTTGGCCTAGTCCAGCAAGGCTCTTCTAATGTTCTTAAAATGTGCAAATTGCTTAATTATTATTTAACTAATCATAATGATACTTAGCATTTGTATAGTGCTTTTTGAGTATGCAAAGTGCTTCACATCACATGTATTATCTTGGTGTAATCATTAAGATACCCCAGTAAGGTACGGTAAGTATTATCTCCATATTGCAGCTCGAGAGATGAGGCTGAGAAGGAGTGAAGTTACTTAGGCCACCTAGTAAGTTCATGGCAAAAGCAAGATTTGGAGAAGTGATCTCCAAGTTCAGCGGCAGTACGCCTTTGAATGCCAGTTGCAGGGGTAGCAATGGCAGGAGAGAGGTATGCCTTTCTTTTCTGCTTGCGGGCTTCCCAGAGGCAGCTGGTGGGCCATTGTGGGAAACAGAATATGGGACTAGATGGGCCTTTGGCCTGATCCAGCAGGGCTTTTCTTATGTAAGAGCATAAGAATGAAGAGCATCCTGGCACACAGCTCAGTCTCTTAGCCACAATCCTACACCAACTCTCCTAGTCAATTGGCCACACATTGAAGTAACAGAAGTTTCCAAACAATTTTCAAAGGTACCAACATACTATAGCACATTTCAGTATCCCAGTTTAGCAGCTATCGGGGCATCTATCAAGATGGTGAAACCAACATTTTCCAGGAGCAGCGTAGCTGGAGCACCAGCTGAAGCTCATACTTCTACTTAGTATATCAATTTGTCTTCACCAGGGATGGGGACTCAAGTCAAATGACTTGACTCGCAAGTGTGTCTGAGTCACTTTTTTCCCTGACTCGTACTCGTACTCATGACCCACTGACTCGCACTTGCGACCCACGGGACTCGCACTTGACTCGGACTCGTGGGGGTAACGACTTGCCAATTCCAAGTCGTTTTCCTTTAATGGCTGGCATTAACACAGGCAGGTAGGCAGGCATAGTGGAGACCTCAGAGGAGGAGGGCGACGGGGAGGGAGGGTTTTCGAGGGGGTGGGAAAGCAAACCTGGCTCGGAATTTTTTTTTTCTCGCCATCTGTTCGCCATTGACCACAACTCCGAACACGAGGGGAAGGGCAAGGGAAGGCAAGGTTGCCACAGCAGTTCCTCCTCATTGGCCAAAACTCCGAGCCCAAGGGATGCGAGGCTCGGCATGGGCAGGGGGCAGGGAGGGAATAATACATGGTTTGAACGTAGACACGAGTATGCTTGTTTTTCCCAAGCCAGATGGTTGGTGACAAGACTGAGAGGTGAGGGGAAGGGCATAGGGGAAGCCAAGTGGGTGCTTTAGAAGCCTCAGAGGTCCCCCACACACACACACACCCACACCCACACCCCCAACCCCATTTTCAGGGGAAAAAACCATTTCCCCCAAATTGACTCAACTAGTGACTCGGGTTTTTTGGCCTTATTCGCACTTGACTCACACTTGTGCAAAAATGACTCGCACGTGACTCATACTCATACACAAAGGACTCGCACTTGACTCGTACTTGCCTAAATTCACACTGATTCATACTTGGACTCACACTCATGCAAAAATGACTCGCTCTTGCACTTGTGACCTACTGATTTAGATACATCCCTGGTCTTCACATATTTTTGTTTAATAACAAGAGATGTTCACAGAGGCCTGGTTCCATGATGCAGGGTTTTATGGCTAAGCTAGCACTTTGAGGCTGCTGCTCTGACTCCTCCCTCTGCAATCTGACCCATTATCCTGGAGCTGCACTTCCAGTCTCATAAAGTCAGCTAATGTTACTGCTGTAGCTCCCTCTGCTGAAAGGCAGAGCTACGTCTCTTAGCATTGTCCTTGACAAAAAGGCAGAAAGAAATACAATCTCAGAATCCAACAGACTCTCTCTCTCTCTCTCTCCTTAATGTCATCTTCATGTAATTCATACATGATTAAATTTAAAATGATTTCATTTGCTTTGGCTATTGTTGCCTAACATTTTGGCAAATCCTCCTCAGTTGAAATACCCAGTTCACACTTTTAAAGCAATGTCAATAATATAAACATAGAGCAGTTTTTCTTTAGTGAAGAATGGGTACACTAGGTGCTGCATATTTATACATTTGAACACAGCAAATACTTTCTCTGAAAGGTAAGCTCATTTTGCACTAGTTTATTCCAATCCTTCCAAAACATACACACTTCTGTGTACTGTTGCCTCATTTTTGGAGATAACCTTGAGTTAGTGGCACTGGAGTAGGACAGGTGATGAAGGAGGAAGGGAATTTGTTTAGGTTCTAAACAAACCAAATATACTTTACTTTGCACCAAGGCTTTTATCAGTCCTTGCATTATCTAAAATCAATCCAACCCTTCCAAGTTTACTTTTTCCTGAGGAAAAAAACCCAGAGTTGAAATAGTAAATATATGAGGAAAATCACTATAAATTGATCTTTTTAATGATAAGTCTGCATTATTCATAACACTCAAGCTTTTTATTTTATTTTATTGGAGAACTGAACATCTGGTTAATTTTATACATTATCTGTTCATACGGGTGAAGTCCCTGGTGCTCAGTTCATAGGTATGCCCTGAATAACTTTCAGGCACAGCTGTACTCAACAGTGCAATCCTCCTATGCATGTCTAGTGAAACTAAGTCCCACTGAGTCCAGCTGCACTTACTCCCATGTCAGTGTGCATAGGGCTGCAGCCTTAACTCATTATTTTTATAGCCCTATCAGCATGCCTGGTGCTTTACAGAGTAGCATAAGCAAAAGACAGCCCTCAAGGCACTTACAATTGGCATGTAGATAGTACAGGTGGGACTTAAATAAAACCTCTGTAAACAGGAATTACTGTAATGTGAGTAAATGCAATTATATGGACTTCGATTTTGTTTTAGGCAGTGACTACAACAACTCACAGCGCAATGCTGTGTAACCTTGCACCAGTGTAACAGCAGATGCACCAGTGTAAGTGCAATTACACTGGCATAAGTGCACTTACACCGGTGCATCTACTGTTACACCGGTGCAAGGTTACACAGGATTACGCTGCAAGAGGTGAAGTAGCATTCCTTGACGAGGGAAATGACAAAAGTGGACAGCATTCATGTGAAATGTATAAAGCCTCCGGAAGTTCTCAATCTCCTCTAGAGGCATTCAACTACCTGACAACATGAATAGAACATCAAATGGAAGAGGTGACCCAGGGCTTGAGAGTAGTGGGGGGAAAATGAGTCAAGGATTGAAGACAAGGAAGAGCTGAAATTGGGAACTGGAGGGTCCATGGAGTGGGCAGGAACAACAGGAGGAAAAATTCTCTGAAAGAGCCACAACATCATCAGTTTACAAACCATAGAAAGAGGATAAGAATAAGGTAGGGAGTGGGCAATGTTGAAAAACACAAGGTGGGATTCTCAGAGCACATTTACCTAGGAGTAAACTCTATTGAAATTAACGGGATCATTAGGATGTTATTTATATGACCAGAATCCCGGAGAAGATGATCCACTCTTGTTACACTGTAGCTGGTCATAATAGTTTTCGCTCTGTTTTATCTCAATTCCTGTTTGGTTGTGTTTTGTTTTCTGATTTTTTTTAAAATATAAGTTGCTAGCTCTCTTGGTTGTGTTTCCTACCCACTTATAACCGTTCATGCTGTTTTGTTCCATCGCATGCAATGCACTACATTTATACCCAACATAGTCTCTATGCAATCCCTTCTGACCTTACCTCACAATTCCACAGAGACATCTCAAAGTCACCTTTCCCCATCTTTTGTTTGTTTGTTTGCTTGTTTTGCTTCTTTCACATGATACATCACAAGGCTATTTGTGTGCATTTGCTTAATTTATCTGACCTGAATAACAGCCCATGATATTGAAGTGAAGGAGGATGTTATAAAATGGGACAACAGTCTGTGGTTCAGAAATAGCCCAAGATAGTTATAGTGATGATCACTTCTTCGAATAAAGGTGATAAAGGAGAAGTACACTGTGTTGTGTACAAAGATAAGTTTACCATGTTTTATTCTCTTAACATCTTGCAATGGCAAGATGGAAGGCAGCAAAGACTGCTGCTATGCAACTTCTATGCTTTGCCCCCACTGCCAATAAAGACATGAGGCAATAAATCAGGTTGAAATGTGTCACAATGTTATTAATGTTATAACTGCAGCATTGTTCCTAAACTACCAAACGCCTCCCCTAAAGCAGCGCAGAACTGATTCTGTTCAGACTCCAGATGTTACCATCACTTTTCACCTATACCTGGGTGGATCCACCTTTTGGAAAGAGCACCAGGACATCAGTGTAATGGTCTCACTTCCCTGCTTGCCTTGGGATAAGCAACTTGCCTAGGGATCTCTATTTCACCTCTCCAAGCTGAAATGTCTTAGAGCCCAATCCTATCCTTTCCACAAACACACCCTCACCGATGCAGGTGCACCAAAAAAGGCACAGGCTGTATCCAGCGGGGGGACGGGGGACATAAGGCTTCAGAGGGGAAAGGGGAATTGCTTCTCCTTAGCCCTCCGTAAGCCTCCCATTCACCAATATGTCTCCCCGGACCCGTGCCAGCAATTTAGCTGGCGCAGGTCCGAGGAGAAGGGGCAGGAAGGTTGTTAAAATAGGGGATAGTGTGTGCCATTGCCACCAGATCCACCCCTCCTGACACCTCCCTGCCCCTTGTTCCTCCCCTCCCCCCAGTTTTACTCATCCCTGCCCCCACTGCTACCTTACCTGGTTTGGCGGGTGTGGCAGAGTCTGTTGGTGTGTTTGCGGCGCTGCCACCTCTAGTGGCAGAGCTCATAAAACTGCAATCGAGGGAGTGCTCCATGAGCCAAGCAGAAGAAGCTCACAACAAGGCCCCTGAACTCCCTGGTAGCAGTCAGTTTTCACTGATTCCCCCATTTCCCTGGGGTGGGGGGAGGAGTTACTGTCTCTTGTCACTAGTAAGCCTGGAGGTGCCCAGTGCAAAGATTTGCCCCAGGGCCACCAGTGGTTTGGTGCTCTCCCTGTCTCAGGTGCAATGTCGGGATAATGCCACTAGCTTACCTTGCAGCGTTGTCGTAAGGTGAAATAATTCATAAGAAGTGCTTTGAACACATGAAGGCACTGTGGAAATGCCAAGTATTACCGGTATTTCTTATATAGTGTACATTTTTTTAACTTTACTTATTAGTAATATATTTATCAATATTAATAGTAAAATGTCTAGCTTTGTGCTAGGTGATGTACCCTCAAAAAAGTTCTTGCCAGTGGTTTACAAAGGGCAGGAAGAGAATCACGCAGATTTCAGGCCCCTCCCTCCTCCATTGTAAAAATCCAGGATCACGCCACAGGAATGATTTCCTGCCAGTCATCTGCAAATGAGCATGTACGTCCTCAACAAAAACTGGTTAACTTCTGCCCTTGGAAACGAGAGAGGAAGAGGGGACACCGAATAGGATGGCTGAAGTTTCAGATGTAATTAAGAAAAAATGGCTGCATGAGGCATGCCTCTTTTGTAAGCAACTTGCATCAAAAAGACATCCCAGAAACAATAGAGTGTCTTTGTTCATATATTATGCATGCACCTGTGTTTTTCTGGGGGTTGATGGGAGGGCAAAGGGAACTGTAGTGCAAATAAAGCAAAAGAAGCAAAAGCTGGACTGACAGATAGAAAGCTTTAGTGTCAGCCTTTGGGGCTGCTGGAACTGATACTTTGAGCTAGGGTTTCGTAACATTGAGGCTTCCTTTCCTCCTTCCCAAAGACTATTGTGTCAGCCAAGTTATAGGTTTAAAGTCATTTAAAATCCAGCCTGGTGTCACCTATTAAACTAACGGATGTAGATACACAGCTAGATAAATTACTACAAAGCTTGATTCATTTACAGGGATTGAAATGATGTGGGATGGTTGGGATGTGGGTTTTTTTCCCCCTCCACGTTGGTGTTTTCACATGAGACACAGTTTGCAAAGCACTAGCTCTCTCGGCCTTTTGTCTCAGTCAGAATTTTTCTATTAAAAATAAAAAATGATCCTAACAAAAAACCTCGTCATTTAATCTCTAAGACTTTTCAACCAATTTGAGAGTCAGCACCAAGAGAGGTAAGTTTAGTTTGTGTGTGTGTTTTCAGACTGATCTCTTCTACTTTAAATTGGACCAAGAGATGCCTTTTAAAAAAGGAAGTGCAAAACAGAATTACTGCATTGAAGATTTGCAACTTTTAGAAAAGAAACTAAGCATGAATGTGTAGCCACTCTTATCAAACACACATTATAGCGAAGGTATTAATATAACATTTTCTTTATTGTAGGACGTTAGCAGCCCAGTCCTATCCCCTGCTACTCCATAGTATGCAGCCGTGCTGACAGAGCGCATGCTGCAGGCTATGGGAGGGGCCGTCAGACAGCCAGCAAGAGATAAGTAAGGTCTCCTCAGACACAGGCCAGCTATTTTGCTAATGTAAGTCCAAGGAGAGGAAGTGGGCAGGCTGGGTTGGAAAAATCGAAGATAGGACCTGGCATGTGCTTTTGCCACTGATATCCACCCCCTCCATCCTGCTCCCCACTCCCTACCCTCCCCATCCCAAACCTCCCCCTAACAGCGCTCCCTCCACCATCTTATCTAGTTTGACAGGAACCAGGTCTGTCGGTGGCGGGCACATGGAGCTGCTGACTGTTTGTATTAGCTGCTCCAAAGCTCCCTCCAGCAGCATGCTATTTATGGTGGAGCTGCTGCATTTATGACAGTGGAATGTGAATTCCACCATAGTAAATGGACCATAGGATTGGATCGTGAGGGTCCAATCCTATCCCCTGCCAGCCCAGACCAAATAGCGCTGCTGACAGAGCACGCGTTGCATGCTATGGGTGGGGATGGGGACCAGATGCCCCAGGAGAGGTAAGTAAATATCATTTTTACTTACCTCTCTATAGGCCGCCTGGACTCCAACAATAGGTCTCCTCAGACTACACCAGCACATTAGCTGGCATAAGTCCAAGGAGACTCCTGGGGGCAAGTCTGGTCCTGGAAGGTGAGAACAGGATCTCAATGTGTGTGGCTACCACTGAGATCCTCTACCTCCTGTCCGTGAACCATCCCCAGTCTGGCTCACTCCCCATCCTGCTCTGCCCATGATCCTCCCTCAAACTGCCCCCACCGCCATCTTACTGACAACAGTGGGGGATGGAGGAGGTTCAACAGGTCACTATCACCTTTGCGTGGCCTCCGGCCACTTGCTAATCCCATGACAGAACTCCTATCTAGGAAGGATTCAGTGGTCCTCCAACTAGTTACCACACTCTCAACTTGGTGATAAAGCAAAGGCAGAAGCCAACAGAAGCTCTACTAGCAATAGAGGATCCCCTGAGTCACCCCACCTAAGAATCCCAAAGGATTCCATGGGGCAAAACCTGTAAAAAGTCTGAGCACTCGAGCCTCATGTTCTTTGCTTCCCCGTCTGCTACCCGCTATTCTGCTTTGCTGTTGGTTTATGGAGTAAGAACCCCTGGTGCTGTGTCTGTCATGTCATCCCCCATTCCAGCCTCCATCTGAAACTTGCCATGCCAGCCAGCATCCCAGATCAGTAACACTCCACAGCCCCCTTTTCCTTTCCAGGCTTCTCTCTCTGTCTCCCTGAATGCTACTGAAATTGTTAAACCAGTGTGGGCTGACCACCTAATCTTGTAGGCCACTTCTCTCTCTCTCTCTCTCTCTCTCTCTCTCTCTCTCCCCAAGTGCCCCCTTCCTTCCTCTCTCCCAAGAAACGCAGCCTGGCTCCCTTCTCCTGCTACCTCTTTGCCCAGGGAGATTTGTCTGGTTGGCCCTTTGCTGCTGCAACCCCTTCAACTCAGTGCCCTCAAGCCTTGGAGAAGCAGAACAACAGCTCAATCCTATCCAGTTTACACCACCGGTGTAACCAGCGGTGCAGCGAGAACGGGAGGCCCCAGAACGGAAAGGGGATTCAAATCCCCTCCAAAGGGGAATTCAAATGGGATTTAAATCTCCCCTCACCTCCAAAGCCCTCCGCTCTGCCCTCCCCCGGTGGTGTAAGTTGGATAGGATTGTGCTGTAAGTAGGCTTACCAGATCTCCAACCTGGACAGAGTGCTAGAGCTTTAGGAGAAGGAATGTGGGCAGGTGTAGCTTGTTAAGTCCTAGAGCACAATCCTAGGCATGTCTACTCAGAAGCAAGCCCCATTGTGTTCAGTGGGGCTTACTTCTGAGTAGACCTGCCCGCATTCCTTCTCCTAAAGCTCTAGCACTCTGTCCCGGTTGGAGATCTGGTAAGCCTACCTGTAAGTAACCTTGATCTGCCATGCAGCCTCTCTAAAGACCCACCAAATCTTTACTATTCTGAATCTTTGTCTCATGCGAAGTCAAATTGACTGCACACTTAGTGATTGTGTGTGTGTGTGTGTGTGTGTGTGTGTGTGTGTGTGTGTGAGATTTCTGATTTTGTATCCTTCTTTGGAGGCCCGAGGTCAGCCGGACGAGCTCCTCCACTGTAGGTGGATGTGGTGCATTCATGGACTGTTCCTAGACTCAGCCCATGCCTTTAGCCCTGGGTTCAGGCTACCGAGAGCTGTTCCCATGTGCAGTCTTTGGCTGTTGCCTGAACTGCCAAAACCTTTCTCTCCCACTAACTCTCCCATTTCCCTTCTCCCTTTTTCCTGCTTGGCGGCACCCCAAAAGCATCCCTTCCTTTCTCCTAGGTTTCTCTGAGAAGCCCATCTAATCTCATGTCATCCCCCATTCCAGCCTCCATCTGAAACTTGCCAGGCCAGCCAGCATCCCGGATCAGTAGGCTTACCAGATCAACGCCCGGGACGGAGCGATCTACCCTTAAGGGGCAGGGCGCGGGGGGCCCAGAATGCAACGCGTTCTAATCTCTCAGATAATCTCTCTCTCTAAACCCATCTAATCTCTCTGTGTCTCTTCTCCCGCCACACTTCCCCCCTCTTTGCTCTGCCCCTTCTCTTTCTAATGTAAGGAGTTCCTCTCTCCGTCCCTCTCTTGGTTGTTCCTCCTTCTAACTGCTTTCCCCAGGGCTCCATTGTTGTGTGAATTGGATTCCCCCTAGGATTAAGTGTGTGGGAGTTAATTCAGTCATGTCCACTTTGAACCACCTTTTTGGCTTTTGAGTGCTTCAGAAAACTTTTGTGCACCTTCCCCCTCGACTCCATTTTCCTTTCCCTGCTGAATTATACAGTCAAGCCATTGGCCTTTACACTGGGTCCCTGTACAGGACTGTTTCCCCCCAATCTGCACATGTAACATGTGTTTTAAAAAGCACTGCCAGTAACAGTTTTACTTCAGGACCAACCAACTATTAGCCAGTTTTGTATGTGTATGTGTGCGTGCATGTGTGTGAAGAGCAAACAATTTGAAGACACACAACTTTTTGTTGTTCATTGCAATGGTAATATCAGCAGCTCCGCTGGGCACAAGAATGCTCTGAATGACCAGCTCTGCTTCCTGCTCCCATTGCATTGTCATCTTCAGGACCATGTCTCAACTTCCATTCCTTTCACTTATGGTCTAGCAAGGTTATCTGCCTGACCGCTTTGTTTAATGCCCTAGTAGTCAAAAAGGAGGCAGGCTCTCCTGACACTTGTCTTTACCTAAGAGTGGGAAGAGCTTGCTGTGGCTAGAGTGTTGGGCTTGCTTGCATAAAGGAAAGCCAGCTTCAAGTCCCATTCACACATGAATCTTACTGGATGGCTTTGGGCATGATCTCTCAGTCTAACCTACCTCACAGGATTATTGTGAGGAAAAAATGAAACTTGAAATTTGAAATATTTAAAGGACGGAATAGAAATACAGTAATTCCCCACCAAATTACTCCAAGGTAAGTGGGTCAGGGATAAATGGGGTGGGGAAACATGGATGGGGCATCTCATGTATTCAACCAGCCCATGGTTTTGTGAAAGGAAAAATGACCTCAGTATAATTGGTCACTGCCATGATCAAATCTGCTAACAACTTACCATCAATGTGGGTTGGTGGTGGTAGTGTGTGTGTTAAAGAGTACATGCTGAGAGAATGGTGGCCAAGGGTGCAAACTGATAGAAAGAATCATGAGCCCCCCCTACCCCGCGCCCCCCCATTAAGGGTCATCATTATCTCATCAAGACACTCTGCCATATTATACTCTAGATATGGTTGCAAAAGGAACTGCTTGATTGGCACTGTGCAAATTATCCAATAAGATTTCAACAACAGTGTCATGGCATTGCCAGTCCAGTGACTCAGCACAGCAGAGCTCTGCTAGATCAAAACAAAAATTGGCTCACTTCAGCTACCTTCTGTCGCCCTGATAAACAAACCCCTCAAGACACTGGACTTGTTTTTCTTCTCCTTTTTCTCACATAAAGATTACTTAAAATTGCCACACTACTTTCTGCCACAATTACATATTCCTCGTTCATTTTAAAATACCCACATTTCCAGACTGTACCTGACTTGCATCTATATAACAGTCTGGAAAAATTACTTTCAGTAAATGTCAGTACATGTCTGGTTGATTCTGTTGCATAACATCTTGTCTTCGCTAAGCAATGTTTAAAATGTTTGGAAGTGGGAACAAGTTTAAATTACTCTGTACATCATGCTGAAAGCAAGCTCAGAGGCAAGTCAAATACCATTTACATTGGAGAAGACCTACTGTCCTTATCTTACACTAAATTTTCAACTTGCTAGTAGTGGTGCAGAAGAGGTGCAGTGGGTTGCCCTTGAAAGAAGACACTGATTTGATCCTCAAACTTAAGGTGCTGGGCCTATAACACTTCTATCCTTCAGGGCCAGACTGCATGTTCACCTAATGTGTTTTGAAGAGTCATGCTTACCACTGCAAGTGTATCTTCTTCACAAAATGCAGCTATATTGTGGCCCCAATTCTGATCAGGACTATGGCTTCTGGGGAGAAAGGGAGGTGTTAACGTGTTTGCTTCAAATCACCTACCTCCAAAGCTGGTATTTGCCTCCGAAGCAGCTTTTTGCAGAAAACAGAGCTGAAGAGTTGAAAAAGAGTCAAAGGTAAATGTCCACTGTAACATTTCAAAATAATTTAACACATGAGCTCCGTTGTCATAGAAGGACTTTGCGTGGTACCTTCATAGACTTCCTTACATGTGTGATCGCAGGGAGAAAGTGATGTCTTTACACAGTGGTCTGTCTGAGCTCAGTTCTGACTAACAATAGTTCTACAAGGTCTTGTATACAGATTTACTCCAAAAAGATTCCTTATCCTCAAAACAGGCAGGATGCCAAGATATGCAACAAACATGCACCCCAGAATCAAGTAGATTGTCACAGAGATCCTTTAAACGAGAGTGCAGAACTTTCCATTTGGCATTATCCATTATCAGGGCCATGGTGGCTTAGTGGTTAAGATGCTGAACTGCAGACTGGAAGGTCGGTAGGACAGCAGTGAGCTCCCGTCTCCTGTTCCAGCTCCTGCCAACCTATCACTTCAAAAGCAAGTAATTGCAAGTAGATAACTAGGTACCGCTGTGGTGGGAAGGGAACAGAGTTCCGTTAGTCATGCCAACCACATGACCATGGAAGCGTCTTCGGACAGCGCTGGCTCTTCGGCCTTAGAAATGGAGATGAGCACCATACCCACGACTGGCTTTCGAGCAGGAGATACCTTTACTTTTATCTAATTAGGTTATCAATCATCCATTCCTACTTGAAAGGGGAAAGATGGAATTTCAAAATCACCCCAATACTTCATAATTCTGGCACAATCAGTTTGGGAAGCATATTTTCTCACTTGGTAGAGTTCAAGGAGGATTATGTTCAGGGTCTCCCCTTTTAGACAGCTACTGCATTTTTCTGCAAGAAAATGTAGATTTAATTATACAATGTACTGTTTGCCTTGACATTTGTTCCCTGATCCAAGCAAAGGAGGTGCTTCTGCATGCAGATTTCTTGGCTGAATTGGAATCATGTATGCAGACTGCATCAGGATGTTCATCTGCATTGCAAGATATATTTGGATGTGAAGCGTCCAGTGCGGACTCTATTTACACTACAGGGTGTATATTGCAGGGCCAACTACATGACATGGTGTACACTGAAGGGCCAGCTGGGAATGACTTTGCACAATAATAGCATGAGAATTGTCTTGCTAGTTCAAACTAAAGGTGCGTCTCTTTCAGCCTTCTTCGACTAATGAGCCTGATGCTTTGGGGAAGCTTATAAGCAGGTCGATGGCAACAGTGTTCCCTTGCTATTTGTCCCCAGAATCCAGAATATTGCCCCTGAATCTGGATGTTCCAATAGCCATTGATAGACCTATTTATGAATGTGTCTACCAGCCCAACCCTATGCTTGTATACTTAGAAATAAGTCCCAGTGTGTTCAATGGCACCTACTCCCAGGTAAGCGTGTACAGAATTACAGCCAAATTCTTTTTAAAAGCCATCAAAACTACTTGATATTACCACATACCACATGCAGAAATATTCTGTAGATTAATTATGCATTGTGTTAAGGACTCTTTCCTTTTGTTGCCCGGAACATTCTGCCAGTCAATTTAATTGGATGACCTCAAGTGCTACTATTTTGAAAGAGAGTGTGAAATTCCTCATGTCTTGACCTGAGCTTCCATGGTTGGGGAGCTGCTCCAGAATCCCCTGATTGTTTTAGTTGTCCTTTTTCTTGTACCTTTTCCAACTTTGCACTGGGACAACCCATGGCAACGCATGGGCTTCTAAAATAATGGCCTAATGGTGCTTACCATTTTCACTCACCTAATAATAATTTGCAAGCCTGAATTTGCCCTTAGCACACCGAGTTAAATTTTAAAGCAAGCTTTCCACAGTGATTCTAAGATCTTTGTCCTAGAGTCCATTTAGAGCCCATCAGCATACACATTATACAGTATTACAATTTGTTTGCCCCACTGCACACCACCTTTCACATCAAACCTCACTGGTGACATGCTTTGACAAATACCTGAACAATTTGTTTGACTTTGGAATAGGTTATTGGGGTGGGTGGGTTGTTGCTTATTTTTAATGCTACTAACTTCTTGATATCTGGTTTGATGCTGCTTAATTAGTATTACTGTTGTACTAGGAATTTTCATTGTACCTGTTTTTTTTTTTTACTGTGCATCACATGGTAGAACTGGTCCAGACTAAAAGGCAACTTTCAAATGAGACAATTCCTTTTACTGTATTTACTTGTTCAAACTGGAGACATCCTTCTGGAGTTCTTATCATTCTCAAATTTTACTATCCTGAGCGATGTGCAGAGTAATTCTAGGTGTGTCTACTCAGGAGTAAATCCTACTGAGTTCAATGGGATTTACTCCTTAATAAGTGTGAGCAGAATTGCAAACAAATGCATACTTATCCTTTTTGCCCTTCCTTTGCAATATTCTTCTTCCACTCTTCCATCTGCAGCCTGGTGGAGAAGGAGGAGCCCTGCTCCCTTCAACTGTCATCTGCAGACACATTTTTCCTGCTGACTATTTTCCTGGTATGATAATATCCCAGCTGAGCTACTTAAAATCCTAAATGATGATGCTGTGAATGTGCTGCACTCAATATGTCAACAAATTTGGAAAACTCAGCAGTGGCCAAAGGATTGGAAAAGGTCAGTTTACGTTCCAATTCCAAAGAAGGGCAGTGCCAAAGAGTGTTCAAACTATCGCACAATTGTACTCATTTCACATGCTAGCAATGTTATGCTCAAAATCCTACAAGCTAGGCTTCAGCAGTACGTGGGCCGAGAACTACTGGAAGTACAAGCTGGGTTTCGAAGAGGCAGAGGAACTAGAGATCAAATTGCCAACATGCGCTGGATCATGGAGAAAGCACGAGAGTTCCACTGTGGTGCTGGAGAAGACTCCTGAGAGTCCCTTGGACTGCTAGGAGATCAAATCAGTCAA
The DNA here is from genome assembly GCA_026170595.1 of Plestiodon gilberti rubricaudatus. Lineage (NCBI taxonomy): Eukaryota > Metazoa > Chordata > Lepidosauria > Squamata > Scincidae > Plestiodon > Plestiodon gilberti. The sequence continues at coordinate 48,161,512 of JANXHW010000002.1, forward strand.
TCCTAAATGAAATCAACCCTGACTGTTCCCTGGAAGGACAGATACTAAGGCTGAAACTCAAATGTTTTGGCCACCTAATGCGAAGAGAGGACTCTCTGGAGAAGACTCTGATGCTGTGAAAAATTGAAGGCAAAAGGAGAAGGGGAAGGCAAAGGATGAGATGGTTAGACAGCATCACCGATGCAACGAACATGAAAATGAGCGAACTCAGGAAGATAGTGGAGGACAGGAAGGCCTGGCGGGATATGGTTCATGGGATCACGAAGGGTCGGACACGACTGAACGACTGAACAACAACAAATTTTCCTGGGAGCTGTTTACATCAGGCCTGCTCAACTTTAAGAACCATCAGCAGCCATACCAGAAACCCGGTTATTTTGTTTTAACTGTATGCAAACCTCTTTGAGAGGTCTCAGTGTACAGATATATCAAGTACTTTTTTTAAAAAAAAAAAAGTCTCAAGCAAGTGATACCTACATGTCCCTCTCAATGAGGTGTATGAGTTTCCTGAGCATATCATTTTGTTCAAAATTTAGTGGCTGGATATAAACGGGATTCTTTCTAAGGGTTATATATATATATAAAAACTTAAATGCTTTTAAAATGTTGTCAGCTGCCACCAACTTTCAGAGATAAAGCAGGCTAAAAGTAGAATGGGAATAAATCAAAGTAGTCACAAAGGCAATGCAGGGATTAGAAAGTCTATCTAGGGAATAATATATGGGCGTGTTTAAGACCTCTATGGGCAATTCTGTTCAACTGGAAGTGTCACAGGCAGCTCATGGAAGGACTGAACTCTCCTAGTAATTGCTGCCCTTGTCAGAAAGAGGTAATTAGGTATGCATATAATTGGGTCAAGTAAAGAAAATGCACCAGAGTTCCTTTTTGTTGCACTAGTGACTTCATGCTTTTCCTATTGGCTGCTGAAACATTTGTCTTTCTATTGCTCTACAAGGAACAGTTTTAATTAGACACGATGCAGCAAATGTGTGTGCAAAGCCTAGTTTTTTTGGGGGGAGAACCCACAAAGCTATCATTAGCCATTTAATCCTATGCAACATGTTGCTCAAGGCTCCTGTACAGATATGATTCCAGGGCACCATCCAGGGACTTGGATAGAGATGTAGCCCTATGGAATGTTGGATGCTTGGAACAATGCATTTTGGCTTGGAGGGGCTTTCTGTGGAATTCAAAGAGATTCTGAGTGGACTGAAGGAGGGAGGGGGGAGGGATTGGATTCAAGAGAAAAAGAAAAGTTTGGGAGGAGACTGGAGATCTGAGAGGGGGACAAGAAGACTGAGTGCTCCCAGAGAGGCAGCACCAGAATGGAGAAGAACAGGGCAGGCAACCTTCTGGTCTCAAGCAGCATCAATTCAGCAGCAGCATAGTCAGTGCCGAGAGTGGGGGGGGGGACAGGACGGGACGGGACGGAGGCCTGAAAGCTGAAGCAGAGAAGCCTGAAAGATCTGTCTCTTTCACCCAGCTGTGTAGCCTCACTCTGTGGGACACTTCCTCTTTCACTGTGTTTGTGTAAAGGTGTCACTTTCAAAATGGTTCAGTTAATCATATTGGTCTGCTTCTTTCCTCGTCTTTTTTGGGTTGCTTCCCTGCTGAAGAATAAATCCTAGTTACAGTTTTCCCCTTATGCTAAATCACCTACTATTTCCCCCTATCTCCTTACAGGAAACAAGGAGGTAGTGGGCCAGAGGCTCTGCATGTTCATTTGGCCCGATATAATAATACTTCCACAAGCCAGGTCCCACAGTTCAAGGTTGCTGGAATGAGAAATTAAGGTTACAAATAGATAGATGAAAGTTTGGATGATCTTGACTATTTGTACAAAAACATTGTAGTGCACACCCCTGATTTGCCCCTATTTTTGCCTATTTGTTCACCTGTTTTGGACACTTCTATCACCTCAGAGGCTCCTGTGGTTTCTGAGGGAGCCGCTAAGTCATCCAGATAGAGTAGCCATTGTTCCTTTGTTGTTGTTGACCTTCTCCTTCTTCCCCAATGGACTGATAAACAAATAACTTGGCTTTGAGCCAGCTTATTCGACATTTGAAGCCTGTCTGATTTCCAGCAGCAGGAAATTCAAGGACTCAGGTGACGGCCCCCTCCCAGTAACAAATCCCAAGGTGAAACCTGGTTAATGCCCACAGGTTATAAAAAGCAGTCCCCCCCCCCTATGTATTTGTCCAGGTCCGACATTGAGAGCACTTCACAAGGGCACACGACCTATCCTACTGAAGAACAGGTGCAAAGATCAGGAACCTGAAACCACTGGAGTATGTAGGCTGGAAAAAGTACCCAGAGAAATTGTGTCAGGTTTTGTTTTATTTGCTGCTTGTGTTTTTAGCATCCTTGCCAACTTTTACTGCCCCTCCTGTCCTTTTGTGAGATTACCTGGTTGTTGTGTTATAATCCTTTTCTCTTTCTCTCATTTCCTTGGATATTTTACAGCCTTTTAATAAACTTCTTGTATTATTAATATTTTGCCTGGTATCGGTACACAGAGGGAGCAAGTTGCCACATCTCCCAGACTGCCCACTTTCTGTTACTGTTTGATTTTATTAAGGGGACTCTCTGGATTTGGGAGCTCCCTGTTAATCTGGGGAGAAGATTTTCCCAGGGCAACCTCCTTTTGTCTGGGCTCTAGCTTTAGGTGGTGGCAGTGAGAACTACCTTTCCCAGTTCAACAGATGAAGGGGGAAGCAGGGAAGTTGGTACCACTCAATATCCACTGGGCATTGTGCCTGTCCTCCCCTCTGTCCACCCTTGGGGGGGATGATAATGACATTTAACACAGTTTAATAGCAAAGGTACAGAACTACAGAGTGCTAGAAAGGCAGAGCTGGCAGCAACTGATATGGCTCTGAGGCACCAGGAGGGGTGTCTGCGACTCTAGATTAGAAAAATCGAAACCCCTGGATTAGAAAGGCAAACAGAGGGTCCTTCCATGCTGGCTTTTTTCCTTGTTATTGACACCACTCACTCATTTATTACTGGGAAACCTGATGATGATTCTCGCAGCCCATGTCATTCCCATGTGTCCCCCCTTGCCCTATATTCCTATTGATCTTTCTCAGTTCTTGCTATTGTTGAACTCAGTGTTTAGACATTGATGGTTCACTGCAATTGTTTAAAACTTCCCTTGCAATTGAAGCATAGCCCTTCATAGTGTGAGCTGACTATCGCAATGATCTTGCCTGGTGCAAAGGAGCAGGTGCTGCTGACCTGTGGGGTTGACATGGTCTGTGATATGTAGCCCAACCTTTCAGCCCCCTGCCCAAAACGTCATGTGCCCCCTCTCCACTGTCTACTCCACCTTGTCCAATTTTTGGAGATCTTGAGGTATTCTGTAGGTAGGCTTACCAGATCTCCAAGCGGGACAGAGTGCTAGACCTTTAGGAGAAGGAATGTCACTGGGCAGGTGTAGCTTGTTAAGTCCTAGAGCAGAATCCTAGGCATGTCTACTCAGAAGCAAGGCCCATTGTGGTCTGTGGGGCTTGCTTCTGAGTAGACATGCCTAGGATTGTGCTCTAAGGGTTTAACAAGCTACACCGGCCCACATTCCTTCTCCTAAAGGTCTAGCACTCTGTCCCACTTGGAGATCTGGTAAGCCTATCTGTAGGGCCCATGGCCCCTTCAATTTACTGCTGTATATAATGTATATAATGTTCTTACAGAGAAGATTAAAAACAACTTTCTGCTTGTCCATATATTTCTGCTTGTCCATACATTAATTTATGGACAAGTTTCTGCTTGTCCATATATCAGTTGTGAGCTCAAGACTTCTGTGTTGTTGACGTTTGAGGGGACTGACTGGGGTTGGAGAAATTATGAATGAGGTGTCAAATTAAAGCACAGGACATGGAAATTTTGTGTAAAAATAGTAATCTGTTAATGGGCATTTTTGGACAGGATCTAAAATAAGGAAAAAGCCTGAGGTGAACACAAATTGGCTATTAGCTCTCAGTCCACGCACCTTCTCAAGCCATTGGGCCATCACGAAAGCCAGGGGGTCAGAATAGACAGGGCTTTTGCTGTAGCTGATTGAAATGAGCACATGTGGATTTGAGGCAAGCTTGAGAGGTCTAAGGTGAAGAGAGGTTGCAATGTGAGTTAGAATGCTGTCAGTTGGGAGAAGATTGGAACTGACTGCCAGCTCAATTCACTGCTAAGAAAAGTCTAAATGAAGCTTAGGGTCAGGGTGGAGATTAGTCAAAACCACTTTCAGGGTGAAAAGCACTTTACTAACAGTACAAGCCTATGCATGTCTACTCAGAAGTAAGCTCCCTTAAGTTCAGTAGGACTTACTCCTAGGGAAGTGTATGTAGGATTCCAGCCTAGCAGTGCAATCCTATACACAGAGGTGGGAGAAAATGGTTTGTTTGTTTTTTGCAGATTTCGACGTTCAACCAAAATGACATAGCAGAAAGTGGTGTTATGTGTTTTTATTACAATCTTTCCCATTTTTATCAATAGTAACTGCTTTAAAAGTAATACTAGGTAGGTGACATAGGTTGTACGGTGTCAGCAGATGAATGACACAAATTACATGGTTTAATTTTATGCTATTATTATTATTATTATTATTATTTTCACAGATTTTTTTTTTACAGAAAGTGGTGTTATGGGTTTTTATTACATTATCACAATTTTCTCCTGTTCCTACCTATACATGTTTACTACTTAGAAGTTCCATTGCATACAATGGGGCTTAGGGTAGGCTTACCAGATCTCCAACCAGGACAGAGTGCTAGACCTTTAGGAGAAGGAATGTGGGAAGGTGTAGCTTGTTAAACCTTAGAGCACAATCCTAGGCATATGGGGCTTGCTTCTGACATGCCTAGGAGTGTGCTCTAAGATTTAACAAGCTACACCTGCCCACATTCCTTCTCCTAAGGGTCTAGCACTCTGTCCCGGTTGGAGATCTAGTAAGCCTAGCTTAGGGTGCAATCCTATCCTACTTACGCCACCGTTGTAACCAGCGGTGCAGCGAAAATGGGAGGCCCCAGAATGGAAAGGGGATTCAAATCCCCTCCAAAAGGGGAATTCAAAGGGGATTTGAATCCCCTTTCCGTTCTGGGGCCTCCCATTCTCGCTGCGCTGCTGGTTACACCGGTGGCGTAAGTAGGATTGGATTACGCCCTTAATCTCAGATAAATGTGCATAGGATTGCAATTTACGGTAAGTCTTGTTATCAGCTCTAGGCCATGCAGCAAAGGTGATCACATGGTGTTGGAAGCAGGGATGTAGACAAGATATGACTCATCCTAGTAAGCAGAAGCTAGAACAGTGCAGGATCAGTTAAATTTGAGCCCAAAGTGTTAAGTGAATGCATAGTTTAGCCAGATGTACTTGATTGTTTCAATCTTAAATAGTAGCCATGGGGGGGGGGTTAATCAGAACCTTGGCATGGGGGTGTTGTTTTTTTAATCCTCTCTGACCTTGACAGTCCTGATCCAGATTGCCCTCCTGGCTGCTATTTCCCCTGGGAGGGAAGCTTCCCTTCCAAAAAATAGCAGTCCTGGTGCAGGGACGATGGCAATGACAACTCAGATCAGGACCATACTGAGGACAAAGGATTACAACCCCTTCCCCTTCTTGCACCACCATACTGATCCTGACTGGGTCGCTGTTTAAACTGTAAAAATCAGCCTCAACACCATCTTAGCATCATGTGTAGTTTGAACCTTACGCCCTTACGGCCCAATCCTAGCCAGGCCTTACGCTGCCAGAACAAGCGTTCCTGCAGCGTAAGGCACTTTCCGGATTTCGCAAAAGGTGACACGCCAGTGAATGTGGCCTGGCTGCTGCCGCAAGTGGAGAACAGCCAGTTCCATGTACCAGCGGATAAAGGATGACCAGCAGCACGGTAAGTTCATGCAGGTATGGGCAGAACAGGGTGACAATGGGGCAGGGAGGAGGAGGGTAGATCAGGACCAGGAAGGGGGTGGTTTCAATGGCAGCAGCACACACCGACACCTAACCCCCTTCCCAGCCTCGACCCCCCGACCCAGGTCAATACGGACTAATGCCAGCTATAGAGCTGGCACAGGTCTGAGTAGACCAGGCAAGCTGGCACAGCCTTACCCCAGGGTAAGGGAACAAATGTTCCCTTACCTTGCGGAGGCCTCTGGAGGCCAAGACGTCCCCGCGGGATGCAGCAGGTACCATGTTGGCCCCGCTGCATCGCCATGCAGGGAGTTGCATTGGATTGGGCTGTTAGGCTGTAACCCAATACATACTTACTTGGGAGTAAGCTGCATTGAACACAGTGGAACTTGTTTCTAAGCAGAGGCGTCGCTCCGGTAGGGGCGGGGCCGTAGGTTTCGCTCGTCGTAGTCCCGTTTACCGAGCGAGCAGGAGGCGGCCCCGCCCCCTCACTGTCGGAGTCATTCCCCTGCGGAGAAAGCAGCAGGCAGGGTCTCTTGCCTGCTGCTTTCTCCGCAGGGGAATGGCTCCGACAGTGAGGGGGTGGGGCCGCCTCCTGCTAGCTCAGTAAACTGGACTACGATGAGCGAAACGTACGGCCCCGCCCCTACCGGAGCGACGCCTTTGCTTCTAAGTAGACAATATGCTGTCCTAGTCAATTGTAGGTGTCTGCAATGGCTGTAGATACTGTAACATGGGGAGAAAAAAGGTTGCCCTCTGCAATGGCTTCAGGTGACTGTTACATGGGAATTTCCTTTTTATGTGCCATTTAGCCTGAAGTTCCTTAGAGCAGGAAGTCTGCTGTTGCTGTCATACTGAAGATCACCAGCCACACAATAGCATAATCACAAAAGAAAGGTTAAAGAGACAGATATATATTTTTAAAATCTTTAAAATCTATTCTTAGGCAGGGAGGCTACCTTGAAGTAAAAAATCTCTAGGCAGTCAACTGTAGTGCTGTAGCTGGAGAGCGGGATTGCTGGAACCGTGTTTTTAAATTGGCTGTTTGAAACCCCAGGGGTGCAAAGCGTTCAGAAGTGATTATCTCGGATTCTGTGAGAAGTTTGCCTTTCGGACATATTGGAGGGCAAAGGGCATTTAGTACAGCTCTGATCCGTTGTACCGTGCTTGAAACATTCAGTGTCAGGGGTCAAAGGTTGGGATCTAGCCAGATTAAAGAAAAAGAAAGAAAAGCAACAATAGAGGATAAAGGCAAACTTCTCTGAATACAGGGGCACCTCTTTAAAACTTCAGTTTACCAACACGGTTCGCCAGGCGTTGGTTATCATGAAACAAACTACTTCTGCTGAAACCAGTTGTTGTTGTTGCTGTTTTTAATTTCATGTAACATTTCGTATCAGACATCAAAAGGAAAGTAGCTTTTTTAATGTCACCTTTTAACATACCTGAACACCTGAGATGACAGCAGCTGCAGGACAGCCAGCTCCACATTCTGAAGGTTTTGGAAAGAGTGATGCTAATTGCGCTTGGTTTTTATATCACTATGTATCCAAGGATGTTCATTTAGTGGATATACTAAATGACGAAAGATCTGTCTATTTTTGACGTACAATCAATAAGAATTGTTGTGACGAGAGGGCCATGTTACAGATCACTGTATTACAGTGATTTACCTCCCATTTCCACTCTAATGTGATATCTTATTATTAGGGGGACAATGTGTGATCAAATAGATTAATAAGTTAAAACACGTCACTGACCAACTAAAAAGCTGCCCTGATTATTCAGACAGCGGCTGCGTGTGTGTGTGTGTGTGTGTGTGTGTGCAATTTTGGAAACCAGTACCATAACTGCAGATGACAAGTACCATTTCAACAGCACCTTCCCGTTTCTTTCATACAGGAGGGAATTCTTCTGATGCCAGCTATGATATTTGCTCATCACTTGCAAGCAAAAAAGTATACTTTTTGCTTTAGAATGTTTGCTTTAGAATATGCTTTAGAATATAGCTGCTCATGCAGATTTATACAACTATAAATTGATTGATCGATCAATCAACTGAATCCTGTATGATTCATTGACAAAGATTTCTTTAATTGGCTGACAGCCCTATTAACTATGCTTCTCTGGGATGGCAGTCCTGTAAGGCAATCTTCTCCAAACTACCCGACCCAGTAAAGTTTCTGGGTCATGAGATCCCTACAGTTTACAGAGTGTTGCTCTTGTACTTCCTGAGCAGCCTAATAGTGGGAACTAGTTTTCTGCCAGCACTGGCTGCCATAAGGCAACCGTAAAGCATGCTCTGGCACTGTGTGCTGCCAGAGTGCCAGCGGGAAGGCCAGAGCCTTCCTGCGTGGTTCGTTGTTGCGCTGGCCGCCCACCAGAGCAGGTAAGCCAGCGTGGGAGGGGTTAGTGGAGGGCAGAATGGAGCGGGGTGGGGCAAAACTGGGTGGGGAGGAATTGGGGTCAGGGAGGCTGCAGGAGGGGGTGGATCTGGTAGTGATGGCACGCGCCAGATCTTATCCTCCTTTTCTGCAGCCTCCCTGTCCTCTTTCTCTCCTTGGGCGTGCTCTAGCTAAAGAGCCAGTGCAGGTCCAAGGAGACCCATTGCGGGGTGGGAGGGACAAGGGAATTCAAATCCCCTTTCCCTTCCTAATCCTCCTGCTGTGCCCCCCTTGCTGGATACAGCACAGTCCTTTTCAGCGGTGGGGGGGGGGAGGATAGGATTGGGTCATAATAAGTCATTATTGGATAAGAGATGCATATATGCTCATCATCCTCATCCCCCAAGATTATCATGGCAGCAGGCTAAATGGTTTTTGAAGGGTGGTCAGCGCAGGGGACTAGTGTGGAGCAAACTGTTGGTATCTTCCTAAGTTTTCCACTGCAAGAGCATCTTCTTTTTGGCCACATGCCACCTTTTCAAGTGCGCAGGGAGTGTGTGTTTTGGCTTCTCCTATTGCCACCACATCCTGTTTTTTAGAGCGTGATTTTATAGTCCCTTTGGGAAAGATTCCATTTGGAATGTAAATGAGCTGTGATCTTGGTGCTCACTCAAATGGTAACTCACTCAATTAGGCACTTGATTTGAGTTGGACTATGACTATATTTATTATATATTCAGCCAGGAAGGGATGTTCCAGTTCCTTTCAACCACTTCCTGATTCAAGGTATCCTTGCCAAGTGATGCATATGTTTCTGTTTTTCACTTGCTGAGCTCTATAGAAAGTATCATTAGTTCGGGCAATTCTGCAGTGATCTCTGCAAGACTCTTGGGTGACCTCATTCAGCAGACCTGTCTTCTCAAACCACATGGTACTTGGGCATATTCAAGTAGGGTTGCTAACGTTTTCTCTGGCCTCTGCTCCTGTGCCTATAAAAGCAGCCTGAGCTGGAGACTTGGCAAGTTCTGTAGTAATGCTTACCCCATGCAGATCAAACAATTATGTAAGACACAGGAGCAGGGCAGTCCAGATTAGGTATTTTTCAGGCTAGTTGAGTGCTCCATGTACCACCACACAGATCTCCTGTACATCCATACATGGGGGAATAGTTGTTCACTGTGCTGGATTGGACCAAATCTAATCTAGGTAACAGTCAGCCCAATCCTATCCCCTGCCAGCTCATAGCACACAGCACTGCTGCTGGAACACACATTGCATTTTATGGGGGGAATGCAACAAGATGGCCCCTGAGAGGTAAGTAAAACTTTTCCTTACTTACCTCCATGTAGGCCACCTGGCCTCCAATGGGTCTTCTTGGACCTATGCCATCTATTTTGCTCCCTGCCCCAAACCACCACTGCTAATGACCTACCTGCTCCAGCAGGGCATATTGGAGCTGCTGTTGTGCATGCACATGTGGGGCCTCCAGCCAATTGTGATAGTGGCCCCGAAGTGCACAATGGCAGTGTGGCTTTTGTGCCAGTATCCTGAACTTTGTGGTGACGACGGATTGCGAGATCCACCACCGTAAGGCCCCCATAGGATTGGGCTGTAAGTCAAAAAAAAAAAAAAAAGAGCTAGGTCTTTTCGGAAGCTTACAATCAGAGCATGATGGTAACAGCATTTCCCTGCTCTTTATCTCCATCATCTGATATTCAGAAATACCCTGCATTTCCAAATGGAGGTTCTATGCTCAGCATGGAGGACTCCCATGGTGCTGTCCAAATGGAGAAAGAGTATTGTTAGTGCACCTCTGAAAAAAAATCACACTAAATTATCCCTTTTTGGCTCAGTCTGTTGGTCTAAATGACACGACCTGGAATGTGGGAGCTCTTATGTGCTCTCATGTGTGGTTCTACCTTTAATGTCCATAATGTGCAGTTTCAAGATCTCTTGTGCTTAAATTAAATATATATATGCTGCAAATACCATAGTTTTCACATTCCTCCATTGATCTTACTCCCTGGAAACAGCAAAGGATACAACATAATTCCTGTAGTAAGCTTTCATTTTATCAGGCTTTATTCATACCCCACCCTCTTGTGTTAAGGACACTCCCATGAAAATGATTAATGCAAGCAAGGTCTTTGATGATAGTGCCCAGGTTCAAATTTTCCCCTTTTAAAATTCTCACAATGTGCATACTGATCACATTACCTCTGGGAAAACTCTTATTAATCTCAGTGTCAGAGCTGTTTCAACAAATCTACTGTAATAATGAAAAGTCATCTTATCACATTCTGCTCTTGGTAAATTTACTATTCTTTGATAAGGTTGCAAACAACTGGTAAGTAATTGATCTGTAATTAGTGTGGCAACTGCACAAGACAGACTGCCCTGGGATTTCCTTTTTTTTCTGCCTGGCGCTACGCATTCTGCTCCGTAATAAATTATTCAGCCTCTCTTTAAATACAAATGGTTTCATGCAGCCCCCGTAATTTAAGGCACTTTCTGAAGGTGGGAATACTATTTAAATTTCTGATGATGTGACACCAGTGGAATTCTTGTAGGAGAAATCGTTTTTCACACCCGACTTGCCATGCACTTACTTAGCATGCCATTCTCTGCCTGATTCCTTGAATGGAAGACTAAGAGGGGCTCTTTGAGCTGTTCCTGGTTCGCCCCATTTATCACTTGGCTGCACTAAGCTTCTTGATAAATGTCATTGCTGGAGCTCAGCACTTGCAGAGCTACACCAGCTAACAGCTCCAATATAACATGGCATTGCCACATACTCAGCAGATATTCCATTACTCAAAAGGTGCATCATCCATAGTATTTTATCAGAATCATCTGCACATCACAGCCCCAAGACTGGCCCATTGGCCAAATGTTTTCACAAGGTGAGGCTTTGATCACTGTAAAACAACCATTTGGCTTCTTTTCAGCTCTCAGTATTTAAGGAATGGCTCGGGGTCATTTGACATGTCATGCATGGGCCGGGAAGAAACGGTGCCATCATTATGGGAATACCCAGCGGATGTTCGGTGAGTCTGGAGGAGACAACAGGTGTTGGCTGGACGGGAATCTACAACTTACTTCTGGCACTGGAAGCCTGCGTTTCCTATCATGTCCCACCTGTTCAGCACCAACAGCTGATTCACAGAGATGCTCATCATTGGCATATCCTCACAGAGGCAAAGCTAAGGAGGGTCTGGGAGGCTATAGACATTTTAGCGTCTGGGACTTAAATCTCTTTTGCATTTCCCATCTCTAACACAAGTGCAAAATCTACTTTGGCTAGAATGACCGCTCAGCTGAGAATGGACACCCTTCTGCTTTCTATGCCCCATGAGCAATGTTCACATATATGTAAATATTGCACAAGAGACAAAGTCACCTTAAAGGCTGAAGCACACCGGCCACGTTCTGCATGCGTGCAGCCCGTTGCGGCCGGCTGCGTCTGTGTTCTTTCTGGCCGGAGGCGAGTCCCACTGAACGCCGAGAGCCGCAGAGAGGTCTGTTTGCGTTGACGCTTCCCCTGGAGAATTCTCAACTTTGGCTGTGGTTTTTGCGCAGCACGCGCAGCCCGCAGAATGCCACACAGAATGCGGCCGGTGTGCTTCAGCCTTAAGTGTCACATGTGGAACGTTCTATGCTAAACATATCTGAACCTACCTTAGGCTGAGTTAGAGCCTCAGTTCATCAAGCTCACCATTGTCTACAGTGACTGGAACTGACTCTCTCTAGGGTTTCCAACAGGGATCTTTCCCAGTCTTCTGGAGATGTCAGGGATTGAACTTGGGACAGCTAGACATTCCCATGCTGAAGGATGTGCAGAAATAATGTATTGTGGATCCATATGAATCTGTGTGTGTGTGTGTGTGTGTGTGTGTGTGTGTGTGTGTGTGTGTGTGTGAGAGAGAGAGAGAGAGAGAGAGATATTTTCCATATGCATTACATTTCCAGCAGTACCCACACCATTCCTATCTGTATTAGGCCCTTTCTTGCAATATTCCCTTTTTGACCAAACGTTTTGTGTCTGTTGCAAGGATTGCTGCCTCGCTGTTCTGTGCCTTTTTCCTTCTCCAAATCATTATTATCAAATGTAACATGACCAATGTGCTTCAATGTTAACCCTTTATTAAATTAAAATGGCAATTTTGCTATACAGCACAATCCAGTGTCGTCGACCATTCTGAGCTAGACAGGTCAATGGCCTGATCCAATATAGGGCAGTTTCCAATGTCCAAGAGCACTCACCAGATCATGTTTCTTTCAGGCCTGTACAGCCATTAAGGTCCAAGTTAGGTTTTACATTGTGCTTAACAACATGCAATAAACAAGTTGAAGAAAATCTGGCAGTTCTTCACTGCCATTGAATCGAACCCTCTCCCATTCTTTTACTTTGATGCTTTGATGGCTCTATGTATGTTCTGAATGAAGACTTTCATAGTTTTGGCAAGTCTGGTCAGCCACACAATGTGCCTCAGATTAGTGATGATACATCATAGTTAGGTTCCAAATGGTAGTAGGTGATGACCCTCCTGTTGGCTCAGATGGAGGGCAGTCTGCTGGTCCTTTCTCAGCCATTCATGAAGCAACCTAGGATCCCTCCTTGCCATTTCCCATTTGTGTAAATTAATGAGGCGCTACAGCAGTTTGACTTTGATATGAAATTCTGAATAAGCAACACCAAAGAAGTCAGAGAAGGGCAGATATTCTATGTGAACCAGATCTGAAATACATTGAACTCAGCTGCCTCTAATGGGAATAGCAAGGGGCAAAGCAGTTTGAGCTATGTAGACCTCAAAGCTCTTTTCCTTTTGCCTTGTCTAATTTTACATTCTAAGCATCTTGGTCCCAGGAACAGATTTACTGTGTATATCATTAGAGTGTCTTTTTAATTTCCTTTTTAAAAACGCACTGATGTGTATTAAGTCAAATCTCACCAGTGCTTAGCTTCCAAATTACATCTCTCTTCAGTATATTATATTGAGTAACAAGACTTAAGAAATTAAGGTCTCTTTTTTTCACACTTCCCTTCCACAATGCACAAATGGATGATTGAATATAGGGTCCATATATTTGAGACATATTTCTGGGCCCCCAACCTCTCTGACCCACATGCTATGCACTCTTTTCAGACAGCAATTGAAAAAGAAAAACTTTCTCAACTCTGCTAGTTCTACCCAAGGCTGGCCCCACCTATGACACTGACTGAAAGGCTCACATTGAGTTGGGGGAGCAGCAAACTAATGAGGGATGTCCCACTGCACCCACGTCTGCCCACAGCAAAGCACTGCAGTGGGCCCTAGTGCCACCCCCTGCCAGCCCTTGATAGCACTTTGGATGGTGCCACTGTTACTCAGGGTTCGGCTTGGTCAGGTAAGCTCTTGTTTTAGCATAAAACATTCCACATGTGACACTTAAGGTGACTTTGTCTCTTGTGCAATATTTACATATATGTGAACATTGCTCATGGGGCTTAGAAAGCAGAAGGGTGTCCATTCTCAGCTGAGCGATCATTCTAGCCAAAGTAGATTTTGCTTTGGCATTCCTGGTGAGAGTGCTCATTTGTGGACACTCCATTGTTTTCTGGGCCAGGAAGCCAGTGGTGGAACGTAAGGCAGCTTCGGTGTGTGTGCGTGCGTGTGTGCGTGCGCGCACACACACACGGCATCCACAATGAGGTCAGCAAGGTCCGGCCATTGCTTGTCCGGCTTGATGAGGCTGACTGGCAAGCCCCTTGCTGGTACGTGCTGAGACCACCGCAAGGCTCAGCCTGGGGGCGTCTGCGCTATCCGCCTTGACCTTTCAGGGTTGGCCATGATAAGCTCGCTTATGCCCTTGTTTTATCTGGGGGAGGTACACGGTTAACACCGTTCCCCCGCCTTAGTTCCTGCACACCTTGGGGGTGGAGTTTTGTCCCCTGCTGCAGGTGTCTGTAATTTCATTAATGATTAATTATTTAATAAAGTGGCCCAGTTAACTCCAAGCCTCTGTCTCACGTCATTCTTTATTGGGGGGGGGTTGCCAGGGTAATGTGCCAGGGGTCTCGGGGACTTTGCTACTAAGGCCAAGGTGTCTTACTCTCTGCCCCACTGAGGGAACTTCCATTCAGATGGAGTTATCTGCCTGATTTCTGCTCTATTTCAGTGCCACCCATAGAACGATCAGAGAGGGTACTGATGCTCTTCAGCCTGGATGCCCTGAGGAACCAATAGGGGCCAGGTTGGCAGTGATGCAGACTTGAATCTATTGACTTGAACTCGAGTCGGACTCAAGTCAGGTCAGTGACTTGACTTGGACTTGACTCAGCAGTTGTAAAAGACTCGAAAGACTCGACTCAAGACTCGGAGCTTTTTACGACAAATCGAATTTTATTCAGGTTTAAACCCGTTTTCCCCATTAAATTGATAGGGACTTGCAACTCGCAACCAAAGACTCTGGACTTGGGGGCAAAGACTTGGGACTTGACTTGAGACTTGGAGTCAGAGACTTGATCCACATCCCTGCAGGCTGGTTCTTTGTAACAGTTGGTCCAGGCTTGATTCCTCACTTGAGTAGTCATGCAGACCACCTTGCCTCACCTCCTTCTCTGCCTTCTCCAGAACCTGGTCATCAGCCCATCTTACTCCATGTCACCAGCCTCTGACCCTTTGGATCTTTGCCTGCCTGATCCAGATTCTGGATGCCTCCCCTCTTTGTCATGTTATTGTGTGAGGCTCAAGAACAATTGCATGTTAGGATTAATTCGTACCAAGAGACTACTGTTAGTTTCCAAGAGCAAAAGTAATAACACTCATCTTCTTTCCTGTGATAAATGTCCTCAGTTCCCTCTTCTCTCCCCCTTTATATTGCATTCTAAACACTTTATCATTTTCTCTGAAACCTCTCCAAACCTTCTTAATTTGTTGCAATCCAAACGGAACACGATTGTCCAACAGAGGCCAGAGCAGTATTGAGTAGAATGGTGCCATTATTTACTTCCAATTACATGGATGCAATTTTTGTGCTAATTTATCCCCAAATGGCGTGTGCCTTTTATTTGTAACATCATTAAGCAATGCAAGCCACGACTGTCATGTCTGTTCTTAAAGATAATAGGCAGAGAAATGTGTACGGAAATGTTATATATTATTAGGGGTCTGAGCAGTTCAAAAGGTTGGTAATAAAGGTATGATGTTCTTTCTGTTTGGATCCCAATTTAAATCCAGCCCAGTATAGTATTGACTGAGATTTGTTACTACATATGGCTGGGGGAGAAAACTTTTGTTTGGAAACCTCAATAGATAGTTAAGGACTGAAGGTTCATGGATCATGAAGATTCTATTGGGGATGCTGTCACTCAACAAAAAATGAATGTTAGGCAACGTGAACTGCTACTGCAAGTCACTTGCCTTCTCTACAAAAACAGACCATATCAATCTAGCATCTTTTACAATCAGACAAATTTGATTTAGAACCTATCTGTAGGGAAATTCCAACGATATACCTATTACAGCTACATCTATGGGCAATTATTTTTCATTTGTATATCAGTGACTTTCAAATTGCATTCTAGGGATCCTATGCAACTTGTAGGGTTCCTCAATGAGGGGTTCAGTATCAGCAGGCAAACATCTCTGACAGACAGCTTGTGTTGTCCACTGTTAACATTATCCTGCTATGTGCAACAACCATGTGCAGTTCCTGCAGGACGACACTGAGATCCAACACAGATCTGGCCAGTGCTCTGTGTGAACCCCGGGTTGTGTCCCAGAATCCTTTTCAATTCACAGGGGGCTCAAGTTGAAAAACCTTATAGCAATCGCTATGGCCTTGCTATACCCGAGACTATGGAGACTATATTATTTTTCTTATAGATTTAAAAAGTTAAATATATAAAATACAAATTAAAAATATACCAAAACTATTCCAGATATGAGCCAAACACTGCACAACTGTTATTCATGCATATTCAAATCTGGGAGGGGGAAAAAATATCCTGTTTTCCCTGCATAGGTCTATTCCAGTGTAACAAAACTGGCATCCACTTATGTACGCATTGATACATAGACTCTTGTTTCCCCTTCCACACCTCTTTATATGGTTAAATATTCTTTAGTACAGACCTCTGGCTGTGGTCAGTCATCATAGCCTAAGGTTCATTGTAATACCCCAAGTAGGAGGAGACTCCCTCTTTCTCTCTGAAATAAACCCCTGAGAGGGCTGAGCATTGGTAGGTGAGAGGGCTGCTTTCACTGACCACCTAATGTTTTGCCTTGTGGGCAAATTACAGTGGTTGAGGAACGCTTCCCTTTGGTAACTGCCTGAGTGGATGCTGCTCTTGGGAACATTTTCTTTCTAGAGAGATGTAGGTGAGGGGATTATATTCCATTAGTGACCAAAGTATAATGCCAAAATGTGACAACTGGCAGCCTACAAGCTGGATTTGTTGCTCACGACACACATTTATCTAGCTCCTAGTGATGCTGGAAAATTGTAATCAATGTGCACTTAGAAAAAAGAATACAAAACTTACAACCTCGCTCACCGTCTCACTTTGACGGAAAACCAAAAATTGTCACAGACAGAAGATATTCCACACTTTGTTACATTGCGCTTTGGGCTTTATAGGTAATGCCTCAGACAATAGCTACTTGGAGACTTATTATAGAGTCTGACTACCTTTTTGGCAGTGAGGTTGTGTGACAAAACATATTTGCTGTCCCCAGAGCACTGTCTGCAGAGCAGAGCTGGCAAAAGGGGAATATCGGGAAAGATTATTTTTTTCATCTTGCACAATAGTATCTGGACTAGAACCATGTTTGCTTCTTATTATTTTTTCATTCAGTTATGTTCTCCATATCTTAAAATGATGACTTTATTCAATTTGATTCTATGCTCACATGTGCTCACATGTGGTGACAGGTGTACACTATAACTACGCCACCATTTCTTAATTCACATCAGCAAAGTGATGTACAGTACTTTCTACCTGGATTCCATGCTTGGTGAAACCACACCAGGGTTAATAACAGAGCACATATAAAAGCTATTTAGCTATAAGCTAATATAGATAGAGTAGGGACAAATAAGAGGAGATCGCAGCAGAATGCAACAAACATATGGGCAGGATGTTTTAGTGAGAAATGAAGCTGAATCCAATGACCTTTATTTTAATTTTCTTTAGCTTTGAGTTTTATGCAGCAGAGCTGAGGAAGTGGAATGCACTAATCTCAGCTGGTCACTAGCATCAAGAAGAAGGTATAAAATCTTCCCAAGCTGGAGAAATTGAATGCAGCCAGTATTTCATTTAATCTTCCCCTCCCACAGTATCCTTCCAAATAAAACTCTTTCGATGCTTTGTAAAGGACTAATAAATGAATAGGAAACTTGCAATTCAGTAAAGACTGTATAAAAAACAAACAATGAATACTTTTCATGAAGAAAAGAGTTCAGGCAGCAGAGAATTGTGAGACACTGGGGGATACTTTTTCATATTAACAAAAAGAAGCACTCTTTTTCTCCCTCCATATAAATATTTGCTTTATTGGAAATCTTCTTTGTTGCACCATTTGATATCCCCCTGCTGAGTAATATGGGACCAGTATTAGGAAATATAGTGGCTTGATGGTTTAACTGAGTTCCAGCACAAGGTGGTCTCCTTCGATTTTGTGAGATATTTTGCTTGTGAATACATAATTATAAATGCTCTTGGCTGGGTTCTTAAATGTTCACACATAGGCTGCTAATTTGCACTTACCTTCCTGCTGAGTATCTTAAGATACTTTGCATACATTAATACCTCTTTGAACACTCATGTATTTCACTCAATCTTACAATTTTATAAATGTGCAAACCTAGCATAGAAATGTAAAAATCATTCTGAACTATGTCTGTAGTCTAGGAATCTGAACTTTCACCCTCAAGTCTAGTTCAAAAGTCTACCACCACAGTTGTGTATGAACTCTGAATAGTGGAGATACACTACTTACAATTATGTTCTTAATTGACTCGTTCACCCATTTTTCCAATCACACTAGAAGGTATAATCTTTTTTCTGATCATATGGAGAGTTTCCACACTAGCAGCAGTGGATGCGGGCACCGCATGGCACTGGTATGATGATTCTCCATGCAGTCAGAGCAATTGCTGTGTGGCACAGATTTATATTATACCTACTAGCTCTTGGCTTCAAGGCAGATTAGAGTAAATTGAATAAAAACACAACAAAAATGTAATAATAAAATTGCACAAGAGACCAACTTCAGATTCCTCTATCAAAACCATGCTGTGCATGTCACTAATTTCAGAAGCCTAAACTTAACACTGCTAGTGCTGCTGCTTCCATTTGCATTGAAGACTATTCATGATCAAGTCCATGTTGCATGGAACGTGCTGAGCAATCACTGCGTGAAACACATCTTTTAGGAATATAGTAGGGCCCCTATATCCACTGATTTGGCATCCATGGTTTCACTTATCTACAGATGCCGAATCCCTCCACGTCCACGCCCCCTGTGCAACCATTATCTCTTTTGCTTTAAAGTTTTTGTCTTACTTAGAACAAACACAATAAGCAGCCTCCTGCTGCTTATCACATGGAAGTAGACCAGAACTAAATGCTACAGAGATTCAGCACGGTTAACAGGAAGCAGTTTCCCAGCGTGCTCTTTTTTGGCGTGGCTGTACCAGCGGGGGAGGGGGGAGAGGATAGGAATGGCATGAAATGAGTTAGGCACGCATAGATAAAGGAGATTCATGTGTAAGTTTTTCTGCGAAGTTTTTCTCCATACTCTATTCATCCACTAAAAATAGACAAGGCAGATTTGTCTTTCCAGTGAAGGGCCATCTCTTGCCTGGCCACCAGAAGAAGAAATATACTGAAATCTTTGTGTGGCAACTCTTTATGTACTCTTTATATATATATAAGTGATAGGATTGGATCTGGACGCAACGCATGCCTCCTTGGCGCTTGTACATCGGCGGGGGAGATTTAAGTAGGATTGGGGGCTAATTGAGTGAAGGAATTTATTGCCTACCTACATCTTCTTTAACAGCCTCAATAAAAAGAAATGCTTTCAAAGTGGTCAAAAGACTTATGGGCATCCAGTGAAAGGATAATAAGATGACACTTACACCACTTTGCCAAAAAGCAAATTACATTAAGCAACCTATAGATGAGGGTCAGCGATTTGCCTCCCTGGGATTAAGCCAGCTTGATGGGATGGATTTGAAAAGAGATACATTCGTTCAGTCTGGGGGGGGGGGAATCCTCTTGATTTAGCAGTGTGATTGACCAGGATAATTCAACATTCTGTGTATATCACCCCACTTTGGGGATCCCTATGACTATGAGGCACGATATCCACCACGATTCAGATATGGGTTCTTCAGCGAAGATATTATTTAAAAGGATCGACATATGAGACACAAGGACATCCATAAGATATATTTGTTTATTTTTGTAAAACTTCCCCTGGAGTCCATTGGTTTTGGGAGATTTGCAGTTTTTTCCATTTCTTAAACACAGTCCTTTTCAGTGACACCCTACTTGAGAATGCTTAAATGCTGAGGCCCTAGAGGTTTTAGGCCTGACCTATCAAGCAAATCATCAGTCTTATCAGGATTTGCTCTCAAGAAGTGTACAAACAGGGATAAAAATCAGCAAATCAATTACAAATGTCTTGGGCAGCGGAGAGCTTATCACCATCACCGGTGAATTCTACTGCAAGCTTGCTTTTTAAAAACTCTGTTTGTGAGGAGCTTTGAATTTCTTGTTGCCAAATTAGTAATATTTTTGAACAATATAAGTGAGAGACTTATTGATCTTTGCATCTTCAAGAGTTACCAATTCTTTACGCTTCCCTATGAGATAAGCATGAATTTTTCTGCTCCCTGTGGCTTTGTGAATGGCTTCGAATTTTACAGTTTCTGTATAACATATGCGCTGAGCCTCTGCCTGCTGGTTTTTTTTTAACAGTCTTCAATCACCAATACAGTGACCTTGTATGGCATCCCAGGACACATTGACAGGGGTGAGGTCCATAGCATTGAGCTGAAAATAGGTTTCCAGTTCTTCCTTAATTTTAGTTACAGAAGTCTATGTGCTGAGCAAGACTGGATTGAACCCACAGGCAGGGGTAAATGTCTGAGGATCTGTTCACTGAATCTCTATCATGACAAGAGCGTGGGCAGAGATAGCTAAAGGACCATTGATGAGACTGATGTGATCAGAGGAAATAAAAATATGATCAAACCTTAAGTATGAAGTGTGGCAGGATGAATAAAAAGTGAGATCTTTCACATCTGGGTTAATCAGGCAAGGAATCAGGCAAAGCACGTTTTGCTCAAAGATCCCATGCAGTGGCGTCACTGTGACGTGCGTCACCCCAGAGCGGGGGACGCGCGTCACCCCCCCGACTCACCCCCCCGACTCACCCCCCCTACAGAAACTTACCTTTTCCGGCGCTCGTCACCGGCCGGGAAGCGCTCCAGGGCCTTCTGAAAAGAAGAGGCCCTGGAGCGCTTGCATTAAAACGCGAACTTTGAAGATTTTCGCGCATGCGCAAACCCTTTTCTGAGGGCAAGGGCCTGCCCTCTTGCCCTCAGGAGGGTCTGCGCATGCGCAAAAATCTTCAAAGTTCGCGTTTTAACGCAAGCGCATTGGGCCTTCTGAAAAGAAGAGGCCCAATGCGCTTGCGTTAAAACGCGATCTTTGAAGATTTTCGCGCATGCGCAGACCCTTCTGAGGGCAAGAGGGCAGGCCCTTGCCCTCAGAAAAGGGTTTGTGCATGCGCAAAAACCTTCAAAGTTTGCGTTTTAACGCAAGCGCTCCAGGGCCTCGTCTTTTCAGAAGGCCCTGGAGCGCCGGCCGGGCTGGACACTCCCCGGCCTTGGAGCATCCGGCCTCCGGAGGGTGACGCGCGTCACCCCTTGGCGCGCGTCACCCCCCGGCGGCCCGCCCCGCCCGCCACGCTACAGTGACGCCAGTGATCCCATGGGTTATGACAGTATTTCCCACACTTTTTCGATCTGCGGCTCCCTTGATCATTGGCGACCATTGACCGCAGCTCCTCGTTACATTGTGTTGATGCCTGCCAATTGGCATTGCACTGTTTTCCGAGAGGATTCTGTGGCACACCGCGGCTTCCCTGGCTTTCTGCGGTTCTTCTGGGAGCCGCGTCTCCCAGTTTGGGAACCACTGGTTTATGATATAAAAGAACAGAACTGCTCTTGATTTGTCCAACCTGAAGTCTATTATCAAGTTAAGATCCCCCTCGTTATTAGTGAATCCTCAGAAATTTGTGCAAGGCCTGAACCTTCAGAAAAGAGAGTTGTCCCGAGTTTGTATAATACAGTACATGGAACCCAAAGTAACCTCCCCCCCCCCAAGTTTCCCTTAAAAAAAAAAACACCTTTCCCTAAGATCCCTAAGGACATCTGCTTCCCAGAAGTTCAATTTATTGGTAATTATAGTCCCAACTGCTCAGGATTTGGAGGAGCCAGGTGTTAGGAAATACAGTAGTCACCAAAATGGATTGAGAAGCCTAATGTGAGTCTCTCCCTCTGCACTTTGTCAGCAATTTCTCTGCCTCTTGATAATAGTTCCTAGACCTTTGACATTAAATGAAAAGAATTTTAAGGGACACATATTTCATAGACGACATACAGGCAAAATAATACTCATGTGCCTACATCATCCGAGATCTCCTTGATGGGTAAGTGGCACAGGGCCTTCTCTGCAGCTATGCAACTCCCTTCCCTTGTCCAATGCCCTTCAAAGCTCTTATCTAGCGCCAAACAGCCAGCGCTAAACATCCAAGCTTTTATCTTGCCCATTAGCTGTTTTGCTTTAGATAAGGGCTTGGATCCAAGCCCTTATCTAAAGCCCCACTTAAACGACGGTTTCAGTATATGATGGATTTTCAAGAATGTATTCCTGTCGTTAAGTGGGGGACACCTGTATTGCATTTTTGATTGGTGATTTTACAGTGTGCTTTTGTTTTATATAGTCAGCCTCTTAAGTTGCTTTGGGGGCTACTATGCCAAAAAGCAAGATAAAAAGGGTACAAATAAAAATAAATTTCAAGTTTAGAGGTTTAAAAGCCATGTAAAAAAATTTAAGTTTTTAAAACACACACGTAGAAAATGGTTAAAAACACGTCAAATACGAATTAAAATCAACTATTAAAAACATGAGCATTAAAAACAAAAGTTACAACATTTCGTCCACGCCTGTGGACCTCTTCAGGCAGAGATTGCAGCAAGCTGCCAGGATGTTACTATGGACCGAATCCTATCCAACTTTCCAGTACCGATGCAGCCGTAATGCAGCCTCGAGGTAAGGGAACAAATATTCCCTTACCTTTAGGAGGTCTCCATGACTGCCCTTCCACCACAGAATGCAGCACATGCCCCATTGGAATGACTGCATCAGCACGGGAAAATTGGATAGGATTGGGCCCTGTGTTGTGTAGCCAGCTTGCTCCTGAAGCTACACAACACAGTAACATCCATGCCTATAGTCTGGTGGAACAGTCCAGAATTCTACCACCTTACCCTGCACAATGTATAGATTGGGTATGTTTCAACTAGATATCATGACACATAGGATTCCGAGAGATATTTAGAACCATTTAGAACCATCATACACCAATTCATACCCCCACACACAGCCCACCACCTCCCACACTTTCTCAGGATCGTTTGTTCCCTTCTGCTGGTATCATGAAGCCAAATTGATTTTCAAGCATTTCCACACTCAAATTTTCTATTTTATGGTGTCTCATTAATAGGTTTTACAGCTAAAATGTTTGCTTAACCTTCTTCCCACATGCTGTTAAATCCATGCTGTTTTAATAGCAGCAAGTCCGCAATATCAGATCACTCCTTAGGAATATTTATATATGTGGTAAGATTATCCAATTTGCCAACAAATGAGGTTGCAGTGCCTTGTTAAGTCACTCATTTTGATGTTTATTTCTTCTAGAATTGGTCCCAGGGGGTAGATCTTCTTTGCTTCCATCAGATCTCGCCTTTATATTCCTGCCACCACAGACAGATTTTGGTTGAAAGAAATTCATTTTTGCTTCTTTGTACAATACAGCTAATGATATCTTTGAAACTGGTATCTTAAATCATATAACACAATCCTGTCAGGGGAAGCGATCGTTTGTTCCCTTCTGCTGGTGTAAGCCCCAGCTGCCAAAATGGGTCTCCTCAGATGTATGCCAGCTGTTTTGCTGGCCTACAGCCTCATCCTTCACCTCCTCTTGGTCAAGTTCCACCTTGCCCATTGCCGGTGCTTGTGTGCAGGTATCAGGGAGTGCAAGGTTCCTGGCATGAGTGTGGCCAGTTCTTCAAGAGGGTGGTCAGGGAGAGCTTAGATGCTGTGTCTGAGGGCACCTCTTCCTCATCAGCCCACCATTATTAAACCAGGCTGGGCTGGCCAAGGAGGAGCAGCAAAGGGGTGGGATGGAACAGGACATTCTTCTTACCTTGAACTTCCACTGCCTGCTGCTTCTTGCTCAGTTGCTTCATCAAACACACAGGCTGGGCGGAGCATGCTGGGAGTGAAGCAGGACCTCCTTTCCCAGCATGCTCCATCCAGGTGATGTTCCTAAAGCAGAAGGAGAGGAAGCAGCAGACAGTGGTGCTTTAGTGAAAGGGCGTGGAGGGGTTGCTCTGGCTCCTTCTTGCCCTCTCAACCCTGTTCCAATCACTCATGAAAACAAGCAAAAAAACAGGGTTGCTGTGGGTATTCTTGCAGCAGTGGCACCACAATTACTTTGCAGCGGCGGTAGCACTGGGGGAAGAGGTGGCTTGCTGCTGCCCTGATTGTCCTCTCATGGCGCAATCCTGAGTAAAGATCCACCTGTGGAGCGCACACTTTGCAGGTGGAGGGTGTCATATACGTGCCACAAAGTGCGTTTACGGCAGCCGGAGTGTAAGGCCCGCTGGCACAGATGCCAGCAGGCCTGTCTCTGCTGTGGAAACCTCCTGCAGTCACCGGAGGACGGTAAGGCATCCTTCGGTGGGAGTAGGGGCGAGGCAAGCGGCGAGGGAGGATTGCAGACATCCAAGAGCCAGCAGACATCCAAGGAAGCCCATCGGGGCCTTCCAGCTCTACATCGGGAGGGGGGGGGGAAGGGGACAAACATCCCCTTCTCCCGAGGAGACCCCAGGCTGCGCCAGAGCAGCCTGGGAAGAGCATAGGATCCTGATCCCTATGGGTCAGCCATGGGTCTTTATGCAGGACTGCGCTGCTTTTCACTCACAACGAGTGATAAGAGGATCGGAGTGTCTGTCAAAGTGGCTTGCTGGGCAGTGGGCTGGAGGAGGGCAGTGGGCAAATGTGGGGCATGGGGCATCCCTCATTCATTCACCACTCCCCTCCAATCTGCCCCTCCAACCATTTCAGTCAGCCCCCTGGACCCTGAGTTCAAAAAGTATGATAAATACTGCTTATGGAGCTTTCCTCTATTGCTCAAAGGAAGAGAAGCTATGAAGCAAACACATTTAGAGAGCTTTATATGTTTTCAGTTCTGTTTGAAGGGTTGTGGGGAGTAAGAATAAAAAAAAATAGAATTATTATTAAGGGTAAATGAAGGCCCTGAGTGGTAGAAACCAATCTGAATGTGCATAATTAGATAGTATCTGTTTGTAACATTGAGACTGTAAATATCCCCAATGGGGCAGTGCCAGAAGGCTGAAGTGTTTACAAGACTCCAGATATTTTCACCAAGTTCATCATTCCTGTTGCCACGACTATTGCTGTTATTGCTGGATGTGTTCATTAGAGCCAGCAAATAATTTGTTTCTCCATCTTTTTGCTATCGCAGACAGTTCCTGAGAGGGGAGTGGGTGTGTAGTGTGATTTTAATGTCGGTTTATTATATGCCGTTATAGTGCCAAGTCAGAAGAGTTCTGAAGGGTATATTTATAAATTGCTAATGGTATCTCTACTAAGCTGCAAAAGGCCATTTCTGAAAGCTGTATCCAAGTGCTTAGTAACACACATAACTCACCAGAAAGGAAAAGCACAAGAAAATCGGAAACTCTTCGCTTCTTGCTGGGAGTATTTGCAGTGTTGGTTCCCACAGAGAGAGAGGCTGAGGACCAAACTACAGGTTGCATCAAACCTCTCTCTCTCTCTCTCTCTCTCTCTCTCTCTCTCTCTCTCTCTGTGTGTGTGTGTGTGTGTGTGTGTGTGTGTGTGTGTGTGTGTGTGTGTGTGTGTGTATGCTACTCTAGGTTCCTTGGAGAAAGGGCAGTAAAAATGTAAATAAATAAAAATAAACACATTTATTCACTTTACATGAACCATAAAATGGCAGTATGAATGGGCAGCTGGACTGGAAAATTCCCATACATCTGCATACAGGTTAAGGAAGTTTTTAAGCTCTTTGCCTGCTTGGGTCGTGCCTGAAGGGTTCACTGCTGCTGCATGTAACACTGAAATCACTAAATGGCTGTGTTTTTCATAATAGAGGTGTCCCTGCTGGAGCTGTTCTGCAAACCCAGTATCAGCTTTGCCTACATAATTTTCCATTAATTTTATTTGCAATGCAAGAAGGGTGCCTGGATTTAAAGCACATTGTACCTTCAGCTCTCAAAGATGCTGCTCCAGGGTATCAGTGCCTTCATGCTGTTATTCTGCTGCTGTTAGCTGAGTGCTAATTTCACTGTCTAATTTCTAAAGCAAGAAAGGAGAAACAGCTCTGGCAACTGAGAGTGGAAGCTAAAAAAACAACAAACCACATGATGAGGGAATCAAAAGTATCCACTCCTCTTGTGGTTTCTTCTCCAAAATTGAACATTCTTGATTTCCAATGGGGAAGGGAACAGTAAGGCCCCCCCCCCAAAGGCCTCCATAAATACCTTGTTTGTGTGCGGTTTGCTATTTAATTCTTTACTTTAGCTGACACAGACACAGTTCAGTGAGAAATGTCACTGTTTGGGCAATAAAGAATTAATCCTAGAAAATAGAGTAATTAATACTTAGCATTTATATAGCACTTCACAGTGCTCAAAGCACTTTGCAAACATTATTTCAGTAATCCTTACGAGAACCCGTTAAGGCACATCAAATATTATCAGATCACAGAGGCAGGCTTACGTTGCAGATTCCAGCAAAGAGAGAGGAATGGGGAAAAGAGCAGGCAAACCTGGGGCGAGGGTCTCTCAAGATGGTTGGAACACACCGTCCTCCTATAGGGGAGTAATATTCTTCCTATATATTGCAAATGCAGGAAGACTGAAAGGAAGAGGGTTGCTTAAGACTGCCTACTGAGTCCATGGCAGGACTTTGGGAGAGAATAATAACCAGTATTTATAGCCTTTTCTTTGGTCATCGGATTTCTCCTTTGACTTTAATTCAAAGGTAGTTTACACACACAGGCAGGCTTTCTAAACCCCAAGGGGTTTTTACAATACAATATGTTCCAGTCTTTTATAGAACCCTTCATTCTAGATGGTTTCTTTCACAGTCCAGCTTCTCACTGGCGTCCGTCTCATCACGCTTCAACTGGCAGGCAACCTTGACTCCCACTCAAGGTGTCAGCTGCAGCTTCTCTCCCTCACAGAGGCTCTGCAGCTTATCAGTGGCGTGCCGGCAGCTCTCCAACAGACTTTTGGCTGTCCTGAACTGCCGTCTGGGAGAAGGCGAAGGACTGTATCTCTGAAGTTTCAATTCCCTGACCCTCCAGGCAGGGCTAGTAAAGACCCCTGTTTGAAATGTTGGAAAGCTCCTGCCAGTCAGTTTATACAATGCAGAGCTAGACAGTCTGACTTCTATGTTTATATGTTTAGCAAAGGTAACATTTCAGAACAAGCCATTTCCTGTCTCAGTTTCTTACCTAATACACTGAAGTATGCCTTGTTGTTTTTCTGGTTATAGTTTATTTATTTATTTATTTATTTTAAAAAATTATATCCCGCCTTATCCTATGCCGAGGCAAATGCCCAAGGCGGCTTACAACAAAAATTAAAAAAACATAGTTTAAAATACAGAAAAGTTTAAAACAATACATTAATTTAAAAACAATAAAATCCACCGGGGGGGGGGCGACAATATGGAGCACAAAAGCAGCATGGCAGAGCATCTTGAGACACAGGAGGCAGACTACAACCCATCACCCAAACGCTAGACGAAACAAAAACGTTTTGAGCCCTCGCCGAAAAGTCATGAGGGAGGGGGTAGTTCTCAGATCCCCTGGCAGGGAGTTCCACAGTTGTGGCGCCACAGCAGAGAAGGCTCGCCCACGTGTTGCCACTCCCCTAACTTGCGATAGAGGTGGTACACGCAGGAGAGCCCCCTCAGATGACCTAAGAGAGCGGGCCGGAATGTATGGGAGAAGGCAGTCCCTCAGATATCCTGGACCCAAACCGTGAAGGGCTTTAAAGGTCATTACCAGCACCTTGAATTGGGCTCGGAAACGAATGGGCAGCCAGTGCAGCCGCTGAAGCAGCGGCTCAACAGAGTCAAACCGCCTAGCTCCAGTGACCACCCGGGCCGCCGCATTCTGCACTAATTGCAGCTTCCGAACTGTGTTCAAGGGCAGCCCCACATAGAGCGCGTTACAGTAATCCAGTCTTGAAGTCACTAAGGCGTGGACTACCGTGGTCAGGTCCGATCGACTCAAGTACAGCCGCAGCTGGCGCACCAGCCGAAGCTGGGCAAACGCACCCCTGGCCACAGCCGCCACCTTGCTTTCCAGGGAGAGCTGTGAATCCAGAAGTACTCCCAAGCTGCGCACCCGTTCCTGCAGGGGGAGTGCAATCCCATTCAGAACGGGCAAGTGACTCAGTACCTGCATCGAAGCTTTCCTGACCAGTAGGACCTCTGTCTTTTCTGGATTCAATCTCAACCTATTTGCCCTCATCCAGACCCCAACCGCCTCCAGGCAGCGCTCCAGTTAAAATATAACTGTCTATTAATCACCAAGGCCCAAATGGGGGGGGGAGTTGAAAGGGGGACACTTTGTTACAAGCCCGTTACCATAAGGAAAATAGAGGCTAAATTGTAGCACATACGCGGATGTTTATGCAAACTTATTTCTTAGTTCCTATATGGCGTGTACATAACTATGCCTTTTGTGAGATTTGCTAGAAGAGAACAAGCAACATTCTGAACACTGAGCTGTTGAATCAGGCCCTCTTCTAGAACAGAGAGAAAGGGGGGTGGGTGATGCAGGAAGCTTTTTCAGGACTTGCCAGTTGAGAGGGAGACAGGTGCCCTGTGTGACACATTCTCTCAAGAATGCCAAGACCCAGAGTTACTGATCCCTGCAGGCAAAAATGGGCCAAGAGGATGGGGCACCTCACTGGCAGCAGGAGGGAGCAACATACACCATATTTGTACTAATGATCAGTGACACCATGGAGAACCACCCCAGGGACAGCGGCAGGGGAGGCAGTGCTGCTGACAGGATTTACAGGCCCCAGAAAAGATGTAAAAATGGCTCAGGCCTCTGGTCTCCTGAGTGCGTTGAAGAACTGGCACTAGATTCAAGGGACTCTCTGGAGTGCATATGTCACTTGTGTATAATTGATATATTAAAGGAAGCTAACAGGTTGTTGTAAGGATAAATGGGGTAACCCATTTACAGCCCCTTGAGCTCTTTACAGGAAGAATGAGAGATAAATGCATGAAATGCATTTTTAAGTGTAATGATCCCATCTGTGTTACGTGTTGCATTTACCTCAGACATTGGCATATGGGCTGTTGGCAGCCTGACATTTTGTCTGGGAATGATACTGACCCTGTATTGTGCCTTTACCAACAGAGGTGACCGGTGCCTCCAAAGTGGAGTGCTACAAGTCCCACCCACTCTGCCAAGCCACTCACTCACACATCCCCCTGACTTTACTCAACCACAGCTCCTCCTATTCGCTACATACGGAAGCCCACGGAAGCCCCTCCTATCAGCCATGATAGCAAAATGGAACTTCTATGTACTACACCTGTAAATGCCAGATCCTGAGGACAAACAAAATTGGGGGTGTTGTTGGCCTTATGCCTTTGTTGTACACATTCCCAAAGGAATTTTCCCAGAGCCAGGTACTAACATCTGCTTGGAGATTCAATTAAAAAAAATTAAATTAAATTACCCTGGTTGTGCATCTACGTATTGGCTTTAGTGAATACCGTATTGTCCCGAGTATAAGACGCACCTGATTATAAGACACACCCTTAAAGTTGGGTGCTATTAAAAAAATTTAATTAAATCACTGGCATTATTGCAACAGCCTGATTATAAGACGCACCCCTAGTTTAAAAACTTAAATTAGGAGAAAAAAGTGAGTCTTATACTCAGACCAATATGGTATTTTGTGCTCTTCTAAAACAGGGCCAACGTTCTGTGCGTCACCACTGTTTGCTCATAGTTTCTACCCAACTATCAAGAAAATAATCTGTATATCCTATTGATCCTTTGAGCTATATCTGAAGCCTTAAATATCACTGATTCTGAGATGCCATGAATGGGTCTCTGATGAGGAATGTGCCATCCAGCATTTATGTTAACTTAGTTACATAACATAAGTTACATAAAAACTTAAGCTTTTTTTTAAAGGGTATCCTGATCCCCAATGCTACTCACATGGGGATTGCCTTTGCAGGCCTCCCCATCTCACGAGACTTCACTGTTAGCTTCATTGGTGGCTGAGTGCAGTGGAGGCAGGGTCTGGCCTATATCGCCAGCCACGCCTCGCGTAAGCCGCCATTCTACATTGACTGCAGGTCTCACTTTTCCCTCTCTGTAACTAATTTTAATAGAAGTGGCCCATTCACCCATACCTTTGTCTGTATTTGTTGTACTGTATATGTGAGCAAAGGACTAAGCAGTTCACAAGTTTGATGCTCTTCTCTGTGAAACAATTTGGCAATAAAAATCAAATCTGACAAGAAATTAATCCGTATTGTGCTCTAATTACTTTTTGAAAAATGGAGGAAGTGTAAGATGTCTAAGACACTTAACTTTGAAAGATGGCTATTACAGTAACTTTGTACAGTATTTACTACTTTGGGGTAAGAACGTTTACAACTCAGCAATGAATTTATATGCATTACTGTGAGATTTAAAAATGGCACCCACCATGGAAGTGTTTGCTTGTATAGATCTTGACTTCCATAGGTTTTAAGCAGCTTACAGCGCAATCCTATTTAACTTTTGTGCCGGTTTAACTAGCGGCGGAGCAAAAACGGGAGGCCCCACGATGGAAAAGCAATTCAAATCCCCTTTGAATTCCTCTTTTGGAGGGGATTTGAATCCCTTTTCCGTTCTGGGGCCTCCCGTTCTCGCTGCGCCACTGGTTAAACCAGCACAAAAGTTAATTGCGCTGTTAACTGTGTAGATCAGTGATCTTCAACCTTTACCCGGAGGGAAAGGACTCTGTAAGTCTTTGCAATTTGGCGGTGGTGATGGTGGTGAAGGCAATTCCGGGTTTGTGCTGCTGCCACCAACGAGTAAGTAAAAAAAGGGGATTTTGGACTTACCTGTATGCGGCAGCAGTGAGAACCTGGGTTGTACGGCATCTCCAGCTGCCGCTACCTCAGGATAAGTCCAACACACCCTTTTTTTAGTTAGTCAGAGGTGGCGGCACGAACCCAGCAGTGCCGCTGTCGCCGTGCTGATGTCACTACCGAGTCACCACCAGCCCAAATGCACCAGCCCATGCATTTCTCCTTTGCACAAATAAGCACAAAGAACAGGAACTGTAAGTTCCTTTTCAATCCCATACTTCTTTTCGCCCCCAGCCCCCTGCATCTTGAACTTCCAAAGCCTCTCAGTCAAAGACAAACACACTGCAAGTTCTGTGAACCAGCTCCCCCCTCCCCCATTCAGTTCAGATGCGGCTTGCGACTCTGTGTTTACATGACAAGCTATTACCTCAAACATGTCAACTTGCCCATGTGTTGATCAAAACGAAGTAATAAAAAGCACATCCAGCTGAACCCACAAGGGTGACATTAAGGTTATGGCTCAAATTGACAAGAGCTTGCTGACACCAGGAGTATCAAAATGACCCAAGATAGGGCCTTGAGGAAATAACTCTGTAATTATGTGGTGATGGGCCCAAATACAGTGCTGGTGCAAGTCCCGCTCACTCTCCTGCTCTTGGGCAGCCTGATGGCATTCGTGTGGTGAAATGAAAATGCTGGAAATGAGAAGTCAGCTTACAGCAATGTATGGATTAAACACCTTGACATGGTTGTTATCCGAAGGAGACAGTAAACTTTTTTTAAAAAAGAAAGAAATTTCCAGTTGGTTAATTTAAACACACACTACCAGTTTCAGGCACTGCACAGCTGTAAGATCCTGTAGTGTCTGACTCACAGTATTGCATCAGTACTGCAATAAACAACAACACTGGGCTAATCGGTATAAATTAAACTATTCAGCCTCATCCATAGTGTCCCTTTCAGAGTAGTTGTCGTGTTAGTGTGATGCAGCAAAACGGACAGAGGCTTGAGAAACCTTCAAAGCTATCAGATTTCTTGTGGCACAAGACTCTCCTTGCTGTTTTCCATCCAGGGTGGAATTTCTCTTGGTGTCCATTTCATTCAGTTTAGGGATGTTTTAAATCCTGGACTATGAAAGCAGAAAAACTATGCTAGGTAGTAGGACAGACAAGAGGCTACAATCCAGCACTGAGTTAACATGCTGAAGCCTGATGGGCTCCTCAAGCAGATCATCAGGGCTGCGCTCTGAATCTCCTAACTTTCATTCACAAGCAAGGGCTGGTTCCTTCCCAGAAGACAGTTCTGTACAGAGATTAACATAAAACCCACGTGAAAGCTGTACAGGGCAGCAAACCTACACATGAGATTTTTCACCACCTTTTCTACTTTGGAATGGTCTGTGAAACATGGGGAAGAGCTTGTTGCCTAGAGGCAAAGGTGAAATAAATCCAGGAGAGGTGGCTGAGAAATGAGTGGGCAATGAAGAAGAAATATAGTATTCCCTACTGAATGAAATTTACACAGGAAGCTGCTTTATAAGGGAACCAATCGGTCCATCTACTTCAGTGTTGCCTGCAGCTCTCCACGGTTTCAGGCAGGGATCTTCCCCAGCCATACCTGGACATACCAGGGGTTGAATCAGTTCCTTTGCATGCAAAGCAGGTGCTCCACCACAATTCCACAAAGCATTAGCAGTGACTGTGGCTGATACACAAGCTAATAGGTGAGGCAAAGCAGAGCTGACTAAGTCTGTCCCACTTCTGGCTCTGAGAAAAGCAGGGAGAACTACAGCTGAGTCCCTGGGGAACTGGTGGTGACTTTGTTAGCCATCACCTTATAATTCTGGCCTCTACACATTCAGGGGACATCCATGGGTTTATAATAAACCCGTACCTTTCACCTCCCTTTTCTCTGTGATTGGTCCAAAAGTTCAACCTTACCCCTATATACCTTCATCATGTCTGTATCCTGTGTCTTTGTTTTTGGTTCCCATTGCCCATTTCCATCTCTTCTTCCTACAAAGTTATAACAATGCCTGGGGGCCCTAATCCTACATGGCACCAGTCCCAACTGGAATATGATGCTTTTATTCTTCCCATACCATTATTTTTGACCAGTGAACCTTCACAGATCATGGAGAAGTCAGTCCCTCCTGCCTCCTCCTCTCCTCTAGGCAATGGGACATGATAGAAAGTTCAGATGCAGAAGCACCAAAACCTAATGCTACAGCAGGTCCAAGTATTGCAGGGGATGAGCTCCACCTGTGTGCCAGTTCTAGGATCACTGGAAGCAGCATGCTGATGATTGGCAGATTGGGGTGTTAGGATCAGCAAAAGTAAAACTATCAAAGCCTGAAACTCTATAATATCTTGTTGCTCAAAATTTATTGCAGCTCATACTGCGGTCTAACAGATTTGTTTAAAAAAATTCCAAACTCTAGTAAATATTGTAACAAAATAAACAATAGTCATTACAGTGGAGAAAGTAGATTGTAATGAGGAAAATCCTGTTAAGACATTAGAATTCAATTTCCACTCAACCATTTAACTGATTTCCAATTTCCATTTCCTTGTAAGTAGTAATAACCTAATTTGTGGTCCTGGAGATATACATTGTGGCTCATGTAATTTTTTCCTTCCAAAGAATTACTTTATGAGAGATCTAGCTATAGAAGCACAAGTTTAAAAATGCAAACAAAACCTTCTACAACCTTTGTCAATGAATGTTCATTATTCTCAGAGTCACTTTTTTAAAAAGACCTTTTTACTCTGTTACAAAAGTGCCTCTGTTGCCTTGCTCCTGTTACCAAAGTCATCTACATTAATAGTGCAAAATGTATGTGAGATGTTGCCTTTTGGTCTTGCAAACGTATAAGAAGAAAGTAAATGAGGAATATGAGGTTCTTTAGTCACTTCTCACCTGTTCGGCTGCAGAACTGGATGGAGCAGCTTGATCTTTTATTCTGGGCACAGCTGGGTAGAAATGGCAAGATGAAGTTAGCACATCTCCTGTTTTTTAAAAAAAGGCACAAATATGTTTTTTTTTCCTTTGTGCATGTGCCAAAGTCCATCTTAACTGTGCATACCATATGCAGTTCCATTTTCTCTCTCTCTCACTCTTTCAAAACAAGGAAGGATAGTGGTTCAGTGTAGAGCACATGCTATGTATACAAGAAGGTCCCAGGTTCAATTACTGGTATCTCCTAGTGGGAAAGGCCCCTGTTTGAAACCGTAGAGAACCACTAGGCAATACTGAGCTGGGTAGATCACTGGTCTGACTCAGTACGAGACAACTTCATATGTTTTTGAGCATCTGAGCTAGCTTACACATGTGCAGTGCTGTTTACTAAACATATATGGAGTGTGCTTTTTAATAATTTCTTGGACATTTAAGTTGGAGGTCTAGCTATGGTGCAAATGAAAGTTTGATCCACTTCTGATGCTGGCCAATCAGAGCTGGGCTATGAGAGCTTGGTTAGATCATTGCATGGCTGTCAATTAAATGGAGGCCCACTGAATTTAGTTCTGAAGTTTTAAATGTAGGTTCAGATATATTGGTCCATAGATGAAGTCACTCTTCTGAAACCAGTAGCTGCTCTTGCAAGAGCTGTAAAATCTTGGAAAGTATTTGATCATTAAGAGGTATGTTCTCTCATCTATCCATGCATGTAATTTTCTTTGACAACCCCTGTAGAGGTGGGGTCATTTCATCCTGACATGAAAATAGACGTTAATATGAGTTTATGTGATCCTTCAGGGGTACCATATTTTGTCATGCTGCTATTTCATTACAGTTGAAATTGTAAAGAAAAACAGTCTCCTTTTTCTCTACAAAGCAACACTTTAGAGATTGTTATACAAATAATGCCCCAATGTACAGTGGACCAATAATTTTTGCTTGATTACTCTACAAATGTGAATCCTCTTTGGAGAAAACACACACACACACACACACACAACCTGATGAATAAAATGTGCTACATGGTAAACACAGAGTTACATTTCAGGAGCTCCATGCCTTGATTGCTACTCTGAGATAAAAATCATTCCTCACACTTTGAGACAAAAGTAAATGGCAGTTTGCAATGTTAAGAACCCCTGTGGAAATAAGATGAAATGAGACGAGGCTTCCAGACCTGTGAGAAAAATCAATCTGATGGAAAATTGACAAACTTGTTTAACGTGTCGGCACAAGATCCGAGAGCTGACCCGCAGAGGCCTCTACTTAGACACACTGTGAAGTTACTGTCAGTTCTCTTAATCTGTTCAATTACACAACAGGATCTCAAAGGGGAATTTTTACCAAACATCACTTTAAATTAACTTTTTCTCCTTTGTGTTTTAAACCTCCAGTCTTCTCTCCCACCCCAAATAATGCTTCTACTACATCTGTGATACGTTTAAAAAAACCCACCAAAACTTGCTTGTCAATGAAAATTTTATGGCCAGGTTGATTTTTATGTTATTGCTTATTGAACTGAGATGAATCTATAAGGCTTTATTTTAGGTAATCAACGCACTATCACAAAAAGAATTGCATTTTTTTTTGTTCCATGCGTAGCTGTGGTGTAACTCACTCACTTTTCAACTTGCTTTATTCAAAGATGAAAGGCAGGTGATTAAGAGTTATGCTATTTTTCCAGTGTAAATAAAATAAGGGCAGCAGCCCAGGTGGAATTGTTGCCTCCGTGTACGGAAGGGGCACTCTGCTCATGGCAAGGACACCTTGCTCCATTCATGGAGCAGAAGCTCTAGTCAGAATGCTATTGCAACGTGTCCTTTGGCATAGCGATGAGGAAAATCCAGCGAAAGGTCTGGGATAAGAGAACAAACTAGTCTAAACTGCTACCTGCTTCTCAAGATCTCATTTTTCATATTTCAGTGTTTCCCATTGACATGAGACAGCTGAAGTTATGAAGTAGGACTGCTGCAGTCCCAAACCTGCTTACCATAAACTACATCCAAATGAACTCAGTGAGACGTCCAAGTAAATATTGTTGGCAAGAAAAGCAGCTACTACTGGAAGATTAAACTCTCCCCACAGAAAGAGCTTTCACCAAGAAAAAATTCATCCTGCATTGTTACATGAGAATGTTGCAATGGCCATACTAGATCATGAATCAGTGACCTGAAATTGTAAAATGAACTGTCACGACTGAGGAACTACTCTCCAAAAGCAAAAGCTTGGCAATTATTGCTGAATGCCTTTTCGTCTATAAAGCTGTACATATGAGTTCATTGTTCAATTGCAAATTTGAGCTGTGGTCATACTGATGTTTAGCTAAAACAATGCAGTTACTCTATCTATCTAGCGTCATAGCCCTAACAAGTTCTCAGATTGGCTTAAAAAGATGCTCATAATACATTGCACTACCAGGTCCTGAAATAGCATAGTGGTCATATGGGGCCAGGATTACTCATGCCTCCTTAATCCTTTCTTGCTGGGTCCATTTGTCACTGCCCACTAGGCAGCAGCTCTCACTGAGGACTTCTTAGGCAAGGGAGCGGGGCTGAGCAGGTGGAATTAATTTAGCCCGTGATGGAGGCAGATTATCCCTAGCTGGCAGTTGGTAGCTGCCACACGGCTGCTCCCACTTAGCACGGCAGAGACAAGGTACGATGTATTGAAAACGGGGAGGGGCCATGTTTTGGTCTGACTCTTGTCAACTTCTCATATTCATCACAAATGTAACCTTTATGAAGACAAAGTTGTCTTTATGAAGAGAGGCTGTGCTATACTTGAAGGGGATCGATGTCCACAATGCTTGTGATAATAACATCATCAAGAATAGGATCTGGCTTGAGACTGAACAGGAAAGAGGTGTTTGAGGAATATATGCCAAATTCCATGGGCCTTGTACCACAAAGATGCATTTATTTGAATTTAATCATGAGTAGTTCCATTGACATCAGCATGTTTTGTGTGCTTCGCTTGGGTGTTGCTTCTCCAGGAGGATTTGTAAATTTCCATACACATGCAACTTCCATTTGCACATGCAAACTTACAACATGCAACTGGTATCCAGAAGTGTACTTTGTTTTTGTACTGAGTTCCTAAACTGCAAAGGAAGAATACAGTACGTAGTAGCATGCAGGGAGTCTAGATCTGGATGTGTGTTGTTTATCAAGTCATGACGACACTCTTTCTTGAAACACATTTTAGGGGCATAGACAAGCAGGAGTGCCTGATATCCAGAGATATCCAGGATGGATGGAAGTAGGGGATCAGAAGGAACTCCAAGGAACATGACACATCCAAGGTCTTTATGAAGCTAGGAGATTCCTAAGAAAAAAGTGAGGTTTCCAAAATGTCTGGTTATATATGGTAATTTCTGCTGATGGCAATGGAAAACTTTCCAGACAGAGAACCAGAGAGGGCTGTAAAGGCTCTCCACAATGGTTTCTCTATTCACTTGAAAACTTTTGCTCTGGGCTGATAACATCTCTCTATCATGTATGCAGAGAAGCTTTACAATGTTCACATCAAGCCATACACAAGTTGCTGTATGCAGAAAGTCTGACACCTGCTTGGCAGTAATATACAGTATTGGGTGGAATGTTTCAATCAACCTTAAATGAAACTCACATTTCCCTTCTGAAAAGATTGCTCCCTTCGAGACATCTGGTGCTGCCTTAAGACAATCCCAGATTCCAAATGAGATGTAGAAAGGGATCCAGCACTTGTCTGGTGCAGTGCAGCCCTGTGGTGGAAGAAACAAGACTGGAATTGCCCTCTATTGGAACACTTAAAGCTGCAGATGCTTGTACATATTTCCCTGAGCTGCAGGGGAGACATTTTGTCATAAGCAACTTCCATATGACTGGAATACTGTAACTTTTAAATGATCCTGCAATGTGGGTGGGGGACTGATCAGATGTTGTCATTTTATTGTATTTAGACGAGTAACCATGCCCTCCCACTTCATTCAGCATTAGAGATCCTGTTTCATAGTTTGGTTGTGAAGTGGAGAGGGAAGGAACAACTGTGACAATGCCTTTTTGGTTGCAGACCCCAAACTGCAGAACTCCTTCCCCCTTGAAGCCCATTTGGCCCCCCATTTGTTGGGTTTTTGGCACCTTCTCAAGGTTTTTTGTTTAGACAAGCATTTTGGTTGGTTTGATGCCTCCTGATTTGATTTGGTTTGATGCTTTTCCTGCTGCTCGCAGTTGTCTTATTTAATTCTCTCAGTTGTTTAGTTCTTAAGATTTTTAAAGTGTTTTTTTTAATGACATTCTTAGATGAATTGATAAGACATGAACTACCTTGGGGGCAGTTTGAGTGTGGAAAGGTGGAAGATAAATCCCAGGATACAGAGGCGTTGCTCCAGTAGGGGCGGCACTGTAAGTTGTGCCCGGTTCTAGTCCCGTTTACCAAGCCGGCAGGAGGCGGCCCCACCCCCTTGCCGTCGGAGCCATTCCCGTGCGGAGAAAGCAGCAGGCAAGAGACTCCCTGTCCGTTGCTTTCTCCGCACAGGAATGGCTCCGACGGTGAGGGGGCAGGGCCTCCTGCCGGCTTGGTAAACAGGACTAGGACCGGGCGCAACTTACAGTGCCGCCCCTACTGGAGCGACGCCTCTGCCAGGATACATTGTGTTGCAGTCTTGAGGCAACTTAAAGGATAATAAATGTATTTTAGCGTACATAATGCTGATGATGCAGCGTCGTCAAGACGCTGCTCCGTGGATGGTGGGCTGTGTTGGGGTTTCCACGGATGCTGTTGGCATTGCTGGGAAGGGCTGCTCTGGTTTAGGATATGAAGGATCGTGTGCTGGCATCTGTGTGACATCGGCATGGCATCTGAATAGGATTGGGCCTTAAATCACTCTTTGCCTTACCAGAAAATTAAACTACCACAACACAGCACTCTGGATGAATACAACTATTTTAATGCACCTCTTGGGAGTGGGGGCCTGTTGTGCCAGCTGGCAACAGCTATAAAAATGCCAAGACGTTAGCAGTAGTTTTCCTGGGAAGGAAGCTTCAGTGAGCATAGGATTGATAACAAACGGCAGAATTTCAGTGGTGGCCAAGGGCAAGTCAGTAAATACAAAAAGGAAGACGATTTCTGCCTCTGGGTTGCCTGTCAGGGAGCAGATTGATCGTTGCACAGACTCTTGAATCCCTGTCCTTTCATTATTTCCTTCATGTTTATTTAAAAAGAGAATTCAAGTTCTTTCAGTGGGTAACAATCACGCTGGCACCAGAAACTTTCAATTAAGAAAGCAAGGAAGGTTAAGGCGAATGTATGTAGGTCAACATTGTAGTTCAGTTTGTCAAGCTTTTGGGTTTTTTTTAATTTTCAGTCATATGGTGATCCAGCTTTTTCCTCTTACCACTGTGGACATGCAAAGAGACCATCTATATTTTTTGTGGGGCTTTTGTTTTGAAAAGCAAGAATAAAAAATAAATAGGAACATGTAAACTTTGAGATACTTTCAGAGTTGGCCACGAATAAAGAAGATTGTTATTTTTATCACTTGTTAAATGTCATATTTCAGTGCTCTAGACATGTCATGTTTTGGGGGAAGTGATAATTCCCAATCAAGTGATAATTCTCTCTCTCTCTCTCTCTCTCTCTCTCTCTCTCTCTCTCTCTCTCTCTCTATCTATATATATATATATATATATATATATATATATATATATATATATATATATATGAGAGAGAGAGAGAGAGAATAAAGATGAAATATGAAATGCAATTATCACTTTTTTTGGCAAGAGAGGGTTTCACATGTCTCAAAGTCCCATCTGGTCATCAAAAGTTGATCACAGAATTTCACAAGAGATGGGCAGAATGAGGGAGGCACTGAGGAGGCATGTCATCTTTAAAAATGTATTTGGAACATCCCTCAAAATGAAGGACATGTGAGAGACCTTGTAGCAAATACGGACAACAGACTCATAATCTAAAATGAAGGATTTCAGTAACTGATATACCAAAGATGGCTTGGACAGAGGTACTCAACATACGGTAGGTCTTGAATTCATCTTGGGTAACTCTCATACATGTCCTAAATAATAAAACTTGATCCAGAAAGTGTGGGAATCGTAGTTTAAAAGAACCACATATGCTTTTAAATTTTCAATTCTAGGTCCGTTGTGACCCCCCAATGTATTTATTCAAGATATTGAAAAAACTACTTGAGATTCATTTCAACTCCTGTCTTCCAACGAAAGATACCAGCATATTAATTCATTCGCCATTATTTATGCCACCTTATAAAAAGGCAGGTATTTCTCACGTTTTATACCAATATGCTATGGCACTATTTTATTTTAAAGCCTAATATGATGTAATACAGGGACCTCAAAGGATGCTTATACATCTCTTCCACTTTACATTTTCTGCTCTCAACCTGTATAGTACGCTACAGAAAAATAAGATGTCACTCCAGGGCTGACATCCATCTCCATAAAGAGGTGCTGACTCACCAACAATTTCCTGTTGTTCAGGCCCACCCTGGAGAAAGAATGTGATGTTTAAAATTTGTTTATATTATCATGTAAAAAAAAACAACCAAAACCCCTTCCACTTTCCCGACTGTTCTTTGTTTTATTGCATCTCCATGTTGGAATAAAAATGACCTTAAAAAGATGAATAGGTTGCAGGAAACTGGTCACAGTCTTCCCATTACTCAGCCAGGGTTTCCACTGAAGTTATTGGGAGGGCTGCAGCACTTCTGGCAAATCATGCTATTCCTTACTTTTCAACTAAGTCAGAGAAGCTGTCACTCAAGCTGCGAAAGTGACGCTTAGGGACAAGCTGGGTATTTTAATGCATCCTGAAGAACTTGAGGCCCATAAAGTAACAAATGGATTTTTCCCTCCAGTTCTCTTTGTGTGGCTGATATAATTCTTCATACACTTCATGCTTGGTACACCAAATGCTCAGAATGCAAACAGAAACGTCAAAGTGTTGGTTTACATATATTAAATGCACATGGGCACAATCCAGACAAAATTAACAGCACCATCCTAGGCAAGTCTACCTACAGGCCAAGTCCTATTTAAAGCTCTCCTATTGAAATCAAGAGATCTTAAAAGCGCATACAGTAATTGTGGTTGGATTATGTGTGATACATCTGCAAAAGCAGAGGTGCTATTAGTCAGAGAGCTGCCAACCTGGTGAAGTGTAAGCCTGTTCTGGAAGGGTTGCACTCTCTTTGAAAAAAACAGGTTCACAGCTTGAAGGTATTATTGAACCCACCTCTGCTCCTGGGATGCAGGGGACAGCTCTGGTCAGGAGTGCTTTTGCCTAACTTTGACTGGACCCACTCTTCCTGGCTTGAGCAGATCTGGTGATAGTTACCCATGCAGGGCTTCTGAGAGGAATTTTATCAGGGGATACAAAGTTTCTTTTGGGCCCCTTCTTAAAGGGGCAGGGGGCAAAATGGGGCAGGGCAGAAATGGACCGGGAAAGACTGATGTGGTGCCCAGGTAGACCTGGGCCTCCTGGTTAGCCCGGCCTTCCTGGTTAGCCCGGCCTTCGTCTTTCACGCTCCATGAGGCCAGATGAGATCCCAGGAACTTTCTGGGCCCCTTCCTTTGGCTCCTGGGCCCCCTTTTTGACCCGGGCCTGGGTACAATTTACCCCTTTTACCCCCCCTCTCATGGGCCCTGTATTCATGTATTGGTAACATTTAGGTTGGATTACTATAACATGCACTACATAGGCCTGCTGTTGAAGACTACAGTATTTGGAACATCAATTGGAGCAGAATGTAGCTGCTAGGTTGTTGACTGGTGCGAGGGGATCAAATTACACCCCTGTTATATCATCTACACTGACTGCCTGTACTTTCCACGCACAATTCAAAGTGCTAGTTTTGACCTATGAAGTCATTAACGGCCTGGGACCCAAATACTTGGACCGCCTGTCCCCACATGAATCCACCCTTCTATTAGATAATCTTGGGAGCCCGTTTGCCAGCGCAATGACCATTGGAAGTGCAGTTGGTGATAATTTGTGACAGGGTCTTCTCTTCTGTGTTGGGGTGCCTAGCCTGTGGAACACCTTCCCAAATGAGAATAGGGTTGCCTCCTTAGTGTTCCACAGGGCTTTAAAAACATTTCTCTTTCAACAAGGCTTTAGTCGACTTTCAATGCAATCCTATGCATGTCTACTCAGAAGAAAACACCATTGATGCCAATGGCACTTACTCCCATATAAGCTTGTATGGGGTTGCAACCTTAGACCACAACCATATACACACTTACCTGGCAGTAAGTCCCATTCAACTCAGCAGGGCTTACTTCTGAGTAGGCACACATAGGATTGCACTACCTGTCTCTGCTTTTAGTTTAAAATGTTCAGTTTTATGTTGTCATAGTCTGGCTGCTTATC
This sequence comes from Plestiodon gilberti rubricaudatus, assembly GCA_026170595.1. Classification (NCBI taxonomy): domain Eukaryota; kingdom Metazoa; phylum Chordata; class Lepidosauria; order Squamata; family Scincidae; genus Plestiodon; species Plestiodon gilberti. The sequence continues at coordinate 48,203,599 of JANXHW010000002.1, forward strand.
AGTTGCTTAGTATAATTGTGAGATAGTTGTTTTGTAGTTAAATTGTTGATTGGCTTGTTTTATTGTTATTTTGTTGCATTTTATGCTTATATTGTATTTAAGTGATGTAAGCCATCTCAGGTTTCCCATTGGGAAAGCAAGGTGGGGTATAAATAAACATATGTTTGTCCTGCTTTTGTTTATGGAAGAAGCACTCTCACAAAACAAACAACAACAACAACAACAACACCACCAAACCCACACACCCAAAAAGTTAAGGGATATGATCCTATGTACCCTCTCTTAGCAGCAAGCTCAAGAGTTTGAACACTTGATGGGTACTGTACACCACAATGGTGGCAATTTTATGGGGATTAATGCAATAACGTTTCCTTATAGTCCCATACATTTATCTTTGTGACATGCCTGTTTTTAGCCCAAAGACAGAATATTTTGGCAGGAAGAGTTGCCACTTCCTTCAGTTAAGTCTTAGTTGTTTAGCAGAAACCAAGATAGTTGCAATTCATTAAAAATACAACCTTGTGGCATTTACTCTCCCTTCCCCAAAGGTGTCTCACAAACACTGAAATGTCCTGAAAGAGCCCTGGGTTTATGTCCCTTCCCTTCTTACTATCCAGCTATAGAATCACTTCTTCTTGCTTATGATCTTCTTGACACTGAAGAGAATTCTGGAAGCACATCCAACACTTTCCTACCAGCTGAAGAACCTTCTCCCCAGATTTTTATTTCTCCTAAACTGATAATGGATAAATTATGATTGTTGTTGTTCAGTCGTTAAGTCGTGTCCGACCCTTCGTGATCCCATGAACCATATCCCGCCAGGCCTTCCTGTCCTCCACTATCTTCCTGAGTTCGCTCATTTTCATGTTCGTTGCATCGGTGATGCTGTCTAACCATCTCATCCTTTGCCTTCCCCTTCTCCTTTTGCCTTCAATTTTTCCCAGCATCAGAGTCTTCTCCAGAGAGTCCTCTCTTCGCATTAGGTGGCCAAAATATTTGAGTTTCAGCCTCAGTACCTGTCCTTCCAGGGAACAGTCAGGGTTGATTTCATTTAGGATTGACTGATTTGATCTCCTAGCAGTCCAAGGGACTTTCAGGAGTCTTCTCCAGCACCACAGTTCGAAAGCATCTATTCTTCGGCGCTCAGCCTTCCTTATGGTCCAACTCTCGCAACCATACATTGCTACTGGGAACACCATCGCCCTGACTATGCGAACTTTTGTTGGCATGGTGACATCTCTGCTTTTTATTATGCTGTCTAAGTTTGCCATAGCTTTCCTTCCAAGGAGTAAGCGTCTTTTAATTTCATGGCTGCTGTCTCCGTCTGCAGTGATCTTGGAGCCCAGAAAAGTAAAATCTGTTACTGCTTCCATTTCTGCCCCTTCTATTTGCCAGGAATTGATGGGCCCAGATGCCATGATCTTAGTTTTATTAATGTTGAGTTTCAAGCCAACTTTTGCACTCTCCTCTTTCACCCTCATCAAGAGGCTCTTTAGTTCTTCTTCACTTTCTGCCATTAGGGTGGTATCGTCTGCATATCTGAGGTTGTTGATATTTCTCCCGGCAATCTTGATTCCGGCTTGCGATTCATTCAGCCCTGCATTTCTCATAATGTACTCTGCATATAAGTTAAATAGGCAGGGTGACAATATACAGCCTTGCCGTACTCCCTTCCCAATTTTGAACCAGTCGGTTGTTCCATGGCCGGTCCGAACTGTTGCTTCTTGACCCGCATACAGGTTTCTCAGGAGACAGGTAAGGTGGTCTGGTATCCCCATCTCTTTAAGAATTTGCCACAGTTTGTTGTGATCCACACAATCAAAGGCTTTTGCGTAGTCAATGAAGCAGAAGTAGGTGGTTTTTTGGAACTCTCGTGCTTTCTCCATGATCCACCGCATGTTGGCAATTTGATCTCTAGTTCCTCTGCCTCTTCGAAACCCAGCTTGTACGTCCGGTAGTTCTCGGTCCACGTACTGCTGAAGCCTAGCTTGTAGGATTTTGAGCATAACCTTGCTAGCATGTGAAATGAGTGCAATTGTGCGATAGTTTGAGCACTCTTTGGCACTGCCCTTCTTTGGAATTGGAACGTAAACTGACCTTTTCCAATCCTTTGGCCACTGCTGAGTTTTCCAAATTTGTTGGCATATTGAGTGCAGCACTTTCACAGCATCATCATTTAGGATTTTAAGTAGCTCAGCTGGGATATTATCATCTCCACTAGCTTTGTTGTTAGTGATGCTACCTAAGGCCCACTTGACTTCACTCTCTAGGATGTCCGGCTCTGGGTCAGTGACCACACCAGCGTGGTCATCAGGAACATTAAGATCTTTCTTGTATAGTTCTTCTGTGTATTCTTGCCATCTCTTCTTAATCTCTTCTGCTTCTGTTAGGTCTCTGCCTTTTTTGTCCTTTATCATGCCCATCTTTGCACAAAACGTTCCCTTGATATCTCCAATTTTCTTGAAGAGATCTCTAGTCCTCCCCATTCTGTTGTTTTCCTCGATTTCCTTGCATTGTTCATTTAAGAAGGCCAAAAATTATGATTTTATAATTATAATAAATTATGAATGCAATATATATAATAAATTATGATTATAATAATTATGATATATTATATATATTATATTATTCTGCCCTGCCCCTATATATATAATATAATATAATTATTATATTATAATATAATAATATATTATATTATTCTGCCCCAGAAATATATTATATATTATATTATGATTATAATAAATTATGATTAAGGGGTCAGAAATACAATTTGGAATGACGGTGCCAACAACAGTGGTTTGAAGATGGCAAGTGCTGCTAGCAGCAACATAAGCGGCAAAAAGGCACCCAAAGGCTAATTTCTGGTTGCCCCTGGTAACTTAAGGTTATTATTTTGTTGGGTCGTTCAGTTAAATACTTATGTTCCCTACTTGGGGTTTACCGATGCACTAGTACAATGTAAGGCTTTACAAAGGAATTAATTAGTCTACTGAACTCGTGGGTTCAGTATACTAATTAATCCCTTTGTAATGTCTTAAATTGTACTAGTGCACCAGTAAATCCCAAGTAGGGAACATAAGTATTGGACTGAAAAATATGCATTTCTTACAGAAAGTGTTCTGAAATGATTTTGTTACCCCGATCACATAGCCCTTTGTTATGACACAATATTTGCCCTATTTTTCATTGGCTTTGCATTCATCCAAGGACAAGAACTTGATCGGGCCATTGTAATATACTATTTGCTTTTTTAAGTGAAAAGGAAGTAACAGCACAATCCTATGCATGTCTAATCAGAGGTAAGTCCAAATGCGTTCAGGGAAGCTTACTGTCAGGATAGCGTTTATAGGATTGCAGCCTAAGAAAGATACATAATAGTATAGATTTCTTGATCCACTTTGGTATACTGTATAAAGCCCCCTTCTCCCTCCCTTCACCTATACATGGTCTATACATTAGCCTCATGCTAGCTCCCACTGTGAAACCATGAAACTGAGGGAAGATGATATAGTACTAGATTGTTGACATAGTAGGAAAGATTACAGATCTGGGGAAGTTAAATAAGTATTTAATTTTGACAGATCTTTACAGTTTACAAATTTCTTTCCACTAATCACACTTATGTGAGGTTTACATATTCTTCCCTAGGATATGCAAATACAGCCTGTAGAATACAGTTTTCACTTTTGTCAAAATCTTTTCTTATATCTCTGCCTATCCTATAGTTTTCAGTTCAAAAAGCCCCAGATTAGAACTAGCCAGCTGTCATTCACCCACTGGAATTCACCCAAATGCAAAATAAAGGAGGTTTAACACTTACATGTCACTATTAGAATTATTTACTAAAACAGAATGATCTCTGGACCTAGAAGTCCTCAGTTCCTATACTGAACATGCAAGAGAGCATGTGTTTTGTTGGTTCTGAAAGTGGTCATGAATCGGAGCGAGTAGCCCCCAAATAAGATATGTACAAAGGCCTAATTTGAGTCTAAAGAATGTCAACCATCTTGGAAAGTCCACCTAACTCCCTAAATGGGCCAAGTCAGTGTAACCTTCCAATAAGTTTGTTGATTCACTTCAATGGATCATTTGACTGAGAACCACCTCTATACTTCAACTGGAGTTGAATGATGAGCTAATGATTGTATACCATAGGTATAGGATGGTATATCAGAGAACACTGGATAAATTTCTCACAGTATCCTCATGAGGGGACCCTCATGCTTGGAAACTTCAGGAATTGGATCATCTTATCTGAAGCCTTTGTCACCTATGTGATCTTGTACCTCTAAATACTGTTAATAATGTCTTGCTTTCTGTATTGATATTAATTTGCTTTTGAAATGAACAGCAACTGCTTTGTGTAATCTGTGTCCTGTGTGCCTGTTATAACAATCTTTCCTTATGCTCGAAAATCCTTTGAGAAGATACTGCAGAAACAGAATTCATGTCCTTAAAAACTGGGGAACTATATATATACAAGACTCCATGGAGCAATTCAGGTTTTCCTTACCAAGTGTTTGCTTTAGTAGTGTCTAATTATATACTGTATGTGCACATATTTACCATTGCCAGCACCAAAAAAAAGAAAAGAAAATTAGGGATGGATGGATGAACCAATGCAGAGTTCTGACTTGTTCATTGCAAATTAATAGTTACCAGCTATGATACACTACATCCCTGACATACGTACCAGTTCCGTTCTGGAGGACTGTCTGAAGTCAGATGTAAACAGCCAGTTCTTGCTGGTCCAGTGCAAGTTTCACCTAGGCAAAAGCACCACAAAGAATGTACTGTGCTTGTGCAAAAACACTGTTGCAGCTGTTCATAACTTGGGGGGGGGGCAGTGTTAAAAGGATTTGGATCAAGCTACAACAAGCAGCTAAACACTCTCAAGTTGACAATGGCCTAAAAGGTTTAAAAAAAAAAAAAAACAAGTACTGTACTCTAGACCAGCATTTCTCAAAGTCCTACAGGGGAGTTTACTCGCCTGTAAGTTTTTGCGGGAGCGGGATGATGTCAGAGGCAGCGCTCTAGGATTGTGCCCACCCCAAAAATGCATTTTTAAGCATACCTGGTTATCCTGCCAGCTTCTCAAAGGGTCCGGGAAAGGATGCTGCTGCCTCTGCAGGCCTCCCCAAGGAGCTCTAAACAACGGCGATCGCGGCGAAAAGCCGCGACAAAAAGCCAACTTCCAGTGAGGCGGCCCTTCGGGGAGCTGGCAGGACAACCTGGTATGTTTAAAAAAATGGGTCGGGATGGGCACGATTCATGGCTAACTTGCTTCCTCATTATAACTAAACTTAGGATCCAAATTTTTATGTTTCTGGAAACAGTGAAGGCTTGAGGAAGCTGCGATGTTTGTTGGAGTAAGGATATCAATAATGTCTGAGGGTTGTTTTGGAGTATTCTGACTTGCTGAATCTGTGAGGCTGTATGATGTATATTTGTGAAGATGGTGAGGCTGTCTTCTATGGAATAAGTGCTCTAAAATCACATGACTTATTCTCTTATAAGGATCGACTATACCTAGGAATGTTAAGTAGCTAGAACGACTTGAAGGGATACAGAGAGGTCAAGAACAATATTCCTCACACTGCTGTGCAGACCCCTCTGAGTGCTGTGCAGCAGCCTGGCAGCGTTTCCAGACACATGGCAATGACATCATACGTAATCGCTGGACTTCCAAGAATGCCAAGTTCCAAGCTGCATGGAGCATGACGTCCCCTGGGAACATCAGTGAAGAAGAAGCAGAAAACCCTGCAGCAGATGTATTGTCTGAACTTGCCCAATAAGAATGTGCACATGTGACCCTAAGTGAGACATGTGGCACCATAATCAACAATTCACTAAAGACATCCTCCCACCAGTTTTTCTGTGCGGCTTATGCTGCCCATCTTCTCTCTTTTTGTATTGAGACAGTCTGCTGAGTCTAGATTGGGAGGACAACAAGATGGACCTAGCTGCTGACTGGATGCCATGAGACAAGAGGATGACACTGCAGTAAGTATAGCAAGTAGGCTAAGTGGATAACCAGAAGAGATTACTTCTCAAAAGAAAAATCTGATAAACAATTGAGCCAATTATTGGAGGTCCAGTCATAACATTCAGATACTGGCCAGAATGGACTCAAATCAGTTGTTTACCCTGAGCTTAGAATACATGAGGAATGTTTTAAAGTTATGGTTTAGAATAAGGTCAGCAAATGCAACATATCTGGGCAAAACATGTGTATTTTATCCTCATTACAGTCTTCCTTAAATCAGGGTAAGCAGCTGAAACTATCAAGGCAATATCATGACTAAAATCTTGCTTTCACAAAGCCTATTACCTGGGGGTGGGATACTAGAAGTGAAGGACCACTGCGTTTTAAACAGCCTTATTCAGAGCCATACTATTTGTGGGGCTTTCATCACATGTGCATGCGTGTGTGTGTGTGTGTGCGCGCACACACACACACACACACACACACACAGAGAGCTAAAGTAGAAAATTCCTTTGCAACTAGTTCATCTGTCTCAGCCACTAAGGAGAGGATGAGGCTGGGCATGTAAAAAATGAAACCATCGAAATTGTGCTGAAGCATATCCCTCTACCAGTTCTTTAAAGTGTGTCAATCTACAAAAAGTGCACACTCTCCAGTCTGGAATGTCTTGTTTCTATGTTTGCACTTTGAAGAACAGACTCAGCAACACCTTTTCTGAATTCATTGAAATCCGAAAAGAAAAGAAAACGATCTGTCTGTGTTGGCAGTTGTGTAAGTGGGGGAGATGGAGAAGAGTTATTTGTCAGGGATTTCTACAGGCATTGAAACAGAAAAATTCAATATTCTATTACATTTGGCAAATCTTGCGAGCTGAACAAGTTAATACCCTCCTTCATGCAAAAATTTTAGGTGCGCTCTTAAGTGGTCATATCTTAAAGCCATTTAAAAAAATGCATGGCTGGCCTCCTCCTTAAGAAGGTCAAGGAGATTGTTAGAAGTAGTGCCTTTTCTAGCTTAGTCTTTGCATACAATTGGATCGGGCATAGTGGCAGAAGCTGCAGATGTGTGTCCTTTCAACATATGCTATACTGGTTGTTGGTGCTACAGGTCAATAGGTTGCTTTCTACTTGTCACAGCTTTTGATTCTCTGGACCCTTTCCTTGTTAATCAGAAAGTATACTTGAGGCCCATGTAATCCTGCTACCTTTTCCCCCTTTACACATCTGCTCCTCAACCCAGTGCGTGTCACCAGCTGAGCTACTCATCTTGACCTTGTAAACTTTGGAGCAGCTCCATGGCAGTTCAGAAAACCCTCCTCTCCAATTTTTCTGTGGAATAAACATACCTCCCCCTGCGCTCCCTATTTTCAAAAATTTAATCTGACAACCCCAATTTTAAGTTTTCATATTCCATAGACTTAAAAAAGAGATAAATTTAATTGTGGAAAATATGAGGAAATGGGACATTCTCACATCTATGAAGTTGCTACTGTATTAGACCATTAGTTCATGTAGGGCAGTAGGGTCTATAGTGTCTGGCAGAAGCTCTTTCACAATGTTTCAAAACATGGAGATGCCAGGGATTAAACCTTGGATCGTCAACCTACAAAGCATGCACTCCCCCAATGAGCTATGGTGCCTCCTCATAGTGAAGGACTTCAGCGCTAAAGAGGGCTTTATCCATAACAAGATGCCTGTGAAAGGATATTCTTGGCACAAAAAGAATTGCTGGGCTGGATTTCAAGTCACACGGAATAGTTCTTCTGTGCAGTGCCTCCAGTGTGGTTGTGGTACCTCCAGTCTGGTACCTACAGAAATGTGAGATTTAATATTTGCAGTAATATTTTGGAAAATCCTTCACAGTGAGAAAAGAGGTAGGTAATGGTGCAGCGTGGCTATTGAAGAGACCTAGATAAACTAAAAGGTACCTTGGTGGCTGTCGTTGTTGAAAGGCACAGTATAACAGCGCAATCCTGTGTAACCTTGCACCGGTGTAACAGTAGATGCACCGGTATAACAGCAGATGCACCAGTGTAAGTGCACTTACACTGGTGCATCTACACAGGATTGCGCTGTAAACCTCTTAAATAAAAATGTTTTCTAGTTGAAAGCAAAGAATGACATATGTTTATTTAGTTTGACATCCATTTCTTACTAACAGTCAACTTAGCTTCAACACGTCCCACACAAAATTGGGTGGATCCTGACAGGCATTCTGTCCCACAACAGGGTTCTCATTTAGTTGAGTTGCCAGGAAAGTGTCCTAGAGTCATCAAGGAATAATGTGGATCGAGATTGGAAGACAAACAGCACAATCCTATGTATGTCTGTTCCAAAGTCAGTCCCAATGGGACTTACTTTCAGATAAGTGTGCATAGGATTGCAGCCCAAGAGAGTTAAAACTTCATAATCAAAGCAAAGATATCCAATCAAAATAATTATTTAATATTCTGAGTCTAGTGGCTGGGAGATAAATACAACAGGCGTTGACAGATTACTTATAGTGAGTATGTTTTGTGGGTTTAGAACCAATTGTAGAGTAACTACACCTTGTTCTAATTCAGCAACTTCCAGGGAGCTGAAGGAGAGGAATATGTACCCCCCCCCCGAAGATTCTCCAGCTCCATACCCACCATCAAAGAAGAAACGTTCTTTGCAGGAACCCTGAGGTAGAAACACTTCTGGCCCAACTAAAGTCTGATGCTTGTGTTCTCTCTTTTTTCCTTTTCATTAGTGTGGACTATGTGGATGTGAAAGACTATAAAGCCATGGCGGGGAGGGGGGGGAGTATCTATAGTCTTTTTTTAAAGTGTCCATTGGCTTCCAATGGAAGGTTTTTTAAAACTGCAAATAGCATGTACAAGGCACATGGTCAGCTAGGAACAGTGGCATAAGAGCTAAAAGCTCCTCTCTCCTATTTCATGACATTTCACAACCCCACTTGTACTAGTTAAAAGGAAAAACAAGGGCACCACTCATACATCTTTTTGTGATGCATAGTTGAGCTCTTAGCAAGCACACGGAAAAAAAGAGCAAAGTACCCTAAGGTAGTAGTCTGACGTACAAGTTTCCATTGTATGCTTCCCTTGTTTACTGCACGAGGTCACAAAGCCAACAGTTATTCAGAAATACTGAAACATACAAATTATGGGAATTGATGCATTCCTAAAAGTGAAAAATGACCAGGCTTCTTTTTCATTCGTTGACTTTATTTGTGAAAATACTGCCACCATTCAAGTGGATAAAAAGCCCTGCATTTTATGTATTCACATGTATTTGTGACATGCTAAGCAAAATCCACTATACAGTTTTTATTTTCTTTTGCAAAGGCTTTTAGGCTCAATTTGAAATATCTAATAAGAAACATCCAAGGAACTGTCATAAAAATGACACAGCAAGCCCTTTCTGCCGTTGTCAGGAATTGATGCTGTGGGACTGGACATGTGGTTTATATAAACATACTAATGCTGTTTTTTCAAGTTTTGCTGCCCAAAGTCTTCTAGATTAGCCAAACATTTTGACAATGATGGCAACTCTTCAGGTCAACCCTGAACATTTGATATTTTGGATTAAAACACTTTAACCTTTAAAAAACAAATACACAGTGTTATACATCTAAAAAAAAAAATCACCCTTTATCAAATTGTTACATTCTAAAGGTTACTTACTGCCCTGTCTGTATTTTCAGTGTCTGCTTGCCGAATATCATCAAGTTTAACCCTTTGTAAAACAGTTTGATACACACTAACCTTTTCATTAATACAGTATATTCTAGCTATCTTCTGCAAATATTTGTTCTATAAATCTGTTTCGGATTACAAATGGTTTGCATTACTGTAAATTCAGATAGACTTCACCACCTGGGATACAAACATGAATGTCATATAGTACATTTCAAAGGAACGGGAAACCTCTCCAGATTGATCCAACAACAGGAATAATGTGGTTGATGTTTCTCATCAGCAGGAAGTTACAAAATGGTTAGCTTTACTCTGCACTACTGAGTTTTAGTGCCTGGTCTTTAATTTGCTTAATTTTCTCTCTTTAATTTGTAGTTCTGGAGACAGTGATGATGGAAGAATAAGGGAACATTTTAATTAAGGGTCAGATTACACTGGTACATTTCTCCATGAGACTGAGTATACAGGTACATAACTGCCACAGGTTATGAGATAATGGAGAAAATGGCCGACTCATTGGGCTGTATTGGGCTGAGTATGGATGGAGCACAGCTCCACTGTCTGGAGAACTCATGCATGAGGTTCTTGTGAGAGTGCAACATTCCTTTTGTGAGCAGAAGACGTTTCTGATGATGAAGCAGCTGTGATACATCCAATCTTAGGATACAACCTGTCATGTGTACACCTCAGTTCATATGATGCTTTCTCAATTTAATTGAGAACATGCTACAGGTATATAATTACATGGAGGAATTTAGCATGTGACCCCACCCTAAGCTGCAACCCTCATGCCTCCTCCCAATCCTGAAGGTTGGGAACAATCTGGAATGACATACAATGCAGGATACAGCAGAGAGTGGTAGAAGTTAGAACAAAACAATGAATACTCCTGCTGTGAATGAGCAGAAATATCTTCCATCTGCAAAAAGATAGTCAGCGCAATCCTATCCAACTTACACCACCGGTGCAGCGAGAACGGGAGGCCCCAGAATGGAAAGGGGATTTAAATTCCCTCCAAAGGGGGATTCAAAGGGGATTTAAATCTCCCCTCCCTCCAAAGCCTCCCGCTCTGTCCTCCCCCGCTGGTTACACTGGTGGTGTAAATTGGATAGGATTGCGCTGTTGAATTCAAGATGTCCCATCATAAGAGGATGAGGCTCCTTGGATTCAAGACATGATCTTTTACAGATGCCATTTGTGGCTGATTTGTTTAATGGAGATTGTTGAAGATACTGAAAGCACTGTAGTTCATGTATTAAAAGAAATGAGGTGTAAACATGTAAAAACTTAGGCAAGGGTATAATCAACAAGGAATGTCTACTACAAGAGGCCCTCTAAAAATAGCAGTATATTCACAAGAGGTGGAGCAACTCCAGGGCAAAAATGGCACTTTAGCAGCTCTATCAGAAACCAGCAGGATTGTCCACTGAAATAAATTCCATAAGTGTCCATCATTTATTAAATATTCAATTCCATTATCAAAGTGTTATATTTCTGACTCAGTTATTTGTGGATTTTCAGAACTCAAAACACACACAAGTGAGTAGCGTCAATTTTGATGATCTGATTTACGATTAACCTCTAATTTCAGTGAAACCCAGAAAAGGAGTAGCCACTTACAATCGAAAAGGAAACAGGAACAGCTAAAGCAGAGAAAAAACATGAAATAAAAAAAAATATTATATTGCTGAAACTACCCACTGAACTAGCAGGAACCCACTTCAATAATTTGCCAAAGGGTTTTAACATTGGGTTTACACATACAAAAAACTAACAATGCATTTCTAAAGAGTTGTTTCTATAGCAGATGTGTAAATTGGAGAAAACATCCAAATAGTGTTTTAGTTTTATGTAAACTTACAATTATATTGCATCATGAAAGTTGCAAGCCTTCTGCAACATCTTGCAGATGTTTAGGTTGACAATTAAACATTCCGAAAAACAAAATATATCTAACCACATTTCTCTTCCAGCACTTTCATCAATGAACCAAACATAAATTTCTCACTACATTAAACGATATATATATATCTTCAAAATTAAAAGCTTTATACTAAAACAGAACATACTTAATAAAAGCAAAAATATTAATAAAAATCCTTAACAAATTTCAAATGTTCAGTCAAAATCTGTCGATTGCAGAAATTATCTATATAATATGTCATGAGTTAAGAAGCAGTGGGCATATTGGGTGTCCAGCCCATCTGATATGCCCGTTCCAAAGTCCTCTTGCAGTCCTGTAGTACAGTACTGAAGGTGATGTGTGGGTGTTGCAGCACTAGTTGTTCCACAGTCCCTTCATTCACCTACACACAAAAGAAATTATCTGTCATTCATACAGAATTCTAGAAAAAGCCAACTACTGATGTGGTTAATCTGAAAATTAGTGAAAACGAAATGTTTGATTAAAGAGTCTTCACAAATATCTTCTCAAGATTATTTTGGTGGTGACTTGTGCATTTCATCTTTCAATGAAAAGCCTAAATTAAGGTCTTCCATAGGTAACAGTTGAAATGGTAGAAATCAATAATTGAAGTGTACCAGCCTAGCAGGTCAAGAATATCCCTTCTAGACCTTAACCAGAGATACTACCTTTATTCCTTGATCATACAAAGCAATCAGACAGGCCTAATTAAACCTAACACCTTTACAACTGCTGTCCTGCAAGGGGATTAATTTGTCAATTATTTTTAAGCTGATTGTAGTTCATATCACAGAAGCAGACAGTGTCCATCATCCTTTAGATAAAGAAAAGATTAACCTAAGAACCCCAACTTTTAGGTAGCGTTCTTTGGAACCTTTATTGAACATTTGAAGATACATCAATATTTAATTTAAATACTGAGCAACCTAATCTGACAGAGTGCACCAGCGTTACAACTGCTCACTTTGCATTTCCTTTTCTTGGCCCAGTATTCAACTAATATAAGATAACAAGCCTCATAACAGCAGCAACAACGTTCTGTTTGTGCCGCAAATAAGTATTCACATTCCTTGAAATCCTTCCTGGAAGAAATATTTGTAAGCACAAGAAGTGTGCCTCAAATATCCATCTGCTATCATTCCCATCCCCCTGTCCCAACCCCCAACTGAAGCAATTGTGCTAGGCAGTGCAGAGAATGAACAGTGATTGCATTTTATGACAGGGATAAATGACGGGTTTAATCTCCAGTTCTTCTTCTTTGATAATAGAAACACTCAATCTTCATTGGGAGATTTGTCAACTGAAGAGCAACTTGGATAGAAAATGGGTTTAACTTCTTTTCCAAGTACACAGAGACGCTGCAAGCTCTAAACACTTTTGTAAACAACTACATTACAGCAACACTGAAGGTGCCTGAAAAGCAACAACTGCCTTTTAATAAATCAGAGTGAAATCTGTAATAGTACATGTTCCTCAGAGAAGCTGGCACATATCAGTATATCACATTTTAAGGACTGACCGGAAATGAAAGACTAGCCTCAGGAGTGGTTTTAGGTTCCCTCCCCCATCTGTAACATGTGGACAATAATATAGGTCCCACCATATACAGTAGATTACCAGAAGAATATTGAGCACTTAGAAAAAGAACTAATGAATGCCAAATATTAATGCACATTATTGCGATTAATCATAAAATAGATATTACAAATACAACCCACACCAAAAGTAATACTATGGACACAGCAAGTCACTCCATTTTTTTATTCCTTGCTAGAGAAAAGGTAACTAAGGGTTGAGATATCTGAAAAATAATTATTAAATAGCTTGAATTTTAGGTATGAAAGAACATTATATCTGCATGCAGACAATCATTCATAACGATTACCTACACCTATATTGCACTCAGTGTACACATCTTTGGGAAGCTATGGACACAGTTAAAGGTAAAGGTGACCCCTGACAATTAAGTCCAGTCGTGTCCGACTCTAGGGTGTGGTGCTCATCCCCATTTCAAACCCGAAGAGCCAGCGTTGTCCGAAGACGCCTCCGTGGTCATGTGGCCGGCATGACTCTCCTTGCCGCAGCGCGTAGCATGCAGCTGGAACACGGAGCGCTGTTTACCTTCCCGCAAGCGTTAACATGCTTTGGAACTGCTAAGTTGGCAGGAGCTGGCCAAGCAACAAGAGCTCACCCCGTCGTGGATTCGAACTGCCGACCTTTCGATCGACAGGTCATGGTTCAGCGGTTTAACCCACTGTGCCACCCGCTGGCCATGGACACAGCACACTGCATATACATGGAACAAAGTGTAAGTGTGCAGCCATCATACATGAAGAACAATGCAATTTAAAATAAAGTTTCTTTATTTTCGTTTCTTAAGCTATAGAAAAATCGTTTCTTAAGCTATAGAAACTCTGCTGTGAAACATTTTTTTAAAAAAGCAGTATAGAAATCATCCCACATGGAAGTATGCTCTGTGCAGGGAAGCCTAAATGTCAGAAGCAGCTGTTACATGGTCAATATTTATTTCTATTTAATTCAAGATGTGCAGGAGACATGCATCTATACATGTGTACCTGGTGCTAGATGCCTGCCTAGAGAGCAAGGGTCAGACCAGTAGCACGACTGATGGTAAGAGGCCACAGATCCGAAGGCCACACTTTTAACTGAACCATGCAATTCCTCCCCCTCCTGAATTGATTCATGGAGATCAATGTTCCATGTTTGAATGGCGACCTGTTTACTCCTTAAATGTAAATGGTGTTTTCATGCCTTCAAAATGTTGCTGAAGCATTCCACCTCAAAATCATGCTGGGACAGCCTATTGGGTGACTTGTAACTGTAGCCATCTCCCTGGACTCCTGAGTTTGGATAAAATACCTTTTGTAAAACAAAGGAAAGCTTTCATATCTTCACCAGTTCTCACCAACCCCATGACTGAGCTCCAACTGCACCCTCAACTGGGTGGGGAAATAAAGGCAGAACCCAGAAGGGGTCTTCGACTGGCAATAGCGAACCTCCTGATTCAAATTAACCATAAAACTGAGATATAAATATAACCCAAGCCAAAAGTAATGCTACTGACACAACAAGTCCTAAGAATCCCATAGGATTCTATGGGGCAAAAACTTTTACAAACCCTGAGCGCTAGAGACTCATATTCTTTGCCTCTCCATTTGCTGCCTGCTATTCTGCCAGTTTGTGGAGTAATAACCTGCTGGTGCTATGTCATCACCCCCCCCCCTTCCAGCCACCATTTGAAACCCACCACGCCAGCCAGCACCCAGGATTGGTAACACCCTGCAACCTTCTCCTTTCCAGCCTTCTTTCCTTCTACCTGCCTGAGCGCTACCTAAGCAGTTGAGCCAGTGTGGCTGGGTCACCAAACATTGTGGGCTGCTTCTCTCTGACCTCCTACAGGTGCCCTACTGTCCAAGTGATTGTCTTGTTCTGTGAGTGCCGAGAGAGAGAGAGAACAAACAAACAAACAAACAAACAAACAAACAAACAAACAAACAAACAAACAAACAAAGCTTTGTCTGGTTTTTGTACCTTTTTGTTTGAGGCTTGAGATCAGCCTCAGGCCTCCTTTCCCAAAAAAAAGCTCCTCTGACCAATCCTTCAAGCCATACAAGACCTGAGAAATCTCTCTCTCTGCAGGCTTGGAACATGTCAAGAGTGTTTGTTCAGTGAGAGAGACTAGCTGTCTCAATCAATTTCTTGTAATGAGGCAGTCTTACCGGTAGTGAATAGCCTCAAGGCTTGAGGGGCTTAGTTATGTGACCCAGCCTTCACCTGCACCCATTACTTGTCATTGATGGACTTGGAAGAAAAACACCAGAAAAAAGACACTCAAACCTTTATCTCCCTATATTTACACAAGCTTGCAAACTGCAGGAGCTCAGCTGTTTGCAGGGCAATTAGCAGCTATCTGATTTTTGAATAGCCTCAGAGCTTGAGGCAATTCGTTATCTGATCTTTCCATCACCCATGTTTTCACTGGAGACCCTGCAGAACCCACCAGAAATCAGGCCGTGATGCATTAAGTGGGTCCTGACCCACAGTTTGAGAAATGCTGTTCTAAGGACTTCCTCTCTCTGTCACTCCTCCTTCTGTTTCCTTTAGGACTCCATTGTGCGTGTGTCTTTATTTCCCTTCTCTCTGCTGAATTATACTGGTGTACCATTGGCCACTACACAAGGTCCCTACACATAGCTGTTTTTCCCCCATGTGTGCATGTTACAGCACTGCCAGTAACACAGCTCTGAGAAAGGAATCTGGGTCTGAGAAGTACCAAAAGAATGATTGTTAAGCACTAATTTTATTACTGGCCACTTTGAGTCCCATCGACCACTTTCTTTATGACAAAAATGATACAAATAACCTACAGTTTCTTCAGTATCACCTAAGAGTAACCCTGTGTACTGGCAGATGGCTTATAGAAGCATTAGTGGTAATGGTGGAAGGTCTTCAGTCCATAAACAAATGATATTATTCATACAGGCTCTCTCTGTTACATTAGATCTTTGCAATCATCACATACTCCTGGTGACCTCTTTGCATACGCAAAGGCATCAAATAATTGTCATTCTCTATGCATACAGAAATATGTCCCATCCAGCATTCAAATCTGCTTTGGGCTCACAACCTTTGTCATATTTACTACCTTTCTTTTGCTTACAATTAATAGACTAGTCTGATTTGTGTGCTGCCATAGTGTTCACAATTCCTTAAGTATTTTCCCAAAATCAATTTTATAAAAGCAAATGTTTGACTATTTTTAATCTAATAGTTGAATGCATAACACTCTCAGGTGACCCAATTATAACTCCTGCCTGTAGCTACAACACAATGAAAGGTTTGTGGAGTCATTCTCTATGTGAAGTGCTATGCACTTGATCTGTTAAGGCTGATATGTTCCACAGAGTTTCAATGATTACCTCAGTGCTCAGGGGCTTAGGAGTAACTGAACCACATGCACACGCACACACACACAGAGAGCACAACATCTGCATCCTGGATTTTCTGAATGTTAACGCAAACAATGTGCTTCAATTTAAATTATGGATTTAAAACACACACCATACTAACAGTGGTCTGGTAATGAATGCACCCGGCAAGGTCAGTGTTCCCCAGAATACTGATGTGGTATTTTTATCAATCAGGTTGCTCTGATCCAGGTCTTTGCATTACTCTTGTAGTGCAACGCAGTAAAGTCTAACATGGCATCAGAAGCATTTGTAAACAAGGTAATAAGTGAGACAGTCTACTGACGGGGTTATATCCCACAAATGTTGTTCTTCCCCAGTAAATGTAACCAAGGTAGTCACCTGATGCACATGGTTTATCAATTATGAACATCCTAATGTTTAGGTAAAGGTGACCCCTGACAATTAAGTCCAGTCGTGTCTGATTCTAGGGTGTGGTGCTCATCCCCATTTCAAAGCCGAAGAGCCAGCGTTGTCCGAAGACGCCTCCGTGGTCATGTGGCAGGCGTGACTCTCCTTGCCACAGCGCGTAGCATGCGGCTGGAACATGGAGCACTGTTTACCTTCCCGCAAGCGGTACCTATTTATCTACTCACATTAACATGCTTTGGAACTGCTAGGTTGGCAGGAGCTGGCCAAGCAACGAGTGCTCACCCCGTCACGGATTCTAACTGCTGACCTTTCGATCGATAGCTCATGGTTCAGCGGTTTAACCCACTGCTAATGTTTACTGTCCACTATTTCTGTTGATGGAAGCTCCTACCATTCCCAGAAGAAGCTTCTGATGACAGAGCAATGTTCTACAAAAGCTCACGATACAACCCACTAACTGCTGTAGTATGGGACCACTTAGAAGCAGCTCTTATATTCCAAGAATAATGAAAGAATTGTAGTCAGTCAGATATCAAACTGACCTTAGCAGCCATTAGCCCAGTGGTGGCCAACCTTTCAACATGAATGCTGGCCCTTTAAATGGTTGCATAAGTGAGGGCATTTCAGCAGCTGCAGCTGCTTTAGCAGCACCATTAGCACTTGCAGCTGCCAAGATTCTGTCTTCTACACAACTCTTAAGAACACAGTAGCCCTAATGCTAGAAGGTTGGCCACCCCTGCATTAGCCAATGCATTGGAAATTGTGGATTAGTACACCACAATAAAACCTGCACATGTGAATTTCTGTCTCACTGGATTAAATATATACAGTATATCACAATAATTCTATACTCTTCTAAATGACACACTGACCTAACTGCTGATAAAGCACTGGGAATCCAGCTTTGTAATGTATGCAACTTTTATACACTGAAAGAATGGGGGCAATCTCATGGTTATTCCTATATAGGCAGTATAGTTAAAAGCTCATAATAAATATGTAATTAAATAAAAAGGTGGGTTAAGACGACAGAAAAACCATGGTTTATTCCAGGGATGACCAACCTTCCACCATTAGGGCCTCTGCATTGTTAAGAGTTGTGTAAACAAGAGAATCTTGGCAGCTGCAATTGTTGATGGTGCTGCTAAAACAGCTGCTTTATGCCCTCACCTAGACAACCATTAAAGGTCTTGGATAATTCATGTTGAAAGGTTGGCCTCCCCTGGTTTATTCAGTCCTGATCATGACCTGAGCTTGTGTATTCCCTCCTGGATTCTGCTCCATAACACTCTGCGACCGTCACTGAACTGCAACATTGACATAGCCGTTTGTTCAAACCTCAGTTCTGAGAGGAGCTCAGCTCTCTGAGCTCAGAGCTACGCTTTAACTGTGGTTTAGAAATCATGACTTAAACCTGCATTTAAAACTAAGATTCAGCTCTAGCTTAATTGTGCTTTGTAAACTACAACTCTAGGCTCAAATGAGTTGTGGATCTGCAGATTAAACAAATCACAATGTCTATGACTGCAAGTGAAACAGGCAAGAGGGGAGGAGGAAGAAGCGCATGTGCTTTGTATATTCGGCATGTGCTGAATAAACTGTGGTTCATGGAGTCATCTGAACTCACCCTAAGGGACCAAGGACTTCTGCAGCAATTGTAATTTTTGGAGCTGTTCAAGGAGAACTATTAATGTTTGTAGAACAGTTTAACCTGTAGTGTAGAACTTCCCTCAGCTATCTGAAGCACTGCATATTTATGTAGATTCTGTAAAGGTGGCATGTTTCACCTTGGGAGTTCATACATATCTAAAGACTTGTGCTTCTTTCCCCACATCTGATCTAATGTGTAAAGTGAGCAGGGATGGGGACTTGAGTCAAATGACTCGACTCGCAAGTGTGACTTAGCCACTTTTTCCCTGACTCGTACTCGTACTCATACTCGTGACCAACTGACTCGCACTTGTACTCGTGACCCACGGGACTCGCACTTGACTCGCACTCGTGGGGGGTAACGACTTGCCATTTCCAAGTCATTTTCCAAGTCATAGGGGAAGCCAAGTGGGTGCTTTAAAAGCCTCAGAGGTCCCCCCCCCACACACCCCACACACCATTTTCAGGGAAAAAAGCCATTTTCCCCAAAGTGACTCGACTTGTGACTTGTGACTCGTGGTTTCTGGCCTTACTCGTACTCGACTCGCACTCGTGCAAAAATGACTCGCACTTGCCCCAAAATTTTGGCACTGACTCGCACTCGGACTAGCACTCGTGCAAAAATGACTCGTACTAGCACTCGTGACCTAGTTACTTAGATACATCCCTGAAAGTGTGATTTGCAGGACTGCAAGGTTCAGGTAACTTCTAGAGTACAGACCTTTTTGTAACTGAGATCCTCAAATCCATCTTCCCATTTTACAACAGAAGTATAGAAAAAGACACAGAAACCCTTCACTCACTTCGTGTTTCCTCCTTTTAATGTATAACAGGATGTTTATTAGAAATGACAATGTAGAGATGAATTAGTTAAACTGGAGACCCAAGAACCCATCTAAAATCTTCTTCCTGAACAATTCAGTGAACACTTTTCAGTCATGGACTCAACAGGAAGCTTCTCAATTTCCTTTTAAAAGTATCTTTTGTTCTATCTTTTAAAAAGCTAATGTTGCAAATCTAAATTTAAAATAAGTATATGTTGAATGAGTTTGGAATGGGTGAAAGCATTGAAGCAAATTGTTTTCTAATAGGATTCTCTGATTCCTAATATCACATATGGTACTTCAAAAATTCTGAGAATCAAATATGAAGCAATTTGATTTACACAAAATTACTGCCATTTATGGGGGGAAATAAATGTTGCATATCTGGGAACATGGGCATAGATTAGATTTTGTAATTCTCTTCAAAAATCATAAGCTATCTTTTCAATTCCTTTAGATAAAAAACTTTGAAAGCCATTTTGGACACATTTTATTTTATTATTTGCCAGCTTTATGAGATAATGCAATGGAAACCTTTGTGTGATATACTATACATGTCTCAATGACCTGATATGTGATAATTATTATAATTTTTAGTACCTCTTTGGCTCCATGTTAGCAGTGATGTGGATCAAGTCTCTGACTCCAAGTCTCTGGGTCCAAGTCCCAAGTCTTTGCCCCCAAGTCTTGAGTCTTTGGTTGCAAGTTCCTATCTATTTAATGGGGAAAATGTGTTTAAACCTGAATAAAATTGGACTTGTCCTAAAAGGCTCGAAGTCTCGAGTCGAGTCTTTCGAGTCTTTTACAATCGCCGAGTCAAGTCACTGACACGACTTGAGTCTGAGTCAAGTCCGAGTCAATAGACTCAAGTCTACATCACTGCATGTTAGTAATAGGACAAGAGCATATGGTCAGTGATCAACTGTGGCTGCATTCAGACATAATGCCAAATCACTCTTTGGTGTTAACAAGAACTAGCAGACTTCAGCTTGCACACACTCCCTTTGCCTTTTTCCCTTCTTATGCAAGTGGAGGAGAACAGAACCTTACACTCTTGGTTTGCAGCAAATCAGGAACGGAGTTTCTAGTCTTTATGTGTTAGGAAAGGAGAAAGAGTAAAGGAACGGACGGTGCCTGAAGCTCAAGGCTGTTCAATTCTCATAATACAAACCAATATGTGGCATTGAGTCTGAATGTAGCTCGTGTCCCATCTAATACAGGCTGAGGGTTAGTTTGCACATTGTAATAGACAAAGATAAGCATCTCTTACTGAACTAACTGGATGCCTCTTTGAATGTAGTTGGAAATGCAGATCTTGAACTAGAGCTACTAGCCATTGCACAGGATTACAGGTGGACTGAGGCCAAAATTTTCCTTGCAGGCCCTCTTTAAACTTTCACATCCATGTGTTATCTTTTTATCCATGTGTTACCCCACCAATATGTTATCTTTTTATATAGCTTTAGATGTTTGGTTCAAATGTTTTGGCTCTGCCAGGCCTGTGGGGAGATTTTAATCTGTGGACTATATTTTTAAGGCCTACTGGCATGGGTTTTCTTTGTTGCTGCCTATATGTATGTTGGTTGATTTTACTTTACTCTTCCAGGTATTTATATCCTGCCATTCTACCTCCAAAGAAGCTCCCAAGGCAGACAACATTTTAAAAGTACTGAAGTATTTTAAAAGTATAATACAGTAATAAAACTCTCATTTAACTGGCATTTTACCCTGCTAGTCACTGTTTTGAAGGAAAAGTGGCATATTTTAAATATAAAATATAAAAAATACAATAAAAATTCATCAATTTTTCAGAGTGTTCATTACGGCTTGGAAATGTCCACAGATGTAGACTAGAATAATCTCATGCATGGCAGTCTCCAAGAAGCACCAAAGTCAACAGAACGTTTGGAGGTACAGACAGCTTAATTCAAGTTCTTATGTTACATTTTATTTGAAAACAGTGTAGCTGGTGAGAATAGCTCTCAGATTTCTGGTTCCTACCTATTTCTCTAGATACCCAAGGTGGCTCACAACCAATAAATACACAAGTATTTCATATGAAAATACAAGTATCTCCATTCAATTTTTTCCTTTGATTATTACACTGGACACTTTTTTCAATGAGGAAAAATAGTCTTCTGCATTGTTATTTTGCACATGCTACAACATCTTAACTCTTGCAATTATGAAGATAATTCCTGCCATTGACTGCAAATGCACAAATCCCATACAAATACTGAAGTTACATGAAGCGAATATTTGCATTGTGTATTAATTTGACTGTCAACAGTAATGGGTTTACTGCAATTATTTTTTAATTAAATATTACTTTTGATGAACAGTTTAACTGAGAGAGGCTTTGTACAAACAATGTATAAATGTTGTTTCATTAAATGATCTGGTTCTTAAGCAAAGACTACATTATGGCTCTTACATTGGGGACCTTGGAGCCAATTCCCTGGACTAGATAATGAACCTAGGTTTTAAGAATCCTAGGTTTAAAAACAAAACTTAAGACACTTTATGGAAATATAGGCATGTCAATGAAGATAATTAAGCCATTTCATTCTTTAAAGCATTCTTTAAAATGTGTTGCTTCCATTCTGGAAATGGATATCAAAAAGACCACAGTAATGGCAACTTGATGAGAAATGAATTAATTTGATTATGTTCATGGTGTGAATCAATAGCACAGCCACTACTGACATCTATCGCCTAAAGGCAGTTAACTAATCGATGGAATCAAACAGAGCCTGCCTTTACCCAGGCCCACAGTTTCTCTGATCTTTTTTGGCAAAGCCCTCGCCTTTGTAATTCTAAATTTATGTCAAGTGCATATCAAAGAAATACTGGACAGATGATGTCACAAAGAGTATTTTGGTAGAGACTGTTCAAAATCTATTGCTATATATTCTTTATGTTTCTTTGGATTTATGGGCATCTTTCTTGCATGTCTGGCAATATTATGTAACGGGTATAGCGCAGGGGCTACCTGGTATGGCAACAAAATATAATACTTTGGAAAAGGCCAAGGGAGAGAAGAAAAAATGTTGGCCCCATGTGTGGCCGCCGCCCAACTGTATGAAAGAATGTTTTTTGTCCAGTGGCTTTTGAAAACCCTTCTCCACTTGCCAAGATTCTTCTTTAATGATGCATTGGACTCTCATAGTTGGAAAAAGAAATTAGCTCTTCATGAAGTTAGAAAAGTGAAGAAACTGGTTTTGGTCTGTAACTTCTCTATTCTCTGAATGTGGAAGGAAGGAGCTCTGAGAGCTGTCAACCTTGCATTTTAAACATTTTAAATTCAGAAATAGAGTATCTGAAAATTTGTTCTTTTTATGGCTACTTTCCTTATTCCCTGCGCACAGAGGTTTAACAAGCAAGTTAAATGACCCCCAGTAGTACCCCTAATGCCAGACTTTACAGCATTCTCATCAAGATACCCAATATATTTTTCCCATTAATCAGGAACAGTTTCCCCATTTGCACTTTAGCCGTCTCACAGATTTTTATTCCTTCTAGCTCAGTTGTTTCCCTATACAGCATGCAATCCCTTTGTAAGAAGTCAGGAAAGCATAAGCCAGCATTTAAAGGAACTGTGTAACCAATGTTTTCAACATCAAGGTCATTAATTGTCTTTAGCAGCTCAAGACAAGATAAACATATTGCTTTCATTAGGTCCTTCTTGATTGTACAAGCAGTTTTAACTAAAAGTACAAAAGAAATATATGTAAAATTGATCAGGTGATTCAGGGTCAAATCTAAATCCCAGGGTCAAGTAAGCCTTTGAACTGTCTAAGCAGATAATCTTAGCCCAATTCATCAAAGGAAATTAATCAAACTCTCACACACTTTTCTTCTCTTAGCTCTTACAAACCACTCAAGTTGAAGGTATTATGTTCTGCCTGTTCACAAAAATAGTGGCTCTTTGGTTTAGAATCTGAGTTGTTTTTTTATACTGTCATCTTTAGAATTTGTTTTTCTAAACAGAGGATGCAGTAAACAGGGGTTCAGAAATCTTTTGTTTCTGAACAGGTCAAAAAAGTATGGAAAGTTTTAATAACAAAGGCTTTCAAATTATAAAATTTATTCTCTGAGCAAATTGGTTAATGTATTTTGAGAATAGGATTTGCTATCAAGGTGAGTGAGTTATGGAAAATCATTTCTTTTAAAGACACAGTGCAGCATTTTCCCCATTACACTGACCCCCCAAGTTATGGACGGCTGCAATGGTACTTTTGCACAAGCGCAGTATGTCCCATGTTTTCTGCATAGGCGCAATAGTGCCAGGCTAGCAAGAGCTGGATGTTTCAAGCAATGTATGTTTCAACTTACGTATAGACCTCTGGAACCTAACTGGCATGTAGTACCGTGTACTGGACTTTGTGTCTGAAGACAAGGCAGAGTGCTATATTAATGACCCATTACAGATTGAATTTATGGACATTCAGAAAATAGCTGCAGTTCCAAAAGTGTGCTAGACTCAACATCAGAGGGTCAGGATCAGGACAAGGATATCACGTGTGAACAGTGCATTTGCTGTACCAAGATCGAAGCATCTTCACCGGGATTATGGTCATAAAAACAACAAGAGCTCAAAAATGTTTAAAACATCTATGTTCAAGTGCAGCTTTATACATGTTTTAAACATTTTTGAGCTCTTGTTGTTTTTATGACCATAATCCCGATGAAGATGCTTCGATCTTGATACATTGTAGCTGGTCATAACAGTTTTCGATCTATTTTAGTGCATTTGCTGTTTTCCTTAATCATTTTCTCTAACAGTGAAGATAGATGGTAGAATATCCAGTTTAGAAACAAAACAGGGCCAGTCAAAAATGAGGTGGTGGTTTCAACATACTTGTGGAACTGTTGAGGTACCCAAAGGTATATACGGTTATAAATCACGCCTATGAAATGTTGAGGACAGAGAGATAAGAAGATACCAGAGTAACTTGTCTCATTTTCTGGACAGGTAACTTCTGATTTACAGTGATCTCCCTAAACAAGAACGCTTGCCTTTGCTATGAACTTTTTGGAAGTTGGGGGGGGGGGGGGGAAACGACGACACATGCAAGTACCCAATCACAGCACAGCCAAAGAAAAGCTGAATTTCTTATTGTTTTCTATGGAAATCTCTAGTTTCTGATCCAAATTGGGGGGGGGGAAGGAAATCTAAAGGAACTGAAACCAGGTAAAATGTATAGAAATTAGTGTATGGTTGCAGACAGTAATGCCATGTAATGTTGAAAAAGAAAAAAGGAAAATGGGTGGAGGTAGAAGGAATTTGCTTGCTTACTATCCTGGAGGTGAGCATTAGGATTTGGGGGATGAATCCATTAGGTTAAAAATCTCTCCTCCTCATGCTAACTACCCCCCTCACAAGCTATATAGTGGTAGAGCACTCGAGTTCAAGTCTGGCAGCCAGTACTAACCCTGAGCCCTTTAGCATGATCTCACACAGTGAGGAAAGTTTCAGGCAGGTGGGGAAAAAAGTGTTCTCTGAGAGCCCAAAAGAGAGCTACAAGCCGCTTGTTCCAGACTGGTAGGAACTCTGAACAGAAACACTTCTATTAGTGGCTGGGGCCATTGGACAACACACAATTTACCTCTGAAATGAAAATAGCTAAACTTTTGTTGGGCTCTCTGGGGCTGGAAGTGTT
This sequence comes from Plestiodon gilberti rubricaudatus, assembly GCA_026170595.1. Taxonomy (NCBI): domain Eukaryota; kingdom Metazoa; phylum Chordata; class Lepidosauria; order Squamata; family Scincidae; genus Plestiodon; species Plestiodon gilberti. Next base: position 48,228,685 of record JANXHW010000002.1, read on the forward strand.
GGAGCTGAGGACTGGCCCCTTAACTGGAACACCTGGGCCTGTGGAGCTATTGCTCAGCAATCTCTCTCTCTCTCCTCCCCTCAGGTGAGCTGCTAGAAAGAGCCACTGGCTCGAGCCGAAGGGCGCGAGCCTAAGGGCTCTTTGCCCGTGGCTCTTCGCCAGTGGATCGAAGACCAGGCAGGCCAGAACACTGCTTCCTGCGACTGAGCCCATCCAAGTTGCTGTTATCCAGTGGGTCACCATTTGCCACCAACTGTCAGCCCTCTCCCTTCTCCATGCACACTGTTTGTTTGTGCACAGGACACCTTATGGAGATTGCAGTTACCATGTCAGCATCACGAGAACGTTTGAGTGATTGATTTTTGTATGTGGGTGAGGGTTAGTGTGTAGGTCGAGTGTGTGGTTGTTAAGTGTTTGGTATTTCTGTGAATTGGTTAGGGGAGTGTTTAACCTTGGTCTCGGTGAGAGAGAGGCCTAGGGGGGACGAGTGGGACCTCTGCCCCAGTGAGAGGGGGGCAAGGGGTGTGGGGTGCAGTGACCCAAGCCTCAGTGAGAGGGAGGCGGGGGGTTTTCTGGACAGGAGTGGTTGGGGTTTGGATGAAGTGTTAGATAAGGGGTTGTGGACTGACTGGGGAGGGTGGTAGTGACTGAGAGTGGTGTGGAGTGTGTGAGTTGTTAGGTTGCGTGGTCCGGAAGTAGGCTCCGCTGAAAGGCTATGTGTTTGTCACCTCGAGGGAGTCTAGGGGAGGGGTGGGCAGCCACCATTAGCAGAGTGACGGGTTACGGAAGATATGGCGGTGGGGGCTGGGCAGGCCGTTTCAGGAGAACGAGGGTCAGTCACAGGCAGACTGTCCCCCTTTCTGGCCCTTCTCCCATCCCTCTGGCCCTTGGCGGTCTGGGCAACAGTCCCGAGTCTGAAACTGCTGCTCTTCAACGCCAGGTCAGTCAATAATAAAATCTGCCTAGTCCAGGATTTAATCCTGGATGAAGGTGCTGACCTGGTGTGTATTACGGAGACCTGGTTGGATGAGTCGGGAGGGGTAAGTCTCTCCCAGATGTGCCCGCCGGGTTTCCAGGTATTGCAGCAGCCACGACTACAGGGGAGGGGAGGTGGAGTTGCGATAGTCTATCGTGATACCATCCATCTCACTGGGTATCCTGTCCCGCGGTCCACTGGGTTTGAGTGCCTCCATGTCGTGCTGGAAGGGCGAGACAGAATAGGGATTCTGTTGGTGTACCGCCCACCATGCTGCCCAACAGTCTCCCTGCCTGAGCTGACCGGGATGATCTCGGCGGTGGCGTTGGAGTGCCCTCGCCTATTGGTGCTGGGGGACTTTAATGTCCACGCTGAGGCCCCGAGGACAGTTGCGGCTCAGGACTTCATGGCCGCCATGGCAACCATGGGTCTGTCTCAGAGAATATCTGCCCCGACGCATGATGCGGGACACATGCTGGACCTGGTGTTTACTGCGGGGCAGGTGGATGGTGATCTGGATGTGGAGGAAATTAACATCACTCCTTTGTCATGGACAGATCACTTCCTGGTGGGATTTAGGCTTGTCGCAGCTTGTCGCCTCCACAGTGGTGGGGGACCTCATTCTATGGTCCGCCCCCGGAGGATGATGGATCCGGATGGATTCCTGAGGGCTCTGGGGGATTTCCCTGTTGCCAGAGTCGGCGACTCACCCAGCGCCCTGGTTGACCTCTGGAATGGGGAAATGACCAGGGCTCTGGATCTGATCGCTCCTGAGTGGCCTCGACCAAGCCGCAGAGTCAGAGCGGCCCCTTGGTTTACTGAGGAGCTGCGGACGATGAAGCGGCAAGGTAGATGTCTAGAGCGACGGTGGCGGAAAACTTGTGCTGACTCCGACCGGGCACGGTCTAGAGCTCACTTCAGAGCCTATTCCGTGGCGGTGGCGGCAGCTAAGAAGGCTTTCTTTTCTGCTGGCATCGCGTCTGCGGAGAACCGTCCAGCTGAGCTTTTCCGTGTGGTCCAGGGCCTGCTCCATCTGGCCCCCCCCAGTAGATGGGGTGGAACACACGGTGGCTCGCTGTGATGAGTTTGCAAAGCACTTCGTGGACAAAGTCAATCGGATTCAGCATGACTTGGACGCCGCGTTAGCAGTATCTAATGATGTCCCTGAGGCACCTGTCTGTTCTTCTTCCTGGGATTCTTTTCAGCTTGTAGAACCTGAGGATGTGGACAGGATTCTGTGGAGTGTGAGACAGTCCGCTTGCCCCTTGTCCGGCATGGCTGATTAGAGCTGCCCGGGCGGGGCTGGCTGAGTGGACGGGGAGGGTGGTAAATTCATCTCTGAGGGAGGGGGTGGTGCCGCTGTCTCTGAAGCAGGCGGTGGTGAGTCCCCTCCTGAAGAAACCCTCCCTGGATCCCACTATTTTGAACAACTTCCAGCCAGTCTCGAATATCCCGTTTCTGGGCAAGGTGATCGAGCGGGTAGTGGCATCTCAGCTCCAGAGGGTCTTGGAGGAAGCTGATTATCTGGATCCATTCCAGTCTGGCTTCAGGCCGGGGTTCGGGACAGAGACGGCCTTGGTCGCCTTGGTGGATGACCTGCGCCGGGGACTGGACAGGGGGAGTGCGTCCCTGTTGGTCCTGCTGGACCTCTCGGTGGCTTTTGACACCATTGACCATGGTGTCCTCCTGGGTCGGTTGGCTGGGTCGGGGCTTGGAGGCACCGTTCTGAGGTGGTTCCACTCCTTCCTGGCTGATAGATCCCAGAAGGTGGTGCTGGGGGATGCTTGTTCGGCACCCTTGCCCTTGAGGTGTGGGGTGCCACAAGGGTCAATTCTATCCCCCATGCTGTTTAACATCTATATGAAGCCGCTGGGAGAGGTCATCCGGGGGTTTGGGGTAGGGTGTCATCAGTATGCGGATGACACCCAGCTCTTTCTCTCCTTTCCACCTGACTCCAAGGGGGCGGTCGATGTCCTGAATCATTGTCTGGAGGCAGTTGGGAGCTGGATGGGGGCGAACAAGCTGAAATTAAATCCTGATAAGACAGAGGTTCTTCTGGTCCAGAAGTCTACGACTCAGGTACTGGATCATCGTCCTGCTCTGAATGGGGTTGTACTCCCTCTGAAGGAGCAGGTCCGCAGCTTGGGGGTTCTCCTGGATGCGCAACTGCTCCTGGATTCCCAGGTAGCGGCTGTGGCCAGGGGGGCTTTTGCCCAGCTTCGGCTGGTGCGCCAGCTGCGACCGTACTTGGATCGTGCAGACCTGGCCACAGTGACCCATGCCCTAGTGACATCTAGACTAGATTACTGCAATGCGCTCTACGTGGGGCTGCCTTTGAAGACTGTTCGGAAACTGCAACTAGTGCAGAATGCGGTGGCCCGGGTGGTTGCTGGGGCTTGTCGGTTCGACTCAGTCGGACCGTTGCTTCGGCGGCTACACTGGCTACCGGTTCGTTTCCGGGCACAATTCAAAGTGCTAGTTTTGACTTTTAAAGCCCTTAACGGCTCGGGTCCAGGGTATTTGAGGGACTGCCTCCTTCCTTATAATCCGACCCGTACTCTGAGGTCATCAGGGGGGGCCCTGTTGACCGTGCCACCACTGGCGGAAGTGAGGGGGATGGCGGCGCGGAGTAGGGCCTTCTCGGAGGTGGCGCCCCAATTGTGGAATTCCCTCCCCTTGGAATTAAGAACGACTCCCTCTTTAGAGGCCTTTCGGCGGGGCCTTAAGACGTTGTTATTCAGGACTGCTTTTAATGTCTGACATGGCGGGCTGACCTTTTAACAAATGGTTTTAATATATGTAAATGCTGGTGACCCACTGGGGTTGTTTATTTTTAATCTTAAGTGTTTTAATTAATTTTAATGTGTTAATTGTTTTAATGTATTTATATGTATTTTACTATGTTGTTAGCCGCCTTGAGTGCCCTCGGGAGAAAGGCAGGCTACAAATTCCTAAAACAAACAAACAAACAAACAAACAAACTTTACTAATTTCGATGAGATGAAAATGAAAATAAAATCTGTTGATTGGTTTTGGTTTAGGAGAAGCAGTCCACATTGCATACATAGGTGTTGTAAGTGCCATCGGGCATTTACCAGTACATGTCTATGGAACTGTCTATTGCGGATCTCTCACAAACTGTAGCCAATTTTGCATATTGGCATATTTGTGTTCAGCACCTCAAAATCTATAAGAAACGGCTAATTTAACCTTGGAGGCATGACCTTTGTTAAAATTTGTTGTCCAGTGGGATACACTGTAACATTTTGTGGAGGGTTCCCACTTGTAATTACCAACATGAATGCAATGTATGGAATGCAAGGGCATGTTGCTCTTGCATACATTACATGTATTTTCTACAAAAGCTTCTTACCTTATCACATCTCATCAGTCCCAAGTATCTGAGCGACTTACTACTTTGAGCAATTTGGGTTGCTCCCTGATCTGTGATATCTTTGCACCATCCCACATCCACAGTCTCTATTGTCATGCTGTATCGCCCAATGGCTATCAGTGCTGTAAAATATAAGACGTACAAAGTCAGCATAGGGATAAAACAGAAATGAGAGAAGCAGTTTTTAGTTATTTCTGGAAAATGCTGTAGACATGCTTAAATTATTAAACTGAAAAAATATTACTCTCAAAATGTATGTACATACATACATATACAGTATTCATTCTGATGCCTCGCACAGAACAAATTGATGTTTCTTGCTGATGTCATTCTGATGCCTTGCATGAAACAAATTCTGATGTTTCTTGCATGGAACAAACTGATAAAAAACAATCAAATATGTAATTGTGACAAAGAAGCTGTCTTTCTAAATCACACAAGAATCCTTCTCATAAGTAAAGTTATACTTCATACGCCAGAATCTAAATATGAGTGTTTGGCTGAGGTATTAGAGACCACTAGAATATTAACAAACACACTTTCTGGAAGCCTAAAAATCAGGGATGGGGACTCAAGTGAAATGACTCGCAAGTGCGACTGAGTCACTTTTTTCCCCTGACTCGCATTCGGACTTGTGACCCACAGACTCGCACTTGGACTCGTGACCCACGGGACTCGCACTTGACTCTTACTCGTCCAAAAGCAATTCACACTGACTCATACCTGACTCGCACTCGTGGGGGTAACGACTTGCTATTTCAGAGTTGTTTTCCTTTAATGCCCGTTGTCATCAATCAGCAAGCAGGTTGGCGACGCTCACCACAACACAGGCAGGTGCAGTGGAGACCTCTGAGGAGGAGGGTGATGGGGAGGGAGGGTTTTCGAGCGGGTGGGGTGGGTCAGGGCAAACAAGCCTGGCTTGTTTTTTCCTTTCTTTTTCTCATCATCTGTTCACCATTGGCCACAACTCTGAGTGTGAGGGGAGGAGTGAAGGGAGGGGGTAGGGGGAGCAATACAGCTCCACGCGGATTTGAATGTGGACACGAGTATGCTTGTTTTTCCCAAGCTGGATAGGTGGTGACAAGACAGAGGTGAGGGTAAGGGCATAGGGGAATACAAGTGGGTGCTTCAGAAGCCTCAGAGGTCCCCCCACACCACCCCCATACACATGCACATCCCACCCCCGTGACTCAACTCATGACTCGGGATTTTTGGCCTTACTCGCACTCGACTCCCACTCATGCAAAAATGACTCACACTTGACTCGTACATGTGCACAAAAGGACTTGCACTTTACTCGTACTCGCCCAAAACCTTTTTGGCACTGACTCGCACTCATGCAAAAATGACTCGTATGCGCGACCTAGTGACTTAGATACATCCCTGCTAAAAATCACCCACAGAGAAAACTATTGCATCTTTGTTGATAATCCAGTTGAAGGTAATAGGTCCCTATAAGTTTAGATGAGGAGTTTTTTCTTGGTGGTGTTTAAGACATGAACTGAGTAAGCAGGCAGTCTGTTTTTAAAGATAGTGCTGCTTATTGTGTATTCAAATGCAAACCCTGTAAACATCAAATGAAAGCAAATGTATTTTTTCCAAAAAAGAAAAGCAAGACAGCTGTACAGTGCAATCCTTTATGTGTTTACTCAGAAGTCCTGTTGAAATCAGTAGGCTTACTCCAAGATCAGTATTAACAGGATTTCAGCCTTAAGCATATAACATAGAAAGTATGTAAATTCATTCTTTTTAAAAATTGCCCTGGCTAGCACTTTCTCAGTTCTATGGTAATAGCAACAGCACAGCAGAAATGTTGCATGTTTTGTAGATAAAAGTTCATGTAAAACTCAGGATACCTTCTCCTGGAAACAAGAAGCTAAAAGTCTCTATTAGGATCCATTATAACCAGGGTCAATGGAAAATCAGAGCCACGTGGAGGTCCGTCCCACTTTAAATAGGAAAACTTTTTATTGTTTTACATTGCATTACAGCAGTGGTTCCCAAACGTTTCTGTTCCGCGACCCACCTTGTCCTCCCAGATGGGTTGCGACGCACTGCTCTTTGTGGTGCTGGAGGCCTCTTCCGGGTCGCACCTGCAGAATGGTCCCCAGAAGCGTTGGAAAGCTACTTCTGGTTTTCACAAGCAAACCAGAAGTTGCTTACAAAAACCGGAAGTAGCTGTCTGGCGCTTCTGTGGGCCATTCTGAGGCCTGCAGAGTGGGTTGCGGGTCCGGTGCGACCTGGAAGAGGCCTCTGGAGGCTCCCAGTAAGTAATTAGGCTTCTGGAATGGCTCTGATTTGGAGCCAAATCGGTGGGAGGGCCCACCCCACGACCCACCCCGTGTGGCCTCCGTGACTCAACAAGTGGGTCACAACCCACAATGAGAAACACTGCATTACAGCATCTACAGACATGGTTCAATGAATTAATACTGTAGTATTAAACCTCTTGTCATTCTCTGATGAGTAAGAAACATAGCCTGCCTAAATGCTACTGTAATATTAAGTAGGATAAAACTCAGTTACTGTCTTGGGGCAGGATTTTTTTTTTACAGTATCATGGAGAAAATACATGTTTATCTTTGAGTGTTGGACACATTCCCCTAAAGCAGCGGTTCTCAAATAGTGGGGCGCGCCCCCCAGGGGGGGCGCGAGGCTCTGTAAAGGGGGGCTCGTTGCAATAGTTAGTGTATGCTTTGCGCCACTTAACTAGATTGTAGGAGCCTCCAGCGACGATCTACTTCACCGACGATCTCTTCCGGGGAGCAGATCGTTCCTCTGCTCCCCGGCGCGAACTCTGTAACGCGCCTAGGAGCGCTCTGCAGAGTTCACGCTGTGAATCACGCATGCGCAAGACGACGATGTTGCCAATCGTCGTCTTGCGCATGCGTGATTCACAGCGTGAACTCTGCAGAGCGCTCCTAGGCGCGTTACAGAGTTCGCGCCGGGGAGCAGAGGAACGATCTGCTCCCCGGAAGAGATCGTCGGTGAAGTAGATCGTCGCTGGAGGCTCCTACAATCTAGTTAAGTGGCGCAAAGCATACACTAACTACTGCATTAGTTATATTAGGGGGCCGCGAAATTTTTTCTTCTTCCTAGGGGGGGCATGACAGAAAAAAATTGAGAAGCACTGCCCTAAAGTGAATAGTAATACCTCCTACTACACTGTGAATATGTTTCTAGAAAACAGATTGCTATGTGAAATAGTGCTATAGAAAGCAGTGGTATCTTTCTTTCATGATGGGGGCTCAAGGTGGCATATATGGGTTTTCCTGGTGGCCACCCATCTGGACATTCTCTAGACCTAGATCTGCTTAGCTTCATCAAAGTGGTTGTTTCATGTGCCCTCAGACCATGATGTCTGATGTAGATACAACTCATTTTAGATATAAATCATAATAAGGTTAAGGTATACCATTATATATCAGATTTAGCTGTGCTGCCACTCATTTCTTAGCATCCATCCCAGTTCTAGAACAGTATGTGTCATACTGCTCAGGATTTTGAAATGACATAAAAATTCATTTATTTAAGCATAACGCGCCCTTCCCTCACAATAAATAATGGGGCACTCAAGGCGGCTGTGAAATGATTTATAGTGAAATGACAGCCCCACAAATATGAATGCATTTGTTTAAAGGCAGAGGTTCTCTAAGTGTGAGGCGCGACTCCCAAGTGCGTCATCAAAAGCAGCCAGGGGCGTAGCGTTAATCTTTTAATTAACACATATTCTTGCTTGCAAGAGAGAGAGCGAGCAAAAAGAAAGGTCCGGAAAAGCTGCCTTTTCACATCGGGTTACTCAAAGTTAATTTCAAAACACTTCAGGTTTGTTTTGCAAAGCCCGCTTATCTTATGTTAAAGAAGATTAACAAGTCGTTAAGTACTCAAGCTGAGCGAGAGAGCTGGAGACAGCGAGGTTGTCTCTCGTATGTTTGCAGATAAGGTATTTTCATTCAGGTTTCATTCAGACATTGCAATTGGCAAGTAAAGTATTTTCTTTCCGTTGAATGTTTTTAAGAAAGCAAACACAAAACAAATGCAAGAACTGCAATTGAAAATGGTGCAGAGCAGGTTCTGCTTTACATACAGTCTTTGATTTCTATGTTTAGTTTGGTTGATTAATTATTAGGATTTCTCTCCTTCTTCCTTTCTGACCCACCTCTAAGTTAGTTCCCCACTCTATTTGCTGGGACAACCCCCCCCCCCCCTGGAAACTGCCAGGCAGTATAAGAATCTGTTTTTCATCTTGCAAAGATGCTACCAAAAGGAGCTAGCTTTCTCTCTCTTTCTCTCTTGTGCAACTGGGGCTTCCCTCCCATGCTTTGATGTTTCTCTTGCCATGTATAGGACTAACACAGACGACATCAGTGCCCTCTACCCAGGCCTGCCAATGGAGGGAGGGCAGCATCCCAACCCCACCCTGCGCACTCCTGGCTTAGCTGCTGCTCAGCATAAGCATGGAAAATCCACTTTAGGGCTCATTTTGGGAATATACACATACATATACACATGCATATAAGAAAGGGTGCCTCTGAGCATGTAAAGAGTGCCTGTTTCTTCCATGCACTGTAATGGGGAGTCACGGCTAATGGTGAGGGAGGTCAAGGGAGCCGCGAGTCAAAAAAGTTTGGGAACCACTGGTTTAAAGGTAATATCACTGACACAATTTTGCAAAAAAAAAAAAAAAAAGGCAAAAATCGTTTAAATGAAAGCATTCAAATTTTTTACTTATGCATCAATCATTCATCTCATTAAAGGGTATAAAGTAATGGCTTTCTACTTATGGTGCTCGTCATTACATTTTATTTACTGTATTCATAGTTTGGTCAAGGAAATATAAAATGGCGTGTGATAACCACATACAAGCAACTGCAAGTTTTTAGTACAAGAAAAATTGAGAAATGCTTTAAGAAAGACCAGTGGGAAATAACGGATATAATAGAATGAAAATGAAGAAAGGAAACTGTAGACTCAATATTAAGAACATTGTATAACAGATCAACTGGGCAGTGGAATATTCTCCTCAAGGGAAGTGGCAAATGTCTCATTGTGCAAGTCATTTGAAATATGCCGGGACAAAACTCAGGAGATATTAAGACAGAAAAAGGCTGTAATAGAAGGTTCTGGACAAGATGATACAAAAAGCTTTCCATCTTTATTTAATGAAAAAAATGTTCACAACGCAGATCTGTATAATTTGGTCATTGATACAACGGTAAATACTAAGAGGAAAGGGGCTTTGCTTGTGGGAATGAGACCTAGAGTTGCTTGTACTAGCAGCAAGTCAGAACTGGTTTGCTACTTTCAAGCAGGTCTATGTTCTACCTGATCAATGCAGTGCAGTGCAGCAGTAACAGTACAATATTCTCATATACTGCCAAGCAGTGCTCCACTCCACCAAAATTTCAACAGCACACCAAGACTATTGAGATGATGCGGTTGTTACATTCTAGTCAGTGTACTTAAAATCTCATCAGTTTTTAAATAATCTGGATTGCTAATCAATGCACAATTTTAAATTTAAATGCATCTAGAGGAATACCGTATTTGCCGAGTATAAGACTCACTTTTATCCCCTAAGGCAAGTCTTTAAAGTAGGGGTGCGCCCTACAATCAAAGCCTAGCGTTTCCGCCTAGTGTTTTATGCAAAGCGCTTTCAAACCAAGCCTCTCAGAGTCTCTTTTCAAAGGTAAAACGGGGCTTTTCTCTCTCTCTCTCTTTTTAAACTGCAAAGCACTGTGTTTTCAAGCCTTTCCTTGCAGTTCTTAATCACTTGCTAAATGGCTGAATACCATGAGAGATCATTATCTCTCAGCAGCCTCTGGAAGCATTTGAAAAAATTAACACTTAAGTTTCAACCCCAGGACTCTGTGGAAACTAAGATATTTATTGATCTTGCAGTTTAAAAGTTGAGAGCAAGAGCTCCTGCATAGGCTTACCATATCCAAAGGGGGACAGAGTGCCTACCTTTAGGCTGCAATCCTATGCACACTTTCCTGGGAGTAAGCCCCATTGAATGCAATGGGACTTACTTCTGAGTAGATATGCATAGGATTGTGCTGTTCATTGAAATTTGGGCAGGTGCAGCTCATCATCATGGAAGGGTGCAACAAGCTACACCTGCCCAAATTCCAAAGGTTAAAAGGTAGGCACTCTGTCCCCCTTTGGATCTGGGAAGGCTACTAATACTAGAGTGCCCAGATTCAATAAGGGACAGGGTGCCTATGCCTTTAACTGTACTAAAGCTGTACTGTTCTACTAATGTGTATATTTAAGTTAAAAAAAGTTAAAAATGTATTCTTTAAAAAATAGCACCAAACTTTAAGGGTGCGACTTATAATCAGGACAGTATAATCAGTATAATCCTATACTCGGGACAATACGGTATATGCAATTGGGTAATGGTTTCTTTTTTTCCTTTAGGAGAAGAAGCAACTTTAGCTGTTAACAATTTAAGGCTTTCTGGATAGCAAAACCTGTGATGTCTGTTTGATTTTTGCATGAAGGCGATAATTTGAGTGTGGTGGATATTGGGGGCAGGAGGAGTGGTCTGGAGGTTGTGCTGTCACCCTGTCTGAAGAAGCTAAGCAGGGACAGCCTGGGATTGCTGCCTTGGAAGGGCAACCAGGAGCCACTGAAGGATCTCATGAAGGCACTTGAAAGAGCGTGGAATGTGCAGGAGTCAGCTGGCAAGAGACGGATATCTTGAGAATCCACTGAAGATGTGATTTGCGGCTGCCTGTGAAAGTTTGGAAGCGCATAGCACAGTATGAGTTTCTCCCATAGAACAATACTTGTAAAAAAAGTACTTTTTTTTTTTTAAAAAAAGTACTCCATGCGTGTTGCCTTCGCCCCACTGAATGGCTCCAAAGGCGAGGGGGCGGGGCCGCCTCGTACCGGCGAGTAATGGAGGTCAGCGTGGTGCGGAACTTAGTGTTCCACCTCACCTCCAGCGATGCCACTGAATGGTGCCGTATGGAAGTGGATCTCTTCACATATATAACTGCAGCTATGTGGAAGCTGTTCCCTGAAGTGCTATCTTGTGCAGCTGCAGTACATATTCAAATGTACCAACTGTGTGGGTGGGGCCAAATGTATGGATCTCTTATGTCTGATGGCTCCCATAAATCTGTGGGGGCACGTTAAAGGGCCTATAACACGCCTGTGTTTTGGTCCACATAAATTAGAGACTTCAGTCCACTATAACATGATGTCTTTATCCTAGGATATTGTGATGAATACTGTGATGAATCCCTTGTTTTTCTCTGATCTTTTTCAGTGTTTTGGGCAGCTTTAGCTCACCAGCAGTCATCTCTATGCCATTCAGTTGCTGGGATCAGTTTACAGATAGCTTTTGACCTTTTGTTGTAGCCACTGTTAGCCATGAGGGGGAATTCAGCTTCTCTTCCATTCAAATAGTGAGTTCCTTCCAAAAATTGGAATGTGCCTGCCAACTGGCTCACATTCCTGTCTGCTTTGCACTACTCTTACAACCAAAGCATGCTACAACAGAACTCCAGCAAATGTAGAAACTTCCAGCACACAGGAAGTCATGGTAGTTCCTTTCCAGCAGCCTGAAACCCCTCTCCGTAAGACTCAGAGGGGAGCATCCACTCACCTTCATTCAGGCAAGGAGATGTAGCTAGGAAAAATGTCTAGCTAGAATGTATCAGGTTGTCTGTTTCATTTCAGTCTGTTTTGAAAACTCCTCCCAGCCATACACGTCACTGCATGCGGGCCGCTGGGGGGTGACGCGTGCGCAAAGGGTGATGCACGTGCACCTGGCGCGTCACCCCCGTTCCGCGCGGAGGCTCCGAGGCCAGAAGAAGGCCTCGGAGCGTCTGCCCCGTCTGGCGGTCCGGGGCCTTCTGAGAAGGCCCAATGCGTCGACGCGTCATTTATTAGCTTTTCGTGCATGTGCAGACCGTTTCTGAGGGAAAAAGGGCAGCCCTTGCCCTCATAAACGGTCTGCGCATGCGCGAAAAGCTAATAAATGACGCGTCGACGCATTAGGCCTTCTCAGAAGGCCCCAGACCGGGCAGACGCTCTTAGCAGCTGGCAGCAGCAGCGGGGGCAAGCGCCACCTCAGAGCAGGTTATAGTTTAAATGTTATAGTTTAACTTGCTAAACATGAAAGAAATTTTTGCAAGACCTAATAAAGATTTTTTTTTGGGGGGGGGGAGAGCAAGAGAGATTGCAATCCATCAAATGTTTGTTGCAGCTAAATTCTATTGAAGTCAATAGGACTTAGGTGCAGCACCTAACTTTCTCTAGATACACATTCTTTTTTGATATATAGAGAAAATCAATTTTAATATCTCATGGGTGTTCTGTGTCAATTTTGTAATGATGCTCTAAGACAGGGGTTCTCAACCTTTTTCACCTGGCACGGTCAAATTTTTGAAGTACCCCCTGTGCCAATTAATTAATTTGCATTAATTAATTAAATTAATTATTGTTGTTGTTCAGTCGTTAAGTCGTGTCCGACCCTTCGTGATCCCATGAACCATATCCCGCCAGGCCTTCCTATCCTCCACTATCTTCCTGAGTTCGCTCATTTTCATGTTCGTTGCATCGGTGATGCTGTCTAACCATCTCATCCTTGGCCTTCCCCTTCTCCTTTTGCCTTCAGTCTTTCCCAGCATCAGAGTCTTCTCCAGAGAGTCCTCTCTTCGCATTAGGTGGCCAAAATATTTGAGTTTCAGCCTTAGTACCTGTCCTTAAAATTTAATCATTAAAATTACTCAGCTACACTGTTAGCCATGATTTTTTTTCAATTTTTGCCCCCCCTTTTATTTTTAAAGAAAATATCACCACAGGTCTCCCATCCAAAAACAAACCAAGGCAATTCCTTCTTAGCTTCCTTAAGAAGGCAGAGAATTACCTCAATGTGCCATAAGAGCTTCCTTCTTTAAATGGAAGAAACTATGTATTCTAAAACCCAGCATATAAATTGAACCAGCCAGTAGGAAAGCACTTAATTTGCATTCCACTTGGGAACACAGTCTGGGGGGAGAGAAGGGGTGGTTTTGTTGCAGAAGAATCTCTTATGTTCACTGTCAATGAAGTTTCTCTTTTTAGTAATAAATTAGGGACTATATAGTCAGATAACTTACTCACCCTAACTTGGATGTAAATGCTAGAAAGGGTTTTATATAGAGATTTGGCAGAGGGTATTTTTATATGGGAGTTGCGAGTCTGTGCCTTATTAGCTGTAAGTCAGCTGTGAGTCGGGAGTTTAAATTTAAAAAACCAAAAGCCGATGCCGACTCGCAGCTGATAAGACACAGCAAGCTGCGTACCCCCGCCCATTGGTTCGCGTACCCCCAGGGGTACACGTACCACATGTTTAGAACCTCTGCTCTAAGATCCAAATGATGTTATCTATCCCTCAAAGAGAATGTGTACATGGATTAAAGTGGAATACAAAAGTAACACAGAGCAATTTATATGCTTAAATAAAATTATGGAAATATAAATCTGCCTTGGGTGCCCCACTTTTATGGGAGGAAAGGTGGGATAGAAATATTTAAATGAATACAAATAAACCAATAAATCATTTAAATAAACAAATTTAAATAACAGCACAATCCTATCTACAAATCCGCCGGCGGAGCAACAGGTCTGCCGGGTGTCATAAATGTACCATAATGCACATTTTTGATACCCGGCGAGTAAGCAGTGCCGGTGGAGAGCCGGCGCCACTCTACCCGGGGCCGGAGCCACTGCTGGCAGACACAGGTAAGTCCTGCGCTGGGTGGGGGGCATGGCGAGGGCAGACTGGGGTGGAAAGGTAGGGGGCAATTGGCCAGCCAAGTCAAGGACAGGGGAGGAATCCTTGGTGGTGTGCTCCGCCATATCCTATCCCCCGTCCGGTGCACATCTGAGTGCACATTTTGCCAGCATACATCCGAGCAATAATAAATAATAACAAACCAGTATTTATATACCGTCTTTTCTTTGGTCATCGGATTTCTCCTCTGGCTTTAATTCAAAGGCGGTTTACATGGGCAGGCTTTCTAAACCCCAAGGGGTTTTTATAATAAAACAATGTTATAATCTTTTGTAGAACCCTTCATTCTAAATGGTTTCTTTCACAGTCCAGCTCTCTCTCTGGTGTCCCATTGGGCCTGCTGGGGCTCTATCTGGGGGAAGGGACAAACATCCCTCTCCCCCAAGGAGTGCTCCAGCTCCACCGGCATGGGCCCATTCCTGCCTAGGATGCTGTGGCCACCTTAGGTGCATAACCGCTGCATTCTAGACAGAATTGGGCTGTAGATCTTGAAACCTCAAAGAAGGATTTTATGGCAAATTCAAATCATAATAAAATAGAGTGGCTTTAATGGTACTGGAATACTGCAACCTGCTTTTATGGCTGAATAAAGCACCATTTACAAGGCGCAAAATAGAAACATCTTATAATGGATACTTCTCAGAGGCAAATTATTGGATGGAGTACCCAAAACTGTCAGTACCCCACTATTTTTTAAAATTTGGTATGAAACAACAAGTAGCCATAGACTCTGAAGGGGAACTTATATTTTTAAGTAGTTAAAACTTCTAAGTAGCAATTCGAGTGCTTCTGAAGGTGAAGTGATAACATATGGCAGGGCGTCGCAGCACAGTCACAGGGGCATTGTGAGATGTTCCTGGTAGCTCCTCCTACCTGTTCTTCTGGGCGCCGCCATCTTGGATCTCATAAAATCTCGCGAGATCCAAGATTGTGGCGCCCAAATCTCGCGAGAATTGGGCACCACCATCTAGGATCTCGTGAGATTTTGTGAGATCCAAGATGGCGGTGCCCAGAAGAACAGGTAGGAGGAGCTACCGGGGGAGTTGTGAGTCAGGAAGAAGAGGCTGTGGGGAGTCATGAGCCAGGTAAGCCACTGGCATATGGGGTATCCAATCCCATGTTTGCCCCATAATGCTCATGCTGTGCAGAGGAGGGGAACTTGCAGGGAAAAACTGGTGTATGTGCAGGGAAGGCTTAACACTTCCAGTGCCTGCTGATTTTCCAAAACAAATGCTCCCCACCCTGTTCTCATGTTAACTAGCAAACATGTGATCAGGAATCATATATTTGCCAACTTAACAGGTAAAGCACAAGATAATTACAAGCAATATTTTACAACTTATTGCAACTAGCTTCTCTTGTGTCTCCATTACAGGTCAGAATGAAACATAGTATAGGCATTCATCGCAACATGTCTGTACATGTTGTACAAGAAAGTCAGAACAAAGTGTAAGCTTTAATTTTAGACTTTCTTGCTTTTGATAGTGAATATCACTCCAAGCTTCAACATGAATTAACTTTAACAAAGCTTTGTGTTTGCTCATAACCTAATGTTCAGTGGCACACACACAGATTTAAATTGAGAGGCACAGCCAGTGACCACGGTATTGTACCTTGCTATTAAGTTAATTATGATTAACTAAACTTGAGTTGATCTCATTTGCTCATATAAATCAATATAAATGGATCCTTAGATTGTGCATTACTGAGGCTCTGGGAAAACTGAACAAAATTAAAAAGGGCTTCAAACTGTGAATCATCAGAAGCAGACTTAAAAAGTAATGAAGGAATTGCTTCCAGACACTCTTTTTAGAGGTTCTCATTATTAAACCTTTCGGTTTCTGTCCTAGTTAACCCAGCAGAACTATCGAAGTCATGTTGTCTATGACATGCGAAGAAGAATTAGCATCGTATTTTCAGTGGACTCATCAAGCTGCTTTCAAATAGTGACAGTTACAATACATATCCCAGCTAAGGTGTAGCTGCATAGCTACACCTTAATTGCATCTTCTGCAGAATAATAAAGCTTCTAACATTAATTAGCTGTCCTGTATAAAGAATGGGATAAAACTTCTCAGAAATAGTTGAGTGTAATCACCCCGGGAACTCTTTAAACAGTAATTAACATGATGGAAATGCAAATAAAAAATGTTGAGTCCTAAGGGTTTGAAAAAGGCTACTTTCCTCTCAAGTATTTTTCAGCACACTTCATATTTAGCAGCATAATTTCAGTCTTCAAAATATTCACTAATAAGAATCATATCCTGAGGGAACATACAGAAAAACACTTTAACATGGAAAAAATCCTCTTCAACAGAAGAGATAGCAGCAACACTGTAGTTAGAGATTTTATAATGCTTAGGACAGATATCTGACCAAACATGGTGACGAATGACAGGTCAGCAATACATGTAAATTTAAGATAGTTTATCTATTGTAGTAGCAGGAAATATAGGGATAATCATAACTAGGGATCAAGTTTAATAAACATAGTGGTTGGCACCAGGCTAGTGCTTCTACTGCTGGGAGTGCCTTTCAGAAATAGAAGCTTCCTTTGGAGGAAGCTCTTGATAGCGGAAGCGCTAGTCAGGATGCCACTCAAAGTGTACTGTTTCAATCATTTAGATTTAGAAGAACAATATCCAGTTAAAGAGATAAAGAGAGATGAATGATTTTTCATCTAAGGAGAAGTTTATAGGTTTTAACAGCCTAGTTACCCTAATCCAATAAGGGGGACCCATGCACATGAGCATACCTTCTCATCTGGACTTCAGTGAGCTGTCTGAAGGCATCTTTTAATACACATGGTGATGCGCATTACCACCAAGGCCTACCACAGTAGTACGACGTAAGTACAGATGGATTAGGACCAGTCACAGTAAAGAATATCATGCTGAAGAGAGAAGCTGCTATTCTCACAATGTTAGAAGCAAAGTTCATAAAACTAAAAGCACAATCCTATACATGTTTATTCAGAACAAAGTCCCATTGTCAGGAAAGTGTGTAAAGGATTGTAGCCTAAGGAAGGTTTTAAAGCATGATTTAGTACAATGAACCCATGGGAGAAGATACACAATTTATGGTTTTTGACGCACTCATGGGGGAGCTTGGTTCAGTCATTAAAGGTCTTCTCTTAATTATAAACTATTATCCATCTAGCTAATTTATTTTCACTGATTGTAGATCACAGTTTTCCTATGGGAGGAAAATTGGCCTTCAATTTGCCAGCTGCAGCAGTCAACTGAGTGAATTTCTATAAAGAGATTTTTGGATCACAAAGTTTAAATACTGAGTTGAGAGCAACTTAAAGATTACTTTGTTCCTTACTTTGACCTAGCAAGGTTGCACAGACCTAATCCACTGCCAAAAGATATTCAAGCTCCAAACCTTCATAGCTTCTTCAGAGAACTTGTTCCATTCCCAGTCAATTCTTATTGTCTCAACTTCGATATCACCTCTTCCTACTAGATCTTTAAATCCAGTAGTCCCACTACAGCTAGTTCATTGTGGCTAAATTCCATCTGATGTATGTTGGTTGTGATTAAGTTGTCCCATTGGTTTCTGGGGGACTTAGTCATGACTAACTAGACAGAAGTTAATATAATGACCCATGAAAGCACACAATGTTTAAGACTGTGCTAGGAAAGTCCTGAAAGATAAGGGCCTAACATACAGTTGCTCTAATGAGGCCTACTATTGGAACTGGCCTGGGGGCCCACAGCAGCTCTGCCAAATACTTTGTTTACTACACTTTTGGTTCCTGTTATATGCCACTTCCAGATGCCTACAAACTTCCTGGTTTTATCTACCCTATTAAAGCATTGTTAGCCATCTGTCAGTACGATTGCAAGAACACACCAGTGTTAACGTAGAGGCTGCTAAGTGCCTTCAGCACTTGCCCCCAACCCTTGCTGTCCTAGCACAGCATGTGAAACAATGGACCCAGAGCCAACTTTGTTCCTTCTTTGCAGCTAAAGATCTTCCACTCTGATTCCTCAATGGGCCTTCACCAGCCTGTATAGACCGGTTCCCTTTCTCTCAATCTCTGCCCTCCTGATTGCTTCCTTTCTTTACAAATTTTTCTTCCTATAGCAAGGCTTTCACCTTTTTGGCTTCAAGGCTTTCACAGACACAGGTCACAGCAGGAGTTATTGGGAAATGTAGTCCCTAACCTAAATAATCCTTGTTACATGAGTAATTTTTTTTTTGGGGGGGGGGATAAATGCATTTTCTGACCTCCGAAAACCTGGGAGTAACTGGCGATGACGTCATCGCCAGTCGCTTCCGGTGGTACACAGCAGGACAGCGGCACCAAAGGTGGTACTCAGCTGCGAAGGGGTTGAGAACCCCTGGACTATGTTCATATGCTACTCCCATTTATTTCAAATGGGCATATGGAGAACTTACTAGTGAATTGTGCCCATAGTGATTAAATGCAAATGCTGTACTGTACATATATGAAAGCCCTGAAATTAATGCAGGGTGTTATTGCATCTAAGTGTTTATGAAAACACACAACTAACTGATGCAGTTGAAAGCTTTGTTCATCTGTACAAGGAACAAACAGTCAAGAAGGTTGGTGGAGTTACCACTTTAAACTTAACATTTATGTATTGGTTTGCTTCAGTAGTTCTTTTCTCCCCCAAGGAGCTATAAAAGTAATTATTTTTTCTCCATCCCATTCTCTGAAGTTTCAGTGAACATTGCTCACCGAAAGCAACTGCCTTGGTCCAGATAATTTTCAACACTGAGTGCACTTTTGTGCATGTAGTGTAAAAATAATTTTGATCTTGTGATAGATCAATACTTTTTGTTGTCTCAAGCTGTGAGCATTGCTTTTATTCTGGACATTTCTTCTATAGTAACATATTGTCGGAATTATGTGAGCTTTCACTGTGTTTTACTTTAGTGCTGCGTGTCTCCTTTAGCCTTCCATCATATCTATACATTCAGATATATTTTAATCTCAAATAGTATCCATGTCACTTTTGTCTTGACTGGTTCTATACTGTGCTACCACGATTTTACTGCTTCCTTTGGTCCTCACATATTGGGAGCTTAAGAGCTGGTTATTTTGGAAAACCTATTAACTAATAATTGCAGGGAATGTTAGATAACTGGGAACTCCAAATCCTTCTGTAAAGCAGATAACTTCAGATAAGAACACGGTAATCTAACTACATCATATCAATCGTCCACTTAGCTCAACATCTTGTCTATCAAAAAAGACAGCACTGGATGTGAGAAGCGTATATCAAATTGCATTCTCTCTGTCCCCTTGCTCCTTTTCATAATCTCTTAATAGCTTTTCCGGTTGTGCGCATACCTTGGAATCTATGCTAAAAGGAAGATAAACAAATGACAAGATATTTAAGGGTCAACTCATTAACCACTACCAAATGTATTCCTAAAGAGTATAAAATATAGATTGTTCTTTCTGAATTTTTAGGAAGAGTATAGTTGCCCCTCTGTATCTGTGGGGGTTCTGTTCCCAGAACTCCCATGGATACAAAAAGCTATGTTAAATGAAATCTGTGGTGGGGGGTTGTGCTGCTGCAGTACCAGTGACGTAGGAAGGGGAGTGGTGGGCGGGGCGGTACGCCCCA
The DNA here is from genome assembly GCA_026170595.1 of Plestiodon gilberti rubricaudatus. NCBI lineage: Eukaryota > Metazoa > Chordata > Lepidosauria > Squamata > Scincidae > Plestiodon > Plestiodon gilberti. The sequence continues at coordinate 48,248,454 of JANXHW010000002.1, forward strand.
GGTAGCAAGCGGGAGGGGGCAGCTTACCAGAGGAGGGGGCTAGAAGATGGCGGTGGGGGTGAGAAAATGGCAGGGGGGGGACGGAGAATGTGGTGGTGGTGGCAGTGATCCAGGCTGTGGTGGCAGCGAAGGCGGCGGAACAGGTCAGAGGGAGCTGTGGAAGGTGTCCGTCGCCTCTCTGCAATGTTTGTTTTGGTCCCCACTCGCCCACCCGACCCCCGAGTGATTTTGGTCCAGCTTGCATCACTCAGGGAGGGGCGAGTGACATCAGCCATTACATGGAGGGGCAACTGGCGCGAAGCTAGCTACGCTGCTGTGTAGTACCTTATGTAGACATGCACTAAAATTGAGTGGAGGGAGAGTTAGAACGGACAAAAGAAAATATTCCTTTACCCAGCGTGTAATTCATCTCTGGAACTCCTTGCCACAGGATGTGGTGATGGCACCTGGCCTAGATGCCTTTAAAAGGGGTTTGGACAGATTCATGGAGGAAAAGACCATCACAGGTTACAAGCCATAAGCAACCTCCTGGTTTTAGAAGTAGGTTTTCTCCGTGCCAGGAGTAGGGGAGTGGCAGCAGGAAACAGGTTATCTTGTTGGCTGTGTGCTCCGAGGCATCTGGTGGGGCCACTGTGTGATACAGGAAGCTGGACTAGATGGGCCTTTGGCCTGATCCAGCAGATTATGTTCTTATGTAGAAGCTGCACGGGCCTACGGCCCACTTCTCCGGCTGCCCCGCATTCCGTAAATACCACAGCAGGCTTAGAGCACTTGAAAAACATGACCGAAAACAACTTCTGGTCGTGTGTGGGAGGTCTTCTGAGGCACACACCTCAGTACACATAGCACAGTGCACGCCTCAAAAGACCTCCACATGCGACCAGAAGTAGTTTCCGGTTGCATTTTTCAAGTGTTCGAAGCCTGTTGTGCTATTTACGGAGCATGGGGCAACTGGAGAAGTGGGCTGCGCAGCTTCTACACAAGGTACTGCTGTGCCCCCACCTCGGATTTCATTTAATGTGGTTTTGGTATCCATGGGGGTTCTGGGAATGGAAGTCCTGCAGATACAGAGATTCCCCACTGTGAACTGGAGCCACATGAGTCCAATCCCTGGGTGGCTAATCCACAGATAAGGAGGGCCGACTATATTGCTAAACGATTTCTACATGTCTTTTTTGAGAACTCTGCATTTAAACTGAGATTCTGCAATTATTCCAGTACAGTGGGCTCTCGCTATCTGTGGGGGATTCGTTCCGGACCTCCCTGTGAATAGCGAGAATCCGCAGATGCTGGAGTCAAACATCCAATGGCATATTTACTCATTGCGGTGGCCTCCGGAGTCCCGTTCCATGTTGGTGCCGGCCTGGAAAGGCCTGCAGAAACCTCTGTAAGCCTCTCTGATGGGATTTAAAGTGACTTCTGATCAAATCGGAAGTCACTTTAAATCGTGCGGAGAGACTTACAGAGGCCTGTAGAGGACTCTGCAGGCCTTTCCAGCCTGGCATTGATGTGGAACGGGCCTCCGGTGGCCTCTGCAGTGAGTAAGTGGGCCATTGGGTGCTGGCCCAACAGAATAAGCATCCTATTATTCATGGGCTGCTTCTGCAGATACTGGGATCCGCGGAAGCAGAATTTGTGAACAACAGGGCCCCACTGTATCTTCAAAAAATAGTACATATAAAGCAGGGGTGGGGAACCGGTGGCCCGCGGTCCGGATCCGGCCCCAGGAGCGATCCGGTCCGGCCCGCGCGAGACCGGACCCGAATCAATCAGGTCCGGCCCACGCGAGCAGACCGGAGGCTCCGCCAGCCCCACCGGCCCCCCTGCGCGCTCACCTCGGCGCGACTTTCGAATCCAGCTGCTTCTCCGTGCAGAAGCAGCCGGATTCCAAAGGAGACCCGCCGAGGGGAGAGCGCGCGGCACACTCACCTCGCGCGACTCCTTTGGAACCCGGCTACAGCCGAACTCCAAAGGAGACCCGCCGAGGGGAGAGCGTGCGGCGTGCTCACCTCACGCGACTCCTTTGGAGCCCGGCTGTTTCTGCGCATGAGCAGAAACAGCCGGGTTCAAAAGGAGTCGCGCGAGCAGCGCGCGTGGGGCCGGCGGCCGCCTGAAAAAGGTAAGGAGAGGGGGGGAGGTAAAAGCGGGGGGGAGGTAAAAGCAGGGGGCGGTGGATGGGCGTGCGCCCCAAGGGTAACTATTTCCGATGGAGGGGCACATGGCCCTCCATCAGAATTAGGTTCCCCATCCTTGATATAAAGGCAGCTCTTGATTAACGTGGTCTTAATTTGCCTATTTTCAAAATAGTGCAATTTGTGAATTAATTCTGGAAGTCTAATTTACACTAAGTGCAAAAGTTGGCTTGAAACTCAACATTAATAAGACTAAGATCATGGCATCTGGTCCCATCAATTCCTGGCAAATAGAAGGGGCAGAAATGGAAGCAGTAACAGATTTACTTTTTTGGGTTCCAAGATCACTGCAGACGGAGACAGCAGCCATGAAATTAAAAGACGCTTACTCCTTGGAAGGAAAGCTATGGCAAACGTAAACAGCATAATAAAAAGCGGAGATATCACCATGCCAACAAAAGTTCGTATAGTCAGGGCGATGGTGTTCCCAGTAGCAATGTATGGTTGCAAGAGTTGGACCATAAGGCAGGCTGAGCGCCGAAGAATAGATACTTTCGAACTGTGGTGCTGGAGAAGACTCCTGAGAGTCCCTTGGACTGCTAGGAGATCAAATCAGTCAATCCTAAATGAAATCAACCTGTTCCCTGGAAGGACAGGTACTGAGGCTGAAGCTCAAATATTTTGGCCACCTAATGCGAAGAGAGGACGCTCTGGAGAAGACTCTGATGCTGGGAAAGATTGAAGGCAAAAGGAGAAGGGGAAGGCCAAGGATGAGATGGTTAGACAGCATCACCGATGCAACGAACATGAAAATGAGCGAACTCAGGAAGATAGTGGAGGACAGGAAGGCCTGGCGGGATATGGCAACTTTTGAAATAACTTGGTCAATTAGTTGCTAATTAGTTGCTAACGAGCAACCATGTTAGATGCTGGCAACATCCTCTGTGTGTGTGTGTGTGTGTGTGTGTGTGTGTGTGTGTGTGTGTGTGTGTGTGTGTGTGTGTGTGTGTGCGGTCTCCTATAAAGCCAGAAGATAAATAATAGAATAAGAAAATGCGTTCACAGAGCTGCCACTTACCAATTTCATCAGAGAGGTGATACAAGATCCTGTTAAGAGTTACATGCTAGCTTTTCCAAAATGGTTGTATTCTCCTCTTCTTTCCGAAACAAAGAAAGGTGGCAGCAGCAGTGGGAGATTGTGCTCCCTTCCCAGCACAGTCTTAGGAGTAATAGTCAGTCACTGCTCTCACTGGTTTGAAATGCCCCTTCCTTTCTTTGGGTGCTCTCCCCAGTCACTGCAGGAGTGAAGGAATGTGTAGCCAAGGCAAGAGGCTGGGGGCAATTGCCCTCCCCTCCAGAACTGGCTTCCCTTCAACCAGAGGAGTTTTACACTTCGTTCTGTGCCATTAATAAACGTACTGCTCTTCAGTGATTAAAGGTTGAAGCATACCGGCCGCGTTCTGTGTGCGTGTAGCCCGTTGCGGCCGGCTGCGTCTGTGTTCCTTCCGGCCGGAGGCGAGTCCCACTGAACGCCGAGAGCCGCAGAGAGGTCCATTTGCGTTTGACGCTTCCCCTGGAGAATTCTCAACTTTGGCTGCGTTTCTCGCAGAACGCGGCCGGTGTGCTTCAGCCTTAAATCCCAGAGCACCACTGTCACCTGCTGTACAGTAGTTATTTTCTCTAAAATAAATACACTTGCTCTAAGAACTGCTTTTCCCAGCAACATACTAAGAATTCAGTCTCCATGTTATCAAAGGTACATCACTAAGTCATGTCCTTTTTTTCCTCTTAAGAATTAATTTAGTTTTCAGTGGCTTCCCATTGTGTCTTGTCAAGCTTTCTCTCTTCTTCAGATGATGAACAGTACATAAACCTTGTAAAAGTCAACAAGAGATGTCTGAAAGCAGAATACAACTTTAAGGATAACGTTTATATTTTTTCTTGGAGAAATACTTGATGAAATGTGTTGTCCTTTGCTTAAGAACGCAAAAGCATCAAATATAATTTAAACAAAATAGTAATTAAAAATAATACTTTAGTTTTCAGTAGCTTCAGTGGAAGTTCAGATGAATCACCATATTTTGAATCAAAATATGGTGATTCATCTGAACTTCCACTGAAGCTACTTTGGTGTGTGGAATGTTTGCAGATCTAAAAAGTATAATTTGACTTTTCAATCAAGATATAGTACGTTATCAAAATTTTTGATAACGTACTATATCTTGATTGAAAAGTCAAATTATACTTTTTAGATCTGCAAACATTCCACACACCAAAGTCTCAAATGCATGCTGTTGTAAAAAAGTTATTATAGTGTGAAATCCTCTGAAAGAAGTGCCTAAAATAAGCTATAAAACCTGTTGAAGAAATAAATTTAGTGTTCACTAAGGATGAGCGTTTAAAAGGTCTCCACAGCAAAGTTGAATATTTTACTGCAACTTTAGAGTAGTGGATGTTTCTGCATAGTTCCACCAGGAGCTTTCTAAGTTCAGTATGATGGAATTACTCCCACAAGAAGCCCTCTTGTTTCCACCTGATTCCAGTCTAAATTTTGCACACTGACTCTGTTCCTCTCCCAAGACTACATTTATACTGTCTATAAATGTAGAGAGGAAGTTCAGATGAATCACCATATTTATCTATTCAGCAGTTTGTAAAATGTTGCTCCTGGGATTATAAACTATTCAACTAACAAATCCATTAAATATGCTACAGAAAGTCTATTAGACTCGGAGACAATGTTTGAATGCATCTTTTCACTGTGTAGCAAGATCCATATATTTTGGAATTATGCCAAATATACATTATTGATTTAAAGTACCATATATGCATGGTGTAAAATGATTTTTCTCCAAGAATAGTTAGCAGCAGTCAGTGTGCCTTAATATGAGACAGCATGATAAAAATAAGGATTGCTCTTATAAGCAGTTAACAAAAGACATAAAATAGCAGACAGATAAAATAGCTAAACTACAGTTACAGAGGCACACCAGATCCTATCCCCTCATTTCGCAGCCTCCCTGCCCCTTTCTTCTCCTTGGACTTGCACCAGCTACAGAGCTGGTGCAGGTCTGAGGAGACCCAATGCAGAGCTGGAGGTTTAATGGGAAATTATTCTCCTTTCCCCTCCAAAGCCTCCCGAGCCACCCACCCTGCTGGATACAGCGTTCCAGTTTTCGGTGTGGCTGCATTGGTGGGGGGGGGGGAGAGGATAGGATTGGGCCCTTAATTATGTTTAGTTGTCAGTTTAAGTTTCCATTCCTTCTTCGGCAATCTGATTTCTTCCTTTGTCTTACAATATATATTATGCTGCGGATATCCAGCACTGTCTTCCCTCTTTCTCCCCTTCTGTTCTTACTAATATTTCCAGTTCTTTTACAGCAATGTCTACCTGGATGTCAGATCATTATCTCAAACTTACTATACAGAAATTGTAATTTATTATGTTTCTCCCTTCACTTTTGCATTTTTCTCTTTTAACTGACATCTGCCTTCAATGTTCTCAAAAAGTTTAAAGTTTGGGTATTATCTTTGAGCCGTCTTTTTGTGTGTGGGGCATACATTTCTACTTCTAGATAAGGTACATCAGTTCTTTCTCTCTAACAGTTCCAAAATTCATTCCTTTTAGTCTTTTGATTCTACGAAAAATCTTATTCAGACCCTCAATTATATCTCATGTACTGTTTTGCTCATTGGTCTTCTTGTCTCTTGGCTTAAAAGTAATACTTCTCCTTCCAACTCTCCTATTTTAATTTTTCTTTCTTCATGCTTTACTCATGCTCCATCTATTTTATGTTTCCCTTCACTGGCTTCCTCTCTTGTTTGCTATGAAGCTCAAATGTCTTCTTTTAACATTTTTAAAAGAAACACTTTTAACTAAAGTCTCTTCATGATCTTGACCCTTCTTATCTATCATAAGAACACAAGAAAAACCCTACTGGATCAGGCCAAATGTCCATCTAGTCCAGTACCCTGCTTCTCACACAGTGCTGCACCAGCTGCCTCTGGGAGGCACACAAGCAATAAAGACAGACATACTTCTCTACCTCTATTGTTCCCTGCAACTGGAATTCAGCAGTATACAGTCGTTGAACATGGAAGTAGCACATAGCCAGAATGACTCGTGTCCATTGATAGACTTGTCCTCCATGACTGTTTCCAATCCCCTTTTAAAGTGATCCAAGCCAGTGGCCATTACCATATTCTGTGCCAACAAATTCCACAGACTAATTATGCCCTGTGTGAAGTATCAACTCCTTTGGTCCATCTTAAATCTTTCACCAATCAGTTTCATTGGATGACCCTGGTTGAATATTATGAGGGAGAAAAAATTATCTCCATACCATACATAGTTTTGTAAGTCTCAATTATGTTGTCCCTCCCGCAATCACTTTTTTCCAACCTAAAAAAAGTCTCAAATATTGTAGCCTACCGTAGCCTATCTTTGTTGCTTTCTCTCTATTATCCTCTTCAATCTCCCTGTTCATCAAACACTAAGCTTCTAATTAAAGTCCCACTCCCATGCGCTATTTTTCATCTCCATACTTTCTCTCTTGTGGCTCTGTATGTGTGGAACTCTCTCTTTTTAAATATTCCTCTTTGTCTCCTCTTCAGAAATTATTAAAATCTCATATTTTCTCTTTTGCTTTTCTCTCTTGATATTCTATCTGACTCTTCCTATTCCTAGCTCAATTATTGCATCCTTTAACTCTTTCCCTTTTATGCATTCTCTTTCAGCTCCTGCAAAGTTGCCTCTTTCCTTCCAACATCCCTATATTTTTGTATCATGTTTTTTAAAGTCTATGGGTAGGCACCTATAATACATTAGGCAGTTTTATAAATGATGATGATCTGAAATTGAATATTTCTGTGACGTAACATGTGTTCTGAGATGATGCACTCCTCCCCTTTTTTCTAAGCTCCTTTTCCTCCTGCCTTCCAGATCACTGGGCAGCTCAGCCATATGCTAGAACAGGGGTGTCAAACATAGCTAATAGCCATTCTTGTCATTACAACCTTTAAAAAATAAGAACAAATATTGTGGCCGCACCATCATTTAATAGTCCAGATTAAGGGGCTATATTTACAAAATTTCAAAGGACCATCTTCAGACACATGCATTTGTGAGAACATAACATACTATGCACTGCCAATATATTTCCCTAACCATACTGGAAGTTGTTGCAGCATGTAATACACCGCAGAGTAATATGCCTTCTTTGAGACATAATCAAGTTGCTGATCAAGTTCTTTATGACTGATCAAGATTTGCATATTTTTCTTCTGTCATTTGCAGCTGAGTTCCTAGATGAGAACAAAGTGGTTATACACGGGCATCACCTGCTTAATGACGTCACTTCCGATCTTCAGCAGGTGCCATGAATGCTATTCAGTCCACTGTATGAAATGAGTTGACACCCCTGTTCTATCCACTCTATCTATCCCATGTATAATTTTATGTCTCAGGTGCCTTCTTTCTAGACCAGAGGTTCTCAACCAGTGGTACACGTACCACCAGTGATACGTTTGGGTATCTCCTGCAACAAAAACTGGACCGAAAACCCAGAAGTGATGTCATTGCCGCTTACTTCCAGTGGTACTTGGTGCGGCAGCCATGTAAGTAGTATGCCGTGTCAAGTACGTTGAGAACCTCTGTTTTAGACTGAAGAGCTCCAAACGTTGTAGCCTTTCCTCATAAGGGAGATGCCTCAGCCCACTAATCATTTTGGTCACTCTCTCCTGTGCCTTTTCCAGTGACACTATTTATTTATTTATATATTGCCTTTTCTATATAGACTCATGGCAGTTTACATAGGCAGGCAATTCCAAACCCCATTTTTTCAAATGGAGTTTTTACAAGTATTGTTCTATGAGAGCATAGAGCCTTCAATTCTCAGATCTTTTCTTTCAAAGTACAGCCACGTCTTGGCTGTGCTTCTGCCTTCCGAGCTTTCCGCAGCAGCTGCAGGTCTTCCTCGGTCAGTTCTCAAGATGTTATCCATCTTGCCAGCTGATTCCTACATATTTCACACACTCCACACTCTCAATGCTTTAGCAAGATCTGTCAGTGGCAGCGGTCCCCCATCCAAGCGATGACCAGGGCTGAACTTGCTTAGCTTTCTTCAGGCAGGACAACAGCTCAACCTCCAGGCCCTATGTCCTTTCTGAGATGGAGCAACCAGAACCAGACACAATACTCAGATGTCACCTTGCCACTGATTTGTACAATGGCAGAATAATATTGGCCATCTTATTCTAAAACCCTTTTTTAATCATCCTGAGCATGGAATTAGCTTTCACAACTGCTGCGCACTGGGTCATATCCATATTAACTTTCATCAAGTTGTTCACCCACCCCGAGAGCTCTTTCCTGATCCATCTCAGGCAGCTCAGAACCCATCAGTGTATATGGGAATCTTTGATTATCTTGCCCCAGTGTGCATCAATTTACATTTACTTACATTGAGGCACACATGCCATTTTGCTGCCAAATCCCCCAGTTTGGAGAGATCCTTCTGGAGCACTTCACAATTCAATCTAGACTTCACCACCTGGAAAAGTTTAGTGTCATCCACAAACTTGGTCACCTCACTGTTTATCCCCAAATCCAGTTCATTTATGAACAAATTGAAAAGCACTGGTCCTAAGACTGATCCCTTGGGCACATCACTTTTTACCTCCCCCCAATGTGAAAACTGCCCATTTACACCCACTCTGTTTCCTGTTCTTCAATCACTTCCTAATCCATAAGAGGACCTGCCATCTTATTACCTGACAGTTGAATTTTCTCAGGAGCCTTCGGTTAAGCCTCAGCTTGTGTGCCCATATCCAGCTCATTATCAATTCCAAGCACAGGTTCAGAGCCTCAGTGGCCATGGGGTCAGGGACCCAAGGGACCCACGTACCACCAACACTAGTGGTATATGAACCACCACTTAAGAACCCCTGATCTACGTGCCTCCTGGGACAAGAACTACTTGCTCTACTGTTGTGGCTGCATTGGCAACGGGGGAGGGGGATAGGATTGGGCTCTCAATCAGTTGATCAATCAATATTTATCCCTGAGGTTTTTGCCAATATTTAGTTTCAGTATACAATTCCTATGGGATGCCTACAAAGTCTTCAACTTTATCTAATACAAATTTATACAATGCTATCAGCCACAAACCCACAATTGCTTCTTTTAAAGTATGGTTATTAGAGAGTCGTCATCCCCACCCAGGACAGAATTTGTAAACTGGACAAATCTGGATCATTAGAGGAGTAATAATTTGCATTTTCAGAACCTAATATGGCTGTTAAGGCAATAATGTTTGTCCACTGGTGGTCCAGCAGTGTGTCGCCTTGTGTGAGAAGTATTCCAATAAATAACAGAAGAGGTTGTAGCTTAGCATTATTATTGTCCAATGTGACAACAGCTTGCTTGAGAGATGAATGAGACTATGCTATTGATAAGGTCATAATCGATCTGAAGCAGCATTTTTAAATTAGCAAAACGTTGCAGCACTTTAGTAGGTGTCAACAAATCCCTCCTTGTGAAATATGTCCTGACCAGTAGGAAAACTATTATTTATTATTTTAAATAAAATTCTATTTCAATGGATATGTTGCCATTCAATTTGTAATTATAGCTGAGCATTTCTTGTTTTTGTTTACTAGAAATTATTTTCATGTTTTGTTTTGAATTCCAAATTCTTTTCTAAACAAAACTATCAAATCTCCAAGCTCCAAGACTAGGCATATTAGCAAATATGTCAGCAAGCAATATTAATTATATTATAATAATAAAAACTGCTTAGATGACTGATGAATCAAGCAAAGATAAAATGGAGAAGAAATGCCACTATTTTATCATCTAAACCCAATGTTCATTCATAAGGATTTTCAGTTAAGCAAATGAGTTTAGCTGCAACTAAATAGCCATGCTTCCTGCTGACTTTACAGCACTTGATACCAACAGTATCTAATGTTATGACCAGTATGATAATGATGTTTACATGAAAGGATTATGGAAAAACCTGCTCCTTATGAGTGAATAAGAAACAAAGTAAAAAGGATCTTGAATCTTTCAATGCAAATGCAGTCTTTTATAGACTTTAGAAAGAAAATCCCTCTGAAATGCTTTTTCTGCAGATAAGTTAGTGCTTCTTTAGTTTCCTTTAAAAATTGGTTTTTGAACACTGAAATACCAATTGCCAAGGTCATGCAGTGTCCCAATTTCTGACTCAACTTAGAAAACTTCTAGGAAGCAAATGGCTCAGCTCTTTGACAGATCAACTATCCAAAATCTTTTGTGCACAACAGATCTTAAAAACTCACACACAAAAGTATTTACATAACAAAGCCAGTTCTAACTTTAAATTGTCTTCTCTATATTGTATTTGAAAAAGTCTCTTGTTGATACTGAAATATTTCAGGTATATATCTTGGAATTTGTCAGGTGTGCAGCACAAACCTATACATGCTCAAATGGAAGTAAGATCCTAAGGGCTGTATCCTAACTTTCTCTTCTAAAAGCAGAAGGCACTTCCATTCATGCAAGAGGGAAGGAAGCAAAAATAATTGATCTTCCAACAATTCCAGAGTCCTCTACACCCCACAGATTCCCATTCTGGAGGATCTATCAATCCTCCAGATTAGTTTTTTAGGAGCATGGTCGGGCCAAGTTCACTTTCATGTGCACTCCTCAGGATACAACCCAATATCTTCAGCTAAAACTTAGCCACTGTGCACAGAACTGCAAGTATCAAGAAAGATCAAAGACTGAGCCACTAAAAAGTTGAATCATCCTTATCTATTAAAATACAGGGTCAATTCAGTTCAAGTTTTTCCTTAAGCAACAACAAGCTTAGATTTAAATGTTATTTTATGCTACTTAAGTGAAAATGCTACAAGGAACTCTAAGCCACGCTCAGCATGACAGAAGTATACTTCTAGTATTTGGTACCTTTCTAGTCCTGCCCATTTCACCCATGGATGCATATCTTTAGTCTTGGAAAAGTCTGACTATAGTTTCTTCATCTTTATAAAATCTTAAATGGAGGGGTTGTAGCTCAGTAGCGGAGCACAAGACTTGCATTTAGAAGGTCCCAGGTTCAATCCTCATCAGCCACAGGTAGGACAGAGAAAATTTCTCATTTGAAATCCTGGAGAGCCGCTCCCGCTGCCTGTCCGTATCAACAATACTGCCCTAGATGGACTAATAGTCTGAATTGGTATAAGGCAGTTCTCTGCATTTCTTATTTCTGTAAGGTGTCAATTTTAGAAAATAGAATAAACTTCATTCTGGCAATCTAATAGCCTTTCATCCAGATAGGAGTCACCAAACTAGTCTGTAATAATGTTCTTAAATACTAGATTATTCAGGTAACAGAAATCATGTAAATTGCCAATACCGAAGATCTGTTGAGCTCTTAAGCAATGCTACATAGAAAATCTTGTAAGAATGACTAGAAACAAACCTCTCTAAGAAAAGTTTGCAATTAGTGGGAATTTGCAATAGTAACAGCCCAATTCTGTATAGCAGAACGCAGTGGCGCACATATGGTGCCCGCCGCATCCTGAGCAGGATTGGCCATGCCCCGGCGCAGCTGGTGGCCTCTTCAGGGTAAAGGGACATTTGTCTCTTTACCATGAGTAACATGTCAGTCGCCACGATGGGTCTCCTCAAATTTTGTTGTTGTTGTTCATAAATTTGAGAGGCCCGTGTGTACTATAAGGCCCGGGAAGGGGGATAGGATTCGACAGAGGAGGCCGCTGCTGATCCTTCCTGGGCCCAATCCACCAACCTCCTCTCCCGGAATGCCCCTGTTCTGCCCTCCCCCACCCCGCCGTGGGGCCTTACATCTCTGCTGCGACGCTGCTCTGTTCTATGACACCAGAGAAGCGGCGCAAGCCTCTCCGCCAGCACTGCTTACACTCTGGGTGCCACGAACATGCCTTATGGCACATTCGCTACACCCTAGACCGGCGGATCAGTTGCTCCGCCTGTCTTAGGCTAGATAGGATAACGCCATAATAATGCTAACGTTATTGAATAACGTTAACGGAAGTAGCGTTATAAGCTCAACGCTAATACAGGTTGATTACCCCTTATCTGGACATCTGAAATCAGACTATTCCAAAATCCAGACATTTTGGGGACTATGACTTTTTGTTAAAAAAAAAACACTTTTTTCCAGCATCTGGCTGGCAATAGCACAAGACATGCTGGGGCACAAAATTATCAAAATATTGTTTAAAGTTACCTTCAGGTGTATGACAAATGAATTTCGTGTTTAGACTTGGGTCCCATCCCCAAGATCTCATATTTATACAAATACAGTTGGACCTCGCTATCCGCGGGGGATCCGTTCCGGACCCCTCCCCCGATAGCAAGGATTCGCATATACCGAGGGCCACTGTAAAAGTGTAAACAAAAAGAAAAACGGGGGGGGGGAGTGTTTTTTTTAAACCTTTTAGAGTGAAACCGCTATGTCCACTTGCTGTAAACATGCTGAAACTGCGCTCTGGAAGCCTCTTCCAGGTTGCATGACTCCCCTCTCCCTCAATAGCTCCAGAATGCTTTGCAAAGAATTCTGGGGCGATCTTGGGAGAGGGGAGTCATGCAACCTGGAAGAGGTTTCCAGAGTGCAATTTCAGCATGTTTACAGCAAGAACACACAGCGGTTTCACTCTAAAAGGTTAAAAAAAATGCCCTGTTTTTTTGCTTTTTTTACATGTTTTACAGTGGACCCTTGTGGGTCCGGGATCCACATTGAGACAAATCCGCAGATCCAAAACCCGCAGTTAGAAAGGGTCCATTGTATTCCAAAATCCAGACAAATCCGAAATCCAGACAACTTCCCGTCCCAAGCTGTCTGGATAAGGGATACTCAACCTGTACATGCTATGGTAGTCACTCTGCTCTAAAAAAATGCTACATGAGAGTCTATACACCTAGAAGAAAACACATGGGTGTTGCTCTACATAAAGCTCTTGAAAAAATGCCATGAAGAATGTTCATTAAAAACAAAATATTTTAGCATAGTGAGGGTGCTGTGTAAATTTCAATTAGTAACAGAGCCAATGAACACTGTTAACTAGAGTCGACACTACAGGCCTTCAAAGTGCAAGAAATTAAACAAAGAGATAATACAATTAAAATTCACAAGCCACCAAATTCATTAACTTCACTATGGCAACATTAACTCAGGTATATGGTATGCTATGTATATTTTATGAGAGCCTTTAATAATAGACAGCAACATGTACTTAGTGGTTACAAGATAGATATATAAATAAACTGAATAAAAACATTGTTTATGAGAAGCCTGACCTGGTTAACCTTCCTTGAGAATTTTCTCTTTCTTGTTCTCACTTGTTTTATAAGACAAGTGCCTGAGGTTAGAATTAATCTTTCTCTATGGGCATGCTATTCTGTTACTGTCCGTTTCAGCATTCTCAGCGTCTCCCTATGAAACATCTATTAATAGTCAGCAACACAGGCACAACCAGTCTCCACAGCATCACATCTTGCATAGGAATTCATGTATTTCCAAGTATGCAAGCACAAGTCAAATTCTGTGTGGTCTCTTGGGTTTACTTTGATATTGGCATGTGGGGAAGGGAAATAAAGAGCAACACACTCCTGCTGTACACTGAACGAAGCTCAATGTACGCAGGACTGCAGTAAGTATTCCTATACCCAGGCGTCAATAATCCCACTTACCAACTTGCCTGTGGCAAGTGCCCTTTGGCCCCTGGTGAGAACGGCTCATAGCTGGCATTTTTCATGTTTGCAGTGCCTGATAAGGCAGATGATGCATAAAAGGTGTGTGTGTGGGGGGAAGTACGGTACTACGTTTTCCCCAATGTCTCTTTCATCCTCTAAAGCTAGGGCAAGGTGATTGAGCAAGTGGTGCCAAAAGTTCTTGGTGGAAGCTGATGATCTGGATCCATTTCAGTCTGGCTTCAAACCAGGGTTTGGGACGGAGAAGGCCTTGTTCACCTTGATTGATGACCTGCGTTGGGGATGTGTGTCCCTGTTAGACCTCTCGGTAGCCTTCGACCTATTGACCATGGTGTCCTTCTGGATCAGTTGGCTGGGTTGGGGCTTGGAGGCACAGTTTTGAGGTGGTTCTGCTGCTCCCTGGCTGACAGATCCCAAAAGGTGGTGCTGGGGATGTTTGCTTGGCACCCTGGCCTTTGAGATGTGGGGTGCCGCAAAGTTTGATTCTATCCCCCATGCTGTTTAACATCTATATATGAAGCCACTGGGAGAGGTCATCTGGAGATTTGGGGATGAGCTGTGAAGTGATGCCTTGGCAGAAGCGGTGTTGCTGAAAGGGCAACCCACATGAGAAATGGGCTTTCCCATATCTTGAAAATTTGATCAAGATCTGCATATTTCTCTCCTGTCATTTGCAGCTAATGAGTTCCTATATGAGAATAAAGTGCTTATTTCTGGCCACCATCTGCTTATTATTGACAGCACTTCCTGCTTAACGATGTCACTTCCGACCCTCAGCAGGCACCATAAATGCTATATTCGGCCTGCTGTGTGAAACGAGCTTGACACCCCTGCTCTAAAGCTACCTGAAAACAAAGCAAGACCCTGCCTCCCCCTTGAGCCTCAAAAAAGGACTGCAAGGCTGGAGGGGGAGGCGGGGTCTTGTTGCAAGGATTTGTAGAGAACAACAAGAGACAACAGAAAGCAAGAAATAAGCAGGCATTTCCCCCACGAGTCTGTCCTCCTTTAAAACTTCCTGCAAGTAAGTGAAGACTATGCCTCTCCCTCCTAGCCCCCTAGCATGTTTGGAGGGTTTCCAAAGAAAGGTGAATATTCATCAAAACTGAGCTGCAACTTGTTTGCACAAGAAAAGAAAGCAGGCATTTGTCTCCATCTTCCTTTTGAGAATAAGGATTTGGGAGAAATTTTGTGCATTTGTTTGGGAAAGGTTTTTTGTGTTGTTTTTTAAAGCAGACTATTTTTTATTAATAAGAATATTTCTATACTGCTTCTCAACAAAAAAGTTTATGCAGCAGTTCACAGAGAAAATCAAATAAATGTATATAACATATATAAACGTGTATATAACATATATAACATAATAAATAAATGTATACAACATATGTTATAACCCAATAACATTCTTTTCCTTGGGCAGATCTTTAGCTCCCTTCATCGTGTCATGACTGGTGAGTTGCTCCTTGTGGGGAAAGATGTACCAGTTGTACCAGTTCTCTGGTCTTTTTTATGCCCCTTTCCCTCCAAAACAGCAATCTATTAGGGCCCAGATCCTGCTGAGACTTCTAGAAGATTACCTCATCGTCATGTGGAGATCACACTATCATCATGGTGTGGAGATTACATCACCATCATGTGATTACCTCACCAGCTTGACACTCACTTTTGCCCCTTTCCTTATTTGGTCATAGCTGCTCTCAACCTTCTCAAGATGTCCTTGATCAATTAACCTTTTGCAGATCCAAGCACCTGGTTATGCAGAGGCTAGACCAGCCGCTCCTAGTCTTGCCAACCTGGTACTTTCTCTGAAGATGGTCAAGGAGAAAAACAATGGCAACTAGGATAAAGCTTTCCTGTGACAGGCTCACCATCATACCCTTACACAGAAATACCTTAATTTTAAAAATTCTTGAACATCCAGCCTGAAGAATTTTGTGCAACTTGAAAGCACACTTACTTTGTTGTTGGTCTAATATGGAGATATTATTTACTGACCCTATAAAATCCAGTTATATTTTTGTACCAAGAGCTTAGTGTCTATTTCTTCCATTGACTTCTCACCAAGTATGTAGCTTATTTACCACAAAATTGAAACGTTTTTCCAATATTCATTCCTCCGAACAACTAATTGTGACCCCTGAAGACCTCATTTTACATTAAAAAAACAAAAACACAAAACGAACTACTATTGCCTTTGCTCAAGTACACCAATCAAAACCAAGAAGACAAAAGCTTTTAAAACACATAATCTCTTCTTATATAGATTTGGTCAGGGATGACTGGCTAATTGGGGGAACACATGAAAGCACATCACTATCCAATTAGCACTTCAGTGCAATTAAATAGAAGAGGCTTTGCTATTCTGTGAGATATGGCTTTGATCTTGCAGTGAAAAACGTCCTCCTCTGGAGCTGCTATTTTGATTTTTTTCTCCATAATTAGTACTAATTGTGTGCCCAAGTCTGACCTGCCACAAACAGAGTGTTTTGCTGGATTTGACACAATGACCTTAGATCAGTGTTCCATTTTGTCTATATTGTACTTGCTTATTATATACAGCCTGAACTACTTTGCTAATTGTTAAATGCATAGTATAAAAGAATGTACAGAAGTCAGATGAAGCAATTTTACCTGAGTTTCAGCCATTGGGTAGATATTTTTGCTAGTCTGACATAAATTTATTATTTGAACAAATGTGAGAGGGGATTTAACAGAAGCAGTAAAGATCTACGCTTTTCAGACTTGACTCTACTTCCCCCTACCCCCTGAAGAACAATAAAATTTACCAACAGATCTTGACATTCTACAGACCAGGGATGTTGAGACTCCAAAGTCTACAGGCAGCATAGTATCATCATATACAGTAATCATGAGTCAAAAACATGACACCCCTCACTATCACAGCTGCTCTCCTTTCACCATGTCTTACTCCTTTTCTTCAAGGGCAGTATTTTTTTTCTACCACCAGTATTTTTTTAAATCCGGTCTGGGCTTAAATCCTCCCTTTTTTATGTTCTGTCACTAGATGAGACGGAGTATCTGGACCCTTTTCAGTCCGGCTTCAGGCTGGGCTTTGGGACAGAGACAGCCTTGGTCGCCCTGCTGGTTGATCTTCACCGAAGACTGGACAGGGGGAGTGCATCCCTTCTGGTCCTTTTGGACCTCTCAGCGGCTTTCGATACCATTGACCATGGTATACCTCTGGGTCAGCTGGCCGAGTTGGGACTTGGGGGTACTGCATTGCAGTGGTTCCGTTCCTACTTGGCTGACAGGTCCCAGATGGTGATGCTGGGAGACACCTGTTCGGCGCCCTGGACTTTACAGTTTGGGGTGCCACAGGGTTCTAATCTGTCTCCCATGCTTTTCAACATCTACATGAAACTGTTGGGGGAGATCATTCAGGGATTTGGAGTTGGGAGTCACCAATATGCTGATGACACCCAGCTCTATCTCTCCTTGCCATCACGTTCCAGGGAGGCTGTGGAAGTCCTGGAGCGTTGTCTGGAGGCGGTTGGGGTCTGGATGAGGGCCAACAGGTTGAGATTGAATCCAGAAAAGACAGAGTTCCTACTGGTCGGAAAGCCTTGATGCAAGTACTGAGTCATCTGCCCACTCTCAATGGGGTTGCACTTCCCCTGCAGAAACGGGTGTGCAGTTTGATAGTACTTCTGGATTCATAGCTCTCCCTGGAAAGCCAGGTGGTAGCAGTGGCCAGCGGTGTGTTTGCCCAGCTTTGGCTGGTGTGCCAGCTGCGGCCGTACTTGAGTCGATCGGGCCTGACCACGGTGGTCCACGCCTTAGTGACTTCAAGACTGGATGACTGTAATGTGCTCTACATGGGGCTGCCCTTGAAGACTGTTCGGAAACTGCAATTAGTGCAGAATGCGGCGGCCCGGGTGGTTGCTGGAGCTAAGTGATTTGACTGTTGAACCGCTGCTTCAGCGGCTGCACTGGCGGCCCATTTGTTTCCGGGCCCAATTCAAGGTGCTGGTAAAGCTCTTCACGGTTTGGGTCCAGGATATCTGAGGGACTGCTTTCTCCCATATATTCCAGATGACTCTTATGTCATCTGAGGGGACTCTCCTTGAGTGCCACCTCTATCTGAAGTTAGAGGAACGGCAGAACGTGGGCAAGCCTGCTCTGTTGTGGCACCACAACTGTGGAACTCCTTGCCAGCGGACATTTGGGTGATGGGTTGATGTCTGACTTTGTGTCTCAAGATGTTTTGCTCCGCTGCTTCTCTGTTCTATATTGTCACCCTCCAGTGGATTTTATTGTTTTTAATTTATTTTATGTATTGTTTCAAATTATGTATATTTTATCTTTGATGTTGTAAGCTGCCTTAGGCATTTGGCTTTGGCATGGGATAAGGCGGGGTATAATTTGAAATGTGGAATATTTCCACAATACTTCAAACTAGGATGATCTATGCACAGAACAAGTATCTGATTCTTAGTTTTGCACTCATCAACATTTGTGCGTTGAGACACAATTTGGCAACCAAGACTGAACGAATGAAGGTGGAGACACACCGCATGCATAGGTTGCGTCCAGCAGTGTCTGCGTGAAGCTCAAAAACATCGGTGTGTCTTCTCTCACACCGGAACGCATTGGAACGCCAGAGAGCTGCGTTCCAGTGCATGCTGAGCTCAACCATGTTCAACTTTTGCCGCGTTCAGCCAATGATAGGCAGTGTTTGGAGCTGTGGGAGTGGGACGAGGAACAACGCGGTAGCCAATCAGAATCGAGTCTGAAAAGACTAGATTCTGATTGGCTAAAAGAAAGCAGGGGTAGGGCAGGATTTCCGTGCGGCTTTCTTTGGTGTCCCTTGGGTGTGTTGCATTCCGGCACGTCGGCTGCTCTCGCAATGCACCGGGACGCAATGCACCCCGATGCTGTCTCCTCCTCGATACTTAGGTTTAAGCCTGAAAAACATTCATGCAGAATATAGCCAGTTATGAGAAAATTATCCTTTCTCAGTTGAAAACTACAGGTAGGCCCCCATATCCACTGATCCTCCATCCACGGTTTCAGTTATCCACAGATCGCGGGGACCCTTCGTTTCTTCCTTAAACAAACAAAAGAAGCAGCGGCTGCTTATTGCAGGCAAGTAGAACGAGACTAAAGCCTCTCTAGGACTTAATCTGTTAACTGGGCAAGAGGCACTTTTTCAATTGGTGCTCCTCTTATATTTAGCAGGGGGAGAGTAACTGCCCCCCTTTCACCCCAGCACGGTATCCTTCTGGTGGCTGTTGCTGGTGGTGTTCAGCATCTTTTTCAGATTGTGAGCCCTTTTGGGACATGGAGCCATTTAATCATTTGATTTTGTCTGTAAAGCGCTTTGTGAACTTTTTGTTGAAAAGCAGTATATAAATACTGTTAATAATAATAATAATAATAATAATAATAATAATAATAATACTTGCCTGCAATGGAAGCTGCTTCTCTGTTTGTTTTAAGGAAGAGACAAAGCTTGCTGAAAGAAAAATAAGAGCTGGGGGGGCAGGGCGGAGCCCCCTCAGAAAACCATGGAGGGGGGTGTTGGCTCCTATCCACGGTTTCAAGTATCCACGGAGGGGCCTGGAACATATCCCCAGCGGATATGGGGTGACTACTATATTTGAAGCCAACTCTTTGGCCCAGACATTTTCAGAAATAAGTGCATTTATTAGTCATTGAATGGCTGGCTGAATGCTAGTTTTGCAGGGAGAATGATCTGTTGATTTCTTCCAAAAACAAACCAAGTAGGGCCTAATCCTGCAGCAACTGACGTCAATGGGAATTTTGCCATCGATTTGAGTGCAGAAAATAAAAGGCCATTAAAACATAATTTTACTTACCATCAGTCTTTATACAAATTGATGGAATGACTCACTCAAACATCCGATTCATTACCTTTTAAGCACTTATATATTTGACATGGTTTTAAAATAATTAAGTTTTAGGAGTATTCTCTAAAACAACATTTATCCTGTTGGAATTGGAATTAATCCAGCACATCTCTTAAGTCTTGATGCATCACTGGTGGTGAAACACAACACTGTTGCTAGTTAAACATACGGTATATGCCATACTTTACTTTGATATGGAAAGAAATTAGATTCATGAATTACCCTCTGATGTAACTGAAAGAAGCCTCATTGCGTTCATGTACCTCTCAGTTTATTGAATAAGGCAGAGGTCAGAGAGATACTTGTGGAAACTGAAGCTTCATTGGTACAAGTTCCAAAAGCTGGTAGCACATCATACGAAAGGAATTACTGTTACGGTATATGCTAGATTCCCTAAACTGCACTTCAGCTGTCTGTCCTTGACTTTGCTCTGATGTCTCTATGAGGAAGGAATGTTGTACTAAATCCACGGTGGGCACCCCAAAAGGAGAGCATCAAGCAATTGTTTATATTTCATTATGGATATCATTATATTGTCCACTAGAGCACCGAATTCTATTGTGGTGAATCAAAAGAAGAGAGATGGAGGCACTGCACAGGAAACATATGTGCATGGTCATAATTCTAGTCTAGATTAGTACATCATATTAATAACTGCTCAGTTAGAAAAATGACTTCACATAGCATTTTTAGTGGATTCAGACAGCTTTTCACTACATGTGTTGTCTTCCATAATTGTCAGGCACTGGGAATCAAGTAGAAATCTGACAGGGAAGAGCACATACAACTGCAGAAGTTGTATGCTATGGAATCCATCATCTACCAAGGCCTTTCAGACACTAATTTTGGTTGACATCCATCAGATGAGATCTAAAAGGGTCTATGTAAGTTAAAGCTAAAACTCATTTTCTGAATCCACCTGAAAAGGTATTTAAAAAAATCCAGCCATTCAACACTGCCCAATTATCAGGGATTAGTAGTAAAGTAGCAATTTTGGTCTCTTAGCAGAGTGAGTGCAACAGTAAAGTGAAACCTGCATCATGCCAAGCAATCTTTGAGTACAGACGGAGGCTGTGATGTCTGTGCTGGGTTTCAAATGGTACTTGAATGAACCCAGCAGCAAGTTGCTTTCCAAGGACAAAATTACAAAGTTATGAGCTGGCCATACAAGCAGTATGATCCCTGTGACAAGGGAAAAAACCTTTCCTTCAGTTTTGCTTCTTGTGGTCCATGGTCTCTTCCAACTGCAGGCTGATGGGCCATTTCCTAGCATCGCTGAGAAGAAATGGACCTCACTAATTGAATGAACCACTTCATTACAGGCTAATTGACTTGTCTCAAGTGGCAAGTACTACATCTCATGCAAATAAACATTCCAATTCAAGGCAGATTCAGATAACATAACATCTCACAACAGACAAGGAAGCTCTCTTGTTTGGAAACATTCCTTCTCTGTCTGCCAAATACTGGGAACCAAGAACAGGGAATGAATACTACCATATTTCAAACATGTTAACTTTCCCTTTGGCATCTCATTTGTGACTCCTAAAAGACAGACTACTAAATTAAGAGCTACTGATGTTTTAGCTGACATGGGAATTCTTCCATTGTCATGTAAAAACTACTAGCATGATGGCCTTATATATTTGAAAAATCATTCAGAAAGCATATAATATTTTTGCCAGCATGGAGATAGATACTAGTGATGGGAAGAGTGTCAATATTATGCATGAATGGTCACGGTGGTATCTTTTTCATTTCTGATACACTCATGAAAAATGTGTGCATACTGGCTTCCCATCATGTGTTTTGGGACTGAAATGGATATGAAGCCACTCATGTCTTATGTGCCTTTTCCTACACAGGTGGTAAAAACAACACACAAAGCTGTCCAAAGATCAGATGTCATAGAGATCACCTTCATGCAATATTAAAAAAGACTTAATAAATCTGCCCTTGGTGGATGTTGCATTATTATGACAAGCAAGACTTTTCTGTTGCATCTAAGTTGCTATCATACAAAGTTGCAGTTAGCACATAAGAAAAATGGCCCTGTTAATCATCCTTTCATAAAACGGCCATGAGCCATCTACTCTTACAACTGAAACAAAAGCTGCACCAAATAAGTTCTTAGATTTTCGCGACAAGAACAAATCACTGAGTTAAAAACTTTAGTCATGCCGGGAAAATTTTTGTCATTTAAATATTAAAATGTTAAAATATCAAAATATCACAGGTCTTAACGTTTTGCCACCAACATCTGTGGCATCCTCAGAAGACAGTAAACAATCTAAGACCAACTGAAAACTTAAACAGTCCCTGTTCTTCTACATGTATAGGCTGCTATTCTAAGTCGAACTTCCATCACCCAGAAGTGTCTCACTCTGAGCTAAACAAACTGAAACAATTGCATCCGCGTCTAATTGGAGTCCTCATGCTCGTCTGTGACCTGATAATTGCAAAAGAAACTGAAAGCTAAAAAAAAATTTAAACCCATGTTCCAAGCTGCACCTTGATTTTTTTTAGATGAGATACAGAAGAGGTTCCTTTGCAAACCTTAGCCATCACCATCAAGGAAGTTAACGTTTTGTAAAAGCAGCATACAACTGCACCTGTAAGTTAATTTAGAGTTAACTTCAAGGAAAAACCCTACATAGAATGCTACACTGTATTATACTTATTTCTGCTTTTTACATCATACTGTAGCTATAAATAGCTTAAAATATAGATAGCTATATGCAGGAGACTTATTCTTTTTTACATAAACACCTATTTCAACATATTTTCATATTGTGTGAACTGCAAAGGGAAATAAAAAAGTATGACAAGTGGATTATGCATTAAACACAGTTCATATAAATATGAGAATGTATAGGCAGACTTACACATTTATGCATGTGAATGATAAACGCACAGTGAATTTTCTATGTCTAAAATCTGCATTTAAATTCAAAATTAAATAAATGGACTAGAATCTTAAAGTATATGGCACTGTACATAAAGACACTGAGTGAAATCCTCTCATATTGATACCTGATAACTCATGAGAAATAGCATATTAGTGGTCACTATTTGTCAGTGCATAGATGATATACAAAGGCATTCATGTTTCTATTTAAAAACCAAATAGAAATTTGTGTTGTTACTTTCAGACATAGAGATTTGATTCCTATCAGCAGATTCTGTTCACTATCCACTTTGAAGGTATGAATGAGAATACGTCAAGGAAACTGTATCAGTTAACAAGCTAATCTTACAATCTATTTTATAAGGTCATAGCCTTAACTTACACTTGAAAGATCAGTGAACACACACACACACACACACACACACACACACACACACACACACACACACACACACACACACAGAGAGAGAGAGAGGGGGGGGGAGAAAGAGAGAGAGCCACATATAAAGATAAAAGAGGAATGCATTGACTGCAATTCTACTTCACTAATTGATGGGCCTTGCAGACAACATTTCTATAAACTGTTCTTAATGAGCACATGTACCAATTATAATGTCATGCTCAAAAATAGGCCACAATTTGTCTTCCTGTCATATGCAATAGATTTTCAGCAAACAGCCTACAGGTACCGCTTATAACAGGCTATGAATAATAGTGATGCCCTGTAGCATCTTCATAGTTAAGATTCTGTCAGCATTTCTATTAAATTCACTGTATTTTTAACTAGTATATACATTTTTCAGATCATAGCTTTTGAGTCCTAGTGCCAGAATCTAAGTTCATTAGGATACAGATGACATACGAAGCTGCTTTAAACAAAAGGATAACAGCACATTTTGCTTCAGCAAGAAAAGTATTCTTCTTTTGCTTCCAAATTCTGACACAACACCTGTATTGTGCCAAGCCTGCCAATGGATCCTCCTGCCATCAGTGAAGTTCGGTCTACAATGAGTGACAAACAAGTGTCGTGGCAAACTGGGTTGTTTATAAGGGATTATTTCACAGCTCTCTTGTGGAGATCTGAAGTACTATTGGCATTTGGCCACACTGGCAGTTAGTTTGTGAGAACAGCCTCATTTGGCACAAGGGCTGGCACTCTAATTCCGAGAGCTGATCATCCCACAAACACAATACCTGAAACTGCTGTTAGGATTTCAGTTCTGTAAGTGGACAGCAAAAGCATACACCAGGAGTCAATCACTACTCTAAAACCTCTATTTCTCCTTGGTGGCAAATGATATGCAGAAATTCATTCATTGTTGTGAATGATCTTGATCCTGCAGAAAAAAATACTCCAAGAAGGTCCTTGTCTGTGTCAGTGATAGCCCTCCACTTCCTGTTACACTCTTTCCCAGTGATAGCCCTCCACTTCCTGTTACCTTCTTTCCTAAAGTAAGACTTTCCCACTCCATTTTTGCATGTATGTATGTATGTATGTATGTATGTATGTATGTATGTATGTATGTATGTATGTATGTATGTATGTATGTATACCATATACATATATAAAAATGGTGTGAAACGACTACTATACATAGGCTTACCATCCGTCCCGGGATTTCCGGGACCGTCCCAGAACCTGGGCTTGGGTCCCGGACCATCCTGGGCCCGGTGGAAGCCTCTGCCGCCACCGATTTTGAAGTGAAGAAACTTACATTTTTTCCGGGCGTTGCCATCTTGGATCTCGCAAAAAAATCCAAGATGAGATCCAAGATGGCGGCACTCAAATCAGATGGTGACACCCGGAAAAAAGGTTTCTTCACTTTAAAATCGGTGGTAGCAGCAGCAGCGTCGGGGGACCCGGGAGTTCTGGCCGGTCTGGATGTAGCCGGCCAGGATCCAGAAGAAGCCTTGATGGCAGTGGCACAAGGCGGCAGGAAAATGGCGGCACAACGAGGACAGCTGCAAATGGCGGCATGAAGGGAACAGCAACGGCGACGACAATGATGGGGATAGCAATGGCAGTGACGAAAGCAATGACGGGCGGCAATGGTGGCACGACGGGCGGCAATGGCGGGACAGGCAAGTCAATTTAATTTATTAATTCTAACTAAATAAATAAATACAAAATTTGCGCCCCCAAAAAGATTGTAATTAATTAATTAATTAATTGGGAAAATATGATAAGCCTAACTATACAGACCCTTTTTTTCACTATAGAATCCATGTTCAATAGATTTGACAAATGGCTACATAACAGGACAAAGAATGTCAGAGAAAGTCTGACCAAATTAATAAATGCCTCACTCTTGTGATACCTAGCTCAATTCCTGAAAGAATGAGATGCAATTTCATAGCAGTCTATGCATAAGCATGATTAGCTCTTGTACTCCTGGCATCAGGTTGATAATATGGCATCCTGCCAAATGTCTTAAGAGGATGTTCAGTACAAGTAGTACAGACAGCAAAGCAAATCCAGAATTACCTCAGAGAATACTCTGACTTTTTTGCTGAAAGCCTGTCAGTTCTTGATTACGTATTAGAGACTATTCTTGAAGCATCTTGTGGAATTGGTCTCATGCTTTCACCCACTGTATCACAAGATGATTAGATATGGAGCAAGATTATTGTCGCAATGGGATATGTTTATGGGGCATGGCTGTGGGGTGGTGGTGTCATGACAAACTCCTGGCTCACACCCTTCCCTCTGAATATTTTCAAACTGTGGTTGGTTGAATCCACAGATATGGGACCTGCAGATGCAGAGGGTTCACTGCAGTTCACTGGGAAAATCTATTGTCACAGTTTTGAATGGTTGTATATTGCATTTGATACCAATTCACCGAAACACTCATTCACTGAAACACAGATCACAGATATGGCTAATATAGAATCAAATACTAAAATATTCTAACTTTGCGATTGGATTTTAGATAACTTGCTTTAGAAGAATGTTGGTACTCTCCATCTTTATACAAAAAGCATAAAGCTTCAGGGAACAAAACAAAACAAAAGTCACAAGCAAACCTTTTGAAGCTTAATCAAAATTTGAACCTAGAATTTGCTAATTATTTATGTATTTATTTATTTATAGAATTTTTACCCCGCCTTTCTCCCACCAGGGCAACCAAGGCGGCTTACAACAAAAACATTAAAATACATGAATACATTTAAAATGAAGAATTAAAATAATTAAAAGCAATTAAAACAATTAAAACAAACAGCCCCAGTGGGTCATCCACATTTACATTTGTTAAAAGCGATTTGTTAAAAAGCCAGCCCGCCATGTCAGACATCAAATGCTGATCTAAATAAAAATGTCTTGAGGCCCCGCTGAAAGGTCTCTAAGGAGGGAGCCGTTCTTAATTCCAGGGGGAGGGAATTCCATAATTGGGGCGCCACTGCTGAGAAGGCCCTATTCCACGCCGCCATCCCCCTCACCTCCGTCAGTGGCGGCACGGTCAACAGGGCTCCCCCTGATGACCTCAGAGTACGGGTCGGATTATAAGGAAGGAGGCGGTCCCTCAAATACCCTGGACCCGAGCCGTTAAGGGCTTTAAAAGTCAAAACTAGCACTTTGAATTGTGCCCGGAAACGAACCGGCAGCCAGTGTAGCCGCTGAAGCAACGGTCCGACTGAGTCGAACCGACAGGCCCCGGCAACCACCCGGGCCACCGCATTCTGCACTAGTTGCAATTTCCGAACAGTCTTCAAAGGCAGCCCCACGTAGAGCGCATTGCAGTAATCTAGTCTAGATGTCACTAGGGCATGGGTCACCGTGGCCAGGTCTGCACGATCCAGGTACGGTCGCAGCTGGCGCACCAGCTGAAGCTGGGCAAAAGCCCCCCTGGCCACAGCCGCTACCTGGGAATCCAGGAGCAGTTGCGCATCCAGGAGAACCCCCAAGCTGCGGACCTGCTCCTTCAGAGGGAGTACAACCCCATTCAGAGCAGGACGATGATCCAGTACCTGAGTCGTAGACTTCTGGACCAGAAGAACCTCTGTCTTATCAGGATTTAATTTCAGCTTGTTCGCCCCCATCCAGCTCCCAACTGCCTCCAGACAACGATTCAGGACATCGACCGCCCCCTTGGAGTCAGGTGGAAAGGAGAGAAAGAGCTGGGTGTCATCCGCATACTGATGACTCCCTACCCCAAATCCCCGGATGACCTCTCCCAGCGGCTTCATATAGATGTTAAACAGCATGGGGGATAGAATTGACCCTTGCGGCACCCCACACCTCAAGGGCAAGGGTGCCGAACAAGCATCCCCCAGCACCACCTTCTGGGATCTATCAGCCAGGAAGGAGCGGAACCACCTCAGAACGGTGCCTCCAAGCCCCAACCCAGCCAACCGACCCAGGAGGACACCATGGTCAATGGTGTCAAAAGCCGCCGAGAGGTCCAGCAGGACCAACAGGGACGCACTCCCCCTGTCCAGTCCCCGGCGCAGGTCATCCACCAAGGCGACCAAGGCCGTCTCTGTCCCTGTTTAATTACTTAAACACAAAATTGTGGTACATTTTGATTATGCTCAATCATATGCTTAGATATTTGCTTAACATATTGACATCACTATCATTTTTGTGATAGTGAAATATGAGCAGAAAATAAAATGCTGCCAGAGATATGATAATTTAAAATCCAGTATTGTTAATGTAAAACATAAGTTAAGAATAACATACAGTGGACCCTTTTATTTGCGGGTTCGGGATCTGCAGATTTAACTCAATGCAGGTCCCGAATCCGCAAAGGTCTGCCAAACAAAGCCTTTAAAAAGGAAAAAAGCCCCCAAATCGGTGTTTTACCTTTAAAAAGTCAAACTGCTCCATTTTCAGGGCTGTAGAAAGCAAAATCTCGCTGGTACAGCACCTTCCTGGTTGCTCAACTTCCCCCCTCCCTCCCAAAAGGCTCAACTTCTCCTTTCCCTCTCTCCTTAGCCAAAAGGTAAGAAAAAGGTTTTAAAATAGCGTTTTCTTACCTTTTCGCTGCCAACCGCTCCATTTTCAGGGCTATAGAGAGTGAAATCGTGCTCCTCCAGCTTCTTCCTGGTTGCTCACCCCCTCCCTTTCTCAGGCTGCCCTAGTGCATTCTGGGGCATCCTTGAGGAAGGGAGTGGGGAAGTTGACCAACCAGGAAGGACCATAATTTCGCTCTCTACAACCCTGAAAATGGAGTGGTTTGGCTTTGTAAAGGTAAAACAGTGATTTTGGGGCTTTTTTTAAAAAAAGGCTTTTTTTGGCAGACCCCAGTATACGCGAAAGTCACTATCCATGGGGTGGTGGTGGTCCGGAACAGATCCCCGCGGATAGCTAAGTCCCATTACATTCCACTCTCTCCAACATTAGTTTGGAAGCTATTGCGCCTCAGCCTATTGCAAAGAATGATACTTTTCAGAGATGTAAATATTTGTCTTTTTACCAAGCAATTTTTAATGTTAACTGTTCCCCTGAAATTTGTTGTGATGATGCTATGCAATGTTAGGGTTGCAAAGTTCTTCTATGAACAATTCTGTATGTTAGTGTGCTGCAACACACACACCCCAATCAAAATTACTTCTTTGATACAATCATAATATAATGAGTCATATTAAAACTTCAGTGTTGCATTGAACATGAAAATTCACTTTAAGAAAAGGAGTCGAAGATAAAATGTGGAGTTCTATTTCCATGTTTTTCTTGCTCTTATAGTCTTTTGTTCAAGTAATTTGTCTCCACCCATTAAACTGCTTTTGCCCCACTGTCAATGGTTATTTTTCATTTTAAATCAGGAACTGCTCTGTTGTCTCCAGGGTATTTTCTGAGAAGTCTGCAAATAAATCCAGCTATGATTTAAAATCAAAACTTCAGGAAGCTATTTTCTTTGAAGAATATAGAGTCCATCCCTCATTGCCCTCCAACAGCGTTACCATCTATGTAATTTCTATCTGCAGCTCTTTCCCTATTTTGCAGCATCTGTCCTGGTGGTCTCTTTAAAAAAACAAAACCCAAAACCAATATATTCAGCAAAACTGTTTTACAATACAGTAGTTTGTTCTGACTTTTCTGCTTGGATCGTGCTATAACTTGCATCCATTCTTCTTTTTAGATCATCCACTCGGCAGGTCAGCTCACCTAATTGGAAAAGTCTAATGCAGAGATACCTTGCATGCATCATCACTTTCCCTATTTTGTCTAAAAAATGATTTCACAGAGACTTACTGTGGGTCAGAGGAGTGTGGAAAAACTATCACTGTTGCCCAGTGGCTTTCTCCCCCAGTGAAGGCTTGAAGAATTGTTTTTTTAGTTTCTTTACAACACAGTGAGTCCCCCCTCCTCTCTCACATACCCCCTGAATCTCTTTATTCAGCAGTACATCGTTCATAGCTTTGCAAATATACGTAGCTGCTTTCTTACCATTATCTTACCATTATCTAACCCCTCTGCATTGGTTTTTAAGATCCAAAAGGGAAAATTACTGTGCAATCAACTGTATTCAATTAATAAGTTTTGTTGAAAACAATGAAACATCGAACACCCTTAAACTTGACAAAAAACTAGCTTCAAAGTGTCAGAATTGATAGGACAAGCACTATAGTAATTAAGAGAAACTGCTGACTCAATTACACTGAGATCCTGTTCTATTCTAATCAGTTAACTTATGCAAAAACAGTTACATTTATTATTTTCATTTCTTGAACAAGTTATAGAAAATGTGTACGGTCCTAAGCAAAAGAAACATCTACTTCATTTTATTTCTGAAGTGATTTTCTTCTCACCTCATTGTTTATGCACAGGATACCTAACCTGCACAATTGTCAAGGAGTTTTGAGAGATCAGTGTGGCAATAAACAGACCAGTGTCTGTTACCCACATGAAAGCCTTTAGATTCCCTCCAAAGTTCCAACTAAACCCAATTACATCACTGCATAAAGGTCCATAGTATGATGCTTTGATACTCAAGAGATATTTTGAACCCCTCCCCCCATCAACCAACTGATTAATTAAGAAGTACACATTATGAGATCTCAGTAACAAATACACAGTACAATCCTGTGTAAGGATGTGTGGCTGGCCGCTGTATCCTAAGCCCATTCTGGGCCGCCCCAACCCTGCTAGAGCACACCTTGGGAGAAGAGAACAATCATCTCCTTCCCCGGGTGTAGGCAAGCCTCCTCGGCTTGCTATGGGCCTCCTCGGATGTACGCCAGATCCAGAGCTGGCATATATCCGGAGAGGCCGTGTTAGGCCGGCACGGGCTGGGAAGGGGCTCAGGGTATTGCTGCCAATATCCCCACCCCCCTTCCAGCCCAGGATGGTCAATGGCCCCCTCCCTTGCTGCCCTGGCCCGCCTGCATTGGTTGGCGCAGGACGAGAGGTAGGTCGCGGAGAAAGGGGTGCTGGCCTCCGCACCGGCGCTGCTTACTCCCGAGTGCCGCAAACGTGCTTAACGGCATGTTTGCGACACTTTAGGCCGGTGGAGTCTAACGTTATGCAGGATTGCGCTATAATTTTGGGTTCTTGATGAGAACTTGTTATATGGAGCAATTACTTAAATGTTACCTTCTGGTCAACTGACATGTACAATACAATGAGATAGTAAAGAAGGTAGAATGTTTGCTAGAAAACTCATGAGGCTTAGTAAGAACAGAGATCCCAATGGGTTCTATGCTATCTATCCACACACACACACTCTCTCTCTCTCTCTCTCTCTCTCCTGGTCAATCTGTTGTTTCCCTTTAAATCAAAGCAAGAAGGAAAATGGCGTGTATACATTTGCAAATAGTGGTGGGTGCCTGCCAGGAGAGCATGGATCAGGCAGTAACATGACTATTTTTATGGACTATTTTCTCACCACCACCACCACCACCAAACCCCCTCCCCCCGTTTTCATTTGGATCTAATGGAGCTCAGCCTGCTCCAAAAACTGTACCTTGTGCCCACAGCCACCTCCTAAGGGCTCCTGGATTTGGCAAAAACAATTTTAGTAAAATGTTCCCTTTCCCCCAAGGAGAGCTCCAGTCACGCTGGGTCCTATCTAGATAGGATGCAATGCAGGCTCTACATCCATGCTACAGCCTAGCTAGACTGGATTGGGCTGCCCATGTACTTTCGTATCAACTATGAAAATTAATATTTTGTTTTCATGAAAGAATGTGAGGACAATTGTGAGTGTTGTGTGTGAGAGAAAAGAACTTCTCTCTATCTACTCTCTCCATCCCATGCATAATTTTATACATCTCAATCATGTTCCCCCTCAGGCGCCTTTTTTCTAGACTGAAGAGTCACGGAACCGACCAGAGGACAGGTGACTCTGGACTTGATATTGTGTGGCACTCAAGATCTGGTCAGGGAGGTAAATGTTACCGAACCGTTGGGGAACAGTGACCATGCTGCGATCTGTTTCGCCATGCATGTCGGAGGGGGAGTGCCGAGCAAATCTGACACGAAAACCCTTGACTTCCGAAGGGCAGACTTCCCCAAAATGAGAAGACTAGTTAAGAAAAAGCTGAAAGGGAAGGTAAAAGGAGTCCAATCGCTCCAGAGTGCATGGAGGCTGTTTAAAACAACAGTCATAGAGGCCCAGCGGGAGTGTATCCCACAAAGGAGGAAGGGCTCGACCAAGTCCAGGAGGATGCCGGCATGGCTAACAAGCACAGTTAAGGAGGCTATAAAAGGCAAGGAAGCTTCCTTCCGTAAATGGAAGTCTTGCCCTAATGAGGAAAATAAACAGGAGCACAAACTGTGGCAAAAGAAATGTAAAAAGATGATACGGGAGGCCAAGAAAGACTTTGAGGAACGTATGGCAGGCAACATAAAAGGGAATAATAAAAGCTTCTTCAAATATGTTAGAAGCAGGAAATCTGCCAGGGAAACGGTGGGTCCGCTGGATGGTGAGGGAGAGAAAGGGGTGATAAAAGGGGACTTGGAGACTGCAGAGAAATTAAATGAGTTCTTTGCATCTGTCTTCACGGCAGAAGACCTCGGGCAAATACCGCTGCCGGAACGGTCTCCCCTGACTAAAGAATTAAGTCAAATAGAGGTTAAAAGAGAAGATGTCTCAGACTTAATTGACAAAATAAAGATCAATAAATCACCAGGCCCGGATGGCATCCACCCAAGAGTTCTGAAGGAACTCAAGAATGAAGTTGCTGACCTCTTAACCCAAATATGCAACTTGTCCCTTAAAACGGCCACTGTGCCAGAGGATTGGAGGATAGCTAATGTCACGCCAATCTTTAAAAAAGGAAGGAGGGGGGACCCGGGAAACTACAGGCCGGTCAGCCTAACATCTGTTCCAGGGAAGATGGTGGAAAGTCTCATTAAGGATAAAATCTTAAAATACATAGAAGAACAAGCTCTGCTGAGGGAGAGTCAGCATGGCTTCTGCAAGGGGAAGTCTTGCCTCACAAACCTGTTAGAATTTTTTGAAAAGGTCAACAGGCATGTGGATGCGAGCGAACCCGTGGATATTATATATCTGGATTTTCAGAAGGCGTTTGACACGGTCCCTCATGAAAGGCTCCTGAGAAAACTCCACAGTCAGGGAATAAGAGGGCAGGTCCTCTTGTGGATTAGGAACTGGTTGAAGACCAGGAAACAGCGAGTGGGAGTCAATGGGCAATTTTCACAATGGCGAGAGGTGAAAAGCGGTGTGCCCCAAGGATCGGTCTTGGGACCGGTGCTTTTCAACTTATTCATAAATGACCTGGAGTTGGGGATAGACAGTGAGGTGGCCAAGTTTGCGGATGACACTAAACTTTTCCGGGTGGTAAAGACCAGCAGGGATTGTGAAGAGCTCCAGAAGGATCTCTCCAAACTGGGAGAATGGGCAGCAAAATGGCAGATGCGCTTCAATGTAAGTAAGTGCAAAGTGATGCACATTGGGGCAAGAAACCAAAATTTCACATATACGCTAATGGGTTCTGAGTTGTCTGTGACGGATCAAGAGAGAGATCTTGGGGTCCTGGTGGACAGGTCGATGAAAGTGTCGACCCAGTGTGCGGCGGCTGTGAAGAAGGCCAATTCCATGCTCGGGATCATTAAAAAGGGGATTGAGAATAAAACGGCCAATATCATTATGCCTTTGTACAAATCGATGGTAAGGCCACATCTGGAGTATTGTGTCCAGTTCTGGTCACCATACCTCAAAAAGGATATAGTTGAATTGGAAAAGGTGCAGAAAAGAGCGACCAGAATGATTAGTGGGCTGGAGCACCTCCCTTACGAGGAAAGGCTACAGCGTCTGGGGCTTTTCAGCCTAGAAAAAAGGCGCCTGAGGGGGGACATGATTGAGACTTATAAAATTATGCATGGGATGGAGAGAGTGGATAGAGGGAAATTCTTCTCCCTCTCGCACAACACCAGAACCAGGGGACACGCACTAAAATTGAGTGGAGGGAGAGTTAGAACAGACAAAAGAAAATATTTCTTTACCCAGCGTGTGATTCATCTGTGGAACTCCTTGCCACAGGATGTGGTGATGGCACCTGGCCTAGATGCCTTTAAAAGGGGTTTGGACAAATTCATGGAGGAAAAGACCATCACAGGTTACAAGCCATAAGCAACCTCCTGGTTTTAGAAGTGGGTTTTCTCTGTGCCAGGTGCAAGGGAGTGGCGACTGGACACAGGTATCTTGTTGTCTCGTGTGCTCCCTGAGGCATCTGGTGGGGCCACTGTGTGACACAGGAAGCTGGACTAGATGGGCTTTTGGCCTGATCCAGCAGGGCTCTTCTTATGTTCTTATGTTCTTAAGAGTCCCAAACGCTGTAGCCTTTCCTCATACGGGAGATGCCCCAGCCCACTAATCATTTTGGTCGCTCTCTTCTGCACCTTTTCCAGTTCCACTATATCCTTTATACCTGGTGTTGCTTCATTGCTGAAGTACAGCTGCGTTGGCCAGTTATAACGTCAACGTAAGACTGTCTGGGAATCCTAGATACATCCCTCTGATCTCCTCAGAGGAAGGCTGGCATTCAAACTTACAAATAATTCGAGTTATAAATAAGCAATATTCACTCTCTCAAACGCAAAATTGATAATTTCAATTTATCCTGATATAGCTACAGAAGTAATTGATTTAAAGTTTATTCATGAATACAAAGATTATGATTTTTTTCATAGAATCAGGATTCTGCAGCATACCTCTTGTCCATATTTGACTGAAAAATATTCAATCCCTTTATTACATAAACAGTGATGTGAATGTTAAGACAGATATGGTCTACAGATGAGATTTTGATAGATGATCTTATGCAAATAATTTGTTATGATATTAAAATATTTTTAAAGTGAGAGATCATTGTAGGAATGGCTTTCAGTTCCTTGAACTCTTTTCTCGAGATTTGAAGGGGACTGGTTAAAAAAAAAAAAAAGACAACTCCACCTGGTGGATGTACAGAAGAAATTACACCCACCTCCAAAGATGCCACAATTACTTCAGATGGTACTGGAGAATACACATACAGTACACAATGTGCTCATGCATTGCCAAAGAATTAAACTGGATTTTTGTCTGACTATGATACAGAAAATTTGTGGAGCTGCATTGCTAGACGATCTGGTTTCTACATAAGATTTTCCTTTACTCAGAACTGCATTCTAAAATCAAATGCACTTTTGCCAGTCAAATTAAATAAGGGTAGGTAACATGAATCATTATTCACATTTGTATCCACCGTTGCATAAGCAAGTTCAGGGTAGCATATTGGAGATTATTCAATTTTGTATCAACAACACTATGAGATAGATTAGGCTGGGGATCCAGTGGACCAAGACTCGGTGAGAAGGATTTGAAATCAGGTGGTCTCCCTGGGTCATGCTATACTTTCCACTACACCACACAACCTCTCTACTTGTTCATCAAACAAGCCATGTACTGTATTTACTCACAGCCAGAGTGAAAGTTACCCAGGTAATAATACCACACAGGTTATTACAAATGCTCAGAGTAACACAGATTTACATTTTGAAAAGAAATTTACATCTATAGATTTCATAATTTTCCACTGAGTTTTTCCTAAAACCAGACACTGATGAATCTCAGGATCTATTTTCTTCATTAATGAAATCTGCACATATCTTCTGCTTGAGATAGCCTCTTTTGTGTATTAAAGCCGAAGTAGTTACATATTTATAGAAGCATTTCATATGAGCTCTTGGCATTTTGTAATTAGATGAAATGCATTTCAATATGTACAGTTAATAAATAAGCAAGAATAGGGCATTGGATGAAAGAGAATTGCAAATAAAGTACGCTATTAACTTAGTTGGGTCAGAAAGATCCCTGACATTTCAAAAACTAAAAACCATTCCACTTGACTTATGGAAGTAGTGGAATATATACATTTAAATTACTTCAGAAATAATTTGTAAAAGCACTAAGTTGAGCTCTGTGGATTCCGTTTGGTAAGCTGAAACAGCCAAGTTACTATTAATGCGAAGGCCTGAAAGGTGGGTAAACAGATTTCTAGATTACAACAACCAAACCTGTTAGCCTTGGGGACACTTCACACATTACAAGCAGCAGCAAGAACGCGGCACTTTGGTTTAAATTTATTTCACATACTATAACAGGCACATAGGAGATCTGCACTTTCTCCAGTTAGAGATTTGCAGTATTTGAAACGGGCCTGGCACCAGGACCCCTTCACCCTTACCGTGAACGCACAAACCATAACCTTTTAAAACGCACCAAATTTTTTAAAAAAGGCACTGCCAGGATGCTCTTCCCTCAGTGCTGCCAGGATGTGGAGAGAGGTGCACCCAACCCACTCCTCTTTTACATCTCCCAGATGGCCAGGAATGATAAAAGAGTCAGGCAAAGCGCTTTGTCTCCCAGCTCCCTGACTGAGGGAAGGGCATCTGCAGCTGACTGAAACAGCAGCAAAGTGAGTTGTTCTACCATGTTCTCCTCCATCCTCTGCAGCCATCTGTGGATCGGCTTTTTACAGGCCCTTGCATCATCTCAGCAGCCTTAAGATGCCCCATTTTCAGATGGGGAAGGCAGTGGTAAGCCGAAACAGTGCAACTTGCTTAGCAAAAGCATATCAGTGCCAGACATAGTCAACTTCTGATGTTGCCCAGGATTTGTGACCTAAAAGTTAACATGACCAGAAGTTTTGCGAAAACCGGAAGCGCCCGAAGATAGCTGCAAAATGGTGATCCGAAGATCAGGGAGGCCGGCAGAGGGTCACTCAGGCCTCCCCAACGCTCCCCCAAGCCCCGGTAACTGCAGGGGGGGGCATTTCGGGCACTTTTGCGGATCACCGTCGCCCCGGATCACCGCCACCATGCTGTCCCCGCCCCTTAAGGGGGCAGGGGACAGCTTCGGTTCTCAATGGTGGGTTGCGACCCACCACTTTGAGAACTGCTGAAGTATGCTTTTTCTACTTGAAAGTCTTCATTCAAGGTATCTGCCCTATCTCTGGAGGAACTGTCCAGTCACCAAGAGACACCTTTTTGGCTGAATTTTTCAAGTTTCTTGGGACCCAA
This sequence comes from Plestiodon gilberti rubricaudatus, assembly GCA_026170595.1. NCBI lineage: Eukaryota > Metazoa > Chordata > Lepidosauria > Squamata > Scincidae > Plestiodon > Plestiodon gilberti. The sequence goes on from JANXHW010000002.1 coordinate 48,284,584, forward strand.
AGCTGTGAAGCATGGTCTTGCTTCATAGCAGGACAGCATAATAAGTCTATCCAGCAGACTAAGGATCCGTCATTTCCCTCTCCTTCCTTGGAGAAACTCAAAAACTCGCAAATAGCTTTGTATATTGCTGTCATGAAATACTGGTTCATGTGAGACTTTTCCCCCTCTTTGTTTGTAAACAGCTTTCAGCTTTCAAACCCTTGTAAGACTCCTTAGGTGTAAATGTTAAAGGTAGAAATGCTGCTAATTGGAAACAAGAGGACTCATTAGGAAGAATAAATTCCTCAAGAAAAGGGGAACTCGGCAGTCTTTCCTGTGAATGCTAGAGACAGGAATAACCCTGGAGTAGTGGGGGTTAAAAGGAATGTGGATTTGACTAGTCAAGGAAGGAGTTTTATAGTATTTTAGAGTCTTTTTATCAGCTGTTTATAAGTGTACTTATAAACTTTAAGTGTACTTTTTATCTGCAAATTGTATTTTATGTTGAAGAAACCCACTTACCTTTTTGCATTTTTACTTTATGGGTTTCTAATAAAACTGTTAAATTGTAGATTTTTTTGTGCCTGGGACTACCTGTGGATTGATGGGAAGACTATCTGTTCATCTTTATACATAATCAAAGGAGGAGGTTTAGCCCAGGGAACCCCTCCAATTGTTTTATTCCTGGGCTGGTGGCAGCAGAGCTATCATTGAAAATCTCTTTTTTTTCCCTCTTGGCCATGACAATTTCCCCTCTTGGCCATGACAAAAGTGTGGGAACACTGCTCACACACACACACACACGCCTGCTACCACATAGGCAAATATACTATCTTGGGTCCGGTATGTGGTTGATAATTAAGACCAAATCAGGGGTGGAGATTTGGGTGCTGTTTTTTTAATCAATGCAAATGAACAACAATTAAATATTTTCTAACCTGAAATAATTTCCAATTATAGATTTCCTAGAGATAAGGGATCAGGAGCACTTTGCAATATCATGTTTCCTCTTCCAGCCTATCTTTGGTACAAATCCCCCAAATCTCTTCTCTTAACTGGCTCTCTTTAACCAGCTTGGTGTTACATTGACCAACATTGACAAACACTATTCCTGTTTAATAAGAATCAGAGATGTTCTGAATGTAGTACTTTTGGTATCCGAGGGCCCACCCATGGGAATCCCAACAGTCTTGTAATATCTTAAAGATAAACAGATTTATTCTGGCATAAGCTTTTGAGGACTAGAGTACACTGCATCAGTTTCCTCAACCTAGTTGACCTAGTCTCTAAAAATATATATGCAACAAGAAATGCATTCATCTTTAAGGTGTCACAAGAACTGGATTAGTGGCTGTGAGGTTTAATTTACAGTATCTGTGGCTTTGGGTGAGACTGACTTCCAACATGTTCTGCTAAGTACATGGTAAGACAAAATGGCTCAGGAAAAAAGGTCTGAAATCATTGAGGGTCTCACAAGTTTCCAGCACATCCGGTAATAAAGAACAGTCCTAGTGTATTGTGGGCAGGGTTGTTTTTGATTGTATGGTACCTATAACATATCAGGCACTTTTAGAAATCTTTGGTAATGGTGGTGCTGACAATAACACAGTCCATCCTTGTGACAATCTGTTTATGTAAGAACTACTGCTATCTTATACTCTTACTTGGGTTTTCACAATGTTGTAATCTGACAAGAACATCACTAACAAGCCATGTCAGGCTTTTGTCTGCAGAAACCAATGAAGCTGAAACATGGAAGGATAACGCAAATATCATTTTTGACATTTTTACCTGCAGAACAATTCAGTGAAACTTAAAAGCTTACAATCTTCAGGTATTAGCTAGCACAATGATATTGGCTCACATATGATTTTCACCAGTTCTCTATCTCAACAAAGCAACAAACAGTACAAACAGTAGATTTATGCTAATCAAAGCACCTGAGCCCACATCTAGACTAGCTTCAAACTGAACAACATAATTCTTTGTGCCACAAGGCCAGCTTTTTGTTTGAGTGATTTTTTTTAAATAAAATCCAGTCACTGAAGGGTCTTAAATGTTTGAGTGTTAAGGAAAAAACAAGCACTACCTACAAAGAACACAGATGATGTAAACCTTGGGTTCTTTTGTTGACTGTCAATGAATAGACCCAGACACAATTATGTCTGCTGAAAAGAAATGGGATGTATTTTGGTCCACTTGAAAAGAAGAGGGATGGTATCCCATTCCACTTCAAGCACATCCTTTTTGTGAGCCCATGTAAAATATATATGAAATTGTATCAAAGTGGGTTGGATTGAACCATATATTTCTGTCGAAGGCAATAATTCTTTAAAAAAAAATCACACAGTACAGTAATGGAAACTGTTCACAAGAAGTAATATTTAATATAAATACCTGGTACTTTAGGATCTGAATACATTTTATTCTGCCTCAGCTTTTTCCTCTAGGAGTGTATCCTCTATATTGTTTAGCTTTGTTGGTATTTAATTTTATCCCATATAAACTTTCTCCACATTTTCTGGAAGTAGGAGAAAGGATGAACGGCATTGTTCTTTATTACAGCTAGCAAAGAATCTGAAATTCTTTATAGATTCCTATGCAGGAGCATTAATTTGCCAAATCTTTTTAGATCTAAATATTACTTTTGTGCTCTCTCACAAAACATACACCTTTACTGTAACTTTGTAAATAATACTTTAACTCATGGAAATTACAAATTCCTGAAAATCAATAAAAACCAGAATTGGAGTGGAAAATTGAAAAGACAGTCACACAATTCTGTATGTGATCATTGTCTCCTCCCAAGCTACACGTATTACCATCACTCTAATTTATTTGACACAGGGCCTCCCCATACCTAAGGAAGCCCTGCTCTTTTCTTCCTGAGCAAAATGGCAAAAAGCTAAGTATTTAAATTATGCTAAGTTGATGTCACAAATCCACAAAAGTGAGAACAAACAATGCAGACACACCTGTTACTTTTTTCAACTTCTGAATAACAAGTGAATTTCTAATGACATGTACCTTGCTGGACAGGCGTTTCCAATAAAGGTACTAACAGTTCATTCACATTTATTGCAAACAAACGTGGAATCAATTCTATCCACATACTGGAGTATATCTGGGACATTTACTAATAGCCAAACCTTTTAGACCAAAGTGCAAATACAATAGTATACTATAATGTAACACTGGATAATATTCAGGATTGTGAAAAAGTTAACAAACTTATTCAAATTGAAAACATTGAGAAGCGGAAACCAAGCTGCTCTTGCATCAAGCTGCTTTTCAAAGTCCACACAGTTTCAAAAATGGTGAAAAGTGGGGAGGGGCTTTTTTGCTCTTAACAGTGCCCCCACCCCATCACATTGCAAAGGTAATGCTGGAAGCTGCCAAAATAAAAAGTACAAAGATCGACCAGCATATGGTGTTAATTTGGTTTTTAGACCTCCCCAAAGTCCTGGTAAGTGAAAAAAAAAAGGCGTTTGGGGGCACTTTTTCGGCAGTGGCAGCGATCCCCGGGATCACCGCTGGCATGCTGTCCCAGCCCCTTAAGGTGGTCTCAATGGTGGGTCGCGACCCACCACTTTGAGAACCACTGGTGTATAGTATTCATTAAGGTTATTTTTAAATGTATTTACAGCCTTTACTCATGACTAAACACCACTGAAATCAATGTTACCTGATTAATTTCATTAACTTCAAAGAGATTTACAGCGCAATTCTACGCAGGTTGTGATGGCCGGCCACTACATCCTGTACAGGATGCGGGCCGCGCTAGCACAGCCCAGGCTCACCTTGGGGGAATGTGACATTCACTTACTCCTGAGGAGCCACAAAAGTGCTTTACGGCACCTTAGGCCAGCTTTGCTCTGTCAGCCTAAATTTAGGCAGGATTGGGCTGCCCATCATAACTTTATTTGGCTATTTATTTTAACAGACCATATTATAATGTTCTAAATTAGTTTTGAATATAAAAATGTTTATCATATTCTTGTGTTTATTCTACATTTTAAGAAAGGAGAAATTTAAAACATTCTACCAAATAACTCCACAAGAGATGCAAACAACAACAACAACAAACCATTCTTACATACCATTATCTGTGATCTTACAGGACACCAAATAGAGTTCTTTCAAGTTGCATCCTTCTTTAGCAATGACCTCTACGCATCTGAAATACATTCAATAAAAGGATTATAGGCGCTTCTATAAATGTTATATTAATGAGATATCAGTGGCTACTAAACTTCTAGAATGTTAGTGTCTAACTGATGAACTCGAACTTCCAATTTATTTTCAACATAAAATAAAGCCAAACCTATTTCAAACTAGTTTAATTCTTCCATTTAAGTTGGTTTGATGATTTTAAGAGACTGATAGGAAATAGATATTTTGGGATCATAAAGGTCTAACGCATTGATGTGCTCTGAGTTGCTGCATTTTTCATTCTGAAGTATTTTGCATTTAAGTGGTTCACACAGGCAACAAAATGCTGAATATTAATACATGTGCAACCAAATTAGACTAAAATAATGAGCTTCATCACATTTGAAATATTATGTGGTTTAAAATCCTAACAGGACTTCAGATATTTCCCACAATTGTATGTTTGATACTATGATTCACTCCTGTATGTCCAAAGTGATTATTACAGATGTCAGCAAACATCAAAGCATGAAATATCATATATCACATTAGTACAAACGTTTAGCTTCAGAAACATGCATTAATCAGAATAAAGATTTAAGTTTCAATGTTTTCTAACAAAATTATATAAATGTAAGTTTCTTTATTTTTTATTATTTTACCTAAGCTTGTGGGGTCGGGAAAGGAGAGAAGTAAACACAGCTGTCATGGTTTTATCAAACAAATTCATTCAATTTATAATTTTTTTAAATATAATTGAGACATTTACCTCACCCAAAAGAAATCTATTATAGTTTTATTGCCTCTTGGCTTGCGATATAAAAGTGGCAAGACATATATAAATAATTCACTTATTGTACAATTTGTAACTTCTCTACACAGTTTTCATTACCTTGAAAACCACATAATATAATAATGGGATATAACATTTTAAAATAAATAATAAATGTAAGTGGGCAGAACTTTTCACAATACCACAATCAGCACTCACAGAGAAACAAGCTCTCAAAGTCTCATGTCAAATGGTATCTTCATAGCAAATCCCTACCTTTTCACTAAATTCACACAGGCATACAGACACACACACATCCACCATTGTTTTGAATTCTGCACAGCATTAATTTTTATCCTGACCAACACCTTACGAATGCCAATTACCACCTGGTCACAAAAATATATACTGTACATACACAAAAAGTTATCTGTAGTACTGTAGGATGTTCTTCAAATGTACAGCAGTTTAGTACTACCATGTTATCGCCACAGGGAAACATGAAGCAAAGAATTAAAGAAAAGAAACATCAACCAATATACTCACTTTTCCTTCATCTGATTTATGGTAATCTATTTAAGATTAACACTTCCATTTTGTACACATTTAAATACTTCAGCAACTGGATTAGGTTTATGGTTTTCTGTTTCTTTTATGTTGGGAGCAGAATAATGCCAATGCCAAAACAAGTATTTAAAAACAAAACTTTAAAGTGATCTATTGTACATTACAATGTGTGCACTTATCCTAAACAACGTCTTCCTAATATTCAACCTTGAATCAGGGTAAAAGTTAATTAAACTGAGCAAGTTAGAAGCTATCAAATGGATTCAGAAGGACCTTGAATTATGGAAAATAATTGTCTGTTCTACATGCATACATAGTTTTTATGTTTTTGGTCTACTTTGCAAAAGCCTGGAACATGGCATTAGTGACAATTGAAATGAACTAATGAGGAAATATGACTGCACCGCGTGCAAGAAAAGTGGTCCTTGGAGACCTTGTTACTGTTTGTGATGCACTTCAGCTAATAGGAGCTGCCAGACACTGGTTAGGGACATTTCACTTTAGAGAACTGAGTTTCAATCACCTCAGAAGTATGAAAAGAAATGACACCATTAGAGAGGCAGCCAGATGAGATTTGGAATGGAATATCAGAATGCACAGGCCAGATCACTGTTGTATTTGAACAATATAAATATTTTTCTAAACAGAAAAAAAATCACTAATACCATTGTTTAAAATGTAAACAAAACAAAAATTCATGGAGAAATAAAGATTTAGCAGTGGAAACGTTGAAACACACAAGTTGGGAAAGCTGCATACTTCAAAGCTACTAAATGTGCAACTGATTTGCACAAGACCAATATAAAATTAATGAATAAGAGCTTAATGATGGAAGAGACAACTACGGTAATCTGAGAGCAGTATATTCACCATACAACATTAGGAAGATGGCACAAAAGCAGGGGTTAGATGTAGACGTAGGCTTTTCCCACCCATTTTTCCTCACTACAGTTCCCTGCACTTTGAAAATTCACTTTTGATGGTCAGGGACATGAATAGAAAATAATTAAGCACCTGTTCCCCACTTCTCCCAAAGTTGCTTTGCTTGGGGTTCTGTTACAAGTATTTGCAAGTAATATGCAAAATGCCTTAAACTTCCAAGCCCATTCTTCCTCATGGTCTCTGAATGCCGCCTTTTATGCTATCATCTATTTTGTATGAATTATGCACCATTATATCTTTCAGTTCCTTCATTTTACCCCATCGGTATGTTATAGTTGCTCATAGCTTTAGTCCCATTCTACTAGATGTCTGACCATTCTCTCAAATTAACCCTGATTAAACAGAATTTCTTGGTTTCCCCACCTGCATCAGTGAACTGTGCCAATCATATCCGAGACACATATCCTGTCTGTGTTTTTTTTTTTTTTACTTCACTTTACCTTCACAATCAAATCCATGGTTAAAAAGTGCCATCTAAGCAATATCTCCAAAACCCTATCCTCTCTTCCTTTCAACACTGCTTACAATGTTTCTCTCTCTGGTTATTTCTCATTTAGACCACTGCAATTTTTTCACTGCCAGCTTTTCCATTTCTCATCTCTCATTTGTTCTTCATTGTGCTGTTCAATGTGGGCTTTTTTTTTGTCTGCCATTCTGACCACATCTCTACTCCCCCCCCTTGCATTCTCACTGGCTGCTCTCTTCTGTCTATTTATATTCCTTCCTGCTCCTTTCATTCTGCCGTTTCTAATCTTCTTGTTAAACCATGTCTTCCGCCTGCTGTTTCCTATAACCATCTTTCTTCTATCGTGACACTTCTGGAATTCCATTCCCCCCCCCCACTATCTGCACTGCTTCATTTATAACAATCTTGAAATATAACTCCTCAATACTTACTTTTTCTTACATGCTGTTTTCCTAATTGAGACTTTTTCACCTCTGTGCTTCATTTCCAGTGTTCAACTTTCCACACTCTCCCGCACTCACTTTCCTCATATATTGGGTCCCGTATCTACTTCAAAATGTAAACTAGCAGGTAGGGAACCATTTCTAAATACTTGCTAGCCTACTTGTTCTATTTGTATACAACACTTAGCTGATGTAGGCACTTAATATGTATCAAATTTTTGTATTGCAAATTTGATACAAATATTGAAGTACAAATATTTTGGCAACCTAATGCGAAGAGAAGACTCTGATGAGTTAGACAGCATGAGACTCTGATGGTTAGACAGCATCACCGATGCAACGAACATGAAAATGAGCGAACTCAGGAAGATAGTGGAGGCCAGGAAGGCCTGGCGGGATGTGGTTCATGGGATCACGAAGGGTCGGACACGACTTAACGACTGAACAACAACAAGTATTGCAAATGTATCTGGACTGAGTTTCTTAACAGTATCAAAATGGCCTATTATATATATATAGTATATAGGACGCCTATATACTACTTTTTAGTACAGTACACAAAAATCACAGATAGCCACATTGGTCAAAGCCACAATCTGACAATATCTGTATTAGGACCAACCAAAATGACACAAAATTTTAAGTAAGCTTTTGAGTTCTCCAGAACTCTTCCTCATGCTGAATATTAAGAAAAGAAGAAAAGGTTGGTATCCTTGGTGGGCATGATGTAATATCCCTAAAACCCTAAAGGAGCTAAGCAGAATCTTGTTCATTAGTCTTACTGCATGCTAAACACTGATGTCAGACTATACCTTGGGCTTCTGTGATGAGGAAGACAAAACAATGACTGTACCTCATCTTAGAACATACAAAATTCAGCCATTACTCTGTTCCATCCCTAACTCTAATTGAAGTGCTTCCCCGGCCCCTGGGGAGGCAGAGAACAGAATCAGAAGACAAATTAAGAAATATTTGTGCCACTTTTCAACAAAAAAGTTCACAAAGAGGTTTACAGAGAAAATCAAACAACTAAATGGCACCCTGTCCCCAAAGGGCTCACAATCTAAAAAGATGCAAAAGAACACAAGCAATAGCACTGTGCTGGGATGAGCAAATGTGGTAGTCTTTATCTTAGCAAAGCTACTTTTTATATATTCTTGAACCTCATTTTTTTGATAAAATTACTGCTGTGCAATTTCAACACACTGCTACTGCCATCAAGTGTCTCTTAAATTTAAAGAAGAATGCTAGGCTCAAGACTTTAAACCAATTTTACATAACAGTTTCAAAGGCAAGATTTAGGAAAAACTTATTATGTTGCTGGAAATTTAGATTGAGAAAGATTGTTTCATTCATTAATTACAGCAACAGTATGATTTTCATACTTTGAGTACTGGACAACACACAATTTACTTCTGAAATGAAAATAGCTAATCTTTACTAATTTCGATGTGCTGAAAATGACAATAAAATCTGTGGATTGGCCCTAGTTTAGGAGAAGCAGTCCGCATTGCTTATATAGGTGCTGTACGTGCAGTTGGGCATTTACCAGTACTTGTCTATGGAACTATCTATTGTGGATCTTTCACAAACAGTAGCCAATTTTGCATTATCATTGTCATATTCATATTCAGCACCTCAAAATCTATAAGAAATGACTAATTTAATCTTGGAGGCATGACCTTTGTTAAAATTTGTTGTCCAATGTTATTCAAACACTTCTCACTTTTTTCCTCATTTTTCCAAGCAAGCCTTTTGCAGGAATTACAGAGTCATGCTTTTGACACAGTGAAGACATCACAACATGACAGAACTTTGTCACTGCCAGCAAGAAAATGGAAGAACAGGGTCACTGGTGCAGTACATGCCAATTTTCTGCACATGGGGGCACATACTAAGTACAGTGGCCCCTCGCGGATACTGGAGTCCACGCTAAAAATGCTGTTAATAGGAAGAAAAAAGCCCCCCAATCGCCGTTTGTATTTTTAAATAGCCAAATCACACTGTTTTCAAGCCTCCGCAGGGCTGCTTAAGGCTCTTCCCTCCTCCCAGCCTTACCCCAGGGTGCATTCTGGGACAAGGCTGGGAGGAGGAAAGAGCCTTCGCTGGGAGGAGGAAAGAGCCTGACCCGGAAGTGGGTCATTAAGGTTCAAGAAGCCCTGTGGAGGCTTGAAAACAGCGCAGTTTGGCTATTTAAAAATGCAAACGGCGATTGGGAGGCTTTTTTCTTCCTTTCTACAGCGTTTTTCGTGTGTACCCTGTGGATCGGAATCAAATCCGCTGATCCCAGATCCACGGATAGAAAGCGTCCACTGTATTCATCAAGAGAGACTGATGAAATAAAATCACCTTGTGATAATTTAAAAATGACCAAAGCAAACAATAACCCTCATAATAGTACAGTAATAAACAAATTTCTCACATACATTAATTATGAAGAGTTGGACACAAAGGGCTGATTTTGCAAACAGAGAACACTCCCAGACTTGTGGGGGTGGTTATTTATTATGATTCCTGCCAATTCTCACCTCCGGCTCCCCCATGTAATATTCCACACTGCAGAGAGGAGCACGGGCCACCCCGTATCCTCCAGAGGGCTCCAAGACCCCTGGTAAGTGAAAAACACACACACCTTTTTTCTCGGCAGTGATCTCCGGGACCGCCGCCACTGTCCCTGCCCCCACGAAGACTCAAAGTTCTCCCTGCCTCGCGTGGAGAACTTTGAGAGCCACTGGTCTAGTGTATTCAATATAATAACATTGTGGTAACATGCATTGTGGATAATTTGAACCTAAAATGGGAAACAGTAAAGATAATTCCTCATGAAGACATCCATGCTGCAGTCCCTGTTCAGCCACAATGCCATACTGGATATCTGTTTTAAACCACTGGCCCAGTTAAGACGTCTTGCAAAATGATGATTTAACATAACTATTGTGAGCTTTGGGCTCAACATATGAGTAGAGGAAGCTTTCTAATTCAGTTGATGATTTTGAACAAGTCAGGATTTGTCGTGATTCTGAAAGTGACAAATCACAGTTTGTTTTCACCATTATTTTGACCAAGCCTGGATATGAAACTGGAATTGGCTTATTTACACACACTGGTTAGAATCACCCAGGATTTGCTGCTTTTCAGCTGAAATGACAAATCCAGGCTTGTTTTAAACCACCAATGGAAGCAGTAAACGTGATCCACTCATGTGTGAATTGGAAGGGGAATGTGCAGAAGCTTGTGATAACCATGCTAAAACACCGTTAACCAGAGTTTCATGTGAACTCAGTTCCAGGACACTATAATTCTGCTCTTATCAGAATGTTGTTTTGAGAGGGAAAAAGTGAGATGTTTTAATCTTTTACTGTTGTATCCACTTCTTAATGTTACCATTCCTCTGATTTATAGGACATTTACATGAACTGCTTCATGGTTAGTTTTCATTAACTACACTGAATTCTTAATCCTATTATCAAATAGAAGCAATCAGAAAGTGCTTAACCATGCTATTTATAAATATGCTTAAAGTATACTAACAAAAGGCCAGCGGGTGGCGCAGTGGGTTAAACCGCTGAACCATGAGCTGTCGATCGAAAGGTCGGCAGTTCGAATCCGCGACAGGGTGAGCTCTCGTTGCTTGGCCAGCTCCTGCCAACCTAGCAGTTCCAAAGCATGTTAATGTGAGTAGATAAATAGGTACCGCTTGCGGGAAAGTAAACAGCGCTCCATGTTCCAGCTGCATGCTACGCGCTGCGGCAAGGAGAGTCATGCCGGCCACATGACCACGGAGGCATCTTCGGACAACGCTGGCTCTTCGGCTTTGAAATGGGGATGAGCACCACACCCTAGAGTCGGACACGACTGGACTTAATTGTCAGGGGTCACGTCACGTCATACTAACAAAAAAAGGAACTCAAGTCAATGCAGATTGGCAGAACAAATTTTTAGTATAGAAGTCTGTCATGCTGCTACAGGGCTGACACTCTCAACCTTGAAGAAGCGTAGCAGCAGGTAACAGGTGGCTGGCCTGGGAATCTGCTGACAAGCCCTTCTCCCTAGCACAGCAATTCTCAGATTCTCAAAATGGTTCCAGGCCTGTCAAAATGGAGTTCAGAAAAAAGATGGATTTCTTGATCTCTTGGCAGAGCCCTAGCTGGAGGAGACTAAAAAAGGCCACCTCATGCAACTCTACATCTAAATTCATCCTGATTTATCTTTAGTAAAAGTAGCTTCAGCTAATTCAAACAAGAAAACCAAAGCACACACTAAAGAGAAAGCCAACACCCCATTCAAGTTGACTTGAGAAAAATTCTTTCCATGCTCCAGATACAAAGATTAATCTGATTCCAAATTTGAGCAAAATCTATACACCAAGTCTTCCAAAAGGCATTTGGGAGCAGAGAGTACATGGCACAGCATTCTAATTGTAGCAGTCCCTCATCATCTATATGCATTAAAAATACATGCAGATTAAGTGACTGTGTAAAGAGCCTTGTCAGTTAAAGGAAATGAGCACTACCAATTTTTATATACAAATTATGGTACCAGCATCTGATTATATATTATGTAAACAATTTAACATTGATAAAAAATGCCTGCTTGGGGGCAACTGATTGGTGGACATACACAGAAAAAACACACTCGGAAAGAAAATGACAACAGAACAGAACACAACACTTAATTAACCAGACAAAAATAAATCTGCTGATCCAGCATCCAGTCCAGATGCACTCAATTTGGAATATCGTGCTCCTCATAGCCAGACACTTGAGACCTACACCTGGGAGAAACAACTTCATGTTTTAGCTTCAAAACATTTGAGAGAGATTACCCCTTAAAGCAGTGGCTCCCAAACTCTGAGGCGTGGCTCCCAGGGGAGCCACAAAAGCCAACTAGGGGAGCCGTGGAAGGGTGGCTTCAGGTTCCCTGCAGAGGGAAGACAGAAGGAAGAAGGGGGCGCCCCAGTCAGCATACCCCCATCCCGCTACTGATTGGGCCTATAGGAGGGGGAGAAGTTACCTTCACATAAGTTATTCACAGAAGAGGTGAAATTGGGGAGAAAGCTTCACCTGACGGTTTTCTGCCAGTCACATAACAATGTAAATGGGGAGCCACTGCCACAGTCAATGGTTGCCAATGATCAAGGGATCCGCAGGTTGAAAATTTTTGAGAAACACTGCCTTAAGGAACCCTAGACTGGAAAGTTGGTTAGGATTGTGCTGTTAGTGTATCTATTGTTTTCTTTCTTTGTGAGAGTGCTTGTGGGGTGTGTGAATGGCTAAGAAAGACTGCTTAACTTTGTTTCCCCTTCTTTATTACTGTCAACTTGTCCCCCCAAAAGAAGTTTGTTGCACCTTGCCTCCCTTTCATTCCCCACCAAACCACTGAGCACTACATAGGAGCCTAGCACATGAGATTGTTTTCCCCTATGTGCACATATTTAAACATGTGTTTAAAAGCACAAATGGAAACAAAAACCCCAAAGTATTTAGGGGTGTGCATGACTCATGAGCCATTTGAAATTCTCCTATGGGTGCATGAGTCACTTCTGTCCTATATGCCATGGTATTAACGTATTAGTCCCTTACAGAGACTGAACAAAGGGATACAATTCTGCACTGGCTGGCGTCAGCAAGACAAATTAGATGTGGCTGCTCAATATACCCATGTTTTCCCTCTGCTCCACAAAAATGGAGGAAGGAGTGCGCCGCCTGCTGACAGGTGCCACCTTGCTGCAACACTTTAAATCAGTGGTTCCCAATCTTTAAGAGATCCGTGGACCAGTGAGGCAAAAAAATGGAATCGGCGTGGACCACATCCAAACTCGCTGTCCCCCTGCACACAAAAAATACAGTTAATAATTAGAGAAGATTTATTAGGATTTGTATTTACTTTTATACATAAATTATTAGGCAGCTGTGAATTTAAAAAAACATCCAACAACAAATGTTAGGGCTTTGTCAAAAATATAAAGGACTGTTCCAAGAATTGCAGAAGTACTTCTGCATGTGCAAAATGACATGGAGGTCTGCAATTCAAAGGAAAAGTCAAAATCCAACTGAAAATGTCCTGTTCTTTGGACACGTGTGTCCAAAGTACTTCTTGAGATCTCATCCCACTCATTTCTGTATGTTTTTTAAAGCAAGGGTGGGGAAAGAAGTTACTTAACTAGCTGCTATAGTGAAGGAGGTGTTTCCAGAGTAAATAAGACAGAAGGAACTGTAATTGGCCAACCCAGAAGTACAATTAAAGAAAAGACCAATATGTTACCGGTAACAAGAAACAAAAGGTAATAATTTAAATAATCCTTGGAGAGCAACGGTGAACACACGCAGTCAATAGTTTATCACTACAGAGAAAGCGTTTTCTCTACAGTTAAGGTGAATTTCTAGGTACAAATTACAGAATACTGTTCTTTCACAATATCCCTGCAATTTATTGAAATTCTTTGCCAATAGTAGCAATTACAGCAATACTCACTGAACACAGATCTTTATTTTATTAAAATGTGCAACAGTTTATACACATTTCTCCAATATCCTTATAATGGAGCACCCCTAAGTATAAACACAAAGCTTACTGAAATTAATTTTTTTCTCTTCCAATTTGAATTTTGTTCTTCTGAATCTTAAAAATATACACTAGCTTCCAAACTCAATCATGAAGGCTTAAAAAAGAGAATGTATATTAAAAGGTACAAGAAATACACACAAGCATTCTTTGTACTTTTTGACGCTTTACTTAAAAGCATCTTATGCATTTCAAGAATAGTTACAACCAAGCAATATGAACAGCGCTTTCACTCTCCTTAGTTTTGAACAAGATTTCCAGAGACAAAGAACTTGATGTTCTTTGCAAACAGAGACAACCATATGTATCCCAGGGCGCAATCCTGGAAATAAGGCTGGTGACGGAACAAGCATTCCGTCGCCGGAAGACATCGAACGTGCCATAAAGCACATTCACGATGACTCGGGAGTAAGGGAGGCTGGTGCAAGGCCGGCTTCCCACATGCCAGCGCCAGATCTCCATGCAGACGGCAGCGGAAGGTAGGAGGCGAGGGAGGGGGGGCATTGGCCTAGTAGGTCTGGGAGTAGGTCTAGTAGGTCTGGGAGGGGGTGGGGGATGGCGACGGCCATATCCCTGTCCCCATCAGGCTGGCTACGCCGTTATACGGCCTCCTCTACGTTCGCCAGCTATTTAGCTGGTGGAAATCCGAGGAGGCTGATAGGGCCGGCCCGGGTTTACACTCGGAGAAGAGAACGAGCATCCCCTTCCCCAAGTAGACCTCTGGCCCAGTGCGCGCCAGGCAGCCCGTGCACAGGATCCGGCGGGTGGCCCTGGGCCACCCGCCGGATCCTTAGTTAGGATTGCGCTGCCCATGAACTAACTTGAGGGGTTGGGGTGATGGGGAGGGCAGTTGCAGTAGGCAGCAACATACATAAATTCTCCTGCCCTTCATAGTTATAGGCCCAGCTGAAGCAGAAACACTTGGAGATTAAAGCTAAAATGAATACTCAAATATGACATTGAGCAAATAGTGAAAAGGTTTGCTATACCCGTATTACTCATTTCTCAGCAAGCATTTCTCTTACCATTTTGCTGACTACAAGACAGAAAGGGATTAATTTCTTAACTCTGATGGTTAGCTAAATAATTAAAAATTCATGATTCTATACATTGTACGAAATGTAAAGAGCCTAATTAGAGGTATTAGAAAAGTCTCTTCTTACAAAAATATGCCTACAAAATTTAAACGTATAATTATAGGTTCCCTGAAACATGGTCAATGAGGTCATGTGGTATCTACAGCTCTTTCGTGTGAACAAGCACTGACATTTTACAGATTATTGCACTGGGGTTTGTGAATTATCAAATGTCTCCTTGTTTATTACAATGAGCCTAATTTGCACAACAACTACTAAACAGAAACTATTTTGAAAAGTAGAGAGAGATTAATTGACTTGGCTCAAGGAATGCAATGTTGTACATATATATTGTTCACTTCAGCATTAATGCCCCCTAGAGTATACAGCCAATTAACAAAGCAAAATAGGGATGCAGACATTTAGAGAACGGATTTTCTGCATTACACAGCATTTTCTCATGTTGTGTAAACACACCACATATTCAATTTGCTTTTTATATCTATGGAAGATTGTGATTAAGAATGTTCTCATTTTAGATCACGCTATTTAAAATGTTCTGATTAACCAGCAAAGTTGAACAACATTCACAAATAAATAGAAAGTGAATACTTTCCAGTATTGCTGTTTGTGTTGCTTCATAGTATTTTATATTTTCAACCTGAGAAGATATTTTTCACATTTTAAATCCTCTGCTGAGCTCAGAGTGATGCACATGGTTCCTCTCCTCCTTTTGTCCTCACAACAACCCTGCGAGTTAGGTGAGGCTGACAGTCACTGGCCCAAGCTCACCCAGGAAGATTCATGGCTGAGCGGGAATTTGAACCTGGATCATCCAGGTCTAAGTCCAACTCCTGAACCACTAAACCCCTGATGGCGTACCTATGACACGCGTGTCACTGGTGACATGCGAGGTCATTTTGGGTGACACACCAGTATTTTCCCCCAGGGCCCCCAACACACCTTACATTTTCGCAAAATTTTTACAGGCTTGTCTTGAACATTCAGGGCAGAGATTTTTGGCAGACCTCTTTCATTATCTAGTAAAACTCAGCAACAAAAAAGTCACTAATTGATGTTAAATAAAATGCAATGTGTTCTATAATTGTTTTCAGTTCAGTTCAATTCAAAATTACTATTAAAAGTAGCAATAGTCAAAGTACTATTAAAAGTTCAGTGGGGGGGGGGGACACACCAGAGAGTCAAGTTAAGCATTTTCAAAAATGTTGACACACCAAGCCCAAATGGTTCGCTATCACTGCACTAGACTATTCTGGCTCTTATATTGTTGGTGTCATGTTTCCTGAGACCCAAGTCTGTACATGAACACCTTTGGAAACAAGCCCAAATGAAGCATGCTAATCACATATAGAAAAGACATGGCTAGGGTTAATTATAAAAACTAGAAGGGGCATCAATAAGCTCCTCTGTAGGCAGCAATATACTGTACATGATGAGCTGAGGGTTGAGAGCCAACTCTACCCATGAGATCCACAAGTGTCATAATTCTGACAGCTGTTCTAGGAAAAAGTAGAAACTAAAGCTACTACAACAAGGATAGTGTTACATGGTCAATATTTTATTTCTTCTTAACTGAAGGCATACAAGAGACACACATTTACAGCGCAATCCTATCCAACCTACATCAGCGGTGCAGCCAGCGGTGCAGTGAGAACGGGAGGCCCCAGAACGGAAAGGGGATTCAAATCTCCTCCAAAGGGGGACTCAAAGGGGATTTAAATCTCCCCTCTCCTACAAAGACTCCCACCCTGCCCTCCCCTGCTGCTTACACCTGAGGTGTAAGTTGAATAGGATTGTGCTGTTAAACACGAGTACCAGGTGCTGGGCGCCTACCTGGAAAGCAAAGGGCCAGACCAGCACCATGGTTACTCGAAGGACTGCTGGCAAAATTTATTTGTTTATTTTAAAAAATTATACCCCGTCTTATCCCAAGCCAAGGCAAATGCCCAAGACGGCTTACAAGAAAGATAAAAATACATAATTTAAAACAATACATAAAATAAATTAAAAACAATAAAAACCACAGGGAGGGGCAATATAGAGCAGAGAAACAACAGAGCAAAACATCTTGAGACCCAGAAGTCAACCCATCACCCAAATGCTAGACGAAACAGAAAGGTTTTGAGCCCTCGCCGAACAGTCATGAGGGAGTCAAATAAACAATATTGTTCATTTGACAATAAAGTCAAATGACAATAAAGTCAAATAAACAATATTGAATCAGTATACAACACTATACATGGACATAGCCTTTTTATGCTACTTTTCCATGGCTCAAAGAGGCCTAAACATAAAACATAATTTAAAATCACTAAAATATAAAATACAACACAACTACAACAATAAAAATACAATAGTTATTATCAAATGTATATACCGCTTTTCAGCAAAAAGTAGTTCACTAAGTGGCTTACATACCAATATAAATCAATAAATGGTTCCTTGTCTATAGAATGATCTTCCAGGAAATCTCGAACAGCCTTTGGCTTAGCCTCTGCGGAAGGATGTTGCCCTGGGACTCCTGTTCAAGTTGCTGTTTTTAAAGCGCAATCCTGTGCAACTAATCCGCCGGATCCTGAGCTCCGCCATGGGCAGGCATCCCACAGTGGAAAGTCTACTCGGGGAAGGGGCGCTCATCCCCTTCCCCAGGTGTAACCGGCGCTGGGGCCGATTGGCCTCCTCGGGAAATCGCTTGCGGAAGTCGGAGGCCATGTAACGGCTCAGCCGATCGGTGGGGGACGGGATATAGCTGAAGCCATCGCCCTCCCCGATCGGCTGGGCCTATGGCTGGCCTCCGTTCCCGGCCGATTTGCCCCCCCCCACTCGCTGGATCTTTACCTGGGTCTGGCGACGGGCTGGCGAGTCCTCTGTCGGCGGAGCAGGGAAGGTCGACCTTGCTTCGGCCTTCCCTGCTAGATAGTAGACACAAACGTGCCTTACAGCACGTTTGCGACATCTTTGGTCGGCGGAACGCTCGTTCCGCTGGCCGAATTTACAATAGGATTAGGCTGTGAGTCACTGGTTAAAAGTCACTGTTTTAATGCTACTTTTATAATTCCTATTCTGTTAATAGAATTATATTATATTCTGTTAATAGAATTATATTCTGTTAATAGAATTATATTATATTCTGTTAATAGAATTATATTATATCTGTTAACTCATATGAGTTAGTTTTGAAGTATCTATTATTATTATTGTACTGCATATTTATTGTGTTTAATTGCATTGTATTTTATATTGTTATAGCTATTTTAAATTATATTTTATGTTGTAAGCTGCTTTCAGCCATGGAAGGGTGGGGAATACAAATCTTTTAAATAAATAAATAAATAAATAAATATTAACATAAATCTTAATGCTCACTGTCAATATTTCTTCAAGTTCTGAAAACTCCTGGCACACCAGAACCACAGTTAAATGTTAAACATGCACTTCCGGCACACTTTGTGTGGAAAGATACTGAACTTCACAGAATAGGCTTGAAAACAATGAATTGCAAATGCTTTTAGGACTTACACGTTGACCATAAAAAATTATTTAAAGGACTATAAAAACCTCTATACTTCACAATTCAAATTGTAAGTAACCAGATAGCAGGCAGCTCTTGATGTCATCCATAGGGAACTCTAAACAGAATATGATGCAGGGAGCTAAAGAAGTTGGTAAACATACTAGTTTTCATGTTGATCTTCACTGAAAAAAGGCTGAAAATTCATTGTTTGTGTCAGTTTCTGCCAAGCAGAAAATTTATCTTTTATATTGTTTATATAGTTGCTTTCCCCCCCATGTTATCAGTAAAAACACTGACCTTCCTCCAAGAAGGTTAAACTCCTTGCTTTGTTTGAAACACCAGAAAGCCTTTTCTCAGAAGAAATGCTACATGTTCATGCCGCAAGCAACGAAGAAGAATACACTATCATTCCGGCCCTTCATTAGTCAGAGGATCTTGGCAACAGCAATGCTGCTTGTATACAATCCCTGCATGAAAAACTGTTTTCAAACGCAACCTTGCCAGGAGCTATGTCCTGTCTTGGCAAAAGAACGAAACTTAACTTCTCTACCTATCTGTTCAAGGCTGCATGAAAAACAGGTGTTACGGTAGGAAATGGAGTTTGAAGTGGGAACAAAATAAAATCACATTTAAAAAAATTGAAAAAAAATGAGGTAACACTGCAGAGGCCAAGCGTTCGTGCAAAATGCAAATCATGAAAACTGTTTAAGGGATTAAATGCTCTTTTGCAAAAAGTGACCATGGAGATTTTAATCATTAATTAAAATCATGTAAATAATGTTCTGAAAGAACTTTCTTTTTATCTCACAGGTTTCAAAAAACCTAATGATAAAAAGGTTTAGTCTCAGAAGAGCTGCTCTAATTAAAACTAAAAATTGAGTATAATTAATAAGCGTGAGAATGCTTGCAATCCCATTCACTCAGTAAAGGCAAATTTTGAGTACTGAAGAAATGAACAAAAATCACAATTTTGCAAATTATAGAGCAAATATTACATAATGTTTATTTGCTATCTATTAAGATCTACTAAACACTGCTATCAGCAACCCTTAAGGTTAGGACATTCTTTTGTTCTTTCTGACCCACTGAAAACACCTTCTCAGCAACTTAGCCTCACTGATCTGCTGTAGAAAACAAATTGAAATCATAATCAAGATGGATTGTTTTTCCCTGCATAATTCTATGTAATTATTTTACTACTAATTTGATTCCTTTTCCTAAATCACATATTAATATGTAATAATTCAAATATCTATGTCTACATGGAATGGTTCATTAGTCAAGTGAGTTAAACTTACTCTGTATTTCTAATAGATGGGGGGTGTCAATGTTTGTTCATATTCTAGTATAGTTTACTGAAATATTTAAATCCATTTACTTTAAAAAATGTTTTATTTTACATTTTGTGAAGTTTAATAGAGTAAAAGTTAAACAGACTTTTATCATGGCTTTAATTTTATGAACTTTGCTTGTATTTGGTAAATACATTTTTCTCCCAAAAGGAAAATCTAAAATTTTATTCAAAGCTTGTTTTTCCTCCAGGGGTTTTCTCTTCCCTGAAAATCCTCATGAGAAATAAATGTTTTAATTTTTCCCTGGAGCAAATGATTCCTTGAAATGTTTCAGAGAAACCAGGAAAGTACTGGCACATAGTCATTGATAAAGAACACAATATAATTAAGAAAATAGCATTTTTTACATTTCAACAAAATGAGTTCAGAAAGTGGTTTATATAGCGAATAAATAAACGGTTCCGTCTCCCGAAACGGCTCATAATCTAAAAAGATGCAGAACAAATATCCAAAAACATCCCCTGGAAAAGATGCTGTGCTGGGGTGAAGAGAACCAGGTTATCAAAGTCCTCTCCAGAGGCACATGGGACTCTCACTTCCACAAAGGGCTTGTTGATGGTTGGCTCATGATGCACCCGTATCATATACTGACACTTGAGAAATATGAGCGACAGGAGTCAGTAGTAAATGAAATGAACTAATAATGGTTCAACAACAGAAATTAACCAGCAAATTGGTGCTGTTCTATATACTAGGTCATAGCTGGCATGCCTAGCCTTTTGAAGTGGCACGTGCCACTGTTCCTGCCTGAGCTGAGCACTGAAATCCCTCTCTCTTTCTTGACCCCAGCACGCCTTGCCAAGGCTGTGGCACTAGAGTATGTCTCTGCACCCCATTGCACCTCATTCTACTTGAACTGTCACTGTGCTTTAAATATTTTCATTGCCTTAGAAATATTTATTTATTTAAGTGGCACACTTAAGATTATCTACATAGGAAGATGCAGTGTCTGCGGGCAGGTCAATTATTTTTTATTATGATATTTATATCCTGCTTTTCAACAAAGAAGTTCACAAAGCAATCTATGTAGCAAAATGGCAAAAGAATGCTGTTCCTCTGACCTAGCACTTTTGCAAAGTGCTGGACTTCCTGGGATTCCAAGGGGGTTATTAGATAGGACAGGCTCTAGTCTAGGACAAGCAGGAAAAGGATGGAGATAATATATGGATAGGTGTGAGAAAATGACAAAGGCTGGCAGAGTCACAGCTGCAACTTTGCTACTAAGAGGAAGAGATGCAAGCAAGAGAAGGGGGGGAAGCTGCAAAGTTGCACCACACATCTGACAGCACATGCAAAAGGGATGATAAGGACAGGTACAAGTTACCTGTCCTTAATCTGCTGAGAAGAGTCCAGGCAAAGGCTTCCAAGAGGAAGAGAACCAAGGAACTCCAGGCACCAAGTCCCTTGGGAGGTTTGGCAGTGAGCCGAGGGTATACCCAGATAGACACTTGAACTTTGGACCAAGCAACCACAGAGGTTCAGGGAGACACAAAGCACAATTTTGGAGTGAGGTCCTAGTACAAGGATTGGAGCTAGAGTCACTGTGTGACTCTTAAAAGAGGAAGAGTCTTGGGCAGCACAGACCCAGTAATCTCAGCTTTGAGTCCCAACCTCTATGTTTAGCTCTGAGTAGCCTTTAGGTTTTTCGGCTAGCTAGGAGACAGTTTAGTGATTTTCAGATCTCAGCCTAGAGCGGCTTCAGCTTAGGGGTGCCTGCAGATCTCATACAAGTATAGAAGAAACCACTGAAGTACAAAGAATTTCCATGTCAGATTATAGCATAACTGAAACTGAGGAGCATGAAGTTGATTGGCTCCAAGGTCTTGTCCAACCCTTCATAGTACAGTGGACCCCTCCTATCTGCGGATTCGCGATCCACAGATTTGATTTATCGCAGGTCCCGGATCCATGGGGTCCATGCTAAAAACGCTGATAAAAGGAAGAAAAAAGGCCCCCAATAGCCAATTGTACCTTCAAATAGCCAAATCACACCATTTTCAAGCCTCTGCAGGGCTTCTTGAAGCTTAACGACCCACTTCTGGGTCATGCGAAGGATCTTCCCTCCTCCAAGCCTTGTCCCAGAATTCACCCTGGGGTGCAATCCGGGACCTGCGATAAATCAAATCCGTGGATCGTGAATCTGTGGATACTGTGTTTCCCCGAAAATAAGACAGGGTCTTATATTAATTTTGGCTCCCAAAAACGCAGGAGGTCTTATTTTCAGGGAGGTCTTATTACATTGCCGCTCAAAGCCCCTTTCCCTCTCCTACAGCAAAGGCACCAAGCGCCATGAGGATCTCTACGACAGGGGCTTAATGGGAGCTGACGGCGCCTGGAGCAGGAAGCATTTCGCGGGGGGGGGAGTGCCAAAAGTCCGTTTTTTCTCTTTTAAAAACTTTTCCCCGATTTTTTTGCCCTTGTTCAAGCAGCTGCTGCCCTCAGCAGCGCCCCCAGGGCAGCAGCTGCTTCGTTTGCAACCCCACCAGGCCCGGGGGGGCATTACTGGCCAGGCGTGGGGGCGAAATTGACTGTACTTAACTTGTATCGTCGTTCGGCTCGATTGCATTTACAGCCATGAGGGAGAACAGGCTCGCTGGTCGTTCCTCCAGATCCTAGAGAGAATTCTGGAGGACCAACCACACCAGCGAGACTGTATGTGCATCCTAGAGAGGCACCTCTCTCTTCCTGCTCGCCCTTCACGGCTGTAAATGCGATCGAGCCGAACTACAATACAAGTTAAGTACAGTCAATTTCGCCCCCGTGCCCGGCTGGTAATGCCCCCCGGGCCTGGGGGGTTTGCAATCGAAGCAGCTGCTGCCCTGGGGGGGCTGCCGGGGGTGGCAGCTGCTTGAAAAAGGGCAAAAAAATCAGAAAAGGTTTTTAAAAAGGTAAAAAAATTGGACTTTTGACGCGGGGGCGCGCCCGAAATGCTTCCTGCTCCAGGCGCTGTCAGCTCCCATTAAGCCGCTATCGTAGAGATCCCCGCCACACTAGGTCTTATTTTAAGGGAGGTCTTATTTTTTTGAGTGCCAGCAAAAATGAAGCAAAAATGAGGTGAAGTCTTACTTTCGGGGGAGGTCTTATTTTCGGGAAAACTGGTAGGAGGGGTCCACTATACTATGAAGGGTTGGACAAGATCTTGGAGCCAATCAGCATTTTTAGCGTGCACCCCAGTATCCGCAGCTCCTCGCTATCCATGGGTGGGTCAGGAACGGATCCACAGTGGACAGAAAAGGGCCCACTGTATAGAAATTTGGTTCATGGGATTTTAAACAGCCTTTTCAAAGCACAGAATTTTAGGCTTACTATTCTGCTTAGACAACTTTCTATGCTCCTGATTTGATATACTAAAAAGAGGTAACAAGACATGTAGACTGAAGGAACGACAGGTGTCTGGAACATTGAGACTCTTGCTAACACTGTAACCACTAGAATACAGACAAGTATGTGACAATACTCGATTTCTGATCGAGATATTCCTGAAGCCAGAGCCCTTTGCAGTTCAGACAGACCCATTTAAAATTTTATAGCAGGGTGCTTCAGTGTTCCTGCCTTCCCCCTTATGGACTAACAGGGCATCGGCATAAACTGCCATCACCTTCGGAAAATTCAATCTTCCATATGGTTTTTCAGGGGAAAAAAAAGAGAAATGGAAAAACAATCTTTTTAACAATTCATGTTCTTCATGTTCTTCTAGCATTAACCTTGGGCCAAAAGGCATGCATCTAGTGCCCCCCCCCCCCATGAGGACTGTAACAAGGGTGAAAATTGGGGTTAACTGAAAATAAAAATATTTCATTGTAAAATTAATAGCAATCTCTGAGAAAAGGCAGCAGTGAAAGTTGGCCTTTTCCAAGTAATTTTCTCCTACTCTAAAGCAGTGACATTCAGCTAACCAATTGCTTGTTACATACTATTAGAACTTCTACATGCTACAGTTTTGAAGAGAGTTCATGGGTATAATTTAAAAACCTTTTATGCTTTATCAGTGAAGACTTGAATCCATGAAAGCTTCACTTAGCACATCATCATAGGGCTTAAAATTATGACTGAAAATAACTTGTACTTTTATTTCATAGTAATAAACTCATCTTGAAACAGTTAAAAGACTGAACAGGCAATTTACACTGCCAGATATTCTCTAAAGTTCACCAACAAAAATTATTAAGCAGACAGCTTTTAATTTCTAAATATTATTTTTTGCCTTATCTTCAAGAAAGTAAACGTGGCAGTGACTATTAACGCCATTTGATAGTACATTTCCCTGCATCTTGATTTTTTCCAAGTTATCTTTAGACCACAAAGTAAATAATATGGCTAACCACAAGTATTTTTGAACAAGAATAAACTCTGTGGGACTCTGTCGACTATTTCAATCTATACCTAGGAATCAGATAAAAGATCATGGAAAGCAAACACAATTGTACATTAACTTTAATCTAAGAGAAATCTACAAAAATAAGTCAAAATGTGTTTGCTACAGTTCTTTAAGAAAAATATAGGCCACCAGGCAATTTACAAAGAGGATGCAACACATTATTTCTCAAGATCAACAGATGCATTTTCATTTTTAGCCAGGATAAAAGTTACTTTAAATTTATTAATTACAACTAAAAAGAAAAGTTGTCCCTAAATAAATAGTAATGCACTACGTTGCTCAAGTCAATACAGGTTGAGTATCCCTTATCCGGACTGCTTGGGACGGGAAGTTCTCTGGATTTCGGAATACCGTATTGGTCTGAGTATAAGACTCACTTTTTTCTCCTAATTTAAGTTTTTAAACTACGGGTGCGTCTTATAATCAGGCTGTTGCAATTTAATGCCAGTGATTTAATTAAAATTTTTTAATAGCACCAAACTTTAAGGGTGCGTCTTATAATCAGGTGCGTCTTATACTCGGGACAATACGGTATTTGCATAAATATAATGAGAGATCTTGGGAATGGGACCCAAGTATAAACATGAAATTTATTTATGTCTCATAGATATCTTATACACATAGCCTGAAGGTACTGTAATTTTATACAGTATTTTTTTAAATAATGTTGTGCTCCAGTATGCCTTGTGCTATGCCAGCCAGTTGCTGGAAAAAGTTTGTTCTTTTTAAAGTCTTCACTCCAAAAATGTCTGGATTTCGGAATAGTCTGGATTTCAGATGTCTGGATAAGGGGTAATCAACCTGTATATACTAGATAATTCGTATTAAATTCATGAGTAAAACAGGCAAGTAAGAATTAGACGTATAGTACTGTTCAAATGCAACTGCTAACATCCTGGAAACACAAAAGGAACAACGAACAACCTGTGACACAAAACTAACAACCTAGGATGCTTTTCCTTCAGTCATTATTTTATACAAATTAAGTGCTATGAGACCAAGCTAAGCCACTGGGGTGAGACTCTGGTACACAAACAAGTTACAAAAGGTCCCCTAGGTTTCTAGTGTACAAAATTAATTATAACGATCGCATGTATGCCTTTCATATAAATATTGCAAATCTTTTAAAGAAATTTGACACAAAAACAAAACATCTCATGGATTCTATTTATTAAAAAATCCTCTAAATGCCCCCATTTTTGATTTAACAAGTAGAAATCATGCATAGGTATTTGTGTTATGATTTTTTTTTCTTGGATGAAAGATTTTATTCTTAAATTAAAAAAAAAAAACACAGCAGGCCGCAAAAGCACTAGGGAACTCTTACATTGTAATCATTCTCTGGTGTCACAATGAGTGCCAATTTAGCATCCTGAAGTCAATTACAAGGCTAGAGGCCCTGAAGGCAGTACGTAAACCTAGCTCTCTGTCCCTGCATGACTCTGCACTGATGGCAGAAGAACGTTGCACCATGTAGGTAGGCTACTGAAGGTACTATATAAGCCCTGGCCCTCAAAGATGGGCAACAAACAATTTTGCTCATGCCAGAACTTGGGAGAGCGCAGCTGCTCCACGTTCAGCTGTTCTCTTCCGGAATGGTGACAACACAGCTCAGCACAGCTCTGCGCGCGTCTGGGATGCGCCGGAAATCGTGCGGTGTGGGTCGGCCTTTAGTGTTAAAGATTCTTCTCATTCTCTCTGAGCTCCCTTCAATGGTATAAGATTGATGGAGAACCTCCCCTGGACCAGTCTCTGGCTCTACTTTCTACACAACCTTTGGTAACTGATATAGATGTACCACATGTAAACCCAGAGAACAAAATGGTAGTACTATAAATATTAGACAGCTAATAAGGCTATTCCAAACTCTCCACAAAATTAAATAGCAATCACACTTCAACATGTCATGTGGTCTAGAATCAGAGCACACCATGGTCTCACCCCAGGTGGAGCAAAGTTCTATATTATGCATTCTTCAATGCCTAGCTGACAATATTAGCAGCTGAACACCATCCAGGAATATACTTTTTTAAAAAATTATCTATCAAGTAAATTAACTTCAAAATCAAATCTCTAATATGCTCTTGGGGACTTGGAGAGTCCCATTTCTCCACCACCACTCTGAGTCAAAGATTTCTCAAATGCTTGAGATTTTAACAGAAATAAGCACAACCATAGGGAATTATTGCCATTTTACTTGAGATGGTCAAAAGTAACAGTAGAGTAATGCCTTTATGATAACCATCTAAAGATTACAAAGAAGTGAGTAAACTTTGAAATTCATCAAGCTGAGCATAAAGACAAAACAAAAGGTGCCGAGACAAAAAAACGATCTTGCAGGGCAAAATGAACAAGTCTGGGATTGTTTTTAAAACAGAATGAGTGTGGTGTTGTACAAGTTTAATTGTTAGGCCAAGCTTGGTGTGTAAAGATCAGACTACACTGAACTATCTCCCTATGGAAATATAAAAGTCAACAAATCTTCGTTTTGTCTCAAGCACTAATTGGAATGCTTAAGTCTCTTGGGTGGCAGATAGCAAAAAAACAAAGGAAACGTGGTAGTTTTTATATTAGCAAACTTGAAAATTAATTTTAGGTGCATTACTCCTTTCATATAAAAGACAAAGTCTAGCTGCAGAAATGGCAATTTGCTGAGACTCCCAGGATTTTGAATTCTACGCAAATGCCATAATTCACACTATCACTGAATCCACACAACCACAGGCTCACCCTTCCAATGGAGGGGATGAAGATAGCTGCAAGAAGAGGAAACAAATGGTAGACAAGATAAATCAAAACAGCATGATAAAATAAATATTAGATTTATTTTTTAAAAAGTGCAGTATTCAATGGCTTGTATAATCTGCTAGAGGTCACTGCAATGCAATTTTATGGAGCTGGTTCATAAAGGAGTTAAATATTCCCCTGACAGAGGTTTATATATTGAAACATGCTGGGAATCCAATAAAAAGAAGCACCAGGCCTAGCCAATGTCCTGTATATGCGCTTCTGTACAAAAATCAAGATTCAGCGGTTACCCCAGAGATTACATCGTAATCCCGGTTCACACAAAGAAGCAATTATAGGGATTCAGTACAGACATAATGCTGCTGGATCTCCTGAACATGGGTATGGTTTTGGACAGCATGAAATCTATACTGAGCTATAATGTTATGTCCGTACCTCCTTGTCATCTTGCACTCATTTTTATAACCATTTGGGTTTATCAATGGAACTCTGTGTTCTACTGCAAGAGATAACGTACTTGTCATTGTTTCCATGGTCCATTAGCCCAAGATAAAGGAGAGGCGAACTAGAGCCTCTGATCTTGGCTGAGATCGCTCAACTCCCTTCACCCTCTGATCCATGAACATATAAACAGGATAAAGAGTGTTTAATAATTGTCAAGCCATAATAACCAGTTGTGTAAAAAAAAGGCATGTACCAATGCATCAGCTTGCTTTTCAAAGTAGGCTTTTTAGGCCTACTTTGTGGTGATTTGCTAATCAACTTCTCCTGTATTTTTCTGTTTTTAAAGGGAAAGCTTCAGTTTAAGGGCAGTCCATCCATAGACTGACTTTTGATTTATTCTGAAACAAACAGAAGCACCACTGAAAATTGAGGAGGCATCGGAGACGTAGATGTGTCACAAAACACCAATGCAACTGTAAAATCCTTTTTACAGCCATGATGTTAACTGCAAATAATCATAAATCTCTTTGGTACTTCCCAGTTCTAACTATATCTAGTATAAGAATTTGTCTTGGGCCTTTTGATGGGCCTTTTGATGTGAACAGAGGAATGTAGCCAAATAAAAGGGAGAGAAGCTATGTCATCCCTGCATCAAATGCTTGTTTCAGGGCATATTTAAAAGTGGAGGCATTCAAGGACCTCTTTAGAACTTTGCTTGAAATGTTTAATTATGAATGGATACCACAGCAAACAAAGAAATTCAATGTGTGTACACAGACCTAATGTTAGCCAGCCAAGATTTAATTTCCAAAATGACACAGAGGCTGCTCACAGAACAATGCCTATGTTTAGCTCATCATACTGAGACAGTACTTGTGCCAGCAAACTTAAGCTTTTTGCTGTTCCAGTATTCATTACAAGAGATATCAATATTCTTCAGTTCTTGCCAAGGTTGAAACACAACTCATTCAGCATAAGCTGAATGTTAGGCACAATCAAAGGAGTTCAAGGAAAACATGAAAAGGTGTTTTGTATGCAGAGTTCAGCCACTGGCAGGGTGAGTTAATGTAGTACTGTTTTCAGCTAACCCCACAAATTTAAAGACTGTAGCTTTTGAACTAAATTGAGTTACCGCTATTCTCGAAATTTAGCTATTATGAAAAATTAGTGCAGAAAGCCAAATATTTTCCTTATCTCAGTCTACATTAATTGGTAAGAAAACATATTCCCCTTTTCACAGTAATGTAAGATGAAAAACGTGAACTCAGTGGAGAAACCTAAAAACTACCTTAAAATGCATTCAAACACAAACAAGTGAACCACCATCATAATACATACCTGAAATAAATTAGTGCTAACACAACATATCAAAAGGGAATAAAGAAGGCTGAGAAGTAACCAAAGGAGTTGCAGAAAAGTGATTACTAATAAGGTCATCATTGGGACTAGACTCTGAATCTATATAGAAAACTGAGTGACATGGGCATTGAGTTTAAATCAATAAGTTTGCTTTGAAAACCGGAAATGGCTGACAATGACCGTTTATTGCCGAAATGAAGATCGGGAAGGCCTGCGCGACCCTCTGCAGGCCTTCCCGATCTTCATTTCGGCGCTAAATGGCTATTTTCGGCCATTTTTGGTTTTCCGAAAACCGGAAATGGCTGAAAATGGCCGTTTAGCGCCGAAATGAAGATCGGGGAGGCCTGCAGAGGGTCGCGCAGGCCTCCCAGAAGCCCCGGTAAGTCAAAATTTCCCCCCCCCGATTTTTAGCTTCATAGGATGCATGCGTCCTATGATGCGCTGCGTCCTATGGAGTGAAAAATACAGTAAGTAGCCCAAACTCAGTGTAGGGTGAGGGGCCACAGCTCTGCAGCAAAACACATATTTTACATGTAAAAGGCCCCAAACTTAAATATTTGCATCACCAGCTACTCAAGGAGCAGGTCTGGAAAATACATTCACTGAAGACGTTGAACCACCACTATCACTTGGAGTAGAAACTATTATGCTGACTGGACCAGTGGCCATGTTCAGTAAGACAGTTTCACATGTTCAGAAACACACATTTTAATATACTTGGACTGTCACTTTCAACCTATAATGGACATCTGTAATATAAACTCACTTTAATTTAAGCATGTATCCTAGTTATAATTTGGCAACAGCACTAATACTTCAGTCTTATTAACAATCTCCTTTGCATATTAAAGTATTTACATTCAAACTGAATTTTTTGAATTACAATTACTGTAGATCTTTATTTCTCTCTCTAATATTAAGATGTTAACATAATTCCAAATCATCATCATGATTCATGTAAGTAAAGTTTATTTTACATGTAAGGAAATGCACTCAACGATAATATACACAAAACAGAATAGCTCTGGCAGCTGAAAGTTTGACAGCAAGAGAGCTGCAAGTGCTCACATTTGCTTTGTATAATGTGAACTGACGCTGTTGACAAAGAAGCTCTGAATAGTACTCTGCCTGAAGGAACTTGTAGATTTTCAGAGGAACGTAAAAATATGAGCTCCTGTCTCCTGAATGAAGCATTACTGCAGAAGTCAGAAGAGGAAAGATATACAGAACAGAAAAAAGCAGGTAACACTGGCAATATTTGAAAAATGTATTTCAACTACAGTATTTCACCAGTAATATACTTAACAGCAAATAATCTATGTTACAGGCTGAGTATCCCTTATCCGTACAGCTTGGGATGGGAAATTGTCTGTATTGTCTGTAACCCCTGCTAACTGGGCAAGAAAGAGGCACTTTTTCAATTGGTGTTCCTTATATTTAGCAGGGGGAGAGTAACTGCTCCCCTTCCACCCCAGCACAGTGTCTTTTCTGGTGGCTGTTGCTGGTGGTGTTCTGCATCTTTTTTAGATTGCGAGCCCTTTGGGGATAGGGAGCCATATAATCAATTGATTTTGTCTGTAAACCGCTTTGTGAACTTTTTGTTGAAAACCGGTATAATAATAATATTTTGGATTTGTCTGGATTTTGGAATATTTGCATAAATATAATGAGAGATCATGGGGATGGGACCCAAGTCTAAACACAAAATGCACTTATGTCTCATATACACTTTATACACATAGCTTGAAGGTAATTTTATACAATATTTTTAAATAATTTTGTGCCCTAGCATCCCTTGCGCTATGCCAGCTACGTTCTGGAAAAAGTTTTTTTCTTTTAAGTCATAGCCCCCAAAATGTCTGGATTTCTGATGTCCAGATAAGGGGTAATCAACCTGTACATGAAATACAAACATTAGAACATGAAAAGAAACCAGTGCAGAAGGGGAATAATCATACAAGAAGTGATTGTCAAGCAAGCTTCATTCATTCATTATTAATTGTGATTGATCATATCTTTACTTACAGCTGTCTGTAAATAAATGTTATTTAGGTAAAGGTAAAGGTGACCCCTGACAATTAAGTCCAGTCGTGTCCGACTCTAGGGTGTGGTACTCATCCCCATTTCAAAGCCGAAGAGCCAGCATTGTCCGAAGACGCCTCCGTGGTTATGTGGCCGGCATGACTAAGTATGTGTCTAAGTATATGCAAACTGTATGTAATACAGTTGCACCCCGAATCCGCGATGGGGTGAGGTGGCCAAACTTGCTTATCGTAAGAGCCACATACAATAAACTTCCCTGAGAGTCGCACATTATACGTCAAAGAGTCGCAGTTTGGCCACCCCTGCTATATTACAAGATGGAAATGTACAGAAATGCTAATGCAGATAAAGTAATGAAAATCCATTTTAGTTCCTCCTAATTCCACATCATATGCAGTGGACTCCCTCTTTATGATAGCAATCCTTTCTGGAAACATCATTATATTGTGAAAACACTGTAATGTGAACCCAATAGTGCATTGTTTTTTGGTTCACATTATTTTGTTTGTTCTAGGACCTGAAGTTTCTGCCACAGATCTAAGGTATTTCCCTCTCTAAAATGTTATTTTAAAGGTGCCTACTGCACTCATTAGGGGCCATGGTTATCAGTTTACACAATGTTGTAATTATAAAAATCAAATTACGTGGCTATATCTTTCCTTCTATACACATAGCCACGATGTTAAAAATTCTGCTACCAGATGAGACACTACCTAGAAGGATTGCATTTGTATCAGCATTCGCATCGACTATATCCTTCCCTTCATACACACAGCTACAATGTTAAAACACTGCTATTGGCTGAGACGCTACCAAACGCTTGCATTTGCATCACTAAATGGATTGTGATTGGTCCTACTGGTGGCATTCATAAGTCCATCGTCACATTAATAACTTATAACTTAACAAGGTGAACCTTGTTTTACTACGGACAGCCCATTGTAAAGTGATTTGATCATATGCTGAACCCATTGTAAAGCAGGGGTCACTGTAATTTGAAAGCATATACCACTCAAATCACTTATTAGCAGTTAGTGTAGGTTAAACTTAGATATTTACTATATATTGCTTTCTTAGGCAGAACTGACATTAAAAAGGAAATGCACACCTATGCACAAAGTACTGCTAAAAGCTAAGGCCACTTTATTGACTTTCTACTGTAATAAATACTCCAGGATAAATCTAACAGAAAAGTTAGCACAGTTGGCACTTCATAGCTGGGATTGGCAAAAAAAATCATATATTTGTAAACCACACTGTGAAGAACTTTACAACTGCCTATTGATTCATTGTGTGCAATAACCTTTACAATCTGCTTACCCTTAAAACTACATTTGATTTGTTCATATCTCAAGTCAATCATTTTATTAGGCTCCCCGTTTATAGTCTTTGGCTTCAATTCTTTGTGGAAAGTCTGCAAGATATTCAATATAAATAATCATTTCTCTTAAACTGAGGTTTTATTGCTGTTGAAGAACAATTATGCAGCTACTTTGAGAAGTTTTCCAGGTAAATAGTTTCACAATTGTGGCCTAGAATAGGGGTTCTCAACTCCTTCCCAGGCGAGTACCACCTCTGGTGCCACTCTCCTGCTGTGTACCACTGGAAGTGACTAGTGATGACATCATCACGTTACTTGCAGGTTTTCAGAGGCCAGAAAATGCAGGCAAGAGGCCCTGGGCAGGTGGGAGTGCCCTTATCAGTGTTCCTGAGAGGCTTGGCCAAAAACAGGAGTCTCATGGGAGCGAAAACGCACCACCGAAAGTGCCGCATAGGAGAGGGGTCCTGGTGGTCCGGCGGTCCGAGTACCACCAGCAGTCAGCCAAAGTACCACTGGTGGTACTAGTACCACAGGTTGAGAACCCCTGGCCTAGGATACATTCATACTTCCTCCCATCTTTCGCAAAACTACATGTTAGGGGGTTGTATTTGAAAAGGATTACAGTACTAGGATACAAATTGCAGTCATAGCAGAAAAGTAAGATGGAATGGTCTTCACCGTTTTATCCTTCTTGTGATTTTTTCAGAAACACTAAGCTAGCCACTTTTGGAATGCAGAGAGTTGGATTCCATTAATTGGTCTTAGCCAACAAGCTAGGTTTTATATTTTTAGGGGAAAATTAAATGTGGAAAAACAAAAACAAATAACCTTTTGGATAAGCAATTACTAGTCTTTGGCTCTAAAACTATTATGTATGAACTTAAGTAATACATAATGCTGGATGAAGCCTGGATGAAGAATACTGTATATATTCGCATATAAGACGACCTCACTGATAAGATGAGGGCACATTTTGAGCCACAAATCTTGGAATTTGCTATGACCCTTTCATTAGAGGGTAAAACTTAAGAACTTGTGGGGTCAGATCTTCCAAAGGCTCAAATGGCTTTACCAGTAATCGTTAACTAAGAACTCTACATTCAAATGTATTGAATAGTAAAAGAGTGGAAAATGTTTGGTAGAAGTTGATTGATGTCATTTTACTACTGTAAATAAATTACTTTTTTTTTTTTTTTTAGAAAATCACAGGTTTTATTAAATCAGGAATTATAAATAAATAGGGGGAGGTGATGCTAACATTGCAACTCATATCTGGGATGCGGCACAGTAGCCATAAAAGCAAACAAGCCCCAGCAGACCATATTAACAGAAATGCAAAGAGGTGGATTGAACATTGCAACTGCAGACCATATGAAGAGAGCATGTTAATATAGCAGAGCATATGACAGAGCACCATGAAAAAAATGACTGAGAACCATTGAAAAAAGTCACCACTTTTAAAAACAAAACAGGTAGAGAACCATTGGGAGAGAACCATGCACACACTGTACCTGCTGACAAAATGTTGATTCAGATGACGATCAGAAGAAATCAAGCTGCTAAGGACAGAAGACAGATGCAAGCTCTGCAGTCTCCCAACAAATACCTTATTAACTCCTATGAGCAGGACCTGCTCAGCTTTCACCAATTTCAATTGCTGGTCTTGCAAAGTGCACTATTTTTTGGAGAGAACTTCCCTGGAGAGAACTTCCCATGCTTCTCCCCAAATCCTTGCAGTTTTGCAAATTGGTAAAATATTTTCTCTTTCCCCGTTTCACTCTCAGCCCCCCTCCCTCTTCTCAAACTCAGCCCAGCCAAATAACCCTCACTGCTTCAGCTTGAAATTTTCCTCCTGCAAAGTGCTTATCTTAACCATTCAGGTGCTAATTGACTCACATTCTGTTCTTTGACTAAGATAAACAAGGCTCCACTGCTCAGCTCTGTTAAAGAGAAAATGTGGAAGTTCATGAAGTTAGCAGTACTGCATAATGGTTTGCCTGCCCAGCCTTAGACACTGATTTTCTCCCGCTCCTCAGTGGCACGGGGCAGGGCTGGAGAGGGGAGTGACGAAGAGAGGGGGAAGGGAAGCAGGGACATGCCTGAGCAGGTCTGGCTCATAAACTGACTGCAAACCTGCAGTCTTTTGAAGTGAATGTGAGTGACCCAATGTCAAGACAAGGCAACTTATCCAGGTCTTTGTTTTTGCCTAAATTTCTCATCTTGCAAGATACATATATTCTCGTCTTGTAGATGAATATATTTCTAGCTTTCTAAAATGTCAAGCTTAGTTTCTTAAGCACTTCAATGTATAATTTCCTATCTATATCTAAAAATGACCAGAAAATACTGCAAGCAAATTTCAGCTAGCATCCAAACATCACAGACATAAAACATTATCAGTGACACCTTCCTAGAATCTAACTAAGCATTAAAAAAATCCATATACTTTGTGGGATAGAGATATTACCAGTACTTCTTAAATTGTGGTTCAGGATCTATGGTGCAGTTTTGATTGGTTCCCAAGACCACAATGAAAACAAAAGGCAAAAAATGTTGAGCAGTTGGAAGATTTCTTTCAAGTTTCAAGCACACATGGAAGAGGCAATCTATTTTTCATTTTAAACTAAAAAGCATCTTGCCTCTTCAGTAGCACAAGCAGTTGCAGTGGGAGTTTCAAAGACATCCAATTGTGTGCATGATGCTTCCCCTTGCATAAAACAGTATGGCTGGAATACAGCTGCAAAGGACAAATGCAGCAATTCAGTTTAAAAAATGTTATTCACAACAAAGTCAGAACAGCAGTTCTGCATACACAAAGTTTAAGAATCATCAGCAGAGACATGTGGTTCACAGTTATTTTACAATGTTAAATGATTATTAATGCCGTTCATGCCATAATGGAACTTTCCAACTGCCTCACCATGGAAACAAACTGTGCTTTCTGCTAACATCAAGAACTTTCTGTGAGTTTCCTACATAGTGCCCACAAGCATCTTTCAAAAAGCATAATACACTTTGAATGAAAACAAATGCCTAGTTAGGAGAAAGCACTAAGATTTCGACAGTAGGTAATTAAAATAACATGCCCAGACACCTATATTAGTGGTCACAGAATTGTGGATTAATTTTTAATATCGTAATCCAGTTCAAAGATAACAGCACACATATAACGGAATATAGGCTGCAGGCCAAGGAGAGTATGGATTAGTGCTCAAAGACTCCTCCTTGCTCTGCTTTTTCCCTTTTTACTGCGTTTGCAGTTGAAGGGGAGGAACTGGTACATCTATCCCCTGCCACCATTCCAAACTAAGGAGATCTGGCAGGGGGGGGGGGAGACTGGTGAAAAAACCACCCCTCCCAAGAGAACACATTACCCCAGGGGTTCTAATTTAAAATCAAATTGTAGTAGCACCCATGACGACCCAATGAATTATCCATAAATACAGACTGGGCAGGGAAAGAGTCAAAACATAACCTGCTTATTAACACCCCAAAAAGAAAAAGCAATTAAACAAAAGGGGAAAGGGGAATGAAGAAAGGCACAACAAGCAGGCTGATGGAAAATTCATGATTTTGTTGGATGAACATAAAGAAATACCTTGAACAAATTGGATGCAATAACTAATAATGCCCAGCATAGGGAAGCTACTGTAGAGCAAAGCACAGAAAACACGTATGTGTTGCTTAGATCAGTGTTTCTCAAACTGTGGGTTGGGATGGACTTGGCGGGTTGCGACCTGATTTCTGGTGGGTCCCAGGTGATGGAAAGATCAGATAAGTAATTGCCACAAGCCATGAGGCTATTCAAAAATTAGATAGCTACTAATTGCCCTTCAAAGAGCTGAGCTCCTGCAGTTTGCAAGATAGCTGCTAATTACCCTACAAGCAGCTGAGCTCTTTACTTGCAAATAAATATTTATTTATTTCTAGATCCCTTTTTTTAAAGTCTCGTAAAGTTAGGTGGGTCCCGATAAAGTGTCATTTTAAAAAGTGGGTCCGGGTGTAAAACGTTTGAGAACCACTGGCTTAGATGAAGGCATTGATATTGTAGTCATATAAAACACCTTTATTGAAATATTCTGTACTATGAAGGCTAGCATCCCATGATACTAGTTATACATTCACAAATAATGTAGCATAGATACCATTTCTTTGCAATATTAGTTTGTTAGAAACATAGGAAAGTTCTCCCATGGCCTAATTTCTCTACTATTGCTGTAATTGGGCTATACAACTAGTTCTGTGACATAGTAAAATATTTTTTTTGTAAGAGTAAATAGTTTGATGATATTTTTACCATTCTCATGGGAGAATAGCTTTCCCAATCTCATCTTCTAGTCTATGTAGATGTGCCAATTTATAGGAGTATAAAATTCTGAATCTCTTCTTATGCATCAATTATAACTCACACAGCTCCCCGAGCAGCATTTAAAAGACAAAAGAACTGAAAACAATATTATATTTGCTGACAGTACAGAAATCTAGCTAACAGCTTCAGAAGTTGGTTTACTATTAAATATTGTAAATAACCTTTTCCCACAGGCCTGGTTGGTTCTGGAAACTGTCCCAGCTCTCTGCTTTTCAATCACATGGAAGTGGTTCTTATCTCCTCCATGCTATGAGCACTTGTTAAAAGTCAAATGCAGCATTAGTCTCTATTCAGGGCAGAGGGGGGAGAAATATAGGAAGTGACATTGTCCTTTCTTTTTTTAACTTTATTTGCATAACCACTCATTCCCTCTTTACAGCTTTCTTCTTAGAGTTTCATCTTCTGAATATATTTGTTTAGTTCGCTACAAAAACACAAGAAATATTTACACTGGTTGTACAATAACTTTTGTAATAAAATTATCAATTTAAATCCACAGCAAATTAACCTGATATGAAAACATCTGCTTAAAAAAAGCAAGAAAAGCAATAGGCAAAAAAGTTGATGAGCATACAAATAGTTTCAATCATGTCATGTATCAGCAAAAACTCCATGTACAGAGGGGCTATAAAATGGGAGGCTACATTATACAAGTAGAGAGAAAGGAAGGTGGGACAAGGGAATGCCTGTTTATCCTATGTCTTCTCCCTTATTACATTAACAGCACAATCCTATCTAGCTCCCCCACTGGGTGCAGCCAGTGGGGGAGGGCAGAACGGGAGGCTTTGGAAAGGAAAGGGGATTGTAAAGGGGATTGAAATCCCCTTTCCCAAAGCCTCCCGCTCTGCCCTCCCCCACTGGCTGCACCCAGTAGGGGAGCTGGATAGGATTGCACTGTAAGAAGTGAGGATGCCATATATGGACTATTTTGGGTGTTCTTAGCCTGTGCATTATGGTTGAGAGGCAATGAGTGCCCTGTGGGAGGAGCAGAGGCTAGTGTACCATCCACAGCAAGCATAGCTGTTACAAAACAGCAGTGGGATGCGTTCAGTGGTGCTGTGAGAGGTGTCCCCAACTTGGACACTATGCATGAAGGGCTAGTATGGCCAACATCAAGTTACAGCATCAAAACACATAAATCCACAAAACATTGATCCCTCAGTGCATGCAGTTGTATTATTAGAAAACCAAAAGCTGTCCAGGGAAAAGTGTAACGGAACAACAGACCCTGAATAAGAAGATACTCCTTACTCAACAATGACCTTGGAAGATCTACACTGCATGCGACTTAAAGATTACTACAAATGAAATAGGAACAGGGCATGTGTTCTCTGCACTGTATTTCTGAAAACAGCACCACAGGAAAAAATACTAGAGATCAAGAATATAACTCGGAATACATATATTTGTAGTGACCGCATTTCAAGATACCATCTTTTCAAAGATGTATTAAATGAGATGTTTATTCCAACAAGATGCTCACTCATTAACTCACTCACTCAGGGTCGGTATCGTGTTCTTATGAGGACATCAGTGGCCATCATGAAAATATTCAGCTCCGTTATGTGGGAGTGCTCTAATTGTCCCTTCTCCCCAGCTGCCTGCTCACCATTTGAGAAGGCAGAAGACCAAAGAAGGAAACCAGGGAGAGTAGTAGAGACAAGATCTGATGGGTGCCCTAGCCCTGCCTGCCTTGCTATTTCAAAAGATATGGTACAAAGGAAGAAGCTGCTGACAAAGGAGCCATAGTTGCTGCTGTCACCCAAAGGTGATGCCAAAGGAGCCAGCCATGGAGTGGAGGAAAGAGCAGCCCATTCGTTGCCAAAAGATGTCAGAGGGAGTGTACAACATCCAGGGGTGGGAGGGAAGGAAAGAAAAAGCCAGGGGGGGGGGGAGCCAAAGGGGCAAGAAACAACAGAAACGTGGATAAGAGAAGAGGAGAAAAAAGAAAAGACAGAGAGAGGAAGGAAGAAACTGGAGGGCGGGATGGTGAGCGAGAGGGAAAAGAAGGAAGAACCCTCCTGTTCTTCTTTAAGTTGCCTAACAAGCACACTCCCAGCACCAATCCCAGTTGGGTAACGTAATGAATGCTTTGTAGAATGTGGTCATGTAAGTGCCATACACAATTATTAACTAGTGCCTGATGTCTGTGGCACATTGGTGATGTGTGACACATTTCCCACCACATGCACACGTAATTTCATGAGCTCTTTTTTAAAAAGTTATTTAGAGGCTAAAAAGTATTGACAGACTGCCAATGTCAGTCACTAACTCCAGCTAAGTGTTCACTGTTTTAAGGCTTACCATATTTTCCCGGTTCCCAACCGGAACACACACACACACACACCCCACAAAGCGCCTCTTTTTTTGTTTTTGTTTGTATTGTGGGTGCAAAGTGCCACTCGGGGCCCGAAGGGTAGCTGGATTGCCTTTTCCTTGCCTTGCCTTCCTTGCCTTGCTGTCGCTGTCCTCCTTCCTGCTGCCGTTGCGTTCTCTCCTGGCCGGCTGCGTTCGGGCCGGCCAGGGCTCCAGACTGCCCCCTCAAGTCACCGCTGCCACTCTGGAGCCTGGCCGGCTGCATTCGGGTCGGCCAGGACTTCTACTGCCCCTCCTGCCGCCGCCACTTCCACGATTTAAAAAGTTGTCCTTGGCACCACCATTTTGGATCTCGCGCGATTTTGTGATATCCAAGATAGCTGCACTGAGGAAAACTTTTTAAATCGTGGAAGCGGCGACAGGAGGGGTAGACCGGGAAAACTGGGACAGACCCAGTTCTGGGTCTGACTGGCCGCGACTAAGCTCCGGAAACCATGGCAGTCTCATTTTTTCCAGGACAGATGGTAAGCCTACCACTGTAGAATATGGTGTTGCCTATCCCTGTCTCTTACTGGTAAAGATACAAAGGAGGTCCTCCAGCAACAATTGCCACTGCTGAAGCCGAAGCCATCAGAAGTAGGAAATGCTACTGCCAGGCATACCTTCCATTCTCAGTTCATTGGAGAATCTCCTTCCCCCAAGTGACTAGATTTTTGTTTTTGTATTGGATTTGACTTTACAATTCTATACATGCTTACTCACAAGCAAATCTCACTGAATTCAATGAAACTTACTCCCTATTAATTGTATTTAAGGTTGCATCCTTAATTACTGCGTTCAGGGAGTCATTTTTAGCCAGGGAATAGGACAAACATAAGCCATAAATAATATATGAAATCAATAAGGGGAACTGGAGGGTACAAACTCTAGTCTGTTACATTGATCAAGGTTTCCCGAGACACAGGCTGTTGAAAATTATCATGTTTTCACCCAGTCTTAGTTCTACTTCGGCATTAATTCGCTCATACATAATTAGAGAATCTCTTTGGCTGGAAAAGCAAAATTCCATTTCCATTTTCAACAGCAACAATCATGTCCTCCTAATTTATTGATCCTGGATTAAGGAACAGTAAGCAGCACAGTTTATTAGCAGTCTTTGCACTGTGTCGCTACCCACCAGACGTCATCTTAACCACTTCCAGAAGATCAATCTAGTTGTTTGAGGCAACAGGTTCACATAATTGTGGTTTATTTTTTCCATACTTGGGGAAGGTTTCATTACCTTCTCAGATTGATTTCAACCCAAGCCTAATGAATAAATAAGCAAATGAAACTTGTCACTGCTGTTTGCTTTGACAACTCTATTAGACATCACTTTTATCACATCTAAAAGTTACAAATTTGTGAACACAGCTATGCAGTAAGCCAACAAGCTAACACAAAGGTGCTATACACTGGGAAGTTTCATTTATATTCATCATTGCTGTTGTCAAATCAAAATGGATGGTTCATCACAGATATAATAGGGGCTTTCAACAAATTAAAATTCCCATGAACTGGCTACAGACCAAGGGCCCATATTCCAAATGAAAGTTGTATAAAAGCAAGATGGTAGGTGCATTAGAGGAGTGCAGGATTTTGTCTCATTATCTGCCTCTCCCCCATCCTATTTGCTTCCTCCTGCTCAAAGTGCATGGGACCACTGGTTACTAAGAGGTATGAGGAGCATTCTAACCCCTGAGCGATCTTTAATAGGTCTCCACCATCCTCTCCTCTCCACATCATGGGATTTAAAAACAACAAGGACACATGGCATTACAAGATGTGTTTGCACTTCCCTATGTATTCTAGGAAGTGAAGGTGAGACTTCCTTCACATTCAGAGGAGATTTTGAGTGCACTTGGGCACTGGCACTCTACTATCCTAAAGATTATACTCTGTAGGCCCCAACAATGCAGAAAAAAGAGGTAATGTGGTATGGTCAGAGTCCCTCTTCCACAGTTTTGCCACCCATGTTGAGTCAAATTCGTGGGTGGATAAAATGGTCCGACTGTACTTAGAATGCACAACGTTGTGCAAACAGAAACATGAACGTTATTCAAGACATGGGAAAATATTATACGTTGTATTATTATGTCAGGCAGAGGATACATCCTCCTAACAAGTGTGAGAGGCTAAGCCATAATCCTTGCAGAACTGGGAAGCAAGGAGCCCTCCTTTTGTCCTTTGCTCCAGAGTATTATTTGATAAATAAAAAGATGGGTCGCCATCCACAGCTTCATGAAACTTTTGACAACACAGTATATGACCATACTCAAACAACAGATCGTCAATTGATAATATCTGAACAGTCCATGGACCAGCATCCCAGCCCTCCAGTAAATAAACCTTGGTTTTACACTTCTCAGAATGAGTTGTGCACCACCAGATCAGTCTCTATATGGCATTTATTCAAATGCTTTGTAACTCTGAGGCAGAAAATAAGCTTACCACTTAGATGCAATGAACTGGATTACTATAACGCGCTCTATGTGGGGCTGCCCTTGAAGACAGTTCGGAAGCTGCAATTAGTGCAGAATGCGGCGGGCCAGGTGGTCGCTGGAGCTAAGCGATTTGACTCTGTTGAACCGCTGCTTCAGCGGCTGCACTGGCTGCCCATTCGTTTCCGGGCCCAATTCAAGGTGCTGATAATGACCTTTAAAGCCCTTCACGGTTTGGGTCCAGGATATCTGAGGGACCGCCTTCTCCCATACATTCCGGCCCACCCTCTTAGGTCATCTGAGGGAGCTCTCCTGCGAGTGCCACCTCTATTTCAAGTTAGAGGGATGGCAGCACACAGGTGAACCTTCTCTTTTGTGGCGCCACAACTGTGGAACTCCTTACCAGGGGACTTGAGAACTATCCCCTCCCTCATGGCTTTTTGGCGAAGGCTCAAAACATTTCTGTTTCTTCTAGCGTTTGGGTGATGGGTTGATGCCTGACTTCTGTGTCTGAAGATGTTTTGCTCCGCTGCTTCTCTGCTTTATATAGTGCCCCCCAGTGGATTTTATTGTTTTTAATTTATTTTATTTATTGTTTTAAATTATGTATATTTTTATCCTTGATGTTATAAGCCGCCTTGGGCATTTGCTTTGGAATGGGATAAGGCGGGGTATATTTTTTTTAAAATAAACAAATTTTACAAATATCCCCAAAAATGGTTGGTATTTTCCAGGTAATAAAGAAAGGGGGAAATGATTCAATTCACGTCTCTAATCTACTTAAAACCAGACTGAAAGGAATGTAAGTTGCTAGCTAACTAACATTGGGGAACAAATTAGTGCTAATTAAAAAGCATGGGCAGAAAAACCATTCCTCATAATCTGGAGATAAAAGGTTAACACATTTTCATGCTAGATGATCTCCAACTATGTTCAAACTGAGCTTCTAAGCAGCAGAAAACATCTTGGGCATACAGTAGTAAATACTTTGCAGTTCA
The DNA here is from genome assembly GCA_026170595.1 of Plestiodon gilberti rubricaudatus. NCBI lineage: Eukaryota > Metazoa > Chordata > Lepidosauria > Squamata > Scincidae > Plestiodon > Plestiodon gilberti. The sequence continues at coordinate 48,326,888 of JANXHW010000002.1, forward strand.
TATGCCTCACTTTCCAGACAGCAGGAGGTACAGCACATTATCTTTACTTCCTGTTAAGGCTGGGCTACATTGTCCACGGCTGCGTCGCGGCTGCGTTCCGTGTGCGTCTGGTATCCCGCCCCCAGGTCAAACAGCAGGCTCTGATTGGCCGGACGTAGCGCGGACGCAGCAAAAGTCGAGCCAGATGCACACGGAACGCAGCCGCGACGCAGCCGTGGACAATGTAGCTCGGGCTTTAGAGTATTTTGAGAAGATTTTACTTAAGAAAACCTACTTTAAAAATAAATTTTAGTTAAGAAAACACAAATTGAGCAAAAAAAAGCTAGCATCTTCAAGGTGATTGCCTTCTTTAAGAGGGGACTTGAACTGAGGAGTTTAGTATTATGCAAAGCTAAAGTGTATGCACTGAAACTGATGGGTTTAATAGGACTCTATGACTTTCAATGGACTGGCATATGGTTGGGAATTATAACCTGCAAAACATGTGAAGATATCATTTAAAATTAGGATGATATGTAAGATGATATAACTATGATTTAAGATTTAATTTAAGATTTAATTATGCTGCTATTTTTATTATTAATCAATATATTTTAGCTTGTATGCTGCTGCTGTTGGTTTTACTGCATTATGCTTTATACCACCAGTGGGGAACTTACAGCCCTCGGTCAAGATCCGGCCCCCGAGGCCATTTGGTCCGGCCAGCCAGGAGGCCGCCCAACTGGCCCCCAGAGGCTCCGCATGTCACCCCCAAATCGGAGGTGACGCGCGGGCCGGGAGAGGAGTTCTGTGCCTCCTCCTCGGCTGCAGGCTCGCCCCTTCTGGACAGGCCCTCGTCGGCGCTTCCGCCCTTGTGCACAACGCCGAAGAGGGCAACAGGGCAAGCTCTTACCCTCATCGGCACTGTGCGCATGGGCGGGGTTGCCGACGAGGCCGTCGTCGTCGACTTCACGCATGCGTACAGCGCCGATGAGGGTAAGAGCTTGCCCTGTTGCCCTCGTCGGCTTTGTGCGCATGGGCGGAAGCGCCGACGAGGGCCTGGTCAGAGGGGGCAGAGACAGCAGCCGAGGAGACGGCGCAGAAGCCCTCTCCCGGCTTCCGGAGGTGACGCGCGAAGCCGGCCTCGGACGGTAAGCGCGAAGCCTCCGGAGACCAGGCCGGGGGAAAATTAAATAAATAAATAAATGACGAGCGGCCTTACGGCCGACCCGCAAGCACATTCTAAATAATCAAAACGGCACTCAACAGGGAGAAGGTTCCCCACCCCTGCTTTATACAGTTGCTTTGATTGTGGTCTTTGTTACTGCTGTTTCATGCAACGTTGGTTATGTTTTTATGCTGTTGCTTGTTCTCTTAATTGATTTTATGGCACAGTGAATTTTCTATGACTTTATATAATCTATATTTTACTGTATTTGTATATTGCTTTATCTGTATTTTGTATTAATTGTTTTGTAAGCCGTCTTGAGCACTCCCTTCTTGGTGGAAAAAAGGGGCAGAAATTAAACAAATGCTTTAGTGGCACAAGTATTATGACGAGCAATAGAGGTCTGACCATTCTTTAAATTCACAACAATTATAACTAAACATTGTGCTTTACTTCACTAATTGAAATAAACTTCTTCTTCTATATAGTCCGGCTCGTCTCCTTAGATCATCAGAGAAGGCCCTTTTGCGGGTGCCATTGCCCAGCGAGGTGCGAGGGGCGGCGGCCAGAAACAGGGCCTTGTCAGTAGTGGCACCAACCTTATGGAATTGCCTCCCCTTTGACTTACTAACTGTTCCCTCCTTGGACACTTTCCGGCGAGGCCTAAAAACCTTCTTGTTCAAAGAAGCCTTCTGAGCCTTTGCCTTTTTTAACATCTTGCTGGTACGGGTGGGGTGCTGCTGTTTTTTATGATCTTCTTTTAAATGTAATCTTTTAAATCAACTTTTAGATGTTTTTATTAGTTTTGTTAACTGTTTTTTACTGTTTTAAAAAGTAATTTTTGTTTTAAAAAGTAATTATATGTATTCTTGTATTATTGTTTTTTGTTGTAAGCTGCCTTGGGTCCCTTTGGGGAGAAAGGTGGGATAAAAATATTGCAAATAAATAAATAAATAAATGTCTAGTACATTGTGAAGATTACTATCAAGGTTCAAATACATATTGGTCAAACCTGCAACTGGGCTGAGAGTAGCTTCTGAAAGATTTTGTAAGCTTTACGTGATCTCTTGCAGGTTTAATAGTACTATTCCAAACATAAAACTAAAATATGAAACTAAAGTCAGACCCAAGGGTCTAAACTTGATTTTTTTGAGACTATTTAGTAATAGTTTAACAACATTTATTATGACCACATAACAGTTTACATTAGGGACATGTGAAACTGTGAAAGCTTAGAGGTTCTGCAAATCAAATTTTATTATGCCTAGGAAGGAAGTCACAAACAGTACGTGCCTGAGTCCAACAGCTTTTAAATCTTTATGATGACCTTTTCTAGATAAAGCACAATTGTGGCTCTAGTATCATCAGTTAACCACCTCCATTTCTCTGTGTAACTCACCCTACCAGCTTATTACATGCAGCTAGTATATTTCTCTTTGCTCATTTATCCCACCCCACAACGTCCATCCACAATCAAGTTTACATATCAGAAGTTGAGTGATGCACTAAATACAGAGCCTAGAGAACACAAGGCAAAGAGCAGAGAATTTAAATTTTCCATGCACCCCACACAGGTACACAAAAGGAGGGAACACCTGTAGGAAGTGGAGCAGATGTACCATCCTTGTGTCATGTCTTTGTCTTGGGGGGGCATCTCCCCATGGTTGAGGTGGTACCTGTTACTGTGTTGTTCATTCCTAGGAATGACTCATTGGCTCTGCACGGTGCACCTGTCCCCACTCCCTGCTCCGTTCACCCTGGTGGTGCTTCTCTGGTTACCACTGTTGGGGACAATTGACTGATGCGCCAACTTCATGGCAAAGACATGCTGCTGTCAGGATGCCGCTCCATGGATAACAGACTGTGTCAGTGTTTCCATTGATGCTGGGGGGGTGTTACTGGGAAGGGTTGCACCAGCATTGCTTTGCCAGGAAAGACTTCGCCTTTGGCCTTCGTTGCTCTGGCATCAGTGAGCTATCGGTGTGGCAGGGCCAGAATGGGCTTAGGATATGAAAGCTGTCATACCTGCGACCGAATAGGATTGGGCCATTAGAGAGACAACTATTGTTCTAATAAGTTGTAAAATTTCCATGCCCAGCAACCATCTGAATCAACTGGTGTCGCCTGTTTTTATCATTTTAAAATATTTTTGCCATGGCTTTTTACCCATCTAACTGTTCCAAGAACTACTGTTCTCTTCAACATGGGTCCCTGCAGAGGATCATGTAAAATCATTCTAATACATCATAGCCATGGCTAATACAGAGCCATTAAATAAGACACAGAGTTTGGACTCTACACCCTTTTTCTTTTTTTAAACACTTCATAGTATATTTTATATCTGTATAGGTTTCTTTCTTTTCTGTTTTATACACTGAAGTAATGTTTCAATCCAGAAATGCAAAACCAGTGTGTGAATATTTTTTTTGTCATTGCTTGGCATATAATTTTCAAGTGTCATATTATTTCTATTAAAAATTCTTAAATTTCAATCTTGCATTTCCTTTTGCAGAGGCACCTAACCTCATTCTAACAATAGCCTTGATTAACTAGTCAGCTTTTTTCAGTGCTTTTACATTGTGGGAGTGGGGTGGACAAGCTCAACTTTACTGATCAGAGCTCCCTCTGCTGTTCAATGTGACTTTTCTCCCCAATGCTGGCTGGCTTCACAGAAGAATCCACCTAGGCTGCAGCAGATATACAGCACCACACAAGCAAAAAGGTCTCTTGTTTTATTAAGCGTGAGAAAAATAAGACTAGGTAGAAGGGGGATGTATGGGGAAAAAAACCTCCCAGGAAACCACAAAACCCCAGAGGTTCTTATTAAAAATCAAATCCACAGTAGCATTGAAACACGAAATGTCAAACCAGTGAATTTTACCCATGAACATGGACCAGGCAGACCAAGGATCAAAAGATACATAGTTTATTAAACGTCTAAAAGAAGAGAGAATTAAACAAAATCAGGCAAAGAAAGGTGGGTAGTAAACATTTCAAACTGGTTTTTTATTCAGTCCTCTCTAAGGCTCTCAGGGCAAGAGGGAGGGGCCTGCTAGAGACTCACATGACAACACTCCTTTACAACAGTCCTCTCAGTACAGGGAGGGCCAATTTACTTATTCCAATTGTTTTGGCCCTTCTTCACAGCAGCAATTGGTTGAAATTTTTAACAATTCCTTCGCAGGAAATTATCAACACTTTCAGCCAATTGATGCTGAGGCTGCCAGCAGTTGTGAGGCAATTTGTAGCCAATCACATAAATCCAGTGAGCCTATCATCGGGGAACATAACAACAAAAGTGCCTTGGGTGGGGCTGGCCCTCCCAAGATACACTTCCTTCCAACTGGATGACTCTATATAGCAGGAGTGGCCAAACCGCAGCTGGCAAGGCACACATGGCTCTTTGAAAACTGGATGACTCTATATAGGAACCAGTTGCCATATTAGGAAGAAAAGGCACAATTCTAAGGAGCAGATTCCTCCATCCCTTTGCAAGAGACCTTGTTCCTAGTCTGACAGGCAGTCCAATCCTGCCTAAGATGAGATGGCCAGCGTAAAAGGCGGGCCGCTGCAACCTAGGCCTATTGCGGGCCGCGCCAGCACAGCCCGGGCTCATCTCAGGTGTAAGCGATGTACACCCCGGTGTAAGCAATGTGGTTCGCAATAGGCCTCCTTGGATGCATGCTAGCTCTGGAGATGGCATGTGTCCGGGGAGGCTGTGTAACGCTGGCACGGATTGCGACAGGACTCGGGATATTGGCGCAACTCAGTGCCGATATCCCTGCCTCCTTCCAACCCGGGCCAGGCAATGGCCCCCTCTCTCATCACCCCTGCCTGCCCTCCCCCACCCTTGCACCAACTGGCATGGGACTCACCTGCGGCGACTGGTACAGTGTCAGGAGGTTGGCCAAGTGAGTGCCACCTGCCTCCACACTGGCGCCGCTTACTCTTCTGTACTGCCTCATGCCCTCACGAAATTTGGGCGCCGCCATCTTGGATCTCGTGAAATTTTGCGAGATCCAAGATGGCGGCGCCCGGGAAAAAGGTAAGTTTTTGCAGTTTAAAATCGACAGTGGAGGCTTCCACCAGGCCCGGAACAGTCCAAGTCCGATCCGGGATCCGAGCCCGGGTTCCGGGACGGTCCCAGAAATTCCGGGACGGATGGTAAGCCTACCTCTGTACCACCAAGGAATTATGTTCACATTTGAATCCCTTCCTTCCAAGGATCTCCAAGTGCCAGACAAGTCATTCCTCAACCTGCCTTTATCTTCACAAAACCTCTGTGGTTAAGCTGAGAGAAGTGACTGGTCTATGTGATCTAGCTACAAAGTGACTGTTACTGGTAGTTGCCATTTGCTAAATTGGCAGATTAATGCTTTTAAAAAATACATTACAATGTAAAGGTAAAGGTATCCCCTGACAATTAAGTCCAGTCATGTCAGACTCTAGGGTGTGGTGCTCATCTCCATTTCAAAGCCGAAGAGCCAGCGTTGTCCGAAGACGCCTCCGTGGTCATGTGGCCGGCATAACTCTCCTTGCCGCAGCGCATAGCATGCAGCTGGAACACGGAGCGCTGTTTACCTTCCCGCAAGCGGTACCTATTTATCTACTCGCATTGACATGCTTTGGAACTGCTAGGTTGGCAGGAGCTGGCCAAGCAATGAGAGCTCACCCCGTTGCGGGAATCGAACTGCCGACCTTTCGATCGACAGCTTATAAATTGAAAGGCTTCTATTTGGCATACAGTGGTGATGCACACTGCACATGAGTAAAAGTCTTAGTTTAAGACATTGGCCCCACCAACTCCCAGCCTCACCAGCCGCCACTGCATCAGAGGTGACCAAATCACAAAATCAACTCAGCTCATCTGAATCTGATTTATTTTAAAGAATCCTAGCTCTGCTACAAAAATTCAAGTGGCCTTACTGTATATCTAGATCTAAACTCTGGCTGTGTGCTCTGTGGAGACATAGAAGGCAAATTAGAATTTTAACTATCTTTAAATGTTTGTGTACATTATTTGGAATAAAACATCAAAATTACCTCTTTCATATGAGCCTTATCACTTTCTACGGGCCCTCAAACTGCAAGTAGCAGCACACTTGCTATAATTACTTTACACACATTTTTTTGCTTCTCTTGTAATCTTTTCGCAAACAGTAATTTTTCAAAGACTGTTTAGGGATTTCTCTCCTCCCCTTAACTCCCATCAGCAGGTGATTCTTAAAAGGAATTTAATGAGCTAAATCTGTAGTCATACCCAGAATGATAAGGTAAAACTGTGAAATAATTTGTGTCAAAAACTTACAGATGCTCCATGTAGCGATTGTTTTCATTTTTAGAAGCCAACTCTAACCAACAGTGTTTTGGCCCTCCAGAGATTTAATCCACAAAATAGCAAGTCATTATAAATAAATACCAACTTTTTCCAATATGCTAATTACTTTTATCTACAGAGTTTACATAAATAACACTAATTGCAGTCCTTTGAAAAGTAATTGCTAGTTTAGAAAAAGCATAAAATACAAAAAGCATTTTAATGAGTGTTTTGTTTTACCTGAGACTTTGGTGTTTTTTTCACAGAAATAAAACCAAAATAAAAAATTATGAACGCAAATATTAAAAAAATCTAGGTATCTCCAGTATTCAGAAGCCAGGATTGGGACTATATTGGCCTGATCCAGGACAGAGTATCTGAAAGCTGTAGTCATACCCTCATGATACCAGGTAACTGGATGTGGTTGTGATATAAAAGGTAAAGGTGACCCCTGACAATTAAGTCCAGTCGTGTCCGACTCTAGGGTGTGGTGCTCATCTCCATTTCAAAGCCGAAGAGCCAGCGTTGTCCGAAGATGCCTCCGTGGTCATGTGGCCAGCATGACTCTCCTTGCCGCAGCGCGTAGCATGCAGCTGGAACACAGAGCGCTGTTTACCTTCCCGCAAGTGGTACCTATTTATCTACTCGCATTAACATGCTTTGGAACTGCTAGGTTGGCAGGAGCTGGCCAAGCAATGAGAGCTCACCCCGTCGCGGATTCTAACTGCCGACCTTTCGATCGACAGCTTATGGTTCAGCGGTTTAACCCACTGCGCCAAAACATTACCTTAAAATACGAGTTGGGCCATACAGGTAGGAAAGTAATGTAACAAATGTTTTGCAAAATATTGACCTAAGGTAACCTAATTATCCCATACAATGTTTCCTCTAGGCACTGATTAACCTCAAATTCAAGTTCACAATGTATCCATGTAATAATTATAAAAGCCTTAAGGATATTAATGGTCCATTAAACTGATCGGGTTTTTTTCTTTTACATATTGTTTAATACTTCTAATGACTTATAAAAAGAAATCAGCTATTAGATACGAATAACCTAGAGAATTTAAGGGATTACAAATTGAGTTCAATAAAATGGTATGTAGTCTTATTATTTTAACAGTTTTCATAAAATTCTGAACCATGTCTTACAGCAGTGATATATTTAAATATGAGTTTTTGTTTTGTTTGGGGGAGGGGGGGTTAGAACAATACCTTGCACTTTCATCTGGTTAAGGACCAGAACATAGATAAAAGTCAAAAATGGACACATGTCAAATATTAATATATGAATAAACACCAATACAGTATAAGAGATTCAATGCCGACAAGCTCCACCTCTCATTCCCCTGTTTGTCTTCTAACGCCATAATCCAGGAAGCCAATAATGTCAACCCTGAGAAGAAGGCGGGAGAATACAAACCAACAGCACCTTATAAGCAGAGGGTCTCGCACATGCTTAGTCTACCTAACAAAAAAGAGGGGGGTGCAGAAGGGAAAGGAGGTGGGAAGTTCTAAGTGAGGGAGAAGGGCGCCTTTTGCTTCAGCCACAAAGACTGAACGAAAAAGAGTGCACATGGCATGTAGAACGTCAAGAATGGATAAAAGAGGAAAATATGTGGACGAAATTTGAGATGTGGTTGAAATTAAAAATGGCAAAGAGCAAAGCAATGAAAGTTAAGGAATTGCTATACAAATAGTTTTATGAGATATGTGAACTAGAGCTTGTTGTTGTTGTTGTTCAGTCGTTAAGTCGTGTCCGACCCTTCGTGATCCCATGAACCATATCCCGCCAGGCCTTCCTATCCTCCACTATCTTCCTGAGTTCGCTCATTTTCATGTTCGTTGCATCGGTGATGCTGTCTAACCATCTCATCCTTGGCCTTCCCCTTCTCCTTTTGCCTTCAGTCTTTCCCAGCATCACAGTCTTCTCCAGAGAGTCCTCTCTTCGCATTAGGTGGCCAAAATATTTGAGTTTCAGCCTTAGTACCTGTCCTTCCAGGGAACAGTCAGGGTTGATTTCATTTAGGATTGACTGATTTGATCTCCTAGCAGTCCAAGGGACTCTCAGGAGTCTTCTCCAGCACCACAGTTCAAAAGCATCTATTCTTCGGCGCTCAGCCTTCCTTATGGTCCAGCTCTCGCAACCATACATTGCTACTGGGAACACCATCGCCCTGACTATACGAACTTTTGTTGGTATGGTGATATCTCTGCTTTTTATTATGCTATCTAAATTTGCCATAGCTTTCCTTCCAAGGAGTAAGCGTCTTTTAATTTCATGGCTGCTGTCTCCGTCTGCAGTGATCTTGGAACCCAAAAAAGTAAAATCTGTTACTGCTTCCATTTCTGCCCCTTCTATTTGCCAGGAATTGATGGGACCAGATGCCATGATCTTAGTTTTATTAATGTTGAGTTTCAAGCCAACTTTTGCACTCTCCTCTTTCACTCTCATCAAGAGGCTCTTTAGTTCTCCTTCACTTTCTGCCATTAGAGTGGTATCGTCTGCATATCTGAGGTTGTTGATGTTTCTCCCGGCAATCTTGATTCCGGCTTGCGATTCATTCAGCCCTGCATTTCTCATAATGTACTCTGCATATAAGTTAAATAGGCAGGGTGACAATATACAGCCTTGCCGTACTCCCTTCCCAATTTTGAACCAATCAGTTGTTCCATAGCCGGTTCGAACTGTTGCTTCTTGACCCGCATACAGGTTTCTCAGGAGACAGGTAAGGTGGTCTGGTATCCCCATCTCTTTAAGAACTTGCCACAGCTTGTTGTGATCCACACAATCAAAGGCTTTTGCGTAGTCAATGAAGCAGAAGTAGGTGTTTTTTTGGAACTCTCGTGCTTTCTCCATGATCCAGCGCATGTTGGCAATTTGATCTCTAGTTCCTCTGCCTCTTCGAAACCCAGCTTGTACATCCGGTAGTTCTCGGTCCACGTACTGCTGAAGCCTAGCTTGTAGAATTTTGAGCATAACCTTGCTAGCATGTGAAATGAGTGCAATTGTGCGATAGTTTGAACACTCTTTGGCACTGCCCTTCTTTGGAATTGGAACGTAAACTGACCTTTTCCAATCCTTTGGCCACTGCTGAGTTTTCCAAATTTGTTGGCATATTGAGTGCAGCACTTTCACAGCATCATCATTTAGGATTTTAAGTAGCTCAGCTGGGATATTATCATCTCCACTAGCTTTGTTGTTAGTAATGCTATCTAAGGCCCACTTGACTTCGCTCTCTAGGATGTCTGGCTCTGGGTCAGTGACCACACCAGCGTGGTCATCAGGAACATTAAGCTCTTTCTTGTATAGTTCTTCTGTGTATTCTTGCCATCTCTTCTTAATCTCTTCTGCTTCTGTCAGGTCTCTGCCTTTTTTATCCTTTATCATGCCCATCTTTGCACAAAATGTTCCCTTGATATCTCCAATTTTCTTGAAGAGATCTCTAGTCCTCCCCATTCTGTTGTTTTCCTCGATTTCCTTGCATTGTTCATTTAAGAAGGCCTTCTTATCTCTCCTTGCTATTCTCTGGAAATCTGCATTCAGTTGTTTATATCTTTCCCTTTCACCTTTGCTTTTCGCATTCCTTCTTTCCACAGCTATTTGTAAAGCCTCATCTGACAGCCACTTTGCTTTCTTGCATTTCTTTTTCTTTGGGATGGTTTTCGTTGCTGCCTCCTGTACAATGTTACGAACTTCCGTCCATAGTTCTTCAGGCACTCTGTCTACCAGGTCTAGTGCCCTAAACCTATTCTTCACCTCCACTGTATACTCATAAGGGATATGGTTTAGGTCATATCTGACTGGTCTAGTGGTGTTCCCTACATTCTTCAATTTAAGCCTGAATTTTGCAATAAGAAGCTCATGATCTGAGCCACAGTCAGCTCCAGGTCTTGTTTTTACTGATTGTATAGAGCTTCTCCATCTTTGGCTGCAAAGCACATAATCTATCTGGTTTCGGTATTGACCATCTGGTGATGTCCAGGTGTAGAGTCGCCTCTTGTGTTGTTGGAAAAGAGTGTTTGCTATGACCAGCGTGTTCTCTTGACAGAACTCCGTTAGCCTTTGCCCTGCTTCATTTTGCGCTCCAAGGCCAAACTTGCCTGTTGTTCCGTTTATTTCTTGATTTCCTACTTTAGCATTCCAGTCTCCTATGATGTAAAGGACATCTTTTTTGGGTGCTAGAACTAGAGCAGCGGTTCTCAAATCCTTCCTCCCTGCTTCCCAGTGGAGGCACCCGGGAACCACTTCGTCCCCCCAGTGTGGGCCTCCGGTGGGCTTCTGCAGGCCTCAGAAAGCAACTGGAAGTGACCCAGGAGTATGCAGGAAGTCTCTGGTTGCTTCTGGAAGCCTTCTGAGGGTTCCCAGGCCCAGCATGATACAGGAGCATCAGGACAAGGTGAGTCATGGCTTCCAGTTGCTTCCACCAAACAAGCACAAGGGCAGGCGGGTAGGCCCAACTCATGACCCACCTCAGCATCGGACCGCGACCCATCAAGTGGGCACTGATTTAGTGCATTCAGAAACACTAAATCAGAAACACTGATTTAGTGCATTCAAATGCTCCACATACGGGCACTCCTCCACATGCATTTCAAACTTCAACTATGAGTCATGAAAATAAGTAGCATAGGGGGAGGAAAGAGCCTCTCTGATGAATTCATGACAAGGGCAGAATACTCAGACCAGTATTGGAGGAGGATAAACCCTTCACTGAATTAGTCAACTCACGTCCCCATAGTGAATGGCACACATATAGACTCATCAATAGCAACATTGACCTTGAAATATGAGACACATGACTAGTGGTTTAGAACAAGTATGGACAGGCAACAGTTCACTATTTACCATTAAAAATTAAATTATGTGTTACTATAGGGAGCTGAGGTTATAATATTTTTTTCTGGGATCGCCAAAAGGAGAAACTCCTAAATTTTAATAGTTCAGCTTTCATTCTTACTTGAACTGCAGCATTCAATGGCTTACTAAAAAGAAAAAAAAGCAAAACAATGCAAGCACAAGTACTAGTATTCATATCAGCTAGTATTAAAGCACTGTCTTAAAGAGAGAGGAAAAGAGTTATGATTGCAGAATATAACTCTTCATGCTGTAGAATGCATAACAATAGAAGGGTCAAATAGCCATCTGGCACATCCATTTCTACTCATTATAGCTGCCAGGTTTTACAGTACATGAATCTTGGGAAGCGACATACAATGAAACACCATGCAATTAATAGATATTGCTTAGGGTTATCTCTCTACTACAGCACCAACTGTCTGTAATGGAGAAAGTCTGAACTAATATCCAAGAAGACTAGATTTATATATCCTAGAAAATGTGTTATACGCTGATGCACAGCATAAAATTGACATAATGATTCTTCGGGGCCACAAATGTGGTTTTTCCCCAGTTTAATTGGTGACAATTAGATTGACCTTTCCTCTATAATTATAATGATAGTAGAACAATTAGAGAAACTACTGCCTCACACACACATTAAACAAAAGGAGAGAAGAGTTTCCCAGTTTTAAGATTTGCACAAAAATTAACATAACGCAGAACAGAGTCACTACAGCATAGGTAGATGAAATTTAATTTCTGGCAAGAACAAATGTTTCAATGAAGACATTTTATTACACTGCATACCGACATAAAAACTACTAAATATTTTGAGTATATCATCTATCACTCAAAAACAGCTCTTTACCATGTCACAAACGAGTACCATTAGCTAAAAAATAGATGCTGTTTCTCCAAACACATGATTTTTTTTTCTGTAGCCGTTTAACTATATTATTGTAACAACTGGAACTATTTCAAATACAGAGCATGTTATACACTTCTTATGCCAGGGCTTCCCCATTCCCTCCTTACGCAACACGGTTCCCTTAGTGGTGCTGCTCCACCCTCCTTTCTTCCTTATGAGGGTCCTGTTGGAATGGAGACTCAACTTTCTAAGCAGGGCCTTTGTGAGGAACAAAGTGGAAAGTCTCCATTTTTAGAGGGGCCTCATGAAGAAGGAAGGAAGGTGGAGTAGCACCACAGAAGGAACCTTGTCTAGCGAGAGAGGGGTCTGGGAAGTGAGCGAGGAGCTTGTTAATCAACACTTTGTTAAAGCAGGAAACTCATGAACTGGCATCTCTGCCTGCAGCTTCAAGTAGGCGGAGATGCCAATTAACCAAATGTGCTGGTTAACAGAATGCCAGTTAAGGAAGCTTTTACTGTATGTCGCTTATTAACCATAATTATTATTGTCCATTATTAACCATAATTGACCATAATTGTCGCTTATTAACCAAAGTTCTGAAAAATAACACCGTAATAGCCAAAAATATCAATTACAACAATTAACTTAAAATTACAACCAGTAATTAAGACAATGCAAGCAGCAGATAAACTTAAGCAGCATCTTAAAGCTTCAAAGCTCTCAGGTAAAATGAAACGGAAAAGAGACATTAAAATAAATATCTCTTAAAGGAAAGGTGTGTGTCAAGAGCCCAACTTTATGGGCAGGGTGGGGGGTGAATTCAATTCAACAACTCAGGGACTATCACCAAAAAGGCTCTGCTCCTGATCAATGGCTACCCACACTCTATTGTACTCCAGTCTACTGTTACTGCTTAGAATTACAACAATCAGAACAGAAAACTCTTCTTTGGGGGGAAACTACTAGAAAACACAGGAAGCTGCCTTATACCCAGTCAATTCAATGATAGCACAAGACTATCTACTATGACTGATAGTAGCGATCTAGGCTTCACAGCAGAAAACTTCCCCAGCTCTGAAATGTAAGAATTTTAGTACAGATCCCAGGGATTGTATCTCTGAACTATGGCTCTCCCTTTTAAGTGGCATGCACAGTAGAGCTGGTTTCTTTCCTTGTTTTAATGTTACAGCCAGCCCCACACACCCCTTGCATTGCGTTATAATTCACTTCTGAAACTCAGGAGATGTAACTTTGAAGTCAAGCTCCCCACCAGGTCGCTATTGAAAATAGAAGTACTTCACAATATGCAAATAGCACAGAGCCTACCTATTTTTCTACATTTCTTATTGTTGTGTCTGAGGTTACATTTCTGTTTCATGTCACTTTTATAAAACAGATTAAACGCTAATATTCTCTTAACACACAGGCTCAGAATTCAGAAAAGCCCCATAAATCCAATGACAAACACAGGTCAGGCCTTTTCTTATGTCATGGCATTTCTATTAAGCCAAGCAGTTGCTCTGTGTACAGTGGGTGACTCACAAGCAAGGTTTATAGTATCTACGTGAATACTCAGGAGCCATCTGAGAAGCCCTGCTTAGTAATACTTCACTGAGTTCTTACCCTAACAAGCTCATTGCCAAGTTCAACTGATGGATGTCTGCTGTGGTTCACAACAGACAAACAGTTCTTTACAACATAATAATGCCCATGCTTTGGGAATATGTTCCATCTAAGCAGATTCAGGCACATAAATACAATTCCAAAGGGCTATTTTACTGGAAGGCTATACAATCACTAAAAACTTTATTACAGCAAGTCAGTTATAGCCCAGGTTACAATGTGTATATAAAGCACTTCCAGTATGCAACTTTGCCTGGCTATATAACATATCAATTTAGATTTTGTAGAAAGGGTTGAACAGGATATTCTTTTTTTCCCCTTTGGCTCAACACTGGGGTAGGGGTAAGAGAGACTAAGGTGGAATATTTTCTTATATTGACATTCTATCAACTCCAATATTTCCCACAGCCTTAGGATGCTGGTTTTTTTTAAAGTTAGTTCATACCTTTCGTGTCTTTATTTCTAGTAAAGTGAACTTGTCACAGTAAAGACATTTTACAATAATATCAACAGCTCTAAGTACTTGGCTTGGAACAACGTACAAATGTTCAAATTAATGCCTAATTTGTCTTGGAACAACAGAGAAAAACATACTATCTGAGTATGTTTTATGAACACGTTTAGCATCAGACAAGTTTGGTCTCTTTACAGAGAATAGTTGCCATAGGAGAAAATGTAGGAAAAAGGAATTGCAAGGAAAAATACATGAAAGTATTTAAAGATAAGAAAAAAGGACAAGATAGGCAGAAATGCCAAATGTCTCGCTGAAAGAACAGGTATTGGATCTGCCAATTTCCAAAGGAGTCTTTAGACACAATCTTATTGGGTCGCGCACCGCAAGAACTCACATTCTGGCAGTGCAGTGTGCTTTATGGCTGTCACAAAAGGTGCGTGGCCAGCAGTCCGCCAACAACCCCCACGGGGTCAACGCAGGGGGTGGGAGGAATGGGGTGGACCGAGAAGGGGTGGTTATCAGTGGCAGCAGCACCATCACTGTCCTATCCCCCTTCCTGGTCTCAATCAGCATTCCTGGGTCCACTCAGACTTGCTCTAGCAAACGTGTTAGGGCAGGTTCGAGTAAACCCAGTGGGGTATCGAGGAATTATGCCTGGGCAAGGGAACAAAAGGCAGGCCTCCGGGACTAACTGCCTCCCCCCCCCGAGGATGCAGCGCGTGCTTCTGTGGCTTTATCAAAGGGGGGGGTTAAGGTAGGATTGGGCCCAAGTTTAACTCTGCCTCTGCTTAATAATCTACAGCTTTCCATAAATTCTTCGAATTAAAAATCCGCATGTTGCCGGGAAACTCCGTCGTAGATACATTTATTACAAAAAATAAATTTCACAGATGGTAAAACAGTGGTGGCCAACCTTTTTATGACATGTGCCACTTTTAGTTTTTTTGTATCTTGGGTGTGCCACAAAAATAAATAAATAAATAAATAAATAAATAAATAAATAACCGTGTTTTTATTTTATTAAATAAATTATACTTTTAGCCTCCATTTCAGTGGTGCTTAAGTAGTTAAATAGCAACTGTGGTGCTTAAGTAGTTAAATAAAGCTCATAATTAAAGAAGCTCCAAATTCCGGGTAAATGTGGTGCTTAAGAAACCCCAGCAGGGATTCAAACTCACAACCTTCAGTTTTGGAGCCTGCCTCTTTAACCCCTGGGCCATTTCAGTTCCTCTTAAGTCAGTAGCTACGAATGGCTTGGAGTCGGAGCAAAATGTTGCCATGGACGCTGCTGTTGCTAGGGTCTTTGCCTACAAGCAGCCAGAGGAAGCAAGCCGGTTGGTGGAAGGTCTCTCAGAGAGGCTCTTAAATCCTCCCTCAGCCATCTAGCTGCTGCGGAGCGCTGTCCCTTTAAGCGGAGTCTTTTCTTTGTTTTCGTCAGCTGCACCTCGTGTTGGGAACTGGCTTCAAGATCAAGGGCTCTCCGGCCGTGCGGAGCACAATCCCCCAATCAATTAAATTTATCAGATAACCCCTGTAGCGCTAGCAAATGAATTGTCTGTGCAAATAGCCTTTAACTAACTCCCACAGCCACGATGCCATCTACCCGATCGAGTCTTTCTTTGTTTACAGTAGAGGCCTCCGCGCGGACCGGAGGGAGAAGCCGGGAAGGAGGCGGCTGGCGGGCGGGCGGCGTGCCACCCGACAGACCTTCCCGTGCCACTCTGTGGCACGCGTGCCGTGGGTTGGCCACCACTGTGGTAAAACATACTTTTGACGTTTCGCTCACGTAACACTCGTGGCATCATCAGAAATCCCCTACAGTGCTCGTGAGACAGCTTAAAAGACTGATGCAAGAGAAATCCGGAAGTGGGCACTACCGTATCTGATAAGAGAAACAATTAGCAACAGCTGATTGTAACTGCTGGTAGGAGAAGGCGGACGCCAGCTGAAGCCACTCAAGAACAAACATAACAAAAGAAACAGTACTATAGATACAAGCACAATTTAAAGACCCACTTCTAAATAAAACACAGAACAACATAAGAGCACAGCAAAAAAACCAGCAAAATTCAACTTGGAAACGAAAATGCAAATAGCTGTCAAATGGAGAGGAAAACAGGAGAGGAAACAGGCATTAAAATAAGGAATGTTAAAAGATTAAAAATATTAAAAAATAATTAAGAGAACAGCAGCAGCAGCAACAACAACCAGGAAACCACCACTAATACTGAAAAAAACAGGAATTGAAACATAAAAAATCTGCTGTAAAATAACCCGTTGTCTGAATTACTATCTCCTATTATTTGGAGCTTTTTTAACACCGGTAACCAACTATCACTGACTTTTAATGATTCTTCCTTTTTGTTAACTGAATTTGTATGTTTATAAATTTCTATTGACTATCTATGAAGTCTGGGTAAATATTGATCTGTTTTGACTATTAATCTAGATTGATCAAATTCAATGTTATGATTGTGATTTATCGCATGTTCAGCTAACGCTGATTTCTCTTTTTGGCCCAGCCAGCAATCTCTCTCATGTTCTTTAAGTCTGGTCTTAAAACTTCTCTTTGTTGTACGTATATAACATTTCCCACACAAACACGGTATTTTATAAACCCCAGAATATGTCCAACGGGTCTTTTGGATTTCTTAACAGACTTCCTATTTTTGTAGTGGGGGTAAAATTAGTCTTGATATCAAATCTCCCCAGAACTCTACCTATTTTTTCAGTTGTCCTTTAATATATGGTAGATTCACTCGCCCTCTTTCTGTTAATGTCTCCTTTTTTGGTTTCTTCATATGTCTGTTTTTGTCTATTTTATCTATTTCATTCTGACTATAGCCATTGGCTTGCAACACTTGGCCTATGAATTTTTTCTTTCTCAATTTCTTCTTTTTCACTAATATTCTCTGCCCTATGTAATAAGATATTGATTAAACTATGTTTTTGTTTGGGGTGATGATTTGAACTTTTATGTAGATACCTATTAGTGTGTGTGGGTTTACGGTATACCTAGTGACCTAGACTTCCATCTTCTTTCCTGGTTAATAAGACATCTAAAAAAGGTAATTTCCCGTCTTTTTCTTTCGTTTAATCAATAACTTATAGTTTCTCTTGCATCAGTCTTTTAAGCTGTCTCATGAGCACTATAGGGGATTTCTGATGATGCCAGGAGTGTTACGTGAGCGAAACGTCAAAAGTATGTTTTACCATCTGTGAAATTTATTTTTTTGTAATAAATTTATGTACAACAACGGAGTTTCCCGACAACATGCGGATTTTTAATTCTAGGATATAGTCGCGTCGTGAAAACCTACAAAAATATCTTTCCATAAATTGTTTATAAAGGAAACAGCACTATGTGAAAAGAACAGGCAACACAATAACACAAAAATGCAATACGTTCAAATAATTCATTTTCAGTGTATATTAAGGAGCATTTAATACTCTCTCTGAGCCAAGCCTATGTGGATTTCAGTTTGTCAGTAGCCGCATACACATGGCTGGGAAGACAACTAGAGTGACAACGGAAAAAGACTATTGCCAAATAAAACTGAACATGAGTAAGGCATCTTCGGGCTACTTTGTGACAATTATGATAGCAAAGGCAGCTTACTCCTTCACTACCATTGCATCTGCAGAGAGCCAGTCAGCGGAGTTGTTTTGGGCGGTAGGCAACATGTTACATCTTGGCACCGAGAAGATGGAGGATAATTTGATGGCCTCCAGACTCCGGTAACCAGTTTGCAAAACACATTGCAAATAATATAGCTTGCATCCACCATGTCTTGAACTCCACTTTGACATAACATGGTGAGGTATCTTTGGTGCCCATCTGACCTGCGTTTATGGATTCCTTTCAATCTGTAATGCTTGAATATGTGGACAGGATTATGTCTGCTCAACTTTGCCCTTCCCAGTTAATAAAGAATTGCCAAGGGACTACTGGCCGAGTAGCAAAGGTGATAAATGCATTACTAAAAGGAGGATCATACTGCTTCAAGTTTGTTGTTTACCCTCTATTGAAGAAGTCATTCTTGACCCCACTATATAGGATAGCTCCACAGTTCAGGGGTACTAAGACTCCGCTTTTCCCTGGATGCCCAAGTGACTGCTATGGCCTGCAGTGCATTTGCCCAGCTTTTCCCGTTCAAGCAGATCTAGCCATTTACAACATCAACTTGATATTGCCACTAAAAGTCAGAACACATGTGATACAGGCCAACAGGTGCTGCATATGCACTTCATCATATTCAAATGCATTTACTACATGTGCTTTTTTTGTATGTGGCTTGAGCATAGCAGTGGTGTGTGCCTGCCTGCAATACATACAAATGGGTGAATATACAAAAAAGCACTTGAACATGACATTGCAAATATGGAATCGTTACAAAGGTAAAGGTTATGCTCACGGCTTTTGTTACATATATTTTGGCTATTCGGTATATTAACGTAAATACTATTAATAAACAGTACTGTTAAAAAACGGTATATAAATACTGTTAATAATAATAATAATATTCTGGCTTTTAGGAATACAAAGTTGTCATGACTCAGTGGCATAGCCAGGTGCCCCTCTACAGGGTACTGCAGGCTGCAATGATGCCCCAGGGAGGCCACGCCCCTGTCGCCGCTGAAGCCACGGTGACATCATGCAGCCTGCGACAGGCCGCAAATGAGCCCAAGGGCGGGTTGGAGGGCCAAAAACGCCTCCCCCGTCCCCCGGAAGTGGTGCTGCGAGGCTTGCCGCTGCTGCCAACGGCAGCGAAAAGGAGAAAAAAGCAGCGCGAAGGAGCCACCACCGCCGGGACCGTGGCGGTGAGTTTGATGCCCACCGGGCCTGCTGCCTGAGGGCAGTCCGCCCCTGCCCCCCCATTCCTACACCACTGTCATGACTTGAAATTTATCAGATGTTAACTGCGATGCTCTGATTGAGATTAATTGATTATTGGTTATTGCACTTACAATGTGTAATAGGCACATTTTATATGCATATAAATATATATGTATACATTTTGTTTCTGCAAAACTCTCTCACTTTGTTCACTGCTTATTTTTTTTCTATTCTGAACCCAGTGTGAATTCTGAACATATGAGCATTCCATCTACACAGTTGCCATATAAACAAACCAAAAAAATCATCAACATTTGCTATGCAGAGGATTTCCAAAACTGGTATCACAGAGATGATGTAAATCAGTACCATAGTGATTTAGTACTCCTGTTATGTAGCACCTCACACAGCTTCTTTCCAGACTATGCCAGCCTCCAACCAATACTAATCCCTCATTTTTATGGAAAAGCACATTCCACATGTGCACACATATACACAAATTACAAAATAATTTACATTTCAGCTGAAAACTCATGTGCCAAGAGAAAGCCCAAGGCAAATTTAAAAGATGAGTTATGTACCCTTCAAAAATGTTGTTTATAATGGAAGTACTGACAGACCCTAAACAATATAGTCAGTGCAGTAAATCATTATGACAACCATCACTTTTTTATTTCTTTTTTAGATCTAATGTCCAGGGTAGGTGTACAACAAATTATAGGTAGCAGCTTCAAAATGAAAAAATAATTACAATAAAGATTGCATCTTGTTATCCATGCCGGAGGTTGTAATGCTATACACACTTTCAGGGGAGTAAGTCCCACTTAACTCAATAGGCCTTACTTCTGAGTAGACACATAGGATTGCATAGTTAATAAACCACATTTTATTATTTTGTACTACTATAAATTATATGACCATAAATATTTTATTTACAGAGGAATGCAATATATAAAACCTTTTTCAATTGTTATGAAGCACTGAAGACTTAGATATATAAAGCATGGCCATTTTTCATGCCTTCTGAAACACTTGTCCTTTAATTTCTGTATGGACTGTCAGAGAAAACATCAAGCCTGATTCTGCATTGGTTTCTTAACATATCAACCTCAACAGGACCTAAATTTGAGTGTGTATACAATTGCAGCCCAAGTCACATTTAAGTTAAGTCTGCCATTTTTGATTACTCCCATCAAGCCCAAGTAATTTCTGCTTTGATTTAAACATGTACATACCTATCTTCTAAAAATATCTGTGTCGCAATTCATGAAACAGTGAAGGCTGATGCTAAATCCTCTGCACTAAATAACTAATCACAGGAGATATTTATCATCTCAAACTTGTTATATGAATATTGTCAGAATTAATAACCTCTCTCATATTTTCACTATTTACAGTGCTTCATTTATCATACTTTTTAGCAGCTGGACAACAGAGAATGATTTATATACTTTCTGAACTTTTCCAGTTTAGAAAGAAGTGACTAACAACATCACAGCCAGTGATGGCACCAGGTTACCCAGGGCCATCAGGTAAACCATGGGGGAGGGCCACTGTGGTTCCCCCACTAGGTATGTTCTCTTTCTCTAGTCATTTTTTCACTCCCATCCTGATCTTACCTGGGGGGGGGGCTTGTTTTCATGGACTATCTATGTGTGGGGTCCCTGGGAGATTGACTTTTTGTTGTTGTTGTTCAGTCGTTAAGTCGTGTCGGACCCTTCGTGATCCCATGAACCATATCCCGCCAGGCCTTCCTGTCCTCCACTATCTTCCTCCAATATGCAAGCTCTTCCTCTTTCCCTCACCCCCCTTCCCCGGTGGACAATTGTGCTCAATCCCCAAAGGGAGATCAACACAACTGGCCAGGGGAAGAGGGAGGACCCACACGAAACATACATCATGCCCTCCAGAGACCAAGAAAAAGCAGTGCAACAGCAACACTGTTTGCTGAGTATTACTCTGCTGCTTTCCCATAAATGTGGGTTAAGGGGTTTCAGGAGTCGACCAGTTGGGCCACTCAACCAGTTCCCTCTGAAACCAGCCCTGATCACAGCCGTTCAACTTGATATTATTCTACACCATCATGTTCACACACAATGTTAGACTTGCAGTTAGTTCCAAATAATTTTCTACAGGGAGTTTATTTCATTGTATAAACAATTAACTTGGGGGTCTTTTATCATTAGCAAATGTCTATCTGTCTCTCACAGTTCTAACAAATAATACTTTAATATGTGACCACTCTGAAGGCTAATCTCAAACCATGTAGGATAAATATCAACATCTGGGAGCCTGTACACTGGATAGACTTAAATGGGGAGGTCTTTGCCATGATGTCTTATGTGTACTCTCTCTATAGGTAAGAGATGTGATAAAACTGATACTGTAATATGATGCATGCAGTTCACAGTAACATTAATAGACATTTGTAATAGTTACAGTTGCATCTGTCAGGCTACGATTGGATACGTTATTACCAGTTATTATTCTTTATGACTTTGATGCGTTCTTTAACACAGAGGTTCTCAACCAGTAGTACTAGTACCACCAGTGGTACTTCAGCCACTGCTGGTGGTACTCGGACCACTGGACCACCGGAATCTGTTCCAATGAGGTGTTTTGATAGCACGTTTTCTCTCTTGAGGAGGCTCCTGCCTTTGGCCAAGCCTCTCAGGAATGCTGAGAAGAGCCCTCCTACCTGCCCAGAGCCTCCAAGTTGTGTTTTCTGGCCTCTGAAAATCAGAAAGCCCAGAAATAACTGGTGATGATAACATCACCAGTCACTTCTGGTGGTACGCAATAGGAGAGTGGTGCTGGAGTAGTGGTGCTACTTGGTAGGGCAGGTGTTAAGAACCCCTGCTTTAATACTTACCGGTATGTGAAGGTGCAAATAGAAACCATCTGCTTGTAACAACTGTCTCTGCCCTTTCCCTCAGCCTACGAACAGCAGCCTTCAACCTAAACAAGCACATGCCAGCACATCCAGCAGGATGACAGCTAGCCAACTGAATCCTAAGATGGGATCACTGGTTCAAAATACCATTGATGTAGCATAGTCAAGCAGTCTTATTTTATGTGTGTCCTCCATCCAGCTGGTAAGGATTGGTTTGCAGTGTAGAAGTGCTCCTGAACACAACAAAACCTTTAGAGATGCATATGGCAGTAATTGCTGGGAGTGCATTTTAGTACAGTACTTACACTTGACACCTATTTGTTTTTTTTGTGAACAGGGATCCGACAACTGTTATCCATATATTTGACTGCAACATAATTAATGTGGGCTTGCTTATGAGAATTATGAGAGTGGTAGACAGTCTGCTAATAAAGATGAAGAAGCATAGTCATACTCAGTTTAGAAATAAACGCATTGTTTGCGAACTATCTTCCAGGTTCCTGACATTTAAAAGTCCTTGAGTACTCTATGCTTCAGGTAAAGGTAAATCCCTAAGAGGACGCCCATTCCTCAAATCTGCTGTTTACATCTATTCAAGGGAGAGCTCCAAGAGAATACTGTACATCCAGACATGGTGAGAAGGGGAGCCTTCATCATATTTGCCCCAAAACTAAAAGCAAAAGTCAGTTTGTCCCCTATTTTGTAATTTTTTTCAGTGCCACTGTAAGGCTGTTTATTCAGACAGGTTTTAAAGGACATGTTTTTTGTTCATTAGGAGCTTTTCTCATCTGCCTGCTGCTCACCTTTCGTCCCCCAGGGTAGTCCCCTCATCTCCACAGAGGCCATTCACTGCCTTCTATTGCCTATAGGACAATGGATTATTTCTTGCTATCAAGTTGTGGATTAATTCATAATGGTATAAGAATGGGGAAAGCATGTGGGGGGAGTCTTGGAGGTGTGCTAATTACAGACTACTTCTAAGCTCAACCTAATGGTAGGTGGGGATTTCTATTGCATGTTTTTAAGGTCTACTGATGGTTTTTGCTTTCAAGCTTCTTGTTTGTACACTCCCTCACACTTATTTCCCCCTTGTCCATTCAGTGACTTCATGTTCCTCTTCTTCTTTCAAGTTAATTAAGCTATTTTTCACATTACCTGATGTCTATTACATTTCACTGTGTACATGTGTTAGGGACAGTATACGGCCTTTTAGATAGACAGGGGAACTGTATCTGCTATCCATTAATTCACTTATCCGCAGATAGCAGATGCCCCGCCCCCTCTTACTTGAGCAACTTTGTGTCGTCTTCCTTCAAACACGATGATATAAGCAGCCTCCGGGTGCTTATTGTAGCAACCAGAGCAAGACGAAGTCCTAGATGGGCTCTGAGAGCAGGCTCAACAAGCCTGCTTTCAGAGCCCATCTAGGACTTCGCCTCGCTCTACTTTGCTAAAATAAGCAACTGGAGGCTGCTTATATCATTGCGTTCGAAGGAACAAAGCACGAAGTTGCTTCAAGAAAAAGAAGGGGGGTGTTTCTGAAGCAACTTAGTGTCTTCTTCCTTCAAATGCGACGAGATAAGCAGCCTCCGGGTGCTTTTTAGCAAGCAGAGCGAGATGAAGTCCTAGATGGGCTCTGAGAACAGGCTTATTGAGCCTGCTCTCAGAGCCCATCTAGGACTTTGTCTTGTTCTGCTTGCTAAAATAAGCACCCAGAGGCTGCTTATCTTGTTGCGTTTGAAACAGTTTGAACAAAGACACAAAGTTGTTCAGGAAAAGTAAGCGCGGGGGGTGCCCCCAGCCGTGGTTTTCATGTATCCATGGGGGGGGGCTGGAACATATCCCCAGCGGATACAGGGGCCCCCTGTATAGCCTATCACTGCACATTTATGTTTGACATTTTTTATTTTAGGCATCCTATGTCATGCACCAGCCCAGTGATTGGCCCATGCAGGACCCCCTCTGATCGGGCCATGTGCTACAGCCTCCCAGCTGGGTGTGCCTGTTTTCAGCAATGCAAGGTGATAAATGCCAGACAGGGTGCTCTTTGCCTGTCTCCTGTGGCTGGGTGATTAGAGAGTATCTTCATGGAGTAGCTGGTGTGGGTTCTAGACCTGCTTCCCAGTCTCCTTTTGTCCCTGCCATGGATGTTTCTGGCCAGTCATCCAAAAGATGAATGCCTTGGCTGAGCTCAAACCCCTTTTGCCTGGATCCCAGCCTGTGTCTTTGCACAGTAGGGCCTTTGGGGAGAACAGTGTGCCTTGTCAATTGTCAAAAAAACTGGTGGTGAGCCCTGAAACTTTTAGTGACTTGTCAGTGTGCTGTGAGATGAAAAAGGTTAAAAATCACTGGACTAGATCATACTTCATTATACTTGATGAAGTACTTCAGCAAAGTTGCTGCAATATGTGCCTTCGGCCCATGCCCTGGGACCCGTTAAGTATTCCCTTGCCTAACTGGTATAATAGATTAAATCATCTACTACTGATACATTAGCAAATGTTTACTAAATCATTACAGGAATCATCAGACTACACTTTTATAATTTTTACACAACACCAGAGCCGCACATTTTCCCACTTAAACGTGCCTCTAAAAAACACTGTTAAAGAAAAACTTGATATTTGTATACATTTATGACTGCTATTCTAATGATGGTTCCCCACCAGATTTACAACCATTTTGCATTATCTCCAGATGTGAAGCAACAAATTGTTTTTGCAGTTTTATTTACCAAAATGGTGCATATCCTCTATGCATATTTAGAAGAGTTTAAACACCTGCTGAGGCATTCAGCAGAGTTTAGGCTGCCCTAATAAGCCATTTAAAAATGAACTACATTAAGCATCGTTTTTATTGCTCAACATCTGTGAAACATGTTTGCTCATCCTGATGAAAAACTAGTTTTCTTCGCCCATTAAAAATAATTCAAAGCTATCTTGCATGAACATGTTTTAGCTTTAGGTAAAAAGAAATTAATTTTCACTATCCTACACTTGCCTTGAAGTCACAGATGTTTTAAAACAAAACAGCTTTTAATAAAACATGAAGTATCATCAATGGCTCTTTTATTAAAGAGAACTGCTGAGAGTCACAGCAGCAAAACACAAGCATATGTGCGACAAGCCAAAGCCCAACAGAGGTCTCTAGCTATGGAAAATAAGAAACTCAATGCAAATAGCATAAAACATCACAATATTGTATTGCAAAAGCACACAAACGATTCCATGGATGATTTGTTTTAATGTAGAAATGTTCAGACTATTTAACTGTAGTATGTAAAATTCAGTACAATAAATTCAGATCTAGGTTTGTATCAAAATTCAAAGATGACCTACTGACGCTTTGTGTGTTGTTCTAGAACAGACTCCAACAGTGCAATCCTGTGTAACTCTTGCACCGGTGTAACAGTAGATAGTGCACTTATGCCAGTGTAACTTGCTGTATGCCGATGGACGCAAAACGGAAACCAGCGTAACCCCTCTCAGACGCCGTTCATGAAAGCGGTTTCTCCCAGTGGTTTCATGTAGATATTAAATAGCATGGGGGACAAGATGGAACCATGTGGCACCCCATACCTCAAGGGCCAGGATACCGAACAGGCATCCCCCAGCACCATCATCTGGAACCTATTCACCAAGTAGGTGCCAAACCACCGCATCAAAGTCACCGCCCCCAACCCCCAGCTCGGCCAATCGGCCCAGAAGGACACCATGGTTGATAGTGTTGAAAGCCGCTAAGAGGTCCAGCAGAACCAACAGGGACGCACTCTCCCTGTCCAGTCCTTGGCGTAGATCATCCACCAAGGCTGTTTCCGTCCTAAAGTCCGGCCTGAAACCAGATTGAAAGGGATCCAGATAATCTGCTTAATCCAGGACCCTCTGGAGTTGAGACGCCACCACCCGCTCAATTACCTTGCCCAAGAACGGGAGGTTTGAAATTGGCCAGTAGTTGTCCGTTACTGTGGAGTTGAGGGCTTCTTCAGAAGGGGTCGAACCATCACCCGCTTCAAAGCAAGCGGCAGCACCCCCTCCATCAAAAAAGAGTTGACCACTCTCCCCGTACACTTGGCCAGCCCCTCCCAGGCAGATCTGATTAGCCAAGCAGGGCAACGGTCAAGCAGGCAGGCCATTGGCCTCACACTCCAAAGCAGCCTGTTCTCATCCTCAGGCTGTACAAGACAAAAAGAATCCCACAAAACTGGACAAGCAGATGCCAAGGGGACATCTGGTGTAGATCCACTTACACCGGTGAATCTACTGTTACACCGGCGCAAGAATTACACAGGATTGTGCTGCAAAGCTGGGAGGGAAACTGTAGATCAGTAGTATGCTTTGCATGCAGAAGGTGGCTGGTTCAATACTTGGAATCTCCAGGTAGGACTGAGAAAGATACCCGTCTCAAACCCTGGAAAACCATAGTTGGTCAGCATAGATAATACTGAGCCAGACAGATCAATGATCTGACTCAGTATAAAGGAACTTCATACAGTCTTGTATATATGGCCCATAAACTTCATTTGAAGCTGAGGCTGACATGGCAACTGTCGCCATCCTGTCCCCACAGCCCTACCTGCCATTTCAACTGCTGTTAAGAGGAAGAGACACAAGTTGGTTTTAGATCTATAGCCTAATGAGGAAGAACACACACTTTCATAACAGTAATCTTTGCCATTTTTTTCTCATTGGATCCACCTCCAGCATGAAGCATTATTTGTTTGGTGGTGGTTGCATGCCTTGAGAAGTAGACCGCGTGTGGGCAACAGCAAAACCAATTGCCTTGGGAAGGGCTTTCTCATCCTGCCGTGCAGGATAGAAGAGAGCTATAAACATTGGAGCCTTGAGATGCTAGAAAGGCTAGCCATATACCTAATGGGAACAATACCCAGCCATTGCAGCAACCTTCGGGGTGGAGGACTACTTACAGCGGTGGCCACAATTGTGGACACTTTTTGAAAATTCCATGTTTTGCAACTTTGCAGGCTCATAGGAAATGTTATGTTTCACTAAATGCAAATGCTTATATATCAATTGAAAGGGAATTTAATGCAGAATACAATACAGAAAACAGAATTCAAATATCTGCAGTACAAAAAACAATATGCTGCAAATACTGCAATCATGATAAATCGACACTATTATCAGTACAGGTGGGCCCCCATATCCACTGATTTGCTATCCATGGTTTCAGTTATCCACGGATCGTGGGGACCCCCCCAGGCTTTTACTTTTTCCCAGTAAGCTTCGTTTCTTCCTTAAAGAAACAGGAGAAGCAGCCTCTGGCTGCTTATTACAGGCAAGTAGAACGAGACTAAGTACTAAAGAGGCTCTGCAAGGTTAACAGAAACCTTGCAGAGCCTCTCTAGGACTTAGTCTCATTCTACTTGCCTGCAATGGAGGCTGCTTCTCCGTTTGTTTTAAGGAAGAAACAAAGCTTGCTGAAAGAAAAATAAGAGCTGGGAAAAATGTCTGCAGGGGAGGCAGGGTGGGGGGGGCCCTCAGGAAACCATGGGGTGTTCACTCTTATCCACGGTTTCAAGTATCCTTGTAGGGGCCTGGAACATATCCCCAGCAGATATGGGGGCCCACCTGTATTTAGTAGGGTAGCCTTTATTGTATAAAACAGCAGCACAGTAACGTATCATTGAAGCAATAAGTGTTTGAAGCTCTGCCTTCGCTATTACGTGGTACCAGGAAGCAATTATAGCCTCAATTAATTGCCTTTTATTTGATTCACACAACCTTTTTCAAACGATGTCACAAAATTTCTATCGGGTTCAGGTCAGGCTGTTTCCAGGTCAAGTCAACAATGGAATGCCCTTTGCTCGGGACCATCATTCGCATATTTGTGGTGTGTGGCAAGGGAGCTGAATCCTGCTGGAAAAGAAATGGTGCATTGTTGGGAAAGAGATCCCTGATGGAAGGTAGCACTTTTGGTTTCAGGATGGTGTCAATGTATTGCGTTCAGTGTGCCATCGATTACATGAAGGTGACCAACACCATCTTCTGCCATTAATTAATTAATTAATCAATCAATCAATACATGCCCAAATCATGCTTGTTGGGGGCTTTACAGCTGCCTCCATGCAGTCAGGATGTAGCTCTTCTCCCACTTGACGTCTCACATATTTTTGCCCATTACTACCAAATAAAGATATCTTACTTTTGTCACTCCAAATAACTTGTTTCCACTTATCTTCTGACCATTCAATGTGTTCTTTTGCCCTCTGTAATCATTTATTGCACTGCTGTAGATTCAGATATGGCTTTTTTCTTGGAATCCTACCGGTTAGCCCCATATCTGATAGTCTTCTCCTTATCATTCTTGAACTGACAGAAACACCAGTCGCACCTAGTTCACCTCTGATGGCTCAGATGAAATTCTTCTGTCCTTGAGACACAACTTTTTTTATTTTTCTGTCATCAACATATTTTGTGCACTTTTTTTGGCCTTTTCCTGCTTTGATTTTCAGTGACTTTGTTTCCTTATAACAAAACACAATGTTCATACTCCAGATGTCATCACTGTCCCACCTACTTGCTTTGCAATTTCAGCATAGGAAGGACCTGATTCACATAATACAACAATACCTCTTCTTTTTGTGGGTTTCCAATCAACTCTTTTCTTTGGTACCATTGCTCTATTTATTATCTAGATAATTTTGAATTATCTGTAAGTTTTAAAGAAAAATGCCTTTAATTTTAAATTTCTTCAAATTTCAAGAAATACTAAATGTGTGCACACAATCTCCAATTGTGCTGCACTTACACCAATAACCATCTTTCTTCTACAGAATGTACAGCAGAAAAACGGAATTCCTACCTGGGAATCTCCTGTTCTGGGAAGGAGAAGTGGGGCATTTGGAGAGATGGGTAGCCCCTCCCATCCGGAAGGCAGGGTCGGACCTCGAAGCTTGCTTCCTCTCCTTGGGAGGGCGCTCTCTTCAACCCAGTCCAGAGCTGACGAGCATACGAAAGCACACCTCCAACGGCAAATTCCCACAGAGTACACGGAAAAAACTGTGGGCTAAACACTTAGGTAGACCACACTAAACAACAGTGATAGTCAGAAACCAACAAGGAACTGGAGAAAACAGACAGGTGGAAAATCCCCCGTAAGGCAGAAAAGGAGTCCTGGCACTCCTACAAAAGGACGCGTCCACCCTCCACTGAACGACACGGCCTCACGAGATGTAATCCCAAGTAACTACACAAGCATACAGAACTGAGCGTGACGGACATCAAGAAAGTGGCGGGGCCGAATGCCCCACTTCTCCTTCCCAGAACAGGAGATTCCCAGGTAGGAATTCCGTTTTTCTCTGGAAGGGAGAAGTGGGGCATTCGGAGAGATGGGTGATATAAAGGAGCAGTTAAACCAACTCAGGGTGGGAGATAGGCATTCACGCTCAAGGCGGAAGTACCTTCCCCAGAACTCTCCTACCCAACAATGCCTCCGCTGATGCAGCCTTGTCAATCCTGTAATGCTTTGTGAAGGTATGGATAGAAGACCATGTAGCAGCCCTACAAATGTCCTCCAAGGAGCCCACACCTTCGAACGCCGCCGAGGTAGAGGCTCCCCTGACTGAGTGCGCGGTAATCCCCGAAGGAGGGGAGTGTCCCTTAGACAAATAGGCAGTAGAAATGGCATCCTTCAACCATCTCGCTAAGGAAGACGTAGATGCCTTCTCTCTCAACCTAGGGCCGTGGTACAAAACGAACATGGCATCAGTTTTACGAAAGGAGGACGTACGTTTAGTGTAGTAGCTCAAAGCCCTACGCACGTCCAGGGTATGCCAAATCCGTTCTTTGGAAGACGAGGGCTTGGGACAGAAATTAGGCAAAACTAGGTCCTGTGACCTATGAAAAATCGAATTAACTTTGGGCAAAAACCCTGGATCAGTACGTAAAACCACCTTATCAGCGTGGAAAATACAAAGGTTGGTATTCACCGAAAGAGCCCCCAACTCCGATACCCTGCGGGCCGAAGTAACCGCCACCAGGAAGATCACTTTCAAGGTGAGTTCACGTAAAGGAATTGTAGCTAGGGGCTCAAAGGGAGCACCCGTCAAAGCCGTCAGGACAAGGTTCAAATCCCACGAGGGGCATCTGTGAATAGTTGGTGGGTTGACAAGAGAGACTCCTCTAATAAAGCGCTTGATGTGGGGATGCTGTGAAATCAGGGGACCTTCACCTGCACCAAGCACACTGCTGATGGCCGCTAGCTGTCGCTTAATCGTATTGGTACTAAGGCCTATCGTGAGACCGGCCTGTAAAAATTCAAGGACATGGTTAACCGTGGGGCGAGTTACGCTAATGTGGTGTTGGCGACACCATAGAGCGAAACGCTTCCAGGTGGACTCATAGCTTTTCTTAGTAGAAGTCCGCCTGGACGCCAATAAGGTACTCAGGACCCCTTCCGAATAGCCACACCGAGTCAAATCTGCCCGCTCAAGCGCCAAGCCGTTAAGCGGAACAGACTGGGCTGCGGATGCACCAGGGGCCCCTGAATCAAGAGATTGTCCACCCTGGGTAACCGCCAGTGTTCCCGAACCGACAGTTCCAGAAGCGTGGAGAACCAAGCCCTCCTCGGCCAATGTGGCGCTATCAGAACCACCTCCGCCCGAAGCTGTCTGACCCTTCGAAGGACCTTGGGAATGAGAGGAACGGGAGGAAAGGCATAAAGAAGGCCCGCCGGCCATCTTACCCTGAAGGCGTCTAGCCCCTCTGCCCCGTCGTCTGGCGGTAGAGCCAGGTACCTTCTTAACTGAGCCGAAGTTCGTGACGCAAAAAGATCCATCACCGGCATCCCGAACTTGAGTGTCACTAGCCGGAACACGGACGGATTGAGCTGCCACTCGGACTCCACCAGCGCCTTCCTGCTGAGCCAGTCCGCCGTGACGTTGCTCAGCCCCGCCAAGTGCTCCGCCTGTAAAGAGAGCACATACCGCTCCGCCCACACCATGAGTAGTGAGGCTTCCTTGAGCAGAGAGTGAGATCGAGTCCCCCCCTGACGGTTCACGTAGGCTTTCGCCGTGATGTTGTCCGTGCGCACCGTCACGTGGTGACCCCCCACTGTGTCCTGTAACCTTTCCAGGGCCAGTCTGATTGCTCTTAATTCTAGGCGGTTGATGGAGAACTTCGCCTCCTCCGGAGACCAGGAGCCCTGAATCAGATGTCCCTGCATATGAGCTCCCCACCCCAGGAGACTGGCATCTGTGGTCACCACCACTGGATCGGGCACCTCCAGACTGACTCCCTGACTCAACCTGACCGGGTCCATCCACCAATTGAAGCTGTCTTTGATTTTTTGTGGAATGTCTATCTGAATCTGCAATTTGTGTTCTATTGCCTGTTGGAAGGGGCGTAATAGACCCTGCAGCGGGCGCATGTGAAACCGGGCCCACGGGACCAGGTCCTGGCACGAAACCATCATACCCAGAGCCGAGGCCAAGGACATCACACTCGCTCTCTGCCGTAATTGCAGCTGTGCCAGGGAAGCGTGCAACGCTGCCTGACGGTCCTGAGAGATGCTGATCCGAAACGCCTTGGTGTCCAGGATCAGCCCCAAATGTTCCATGCGTTGAGAAGGAACTAGGGCACTCTTGGACCTGTTGATCACAAAACCCAACGACTCCAGGAGGTTCGTGGTCACCTGTAAGTCCCGGAGTGCCCGTTCCCTGGACGATGATCTGATTAAGATATCGTCCAGATAAGGGTAGACATGGATGCCCTGTTGCCTCAGGAAAGCCACGGGTGCTACGAGGGTCTTGGTGAAGACCCTCGGAGCGGCCGTGAGGCCAAAGGGCAGAGCCCTGTACTGGAAATGGCGCCCCCCGTAGGAGAAACGCAGAAATCTGCGATGACCCTTCCGGATGGGAACGTGGAGGTAGGCTTCCGTCAGATCTATTGATGTCATATAGTCTTGTTTCTCCAATGCCATAGTTATTGACCTCCAGGTTTCCATCCGAAACCGTCGTTTGCGCAGAAATCTGTTGAGCCATTTCAAGTCCAGGATGGCTCTCCAGTCCCCATTCTTCTTTGGAACCAGGAACCAAATGGAGTAGACTCCGCTGCCGCGTTCGTCCCGCGGCACCGGTTCTATTGCCTTTATACGCAGAAGATGAGCGATAGCCTGAAGTCTGAGGCGGTGTTTGATTGGGTTGTTTGATTTTGGAACCCCGATCATCTTGTTTCGAGGCCTGTGGTCGAATTCCAGGGCATAGCCCTTTGACACCAGTTCCAGGACCCAGGCATCGCTCGTGACTGCGGACCAGCGGGAAGAAAATTTGGAAAGCCGACCACCAACAGGAACTGCGGGCAAGGGGAGGTGGTCGTCATTGTGGTCTAGCCTCTCTACCACCCTTGGCTCCTCCGGAGGTGGTACGGTTCTGTTGTCTAGATTTTGGAAACACCCTGGGTTTATTCCAGCCTCCTTTGAATCTACCAGCGTCCCGGAATTTGTTATCTCCACGAAAGGGACGAAAGGATTGCGAGGATTGCGAGGGTTTCGATTTTGGTTGTTCTTTCTTACTAGAGGGCAGGACTTTTCTTTTATCTTTACTTTCAATAAGGATCGGCTCTAAAGCCTGACCAAATAACTTGTTCCCTTGAAAAGGAACGGCCACCAAACGGGCCTGTGACCCACTGTCCACTGCTCACGAGCAAAGCCAAATGTTTCTCCGGGCCACCACCCCTGACGCCATAGACCTAGAATTTAATTGTATAGCGTCATAAGTAGCATCGGCCGCGAAGGCGGAGGCCAAAGCAATTTTCTTTAAACAATTTTTAGAATTTTTGGACAGCCCCGGTTCCGTGGCAGCCAGTTCCTCCGCCCACAGGTAGGCAGCCCGAGACATCACCGAAGATGCCACCGATGCTCGGAGTGCTTGAGAGGAGGAATCAAAAGTTCGCCGCAGGGCGGACTCCACCCTCTTATCACAAGCATCTTTCGGCCCCCCCTCGGTGGGAATGACCGCCGAAGACGAGAGGGCCGCCACTGGGGCGTCTATCACGGGAGACTTCAAAGACGACATAAATGGTTCAGTAAAGGAATAAAGCTTATTGAACCAACGGCCTTGCTGTCTATTAGCCGCTGGGGCTTTCCATTCCCTGTCAATCACGTCTTGAAATGCTGGTGGAAAAGGGATTAGATTAGCTTTTGGGGGCCCCTGTGGAAAAACCGTTGGCACCCCAGACTTGACCCGTTGAGCCTCTACCTGCTGTTCCTTAGGCAAACCCAGAGAATTTATGACATTGGCCAGGAGGCGAGGAAAAAGTTCGGTTGGAAACAGCCTATTAACCTGCCCTCCGTGTTCCTCTTGGATTTCCC
Source organism: Plestiodon gilberti rubricaudatus (assembly GCA_026170595.1). Classification (NCBI taxonomy): domain Eukaryota; kingdom Metazoa; phylum Chordata; class Lepidosauria; order Squamata; family Scincidae; genus Plestiodon; species Plestiodon gilberti. The sequence goes on from JANXHW010000002.1 coordinate 48,360,198, forward strand.
CTTCAGCTGATAATTCTCCCTCTCCGAAATCAAGGCATCAGAGGAAGACAATAGTGGAGAATCATATTCCTGCCTCACACGCTTGTGCACTTTATGTGTAGAAGTAATCTTGTTAGGCACCTCAATGTGCTTTGTCTTTCGCTTGGCCTTTTTAGGGGGGGGTGAGGGGGAGCGCTCAGATGAGCCCCCATAGTGATCCGAAGATGAGAAGGAGGAGGGTGAGGGAGGACCACGTTTCCTATCAGTTCCTTTACGTGAAACCCCCTGAACAACCGGCATACTGGCCGGGAGACCTTTAATTGCCAACTCAATCATCTTCCCGAATTCTGCCCTCAATTCGGGGGTAATATTGGCTGTCACTGAGGAAACCATAGCTCCCTCTGTCTCCCTAGTTGCCTTGGATCCATTTCCCTCAGTGGCCTGCTCTGTCATGACGCCCCTTGTACTCACTTGCTGAGGAGAAAAGGCGGGAAAATCGTCTGACAGAAAATGCTAGGTGAAAAGGCACAGTGCGGCTAGGGAAGCGAACTGCCTGAAGGTTCAGTCGCTCTCCCCCTGCCTGCTGCAGAAAAACGCTGCCGATCGCAGGGGCTGGGAGACACGTGGCAAGCTCTCCGTGCCCGAGGCAGTCTTCAGCACAAGCGGCAGCGGCCTGTCTCAGAAACGCTCCTCCGCTGTGCCGCGCTGAGGCTTTGAAGCCTAGAAAAGCGCTGCAATCAGCCGTCTGGGCCCAGGGCCTCAGGCAGTGATCGCCTTGGAAACAGAAGGCAGCTCCAGCGATGACAAATCGTGCCCCAAAGCCACACAAAAGGACAAAGGAGACGAATAATAAAGGGGATTAAGGACGACAGGGAGGGCAGAAGAAAAGGCTAGGGAAAGAGCATCAGGTAACACATGAGAGACAAGTAAGTATCGAAAGGAGAGGAAAGGAAGGAATTCAAGGCTTCTGTAGAAAAATAATCTAAGAGCTCCGAGGATACGACCGAGCGCTGCGAAAGGCAGAGTCGGACTGGGTTGAAGAGAGCGCCCTCCCAAGGAGAGGAAGCAAGCTTCGAGGTCCGACCCTGCCTTCCGGATGGGAGGGGCTACCCATCTCTCCGAATGCCCCACTTCTCCCTTCCAGAGAACTGATGTTCCCGTAATTGACACATGATATACTGCCATTTGATGGTAGCTACTGCCATTTGATGGGTCCCTAGAACAAGTACATACGTGTGTTTAACCATAACGTTTTTGTACTGCAGATATTTGAACTCAGCATTAAATTCTCTTTCAATTGATATGTAAACATTTGCATTTAGAGAAACACAACATTTCCTATGAGCCTGCAAAGATGCAAAACATGGAATTTTCAAAAAGTGTCCACAATTTTGGCCACCACTGTATTCTGTAAGTCACCTTAGGGGTCAAGGATAAAAGGTGGTCTGTATATTTTAAAAATAAAAATACAATAGCACACAGAAGCTGTGCTCATTTTCCTTTTAGCCTGAAGCTAAAATTATGCATGGGGTGGAGAGAGTGAACAGAGGGAAATTCTTCTCCCTCTCGAACAACACCAGAATCAGGGGACATGCACTAAAATAGAGTGGAGGGAGAGTTAGAACGGACAAAAGAAAATATTTCTTCACCCAGCGTGTAATTCATCTGTGGAACTCCTTGGCACAGGAAGTGGTGATAGCACCTTGCCTTGATGTCTTTAAAAGGGGTTTGGATAGATTCATGGAGGAAAAGACCATCACAGGGTACAAGCCATAAGCAACCTCCTAGTTTTAGAAGTAGGTTCTCTGTGCCAGGTGCAAGGGAGTGACAACAGGAAACAGGTTATCTTGTTGACTGTGTGCTCTCGGAAACAACTGGTGGGGCCACTGAGAGATACAGGAAGCTGGACTAGATGGGCCTTTGGCCTGATCCAGCAAGGCTCTTCTTATGTTCTTAAGTTCTTTATGTTGTCGTCGTCAACTTCCCTACTTTCAGGAGTGAAGTTTGGAGTGCACAAGGGACTAAGGGGGAGAGAGCCCTTAAAAGCTCTGGTGCATGAGCGGTAAGCTGTGCGAGGCCCTCAGCACCTCTGCAGATCTACAACCAAGTCCTGGTTTTTATTTCAAACTGTGCTGGCATGTGTGAACTATCAAATCAAGAATTATTACTGGAAAGATTGTTTTTAGTAGCAAACTATTCAAATTAGAAATCTGAACACAACCAACATAAATGAAACAATGTATTACTTTTGATACAACATTGACACTCGAACTTTCAATTCAAGTTGTATCTTAAACAAATCAGAATTTGTACACCCCCGCCCCCATTCAGGGTCCCTTCTTCTGTTTTAAAGGAAAGTGCAATGATTAAACTGACAAGTGTTGTTAGATTATTTTCACATATTGCCTTTAGTGTATTGTAAAGGAAAACTTTTTTTCACTACATTACATAGAATTTGAGAATAGCTATATCTGATCATCTTTGGCAAGTAAAAAATGTTTCTGTGTAACAGGTATGTAGTGGGTTTGGGGGTATTTTTTGGTCTTCAGAGTACGACATATGACTAATACAGGTAGGTGTGGACAGGTGGCAACTGACATTTTTTGACTTATTTGCAAAGCCAAATTTTATATAGAGTACCTGGAACCAGCAACCTCTCAGCCAACATATTTATACTAAGCTAATTTGATCTATCTTTTTACTTCCCCTATATATTATGATTAGACATGTTTGTTTTTGTTGATAAACGATAAAAATGAAATAAAGCATTTTTTAACGTGAAATATTTGTATTTTTGCAAAATATGAACAATTCTAATCTGAGGTGGCGAGCTGTACCTGGAGCGGTGAGCCACGTGGATGCTCTGAGGAGGGCTCCAAGGCTTCTGGGCTCCCCACAGACCCCAGACATTTGCTCCTGGCCGGAGAGGAGCGCAGGCCAGCCCAGGCAAGGCTGCTGACGGCACACCTGCCATGGAACATTCTGGGGTGCTCCCAGGTGGTAGCCAGCAGGACTGAAGGTGTGGCCCCCCAGGGAAAGTCCCACTCTAAGCTCACTGTCATGGCCTACTGAGAAGACTCAGTACATGGTAGGTGGCCAGGCCAGACAGATGCTCATGCCTCCAGGGAACCAGCCAGAAGAGGTCAGGGAGGTCAACCTAGGAGTGAACCAACCCCCTCCCTTAACCAAATTACCTAATCTACTGGTAATTATTACCAAATCTAATTACCAAATCTACTGGCTGTGGAATGCATCTGGTTAAAATACTTTTCCAGTAATCTGGAAAATTAAAAAAATAAAAATGTAAGTTTTATTTGTAAGTGACGTAATTGAATTATTTGTTGTTTTTGTATTGAAGACTGCAATGTAATATTAAACCTGATATTGATGCATAAGAATTCACAGTGAATAAAAACAAAACACACCACATTTTGCATTTTAATTCAATAAATTTTCAAAAAAATAATACCATTTTCCAACACCTCTAATTATGACTAACATTAACAAAACATGGAGACACATTTAGGAAGATAGGAGACAGTAGCCACTTGGGAAATTTTATTTATATATAATTAAACTTGCTATGAAGAATTCGATTTATACCATTATAATTAAAAAAATTAATTGTTAACACAACACAAATGGAGACACTTGATCTGAGAAACTCAATATTTAGAACCCTATGATGGAAAAAGTGTAAGAGCAGTCACTATGAGCTAAAAGAAATCCGCCCTTTACGTTCTTATTTTCCTTCTTGTAGATTTCACTCTCTTAGTAACACATCAAAAGCAAAAATACTATGAATTATGCAAATCTATAGCTATAAGAAAAGCTATTAAATGTACTTAAGTTAGACCAAGACTGTGTTAATCAGACTATCAGGGACAATTCAGTCTATCATACAATCCTCAATTTATTTTCATTATCCAGTCCTCAATATGTTGCAGTATGCTGCACACTGAATACTGTATTCCAGATTTCGAACTTTAGTAAAACACACCCACTGCTTTTAAAAAAAGATATAATGCAAGGAGCAGATGCATTTTTAAAATATGAGGTTGAGCACTTGATGTACACTGGTGTGACTGTGCGGGAGGCTTGCCTGTTCCAGTTTATCTGCCACACTCCAGCTATACTAAGTAGCAATAGGCAGCTAAAATTGATCAAACCAGATCTATCACAGAAGACAAAGAGGCACTTTTTAAGCAGTGGCTCTTATGTTTAGCAGGGGGAGAACAACTGTTCTTATTAATCCCAACACAGCATCTTTTCCAGGGGCTGTTTGCTGGTATCTCCCTTGTGTCTCTCCCCGCCCCCTTAAAATTGTGTGAGCTCTCATGGGACGTCTGTTTGTGTGAGACTGAGACCTTTTTTTTTTTTGCTGAAAACAGTATGTATTCATCATATTTACTCTTCTGCCTGTTCTAGCTTTACTATGCTCTGACAAATATAACAAACGTTAAAAAGGTTTGGCTTTAACCAAATAACTAACCACTGCACTGTCAATTGATCAGAGACAGAGAGAGGGCTCAAACTTATAACCAAGAGCTGTACAAGTCTTACCAGGAGCTCTGTTACCTTTCTCTTTTCAGCTGTCTCCTAAATTGACAGTGCTTTACTTCCTTAGCACTAGGAGAGTCATAGGCTCTCAGGTAGCAGAAATATTCAGAGATAAAGACAATTGGTTTTTTGGTATATGAAAGCAATTAAGATCACAGAAAAATATAAGCATACTGTCATAAAATGAAGTATTTTATGATTTCCCTATTTAATATTACCGTTATACTAGAAAGTAACTTAGCTTACTTAAAAAAGAATGCTTAGCATCTGCATAGTGTTTTCTAAATGTACAAAATGTTTCATATGTATTATCTAAATGTAATCCATACAACATTCTTATAAGGCAGTGGTTCTCAAAATTCTCCCCGCAAGGCAGCAAGAACTCTGAGTGCTTGTGGGGGCGGGGCCAGTGGCAGCAACGATCCTGGGGATCACCGTCACCAAAAAAGGCACCCGAGTATGGCTTTTTAACAACTTATTGAGGTTTTTTTTGGGGGGGGGGTTCGGGGAGGCCTGCACATCCCTCCGCAGGCCTCCCTGATCTTCAGATTGCAAAAAACCGACAATTTTTGACCACTTCAGGTTTAGGCGAAAATCAGAAGGGGTCGAAAACCGTCGTTCCGTGACAATCTGAAGATCAGGGAGGCCTGCAGAGGGTCGCACAGCCCTCCCCAAACCCTCCCAAAGCCTCAGTAATTTTTTAAAAAGCCATTTTCAGGCACTTTTTCGGAGATGGCGATCCTAGGATCGCCGCCTTCACTGGTCCCACAACTATCAAAATCGACAACTTTCGGGGGGGCTGCTATCTAAAACACACACACTTTATTGAACAGTTAATTTTCCCCCTCTGCTCATTCATACAGCTTATATTGGTACTTTTCAGCTCTCTTTTGTTTAGGACCACAAATAATTTCATTTGTTTTGATTTTTCTCCCAAGTGCCTTCCCATCATTATATCCACCAGTTTGTCTAAGGAGCCACATATGAGACAGCTCAGCCACTGGTTGCTTTTTCAACATTCTGGAACTGAAATTGGTTGCCTGTGCAACCCAGACTACGGGTACTCAGCATTTGCCTTTTCTACTAACAAATATAAGAACATCTGAAGGCACCGGTTACCACCAGTTCATGGCCTCTCTATATTTATCAACTTTCCCCCTATCTTCTGGCTCTGCACATTTCTGTAGACCAACAAGTTCGCAGTTCTATTTTCCTCCATGCTGAATTTTCCCCAATACTCACAGAATTGTATCTATCATCATCACTCAGATTGCCAACACTGATATTAATTTTAAAGATCTATATCATCATCTCCCTCCCTGCCCCCGGTTGCCATCCCCCCAAAAACTATAAGCATCAAGGTTCAAATTTCATTCATGAGATTTTTTCCTATAGTAGCTTTGGTAATACTCACTAGGGTCACAATCATGAAGTATTTCATCTGCATAATCCACAAATTCCCTCTACTACTGTATTACTATACCGTCACTCTCTCTTATCCATTATACTTGTTTCCAGAACTCTCTTTAAAATGATAATTTCCAAATTTAACCAAACAGTTATTGAAGACAACACATATGCAACTTTTGCAAATAATCTTTCTAAAAAAAATCAGGCCCACAGCATGGATGTATCTACAACCAGATTTACCAGTATACATATTTATTTTTAGTCAAATACCTTTTTGCTCCAAAAGACAACAGCTAATTGTCAAAATATATACAATGCACACAAAAGCGGGATATAAATTAAACTACGTTCATCTAAAACTTTTAAGATTCTCAAGCTTCTGCAAATCAAAAATTTCTAATCACATTTAGCACAATAGCTTGACTTTTCTAAAATGAACTTACCTGTCATCAATAATCCAGTTCAGACAGAGATTGAGGGAAGTAAGGTTTTTGCATCTCTTCACTATTTCCATCACTGTTTCATTATCCAGTTCTGTGATATGACGTAGATCCAAGCTGGAAAGGTTTTTTAGCTATCAAGATAAATACAGTGGTAAGTAATTTATGTATCAGTATTGAACTATTTATAGAATTATTTGCAATTTTGATCTTTATTAACTCTTCTTTGTCTTAGAAAATTTAACATGTTATGCCTCTCTGTTTAGTCAAAGGAGAAGCTGAAAAAGAAGTAATTTGTAATTCAATCGAAAATTTTAATTTCAGTTGAAGATAAAGCTTTCTTTACATATTAAAACATTTACAGTATTCTGTTTCACCAATAAATGCAGTAGAATTAATCAAACAATTACTAATTTTTAAGAAAGAAGGCATCCTAAGAAGTGCGAGTGCAATGACATTTGAGCAAGTATCTTCCCTGCCCCCTAGAAAATCTCACTGAGAACCCCAGAGGTTTTCTCCTGAAGGTGAGGGGACCCTTGGGAAAGTGTGGAATGTGGTGCATGGGGCTACTGTGGGTGGGGAAAATCCCCCAAACCAATGTGGAAACAGCTTCCTTAGAATACAACTCTATGCTTTAAAATGCTTGAAGGAAAATAAAATGTCCTGGGTTGCAATCCTACGCACATTTACCTGGGAGTAAGCCCCACTGAATACAGTGATAAGTACTTCTGAGTAAAGATGCATAGAAATGCACTTTAGGTGAACTTATAACAGTATTATTTCAGCTACAATATTTAGAGCAGCCTGTTCTGACAGGTATGGTACATAGCAATTAAGGTAAAGGTAAAGGTGACCCCTGACAATTAAGTCCAGTCGTGTCCGACTCTAGGGTGTGGTGCCCATCCCCATTTCAAAGCCGAAGAGCCAGCGTTGTCCAAAGACGCCTCCGTGGTCATGTGGCCGGCATGACTCTCCTTGCCGCAGCGCGTAGCATGCAGCTGGAACACGGAGTGCTGTTTACCTTCCCGCAAGCAGTACCTATTTATCTACTCACATTAACATGCTTTGGAACTGCTAGGTTGGCAGAAGCTGGCCAAGCAACAAGAGCTCACCCTGTCGCGGATTCGAACTGCCGACCTTTCGATCGACAGCTCATGGTCCAGCGGTTTAACCCACTGCGCCACCCGCTGGCCTACACATAGCAATTAAAGAAATGTCCTAATCACATTTACCACAGCAAATCTGTGAAAAAATATCAAATATTCTGTATGACAACCCTGAAAAGTTAAATTACTTAGGAAAAACTTAACGCTGAAGAGTAATAATTAATAAAAAGAAAACTAAGGAGAATGTATTGGTAGTTATAGTGTAGAAAAATAATAATCATGTGCTAAATGTGAATACATAAATACAAGGGTCCGTTTAGAGTCCCTACTGAATTGAATAATACAATCTGATTATATAAGCATTTTTCTACCTATATGATTCCACATTGCTACAAAATGTTCGCTTTGACACAATAATTAAAGAAGAACATTTGAGTTTCTGCATTAATTCATGTTTTCCCAAGAACGGATGACAGTCCTATCACATGGATTAATATAAATGACTTATGCTATCAATAAAGGAAGTACCAAGCATATTACAAGAAGCTCCAGGCAAATGAAAACTTTGCCTTGCATATTAGATTTTTCTACACAAAGACCAAAGAAAGGCAGGACTGGAAAAATGCTTCCTATTCCTAAACGGCAAATCAAATTTTGGGAAGCCAGCATCAAATGTTGGCACCTAGATGATGGCCCCTTAAAAGGACTCTTACTGTTTACTTTTAAATACACTATACTCTTCAAGTTTGTGCTAACAAAGAGCAAGGCAATTTAGTAGCTAATGTGTTCAATTTATGGTTATGCACTTCTCCTCCAGCAAGTTGACTTGATGTTTTCTGCAGATTCACCTCTTTTATTGCAGAGCCCTCCTCCACAGTCAATCCCTACACTGTTCTAGAGGGCCTCTCAACTTTCAAGAATAGGGGTCACTGCAGGCTTCAGTAGGGAAGAGGTTGTGGGAAAGCCCTGTTGCATGAACACAGCGCCTGCCTTACTACTTTGGATACATCCCATTATTACAGAGAATAAAGGAATTGCTTTATTTCATAAGCAGCCCAATTTTGTTATGTATTTTATTGCACTGTATAATTTTTGAATGTGATCAAGAAATGCAGCATCTGATGAGAGGGTTCCACTTGTGGGTATGTAAAGTTTATCTGGCAAAGTTTCAGGGTAGAGCTAAGTTGGTATATGGAGACAAAGGCTTCTCACCCCAGCAGAATGCTGGTATAGAAGATGAAGCCTTTGCGAGTCAGACTGAGAGGTCTACAATCAGGACAAACTTCAAACTGAATTTATATTCCTTCAAGGAGCCTCAGAGACTCATCTGCACTGATTCAGAGCAGAAAGAATATATAAACTACTGAAACTGGGCTGTTTGTGTCCTGCTTCATTGTTCACAATGTAAGAAACCAGTAAAAGTAGTAATTATCTAAACGCAATTTGATTTCACAGCAATCTAACATAAGCAGAACCTGCCCAGTCTCTCCACAAAACATTTGCCAATGAAACCCACACTTCCTAGATTAATTTGTTCTCAGTTTTAAAACCATTTTTTCCTTGAAATTATTCCTTATACACTCTTGAACCATTTATTGTATTTAAATAATACTAAATGAAATCAACCCTGACTGTTCCCTGGAAGGACAGGTACTGAGGCTGAAACTCAAATATTTTGGCCACCTAATGCGAAGAGAGGACTCTCGGGAGAAGACTCTGATGCTGGGAAAGATTGAAGGCAAAAGGAGAAGGGGAAGGCAAAGGATGAGATGGTTAGACAGCATCACCGATGCAACAAATATGAAAATGAGCGAACTCAGGAAGATAGTGGAGGACAGGAAGGCCTGGCAGGATATGGTTCATGGGATCATGAAGGGTTGGACACGACTTAACAAATGAACAACAACAACAACAACAACAACAACATTTTAATTAAAATGCATTCTCAAAATACAAGAGACTAGCAATCCATTCAGTGATTTGGGTATAAAATGATTAAGAACAGGGTTGCTACTGAGAACATATCAATGATGATATATCATGGATCCACTTCAGAAATCATACATTTTAATTGTTAAAAAATTGACTAGTTAAACCTGCTTAGAACGGGCTTACTATTTTCTGTTGGGTCTTCCTCTGTAAGAAAAAACCTTCACTGCATATAATAATTAACCTCTTTCTTATTTATGTTCTTGATCATGATAGTATTACACTAGGAGAAATATGTTGGTGCTCATATAACCAGTGCTCATATAAACAATTTACGAACTGGTTTGGAGAGACGATCATAGAGAAAGGCCTTCTCCTTGATCCTTCTCTATGATAGTTTCCCGCAAGTTCTAAACCATGAGAAACACGTCCTATGAAAAACTGAGAAACACAACATAACCCTAGTAGTGGAATCTGGAAAGGTATTCTGGAATCATAGTATCGAGTTTCTTCTTAAACGGGCAGCCCAATCCTACCTAACTTTTCCCGCACCGATGCAGCGGCACCAGTGCAGGCTATACTGCATCATGCGGGGGAAGTAGGAGGCAAGAGGTCTCCTCGAGGCAAGGGGACATTCGTCCCCTTTCCCCAGGGAAAGCCCCAGCCCCTACAATGGTTTTACATTGACCTGTGCCTACCATTTGGCTGGTGCAAGTCGACACTGATCCGTGATGGCGGATCAGGCCCAGGAAGGGCTTAGGTGTGCACCAGCGCCACCAATCCCACACCCAACCCTCGCTCCCATCACCACCTCCCCCACTCCAATGGTATGGACTGATTAATGGGCTAGGAAAGTCAGTTAATACCCTATTAAAATAAATAAAACAAACAAACATCCTGGTCGCACTATAGCCACAACAAAGTTATAAATATGCCCAAGTAAAGCTGACAATGCTAGACCAGCAATCCAAACTAACAGGTAAAACTGTCATCCTTGGATAAGGCAAGTTCTTCTTAAAGTCAGCACCTCTTTTACTCAATTGATTAACACAGAAAAGAAAATTTTAAAGCCTAGTAGGCAGAGAATATCTCTAAGCTTAAAGAAACACACAAACTAGCTCAGAAAAAACTTCAGAGTTCATCCAAGGGAAGCTGTCTCTAGTGTGAGTGCAAACACATACAAAAACTGTGCAGGGAAAAAAAAATAGTAACCAGAACGTAAGAACAGCCTTGTGAATCAGGCCAAGGGCCCAACTAGTCCAGTTTCCTTCATCTCACAGTGGCCCACCAGATGCCTCAAGGGAGCACACAGACAACAAGATACCTGTAGGCTCTCTCTAAAACCCAGCGATTGTATACAGTCATCATGACTTGTAAAATGTGATGGACCACTCCTCCATAAATCTGTCCAATCTCCTTTTAAAGTATTCAGGCCAGGTGCTATAACCTGTGACAAGGAGTTCCACAGATTAATTATATGCTGGATAAAGAAATATTTCCTTTTGTTTGTTCTAACTCTCCCACCACTCAATTTTAGTGGAAGACCCCTGGTATTGTGCAAGAGGGAAAAGAACTTCCTGTTAGTTACTCTATCCATCCCATGCATAATTTTATGTTTCAATCATCTGCCACCCCCAGGCAAATTATTTCTATATTGAAGAGCCCAAGATGCTGTAGCCTTTGCTCATAGGTACCCCAGCTCACTAATAATTTTTGTTGCTCTCTTTTGCACCTTTTCCAGTTCCAGTTCCATTTGTTGAGATGTAGTGACCAGAACTGGTCACACTACTCCAGATTGTGGCCTTACCATATATTTGCAAAATGGCATAATATTGGCTGCTTTATTCTCAACCCCCTTTTTTAAATCATCCCGAGCATCCAATTGGCCTTATCCACAGCCACTGCACACTGGGTTGACACTTTCATCAAACTGTCCATCACCACCCCAAGGCCTCTCTCCTCATCTGTTATAGTTCAAAACCCATCACCGTATACAGTATGTGAAATTTTGATTTCTTGCCCCAACATAAATCGCTTTACACTTACTTACATTGAAGTGCATTTGCTATTTTGCCACTCATTCTCCCAGTTTGGAGAGATCCATCTAGAGCTCTTTGCAAACCGTTCTAGACTTCACCACCTGGAAGTGTCATGTCATCCGCAAACTTGGCCACCTCTCTGCTTATCCCCACTCCTGAGTTATTTATGAACGAGGTGAAAAGCACCAGTCCCAAGACCGATCCCTTGGGGCAAACAGCTTTTCACCTTTCTCCATTGTGAAAGTTGCCCATTTATAACGACTCTGTTTCCTGATCTTCAACCAGTTCCTAATCCATAAGAGGATCTGGCCTCTTACTCCCCGACGGTTGAGTTTTCTCAGGAGCCTTTGGTGAGGGACTTTGTCAAATGCCTTCTGAAAGTCCAGATATATAACATCTAGATATATAACTGCTTCACCCACATACACGTGCCTACTGACCTTTTCGAAGAATTCTAAAAGATTTGAGGCAAGACTTACCCTTACAGAAGCCATGCTGATTCTGCCCCAGCAAAGCTTGTACTTCTACATGCTCTAAGACAGGGACAGGCCTCCAGTCAGAGAGGTATGTCGCACAAAAAGGCCTCTGGAGAGGCCTCAAACAGAACTGTTAATGACAGCTCCCCTTAATGATGGGGTTCAAGGGATGCATCCCTGTCGTTGAGTGGGGGACACCTATGTTAAATTAAACTTAACTGCTCAGTGATCAGGCCAACTGGACTGTCTTTTCAAATTTGCTCTTTGGAAATGTTTCTCCTATCAATGACCCAAGCCCTGCCAGACTTTTGTTCCCCCTTCAGGAACATCCTCAATTGAGGTGCAGTTAAGCTTTTGTACCCTCTTAGAAGGACACATTTTAACTTAATCAAGCCCTGGAAACTCCTGGATGCATACTCAGGAGATGTTCCAGATACCATTATTCATCCAGGAATGCCTTTGTAGTATAAATCCCTATAACTGCCCTTACTCTGAAAGTGGAACTGTGGCGTTTTCATTTATTCCACACCAAGTGAGTCCATGCTGCCCATTTTGGTAGAGTGTCCCCTCCATTAGAAACTCCCACTCGGTCCATTTTAGAGAGATCTTTTCCCTTGCTTGGAAAGCCTCCAGCCGTGGAAGCTGCCCCTATTTCCTGAGGAATTGCCTCCCCTTTCCACCAAGAGGCACCTTTTTGGTTGAGTTTTTTCCATTTGTTTCTGGGACTCCATTCCATGCATCTCAGCTTCACTTCACAGAAGGAGAGCATATACCAGTCTACCTAGCATTTCCTTCCTCTTTCCTTCTTCTAACCCGCCACCACAACTTCTTTTTCCCTTCTAAAACCTCCATTCCCCAGTGCCTGATTTAAATCTCCCACTAATCTTCTTCCCTCTCCTCGGGCTATCTCGGGTGGAGGAAACTCAGCCCAACTAGCACCCTGACTCTCCCTCTCCTCTCACTTAACCTGTGCCTGTCCAATTCAAACTATTTTCGATTATTCACCCACCTCTAAGCAACTAGTTTTATGTGCCTTACCTTTTTTTGGTTTCTTCTATCCTTTCAATAAAATCTATATTAGTTTTTGAAAAACTATGTCTCATGGTTACGGTTCGCCTTAGTTAGAGGCACCTTGAGGCCGTTTGCTCTGTTATCCAGTCAACAACTCCAATACAGCCATTCACTGCACCCTGGCCTCTCCAGTTACTGAGCATACATTCCTCCAATTTGGTTTAATTCTGAGCCAGGGAAACCCGGACCTGAGATAGAATGTTTACATGTGTAGTTTAGACATGTGTATATGGGAGCAGTGCTGGCAAATGGAACCTAACTGGAACTATTAATGGCAAACTGTGTTACTGTACTTACATTGGTAAGGTGTATGACTCCTTTAGATGTTACAGAACAGCCCATAAACCCAACATACTGCAACTCAGGACAGTGTTCAGCAAATGCTTTAACAGAGAGATCTGTCACCTGCATAAAGAGAGAAAAAAGCAGTTGAAGGTGACACTGAATACTCCAGTAAAGTAAAGTCTAGGAGGCATCTCTGCAGTAGTGGTAACTTGCAAGTTCAATAGTTCCTTTTGTCTTAACAGCATGAGGGAAAGAGTCTGCCTAAAAATGTCTTTGGGTAAGGAAGAACAAGATGAAAAAGGTTCCTCTCCTCCAGCAAATGACAACGGCAGTACCAGATGACTAGGGGAAAAAAAAACTATTGAATATACCTGCAGGGGCAACATTTCATTCTTTGTTTTGATATAAACTTAAATTTCATCAAAATATCAACAATAGCACGATAAAAACATGACCAGAAGGTGCATCAGTCCTCTGTTCCCTGAGTAGCCAGAGTACATGAACTAGGTTATGTTTCAACTAGTTTTTAAATTTAAGAGTTTCCAAAAACAATGCACACAATATTTTATCCCAACAGTTCAAAACCCAGTTTCTAAGTCGTAAAACAAGTGTACTTCATTTAGGCTCACTTCTACATTATACACAAGGGTCTGATGTTGGAGAGATATACCTATTTTCTTGTACATATTGTTTTTGTTATGTTGACGCACATTTACATTGGGTAAATTTTAATTATATTAGCATTCATGTATGCAGCAACATATAGTGCCTAAATATTCCAATGCCTTTGAGGAAGAAACCTGTACCACTCGAGCCTTATGTTTAGGAAGCTACAGGTCAGAGGCAAAGAACCACAAGCAGATGGAAAATAACTCAACTAGCTCCCAAATGCTAGATAAAGAGTTAGTGAAATGTCCGTACTGTGCTATAATAGGTAGATTCTATAGTTGTTTCAATGCTTTTGTTTGTAGAAGAAGGTCAAATAATCTCTTGCACAAGTGGAAGACATCTTTGGACTTGGTTTCACTTCACTCACGTAGAAGATATAAAAACCCTTCTGTGAAAAAGAAACACTCCACATGCAGAAGCACATCTTTGGAACCAAGCCATCATCATGTATCTTTTCTCCAGTATTTAGTTATTGCTTAATGAAGAAAGCCTGTAGTATATTCAAAGAATAGTGCAAAAGTACCAAAAACCGAAGCATTTTCTGATAAAAATAATCACTTTTCCACTGACTGAAGACAGCAAAGTGACACCTTTGATCCTAATATCTGCAAGTTTATAGCCACCAAATCCCATACAGATCATCATTTTAAAAGCAAAAAATCCAAAATACATCTGGATACAAAAGCAGAATGAGAATTCCTTTTCAATATTGTCAAGAGATACTGCACAGTGACCTATTGCAATTATCAGTGTGAAATAAAGCAGCAGAAGCACTTTTCAGAATGCAGTAACGTGCTCCCAACTACAGTGCAATTAAGACAAATACATGTAAATGAAACATGTATTTCTCCCATTAAAACCAATTTCCTTGCCCTTCTTCTGTTGTCCCAACTGTGTCTATTTAGAGCAGGTGGTGGTGGTGGTGGTAACGCCGATGACTGGTTCTTATTGGGAAAATTATTCTCATTTTTTTAATCTAGCTCTTTAAGGCACCATAATAGTAATTGTTATCATCGGTCATTATCAATGGTCTACAAACAACTCCGTCGTTTACTAGCCAAGCATTTGTCGCCCCAAGCCCTCTGCACTCCCTACAGACAGACAGACTTGTGCCATTCACCTTTCACTGATCAAGTGCTGTCTGCCCCTCCTCAGACTTAAGGAGAAGAGCTTTTTAGAATCAACAACAATGCTCCTCAAGCCTGAACCCCTAAACCAGTGGTTCCTGAACTGGGGCGATGCGACGCCCCAGCCGGGAACAAAGGGTTGCTACACACTTAAGGGGCGTAGCAACCCGCGGTGATGACAACGGCGCATCTAGGATCATGCCGCCACCACCGCGGACAAAAAGGTCCGTTTTACCTGCATTGGTGGGCAGTGGATGTCCGGCGGGGTGTGTGGGGAGCCTGTGGACCCCTCTGCAGACCTCCCCAAGTGTTGGAGCGGCCCTCCGACGCGATCGCAACCCACTTCCGATTTTACAGCGAAACCGGAAGTGGGTTGCTATCGCGTCGGAGGGCCGCTCCAACGCTTGGGGAGGACTGCGGAGGGGTCCGCAGGTTCCCCACACCTCCCGCTGGACATCCACTGCCACAATACAGGTAAAACGGACATTTTCGTCCGCGGCGGTGGTGGCAGCGGCACAATCCTGGACTCACTGTTGCGACCCCAGGGAAGGCCCCGCTACCACTTAGGGCAGCAAAGGATCTTCCCAGGAGTTAGAGAACCACTGCCCTAAACAATAAATAATCCCAATTTTCTTCCAACTCTGGTCAGACAGCTCTTCAAAATCACTGCTTTTGCCCTCTTCACAAGCAATGTTCTCTTGCCATTGACAGCATTTTTTGCATGCACCAAGACACAGGGATTCATTTCTGCTACACACAGTCCAACAATCCTTCTCTCAATCGCCATTTTGGATTGTATAATGTACTTTCAGTGGCCTCCCCACAGACAGCAAACTGACTCAGCCCTTTAGAGGATGCACCAAGACAATGAGCTGCTCTGTGCTCCTCCACATGACGGGAAGAACAAACAGCAGCAACACGAGCAGCCAAGCCACTCAGCACAGAGGGATCCCCCGCTGATTCCCCCCTCATTGGGCGGAGACGATGAGCCAGCGGGGGCTCGGGGGCCCTCCACAGTGCCTACAGGCACCTTCAACAGCAGGCTCCACACACTCCTCTTCCCCCCCCCCATTGGGTGGAGACAACGAACAGAAGCCAAGAAGTCATCTGCAATGTCTGCAAGCTGCGGGCTCCACACACTTCTCCCCCTCTCACCCAGCGGCGGAGACGGACGCACAGACTCTTGCAGCCCTAAGCAGAGAAGGTGCAGAGGACAGCAGAGTGTGCCCTTGGCTGCTCAGACCCCAACCTGCTCACTCCAGGGCCAGAGAGCAGTTTCTTTTTTTTAATATATATTTATATTTTATTAATATATTAAAACATAAAAACAATACATATTTCATAAAGTTAAAGCAAGCACGAAGCAATACATCCTACTAGCATACTATTCACTATTTTCTGCATATAATATCCAACTAAGCCAAAATAACACCCACATTCTATTCATTAAATCCGCATATCATCACATCGTTGTTCTCTCTCTCTCTTAAAAAATCAATAAATGGTTTCCAGTTATTCTCGAAAAGGTTAACTGACTTTTCCTTAATTAAAATTGTAAGTTTATCCATTTCAGCATAGTCCAAAACTTTCAGCCACCAATCTTCCAGCGAAGGTATCTCCGAATTCTTCCAATATTGTGCATATAAAATTCTTGCCGCAGCTATCATATATAAAAACAAAGTTTGAAATTTTTCGCCTACATGATCATTCCACATACCCAACAAAAAGGTTTCCGGTTTCATTTGAACCTTAATCTTTAAAATCAACTCAATCTGTTTATGAATCTGAGTCCAATACTTCTTTGCTTAGGGGCATGTCCATCACATATGGTAAAAAGTTCCTTCTTGCTTTTTACATTTCCAACAGCTATTCGCCATGTGACAAGACCGGTGAAATTTTTTTTATTATTTCCCACACCATTTTCTCCCCTTTTCTGGCACGTTTCCCCACCATTTTTGCTTGCTTCCTCCTTCCTGCTCCTACTGCTGCTGCCGCCACTTTTATTTTCATCCGATTCCTGGCTGGCCAGCTATCAGGCAAGCCAGGACTCCTCACGCGGGTCAATTATTGCCGCTGCCGCTTTCACGACTCTTCTAGGTGTTCCCAAAGTTATCCTGGGCGCCGCCATCTTGGATCTCACGGCGGCGGGAGGGGGCACACCCAGAAAACGCGGCAGACCCCATTCCGGGCCCAGCTGGCTGGAACTGGATTCCAGAAACCACGACTGTCCCGGTATTTCCAGGACTGACGGTAAGCCTGCTTATTTGTGAGTACACATGCATAGGATTGTGCCCTCAGAGATGTGCCCAGGGATTTGGGCAAGATTCAGGTGTGTTACTCTACCAATCATAGATCCCTTCCTTATATAAATAAATGGAGGCAACTCTGGCCATTAACGCCTACATAAGAAAAGAAACCTGAAGCCAAGGAAAGTATATAGAGGATACTCTCCCCTACCATGCCAATCTCCGGTCTACCATGAAGGAGGGAAGGGGAAAAGGAAGTTCCCTAGCTATTGGTCTAAAGCAGAAATTCTTAACTGGGGGTATAGGGACCAAATCATGGGGGTATGGGACTTAATCTCTGAACAATTTTACAAAAAAATTGTGAGATTAACTATCAACATTATCAATACAGACCTAGGCGTTCTGTTCCTAGCTATTTATACGTAAAATCAAGCTATTGACATCTTTTGAAGTCATACTGGTACATAATAGGACTGGTGGTGATGATGATTTTGACAGTCTGGCGTAGGGGGTATGGGGGACATATTGGGCAATTCATTGGGGGTATGCAATCGTAAAAAGTTTAAGAACCCTTGATCTAAACTATCAGAAGCAAAGTCATACAACTCAAGATTCCTGTTCAGATTTTTATTTCTTCAAACTTATCATCTTGCCAACAAAATAGGTAAGCACAAGGTTTCTTTACAGAGAACTGGCACTGCTTACAAGCACCACTATATCATGGATGTCGTGGCACAGAGATAATAGTAATTATTACTCATTATTAGTAACTTAATAAATTGTTATCATTGAAACAAACTTTAATATGAAAACAAGTCACCATACTCTGCCATGTACAGCTTGGCTAAATCAATCCAAATTGAGCAAAGAATATACTATACTTTTACTAAAATAAACCCTAGTCAATGACAGCACAGATATTCACAACTAATCACATTACAAAGGTCCATTAGTGTTCAGTGAGGAATCTGCAATAATTTGATTGCCTGTTTGACCTTCATTGGCTTTCTTTCATTCTGTCTTATAATGTGCTAGCCATGCTTTGAAAAAGTCATATAAACTGATGAAAAGAGATTTATAAGCTATGCACAAAACTACTGTGAATGGGAAAGACATCAGCCTGGAACTAATGGCACAGATATTAGACACCCAATAAAAAAATCTATCATGAGTTTGGCCAT
This sequence comes from Plestiodon gilberti rubricaudatus, assembly GCA_026170595.1. Classification (NCBI taxonomy): domain Eukaryota; kingdom Metazoa; phylum Chordata; class Lepidosauria; order Squamata; family Scincidae; genus Plestiodon; species Plestiodon gilberti. The sequence continues at coordinate 48,378,716 of JANXHW010000002.1, forward strand.
TTTTCTTAAGATATTTGACTAGTTTGTTATTGCAATTTTGAATTACATTATTCAATATTCTGGGGACTGTTTTTTTTTCTCCTGTGTTCAACTCAGAGGCGAAACAAGGGTGGAGCAGCAAAGGCAACACGCAGGACACTCTCCTGTTGCTGCTGGAATGGCTCCAACAGCAAGGGGGAGGGGCCGCTGACTCCAGTGTAACAGAGTCTTGCAAAACTACTTGCCTTCGCTCCACCCTTGTTTCGCCTCTCAACTGTGATTAATTAAATGTAATGGTATAGCTATAAACCAAGCTACATTTTGAAATCAATATATGGTGAAACACAGAATTTTTCCAGGGCACCTTTCTTGCTGCTGCAAAGATAACTGCAAATGGCAAAATATTAGTTCAAACAGTACAGAAACCAATATACTATCTAAAAAGAATACGTATCCCAAAGTCAGTAAAAGCCTCAAAAAGTAACCTTACCCATCAAGTCTGTTGGTTCGTATTCTCTTCTTGCCCCAAACCCTGACAATGACTGTGCATTTCATTTCCAACACTTAGAGCGCAATTCACCATAAAGATCCATGGGCGGCCCTAGGGCCGCCTGCTGGATCCTATCCCCTTTCCTGGCCAATCATGATCGGCCTGGAGGTCTCCTCGGAGAAGGGGACGTCCATTCCCTTCGCCCAGTGTAGTGTGGGGAGGCCCCAATGGGCCTCCTCGGATTTCTGCCAGCTATTGAGCTGGCGTAAGTCTGAGGAGGCTGTGTAACGGCTACGCCAGCCCGGGAATGGGATGGGGATGCGGCGGCAGCCATCCGCACTCCATCCCGGGCCTGCTCGGGCAACAGCCACCCTCCCTCACTGGCGGGAGCCTTACCTTCGGGCTGCCGACCTCCGTGCTGACGGCCTTTACTCTAAAGTAGTCCCAAATATGCTTTACAGCATGTTTACTACACTTCCGAACAGCAGAGCACGCTTTCCGCCGTTCAAAAGTTACAGTGGATTGCGCTGTGACGCAGATAAGTGATATAATCCAATACTGAGGGCCTGATCCTATCCAACCTTCCAGCACTGATGCTGGTCATGTCAATAGGGCATGCACTGCATCCTGTTGGGGGGCAGTCACGGAGGTCTCCTCAAGTTAGGGAATGTTTGTTCCATTAAGGGAACAAGTTTGTTCTATTACCTCAGGGCTACATTGGTGCTGGAAAGTTGGATAGGAGGCCCCGAATTCATTTCATCCTCCCTCACCCTTCTTAGGCCTCTGAACGCCTTAAGAATTCTTTATCCCTGAGGCATCTGGTGGGCCACTGTGAGATAGAGGAAGCTGGACTAGATGGGCCTTTGGCCTGATCGAGCAGGGCTCTTCTTATGTTCATCCCATCATTTTCATAGATATGCCATTAGAATACCAAAAAAAAAACCTTTATCAAATCCACTTCTAATTTCTCTTTGTGACAGGATGAAAGGGCTGGAAGGAACCTGAAGACTATTCCAATATTATTGCTCAGTACAGGATTGTCCACAAATCATTCCCACATCCAACCATGTAGTATACCTCTTCAAATAGCAAGTCAGTCATATAACACTGCCCAAGCACAGATGAAACTACAGTATAATTACATGTAAGAATAAAAGTGTGACACATAAAAAAATAATTATTCTTATGTATTTAGGCTGTGATCCAAAAACATTCTGATTTTCATGCAAAAAGGTTTGTGTTATTTGTGTGGAACATTTGACTGTTTGAGCAGCTGATCTGCATTCTGTACCACAAATTGCTTTTGAAACTCACATCAGTTACAAAAGTAGTTTGCCGTGTGACATGGAGGGATGCTGTTCAAGAAAAACAACGAAGTTTCACTAAATTCAGATAAATAAGTTAATGACATCAGACTTAATGCAAGTAATCAAAAGCCTGAAGAACTTTCCATTGTTCTTGAAATCCTTCAAGTCAGCACCTATTAAAGATACAAATATCTTTTTATTCAATTCTGATTTAACTAATCATGGTGCTTATTTTATTCAATTGGGAACAAAACTTTCGTTAGGAAAAACCTAATACAACCCAAGTCACATGTGGCAACGTTTCCTGGTAGAAGTAATCATCCAGACATTTGTCTTGCAAGGGCTTTTTGCACGACTGATGCTCTTGCCACTCTCAAAGTGAGCTCCTGTTCAAGACGCTCATGAAAGCATTACTCCTGATGACACCTATGACTTTTTAAACAACGACTACCCACGTTTCTTCGATTTTAAGACACCATTGATAGTAAGACGCACCTTAATTTCAGTACCACCAACAGAAAAAATAAATAAGCTCCTGCTCCTTCCAAAGCCCAAGCACCAAAGCAGCTCCTCTGGGGTGGCCCATCCCTTTTTCATTTGCTTTATTTTTCATATACTTAGCTGTCTTAAGTATCTGAGGTAGGTTAAACTGAATTCTTAATTTCATTATTCTAGAACTTTTGTACGAAGATTGGATAATGAACTGACCATATCTCAATAATATTAACAGTCAAGGTTCTTAACTGTATGGGTTCTGCAGCCATGTCAATGTAAAAATAGAGAAATAAAATCCTTTACCGCTTTTGTTGTTTGTTTAGATTTCTTTATATTGTGCAGGTGTAACATACACAGAAAGGTTTTCTTACAATAACAACAACACGGGATCCTACTTCCCAAGCCGACGTTTCACTCGATTCACGGAGCTTTCTCAAGGCAATTTGGCAGTAAAAAAACTGCTGGATGAAAAAGAATGTTATGGAGTGGTGACAGTTAAACATCAGTCTGTTGCTCAAAGTTGATTAACTTTCTATCTAAGTTTCCTAGCTCTGTATATTGAGTGTGATTGGTTTTGTGTATGTATGTATGCCTGAACTATCTAGTACAGTGTTTCTCAAACTGTGGGTCGGGACCCACTTGGTGGGTCGCGACCTGATTTCTGGTGGATCCAAGGTGATGGAAAGATCAGATAAGTAATTGCCACAAGTCCCAAGGCTATTCAAAAACCATATAGCTGCTAACTTCCCTTCAAAGAGCTGAACTTCTGCAGTTTGCAAGAAGCTGAGCTCCTGCAGTTTGCAAGCTTGTGTAAATATAGGGAGATAAATATTTGAGAGTCTCGTAAAGCTAGGTGGGTCCCGACAGAGTGACATTTTAAAAAGTGGGTCCCGGTGCTAAAAAGTTTGAAAACCACTGATCTAGTAAAACTTTGAAAGCAATGCACATGTGTCCTTAAGATCATTTTAATGGAATTCTGGGGGCTGGACTCTGGTATACATAGGTCTAAAGATCCCTGCACATACCAAATGCCATATTAAGCTATTCCCCATAATAATACATGGGAATTTTGGAAATAATACGAAAGACAATGAGTTCATCAAAAGTTTGGACCGAGCCCTTTCGTGGAGAAGCAGAAGGGGTCTTTATAAGATTGCAACGTACCTTCTGCAAGCAGGAGCTTGCAACAGCACAGTACCCTGTCTGAATGTAGGATGTATCCATAAAACGTTGCAACTAATATAAATTATTAGGATATTGCTTTTATGTCAAATTATTCACTATGAAAATAGTCAATTGTAGGTTGCTTTTAAAAATCTGCTTCAAAAGCATAATATTTAAAGTTCCCTTAGAGTACAATTATACAGAAATCTGCTAACTTCTGGAACTGTAGAAAATTTGTTTTAAAATTAAATTGCAGGTGGCTGGCAGCACTGTGTTCAGAATTATCTGCAGAGATTTGCAAGATAGGTACATGATTTATTCACGATGGACTTGGGGAATCTAAAGTTTGCAAACTTTGCCTTAGTTAACTTAAAGTACTCTTTGTAGATATATTAAAACAGTACATACTTGTTTTAAGTGTTTTAAATCATAGTTTTGCTTACATAGAAGAAACATACAAGAACGTCAAAAATGAAATATTCTCTAATAGTTCTTTTCCCAATTTAATTCATCTACTGCTGACATATGAATTCCATGCTGCCATGCACTTTAAAGATTCAAATGTTATATGCAAGCAATTAAAAGGTTTGACTCTCAAGAGTCTTAGCTCCAACTCTCACCCCATATCAAATGCTTATCCAACTGGAGATAATTCTGAAAAAAAGCACCCTACCTTAACTCTTCCAAAATACAATAATTGGAAGCAGGAAAAAAATTGTTTACCTATCTGCTCGTCTGCCACCTGAGACCACACTACACATGCAATGACATATCCTAGTCCTCAAAATATTATGTCAAAATCATTCTGTTACTTCTTTTTAAGATGCCACAAAACTCTTTGTTCTTGCTGCAGTATAATCCTTACCCAATTATATATTTTTAAAGCTTCTGAAACTTGTATTGGAGTAGATGGCAAAATATGAGTTTTTATTTCAAAACTAGTAATTTTAAAACAAGCAAACATGAATCCAAAACTGAATATAAAAGATTTGTTTTCTCTACTTCCTGTTTTATTAAATACATTATTACACAAAATAGATGACAGTAGGTATCTTTTTCACTTGGAAAATTCAACCCCAAAGGGAAAAAAAACTAACCTCTCATAGACCCAGAACAACTGATTTATTTACTGTACATTACTAATTGATAAGGTTTAAGACTTTGATACACGCCTCATACTCACTTTGATGTCAGTAGTGGAAAAATAACAGTTCCTTTCGTGCCCAGTCTTAAAGAACTACATATATTTTAATGCCTTTCTTACAGCACCAGTATTAGCTCTGAGTTTTCATGTTACACATGTTAAGTTACAGGATGCACGTAAATTGTATTTGCTACCACATTTGCTTTCCCTGTTTTCAAGATTTAAAAAAATCATTTTATAAATGTGATTCAAAGCTGGGTAACAAAAAGAGATGTGCCAACAATGTGTTGGCAAGTTTTTTTAAAAAAAGATGGTTTAAAGGCAGATTACATTATGGCACAAGGTTCTCCTATTCAAAGAAAAAAGCCTAGTGTTTTAATGATAGTGAACCTCTATTATGCATTTCTATAATATGCTGCCCTATTCATACATACTAAATTCCAGATTATCTCTGTAATGTCATTTTAGAAAAATGGAAACAATAGTTTTTTTTTAAAAAAAATCCCATGGGGCATGCCCAAGCCTCTTTGTATTCCAGATAGACTATGTCGGTCTTCAGTGTTTCCCTAAGTGAAAAATTAGTTTACTCGGCGATCGGCATGACAAAAAGAGAACATACATTTCCAAAGAGAAAAACCATGACTGCAAGAGCAAAAAAGTCAAAATGCCATGGTCCCTTAGATAGACACTAATTGGTTTGATGTAATATAGACTATAAAGAACACCAGCAATGACCATTTCTTCTAAAGGATCAGTTCAACCAATAAAGGCCTGTGTTTCATGCAATCCTCCCATTGTTAAATCCCAATACCTTAAAGAGGATTAATTGATCAATATTTACACAGTGCTTTCAAAATATAAAGTGCTAACAAGCCCAGATTTCTTCATAGAGGTCACAGTGGTCATAGAAACAGTGACCTTTCCAAACCATGAAATTGCAAGTCCTTTTAGTTTCCAAATATGGACATGCTCAGGCCTCCAAGAAAGCAGAAATCTTTGGTCACACCACTAGGAGATGTGGTAACATAACAAGACCAGGAAAAGAAATCCACCTGATACCCAATTCTTTATTGCTATTACACTGTGTAATCTCCACCCATCCATGGACAGATGAAAAACAGGAGGAAAGACACTTTGGTTGGATGACAGAGGAGTGATGGGGCAGCTGAATGATGCTGTGGTAAGAGAAATTAGAAAAACACTGTAGTCTGGGGATTTTTTTTATTTCTTATCTGATAAAAATATTGAGAATGCCACAAAGTTATAACTGACATGCAATTTTACAAGTCACTAAAAAGTAACTTAGAGAAAAATCTATACTAGATATTAAATAAGTAAACAAAAGGTATTTCGTCTTGCAAACCAGAACTTTATTACAACTGTAACTTCTGGAAGTATAATATACAAATGCCTTTTTCATGACAATTATAGAAGATTTACTGCAACGTTTTATAAATCCTGCGAGTTGGATCACCATGCTACAATTTAAATTATAGTAACCAGGAAACACTGTTACAATTTTACAGTTCAAAGAAGTTCAATGTTACATTGCTAACAAACATTCATTAGAGGATTACATGCTTCATACGTACATTAAACTGTATACAGTACTTTTTTTATAATGTTCACTTCATGGGTTGCATCCAAATTATATCTGAGCAACAATCATTGAATAAAATTTCTGTGCCTCCTCTTCCACACTACACCCCTATTCCCCCCCGCCACACCTGAAAGTCAGGGGATCCTTGGAAATGATATGGGATGTCATGCTGTATCTACAGGGGGAATCCCTGGAAAGCCGGCGAATGAACACACACGGAAGGTACCTCCACTTGGTTTTCAGATATTTCCTACCCTGCAGCACCAAATCCCATGCCATTTCCAAAGATCGCCAAAACTTCAAAAGCAATTTTTAGAGGGAACAGAGGAACACAGTGGGTACGTGCAAGGAATATGCAAGACATATTTCTGTCTTACAACGCAATCCTACCTAACTATCTGACGCCCTATAGTTGGCTAGGATTTTGCTGCCCATGATGTTGGCCAAGCATAACTGTGGATGCAACCCTATATTGTATATAAATATGGTGATGTTCTATGTAACAACAAGAATACCTAAAGTTAATATTAGCATGAAATATCAATGTCGAACAGTTTAAGTCTGATTATAAAAATCACAAATAAAGTGATTCATAAATTATTTAATACAGTACCAGAAAAAGCTTTTTGAAGTATCATTCCCTCAGCAGGTGAAGACCTAAGGGAAGGCACTTTTCAAATGTATACTGTAAACATAAACAAGTTAGCATATTTGGAATATTTTATTTTAAGTCATAATGGTTTATAAACAGTAGTGCATTCTCCCAAAAAACTGCATGCAACATTTTTATATTAAAGAGATACTCTACTGTATGAATGTGTCACAACACAGACACACTTTCATGATCTTACATCAGTGTTTCTCAAACTGTGGGTCGGTTTGGTCGCACTTGGTGGGTTGAGACCCGATTTTTGGTGGGTCCCAGAGCCTCCAATGAAAACATAGGTAATGGAAAGATCAGATAACTAATTGCCTCACGCCCTGAGGCTATTCAAAAATCAGATGGCTGCTAATTGCCCTACAAAGAGCTGAGCTCCTGCAGTATGCAAGATAGCTGCTAATAGAAGCTATTTGTGTTTTGCAAATACATAAATAAAATATTACATAAATAAAACATTAAAATAAAATATTACTTGCAAATAAATTATTATATCTTCCTAGATCACCTTTTTTTAGTCTCATAAAGCTAGGTGGGTCCCGATAGAGTGTCAGTTTAAGAAGTGGGTCCCAGTGCTAAAATGTTTGGGAACCACTTATCTACATTTTACTAACTTTGAAAAAGAATGTCTCTGAAAGCTGCTCATCAGTAACAAATAACTGAAAAGTTTGCTCTTCTGTATGTATGGACTGGGTAGAACACTCATGCAGATGAATTTCTTGGCCACCATAGTGGAGAGAGAAAGAAGGGGCTGGAAGAGGAAGGGGGTGAATAGAAAACCTTCAAGGCACCTTCTGCATCCTGCAACAAGTGCAAAGGCCCATATACTGTACAGTCAATTTATGTGGCTTCTCTCCCACACAGTCCAGGGGACACAGCATTGTAAGCCCTCCAACAAGAAATATAGAAAGCCCAGCATGCCCCTTATGCAAGATATAATCTCCAGGCCCACACACAGGTACCTTGTGCAGATGGCTCTTGTGCAATTTAAGCAGACGTTCCTGTCAAAATCTGCTTTCAGGAGGGTTCATGTGTACACAACCCACAGAAAGGTCAGAATACCAGTAATAAGAAATATTTCATGCTTGTCAACCTAAGAATTTTTGAAAATGTTACAGTAATAGAAAACATACTAATGAAGCGGCAACTTGTTGAGTTCAGCATTCCAGTTTTTCACTACCATCACCTTTAAGGAAATAAAAGTGCTTGCTGAAAACAATAAAAATGCAAGATGACATAACATTTTCCTGATATTGTAAGTAATGCAAAAATAAATCTGGATACACAGGTAAGAGAAGAGAAGGACATTCTTTCAATTAGCTTTCAAATGTCACAGAATCAAAGTAACATAGGAGAGATTAAATATATTGCATTTTTAGTAAGAATGCCCTTTTTTGTATACTTTCAAAAATCAAGTTTAGTAGGAGTCGATCAATTCAAGGACACAAACTTTAAAAAGATGCTTGTATAGATTTTGAATTCTACAATAGAACCATCAAGACAAAGCCATACATCATTATGTACAACATGACAAGCCTCACCAGCGATCAATTCAGAATGATAGCAATATTAATCACTTTCTTGTTTAAAAAAAATGTGGAGCATTAAAATTAAGTGCAAAAATAAAATAGAAAAAGGTAGTCCTGAACTGCAGTCTTCTACGTTTATGAAGTGATACACCTCAAACCCCATCACACTCTGAATATTTTGCGTTTTAATAACTTATATGCACCAAACAATGTTATAATCTACTTAAGATTAACTCAGTCTATTTAGAACTGAACAAAGTTATCCTTTTTTTCCAAAAACAGTTTTAGTTTTCCAAATACAATCACTGCATAATACATACCAATAATTTAAAAACTGTCTTTTTATTCCACAGATCCTCGCTATCCGTGGGAGGTTCTGGAATGAATCCCCCATGGATAGTGAGGTTCAACTACATCTACTCCTCAGAATTAGGGGGTGGGTAAGGTTAAGGAAGGACGAATAAGTCTCTGTGACTACTCAAAAATACACCATAACATTTAAACTCAGAACTTAAAATTTATTTGTTACAAAATAGTAAACAGAGACGATACACCTTCCAAAAATAAGATGACATATTGAAATGTTGGTCCACAACTAAGACTCAGAAACTTGGCTACCCAACAGGTAGCTATCCAAGCTTTTCCATTCATCTAACTAACACAGCACTATAGATTATATTTGAAATTCCCCATCATGCTATTTCAAAGGTAATGGACTACACCAAGGAACATACTTTTGCAAATTAATGTAGATGGCAGAGATTTTCCCCCCTCTATACCATACCAAACCAACCACTACTACATGTAGTTTTTTTCCTTCCTCTCCCTGTCCTTGTTAGAATATTTCCACGAGATAAACACATTTGTTTTTATTTTTGTAACTATTTCCCAAATCACCACCACATGGAGACACCCTGACAATAAATGATACCATTATTTCTGTATAAAAATGAAAACAAATACTCTCAACAGAAAAACAATTCTTCAATTTCTAAGCAGCCAAAAAAAACTAACAATGACTGAGATCTGATGGCATGTGAGAGTCTTATAATATCAAAAAAGCAATGCCCATTTAGACTGAGACTTTTAATCAATTTACCAAAATTTCAGCAGCAAACCATGCTAACTAAAAACCCTGAAGAAGCACTTTCTAAAAACAGGCATAATTCTCAAATTGTACCTTTCATATCAGGTACAATTTACTTGTTTAGATGCATTTCTTGTTTTTTATGAAAACTGAATTAAGCAATATCATAAGCCTTACTGAAAAATCTTATAGCAGTGGAACAGATTAGAAATTGGCACAATTTATTAACAAAATTAAAAGTTTTCGAAAAATATACATGCATTTTATTTCCACTAACTCCAACATCTGAGGTTAACTAGCATGTAAACAAAATGTTTGGTTAATGGTCAAATGAGACATGTCTATTTTTAAAAATCATGTAGTAAAGATGACTACTAAAATTGTGGACTTTTATCTTACTTTAATTTCAGCTTTCCAATAGAAGCAGCAATCTTTTATGCCTTTATTTCCATATGCTAAGAATTTCTGGACACAAACTCCTTTTTTTAAAAAAATTAAAAACGTGCAGTTTTCTGTTCAGAAAAGCATACAAGATAAACTGTTTACATTACTGAAACTTCCATGTATGCTGAAATATAAAACAACAATTCAGCTATTATTATTAACAGTATTTATATACCACTTTTCAACAAAAAATTCACAAAGCGGTTTACAGACAAAATCAAATGATTAAATGGCTCCCTGTCCCAAAAGGGCTCACAATCTAAAAAAGATGCAGAACACTACCAGCAAACAGCCACCAGAAAAGACACTGTGCTGGGGTGAAAGGGGGGCAGTTACTCTCCCCCCGCTAAATATGAGGAGCACCCATTGAAAAAGTGCCTCTTGCTCAGTTAGCAGGGGTTACAAAGCCCGACACATTTGGATTCCATGATTTAGACTTTTAAACACTACTTAAATTGAAACTTCAAAATATGCATAACCATTTGTTAAAATGCTTGCACTGAAATCATATAACACTAGGAAAGTTATACCTGATAAATATGTTCAGCTGTATATGATATAAAGAAGCAATGATGACGATTAAATATTCTCTGTACTGCCCTTACAAAACATGACAAGCTCAGTAAGAATCATTCTATTACTCCAAACCCCACTTTAATTGTCTATACAGTACTACTTATTTACCTTCAAAACAATATTCAAAACGAAAATATTCTTAAAATCTATGAAGTGTCATGAGAACAAAGTACATTTCTATACCAACCATGTGCTAACATTCTGGGTTTTGTTTCCAGGATTGATGTATCAGTTTTTCTTAGTAAAAAATGTTATAATTTCTTCAATGTTTTGCTACAGCTTAATTTCAGATGAATAAGGAGATGATGGTTGACTATCATAATTCTTTAATCCATAATAATTTCAATTTTACATCCCACATCTTACAGAAAATAATGCTTTTTTAAAGATATGTTCAACAATAAAGAAGCATATTTTCCCAAGTTCTGACAGATTCAAAAATACTGTGAAGAGAGCACAGGCACAACTATCAGCACTATGAACAAAAAAAATGACATTCTATATCATGTAGACCTCAAGAATCATTGGCCCAAACACTGCAATTTTGTGGGAATTTGCCATCTTCCCTTTAAGTAATACAAACACACAATACGTTAACTACAATGTAGATGGCATGACCATAATCTTTTTTAAAGTTACCTGCACCCACAAAACTAAGACACACTATTGTGGAATTACATTAAGTGCCAGTCTATGCAACATTGTCTATGCAACATTAAAAAGAAAAAACCCTCAATGATTCTCTTTTTGGTAACTCTACTAAAACAGTACAATCCAATTTCAAAGATAGTCCCAAATGGTTTTTTACAACTGTTCTAACAGTAAGTCATAATTGTTAGGGAAAAGCCCAAATTCTTGTTGGTCCTGTCTATCATCACTGGATATATACACAATATGCATACAAGGAGTTTTGAAGGACTGAGTCTTCAGATATATCTCAGACACCGTTGTGTTCAAATGTAAACAGAATTTTGTATTAGTCTGTTGCATATTTCTTTTTCCCCCGTTAGAAAGTTATCACACTAAGATTATGTGCATGTGGGGAGAGTACAATACTGAAAGGATACTTTTTTTACTTTTTAATTTTTACTACCCTCATTACTGTTGTGGAATACATCTGATTGGAAAAAGTTCAGTTGTTTACATTTAGTCCTACAAAGTGTTCAGAGCTAGAGATTTTGATAAAGAGGCTGCTACCCATTTTCATCAATAGAACCTCTTATTAACATCCTTAAATACAGGAGGGGAGGGGAGAAAACATGACACCTTTTTTTTTAAGAAAACTAACAACATCTCTGTCAAAATGGATGAAGAAATGAGAATCGAGGTCTATGTCTGAGGGAAAAATACCCCTTAAAAGAAAAAATAAAATAGGCATCAGACAAGATGGGGGAGAGGGTTATTTTATTTTTTAGTTTATGATAATGAACCTAGATGAATTTACTATTTATGTTTAAGATGGATTATTAAATAACCATAAAATAAATAAAAGTACGAAGCTCAGTTTGATAGTATTTTGGCCACCGAATCTATCTTCACAACGTTACATGACGGGTAACAAGAATAAAAATTAATCAACCTTGACTGAATTAGAGACTTTTGTTATACACTTTCAAGACTCTCTTTTGAAAACACATTACTTCATACTGGACTATGCTTCTGAAAGCAGGCATTAAATAGAAGCATGATGTGGTGTAAGAAGCAGTGCTTCGTAAAGGGAAAAAACTAGTAACTGTTCTTAAAACTAATTGGATTAAGTTTAATGTTCCTCCTCTATTCCCCTGGGGAAACAAAATTATTACTTCAAGGATGGGGGGGAAAGAATATTGTACACTGAAGACTACAACTGCAATTGAAGACTACAGTTGACTGTAGAAGTCAACTGCAACCTAATTGCTGTCTTACACACATACATTACTATCTATTCTTTCCATTTACTGACAGCTCTAATTTTAGTGAGTCTGCCTTGCTCTTCACCATTCAATAGCTCTGAATTAACTTCAAATTGATCTCCTCCTCTCTCTGAAGTATGCTCTGACACCATGTCTCCATGCTGTAAGGAATATTTTGGTTCTACAGAATGATAAATATAAATCCAGGGGAATAGTTTTACTTTTGAACTGCAAAAGTATGGTTATGACAGGAAAGAAGTGACAAGTTTAAAATAAGGAATCAATTATTTAGAGTAGGTACCTTACGGAGCTTAGTAGTTTTCAGGGGGGAAAGGAAGAAAAGAAAAAGAAAATCCATGCTGAAAGCTATTTAAAAACTAAGTTACTTTCCACATAACTTGGGGAAAGACAGAAATGCAATGACTGACAATATTCCCCATTTAAAAGCATATTTTGTATAAAAACCTATGCCTATGCCCTCAAAACAACTATTTTGATAATAGTAATAACTAAAATAGGGATAGACACATCAGCTTTACAATTAAACTTTCTTAGTAGGGTTATGTGCAACACAAATAATCGTACGGTAATGAAAACTCCTCATCAACCACAGACACTGACAAACGTTCAAATTTACACCACTGTTTTATGAACATATAATGCCTTGATAGCTTTTTATTACATACTCAACATGAATGTTTACTGTTTAACCATACGGAAAGGTATTGATTTCCCTTTTTATCACTTCCTCATGCTGAATCCAAATACTAAGCTGCGGCTATCAATTCTGTGTGCTATTTTAATCTAAACTTAAAAGGTTGACATGTTCCTCTATGACGAAATGTGTCCATTAGTGGTAATACTTGTGAAGATGTATATTCATCAAACACTTAGCTGAAGCATGATTGTGGACTGCAAACAAATTTGACAACTATTTCTGTCTTTCTGGTGTCTGAATTTTATACATAACATTATGTAAATATGCACCACTGCTATAACACTCACTTAAAGATCTTTTTCCTTGAGAAGAGCAGAGAGAAATAAAAACCCTGCTGCACATTAATATGGACAAATACACAATACAAAAAAGTATACAGTATTTTTTACTTTACATGCTTAAATTAACGTACAACATCTTATTTAAATAATAAGAAGGTTAAAAAGAACTACAGTAAGGAACATATAGAACCAATATAAGACATACGTTTTTGAGGTTATAAACTAATGAAAGCTAAATTAACACAGCCTTGGATATTCAAAATTATTAGCATTTCCCAATACAAAATGCATCCTGGTCTACAGCACAAGTACAATAATCTGATATTAGAGTTACTTGTTGTATTATATATAAAACTATCAGGGGTAGACATAAAAATAATGCAATAAAAACATTCGTACATATAGTGTTCATGGTTTTCAGAATCAAGTATTTTGCGACCTTGGTAAGAAACATTCATATTTTTCTACTTTAAAAAGACAACAGTTCTATGCATGTTTACTCAGATGCAAATCCCACTGTGTTCAATAGAGCTTACTCCCATCAAGTATGTATAGGAATGCAGCTTAAGTTCAATATGTATTTCTTGTCCATAATAAACATTTGGAAATAAAGTACACATTGCATACAGATACAAATGTGAAATTTTATATATGTACACTAAAAGACAGCCTCCCAGAGCCCATTATTTACCCATTTCTATATAAAATCTGTTGCTTTTTTCTTTTCAACCAAGTTCATTTGCTGCTTTCTTTCAGTTAACAGTATGTAAGTTATACATTAAGTGCATGGCCTATTAAGCCCAGCCATAGAATGGCAAGTTATTGCTATAAAATCTAGTTATCTGATTCGAAAAGGGGAGGGGTATAACTCTTACACCAAACAGAACACCAGCTGTGCCAGGGCAGGCCCAATCCTGCTCAAGATGCAGCGGGCACCTTATTTGCACCGCCACATCCTGCTAGATAGGATCGGGCTGTAAGTTAGAGTTCCTGTAAAATAGAAATACAGGAAATCAACAGCAGACCGCTGAACTTCTATCTATCAGCTATACTGTATATATTTAGCGACAATATCAAAACCACCACAAAATGCAGAAATTGTACATTTATACCCAAACTGAAATTGCTTAAATTATTTATAGCATACTATTATGTGGCAACGTTAAATTTAAATATTGTCACAATAGCTTACCCATTATCCTGAGTCTAACAGGGTAATTTTCTACCAATATAAATGTAATAATGCTATCTAGCAATGCAACAAAGATAACATATTCCTTTCATGTTGGAATTGTTTTAAAGAAAGTAGGTGTCGCACATAATTACAAATACATACATATTAAAAAGTAGAATATATATAAGTTGCTTTGGTTATGTTCTATGGAGTTTGTTCCTTATGAGTCAAATAACTGTATGAAGACAAACTTTCCAATTTTTGTGACAAATCCAATCACTCAGCCCATAACGGTATTCTTTTCTGATCATCATTAATTCATCTAATGATTGTCACCAACTCCCACAACACTGGCATCCTCACTAGTTCCCTTTTTACTGATTTCCAATTGCTGCACCTGAGGTCTCATTCCCAGACAGTACAAACCATTTATGTTTCTTATGCTACTCCAGTGGTGGGGGAACCACAGCAATGCAACCCCCTTCCAACACAAGCAGACCAGGACTATGTAGGCAGATCCATGTGGTGGTGGGTCCTCATACTGGAACTGCCCCAGCTGCTCAAGAATTGATACTTCTACGAGGAAGAATCACAGCATGAGTTCCTCCGGCATGGTTCAGGCACAAGGTGGTATATTAGGGCATTGCCTGTCATTTCAAAAAGTCTCTCATGGCAGATATAACCATGTGGACAGATGGACATTTACAGTGAGCCATGCATTATTATGCCTCCTACATACTGACAGTTTTTCATGAGATTAGTAGTCATCTGTTTGCATGTATCCATGGCTGAGAGAAGAAAGGGGAGGAACACACACACTCTGTAGAATATTTGGAATAAGGTTCCCCCAATACCTGTGGGGCAACTGTAGGGGGGGGGTGGAGTATAGCAGACAAAATGAAAGAAGGATGGCTGCCATTACAAATTTTCTTCAGCATTACAAGTTTTCTTCAGCATCCCTTCAGCAAATGCTTAAATACTGTATTTCCTAGTTTGGAAATATCCAGGATTATATAAAATATAGTTGTCTTCACGTATGCACAGAATCCCAGCCACTGAATATTATGAGCTGCTGTGTTACTGCAGCCACTCTAAAAAATGCCACCAATCCTTGGACAATATTACAATAAGAAGTTTCTCTTGCAATGAATTAAAGACAACCAATTTACATTCTGTGTTTTATAATTTAAATAGTGAAAAAAAAGCTGAAACGGTACATTTTATTTATTTATTTAAAGAATTTATATCACGCCTTTCTCCCAGCAAGGGCACTCAAGGCGGCTAGTATCCACGTTTAACTGACATCATAATTGTAGCTATTACTTGCAAAATGAAACCATACGGTAATACAACACAAGATACAAACTTATTCATTTACAAATTCATTTTTGTAACAATCTACAAAACATTCTACCTTTAGGAGTACTAGTCACTGAGAAGGATTAGGACAAGTTAAGCAGGTTTATGAATGGACTTAGAAAATGTTTATACAGTAGACCCTTTCTATCCGCGGGTTCGGGATCTGCAGATTTGACTTACCACGGATCCCAGATTTGCGAGGTCCACATTAAACAGTAAAAAAGAAAAACGCAAATGCGGTGTGTGTGGGTTTTTTTCCCCTCTTTCCTCTAATGTACTTAAACATTATGACTCAAAAAATATAAATGCTAAGATTCAATGTCTAAAATGTGTGTGTGTCTTATATCACAATACATTTTCCCAGTCACAAAAGTATGTGAGATTGCCATTTTAACCAGCAGTTTTCATTCACTTTACATATGACGCCCAAAACTGAACATTTCACACTGTATTGAAGAAACATTAACAAATCTTTCAACAGGAGCAGAGCCAATATCAGTGTCATCTAACAAAAGCACATTCAATTGCTCCAAAAGAAATAGGAAATCAAAATCTTCTTGTCTCCAACTCAGTTTCCATCTTTCCCCATTCACTGTACATCAAAGAGAATCAGCTCCACCTGACACACAAGGCACATTTCCCCACACTGATCAGGCAGGTGTCAAGGCCAGAAAGCAAGCCTATTTTCCACAGCCCCTTTACCTTGTTTGATCACTGGTTACTTTTGATCTGACATTGCCCTCACTCGAGTAATGACTTCCACCTCATAGAACTTACCTCACATCTGTCAGAAAGAATAAAGGACCTCAAACTGAGTCCTGACAAGGCCTATGGGCCATGAGTTGAACTGCCAATGGAACATTCCCCTGCTCCCACAATTTCCAATTCAGTTTCTTTTGTTCTGGTAGGTACAGGGGTTAGGGTACCATTGAGAGCATGAAGGATTATACACACACTGTGAAGCCAAGTCTTCATGAATTACTATCTTTTCATGTCAGCTTCTTCGTCCCCTTAAAATGCTGCAAACGTCATGGTAGTTACTATGAAATTGACTCAACAAATACTGTTATGGAAAGTTTGTTTAAATCTTCTTTCAGACATTGACTGTCCTGTAGTTGAACTATGGGGCTTTTCTAAAGTTTTCAAACTGGTGTGATATTAGGTCACTGGAAACCAGCTGGCATTGAATGGACTACTATTCAATGGACTGTTTTTAACAAAACACAAATCCAGCTTTAAAATATTTCCTTTTTTAATTATGAATATGGCCAACACATAAACTGAGTAGATTTTATGAAAGAGCAGATAGATTAAGCCTATTATTTTGACAAATACCCTTCATATTTCAAATAAAAATAATTTCATCTTTAGGAACTACGATTAAAAAAAGATTAAACATAGCAGAAATGTTTGTCTAGTCAAATAACCCCTCCAAAACTAAAAAAAGAAAAAGAAAAAAAAGAAAGGATATCCAAACCAGGAAGTGATAACATACCTTTGATAACTGCTTTTTTTTTTAAAGCAGCTATTAAAAAAAACTGACTCATAGCACAATCCTATGCATGTCTACTCAGAAGTCCCATGGTGTTCAGTGGGGCTTACTTGCAAGGAAGTCTGCATAGGATTGCAGCCTTAGAGAATGTGTTATCAATGCTATGGATATTGCATTGCAACTATCAGGTCATCTGTTAAAAAGACACTCTGTAATATGCCAGACATATTAAAAATCATACTGACGTTATAATGCTCTAGGCTTCACACATGC
Source organism: Plestiodon gilberti rubricaudatus (assembly GCA_026170595.1). NCBI lineage: Eukaryota > Metazoa > Chordata > Lepidosauria > Squamata > Scincidae > Plestiodon > Plestiodon gilberti. The sequence goes on from JANXHW010000002.1 coordinate 48,396,378, forward strand.
TTCTTTAATCACCTTTCAGATGTGAAAACCTCTTGAAATCCATGCTTTAAACTTCCAGAAGACCAAACATTTTCTGAGTAAATTTCTCAGATAACGTTAGTGAGTACCACTTCTCAAATTGCACAGTGATTTGTCTCTTTTGCATGGAGAAAATTCAAGCAAAAGTGTTACTGCAACGGCCTGCTATACATACATATGTTACTTATTTACCGGTACATTGTCATTAGTGCTTGAGGACTAACTACAAAGCAGGAGACTGATTTGCCTTTATTCCTTATTCTTTAATTTGTCCTTTATTTATGCATCCACATTTATTTTCAGTCTAAACAGTATTTCCTTAGAACAATTGGCAGTCAGAAGATTTTTAAAAGTTTAATAGGAACCTATTAAAATATCTGTTTGAACTACTGGTATAAAATATCATTTTTAAAATTTCAACTCTTGTTAAGAATATGGAATCCAACAGTGAGCAATTTTAAGCCAGGTAATGAAATGTTTGAATACATTATCAAACAGCATGCTAAAAATCACTTCTGCTTAATTTATTACACTACAAAACAATCATAGTATAGCTAATACCTCTACGGAAAACAAATGGTATAACACTTCCCTCACCAAAATATTGAGCTTATAAAAAATACCAGGTAGTGTATGTACTACTAGTTTACTATAGGAACTCTCTCTTTTTCCTTTAGGAACAATCTCTTTTTCCTTTAAAACTTCAAAACAGACATACTCAATTATGGAGAGTCCTAGCAAAATCTACATAGTCTACAGCAAAGGGATGGCAAGACTGGCCTTCCTGATAAGGATGTTGTGCAGATTAAATGTAAAATGCTTTGAATGCCCAATCACAGATTGACATCCTGGCTTGTTCACAACCTGTCATTAGAAAAGAAAACTGGGATTTGCCATATTCATATGTAACAAAAATCTGGTTTGTTTTAAATTATAAATGGAAGCAGCTTATCTCCTCCTACCACACAAAAGTGTAATGCTTGTGCTAGTACTATATTGCAAAACCATGGTATAAATCTTGGCTTTATACGCGAAACCGGAAGTGAGTTGTGATCGCGTCGGAGCCCTGCTCCGACGCTTGGGGAGGCCTACGGAGGGGTCCGCAGGCTCCCCACAACCCCCGCCGGACACCCACTCCCCACCACTGAAGGTAAAAAGGGTGATCCCGGGCGCGGCTGTGGCGGCGGCGGCGCGATTCCGGGCGCGTCATCGCGACTCCTGGGAAGGCCCCGCTGCTACTTAGAGCAGCGGAGGGCCTTCCCAGGAGTTAGGGAACCTCTGCTTTATGCTATGGCTGAACTCAGCCAGTGCTGTATGAAAGTCTCCTCTAATCAATACAAAGAAATCAAGTACCTGTATTATAAATGAACTTTAGGTGTAGTAATGCCTCTCCCCTGAGGCCTACTCCAAAAATTTTAACAGAGCACAAGTCATAACTGTAGCCAAATTTCACAAGTTTGACAGAACCAGTATTAAAAGTTGATCAACACACTTGAACAGCTGAAACTATAGGTGCCCCCCCAGCTAAAAACAGAAAATAACATGCTACTTTATTTAGCCTGTAGCAATGATTCAGAATAGTTCTACATGTAACTGTTAGAAATAACAGATTATGGCATAAGCAAATACCTAGACAGAGGTATGAATTTGACAATACTTATGTAAAAACAACAACACCGTGCTGAAATTAGAACACGCCTGAAACACATCTGTTACTCATACTTCGCATTTTATTCCTAAACAGCCTTGATATCTTTGTAACTCTTACAATGCATTTGAGACCAAAGCAAGTAGCACCTACTATAAAAAGCATCTTTGATCAAGGATTTGTTTAGTTTAAGGAATTTTCAATGCTTATCCTTCAGAAGCGATTATGCAGCGAGATTACATAGAGCTTTAAAGGAGGCATTTAATCAAAGAGTTTATACAGTAAACAAGCTTGGATCAAAATTTAACTGAAGAACTACTTCCTTCATCTACCAAACAGACACACTGACACTACAAACCTACTCCAAACTTCCTATTAGCATATCTTTTTATTTAGCAATTGTTCATATCTGATGCTGTGAACATGCATGAGTGCTGTAGTTCATTCTACAGTATATTGTTCTACTTATTAAGCAGTAGTGTAGCTACCGCGAAGTGGCTGGTGCGGTTTGCTCTGGGCTCCACCACTGGAAGGGCCGCAATGGCAGGCCGCCCGCCCCCCTTCCTCTGCCACCACCTGGGCATGCTGGGGGGATGATCTTCACCACTCCGATCTTCGGGCAGCTGGAGTTGGGGGCAACCAAGGGGGCTGGGGCAATCTACCCTTTCACCTTCCTTTGATGCAAAGAAAAAAAGAGAAAAGTGGTCAGCTACTCAGAGCTGATCGAAACCCGAGCAGCGGCAGTGAGGAGGCTGGAACAGGGAGCGAACAGGGTGGCTGCAGCAAATTACCGTTTTCGCCACGGCCTCCGCTCGTGTTTCAAACCGCTCTGAGCAGCCAACCACTTTTTTTTCTTTGATGCAAAGAAGAAAAAAAGAGGAAAAAAAGTAGTTGGCCGCTCAGAGCAGTTCAAAACCCGGAAGCAATTGGCGGTGACGTCACCACTGGCATTTACTTCTGGGTCTTCTGCCACGGGTGTGTGTGTGTGCCATCACTAGTCACCGCCCCAGGTGCCAGAAGACCCAGCTATGCTTTTGTTATTTCTTTTAGACTATAGAAGAAAATATTAAAATGCTTACAGTTTTAAAATGATGCTAAAATATTATCCAATACGTAAAGACCTCTTTCTACATAAATATAACATTCAAGAAAATCCCACACATCTGTCATGAAACCCCAGCATATCGCAGTGAGTTCTACATGTTTTATGGTGCACACTAAAACACATTCAACTCTACCTGCAGTTGCTCATTGCAGGGAAAGAGCAGTAGTGGTGGGCAAGCTAACATTTTAAGGAGGTAGTCTGAAATTATAGAACTTCTCTTTTTTTAAATATATAATTATTAATATAATATTAAAACATAATACATATTTCGTAAGGTTATAGCAAGCGCGAAGCAATACATCCTACTAGCATACTATTCACTATTTTCTACGTATAATATCCAACTAAAGCTAAAATATCACCAACATTCTATTCATTAAATCCGCGTATCACCACATTGTCGTTTTCTCTCTCAAAAAAATCAATAAGTGGTTTCCAATTATTCACAAAAAGGTTGACTTTTCCTTAATTAAAATTGTAAGTATCCATTTCAGCATAATCCAAAACTTTCAACCACCAATCTTCCAGCGAAGGTATATCTTCTCATTGAAGAACTTAAGAGTTCACAGTGCAAAGTTTGAAATCCAGAGTATTACAGTATTCATTCAAAATTATCCCACACAAAAGCAATGGTCAACACCTAGCTCAAACAAAGCATTTTACTGTACTTCTAGAAAATATTCTACCTTGAACCTTGGCCCACCTCTAGGAGATGAGTTCTACATCTGGGAAGAAGCTATCAGGAACCCCTTCTACTATACCCCAGTATCATACAGCCTTGATGTACTCCTGAATTATTCCAGCTGCACAACAAGTGACACAAATCAGACACAGGAGGGAGACAAGTCTCTGAGATACATAAAGTTATACACAAACCCACTACTGAATAAGGTACGTTTATACCAAGTTCCCAAAAAGAGAGAGACATGGATGATAAACAAAGGAACATTTTACAAGCAGGAATGAAAGGAAGATCTAAAGGAAGACACTAGGAGACCATGCCTAATGCGTTAAAAGCAAGACACCTGGGACAACAATGGTGAATCTTCTATAGAATGGACTGTTAAATATACTTTTAAAATACAGAACATACTGTGGTTAGAATAAGTTTGATGCATAATTAGGAATGCAACCGAAACACCCCAATTATGCAGTTCCTTGAAATATAAAATGTCCATGGTAAATTAGTAAAAGTGAAAAGAGTTTATTGTAAATCTGAAAACATCACCTCTAACATTTAAAGGAAGTTATCCCCATGCTCTTTCAATCCCTCATTCTTTTTCACTGACTAGGACATCTATAACATGCACACAAACCCACAGATTTTGCACAGGTCTGGACTAAACGAATCATGCCTAAATACAGTACTTCAGCAACATCACAAATGTCCTCGATGGAGAACACAAGTTTTGTTCAGGAGGTTGATGGGTATAATACAGTACTAACTGGCCTTAGTCGCCTTCACTGCACCTTCTGAACTAAAAAGTGATCTCTTACCTGAAAAAATAGATAAAAATGGAGGAGAAAGAACTAGTCATTTGAATGAAACAGGGCACAGATATAGCTACAGGGCTTCAAAAGCTGCTGGAAAACGGATTCATACTTGCAAAGAAGTTAGAAAAGTATCAATTTATGTTGTCCTCTATGCTTTATAAGATAAAACAGTCATTTTAGTTATTGAAATATTATATTTTCTTTGCACTGTGGAATGAACCACATTTTCCAGATGATTGACAATCCTATGGGAAAAGTGCTATATGAGGACCACACATATTAAGATTACGCCCATGTATTTCACATTCACCAGGAACCAATAAAGGCTTTAGTTTGAACATCCAATCACTCATTGCAAATACAATAGGGTTGAGGAATGGTCAGCACCACTATCACCATTAAGTGATCTTTGAGCATGCCTTCTCTGCTCAAGGTGGGAATTCTAATATGCACTGCTATTGAATTATTTTGAATTATCCAATATGGAGTAAAAGAATATGATCATTGGTGCATGGTATTACCTACTACATAATGGGATACTAAACACACACACACACACACACACACACACTTTTCAAATGTGAATTATTCCTTCAAACTCCTGACAACTGGGACTGGTAAATGCCTAAGGCCCGGGGGGGGGGGGGTTGCACGAGCCTGCACTATTTACCCAGCCTTCGTTCATTATGCCTCTGTCTTCGCCGGCCAGCCGGCATCTCTGGCCTTGTCTACTCGCTTGCCAGAGATTCCCTAGAGGCTGCGCCTGCGCAACTGGAGCAGAGCCTCTCTAGCTCCTAGTCTCGCTGACTGGAAGACGACAAGGTCAGAGATGCCACCCGGCTGGCAAAGACAGAGGTTGAGGCCGGGTAAGTGGTGCCGGCTCATACACCAGCACCCCCCTGTGCATATGACCACGCGTTAGAGAGTCCACGGACTGGGAGTGTACAATTCATGCACCCCCCGGCTCGTGGATGCCCAAGAACGCATGTCCACACGCACCTGGGGGGTGCATGAGTCATCGCTTCTGTGGCAATTCGGCAGCAAAGCCAGCGAATTGCTGTGGAAACAGCGACTCATGCACCCACCTACACCCCAAAGCACCTTGCGCCAAGGGGCCCAACACCACCCCAACGACACACAACTCAGATATACAAAATAGTTGCCATATATTAATCAATTTCGTAGATAAGTTGAGGGCACATTTTGAACCAAATATCACAGAATTTGCTATGACTCATGGATACGTCGGGTCATCCTCCAAAGGCTAGACTCCCTCCTTTGGGTCACAGGCAGCTATCAGCTCCCGCCTGAGGGGGATCATTATATATTTGGTAGCCTTCCACTGGGCCCACCTCTTCTGGCCACCCAGGTAGCCTAAAAAGGGCTCCACCCCTACTTCATTCCTTCCCCTCACCTGCCCGCTCGTCTGCCCTAGCACCAGGTGCACAGGTTCTTTGTGGTGGGACCGTCTGCCTGATTCCATGCCACAGCACCAGGGTGATGGGCAACACCTCTTTTGCTGTCCAGCATCAGTGTCGCAGCAGCTCGGCCAGCCTCCTCAGTAGCTGTTCCGGCTGAGTAGCTCCCCAAAAGGCCTTGTGCCACACACACTCCCGTTCAGAGGCAGGCTGGCCTCCTTATCCATTGACACATGGATACCGTATTTATCAGCGTATAAAACGCACCGGCGTATAAGACGCACCTTCTTTTTGGCCCTGGGTTTCAAGAAAAAAAGATTTAAAGCATTTTTGGGCCACTTGGCCACTTACTGCTTGGCTGCTTAATTAGCTAATTTACATAAATTGCACAAAAATACCAGGATCTCTTTTAAAACACACAGCAATAAGACACATGAACAAAATGCACCAGAACATAAATCCCAAGTACAAAAACAAAACGAAACAGACTCAACTCTTTTTCCCCCCAACCCACCCATGCACAGTTTCCAAAGTAAACATAAAAGTACAAAAAAAAACCCAGACTCAACTCTTACCCCACCCCACCTATGCAGTTTCTAAAGCCTCCCCAACTAGGCCCAGTTCAGAAGCTTACCGAAGCTGCATTCAATCCGAAGACCACGCCCTCTGCAGCTCAGCTGAACTTAACTGAGGAGCACAGCGCCCTCTGCTGGCTGCTGAGAAGCTCAACTCATGCACGTGCATAAATTAAACCCGACAAACAGCTGTAGATCGGATAGATTAGTTAGGGAAGAAAGCACAAGGGAGCTCTCCGGCTCTGGAAAAACGCGGTAAGCCCAAAAATGCTTTAAAACGGGCAAGGGGGGAAAGGGATTTTTTTAGTATTGACGTATAAAACGCACCCTACTATTTTGGGTCACAAATGTAGACAAAAAAGTGTGTCTTATACGCCAATAAATATGGTAAGTTGACCCAGGTTTTCAAGGTAAATTTTAAGACTAAAATTTTAAGACTAACATTTCAAAACTTGTACACAAGTATCTACCGTACAAATCTTTAAACTCTGTATTATGATACAATCCAATATGAAGTAGCTTGAACATATAGTAAAGCTGGAATTCAGACTCAAGAGACTGGAAGTAAGTGCCTTTCACTTCTATGTTAGTAATTCAAGTCTGGTCAAGCTCCACAGAGAAGTTTATGAGGAGTTATGAGCATCTGTTAGGTGGGGTGAGATGAACGGATGACTACAGCCCGATTTGAGAAGGGCATGTTTATCCATTATCTCACATGTATTCTCTTAGAGGTTCCATTTCAGGCAAGGGTTGCAGTTAGGGAAGAGATGGGGTAGTAGGAAGGAGCTTGCACTGTAGTAGCTCATGCTGATTAGTGAACAAAATAGGGCTTCCATTTCCACTGCACTCAAAACTAGGAAATTTTGCAAACACTGAATATAAATCATTGCACTGGCTCAACAATGGTTCAATGTAGCTTTTCAGGATGGAGCCACCAGCAATAGATCATAGTAACACTTTTGCAGCTGTTATTTCTCCTGTACATAAGGAACAGCTGAAGTATGCTCTATAAGCCTGTGTTTTATGCTGGTTTACAGCACTATTAGAACTAGAGACAATGTCCAACTTATTTAGGAGCTGCTCATTCCAACAAGTTAAATGGCATTTATTTACCACTGCAGATACACTTTAATAGGTCATTATCCTGAAAAATGTATCACTCTTAAAATAAACCTAATATGCTTTGCTACATTACTATGAAAACGCACCACAAGTTATAATCTCTGTAGTAAAACAGTAGTTTTAGAGCCTTTAAAAAAAAAAAGCAGAAAAAAGTACTGCACAGACGACAAGTTTTGGAAATACACACTGACTGTTGTGAATAAGGAAGTTATGGCTACATAGTATCTCTGTTACTGTACTTGCAATCTACTGTTTACAAGGCGATTCATTGATGTATTAAGGACACAAAGACATGCTCCAGGCATCTCTAAAGTCAACACTGCCACCTAAAGGTCAACAGAGCCAAAACATTTTCCCTATAATACTTACAGATAGCAATTCACAGTTGCATTTCAAGGACCCACTTACACTGTCAAGTAAAATGGAAAACATTTTAACGCAAACATTTTAGAAAATGTATTGACATTTGCAAAGGACAAAAGAAACCTAGTGATTACTAGGAGTAATACTGTTGCAATCAGTTGTTATGGAACAAATTTTTAATAAGCATTTCCTAGATACTTTTCCCACACAAGATTTTAAACAGTGGGTTTAAAAACATTAACCAGACCACTAGGAAAAAGATTTCAATTTTGTGGAATAAAATTGGAAGAGTTGGGGCAGCATTAACAGCAGCAGCAAGAGAAAGAGAGAGCTGGACATTGAGGGCTTCTGCCTTCCCTTCCCTCCTACAGGTACTTGGGCCTCCGGCTTGCTGGAGGCGCGAACCAAAGGGCGAGAGCCAAAGGGCTCTTGGCCCTTGGCTCTTAGTCCGTGGCTCGTAGGCCTGGAAGATACCTGCACACCAATGACATTACATTTATTCTCCGACTCTGTTCCCTTGCTGAATCCGCCTTCTTCATCTGCTGGAGCATCTACCTTCAACTGGCTCTGGATTGGCAGCGGCATGAAATGCATATGTACCCTGGAGAAGAGACTTCTCTCCTTACTTGGGTGTTCTGGGTTTGGAGGTTATTATCTTGGGTTTTAACATCTGCAGCACCAGAGAGGATTATCCTTCTGAGCGACAAGGGGAGGGCCCTGTTCTTCTCAGTCTCTGTAACCCTGGTGAGAGGGGGGTGAGGAGTAGTGGGAGGTATAGGGGGCAACAGGACTCTTCTGGACTTGGTGGTTGGTGAGAGCACCTCTTGTCTGGTTGAATTCCTTTTTGTTTTCCCTACCGCTTAAACTGCTATAGAGACACTGGAGGCAGCATTAGTGTTTTGTGTTGGGGTTGTATTTGTCTGTGTTGTGTTTGTGTGAGCCCTTTCCGGGAAGATGTGTTGGGATGTTCGAGGGAGTAGTGGCGCCCCCATAAAAAGTGTAACGAGCTGAGGGCGATATGGCGGTGGGGGTTGGCCTGGCCATTCCAGGAGAAGGAGTGATGGTCATAGGCAGACGATCCCTCTTTCTAGGCCTTCCCCCAACCCTGGAGCCTGGGGAGTGCCTGGGAGAAACCCCTGTGGCCTTAAACTGCTGCCAGGGGCGTTAGCTGACTGGGGGCCGGGGGGCGGTGGGCCCCAGGGCGTAAGGGCGGAAGGCTGTCCAGGGGGGCGGGAGGCTCCGGAAAAAAGCGGGAAAAATTTGAATTTTTCCCGCTTTTTTTCGGCGATTTTCGGCGATTTTTTAAAGGATTTTTAAAGTGTGTATGCTTTTACCTGGACTTTAGTGAAATTGGACGGCTCCCACGACGATTTCAAGCCTTCTCCCGGGGGCGCAGCGTCTCCGTTCAGCCGCTCACTTGGTGCGGCACTTGCTGCGCCCCCAGAAGCAATCTCCGTAGTTTGCGCATGCGCAAAACCACGGAGTCTCCAGGGACGTTCTGGGCATGCGCAAACTACTTCCTGGAGCGTCCCTGGAGACTCCGTGGTTTTGCGCATGCGCAAACTACGGAGATTGCTTCTGGGGGCGCAGCAAGTGCCGCACCAAGTGAGCGGCTGAACGGAGACGCTGCGCCCCCGGGAGAAGGCTTGAAATCGTCGTGGGAGCCGTCCAATTTCACTAAAGTCCAGGTAAAAGCATACACACTTTAAAAATCCTTAAAAAAATCGCCGAAAATCGCCGAAAATCGGCAAAAAAGCGGGTAAAACTAATTAGCATAAATTATGCTAATTAGTTTGGGGGCGTCGAGGATGCCGCCCCCCCTGCCAGATCGGCTGGCTCCGCCACTGACTGCTGCTACTAAATGCCAGGTCGGTTAACAATAAGATCTCCCTAATCCGGGATTTAACGCTGGAGGAGGGTGCCGACCTGGCTTGCATCACGGAGACCTGGTTGGATGCGGCTGGTGGTGTGAACCTTTCCCAGCTGTGTCCGGGACACCGGGTAATGCAGCAGCCGTGGCTACAGGGGCAAGGGGGTGGTGTTGCTGAGGTCTATCGGGATTACATCTCCCTCACCAGATACCCTGTCCCACAGTGTGCCGGGTTTGAGTGTCTCCGCATCGTGCTACAGGGGCGAGACAGGATGGGGTTGCTATTGGTGTACCGTCCACCTGGTTGCCCATCAGGTTCCCTACCTGAGCTGACCAGGGTGATCTCGGCGGTGGCACTGGAGTCCCCACGCCTGTTAGCGCTGGGGGACTTCAATGTTCATGCCGAGGCCCCTGAGACAGCGGTGGCTCAGGACTTCATGGCCGCCATGGCGACCATGAGCCTGTCTCAGTGGATGACGGACCCAACGCACACATTGGACTTGGTATTCACTGCTGGGTATGGGAATGTTGATCTGCCTATGAAGGAGGTTAAGATCACTCCTCTGTCTTGGACAGATCACTATCTGGTGAGTTTTAGACTGGCAACATTTAATCACCCCTGCAGAGCTGGGAGACCGAATTGTATGGTCTGCCTCGGCTCCTGCTCCACTCGGCTCCTGTGGCGAGTGAGTTGGAGTGTTCAACAGACCGCTGTAATGAGATCGCACGGCACTTCGCAGATAAAATTGCTCAGATTCGCCACGACTTGGACTCTGGTTTAACAGTTCCAGAAGTTGTCCCTACGGCATCTGTCAATTCCATCATTATGGATTCTTTTCACCTTATACAGCCTGAGGATATGGATAGGTTCCTCTGTAGTTGAGATCGTCTTCCTGCCCGCTTGACCCTTGCCCAGCTTGGTTAATACGATCTGCGCGGGTTGGGCTGGCCGATTGGGTGGAACCCATTGTGAATACATCATTGCGGGAGGGAGTGATGCCTAGCATCTTGAAGACCGCAATTGTGCGCCCCCTCCTGAAAAAAACATCTCTGGATTCCTCCAATTTAAATAACTATCGGCCAGTTTCCAATCTGCCTTTTTTGGGTAAGGTGATTGAGCGGGTAGTGGCATCTCAGCTCCAGGGGATACTAGATGAAACGGAGTATCTGGACCCTTTTCAGTCTGGCTTCAGGTGGGGCTTTGGGACGGAGATAGCATTGGTCGCCCTGCTGAATGATCTTCGCCGAGGACTGGACAGAGGGAGTGCATCCCTGCTGGTCCTTTTGGATCTCTCGGCGGCTTTCGATACCATCGACCATGGTATCCTTCTGGGTCGGCTGGCTGAATTGGGACTAAGTGGTTCCATTCCTACTTGGCTGACAGGTCCCAGATGGTGATGCTGGGAGACGCCTGTTCAGCGCCCTACCCCTTACAGTGTGGGGTGCCACAGGGTTCTATTCTGTCTCCCATGCTTTTTAACATCTACATGAAACTGTTGGGGGAGATCATCCGGGGATTTGGAGTTGGGTGTCATCAATATGCTGATGACACCCAGCTCTATCTCTCCTTGCCATCTTGTTCCAGGGAGGCTGTGGAAGCGTTGATGCAGGTACTGAGTCATCTGCCCGTTCTGAATGGGGTTGCACTCCCCCTGCAGGAACGGGTGCACAGCTTGGGAGTACTTCTGGATTCACAGCTCTCCTTGGAAAGCCAGGTGGCGGCTGTGGCCAGGGGTGCATTTGCCCAGCTTCGGCTGGTGCGCCAGGTGTGGCCGTACTTGAGTCGATCGAACCTGACCACGGTGGTCCATGCCTTTGTGACTTCAAGATTGGATTACTGTAACGTGCTCTACGTGGGGCTGCCCTTGAAGACGGTTCGGAAGCTGCAATTAGTGCAGAATGCGGCGGCTTGTGTGGTCATTAGAGCTAGGCGGTTTGACTCTGTTGAGCCGCTGCTTTAGCGGCTGCACTGGCTGCCCATTTGTTTCCGGGCCCAATTCAAGGTGCTGGTAATGACCTTTACAGCCCTTCACGGTTTGAGTCCAGGATATCTGAGGGACCGCCTTCTCCCATACATTCCAGCCCGCTCTCTTAGGTCATCTGAGGGGGCTCTCCTGCGAGTGCCACCTCTTTCACAAGTTAGGGGAGTGGCAGCACGTGGGCAAGCCTTCTTTGTTGTGGCATCACAACTGTGGAACTCCCTGCCAGGGGATCTGAGAACCACCCCCCCCTCATGACTTTTTGGAGAGGGCTCAAAACGTTTTTGTTTCGTGTAGCGTTTGGGTGATGGGCTGTAGTCTGCCTCCTGTGTCTCAAGATGCTCTGCCATGCTGCTTATCTGCTCCATGCTGCCCCCCGTGGATTTTATCGTTTTTAAAATTGTTATGTACAGTTATGTATTGCTTAAACTTTAATGTATTTTTTAAGTTACGTATTTGTTGTAAGCCGCCTTGGACATTTGCCTTGGCATAGGAAAGGCGGGATATAAATTTTTAAAAAATAAATAAATAATAAAAATAAAATAAGGAACAATCAATGCATCCGGCATTGTACTACAGTACTTTCATTGTTTGACAGTTGTAAGAAAAATGTTCTATACAATTGAACAGGGTGTGAGGGGGAGGAGAGAGAAATAACAGCAAAGTACAAAATCAGAAAAAAAAACAATAGTGTACTAGCCACTTATATAATCTGAAGAAATTACTGGTAAATGTTTCAGAAGGAACCAACAAAACGTAAGAAGCAAAAACTCACTAAAAGCTGCAGATGTTGAGAATTACAGGGTGTCAATACAGATTTTCTGTAATAGGATACTACCGGTATCTTTAAACATTTCCAATTCCATTTCCAAAACCTTTATTGGCATCTTACATGTATACACATACATTAACATAGACATAAACAAACATATCCATCTACTGTATCCATCTACTAAAATCCATCCTCAATCAGACTGAGGCAATGTTTTCTGCCTCAGTCTGATTGGGGAATACCAATAATTGTTACTCAGGAAACTTAAATAATATCTTTTTCTCTGCTATAGAAGACACGGACACTTAACATCCAAAAAAGCATACTAGCTACTTAAATGGGCCAAGATTGAATTTAGGACACACTGGCTGAAATTTGGGACTATAAATGCTGATCAGCTGCAGCTTTAACAGGCTTTTGTCAAAATATCCAAGGCTAGCAACAAATGTTTTATGGTTTCAAACCCCAAGTTTTTAACACAAACAATGAATTTTTGCATTTTATTGTAAAACTTAGTATTAAAAACTATTGGCTTCAGATCTCAAAAGATTTTATTTCTCTTAAACCCTTTGGTCATGAAAACCTACGGATATATTAGATATACTTTTTATGCTATAGTTTTTAAGCATTTGTGTTAATAACAATCTTGTTTAAGATAGAGAACTGAGCTTACGGTTCTAGATAGTTCACTGCTCTCATGACTAATTGAGACTGCCTAACTGCCTTATTAACATGTTATGCTGTCTGAGATTATGGCTGGAAGAGTTGCCAAGATAGAGTAGTGCCCTTAGGGCTGAAATAAAAGGACAGATCACGGCACACTTTCCTAGCATTTGGATATGAAGAATTGTTTTGTGACACTGACACCTTGGTGCAACCTCCAGGCTGAAAGCCTGTGAGCCTTTGTGACATGTCAGCATCTAGCCATTGCTTTTTTTTAAAGACACACACACGCTTCTATGCTGCAAGCACAGTACCGAAAAAAGGCACACTGCTTCTGCCTGGTACCCATTAATTCACTGCAAACACAGCACCAATACAAAGAAAGGCCAAAGGCAAAAAGGGTCACTATCTGCATAGTGAAATATAAAACAGAATTTCAGAACAACCACCCATATTCTCTCAATCATTGGAAATAACCGTCACAGCTAGAACCAATATTATCCCATTTTGCAGATGGGGTGGTTGGCAAACCCAAGACCGGCTTACCACTAATGGCATGTGTGTTTGTGATCAAGGGAAAGATTTAGCTGCTCACAGATCATAAGCAGTCACTATCCTATGCGAACGTTCAAACAGAATGAGCCTCAGAAAGCTGTAGCACACACCCCTCCCTTTTCTTCCTTTGTTCAAAAGAGGAGGCTGAAAGCTTCCCTTTTAGGAATAAAACACAGTTCTCTGCATTATATGTGAACTCAAGGTAATGTGGCTTGTTAACTAATTAGAACCAAACTCAGGATATCACACAACAGTTTGGAGTTTCCTCCATTGTCTGAGAATTCTGCTAATTGAACTCCTCAAAAGAGTCACTTTTTTGGCCCTTTCAAGTCTAGAGAAAGTTGAACATAGTGGTTCTGGTTTCTAAAGTGCAGCCACAAAGTTCAGTTGCTTCTTAAATATAAGACAACACCTTTTAGGTTACAGATACTCCAAACTCGTCCCCAAATTAATGAACAAAAGAAGGTGGATTATGTGCTAATAATATATTTGTATTGTCTCAAGGGTGGGGTCAGCCAGGTTGGTCACTAGCTTAGAGGTCACGCTCAAGAGTGCTCATCTGAGCAGACTAACCCATGAATGTTCAGTGCCAGTAGCAGCACACAGTGTACCATTAAAGGGTGGGCGGAAAACCATGACAAGCCTAGTGCAGGCTTTTGCCTACACTGTATTATCTATTCTATATACTTCAGAATTTCATAAAGCATTAAAGTTCCTCACAACTCTATGGGTTTCCCAAGATGCCTTGTAGGATTTGGTGTGATCCGTTGGATTCCCACATGGAGTTATTGCTTAGTGCCCCGCTTCTGGGTTGGTTTCAAGGAATGCATGTTTCTTGCAACCTTTCTCTGGAATTCTTGATTGTGCTGGAATTAACTGATAAGAGGCCATGGCATAAAAATTTAGAAAAATAGGAAGTAATCAAAAAAACCTCAGGAAACTTGGTCAAAACACGCAAGGAACTGTATTGATTAAAAAAATTAAACAAAAACACACGTTCAAAAACCTTAACAGTTTAAAAATTAAAATAATCTAAACAGTGACATTTCGCTCAAATTTCATCGAGCAATTTCAAGCTAACCTTCATACAGCGGGGAGATCTATGAAAATCTAAAATCATTTTCTCTGGAATGTTCCTAAACGTATCGCAACAGTGAGAAATTTCACTCATCATCATAGTAAGAACTAAGCTACTGCACATTCCTTTAAGATGGTTTCTGAAGTGGGACACTTGGAAGCAAAATTTAACATACTCCCCCACTGCTTTAGCAACCACAGTGATAATTCAACTTTTTAAGTTGAAAATAAAGTGGCATAACAGAAGGTGGAGGTGGCATCTTCTCCAGTGTGGCAGAAGCAAAGCAAGGCCAAATAAAGACATCTTCTATGATGTATATCTGATTAGTGCACTATGGAGAGCACACTGGGCACCAGATAAGTTATTTCATATTTTCCTAAGCATTTCAGTATTTTCACAATGTTCTGTTTTCTAGAGAGATAATATAGTTGGTCCTCATTATCTGTGATGAAACCATTCCAGGATCCCCTGCAAATTACAAAATCTGTGAGTAATTAAACTCACAAAGGGGGGGGGGGGTGCAATTCCGAGAAACCCAAAGTGTCTTTCAGAAGCCTCTGGGATGCCTTCTGTGGCCCTCCTTCCATGGATTCGGAACCACGGGTTCGGAAGAAGGCAGGATATAAATCTAATAAATAAGTATAAGGAATTATACCAGAAAAGATTACTGTGCAGACTAGTGTTACACCAGAGCTTACTGCCAAGAGAACTGCATCAAAATTAGTAACATAAGAATGGTGAAATGTCAATTTCAGTAGCAAGGAGACAAGGCATGGGATAGAGATAAAAACGTTTTGGTTCCCTAGTTTCATTTCTTCTACTACTGACACTGCACTGTTGGTATAAGAAGCATTTCATTTAAATCAATCTTATCACACGATCAAATGTCTTTACTGTATCTTACAACTAGCAAGTACAGAGAGATTGCCTTTCTGATTCAGACTAAAGGTCCATCTCGTCCAGCATCCAGTGTCTAGTACAGTGGACCCACACTTTACGATGTTAATCTGTTACGGAAACACTACTGTATTGTGAAAATAATGTAATGTGAACCCAAAGCCGCACTGTTTTTTGGTAATTTGTTCCAAGACCTCCAAAGTTGCTGCCACAGAGCTAAGTTATCTCTCTCTAAAAGATTTAAAAAGGTGCCTATTGTGCTCCTCAGAGGCCATGGTTATCAGTTTACACAATGTCGTAATTATAAAGCACACAAATTACAAGGCTGTATCCTTCCCTCCATATACACAGCCAGGATGTTAAAAACACTGCTATTGGCTGAGATGCTACCTAATGCTTGTATTCACGTCGCTGAGCGGCTTATCTATCACACACAAAGTCCTGTTGGTGGCAATCATGAGCTCATCATAAAGTGAACCTCTTTTACTACCGAGGGTCCATTGTAAAGTGAACCCACTGTAAAGTGAAGGTCCACTGTAGTGGCCAGCCAGATGTACTTGGGAAGTTCACAAGCAGAGCATGGTTACAACAGACATCCCGTTTACGCTCAACATATAGAATTCAGAAGTATACTGCCTCTATATATTTAAACTCCACTGAACTATTAAGAGAAACATGCATGAAGGAAAGGTGTTTTTAAGACTGCCTAATCTAGGGGCCTTCACAGCGATATACTATGGTCATATAAACCAAGTGATATAGCACAAACGTAACACAGACAAACATGCTTATGAAATGGAACACTCTTAGAACTTGAGTAATTGTAGTATATAGGTATATGCTAGTGTCTGCTTCCGGATGTGCCCCACCATCTCAGGGACTCCAGCACACATCCCAACCCTGGTAGGGGAGCAACCACTGGCACATGTGGCATGGCTGTCTGTTCGGTCCTCCCACTGTCCCCTGGGTCATCATGGCACAGGGTTGGCTGGTCCTCACAAGGTAAGTGCCTCCCTACTCTGGGGTGATGCTGGTCCTTTAACCCCACGGCTAGATGAGGTGGAGCCGAGGGTGGGGGTGAGAGAGACACACACAGAGACAGAAGGGGAGGGTCCAGAGCTTCATAAGGCACTCAGGTCCTGTGATGAGAGGGCTCTGGCTACCCAAGGTCTGCTCTGTCTGCTCCCCTGGGACTGGGGCAGGCCCAGGGAAGGACCTAGGACATGGGTCTCTAAACTGGATCCGGTGCACAAAAAACAGCATCCAGGCGTGGCAGTGCCAGAACCTTACCATTTTGCCTTGCAGCCTCCTATCTTTGCATTTGATCTTCGCAGAAATTCACGCCGGGCAGCCACTTCCACTGCACGTCGCCCCAGACGGCTCTGTGCCCCGATTTCCGGGGGAATCGGCTGCCCAGCGTGAGTTTCTGCAAAGACTGGATGTGAAGATAGGAGGCAACAGTAAGGCTCTGCCACTGCCGCGCCTGGACACCATTTTTTGGCGTACCGGATCCGGTTTAGAGGCTCATGTCCTAGCTCCTTTCCCTGGGCTTGCCCCATCACTGCACTCGGATGTCGTTTTCAGACAGCAGGCCATGGTTTGGAGACCACTGAGCTAGGAGAAAGGTGGAGAACGGAGAAGGGTGAAGCAACCCCCTCCCCACCAAGGCCTGGTTGGGGAACCCCAATTGTTGGGCCATCAACCCCCCTTGTTTCTAACCCCTCTTTCCCTGAGGCAAAGAAGAACTCAAGACACCCAGTGGAGCACGCCCCTCTCCCAGCAACACTGCTGGGGGCGGAGGATGGAGAAACTTACAAACCAGCATGTCACCTTTAAAGTATCCATCAGTCCAGCCCAAGTGATGAGACTCCATTTTTAAATCACCATTTGCATTGTAGGTTAATAACTTCTCAGAACATGGACATAGATTTCTAAGGAGTTCACCCCCCTGAAGCCACTTAACATACACTAACGAAACACTTTGGGGAGCAAATCAGAGTAGCATGTAGACATTTTTAACCTCAATGCACAACAAGTACTTACCAGTTTGTTTTCTTGCATGTATATTCTTTGCAACTTCAGACATCCTTTAGCTATATTGAGCATTCCTTCATCTGATATCTTGTAACATTGCCCAAAATGAATATCCTTCAATTCTCTGCACTCTGAGCCCAGCTGCAAATGAAATTAACATATGCATAAAAATCAAGTCTTAACTATGAAGACAGTAAAGAGATAATGTTACTCCCAGAACATGAAATTGAAATTGCATGGCAGTGTAGATTTCAGCAGTTCAAGCTACCTACAATTTCTGCCATAGTAAGTAAAACAGTCTTATTAGATGTGGCCACATCTTTAGCATTTATAAATTCAAACCATATATAAAGTTATACCATTTATAAATTAGAAACCACCAGCTCCCCATTCCAATTACTGATCCCCAAGTCAGTAAAGGCACTTGCCTTTGGAAGCTGAGACACAAGTTTTAAGCTGGAGACTTTGTTCTTACAACAATGCAATTGCCAATTGATTTTAACAGGCTGGTGCCAAGAAAACCACTGAGGACAAATTGGGGGGTTTAAAAAGGTAGCAGTTGAAAACAGCAGCATACTTATTGCAGCCCAAGTGCCTGGTATACAATTATTAGCAAATACAACCACTTTGAGTTAACTGTGACAGCTGCAGAGAAATGGATGAGAAATACACTGACTTTCCAGTGTCCTAGTCTAGTTTACCAGAAAAGAATTTGTTAAAACATACAACTACTTAGAAAGCAGAACATTTATATGCCACCCTTAATGCATAATATGATTAAAACAGAATACCTGGCACTTGCTCCCCACCCCATTCACCCACTCCTTGTTAAATAACAGATAGGAAGGTTATAAACAATGAAGAATTACCCACTTGCTAACAGCTATGTCATGGCACATTCAGATATTTTAATTATCAAGCAGAAGGGTAAGACAAAATAAGTAGAGTAGCTGGGAGAGACACAGGAATCTGTTTAGCACAGGCAAAATATTCACAGGGGACACAATAAAGAACTAATAGCCAAAAAGCCAGAGGGACAAAAATCTCATTTCGAATTCAGGGAAAGGAGACCATGAACTACTGAATGGAAAGGTGGCACAAAGCAGTGTAGAGGCACTCTGAATTCCACATTAAGATTCAAAATGACCTTCCAAATCTATAGGTCTGTAACGAGCATGTATGAACAAAAACCTGGAAAGTCATTTTTTTAGATGCAGCAGCACAAGGAGGAGTGGGTACCATGGGGTGCTGCCCTGCAACTAAAATGGAGGTCATTACCTGCCACAAAAATCCCAAAACTGTTTGAGTGCTAGAATTTGGATCTGCCCAAGGTAAAAAGACTGATTAGTTGCACTTGAGTGTTACGTATGCAGAGCTAAGCAACTGTGGGCACAGTCAGGGGTCTCTCATGCCACACCCCCCAAAAAACCTGATTAATTTTCTTTTAACCCTTGGGGTGTTTGAATATTGTACATCACTTTGGGTGCCCTTTGGCAGACAAAATCTTGATAAATGTAAATAAATGTTGTTTTGAGACCAACAACCCTCCTAAACATATTAATTAAGAAGTATTCCCTCCAAGTCTAATAAATTTTACTCCCACGTAAGTGGGGAAAAGGCTGCTTCTTAAACGATTTAAAAGAATGTACTTCAGTATAATTAAAAAAAACCTTCACCAGTATTTAAAGCTTACCTGCTTAAGTCCTTCATCCGTGAGCCTATCCTGGTTGCCCACGTGCACTTTCTGCAGTTGAGGGCATTGTGAAGCCACTGCAATTATTGACGTGTCAGATAGCTGTTTACATCTGTAGGCAGTATACCTTAGAAGGCCAGGACATTTAGATGCTAGCACACATACGCCTGTATCTGATACATTACGACAATCTGAAATATTGATTTCAGTTATATTCTGGCTTCTTGATGCAATTTTTTCCAGCAACTCATCGGTGACCTGTCAAACAAAATCAAATTTGTAACATTAATATTCCCAAAGTCCATTCACATTCAAAAAAGCCTACATGAACAAAACTGAATCAAGCACATGTCAACAAGTCCTATATGCCTATGACAACTACTGAACAGCAGCTGCACAAGCAAATCTGCCAGCAATTGATAGCAAAGGTGTTGTTACGTCTCCACACTGTTCTGCCCAACCTGAATTTTAGAAGCTTCCTACCATTGATGACTCCAGGTGCAGCACTGAATTTATCTAAGAGAAATAGGACCACTCCAATAGCTCCTCTGGATTAGTTCAAACTCCCATCATCTACCCCATCTCTGACATCCACCCAGAACTGCTAACCACAGCTGCTGAGCCAATGCTTTGGACACACACAGTGGTGGCACAAAGAAATGGTAATTCCTAATTACACTGGACAACAATTTAACAAAGGTCATGCCCCCAAGATTAGTCATTTCTTATAGAGTGAGATGCTGAACACGAATATGACAATGAAAATGCAAAATTGCTACAGTTTGTGAGAAATCCGCAATAGATAGTTCCATAGATATGTACTGGTAAATGGTAAATGCCCAACAGCACTTACAACACTTATGTATGCAATGCAGACTGCTTCTCCTAAACTAGAGCAAATCAGCAGATTTTATTGTCATTTTCGTTTTCAGCACATTGAAATTAGTGAAGATTAGCTATTTTCATTTCAGAGGCAAATAGTGTGTTGTCCAGTGTTATATAGTTGGCCCTTTGTATTCACGGGGGTTCGGTTCCTGAACCCCCAGCGAATTAAAAAACGTGTTAAAAGAAATCTGCCATGTGGGAGGGGGAGGCGGGGGGCGGGTGCAGAGTCACAGTACCTTAATTTAGCAGCACACCAGCCTGCCACCACTCCTGGGCACCCGCGTTGATTCCCATTGCTTCAAAGTGCTGTAAATAGTTGTAAAAAAAACCAATTCACAGCAACTTCCAGTTTCACGTCGCAACCAGAAGTTGCTGTGAATCGGGTTTTTTAAAACTATTTACAGCACTTTGAAGCAATGGGAAGCCACGCGCAAGTCCAGGAGCGGGCTGGCACCAGTGCTAAATTAAGGTACTGTGACTTCTGCACCAGCCCGCAGTCACCTTTTTCCCCCGGGTAGCCACCCGTGATGAGGCAAATCCACAGGTAGCTAATCCACGAAAAAAGCGCCGACTGTACATGTTAATAGCCCTGTGCTCATAGAATCAGGTTCCAAGTTGTATTAGTCTGACAGAATGCCACACAGGTTATGTAATAATATAATCCCCCTTCGTATAATATACAGATATTAAATCTTGAGTCTACAACAGTGTTTCCCAAACATTTTCAATTTGCAGCTCCCTTGACCACTGGCTCCCCATTACATTAGGTTGATACCTGCCAATTGGCATTGCACTGTTTTCCAAGAGGATTCTCTGGCACTCTGCAGCTCCCCTGGGAGTGCGCCTCCTAGTTTGGGAACCACTGGTCTACAAGAAAATGGCAGTATACAAATCACAAGGGACCTATTCACCCGTATTATGAATTAACTGTGAATTGTGACATATATAACTCATATACATTAGCTATATACTTACGTGGAGGAGGAGTTGTCATAAAGATCTCAAGTAGCAGCGCTGGGAAAGACCTCTGCCCAAGACACTTGAGAGCTGCTGGTAGTCCGAGTACCAAGTACTGGGCTAGATGGACCAATCATCTATCTATGTACTAGGCAGCATCATGTATCCAACACACCTTTTTAAAAAGGTTCTAACGTCTTGATGCTACAATGAACTCTGGTCTAAAACCAAACATTTAAGAATATTCTTATCCCATTTCCTGTATGAAAACTCAGCAGAATGAAAGTGACCACAGAATCACTTTCACCAGAAGGCAAATAGTTTTGAATCATTTAATGGCACTCCTTTCGTATAGCTTCCTTCATACCTGCTGACGACTACTGAGATCCAATTGCTTCCAAAACTGGAAATCTAAACAGAGGTCGCGCCAATATTTACAAACCAATGATGCTGAAAGACATCTTTCATTCAAGGACAAGTTGGAAAAAATCTATGAAAAGGAAAAAATAGTTGAAGTTAGTTACCTCCTGCCAAAGACACATCTTTTCATGTTGAAAAGATGTTTCAAAGACACATATAATCTTGACATTTTTTATGTAAGGTTTTTATTATTCTTGTACATTTTAGACAGCCATCTTTGTTTTTTAGTTTTTTTAAAAAAAGCAGGTCCTGCAAGTTGCACATCGCTTCCAGCCATTCCACTGATTTTCAACATTCCATCAAATATTACCCATTGTAAGGATCATTTAACTTGCATAGCTAGACAGACAAGCTATGTATTGGCTAACTTGCTAATCCTATGCAGATGAGCAGCTGAATCCTGAGCGAGCAGCTTAAGATTCTGGACAGCAACTAGCTGTTCTGGAGGGCATTTCTGAAAAGAGTGATAGGCCAATAACATTACCCACTCCAGTTCAGCTGCCATATACACCATGTTCATCTCCTCTCATTTTCCTCTAGATCAGCAAATACAGTTTAGCAGTATTCTTTAGAAGGCCAGGCTACCTTAGAGGCTTTCCTTGTACCCAATTCCTTCAAAAGATAAATCTCTCTGAGCTTTTTCACCAATTTCCAAGCTGGGTGCCAGTAAATACAGTATATAACTACAGAACGGGCAAGACAGAGACAGAGACAGGCCTGGTTCAGATATCACACAGAACCATGATTTAATCCTGCCTCAGTCCCAATTTCTTATCCAGACTTGTTCCTAAAACTATTTCCTAAACTATTCTCTAAAGCCAGGATTTTCCAGGTTCATTTAGCCCTTTAACCATTGCTTACTTGTGGAGTGACTAATTGTGTTCAGGAAAATCAAGACTGAGGTAGGGGTAACAACTATTCTCAAGTAACTGATGTGACTGAATTCGACATGCTCTTACACCTTTTCAAGACAAATTCTCACCTTGCTTTCAAGCAGAGACTGAGCTGCAAATAAAGATTTATCTGGTTTAAATCTCACCTTTGCCATGAATTTGCCTAGTGATATGAAGCAAGCCACTCCCTCTCAACCTGAACTTCCCAGCTGCAAAGTGGGAACACCACCACTCACCTTACAGAGTTGTTCTAGGAATTACATCCAGATAATACATGTAAAGCACCACAAACATGTCAAATGTTATTCTCACAGACTCGCCTTTTAACCCTGACAGGGCAAAACCTACGACCTCTGTCCAGGAGAACCATAGGGCTCGACAAGCAAGTTTTCCTTGCCTCAGTTGGTGCCCTCTACAGGCCGGTTAGCCGCCAGCAAAGCAGACTCTCCGCCGTGGCCAAACCCACCTTGAGAAGGATGGAGGGCGGCAGCTGGTTGATGTCCGGCGAAGGGGGCTGCGGCTCTCGGCAGCAGTCGCCGGGATTCTCGGGGGGCTCCTCACAGTCCGGCTCGCGGGGCTCCTGCTTCTCCCTGCCACCGAGCTCGGGTTGCTGCTGCTGCTGCGAGGGAGAGCCTGGAGGCGCCGGCGCTTTCCCGTCCTCTCCAGAGTAGTCTTTCGGCGAGGCTTCTCGGGCACAGTCCGAGGCGCATGGCAAGGGACAGAAGTGCTGCTCGGGCAACGAACTCGGTTGGCGGGCGGCGGCCTCGGGCGGAGGCGACGGACTCCCGACCCCCACCGCGGTCCCCGTGCCGGTGGCGCAGCGGGGCTGCTTGCAGGGAGGGCAGGCGGGCAAGCCGACCCCTTTGCGCTTGCACACCATCTCCGGGGGCGCCTCGCCGCCCTGCAGCGCCCGCCCCAAGAAGCCCCGGCGCGCGGAGGAAGAGACGAAGAACAGGCCGGACAGCAGCAAGCGCCGGCAGCGGCTGCCCCGCGTTGCCCAAGTAGCCAAGGGCGACAGGCGCAGAAGGCGGCGGGCGGCGCGCTCCTCGGGGGCCCGCAGAGCCGCGCGAAGAAGCGGCGAGTCCCGCTGGGAAGGCGTCTCTGGCGGCGGCGGTTGAGGCTCCTCCGCGGCAGGTGGGCTGGCGCTGTGGACCAGGAAACAGAGCATGCAGGGCCCGCGCAGAAAGCAACTCCGGCTCCGCGGCGGCACCTTCCCCCTCAAGGGGTGACCACCGTGGTGGTGGCGGCGGTGGTGGCGGCGGCGGCTCCTCTCCGCGTTCAAGCTACTTCCCTTCCGCGACAGAAAGTGGCCCATATAGGAAGCGGAGCCGCCGCCGCTGCCTTCTTAGCCGGAGCTTCACGCCGTGGCGGTGGCCACCTTCTTGTCAGCTGCGCCCTACAAACCTCATAATTCTTCGCGCACCTCACCACTCGCAACGGCGGACCGGCAAAACTCGGGGGCCGGCAGCCGCCACAACAACACGGCTGGTTCCGGGACGTTGAAGGCAAAACTTCCGTTCCAGCCCTCTCTGGGGAAGGGAATCTAAACAACCAAACGAGAGTCCTACTCACTTCCGGTTCCCATGAGACTGTGACGTCCATGTGCGGGGCAGATGTGGGGGAAGATGAATGTAGGAATTCATGGAAATGTGTAAAAACCACCGGGCAGAGTGTGAGAGAGGAGCCATTTCATGGCAAAGCTCTTGAAATACGGTTTGCCCTGCGGGGGAAGAAAAAGCAGAAACGTTCAGTGACTCGCTGGAGAAGCCTATATTAGCATAATGGGAAGGGACGTGCGTGTTTCAAAAGAAAATGGCAAGGAACAAGTTAAAAAGTGGTGTTCCTCCATGTATAATTTTTTAGGTTCGTGAATAAGTGGAAGCACGCACGTGTCGTTTTTAACTCTATGTAGCTTGGTTTCTAACAAGTTCAGAGTACGTTATGGTAATGCAAAGTACTGTAACAAAAGAGTGCAGTATGTACTTTTTGTTTGCTTTTTTAAAGCCTAGATGACATATACATTCACAAGGCAAAGCCAATAGCTACAGCTCTATGTGTTGTTGAAGGAACCGTCATAACAATTAAAAACACAAGAGCCCTTCAAAATAGCCTCTTTTGTGGGTGGAAGGCATGATTATTTTAAATTTAATCTTCAACGAAAGAGATATTCTATTCTTACTTGCTTTGTTTTTGAGGCTGTTGCATTGGCTCCTATGCATTTAAACTGATCTTGCCCCACATATGGAGAATACTACGAACTGCAATCGAGAACCGGATGTCTGGGTAGCGAACTATTCAGACTTGATTCTTCGCAAACTGCTGCCGGAGCAACCTGATAAGAGGTTCTATCTCTGCTGCCTCGATGCAATGCTGCCCCATTGCGGCGTGGCGGAGCGACTGTGCCTATCCTACCAGAGAGCCTTGCCTGAGGCGAAGAGAGATGGGCCTCTCTAGATAATATTTGTTTGGATGTAAAAAAAAACAACCTATAGAAGCTGGAAGCAGTCGCGTCGCGACGACGCGCGTCACCCCAGAGCGGGGGCGCGCGTCGCCCTTAAGCCGGAGACAGACCAAGCCCGTGGTCCGGGCGGTGCGTGCGTTGCTCCGGCTGCGTTGCCGCACCGGACGCACGCTAGGGGGCTGGAAGGGACATTACTATGTCCCACCAGATCGCAGCCGCAGCGAGGATCGAGCAGCAAGCGAGTGAGGCCGGATTCACATATGTCCCCGTCCGCCGTATGCGCTGATCAGGCGCTTGGAGCAGGGGGAGCGTCGCTTTGCTTGTCGTCCCTCCTGCTGTCCCGCCCTCTTAAGAGAGCGCAGCTGTGATTGGGTAAACACAGCCGCGCTCTGATTGGCCGAAGTCTTGTGAACTCTTGTGAACTTCTGACATTTTTCAGAATCTGAAATATTTTTCTGTGCGTCAGGCTTGCTCTCTACTCCTCCTGTGTTTGCCTGTACAGTGTGCAAGGGGTTGCAAGGGGTTTCCCTCTCTGACGAACCTGTGTGTACCAGGGGTTGCAAGGGGTTTCCTTGCAAGGGGTTTCCATCTCTGGACTTGTAACATTCGCGGTGATTGGAGCAACTTGTGATTGGCATGCAACCACTCTCCCCCCCCTCTCGCGCGATTGGTGGCTGTTGTTGCGCTTTGAACCCGCCCACAAGCTCCACGAGACACGCTTTGCCAAAGTTGAACCGAGCCATCTCCAGCGATTCTAGCGTTGGTGCCCCGTAATGGTGTCCTTTTACATCATGAATATGTAAATACAGGGCAGAGCGGGTCCGTTAAGCGCACAGCAGGGACAATGCTGTCATATGTGAATCAGGCTTGAGGGAGAGGGGGGGAGAGAAGGGGGAACTTCCCCCTTCTCTCCCCCTTCTCTCCCCCCCTCTCTTTCGCTCACTCGCTGCTCGATCCTCGCTGCGGATCTCCCCTCAGGGAAGAGAAGAGGTCAGGACTATTGGGGACTGCACAAAAGAGAAACGCTTGTGTGTGTGTGTGTGGTTACTAAAGCCACAATATAAATGGCAGTAACTATCGCAACTTGCGATAGTTACTGCCATTTATATTGTAGCTTTACACACACACACAAGTACAGATGAGTTTCTCTCGGCAACTAGCGAGGGGGAGAGGGGACCTGCAGGGGGGAATCAGCAAATGACAAGACGCTCGAAGGTTTGACAGGCGCGCTCGCTCGTAGTTACCCCAAGCGAGGAGAAAAATGGCTGCTTTATGAAAACATTCTGCCCCTCTTTCTCTTTGATTGACTTTTGCTTCCTTTCCTTTGATTGGCTCTGGCCGCTCTGTGTCCCGCCTCCAGGGGGCTGGGACACGGACGGAACGGGACAAACGTTGCCAGAGCTGGGCTTGGGGCAGCTGAAGCGTTTACGCGCCCGTGGCTGACGACATCTGACGGCGGCTGCCAGGAGCAGAAACGGAGCCATGTCACACTGACCAAACGCGCCCGCAGCACGGACGCACCCCCGTGCCGCACGGAGCACGGGCTTGGTCTGTCTCCGGCTTTAAGGGGGAGGCTCCGCCCCCGTGCGTGACGTCACGCGCAGGAGCAGAGCGCCCTCCATTTTCGGCTCATTTTGGAGCCACACGGGGGAGGACGGACGGGCCCACCACCAGCTCTAAACTGTAAGTGGGGGGTGATCGTATGTCACCCCTAGACGCGCGACGCCCCCCGGCGGCCCGCTTCCCCCCCCCGTCGACGCCAGTGGCTGGAAGGCACTGTATAGGCAACTGTCAAACACCCAGCAATAATACATCTAAAAATAACTCCCTGGAAATCGCATGTGCATATCACGTTTGCCCCTGCCCCATAATTTGTTTTTCGTACGTAATCAGAGACATTACTTCTTTTTACACCCAAATGCACCGTGACAACGCTGGAAAACACATGTCCGTAACTATCCCATTTTCCCATCCTCAGCTGCACAAACCGGCACAGAACTAGGAACGTTTAAAGTGGGCAAACTAGGTGCTGGATTGTGGCTGCTGCTGTATAATATTTACAACATACAAATGTAACGTTGCCTTGCCTTGTGCCGACTGCAGTACCCACACAACTACGGTATATAGATCGATTATTCTCGTGATCTCAGAATGATGGAACAGAAATTCAGCTGTAACCTCTCTCTCTCTCTCTAAAGCTGCAATCCTCCTAAATGCATTTACCCGGGAGTAAGTGAACACTATGGCACTTACTTCTGAGTAGACATGCATTGATTTGCGCGGTAAGTCCTTGCAGTTTGAGCTCATGGGAAGACCCAAGAGCCACAAATTGCAGTATATCTTCAGATATGATTCTTCGTTCCCAGTGTCATCCTGAGTTTTTATTAACTTGAATGCTTGTTGCTTTGTGATTTTGTCATTGAAGGTATTTACCTGCCTAAGGTATTTACCTACTTTTGGATCCCCCCCCCCCCCCCGCGCGTGGACCGCTAAAGTTATCTGCAAGTTCAGTGAAGTTCCTTGTGAGGATGTCAAATACAAGACTATGACTTGTAAATTTTCCGCTTTGTCAGTAGATGGCAGAATCGGTTTAGGTAAAGTGAAAGAAATGGGATGGATGGAAACAAATCAAGCAGCAGTCAACTAAACAGTCTTTGGTTATTACATTTTTATTGAAGCAGCAACTTGTAACTGTGCAATAATTATTGAATATGTAAGACAAGGGTCCCCTGACAAGCCACATCTGTGCCAACAACACATTTTGACCGGCCTGCTGAGTCCAATGACATTAAAATTAAATGCAGCCTGTCCGACTACTCCTTCTTGCCCCCCCCTGCCCACCACCACACACCTCCTTCCTCCTGCTGGATGAAGTGAATGCTGGGCTGGGTCACTGAGAGCTTAGCTGACAGAAAAACAGCAAGCAGTCTTGCAGCTGCAAATATTTAGCAAATATCTCTTCCTCTTGTGAACATTCTTAGACTTATGTACAAAATGTATATATTATTTTCTATAATTTACCTGCTCTGGCCTACCATAGATGTGAGACTAACAGCACAATCCTATGCATGTCTACTCAGAAGTAAATGTCATTGAGTTCAATAGGACTCACTCCCAGGTAAGTGTAGATAGGATTGCAGCCTAACTGATGTGATCCTGGCAGCTGAAAGTTTGGGGACACCCCCCCCCCCCGCTATAAGATGTGGCTGAAGTTCATGCACTACAATCAAAGGCTGAGTAACATTCTCCGACTGAGCATATCCACCCACCCTAATACACTGGCAGCCCAATCCTGCCTAAAGATCCACCGGGCGGCCAAGGCCACCCGCTGGATCCCATGCTCCGCCGTGGGCAGCCTCCCGCCCGGCGGAAAGTGTCCTCGGGGAAGGGGACGCTCGTCCCCTTCCCCAAGTGTAAAGAGCACTGGAGCTGATCGGCCTCCTCAGAATTCCGCCAGCTATTTTGCTGGTGGAAGTCGGCGGCCCAGTTGCACGGCGGGGGACAGGATTCAGCCGAAGCCGTCCCCCACCCCCTCCCAGAGCGGCTGGGCCTATGGCCACCCTCCGTTTGCCCCTGAACCGCCCACCCGCCTGTTGGATCCTTACCTGGGTCCGGTGGTGGTCCTCCGGGCGCTCGGGCGGCGGAGCAGGAGAGGCCGGACTTGCCTCGGCCTTCCCCACTCATGAGTCATCGGAAAAGTGCCTTACAGCACTTTTACGATGGCTTCAGCCAGCGGACCACTCAGTCCGCCGGCAGCCCCAGCGCTAGGATTGCACTATGTATTTGGTTTAGCAATATATGCATGTGCAACAGCACATTCTTTCTCTGTTTACTCTTGCATCCATGTCCTTCTCTTTCCTCTTTTGTCTCCCTTTCTGCTTCGGAAGCTTTTCAGGGTGATGTCCTCTCACATACTGTCAATTGTATGCATGGATGGCCCATTCTCCCTTGCTGCCCCTTATGCATGGAATTGCCTCTCAGAACTCCTGCATGAATTTCCCTTCAGATCCTTCTTCAAGAAGACCCACACTTTCTGAGAAGTCTTTGGTACTTCACTGAAGTTACAGGAACTAAGCCCAAGTCTATATAACTGAAATAATGACATATTCTTTCGATTAGAACAGAAGCTTTCATGGCCAGCGATTATCCTACTTGTTCCTGGTAGTACGGGTAGTGATGCCATGTCCATAACAGAGAAGCCTGGGTAGAAATAGTTTCCTGCGCCGATCGTGGCTGCCAGCATTTGGAGACTCGCAATCGGCGCAGGAAACTATTTCAATCCAGGTTTCTCTGTTATGGACATGGCATTATTACCCGTACTACCAGGAACAAGTAGGACATATTCTTTCGTTTACTTCTTACCACATTGCCCTCTTGTTCCTCTATCATCTCCCTTGTGTCAATATCTAAATTGTAAACTCTTCAGGGCAGAGACCTGTCCTCTCAGACTGCAATCCTATAACACTTTTCTGGAAGTAAGCTCCATTGAATACAGTGGGACTTACTTCTGAGTAGACATGCATATAATTGTGCTGTGAGTCTTTTAAAACACTAAATACATGAATGGTGTAATATAAATAATTATAATAACGTATACACACAATATATGTGTGTATATATTGGGCAGGACGTCTGGCTCAGGACGTAGAGCGTTCGTCTCATAAATCTGCCTGAAGATCTGAAGGACAGCAGTTCAAGACGGCCGGAAGTCTGTTGGAGAGCTGCTGGCACGCCGAGCTGATAGCTGCAGAGTCTTTGTGGGGGAGTGAAGCTGCAGCTGCAACGCTTGAGTGACAATCAAGGTTGCCTGTGTTATCTGAAGCTGAAGCATGCTGAGGCAAACGCCAGAGAGAGAGAGCTGGACTGTGAAAGCAACATCTCGAATGAAGGGTTCTATGGAAGACTAGAACGTTATTATATTGTAAAAATCCCTTGGGGTTTAGAACAGCCTGCCCATGTACACCGCCTTGAATTAAAGTCAGAGGAGAAATCCAATGACCAGAAAGGCGGTATATAAATACTGTATATTATTATTATTATTATTATTATTATTATTATTATTAGTGTGTGTGTGTGTGTGTGTGTGTGTGTGTGTGTGTGTGTGTGTGTGTGTGTGTGATGCACAATCAAAACCAGAGAGAGAGAGAGAGAGAGAGAGAGAGAGAGAGAGAGAACATGGTTCCGTAAATTAGATTATCCTTGGGGTACTCCAGTTTTCATGGTCGCAAGTTGTAGAGTACGAAGTATTTAAGGGGTTTAAAACCAATCTTTTGTCCAACAGCCAATCTTTTGTCCAACAAAGAAAATCTCGCTATGCTTGATATCTGTGAAGGAAAAAAGACCTCCCTTGTCCTCTCCTGGAGTCTACCGTATTCCTTGTACATGTGGTAGGGTCTATGTAGGGATGACAAAGAGACATATTGCAACCAGATTGTCAGAACATGAAGGTCATTGCAGATTACTACAGCCAGAAAATTCCGCTGTAGCAGAACATGCGTTAACAACAGGACACAAGATTTTGTTTAATCAGACACAGTCTTTGTCAAATCTCAATTCATGCCATCCAAGACTGAATATGGAGGCAACAGAAATCTTCAAGCATCACCACAATCTGAACAGGAAGGAGGAGATAAGTATTAATGCCTCTTGGACTCCAGTGTTGAGGAACTGTAAGATCAAGCCACTTTTACTGCCTAGTAGTGAAAATGTGGTCCCTTTAAGAGACTTTGCTGAAGCAGTGAGCACAGCAGACTATTAAGACTATTTAGAGAGAGGGAATTGAGCCTTTTCTTCTTTTATTTTTTACCATGGTTTTAAACCCCTTAAATAATTCATACTCTATGAGATTATCCTTGTTTAATTTCTTTTCAATTTGTGGAGATGCCCTCAAGGGGGCAGCAGTACATCTGGGAAATGAGGTGCAAGATAATACAGCTGCTCCTTCCTATTGTATTATATTGTGACACCCGAGTGACAGCCTTGTCAGTTTGCAAGCAGGAGGGTTGGAGGAGCGGAGGTGGTGAAGCATGTTTTGATACATTTCTGACCTGCCCTGATTTTTCACACTGTCACTGTCTGCTAAACAGGTGCTAATTGAGACTGACGTGAGGCCACCGGCATTTTTGCAGTTATTTCCAAACATCTCATTTTCTAGGTGTCTGCTGTCTCAGTGTTCTTTAGTAACATCTTATTTCCAAGTTAGAGCTCTTCCACAAATAAAATGACGATCACTTTTGCCACAAGTATGTTGGAGTTACACCAGTGTTTTCCACAGCAAACACCCAGAGAGAACTGGGTGGTTTCTTCACACACCCAGATGGTGGTGGTGGTTTAATTGTTGTGCTTTTTTTACAACATTGTGTATGGCAGTGTGATCCCACCTTTTGGTTTCCTACACAGTTAAACAGTAAATGAGAACAATAATGATAACCAGACAATTTGTATATACTTTCAAATTCATAATTATTTTTTCTAGAAGATGGCTCAAACGTACTGTACATACCCGTGTATAAGTCGATCGTATGGATAATTCAAGGGAATGTTTTAAGTAAAAAATCATGGACTTTGCTATGATCCATGGATACGTCGAGATTAAACTTAGGGGTGTATGAAATTCTTTGAAAACTACTTACAAGTAATTGTTCTGAGGCAGCAATAGAAATTCCCCAAACAGGAAGAAAGAAGGGTGAAGGAGCTTATGGGAGTTGTAGGCTTTGTTAGGAGAATAGTACTTCCATAGCAGTAGCCCTCACAAAGACTACAACTCACACACAGCCCAATCCTCACATTAAACTCCGGTGCAGGAAAGAGCATTCTGGCGCTGGGAGAAGTCGCAAATGTGCCATAAAGCACGTTTGCGACTACTCTAGAGCAGGGAAGGCCGGCGCAGAGGCTGGCCTCCCCTGCTCTGACGATGGAGCTCCTGCCAGTCGCTGGACCCAGGTAAGACAGGATCCGGAGGGCGGGCGGCCATTGGCCCAGGCGGCCCAGGAGGGGGTAGGGGACGGCCTTTGGCCATATCCTGACCCCCGCTGGGCATCGGGGACTTTACATGGCCTCCTCTTACTTTCACCAGTAAAATTGCTGGCGGAAATCTGAGGAGGCCGATAGGGCCTGGCCCTGGTTACACTCGGGGAAGGGGACAAGCGTCCCCTTCCTTGAGTAGACCTTCCTCTCGGCAGCCACACTGGCTGCCAGTGCACAGGATCCGGCGGGCGGCCATGGTCATACCTAGTCTGTTCTTAGAAGCCCCATGTATAAGTTGACCCAGGTTTTCAGGGTTAATTTAAAGGCATACATTTTTTTTACTTATACACTAGTACAGTGTTTCCCAAACTGTGCATCGTGACACCTTAGGGTGTTGTGGCACAGTCACAGGGGCATTGTGAGATGTCCCCGGTAGCTCCTCCTACCTGTTCTCCTGGGCACCGCCATCTTGGATCTCACAAAATCTCACAAGATCCAAGATGACGGCACCCAGGAGAACAGGTAGGAGGAGCTACCAGAGGCATCGTGAGCCAGGAAGAAGAGACTGCGCGGTGTTGCGAGCCAGATACGTTTGGGAACCACTGCACTAGTATATACAGGTGGGCCCCCATATCCGCTGGGGATATGTTCCAGGCCCCTCCGTGGATACTTGAAACTGTGGATAAGCGAACACCCCCTCTATGGTTTCCTGAGGGCCACCCCCTGCCTCCCCTGCAGGCAGGCATGCTTGCCCCCACCAGCTGTTATTTTTCTTTCAGCAAGCTTTGTTTCTTCCTTAAAACAAACAGAGAAGCAGACTCCATTGCAGGCAAGTAGAACGAGACTAAGTCCTAGAGAGGCTCTGCAAGGTTTCTGTTAACCTTGCAGAGCCTCTCTAGTACTTAGTCTCGTTCTACTTGCCTGTAATAAGCAGCCAGAGGCTGCTTCTCTTGTTTCTTTAAGGAAGAAACGAAGCTTACTGGGGAAAAAAATAAAAGCCTGGGGGGGTCCCCACGATCCGTGGATAACTGAAACCGTGGATAGCGAATCAGTGGATATGGGGGACCCACCTGTACTGTAATTTCAGTTAAAAAAATCAGATACAAAAATTGCTTAGGATCACTTGAAATCAGAGGATTGTTTCCTCAGAAATGGTTCCATAAATTGTCTCACAGTTCTCCTGGTTTTAGACAAATCTCAGATAGTGTCAAGATGTGGGTTCCTGATGCTGTCATCTCCTCTTTATTACATAAGACCTGGCCCGAGGCATCCTGGTGCCCAAGACAGCATGCCAAATGCTACCGCCTCTTACCCAATGATGTGCCAGCCTCTGCTCTTCCCACTCCCCAGTGTTCTAGCTCAGCACTCACTCACTCACTCTCTCTCTCTCTCTCTCTCTCTCTCTCTCTCTCTCTCTCTCTCTCTCTCTCTTCCTTTTCCAATCCAGGGCACGAAAGGAGAAGGAAGAGCAGTGAAGGACAGAGATGAACATCCCTACCAATCTGCTGCCTGGAGGACTGCTTCAGTTGGCCTCATAGATCCTGAATCGCAATGTCCTGAAATAACACATTTGCGGGCATATCAATAATGGACTGATACTCTGGCTGGCTCTTACATCCTTGGAGATGAGTCTACTGCTTCAGGACTTCTGGCTTTCCAGAGCCTTTTCTGCCTTATATGGTAGCAGCCCATATGCAGCTTTCCAGCCCCCTACTATACAAGCTTGAGGGCTCTGAGATTTCCAGCCCTAAAGGGGTTGGGGTTCAGTCATGCTGTAGAACGCAGGATGTGTATGTCTAGAAGTGGGTATCCCTGCAGCCAGTCTCGGCTACCTTACCTACCAGATCAAATTTTAAAATTATTTTTTTAAATTAATAACTGCATATGATAGTCTCTCAGTAGTCTGCTTTATGTTGGCACTTAAAGGATTGACAGCACAATCCTAACCAACTTTCCAGTGCCGGTGCAGTTGCAGTGCAGCCCCAAGATAAGGGAACAAATGTTCCCTCACCTTGAAGAGGCCTCCATGACTGTCTCTGCTGCACTGCAAAATGCAGTGTGCACCCTGTTGGCACGGCTACACCGGTGCTGGAAAGTTGGTTAGGATTGCGCTGGGAATGCCTTCCAAAATTGCCTTCCATGGTGTTTCCAGGTCATGAGTTCTCTTTGAATGGAAACCATTGTGGCACCATTTCTGTGGTGGCGCTTGGGAGAGGCAATTGTTCAGTTTGACATGAACATTGCTACTGAGGTTGCTTGTTATATCACGCCAGGACTGTTGGTTTATTCAATCAAGCTAAGCCACAGTGAGTAATTACAGCTCCTGGAGTGCCTCCTATCCAAAGGAGGATCAATCAAGCTCAGTCAAAGATTTGCTGAAGGGAAACTCTGGGAGAAATATGACATTAGTAAACT
The DNA here is from genome assembly GCA_026170595.1 of Plestiodon gilberti rubricaudatus. Classification (NCBI taxonomy): domain Eukaryota; kingdom Metazoa; phylum Chordata; class Lepidosauria; order Squamata; family Scincidae; genus Plestiodon; species Plestiodon gilberti. The sequence goes on from JANXHW010000002.1 coordinate 48,430,659, forward strand.
TTTAGAATTCCTTCCACTTCATTTCATTTTTATGGTGCAGAATCTGGGTGAATTCAGGCTGCAAAACAAGAAGCCCTTTTTCTTGGAAGTCGAGTGACAAAGTTTAAAAGGCCAAATGATGACAACCCCTCATATTCACGTCACACCATTCTCAGTCCTTGCCACAACCTGAGAAAGCAGGTGAACAATCTGATCTTGTTTCCTGACGGCAACAGGCTGCAGCATACCACAAGTTAATAGTTCTTCCATACTAAATCAAAAGCTTGTTGGGAAAATGATCTCCACAAATCACTTCTTTAATAAACAGCTTATTGATTTCCCCCCCCAAAAAATCCCTGCAGTGGAACCATCACACATTCATAAAATATAAATGCAACAAACCATAACTGCCTGTTTCTGGCCCTTAAATAAACAAGTGAGATACTAAAAATGTCTGATCCACAGAATACAGTCAACATTCATTACATTATAGTGACTGAGCTGAAGAATTAAAAAAGCAAAAACAAAACAAAACAATCCACTAAAATAGCCAGCTGCATCATATTAGAATTAATATGCATAATCATGTCATGATTAGCAGCATGCTCTTCGAGACTTAGTGCCAAATGAATTGAGATGAGCCGTGTCATTGCATCCCCAACATTTGGTAAAAGTAAAGGTGACCCCTGACAAGTCCAGTCGTGTCCGACTCTAGGGTGTGGTGCTCATCCCCATTTCAAAGTCGAAGAGCCAGCGTTGTCCGAATACGCCTCTGTGGTCATGTGGCCGGCATGACTCTCCTTGCCGCAGCGCGTAGCATGCAGCTGGAACACAGAGCGCTGTTTACCTTCCCGCAAGCGGTACCTATTTATCTACTCGCATTAACATGCTTTGGAACTGCTAGGTTGGCAGGAGCTGGCCAAGCAACGAGAGCTCACCTCGTCACGGATTCGAACTGCCGACCTTTCGATCGACAGCTCATGGTTCAGCGGTTTAACCCACTGCGCCACCCGCTGGCCTATCAACTTTTGGTACTTTTTCTTAAATAGTAGCGGGAGTTGCTGATCTGGACTGCAGCATGGAGGGAGGGGGTTACCTCTCCTCCTCCATTTTCCTGGCGAAAATGCCTCCCACAAAGCAACTTGCCCAGGGAGGAAATACATAGGGGTGAATATATGAACTTCCTCTTGGAGCAAACAACAGCTTTGGGGGCGAGATATTTCCCCCATCAGAAAAATGGCACAGGTTGAGTTTTAAAAACACACAAATCCTCTCCTAAGATGCTGGCTATTTTTTTTAAGTGTAAAAAGACAAAAGTGCAATGGCACATTTCTGTCTCAGTCAGTTTGGCCCACCACAGTGTGATTTCGCGGGCAGAATGTCAGCAGATTTACCCTGGTGAGGCTTGAATTCCAGACCCCATTCATTCTGCGCCTATGAAGGTCTCTGGATGGTCTGCAGCCAGTCGCCAGCTCTCAGTCTCAGCTTGAACTATGTATTTCACAGCTTAGTTGCAAGAACTGATGGGCTGGCTGTTCAGTTCCTTCACAATTATCTATTGCTATCCTGTTAATTACTAATGCCAAATCATATTTAATTCAGAATGCTTCAACCAAAGAAGGGGCAATTAAGGGGAAATTTAGCACTAATAATCCCCCAGCTGCATTGACCTGAGAAGAAATAAAACAGGCTGAACTTGTAAACTGGAAACATTCACTTGAAAGGAACCGTTCCCCAGAAAAGCCCTAATTGTACCTTTGTGTGTCCAAAAGAGGCAAGTTGGTGCTGAAATTGTATTTTACAGCAAAAAATAAAAGTAAAAATTGCCATTAAACAAGTCTGGAAAAGCATAGAACGTGGGGGGGGGGAGGATCAAGAAGCAGAGGCGTCTTTAGGGGGGTGGGGGCCCACCGCCCCAGGCGCCAGGGTGCCAACTTACCCGGTGGTGGCAAAAATGGCGGTGGCATCAAAACGGTGCATTTTCAGCCTGGCGGCGGGTTGGGGATTGGCTCACCTGCCCGCCCGCCGGGGCCCTTTACGCTGTAAATCAAAAGGAAAAAACATCCCAGGGGGTGGGTTTTTGTGCTGAAAACAACAGCAGTGGCCCAATCGGGCTGAAGGGGGTGGGACTTGGGCAGTCACGTGGGGGTGTCACGTGAACGCCGCCCCCCTGGGGTGTATCTGGCTATGCCTCCGTCAAGAAGCTTCAGAAGGGAAAGGGGATTTAAATCCCCTTACCCTCCGTAAGCCTCCCGTTCCGCAATGGGTCTTGGACCAGCACCAGTGGTTTTGCTGGTGCATGTCCAAGGAGAGAAAAAGAGTGGGGAGGCTGCAAAAAGAGGGGACAGGATCTGGCACACACCATCGCCACCAGATCCACCCCTCTTGCAGCTTCCTCGCTCACCATTCCTCCTCCCTCCTTCCCTGCCCCATTCCCCCCCCCCCACACTGCCTTACCTTCTCCAGCGGGTGTAGGCAGCTCTGGCAACATGCAGCACTCCATTGGCAGCTGTTTTGTGCCAGCAGAAATATTTTCCTTTGTTGCAGAGCTCTGCGTGGAACAGCCCAATCCTGCATAGGATTGGGCTGTAGGAAAAACATAGGATTTCCGCTCTTTATTAAGGTGTAATGCAACCATGTTTTCATGCCTGATGATGTCTGTGAACTGGTTTGGATGATACCATCCAAGCTCTCCCTCCCATGGCATTAAAGGCCTGCATGAGTACATCCTACTCCCACTCACAGCATACCTTTCCCCTAATTGCATGCGAGGTTGTGGTGACGACGGGGGTGGGGCTTTGTCCAAAGCTCCCTTCATAGGCAATCTAAAGGCTATTTTGAAATAGTATCTAGCTCACATATAGGGGGCAGTTTGCAGGGATGTGGATCAAGTCTCTGACTCCAAGTCTCGAGTCAAGTCTCAAGTCTTTGCCCCCAAGTCACGAGTCTTTGGTTGTGAGTTGCGAGTCCCCTATCTATTTAATGGGGGAAATGGGTTTAAACCTGAATAAAATTCGACTTGTCATAAAAGGCTCCACGTCTCGAGTCGAGTCTTTCGAGTCTTTTACAATCACCGAATCAGGTCTGAGTCAAGTCAGTGACGCGACTTGAGTCCGACTCGAGTCCAAGTCAATAGACTCAAGTCTACATCACTGGCAGTTTGAACAAACCACCCCAACAGGGAAAGGGGCACGGAGTGGTAGCAGGACACGCACATGCATGTCCTTAATTATAGGGGGAAGGAGGACAGACTCAGATGGGGTCATCCAAACTGGCACTGTGCCTTTATTTTTAGCAACAACAGGAAACAAGAATATAAAAGGATAAATTCACTAGCAGATTTTTTATGTCTACTGTTGTACCAGCTTTCCTGAAAATTGGCTCAAGATCTAGAATATTAAATTCCGTCCATGTCTAATGTATTCCCCCCCCCTAACTTTCAGGTTTGGTGGTATTCCTTCTGACATTTTAGCTTTAGCAGGAGGTTAATTAGACTCAGTTTCAGTACTGCTGAGATGCTTTAGGGTACGGCATAACAGACCAGTTTTTAAATGTCTGTATTTTAGAAACCCCAGGAGAAACCAGCACGAAACCTGTAGCAGATTGAATCCACAGCTTCTTCCACACAAATATATTGAGTAGAATAGAATTTAGTTCCCTGGTAGAAACTCTAATTGGACAAAGTTGTGCTAATGATGTGCTCCTGAAGGGCATAATGAAAAATCTGACTTTGTAAGTGTGGCTTTGTTTTGAACATGATGGCTTTCAGGCACAATGCAAATGTTAATATCCAGATGTCCATATCCAACAGGGATCAAAGACTTCCATGCTGAATACAGGATGTTGGCCATCCCAATTCCTACAACTCAGTTTGTACACTTACATTTGGACACTTTAAAATACAGAGTAAAGATCAAAGCATAGTATTACTTTGACATGCTAATTTGGGGGTTAGTATAACCATTTTTAGGATTTTAGTGCAAAGGCAGAAAGATAAATCAGACCACTTACTTGTGATAGGAATAGCAATGATATCTACTGCAGAAGAGTGATTAAGGGCAGCTCATGGGATTGTTGTTGTTTTTTCCCCTACAAAAGGGTGGCACTATTTAAAATATTGCTAAGTTTGTCAAAAAGGTGAACCAGTAGTAGCCTCGTGCTGCCAAAAGATACGTTGAGTAGGGCCAGGGCCAACTTATGAGGCAGACTGAGGCAATTGCCGGGTGGATTAACGGGGGTGGTGGAGGCTGCCACTGCCTTGGTCTGCCTCTGTCGTCTGCTGCACACCCGTCTGCCTGCCTAACTGCCTGGCCAGCCACCACGGCTGCTGTTCATCCTCTTCCTCCAATTTCACTCCCTGGATTTAAACAGGAGGAAGATGTGAAAAGAGCAGACATGGGAGAGTGGTGGGCTAGAGTGTTGATCAGAGGAGCAGCAATGGCGGTGGAGGATGATGCCCACGGTAGCAGGCAGAGGTGGAAAGGGGGCATTTGACATGGGAAGGTTCTGTGTGCCGATGGGTAGGCATCTGTCAGTGGCATTTGGCATAGCCCAAACTTGGACCAGACCATATCACAAATGTGGCAAGATACAAAAAGAGGAGAGGGCTCTTGTATCGTCAATATTGTTAAAGATAATAATTGTCCTCCATTACATGAGGGGGTAATCCCAGCCATAGAATCCACATTTCACCCATTTTCCATGACTGGGATTACCCCCTCATGTAATGGAGGACAAGCTCATCATCCCTACGTACCAAGTGTGACTTGGGTGCCCCAGACGAATGCCCAGTCATGTAGAGGTCTGGTTTTTAGAGTCACAGGTTGTAGCAGGAGCTAACGGGAAGATTAGTCCCTCAACTCAGAAGTCCCTGTGGTGTAGCTAGATCGGGGCAGCGGCAAGTAGTTCTGCAAGACTCCGTTACACCGGACTCAGCAGCCCCTCTTCCTTGCTGTCGGAGTCTAAGGCAATGGCAATGTGCAGGACACTTCCCCGTTGTTGCTGGAATGGCTTCAATGGCAAGGGGGAGGGGCCTCTGACTCCAGTGTAACGGAGTCTTGCAGAACTACTTGCCACCGCCCCAGTCTAGCTACGCCACTGAGCAGTCCCATTATAGTATGAATTGGGTGGAAGTGGGTATTTCAGGAGATCAGTGGCATTTCTAGATGGGGGGCGGTACCGTAAGTTAGGCAAGACGCTCCTACACGTGAGTAAGCAGCTTCCCTGCCCACTCGCCGATCGGAGCCATTCAGAGCGGCAACAGCTAACACTCTGGTGCCGTCGCCACTCGGAATGACTCTGACTGGCGAGTGGGCAGGACCGCTTTCTCGCATGTAGGAGCGTCTTGCCTAACCTATTGTTATCGCCCCCTCTAGGAACGCCACCGCAGGAGATGCAGCTTTTTTCAGCCCAGGAGGATTGCTTTTTTGTGCCCAAAATCTGTCTCCTTTCAAAGATTAAAAGTACAGAAATCCTCCATATACTGTATCTGTCTATTCCCCACTCCATTGGGCTAAGGACTCCTAGCTTAACATATGAAGCACTAAACCATCCTTGCCTAATTGGTGTGGCAATTACCATGTCTCGTCCTGTCCATGCAATAATGTTCTCCTTCAGAACTTGGAGCAGTCTGCAGGCTGAAGAACACACAGCTGTTTCTCCTGATGCTTCAAGGTGCAAAACACCAGCAAGGAGTGCTGTGGCATCTGCTACTTCTCAGTTTGGCCAAGAAATGAAAAGTAATATGGAATGAGTTTAAATCATGTTCACTATAATCCTAAGGGATGTTTTACACGTTATAGTTTTCCTACACTGCAATGAATATTGGGATGGGAAAATACACGTTCACCCAAATGCACTGAAATGTCGTGATTGCTTTTTTCATGCAAGGAAACCAATTGGGCAGCTGCTGCATGTACCAGATGTTTGTCAGTGTTCTATTAATGAAATGAAACACACCCACTCATACAGAAAACACACATTTTCTACAAGGAGATTATCTCTGCCTAGGAAAACTGTAATATGTGAAGTAGTTTTCATAAAATATGTCCCAAATCTAAGGGCGCAATCCTATCCAATTTATGCCACCATTGTAACCAGCGGCACAGCGAGACCGGGAGGCCCCAGAATGGAAAGGGGATTCACATCCCCTTTGAATTCCCCTTTTGGAGGGGATTTGAATCCCCTTTCCATTCTGGGGCCTCCTGTTCTCGCTGCGCCACTGGTTACAACGGTGGCATACGTTGGATAGGATTGCGCTGCAAGTGCTGTAGAAATTGAACATATAAGCCATGCCCAGTTCACAGGATTTGAAGGAATGAGCCTCAAAAATTACATATCGTGTCATTATGTATAACATTTCCTGTGATTTACTGAATTCATATCTAATATTGGAGCATATCCTTCAAATGTGCCAATTTGACTGATTGAATATTAGTTTTGCTACAAGATCTAACAACTTTGATAACGTAAACCAAGTTCTGGAGATCTGAATATTGAAACAGCTAGCCAAATGCTAACCCTCCTTGCATAGTGTCTTGCCATATTGAATGCAACCCCCATCCCTGCAAGGATCATCCCCTTACAGATGCTCTAAATCAGGGGTGTCAAACATAAGGCTCTCAGGTCACATACGACCCGCAGAAGCTCTTTATTCGGTCCCCGTGATAATTGAGCTCTCCCAGCACCACCATCAGCTGCTCTTAGCTGCTGAGCTTCGAAGTGATGCATTGGCAGAAGCTTATAGCACAGAGCCAGAATGATTCTAGCAAACAAGCAGCCTCAGTGCTAGAGAGGCTCTGAACATTAACAGGAAGCAGTTGCCACTTCCTGTAACGTCTGGAACCTCTCTAGCACCGAGGCTCCTTGCTAGAATCATTCAGGCTATGTGCTATAAGCAGCACGCTGCTGCTTATACTGTTCTGTTTAAGCAAGACCCGCGCTGTCTTGGCACCAGTGGTAAAGAAATAAAGGTAAGAGGTGGGGGGGGCGTGGGGGGCGGATTCTGGATCTGTAGATAAGAGAATCCGCAGATACGGGATCCGCGAATACTGGGAGGGGGCTGTAACATTGAAAGGATCATAAGAGGCTACAAGGCTCTGGGAAGGGGAGCAGTTGGGAGAACAAGTGGTGTTTTCATCTTGTTGAAGGTCAAGGCATAGCAAAAAAAAAGCTAGATCTTAGAAGTGAATAGCTGGCTATGTACAGTAGATGGGTGTCATCAGGGCCTCTGAGAGGAATTTTATCAGGGGGCACAAAGTTTCTCTTGGGCCCCTTCCCAAAGGGGGAGGGGGCAAGATGGGGCAGGGGAAGGCAGCAACAGCCGGAAAAGTCTCTGGAGCTCAGGTCTACAAGGCTTCCCGATGTGGCGCCCAGGTCTACTGGCCTGGTAGACCTGATCTTTCCAGTTGGCCCAGCCACCACCGTCTTTCACTATCCATGAGGCCAGTTGAGATCCCAGGAAATTTCTGGGGGCCCTCCTTTGGCTTCTGGGGCCCCATTTTGACCCTGGGCCTGGGTACAATTTACCCCCCCCTCTCATGGGCCCTGGGTGTCATCAGGAACAGTTTGGTTTCTTGAATATGACCTATACATGAAGGATTCTTGAACATGAAGGATTCCTGTCAAGAGATGGGTTGCAACTCATGAGTACTGGGTAAAATGTGTTAGCAGGAGCCTTGCAAACCTCATCAAGACTGAGGCTTTAAACTACATACAGAAAAGGAAGGAGACAAATATGCAGAACAAGAGAAGCTAGTAGAAGGTTATACCCATTGTCTTCAATGTTTATATACCAATGTTCAGAGTGTGGGAAACAAACAGGACAAACCTGAAATCGTAATATGGGAATGCAAATATGATCTGATAGGAAACATGGTGGGATGAGACCCATGATGAATGTGATATACCGTATTTCTTCGAGTCTAAGGCGCCATCGATTCTAAGGTGCACCTTTACTTTCAGTACCACCAGCAGGGGAAAAAAAATCAATTGATTGTAAGACTCACCTCCCTTCATTGAATCTACCCGCTCAGCACCAACTCCCCCCAGCATGTCTCCTGCAGCTGAGGATGACTGAGTGCACTGCCTTTGTATAGCATTTCTGGCCCTGCCAGAAAGTGCCATTTCCTTCGTTACCTGGGCTTGGGGGAGCTTCAGGGAGGCCTGCGCAACCCTCTGCAGGCCTCCCTGATCTTCAGTTCGGCGAAAAACAGCGATTTTTGGCCATTTCTGGTTTTCGCGAAAACCGGAAATGGCTGAAAATCACCGGGTTTTGCCGAACTGAAGATCGGGGAGGCCTGCAGAGGGTCGCGCAGGTCTCCCTGAAGCTCCCGCAAGCCCCAGTAAGTAAGAAGATAGCATTTTCAGGTGCTTTTTGGAGACCTTCGATTCTAAGATGCACCCCATTTTTTGAAATGCTTAATTGGGAAAAAACATGCGTCTTAGAATTGAAGAAATACAGTAGTACACTTGAAGGGTATAACTTGTTCAAAAGGAAGAGGGGGAGAGGAAAGGGAGGGGGAGTTGCATTATATATAAAGAAAATATACACTTGCATAGAAATCCAGGAAGCTGAGCATGGAAGCCAGGTTGAATGTGTCTGACTAAGAATAAAGGAACAGAGGAATAAGAGTGATACCCTTGTGCGAGTCTGCTACAGACCATGCCAAACAGAAATGGCAAATGATGCTTTCCTAAAACAGATCACCAAGCTTTCCAAAAGCTACATCATGGTGGTAATGGAGGGCATCAACTATCCTGACATCTGCTAGAAGTCAAACTCGGCTAAGATGGGACATCCAATAAATTATTGAGCTGACAACTTTATCATTCAGAAGGTGAAGGAAGGAACAAAGGGGTCAGTTGTCCTGGACAGAAGCTTTACCAATGGGGAAGAATTTGTTGAGGAAGAATGGCAGGAACTTCAGGCAAAAACAATCATGACATTCTGGAATTCTCAGTACTATGAGAAAAGAAAACTAAGGGCAGTAACATGTGAGTTTGGGGCTGCTACAACAAGCAGGGACGGCAGCTGGACATTAAGTGTTTTCTGCCTCTCTCTCACCCCATCAGGTACTTCAGCTTGCGTCTCACCGGAGGCAGAGAAAGGGGGTGTGGCTGTGGTTGGCAGAGGGCTGAGTGCTTGACGAGAATCACCTGGAGGGAAAGTGTGGAAGAGTTTGGGGCTGCTACAACAAGCAGGGACGGCAGCTGGACATTAAGTGTTTTCTGCCTCTCTCTCACCCCATCAGGTACTTCAGCTTGCGTCTCACCGGAGGCAGAGAAAGGGGGTGTGGCTGTGGTTGGCAGAGGGCTGAGTGCTTGACGAGAATCACCTGGAGGGAAAGTGTGGAAGAGTTTGGGGCTGCTACAACAAGCAGGGACGGCAGCTGGACATTAAGTGTTTTCTGCCTCTCTCTCACCCCATCAGGTACTTCAGCTTGCGTCTCACCGGAGGCGCGAGCCTAAGGGCTCTTTGCCCGTGGCTCTTCGCCTGTGGATCGAAGACCAGGCAGGCCAGAATACTGCACCCCGTGGCTGAGCTCCTCCAAGCTGCTGTTATCCAGTGGGCCATCATTTGCCACCAACTGCCAGCCCCCTCCTTTCTCCATGCACGCTGCTTATTCGTGCACAGGACACTTTTACGGAGATTGGAGCAACCATGTCAGCATCGAGAGAAAAGTTGGGTGATTGATTTTTGTATGTTGGTGAAGGTTGAGTGTGAGGGTTGAGTGTGTGGTTGTTGAGTGTTTGGGACTTCTGCGAATGGGTTAGGGGTGTGCTTAACCTCGGTCTCAGTGAGAGGGAGGCCTGGGGGGGTGAGTGGGACCTCCGCCCCAGTGAGAGGGGGGCAAGGGGTGTGGGGTGCAGTGACCCGAGCCTCGGTGAGAGGGAGGCGGGGGTTGCGGGACTGGAGTGGCTGGAGGTTGGATGAGGCGTTTTTAGATCGTGGATTGTGGATTGATTGGGAGTGTGGTAGTGACTGAGAGTGGTGTGGAGTGTGTGAGTGTTTTAGGCTGTGTGGTTAGGAAGGAGGCTCCGCTGAAGGGCTATGTGTTTGACACCTCGAGGGAGTCTGGGGGAGGGGCGGGCAGCCACTATTAGCAGAGTGACGGGTCACGGAAGATATGGCGGTGGGGGCTGGGCAGGCCGTTTCAGGAGAACGAGGGTCAGTCACAGACAGACTGTCCCCCTTTCTGGCCCTTCTCCCATCCCTCTGACCCTTGGCGGTCTGGGCAACAGTCCCCTGAGTCTGAAACTGCTGCTTTTGAACGCCAGGTCGGTCAACAATAAAATCTGCCTAGTCCAGGATTTAATCCTGGATGAAGGCGCTGACCTGGTGTGTATTACAGAGACCTGGCTGGATGAGTCGGGAGGGGTAAGTCTCTCCCAGATGTGCCCGCCAGGTTTCCGGGTATTGCAGCAGCCACGACTACAGGGGCGGGGAGGTGGAGTTGCGATAGTCTATCGTGATACCATCCATCTCACTGGGTACCCTGTCCCACGGTCCACTGGGTTTGAGTGCCTCCATGTCGTGTTGGAAGGGCGAGACAGAACAGGGATTCTGTTGGTGTACCGCCCACCATGCTGCCCAACAGTCTCCCTGCCTGAGCTGACCGGGGTGGTCTCGGCGTTGGCGTTGGAGTGCCCTCGCCTATTGGTGTTGGGGGACTTTAATGTCCACGCTGAGGCCCCGAGGACAGCCGCGGCTCAGGACTTCATGGCCGCCATGGCAACCATGGGTCTGTCTCAAAGAATATCTGCCCCGACGCACGATGCGGGACACACGTTGGACCTGGTGTTTACTGCTGGACAGGTGGATGGTGATCTGGATGTGGAGGAAATTAACATCACTCCTTTGTCATGGACAGATCACTTCCTGGTGGGATTTAGGCTTATCGCGGCTTGTCGCCTCCGCAGTGGTGGGGGACCTCATTCTATGGTCCGCCCCCGGAGGATGATGGATCCGGATGGATTCCTGAGGGCTCTGGGGGATTTTCCTGTTGACAGAGTCGGCGACTCACCCAGCGCCCTGGTTGACCTCTGGAATGGGGAAATGACCAGGGCTCTGGATCTGATCGCTCCTGAGCGTCCTCGACCAAGCCGCAGAGTCAGAGCAGCCCCTTGGTTTACTGAGGAGCTGCGGACGATGAAGCGGCAGGGTAGAGGCCTAGAGCGACAGTGGAGGAAAACTTGTGCTGACTCCGACCGGGCACGGGCTAGAGCTCATTTCAGAGCCTATTCCGTGGCGGTGGCGGCAGCTAAGAAGGCTTTCTTTTCTGCCGGCATCGCGTCTGCGGAGAACCGTCCAGCTGAGCTTTTCCGTGTGGTCCGGGGCCTGCTCCATCTGGCCCCCCCAGTAGATGGGGCGGAACACACGGTGGCTCGCTGTGATGAGTTTGCCAAGCACTTCGTGGACAAAGTAGATCGGATTCGGCATGACTTGGACGCCGCGTTAGCAGTATCTAATGATGTCCCTGAGGCACCTGTCTGTTCTTCTTCCTGGGATTCTTTTCAGCTTGTAGAACCTGAGGATGTGGACAGGATTCTTTGGAGTGTGAGACCATCCGCTTGCCCGCTTGACCCTTGTCCGGCATGGCTGATTAGGGCTGCCCGGGCGGGGCTGGCCGAGTGGACAGGGAGGGTGGTAAATTCATCTCTGAGGGAGGGGGTGGTGCCGCCGTCTTTGAAGCAGGCGGTGGTGCGCCCCCTCCTGAAGAAACCCTCCCTGGATCCCACTATTTTGAACAACTTTCGGCCAGTCTCAAATATCCCGTTTCTGGGCAAGGTGATCGAGCGGGTAGAGGCGTCCCAGCTCCAGAGGGCCCTGGAGGAAGCTGATTATCTGGATCCATTCCAGTCTGGCTTCAGGCCGGGGTTCGGGACAGAGACGGCCTTGGTCGCCTTGGTGGATGACCTGCGCCGGGGACTGGACAGGGGGAGTGCGTCCCTGTTGGTCCTGCTGGACCTCTCGGCGGCTTTTGACACCATTGACCATGGTGTCCTCCTGGGTCGGTTGGCTGGGTTGGGGCTTGGAGGCACCGTTCTGAGGTGGTTCCGCTCCTTCCTGGCTGACAGATCCCAGAAGGTGGTGCTGGGGGATGCTTGTTCGGCACCCTTGCCCTTGAGGTGTGGGGTGCCGCAAGGGTCAATTCTATCCCCCATGCTGTTTAATATCTATATGAAGCCGCTGGGAGAGGTCATCCGGAGGTTTGGGGTAGGGAGTCATCAGTATGCGGATGACACCCAGCTCTTTCTCTCCTTTCCACCTGATTCCAAGGGGGCGGTCGATGTCCTGAATCGTTGTCTGGAGGCAGTTGGGAGCTGGATGGGGGCGAACAAGCTGAAATTAAATCCTGATAAGACAGAGGTTCTTCTGGTCCAGAAGTCCACGACTCAGGTACTGGATCATCGTCCTGCTCTGAATGGGGTTGTACTCCCTCTGAAGGAGCAGGTCCGCAGCTTGGGGGTTCTCCTGGATACGCAGCTGCTCCTGGATTCTCAGGTGGCGGCTGTGGCCAGGGGGGCTTTTGCCCAGCTTCGGCTGGTGCGCCAGCTGCGACCGTACTTGGATCGTGCAGACCTGGCCACAGTGACCCATGCCCTAGTGACATCTAGACTAGATTACTGCAATGCGCTCTACGTGGGGCTGCCTTTGAAGACTGTTCGGAAACTGCAACTAGTGCAGAATGCGGCGGCCCGGGTGGTTGCCGGGGCTTGTCGGTTCGACTCAGTCGGACCGTTGCTTCGGCGGCTACACTGGCTGCCGGTTCGTTTCCGGGCACAATTCAAAGTGCTAGTTTTGACTTTTAAAGCCCTTAACGGCTCGGGTCCAGGGTATTTGAGGGACCGCCTCCTTCCTTATAATCCGACCCGTACTCTGAGGTCATCAGGGGGGGCCCTGTTGACCGTGCCGCCACTGACGGAGGTGAGGGGGATGGTGGCACGGAATAGGGCCTTCTCAGCAGTGGCGCCCCAATTATGGAATTCCCTCCCCCTGGAATTAAGAACGGCTCCCTCCTTAGAGACCTTTCGGCGGGGCCTCAAGACGTTTTTATTTAGGTTGGCATTCGATGACTGACATGGCGGGCTGGCTTTTTTAACAAATGGCTTTTTTAACAAATGGCTTTTATAGGTGACCCACTGGGACTGTCTGTTTTATTTGTTTTAATTACTTGTTTTTAATTATGTTTTATTGCGTATTATGTATTTTAACATGTTCTTAACTGTAAGCCGCCTTGATTGCCCTTATTGGGAGAAAGGCGGGGTAGAAATCCATTAAATAAAATAAAATAAATGTGTATGCTGAGTTTGGAATGCTCATTTATTTTAATGGGCTGAGAAGAAAACTAACTTGTATCCCATGGCTAGAATTTGTAAAGAAGAAAACAGTCCAAGAGGGATGGGACATTTTGAAAAGCGAGATACTGAAGGCACAACTGCAAACAATTCCTGTGAGAAGAAACATTGGGAGACATATAAAGAAATGACGCACCCCAGTGACCCTGAAAAGAAGGGGACCCCAGACTCAGCAACCTATGTCTAGCACCTGCTGAGGGGTACGCTGGCGCGCTGTTTGTTCCTCCCTCCAAGATTGAACATGCCATGCCTCTACTTAAATTGGACAAAGTGGGAGTCAGGGTGATGTGTCCACCAGCCCCACTTATTGGACTGTTGACAGGAGTGGCCTTCTTGAGGTGAGATGAAACATTGAGCCTGCCATCCAGTCAGAGCAAAGTAAAAAGGAGATGCAACCTCAGCCACTAGTGGGTGAATAAACAGCAAGATGCCAAAGCGGTCAGCTCCTCTGCGGTGCTTGGGTGAGACATGTCTTTCTCTCAAGCCCACAATGCCGACTTTCCTCCTGGGATGACAGGGAGGTGAGTGCACAGGCAACTGGTGGTCAGGGAACACCAAGTTGCTTTAAATGAATGTAAGTCTCCAGGACCAGATGGACTAACCCGAGGAGCTTGTGGGTCTCAGAGCTGCTGTCTGTACGCTCTAAGAACTCCTGGAGAATGGGTGAGATGCCAGAGGATTAGAGATGTGCAAAGGTTATCCCTGTCTTTAAAAATGGGGGAAGATCCAGGAAACTTCAGACTGCTCAGCTTGACATCAATATCTGGAAATATCCTGGAACTGATTATTAAGAACGTCTGCTAGTACTTTAAAAATATGGGGTGTTTCTAGGAGCCAACATGGGTTTGCAGCATGTGTGAAAAGAATCTCGGTGTCTTACAGCCCAGTCCTATTCATGTGTTGCACTGGTGGATTGTGAGGCCTGCTAGGGCACCACATAGGCTTACCATCCATCCCAGAAAAACTGGGACAGTCCCGGTTTCCAGGGTCTGTCCCGGCTGACGTCCCGGCCGTCTCCGGAAACTGGAACTGTCCCGGTTTTTCCTGGCCGGCCGGCTGCATTGCGGCAGGCCGGGATTCTTCTGAGTCTGGCCGACTGCGTTCTGGCAGGCCAGGACTCCTCGTGTGCTAAAATTATTATATTGCTGGGAGAGCTTTCATGTGCCTGCGCAAGGCTCACAAGGAGTCCTGGCCTGCCAGAACGCAACCAGCCAGACTCAGAAGAGTCCTGGCACACTGTGATGTAGCCAGCTGGCCGGGACAAAAATGCGACGGTGGCAGTCCTGGTCCCAGCAGTCGCAAAAGCCAGCAGCAGCAGCGGCAATGGCAACAGCAGCGTGGTGGGAAGGAGGGTGGCCAAAATGATAAGCAGTGAAAATAGTGGGGAAATGCCGCAAAAATGGCAAGGAAAAGTGGCAAAAATGGCGAGGGAAATTAGTAAATCATTGGAAAAAAAATTGCGACGCACCAGGAGAACCAGAAATGGCTGCTACCCCCTTAAGGCGGTGATGCTCCTGGGATCGTGCTGCCGGAAGTGACAAAAGGTCTTTTCTTTTATTCACGGGGGTCATTCTGGAGAGGGTGGGGAGGCCCATGGTCCCCTCAGCAGGCCTCCCCACACTTCAGATCGTCAATCCGATGTGATCAAGACCCACTTCTGGTATCAGAAAAAACCGGATGTGGGTCTCGATCGCATCAGAGCGACCATCACCACCATCCACCCACTCGCCTCCACTGCTCTAGCACCGCTCTCCTCCCTACTTCCTCTTCTGCTTTGCCCCCTTTTCCTTCTCCAGTCCAGGGAGTGGGAGGAGCAGAGGCTGGCACATCACCTGGTACGGGGAGGCAGCATTTGACACATTGCCTCTGTTCCTTCAAATGTGTCCATAGTTTTATCATCATTATTATCTATATACTGCCATGTAAGCGTCAGGTGTATTACAGGGTCCATGACCTGAGAAGTTTACAGTCTCTTCGAATTGCATTCTGTATCAACATGTTTTCAGGCTTTGTGGCGCTGACAGTGCTTGCTGGTAATCTTCTGGCCACAGGCAATTGTTATAAATATATTTGTATTCCACCTGTCCTCTAAGCTGCTCAGAACAGCTCACATATCATTATACATTTTATCACCCCAAAGTCCCTCAACCCTGTGAAGCTGTGACTATTCCCAGCTCACATAATGGGTCTCTTCTAGCTGAAGTAGAACCATTTGTCCAGGTTCAAATCGAAATACTTTTCAGTACTTTTCTATTACTCCATAATTCTATGCTAAAGGCGTTCAGTAAATAGGAGAGGGCAGTAGGACTACTATGCTCACTGGTTCTGCCCACTTTCACCAACACACCAGCTGCCCATTCAGTGTGTGTCTCCAAGGGACAGAGCTGAATGCCTGGAGGGTTTCTCCACATGGTTTGGAACCCTGATCAGACAGTGTTCTGAACTAAGAAATTCCATGAGTTTTAACTTCAGGATCTTAAAGATACTGTACATGTCACAAATTGTACTTTGGATGCTCCGTTTCAAATGCTTCATTTGGATTTCCCCTGTGAGTGCTTTGCCACAAATGAAATAATAAACTTTGTACAATGCTATCATGATTTCTGTGATGGGATGGAGACTACCAGGCAGGAAATGCTTCTAATTTAGCCACTGGGAAAAAAGTCATGCTAGCTACATTTCGTAACTTGTATAATATTAATACTAATCAGTGTTTATTAAGATTCAGACATGTTCACAACTGTTCTAACAGCTGAGTGCCTGTAAGCTAAATTGATTTTAGCCCTTAGACACCCATTAACAGCACCGCTTCCCATTTAGATAATGGAGTACAGTTGTTTAAGGGTGTTTGTGAAATGACATCTTTTTGATTTATAACTGACCTTGACTGAATAAGGCTGGATGCAAGCTAGAATTTAAACGCACACAGCTACATTTGATACCAAGTGCTGAATCTTGAGAGAGTACTGAGATCTATAGATATCCTAAATAACCATTTCTCAGTCCTTTTATCAGAGGGGTGTGGCTGAAAGGTTTACAGATGTGGTGTAGTAGATATGTCGCCAATGTAGTGTAGTAGATAGACTAGTACTAGGAAGACCCAGGTTCAGATCCTCCTTCTATCAGTCACTGTCTTACATAGGAGACACTCTATACAGAGTCAGACCATTGATTCATCGAGCTCCGGTGGCAACTCTACGACCGCCCCCTCCCACTGCAGCCGTTATGCACCATTCTGAGGCGCAGGGCGGGAGGGAGGGCAAAACGCCGCTGATGCTCTTCGCTCGCCCCGACGAATGGGATGATTTGTGCCTCTGCTGGCCGCTGTTGCACAGTATCAGAGGAATCCCGGCTCATCCCAACGACAATACTTTTCAGTGTTGTGCTAGCTTTTAAATAATAAATGAAGCCACAAGCTAAATAATTAACAAGATGTTTGTTTAAGATTAAAAACAAAGAAAAAAACAAACATGCATTCTCCCAGGATATCTGTGTCCCATCCTAGTATGAGCAGAATTGTCTCTCTTGATGTGCAGATCGAGGACATTCTCTGAAAACAGATGTTCTGGGGGTGGGTGGCTGGATAGTAAAGTGACTTATGTAAAAGGATGTCAACAGTTACACACAAATCTTTGTAAATATTTAAATTAGCCACAGATACTCACTGTGGCACAGTGGTTCTAAGCTTAAGACATATGATGGCTTTCTAAAGTTCAGTTTAGGCATCTGGCAAAACAATATACATGAACAAAACAGCATATAAAATAGAAAAATATACGCATTAATTTAAGAATAACAGAACAAAATAAAAGAAATCAGCAACAAAAAAGATATGTCTTTATGACCACTTGGTAATAAAGAGAAGTCCTGTATACACTTCCTCAATGGAGAACAGTTCAGGCCGCTGTGTCTAACCAACCTTGCTTCCTGTAGGATGGAAATGCTCTGACTCAGCCCTGCTTTTCTGCTCAGGAAATATCCTGTCAAGCCTTCCATTTGAAAATGTATTTTGGCCTTGGAACAATGCTGGATCAGGCCAAAGGCCCATCTAGTCCAGCTTCCTGTATTTCACAGTGGCCCCACCAGCCTAACCTTGAGGTTGCGCACGTGTGCAGCAACCTGCTTACTTGGGTACAAGCGGGTAGCATGTGTCTAATCTCAAGGTTAGGCTGTGGCTTCATTCCGTGGACTATGACGGGGCAGGGCTGCCTCACCTGCCGCACCCGCACTGCACGTCCCTGGTATTTTGTTGACTTGTGTGCTCCCAGAGGCATCTGGTGGGAGTAGTATAAATACATACCTTTCGTCAAATTATTTGACAGGTCTAAGCCCCACCCCTTTTTGCATTGTAGATAAGATCTAGGGGTCCCCTGTACCCTGGATTTTTGGGGGTACCCTGTACCCCAAAAATTTTGGGGTCCCCTGCACCCCTAAAAAGTTGGGGTCCCCATACCCCAAAAATGTTTTGGGGGGCTCTGTACCCCAACTTTGTTTTGCGTGCTAGGTATATCATGTGGCCCCTCTATGTGTTTGGGGCGGTGCCCTCAACCAATTGGTAGAGGTTTCAGACCTCTAGGTCCCATGACGTGGGATTTATAGGGGATTTTGCGACGGTCAGGTTATCTGCGACGGTGTGCTGGTTTCGGGGGGCATGTGCCCCCCTACGTAGTCGGGTCAATGTTCCCCCCCTGCCCAATAGGAAGTAGTTTTGCCCTGTGACGTGTTGGGCATTGGGCGTCCCGAGAACATGCCTGGGCATGTTCTGACTGCAGGGGTGGCTATTTAAGCTTCCGTGCAAGGAACAAGCCCCACACCGTGCACCGTCCTGGACTTGCCGGAAATGGAGGCTCCTCCAAATACCCCAGATGGCCAGTGTATGGGAACAACTATTAATTTTTATAACAGCGGGGGACCAGAGCGCCCACCCCCACGGATTCATAACGAAGAGCCCAGGCGATATCGTGCCTTAAGAGGTAGCCTAGAATCGTTGGATGATACATCACCCTGGTGGTCACAATCCACGGTAAATATGGAATGGCCGTGTTTCTGGCAGGTCGGGAGGGGTGGTGGTGGTTGCGGCAATATTCATATATTTTTCAATAACCAGGGGTTGGAGCTAAATGCAGAACAAATGGAGGCACTGGGAGTTGAGCCGTTGGAATGGGTGACACCCCGTGTTGAAGAGTTGAAGGAAGAAGAGGCTATCACTGATCCCGTTTCTGTGGAAGAAGGTTTAAGCCAAACAGAAATGGATGCAGCCTCCGTATGCCCAGACTCACAGGTAATTAGTTCGGATGTAGTGCAGTTTTTTTTAAACATAGAAGTGATGGTGAGAGTATGCTTATAACACGCATACGTTTTTTTTATTTTTTAACCAGATACACCTTTTTAACGAGATGGCGGACTTAGGGGTCGCACCGTTGGATTGGCCAACATGTTGGAAATGTGTTGAAGAAGAGACGGTTGTCACCCCTATTTCTGTGGATGAAGTTCTAAGCCATACAGATATGGATGTAGTTCCAGCTGATAATAACTGTGCTGAAGAGACGATCGACGACCCTGTTTCTGAGGAAGAAGCTTTAAGCCAAACAGAAACAGCTGCAGACCCATGGGGGCCAGAAGCACAGGTAAATAGGCAGGCTGTGGTAGTTTTAACATAGCACTGATGGTTAATGTATGCTTATAACGTGCATATGTTTTAATTTTATTACCAGAAAAAATTCTTTAACAAGTTAGCAGAGCTAGGAGTCCATCCACTAGAATGGCCGGCGTACTGGAAAATGATGAACTTGCTTGAAGGTCGGACGATAGCACCCAAAGTACTCGAAAATGCTGGTAAATGCAGTTGTGACACAGAATGGCTAGCTGGGGGTGGGGTGTGTGTGTGGAGGAGGAGGGGGGAATCTTCATGTTTATTTTATTTTTTGCCTTGATAGTCGACAAACTCACGCGTGATTTTCAGAACCTGGATGTTAATGAAGATGAAAGACACCCCTGTTCGTCAGAGACTCTTGAACGCCCGGACGCTGCATAGGAGGAATGGTCAAAATAAAAATAAAATGTGCTAACCCAATGTAAAATAAAAATGTTTTATGACATAGCGGTGTGGGCATATGTGTGTTAGCAGGCGTCATGGCAGATCATGAACAAATTTTAAAGAAAATATATTATACGCCACAGGCTGTAGGGAGCTTCGGGGGCGTGAACGCCCTCTTTGAGGAAGCCAAAAAGCACGGTAAAACATTGACTAGAGAGCAAGTTAGCCGGTGGCTTTCAGAACAGGATGCTTACACACTACACAAACAGGCAAGAGACCGTTTTAAGAGAAACAAGACGGTTGTTTCGGGAGTGGACGCACAATGGCAGGCAGATTTAGTGGACATGCAGCAGTTTTCAAAGTACAACAAGGCTTACAAATACATTTTAACTGTGGTGGATGTACTCTCTAAATATGCGTGGGCTAGGTGCCTGAAAGACAAAACAGATAAACAAGTGGCAGCCGCTTTTCAGCACATTTTTAGGCAGGGAAGAATACCTCACAAGTTGCAGACTGATGCCGGAAAAGAGTTTCTAAACAAAACTGTACAAGGTTTGCTAAAAAAACATGGCGTCCACCACTTTGTCACCAACAATGAGGTCAAGGCGGCAATTGTGGAGCAGTTTAATAAAACTCTGAAAACAAAAATGTGGAGATTTTTTACGGCTAACAACACTTTCAGGTACGTCGTGGTGCTGCCAAGGCTTATAAAGAGCTATAATCACACCTGGCACAGAACTATTAGGGCCCGCCCTGTGGATGTGAACCAAGATAACGCTCTGGCGGTCTGGAGAACAGTTTATGGAGAATGTGATAACAGAAAAAAGGCTGTTCCTTTGTTCAGAAAAGGAGATCACGTGCGGGTCTCTAAGCTCAAGGGTTTTTTTGAAAAAGGGTACGAGCAAAGCTTTACCACGGAAATATTTATCGTTGATCAAGTCCACCACGGTGTACGAAGGCCTGTATACCATCTAACAGATTATGTGGGAGAGTCCGTTGTCGGGTCTTTCTATCCTGAAGAATTGCAGCGTGTGAGGGATGCGGAGGACCGTGTTTACAGGGTTGAAAAACTTCTAGCTACGAGGGGTAGGGGTAAGACAAAACAGCACCTGGTAAAATGGTTAGGCTGGCCTGACAAATTCAACAGTTGGGTTGCGGCTGAGGATCTGCGTGAAGCTACGTAGGGGAACATGGGGGACAGCGGGTTTTACATCACCCTTCCCAGCAACGCCAGTGCTAAAGTATTTTCTCGGAACACCAGCGCCGCTTTCACCACGCAGCTGGCACGCCCTCTTGACCTGCCTGGGGACTGGGAAGTTGGCTTGGCAGAAATTCAGTACCCGCACACTTGGTACACACTCACAGAGAGCGCGAAATTTGAAATTAACCATTTGCAGAGGACATGGGCCTGCAGTCCACGGGCGGGATATTACGCAACCATACAGGAACTGCTGGTTGAAATGAACAGGCAAATGAGCACGTACCACGAAATCCCCCGTGAAATGGAACTGGCCTATGACCCGGTGGATAGGAAAATCCGTTTGCAGGCAACCCCTGTTGAAATGAACAGGCAAATGAGCACGTACCACGAAATCCCCCATGAAATGGAACTGGCCTATGACCCGACGGATAGGAAGATCTGTTTGCAGGCAACCCCTGCATACTCGGTGACAACAGACGGGGAACTGGCCCGTATATTAGGGGTCTATCCGAAGGTAGCGTTCAACGAATCCGTTTTCAGCGCAGACATTACACGAGGTTTCAACACCCTGTTCGTGTATGCAGATGTCGTAGAGCACCATATAGTCGGGGACTATTACGTGCCCCTGCTACGCTGCGTCCCTGTCCGCGGGGAGAACACAGAGCGTGTCACCATAACATATGACAAGCCTCACTACGTGCCTGTGAACAAGGATCACGCAGACACTATTACCGTAGAGATAAAGATGGACCAGAACAAAAATGTGTCATTTCGTTTTGGTAAGGTGATAGTAAAGCTTCACTTTCGGGCCAGGAAACGATGGTCCTTCTAAAACATTATGGAGACCCGGTCCTTTATGGTAGCTATTATTGTGGGCAAGCGGGCGCCAGCCTTCCTGGTTACCACGGCGCCCCCGTTATGTACAGGGCTGGTGTTGGGGGCATATTCTGGAGTCTTTTTCGGAAAGCTGTTCCTCTTTTGCAGAGGGGGCTAGATATTATTAAGCCACACGTAAAAACAGCTATTCGCAATATTGCTCAGGACGTGGTGGGGAGTGTTTCTCAGGCTGTGCTGAATAAAGTGACCCGCCAAGGGGGGTCGGGGCTTCTGTACATGAAAAGAAGAAAAGCGGTCAAAAGAAAAGCTTCACAGTGGCGGCTAACGGGGGCACCACAGCCCTTTAAAAGAAGGGCTAAAAGGCGCCAGGTGGCACAGAAGAGAAAAGCAAAGAGACAACATGGGAGGAAGAGGTGCTTCTCCAGAGATATCTTTTAAACCGCCATGGCTTTTATTCATGGCGGGTCTGAAGAATGCGCCAAATCTGAATTAGACCTGTTCCAAATAGCCCCCACCCAGACTAGCGTCGAAGGGAGCGTGTTTATCGAGGTGCCTCCGCTGACGGCATTTTCAGAGAACGCTCCGGTCGATTTCTTCGTAGCAGGAAATGGCGAAGAATATATGGACTTAAACAACACGTTACTATACGTGACCTGCAAAATTGTAAAAGAAGATGGAAGCAACATTGAGAGGGATGCCGATGTAGCAGTGCTGAATTATCCGATCGCCTCCCTCTTTAGCCAGCTGGATGTGACCCTAGGGGACCGGCTCATCAGCCAAAGCAACAACTGCTATCCATACCGAGCCTATATCGAAACTGTGTTAAACTACAGCGAAGACACGCTAAACACACAGTTCTCTGCAGGGCTGTTTTACAAAGACACTCCTGGTAAACACGAAACAGCAGACCTGGATGGGGAGAATAAGGGATTTGCTAAAAGAGCATCCTTCACAGCTGGAGGCAGGAAATTAGAACTCTTGGGACGTCTCCACGGTGACCTGTTTTTTCAAGAAAAACTGCTGTTAAACGGGGTGGATGTGAAAATCAAGCTGACCCGCAGTAAAGATGCGTTCTGCTTAAAGACGGATGATGCCACCAAACACTACAGACTGAAGATTTTGTCAGCATCCCTGTTTGTAAAGAAAGTAAGAGTTTCCCCGGGGGGTGCGCCTGGGCCACGCAGAAGCATTGCTCACGGCTACGGAGAAATATCCCGTGGACCGTGTGGGCATGAAAGTGATCAGCATCCCTGCCGGGAGCCGTGTCAGTAATCAGGAGAATCTGTTTCTGGGGCAGCTGCCTAAGCTGGTCGTAATAGGTCTGGTGGACAATGATGCGTTCAGCGGGGTCTACGACAAGAACCCCTTTGATTTTCAGCATTATGATATCAATTTCTTCGCAATTTACCTTTCGGGGCATCAGATCCCAGCAAAGGCGTTCCAACCGCGGTTTGATGATGGGTGCTGTGTGCGGGAATTCATGAGTCTGGTGTAGACCACAAGCAAGCATTTGAACGACAAAGCACTGTTGAACAACAGAGAAAGTTATGCCAAGGGGGTATACCCTCTTTGCATTTGACCTTATGCCTGATCAAGAATGCGGCGACCATTATTCCCTGATTAATACGGGGAACCTGCGGGCAGAAATACGGTTTGCTAGACCCCTCCCACAAACGGTTAACATGATCGTTTACGGAGTGTTTGATAACCTTATCGAAATAAATCACCGTAGAAACGTTCTGTTTGATTATATGTGACATGGATGGCCTCCAGTTAACGCGGCTGCTGTCTACAAGCCCTCACACCCGCAAAATATTCATAGGCATGTTTCCTTGCGACCAGCTTCCTAAAAAGAAACTGCTGCGGAGGCCTGTGGGGCTGGTGGTCAACACAGATCCCCACGACAGGCCTGGGGAACACTGGTTGGCCATATACCTGTCAGAAGACACCCGCGGATAGTTTTTCGATTCTTACGGACACCCTCCAGACCACCCACGTTTCCCGAAGTCGATCACGGAGTTTTTAAGGAAAAACACTTCTGTGATGACGTTTCAAGAAAGGCAGGTGCAGTCCCCAGACGCGGTAACCTGTGGACACCACTGTGTGTTTTTTCTGTGGCAACGATGTAGAGGACTGACTTTCAACCAGATTCAAGATTTGTATTCATCTGATTTACCAAGAAATGACTGAGTGGTGGTGCAGTTTGTAAAAAAGGAGAGAAACATGCCCCGCCTTGCCCCAACATTGTTTCAACATGACCAGAGATGTATGTCATGCAACGATTTTCACGGTTGTAATTCTCAATAAACCTTTTCGCATGAAAAAAGAAATGTGTGTGTGTGTGTGTGTGTGTGTTAATAAAGACGCAAGGTGATGGTTAGAGTTAAAAACATGTTTTATTTTAAAGTTAACCACGTAGCAGCGCTAGTAGCAGCGCTAGATTGTTTCTGCTTTTTGGAAGATCTTCTGGAAAGAGAACAAAAGGGGATAGGCAGTGAGGGGATAGGCAGTGAGGTGGCCAAGTTTGCAGATGACACTAAACTTTTCCGGGTGGTGAAGACCAGCAGGGATTGTGAAGAGCTCCAGAAGGATCTCTCCAAACTGGGAGAATGGGCAGCAAAATGGCAGATGCGCTTCAATGTAAGTAAGTGCAAAGTGATGCACATTGGGGCAAGAAACCAAAATGTCACATATACGCTAATGGGTTCTGAGTTGTCTGTGACGGATCAAGAGAGAGATCTTGGGGTGCTGGTGGACAGGTCTATGAAAGTGTCGACCCAGTGTGCGGAGGCTGTGAAGAAGGCTAATTCCATGCTCGGGATCATTAAAAAAGGGATTGAGAATAAAACGGCCAATATCATTCTGCCTTTGTACAAATCGATGGTAAGGCCACATCTGGAGTATTGTGTCCAGTTCTGGTCACCACACCTCAAAAAGGATATAGTTGAATTGGAAAAGGTGCAGAAAAGAGCGACCAGAATGATTTGTGGGCTGGAGCACCTCCCTTATGAGGAAAGGCTACAGCATCTGGGGCTTTTCAGCCTAGAAAAAAGGCGCCTGAGGGGGGACATGATTGAGACTTATAAAATTATGCATGGGATGGAGAGAGTGGATAGAGGGAAATTCTTCTTCCTCTCGCACAACACCAGAACCAGGGGACATGCACTAAAATTGAGTGGAGGGAGAGTTAGAACAGACAAAAGAAAATATTTCTTTACCCAGCGTGTAATTCATCTGTGGAACTCCTTGCCACAGGATGTGGTGATGGCATCTGGCCTAGATGCCTTTAAAAGGGGTTTGGACAGATTCATGGAGGAAAAGACCATCACAGGTTACAAGCCATAAGCAACCTCCTGGTTTTAGAAGTGGGTTTTCTCTGTGCCAGGTGCAAGGGAGTGGCGGCTGGACACAGGTATCTTGTTGTCTTGTGTGCTCCCTGAGGCATCTGGTGGGGCCACTGTGTGACACAGGAAGCTGGACTAGATGGGCTTTTGGCCTGATCCAGCAGGGCTCTTCTTATGTTCATATGTTCTTAAGAGAGGGTGTTTGTGTCGTCTCTGTCACGGAGGGACGATTTTTCAAGAGCTCAAAAGCGGCCCTGTTGGTAGAATTGCCAACAACTGTGGACGGGATGTTTAGTTCAGCCATGGCCTTCAGAAAGGAACCCCATCCTTTAGGAGTACGGTTAGCAGGCATACCGTGACCCCCTTCACCAAGTCCATAACGTTGGAGCCCTGGATGGCTTCCCCATTGTAAACAAAAGTTCCTTTTTCATCCCACGAAGAAACAGCCTTGTTCTGCCTCATTTTATTTAACAGCAGCCTTGCGGGGTTCTTAAACCTGTTAGACAGGCTGCCGAGGACTTCATCAAAGACAATATCGGGTGTTGCCAGGGTCTCTGAAGCAGCAGCTGCCTCTGGCGGTGGCGGTATAAGCAGTGTTAGTGGGCTTTTTTCAGCCTCCCCCTGTTTCACATGCGTTAGATATTTCTGAAGCAATGCAGAATATTGTCTTGCCTTCTCATATTCTGGCAAGTCCCTCCTCTGAAGAATTCCTTGCATTTCAGTGTCCAAGGAAGAGAGAGCGGCGGTTCTGATGTTTTTCTCTCCGGGGGGAGTCCCCTTGAGCTGCTCTAGCTGGTGACTGGGTACCAGATACATTTTTTCAGCATGCTCCATTACTGTTTAGTTAGAAGCCCCGTTATCAAGGGGATAGCAATACTTAACAAGGGAGCGAGAAAACCCCCAGATTGTTTCACTAGTTCTTTCTTCCTCCTCAATGAGACCCCCTTATTGCTCAATTTTCTAATGATTGCCCTCTTTTTTCTGAGTGCAGACACCTGGCGTGCAGACAGGGGGATGTTACCTTTTAATGTGTTGAGAGCTATTTCTGAGATGGCTTGAACCAGATCAGACGAAGCAGAACACAGAATAGCCCTTCTCTGTCGCGGGGGTGCCTTGATAAGCAATTTTTAAAGAGGCAGATTTCTTTTCACGCACGTAGACATGGCGGGTCACCTCTTTTTGTAAAGGGGTGCGGCTTTTTTCATAGTGTAGACGACAGGCCAGTCTGGAGGGAAAAGCCCCGTTCGCAGTCTGTAAGGTTCTGGCGTGGTGGCGTTTAAGTCTACTACTAAATATCCGTAAGGTTTGAAGGTTGCATCCTGGAAACTCTCCAGAAAAAACCTGGTATTTCCGGGGTACATCTGGCGTGCCAGTGTCATAATTTGAAGTTTATCCTGGGGTTTTTTAAACAACACCATATATTTCGCATTCAGGGTAATAGTACGGTTGGTTTTCCCTTGGCAGAAAATACTCTGCGTGATGAAAATAATACTTAGATTGCGGTGGTGTACATACTTGGTAAAGGCCTCGCCAACTTCTGTACTCGAAGACACTGAGGACATGAGGTCATCCACGATAACAAGATTCACTTTATTTGGGGGAAACATCTGATCATCATTAAATGTCGCGGGGAGTCCTTCCACAAACATAATATGGGGGTATTTACACAAGAGTTCTTTATACAAAGGTTGCCAACAGCTGTAGCACCAAACAATATTTTCAGGCATGGGAGATAGCACCGCCGGCGCATTGTCCAACATGTTTTTTATAAAATACGACTTCCCGTAGTTACTAGGCCCCACTAGTATAGCTGAAAAGGGGTGTTTCCAGCGCACATCCATCTTAATACCCGTAAGGTAGACTTTTAAATTTTTCCCCCAGGACCCTCTTGTCATACGCAAACTTCAACGTTTTCCTCAGGGGCCCAGTTTCAATAACCCAACGTTTTTTATTCCTTACAATGCCTCTCTGCTCCAGAACGATATCTCTTTGTGGCTCACCACAGTCTAGGACCATCTGCTTCAGTGAATCAAAATTTACTTTTTCTGAGTTAGCTACATTGAGGGTAATCCCCTTTACCTTCATGCAAGTTTTTCCAGATGAAAGCTTGTAACCATAAGTCTTAGGAGCAGTAGCCACGTACTCCACGATACGCTCATGTGGAGGGATCTCGCTTGTCAGATCCCCTAAATAGTCCCCTAAAGGGGGGCGCCACTCCCCCTCACGATGTACAAATATCACCGAATCTGTGTCGTGGTACAAGCACCGTTCCTGTAATCTGTCTAGTAAGTCATAAAGCTCTAGCCGCGCATAAGCAGTCGTAAATGCGCCTATCACAACATTTGTTTTCCCAGACAAGACAAACCGCTCTTTAGCGTGTTTCCAGGACACGCTGACTGTTTCATCATCAACAATTTCAAACCCCGAAATTTCATAGGCCGGGGAAAAGGCATACTCCAGAAGCTCTGCGATATCCCGCACAATCGTGGTGTTTGGCAGATTAGGGCACTGTGCAAACTTCCCCCACAAAGAGTTTAGAAACAGTTTTGCTATCTGACGCTTTGCAGGGTTCACAGCAATCTGATCAGAGCGTAACTGAACCCCTTCTCTCTTGTGAAAATCGCTAATATATTTACTTTTTTTAGCCTCATCGGTGCACCACGCAGGGTACCCCAAAGCCTCTTGTTTCTGGCGCAGATGCATTTTAATGTAGTCTGCAATCAAGTCTTTAGATGTCTTTTTAAAGTGCCAGATTTCTGAAATTGTCAAAACACGATAGCCCATCTGTAGTGCCTTCAACAGTTCAGGCGTACACCAGGTTCCTTCCAGAGCCCTTTGCTCATCGGTATGATCGCAAAGTTCCTGCTGTCCAGTTTCTACACATGTCTGACACAGAGGGAACATAAGTTTTTCCTCAACCCTAACAGGAAGTACCGGGAAAAACAGGCCTCTTGGCGGTAGAACCTTAGCTTTTACAAGTCCAAAGTATTTAGAGAGGGGTCCAAAGTCCTTGTAGATTATTTCAGGGTGTCCTAGCGGGTACTCTTTTGTCTTGTTAACAAATGGGTACAAACTGGTAAAGTCATAATAGCAAATTTCCTCATCTGCTTCGGGCTTGTAATAGAGACAGATTGCGTTTGTACGCCCCCCATATAAGCAGTCCCTGGCTTGAATCCCCTGAGGCAGGTTTTTTTCACGTACAAACTGGCTGATCGCACCGTTTGTAGCCACCAGCTCCCTCCACTCGTGCTCCCAAATGGACCGGACTTCAAAACCCCAGACTTTGAGCTTTGCTGCTTTGAGCTGGGTGTTGTAATGGAGATCACGAAAGGTTTTCCCTACCACAGGGTTCCTGTCGTTCTCGTTGTAACATATGGGGCAGCCATGAAAAAAAACAACCGTTAAATTCAAAGGCCGTAGGCTTCCCCTGAACCACGGCATACCCATCCAGAAAATAGCCGCCTACTTGTAATTCCCCCCCTTTCAGTGCATGTCTGATCTCAATTAGCTCTGTATGTTCAAGATACA
The DNA here is from genome assembly GCA_026170595.1 of Plestiodon gilberti rubricaudatus. Lineage (NCBI taxonomy): Eukaryota > Metazoa > Chordata > Lepidosauria > Squamata > Scincidae > Plestiodon > Plestiodon gilberti. The sequence continues at coordinate 48,458,944 of JANXHW010000002.1, forward strand.
TCAGCCACTGTATGGATGGTGTGGAAAACCTTTTCGTCTGTCTGTGGTAGTTGTCCCAGGGGAGAATAGCGATGGTTTCTCATTGTAAAAACATGTGTCTAAACATGGCCATGCAAACGCTAGCAAGCGTAAGGAACTGAAACGGGTCTATGCCCTCTCCTCCTGGCATCTTTGTCAGGATTTCTTTCCTGTACATCAGACAGGCCTTCCTTAATATCTTTACATCCTGCTGACAATAATATGCAAGTTCTTTCTGGAGATCAAAGGTGTTATTTCGGTTCTCCGCATACCAGGCTACAAACACATCTCTCTCACCAGGCATCATAGCACTCTCGCCATAGTACTCTTTGCCTGGCATCCGCCCCACATAGTTCCAGTTTTCAGCAGTGTTAAAGTAGTGTGGAAAAAAGCCCTTGCAGCCCTCGAACCCCATAGCCTGTGGCATCTTAGCCAGTTTCATGGGAAGGAAATTTAAGCTGTCTATAAACCGGATCCCCAATTTTTTAATTGTAATGCACAAGAGTTTGCTACCTTGTACGATCAGTTGAACATCCATTTTTTCCACCAGTAGCTGCTTAATGATAAAGTAGCTATCATAACCTTTAGCGTTGTGGGCCAGAAACGTGTGGTTTTTGAATTTTATGTCAACGAATGTTCTAACAAAGCTTGCAATGCACCCTTCACCTTTGAACTCCCAAGTGTCTTTCATTTTCATGCCCATTACAAAAATGTAGTTGGGTTTGTGAACACCAGTCTCCTGGGTGCACTCAAAATCATAAAAGACGTATTTGTCAGATACCGTGGCTTCGTAAAGAGGCGGTATGTAGCACAGATGTCCCAGGAAAGCAATTTTGCCGCACTCCTTACAGATATTTGGCCTGCACGTGTGCTTCTTTGGAACATAATGCTCACATTCGACACACAATTTCTTTTCAAGGCAGTCAACCTCCTTCGTAGCAGCCAGATGCTCATGAATGGCTAAACAGCTGCTGGATTTACAAAATAACCTGCAGCTGGGACACCTTACCGGTACATCGACTGTGCATTGACGCCGCAGACATAGCCTGCAGCGATACGGACAGTTATGTGCATGATTATAAACATTACCGCAGAGGCCGCAGTGGTTTCGACTGCCGAAGAACCCCTGCGGTTTTTTGACACTGTAAAAATGGCCATCGTGTAACAGCATAAAGTAGGTATCCGCATGTATAGGTGGCCCTGCTCTGAAAATATCCCACCCTTTATCGGTGTGCATAATTACTCCAATGTTTACTTGTAAGTGCCTTTCAAAGGTCGCCACATCTGACAGTAATATTTTTTTATCAGGCGCAATTCCAAGCTCGCTATACAGGGCTCTTGCAGCCTGTACCGCCTGTGCATCTGTCATTTTCCCTTTAGACATGACGATTAAGAGATTACCACCAAAACATAGATTGTTACCAATGTTGTTCAGGTCCACCAGATGCTGTCTTTTTTTCTCTATGGTCTGACTGTAGAGAATAGAGCTTACAACCCGCCGCCCCCTCCCTCCCTTGTTTCTGATAATAGATACAACTAGACGCAACAGCCCATTAAGATGAATCTCGGTATTACTCTGCATAAGGTTTGCAATGTCATTGAGAAACTCTGCAGCATCGAGAGCCCCTCTGTGTCTTCTCAGAGAGAACAGAGGGTTATTGAGGCCGCCGCCATCGAGGCGCAACTGGATCAAATCGCCATCTTCCAGCACATCATTTAACTCATCCAGAAGTGTTTGTATTGCATCATTAATTGCTTCTTGAACAAGCAGGGGGTGATTCAGACGTTCGAGGTTCACAAACCTAAAGGACATACCGTATCTCGACACAGGTAAGCGGGGGGCATGCCATTCCCACCGATCCACCCTTTCAAGGTAAACATGTGGAATGTCATTATTGTGGGGCTCCCCTGCATCAGAAGAGTCTGAAGATGGGGAGTCTGGCGGCGATTCCTGTGAAGGAGGAGTCTCAGGAACAGAGACATTATCACTGTTTGAACCCACAGGATCGGTGCTTCCGGGTGTGTGCTGGATCCCCGCCCCCATTTGGGTTACCTCTGATTGTTGTGAACTCTCTGATTCAGAGGATGTCTCTGTAACGTATGTACCTTGTGGTGTGTGTTGAACTCCCACCGCCCTTTCCTCCGGTTGCTGTTGTGAACTCAGAGGATAGACATTAAAACGTTTAATATCTTGTTGTAAAGAAACAAGCTCTGATTTGTTAAGCCCCCCACGCATCATGTCACGCCACAACGTGTTTAGCTGCCCGGACCAATCTGATACTCTCTTCATAACAGTTTCCTGTTTTTCTTGCAAGGCTTTTTTTGCAGTCGACTAGCATGCAGCACAGGTCGATGTGGTCTTGTTCCTCGGGTTGTAACTCCTCCGGGTTTTTTGTCTTTCTCAGCTTTTTCTTAGGTGCCTCGGAGCTTGGCGAGACACCCCTCTTTTGGCCATGTGCGCCTGAAATAAACAAACAAAAAAAAACACCACAATTAAGCTCTTTACCATAGACGAGGCTGTGGGTAAAAAAAAAAAACTTTTAAAAATAAGAAATATATATATTACCTCTCCAAAAGACATTTCTGGGATCTTCTCGGTCTGCGGCAGGTCGTCCTGTGGGTGTTTCACCTCCTGAAAGAGGGGAGGGGGGGCTGTTAAAATGTGACCTATTGACGGTATGATTGAAAAAACAAACAAACCACAATAAGGGTTGGGGTGTATATTACCTGTTGAAAGGGCATTTGTCGAAGCATCTGCAGGCTGGGGTGCAATTGTCGAAGCATCTGCAGGCTGGGGTGCAACATCTAGAATAAAGAAAAACAATTAAGCTCTTTACCACTGATGGTGATGTGGGTAAAAAACTTTTAAAAATAAGAAATGTATATATGTATATTACCTCTACGAAAGACATTTCTGGGATCTACAGGTCTCCCTGTGGGAATTTCACTTCCTGAAAGAGGAGAGATGTGTTGAAAAAACTGTAACCTATTTACGGTATGATTGCAAAAAAACAATGAGGGGGCTGTATATCACCTCTTGAAAGAGCATTTGTCGAAGCACCTGCAGGCTGGGGTGCAGCAGCAGCTGGAATAAAAAAACAAAAAAAACATTTTAATTTGTAAGGGGGGGGTTCCTAGAAAAAGGAAAAAATAAGCACTATATACATCTACCTTGCTGCGGCGTGCTGTTGGTTGAAGGCTGTACTCCTGTGTTTTGCCCGTCATGAACTGAAAAGCGGTGAAAAAACATTTTTTTAAAAAAATAACTGCATGGGGGTGGGGGTTGGCTGGTTGAGAGGGGTAGAGGCTGTTCCTAGAAAAAAAAGGGTGGGGTAAACCACTTTTAAAAATTAATTCACCTCTGCGGAAAGTATATGGGCCTACTTTAGAACCTGTAAGGAGAAAAATAGGGTTTTTTAAAAAAAATTGTGATACCTACACCCCATACCCCGTCCCGCTCCCCACCACCACACACACACTTACATAGTGGCTTTGTGAGAATTGGGGGCTGGGGTGCATTTACAGCAGGGGCCCTCTGTGGCTGGGGTGTATCTACAGAATAAAATAATGCTTAGCATGTGCTGAAATAGGAAAAAGGCTGTTTTAGCTTTTTTTAAAAAAAAATTTTTTAAAAAAAAAGATAGAATTACTGTGGTTTGGAGAACCAAACAGTGCTTCACTGAGTGTGGAAACAAAAACAACTAGAAAAGGAAAAAGAGACATGGTGAGCCAACCCTTTAAAAACACTCATCTGTGTTGAGATATATATATATATATATATATATATATATATATATATATATATATATATATATATATATATATATATATATATATATATATATATGTATGTATGTATGTATGTATGTATGTATGTATGTATGTATGTATAATATGACTCTCACCATCCAGTTGCGAGTCACTAAAGCCATCTCCATCATCCATTCTTGAACACTGCACAGGTATTTTTTTAAAAAATAAAGCTCACAGAGAAAGAGCAGGTTACACTGCTAAAAAAAAACCCCATGTAAAATAGAAAATATTGAAGATCCGTCCCCTCAAATTAAAATGAAGCTTTAGCACTACAATAAACATGCCTCCCCACATGGTAAAGCTGTGAGAACGTAGAAACACACACACACACACACGCACACACACACACACACATTCAAAAGCTTAGACCCATATAAGCAACCAGGCCCACCGATGTGGCCTGCCCTCGCGGCAGAGAGAGAGCACATGCTTCCCCCCCCTCTCCAAAAATCAGCAATTAGTTTCAAAACGTCATGCAGAAAGCTTAGACCATCGTACATGCAACAGAAAAAAATACACAACAGTGAGATCAGACGCCCCTCAAAGCCCAGCATTTAGTTTTAAAATCCACATCTTAAAAAAGCATCCCCACTAAAAAGTACAATATTTATAATCACACAAACGTTTCTACAAAACACGAAGGGCATGCAGACACCAGAAAACAAAACAAGCAGGAAAAAGAAGAAAACATGCAGTGGGCCCATGCCTTAAGTTGAAATAGACAGCACATGCATCATGCAGGTGTGAATAGTATATCAAGCCATGTGGAGAACACGTGGCAGACATACTCACCTAGAGACAGCCGGAATCCTGCTCTGAAAAATGCGACCATGTGGAAGAGGAAGCAATTCCCCTATGGCCACCTGCTTTTATCCCCCTACATCCCCTCTCAGAAAAACCCACCCACCTAACCCTATCCTTCTCTGACTGGACATGTCTTCGCGCCTTTTCTCTGATTGGCTATTTTTTTAAAAATGCTGCTTGTCCACCCTTAGTATAGTCCAGCCCATCCTTGCGTAATTCAGCTCCTCTCCCTCCACCCCTCTCTGCAAGGCACTGTCCACCACCCTTCTAGGAAAGGTCAGAACATGTGTCCTGACAGTTAATCAGCCATATGTTATAATGAGATAAGGATGCTCCTAAGCCATGGTGTCCCAGAAAAAAAAAAATAGCCTGCAAGGCATCCCCTGCCTCTGGTAACTTGCCACACAGCTCTGTATAAAACGATGTAAACTATTTTTTAAACACAACCAGGATAGCAAAATATCTTTGGGTGTGCAACTCACACACAGCCAAAATGATTTTTTTAAAAGAGTATTTTTTATTTTTTCACAAGAACACAATGGGAGATGAGTTAAAGAATTCCTTGCTCTCTCCATTGCATTCTTCACAATCCCCCAAACCCCCCCTCCTGCAGCCATGTGGCCATGTGCTAGGATGAAAGATAAACAGCTAACAAGTATTTTTTAAAAACCAACTTGTTTTATTTCATACATTTTTACACAGCCAGCGTAAGAATATTTTACAGAGTGATCTGAATTTTTTCCATCCACAAAACATTTTTACATCATCAACACAGGCAGGATTCTCTTAGAGAGAAATTTAGTATAGTGAAATGTTTTAACTATACTTTCGAATTTTTCAATATATTTTTTATCAGAAGCCTGGAGGATTTGTTCAAGAGATTGTTGGGGTTTTCTGCATTTTGTAAAAATTGTACGAGGCACAGCAGGTAATCAAATGTGAACTGTGTCACTTCTAAACTGTGCACAGTGTACGCAAAACACACCACATCAGGCTTTGGAGATATAAACCATCCATAACTTTTTTCAGTTTAGCATCAATATCAGCTTGAGTCCAGGAAGTGCACTGATGCGAGTTTTGTGCGCCAGCTTCGATTTTGCACCCTTCACATTCTGCAATTATTGTTTTCACGAGGCAATGCTTGACGACCACATAAACGGTTGCACGCATTATGGATTTCGTGTTGTTACGCCGGGCTTGCGGTGTTCAACAGCATCCATCTGGAAGGTTTTGGAACCCCCAGAGATATTTCAGAGTTGTTTGGGGCTCTTGATGCACTACCTCTTCATGGTTGATCTGTAGATAAAAGCATTACAATTCCTTTAAAAACATGTTTACCCCTCAAACAGCATATTCATCCTACACAGCCAAGAAGCATAACTTACCAGAGGATGCTGAGGCTCACTCACTGAATCCCCTTCAGAGGCACACACCGCGGGGTCATCCCAAGCCAGTTTATAAAGAAGCCCCAGAGAGGGCCTAGGATAGTCATCAGAGTCAGTTGATATGTATCTTCGTCTTTTCTTCTTTGGGGCCTGTGGTGGTGTTCCGAGCACTGATGCAGGTCTCTTGGGAGTCTCCATTTCCGACAAGTCCAGGACGGTGCACGGTGTGGGGCTTGTTCCCAGCATGGAAGCTTAAATAGCCACCCCTGCAGTCAGAACATGCCCAGGCATGTTCTCTGGATGCCCAACGTCCAACACGTCACAGGGGCGAAACCGCTTCCTATTGGGCAGGGGGGGAACATTGCCTCGACTACGTAGGGGGGCACATGCCCCTCGAAACCAGCACGCCGTCGCAGATAACCCGACCGTCGCAAAAACCCCTATAAATCCCACGTCATGGGACCTAGAGGTCTGAAACCTCTACCAATTGGTCGAGGGCACCACCCCGAACACATAGAGGGGCCACATGATATACCTAGCATGCAAAACAAAGTTGGGGTATAGAGCCCCCCAAAATTTTTGGGGTACGGGGACCCCAACTTTTTAGGGGTGCAGGGGACCCCAAAATTTTTGGGGTACGGGGTACCCCCAAAAAATTTGGGGTATAGGGGACCCCGAGATCTTATCTAATCAGATAAGGGGAACGGGGGACCCCTAGATCTTATCTACAATGCAAAAAGGGGCGGGGCTTAGACCTGTCAAATAATTTGACGAAAGGTATGTATTTATACTACTCCCACCAGATGCCTCTGGGAGCACACAAGTCAACAAAATACCAGGGACGTGCAGTGCGGGTGCGGCAGGTGAGGCAGCCCTGCCCCGTCATAGTCCACGGAATGAAGCCACAGCCTAACCTTGAGATTAGACACATGCTACCCGCTTGTACCCAAGTAAGCAGGTCGCTGCACACGTGCGCAACCTCAAGGTTAGGCTGCGGCTTTGTTCCATGGACTACGACGGGGCGGAGCTGCCTCATCTGCCATACCCACACTGCAAGATACCTGTAAGATACCTGTATCCTGCTGCCATTCCCTTGCATCTGGCATTCAGAGATAGGCTACTTCAGAGATAGGCTACTTCTAAAACCAGAAGGTTGCATACAGTCATCATGACTTGCCTCCATTAAGTGCTAAATGCTACGCAAATCAATGTCGCTCACTTCAAGTCAGAGGTGGTATAAGTAATCACAGGGCTTTTGCCCTTATCTGAACCATTTGCAGTTCTCAACTGCAGGTAGAAATCAACACAAGGAACAGAGATCAATGTACAAGCAATAGAGGTACAAGCAACAGCGGTACAAGCAACAAGCAACAGGTACAAGCAACAGAGATCAATGCCATCTGCTGAGGCTGTGTGTGCCCATCGGTTTTCAGGAACTACCATGTCTTTGAGAATTCTGCCCGCCTGCAGTTAAGTAGCTAATACTTCCTACAAAGAGCTTTCCCAAAGCCGGGTGCCTTTGTGATTCCTGGTTTCATTGCTCTGGCAACCTCTCAAATGGCCCTTATTAACACAACCAGAGTTCTCCAGGAATATTGATGTAGTTGTCTGGCAGAGAAAGACAGGAGTTCAAAGGAGAAGGCTAGAGAAAGATGTTGTCAATGTACATTTCAGGAACAAAAATTAGCTTGCTCTGGATGAAAAAGACATTTGCCACCAGCTTGGCATCAGTTTCTCATGAACAACTTACCCATTTCAATATGACTTGTGCAATAAACATTTCCAGTAGATCATGTCACTGGACACAGAATTTAGATACAGGCCCAGATCAAACATTCGTCCTTGTAGCGATGCTGTTCGCATAGAGGCTGCTTCTTGCACACCTTGCACATTGTATAAGATGCCATGTAACAATGTGCATTCAATTCACCAGCTATGCATGATCCTTCCATGGAATCACACATGCATCAGATGAATTGCGCATACATTTGTAAGTGTGATCACTCAGCTCAAACAGAAGACATCATTTCTCTTGCTACATGCTCATGATCCACTTCCCTGAGTAGTGAGAAGTTCTAGGAGCACATTGTTTCCACAGGTTCAGGCTTCCTTTGGAGGAAGCCTTGGTAATATTCTTCCTTTGGATGGTGCCTTGATAATATCTGCTTGATGGTGCTTTGGCAATGTCTGCTTTATTTACAAATATACAGGTTGAGCATGGAGTGGAGGTAATTAGCAGAACACTCCTGCAAGCAACATCAAGTTACATGTGTTTCGAATGAGTTTTCCGGAACCCAGAACCAACCCATTCATGAGGCTAACTGAAGCTGTTGTCTCAGGTAGCAGATTGGCAGGGGGTGCTCCAGTGGCATTCCTGGAGGGGGTGCTGCACCGTAAGTGGTGCAAGATGCTGCACCATGCCTTGAAAATTGGTGTAATGTGCCCCCCTTCCACTCTCCCCAGAACCATTCCAGTGGTGAAAGCAATGTTGCCTTCACTGCCGGAATGGCTCCAGACCAGGGGCAAGTCAGAGCGGGTGTGTTACACTGGTTTGCATGGTGCAGTGCAATGCTTTGCACCACTTACGGTGATGCACCCCCTCCAGGAACACCACTGTGGTGCTCACTTTCACCTACCTACTCACCCCCACTGCTGCTGCTACTCCTCCTCCCATCCTCTGGATTGGAAAAGAAGGGGGATGGAGCAAAAGAGGAAGTGTGGAGGAGAGGAGAGTGATGGGCTAGAGCGGTGGATGCTCTAGCCCACCACTCTCCTTTCTTCCATACTTCCTCTTCCACTTTGTCTCTCCTTTCCTTTTCCAAGCTAGAGAATGGTATGAAGAGAGACTGGCACATTATCAGGTAAGAGGAGCAGCATTTGGCACAGCTCCTCAGGTGCCAGAGGATCTTGGGCCAATGCTGCCTGAACCGCAAGGTGCTCCAGCTCTGAGCTTGGACTGTCTTAACTTCCATTTCCAGTTTCGGTTGCTGTCTCTCATAGATCAAATCCATGTCCTGATGCAGCCTTAGGCAAGACCCAGAAGAGCAAGGCAGTAGGAGGCACAGGCCCTCAGAGAGCTCCTTGATTTGACAGTGTCCCAGTCCTAACTGAGCCCTTCTCAGGCTCCACCCCATTGTTGCAGAGTGAGGATCCTTACAGAGGCAGCCTCTGGATCGGGAGCCATAAACTCTTCCGCCTCACGGTCACTTCTCACCTGATGCATTCCTGCATCAATGAGCAGGCAGTGAAAGGCAAGAGTTTCCCAGCATGCCAGGATCTGACCCAAATCTGGCTCAGGAGGACCATCTCTAGGACGGGGTTAGGTTCAGGTTTCTGTGGCTTCTTTTTGTCAGGACCTCGGCCCTGCACCTCAGCAGCTGGTATTGGGGGCAAAGATCTGACTGGCTTCTCCCCCTTGAGCCTGAGCCCTGGCTGTCAGTCGAAGTCAAGACTATGACTCAATTTGGGCAAATCTGAGCAGAAACATTTAGTTTGTTTTGCCACTGACCCACCCCAGAGTGGAAGGTGGGAAAGAATCATCTTACATCTCAAACTCAGGCCCTGCTCTTATGTAGGGGTTACCTGAGGTAACACCAAGCGCCGTTGGAGCCTTTCATATGGGATCATCTCCTAGACCTAGACCATTAACAGTTGTTAACTCTCTTTCGTTCCAGGTCAGGTATTGCCTGAAGCCAAAGCATAAGCACCAGACTGCTGTACACATCAGATACCAGTCTGTCAACACCATGGTGCCAGTTTGCAAATGTCTTTATCACAGGGACTCATGTCAGAACTGTGATGTTATGCAACTGTGCAAAACCTTGTGAAGAACCTAAAAATACAGGTGGGCCCCCATATCTGCTGGGGATATGTTCCAGGCCCCACCGTGGATACTTGAAACCGTAGATAAGAGCGAACACCCCCTCCATGGTTTCCTGAGGCCCCCCCCAGCCTGCCTCCCCTGCAGGCAGGCATGCTTGCCCCCCCCCCAGCTCTTATTTTTCTTTCAGCAAGCTTTGTTTCTTCCTTAAAACAAACAGAGAAGCAGCCTCCATTGCAGGCAAGTAGAACGAGACTAAGTCCTAGACAGGCTCTGCAAGGTTTCTATTAACCTTGCAGAGCCTCTCTAGTAGTCTCGTTCTACTTGCCTGTAATAAGCAGCCAGAGGCTGCTTCTCCTGTTTCTTTAAGGAAGAAACGAAGCTTACTGGGAAAAAAGTAAAAGCCGGGGGGGGGGGTTTCCCCACGATCCGTGGATAACTGAAACCGTGGATAGCGAATCAGTGGATATGGGGGCCCACCTGTAACTCCATGACCTTTGCTGTTTGAGGTATTACATGTAGGGGAATTAAGATACCTATCCAATTGTTCCCAATAAGTGCATCTTGTAAGGTATATTGTGTGTGGATATGCTCCTTTTTGATGACTGAGCATTCAGGCTGTTTTACATGCCAAACAGCATCATCTTATTGCTTTTAGCTTGAAAAGTAGTTTAAAAAAAAGATGACGGTCCAAAGTATAATGTATAATGCACAATTTTTTGAAATTACTAAAAGGTATGGGGCCAGCTTTTGTGTCACTGTGGTTGCCTATCTGTGATATGACCACACAAAGAGCTGAGACCTGTATCCTCTTCAACAGCAGATGGCTTTAAGCTGCCGGTACCAAAGTCTTGTCATTTGGCATCACACTTATTTCAGAATTGTCATCTCTAAATTATTGTGATGGAAGAGTGATGGCAGCTTGACAAATGAAAGAAGTCACTTTGCTGTTCTGAAGGGTGAGTGATGGATTTTTAACTCTCTCTCTCTCTCTCTCTCTCTCTCTCTGTGTGTGTGTGTGTGTGTGTGTGTGTGTGAGTGAGTGAGTGAGTGAGTGAGTGTGTCTGTGTATGAGAGAGAGAGAGAGAGAGAGAGAGAGAGAGAGAGAGAGAGAGAGAGAGAGAGAGAGAGAGAGAGAATTAAGTCACACTAGAATGTCTTAGGTTCCTTGAACAAATGTTAATAGCAGCATGTTTACCACTTAGTTCTGCCACCCATCCCATCCCACCCCCCACCCCCACCCCACAAAATGCTTGTAAAGAACAACCACAGGGGCCAGATATAGTGAGAGATGCATTGTTCAAGATCTCCTGCTATTTCGGAAGAAAACCCACCAGTAAACAATGGCTGACTTGACAGAAGAATGTTTGTGTTTCTTATGGCGCAATCCTGTCTAAAGAAGCGCCAGCGGAGCAATGGCTCCACCAACGCTGGGTGTCGTAAATGTGCCGTAAGGCACGTTTTTGACACCCAGAGAGTAAGCGGCAGTAGTGGGAGACCGGTGCCACTCACTCTCCACCAGAGCTGGAGCTGCACCCGCCAGGGAAGGAAGTTTTCCATCGGTCGGGGCAGGGGGAGGGTGGAATGAGGTGTTCTGGGGGGGGGTTGGATTGGCCCGCTGGGCCTGGGAGGGATCTTCGACTGCGTGCTCCACCAAATCCTATCCCCCATCCTGGGCCTGGCTGGACTTACACCTGTTTTTCGGATTTGTGCCGGTCATTTTGTTGGCGCACATCCAAGGAGGCCCATTGGGCCTGCTGGGGCTCTACCCAGGGAAAAGGGACAAATGTCCCTTTCTCCTAAGGTGTGCTCCAGCTGTACCAACACTGACCGGATCCTGCCTAGGATCTGGCACAGTGTGCTTTTGCACGCTGCAGCGGCCCTAGACAGGATTGGGCTGTTAATGACTGCTGATGGTTCGCTGAATGAGCAATTCAGCTGCAGAATAGAGGTTTAAAGCAAATGCTCTGCCGGAGAGTTTTGTGGTGTGCACATGTGTGAATTGAAAGAGAACAAGCGTGGAGTATGAATGGATAGCAACAGAGGTTTGGATCAAATCATACATTTCCTCCAATCAGGCTCATCACATGGATGGAGTGAGTGTGCATAGATCCTTCCTCCCACCTATAGCCCAATCCTACCTAGGCCTTATGGTGGTGAATCTTGCAATCTTACAATCTGCCATCGTAAGTCCTGGGCCGAAGGTGTAAAAGCCACTATGCAGGCCAGGCATGCCAGTGCAACTTACCAGAGGCCACATTCGGGCACCACCAGCTTGCAGAACTTCTGCCATTCTCTGCCGTTGCCAGTAAGTTGGCAGTGAGTGTGGCTCAGCAGAGGATTATGGGTGGATTGGGGCAGGAAGCAGGCCAGTCTGGGGCAGGACGAGGGTGGATCTTGGAGGGACTAGCACATTTGGGATCCTATTGCCCGTTCCCGGTCTGGACCTGCCCCTAGGAGTCACCTTGGAAGTACATAAAAGTTTTTTACTTAATCCTCTCTGTCATAAACAAAGGAAGCCCTGGAAGCCCTGGGCTGGTAGGGGATAGGATTGGGCTCCTAGTATGCTATTCTCACATGTTCACATGGGATGGAATTTTGAAATGCCACCTAATTGCCTTAGATTGAAGTATAAATGAACCACATGTTTAAGTAGCATTCAGGCCTCCCATCCCAGTGGGTACATCTGGGACAGGGATGAGCTACCTGGCTCCTCTCTCAGCAATGGGCTAGATTGGGAGATACATCAGATCAGAGACAGCCATCACATAGAACTGGAGTTAGCTGATACTGGGGGTACAGATCCGGAGATGGGATGAGCTCTACAAATTGTACTCTGGGATCTGCTGCCTTTTGTGAGGATTTGCTTTGTATTCATAAACAAAGGAAATATTACAAAAACATTGTAAGGGTGAGGCGTTTCTATGGTAGGGGCCCTACCGTAAGTTGTGCCCCGCCCTAGTACCATGTTTACAAACCGGAACAAGGAGGCCCCGCCCCCTCGCCAGCGGAGCCATTCCGCGCTGCGAAGGTGACGAGCAGGGAGTCTCCTGCCCGTTCGCCTTCGCAGCACGGAATGGCTCCGCCGGCGAGGGGGCGGGGCCTCCTTGTTCCGGTTTGTAAACATGGTACTAGGACGGGCCGCAACTTACGGTAGGGCCCCTACCATAGAAATGCCTCTGAAGGGTCCAATGCTTTCTCATACAAGAAAAAAATAGCATAGTGTAATGAAGTATAGTATACTGCTCCCCCTGAAACTTGTTGTCTCTTGGAGATGTGGGGAGTGTGTATTGGTGATGCAGAAAGATTGTTTTGCACCCCTGGAAATCAAACTGCTGGAGTCTTCTGCTTATTCCCCAACCCTCCTCCAAATCTAGGTTGGGATATTAAAGTGTATTCCTGTATCTCTAACCTTCCATATGTTCACAAGGCCAGGAACATCTTTGTGTGGGAAGTGAGGGCTTCTATGCCTTTTGGGGATAGCTTGGCCCTGAGATGACTTTCAAGGAGATTAGACAAATTCAGGGAAGACAGATCTATCATCAACAGCTATTTACCATTATGTTTATATACCACATCTAGGTACAGAGGCAATATGCCTCTGTATTATTCGATCCGGCTTTCTCGAACTCTTTCCTGAGCATGCAAGGAAAATTTGTCCCCTTTTCTTTTGCCAGAGCTCAAAGCGGAAGGAAGGTGTGCCCATTGGGTAAAACAGGAGGTAGACCTTGCCTCCAAGAGGAGCTTGGCCCCTCCCCTCTGTTCCCAGACCTTATATCGAAAATGTTGGTATGGATAAAGAGGGATGGCCTTAATATGTGGTGTATGGATAAGTGAAAATCTGTATAGTGAAAGTACTTTTAAAGAGGGAAGAGTGTAAATTATATTGCTCTTCAGAATGTTCAAAGTATTTTCATATAAAATAACCTATCGTCCCAACATGAGCCCTGTAAAGTAGGTCAGTGTGTTACTAACCCCGCATTACAGATGAGACACTGAAGATGAGAGACTACATCTCCCTGTGAGTGCACGGCTGAGGAAAGACTCAGACTTCCTGGCTCTCTACTCATCCTCTGAAGCACTTTACATACTGCAATAGGAATGGTAAACAGAAACAAATCTGTTTTGGTACGTTCCAAACGTACACTTCCGTTACCAAGTGGCAGTTTCCCTCGCATTCTATAGTCTTTTTAAACTGGTGATTTCACTCTACCTGCCTTACCATCTTCAATCTTCATGATTGCACCTAGAAAAAGCTCCGAGCTACGGAGCGAAACATCGGTATCTGTAACATACACAGGCTCCGATTTTTAATGTATTTTATGCCTGTCTGGAGCTCCGTTTATATCGGTTCTTCACACAGTGCTTTGACGTTATTTTAAATCGTTGGTCTGTTTGAAATAAACTACTGTACATGACATCTTTACCCGTAATTCTAAAGTCTTGGAAGAAACAAATCTCTTTCACATCATGTCACAGTCTACTTTGTCTTGAGCAGCAGTCACTCTGAACCTTTGGGACTGGGAGGGGTATATAGCCATTTATTTTAAAGCAAACAATACATCCAATACTGGAGCTGCTTTGGATGCATTTTAAGGAACTATATTACTGTTGGCCACAAGGTGGTGTTGATGTATTTGCAAAGCCTGCCAAGAATGCACAGACTTGTAGCAGTACAACATAGGTTTCCTTTCAGTCACACCCTTTACAAGCCTGGCAGCTCAAGTTGAGATGCTCTCTGCTGTACTACCCTACAGATTGGATGCTTGAGGTATGTTTATATTGCACTCAGACCACATACCCCAGTTAGCCCTGTGTAGCTGCAGCTCAGGCAGGTGGTTCAATGCTTATTCTTATCCTCATTCTTAACTGTTCCGCATTATTTATTCCAAAGAGTAAATGTGGATTTCCGGCTGCCGTATACCTCTGCCAAGGGGGAGAGATAACACAGCATAGAATACAGGATGGGACTCAGATCAATACAAAATAAATGGTATATTTTATTCCATACCCAGATTGTACTTTTATGCTTTCACTTAAGAGCGAATTCCATGGCCTGGGAGCGGCCGCAGAATTTGTTCCAATCAAATGAATGCCAGAAATTGAACAAACGCAGAGGAGAGCCTCTGTCACACAGAAATCTTCAGCAGTTGGTTTAGGACCCAGAAATGGGTTCATATGACCCAACCTCGAATGGGTTGTGCCAGTGCTGCTGCCACTACTTTGTTGTGAGGCTCAGACTTGCAGAGTTTTACAAGTAGCTTGGGCTAGAGGCTGTAAATGAGATGCATCCCATCAGAGACTTTAGCTTTGGAGGGCATGCTGTGGCCAAGTCCCTATCTTCAACAGGCCCCCTTGGTCTCCCACCCATCTGCCTGCCTGCTTGCCCACCCGTCTTGTGCATTCTTGGTTCTTGAAGAGCCCATGCTGTTGTTTCCATGTTGTAGGTTAGGGTTTGAGATGGGTCTCAGCTCTTGAGAAGTTGAAGACCGCTGCCCTAGCAGATCTTAATACTCAGGCTGGTCTTCAGAAGATCTTGCATTCCAAATTACTTTTGTCTTCATTTGGTTATTTGATTACTGTGGTGCAATGGTGCACAGACATGATTTAACCATTTATGCCACTAAACAATGTGGTGGTGGTGCCTTTGGTTAAAGTTTCATATGTGGGACATATTGTAACAAATAGTAGGATCTAGATACAGCTATTCAAATGACCTCCTGTTTATATTTTCCTACTGTTGCTGATCCGATAGGCTGCTCCACTAATTCTCAGCTGGCATATGGTCCCTTGGAGATCGCAGCCAGGCCAGCTGGTGTAAGTTAGACTCCTAACTCATGCCAATCCTAATGATATGGCCAGAGACAGCTAATGAATCTGGTGTTTATAACTGGCTGCCTGCCCAAATGTCAGTGCATGAGAGAATCTGCTCCCAGAAGTGTATACACAGAACAACTTTGCAACAGAAATATGTGATTGCTGTAGTAGTGTTTCCAAACTGAGTATCATGTCTTCATATTGTTTTCTGGTTAACGAAAAGCATAATGATCAACTGGAAAAGAATTTCCTGGCAGCTTGTGCTGGGATCAAGATCCAAGGCAAATCCAGCCATTTCAGATGGCCAATATCTGCCGGGAAATAACTAACCCTTAGGTCACTATTTCTGGAAAGTGTGTGTGTGTGTGTGTGTGTGTGTGTGTGTGTGTGTGTGTGTGTGTGTGTGTGTGTGTGTTCATGCACGTGCATTTAAATTGCTTATGCGAGAGGTTCCTCATCCTAACACCAGCTGTCAGTCATCTTCTATAAATGAACATTTCTGACCATGGCTAAATGGTGTATCAGGCCCAGAAAAATAGAGTTTTCACCTGATTTCATGCTGTCTTATGCATTAATAAGAAGCACTTCTGTTCTTAAACTTGAGTAAATAGGGCTTTTTTTTCCAATTAAATTAGGTTGGAAAACACATGAAAGATATGTAGAAGCTACAGCTCAAGCAGCGAACCTTCTGTGTCTATGGGTCTGACAAACAATCTGATATTCAGAAGCATGGTTGTCATAACTTACCTTAGCAGGCTTGCAAATGTTCTTTCTAATTAAAGTCCTTAATTTTAAATACATTTTATAGCTTCTACCTATGGAGCTATGCTGAATAGCTTATTACATTTGAGATAGTTGCACCGATTATTCTGTAGAAATGAAAGATAGCCAAAATAGAAATCCATCTAACTATAGATTTATAGGGTAAACGTCTCTACAAATCAGCAAGGAGACTGGCAGGATGGAAGTGCCATAAAACACAGAAATGTGATCAAATGCAATGTTTACATATCTTCTCAACTCTGCGACTGGCTCCTGGTTCAGTGAAGCCTTGTTTCCTGGAGAGCATCATACTGTGATATTATCAAATAGTACAGATCAAACAGTAATGGACCAAACCTCAATAATAATTTTTTTAATCCTGTTGGATGCAATCATAGTCATCATGCACAATTAAAGACAATACGATGTGTCTGTATTCTTGCAGTCGTGTGCTTGGATTGTGCAAAATGACTCTCTGGTACTCAAGTTTTAGACAGCTCTTGATTCTGGGCAATAGAATCCTGAATGGCCTCTGGTGGCTCCCCCAAGCCAGAATTTATTCTAACATGCAAGCAAGTGGATACATTTTGTTCAATGGGCAAAAACTAAAAATGTGTGCACCCTATTACAGGAACTCCTAGTGAGTGGCATCCAGTGTTGTTCTGGAGACACATGCACCAGTGCAAGCCACTTCCTCCCAAATAAAACCTCGAGCCACTCGAAAATCTGCTATTGAGGATCCAGGAACCCTCAGCAATGGCATGGAATTGGGAGTGGGGGGGTTATGTCTCCCTCCTGCAGTCCCCACATGCTGTATTCCAAGCTGTTTCCAAGGGTCTCCTGAGCCTCAGCAGTGACTTAGGCAGGCTCATGGACATTGGTAGGGAGGGGGAAGTTGGTTGTGCTGGCATACACTGTGTCAGCAAAACCCTGTGGATCCCACCCAGTGTCTTTTTATTTTTCAAGAAAGCTACCATTTGGATCAGGGCTTTTTCACACCACCTTTTTCCTTTTAAGGACCTCCTCTCTCCTCCCATCTCTTCTCTTTTGCTTTCTGCCTTCACTCCCCCCCCCCCCCGGTGCTTCACATAGCAAAACATTGCATTGCTTTATTTTGATTTCCTCAACCAATTCCTCAGCTTAAATTGCCCCGGAGCTACTATTAGTCACAGAGGGGAACACTTACATGCACAAAATTTATATCTGCAAGTTTTCCTCCTCTGTAGCCAATATCAGCTTGGGTGTGTGTGATTTGGATTAAGGCCATGACATAGGGGCAAGTGGTTACATTCCCTCAGTGTACCATGGCCTCAGTCCAAACCAAGCCAGGACGTATCATGCAGATGAATCTGGATATTGTGCAAATTTGAGAAAAAGAAAGGGAGACAAATCTTATCACAGAACATGAAACATAATAATGTTAACAGGTTAGGAGTCAGGAATGTTACCTACCCAGCTCTCTTTTGCAGCTCTTTGTGTTAAGTTAAGAATTCAGAAGACCAATTAAAAGTTATCTATTCTTGATAGCTACTAAGGGCCCAAGCTTCTGTTGAACAGATCACTACCTGGTCATCCAGGAATGGGAGGAATGATCATCCAGATCATCTCGCTGAATGGGAGGGCTCAGGCTCAGCTGGAAAGCTTGATATGCTTAGACGGGTTAAGCATCTGTGCAAGTTGCACAGTAGGGCAAGGAGGCCAGGGCCCTAACACCTCCCTTTCCTCAAAACTGCGTAAGTTCCCTAAGATAAAATAAACAAGCCACAAGCCCCCCCCCCCAAGAAAATGAAAATAAATAAGCAGAACTAGTTATGAAGATTGAAAACTAGCAGGGTGTGGGTGCTTTCCAGTGTATTACATTCAGTACCATATGTATGGCTACCTGCCTGCTGGGCAGAAGTCATGGGTGTGTCTGTTGTTGGAGCAATGAGCTCTTGCCTATCAGGGAACATGCCTATTCCCTTGAAGCCAAGGCAGCTAACCTGGCGAAGCTCTCTCTCTCTCTCTCTCTCTCTCTCTCTCTCTCTCTCTCTCTCTCTCTCTCTGTGTGTGTGTGTGTGTGTGTGTGTGTGTGTGTGTGTGTGTGTGTGTGAGAGAGAGAGAGAGAGAGAGAGAATTCCTTCAGAAAAGAAATAAAGGCTTTCCACTCCTGGACTAACAGCTCCATTGCTGTCATGGAGAATGAGAGTCTTTGGCAAGGAGGACAGAATTCTGAAGAACAAGGCAATGATCCTTTAGAGAAGGAACCCATTTCTTGGATGATGAACTCAGGAGGAGTCGGTGATCATGGTGCCCATCGTCACCAGTGATGCTGGATAATCTAGTTGAGTGGTCCTGGAAGCCAAATTTAGGTTGCTAGGTGTGGTGCTGAAGGTCAGGACCTCCCTGGTAGCATTTTCAAAGTGCTAGATGCTCCCCGCACAGGGCCACCTAGACATGCGGAGCTGAAGAATCTCAATGCGTGAATGAGATGGTGCTCCAGTTGAACTGAAATGGAACCAGACTGCTGGCACTTAACATTAAAAAGGTAGCGGAGCATATTCTAAACTGACCCCTCACGGAAAGCTGACTGGACTTGGGCAGCGTCTGATTTGGGCCAATGCATCCCTAAGGGATGAGGCTGTAATGGGAGACATAAGAGGATCTGCCCTCTTATTCCCTGACTGTGGAGTTTTCTCAGGAGCCTTTCATGAGGGACCGTGTCAAACGCCTTCTGAAAATCCAGATATATAATATCCACGGGTTCGCTCGCATCCACATGCCTGTTGACCTTTTCAAAAAATTCTAACAGGTTTGTGAGGCAAGACTTCCCCTTGCAGAAGCCATGCTGACTGTCCCTCAGCAGAGCTTGTTCTTCTATGTATTTTAAGATTTTAAGTATTTTAGTATTTTATTTAAGTATTTTAGTAAGTATTTTAAGGATTTTAAAAGTATTTTAAGATTTTATCCTCATTAAGGATAAAATCTTAAAATACATAGAAGAACAAGCTCTGCTGAGGGAGAGTCAGCATGGCTTCTGCAAGGGGAAGTCTTGCCTCACAAACCTGTTAGAATTTTTTGAAAAGGTCAACAGGCATGTGGATGCGAGCGAACCCGTGGATATTATATATCTGGATTTTCAGAAGGCGTTTGACACGGTCCCTCATGAAAGGCTCCTGAGAAAACTCCACAGTCAGGGAATAAGAGGGCAGGTCCTCTTGTGGATTAGGAACTGGTTGAAGACCAGGAAACAGCGAGTGGGAGTCAATGGGCAATTTTCACAATGGCGAGAGGTGAAAAGCGGTGTGCCCCAAGGATCGGTCTTGGGACCAGTGCTTTTCAACTTATTCATAAATGACCTAGAGTCGGGGATAGGCAGTGAGGTGGCCAAGTTTGCAGATGACACTAAACTTTTCCGGGTGGTGAAGACCAGCAGGGATTGTGAAGAGCTCCAGAAGGATCTCTCCAAACTGGGAGAATGGGCAGCAAAATGGCAGATGCGCTTCAGTGTAAGTAAGTGCAAAGTGATGCACATTGGGGCAAGAAACCAAAATGTCACATATACGCTAATGGGTTCTGAGTTGTCTGTGACGGATCAAGAGAGAGATCTTGGGGTGCTGGTGGACAGGTCTATGAAAGTGTCGACCCAGTGTGTGGAGGCTGTGAAGAAGGCTAATTCCATGCTCGGGATCATTAAAAAAGGGATTGAGAATAAAACGGCCAATATCATTATGCCTTTGTACAAATCGATGGTAAGGCCACATCTGGAGTATTGTGTCCAGTTCTGGTCACCACACCTCAAAAAGGATATAGTTGAATTGGAAAAGGTGCAGAAAAGAGCGACCAGAATGATTTGTGGGCTGGAGCACCTCCCTTATGAGGAAAGGCTACAGCGTCTGGGCCTTTTCAGCCTAGAAAAAAGGTGCCTGAGGGGGGACATGATTGAGACTTATAAAATTATGCATTGGATGGAGAGAGTGGATAGAGGGAAATTCTTCTCCCTCTCGCACAACACCAGAACCAGGGGACATGCACTAAAATTGAGTGGAGGGAGAGTTAGAACAGACAAAAGAAAATATTTCTTTACCCAGCGTGTAATTCATCTGTGGAACTCCTTGCCACAGGATGTGGTGATGGCATCTGGCCTAGATGCCTTTAAAAGGGGTTTGGACAGATTCATGGAGGAAAAGACCATCACAGGTTACAAGCCATAAGCAACCTCCTGGTTTTAGAAGTGGGTTTTCTCTGTGCCAGGTGCAAGGGAGTGGCGACTGGACACAGGTATCTTGTTGTCTTGTGTGCTCCCTGAGGCATCTGGTGGGGCCACTGTGTGACACAGGAAGCTGGACTAGATGGGCTTTTGGCCTGATCCAGCAGGGCTCTTCTTATGTTCTCATGTTCTTATGATTGACAGGCACAGTCCTATGCCTGTCTCCTTAGAAGTAAGCCCCATTGAGTTCAATAAGACTTACTCCCAGGTAAGTGTATATAGGATTTCAGCATCAGACTGATCAAATTATGCATAGTATGGAGAGGGGTGGATAGAGAGAAGTTTTTCTTTTGCTCTCACAGTGCTGGAATCAGGGATCCTGCAATGGAACCTACTGATGGGAGATTTAGTACAGACAACAGGAGGTATTTCTTCACACAGTGCATAGGTAACCTAGGGGAATTCATTGCCACAAAATGTAGTGATGGCCACGAACCTGGACAGCTTTAAAAGGGGACTGGTCAAATTCATGAAGGACTGGTCTATCAATGGCTACTAGCCCATGATGACTATGTGCTATCTCCAGTTCAGCAGCAGGGAGCAATGGCAGGCAGCGCTTTCACCGCCTTGAATGGTTCCAAAGGCGAGGGGGCGGGGCCGCTTCGTGCTCCGGTGTAACGGAGGGTCGGAGCCTCTGCGGAACTTAGAGCACCGCCCCCCCCTGCAGCGACGCTAGTGATGGCAGGAGAGACACTTGCCTTTCTCTCCTGCTTGTGAGCTATCCAGACACAGCTGGTGGGCCACTGTGGGAAACAAGATGCTGAACCAGACGGGCCTTTGGCCTGATTCCAGCAGGACTTATGTTCTTATGGCCCCAAGAAATGTCTACCTGAGAGTAGGAGATAAGGTTGAAGGTGTAAGATGACCAATTCTTCCCTCCCTCTCTCAGTTCAGTTAAAAGCACAAAGGCAGCATCTACTGATGTCTTCCCCAGAGACATTTGACATGATTTGAGTCTGAAGTTAAAACTGAAGCTATGACGAGGAGATGGCAGCCAGCGGCCCCTAGTACAGTGGTTCTCAAAGTTCTCCCTGTGAGTTGGGGGGCAGGGCAGGGCAGTGGCAGCACTCCTGGGACAGCATGTGGCAGCATGTGCTGGCCCTCCAGATTACAATGGTCGCGCCAGCCCTCCAGAGGCTGTGGGAAGGCAATTGCAACCCACTTCTGGTTCTTGTCTGAAACTGGAAGTAGGTCAAAATCACTGCAGGGAGCTGATTGGCAGCTCAGAGAGGCCTGCAAAGGGGGTCACGGGCCTCCCCACACCCTCCAGAGGGCCAGCGTGACCATCGTAAGTTGCGATCCTGGGAGCACCGCCATTATCCTTGGAGCACCACTGCCATCGTGGTTGAAGGTGCCACGCCCCTTAAGGGGCTGGCGGCCACTTCCAGTTTTCCTGGTGGGTTGTGACCCACCAGTTTGTGAACTGCTGCCCTAGTACAAAAAATTCTGGAATCATGTGCTACCTAACTCCATCCAAGTGCTCAACCTGTATGTCTGTAAATAAAGCAAATATTATGAAGATACAAGAAGCCTCCAATGATCTCTCTACCAAAGGAAACCAGAACCCAGGTAACGTTCTGTCCCTGGAACGTCTCACCACTTGGGGAAGTGGGTGTGTGTGTGAGCTCATAACAACTACACCTCTCTATTGGGTATTTTCAGAAGCCTTGTGCCAAGTGATCACACCAACCAAACCTGTACTTAATACATTTTAATGTCTTGCTCTTAAGCTGACCTTTCAAGTAATTAACTGGCAAAAAAGATAATGCAATTCCTGATGTTATAATCTGTCGTGCTTATAATGAAGTGAGTGATGTGAAACGATCTTCTGCACTATATGTAGCCCTTTTATGGCACTTGGCTCCCACTCCTGTGTATGTGGGAGGAAAACAAATGTATATCTGAGGACGTATAGTGCTAATTCAATGGGATTACCTGTTTGTAACTACTAGATACGTGAGGGGTTGGCACAATGGACTTGGGGAACAGAGTGCATCAGAATTAGAAATCTATACATTTATGGCATCAATATTTCAAAATGCACATTAAGCTTGAGAAATTATTAAATAAAATTTAAGCTGCTATGGTGCAGTGGTTCAGTGTTTGACTTGAATAGGCAAGATCTGTGTTCAAATCCCTGCTTAGTTATATCAATCAAACTGGGTCATCTCAGACCAGTCACTGTTCCTCAGTTTATCTTATTCCACAGGAGTTTTGGGATGATAAATGAGATGAGCCCAGGTCCACTGTCCTAATCCCCTTGAAGGAAGGTGTGCTCCAATTAGGATAAGTAAATTGATACACCCTTGTAGACACAGAACTCCTCTCTCCACATATACAGTGAACATGGATATAGCAGTAGGCTCCACCCCTTGCTGTACACACATTTCAAATGCATGTCTGCCAGAGGCGTCACTGTAGCGTGGCCTGCGGCACGAGGGCCCCGGGTGACGCGCGCAGAAGGGTGACGCGCGCGCGTGTCAGCTCCCCTGCGCGCGTCACCAGGAGGCTCCATGTGTCACCAGGGAGGCTCCAAGGCCGGGAGAAGGCCTCGGACCGTCCACCCGGGCCTGCGCTCCTGGGCCTTCTGAGGAAGGCCCGCTGCACAAAAGGGCTGCCCTTTCCCCTCAGGAACGGTCTGCGCATGTGCTAAACACGTTATAAATAATGTTCGCGCAGCGGGCCTTCCTCAGAAGGCCCAGGACAGCCGGCCGGGGAAGATGTCCCCAAGCCGGCTGCAACGATTGAGGGGGCGCCGGGAGCGGCAATCGTGGCGCGGCCATAGGGGGTGTGTCCCGGGGGAGGGGTCACTAGGGTGACGCGCGCACCCGGCCCTGGGGCAGCGCGCGCCCTAGTGACATCTCTGATGTCTGCAATGCACATGTGCATGCGGGTATACACATGTAGGCAGTGCTCCACCTAGGTCTGGAACTTTGAAAAAGCGGGAGTGAAACATGGCCTATATACCTATGCTTGTATTTGTAAGCATAATGCAGTTACTCATACAGCAAGAGGCAGACCTTGACAGCTCCCATTGCACATACATTGAACATAAGAACATAAGAAGAGCCTTGCTGGATCAGGCCAAAGGTCTGATTCTGTGATTGATTCTGTGTATGTGTGAAGGGAAGCCCTATTGTATAATGTAGCCATATCAAAGGGTAGCATAATGGGGTAGAATACTGCACACCTTCCACTCCAAATTTACTAGATAAAGTTCTCATAATCCTACTCAACCTAGAAACTTGAAAGGGTGCATGTTACTTTATTATATACTTTTATATAATACACATATAACCCTTTGTCACACCCATCCAGCTCCTGCATCTCCTTCCCACTTTGTTCCCAGTCTGAGAAAACTAAACCCACATCCAGAAGATCACTGCTAGGTTTGTGGTTATAAAGAAAGGGAAAACGTTATTGAAGGAGCTACATACTGTAATTGGATAACAGGGGCCGCAGTGGCTTAGTGGTTAAGATGCTGAACTGCAGACCGGAAGGTCAGTAGGACAGCAGTTCGAGACCCGAGTGCCACGTGACGGAGTGAGCTCCCATCTCCTGTCTCAGCTCCTGCCAACCTAGCCATTTGAAAGCAAGAAATTGCAAGTAGATAAATAGGTACCGCTGTGGTGGGAAGGTAACAGCATTCGGTTAGTCATGCTGGCCACATGACCACAGAAGCGTCTTCGGACAGTGCTGGCTCTTTGGTCTTAGAAACGGAGATGAGCACCGCACTCTAGAGTCGGACACGACTTACTTTTGAGCAGGGGATACCTTTACCTTTACCTACATAATTGGATAGGAGAGTGAGAGAGACAGAACGCCTGTTTGTCTAGCTGAGCAGAGGCAGAGGCAGAGGCAGAGAGAGAGAGAGATCAGCCTGGGAATAGCAATCTGGGGGAAAAAAAACCAAAGATGGGAAACCCCTCATGGTCCCTCCATCTAGCTATGCACCCTTTAGGATTCTTGCACAGGGTTGTTGCACTTTTCTCCTCTTTCCACAACTTCACCCTCTCATCCGGCAATCCCAGGACCAACTCACACCACCCTGGAGTAGGATGGTTGCTGATTCCACATGGCTGGATCCCATGTCACTCTGGTAATAGCTGAACAGCAGAATCTTGTGAGACAAAGGTGGGTCATGTGGGAAGTTCCCACATTGTCTTGGCTGGCATGCCACCAATGACAGGGGAACTATCCATGTGATGCACCCATCCCATGTGATTCAGTTATTAAACATTACCAAAGAACCATGGTGGAGGGAAGCATTCAGTTCTGCACAGAAGACAATAGCAGGAGTAAGCAACCCATTTTGTGGTGAGCAGATTGTGTGAGTAGAGTCTACCTGTATATCTGAATATGTATATGCCCATAAGATCTGGTTAATACAAAATGCGCTTGTGTAGGGAAAGGAGTTGTGCTGCTGAAGGCTCACAACTGCATGTAGCTAGAATCTATGCATGAATCACTGCTTTAAAACTATGAACCAATATGGGAGAGTTTTTAAGTTATACTAATTTGAGATGCACTCCCCCCCAGTACCCAATCCTTGATCTTGGTTTGCCCCCACAACTTAGAGTGGAGAGCTGACCAGATGGTGCAAGCACAGCATGACTGAAAGATCAATTTAATTAGCATCACTTTAATTCACAAGATAGCAAATGCCCATCACTTTGCAATAATCACTTTTAAGCCAATGTAATGAAGCAAATTATCCTCTCCTCACTGAAAAGAGAAAAAAAAAGAGCCCAGTTCAGAAACTGTCCCAACTGATTTATTTTATTGCTAATATAAATTGCTAATATAACATATATTGCTATTGGAGCTTAGACAGGTCAAACTAAATGCGCCT
Source organism: Plestiodon gilberti rubricaudatus (assembly GCA_026170595.1). Lineage (NCBI taxonomy): Eukaryota > Metazoa > Chordata > Lepidosauria > Squamata > Scincidae > Plestiodon > Plestiodon gilberti. The sequence continues at coordinate 48,484,464 of JANXHW010000002.1, forward strand.
TAACAGCACAATCCTCCCTAGCTTTAGAGTGGTAGAGTGCGTGCTCCGCCACTCTAAAGTGTCACAAACGTGATGTAAAGCACGTTTGCGATGACTTGGGAGTAAGGGTAAGGAAGTAAGCCCTCACTCTGCCGCCCTCCAAACTCCGCTGCCGCCAACGGAGGTAAGACATGCACCAGTCGGTGAAGGGGCGGTGGGAGGGTGGGCAGGGGCAGCCAGGGGGGTGGCCATTGGCCGGCCCAGGCTGGGAGAGGGCAGGGATATCGTAGGTGAGTTCTGCCAATATCCTAAGCCCCTTCCCAGCCCGGTTCGGCCTTACACGGCCTCCCTGGATATATGTCAGCATTAGAGCTGGTGTACATCCGAGGAGGCCCATAGGCTCCAGGCTTGCCTACACCCAGGGAAGGGGACAAACATCCCCTTCTCCTCAGGTACTCTCAGGCTGCCATGGGGCAGCCCAGGAATGGCATAGGATACAGTGGCTGGCCCTTTAGGCAGGCCGTGTATCCTTACACAGGATTGCACTGTAAAGTAGAGATGACGGGTGTGCGCCGGGCGTGCGGGGGCGGGGCCTGCACCCTCGCGTGACGTCGATGTGCCCCCCACCTGTTTATCGCGCATTTCAGAGCCTAACAGGCTCCAGGGAGGGAGGGAGGGCCGACCCAGCGCTTTGTCACTTCCTCCGATCGCACCCTCCTGCCCGAGCGCCTGGAGCTCCTGCTCCACGCGCTCCACCGATGTTCCGCCGCTGCTGTAAAGCATGTTGCTTGGGCCTGCATGGCTTTGTGTGTGTTCATGTGTGCGTGAAAAGCAGTTGCTGAGGGCCATGATCCAGATTAGAACCATATCAAAGGAAGATTAATTAAACCCTTTGCTCTTGTCATGGTTCCAATCCAGATTGGGTCCTGCTGTGAGTGTTGTTTGCCCCGGGAGGGAATTGGAGGTGGCATTGGGGTAGGCCAGGTTGGGCATTCATGCTCATCTGAGGGCCCAAGTGGCTGGGCTGACTCCTGAACTGGAATATGCTGAAATCAGTGATCGTGCTCAATGTGCCATCAGGGAGTAAGTTGGAGGCACTATGGAGAATCCAATGTAGGGGGTTGTCCAGGCACTAGCAGGGAAGGGAAGCTGCTGCAACAACAAACGTGCGGGGAAGCACACAACATGTCTAAGTTTGGTTCTATTAGATGGCTCCTTCCTATGCAACTTTATTATTTCATTACGAGAAGGTATATATCCCACCTTTTCACAATAACTGACACATGGAGGCTCACGAACAATGCAAACTAGAAATGCAATTAATTTTTTTTTAAAAACACACAAAAACAATGGCAGTCCATTAGGATGCTTCAGACCACTGGTTTAAATGCTGTTTTCTTGCAAGTGAAAAGCTTCCTGGAATTGGTTTAGTTTTTAAGATGCTTTTTTATGTTCTACAACCTGCTTTGAGCATAGAGATAAGGCAGCATTGATTGCAAAAGTATACGTTAATGAATACCAATAGTAAATGAAGCAAGCACCTTTGCTTTTCTCAAACCGTCCTTGTTCTCTCAAATATCCGGTCATAGTGTTGCTAGCCTCAGTTCAATTTCTTCCAAACAACAATTGACCTCCTTCTTTCTCGTTTCATCAAGAAGCCAAGAGCAGACTGGCAGAGATGTTGAATTACGCTTTCACAAAACACCCTTTTATAACTATCTTTCTTTATTTCCTTTTCGGGGGGGGGGGGATTTAATGTACTGTAGGGCATCTGCTATTGAATGGCAGTCTTTAGACCATGATGTCCGCCAGTCAGGAAAGAACTTACTTTCATGGGTAAACTAACAATGAACTGTGCACTAAATAACAGCCGTTTAATGTATTTAAGAGTGTCTAATTTCTCTTCCCAATGTCAGTCACTGCAACTTGAGATGCAAGTTTGAGGCTTGGTGGGAACAAGGGGGGCCACCACAACACATGCACATACACACCCCTCTTGCTGGAACGATGACTACTTCCTCTGTAGGTAAAGGAGTCTGAAAGAATGTTTTGTCAGAGAATGATCTGATCTTTTGAAGAAATCCCTACCAAATTGGCGGCCTTTGCAGGGCCGGATGTGACAAGCAGCTGGCTGCTGTATAATTCTTCAAATGCCATATGAGTGACCTTTGCAAATTAGATGTTTTCTGTATTTGCTTACTTTTGATATCAGCATTAAAGATGCCTTAGCCAGGCATTAGGCTCTTCAAAACATGATTTGTAACATAGTAATTACAGAGAATCAGTCAATCCCACCCTCAACAGAAAAACAGCCACCAGCACTAATGCACTTCAGAAAACATCCGGATAATATTCACAAATGCCTGCCCACCCACCCTAATATAAGATATTTTCACAGGGAGGCCACAAACAGTGACAATGTGTGCAATTTCAACCTAAGGGAGAGATGTAGTCTGCATGATCTGAAGTCAAATGTCCCTACAGCAAAACAGCCTTGCAAAAATATTTACTCTCATAACAACAGTTGGTAATTACTTAGCAATCATACAACACTTTCATCCAAAGATTTCCAAGCACTTTATGAAAGAGAACATCCCAAACTATGGATCCAATTCTGCAATTTGCAACACAGTGTATACAGAAAAGCTTGAGGGGGGGGTGAGAGGGCAGACATTCACTTTTAAGTGGCTGACATGGGGTTAAGTTAGGCTTACCAGAGTCCCGGTACTCGCTGGGACATTCCCGGTTTGGCAGCCACCATTCCGGTCGGGCCCAACTGTCCCGGCTTTTCCCGGCCCGCTGGCTGCATCACGGTGGGCCAAGACTCTTCTGAGCTTGGCCGATGCATTCCGCCTGGCCAAGACTCCTCATGCGCCTGCGCGAGCATCGCATAGCGCACAATGCCTCTCTCCCAGGCGTTGTGTGCTGCGCGACGCTCGTGCAGTGGCAGGCACGCGAGGAGCCATGGCCAGGCGGAACGCACTGGCCAGGCTCAGAAGAGTCCTGGTCCGCTGCAATGCAGTGGGTGGTCCAGGATGAAGACACGGTGACAGGAAGATGCGGCGGTGGCAGCGGCAGTGTGGCGGGAAGGAGGCAGCGCGGGAAGGCAAGCTAGGGAAAAGGCAAGCAAGGGAAAGTGGCGAAAGTAGGGAAAATTAATAATAATTTAAAAATCCATTACTTCATTGTACTTTGTCTCAAATATAAGAGACCCCCCCCCCCCCCGTTAGGAGAAGCAATAAGAAGGAATGCATGAAGTGGTCTCTTAATATACCATACTTGCTTGCTTTGTTTGTGCAAAAAGTGCCAATACTTTAAGGAAAATAGCTCAGTCATTATGAATATATTTTTAATATGACCTATATACAGTCCTTTAACTTCAGCCTTGCATCATTTTTATCTCTCACTTTCTGGCTCTGATGAGCTTGCTGAGTTTAACTGCTTTGGGTGGGAGATGAGCCAGACCCACACAGCCAAGGATGATCCAATCACATCGCTCCTACCTAACACATTTTCCCTCTGGGATTTATGCCTTATTTCTCACACTGTGTGGGCTGGTGTAATCAGCAGCTTTCCTCCTGTCAAAAGCACACAAAAGCCAATGCCAAACCAAGTGCATAAATGGGGACGAGGGGGAGAAACAAGTGCCACGGTGTGATGAGTCTCATCTGCACTTCCTACATCTCCCTCCTCTTTTCTGTTGCTCCCACATGGGCTTGTTTTATCACTTTTAAGGCATGGGGGATGGGGCTGTAGCTCATTTAAAGAGCAAATTACTTGTACATAGAAGGTCCCAGAGTCAATCCCTTGCATCTCTAGATAGGATACTCTGGTGCAATCCCTTGCATCTCCAGAAAGACCCAACCCCTTGGAGAGCCACGGCCAGACAGTGCTGAAAATATTCTGCTAGATGGGTCTAACTCGCTAGATGTAACAATGAGCTACACAGCAAGTCAGAACAGGGGCATCACTAAGAGGATGTGGGGATGCGTATCACATCAGGTAACACCCCAGGGAGGGGTGACACCAAAATGACTTTCTATTCCATTTGTAACCGGTGGTGCAATGGGTTTTTCCCGATCCCCAGTGTGACTCGCCTGGGGATCGCATTTCATAGGAGGCCTCCACATCGTGTGGTCTGGTATGGGAGGAGGTGCATGGGGGTGACACCATGAGATCTCGCCCTGGGTGTCACCAATCCTAGTGACACCACTGGGTCAGAATTTTATTTTTCTTAGAGCACAACTATTAACAAAAGAGGGAGACACATTCACAGAGGAGAAGTATATCAATGGCTGGAATTATGGCTGTAAGGAATCCTACGTTTTCTTTGATGGATAGAAGGGTGGAATATATACAGTAGTTTAAACCGATTAATTGATGTGTGACATAGTATTCACCAGCAAAATTTAAGGAGCAGCCAAATCATAAGCCTACTGGAACACAGAGATTTTTGTCTGGTGGCTCAAGACCATGAGGGGAGAGACCAATCTGAACTTCTGGGGCAGGGAGTTCCACAATCTTAGCATCATGATGGAGAAGGCTCTTTCCTGCATGCCTGCCAGCCATATCTCTGATGTGGTGGGACATGGAGCATAGACTCCACTCAGTATCAGAATGGCTGGACATGATCATGTGGGAGGAGATGGTCCTTGACATATCTTGATCCTTAGACATTTGGGGCTTTAATGCTACTAAATCAGCACCTTGTATTGGGTTCAGAAAATGAACTGAAAGCCAGGGCCAATGAAACAGCAATAGAATCGCATACTCCCCAAAACTGGCTCTGGTTAAAACTCTAGCAACTTCATTTTAGACCAGCGATATCCCCGCCCCTCCCAGGTCTGGCCAGCCAATGGCCCCCTCCCCCACCACCCCATCCGCCCTCCCCACACCCTCCCACCACCCAGTGCAGGACTTACCTGTGTTTGCAGGTGCGGGGTCTGGAGGGCAGCAGTATGAGCAACCAAGGCCAATGTGAGCAGCTAACAGCCCATTCCAACCCAAGTGCTAAGCAGCCCAAGTCAGACCTAAAGTCAGCCTAAGTCGTTTAGGTCGAAGTTAGGTCTAGAATGCAACCATTTAGGGTGAAGTTAGGTCAAAGTTACAACCAACGGACTAAGAACAGCCCATTCCAACCCAAGGGCTAAGCAGCACAAGTCAGACCTAAAGTTGACCTAAAAGTGGGCGGAACATGGGCGGACCATGGGTGTAACGGGGGCGGCAACCAATTAACGTTGGATTCCAGACCCTGGCAAGCACAGACACGCCCCCTCCAACAGAAATGCTGACACAAAATTTAGGTCCACCAAAAAGGTGGACCCAAATTCGAGGAGACCCATAGGAGCCATTTTACCTTACCTAAGCCAGCCCTCTCCTGAAAATTTCTAACACCCTACTCCTGAGTTAGGTCAGAGTTAGGACGGAGTTGGGCCTGCGAGGTCTGGAAACCGACAGAGTTATGCCTAAGATAGGGAGCCTATCAGCACCCAGCCCCACCCAGCCTCTTTCCCACAAAAGCCCAGGCCCCCAGTCACTCTCTCTCTCTCTGAGCACGTGGCGTGGGGTTCTGTCCCTCACAGCCACAAAGTGGGACTTTGTCGGTGGAGGGCAAAATTCACAAACACCCCTCTTCTCCTCTCTGCCTTCCTCTAGGGCAGAGAGGGCTGTTCTGGCTGTGGCCAACCTGTTTACAGCTGTGCCTGGGCAGCTGTCTCCATGCAAGTGTTTGCTAACCCATGTCTTTCTCCCAGCCCCTCTTCCCCCCCCCCCACAGGCAACAACACCAGCAGGTAAGTGCAGGGTTTGTGCTGACATGTGGTCTGACTGCTGCCTCTTTGCATTTAGAAATATAGGAAGGATACATGCCTCTTTACCAATGTGTTGTCTCATAGCTGTCTGCATAGCCTGCTATGATATGCCTCTTTACCAATGTGTTGTCTCATAGCTGCTTGCTTTGCCTGCCATGATATATAGGATACATGCCTCTTTACCACTGTTGTGTCTGATTGCTGCCTGTAGTCATGTGAGCAGACAATGCCACAAGTGTGGAACTGTTAGCCTTATGTAGACACCAGCTGTTTCCCCCCCCCCTTTTCTCCACAGGGTCTACTGACAGGTCAGTATTGGTAGGTTTGCCATGGTTGTGACCCCCAAGTTGTGTTGTTGTCTCTCTCTTTGACCCTTTCCCCTTACAGGATCATGCTCTCCTTACACCCAGGTAAGCAGCTCAGACCATGCTATGTGTCTCACACTCCTCAGCTGTGTTTGATTTCTCTCCCTGCAGGCTTTTGCAACCGACACACTGGCTTGTCGTCAATGGTGAGTGCTTCCACATACCAGCTGACATGTAACTCCCCCTTGTTTTTTGTCTCTCCAGGAACGTCCACTCTCACCTACCTTCCTGGGAGCACCCCTGGGCCTGCAGTCTGGTTGCCCCACGATCCTCTGCCTCGCTGCTGCTAGAGGTCTGGGAGCCTGCCCTGCAACCCTCCTCAGCTGCTGCTGCTGCTCCACCTTCCTGGCTGCCTACTTGCTGCCCCTCCCCTTTCTATGGAGCAGGCTGTGGTTCCACAGGGGAAGAGCCTGCATGTCCAGGTCCATGGGGCAGGTGTGCTGCTGCTGCTTTCTGATTGGCTGTTGTGACTACCCCTGGCAGCCTCGCCTGGCCATCTTTGCTAACGTTCCAGAACAATAAAGATGCCCCTCGGGCAATGCCCCAGTGAAATATATGTGCCCAGTGTTTACACAAGCATTGCCCCCCACACACACACAGACAGCCCCCAGCACTGAAGCCCCTACATGAGTCCCATCCAGGGACTGCCACGGCCTTCCCTGGGAGAACCCAGCAGGGGCGCTGCGCGACCCCCATGGCACAGAGGGGAAGGGGGAGTCAGGGGGGCCTCTCAGGCAGGCAAACAGTGACAGCCAGGGCGTCTGCCTGTAATGAAGGCGCCTCCGTCGAAGTTCTGCCCGTAATGCAGCCACTTCCGCCCAAAGTCTGTCTGCATAAGAGGCGCCTGTTTATGCATCACCTTCATCTGCGGAGCGCCCCCTGTGTCCCTATCGGTCTCTGCAGACCCCTCTCTCGGAATCTGTCTCCCACCAGCCTTGTTGTCTGCCTGTCTGTCTCTGACCCACCCATGCCCCTCCCCAGCACCCACTGTCTGCCTGCCTGTGTGTCTGCCTCTCCTCCCACTCCCTGATGATGGCTGCTGGCCACCCCCCACCCTGCTAGAGCGCCTGCCGTGAGGTGCCGTCGTCGCCCCATCTGGGGGTGTGATGAGCTGCGTGAGCCCTTCACGCTCGCAGCAGACAAGCCCAAGGCATCTCTTGGTCTTGGCCGGGGCACAGAGCAGCAGGCACGCCGGGATGCCTTCTTTGTGGGCATTGCCCCGGCCTTGGAGGCCCAGGGCTTCAGGCAGCGCACGGGCGAGTCATGTCAGAGGCAGTTCCAGTCTTCATGAGACCCCCCCCCTTGTGTGTGACGTTCCCACCCCCCTCCCCTTCCCTTCCCTCCCCCGCTCACCCCCCAGTGCAGCCTCAACGTGGCTTGGGGGTGGCATCGCCTTCTGCAGGAGGGAGGGGACGGCCACTCTCCCCTGCAGCAGGTGGCTGATGCACAGGGTGCCCTGTGGCGGCTGGGCTCAGGCACCTCGCTCACCTGTCACCTGCCCTGCGTCCACCACATGACTGGCGCAACCCCCCTGCCTGCGGTCAGCCCCTTTGCGACCGGGCTGCAACAGACCCTGCGGCAGCTGCCATGGATGGACGCTGACACATGCAGACAGAGGCCTGCACATGCCTGAGCCAGACACGGAGCCTGGAGAAGAGCCTGCCTGCCTGGGAGGTAAGTGTTGCCTGGATCCTGGGGTGGTGCTGGGCCACAGAAACTGCAGCCTGCCTAACTCAGGCATAACTCTGACCTACCTCAGGCATAACTTCTGCCTAACTTAGGCTGCACTTAGGCCACACTTATGCCTGACTTGGAGAGGAGTTGGGTTGGAATGGGCTGTCAGACACCTGCCAGTGGAGCACACGCTCCGCCAGCCTTTCTTTAGGCAGGATCGCACTCCTAGTCAATTAGTGATCCTAGACACCGGTTCACAATCCAAACAACCTCTCTGGAATATGATGGAAAGAAGATACGGAATTGGGGACCAAACACATGCTGATGACATCACACCCCAAATCTCTATATTCTCTCTCCCAGTGATTTTGTGCAGATGTTAGAGAAGGAAGCTGGAACCCTACAGGATGCCCCAGGCCAATGGCACCATACAGTAGTCAGCAAGCATCATCTTCTGAATCCTGTCCTGCAGGAAGAATCACAGCTAAATGGAACCCCCATATTTGGAGGCCATATACCTCTTATGACCTGATTCTGGGGACAAACAACAGGGGAAGATCATCTCCATGCCCTGTTTGTGAGCTTCCCTGTAGCATATAGTTGATCAGTGTTGGAGATAGAATGGTGAATTACAGCCCGGTCCAGCCCAAGGCAACTGCGGTACAATTCAGGCACAATTGCAGCCCAAGTGCTTTAGGCCCGAGTTGTGCCTGAATTTTGCCTGAGTTGGGCTGCAATTGTGACTGAATTGCAGCCCGGTCCAGCCCAAGGCAACTGCGGTACAATTCAGGCACAATTGCACAATTCAGGCACAATTGCAGCCTAAAAGTGGGTGTGTTGGGGGCGTGTCGGGGGTGTGGCGGGGGCGGTTACGAATTTTGGTCCGGTTCCAGACACTGGAGAGCCACTGACACGCCCCCTCGAGCCCAACTCAGGCCCAAAATTTGGGCCAGCAAAAAGGGTGGACCCAAATGTGAGGAGACCCATAGGAGCCATTTTACCTTACCCACACCAGCCCTCTCCTGAAAAGTTCTAACACCCTGGGCCCGAGTTGGGCCTGAGTTAGGACCGAACAGGTGTGGCCTAACTCTGGACATGGACCCAAATAGTTACCCTATCAGCACCCAGCCCCACCCAGCCTCTTTCCCACAAAAGCCCAGCCCCAGCCCTCCACTCTCTCTCTCTCTCTCTGAGCACGTGGCGTGGGGTTCTGTCCCCCAGCAGCCACAAAGTGGGACTTTGAAAACTTTTCTAACACCCCACTTCTCTCTTCTCCTCTCTCCTCTCTGCCCCCCTCTAGGGCAGAGAGGGCTGTTCTGCCTGTGGCCAAACTGTTTACTGCTGTGCCTGGGCAGCTGTCTCCATGCAAGTGTTTGCTAACCCATGTCTTTCTCCCAGCCCCTCTCCCCCCCCCCCCCCCATACAGGCAACAACACCAGCAGGTAAGTGCAGGGTTTGTGCTGACATGTGGTCTGACGTCTGCCTCTTTGCATAGAGAAATATAGGTAGGATACATGCCTCTATACCAATGTCTTGTCTCATAGCTGCCTGCATAGCCTGCCATGATATGCCTCTATACCAATGTCTTGTCTCATAGCTGCCTGTATTAATGTGAGCACACAATGCCATGAGTGTGGAACTGTAACCCATATGTAGACACCAGCTGTTCCCCCCCTCTTTTCTCCACAGGGTCTACCGACAGGTCAGTATTGCTAGGATTGCCATGGTTGTGACCCCCAAGTTGTGTTGTTGTCTCTCTCTTTGACCCCTTTCCCTTACAGGATCATGCTCACCGTACACCCAGGGAAGGAGCGCAGACCAGGCTATGTGTCTCACACCACTCAGCTGTGTTTGATTTCTCTCCCTGCAGACCTTTGCAACTGGCACACTGGCTCCTCTTCAATGGCGATTGCTACCACGCAGCAGCTGCCATGGAACACCCCCATGTTGTTCGTCCCCCCAGGAATGCCCACTACCACAAACCGTCCGGGGAGCACCCCTGGGCCTGCAGTCTGGTTGCCCCACGGTCACCTGCCTTGATGCTGCCAGAGAGGTCTGGGAGCCTGCCCTGCAACCCACCTCAGCTGCTGCTGCTGCCCCACCGCCCTGGCTGCCTACTTGCTGTCCCTCCCCTTTCTATGGAGCAGGCCGTGGTTCCACAGGGGAAGAGCCTGCATCTCCAGGTCCATGGGGCTCGCCTGATGCTGCTGCTGTGGTCCTAGAGGCTGCTGTGCCTACCCCTGGCAGCCACGCCCGGCCATCTCTGCCACTGTTCCAGAACAATAAAGATGCCCCTGGAAACACATGTCCCCAATGTTGCACAAGCACTGCCCCACACACCCACACAGGCAGGCCCCAGCACACAAGCCTCTGCATGAATCCCAGCCAGGGTCCGCCACAGCCATCCCTGGGAGAACACAGCAGGGGGGCTGCCGGACCCTCTGGGACCAGAGGGGAGGGGGGAGTTGGGGGGCCTGTCAGGCAGGCAAACACTGACGGGCACTGTGGCGCACGTCCGCCACGTCCGTGAAGAGCCCTTTCAGCAACCGGGGCTCTCACCCACCCTCGGTCCGCCCATCACCGGCATCCGTGTCCGCCCGTCACCGGCGTCCGTTTCCGCCCTCTGTCCGCCCGTCACCGGCGTCCGTTTCCGCCCATCAACGGCGTCCGTGTCCGCCCTCGGTCCGTCTGCATGAGAGGCGCCCGTTCCTGCATTGCCTCCATCTGCGAAGTGCCCCCTGTGCCCCTATCGGTCTCTGCAGACCCCTCTCCCTGTATCCCTCTCCCACCAGCCGTGTTGTCTGTCTGTTTCTGACCCACCCGTGCCCCTCCCCAGCACCCCCTGTCAGTGTGCCTGCCTCCCCTCCCACTCCCTGATGATGGACGCTGGCACCCCCCATGCCGCCAGAGCGCCTGCCGCAAGGTGCCGACGTTGCCCCATCTGGGGGTGTGATGAGCTGCGTGAGCCCTTCCCTCTCGCAGCAGACAAGCCCACGGCATCTCTCGGTCTTGGTCGGGGCACGGAGCAGAAGGCATGCTGGGATGCCTTCTTTGTGGGCATTGCCACGGCCCTTGAGGCCCAGGGCTTCAGGCAGCGCACGGGCATGTCCTGGCGGAGGCGGTTCCAGACCTCATGAGACCCCCCCCTTGTGCGTGCCGTTCCCACCCCCTCCTTCCCTTCTCTCCCCCGCTCACCCCCCCATGACTCCCACGTGCAGCCTCACCGTGGCTTGGGGGTGGCATCGCAGTCTGCAGGAGGGAGGGCAGTCGCACTCCCCCCTGCGGCAGGTGGCTGATGCCCAGGGTGCCCTGGGGCAGCTGGCACTGGCACAACCTCTGCCCTTCAGCTGACTGTCAAACGCGCAGTGCCTGCAGGCCCGCCTGTGGCTGCCCATCTGCTGCGACCGCTGCAGCAGCTGTGGTAGGTGCACGCAGACGGGCTGAGGAGGGGGCTCTTCGCTTCCACAAGACTGACAGCTCCCCACAGGAGCCTGCCTGCCTCTGCGGTAAGTTTTGCCGCGATCCTGGCCCAATGCTGTTGCCTCCAGCCTAACTCAGGCACAGTTGCAGCCTAACTCGGTCCTAGTTTGGGCCACAATTGGGCCACAATTGGGCCTCAACTGTGCCTGAGTTAGGCTGGACTGAGCCCTTAGATAGTTTGATCTGATGCAAGAACATGGCACTTACTGTACATTCGTAGGATGGAGATGATGATGATGATACATGCAACTAAAATCAATTTTGTGCATGGAACCTATCTATATATGTTTGACTGAATGAGTACTTTTAGTTAGACAATTATTCTGGAGTCCATGTTTAGACGGAACAATGACAAGTGGAACAGCAAATTGTTCCATTCATTTACTGGCTGCAGTGTGAATATCCTGCCTCAACTTGTACAACATTATACATGTGAAATGTGTGGGTAGCTCCTGCATGGCTGAAAGTAGTTTGTCATTTAGGGATATTAATCAGGTTGAAGTCTACAGGGAAATGAGCAGAGATGGGGAGAAAGATGCTGATTTGAGGAGGAGAGGAGTTGAAAGTTACCATGGAAAAAGCAAATAATAGAAGTTAGGAAATTTGCTACAGAGACAATGGGGTGGAGTGAGGGGGAAGCTGGTATATCCAAAGTGTATTCTGTGAAAGTGCAGCTTTTGTTTCCATTGGCTTTATGTTTGACCAATTTCAATGTACTGAAATGTAAACAAACCCTGTATTTATGCACACAAGGATTATTCTGTTGCAAGAAGGCATTGTTAATGTGTTTAAAAATCCCATTCTTTGGGCAACAAATTTGTCATTTTGGAGTTGACACTTTACCCGTTATTTCCTCAAATAACATGGTGAACTGGTGCAACTGCGTAGAAGTTTCAGAGAAATTATGTAGACAAATGCACAAATGTAAATCACAGCAAAGAAAAGAGGGAAAGTATTGGACTATTTATTTGTTTTTGGTAACAGGTCTAGTGGATAAACACAGCAGGGAATGGGAGAGCAATGGGAGCAGGGCACAGAATGTCAAATACCACAGCAGCCCAGATGGGTGAATATAAAGTTGACTTTGGATACTTGTCACCACCCATTTTTGTATCTTCTTAGATTTTATCAATATAGACCAGGGTGTCAAACATAAGGCCCGCGGGCTGCATATGGCTCACAGAAGTTCAGTATCCAGCCCATGTGATAATTGAGTTCTACCATCAATAGTGTAGCTGGGGGGGGGGGCAGTGCAGTAAGTACTGCATGGTGCTACACGGTGGTGCAAAGTGGCTCTTCCCACTCGCTGTCAGAGCCATTTCGGTAGTAAAAGCAGCGCTGCTGGACTGGCTCCAATGAGGCAGGGGGAGGGCGGCAACAGGGTGGTCAGATTGGGCCTGGGAAGGCAGGATCAGCGGCACTGGTGCACACCATATCCTGTCCCCCTTCCCGGGCCTGATCCACTGACACAGGGCAACGTGGACTTTTGCCAGTGATATTGCTGGGCACAAGCCCAAGTTGCCCCATTGCAGCTGCTGGGGCTTACCCCAGGACAAGGCGACCTCCAGCAGCTGAAATCCCCTGCAGGATGCAGTGTAGTCCGTGCCAGTGCCACTGCATCAGCGTAGGGGAGTTTAGTTAGGTTTGGGCTCTTAGACCCTTGACCGTGCTGGTGGGGATGTTCCAGCCCAGGGAAGGATTATGCAGGAAGCCTGTGCTGGCCAGGTAGGGTACTCATCACCCTGCTCTAGGGGATGGTTCACAATGGCTTCCTTTATAGTTTCCCTTGCCTCTATTCTCTTGAGCTCTGGGTGGTGTTCCTCCCTTTCTTCCACTGTACTTTTCCTTCCTTCCCCCTTTGGCTCTCCTGCTCTTCTCCTGAAAGTCCAAACTTCCCCCCTTCCCCCACAGAACCTTTATTTCCTTCCTTCCTTGCCTCACTTACTTCAGGGTTTATGCTCTTCCTCCTCCCCAGCCTTCCCTTTTCCATTTCTCCGGTCCTCCTCCATCTGTTCCTTCCTCCTTCACATTCCCCTCCTCTGCTCTCCTCCTCACCCTTTCAATTGGCAAATATTCAGCCCTTGAGCAGAGAGATTGCTATCAGCTGTGCGGCTGACAGTATCTCTCCAGTCAATGACACTTGGCAATGGCATTGTTGCCAGGTGTTGCAGGAGTCCGTGGCTGACTGCTGTGCTCCCCAGCAGCCTCCCTGGAGCTGGTCCCCGCCGGCCTCCAGAGTTCACAGACACCTACGCTCAGTTTTGTACGAATGCATAATTCTTGCCCGTAAGCTTGAAGAAAAGTAACAGATTTAATGCAAGAGAGGAATGTACTCCATTAATCCTGCAAACATAAAGGACAGATCTGGAGTTGAATTTCACCTTCTACTTTTCCCTCCCCAATAAAAACATAGAACTAATTTATAAGAAAAAGTAAAGGAATGATTACCTGTTATATCAGAAGAGGAAATGTTCAGAAGCAAATGGTCCCATTTTTAAGAAATGTGGACTGCTGACCACTTTAAACTTTTTTTTTTACCCATTCTGCAAGATTTCTTAGGCTGCAGTTAAAACAATGGATTTGATGTTCTCATTCCTTTATCATCTGCATCTCTTGATACAAGGTTTAATTCAGAGCTCTCTATGATGGCCACTAGTGTCTTTCAGCTGCTTCAAAGTAATTAAAAATCTCAACCTCAAAAAAGTCATAAAATCTAAGCTGTCTGGAAGGAATTGCAATGAGCCTCATACCCAAGAACGTTCTTTGCAATTTGCCCATTGAAAAGCTCAACACCAATTATCTAAATGAAGATAATTTGAACCGTGCCAATGACAAGTTTCTAGATTAAAGAAATCAAGAATGTATTTCCACATTTGATGTTCTCTATTTCCCTTATTATAAGCCATCAAGTGAATTTAGATTTATGGATGAATGTGACTTTGCAGCTTGCACCAAAATTATATTGAATTCCCTATAGTGTCATCTTCTGACAGCTGGCCCTATGTAAGAATGAGACTGGATTACTAACTATACACAAAAGAAATTCAAAATGAATGTGGAAGACAATTTTCAGAGCATGTTGTTGCATAAGGAAACAAAACAATGCAGAAATGGAAAGAACAGATGTAAATTTCTGGTTTGGCAGAGTTTGGAATACAGCAATCATGATAAAAGATTACATACAATAAGCAAATTTGTGAAGGGTGCACAATGCAAAATACATTTGTTAAGAAATAAGCTATACTCATTGGATAGCATCCAGAGTTTCCCTCCCTCTGGAGCAAGAACTCTTCCTTTGGAGCCATGAAACTGAGGATGTCATCTCTGGTTCTGGAATGACAACTATAATGATGATATCAGATCTTATGTGCTCTTCTCATTGATCTGATAATTTTGCAGTGATCATTTATATAACTTGGATTGTCCATAGCAGCTATGTCTGATGGCTTTTGATCATAGGTTTGATTGTGTTTTTTTATTCTAATTTTTTCCTGATATGGATTTAGATGATGCTTTTGTAGAGTGTTTAGATTTTTGATAGCATTTTAATGAAATTTCTTTTCTTTCTTAGTGATGATGGTATTTTATCCCTAGTGAAATTTCTAATGATGTCCACCTGCTATTCATGGCGTTATTTATTTATGAGTTAAATTATCTCATATATAAATGTTTATATACATTGAAAATTTAAATCCCCTTAACCCTCTGTAAGCCTCCTGCTCTGCAATGGGTCTCCTTGGACCTGTGCCAGTGAAATCACGGGCGCACGTCCAAGGAGACAAAGGGGGTGGGGAGGCTGTAGTCGGAGGGGATAGAATCCGGCGTGCGCCATCACTGCCAGATCTACCCCCACTTGCAGCCTTCCCGCATCCATACCTCCCCCCTCCCTGCCCCCTTCATAATTGCACTCCCCTCTCCACACATTCACAGAACACATGGAGGTCATGGTCCAAAAAGGACTTTGATTGCAACTGAATTCAGTAAACTTCACCACTCATTTAAGATGTATGGGGTTAGAGAAAGCAGCTGCAGTTGAGAATTTAGGAGAGGAATGATTAACAGGTTCCCCTCCCCCATGAGGGTTCCCCCTGTTCATTATGTTTGAACAATTATCAGGCTACCAATGCTGCAAAGGGACTGACTAATTTATTTGATACATTTTTATCACACCTTCAACATTATTTCTCTCAGGGCAGCTAACAAAACAATAGTTTAAAACGACAGAACAGCCAACAAATCAATAAACAATAAAACAATTAAAGTGCTTCTATAGTATCATGGGTGTGTGTGCTACAATTGCTTCATGATAATTTTGCAAACAGAACGAGGTTCAGAGTCTGACAGCCCAATCCTATTGGGACGTTAAGCCACTGGACCGCACGTTCCAGCAGCGTAACTTGCTTTCCAGCTGTCGCAAACGCAACAATGCTGGAGAGTGTGGGATGCCTGCTGCCGGAGGCAAGGCTGTGCAGGAGGCAAGACGGAGGTGGGGAGGGGTGGAACAGGGCAGAACGGGGAGGCAACGGGGGCTGGGAGGAGGGCGGATTGTGCCTGGGAAGGGGGCGAGTTTGGCAGCAGCAGTGCCCTCCAAAGTGCCTTCCCAGGCCTGATTTGCCTTCACTGGTACATGAAGACTTGTGCCAGCGATATCTCTGCCACAGGTCCGAGTAGACTCAGCAGCCAGGCATGGGCTTACCATGGGGCAAGTAAACAACTGTTTCCTTACTCCAAGGAGGCCTCCCGAGGTCAAAACTCCCCCGTGGGATGCAGCAGACACCCTGTTGGCACCGCTGCATCTCTGCACAGGGAGTTAGGTAGGATTGGGCTGCCCTTCCTATAGGCTGCTGCCTGGGGCGAGTGTCATCCCAGTGATGGCCACTGATTGGCCCTGCATCTGCCCCCACCTTGCTTGGTTCACTCTGGTGGTACTTCTCTGGCCACTAGCACTGGGTAGATGAGGTGATTAGCTACTTGCACACCAGGCTGATGTCTCACTGACATTGGGCTGCCTCTCCATGGATGCTGGGCTGTGTTGGTGTTTCTGTGGATGCTAGTGGCATTACTGGGATGGCTGCACCAGTGTGTTGTTGCCTGGCCTCTGGTGTTCCTCGTCCACCTTCATGCTGGATGGACTTCAGATACAGCCATCATCCCACCAACACTGCACCGTCATTGCTGCGCTGCCATCATAGGATCGGGCTGTTATCTTGTCATCAAAATCAACCCCAAACAGGAATTCTATGGATCAACATTGCTGGGGCAATATTAGGGTGCCTGCTGAATTCCAGAAAAAATAAGGACTTCAGCATGAATTTGAGGGCAAAGCTGGTGCAGCATTAACTATGCAAAATTATCTTCTGGTGAGAGAATACAGGGTGTAATGGTGAGGTTGGTGTAGAGCAGTGGTTCCCAAACTGGGAGGTGTGGCTCCTAGGGGAGCCACGGGGAGTGCCAGCCAGGGGAGCGCCAGCCAGGGGAGCCACAGAGTGCCACGGAATCCTCTCGGAATACAGTGCAATGCCAATTGGCAGGCATCAACATAATGTAATGGGGAGTCGCGGTCACCAATGGTCAAGCGAGCTGCACGTCGAAAACGTTTGGAAAACACTGGTGTAGAATTACCATCTCCCACCACACCAAACTGGTGCTCAATCCACATAGAGTTAAACCTACTGAGCAATGGATTCAAACTTTTATGTGGCCACTTTGCTGAAGCAAGAAACCTTTTAACCTGCTTGGCTGGTTAACCACATGGGAGAGCATCCAGAGCACCACTGGTGTAATGTGTGCCAGAGCACGGCACCTTTCTCACCGGAGCGCCCTGAAAACCACTGCTGATCATTCCTTCTCTGACTCTCTGCACCTCCCCCCCCATGTGGTAGCCTCTCCCTTACATCTATATACAGAGAGAGAGAGAGAGAGAGAGAGAGAGAGACAGACAGACAGACAGACAGACAGACAGACCCCTTCCCTTTGTCTAGGCTAGGAAGGGGCAAGGTACATCATCCCTTCTGGCCAAAATCTCTGGTTCTGGAATTTCTTTCCTCTCTTATTTGGCAATGGAATATCTGCCACCAGCTGCTAGGTTGGTAGTGTACCATGCCTGTCAGCCCCTTAGCGAATGCAGACTCATTTCCAGCATGCTGCTCATCGTGACCGGATGTATTCTGTGTGGCTTAGAAGTGGGTCTGAGAAATTGCAAAGGCTGTATATTGTATTAGAAATGCACTGTTTAATACATGGCTTAGCAAAGTACTGTGCCAACCGGGGGGGGGGGAGGGGAGTGGCTTGCCATCCCTTGACTGAGCACCTGCCATTTCTGCTTGACAGGCTGAGAGATTACTATTTCAGGGCATGTACTAATGAGCTTATTATGTTTTACTCTTTGCACGAATCTGTGCCTGCAATCATTTAGTATTTGTTACCATCTCTAATAACTTTACCACATTACTGCCATATGCATAATAGCATTCTTTAATATATCCAAGAGCTTATTTTATGTTGGAGTCTGCAATGACTGGAGATTTGCTCTACCAGCTTGGAGGAGTGATAATGAGGTATTCTTCCTCTTACATTCCTACTCCCCTTCCAGGCATGTAATTTTCTTCAAAAGTTGATGTTGTTCTCATTGAAAGCTGTTCTTTCCAATAATGGAATGCAAAGTAATGATCTGCCCTCCAACTAGTACTTTCTCAGCAAGAGGATTAATTCTGTGCCGCAGATATGGCAACTTGAATTTGGGAATTTAAGACAATGACGTGGAAGAAGAAATGAGATAAAGAGCAGAAGATTCCAAATGAAAGGACAATGTAGTAAGTACACATTTGGCAATGAACCAGATGGGGAAGCAGTAGGAAGATAAAGCAATCTGCATTCCTTGAAAGTGCAGAGGAAACATACATTTACAACAATCCTATGCATGCCTAATCAGAATGAAGCCCAACTGAATTCAATGGGACTTGCTCTCAGGTACGTGTGCACAGGATTACAGCCCTGGGGTGTACGCACTATATACTATAGCCTTCAATTAGTTTTCAGCACAATCTTAGGTATGTCCACTCAGAAGCAAGTTCCACTGAATTCAATGAAAATTACTCCTAGGTAAGCGTGTATAGCAGAGTTTCCCAACCTGTGGTACGCGGACCACAGGCTGCTGGTACGTGGGCCCCCAGCAGCCAAAATGGCAGCCACCATGGAGCTGAAGCCTGGAAAGAAAGCAGCTTGAGCTCTGCCGATCAGCAGAGTTCGAGCCACTTTTTCCGGCTGCGGCACGGAAGGGAGGATCCTTCTCTGCCCATGCACTTAAGCTCTGCTGGATCGGCAGAGTTCGAGACACTTTTTCCTGGGCTGCGGCATGGACAGGAGGTTCCTTCCCTATGCGCTGCAAAAGCAGGAAATTGGGGAAAAAGCGACTCAAGCTCTGCTGATCCAGCAGAGCTCGAGTGCACGGAGCCTGCGCTGCAGCCCCCCCCCCCCAAGTGACTGTAGATCTGCCAGATCGGCAGAGCTCGAACGCACGGGCTTCCTGTGCACAGGGAAGGGCCCTCCCGTCCACCCGTGCTCCTTACTGGCCTCCTGCACTGCCAAACCCAGAAGTAAGTGCCGATGATGTCATCGACACTTACTTCCAGTGGAGGTGGTACACAGTTGGACGGAGGGGTCTCGCAGTGGTACGCGGCCCCGCAAAGGTTGGGAACCACTGGTGTATAAGATTACAGCTTTAAGGTAATTAATTCTTCCTTAGGAACCCTCTGAATGATTTGGTTCATGGGAGCATAGAAAGCTGCCTTCTACTGTGTCAGAACAATGGTTCTTGTGGATCAGTATTGGCTTTGTTGACAGCAGCTCTCCAATGTTTCAGGCAGGGGTCTTTTCCAGCCATACCTGACCAAAGACTGAATTCAAAAAGGGTGGTGCAAAAGTAAAGCTGATTTATTCTTAAATGAACTGACATACCACAACCATCATGACATGAAAAGACAGAAAAACTGACGAAGTTTCACATGCACATTACAAATGTTCGATGTGGGCATTCGTGTGGACACACACAAACAGCCACAGTCTCCTCATGAGGAGACCGCGGCTGTCACTCAGGGCATTTGACATCACTTGGACACTGGCACAACTCTGCTAAGAAGCCAAAATGGGGCAGAGATTGGGGTGTAAAGTGGGAGCGATGAGGAGTCGGCGTACACCATATTGCAATTCCCCTTCAGACAACGGACAACACCCCCACCCCCACCCCCAACGCTGGAAAAATGCTATGACAATAACAGAGCTGGCACAGGAAGGAGTAACCCATAGGGAACTGGAGTGCTGCGTTGCATTGTTCAGGCTTGTTCAGCTGAGTCAGGCCTCAGGTCAATAACCAGGAAATTCAAGGGAAGGAAGCGAGCAGGAGGACGAGAGAGAAAGCTGATTAGCCAAGCACACTCATGTTACACTTTTGCGTGATTTCAGCTTTATTTCAGCTTTGGTGCCTAATTGGAGGGGAAGGGCCAGAGTGGTGCTTCTCAAGCATGTTCCTTTGGTCCAGGATGGGGGGGAAGAGGAGCACAGAGTGGGAGTGAGGGTTGCAACTGAATTCATGGCGAGGCTTGGCCATTTCAAGGAAAAGAAGAGCAAAGAGAACAGGAGGGAAGAGACTGGGAGGCAGGAGAGAAGAATGGGTGAGAGCTGCCATCCTGGCTCGCTGGGAGCGCTGTCTTTTACAGAGAATAGGGGGTGCTGTAGCACAATGGGGAACTACAACTACAGGGTGGGAGATAGAATCCCAAGTGGTAGCCCTCTGGCCAAACCTTAAAGCAGTGCTTCTCAAACTATCTGCTGTGGCGTATCCTCAACTTTTCCCCCCCAATGTGCCAGGGACTGGCAATTTTTCCAATATGACAGGGACCACTACCACATCTCTTCCATATTATTACTATTGGTTCCCCCCCCCCTAGAAATTCACTGCAGACCAGCAGCTGATGGTTCACAGATCAGTACCAGTCTAACATGTAGTCTTTGTTATTCTGGGGCTTGTTCTAGTCTTCTATTATCATTTTAGTTGGGTCTCAGGTTGGGTCTCTTATTCCTGAGGGTTGGGCTCGCTGGTCATTCACAAAATAATTAAGGTCAGGTCAAAGGTTGTTTCCTCACCTTAAGAAAAGGGCTGGGGCACTATCCTTTATCAAGACAAGGGAAGGGCATATTCAATCGAGGGAATATCACGGACTTGAGCCCATCACTCTATTGTGGCACCAAATCAATGACCTTATTTTTGACTTGCACAGGGTTTTCTAATATTTTAAGAATTGATCAGGAATTTACAGTAACTTTGGGGAAATTGGCATACCGCTATTCAGTCTTTACTCATGATAACGGGGAGGGGATATTGGTGGCAACAGAAAGAAAATCCATTATGAATCTGGTCCACAGACTCCAAGGTGACCTGACTTGACCAACGTTTAAGGCACACAACTAATGCCAACCCACCGCCATGGGTGCTGGGTGCAAATTCATAACAACATGCAGCGGCTAACAAAAGAGTTATCAACTCTTTAATGCAGAAAGGATTCATTAGAACCAACAAAGACAATAATAGCAACACTGGATCCAGTGTTAGAGGTTGATGGATAAGTTTTGAAAGCTCCAGAACTGCAGTCCAAAATGAGGAAATTCTACTGCATTACCACTTTGACCTTACATCCCCTCCAGCATTGAAGGTTTTGAGTTAATTTCATATAGAACCATTTCATTGGTTTCATAGATCACCTAAGAGTATTTTCCTCAGGAGAAACTGAAATAGATTTGAAACACTGCAATCCTATGCCATGTCTATTCAAAAACAAGCCCCACTGAATTCAATGGGTCTTATTCCCATGCAAGTGTGCATAAGACTACAACCTAAGATCCAACTTGATTCCAATTATCAAGTTGACAATTGATTCCATTATTCCAACTTGATCTCCACATTTCTGGGGATATTTCTACAGATAAATCTTTCCTAGGCCAAACATATACTGTCAGTATTCCTAAGAGATATTCTGCTGTCCTGATGCCATATCTTTGTGCGACAAGTCCTTTAGTAAGAACGCTAACTAAAAAAAGTAATACAGTACATAACTGTCTAGACCCCAGGATTTTAACTATGGGATTAGAAGTAAAATGTAATATAGTACATGAAATATTTGAATTGAACCTATGTTGTTTTTTAAATTCTTGTCCATTATTTGTCCACTAGAAGAACGCCAACATAATTGGGAACCCTAAAGGCAATAAATACAGTGAGGGGTCCCAGAGTCTAGCCCCCAGCGGGCATGACTTGTCCCAGCTCCACTCTTTTCTTTCTTTCTTTCTTTCTTTCTTTCTTTCTTTCTTTCTTTCACTCACATAAGAAGAGCCCTGCTGGATCAGGCCAAAGGCCCATCTAGTCCAGCTTCCTGTATCACACAGTGGCCCCACCAGATGCCTCAGGAGCACACAAGACAACAAGATACCTGTATCCTTTCTTTCTTTTTTTCCATCCACCCACCCCTTCTCTGGGGCTGCAAATACACACTTACATGGAAGGAAATCCACTGTCCCACTGAATGCAATGTGGGGCTTACTTCTGAGTAGACATGCATAGAGTGGGAACTTATAACACAATCTTTATCATAAGATTGTGTCATAAAGTTCCCTCTCCTCTTTACCATCCCCCCCTCCCCTGGACTTCCGCTGGCCAGCTGTAGAGATTTTCGCTCTCAGAGCAGTCCGCCAATGCGAACCTCTCTGCGAGCGGCTCAGGCTCCTCGGCCTCGGATGACTTTCCGTAGAGACTTTCCGCCCGCGACGGGCGAGCGGTTACACGCCCTACATATATCTAGGTTAGCTACATCACAGCTGCAGCCTTATACACACATGCAGCCTAGTCGTGTGAATGCTTACTGAGTTCAACGGGGCTTACTCGCCAGTAATCATCAACACCCAGTAAGCACCCTCATTTGAGAAGAGGTCCCCTTGTCTCTGTGGGATTTTCTTTCGCGGAAGCACGCGTAGTAACGTATCGCTCAACAAGAAGCTACGGGCTTTCGCTACCAGCTGCGTGTATGGCTCATATTTACATCCCTAGAGCGAGATTCCACGACGCCTCCCGTCCCTTTCCTTTTATTTTCTTTGCCGGGACTTGCAGGATACAGACCCACCTGTCTTCTCAATGAAAGGAGGTCCGCACTCTCTCTTCCCCCTCCCCCCAGGGGGACCCCATCCAATTGCCTTTCCGTCTTCACCGTGTAGGGCGGGAGCGACAGTTTTCTTCGCACCATCTATTGGTTGCGGCCCAGGTAGCCTCCTTGAGGCTGGATACAGTACACGCCGATTGGCTGCCGGCGAAGAAGGAGGCCGGAGCGGATTCGCCGAGGGGGGCTCACGTGATGCAGGCGGGGCCGATGACGGCGACTGTGGCGTAGGGGCTCCGCTTGTCAGGTAGGTGGATGCCGCGCTCGGGATTGTTGTGGAGCCCTGCGGGGCTCTGGTGGCGGGTGGGGCGGCGCGCGTTCTGGACAGGCAGAGGGGGGGGAAGGGCTGGGGGCTGGGGGCTGGCTGACCGACCGGCGCGCAGGGGGTACTTGTGGGGGCTGTCGCCGCCTAGGCCCGAGGGGTGAGCGGGGCGGGGGCGGCGCCGGAGCCAGAGCCAGAGCGTCTCTTCCAGGGATAAAGGAGGAGGAAGAGGAGGTGGAGGCGGCGCTCTCTGGTTCGCTAGGGTGTTGGTAACAGCGGCGGGCGGCCACTGCTCCCTGGTGTGTGTTTCTTGGGTGTGGGTGCTGGGTGGTTCCTCCTGCGACCCGGTTGTGTTTCTTTAGCCGCCTCGAGATTTGGGTGGGGGAGGACGACGACAGCGGGGCTGGAACGAGCATGCAATCCTATCCACGCTTATCTGGGAGTAGTCCCAATTGACTATAGTGGGACTTACTTCTGAGTAGGCATGCATTGGATTGGGCTGTCGGTCATGCTCACACGGCTCTAAAAGGTTCTGGGTTTTTTCCTCTTTGTACTGGCAACTGGGTTGTCCTGTTTCATTTCCTCGCCTCTCCAATGGCTAATTGAGACAGGGATCCTTGAACCTGCTCAAAGCACTTCTAAGAGAACAATGGGGTTGAATTTACCAGGTTCACAGCAGTGTGTGAACAAATCTAGGGGGTCAGGGTTGGGGCTAAGAATAGGACCCACCTGGGCAGCTTTTGGGAGCGATAGGTAGTACTCAAGACAAGTTTTTAGTAGTTACAGTACTTGAATTCATGGGGTTGCTGTCCAAGTAATCGCTACTCATACAGCTAGATCCTATTTTTAGAACTATAGATGCACCCAAATAATTGGTATAGTAGACATGCGGTGGTGGGGATGTACACACCTTTAGCTTTTTTCTTTCCTTTCAGTGGGCAAAGTTTCATATTTGACAATGCATGTACTTCTCTTTGCCTGTCAGTCTAGCACAATGATAGGTAAAATCTTGCAAGGTAGAGTTTCCATAGTTCAAGATTCTCAGGGTTCCAGAAAGAGGTGATTGAATATTGACTTTTGTGCACAGAAGTAATAGTGCCTCATACTTCAGTAGGAGATCTAGTAGAGACAAGCTGGTCTTGTGCTTGGATTTTATTTGGGTAAATGGAACCCAGCTCTGGCAACTGGCTTTGACCAGTTGGATCCGAGTCTGCAATGTAACTACTTTGGATACTGATGTGCAAGACTGGTGGGGCAATTCTTTCACCCAGTTGTGAAATGATTGAACTGTATTGTTGCTCTTCAGCTCATTGTAAGGAAAAGTGTATTGAACATGTTCTGATGTGATACTTGAATATAAAACACAAGTGTGATGGAGAACTTGTTGGTATCAAAGTAATGTTTCTTGTTGTGTTGGGGGGGGATGAGGTGGGAGAGAAATGGAATCACTGTTCTCAGAAGCCAAAGCAAGAGAAGTGTAAAAAAAGTTCTTAATTTTTCAGTATTGGAACAGTATTTTTTATGAAAAAAACAACATTCAAGAGCTTTGATGCTTGAAAAGAAATAAAATTTTGTATTAAAAATATCGTAACTTGTGTTGGTGTCTTGTGCAGTATATGCTCTCTACCGTATTGTCTTTCTAAAAGCATTTAAATGAATTAAAACCAAAACCATAATATTTTACATATACCACATTTTCAGCTTCAGCATCTGCCCTTTGGGTAGATTGAGGTTAAAACATGCTTTGTCCTCATGATTTCCTCTATTTGAACCATTGTTCCTATTCCTTAACCAGAGGACTTCCTTATAAGCAAGGCATAATTGCCAGTTACCTGCTCTTCTAGGTGTAGACTGACGTGCCCTTTAGCTCTGCCATCTTAATTACTTGGGAGGATTCTGGGGCAGAGAAGCTAGTAACTTGCATACTTACGATTTGAGATTTCCTTCTGCCAGTTCAAGGGTGGGGATTGGGCAGGTTTTTGTCACTTCACTTGCAATTACCTGTGATGGGATAGTGACAAGGTAAAGCGGCAAGTCACTCTCTCCAAGGTCATTCAGATTGCAATCTCACCTGTTCTTATCAGGTAGTAAGAATCATTAAACTCGGTGGATGTGCATAGGGTTGCAGTGACAGTGAGTTTTATGGTTAAAGGGGCATTTTGAACTGCCCCTCCCATCTAAACCTAATGCTGTCTTCTATGTCACATAACTTTTGGTGTTGAGTGAATTGTTGATTTTAAAGCATGCTTGAAAAGTTATGGAGGGTGGGTTTTCGTATATTTGGAGATATGTACTGGAAATGGGCAAAACTGGATGAAACGGGTGTCTGGGCTTCAGTCACTTTTCTTCGTAACTGCAGTCCTATGCATGTCTACTCAGAAGCAAGTCCCATTTAGTTTAAAGCGGCTTACTCTCAGGTAACTATTATAGGATTGTGGCCCAAGTTTGAACGGTAAAAGTTTGAAGCTGTAAAAGCTGACAACGGGACTTGGACTGTTTGTGACCTTCTCAGATGTATTAAAGTTATACAAATCAAGAACAAGCCTGAGATGTCCTTTTGGGGTTTCTGTGACACATGCTTTGTAAGATATATAAATACTTCAAACTTGATTAGTTCAGTTTAAAGGAAATGCTTTCAGTGGAATACTTCTGGTGTTAAGCAAAGAGTAACGGAGTTATTTCTGAAATTGTGTAAATAGTGCAAGCTATTCTTTGCTTCATCAGGCACTAGTAACTAGCAGCAGTTACTCAAATGAGGTATCATTCAAGTATTTATTGAAGCCATCAAGCAATCCTATGATTGTGCAAATGTTTAACTCGAGCTCACGAATGCCACCACACCTGCCTACCTTGTAGATGGTTCAAGTTGATGTGGGGCCTGGATGTGGTTTATGGGACTGAGACTGAAATCTGCGCACACTTACATGAGAATAAGGGCCCCTGAATTCAGTGGAATTTAATTCAGAATAAAAATTCATGGTAGTGTGGCTTACAAGCCAAACGTCGGGAGGCTGCTTCTGTTATATGAACTGGAGAACTTCCTGTATTTTTGGTCTCTTGCTTCCATGTATCTCCAGATGTGGCTCATAGTACAACTGAGAGACATCCCCCCCCCAAAAAAATTGGGGGACAGAGTATGCCAGTGGCACTGCTTAGTGTTTTTTGCGTGCTCAGTATTTTAATTGGGAATTGCAATTGAAGTGCATGTAATCATGCATCTGAATTCTCAAGTTCCTCAGGTGTAGACCTTGTATTTCTTCCAAATTCGAACATTTGGAAGAAGGTGTTGATCCGGCTATGAATAGTAAAAGGTGAAGGATGTGAGAAATAAACTGAAACATAGGAACTGTTTATAGAAGGGGAAGTGGGGTGGTTTCTGACAGCTGCTGCTCTTCTGCAGAAAACCAAGAGAAAATGCTGCCATTAATATATAGCCCTTTAAATTCTCTGGCCTTCTTTGTCTTAGTTTAAGTGACAATTGATAACATTCTCATCTCAGATTTATGAGAGCTGGAAAATGCAGCTCAGGTGCCTTTTCCCTACCTTCAGACTGGGAAAGTGATACCCTTACCTCTCAATAGCTCTAGTCCAGTGGTTCTCAAACTGGTGGGTTACGACCTACCAGGAAAACTGGAAGCAGCCGCTACCCCCTTAAGGGGGTGGTGATGATGTAGGCAATGTCCTGCTGCCGCTGGGGAAATTTCTTTTACCTTACTGGGGGTCGTGCCAGTGCTCTGGAGGGTGCGAGGGCCTATGGCCCCCTCTGCGGGTCTCCCTGCACTTCAGATTGGCTCCCTGAAGTGCTTGAGATTCACTTCTGGTTTTTATTTCAGGGAGTCAATCTGAAGTGTGGGGATGCCTGCAGAGGAGGCCGTGGGTCCCCTGCACCCTCTGGAGGGCTGGCATGACCCCTGGTTTACAAGTAAAAAACTTTTTCTCAGTGGCCGTGCAATCCCAGGAGCGCCGCTGTCAGCCAGCCCCCACAAAGACTTACAACTTAACTCGTGGAGAGAACTTTGAGAACTGCTTCTCTAGTCCTTTTACACATTAGCTCCCCAGTACCTTTGTTCATATCCTTTGTGAGTGGAGAGCACTAAACTGAGAACCATAATGACAATTCTGGAAGTCACTGCTGTGACCAGGTGTTTTCCTTGGTGTTGGTTTGCTTTCTGTGCTTAGAGAGCAGGGGTGGCCAACCTTCCACCATTAGGGCCTCTGCGTTCTTAAGAGTTGTGTAGAAGACAGAACCTTGACAGCCTCAATTGCTGATGGTGCTGCTAAGGCAGCTGCAACTGCTGAAATGCCCTCACCTATACAACCATTAAAGATCTAGGGACATTCATGTTGAAAGTTTGGCCACCCCTGCATATTGTGTCCTGTGTAGACACTGTAGACAGTGCTTGGTTGTTGAAGAACAGATCCAGGCCGATTGTGATCAGCCTGGAAGTCTACTTGGGGGAAGGGGACGGTCATCCCCTTCTCCCTGTGTAGCGCAGGGAGGCTCCAATGGGCCTCCTTGAATTTTTGCCATTTAGCTGGCGTAAGTCTGAGGAGGCTGTGTAAAGGCTGTGCCAGCCCGGGAGGGGATGAGGATTTGGCAACTGTCGTCCCTGCCCCCTCCCAAGCTGGCTTGGCCAACCGCCTCCCACCCTCACCGCCTGGACTGCCCCCACACTTCCCTTACCTTCTCTGGCAACTGCAGGGACGAGCTAGCGCCGGAGTTAGGGCTGCCGGCCTCTGCGCCGGCGGCCCTTATGAGTCATCACCAACGTGCTTTATGGCACGTTTGTGACGGCTTAGAGCTGCGGAGCACTTGCTCCGTCGCTCTAAGTTTATGGTGGATTGCGCCGTTAATATGATTCCACCACACTATAGGGGGAATTCTGTGCTAAGGAGCCCAAAGTAATGAGAGGTGTTACTTGCAAAAGTTATGTTACCACTCTTCCTATAACAAATCTGCTTCAGGAATCAAGAAATCAAAGGGAAGATTCGACTTTGATAGATGGAAGTCTATCTTGCAGGCTACTTGTGTAGATGAAGGGAACAGACTGGGAACAAGATTTTCTGCTTGGTGTATGAGAAACCTTTAAAAGTTCCGCTTCAACTAATTCCATGAAATAATTGCTCTTGGTATGTGCCTTCTCTACTTCTACTGGCTAGTCACAGCTTACACTGGGAGCTCATCAGGGTGAGGGCATCTAGTACCCCGTGAATCTGCACAGTGCTTGAGATGACTTGTGCTTGCTCTAATTTGCTTTTGCCATATAAAAGTTTGGTGACTGCACCATGCAAGTGAACATATTGTGCGTGGGTACAGGCAATGCTACTAGAAGCAATAGTATGCAGAAGAACAGTATGCAATATGTATCACTTGTAGTTGGTAACTTTAACAGGTTGAAATGTCTGAGCTAGTTAGATACAGTAGCGGTATTTTAGAATACATTATGTATATTTATTATATGCTTGAGTTGATTGCTTGCCTCACCCAGATCATGAACAAGAGAACAATTACAGAGAGACCTATATGCATTTTTATTAATACTGTATACTGAAGTAGGATTTCTTAATCAGAGAAGGCCCTCTTGTGGATACCGTCGCCCAGGGAGGTGCGAGGGGCGGCGGCCAGAAATAGGGCCTTCTCAGTAGTGGCACCAACTTTATGGAATTCCCTCCCTTTTGACTTACGAACTGCTCCCTCCTTGGACACTTTCCGGTGAGGCCTAAAAACCTTCTTGTTCAAAGAAGCCTTCTGAGCCCTTGCCTTTTTAACATCCTGCTGGTACAGGTGGGGGTGCTGCTGTTTCTATGTTCTTGTTTTAATTGTAATCTTTTAAAACTGATTTTTAGATACTCTTTATTTTCGTTAATTGTTTTTACTGTTTTCAAATGTAACTATTTTTTGTATTATACTTTTTGCACTGTATTTTCTTTTTGTTGTAAGCCGCCTTGGGTCCCTTTGGGGAGAAAGGCAGGGTAAAATACTGTAAATAAATAAATAAACAAATTAATAATAATTGGTATCTTATTTGTACCATTAATCTAGCCTCCCCAAGACTTCACACAGGTTCTGATATAATAAAAAATAGGGCCTTGACTTTGTCATCACTGATTGTGGGGGAGGGGGAGTTGGATCGTGATTCTGTAGAATTGTAGAAGTCTAGGTCTTTAAACTATGTGTAACGGAAGTTAATATCGCCAATATAAATTGTTACACTGTTGTAAATGTTTCATTGAAGGAACAGTAATCATTTGCTGTCACTTCTGTTTTGTGTTGTTGACAATGGTATGTAAGTAGGTGGCAAAATAAATCAAACTTTTTGGCTCCCGGAAAAAGTGAAAAATTGTTTCCAGTGTTCTATGTTTACAATTCTGAGAAGGTACAAAAAGAAAAGGTCGTAAAGTGACACCCCAAGTGTTATAATTACATGATAAGTGGGGCGCACCCTCATTAATGGTATAGAATGTCAGATTTCTGATATGAAATATAACACCAGCAGTTATCATATATACCCGTGTATAAGTAAAAAATATGACCTAGAAATTGACCCTGAAAACCTGGGCCGACTTATACATAGGGCTTCTAAGAAGAGCTGCTTAGTGAGGCGAGGGGGACTGGGCTGAGAAGCAGGATGCACGGGGGTGTGTAAAAAAGGAGCCATTTTACCTTGTTCTGAAGCAGTACAGAATGGAGCTCTTCTCAAAACAGGAAGGTAAAGGAGCTTATGAGAGTTGTAGACTGTGAGGAGTACAGTACTGTACTTCCATAGCAGCAGCCCTCACAAAGACTACAACTCCCATAAGCTCCTTCACCTTTCTTCCTGTTCGGAGAAGAGCTGTTGTGCTGCTTCAGAATAAGGTAACATGGCTCTGTTTTTTTAACCCACCCCCAATTTTTGTTTGCCTCAGAACAATTACTGCTACGTCGTTTTCAAAGAATTTCATACACCTCTAAGCTTTACCCTCAACCTATCCATGGGTCAGAGGAAATTCCATGATTTTTGGTTTAAAACGTGCCCTTGACTTACCCACGAGATCGACTTACCGAGTATATATGGTAATTCGATATAGGCTGTGACCTACTGTAGATGGTATGAGTGCAAGGGCACTTGTGCTTCTTCCCTGCTGCCTTTTCCTTCCTAGGGATGCTTCTCAAGCCACCCCAGAGAATCTGGGGACTTTCAGGAATGGTGTGGGGGTCTGTGGTGGGAGGGGTAAATTCCTCAGAACCATGCAGAGGCAGTTTCTGTTGGGTGCCCTGCTAGTTTTGGGGAAGCAGCCACTTCATGTAGCCTCGTAGGTAGACCTGCCCTGTTTAAAGGCCTTCATTCAAAGTCTTCAATTCACGCAAAACCTGTAATAATAGGTACAGCTGTACACGTGGGTTGGGACAGGGCTTACTGTGTGCTCTCAGGCCCCTGCATCACATGGACAATGTCAGTTTCACATGTTGGCTAAAAGAGAGTTATGCACAAAAATAACATTGTGATCACAGTGTTATACAAATATTTATCCAATTACAAATGTTTGTAATAATGATACTGAAGAATAATATTGAAGGATCTATATACAGTTTGCATTTCACTGCTGAGTTTATTGAGGAATGTGGGATTTATTCTTCAAATTTAATTTTTCTTATTTGAATGTGTGTTTTTGGATTTCTATCATTTTCTCTCTTTGTATGCTGTGGAATTCTATAATATAAATAACAATAATCCTGCCTCCCTCTGTTGTGAACAGAAGGCACTTTTGTTTGCACAAGGAGAGCAATTTTTCCCAGTCTGCTTTTAACTGTGTTGCCTCCGCGCTCCATCCAATCCTGTTTTGAAGTTCCTCCAACCCTTCAGAATGGATTTAAAGGGAGCAGGGAAGTTCACTTGTGCAAGCTTCCTTCTGGATCATGGTCCTTAGAATACAACCCTGTGATCTTTGACAATGGGTTATGGATATTGTGGTAATGGTGCATAGCTATTGTGGTTTTTATGTACCAGTATTTGTATGGACGCAGTAGAAGCATATAACTTAACACCTGGTGGTATTTCATTGACTATTTTTTTCAATGAATAGTGTTTTTCATCAGACTTTGAAATTCTTTGTGATCACCAAGTTTTGTAAGCTAGTGGATTTGTTTTTTTTTTCCCCCGTACCAGAATTGTTATGCTGGATGTTCAGGCCCAAAGGTAGGCTGAGGCAGGCTAGCTGGGGTATTGGTGGTGGTAGTAGTCTAGCGGCAAAGAGGGAGGACTTGGTGGCCTTGGCAAAAAGTGTCCCTTTCTGAGGGAAGGTAGCCTGGACGTTTGCGAGCTAAAGAGTGACTGTCCCAACTGGAACTCCCTCTGATTCTCTCTTCTGACCAGAAGCAGAGGCGTTCTAATATGGGGGGAGCAGGTGTGCTCCACCCCAGGCGCTGAGTGGGTGCGGGGGCGCGGCAGCCGGGCTCGGGGCTGCGCAGAGCGGCGCGGCACCGGAGCCCGACTGGCGCGCCCCTCTGAAGCAGCGCGTCCACTCGGCGCTTCCCCGGCCTCCGGAGGCTCCGCAACGCATTCGGCCCTCTCAGAAAGCCCTTGACCGCCGAACTAGGCGGTCGCTTTGAGGAGGGCTTCTCCCTGGTCTCCGGAGCGGAGCTTCCGGAGGCCGGGGAAGTGCCGAGTGGGCGCTCAGCCCCGAGTCCTGCTGCTTGGGGGGGCGCACCAACCCCACCCCCCCAGGCGCCGGGAGGGCTGGGAACGCCACTGACCAGAAGCTTGGGGTGTCTGATCCACAGGGCCTCAAGTTTGAGCCTGGTGGCAGCTGGCTTTTCTTCTTGTGTGGTTGGCAAACTAGGTCATCATGCAATTCTTGTTTCGTGTAGGATTAAACGTATTGAAAGACCAGAAAAAGTGGAAGAATTGAGTTAAGGAGCGGGGCACAAGTGTTGGAAGAACACATTTGTGAGAAGAGAACCCATTAAAAGGTATGTATCTGAAATTTTATTTTCTTGTTATAATGCCTGACTGGAGAAAATCATTGCACCATTAAAGAGTATTTTATGGTGTGTTTCATCTAGGGTGTGTATAAGCAATTGTTTACGTGTTCCTTTCCCATAATCACTTCTGCTTTGAGGGTGTTGTCCGTTCCAGTATGCCTGTCACATCTCATTTCAAGTTTTCTTTCACTATCCTGGTGCAAATCTTGTGTATTTTCCTATAAAAATTTACTGCTTGCCCTTTGACTTCTTTCCTATAAACTTTCCGTAATAAACTGTGTGTGATCTGCATGTATCTTGTTCTGGTACAGATGTGCAGGAATCTTTTAAAATTTGTTTTTTATTGCATTAACACACAACTGTGTGTACTACATCCTAAATGTTGGCAGTAGTTAACTATGAGAACTATCGTTGTAGTTCTGGAATTATCCAACATAAATATTTATTATATATTATAACTGAGCTGTCAGTTGAGTTTAAAATTGTATCTTTGAAGTAATTTTTCTGTTTTTCTTTTGGGATATGTTTTTAAGAAGCACCTCTCAACATTGGGTTCTGACTGAGATGTTGTAAAACGTGACCTGTTGGCATCTCTGAATGTTATAATGTGTTTTGGCTTCTGTGTAGTCTGGGAGCTGTCCGTGTTTTAAGCCTGAAAGCATTGATAGTTGTGGCTTCCTAACAACCATGGGCTTTGGATTGCTCTGAAATAATGTAGTCATGTTTTTCTTCAAAATATAAGAACATAAGAAGAGCCCTGCTGGATCAGGCTAAAAGCCCATCTAGTCCAGCTTCCTGTATCACACAGTGGCCCCACCAGATGCCTCAGGGAGCACACAGCCAACAAGATAACCTGTTTCCCGTTGTCACTCCCTTGCACCTGGCACAGAGAAAACCCACTTCTAAAACCAGGAGGTTGCTTATGGCTTGATTAATATCATGATCCAGCTATAATTGTAACCAATATGTCACAGCTTTTTCGTCATATGGGGGTGTTTCTCAGTTGGTCATCTATGTGTTTGTGTGGGGAGCTAGCTGGAGCAGAGTGAATGTTTTGAGTTGGAAGAGAAATAAATTTATCAGTTACAGACCTGTCAAGTCACAATCTGCCTCTTTTCCTGTGAGCTCTGTAGTTGGGTTTGCTTCTTGTTTTAAGTGTAAGTGTTACTCAGAATCTCTGCTGTGGGAAGATAGCACAGTAGGTTCCTCTTTCAGCATATGTCTCATTAGTCTTGCTCTGTCTACAGATGTGCTGACCAGAAGAATCTCTCTAGACGTCCTTGGTAAATCTAGTGCCTTATAAAAGATGGGGTTTGGAAGTGACCTGAAGAATTCTCATGAAGCCTTGCTAAAACTTCAAGATTGCGAGTTACGACTACTGGAATCGGTGAAGAAATTTATGACCATGAGAATAAAAAGCGACAAAGAATATGCATCCACTTTACAGAATCTTTGTAATCAAGTTGATAAAGAGAGCACTTCTCAGCTGGATTATGTTAGTAGTGTATC
Organism: Plestiodon gilberti rubricaudatus; assembly: GCA_026170595.1. NCBI lineage: Eukaryota > Metazoa > Chordata > Lepidosauria > Squamata > Scincidae > Plestiodon > Plestiodon gilberti. The sequence continues at coordinate 48,517,706 of JANXHW010000002.1, forward strand.
CAAGGTAAGAAGGCATCATATAGCACTTGCCCTGTGCAAACTTAAACTTGTGTGTTGATGAGTTACAAATAATGAACTTTATGACTGGGATAGTGATGTTTAAATCTTGGAGGAGTTAAAGAACTTTGTCTTGGGGCAAATGTTCCTGTGGTGGTGGTAAATGTATTGGTATTGGGGACTGATTAGATGAGTAATTGTTCCCACACATTCCATTTACTGTAATTGTTAGTCCAACTACTCACGTTCCATCAGTGTTTGACTAATTATTGTTTAGTGGGCCTAATGCAGTGCATCTTAGATCAGTTATTATTGTTAATAGTTTGAGAACACATGGCACTCCTTGAGCTGAAGGTCAAGTTTATTTCATCATTAGTATAAGCATGGGTTTTATTTGTTAGAATGCCTCATGTGGATTTCTCCTGTAAGTATCTTTGAGTTGCTCAAGTTTGGCTTGTGTGCATTTTTGTATTTATAGCTGATTTTTTTTCTTCACGTAATCTCTTCAAATGATCTGACTTATGATAAAAGTAGGAAAAAATGCAGTGATAAGACTGATGTTTTCACCAATAAATACAGTATGTTAAGTGGCTTCCAGACGAGTGCTACTGTGAACAGAAGTGCACCCTTTGAACATGAGCTTGCATGGAGAACAGGAGTGTTCAGCTCCCCTTTGCTTGAGTGGAATGCTGCGTCTGTTCTTGGATGGAGTTTGCATTCACTGAGCTACTCTCAGCGCAATCCGACTTAACTTTTGTGCCGGTGTAACCAGCGGCGCAGCGAGAATGGGAGGCCCCAGAACGGAAAAGGGATTCAAATCCCCCTTGAATTCCTCCTTTGGAAGGGATTTGCACTAAACTCGCCTGCTGATTGGGCGAAGTTCAATATTTTAATCTCATCTCACACAGCTTCGCAGCTCACGCACATTGCTGCATGGAGGAGGAGAGTGCGGGACACACTGCATGCAAGCAGCTGTGTGGCTCTGCTTCCCGGTGCTTCACATCGCGGGCAGAGTGTCTAAGTCCTAACGTTCAGCAATCTGAGTTGGGTTATGTTCCAGTTAGGCCTCCACTCTGCTACATGATCTTCCCCATCCCATCCATTTATACCCCTCTTCAGGAATAGGGTAGGGCAGTGGTTCCCAAACTGGGGTGTCGCGATGCCCCACCTGGGAATAAAGGGTTGCTACACCCTTAAGGGGCGTGGCAACCCGCGGTGACGACGACGCGTCGGGGATCGCGCCGCCACCGCAGACGAAAAGGTCAATTTTACCTGCATTGGTGGGCAGTGGATGTCTGGTGGGGTGTGTGGGGAGCCTGCGGACCCTTCTGCAGGCATCCCCAAGCGTCGGAGCAGCGCTCCAATGCGATCACAACCCACTTCCGGTTTTACATCCACTGCCCACCAATGCAGGCAAAACGCACCTTTTCGTCCGCGGCGGTGCAGTCCCAGACGTGTTGTCGCGACCCCTGGGAAGGCCCTGCTGCGAGGGCAGTGAAGGGCCTTCCCAGGAATTAGAGAGCCACTGGGGTAGGGGGAATTTTATCCCACACAAGCTGGAAGATAAAGTGCTCCAAAGGCATTGGGAATTTTCTTGTTGGCAGATATGCTTCAACTGCTCTAGCAGTGGTTGGGTCACGTGGTTCATGTTGGCTACCTGTGTTTTCTTGAACAGGTAACCAAACAGACGTGTGTCTTGATATCTTCTTTTGAACCATTCAGTCTTTTTCTCTAATGTGCATTTTCCCCCCTAGGCATTGATGTATGCCAGTGTGTCTCGATATCTTCTTGTGAACCATTCGGTTTTTTCCCCTAATGTGCATTTCCCCCCCTAGGCATTGATGTATGCCAGTAACAAAGATAAAACAAAGTAAAAAAGAACATACTAATGCATTGAAATAGACATTGTAAATTTCTATATTTTTGCTTGGCATATTAGCACCATAAATCAGCTTAGTGGGGAAACAGCAGAAATTTCTGTACTTTAATAGTTACTCTTGGAGTCAAGTGTTGGTGGTAGGTTGTTTTTCCTGCAGGAATGATAGTTTCATTATAATGCTTCGTTTGCCTTTTGTCTTCAGCTACTTTTTGAGAATTATTTGGAGCATTAATTAAACTTCAGATTTTATTTATTCCTTCTGTAGTCTCTGTTCTTTTGCTGTGCTTTTATTAAATTAATCAATTTATGAGTCAAAGAATTCTGGGAGGAAAAACCCTCTGTTTTCTATTCAAAACATTTATAATGTTAATCTCTTAATTTCCCTTCATAATTTTATTATGTAGATTGACATGTAATCAGTTGCTCTCGTTGCCTTTTTTTGAAGCCTAAACTGTAATAATTTGCACCTGAGATTCTCTACAATTACTGCATGAATTCAATATTAGAATGACTTAGTTTACTATGTTTTTATGGAGCTGATGAGTATGTTTGCGCAGATGCATTGCGATAGATTATAAATTGTACAAGTGGTTTAGCATTGAACTATCAGGATACTTGTCTATACTTTTGTGTCTTAAGAATACTTGTTGGAATTACCGTATTTATTGGCTTATAAGACACACTTTTTTGTCTACATTTGTGACCCAAAATAGTAGGGTGCGTTTTATACGCCAATACTAAAAAATCCCTTTTCCCCCCTTGCCCGTTTTAAAGCATTTTTGGGCTTACCGAGTTTTTCCGGAGAGCTCCCTTGTGCTTTCTTCCCTAACTAATCTATCCGATCTACAGCTGTTTGTCGGGTTTAATTTATGCACGTGCATGAGTTGAGCTTCTCAGCAGCCAGCAGAGGGCGCTGTGCTCCTCAGCTGAGCTGCAGAGGGCCTAGTCTTCCCAGCTCTTCTCGGATTGAATGCAGCTTTGGTAAGCTTCTGAACTGGGCCTAGTTGGGGAGGCTTTGGAAACTGCATAGGTGGGGTGGGGTAAGAGTTGAGTCTGGGTTTTTTACTTGGGGTAAATGTTTTTTACTTTGGAAACTGTGCATGGGTGGGTTGGGGAAAAAAAGAGTTGAGTCTGGGTTTTTTTTTGTACTTGGGATTTATGTTCTGGTGCATTTTGTTCATGTGTCTTATTGCTGTGTGTTTTAAAAGAGATCCTGGTATTTTTGTAAATTAGCTAATTAAGCAGCCAAGCAGTAAGTGGCCAAGTGACCCAAAAATGCTTTAAATCTTTTTTTCTTAAAACCCAGGGCCAAAAGGAAGGTGCGTCTTATACGCCAGTGCGTTTTATACGCCGATAAATACGGTAAATTTAATGCCACTGTAAAGTAACCAGCTCCTACTCTGAGACAGTTCAAGTACATTTCTTTGTTTTGAAAGCCAGTAACAAATATAGCTGTGTCTCTCCTTTCTTCAAGTCATGGCTGCTCATTGTCCAGCAAACGGAACAGCTTAGCAAGATCATGAAGACACATGCAGAAGATTTGAATGCTGGACCATTGCACAGGCTTACTATGATGATCAAAGACAAGCAGCAAATCAAGAAGAGTTACATAGGTGTTCACCAGCAAATTGAGGCAGAGATGTTCAAGGTATCCCATTCAGTCAGTTGTTAGTTTTTTGGGTTTCTGTTTAGTTAGTATCACACATTCAGGGTTCCCATCTTAACACTGAGATAATATTTCTGAAAGTGAAATCTATCTTTGAATTGATGGCCATTTCTTTGAGAAGGTGGCTTTCTTGTTGCCCGATGTTGTTAAACTACCATATCTAAATATTGGCTATAAATTTAAATTTGGCTCAACCTGTGAATAACTTCTGTAGAAAACTATTGCCCATTTCTGTAGATTGACTGACTGATAAAAAGCAGTTCCTCCCCCCCCCCCCCAAATGGTGAGCTCCATTTTCTCTGGGGAGAGATGTTCAGTGAAGGTATTATGTGCAGTTTGAGAACTTCATTGCTTCCTTGATGAATTGAATGCTCTGCTCTTCGGGTCTTGCTGCTTTGCCAGTTCTCTGGCCTCCTGAAGGAATGTCACTCTGATATATTGACCACTTTTTACTGGGATACTGTAATGCTTTAAACTAAAACATGTTAAAATTGTCTTCTTGTGTCTGTCCTCCATCTATTCTGTCTCAAAAAGATGATGCAAGGATCAGCTAAAATGTTACACTGTGGAAGCTGCCCCAAATACTTTGCCCAGGAGTTCTCCCACATATAAGGGCCCATAACATTTGCACATGAAGTACTGTGTGGTTGAGCCTGGTTGCAAGGAGAGTCTCTGCATTTTAGGTGCACATTTCTGATGTGCCCTTTCCTACTCAAATGGAGTGTCTTAATACCTCTCCTGTTTCCCTTCTTGATAGGTGACAAAAACAGAATTGGAAAAATTAAAATCTAGTTATCGGCAATTGATTAAGGAAGTAAATTCTGCTAAAGAGAAGTACAAGGAAGCAGTGACTAAAGGTAGGTTCTTAACAATGAATAGTACTACTGTTGGATCTGCTTTTATCCTTTCACAATGTACTCAAAACAATGCATAACACAACCTTGGTAGAAGCAGTAAGAAGGGATGGTCAAAGAACTGGTTAGTTAACATAAGAACATAAGAAGAGCCCTTCTGGGTCAAGCCAAAGGCCCATCTAGTCCAGCTTCCTGTATCGCACAGTGGCCCCACCAGATGCCTCAGGGAGCACAAGACCATGGTAAAGAATTTAAAACTTTAAAACTTAAAAAAACACAAGACAACAAGATACCTGTATCCTGTCGCCACTCCCTTGCAACCCTTATCTCAGGGCTGCATTGTTGCTGGAAAGTTGGATAGGATTGGGCCCCAAATCAGAAGTGAAATCCATCCATATCTCACTTCACTGCCAATACTGGACAGCTTGTCCTTGGGCCCCAAAGTTGGCTCTCTCTCTTTTTTTGAAACAGTTCATCCTTTTCACTATTCACTAGGCTTCATTATTTAAATGTTTGCGAAGTGCAAGCTGATCCTTACCACCAGGCATACCTCAGGTCTCTGAGCCGCCAGCTTGAAAAAGTCCAGTGAAACCTAGATGTAATGTTGCGCTTTTTAGTTTTTAACTTTTAAATTCTTTACCATGGTCTTGAAACCCGAAAATAAAATTTTCTAAACTAATTCATCCTTTTTGTTGGATCCTTCTATGTTTCAGGCTTCTTTCTTCTCGATTCATTTAAGTATACAGTGATGCCTCGCAAGACGAATGCCTCGCGCAATGAAAAACTCGCAAGACGAAAGTGTTTTGCGAGTTTTTGGGTGACTCGCAAGACGAATTTAAATTTCGTCTTGCGAGGCATCACTGTCCCCTCCCCCGCGCCGGATGCCTCCAGTCACCTCCCTCTCTAGCACTAGTTTAGGTGGCCTGTGTATGTGCAAGCAAGACTGCTGCAAAGCCGCTGCGCTGACTCCCTCTGTGTAAATAAATGTAACAGGACCCGCTGCAGCGCCAAACAGCCACGAGCTCCTCCTGCTCGGTCACGCAGGAACAGCCAAAGCCTCCGTACGATCTCCCCAAACAACACGCTGCAGTCACAAGCCCCGTGTGTGTGTGTGTGTGTGTGAAACCAAAGTGTACTTCAGCAAAGTCTCTGCGCTATTGGACTCACTCAGGCTGTGACTCCCCGCAGCCTGTACACGCCTCCTCTCTTGCTTCCTCCTCTTTCCCTCCGCGCCCGAGCAAAAGCCAGGAATAGAAAAGAGGAAAATGGGCGGGCAGCAGCTTTGCATTCTCCAAGCCGCGAGGTCTGTGAGGAAGAGAGGACGGAGGAAGTCCTCGGCGGCGAGCCTTGGGCTCTTTGGCAACCGCCAGCCCAGCGTTACAACAACCGCAGGGATGCTGTAGCGAGTCCTTTGACGATCTCAGCAGCAGAGATCTCAGCAGCAGAGATCTGCTGCTGGCTCGCAGCAGAGTGGCTCTGTGCCGCGATCAGCTTGCAGCCACGCTGAGAAGCCGAGCTGTGGCTGGAGCGTCCGGCACGGCAGGGGGGGTGACTCGCAAGACGAAATTATTCACAAGATGACACGAGTCACGGAACGAATTAATTTCCTCTTGCGAGGTACCACTGTACTCTGTTGTTCTCCTCTGAACTCCTTGTTTTAGTTTGCTCCCTTATTTTATTTATTTAATTAACAGTATTTATATACCGCTTTTCCACAAAAAGTTCACAAAGCGGTTTATAGTCTAAAATCAAATGATTAAATGGCTCCCTGTCCCCAAAGGGCTCACAATCTAAAGAAGATGCAGAACACCACCAGCAGACAGCCACCAGAAAAGACACTGTGCTGAGGTGAAAGGGGAGCAGTTACTCTCCCCCTGCTAAATATAAGAGGAGCACCAATTGAAAAAGTGCCTCTTGCCCAGTTAGCAGGGGTTCCATGGAACTTCGCAATCCTCAGCCTGATTTACATAGCACCTCCTGACCCTAGAATATATGAAATGTTAATTCCAGACAAACTGACCTTTCACTTCCCTCACATAACTTGGCTATTGTGGATGTTCTACTGTTGACTGTTTCATTTTCTCAGCAGATAGGATGTGTTTGAACAATCAGTGATGTTGCAATAGCTAGTCAGTTGCTGCTAGAGACTTTGCTGGAACACAATTCCTCAGCATCCTACTAAGTGGATGTTGACTGGGATACAAAGCAACATTGAGATAGATGCAAGAAGTTTGCATTTGCTCAGTTTTTTACTTTTTTGTGGTACAACTTTTGTGATATTACCCATGCCATATCATAAACTGCTTTTGAAGTTGAGGAGAGTTTACAGAGCAAATTGCCATGTGACATAGGGGTGACTGTTTGATGAAAAACAAACCTAATGTTCCCTGTGTGTCATGGCTCTTGGCTACTGAAGGTAAGTGCAATGTATCTCTATATTTAAAAATATAGCTGAGTTATGGGATTTTTAAACCCTATACTGGACCTGAGTAAAGCACTAAACAATTTTAAATGTATGTTTTTACTTTGAATCTTTCAAGAAAATTATTCAAAGATATAGCAGAGGCAATCGCTGGGAGCAGAAGGTTGGATCCTAAGAACTTCTTCCACAAAAGGAAGCACTCTGTTGAATGGGGCAAGGGGAAATTTTTTACTAATCTCCCTCTTCCCTCTGTAGCCTTGTGCACTATGGGGACCTGTGGGAGCAGATTTTTAGGGGGCGCTGGGACTGCAGAGTGAACATTGGATGACACCCCCTCACCCCCATACAGAGAACTTCTGTTTGCTATTCAGGATCAAGCCTGTACCAGCACAGGCCAAGGCCTCCTTGTGGTAAAGGGATATTTGTCCCCTTACCCCGAGTAGGCCCCCAGCTGCCCCAATAGGTCTACTCGAATGTGCGCCAGCTATTTTGCTGGCACACATTTGAGAGGCTTGTGTGACGCTGGCCAGGCCTGGAACGGGGGATAGGATTTGGCGGAGTGTGCCATCCCCGATCCCTCCTCCGTCCCAGGCCCAGCTGTCCAATCCTTCCCCCCCCCCGAATGCCCCGTTCCACCCTGCCCCTCTGCTGACCGGCGGGAACTTACCTTGTTGGCGCAGAGACGGGGCCTGGGTTGGGTTGGAGTGGCGCTTGCCTTGCCTCCAGCGCAGCTTACTCCCAGGGTATGGGACATACCCAATGTCCTTATGGCACATTTGCGACACCCTGGAGTGGTGCAGTGGCAGGCACGCCGCTCCAACATTAGACAGGATTGCGCTGTTTGGTTTCTAAATTGATTTTTGATTAATAGTAAAAGTGTCAGTACTGTTAAAGGTTTGGATTTCTACATTATAAGGAGTAACATAAGAAGTATGTACAAAATTAAAGTAGTAGATTTGAAGTGGCCTCTAAATACTGTAATGGTGTAAGATCTAAAGTGTAATTATCTGCAGCTGTGAGCAGTGTGAGAGAAATTATCATTATAGAATGCATATACAAGTGCTGAAATTGTAATGTCAGCAAATACTCATGAGTACAGAATATTAAACAGAGCTATCCAAAGGAAAACTCGCATGAATGCATTGGAATGTCCAAGTGACACAGGGTTATCAGACTGAGAACTCTTCACTGAAGAGTAATGCATGCAACTACAGTACATGAACCTCCTGGTGTGCTGTTGTAACTGACTAGCCAAATATAGTCCTTTAGATCTACAAAGCAGTGAAGCGTTTGTGATCTCTGCATAATAATGTAGCAATGATGAGATGGAAAGCTTCAAACATCTCTTGAGTCAGTTTTAGAAAGGATTCAGGGTAGTATGCTTGAAGTATTATTCAAGGGTTTGTAAACTCAGCCCTCAGTGAAAGCAGTCATTGCTTGTAAGTTGCAGACAAACACTGGCAAGAGATATTGTAGCCTAGTTCCTAAATATGGCCACAAATTCTGTAGTGGGGGGGGGTACACTATGCTATATTTTATGCTGTCTTATGGAGTAAAAACCATTTGTATTTATATAGCTCTCCCCACTTTCAGGGACAAACAGTGCTGCTGCTGTTGACATGGTAATCTCTGGGTGCTGCAAGAGGTGGGCTATGTTTTCAACATAATGTTGTTAACTTCTTAACAATGTTATGGAAATTCCCCCAGACACCAACAAGCTATGCAAATAGCTTATTATGCCTTTTGTGAGTTGATTTAGGGCAAATTTGTTCTAAGGCCTGCCCTGCAATTCTAGTGTTGCTTATGCACCAATATCTTTGTTTGACCTAGCTTGTTGCTCATGAATGTAACCTATTACATGGTTCCAATTTCATAATGATATGTTTGTTGGGCTTTTTCTATTGATTTCTTTTAAGAAGATTAAACTTTAGTTCATCAGAGCTCACTTCCAAGACCCACTTGAAATGTTAGGTTTTTATCTCTCAAACGTGTGCTGTAACTGAGAGAAAAGAGACTTTGGGTGCATACATTGTGTATTTTTTACTGAGTAACTTCCCCACCAATTTGGGTTTATGGGGAGGACTTTGAGACAGTCTTGGAAGTGCCGTCCCTTTTTAGAAACGTAAGCTTTGGTAAAGATGACTAATTGTCTATGGGTGCAATGCTAAAACCCCATTGAACAGAATTGGACTTCTGTCTGAGTAAAAATGGCCATGAAACGGGGAGCCCTGGAGGTAGGCTACATATTTACAAAGAAACTTGCTTTCCTATAGCCCCGGTACTTGGTGCCATGTATATGATGATAAAAAAGATGTGTCCTGTCCTGTCATGTTTCTGATATGGGTATTGAGATCAAAATATGCACTTGCATGGCTAGTCTTGTATTATAGTATATTGTGCATGGTGGGTTTGTTTGTTTTTTTCATATACCGGTATACATGTCTAAGAATGAGAGCAGCCTACAGCAGCTGCTTTATTCAGCAGAAGGAAGATGGTGCTGGGGGTGGGGGGGGGAGAAGGAAGAGGAGTGAGGGAGGGCTGTCCATAATTAGAATGGTGCTGGGTTCAGTGGGCCAGTCAAAATTGGTTGGTGGGCTGGATGTGGTCCACAACTGCGATTTGGGAACCTCTGGTCTGCACTGGCTGGTGGCAGCTCTTCAGGGTTTCAGTGATTGTTTTTCAGTCAACCTGGAAATGTCTGAGATCATCTGTAAGCAACTCATCTTCTTTATTGTGGATATGTTCCTGACCCCATCCCTGGGTTTTTACAAGTGAGTCTGTGTATAACCTGGTCAGCAACTAGCCCAGCTACCCAGTGCTGAGAACTAGATTAGCCTACTGATCAAACACCCTCATTTGCTGCCTGTGGTACTACCGTATGAGCACGTGGGGTGCAGCAGGGAGAGATGGGATTTGCTGCTGCTCCCGCTGCACCACCAAGTTTTTAAATTGAGCGTCAATACAGACAGTGGCATAACTTTCCAGCTGGCTTCATTTCAGGCAGGTTTAGAAATAGTCTTGAATGGAAAGGCAAGGGAAAATGTGTATGAGAATTGTGTGAGATTGTTAGACAGTCACTTCTGACCCTGAAGCAACTGGTGATGGTTGCACAGCTTGTTCTGCCTATTTCACCTTTCCCTTCCGTTTGAGGTTAACCTTTGTTGAACCTGGGTGGAATGAAGCTGGATGGAACATTCTGTTGCTGTTCTTGCTCCCATCCCTTAAGCTAAGTAAAGGTGCATTCTGGCTGGAGCCAGGTGGCCAGATTGTGCCTGTTGGCTGCTAGTTTCTGGGTCCTAGTCAGTAGCTTGCAATATTCCATTGGTGTCACTTATCAGCCTTCATTTATCAATTTGTCAGTGCAACCCTACGCATATTTCCTCAGAAGTCCCATTGAGCTCAGTGGGGCTTACTCGCAGAAAGGTGTTGCAGCCTATAATAGGTTGCAGTCTGTGTGTCATTTGGAAACAGTCGTTTTGTTGTTTTCTGCAACAGTTACTGTTGGGGAAAAAAGAGTTACTTGTTTTACCCCAGCTTCTGCTGCTATCTTGATTGTGGTTTTTCTTTAGAACTTCTGCTACTGGGTGCCTGACATGTTCTGGTGGAAACCATCTTGCGCTACACAAAGTTATGCATTAAGTGATATTAATAAAGATGTGTTTTCATAATCATGAAAATACCAACATTTTCTTTGAAGGAATTAAGCAAACTGTGAATGTGATAAAAATGCGAAAAAAACACTACCTTTTTCATGATACAGTATTTAAAAGCACAGTTGCGGCTTCTGTAGCATAACTACAAAATAAAGCCTTTCAGTTTAATCTGTGAATGCTTGCAAAAAGAAAAAAAATATTGATTCTGAGTACATTTAGCTTTCATTGCAACCCAGCTTTATTTTTGGAAGAGTGCACGAATTTAGAAGTACTGTATTGGGAAGACAGACATATGAACTCAGTTCTCCATATCTGCAGATGCAGCATGTCTCTAATTCTAAATGGAGAAGTTGAGCATAATTTCCATGGTAATTCTGAAGCTATTTTTTCTTTGAACTGCTAGTTTTGCTTTAGTGTGAAAGCTTAAGAAAATTAACTCCCCCCCCCCCCGAATGGTGACTTAATGGCAAGTGGTGAGCATCCAAATTCTTGCTGATGAGTTGCAGAATGTCTCTTACAGCGCAATCCTAACGAACTTTCCAGCGCTGGTGTAGCCACAGTGCAGCACCAATGTAGGGGAACAAATGTTCCCTCACCTTGAAGAGGCCTCCATGACTGCCCCTGCCCTGTTGGCATAGCTACACTGGCGCTGGAAAGTTGGTTAGGATTGTGCTGTTAAACTGGTACATACGCATACTTTTTTTGTTAAAACTGATGAAACACCAGACTTCCAGAACAGTATAGTAAGCACTTGAGCATATTAGACTTGTGTAATTGAATTCTGTCAGTTTATAAGCGGTGCTAGCGTTCTGGCATATTGTACATATTTTCTTGGTTATAAACATTAAGCAAAAAGTTTGGCAATAGTTTTAATTGCTAACTGGGCAAGAGAATTGGTGCTCCTCTTATATTTAGCAGGGGGAGAGTAACTGCCCCCTTTCACCCCAGCACAGTGTCTTTTCTGGTGGCTGTTGCTGGTGTTGCTCTGCATCTTTTTAGATTGTGAGTCCTTTTGGGACAGGGAGCCATTCAATCATTTGATTTTGTCTATAAACCGCTTTGTGAACTTCTTGTTGAAAAGCGGTATATCAATATTGTTGTTATTAATTATAATTATAATAATAATCTTTCTGTGAACACCATTACACAGCAGTCGAAGAAATGGATGGTTTTCCTTCTTTCTTAATTGACAAGTTGAACATTCATGCATCTGGTTTCATTTACAGTATTTAATGTTCTAAAAATATTAAAAAGTCAAATTGTAGTACTGAGATAGGTCTGAAGCTGGCAATTAATAGCTTTTCATTGTACTTGTATGTTTCGGTTGTTTTAAAAAAACTCTTAAGTTGGTGTTTGGTATTGTAACACAGGATATATGTTGGAGTTGATTTATGGGAGAGAAAAATCAGCTCTACCAGAAGGGGGGGAAATGACATCTGCTTAATGTTGTAAAGAAATAGAAACATGTGGTGTTAAGTTAATGTAGTTTGAGCCATCTGACAATCCAGGGTGACTGACTGGATGAAGTCCCAAGGCCTGGCTGTGTGCAGCCAAAGATTGCATTGCTCTTGATTGCCACAGAGGCCATCTGAAAGTTAAGTGCAGTGGCAATCCTTGCTCTGCTGTGTGTTGACTTTGGGTCATGGGGTGTAGACATAGCCTAGATCTGAAGGAAACAGACTAGCAGAGCCAGAAGTGCAGATAAAAAGGGGGAAACTAGAAGTAGCCCTCAGCGAGCAAGAGCTGAGATGAGGAAGGATGAGCTCACTAGTTAGGGACCGCAGCCTCTGTGATGATGGGTTTGCTAGGAGGTCTTTCGCTCCTGGTGTATCTGGTAGCAGGAGGAAAGTTCAAGTATATTCTGTGAATAGATATGTTTGGGAAAGTGGCTTGAGAGTAGTTGCTATCTCCTTTTCTCATATAATCTAATAACCCCTAGATTGGAGCCAGCCTTTGTTTGCTTATCAAGGGACTAGAAGGGAACACATGACTAGAGGCAGTTCAGGAAGGTGAACAGCAGTGATTCACCTTCTCTTACTCGCCTGAGGGGCTCAGTCTTGTCAGCTTGTTGTGGGTCCTGTTTGGGCATGGCTTGAGCAGTGCCACTGAATGCAACCATAAAATTCACAGAATAAAACCATTAAAAAAAATCCAGTTTTTTCTGGATTTTTTTTTAGTCAATGCCCAGTTTTTGGGATAAGTGTATTCCTGAAGTAATGGTTCATATTCACGTTTGGCTTGTTTGTTTGCAGGTTCTGCAGTTCTATATACATTACACACATTGTTGCAGCATGGGAACATATTCTGCAGATTGGTGGAAAGAAAAAGCAGATCAAAAATACGATCGTGTGTCCTGGAAACTTGGCTTAAAGCTACTTCTGAAGTAGCATAAGGCACACAAACGTGCTCCACTAATGACATTTTGTGTGGTCTGGAGGCCACTCCCCAGCTACTGCTGAGTGTTAGGGGCACCTTAACAGTGACATGGCAGACTGCAGAGGGAGGGGGAAGAATATCTAGAAGTCAGGAGAAAAATTGTGAGCACCAAAACTTCTCAGTGCTTTGTGATTTCTCAGCTTCATACCAAACTGGTTGCTTGGCAGCCACCCTTGCAGAATACCTCTTGCTCAGCCTGCTTATGCTTCTGTTGGTACTCTATCCCTACCCTCTCCCCCCTCCCCTGTCACTGTTATTCCATCACTGTATATCGCTTCTCCCTTGTCTTGCTGAAAATGGCTTTCCTGAGAGATTGAGATGTGTATGTTTTGCTGGTTCTTTCCTGTTCTGTGTGAAACTAAGGGTAGTACCCAGCTGGCCAGATGTATGACTTGAGTTCTCTACAATGTGGTTTTTTTTTATTTTGGTTCGATTTTTTTTCTTTAAGGCCACAAGAAGGAGAAGCAGAATGAATCTTTGTTCAGCTGCTTCTCCTCCAACATCTTGCTGCTAACCAGTTTAATTGTTGCCTTGTAATTTTGAAGAAAAACTTCAACAGCTTAGGGCTTCGATCCTATGCAGACTTCACTGGGAGTAATTCCCACTGAACACAGTGGGATTTACTTCTGAGTAGACATGCAAAGGATTATGCTGTAAATCTTTCTGGTAGACAAGTATTTCCTGGAGAGTGTAATTCTAGTGCCACTAAAACATCTTTCTCTAAAATTTTCTAATTGCAGTGTTATCATAACTGCTAGGTTTTGGGTCTACTTATAAAATGTTCTTAATTTATTTTATTTTTTCACATTTTTATACCACTCTTCTTCCAAGGAGCTCAGGATGGTGTATATAGTTCCTCTCCTCCTTTTGTGAGGCAGAGAGATAGTGACTGGCCCAAGGTCACCCAAGAAGCTTCATGACTCAGCGGGAACTTGAACCTTGATCTTCCAGGTCTAAGTCCAACTCCTGAACCACTACGCCATCCTGGCTCTCTCTTTTTCCTTTACGGTGGAAATACAATACATGTAAATGTGTCTGTAAGCTGTTCAGAGCCTTATGGCTAGACTAGAGGATTGCTGCTATTGTTTAGGCTAGGAAAGGGGGCAATGAGAGAGGTGCTGTGTGCAGTGTTGAATAGAGACAGTTGCTTCCCCTTGCTAACTATAAGAGAGCCACCATTTTTTAAAGTATCTCTTCTGTGCAAAGGGAATATGTACAAATTCTGTAGTATCTTCAGGAACACCTCCTCCCACTTGGTAGGCTTACCAGATTTCTTCCCGGGACAGAGTGTAGCCCTTTAGGAGAAGGAATGTGGGCAGGTGTAGCTGGTTAAACCTTGGAGCACAATCCTAGGCATGTCTACTCAGAAGCAAGCCCTATTGTGTTCAGTGGGGATTGCTTCTGAGTACACATGCCTAGGATTGTGCTCTAAGGTTTAACAAGCTACACCTGCCCACAGTGGCATCACTAGGGCGCACACCGCCCTAAACGGAGGGCACGCGCGCCGCCCTAATGACCCCCGCGCCGCCGCGACAGCCGGCCAGAGAGGATGTCTCCGGAGCCGGCAGCAGTGGAGGCTCCGCTGCTGCCGGCTCCGGAGACATCCTCTCCGGCCGGCTGTCCTGGGCCTTCTGAGGAGGAGCCGAATGCGCGACGTCATATTTATTAGGTTTTTCGCGCATGTGCAGTACGTTTCTGAGGGCAAAGGGCTGCCCTTTTGCCCTCAAACGTTCTGCGCAGGCGCGAAAAACCTAATATGACGTCGTGCATTCGGCTCCTCCTCGGAAGGCCTGGGAGGTCCGCCGAGGGCGGACGCTCCGAGGCCTTCTCCTGGAGCGGGAGGTGACATGTGCGATGCACGGGACCGCGCGTCACCCTTTGCGCGCGTCACTCCCAGGCGGTCCACCCTCCCCGCCTTGCTCCAGTGACGCCATTGCCTGCCCACATTCCTTCTCCTAAAGGGTTACACTCTGTCCCAGGAAGAAATCTGGTAAGCCATGAGCCCTCTTGTGCTCAGTTTGTCAAATGAAGCTCTGTTTCCGGCTCCAGATTGGTGGCTGCAAACACCAGGACTCTTTCAAAAGTTACGAAATGGCTTTCTTTGGAAGTCTTGCTGGCCCACTTGCTTCTTGCCTTTGGAAAGCTGGCTCAAACTTTATTCCTGAAGGTTTTGAGGCCGACCCAATAAATACTTTAAAAATACAACAGATGGCATTGTGGTCTATCGTTTTGGAATTATATTGAAATACATGGCTGGAAATACTGTACACAAATCCAATCTCCAGAAGGTGGTTCTAAGAAGATCAATAAAGTAATTGGAGGATAATGGAATAACTGACAAATATTGTAATAGGTGGATTAAGTTTGTGGTCTTAAATATCATTATACGCATTTAAGATAAACGTGTCTAGAGCCTATACCATTACAATCTTGAAAATGAAAAGTAATCAATTTTATTGACATACGGAAGATTTTAGCTCTTTCTTCCCTAGTTTTAACTGAGAGCAAATACCTTCTTGTAGTTTTTTAAAATGCTGCATTTTAAAAAGGTTTGAAAAAAGACAGATCTGCCTTCAGATTTATTTTCGTTTTCTGACTTTTGCGGGGTGGGGTAGGTTTAATGTGGCAGAGTTGAGGCTAATCTGCAATTTGATCGTAATTTGGCACTGTGAACAGAGGTTTTTTTCTCTTTGATCCAAGTGAAATGTTACTTAAAAATAAATGCAGATACTGGGAATGCAGCTCTACTTTGTAAGACATGCTTCAAAAGAATATTAAGTCATTTCTTCTAGGACATATCTCCATGAAAAAATATGCTCTTCTATGAAACGCTGTCAAATATGAAAATTGCATGAACAGCATATTCCCAAGGATTTATGTTTCCAATAATGGCAGTAGTTATCCAACTGAAATATTTCTTTTAATGGCCTTTGTCAAATTAAAAAGAGATGAGCAGAAATACTAATGTTACTTATATTTGGGGAATGCTTTTAAGTACTTTTTGCCTGAGAAAACGATTTCACCATTAGCCAGCTGAGGATATGGGCTCTTGGAGTATGTTTTACTTAATATCATAGTTAGAAGATACCCACAAGGTCATCTAGTTCAACCCCCTGCGTGTACCAAGAAATCCTCCTAGAGCATCTCCAGCAGGTGACTGTCGAGCCTCTGATTGAAGATCTCCAGTGAGGGAGAATCTTATCCACCACCTCCCTTGGCAATGTGTTCCACTGCTAAACTGTCATCGGTAACAGTTTCCAATATGTACTGTTGCAGTGTTTAATCAATAATTTAGATTAATGATTGCAAACCTTTTAGCTGATTTGCAAATGTGTTAACAATCAGTCAAGCAATAGATTCATTAAAATTGTATTATGTGTGAACTTGAAGAATCTCCATTGAATAGGCAGCACTGTCTTTCTCACACAATAGAGAACGCTCATTCCAGGTGTTTTCTTTCACGGTCTGTCCTCTCCCTGGCATTCGCCTCCCACGCATCAACTTGACGGCAACATTGCCTTCCACTCAGTGTGCCAGCTGCAGAATTCTCTCTCCCACTGAGGCTTCTGCAGCTTGTCAGCAGTGTGTTGACAACTCTTGACAGGTCTCAAACTGCCGTCCTCAGATCTTCAGGCATATGAGGCGGCTGCTCTACCAACTTAGCCAGACCCCCCTGACAAACCCTTGTTAACCCTATAGTACTATCATGGCTTAAATTTTTAGAAATGTTGGTTTCTATTGGTAATTTCCTGGGCACAACCAGTTTTTAAAATATATCTCAAAAGATAGTAATGTTAAAAATACTATTAACAATATTTTAGCTACTTTTTTAAAAATAAAAGGACACTTTAAAAAGAGGTAGGCAAAACAACTTTAAGAAAAATTCAGATCACTGAAATGCAAACATTTCTCTTCCTTAAAATAGAATTATAGGTCTTGCTAATTACGTTGCACATGGTAGAATAATTAGCCCCATGACGCTCAATGCAATTAGGAAAATTCCATGACTGCTACTTAGCTTTGTTGAACAGTACTGTACATTCAAACGTTAAGGCAAGCTAAAATGAGGTTCCTCTGTGAGGGAGGAAGAGAAAGAGAGAAGTTCCAGGGAGAAAAATTATTCTGCAGCAGTTTGAGGTACTTTCTTCCCAGCAGCAAATGTTTAACACTGAAGCTGGCCACACTCCTGTGCTCCCTATGGAAGCTGCAGAGAGAAGGGCAGGAAATATGGGAGAGCTTCTGGCCACGGTAGCTTTAACCTGGCTAACTGCTTTTTAGGAGATGCTAGTTCTCTTGTAATACCCATGTTGGTGGCCTGACGTCAAAATCTTGAACATTGCTCTAGAGTTGCTATCCCAAATGCATGTTCGGTGATGGGATTCTCTCCATTAGACTCTTTACTGGTGTGGGGATTGTTGGGTAGTGAAACCCTAGTGCTTGAATTAGGGGGGTGAACAAGTAGTTGAGACTATAATGAAATCCACAAGCTTTCCCCCTGTCATGGGACATGCCCATCTGATGGGGGATGGCCACCAGGGTTGGCAACCTGGCTGTGCTGTTCAGCATGCCTGGCTGCTCCTACAGCAGGACAAGTGGAAGCCGTGCTGTGGCTGACCACATTGCTTCCTGGAAGTCTGCCTGATGTTCTGGTCACCACAGCACCCAGGATACCACTTCTGGGGGACGGGTGAGGCCAGAAGGTGAAGAGGTGCACCAAGCGCATCAGGATTCAAAAGCCCTGATGCTGACTTATGATGTGGTTGGTGGGTTATGGCTGTGGCAGAGGCTGACTAGGTGTCTTCCACAGGGAAGCCCTTCAACTGGACTAAGGACAGGAGCCAAGACACTGGTGGCGGAGGAAGAGGGTCCGGTTCTATCCCCCTTCCCACGTGTACTCTAAGCAATGGCCAACAGCCAAATGTGACCTTCCCAGGCACCTTGGTGGGGCCAGGGGACTCGCAAGCAGTCCTGTTACCCAAGGGTTGGAAGGTGCCCCTATACACCCTCCAAGTCTAACCAAATCATGATAACCGATAGCTGTCTAAAAGTAGTAGTTAAGCGTGCAACCACAAAAGATAAGCGGGAATGCACTAGTGTAATTTTTACAGGAAGTGTGTGGAGCCCACACAGAGCTGCGCGGGAGCAGCTCTGGAGGACTCGGCAACGATGTCGTCATTGTGTAGGAAAGAGAGTCAGGGTGGTGTTTTTTGTTTTTGCTCATGTGTTGACTTGGCCAGAGACCTTTATGAAATAATGTCTTATAAAGTACAAGCACTTAGACGATTTGAATGTATAGTGTGGTAAGGACCGTTGAAGCTACATGATGGAACTACTCCTCAAGCTTGGTGTTGCACAGAAGGGGAAAAACAAGAGAGGGGGAGAGTAAAATATATTGCTGGTAGCGGGGCTGATGGACATCTGCCTGCAATATGTTTATAGTCTTAAAAGTGGCTTTCAGAAAGCAGCCTCCCTGCTCTGTGCCACTTCTGTTTGCAGTGAGCAGGAGCAGTGTGTGCTGGGTACATAGACTGGCTCTTGCTCATTGCAGACCCAGGCAGTGCAGAGTAGGGTGGCTGTGCACTGCTCTCTTCATAAACAAAGGGAAGAAGGTTGGGCTCCAAATCATCAAGTAGGTGGGGAGAGGTGTGATCTAGAGCTGATGCAGCTTTTCTTTTTCTTCTCCCTGTAGCAGCAATTCTGCTCCCAGCAAATTGGAAGAGGATTGGAGTGGCAGGCTGGAGGGGGTGGCGAACAGTGGGGCTGGCAGCTTGTCCATTCGCTGCCCCTCCAAGGGTGCTGCTCCATGTGACTGGTTTGGGTCGCTTTGTGACAAGGCCTGCCTTGGGAGGGAGTTAAGCTGCATACGTACCTGTCCCACCAAAATCAGCGGGACTTAAAATGCTTAGTTTTGTTTTGTTCTTGCCCAAGTTCCTTTGTTTGATAAGCTTGTAAAGTTATCATGGATTTCTTTCTTTTTTTTATTGCTTTTCTTCCAGGGAAGGAGACTGAAAAAGCCAAAGACCGTTTTGATAAAGCCACTATGAAACTCCACATGTTGCATAATCAGTATGTGCTGGCACTGAAAGGAGCACAGTTGCACCAGCACCAGTATTATGACACTATGCTCCCTCTGTTCCTTGACTCCTTACAGAAGATGCAAGAAGAAATGATTAAAGCACTGTAAGATGCATGGTTTCATAAAAGCGCGTCTAGTTCACCTAATTTAGCAAATGGAACTTTGTTTAAAAGTGGTGGTGGCCTGTAGTGGTATATATGTTGCTATCTTTAGCTACTTAACACAGCTCTGGACTGGCAGCTGCAAATAGAAGCATGAATTCAGATTTTTGAAGCCCTGTATGAATTGGCAACAGAGTATCTGAAGAACCCCCTGCTCCCATGTTAACCTTCCTGTTTAAGGTCGGAGTTAGAGGCTTTTCTGTTTAGCTCTTTTCACTCTTCATGTCCCCCGCCACTTTCTTGTACATGGTGGCATGCTGGTGAAGCCTCTCACCCCCCCCCCCCCCCGCCCTCCCAGTGATTGCTCCGAGTAGAGCATTTGTTTGTTGCAGAAAAATGCTGTATTTGTGAACAGTGGGGTGCTGAGGCCTCAGGAGCATGTCAACGCAGGGGTGGGGGTTGCTGATACATTCCCCCCCTTATAATGTGGGTGTTGGCCATGCTTTATAATGTCGGAAGAGGACATAGTTGTCACTGCCTTCAGAAGTGAGATAGGTGTTGACCGGAGATAAGGCCTTATCAGTGGTGGCGCTCCAACTGTGTAATACTTTCCTCACATGCTTGCTTCTGTATTATTTCTGATGGCAGGTAAAGATAATTTAACCCTCTTGGTCTTTATGGATACCTTTTTATTTCGGCTGATTCTTGTTTTTATAGCTCCTTTTGCTTGTTGGATTTTAATTTTTTGTGTGGGGATATAGCTAGCCACACTGGAAGTTTTGGTTTAAGGAGCTGCCAGAAAACCTTGGAAATTACTGCCTTCTGAACCACTATTGATCATAAACCATGATTGCCAGAAAGTTGTCGTGGTCGCTCTCTCTCTCTCTCTCTCTCTCTCTCTCTCTCTCTGAGCACAATCTTTTATAAAGGTATCTTAAGGTAGATTGAACTGTGGTTTTGTGTGTGTGTGTGTGTGTGTTTTAGTGTAACTGCTTGTGTAGACATTCTAAAAGCAGGTTATTCCCTCTCCAAACAACTGCTGAAATATTAATAGCTCTTT
Organism: Plestiodon gilberti rubricaudatus; assembly: GCA_026170595.1. Lineage (NCBI taxonomy): Eukaryota > Metazoa > Chordata > Lepidosauria > Squamata > Scincidae > Plestiodon > Plestiodon gilberti. The sequence continues at coordinate 48,537,850 of JANXHW010000002.1, forward strand.
TGAGATGAACATAGACTACATTGTTTAATCTTTGAAGTAAATTATTAAATTGGAGCCTATATTTGCCATTCCCAAAACAGCTGACCTTATTCTTGTGACTTCTGCTCCTTTTTCACTTCAATGATGGAGAATATTGTTATTTCTCTTGCCATAAAACCAGGCCTTTTGGCTCTTTATGTCTTTGTCTGTTCCACACATTGGATTTGCTTAGGTCTCAAGGGAGCAGTTTGTCACACAAATGCTTCTCTTTGTTTATCAGACTTGTTCAGATGGGCCAAATAAAAGGCAGACCACTTCTCTATATACCGTATTGGTCTGAGTATAAGACTCACTTTTTTCTCCTAATTTAAGTTTTTAAACTAGGGGTGCGTCTTATAATCAGGCTGTTGCAATTTAATACCAGTGATTTAATTACATTTTTGTAATAGCACCAAACTTTAAGGGTGCGTCTTATAATCAGGTGCGTCTTATACTCAAGACAATACGGTATTTTAGCATTGTGCAGTGTGTGTTCTGCATGAAAATTGTTTGGCTCTTCAGAGTCTACTCTAAATTCTGGGACTCAGCGTCACTCATTTTTAGTAGACACAATTTGCTGAGTATTGCGCTGAGTATCTGGCAAGTTGTAGACCTAAGTTTCATGTTTGGATTGATTGATCTCACTTTTAAGAAGTGCTTTGTAAAACCTTCATGCAGCAATGAATATATTTTGACAGGCTGCGTGCAGTTCAACTCTTAGACTTGCATTTGATCAAGTCCTGCTTAACTGAACAACTTGTTCAGCTACCTCTTCTTCTGATAAGAAGATGATACTGGGTAAATTACTATTGCCAGGATGTATGAATAAGGACTTGCTCATTCATCCATTCTCTCCCCCCCCCTCCCATGCACTGGAACAGGAGGCAGAGAGATAAGGTGGTTGGTATTGTGGTTTCACTCCTCTTACTCTATTTCTGTAGTTTCAAAAAGAGGGGGATGAGAAAGAAGCAGCTGCAATTGGACTCGCCCAGCCTTTCCTGCCTCATGTGCAGTTTGATAGACAGAGGGTTGCTCCTGCTTCTAAATTGTTCTCTTCTCTCTATTCCCTTTTCTGCCTTGAACAATGTGCAGGTGAGGAGAAGGTTTCATTAGTGAGCCTGACTTTGATCACGTGGACGCCTGCTTGTTGTCATTCAGATACCTGTATAGCCTTCTTACCTGGATGGGGATGGGGGAGGTGCTCTTATTTTTGCTTTTTGACAGAAGAGAGGAAACAGAGCTCCCTCAGCAGTCCCCAAGCCTGCTGCTGTTCATAAGTATGTCTGGACAAACTCTAGGGTAGGCAGAGATTTTGCTCTTCACAGCTGCTTCATACAAAACATTTGGACAGTCTTGGGGCTGCTGGGGCCTTGGGGCAAAGTCCAGCACTGGGCAAGTCTCCCACTTGCTCCCCCCTCATGGCACATCAGGTGCTGTCACTGATACCGAAGACTTAGGGTTTGGCCCAGCCAAGTTGGCCCTTCAGGGCCTAACCTAGCAAGCCCCTCATGCCACCTCTGAATTTGGGAGCCCTCGAAGGCTTGAATACAAAGCCTTGATTGTCCAAGGAGTGATTGAAGAGTCAGAAATTAGGAAACCATCTACTTTACGGTTCGTTTTAGTTTATCAATCATTGCAAGATTTTCTGGTTTTATTTATGTAGTCATCTTCTGTTTTTTCTTCAGAAAAGGAATCCTTGATGAATACAGTCAGATCACCAGTCTTGTAACAGAAGAAATAGTAAATGTTCATAAAGAGATCCAGACTTCAGTTGAACAATTAGACCCCAGTTCAGAGTACAGTAGTTTCATGGAGGTTCACAGGTAAAATATTCATAATTATTTTGTCTCGGCTCTGAAAACACTAATTGGTTCCAAATAGTTTGTAGTCTGGCAGTGATTATACTTGCATGAGTGACCATGTGTGAGGAACACTCAAGTGTGATGGAGTGGTTAAAATTGCCTGACTGTAATGGGGAGCTGCTTCTCACACACACAGTTTACCATGTGTAATTGCATCCGAAGCAGTTGCTGATATAGGCAGCTGAATATGTTAATTGGGCTTACTTTGCATCCATTTCACCTGCTGTTGTTGTTCTCTATTGCTGTGTAGTTGGAGAGGACTGGAAGTTGTCTACTGTCATAAGGCTTGTCTCTGACAAGGAGTAGGAAGGGGGGCAGGGACTGAGGAGGCAAAGATCATTGCCAGCCGTTGCTGCATAGAACACAAAAATATGCTGTTGGAAAGGCAAAATACGTTATCTCCAGCGTACTCCTCAGTCATGGGATTAGGATATAGATCCCTACTTATAGACACCCTCCCTACTTGCTCAAGTCTGGAATAGCTGTTCTTTCTTAGTTAATAATAATTTATTGATAACAAGCAGAACGTTTATATACCATTTCTCAACAGACTAGTTCACAAAGTGGTTTACATAGCAAAATAAATCAGTAGGTGGTTCCCTGTCCACAAAGGGCTCATAATCTAAAAAAAGATGCAGAAGAGGCAACACCCCCTGGAAAAGATGCTATGCTGGGGTGAAGGGGGTCAGTTGCTCTCCCCCTGCTAAATATAAGAGGACACCACTTAAAAAGGTGCCTCTTTGCCCAGTTAGCAAGGGGTTCATCCCCTTAAATATAAAATATATTGGCCTGATCTTGCTCATGTTTGCTGATTTTACTTTTCAAATCAGAAGGTTGGCAAGCGATTATATGAGGGCAAACAGCAGACCCCTTCTGCTAATTCCACTATTTATTGGTAACTCACTGGAAAAGCAAAATGCAAAAACTCAGTGCCAAAGCATGTTACTTTAAATATATGTGCTGGCCCATTTTTTCCTTTGTTTAAAAATAGCGTTGGGTGTGTCCATAGCGGGACAAAACTACAGTAGGGGGAGCTTTAATGTTTTGCCCCCAACATAGTCCTGGATTATATGCCTCCTGCATACTTTTAAAATTACCACAGTGTGCAGCTGGCGGCTCCCTCCTTGCTATTTTTAAAGACAGATGGATGGTCAGCAGGCATACACTTAATGTGATGTATTTTTGACCTTTTAAACTGGTAGAAAACAAACAAGCACAACTTACTTGTGAACCATCCCTAGTTTCTAGGCCTAGGGCTGTTCAGGCTCCTGATGAGATCATGCAGGGCCAAACAATTGCACAGACTTCTGCTGCAAAGTGTCCCTGGCCCCATTCTCTCTCATGACTTTTTCATCCAAAGGTCTTTTGGCTTGCCTCTTAAAAAGGCAGTACACAACTGGTAAAAAGGTAATTGATACTCAAGTAGTAAATGCTGGGTAAAAGAGCAGAGAATGGCTAGAAGACCAAGAGGGCTAGAAGACCGACACAAGGTAGGTAAAAATCAGAACAAGATATGTAATAACTAATGAGTAGTGTTTCATTGTACAGCAGAAGCCATTTTGTTAGGCCAGAGCATTGTGTGATCCTGTAAAGCAGAGGTGGCCAACCTTCCACCATCAGGGCTTCTGTGTTCTTAAGAGTTGGGTAGAAGGCAGAATCTTGGCAGCTGAAAGTGCTGATGGTGCTGCTAAAGCAGCTGCACCTGCTGAAATGCCCTCGTCTATGCAACCATTTAAAGGGCCAGCATTCATGTTGAAAGGTTGGCCACCACTGCTGTAAAGTGACAGCCAATGATGGAAAAGGTAATTCAGCCAATCTTGTGATGATGTAAGTGCCAGAACTAAGCCTTGTTATCATGCAGCTGTCCATCCTGCTATGGTGGGCTTGGTCAGCTATGTCCTGCTCCAGCAATGTGGAAGATAAATGTATGCTACTTCCTAAAGACACCGTTTCTGAGAACTCTGTGCTTCTGACAGTAGTCCTGTGCCCTCAACTCCAGCAATGCCTGGAGAATGGTAGTCCTAGTCGCTTAAATGAAAATTCTCCCCTTGAATTTGTATCCTTGCAAGGTCACAACACCACTGGGGGGTGGGGGTGGGGACAGGACACTGTCTTTCTAGAGTTTGATACACTTGGGAGAGACCTTGTAATTGTGTTAAATGTCTTAAGGGTTTTTATATGAAATTAATGAATTGGTTCTTTTATCCTGGAAGGACACCAGATATTGTACAACAAGAAATAGAGTTTGATGCATCTTTGTTGGAGGAAAATGAAAATCTTCAAGCTAATGAGATTATGTGGAATAATTTGACAGCTGAAAGTTTGCAAGCCATGTAAGTAATTTAAATTCCTCCTTTCTCTTCTGCAGAACAATAAATTATATAAAATTAGATACATGTATGTGTTCTGTAAAATGTGTTTTGCTGCTAATATATAGATTTGTGAAGAATATGGACTTTGCTTTCTTTTGAGGTATTGGGCAAGGAGACTAAGGTTGGATGGCCAGTAGGGTTATGGGAGCATGGAATAATACTTGTGTTAGAGGAGAAGAAAGCTCTACAGGGTAATAAATCCCTGCTTCCCACGGTCTATAAAAGTTCACCATGAAAAGCACTGAAATAGCATGGCACCCATGTATAAAATCAGATGAAATAGCTGTGCCTGCGTTTATATGGATACACATGACCAGAAAGCTGTGATTAGCCATGGTTTCTTAGTGGGTGCACATAATATGTATGCATCTATGTGCAATCACCTTACTTAAACAGGAGCCAAATCCTTTGAGGAGTACAGCAACAACGGCTTCAGTCTAGTGAGGAAGCTGTGCTCCTTCCAGAACTTTTTAATGACTTCCAGGGTGGGGAGATTTCCTTAAGCTGACCCATGGTGTGGGTTGCCCCCTTCAGGTTTGTCCATGAGGGTGAAAGCCTCCTTCCCTGTTCACTACTCTGTCCCCTGTGGAGTTGGTCTGGGCCTGGGTGGGAGACAGATCTGGGGGGTTACAGATCTGGGTTTTTTCCCTCTTTTTTTGCCTGTTCCCTGCTTGGACTTGGTGGGTGGGTTGTGGGTGGGTTGTTGCTTTTCTGGGGTGGTTGGTGGAGGGGGATTGTGCAAGGTTGTATGGCTGTTGGATTAAAGCTGCAGTTTTAAGGTGAACTCTTAGTGGTGGTTTTTGTTGCTCTGTGTGCGAGTCAGATCCTTGCTTCAGTCATGTGTTTGTGGTATGGGGAGGGAGAAACTGTGTTGCTATTAGCAGGGTGACGGGTCAGGGAAGATATGGCTGTGGGAGCTGGACAGACCATTCCAGGAGAAGCAGATACAATCACAGATGGATTGTTCTTCTTACTAGTCCTTCTCTCAGCCTTTTGGCCAGTAGCAACTCCTCTGCCCTGAAGCTGCTACTGTTGAATGCTAGGTCAGTGAATTATAAAACCACATTCATCCAGGATTTAACGCTGGGTGAGGGCACTCACCTGGTGTGCATATTGGAAACCTGTTTGGATGAAGTGTGTGTGTGTCCAAGCTTTGTCTTCCAGGTGATGCAGCAACCAAGGCTGCAGGGGCAGCAAAGGAGGGTTTCAATAGTCCAGTGGTTTTCAAAGTTCTCCCTGCAAGGCAGGGAGAACTTTGAATGCTTGCAGGGGCGGCGGCGGCGGTGATCTGCAGTTTGTGCAGAATGCAGCAGCCCATGTGGTGATGGAGAGGAGGTGGTTTGACTTCATTAGACTGCTTCTCCATCTGCTCTTGTGACACAAACACATTTGTTCCTGAGCACAATTCAAAGTGCTGGTTTTGATTTTAAAAGCCCTTCATGGCTTAGTGTCGAAGTGTATTGAGGACTGCTTGCTTCCAAATGAGATGGCTTGACCCCTGAGGTTATCTGGTGGGCAGTGAATTAGAACCATAAAACAAAAATCAAGATGGAAGCACTTTGCGCTCGAGAGAAGAACCCATTGATTTTTTTAAAAATAGGCAGTTGGGAATAAGTGGTCTTTAAGGTAATCTGGTCCCAAACTGTTAAGAGCTTAGTTTAAAGACTAAAACCAGCATTTTGAATTTAGCTCAGTAGCAGATTGGCAGCAATAGGTGAGAGGTAGACCATGTGACTTCTTCCAGATTATAAACTGGCTGCCACGTTCTGCACAAATTAAAGTTTCTGAACCATCTTCAGAGGCAGTCTCATATACTGTAAACTGTATTGCAACAGTCCAATCTGGATGTAAACATGTGCATTGCTGAAAGAGAATCCTCTCTAGATAGGGCTGCAGCTGGTGAACCAGCCAAAGTTTGGATGTGTGTTTCTGGCCATGACCATCACCTGTGCATTTGGTGATACCTCTGAGTCCAGAAGCATCCCCAAGCAGTATACTTTTGAGGGGAAATGCAATCCTGTCCCTGGACACTACTATCTAGAACAGATATATTTCCCAACAACAGAACGTGCATCTTGTCAAGCCTCTTGAAACATAACCAGACTTCGTCCATCCTAGAACTGCTTCCAAACACCAGTTCTTGGTTCTTCAGGCAATATAGTTAAGGCGTATCTACTTTGGGACATCAGTGTTGGATTTTTTCCCCCCAGTTGGTTAGAAATTGATTACAGATGAGGAGCAGAAACAGTCTTTCAGAGACTTTGCAAATATTGAAATACAGCACTTAGTGAAGGCATTTTTGAAGGAAGGGTATTTGTACTGCTACCAAGCAGGAAAGTGGCAGTATTGTGAGAGGAGTATCTATATTTAATTAGTGAGTGTGTATTCTTATTCCATTGTGCGTTACATTATACTGTAACTGATTAAAATGTGTTGGAGGGGGGAAAATGATTTTTTTTGTAAGCATCTGTCAGAACAGATGCTGATTCACTTTTTAATATGTTCTGTAGAATTGCCAATTATACCCTTTTTAATATCCCTTTCCTAAATCAGCAGGTTTATTGTAAAGGAAATTACCCTTTTGATAACCATAATTCCTAGCTCAACATCACAATATCACATTCATTAGCCGCCATTTAGCAAAGAACTATTCCCTTTGGTACTTTATAAAAGGTTGCTTGACTGACTTCAGATGTTTCAGTTAATGTTTCCATTTTTCCCCAAACTTGGGCTTATTAGATATTTTTAATCTAGTAATTCGTTTTAAAAAATGCAAGAATACGGTAGTTTTTACTTATTCTGATAGGGTGTCTTACCCCCCCCCTTCCTCAAAGAAGATTGCACAAAGAGGCCATTCCAAATGCAAACAGGACGACAAAGTAAAGCTCAAAGTAAAATTCAAGAAAGGAATGAATTTCCTAATTTCCCAAGGGGGGGGAGTAATAATTGATCTTAAAATGTGTGTATGAGAGAGAGTGAGAGTGGCTTATCATTGACGAATAGTTTAACTTTAAAGAAACATTGTAGACAACTGCAATGCATCGAGAATAACGCTAATTCCAATCATACAAGCTGTTCTTCATTTGTGTTTGTTTGGTAGTTCGTGTGTACAGGTGCTATTGATCCCCTTGTGTTTCTTTTTTTGGGGGGGGATTCCAAGATCCCTCTGCAGGAGTGGGAGGAACTCCCATTTAACATGATTTTGACTGCCCCCCCCCATTTCACTCTAAGCTGCATCCCCCCTCAGCTCCTGAAAAGCCACTGCAGAGGGTCAGAGGATCTTTAGAGCCATGTGCATTGTAGTTATGGGAAGACTGCCTTGGAGAAAAATGGGCACCTCTTTCCTTCCGCTCATGCTTTGGATATATCTTTGGATATAATTTGGATATAATATATGCTTTGGATATATCTTTGGATATAATTTCCAAGCTTCAAAACTTCCTTTCCAGCTGTGCATCCCCTTTCTGTTTTCAGTGAGCACTATTTACATATAAAAACAAAATTGTGGACAAGAGCAATACAGTACTGACATTTCCCTTTCTTGTCCACCACCTGTGTCAGGAATTCTCCCCCTCTTCTGTTACATGAGGAACAAACCATTGTGCTTGGCTTGGTGGACTAACACAAGTATAATAAAGAATAACCGTGGTTTTGTTCATTTGAATGATCTTGTGGTAGGCCTTTTTCTATTGCTTGGAATATTGATATTGATAGTCTTGTAGGATGAATGGTAGAAGTAGAGGAAGCTGGAGAAGAATAACTGAATGTATGTAGTAAAGTAATCTGTTCTATTTTACTTGACATTGTTCTGGGCTAACACATTATTCAGGTTCTCAAGATAATGGATGATGGTGAGCTGTATGTTAGCATTAAATTGGATAGACTGTTTGGGTGTGATGAATCTGCTCCAGTGCAATCAATTGGCCTAAGTGAATCTTCAGCCTGTTTTGACTCAATGTAACATTCAAAGTGATATTTCTGTTGGAACTGCAAGTTTTTGTACTCCTAGACTGTAGTTCAGGATTCAAAATATTTTCAGGTAACTATGGCATGGGTCCAAAGGCCTGCTTGGACCACACCCACTGGAATCTGACTTCTTCCTTTTGAATGGCAGATCTTCATTCCATATCCTAGATTTGCTTTTCGAACCTTGCATTTAAGCCTATAACTTTAAATATGCAGTATTTATTAAATACGCATGATTGGTAATGGTCTTAGGAACTTGTTTAGCTTTTTATTACTATTGGACAAATAATGTTTCTAAATGCCAAATTCCCGGGAAAAGGATTACCAGAACCACTACAAAATAATTCTTGTGTGCAGTATATGCATGAATACAATAATACCATCTCCAGGAAATCTTTGGCAACATGTAAAAGAGTTCCTTGTGCTAAAGAAAAATATATTTTATAAAAATTGTCCCAGATGTATCTGTCCAAGCTGGGGCCTTATTAAATTAATAGGATTCTACCTGATATCACAAATAGCCTCCTTCAAAATGGGGAAATGTTCAACTAGTTCTGTCTTTCAGCTTCTCTTTTCTCTCAGTACAGTTAGCATAATAGTGTGTTCTGGAGATATACTTGCTTCTCTATCAAAAGTATAAATGTAAGTTGCTGTCTCTGATGTCTGTATTACAATTCAGAAAAAAGAAATGAATGCTTAGCATGCAAAAATGTATGTTTGTGATTAATGCATATATAACCTTGCAATTAAATCAATAGGTTGAAAACAGTAGTAGAAGAGCTGATTCAGACTCAGCAGACGCTTCAAAACAAAGAGGAGCTTGTACTGAAATTAGAAAAGAAAATAGAAGAATCTTCTAAAATCTATGAAAGAAAATCTGAGTGAGTAGAAGAACTTTTTAAAGGTCTCAAAATTCTTGCATGCTATGACTAGAACTGATACTTCAACTGATTTAAATAAACCTTTTAAGTGTAGGACTCAAATTGTGCACCTTAACTTTAATCTTAGATTGTGAGCCCTTTGGGGACAGGGAGCCATTTAATCATTTGATTTTTGTCTGTAAACCTCTTTGTGAACTTTTAGTTGAAAAGCGGTATATAAATACTACTACTACTACTACTACTACTACTACTACTACTACTACTACTACTACTACTAATAATAATAATAATAATAATAATAATAATAATAATAATAATGGTAGTGTTGATTTTTTATTATTCATTTCCAGTAAGAATCTATTTTTTTTTGATATATTTATGTGTTTGTGACTATTCTAAGGAGATAATGCACCCATTGGGTGTGTACCATGGGCAACACTTGAAGGACCCTTGAATATTGAATAAAAATGATCTCAGTGCATGCGCACGTGCACAAGCATACCGCCACAAATTGGACAGAAAGTCATAGGCACTTGAGACCTCAGTTGGAATACAATCAGCTTTTGCCCCTGAAGTGGAAGCTGATAGTTTTCCTTATCTAATTTATTAGGTGCGTCTTGTTAGAGGATTCTCAAACACTTGGGGCCAAGATTTTTTGCAGCCTCTGACCCACATCCTGCTGATTCTGTCCCTCCTCATTTCTTCCCGTCGTCTTTCAGCCCTTCCACGTTCCACCCACCCATTGAGAACTGCAACATTAAGCCCTGTTCTCATTTTTCTTTATGGCATTCTTGAGATAATCTTTCCCCAGACCGCTCCCCATCCTACTGCTCCATTTTTACTGTTAAGCGCACGTTCAGACCGAAGTTGTTCAGTTTTTGTTTCCTGTTCCAAAAGATCTCCAGCCTCATGAGGAGTGGAGTTTCTATGCATGAGATGCTACTTAGTTTCCCTTTCTTTTGCTGTGGGAGGGAGGGAGGGAGGGAGGAAGGAGGGGAGCTTTAAACCACAGATGTATCTCATTTTTTAACTTACAGGGAAATATAAAATTAGTGATAGGCTCTTCCCCCCCCCCCTTCCCACACACTTAATTCAGAACTGGGCTTGGTGAAGTGAGATTCTCCCAATAATAATAATAATAATAATAATTAATAGGAAAACAGCTTAGCTAATTTTAGTCCAATTCAGACCCTGATGCTTCTGGTATTGTCGGAAACACACAATAATCTGGATCCTTCTTCCCAACTCACTCACTGTGAATCCCTGGGCTCTCGAAAGTAGATTAAATGTATTTTATTCAACACAATTAAAAAAAACAAAACACCAATATTTATATACCGCCTTTTCTTTGGTCATTGGATTTCTCCTCTGACTTTAATTCAAAGGCAGTTTACATGGGTAGGCTTTCTAAACCCCCAAGGGGTTTTTACAATACAATAATATGTTCTAATCTTTCGTAGAACCCTAAATTCTATATGGTTTCTTTCACAGTCCAGCTCTCTCTCTCTCCCTCTCTCTGACGTGCTTTGACAGAAGCATTAGTATTTCCAGCTGCTTTCAAAGTTGATTTTGTCTACATTCTTTTCAGTGTTGTGCTTTTGCTAAGTCAGAAGCAGTCACTGGAAGAACTGAAGCAAACAGTTCAGCAACTGAGATGCACTGAAGTCAAGTTTGCAGCCCAGAAAGAACTGCTAGAACAGAAAGTGCAAGACAGTGATGGGAAAGAGCCCCCACCTGTTGTGAACTATGAGGAGGATGCCCGATCAGTCTCGTCTATGGTAAATCCTATGCTTCTTGTACTATAACAGCATTATACCACATGGAATTGGAGGTATTGTTGACTGTTAAGCATTGGGTATAGAGATAATTGTATGTTTTTGTCCCATTACAGTACACACATGAATGGTGCTTTTAGTCTTTTTTTTTTCTTTAAGAATCTAGTGTAGCTGGTTTTAAAAATGGATCAAAATTCACGGACGGTAGTCTTATCAGTGTCTGTCAGCAATGCTAGCCAAGATTGTAATTTGCTTTTTCAGAAGCAGTATTGCCAGATACAGATGAAAACAAGCTAAGGATGACCATCACCCGCATCTCTTGTTCGTTTGCTTCTGACTGGGGACATTTGTTACCACTGGGTTAAATTTGGGGAATTAATGTGTGGGTAGTTGAAATAGGGTGGGGTGCACACTCCCATTCCGCCTTAACAATTACCCTAAAAAATCCAGTAATTTGTCAGAGTCAAACAGGGTGTAAAGCTGTGTTAGCAAAAACCAACAATTTATGAGATTGAGAAAAAGCAACCTAAAAGCGACATGATTTATTAAAAACAGATGTAAATAGATTTCACAGGTAACCACAAAAACCCTACGAAAGTCAATGATGTGCCTCCTCAATTGAAGGATATGTTGGATACACTGAGCCAGTATTGTGTGTACTGAAAGAAAATAATTTGACAAAGAGAGGAACAAGTGTTTTGGAGGAAATCCTGCTCTTTTAGCCCTATCCCTAAGAAGAGGGAGGAGGCTTCTAGAGAGGGAAGAGAGTGAAAGTAAAAAGCACTATGTATAAGATACCTGTATAACATCTTGCAGGGTTTCATGCAGCATTTGGAGACCTACCCTGAGACATTGCCCAGCAGTGAGTCCTTGCTTCAGTTAGATCACAAAAATGCAACCTGAAACATCCCAATATTGTTAAAGAGAAATGCATAAGTGGGATTCTAGGCATCTCCTGGGAAGGGAGCTTCTCAATACTTAATCCTCTTATTCTAGTGGTTCTCAACCTTTTTAGCGCTGTGTCCCCCTTTTGTAGAAAGACAATCTGACCTAGGGCTGGAAGTGATGTCATTAACGGTAGTGGTGTCATTGTTTTTTTAATAAATTACGCTGTTTAATAAATCACACTTTTAAAAATAAATCACATTTTTGAAATTGTACTCGTAAGCAGCCCCATTTGGGGTGGGTTGGAGTGAGCTAATATTAACAGAGATGCTAAAAGGCAAGCAGAAAGTAACACAAGGTGTGCAAACAAGCCCCAAGAGAGCATCAGACAGTTTTCTCCGCAGTGAGGGGGGAAGGAGTGAGCCACCATCTTAGGTGTGGCCATCCAGTGGACATCCCACAACCTCCCATAAACCGCTTCGCGATCCCCTTGGGGTCCCGATTCCCAGGTTGGGAACCACTGTCTTATTCATTGTGTTATCAGAATTCTACTTGTTCCTGTTTAATATATTTAATGGTTTATCCTGTGTGTGTGTGTGTGTGTGTGTGCGCGCGCAATGTATTTACACATTGATATGGCTCATCCTGGCGACATCAGGATTTGGAAAATATAAATGCAGATTCTTGAATATCTTAGCTCCAGAACTTGTCATTGTTACACAATTACATGAATTGTAATTGTCACAGTCAGGGACTTAGAAATCGTGCTCCCACCTCCCTGAGACTCAGGGCCTGAGTTCATGACAAGTCTATACGGCTTGTTCCAGGCTGGGTATGAGTTGAAGTTTTCAGCTTTACCTTGGTCTTGGTAAAAACAATGTCCAGAGTTCCTATTATTGTTCATTGATGTGTATAGGTGATTCAAGGAAAAAAATAGTTTAAAAATGTGTTGGTGATGACACATCTGAGTGGACTACCCATGGGATTTTGTTAGCATAACGAAATATTTTATGTAGAGGACTTAAAGGGTGAAATCCTGTGTAAGGATCCGGCCAGCAGCCCAGGGCCGCCCGCTGGATCATGTCCCCGTTCCGGGCTGCGCTGCTGTGGCGCGGAGGTCTATTCAGACCTCCAATTGGCCTCCCACCAGCTAAATAGCTGGCAGATGTAGGAGGAGGCCGTGAAACGACCAAGCCGGCCCGGCGGGGACGGGGATATGGCGGACGCCATCCCTGCCCCCTCCTGGGCCGGCTTGCCCAATGGCCCCTCTCCCTCACTGCCCATGCACCTGCCGCTGGAGACGTATCTGCCGCCACCGCCCGCATGGATGTCCCGACGCTGGAGTGAGGGTGACCAGCCTTGCGCCGATCTCCCTTACTTGTGAGTCATTGCAAATGTGCCTAACGGCACGTGTGCGAAGGCTTCTGGCGACGGAACACTTGTTCTATCGCCGGATCCTTAGTGTGGATCTGGCTGAAAGTTCTGTTTGCCCATATCCATATACAATACTATGATTCACCTTAATCTCTATTTAGCAACAGGCAAAAAAATGTAAGGGGTTCACTTCATTCCTCTTTGTGACCAAGCATCAGTATGTGGGAGGGATTCACTAAAAAGTGTGCTTTCTCCCAACGCACAGAGTTTTGGTTCTTATGTTTGGAGAAAGATATAAAAAATATTTTTATTCTCCTGTCTTTGTGTCTGTATCGCATCACAATGACACACCTCATGCAAATGAGAATATGTCGTTGATATAGTAAGAGTTTAGTCCTATGGGCCATGGGCCATCTTTGTGTTCTGTTCTCAAAAAGATGTTTGAAATAGAGGCATAACTACTGCTTCTTCCTCCCCTTGTCCTCATTCTCTTTGCTCCTTTTTTCAGTTGCCAGAGTTGCATTCATTCTTCTATTGTGATGCATTATTTATACAAGGTCAGTGATGTACATTCTATATTGGACAAGCTAATTTGATGAGAGCCTCTTCTAGAAGCTTGCAAGGTAAATTAGGTACAATACAGCAAAGAAATTGATAGTAGTCAAGAAGAAAGAAAAGATTAGGAGGAACTGAAGTATTCATTTTGTCAGGACCAGTGTAGCCTTAAAGGCAAACTAAGCAGTTGCCTGGGGTGCCAAAATTCCAAGGACATTTGCCTCCTGCACTATGTAAATGTTTTGGAGAAAGAGCCACTGCCTGGGGCTTTTGGAGGAGATGCAAGTAGTGGTTTAACCGCTTGCATCTCCCGCTTGTGTCAGCTGGATGATAGTCCCTGAATTTTCTCATTTGCTCAACAAATAAGAAGCGTGTAGGGAAATTGTTTACATTATTAAAGAAATCTGGAGTCAGTTCTATACATGTCAATTAGAAATTACAGTCTGCTAAATAGGATGGTGTAGATAACAGGGACAGCAGTTCCTAGTGTGGTTCCAGGGAATACCATAAGTAATACTGTATAGTGCCTAGAACAGCGTTCTCCTCCAGGGCAAATAGCAGCTGAGGGTGATATTTATTTATTTGAAAGATGTCTATACCAACTTTTCTATGCTCAAAGTGGTGTACAACAAGAATTAAAAGATAAAATGTTGTTAATAAAAAACATTTAAATACAACCATTAAAATTAAAAACAATATATGAGCTTTTAAAAGATGTAAGTACAGCAATAACATAAAAGCAACAACAGGAGATCTATAGGTACTAAATTAAAAGGGGTCCATAGGAGTTTCTTCCCTTCTCAAATGCCAAGAGAAATAAATAAATTTTTTAACTCTGCCGGAAACGAGCTGTCCTCACATTTTCTGGTTGTTGGTTCCATAGACATGGTGCCATAACAGAAAAGGCCCTGCACCTTGCTGCCATCCCTTTGTCTTCAGATGGCAGTGGTATCCTAAGCAGGGCCGTATCTGACAATCATAGGGGATGTGCAGGATTACATGGGGGTAGGCAGTCTTTGAGATACCCTGGACCTATGCCATATAGAGCTGTAAAGATTAACACCTTGAATTGGGCTCAGAACAGAATGGGCAGCCATCGTAGCTGCCAGAGCAACAGCATGACAGGCTTAACTTGCCGAACAACGGTGACCAGCTGGGCCACCGCATACTGCACTAGCTGCAGCTTCTGGACTATCTTCAAGGGTAGCCCCAATGTAGAGTGTTACAGTAGTCTAAGTGAGATGTTACTAGGGTATGGGCCACGGTAGCCAGATCTTTCTGACTCGGGTATGGTCTCAGCCGACGTGCTGGGCGAAAGCCAAAGCTGGGCGAAAGCTACCCTGGCCACATGTGCCACCTGGCCATCCAGGAACAGCTGTGGATCCAGGAGGACTCCCAGGCTGTGAACCTGCTCTTTCAGAGGGAGTGCTACCCCATAGAGCAAGTTGTAGATCGAGTACTGGTATCGCAGCTTTTCAGATCAGGACCACCTCTGTCTTGTCCAGATTTAATTTCAGTTTATTAACCCTCATTCAAGCCCCAACCGCTTCCAGGCAGTGCCTCAGACCTTTGACCGGCCTCCCTTGAAAACTGGGGGGGGGGGAAGAGAACTAGAGCTGGGTGTCATCCACGTATTGGTGACATCCAACTCCAAATCGCTGGATGACCTCTCCCAGTAACTTCATGTAGATATTAAACAGTATGGGGTGACAACCGGATTGGAAGGGATCCAGATAATTTGCTTCCAGAATTCCCTGGAGCTGAGATGCCACCACAAATTTGATCACATTCCCTAAAAATGAGAGGTTGGACATAGGTC
Organism: Plestiodon gilberti rubricaudatus; assembly: GCA_026170595.1. NCBI lineage: Eukaryota > Metazoa > Chordata > Lepidosauria > Squamata > Scincidae > Plestiodon > Plestiodon gilberti. The sequence continues at coordinate 48,553,357 of JANXHW010000002.1, forward strand.
AGAAATTATCCAAGACTATTGGGTCTAGGGAGGATTTCTTCAGGAGAGTGAACCACTGCCAGCTGATACTTGTCTGGATCGCAAATCACAACGAAAGGGGCTTAAATCCCCTCCTACCTTGAAATGCAGCCCCCCCATCCGCTAATCCACTATCTGCTGTTTCAGTTATCGACAGATAGCAGATGGCCCTCGCGACCCCCCCCCCCCGGCACTTTTAGCGTCGGAAGCTTAGTTTCTTCTTCAAAAGGAATGCAGGCTGCTCATTGTGTTCCTTTTGAAGAAAAAATGAAGCTTCCAACACTAAACGTAAGTGCCTAGGGGGTTGCGGGGGGAGAGCAGGGGCCATCCACTATCCATGGATACCTGAATCAGCATGCAGCCCCCGTACCCCCCCCCCCCCGGCACTTACTTTTAGTGTTGGAAGGTTCCTTTTCCTTCCAAAGGAAAGCGATGGCCAGGCTTCATGCAACTTCCTTGCATGCCCATCCACAGAGACTAGGTGCCTAGAGAGGCTGCAGAGATTCTCTAGGCACCTAGTCTCCGTGGATGGGCCTGCAAGGAAGTTGCATGAAGCCTGGTCATCGTGTACCTTTGGAAGGAAAAAGAACCTTCCAATGCTAAAGTAAGTGCCGGCGGGGGGGCGGGGCCCCCCGCGCCCGCCTGCAGGGGGGTCCTCAGGAAACAACAGAAGGGGGTGTTAGCCCCTTTTCACAGTTTCAAGTATCCACAGGGGGGCCTGGAATGTATTCCCCCGTGGATACGGTGGCCCCCCTATAATCCTAAACCTGGCCTTGTAACTACTAGTTAGACAACCAGGAAACAAAAATTGACCATACAATGGGTTGTTTCCAAACCCCACCATTTGCTCTTGCAAGAGGAAGGAGGGTGCAATTTTCACTGATGTCCTCCTGCTCCATGCACACCCTGAAAATCTGTTTCCCAGCGTCCCTCAACCCTCAGGAGCAGAATTTGGGTGCTGGGGAGAGAAGGGGGTTGGTGAAAATCATGCCCTCTTCTCTTGCGTGAGCACTAGATAGCACAAATGGAAGGTGGGGTTTGACTACTGCCCCAACGTGTTCAACATGTGAAGCTTTGCTCTCAAATTAGACTAACCCTTTTTAAAAGATATTCCAACAGTGTAGTACCTGTTTTATCTAACTAAGTATACCAAATTTTGTAGCAGTGGATAAGCACAAACACACACAAATTAATTTGTTTAGGGAAACTACAATGACAAACTGCCAGTAAGATTTGTGTGAATGCTTCTATGACAAGATTGCCTCTGACCTTTTGTTTCTTGACACAAACAGGAACCCATCCTTTAACAGTAGTGCCTAAGAAGCAGGAAAGGTTAAGCAGCTTCACGCCTTGAACTTCTTGTAGGAACTTTTGTAGATGCTGCCTGTACATTTTTCAGATGAGTGTGCACGACCATAAGGACTAGAAACATACGTAAGCTCAGATTCTGAAGAATTCTGCTTCTGTAACAGATACCACATGGACTTCCAGGAGGCCAGATTATTACAGTGTTTCTGTGGAAAGTAGTACTAAACTAAGATGAAGGGACAGCTTTGAATCCATGGAAAATGATCTCCCTTTTTTTGGTCTGGACTGAGCGGAATATTGATCTCTTATTCAGTTTTGGAACCCTTAATTAAAACTATTAAAAATCTCTAGACATGCAGATCAAGTTGTTGTTGTTATTATTATTATTATTATTATTATTATTATTATTATTATTATTATTATTATTATTATTATTGCTATCTATGTACATGAGACGTTACATAGACTGAAAAGGCAGGTTTTATCTCATTTTTTCTATGTACAAAGTTATTTACAGTGTAGTCATTTATTATTCTACAAGCTCTATGAGATGAGGCTGAAAACAAGAAATGGCTTGCTCAAAATTATCAAATGAACTTGTGGTCAAGCAGGGATTTGAATCTGGGCCTCCAACCAGACCAAATGCCATGCCACAGATTTTTTTCCTCCTGTTCCATACTAACATTATTTCTTCTGCAGAGAAGTCTCCACAATACTGGGGTTTTTAAATGTCTTGTGGTGCCTGCAACGTAGAGAAAACATAGGGGCTCATAAATTACTTTCAAAATTGAATTTAATTATGTATTGGCAGCAGGCTTTGAGAGAGATTTTTTGCATAAACTAGCTGTTAAAAATTAACAGGCCATTCTGTAGTGAATGCTTAATTCAGAGTGACATTTGGTGGAAGTGCTGCAGTTTGCTTTGTTCTGTTTTTATTTGTCACTTGATAGGGACATCATTTAAGGCAGAACCACATATTATACTGCCATCACGTTTTTCAAAAAATGTGCGCCTGCCATTTAATGTGAATGTAGGGGCATTTTGTACCTTCCTCCCCCTAGCCATTTTCCCATGGACCTTTTCTGGTCTTGGAGCCAGACTGAGGGAGAAATTTGCCACAGAGAACTGGTGGGCATGGGAAGGGTTAAGCACTCCCACTCACTGAAATGCCTACCTTGTTTATATAAGCATTATTGGCCGGTTAGGGTGATACTTGTTTCCTCTGACTGTCCCAATGTGGTGAAACGTGACATGCATGCTCACAGAACGTAGGCATCCTGACTCCTGTCTGGGAGAATTTGGGGCATTTTCTTTAATTGCGTGGGGGGGGGGAGTTATTCAAACTGTCCTCTACACAGGATTATAAACCTAGGATGAAACCTTGAATTAAAAATCCGCATATTGCCGGGAAACTCCGTCGTTATGGATATAAAAATTTATTTAAAAAAATAAATTTCACAGGTGTTAAAACATACTTGACGTTTCGCACATAAGATGACGTTTCGCACATTTTTAAGCTGTCTCAGGAACACTATAGGGGATTTCTGATGATGCCACGAATGTTACGTGTGCGAAACGTCAAGTATGTTTTAACACCTGTGAAATTTATTTTTTGAAATTTTTATATCCATAACGACGGAGTTTCCCGGCAATATGCGGATTTTTAATTCAAGGATATGGTCGCGTCGTGAAAATCTACAAAAATACCTAGGATGAAACCTTCCCCCCCCCCCAACAATTAAATACCCTGAACACAAGGAGAAGAGCTAGGGTATGCATGTGTCACGATCATGCGTGTCCTTGATCGCATGGGGCCAGTCTGGCAGGGTAAGTATCTTCCAAACCAGTCCATTGAGACAAAACAAAGCTCTGTAGTATGTAGTTTCACTCTTGGTCAATTTTAAAGAAAGGAAAATGATCAGGCAAAATTTTTCTTTAGTTCAGGATTGTGATACGATGCCCTTGAGTTCTTCTTTGATAAAACTCCTTTGAAATTATGCTGGTGATTAATAATCAATAATGTTCTCTCTTATCTTACCATTCTGTGCTGCTTAATCATGTTTAAATAGCTTTGTATAGCATATCGGATGTAGTGTTCATTCAGGAGTCTTTTTGTTCAGTAATAAGCCAAATTCACTCTGCTGTTTTCATTGCAAAACAGATCATCCTTAAATGATTTCAGTTTAGTTATTCTTCTTGACTTAAACCATTCTGAATGCTTTGCACAGTTCTGTGTTATCATCAGCAGTGTTTTTATCTGGTTATGTTGCAGGCAAGGATGTAAATTATATATATAAGATAGCTTTCAATTAACTTTTCAGCAGCAAACCAGTTTGTCCTTGCTATGTTATAACGGCTTCAAACTAAATTACGCCAAGTTTCTATTGCTATATGCAATTTAAGATTTAGAGGTGAAGTATTGGTAAAGTAGATTCTTGATTAGTTAACTGAGTTGCATTTGTCATTCTTCTATGATAATAGTGATTCAATGCACATTTTCTAAAAGGGTCTTAGATAATGCTGAAGCCCACTTGGCTCAGAGACCAGTTAAGCCAGAGTGCTTGATTTTCAGCTAGTTTAACCTTTGGTTTCCATGGGAGTAAATTATGTTTAGTAGTGAACGTTTTTGCTCAGTTGCTGTTTGCCTCTTGGAACTTTTGTGCTTGCTCCCATCGCGTTTTCAGATAAAGCAAGATTTCTTGGTACTCTCATTTACCTTTTCCTTACCGGAAGGGAGGAGTGGGTGAGTGATGAATTGTTTTGAGATTCACCCTGATTTCACATAACAGCTGTAAATGCTGTAGCTTACTGATTGGGCAGTATTTTATATTTATCCTTTTGTTATATTTTGAAAACATGTTCATTGAATATGTTTGCAAGTTGTCACGACATGACCAAATTTCAGAGTTAGAAATTAGCATATTGCCAGGCAAACTCGGTCGTTGAAAAAAATTATTAGATTCAACAAGATGTTTTAACAAGCTTTACGTTTTGCCACACACATTTGTGGCATCCTCAGAAGTAAAAGTAGCCTCACCGAGAACCACCAAATATACAGACAACCCCACTGGGTTTCCTGTATATTTGGTGGTTCTCGGTGAGGCTGTTTTTACTTCTGAGGATGCCACAAATTTGTGTGGCAAAACGTAAAGCTTGTTAAAACATCTTGTTGAATCTAATCTTTTACATGGCGGAGTTTGCCCGGCAATATGCTAATTTCTAACTGAAATCTTCATTGAATTTGGTCAGACCCACCTGTATTTTATAGTTTTCCAAATACGTTGATGGGATGTGTAGTGCTTTGGTTTTCAGCTGGTGGATTGGGACCTGCAGTTTGGTTGGGTGACACGAGAGGCACTGCCAGGCACTGCTACTATACTGTATATGGTAAAACATTAAGAAATGGGTCCCATAATGCATGCTGGGGCTAAAACTGGGTCCAGGTTATGAAAAAGTTGAATGCCTACTGGTGTACTAGGTAGTGTGTTGGACTTGAATCCTGAAGCCGAGTTCACATTTGCACTTAACCATTAAACTTGCGAGGTGGCCTTGGCCAAACCGCTGTTTGCCAATATAGACTTAAGGATTTTGGAGGGGATGAAATAGTGTGAACAGAGTTTCTTGCAGGTGAGAGATGGGGTATAAATATGATGAGTTTTGCAAGTATCAACATATTGAGGGTAGTTCCTTCCATTTCTTTTGCTTATCAAGTATTTATAGTGCTTTTATTAGCCTTCAGTTCAGGTGTTCTGGGGGGGGGGGAGGCTATATTGTTAGCGAAGTCTATAAATTCAATCATGAGTAAGTGACAAAATAAGTTTCAAGATTGTTTCTAGATACTTATTTTTTCCATTCGCTCCTCTATAATAGGTGTGTGTGTGTGTGTGTGTGTGTGTGTGTGTGTGTGTGTGTGTTTACGTTTACAGGTAGGGGAGAAATCATGTTTGAATTTAATTTATGTATATGCCGTGCTGCTATCAATGCAGCAGAAATGTAAGCAGCTTAGGCTGCAATCCTATACATGCTCTCCTGGAAAAAAAAGCTCCATTGAACAGGATGCTGCTACTAAAATTTGCTCTTTTAACCATCAGCATGAATGTTGCACTGCTTTGCAGGCATAATACAGACAGGATAAATTCTTCAATTCATTTTTAATGTTGTATGCAGGTTTCCATGGCTTGTTACAACTTGCAGCGAAGATCGGAGGTATGGGTAAAGAAGCCATGTCAAAATTTTCCTGCCTGTTTGATAATCTTATGCGCTCCTCTTTTCTCCAGTACGCTGGAGTTTAGCGCTTAAAGAATTTCAACAGACCTTTGGTAAACATAACATTTTATTGGTCTCTTCAACAAAATTTTGACATGGCTTCTTTACCCATACCTCCGATCTCGCTGCAAATTCATTTTTAATTTTAAAAAGGCTATTTAAAAATGAAAGCAGCAGAGTTTTTATACTAATTTATTACAAGGCATAGTACATGAATTTTGGATCAATATGTCATGTTTGTATCTCTGTCAGAAGATAAAGTAAGATCTAATAAATTTGAGTCAGGTTTACAAATTTTGAAATATCTGGGTCAGTTTGCCAGTAGGTGGAGCTCATTGCCAGCTAAAAGGTATGCTTTGAAGAGGTATATTGATCGATTCACAAAAGTGTCCTTGGACCAAAACCTACCTATAGTAGAGAAACCTACTGATTAGACAAACAATATATTCCGTTCTGTACAAAGGAGGCAGGTTTAATCCACAGTCATGTGACCACATATAACGTGAACACTTCTGCTTTGTAGCGCAAACTGAGACTTTCATGACCACTAGGTTCACAGTTTAAAAGATTTTCAGGTTTAAAGGCCATGTAAAATAAAAGTTCCAAACTCCTTCAAGCAAAGGAATTCTTTAAAACATAAAAGTTCTTATTATTACCCCACCGTTTCACCAGCAACTCCTGGCTGGCATCTTCAGAGGGAAAGATTCCAGGGTGTCTTACCGGAAGTCCTGAAACAAGCGATAACAGAGATGCAACTTCTACTTTGTTTTTTTCTTTGGTAGAAGATTGCAATAGGGTCACACTTAGAGAACGTCACGAAATTTGCAATTTTGCTAGTTCCATATCTGCATCCTTTTTCACCTAATGGGATAGAATTAAAGGTTTTTAAATATGCATCTTATAGTGTTGCTTAACCTGCATCTTATAGTGTTGCCTGGTTCTGAGGGTTATTGAAATGGGTTTGGTGTTTACCCTGTGTATGGTGTAGGAATAGAAAACAAAGGAATTCAGCACAGTAATTTAGAGCACTGGTGTAGTATAATGGCGAAGACACTGAGCTGTGAATCTGAACTTCCCTGGTTCAAATCGCACCTCTGCCACAAATACTCATTAAACAAGCCACTCCTTCTGAACCTTAGCTTCCCAGTTGTAATATGTGAATAATAATACAACAGTCCTGTAAGGCAGGTTATTACGTAATGATTGCATCAAGATAACACTCATGGAGCACTTTTATATCGTGCTTTCTGAGTATGCAATGCTAAGCATTATTCTAACAGAGAGCATGCCACCAACAGTCGGGTCTATCCCAGGCTCCTTTTTAATATGCATAAATAAACTTTTACAATGTGCACTTGCAAGTCTCAGTAAGAAACAAATGGCTAGTTTATGTTTATATAAATAAATAATATTATACTGTTTATAATAATTATATACAGTATTATAAATATATAATTATTTATATATTGCTTAAATAATATTGCTTGATGTTGTGCATAAATAGCTGGGGCTGCATGACCAAATATTTTTAATTACGTTCCTTGGTTCTTTAAAGGCTCTAATTGCAAGCCACTATGTTTTAATCAATGTATCAACAGCAAGTATATGCTATTCAGGAAATCTATTAATTTCAAAATGGGACACTTGATTTAAATTGGTCTTCTTTTGGTAATTTAAATTATCTTGTTTAATAAATCTACCCTAATCAGTCTCAGGGTGCAATCCTATCCTACTTACGTCACCGGTGTAACCAGTGGCGCAGCGGGAACAGGAGGCCCCAGAATGGAAAGGGGATCCAAATCCCCTCCAAAACGGGAATTCAAAGGCGATTTGAATCCCCTTTCCGTTCTGGGGCCTCCCGTTCTCGCTGCACTGCTGGTTACAACGGTGGCGTAAGTAGGATAGGATTGCGCCCTCAGACATATACTTGTTGCCATCGTTTGCTTGATGCCATTATAAAATTGACAAAACCATAGGTTAGGTATTCATATATGTAGCATTCAGGCATTGGTATGTCTGAATTGGGCCAGTATTTCTATGTTTGTTGGTGAAATTCTTTGAGGTTGTTTGGAAGTCTTTGGAATACCTACCTGTCAAGTCTTGTTTTCATTTGCTATCTTCCAGTGAAATCAGCTATATTTAATTTGCTACGTAAAAAAAAAATGCTGAATTGAAAGAACAAACAAAAAATCCCAGTCTTGAAATCTCTGATGCTGCTGCTGAAACATTTCCTTGCTGTATATATTTCCCTTTCGGTGTCCTGTGGCACTGCAGCACCTTCTCGACACAACAGAAAAAATGCCAGTGTTCTATAGACATGTTAGTGTTCTAAGCGTCTCCAGCAGCAGAATTCTTGTATTCAAAGTAACAAAGGAAAACTCCTTTGTCGGCTTCTGAGGCATTCCATCACCTCAGTAACTGGAAGTTAAAGAGTAGAGGCTGAGACAACTGCTCTCCGCTTGCTTAGCAAAATAAAGGCATTTTGGTGGTACCATAAATTTCCCAAGTTCCCTTGTGACTTCAGAATGGAGTTAAATAGCTGGTAACTTGTGTTGTAAGAGGGACTACGCAGGACCTATAAACAAGTGGAACAAATTACTCTGACCCATTGCAATATTTTTGTTACGAGACAAAGAGTAACTTTGTCTGGCAAGAGATAATCTGAGCATCTAATTGTGCCAAGATCTTGGGGCTTGCTTTGCTGTATTTTGGGCCCAGCAGAGGAACCTATCTTTGCAACAGTTAAGCTGAACATAGTTTATCTGCCAATTCCATAACAAAGTGCTTTGAGATCCCAGATTGTTCACGTGCAGCTAGATATTCCTTAGTTTATCTACACTTTATTTAGTGTAGTGGGTTACCAGAATCCATTATGGAGCGAAGATGCAGTAGGTGTATGAGTTTGCCAGCACACCAGGGTAGTGAATTCTGCAAAACATGTATGATGGGTCCTTTCTCGTCTCCTCTGCACGGAACTACGGTGCCCACGAAAGTTAAGGTAAGATATGAATACAGAAAGAATGTGCCACAAGGGAAATGACTTGCAATTTGATCCATAATTTATGGTAAATCTTGGAAATCTTCAGCGATTTTCTTTGTTTCCAATGAGCCAAGATGTTGTGGGAATGTGAATCTGGATTTATATTCACATTTGTGACTTTCTGAACTGACCATTGTTGGTGTGACCTGTAAGCAAGAAGTTTCTAGTTTGCTCATCAGAAGAGGCTTACAGGATACTGAATCCGGAGTTTAGTGACGTGCATAAGGGCTTTTGTTTGAGCTGGGCCATTGTCTACACAGATACCATGCCAAACCAGGATTAACCATGGTTTTGCACAACATTCCCAAGTCTCAGGCTTGTGCACTGCCCTTCCCTCTTCATGTGTAAGGGGAGGAAGAATTGAATTCCTCTCCTGGTTTAAAACAAGCCACAGTATACCACGATGTCCAAATCTGGAAAATCTGGGCTATTTCTGTCCAGAATTGGACCACACAGTTAGACTGATGAAGTAGCACCCAGAAAGCATGATCACATCAATATTACCAACTGCCATTTCGACTTGTATATATTTCACTTTTTGCCTTTGGGGATAATGTTGGTGGATTCTAAATGCCTTGGTTTCTCTCTTTGCTTTTCATTGGGGTGGGGGGATTAGCGTGGCTGTCTGGACAGTGCAGGAAAGAGCTTTTTGTTTCTGGTCTTCGCTTTCTCCAGTCCTGTTCTGTTTCCAGGAGGAATGGAGGAGAGGATATACATGGCCAAGAAGAGAAAAGCAGATTGGAGGAATTTCGCAAGGTATATGGGTTACTGAGGGGCTACCCCACTTCCAAAGGTATTGGAAGCTTGGGCCAGTCCTCCTCAGATTGTTGAGTCTTGATTAGATACAGCTTGCATGCTTTCAGGGTAGGACGTGCTTTATATGCTTGTTTCCATATTTTAACCTGTTCCCCGTAGCAAATGGCACACACTGAATGTGGAAATACATATGACCTTGTCCAGGACCATATTTGCAAGTACCTATCTCAGTGTCCAAAGCTGGGTCCCTTCAGGGAGAAAGGCAAGGTAAAAATATTGTAAATAAATAAATAGTACTCTTATTAGAAATATACCTCATATGTTGACTTTCTGCTAGATGTAAAAAAAATTGAAAGTAGGAACAGGAATAAAGTCAGCCTCCCATGTAATGTGCCGAAACCTGACATTAAGAGATGGATTCATAGCACTAATACTTTGGTCCATGCAAAATCAGAAAATCCAAGAGTGTTGGTTGGAGGTGTACCGCAACTGATAACTTAAGCCGAGACATCACACTTGTTACACTTTTTCTCTGTTAGGATATGACATTATATAATGCACAATATTTAGACAGTCCAAAATGTTTTTAGAAGGACAAAATGTTCATACCTTTAAACATTGAGCAGTCTGAGCAAACATTGCCTGACTTAAGAGCCTCCAGTTTTACAGTAACTAACGATGGATAGGCTACACACCCAAGTTTCCTTTTTAAGTGTAGCTCACAGTTTTCAATTACAGAACTTGCATGTTGCAGATGATATGCCATCCTATCATAAAGGATCGCTCAGGCAATTATTTAAAAATAGCAGACCTAGACCTGTTGATCAAATACACGTTTATTGTGCTGTCAAACTGAAAGAAATAGCCACCCTGGTTTTCATCTAGTCAAATTGCATGTCTCTTTCAGTTTCAGCTTATGAAAGGCTAAGATTTATCCTTTAATACAGTTAATGTAAAAGCTTAAACTACTTAAGTGTGTATTTTCTTTCCTATCTCACCAAAAGCTGAACAGGGTTAATTCTGTCAAACTTCTGTTTTATAGAGATAAAGAAGTTTCAGTCTCTCTCAACATGAGTTTCTGAGCAGAGCTACCAGATAGTCACATTTAAGCATTTTTTTTTTTAAAAAAAAAACAACCCTCCTGTGTGCGAGCACCTGAAATGTAGAAATGCTCGGGTTTTTTTTTTTTGGTAATTTTAGATACGTTAGAGACATGATCTGCAAAGGCACGTTGATTGGCTGTATCATTTCTCATATTGAAAATATATGTTTAGAGTGCAGTACAGAGCTTAAGTGATGGGTTTAGCTGGTGTTCATGTTTTGTAGTGCCTTAAATTATTACTTACCCAAAGGTACTTAGTTAGTGCTTTGAAACTTGACGGACTCTCTTCATGTTTTTGTGCCACTAGTTTAAAATTCATATACATCTCAGCATAATGTGTTCATCTGTATCACTGTTCATTGTTAATGCTTGTAGTTTTCGTTTTGAAGAAGGTGCTGTATTGCTACACTGTTTTCCAGTTCTTTCCTTGTGAACAATAAAAGTAAAAACATTTTTAAAGGAATTTTTTAATTTCACAAAAATAGGCTCTTCCACAGGCTAAGTGAAATATTTTCACATAGTGGAAATTACTGCCCTGCAGAGGCAGTATAGCTGTGCTGTGGTTTTGTGTCAACTGCTCTGCGTGTGTGTTTGTATATAAAATGAAGTTAAAGAATGGTTATAATTGACAATATTTCTGAGACATTGCAAGCCCTTTTGAGCGTGGCTGGATTAAAAAAAAGAAATCCATAGTTGAAGTGAAATGTTAGTCACCGAAGCTTGACAGTGGTCTCCTAGATAAAATGGAAAATGGCCATATTTTAAAGACCTGTGCAACTAGTTTTGCATCCCAGCAGTTTGACTTATGTTTCCTGGACAGCAGTCTCGTAGACAGTATGTCCAATTGGATATGGCATGGGGGCCTCCTGTTTAAAGGGGGGAAAGACACCTGTCTCAGCATGCTGAAGTTTTCAGGATTATGCCCAATAGATTTTGAGAATTGCAATTTAGATCTTGAAAGCATTACACCTGTGTTGCTTGGTGTCGGTGGTTTTTTATGGATTATTTTTAAAAAGTACATAACACTGGAACTCTAGTTCTGATATTTCAGTTTGATCTATAGTTCTGTGATTTTATTTATCAAGTATAGAAAGTGTTCTGCGCTCCCCCCCCCATGATGAAACCCTAACCACTTGTGAAGATGAAATTCATGATGGTTATAAGAGAGAGGGAGACAGAAAGCTGCTACCTAGATAAGGCTTGTGTGTGGTGTGAGGATACCTTTTCCCCTTACTTTTGTGCTTGTCTTGTTGCTTTCCTGTAATACATTTTATTGACGGAACATTGAGAGGAGTACCTTCATTAATCTATAGAAATACAAGCAACAAAAAGTCGTGTGGAGTCGTAAAGACTAACAAACTTTGTGTAGATCAGCTTTGGTGAGCAAAAACCACCAAAAACCACCGCTCGCTTCATTAGATGTATGAACTGGACTCTGGCCCACAAAGTCATAGGCCACACAGTGTGTGTTGGTCTTTAAGGTGTCCCAGGACTCTCTGCTGTTCTATGGAGAAAACGTAGAGGTGTGGTGGTGCTGGAGAGATGCTTCACTCCCTGTGCACCTCTGTTTGTTCCTACAACACCTGAGATCCTTTCTGTCAAAGCTACTTGGATTAATGCCTAGGAAGTTTTCAAGAACTCATTGTCGGCTACTAGCAACATGCTTACTTCATCTTAGTACTTATAATGTACTAAGTCAGCTTTGTAGTTTACAACTTGTTTGCATACCTCTACATGTGACATTAAATTGAGAAGTTGTGAACTGTGAAAAGCTTTTGGGATATGTTGGCAAATTAGCTGTGCCATTTAAATAAAAAGGTGGACTAATTAACTACAGCTCTCCTTGTTTGAGCAATTTCTGTCTTATCAGGGGATCAGATCATTAGGTTAATTGGATATAAAGATGGGGAAGTGAAGCTGATGATAAATTTGATGCAGTGGTGTTTACTGAGCTAGTCCTTCAAGTGAACAACCGGTTTAATTTGTTCATAACAATTCTATTCAGGATTCTTGTTTATATTTGCACTAGGTGCCAACTTTGTGGTCTGAAGTTTTCATTTCTTTATTATCTTTAACTATGGTTGCTATGATTGTGATGAAGTCATTTGCAGCAAAAAAGTTATCTAATTTAATTTGCAAGTTGAAATTGCTTCAGCTTGATTTGGCTTGTGAATCCAATTCCTTTTTCAGCTTTTTAAAAATCCATTGATTTGACTCTATACTTAGCCTTTCTTAGATCTTGCATATTGCTTCCATTTAGTTTGTTTCATCATCTCTTGATACATAAGCTGTTCTTTCCATGCTATCTTAAGAGTTTAAGGTACTCCAAGTCTTAAGGTAAAGGCCAAACTTTCTATAGCTTTTCAAACTCTTTTATTGTTTAAAACACTACACCACATTCAGTGGTGTATTCCACGATTTTGTTCTACAATGGACTTTGATCTATCTGAGAGCAACATTTTGTTTTGTTTTTCTTGTGTAGAGGTTTCTTAGTGATATGAGGTATTTGAACTTCATTGTGTATTCAACATTACTGTATGGAGAGGACACTGAAAATGTGGGTCAGGATTGAAAGAGTGTTTGAGCATGTCCAATGGGATTTAAAAAAAAATTCTGTGGACAGCAATGTTCTATGATACCTCAAATGCATTTTGGATCCTTTTTCAGATCCAAAAACAGTTGACCATGTGGAACTGAGTTGACTCTTGTTTGGGGAAACACAAGCCTAAAGCTCACTTCAATATGCAGAGTTAGTTGTATTTTTTATTTCTGTATTTTTTATATACTGGTACCGCTTTTCTTAGCCTCAGATTGCTCTTCAGATGTTATTCAAGGCGGTTTACATAGGCAGGCTTATCCTAGATCCGATAAGGATCTTTACAATATTGTAATGTATAGAACCCTACAATTCTAGCTGGTTTCCTCCATGATGTAGTCATCTTCACTAGCTGCTGAACGCAAGCCTCGGGCTGTCTGCAGGACGCCACAGATCATGCTGAACAGGGAAACATTTTTCCAGTTGTCATCGCTCTGTCACTGACATTCTCAGCATTCCAGTCTGTTCTCTCACCGCACCACGCAACAGCGACTCCTCTCTGCCACCGACAGTCATGACAGCTTATCAGTGACTTCCTGGTCGCCCTTCCAGCACGAAAACTGACTGTTCCTGCTTAGCTTCCGGCAGTCTTCAGGCAGTTCAACCTCGGGTTTTTCGAACCCCAGCAACTGCCTTAGCCCACAGGTCTCTTTGAGCAAGGGTCATGGCCAAGCTTCTTGTTGTTTGCTTGCTGCATTCCTGCTATGAGGGTATGACTTTTATGCAAGTCAGCTGTTACTGTGAAAGACTTGTGCAAGATACCCTTTTAACACTATCCTCAGGTTAGAAACTTGCTTTTGGAAACAAATGGGATTTCCAAAGTTCAGAATGGGCAATACAAACTCTTAAAGCCCTGTTTAAGAGGAAATTACATGTTTACAACACAAGTAGCATTCTACATGTAGTTATGATTACTGAGATTTAAGTAATGCCCAACTCAGTTTAGGATACAACCTAATATAATCTGAGATCAGATTGCTGTGATGTTTATATGTATTATAGGAAGTATGAGTAATATGATGGGTTGACTTTTTTTACCCTTGTTAATTGAGAGAGAGGTGTAGTTTTAGACTTGCCATGAATTTATATTTTATTTTGTCATTCTGAATTTTTATTTTGTCATTCTGTCATTTCTCAGAGTTCTAGGGAAAGTCTGCATTGCTCTTCATCAGAAGAGCTGATTTCTACTATTGCACATTTGAACGATACTTTTATTATTTTCTATTTAGTGTATCAAGGTTTTGTAGGCTAACATTATATAGAACGATGAAACATTTCACTCCCAAATGTCTGTCTTTTTCTCCAGTTGATGATGATTTAAATTAGTATTCCCAAACCTTTTATGCTGAGGATTTTTTCTTTTTAGTTTTTACTCATGGTATATAACATGGAATATATAAACATATAACATGGTATATGTTTGAAATTACTGCTTTAAATTTAATACTCAATCTGAACTTTGTGAAAATAAATGCTGCAGCATGCTTCACTTGCCCAGAATTGTAATGAGGTACTGCCTTTGTAGTGGATAGGCTTCTATTTGAGATTAGGTTATCAGTTTCTTCCATGATGCTTGTGCGAAGCTGATATTGTAAAGGGAACTTCATTTCCTTCTGCAGACGATAAGCCTGTCCCCATTCGGTATATGTAGGCATTTAAACTTCTGGGAACAAAAAATACAATTCACATTTTTTGTGGGTGTGGTAATGGATATAAGTCAATTGAAATCCAACCTGTGGACAAATTCATGTCAGCTTTTTTTAACATAAATTGCACATATTAACAAAGCAATCCCCTATATTTGATTACTGAGAGATCAGAATCCTTGAAATAATGTTTATATGTAATTCTTCTATTCTTATTGTATCAGAACACATTTCTAACTTGCAGGCAAGGTATAAGAACAAACATGAATATTTGCTTTGGATTAATGGTTCAAAATATTTAATATTTCTCAGTGTACCTTAAAAATATCTAAAGCTATTTTGTGGAAGGTATAAAACACTACCAGGATAGTGTCATTTCAGCATTGTACAGTGTATACTTTTGACTCTGAGTATAGCTAATGTTCAGTGTTCCACATTTGTATTCTATTTTACCCTTGTTAAAGGTAAGGTATCCCCTGACAATTAAAGGTAAAGGTATCGCCTGACAATTAAGTCCAGTCGTGTCCGACTCTAGGGTGTGGTGCTCATCTCCATTTCAAAGCCGAAGAGCCAGCGTTGTCCGAAGACGCCTCGGTGGTCATGTGGCCGGCATGACTCTCCTTGCCGCAGTGCGTAGCATGTGGCTGGAACACGGAGCGCTGTTTACCTTCCTGCAAGCGGTACCTATTTATCTACTCGCATTGACATGCTTTGGAACTGCTAGGTTGGCAGGAGCTGGCCAAGCAACGAGCGCTCACCCCGTCGCGGGAATCGAACTGCTGACCTTTCGATCGACAGCGTATGGTTCAGTGGTTTAACCCGATGCACCACCCGCTGGCCTCGTGTGCATACATTAGATCATTCAATTTTAAATCACAAAAATGCTGTAAGATAGGTTAGGCTGAAATATACTGACTTGCCTAGACCACCCAATCTCAGGGATCCTGGATCTTCAGGGATTGGAATCCTAGTCCAAATTCAGCATTGTCTGCAATACTTCACTGATTCTCATATTTTGCAGTGCTCTGAAGAATATCCATAGGAACTCAATCCTCCTGTGTTTCACAGAGGTCATTCCAGAATCTTTGGGATAGCGCCTCTTCCTGGAGCAGAAGGAAGGGTCCTTGACGTTGTCTTGCCTATTACAGAGAGAAGGGATACCCTGTCCTCCAGACCAACCCTGACTTGTGGCAGAGTAACTCCTCAAATCGTCAACGTCTGTCAGGATTTTTTTTTCCTTTCAGACATTCCCCCATCTTGTAGGCCAAGGCTATGTGCATGCTACAGCCTTCAAAAAAGGCAATGCAGGAAGGAGCTACTACTCTCGCCCCACAGGGGACCAACTCAGTCTTTTCACTGGATTAGCTTAAGCCTCTTACAGGGCTTTTTTTCAGAATTATTTGTTAGAATTCATAAAACAGAATGGATTAATCCAGCCAAGGGCAAATCCTCCATACATATGGTGCATATGTTTTCTCTACCAAACAATATCATGCTGCTTTTCAGGTTCTGGCAGTGAATCCTCCTGTGGGAGGGTTCTATGGTCATCATTCCTTCAGGAGGGGAGGGGTCCAAGGGGGTCTATGCACAATACAGGTGTCCCCCGGTTAACAACTGGGTCGCTTAACGATGACCCGCATATCCAATGGCAGTCCCTAGTAAAACATGCAAAGGATTTTAAAAGATGCATCTTCTTTGATCCCTAGCTCTTCAGCTGTTTCGTGCTAGATAAGGGCTTTGCAGTTCAGTGCTGGGGCTTTAAGCACGGCGCTTAACTTCAAAGCCCTTATCTAGTGTGAAACAGCTGATGAGCTGGGGATTAAAAAAGACATGTCTTTTAAAAGCCCCAGCTCATCAGCTGTTTGGCGCTAGATAAAGGCTTTGAGGTTTAGTGCTGTGTTTAAAGCCCCAGCGCTGAAAATCAAAACCCTCATCTAAAACCAGACAGCTAATGGCTAGATAAGGGCTTCGGCTGGGAAAGACTTGCTTAAAGATGGTTTCAGTTCACGACGGGGATTTCAGAATGTATCCCTGTCATTAAGCGGGAGGCACATGTATTTACTGATGTATTTAAATAAATGATATACCACCCTTCCATCCCCACAAAGACTACTGCTTACTTTCATTCTGCCTCAGAATTTGGGCATGGATAGAGTTTGGAGGACTGGAAATAGTGTTGCTGTGAATAGTAGGCCTTTGGGTTCTTCGCAAGACCCTTTTCATAGATACCTGCAACAAGTGATTAGGTATTGGTTTCTTCTGAGTATTTTCTTTGGTCTAAGAATCTCCCTATCTTGGCAAGAATGTTCTTCAATTTTATAGCTGCTCTTCTTAAAAGAAGTTAACAGTTGGCTTTCAGGAACATTATCTTCTCAGCATCCTGAATGTGTTTGGTGACTCAGCCCTGTGAGCGATAGAATGAGTTCCATCTGGAGACTTCTTGAAAAGCTGTTCTGCTTTCTCGCAATGTTGGTATAAATGAGTTTTATTTTATGCAGCAGTGTGTAATATGTAGTTTTGTTACAAGGGACAGAAACTTCCAACTTTGTTTCAGGGAAGGCCAATTGGTGGCTCTTTTTCAAGGCAAGTGAGAGATTGTGATCCACCCGTGCCTTTATTTTGGAACCTAATTTGATTGTTTCTTTGAAACTCTGACTGGATTTAGATCCGTTTCTGGGGTAGCAGCCAACAGATTCATCTTCAATACAGTTAGTCCCCAGTGAGTCAGTTTAAACTGCTTTCTGATTCTCTCTCCTGACAATCAGGATTGAGGGAAAATGTTACACATAAGTAGTATCTCTGGGAATAGGGCTTGGGGACTTACGCTATTTTATCAAATAATTTGTTGAGATTTGCTTGGCAGCATGCTGACAAGTCCAACCTATATAATGTTTTGGGCAGGTGCTGGAAGGCTGCCTCATTTTATTTATCTCACATTTTTATACCACCCTTCTTCCAAGGAGCTCAGGGCGGTGTACATGGTTCCTTCCCTCCTTTTTATCCTCACAACAACCCTGTGAGGTAGGTAAGGCTGAGAGATAGTGACTGGCCCAAGGTCACTCATGGCTGAGTGGGGATTTGGCTGAGGGCAGGAGGTGTGATCTGGAGGTTGAACTGTCGCTCTGCCTGAAGAAGCTAAGCAGGATCAGCCTGGGATCTTGCCTTGGAAGGGCAACCAGAAGCTGCTGACAGACCTCCCGAAGGCACATTGTGAGAGAGTGTGGAATGCGGAGGTGTTGGCTCACAAGAGACAGATAACATCTTGAGAACCGACTAAGGGTGATCTGCGGCTGCTGTGGAAGCTTGGAAGCGTAGAGCGCAGCCAGGATGTTGGCTGCACTTTGGAAGGAAGTGCACAGCCAGGATGTCCGGAGAGATTGAAGGTTCTATGAGTTACAATACTTGTAAAAAAACCCGTTTGAAAAAGATGGGGTTTATGACTAGCCTGCCCTTAGTCTGTGAGAAAGGTGGTATATAAATACTGTAATAAATAAATTTGAATCTGGATCTTCCAGATCTAATTTCAACACAAGAACCACTGCACCATCCTGAGTCTCATTTTCTATGCAACTTATTTTGTATGGCTTCCTTCTATGTCTGTCTTCCTTATTTATAGTTGCCAGGGGGACAGGGTGAAACGTCTCATTCAGAGTTTTAGGAACTCCCTGTTTTGTCTCACGGCTGCTTCTGACCACATGTTAAAAGTGCGCCTGCTATGTTTGACTTACTTCACGCTGCTTGTTTCCCTATACATGGATCTTCTTGTATTGTGTGATAGCCTGCAGAATAAATTAGGTGGCTTGTGTTGTGAATCTTCTTAAATGTCATGGACCAATCGCTTAACTTGGCTATTAACATGTGAAATTTCATCGAATACATTCAAATGTGGAGTCTCTTGATGCAACGAGTGCTGGCGAAGTTTATTAAAACGTTAGTTTTTCTGGTGTTTTGTCCATTATTTCAATTAAAACAAACTGATTTAGCATTCTGAAGAGGAGATCCTTTGTCCTGTCTGCTAAATATCCAGATATTTCTAATACTTGGGTATTCAGGTAATAAGAGTACCTGCCCTAGCTGCTGATACTTGGACATACATAGTGACTATCTGCTTCATGTATAGGTTCAGATTAGTTATCGGTTTGGGTAGCAGGTGCTGCTTACCTCCCCCTATTAAGGTAGATCTAGGAAACTTTATTCTCTTAACAATGTCCCTGCTTGCTATTTGTTGAAAACATTAAAGTGGATGAATTTAATATCCTTAAAGGAAATGAGATGGTATAGTGGCTAAAAGTGTAAATCCAGACTTCTCTGGTTTTAATATCACCTCTGCCAAGATTTCTTACTAGATGGCCTTAGGCAAGTCTCTCTCCCTCTGTCTTTGCTTCCCAGCTGTGATATGGGGAGACTATGACTCACCTTACAGTGTGGTTGTAAGTATTACATTAAGAGAATACCAGGGGGTCATATTGACTGTTTTTTTTGAGGAAGTAGAGGTAAAAGTTTCCCGCACTTTACATCCACCAAGCTATTGCCATGGCCGCATAAACTACCCCCCTTCTATCTCACCCTCCAAGCTCCTTAAGGAGACAGGAAGAGAAATCTGGTTGATTAAATTGGGATCCTTTGGACAAGGCTTACAGTGTAATCCTATCCAATTTACGCCACTGGTGTAACTCAGCTCAATGCTATCCAACTTACGCCACCGGTGTAACCCAGCGGTGCAGCAAGAGCGGGAGGCCTCAGAATGGAAAGGGGATTCAAATCCCCTGGAGAGGATTTGAATCCCCTTTCCGTTCTGGGGCCTCCCGTTCTCGCTGCACCGCTGGGTTACATCGGTGGCGTAAATTGGATAGGATTGCACTGTTAATTTTGTTTATAGTACTGTAATAAATATTAGGAGTGTGTTTTTACTTGGGGTAGAGCTTATAAGTTTGTTTGGATCAATGAAGTGTGGGAAGCACCCTGGGCATGTGCAAAATGCCTCTCGGAAAACCACGTTTTAGAATTGTTGTTAATAATAATATTATTTAGGGTCATTTATTTCATGTGAAAATGTTTAAAAATTCTCATATTGACAAATTCTGTGCAAGGGTCACTAAAATCATTGCTGATTCAAAGTAGGTGAAGGTGTTGTGTTCTGGATTGTAAGAAATGGATACGGGGAGGTGTACTGGTTTCTACGTGTTCAGGACTGCATACTGCTCTGTACGTCACCTATCCTTTATTTATTTTGTTTAAAGAATTTATACCTCATCTTTCTCCCACAAAGGTGAAAACATTTCTTATTTCATTGTTATAGGATAAAATTCCCCTCCTTAAGTCCAGTATGGGCCAGGGACATATGTACAGTCCCCACTAACCCCTAGTTACATTATTTCTCATGGGTGGGGGGATTCCCTTTTATATGCTGTTTCTCTTAAGTCCCCTATATAAGGCCTTATACAAGTCTGGTCCCTAATCCTGGCTTATATATGTGAAGGGCATTGCACACTCCATGCTAAGAATCGTCACTGGTATACCTGATACCTCAGTCAATTCTAAATGAAATCAAGCCTGACTGTTCCCTGGAAGGACAGGTACTAAGGCTGAAACTCAAATATTTTGGCCACCTAATGCGAAGAGAGGACTCTCTGGAGAAGACTCTGATGCTGGGAAAGATTGAAGGCAAAAGGAGAAGGGGAAGGCCAAGGATGAGATGGTTAGACAGCATCACCGATGCAACGAACATGAAAATGAGCGAACTCAGGAAGATAGTGGAGGACAGGAAGGCCTGGCGGGATATGGTTCATGGGATCACGAAGGGTCGGACACGACTTAACGACTGAACAACAATACCTGATACCAATCAGATTTCAATGTGGCCATTCACAGGCAAAATTGTGGTTTCTACATACTTAGGGTGTTGGTGGGTACTCTTGGTGTGCAGAAGTAGAGATATTTGTAAAGAAAAGTGAAACCCAAGAAACAACCTCATGTGGATTGAGTATGCTCAGTGGCTCCCAGGATTTTTTTTTTTTGGAAAAAAAAGTGTAGCAGAACATGGAGGTTGGGGCAGGCAGAGGAAATTGACCTACTTGAGCCAGTTGGGGAGAAGCAACATTTTGCTCCAGGTCTCATTTTTGTTGATGTTGATGAATTTGTTTGAGGGCGTCCAGCAAAAACCCTTTTAGCTGTGTCCT
The DNA here is from genome assembly GCA_026170595.1 of Plestiodon gilberti rubricaudatus. Classification (NCBI taxonomy): domain Eukaryota; kingdom Metazoa; phylum Chordata; class Lepidosauria; order Squamata; family Scincidae; genus Plestiodon; species Plestiodon gilberti. The sequence continues at coordinate 48,574,268 of JANXHW010000002.1, forward strand.
GTGCATTGTTATAGGCAGATGGTTGCCATGGCTTTGGAAAAGTGTTGCCTTTGGAAATGAGATGTTAATGTAGAATTAAGGCATTACTTGAATGAATTTGTAGGAAAACTCATCAGGATGTGCCCATCGTTTCGTGTTCCTTTCCCCTTTGGTGATATGAGAAGCGCTCATTTAGCTGCTGCTAATCCCCATGACTCGTTTATCTGAAGAAGACCCTTTATCTTGTCATTACCTGAGGTGCATGAAATGAACTGATCATCCCAAATCCTGGCAGGCCTTGAAGCAAAATTAGGCACCGTATCCATGGTAATGCAGTGAGCGTTTTTTTTAAGTAGCCATTTAATCCATTGATATAAAATCGACCTGCCAGTGGACTCAGAGCAGCCTGCTTTATTATTGGGCAGATTGTACTTTAAAATTGATATGCCATGTTTAGTAAGGCATGGGACTGGTTAAAAAAAGTTAGATATTGTATTTGTTAGTATCTTGGGTGCAGATGGAACAGATATTAGCTAGTATGTTTTATAACTTTTGTCTTAAATTACCAGTACTTTTGTGCGGAAGTTAAATTTGCACCTGTTCTCCTTTGTTGTTCATGGTTTATTATGTGCCATTATAACATTGTTCTATACTTGGAACTTCATTTAGATATCAAATGGAGAGTATTTCTGTCACTCTGGTAAACTACTCAGTAGTACACCACAGAAGGTTAGCAATGATGGGCAAACTGTCCTGTTCCTCTCGTAAGTGCGTGTGTTGTGCGGTCTCAAAAAGAATGCTCAGAAAACCCCAGTCGTTCCTCTCCTCCAACAACCTCACCTGGGGGGAGGGAGTACAAAATCTGTAGTTTTGCTTTCAAATGGGCAGGGTGAGATCAGTGGGTGTGAGGAGCCCTTCTGCCTTGTTCAGTTGCTTAAGTGAAAATGATAACCTGAGCATGCTCAAATATCATTTCTTGCCAGGATCAAGGAATTTTGGGTTATTTTTGGCTTAGAAATAGAAGATGTTTTCTGCATTTTTTTTCTATTTTTAAAAGCTCAAAGAAAACACAAGAGAGATGCAGAAGTAATACCTCTGATCATACTGTTTCCTTTAGCTCTTCATCCTGGGTTGATTGACAGCTGTTATAACCAAGGGAAGTAGTGTATTCTCACCAATCGGTGCCAGTTTCCTACAGTAATATTTCAGACAGTGGTTGGTTGGTTTTTCAGGAATTGATTCCTGGAGTTAACAAAGGTATTGCTGTATTGTGAAGTTGCTTTGTCTAAAAAGTGGGATATAAATTTGAGAAACCAACTTTACTGTGACATAGTCAAATCAAGTATCAAAAATCCTTGTCTCCATAACAGTATTTTGTCTATTTAACTGTTGCTCCCTTGTTCTTTATTCTGCAGATCAGGTTTTGGTCTTATTACACTGGTCTACAATTTTTTTTTCTGGCCTGGACTTTTGCAGCTGTTTTATAATAATTTCAGGGTGCTGATTCCAAATCTGATCTCAGATTTGGTCTATCACATCTCATTTTTATGCTATCGGCATACCCCATTTTCATTGATTTTACCCGAAATTAACTCTTTGTCACTTAGGATTGCAAGTCGTTGCGAGTCAGTGACTGGTTTAGTGTTAAAATATGGTGCTGTATTTTTAGGATAGTGTGTTCATAATATTTTATGTAGATATCCACATTTATTTAATAATTTCCTTCTGCACAGTGTGATCTAACAATGGCTACAACAGGGGTTCTCAACCTGAGGTACGGGTACCCCTAGGGGTATGCAGACCTCTTGCTGGGGGTATGCCAAGCCCTGCCCCTTATCTGCCCCATCAGCAGCTAATAAAGTGTTAATTAACATGGATTTTAAATTGTAATTATTTTCGGAGCCCTTCTGTCTCTCTGATTTTGGTTTTGGGCTTATTTTTGTACTTTGGAAAATGTACTTTGGTGGGGTGGGGGAGGGAGGAGCTGATTTTGGGAAGTGTGACTTGGAGAAAAAAATAGATCCTTGCATATCTCTCACTCACACACACAAACACACACACGGAGTGAGTTTTTTCACATTTAAAATTGTTAGTACTTGGGTATTCTAATGGTTTTAAGGTAATTTTGGGGCGCTGATTCCAAATCTGGCATCAGGTTTGGCATCATGAAAATGGGGTATGCCGATAGCATAAAAATGAAATGTGATAGAGCAAATCTGAGATTAGTCTAAACCTGAAGTTAGTCTAAAACACCTGCAAAAGTCCAGGCCAGAAAAAAAATTTTTTGTAGACCTGTGTAAATTTGCTGTTTTTCATTATTTTCTCAAATGCAATATTTGATATCTCAAAAACCTGATGTGATAGACAAAAACTGATGTCAGATTTGGAATCAGCACCCCAAAATTACCTTAAAACCATTGGAATACCTTATGCCAGAAAAAGTGTGTTAACCAGTGTTATCGTTCCCTACTATTGTTTCTCCCTTCCCTGTTTTTATAAACCAGTTGCTTTATTATAGCATGGATAAAGATTGACATTTAGTGCTTAAATGTATAAACTGACCCTGTCCAGATTAAGCTTCCAAGATGGGTTACACAAAATGCAAATTCCAACAAGACACCCCAAAGTTTAGCAACTTGGGTTCACACTGCTCCACAGCCCTACTGTGCCAGAAGTATTTTTGCACTTTGTTTCAAACAACTTTGTGTTTTGAGCAAAGCCAGCTGTCTCCTCTAAGGGAGTTGCACAAATATTGTACCAACACCAAATATGCTATGTTGTTTTTGAATTTGCTTACCTGATGGCTGGCAAACATGAAACAAAGCCTCTCTGAAGGGCAAGAAAGTGAAAAGGGTCATGTGGTAGTAATCACAAAACTGTTGCTGGACCACCCAAAGGGCGCAATCCTGACTAAGGATCCGGCCGGCAGCCCAGGGCCGCTCGTCTGATCCTGTGCACCAGCTGCCCGGTGCGCACTGGAGGTCTACTCGGGGAAGGGGACACTCGTCCCCTTCCCCGAGTGTAAACCCGGGCCGGCCCTGCCCTATCGGCCTCCTCGGATTTCTGCCAGCTAAATAGCTGGCGGAAGTAGGGGAGGCCGTGTAATGGCATAGCCGACCCGGCGGGGATGGGGATATGGCCAACGCCATCCCCCACCCTCCCTTGGGCCGGCTAGGCCAATGGCCCCTTTCCCTCGCCCAGCCGGACCACCCACGTGGCCAGCAACTGAGTGCTTACTTTCCGCCGCCGTCGGCGTGGAGATCCAGCACCGGAGTCAGGGAGGCTGGCCTTGCGCAGGCCAGCCTTACTCTCGAGTTGTTGCGAACATGCTTTTTGGCACGTTTGCGACTGCTTCCGGTGCTGGAGCGCTTGCTCCGGCGCCGGAATGAATGTCAGGATTGCGCTGAAAGACATGTACAGTACTCAATTTAAAACACCACTTTGATTAGAGGCTGGATATATTTGGAAGGACTGAAAAGAATCCAGGTGAACCTTGATTTCATTATAGTATCAGGTATTTAGACCTGTTTGGTTAAATTCTGTCTGGTTAAATTCTTCTGCTTTCAAACTCTCCAAAAGTATTAGGCCCCAGCTAAAGCTGCAAGTAACATAAGCAGGCAAGCAATTTCATTTAAATTACTAAACTTTGGTAATTTAGTTTTTCACCTAAAGCTTACAATAAAGCAGAAACCCTACATAGCACTGAGTACTGTAATCTACAAAGGATAGTTGATTAAATTTCTGATTGTCCATTTTTTATTTTTTTTAATTCGTTCCCTAGGATAAGAAAGATAAAGTTTCCAGGTTTGATACCATTCGGCACTCTATTGCTGGAATGATAAGATCTCCCAAGTCAATGTTAGGCTCTTCATCGGTAAGTATGCATTTGTACTTGATTTTTCTGGATTTTTTTTTTCCTTATGGACCAAACAAAATGTTCTGGGCATGTTTTCATTTGTTAAACACGTGCTTGTCCCATTTGCTTATAAAGGTGAGGGTAGGTCATCGAAGGGAAGTGAAACCCTTATCTCCCATACCTTATGACACCATGTTTTCTTATTGCCTGGCTCATGTCTGCTATCAGAAATAAGCTGGGAAGAGCTGCTTAAAAGCAGGTATGCGCAATGAGGTAAGGTGTGGAAGACAGTTAGATTTGCTCCCCTTTCCTCGGCACTTTGTTTCTATCCCACCCTTCCTCCAAGAAGTTCAGTGAGTTTATAGTGGGGTGGGGATTTGAACCAAGGTCTTCCTACTCTGATGCTTCAACTGCTAAACCACAGTTCAAACATTGATTAACATAGGTGGTTACCTAGGTGCCTTGCTTAACTCTGGCCCAGCCCAGCAATGCTAGAGATACAGCTATACGATGCAGCCCAAACAGTATTCCTATCCATTTCTTAGGAATAGGCAGACCATGCCCAGTAACATGAAGGCATGTAATATGAAGCTGGTATGTGATGATTTGGAATGGTGTGGTAGTCAAAGCAATCTCTGGTTTCCTTCAGTCATGCATTGCAGTAGGAGCTTGAAAGTTGTTTTTTAAGGTGTGCGCGTGTGTGTGTGCGCGCACGCTTAATTTCCAGTTTCTTCTGTTGGGTTTAACTGCTCTTAATTAGCAATCTCTGGTCTAGTCAAGTCCTCCTCCATGTGATGTGTCAGAAACATTTTATCTAGCGTTGACCAGTCATGTAGGGATTTCTGTAGAGTACATGTTGGATAGATAGATAAATACTTGTGTCCAATAGTGGAATAGTGTCCACCGGAATTTTACTGGAGCAGTTCCAACATTAATGTTGCAACATCACTGTTTTGAAGACAGGCTTGGATCCAAAAAACTGCTTGGGCATAACCAATAGCTTGGGCATATCTAATAGAATATTTGACTTCTTTCCCTTGAGTGGGTAGATCTGTCCTATCATAAACAGCTTTTCAGTTTGTGATATGACAGGAGGATCTAGCACTCAAGGGAAAGAAGTCTCCAATGTAGATTCGACTGGGTACACCCAAGCAGTGCTTTGGATCCAAGCCATAAGTAATCTTATATGTGGTTGTTTTACACGGTAACTTCATTGTTCTCACTTAAATGTATTATGTGGTTGGTTCCTGTCTCTCATTTGTATTACAGGTGTGCATCACTTATCAACCTACCTGTTTATGACAGGCCACATATATTATGACCTTCCTGGAGCTCCTGTCCATTTCCTTGCTAAACGAAAAGCAGGCTGCTGGAGCCTCCAGAGTCGACTTGCAGGCCACTCCGGGCCCACAATCCACTCTATCGACCTCTGTTGATCTCTGCGGGCCTCAGAATGGTCCACAGAAGCATCAGAAAGCGACTTCAGGTTTTCAGAGTCAACTTCCAGTTTTACTAGAAGTCTCTGATGCTTCTGCAGGCCATTCTGAGGCCCTCGGAAGCTGATAGAGTGGATTGCGAGTTCGGAGCAGCCTGTAAGCGGCCTTTGGAGGCCTGTTTTTTGCTTAACAACAACATCGCTTAATGTCGGGGATTGGAGAACGTATCCCTGTCATTAAGCAATGCAGACCTGTACTGAAGAGGCAGTTATTTAGATTATAATTTTTGTAGTTTGTTTACCAACTTGTTTACCAAAGAAAAGACAAAATGTATTTTGTAGCAGGATTGAAATCTGGTGGATGACTGTGAAATACTCATTATCTTTACACAGAAATGGACAAACACAGTTGTGTTCTTTTTGGTAAAAAGTGTGTTGTAGTAGAATGGATGAAATGCAACACAAACTGAACCCAAATCATATCCCTTTTGGATATGAGCAGATCAAATAGGCTGAGGACCCAATCCTATCTTAACTTTCCAGCACTGAAATGGGTGTAGCAATGGGGCATGTGCTGCATCCTGCAGTGGGGAGGGGGCAATCACGGAGGCCTCGTCAAGGTAAGCAAACACTGCATCGGTGCTGGAAAGTTGGTTAGGATTGGACCTTCAGACAGCTGAGCAGTCGGTAGCAGAGAAAAGTTGAATCAATACATTGGAGTTTAATTTATCCTCTAATCCAGGTGTTCTCAACCCCTTCCCTGCTGAGTACCACATCCGCCACTACCCTCCTGCTGCGTACCACCAGAAGTGACTGTCGATGATGTCCTCACCAGTTACTTCTGGATTTTCAGGCTTTCAGAGGCCGGAAAATGCACGTTGGAGGCTCTGGACGGGTAGGAAGGCAGAGGCTCGGCCAAAGGCAGGAGCCTCTTGGAAGCAAAAATGTGCCACCAAAAGCACCGCATCAGAGCAGGGTTGTGGTGGTCTGGCAGTCAGAGTCAGAGTACCACCAGCAGTCTGCCAAAGTACCACTGGTGGTACTAGTACCACTGGTTGAGAACCCCTGCTCTAATCAGTTGAAATAAGGTGGCAATTCCCCTGAGATAACTTAATTTGGTCTTGTATCCTTGTCCTTCATCTTATATGAAGAAGAAAGGAGAAAAACATCTTCAAGGCAGCTTTCAATATTTTGCTTGCTTTGAGAAAATAATTTAGCCCACAGTGCTGTTTCTCAGCATTTGTGATGATGATTATGAAGCAGAATGAATAGCCCAAAGGACCCTTGTGATCCTTATTTAGAATCCTGAATGTAGTGACTGCTTCAAACTACAGGACTCCATGTTTACCGTAGAATGAAACTCTATCTTACAAGTAATTGCATGGCATTCATATTGTTATCACGGAAATGAATCATGGTGGGTTGAAGTGGGTTCCTGAGGTGGAACAGTAAGGAAATTTCATACACTTACTTTTCCAAATGATCACTGTCCTCGGGGATTAGATAAATAATCATGAGGTAAGCATATCGTTTAGTCTGGGTCTAGGATTTGTACTACTTGTATGAATTTAGTTTGGGTCTAGGATTTATACTATTTGTATGAGTTAGCAACTTGTTTGAAGGGACAAAAGTGCTAAGATGTTTCTGTATAGTGGATGAGGTTTAGCTGTAAGACTTACGGTTTACATTTTTAGCTGATTGTCAGATCAGTAAAGACCTGATTTGATTAGATCTGATTGTTTAGAAAAGTAGCTTTTCATACAGTGATCTTTTTTTTTTTTGGTCTTGTTTTGAAGATTGTGGAGAAAAGAAGGAGGGAAGTCAGCCATGTGGATACAATAGGAGGGACAACCTCTAAGGTGCTCTAGAAATATATTCTTCATTAGGCCCAATGTGTTTTGGGAAAACGCTTTCTTCAGTGGCACTGTGGCTTGGATCCAAAGAACAATGAGCAGCAGCAAAATAAAAAGGCTTAGTACTACTACTCCTCAGGGTTTGGGCACCACTTCTCTCATGCAGAACTCTCCCTCTAAGTCAGAAGCAGCCTTTCCATTAGTGGAAAAAACTTTCTGCTAGTGGAAGCACTTTTGGATCCAAGCCTGTGTCTTGTATTGCATATAGTTGGAGTAATTTGCAAAGTACGGTGCAGTGAACTGGAAACGCCCGAGCCCACACAGAGCCTTTTTGAGTTCTTATCTATTTATTTGAGTTATTGGTATACTTCTTGAGACTTCCCAAGGCAGTTTCCATACAGTTAAACCAACCACCAAGTCATTTTGCCGTGGCTGCTGCTGGCTCTTAAAACCTGCAGCCGACCCAATTTTAATATGCCTCATTAAAATAACGGTCAGGGTAACCTGATAGCAGAAGACATTTAGGAAGGAGGTTGCTTCTTCTACAGTGGGCTACAGATGTAAGAGCATCCCCCCCAGCTGCTGTATTTTCTCCACAGCAGCTGTAAGCTGTAGAAAAGGATGGGGGCATAAGATGGCATTAGTCCTCACTCTAATCCAGATGTTGCTGTTACTTTTACTTAACCTTCCATTTATTCTATCGGCACTGTAATACCTTATGATTTGTTTAAAATATTTATACTCTGCCTTTCAACATGGGCTGACTACCTGGCTAGCCAACAGGAACCTCCTCCACAAACAGACAGACCCTTCCAGCTTGTGCAGGGACCACTTCTGTGAGTGGAACTTTCCTCCTGTTCATGAAGGAAGCTTCAGGTTGTGGAGGGAACTCCTATTGATGGAAGGCAGTAGTCAGGATGCCAGCCGTAGTTTCCACAGCATCTTAGAACATCATTAAAACACTATATTATAAATAGCCATTAAATGAAAAAATAACTAAGGATGCCAGGAGATTGAAAATAGCAGTACCATTGAATTGGCCAGCTAATGAAGCTGTAAGAATTCTGGACAAACAAGAGTGTTCACTGGCTCCTATAAGCTGGTAAGACAGGCACCAGTCAAATGGATATGGGCAAGGAGTTCAACCAATGAGGTGTCACCACTGAGGAGACTCTGATAAGCCACCAACCTCACGTTAGAAGATGAAGACTCCCAGAACCAGGCCATCAATAAATACCTTAAGTACTGGGTAGGCTTGTATGGGAGCAGGTGGTCCTTCAGATACTCTGTGGTCCCAGTAAGTTTAGGGATCAGGGAGAAAGATGCAGTTTTCACCTCCTTGTCATAATTGCTTTTGATTTTTTTTTTGTAACGTTGAGCTAATTTGTTCCAAATACTTGGATATGGATAATATATTGCTCTACTGTGGTCACTATACCAGTAGACACATTGTCTTACTTTGAAAAAATCCAAGATTAAGAGGTGTACTCTAAGAGTTTTTTAACTGCAATAGCAAAAACTTTGTTTTTCCTCTGCTTTTTAAAAAGTAATATGTATATGTGTGACACCAGTTTCTGTTATGTCATTTTTTTCTCAAATATTCATTAATGCATGACTGGTCCCCCCTCCCTTTTTAAAGTATTTTAAGGACTAAACCTTAGCCAATTTTATAGCTGGTTACCTATGTTCCCCTTAGTTCACTGATTAATAAATGTGATTTTGAGAGAGGTTCTAAAACTGTTATTTTGTTATACTTTAAATGAAAATTCAACGCACAGTAAACATACGTTCACTAATTTTCACTTTTTCATAATTTGTTTCCCTTAGTTCTTTGATGTAATATCACCCAGTGAAAAACCACTGGCAGAGCAAGATTGGTATCATGGTGCAATCCCAAGGATAGAAGCTCAAGAGCTGCTAAACCATCAAGGCGACTTCTTGGTGCGAGAGAGCCATGGCAAACCTGGTGAATATGTCCTTTCTGTGTTCTCAGATGGACAACGGAGGCACTTCATCATACAGTTTGCTGATGTATGTCTGACATTGTATTGAAAATGTTAGTGCTGGTGGGAGTGTGTGTGTGTTTCTTTTGTATAATTGCTTGTTTTAGATATCTTGTTTTGTAAAGAACATAAGAATCGCACTGCTGGATTGAACCAGAGGTTCATCTTGTCTAGTGTTCAGTTCTCAGGCAGGAAGGTAACTGTACGCTCTTCCTCCAGCTGCCGTGAGGGTTGCTGCAAGGGGCACATGCCCCACTTGGTCAAGCTGTCCTTCCCATCTGTTCGAATCTGGGTGAAACAAGGGGTTATCTGGAGCATCCTGCCAGCCCCGCTAGGCTTCCAAGATTGCTGCAGGAAGGGGATTAGCCTCAACCCGGGGTCGTCCTCTGCGTCTTTGGAGCACTGCTTCCTAGGCTGGTCTGAGTCCTTGCTTCAGGATCCAACAGCCGTAGTTGCCCTCAGCCATCATGTTCAGCCTCCTCATCCTTGGCCTGCTTGAGGGCCTTTTGAAGCAGGGATAGGGTCTTCTGGCTCCTCCCCATCTTGTCCCACCTCCTTTCAGTTCCCCTCCCCCCCAGGGCTGGTTCAGTCCCTGGCTGGCCTGCCTGTTAAGGCCGGGGGGGGGATTCATCCTTTCCCTATCAGTTCACTGTGGGCTTCAAACCTCTACTGGTTGCCACACTTGTGCGTGCCACTGTTTCTTCCCCTGTCACTGCTGCCTTGGGCAACTCTGGAGGTGTTTGCAGCTTGGCCACACCTCAGCAGTTGACAGGGTTGGGCTACGAGGCATGGAGAGCAGTGCCGAGGAGTCCTCATCAGCCTTTGCTGGAGCAGGGAGCCTGCACATGCCACTGGTAAGGACAGAATCAAACCGCAACTTTGCTGATACTTTTTGGCCTTCTGGAGTTGTCATAGAGAACCTACCTGTGAAGATTCTAAGAGGCCTGGAGGAAGATTCTGAAGAGAGAGAGAAGGTTTTTGAGAGCAGGGAAAGATTGAGCCCTTCTGGAGTACCATCTTCCTGTTTGTGTAAAAACTCTCAAAATATGTAAAGTTGTTTTGCGCTATTCCCTCTGTTTCCTCTTGCATTGATGCATTAATTCGGGCCCTGGAACGATTTCCCTCTTCATCCAATCCATCACAGTTTAAGAAACCTACGTCTCACAGTCTGTTTCTCTGTAGTCATAGATTGCAGTTCAGAAAGTGAGGTTACATCTAATGTTTGGAGGTATGCTGCCTCTAAACAAAGTAGGGGTGAATTATTAGACCTTTAGCTGTGTAAGAGAGAGCTTGAGGCTGAATGGAGAAAGAGACCAGATTTGATGTAATTTTTTTTGCATATCATTGCCAGTGTCTGGAGAAGGAGGACCTGATGTGATATTCAGGATTGTCTCATAACAGAAGTATTGTTCATCTATTTGTCCCCTTCCATGTTCCCTTTTTAAGAAAGTTGGCCAAGTGTTGTTAAGGTTGTTGTATGCTATTGAACCAGGCAACAGAATGTAAGTGCCTGGCTCAATGTAAGTAACAGAAGAATAGTGCCTTTCTTCCCAGCACTTTCCCTGTAATGAAATGTATGGAGGAGTTTCCTACCATTTCAGTCAGTGGATGGTTGTGAGTGAAGTGGTGATTCTGATCTCCGTTATTGGTTGCAAGCATGGAACCCTATGCATATTCTATTGCATGTAATTTACTCCAAATGTGCCAAACTAGACATGACAACAAGAGATCATGATTGGGTCACCCGCTGTTTAAGAAAAAATAGAAATTTGAAGCAGCCTGATTAGGATTGGGACCATGATACTTGGAGCGGATGGGAACATTAAACCTTACTCCATGCCATTTTCTCCAATGACCCCCCCCCCCCCGCTTTCGTTCAACCCTATGGAACAAAATACATAAGTACTATATGAGTGTCTTGCTTCCAGGGGAAATAACAACTCTGCAGGATGGGAGGGGAACGTGGATTTTCACTGGCAATAATGACATGAGGAAGAATCAAACCTCTCTCCCACCAGCACTGCAATCGCAATCCCACAGCAGTTGCTATTCAGACTAGATGTTCCCCTTTAAGTCTCACACTTTGTGGTTCTGGTGTTATATCACTGAGAGCAAGTGCTGATCTATCACTAATGAAAGATTGCTAATTTTGATATGGTTGAGGCTTGAGAAACTCCCAGAAGGCGGTGTGATACTAAATTTCAGTGCGGTGATTTTTGGACAATCAATTTGCATTAGCGATGTCTGTGTGCTGCAGAACAAGAGACTGAAACTTTTTTTAATGTGTATTCAGCAGTAGTCTCAAATAGTTTATCAGTTGAAAGAATTTGGCTAAGCTATAGTTCAAAATGTTAGTACAGCATAGCTTTTCAACAAGTGTCAAATAAAATATTTCTTGGTGAGAATTATTGTTAAAAGCACATGTTTTAATATCTATACTTGCCCCATTTGAAGCCTTCTCTACATCTTTAAATTTTCATTTATATTCTATGTATTCAAAAGAGACTTCTGAAAACAGCCATGAGACACATCCTCCAAGTTTTGATTTGGAGTTTGGTGACAAGAGAAGCCTTTGGATTTTCTTTGATCTTCCAATTTTTTCCATGACTCACACTGTGTGTTTCCAAGGATTGCTGAACTATTAAATATCTCATTGGTACTTTTACCCAGCTGCTCTGGATGATGAAAAGATTAAAGGCAAAACTGTCCTCTCAGATTATATCTCCAATTTACTAAACTCCGCATGTGGACATTGTCCAATGACATCCTGGTGAAACAGTACAATATTCGAAAAGATATATTTCGGAGACTTTTCAAAGGATAAATGTAGTTTAAAAGAATATGGTGTTTTGTTGCCCCCATTTCTTCAAGGCTTAGAACATAATCTGCCTTGGAAAACAGTCTTGTTGGTATTTTCTTTCAGTAGTATGTTGTAGTACAGTATAAATACGCCAAAGGCTAGATTTAGATGCAATGGGGAAACCATGGTTCCCTACCACATGTATAAACTCTGGAGATACAATGGCCCTTCTTCTTGAGCATCTGAGAGGAGGTGAGGGCATCGTTTTAAATTAAGTTTTGAACTTAGTCCCCATTCTCTATTACATTCGAACTTGGGAAATGTGATTTATTTCAAATTGCAGTTAAGGAAAAACAAACCAAAATTTAAATCATGGTTTACGATCCTGGCTTAACTGTGGTTTGAATTAGAGTTCCTAGAATTGCATGTAATCTGGAACAGCTTTATAGTAAAAGTTTCCCTGTCCCATGAAAGAGGAAGAGGGGGTGGAATCCACAGGGTTAACCCACCTATGAAACTGGTTGAGGTGGTTTCCTCAGAACACAGATTGACATTTGTTAAAATGTGGTCGGTGATTATAAGAAACATTGGCCTGGTTCAGACATAGTGGGAAATCTAAGGGGCTGTAATGCCAGGTAAGGGAGGGGCAGTATTTGGTGCATCACTTTGGGCACCGTAAGGTTTTGGGCCACCCCTGGGAGCCTGCGGCTCTCCAGGGCTCATTCACATAGCAGGAAAAGCTGGTTACCTATTTGTGAACCAGGCTAATATTCCTTTTTACAATAGATTCTTATCACCAAACACTTTTTAACAATGACTGTCTTCTGTTCATATTTCTGTGAGTTATAGGGAAAACATTAAGTCTCTAAATTGAATTATTTCTTATCTTATTTTGTTATGGATATACTTCTGTTCCACAGTTTCTGAGTTGTAAACATTGGCTCATGTTTTAAAGCTGCATTTTATTTACAGTGTAGCCTTATCTACCAACTGTTGCCTACCCCAGAAAAAAATATTCTTCATAAAATAATAAAACGTGCAGTTCTGTAACAGTTCATCTCAAAATAGTGCAGAAGTGTGTACATACAGATATGTTACTTCCGTTTGAATAATATTACAATATGTGTTGCTTGTTTTGTCACTGAAATAATGGAATTTAATTTCTTTCCTTATTTCAGTGTTTTCCTATAATTGAGAAGTCATAAATAATGTAACCATGAATATGATTCATCATGGCACTTGGAGGGGCTTCAAAGACCATTCAATCTGTGAATACTTATGAAAGTGAGACCAGTGCACTTTTTTGTGGATACAGGTTGCTTAATTAAACTTTTGTTCTTCAATTTTTCCCTTTATAGAATCAGTATCGATTTGAAGGAACAGGGTTTTCAACTATTCCTCAGCTAATAGAACATCATTACACAACAAAACAAGTAATTACCAAGAAGTCGGGAGTCGTTCTGCTGAATCCTGTTGTTAAGGTATGTGTGTGTATAAAATGCACACCATTGCACATTAGAAGAGGATACAAAATTCTGTATTTTACTTATTTAAAGAATGTTTACCCCGCCTTTCTCCCGATGAGGGCAATCAAGGCAGCTTACAATTAAAACATGTTAAAATACATACCGTATTTTTCGCTCCATAGGACGCATCGGACCATAGGACGCATGCATCCTATGGAGCAAAAAATAGGGGGAAAAAGGAAAAAAACAGGAAAGGGAAAGGAAAGGGGGGGAAAAAAGGAAAAAATACTTACTGGGGCTTCGGGGAGTTAATAATTACCTTGGAGTGAATACCCATGAACACCTAAGCTGTTTTTAGAGTCTTTTACATGTTGTGAGTTTTCTCTCCAAGGAGCCCAAGTTACTTGAATGTATTGTTGTTGCTCTCATGTAATGTTGGCACATCCCTTTGGTCATGTATATGGGCAGAACATGATTGACTTTGAAATCCTGCTACTCTTAATGCTTACATGCTTAATGCTTACTCTTAATGCTACATGCTGAAATCCTGCTACTCTTAATGCTTCCTCCAGGCATCTCAGGGGAGCCAGGAGGCAGGTTTTTTGGAGTCTGGTCTTTTGGAAAAGAAAAAGAGGGGAAAAAAGCCCCTGCCATCTATAGAATACATCCCCAACTGAATTCTGGCCATACACAGCATTAAATGTGCATGTATTTTTCAGAATTAAATCTAAATTTCAGCAATCCAAGGCTTTTAGTTTCCTCTTGGCCTTCTGGTCACCCCCCTCCCCCACCATAGCATTCTCCATTGGCACAAATGTCTCCTATTGCATGATGGGGGATAGGATTGGGCTGTAAGTTTCTTTTGGGTGAGAGAGTCCTGGAGACGGTCTTGTAGTAAGTTTTTTATAATATTTGCTCTACTTACAAATATGTGAGAAGAGTAAAAGTGGAGGCAAGAGATTTTCCTGCAAGGTGGTCTGCTGCAGTTCCCCAAAGAGAAATGGTCACCTAGTGATACATGCACCACCTTTGGTCAAAAACCAATGCTCTGCCTCACTGTCCTTAACATTTGCAGCTGCTGTTTTGCACACACAAGCTGCCAAGCACACATCTCAGGGCAAAATTACACGTTGCATTAAACACATAAATGTGCAGTTAGAGGCTTACTTTCGCTAGCATGTAGTGAACAAAAGGCTGTAGTTTACTTACTGGGGCTTTGGGGAGGCCTGCGCGACCCTCTGCAGGCCTCCCTGATCTTCATTTCGGCACAAATGGCTATTTTCGGCCATTTCCGGAAAACCGGAAATGGCTGAAAATAGCCATTTAGCGCCGAAATGAAGATCGGGAAGTGGCCGAAAATAGCCGTTTTTGGCCGAAATGAAGATCGGGGAGGCCTGCAGAGGGTCGCACAGGCCTCCTCGAAGCCCCGGTAAGTATTTTTCCCTTTCTTTTTTTGGATTCACTCCATAAGACGCAGGCTTTTCCCCCTAATTTTTTTTGGGGGGAAAGTGCGTCTTATGGAGCGAAAAATACGGTAATACAATACAATACAATAAACAATTAAAACAGGTATTTGAAACAATTAAAACAAACAAACCCAGTGGGTCACCTTATGATTGCATTTATTAAAAAGCCAGCCCACCATGTCAGCCATCAAACGCTAACCTGAATAAAAACGTATTGAGGCCCCGCCAAAAGGTCTCTAAGGAGGGAGCCGTTCTTAATTCCAGGGGGAGGGAATTCCATAGTTGGGGTGCCACTGCCGAGAAGGCCCTATTCCTCACCACCGTCCCCCTCACCTCCGTCAGTGGTGGCACGGTTAACAGTCCCCCCTGACAACCTCAGAGTACGGGTCAGATTACAAGGAAGGAGGCGGTCCCTCAAATACCCTGGTCCCGAACTGTAAAAGGCTTTAAAAGTCAAAACTAGCACTTTGAATTGTGCCTGGGAATGAACTGGCAGCCATTGTAGCCGCTGAAGCAATGGCCCGACCTGAGTTGAACCGACAAGCCCCGGCAACCACCCGGGCAGCCGCATTCTTTACTAGTTGCAGTTTCTGAACACTCTTATAGTTTTTTTTCTGTCTTGCTTCAGAATTCCTACAATTCTCAGTAGGAAGTTTTAGTATTTGTTGAAAGATTCTCTCCTAATTGGTCTGACAGATCTCTTAAGCATCCTTTCCTATGACTCGGTGACATTTTAACCATTGTGTTTGTTATTTCGATATATTTTATTTTAATATGGAGCTTTATTACCATTTCAGTGGCAGTGCTCTGGGAACTCAAGCTGCTTGATCTTATCACTTTGCTCTGAAATCTGGAAAGTCAGTGAACTGAGTGTGTAGGGTAAAAAAATTCTCTCCTCTATAGCCAGGTGACAGGTGCCAAATGTTGTTTTCAAAAAAGCTTTTCTTGGCCTTGCACAGTTTTTCTGCTTTAATTATTTTTATATGATTTGGCTTACTTGTGTGAAGAATTTAAAGGAACAGAAACCTGAACAGATTTGTTCCAAAACTTTAGTGAAATGTGACTTAAGTGTAGGGAAATATAATAATAATAAATATTAATAATCGGTATTTATATACCGCCTTTTCTTTGGTCATCTGATTTCTCCTTTTGACTTTAATTCAAAGGCGGATTACACAGGCAGGCTTTCTAAACCCCGAGGGGTTTTTACAATACAATATGTTCCAGTCTTTCATAGAATCCTTCATTCTAGATGGTTTCTTTCAAAGTTCAGCTTCTCACTGGCGTCCGTCTCATCACGCTTCAACCGGCAGGCAACCTTGACTCCCACTCAAGGTGCCAGCTGCAGCTTCTCTCCCTCACAGAGGCTCTGCAGCTTATCAGAGGTGTGCTGGCAGCTCTCCGACAGACTTCCGGCCATCCCGAACTGCTGTCCTTGAGCTCTTCGGGCGTATGAGACGGCCGCTCTACCAACTGAGCCAGACCTCTTGCCCAAATATAGGCACTATTTAGGTGAAAAACAATTATTTTCTGACACTCATAGATTTAATATGACATACAAACGCAACACAGTTTTGAACCAGTACAGACGTGAAGAAAAAGGTGAGATTTCAGCCTTGGATACTTCTCCAGGCGAAAATACAGAGAAACTGCTACACACTTGTACACATACCTTATGTGTCATAAAAAGTGGTATTTCTATTATATTTAGTAGGGGAAAGTAACCCTATTTATCTCATCACCATGTCTTTTCTTGTCTTGTAGTTCCAGTAGGAATAGCCAAGAAGCTACAATAGTGTTTATACCATTATGGGTTACCAAAGAAATCTCAGGCGTATTTAATTTTCAAAGTAGCTTGCTGCTTATGATGACATGTAATACATGGAGGGCTTCTTCTGTGTTGTATACCACACAATCTACATTTGATCACTTGCTTAATTCATATGACATCTTGACAAGAAACTTCTCCATTCATTCTCTTGGAGCAATAAAGCAATCTGACATTTTAATCTTGCTTTTATGCAAAATTATGTCCCTATAATAGCAACTCATTTAGTATGTGGAAGTGAAACAAGAAAGAACGCCATGAATTATGTTGTGTAGCAAACAAACAAAATTATCATTCAGCCTAGTAGCTAAATAAGAATTCACCTTCTCTTTTTTTTCTTGAAACAATTATAAGTATGCCAGAAAGAACTATCCCATGTTGTGTTCTTTATAGACCAGATCTGTATGCTAAGGATTTTTAATGACTGAAAAATAATAGGATCTGAATTAGTAGGGCAAAGGACATGAAAAAGATGTGCAAGTAATTAAAAAATTGAAAGAAAAACACCTTTCCCTGTATGTGTGTATTTATGTGAGTGTCACCACCACCAAATACTATAATTTGTTACCAATGCAGTAGTTCAGCTTAGGAACATAAACCACAAGTTTAAATAATGAAAAGTTTGTCGCAAGCACACTTAAGACATTTTGACTACTTTGACCGTACAATGTTGAGGGTATTAAGCTTACCCAGATATGTATTTCTAAATTACTTTAAGTACATAAGTGGTATTCATTTTGCTTACCTTTGATATGCACAAAACGTCTAGAAAAGCCAGCTATTAGGGGTGGTGGCAAGAAATAGGGCCTTCTCAGTAGTGGCACCGACCATATGGAATTCACTCCCTCTTAATTTATGAACTGCTCCCTCCTTAGAGGCCTTCTGGCAGGGGCCTGAAGACATTACTTTTTAAACAAGCCCTCTGAGCTGCTGCCTACCTAGTTGAACAATTTTATATGTTCGGCTGTCGCTTTAGAAGCTTGGTTGCTGTTGATTTTGTGTTTTATTGTTTTTTAGATTGTATTAATGTTTTAGGAGTTTTTAATGTTATATAACAGGGGTGGCCAAACTATGGCTCCTGAGCCACATTCAGCTCTTTGACATATAATATGTGGCTTTCGGAAATGTTTAGCTAAGCTCCTTTTTGTATCACAATTAATATAAAAGGTCAATAAGAAGTGTTCAAACTTTATAATTTGCCAGGTATAAACTGAGTCACCTGGATTAAAATGTAAGTTTAATGTTCATGGTGAATAAATATATTTAAAAATTTAAATACTTCTTAAATATTGCGGCTCTCAAACATCTGAAGTGTATTGTATGTGGCTCTTACATTAAGCAAGTTTGGCCACCGCTGTTACATAGTAATTGTTTTTCCAACTTCAGATGGAAAGTTGGATTTGTAAGGGACATAAAATCGAACAGGTTAGACAGATAAGATACCTTGGTGTTATCTTTCAGTATAACCATTCTTGGGTGGCTCATCGTAGGGCTATAGTTTATGCTGTCAAAGTATCATCTACAGCAGCAACTAGATTCTTTTTCAACCGGGGCAATAAATACGTACCAACTGCTGTGGAGGTATACAAAGCTAAAATCATTCCACAAGTTTTGTATGGTATCCCAGTGTTGGTATACCAATTTTGACCATTCTGTTGAAAGAATCCAAGCAATGTTCCTACGGAAAATCCTGGGGTTACCTACTTGTGTACTGTATTCAGTCCTATGTTTAGAAACTGGCCTTATTCGATTGAAGACCTTGATATGGTTGAGGTTGGTGAAATTCTGGCTTAGTCTTTATTATAATTGTAATCAAGATAGTTTGTTGTTCCAACTTTTTTCTGAACCTGTTCCACCTATTGGGGCAATAGATTTTCAATGGAAATTAAACTCCTTGGGCCTCGATGTGGAGAGGTTGGGTATGTTGAGCCAGGCGGCGGCCTACCGCAAAATTAAGGCCAGAATTCTAGATATTGAATATCAGGAGTTGCATAGTGTGGCACATACGACCTGTTCCCCACTACAATTTCACATTTCTTTCAGCTTTGGGAAGATGGCACCTTATATGTGTAATCTTAAGTGCCCTCAGTTGCGTAGAGCCCTTTCTTTAGCAAGGTGCAACGCTCTCCCGTCTGCTCTGTTGCTTGGCAGATACAGTGGATTCTCAGTTTCTGGGAGGTGTTGTCCTTGTGGAGTGGGATGTGTAGAAACATTATTACATATGTTTTTGTATTGCCCACTCCATGAGGCACCTCACAAGCTACATCTAGGCCCTATATTAATCAAGCTCCAGGGCTGGGCAGATCAGGAGGTAATACGTTACCTTTTATCGACAGAGATGGACGACGTAATGGAAAAATCGGCAGCCTTTGTTAATACAATTATTATAGCACGTAAAGCTGATAGTATTCCCTGTGATGTTTAAGCTGTAATTTTGTTGTCATGTGTTATGTAAGTGTTATATGTTATGTTTGTTTTTGTTCTGTTTTTATGCCAATAAAGGTTCCTATATCTATCTAAGTAATTGTTTTTATAGATCTATATATCTTTTGTAAGCAGCTTTGGGTCCCCCTATGGGGGAGAAAGGTATGATAGAAATTCTATTATTATTATATTATATTATATTATATTATATTATATTATATTATATTATATTATATTATATTATATTATTAATAGACTCTAAATGTACAACTTTCGCTGCTAGACATAATTCTTACAAGATTTGTTGAGAACATAATGGGAGCAAGTGAGGCTTTGTTTAATCTGTTAGGCTTACAGGAGGTTTGTTTTAACAGTCCTCTTTTGTATTAACATTGAACTAACATTAATTAGGCAGGGAGTTCCATCATGATGTAGCAACTGATCCTCGCTTCTTCTTCTCTGATCGCTCTAAGGTTTGTGTGCATAACTTTCCATTCTAATCATAAACATTGATCGTTGGAATCAGGAACGTCTATGTCCCCTGATCATTTTCAACCATTCATTCAAATACCCCCAAACTGAATGTTTGTCTTCATACTATGCTTCCTATCCTGGGCCACTTACCTGAGAGTAAGCCCCATTGACTATAATGAGACTTACTCCTGAGTAGACATGCATAGGATTGGGCTCGCAGTTATTAAGCTGAGAAGAAATGCAAGGAAATGGTTTTTGCTTAATAATAATAATAATAATAATTATTATTATTATTATTACTACTACTACTACTACTATTATTATTATTGTAGTAGTAGTAGTAGTAGTAGTAGTAGTAGTAGTAGTAGTAGTAGTAGTAGTAGTAGTAGTAGTAGTAGTAGTAGTAGTAGTAGTTATTATTATACTACAGTATTTATACAGGTATACTGCCTTTTCTTTGGTCATTGGATTTCTGCTCTGACTTTAATCCAAGGTGGTTTAAATGGGCAGGTTTTCTCAACCCCCCCAATGGGTGTTTTTTACAATCGTATATAAATGTTCAACCTTTCATGAACAATTACTTTCCAGATGGTATCCTTTACAGTCTGGCCTCTCCCTGTCCTTTGCCTCCCACGCTTGGCCGACGCCACTGGCTGCTCTTTATCTCTCCTCACAGAGGCTTTTTTCACAGCTTTTTGTCAGTGGCGTGTCTCGAACTCACCGTTCACCGATCTTCAGGCTTATGGGGCAGCAACTCTACCAGCTGAGCCAGACCTCCTGAGCCAGACCTCCTTAACTTCTCTTGTTTCCTCTATGAGTCACTATGGCTCATTATGAAGGGGTTCCTCCAGTTTAGGGTGTAGAGTGCATGAGTTATGTCTTCTTGAACTTGAGGAAACTGCCCATCAGTATGTTGTATGCATGCCAGTGTGGCACAGGCTGCAATCCTATCCACACTTACCTGGGAGTAAATCCCATTGACTATAATGGGACTTACTCCTGAGTAGACATGCATAGGATTGGGCTCACAGTTATTAAGCTGAGAAGAAACTTGTATCCTGTTGCATGTGATCTTTTGAAATTTTTTTTTTTTGCTTTCTAGCTTTACCTTACTGTTTCCCCATTTCTCTATCACTTCCTTCATTGTTTTTACTTACTGGTGATGGGCTGAGTTGAGGCACATCAGTTGAGATTGTCTCAGTCTTTGGTCATTTCCTGTGAGCTGTTCTTGTGAATCCCTACCGGTAATGACTCGGTGGATTCTGTCTCTTAGAATTGTTGGGAAAGCTCTTTGAACCAATGCTACTTGTTCCTCAAGCTGCTATTCCCCATAGACAGCATTTCTGTTGGCTGATCCTTCAGGTTGAAGTTGTCTCAAACTCCTATCACTAAGATATAACCTTCTCTTCTCAAAGCTCGTACAGAAAACATTGCATCCCAAAGTGGTCTCCGTTGGCCATGTCAGTCACGAAACTGTCTTGCAAGTCTTCTTTCCTAATGCAGAGGATAGGACAACATCCATTCTCTCTTTCTCAGCGGATCATATCAGATAGTTTAGGTCCTCCTAAACTTTAAGAGGTCATAGTATCTGTCAATATTATTATTATTAATAATAATAATAATGATAATAATATTTATATACCACTTTTCAACAAAACGTTCACAAAGCGGTTTACAGACAAAATCAAATGATTAAATGGCTACAGTTTCCCCAAGACTTCACAAATTCTCATACGGACAATCTTCCAGAGCTGGTGGCCCTTCCCCTTCATACCCATTTGATAAGAGCTCAAACCTCCTCAGTGGCAATGAGCTGAAGCAGCATTTCTCAAACTGTGCTCTGCGGAACCCTGGGTCTCCATGAGGCCCCTTTAGGGGTTCTGCGAGCACAGCGCCAAAAGACCTGCCAGCAGCTCTTACTTTTGATCTGGTTGAGGGGTGGGGTGGAAAGGAGCAGGTCTTGAAAACTCACAGAACCCCTTTCCTGCTCTCACCTTCTCTACAATCCATGCGGAGAGGGAAGGAGTGTTGTAAAAGAGGGCAGGCAGGATTTGCTGCCAGTTACATGAGTGTCAGGAAAAGCAAACGGTCTTGCCAGCAAGGAGAGGAGTGTGGCTCTTCCCTCTCAGAGCAGGAACCAATAAAACACTTCACTCATAAGCACCCGCAGAGCCCACCCCTGCGTTAGAAGTTGGAGAACTCTTGTTACAAATAAAACTTTTTTGTTTGTTCAAGAATGATGGAGATGCAAATGGAGCAAGGAAAGTATCTTTTACTTTATAGACAAATGCAATGAAAAGAACAGGAAAATTTGTAGACCTCTTATATCCAAAATCTTTGGTGCGTGTAGCTCTGCTTTGGAACTGGCTTCAAAGCCCTGAGCTTCATAATCTGATCTTGACAATAGCTTTACAAGTATGCTTTTTAAAAGAATGGGGCACTATTATACCCTATGCAGTTTTAATATAGGATGTAGAATAATGTTACGGAAACAATAGAGGAAGGAAAGTGGAGTGTTTTGCTTTGAATTTTCACTTGAAACTGCCTTCTTTTTAACCTGTCAAAGATACTGTTCTGTAATGGCCTTTGTTGTTAGCCTGATGCTGGGTTCCCATTGATCATAGAATATAGTTGAACAATTGGGCTCTTTGATTTGGAAACTTAAAATAAAATATATTGAGGCAAATTATTATGTTGGCTTCAAGAGACATTTCCAGGGTCTTTGAAAAGTATAGACTCACTTGCCTATGGAGTAAAAAGTGTTACACTTGTCAATTTTTTAAAAACTACATTTGCAATCATCTTTGTTTTATTTTTAATGGAACATTGTAGCAGAGGTGTGTTCAGATCCTGCTTTGTCCCCAGGATTCTGCCTGATGTGAGATTGGGAGTCGGTGTCAGACTTTGTGCTCTCTCGCCAATGGTGGAAGCTAACCAGTAAAGTCTTAATATGGATTTATTACACCATTAATTAATTATCCAGCCATTTACTACAGCTTGACAATGGTCAGCAGTTGGTTGCGTTGGCGCCAATTGATTGTCGCCTGCATTTGTCGTGTACATTTTCCACTTTATCAATCACCAATTCAACTTTTGTGTGGTTTCCTGTGCCAGGGAAGCATTGGCATGGTGCATCTAAGATCATAGTGTTATTCACGCTGTTTGCCTCACAAAATTGACATAAAGGCCTTGTAAGAATAAAAAGGCTTGAAACCTCAGTTACAATGTCTGTCCCGTGAGTTCCATGTATTCCACAGGCCTTCTGAGTCTGCTTACCCCCCCCCCCCCGCAACTGCCATTTTTGAAATGTGTGCTTTAAAGGTGATCCATAATGCAGCATGAAGTGCCTAGTAGTAGAGGGTTGGGGGAGATTAAAATCTCTAATACATGCAGATGAGATGTTTGCACCAAATTGGGTTACATGTATTTGAATCGCCATCATTGTGTTTTGAGTAACGTACGTGGATCTAATACAAATTCAGAGCTATTGCACCCAACTTTAGCTCTTCTAAAAAAGCTGTTTTAATCAGTTCAGTTTGTATACGCAGGCAATATTTTTCAATTGATCATAGATTGTTGAAGACCATCTTAAAATGTCCAAATGCCACCTGTTCCATACAGTAATCCCAGGGATGTTTGAGACCCTTTATAAAAGAATCATGTAACAAATTAAGACTATTCTTTAAGAGGACTCTCTTAAAACACCTTGAACATAAATCAGCAAACCATGGAGTATTTGTGGATTTTATTGTGCCTACTTGAGCCTCAGTGCATTTGCCGTTTGGTGGCCCACAGCCATTGTTTTTCAGATTCAGTTTTACTACTATATTAAGGGATATTGTTATAGTTATATAACTTTAATTTTACTGTCCATTACTTCCTAATGCCAGTACAGAGGGCGAGATACAATTTAGGCAATATTTGTCTCTTGATTATACTGAAAATGATATTCTCTGTGCTTCAGTAGTTTTGTTCTTTGTGAAAACTATTCTTTTCTGAATTGAAATATACCACACCTGTAATACGGAAAAGGATGTTTTGCTACATGTTGTTTGTATCCCAAATTCCCTTTAGCAAAAGCCCAAGGCATGTTACAGAATATCCATAGGATGAATGTAATCCCATATAAAATATGACATATACAAATTGTAGTCTAAAATATTGGAATAAGTTGCGTTGGGTGCCCTTCGGGGAGAAAGGTGGGATATAAATTGAATGAATTAATATATAAAACTTAATCAAGACCCAGGTATGCAGAGAACCAAATAAAGAATATTCAACCCAGAAAAACCTTCTAAACAAGCAAGCTTTTGCCTACCTTAGGGGGAGGGAGGCCTGTCATGGGGGGGTGGGGGGTGTCCTACAGTTGTGTTACTACCACCAAGAACATCCTGCCTTCTCACTTTCATAGATACCATCTTCTCACAGGCAGATAGACCTTGCAGTAGAGCCTCCCTTGTATTTCTCAGTGCTTTCGTAATGCTCCACTTTTCATTTCCTTGCTAAGTGATGATAGTTAGTTGGAAGGTCCGAATCATTATTTAATGTTGGAATGAATAGAAGTTTTTCTTTGTCGGCAGTGTGTTTCCAATGTGTACAGGTGGGCCCCCATATCCGCTGGGGATATGTTCCAGGCCCCTCCGTGGATACTTGAAACCGTGGATAAGAGCGAACACCCCCTCCATGGTTTCCTGAGTGGGCCCCCACCCTGCCTCCCCTGCAGGCAGGCATGCTTGCCCCCCCCAGCTCTTATTTTTCTTTCAGCAAACTTTGTTTCTTCCTTAAAACAAAGAAGCAGCCTCCATTGCAGGCAAGTAGAACGAGACTAAGTCCTAGAGAGGCTCTGCAAGGTTTCTGTTAACCTTGCAGAGCCTCTCTAGTACTTAGTCTCATTCTACTTGCCTGTAATAAGCAGCCAGAGGCTGTTTCTCCTGTTTCTTTAAGGAAGAAACGAAGCTTACTGGGAAAAAAGTAAAAGCCTAGGGGGGTCCCCACGATCCGTGGATAACTGAAACCGTGGATAGCAAATCAGTGGATATGGGGGCCCACCTGTATATCAAAACATTTAAAAATGTCCCTTTCTATTGTAGTTTGATTATAGAGGCAAACGTATTCTTATTTCCACTCTTGAAGTTTTGAAAAGATTTTACAGAGATGAGAGCAAGAGACTTGATTGTGGTGATAATGCATAACTGTTTCTACTGCAGTTTTCCCATTTCCAGGAATTATTATTCTGAGAATCAATGAAGTACCTTATTTTTTTATGAATCCTCCTTATCATAAGCGTTTTTATGAAGAAAATGTACTTTCTATCTACTTTTTTTCTGCATTTCATCTGAAAGACCTCCGACATGGAGCTTTATGATTCATGGAATTCATATGCACACTTAAAGATACTACCGTAGGTGGCATCAAAAATAGTTTCCCTAACAAGATCATTTCTCATTTCCACAGTAACAGAATGTATCAACAGGTACACATGTTATTCACCTTCATTTCTTTCTTTGCTTCAGCAAGTTTTGACAAATGATGTTTGAGTAACTACTTTTGATGAAAAATAGTGAGCTGTCATGGTTTTGATGTCCATAAAAAAGCATTAGTTGTAATTGTCTTCAATATTGAAAACGGAAGATTGACTTTGTCTTTTTTCAATCGTTTCTATCAGTTTTCCTCTTGGCCTATAGTAATTTATTTCCCTGCTACTTTTCAGAGGAAAGTGGAAGCAAATGCTTCTTCTTCTTCTTTTTAATGTATTTTTCTGCATCCATTTTTAAATTACCTTTTGTGATGGGAAAGGATAACATACTGGTTCTCTAACTAGAAAAAGAAGAGGCAATACATGCTGCCCTGTGATATTTTTCACCTTCTCCCTTTCCTTTCTGTTGAACAGGTACTATAACGTGAAGATATTGTTGAGAGGATAGAAATACAGTAAATGTTTGTTAGAAGGCAGTCTTCATGTTTCTATTTGTCACAAATCATTTGTGCTATTAAACATTTTTGAACTTATATTTGTTATCATGCCTCAAAATTCACAATATATTACAACATAATCTCAAAAGTGACTAATGCCAAAGAGTCAAGATGACCGACGCAGTAGCGACCCGCTGGGTCATAACAGTGGTGATGACATCATAGCTGTAGGACTTAATGAGTGAGTTTGAGTGTCCTTTGATTGTCAGGGTCCATGAAGTTGGGAAAGAAAGCTGCATGGAGAGATGGTGAAAGAGGAAGACAAGTGGTGCCTTGGTGTGTGTGTGTGTGTGTGTGTGTGTGTGAGAGAGAGAGAGAGAGAGAGAGAGAGAGGTGGAAGAATCTAGGTTGCAGAGAGTTGAGAGATTGACTGGAGCTGTTAGAAGCCTGGAATTCTCTTTGTTGTGCCTTAATCCTCTCTCGCCTCCATTGTTAGTCAAGGACCTTGTTGTTTAAGAGGCTCCAAAGAGCACCTGTGCCAGCTTTTCCCTTGTCTTGTTACATTGAGAGCAAGAAGGAGATTCTGCCCGATGAGTCAACAAGAAATTAAGAGACACTGCAGTGCTCTGGTTGCCTACATTTCTTGTGTTTGGGAACAGGGTAACATAGATGGGAAGGAAAGTAATGAAAGATTGACAAGCTGCCTACTGCTAAAACCTCTTGTGTTGCTACCCATAGTATTGTTGGCCAACCACACTCGTCTTCTCCCTTAACATTTCTTTAGTCTTTCAGTATATTTCATGCCTACATCCCCTGTTGAAATTTTCACACCCACTATCTGTTTGTCATCCCATACTGTCCCATCTTGCCCCTCTGCTTGTCTCTTTTTCCTCAATGACTGGTTGCTATATACAGTAATTGGCCTATGTTTCTCCACAACAAGAACTTGTCACAGACCAGATGGAGAAATCAATTGTCTGACTAGTGATGGGCCTCCATCAAGTAGGTGATTCCCTGTCAAGTAGGTGATGAGAGAAAGGTGACATGATGTAGTGCATGTTCTAAAACTCGTATTCCATTTTGGGGTCTTAATAATGCCTTTTGACTAAACTAAATATTTTAAAACAAATGCAACTACATTGATTTATGAGAGGGAAATGGTGAGACTGAAAGAAGAGTTTTGTATTTGGGGTATGTAGTTTTTCTGATACCATGTTATGGTTGAAGGGATGTTAGGAAAATGGATATACTCTCAAAAGGGAAAACTTATGCTATATGTTTGTGTACCTAAAATTGATCCATGCATATAAAATTTAAGTCTTTCATATACAGACATCCTATTCATGACAACTCATGGATAATGGAATTAATTTTTAGTCTATTTAAGTAGCATTCAGTTACTGATGGCTTAGGAAATGGCAGCAAATTTGCATACACGTCAAAAAAGATCTTTTTTTAAGCACCCATGAGAACACTACTGAGGAAGGAGATGAAATTTTGAATAATCCTTTGGCACTGAAATATTTGCTGGGCTGAAAGTTTTGACTGGAACTGATGTATAAAGCTTGTATAATAAAGCACTCTGATTGAAAGACCTGCAAAAGGAAGAAAAACATAGGTAGTGATTAATGCGCTAATATAAATAGTGGTAACACCCTCTGACAACTGATTTGATTGCAGTTTATGGTGCCATTTTGTTTAATTATTCCTCTGAAGGATTATACATCTGATATATTCTTCATAAACAAGTCTTTGAAATGTCACGTTGTCAGGGTTTTTTTTTAAGTAATTCACCGATGGCTTAAAACGTGGAAATATATGAAAATCCATTAGCTTTTATTTCAGTACGTTTTTGCTTGTTGCATTCTTTTTTAAATCTTACTTCTAGTCTAAGGTTAAATACTTGTAGGAAATGTTTCTTTTCAAGAAAATGGTGCTATTTCTCTTTCATGTTGGAGTTCCCTGTCAATGTGATGAAGCAACATGTAGTGACTGCTGTAAGGGATCATGTAATTGATGGCATCTTTCCTGTTATATCAGTGGAGAGCAGGGACAGTAGTAGCGGCCAATACTGTATACCCAAAAAGTCCTGTGTGACATTGGATTGAAGACTTATTTGTTGAGAAAGTGTGTGTGCACATGCATCGAAGAACTGACTATAAAAGAAATAATTCATATGAAACATGGTAGTTGTCTTCATACAAAAGATACATATCTATCTTTGTGCCCTCTGTGTGTCCCTGAATCTAACATCACCACACTGCAATCTAATTATCTGAGACTGAACTGGGGCGGCAAAAAGCGGGGTGTTAAGCTTCTGTTGTCAACTTGGCTCAGACAGTGAGAGCTATAAATTCTTTCCTATGTACACAGTGTTACAGTGAACAAACATGATCAAATGTAATATATGTATGTTGGAACTGTTACCACCGCCCATCTTTTAAGACCAACCTTAGAAATGCATGATGTAAACGGAGAGCATTGAAGCAATAGACTTTTTCAGCAAGTGTTGTGTGGCAATTCTAAACATCCTACAGGCAGAGGGTAGTCATGATAATGAATCCATAGAACATTGGAGTTGGAAGGTACCTTGGAGGTCACCTAGTCAAGCCCCCTATCAGTGTAGGTAACTGCTGCAGCATCCCTGATAGGTAGCTGTCCATTCTCTGCTTGAAAACCTTCAATGAAAAAAAGCCCACTATTGTATGAGGCAGACTGTTCAGTGCCCGACAACCCTTACAGTCAGGAAACTTTTCCTCATGTCTAATCTAAATCTACTTCCCTGTAGTTTCAACCGATTGGATCTAGTTCTGCCCTTGGGTGCCACAGAGAGCAAGTCTGCTCCCTCTTCCTGCCTTCCTTTTAGTCTTCTCTTCTCTAGGCTAAAGACACTAGCATCTCAATCCTATCCTCCCCCCACCACTGGTACAGTCGTGCCAAAAACAGGCACGCTATACCCAGCAGGGGGCTAGATCGGGAGGCTTCAGTAGGGATAAGCCTCCCACTCCACAATACATCTCCTTGGACCTGTGCTAGCAATTTCGCTAGCACAAGTTCAAGGAGAGAAAGGGGGTGGGGGAGGCTGCTGCTGGAGGGGATAGAATTGGACGCATGGCATCTCTGCCAGATCCACCCCCTCCCACAGCTTCCCCACTCCCATAACACCCTCCTCTTGCCGCTGCCTTACCTGCTCCGGCGGGTGATGGGAGAGCTGACAATGCACATGGGAAGGCTCTGGACTTCCTGCTGGCGTTCCAGCAGTGTGCTACTCAGCGTGCTTCCAGAAAGCTCTTTACAGCACTTTTGCAGCATTGACCTCCAGCGGAATGCGTGTTCCGCCAGCAGCGAGGTCCAGTAGAATTGGGCCGTAAGCTATTTTAATAGTTCCTCATAGCTCTTGGTTTCCAGACCCCTTGCCATCTTTGTTGCCCTTCTCATTCCTATCCCCTACTTTTCTTCCTTGAATACTTTAGTTCTTTTTAGAAGCACTCTGTGTGCGAAGCCCCAACTGTTGGATCATGAAAGAGAAACCACAGGCACACTTGCTTATCCCTAGCTGAATGAGGCACTGCATGATCAACTGGAAGGTTGGATGGTGTAGTGGTTTGGGAGTCGGACTTAGACCTGGAAGATCCAGGTTCAAATCCCCGCTCAGCCACAAAGCTTCCTGGGTGACCTTGGGCCAGTCACTATCTCTCAGCCCCAGCTACCTCACAGGGTTGTTGTGAGGACAAAAGGAGGGGAGGAAATATGTACACCACTCTGAGCTCCTTGGAGGAAGGGCGGTATAAAAATGTGAAAAATAAATAAAATAAATAAAAAATAAATAACTCTGCTTTTATGTATTTAATGTCCTTAACTCAGCTGGAGAATGGTTTTGATCTGTAAGCATAATAGTATTTTTTAAAGTTGTGTAATTTTGTATTCCTTTCTGATACTGTGCATTATTTGAATATTTATCTTCATTAACACTTGGATGATAGAGCACATGCTGCTGCTGCTGCTGATCAGTGTAGACTAGTGCTCTGTCTCAGTATAAGGTAGCTTCATATGAAGGGAATGGGGTAGAGCACAATGGTAGAATAATGTTATGCATACATAACCTCCAGGTTCTACCCCTGGCATCTCCAAGTAGAACTGGGAAAGACCTTAGCTGGAGAGTGACTCCTAGTCTGCCTTGAGGCAGCTTCCTTTGCATGGGGGAGGAGAAGTGTGTTGGTCATTGCCATGGATGCTAGTCATGCTAGCAGAATCTATCCATAGATACTGTTGCAGCAATGCTAGCTGCTGTCTTGGAAGCTAGTTTCTAATTTTCTCCAAGTACTGCTTTGAAGCACTAGAGAAACCTTCAAAATTGGTTTGACTAAAGTCCATAAGAGAAGAAATGAATTACCGGTACTGTCTACTGTGAGCAATGTTATCTCTGTAATGCCACCTTCCAGTCTCTCAAACATTGTCTGCATACCATCTTAGCTTGAAGACACTGGTCTAGTATTTCCTCCCGCTTATTCACATGCTTCTCTAGGCTACGTATATCACACCAGGAATCAACTCCATGCAGTTTTTCCACCCAAGAGTCTTCGGTTCTTTATCTCTTCTCATTAGAGAGCTTTATGCTCATTTCTTACCCAATGCCAACCACACCAAAAGTTAATTAGTCTTATTCCTCTTCCTTCCTGGTAGATACTGACTTTGAGACGAGAGGAAGGTGAATACACTAATGATAAATCCTCTCCAAAATATTTAATTAAAAGCAGATAGCCTCTCCTACGTGTAACATTTCTGATGAGATGATTGATGCAAAGTGGCATCTCTAAGCATTGTTCCCTTGGGATGGCTTGCTTGACGGTCTGTAAGCTTCTGAAGGTTGAGCAGGATAAGCTGGCATTGCATCTGAATTGTAGTCTGACATTTTGCTTTTGTCTAGGTTTAGAAGAAAAGGATCCATAGCCCCTTTTTTTTGATCCTTAAGAAATGGTATCTACAGGATACGCTGTGTATGTATTGATGTGCTGCTTTTTAGCTCTTGAATTAGAGGGAGAAGGTGGTGGGAGGATCTTTTAATGCAGGGCCAGCCCATCTGTTTGTCATCTTGGCTGCTCTAGTAGTCCACCTTTCCTTACCTTGCACTTCTGCTCTGTTCCCTTCATTCTTTTTGAATCCAGGGAATGAGAGGAGGAGAAACAGTGGAGGCAGCAGCTAGTGCGCCATTGGGTAAGGGGAGTGGTGTTTGGTGCACCAACTTGAAAAGATCTTGGGCTAGCCCTGCTTTAATGAGACCCACAAGCCATCTCCTGAACCTTCCCTATTTTTGCAAAATATGCCCCCCCATGTAGCTTTTAGAAAACAGTTGTTAAAAGGCCCATCAAAACATAGCTGCTGGCCATCTCCAGTAATTTGAGATTTGCTGCTCTTTCTTGTGCTCCAGGGCCACCAAGGAATGTGAAGGGAGCTTTTTGTTGGTTTACTCACTCTGTACTCAGCCTTTTGCTCTGGATCTAACCCTCAAGCTAGCTTGTAATACCTAAAATAACTATTTGCAAGTAGAACAAAATTGCTAAAAGGCAATAGGTCAGTGGTTCCCAAACTTACCTGGCTCATGACTCCCCGCAGCCTCTTCTTCCTGGCTCATGACTCCCCCGTTAGCTCCTCCTACCTGTTCTCTACCACCATCTTCGATTGGCCACCGCCATCTTCGATTTTGCGCAATCTCGCAAGATCCAAGATGGCGGCACCTAAATCTCATGAGAAATGGGCGCCACCATCTTGGATCTCGTGAAATCTCGGTGGCGGTGCCCAGGAGAACAGGTAGGAGGAGCTACCGGGGACATCTCACAACACCCCTGTGACTACTGTGACGCCCCAAGGCGTCGTGACACACAGTTTGGGAATCCCTGCAAGAGGTGATTAACAATCCAAATATCTCTTCTTAGGGCAGCATAACCATATCTGTTTCAGTGACAGCTATTCTGGTTCCTACACAGTCATATTTGTCCAAAGAAATAATAATCACCTATAGGGGATTGTGCAAATTAATCTTGATTAGCTTTATAATTTATGCTCTGATGGTAACCAACAAAACTCATCCATTGTTCTGATCTACCCAGGTATGCAGTTAGACTTTCACAGCAAATAAATAAATAAAAATGTTTCCTTGTGTTATATTAAAAATGTTTTCCAGAAATATACTGTATTCCATATGTGCTCTATTTAAAATACATCCTCAGTTTTTTATCTGTGTTTGAGTGTGTCCACCTGTTAGATATTTAGTGAAACAGCTGATGGCACTGCAGGGTAATACTGATCCATTTCCAAATATACCAACAAAAGAGATTTGTGCCAGTTGATAAAATATAGGTATATGTCCTAGAATAGCTAACAGCCACTGCAGTCATTTATTGTACTTTCTATAATATAATGTTTGCATCGCTGGTCATTTGTACAATGCTGCAATTGATGTTATTGCTTTATTATACTGCTGGCTATTGTTCGAGAGTGGTATGAGCTTGTATCAAATAGTTTTAATAGATGCTGATAATATAGCTGCTTCATCTATCTAATAAAAATAATAATTTTGTTCTAGTGTTCTATGTAAAATCATCCCATGGGTTTGTCAACATTAAGAAAAACCCCACAAACTTACTTTTCACTTACTTTAGTGAAAGCAAGAAAGAGAAATTTCATTCTGCAGGTTGTTAAAAGTCAGTAGATGTGTTCTGAGCCGTTATATACAGTATGCTGTATTTATACATGTAAAACTGCAGTTACATATGCATAACATCACACCAAAGCCTTATTCTTTGTTGCACAGTAATATATTTAACTCTTCCTTTATGACCTCTTATCTTGTTGGTTTTGAGTGGTCTGTCTGAAGCATCACTTTAGGTCTATTCCTCCTAGTTCATACATTTTATAGGCAATGCAGTTATTTGTGGACTAAACATCAGTGGATTTGTTTTCTGCTGCAGGATAAGAAATGGATTCTCAGTCATGAAGATGTCACACTGGGAGAATTACTTGGCAAAGTAAGTACTCAACTGATCTGAATGAAAGGAGAAAAAATTCTGGCTTCAGAGTTAAAAATGTACTAATGGCTATAAGAACCGTCTGCTGTCTTTCCTTTGGCACCCCAGTATCTAGCATTATTTTGTAACACCCCAGGAAAATGGATTGTGTTAATTTTCATCAAATATGGGTAAAAGCCAACCAAAGTTTAAAATGTTCAAGACTGATTGATCTTAACTTATAATTTTTTTTGTAAGCATTTTCCATTGTAATCGGTGTGCTTAGCTTGAAAAACTGATAAACACTGATGGAATTATGCCTTAAGTGTATTCTAATTGTAAAATTGCTGTGTTGGGTTGCGATGTTACAAAAATTATATTCTAAGTAACTTCCAGCAGTTAATATTTCTAGAATCATTTGTAAGCAATTAACTTTCCAGCTTCCTTAAAATTACTAGTTTTTCCATCTTTCCATGTTTCTCCATTGCCACCACTTATTTTAGATCCTTTGCCACTGTTATCACTGTGTTATGTTTTTTCTTTTTCTGGCAATACGAAGCCTACAAATGATTGAGACTTGGGGGCAGTCAGGTGTGTGTGTGTGTGTGTGTGTGTGTGTGTGTGTATCTTCCCCACTCATGTATAAGACTGTATCCATTTATTATTATTATTATTATTATTATTATTATTATTTACTGGAAAAGGAGCGCGTAGGTGAGGGCAACGAAACCCTCACCTGCCTTACCTTGCTGCTCTCTTAAGCGCATTTCTCCTCAACCCAGCCCACTTCCAGCGTTGGAGCTAGGCTAGGAGAAAAGTGCTTGAAGCAACAGATTAGAGCAGTGGTTCCCAAACTGGGAGGCACAGCGCCCAGCGGAGTCACAGAGTGCCACGGAATCCTCTCGGAAATCAGTGCAATGCCAATTGGCAGGCAACAACATAATGTGTTGGGGAGCCGCAGCCAATGGTCGCCAGTGGTCAAGCGAGCTACAGGTCGAAAAGGTTTGGGAAACACTGGAGTAGAGCAACATAAGGCAGAGGAGGACTTAATAGAGTAAGTAAACAATTACTAGCCCATCATGGGGAGAACCCATTGTGAGGATACAGACACAAATGTATGGGTGTATCAAAGCCACAACTTGATTCTTCATTGCAGCTTTCAGAGGCAAATGCAAACGGGCGTATATAAAGTCAGGAAACCCAAATGAACTGACACTCCACCTGTCAGTGTTATCCTCAGTCTGACTAAAGGGAATGGATTAAGGGAGGTGACTGGCTGGCCTATGCCAGTTTCCCAAACCGCCAAGAGTGAGGTCAGTGAGCCAACCTCCATGGCTGAGCTGGTCCCTGCACTGTAGCCCCCCTAAGAGGGCTCCTCCAGCTCCCTTCCCTGTCCTCCCTCCACATTGATTAGGAAGCCCACATTGCAGTGCCATGGGTGGCAGACAATTCTTGCTGCCCACCTGCCTGAGCAAGCAATACCAGCCTTGTCACTCTTTGTGCACCTCCCCCCCAGCTCAGACCCAAAGAAGCTCTGTGGGTGCAGCTGGGATGAATGCTTACCCATTTCCTCTGAAGTCCTAGCAAACTTGAATCCCTGAGCTAAAGGCATCTACTTGTAAATCCCCGTGGAAATTTGTTTCATGTCCACCCTGTTGCAAGTTGGTAGTACTTGTTGAAGACAGTGCATAGCTTGAATATAACTTACTCTGAACGACATTCCCTTTTATATCAAATTTTCCTGAAGAACAAAAGATCTCTATGTGGAGGTCTGCAGATTGTAGAACACAAAATGAATATCTGGACACACAGCCCCTGCCCCACAAGAACAAACATAAGTTGATGGGAGACATATTATGGTTCAAAGACAAAGATCCAGCCGTCTGAGTATAAAAATATAGATTAGTTAAGGTCTCAAGATTTTTGAATTGCTTTATAAACATGGTGCTGTTGCACAGAGGACTGTCAAATAATGTAGACCTGAAATGTGTCTCTCACCTTGACATTGGTAAAATTAATTGAATTAAAAATGAATCTCTGCAGATCCCAGTCATTCCAAAGAAAATTGCTGCTGTTTTTGTTTGTTACATAAAAGCTTATGCTTCATGTGTGCCGCTGCATGAGAGCAGTAAGCGTTACAAAGGAAGCATGAGTTCTCTTTGGCTTCAAAGGAAAAAAATGCCTGATTAAAGGTTGTTCTGACTCGCAGTTCTGTCTTTATATCTGAACTTGTGGACAGAATGGTACAGACTAGCTGGATAAAATAGAACATTATATTTTATTAATATTTTGTGTGACAAATATTAGCACAAAAAATATTAAGTATCCTGCCCACCCAGGTTTCTCCTTGTGTTGGACCAAACACGCTTGGTAAAAGCATATGCAAGCTCTAAAGTTATATGCAAGGGTAAATGTAACTTTTTTAAATACAGTATATTGGGCATGATCCTGCTTTTTGCCTGAAAGGCAGAGCATGCCATTGTCAGGAGGGGACATTGTCAGGCTCTTGTCACCAATGGAAACAGGAATGGGAAGGCTTTGCCTGTTTACTGAAAGCTGCAAGTTGATGGAGGTCTTGGGGAAGCCAGCCAGCACAGTCCCCAGCAAACATCTAGTCCAGTGTCATCTTTGCAAGGCACCCTCCCATTACCCATGGCCTCCACTAAGTGAAGGAATCCTCTCTTGTTTGTGTCTGTTCATATCGCAGGGTCACAGCAGTATACCACTCCCATGCTGACCGTGACCTTGGAGTGTTGACCTTGGAATGCAGGGCTAGGGTGGCTTGGATCCTCTGTACACCTTGGGCAAAAGTATTCTTAGCTTGAGAGCCTCAGTTTTTTAGATGGTTCGAGGTTGGCAGGGTGTCTGCTTTACTATGCCAGGCTTGGCAAAGCAGACACAGTGGGAAGACCTTTGGATGTACATTGTGCCTTTTAGGGACTGGATTGGGTCAGACATGCATGGATACTCGTAGCTGACTTCCAGCATGGTTGGATGGATGTGTGTGTTGTCTATGCCTAGGCGGGATTATTCCCACTGTTTCCAGTACAGTATTTTTAAAAATAATGTCTGCAGTCCAAAGAACGCTACATTCCATTGAAACAAATGGGATCAAAACACGTAACTGTAACCTTAAATCCCATTGATTTTGATACTAATTAGAGATGCCTAACTTTCTTGGGATAGTACTGGATAGATGCAGTAGGGAACCCTGTTCATGAACGTCCTGCTCTTTTGTTCTACATAAGCAAAATGCAAGAAGCATGCATGCCCAGCAGTTTTCCTTTGTAAGTTGCAAGCTGTTTCTCTCTTTTCCAAGACAGCAGGAGACCTCTGTGTGTGTAGGACTGGACATTTTCCAGTTTATTTCTGTATCGTGAAGAGATCTGGTGAATTTCCACTCATTAATTCAAGTTAACTATACACATGGAGATTATACATACTTGGGGCCTCTCTTGGCTGCCCCTTGACTATCACTGGGGAAATAGGAGTGGAAGGTTGCATGCTTCCTTCCTTGCCCATCTCACATAATTCACAATGCAGAGAAAAGGGAACAACCCATGTTTATATAAATGTGAGTTCTACTGATTTTTTTTTATTCACTTCTCAGGATGGGGGTTGGGGGATGAATGTACAAAAGAACAGGGTGAACAAGAAGAACAAGCTCTGCTGAGGGAGAGTCAGCATGGCTTCTGCAAGGGGAAGTCTTGCCTCACAAACCTGTTAGAATTTTTTGAAAAGGTCAACAGGCATGTGGATGGGAGCGAACCCGTGGATATTATATATCTGGATTTTCAGAAGGCGTTTGACACGGTCCCTCATGAAAGGCTCCTGCGAAAACTCCACAGTCAGGGAATAAGAGGGCAGGTCCTCTTGTGGATTAGGAACTGGTTGAAGACCAGGAAACAGCGAGTGGGAGTCAATGGGCAATTTTCACAATGGCAAGAGGTAAAAAGCGGTGTGCCCCAAGGATCGGTCTTGGGACTGGTGCTTTTCAACTTATTCATAAATGACCTGGAGTCGGGGATAGGCAGTGAGGTGGCCAAGTTTGCAGATGACACTAAACTTTTCCGGGTGGTGAAGACCAGCAGGGATTGTGAAGAGCTCCAGAAGGATCTCTCCAAACTGGGAGAATGGGCAGCAAAATGGCAGATGCGCTTCAATGTAAGTAAGTGCAAAGTGATGCACATTGGGGCAAGAAACCAAAATTTCACATATACGCTAATGGGTTCTGAGTTGTCTGTGACGGATCAAGAGAGAGATCTTGGGGTGCTGGTGGACAGGTCGATGAAAGTGTCGACCCAGTGTGCGGCGGCTGTGAAGAAGGCTAATTCCATGCTCAGGATCATTAAAAAAGGGATTGAGAATAAAACGGCCAATATCATTCTGCCTTTGTACAAATCAATGGTAAGGCCACATCTGGAGTATTGTGTCCAGTTCTGGTCACCACACCTCAAAAAGGATATAGTTGAATTGGAAAAGGTGCAGAAAAGAGCGACCAGAATGATTCGTGGGCTGGAGCACCTCCCTTATGAGGAAAGGCTACAGCGTCTGGGGCTTTTCAGCCTAGAAAAAAGGCGCCTGAGGGGGGACATGATTGAGACTTATAAAATTATGCATGGGATGGAGAGAGTGGATAGAGGGAAATTCTTCTCCCTCTCGCACACCACCAGAACCAGGGGACATGCACTAAAATTGAGTGGAGGGAGAGTTAGAACAGACAAAAGAAAATATTTCTTTACCCAGCGTGTAATTCATCTGTGGAACTCCTTGCCACAGGATGTGGTGATGGCATCTGGCCTAGATGCCTTTAAAAGGGGTTTGGACAGATTCATGGAGGAAAAGACCATCACAGGTTACAAGCCATAAGCAACCTCCTGGTTTTGGAGGTGGGGTTTCTCTGTGCCAGGTGCAAGGGAGTGTCAACGGGAAACAGGTTATCTTGTTGTCTTGTGTGCTCCCTGAGGCATCTGGTGGGGCCACTGTGTGACACAGGAAGCTGGACTAGATGGGCTTTTGGCCTGATCCAGCAGGGCTCTTCTTATGTTCTTACATTAACATATGAGCCTAAGCCTTGCTTACCCACCTTTCCTGGGAATATACAATCTTAGGAAGAAAATAACGTTTAATTACTTGTTACATTTATTTGCATAACTGTTCTGAAATTCTCCATTGCAAGCAGCAACTGAAATAATGCATAAATGTCAAGTCTAAAAAACAAAATAAACTATTAGTGAAAAAATAACCAATGTAAGATCACAGGGAGTCTTGTAACACTAAAGACCAAGCCATTTATTTTTTCAGTATAAGCTTTTGTGGGCTATCATTCTCTGTCTGATAAAATAGATTGCAGTCCATGAAGTGTGTGCCGAAATGTTTGATTGAAAATGCTACAATGCTTCGTTCGTTGCAGCAAAAATAACTGGCATGGCTACCCCTTTGGAGGCTGTCAACGTGTAAAACAACCAGCAGCAGAAACTAACTCAATAGTTTCTTATTATGCCAGCCTGTCAGAGAAACATTGAAATCGGCACTTGTGAGACATCATCAGAATGAGGGTCAGGAAGGTCTCGTATGGGAGCTGATGTCAGGGCCAGCTTTAAGCCAATTGGACCAATTGATCCCAATTGGGCCCTGCACTGGGGTAATCTACTCTTGTCAAATACACATGACAGCACATTGCAGTGTTATATTAAAATATGCTTAGATCCATTTGGTCCATTAATTCATGTGCACTTTTAGGTGTACGTTTTGATTGCTTTCCATTCTACCATAGAGAGATAAAGTCTGTAACTTTTATATCTCTTTAAGATTCTATAGACCTTGGCTGTGAACCTGGGCCCCGCCCAAAAAACGTTTCCAATTGGGCTCCTAAGGCCGGCTCTGGCTGACATCGAGTAGTGGCTAAGAGACCAAGCTGTGCATCGGGGCTTCTCTAGTTAAGATCTTGCCTCTGCTATGAACTCACTAGGTGACCTTAGGCAAAGCCACTCAGTCTCAGCTACAGTATCAGGATGTTAATGCTTTTCTTACAGGGTTGTTGTAAGGCTTGTATCACAATAATACACGACAAGTGCTTCATACCCTTGGGAAGCACTATACAAATGCTAGCTATGATTATTAAGCATGTAATGTTGCCATAAGTAGGCTTACCATCGTCCCGGAATCGAGTCTGGCTTCGGCCTAGAACGGGCCCAAGCCGCTCCCAAGGGTGCACTGTGGCTGCCCAATGGGCTTCCGGAACTTCCTGTCAATGACGCGACTGAAGCTGGAACCTCGTTGGGCAGCCGCAGTGCACACTTGGGAGCGGCTCAGGCCCGTTTTAGGCCGAAGCCAGGCTCGATTCCGGGACGATGGTAAGCCTAGCCATAAGGTGATGTGAGTGCTGCAGTAGAGAAGGCCCAGCTCCATACCTTCCTAGATTTCTCTTGAGTGAAAGAGGAGACTTAGAACAGAGTCTCTTCAGCAAATGATATATAGAGCATTGATATATGGAGGACGTTATCTCCAGTACATTCAGGTCTAAGACCCTCTATAAATTATATTGTTATACTACAGTATTTATGCAATGTTTGTGTGAGGTCACCAGAAATCTGCAAACACTTACTTCAATCTATTAGCATTGTTAATAACCTATCTATTAGTTGTATCTCTTCCTCTTACAACTTGTGTCTCTCTTGTGTTTTCTGCTTTCCATATTTAGTCTGTATTCATGTGCAGGTATGTGTGGTGATGATTTAATAGACTTTGTTTATTTCTTCAATGGAGCTTTTTCTGCATGTTCTTATTGACTTTTTTTATATCTCATGTCAGTCAAGAATTTGTACAGAGTTACACCAGAGATGGTGTTAAGATTTAGCCACATACATTGTTGCAGAAATATTTTTCCGTATTTTTCCGTATTTTTACCGTATTTTTCGCTCCATAAGACACACTTTCCCCCTCCCCCAAAATAGGGGGAAAGCATGCGTCTTATGGAGCGAAGGTTACAAAAAAAAAGTTAAAAGGTACTTACTGGGGCTTCGGGGAGGCCTTTGCGAGCCTCTGCAGGCCTCCCCGATCTTCTGTTCAGCGCTAAATGGCTCTTTTCAGCCATTTCCGGTTTTCGGAAAACCGGAAATGGCCGAAAAGAGCCATTTAGTGCCGAACAGAAGATCGGGGAGGCCTGCAGAGGCTCGCGAAGGCCTCCCAGAAGCCCCCACAGGCCTCCCAGAAGCCCAGGTAAGTTTAAAACTTTTTTCCCCATTTTTTGCTCCATAGGATGCATGCGTCCTATGGTGCAATGCATCCTATGGAGCGAAAAATACGGTAAATCTACCATCTTTTTGGCTTCAATTTCCTGTTGGTTTTGCTGCCTTGTAGTTGATTCATACGTTTTACTCCCAGGATCGTATTACTCTGGCATGGTAGTTAGTCACGTTATTCTCCTAGCTTGAGAGCAATATGACTGGGGCCATATGGAGGACCTCACGCTGCAACTCCTCCCTTCACCAATGTGAGCCTCATTTTTAATGCTGACAGGAGGAGGAGCTGTTCTGTGGGTTATTTCCACAAGGTCCAGGGCATCTCACAGGGCCAGCCTGCGATCTCCCAGTGCCTGAGGCAGCACAACTTTATTCAGTGGCACACTAGCCACTGCCCCCACTGTTGCTACAAAAGGAAGAGGGGCATAGAATGGAAAAGGAAACATGGAGGAGACATGAGTGGTTAGCTAGCGCGTCAGAGATGCTAGCCCTCCATGCCACACTTTCTCTTGCATTCCATTCCCTCTTCCTTTTTGAATCCCAGGGGAAGGAGAAGCAGCAGCCACTCCTGCTGGTCCATCTGAGGTGACCATCTCTGATTGCCTCATGAATAAGCTGGCCTTCGCTTCTCACAAATTCCCAGTGGAATTCCATGAGTATTGTGCCTAAGTCATGAAAAAGAAGAAACTAAAGTAACCTAAGGGACTGATGTCCATTTTCCTTGTGCTGTGAAGATTAAAGTGGTTTCATAGTGTGATTATATTAGTTTGGGTTCTATTATTTCTGCTCTCCTACCTAATTATTGTATATCCTGTGGCAAAGCTCATGAAAAACAGATTTAGCAAACTTCCTGAGAACCTTGAAAATCTAGTTATTTTTGAAAGTCTTATGTCTGCCTTACTGTAGGACCATTTAGACCCAGGTAATAAAGTGAAATGTGTATTTTAAAAGAAAATCCAGCTGAAGAGCAGTTGACAGCCGATCTGATGTCTCTTCGATGTCACTTCACCCCTCCAGCTATTCTGCAAAAGCTATATAATTGTCCAAGAAGTAAACCATGGAAATAACAGATGGCCAGTAACTCTTTTTCCATTCACTGTAGAGTATTATATTATTATGCAACCTCAATTTTATACTCTCCATATCTGGGGAAGATTTTCTGCCTTGGTTTTAATTGGTGACAGGTCCCCTTAGTGCCCCTGCCAAATTAGGTAGGTGTCACTTATGATAGAGAGAGAATTGTATAAGATTTTTGGTTCCTGTTGTTGTTTCCATTTAAGTACACTGAATATTTTACAGTAAAGTAGACCAATGACAGGCTTCTGCACCAAGCCTTGTCCTCAAAATAGAGAAGACCCAAGAGGGAGAATGAGGGGAGGGAGGAAAGGTTTGGGACCAGGTAAGGGAGGCTACATGCCTCTGATTTTCTTCCTAAAATAGGAAGTGCTTTCTTCTTTCCTGTGAAAAGACAGCTGACAGAGTCTAGCTCTACATTTCTTCCTCTGGGCTCACGGAAAGGAGGTTATGCTGTCCGTTCTTCACAGCTGATTACAAAGAAAGAAAAATAGTAGTAGATGAGGCAGGTCAGGACATAGGACGGAAGAGAAGCAGGCACATGCAAGAAGACTGGATTACTCAGGCATGTTTTTCCCATTCTTGTGGTGTAATGCCTTATGAAACTCTGCTGTATTGCATTGGTTGTTGTTGATGATTAGAGAGACAAGTAAGTATAAAAGCAAGGGTTGTGGTCCGATGACAGAATATTAAACAGTCATTAAGTAAAGGCAGCGTTGGACTAAAACCTTGGTCTTTGAGTTTGTGTTCTTTTCAAAAATGTTGAAATGGCATTTCTGTCCTCCTTTGTACGTGAAAAAGAGAGCATCTGTTTTGTCTTCTAACTTGTATGAACTTATACAAATATTGTTAATTGGCACAGTCACGCTTGTGATAGTTGTGATATTTTCTGCATTTTAAAATGTAATTAGGCTGAGGACATCGTGAATGTTTACTGACAGCTATAATATCTGCAATTTCAGGGTAATTTTGGAGAAGTGTATAAGGGAACATTAAAAGATAAAACTCCTGTTGCTGTAAAAACCTGCAAAGAAGACCTTCCTCAGGAACTGAAAATAAAATTTTTATCAGAGGCCAGGTGAGTGGTTAAACCTGAGATAAAATATATACTTGGGATTCATTAGATACTTAAATGTAGATATAGTCTTAAAATGGATTGGCTGAAACTACACAACGTATTTCAAATGAGTGGTGCTGATGTCACATGAACGTTGAAGACGCCCCCATCCCCCGG
Source organism: Plestiodon gilberti rubricaudatus (assembly GCA_026170595.1). Taxonomy (NCBI): domain Eukaryota; kingdom Metazoa; phylum Chordata; class Lepidosauria; order Squamata; family Scincidae; genus Plestiodon; species Plestiodon gilberti. The sequence continues at coordinate 48,616,321 of JANXHW010000002.1, forward strand.
TCATCTGAATCCTCTTGAGATCTCTTTAAAAGGAGTATATTGTATGAAGGCAGTCAACTATATCAAGGTGAAAGTAAGTATACATTGTAGTCCATATAGATTAGCATGCATGCACTAGACAATGCTTCAAGATAGATTTTCTTGCTGCTGAGAATAGCAGTTGCAATACAGCTGGAATGGGAACAGGAACATATGAAGTTGCCTTATCCTGTTAGAATATTGGTCTGCTAATTGGCAACTGCTCCCAGGGTTTCGACAGGGGTCTTTCCCAGACCTACCTGGACATTCCAGGGAATGAACCTGAGATCTGTTGCATACAAAACAGGTGGTCTCCCACTCAGCTACGGCAGTTCCCAGATCTTTTTTCCATCTTTAATGTTTTTAAAATGACAATATGTCTGCTCTGCCAAATTACATGAGGCATGCTCAGGTGCCAAAAGACACACTGAAGTTATGGTGCAGAGGTGCCACATGCACCCAAGCCCGTGGGAGCCAAGAAGGGACAGCTGTGCGCTGGCTTACCACTGTCTTGCCACAGCAAACCAACAAGGCAAAGACCCTTTCCTTTTCACCCAGGCATTGAGCCAGACATGATTAATCCTTGTTTATAGGCTGCTGCTCCTCCTACTTTCTGCAAAGACAAATCTCAATCTGAGTAGGGGCCTGCTGGGAGTAGAAGCCCTTGTAGAAGGCATGGGAGTGTCATGCTAGAGGGAGCAACCCAAGGGAGGGACTGTGCATCTCAGCCCTACTGGTTGTTGTAGTCTGTGCCCCAACAACTAGAAAGGAGCAAGAAGGAGCTAGACAGATCATCTGTGCATTGGCCTTCCAGATTCTGCAGAAATGAGGGTGGCAGAAGGCAGCACTGGAAAATGAGAGGTAAGATAGAGGTTGGTCTCAAACCCTGATGCTAGAAAGTAGCCATTTATTATCAGAAGATTGTTCACCTGATGATAAATGGTTTCTTTCTAGCACCGGCTTAAGACTTCCCTCTGCATTTTCTTCCCCAAGTTCTGCAACCACATGTTGTGCTAGTACTGGGAGGCAGGAGATAGTTCCACACCTGAGCTTCCTAGCCCTGTGCAATGAACTACGGTAATTGCATCATGGTTTTATTTGTTATGAATGAGAGTATCTGTTTGTAGAGCTTATCTTGAAAAAACAGTCTGTTGCAATGCTATGTTTCCTTGTTCACTTAAAATGGTGGGAGTCGCGGGTCATTGTAGCATTGGAGAATACCCAGATGCCCCATAATATGCTTGAACCATAGAAATTTCAAATTTGTGCCATTTGCGATTGTAAGCAGTTTTTAATTCTTGCAATCTTCCTTAATGCCGGAGTCCAGATTTTATTTATGGTTGATAGTTCCTGCTTACGATTCAGGACCTGCTTTCCGTGTTGGGCAATTGGCATTAAGGAAGATTGCAAGAATTAAAAAAAACGACTAGAGGCAGCATAGACAGGTTACCAGCGGTCAAATAGGTAATGACCTGGTTCCGGCGCTAATGAGCTCCCACTGAGGAAAAAGAAATGCGCACCAAAATTTCTTTAAACTCAAGCTTGATACTTGTACTCTTACCATCTTCTAGTTCATAGGTGGCCAACCCACGGCACGGGTGCCACTTAGTGGCACACCGAGCCTTTTGAAGTGGCACACACTGCCGTTCCTGTTCGAGTCAAGCGCTGAAGTACCTCTCTCTTTCTCGACCCCAGTGTGTCTTTCCAAGCCTGTGACACTAGAGGAGGTCTCTGCACCCCACTGCACCTTATTCTTCTTGCACTGTCACTGTGCTTTAAATATTTTCATTACCTTAGATTTATTTATTTATTTAAGTGGCACGCTCAAGATTATCTACACAAAATGTGGCACATGGCGTGCCATGGGTTGGCCACCACTGTTCTAGTTCGTTTGGAGGCTTTCTTCACGTCGATGATCATGGCTCATGAACGAAAACTCATGCGTTGTTAAAGTGTTTTTATTGCATTTTAAAAAGACTTTTGAAGTACTGTATTTTATTGCACTTAATTTGCATTTTGAGCAAGACTTTTCTGCTTCATATATTTTTTATTATTTGTAACAAACACAAATACATCAAATACATCAACAACAAAAAGACAACTATGACACAAAACAAACTTTTAAAAAGACTTCCACTTAATATTGTTATTATACTAACAATATTATAGTTTTCTATTAAATCAACTTTTCTCATTCTCCAAATCCACAAATATACAAGTCATTATTATCTAGGCTCTGCAGAAAGTCAATAAAAGGCTTCCACTCGGTCAAAAATCGGTCTGTTGTTTTATCTCTTACGAAGGATGTCAACTTTGCCATCTCTGCTAACTGTAACATCTTCATTATCCAGTCTTCTATTGATGGTATACAGGAGCACTTCCACTTCTGTGCATAAAGTAGTCTTGCAGCTGTTACCATATACAAAATCAAAGTACCATATCTCTTTTTAAACTGTTTATCCATCAAACCTAACAAAAACACCTCGGGTTTCCATTGTATATTAATCCTTAGAATTTTCTGGATTTGCGAATGGATTTGTATCCAAATTTTTTTAGCTGTTTTACACGTCCACCACATATGATAGAATGATCCTTCCTTCTGTTCACATTTCCAGCACATTCCTGATATGTTATACATTTTAGACAATTTTACAGGTGATAAATACCAGCGATACATCATCTTATAAAATTTTTCTTTAAGGTTAACATTCAACATAAATCTCAATCCTTTTGACCACATACCTATCCATTCATTTTAAACAAGACTTTTTTAAAGCTGTTTTGGTGTTTTTTAATGACATTTTGACCATATAGTGTTTTTATGGCCATAATCCTGTTGAAGATGCCTCTTTCTATGTACTGTATATTGTTGCTGATCTTAACAATTTTCGTTTTTTTTTTTTTACTGAAATTATATATAATGCGATCTACTGATGGTGATGAAATCTTTGCACCCTTTGCAGAATACTCAAGCAGTATGACCATCCGAATATTGTAAAGCTTATAGGAGTTTGCACTCAAAGGCAGCCCATTTACATTGTTATGGAGCTTGTTCCAGGTAATGTGCTTATTTACAATATATTTTAGTGCCCAGTTGTCTGTCCTCTTGTAACTTTGTTTTCATGCGCATACACTTTGTGCTGTTCATATGTATCCCTGTTTTTAAAAAATGCTATTTAAGGCTAGATAACACAGGAAAAACAGATCTAGCTATTTCAGAATCATAGGGTTCTTTTGGTTTTGCCAGCAGGTGGAGACAGTATCAAAGTGATACTTCTCATTGTAAATCTGTTAAGATCATGGGGATGTACATATTCCATTCTATATTTTCTATATTTAATACATATATTGAGCAAAAGAAGTCCATAATGGATTATACTATATCTATTAAATGAATAAAGAAATAGCAAGCAATATGTCACTCCCAGGTAAAAGGAACAGGAAGAATCTTGGTAACAACTAAGCGTAAAAGGTAAAAAGTTGCTTACAGATATTTTCCATATAGTGTTCTCTATGCATAAAAGTTAAATAGTTTAACTAGACTGACTTTGCAACATGGTTTTCATATTGTTGAGATACACACAAGTAGGGGGCAAAGTTGATGACTTTTCATCTGGTAATTATAAATGAAGCACATGTCCTTTCTGCAAACAACTCAGATTCATGCAGAGAAAGCTATAAAGATGTAGCTCTTACTAAGCCAAATATGGCTTTTCAAGATTCTTGCTTAAGGTTTTTTTTTTTGGGGGGGGGGAGGGAATCGATCAGACAAAGCACAGAAAATTTCAACTCACAAGATGAATATTTCTGGAATGTAAAAGTAGTGTTATAGTTATAACACAAGGTAAGTGTTTATGCAGTTTGGATGTTACCAACCTCTGGCTGGTAGAGGTAGACCTTAATGAATCTAAAATGCAGGAGCAGTCCACAGCTTTTTGTATTCCTGTGTCTCATCCTCTGGTGTAAATGGAACTGACAGTCTGGTGAAAAGATTCAAATAACTAATAGAAGTGTGGAGGGCAGTGTTGAGAGCTAACCACCTGTCATTTACGATTATTTATATTGTACTGTGCTGATGAACCTTCTGACACTGATTGGCTGAGCTGCTGTGGTGATGGAGGATGTGCTGTTGCTCAGGAAACTAAAGGGTTTGTAGTCCAGCTTCTGACAAGAGATAATTGTTGGTTTGAATGATTGCATCAGGGCATGCTTAGGCGTGGAAGAGATCCCAGGATGTAGGAAAGCTAAAGAATAGGGAGTATAGAGGCACGGAGGCTGAAGGAAGGATGTTAGTGTAAAGAACGGGAAAGGAAGAGCAAGTCAAAGGAAGGGTAGGTGGCTTGAAGAGAAAGGTAGCGAATTTGCAAGAAGGGAACTCTGAAGCTACTTCAGTCTAAGCAGTTTCTAAACTCCCCCCCATCATGTTTGCGGGGGGGACGGACGGACGGACAGCAGTGACTACGTTGCAGGGATCACTTGGCTGCCAAGAAAAATAACAGGATCTCTACTCACCTGGGGGGGTGCCTGGCCTTGAAAACAGGAAATGGGTCACAATCGTTCCACGGAGCTGTTTTGAGGCATGGGGAGGCCCACAGAAGGAGCTGTGGGCTTCTCACACCCTTCGGAGGTCCAGCATGACCCCCAGGTGAGTGTGGACCCCCTTATTTTTCTCAGCGGTGGTGCGATCCCAAGAGTGCCATTGCCTTCACCGCAAGTTGCCACTACCTTTAAGGGGTAGCAATCGATTCTTCCAGACTGGGCGTCGTGACGCCCCGGTTTGTGAACCACTAGTCTAGGGCTATATACTAAAGTTTAAATTCTTCACAATCACATTTGATGACTTTGGGTGATGACGTTGGTATCAGATTCCTAAAACAAATCTGGGAGGCAATTAGTTATAATAGCTATCCCATTAGCTATTTCCTCTTTCTGGTGTGAGACCTGGGTAGGGTGGGCTGTTTTGTTTTTCCAATCAAGGTGAACAGTAAATGTAGATTGGACAAGGCTATGGTGACTCAGAGGTTCACTTACTATGTTATAACCTAGCTTGGGAGGTCAAACACTTGACAATTAAGTTCAGCCAAATGAGAAGTGGTAAAGAGGTAGTGTGGTTGGAGACTGGCAAAAGTATCAAAACCAAGGAGTCGGACTTAGACCTGGAAGATCCAGGTTCAAATCCCCGCTCAGCCACGAAACTTCCTGGGTGACCTTGGGCCGGTCACTATCTCTCAGCCCCACCTACCTCACAGGGTTGTTGTGAGGACAAAAGGAGGGAAGGAACCATGTACACCACCCTGAGCTCCTTGGAGGAAGGGTGGTATAAAAATTTTGAAAAATAAATAAGAATGATTCGTGGGCTGGAGCACCTCCCTTATGAGTAAAGGCTACAGTGTTCGGGGCTTTTCAGTCTAGAAAAAAGGCGCCTGAGGGGGGACATGATTGAGACGTATAAAATTATGCATGGGATGGAGAGAATGGATAGAGGGAAATTCTTCTCCCTCTCGTACAACACCAGAACCAGGGGACATGCACTAAAATTGAGTGGAGGGAGAGTTAGAACAGATAAAAGAAAATATTTCTTTACCCAGCGTGTAATTCATCTGTGGAACTCCTTGCCACAGGCACCTGGCCTAGATGCCTTTAAAAGGGGTTTGAACAGATTCATGGAGGAAAAGACCATCACAGGTTACAAGCCATAAGCAACCTCCTGGTTTTAGAAGTAGGTTTTCTGTGCTAGGTGCAGAGGAGTGGCAGCAGGAAACAAATTATCTTGTTGGCTGTGTGCTCCTTGAGGCATCTGGTGGGGCCACTGTGTGATACAGGAAGCTGGACTAGATGGGCGTTTGGCCTGATCCAGCAGGGCTCTTCTTATGTTCTTATGTTAACATCAGTCCTCGAAGGCAGGCTTAAGGCTGATCTACACTGCACTGCGTCCGGCGCTTTGCGGAGATTTTTAGTCTTGTAGAGCATTTGCGCGCTCCCGATGCTACGGCGTGTACAATGCGTCAAAGATGGTTCCGACCATGTTTTGAGGGGTTGCTTCGCCGGACGCAATGCAGCCACCAATCGGATGAGAGGGGGGAAGGATAGTGCCAATCACAGCTGCGCTTACACAGGAAGGCAGGACAACAGGAGGGACAACAGGCAGGAAGATACTCCTCTGACCCACTCGGCGGAGGCAGGGGCAAGACGACTCCACGCCGGACGCAGTGCTGTGTAGATCCGGCCTTACAGGATCAGGATGGCAGTGGAGTGAACAGTTTTTATCAACTGTTCGTTATTGTTTTAAAATGTGACTTTTGTATGTATTTTCTTTTGTTGTAAGCCACCTTGAGTCCCTTTGGGGAGAAAGGCGAGATAAAAACACTATAAATAAATAAATAAAAAATTCAGTGGACCAAGACTGGGAACAGGGAGGACCAAGCAGGATTCTAGGTAGGAATCATGATTAGACATGAAACACAGCAATGTAGAAGCAAAAGCAGGGACAGAAACCTGCACTTTTATTCAGGAAGGCCGTGGCAAGGCTGGAATTGGAGAGAAAGTTGAGCAAAAAGTACCTAGCACTGAGAACCAGAAAGCAACAGCTACTGCCAAGAATGTAGCTGTTTCAACATGGAAAGGACAAGACCCTGACCTGAAAAAAGTTCAGATTTGCATTCTATTTAGCCCATGTGTCGTTAGCAAAGTGATGATCTGGCAGCCATGACTTCCTAGATAGATTCTTGATGGTAAGTCGGCAGTGGAACAGATTGCTGAGGGAGGTGATAGGTTACATGAAGATCTTCAAGCAGGCACCTTGTGGAGATGCTCTACAAGATTGGATTAGATGACCTTGTTGGTTTCTTCCGACTCTGATTCTATGATAGGTCTCCTACCACTCAATGTGAGTTCAGTTGTTCTATACTTAACGTCTAGGTTCATATGCTCATTTGCTAATTGCTCATATGCTCACAACTACCGGTAATTGTTTTTGTTTGGTGGTAGCTGCTCTCCCCCCACAGCTGCTCTTGTGGCTGGCACATCATCCCACTCTTTCTGTGCAAGTAAAGCTGCCATTTTGTTTACTGCTGTGACCATAAGTAGCAGTTGAGTGGTAGCAAATAAAATTGCAGTTTCTTCTCATGGTGAATGATTCAGATGTCTGAGCTGCAGTAGTAAGGAGATACCAGAAACAGAGCAATCATAGAAGGTCATAACGTTGTAGAGGAGGGTCCATGCAAGTTGGAGAACTCGCTGCAATTTCATGTTTTTATTTCCCTTTAATATGATGTGCTCAAAAAAGCACTAAATTTTTAAGGTGGTCGAGGCCAAAAAAGTTGCATGTTTTCCAATGGTGGAGAAGAGAGAATCCTATAACTGAAATATTTTAGAGTGCATATTTTGAAGTCTTTCCCCCCCCCATGGTGCTCATAGCTAGAAACATTTAACATCATTAAATTCTTAATATGTTGCTTTTAAATGTGTATGGTTTCCATAAGGTTTACTATAGATTATGTCTCTACTAAATCACTGGCTTGTTTTTAGTGTCGGCGCATAGCTATAAAATTCATGCCAGTATGCTTTTTATGACTTTAATATTTCAAAGCTTATTCCTTTTGATTTCATCCATCAAAATATTGCTGATGCAGCATTAGGCATACATTGTGGATACTATAATATGGTATTCCGCAGTATTTTATGTTTGGTTGCTCTAATGTTTCATTTGGTGCCTAATATTCCAAAACAAATGACGATGGACAGGTATAAGCTGACCACTTATTATCGCTGTGAATGCACATTAATCTTTCAAAATGGGAGCCAAGTCCTTTTAATTTGCACATTACACAAGTTCAGAGCCTGTTAACAGACTACATAAGAAATTGTATTGACATTTTTATCATTCTCTTCTGACTGATTATGCCACTACTTATTTTTTTCCATAGAGGACATAGTAACAAAGCTGACCCCCCCCCCCAAAAAAAACCCTCCACTTCATGAACTTCTTCCTCATACACAAAGCCAAGACTTACTGGAACCTTTCAGACAAATCACTTCTGCAATAAACAAGAAAAAGTAAAATGTCTGAAAAATGTCCAGAAAGCTGTATTTTAAATTTGGCCTTTTGAGACGATGCTTGTTGAGAGAGACCATGCACAGGCCAGCCGTGGACACTTAAAGTGCTCTAACAAGCATGAGGTACTCTCTTCCTCCCAATAGCTTACATTTTTCTCAACCATTCACGCTGAGGGAATGGGGAGCACTCCCCCTCTTTACCTCCATCTTTATTGCTGCAAAAATGAGAGTTGTCTGAGGCAGTTTCCCGAACAGTTGTGCTCAATTCCTCACCTCATGATGTTAGCCACCAGGATGTCGTTCAAGAAGCCTTCCTTGCCTCTTGTGCCCATCATTCTACTAACAGCTTGTAGCTCTTTTGGCCACTTGTAAAGTCTTCCTCCCCCCCCAGCCCCGAGCACTGTGAGATCATAGCACCTTAGCACACATAGACACATCTCCCTTCCCCCCCCCGCTGATGATTTCTGCTTTCCTAGACTCTTTGCTTCCCATTATCTGCTATATTTTGCACTTTTCCCTTTCTTCCTCACATGCCCATAACATTTGTACCTCATTTCAGATATGAGAAGCTGCCTTATCCCAAGTCAGACCATTGGTTCAGCTAGTATCAATCAATGTAGATCAGCAGTAGCTCTCCAGGGTTTCAGGCAGCAGTTGTTTCCTGATTTACTCGGCAAGGTGAAGGATGGTCTCTGGGACCTTCTGTGTGAAAAGCATGTGCTTTGCAGCTCCTCCCCAATCTCTTTGCTAGCCTTCACCATCCATACTTCAGTGCTTCGCTGTCCCTCCTCTTGTCTTTTGTGATATCACAGCAGTTCAAAGGAAAACTTCTCAGGGAAACTTGCTGGACCAATGAACAGCTACAGTATATGGCCTTAGACCAGTGGTTCCCAAACTGGGAGGCATGGCTCCTAGGGGATCCACGGATACCAACCAGGGGAGCTGCGGAGTGCCACCGAATTCTCTCGGAAAATGGTGCAATGCCAATTGGCAGGCATCAACATAATGTAATGGGGAGCCACGGCCAATGGTCACCTATCATCAAGGGAGCCGCAGGTCAAAAAAATTCCCCCCCAAAAAGTTTGGGAAACGCTGCCTTAGACTGAAGTTAAATGTTGTAGGTATATCTCTTTTTTTTCACTTATATATTTATATTTTATTAATATATTAAAACATAAAAACAATACATATTTCATAAAGTTAAAGCAAGCACGAAGCAATACATCCTACTAGCATACTATTCACTATTTTCTGCATATAATATCCAACTAAGCCAAAATAACACCCACATTCTATTCATTAAATCCGCATATCATCACATCGTTGTTCTCTCTCTCTTAAAAAATCAATAAATGGTTTCCAGTTATTCTCGAAAAGGTTAACTGACTTTTCCTTAATTAAAATTGTAAGTTCATCCATTTCAGTATAGTTCAAAACTTTCAGCCACCAATCCTCCAGCGAAGGTATCTCCGAATTCTTCCAATATTGTGCATATAAAATTCTTGCCGCAGCTATCATATATAAAAACAAAGTTTGAAATTTTTCGCCTACATGATCATCCCACATACCCAACAAAAAGGTTTCCGGTTTCATTTGAACCTTAATCTTTAAAATCAACTCAATCTGTTTATGAATCTGAGTCCAATACTTCTTTGCTTGGGGGCATGTCCACCACATATGGTAAAAAGTTCCTTCTTGCTTTTTACATTTCCAACAGCTATTCGTCATCTTCTCATACATTTTTGCTAATTTGCTTGGGGTTATATACCATCTATACATCATTTTATACATATTTTCTTTAATATTAACATTTAATGTAAATTTCAACTGCTTTAACCATAGTTGTTCCCATTGTTCCATTAAAATAACATGACCTACATTTTTCGCCCAATGAATCGTACATTCTTTAACCTGTTCTTCTTCTGTCTCGAACTTCAAAAGCAATTTATACATTTTTGAGGTTACCTTGTCTTCAGATTTTAATTGTACCTCCAGTATTGATTCTTCTACAAATCCATATGCCTTCTTGTCCACTTTAAATCTCTCCAAAATTTGAACATATACAAACCATTGGCAATTAAAGTCTTCTTCCATTAATTTTTCTCTTGACTTTATGGTAAGTCTCCTTGTGAAAAATTTAATAAATTCTTGTATAATAGTCCTTTCTCTTTTGGCACGGTGCTTCCACCAAAGTGTGTTTCATATGGTGCAACCCATAATGGTATTTTCTCATAAAACCTCATTTTATATCTGTTCCAAATTCTCCATAATGCATGTCTAACATAGTGGTTTTTAAATTCTAAATTTGCTTTCACTTTATCATACCACAAATACCCATGCCAACCAAATCTCAAGTCGGAGCCTTCTAACTCCAATAATCTTCTATTTTGTAAATACACCCACTCTTTCAACTATAAAAAAACAACATGCTGCATAATATACTTTCAAATCCAGTAGTCCTAATCCTCCTTTGCATCTTGAAGAATTGTGCATTTCTGGTGGAGGGAGGCTTGCCAAATAAATTTAGAAATGTCTTTCTGCCATTCTTTAAATGGTGCATCAGATATAATTACTGGTATCGTTTGAAATAAGAACATCATTTTTGGCAATACATTCATCTTAATCACCGATATCCTTCCTAGTAAAGAAAATTTCAATCTTTCCCATCTTAACAGATCTTTCTTAATTTCATTCCATACTTTAACATAATTATTTTGAAATAATGTACAATTCATACTCGTCAATACAATTCCCAAATATTTAACTTTTTTCCCACCTTAAATCCTGTTTTATTCATCAGTTTCAATTGATCTTGAATCTTCATATTTTTAGTCACTATTTTTGTCTTCTGTTTAACTTTAAATCCTGCAAGAGATCCAAATTCTTTTAATTTGCTCATCAACAACTCTATATCTTTTAATGGATTTTCCAGCATTAATACCAACTCATCTTCGAAGGCTCTTAACTTGAATGTTTCTTTCTTAATTTTCACACCATGTATTCTTTCATCTTGTCTAATATTTCTATTCAAAACTTCTAACACCAATATAAACAGCAATGGTGATAACGGACATCCTTGTCGCGTACCTTTTTGAATTTCAAATGTCTTAGTCAGCTCACCATTCACTAATACTCTTGCAGTTTGTGTCACATAAATTGAATTTATCCATTAATAAAAACTTTCCCCAAAGTCCATTTCTTGTAAAACTTCTAGTAAAAAAGACCAGTTCAAATTATCAAAAGCTTTTTCAGCATCTATAAATATTAATGCTAATTGCTTATCTATACGTTTGTCAAAATGTTCCAACATATCCACAACAATTCTTACATTCTCCCTCAAATGTCTTTTTGGTAGAAAACCACATTGATCTTCATGTATGAAGTTTTGCAACATCTTCTTCATTCTCTCCGCTAAAATTGATGTAAATAACTTATAATCATTACTAAGCAACGATATAGGTCTATAGTTCTTTATACTACTTGAATCTTGTCCTTCTTTTGGTATCAAAGTTATGTTCGCCTTTTTCCATGAATCTGGCATTCTTCTATTTTGTAAAATTTCATTCATCGTTCGTTGTAATGGAGTACTTATTACATCTTCTAAACTTTTATAAAATCTCCCAGTCAAACCATCTGGACCTGGTGCCTTATTCAGCTTAACTCTCTTTATCGCATCTGCCACTTCTCTAGGCATGATCCTTTCATTTAAAATTAATTTCTGATCTTCCAATACTTTTGGTAAATTTTGCTTTGCCAAATATTCCTTTATTTTTGCAGATTCTACATTCTGTCTTTTATATACATTTGTATAATAATTTACAATCAGTTTTTGTATATCTTCCTGTTCTGTACATATTTTATCTGTCTCTTGTAACTTAGAAATAATTCTTTTCTCTCTGTCTTTCCTCAGTTTGTAAGCTAAAAATTTTCCTGGTTTATTAGCATGTTCAAAATACCTTTGTTTCGCATACTTCATTTTCATTTCTATTTCTCTTGTTATCATCAGGGATAATTGAATCTGTAAAATTTTAATTTGTTGTAGTACTTTTTTTATCACCAGGTGTCATCCTCAACTCTTGTTCTTTCTTCTTCATCTCTTCTTCAATCTTTTGAAACTTAATTTGCCTCTTTAGTCCATTCTGCATTTTTTGTATAAAATATCCTCTTATAAAAGCTTTACTCGCATCCCAAACTATTCTTACCTCTGTTCCTTTATTCATATTTAACTCAAAAAAGTATTTTAATTTGCTTTTAGCTTCTATTATCTCTTCTTTCTGTAATAATAGTTCATTCAGTCTCCATCTATAAGTTTTAATTTTCTTCCTTATGGCCAGCGATATCGGATTATGATCTGAAATAGATTTTGCTAAAATCTCTGCTTTAGAAGTTCTAACAGCTATATCCTTTGACACCCAAAACATATCAATTCTTGAACTTGATCCATGTCTCTCTGAATAATGTGTGAACTCCTTAGAGTTCCCATTTTTCTGTCTCCATATGTCCAAAACCCCTAAAGTTTCCACCATTTCAAAAAATCTTTTAGGTTGTTTCCCTTGGTTATGCTTTTTCTTTTTCTGAGCTTTTATCACTCAACGGAGAGACCACTCCATTCCAGTCACCCAACAAGCAAAAACTACTATAAGAATAGTTTGCCAACAAATCCATCAAATATCTAAAAAATTACCCTTTTTGTTGATGTGGTGTATACACCCCCAATATTAATGTTTTTATGCCATCTAATGTTACTTCCACTGCCACCCCTCTTCCTTTATCATCTGAAAATATTAATTCCGGCTTCAAATGTTTTTTAACATATAAAACCACCCCATTCTTCTTTTTGATATTTGTTGAAAAAAATTCTTCTCCCAAACTTTTCTGGATCAAAAATTTTGTATCTCCCTTTTTTATATGAGTTTCTTGGAGGCATATCACATCCTGATTAAGTTTCTTCAAATAATGAAATACTCTTTTTCTTTTTTGCGGAGCATTAGCTCCATTAATATTCCATGTTAAAAATTTGTAATCCATCTTTACTGGTCACCGCTTGCAATTGCACCATCTGTCCCTTCTTCTTCTCCTCCTCCTTCCTGAACTCTTCCCAAAAACTCTTTTGCTTTCTGAATTGTATCCAATCTGTAGGTTTTTCCATGAAGTTTAACAATCACGCCTTCTAATTTTCCCCACCTAAAGGTAATCGTCTTTTTCTTCAGCACCTCCACCAGAAATGCATAATTTTTCCTTTTCTACAAAATTCTCAACGGGATCTCTTTTAGCACCATGATGTGCCTTCCTTCTACCTCAAGTCGTGATTTGGGATGTTGCTGGAGGACTTTATCTCTTGTTCGTTGTCTCACAAAATGCACCAAGACATCTCTTGGCACTTTCTTTACTGCAGCATATCTTGTATTAATTCTATAGGCGTTATCCAAATCCACATCTAGTTCCTCTTGATCTATTTGTAAAAATTCTGCCAGAATCTGTAACATTCTATTTCTTGTATCTTCTCCTTGCTGTTCTGGAATTGCACGAAACCGTAAGGAAGTCTGTTTCCTCTCTTGTTCAGCCAACGCCAACATATCTTGAATCTTACAACTCTCCATTTGAAGATTTATCACTTTATCTTCCTGGTATATCTCCTGTGCCCATGGATTCCATGTTTTGTGGAGTCTCAGTGACTGAAACTGAGGAATATCTTTTTATTTTTTTGGAGACACTCTGATTATCTAACAAGGAGAGTTTCCAAGAACCAGATATGTTAGTGAAGACACCCTTGTACAGCATCGCAGTGCTAGGTGGCTTGGAATTACTGTACTCAGTCACTGTTGAGCCCCTTCTTAAGACCTTCAAGCTCACAATACCAACTCAGAAGGCTTTTTCCCCTCTATCTTTCTTCCCTTCTGTCTGCGACAGACTGCTGCACAACCCAGCTGCTCTATAAAATGTCATTATGTTAATAGGAATAGCTTTGAGGTTCTCAACATGCAAAGGAGAGTGAGAAAAGTTCGTATTCAACCAGAATCCTGCAGTCATGTTGTTGGATTTCATTTTCGTGGTATTCTTTCTTGTTTATGCTGTAGACAAGTGAGAGCAAGAAACAGCAGGAAGTATATGTAGCTGGTGTAAAGAGATTCCCAGCAGCCTTTATTCTCTGTGCATTTGTGCTCTGCTACCTGTGGTGGAAATTGATTAGTGGCCATCCAACCCTCTAGATACTGAAGCTAATAGTCTAATATCTCTCAGCCACACACATGCCCACTGAATTAAGACTCTTGTCCGTGAAGATGTGAAAGTAGCTTTGTTTACCTTTTCAGTAAAAAGGTAAAGGTATCCCCTGACAATTAAGTCCAGTCGTGTCCGACTCAAGGGTGTGGTGCTCATCTCCATTTCAAAGCCGAAGAGCCAGCGTTGTCCGAAGACACCTCCGTGATCATGTGGCTGGCATGACTCTCCTTGCCACAGCGCGTAGCATGCGGCTGGAACACGGAGCGCTGTTTACCTTCCTGCAAGCGGTACCTATTTATCTACTCGCATTGACATGCTTTGGAACTGCTAGGTTGGCAGGAGCTGGCCAAGCAACGAGCGCTCACCCCGTCGCGGGAATCGAACTGCCGACCTTTCGATCGACAGCTTATGGTTCAGCGGTTTAACCCACTGCGCCACCCGCTGGCCTTACCTTTTCAGTAGTGAGGTGCAAAAAAAAAAACACGAATGGGTTTGACAGGCTAACTCTTGGCCTGCTGTCCTCATGAGCAAAGTTAATATCTGAGTTTAGTGAAGTTGCTGAATGTTTGGAGGTACAGAGTAAAGATCCTTCCCCCCCCCGAGAAAGATTTCAGATTTTGAAGAATTTATTAAAATACAATACTCCGGGGTTGATTTAATTCCCTATTCCTGTCTTAAAGTCATAGTTCACAGAACAAAATCAAGGGAGATGTTCCATTGGGTGACATTTCCCTACACGTTATACCAAAATCTACATCCCTATTAAGGGAATTTCTGATACACTTTATTGGGAGAGATAAAATATAGATGATTGTTGTTTTGACAGATGAATGGTACTAAGCATTGACTCGCTCTTTTTACCCTACAAAGTAAGTTGTCCTAGGATTTGGTGTTGACAATTTCACTGGAAATGTTCCTGCAATGTGTAATATTAAGGTATTGAATCTTGAATCTTTGAAACAATGAATCTTTTCTCATGCCCATGCGAACTCACTAGGTGCTGCTTGTCATGTAAAAAACAAAAATACCCATGTATTAAGTCAGAAGATGCAAATAGCTCTCCCCCCTCCCCCGACAGTATATAATTAAATCACCATTTCGGCACTCGGAGACTAGAGAGCTTCTGAAGTTCATATTTCAGTCTGAAAAGAAATGTGCAGTCCTGCTGAGGGAGATTTTTCTTTGTGCTCTGTCAAAGAAAACTACTGGTCAGGCAGTACATGAGGACTCTAGAGCATTTTAGCACATTATTTGTTTCAAATACAAGGTTATATATTATGGCTAGGCAGAGTAAAATTTCTTGAATCATTCTTCCATTTGTCAAGGTGTTTAAAAAGACACAACCCATCGAGCAGCTTGAAACAGAGGAAGCTTTCTTTGGAAAATGGGAAGTGTATCTGTGTCAGTATCAAGAATTGGTTGTTAAACTCCCTGTACGTAAACTACTGCGGATCACCCAGAGATCTAACAGTAGGATTCGATCTACTTTCTGTGCCCACCTCTGGCCTAGATCATATCCAACACCTTCCTCTGGTTATACGTTGCAGGGATGATCAGTAGTAACGGGCAAGCTATCTCTCAGGAACCCTTGCCTACTGTTACTGATCTTCTTATAGAGAAACCCTTAATCACACAAGGACCCCCAGGTTTCCACAAATGAAACGTGTAGTTATGCTGTGGGAAAATACATCTGTAAGTCACTCATGTGGGATTTGTAACCACGTGTTCACTGCAATCTTGTGCTTTCCTCGAAGCAAAAGCTATGCTAGTCTGTCCTCTAGTGCTGCCAATTATTCTTCATCAGACTTCCTGTGTCTGCATATATTCCAGCAACACTTGCCAGCCAAAAGGGGTGGGAGCTTCCCCCTGAGGGTTTGCCCTTCTGTGAGCAATCAATGTCCTGTTCTTACCCGTGACAGCAAGAGTCATGTGCTTTTTTTTTTCTATGCCAACGTGTCCAGGGTTTAGCTGCTTTGTACTAGAGCAAGCAGCCGCCCATTCCTTGGGGCTTCTGAGCAAGCCCCGAGTGAGCAGGACATTGATTGCTCTCAGCAGAGTTTAGGATTGTGCCCCAAGGATTGCGCTCCAAGCAGTTGACCCCCCACACACACACACCCATTCACACCCGCAAGCAGACAAAGATATTTCAATTTCATCCTCCTTCCGACTTGGGCTGTAATCCTATACAAATATTCCTAGGAGTAAGCCCCACTGAACACAATGGGATTTACTTCTGAGTAGGCATGCATTGGATGATCATGATAGGATCATCTCGCTGATGAGAGCTGACCTCCCTGGTTGGAATGTGGGGGAGGAGATGAAAGGAGAAGGAGGGGGAGCAAATGACGTTTGCAAAGCCATTGCAAAACTCACTTTATTGTGGTGTCACAACCCACCAGATGTTTGCACTGCGATTTTTGGGTGCTCACTAATTCGAACTCTACCCAAGAGTTTAAGAACTGGTGAGATATCACCATATAATGTTGTTGTTAAGAATATTTATGTACCATTTTTCAACAAGATTAACAGCGCAATCCGACTTAACTTTTGTGCCGGTTTAACCAGTGGCTCAGCGAGAACAGGAGGCCCCAGAACGGAAAAGGGATTCAAATACCCTCCAAAAGAGGAATTCAAAGGGGATTTGAATTCCTTTTCTGTTCTGGGGCCTTGCGTTCTCGTTGTGCCGCTAGTTAAACTGGCACAAAAGTTAAGTCGGATTGTGCTGTAAGAGTTGGAAAGAGGAGCTTGTATATTCCATGGCGAGAAACTCAAGGATATCTCACGAATAAGGAAACACATGTTGGTTTTGCATCCAGATGTGCTTGCTCTTTCATTGAGATGGCATCTTGGGATGCCTTTTTCAGTGTTTCTTAAACGGTGGGTCGGGACCCATTTGGTGGGTTGCGACCTGATTTCTGGTGGGTCTCAGGTGATGGAAAGATCAGATAAGTAATTGTCACAAGCCCTGAAGCTATTCAAAAATCAGATACGGTAGCTACTAATTGCCCTTCAAAGAGCTGAGCTCCTGCAGTTTGCAAGATAGCTGCTATTTACCCTGCAAGCAGCTGAGCTCTTTACTTGTAATATATCTATTTCTAGATCAAAAAGTCTCGTAAAGCTAGGTGGGTCCCGATAGAGCTGGGGTGCACAACTTGGCAGTAGGTAGGGGCCAAAATGAATAGACTAAACTTCTTCGGGGCCTCAGGTGTTGCAGGGGGCGTGGCAAGGAACCATAATATCACTTCCTCATGAGCCAGAAAATCTCCAGAAATGCAACATATTAAGTAAATATATATTTACTTACATTTATATTAGGTATTTGATTATTAAACATTAATCTGCTAATTAATTCATTTATCAATCCACTTATTCATAAAATTATAACTATTTTCCCTTTCATTCATCCCTAAATAAATTCAATTAGCTACAGTAATTGAGCTAAACAATAATTGAGCTAAAGTTTAGCTCTTTTGTTAAAGCTTTCTCTTTCCCTCCAACTTTTTGTCCCTCTCCTTTAACTGCATGAGCACGGGGCAGAGACCGGCTCATTTTATCGCTGTACATCAGTATTTTTCATGTGCAATTAAGAATCTTACAATTAAGAGTGTTTGGCAAGCGACTCTTACCCTAACAGTGACAAACTTCAATGCGCGGACGTTTAAGGAGGCTCACAATGGGAAAACTCCTCCAATGCTGCTCACGTTGGGGGCGGGCTCTTCCTCCCCGCCTTCCCCCCACCTCCTGTGTCCGCGCCGCTCTTACTGGTCGCCAGTCGAGTCACGCACCAACTCCTCGCCCCGCTCAGCTTTTTTTTTTAGTTGTTACACCTCCCCACCCCTTCCTCCCAACTAGACCTTGAATAACAAGAACACATCGAGATAGATCATCCCGGCGCCCAATGAGAAGAGGCTCGTGTGTTGCTCAGCAATGCGACAAGCCTGGAAGCCCCTTTCTAAAATGGCTCTCTTCGTCTTGGCATTGTCGTGCGCCTGCGCGAGCTTCGGCTTTGGAGCCGCGCGCTGGAAGCTTTGAAATCGCCCGAGGAGGCGCACGACGATGACAAGATGGAGAGAGTCGAGGGATCCCCATTTTCTTCGCGGGCCACCCAAAATCCTTTGGTGGTTCGCAAACGGCCCGCGGGCCGTAAGTTGTGCAGGCCTGCGATAGAGTGTCATTTTAAAAAGTGGGTCCCAGTGCTAAAATGTTTGAGAACCACTGCCTTTTCCATTACTAAAAGATATGTTTAATTCTCTTTCCTACAGTCCTTCCCTTGCACATTTTCATAGAACATACATTGGTGGAGACGTCTTTTAACTAGCCTGCAGCTTGAGGTCAACTTTGAGCCAATAACGTTTTTCAGCAGTAGTTAAGACTCTGCACGTTTATGGCTTAAGTTTACTATTTGTTTTAGCCATAGGCCATAACAGAAGCAACATACAATAAAAACCAAGACAAAAACAATATCAGCCACACAGAGTTTACTTCTAATACAACAAACCAAGATAAACATACTCAGTAATAATTGCAAAGGCATTTGAGCACATTTAATTAAGTTTAATAAAATTTTGATGTGAAAAGCATTACAGCAGTGTTTTTATAAAACTCTGATCTGTTAAAAGCTTACAGAAGACAATCCTAGAAAACTTTGAAGCAGTAACGAAGAATTTATTTCATTTCAGAGCAGGTAACTAGTTTACATTTTTAAGTCTAACCATCAAACATAACACCTAAAACTACATATATGGTTTCCAAGAGGACATTTGTAAAGTGGTGTGAGGTGGGATGCAGGTGAAAACTATCATTTTCTCTGCTGTAAGGTGATAACCATAATTGCGTATTTTGACATTTCCTGCCCCAAATAATGCATGTGGTTTGAACACTCAGGAGTGGTGTCGGGGGTCTGGTACTGGGCCAAGGACCTATGCCCTTCAAACGGTCCACTTGACCAAACTGACCTCTGAATACTGGTGCCCAGTGAATCATCAGGGTCAACAGAGGTGTCCTGAGATGTCTAGTGTAGTGCTTTGTCCCATGGTTCCAGAAACCTGGTGGTACCATTGCAAACACTGCTGTGTAAGCTACCCTACCCCCATAATGCTGAGGCTCAAGCATTCTTGAATGAATCTTGATTTTCAGGCAGCCTTGTCGCACTTGAATGATCTTGGAACTGAGGATACTTCTATGATGTGGTTCTGAAGAAAATATGAAAGTACTAAAACTGATCCCAAAGTTTTACCTTGAATTTTTTTTAGGGGGGGGGGGGAAATGGCTGCACAAAAATCCTCACACATACTTACTGCACTGTATTTTCAGAGTGTGATGACCCATTCACTTGAGAGGGTTAAATTTACAACTTGTGGTGAGATTCTAACTATACCTATCTTTATGAGCTACCCTATGACACAGCTGTTGTCATTATGTTGACCATTTGAATAGAGATGTGAAGTGTGCTAGATTAGAATATCCAATAGAGCAAACGTGCAGGCATTTATCTTATACTTCCGCAGGTAACTATTGAGTCTGCCATGAATTACAGAACAACTGACTTCCATTTCTTTTGTTGTCCTCATTAAGGCTGTAAAATTCCATTTGTTTCATACTAATACAAGAAAAAGATTGACTTGACTTGGCTGAAATGTGAAATTGCAGGGAAAAAATTGACTGATAACCCCATGTTTTATAGTTTTATTAATGCTGTCATTTCGTGAAAGTCACAAACATGCTTTAATCTTAATTAAATCAAGAATACAGAATACTGCAGTTCAAATGGGTTAATTCAGTACCAGTTTCTAGGGAGAATTTGTATACCTATAATGTTTGTTGCTGGTATTAAGTGACTGGTATTGATTTCTTAGCAACAGTGGTTTGTTCTCCCAAACTTGTGCTGGTGTTCTGGAGAGGGTTGTGTTTGTGTGAGTTTTTTTAGTGGCTTATTATGTCTTAGTCGATAAAATGTGTGGTGATATTAAAAAGCAAAGAACATCTCCAGCATGCATCCAGAGTAAATAGAATACACAAATTACTGTCCTGCATTGTTCTATTTTATAAAATCATTTAATTTTCTTTTAATATTTTCTAGTTAAAATGGCCTGAACAGGCAATGTTTCCCTAAAATCTGTAAACTTCACTGTGCTAGTTTACAATGTAACATTGATTTGGTGCGGGGGAGAGGGTGAGTGGGTGGGCTGTGTTTCGAACTCCCTTTATGTATACACAAACAGAATTTCACCAAATGGCAAATTGTATTAAGGGTTACATTGGGGATGGCAACGGATCAATATTAGGAGAATAAAAACACACTACTTTGAGGAAACCTTTTTTTTTTTCCTTCGCTTCCAGCATGTCTAGACTTCATTGTTTCGGGTGTGATGTGGCATGCAATTGACTGCTTATAATGGCCTGGGAAATAATCCTCAAATACTACTGCAACACATCCCCCTTCATTATTTTAAAAACCTGTATTGAAGTATTACTTAACTTTAAAAATGGATTTGTTGTTGTTGAATGTGGAGATGATGAAAAACATGGCGAATGTTTCAAGTTGCTTTGTCAGCTCCTTTCTCCCCACCAGAAAGATAGAACATTTGGAATGATTGGAAAAAAAACCCTTAATAGAAAGTTCAGTACACCCTGCAGGTTTTACGTAGGTTTTCTGTGCGAGAACTCTTAGTAATTGTAATAGTGCTGAGAAAGGCTTAGTCAATGTGATCGATTAATTCATTAGGTATAGATTAAAATATGGATTTTAATCTCACCTTACTTGGTGCTTCATCATAGGAACATACAAAGCTTCCTAGTACGGAGTCAGACTAGTAGTTGTTGGTCCTGCCTTTCTAGGATTTCGGGCTGAATTTTTCTCTGACCTGTCTGAAATGCAGAAGGTTGAACCTGGGACCTTCTGCATGAAAGGCACGTGCTCAACCACTGAGCTACAGGCCTTTCCCAACAGATATTCAACACATATGCTGTTGTTGATGCCAACCATAGCTTGGCTGTGTTTAGCGATGAACAGTACTAGTACTGGGTTGTTGGGGGCCCATGGGGCAAAGTCCCGCACTGGGTCCCCATGGCAGTGGTGTAACTAGACTGGAGCGGAGGCAAGTAGTTGCGCAAGACTCCGTTACACCGGAGTCAGTGGCCCCTCCCCCTTGCTGTTGGAGCCATTCCGGCAGCCTGCGTGTTGCTGCTGGTGCCAGAATGGCTCCAACAGCAAGGGGGAGGGGCCGCTGACTCCGGTGTAACGGAGTCTTGCAGAACTACTTGCCTCCGCTCCAGTCTAGTTTCACCTCTGCCCCATGGTGTCCTACCCACCCCTAATGACACATTGGACTCTACCACTGTCACCAGTACAGAGGTGGCCCAGTCAGGTGGGCCCCTAACTGGTGGCCAACCTGGTCCCGCCCCGGCACCACCCCTGGTGATGAGTAATTGGTACATTGGTTATTTATTCAGAATGTTTGTGGAGAAACTGTAATTTTTTTTTTACTTAACCAATTTACAATGCAGTCCTTTACATATATACGCAGAAGGAAATCCTATTTTGTTCAGTGGGACTAATGAAGCATAGAATTACAACCTTAATGATTTAAAGGTCAGAGCTGATCAAGTGAAAAAGTTTTAGTTTAACAGTATGTTTTTAAATCTGTCCTGTCCAGGATTCAGGCAAGAGTCCATTGAACCTAAGGTAGGTAGGTAGCAGATTAGGCTAGAGCTGCAAGACCTTGCTTAACCCCTAGCAGACAGTGTCTGGGGCACAGCTGAGTTCTTCTTTACTCCCTGGCTCTATCCTCTTTCTGAGGAATGTTGTGTTTTAAAGGGGTAAACCTCTAGGGTGGACCCTAGCTTCCTCCACTACCTGAACTCCTTCCTGGTATATTGTCTGCCATGGTGAGTAGACACTGGTGAATGCGAGGGCCCCAATACATAGAGGGCCAGCCTTTCAGGATATCAGACTCGGGGAAAGGGCCGCCACTCAGAGGTCGCCAACTCAAGAGGTTATTGACAGCTCATGCTCTATTAGAACTTAGGTCTTGTGCCTTTGCAGCTGGTGCTGTGAGTTAGCTCTTCTTCTTCTTTGTCATGACTGCCTCCTGTGGTCGGAGTCTTGATATAACTTAAACTGTGCTGATGTCATATACGTAGAGGTGGGTGGGGGTTTTTGGTGACCAACACAGAATGCTAAATAAAGCTAATTTTGACTCAAAACACTAAATAAAATTATTTTTACTGATAAGAAAAATCGAAAAACCCTCCATATAAGAAATAACACTAATTTCCTTACTTTTGAGTCATTCGTCAGACGTTTTCAGTGAGGGATCTTGCTTTAAACATGATAAAAACACGCAGACTAATGCTGTGCAGTGCATTCTGGGGTCCCTTAATGGAATGCTTTCTAACATGTACTCTACAAACTTAGTAATATATTGCACTTCACTTGCTTCACTGTAAGAAAAAAAATCGAAATAGAAAATATTTTAGGTTGGTAACCTGGGGTGCTCTGGATTTTTAAAATACTTTCTATTTAGTAGTTATCTTAAATACTACTGACTATATTGCACTTCAATTGCTGCAGTAAGAAAGTAATAGAAATAGAAAAATATTTTGAGTTGTTAAACTGGGATTCTCTGGTTTTGTTTTTTTTAAAAAATGCTTTGTAATTACCGTAGTACTTTAATACAACTTACTAATATATTGCACTTCGATTGCTGCAGTAAGAAAATTACAAAAAATATTTTCTTTAAAATATTTGAAAATAGACAATATTTTGGGATGTTAAACTGGGGTACTCTGGTTTTTTTAAAAATAATTTAAACCAAGTTTAACCAAGTTCTCACCTTTAAGGTCTCTGTTGAATGACTGTTCCTGTTGGAAAACCGGAAAAAATGTGTTTGACATATACTATGTTTTTTTTTTCCAAATAAAAACACATCATACCACTATTTGCGTTTTTAATCAAGAAATTTTGACAAAAAATACACCAAAAAACACACCTCTTCATATAGAAACTCCTTCCTGCCATATACTGTACATTCACCCATCTAAATGGAACTCATCTCTGGATAAAGAAAAATAATACTCAATGAGATGAATATTACTACATATGAATGTGAGTTAATTTGCAGGTGGCTGAAAAGGAATGTGTTTTCCATCAACATTTCCCATGTTGCATGATACTTTCAGTACCAATCCCACTGCCTGAAAGAGTAGAAAAGTATTGTGAATAAAACATATAGGATAGGCCAAATGCCTAGTATGATTTTCTTGCATATGTAGAAACTTGGTAAATACAATATAAAAAGGTAAAGGTGACCCCTGACAATTAAGTCCAGTCGTGTCCGACTCGAGGGTGTGGTGTTCATCCCCATTTCAAAGCCGAAGAGCCAGCGTTGTCCGAAGACGCCTCCGTGGTCATGTGGCTGGCATGACTCTCCTTGCTGCAGAGCGTAGCATGCGGCTGGAACATGGAGCGCTGTTTACCTTCCCGCAAGCGGTACTTATTTATCTACTCACATTAACATGCTTTGGAGCACCACTTCTCTGTATTTTGTTTCTGCAAATCAAAATCATTAGTTTTATCAATAGGTAGCTGTGGAACCCAGACGATTCAGTTCTTTCTTTACCACTTGGGGTTATTGGTGTGAAATTAGTTGTCTGGTTATTTTATGTCCCATGTTTTGTCGAATAATTGTAGTGGCAGAGGGAGACAGGGACCCCACAATATTGAGTTCTGGTTGCGGTAGATGTCATTAGTTTCCTATTATCAAGTTGGTTAGTTGTATTTCAAAAATATAGCTGCTTATTCCATATAAATAGGCTATTTCAAATTCTTACTGCTTGCCATTATACTGTAGATGATATTTTCACAACATGTCTCCCAAATAAATATAATAAGATGGCAATATAAAAAAATGTGTTTCAGAAGGAGGTAAAGAAATCATGCAGCTAAAGAGATGGACTGAAAGGGAAAGAGAAATCCTCTTAGCTTAGCTTTGAAGCATTTATGTGGTCTGGTCTTTATGAAGATGAATTGCTGGAACTTTTGCTACAAATGAAATAAACTTATGAATTTACCCGTGGAATAATCCCCTGTTTTTGTTAAAGGATAGGCAATTAAGTGTTAATTCATATCACAGTGATGAGAGTCATCAGAATGTAATAGGAATTGGCGTCATGTCTTGTACTCAACACTTTAGTGATGTAAATTACTCTCTTACCTCCCCTAAATCCAAATCCAAGTTTGATGGAATAAATAACATTTTGCAAATCATAACATATGCTCTGAAATTGTGTTTAAGAGACAAATACTTCAGTGAAACATTTTAGAAGGAGTACTAAGGAAAAAGATGTCTTTAAATATTGTGCTTCCTTACATTGCCTTCTGCGCCGATTCTATGAATAAAATGTGCAATTACTGTGCATCGTATAAAGTGCTTTTTTCCCTAGGGCACTATGCTGTGAACTAAAGGATACTCTGATGTGAAATGGAAAAGCAGCTTCAGTGTAGTGCAATATAGCAACATGCAATAAAGAGAGAGAAATATCCCTGCTCCATTAATTTCATGAATACAGCCTGGCAAATAACAAGTCACGGGGGGGGGGGTCACCCTTGCTCTGCTCTACCTTCCTGTGCCCCACCACAGCCCCATTTCTTCTCTGCTTTTTGGCCTTAACAGTTAAAACGACAGACGATCCTGTCAGCGATCTCCGGATTTCTCCAGCATGGCAAACAGGCAGAAATCATTTAAAATCCAAAGCTAGGACAAAGTGTAGCCCGACGTTTCGTTTCTCACATCCAGAAACATAATCATAGGACAGTCCAGAGACTGGTAGACTTGTCGTTTTAACTTGGCTGGACTTTGAATGCTGTTTACATGGCTTCTACACCCGTGATTCCTGTTTCGCTACAAATCGTTGCTGGCCATGAGAGCTTTTGTTCTAAAAAAAAGTTGGACTTGTCGTAAAAGGCTCCAAGTCTCGAGTCGAGTCTTTTACAATTGCCGAGTCGAGTCAGTGACGTGACTTGAGTCCGACTCAAGTCCGAGTCAATAGACTCAAGTCTACATCACTGTTGATCACCATTTCTTTCATGTACGCACGGCTCCCTTCCTCTCTAGGAACTAAGTTGAGTTTAAGGCACAGGGAAACAAAGAATCATGTTCCGAGCCTGATATGTCTGCAGCTAGTCCAATCTCTTAATTCCAGTTGGTGTCAGTACTAGCCAGCTCAACGTTCAGATCTGCTTCTAGAGCAAAGTAGTTTGCTGTTGGTGCTTTCCTAGGGGCACTTTTTCAATTGGTGCTCCTCTTATATTTAGCAGGGGGAGAGTAACTGCCCCCTTTCACCCCAGCACAATGTCTTTCTGGTGGCTGTTGCTGGTGTTCTTCTGCGCCGTTTTTAGATTGTGAGCCCTTTTGGGACAGAGAGCCATTTAATTTTGTCTGTAAACCGCTTTGTGAACATTTTGTTGAAAAGCGGTATATAAATACTGTTAATAATAATAGGGGCAGTTTTGTCCTAGCATGGATCTAAATAGTTTTCTTTCAGAAAACGTGACAGAAATGCAGCTTCTTTCTTCTTTCTTCTTCTTCTTCTTCTGAATTACTGAAAAATCTTCTCATATTTTCAACAATAACTAGGCAACAACTTTTTTCCCCTTCCATATATTGGCGTTTTTAAAGTATCTTGCTGATTACACTTTTCATACAGTTCACAGAGTTTGTGATGCTGACAGTGTAGGCAAAAGCTTGCAAATGTGTGGAAACCACTTTCCATCCTGTTTCATTGCAATTCACTTTCCTCTGTGTGCCTAAATGTTACAGGATAATTGTAATTTTTTATTTACTTGTAGATCTCTGTATAGGCACGCAGTAGTTGACGAGTGAAAATTGAGTGATTCCCAATTAATGTTAAAATGGCACACCCAAAAATAATTATTGCAAGTATAGTTAAAGAAATCTACATCGTACACTTTTGATAGTTAGCCATGTTCTTGTCCCAGGCTGAGGACAGATAAATGGTACAGAGAGAGTACTATGAGTCTACAGCATACTTTAACTTACCAGACAATCCTTGGTAACTTAAAATTCAGGGAAGAATGAAAGATTGTTCTGCCAGCCAGCCTCCTGGACTGTCAGTCAGCAGCAATTTGAAGAAAGGTGCCCAGCAATCTAGGTTGTGCTTAAAAAACAAATTGGCCTGGTAGAAAGTTACCCCGATTTCTGGGAGTAACTTAGACAGTGCAGAATTTAAGTTGCTTATTTTAACTGATAAGGCTTGACGTTGTCTAACTCAGTACTTCTCAAAGTATCGGCTGTGGTGGACTGGCAATTTTTTTTCCTAATGTGCCCATGTCTGCCTATCTGTGTGTGTGCATGCACATAGCACATCAGCTCTCACCTTGTCTCTCCCACTTCCCTTTTTCTTTTCCCACTGTCTTGTAACTTCTTGCGAGGGTTGGTGTGCATCCAAGTCCCATGGTAAACCTTGGGACACTTCATGGTTCTGATCTCTCCAGGAGCCAGAAGCCACACAGGAGCTACACTGTGGATCAGTAGCCAGTGCTGGTCCAAGGACCATAGTTTGAGTAGCACTGGTCTAGCGCTTGTAAACTTGGGTGTGGCATGCTAATAAAGGTGGGTGAAATGGACACTTCAAGCAGCGTATTTATGTGGGGCAGTGAGGGGGGCTACTGTGTGCCCACCTGTCACCTCAGATAGCCATTTTAGCTAGTCTCCTGTCTGTCCCCTTATTACATCTGCCATTACATCTTATTACATCTGCCATCTTCAGGTACCAAACTAATTTTGAAAAGCAGGAAGGGAAACTCAGATGTGTGTGGGGAGAACACACACTTCCACATTGTTCTTACTGCTTTTCATTATTAGCTTAGTTGCAGGCATCAGTGTGTGCGTGTGCAAACACACAAAAAAAAACAGAGTGGTGAATTGCTAGCCTAGAGTGGGTTAAGGGGGGGGTCACCCTAGACACAGCACTTGTGTCCCTGTTAACAGCCTAAGATTCGCTGGGGTGACCCTGCTCAGAATTTCACTTGCTTCAAGGTCTATTAGGGAACAGAGCAGAGTCCTTTGGGGTACTGTGTCTGTGGAACCTTTGCCTAATATGGCCATCTTGTGCCCATTTCTGGAGGCTTTTAGGTGCAGCTGTGAAAAACTCTTTTAGGCAGGATGTCCTGGAAGAATATTAATGGAGAGTTTCGTGGTATATTGTTCATGGTACATGAATACTTTTAGAAAATGTGGTGTGTATTTGTTTTAACCAGTGGTGTTTGAATTGTTAGATCCTTTGAAATGTAAGGAAGTGGGGTGTATAATGTGCTCAGTTAGTTACTCTCAAACCATTCAAATATCTCTATCTCTCTCTCACACACACACACGCACGCACGCGCGGATGGTCAGGTCATACTAGGTTTTTTGAGATCTCTGCTGATTTTGGAAGTCTTGTAACAAGACATCTCCTCTGACTTGTTTATACCCTTGAAATTTATCCTCTCTTAACTAGACACTATTTGTCGGAAAAGTGTTCTGTTTTAATTAAAACACTTGACTCCACTTTAAACTTGTAATATTCAACCCCTCCAGTGCTTTGCCCACCTTTTCTGAGAAATGTAATCTTCTCTGGTTCTCTGTTCCGGGGATTGTGCACTGTTTCTACATTGGAGCTCATTTTATTTTTAATGTCTGTTTTTATGAAAACAGACATTTTTACAGCAAACTGCATGTTCTGAGGAAAACATCTCTCTCAACAAGCCATAGTTCATTAGAAGTTAATCTCTAACCCTGTGGTTTCCTAAAGGGATTTGAAAGTAGTTTAACATAACAAGATTTGCATTTTATTCTTTCATTGTTCCTCCCAAAATATACTAGCTATTGTGGTGAGCAAATAAAATGACTTTCTACTGAAGAGCTCTTTAAAAGTGAAATAAACAACTTGATACATACCTCATTAGAAATACAATGCAAAAAAAAATATTTTAACTATATTTTGTAGCCATGATACAAAAGTCCATGTGAGACTAGGACTGTAGGTATCAACACATAGCTATGAACACATTCATTACAACACTAGCTATCAACACATACATTACTACACTGTCAACGCATAAATTTTTGTCATTCATATTTTTCTGCATGTGAATCATCCTGATATTCATGTATGTTTTGAAGCATAGTGTTCAACAAGATTGAAACACGGAAATGTTCTGACAAACTCAAAAAAAGTTGTAAATTGAATGCAGCATCATCGGGATTTCAGGTTATAAAATCAATTTTATAAAATGTCAAATTGTAAAATACTTCAGCAAAACAAGTAAAATCACATATGCGAGCAAACTGCTAAAATCCAATGTAAAAACACTAAAATCACCAGGCAAAGTACAATACTCTACAGTTTTGGAATGTTTTTATTGTACTTTGCCTGGTGATTTTAGTGTTTTTACATTGGATTTTAGCAGTTTGCTCACATATGTGATTTTACTTGTTTTGCTGAAGTATTTTACAATTTGACATTTTATAAAATTGATTTTATACCCTGAAATCCCGATGATGCTGCATTCAATTTACATTGCTGCTGGTTATAACAGTCTACGAACACTTCAAAAGAAGTTGCCATAATGAGCAGGTCTCCCTTTTACCTCCAATTACTCCTGAGATCTTCTGAGGAGTACATAGGGGCAGTGCAACCTGGAACACTGCCTTATGCTGTCTCAGGTCCACTATCTCTGTGCTACAAAACACACACACACACACACAAACACCAAACCCTTACCATGTTCTTCATGCACTGTTGTCAGACCTGGAAGTGCAGGACTTACAGTTTTATTTACAAGGACAGTTTGAACGATCATGCTGTCCCTATACATAAAACCAGAAGTCCAGCATGTCCTGTTTGACAATAGCACGAGAGGAACATGGTAAGGAGGGGAATGATTGCTTCTTGCTCAGTTGAATGGGAGGCAGATTATTGTGACTTGTGTCACCGGTGGGACAGAGGCAGTGGCAGCAGGCTCCGGGGGGGGGGGAAGGAACCCAAGTCCACCACCCCCTTGGACCCCTCGCAATTTGCTGATGATGCAACCCACATCAGGTGGCTTCATCGATGGGCCAGCAGTGGAAGCACATGCATCTCCCTCAGGCAGCATAGTGCCATACAGTTTTCAAACTCTCTCAGGGAGGAACATGTGTGTGTCCCCCCCCCATGGGAGGAAGCAGAGAAGGTTCTGGAAACCTTTACTTGAGGGTGCTGGGTACCATCAATCGCTTAAGCAGCAGGTTGTGACAGTACACCCTTCCTGGCACCCCCAGACCTGTTAAACTTCTCAGGGCATATCATACCAGGAAGTGCCTGAGTGGACCTATCAGGTACTGTACTTTTTCTTTCCAGTTCAGTGTTGCCTGAAGTTAAGTCCTGCAAGGGTTTCTCTGCAAATTCCTGTATTAAATAAATTGCTAGTTAGATATCATGGGGAGAAGGCCATGCAGAGAGTGCAAAACTAATAGTCGGCCTATGTTATCCGCAAGGTTCTGTTCCAGGGGCTCTGTGGATACCGCAAAATTGCAGGTGCTGTGGATGCCTTTTAAAAACGTTTTAAAAAGTAAGGAAATGGCCGTCCCTACCCTCACGCTCAGGTTTATGTACACGGTTTATTCCCTCCTCACAACAACCCTGTGATGTAGGTTAGGCTGAGAGATGGTGACTGGCCCAAGGTCACCCAGGAAGCTTCATGGCTGAGTGGGATTTTAACCTGGATCTTCCAGGTCTAAATCCAACACCAAAACCACTACACCATCCCGACTCTCAGGATAATGTTATAGGAGATAATGTTATGTGCCTTCACCATGCTTTGCTTTCCTCTTATGTCTAGAACTGACTCCCACAATGCCTCCTTGATGTCACTTTCTTTAGGTCCTTTAAATCCCTCCTCAAATCCTACCTTTCTCATGAAGCCTTTGGTCTAGTCCCATATTCCCTAGCCATATACTACACTGTAACTAAGCCTAAGTAAGTATGGGCTGAATCCTATGGGCTGAACTAAGTGAGACATCTTGAGTGGTGATGTTGAGGTTTGAGGAGAGGATTTAAAGGAGACTACAATGTGTGTAGTCTCAGAATCCCAAACAGTCTACAAATGTTGTCCTGTCAAGGTGTTTCCTCTGACCAGGCTTGCAGCTATTGAAACGGCACTAGTAAAATTTTCTGTAAATGCAATCTATGTAGCTATAACATAGTTATTTTCACGTCCGTTTTCTATGTATGTCATAATTATGCACTCAATCATGTAGGAAAGACTATTTTGAAAAAAATGAGCTATTTAGATAACTAATTATGTACTGAGTACTATTTACCTATTCTCGCTTTGTAAAGTGCCAGAATGCGTTAAGATTCCAGTAAAGTCCTCCAAGCTGTGATAGTACTATTAGCAGTGTAAGAAACAGAGGTTTCTACTATCTGGTAGGGACAAATCCGTGTCTGTGCGGAGTAGGGTGGGGCACTGTAAGAGGACGTGGTGGAGCAACTGTGACCGTTTGGCCCACGGTCCACTTGCTACAGTGTCACCTGCTGGCCTGCTCCCCCCCCATGCACATGCACCCTCTATCAGGGTCTGGATGGGCCAGTGGCAGGGATGACCAAGGGGGACTAGAGTGAAGACTTCATTGCTCCTGGGCCATTTAAAGGTGGTTTATACTGGGGGGGAGGAGCATAGGTGAGAGAACAATGTAGGAGTGATTTGTTTTCTGGAACACTTTAATTAAATAGCATGTGATTAATCCATCCACCTCTTGAGCCTCTAAAGAAGCCCCGATCCCTGGAAGACCGTAAAAAGCTTAGGAGTTGGCAATTAAGGTGCTAAACCCTCTCACAAACATTCCAGCTTAAATTTCAGGGCCAGGGAGTTGGAAGGGGGGTTGAGTGTGCTGTTAAAACACATCTTTTTAATGAACTCTTACTTCCTTGCTTATATAATGTGAAATATAAACAGGCACATCCAAAGTCGGGTCTGAAACATTTATCGTATGGAAATGTACCTCTTTAAAAAGTAAAGAAAAAAAGTTGGCATATGAAGAGTCACCTGAAAGAGTTTCAGTGAAATGAATCAAGTATGGCAGCTGTTGCTGTAATCTTAGCCTATGTATTTTGAGATATGAAAGGCTATACTGTCGTTGTTGCAATTGCTTGTTAGCAATGAGATATACTGTGAAGCAGATTGTTTAAGATAAAGCTCTATTAATCCATATATTGGATGATATTCATCTTTCTCCCACCATTTAATCTGAGTGAGCCTTTGGAAAAGAGCAGGATAATAATGCAAATAAATATCTCAGCCAGGATCTAAAGACCAAAGGAGTTGGCCCCACCTGGTGGGATTTCTAACTTTCCCCCTCTCGTTGAACAGCAGACACCCTGCCCTCTCATTCCCATGTCACAAATGGCTTTTCAAATTCCTTCAAAAAGGGTTTCCCGTGAGGACTGGCAGGCTGCTATTCACAAAACAAAAAAGCTCAATGCCCACTTAATCCTATGGAACTAGTTACCTGTATGTGGTTCTTTGAATCCTTGTCCCAATCATTATGCATTATTAAAACATCTTAGCTGCCGAGTTGTATTGTCATCACATTCATAGTTTTTAAATGGTCCAAGTACTGAATCTCTTGTGCTTTTCATTTCACCTTATGCTTTTCATCCCCTTTTCCAACCATAAATCAGGATTTATGCATGGGAGACGTGGGAGGTAGCATGCTATACAAATATACATCTGCCTATCATTTTGCAATATGCAATTTGCACCTTGTGGCAAAGTAATATTTAAGGCAGTTGAAGAAAGCTGTATATGGGTGCAAATATGATCTTTGCATTTTCTTTTTTTTATCCTAGCCTCTGACAAATTGGCTGAAAAGCACAGCTGAAAGTGTAATACCTCTTGTTCAGTCAGGCATCGCTAATGAGAGATAAATGGGAATATCATTGCTGTCATGTCTCATTGTCCATCTGTCTCTTTCTCTAGGAGGTGATTTCCTCTCCTTTTTAAGAAAGAAGAAGGATGAGCTAAAAACCAAACAGCTAGTGAAGTTTTCATTAGATGTTGCTGCAGGGATGGCGTATCTCGAATCCAAAAACTGTATACACAGGTGAGATCAAGCCTTAGTCATTTGAATACCTAGAGCAGTTGGTGAATATATAAATTGTAATATAAACGGATGGTTGAAAAGTAAAACAGACTATTTTTCAAAATGGTGTTTCTCTTAACAAATCTGTCGTTCTGAGGCATTGTATAAGCCTGCATGACTCAATTCAGACATCATACCAAACCATAATTTGTGGAAATGATAGTTCAGAAGCCAAACCATGATTTAAGTTTTCAGGTGTACAACAGGCAAACCATGGTTTCTTGCTGCTAGTCTACATCTTCTCAGGATTAGCTTCATAGGTTCAGTCCTGTCACCATGGCACAGCAGCTTTTAGAGGCTGAGTAATAACTATCATCTATGGTTTGTAAGTTCAGACACTGTGCCAAACTATACCTAGCAGGAATCCATGTGAAGCTATTTTTCAGATTCTAGTTTGGCCACTCATAAACCATAGATTGTCCAGTTCTTAACTATGGTTTAGCATGGTGTCTGAACTGAATCTGTAATTTGTATATTTAATTGTCAGATGGTTATGGAGGACAAGTTATGCTTCACATTGAACCACACACATTAGGAATATCATTTAAAGGGTGATAATGAATTGTGGATCAATTAATTAATCAGAGTTGAGGCACAACTGGAAGAGATATTGTGATTTGTTGTTTCTGTTGAGATGTGTGTGTCCCACATCAGAATATGGTCAATAATTTTACTCAACCAGTTTTCCTGCCAAGAGACTGCCTCTGTTTCTTTGTTTTTTTTATTCCTATTATACCACAAAGTTCTGGAATAATTGAATTTTAGCAAAACTGAAAGTTTCCCTTTATTTGCTATATATTTCTCATTTGATGTTTGGCATACATTCAAGAATTTAGAAAGATCAACATTATTCTTACGTTTTACTCAGGAAAAAAAGGGGAAACCTTTTTTGTTGTTGTTACCTTTACCAATATCTCAAACCAGTCCTCAGTTTTACAAAAGCTTCCTTACTTTGTCACGTTGAATCTAAGAATTGCTTGCTTCAGGCGTCTAAGGGAGTGGTCATTTATATGTCTGCATGCATGATATCCTTGCAGCTTTACTCAACTGTAAAGCTTCTGTATTCTAAATTTCCGTATTGCTGGATGTTACGAAAAAGAATAACAATACAGACAAGAGCCGTTTCACATTGCTATTTTTTTTCCATGCATTTGTGTATGCAGATACATAGCATTGTGAAGAATAATTATTCTTAATTATAAAATTACCGGTAGTCTGAAAAAGGCTGCAGAAGCAATAGGCCAGTAGCCACATCCACAATTTTTGGATGAAATGCAACCATGAAAGCATATGAAGCTGCTTTCAACAGAGTCAGATCCATTGGTCCAGGGAGAGTCCATGGCGCACGGTAGAGCATCTCTCGGATTTGCATACTGAAGGTCCCAGATTCAATCACCAGGTAAGACAGAGAACAATTCCTCTGCAAAAAATGGAGAGTCACTGCCAATCAGCGTATTCTATACTGAGCTCGATGGATCTAGTTTGACTTGGTATAAGGCTTGTGTTCTTTTGCTGCCGCAGATACCTAGACAGTATAGGTATTGCACTTCTCCTCTGGGTATTGTGTTAAGAACATAAGAACATAAGAAGAGCCCTGCTGGATCAGGCCAAAAGCCCATCTAGTCCAGCTTCCTGTGTCACACAGTGGCCCCACCAGATGCCTCAGGGAGCACAAGACAACAAGATAACCTGTTTCCCGTTGACACTCCCTTGCACCTGGCACAGAGAAAACCCACTTCTAAAACCAGGAGGTTGCTTATGGCTTGTAACTTGTGATGGTCTTTTCCTCCATGAATCTGTCCAAACCCCTTTTAAAGGCATCTAGGCCAGATGCCATCACCACATCCTGTGGCAAGGAGTTCCACAGATGAATTACACGCTGGGTAAAGAAATATTTTCTTTTGTCTGTTTTAATACTCCCTCCACTCAATTTTAGTACATGTCCCCTGGTTCTGGTGTTGCGAGAGGGAGAAGAATTTCCCTCTATCCACTCTCTCCATCCCATGCATAATTTTATGTCTCAATCATGTCCCCCCTCAGGCGCCTTTTTTCTAGGCTGAAAAGCCCCAGACGCTGTAGCCTTTCCTCACAAGGGAGGTGCTCCAGCCCACGAATCATTTTGGTCGCTCTTTTCTGCACCTTTTCCAATTCAACTATATCCTTTTTGAGGTGTGGTGACCAGAACTGGACACAATACTCCAGATGTGGCCAGTTCTGAGCACCATAGTTAAAGAAGCATGTTTGCATATTGGAATGCATTCAGATAATATACATTTTTATTCATAAAAAAAGAAAATCTTAGATCTATAGAAGGCATGTTCGTGTAATTTAGACCACCAGCAGGGTTACAAAGATGTTGGCAGCTTTTTAGTGGAGCATTTCAAGTGTATTGAAGGCAACTGTGAATATCCTACTGCAGCTGAAGAGTAAAATAGCAATGTATGGTTGCGAGAGTTGGACCATAAGGAAGGCTGAGCGCCGAAGAATAGATGCTTTCGAACTGTGGTGCTGGAGAAGACTCCTGAGAGTCTCTTGGACTGCTAGGAGATCAAATCAGTCAATCCTAAATGAAATCAACCCTGACTGTTCCCTGGAAGGACAGGTACTGAGGCTGAAACTCAAATATTTTGGCCACCTAATGTGAAGAGAGGACTCTCTGGAGAAGACTCTGATGCTGGGAAAGATTGAAGGCAAAAGGAGAAGGGGAAGGCAAAGGAGAGATGGTTAGACAGCATCACCGATGCAACGACCATGAAAATGAGCGAACTCAGGAAGATAGTGGAGGACAGGAAGGCCTGGCGGGATATGGTTCATGGGATCACGAAGGGTCGGACACGACTTAACGACTGAACAACAACAACAACAAAGCCACTATGCTACACCAGCTCTTTGAGGCTGCAATCCTAGGCACACTTTCCTAGGAATAAACCCTATTGAACACAGTGGGACTTGGGAGTCATGTTCCCAATCTGTGGTCTGCGTACCACTGGTGGTCTGTGGACTGCCAGTGGCCAAGATGGCGGCCACCTTCTCGGCCGCGTGGCACCATGTCCAAACCCAAAAAGCGGTACTCTGCTGAGTTCAAGCGTGTGGGCTGCAAGCACCAGGGATGGCCCTCCTGCCTCCCCTGCATCTTACCTCGCCTTTTCTGGCCTTTTTGGAGCTCTGGCCGGCCACGAACCCAGAAGAAAGTGCCTATGATGTCATCAGCACTTATCAGCACTTTCTTCTGGTGGCACATGGCCAGCTGGAAGCCCGCGTACGTGGTACGCAGACTGAAAAGGTTGGAAAACGTTGATATATAGGATTGCAGTGTAAAAGATTAAGTTGCAAATCTCATCATCGCTGCCATGAACTAAGGCAAGCCACTCCCTCTCAGCCCTCCCAACGGCAGTATGGGGCTAATAGTAAGGATTCCACCAAGATAATACTATACATGAATTGCTTTGCATACTTGGAAAGCACTGTGCAAGTGTTCAGGGTGGTTGTTAAATACACGTGGCTCTTAAAATATCTGCCTGTGTAATGGAGGAATACAGAGTATGTGGGTACTGCAATCACATCTTGTTTGTCCAGTGTGGATGTTGTGCAGGAAATGTTTGGACTGCTTCTGTTCTCCAAAGGTAGGGTGCCTCTGGTTTTTCCTTGCACTTTGTCTAAATGCACATCCCCAAACCACACACCAGTCCCAAGACATAACTGAAGTTGAGTCAGAATACAAGCAGAGCTCTATGGAGCTTGGAATTTATATTTGAATTATTAGTTGCCAAGCTGTCTTCTGTGCTTTGAAGCACATCTAAAGTGCTCTTTTCTTAGGCATGCTTCACCCACCAAGGGTCATAGATGGATAAATATTACCGTATTGCATTTCATTTTGGAGTTTGTCACACTACTGGGGTATTATGGGCTTTTCCATTTCTTAGGAAGAGAACTGTGCTTATAATAACTTGCCAAACATGATTAATTTTTAACATCCAGTTAAGCAAAACTTTAGCGAAGAAACATTAGTGTTACTGCTCAATAAGCTAAACATTTTGCTGTCTTACCCCTTCCTACTCCTCTCCAACTCTTGCTCTCTGCTTACTTATATAAATATTATGTGGAAAAAAATTGTTAATACATTTCCAGCAGTACTTAGTTCCCCACCATTTAAGGCGTTGAGGGAGTAGAATAGCATCTGATCATTAGTGAGCAATTTTAATCCTCCAGGGTGAAATATTTTTCTTCCTTCCCCCTTGAATATGGGGCATCATTTCTTATATAAATCACATGAACAGGCAGATATGCCATTATCATATCTACCATTTGAGTCATTAAAAAAAACTTTCACTGCAAAAAGTCATAATGCAGGGCCATAGCTAAATAAAAAAACATGTTTGCTACATAAATATATATCTTATGAAAGTTTTGCTCTGCCTCATGCATTATGTAGTAATGTGAATCATTAAATATTATATTTTCCAAAATGAGTGTATTAAAATAAAACAATGAAATGTGATACTTTTTCAAGTATTCCCATATTGCCCAAAGTCAATTTAATTGAACTTTCCCTGATTTCATTGGTCATGTATTTAGCTGATTAAAGCCACTGCGCTAGAAATGTATCATTTTTAAAAATGGAAAATTTTAACTCCTATGTAGAGAAGTGCATGTGTTTGCGTTGGGGGATTTTCCTCTCGACTAGCCCTCCTGCCGCCAACCGCTTAGTTGTCAGGCTTGAAAGTGGATGAGGCTATTCTAGATATTGTGATCCAATCAGTTTCAACAACAAATCCTAGTCAACCCCCTTATAGGATTATCACATGGCAGCAGTGTTCTTAGGATTGCAGCCCAACATGTATGCATATACTGTATATGTTCATGGTCCTGGGAGCACATTGAGTACGTGACACAGGCCACACTTGTGGTTTTTTTAGCATGCCTAATGCCAGGAGAGAATCCGTCCCACAGACCTTTGGGTAAAAGGCACTCCTTGGGAACTTTGGTTTGTTGGAGCAACCCCGTCCTGACTTGGAGACGCAGCCTTGGAACATTTCAGGAGGAGCTGCACCTTGTCCTGCCATCCTATTCAGACCTGCAAACAGTGCCACAATCTTGTGAACTTCCTGGCCTTAGGATAAACAGGACCATTTGCGGTCACTTCAATAATCCCATTTTTGTTTTACTTCAGCTCCAAAACAGTTTACCCATCTCTTGGTTTTGTTTTTTTTAAACCCTTCATTCCTCCTTTTTATTTGTTACGATATTTATATACCACCTTTCTCCATAGACTCAAGGCGGTTTACATAGGCAGGCTGAACATATTTTTCAATGAGGTTTTGACAAGTATTATTCCATGAGAAAGTCTCCTAGAACCTCCATTTCTCCAGGTGTTTCCTTTCATAGTGCAGTCGTCATTCTGGTTGCCAGTTCTTGCACTTTCCAAGCCTTTTGCAGGCAGCAGCAACCAAGATTCAGACCGGTTTCTCAAAAATGTTATCCAGTTTTTGCCAACGGATAACATTTCCCCACCACTTTTCCTTTTATTCATGTTAGTTACTCTTTTAGTTAGTTAGTTACTCTCTAGTTACTTTTATTCATGTTAATTACTGAAGGTTTTTTTGTCACTTTTTCTTCATTCCAAACTTCTGTTTCTGACTCCTTTATAGTATGCAGGTGCAGACTTCAGGCATTCTTGACCACCAGTTCTTGACCATCTCAGGGGGTGAAACCACACTAACCATCTTATACTGTGCCAACCACAGTTTAAGTTGCAGGAGCTAAACAGATTCATAGGGTCAGGCTGCCAGAGATAAGGACAGTATAGAATTGATTAAATATAAGCATTTACTGTATTTTAGATTAGTTGTTTTAAAAGGTGAATGTTTATGCCTATTATAAATAATGGATTTGTGTGTGCATTCAGTATTCATAGTCAGGGCCTTGAGTGTAGGCTGACACCATATTTCAAGATAATTGTTACTGATGCGGTATGATTACTTATATACAAAATAATTATGCTGCATTTTTGCCTTTGAGGTGGCACACGTCTTTGAATAAAGACGAGTACACAGTTCAAGTAAAGGTGAATGCTTGCCTAAGCATATTATTTTCTTTTATTCCTGTTCAAAATGTTTATCGGAAAGAGAAGAGACTAAAGTGGGTATGAATAATAAGATGTATTTCTATATATAATTATGTTTTAAAGGTCAGAGAACAGGAGATGGATAGAGTCTCTAGGTGTGTGATAAAAGATTTACTTGCTTTGCATTACTATAAATGTCGCGGCTCATGGAAGAGAATCTATTAGGAGACATTTTGTCTAAGTTTTTCAATTTCATAAATCTGTTATATAAAAAATAAATACTTGTAACTTTGCACTGTGAGTTCCTTCTCATAGGTTATATATTATATTCATTCCAACTGCAGTGCTACAACATCTTTTTCTTTCAAGATACTTCTTAACTAGTGGGGCATTAGTGATTATAACCCTGTTCAAACTTAATGATCATGTGAACACTAATCCTCGTGAGGAGGGGGGGACTGAGTGCACCAATAAGCTCCACAGCAACACACTTGCAACCGCCCCCCCGCCCTCCACAACAGCACTTTAAAATGTTGTACCTGAAGAGAGTTTTCCTAATGATCAAGAATACTGATTGCCCATGGCTTTAGTTACATCATTGTCTGAACAGGATTTTAGTCACAGCACTTTTCCACCTCCCTGTTGCCACCTCTTCCTGTAGTTCTAGAACCTCCCCCCCGCAAGGGGTTGGCTACCTTACTTTATCCTGGCACACCTCAAGTAGCTTAAGCCTTTTCAGATGTGGAATCACATATGTTAATGGGGCTCTGACAGAAAAGAATGAGGATCATGCCTTAATTCATTTATTATATGTGTTAATAAGTATGTTATATTTTGCAGGTTACATGCATATAAGTATTTATTTATTTATTTTTCACATTTTTATACCGCCCTTCCTCCAAGGAGCTCAGAGTGGTGTACATATTTCCACCCCTCCTTTTTGTCCTCACAACAACCCTGTGAGGTAGGTGGGGCTGAGAGATAGTGACTGGTCCAAGGTCACCCAGGAAGCTTCGTGGCTGAGCTGGGATTTGAACCTGGATCTTCCAGGTCTAAGTCCGACTCACAAACCACTACACCATCCTGGTGGGCTCAAATTTATATTGCTTGAAGTGGATACTTGAGGTGGGCTCAAATTTATATTGCAACAAAAGAAATCTCTTAACTTTTCACAGCAGTTCCGTTTCACTAAGATGAGTAAATGTTGAAAAATCAAATGAGGAAATCCCAAAATGGATTGATTTAAGTCAAGGTCACTTAAATCATTGATTTAAATTACCAATGAAAATGGATTATTTTGAAATAAAATGTCAAATTTTAATTCGTATTTTCTAATAAAACATGCATACTAACTGGTTGCATTAATAAATAAAACACATCTGTTTGCAAATAAATAGAGCCTTTAGCCAGATCATTAAAGGTGGGGGGGGGGGAGAGAAAAATCATCCATGGCTTGGAGTGTATCACCAAAACCTGGGTTGGGGGTACAGTGGTGCCTCGCAAGACAAAATTAATTCGTTCCGTGAGTCATGTTGTCTTGCGAATAATTTTGTCTTGCGAGTCACCTCCCCTGCCGTGCTATTTACTTTTAAGTATTTACAGTACTCACAGTTCCCAGAGCTCCGCTCTAGTAATGCACACCGTTTCTGGAAGGGAAGGGAAGTTTTATCTCTGCTTTGCCTTTATCTCTGCTGGTGTTAGCTATTTGTCGGGTGATAATCGGTGTGGCCTCGGGCTGTACTGTTTGCAGTCTGCTAACCCTCTTGAATACTTTAACATTTGAATAGATTGTGGCTTTAGGAGCTGAGTGTTCCACAAGACGAAATTGTTTTTGCAAGAAAATTTGTCCTGCGAGTCACCAAAAAACTTGCAAAATGCTTTTGTCTTGCGAGTTTTTTGTTGTGCAAGGCATTTGTCTTGTGAGGCATCACTGTACATGCATATCCATCCTAGCTCTGCCCTCTGGCTTTTCTGGTGCAGCAGCAGCCCAGGCTTGATGATAGAGAGGTAGAATTGTTCTGGCCTATTAGCACGTAATCTCCCTTGCCAGGTCCGTCAACTGTGTCTGCCAATTTTGAGTGTTTATACTTGACGCTCAGCCATCAAGATTGCATTCTTGACTCCTCCTGCTTAGTAGTCTTCCTTCTGAACTGATGAAGGTCATCTGAGGGGCTTCAATACCACCCCCAGCCTTATTGTTTTGAGGGGCTTCTGCATCTATATTGATGGCACCTTGTTAGCTTTCACTTAGTATTTCATACAGGTCATACTCTCAGGGCCCAATCCTATCCAACTTTCCAGCGCCAATGCAGCCCTGAGGTACGGGAACAAATGTTCCCTTACCTTGAGGAGGCCTGCATGACTGTCCCTCCACTGCAGGATGCAGCACATGCCCTGTTGGCACAGCTGCATCAGCACTAGAAAGTTGGATAGGATTGGGTCTGGGTGAAAGGAGAATGATCTTTTGGGCAGGTAAGAAGAGAAGCTACACCCAACAGTACAGTGCCTCTGTTCATCTCTTCTCCCATTATAACATAGAATCATCTCTTATGCTTGACATCCATACACTGAACCTTTTGCATTAAAAAGTCTCCATTCTTCAGATGTTTATAAATGGTTTTTTGTCTGTCCTTCCTTGCATTTTTTTTTAAAGCTGAGCAAGCTGTGCACTTGAAAATATACTGCAGACAATCATCTCTCCTTGGCAAGGAGGTGAGCTAGAATGAATGGATATTTTCAATTTCTCTCTGATGCTGCTTTCCACCAGGCATAAACTTTTTGTGTGATTTATATATTGGTTCAAAATTGACACCTCTACCCTCACCCCATACTATCCATATGCTTTGTTACCATCTTGGTAAAGTTGCAGCAATGCAGATCCTTGTTTTTCAGTCTGTGAACAAGAATGTATCTCGTGAAAATGGCAGCATTTTTGCCCCAGCTACAGTAAAACTTCAGTGAGCTGAAGAGGGCTTTGTTAAGAGACTAAAAACAAAAAACCTTATAACTGGAAAAAAGTGGGTCCAGCTATGAGAGATAAGAAGAAACGCTAGAGGTTTTCCTTTTTGCTTGGCTGTAATATAATTGATTGACACACCCCCCCTTGTCTTGTTTCTCAGTGACCTTGCGTGTGTGTGTGTGTGTGTGTGTGTGTGTGTGTGTGTGTGTGTGTGTGTGTGTGTGTGTGTGTGTGTGTGTGTGTTAAATGACAACACAAGTAAACCTTGAAAAACTCAGATCCTAAAGCCTGACCCACACCAGCTTGCGCAGCTGTGTGGCCTCCATTTTTATGAGATCGCATCCTGCGCTCTCCCGAGTTCTGACGTGATCAGAATTGTATCATGCCCAAGATTTTGAGGGGTGAGGACGCGGAGCTACGTTTGTCACCAATCGGATTAGAGGGGGTTTCAGCCAATTGGAGCGCACTTACTGTATTTTTCGCTCCATAGGACGCATCGGACCATAGGACGCATGCATCCTATGGAGCAAAAAAATAGGGGAAAAAAAGGTTTTTTAAATAAAAATAAAAATAATTAAAAAATGTAAAGAAAAAATACTTACCGGGGCTTCGGGGA
The DNA here is from genome assembly GCA_026170595.1 of Plestiodon gilberti rubricaudatus. NCBI lineage: Eukaryota > Metazoa > Chordata > Lepidosauria > Squamata > Scincidae > Plestiodon > Plestiodon gilberti. The sequence continues at coordinate 48,658,437 of JANXHW010000002.1, forward strand.
GGCCTGCAGAGGCTCGCGCAGGCCTCCTCGATCTTCATTTTGCTAAAAAACAGCCGTTTTCGGCCATTTCTGGTTTTCGTGAAAACTGGAAATGGCCAAAAATGGCCGTTTTTTGACAAAATGAAGATCGGGGAGGCCTGCGCAAGCCTCTGCAGGCCTCCCCGAAGCCCCGGTAAGTATTTTTTTCTTTACTTTTTTATTCGCTCCATAAGACGCAGGCTTTTCCCCCTATTTTTTTTGGGAGGGGCAAGTGTGTCTTATGGAGCGAAAAATACGGTATGTTTCATCCAATTAGCGATTAGAAGGCGGTACAATCAGGAGGGACTAATTGCAGGATGACACTGATGGAGAACAGGGCAGCGCTTGGAGGCAGGCAGCCAGGCACCTACACTCACGCGCCTCCACGCCGGAACTCGTGCGGTGTGGGTCGGCCTTTAGTTATACAGGCAATTTCATTCCTGAACTACACAACCTTCCTTTCATATTTGTATGCTGCCCTGTTTCACGGAGTTCAGAGCTCTGTGTGTGTGTGTGTGTGTGTGTGTGTGTGTGTGTGTGTGTTGTGTACCGTGTACCTTGTTCTTCAGCTTCCCTTTTATCCTCACAATAACCCTGTGAGGTGGGTTAGACTGAGAGAAAGAGGTGGCGGCGGCAGCGGCGATGGAGGCTGTTCACAAGTTTAGGTGAACAGGCCCCTGATAGCTTGTGCTTATTTGCATGCAATCCAGGCTGTATTTGCCCCCATCCTACGTGCAAGAAATCAACCTAGAGAGTTGGATATTTTGAGATGTCTTGATCAGTTTGTTGTGACATCGCTAATATTAACTTTTCTGAAAGCCATTTGTCTTCCCCCTCTAGTGCTTATGGTCTTCTGCTGAGCACCCTATTTATTTGGAGGGAAAGGCAGAATACAAATCACTAAAATAAATATATTCCCACTTGGTGATCACTTAACCATTTTTTTAGGCCGGGGTCATTGGTACGCCCATTCAGTTTTACTGAAATCAATAAACGTGATTTAAAATAGGGCTTGGTTTTTAAGTTACCTGAAGGTTGTAGTCACCACTTCCACAGGGTTGCTTTCCATGCAGTAATATATGTAATGGGGAAGCTGTGTGGCAGGGAATATATGATGTTACTTCCCACATCGACTAATCTTTTTGGTTGAAAGTGATATATAAATATTCTATTTATTTTTTAAATTGACCACCTAATAGTATTTCATTCGTTCATAGTATCAGGTGACAGGGTGGAGGTAGGGAAGTTTGTAATTAGCATAACCATATGTTTGGTAAGGTTCTAATGCAGGGGTGGGGAACCTATTTGTGGTGGGGGGCCATTTTCCCATAGGGAAAACTTGCTGCAGGCCGGCCATGAGGCCGGCCGATTTACCTCCCCCGCGAATTTACCTCCCACCCACCGCTCTCCCTCCCACCCACCGCTCTCTCTCTCCCGCTCGCTCGCTCTCCCACCCACCCAGCAAGCGCCCACCCCCCATCGCTCTTCTTCTTCTCCTCCTTACCTTCTCTCCAGCCTTCGGCGGCGGCAGCCGCGCGTGCTCACCTCGCCCGACCCTTTTCAAACCCTCCCGGCTGTTATAGACATGCGTTCTGCGCATGTCTATAACAGCCGGGAGGGTTTGAGGAGTCGCGCGACTCCTTCTCAACCCAGCTGTTTCTGTGCATGTCTATAACAGCCGGGAGGCTTTGAAACGAGTCAGTTGAGGTGAGCGCGGCCTTCGGTCCGAGCCCGCGCGGGCCGGACCAGATGGAATTTGGTCCAGGCTTGCGCGGGCCGGACCGGATCGCTCCGGGGGCCGGATCCGGCCCGCCGGTTCCCCACCCTTGTTCTAATGAATTCAGGCAGTGTTGATTTTTGACATATTTGATCACTCACACAAGTATTTTGGGCAATTTAGAATATTCATCAGAAATGCCGACATGTAGGATAAAGTTAAATAAGCACATTGTGAAGGGTATCATGTTTAGAGAACAGCTGGGTCATGCAGAGCTTTGGGTGTGATCTACTGAAAATTTAGTTATAATTGAAACATGGTTATTTAGTAGACTCGTGAAAACTGACAAAAATAAATATATTTTAATTTTATAACATCAGTCTAACTTATCTTAAACAAAGAGCTGGAGTTTGTGTGGCTTCATCTGCACAACTGACAAATGGATAAAACAGAATTGAAGTGTTTGACGTAATGTGAGTGGTCTGAATGATTACTTGTCATCATGACTCTATGCTACCTCTAGGTTCAGCGGTACTACACCTCTGAATCCCACTTTCAGAAGAGCAATTTTTCTCTTCTCCCTGCGGGCTTCCCAGAGTCAGCTAATGAGCCACTGTGGGTAATAGGATGTTGATGAGCCTTTGACCTGATCCAACAGGGCCTTTATGTTCTTTATGGCCCAATCTTATCCGGGCCAGACGATGTCGGTGCATCTCTTCTGCTGGCGCTGACTGCCGTAAAGCAGTCGGCGCCAGTTGTAAAAGGCACCCTGGCGCTCTGGCAGCACACTCAGTAGCACGCTGACGGGAACATTGGGGGGGGGGGAAACTGGAGCTTTTCTACTAGTGCCAGAGGATCCGAAGCTTGCCACTGAAGGTAAGGCGGCGGGGAAGGCAGGAGGGGTGAATTAGAAGACTTAATTAAATGCGGGGAAATGTTCACATTCACTCTTTAATCAAACACTTTGATAGTATTCAGTCTAGTAAAAGTAAGTCTGAATTGATATTTTGTTGTGTCACTAGAAGTGGTATAAACATTTTCATTCTTCACTCAATAACCTTCTTGTAAAAAAACTTACAGGAGTACCTTTATAAGAACAGCTGGTGTCGGCACACTAATCTGCTATAGGGCATTGCAGTAAAAATGTATTGATTAATTTATTGACCCTAGAATTTGAGTAATTTAATGATGTTCTGTCGCTATAAAATAACACATTAACAGGTGCGCCTCACTTTTTTGCTGTTGTCTAAAAAATAAAGTGGGACACAAATAGATGCAAATTATTAATTTGAGAAAAGACTAATTTATTCAAAGACTCACTGAGTAACTTCATCCTACTTTGTCTTTTACTTACACACACACACACACACACACACACACACACACACACACACACACACACACACACATACACACACACAGACGCACACACACGCACACAAAAAACAGCCAGAGAAGGGGACGTTCGTCCCCTTCCCCCAGTGTAAGCCCCAGAGTATGTAACTATGAGTTTGTAACTATGCTAATTACGTAACAGAGTGTGTATGTAACAGAGTTTGTAACTATGCTAATTACGTTTATTAACTATGCTAATAACAGAGTTTGTAACTATGCTAATTACGTAACAGCTAAGTATGTAACAGAGTTTGTAACTATGCTAATTACAAACCAATGGGACTCCTCAGATGAGTGCCAGCTCTTTAGCTGGTGCGCCTCTGGGGAGGCTGTGTAAGGCCAGCCTGGGAAGGAGCTCAGGATATCGGTGCAACCCTTTATCCCTGCCCCCTCCAAAACCTGGCTGGCCAATGGCACCCTCCCCTACCACCCCACCCCACCCTCTCCACGCCCCTGCGCCAACTAACACAGGACTTAACTGGGTCGGACGGCAGAGTGAGCAATGCTGGCCTCTGCGCCAGCACCGCTTACTCTAGAGGAGCCACAAAAGTGCCTTATGGCATTTTTGCGACACCTTAGGCCAGTGGAGCACTCACTCTGCTGATGAAGGTGATGTAGTTTGGTTATCCAAATGATACTGTACATCCACTTGACTGCTCTGTTACATATGCCTACTGTTATTGCTACTTCCACGTCATCGCTTGCAGGTGCTTGCATAGAAGGGAATTAGTGGCTGGATTCTGCCTCAAGCAGCCAATCATAATTGACTAAGCCCTTAAGATTAATAATCATCTTGGGCAAAAGTAAATTCTAATGTGGATAGCTTGCTGAATAGCAGACACTCTGAATTCTTTTAAAATGTAATGTACTGGTATCAGGTAACGATTTGACATTTCAAACATGCCTAAATAAAACCTGATTTTCTGTTTTGTCTGATAACTGGTGAATATCTGAATCAGTTGCATTCATTTCTGGATTTTATTCTTTACAGCCAGCTGTCATAAGGTAATGCACTGGAAGTGGGAAAGGGCCACATTATCTGATGCAATATTGCCATACTCCCTGAGGCATCTGGTGGGGCCACTGTGAGATACAGGAAGCTGGACTAGATGGGCCTTTGGCCTGATCCAGCAGGGCTCTTCTTATGTTCTTATGCCATAGGAAACGGAACCTTTTGAATTGTTCCATCTTAACATTCATTTAACCAGTTTGGATAGCTAATTATTTTCTGCATTTTCATGCCTAGCGTTCTTTTTCTTATAACTGGGTTGGCTGTGCTGTCAGCTGTTCCTCCTAGGTTTCAAGTTCAACCGTTCTATGTAAAACTATTCTACTTCTAGAAGTTCCATTTACTCTTTGAAGAAGGAAATCATAATATAAGCTGAGTTTGGAGCCCTTTAAAGGATGAGCCCAATTCCTTGGTGTAGATGAGACTACCTAGTATCAGTGAGCATTTTCTATGGGTAGAAAAATACAGAATATAATTCCACTATCTACTCCAATTTAATGCTGACTTGAATCCAGAGGTTCTCATAGCAGGAAGCCTTATGGAAGGGGCTGTTTCCAACTCGGTGGAAGAGCATTATATGAGAAGAGTGATCCTAGATCTTGCACAAAATTTGCATGAGCTCTTTTCACAACATTTTTGAGATTTGCTAGAGTTTTATGGTATAGCCCAGTGTTTCTTTTCTGTGGGTCAGGACCCACTTGGTGGGTCACGACCTGATTTCTGGTGGGTCCCACGTGATAGAAAGATCAGATAGGTAATTGCCCCAAGCCCTGATGCTATTCAAAAATCGGATAGCTACTAATTGCCCTTCAAAGAGCTGAGCTCCTGCAGTTTGCAAGATAGCTGCTAATTACCCTGCAAGCAGCTGAGCTCTTTACTTGTAAATAAATTTATTTATTTCTAGATCACCTTTTTCAAAGTCTCGTAAAGCTAGGTGGGTCCCAATACAGTGTCATTTTAAAAACTGGATCCCGGTGCTAAAAAGTTTGAGAACCACTGGTATAGCCTGCCTATCTTCCTTATTTACTCTGCTTCTTATATGTACTGTAATGCTTGATGCACTGTGGCTTTGCACTGTGAAACGTCTTCCACTAGCCCTTGTGCAAGATTCCACAGAACAGCACTATGTCATTTATTTTCACTTGTGGTATTTGAATCCAAGCCACTGTGTAAGGTGCTGTGGATCAGTGGCGTAGGTACTGCGAAGCGGCTGGTGCGGCCCACCCTGAGCTCCACTACTGGAGGGGTACTCTGCTGCCTGGCCCCCTTTCCTCCACACCATTGCCCCCCTGGCCCTTCCTCTGTGCTGTCGCCCTCCTGGCCGCCTGCTGCCCCCTTCCTCTGCCGCCGCCTGACTTCCTCCACCATTCGGGATGATCGTTCTGAGGAAGGCGGCGGCAGAGGAAGGGAGCGGCAGCCAGCCTAAACTGCTCTGATCAGGGTGGGTAACCAAAGCGGGACACACGCAGGTCCCCGCCATGCCTTTGTGCATGCCCGAACTCTTCGCCCCCCCTTTCCTTCTCCCTTGGAGGCTCCTGTTGCTGCCTGTTCTGGAAGTGACGGTGCCACGTGATGTCACAACGGGCAGTGGGGAAGCGTCACGGCCCCGGGCAACAGGGAGACCTGCTGTGGATTTCAAACCCAAGACACTGGTAGCTGCATCCCAGCATATTCCCTGTCCTACCAAGGCAGTTTACCAGGAGAGGGAGTTGCTCTACTGTTTGTCCATTCATTGCTGCTCTTGGGTACCACCAGCACAACTGCACAGGAAGAGATTCTCCAGCCTCGTATCAACGGGCTTTCAGTTTGCTCTATAAATCCCCCAGAAACTTGGTCTGGCTCTACAATCTGATACTTCATTTCTATAGCAGAGAGGGAGCTGCTGACTAACTACTGTCCTTGCTTGCTTTTTCCATATAATTGCCCCGCACTGGCTTTGTCCTCCTGCCTATCCACTTTGGAACCTGCTTTGCAGGTTCCCACAAGACTCCCTATCCCGTTATAATGTGTTACCTGCTTTCCAGATAACACATTAATTTCTCCTTGGCTGGCAACTCCAATGCCTTGCCTGGGATATGAGGATAAGCAGCACCTGCATGTGGAAACCAGTTCCTGCATGTAGAGCAGCTGTTTTCCTTCTTGCATATGGAAATAATTTGTTATAGAATATTTTACATTGCACGTTTTCAGCTCAAATTCTTTGGTTTGCATTAGAGTTTACACTGTGCTTATGTATCACAGCATGGTCTGATGATGAAGAAATAATCTACAAAGAGGACAAATTGGAATTAGATAAAAAGAAATGCTGAAGTTAAAAGATATTCTATTGATTGGAAGCATAAAAGTAAATATGCATTTCCCCCTGTTGAACAATTAGCCTCCTAGGATGAGAAAATGTTTTATTGACCTCAAAAACAAAACACACAGAAAAAAACCCTGCTGATAGTTTTCGATTGGATTTATCACAAGAGATACAAAGAAACCATTCTCGCTAATGGAAAACAAAGGAAATAGTGATTGAAGGAAATGCAAAGAATGTAGCCATCTTTCTCTGTTTAGCTAAACTGTGGCACACCGAATGTATGGTGTCTATCTAGACTATGATGGTGATGATGTTTGCTGTATGGTTCCATGATCATGCCCAAATATTTACAATTGCCACTTAGGAAATTATGCTTGGTGTGAAGAATCCGAGTCTAAAGGCCATATCTTTCCCTGTAGAATGGTATTTGGAGGCAAGACTGAGATTGGGCCCCCGTCTCCAGCAAAGGAAATCATTATTACTAAGTCTTTATTCCAGTTTACTAAGTGGGATATTCCATTGATGAACAGTTGACAATACACATGGAGTGTTCCTAGTGTAAATCTATTTTATTGTAATTTGCTTTATGCTCTGTCCTTGATGTAGTGGATGCATAGTTGTTTTTCCTCACATCTTCTTAAATACTTTTGATGTAATATCCCCCTTCAACTCTTTTATTTTTCTGGTTTAAAGACACCTCTTGTAAAACAAAATGAAGCTGCCTTATACTGTACTGAATAAGAGCACTGGTCCATCTAGCTCAGAATAATCTGCACCAGGGGTGGCCAACCTTCCACCGTTAGGGCCTCTGTATTCTTAAGAGTTGTGTAGAAGACAGAATCTTGGCAGCTGCAATGGCTTCTGCTGCTGCTAAAGCAGCTGCACCTGCTGAAATGCCCTCACCTATACAACCATTAAAGGGCCAGGAGCATTCGTGTTGAAAGGTTGGCCACCCCTGGTCTACACTGAGTTGCAGTGGATCTTCAGGGTTTCAGCTGTAGCCTTTCTCAGCCTTATGTAGAAATACCAGGAATTGAGCCTGGTACCTTTATGCATGCAAAACATGTGCTCTACCACTGAGCCACAGCCTCATCCTGTTTTCTTCAACAATGGTAGCATGCATGTTTTCTGGTGGTTTTTTTTTTTAATGTTGGTAATGGTAAAGGTATTCTGTCTGCCTTCCATTCATAATTTATGCTAGTCAGATATGTTTATTACATATGATTATGCTCATCAAAACCCTGCACACTCAAATATTCAATTTAATGAGAACCTTCTCCCTGTTTATACTGTACTTAGAATGATCCACGTATCCTTTTTTTCCCCTTCTGGTATGAAGAAGCCTTCATTCATGTGGCCCATTCATTCATTCAAAGCCACATGGCTTTCATTCATGTGGCCCAGAGGATGGTCTGAAGCTAAGGCACATGGTACAGTTTTACTACTGAAGCTAAGGTTATATGTAGCAGCTTCCATTCAGTTCCTAGGTTATTTCTTATCCAGTCTGAGATTTTTAGAAGAAAAGCAGGGTTCTTTCAGAACCAATGTTCTTTGGGCTCCTTCAAGCAGCTGCTTAGGTGAAAAGGTGACATAGTCATTTATATCACTTATGACATAAATCATATCTAACCTATATGAAAAAATAAGAATTAAATATGTTGTACACCCCCCCACCCCCCCATACACAGTTGTTTCATAAAACCATTGGCTAATTTTTGTAGAGGACTATCGTAGCTATTCAAATTGCACTTTGCCTTTGTGAAATAAGATGTTGTGCTCTAGTTGTTGTCAGCACAGTTTCTGTTGTGTCTGCTTGATGATAGCCGTTCTGTATCTAACTATGACTTCCCCATCTCTTCATGTTCTGCACTGAGGATGAATTTTGATTTAGTTGGAACTTAGTCTTTCATCATTTTCTGGTTTCTATAATGTATCCATTAACTTTTCCACCATCTGCACAATGTTTTATAACTCTCAGGTGTAGAATTTGTGCTTTTAAATCTGTACTACTTTTTTTTCTCCTTCCCATCACACCCACCCAGATCTAATTTGAATGCAATAAAAATGTTCCAAGAATTTTTGTCAAAGTTATAAGATGATTTATTGGGACACCTGAAGCTGCCTTATGCTGAGTCAAATGTTCAGTCCATCTGGCCCAGTTGTATCCCCTCTGTCTGTCAGTGGCTCTCTAAGGTCTCATGCAAAGGTCTTTTCCAGTCTTGCTACCTGAGATTCTTTTAACTGAAAGTGAAAGGGACCAGGGCCTGTGCATTCCACAGTGCATTCTGCACTCCTTGTTATGTTTAAAGAGACCATATGAAGAAGGAGCAAGGTGAGGAAGTAGGTGGCCAGATCCATCTTTCAGTCTGCTTCCCGCTTGCTTTTAGCATATGGGAGGGAGGCAGCAAACTTGGAGTGAAAGGCGCCCTGAGTCTGTTTACCATTCCCAACAACTTGTTGCTTGATGCAGCTGCGTTGTCCACTTCATGAACGGGCTGGCCATGTCAGAGACTGGGACCTTATTCATGCAAAACACGTGATCACCACTGAGCTTGCCTTACGAATGTCCAAGCGGTCTCTCTTATCACCTTATAATGTTGCACATTAAAATTGAAGCTAGTCACTGGGGTGGAAGTGACCTCAAAATAATTTCCGAAGAAGAATAAAAGAAATTCACTTGTGGTTATTCTTGAACTATATGGGGTGACCATCCTCAGTCCTTCATTACCATTGGCTGTTCTAGTGACTGGAAAATATGTCATGCAAAGTCTACAAACACACAAAGTTGGAAATATGGGCCACAACTTGCTTTATATTATGTATATTACAGTATTATATTACCATATTGGCACTAGGGTTTCACCCTCTTTCTCTGGTTCAGGATTATAGGCCAGCAAGTTTCAGCCCTTCATCTCCGACTCCTGTCCTAAGTATTACACAGGTTTGATCCCTGATTTCATTTGAAAGGCACCAGAAAAAGGTGCCTTATGGGTCCATACAACATAGGCCTACCCATTATTCTAATAACCTAGTTAACATCTTCTTTGAAATTGCCATCTACCTAGCAAATTATTACAGAATGGGAGCGCTTCTCAGTATTTGTCTTGCTATCATCCAAGATAGTCTGACCCATATACTTTTGTTAAAACGTTTGAAATCCCAGCATGTCCTTTAAACTCTAAAGAATTGGGTCCAGCATGGTCCATCTATCAGTTGTCAACTCACTGTCCCATGAGGTAAAGGCTGAATGGGTTTTTGAGCCTTGTTCCTCAAGCCCGTATCCATCACACAATCCACCTAAGCCCGTTGGTTTTTCCACCAATTGTTTCTTAATGTGTTTATTTTTCTTATGCCTGCTTGAGAATTAGTTGATTTATTTATTAAAAAAATTATATCCGCCTTTTCCTATGCCGAAAGGCAAATGCCCAAGGTGGCTTACAAAGGTTAAAATACATAATTTAAAATAATACATAAAATAAATTTAAACAATACATAACCATACACAATTTTAAAAACAATAAAATCATCGGAACAGAGAAGCAGCTTGGCAGAGCATCTTGAGACACAGGAGGCAGACCACGACCCATCACCCAAACGCTAAACGAAACAAATGTTTTGAGCCCTCGCTGAAAAGTCATGAGGGAGGGGGTGGTTCTCAAATCCCCTGGCAGGGGGTTCCACAGTTGTGGCGCTACAGCAGAGAAGGCTCGGCCACGTGTTGCCACTCCCCTAACTTGCGATAGAGGTGGCACCCGCAGGAGAGCCCCCTCATATGACCTAAGAGAGCGGGCCGGAATGTATGGGAGAAGGCGGTCCCTCAGATATCCTGGGCCTGAACCGTGAAGGGCTTTAAAGGTCATTACCAGCACCTTGAATTGGGCCCGGAAACGAATGGGCAGCCAGTGCAACCGCTGAAGCAGCGGCTCAACAGAGTCAAACCGCCTAGCTCCAGTGACCACCCAGGCCACCGCATTCTGCACTAATTGCAGTTTCCGAACCATCTTCAAGGGCAGCCCCACGTAGAGTGCATTACAGTAATCCAGTCTTGAAGTCACTAAGGCGTGGACCACCGTGGTCAGGTTCGATCGACTCAAGTACGGCCGCAGCTGGCGCACCAGCCGAAGCTGGGCAAACACACCCCTGGCCACAGCTGCCACCTGGCTTTCCAAGGAGAGCTGTGAATCCAGAAGTACTCCCAAGCTGCGCACCCGTTCCTGCAGGGGGAGTGCAACCCCATTCAGAACGGGCAGATGACTCAGTATCTGCATCGAAGCTTCCTGACCAGTAGGACCTCTGTCTTTTCTGGATTCAATCTCAACCTATTAGCCCTCATCCAGCCTCCAACCGCCTCCAGACAACGCTCCAGGACTTACACAGCCTCCCCGGAACGTGATGGCAAGGAGAGATAGAGCTGGGTGTCATCAGCATATTGGTGACACCCAACTCCAAATCCCCGGATGATCTCTCCCAACGGTTTCATGTGGATGTTAAAAAGCATGGGAGACAGAATAGAACAGTAAGGGGCAGGGCGCCGAATAGGCATCTCCCAGCATCACCATCTGGGACCTGTCAGCCTAGTAGGAACGGAACCACTGCAAGGCAGTGCCCCCTAGTCCCAACTCAACCCAGAAGGATACCATGGTCGATGGTGTTGAAAGCCGCCGAGAGATCCAAAAGGACCAGCAGGGATGCACTCCCCCTGTCCAGTCCTCGGCGAAGATCATCCAGCAGGGCGACCAAGGCTGTCTCCGTCCCAAAGCCCCGCCTGAAGCCAGACTGAAAAGGGTCCAGATACTCCGTTTCATCTAGTATCCCCTGCAGCTGAGACGCCACCACCTGCTCAATCACCTTACCCAGAAAAGGCAGATTGGAAACTGGCCGATAGTTATTTAAATTAGAGGAATCCAGAGATGGTTTTCTTCAGGAGGGGGCGCACAATTGCGGTCTTCAAGATGCTAGGCATCACTCCCTCCCACAAAGATGAATTCACAATGGGTTCCACCCAATCGGCCAGCCCAACCCACGCAGATCGTATTAGCCAAGCTGGGCAAGGGTCAAGTGGGCAGGAAGACGGTCTCAAACTACAGAGGACCCTATCCACAACATTGATCAACATTTAAAATGATCAACAAATGATCAACATTTAAAATGAAAACAAACCTCCCACTAACTTGTAATCAAGAGAAGAAAAATTCATATGAAAGGGGGAAGAAAAGCATACTGTGCTCAAAGACTAATGTGGAAGAATGAAAATAAAAATAGCATGCTAGGACTGAAGATTGAGAGAAATAGTGTGTCAAATGGGCTTGCTTCCATTCTTCAAGTTGGATGGAATGCAGATGGGAGGGCAGGCTGACTGGGCCTGGCAGATTCATAGTTTGGGCAGCACCAGTAGTGTTGAGGGCTTCTGCCACTTCCCATTGCTAGCAGATATGGGAGGACTCCCTGTGAGCTCTATCACCAAATCCTCTGTATCAGGTTGTTATGGGATAACCACTGTGAATGGGCGACAGGGCAGCTGCTGTAGAGCCAAGCCTGGCACTGCTTGGCCCCAGCCTCTCAATCTGGCCTGGCCTGCCCCAGTAGGCAGCAGAAACAGCCCATGGCAGCCAGGAGAACAGAGGCATAGGAAAGACTATTTCAGCATAATCCTGTACATGGCTATTCAGAAGTAAGCCCCGTTAAATTCAATGGGACTTACTCCCATTGTGTAGGGTGTGTCTAGGTTTGCAGCCATAGTCACCTAGCCCCTGTTCCTCTAATGCTGTCATGGTAAGGGCAAAGGAAGCCAGCTAGGGAGGAGGAGGAGCAAGTGGATGAGTTGACACCACCCCCTTTGAGCAAATGACACCTGAGTGGCCAGTTTTAGAGAAGGGGAACAAACATCTGGCCTGCCCCTGCCCCCCTCTCCCACAGACAGCAGGAACCACTCGTGGCAGTCAAGAGAACCGTGGAGTGGGAGATGCTTTTTGCCATCCAGCCCCCGTAATGCTGCGAGGGAGACCAGCCAGGGCAAGGAGCCGACAAAGCATCTTGACTTAGGCAGAACATCCTGCTGTCTTAGCATTTATTTTTTCTTATTGTATTCTTATTCCAACTGTAAACTGCCTTGAGCATTCTCTGAGTAGAAAGGTGAGATTAAAAAAAACCCAAATAAGTCTCTCGCATGCCCACAGATTACAGCTAGTGGCTGTTGCTGGAGGCTGTCTTCTCTCTCGTGGGTTGAGCACTGCTACGATCTACAGCCAAAGCAAATGCTGAATGTAACCTGGAAAGCATCACCTGGAGTCTGTGGAGCCAGGCTGCTGCTGGACTGCCACCACAGTTGTTGTTCAGTCGTTAAGTCGTGTCCGACCCTTCGTGATCCCATGAACCATATCCCGCCAGGCCTTCCTGTCCTCCACTATCTTCCTGAGTTCGCTCATTTTCATGTTTGTTGCATTGGTGATGCTGTCTAACCATCTCATCCTTTGCCTTCCCCTTCTCCTTTTGCCTTCAATCTTTCCCAGCATCAGAGTCTTCTCCAGAGACTCCTCTCTTCGCATTAGGTGGCCAAAATATTTGAGCTTCAGCCTCAGTACCTGTCCTTCCAGGGAACAGTCAGGGTTGATTTCATTTAGGATTGACTGATTTGATCTCCTAGCAGTCCAAGGGACTCTCAGGAGTCTTCTCCAGCACCACAGTTCAAAAGCATCTATTCTTCGGCGCTCAGCCTTCCTTATGGTCCAACTCTCGCAACCATACACCAGTACACCACCCCTATTCTGCTCAGGGAAATAGGGCTGGGCTGCTGCCGCCACTGCCATCATTGCTAGCAGCCTGCCACAGCAGATGGATACTGCCTCTTGGGTTGAGTAGGCTGGGACTTGCACTGCTACTTGCCAGTTGCGCACGCAACCGGAAGTTGCTTCCGATCACGTTTTTTCTTTTTATAGGCATTTTACCAGCTTAGAAAGTGGCGCAAGAGGCAAGACGCAGGTGGCGGGCCTGCGCAGCTGTTAAATAAGGTATTGTGGCACCTCCTTCAGGGGGGTCCCGCCTCCATGGATGGCCAAATCCGCGGATGGCTAATCCGCGGATAAGGAGGGCCCACTATACATGTGTATGTGCAATGTAGACATGAAAAAAAATTCCAGTAAGTAAATAGATGAAACCTGGAGGCAACCCACAAGCAAACCAAGTCCACAGTGGTCAAAAAGAGGCCAGTGGGCAAAGCTATCTGCACAGTATTTCTATGGCATGTTTATAATGGAAAGCTCCTTGAATATCACGTTACCCAAATCTAAATTGCAGTTATGCTGGGTACTTGGAAAGGTTTTGATCACCTTTGATGGAGTTTGGCTTTAATTTATCATATAATAAACTAACTACTGTGCATTATCGGTATACTACAAAGCCACAACTCTTAAGCCTTCCCTTGAACGTTTTAACAAAACCTGATGAGAAGTGAAGAGAGATAACAAGCTTTTGTTAACAGATTATTTGAAAAAAATGATTAGCAAGGGATATATTTAATGAGCTTCCACTGTTTCCTTAATCCTATTTTACTAATGACTGCTTGTGATGAATGCCTGTTTTCCCCCTATTTTCCTTATTTTTGGGATACTTCTAATCCTCCAGAAGCTTCTGTGCTGGTTCAGTAGCCTAAAAGCTGCTGGCCCGTCCTCCTGCAGCAGCTTTTGTTCTTTGTTTGAAAATGCTTTTCCCAGACAGCCAATCTCCTAGATGTGTACTGGATCTTTCTTCATGTCTGGACTAGCCAAGCCTCCTGCTGAGTTTGGCACGTGCCCACTTACTGGGCAACCAAACCTGTCAATCTAAGTAAAGGGCTGGGATAGAGTGGTCAGGTGGGTTTCACTCCTCTAACCAGGTAATTCTATGACATCCTCAAACCAAGGTTTTTTTAAACTCTATACAGTTGTCTTTTTTATGGATTAGCCACCTGCGAATTTTCCTCAACACAGGTGGCTAACCCTGGAGATTAGAGGTTAAACCTCCTCGTTTTAGAAGTGGGTTTTCTCTGTGCAAGGGAGTGACAACGGGAAACAGGTTATCTTGTTGTCTTGTGCTCCCTGAGGCATCTGGTGGGGCCACTGTGTGATACAGGAAGCTGGACTAGCTGGGCCTTTGGCCTGATCCAGCAGGGCTCTTCTTATGTTCTTATGAGATAGGAGTCCCATTGGGGGCTGTGTGTTGCACCACAGTACCTTATTTTTCAGCTGTGCGGGGCCCAGAACCCGCTTCTTGCATCCCATGCACGTTCTAACTACACCAAAATGATTCAAATAGTAAAATAGTCGGACTCCAGTTGCGTCAATGACTTGACTCAGTGATTGTAAAAGACTTGAAAGACTCGACTGACTTGGAGCCTTTTACGACAAGTCAAATTTTATTCAGGTTTAAACCCGTTTCCCCCATTAAATAGATAGGGACTCACAAGTCGCAATCAAAGACTTGGGACTTGAGTTGAGACTTGGGACTTAACTCGAGACTTGGAGTCAGAGACTTGATCCACATCCCTTGAACTTGAGTATTCTGTACAGACATCAGCAATCTTTTGGTGAACTTTGGAACAATTCAAAGAGTGAGCAATTAGTTTTCCAGCATATATTCCAACAATACCAATATAGGTATTGTTTTAAGCAAAACACAAAGAGCTAGTTTGCATCTATTGCTATTACTATTCTCTATAGTACAGTATTACTAACAAGGCATCCAAATATACTGGGAAGGGTGCTAATCTGTAACAATTCAATTTGCAATGCTGTCATACCTTTTAAGAGATCCTATTTATTCAATTCCATTTTTAAAAATCCTTCTTTAGTATAAGCTGCGTCTTGAGTACTGTGTGCAATTTTAGAACTCCAACTTTCGAAAGATATTGTCAAATTTTGAATTTAAAGACAAGGGTGAAATCATCACAGCTTTCCATTGAGCATAGCAATGATTAGGTGGTAATATGACAGAAATATATCTTTAAGAGGGAACAGCTGTCTGTCCTGTCATATAATAAGAACTAAAGGGTGTTAAGTATCATGTCACAAGTTTAAGATAAACATTGTAATCTTTTCATCTTTAAAAACTGACAAGCAGAAATTGCAGATTGGGTGTAGCTGTGGCGAATAATACTATAGCTTACAAAATTAAGTAATTGCCTTGCATTCTGAACATATTGTGGACCCATTGACTTGGAAGAGATCTGTGAGATTTGGTGTAGAATTATAATGGAGCGCTGTGAATTGGAGTATTGCTGACTGGCACTGCTTTTCCTATCAAAGGTGACCCTCATTTCAAACTGATCATACCTGGATAATGTCGAACTTTCAGCAGGAGAGTAATTAGTTTAATGCGCTGATGAGATCAGTGAGTATCATCAGCATATGAAGCAACATTTCATGAGTAGGAGGTGTAGAACATAAACCTAGAGGCAAAACAAATGCTAATGAGCACGCAACTCTTCAAAATCGAGGGCTGAATTGTTTAGTAATGAGCTTTCCAGGTAAACAAAAACTTCAACTTGTATCACCACAGAGATGAAAATCTGCCATATCTGAGATTGGGTCCTAATGTAATACTGCTGAAAATAAAGTCTCATCATACACAGTACTGAATTATTGAAATTGGACAAAGGCAAGACGTGTTTTCCGACTGCAGAAAGGAAATACGTTGAGACAGAAAAGAAATTGAATTGCAGACCTTTGTTTCAAGATATAAATGAATTAGAGAAGAAAGGTCTTTATTCATAACGTAGACTCCTATTTCTATTCAGCACATTGAAACAATCATAAGGGCAGAAGGAATTTATTGTAAAGTCAACAGGGATATCACTGCATGGCTATATATAAACAAAGAAAACCACATTATAGATTGAAATAGGTGTGATAAAAAAATCCATCAAAACTACTTCAAAATAACTGTTAAGATAGATTCCTCCAAGCCACTGCCTCTTTCATACCATTTCTGCAAATGTTTGAGAATATTTTTTTTACGTATTTAAGGTACAATTTCTGCCAGGCCTAAACTGCAACATACAGAGTAAATGTTTTCTCACCACATGAACTAGATCTTATGTAATTGCTCCAGATGAATAATCTGGAATCGGTTAACACCCTCTAGTTCATAACTAGTAACACTAATAAGAAGCCTAAGAAGACCCCTGCTGCTGGATCAGATCATTGTAGTCCAGCATCCTGTTTACACAGTGGCCATACAAGTGCCTCAAGAATTTAAGCTAGTGGCAATCACCACATCTTGTAGCAGTGAGTTCCACTGATTACTTCTTCTAGCCTTAAGCATTCATGGGGGGGGCGGGTCTGGCTTTTAACACTTTTTAATGATTTTGGTTGTGAGTACAATAGATTGAAAGGGTTTTAACATTAACTAATTGTCTAGTAGTCTTTTACCCCCTGCCAGAATCTGTTGCCTAGAAGGGTTAGTATCACTGACTGAGATGAAGAGCACACCTCTCTTACAGCACTTGATAGTGCAGAAGCCTTATGCAGCATTTTCCCCTTCTTCACATGGGACTTGAGTGCACATTTAAGAACACACACACACACCCCGCTAGATGATGTGTTGCTGCCTTTGTTCCAGTCATCTAAGGCAGGGGTCTCCAACCACCGGCCCGCGGCCTGCTACCAGACCGTGGCCCATTCGGGCCCGGGCCCCAGACTGAGCCTCCACGGGGAGCCGTGGGAGGCAGTAGGGTTGGGGCATACTTGCCCTCGCGATGCGTCGCCTCCACTTTGGCCATCTTCTTTTCGGCCCTCCCTGGAGCTCGAACGGCTCCAAAATGGTCACAAAACCGGCACGAGGGGGTGATTGGAGCCGCGCTGGGTGTGCACAGCTGACATCACACCTGGGTCATTTGGGGGTGTGGCGTCGGTGGCCCCCCCGGTCCGTGGGAAGAAATTCCGGGCGGATACCGGTCCCTGATGCTGGAAAGGTTGGGGGCCGCTGATCTAAGGTGACCAAGATCTCCTAGTCTCAATATTGAAAGAATCCCACATGTATGATGATTTTGCATAATGTTGCCTGATTTTCTTTTAGAGAGAGCAGTGTTCACTTTTCTTGTGCCTTCTTATCCTAGTCTTGTCGAGAAGTCCTCCTCTGAGTGGGGCTTGTCAAAAGTTCTTCCAAGTAGGCAATTTGTCTTTCCGTAACAACCACAAATATTGTGTATTAACCATGAGATAAATATCTGTAGCATTGTTTAAAATGTTTATGTTTATCAACCTGATCTTAATGTTGTGCCCTGCCCATGCTAATTTGGTATAATTCTGTTGCCATTAACAGAAAACTTTACTTTTGTACGCGAGGAAAAAATGGCAGAAGCAGCTCCGTGGGCGGTACCCAACTTGCATATAAATAACTTTCCACTTAAAAGTCTGTATGATTTATAATCTTAATGATCCTTAAAGAAATCTTGATAATCCTCAAAGACACAATTCATTACTTATGCATAGCAACCTGTCTGTTAGCAAATTATCTGTCTGTGCAGAAAGCAAAAAGCAAACTGTTCATAAATCCTTTACAGTACTCAAGAATGACTGCTAATGCCGTAACGGTAATTCTCTACATTAAATGCTTGTGTTCAAATTTTTCTTTTGGTCAGCTGCGCTCATAAACAAATGGAAATATAAATTCTTTTATAATGCTTTTAAGATTGTTTGGGCTTGACAAGAGTCTCTTTACTGCAGGATGGCTTTTCCTGAGTGTTTTCCACCTTTGTTTTCAGAGGGTTTTTTTTTAAAGTTATGTTTTGCAGCAGCACGGTCCTCAAAGCATTTGAATTCGTGAGAGCTGCCATAAAGTAATAAGGACTTCAGCTTGCAAGTTTCTGATATCGAAATGCTTTTTATTACTGCAACCCTGGGTCATATTCCAGAGGGATCATGTTACTGATTCAGTGTGCTCTGTGGACCTATAAGACTTTAAAGATCTAACATGAGATGCATCCCCCCCCCCAATTATTCATAACAAGCTGCTTTTAAATTCAGGGGAGTTTTTGAAAACAGTTTTGCAAAGCACTAGAGGGGAGGCTGCTGTTGGTGGTGCCCCAGCTCCAAACATTTCTGGATGATATGGATTATCTAAAATACACTTTGATTTTCTTCAGGCTTGGGTTTTGGACTAAAGCTGCCTTGGTCACCCTAGTCTAGTGTGTGACCTTTACTGGTAGAACAACAGAGAGAGGTTTGATTCTGTTTATTCTCCTGGATTCTTCCAGTGTTTTTCCAATGCCATCCACTATGGTGCCCTTTTGGACTTCCTAGGGTGGGTGTTGGAGGCTCTGTGCTCCACTGGTTCCATTTTTCCTTGCTGGGATGGTTCCGAATATGGTGAATGGGGGGTTTCTATGGCAATTATGCTACAGGGAATCGGTGTTCTATTCTGACCTATTTGTGGCTTAACATTTACATGAAACCTCTGGGAGGTGATATCTGGGGATTTGAAGTATTCTCAGGATGACGAGTGCACCCAGCTCTATTTCTCCTTTGCATCTAATATAGCAATGGCAGTAAATGTTCTGAACTGATGCCGGAAGTCAGTAATGAACTGAATGAGGGCTAAGAAACTGAAACTCTAACCAGACAAGACAAAGATGTGCCATTGGTAGATGGTTCCATTGACCATGGAGAAGTAGAGGGCATTCAGTGTGCTCTGACGGGGATAGCTCTCTTCATTGGGTTCATAGCTTGAGGTGCTATTAGATCCGTCTTTGCTGATGGACGATCAGCTCCTGTCTGTGGCCTGGAGAGTCTCTTGCAGTTTGGTCGGTGTTCCAGCTACAGCCTCTACTACTGAGAAAAGATTTTCTTGCCCCAGTTTGCCATATTTTAGCAATATCTGAATTCAAGGGTGTCAGTGCATTATACAGGGATCTCTGAAAAGTAGTTAGAAAGTTCAGCAAGTTTGGTGAAGTTTCTAACTCTCCTGGTGGCCTTTTTATTTTATTTTTTGCTGGGACCCACCCCATGAACATATCATGTTGCTAGTTCTCAAAGGTTCCCTGTTTATTTCTAGGTTCCCTGTTTATTTCACTGGCTCCCTGTTTATTTCTAGGCAAAATTTAAAGTGCTGGTGGTGACCTCAAAACATTAAATGTCTTGGAGCAAGGGTACTTGAAGGACTGTGTGGTCCCCTATGAACCTGCCCATTTGCTGAAGTTGGCATCATCAGCTGATGCCTACCTGCAAAGGCCCCTGTTTTTGGAGGTTACATGGGAAGACAGCAAGGGCAGGGCCTCTTCTGTAATAGTGCTCTGGGTATGGAATATGCTCACCAAACACATTTGCTGGCATACAGTTTTATACTTTAGATGTCGGGTTAAATCTATCGTATTTTCCCAAGTTTTTGATAGAATATACCGTAAATGCTCGTTATTCTGTTGCTGTTTGTGGGTTTGTTTTTGATTTTAGTTTTTGTGTTTCTGGTATTTTAATTCTAGTACAGGTTGAGTATCCCTTATCCAGACTGCTTGGGATGGGAAACTGTCTGGATTTCGGCTTTGTCTGGATTTCGCAATATTGTATAAATATAATGAGAGATCTTGGAGATGGGACCCAAGTCTAAACACGAAATTAATTTGTCTCATATACACCTTATACACATAGCCTTATGTAGCCTTATTCATTTGTCTCATATACACCTTATACACATAGCCTTAAAGCCTTAGCAGTTTTATACACATAATTTTATACAATATTTTTAATATTTTAATAATTTTGTGCCCCAACATGCCTTAAGCTATGCCAGCCAGGTGCTGGAAAAAGTTTCTTTTAAAAATGTTATAGCCCCCAAAATGTCTGGATTTCGGAACAGTCTGGATTTCGGATGTCCAGATAAGGAACCTGTATTGTTTAGCATTCATATGTTAGCTACCTTGGAGAACTGTCAGTGGGAAGATGGGCCATAAGTTGTTTAAATGAAAGAAGCAAAAGACCTGTTGAAGCTTTTGGGGGGAAATTGATGGCTTTAGATTTTTGAATACCATATTGAGCCCAATTGGAAAAACTTCTTTAAAATGTTTTGGAGTTTTATCATTCAGGCATAAGTGTTAGGAGCAAAAATTAAAATAAAATTAATCAAAGCAAAGATCAACTAAAGGTGAGAGCAGACATTAGTAATTCATTTACAAATGGGTCATCCAGAGAAAATGTCATAGATGATTAAAAAGTGCTGCCATTAAAAAAATAAAATTATATTAGGAAGTATGATATTTCTCTTCATCTAGAATTCTGAGTGGATCATATAGAGCCCTTATATGGCATGGAATATGTAAGACAAAACAAAAATATGTAATTATGGATGAAATCCTTGCTTAGCTACAAAGTTTGCCTTGGCTCAGTCACTGCCTCTTACAACCAAACTAAATGTGCAGTGGAGATGCATGAAAGTATCACCATCTCTTTAAAGCAATGGTCCCAAACTGGGAGGCGCGGCACCCAGGGGAGCCGCAGAAACCAGCATGTGGAGCTGCGGAGTGCCACAGAATCCTCTTGGGAAAACAGCGCAATGCCAATTGGCAGGCATCAACATAATGTAATGGGGAGCTGCGGTCAGTAGTCGCCAATGGTCAAGGGAACCACAAGTCGAAAAAGTTTGGGGAACACTGCTTTAAAGCTTTCACAAGTAGTAACTTGGGTGGGGGGGAGAAGGTGATCCAGATCAGGTACGATTTTTTTAACCCTTTCCTCTGATGTTGCCACTGAAAATTCCCTGTCCCTATGCTTACCCCAAGCTCAGTAGAAAAACATATGCATATTTTGTGTTTAATACAGCAACTTTGCAGGGGGACAGGGAGCAAAAGCTGTTGCTGTTGGGGAGGGGAAAAGAGCATGGGGGTGGGTTAACCGCCATCCCCAACATCTGCACCATGGTCCTTATCTGGATCAGGCCCTCCCATGGCTTTTACAGTATTTTATAAAGTGTCAGAGGTGTGTTCACGTATCATTAGGCCTAGGTTGGCCCCTTGGGCTAACATACTTCCCAGGATTGTAAGGATATGGAGAGGAAACCTGCATAGTGCTCTGACATTCTGGAGGAAGGTGAGATACATATTTAGTCGTAGCAATAAAATCTGTGGTAAATTGTTTGCAAGTTAATCTGTATGGATTACTGTGCAATTCGTGTATGAAAAATGAGTCGACTGGGTTTGGCCTCAATACCGTGGTCATTGCACTGTTTTCCCACCTCCACATGAATACAATTCTGTTGTCTCTAATGAGCCGCAAAGTCATTTACTGATTTATATTCTTTCATTAGGACATTCATACAGCATGTATTCATCCAATTTATCTATTCTGCAGTTTAACCAGCTGTTTTATTTCATGCATGTATTTGAGATATTATCGAATAGAGACAACTAGCAATTATTATTTGATGAACTAACTTAGTTTCAGCTAGTTAATGATATATTTGTTAATAAATTATCAAGGTTTGTGGCTTCAACCTTCTTTTTTTTTTTTTTGATAGAGATCATGTTTTACCCAATGCTATAAAGTATTGAAGACAAAAAATGCAATCCTTCAATAGGAATATTGAGTGGCATATAGCTTGGACTTAGAGCTTGTTTCTATCTTATTGACAATCAAGGTGCCAAAAATATGAACCTAAATTAATATCAATTATTCTTCTACGTTTGGTAGTTGTAAGAATAAGGCTGTGTCTTCAAGCTGGGCTGTTCCCCTAATCAAATCCATTGATCTGCACTGTATTGAAAATAATGACCCTCAAGAATGTGTGGTCACATTCTTATATTGTCTTGAATGTGTGTTGGTTTTTACTATTTTAGTAAAAATATTTTATTTTCCATTATCTGATCTATCGTGTATCTTATGTTACCAATGGCAGCTGAGGTTTTCTTCCTGGAATAAAAAAGCTAGGTGGTGAAGGTAACAAATCTAACCCAACTTCATTAAAACAGATTTTGTGTATTAAAATGTACAGTTTTGTTGTAGCATATAGTTTTGTATCAAAGCTGTACCTTTCATCCAACATAGGGACCTTGCTGCAAGGAACTGCCTAGTAGGTGAAAATAACGTGCTCAAAATCAGTGACTTTGGAATGTCTCGTCAAGAAGATGATGGAGTATATTCATCTTCAGGCTTAAAGCAGATTCCCATCAAATGGACGGCTCCAGAGGCGTTAAACTATGGTAAGGAAGTAATATTGGTGCTATGGTACGGAAGTAATTATGTTCATGGCATAAAATAATTGTTTGACATCAGAAATTACAAGCGAAGTGCTCTGACCTCTGATTAATATATGGAAATTCCTGCATCTTTGTCAATACTTTTTCATGGAAGATAAGTGGTTTATTCCAAGTTTATATAGTTAGTCATTGGGATTCCAGTGGAACTTAGTCATGACTTGAGATACAACCTGAGATTTATTAAGACTTCTCCTTTCTTCCAAAAAAAAAAAAAAGAGGGAATTGTTTTTTTTCCTTCTGCAGAATACTCAACATCCTTGACTAACTTTAATGTATTTAAAATGCAAATATAACCATGCTTCGGCTTTGCAGCTAGATCGTTACAACAGATTTCCTTGTCTTTTTATCTGAACTGATGATCATTATTAAATAGGAGTAAATGTGTAAAGTAAAAGCAAGTTTAAAAAATGAGAGTAGGAAATTCTCCAGATTTTTCTTTTCTTCTTCCAGACGCTTATTGCGTAAATTACTAGGTAGTTATAAGTAACACCCAAGAGACTACTGTTCATAAACTGTGATCAGAAAGAAACAGATATATTTTTCTTAAGCCTTTTAGAGTTACTTACCCAGCATTTTTATGCATCTTCCTGCTATTGTCTTTGAAAATAGATAAAGGTGTACTATTTATGGACAGAGGAAATGACCTATAATGCACGGGAGTCCATCCCAAAAAAGAGAACAATCCAGTCTGTTATTTTTATATTTCTAAGTAAAAAGAGTAGAAGAGGGAACTCTTAAGTCAGAGAGCAGTTCAGAAACAGCATGTGAAGAGGGTACCCCGTATTTATTGGCGTATAAAACGCACCGGCGTATAAGACGCACCTTCCTTTTGGCCCTGGGTTTCAAGAAAAAAAGATTTAAAGCATTTTTGGGCCACTTGGCCACTTACTGCTTGGCTGCTTAATTAGCTAATTTACATAAATTGTACAAAAATATCAGGATCTCTTTTAAAACACACAGCAATAAGACACATGAACAAAATGCACCAGAACATAAATCCCAAGTACAAAAAAAAAACCCAGACTCAACTCTTTTTCCCCCAACCCACCCATGCACAGTTTCCAAAGTAAAAAAACATTTACCCCAAGTAAAAAAAAAAAACCAGACTCAGCTCTTTTCCCCCACCCCACCCCACCCCACTCCATGCACAGTTTCCTAAGTAAACAACATAAAAGTACCAAAAAAAAAAAAAAAACGGACTCAACTCTTACCCCACCCCACCTATGCAGTTTCCAAAGCCTCCCCAACTAGGCCCAGTTCAGAAGCTTACCCTTCCGAGGAGAGCTGGGAAGAGCAGGCCCTCTGCAGCTCAGCTCAACTGAACTGAACTGAGCACAGCGCCCTCTGCTGGCTGCTGAGAAGCTCAACTCATGCACGTGCATAAATTAAACCCGACAAACAGCTGTAGATCAGATATATTAGTTAGGGAAGAAAGCACAAGGGAGCTCTCTGGCTCCAGAAAAATGCGGTAAGCCCGAAAATGCTTTAAAACGGGCAAGGGGGGGGGAAAGGGATTTGTTAGTATTGGCGTATAAAACGCACCCTACTATTTTGGGTCACAAATGTAGACAAAAAAGTGCGTCTTACGCCAATCATTACGGTAATTAATATATGTGTATTTTGAATAGAAAAAAATAGAGTGGAGATAACAAAACATTGGTTTATTTTGGGATTCTTATATACCTAGGGACAAGATAATACCTCTTGGTTGCTCTCCATTAATCTTTAAGTAGGACTCAGATAAGCTCTTTCTAAACAAGAGAGTGTTTTCCCATTTTAAGCCTGTGCTTTTCAATCTATAAAACTACTAGTAAATGTATTTGGTGGTTTTATTTGTGTTTGGTAAGATTCTCGATGTTGTAGCATAACGTTTGTAAATTGAACAACCCAAGATGATTCCACTTGGAACCTTGCACAATGTGCTTGTGAAGATAATGTTGACTCTAGATTTTGATCTAACATTTTTCTCTGACTGTCACAGCCTGCCTTTTGGGAAAAACAAAGTTAATAGTGACACAGTTTCCAACTGGTTCCACAAGACATTTGTCAAATATCAGTTGACTGACTTTTTAACAGTTGCATCACAGAATTCAAAGGTGTATGCCCCCCCCACCTCCATCAAAATTGAAGAGATACAACAATATAAAAAGCTGCTCTGGTTAAATTTCCGCATCTCTCTTTGCTAGGGAAAACTACACCATTTGAATATCTGCCTATCACTCTGTGGTTAAAGACGCAGAGCCTCTATCAAGAAAAAAAAAGATTTTTAATGTTAATATTAGCCATTGTTCGCTTTAAAGAAAGCTTTGAAACCAGGGTTTTGAAGCTGGTCAATGCTGAGGGAGAGGGAATGAAGATATGTGACACAGAGTGCTCATACAATCCTATTGCGCGATTCTGATTTCTTATGCATGGTTAAGAGTTCAGAGCACTTTGTCTAAATTTGCCCCATGTGCCTTTTACTGTTTTTATTTTAAGTTTTCATTTCTGAGTATGTAGTAGAAAGCTTGACAGAAATGTCTCTTTGAAATGATACATCTTTCCCAGTCAAGACATTCTTATGATTTATGTGAGAGCTGGAAGGACAAGATCGATTCCTACAGTCTAGAATCTCTAGGAGCACATGTTTGTGTATAACCCGAAGAAATTAGCGAAACCATACAACAAAACGTACTTGGTTCCATGGGGGCATAACACAAGTGTGTTGCCTGTGGAACTGTAAAGGGTGGAGTTGCAGAGAGGTGCTGGTGAAAGACTTTCAACCTACAGCTCAAGTTAGTTGGGCTCCAGGCTGTTCCCTGCAGCTGCCATTGTTCCTCTGCTGCTATAAGTAGTCTGCCTATTAAGTACCTTGCACTGGAGAATCAATGGCTGCTGTCTTAGGGTAAACATCCTCTTGGGGGTGCTGTGGGGAATCAGTGTAATAACATTCCCCCCCCCCAAAAAAATTGGTTGCTTAGATTTTAAATATACAGCAGTTCCATCTTGAGACTAAAATTGGCACAATATCATCTGAGAGACGTCAAGCCGGCAGCAATAAATCAGGTTAGTTCTTGAGAAGTAGCAATAGCCTATGCAGGCAGATTTCTGAAATCGAGAAATGTCTGCATAATGGCTGTCGTATATTGTTGTACTACTGTTGTAGCACTAGTATGCTGGAATCTCTGGGGTTTTGTAAGATAGTAGAACCCCAAAGCTCAGCTCAGAATTAGTAGAGTTACCATCTCTACTGTATGACATTTAGCCCACAGCTGTAGAAGAACTGTTGCTGGTTCGGTTTGAGGGTAGTGATGTTCATCACTTGGTTAATATTGTGCTAGGGAAGCATCTCCTTGCCTGGTCAAGTATCATAAGGAGCTGTGAAGGCTGGAGTACAGATGCTCTGGGTTTAGGAAAATACGTACATTTTTCAGACATTATTCAAGATGGCCGACAAGAACCACTGCTGAGAATGTAATCCCTAGCCAAGTTCCTTTTTAGAACTTGGAATAATAGAGAAAATGTAATCTGCTTCATAGAGTCTGGTGTGTTTGTGATTCAGTTGTTATAAATATAGATAGATAAAGTCCTCTAATCTATTCCAGGGCCACTGAGAAAGGGAACACTGTCTTACTTATGATAAATACCTTATGACATTAAAGTGAGAGCTGGGTTAGTATCAATCAACATTGTTGTATTTCAGAGACATTCTGGCATGATATTGGGTCTTGCAACATGAAGAGGTCGTTCTTAAAAAATGACAGCAGTGACAATTTTAGTTCCACTCCAGACATTAACTGCCACTCTATATTGTTAAAATGGAAAAGGGGCAATTTGGTTAGAATACAGAAACTTCACATTTTGAAGTGGATTTATACAAAGAATAAAAAGAGCTTATACTGCCTCAAGCTTTTCTCCATTTCCTTTTCTTTGCAGATAAGGACTAGGGCTGGAAAAAGAACTTCAGAAACCCAGCTGATGTTAAAACTCATCAGTGACTATTAAAAAAAATAGCCAGTCATACTAGAGTAAACCACATGAAGGCTTTGAGGGATTTTTTTTTGGGGGGGGGGGCGGTGTATAAGCCCTTTTCTAAAATAATTCACTGTTAAAGCATTGAAGAGCTAGAATGACAATATCAGAACAATATCTATTAATAGGTTGAGTTGGTTGGTTATGCATTAATCCTATGAAATCCGTTTTTGTGCCGATGTTAATTTGTTCAACAGTACTAAACGTTTAAAGGACCCTTACAAAGCATTATAAGATGCACTAAAAACTCACATTTAGGTATCATTCACATGTCAGTCTGAAAGCATACTCACTTAAAATTCTCCTAACTGCCTCACCCCCCAAAAATCTGTGTGTCGCTTTAATACTGGGGCCAGGTTTGACCCACCCATGAGGCAAGTGATGCAGCTGCTTTAAACAGAGAATGGGCACAGGTGGCACCCTGCACCCACCTCAGCTGCCTCACCTTGCCTCCATTTGCCCTGCTGTACCTCCTCTTCAACATGCTGCTCTGTTGCAAGTAAAGGAGAGCAGCAGAGTGAGGACCAGAACAAAAACTCCAGGAGGCGTACTGTCCCACTTCCCAGAAAGGACTTTTCCCCTAAACGTTGCTCACAGTGTTGTAAACAGGGATGTATTTTATCCTTGTCCTCTTAATCTATGGTTTTATATCGCTGCAGTTAAATGATTTTATCTATTGTTTGGTGTTTTTTTCTATTTTTATCTTCTGTTGTATTATATTGTACGCTGTTAGCTGCCTTGGGTCTTTTATTATAAAAGGGAAAAGTTGGGTATAATGTTTTAAATTAAAATCCTAAGCATGTTTTCTGAGAAGTAAATTCCACTGTATTCTATGGGTAGAGGTGTTTGTGTTTGTTGAATACAAGAGGATTACAGCCTAAGTTTTACTGAACACAATGGACTTGCTTCTGAGTAAAATAAAGAACACCGTTTTCAAACACCTCTATCAATGGGGCTTACTACCAGATGTGTTTAGGACTACTGTCTTAATAGCCTAAATCAGGGGTTCTCAACCTTAGGGGGTACCCTGGTACCCCCTATCACGGTCCAATTTTCTGAAGTACCCCCTGCTAATTAACTGCTAATTAATTGGATTAATCAATTAATTAATTAGGTAATTAATCATTAAATAAAAAATAATAAAACAATTTTAAATGTGAAAATATGTCTTATTTAACTGTCTGGGGAGGAGAGAGACACACATGCAAGGATCTCTTTTTTTCTCCAAGTCACACTTCCCCAAATCAGCTCCTCCCAGTCCCTCCCCCACACCAAAGTACATTTTCCAAAGTACAAAAATAAGCCCAAAATCAGAGAGACAAAAGGGCTCCGAAAATAATTACAATTTAAAATCCATGTTAATTAACACTTAATTAGCTGATGATGAGGCAGATAAGGGGCAGAGCTTGGCGTACCCCCAGCAAGAGGTCCGTGTACCCCTAGGGGTACCCGTACCACAGGTTGAGAACCCCTGGCCTACATTGCATTGGAACGTCAATGTAACTTAAAGCTCTGACTGCAGGAGAGGTTCCCTCAAGAACATACTCAAGTGTAGCGGGTAGTGTGCTTGTGCATTTCAAAGGTCAGCTGCAGCAATTTTTGGTAGAGTAGGAGGGGGCGGGGTTGCCTCATCTCTCGCCCCCGTACCGCACGTCCCTGCTGATGGGGACATATGAATGATGTTACAGTACCTCCTTTTTCTAAGCCTTTCTTCTGGGGCAATTGTGGGATTCCTGCAGGCCACTTCATGATGTGTGTACAGAATACTGGCAGAGGTATTGACCCATCACATTATTGCCCATCTTCTCACTGTCTGTTTTTTGTTGGTAGGACGATACACTTCTGAAAGTGATATATGGAGCTATGGAATCTTCCTTTGGGAAACCTTTAGTTTAGGTGTAAGTCCATATCCAGGAATGACCAATCAGCAAGCACGGGAACAAGTAGATAAAGGTAAATGCTGTGCATCTGTTCGTTGTTTTATGTGTTGATCTTTTATTGAATTCTTTTTAAACGAAAGCAAGTAAAGGCTCCTACTAGGGTTGATAGGGCACCGCCTCTGCCCAGCTCCATGTCATTCAAACATTTTGCATGATAGGTCAGAAAGACAAATGGAAAGTATGTAGACAAGTAAAAATTCTCTGACTTATGCCCCATTCACACACATTGCTA
This sequence comes from Plestiodon gilberti rubricaudatus, assembly GCA_026170595.1. Classification (NCBI taxonomy): domain Eukaryota; kingdom Metazoa; phylum Chordata; class Lepidosauria; order Squamata; family Scincidae; genus Plestiodon; species Plestiodon gilberti. Next base: position 48,687,277 of record JANXHW010000002.1, read on the forward strand.
GCTTTGTGTGAACAGCATCACCTAGAAGGACAGGAAAGACCCACGTAATTTGCCCTCTTCACTTGGGTCCAATATTTATGTGCATGTCACAATGACCTGATATCTCACTAAAGTGAGATCAAGTGGCCCCCGTGATTCTATCAGTATGGGTTGTATCCAAGAAAGTCATGACACAGCCCCATTAAAGTGAATGGGACTTAAGTTAGTCACAACTAACTGGTCTCATTGATCTGAACAGTGCTTAGTCATGCCTGAATGCACAGGAAATCTGGACAGAATGCTCTATTTGTGACCTATTAAATTATTTTAGCATGTTTTCTATTTAAAAGGTCTTTGTGAAACTGAGAAAGAGAAAAGGATTTCAGGAGAGGAGCATTTATCAGCGTACATCATGCTTTGTAGTCACTAAAAGAGTTCAGTAGCACCTTCCTTAAATCCAGAAAATTACTACTATTTTTTAGGTATTGTTAAGTTACTTGGTCCCTATATGGAATTTACCATCACGTTGCCCGTCCTTTCCGTGAGGAACGTAGGAAATGTCATCAGTGCACACACAGATGTTAAGGAGGCTTTCCATCTTTGAGACTCTAGAACGTACAGCCTGTTCTGTCCACGCCCTGGAGGCTTCCCTTTTCATATTTAGCTTTAGCGCAACCATTGGCTTGGCCTCTGCCTCCTAGGAAGATTTTCCATGTTTTAGCAGCAGGGAGAAGGTGCTGTAGGCTGACTGAACAAAGAAAACAATTGGCTGTGTGCAGGAGGAGTAAAGCAAATTGGGAATGAAATTGGGAAGGAGGGGAGAAACTTATTAAAAATAGTCAAAACAGGCAGAGACAAAAAGCAGGAAGAATAAGGAAACAAAAGGAAATGTGGTTAAGGCCACAATCCTAGGCATGCTGATTTGGAAGTAAGTTCAACTGGAGGCCATTTGGAGATCAAAACACTAATAATAGATGATGAAAAGCTGTATGGGAAAACAATAGCAAGGCACTAAATCTGCAATTAAAGAGAGAGATTGTTTGTCGTGTTGTGTTGCATGGCAAAGAACAGGAAGGAAGTATAGAGTCAATATTTCAGACTGAACAAATCCAAGCCCGTTAGGTGGGATGACTGACATGTCCTAACAATAAGAAGTAAGATTTTCATGGCCAGCGATAATTAAGGACGATAAAATGTTTATATTGGGATTAGAAGCCATGACTTAAAAGTGTTTATTACACGGGCAGCCCAATCCTGCTCTAAAGATCCGCCGGGCGGCCAAGGCCGCCCGCGGGATCCTGATCTTTGCCGCGGGCAGCTTGCAGCCCGGAAGGGGACGAGCGTCCCCTTCCCCGAGTGTAACCACGGCTGGGGCCGATAGGCCTCCTCGGATTTCTGCCAGCTATTTTGCTGGTGGAAGTCGGAGGAGGCCGTGTAACGGCTCAGCCAATAGGCGGGGGTCAGGATTCGGCCAAGACCGATCCCTGCCCCCTTTCTGATTGGCTGGGCCTATTGGCCCCCGCCATTTGCTCCCTGATGAGGATCGTAAAAAGATGATTAAAACGTTCAAACTAATATCTGTATTACGCTTCTAAATAAGAGTTTTAAGTCATGGCTTCTAATCCCAATATAAACATTTTATCGTCCTTAACTGTCCTGAAAATGTAACATTTTTCTAACTTGATTAGCAGTGATTTTGTGCCTTTCAATCTGGCAACTCAACATGGTATGAAAAGCCTTTTTAACATATTCAAGAGAAATAAGCAAATCAAGCAACTTAATATAAGGCGGTTTGGTCACTTAATTTGTAATTGCCATCATTTATTTTTATTTCCCAAAGTTGGTAACATTTTCAATTGCCCTCTTTCTCCCCTCTCCCCCTTTTATATGCTAGGCTATCGAATGTCAGCACCCCAGAAGTGCCCAGAGGAAATCTATAAAATAATGCAGCGGTGTTGGGATTACAACCCTGAAAACAGACCAAATTTCAGCGAGATTCACAAAGAGCTGTCGGCATTGAAAAAGAAAGTGACATAGAGAGAAACTAGAAGGACTCAACTACAGGACGCTTGTCTCTTTTTCCAGAAAAGTAATATTTTTTTGTCATGAACACTATGCGTTTATACCACATTACTTTCAATATACTTCTTGGGTTCTTTTTAAAAATAACGGTTTGTATACAAAGTGTGCCAGGCTAAAAAAAAAAAATTGTCAACCATGTGTTAAAGAGAGAGAGCTGCCAAATGCTATATATCCAGTCACGGTGATGTTGTCACTTAGATTATGTGTAAATAGAAAACACATAGTATATGTATAGATTTAAGGAACGCTGGCTCCTTACTATTACTGTGATAAACCCCTAGCAACATTTTGCAGCCATTTTCCCTCTGCTTTTGATTCAGTTTCAGATTTTCAAAACAATCACACCGCAAGCTGAGTAGTTTATGCACCATTCCTACAAATTTTCAAACTGAAGACACAGTTTTTAGTATTACCTCAGTTTAAAAGATTACACAACATAGTGCTCTGAAAAAAAAAAAAATCCACCAAGCAAATGCCATCTTGGATATGCTTATATTCTTGTTTCTTGCAGATATTCCAAGACAGTAAACTTTTTCAAAACCAGATATTATTTATTTTCAGTTTTTTTAAGCAGGAAGAAAGAGGCATAATTCACTAGGAGTTAGCATGAGCAAATGTATGTGTGATGTTAGCTTCCCCCCCTATGTTAGCTTCCCCCCCCCAACGACGAAATCCAAAGCAGAGTCTTATGTGTGATGTATCTGTCAGCATATACTGCAGATGATCTATCTTTAAGAAGGATGAGCTATAGCAATACACTAGTTGTTTTTTGAATGTGCACATTTAGAAGTGCTGTCAGCAAGAAACATGTTTGAGCATGAGAGTGGCATGTAGTGAAGGTAACCAGTACCATTGATTTTGGATGGAGAAGGGTAAGTGAATTACTGGATTGGAATTTGGAAGCTTTATAAATTTATGTTCCTGTTCTGTATGCCGCAGGAGCAAGGAAAAAGGGAAAAAAAATATTCCATACACTGTTCAAAGAGAGAAGGTATTTTTCTTTAGCAGAAAGAGACTTGTAATGAAACTGAAACAAGAAAATATTATCTTTTGTCAAAAGAGTCCGGCACATGAAACAAACCATAGAGTTGAAACATTAAGCTGTAGACTCCCATTCTCTAATTGCACTCGTGAGTGTTGTAGATTTATTAAACAGACCATTTGTACACTTAGAGTAAAAAGGCAGTATCGGCACCTGCCATCTCTGGAAAACCAGTGACCAGCGGATTATATCTGGGATCTCCTGCAACAGGAACCGTTTCCAGCTGCTTTATAAGTTGACGGCATATGGTTCTAAAGTGTTGGATCCATAGCTGAGGGAGCTCTTGTGAGGATGTCAGTTCATGCTTAAGGGACAGCAAAACAGTTGCCACAGTTCCTGTGGCACTCAGCCCAAGGAGAGGAAGATGGGGAAATTAAACAACCTTTTGAACCTTACATGGTCTCCTTTTGTACAGTAGAGCCAAGATGTTGGTCAAGTCTTTGAAATGCGTTACATGTTATCTGTTTTGCTGACTCTTCTGGCCAGGGCACATTTGCTCTTCTGTGTGTTTTCGTGGTAGAACAGCATGGTAATATTGAGCAGAGTGTATTCTGCTTGTAGTCTAGAACAGTTGATGTCATGATGATAAAATTTAATGTCAGAATAAAACGGTGAAGCATTGTATTGAAGAAAACGTTCTTCATTGTAGGTGGACTTTTAGCAATCTAGTACAGGGGAGCATTGGGTGTTTCTTGCCTTATTATACAAGGATTGGTCCATGGGGTTGGAAAACTAGTACAGAAATAAAAGGGCGGGAAGGAAATTTGGTATTGTATTGTTATCCTGGCAGTTTCTTTACTTAGAATGGGCATATGCTGGTCTTAAAGATTTGTTTCAACACCACTGTGAAACATTGATTACTATGAACCGAAAAAGATCCAAAACAGTGTGCCTTAATTCACTGGCATTCCTATGTTAACTAAAATGCACAAGGACTTAATGAGGGACACCACAAAGGGGGGGGGGTTACAAATCAGCCTGCTACATGTCTTCATCTATGCATTAATTAATGTATACATGTAAGGACAAGAATGTATTTTATTTTATTCATGATGTTCTTTTTCTCTTAAGGGTTAATATTTTTATATAGGAGAAACTATACTTTTTCCTAAAGTCTTTTGAATGTACTCTGCCTTTCATCAAGGAAAAGGACAGTTGTAAGTCTTAATTTGATTAGTAAGACACACTGTTCTGATCTTCTTGTACAGATGTAAAGGATAACTGCTATTTATATTTCATTTATGTAAGCAGTTAAAATTTGCAACTCATGTCCAACTGCTGCTCAAATTGAAAACCCTTTTCCAAACATGAAATACCAGTAGCATTTAGGGTTTGTTCTGTCTGTCCTCTGTCCAAAAACAGGGGTGAACTCATGATCAGTAACTGTTTGGGATATTGTTGGTGTTGATTCATTCATCGAAAATATGTTTAGTATATTGGCAGTTAATTTTGTGTAGCATTTTGTGAACTTCTCTCAGTAGTATATACTTCTCTCAGTAGGAAGGCAAAACTCCTATAATAGTGAAATGATGTATTTTGGAAAGTTAAATCCATACCAGATACATGGGAATGTGAGCTATTCATATCAGGGAATTGGTCAAGAGAGGAAGACTAACCAAAGGCATCCCTGCTCAGTAAATTAATCAAAGGAGGGACATGTGTTTGGTTGAACTCAGCTGTTTCCTTAATGAAGTGAAGTCAGAACTTTTCATTATTAGTATTTTTTTTTTGTTACAAGTTTTATATAGTTTACCTGTTTGCAGCAAAATTAAAATTCCCCTGTTTTGGAACTATGCAATATTAATAGCCTCTATTTGGTATTTTTCCATAGCAAAACCTTATGGGCTTTGAAAGCACAAAAATTGTATTTGTCTAGGAGGGAAGTTTTGCCTTAAACTTTTCAAATGCCAAAACTTCCAAAAGCATGCCACATAAGTGCAATTTGAACACAGTGATTTCAGTTCATTTGTACAATTTCTTGCATCTTCAAGAAATAAGATTTCAAATTGTTTACAGTGAAAATTCCAAATGGGACACCAATTTTTAACAGGAAAATTGTGTTCCTATGAGAATCGAATACATCTATCTACATTCTTCTGACATGTGCAATATTGAAAACTGGTCTATTTGAAAAATATCATGAGGAACCATCCTCACTCATACAGGATCTATTCGTAACTCTCTATTTCACAATTGTCCTTAAACATTTGGAACTTTTAATTTGAAGGATGAACGTATCTGTATATTTAGCAAACACTGCCTTTAAATATTGATGTAGATACCAGAACAGTGTTGGCAAACAGCAGTGTTTAAAATATAAACCACTGGCTTGTTTGCTTAGAAAACAGTTGTAGAGAACATTTCAATTATTTTACCCCATGGTTTGGTTTTATCTTTGGGGTTATCAGCTGACCATCTTGGGTGGTGACTTCTCTAGCTAATGGTGTCAGTTTATTAGTGAGATAATATGATGAAAACTAGACATTAATCATTGCCATTTTTTTCTATATTCAAGCCACTGGGTAGAATTTGTACTAGTTAGTTCCATTCTGAAAAATTACTGAGACTTTTAGTCTTACCGTTTTTAGTTAGATTCAGATTTAGAGACTTTTAAAGTCTTTCCATTAGAAATATAGCTTCTTTCCTTACCGCTTATGATGGCTCTTATCACAGGCAAAGATGTGCTATATCCAGCTAAACCTATTTTCTTTAGAATTTTATAGTGATGCAACCTTAATCCGTTGTATTCTTATTACCCGTGCACCACCACCCCCAATAAGCACGCTACACAGAGCCTTGGGTATAGAGGGCCAAATTTTATTGAACAAATACAGAACCTGCAGCAGAACACCTACCTTAAACCCTCTGAGCATGCTCAAAGAAACAGCCCGGACTGAGGAGCCGGGAGCGCCAACGCCCAACTCCTCAGCCGCGCCTCACCCAGACATGGCCCAACAGCCAATCGGTTGAAGGGATAAAAGAAAATATTTCTTTACCCAGCGTGTAATTCATCTGTGGAACTCCTTGCCACAGGATGTGGTGATGGCACCTGGCCTAGATGCCTTTAAAAGGGGTTTGGATAGATTCATGGAGGAAGAGACCATCACAGGTTACAAGCCATAAGCAACCTCCTGGCTTTAGAAGTAGGTTTTCTCTGTGCCAGGTGCAAGGGAGTGACAACAGGAAACAGGTTATCTTGTTGTCTTGTGCTCCCTGAGGCATCTGGTGGGGCCACTGTGAGATACAGGAAGCTGGATGATGGGCCTTTGACCTGATCCAGCAAGGCTCTTCTTACATTCTTATGCCTGCTTTCCCCTTCACGCCTCAGTCCAGCGTGCAGGGGAGGGGGCCAGGCAATGGTGGCGACCTGGTAATCCCATCACCAATCATCTGAATAAGAAAATAGACCTCTGTCATTCAACTACCTGAGCTTTGAATAACAAGCCTCAGGCTCAGTACGGATGACAATCATACTCCTTTCATCAAGCAGACACAACAAAGAAGATTGCTACCTAGTGTTTCTGAAATGCTACACATCTCTCCATTTGATTAAGCTGACAGGTTTTCTTCAAGGATATCAAATAAGAAGGCTAAATAATCTGCTGCAGAAAGCCTTGCCCTTGCCCTTGTTCCTGCCAAACAGGTTTCAGTTAACAGCAGACCAGAGGCCAGGGCTTATAAAGCACATCTTAACACTCTGGCCAGTTCATATGGCCACAGGTGGACCTTAAGCCTAAGGTAACCCGGTCCCAGGGCATTTAGACTTTTAGTTAACACCAACATTTGGAATTGATCCTGGAAACCACCTGGTAACCAAAGCAGTAGACATAGGACAGGTGTAATAGTGCCATCTTCAGCATCCCTGCTAACATTCTTGCAATTCCCTTTTGGACCAGTTGATGGTTCCAAAGTATCTTCAAAGGCAGCCCTGCATGGAGTGTATTACAGTATGTGAAAATGTTACCAGTTTTAGTTTTCTGAGATATTTGTTCTGAGAGTTTCAGTTTTTTGTTTGTTTGTTTTTAAAGGAAAGAAAGAAAGACCTTCCTCGTGTTACCTCCTCTTTAAATTCTGATCTCAGCTATTTTCGGGCAGGTCCATCAGCTTCTGTTTTCTTGAAACCTAAGACATAGCCTGGCTGAACTGTTGCCCAGCCACACACTCTTCTCCCTTCAGATGTTAAACATTAGATCTTGAAACACTGGGGGGAAAATGTGCAAAAGGGCAAAGAGTGCACATTGCTAAAAGTTGCAGCCTCTTTCCCTTTATAGCTGGCAGCAGGTTTGGGCAGTGTTTATAAGCAAAGGGACTTTTTTTCTTTCTGGCAGGATGAAAGTGATAAACAAGAAAGGAAAGGAAGCTAAAGGAGGGCCAGATGGTTTAGAACAGGCTTGTGTTTTAGAAACTCGTTACTGTGCAGCAATTGAACTGATCGCATAAGAACAGAGACGTGTAGTTTTTAAGGGCATTTGTTTGAAAGTGCTCATCTCTGAGCAAAATCTTCCGTCGTGTTATATGCAGGTAGTGATAAGTGTGTCAGAAACCTCATACAGCAGTTTCTCTGAAAGCCCATCCTTCCTCTCCCATTTTATTTGGCAATACAAAGGCTACTTCACACGTGACATGGGTAGGGAGAAGCATGTCCCTGTTGCACAGACCTGCAGCCAGTTGCAGCTCATGTCCACGTATGCAGCTGCAAGCTCACTTTCCCCATGGGCATATGCTCCATTCTCATACATGAAGCAACCCAAAGTCTGACGTTTTGGATGGTTTGATGGTCAGGTGATTCATGTGAAGAGGAACAGAGCAAAAGAGCTGTAGCCTGCCACTCTCCTCTGCATTTCCACTTTGTTCCACTCTTCCTTTTTGAAACCACAGACTTCAGTGGGGAGGCAGACAGACTGACAGGCAGGGCTGTTCTTATGTGGTCATTTTGCTGATGCTTCACTAAAACCCAGTGCTGTTGATTCTGTTTCACTAATCATTTCAGTTAATAGTATCAACTCAAAACCACTCTTTCTGCAGTGCCAGAAGATTATGGAATCTTCTCCACTCCTGTTATCTTCCTGCAAAATATGGTTTGTTCCTGTACAGATTGGAGCCTTGCTTCACTATAAATATTTGCACTAGATAGCCTGGTCAGTTAGTTATGAGAAGAGAAAGGGCAGAAAAGGTTACGTCAAAGAGAGATGGCAAAATGGTTTGATATTTGGGTACTAGGGAAATCAGTGTTATGGTTTGAGACAGTACCGCCTCGTCCCCTCAAATTTGTTTCCTAACCAAGAGCTATTGAAGGTATAAGCAAGGTTCGAGTGTTCCCAGTGGACTTGGGGAGACTCACCCATGCAAAAGTATGCTTAGGATTTGGAGTCTAAACTCATATGAACCAGAAACTGCATACTTTGATAAAAAGGCCATCCATAGACCATAGACAGCTGGTGTAGCAAAGTGGCTAAGATACTGGCAGCCCAATCCTGACTAAGTCCCCCGGCACCGGAACGCTTGTTCCGGTGCCGGGAGACGTCGCAAACGTGCCATAAGGCATGTTTGCAGCTACTCTAGAGCAGGGAAGGCTGGCGCAGAGGCCGGCCTCCCCTGCTCCGACGACAGAGTACCTGACGGCTGCCAGACCCAGGTAGGTCAGGATCCGGTGGGCGGGAGAGCGGATTGCTGGGCAGAGGAGGGGGCCCATTGGCCCAGCCGCCCGGGGAGGGGGAAGGCTTCGGCCATATCCTGTCCCCTGCCAGGCGCCTGAGCCTTTACAAGGCCTCATCTTACTTCCGCCAGCAAAATTGCTGACGGAAATCCGAAGAGGCCGATAAGGCCTGGCCCTGGTTACACTCGGGGAAGGAAACAAACATCTCCTTCCCCAAGGAGACCTCTGCCCTGGTGGCAACATTGGGCCGCCGGCCGGATCCTTTAGTCAGGATTGCGCCGTCAGTCATGAATTGGGACTTCCCAGATTCAAATCTTACATCTGCCACGAACGCACTAGGTGGTCTTAGGCAATCTGCCCCCTTTCAGCCTTGCCTGAAACATGGGGATAATAATAATTTGAGGTTACTATAGGCATGATATCAAGATAATACATGAGAAGTTCTTTACATTCAGAAAGTGCTATACAAATCATACAGTTGCAAGTTAATTGAGGTTATAAAATTTCCCCAATACCCAGGAACTGCACCGCTAAAGTACCGGTAATTACTTCCTTAGATGGAACTTTGGGCCCTTCAAATGGGGAACTTGAATGACCTGATCTAAGACCTCCTTGCACCTGAGGTAGCACATCAAATGTCCCCCTACCCAGTAGCATGCCAGCCATTGCTTCCACCTGTTCTCCTCTTCCTCTTCTTATTTCTTGGATTTGGAAAAAAAAAGAGAGAGGAAAACGGAACTAAAGAGCTGTAGACCACCACTCTCCTTTCTTCCACATTTCCTCTCCCACTCTGTTCTCCTTTTTGAATCCATGGGTTGGGAATTGAGGCCAGTAGACTGATAGGCAAGTACTCTTCTCCCCCCCCCCCAACCAATCCATCATGTCATGAATCGCTCAGACCTTTCTAACATTCCAAGGAAGTTGTGTAATGTTTAGTGTTCATGGACATGCCAAAACTTGAGAAAATCAACTTGCTGAAGCCAGAAATAAGGTTCAAAAAGCTGATGTGAAGCATTTCCAACTCTTGAAAATATAGTAAATACTTCGTACTAACCTTGGGACCCAGATACTTTAAAATAAGTATTATGTATGTTTAAAACAATTGAAAGTTTTGGGGCTGAAAAATTGAGTTCCCAATTTTTGCTCGAAAGCTTTCATGGCCAGCAATTATTTCCAAAGATTTAATTATTACGGGTACCATAGCCATGTATAGTAAAACAGACTTGAATAAAAACAAATATAAAATCCACTTGCGTCTTTCGTTTCTTTCCGATTCAACAAGACAGACAGAAATCTATTAAAATCCAAAGTCCAGTGTTTTAAAATTCCAACGTTTCGTTTCCTGTTCCCGGAAACATTGTCTAGGAAACAATCTGAAAGACTGAAAGCTTATACAGCTTATACAGCTTTCAATCTTTCAGATTGTTTCCTAGACAATGTTTCCGGGAACAGGAAACGAAACGTTGGAATTTTAAAACACTGGACTTTGGATTTTAATAGATTTCTGTCTGTCTTGTTGAATCGGAAAGAAACGAAAGACGCAAGTGGATTTTATATTTGTTTTTATTCAAGTCTGTTTTACTATACATGGCTATGTTACCCGTAATAATTAAATCTTTGAAAATGAGTTCCCAATTATGTTTAAACTTCAAAATTTAATGGCAAACCTCCATGGAACAACACAGCCCAACAAATCAGCATTTCCACAAAGTATCATTTAACCAAATAGTGGATCAACTTTACTAGACAGTGAAGTTATATGATTTGAGCATAACCTAATATGGGAAAGTGTGGCCCTAATTACCAGCAGGTTTACATTTGTGATGTAATTTTTAGCTCCGATTTGTAAAACACAAACTGCCAAATTTCACAGAGCTAGAGTATTGTGTACATCAAGGAAAGTCAGAAAAGCCCTCTAGCAATAAATCCAATCCAAGGAGAACTTGTGTCTGAAAAAACACTTTCAAAGCTATAGAAAGGAAGTCGGTGCTGTTATTAGTTTACAAAGGAAAGATTCTTCAAAGAAAAATGTAAGAGCAGTCAGAACAAACATATCAGATTAGTTCTCAAATATATCAAGGAATAACACAGGATATTCTCTTTTTTAAGGTTTTTTTTTCAGCAAGGTACACCATTGAAGGGAGAAATAGCGGCCCTTAGCTATGTAGACAAGCAGAATAATAAAGATGTTTATATACAGTAAACCTGACCCATCCATTTGAGGCTACATTTAAAACTTACTTAGATTTGTGGTCCAAATTCCGCTGCTCTCATAGCTTTCCAGTGCCGGAAGGAACATCCCAAGAACATTTTTACAAGATTTTTCCGTGCCATTGAATGCCATGTTCATCAGGGCTTGCTATCGCCCATAACATCTTCTATGAAAATTAGTGACTAGCTGCTTGGTTTTTGTTTGGTCACTGAGTCGTTGCCCCCTTGGATGCTTGTCGGAATTGCACAGTCATGTGAGTGAACAAAGAAATTTGCAGAAAGGTTGGTTGCTTTGACAGCTGTAGAAGCATTCTCTTCCAATTAGGTTTTACTTCTGGAGGGGCTTTTTCCATGGATTTGGGTAAGGTCACAGGGGCTCACTACAAACAGAGTAAAAGAATGTTGGACATTTGAGTAGGCGACTGCAATAATTTACATCCTTTTTACATACGTGTATTTTGGTGTGGATTTGGGTCTCCTTTCTTCTTTTTTTAGTTAGTGCCAATATATATATATGCAGCAGCAGGTTTAATATCAGGTAAAGCACCTTTTATGCTCGTTGATGTTTAAAAATAATATATTTGTGAAACACATTGATAATACATAACACTGGAAAGGGTTGCATCTTCCCAAAAAGTACAGGTGCTGAAAAAGGGATGAATGGGAAGCTTTGAGCTGCTTTCCCGGCTTTTTAACAAGAGTCAAAAATGATAGCTTATGTAATACTTATTAGTTGTCTGTCCTTTGTAATTTTAACAGATCTACATTTTATCTTTTATTTATTTGTCAATGTTTTATATTCATGTTTGAACCGAAGTTAACCTTATTTCACTTTCCTAGCCTGTTGCAAAAAGGGATCTTCTGTGTTCTTAGAAAAGATAGTTTTGAACAGCCTCTTTCTGTCTGTCTGTCTGGACCAATTACCACTAACAGGTCTGAGGGACCATTTTTTACTGTATTCTTTCAATAAATGTACAATATTTGTATCGGTTCTGTCTTTTATTTGCTCTTCAGTGGTTACTTTTACTCCTTTTCTTTCTCCTCTGGATGAATATTCCTGACACTGTCAATGGGAAATGAATGTGATTTTAGCAACCACCCAGCGAGGCCTTATTGTGCATTCACTTGGCTGTTTTTGCAAAAGTCTGACTTGGACTATGAATCACTAGAATTCGTTTTCCGCATGAAGCTGGCTGCGTCCATCCAGCTCCTGGCACACCCTAATTTTCTTTCTTTCGAAAGCATCAGTCTAGTCATCGGGTTCCAATCCAATAGTTTATTACAGTCAAAGACCAGCACAACATCATACAACAAAACACAACATCGACAGAGCATCACATGACAAAGGGAGGGGGAAGTTTTCAGCCAAGCCTAAGTTATAACAGGTGGGAGACACTACTCAAAGGGGGGGGGGTGTGGATAAACAGAGCATAAATCGGCATTAGAATTTTCCTTCGATACTGACAATATTCTTACGGGTTTTGCAAGCAGCTGCCAAAAAGGTTGCACACCGGATTGTGAACCAGGAGCTTTTCCCCATAAGGAGCATCTTGGCCAACTCCACATCAGTCATACTGAAATATTTTTTTTAATAAAGGGGAAAATAAACAGCAAAACAGGACATGCTGTACTGTCTCCACTTCTCCCAAGTCGCACGGGCAAACCCTTTCATATATTGGGGTCCTTCTAAAACAGCCCTCCAAAAATGCCGAAGAGAGGGCTCTCCACCTGGCCAAGAAAAAGGCCCTCCTATGCATAGGGAACTCTAGCAGTGACAGATAAGCTGCCGGCGCTACTTTATATCTAGTGTCCTCTTCAGCTAAAAAGTGTGGAGTTCTACTGATGTCCTCTTGCCGCTCTGTGTCTAGCAGCCTTTGCCTTATGGCCGCTCTTGCTTGAGTAAAGTCCATTGCCAGCACAACCTCTAGGGAGAACCCCAGATGTCTCAATTTCCTGTGAACTGCCATAAGCCATGACGATTGAAAGTTATCTTGTAGGATTAGTGATGTTAGGGCCTGGGCCTTAAAGTTTAGATTTAGCCAAGTATTGATAGAGGCTAGGGAAACCCTAGCATCAACCTTAAGCAGGCCAGAGTCCAGGCGCAAGCTTGTGTTGGAAACATAACTGGACACTTGGAATATAGATCTTAAAAACTTGGATTGCACCCGTTCCAAGGGGGTGAAACTGGAGGAAAGGGGACCCAAAATTGTCCCATATAGAAGCTGGGGCAGAGTTTTTGCTTTGTGTAACTTAATTGCTGCAGGCAAATAATGGCCATAGTCATCAGGTTGCAATTCTGAGGTGGGCCTAGCCAATCTGGAGCAAGACTGCCAATCCTTAAGAGAAAAATGGGAGGGGGAGGAAACCTGGTTCTGGGGTGGGGCCCAGTGGTAAAGGATCTTTAAAGGAGCCCATCTGAAGGTCCCTGAGATGAGTCTTCACTGCCCATCTGCAGTGGTGGGGCCAGGTTGCTGGGGCCCCTGGAGCAAAGGCTGCAGTCTGTCCGTCCCGTCTGTCCATGTACCTCCCTGCCTGTCCCCTGATGGTGCTGCCACTGGTACTGAGGGTTCAGGGGCCGGGCTGGTCAGGTGGCTCCTCAGCCAGTGCCGAACCTGGCCAGTTTCTGACAGCGACCCCCCCCCCAATCTTCCTGAGGGAAAAAGTCAGAGAAAGAAACTGCTAAGCCTAGAATGGTAACTGCTCTTTTACTCAATATTCTTAGGGTTGGGTTGGTTGATACTGAGTCAGGATGGTGTGTGATGGTTTCGGAGTTGGACTCAGTGGTGTCACTAGGGCGCACGTCACCCTAGTGACGCCTCCCCCTATACCCCCCTCTTACAAATCTTCGGCGCGGCCGTAGACGATTTGGGGGGGCGCCCGACGGGCCGCTGGCCCGGGCGCCCCCTTAATTTTTGCAGCCAGCTCGGGGACGTCTTCCCCGGTCGGCTGTCCGGGGCCTTCTGAGGAAGGCCCGCTGCGTGAACGTTATTTGTAACTTTTTTAGCGCATGCGCAGACCGTTCCTGAGGGAAAAGGGCAGCCCTTTTCCCTCAGGGACGGTCTGCGCATGTGCAAAAAACGTTATAAATAACGTTCGCACAGCGGGCCTTCCTCAGAAGGCCCTGGTGCATCGGCCGGGGAAGACGACTCTGGAGCCGGCTCCGGGGACGTCTTCGGGGCGACATGCGCAAGAGGTGATGCGTCACGCGCGTGCACGCGTCACCCCTTGCGCGCGCCACCCCGTAGCCGCCTGCTCCCGTCACTTGACGGGAGCGACGCCATTGGTTGGACTTAGACCTGAAACATCCAGGTTCCAATTCTCGCTCAGCCATGAAGCTTCCTGGGTGATGTTGGGCCAGTGACTGTCAGCCTCACCTAATTCACAGGGTTGTTGTGAGGACAAAAGGAGGAGAGGAACTATGTACACCACCCTGAGCTCCTTGGAGGAAGGGCAGTATAAAAATGTGAAAAATAAATAAAATAAAAGTACTGTACCTGTTCAACTAGTCCCAGGTGATAAGAGACATGCAGTCTCATGTCCTGGCTCCTCCCCTCACACCCAGGTATTTCCTTCAATCGTGTGTGTGTGGGGGGTTGCTCATCTGAACTGCCCCTCTACATGCACTGATAAATGTGGGAGGCTTGTAGGACAGGTCAAGTATCACCTGAACTGGTGGTTATAGATGTGCATGACTTCCAATGCATGACTTCCTGTGCATGACTTCCAATGGACAAGCAGAGAGATTTCTTCATAGCTCCTGATCCTATGAAGCCCTCTTACCTCCAGTACCCTACAAAGAAGTGATTTTTCAGTATGTAGCTTTACTATTTGCAGATGTTTTGTACTTTGATTTGAAGTTAAGTAATACCCCATGTTGAGTGGCCAAATCTGGGATAATCTCTTTATCTACTGATCAATCTGAAATTACAGGCTTTGGCACTTCCTGTCGACTTAACCATTGTTTCTTAGTAGTTGCACTGTGCTGCTTTAATATCCATTTCCAAACTCATGCTCTGAAAGAGCTTATTACCTTGCATACTAAAAGTGCCAACATTTACTACAAGCGCAACTCCACTTTTCTCATCAGCAACCTCTGATTGTGGGGGAAGACATGTTGCAACAAGGTTTCTTTTTTCTTTTAAGGATAGATGACTGGGTGAGGACATACATTACCACAAGGCCACACATTAGCGCATAGTGCTTCCAGACCAGTAGCCCCACACGCACAAAAAGGATATTGGGGAACATTAGTAGGCAACATTAAAAAGGAGGGAAACAACATATGGATTGGTCTAACAAGGAGGGAAACAAAAAGAAGAAGCAAGTAAAGGAAACAACTCAAAATACCTGTACAATGTTGAGGTGTGTTTCCACATGTCACAAGCTAGGTGAAACCAGAGCCCCACAAAGCAAATGAAGAAGCAGGCCATTCAGACTTGTGTATAGTATCATAACTCTTTGACCGGTATACAGATAGAGGTCTCTGACCTGGTGCTGATACTGCTGTTGGATGGGTGCTGTACTGTGTAGCTCTCTTCCAACAGTTGCCTCAGGATGGCTCAGGGCCCCAGTCCTATCCAACTTTCCAGCACCGATGCAGCTGCAATGCAACCCCAAGGTAAGGGAACAAATGGTCCATTACCTTGAGGAGGCCTCTGTGCCAGCCCCTCCACCGCCAAATGCAGCATACGCCCCATTGGCATACGCTAGGCTGGGCCCCATGCTTGAAAGTGCATTGCTTGAGGTGAGTGGCTTGGAACCAGCTACCATGGAAAAGACCAGCTGTTCAGCCTCTTCTCTGCAGGCCCCTCTCTGGGTGGGCAGGCAAGCCATATCAATAATGGCTGGTAGGGAGAGGCTGGATGAAGACCAGATACTAGCAGTGGCAGAACCACATCAGGAGGTCTGGCTCAGTTGGTAGAGTTGCCGCCTCATAAGCCTGAAGATCGGTGAACGGCCAGTTCGAGACACACTGCTGACTACTCTCTGACTAGGATTGCCAAGTCTGTGTAACTTCAAAGCAGGGCTCCTGTGCCTTTAGCAACTTCATGAGGGGAAGAGCTTCAACAGCTGAAACCTTTTAGGAAAGCTGCGGTTTTGCCTCTCTCACAGCCATTAAAAGAATAGAAGCCCTCCAGAAAAAGAGTTTGCAACCTTAGAGCCTAGGCTCCTCTCCCTTTAGAAATTGAACACTGGCATTGGGTACACTTTTAATAGACAATGGATCCGATTCAGCATAGTTAGCATGGACATATTGTGGGTATGTATCAACTTATATCAAACAACGTTTTACAGATTTTGTGTTGTATGCATAAAATGCATTAATTAGGGTCACCACCTCTTTCTGGCCTCTAACAGCTACATGAGTGATATAATTTTTTTGTCCTCATTTCTTTGTGTGTGTGTGTTAAGTTTACACAAGGAGTGTCTACAGCAAGGCATACACTGACTTCAGCTGGGGCACATCCTGTAAGCAACGTGAAAAGAAGATATGTAAATATTTGTGCAGAAAACATGGAAGTCCTGAAATCCTATTATCTTTGTTTTTAAAACAATGTCCTCAAGGATTTCCTCCCAAAACACCTTGTAAATGCCAGCCTTGGTACCCTTTTTGCAAATGTTTGTCAATACAAAAAGGTCAACATTTTAAGTTTCTTTTGCCAAAAATCTCCCCTGCAAAATATTTACATACTCAACATTTGGAGAGGTTTTGTTAGCTGTTCTGTAAGATCCCAGGTTCAGACCTGCTCTTGCTTTGTACACTTAAATCTTGGCTAAAAGCTCCTTTCATAAGACGTTTTCTTGTCAAATTGGTTTCCAAAATTATACATTCCACTCCGTAGCTCCCTGGCGTCTCTTAAATATTTGAGACTGCCTTAGCTTGCATTGCATTCTTTCAGCTTGAAGTCTTATTCTGACTCTAATGCTTGCTGTCAGTTTAGCCAATTATGTAAAATCCCAAGGGAATGTCAGGAATGTAAGTTGTTGATTAAAAAAAAAAGTTTTAAGTATAAAAACACCAGAGAGAGATGAAACAATGAAGACAAATCTTCAGCTCCTACTTCTAGAGTATGATGTGAATCCTCTTCAGTGACCAGAAGTGTGTTCCCACATCAGTCTGTAAAACGTAAAATACATAAAAAAATGCACAGTGGGCTAATTTCTAGCTGGCTAATTGGACCTTTTAAAGCTCATCCAACACAGGTGTTTGGAGCACAGGGATTTCATAACATACCTAGGCCAGTGGCTGATGTTGCACCTTTTGGGGAGGGGGGCTTCAGTTTTTTCTAACCTTTTGTCCCCCCTTCCTGCAGATTTCAGGGCCTAAGCATCATTTGTGTGTCACTCAGTGCAAACTTGTAAGTGAAAATATAAATGCGTGTACCATGATCCCATCCTTTACAGACAAGTTCATGAAAGGATAAAAAGTGTTAATTCTACAATAGCATTTTTTTTACATAGCACCTGGCAGGTTTTCTTCATCATCAGTTGCCACAGACAGAGTCTCTATAGTGAAATCATTTTTCATCTTGTTTTTATTCATCAACTTCCCTAGTTTAGCATTTTGCCTGAGCCAGAGGGCAGAAAGGCCTTGGACCAGTTTGGGCAATATTCCCTTGAACTGGCTCCAATGTAATAAATATTACATTAAAAAAAATGAAATAAGATCTGAACTGAAGAGTATGAGCTTCCTACTGATCTTTGCTTCCACTGGGAAGGGGGGCAGAGAGAGACAACTGAAGCCCAATCACAGCTATCCTGGCTTCCTCAATGGTAGTCTGTGGGCAGCTCTCACAGGGAGAAGTCACAGGGAGAAGTCACCTGACCACGGTGATCCATGCCACGGTGACATTGCAACTAGGTTATTATTACGCGCTCTACGTGGGGCTGCCCTTGAAGACTGTTCGGAAACTGCAATTACTGTAGTACAGAATGCGGCGGCCCGTGTAGTCACTGGAGGTAGGCAGTTCGACACTGTCGGGCCACTCCTCCGACAGCTGCAGTGGCTGCTGATTCGTTTCCGGGCCCAATTCAAAGTAATGGTTTTGACATTTAAAGCCCTATACGGCTTGGGGCCAGGATATTTGAGATACCGCCTACTTCTATATAGTCCAGCTCGTCTCCTTAGGTCATCAGAGAAGGCCCTTTTGCGGGTGCCGTCGCCCAGGAATGTGCGAGGGGCAGCGGCCAGAAATAGGGCCTTCTCAGTAGTGGCACCAACGTTATGGAACTCCCTCCCTTTTGATTTACGAACTGCTCCCTCCTTGAACACTTTCCGGCGAGGTCTAAAAACCTTCTTGTTCAAAGAAGCCTTCTGAGCCTTTGCCTTTTTTAACATCTTGCTGGTACGGATGGGGTGCTGCTGTTTTTATTATCTTGTTTTAAATGTAATCTTTTAAAATCAAATTTTAGATGTTTTTATTAGTTTTGTTAATTATTTTTTACTGTTTTAAAAAGTGATTACTTTCTGTATTGTATTGTATTTTTATGTTGTAAGCCGCCTTGGGTCCCTTCGGGGAGAAAGGCGGGGTAAAAATACTGTAAATAAATAAATAAATAAAAAGTCTTTACTTCGGTGTTTCTGGGGATTGGGGAAGACAAAGCAGGGGAACAAAGGCTTCCAAAGAAGCTGAGAAGTGTCTGTGAGTCTAGTTATTACAAATCTATAGTATGACCACAAAGAACCCCACCCCTCTTACCAGCAGAGCTCTGCTTTGGCTCTCCTGACTTAGCTGAGGGAATGTAGCACAGGTTGTGCTGATTTGTGTGCTCTGCCTAACTGGTTTCTAAAACAAAGTAATTTCAGAAATAGCACATGTCCCCTTGTAAGTCTCCAAGTTAGTCCAGTCTTTCAGTTGCCTGAGGGAAGGCTATGGATACAGGTTTTCCTAACTTTCGAAATCCAGATCTGAGAGCTACCATGATTCTAACCCCAGATCTACCCTTCTCATTACCTCAAATTTTGACCCTTCACCACAAACAACAGTATATGTGGAAGAACAGATATTTGTTCTAGAAGTGGCTAGAGTAAGTTTGTGTTATATTTAGTACCTCATTCCCTGCTCCCCTTTTTCCCTTTCACATAGTATTGGCACATACAGTTCAGCTATCCCTAAAAAAACCGTTTTCCCTCTTCTGTCTCTATTCTTCCCTTTTGAGGATGCCCTGTTAAAATGTCGCTGTCTGTGGTGCTGATGGTAGGACTCTGCAGTGCTCCAGCTCCCAACCCCAGCTTTCTGGAAAGTAAACAACTGACAATGTGAGCCTATGCATGTTTACTCAGAAATAGGTCCCACTGTGCTCACTGGGATTTACTCTCATGTAAGTGTGCATGTGGTGGTAACCTGAGTTGGGGATGAATGAATTCTGTGTACATGCAGGCACATGAACAGTGAGGCACTAACCATGTGGTGCGCATCCTGCTATTTCACCCACTGCAGCTGTTGTGTTTGTTTGAACTGCTGGTAGCATATTGCTTTGAGGACAGTGATGTTTTTCTAGGATTTCTCTAGCGGAAAGAATAATTATCTTCTTGGGTTTCAAATTGGTGGAGGACAGATGACTGCAGAGTAAATGAGCAGTTGTACAGACCTTCAATAATATATAGCAATGGAGGGTGTGGGACATGCAAAGGCATTTTTGGTATAAGAACAGGGCTGTTACAAGCATGTCCTTCTTTTCATCTGTGAAGTGTTGAGAGGGTATGTCAGAGTCAGAAATAAAAGTGGTAAGGTGGACAAAAAAGAGAGAGCAACAACCAGCATGCTGCAAATACTCTTGAGGAATTTCCATGCAGGAAGAACAGATTACAAAGGATCCTACAGCATGTGACAGTGAGCTGATGGTTAATTTACTTGCACTCACAATTCAATGCTGTGCATATCTACTCAGAAGTAAGTTCCATTGAGTTCAATGGGTGTTACTCCGAACTAAGCGTGCATAGGACCGCAGCTTCAGACTGCTTTCTTGAGTTCTTGTGCAGCTGAATCCTCAAAAGCTGTTATTTAGCTCAAGAAACATTATTATCAACTGCCTTGAGGCCATTTAAACACAAAAGGAAGAGCAGAAATGTTATAATACATATGGGTTACATGCAATAGTGTGTGAAGAGCTTAATAGATCATTGCCTTGCTGCAAAGCAAAACTTGGAGGGAGCCATTTGGAATGGAAACCTGCAGTGTGTGTGTGTGTGTGGGGGGGTGACACGTAACTCCTTTCTAACCCACTGCTTGAGTTGCATAATTATCAAATGATTTGCATAGTATGCAAATTGGACTGTCTGCATTTGGGAACCAGGAATACACAAGTCCAGCTTGAAAGCAACAAGCCCTCTCCCACTGGTCCTTTCCAGCAATTGGGGTTCAGTGGCATACTCCCTCTGTTTGATGTGTGGCCAGCATGACTAGTAGGCACTGACTGATTTAAACCCTGCAAATTTGTCTAATCCACCCCTAAGCTAAGGACCGCGGTGGCTGAGTGGTTAAGACGCTGAACCAGAAGGTCGGTAGGACAGCAGTTCGAGACCCGAGTGCCGCGTGACGGAGTGCCCGTCTCCTATCCCAGCTCCTGCCAACCTAGCGGTTCAAAAGCAAGAAATTGCAAGTACATATAGGTACCGCTGTGATGGGAAGGTAACAGCGTTCGATTAGTCATGCTGGCCACAGGATCACGGAAGCGTCTTCAGATAGCGCTGGTTCTTCGGCCTTAGAAACGGAGATGAGCACCACACCCTAGAGTCGGACATGACTGGCTTTCGAGCAGGGAATACCTTTATCTTTTTTTACCCCTAAGCTATTAGCCATTGCATCTTGTAGCACCAAAATCCATACATTATACATTTCTATTCCACATTTTGCTGTAAAATGGCCTCAAGGCAATTGGTGATGATGATGTGGAGCTGAATCCTTGAAGGCGAAATAAGAACTCAGGGGGCTGCAATGCTATGCACACTTAGCTTGGAGTGATGCCCATTGAACTCAGTGGAGCTTACTTCTGAGTAGACACGCAAAGCACTGAGCGGTAAGCACAAGTAAATTAACCTTCAGCTCATTGTCACAGGCTGCAATATCCTTTGTAATCTGTTCTTCCTGCATGTAAATTCCTTGGAGTATTTGCAGTATGCTGGTTGGTGTTCTCTCTCTCTCTCTCTCTCTCTCTCTCTCTCTCTCTCTCTCTCTCTCTCTCTCTCTCTCTCAATCTCTCTGATCCATTTTAAGACATTTTGGTAGCATTTATCTTTCTGACTCTGACATACCCTCTCCACATTTTACAGATGAAGAGAGGGACATGCTTGTAACAGCCTGTTCTTATACCAAAGATCACTTTGCACATCCCACTCCCTCCACTGTTAGAGATCACTGGTAATTTTTAGCCGTGCTTCAAATATAGCAAAGACTAGAGAAGGTGAAAAGGGGACTTCTACATGAAAGATTCAGAGGGTTAAGACTATGAGCTGAAATGTCCCATGTTTAAATCTTACCTCAGCCATGACCCCACTGGGTAACCTTCATTACTCTACAATCTCTCCACTTCGTGGTTCTTCCTCATACCCCATCTGCAATATGAGGATAATGCCAACCTTCATTGATAACAAAGGTTTGGTGCAAGGTTTACTGAGAGAGTGCAAATGAATCGCTTTGAGTATGTAAAGCTCAGTACAGGTGCTATTATTCTTACAGCAATCCTACATAGCCCTCCTGCCCTGCCAGTGTTGGATGTTGCAAAAGTGCTGTAAGACACTTTTGCAGCACCTGCAGAGTAATCAGTGCCGGCGCCGCGGCTGACACTGCTAACTGTGCTGCCAGACCTGGACCCCAGTGCCAGACACAGGTAAGACCTGTGCCGGGCATTGGGAGGGTGGGCTGGGGTGGTGGGGGAGGGAGTGCGCTCCGCCGATATCCTAACTCGCTTCCCGGGCCTGGCCAGCCATATACGACCTTCCCAGATGTGCTCCAGCAAAATAGCTGGTGCACATTTGAGGATGCCCATTGGGGCCGCTGGGGTTTATACAGGGGGAAAGGGCTGAATGTCCTTTTCCCCCGATGTGTGCCCCAGCTCTGCTGGTGTGGGCCGCATCCTGCTTAGGATGCATCAGCTGGCCATTTAGGCTGACTGATGCATCCTACTCAGGATTGCGCTGTTATTGTCCTTACTAACACTGGTTGCTCCCATGATGAAAAAGTTATGAATTCCTCCTGTATGGATAGGAGCTTGTGTGAAGTAACAGCAGAGAACGAGCAACTCTGAGCTAAATCTGATGTTAAATCTCCATTCTTCTTTCAACTCTGAGCTGCCTGAGCTGCTTACTAAATCAGTTGGTGAGCAGGTCCTCTCTCTTCTTGATTTCCTTTTAACAGTACATATTTATTGAAGTTACTGCAGGGGAAAAATAAATTTATCTACTTATATTAAACAAAACAGAAAAAGTGCATGTGCACACACCCACACACCCAAATTTAGTACAATGAAATACTTTAAATTGAAGAGACAATGCTCTCTCTTGCTCTCTCTCTCTCTCTCTCCATGTGTTTCCTGAGAGAAAAGGGGAAGGGAAACCAGGCAGTGAGAAAATTATCTGAACTCCAGAATCTCTGTCTCTCTCTCAAAATATGAAAAATGAGGTTGGCCATGAGCATAATTTTCCTAATGTTAGTGACCCAGCCTCTCTCATATGGTGAACCCAAGCGTTTCCATTTCCTTGTCCATACAGTCTTGGCTGCCAGAAACATATTGCAAAGCCTTATGAGAGTCCAAAGGACACTCTGGTTACTACCTGTTAACAGGATTTTCAGCAAAGTAATGAGGTTTAGAGATTTGCTTAAAAAAAAAACATAGCTGAGTGCTGGGTAAACTAAAAGAAAAAATGCTGTAGCAGTTTGGAACAAAGGTCATGGTGAAAGCACTCTTAGCAGTCTTATTGGCAGGTCTATGCAGAAAGCTGATGACCTCTGAGAGCACATGCCTCACATTTCTCTCTAAATGAGAATAGTGCACAAAAATTACAAGATATACCACAAAGTGATCTCTGTCTCAAAGAATGGTTCTGAGAACTGGAACTAGACCAAGCGAGACATGACTTCAGTCACATTATCAGCCTGGTGGACTTGCTTTTTTCCTATGAATAATGTGCATAGCAGGGTGGGCCAACCTGGATCAGGGTCACAAAGGACAGGGTGTTTTAACTCTACTTCTGGCACGGTCTTGATGTGGGTTGGGGCTCCCACACATGCTATTTGCTGGGGGGAAGGGAGTTTCCCTGGGCTCCAATGTGAGCTTTTTTTTTTAGGCAAATAGCACACATTGGCAACTGCCTTATACATACAAGTCACTGGTCCACCTAGCTTAGTACTGTCAGCAGCTATTTAGGGCTCCAGGCAGGGGATTTTCCCTGCCCTACCTGAAGATGCCAGGGATTGAACTTGAGACCTTTGGCATGCAATGTGTGTATTTTATGGAGGCACCACTGAGCTAAAATCCTTCCCCTTTAAAAATAAATAAATCGAACCTCCATGTTTGGAGGCAGTATACCCTCAATACCAGATGCAGAACCTGGGACCTTTTTCGCATGCAAAGTATGTGTTTCAACACCGAGCTACAGCCCCTGTCAACATCGAGGGGAGACATGAACAGGCTGAGGGGATAGGGTTGAAAACCTCATACCACCACCCCTTGTCATGGTCCCAAAGATACATATCAAATCCACATGCTATTTACAGAAAAAGGCAAACTCATTAGGGCTAATGGGACAATTCAAATCCATTTACTTTGGCCTCTAAGGACTAATTGTTCATACATTACCAGTTCAAATTGAGAACCATCCAAAGAAGCCATGTGTAAAGTCGGGTTTACGGTGCACTTTCCTCTTCTACTTCTTTGACCCGCCCGAGGTTGTGGGTTTGCACCAGCATGGCGTCTTTTCCAGTGGCTGTTGCTGGTCTATCTTCTGCATCATTTTTGTGAGCCCTTTGGGGACAGGGAACCATTTATTGATTTGTTTTACTATGTAAACCACTTTGTGAAGTACTCTTGTTGAAAAGCGGTATATAAGTATTCTGAATAATAACAATAATGATGACAATAAAAAGAGCAACATTTTGAATGGATGCTAAATTGGAGTTGGTGTACCGTACTCTGGATTTACTGGCATTTCATCTAGCTGAGACATCTCTAATAGAAAGGACTTTAAAATGGGCTGTTAAGCTGACCAATTTTACTGAGCTGCTGAAGAATAATGGGTACAGCTATGGAGAACAGGGGACAATGGCTCTCTTTCAAAGTCTGCTACCTCCAAAGGTCAGGAACAGCAGAATCTGCCAGGATGCTGCCACTAATTAGCATGGAGGCACCAGAAGGAAGGCAGGAGATGGGGGAGGGGGGAATAGCAGTGACAGTAGTTGGTAACTGGGGAAATTTTAAAAGCCTCCCAGCAGCGCAACGTTACAATTGTTTGGTACAGCTGCAGTATTTTCAAGCTTATCTCAATGTCTTCAGGGGACACTGAAACCTCTATAAGATAAGGGGAGTTTGCAATAAGCAAGTTGTCAGACATGTGGACTGAGTCGGACAGAAAGCTGTTTCAGATGAGAAAGGAGTTCAGGAAGTTGAGGTTCATAGATCAAAGGGAAATGCGGATGAGGGCAGTGGTCTGCTTAGGGGAAAGGTATAGGTTTGGTATGTATATCCTCACTGGCCGTCTGCTGCAGCCAATTAACTAATCAGTTGTCCAAGCAAGCTATTCATATAGCCTGTAAGCAATGCTGATAGGGAGAGCTTGACAATTGTGATGTACATGTTCTCTTCAGTTAAGCTACCAGTTGTGCCAGGCAGAAAAATGAAAAAGACGGAGCAAATGCAGAAATATACTTATGAGGCCCACTAATGTTTACAGGGCCTCTGAGAGGAATTTTATCAAGGGGTACGGAGTTTCTTTTGGGCCCCTTCTCAAAGGGGAAGGGGGCAAAACAGGGTGCGGGGAGGGCAGCAATAGCCGGAAAAGTCTCCAGAGCCTAGGTCTACAGGCTTCCTGATGTAGTGCCCAGGTCTACCCGTCCAGTAGATCTGGCCTTCCAGTTGGCCAGGCCACCGTCTTTCACTCTCCAAGAGGCCAGCTGAGATCCCAGGAAAATTCTGGGGCCCCTCCTTTGTCTCCAGGTTCCCCTTTTTGGTCCTGGGCCCGTGTACAATTTACCCCCTTTACCCACCTCTCATGTGCCCTGAATGTTTAAGTAAGGGCACTTCAGAAGGTAGACAATGTAAGTGCAAAAGGACAATGCTTCAAATCATTGAAGAATTATTTCTTGTTAGTTACAACTGTCATCAATGTTTCAGCACGCTGGTAGTTCACCTTCCCCTACTGCAGTGGTTCTCAAAGTTCGGAGGCCCGCTTACCCCCTACGTGGGCCTCCAAACCCCCACGTACCCCCTGAGTGACTCCCCTCGCGTACCCCCTCCAGGTTGTGGCATGAGCAGGAGGATTCGCCCGCCTGCGCCGCAACCTGAAAAAGAAGGCTAAAAGCCTACACTGTCCCCTGCAGTACAGGCCTGCATCCTACCTTTTCTCGGTGCTGCCATCTTGGATCTTGCCAATGAGAGCTTTGGTCCTTGAAGGAAATAGCAGCCACAGGTGCCCAATCTGTGTTGGGGCCACAGTGGAGGGCAATCCCCCTTCTCCTTCTGTATTGTGGTCTCAATGACACCCCCCAACATACAGCTGCTAATAATGATGCTTAGCATTTGTATAGTGCTTTCTGAGCATGCAAAGCGCTTCATGGGTTTTATCTTAATGTGCTCTTCACAACACCCCTGTAAGACTGCAGCCAAGGCTGGGTGGGAGTGACTTATTTGTAGTCATCTACAGCATCCATGGAAAAGGGAAGATTTGAACTGGAAAAGTCCTGATTCACAGCTTAGTCTCTTAGCTACTATGCTAGCTCTCATTGCTCTTGAGAGCTACTACTCCAGACTGCTGTTGACTAAACAAATACAGTACAAAGTCCATAAGGGTCAGTGATGTGTTAAACATCATGTGCAGTTTGGCTCTAAGAAGGCAAGTTATAAATCCCTTATTCTGTAATAGGTCATCCTATTAAATCTAAGAGGACTGTATCTGTGTTTGTGAGTTGTCCTCCTAGGAAATGCTGACTAATGGTGATAAACAACCCTAATAGGAAACACTTGTTTATCCTTTGCCTAATTAACTGAAATGTTATCTATAAACTAGGTCATCATGAAGACCCTTTGTTGGAAATGCAACCTTCGAGAGGCTTAGGAGATATTTAAAGGAATCAATTATGAAACTCAGGCTTGGCAAATAATTGGTGTGGGGTGTTTCAGGCCCCCCAATCTGTATTATCAAAGTCATAATATTTAGTTAAAGGCTATAATTAATACCATACACTTCCTGTTCTCGTTTCTAGTGTCTGAATGGGTTATTAACCTTAAGAGTTTACTGGGATTTCCAAAACTGCCCTCAGAAATAATTCAGCTAATGGGGGTAAATGGAGCAAGACATGACATAAGAAAATAACAAATTGTTCCTGGACTTATGAAGTGGACAAATCTGGGAAAAAGAAACGCAAATCATATATTTTGGCATGCTGGTAGGTCCATCCTCTTATGCTGATTTGTGTGGACTAGCAATGATTGGTAGGGTTGCCAGTTTGCCCAACTTGATGCTGTTTTTTGACCTTTTTTCCCCTCATGCAGACAGGTGGCAAAGGTTAATCTCAGACCATTTGGGGGTCACCACAGGGTTTTACCACTGGAACCTGCTGCTTTACAGCTTGACCCCCACCCCCTACCAGATTTCCCCCCCCCCCATTTTTCAAGGGTTGGTAGTCTTGTGATATCATCTGGCTCCATCTTGTGACATCTCCAGGTTTTTGTACGCTTCCAGTCTGGCAACCCTAATGTTTGGTAGCCCTTCAGCTCCTCAGGAGCCCTTCATCTCCTATATAGTTTGCAATCATATCCATCAGGGGATGAGTTTTCCTGTTAATTAAAAAAAAAAAACCTGGGAACAATTGAAATGTTAGGAATACCTAGTTTTAGGCAAATTGCACTTGGAGTTGACTGACAGCCCAATCTTATCTAAAACCCCACGCGACGATGCAGTGGCGCCGGCACAGGCTACGCTGTTTCCCACTGGGATTTTTGGCTGCTGGAGCTCTCCTTGGGGTAAGGGGACATTTGTCCCTTTGCCCCAGGGTAAGTCTTGTGACATTACAGGTCATCTCGGACCAATGCGATATCACTGGCGGTAGTCTGAGTTGATCTGTGCAGGCGGATCAGGCCCGGAAAGCTGTTGGAATTTGGCGCGTGCCCCCCTTCTCGGGTTCAATCTGCCCAATCCCTGTCCCCATCTCCTCCCTGTTGTGCCCTGCCCCATTCCGCCCCCCCCCTGCGCAGGACATACCTGCTCTGGTGGGCCTCCGCTGCTTCCCACTAGCATGCTAGCTCCGCCCTTTCCACTGATGCACTGCTGCCCATGTAGCTGCAAAGCGCTTTATGGCACTTTTGCGGCAGACAGCACCAACGGAACACACTTTCCACCAGAGCACACGCTCCACACGGCACGGCCCTTCAATAGGATTGGGCTGTGAGTCTTTCTAGGAAATTAAGAAACCATTTTTACACTTTCTGGACAAAAATTGCCTGAATTTGTCCTTTCCTAGCACCAACAAAAACAAAGCTGGGGGAGGTTTTAGGCAGGAGTCTGTACTTCTCTTGGGAAACTGCCTGTAGTAGGGCTAGGTCATATTTTTTAAAATGTCTGTAGAACAGAAGACTCCTTCCAGGGTAAGAGACACTTGGCTCACATCAGGTTTACCTGGTAGAATTCCCTCAGCTGTTTTCATGAGTCACATGGAAACAAAACCTTGGCCCCCCCAAAAAAAGCCAGGTTAAGTTACAAAACTGACCTTTTCAGCTTCAGAATTGCACTGTTGTCAGTGTTTACAAGGGTGAAAGAATAAGCCAATGCACCGATTTAACCCTTCTGATTCCTTCCTTTGTATGATTCCCACTGACTGCTAATGGCTGGATTTACTGATCAGTCACTGTGTGAAAGCAGTGGTTTCCTTGTTCTTACATTTAACTGCCAGGAATTAAACGGTATGTCAAAACATGATAAAGGTCAGGTTTGTTGTATCTTGAACTGAAAGGTAATGTTGTTTTCCTTTATTGAATTCAGTTGCAAAGAGTGAATAGAAAATAAATAGCCTGTTGCCTTGATGTTCATCCCAGTCTTCCTTTGTGTGACAAATTATCATATCAATTCAAGAAAGCTTAAAAAAATATGCATTTCTTTTCTTGTGATAAATTGACAGTGAAAAAATAGACCAGAAGCCTTGACTTTTCAGATTACCAGATGTATGGTTTATATTCTTGAATGTCTGTAGAGTTATCAGAACAATGACATTTACTAAATCTAGAGAAATATGACAAGTGTTATAGATCTTAAATTATGTCTCTGTTTCCCTTGACAAGTATTAGAGAGAATACACTGTTCTGTGTCATTACCTTCAAAGGACAGTTCTTTAGAAGGGTGGGTTAGGAAAATTGTTTCTGTCTAGATCCAAGATCAGCAGGCTATCGAGTCTCTTCATGAGACAGAATGGGGAAAGCCATGGGGCTGTGAGACAGTTCACTTAACCCCTCCCTGCTGTCACACTCCTTTAGCAGAAAAGGCCCTGGCAGATGCAAGAGAGAATCTGGGCAGCTGTGGAGACAAGCCTGATGAGGATGAAACCGTTTCAAGTAGTAGATTGGTAGAGGCTGCGCCATGTGCCCCACACCTACTCAGCCAGCAGCCCACCTACCTGCCCAGCCTGGTACTAAGCACCTTTCCTCCTCCTTCTCAGAAGATATTCGCTGGAAATCTTACAAGTGACCCAAGGACACACACGCAAGGATGGGTTCATAAGTAAAACTAATAGATACAACAGCAGATTCAACATAACCAGATCCAAAGTGAAACCTAATTGAAGATTCATTTGGGTACATTCAATATGTACATACTTCTTTCAGAGCGGAAGTGAGCAGAGTGGTGGAGGCCTAGAGCGTCTCCTGAAAGACACTCTAGGAACTGTCATTCTGTTTTCCTCACTTCTTCTGCTCTCTAGAGTCTGTCATGGAGAGCAAGAAAAGGAGGACAAGGAACAGGGGTGAAAGCCACCACTGCCACGGGTGACATGCATCACTGTTCCTTATCCTCCTTTTCTTGAAAAAGAAAAGGAGGGGAAAGGTAGTGGGAAGTGTGCAGTGTCAACAAGGAGATGCTGTTGGTGACAATGATAACTCATTGCCTCCGCTGTGGTGAGGAGGCAGCTTGGTCTTGAAAATCTGTCAGGGTATTGGACAGTGGACATTTTGCAGGTGTTCTTCCCCTTGTGAGGTAAGCTATCCTTTCAGAAATTTTTTCCACATTTATTTGCAATGGAGTGGGTGTTGGAGGAGGGAGAAGCGGAAACATACTACACTCCCTAACCCTGACCTGATCATGCATAGTTGTCTATATTCTACCCCTCATTGGGAATGCCTCTCTCGTTGAAAGTAATGCCGTTCAGTCAGATGTGTTGCTTACATTTTCGGTGCCCAAAATAGTCTGGTTCTTTCAACAAGAAACTACCTGTACAACTTCCCTGGTTGTATAGGTAATCCATGAGAACTGAAAAAAGGCAGGCCAAAGGTCTATCTAGTCTATAGCATTGTGTTCCCAGCAGTGTGAACAACCAGATGATTCCGGAATACTTACACAGTGGCGTTTCTGAGGTAGGGGCGGAGCTGTAAGTCGCGCCACGTCCTAGTACCATGTGTATGAACGGGAACGAGGAGGCGCCGCCCCCTTGCCGTCGGAACCATTCCGCACGGTGAAGGCGATGGGGAGGAGACTCCTCGTTCCCATTCATACACATGGTACTAGGACGCAGCACGACTTACAGCTCCACCCCTACCTCAGAAACGCCGCTGTACTTACAAACAGGAAGATAACAATCATCCCCTGTACTTAGCCTGCAGAATCTGGTATTCATGACTAACTCTAAACGTGGGGATTCCATGCAGTCATCGTGGCTGATAATTCAAGAAAGGCTTGCGCACAAGTTCTTTAAGGTATGGTAGGATAGGGGCTGCCAAGCATGCAGTGAACACAGTAGTGTCACTAGGGGGATGTGACCAGTGCGGGCCTCACCAGGTGCGATGCTCCGTGGGAGGTGACACCAGAGGCCCCTGGAGGCCCAAAGTGGTGCTCTGTGCTCACACGGTTTGTGCACATTGGATGGGCCTGCCCTCCCATTCTTTGTTCTGGTTGGGTCAAAAATAGCAGCACTCTGGAAGCAACTGGTGGTGATGTGATGACATCATCACGTCACCATCAGCCTACTTCTGCAATGCAGAGCCTCCACGAGGTAAGCTCTGCACCAGGTGGGGGGTTTGCCTCGCTACGCCACTGAGTGAACATTAAATTTGTGCTGAAGACAGCAGTGTCCCTTTGCTTCTCTACAAATCCAGATCACTGGTTGCACTGTGACAAACTGAGATTGAAATTGCATCAGGCACATTCACCTAGCTGGCTCTTCCCAGTGACATGACTTCCCAAAGCTTCCTAGCGGTTGTCCGCTACTGGGTCTCTAATGAAAGTTTTCTTCAGTAATTTATTGCTTTCTTCCAGTTCAGGTAATCTAATATCATCGCAAGGTTATTCCATTACAGATGTTACCTTGCCAAACTAGATCAGACATGCCAGATCAACATTTCAAAATGACACGATACTCAAGCTGCATCCTCTGCGCACTTACGTGTGAGTAAGTCCCATTGAACTCAGTGAGATCTACTTCTGAGTAGACATGCCTAGGCTCGCACAGTCAGAAAACTGTGTTCTTGAAACAAGGGGCACCCAACCTGTTCTAGAAACAAAATAAGGTTTGGGAATAATGAACTACTCTTTAAATAAAGACCATCTGGGTGTGAACGTGATTTGTGAAATTAACAGAATATGCCAAATACTAATTCATATTTCAGATAACTAAGAACATAAGAACATAAGAAGAGCCCTGCTGGATCAGGCCAAAAGCCCATCTAGTCCAGCTTCCTGTGTCACACAGTGGCCCCACCAGATGCCTCAAGGAGCACACGAGACAACAAGATACCTGTGTCCAGTCGCCACTCCCTTGCACCTGGCACAGAGAAAACCCACTTCTAAAAAAAAAACAAAAAAAAACCAGGAGGTTGCTTATGGCTTGTAACCTGTGATGGTCTTTTCCTCCATGAATTTGTCCAAACCCCTTTTAAAGGCATCTAGGCTAGGTGCCATCACCACATCCTGTGGCAAGGAGTTCCACAGATGAATCACACGCTGGGTAAAGAAATATTTTCTTTTGTCTGTTCTAACTCTCCCTCCACTCAATTTTAGTGCGTGTCCCCTGGTTCTGGTGTTGTGCGAGAGGGAGAAGAATTTCCCTCTATCCACTCTCTCCATCCCATGCATAATTTTATAAGTCTCAATCATGTCCCCCCTCAGGCGCCTTTTTTCTAGGCTGAAAAGCCCCAGACGCTGCAGCCTTTCCTCATAAGGGAGGTGCTCCAGCCCACAAATCATTCTGGTCGCTCTTTTCTGCACCTTTTCCAATTCAACTATATCCTTTTTGAGGTATGGTGACCAGAACTGGACACAATACTCCAGATGTGGCCTTACCATCGATTTGTACAAAGGCATAATGATATTAGCCGTTTTATTCTCAATCCCCTTTTTAATGATCCCGAGCATGGAATTGGCCTTCTTCACAGCCGCCGCACACTGGGTCGACACTTTCATCGACCTGTCCACCAGCACCCCAAGATCTCTCTCTTCATCCGTCACAGACAACTCAGAACCCATTAGCGTATATGTGAAATTTTGGTTTCTTGCCCCAATGTGCATCACTTTGCACTTACTTACATTGAAGCGCATCTGCCATTTTGCTGCCCATTCTCCCAGTTTGGAGAGATCCTTCTGGAGCTCTTCACAATCCCTGCTGGTCTTTACCACCCGGAAAAGTTTAGTGTCATCCGCAAACTTGGCCACCTCACTGCCTATCCCCAACTCCAGGTCATTTATGAATAAGTTGAAAAGCACCGGTCCCAAGACCGATCCTTGGGGCACACCGCTTTTCACCTCACGCCATTGTGAAAATTGCCCATTGACTCCCACTCGCTGTTTCCTGGTCTTCAACCAGTTCCTAATCCACAAGAGGACCTGCCCTCTTATTCCCTGACTGTGGAGTTTTCGCAGGAGCCTTTCATGAGGGACCGTGTCAAACGCCTTCTGAAAATCCAGATATATAATATCCACGGGTTCGCTCGCATCCACATGCCTGTTGACCTTTTCAAAAAATTCTAACAGGTTTGTGAGGCAAGACTTCCCCTTGCAGAAGCCATGCTGACTCTCCCTCAGCAGAGCTTGTTTTTCTGTGTATTTTAAGATTTTATCCTTAATGAGACTTTCCACCATCTTCCCCGGAACAGATGTTAGGCTGACCGGCCTGTAGTTTCCCGGGTCCCCCCTCCTTCCTTTTTTAAAGATTGGCGTGACATTAGCTATCCTCCAATCCTCTGGCACAGTGGCCGTTTTAAGGGACAAGTTGCATATTTGGGTCAAGAGGTCAGCAACTTCATTCTTGAGTTCC
Source organism: Plestiodon gilberti rubricaudatus (assembly GCA_026170595.1). Lineage (NCBI taxonomy): Eukaryota > Metazoa > Chordata > Lepidosauria > Squamata > Scincidae > Plestiodon > Plestiodon gilberti. Next base: position 48,719,909 of record JANXHW010000002.1, read on the forward strand.
TTCAGAACTCTTGGGTGGATGCCATCCGGGCCTGGTGATTTATTGATCTTTATTTTGTCAATTAAGTCTGAGACATCTTCTCTTTTAACCTCTATTTGACTTAATTCTTTAGTCAGGGGAGACCGTTCTGGCAGCGGTATTTGCCCGAGGTCTTCTGCCGTGAAGACAGATGCAAAGAACTCATTTAATTTCTCTGCAGTCTCCAAGTCCCCTTTTATCACCCCTTTCTCTCCCTCACCATCCAGCGGACCCACCGTTTCCCTGGCAGGTTTCCTGCTTCTAACATATTTGAAGAAGCTTTTATTATTCCCTTTTATGTTGCCTGCCATACATTCCTCAAAGTCTTTCTTGGCCTCCCGTATCATCTTTTTACATTTCTTTTGCCACAGTTTGTGCTCCTGTTTATTTTCCTCATTAGGGCAAGACTTCCATTTACGGAAGGAAGCTTCCTTGCCTTTTATAGCCTCCTTAACTGTGCTTGTTAGCCATGCCGGCATCCTCCTGGACTTGGTCGAGCCCTTCCTCCTTTGTGGGATACACTCCCGCTGGGCCTCTATGACTGTTGTTTTAAACAGCCTCCATGCACTCTGGAGTGATTGGACTCTTTTTACCTTCCCTTTCAGCTTTTTCTTAACTAGTCTTCTCATTTTGGGGAAGTCTGCCCTTCGGAAGTCAAGGGTTTTCGGGTCAGATTTGCTCGGCACTCTCCCTCCGACATGCATGGCGAAACAGATCGCAGCATGGTCACTGTTCCCCAACGGTTCGGTAACATTTACCTCCCTGACCAGATCTTGAGTGCCACACAATATCAAGTCCAGAGTCACCTGTCCTCTGGTCGGTTCCGTGACAAGCTGCTCTAAGGCACAGTCATTTAACATATCCAGAAATCCAGTCTCTCTTTCATGACCTGAGCATGAATTGACCCAGTCGATGTGAGGATAATTGAAGTCCCCCATGACTACAACCCTGTCTCTCGTTGACACCTCCCTGATTTGCTTCCTTATTTCAAGATCCCCTTCAGGTTTTTGATCTGGAGGACGGTAGCATGCCCCTACTATTACATCACTCTTTGAGCCTGGTAATCTAACCCACAGTGATTCTACGGAGGAGTCAGAGCCCCCCTCCAGCTCTACTCTGGTGGATTCTACCCCCTCTTTGACATAGATGGCCACCCCACCTCCAACACGCCCCTCTCTGTCCCTCCTATAGAGTTTATATCCTGGAATTGCAGTATCCCACTGGTTCTCCGCATTCCACCAGGTTTCTGTTATACCTACTATGTCAATGTTTTCCCTAGCCACCAAACATTCCAGTTCTCCCATCTTTGCCCGAAGACTTCGGGCATTTGCATAAAAGCACTTATATACCTGGTCCCCCAAGAAGGACTGCATGTTTGCCCCTTTATTCCTGCAGCCTTCTGTCTTGCTAGACTGGCTGTCATGTCCCATCACGCTACCACTCCCAATTCTTACTCTGTTATTACTTGACTGTTCCCCATCCTCTGCACCCTCATTCCCGAGGGATGAGGAGTCCCGAACCGGATGCCCCTCGGCTCCTGTCGGCTTTCCCCCAGGAGTCAGTTTAAAAGCTGCTCTGCCACCTTCTTAATGTTACGCGCCAGCAGTCTGGTTCCGTTTTGGTTCAAGTGAAGCCCGTCCCTCTTGTACAGGCCCGGCTTGTCCCAAAACGTTCCCCAGTGCCTAACAAACTTAAACCCCTCCTCCTGACACCAGTGTCTCATCCACGCATTGAGACCCCTGAGCTCCGCCTGCCTAGCTGGCCCTGCGCGTGGAACAGGTAGCACTTCTGAGAACGCTACCTTTGGGGTCCTGGATTTGAGCTTCCTACCTAGCAACCTAAATTTGGCCTCCAGGACCGCCCGGCTACATTTCCCCACGTCGTTGGTGCCAACATGCACCACAACCGCTACCTCCTCCCCAGCACTCTCTACCAGCCTATCTAGACGAGAGGTGATGTCCGCAACCTTCGCACCAGGTAGGCAAGTCACCGTGCGGTCCTCACATCCGTCACAGACCCCCCTTTCTATGTTCCTGACTATAGAGTCACCCACAACAAGAAGCCCCCTCCCCAGAGGAGTATCCATAGTGCGACTGGATACGGGCCCATCACCTGAAGAAGGGGTCCCCACTGTGGGATTGTTTCCCTCTTTTCCAGAGCAATGTCCTCCAGCCCTGAGACTCCCTTTCCTGGCAGCTGCGGCGCTGGCCAACTGAGGGTAGGACGATGCCTCCACGTCCCTAGAAGTCTCACCCTGGTTCCTCTCTACCTGTCTCTGCTTCTCCAGGTCAGCAACTGTGGCTTCAAGGGAGCGAACCCGTTCCCTGAGAGCCTGGAGCTCTTTGCACCGAGCACACACCCATGACTTGTGCCCAAGAGGCAGATAGTCATACATGTGACACACAGTGCAAAACACTGGATAGCCCCCACCCTTCTGCTGGCTGTCTGACTGCATAGCTTTTGAGTGTAAGTTATGGATTTATCAAAGTTTGGGTACCTTAATGTTGCTGGAGCTCTCCTCTCTTCAAGGGACGTGCCGGGCAGTGTGTGGGGCCTGGCTTCCTCACCCTGCTGCTGAACTCGCCCAGCTGCTTAACTCGCTGTGTCTTTTTCACTGGCGTCACTGGAGCGTGGCGGGGGGGGCGGGCCGCCAGGGGGTGACGCGCGTCATGGGGTCATGGCAAAAAGCCAAAAAGGCAAAAAGTCATGGCAAAAAGCCCTCAAAACGGGTCTGCGCATGCGCGAAAATCCGGAAAATACCCGGATTGACGCGCTGCCTGGGCCTTCTTTCAGAAGGCCCTGGAGCGCCGACGGGTTCGGACGCTCTGAGGCCGGCTCCCGAGCCGGCCTCAGAGCGTCCGGAGGGGGCGACGCGATGCGGGGGGGGAGCCGGGTGGCCCCCTCCCCCGCGCCCATAACGTCGCGCCCCTAGGGGGGGGGTGACGCGCGTCTAGTGACGCCCCTGGTCTTTTTTATCTTGCCACTTTGTCCCCGTGAGCCACTGCGTCCCCGTGAGGCCACTCGCTGCTCCTGAAAGGGCTCACTCGCAAACCAGCCCCAGATTTAAACTGTTTTGTAGCTCCTCCCCCTGCCTACCTGAAAGTTTGAAAAGACTGGCCTCTAAGGGGGGCAGGGCCTGATGTGGTTTACTGGCAGGAAATTCCTGTTGCTGTTGTTCCTGCTGCTGCCTCAATTTACATCTGACCTACTCAGCTGGCAGGAATGTGTGTTGCTATGGTTTCTGAGTCACCCTAATTTACCATGTGGCCTTCTATACCATGCGGTCTGTATGTTTTAAACTGTATGTTTTAAATTCTGCTTAAGTTTAACTCTGCTTAAGATGTAGTTTAGCTTGCTTTCTCCCCTTCTTTTAGCCTCCTCTTGTTTTGTTTTAGGCTCCTACTCTAAAGTAGACTCAGGTCTCTGCCCTGGGCTTTTTACTCTTGAGTAAACACTGGTTTTACTCAGAGTAGACCTGTTTAGATTTGGACTGCAATTCTCTTTAGAATCAGCTGTAGAATCTATTCAGAGTAGACCTGTTTAGATTTGGACTGCAATTTTCTTTAGAACCAGCTCCCAGGCTTGTCCAGTTTCTGCCCCTGTCTTTTAGATAGGTGCTTGTTTGTGTTTTGAATCTATTGCAAGGTTAGGAAAGCTGTCACAAACGTTTGAAGGGAAATGTGTGTGTTGCTATACATTTGGGAAGGCTATCCAGCACTTCGTGTATTGTGAGTGTGGGTATGTGCATGCGATTGTTCAGAGGGTGAGCAACCAGTTTTGTAGTTCAGCTCTCAAATAAAAATGCTTAACTGATGCAGCCAATTTATGAACTGGAAGAGAAGGAAAAATCCAGCCTGATTGCTGCAGCTGAGCTGTCCCTAGTTTTGTAGGTAGTTTGTACAGGGTCTTCTTTGGTCTGGGATGACTGATTTCTAGGTCAACCTTCTGCCAGTAAGCAGAAAAGTCAACTTGCCTGTGTTCTACATCAGACACAGTCCTTGCAAACTAAGATTAAAAAAAAATCAGTGATCATGCTTGAAAAAAGAAAAATTCAATGGGAAAATAATGCTATTAGAAGCATTTGGCCCACTCTGAAGTGGCTGTCAGTCACCGTTTCCTTTTCGCACACAGTTGCAAAAGCTGGAATTTGAGAGAGAAGATCCTTTTGATAGTCTTGAACAATCAGTTTGAATTGTAATTTGTACTAGTCAAGGTGTTTCATTTCCACTTTTACTTTAAAAGAAATAGATTTGGCAGCCTTTCAAGGAGAGAAAATAAGTTCCATTGAACTTGGGTCGATGCTCGTGTCCCTCGGATCCAGTCAGATTCACTCTTCATAAAGCTATTTAGATGAGATTCCTGGAACAACAAATGCATTCTGACAAGCGTCCCATCTAAGAAGGGAGCCAATTACTGGCTTTCCCGAACTGGCATTGCTGTGTGGAATGATACCGAGAACTCGACCACATCCATCAGCTTATTATTCCAACAGTCATAAGGATATTACGTAAAATCCCTGAAGGTAAGTCAATCTCATAAAACCCTGGCTGGCAGAGACTCTGAAGTGCTAATTTGTTCTCTCCCGCTCACTCCATGCCTGAATTAAGCCAAAGGTTCACATATAGATACCCCGGGTTATTGTTCATTCTGCTAGAAAGCTGCTGCTTTGTCCTGATTTAAAGAATAGAAAAACCTTGAAAGCAACATCCTGAATGCTTTTCTAACTCACAGGCTGCAGATGACATAAGAGTGAGGAAATGCACATACATTATTTACCCGTGACATTGTCAAGCGGAGATTACAAGGTCTGCCCATCAGTGCTCCTCTAATTGCAAGATCAGTTAATCCTTGCACCCTGCAGCTTGGAGGAAGCCTGTAAGAAGGGAGATCAAGTCCCTCTTCTGTATTAAAAGGCCAGTGGGTGCACTAACAAATCCAACCGAAACAGCGCATCAGGGCTTACCAGGGCATTCTTGTCTAGCATCGCTGAATTTTATTCAGCTTCCAAACATGGTCAGCATGAATGTAGGATGGCCCTATCTTCCTTTCGATAATAGACTTGAGAGCTCCATAGGAAAGTAGGCGACTTTTTTTCCCCTGGCATCCGTGGCAAAGGAGAACCAATTTTGTTATCTCTCATACAAAAGCCTTTATCTTTGAAATGTATGTCCTTTCCATCATTTAAATGACACTCAAGGTGGGTTGCAACAATGAAAAATATATGTATTAACCATCCCCCTGCTGTTGTTGTTCAGTCGTTAAGTCGTGTCCGACCCTTCGTGATCCCATGAACCACATCCCGCCAGGCCTTCCTGTCCTCCACTATCTTCCTGACTTCGCTCATTTTCATGTCCGTTGCTGAACATTTTCATGAACATTTTCATGTTCCCCCTGCTGTAGCTCAATAATAAAATATAACACCAACAAAACAATGCTAAAAGCAGCACACAAAAAAACCCACTCAAAACACAGAGCATTTATGGAGCATATTCTTTCCACACTCTCCACTTCCCTAAGCAGGAAGTTGCAGATTTGTCTTTTTACTGGGTCTATTTCCTTGATGTGAGAGGAGAGCAGCTTTGGTGACAGTTTTTTTTTGGGGGGCGGGGCTTCAGAGCCTCCCTCCTGTCCCAGAAACTGGACAGGAGATGGAGGAGAGTCCTCCTCCTCACTGTCGCTACAGCAGCAACACTCCTGCTGCGACTGCTTTTTCCCCCTCCCCATGGCTGGTAGGTGCCTCGTGGCTTACTGGATGATGGCGAGGGGGGGGAGTAAACTGCTGCAGGTGCTGCAATCCTCTCTCCATGGTGCCAGTCTCCATTTTATTATTCCCAGATGGCTGGTCTGCATTGGGGCAGGGCATTTGGGAACTATATCATGGTTGGCTTACCAGATCCCCGCCGGGATGGGAGCGGTCTACCCTTAAGGGGGCGGGGCTTGGGGGGGCAGAACCGCTTCCGTCCTGGTGGGGATCTGGTAAGCCAATATAATGGTACCAGGCATGAAGGAGGGAGGACCAATGCGGCTGCTGCTTCTCTCTCTCCCCAATTTGCTTGGTAAGCCACAGGGACACTTACTGGAGAATGGGAGTGGGAAGCAGCATCCGCCACAGAGGACACTGCCAAGAGTACAAAGGCGAACTATCCTCCAGATACTGCCCACAAGCTGGGCAGGAGATGGAGGAAAGCTCTTTATACTGCTGGTGCCCCAGGTGAATATGGGACCTTTGGGGGTCAGCCAGGTTGGCCCTCAGAGAGGCCTGGGCCCTTGGCCAGAGTCCAGCCTGACTGACTTCAGAAGCTGGCCCTGGGGCAGAGTACTGGAGACTTACTGTGTTCTGATGAAATCTGTTTGAAAATATAGACGTTAACATTCGGCTCCAGTAGTCTTGTGTTTTCAAGCAACTCCTGAAAGAAAATAGTTTTAAAAAAAGGGCTTCCCCCAATGTTTCTGGATTTTTTTTTTGTGGAAATTAAACAGGTGAAACTATGTTTTAAAACAATTTTCAGAGTTCTAGGGTCACCCCACTGACCCCCCCCAGAAGAGCAAAGATCACTGTTTTTAGGGGAAATGAGGTGCAGGAATTGGTTGCAGGGTACCCCCTCCTCACTGAAATTAGAAATGAAACTTTGGCTTTTTTTTTTCATGGCCAGGGCCCTGGCTTTTGAATCCACTTTGTTTTGAGCACCTCAGGTGCAAGTGATCAGCTGTACACAGCTGTAAGCAGGAGCAACACCAGGCGTTGCTCAAAGCACTCATTGGAGTGCATGGTTAACAGAGTAGACCTAATGCAGTCATTTTCATCATATTGCTAAAGCTGCAGCACTTACAGGGTTTGAAACAAAAAAACAAAACTCTTGTACTCAGGAACTTGTAACTTGGGGTACACTGTGCTGAAACATGGCCCTACACAACCCTAAAGCACAGAAGTTGTGTGTAAAACACAAATATGTGTTTTTGAGCGTTTTTGTGCTGAACTCACAACTAAAGCTGCAGTATTTCAAGGATTTGAAGGGTCATTAAAAAAAAACCCTGGCAGGAAGGGATTAGCAACTTGGGGTACACTGTGCTGACACATACCCCTACAGACCCCTAAAACACAGAAGCTGTGTGCACAACACAACTATGTGTTTGTTTGAGATCTTGTGTTGTCAGGTCTATGCTTTACATAGGAATGTATGGACAAATTTGTTATGCCTTAAAACCAAATGAGTGTTGAATGCAACGCCTCTGCTACAGGTATCTGGAACACCTGGGAATTTTTTTGCAGGTGGTTATATCTCTTTGGGGGTCCCTTAAACATGTTAAACACACTGACATTTGGGAATTCTGGGAAAATCTGACCTTGGGGCCAGAGGCGCCACTAGGACGTGCGTCACCCCAAGGCGGGGGGGCGCGCGTCACCCTAGTTGGTCACGTTACGATTTTTTTTGGGGGGGCCACCTGGCTGCACCCTGCTCCGGGTGCCCCCCGCCCCTTCGCGTCGCCCTCCGGACACTCCGAGGCCAGCCCAGGAGCCGGCCTCGGAGCGTCTGACCCAGCCGGCTCTCGACTTTTACGGTTTTCGCATATGTGCAGAGACCATTTTGAGGGCAAGGGCCTGCCCTCTTGCCCTCAAAATGGTCTCTGCGCATGTGCATGCGCAGTTCGCGATGCATTGGGCCTTCTTTCAGAAGGCCCTGGAGCACCAGCTGGGCCAGATGCTCCGAGGCCGGGGCCCGGGAGCCGGCCTCGGAGCATCCGAAGGGCGACGCATTGGGGGAGCACCAGCCGGGCCGGACGCTCCGAGGCCGGCTCCCGGGCCGGCCTCGGAGTGTCCGGAGGGCGACGCGTGTCGGAGGTGACGCGCGTGGGGTTGCGCGCGTCACCCCTTTGCGCGCGTCACCCCGTGGCGGCCCGCTCCCGTCACTTGACGGGAGCGACGCCATTGCTTGGGCCCAAATTTAAGCAGGCAGAGGAAACTATCCAGGCAGACTGTGCCAGCTTTTAAAGCAGTATCAACAACAGCATCCCTCTTGAAAGCTCCTCTAGGCTGCTTCTTGCCAATTATTCTAATTCAATTAACAATTGAGGTTTATTTGGTAGCCACGCATCTTTGGAAAAGCAGCTTAGCCTATTATGGACGCATAATGATAGTTTATAAATACGATGTCTGTGGTCATGGGGCTCATATTGGGCTGTGTCAGGTGAAGAGACGGCCATCTTAGCTTGTCTAGCTTGAATGCTTTTCCAAAGATGCAAGCACTGCTTTTCATATGTGGTGCCCCCACCAAATTTCCTACAGGCCCTTAAAAGCCTTATTCTGTACCTTATTCTCAGTACCTTATTCTCAGTTATATATGGAGTGCAAGTTAATCATCAGTGCAAACATTGTCATGCCATGTAGGTAAGAGCCTGTTTAATCACTAGGGGCCTATTTGCCAGTCTGAACTCTGTCAGTCAGATAAGTGTGTCTGAAGCACTAAAATGATTAGGCAGATATCACTATCTGCCTGAACAAAGTCTGATTAAAATACTTCATTTAATAAACATGCTGTCATGGTTAGCGTTACTACTACTGAGCAGGAGGGGGGGTGTTGACGGAGGCAGCTGACTGGGCCAGCTGATGGGGACGGGTGGAGCCAGCAGAGGCCTCCGGTGTTAAAAGTAACAGGGGCAGTGGTGAAGGAGGAAGGGGGAACACGGGGAGAGATGTTTGGGAATGGGAGAGCAAGCCAAGGAGACAGGCAGGCAGGAAAGACCAGGAAAACAGAGCCAGAGAAAGGAGGCTGACCAGGAAATAGGCTAGAGCAAGGTACAAGAAGGAAAGAGGAGAAGCAGGAAGGCAAAGAGGAGAGACCACAGTGGAAATGGAGGAGACAGGTGAAGGAGCAAGGAGCACCAAAGAAAACAAAGGGTTAAAGCACTGGAGGGGTCAGAAGCTGAGGAGTGGCGGCAAGAGGAAGCACATAGGGTAGAAAGTATTGGTGAGCTAAGTCCCCAGATGACCCTCTCCAGGCAGCTAAGGAGCCCAGGTACCATATATACTCGTGTATATTCCATTTGATGCTGAGCTCCCCCAGTGGGAAGTGTAGAAGGGTTGGAGGCTCCGACACTCATTGCATGCTATGAATCAGATCCACTGCTGTCCCTTGACCATTATTCTCTTCGTCTGTAGTGTTCTGATAGTACAGTAAGTCTTCGTTAGACCTATGGCCATCTCGCTATCCATTGTTTCGCTTTAATGTCGTCCTCCGTAGCTGCAGCTGCTTCTGCGTTGTGCTGGGCTCCACTGGCGTCACTGCAGGGGGGGCGGAGCTCTAAGTTCCGCCGTGATCCGACCCTCCGTAACACGAGTGAATGAAGCAGCCCCGCCCCCCTCGCCTTTGGAACCATTCAAGGCGGTGAAAATAACGCACGGGGAGTCTCCTGTGCATTGTTTTCACCACCTTGAATGGTTCAGAAGGCGAGGGGGCGGGGCCGCTTCTTTCACCCGTGTAACGGAGGGTCAAATCGCGGCGGAACTTAGACCTTCGCCCCCCCCCTGCAGTGACGCCAGTGCTGGGCTCACGACCCACTTCCTGGTCCTATTCTCACCCCAGAATGCCTTGCAAGGCATTCTGAGGCAAGAACAAAGCCAAGGAAGTGGGTCGTGGTCCCAGAAGCAGCTTTGCAGCACGTAGGGAACCTGCCAGAGCCCCCCGGAATGTCACTGAGCCTGCTGGTGAGAATTGGTTTCATTATACATTGTTTCACTTAACGTCGCAGTTTCCAGGAACTATATCTACTACGACATTAAGTGAGGACTTCCTGTACTCTGGCACTGGCCTGTGTTCAAACAAGTGCCAGATCATGAGACACAAAAGACACTCTCTTCTGTGTGTTTAGTAGTGTACACTTCAAATACAGCTGCCTTCTTACAGCCGCACTGCACTCCTGTTGACAATCCTCAATCCCCTCCACTCCAGGTGCTTGTGACGAGTGACATTCTTCATTCTCTAGAACCCTGTGTGTCTTGCATACCCCATGTTTGGAAAACCAAAGAAGCTAACGGGCAAAGCATGAGAAGTCTTAAAAGCAGTGCGGGGAAATCAGCAGCAGTTCTCAAACTGACAGCGAGAACCGAAAATATCTGTGTTTGGCTGCTTTGCACATGAGAAATGTAACAATAATGACAGAGGAGATTCTACAAGGGTAGACTGCCTCAGCAGGAAGTGGCGGTCGGTAGTGGATGAGTAGGCCAGTGCCTGTGGGGGGTGCACTGTGACAGCATTTGCCTGGAGGCATCAAATCTTTGTATGCCACAGGGCTGGCAGTAGCAATTCAGCAAACCGAGGCTCACAGTCTCTGCATAATGGCTCTACGTTAGGTTTTCTTGGGTCAAGAGACTGAAAACTGAAGTTGGCATAGGTCTCCCCATAAATAGCAGGCGGTATTATGTTTCTGAACAGATTGAGGTAGCTCATTTCTGTTGCCCAGAGGCAAAGACAGACAATTATCATTGCCTTGCATCCCGAGGAACATATTAGGACACGAGATACTATCCTGTTATCTCTGTCCCTTCACCTAATTAGCTAGCAATGAGCGTCAAGAAAACCAAACCTACAATATTTTAGGCACCTGTCCTGCAGATGCACATAGTACTCCATGTATGAACAGGGTCAGCCTGCTGGGTGAAATGGCTGTTTTATGTGGTGGGCTGGCAGGAGATGGTAGATTGGTAGCGAATGCCCCTTGCACACCCTTCCCCTGACTGCTGCCTCCACTAGCTGGCCACCTATGCACTTGCCCAACCTAGCACTGGCCACCACCTCTCCTCCCTTTTCTGCTCCCCAATTTTTAAGAGGCAGAACTTGGGAGGGGGGGAGAGAATACTGACCTAAAGTGTCTTCTGAGAGGTGCTCTCAGCCAGCACCTTTTTCTCCCCCCCCCCTTGTTTGGAAGCCGCACTGGCAAGGATGGAGGGGAAAGGTGCATGGTGGGGCCAGCCACAATGGGAGGGAGCAACTCACCATGGAGGAGGGAAGCCTTGGGCCAGTCCTGTGTGATCTGAAGTTGCAGAAATATTTGCTTTCCCATGCCATCTCCTTTTCCCTGATGTGAAGAATAAGATTATATTTGTATAGAGGATGCTGGCAAGTAGGGCTAAGAGAAAGCTAGGTCTTGGCCGACCCTGTCCAGTAAAGCCTAGTTCAGCTGCCAGTCTAAGCACATAAAAAGGCAAATATTGGCTGTATCAGCAATGCTGATGGGGGAGGAGAAATGCCCTGGGTGGAATTCTGGTGGCAGCCCTCTAAAAGAGACAATCACCTGGCAGGCTGATTTCAAGAGGATTTCGGGGAGTGCCTTATTCAACCCCACCACAAGGTAGAATGTACTACTTAAGCATGGTGCTGCTCATAGAAGCCTTTGGAACGAAATCAAAATGACAGACACCAGCAAGGCCATTTGCTTCCGATATGCTGTCACGTTGTTAACCTTTTTGAGTGTCAGGAATTCTAATTCTCCAGCCCAAGAACACTCAGACCTCAAACCAACGCTATCCCTCCCCTCATATCTTTAGTAGGCATGGGATGTCTCACTAAGTCTGAGATGGCACTGCATTACAGGTGGGCCGCCATATCCACGGATTCGCTATCCACGGTTTCAGTTATCCACGGATCGTGGGGAACCCCCCCCCCCCAGGCTTTTACTGTTTTCCCTGTAAGCTTTGTTTCTTCCTTAAACAAACAGGAGAAGCAGCCTCTGGCTGCTTATTGCAGACAAGTAGAACGAGATAAGTCTTAGAGAGGCTCAAGGTTAACAGAAACCTTGCAGAGCCTCTCTAGACTTAGTCTCGTTCTACTTGCCTGCAATGGAGGCTGTTTCTCTGTTTGTTTTCAGGAAGAAACAAAGTTTGCTGAAAGAAAAATAACAGCTGGGGGGACATGCCTGCCTGCCTACAGGGGAAGTAGGGTGGGGGGGCCCTCAGGAAACCATGGAGGGGGGGTTCGCTCCTATCCACGGTTTCAAGTATCCACGGAGGGGCCTGGAACATATCCCCAGAGGATATGGGGGGAGTACTGTACTACCTGAAAGAAAAATATATCATCTGTAACACCCCTTACAGCGCAATCCTGTCTAAGGTCCGCCACAGCGCATTAAGCGTGCTATGCCAGATCCTAGGAGGATGAGGTAAGCATTGTGATGTGTACTTGGATGCACATCTACACCAAAGCTAAACTTCGGGTTTTTTGGAAGAAGGTCAGTGCTCCTCCCAGCTTTCTTGTTCCAGCCCTGCATTGCTCCTCTATTTCAAAACACAGAGTGACAGAGCAAGAAAAAAGTACGCAGAGACAAATGGGGACAAGGTGAGGTGGCTGCAGAGATGGGCAATGGGTGCAGGTTGCCACCTGCACCCCTCCCCTGCTAAGAGCAGTCGATTCACCTCACCTCATGAGTGGGCCAGCCCTGTGTTTATCTCTCATGCTAGGTTAGGGTGAATCTGTTTTAGTGCCATCAAACATGGGATAAACTTAACACTTCTCCTAGTCAGATAATGTTTGGTGCACACAAAGCATGATTTATCGTAGCTGTTCCATGACAGCAGAGTTGCAAGGCCTCAGCTTATCATGCAGTGTTTCCAATTATCTTGTGAAGCAAACGGAGGAAGGAAAATTCCACTGAACATTAGATAAGGAGGTTGTGTGCATTTGCACTTGAATTCTTGCACAGAGCCGTTCTTCTCCACCAGATAAAAGATGGATTGCAGAAACTCTGCCCAAGTGATGCTACTTGTATTAAGAATAGCTCTGTTCAAGTATTAATAACAGTTCTGTAGCAACATCAGTGTCTATAGCACTCTACTGTAACCTGAGAAGAAAGGAGCTTGCAACAAGGAGCTTACAATCTAAATGTTGATAGAAGGTGAGACAGCAGGAAGACAGAGGCAAGGCAAGGGTAACAGGAGAAGACTATGCAAAAACTCAGTTGTACATTGATCTACAGCACAATCCTATGAGAATTAAATCCCATTGAGTTCAGTGGAACATACTCCCATGTAAGCTTGTACAGTATAGGATTGCAGCCCTAGTTTTGGTTAGAGCAGAGCTCCAACGAGGGGCACTTTCCATAAGCGGCAATGTCAAAAGCACCTCCCCATCATCTGTGTTTTGGTGATTGCTGCAAAGGGCCTCAAAAATCTTCTCCAATTCAGGACATGTCTTCACTCTGAGCTTTTGATCTTACTGATATCATCACAGAGCCAAATTGTTATGTAGTGTTGGTTATGTAGTGCAGTGACATCACCCTACTCACTGTTTATTCTTGCCTGATATCCCCCATATAACTATTCCCAGGGTAAGCTAACACAATAATTATAAGTTGTGGGAAGGGGGTGCACAGAAGCAGCAACAAAGCAGGGAAACATTGGCCATGATCAAGATGGCAAAAGGATGAATGTTTGCATAATTGATGGGCTTTGGGGAAAATATTTCTCTTCTCCCAATGCAATAGGGGATAGAGGACTAAGAGTTCCAACCAAAGGCTTCTTGGTTTTTGAAGAGGAATTTGAAGGAAGATATATCACTTTGCCTTAGCACTATTTAATATTTGCATCCAGCTTTTCCCTTTTTTTTATCATGTGTACTTTCTGTTCCATAATTAACAATTTATTCACATCTAGCTTTCACTTTAGGATGTATTGGAAAATCCCAAGGTGCCTTTGAACGTTCCCAGACAAGAAGTTCCATTTCTACAGGCGGGGTTTGCTCTTAAAATAGATGACATTGACTGCAACAGCTCTTAATTTTTGCCAAGCTTATTTTTTTTTCAAGCTCCCCCCCCTCCCCCATGTTTTTCTTTTCCCAAGATGTAGGAATCGGATTGCAGTCTCACTGGGCATAAGACTGATCTTGACATGTTTTCTGCTGATCTTCCGAAGGAATGCTACATAATCTAGATAGGAAAAGAGCATGATGTTGTTTATGCAGCTGTGACACTCAGGCTGTGGTGCTCAGACAATTATTTGTATCTTTTCTTTTATGGCTGTGAGATGATTTTCTAGGGAAGGCCAATTTGCGTTTTATAGAGGTGCATTTGCAAGTCTTATTCTTTTGCTGTGCTTGAAAACTGATGATGCACTATAAAAAGTCAAAACAGAAAAATAACCAGATTTTACCTGCTCTTAAAATTAAATCATGAAGCAGTGATTTTGTTACAGATTATACAAATGCCTGGTCGGGGTGGGCTGTGTGTGAAAAATGCATTGCCATTATCAGGAGAAGGGGAATTACAATCAGAATTTACTTGGGAAAGGGTTAGTTATTTCTGGAAAGGATATAGCTATTATTCACTGCCTAAGGATAGACAGTGGACATAACAATCCCATAATGGACATACAATCTTCGTTGCCTAAGGATTGCTTGAAGCTGAACCTAACCTCATCAAGTAAGCTTTATTCAGGAATAATGGCTGCTTTTCAGAGTGAAAGTAGGGAGAGCTTGTGAATCATCAATGAATTCTTATCCACCTTTCCAATCCTGACAAATTGGATAGGTGATCCTTATGAGTTTTTGGGTGAACCAGTTAAATAACATGGAGCTGGACTTCAATATTATATAACTTTCTAAGGGCACAATCCTATCCTACACTCTGCTCAGCCAGCGGTCCAGCTATTCCAGCGCCTGCAGAGTAGGCGGGTTGGAGGTTTCCTCGAGGTAAGGGAACTTCTGTTCCATTTCCCCAGGTAAAGCCCCAGCTTCCCAAATGGGTCTTCTTGGATCTGCACCTGCCATTTTGCAGGTGCAAATCAAGGAGGCCTGTGTCAGGAGAAATGGGCCTGGGAGTGGGATACGATATGGCGTACGGTGCTGCCGCCGATCCCACCACCTCCCGGGCCTGATCCACCCACCCCCTGCCCCAAAATGCCTTCTTTCTGCCCCTGTGCCACGCGGCCCAGCTGCAGCTTACCTGCACTGCACACCATATCCACATCTGGCTCGCAAGGGACGGCACAACTGCCTTACAGCAGCGTTTGCAACAGTCCTGGGCCGGCACAGTCATCCATCCTACACCGGCCTAGCAGCCAAATAGAATTGGGCTGTAAGTATAAAATGTAATATAAAAGCATGTTCTTAAATACACACACACACACACACACACACACACACACACACACACACACCCATATGAACTGAAGTGTTCCAATTTACAATACAACCCTATTAAGGTTTTACAATATACCATATACTTTTCCTAAATGATTCTATTTTCAAATTTTGTACTTTGGACGAATTTTATTTTCATTATGGTGAAAATAAAGAAACAATGGAGAGTTGGGAATGAGAAATGGAAATGTATACAGGAAACATATAAGGGGTAAGCAAAGAAAGAAAGAAACAAGGAGATCACAGCCAGCCCAAAAACTCCTGGTGTTTTGAGGCATGCATGCTCTATAATATACCATATTCCTGCTCCTCACTGGCAGTACATTAGGTGTGTCCTACTCCACTTCTGCTGCTGCTCCCTAGATTTGAAAAGAAAAAGGGGAACAGAGTAGAAGAGAATGTGTGAAAACAGGAAAGTCAGAGTAGTGGGGGCAGACAGATGGCGGGAAACAGGGACAGCTAATCCTGGAGGATACACAAAAAATCTTCCTCCCTGACCCCCAGAAGCTCCACAAGTGCTTCAGGAAACCTTTTAACCCTTTGTCAGATATCATTCCTCCCGGTTTCACAAGTTTTTATACTATAATCATGAGATCTGGAAACCTGAGTTTTGATGAGAGTCAGAGTATGCAAATATAATAACCAGATTCTGTGCTCATCGTCCAGACTCTGTGCTGTCTCTGTGTAATACAGTCGTGGCCAGGCAGGCTTTTAGGCCTCACTGCATATGTTGTTCTGAGAAAAGGGGGATGCCCTACATCCCACAATGAACAATGTTCTTTGGAAAATGCTCAACTGCAAGAAATCCCAGACTCTTGTTTCTAAAGGACCCATGCTTACTTACACACTGATGGCATGATGACTGCCACAAGTAATCTTGGTTGCTGGTAGACAGCAATAAGGGGTTTGATGGTTTTGTCGATCTTTATCTCTTTGCGCCAGTTCAAATGTGTGCCTGACTCCCTTTTCTTGTGTAATACCATCATGAATCAGAAAAGCTCCGAAAGGCTGTAAAAGTCCTCATCATTCTAACCTGTCTGACCACAATTCCTCTGCTTTTTACAAGGAACTGGAAGCCAGCATCTACGGCAGAATGGACTCCAGACCAAACAAACAAAGAAAAACCAACTAACATGCTCAGTCTCTTTTTTTCTGTACTTTTCTAATAAAAATGTAAATTTTGACTCATTGGGGGAAAAAAAGTTAAGGCTTTCAAATTAAATCAGTGTGTATTAATTATGCATTAGTGAAGATTATTCCACAATTCAACACCATCTTTGCACTCAGTCTGCAGTCAGAGGGCAAGAGTAAGATAATGTAATTTTTCTTAGTAATAATGAAGTCAGCCCAGTCTTTCTCAGAACTATAATCAAGAGAGAGATACTTGACAAATGGCATTCTAATAAACAGTGTTTCTTGTTTTTAGGGGTTGAACAGAGTTTTCAGTTGGTGTCCACGTAGCTGTGACCTGGAGATATCTCCAGGTCTTGGCTGGATAGCTCCAGGTCTGGGCAAGCAGACCCAGCCAAAGCTAAGCTGGTACCTGAAGGGGCCCCCAGATTCCATCACCTCCCTTTTCTTCATGCAGGCATCTAGCCCCCCCCCCCAGTTGTTGCTGCCACCTCTGCCTCCTTTGCCACCTGTCCTTCTAAATTGTCCAGGCAGGTGGAGGCAGGCGGCAGGCTGAGGGAGACAGCAGGCAGGTACAGGGTGTAGGGCATCTCCTGTCAATTTCCACCTCCTCTAGCCTGCTGCTCAAAGCAGTTGCTTCATCCCACCTCATGGGTGGGCCAGCACTGACTCTGAGTGCTACAAGTGACCTATGCTGTTTCATTCTATTAAACTTTCACCGAATAATTCTCTTGCTTCCTCTTTCTTCCAAGTTCCTGGTATATTTTTAAACATATAAGGGGATGGATGGGATTTATTGATTAAGCATTAGAATATGCTTCTGAAAGTATGGTCTGTTAAGCTGGGGAACAGATGAGATGAAAAATGACAGCAATTAAGGTTAATGTAATGGAGGAGGCACAATGTCAACGACAATCTTCTGTGGCTGGATGCGCCTGGAGATTGATAAGTGGGAATGAAATTGGTATCATGCCCAGGTTCTCAGAGTTTATTCTGACAGGATTTTCCCCTGTCAGAATGGACAAGGAGAAGATGGTCCACTGCTTCTCTCCTACCCAGTAAGCATCCCCATGGCCTCTGGCTTAGTGGGCGGTAATGGGGAGCAGTGGGCTGTTTGCTTTCTCAGGTGTGGCCCAGGCACGGGTATAGTTCTTTGTGTGGACATGGACCCCAGCACTTATATGTCCCTCTCCATAAAAGGCAATTAGAGGGACACTGAGAAAGAAATCCAGGGTCCAATCCTATCCAACTTTCCAGTGCTGATGCAGCTGCAATGCATCCCCAAGATAAGGGAACAAACTTTCCCTTACCTTGAGGAGGCCTCTGTGACTGTCCCCCCCCCTCCCCAGGATGCAGTGCTTGCCCCATTTGACTGCATCAGCACTGGAAAGTTGGATAGTATTGGGCTTCCAATTGCTCATAAGTATTACATGTGTGGGTTTGGAAAGTTAAACCACGGTTGGAGATTGACCAACAGACTCATCCAAAACAGTAGTGTATCAACCTGTTGTGAAAGCATGATGGAATCCAGTTCAGATAAGTTGTCAGAACGGCAAACAGAAATGAATTAATCTACAGTAGCCTGGATCTTCCATTTGAAAGACTCCATGGGAATTTGGGGGGAGCAGTGGGCTTCCTTCCTCACCCTCATTTATCTCACACTTCCCTTTCAGGAGACCGTAGCATTTCAAGCTCATCCTAAAAATGTCATGTATTTTGCAGCAGAAGGAGGACTATAGGAATGTAATATCCAAAGGTATCCTCCATGCAAAGGCATACTACGTTCCTTCTTGAAATCTTTGCCCAAAACTGACTTCACATCAGCAAATGTTTTCCTGAGCTGTCACAGGCCCGCAGAGGCGAAACAAGGGTGGAGTGAAGGCAAGTAGTTTTGCAAGACTCCGTTACACTGGAGTCAGCGGCCCCTCCCCCTTGCTGTTGGAGCCATTCTGGCAGCAAAGGCAACACGCAGGACGCTCCCCTGTTGCTGCTGGAATGGCTCCAACAGCAAGGGGGAGGGGCCGCTGACTCCAGTGTAACGGAGTCTTGCAAAACTACTTGCCTTCGTTCCACCCTTGTTTCACCTCTGCAGGCCCGTTTTGTCTGTAGCTGGGAGAAAAGTTGAGCTGTATGTCCACACCAGATCTTAACATTTTGAAATGAATTCATGAAACCAGTATCAGTCAGTTGGTTCTGAATTCCAGGAAACTTGCAAATATCAGTATCCCCAGGTCCATCTGTTACTTTTCTAGGATGAAGGCCAACAGATTAGACATGAGGTAGTATTAGGACTTTAATGAAAAGTATTTGCCCCCAGGGGCGGGGCCAGCTGACTCTCCTTGTCCATGATAAGTCTCCCACTGCAAATTCATAACAAGTCTCAAGAAAAAGTTAAAATTCCTGTCCATCACCCAAATCTTATCAAATTTTAATAAAGAAGGAATTCAGACTCAATTGTCTGGGTGTTTTTATAATTAACTTCTTCAGGCATAAAAATTTGCATATGTTGCTTAAACTGCACAGTGAATTATGCTGAACCTTTCTATTCAATTTTTAATCAGTCGTTTTCAATCTGTTTCTGTTTCATCAGCTCTGATCGCTATGAGTGTCATGAATGTATCCCCCCCCGAATTCTCACACACAATCATTTTCACTGTTAAAAAATCCTAATGTACTAATAGGATTTTTAATTTTAATTTTTATTGTTCATAGATATAAAAAAGTGAAACAGACATCCAAACACTATATTTTCCCAGGCATCATCGGAAAATATAATCCTCTTTTTCTGTCTTTGTAATATTTGGCTATTTACACATATACAGGTTAAGCATCAAATGGAAGCAGTGTATACACTCCTGTAAGTCTCCAACAGATTGTATCAGAGCATGTACCCATGTGCACTAAAAGGTGCAACGGGGGCTTTTAGCTTTCTCATTCAGTTTGCCCCATTCACTCAGCAACTCTGCCAGGGACTGCTTTATTGGTTTTTCTTTCCTCTCCCACATCAAACCACATCAAGTGCCATCTTACTAGACTCTGATGGTTTCCCCCACCTTACAGGGAAGTTTCCCATTAAAGAAGCAGAGCTTTTTTGTCAATCACATTGCCTTAGAATTAGACCCCAGTGCCCAGCTCATTCACAACAATATTAAACTCCAAGCTTGTAACATGCATTAAACCACTATTTTAAGCAGGGCATTTCTATCTGATCATGTCAGTTTTTCAGTTAACAAGATACTAGAAAACTCCAGTAGTGAGCTCCATGGGAGCATGTTGCACCTCAACATTTCATGTCCTCATGGCATTTTAGCCACCAGAAGTGCTGCTGTAATCTACTTCTGAGGGTTAATTGATAAAGCCAGTTCATTCAGCCACCTGTGAGAAGGTTGCTTTTGGATTGCTATCTAATATCCACATTTTAGCTATGATTTGAAGAGTCATATATGTCACAATGCAAAAGAACCTAGAGTCCTATCTATCCATATAATTTGAATACTGTCTTACACAGTGCAGGAAGAGGAAGTGACTTGCTGTGATAGCCTAAGCAGACGGTGGATCCCAGCCCTTTCATGGATTCTGGCCACTATCAGCTTCAGACAGTTCTCCATACTAACAGCAGCCAATCACACACCCTGTTTATTGGGAGGTGGGTAAGAAAGAGTCTTGTGTTTCCTCCTTCCCTAGTTTTTTGGTTAATTTGCAAAAGTTAATTTACAATCTCTTGATTAATTGATTAATCTTTTGGTTAATTTACAATCTCTTTTCGAATGTAGGATTCCACTAAAATGACATTATGACAAGCAATTCAACTTTACCCACTAATTGTGGGGAGGGGGGAGGAAGGGCTGCATTCCTAGTTGGTAATGTTGATGTATAGACACTCATTTGTCTTAAGAAATTATCTTGGCAACTTACCAATCACAGGGCAGCTAGCTCCGAGTACAGCTTCAATTATATTGAAGCAAGATAAAAAAAAAATTTAAGTGGGTCGGTTTCCACCAGCCATTTTTAGATAAAACCATAAGAACTACCTTGCTCACTCAGACGGAGGGTCATCTTGTCCAGCAATTCCTCTCCAACACTGGCTACCCAGATGTCTTGGGAAACTCACAAACAGGGCACAATGCAAATACCATCTGCTGTTGTTTGTCATGGTAATACCACTGATTACTAAATATTGAAGACAATAACAGAACTGTCAGTTCTGAGCATAATGTCCAGTATTTTGGACCAGAATCATTGCCTATGTGGGAAGTAATGTGGAAGGCACTTACATAATATCTCCTTTCATGAGTGATGGTGCCCCAGTATGATGATAAAGGGACAAGTATGTGTCCCCTCTTGTCCCTAATGTCTTCTCAGGGTGCAGCACTGCGGAAAGCAGCTGAACAAAACCTATTTGGAATCGGAATCTGCTCCTTTGTTCTAAAATTTGCAGGCTCAGCCAACTTATTATCAGTCTAGGTTTAACAATACTTTTTTTTAAAGCTCTGAAAGAATGCCTGTCCCCTGGAAAATAAGTGGTCTGAAAGCTTGGTTGCAGCCTTTTAAATGCTTCCCCTCAAAAGATGTTTCTATGCTTTGTTGCTCACTACTGGAAAAGGCTGCCCTTCTGTGTTATCCCTTCCTCCCACCTCCCATTATTAACAAGTGTTACGACTGCAACCATTTATAGGAGTTATTGCTGTACTTTATTCCTTCTAATGAAGGGCTCCTGGCTTCTCTGACTCATGATGAATGTCCTCATCCCCTGTTCAACATTGATCCAAGATGGTTGTAGATTAGTAAAAGAACCGTCCCTCCTGCATTTACATCACACACACACTGACATGTGTCTCCAATGTTAAATTGAACTTGTGCCCTTTCCTCTAGCCCAACCGTTTACTACAGCAGTTCAGGAACTTGCGGCATCAAATGACTCAATTGCTTGTTTCCTTGCTGCTTTTTTGAAATTGCCTTTGTCAGCTTATCCTAAGATGTGGACGATTTTGCCATTAATCAGAGCCAATGATCTGTTGAAATGAAAGATCGCCCTGCTAGCCTGCTAAACAGAAGATATTCGGTTGCAAGGATACCCTCAATCATCCCAAGGCAATCTAGAATGACTAACGGCATCTTTGGCTTCTGGTGCAGTTTATCTTCAATCATGGTATCAATGAAGAGATCACAGGTGTGATGCTGATTGGGATGCCAGAGAAGCAAAATTGCTTGGCACGTGACATGATAGTTATTTTAAGTCAGATTCCAGGAACTTCTTGGCTCTCAGCTCAGCCACACCAGTGTCCCACATTCGCCTTCTGAGCAGGTGGTAAAAAAGTTGGCAGTTTCCTCTGATGTAGAGGTATCTAACAACATGTTCCTATGCATGTCTACTCAGAAGTCCCATTGTGTTCAGTGGGGCTTATTTCGAGCAAAGTGTGTATAGACTGTAGCCTACTTCTGCTGAATTCACCAGCTGGCAATCTGGCTTCTACATAGCATTTGTTTCCTTTGAGTAGCCCTACTCAAAGAATAAGGTGCTTCAGAATCAAGATTTTCAGGACTGGAGCAACCAGCAGACTGACAAACAGTGTTGTAGCACATATTGGAATGCACAATTAGGAAGTTCTTTTGCAGCCCAATCCTATCCGGAACTTGAGCTGACGGAACTGGCATCCCAACAGCACGAGGCCTGGGCGGCCACTGGCATGGTCGCTGCTGTTACGGGATGGCCAGGGCCACTAGTACAACTGGCTGGTAGCTGCAGATGTGTGCCAATGACCTCCGGAGCCCCCACTGGAGCAGGTAAGTTGACAGAGGGGGTGTTCTGGGGGAGGAGCAGGGTGGGGATTGTGACCAGCCAGGGTGTGTCAAGAGTGGGCTGGGGGCAGATATCAATATCAGTGGCAGTGCTGATATCCTATGCCTCCAGCCCACCCTTGACATACCCCCTTGGACCCATCGGATTTACACCAGTCAAAGAGCGTAAGTGGAGTAAATAAGTAAAAAAGTTTTAAACTTATCTGTCAGTTGCTGCCTGGTCCCTGGCCAGCCCATAGCATGCAGTTGAGGCTGTGCTACTGTATGCTCTGGGCTGGCCCAGGGTAGGGCTGTAAAAACACTACCCTCAAATCAGGGTAAACCCTTGAAATCAGGCCCAGCCATGAAGGTGGCGGATTGGCAGGGGGGCATCCGTCACCCACCTGCCCTTCAATGGCCTCACTGCTCTTCCTTCCTTTGAAACAGGAAGAAGGGGACAGAGTAGAAGAGAAGGTGTGGAGGACTGAATCTGATTCTCTTGACACTCTAGCCCAGGGGTTCTCAACCTTTGGAGACCTGGGTACCCCCTATCACAGTCCAATTTTCTGAAGTACCCCCTGCTAATTAACTGCTAATTAATTGGATTAATCAATTAATTAATTAGGTAACTAATCGTTAAATAAAAATGTACTAAAACAATTTTAAATGTGAAAAAATGTCATATTTTAAATGTGAAAAAATGTCTCAGAAAAATGTCTGAGACCCATCTCTCAGAGAGAGAGAGAGAGAGAGAGAGAGAGAGAGAGAGAGAGAGAGAGAGAGATCTTTTTTCTCCAAGTCACACTTCCCAAAATCTGCTCCTCTCTCCCCCCACCCCACCAAAGTACATTTTCTAAAGTACAAAAATCAGCCCAAAATCAAAATCAGAGAGACAGAAGGGCTCCAAAAATAATTACAATTTAAAATCCATGTTAATTAACACTTGATTATCTGCTGATGGGGCAGATAAGGGGCAGGGCTTGGAGTACCCCCAGCAAGAGGTCCGTGTACCCCTAGGGGTACCCGTACCACAGGTTGAGAACCTCTGCTCTAGCCCATCTCTGTACTCTACTCCATGCTTGGTCTTCCACTCTCTCTCTCTCTCTCTCTCTCTCTCTCTCTGAATCCAGGGGGCAGGAGTAGGAGGAAGGGTTGAGGGAGCAGCCAGTGAGCTCTCCAATGGGGGGCAGCATTTGGTATGGCAAGGTACCACACAAGGGGCAGGCCGACAGCATTTGGCGCATCGCTTCAGGTGCAGAACGGTCTCAGTCCAGCCCTGCTTAAAATTAATCATTCTCACAAAACAATTAATCCTCCTCACTTCTTTCCTTTCCATATACCATTTGCTGGAAAAGATACTCTTCCCCAAACTGAGATATTTCCCCATTGCCACAAGTGAGTTGCTTAAAACCTTTTCTAACTAGCTTGTTTCCTCACAAACCTCAAACAACTTGGGTGAACTCCCATGTGGGAAAAGTCCCCTCCCCACTTTTTTTTTCTTCAAGGCTTATTGAAGGTAGAGGGGACGGAGACCCTCTTCATTATCCTGCTTCCTTTTCTATCACCTTCTAAAATATTATATGGCACGTTGTATAACATCCAGGGTGAAAATTAGTATTTGAAACCAGCAATTAGATTATTGATGGGGAGAGGTCTTGGCTAATCAAATCTTTGACTCACTCTTGGTGTCAGTCAGCAGCTGCCTTTCTGTCTTTAACGAATGTGGAGCAAATTGTTGTTGTTCAGTCGTTAAGTCGTGTCCAACCCTTCGTGATCCCATGAACCATATCCCGCCAGGCCTTCCTGTCCTCCACTATCTTCCTGAGTTCGCTCATTTTCATGTTCGTTGCATCGGTGATGCTGTCTAACCATCTCATCCTTTGCCTTCCCCTTCTCCTTTTGCCTTCAATTTTTCCCAGCATCAGAGTCTTCTCCAGAGAGTCCTCTCTTCGCATTAGGTGGCCAAAATATTTGAGTTTCAGCCTCAGTACCTGTCCTTCCAGGGAACAGTCAGGGTTGATTTCATTTAGGATTGACTGATTCGATCTCCTAGCAGTCCAAGGGACTCTCAGGAGTCTTCTCCAGCACCACAGTTCAAAAGCATCTATTCTTCGGCGCTCAGCCTTCCTTATGGTCCAACTCTCACAACCATACATTGCTACTGGGAACACCATCGCCCTGACTATGCGAACTTTTGTTGGCATGGTGATATCTCTGCTTTTTATTATGCTGTCTAAGTTTGCCATAGCTTTCCTTCCAAGGAGTAAGCGTCTTTTAATTTCATGGCTGCTGTCTCCGTCTGCAGTGATCTTGGAGCCCAGAAAAGTAAAATCTGTTACTGCTTCCATTTCTGTCCCTTCTATTTGCCAGGAATTGATGGGACCAGATGCCCATCAATTCCTGGCAAATAGAAGGGAGAAGTGGAGCCAATTAACTGCCCTTTAATCACAAGCTTGGTTCCTTTATAATGTGTTGACACATGTCTTTGATCAAGCTCTGTATCAACTGCACATTATATAAAAAAGTCTCTAACACTCCTTTTTGATAATATTGTACTTCTCTTGATCAAAATGTGCCTCAGCAAATCATGCCAGAAGTAATTTTATTGTTTCCTCCGAGATATCTACAGGAACAAATTATTGCGAAATCTATCACTATGAAGCAGGCTACAGATTGAGAAAGATTGGCTGAGTCTGAGAAGTCGCATATGAGTAGTAAGAACAGGAAAAAAAAGTTATATCAGTTTGGATACATTTGGTGAGGGCCAAAATAATTTGCTTAAGAGTCTCCTGGTATTAGTTATACCTGTAAGGTTAGAAGTTCATTTCATGCTAAGTATAACTGGCAAGAGTAAGAAAGGTTACAGGGGCTGGAGAGTGATTTATAGATGAAACAGAGAACCTAGCAGAATTCTGCATGACCTTTTTTGGTAACCTTTTGGCCCATTAAGTGAAATATAGCCTTAGATGTATGATCAGGGACATGACAGCTGGATGGAGCATTTGAATCAGTTTTGCTTTCGGGGTTCTTGTCAAAATAATATGAAATGGCAGAGGAAAGTTAAAAGGAATATAACTCTCATTTGAAGCAAAGAGAAACTCTTAAAACTTCTAACAATAACTTAGGGTGTTTCCCGCTTCATATGTGCTATCTGAGAGTGCTAGAGGTTATATGAAATAATGGGAATAATACTCTGTGAATCTGATTTTTAAAAAGCAAGAGAAAGAAAACCAAGTTGAGCCTGAACCAGTGAACAATTGTTGCATCTATTGCACAGAAGCTTATGCTACAAAAACTGTATTCTGTTGCAGCAAAAACAGCTGAGTCTTATGTCACCTTAAAGACTAACAAGGCTATCCCTTTGGGAGTTGAAAAGTAAATTCATTTCCTCGCTATAATACTCTTCTTTGACTGGAAAGGAGATGCAGAATACGGTTATCCAAGGCAATGTGAACTTGGGGAAATGCCCATGAAAATGTAGGCTTATATTTATTTTATTTTTCACATTTTTATACCACCCTTCCTCCAAGGAGCTCAGAGTGGTGTACATATTTCTTCCCCTCCTTTTGTCCTCACAACAACCCTGTGAGGTAGGTGGGGCTGAGAGATAGTAACTGGCCCAAGGTCACCCAGGAAGCTTCGTGGCTGAGCGGGGATTTGAACCTGGGTCTTCCAGGTCTAAGTCCGACTCCCAAACCACTACACCATCCATTATTGTTTCTATGTTTGACAGCACATGAGTTAATTTTCCTTTTCCCATGCAACTGCACACCAGCTTGCTAGTATCATGATGGATTCCATTTTTTTATTGACAATGTCTTGTCCAGGGCTGCTGAACAATGGCTGAGCCAGGTTTCGAAAAAAAGGACTTGGACGTATGGCTAAATAGCACCAGCATAAAGATATACTGTAAATATATAAAGTTTTGTTTGAATGTGTATCTGATCAGGGATCACCTGTGTCAAATCACAAGTGGCCCTGTAAGTTACCCAGTGCATTGGTTCTACCGAATGAATGGATAAATGCCTCCCCACTGCTGAAATTTAGATGACAGTTATGAGGGATCCACATGTTGAGAATGTGAAGCAGAGATACATGGCATTGCACATTCCAAAGGAAAATTGTGTCGGCTATGGAAATAGAAGGAGAAAGTTCAATAGGTGGCAGGTCTCGTTTACTGTTCTGTCAGATACTGGTGCACAGTCGTAGTGTTTTGCAGTGGTTTTTTAGTGTTATCATACTTATGTACTCTCTAAGGCCAACAAAATAGACCAGATCTACTGGGGATATCTCTCTCCACCAAATTGCCTAACTCCATGCAAACCCTGCTCTAGCAGCATTCTACTCTATAATGTTCTGTCTGTGTAAAATTGCTCCCGACTTGCAAAGTTCCTGCCCTGCAGTTACTAAACTGCAATACTATGCATGGTTACTCAGAAGTAAGAGCCCAAGCCAATGTTTGTCTCCTCAGAAGCAAGTCCCATTGCATTCAATAGGAATTACACCCAGGAATGTTATATAGGAATGCAGCTGGGCAGCACAATCCTCTCTAACTTTGGAGCGGCAGAGCACATGCTTCGCTGTTCCAAAGTGTCGCAAACGTGACGTAAAGCACATTTGTGATGACTTGGGAGTAAGGGCCACCGGCGCGGAGGCTGACAGCCTTCGCTCTGCCACCCTCTGGACCCTGTGCCCGCCGCCGACAGTATGTCCTGCACTGGTTGGTGCATAGGCGGGGGGAGTGTAGGCAGGGGCAGCCAGGTGGGTGGTCATTGGCCGGCCCGGGCTGGAAGAGGGTGGGGATATTGGCGGCATGCTCCTCTGATACCCATAGCCCCTTCCTAGCCAGGGTCGGCTTGAAAGAGCCTCCCCGGATATACGTCAGCTTCAAAGTTGGCGTACATCCGAGGAGGCCCATAGGCCCCAGGCTTGCCAACACCCAGGGAAGAGGATGAATGTCCCCTTATCCCAAGGTGCTCCCGGGCTGCCCCGGGTCAGCCCAGGAACGGCATAGGATACAGCAGCAGGCCCATTAGGTACAGGATTGAGCCATAAGTCCCATTGTGTTCAGTGGGGCTTACCCTTGGAAAAGTATGCATAAGATTGCAATCACAGTGTAATACAATATAAAATGCAGGCTATTTTCTTATGGGTGTTTAACAAGTCAGCTATCAAGCTAAGTAAAAATGTAATTGGCCTGCTCTTCAGAGGAGCTATTTTGAGGTCGTTTTTCAGAGAAAAGGGAAACAAAAATAACTTCAGCTTGAAGTAACAGATATATACCTCTCCTGTCTTCAGAATAATGCATGAGTTGTGGCTAGGGATTTTTTTTTGGGGGGGAGGGGGGGTTGAAGACTGGATATATGAGGTATACAGACTTGCTGCACATGGACAGATTTGTTGCATTTTAAGAAGTGTGTGTGTGTGTGTGTGTGTGTGTGTGTGTGTGTGTGAGAGAGAGAGAGAGAGAGAGAGAGAGAGAGAGAGAGAGAGAGAGAGAGAGAGAGAATCTCACAACTTAATTTCAGTAGAGTTTGAGGCTGCAATCCAACACTTACATGGGATGAAGTCCCATTGAAGTCAGTGGGGCTTACTTCTGAGTAGACATGCATCTGTTAGGCATAAGTGAAAAGTTAAAATATCCACACGAGTGTGGTGAGATTGCAGGCTTCAGTCCTTGTGTGTAGTGTAGTGGTAGAAACGTATTCAGCCGCAGCGCTAGGTTGTGGGGGGTACTGGAACAAAACCCTGCACTGGATCCACTGATGGCACATTGGACACTACAGAAGGTTCAAGTGTCAGTCTGGCCCAGTGAGCCGTGACGTGGGTCCTCAACCACCTGACTGATAGGTGGCGCTGCTCTGAATGTGTTCCACCATGTTCCACAAAAGATAAGAAACCAACCAATTGTTCAAATGTGCTGTTTTGGATAGACAGTTCTGATTTTTGAATGGTCCAGTCTAATCATGTTAGGGTTTTCTGTCTGTATTTCAACATATTTTGTGTGATATCTCGGGGTCAGAACTGCCTTCTCATTTGGGTAGACTTTGGCTGGTATGGGCCCAGCCAAGAGCTCCTGGTGTCTGAGGTAGTATGCCAGCCAGCTGCTGCCCCAACCACCAGGAGGTGTGTCAGCCACTGCCCCAACTCCTCTTCCTGGATTTTAAAAGAAAGAGGAGAAGAGGAAGTGTGGAGGAAATGACCATTGGGGCTCCATGACTCTCCTCTACTCCACAGTTGCTCTTCCACTCCATCCCCCTCTTTTTCAAATCCAGGGAGAGGGAAGAGGAGGAGTGGTGGGGCTGGGCATCCCCCCCCCCAATCTGTTACCTGAGAATACTGATCTTGCCAATACGCACATCACCACAAGCATTAGTACAGTATCCGAAGAGACTCATATTGACTGCTACTGTACTGGTCATTGCTCAGTTTCCACAACGAAGGAAACAGAAAGCAAAAAACTGCCCTCATATGTATATTACATATCCATATATTATCAACTTTCTCATTTGCAATCCACACATTCAGTTTCCAGTCCTTCTCTTTCCCTGAAAACAGACGCTTGGGTTTGCTATATATATATGCCACGCTGTCCTATTCCTATCCAACAAGCCCAAATGTAACGCAATGAAACTCCAGAAGCTCATGCAGTTTCTAAAATAGTACATCTGGACAGCTCACAAAAATGCCCGTGGGTTTATCTTTTCCATTATTTCCAGCCAGAATGTTTAACAAGATTCACCTCAATGATTTTCCCCCTTTGCAGATGGAGTTGCTCACCAAATGTGTAGAGATAAGGGCAGTGTGTAATCTCTCTTTTTGACCTGGGAGAGACAAATCTGTCAAATAAGTCTGAACACAGTAAAAAGCTAGACAAGAAACCAAATTCCTCCCATGTGGTAATCTCTTAAATTGGAAAGCTGATTCAAACATGACAAAAAGTACATGACAGATTCCTCTAGGTACTATCCCCTAGTTGCAATCTGAAATGGTACAGTCCCAAAAAGAATGTACCATGTCCATTCTATGAAGGTTTTAATAATCTCTACAACTGTTCCAACATAGTGGATTTAACCCATTGGCTTATATTAACGCTCTCATTAAAAATGCAAAGGCAATTTATTAGCCTGACTCCATGTTCAATAATAAGGCAAGGAAAATGACAGAGACCCAACCCAAAAAATGACTATGCACTCAACTAATGACAAATGATGTTTAAAACAATCTGCACAAGTTATTTGGCGATATTATTTTGTGTTAAGCCATACGATACAGAAATCTTACCAACAAATCTATAGCATTCAGGGTATATGAATGTGACACGATGCTCATTAGAAGAGATAACGATAATAAAAGTGGAAGTGAGTGCTTGGGAAGAGAGATACAATTAGATTTCATACTTTGAGAAGGATGGATACATTATTTATGCCGTCTCCCACAGTGTGGGAACGAGTGGGTTGCAGTCGTACACAATCATCTCTTCTAAAATGCCAGAGAAGTGCTTCCAAATTGCCTCAGATCAGGAAGAAATTGTATTGCCGCTTATGTGAGCTCCCCCCCCCTCTTGACATTTTCCTGCTAGCAAACACTTTCACACACTTTTTTTACTTCTTTCTAATGCTCAGTCAGTGAGATAGGTAGTTGATAAGTACATCAATACTGGCGAGAAGCTGGCTACGTATTTGAACTCACTCGCAAGCTTTATCTACTACTCACCACCAAGGAAATGTCCAGAAAGGGGCATTGTATATCATGATGTGGGATGAGGTCTGCTTACCATTGGAACAGACCATACCCCAAAATCTAACAGTCCCACCAGATCTTGGTTTTGATTTTTGAAAAGGCTGCTTTCAAATGACATCTGAACAGTGGTGTAACAAGGGTGGTGCGAAGGCAAGTAGTTCTGCAAGACTCCGTTACACTGGAGTCAGCGACCCCTCCCCCTTGCTGTTGGAGCCATTCCAGCAGCAACAGGGGAGTGTCCTGCGTGTTGCCTTTGCTACCAGAATGGCTCCAACAGCAAGGGGGAGGGGCCGCTGACTCCAGTGTAACGGAGTCTTGCAGAACTACTTGCCTTCGCTCCACCCTTGTTACACTACTGCATCTGAATATCATGCTGTTGCTTTAATGCAGAGGCGGGGAACCTTTTCCCTGGCGAGGGCCGTTTTAAATATTAGAAATTTGTTTGAGGGCCGGCCGTAAGGCCGGGCACCATTTTTATTTATTAAATTAATTTTTGCCCCCGCTCCCCATCGGCCTCCGGAGGATCCGCGCTCACTGTCCGAAGCCGCCGCCAGGTCCGCGCATCACCTCCGGCGTACCATGCCAATGAGGGCAAGAGGGCAAGAGCTTGCCCTCATCGGCGTGGTACACATGTGCGAAATGGCCAACGGCCTGGTGAGAAGGGGTCGAGGCGGCGGCCGGGGAGGACATGCAAAGGCCCTCTCCTGGCCTCCGGAGGTGACACGCGGACCCGGCGGAGCCTCCAGTGGCCGGTTGGGTGGCCTCCCGGCAATCTCTCCGGGGGCTGGACTGGATGGCCTCGGGGGCCTGATCCGGCGCTGGGGCCGGAGGTTCCCCACCACTGCTTTAATGATTGAGTTATTGTAACCAAAACTATTTGCTTGGACAGAAGGTACAGTTCTTCCATTTGCACAAGAGGAGGAGCGATTTTTACCCATCTTCCCACCTTTGACAGCCCCCTATGTGATCCTGCTTCAGAGAGCCTCCCAATCCACAAAAGTGGATTTGGGGGTGGGCTGGAATGGGGAAGAAGAGATGGGGAAGTTCTCTTGCATTTCTGCCGTGCTAATTTTTCTTCTTTCTAATCCTTCTGCTGTGCTAGGGTTAGGATAAAAATATGTTGTTCCTTTTTGTATGCTACTCAGGGCCTCTGAGAGGGGGGGTTAAGGGGGTACCCAGGCCCAGGGCAAAAAATGGGTCAAAAAGGGGGCCCTGAAGCAAAAAAGGGGGCCCAGGAGCCAAATTCATATGTAGGGAAGGGGCCCAAAAGAAACTTTGTACCCCCTGATAAAATTCCTCTGAATGGCCCTGATGCTACTTCATAGAATATAAGAACATAAGAAAGCCCTACTGGCTCAAGCCAAAGGCCCATCTCGTCTAGGATCCTGTTTTCAACAGTGGTTCACCAGCTATCTCTGGGAAGGCCACAACAAGAGAGCAAGGCATACATCTCTCCCACCATTGCTCTCCTGCAACTGATATATTCAGAAATATATTGCCGCTTGATCTGGAGGTAGTGCATAGTCATCATGCCTAGAAGCCAGAGATAGACCACCTGTCCTCCATGAATTTGTTCAATTCTCTTCTAAAATAGAACTTGAAGATGCTTCAGGCATGATCCACTATTGCCATAAATTGGATTTGCACACAAGCATGAACATGCTCTTGTGCATCTATCACTCATTTGGCAGTTGGGGAGTTGTGTGGGGAAAGTCATGATGGACTGTGACTTTTGTGTGAAACCATCTTGCATTTTGCAAGCAATGATACAGATATGAAGTCCAAAAGTGATAATGAGTCTCCATTCCACAGCAGGATGGGGTTTTGATACCTAATCACTGGACATGGCAATATTCACCATATTTACTGGTAGCTCCTCCAGAATGTGCAACAAGGAGTTAGCATTGTTATGTGGTGTACAAATACATAATATGCAAAAGGAGAGTTAAAAACACTAATTTTTAACTTAAGTGTTTTAATTATTTTAATGTGTTTTTAAATTGTTTTAATGTGTTTATGTATTTTAATATGCTGTAAGCCGCCTTGAGTGCCCTCGGGAGAAAGGCGGGCTACAAATTCCTAAAATAAATAAAATAAATAAAGGAGAGCCTTTCATTTCAAATATAGCCCTTTGCATTAAGAGGTATTTCCTATGAAGGCACATAACACAGGTCATTTGGAGTGGGATGCCACCAATAGGCTGATGACACCTAGCTCTATCTCTCCTTGCCATCAAATACTGGAGGGGGGGGGCTGCTGAGGTTTTGGAGCACTCTCTGGAGGCACTTGGGAACTGGATGAGGGCTAACAATCTCTCTGGGTGGCTGTGGCCAGGGGGGCCTTTGCGCAGCTTAGGCTGGCGCACCAGCTGTGGTCATACCAGAGTGGGTTGGACCAGACCACAGTGATCCATGCCTTGGTACTGTACTGTAATGGGCTCTATGTGGCACTGCTCTTGAAGATGGCTCAGAAATTACAATTGGTGCAAAATGCGGTGGCCGGTGTGGTTACTGAAGCTCGGCAGTTCGACAATTAAGCCACTACTCCGACTACACTAGTTGCTGGTTCGTTTCCAGGCCCCATCCAGGCATGCAATGTAATGTGTGAATAGCTTTATGGTTGAGGTTGATTAGATAAAATGTCTCAATGCTTTTGCAGAGCTGGTCTAGAGGATCTACGTGGGTGTGGCTGATCACATGATGAAGTCTTTTCTGTTCCAGTCTTATGGCTTCTGTGTGTCCAACACAGTCCACAGAGAGGAGAGCTGATAATTCTCTCAAAGATGCAAACTTGCCACATTTACAGCGCAATCCTGCGTAACGATCCAGCAGGCGGCCCAGGGCCGCTGGCTGAATCCTATCCCTGTTCCAGGCCGTGCTGGTGCAGCTCAGAGGTCTACTCAGGGAAAGGGGACATTCATCCCCTTCCCTTGGTGTAAACCAGGGAAGGCCCAATGGGCCTCCTCCAATTTCGGCCAGCTAAATAGCTGGTGGAAGTAGGAGGAGGCCATGTAATGGCCAAGCCAGCCGGAACGGGGACAGGGGTATGGCGGATGCCATCCCCATTCCTTCCCGGGCCGACTCGACCAATGGCCCCCCTCCTTCGCCACTCAGACCACCCATGCGGCCATCGGGGGATCCATTACCTTCCTCTGGTGGCCGCATGGATGTCCCGGCAGCAGAGTGAGGGTGGGCATCCTTGGGCTGGCCTCCCTTACTTGCGAGACGTCACAAAGTGCTTTACAACACGTTCGCGACGTTTTGGAACAGTGGAGCATTTGCTCCGCCATTTCAAAGTTCTGGTGGATTGTGCTCTTAATCAAGAAGAGGAGAAGAAAAAAAGTAGGAACCATACCTTGTGACTTCATTTTTCTGTCGTAAGATCCATTGCTCAAATCCTGACTCTGTTCAATGAATGCACGAATAAAAGTTATAGGCAAGGCAGCAAAAGTTTGCATGTTCAAGATGCCAGTGTTGTACATCAGAAGGACGCTCCCATACTGTGCTGCACAGGGACAAATGTGTTTATGCTTCTGGAAATGTCCATCTTCAGCTTGCATTTTTTAAGACAAAGAAAAACAAAAAACGATTGC
Source organism: Plestiodon gilberti rubricaudatus (assembly GCA_026170595.1). NCBI lineage: Eukaryota > Metazoa > Chordata > Lepidosauria > Squamata > Scincidae > Plestiodon > Plestiodon gilberti. Next base: position 48,753,296 of record JANXHW010000002.1, read on the forward strand.
AGCTGCTCTACCTGTTATCAGAGGGAGACTTCCAAACATAATGGAAATCAATTGGAACAATGTTAACAGCTCCTCTAAGCCATTTCCAAGTTAACAATAGTTTGTCATAATGTCCCACAGACTTTAGATGGCATTTCGGGAAACATTCGCTGTATAAAATATTTCCCCATCTGTTACGAAGTTTGGGGACTTCTGAATATATTCTACTGTATGTGTGTATATAAAGATGAATATTTTCTTAATGCCAGCTGCTGCAGGGAGCTTCTTTCCAACCAATAATAGCAGACAAAGCATTTGCCATTTCATTTTGATGGTGCACTCTATTAGAAATATTTCAAGTTTTAGTAGCCTGAACCAAGGCATGTTCAATCGGCAATAAGTCCCACAAAACGTTGTGGGACATCCAGGGTGACTAGATACAATGGAGGACAAAGTGCCTATACCTTTAACTATTGTATAGAATAGGGAATTTTTGCACCCTTCCATGATGAGCTGCACCTGCTAAAATTCCCTCTTCTATACAATGGTTAAAGGTATAGGCACTTTGTCCTCCATTGTATCTGGTCACTCTGACGCATAAGACTCTGAATACCAGTTGCAGGGGAACAGCAATAGCACTAAGCTTATCTGGATCATACCATGACACCCCATGGTAGGGGGTTCTTGTACATATGAAGCCCATGGCCAGGCTCTCTGCCCCTCTGATGGGATTCCATCCTGGTGCTTCCACATTCTGCCCCATCCCTAGCTTACCAAGGGGAGATGGGAACTTGTTCCCAGGGAGACTGCCCAAAGAGTGTGGAAAGGAGGAAGGCCCCTGCATGGGTCCTTTCTCCCTCCCCCCCTGGTCAATTGCACATGCCTTGGACCTTCTGTGAAGAGTAGGTAACCCAGTAGGAGTATTATGTGGCAGCAATGAAGTGACATGTTGCAGATCATGGCTTCGTTTGTTTTTCGGCTTCTAGCGCTAGGAGCGCTTAAGAGCCTTTTTTTTTTTTTTTGCCTTGTAGGGCCAAGCGGTTGCGTTTTTTTCTCCTTCCAGCCCATTCACCACGCTAGAAGTTTTAACTCCGAGCTCCAAGCTAGAAAAAATGGCGGCCTCCTGCACCAATAGGAAGGCTGCTTGGCTGCAAAGGAGCTTGAGAGATGTAGTACGAGGGACGAGAAAATAACGATGGCAGCCTCATGCACCAGTAGGAAGGTGGGAGATGGAGGGGGAGGGACGAGGAGCAACAGCAGCCATTCTGTTTGGTAATTTCCGTTCATTTTGGAAGCCCCCGGTAGCAGCAATATCAAGCACACTAGGAACGTCACTTCCTGCTATTTCCAAGTTGAAAAACAAACACAGCCCTGTTGCTCTGCTGTTTCCCATGTAAAGGTGGGTGTTGGGTGGCTTCAGAGATTGCCTGGCTTTGGGGGTTGTCTAGGTGGGCCTTTGTAGGCTCAGGAGCCCTCAACCCAGTACCCAACCTCAAATGCCAGTCCTACTGGGGAGCAACACTGGGATAGGTGTGTACCCATCTTCTGTTTGTGAACTTCTCAGAGGCATGTCTGAGGCCACTGTGGGAAACAGGATGCTGGATGGATGGGTCCGATTTAGCAGGGTAGCGTGCAGCCTGAGAAAGATTCAGGTTCCCCAGAACCTCAGAGTCTGATGATGCTGATGAAGGAAAAAAGGCTTATCATTGTGTGGATCAGTCCGAAAGTAGGCTTATGTGATTGTAAGTTGATTCAAGCCCATCTATCCAGGACTTATATATATGCTTGCAGTTTTACATCACCAGCATCTTGAATTGAGCCTGCAAACATACTAGCTGCCAGTGGAGACGGAAAAGCATTAGCACAAGATGTTCTTTACAGTCCAGTACAATCATTGTGGATGGTTGCCCGACAGCAGCTTGCCCACATAACAGCAAGAATTGTTGCTCTTGAGAATTCATACCAACTGAGCAAACTGCGCTTCTGTCAAACTCTGTGGAATGTATGATAGGGAGAACTTCCCATGGGTGAGTATGGCAGCGTTAATGTTTAAAGACAGGCGGATTAATGACTGTGTTTCGAACAAGTCATGTGTCACAATGCCTCACTCGGTGTCATCCAGTGACAGTGTGCATGTTTAGGCCATAGGTGGGCTTATATGTACACCCAGCTGTGCTTTGGCCCTTGCATCATGGACCAAGTCCTATCAAATTGCATGTGTTGTCCCATCAAGTTCAGAAGACAACTTTCAATGTAAAGGAAGTTGCTGCAGCGATAGCACCAGGAAAGGGGGGTGGGGGTGGGGGTACAGATGTAGCAAGTGAGTTTTGGATGGGGACAAGCTTTTGGTCTTACATGTTAGATCTGTGAAACTAAAATAACAGTGTATTTCGCATTAATGCTTCCATCCTATTCCTAAACAATAAATGGAAGTGATTCATTGGAGTGGTGACAGTGTGTGTGTGTGTGTGTGTGTGTGTGTGTGTGTGTGTGTGTGTGTGTGAGAGAGAGAGAGAGAGAGAGAGAGAGAGAGAGAGAGAGAGAGTTTTATTCTATGTGCAAACAAGTAACAGCAACTTCCCATATTTCTCTGATCATCTGGCTTGACTAATGTTCATGGATTACTGTGATGTGGCCTGTAGCCATTGCACTTTATCCAGGAGAGGCCTTCGAACTCCGATTCCTGATGCTCAGTTCGCCTGGAGGCTTTGAGTTTCACAGTGTACTTGGCGCTGGACTTGTGCTGAAGAACCAGCTCGTAGCAGTTTGCAGGAAGCGTTTCCTAGCACATTTGCTGCACATATGCCTGGTGTTTGGCACTCACCTTGTGTTTTCATTGCTGCTTTGTCCAAACATACAGTGGTGTTCTGCTGCCTTCTGACACGTTCGTTACAGACTAGAAAGTGTGGGGGGTCTGCCTCCAGCTTACATAGGCCAGGAAATTCACTGAAGGTTCGGTTTCACAAAGTTGTCAGATACATGCCATCTGAAGCTGCAATTCTATCCCCTTGCCAAATTGTTGCTCTTTCCAACTCCACTTGGACGCGCTATCTGGGGCTGGTTTTGATTACTCAGAAGACACCAAGTCCACTTATCAGAATGATTTAGGAGACAGAAAGAGAGGAAGAAGCCAGAGAACACAGTCCAGGCCTGTCAAGAGAGGCCATAGCTCACTGATAGAGCAGATGTTTTGAATGTAAAAGGCCCCGGGTTCGATCCCTTGCATCTAGCAGGTAGCAGGGCTGGAAAGACCTTTGCCTAAGACCCCAAGTGCCACTGCTAGTCGGAGCAGACAGTCCTGGGCTCAATGGACCAATGAGCCCAGGACTGTAAGGCGACTTTGTGTGATCCCTGAGGAACACCCTGGCAAGAGTCAGAGCCAAATCTAGGGTGGTTTGGATCTTACAAGGACCTCAAAATTATTAGTGCAGAGCAGTACAGTGGAAATTGTGAGAACCATTTAATGTACAATGAGGTGAAACTCCTTGAAATGGCGCATAAAATTATGCTCAGGAGGCAGACCCTGCGAGGGAGGGCTGCTTGAAAACTAGCTATCAGTCTCTGCTACACCAGAGGGGCCAATTTTTGTGCTTAGAGTTTGTACAACTGTTTGGGTTAGGAAAATTTTAATTGCTGAAAATCATTCTATAGGGGGAGACTTGGCTATTCTGTTTGCTGTCAGCCCTAACTGCCTGGACCACACAGCTTCATAGTGTGCCATGTAAAAGATCCTGACATGAGTGGCACACAGGTACTAGAACCTGGTGGGTAAACCAGACATGTACACCAGAGACCTATGACTACAGTTTTCTGCCATACCACCCATGGGGCAGGGGGAGGCAATTCAGATGATGACTACAACATGGAGGGGGTTAACCCTTTCCTTGTGCTGTTTTTCTAATGAACCCTCTCCCAAAGCTGCTCCTTACACCATTAGTAAAAATATTTATATTGCCCCCATAGCTCCTATTTAGAATCCTCCCAAATAACAGCTCTTCTAATTAACGATGCATTATCCCAGCAACTTGATGCATTATCCCTAGTCTCTTTGCCCTGCTGCAAGTAAACCTACGTACATGTACATGAAATAATCACCTAAATTATTATCATTAATAATAATAATAATGTATACCCTACCTTACCCTCACTAATGCAATCCCAGAAAAAATAATATCCAACAGCAGCAAATCTCTCTCTCTCTCTCTCTCTCTCTCTCTCTCTCTCTCTCTCTCTCTCTCTCTCTCTCACACACACACACACACACACACACACACACACACACACACACACACACACACACACAAAACTGGGGGGAAGGGGGGAAGGGGGGAGTGATAGAGATTCAAAATCAGGAGAACCCAGGAAATGCCTGCTGAAAAGCTATACATTCTCCAGTGAAACACTGGCAAGGAGGGGGACAGATCGTGGCAGGGAGTTCCATGGGGTGGGAGCCACCACTGAGAAGGCCTTCTTATTTACCACTCCTTCCCCTTCCTCTTTATCTCCCTTGTGTCAATTTCTAGAGCAGCTTCCTCATGAGGAAGACATGGCTTCGACTTCCTCACGAGGAAGCTGCTTGAAAGCATTGATTACACAAGTGGCTATGCCGTATTTACAAAACTAGAGCTGATAGGGCAAAACTCATGTCATTTTTGGAATCAGCACCCCAAATATACCCAAGAATAGGTCTAACTTTCAAAGCACCAGAATTTTTTGTTGGGCTGTATAATCAGAATGCGTTCGTTCTGGCCCCCCCACGCCCCGCCCCCTTAAGGGTAGACCGCTCCCGTCCCGGCGACGATCTGGTAAGCCTGTGTATAATATTAAATAACACAACTTACAGCACAATCCTGTGTGTCAGTGGTGGCCAACCTATCAACATGAATGCTGGCCCTTTAAATGGTTGTCTAGGTGAGGGCATTTCAGCAGTGCAGCTGCTTTAGCAGCACCATCAGCACTTGCAGCTGCCAAGATTCTGTCTTCTACATAACTCTTAAGAACACAGTAGCCCTAATGGTGGAATGGAAGGTTGGCCACCACTGCAGTATGTTTAATCAAAAGTAAGTCCAGAAGCGTCGCTCCGGTAGGGGCGGGGCTGTAAGTATCGCTGCGGTTACAGTCGCTTTACCGAGCGAGGAGGAGGCAGCCCCGCCCCCTCACTGTCCGAGCCAGTCCCCTACGGAGAAACCGGCAGGCAAGAGACCCTGCCTGCTGCTTTCTCCGTAGGCGAATGGCTCGGACAGTGAGGGGGCGGGGCTGCCTCCTCCTCGCTCGGTAAAGCGACTGTAACCGCAGCGATACTTACAGCCCCGCCCCTACCGGAGCGACGCCTCTGAGTAAGTCCCATCAAGTTCAGTGGTACGTACTCCCAGGATTACATAGGATTGTACATAGGATTGCAGTCTTAATTTGCCAGCTCTTTTTCCCTGCCCAGTGACACCATGCTCACTCTGTAAAGCGGGGGAGAGGAACCGTGGAGCGAGCAGGTGCTAATAATCAGGTTTGGGACTTTATTCTAAGGGCCAAGCCACATGTGAGGTGGAATGTGTCATTAGCCCAGATGGGCTTAGGTTTCTTCAGTTAATAGCAACAATGGGAGGTCCCACTGTGGATCAGAACCATGGCATGGAGCGGGGGGGGGGGAGTTCACACCGTTGCCTGTCTCCATTTTCCTGACAAAAGTCCCTCCCCTTGCCAGCAGCTATGTGCCTCCAAAGCAGCTATTTACCGCAATTGTGCAATATAATTGCAAGTCTAACAAAGACTTACATTTGCTTAAATGTCAGAAAATCAGAACAGTGCCTCCCTCCTTCCCTGAGGTACTTAATCAGGAATTGATCCAATGGTGGGGCATTTTAAAAGTTCAGGGTTATCCTTATTTTGCAGGTCTTTTTTCTTTTTCTTTTTTGGAAGTTCTCATGTAATCTATAGAATTATTGTTCCCTAGCCAAATATAACAAGAATAGCAAAACTCATCCACATAATTAGCATGTAGGTAAGGCTGTAAAAGGTCTAATTAGCAAAGGCAGTGGTTTTCGACGTTCAACTTTCAGAGAACCCTTTTGAGATTGACTTGGCAAAATTCCTTTGGCAGAACTGCTGAAGTCTGCTATAGAACCTTTGTGTGCTGCAGAAGATTTTTCTGGGGGAATGTTGTTCGGGTGTGTGCCCAGATCACGTAGGAGACTGGCCAGATCTGTTGGGCCTCCCTGTTGCCCTGCATGAACTGAGTGTGCGTCTGGGGACACAACCCCTTTAAATTGTGCATTGTAGAGTGAAACTGATAGTGCTGCTGGGCAAGCTGCTTTTTAAAGAAGCTTGTCGGCCATTACTGATCTTCTTATTGACAAAGCCTTGGTAAGCTTATGACGAACCTCAGTGCTCCCTGGAATGCAGTTTGAAAGCACTGACCCTAAGGGAAAATGCTGCTGCTCAGAGGGTGTTGCTGTTTCTCCGAAATGCCAATATCAGCTAGGGAATCTGAGGATAAAAGCACAACTATTAAATATCTCAAATCCCAGTCATGTTGACTAGGCATTACCTAGAGCAAGGTTTTGGTGCCAGGTCCATTCACAGCATCAAATTCCAAGTTCATAACACCCTATTTCCTCCAATTTCTATTCCATCCAAGCTCTGGAATATACTTAGGTGACACCCTTGAATCTATGGGGGACAGAAAGTCCACAGTTATGAGACAGCCACTGGGAATGCTGCTCCATGTGCCTTTATTGTGTTCGTGCTTCTTGGCTAATCTTATTGTGTTGGAACTTGAAGGAGAATGTCATCTGTATAGTACATATCTCCTTCATGGATCATTGCCTTGTCGTGGCAAAGGGGCTTGCGTAACTCAATGAAGCCATGAGCTATGCCGTGCAGGGACACCCAAGACGGACAGGTCGTAGCAGAGAGTTCTGACTAAAAGTGATCCACTGGAGAAGGAAATGGCAACCCACTCCAGTAACCTTGCCAAGAAAATCCCATGAACAGTACCAAAAGGCTAAAAGATATGACGCCGGAAGATGAGCCCCTCAGGTCGGAAGGTGTCCAATATGCTACTGAGGAAGAGCGGAGGACTATTCCAAGTAGACTCAGAAAGAGTGAAGCGGCTGGGCCAAAGCCAATAGGACGTCCAGCTGTGGATGTGTCTGAGGTCGAAAGGAAAATCCAATGCTGCAAGGAGCAATACTGCTTAGGAACATGGAATGTGAGGTCTATGAATCAAGGCAAGCTGGATGTGGTCAAAAATGAGATGATAAGATTGAACATTGACATCTTGGGAATCAGCGAACTAAAATGGACGGGCATGGGCGAATTTAAGTCAGGTGACCATCATATCTACTACTGTGGGCATGAATCCCTTAGAAGAAATGGAGTAGCCCTCATAGTCAATAAAAGAGTGGGAAAGGCAGTACTGGGGTGCAACCTCAAAAACGACAGAATGATTTCAGTTCGAATCCAAGGCAAACCATTCAACATTACAGTAATCCAAGTGTATGCCCCAACCACTGATGCCGAAGAAGATGAAGTTGACCGGTTCTATGAAGACCTACAACACCTTCTAGAACTAGCACCCAAAAAAGATGTCCTTTACATCATAGGAGACTGGAATGCTAAAGTCGGAAATCAAGAAATAAACGGAACAACAGGCAAGTTTGGCCTTGGAGCGCAAAATGAAGCAGGGCAAAGGCTAACGGAGTTCTGTCAAGAGAACACGCTGGTCATAGCAAACACTCTCTTCCAACAACACAAGAGGCGACTCTACACATGGACATCACCAGATGGTCAATACCGAAACCAGATAGATTATGTGCTTTGCAACCAAAGATGGAGAAGCTCTATACAATCAGTAAAAACAAGACCTGGAGCTGACTGTGGCTCAGATCATGAGCTTCTTATTGCAAAATTCAGACTTAAACTGAAGAATGTAGGGAACACCACTAGACCAGTCAGATATGACCTAAACCATATCCCTTACGAGTATACAGTGGAGGTGAAGAATAGATTTAGGGCATTAGACCTGGTAGACAGAGTGCCAGAAGAACTATGGACGGAAGTTCGTAACATTGTACAGGAGGCAGCAACTAAAACCATCCCAAAGAAAAAGAAATGCAAGAAAGCAAAGTGGCTGTCAGATGAGGCTTTACAAATAGCTGTGGAAAGAAGGAATGCAAAAAGCAAAGGTGAAAGGGAAAGATATAAACAACTGAATGCAGATTTCCAGAGAATAGCAAGGAGAGATAAGAAGACCTTCTTAAATGAACAATGCAAGGAAATCGAGGAAAACAACAGAATGGGGAGGACTAGAGATCTCTTCAAGAAAATTGGAGATACCAAGGGAACGTTTTGTGCAAAGATGGGCATGATAAAGGACAAAAAAGGCAAGGACCTAACAGAAGCAGAAGAGATTAAGAAGAGATGGCAAGAATACACAGAAGAACTATACAAGAAAGATCTTAATGTTCCTGGTGACCACGCTGGTGTGGTCACTGACCCAGAGCCGGACATCCTAGAGAGTGAAGTCAAGTGGGCCTTAGGTAGCATTACTAACAACAAAGCTAGTGGAGATGATAATATCCCAGCTGAGCTACTTAAAATCCTAAATGATGATGCTGTGAAAGTGCTGCACTCAATATGCCAACAAATTTGGAAAACTCAGCAGTGGCCAAAGGATTGGAAAAGGTCAGTTTTCGTTCCAATTCCAAAGAAGGGCAGTGCCAAAGAGTGTTCAAACTACCGTACAATTGCACTCATTTCACATGCTAGCAAGGTTATGCTCAAAATCCTACAAGCTAGGCTTCAGCAGTACGTAGACCGAGAACTACCGGACGTACAAGCTGGGTTTCGAAGAGGCAGAGGAACTAGAGATCAAATTGCCAACATGCGGTGGATCATGGAGAAAGCACGAGAGTTCCAAAAAAACACCTACTTCTGCTTCATTGACTACGCAAAAGCCTTTGATTGTGTGGATCACAACAAACTGTGGCAAATTCTTAAAGAGATGGGGGTACCAGACCACCTTACCTGTCTCCTGAGAAACCTGTATGCGGGTCAAGAAGCAACAGTTCGAACCGGCCATGGAACAACCGATTGGTTCAAAATTGGGAAGGGAGTACGGCAAGGCTGTATATTGTCACCCTGCTTATTTAACTTATATGCAGAGTACATTATGAGAAATGCAGGGCTGAATGAATCACAAGCCGGAATCAAGATTGCCGGGAGAAATATCAACAACCTCAGATATACAGACGATACCACCCTAATGGCAGAAAGTGAAGAAGAACTAAAGAGCCTCTTGATGAGGGTGAAAGAGGAGAGTGCAAAAGTTGGCTTGAAACTCAACATTAATAAAACTAAGATCATGGCATCGGGTCCCATCAATTCCTGGCAAATAGAAGGGGCAGAAATGGAAGCAGTAACAGATTTTACTTTTCTGGGTTCCAAGATCACTGCAGACGGAGACAGCAGCCATGAAATTAAAAGACGCTTACTCCTTGGAAGGAAAGCTATGGCAAACTTAGACAGCATAATAAAAAGCAGAGATATCACCATGCCAACAAAAGTTCGTATAGTCAGGGCGATGGTGTTCCCAGTAGCAATGTATGGTTGCGAGAGTTGGACCATAAGGAAGGCTGAGCGCCGAAGAATAGATGCTTTCGAACTGTGGTGCTGGAGAAGACTCCTGAGAGTCCCTTGGACTGCTAGGAGATCAAATCAGTCAATTCTAAATGAAATCAAGCCTGACTGTTCCCTGGAAGGTCAGGTACTAAGGCTGAAACTCAAATATTTTGGCCACCTAATGCGAAGAGAGGACTCTCTGGAGAAGACTCTGATGCTGGGAAAGATTGAAGGCAAAAGGAGAAGGGGAAGGCCAAGGATGAGATGGTTAGACAGCATCACAGATGCAACGAACATGAAAATGAGCAAACTCAGGAAGATAGTGGAGGACAGGAAGGCCTGGCGGGATATGGTTCATGGGATCACGAAGGGTCGGACACGACTTAACGACTGAACAACAACATAGTACATATAGAGCCCAAGCTATGCATATCTTTATAGGTTAAAGCAAGCAACTTTAAGGGTCCCCAAAGATAGCGTTGGACTAGTTCACATTTGCTGTCAGCCCTCATGCAAGCACCTTATGATGGAGCACATGGGGCTGTCCTCGTTCAGAGGCTCACTTTTTATGAACCTTTGCCTCCATGCAGAGGCATAACTAACTGGAGTGGAGGTGGCTACTGCCATTTCTATTTACATAGTGGAATTTCTTTGAGTCATCACCACTATAGCAGAAATCACTGAGGTCGTATGTATGGTCCACAATACTGTGAAGGCACAATTCACTCAAATGGTGCCTTTGTGTGAGAGCCACCCGCCAGTGGCCAGTGGCGTTTCCCATCACTAAGGCACTCATGGAAGGAGTAGGGGGCATTGACAAGTGTCAGCTTGATCCTTTATTGCATAAGTGTCTTCATATTCCCACTTCCCCCTCTCCCAGATACAGTAAAATGTGGGTCTAATCCATTCCAGGCCTTGTACTGATAGAACGCACACTCTGTCAAGGCCTGGCTGCTGGCATGGCAGCCGCTGTGACAGCACATGGGCCAGGGCTGCCAGCACAAAGGGCATGAGCCAATGACCTCCAGAGCCCCCACCAGGCTCAGCTGAGGGGGTGTTCTGGGGGAGGATTGGGGCAGGGATCGGGACCAACCAGGGACATGTTGGAGGCAGGTTGGGGTGGATATTTGCAGCAGCGGTGGCACCAATATCCTATGTCCCCACCCCAGGGTCGACCCCCCCCATTAAACCCACTTGAACATACAGTACACCAACCAAAGAGCTGACACAGATATGTATAGGCCCACTGGGGATAAGGCAGAGGTGGAGTAGGTAAGTAAGAGAATAAGTAAATTCACATGCAGCAGACTGAAAAGCTCTGGCTGACCCATAGCATGCAGTGGAAGCTGCTCTAGCACCACTGCATGCTCTGGGCTGGCCCAGGATAGGATTGGGCCATGTGTTATGAATATAGCACTTTAAGAGTGTACACACTGCAAAATGCTTCATTTGTATTAGCTTGGTGTAGTTCCAACAACAGTGCTTTAGTGTGTGCAAGCATTTTTTCTCTCCATATTGCAGCTGGGAAGCTGAGGTTAAGTGTATACAGCTTACCTAAGGCCACCTTCTGATTTCATGGCAGAGGTGAGCTTCAGACAAGATATTTTTTTGATTCACAGTTCAGTCTGTAAAGATCAGGATTGGAACCACAGCGGGGCAAAGTGTTGAACCCTTTCCTACCCAATAAGCAGTGGTGTAACTAGAGTGGAGCAGAGGCAAGTAGTTCTGCAAGACTCCGTTACACCGGAGTCAGCTGCCCCTCCCCTTTGCTGTTGGAGCCATTCCGGCAGCGACAGGGGAGTGTCCTGCATGTTGCTGTTGCTGCCAGAATGGCTCCAACAGCAAGGGGGATGGGCCGCTGACTCCGGTGTAACAGAGTCTTGCAGAACTACTTGCCTCCGCTCCACTCTAGTTACACCACTGCCAATAAGGCATGGTTTCACCCCGTTTTGTGGCCTCCTGCATGCTGTAAAATAAAGAAGGAAAAATCACTAGGTACACTTACGCATTCCTCATCACATATAATTTGTCCCTCTGCCTCTGTTGCTGCTCTTCCTCCTGTTCCCTGGACTAAAACAGGAAAAGGAGAATGGAATGGAAGAGGAAGTGTGGAGGAGTGGAACATCTAGCTTTTTTCAATCAAGGAGCGGGAGAAGGTGGAAGCCTGGTGGAAGTAGGTTTTCTTTGTGCCAGGTGCAAGGGAGTGACAACAGGAAACAGGTTATCTTGTTGGCTGTGTGCTCCCGGAGGCATCTGGAGGGGCCACTGTGAGATGCAGGAAGCTGGACTAGATGGGCCTTTGACCTGATCCAGCAGGGCTCTTCTTATGTTCTTATGGTGCACCTCTGAGTAGGGTGGTGATGGTGGTGGTGGTGGAGGAGGCATTCCGCATACGACCTCAGGCTTAAGGAGTTCTTGGGCCTGCCCTGAGTAGATCTGCGATGAAACCAAGCCTCAGCTACACTGAAGACCACTCAACCACAGAACAACTGAGAAGAAGAAAGCAAGAAACATACATGCAAGCTGGCTCAAGTTCAGTCTTGCTAGGAAAGAGAAGCTTCCTTTTGAGTCCTGAAGGTGCAAAATAGTGTGGCCATCATCATCCAAGTTTCAGGCAACTTCTGTATTGTGACCATTCATACTTTTTTGCTTATCACTTCAGCTTTAGATTGTGAGAGGTCAGAACCCCAGTAAAGTGACCCAGATGCTTCTTCGAAGAACTGGCAAGTGTTCAAGACTGGGTCTATTGGCATGCTTCGGTGCAATTGTAAATCTGCTTCCCAGCCAGGCTCACTCACATATGTCAGGCACTTTTAGTGTCACTTTTGAAAATGCCCTTGTTGTCTTTTGGTGACATATACTGTAGCTAATCGTTATTATGAACATGGTGGCAGATGCTAGGCCACGGATGGATATATCAGACCCATCTTGAGGATATATTTATTATTAGGCTTACCAGATCTCCAAGCGGGACAGAGTGCTAGACCTTTAGGAGAAGGAATGTGGGCAGGTGTACCTTGCTAAACCTTAGAGCACAATCCTAGGCATGTCTACTCAGAAGCAAGCCCTATTGTGTTCAGTGGGGCTTGCTTCTGAGTAGACATGCCTAGGATTGTGCTCTAAGGTTTAACAAGCTACACCTGTCCACATTCCTTCTCCTAAAGGTCTCCTAAAGCTACACTCTGTCGCACTTGGAGATCTGGTAATCCTGTTTATTATAACACTATATGTGAAACAACCCTTTGGGTTCCGTCCCCACTCATTCTTGGTATGGACATCGGAATGATGAAATCTGAAGAGCCAGTTCTTGAGAATCTGCCCTGAAATGACTGCAGGTTATTGGTGAGAGGATGTACTCCCTATGTGAGGCTGAACCGGTCCCAGCGTCAATTCTGCACTCCTCTCCATTTTTTGGCTGCGTTCCGTACAGTTGCATCAAACTAGTTTAACAAATTAAAGCATATCAGCAGCATTTGTTCTACCAAGCTTGACAAGAGAACATGTTTAAGTGAACGCACCATCTGTTTCTACCGCCTTCCCATCTTAATGTTGTCATTTCACTGTTCTCTCATACGTCGTCTACACGCATGGATGCACATTGTACATTAACAGGCTCCAATGTGAGCGGATCCTATTTAGTTATTCTGAGATTGTGATTATTTTTTTTAACCATCATATTGTGATTACTCCTGATAGATGAAATCATGTGTTGACTTAAATGCTCACCTGGCCTTGAAGGTTGATAAAAGTTAAGAGACTTTTGAAAAGATCATAACAAAAACACTAAGATAATTACAGCTTTGCCGGCAATGGAGTAACAATAGCTATTTCATAATGTATTATGACAATGAATGTTTTCAGTACTGTAATATATTACAGACCTGCTAAGAAGGAGTGCTGGAACCAACAGGCAGATAAGGTATGTACAGAGGCGTCACTAGGGTTTGTGTCACCCAGTATGAGAGCTGATTGTGTCACCCCAGTGATGTCACTAGGGTTGGTGTCACCCGCTGTGGTAACTCATGGTGTCACCCCCATTAACTTTATTTTAATATACTGTATAACAGTACAGGTCACCCAACAAATCAGAAACCAAGAAAAAACCATTGGCCAACTAGATGGCACTCACACAACTGAACAAGAGTTCTAGTGTTAGCTCTGATACATAGAAATGAGAGCTGACTTATACTAACACCTTATTAGTTCCATGCTGTGTCATAATAACATCTCCTTGGCTCTCAGAACAATCAGTCTTATTGATCAGTTTTGAGTTAAGGGAATCCAGTTTTTGTTACGTAAGGCCATTGTTTTCTTTTTCCGGTTATTTGGTCATAACATTTGATAGAATACAGATATTTCAAAATGGTTTGTTTCATTACATTCTGCATTAAAATTACCTTTCCCGTGATATATAACTTGATGGTATTATTAATAAAATATAAGGTTTCCACAATTTTTGCCACTAGTGGTGTCACCCCTCCTGAGGGTGTAACCTGGTATGGTCTGTACCCCCCCTAGTGGTCTGGACCCCACTCTAGAGATGCCACTGGGTGGAAAAGAGAGGAAAAAGTATTAACCACATATTTAAAATTAAAAGAAACATACATATACAATTGTTACAATTCTAATTAGAAGCTCATGGCAAGCTGTTTTGCTCCACATAAAGTTAAAGGGAGATGGTTGAGTAGCCAAGAGACTAAGCTATGAGCCTGGAATAAAACTCACTTTTATCAACAACTCACTAAGGCTGCAATCCCATACACATTTTCTTGGGAGTAGGTCCCACTGAATATTATAGGACCCACTTCTAAGTAAACATGAATAGGATTGGGCTGTAGGTGGCCTTGGGCATTCAGCCTCAGCTGCCCAGTTGCACCATGGGGATAAAAATAATGTTTGCTTACCTTTCAGGGTTGTAAGGATAGCAACAACAGGATACATGTAAAACATTCTGAAGATTCAAAAGTGCTAACCAACAAATTCTAAATATTATTATTACTGATCTCAGGAGTGCCTGCTGGATCGAGTGGAAGAAAGGACCATTTACATTTGACACAACGAGCAACCTGAGGCAATGGAAGATCATGCATTGCAGCGCAATCCTATCCAACTTACACCACTGGTGTAACCTTCGGGGGAGGACAGGGCGGGAGGCTTTGGAGGGGTGGGGAGATTTAAATTCCCTTTGAATCCTCCTTTGGAAGGGATTTGAATCCCCTTTCCGTTCTGGGGCCTCCCGTTCTCGCTGGCCCCAGAGTTGGCCCCAGAGTGTAAGTTGGATCATAGGATTGCACTGTTAGTCTCAGTCTACAATCAGGCTGCTGCCACCCTCATATGTAAGTCAGCTAGGCAAGTAGTCAACTAGGCAAGCAAGGCTGGTTCTTAGCAGCCAGGACCAACGCCTACAATATTATACCATTACAGGGTTCCCATTTGCTTTGCCCAGAAAACCGCCCAACTTTTCTGCAAAGTATGATGCTGAAAAAACCCCAGATATTCTGCTGAACCGCCACCATTTGGTTATAGCGAGATGATGAGGCAAGATGATGGATGGGCTCCTACCAAACATCCATCTCTGCTGCTCAAGATTTACGGTAAACACACTTATTTAGCATAATAGTTGGGCACCTCAGATGTGTAATTGTTTATCTTTGTCACATCCCTACAAGGTGGGAAAATGCTGTTGCGCCGTTTCATCAATAGTGGGCTAGTTCACAGGGAGTCCTGGGGCAAGGAAAGACTTAGCAATGCAGGTCAATGAGATGACATCAGTCGCGTCACGGGGACGCGCGACACCCCAGAGCGGGGTCACGCGTCACCTTTAAGAGCGCGGCTCCGCCCCCGCGCGTGACATCACGCGCAGGCGCGGAGCACCGCCCCCGCGTGCCGTTTTCAGCTCATTTCAGAGCCAAACGGACGCGAGGGTGGGTGGGCAGGCCCACCTCCAGCAGCAAAATGTAAGTGCCGGGGGGACGCGCGTCACCCATGTGCGCGCATCGCCCCCGGGCGGCCTGCCCCGTGCACTTCTCCCTGTCAACGCCCCTGCCAGTCACCCTCAAATGGAAAGATGTTATTATAGACCTGCTTACTTTTAAATGAGCCTGATTGGTTTTCAGTACATGACATTGTGCATGGCTTAGACATGGCTAGTGCAGTAACTATTAGTAATATCATCATTATTATTATTAGCATGCTGATTTGCTGTAACTGTATACCATTTTTTCCCAAGCAGCTGCCGGTTATCATTTCCACAGTCTTGTCTGTCTTCAGCTGAGTTGCCTGCATCCACTCCCCAACCACAGCCACAATGTACTCTGCAATGTCTTCAGATCCACCAGGTAAGGGCCGTATGTGAAGAAAGGGAACTGGGTGTGTTATCAGCATATTGATTGCATTTCAGGCCAAGTCTTCTTGCTTTTAGCCTTTATTTGTAGTATACATGTTGAAAGGGAGGGGAAACAAAATGGAACCCAGTAGTAGAACACTAAAGCAAAGGTCCTGAGGATTATGAGAAATCGCCCACCACCACCACCTTCTGGGACTGCCAAGACCTACTGTCGGTGTCACCTACATGGGGTGATCAACAGTAGCAAGGACCATCCAAATATTCAATAAGATTCTCAGCTTCCAATTTCAGACGTTGATTTCCTGGAGTAGACTGCTTGCTGTGGTTGCCCATGAAGTCTGAAAAGATGTGGTTGACTGAGAAGCACATCTCTTTCTAATCTATGCACTGTCTAATCATCCAAGGGGTCACCGGAAAAAGGATCATAACCGAATCAACATGAAGAGATGGTTTTGTGAGCATGGGCCTGCCATAACAATATACCGTATTGTCCCGAGTATAAGACGCACCTGATTATAAGACGCACCCTTAAAGTTTGGTGCTATTAAAAAAATGTAATTAAATCACTGGCATTAAATTTATGCCTGATTATAAGACGCACCCCTAGTTTAAAAACTTAAATTAGGAGAAAAAAGTGAGTCTTATACTCAGACCAATACGGTAGTAAATGGAATAGTGCCAAATACAATTGTATAGCATTTACTAAATGGCTGAGTGTTTAAAATTAAATTATGTTAATATGAAAAACACTGAACAATAGCCTATTAGAAAGATATTTCTTATAAACTTCAGTTTCTTGCCATCCATGGGTGTTTTGCTTGAATGAACATCAGCCCTCTCCATTTAGTTTTTCAAATATTGGCTAGTTGCCACTGCAGTTTTGAGCAGGCTTGCCAGTCTTTTCGTCATACTATATTTAACCTTGCTGTCGTGGTAGCTTGCTTGGAGATAAATACATTTAATGCAATGCGCCAGTGTGTAAATAAACCACTAATTCCAGAAAATACTAAAATCAAAAAGTGCTTGCATGTAAAATAATTTGTTCATCCTCTTTCATACAACCTGACTTGCTCAGTAAGCAGTTGCTGAAATTGCTACATTCTGGAATTAAAATCTTCAACATTCATGGCCTCCAAATGTACCTATGATTAAAAATAAGCTGGCAATCTAATCTCTAGCAGAGTTTCATAAGCAGGGGAGGAGCTGTCGTTTAGTGGGAGTGGATGTGCTTTGCATGCAGAGGGCCCCACATTCAATCTCTGACATCTCCAAGTAGGGCTGGGAAAGACCCCCCCCATCTGAAACCTAGGAGAGATGCTGCCAGTCAATGTAGACAAGATGGAACAAGGCTCTGACTCCGTTTATTATTTATTTATTTATTTATTTAATGGATTTCTACCCCGCCTTTCTCCCAATAAGGGCAATCAAGGCGGCTTACAGTTAAGAACATGTTAAAATACATAATACACAATAAAACATAATTAAAAACAAGTAATTAAAACAAATAAAACAGACAGTCCCAGTGGGTCACCTATAAAAGCCATTTGTTAAAAAAGCCATTTGTTAAAAAAGCCAGCCCGCCATGTCAGTCATCGAATGCCAACCTAAATAAAAACGTCTTGAGGCCCCGCCGAAAGGTCTCTAAGGAGGGAGCCGTTCTTAATTCCAGGGGGAGGGAATTCCATAATTGGGGCGCCACTGCCGAGAAGGCCCTATTCCGTGCCGCCATCCCCCTCACCTCCGTCAGTGGCGGCACGGTCAACAGGGCCCCCCCTGATGACCTCAGAGTACGGGTCGGATTATAAGGAAGGAGGCGGTCCCTCAAATACCCTGGACCCGAGCCGTTAAGGGCTTTAAAAGTCAAAACTAGCACTTTGAATTGTGCCCGGAAACGAACCGGCAGCCAGTGTAGCCGCCGAAGCAACGGTCCGACTGAGTCGAACCGACAAGCCCCGGCAACCACCAAGTTTAAACCAGCTTCCCAAGTTTGTAGGCAGTGTGAACACAGAGATTTTTGCTTCAATGCAGCAGTAAAATGGCTTTCCCTTTCAAAATAGAAGCAATATTGTATTTTCAAAACAAAGAGGATTCAAGAGTTCAAATATAAAGTAAAAAGGAAAAATATTTTGCAGGTTACTAGAAATGTTAAAAGCTCTATTCAGAGGAAGTGGGACCACCATACTGAAAAAACTCCCATGTTTATACAACACTTTCAGGGTTCCCAGTTGTGTGGAGAGATCCTTATGTTATGTACAGTTTTATGCACTTGGGTCCCCAGGTCCTCTGAATCTCTTCTGAGCCACTATAGTCACACAGAAGAAGGGAGCTTCTTTCTCTATGCACACATGACACATCCACTCGAATAAGTTAGCTAATAAAAAGGGATGCTGCACTTCACTTTAGGCTTCTCCAACAACTATTTAGTTGTGCAAGTAACAAAAACAAGCAATGTCAATAATTCTTAATTGAGGTTTGTCCTAAATTCCAGTCCCTTCTGGCCTAGTCTCTTTTCTCAGGCCCTGAGGAGAACAAGCCAACCACACATTGGCCTCTGCTGCAAAACTGAAACAGTTAAGCCTTGAACAATCCTTCTGGCCTGGCTCTTTGTGGCACTCCTGGGTGGTGAGGAGAGAGAGAGAGAGAGAGAGAGAGAGAGAGAGAAGCATAATGCCGCCGCGCCCCCCCCCCCGATATTGCAGGCCTCTCAGGTTGTATTGGTGGCGCTTTCCTCTCTCCCTACTTGGATTCATGCATGGGCTTCAGAGGTGAGTGGGGAGGAGGTTAAGTCAGCACCTTAATGCTCCTCCATGTGGTGAGCCAGCATCCCTGGGCTCATAGTCTGGCCCCTTGATATGGAGTGGGTGTTGGTTGCTCACTATCCGCGCCAGCCTCCAGTTGCCTGGAGCTGAGAAATATTTAGTCTTCCATGAAGCTTTTATGCCTTGCTGCTCAGCATGGTGCCCGACTGTAGCCACAGGACAATGGTGGTATTTCAGGCATGCTGTGTGGCTCCCTCTTGGGCTGTTGAAGATGTGGCTGGATGGCACTGGATGCCACATTGCAAAACGTGGCTTGTGGTTGGGTCAGGGCAGCTTCTCTTCATTAGAGACATCTGTCTCAACACTCTTAAAGGCACATTACACAACACTCACACACACTTACATGAAAGCTCTGAAACAACAGAATTTCCTTCTTGGCTCATTTTTTTTCAAAAGCACATTTGGATCTGCACAGGTATGGCTCACCCGTTCCCCTACTCAAGACATATTTCTCTTACATTTTTAAAGGGGACATTATTAGCATTACAGTTCCTTTAATTAAAGTCAAGCAATAGGTCCAGCTTCTGAGAGTGCTTTTAAAAGAATTACATTTTATTAATTGTAATACATACTTGTCAGCTAACACATTACTTTTCAACAACTATTGTAGCTATGTTTCCTAGACTCCTCATTTAATTGTCAACCCCCCTCTTCCTTTCCCTTCAACACATTGCAGTCTGTGTGATTTCAGACCTTTCAGAAAACTTCTTCATAGTTAAAATCTTTGTGTGTTTTTTTATCATCTTCTTACTCATTCAATAACCATTCATACTGCTATATACAAGAACCAGAGAAAAGGAAAGGAAAAGAGCTCTCTGTGACCGGAGAAATACAAAGTGATGTTTTAAGGACTATAGAAGACATATTGGCTACTTCACTAGCATTGTAGGCAGCTGGCGGGACTCTGAGAAACCAACATGATGTCCCTTGAATGGGAGTGAGCATTCCTTTGCAAAACTTAGGAATGAAAAGGAGAGTGTGTGATTGTGTGAATTAGCCTTGTCTCGTTGGGAATTTAAGAAGAACCCTGGTGGATCAGATCAAAGGTTCGTCTAGTCCAGCATCTTGCTTGGCACATGGCCAACCAGATGACTCTGAGAAGTCCACAAGTACAGAAGGAAGGGAACAGCCCTATCCTGCTTTTCCCCTTCTGCAACAGGTAAGTGGTGGCATTTTGCATCTGAACTTGGAGATTTCATATGATAAACTTCTGTGAATGCAGCTCATCCCTTTTTCAATTCATCTTACAGCCCAATATTAACCCCCTCCTCCACCAAGGCAGCCTGTTCATACCATGGAGTATTTGGCGATCTTGAAATTTGCATAGCCAATGGGTTGTATCAACTGTACAATTTTTCTGTTATCCACACACATTGGGTTATATCCTAAGAAAGATAGTCATGCCTAAGCGTTGTTGAAATCAATGAGAGAAGTTAAACATAAGTCCCAATAATTTTCATGACTAACTTTCTTAGGATACAACCCAATGTGTGTGGATAACAGGTAATTATAAAGACGAGTACTTCAAAAGTGTCATTATCTTTGATAGCAACCGAACTCCCATGCTAGTTTTTAAAACATCATTTAAGGTGTATTTGAGCTAAATGCATAGCCAATTTAAACACACACACACACACACACACACACACACACACACACACACACACACACCACTTTCATATAAAACTTTTTGCTAAAATACTGAAGGTGTGATTGTTCATACATTAACTAGTTTCACCATGGAACAGAAGAAAGAAAAATCATTGTTTCAAAATTATGATTCTTAATTGAGTTTTCTGATAATGAACATTTGTCAGCTGTGAAGTTGGAACATCTGCAAGCTTTCATCCAAAATTAAGGTCAGGAAGCACATCTCCTTAATGAGAGTTGCCATCACTTTCTAATAGAGATGACAAAAATGGAATAACTTAACTTCAGGGAGAATGATAGTTTGACAGAAATATATGTGGGATACTTGAGAAATACTGGTACAGTACTATTCCGTACTAATTTCCTCATTCCTCTCATTTACCAGACTGTGGGTATTTGTAAAGAGCACTTGGATTCATGCTTTTCTATTTGTTGAACATTGGTACTTTTTTTGGGTCTGAACATTAACATGCCTCAACAATAGCATGTTCCCTGTCCAGCTGAGAAGCTAGTTGTATGTTATGTGGCAGATCTGTGGTTGGGTTTCCTCAACATTTATTTTTACTCTAATATCGTGGCAAAGGGCTCCAAATCTGAGTGGCACTGGGGAAGTTGGGGGGCGGGGGAGTACATAGTTGAACTGGGCACATGTTGTTAACTCCATACAGAGGGCACTGGAAGTGCTACCAATGCTTCTGGCAGGTTGATGATGCTGATGTGGGATGTTTCTGTGCCAAGCTGTACACTAGCACAGCATCTGGTGCTACCTGTTGTAATGGTATTGATGGCAGTAAGTCATTATGTAGAGCTTGTTTTCAGCAGCCTTATTTGCTTTGCCTTACTCAGTTCCCTCACTGCTACCCATTTTTCTCCTTAACCCCTTCTCCTCTGTCTTGGACCTCCCCACAACCTTGTCTCAAGCCAGCACACACTTTGTACTTGTGATTGAGATGTAGCCAAAGGCAACCTCCTTGTGGTGCCCAGAAGGTTTAAAACAGCTGATCATGGCCATGGGGATTGCCATCTGGGCTTAATTGTGCCATTGCCAAGGCACACCAGGGCTCAGCCTTGGCATCAGCTTTCAGTGCCATGGCCTGCCCCATGCCTTCTTTGAACATTCCAGCCACACATTCACCAAATACATGGTGAGGGAAAAAGAACAGGATCACACTGGCTGTACCCACTATATGCATTCACTGGTTCTGCCTCTAAACTCCACATGTTTGGCTAAAGGCGAGAATGGGGTATACAATTGTATGTGCATAGGAACTCTGGTCAGTGGCTTTGTCAGGGGTAGACTGGGACAGACACTGGTCAAAAGCCTACATTTATCAAAATACCTACTGGTCAAGCTGACCCTCAAACCCTCAATACTAGTGGTAGTGATGGCAATGTGCAGATAGGGGGTGTCATGGGGTGAAGGGATTTGCCCCCCCCCACAACCCACTCCCCCTGGTGACAGACATGCTGGCCACTGAGGGACAGCATTGATCAATTTTGCATTTCTTTGCTTACCAGCATTTAAATTGTCCTAATTGTATGTCTTGGCTCTGTATTTAATGTACCATTTGATGTTAAAAACAACCTAAAACAACATTGGCTTCTGGTGCTAAAGCGTCACAGTGCTGACTTGTGTTCAGTTTGTTATCACAAGAACAATTTATCTTTCCCTTTGACAACGTCCCTCTTGAGATGTGGTGCTCTCAGTACTACAAATCTAACTAGTGCTGAATAGTCTTGGCTACGATGGCTATTTCATTCTGCGTACTGGTGCCACCATATTTTTAAGAACTGATGTTTTTAATAAGAGTGCTAATCAATTAAAGTTGTTCAGTTAATTACCTGTCCTGTTTTTAACTGTTTAACAGACACATGGCAGAGAACAGGCAAAGGAAGCTGGAACTGCAAAGTTAGCTTGACTTTGAAAAGGTACAGGAAATGTTGTTCTGCATGTACACCTCAAACAGGTCCAGTTTATTTGGGTCTTTCCCAAATAAATATTTCTTCTCAGTCTATTCACTATACAGTATATTTGGAAGGGAGTGGAACCCCAGCAACAAAGGTTCAAGGCTGCAAGGAGTGGACAAACAGAAGTTCAGTGCAGATAATACACTTTTGTTCTTTCTTCAGGTGACACCCCAAAAATTTGAACCACCTGGTTGGCGACTAGTTTTGCTGGAAGGCTATCACAGTGGGGAGGCCAGCATCCTCAAAACCTTATACTGAATGGTAACATGGAGTCTGCCCCCTCCATTACCTACTTCTTGGGGAGGAAGAATGGGTACTATCCACACAAGGATGTTAATTTCACGGACGTTCCTATTGGCAAGGCCAGCACTATCCTCCAACATCAACAGTTCCTTTTGCAATCTTGCCATAATGAGGGAGGATTTTGTCGGATGCCTTTCTTGCTATTTACTTTGAAGGAGAAGAGGTTGTAGAGCTTTCTGCCTTTATCTCAACTTGGAAGAAAATGGTTGAAGGGCATCATAATCTATGTTTTGGTGAGACAAATTCCTTGTGATCACTAGCTCTCCTGGGGGCCAAATGAGAAGACTTCAGAGGGCGGTTTTGGCCCCCCAGTTGCTTATCCGTCCTATAAACAGAATAGTTGGACTGGGATTAGTATGGAATGTTCTTTGTGGTAGATTGCCTAATGCTTGCAATTTTTTTTCTTGATATAACACCATGCTTTAACTCTTAACTCATACAAACTGAAAAAACCCTGAAACTCTGAGAGGGATTTCCCCTCTCCCACTATTACTGTGAGCAGAGTTTTTCCTGTCTTCTTCTTGCTGTATTTGTTAGGCTCCCTGGGGCCATTTGGTTTGCCATCTTTTTGGCGTGCTGAATCAGGTGGCCCTTTCATCTGAATCAGCCCTGGCAGTTTTGATATCCTGTCTGAAAAGAGCAAAGTTATCAACCTACCTGTTTGGAGACCAAGTTCTTAGGCAGGATTGATTAGCACCTATCTTACACTTCAATCTCCAAGTTTTGCTGCCTCCAGTCATGCAGTGACTTAAGAACTGTAGCAGCACATCCAGAATCTTTGATTTTTAGTAGTAGAAAAATTCTACTCCCAAGCAATGAAGCTTATCTTAACTTTTATAGAGATCATCTCTACATTAACAGGTCACAGTCGACTTCTGTTCCTCAATTTACAAGACAAAATGCTCAAGCACTGGAATTTTTTTTCACTCAGCAGGTTTTCCAATTTCAGAACCATCAAGCAGCTACCAGCTTTGAGGCATTATTAATCAGCGTTGTCACTGTAAGACACTATGAACTCCATCTATTTTCTTTTCATAAAGAACTTGGTGCTAAACATGTAACCTTAAGCAAACGGAAGAACAAAACTAAACCAGGCATAATTTTTCAGCTGTGGCATCAAATCATATTTCAGAGGTCCCAAGAGCCATCTTCCTACAGCTCTCAAAACAAAGGATGAGCACTGAGGCGGCTGCTCAAGACTTGCAGTGGAAAGAACTTTCAAAGAAACACTTGGAAAAACAACAACAGAGGAATCTTAAGTTAACATGACCCAGGGGTATGGATCACGTCTCTGACTCCAAGTCTCAAGTCAAGTCCCAAGTCTTTGCCCCCAAGTCCCGAGTCTTTGGTCGCGAGTTGCGAGTCCCTATCTACAGTATTTAATTGAGAAAATGGGTGGGTGCTGTGCTGGTGCACGTGTGCGTGGTGGCACTGGCAGGGCCGTAAACTCCCCCCTGATGTTCCCCTCCCTCTGCACTTCTCATGAACACTCATTCAGGTCTGATTGTCTCAACTCGTCTGGCTTGTCTGAGAGGTGATCATGGCAGGAGAAGCCAACAACAGAGATATAGCAACATAAGACATAAAAGGCTCCAAGTCTTGAGTCGAGTCTTTCACGATTGTCAAGTCAAGTCATTGACGTGACTTGAGTCCGACTCGAGTCCAAGGCAATAGACTCGAGTCTTTAT
Source organism: Plestiodon gilberti rubricaudatus (assembly GCA_026170595.1). NCBI lineage: Eukaryota > Metazoa > Chordata > Lepidosauria > Squamata > Scincidae > Plestiodon > Plestiodon gilberti. The sequence goes on from JANXHW010000002.1 coordinate 48,777,664, forward strand.
CACTGCTATGACTCAACAGTTGCTTTGATGGGTTACACATGGACCTGCCTTATACCGAGTCAGACATTGGTCCCTTTACCTCAGTGTTGTCTATACTGACTGGTAGTGACTCTCCAGGGTTTCAGAGAAGGATCTTTCCCAACCCTAACAGGAGATCCCAGAAATTGAATTATTTGGTTCAGCCTCTTCCTATTGTAATATCGTGTAAAGTTCTACATGTGTAAGCCTCTATTAACATATTGTTTGGCATTTAAACTGCTCTCCAGATAGCAGTGAATGTAGCCCAGCGTTTCTCAAAGTTCTCCCTGCGAGGCGGGGAGAACTTTGAGTGTTTGCAGGGGCAGGGCCAGCAGCGGCGGCGGCGATCCGGGGGAACACCACTGCCAAAACCACCCCCAAAACTGCCATTGCTGCACTTACTGGGGCTTGGGGGAGCTTCAGGAAGGCCTGCACAACCCTCTGCAGGCCTCCCCGAAGCTCCCCCAAGCCCTGGTAAATGCAGCAACCCCAGTTTCGGGCAATTTTGCAGTGGCGGTGATCCCCTGGATCATTGCTGCTGCCATGCTGTCCCCACCCCTTAAGGGGGCAGGGGACAGCTAAAGTTCTCAATGGTAGGTCATGACCCACAGTTTGAGAACCGATGATGTAGCCAATTCAGAAATGTGTGGGCATTTCAGTGTGTATGTAGAATTCTCCTCCCATGATGTGCTGGTTTCCCCATTCATTACAATGGAGAAGGAAGCTCTGAGTACATAAAAGGATACCTGCATGGAGCTGTCCTCTCCATTGAAGTGAATGAGGCACGTGTATACTAGCACCTTGTATGTGCAAAAAGCAGCTGGCTTGGGGACATTGGCCTTTCATGGTGAAGAAGTAACACATCATCTTCAATTCTTGTCATCTCCAGGTAGGAAACACCCATTTGAAACACTGGAGAGCTGTTGCCAGTGACTGTACGCAATACGGAGTTAGATGGACCAATGGCTCGACTCTGTATAAGGCAGCTTTCCTATGAACTCAATGGGTGGAAGGCGTGTGCATACATTCATTTTACTGGGACAGTTTAGTACAATCCTTGGCATATTCTGCTGGCAGAAGCCATATGAAATCAGGTGGGAAGTGAAATGTTGGCCGGTCAGGGTTCCAAATCAGGTGGAGGAAAACTCTCTGAATTCAGTGTTCCTCTTAATAGGCAAATGCTTCTTGTGCCCAGCAAAGAGAAGAGCTGTACCTCAAAGCTTCACTGGTTTGAATCTTACCTCTGCTATGAATTCTAGGTGGTCTTAAGCAAGGATCTCCTTTCCCTCCCAAGCTACATTATGGGGATTATAACACTTACCTTACAGGCAGTGGTATAGTGATACATTTTAAAGTGCAGGAGCTCATCATGAGACCCTCCATAACCATGCCCTGCTAAGACTATTCCAAAAGGCCCTCAGACGCCTGCAGAGGCCAGGAGCAGGCCTCTGGAGAGGCCCGCGACCAGGGAGAGGCATCAAACTTTAAGGTAGGGAAAGGCCCACTTAACAACAGGCTACAGGAACGTATCCCCATCATTAAGTGGGGGGACACCTGTATAAAAAATGTAATTTAAAACATCTCAAATAAATATTAAGGAATTTTAACGTACTAGCCTAGGTAGAACAAAGTCCCACTGCATTCAACAGCACTTACTCACATGAAAATGTGCATAGAATTGTAGCCTCAACATGAGTTACATGCTTTCTATCAGGTAGCCCTTAGGAAAGACTATGGCCTAGATATTAACATAGAACCCTAGGCAAATTTCTTAGTTTGCCTGCTACTGAGCCTGACACCAGCAGCAAAAGCCTTTTTGAAAACATTTCAAAGACAGCTCTTGACCGCTCCTACTGATGATGTTACAGTAGAAATTTTGGACCTCTGAACTCTTCCCCCTCCCCCAACTCACTTCCCCTCAGCTACACCCCTATTTACAGGGTTGTTGTAAGGACTACATCAAAATGATTTGTGTGAAGCGCTATGCACACTATACAAATGCAAAGTAGGAGTATTATAGCATGATGGCATGCAGATGTTGGCACAGGGTCTCTTGCAATTATGTATTATGTACTCTTGTATTATGATTCTGCTACCTGGAGTTCCAGCATAAGTAGATGCCCCCAGTCCAAGATTGTTCTGTTGGATATTTACATACAAGAGGTCAGATGAATTATGAGATTTCACACTTTAACGTAAAACCATTTTGAACGTACAGTAATTGTGAGAGGATGATCTGAAAATGTCCAGTGTGACCCGTTTTTCTTCAGCAATGAAACCAACATCTGGCCAGCACACAGGTGGAAAACAGCCTAGGGTACCTACTGGTAAATATGCTGCTCTGAACTCTTTGAAGAAATAAGAGGAAGTATAGGCATTCATGCAACTTTTATTTTCGTGTAATAAAATAGATTTAAAACCTCTCCCAAAGGGCAAAATGCAATGCATATAAATTGATTTTTAATCCAATTTTATTTTATTAAAATTTCTATTATTCTGGTCTTTAAAAACAACCTGGCTTAAAATGAAATCTGAATTTAATAAACATCTTCAGATCTTCACCTATATTTGAAGTCTGAATCAAGACCAGGCATCTTTGCTTGCTCTTGTAGAAAGGAGGAATGAAAGCACCTTTCAGTTGCTAGGCAACTGGAAAACACAATCCCCATTTCCTTTCCACCTGACCACATGGCTAAGCTGGGGCTTTAGGAGTACAGGAGTGGGAGGGAGAGGGTAGCAGTGCAAGAATGATGCAGAGTTTAATTATTGGTCCTAGGCAGCTTTCAAGCAGACCCCAGCTGTTACTTCTCTTCTGTTGTGGAAATTGTGAGTTGATGGCCTTGTGGGTAAAGCACTGAATTAGTTTCTCTCGCCCACACTATTCCTTACTGTGCTAAAGCTTTGCTGCAAAATCTGTTCCTTACAGGACAGCTGAAGAACAAATGGACATATTTTTAAAAGAAATGATTAGTGAAATCACCTTCTGCAAGGGCTCAGACCAGGCTGTCAGTTGAATGAGAGCTGGGTATGACACCCCAAAATGCACAATTCCCCTTAACCTTGTACAGTAAAATGACAATGGGGCAAATAGAAGAGCAAAATCTACTGGTAGGTGTCTGGATGATTTGCTGGAGACTGGCAAGGTTTTCTGACTCCCAAGTTGTTCAATGGTAAGAAATGTAAAAAAAAAAAAAAAACCTCTGCCTTGGCTGGTCTTGAACCAGCTGTTTATTTCTTCACCTCAGGATTCCTCACCTGTAAGGTAAGTATTTATTGATCTTTGACCAAGTCCATGCTCTGCTGGCCAGTTTTAGAGCTGCATGTTAGAATCTCTGATTCTCAGATTAGATTTCTATATTCAGGACATCTCAGAAGATGGACTACGGGGTGCCACATGTAACCAACCCCACCCTGAGCCACCATTTTCCACTGTGCTCTGGCTGGTTCTAGTATAAAACAAAGTAGATTCTGCAAGCCTGAAGGTTGCTCACCCCTGAAATAATGTACCCACATACACACTTATTATATTTAATTGTTGGAGATCTCTGCTATTTCCCCAAACCAGTGGTTCCCAAACTGGAAGGCACAGCTCCCAAGGGAGCCGCGGAAACCATCCAGGGGAATCACGGAGTGCCACAGAATCCTCTCAGAAAACAGTGCAATACCAATTGGTAGGCATCGACATAATGTAATGGGGAGTTGCAGCCAATGGTCGCCATTGTAATCACGGGAGCTGCAGATCGAAAAAGTTTGGAAACACTGCCCCAAACCATCAGGACCATCTCTTTTGAATTTACCTTTTACAATGTATAATGGAAAACAGAGTTGGGGTTAAACTAAAATAGTCCATCTTTTAACGTACACACTTTTGCAAATAATATCAAAGTCAGCAGAAACATTAGAAAATGATTCATTCCAGCAGTGGCGTCTTTGGAGGTGGGACTCCCTGCGCGTTAACTTCGCCCCACTGAATGGCTCCAAAGGAGAGGGGGCAGGGCCGCCTCGTGCCGGTGAGTGACGGAGGGTCAGCGCAGTGAGGAACTTAGCGTTCCGCCCCACCTCCAGCGACGCTACTGCATTCCAGTGTAAGTTTAGATGTTGGAACCCTGTCAATAGAACACTTATCCATTAGGTTTCGGTAGCTTCAGGCGTGTCGCTAGCGCGAAGCATGCCTGGCGGTCCGCCCCAGCAGTGGCGTCTCGGGCCCGGAGAAGGCCTTGGAGCGACCTCCCGGCCGACGCGCAGGGCCTTCGACAAGGCCCACTGCGTCACAACGTTATTTATAACGTTTTTCGCGCATGCACAGACTGTTCCTGAGGGAAAAGGGCAGCCCTTTTCCCTCAGGAACGGTCTGCGCATGCGCGAAAAACGTCATAAATAACGTTGTGATGCAGTGGGCCTTCGTCAGAAGGCCCTGCCCGTCGCCCGGGGAGGTCGCTCCAAGGCCTTCTCCCAGCCTCGGAGCCTCCAAGGCCGTGAGAAGGCCTTGGAGTGGAACCGGCTGCAATGGGGGGGCAGAGCCGGAGGGGCACCCGGGGCAGCGTCCCATCGGGTCGCCCCCCCCAAATCGGAGCGCAGCCTCACGGCCGCGCCAACACTCACTAAGGTGACGCACGCACCCCCGCTTTCGGGCTGCGCGCGCCCTAGTGACTCCACTGGGTAGCTTTGCAAGCAGTACAACCCTTTCGTGACAACCCCCCCTCCCCATTCTCATCCAAAGCATGCTCATCCAAATGTCAATAGCCACCACTCTAATGAAAAGCCCGCCTCTTGAATGGGTTAAGCTAATCAACTTCTTTAAGCTTTTTGGAGTTCTGTTGCCGATCAGTTCAAATTATATAGGCTTTTGAGCTACAGAAGGCAGCCCAGTGCAATATCAGTTGTCAATATCAGCTACGGATATATTTGTGCAAAATATTATAATGAAATCACAGGAAGTTGGTTGATTATGCTGTTTATTTCCAGTGAAACCAAAGTATATTACTACTGTGATCACAGAACGTCTTCACATTTGATGCAAATATGAAAGAGCTATGTACAAAGTAATTAAGTGGCACTATTTTTTAAACAAAAGAAACAACCCAAGCCTCAAATATCATCTAATGTAAAACAAGTTATACACATAACTTTTGTAAGCTCCAACTGCACTGCAGTTGCATTAACTTGAACAAAAGTGCCACATTAATAATCATTCCTTCAGACAAATTCAATATAAGCATTAGACATTAAACAATTACATATCTTACTGCAGAAAAGTAGTGCAATCTTTTTACACCTTTCAGTCTGATAATTCTAACTTCACTGTAAACCTAAACTGTTTTGAAAGCTCATACATTCTCTTTCTAAACTAATATATACTTTAGAGAGAGAGAGACAGTGTGTGTGTGTGTGTGTGTGTGTGTGTGTGTGTGTGTGTGTGTGTGTGTGTGTGTGTTTTAATATATATATATATACTTACATATAAACCAATTTCACATTGTAATCAAACAGGAGAAATTTACAGTAAGGTTTGATGGACCAAACTCTTTTCAGGTGCTCATTTTATTGTGTTCCTGAAGTACCGTGGACTGAAGAAGCAGAGTCATGATCAGGTAGGAAGGTGACTGTGGAAGTGGCCGTCTCTGGAAGCACAGGCACAAGCACATGACGGCAAACAGGACACGTTCCTGACTACATGACAGGAAAATACCACTGGTTAATTGCAATGCAGGTGCAGAACCACAAAATGCCAACAGGTAAATGCTTCCAACAAATTCAAATGGAAAAATTACATGCAGGGGGATGATGAACGAACTAAGGCATTATCACATTAATAGAGACCACAATGTTCACGCTATTTACTTCCAAGTGGTCATGTCAACAGATTTCTCTGGCATAAGGGAATTGGAGACCATCTCTGGGGGAAAAAAGCTGGATCAACCTTAACCCATATAAAATGGCAAAAATGTGCTTTATTAAAAAAAAAAGATGAATAGTATGAATGAGCACTTTGTAAAGACTGCCTGTGATCCTGAATCCTCTATAACGTTCAGACTAGTTACTACCGTTGTTATGCACGCTGTATGCCTGCAGCATTTTGCTCACTCGCTTGCACCATGAGGACTGTTTTACTAAACTAACAGCCCAACACAGGGGCCTTGTTACACGCATAGAGCCATGGTGTGAGCCGGAGCTGCCCATCGCAGAAACCATTTGGTGAGAGCTCTGTATTCACACTGGAGAAAACATGGCACACTGAGAGCGCAATCCACCAGAACTATGGAACGGCAGAGTGAGCGCTCCGCTGTTCCAAGCCGTCACAGGCAGCGCGGAGGCCGGCTGCCCTCACTCCACCGCCGGATCATCCCTTTGGCCGCCAGAGAAGGTAAGTGATCCCCGGGCGGGCGTGGGGGCGGTCTGGAAGGCCGGCTGTTGACTGAGCCGGCCCGTGGGGGGGATGGCGGTCGCCCATATCCCCATCCCCTTCGCGGGCTGGCTCGGCCTTTACACATCCTCGGACTTGTGCCAGCAAATAGCTGGTGGAAATCTGAGGAGGTCCATAGAGGCCTCCCCACATTACACTGGGGGAGGAATGTCCCCTTCCCCTGAGTAGACCTCAGGGAACGCGGATAGTAAATAAGAGCCAGTTTTCGTGAAAACTGGAAGTGCCCGAAGATCAATGTTTTGCAGCGATCCGAAGATCAGGGAGGCCTGCAAAGGGTCGTGGAGGCCTGCAGAGGGTCACGCAGGCCTCCCCAAACTTCCCCAAGCCCCGGTAAGTGCTGCAACGGCGGTTTCGGGGGCAATATCGGCGTCGGCGATTCCCCAGATCGTTACCGTTGCTAGCTCCGCACTCGCAAACAGTCAAAGTTCTCCCCGCCTCGCAGGGAGAACTTTGAGAAATGCTGACATAAACCATATAACAAAAAACAATCAAAAACAACCAGACATTGGACTGCAGTCTAGGGGCTAATACAGGTTCAACATGTAACATTGGTCTACACACCTTTTGTAGCCAAAGTGTTATGCAAGGCTTATGAAAGAAGTGGTGGCATGGAAGCTCCGTGACAATTTCTTCTTTGATGTACTCGCTGCAGCAGATAGCACAGCACTGCTCCTGACCTACAGCTTAGGAAAACAAAGTACATATTAACATGCAATTTTAAAGTCAGAATATTGTCGTGATGAAGATGACACAATTAGCAATAAAAGCCAACATCTGTTGAAATCTGTTGCAATCTGAAAAAACTAAATCTGTTGAAGTTGGCTCTTAATTCCAATTATATGTCAGATTAGGTTCATTGGTATATTAGATATATAAACATATTAAATAAAGGTTGCAAAGCACAGGACATCATCATACTATCACATTATTTTGGTATTATATTTGACGAGAATAGTGAATAAGTCACTCATCCTTACCATTGTGATCTTCTGTTATAATAATTTGTGGCAGGCAGTCTATGCTCTCTTTACTAGCTGGCGGATGCGCCTGCTCAACATCAATTGCAAGAGACTCCAGATGGGCCAGAGCAGTCTAAAAAGTTGCATAAAAAGTAACTTCCCTTAAATATCATTTAAAATTGTTAAATGAACGCTTACAATAAAAGTAAAGAAAGATGGCAACAAATCGATTGTTTTTAGATCTTTGAAGAAATAAAAGGAAGACTAGATCAATATAAATGACGTTAAAGGAGACCTATCTGTAAATATTTATCAGATCCTGAGAAGTAAAAAGCTTAATCCTCTTAAATGAATACGAATCCATATTCTACAGTGCGTCAGCCACTATGCCATATTTTACTACAATAGGGGAGAAAGGACTAAATTTGATCACTTTAGCAGCAATGTGGCATAGTCATAAGTACAGCCTTGTTTCCATGAGTCTTGGATCCAAATGGAAACTGAACAGTAACAAGCCTGGTTTGAATAACTGAATACTATTATGGAACTGTCCATAAAGTACACCACACTTGGAAAAGACTTTTATACATACAGACCCCTCATCACACTTTGCCCCACAGCCAATCCCTTCTTTGTTACAACATTGTTACCTCTCCCCCCCCCCCCCCCTTGATTTGTGACTGCTGTTGCCCAGGAAGAAAGTAGAGGCCACTATGGATGGTTACACACACAAATGCCTGGGAAAGTGTAAACTGGATGATCTAATTCAGCAGAAATTACTACTTCAGAACATGGGGCAGGACCATTGCAGCGCTGATGGCTGGGACAAACCAACATGGACATGCTGTTTGTGAGAACTAGCGGTTCCACAATGGCCGCTCATCTGTGGCTAACATGATTTCAGTGAATGCAGTGGGTTTAAAAAAAAAAAGAAAGCAGAAGCACTATGGTAGCTGAAGTCACAATGGCTACATATAGCCCTCACACGGTGGTGCACATAAAATGGTACTTCTACATGTACAGTCCAGGTAGGCAGGTAGATAGATGACAATGGACCATAAATTCTAACCTAACACATATTGTGCCATATACCATATTATGATGTAAGCATCCATGCAACATTCCACTGAGTTCAAACGGAAAAAGTTATTTTGTAAGCTAACAGGTCCTATTAGTTCCCCCAGGACTAAAGGGAGTATGTACAGCTAGGCAATTTGTTTTGCAAATGGGAAGAAAGCATAAAAATCAATGCAACTGTGAACTGGCCAATACTTGTCCACTACTACTTTATGGTACTAAAGGGAGACGATCCTTTATTTCTGCTCTTAGATAATATTGGCTTCTACAAGGGACGTAACCCTTTCACCAAGTCCTTCATGTGCCAATCCTGCTGAGTATGTGGGCAAAGTTCCAAATTCCTTTCCACTTAAGCATAAGGAGTTAGTACTTTTTCACTCTAGTACCAACTACTTAAGCCACTGCATTTTGCTTAGAAAATATGCATATTTCCAAGCACATTCTTCTTTATCTGACCTAACTGTGTGTAGCTTATGTACTGGTGAACAGATGTTATATTTCACCATCAATAGCGGGTTAAAGTGCTTCATGAAAGGATCCATAAATTTTATTTGTTTCCCTTGGATATCATCCCTACATCCTCCATCACTTACAAAGCACTTTGCAGTTCTTCAATTAAAATACACCACAGGTCTAAATCTATTTATTCTTTTAATAGATACCCTAATGCAGAAAGATTTATTGCTGTTAGCCTAATAGGAATTCAACTAGTTTTTTAAAGTTTCATATCTTAGGAAAACTGTTGAAAATGTCAGATACAAAACGCCTGCATCTACTTAGGAAACAAAATCAAGCTAGTAATACTCAGCATTCATATAGCACATTTCAAGTGTTCAAAACAATTCACATGCATTTTCTTCATAATCCTTATAACCACGAAAGGTACGCCAAATGCAGATGGAAGACGGAGGCGGAAGGGACAGCAAGTTGGTTGCTGAATCCCCAAGTGAGTCACAGACTAAGATGAGATTCATCAGGTTACTCTCACTCACACTTTATACCAGTGCTGAACAAAACCTATAAGCCCAAAAGCACTACAGGAAGCATATATGCTTATAAGCTAACCATTTTTTAGATTGTGAGCCCTTTTGGGACAGGGAGCCATTTAATCATTTGATTTTGTCTGTAAACCGCTTTGTGAACTTTTTGTTGAAAAGTGGTATATAAATACAGTTAATTAATAATTCATATTGAGCAACGTTCCGATTACCTGTTTTCATGAGGGTCAGAACAATTTATGGCAACAGATGTATCTCTGCGTTTCCCTGAACTGGAAGATGTCAGCTATCTAAGCATCTGCTTTTGCAGTCTAGTTTATATGGCTTAGTTGACCAAGAAAGCTCTCTCACACTCACTGGACTTTGTAAAACATTGTTAGAGATATGTATTCTAACAATAAAACTTGTACAAGCTAAGGCTTTCGTGGTCAGAATTGTTAGAATGTCCAGTATTCTGCTGGGTATAAAGACCACGGTCAACGATATACCCAGCAGAATACTGGACATTCTAATAAAACTTGTATTTTTCTTGGGAGTTGTTGCTGTGTCAAATCCCAAAGCCATCAAATAATAACAGGATTCCCTAAAACATTTCCTATGTATGCCTACCGCTAGTGACAGAACATGCTATTAGGACAAAATTCCCTGCCCATAACAAGGAAGTGCACAAATTACTCCAAGAGACATTCTGGCAACCCTTGCAAAGTTCCAAACTTTGAAAATAAGCAGCTGGTTGCCAAGAATATGAGAAAATCACTAAGTATGCCAGGCCACTCTTCAGAGAAGAGTTGCTGTTATTTCCTTCAACCCCGTGGTGTTTTTTTTAACCCTGTGCTTAGTGGCAATTCCAGCACAGAAATTCCTGACTGGTGGCCTTTAGGTGGTACACAAAGTATGAGACATTGTGATATAAACAACCCATCCCCCTCAGTCATCCACTCTCCTGACTTGCCGAGGATATTTTCCCCTAGTTTTCCCACTAGCATGCCTGCACAGCAAAAAGCTGCAAACATCTGGCTATTTGCAATTAAAACAAATACACCGAAATAGAGATGCACAGCCAGCTGCTCCAAGATGCCACATTTGTTAGCAAACCTGGAACCATGGGAAATACAACACACAAACAAATCTAACTAAGGCAGTCTGACCATGGTGAGAGTTACTTACAGGCAAAAGATTACTCTTTTAAACCATCAATTAGCAGTTTGAGAAAGATAACATCAACTTCAAAGATATATTATATTTCCATTTAGAAAATAGAAAGGAATAATGCAACAATGCACACTAAAATATAAATGTATACTTCAAATTCATCTCCCTTGCCTCTCCAGCTGCACTGCAAGGACCTTTCAGCATGGGGGGGGGGGGATGCAGAACTCTCAGACTGATTCTCTCACATACTTCTTTAGATTGCAGTTTTTATTTCTCAATTAGAAGACAGCTTGGTTGCTTTAAAAAAAATCAAAACAAAACTATGTTTCATTGGGTTAACACGGATAGGCATAGGCTGCAACCAACCTCTCAGTGATTTCAGGGAGGGGGCCCATTGGCCCAGCTGGCCCCGGGAGGGGGATGGCTTCGGCCATATCCTGGACCCCGTCGGGCAGCTGGGCCATTACACGGCCTCCTACTTCCGCCAGTGGTTTCGCTGGCAGAAATCCGAGGAGGCCGATCAGGCCAGCCGCCATTTACACCCGGGGAAGGGGACAAGCTTCCCCTTCCCCGGGTAGTCCTCCGCCATGGCGGTAGCCTAGCCGCCGGGGAACAGGATCCGGCGGGCGGCCCTTACGTAGGATTGTTCTGCCCATGTTGTAGTTAACCAGGTGATCTCAAAACCAAACACAACCAATATTATCTACAAAGCAAATAGGCTCACAGATCATATCCAGAATGTTCCTACCAGGCTCAACATTCCATTGCAAATTCTACTAAAGCTTCTGAACCAGCCTTTGAAGTTCTGTGAATAACGGTGGAATGTATCCAATGAATGAAGGTTAATTAACATAAGAACATACAAAGTGTTCAAAACGACTAATACAGAGAGCTGTAATAGTTATAGTTAACTGTAGTACCAGTAATATTTTATTTATTTATTTATTTATTTAAAGAATTTGTAGCCCGCCTTTCTCCCGAAGGCACTCAAGGCAGCTTACAACGTATTAAAATACATATAAACAACTTTAAAACAATTAAACAGATTAAAATAATTAAAAACACTTGAGATTAAAAACCCCAATGGGTCACCAGCATTTACATATATAACCATTTGTTAAAAAGTCAGCCCACCATGTCAGACATTAAAAGCAGTCCTGAATAAAAACGTCTTAAGGCCCCGCCGAAAAGCCTCTAAAGAGGGAGTCGTTCTTAGTTCCAGGGGGAGGGAATTCCACAATTGGGGCGCCACCGCCGAGAAGGCCCTACTCCGCGCCGCCATCCCCCTCACTTCCGCCAATGGCGGCACAGTCAACAGGGCCCCCCAATGACCTCAGAGTACGGGTCGGATTATAAGGAAGGAGGCGGTCCCTCAAATACCCTGGACCCGAGCCGTTAAGGGCTTTAAAAGTCAAAACTAGCACTTTGAATTGTGCCCGGAAACGAACCGGTAGCCAGTGTAGCCGCCGAAGCAACGGTCCGACTGAGTCGAACCGACAAGCCCCGGCAACCACCCGGGCCGCCGCATTCTGCACTAGTTGCAGTTTCCGAACAGTCTTCAAAGGCAGCCCCACGTAGAGCGCATTACAGTAATCTAATCTAGATGTCACTAGGGCATGGGTCACTGTGGCCAGGTCTGCATGATCCAAGTACGGTCGCAGCTGGCGCACCAGCTGAAGCTGGGCAAAAGCCCCCCTGGCCACAGCCGCTACCTGGGAATCCAGGAGCAGCTGCGCATCCAGGAGAACCCTCAAGCTGCGGACCTGCTCCTTCAGAGGGAGTACAACCCCATTCAGAGCAGGACGATGATCCAGTACCTGAGTCGTAGACTTCTGGACCAGAAGAACCTCTGTCTTATCAGGATTTAATTTCAGCTTGTTAGCCCCCATCCAGCTCCCAACTGCCTCCAGACAACGATTCAGGACATCGACCGCCCCCTTGGAATCAGGTGGAAAGGAGAGAAAGAGCTGGGTGTCATCCGCATGCTGATGACACCCTACCCCAAACCCCCGGATGACCTCTCCCAGCGGCTTCATATAGATGTTAAACAGCATGGGGGATAGAATTGACCCTTGTGGCACCCCACACCTCAAGGGCAAGGGTGCCGAACAAGCATCCCCCAGCACCACCTTCTGGGATCTATCAGCCAGGAAGGAGCAGAACCACCTCAGAATGGTGCCTCCAAGCCCCAACCCAGCCAACCGACCCAGGAGGACACCATGGTCAATATGTGCACTGCAACAGCACAAACTACGTATTTCAAAGAGCAGTGAATGCCCAATAATTTTAAAGCATCAACACTGAACACTTCCTAAAAAGTATAGAAAGCACCTGGGTCTTGAAATCTTGCATGCAAAGCTTTCCTACACTCTTGAAAAGATCACCGACTCTTGCACAAAAGTAATGACACGCTCAATCACCAAAACCAAAAAAACAAACAAAAATGCTGCCATATTTAATTATAATATCTACATAAAGGGAATGCAGGCAATCAGAAATTGGAGGTACCTGTAGACGCTGATAAGACATTTCCATGAACATGCTTGTTACCTGAATTTGGGAAGATTCAGGTTAGTGAAGGAGAGAAGTACAAATATCTTTTAAAAATTGTACCCCATATCTGTGAAATTTTACCAGTGTTTGGATTTTAGAACCACTGCTAGTGGAAAAGTATGAGGCAACAGTTTTACTTCTTTCCCCAAAATTAAAACTTGCCTTTGGATCAGTTTTTTTTAATGCTTATAAGCCACATATGCTTTTTACTAAGAAATATGTTTTTGCAAACTTTAGTCTAAATAGTATGCCATGTTTCTAGACATGTTTTCATAGCAAGTAGGGAGGTTTTTTTAAAAAAAGTTTAGGTTTTACGACTTTGAAACCAACAACACCATAATTATATTTTACACCAGCACATTTAATAATGTTACAGGACGGACAGACAGACACTCTGTAGGGGCTTCCTTGCAAACTGCTTTCTGACCAACAAAGTCCATTGGAAAGAGTGCCAAGCCATGGTTTGGCAATAGGAAGCATCTCTGTGGGCTTGTATATTTCCCCCTTTCCCTGCCTCTCACAGGTGTATTCCTTTCAGGCTTTCACTAACCACAACTAGCTGAAATTTCCAAATTAGCAAGCTACATTTGGCACTTAGCCTCCAAATGACAATTTGAAAAATATGGTTTGATGTGGGTTTTCAAACTAGGCTTTGGAGGCATGGCACCATCTTTAGCTGCCAATTTAGATATCATAGTAAACTACTGGTAGTAAAAACCAGAAAGCAGGGAAGGGAACCCATATGTGACAGAAGAGGAACGAGGGAAAAACTTGGGAGTGCTCCTGCTTTAAACTGAGCATATCAGTTTGTCATCCTATTTATTTTTTAATGTCGGCATGCAAAACCTCTCCAGATTTCACATAGGATGCATCATCTTATGATGTCTCAACAACCTGCTTGTTATATTCTGATCCAATAGAGTGGTTTTTTAAGCAAAGAATTAACCTAATAAAAATGGATTAGGTGGAATTAACACCATTTCTCTTTTGTACGTCAGTTGACAGTTCGGCACAGGGTTTTGTTTTTAACCTATTTTGTTAAACGTTGGCATGACTCTTCTGAGTCCGAGAGGGAATACTAAGCACATATTTATGATATCTAACCGCAGTTTCTGGAAAAGCTATTTGAGGGAGCTTTAATAAATATGTTGACAAAAGGAACAGACACTCAACTGAAGCTGATTCTTTACTAGTGGGTTTTTTCTCCCTTTGAAAACAAACTCAGCGCATATTGGAAGAGTACACAATACACGTAAAAGCTGACACACAGATTCAGGCATTTCAATGTTCAAAGAGAGTACTTAATTCCCTTCACAGCACAAATTCAGGACAGCCAATGAGATTCTAAAAAACTGCTCAAAATCGCCAAAACCTGTTCTCTCTTCAGGAGAAATCTGAAACATAGCAGAAAATGAAGGACCACTTTGATGTGAAAAATAAATGAGTCCTTGGCAAAAGGCTTGTTTGAGACTACCTGAAATGGAGAACTAGTTTAACAAAATGAAATTTAGTGACCTATTTTGGAACACCTGATCCTAAAACCTGGCAAGATGCATGCTTGTTACAAATAATTTCATTTGATATTTTCCAGTCTATCTAGAAAAATGTGAGCTTCTTTTACAATGGCACATGTTCTTAAACGTGTAATTATCCAAGTGAACTTCAAAAACACTGATATGTTCCTGCTACTATTAAAACCGATTATTGGAAAAAATGCAGGCATAACCACCACCAGATGTCATCAGTTTTAGTGATGAATAGAGTGTTCCTTAGACTCACTCCAGATTAAATTCGGTATGTACGATCACAATATTCCATTATTCTACAAGTGGTAAGATTACCCTGCTAACTGGGCAAGAGGCAGTTTTTCAATTGGTGCTCCTCTTATATTTAGCAGGGGGAGAGTAACTGCCCACTTTCACCCCAGCACAGTGTCTTTTCTGGTGGCTGTTGCTGGTGTTCTTCTACATTGTTTTTAGATTGTGAACCCTTTTGGGACAGGGAGCCATTTAATCATTTGATTTTGTCTGTAAACCACTTTGTGAATTTTTTGTTGAAGAGCAGTACATAAATACTGTTAATAATAACTAATTAAAAAAAGCAAAAAAGAGGAGAGTGGGGATCTGAATAAACGGTTGTAAAATTAAGATGCAAAAAGTAGCCAGGTCTTGACACTGTTCTTTGTCCAAGGGATGCATCTACTATAAATCAATCTACACTTTGGGTAGTATTCACAATGGCACTTGCACAACTCATTTTTCCCCACCCCTCCTCCCCACTGTAGCCCCATGTGCCATTTCTAGTTATTCCACTGCAGCTATGCTGAACCACATACCACCCAATTGCTGAGGGTCGCCAGACCTTCAAGCAGCTGTTTTCTGAGTGGATAAGAGAGCTTCTGTATAGCGGTATGGGAGTAGTATAGGAGGCGAGAGTGGAGAAAACAACTTATGCTCAAGCTCACTGTCCAAGTGCTACTCTGAATGCTACCCTTAAGTTTTCATTTAGAACAAGTTAACGTTGAAACAATACTTGTAAATTGTGCAAGGGTGTATCTTCCCCTCCCCTTGAATGAAATATGCAGGTAAGCTGAACATTGGACAAGAAATTATAGTTGCCTAGCAATTAAAGAATTTCGTTCTTTACTCCAAGGAATGAATACTAAATTGATTGAGTAGAGCACACCATATTTTACTAAACTGATAAGAATATATCCCAACTGTTATTGCAGCTGCCACAAGTTTCAGCAGTTTTTTCCAAATATGTCTACCGAGATCAAGCTGCTCTCTTCTTCCTTAGACATTAGCTAAAGCCATTTATCCATGAATTTGCTGTGCAAGCATAGACATATGTAACGTATTTTGCTATTGTTAAAATAATCTGTCTTTATTTAAAAAAAGAAACTACCACCAAAGTCACATTGATACTGGACCATGTAGGACTAATTGTGGAAAATTTAAGAGGCATAGGAAAACGTTACAGAAAAATGTCATTCCTGAACTGCTCAAGGGATTGTAACAGAATTCTCTAGGAAGTCACATATATCCAAGACAATTTTCTGGGCCATAATGGAAGGAAAACAATAAAATCTCAGGTTCATGACTGTCACAACCAGTGGCTGAAATGGTTTTGCTGCCTAAGTAGAATAGAGCTGGGTTTATTTTTAACAGCCCAATCCTGCCCAACTTTAGGCTGGTAGAGCTCTCGCTCTGCCGACCTAGGGTGTTGTAAACGTGCTGTAAGGCATGTTTTCGACACCCTCGAGTAAGCGGTATCGGCAAAGAGGCCGGCACCGCTTAGTCCAATGGCCTCCACAAGTCGCACCGATCTACCCAGGTAAGATCTGTGCTGGTTGGCAGGAGGGTGTGGGGAGGGCAGACCAGAGTGGCAGGGCAGGGGGCAATTGGTTGGCCAGGCCCAAGAGGGGGCGGGGATATCAATGGCACACTCTTCCATACCACTGTTCCTGGGCCGGCCTTACACGGCCTCCCTGGTTGTGCACTAGCTAAAGAGCTGGTACGCAGCCAAGAAGGCCTATTGGGGTCTCCGGGGCTTGTACGGGGGAAGGGGACAAATGCCATTTTGGCCAGCCGCCACATCTTAGGCAGGATTGGGCCCTTAGGCCAATAGCTGGTCAGTTACTCTTTGGTACATTAAAGGAGAAATCTGAACTATTTTTTAAAAATGTACCTGGAATGATTTCATGATAATCTAAACGACTGATAGATTTAGGCCCAGACCATTGCATTATCACATTAAACATTTCAACAGTATTTGGAAAACACATTGTGCAAAAATAATGATTTAACGAATTTGTTTGTACAGTATGCTACAAATACTGTGGGCTCTGACTCCTCCGTAGAATCACTGTGGGTTAGATTACCAGGCTCAAAGAGTGATGTAATAGTAGGGGCATGCTACCGTCCTCCAGATCAAAAACCTGAAGGGGATCTTGAAATAAGGAAGCAAATCAGGGAGGTGTCAACGAGAGACAGGGTTGTAGTCATGGGGGACTTCAATTATCCTCACATCGACTGGGTCAATTCATGCTCAGGTCATGAAAGAGAGACTGGATTTCTGGATATGTTAAATGACTGTGCCTTAGAGCAGCTTGTCACGGAACCGACCAGAGGACAGGTGACTCTGGACTTGATATTGTGTGGCACTCAAGATCTGGTCAGGGAGGTAAATGTTACCGAACCGTTGGGGAACAGTGACCATGCTGCGATCTGTTTCGCCATGCATGTCGGAGGGAGAGTGCCGAGCAAATCTGACACGAAAACCCTTGACTTCCGAAGGGCAGACTTCCCCAAAATGAGAAGACTAGTTAAGAAAAAGCTGAAAGGGAAGGTAAAAAGAGTCCAATCGCTCCAGAGTGCATGGAGGCTGTTTAAAACAACAGTCATAGAGGCCCAGCGGGAGTGTATCCCACAAAGGAGGAAGGGCTCGACCAAGTCCAGGAGGATGCCGGCATGGCTAACAAGCACAGTTAAGGAGGCTATAAAAGGCAAGGAAGCTTCCTTCCGTAAATGGAAGTCTTGCCCTAATGAGGAAAATAAACAGGAGCACAAACTGTGGCAAAAGAAATGTAAAAAGATGATACGGGAGGCCAAGAAAGACTTTGAGGAACGTATGGCAGGCAACATAAAAGGGAATAATAAAAGCTTCTTCAAATATGTTAGAAGCAGGAAACCTGCCAGGGAAACGGTGGGTCCGCTGGATGGTGAGGGAGAGAAAGGGGTGATAAAAGGGGACTTGGAGACTGCAGAGAAATTAAATGAGTTCTTTGCATCTGTCTTCACGGCAGAAGACCTTGGGCAAATACCGCTGCCAGAACGGTCTCCCCTGACTAAAGAATTAAGTCAAATAGAGGTTAAAAGAGAAGATGTCTCAGACTTAATTGACAAAATAAAGATCAATAAATCACCAGGCCCGGATGGCATCCACCCAAGAGTTCTGAAGGAACTCAAGAATGAAGTTGCTGACCTCTTTACCCAAATATGCAACTTGTCCCTTAAAACGGCCACTGTGCCAGAGGATTGGAGGATAGCTAATGTCACGCCAATCTTTAAAAAAGGAAGGAGGGGGGACCCGGGAAACTACAGGCCGGTCAGCCTAACATCTGTTCCGGGGAAGATGGTGGAAAGTCTCATTAAGGATAAAATCTTAAAATACATAGAAGAACAAGCTCTGCTGAGGGAGAGTCAGCATGGCTTCTGCAAGGGGAAGTCTTGCCTCACAAACCTGTTAGAATTTTTTGAAAAGGTCAACAGGCATGTGGATGGGAGCGAACCCGTGGATATTATATATCTGGATTTTCAGAAGGCGTTTGACACGGTCCCTCATGAAAGGCTCCTGCGAAAACTCCACAGTCAGGGAATAAGAGGGCAGGTCCTCTTGTGGATTAGGAACTGGTTGAAGACCAGGAAACAGCAAGTGGGAGTCAATGGGCAATTTTCACAATGGCGAGAGGTGAAAAGCGGTGTGCCCCACGGATCGGTCTTGGGACCGGTGCTTTTCAACTTATTCATAAATGACCTGGAGTTGGGGATAGGCAGTGAGGTGGCCAAGTTTGCGGATGACACTAAACTTTTCCGGGTGGTAAAGACCAGCAGGGATTGTGAAGAGCTCCAGAAGGATCTCTCCAAACTGGGAGAATGGGCAGCAAAATGGCAGATGCGCTTCAATGTAAGTAAGTGCAAAGTGATGCACATTGGGGCAAGAAACCAAAATTTCACATATACGCTAATGGGTTCTGAGTTGTCTGTGACGGATCAAGAGAGAGATCTTGGGGTGCTGGTGGACAGGTCGATGAAAGTGTCGACCCAGTGTGCGGCGGCTGTGAAGAAGGCCAATTCCATGCTCGGGATCATTAAAAAGGGGATTGAGAATAAAACGGCCAATATCATTATGCCTTTGTACAAATCGATGGTAAGGCCACATCTGGAGTATTGTGTCCAGTTCTGGTCACCATACCTCAAAAAGGATATAGTTGAATTGGAAAAGGTGCAGAAAAGAGCGACCAGAATGATTTGTGGGCTGGAGCACCTCCCTTACGAGGAAAGGCTACAGCGTCTGGGGCTTTTCAGCCTAGAAAAAAGGCGCCTGAGGGGGGACATGATTGAGACTTATAAAATTATGCATGGGATGGAGAGAGTGGATAGAGGGAAATTCTTCTCCCTCTCGCACAACACCAGAACCAGGGGACACGCACTAAAATTGAGTGGAGGGAGAGTTAGAACAGACAAAAGAAAATATTTCTTTACCCAGCATGTGATTCATCTGTGGAACTCCTTGCCACAGGATGTGGTGATGGCACCTGGCCTAGATGCCTTTAAAAGGGGTTTGGACAAATTCATGGAGGAAAAGACCATCACAGGTTACAAGCCATAAGCAACCTCCTGGCTTTAGAAGTGGGTTTTCTCTGTGCCAGGTGCAAGGGAGTGGCGACTGGACACAGGTATCTTGTTGTCTCGTGTGCTCCCTGAGGCATCTGGTGGGGCCACTGTGTGACACAGGAAGCTGGACTAGATGGGCTTTTGGCCTGATCCAGCAGGGCTCTTCTTATGTTCTTATGTTCTTAAATGTTGGAATCAAATCTTAGTAAAGAATATTGAACTATGATTTTAAAGAGCAAACCAGAGACACACGAATAGGTAGTGGCAAATATGGCATGTATATATGCTTTGACAGGAAAAATCTCCAAGGATGAACCTTTTTTAAATTTTTGTTTTGGTCTTATTTTTATTTCTTTTTCTTTACACGACCTTTCCTCAAGGAGCTCAGGGTGCTGTACAATGTTCCTTCCTACCTTTTGTCCTCACAACAACCCTGTGACGTAGAGTAGGCTGAGAGATAGTGACTGGTTTTTTTTACAGGGGTCAGATTCAGTAGCATACCTAGCGTACTTGACATTGCTCCCACTGCCCTGCTCTTGGCCACTTGAAGTCATGGGTACATCTGGCCACTGCATCAAGATTCCCCGGTGGAGATCAGGGCTACTGGCTGTTCAAAGCGAAAGGTAGACCTTGTCTCCGCCTCGCGATACCCCGTGTGAAGCCAGGTCTACCCGATATTCGCAGCGATGGGTAGCCTTGGGCTTGTGTCTTTGTGCTCCTGATGGGGAGGAATTCACCAGCTGACACCCAGAGTGACAGGCACCCCCCTTACTGCTGGCACCCAGGGCAGACCGCCCCCGCCCTTGGTACGCCACTGGTCAGATTTTGATTGGCCTTGGTAGCTAGCGAAAATGCATGTCTACCACTGACAGAACAGACAGGGTCTTGTCTGGGATAGCAAACTGAGCTTCAGAGGCATCCAAAGTGTCTAAGGCCTGATGCAACTCTGGTGGCTATTTGAGCCTTCTGTCCCAGCTGGAAGGCTTTATATAAGGTCAGGAAATTCCTTCATTACCCACCCACCCCCAATTTTGAGATTTTGGTGAAAGGGTGGGGCTATTTTCAGAATAAAAAAGGGCATATAAAGTTCTGCCCCCCCCCACAAGAACCAATGAGTAGGGTAGGAGCATTTGATGCTGGACAGATTTGGACCTGACCAGTCCCTTCAGACAGGAGGTAAGAATCCCACGTAAGTACTGTATACATTTTTAAAACTTGACTTAAACCAGTGAAATATATTCCTCTGAAATGTAGAAGGAAGGAAAATAATAAAAATGAACAATAATTTTGAAATATTAATCCAGCAATGTATGGATTTTAATACATTGGATCCTGTATGGATCCAATGTATGGATCCTGGCATATTGCCAGGATCCTTAAGACAAGGATACTTGTCAGGATACTTAAGACAATGCAGTATGGTCAGCGCTGGTATTTCACAAGTTGAGAGGAAAAGCATTTGTCCTTCTCTTTAAAGAGAAAAAAACATCAAGAGAAAATGTAAGTCGATGAGAAGAAATAAAATTGTTACAACTGACTTCCAAGGCAACATAAAACACAGTTTGGAAGGTTACTGTTGTGGCAGTAGATTTTTGAAGTGGAATCTATTCTGTTTCAAAAAGAAAAAGAACTGGCAACAGCTCTAGTGTTTGCCCAGAGTTATTTACCTTTACTGCTCATTTCTTCTTAAGAGCCGCCAAAAGTTTTTACTCTAATCAGCCGCAGTCACTCTAGCACAAAGCAAAGTTGAGCTATTCAGTTTGTCCACACACAAAAAAAACGGTGTTTTACCTAAATTGACAGTCCTGAAAACTCATGGCGGAGATGAATAGGAAAATTGTTTATTCCGACACATGCCTTACGAACAAGGATTCTACAATTAAAGCTCAGCTAAGAGCCTTATGGATGATGTTTCAACAAGACTGATGATTCTCGAAGCTTAAACTTCCCATGCTGATTTTTCTTCGCTAAGCAGAACAGAAGTACCAAAACAATGAATACAGAGGATGCAGCTTATAGTTTACATATGTTCCTATTCTAAAAATATATACACACTTGAATACGCAGCTCACCTTACCCTGAAGGTTTGAGAAGGGCAACAGTGATGCTACAGCATGAGCAGGCAGAACAAAACACTATGTGGGGGGGGGGGATGCAAAGAGACTTGTGCTTGCGAAAGGCTACAATCATCACTGGTAAAAAACTGGGTGGAGCTGGGGGTATTGTGGTGGAACAGTGGAAGTTAGTAACTTACGAGGGAAGATGAATATTTGTCTTACCACTGTGACAAATACCCTGCCTCAGGATTCTAGACACAAGTACTCGCCAAGAATCAACTCTGCTGCTGCAATTTGATCTACAAGGAGGCAATTGGGGGCCACAAAAATAAGCAAAGGAGATGATTCTTCAGGAAAGGGTAGACCATGCCTCAAAAGAGGACACCTAGAAATTCTCCATCCCTCTGCCCTAAGCACTCCAAGGTCAGCGAAAAAGGCAAATAACTCATTTACTTAACAGGTCAAGCAGAGCTGTGTCATTGTGTCCCCCCTTGAAAATACAGGCTACACATGTACTCTGCACAAAGAGGACCACCACTGGACAAACCCCCAAATGCAAGCTCCCACCATGCACTGGTGGCAGGCACAGCCACCTTTATTGGCAAACACTAGGCATGCCATTGTACCTATTTGCCACTACTGGTCAAACACTCATTGCAGACTATTCCTTGCAGAACTAAAACAAATATCAACTACAATATCAACTACAAGTAGCATTCCAGTGCAATGCCCTACATTGCGAGTACTGTTACAATGACTACATGTGGTCTTCTGCAATGCACTCTAGCCAACCTCTAGTAGGCATAAACCATCTAATAGCCCAGATACGTCAATGAATAATGGATATCAAATATCCCAATGGCACTTGTGCAACTCATTTTTCCCCACCCCCTACTCCCCACTGTAGCCCCCTGATCCCACGTGCTGGATCACAGCTTAGCCAGCGACACACACTAGTCATGGTGAGGGAGGAGATCCCGCACCCCAATGTTCTCCTGATCCTTCCCCACTCCTCATTAGCATTCCTGGGTAAGTCAAGCAATCTGGATGCGTAAAATTTCTTCCCAGTTTTAACTCCTAGGCCTGTGGCCACGTGTCAAACCTGGGACCTCCATCATGTAAAACATACTTTTCCAAACAGCAAAAGCTCCACAGCAAAAACTGTGCATCATAGGCTAGGCTCCTCAGTGATCTCGCCATAAGCACCTGTTCGGTCTTTTTCCATGGTTTGCAATTAGAGTGCTGCCTTGTTGAGCAGGAGACCCAAATTCTACTCCCACTGCTTCCCCCCTTTTCCACCCATAATTGTTTTTGGCAGGGTACTAAAACAGAAGACATTGCCTTGTGCAGGCCACATTCATCTCTCCTTAGAAAGGTGCCTGCATCTACATTTCCTAATGTCCCGGGCACTGCTACTTCCTCAGGCTACCAACCAGATCATACTTAGCCTGCAATGAGACTAATGCTGTAGTATACTTGCTTTCTTGTCCATGTGCCACCCAAGTCCATCTCCTCTGAAAAATGCTTGTTCCCCTAACACCAACATTTTATGCACAACAGTCCCAAAATTGTAGGGTGAAATTATTGTTATTACTGCATGATTTCTGGTAACCCTGTGGCCTATGACTAGAGGTCTTCTCCCAACTAATGAAGTTGGTTGTTACTGGAATAGCTGCCTTCCTTCTTTGTGAGACCCTGGTTTTTCACCTGAAAAAAGCATGGATGGTTAAAACAGCTGCCGATTGTGCTTGGACAAGACCCAAATCTATTTGAGGAGAATCTTGGGGCTACAGGCTGTAGGCATGAGTGGCTATCCTCCCAATGACTGGGTCATAGATGGCGTCTGACAGGAAATGAGCTACAGATACTACCAGATAGCTCTATTCTGTTCCCTTCCAAACACAAGCAGGCTATCTCATCATGGTGTTGATTGGTACCCACCCTTCATGCACGGTTATCGTGTCAGATGAGCCACTTGATTCCTGGTAAGTGGTAGCTGAGTTCCTCTAGTTTTGATGGGAGTGACCGTTAGTGGTGTTATATTAGTGTTTGTTTCTAAAGCTGTTGTTGTGCTGCTGACTTTGCTGCTAGGCATAAGAGGTGTGGCATCGGTGTAGCAGCCATCCAGCAGAGCAGGACCATAGATAACTACATATATTTTCTAGATGCATAACAGTGCCAAATAATGAAATGTCTGATTGGTGGTGGACATTAATGTTGACTTAAAGGAATTTGAACCATGGTTTTCATTTAGTTTACTTAACCTTAATACAAAGGTATTACAAGAGTATTCTCCATAGCTAGAATAATGAATTACCTCCATGGCTTGTGCCAATCGTTCTTCCAGGGCCATATATGTAAGGAACTGAGGATCCACATAAGAAATGGCTTGAGCAACACCTAGGCCATCACCAAATTCATCAAGTAGCCTGGAAAGAAAAATCATATTATTTTGTCATTTCTAATTAGAGTCAATCTTATGCTTCCAAGATTTGGCTCTTACACAAGGTACATTTGCCAACTTCTCTCAGAGTTCATACTGTCAAAAACATTAAAGTTCTTTAAAAGAGAGACAAAAAAATGTCCTGCTGTAAGGCAATACAAAAACTAAAACAAGGTTAGCCTGCACATATGGTGAAATGCATGTAACAAACGCAACCTTAATAGTTGCACTCTCAATGCAGTAACCGTCAGTCAATTTTTCTATTCCTCGAGTTCCTGTAGTGAAGTTACAGAGAAGTTGCTACAGTCTCAGAGAACGTTCACTTTGTGCTTATATGATTTCTTAAATGTTTTTAAGTGTAAACAAGGTGTGAATTAAATGCATCTCAAATCAGCACTGACACATAGTAAGGGAGTATTGAAATAACAGAGTCAAAGAAAACCCACATACCGCCATTCCACATCTAGGTCTTCACTCATACTGGAATCGTCCTCTAGATTGTTATTTCCATCCAACATGAAAAAGCCAGGATGTACAAAATGGCTAACTTGGTCATTTTCCTCATCACTGCTACTTTCAATTTCTTCATGGTACTGCAACCAAGGAATCTCACCATCCTCCAAAGATGTCTGTTCCCTTTATACAAAAATTAGAAAAGCTATACAAAATGAAAGTAAAACTACATGTAAGCAATTGTACAGAGAGTGGTCGTCATTTATGCCTAGTGCCCATATTATGTCCAGGTGGTAATAGACCAACAAAACCAGGCAGCCATTTGTGACAGATGGCAGCTCATCTAAGTAAGTAGACAGTGATGACTGGTCAATAACTAAAATCCATATATTTACATATAGGAAAAAAAACTGCAAGTCAAGTGTGTACACATGTGAAGTGTTAAGATCCAATATCAGTAGATACAGCTGCAACGATCTGAACAAAAACCCTAACACAATTTTGCATTAATCTACAGCTGGGAAAATTTGCTTCCATGTCCCCCCCAACTGCTATAGCACAGCAAACCACATCCTCACAAAACCCTTTTAACAATAGTGGTTTTCCTCATGTTATAAAAATGTAAACACGTTTTTGTAGTGAATTCTAATAGCGAACTTGTCACCAAGGTTTATGGTTATATTTCCCATCTAGTCAACCTCACAAAAGACAGTTAAATCATGCAGACAGGCAGTAAGATAATCAGCTGGAATGCATATAGATAGAGAAGTCAATAGTAATTGTTTAGGCAGCTAGTTTGACCCAAGAACAAATTAAATAAATTCAAAGATTAAGGCCACAAGCATCCTTTGTGATTATCCTTACCCTCATGTACGAAGAGCTCAGAATTACTCAATCAAAACTTCTGGCCATACTAGAACTTATTTACTAGCTATTCAGGAATCATTCATTGGAGCTGTGAAAAAAGGACAAGTCTGTATTTTGTAGTAATACAATTATTGTACAACACAGAATAAATCTTGCCAAGGGGCTGCCAAGTCACCACAGGTGTCACCTGCAGATTTGCTTAAGTGATCTTTTATATCTTGTCTAGTAACTACAGGAACTTAGCAACTGGCACAGAGCCAGTATCACAGGCAAACGTTTAGTGGCTTTGCTAAGTTTGCCTTTTAGCATCAATTTCTTACATCTCTTAATCCTGGCACAGCCATTCTAACCAATGGGAGCAGAACGTTCTGGGCCAATTAGCACCTGTTCCTGCCTATAAGATCAACAATGTCTCCAATAGCGATGTTTCATGCAGCGCTCAATTTCCGTGGAATATACAGTATACCCTGCACTATATGCAACTCCCCTGCTAACTGGGCAAGAGGCACTTTTTCAATTGGTGCTCCTATTTTATTTAGCAGGGGGAGAGCAACTGCTCCCCTTTCACCCCAGCACAGTGTCTTTCTGGTGGCGTTCCTCTGCATCTTTTTTAGATTGTGAGCCCTTTTGGGACAGGGAGCCGTTTAATCATTTGATTTCGTCTGTAAACCGCTTTGTGAACTTTTTGTTGAAAAGCGGTATATACCGTAAATACTGATATATTATAATAATAATTATTATTGTTATTATTATTGTTATTATTATTGTTATTGTTAATAACAACAACAACAACTCTACTCAGGGCAAGTTCCAACTCCAAAGAGGCCCTCAGCGGAGTGCCTTCTATGGGCCTCCCTCCTACATGTGTGGGCCTCAGCTTACCTTCGTGTAGGGGAGAGGGTGGAAGTTTAACTTGCTGTTGTAAGTGGCAGCAAAAAAGCCCCACTGCTGTGCCCCCTCTTTATAATCCTCTCTCACCTCACCCCTGTTCTGGCACTGGAGTGCAAAAGAATCACTGCCTCCTGTCCTCTAGGCATCTTCCTCATTTACAAATGAATTTTCTCATGGAGGTTCCTGCAATGGCACAGGGACCACTGGAAAAAAGCTTCCATTTGTGGATGGGGAGGGAGCCTAAAGGAGACAAATGACAGAGTAGTTGTCTTTGCTGACAGTGTGTCACAAACGTGCCATAAGGCATGTTTGCAGCACCCATGGAGTAAGCTGCACCGGCAACGCTCACTCCACCTCCGGATGAGGACCCGGCCACTGGATGGAGGTAGGTCCTGCACCAGTTGGCGGGAGGACGTGGGGAGGGCTGGCCGAGGAGGGTGTGATTAGCTGGCCAGGCCAGGGACGGGGGCAGGGATATTGGCGGCGTTCTCCGTCGATATCCAACACACCTTCCGGGGCCGGCCTTACACTGCCCCCTCAGATGTGCGTCAGCAAAGTAGCTGGGGCCTCTAGGGTTTACACCGGGGGAAAGGGGACAAACGTTACTTTTCCCCAAGGTGTGCCCCAGCTCCACCGCCGTGGCCCTGATCTTGCTTAGGATCCGCCGCAGCGTGCTTCGCGCGCTGTGGCGGATGTTATGCAGGATTGTGTTGAGTCATGTTACTGCACAAAGGTAGGCTGTAGTTGGCACTTTGTTGGCCCGACTCTACCTACCAATCAAAGAACACGGACTTTACCTTCCAACTCGTGGAGAACCTTGATTTACCCAGGATCTACTTTTGTGGGGTGATGCAGGACTGCGTAGTCACATGACAAAGGAGAAGTGGCACATTAACACAGGAAGGATCTCCAACCAGCACTTGTCTACAAAAATTTGTCATGACTGGAGGTCACAGAAGAGGCCTTATTTGGGAATATCTTGACAAAATTCTTTTGCTTGTTAAAAAAGGAAAATGTGACAAACCTAAATGGTGCAACAAAGAGATGGAAGGACTGGCTATCAGAACACAGCAACATCAAATTCATAGGGTTTTTTATTGTTATAGTAATCCATTAGTACACAGTTGTATTTAGTAAGTATCTAAGAATAAATGGATTTTTAAAAAACAAAGATCAATCCACCCTGCAACGTGCCCTGCCTGCCTTTTTACTTCCCTGTTGCATAAATCAACAGACATTCTGAACCTCAAATCTCTTTGGTAATCTGACATATACCGTGTGCTAAAACTATGAGGCAGAATGATGACTGTGCAATGGCTGTTAAAAGCAAGTGGTGATGCACTTCTTGTACTAAGTAACTGTGAAGGGTCTTGGCACCACTGCCCTTCTCCCCCTCTCCCCAGACATCTTCCTCTTCTAGACCTATTGTGTGCTTAGCTGATCCTGTTCTACCTTTATACAAAGCATAATGACCCAAGCATTTGTCTTAGAAATTGGAGACTCAAGCAATTCTCCTCTTGATGGGGAAAGGCTAAATAAAATACCATGTGTAAACATCTAAATTAGACTAACTCTGGCTGAATTACCAGCAATTGAATTTTCTTTTGCTTACTGATTACATAGCCTGCTAGCTGTCTTTATACAAAGGTCAACAATATCAAATGATTTACAAAGTAGCAGCTATTTAAAAAACTGCCAGGGCTGTGCATTCAAGAACACATGAGCCTCTTATCAAAGCCACTGTAAGAGTCACGATTTATTATAATGTAGAGTCATGTGACATGAGAAGGTCATTAGAATGCAAGCAAAACGATTTCCTTTTCAAATGCTTTCTAGTGTAGGTGGACAAAATTAATGGTCTTAACCACATTTTTCTTTCAATTTAGAAGAAAAAATGTATCGCATGATTCATTCCAATAACTCACTAGTGGTGTTTTTTCCCCTTTTTTAACGCAATAGACCACTCTTACCGTTTCAACACCAGAAAAGCAATTGACAATACAAAAGACAGGGTCATTACAATCCCTGCTAAATGAACTCTAAGTAATGTGTAACTATTTGCGCACAAACATGGCACACTGACACTGCTCTTAAGAAAATGAGAAAAACGTAACATAGCTAAGAGCATGTAGCATTATTGCTTTCTTTAATATTTGTCAAAGAAAAACTTCAACCAAAATATTTTACATTGTTTTCTATACTGGGTAGCAAGTACAGAATTTTTTTTTTTTTTAAAAGCAAGCACACACCACCACACCCCCTGAAGAATGCAGGACCTTATGGAAGATGCCCTGTTGCAACAAAAGCTAATGTCACTATCTTACACAACAGAAATGTTCATGCTCCCCCCCTCTATTTTGATGCAACCAAGCATGCCTCCACTACGACATCCTAGAGTTTCTTCAATCTACTTTCTCTCACATTAAGAACAATGCCATTGGATTAAGTAACATTAACTGAGCTTTCAGATATGACAGAAAATGCAACTCAACAAGATGACAAGTGTAAGAAATAGATCAGAGGTTCCCAACCTTTTTGAGCAGTGTACCACCTTCGGGGCTGCCATTGTGCCACGTACCACCGGAAGTGGCGATGACGTCAATCACCATTTACTTTCCATTTTTGGGCTGCGTCTGAGCCCTGAAAAGGACACTAAGAGGGCCAGGGCAAGCAGGAGGGCTTTTCCCAGCGTGGGAAACCCACGCGCTTAAGTTTACCGTCCTTTTCAGGGCTCTGGTGCGACGTGACACAGCTGCAATGGTGGCCACCATCTTGCCAGCCAAATGCCAGCATACCACCAGCCTGTGGTCCATGTAACACTAGTGATACGTGCACAACAGGTTGGAAACCTCTGAACTAGATGACTATACCAACATTTATAAAAATTTCTTACAATTCTATGGGTTGTATCTCAAGATCTTCTGCCATACCATTTGCGCAGGGAGTGATTCTTTGCTTATCTCTCCTTCCTTCTGCAGCTTCCTGCAACTCCCCAAATATCTGTTGAAGGGTCCCCCATTCTCAGGAATTTCGGGGGAGTGCAGAGAGAAGGGGAGATTGGAAAAAAATGCTCCTTTACCCTTGTGCAAATGGTTCCTTCTGCAAGCTGAAGACCATCATAGGATACAATCCCAGGTTTGGAGTCTTTTGAAGCTAACATTTACTTTCCTCAGGAAAGGGACACAAACAAGTCTGATTAGGATAAGAAGGCTCGTTCCATTTTGATTTGAAAGTGACTACCGTATTTGCCCGAGTATAAGACTCACTTTTATCCCCTAAGGCAGAGGTTCCCTAACTCCTGGGAAGGCCCTCTGCTGCTCTAAGTAGCAGCAGGGCCTTCCCAGGGGTTGCGATGACGCGCCCGGGATCGTGCCGCCGCCACCACCGCCGCGCCCGGGATCGCCCTTTTTACCTTCATTGGTGGGCAGTGGGTGTCCGGCGGGGGTTGTGGGGAGGCTGCGGACCCCTCCGCAGGCCTCCCCAAGCATTGGAGCAGCGCTCCGATGCGATTGCAACCCACTTCCGGTTTTACGCGAAACCGGAAGTGAGTTGCGATCGCGTCGGAGCGCTGCTCCGACGCTTGGGGAGGCCTGCGGAGGGGTCCGCAGGCTCCCCACAACCCCTGCTGGACACCCACTGCCCACCAATGAAGGTAACAAGGACGATCCCGGGCACGGCGGTGGCGGCGCGATTTAGTGATACAGACTTTAGTGACACTGTGCTATATTTGAAGCAGAACTCAGCTACGTTAATATTTCCTGCCTCTCACTGAATGCACCACTGTTATTTATTAGCACTATAACTGCCCTTGTTGCCTTTAGCTCTTACTACTATAATCTTGACAGCTCACCTTGCAGCTGGGTAACACACGCACAGGAGTGTAACATCTGTGACAGCAAATTTGATCACAACTAAATTATGCAGAGTCAATCTACAGGTTCGGTGTAACTCTGCATACCGGTAGTAGTAAAATGTTATCAGTACTGTAGTACTTCAGATTACAGATGGAGGAAATGCATGTTTGAATGCTCTCCCCTGCACTGTAAGAAGAATGCTAGTTTTCTAATGATGATGTGCTCATTTTCTAAGTAATCAGTTTGTCTGTTTTTTATTAAATGACATTTCTGACAACACCCAAAGATAAGCAAGCAATAGGCTGAAAGTAACCACTCTGACAGTGCAATCCTATCCAACTTATATCACCGGTGTAACCAGTGGCGCAACGAGAATGGGAAGCCCCAGAACGGAAAGGGGATTCAAATCCCCTTTCCGATCTGGGGCCTTCCGTTCTCGCTGCACACAGCGGATTCACTCTAAAAAGGTAAAAAAAACAAAAAAACTTTCCCCCCATTTTTCTTTTTTTTAGTGTTTTACACGTGGACGAATCCTAGCGAATCCTTGATATCCGCAGGGGGGTTGGAATAGATCCCCGCGGATAGCGAGAGCCAACTGTATTTAAAGTCTACTTTGATTGTATCCAAAGAAGGCCCTGTTTATTTATGCAATATCAAGAAGCAGAATATAAATATTTTCTTTATTTCAAAATATTGCACAGTGGTGACAGCATTATGCACTGTCATTAGCTTCAAATGGCATTCAGTAAGCTAATCACATACAATCCAACAAGCACCCTGGTGACAAACTGAAGTGTCAAAGTCAGGATCTATCTACCT
The DNA here is from genome assembly GCA_026170595.1 of Plestiodon gilberti rubricaudatus. Lineage (NCBI taxonomy): Eukaryota > Metazoa > Chordata > Lepidosauria > Squamata > Scincidae > Plestiodon > Plestiodon gilberti. Next base: position 48,808,627 of record JANXHW010000002.1, read on the forward strand.
TAAGCTGGATTTGTTTCTTGCCAATCATTCACAACTAGCCTCAAGAAGTCTGTGTCATCACTAGAAGCTACCACTACCCCCATTTATGTGGTACAAGATCATGCAAGGTTGGATTCAGCGTGGTTCTGGGAATGAACCAGGCCATGTGGATGCTGCAGCTTTGTGTAGCAAGGAGATCATCACAGTGTACTAGAACTTATAGATACGCACCTTTTCACATGTCCAAGTGTTGAACAAGACTGGAAGAGATGTTTTGGTTCTGCTTTTCTATCCCTAATCATGGCACGGAGCCACACATCTCCTGATCTCCTAGTCTGCCAATGGGACAGCATAGTCCCATTGTCCCTCTACAACATTGCCAAAGAAGGCTTCACAGAAATGGTGTTTAGTCTCAACTTGCTTGAAACCTTGAGAAAAATCATGTAAGACTAGGTTGAAGAAGGGTTCTAATTGACAGCTTTGCTCTGTAATTTGCAATGGATGATTATCAGAGACAACCAGAAATTAGTCATGCCATATTTACACCTTTTTAAAAATGCAAGAAGAAAATGTTGACTAGTTATTCAGAAAACCAACACAAAACAAGAAGTCTGCATTCAAAACAAAGATTAAAAATTATGACAGAAGCATCAAGGAGAAAACAGTTTGCAATTAAAATCCTCTGATCTTTAGCTCTGACTTAAAGACTGAACACTTTCCATGGTGAGAGGGGCATATGACTTTCACAGATACTGTCTGCTACTATGACTTGATAGCAAAAGCACACAAATATTTAGGTTAGCCGTGTGTGTGTATATGGGGGGGGGGGGCTGTATTGCAAGACCTCCTCCAAAATGGGACATCTAGAAGCTAATTATAAATTGTACTTGTTACTCAATGCTCTTAGAAACCTGACTGTTCCACATAATTTCCAATACCATATATGTCGGTTAATGTTTTAAATGGCAGGTATTACAGCATGGTATATGCAGTTCTGTAACATTTAACTGAATAACTCCACTGTCTGAAATAGAAAGACGTACCCTGCTTGGAAAGCAAACTCATTATGTTCTTCTTCCACACCACTGCTGTCACTGTGCACCTCAGGCTCCTGTTCCTCTTTTCCTGGAAGTGTCTCCCAGCTCTCATCACTGGAGGACTGATCTTTCACGGTCACAGCAAAATAGGAGGGCAGAGACGCAGACCATTCGCCATCACTGCATTCAGAGCTGCAATGTGAGATACTCCATCACTGATGATATTGTGAGAGTTTTAAGCTCAGCAATCCTACTGAAATCAACATGATTTGAATGTGATTAAATCCGACTGGATCAGGACAGTGTTTCTTACTTTTCTTTGTATGTTAGCAAAGAATAATTTCCAACTATAGAACACACTGTTATGGGGGGGGGGAAGTGATCACTTGCACATTTCCATTTAGAGGACAAACTGAAAGCTTCTAGTTATCTTATTGAATTCTGCTAAAGGGTTTTTTTCCCCAACTGCATACACCTTCTAAGAAACACACATTGCTCATTCCAATTTCATTGAGTGAAAAAATATCAACAATCTTGGTGAGAAGAGACAATGGAAAGTCCTCTAGGTCAGATGTTAATGCAGTTATACAATTGGGATGAAAAATCAAAACACCTAAGCTGGCGATACTTATATCATCACTACAGAATATTCCAGAAACTACCCCCATCCGTTTTTTCCTGTCTACAAAATAGAAAATACGACTTACCTGACAGGGTCCTTGTGAAGGCAAATTAAATTTCAGAACCGCTTGCACATACTAAAAGCTCCTGTTCCTTGTGAAAGCAGATAATGGTTATCCATGCTTTGGTCATGTCTCTGTTGGGTTATGCAATGTACTATGTGAGGCTGCCCTTGAAGAGCATTTGGAAATCATAGCTGGTCCAGAATGGTGTGATCGTTGGGGGCCTCATGGGTGAAGCAGATTACTCTAATCTTGCAGGACTAACACTGGCTCCCCCTCTGTTTCCAGGTTCAAGGTGCTAGTCATTGCCTTTAAAGACTCACATGGCATGGGCCTTGGGCATCTCAAGGACTGCCTCCTATCCAGATCATTAGGGAAGGCTCTGCTCTACATGCCATTGCTGACTGTTGGTATGTATGCATGCATGGCAAGGGCTTCCCTGTGGTGGCCTCTGGCTCTGGGACAACCTGCTGTGGGAGGTCCATGATGCCTCCTCCCTCTTGATTTTGAAGATGGCGTTAAATATACACTGTTCTACCAGGCCTTTGGAGAAAGATAATGCCGCGGATGAGAGCTTATAGGGAGGTGAGATTTTAGCTGTTGCTGAAAGATTGACTGTCTATAGTTGATTATAGAAACATCTATAAATGTTGTTTTATTGTGATTTGTTTTTAAGGTGTTTTATTTAAGTTCTGTATTTTTTTTTCTGTTAGCTGCCTTGGAGTCTACCAAGATGAAAGGCAGGATATAAATGGAGACAAAAATTTCCACAGATTCCTTTCTAAAAATGGCTACTTCAAAGTCTTTTCAAATAATTGATTCAGGCTGAAATCCAATGCACACTTTCCTGAGAGTAAGTCCTACTGAATTTGGTAGGACTTACTCCTAAGTAGACAAGCACAGGATTGCAGTGTCAGTCTTTCATATGCCCAGCTTATGACACTCGACTGAACACCTGTTAAGCACTTCTCTGTGCTGTTGTATTCCTGTCTACTGCAGGAATGTCAACAACTTCAGCTTCCTTCTCTATCCCTTTCATACCCCATCTCGAACAATGATTTTGCTCATCTAATACATTTATTCCACCACTCCCTACCAACAACAAATACAAGTGCCAGCTCTTTCATTTGAGTTTGTCTCCCTCTCACAAAATAGGATGGGAGCGAAGCAGACCTGTTGAAAGATGTAATGTCACTTGATAGCTGAACGCAGGTCACAACACACAATATTATACCTGTATTTATATCTATCTACCTACCTATATCAAAATTTAAACCAATAAACAACAAATCGACTACCTGAGACTTGGACACTTGGGATCCTAGATATTTTAATTTCTATTTTGAATCGATAAAAAGGTGTGAGAAACACTTGCCAAAACTTGAAAATGTGATCCATTAACTTTGAAGGAAGCAGTTATTTACAGCTTATGCCAAAAGAGTGTGGAACCACTTGTACTATATACAAAATACTATACACCCAACATCATCCTCTGTTGCCAAATCCCTGATTTGAGATATTAGTACAGACCAGAAATAACTTGCCGCCAAATAATTCTGCAAGACAAACCTTCCACTTCTAGCGACAACTAGAAGCAGACAGTGCAGTCTTTATCTCAGTTAAAAGAAAGAATACGCTGCTTTAATAGGAAGGTTTTAGACAGAAGACAACTAACCCAAGTAGAAGGAAAGGACCATAAAATAGCATACGTAACCCCTCCAACTAGGGCAGGGGTTCTCTATGTACTCGGTGCAGCGTACCACCTATATGGCTGCCACCGCACAGAATACCACCGGAAGTGGCGATGACATCATTGCCGCTTACTTCTGAGTTTTTGGCCCAGTTTTCGGTTCAGGAGGCTGCCGGACTCCGCGCGGGAGGCCGTTAAGATTTTTTGCGCTCCCGAGAGGCTCAGCTAAAGGCAGGAGTCTCTTAGGAGCAAAAATGCAGCACCAAAAGTGCCGCATTTTCACAGGATTTCAAGGGCCCTGGTGGGATTCAGGGTGGCCCGGCAGCCCGAGTACCACCAGAGGTACCCAAAAGAACCACTGGTAGTATGCATACCACCGGTTGAGAACCCCTGAACTAGGAGATACTATACGGCACTATACGGCACATTACTTATTTCTGACCCAAGTACTAGATCATATTTGAATGCCATAAAATGCATGTTAATATTTTTAACCAGGGTTCCTCAAACTACGGCCTGCTGGCCGGATGTGGACCACCAACGTTGTTTGTCCAGCCCACCACCGCAGCCGCCCGGTACTAATGGCCTGCCCGCTGCTTCTTTGAGTCTTCTTCTTCTGGCTCGGCCGCTTCAAAGTAGGGCATCATCCAAAGCAAGGCTAAAGCAGCGCATGCGCAGAACGCCGCTCGAAGCCCTGCCCTCAGAAGGGCATGCCCTACTCTGAAGCAGCCGAGCCGCAAGAAGAGGACTCAAAGAAGCAGCGGGTGAGCCATTAATACCGGGCGGCAGCGGGGTGGTGACGGAACCACTCGCCCGCTGCTTCTTTGAGTCCTCTTCTTCATTGGGTCGGCCACTTCTGAGTAAGGCAGGCTAAAGCGGCGCTGGTGCAAGCTCTTTGAGTGGCTTTCTGCACATGCGCCAGTGCCGCTTTAGCCTGCCTTACTCAGAAGCGGCCGACCCGACGAAGAAGAGGACTCAAAGAAGCAGCGGGCAAGCGGTTCCGTCACCACCCCGCTGCTTCTTTGAGTCCTCTTCTTCGTCAGGTCGGCCACTTCCGAGTAAGGCAGGCTAAAGCAGTGCTGGCGCATGAACTCTTCGAGCGGCGTTCTGCGCATGCGCCGCTTTAGCCTGCCTTACTCAGAAGTGGCCGACCCGACAAAGAAGAGGACTGCAGAGGGCGAGCCATTAATACTGGGCGGCAGCGCAGCGGGGTAGTGATACGGAAAGCAGGGGGGTTGATGATGCGGCAAGCGGGGGGCGCACTGGGGGCTATAGTCCCGCCCCCAACTATAGTCCCACCCCCATGTCCGGCCCCCCAGCAGTTTGAGGGGCAGTGAACTGGCCCCCTGGGAAAAAAGTTTGAGGACCCCTGTTTTTAACAGATGAATAAGGTTAAGAGGATAACAAAAGGGATGTTTGTATGGCCATGCGTACATTAGTTGATATTTTCCCTTAGCAATATTTATTTTTCCTATAAGAAAATATAACGCATGAAACAGCTCCAACTTAACTGGTTTTAGAAATAGTGAAAACCAATTCAAAAACCCTACCTTAAAACAGCTAAGAACTTCCTGCCCAAGTTAAAGGACAGAAAATGTGCATATGTGGAAAAGTTCAGCCATATGTTCTGCATGGCTTTGTACAAAAGAATGTAAAACTAAGGCGTTATATGTTGCATCCCAATAGGTTGTCTGGCATTGTACTGTATTTTCAATTGCTCCAACAGCACAGAAGATAAATATGATGAAATACTTCCATCTGTTCTTTATTCCCTCTTGCAAAGGAGCACATGCTCATTACATTAGAGTAGTTCAATTAAAAGAAACAAAAAAACCTCCAAAGAATGAAGAAGCCGGGAGCTGGTGGCTCGATGGAACAAATATCTTAGATGTTAATCAAGTAGTTGCCAGACATAGTTTTTGCTCCCAGAAACAGCAAAGTAATTTGGATACCCAAGTACCTTGCTACAGAAGGGTTTGTACGTACGTACGTACGTACACACACACACACAAAATGATATCATATACAGCTGCCCCTAAACAGTTTAATAAAAAGGTAAAGGTGTCCCCTGACAATTAAGTCCAGTCGTGTCCAACTCTAGGGTGTGGTGCTCATCTCCATTTCAAAGCTGAAGAGCCAGCGTTGTCCGAAGACGCCTCCGTGGTCATGTGGCCAGCATGACTCTCCTTGCCGCAGTGTGTAGCATGCAGCTGGAACACGGAGCGCTGTTGACCTTCCCGCAAGCGGTACCTATTTATCTACTCTCATTAACATGCTTTGGAACTGCTTCAAGGTATTTTCAAAATCCCCCCCCCCCCCCCCGGTTATTTAGCCATTTGGAAACATGGCATTATTGTAAAATCCCAGCACACTTTAATTACATTTAAAATCCAAGTCCCCTTCCTAATTACATTGTACAGTGCACACCCTCTTAGCACTGATCAAGAGCTAAATTGGAAACATGCCAAATTAGAGTACCATCACAGATACTTCTATTTCTTTCGTTTCTTGAGTGTTTGAACAAATTAACTTTGAATCATGAAGCAGATTTAGCATGGGAGAAACCCTATAATACTTTTAATAAAGAGAAGGGTATATTATATTTAAAAAAATGCAATCTCAAAGCAGTACATGGCCATTTCATGACTGCTTTTCATTCAAGTCTGAATCAGTTCTCCACTATAAATACTTTCAAAAACCTAAAGTTATGAAGCTGTAACACACTCAGAGCGCAATCCTACTTACCTTGCGGGCGGCGGACCTAGCAATCCGCTGCCCGGAATAGCCCAAAGTAGTCGCAAATGTGCCGTAAAGCACGTTTGCTGACTACTTTAGAGCAGGGCAGGCCGGCGCAAGGCCGACCTGCCCTGCTCCGCCAGCCGAGGACTTGACCAGCCGGCGGACCCAGGTAAGGTTGGATCCGTTGGGCGGTCGGGCGGGGGTGTGTGTTTCAGGCGGCAGTGGGAGAGTGGTCATAGGCCCAGCCGCTCCAGGAGGGGGCGGGGACATGGCGCTCGCCATATCCCGGGCTCCGCCGGGCTCCGGAGAGCGGCTGGACTTCCGCCAGCAGAATAGCTGGCGGAAATCCGAGGAGACCTACCAGCCCCAGCCGCCGTTACACTCGGGGAAGGGGACGATCGGAGCTGTTTGCCAGCGAAAAGGTAAGGAATGCTATTTTAACCTTTCCCCCCTCTTTTCAAAAGGTTTTAACAGTGGCCCCCGTATCCACAACCATCCGCAGATGCCGGATCCACAGATAGTGAGGTCAAACCTGTACGCATCAAAGGACAGCAAAATTTTAAAAAAAGATGGCAACACATTTATTATTAAAACTTTGTACTTGTACAATGCCACCAAGAACTTTGGTAAGCCAGTTTCCTCCACTAAACTTCTGGAAAGTGATAATTCCCCTTGTCTGTTGTTCCCCACATAATCCACCCTCCCATGTTGAATTGGGGAGAACATCCCCAAGCAGGTTAATATGTTTTGTGGGCTTAATTACAACACCGTGTTAACAGATGATGTCTAAAGCAGGGGTTCCCAACATTAGGAGGCCCGCGTAACCCCTATGCGGGTCTCCAGCGCCCCCGTGTACCCCCTTTTTCCCCTTTGTAGCCTTTCCCACCTGCCCATGCCACAACCTGGAAAAAAAGGCTACAGCCCTGCACAGTCACAGGGACGTCGTGAGATGTCCCCGGTAGCTCCTCCTACCTGTTCTCCTGGGCGCCGCCATCTTGGATCTCATGAGATTTTGTGCGGCACCCAGGAGAACAGGTAGGAGGAGCTACTGGGGGCATTGATTCGGCAGGCCTGCAGAATCAGCAAGGCTGTAGCCTTTCCCTCCAGGTTGCGGTGCAAGAGGGAAGACCCGACCGCCCGAGCCACAACCTGGAAAAATTCCCCTTATCACGAGATGCTGATCGCATCTCGTGATAAGGGACAGCATCTTGTGTACCCCCAGCCTGTAGTCTGTGTACCCCAAGGGGTATGCATACCATAGGTTGGAAATGCCTGGTCTAAACGATGACTAATAATTCAGCACACATTTTCTATAATAGCCAGCAAACACTACTATAAACACCAAAGTAGAGAATTACATACTGTTACAGACAGTAACAAAGTACATTTTTAGCAGCAAAAACAGACCTCTCAAAACAAGAGCATTTTAAACTAATATTTGAAATAAGTTTGGGATATGAACTTATTACTTTTTCTCTACGCAGACATAACCTCAATGAGAAAAAAACTAAGTACATATTGTAGTTATTAAAAAGTGCATTGCGTTTTTGTGAGGGATGCTGGTGTAATTCTCCTGAGCTAGGTTCAGAAACCAATTTCAGGGGATGGTGGGAGCCTGCCTCCAAACTGAGGAGAACTTTGCAGCAGAGGCGTCGCAAAGGGGGTCGGGGGGCCCAGGGGTGCTGGAGGCCGTTTGGGGGCGCAGGCCTCCTTAGGTTTCGGGTTTTTTGCTTTCTTTTTAACCTTATCGGGGTGTTTTTTTAAAGTTATAAGGGCGCTGTGGACATTTTTGGAGCATGTGTGTGCTTTGCATGTACTTATCTTGTCTCTGCGGGGTGCAGGCAGCATTTTCGGGGTGCAGGCAGCATGTTCTCCGTCCGTGCTGGAACTTCCGGCGCCGCCATCTTAGATGGGTGGGACTCTGCAATGAACTCCAGGCCGGTCTAGGACTTTGGAGGACCGACCAGCCCATCCAAGATGGCGGCGCCAGAAGTTGTTGTTGTTCAGTATTTATATACCGCTTTTCAACAAAAAGTTCACAAAGCGGTTTACAGACAAAATCAAAGTTCCGGCACAGACGGAGAACATGCTGCCTGCATGTATCCCGTCCTGCGAGCGCCCTGAGGAAGCTGCCTGCGCCCCGCAAAGACAAGATAAGTACATGCAAAGCACACACATCCCCTCCGAGAATGCCCCAGCCCAGCTCCCTTAAAAGGAAAAAGAAAAACCCCTGGAAAAAAACCTTTGATCAAAAATCAAAGGTTCGATTATTAGATCACATCAAAGGGGTCTCCTCCCACGAAAATGGGCTGGCTCCTCCTCTGCTTTGCAGGACTTCCATCTAAGTGGAAAAGAACTGCAGGCCCTCTCTCGCCTTCTTTAATGTAGCTCCATTACTTTAAAGGGACGCATTCTGATGCTGCTGGGCCAACAACCAAGTTGTGAAGGGAAAGCCACCCCCACCCCCCGAAGTCCCTGTGGCAGAGTTGGCTTCCAATCCACATGCTCAGTTTTTGCCCCTGCAAAGCTTTTGCTCCTGAATGGAATTCAGTCCCCATTGAACAAAATGAAGTGACTAGTCTTTATGACATTAAACTAGGGCAGAACAGAGATTACGTAAAGGGGTTTACCTGGAAAACTGGGGGAGATGAAGGAAAGATAACTCCCCACAGTGGAACCCTCCTATTTCCAGGAGGCACCCTTTCAATGAAATATCATTCCTAAACACAGAAGATGTTTCACCCTTGCTTTGTCAGAAGACTGCCATTTAGTGCCTTGGATGAGACACCAAAATATTGTATTTCTGACTCTTGAGAAATAAGCCTATTCCTTACGAAGTCTATTTGAGGTGATGTTTGGGAAACTCACTCATCTCTAGTTTCTGCTGCTGATAGAAGATGGAACAGGTTACTAGTAAACAGGGTCCTGCCTGAATCATATACCCATTGCAGAAAACACAACTGTAATCAACACAGTGTATCACACAAAAGTCTGAAAGGAGATGCCAATGGCAATTTATTGCTTTCCAACAATGTGTTAATTTTAAATTAACAATTTTAAATGTGCATATTAATTGCTAAAGTTAAGTCTGCAGACATTCTTACCTGTCTTCATCTTTGTTGGAGCCAGTCAGATTTTTGCCACAGTCTTCAAATTCATCCCAGAAAGCATTATCATCTCCTTTAGTTTTGTTGTCTTGAAGACTTATATTTTGTTTCCTTAGTTCACTCGTTTTCTTTTGACCTTCTTCATAGTCTCTTGGGTCAAAAAACATACTAGAATTGATTTTGTCTTTACCCTGTTTCAAGACACATTCTGCACTGTGTTGCTGGATATCCACATTCTCACTCCACCTTCTAGAACTGATTTTTTCTTCTTCTTTTGTAAGAGATTGCTTTCTATCCAACTGGCTCACAGGATTCTGTTTTCTGACTTTGGGCCTTACTACCAGTTCAGATGAACTCTCCTGGTCCATCTTCACATTATTAGTACTCAGCTCATTACAAATCCGTACTGGTGTCCTAATTGTGAGATCAGCTGTATTTTTTTGCTGTTCCACGTCACATGCAATATTAAGGTTATTTTTTACACGAGAGTCTTCTTCACTGGATATTTTCAGAAGTGTCTTATTTGGGTGATCAGTATCCACGTCCATGCTAGAATGTCTCTTGAAAGGCACTGGTCTTAAGTCTTCAAAACTTCTGCTTAAAGCATTATGACTGAAATGAGACAGATGTGACTGCAGATCACTGAAAGAATCCACTCCTTTCTCCAGCTCAGAAAGCATACTATCCAGTGTCTCCTGAAATACTCCTGGTTCTTCTTTAGCTAAGGAAAGTTCAGCTGGGTCACCCTCATCCTCTCCATCACTACTATCTGGCTCATAAGAGTCAATGTTGACAAAAGCAATTCCATTCTGACCATTCAGGTTGTTATGCTCTCCAATATACTCTGCACAATCATCAGATATAGCATCCGGGTTCAAATTGTTACTCACAGTTTGGCTATCTGCCAAATTGTAACACGCTGCAGAAAATGGAGAGGTATCTGCGTCCATCACTTGGCTTGGCTCAGCTTGACTAACAGAAGCTTCTGATTCAACGTTGGCTAGCAGTGGCACATCTGCTAACGCAGAACACACTTGGGCGAGTGGACCGGAACCTTTATAAAAAGTGTAAAGAAAGCGTAAGTTGGAATAATCAGACGAGTTATAAAATTACATGTGAATGCACACTCGTGGTAAAACTGACATTTGTTGATGTTCAACCCAGCCGTTGCAATTATTCATTACATTTTTAAAATGAGTTAGAGACCATATGTAAGATTAGGTAAAGGTAAAGGTATCCCTTGACAATTAAGTCCAGTCGTGTCCGACTCTAGGGAGCGGTGCTCATCTCCGTTTCAAAGCCGAAGAGCCAGCGCTGTCCGAAGACGTTTCCATGGTCATGTGGCCGGCATGACTCAACACCGAGGCGCATGGAACGCTGTTACCGTCCCGCTGACGCGGTACCTATTAATCTACTTGCAATTTCTTGCTTTCAAACTGCTAGGTTGGCAGGAGCCGTCGCACGGAATCGAACTGCCGACCTTTCGATCGACAGCTCATGGTTCAGTGGTTTAACCCACTGCGCCACCCACTGGCTCTACAGACGCACATTTCCAACATCATTTGATGAATGTACAGTGCCAGAACTGCAATATATTTTTTCTATGGTACCTAAATATATTTTTAGCAGTATTGGGTTTCTGAATGAGAAAGTCAGTAACACTTTTTTCTAAGAATACAAGCATTTCACAGTTCTATCTCATCCCTACCCTGGCTTTACTGACACTACATTAGTGTCACTACTAAGAAATTGAGTATGAAGTAAGGGAGTGATCACACAGAAAAAGTCAGATCAAAGCATATTTCTGAGACAGCATGCAGTATTAAATTGCCACCTTGATACGAATATCTATGCAACAGAAACCTAACCCAACCACCTAGTGCAGTCAGTTAAAGATGACTCAAACATCTTCATAAGAGGAATATTTATCATCAACATCTATCATTAAGATTAAACACACACACGCACACACACACACACACACTTATTACTGACGTTTCTCAAGCAATGCCATTCCTTATGATACATTTCCCCCCCCCCCCCCGAACTGAGGTTTCTCTGACTGATTTCACTTGCCTCAGGAATGTTCTTCACCTGACTGTCTGCTAGGTTCCCTCTGATGTCTTTTGGAAAGAACATGAAAACATTGCCCCTTTTCCTTGCTGCTTTTAAAATGGCTAGCCACTCCTGGTACGGTATAACTAGTTGCCAATTGTTTCAGTTGCTGCAGTCTTTTTCTGGCTAGATTCAGATTCATATTTTATATGTTTCAAGCTGACGTGAACTTTTTAATTAAGAGGCAAAATTAAAATGTGAAAAATATTAAAAATGTATTGCATTCCAAAAACTACTGTCAATAAAAGACACTAGTAAAATAGATGGGTTTTATTTGGGAACTTGCTTTTTAAAATGTTTGTCTTAGATTTCTTACAAAAGTTAAGCCGCAAGTACCATATATACTCAAATATAAGTTGCTCTCATAGATAAGTCAAGGGCACCTTTTAAGCAAAAAACATGCAATTTGGTATGACCCATGGATACGTCGAGGGTTAAACTTATACACAGGAATATTAACACATACTAGAAGAATATTGAAAAAAGGAGAACCAATGACACAGTAGTAATGAGAATGAAAGATGATTGAACAGAGATGATTGGATATATCAACTGAAACAAAGCTGGAAAGAATGAACAAAAACACAGATTGTCAACAATTCAAAGTATGGTAGATAACTTTTTAAAGCCATGGACTATGAACATCTGAACCATGTTCACTTCTATACATTCTACTGTTTTGCATGTACAACAAAATACGAACTCCACCAGAGCCCTAATTCCATGTTTCACTGTCATGCAAGTCACTATTTGTACAATATTTCCCTCTCAAAAGTTTTCCCTCTATTTGTACAGTATTTCTCTTAGAATGTACTTTGGATCACAACCTGATGGCTGCATCTTATTTCACATTATACGTACCATAGGTATGTATAATGTGAAAAAATTCAAAGAAGTACATTGATTGCCTAAGCTCACTATGCAACAGGGTTGTCCTGACTTGATATTATTTTAATGCTTTCCCTAAAGATGAGAGAATTTCAATCTGAAATTATGTAACACGCACACAAAGAGTTTTCTTTCTGAACATCATCTAGTTCTAATCCTTCACATTCTCCACCGTGTTGGTTTGAATTTCTCTCCTGATTCGTCAAAGATGGTCTAAAACTGACATAGGCATGCCTTCTTCCATATCTTCTGCCTGTAATAGTCTGATAACCTCCTGCTGGTTTGGGCCATGTGGGTTTCCCAGCTTCCTGACCCATTGCTGCAAGAGAGAGAGAGAGAGAAAGAGAGAGAGAGAGAGAGAGAGAAAGGGGGAAAAGAAAGGAATTCTAAACATATTAGAAAAGCAATAAAAATGAAGATTTCTAAACACTAAAAGATATAAATAAATAAGATGACCTTTGTACAAGTTAATACTAATGAAAACATTAACATATAGATTTTCAAAATGCTAACCATACAGGTATGTACATCTTTTTTATTCCACAGAGCCTCTGGCTGATGTTGTAGGTTTCTGTTGATTTCTATTCTGCTTGGTTTTGCTGTTTTGTTTGTTTTAAGTGATTTATTGTTATTGTATTATGACAGAGGTGTCAAATTCATTTCATACAGTGGGCCGAATAGCATTCATGGTGCCTGCTGAGGACCGGAAGTGATGTAACTGAACAGGAAGTGACATCATTAAGCAGGTGATGACCAGAAATAAGCACTTTTGTCTCACTTAGGAACTCATTAGCTGCAAATGACAGAAGAGAAAATATATAAATCTTTATCTTATTTTCAAGACATGGGACAGCAGCTGATAGGTGCTCTGCAAAGTGATGCCTCAGCAGAAGCGGTGCTGCTGAAAGGGCGGGATAATTGGGCTATCCCAGCACCTTGGCAGCTTCTCCCTATTTCATCCCTCTTGATTTGCCTCCCCCCCCCCCACTGTTCCTCGCCTTCTGTGAGGCCTCCTTCCGTCTCTCCTTCCCAGCACCTCGGCAGAAGCAGCGCTGCTGAAAGGGCAGCTTTGGGAGAGCCCAAGTATCACGCAGGCTGAATAAAGAGCTTCTACAGGCCGTATCCGGCCCATGGACCTTATGTCTGACACCCCTGTATTATGATGTTTTAAAATGGTAAGCTGTCTTGAGCTTCGCATTGGAATTGGAAAGGCAAGATGTAAGTGTTTTAAAACAAACAAAAAACATTTTGCTATGTTTTCTATTTTAGCAAACACTGACAAATCTAAAAATAGACTATAAGGCAGATGTAACTACAATTCCAACTCCCTAAACAAATATCGCCTTCCATTTACCAACATCCATACATCTTAGAAAAAGCAATAAAAATGAACCATTTTGTAAGACTGACTCATATTTATAAGGAATAATGGCCTTGCTGCTAATTGCATTTCACCAGGGCTTGCCCAAATGCAAGCCTCCCCCCTAGTTGATTTTACAGCGTAACAATTAGTAATCAGGAGCGAAGAGACAGCAGCAACACAGTAAGGAGGCCCTAGCTAGCACAGGGGTGCACTACATACAGTCCATGGGCCACTTGCAGCCTGCCAACACATTTTGTGTGGTATGTGCTCCCACCACTGATCCTTCTCTGGGCCCTCAGGGAGATGGGACAGGAAACACTCAAAAAGCATTTTCAGAGCCAGCCTTAAGAATGCATGGCTGGGCTGGGGGCACACCCTGAAGGCTTTGGCAGCTCTCAGAGCCACACTGCTGAGCCTTGCGGGGGGGGGGGGGAGAGTGTGCTGACAGCCCCAAGGGGGAGGGGAGTAAAAAGCTCACCGCTGGGGCAGAGAGGAAGAAGCACACATGCCGAATCCCGGGGTTGCTTTTTGGTGGGCTCAGCCAGGCATTAGAACAGAAGGCGGCCGTGTGTGCGGTTGTTGCTCTTTGGATTGCCTGGAAAACTAGCAGGAGAGAAAAGTGCAGATTGAGGCAGGAGTGAAGCAGCAGGAACAAGGACGAGGATATTCACTTCACAAGTTAAAAGGTGATTTTTCCCCCCATAAAGTGGTGTGAGCAAATATGACGAATGCGCCAACATATAACAAGATACAAAAGCTATGGGAGGGGCAGGAGTTCCACAAAGGCAGAAATTTGACAGAGGAGTGGGTGTATCTCTCTCTCTCTCTCTCTCTCTCTCTCTCTCTCTCTCTCTCTCTCTCTCTCACGCCTGTTTGCCTTTGTGTAATGCACACGTGTGTAATGCACACATGCATTACAGCTTCTTTCTTTCAGTCCTGCTTTTCTTAATACATTCCTCCTTAAGATCCTCCAGCACCCCATTTTGAGACTGATTTTTTGGGAGTATACATGTGTGGGATTGGACTGAAAGACAGACATGCAGGAATCTGACATTAGCTCTTTATTCAGCCATAGGTCCAATGTGAACTTCAACCACCAGATCCATAACTGCAGAAACAGTTAGGCAGCAAAGATGTAGCCAGCAAGAAGAAGGAGGTGGTGAAACAAGTCCCACACACTTCTGAATAAACATGCATTTATTCATTAAACATGAATAATGGCTGTGCATAAGCGTATGCAGAAATGCAACAGGAAGGCTTCCTGAGGAAGCAATACGGCATGTCATAAAGAACAAGACTGAATCATTGAGTTTCTAGTGCAGGATGTGCCAATTTAGATCTAACCAGTTTTTCTGGGGTGTTGAGTCCCGCTACCAGCAGTGCCTTAGCTGAGATTACTGGGAATTAGAAACTGAACATCAGTTATCACCAGAATGTCGGGGTAGGGGTGTTGTGCTGGCAGGGCAGAGTGGCTTATGGCATCCTGAAGTGTAGTCCAGTGTTCTAACGTAACCCTATTGCAGGCTGGGGTCTGAATAAGTATGAACGAGAAGCATACGCCTAGACGTCCAGTGTTATTGTGCTTACACTGCAGGTAGGGGGAGTACAGCAGAAAGGAAGAAGTAGCGTTCACAGCTTTCCATGTAATCAGCTGATATTTCATGTCTCATGAAACAGTGCTTAAAGCACGCTGGTACAACTGGAAGGGTTGAAGCAACTTCCTTCTCCCGCAAGGGTGCATAGGGCTGCAGGCATGCTGTGCTGAATTTGTTGCACCTTCTTCCTCCACTCAGTCCAAGATAAATACCACTAAGGTTAGTGAGACCTGCCTCTGCAGTAAATGTAGGAGTCAATCTACACACCATGCAGAGTGAGGAAGGCAAACTGAAGTGGTCGAATTTTGGTCTGTTCCACTCCAGACTGCAGGAGGGAAGTAACATTTTTAAAACCTTCCCATACAAAGCCATCCTACATATAGAAACTCAACAAATCAGGGAGAGGTCTCTGTTAAATCTTGCCTTGTGCTCATTTACTATACACAGCATGTAGTGGTGGGGGGGCATTTAGAGGGCTTTCCTTGTAGTACAACATCCAGACTGCAGCCACACTGCACAGAAATCTTTTTCACAACTCTTGCTACTGGATCTTCTTTGAAGCTATTTGTATTGTACTCAGATTTGAATTTAAAATGTCTGTTAGTTGTGTAACAAATATTATTTAAAGAGACTTGTATTTTTCAAAAGCAAGTTGTTGAATAAAAACATGTAGCATCACTAACACAGCCTCTTCACTTGAAGCTAACTGAAAAGGGGAAAAATCATGTTTTCCTACCCAAGTGAAAAGGGGAAAATCATGTTTTTCTACCCATTTCCTCCCAGCCCACAGGTGAACACATTTAACTCCAGATGTATATATACACACCCTTGGGTAAAAATGCCTTAAGGCAAGATGGTGTAACCCTCTTCAGTGGCCTTTTGAGCTATTTGAGTTGTGCAATCATGTACTAGCTTTTGTGCAACAGTCATTCTTTTAAGGATTAGTACAATTCATCTGTGGCTGGCACATCAGCCCACCTGAACCGGTGCACCAAACTCTAAAACCTTTCAGTGTCAAAGCACCTCAAGCAACTCACATAATTTTTTGTTCACGTTACTGGACAACTACAAAGTACCATAGCAAAAAGAAATACTGTGCTGTAACTTTCAACACTTTGGGTTCCGAAATAGAGAGGCAAGACAAATATAAACAACAAACTAGACAGGCAAAATAATTCAAATCAAATGTCAGTCATCCACTTGGAAGTTTGCATATCATTATATCCCTCCAATCTGCTATTTAATTTTAAAAAATAGCATACTTTGCAGTTCTTTCTTAAATGCTAACTTTTGCCAATAACAGATGAAGGATACAATCCTATGCAGCATGCATATCTGGGGGTAAGTTCCACTCAACTCAATGGGGCTTTCTTCTGAGTAGACATGCATAGGATTGCACTGTAAGAAATTCAACACAACACAACATTCTCATATTTCAGAACCAATCACAACTCAAGTTCGTATATAAAAACAGACAATTGTCAGTCTTACTTCATCTACCACTGGGACAGGGTGGGGGAAAAAAAGAACAAATGGCATTTTCTACAAAGTTGCAATACAAATAGGATAACATAGCACTAACATTAGGAACCACTGAACAATAGAGTTCAATGTTGCTTTTGAACTCAACCTATCCAGCATCCTGCCAGATATTACCTCCCTATCTTTCTCAGTCACGTCTTCAGGAATGCAGACAGCCCTGCTGCACTGTTGCTGCTCTTCTTGCCACTCGCGTAGCACAGCAAGCAACCAGCACTCCCCATCATTCTGACAAACCACACTCTCTTTAGTCACAACTATAACCAGGTAGGTCACATACGGTAGTTGTGATTGTGGCAATGAGGGTAGCCAGTGTATTGTGGCCATAAAGGAACTGGAACTACAAGCAGGCCCCACTAAACACTGCTTCCAATGTAACAGGGAGGAAAACAGAGGAAACGATGCAAGGGAGGACTCCACAGGCAGAGATCATGTGGAAAGCAGCTTGCATGAATCACTGCTTTTCTCCTCCTTGCCTGCAGGAGACTGCAAAATTACAACGCTGGGTTAACAACTTGCTTGGCCTCTATTAGAATGGTCAGGCTGATGTTACACGCATCCCATGATATCTATGTCACAAACTGCGGCCAAGCAGCACGATTTCTCTAGGCCCAGTTTAGGCACCGTAGGCAGCCGTACCTGGAAGAGACTCCAGAAAAACGACTGCAGTTTACATCAAGCCAAGCTGGGATGCAGCACGACACAGGAGGACTACAGAGAAGCTGTCAGTTCTATATGGGGCCCAGGCCCGGCTCGGCGGCCGGACGACTGGTAGAGAAGGGCCCCCGGCCGCTGCCTCTGCCAACCACATCGCCTCCACTGGCCGCCTTACCTCTCAACGCCTCGCCTCTCCCCGTCACCAGGCCTCCGCGGGACGAGCTCGATGCAGGGCCTGTCCACTGTCCTGCAGCGAGGGCAGGGCAGATTGTCGTCGGTCCCGTCGCACCGATGACGCGACGCTGTTACTCCACCCCCAGGACGGAGAAGGAGAACGCCGGATTGGCTGGCGCAGAGCCCGCACAATAGTCGCGCGTCCTGCAGCAAGGACCGGGCGCTCGTCCGCAGCACCGTCGCCCTAGGCGAAGAGATCTCGCGAGAGGCAGCCTATCGCGAGATTATGGGGCTTGCAGCGCTTTTTTTTAAATGTAAAGGGGATGCGGTGGGGGTGGAAAAGAAAACTGGGGTGTTGTTACGGGGCTCGATACTGTTGTGTTGCTGCGCGACAGGTGTAGAGCTTCCCCTTCTCCTCCCGTTTTGGCTTGGAAGAGTTGTGTGACACTAAACAAACGAAAAGGTATTGATTTTTTTTTTAAAAGCTTCTTCCTGGATTTAACTCGCCTTTAGACCTGAATTTGGATGTCTGGGTTTTTGAATAGGTTTTGGAGGATGTAATGAAGTGTCCCTTTAAAAAAGTGTATGTGTGTTTGTAACATGTATGCATGTAGTATACAATAACATTAAGCACTTTGTACTTCTGTTGGTTGGATGCAAGGCCTGTACCCAGCTGTAATAGAGTAAAATTAGAACATATTATTGGATATTTTGTGCTCAAGCACTTCTAGAGTTTTATTATCACTGAACCTAATGAGCTGTTGAATCCTAGTGCAGGCTTTGTTGCAGTTGGGCAGATTGTGGCTGTGGCTGCAATCCAATGCACACTTACATGGGAGTAACAGTCCCATTGAATTCACTTCTGAGTAGACATGCATACGATACACTGTTCTAAGTAGACATATTAACTAAATACAAGCAGTGATTTTCAGTTTTGGGTAGCACAATAAAAACCTTGTATCTTTAGAAGGCTCTTGGTTTGGGGACAAAATAATGGAAAATATTTTTTTTTTACCATCCATGCAATGTACTTCTAACTTTAAGACAGTGCAGTATAAACATTTATTTTCAAAGTGCTTTTTGATCTTGGAATGATTCAATTTATAAAGTCTTATAATTCAGTTTTTCCTCCCACTACAGGGTTTGGTTGAAAAAAGTATTACGGTAATATTCTAATTTATATTACTATGTTGTTCTTAAAGCAGTTCACATAGCAAAGGAATAGTACGATTCCCTATCTTAAGGGACTTACTTACATTCTGAAAAAAGCACAAGGAAGGCTAAGAAGCAGCCACTGGGTAGGATGCTATGCTGAAGTAAACAGACAAAGTTGCTGTGGGGGTTTTCTGACCAAAAACGTATGCTATAGTAACAGCCCAATCCTGTGTAAGTATGCATGGCCGGCCTAAAAGGCCAGTCACTGAATCCTAAGCCCATTGTGGCCTGCACCGGCACAACCTGGGCTCTCCTTGGAGGAAGGGGACATTCGTCCCCTTCCCCCGGTATAAGCGACGCGGGCCGCAATGGGCCTCCTTGGATGCACGCCAGCTCTGAAGCTGGCATGCGTTTGGGGAGGCTGTTTAAGGCCGACCCGGACTGGGAAGGGTCATAGGATATCGACGCAACTCCGCATCGATATCCCCACCCCCTCCCAGCCTGGGCTGGCCAATGGCCCCCTCCCTCACTGCCCTTGCCTGCTCTCCCCACGCCCCTGTGCTGACTAGCGCAGAACGTACTTGGGTCAATCGGCGTGGGTCGTGGGCGATGACCTAGTAAGTGGCGCAGGCCTTGGCGCCAGTGCCGCATACTCTCCAGGTGACTCCCAACGCCAAAGGAACACATGCTCCGCCAGCGCATTGTTACACAGGATTGCGCCATAAATGTGCTAATCTTGAAAGTGCCACATGCATGTTTGTTTGGAAGTAAGACCCACTATGTTCAGTAGAGCCTACTCCCAAGTAGGTATGTGTAGGATTGCATTGTAAGCCTGTAGCAGCAGCAGCAGCAGCAATAAACATCTCTACCCTCTGGAAATGGTTTAAAATGGTACCATCAAGCATCTTTTCAGCCTGAAATGACCTTTGGAAATCCATTTAGGGATCTCTGTCTCTCCCCTGAATGTGGGATTTGCTTTGTTTTTTTTGTTTACCATGATGAGATTCTTTTCACTTCCTGCCTAAGTAAAACAATGTTTGCAGTGGCTTTGGGTTGTCTTCTGTCTTTACTCATTTAATAGAGGTATGAAGAATAATATTCAATTACGGTATTTTAAAGCCATTTGACCTCGTGTGAGTGTGAGATGCCTTAGGGACACTGCACGTATAGTGTTGTGGAACACTTAAGCAGCCTGTGGATTATATTGGGTAAAGTTTTGGATGTTTTTGAATGATTTAATGTCTCTCTCATATTTTAGGTATTTGTTGATAACCAAGCCTGGTCTTTTGGATGCATAAAACTGCAATCTTTCTGTTCTGTCCATAAGCAGACAAGTAAAGTTTTTTATAGGCTAGTAACTTTTATGGACTTATTTAAATTACCTGCTAAACAGTCAGCAGCTAATATTGAAGCCTTGCCTATCCATAGGGGGTAGTTGTGCAAAATGGGTAGGGACTGGGACACATTGGCTAGGGATTTTGCACAGGTTGGGCTCCTATATATCCACTAAGAGATCCACACCACTGCCTGGACCCCTTTGTGTGCTGCGCAGAAGCTCTCTGGCGTTTCCAGACGCATGGTGATGACATCACACGTCATCGATGGACTTCTAGGAATGCCGAGCTGCACAGAGCTTGGCTTTGGAGGACTTTGAGCTGTGCAAGCACACAGGGAACAGTGGTGGGCTCTTACCCCAGCAAAATAATGTAGGAGTAAATCTTGATAGAGCACTCGTGCCTGCTATGAAAATGTCCACCCTAGATAGCATTTGCCTGGAAGGGGGGGGGGTGCCATCTTATCCTTTGCCTCAGGCAGCAAAATGTCTAGGGTCAGCCCTGAGTCCCCCAGTGCACATGGCACAGTTAAATGTGCATAGTACCCAGGGCTGACCCAGCCCTGAGGACTGAAGCAGCTGCTTTAAGCAGAGGGCTGGAAGAGGCAGCGAACTAACAAGGGGTGCCTTGCACCCCACTCTGCCCATTCTCCGCCCAGCTGCTTCACAGTGTGCTCCAATCCTCTTCTCTGCTTGCTAAGCGTGAGTGACAGGAGGATTGGAGCAGCAGGGATCCACCTCTTCTTCCAGCGCTGCTACTGCAAGCAATCATGGAGATGGTGCTGGAGAAAGAAGCAGCAAGAGGCGGCCATGGTGATCCTGT
The DNA here is from genome assembly GCA_026170595.1 of Plestiodon gilberti rubricaudatus. NCBI lineage: Eukaryota > Metazoa > Chordata > Lepidosauria > Squamata > Scincidae > Plestiodon > Plestiodon gilberti. The sequence goes on from JANXHW010000002.1 coordinate 48,829,504, forward strand.
TTGGGTCACTTTTCTTCTAGGAGAGTGAACAAAACAGGATTGCTCTGCCACCTCCTTGCCCAGGCTGGCATGAAGGAAGCAGCGCAACCCCCTGCCCCCCTTTATATTTAGTTCTGCCACCTGCTTGTTCCCACCCAGTTGTGTCTTTAAACAAATCGGCTGGGCAGAATGTGCTTGGGGTGGAAGAGCACTTTGCTCTCGGTATGCCTTGTCCAGCCTGTTTGTTTGAAAATCTAGCCAGACAGGAACAAGCAGGTGGCAGAGCTAATGGTAAGAGGGCAGGGCAGGGCAGGGCACTCCAAGAGTGCTGTGCTCTCCTTGTCCACACAGCTGCTTTGAACAGCCTGGGGGAGCATGCTTGGAGGCCAGCCTGCTTTAAAGAAATGGCTGGACAGGCAAGGAGGAGCTGCACAAAAACAAGAACAACAACAAAGGGGGGGAGGCAGAAAATTAGGTTGCTACTTCAACTTGGGCCAGACCTGATGGTGTCAAGAATTGAAGGGTGGGAACAGAAAGATATACAGGGGCGGGGAAACCACACAGAAAAGGAGATGACAATTGGGACCTCAAAATAATCAGTTCATTGAGGTGTGCTTGGCGCTTTTTACAGCACAATCCTATGCATGTCTAAGGTAAAGGTATCCCCTGACAATTAAGTCCAGTCGTGTCCGACTCGAGGGTGTGGTGCTCATCCCCATTTCAAAGCCGAAGAGCCAGCGTTGTCCGAAGACGCCTCCGTGGTCATGTGGCCGGTGTGACTCTCCTTGCCGCAGCGCGTAGCATGCGGCTGGAACACGGAGCGCTGTTTACCTTCCCGCAAGCGGCACCTATTTATCTACTCGCATTAACATGCTTTGGAACTGCTAGGTTGGCAGGAGCTGGCCAAGCAACGAGAGCTCACCCCGTCGCGGATTCGAACTGCCGACCTTTCGATCGACAGCTCATGGTTCAGCAGTAATGGGCTTACTCCCAGGGAGGTGTGTATAGGATTGCAGTCTTAGTCACTACGCTAAGTCCTTCAAATCCAAGTTCAGAGACAATAGTGCAATATCTAGAACATGCAGAGCTAGCATTGTGGCTGCCCCACCTTTATATACATAAAGACTAGATGAGTTCTCCATCCTAAGAATGAAAGCAGATGCAGCCCCAAAGCTGAAATTGACGAGGAGCAAGGCAGAATACAGGGAAGCACCTCGCTAACTGTCCAGCTACTATATTAAGGCAAAGCTTGGAAATTTCCCTGTCTTGTGAATGGCAAGACAAACTGAGAAGCAGCTTCTCAGTACTATGTCTTGATAGGAGTCTATCTGAGCTCCCGTCTTTATCTGGTGCTGAGGCATTGTGCGTGTTGTTCCCCTGTTATATGTCATAGTATAGCAATGTGCTTAAGCACAACTTAAAGAAGGGGCTCAGAAAGCAGATGAAATTGACTAGTTTCAAACCCAAAAGTGCATGTGTGGTGTTTCTAACAGTTTAAATGTTATCTTGTGTAAGACTCATTGGGATGTTTAAATATTCACATTGTCGCGTCTTAGTAATTTAATTTCACGACTGACTGCGTATCTCATTCAATACAACTTTTGCATTACTATCAGTCGGCCTCCAGTTGATAAGAACAGACCACACTTGTTGAGTAGTTGGCACCACCAACCATATATTGCACTTTCAGTGCTGGGAATGTGTCCGTCTTTGGCTGAAAACGAAGCACTTCCGGGGGGGGGGGAAACCTTTGGATCCACCCTGCACGACAGATGAAGAACTGGCCGTTTGCTGACCTATGAACAGAATGGATTGGTTCAGACACTGTGACCAAGCCAGGTCATTGGGAACATGTTGCCGGCTCATCTGCTTCTTCCACCCGTTGCACTTCCCTCTTTCACTTCCTAGTTGATTTGCCTGCTTGGTTTGCCTGATTTGAATGTCATGGCAAACTATCATTACTGCAAGCCAGGAAGTGGAGGAGAGAATTAGTGTGAAGGGAGGAGGGGGGGGGGAATGCAAGCCCATAATACATTTCTGATGGCCAAGCTATGGTTTCGCCATGATGTCTGAAGCAGTCCACTGAGAAGGCTTTTGTCTGTAGAAACTTTTCTGTTAAAGAAGTCTTGCTCTTTTGTACTAGGTACAAAAATGAACTAGGTAGATTTTTCATCCGATCCAGCAAAGCACTTCTTATGTTCATGGTCAAATATATTCACTCTTTTATATTGTAAATTTAAACACACGCTGATACACTATGAGGATTTTAGTACAGCATAAAACAAAAACAGACCTTGGAAGACTGAATCCAGCTCTACTGAACCTATGATGGCTCAAGAATGTTTCCTCTGAGTTCACTCCTTGGACCAGGACGTGTCTTCAGTTGCGGAATCTGAGTTTACTGCAAGAGGCAGCGTTTCCTCTTCTTCCCTGGCAGAAAGGGGTAACGGACATCGTTCTTTTATAAAGAGAGTTCCTTGGAAAAATAGCAAGGAAGGAAGGGATGGGTTCCAGGATAGCATCACACTGAGATTCTGATAGCAGCAGAAGCACTCTTCACGATGAGCAGCTGGTGGTTCATTTCTCATACTCAGATGTAGCAATCTTCGTTTATGCCTTGGAGCTAGACTGCTGAACTGCATTTCTGCACAAAACTTCAACTGGTGCACAATTATAGTACTCTCCTTGTGCTCCTACTGGCCAACTCGTGTGGCTTTACAGCCTTCCAGTCCAATTGTATGTACTATGGTTCTATATTGCTTGACCAACAGCACAATCCTATGCATGTCTACTCAGAAATAAGTCTCATTAAAGTTGATGGGGCTTACACCCAGGAAAGTGTGTATAGGATTGCGGCTCAAGGTATCTTCTTAACAATACTGTTTGTATATCATTTAGAACATCAAGAATATACGAGAATGTGTTTTCAGTGGTAACTACAGAATTCTTCCTCTAGAATGGGTTCTCAACCCCTTCCCGGCCAAGTACCACCTCTGGTGCTACTCTCCAGCTGCATACCACTGGAAGTGACTGGCGATGACATCATTGCCAGTTACTTCTGGGTTTTCAGGTTTTTGGAGGCCAGAACATGCAGGTAGAAGGCTCTGGGCAGGTGGGAGGGCCCTTCTCAGCATACCTGAGAGGCTCAGACAAAGGCAGGAGCCTCTCGGGAGTGAAAATGCACCGCCGAAAGCGAGCTTCCGGTGGTCCGGCAGTCCAAGTACCACCAGCAGTCAGTGCCACAGGTTGAGAACCCCTGCTCTAGAAATTTGCCAAAACCCAGGCGTATTTCAAAAGTGTTGCAAGGCCTTTTTATTTAACCTGACTTTCAGGTGGCACTGGCTGAAATGGGTTTGGGGAAGGAGATGATGTGATTTTTATTTTGGAACTATAAGGAAACTGCCACTATATAAACTTATCCAAGCAATTTAATCCTGGAGCATTTAATAAGCCTCTGAATAATTATTTTTGCCACAGTCAGCTTTAAAAAATCAACTGGAGAGTCAAATCCAATATCACACTGACATGCTGTTTCTTAGAGCATTTCTTCATAAGTCAATTTTCCCTTATTCTTCCTTGAATCGTTTTAAAAAAGAGAGTATATAATTGCCTCAGCTTCTTCACAGATTTATCTGCTCCTCCTTTACAGTACCTAGCAGAAGGCATCCTCTATACAAGACACTCCAAACTAAAAGTTCTTGACCTAGGAAGTCTCATTACAATCCCATTGTGATTTGTTTTCTATTATTCCTTTTTAAGATGTTAGTTTTCATTTACATGAAACCATAGGTAAAGGTAAAGGTGACCCCTGACAATTAAGTCCAGTCGTGTCCGACTCTAGAGTGTGGTGCTCATCTCCATTTCAAAGCCGAAGAGCCAATGTTGTCCGAAGATGCCTCTGTGGTCATGTGGCCAGCATGACTCTCCTTGCCGCAGCGCGTAGCATGCAGCTGGAACACGGAGCGCTGTTTACCTTCCCCGCAAGCGGTACCTATTTATCTACTCTCATTAACATGCTTTGGAACTGCTAGGTTGGCAGGAGCTGGCCAAGCAATGAGAGCTCACCCCGTCGCGGATTCGAACTGCCGACCTTTTGATCGACAGCTCATGGTTCAGCGGTTTAACCCACTGCACCACCCGCTGGTATGGTATGAAACCATACCTTTTGGGAAACTCTGACATCCACTACTGACACCCACTACTATTCTATTTCATTTTAAACTAGCTAAACATTCAGTTTAATTACAGATTATGCTTCATTGCTGCCTGTTGAAAACAGCAAAATGCTGAGCGAGATGCATGAGATGCGTAAACATTACAAATACAACAACAGTTTTTGGATTGCTGGCACTACCAGAGACCTCTGGCTCCAGGGAGTTGGGATTCAAAACAATTTTTTATCTATATTGCAAGAAAAATAATCTTCAACCCGGGGGGGGGGGGGAAGGTAATAAAAATTCTGTTTATATTTGTTAAAATCAAACAAAACAATAAAGAACTAAAATTGCATAACGTTTCGTTCATACACTCTGAACATTGTCAAATGCAAACCTAACTGGCTGGAAAGATGGTCTCTATCTGGTCTCTATTTAACATGTTTCGTGGAGATTTTCATGACCGGATATAATTACCACAGTTTTGGGAAGTATGGGTTCCGCAGCCATGTAGACACAAATGAAGAAAATAAAAATCTTTAAACCGTAGTTGTGTGATGGATTTCTTTAATGCCAGTCACCACTGACACACAAATGTAAACTGTTCCAACCACAGACAAGATCTTCGTTTCTTAGCCGACGTTTCCCTCCTCACACGGAGCTTCTTCAAGGCAGACGCAGTGTAACCACTGCTGGATGTTTTTCTTTTCTTTTTTAATCATATATTTAATTTTTATTAATAAACTACAAAACAAAACAATAAAACAAAACAATACAACATACTACGAAAGGTTACAGCAAGCGCGAAGCAGTAAATCCTACTTATATACTATTATATATTTTCTACTTATAATATCTAACTAAGCCTATATCTCTAATATACTATTCATTAAATTCACACTTCATCACTCCTTCTCTCTCTCTCTCTCTCTCTCTCTCTCTCTCTCTGTTAAAGAATCTATAAGTGGTATCCAAATATTCATAAAAAGATTAACTAACTTTTCCTTTATCATCTAAAAATCTTAATTCCCCCTTCAAATATTTTAATACAGTGATGCCTCACAAGACAAATGCCTCGCACAACAAAAAACTCGCAAGACAAAAGCATTTTGCAAGTTTTTTGGTGACTCGCAAGACAAATTTTCTTGCAAAAACAATTTTGTCTTGTGGAACACTCAGCTCCTAAAGCCACAATCTATTCAAATGTTAAAGTATTCAAGAGGGTTAGCAGACTGCAAACAGTACAGCCCGAGGCCACACCGATTATCACCCGACAAATAGCTAACACCAGCAGAGATAAAGGCAAAGCAGAGAAAACTTCCCTTCCCTTCCAGAAACGGTGTGCATTACTAGAGCGGAGCTCTGGGAACTGTGAGTACTGTAAATACTTAAAAGTAAATAGCACGGCAGGGGAGGTGACTCGCAAGACAAAATTATTCGCAAGACAACATGACTCACGGAACGAATTAATTTTGTCTTGCGAGGCACCACTGTATATAAAACCACCCCATTTTTGTTTTTAATTTGTTTAAGATTGTTTGATTTGTTTAAGATTGTTAGGATTTGTTTAAAGAAGGCAACCATATTTTATTGATGTAAGATAATTCTTGCTGACAATTAAAGAGAAATTTAGGCTGTCGTTGGGCTATTGAGATTGCTTCAGGATTCAAGCGCTATCTGTTCCTTGATTCGCTGAATAAAGAACGGGTTCTTTGAAAGTCAATCTGGTGTCCTGTTGCTTTAACATGAGCAGCTACAGCTGATTTCTCTTCCTGGCCATTTTTAACAGCTCTCAAATGCTCTTGAACTCTGGTTGAGAGCTGTTAAAAATGGCCAGGAAGAGAAATCAGCTGTAGCTGCTCATGTTAAAGCAACAGGACACCAGATTGACTTTCAAAGAACCCGTTCTTTATTCAGCGAATCAAGAAACAGATAGCGCTTGAATCTTGAAGCGATCTCAATAGCCCAACGACAGCCTAAATTTCTCTTTAATCGTCAGCAAGAATTATCTTACATCAATAAAATATGGTTGCCTTCTTTAAACAAATCCTTCAAGCAGCGGAGCGAACAGGGAAAGCAAAGCATGAAGGAGAGGTCATCCCCAGTCATTGAGGAATTGACAGCTTCTGCATTCAATCAAGCCATCAGCTTGATTGATAGCTTCTGCATTCAATTAAGCAATCGGCCTCTAAAGCCTGCTTCTATTTAAACTGAGTGCATGCAAGACAAGGTTATGGACATCTTTCAGCCTGTGGCTGAGTCTCTTTTGCTTCTGAAGAAACCCCAACTGACTGGGGAGAAACGTCAAGCGGGAAGAATTAAAGACTTTCTATCGTTCTGTCAGCTTTGAATAATCCGTTTGCCCGCTCTGCATTGCCTTGCATCGCGGTAGGACTGAGGAATTTCAACTGACAACGTAAGATTAATCTTTACTTCTTCAATCTAAGAGCTGAAATTACATGGCTGGAAATCCCATGAATGTTGTCTCTTTGAATATAATAACAAGCCATGAAAACCTGCATGTATATCTTAGTTGAAAGTCTCTATATTTGTGTTTCGCAATTCTGAAGAGGGATCCATCAATGACATGAACAGCAGAAGTTCCCAAAGTATAACCCAAGGTCTTAACTCTGGTATTTCTTGTTATCCTTACAAGCCAACATGTTCTTTTGATTCAGGCTGAATACTACAGTACTTGTAACTTAGGCCTGGCATTTCTCATATCTAAACTATGTTCAGCATGCCTATGTAAACCACCTTGAGTCTATTGAGAAAGGCGGTATATAAATATCGTAATAAATAAATATGGTTGCCACACACGTCATGTTTTATTACTGTAACATGCTTTATTTGGGGCTGCCGTTGATGACCCTGTGGAAACTTTGCAAATGCTGCTGCGTGAGTGCTGACTGGCACAAAATGTGGTGAGCATATCGCACCTTTTCTTTGCATGTTGCACTGTTTGCTGGTCTCTGTTTCCGGGTGCGATTCAAGGAGCTGGCTTTGACATTTAAGGATGAGCTGGGGGGTCACAAAGGATCTGAAAGACTGTCTCTTCCCATAGGAAATTGTTCATTCACTGAGGACATGGCTAACAAAACCAACAGGCCCAGAAAGGAAGCCCCTCCCTGTTCACTTGACAACTTCCCAGGCAGGGTTATTTCCTCTCAAGGGCATTACCTCAACTTTACAATATCTGCAACAGAAAGTGGGTTTGGCACCTTGATATTAAGTATTTTCCTCCAGTTTTTTCCCTCTACACTTTGGATCTGGATTTCACACATGTTTCATTTTTATTCAAACAAACTACTCGTAGAGAAATTTTACATCAATTTCTGTGTGTAATTGATTTCACTGAAACGTTTTCCAAATAAAGGGTGCTAAATACCCCTTTTGAGTTCAGTTCACCATGCCAACAAAAGTTCGTATAGTCAGGGCGATGGTGTTCCCAGTAGCAATGTATGGTTGCGAGAGCTGGACCATAAGGAAGGCTGAGCGCTGAAGAATAGATGCTTTCGAACTGTGGTGCTGGAGAAGACTCCTGAGAGTCCCTTGGACTGCTAGGAGATCAAATCAGTCAATCCTAAATGAAATCAACCCTGACTGTTCCCTGAAAGGACAGGTACTAAGGCTGAAGCTCAAATATTTTGGCTACCTAATGCGAAGAGAGGACTCTCTGGAGAAGACTCTGATGCTGGGAAAGATTGAAGGCAAAAGGAGAAGGGGAAGGCAAAGGTTGAGATGGTTAGACAGCATCACCGATGCAACAAACATAAAAATGAGCGAACTCAGGAAGATAGTGGAGGACAGGAAGGCCTGGCGGGATATGGTTCATGGGATCATGAAGGGTCGGACACGACTTAACGACTGAACAACAATAACTCCTATAACAGCAAAAACATAATAAGCTGTACACCAAAACCAATCAGTTTAAATCCACAATGTAGCCAAATTTAAGTTTTAAGCAGGGAAACTAAGTCTCATTACATTGTAGGGATGCGCGGTGCAGGCATGGCAGGTGAGGCAACTCCGCCCCCTCATAGTTCACGGTAAAGCGCCGCAGCCTGACGGGGATTGTGCTGAGTGCTACCCATTATTCAAGTGCAAGTAGGTAGCATACATGCGCAATCCCTTGGTTAGGTTGCGGCGCTTTACCGTGAACCACGCAGGGGCGGGGTTGCCGTGCCTGCACCGCACGTCCTGGGCACGTTGTAGTAACATTGCCAACTTAGCATTCAGTTCCTTAGTAGATAACATTCGGAAAAAGGTATCGCATTCAATCAAAATAAAATGAGCACTCACCACAAAAATATACATCAGCTTTCTGATTTGCATTTAGTACAATGCATCAAATATTTACATGGATGTTTCAATTTACTTTTTCTTGCTTAAATGGAGGGAAAGGACATCAGCTGCTGTACTGTCCAGCTTCTGTTGGGAGAAGATATCACTCCCATATGAGGTCCCAATTCAAAGTACTAGTTACCTTTTAAAGCCATACACTGCCTGGCCTCGGCATACTGGACCGGTGGAACCTCCACCTGATCATTGTTTGGGAGAGAGGTAAAGAATTGTTTAAGGCTACAATCCTAAGCACACTTACTAGAAACTAAAACCCATTACTTCTGAGTAAACATGCTTAGGATAGTGGTGCACATGTCATCAATCTTTCTGCTATTGTGACATATCCGTCTGTTGCTTCGTGGTGTTAACTGTTCCTAGGGGAGTTCTCTGTGAGTAATATCATTGGTGTAGGAACTGTGTGCAGTTATTCTGGGCTCTGTGGGAATGGTGTTACTGACCTGGTTCAGACAAAAAACTAAACCATGTTTTGGAACCATAAGAATCACCCTTTGCAAGCCATAGGAGAACTGTAATTTATTCTAACTCTGGTTAAAACAAATTGAGATGAACACAGAGTTTGATATCCTGTTTTGTTAACTAAGTATAGTTCACTTTTCTTGCACACCAGAGAGGACATAGTGCTCAAGTATGAGGCTTGCTGAAGTTTAATGTTGTGTCCAAATGGGACGACTGTGTGTGTTATGCTTGGGATGATTTACAGCACAATTCTAAGCAATATCTACCCAGAAGTAAGTCCCAATGGGTCTTACTCCCAGGAAAGTGTGTATAGGAATGCAGCCTTGGTGTATGGTTCTGTAGCTGCTTACTAACAACACAATCCTATGCATGTCTACTCAGAAGTAAGTCCCATTGTGTTCAATGGGGCTTACTCCCAGGAAAGTGTGTATAGGATTGCAGCCTAAGCCTAGGCTTACCAGATCTCCAACCGGGACAGAGTGCTAGACCTTTAGGAAAAGGAATGTGGGCAGGTGTAGCTTGTTAATCCTTAGAGTACCATTGTGTTCAGTGGGGCTTGCTTCTGAGTAGACTGTAGACATGCCTAGGATTGTGCTCTATGGGTTTAACAAGCTCCACCTGCCCACATTCCTTCTAAAGGTCTAGCATTCTGTCCCGGTTGGAGATCTGGTAAGCCTGACCTAAGCCTACTAATCAGCTTGCATGGATGCAACTAGAGTTTTGGCAGCAGCCACCTTACCTAGACTGTAGGACTGAGCTGCCAACATTCTAAAACAACTGCTATAAACCCCACTTTTTTTGTTGCACATTATTCTTTTTAACTTCCCAGATTTTTGCGCCTGCTTCTTGCCTCCAAGAAGACCATACACCAAGGTGCAATATATGAACATTGATATAGCAGATACCTCCAGGCTTCGTTTCCGGCTTCTTCATCTGTTCCCACTTTCCTCTTGAATAGGATCTCAGCACTGGTGACATGCTCAGGTACCAGTAACGGTTTCAGATTCTGTGCCAGTAGTGGTCAGGGCAATAGATGAGCCGTGCACACTTCTGCATGCACACGTGCATACAGGTGGAATATTTAAGTGCCAGAACTGAGCAGTGTTTTCTCTTTGCTCTTATGACTCTCCCGATGTACCTACCTGGCAAAGAAGGTAAGGAAAGGAAATGAAGAGTTAAAAGTGAGTAGGAGTAAATAGTAGGCCAGGAAAGGCATGGTTAGCAGGGCTGGAACTATAGTGGGACAAGGAACAGCCTTTGCCATACAATCAATAAACAGCAAGCCGGTATAGACGACCACTTTACCACCCATCTGCACCTTCATAGCCTTTGACCGGATAATGCAGATGACCAAGCTACCCTGGTGTAACTAAACCTGGGTAGTTGGGAGGGGTATGGGCTCCATATGGGGGTTGAATATGGGAGACCTCTGCTTAATCGCGGAGCTCCGGAAGGCATTGGGCAAATCACTATACTGATTAGTAAGATTACCTCAAGATTGTTAGGGGGGAAAAAAGATTGGGAGATATATTGCCATAAAACCTGAGGATAGAGTCCTAAAGCTATCAAAATATCTCACAAATCGAGGGTTTGCTGGGTTCTTGCCAGGATAGCACTCTTGTATCCTGACCAGAATTGTGCTGACAAGTTTTACAGACCCACACTGGGCATGCTACAGCCCTCCTACTGCCCTGCTGTTCCTCTAAACAGAGTGCTGTATCATTGAACTCTGTCTGCCTGGGAACCTGCTGAGTTTCAACACAGCGTAGGGTTATGCTAAGATTAGAACTCCAGGACACATTCGAGTGTGAACCTCTGATCCTAGAAGCAAGGCTGGACAATTGGGGAATGGTGGCAAATGGGAGAAAGTAGGTCAGAACAAGAAAGGATACAGTGAGTTGAGTATAAGTGGGAAAAGAATGAGGAACAGCACTTGAGAAGGGATGAGAATGGGGTGTGTGGAAAGTGGGAACTCTTCACTTTAACAGAAACCACCACCCTTTCCTGTGTAATATGGTGATAGTTAGGATTGCACACATCTGCCATTCTGACCTCAGTCACCTGTACATCCACCGCAGCAGCTTGACTGAGATTGGATTAATCAGAGAGTTGAGACCTGGCCAGGAGGTAAGCATCACCCTGCTAAGTTGGGCATTGTTGGTTTTTCCGTTGTTCACCTGAACATGGCCAAGGCGGAGGTACAGGGGGCTGACCAAAAGTTTCTCACCTTTGAGCAACTTATCAAGCTAATAAGGTCAGGCCCAGAAATTGTCCTTAAAAGGAGCTGACCAGTTTCCGGCTCTGAACAAAGGTTACTTCTCCAGCTTTCTAGGGAAGTAAACCAGGAAACTGCAATTCTGCAAGTGCTGCTAGGCAGGGGAGTGTTGTCTAATCTGATGCATTAGGGATTTCGTTATTTTCAGTTTGTCTAACTCAAATTCTGTTTTTAATCAAATTCCAAGTGCCTGTTTTTACCATTACTCTTCTCCCTTTCTGTTCCTACCTTTTCTTACAGCCCAGTCCTAGCCTATGTTCTGCTCAGCGATCCAGCGATGCCGGCTCTGGCAATGCTAGATCCTGAGCAGAGTAGGTGGGGTTGGAGGTCTCCTTGAGGCAACTTTTGTTCCCTTACCCTGGGTAAAGCCCCAGCCTCCCAAATGGGCCTCCTCGGATCCATGCCAGCTATTGAGCTGGTGTACGGCCAGGAGGCCTGTGTTGGGAAAAACAGGCTTGGAAGGAGGATAGGATATGGCATGCACTGCTGCCCCCCTTCCAGGCCCCATCTGCCCACCCCCTCACCCTGAAACGCCCCCTAGAATGCCCACCCCTATGCCATGCAGCCCAGGGCTTCACACTTTCCGGATACGGCCTACAGGGGCCGGTGCAGGCCTCTACACCAGCCTAGGGCTGGTGCAACTGCTTTACGGCAGCTTTTGTGACAGTTCTGAGCCAGCGCAGAGGTCTTAAGCTGGCCTAATGGCCGGATAGGATTGTGCCCTTAATAAGCTTGTGTTATTGCTTTCAAGTTACTTGCCCAGTCTTTCTGTCCAGAGCAAAGAGCTCTCTCTCTCCTCCTTCCTGTTGGCCTCTCCGGGCTAGTCCGGTAGACTTCCGCTAATCTGGCACCTTCAGGACCTGGATGGTGCACGGTAATTGGATTTGCCTGACTATCAGGAGTGGTGTATGTGTACCTCCTATCACACATGCTCCCCTGGCCCTCTTCCTTCCGCTCTCAATGATCCCCCCAGATCTAGTGTCCCTGTTGCCATAGCGATGGGGTCGCTACTTGCATAAATCCAAGCCACCTGGATTGTCCCCGAGCAGCTTCCATAGCCTGGCTGCACCTGTGCAGAGGAAGCACTTCCAGCAAGATTTTGATGGCAGATTATCGGGAGTACCAGAGTATCAGGTGCTGGAACAGTTTTACTGTACTACACAGGGCAAGTGTGGGGCTAAGGATTTCGAGAGGGCAGTTCATTTGGCTTCCTAGATTGCTCCTATAGTGAGCAGCTTCCACGACAAGGGAACCCTGGTCTTTTGTGTGTACCCATGCAGGAGGTGGAGTGAAAAGGGGCACCTCAATTTTATCCCAGATTAGCGGGACTGCTCCTTTTCAGTGAATTGACCAAGGTTTCTTAATTAAAAGGTTCACTGCAAGGTGCGGAAAGGTTAGGTTCACAGGGTGTGCACACCTCACTTTTCCCACACATCTGCCCATGGGGCCACACTGGACCATCAAAGGGTATTATCCCACTGCTCCTGCCATAGTCTCAATCCAGACTTTCCCCATCTGTTGTTTGCCAGGGGGAGGGGAAGCTCCCATTGGCAAACAGCTGCATGGGAGCTCCCAATCCAGATTGGGACAGGGCAAGCCCTCTCTTGCATTTGCAAGAGGTATAGCCCTGCTACAAGTTTACCACAGTGAGAATTGTGTCCAAGTAAGCACTGCTGTATGTCCGGGCCAGCCCGTACCTACACCTGGCTTAGCCGGGAGTGCCTCCGTGCCCTATGCTGCAGGGGCCCTTCTCGTCGCCCCCAACGAGGCAGCCGGAACGTGCCTCCAAGAGACGGGGACTGGGGGCAGGGTGAGGTTAACGAAGGGGGTGACTGGAAATCCACTAGTCTCTCGGGCTCGCCGCAGGAGTCTAGGGGACACGCCCTTGCGGGGGCAAGTCCCCCCAGGGAGAGCGTGGGAAAGACCCAACAGAAGGGAAATAGGATCTGGGAAGCCAGGAGCGAGATCTAGGTCTACTTGGGAGGAGGGGCCTGGGTCTACTCAGAGGGAGGCAGGAGGAGACAGGGCGGGACCAAGAAGGGGAAGGGCGGGGTAAGAAGGCATCCAGGCCTATAAAGGCAGAAACGGCCAATGATGAAGAGAGGCTGGAGGTAGGCTCTTATCTCCCCTTAGGTTTCAGCCCAGGACCTCTTGTAAGACCTGACAAGGGGGAGGAAGAGGGTGAATACAACCCCTTCCCCTGAGGAATTCTGAGGCCTACTCAGCAGCAGACTCTCTGCAAGTCAGGTAAGGATCTCCCATCCCTTCGCTGGGCTGGCGAGCGATCCTTCACCCTCAACCCTTGGAGCTGGTCTTGCCCTGGCCACACACACCCCTTCCCAACTCACCAGGACGCCGACCCCAACACTGTACATAACCATGACTGACAAAGGGCTCTTTTATTTTTATTTTTTTGAGGCAATACTTTGTTATAACAACATATTACTGTCAGAAGTGAATGCATTTCTTTCTTTTAAAAATAATCTTCCCTTGAGATTGTCACAGAGGAAACAGGATATGTGTTCAGAAAATCATGTACAGAAAATCATGTACAATCTCATTCTTTCCATCAGGCATCGCAGCAGCAGCAGCAGCATCCAAATTAATATAGCTTATATAATGCTCAGTTAACGAGAGAACTTGATATGAAAATGCTATAAAAGAGTTCTTTGACAAAAAAGGAGGCTCATCAGGGTGCCCATCTGCAGATAGGCAGGCAAAACATGTAGCAATGCTGCCTCCACCTGCCCCCCATATCGACTCTGGGGAGTCCAGCCATAGACCCTTAGACAGTGCCCAATTTGACTGGACTCTGGATGCTGACCTGGTGAGGAAGCAATAGGGAGAAAATGCTAAAGGAAGCGTCTGGTGTAGTCAGATTGTACCTTTTCCTGACAGATTGAGCGTGTGGATATATTTTGTTTACATGACTATAATGCATGCATATATAGCCCCAAAGCATCTGAAGTGCTATTGAATAGAATTGACTTGTCTGGTCAGCAAGAAAAAGCTGATTGCTTATCCTGTTGCTGGGTTAAAAATATTGTTAGTATTATCGTTAGAATCCTAGTGGCAAAAGAATGAGTAGAATACATTTTGTTCTCAGGCAAGTAGCGTATATTGATTTTTTTCTTCTTCTCAAGACTGCTTTACGGCTATGATGTTGAATGAAGAGCCTGCAATATAGAAAGACATAAGCCGCATGTCACATAAATAGTTCAGGGAGACGGGTTTGCATCGTGGACGGGTTTGCATCGATACAGACACACATCCGGGTACTTGTAGTACTGTTGAAAGAACTAGCCCAAAAAACAGACGTTGCTGAGAACACTTCAGATAAAACACAGGGAAAAAGGAAAAGGGAAAAATACCACTTTTCATCTTCACTGGCAAATTCTCCCCTCTTCCAAGGTAACTGCTGTTCTCCCCATAATATCAGTTTACTAGAAAGATTTTGCAAGGAGGCAACTCACTGTGAAGTTTGTATTTGTCTGTGTGATTACTGACACTCTGAGAAGGTCCTTGGGACCTTTCACTCTGAGAACTTGGAAATGGTAGGGATGTGATAATTTAGTGAAAGATAGCCCGGCTACTGTGTTATCCAAGCTTTGGTAACTGCTTGGTTAGACTTCCACAATGCATTGTACATGGAGCTGCCTTTGAAGGCTGTTGAAGCTGCCGTTTGTACAAAATACAGTTGCAAGGCTCCTAGCTAGGCCTGGACAATGAGATCCTGGACAATGAGATCCTATCTTGTCAGGGCTTAAAGAGTCCTTTTGTTGTTGTTTGTTCATTCTTTTGCTTCTGACTCTTCGTGACTTCATGGAACAGCCCACGCCAAAGCTTTCTGTCGACCGTCGCCACCCCCAGCTCACCCAAGGTCGAGTCCGTCACCATCCATCCATCTTGCCCTTGGTTGTCCCCCTTTCCTTTTGCCTTCCACTTTCCCTAGCATCAGCATCTTCTCCAGGGTATCCTGTCTTCTCATTATGTGGCCGAAGTACTGTACTTCAGTTTTGCCTTTAATATCACTCCTTCAAGTGAGCAGTCTCGCTTTATTTCCTGGAGTATGGACTGGTTTGATCTTCTTGCAGTCCAAGGAACTCTCAGAATTTTCCTCCCAACACCACAGTTCAAAAGCATCTATCTTCCTTCGCTCAGCCTTCCTTATGGTCCAACTTTCACAGCCATATATTATTATGGGGAATACCATTGCTTTAACTATACGGACCTTTGTTGTCAGTGTGATGTGTCTGCTCCTAATTATTTTATCCAGATTTGTCATTGCTCTCCTCCCAAGAAGTAAAAGTCTTCTGATTTCCTGGCTGCAGTCAGCATCTGCAGTAAAGAGTCCTACTGGCTCCCAGTCCATTTCTGAGTACAATTCCAAGTGCTGTTGGTGCTTACCATTAAAACCCTATGTGGTTCGGGATCTGGTTACTTGAACGAACTCCATATCCCACTTCTTCACTATGTCATCAAAGGCTTTGCTGTCCAAGATGAGGAGGGTGGCAATAGGAGAAATGGGGAGAGGATATTCATAATCCCCCATTTGTGAAGTATCCTGCCCTGTGAGGTTTGGCTGGAGCCTATGCTAATGTCTTTTCAGCACCAGGCAATTGCTGTACCTTTTTATTCTCCTATGTTTCTAACATCAGGCTATTTTTAACATTTTAAATGTATACACTGAGTATTTTTAGCTGTTTATAGTATTTTGGGTTTGTTTTGTTTTGTATGTTTGGAGTTGTAAACTGTCTGGATACATACTGTCTTCAATGAAATGTACCCTGTTTCCCTGAAAATAAGACCTCCCCTGAAAGTAAGATCTGCCGTCATTTTTTCGGAGAAACACGGTATGTCAAATAAATTGGATGAGACAGTGTTATAAAGGTTGTTGTAACTGTCCTAACTGTTAAGAAGTCTGGGTTTCTTTTTTATGAGTCAGTGAACTGACTCTTAGGGTTACTTTCACAAAAGCAGGGCTGTGTGCACCCCTCATACTTCCACACATGTTCCTTGTAGCAACAGCCAGTCATTGCTTTTACACTTGGTATCTCATGCAGAATTTCAATTTCCTTCCACACTGTGATACATAAAGCATGGTTTTGGGACACAGTAGACTGATCTTTCCCTTCTCCCCCCCCCCCCATTTCTGTTGTATCTGGGCATCCACATATTTCCTCTCTTCCCCCCCCCTCCCCCGACAGATAGTATTGCTAAACATCTGTGCTTTTGGTCATTGTGCTTTTTAATCTCACTGTTAAAAAGTATATCAAATATTTCTGAAATGTTCCTGCTAATAGGTGAATCTATTTTTAGGCACAGGGAAAATATAGGATGACAACAAATGGAAGACATGCATTCATTTTCTTTCACTCATATACGCTCATGAGTGAGCAAAGTCTTACAATCTTGGACTATACTCCCCATCTGGAAATGAAAGTTTACAGCAAACCATGCTGTGTTCCAGCAGAAAACTCACTAACCCAGACACAACTTGGCATATCAGTGGATCCAGGTTCAAATCCCTGCTCAGCTACGAAGCTTCCTGGGTGACCTTGGACCAGTCACTATATCTCAGCCTCACCTACCTCACAGGATTGTTGTGAAGACAAAAGGAGGGAAGGAACCATATACACCAGGCTGAGCTCCTTGGAGGAAGGACAGTATAAAAATGTGAAAATAAATAGAAGGAAAAGAGGAAAGGAAAAGAAAATGCACATCATATAAATGAATGTCACAATAGGTTATGAAACCAAAATGGAGTTTCCTGATTAATCTGATTATATATCCTGATTAAAAATATCCAAAGCACAGCAATATATTGGCCCCAAAAAGCAGACCTGCTGGTAAACACGGACCAAGTGCACACAGAGTCTGGATGTGTTCCTATATTTATTATTCCACCATGTAACAGGTTAACTGCGCACAGTTGAAAAACATCTGGCATGCTGGGAAGCTGTGCATTATGGTCTGATATGGTAATTTCAATGTTTTTGAATGTTTCCTAATTGTCACATATGTTTAAATAGGTTGAATAAATCTATTTTGCATCTTCCACTGCCAAGTTCTACTTTCCCCCTTATTTGTAATGCCCTGATCCCTCTGGCTTCTCAGGTGTCCTAGATTCTTTGCAGGTAGCTAGGGCCTGAATTCCTAATGCTTTTACAAGCAGAAAATAAATTGCAACCTACTTTCATTATGGCAAAAAACAAAACTGTTTTTAAAGAAACACACACTCCTACCTTTTCGTTTTGAATAGCCTTCAAGAAATTGTGTGTTCCTGATAATCTACTAAATAAGAGCTTGGGGGAAAAAAATCCTAAAAGTGTCTCATGACTGCTTATTTAAAAAACATTTTTTTTAAATAGACAGAGCTTCATTAGCGCACCGTCCCAGGAGGCCCTTGCCTAACTAAAAACCCTGGCACAGTGTATAGTCTAAATTGAATCATATTTGTAAGTGTAATATTCCTTCCCTTTCAGTTTTAGACCTTAAAAATATATGAAGATGACGATGAGCTGGGTTTAACATCATGCCCTGGCTAGAAAATGTCTAATTTTTCTTTATTTTTATTGTCTTTGACATCCAACCTGCAGAAGAGCGCCATGTAACTGTATTTTGAATACTGGTTTCTCCTAATAAAAAGGGTTGCATCAACAAGTCTGTGATTTTAATTCATAAAAATGTTCTGTTTAAGAGCTGGATTTATGGAGCACTTCTCTATGATAACTGCTGAATAAAAATGCATTCATGTCATAACAACGTTTATAGACGCCTTTGTGAATAATTGCAATCTATTCTGGGCACTGTAGGTACCTATGCCTAGAAGACAGATTCTAGCAAAGCTACAGCAGTTCAATCAAGCCAGGCTTAGATGCAGCACAACACAGTGTGATGGAGATGCTGTCAGAGGACCGAGGTGAAGAATACGTGGTACTGTACTAAAGCATTATTTCTCAGGGTCCAGCACAAACGTGTTACACAGGCTCTCCTCCCCCACTAAAGGCCTTGCCTGCTTTGAAAAACTGGAGGATTGATTGGTGTCTTTTTAGCTTCTTTCAGTTCCCTTTGTTTTAAGCTCCTTATGCTTCCTGCTGCTGCTTGATTTGTATTTATAGCTAGGTGTGGCAGCATGCCATGCTTGTATATTAATTATACACAAATGGCAAATGCCCTCTAGCCACTGTCCCAATGGGAACTAGTGTCAGTTTTTTTTTCTATGCACTCTGCATTCCAGAGAACTAACTCGTTGATTGACATACCTTCTGGGACCTCTAACCTATCAGCAGTGCTGGTTCCCTTCCACTTTCTCTCTCTCTGGGGGTGAGGGGTGGGGGAATTCAATGAACCGGTTTGGTTCAGGCAATTCTATCCAGCAGCCTCATCCACCTTGCATTTAATAGTGAGGGGTGCACACATGAGTATGCAGAGTGGGGCTCCATGCTGGTGCAAGTGGGACATGCACCCCACTCATAAGAAGAGCCCTGCTGGATCAGGCCAAAAGCCTATCTAGTCCAGCTTCCTGTATCACACAGTGGCCCCACCAGATGCCTCAGGGAGCAGATAGCCAACAAGATAACCTGTTTCCTGCTCACTATTAATCATGCAGTAGGTAGGATTAATGGACAGCATCATCTGAATCAGTCCAATGTATCTGATTCAAGGAGGTGATTTCATACCTCCTAATAGGATGCCACATCCTGTTGGTTCCTCCTGCCTTTGTGTAGGAAGTATTTGCGGGAATTAAGGAACTCTGGGGCTTGTAGTTTTTGATAGAACTTGCTACATAGGGTGCTTTAAGAAGTACAAGTCTTATAAGCACCATCTTTGTTCTAGAGGGCTGTGTGCACCCCTCACTATTAAATGGGCCAGTACTCAGTGGTACAATGTTGCTTGTTCTGCTTTAAGACTGGTATCAGTTCCCTATACTGTGTAGGGGAGGGTTGTGGGCACAAACCACTTTCCACCCAGTCTGGTGTGCTGTTGCCTGGTTGTATCTAGGGGTTGATTTGCCCAAACTGCTCCCATGCATTTAGGCAATGATGTGACAGCACAAGGGATGGTGGAGAAAACTTGTGCAACCATGCTCCCCCACACATTTTGAGACCGCTGCCAGGCAAATTCATACCATATGAATTGACCTACAGCTTCAACCTGATGCCTGCAAATCCACAAGATCAGGGAGATAAATCTACATCAATCCTCAAGCATGACTGGTAATTTGGCCTCCATCTTTTCCTCATGGTAATTGGCTTGCAGTCCAGGCTGGGCCACCTTTTTCTGCTCTGCCCATGACAGACCCTGTATATACACTGATCCCAAAGCACTTCTGTGATAGTTGCATGTGCAAGCACAGGTTGCAGCCTCTATCAATCCGCACCCACTTTCAGCCCATCACATTCTGAAATTGTGTTTAACTAGGACAGTAGATTACTCTCACCACCTAAGGCGAGGGAAAACCAAGTAGGTGGCCTTGGGAAAATCTTCCTCACAGAAAAACGAGCCCCAGAATCCTTCAGGGATCTCATTAAAAGATGGACAGTAGCAAGGCCTGACAGTCTGGGAGGAACCAACTCCCACCTCCTGGGTAAACTGAGTCCAAGCAAGTTAAAATACTAATGGTAAGAGAGTTTATTAGAAGAATCCAAAACAACATGGTATAACATTAAAAGGTTAAAATAAGGTACTTGAGAAACTGCAGAAAGGCAAAAGAAGGTTTAGGTAAATGGGCGAGGGAAATAGTTGAAAGGGATGCTGAAAATAAAACAAAACACTAACACAGGAGTGGCCAACCTTCCACCATTAGGGCGTTCTGTGGAAGACAGAATCTTGGCAGCTGCAAGTGCTGGAGGTGCTGCTAAAGCAGCTGCACCTGCTGAAATGGCCTCACCTTACAACCATTAAAGGGTCAGGCAGGGATGTGGATCAAGTTTCTGACTCCAAGTCTGAAGTCAAGTCCCAAGTCTTTGCCCTCAAGTCTCGAGTCTTTGCTGCAAGTTGTGAGTCACTATCTATTTAATGGGGGAAATGGGTTTAAACCTGAATAAAATTTGACTTGTCGTAAAAGTATTCACCTATGGTTAATGCAAATAATAATAATAATAATGATGGATTTGCTAATTTAGTTTACAATTTTTGTTCTGTATATCTCCTGAGATCTCCTTATTGTAAGTGGATGCTCTTCGTTTGCAGCATGTTATGGAAAAAATGCTTGAAAAACAGCTGTTTGAGAAATGTTGTGGTTGAAAGTAGTATGACTGATGTGCTGCGTGGAAATTCTGGTTACTAAAAATAAAAAGGAAAAAACCAAAAGCACCATAACTGGTGCATGTTGATTGAAGTATCGATGTTATATTTATTGCATGCTGTTGACCAACATCCTGATCTTAAACTGTAGATCAGCTGTGACAGGATATAGAGTGGCATATAGATACAATACTCTTCAAAACATGGATGTTCTGTTCACAAATTGGAATTCCATTTTAAAAGGATACTACCAAATTTTAAGCCCCAGATGTTCCACTGATGTAATTGATTCTACGGCTGCAATGCCTCACTGATGGAACACAAGTTCCAAGTATTTGGTTCTGCACAAGTGATACCTTTCATATCATGGGGTGACTTTTAATTGCTGGTTTTCCTCTCATTTTTTTATAGTGAGATGGCAGTGTTTTGGTATTACGGGAGCAATAGAAAGATGCAGGGAAATCAGCAATTAAGGCTTCCACATGCAAACAGAAATTGACACTGGGGTAATTGAGAGCGGCTACTTAAGGGGCAATTCATCACCAAGGAATCAACAGGAAGCAATCAACTGGGCTGAACACACAACATTTTCAATCAATTACACAGGAGCCCTGAAAAGTTTTAAATAAGGCTTTGCCTATCTGCACTAGGCACCCTGATAGTGCATGTCCATTTTTATTACCAGAAAAGTGCTACAAATCATGTTTCAAAACGCACAGGATAACACAGAAAACACAGGACTGCAGCAATTTAACAACACCTTCATGTGGATGCTCTGCAAAAACTGTCTGAACAATGAACGGCAATTCCAGAGGAAAAGGCTAGTGTGACTCCAATGTAAGCTGGATCACTTGACAGCAGTTTAACACCAACATGTTGCTACTAAAATGTAGCAGAATTGCAATAGACGTAGTGCGCCGTGCAACAGTCATCCTGAGAATAAATTGGAACCAAATGTTTCTGGGGGGGAAATGTTAAACTATTTGAACTTCAGTTTTCAGTAGACAGCAGCATCTTACATTGCTATCACCGGGATAAAAACAAGAAGTTGTCATTATCATTAAGGAAGTTCAAAGTTCTAAGCTGAAATGGATAATATTCTTGTAATAGCCCATACAATATTGTATTGATTAAGAAGCAGAGTATTTGGCGTTCTTGCTTATCCTTGGCAGGGGAAAAAATAAATTGATTTATAAAGAATATGAGTTACAAAATTAAAATCTTGAAATGGAACGATCATTTTGGCATAATTACAGCCATGCCAATTCCCTAGATTTGTTGACAATCAAAGAAATGTAGGCCTTCGTGAAACGTAGGCATCCTCCAGAGCACCATTGTTCAGGGGTCGCGTTGGCCTGTGTACAGGATCTCTGAAGTTCACTCTGCGGTGTCACTGACAGTGATTTGCATTAAATACAGTTGGCCTGATCCAGTAAGGGCAGGAGTTTTGGCTCAGTGGTAGAGCTGCCGCCTTGTAATGCCTGAAGAGATCTGAGGACGCCAGCTGGAGACAACTGGACGTATCCGAGAGCTGTCAACACGCCTCTGACGATCTGCAGAAGCCCTCGGTGAGAGCGAGGAAAAGCTGCCAGCTGCACTCTGAGTGGGAGTCAGAGTTGCCGTCAGCCAAGCGTGGGAGGCGAAAGTCAGAGATAAGCCGGACCATGAAGGAAACCATCTGGAATGAAGACATTCTATGAAAGATTAGAACTTTGTACAGGTGCCTGTGTGCCTGCCTAAAACCCTTGAATTAAAGTCAGAGGAGAAAGCCAATGACCAAGAAAGGCGGAATATAAATACAGTACTGGTTGTTGTTGTGGTGGTGGTTGTTAAGGGAAGCTTACAATTGCGGCAGGCTATTCAGGCACAATAATTTGAATGTGGATCAGATATGTACTGCACTTCAGCCGACATCTGGATCCAGATAAGATCCTCATCTTCATTGCAGTGTAGATGGGAATGTCCACATGTATGCATTCTCATCCCTACTAGACGTGTTGTAATACCTAATGCAGCATGACTACAGCTGCTTTGGAGCCCTTGCCTGTTACTGATAACTTGAAAAGACTGAAATAGTTCAATATCAAGAGACCGAGAATTAATTGCCACCTTTATAACAAATTCACTGTCTGTAGTAATTATCATTCTATAAATGTTTGGAGCACATTAACAAAGCACTTTTGGCTTACCTAACATTTCTTTTTTTTTTTATTACATGCTGCAATGGGTTAATGACTGTGCATTTGGATTTTTCCTAAAGTGAACACTTGCATGCATATGCCCACACACAGCAGAGGAAACAAATCGTACAATGCTACCTTTATGTGAAGAGTGGGGGTAAACAATTTGCTGTAAGACTCTTGTAAATATTTTTATGGCACAGCAGACTTAGGAATGAGTAATTTTCTCCAAAATAAGTTTTAGTAACTTGTACACAGGTGTTTCCATAGCAGCAACATTTTCATCAGTGCTGACTAGGCCAAAACTGTGCCAATAAAATTGCCCATCAATAGCCTAATGTTGAGATCTGTGCCATCTACAAAATTTAAAAGCTATGAGAAATTTGAACAAATGTGTACTTCTAGCCAGATTCCGGTGGACAACAATCATAATTTTGGATCCATCTTATCATTAAAGAGGCTAAACCACTATGCCAGTATCAGTACCAGCCAAACTGCAAACTAATTATAAGCTAGTCTCACTGCAAGCCAAACTGCCTAATATGTAGTAATTGAAGAGGTGTGGAAAAGGATACCCTAAAGAGAGCGTGCAGCAATGAGCCAATCGTAAAGAAAGGAAGCTTTAAAAAAAAACACAGAACGAGTTTGAAATAAGACACTTGTGAGTTTAGAAATACAGTATTTGGCCTTGGAAGAGTCTTGGCTTACAGTTTATATGAAGTTTCAGTGTCTTCAATCAAGGAAGACTAAGGTCCCTGCGAAGAAACAAGGTTCAGAGATAACTTTTCCTGGGGTCTACTCTGGTTACTCAAGGGAAGGGGACATTCGTCCCCTTCCCCCGGTGTAGCGCGGGGAGGCCCCAATGGACCTCTTCGGATTTCTGCCAGCTATTTAGCTGGCACAAGTCTGAGGAGGCCCTGTAATGGCGGATCCAGCCCAGGAAGGAGACGGGATCTGCCAACCCCCAGGCTCCCTCGCCGCCCAGACCGCCCTCGTGCCCGCCGGGGGATCGCTTACCTTGGCCTTGTTGCCAGGAAGAAAAGGCAGAGGTCATGAAGTTAAGGAGAGAAATTTGTGGTGGGAAATTAGTGAAGAAGTTTGGGGAGTGAACTTCAGGAAGCCTTTTCATGACCCACTTCTGAATGAAAAGCCAGGAGCTGACTATTTGGTGGTGTCTTTGAATGATGATTCAGCAAGAGTGAGAGTGTCTTTTGGTAGGAGGATCTGAAGGAAGAATTCTGAAAGTCCTCATCCTGCCTGAAGTGTGGAGCCAGCCTGCTTTCCAGAGAAGCCCTCCAGAGTGAGTATGACTGGGGTGGAGTTAGGAAGGGATAACTGACTACCTAAGGGCGCAATCCAAACCTACATAGGCCGCCGTTGTAACCAGCAGCCCAGCGAAAACGAGAGGCCCCAGAATGGAAAGGGGATTCAAATCCCCTTTGAATTCCCCTTTTGGAGGGGATTTGAATCCCCTTTCCATTCTGGGGCCTCCCGTTTTCGCTGGGCCGCTAGTTACAACGGTGGCCTAAGTAGGTTTGGATTGCGCCCTAAATCACTTAGCAGAGTCTACATCCAAGACCGGCGGAGCACATGCTCCGCTGGTCTAAGGTGTTGTAAATGTGCCGCAAAGCACATTTGTGGCACCCTGGGAGTAAGATCCTGATATCATTGCCTACAAAGGTGAGGGAGCCATCCAATACAATTAGGGCCTAGTCAGAAATGGCTCTGGCATTATAGAATTTTCTTCCTTTTGGAGATGCTTCTGTCCCTCACTTTATACTCTGTCAGGTGCCAAGCTGACTTGACTCTTTTGAAAGGCTTTTGGTTGAGACTGGGTGGTTTCTGTTGCCTTTGGTTGTGCGGTTTTCTGGATGAAATGGAACTGGACCACCACAACTGCTATTCCCTGCAATGTGTGTTCAAGGACATGGTGGAAATATAAAGGGTATATGTACTGCTCAGCCGTTTCATGGTAGTTATTTTGAGATGGCAATTACTTCTCTGGCTAGTAATTATGAATCAGCTAATTTTTAACAGGCTTTGATTCACTCAAACAATGAAGAAATTTTGCCCGGTCATCTCATCCCTGCCCTGGAATTTTTGCGATTTAAAGGCAGGCATGTAAAAGCATCCGGAGGTGTGAGGACACCTAGAAATCTCAAAGCCGTGTTTGCATGTTGGTCTAGTGACATCAGTAGAACCTATGAACAAAAACGTGTTGGCCTCTATCGTTTCCTGCAATATGCAAAAGGAAGTCAAGTCAGCAAGGGTGGTGGTTGAACCATTAGATGACCAGGGAGTGAAATGGGTGCTTAAGGAGAATAGGGAAATTGCAGATAATGGTTTTATTTTATTTTGCATCTCTTTTCACGGTAAATGATGTGGGGCAGATACTGGTGACTGAACTGGTATAACAATAATTTTGAGGAGGGAGTCTGATGAACTGAGTCAAATGGAGGTGATGAGATTATGATCAGGGGCTTATCAAGAACTTAATAAATTGAGGTAGCCCAACATATATACCGTTGTGGGGGAATATCAATTATAAGCAGTTAAGAATATGATATTCCTCTGTTCAAGTATATATGTTTGAATTCTGGGATAGTGCCTTAGGGAAATGGGGGGGGGGGTGTTCTTACCTAGTTTCACTTTCCTTCTTGTTGGTAGTCTTCCCAAGCAGAAGCCAGGAGTCTAGTAAGGATTTCAACTTTCTTACAGTGTGAACACTTGGAACAATGACAGGATTTACTGTATAGAAGTTTACGCAAGTGTTTGATCCCCGAAAGTTGATGCTGAACTGTTTCTTCTGTAACTTTCCAATATTCAATGAATTTGACAATTTGGGATTCTTTACCATTGTTTTCAAGCTTTCCTCAACACACTGACATCTCAACAAGAGAGCCAGGATTTTGTAGTGGTTCTGGCGTTAGACCTGGAAGATCCAGGTTTAAATGTATATTCAGCCATGAAGTTTCCTGGATTACCTTGGGCCAGCCACTATCTCAGCCAAACCTATCTCACTGGGTTGTTATGAGGACAAAAGGAGGGAAGGAACCATGTACATCACATTGAGTTCCTTGGAGAAAGGGTGGTATAAAATGTGGGAAATAAAATATGTAAGTAAACAATGCAATTGAATATAGAACTACTTTGATTTCTCAAAGACCTCAGCAGAGGACATTCACCACTCTGTGAAAGAAGAAACAAGATTTGCATTCTGATTTGCTCTCTTGAGTGTGCCTGTGAAGTTGATCTGGAGCGAGATTTATTGTTGCATTTAGGAAGAGGTTGAACAAGAGAATCATAGAATGCTAAAGAAGCAGTGGAATGGATGACACTTCCATGTCAATGTGCCTCTGGTTATGTTGATGCCCCTGGTGGGGAAAAGAGAATAAGAAATCAATAGAAGGGCTGCTATATCTCAGTGGTAGAGTACCTGCTTTGTATACAGAAGGTCCCAGATTCAATTCCAGGAATCTTCAAGTAGGGCTGGGAAATACCTCTCTCTGAAATGCTGGAAAATTACTGACAGTCAACGTTGCAAATACAGTACTGTACTTTTGTTGTTCAGTCGTTAAGTCGTGTCCGACCCTTCGTGATCCCATGAACCATATCCCGCCAGGCCTTCCTGTCCTCCACTATCTTCCTGAGCTCGCTCATTTTCATGTTTGTTGCATCGGTGATGCTGTCTAACCATCTCATCCTTGGCCTTCCCCTTCTCCTTTTGCCTTCAATCTTTCCCAGCATCAGAGTCTTCTCCAGAGAGTCCTCTCTTCGCATTAGGTGGCCAAAATATTTGAGTTTCAGCCTTAGTACCTGTCCTTCCAGGGAACAGTCAGGCTTGATTTCATTTAGAATTGACTGATTTGATCTCCTAGCAGTCCAAGGGACTCTCAGGAGTCTTCTCCAGCACCACAGTTCAAAAGCATCTATTCTTCGGCGCTCAGCCTTCCTTATGGTCCAACTCTCGCAACCATACATTGCTACTGGGAACACCATCGCCCTGACTATACGAACTTTTGTTGGCATGGTGATATCTCTGCTTTTTATTATGCTGTCTAAGTTTGCCATAGCTTTCCTTCCAAGGAGTAAGCGTCTTTTAATTTCATGGCTGCTGTCTCCGTCTGCAGTGATCTTGGAACCCAGAAAAGTAAAATCTGTTACTGCTTCCATTTCTGCCCCTTCTATTTGCCAGGAATTGATGGGACCTGATGCCATGATCTTGGTTTTATTAATGTTGAGTTTCAAGCCAACTTTTGCACTCTCCTCTTTCACTCTCATCAAGAGGCTCCTTAGTTCTTCTTCACTTTCTGCCATTAGGGTGGTATCGTCTGCATATCTGAGGTTGTTGATATTTCTCCCGGCAATCTTGATTCCGGCTTGTGATTCATTCAGCCCTGCATTTCTCATAATGTACTCTGCATATAAGTTAAATAAGCAGGGTGACAATATACAGCCTTGCCGTACTCCCTTCCCAATTTTGAACCAATCAGTTGTTCCATGGCCGGTTCGAACTGTTGCTTCTTGACCCGCATACAGGTTTCTCAGGAGACAGGTAAGGTGGTCTGGTACCCCCATCTCTTTAAGAATTTGCCACAGTTTGTTGTGATCCACACAATCAAAGGCTTTTGCGTAGTCAATGAAGCAGAAGTAGGTGTTTTTTTGGAACTCTCGTGCTTTCTCCATGATCCACCGCATGTTGGCAATTTGATCTCTAGTTCCTCTGCCTCTTCGAAACCCAGCTTGTACGTCCGGTAGTTCTCGGTCCACGTACTGCTGAAGCCTAGCTTGTAGGATTTTGAGCATAACCTTGCTAGCATGTGAAATGAGTGCAATTGTACGGTAGTTTGAACACTCTTTGGCACTGCCCTTCTTTGGAATTGGAACGTAAACTGACCTTTTCCAATCCTTTGGCCACTGCTTAGTTTTCCAAATTTGTTGGCATATTGAGTGCAGCACTTTCACAGCATCATCATTTAGGATTTTAAGTAGCTCAGCTGGGATATTATCATCTCCACTAGCTTTGTTGTTAGTAATGCTACCTAAGGCCCACTTGACTTCACTCTCTAGGATGTCCGGCTCTGGGTCAGTGACCACACCAGCGTGGTCATCAGGAACATTAAGATCTTTCTTGTATAGTTCTTCTGTGTATTCTTGCCATCTCTTCTTAATCTCTTCTGCTTCTGTTAGGTCCTTGCCTTTTTTGTCCTTTATCATGCCCATCTTTGCACAAAACGTTCCCTTGATATCTCCAATTTTCTTGAAGAGATCTCTAGTCCTCCCCATTCTGTTGTTTTCCTCGATTTCCTTGCATTGTTCATTTAAGAAGGCCTTCTTATCTCTCCTTGCTATTCTCTGGAACTCTGCATTCAGTTGTTTATATCTTTCCCTTTCACCTTTGCTTTTTGCATTCCTTCTTTCCACAGCTATTTGTAAAGCCTCATCTGACAGCCACTTTGCTTTCTTGCATTTCTTTTTCTTTGGGATGGTTTTAGTTGCTGCCTCCTGTACAATGTTACGAACTTCCGTCCATAGTTCTTCAGGCACTCTGTCTACCAGGTCTAATGCCCTAAATCTATTCTTCACCTCCACTGTATACTCATAAGGGATATGGTTTAGGTCATATCTGACTGGTCTAGTGGTATTCCCTACATTCTTCAGTTTAAGTCTGAATTTTGCAATAAGAAGCTCATGATCTGAGCCACAGTCAGCTCCAGGTCTTGTTTTTACTGATTGTATAGAGCTTCTCCATCTTTGGTTGCAAAGCACATAATCTATCTGGTTTCGGTATTGACCATCTGGTGATGTCCATGTGTAGAGTCGCCTCTTGTGTTGTTGGAAAAGAGTGTTTGCTATGACCAGCGTGTTCTCTTGACAGAACTCCGTTAGCCTTTGCCCTGCTTCATTTTGCGCTCCAAGGCCAAACTTGCCTGTTGTTCCGTTTATTTCTTGATTTCCTACTTTAGCATTCCAGTCTCCTATGATGTAAAGGACATCTTTTTTGGGTGCTAGTTCTAGAAGGTGTTGTAGGTCTTCATAGAACCGGTCAACTTCATCTTCTTCGGCTGTAGTACTGTACTATATTTCCTATAACGCTGTAGATATGGAAAACAGAGTGCTGTGTGAAACAGCACTATAGAAGGTATTGTCACACTGTTCTAATGCAGATGTGTTCACAATGCTTTATGTCTGAGCCTGCTGCATAATTGACAACTGCTGCCATCACTCCTCCTGCATGACAGCAGTGAAAGAAAGGTGAAGGGTGGAGCTACACTGAGGAGGGTTGTGATTCATCCTTGGGAACTGCAGAAGGACTCGTCCTTCTTGTTGAAGAAGGCATCTAAGGTAGCTTGCCTTGCCCACTGTTCCCTCTCCTGAAGCATTCTACAGTAGCAAGCAATGGGTTCCATGCTAGCTGGAAGATACTGCTCAGCGCTGAGTCAGAATATGCACCTTCCTTTGGCTGAAAGCATAGCAGACAGCTGTAGTTTTCCGCACCAAACATTTGCATGGTTTTATGGATTTTAACCTTTTTTTTTCTCTAATGCTGTAAAAATTGCACCCAGGACAAAGAGTGCTATAACAAAACAGTGTAACAGGAAGTAGGGATTATAGGAGGTATTGGGGGACCAACAATCTGACTCATTGCAAGGAAGCTTCCTATGTAGGAAAAGGGGTGAGGAAGTATGATCTTGCAGTGCACAATATCACTTTGATTGGTAATGTGGGCAAACATACAAAACAATGACATTTGATTTTTCACTAATAACAAAAAATTACAGAAGGAGCAGCCATCACAGAGAACACATTATGCCAATAGTGTTACCAGAAGAACTGTCAGTTGAGACATTGTGAGCTCATAGAGCAGGGTGTAATAGACCATCTGTTGTGTGGGTGGGTAAGTGTGGAGAGAGGCACAGAACTCAAAGTCCTTGAGCTTTGGGGGTTGCCAGTAAATATTGTGCTTGAAACTTAAGACACCATCTATGATACCCTTGCAGGTTTGGCTCTTTTTTTTCCCTTCCTGCAAACAAGAAGAAACTTGTCATGCTGTACCTATGAATTGTGAGTGAACAAAGGACTCATGGATGCAATAACAATGTTTAAATACTGTTTTGAAGGCAAACTAGCCTGTTAAAGAATGGATGATGGAGCCCTGTATATTTATATAATAAAGGACATCTGAACTGCTTGGCCAAAGAAAATGATCGATTAATTGAATCATTCCTTATTTGGGTCCTTTGTTGTTTTGCAACACAATCTGGCAACCACTTGATGTGGTCCAATGCCAGCCAAGAAGGATTGTTTAGTACTAAAACTTCAGTTTTGGAAAATCACCTTTCACAAGCATGCTTTGAAAAGGCATTGCATCCATTGATGTGAAGGGAGAAGAGTAGAAGAAGGAGGGAGCTGTAGCATATGAAGAGCAAAAGTTTATTTGTCTCTGTGATCTCGATGCCCATCTATTAGGCTCATAGTGATGATGGAAACATCCAGATAACAATATTAATAACCAAAGTCATTCAAAGCAGCACTGTTCATTAGTCAAACAGCGCAATCCTGTATATGTCTACTGAGAAGTAATTCCCATTATGTTCAATGGGGCTTACTCCCAGGAAAGTGTGTATAGGATTGCAGCCAAAGTTCATTAAATGTATGCAAAAGTGCATATATACATACGTAAACTATCAGCCCAATCCTATTCTTCTCCCTGCTGATGCAGTGAGCCAAAATGGCTACCGCTGCATTCTGCCGGGGGGGGGGGGGGTGCGAAGGTCTCCTCTGGGTAAGGCAACATTTGTTCCCTTATGCAGGGGTAAGCCACTGCAGCGTGGAGGGGTCTACTCAAACCTGAGCTGGCAAATTGGCATAGGTCTGCGTGGACCCGCGCCGAGGATTGGGTCCAGGAAGGAGGCTAGGTTTCAGCAGAACCCACATCCTTCCCATACCTGATCAAACCTCCTCCCACCCCATCCCGCCTCCCCCACTGTCTTACCTGCCTCAGCTGGTAGCCGGCAATCCCCTGATGCATGTGGGAAGGCTATGGCCTTCCCGCCAGTACTCTGACAGTGGCTTCTTTGTGTTCTGCCAGAAACGCCTTTACAGCAGCAGTAAAGCAGGTAGCGCTAGTGGAACACTACGGGCCCACAGGATTGTTCGTTTTCTACTGCTTGGTCAAGACTTTTTTGTTCAAGTAGCTGTTAATTTAAGCTGATGCCCTTTTGTTTGTTTCCCTCTCACCGCCACCCAGATTTCTCAAGTAGTTTAGTTTTTCCCGATGAAAAAGCAGAGTAAAAATCTCCAGATAAACGAATGAATAAATAAAATAGATGAATACATGAGGGCAGTGGTGTCACAGCAGCAGGAAGCTCCATCTCAAGGCTATGTGCATTCATTAGAACATCTACAGGGAGCCCGGCACGTATAACTGTATGCACGGGGGCTCCTTATAGATGTTCTAATAAACATGCATAGGTCAGAGCAGAGCAGGCTGCCCCCCATGTTTATTCATTGTACCCTAATGAATGCCTGAAAGGTTCTAAGATACGTTCTCTTCAAAGGAACTCATGCTAAATCCAGAAATTCAAAATGCAAACCAATTCCATGCTCCCAGGAGGGTGTCGGGCTTGTGTTTCTCAACAGCAGCCCCTGACCCATGCTGCAAAGCTAATTGTTTTTTTTAAAACTGAGGGGGGTTTGACACTGGAGTCTGCTTTCAAAGAAGACAAAAACAAAACAAAACAGCCCACTGGATGCACACAAGCCACTGGGTACACTCAAATAGCTCTTTGCATCCTAGCTACAATATTTCCTGAAATTTATGAAAATGCACCACTACTGTTGCCAGTAGCCAAAAGCCTGACATTATGTATTTTGCTCCTCACTCCAACATTTCAGAAACGAGTAAGACAAGCTTTTCAAAGCAGAGGCAGATTCTTTTAGTGAGGGATTACCAATTTGTTTCTAAATTTGCATTTTATTTTACGATTACTGTGTGTTGCTTTAGGGACCTTTTGGGATGAAAATTGGTTATATACATTTTGATATAAAATAAATGGTGTTTTGGGAATTATCACTGAGTCTCAAGGCTGTGGTGATCCGATGAAGCTTCTGCAGTCTAGTGTACAGGGATGGGGGCAGAAACAAGACCCTCAAGCCATGCGCCTGACCTTCCCATGCAACCTTGAGTAACTTTGGGGGGTGACTGGAAGACATGGCATACTGGCCTATGGCGCAATCTTTTGTAAGCTTAGGTCAGCGGAGCGAGCACTCCATCGGCCTAAGGAGTCAAAGTGCCGTAAAGCACGTTTGCGGCTTCTCACATGCAAGCAACGCTGGCACAGAGGCCGGCACTGCTTACTGCGCAGCCTACCCGGACCTGTGCCAGCCGCCGTAGGTGAGTCCCACGCCGGCCGGTGCAGGGGTGGGGGAGGGTGGGCAGGGGCGACGAGGGAGGGGGCCATTGGCCAGCCCAGGCTGGGAGGGAATGGAGATATTGGCGCTGAGTTGTGCCAATATCCTGAGTCCCGTTGCAACCCAGGCTGGCCTTACATGGCCTCCCTGGATGCATGCCAGCTTCAGAGCTGGCATGCATTCCCACTCAATAATCTCTGAAGCAGCCCATAATTAGCTCTTGAAATTGGAGCCAACTGGAATCACATCATAATGCAAGTTACTTAGACTTGTCCTTAGCTAAACTTATAAGGACCCAATCCTATCCAACTTTCCAACACCAATGCAGCTGCAACACAGCTCCTTGAGGAGGCCTCTGTGACTCCCCCCCCCCGGATGCAGTGCAAGCTCAGTTGGCATGGCTGCATCAGTGCTGGAGAGTTGGATAGGATTGGGCCCTTATGTACTTAACTTGTTCGCCTTCGGGATCCAGGGGCGTATGGTAGCAATATTGCAGTTAAGTCTGCAAGTGTTGGAACACAGCACACACCCTTCTCTTTTTTGAGGTTCAGGGAGACTGAGATCCTGCTTTTCCATTGGCTTCTCCAACCGTGGGAAACCCCAACTGGGCCCCAAGACCTCCAATCAGCGTCTGGGGTATAGACTTGACCAATGGACAGATCTTAGCACCACCCAGCAGGATGCTGGTGTTTTCTTCTTGGTCCATTGTTCAGCCTTGCCAAAGTATCAGCAGCACTCGCTCCGGCAATACACATCCAAGGTTAAGTCTATCTAGTGGATGTGTAGGATGTGTAGGCACAGGTAAGCCGTGGATGGCGCAGGGGCAGGTGAGGGTGTTTCGGTGTGTGGGGGGGGGATCAGGCCCGGGAGGGGGCAGGATTGGCAGTGTTGACATATCCTATCCCACTCCCAGGCCCATTTCTCCTGACATGGGCCTCCTTGATTTGCACCGCCAAAATGACAGGTGCGGATCCGAGGAGACCCATTTGGGAAGTTGGGGCTTTACCCAGGGTAAGGGAACAAAAGTTCTCTTACCTCGAGGAGACCTCCAACCCCACCTACTCTGCTCAGGATCCAGCATATCCAGCATAGGATAGGATTGTGCCCTAATTTTGTTAGAAAGTTTTGTTGTTTTTAGAGACAGCTCTGAGCCTGTAGTCTTGTGTTCTAAAACACTAAAAAGGGAGTGGATGGGAAGGGAAGTAGCACAAATTTAAATAAATATATTTCTTGCCTGTGGCTGAATTTTTTTTAAAGTTATGAAGGAATAAATTAGGTTACGGGATGATAAAACAGCAAGCATTTAGTTTGTGACATGATTGGGAGATATTTTTCTAATACTGAATGTTCACATTTCAGGATGGAACCTCTGAAGTCACAAATTACTGTCTGAGTGGATATGACTATTGGAATTTATAAATGTATCTGACAATTGCTAGCTATATCTAATAATTGATGACGCACTGCATCGCTTAGTATACAGAGCACAACAAAGAGGTTAGCGGTGCTTCAAAGACTGACATTTATTTATAGACTGGAGCCCACGTCATCAGATGCATGGAGTGTTATCCTGAGTTTGCAGATATGCAAATTAATACATATAGACTTAAAGTAAAAAGTTGTAAATAGTGGGGCCTCAAAACTTTCCTGGAAGAGGTACAAGCCCTGGTCAAGTGTTAAGGAATCTTAGGCTATACCCTGGTACAGTCTGAATGTGTGAGTGTGAATGTGCCAGCAAGGCCCACCCACCCCCAGCACCACCCCACCCAGCCCCTTCTCCCTGCATACATCGTTTGTCTGCAGGGGGCAAATGCTGTATCTGGGGAGAGGGGATGCACAATAGAAGCAAGCTGACAGTGGGGCTGGGGCTGGCTGGTTCATTACCATTTGGACTGTACCTGAATATAGCTTACACACTTCGTATAATGCCTGCACAGGGCTACGGTGTGTAACTTTTCCATGTTTAGAAGGCTAAAGTGTATACAAGATCAGTAGTGACCCTTCGACCCTTTTGCAAGTTGTATACTAAGCTAGTGTTTCTACTCCCTATTGGTTTGTTGTTATATTTTCATATTTGAATATTAATTTTAAAATTCTCTCTCTCTCTCTCTCCCTCTCTCTCTCTCTCATATGCACAAGCAACCCAATCCTATCTGGGATTTGGCTGTCGTCGTGCACAACCATTTGCAACAGCAGAACAGATTTCCGCTGTCGTAAAATGGCTGTCAATGGAGCATGTAGCACTCCATCAGCAGCCATTTTGGAAGTGCTGCGCAAGAGGCAGCAGCGCTCCCCATCCATTGGCAGACCTCCCTGAACCTTCCAGAACATGCAAGGCAGCAGTGCGGATGGGGAAGGGGCAAAACTGGGCAGGGAGGGGAGGAATGGGTGGTAGGGAGGCTGCGGGAGGGAGTGGATCTGGCAATGATGCCACGCGCCAGATCCTATCCCCTCTTTTTCGAGCCTCCCTGCCACCTGACCTTTCTCTCAGACTTGTGCCAGCTACAGAGCTGGCGCTGGTCCGAGGAGACCCATTGCAGAATGGGAGGCTTACAGAGGGGTAAGGGGATTTAAATCCCCTTTCCCTTCCAAAGCCTCCTCATCTCCCCCCCTAGGAGATCATTTTCAGCGCAGCTGCACCATCAAGGGGGGGGGGAGGACAGGATTGGGCCGATATATATGTTTATGTGAGAGTGTTTTTGAAAAATCTACTTTGTAGCTCTCTCGATTGTGGGCTGCTTCCGATTATATTTTGCCTGCCACATTTGCTCACCCACTTATGCTGGGGCTTTTTATCTTAATTGTAGGGCAGATGTGGTTCATCTTAACTGCCCCTCTATATGTACTGCTAATACAGTACTACATTTAAAACAGTCTTCCCAGCACCTGTTGAGGGATGGTTAGACAAACAGCCCCCACAAGATGAATCTAAAAAGCCTCAGCATACCTGGAAATGGGTGGTGCTTCTTATGCGCTCATGGTGAGCTTGCAGCACAAATACATGAAGAAGGGCCAGCAGACAAAATATCACCTGAACTGGCCCTGTCTGTGTACAAAACAGTAAGAGTCTGTTAGGAGTCCATAGAAGTTCACACATTGAAGAAGGCGTCTGTACCTCCTCATTGTTGCTTGATTGATTGCTGGGTGATGATGGATGGGTGTCGGGTTTTTAAAAGTGACAGGCATGTGCAGACTCTGGCTAAGTATCAGGATTTGGAATGTCAGGATTTAATAAAATACAGTAGCTTTTTTTCCCAAAATGTCAAAATATTTTATTTTTGTTTTAATTCTTCTCCTTTTTCTATTTGTTGTTCTAGATCAGGGGTGGTCAAACTGTGGCTCCTGAGCCACATGCAGCTCTTTGACGTATAATTAACGACTGAACAACAACAAAGTGCAGCTCACGGAAAGATGTTGGCTGAGCTCCTTTTTGCATCACAATTAATATAAAAAAGTATATAAGAAATGTTCAAGCTTTATAATTATTTACCGGGTATAAACTGAGAATCTACTGAAATAAAACATGAGTTTAATGTTCATGGTGAGTACATATATTTAAGAACTTAAATGCTTCTTAAATATTGCAGGGCTCAAACATCTCTCTTATGGCTCTCAAACATCTGAAGTTTCGTATGTGACTCTTACATTAAGCAAGTTTGGCCACCCCTGTTATAGATAGTGAAAATCTTAATGCATTACTGATAACAAAGACAGAACTGCATACCAGTAAGTAGAAGTTGAGGGCAAGGGGAAAAAAAATCACACTGATTACCAAAGTCCCTGGTGAAGCTATTATGTATATGAAAAGTTCATTAGCATATAGAGTTCACTTTCATCATATTTCTGTATCTGTAACAGATATTCCTAAGAGGTTAGGTGTGTCCTAGGAGAAAGGCAAATAGGATATGAAGCAACCTTATATTACGTCACTACATAAAGCAGATTACACGTAGAGATTACCGCTGTCAGTATCTCACCGATTTACATCTAATGTAAGTAGCGTACATTAGAATTAAAACGGCTTTTGTGGCTGTAAATGTTTGGATAGTGCTATGGCTGCTGTCAAGTAGGTCATTCCTGAAACAGCCATCATGCCGCAGGAAGAGGCGACTCGGGGACTGTGCGAGTGTGTTTGTACTGCTGAGCTAGCAAAGGTTACAGCAGCAATAGGAAGCAGTGTCAGCTCTTATCTCTAGGGCCTCTACTCTAATCCATTATTGGAAGTGGTGCTCTGAGCCTGGGATCTGGGCATATGGTTGAATCCCATAAAGGGAACAGTCCATAAGGTCAACAGACATATGGTGGAAAGGCCAAGAAGTCAACATGTTGAGAAGGCAGCAAGCCAGGCAGCTGACAGGAGGGTAAGTGTAAACAACTTTCGCAGATAATAGGAGAGGATTGAACGGTTTTATGTCCCTTCTTAAAGGGACAATGCAAGAATTTCTTTCCTTTTTTCAAATTACTTGAATTATAGCAATTTCTGAGCATAGTTATGTGTGTAAGTAGGCAAGGACTTTGACTGAAGTACTTTAAAAACAATGCGACACTGTAGTCCTTTAAGCAGGGAGTCATAGAAGTCCATTGCCTAGCAACCAGATACTAACTCTCTCTTTAAACCATTGAATACTTATCCTCTTGTCAGCTGCCTGGCTTTAGACTCTTTAGGGCTTATGGGTAGCTGACTTGATGGGATTCAGCTACATCTGTAGTTCTGAAATGTCCTCCTTCCTTTTCAGTGGGATTTGAGCACCTGTTTTTTCTCCCTACCAACTATAAAATGTATACACTAAGCCCACAAGTTACATACCGGTTCTGATCTGGAGGTTCTGACCAGTCGGAATGTACATAAATGGAAACAGCCAGCTTTTTGTGGCCCAATGCTTTCGTGCCTGTGCCAATGCGGCCATTCGTAACTTGAACATCTGCAACTCGGGGACCCAGTGTAATGATTGTAGCATTTATATTGTGCATTTCAAGAACAGTTCAAAATACTTCACATATGCTATCTCATTAATATACTACTCAGTTAAACAAATATGGCACTTTCAACACATAATAAAGATTGGGTTAATTTTGCTCAAATGCATAGATGTGGGAAATGTATCTATTTTTTAAAAGAATATTGTGCTATTTTTTACAACATTTCATTGCAATTCGCAAAATAAAGCACCAGCGACAACATAAATACTAACAAGTAAATAATACAACTCCAGCAAATAGCATTGGGGCAGCGCTGGGGTTCAGCTAGGTTGGGCACTGTTTGAGGATTCACACCGATCAGAGGGCCCCACTGACTGAGCCAACGACTGAATCTCACAGCACTGGTGGTAGCAGTGGCATGAGTTTGCTGAGAAACCTGCAACGGTGCTGCATCTGGCACCCCATCTGCAAATGGGGCATCCCCCAGAGGTCTCTGCATCATCACAGGGCTGCCTTCCATTGGTAGGGAGACTGGAAGAAGGAGCAACTGCCACGTGAGTATCTTGGTCGAGAGACTCATGTGGCAGTTCCTCCTTCTCCCTTCTTCCCCATCAGCCAATGAACATTCCCCCCAAAGTCTCTGTGAGCCGCCGCCACCAAAGATGATCCTCCCCCAATTTTCTCCTTGGATGTCCTCCTCTGTTGATGGTGGAAGGAGGCAGCAACCACTATTACCAGTATGTTTGAAAGGGTGCTGGGGCCCAGTGCACCATGGGAAGCACAGTGCAGCAGTTTGCCTCAGGGCCCTCAGCAACCTGGCACCAACACTGCAACAGCAAATCAGCATAATGAACAGAACAAGAGTGACACCACCTAGAATCAAACACTTGGGAAAGAAAATAGGCTTCAGTTGTCAATGGAGGGAAAGAAGGGAGGGAATTAAATGCAAAGAGAGTTTCAGAGCAACAGGGTGTACTCATTGAACAGGGTGTTCAATCTAGTCTCCACAAAAGCTATAACTTTGAGCAGGCTTCCTTATCTGTACAGGAGGAGATGTTGTACAGGAGGTGATGTTCCCTGAGATAATCAGGAGCCAAGCCATTTAGGGCTTTGAAAGCCAAAACAGCACTTTGAACTGGGTGCAGACGCCAGTTGGCAGACAGGGCATCTGCTTCAGAAGTGAAATATGAGAAGTCTGACCCACACTAGTCAACAGATGGGATTCTGAATTTTGCACTAGCTGAAGCTTCCAAATGGCCTTCAAATGCAGTACCACACAGGGTGTATTACAATAGTCCAGTCTGGAAGTCACCAAAAGATGAGCAACAGCAGCCAGGTCTCTATCTTCTACCAATGGAGATAGCTGGCATTATTGGTCGAAACTGATTACAGACATACGAATGTACGATTCATTGGGCGAAAAATATAGGTCATGTTATTTTAATGGAGCAATGGGAATAATTATGGTTAAAACAGTTGAAATTTACGTTAAATGTTAATATTAAAGAAAATATGTATAAAATGATGTATAGATGGTATAGAACCCCAAGCAAATTAGCAAAAATGTATGAGAAGGTGACGAATAGCTGTTGGAAATGTAAAAAGCAAGAGGGAACTTTTTATCATATGTGGTGGACATGTTCTCAAGCAAAGAAGTACTGGATTCAGATTCATAAACAGATACAGTTGATTTTAAGGATCAAGGTTCAAATGAAACCAGAAACCTTCTTGTTGGGTATGAAGGATGATCATGTAGGTGAAACATTTCAAACTTTGTTTTTATATATGATAAGTGCGGCAAGAATTTTATACGCACAATATTGGAAGAATTCAGAGATACCTTCGCTGGAAGATTGGTGGTTGAAAGTTTTGGATTATGCTGAAATGGATAAACTTACAATTTTAATTAAGGAAAAGTCACTTAAACTTTTTGTGAATAACTGGAAACCATTTATTGATTTTTTTAAGAGAGAGAGAGAAGAACGAAGTGATGATATGTACTAAAAATATATATACTAAAAAAAAGAAACTGATTACAGACATACTTGGCCACAGATGCTGCAGAAATCCAGGAGCAATGCTGAGTCCAACAGTGCCTTCAAACTACAGATCTTGTCCTCACAGCAAAGTGTGATCCTATCCAGAGCCTCCATTATTGCCAACATTGCATATAGACAGGTTCAATCCCCAACAACTCCAGGTAGGGCTGGGAAAAGACCTCCATTCTGAAACTCTGGAGAGCCACTGCCGGTCAGTATAGACAATATTGAGCTAGATAGCCCAAAGACTGAATGACTCAGAAGAAGATAGCTTTGTACGTTCTCATGGGGTGCCAGATGCACCAAAACAAGTTATTGCACACAAGTAGAGTAACACAAATGCTGCATCTCTCCTCCCCCCCCCCCCCGGCTTTAGGTCCTCCTATTTAAGCAACTATTTAGGACCATAAGGAAGGCTGAGCGCCGAAGAATAGATGCTTTCGAACTGTGGTGCTGGAGAAGACTCCTGAGAGTCCCTTGGACTGCTAGGAGATCAAATCAGTCAATCCTAAATGAAATCAACCCTGACTGTTCCCTGGAAGGACAGGTACTGAGGCTGAAGCTCAAATATTTTGGCCACCTAATGCGAAGAGAGGAGTCTCTGGAGAAGACTCTGAAGCTGGGAAAGATTGAAGGCAAAAGGAGAAGGGGAAGGCAAAGGATGAGACGGTTAGACAGCATCACCAATGCAACGAACATGAAAATGAGCCAACTCAGGAAGATAGTGGAGGACAGGAAGGCCTGGCGGGATATGGTTCATGGGATCACGAAGGGTCGGACACGACTTAACGACTGAACAACAACAATTTAGGCAACTGACCAGGAGATGAAATTTTGCCTGGGTCAGCAAAATTCTGGTCTTTTGGCAAACCTAAACTGGGCACTGTGCTCAGCTGTTTTTCACTAGAGACTTTCTCAAAGTTTTAACATGAAAATTACCAAATATTCCCTACAGTTGTTATCACACTCTAAGAGGCATTCCTGTGCTAAAAAGTAGCTTATGGAGGATCTGTGATTAAAAGTATTTGCCTAAATAGTTTCAGGTTCCCTCTGCGGTGGTGGGTTCCTAGCAAACAGCATGTAATTTTCCCAATCAGTGTATTTTTCATAAAACTGAATTTTATATTTTGAGTTTGGAGAGATGTTGTCACATAACAACAGAAGCCTTCATTTCTCATAATAATATAAAATAGTTAAAGGATCGTTTTTACAAAAAATGTTTTTTCTTCCTTTATCTAGTGATTGTGCAGACAAAAGGATGGTTTATCCCATCCGCTACTGCAATGCTTGACAAAAATGATACCAATTATGACTAATCATGTCAAAAAGTCTCTTTTTCCCCCCAGTGTAGTTATCATTTAAGCCCAAACGAATATGGAAAGTGATTAGTATTACAGTGAGTTTCACAGTGACAATAGTAAAGACCATTAAAATTATTTCAAGGTGACAGTCCAGAAGTGGCTGAAGATGAAAAGATGAGAAGTTTTACCGCAGTGTGAACATTCTTTCCTGAATTGTATGAACTCCAATTAATCTCTACAGACCAGATAAAGGGTGGAAAGGGCTATATAGACATCCAAGGCTGGCACAAGAACTGCCAGTGCTTGAATGGAGCAGAAGAGGAAATGTGGAGAAGAGGGGAAAGGGAGGCTAGAGTGCTAGAGACACAAGACCCCACCACTCCCCTCTTTACCCCAATTGCTCTTTCGCTCTGTTCCCCTCTTCCATCACAAATCCAGGTAGCGTAGCGGAATTAGAATGAGCAGTGGGAGCAACCAGACACGCGGGTGCCCCCACCAGTCCACCCCCAAGGATTCTGCTTCAACCTCATGGCAAGGCCAGCCTTGCAGGCATCTCATAACAATTACAGCTTCAGGTCCTGCACAAGGAAACGGAGGAGAAATCTTACAGCACAATCCCATTGC
Source organism: Plestiodon gilberti rubricaudatus (assembly GCA_026170595.1). NCBI lineage: Eukaryota > Metazoa > Chordata > Lepidosauria > Squamata > Scincidae > Plestiodon > Plestiodon gilberti. The sequence continues at coordinate 48,870,460 of JANXHW010000002.1, forward strand.
ATGTCTACTCAGAATTAAGTTCTGTTGAGTTCAATGGAACTTACTCCCCTGTAAATGCATATTGGATTGCAGGCTTACAGCCCAATTCTAATCAATAATCCTGCACCAATGTAGCTGGGGTAAAGGGGAACATGCCAGGGATGTGGATCGAGTCTCTGACTCCAAGTCTCAAGTCAAGTCTCAAGTCTCTGGGTCCAAGTCAAGTCCCAAGTCTTTGCCCCCAAGTCCCGAGTCTTTGGTTGCGAGTCCCTATCTATTTGATGGGGAAAACGGGTTTAAACTTGAATAAAATTCAACATTGTAAAAGGCTCCAAGTCTCGAGTCGAGTCTTGTGAGTCTTTTACAATCGCCAAATCAAGTCAGATTCAAGTTGTTGATGCAACTTGAGTCCGACTTGAGTCCGAGTCATTCGACTCAAGTCTACATCACTTGAACATGCTGTATTCTGCAATGGGGGGGGGGAGTCATGGAGGCCTCCTCAAGGTAAAGGAACATTTGTTCCCTTACTTTGAGGCTGCATTGTGGCTGCATCGGTGCTGGAAAGTTGGTTAGGACCGGGCTGTTAGACACCCTCATTATATTGCTTCTATCTTTGTTATTGCTCTTGTGTACGGATTTCAAGAAACACCAATGGATACTTGCAGAAAGGATTTGTACTGAAAGGTAACCTGTGCACAATAATGACTGAGTGATCAAATCTTTTTACTACTATGATCTCTTCCAAAAAGCAGCATAACAAGTGCAAGTTAAATGTGGGCACCCGTAATGTCTGTCTGTAACATCGTAGTTGAGCCTCAAGTACCAATGTGAGATCTCAGGTCCTCGGGAGAATCTAGCAGGATTTATTGTTATTCACCCTTCATTAAACTGTTATATCATCAGAGAAACGAGATGACAGTTTAATGAAGACTTTCTGTAGCTGCGATGTATGTACATGAGTGTGAGGGCTCATTGCCTGTTGTTAGTTTGTTTCTGAGTGGGCTGGATGTGTGTTGTATGAGCATAACTACAATTCATCTTATTATGATGCCGAAATACATTCACAGAGTATAAACATAGACTGCAGTTCTTAAATTATATGAACGAAACGAAATGTGTATTTCAGTGGAGAGGACGACTAGTACTTGAATACACATGCAGCTACATGACGCTGCTCACGCAACCATATTAATGTGTCACAGAGTGCGATGCATTCAATGTGAACACCCAAAGCAATTGATCACCTTGTTCTTGAGTCTCTGACTTGTTATAGGTTTTCTTTCCAGTGAGTTTGAATTACATTCCCATAATCTATTCCAGATCCACAATTACAATTCATGCCAGCTGCCAGTCCTTCTGTAGTGTGTTTCTGTAGTGTGTTTTGGGATCTCCCCCCCCCCCCCCAAGCTGGTCCGGTAGTTAAGATTGCAGAAATCTGTTCTGTTAAGAATTCACAAGTAATACTTTTTCAGTAAACAACAACAACCCAATATTTTCTTAAATGGAACAGTCACCTTTGCTATAACAACATTTATTGGCTGGGGGGGAGGATTCTTATGGGATTCAACTATGGCCTGATAAGGGGAGGTTTATTCTGTCTTATTTTTTTGAGAGTATGTATGCCTTGTTCACTCTAATTCGTCAAAAAGATTCTGGTGTATATCGTTGCCTCCAGTAAAAGTTGCCGTCATAACCTTGCATTCATTCTCTGTCTGGCTTATTAGATCTATAAAAGAGACTGATATACAGTATCTTTTTTGTTTTTCAGTGTCCTTGCCAGTTGGTTGACTTTATACCACACAGACCAGTACTGTAAGCACCTGGAATATTACCTCTTATTAAGAACAAGATACAATTATATATCTCAACCAGTTCTGTACTTGAATCGGAAACATGTTTGGTAAGCATAATGAATACTAATGAGAAGCATTTCAGAATATAAGTAATAAACAGTTCTAGTATTACTATTGTGTTCTGAATTTGCAAGTTCCTTATTTTAGTTGATTCCTCGCCGTGTCGTTGCTGCCCCTGTGTTTTGGGGGTGGTGGAGACGTTATCCCATATCCTCTTTGATTTTCCTTTTCATGTGAAAGCCCAGTTTGTCTATCTGGCCCCTATTCTGGATAATAAACCTAACCTTTCAGATACAGTTGTTCCTCACAATCCACAGGGGATCCGTTCTGGATAGTGAGGATCTGTGGATACTGGGGTCCGCGTTAAAATGCTGTAAAAAGAAAAAAAAGTGTAAAAGTGGGGGGTTTACCTTTTACAAGCAAACCATGCCTTTTTCAAATCTCTGCAGGGCTTCTGCAAGCTTAACAACCCACTTCTGGGTCGTGCAGAGGCTCTCCCCCCCCCCAGCCTTGCCCCAGGATGCATTTTGGGACAAGGCTGGGAGAAGGGAAGAGTCTTTGCGCAACTCGGAAGTGGGTCATTAAGCTTGCAGAAGACCTGCAGAGACTTGAAAACGGCGCGGTTTGCTTCTAAATGGTAAAAAACCTGTGGCTTTTAACCTTTTTTCTTTTTACAGCGTTTGAATCCAGGACCCGCGGTAAGTAAAATCTGCAGATGCCAAATCCGCAGATAGAAAGGGTCCACTGTACCATGAAATTAGTTTTCCTCCTTAGTGAGCCCCCCCCAAGTTATAGAGTGACAAAATTTATTTTAACTGTGGAACAGAAATATTTAATTAGACCTTTGTAATTATCTGTAATTGACCTGTGTGTGTGTGTGTGTGTGTGTGTGTGTGTGTGTGTGTGTGTGTGTGTAATGTCTCTTTTTTGGAGTAGTTTTTTATGCTAATAAAGGTCTATCTATCTTTAGCCTATTTTTCCAGTTATTTATTTATTGGCCTTTCTTCTGGTGGACGACTGAAATGCCGTCGCCATGCACCGTCGCTTCCTCTTCGTCGCCAGGACTGCCCCCGCTGATGCCGCGCTTTGCTCTCTTTTTCATCTTTGTCCCAGTCAGCTGGGACTCATCATGCACCTGCGTGAAGCTCGCGCAGGTGCTGAACGCAGCTGGAAGCACTTTGGAATCGCCTGCATGGACTCTGGCGATTCCCGAGAGCTTGCAGCCGCATATAGCACCTCGCACAGGAAGCTTGCAGCCACATTCAGCAATGAGCTGAACGTGGCTGGAAACACTTCGGAATCGCCCGAGTGGACTTGGGCGATTTCAGAGAGCTTGCAGCTGCATTCAGTGCCTCGCGCAGGTGCATGCCGAGTCTCAGCCGGCCAGGTTCATCGATTGGGGTTTGTTGCGCGCCTGCATGAGGCGGTGAACACAGCTGCAAACTCTTTGGGATCGTCCAAGTCCACTCAGACGATCCTGAAGAGCTTGCAGCCGCATTCAGCACCTGCTCGAGCCTCGCACAGGAGCACAATGAGTCCTGGCCGGGATGAAGAATGGCGACGAGACCTAGTTTTACCATATGTTCTGGTGCCAGGACAGTCCCGGCTTGCTGGGGGCCAGCCGGGATGTCCCAGCTTGCTGCCCCCCCCCGCGAAACTGGACTGTCCCGGCCAAACCAGTACGAATGCTGAACCCATGAAGCGAAGAAGGCAGACCCGATAGGAATAATCCTGGTTCTCCCTCTCTGCACATATTCATTGTTACCTTCTGTGTCAGCTCCTAAGCAAGGAAACATAAGTACTGTAGTCAGAACTAGACTCTGTGCAATTTTTCCTGGGGCTGCTGTCAACTAAATATTCCTTTCTTAATTCCTATATCCCCACAGTTACTTTATACCATATTGTCACCCCTTTCATTTCAACAATGTGCAGAGCTTGTTTCCATTGGGACCTGTAAGTGAATCTGTAATTTTAAATCTATCTATATACAACATTTTATTCAACATATGATTGGAGTTCATTGTAAGATTTGCATTCAATAATGTTTTTTCTTCCTCTTGCCGCACTGTATAATGTACCACTGAGTTTATGAGATGTCATTCACTTCTTCAAAGGGAATAAAAACTAAAATCTCCTTTGATTTCCCCTTCACTGTCTTTCATTTTGCAACAAGCTGTCACTTCATTCATTCTGATTTTATACACTTACCAGGATCTAAATTGCACTGAAATCATTAGGGCTTACTTTGGAGAAAACATGAATGAATTACTACAATGACTACAAATATATTATATACTACTTTTCAACAAAAAAGAAGTTCACAAAGTAGTTTACAGAGCACAAATAAATGAATAAATGGTCTCCTGTCCCAAAAGGTCTCACAATCTAGAAAGAAGCAAAAGAAACATCAGCAACCAGCCACCAGAAGAGACACTGTACTGGGGTAAATAGGGGTAGTTGCTCGCTCCCTGCTAAATTTAAGAGATCCGCCACTATAAAAGACCAGTCTTTGCCCAGTTAGCAGGGGTTCTAAACAAAGAAATTTGAACATATTTGCTTCCACCAGGGGTGGTGTCAGAACCTGGCCAGATCAGGAAGTGGCCAAGGGCCCATGCCTATCAGGGGGCCCACTTGACTAGGCTACTGCCTGAACTACTACTACTACTACTACTACTACTACTACTACTACTACTACTACTACTGATAATGGTAATGATAATGATAATATAATGATGTATATGTATAATGTATACACAGAGAGAGAGAGAGAGAATATTTATATACCACCTTTCTTGGTCATTGGATTTCTCCTCCGACTTTAATCCAAGGCAGTGTACATGGACAGGCTGTCCTAACCCCCCCCCCTTAGTTTTTTTTTTACAATATATAAATGTCCAATCTTTCATGAACAGCTACATTCCAGGTGGTCTCCTTTTGCAGCCTGGCTTTTTCTGCTGGCTGGCGCCTCCCACACTTGACCGACGCAGCTGGGAGCTCTTATCTCTCCTCCTGGAGGCTTTTCACAGCTTTTTGTTGGTGGTGTGTCTCGAACTTGTCAAGCTCACTGGTCTTTGGGCTTACAAGACAGCAGCTCTCCCGACTGAGCCAGACTCTTCTGCCCATACATCTTCTGCCTTTACATAGGCAGAGGGCCCATGCCTAAACCGAAGCGGTTTTTACATATTACAAATGTTCTAATCTTGCATAGAATGCTCATTCCAGGTGGTTTCCTTCATGGTCTGGCCTCCCTGGCATTTGCCTCCCACACATCGACTTGACGGCAACTCTGAATCCCATTCAGTGTGCCAGTACTAGTGGCAGTAGTTATGCCCAATGCACTGCCAGGCATTGGGGGGCACCCCATCAAGGGCACTGTGGGATGCCCAATGCAGGATTTTGCCCAATGGTTTCTAGCAATCTACAGTAGATCTGGCACTGGCTTCCATAGTAGCCTTTTTCACATGGTCAGAATCTGGGGACACTGAATGCATGAAAGGTTGCAAGAACACACCTGCTTCCTTATTCCTGAGCTCTGTCCATTCAGTGTCTCTTAGAGCCTAGTTTCATACAAGTTGTGTGTTGCATGAGATCTTCCAAGAAGATTAGAGATGCTGCTTCTTGCAAATTTCCCATGCTTAGGCTTACCATCCATCCCGGAAAAACTGGGACAATCCCGGTTTCTGGGGGTCCATCCTGACCAGAATCGGATCTGTTCTGGTTTTCCGGGTCCAGTGCCGCACCGCTTACGCAACTCTTCTGGAGCCTGGCCAACTGCATTCCGGTTGGTCCAGGTTTGTTGTGTGCCGGAGCGAGGCTAGCACAGGTGCACAATGGAGAACTCTCCAAGCAAAAAAAGTGTTGTGTGCCTGCGCAAGTCTTGCTAGCCTCGCTCCAGCGCGTGACGAGCTTGCGCCGACCAGAACGCAGTCCAGCGCAGATGCAGATGCCATGCAGCCTGAGGTAAGGGAATAAATGTTCCCTTACCTTAAGGAGGCCTCCATGATTGCCCCCCCCCCGACCTCAGGATGCAGTGCACACCTTGTTGGCATAGCTGCATCAGCGCTGGAAAGTTAGATAGGATTGGGCCCTCAGTTATTTAACCCGACTGTTCCTAATACTTGTGTTAAGACAACTGGAGTGACGTATGTGTGGTCAGCAAGAATATTTTGATAGTACACTTCAAGGTGTTTCAAATTAAGTAGCACCCTCTTGAATATTCATGTTGTTTGCTTTGCGCCAAATTGATTCCCATGGCTACTGTCTTCAGTAAATAGTTGAGGAAAGAAATTTCTCAGCTAAACATAAATTCCTTAACACCCTCTGAGGAAACAAAAGCTTTACTTGAGGAGAATTTTTATCTTGCTTAGTTGTTGTCATATGTTGAACATTAAGAAATATTCAGAAAATCAAAGTCTTTATTCGTAGAAATAAGATAAATTTACTTGTATTTTCATGGATGCTTTTTTTGGTTATTTAGTGGTTTAACGGCAATCATTAGTAAGTCTTCAAAAGCCCGAAGCTGGGTTAAATAGTGTAATTGTCATGGCTCCCCCTAAGAAACCATGAGAAGTATAGTTTTGTGAAGATGGTGCATATTCTTCACTAGAAATCCCCAGATCATTCACTGGACTCCAATTCTTAGGTTTTCTTAGCTGAGATTGATGATAGTCAAACTGACTTGAACTGAGTTAAATGTGTACTGTTCTCTTTTTTCAGTGTGTTTGAGAATCTCCCCCTCCCCCATGTAAAATTTCAAAGGCTATATAAGCACTGTCATGGGCGTGGCATAGTGGATAGCTATTTTCCCTTAATGTGGTCAGAAAAATTAAAACGTTATAAATGTTTTATAAACTTTTCAAAATGGTGGCTGCATGGGCATAGAGGACATCATCAGAGACATCATGGCCATAATAGCCAATAGAAATAATCTTTGAGCAACCAAGGCACACATAGAACTCCAAATTGGAATGGATGTGTTATTGGGGAAAACTGGGAGAGATTTGTAGTCAGTGATTACATGTGATCACTAGAAATGTATCTTTGATAATGGAACTGAATAAATTATACTATCTAAGATGAAAGAACATTTTATAAAATTGTTTTAAGATGGTACTTAGCTCTAGAAAGATTAGGTAACATCAATCATATGAATATATGCTGTTGAAAATGTGGAGCTATTAATGCAAATGATTACCACTCTTGGTGAGATTCAGGCGATGTGGAAATTAGTGGTTGACATGATAAGAAATATTGCTAGATGTGATTTGCCTATGGATCCTTTGATGTAATTACTGGGTTATTTAAAGCTATGATGTTGAAGGTAGATTTGGAATTTGTTTTGAATGTACTTATATTGACTGACTGCACATTGCAGAAAGATGCCAAATATTCCTACAGAAATCAAACTTTTATGAAAGGTCTAGGTGATTTAGCTGAGATTATCAAATTTGCCAATTTACTGATAATTCAGTGTGGTTGTTCTAGGGTGAATATGTATGAGATTAAATGGGAACATCTTAATTGTTGGAATAAGCATCTTCATTTTCAATAATTGTTGATGGATGTATTTACCATGCAGGAGCTGGGAAAGATTTTTTTTTAACTATAAGTTATAAGTGTGGGGCCCTCTACCTCCGTCACAGCTGGAGATGCTGAGCTGCCACTTAGCTCTGGCCTGAAGTGATGTCGGTGCCAAGCACAAACATCTGGAAGCCACAGCACATGTGCTTGGCTGGCCACTGTAGGGAGGAGGGGTGGATTCAGGTGGAAGAGAGGGTATAAGTATGATCAGGGAGAGGGAAGTGCAGAGAGAGATGGAGAGGATGTAGTAGGCAGCAAGAACGAGCAGAGTGGAGAGGAAAGTGACAGGATATGCGAGACAGCTGGAGAGGGAGCAGTGGAGTGGAAGAAGATACAGAGGTGAGAGAACTTTGGAGAGGGAGAAGTGGAATGGAAACAGACAGGGAGGCGAGAGACTATGGGGAAAGAGGAGAGAAACAAAGGAGGAGACACAAGATGCCGGGAGATAGAGAGGAGGGCCAAAAACAAGCTGAACATGTTTTTGAGCAAATGAGGAGAGATGAGGTGAGAATGGGATGTGGGGGGTGAGACCACCGGAGCGGGCAAAGGGAGCTGAAGGGGAGCCATGACAGTAATGGAGGACAAGAGGCAAGTGGAGGTGAGGCCAGGACAACCAGCCTCAGGTTCCAGTTGGTGAAGCTCACTGTGAAGAGCCACTACCAAGCAGCCTCAATTGACTCAGGTGGGTGGCAGCCGGGAATAGCAAGGAAAGCCCCCCAATAGCGGGAAGCCCCCCAAAAGTATGCCCCCCTTTTCCCAGAGAACTGTTAATCAGAGAAAGAAACCCAATCAATGAGCAGCAGCCTTATAGTGAGAGTAGTTCTTACAAGGATAGGGGCCCCCACCGGTTGGGACATATCCTTCCCTTGTCCCAGTGATGTTGAGCTCCCCCCTGGGAGGAAGTGGAGCGCAGGGCGTGAGCCGAGTAGAAATTTTAATCTAAATTCTTAAATTTTTTATAACTCTCTATTTTCTTAAATATTTATATTCTGCCTTTCCAACCCTAATGAGCACCTCAAGGTGGCTTACATTAGAAAAAAAGAACAATAAAACACATAGAAGAGCCAATAAATACAGCTCAAAACAACAAATAGCACCAAGAATAAAATAGTAACACAACATTTAGTTGCCTATAGAGTCAATAGAGTAGCGGGGAATAAACAATCAACCAAAGGCATTTTGGAACAAAAATGTTTTAAGTCCCCTTCAAAAAGCCAGCAAGGAGGAAGCAATTTTAATCTCAGATGAGATGGGCAGCCCAGTCAAGCCTAAGGCCTCAGCGGCACAATTCAGTCACAAAAGCAGCCTAAGTGCCTTAGGCTGAAGTTAGGACTGAATTGTGCCGTTGAGGCCGAATTTGTGCTGCAATTGTGACAGACGTAGGACGGGTTAAGGAAAGTTGACCAATTCCGTCCTAAGTTCGGCCTAAGAGCTATTCCGTCCTAAGTTTGGCCTAAAAGTGGGCGTGTCGGGGGAGTGACGGGGCGGTTACGAATTTGGGTCCAGGTCCAGACACTGGAGAGCTCCGACACGCCCCCTCAAGCACAGCTACATAACAAAATTTAGGTCGACAAAAAAGGTGGACTCAAATTTGAGGAGACCCATAGGAGCCATTTTACCTCACACACTCCAGCCCTCTCCTGAAAAGTTCTAACACCCTACTCCTGAGTTATGCCTGAGTTAGGATGGAATAGCTGTGGCATAACTCTGGACATGGACACAGATAGTTACCCTATCCGAAACCAGCCGCACCCAGCCTCTTTCCCCCAGCAGCCACAAAGTGGGACTTTGTTGGTGGAGGGCAAAATTCACAAACACCCCACTTCTCTTCTCCTCTCCTCTCTCCTCCTCTCTAGGGCAGAGAGGGCTGTTCAGGCTGTGGCCAAACTGTTTACAGCTGTGCCTGGGCAGCTGCCTCCTTGCAAGCATTTGCTAACCCATGTCTTTCTCCCAGCCTCTCTCTCCCCCCCCCCCACAGGCAACAACACCAGCAGGTAAGAGCAGGGTCTGGGATGGTATGTGTTATGACTTCTGCCTGTTCATGCCTATATGTAGGACTTCTGCCTGTGTAAGCCATACCGTAAGCCTTCTGCCTGTGTTTGCCATAATGTTGGACTTCTGCCTTTTCATGCCAATATGTATGACTTCTGCCTGTGTTCGCCTTTATGTTGTACATCTGCCTGTCAGCACACACATATATGATAGCTGCCTCGTTACCAATGTGTCCTCTGATAGCTGCCCGTTGCCATGTGAGCAGACAAATATGTGTTTGTGTAAATATGACTTGCCTGTTAACAAAGGTGTGTTTACTAACCCGCAGCCTTGCCCCCATAGGGTCTACAACAGGTCAGTTATGATGTGCTAGCCATGTATGTAGTTGTGCTGTGTTTTCTCTCCTTCACTGTTGTCCTTTGCAGGATCATGCCCTTCTGACGTCCAGATAAGCTCCTCACACTGTGACAAGCTCGTTATACCTAGCAGCTGTGTAATCTGATCTCTCCCTGCAGGCTTTTGCAACCAACACACTGGCTTGTCTTCAATGGCGACTGCTACCACACACCAGCTGACATGTAACTCCCCCTTGTTTTTTGTCTCCCCAGGAACGTCCACTACCACCTACCTTCCTGGGAGCACCCCTGGGGCTCCAGGCAGGGTGCCCCACTGTCGTCTGCCTCAATGCTGCCAAAGGTCAGGGTGCCAGCCCTGCAACCCTCCTCAGCTGCTGCTGCTCCACCTCCCTGGCTTTCGTACTTGCTGTCCCTCCCCTTTCTATGGAGCAGGCTGTGGTTCCACAGGGGAAGAGCCTGCGTCTCCAGGTCCATGGGGCACGTGTGCTGCTGCTGCTGCTTTCAGATTGGCTGCTGTGACTACCCCTGGCAGCCTCGCCTGGCCATCTCTGCTACCGTTCCAGAACAATAAAGATGCCCCTTGGGCAGAGCCCCCTTGTGCCCAGTGTTACACAACCATTGCCCCACACACACAGAGACAGCGCCCAGCACACAAGCCCCTGCATGAATCCCATCCAGGGACTGCCACTTCCTTCCCAGGGAGACCACACAGCAGGGGGGCTCCCAGACCCTCAGGGCTCAGAGGGGAGTGGGGAGTTGGGGGGCCTCTCAGGCAGGCAAATAATGACAGGCGACATGGCGCCCATACTGGATCCGCTCGCATCCGCCACGTCCGTGAAGAGCCCTTTCGGCAAGCAGGGCTCTCACCCGCCCACGGTCTGCCCGTCAATGGTGTCCGTTCCGCCCAAGGTCCGTCTGCATAAGAGGTGCCCATTCCTGCATTGCCTTCATCTGCGAAGTGACCCCTATGTCCCTATTGGTCTCTGCAGACCCCTCTCCCAGTATCCCTCTCCCACCAGCCTTGTTGTCTGTCTGTTTCTGACCCACCCGTGTCTCTCCCCAGCACCCCCTGTCCGCCTGCCTGTGTGTCTGCCTCCCCTCCCACTCCCTGATGATGGAAGCTGGCCACCCCCACCCCGCCGGAGCGCCTGCCGCGAGGCGCCGACGCCCCATCTGGGGGTGTGATGAGCTGCGTGAGCCCTTCCCGCTCGCAGCAGACAGGCCCAAGGCATCTCTCGGTCTTGGCCGGGGCACAGAGCAGAAGGCACACCGGGATGCCTTCTTTGTGGGCATAGCCACGGCCCTGGAGGCCCAGGGCTTCAGGCAGCGCACGGGCAAGTCATGTCAGAGGCCGTTCCAGCCATCATGAGACCCCCCTTGTGTGTGACGTTCCCACCCCCTCCCCCCATGACTCCCACGTGCAGCCTCAACATGGCTTGGGTGTGGCATCGCCTTCTGCAGGAGGGAGGGCAGTGGCACTCCCCCCTGCAGCAGGTGGCTAATGCACAGGGTGCCCTGGGGCAGCTGGCACTGGCACAACCTCTGCCCTTCAGCTGACTGTCGCACGCCCAGTGCCTGCAGGCCCACCTGTGGCTGCCCATCTGCTGCGACCGCTGCAGCAGCTGTGGTAGGTGCACACAGACGAGCTGAGGAGGGGGCTCTTCGCTTCCACAAGACTGACACCTCACCACAGGAGCCTGCCTGCCTCTGTGGTAAGTTTTGCCTCGATCCTGGGCTGGTGCTGGCCCACTGCTCTTGCCTCCTGCCTACCTCAGGCATAGTTGCAGCCTAACTCAGCCCTATCTTAGGCCACAGTTACGCCACACTTGGGCCTCAGTTGTGCCTGACTTGTGCTGAGTTGGTCTGGACTGAGCCCTGAATTTCACAAGCCAGACAGTGTAACAGAAAAGGCCCTGTCACAAGTCAGCCCCTGGATATATGTGTATATCCTCTGGTGACAACGTTTGCAGCAGAATAATCTGTGATGGCCTCATGGGATGGGCAGGCTCATATTGGGAGAGATGGTCCTTCACATGTCTGAGTTGCAAACCATTAAGGGTTTTACAGGTAATCACCATCATTTTGAACTGTGCTTAAAAATGTACAGGCAGCCAGTGCAGACGACTTAGCAGGGATGTGATATGAACCCAACCCTGGCTTCAGCCAAGAGCCTGGCAGCTGCATTATATACAACTTGTAGTTTCTGAACAGTCTTCAGAGGCCACCCCAACAACAGTGCATTACAGTACTCCAACCTAGATATCACGGGTATATGGGTGACCATAGCCACCACATCTATACAATCCAAGAAAGGAAGGATGTAGTTGACACACCAGCCTAATCTGGCCAAAGGAACCTGGATATCACCTGGATATCCTGGTTCAAGGCCAGATCCAAAAGCATTCCCAAACTGTGAATCTGGTCCTTCAAAAGCAGTGCAGCTCCATCCAGAATAGATTGACAATCCGATTTCTGGGTTGTGAATGTCCTCACTAATAGCATATATGCCTTGTACAGAATTTCAGCTTGACAGTCCTCATCCAGCCAATCACTGACTCCAGACATTGATTCAGAACTCCCACAGCCTTTTTTGGCTGATGATAAAATGAAAGAGAGAGAAAGAATTGGGCATCACCTGCATATTATTACCCCTGCTAACTAAGCAACGAGGCACCTTTTAAAATGGTGTCCTATTATACTTAGCAGGGGAACTGACCCTCTTCAGCCCAGCATGGTGTCTTTTCCAGTGGCTGCTGTTGCTGGTTTCTCTTCTGTATTTTTTTTTTTTTAGATTGTGAGCCTTTAAGGGACAGGGAACCATTTATTGATTTATTTTACTATGTAAACCGGTTTGTGAACTACTCTTGTTGAAAAGTGGCATATAAATATTCATAAACTACTACTACTACCACCAATAATATTGATAGTACTAAACTCCAAATCCAGATGACCTCCCCCAGCACTTTCATGTAGACGTTGCTGAGGGACACAGTAGACCAACAGCCACAACTATGAACAGGAGCCTCCCAGCACCACCTTCTGGAATCTACTGCCCAGGAGGAATTTGAGCTACCACAAAATGGTGCCCCCATGTCCCAACTTGGCAAGACAATCCAGAAAGATACCATGGTCAATGGTATTAAGAGTTGCAGAGAGATCCAACAGAACTAATAGGGATTTTCCAGCATAGGTCATCCACCATGGCTACCAAATCTACCAGAAACTGAATTGAAAGAGATCTAGATAATCAGTTTTCCCTAGGAATCCCTGAAGCTGAGTCACCATTACGTGCTCAAACACTTTGCCCATGAAGGGCAAGTTGGAGACCAGCCAGTGGTTAACACTTGTTATGGATGGATCTCTCCCCCCCTTTCCCCCCCATTAGGCACGTTATTCCCCCCCCTTCTTTTTCTTTCCCTTCCTGGTTATGCTATGTCCTCACATTACAATAAAAGACAAAATGGACTCCGATACCAAGCAATAAGAACATAAGAAGAGCCCTGCTGGATCAGGCCAAAGGCCCATCTAGTCCAGCTTCCTGTATCACACAGTGGCCCCACCAGATGCCTCCAAGAGCACACAGACAACAAGATAACCTGTTTCCTGCTGCCACTCCCCTGCACCTGGCACAGAGAAAACCTACTTCTAAAACCAGGAGGTTGCTTATGGCTTGTAACCTGTGATGGTCTTTTCCTTCTTGAATCTGACCAAACCCCTTTTAAAGGCATCTAGGCCAGGTGCCATCACCACATCCTGTGGCAAGGAGTTCCATACCGATGGATGCCAGTGTGCAAGACAAACTGTTTTCCCAGAACTTCATGCACAAAATGGACAGTAAGGACAATATTTCTCTGATGTACAGGTCCTGGTTCTAGAGGGCTCTGGTCAAACCCTTGTGTACATGCTCCCCCCGCCCCCAGTCACATATACTGGGAGGAAGAGAATAATCTCACTTTGTGTCTCCATTGAATACAACCCTCTATGCATCTCCTGTCTATATTTACATTTTGTATCTGCCGTTAGCGAATGCAACTTCAGTAATCTTTGTATTTTGTATCAAAACACCTGCATTTTACCTGTTGTATTGTCACTGCATTTTTCACATAGGCTATGTCAAGGTGCCAGACACCCCTCCCCCCCACTCCTTGGTGACCACTGGACCTGCATTTTAGCTGACATAGCTAAGTCGTTGAAGCAACCCTGTTCACCTACATCCTGATTAGAAAGAATTTCCTTACCATTCACACACCAACAGCCCAATCCTATTGGGTTGCCCCACTGGTGGAACCAGTGTTCCGCCAGCTATAAGGCAACTGTAAAGCATGTTCTGGCAGCATGCTGCTGGAACGCCAGCGGGAAGGCTCGAGTCTTTTTGCGCATGTCATCATTGTGCTGGTTAACCACCGGAGCAGGAGGCGGGATGGGGTAGGTGGAATGGGGTGGGGAGGGGTACCCCTGGGACATGGAGCTCCCTCCTTGGGATGAGCTGGAGGAGGGCACAATACCTTCAGGAGGGTTTCCTCAAAAGAAGTTAAACAGCTGCCACTTTTAATCAGTGTGGAACAGTCTCTTCAGCTGGAGAAAAATTGATCACCCTCCCTCCTCACTCAGCCATTCCTCACCAGCTGATTTTATAAGCCAGGATAGATATGGGTATTAAGAGACAACCGCACATTTTCAAAAATCCTGAAGGCTGAGCAAACTGAAAAGAATGCCAAATTACAGAAGCAGCTGCAGTGGAGACATCATTAGAACTAACCAAGCTGGTGTCTAAGTTGGGACAGATGTGAGCAATTTTATCTGCAAAGTGTCTTCCAAATTGATCACAATGGACCTCAACACAATCCACCACATCCTTGTAGGGGCCCAAATGTAATAGGTTCCAAACCACCCAGAAAAGATTCACTGGCCGACTCTGTGTTGACAAAACGATGGTAGCGAAGGGTCCCTAAAAGGGGGGGGGGGTTGGACCATGATCGATTGGACTTGTAAGTTTTTCACCACCACCATTTCCCAATTTCGAAGGCGAACCAGGCCCTTGGCAGTGTAGTGTGGCAGAGGAGAAAGAAAAATCCCTCAAACCCATCAGGAATGAGGAATCCATCCTGATCCATAAACCTCTAGAGTTAAACTTTTCTGATACCCACCCCTGCGAGAGACTGCAGTAAGTCTAAACCCTGCTATAGGCTGTGTTCTGCCCAAGGCAACAGAGTGATGTTAATCTCCGCAATAACAGGTCACCAGTCACCAGTCCAGAGGAAAAAGCCAAGCCCAGAGATGCACCTCTTTAGAGATACTGTATATTGTTGTTTTTGAACACTTTCTTTTGAGTTTTACACTTTTATCAAAAATTACATTCAACAATAAAATTACATTCAACAATAAAATCTTCATAGTGAAGGCCTATGCATGTTAACTTAGAAATAAGTCTTGCCATGTAGGGCTTACTTCCTAGTAATTGTGTTTAGGATTGCAGTCTTTATGTTTAAGAACTGAAAGAGGGTTTTGTAATTTGTGATATAGAATGATAAAAAGCCAAGGGATTTGTTATCGAGGGAGGGGGTAAGGTGTTGGATTACCCACCACAGCTGAATAACAACTAAGCGTTTATAGTACAATAAACCAATTGTCTGGAATGACTTTGAAAGTTTAAGGGGAAAGCATTGAAAAGCTGAGAATTGTTCATTTAGCTTGATTCGGCCTATTGAAATTGGTCCCACTTCAAGACACCATTCTGAATATTTTTGTATATATTTATAGCCATATAGTCCAAGTAGTCCAATCAAAACAGGAATGAAACAAATCATATAGAACTAGCGCGAAACAACAAAGCAGCTTAACAGCATGAGGAGAAGGTGGGGGGAAACTAGAAACAAAAAGAACAAGGAACTGGGTAATGGAAGCCATGCTGTTCAGAACAATAGCTATGATTGACGAAGGCCAGCGTTAGAAAAACGGCTGAGGTAGGGACTGGAACAAAACAAAAGAAAAGCTTTTAAATGACTATTATAACAGCAGGTTCAGCTCCTTAATAAAGATAATGTATGTAGTGAAAGAGAATGAACTTTGAAGGCCAAGATGTCATACTTGATCAAACTATTACACATATAGACCTTGCCGTAATGGGTTTTATTTGTTGACTCAGGGCATCTGGGGTGGGTTCAAGAAACCTTATACTCTGCATCTTATCGTTTACACTTGTGCAAAATTAACACAAAAGGGAGTCGCAGATACTACTGTTTTATTTCCCTGACACATAAACAGGCGGGCACAATCTTGTCTTTCTGTAACCACCATAACTTCTAGTCCACATTTCAGTGCTTCTTTTTTACTACTGCTCCTCTTAGCAAGTCAGGAGTGCATTTTCTCTAGCTGGCAGCGCAATCCTGTGTAACCTTGCACCGGTGTAACAGTAGATGCACCTTACACCGGTGCATCTGCTGTTACACCGGTGCATCTACTATTACATTGGTGCAAGGTTACACAGGATTGCGCTGTAAGACTCCTATAGCGCAATCCTGTAGAGGGCACTGGCGACGGAACAAGCATAATGTCGCCGAGAGACGTCGCGAACTTGCCATAAAGCATGTTTGCGACGACTTGGGAGCTAAGGCTGGCGCAGGGGCCGGCCTCCCTTGCTCCGTTGCCAGTGTAACTTGCCGTACACCAATGGACGCAAAACGGAAACCAGCGTAACCCCTCTCGGACGTCGTGCATGCACAGTTCGGATGCAGGATGGATACCAGCACACCTCCGCCAGCGCAGGGGGCATTCAGGGGTGTCCGAACACCCCCAGAATGCCTCCTGCACCGGCGGAGTTGCGCTGGCATCTGTCCTGCCTCTAAGAGGGGTTACGCTGGTGTCCGTCCTGCGTTCATCAACGTATGTCAAGTTACACTGGCATAAGTGTAAGTGCACTTACACTGGTGGATCTACTGTTACACGGGTGCAAGAGTTATACAGGATGTAAGTATGGAGCATGTCTTGGTCTATTAAACCTTATGAATCAGCTCAAGCTAATCTCTACTGGTAGATGTGTACCAGAGAACAAACTCGAGTTTTAACATAATTATCAGCTCATCTTCTGAGTTTCTTTGCTAATAGCAGAACAAACAAGACGAGAAAATGCTTTCCTTGCTGTAACCAAAAACAATTGTGCTTGTTTCATGTGTAGCTTCCTTAACTGCAAGACTCTTGCAGCTAGATTAGCTTTTCCATAATGGCTACTGTCACAACGGTTTTCAGTAGAAAGCATTTGTTTGTAACAAACACTGAACGTCCTGTTCAAGTGAGTGTTTAACGAAGACTATTAATTATACTTCCAATATTTCTTCATGGAGATGAAACATTTCTCTCTTTTTTTAGTATCAACCACTCCAAGGGCTTTGTTATATGAAGTAGGTACTATGTATCATTTGGCAGTTTAGTTTATAATGCAGGCTCATTACCATAGTCATTATTGTGAATTATAGGACTTGCCTGGCTCGCCTTCGTTAACCATCTGGCAGTTAAATGCTGATTTGTGTTTATATAAAAAAGTTAATTTTAGAAAACTACCTGAACTTCTCCCCCAAATGTTGATTTCATCTGTCTTCCCCATATTTCTGGAGGGCCCGCAAACAACCTGTTTCCAAGGCATATGCTAATTTACCTTTGTCCGTTTCTAAAAAGAATCGGGTCATGAATCTGTTATCATGAAAACTGGAAACCAGTTTCTCCCCCTTCTCTTTTGCCTGAACAATAACATGACCTGCTCCCACCACACACACCCTTCTCTCATAACTGATTTATTGTCACTCCCATCGACATTTGGTTTTGAAAGGTGTTGCTTTATACCACCGTTTATTAAATTCCCAACTTTGTTTCATTAAAAAATGAAATATTCTTGCAACTGGGAAATCATTTAATCTAGCTGTATCCATTTAGCACTCCAATTCCTAACCAGAAGAAAGTCCCATTCATTTCATCAGGACTTATTGCTGAGGAAACATGGTTAGCATTGGACTTCAGTCTTTTTTATGTTTGTTTTTTTGTAATATGGCTTTTGTTGCAGTTTTTGTCCATCAAATGTTTTTGTGCAGTTTTTGTCCATCAAAACATTAGGTGGAGATCAATTACTTTTCATTTGCTCCTCTTATTCAGGACTAATAGAATTACAGCCCAATCCTATCTTTCCCCTCCCCGCTATGGCATGCAGGCACATCAAAACAAACAGTGCTGTGTGCTGGGGGGGGGGGGGCGGCTTCCGCTGATGGAACCCACGTTCCGTCAGTTCAAAGCCTGCGTTGCTGGTATGACAGCTGCTGCAATGGCGCATGGTCTGGGGCTGCCAGCGCAATTGGCTGCCCAGCCTTCACTGGAGCAGGTAAGTCGGCAGAGAGGGTGTTCCGGCAGAGGATCAGGGCAGGGATTGGGAGTCTGTCAACTGCAGGCAGGGGGTAGATATTGGCAGCAGCAGTGGCACCAATATTCTATGTCCCCAGCCCAGGCTCAACATGCCCCCTTGGACCCACTACGCCAGCCAAAGAGCTGACACAAATCCAAGTAGGCCCATTGGGGACCATGGCACAGCAAAGTAGGTAAGTAAAAAAAGTGTTTTACTTGCCTCTCAGTCGCTGCCTGGCCCCCGGCATATGGCAGAGGCTGTGCCAGCGCCACTGCACGCTCTGGGCAGGTCCAGGATAGGCTTGGCCATAAGTCTATATGGTTTCCAAACATATATACAGGTGGGCCCCCATATCCTCTGGGGATATGTTCCAGGCCCCTCCGTGGATACTTGAAACCGTGGATAAGAGCGAACACCCCCTCCATGGTTTCCTGAGGGGGCCCCCACCCTGCCTCCCCTGCAGGCAGGCATGCTTGCCCCCCCCAGCTCTTATTTTTCTTTCAGCAAGCTTTGTTTCTTCCTTAAAAAAAAAAGAGAAGCAGCCTCCATTGCAGGCAAGTAGAAAGAGACTAAGTCCTAGAGAGGCTCTGCAAGGTTTCTGTTAACCTTGCAGAGCCTCTCTAGTACTTAGTCTCGCTCTACTTGCCTGTAATAAGCAGCCAGAGGCTGCTTCTCCTGTTTCTTTAAGGAAGAAACGAAGCTTACTGGGAAAAAAGTAAAAGCCTGGGGGGGGGGGGTCCTCACGATCTGTGGATAACTGAAACCGTGGATAGCAAATCAGTGGATATGGGGGCCCACCTGTAATTTACAACACAATTCGACTTAACTTTTGTGCCGGTGTAACCAGCAGCGCAGTGAGAATGGGAGGCCCCAGAACGGAAAAGGGATTCAAATCCCCTTTGAATTCCTCTTTTGGAGGGGATTTGAATCCCTTTTCCTTTCTGGGGCCTCCCGTTCTCGCTGCGCCACTGGTTACGCCAGCACAAAAGTTAAGTCGGATTGCGCTGTCAGTTACCTAATGGTAATATCAGCAACAAAGGCAAAAGAGGTCATCACCATCACAAGATATTTCCTCTGATCTCACAGAGAGGATTATCAGCATGGTCCAGATCAACTAAGATTAAAAAACAAACAGGAAAATAGGTTATATAAGCAAGCATTTCCACAACATCTGATGAAGAAATGTTGGAGAAAATAGGTATCATTGTGAATAAATGTTGTAAAAGGCTGCAGTACTGCGAAAGAGATATTGAGCTTGACCTGTCCTTCTGGCAGACAGATTTGATGCATGAGTTTTTCCAATAAAGCAAGGCTCCATCCCCTCTTGTGCCAGAGGTCTACAGGATACTTTGCAAAGAACATTCAATGCTGAGCTATTTTCAGCTTCGCAGCTCCCACTGCAAATATATTTAATTCTCTGTGGAAAGTGCCCTCAGACATCCCTTCAAAAATGGTCAAGAATGTTAACTTAGGATCCCTTCTCATTACCTATTTTTGTAATGGTAGAGGTTTCAAAAAAACATGTCTCTGATAGCCCACCACATATGGGGAAAAAATGTCTGACAACCGCCTCACCCCATCCCCTTCATCATCATTGCAATGTATACATAATGCACGGCGCAACCCTGTGTAAATATCCAGCGGCGGAGCAAGCGCTCCACTGCCGGAAGTCATCACGAACATGCCGTAAAGCACATTTGCGATGACTTTAGAGTAAGGGTGGCCGGCGCAGAGGCCGTCCGTCCTCACTCCGCCGCCGGATCGCCCCTGCGCCCACTGGAGGAGGTAAGAGTTCCCTGGCGGGGGTGGTCCAGGCGGCGAGGGAGGGGGCCCACTGGTCAAACTGGACTGGGAGGGGGCAGGGATGGCGGCCGCCATATCCTCGTCCCATTTCGGGTCGGTGTGACCTTTACATGGCCTCTTCTTACTTCAGCCAGCTAAATAGCTTAAGCATATAAGCATATTGGGAAAGGCATCTAGGCCAGGTGCCATCACCACATCCTTCCCTCTAGTCCCTGGAGGTGAACAAGGGAACTGAGCTACATAAGTAATTTCTAGGCAGGGTTTATGTCCAAGTACAGGTGGGTCCCCATATCCGCTGAGGATATGTTCCAGGCCCCTCCGTGGATATTTGAAACCATGGATAAGAGCGAACACCCCCTCCATGGTTTCCTGAGGGGGCCCCCACCCTGCCTCCCCTGCAGGCAGGCATGCTTATCCCCCCAGCTGTTAGTTTTCTTTCAGCAAGCTTTGTTTCTTCCTTAAAACAAACAGAGAAGCAGACTCCATTGCAGGCAAGTAGAACGAGACTAAGTCCTAGAGAGGCTCTGCAAGGTTTCTGTTAACCTTGCAGAGCCTCTCTAGTACTTAGTCTCCTACTTGCCTGTAATAAGCAGCCAGAGGCTGCTTCTCCTGTTTCTTTAAGGAAGAAACGAAGCTTACTGGGAAAAAAGTAAAAGCCTGGGGGGTGGGTGGGTGTCCCCACGATCCGTGGATAACTGAAACCGTGGTTAGCGAATCAGTGGATATGGGGGCCCACCTGTAGTTGCATTGGGTTTTTTTTCTCTTTGCCTCTAATTGCAAGTGGTGTTTTTGCCTATTTGACCTTTGCCCATTTTCCTTTTTTTTTGTCTGTATTTTTTTAAAGGAGATAGTTCTTTTTAAGTTGCTTGCCTGCTTTTTCTTTTTCTTTTACCTAGGTCTAATAGCAATTGCCCCTTGCTCCTTGACAGATTGCTCAGGCCAGGGGCTAATGCTACACAGGCAAAATGGGGGCACAGGGGTCTAGAGTCAGCCGGGCAGATTGCTCCTCTAGCAGCCAGCTTCCATGCAGAAGGAACTCTGATGATTGTTGGGCTCCCCTAGATGGAAGAGGAGCGATGACCTCTTTTTGGTCTCTTGCCTTCTCCGTGAACGCGCCTACTCCTTTTTCAGCCACCTCCTAACACTCAGGACATACCTGTGAGGCAGTGGTGTCACTAGGACGCGTGACACCCCAAGGCGGGGTGACGCACGTCACCCGTGACGCCCCCAAGTTTCGCCCCCGATTTTTTGGGGTGCCCCCCTGCCCCTTCGCGTCGCCCTCCAGACGCTCCGAGGCCGGCCCGGGAGCCAGCTTTGGAGCGTTCGGAACGGCCGGCGCTCCAGGGCCTTCTGAAGGCCCAAGCGTCAATACGGGTATTTTTAGTGTTTTCGCGCATGCGCAGAGACAAAACCGGTCTGCGCATGCGCGAAAACACTAAAAATACCCGTATTGACGCTTGGGTCTTCAGAAGGCCCTGGATCATCGGCTGTTCTGGACGCTCCGAGGCCGGCTCCCGGGCCGGCCTCGGAGCGTCCGGAGGGCGACGAAGGTGGCGAGGGCGACGGAGGTGGCGTGCGCGGGGGTGCGGGTGTCACCCCTTTGCGCGCGTCACCCCGTAACGACCCGCTACCCCCGCTACGCAGGAGCGACGCCAGTGCTGTGAGGTCAGATGCAGAGACTGTGTGCCTTTCTCTCCCCCCCCCCCCAATCACTGTAAATTGGGTCAATCATGGTGGCCTCACTAGATTACCACAAGGGGGCAAACAGAAAGTCAGGACTGAGAAACAAGTCAGGTGTCTACAAGGAAGGCAGAAACCAAGTTGGAGAAATCAACTCAGAAGAAGCCACAGACAGGAACGCACCAAACCCAGATAAACCTTGTTGCTCAGGCAAAGCCTTAACCTAAATAGGAAACTATTTATCTTTCTTCCTTTACAGAAGGATCCAATTGCCAGTCTGGGTGAGTGTGACAAAACCAGAGCCTGAGATCCTTTTCTCTTGTGAGAGTCTCAGGCTGCAGTTCTGGCAGCTGGCCAGAGAGGTCTGTTCTCAGCACCCGAGGCATTCCTCTGCAGCCCACACAGTTCCTGGCACGCAATGATCAAACCAAACCAGATCGGCAACTTTATGGAGTCGCTCCAGAATCTCTACAACCACCACTGCAGCACAACTCATCATTATACAACTGAGTGAAAGTCAGATTGAATTGATATGATACGTTACTTTTGTGTATGTGCAACTCCTGAGATAAACTGAGCGGTGACTTGCATGTGGATATCTGAAGTTAGACTGCAAAAACCTGTGTGCAAAACCTTTGAAATGGGTTTAAATCAACTTGAAAGTCAACTGTAAGAAGAGAATCAGCGGTACTTGTATATCTAGTTTTGCAACCTGAGCTTCAAATTTCTCCATTGCTGCCAGTTTTGTGTTGGACATTTAATAGTAGGAGAAGGAACACCTGTTGATATTTGATGTATGACAAAATTACTATAGGTACAAAGGCTGTGCTAGGAAAAGAAAGTGGCCACCAGGAATGGGGTAATGGGATACATATTAATTTGCGCCTGGATGAGCCAGATTTCTGAAGATAGCATGTGAAGTATATAAGTAGAATAGCTCAAGACTGAGGACCAAACAATTTGTTGTTGCTATTATTTATCACAATCAATGCATGGCACTTAAAAATGAAAGAGAGCGCAGGTCTCTGCCCCAAGGGGCTCACAATCTTGAAATAGATCTGTGGGAGATGACGGAGGAAGGGAGTGGTGGCAGGGTAAATGGGGAAAGAATATGCGATTACTGTATTTCATGTACACTTATTTAGGCTTAGTTGCAACTAGGGAAAGGGACTAAGGACCCAATCTTAACTAACTCCCCCAGCGCTGATGCAGCTGCCAACCACTGGCGTCACTGTAGAGTGGTGGGCGGGGCCCGGCCCCGGCCCAGCCGGCGCTCCAGGGCCTTCTAAAAAGAAGAGGCCCAAAGCGCTTGCGTTAAAACGCGAGCTTTTAAGATTTTCGCGCATGCGCAAACCCTTTTCTGAGGGCAAGGGCCTGCCCTCTTGCCCTCAGGAGGGTCTGCGCATGCGCGAAAATCTTAAAAGCTCACGTTTTAACGCAAGCGCATTGGGCCTCTTCTTTTCAGAAGGCCCTGGAGCGCCAGCCGGGCCGGACGCTCCCCGGCCTTGGAGCGTCCGGCCTCCGGAGGGTGACGCGCGCCGGAAAAGGTAAGTTTCTGTAGGGGGGGTGAGTTGGGGGGGTGACGCGCGTCCCCCGCTCTGGGGTGACGCGCGTCACAGTGACGCCACTGCTGCCAACAGGGCACATGCTGCATCCTGCAGTGGGGGAGGGGCAGTCACAGAGGCCTCCTCAGGGGAAGGGAAATTTTGTTCCCTTACCTCAGGGTAATGCTCTACTTTTCCAATGGGTTTCCTATGCCAGAAGCTTTCCCAGGATCCTCCCCACCGGGCCTGTTTTGAAGAAGTGGTGGACAGAAGAGGAAGTGATGGGAAAAGCAGAGGGAGGCAATGACACTATGTTGATGATCCTGATCCTGTTCCCAGTTGCTTTCCTGGAGTAAGAGTGATCAGGAATAGGATCAGAAGAAGATAAGAAGAGCCCTGCTGGAACAGGCCAAAGGTCCGTGTAGTCCAGCTTCCTGTGGTCCACAGTGGTCCTGCCAGATGCCTCAGGGAGCACACAACAAGATACCTGTATCCTGTTGCCACTCCCTTGCATCTGGCATTAAGAGATAGCCTATTACTAAAACCAAGAGGTTGCATATATCCCGTGATATATCCCTTGAAACCCGTGATAGACTTTTCCTTCATAAATCTGTCCAATCCTCTTTTACACAGAAGCTCCTACAGCCTCCTTCAGCTCTGCCACCATGATCTTTGTCAGTGGTGCTATAAAAGGAGGTAACTCCTTTCATACTCAAGGAAGGCTTCGTGGGTAGGCCAGCCCTGCTTAAATTAGCCACATCATAAAGCTTCAACATATGCCCAGCTTGCAACCCAATCAATCCCAAATCCCCACCAGCCCCATACTCTCCGCTTCCAGCTGGTTATGTGAACTGGCTCTCAGCCTTCTGCATAACTGACCTATAACAATATGAGCCTCTCTTGGTGAACTACAAGTTTTTAAGCTTATACATGGAAGTTTTCATAAGGACTTCTTCTGATCTTTTCTTTGTAGTATAGGAGCCACTGGGTGTGTGGGTGCGTGGGTGGCTGTTTCTCTCATGTCATTCTGGTAATGTTGGGAGATTTAGGCCACGTGGTAGAAGCCAATAATGCAACTCCCCACACTAGCATTGGCCTAATTCTGGGGCAGAAAGAACTCTGCATCATGTGGAAAGAAGCCACATCATCCATAGGTTCCTGTCTTGTGGCCTACATCTCCAAGCATTATTGGAGTGGTTTAAGAGGGACACATGCTACAGTAATTCCCAGGTTGCCAAGGTAACATGAGAAGGAGCCTTTATACACATGATAACTTTAAGATACCATCACAGATTGTCTCTGAGGCTAATGTAACGAAATTTGTAAGTTAAGTGGTTTAATATATTGTGAACTTTCACAGACAGTATCTTGCTTCCTTAAAAGGCTGCCTCCATGAACTTTCTTAGTCTGAAAGAAAGATGACAAAATATAGGAAACTCATTACTTTAGACTTGGGCTCTGTTGCCATGGACAAGATAACGCTGTCAGCTTGCCTTGCTTGGAAGCATATTGGTGAAATATGGCTGGAAAAAGAGATTAATACATCTGTTGGGGAATGCCTCTCAAAACTGAAATGGCTTAAGCAAAAATTTTGCAGTATGTCATTTCTCACTGGCACATGCATCATGAACCATAATTTATGATAAGCTGGGATGCGCTAGGTATGTCTTTCAAGATGTTCACAACTGAAAGGCTGAGAAATGTCTTTTCAATGAAAACTGAGAGCTTGAAGAGTATCCTCACTCAAAAATACTGAATGAGAAACATCAAGATGCAAATCAAATTGAAAAAAGAAGTGTGCCACTAGCAATGGTGGCGACCTTGAGGGTAGTGCCATGAAGGACCACGTTCCCCTGTAGGAAAAGGCACCCCACCCTGAGATCATGTCAAGACCACAGGTATGGTCATGCCCTGGCTGTTCATGTGCGGTAAGTTCTCCGCTGCCAGCAGAAATGCGGGATCAAGCTAGCTGGACAGCATCAAGGGTTGCACCTTGGCTTGGCTGGCACCTTGCATGGCCCAACTTACACCTTGTTCTTCTGGCTCTGGCTTCCCATTCTGGATTTCTCTACCAAGTGGGGCAGCTCTCTTTTATCCTTTTTATTATCCCTCTTGCTTTCCAGATGCAGGGAATGGAAGGATGAGGAGAATCAGTGGTGGCTGGCGTGCTGCAAGAGGGGTTGGCATTTGGCCATCTCAGGTGCCAGGAGGTCTGGGCCCATCCCTGCTTCTGAGTCTGCCGTCGTTCACTAACACTCTGTCGGATTTGATCCTATCTTTCTGCTTATGAAATATCTGTCTTTTACCAACCAGTGTTGCTCTTCTGATCCACACCTCTTGTTCCTTCTCCATGTTTGAAATGGCTAGGATAAAGTCCACTACTCACATATGCTTGCAGTCAAATTCATATATTTACCCACCTTTGCCTAGATTTCAGCAGTGAAATTACTCTCTCTCTCTCTCTCTCTCTCTCTCTCTCTCTCTCTCTCTCTCTCTCACACACACACACACACACACACACACACACACACACACACACACACACACACACACAAATCCTGTGTAACTCTTGCACCGGTGTAACAGTAGATCCACCGGTGTAAGTGCACTTATGCCAATGTAACTTGCCATATGCTGAAGGACGGAGACTGTCGTAACCCCCCTCGGATGCCACACATGCACAGTTTGGATGTTTGGACATATGCTGCTGCAACTCCACCGGCACAGGGGGCATTCCTGGGGCATTTGGATGCCACTGGAATGCCCCCTATGCCGGCAGAGTTGTGCTGGTGTCCGTCCTGTGTCCGAACTGCGCGTGTGCAGCGTCTGAGGGGGGTTACGCCAGTCTCTGTCCTACGTCCATCAGCGTTCAGCAAGTTACACTGGCATAAGTGCACTGGATCTACAGTTACACCAGTGCAAGAGTTACACAGGATTGGGCTCACACACACACACACACACACACACACACACACACACACACACACACACACACACACACAGAGAGAGAGAGAGAGAGAGAGAGAGAGAGAGAGAGAGAGAGAGAGAGAGAGAGAGAGAGAGAGAGAGTCCTCAGCAGCCATCCACACTTTTTTGAACAATTCCACTAGCGATAAGGGTCATTGCTTTGAAAGTCAAAGGAAACTGGGCATGCACCACTAAGTACACTTAAAAGACTTTAGTGCCACATAGATTTTACCATTTACAGACAGTAGAAAATTATGGGCCACTATGCCTGATTTTATAGTGAAAGGTGGTATCTTTTGAGTCTGTGCATATTAGTTCATAGTCTGCCATTTAGTTGTATTAATTGGAAAGAAAACTGGCATTCTAATGAAACTGACCATTTCCATAACTGACTTTAGTTGGGTAGACTTTCATATAAGTATATGCAAAGCCTTGTATTCCCCTCCTCCCCCATTTATATTCCAGAGTCATTTTATTTTATTTTATCATAAAATATATATGCAAACCGGTGGGCTTTAGGATGCCAGAGAACAATTAAAACAATATATGTTTTTTATAGTTTTGAACTAAGGTACCCAGGTGGTATAAAAATGAGATACTTAAAGCCTAATCCTATTCTCAAGATACGCTATGGCAGGGGTTCCCAAACTGTGCGTCGCGACGTCTTAGGGCATCGCAGCACAGTCACAGGGGCATCGTGAGATGTCCCCGATAGCTCCTCCTACCTGTTCTCCTGGGCACAGTCATCTTGGATCTCATGAAATCTTGCGAGATCCAAAATGGTGGTGCCCAAATCTCATGAGAGTTGGGCACCGCCATCTTGGATCTTGCGAGATTTCGTGAGATCCAAGATGGTGGTGCCCATTTCGCATGAGATTTGGGTGCCACCATCTTGGATCTCACAAGATTTCGCGAGATCCAAGATGGCAGCGCCCAGGAGAACAGGTAGGAAGAGCTACCAAGGGAGTTGTGAGCCAGGAAGAAGAGGCTGCGGGGAGTTGTGAGCCAGGTAAGTTTGGGAACCACTGTGCTATGGTGTATCTATGTATGCTGGTGCAATGACAGCCCACCATTGGTCCACCCAATGGTTCACCCACCATTGGATGTGTCACAGATATTGGCACAACATTGGGAAAATGCCACACCAGCATAATTCGGCTGTCAGCTCTACTGACAGCCAAAATGGGAGATTGGGGCATAATGTGGGAGGGATGATGAGAAATTGACATATGCCAGATCCTAATCCCCCTTCAGGCAACAGACATGCTCCCAATGCCAGAAAAATTCTACACCAATGACAGAGCTGGCATAGGTAGGAGAAGCCCCATATGGAACAATGGGGAAGGGGAAAATAGCAGAAAACTCCTGTCACCCTCTGCCCTGCCCACTCCCCCACAACAGAACATAGGATACAGCAGGGGTTCTCAACCTTTGGAGGCCTGGGTACCCCCTATCACGGTCCAAATTTCTGAAGTATCCCCTGCTAATTAATTGCTAATTAATTGGATTAATCAGTTAATTAATTAGCTAATTAATCATTAAATAAAAAGTACTAAAACAATTTTAAATGTGAAAAATGTCTTACTTAACTATGTGTGTGTGTGTGAGACAGACAGACAGACAGACAGACAGATGGGGGATTGCATTTAAGTTCTAATTAACAAGTAATTAACTACTGATTGATGCTGATAAGGGGCAGGCTCTGGTGTACGCCCTGCCATTGGTCCGCATACCCCTAGGGGTACTTGTACCACAGGTTGAGAACCCCTGGGATACAGACTACATTTGGCAGCCGCAATCACAGCATACCAACCCCCGTACTAAAATCCCTGCCAGGGAGGGATGCAAGCCCCACCCTCTGACTCCTCTCAGATTAGCCATAGTATAGCCCCTTCCCCAGTAGCATTCTAAAAACATTTTCAGCTAGAGGGGCTGAAACAAAAGGTAAGAAGCCAGGTTCCCCTCTCTAATTTGAGCACTGTTTAGCCCCTCTCATCCACCAGGGCCATTGCTGACCTGTTGGAGCTGTGGATGGATATTGGCATATTTGCAAATAAAACCAGCCTTTTCCCATTAAAATGGTTTGTTTTTTAAGAACTTGACTGCAGCCTTCTCAGCAATGTTGTAACACTACAGCAACCCTCCCTAACAATGCCGACAACATCCATGGAAACCCCAAAACAGCCCGTCATCCACAGAGCAATGTCCTGACATTAGCATGTCATCGGCATGGCACTGGTGCGATGCCCATGTCATCCACACACCACTGATGTGTTGTCCAAGGAACCAATCACCGCATCCACCCAGCCCCAATGCCAGCAGCCAGAGAAGTGAACGGACCAGGGGGCAGGGCAGATAAAGAGCAAATGAGTAACCAACGCTGGGAGGAAGCTCCCCTGCCAGCCACTGGGAAGGAGCAGCACAGCAATGGTCACCTCCACTAACCATGGGGAGGTGACCCAAGGACACCATGCACATGACATGACACAAGGATGCCTGGTAGCCCCAACTGGTTTACCAACTGGTTTACCAATGGCACAGGTTACTAAAGTCTTTGGCAGGCAGCAGAATTGTGCAGAACATGCAACAATCTGAGCCAAAAGACTCCTGCCATAAATGATCAACGGTGCAAATTTTGGGAAATATGTGGCCAAGAATTTTATATATTATAATCTAAGAGCATAGCTGCAATGAAGAATGACAGAACTCTACTACATAACAACAGCCCAAGGCAAAATCTCCAGTGATGATATCCTCCGTTTGTGACACAGCTAATTTTTTCTTCGGATAGAGTACTGTGGTGAAATGATTCATAACATGATTATTTGTCATTTCTATTGCACTTTTCAGTGTATATAATGCTTGAGTATTTTTGTCCTGTTTATCATCATAGTCCTAGGAGAAAGGGAATAAAGCTGAGAAGCAGAGAGTTGGCTTAAGGCACTGTGCACATTTCATGACTGAATACAGAGTTGAATCTGGGTCTTCCAGAGGAAAGGGGAACCAGTAACTCTGTCCCCTGTCTGGACCACAGAGAAGGATTTTAACCAGGCTCCCCAATGATTAAACCTAACGCCCTGTCTCCAGCATCACCTTAGTTGCATGGGCTCTGTTCTTGGCAACCTTCTTCTGCACACTTAATGCTAAAAACCTTACCATGAGGTCTGTGTCATGAGGACATCATGTGCTCAGGTTGACATGGAGTCTTTTAATCACTAACTTCGTTCTTACAGCCTTCCTATCCTTCAATATTCTCCTTCACTTGGGAATTCAGACAAAAAT
Organism: Plestiodon gilberti rubricaudatus; assembly: GCA_026170595.1. NCBI lineage: Eukaryota > Metazoa > Chordata > Lepidosauria > Squamata > Scincidae > Plestiodon > Plestiodon gilberti. The sequence goes on from JANXHW010000002.1 coordinate 48,899,882, forward strand.
CAAAACAATGTCCATGACTCCATGGACTTTGAATAACTGTTTTAGATTGTTCTTGCTTACCCATCTCAAAGATAAGGGTTTTTGTTTTTAATTTGTAAAGGGGGGTAGGACGAAATTGGCAAGAGGAGTCTGGGTGAACCCCATTTCAAGCCAGGCTCAAATTGAAATGGGGTGAAGCTTTTTGGACTGGGGGAGTTCATATCATGAATGAAATTCAACACAATCACAGACGTTAAGTGGAAGGGCTATTAAATGTAGTGTTTGCAAATGCAGCTCAGGCTTCATGCTGATTCATCAATATGAAACCACCTTCTTCTGGGTCAGACCATTGGTTTGTCTAGCCCAATATAATCAACACTGACTGGCAGTGGTCCTCCAGGGTTTCAGGCAGGGGTCTTTCCCAGCCCTCTCTGGAGAGGTCAGCAATTGAACTTGAGACCTTCTAGATGCAAAGTAGTGCTCTGTGAACTATGGGAGTCCAAAGTGGTTTTATGAACATATGAAGTTGCTTTATAGTGAGACAGACCATTGGTCCATTTAGATCAGCATTATCTTCACTGACTAGCAGCAACTCTCTAGGGCAAAGGTGGCCAACCTTTCAATATGTATGTTCCTGGACCTTTAATGGTTGTATCGGTGAGGGCATTTCAGCAGGTGCAGCTGCTTTAGCAGCACCACCAGCAATTTCAGCTGCCAAAATGCAGAGGCCCTAATGGTGGAAGGTTGGCCACCCTGCTCTAGGGTTTCAGATAGGGATCTTTCTTAGCCATACCTATAGGATTGAACCTGGCACCTTCTGCATGCAAAGCATGTGGTTTACCATTGAGGTACAGCCTCTCCCTTGTTTTCTAACAGCAAAGACACATGGAATATGGTGCAGACCCCTTACAGAGAATACAGCCCCTGACCCAGGCCAGATGATCAAGGATTGACACACACCCTTGGACCTACTAGGATTGATGCCAGCAAAAGAGCTGGTGTAGATCTGAGCAGGCCCACTGGGGACCAGGGAGCAGCAGATTAGGAAACTACAAATGTTCTTTACTTATCCCTCCACTGCTGCCTGGTCCCTGGCCAACCCTGGCCAACCAATGTCAGTGCCACTGCATGCTCTGGGCTGATAGGGTTGGGTCGCAGCAAGTGAATGACAGATGCTTGCCCTTGAACACCAATGTACAGCATGCCCCAAAGCTATAAAGCGGGTTCAGTTCCCCATGTGTACACAGATTTTGATAAAGACATGCCCCTCTTGTGAGGGGGGACAACAGTCTAACATCAGTATACCCAAGACAAGCAATTGCTGTGCCAAGAACAGAGCTGTTCTTATCTCACCATTGTTAAGTAAGTCAATGTTACATGTGGCCATTTTCCATCCTGAGAGGGTTGAAGGTGTAGTGTGATCCTAGCAACAACTGCTTAGTAAGAGGGAAGGGTAATATTGCTCTGGAAGCTGTGCGGCATTCCATGATTAGGTCAGGAATTTATGCCATGCTTTGAATAGCCTTGCTAACATTTACAACATGAGTCTCTCAGTGATTGTTAAGAGATGTTAACGATTCACAATGGTATTCTAAATTGCTACAATTAATCCCCTGGAGAAAATTCATCTTTTTAGCTGTAAAGGTAATTATGCCTCCAAGTAACTCATGACTATGAGAGAAAGGACTAACAAGGACACCTGAAATTTCTTTATAAAATTTTATAAAGAGTCTTCTTTATAAACACCTAGATTCTTCGAGCATGGTCTATGTTACCCATTCCTTTTATCTATAAAGCACAGACAATCTTTTTATTCCCATCGACTCTCTTTTGTAGACAGACCTCAGGGTCAACACTCCTAAAATTAGGACTGGCTCCAGTTTGGAGGGGGCTCTTAGCAAACTGCCTTTCATGCTTACCTTGGTGTGCCCCCTTAAAGTTCATGGAGGGCTTACTGTAGTGCTTTTGGGGGAGGGTTGGGTTCATGTATTTTCCCATTGCTTCTTCTGTCTCACCTATCCCCTCCCCTCCCCATCAACATGAGTGACGATGGGGCTCCACTGCCATCACCTCTCAGTCCCCTACAAATGGGACTTTTCCCCAGCGATCTCTTTGATAGCACAGCAGCCTCTGGGCAAAAGCTTCCATTTGTACATGGGATGAGACAGAGGAGACAACAATGGAGCAACTCTCTCAGCCAGGAGAATTGTTCCATCACTGCCACCACACAAACACTATGATGAGATGATCAGGGATTGACATCTCAGGATGCAAACTTCTGACACTGGTGCTGCCCAAGGTCTAAATGACAATTGTTGCATTACATTTCAGTAAACAGATTTCATGGCAAATAGTTATTGGTACTATCAAAATCTGGTACGGTCAAAATGTTTAGAACCGGGAAAATCTGGTAAGCCTGGCTATGGCCCACCCCCATCAGCAGGCCCACCCTGAATCCTTCCATACAACTCTTGTGTTGTCACTATGCCTTGCCTGGCACCCTTTGGGAGCATCCCCAAATGCTTCTACATCATTGCAAGGCCTCTCTAGGGGATGCTGCTATAGGCCAGTGGGGAGGGAAGTAGGAGCCCCTGCCACCCAGCACCTGCTTCTTCCAGTAGGTTTGGGAACCAAACACAACATGGGAGACCTGGTGCAGGGCTTTGTCCCAGGGCCTCCAGCAACCTGGCACCACCACTGTGCTGGTTCTTATCTTAAAAGCCCTGAATGGTCTGGGTCCAGGATAGCCAGGGGACTGTTGCCAATCCTTTGAGAACTCTTCTTTGCTCCATTTCCCATCTCCATTTGAAGTGCACTTGGTGGGCATATGGGACAGAGGCTTTCCATTTGTGGTGGCCAGACTCTGGAACTTCCTTCCCCAGGAGACCCATCTGGTTCTTACTTGTCTTTTTTTCATAAATGAGTAAAGAACAACATTCTTTTTAGGTGGATTTTTAGTTGGCTTAATTCTGTTGTTCCTAAATGTGAGGTTTTATTTGGCACTGTCGACTTTATGTTTTATGATGGTGTGTGCTTTCTGCTCTTAATGCTTTTTGACATTATGTTGCTTGTGGTGTATTTTAAGCTGACCATCTGCTGCTTTATGGGCATTTTGTTGAAAAATGGCTTACACGTTTTAAAAATAATGATAAGTGATATCAGGTTACCCAGGTGGGGCACAGACTGATGTCCCAACCTATCAGAGGCTCCACCTAGCCAGGCCGAGCCTCGACCTATCAGTACCAATGGCAGTGATGGTGCCATTAGGGGGTGGGGTGGGGGTTGCAGGGCTTTGCCTGAGGGGCCCCAGCAACCTTATGTCAGCATGTATCATGATAATACAAATGCTCACCTCCTGGCATTTGCACACTTGTGCTCAACTGTTTAATTGTGCGCCCATGTTTAAAAAAGAATATTGGGAATGTTGTTGGGGTACTTATAACTTGGAAGCAAAACTCTTAGCAAACGACTTGCTGTTCTGGACTAACCTTCTAAGCACCTTTGTTGTTCAAATGGAAACTCAGGAACATGTTCCTCTGAGAACAGGTACTGTCATTCTTACTTTTTCCAAGGAAAAATGAATCTTGTTTAAAAAAAAAAAAACTAGTAATAGCCAAGAGTACCATGTGACTCCAGGAAAATGTGTCCCTCATATTTCAGAAGGTTGAGAAACACTGGAGCAGATGAAACTTAGTAGCTACTTGCTATTTCTGGGTCATGAGTTCGTGGGACTGGCTGTTTATAAAGGATGAAAGATGGTAATCTCTGAAGATCTGATCCACAATACATTCGTGCATTGAAACAGTTTTGTTTATTTTTGAAGAGCTGATGCAGGAGCAGAGTTATAAAAAGCTCGTCGTCTCATCATTATCAATTTATGAAAGAGATTGTGCTTAGAGAAATCAACTCCCGTATTGTCTGTATGAAATTACAAGATGCAGATTTTCAACATGTGTTTGGAAAAAGTGACAGTGCCTCATGAGAATAAGGACAAAGAGTGTTGGCACCAGGGTACCCCCAGAAGGCCCTAGGGTACAGTGATTTTTTGGAATGCACACGCACCTTCTCTGTTGGCTTGTGCCTTGTTCCCCCTTTCACAACTCCCCTTCTCCATACTTGGCAGGTGGACTGGTGGGAGTAGACAAGTGGTTCCTCCCATCCTCACTCAGGCTTCATGGGGGGGGGGGAGAGGAAGTGTGTAACTGGATACTCTCTCTCTCTCTCTCTCTCTCTCTCTCTCTCTCTCTCTCTCTCTCTCTCACACACACACACACACACACACACACACACACACACACACACACACACACACACACACAGAGTCGCGTCGCTACGACGCACGACATCCCAGAGCGGGGGCACGCATCGCCTTTAAGGGAGAGGCTCCGCCCCCGCGCGTGACATCACACGCAGGAGCAGAGCACCCTCCCTGCTCCATTTTCGGCTCATTTTCGAGCCAAACGGACACAGGGGAGGGCTGGTGGGCCCAGCTCCGCCACCAAACTGTAAGTGGGGGGTCGCGCGTCACCCCTGTGCGCACAACGCCCCCCGGCGGCCCGCCCCCCGCGCTTCCCCCTGTCGACGCCCATGCACACACACACACACACACACACACACACACACACACACACACAGTCCTTGAGGATGCTCCAAGTGGAGGAGGTCCTGTTGCCACTTAGAGCATCCCAGACATGTTAGCATCTGGGGATGATGAGAGAAGAGGAAATGTCTGGCTGTAATTCAATAAGAATTCTCCAAGTGGTCTTGGAGGGCTTCTGAGAGAATGCCATTGGCTGCTGCAGGAGTCATGCAAACCTCAAAGTTCTCTTAGGAAAATCTATAACGATGCAATGACTCTTGATTTTCCTAATTTAATTTTGAGGCTGCCACAACTCCCACAGCAGCCAATAAGGGGGCAGGGTGGGTGAGAGCCTATAGGAGCCATGGGCTGCCCACACGTCCGTGCCTGGGTAGACCTGCACTGCAAAGCTACGCCTGAGGCCAAGAGAGACCAACTCAAATTAATGGCAAGGCACCGCAGTTCAGCTGTACTCATATTTGAAAAGCATACAGATTCCATGAAGAATGATCAAAATATAAACTCACTTAGGTGGAAATATTTTATGCATGCAGATGGTCCCTGGTATTAGAAAGAAGTCAGGCAGTTACATAATGAATCTACATACATAAATCTGTCAATTTTTGATCATTTATGCAGCTTCCAGTGGTGTCATTTCACATTTCAGGGTGGTGGCATGTGGGAGACAGCATTCAATCACTTGCTGTGCAGAGCCAGGGTGTCGAAAGGAGATAGGACTACTGAAACCTGATCTTATATGGTCTGAAATGCAGGGTGGGGGCCCAAATTGCCCCACGACCTAAATGGTGCTTTTGCTTGCTTCTCTTTTTTCTTTCTCTAGCATCAGCTTAAAAACACACTTGAAAAACTGGTCATTTCAGTGCAAGATAACATTTCTGCACTTGTGTATAAAATCATCAGTATTCAAGAAATCTTTTGTGCTGCTTTCTGTAAACAGAAGTCATTTCATGTGCTGTGCTCTTGAAGGAAGCATGCCTCTCGTTTTAATCTTGGAAGTAAACATAAAAGAGTGGAACCTTGGAATTATACTAGTTCTCGGCTCTCTAGAGGTTATACTGTACTTATTTCCATTCCAAGTGCACTAAAATGTATGGGGGGGGGAAATTAATGGAGGAACATATAGCTGATAATGATCAAAGAAGCTACTGAATCACTTAATTCAGGGAAGGCACCTGAGGCCAATGGCTTCCTAGAGCAGTCCTTCAAAACTTGGAAAATCAACATGCGCCAGTTTAGTTGAATGCATATATTAGTTTCACACATTCAGGTTTCCAAATGACAGCAGCAGTTCTGAGGTGCATAATGTAACTAGTGAACACCCCTCTCGACAGCAGGGAATCAACCTTGCAAATCTCTTATGCAAAACAGGCACAGCTAGTCAATCAGTCAACTTTTTATTTATGATTTTCACCAAACAAGTTACAAAAAGAGTGCCATGAAGCCATATGAAAACATTATAAATCATTATCAACGAAAGCGAACACCTATTAGCAACTAGGATTTTCAAAGAGTGTGTTGTCACAGCGCTGTGCTCAGGGAGCACAACAAAGGACGGAATAATTCTGTGAGCTGAAACAGGGCACAGCGAGGCAAGAACTGCAGCAAAAGAAAGATTTCCAGTGACGAAGATTAAAAAACTGAGCTAACCCAGAAGTTGTCATACAATCATTCTTACAGCCCAATCCTGTGTAAGGATCCAGCTGGTGGCCCAGGGCCACTTACCGGATCCTGAGCCCGAGGCTGCCCATCGCATGGCGGGACAGAGGTCTACTTGGGGAAGGAGATGCTCGTCCCCTTCCCCAGGTGTAAACTGGGGCCAGCCCAATAGGCCTCCTCGGATTAAATAGGCTGGTGGAAGTCGGAGGAAGCCATATAATGGCCTAGTCGGCCCGGCAGGGACGGGGATATGGCAGGAGCCATCCCCTGCCCCCTCCTGGGATGGCTAGTCCAATGCAACTGCCAGCGGGAGAGCTTACCTTCCTCCGGTGCCCGCTTGACTGGTCCGGCGATGGAGTGAGGGAGGCCGGCTTTGTGCTGGCCTCCCTTACTCACGAGTTGTCGCAAACGTGCTTTACAACTAAGAAAACATGCGACGACTAAGAACGGTGGAGCACTCGCTCCGCCATTCTTGAGATCCCCAGGATTGCGCTGTTAGTCAAGTAGGAGCTGAGACAGGGAGTGCTGATGCCCATGTTTGATGAATAGTGACCTGCAAAGAAACCCAACAACAGCAGTTCAAGTCTAGCCATGGAGTTAATTCCTATCAGTGGGCATTTCTGGATGAGCTGTTCACTCACTCTTTTCACTCACCCCTCCATAGGCCGCCTGACCAGCAATGGGTCTCCTTGGACCTATGCCAGCTATTTTTCGAGCATAAGTCTCAGGAGAGGCGAGGTGGGGGTGTCAGCCTAGAAAAATGGGAATAGAAAATGGGGATCCTGGTGTGTGCTGCTACCACCAGGATAACAACCACCACCAGTATTTATACACTGCCTTTTCTTTGGTCATCAGATTTCTCCTTTAACTTTAAGACGGTTTACACAGGCAGGCTTTCTAAACCCCAAGGGGTTTTTACAATTCAATATGTTCCAGTCTTTCATAGAACCCTTCATTCTAAATGGTTTCTTTCATAGTCCAGCTTCTCACTGGCATCTGTCTCATCACGCTTCAATTGACAGCCAACCTTGACTCCCACTTAAGGTGCCAGCTGCAGCTTCTTTCCCTCACAGAGGCTCTGCAGCTTCTCAGTGGCATGCCGGCAGCTCTCTGACAGACTTCCGTCCGTCTCAAACTGTCTTCCTTGAGACCTTCAGGCATATGAGACGGCCGCTCTACCAACTGAGCCAGACCTCCTGCCCTGAGCTAGGCCTCCATCCCATCCCACCCTGGAAATGCCCCCTGCCTAGCCCGCTCTACGCAGCGCTCCTCCCCAATCCTCCCCCTCCCACCCTTGAACCTCCCCCACCGCCACTTTGCCTGCACTGGCATGGCATCCAGAAACTGCTGGCATGTGCGAGGGGCTTCCTGCTTTTTGTGCCGGCAGTCCTGCAGCACACAACAGCAGCGTGCCTATGCGGCGCCACACTGGCACAAATGGTGGCATATTGGGAGATCTATCACCATAAGCACCCAATAGGATAGGGTTGCCTGTCCCATTGAAATGCTTCTAATGCAGTGGACATTGCCATTTGCATGCCCTTTTTAGGCAACATGATCTTAGATTCCGTTTTTTTAGAAACTGTTTATGTTTGTGTGCTGTATGTATAGAGATGAGGGAAGAAAGAATGTTGTGATCAAAGTATTGCACTAAGGATGAAATCATAATGGCAAGTGTGGTTGAATATTCTGGGTCACTTCAACCATTTTCCTGACACCTACACTCTAAACTAGGTTTTGATGTTTTCTTGTCATGATCTTCTTGTTCTTGTCCTCCCTAAATTGGTGACGCCTTCCTAGCACATTGTGGCACGTAATGTACCTGTGCATGCAGTTCAATGGCTCACAGGCATACCTACAGTACATGAACAACTCTGCAGGTGAACCACTATCCTCCTAATGTCCCCTTGGAGAATCTGACTATTTCTCTCCCTGGGCTTGTTCCTTTTCTCAGCATTCAATACAAGCATTTCATTCTTCTGTCCCAGGGGCACATTTGTGGAAGCAAAGCAGAGGTTACAAATGTCTAACTTTATGAACACATACCGTATTTGAAACCTTTAGCCATAATATTTAATCCTTTGCTACAATGGATTTCTCTCTGTGCCCCCTGTGTTGTAGCTGTCTTTCTCTCCCTTCTTTTACCACTTTTGTATAACTGGTGATATGAGCACATTTGTTTTTTTTTATTATTATTATAGCAGCGCTCTTAAGCTTAGCAATATGTACAGCAACAGGCTTAAAAACAGAGAGACGGGCATACGGATGGTTTCTTTTCATCCTGCTTTGTATATAGCAAGATGAATAGCATTTGTTATGGTTGGTATTACTGCTACCTTAAATTCTATTATTCCATAGAATTGTTCAACAATATATATTTTTAATATAAACACAATAGATCTTCCCCCAGTTGCATTTCTGGGCTTATCTTCTGTGAGCAATTTTGAAAATCTGCTTTTTATGAAAACCCTGCTTCGCCTAAGACCATATTTATAATATCTAGATATATTTTCCCATACAGTATATTTGCTAAAGCTTGAGTGATAACATGTATGAATTTGATTTATTTGGATCTAATGTCCTTCATTGAAAGTATCAATGAATACTTTACAGAGGCAGCAATAATAGAGAGATAAAAGTCTCGCCTAGCTAGCTGCGGTGACTTTGGTACCAACAAAAAGAGACAATGATATGTGGAGATAGAGGAAAGTAAAAGAACAAAAAGTTCAGATTCAGAAGACTACAAGATAGATTTGTTTCCTTTCCCAAAGCAAAAACGAGAAGCCAAATGGAATAACAGAAACTAGAGAAAAAGAAAGGCAGATGTGAACAGTCAAGTTTGAGTTAGTTCAACCAGTTCCCATATCTGTGACCAAAAACACTTGATAGTAAACAACTGTTGTAGATTTCTTTTCTTTTATTGGAGGGCTGATGTAAAGTCTATTCAAGCAACATGTTGTACATGTACTTGTCTGTAGGCGCGCACGTGTCTTATGTGTGAATGACTGTGCATGCATTGAATGTAATGTGACTACTAACTGGATATGTGCACTGTACTGATTGAACATTTGAATAGGACTGTACAGGTGGGCCCCCATATCCGCTGGGGATATGTTCCAGGCCCCTCTGTGGATACTTGAAACCGTGGATAAGAGCAAACACCCCCTCCATGGTTTCCTGAGGGCCCCCCCACCCTGCCTCCCCTGCAGGCAGGCATGCTTGCCACCCCCAGCTCTTATTTTTCTTTCAGCAAGCTTTGTTTCTTCCATAAAACAAACAGAGAAGCAGCCTCCATTGCAGGCAAGTAAAACGAGACTAAGTCCTAGAGAGGCTCTGCAAGGTTTCTGTTAACCTTGCAGAGCCTCTCTAGTACTAAGTCTCGTTCTACTTGCCTGCAATAAGCAGCCAGAGGCTGCTTCTCCTGTTTCTTTAAGGAAGAAACGAAGCTTACTGGGAAAAAAGTAAAAGCCTGGGGGGGGGTCCCCACAATCCATGGATAACTGAAACCGTGGATAGCGAATCAGTGGATATGGGGGCCCACCTGTAGTCTGGTTCCTAGAAGTGAGGTAATCATACTGATCTACCGTGCAAGGTTCTTGTAAGTATTACTAAGATAATGGGCTCCCCGTATTATGAGGCATGTAGCAAACTGATCCAATCCATGAGGTACACTTACTGGGTGGAATAAGACCATTTCTAAACCCATTGTTGATGCAACCCTTTCTAACTTTGTGCCCTGCGATGCAGCGAGGCTGGTGCAGCCTGCACTGCATCCAGAGCACAAAAAGGCTGCCTAGGAGGTCATCTCGGGGGAAGGGAACATTTGTTCCCTTTCCCCGGGTAAAGCTCCAGCCGCCCTGATGGGGCTACTCAGATGTGCGCCAGCTATTTAGCTGGCAGAAGTCCACGAGCCCCATGTAACGGTGAACAGGCCTGGAAAGGGGGATAGGATTTGGCAGAGGAAGAAGCCGCCGATCCCTCCGCCTTTCTGGGCCTGGCCAACCAATCCCATCCCGGCCCGGAATGCCCCATTTCGCCCTCCCCCCATCCCTCCACCGCCCGGCAGGGAACGTACCTTCCCCAGCAGGCGCTCCGCTGCATCTTGTGCGGGGAGAGTGACGACGACGCTGCCTCCTTGCCGGGTGATGCAAACGTGCTTTATGGCATGTTTGTAACGCCCAAGACTGGTGGAGTGATGCTCCGCCTGTTTAAATTGTAGAAAGGATTGAGTTGTGTGCCAGCAAAGCACAATGCTACACTAGTGGGGAAACGTTACATTGTGGGGAAATGTTGCATCACTGATATCTTTGTGCACTGGTGAGAGGCTACTGCTGGTGGTTGCTTATGTCAAGGGAACTGCCAGTGGAAGGAGGGAAACTGGGAAGAGCTGATGGCTCAAAGTGAAAGTGAACGTCAAAGTGAGCCTTCCTTGGAATGTTATGCTTGCTCAGGAGTCAGTCCTGCTGTGATACTGGCATAATGTAATGTCCAAAATAACTAGTGTGAGGTGTTTTTTAATTACATTTGAGTCAGTGGAGATCTCCAGATGATTGTCCCCTTCACCGTCCTCCCCTTCTGTCCCCACAGCCACAACAGGAGGCAGGATTCCAACTGATTTAGCTGCCAGTCAGGGAACACCACCAGGGATACATCAGCTCCAGCCAGGGAACAAAACGTTCGTTTTTGAAGATTCCCGGCATGGGGCTAAATCACTCTGACTGCATATCTAGAGAACTGGGGCCACACAAGTGGGAACTTGAGTTAGGATAACTTTGCATCATCAAACATATTCCCCACACATAGAAAGCTAGTATGTCAGGCAGAAGATTATTAAGCTAGAACCCTTTTCCCTCCCTGCCCGATGCCTTCGCTGCGCGGGATGGCTCCGACGGCGAGAGGGGCGGGGCCTCCTCGTTCCGGTTTGTAAGCGGGGACTAGGATGGGGCGCAACTTACGATACTGCCCCTACCGTAGAAATGCCTCTGTGAGCACAATTGAGGGTTTGCCTTTAAATGCTCTTTGTTATGCCACTACAGCTATCATTCATTTCTCCAAACAGATGGCAGCTCATCTTCTCCCCAAATACTGTCCATAGATATAGCCCCCCTTGTTATTCAGCAAAACTAACAGTTGCTTTCCTCCTTGCTCCCAGTGAAGAGCATTGAAATTGAAATACGCTGAAAATGGTACCACTCAGCAGTGAAAAGAACTGCGGAAGGTACACTTTTTAAATGCACAAGTGGCGCATCATAGAACAGAAATGACAATACACTCTCTCAAATATTTTAATAGATTGCAAACAATAGCCTGCATAAGGAGCCTATTAATGGATTTTATCAATTTTATCTGCTCATGTGAGATGGGATTTGTGCTCCAATGGAGCATTTCGTGGAAGGAAGGAGAGTTAATATAACACAGTACAGCAGAAAACATTATGTACAAATAAAAGGCAAAATGATGGAGTACTAACCTAGTTTCCTGACAATTTTATTTAAAAATTAAGATTATTAATCACTGGGGGACAAACCTGACCCATTTTTTTTGTTAGAGTATATAGTAAAGTGTTATATCATACTTCTAAAGAATAAGTTGAAGGAAAAAAGTACAAGCCTAAACAATGCAATGGTAATGGATTAATTTTACACCATTTTGTGCTCTCATCATAATCTTTGTCAAGCAAATGGAATAATTTGTGCCATTTTGTAGTTCTTATTACAGTATTTGTCATTGGAATGAGGTGTCAAGAGGCATTTAGAGAGCATCCCATATTTTATGAATTAAAATACTGTGTCACACAGCCATGACCTTTTTAATATTCTATTTCTTTCCTCTGCTGTTTGGACATTTCTCTTCCTCTCTATTCTGAAAGCTTGGGGAGTATTTGGGAGAACAAAACAATTTGCATGAAAAGGATCACTCACTGATCGCATTTGGTTACTGTTTTATTTAAAAAGCGACAAAGGCTACAAGAAAGCGAATCAGTATAACTGATCAATTTTCATGTGGGTAAATGATTTTAGGATGAAAATACACATGTTCCCAATCCTAGAGATGTTTAAGCATTTCAATATATTCATCCTAAGGTTGAGTCGTTCACAGAAAGACCGCTAGGGGTGTAGCATCTACAATAATGCTGGTATAGTGAGCAGCACCAGTACAAGACGTCTTCCCTGCCCTTCCTCCCCAGTGAAGCTGTCTGTTTTTCCCCACCTCCCCAAAACTGCTACAGCGGGTCAGGGGAACCTCCACCAATGGCATGCGATACAACATGAGGAGATGCAGGGAGAGAGTCCGATAACAAAAAACTGGAAGTGGAGTAGCTGCCTCTGCCAGCGATTTCTGGGTATTCGCTCTCCCCCTGCGGCCCTCTCCTACTCCACATCGCCTGCTGTTGCTGAGGGTTCTCTGACCCTCTGCAGCAACTTTCAGGCAGATCAGACAGCGTCAGTAGGGATGAGAGGGTGAGGAAGATGTCTTACGCTGGCGCTCATTCTGCCAGCAGTCCTGTGAATACTACCCTAGTTTTTGTTTTTTTTCCTGGGGTTACCAGCTCTTTTTCTGACTGCTTTCTCTGTTTTGAATCTTCAACCTTATTTGGAAAATTCAAGTTAAGTGTAGATGTGGGCTTGCAATCATATTTATGATTATATTTCTTGATGGTACTTGCATTCAGACTGCGCCTCAAAGACAGGGTGGAAAAGAACAGAGGAGTTCTTCCAAACAAGTGGGCCATATTTGTGCTAAAGCTGAGCTTATTTTTGCTTGGTGCAATGTTCATTCATGTTGCTTGATGCACATCAGAGCTGGCCTAGTCATGAGGCTGACTGCAGCAGCTGCTTCGAGCAGTGAGTTGCAGGGAGCAGCAAACTAATGAGGAGTGCCCTATGCCCCACTCTGCTTGCTGCCCCTTCTGGCCTGGCACCCACCGAGCCACTACAATCAGCGCTCCGACCTTCTTCTTGCTCTCTGAGAGTGAGCAGGAAGAGGATTGAGGCAGCAGCAGCCCATCCCTTCCTCCAGCACCTCCACTGGGAGCAATAATGGTGGTGGTGGTGGAGTTAACTTACACTACCAGTCCTCCTTTTTCTCCTTGCTCCTCCATGGCAGAGATTGGGGAGTGGAAGTGAGAAGAGTAGAATGGCAGCAGCCTAGAGTGTCTCCAAGAAGAGTCTACAGGACCAACACTACTCTCCTTTCCTCAGTCTGTAAAAAGAGGAGGAGGGATGGTTGGCATCAGGTGTGATGGTAGGTTGACAGCTGAAGGGAAGGCTTGGCAGTGGAGGTGGGGATATTTGCTCTGCTGCTGTATCCACAAATCTGCCACTTCCCACCTTTCTGTCCATGTGCAGGATCCCCAGGACACATGATGATGATGATGATGATGATGATGATGATGACGACGACGACGACGACGACGACGACGACGACAAAATAAAACAAAAAGTTGCAGATCAGCAGATTGCAGATTGAACAGCATAACAATAGTTAGCCTAAAGCAGACTCTTCACCCAGCCATTGACCAGTAGATCAGATTTGACCAAAGGATGGTCAAATAATAATTTTTCATGCAGATTGTCTGAAGAATGATGTGAATGTCTCTTGATCCCACTTCTCTCCCACAAGGTAGGAACTGAAATAGTGAACGTGCTTGGAGTGGAGAAACGTTTAGCAGGCTGTTAGGTGAATGGACTGGTGGCCCAATCGTATCCGGGCCTTACTCTGACAGATCTCATGATCTGCCATTGCCACTCCACAAGCCACTCCAACAGCGGGTGGCTGGCTAACAAGAGAGCCAGGATGGTGTAGTGATTCGGGTGTTGGACTTAGATCTGGAAGATCCAGGTTCAAATCCCTGCTCAGCCACGAAGCTTCCTGGGTGACCTTCGGCCAGTCACTATCTCTCAGCCTCACCTACCTCACAGGGTTGTTGTGAGGACAAAAGGAGGGAAGGAACCATGTACACCACCCTGAGCTCCTTGGAGGAAGGGCGGTCTAAAAATGTGCAAAATAAAATAAATAAAATAACAATGGTGTGGGAGCTGGTAACCCCCACACCACCAGCAGCAGACCACCAAGCCTCCACTGGAGCAGGTAGGTCAGTAGTGGGGGTGAATCAAGGGAGGATCGGGGCGGCAAACAGGCTAGGCTGTGGGTGGTACAGGGGTTGGAGGGGGAGGATCTGGCGGCAGCCATGCACAGCAAGATCTATCTCTCCTTCCCAGCCCGTACCCGCCCCCAGGAGTCTCTTCGGACTTACGGCAGGACTTACAGTGAAGGTCCAAGAAGGCCCACTGGAGACCAGGCAGCCTACGGAGAGGTAAATAAAAAAGTTTTTGACTTGCCTCTGCTGGGCTGTCTGTCCCCTGTCCCCCTGCCCCAGCCCATAGCGTGCAGCATGAACTCCATCAGCAACACTGCATGGTCTGGGCTGGTGGGGGGATAAAATTGGGCTCTGGATTGATTCAGGTAAGTCCAGCTATGGTCACATAGACTTACAGTCCAATCCTGTGTAACTCTTGCACTGGTGTAACAGTAGATCCATCTGTATAAGTGCACTTATGCCAGTGTAACTTGCCGTATGCCAATGGACGCAGAATGGACACTGGCGTAACTCCCCTTGGACGCCGCGCATGCACAGTTCGGATGTGGCACGGACGCTGCTGCAATTCTGCTGGCACAGGAGGCATTCCGGGGGCATTCAGATGCCCCCGAAATGCCCCCTGCGCCAGCGGAGTTACGCTGGCATCCATCCTGAGTCTAAATTGCACATGCGCGGCATTCGTGGAGGGTTATGCCGGTGTCCATCCTGCGTCCGTCGGCGTATGGCAAGTTACACTGGCATAAGTGCTCTTACATCGGTGGATCTACTGTTACACCGGTGCAAGAGTTACAGAGGATTGGGCTGATAGATAACATTCATCACACACAACTGTTTTATGCAATTGTTTACGTGGAAGTTTCCTCCCGGTAATCTTGTATGAAGCGAGATACAAATGCCTTAATCCTAGGTATGTTTAAACATTGCAGTGTTCATCATAAGGCTGAATCTTTCATAGAAAGACCACTGTGAGTTGTTCAAGGACAATGGCCAAACTACTGTATGCCAATGTTCCCTTGCAAAATAGGAAAACGGTTTGAAATAAATGCTGGTTTCATATGAAGCATTCATATCAGATCTAACGACGCTATCTTGGCTCAATATAGAACTGTATAATGTGCTGTTTAGCCCTTTTCATTTTGCATACCAATCCTTATTCTCTTGATTCTCTTTGCTGTTTGTGTTAGATCTTTTGGATACCTGGTTTTTCTGGACGTTTAAAGTGTGTATAGCTTTCTGCAAAGAGAATTCATTGCCACTGTGTTAAATACTTCATTACCCTATCACTTTGTATGCAGTAAGGGCATTGGAGCTATCGGTCCCAAATAACAGCCGTTTAGAAGTAATTTCTTCTAGATGAGTCCAAATGAGATGGCAGCTTAAGCAGATCTTTAAATCACATCAACACAGACCTAGTTCCTCACTACATCACACTTAATCAATGGGAAAATGCAGAGGAGGGGACATAGATAGACAAGTGAGTGATCAAACGCTTGAATTTCATTAAGCCAAGAAATTGCATGAAGATGTATTTACAGACTAACATTCTCAAGGACAAACAAAAAGGGACTTGTAACGTTACTGGTTAGAAGCCGTGAGTCCTGAAGCAGGCATGGCTGTAATACGGCTGAAACCCACAGATTATGTCGGCTGACAAGAGAAGCTAAAGATGTCTTTAGTTAGTCATGATGACCCACTTCCTTTGTTTACCACCCATTATGGGGAACCATTAGGAGCCAAACCAAGTGGCTCATACACCTGTTGTTCATGTCTGAAGAGAGAAGACATGCATATCCCCTTAGTTACCCCTAGTTACCCCTGCTAACTGCGCAAGAGGCACTTTTTCAATTGGTGCTCCTCTTATATTTAGCAGGGGGAGAGTAACTGCTCCCCTTTCACCCCAGCACAGTATCTTTTCTGGTGGCTGTTTGCTGGTGGTGTTCTGCATCTTTTTTAGATTGTGAGCCCTTTTGGGACAGGGAGCTGTTTAATCATTTGATTTTGCCTGTAAACCGCTTTGTGAACTTTTTGTTGAAAAGCGGTATATAAATACTGTTAATAATAATAATAATAATAATAATAATAATAATAATAATAATAATAATAATAATATTTCATTGCGAGGGAGATGCATGATGAGACTTCTCTTTGGATACTATATTGGCAGGATGAAAAGTGAGCATGTAAGTCACTTGAACACTTCCTCATAATGTTTGGATTCACCCTCAGAATATGATGGCCTACCTCATGATGCAAAAATCAGGACGGTGACGGGGATGAAGGCAGATCAGGCCCAGGAAAGGGGCGGGTTCGGTGACACCAGCACCACACACCACACCCTGACCCCCTTCCCTGGTCTGATCCGCCTTCCCGGGTAAACGCAGACTTGCGCCAGTGATCAAGCTGGTGCAGGTCCGAGTTGCGCCATAACGGCTGCTGGGGCTTACACCAAGGAGGCCTCCAGCAGCCAAAAATCCCCCACATGATACAGCAGAAGCCACGGTGGTGCTTCTGCCTCACCACACAGGGCTTTAGTTAGGATTCGACCTCCCAACTCCAACCCCATCCTTCCCTCTTCCTTCTGACTGACATTCTGTGAGCTACAATGCTCCTGCTCTTGCCTATCAGAAAAAATAATGAAAACTCTGAATTTTTGCCAAATTATGTAACACAAGTAATACTTGCAAATCAGACAGAAAGAGAGTGATCCAGTGAGCTTCATAGATTGAGTAGGAATCTGGCTATCTCACTTTAATACGTGCACAACTCTGGCACTACAATATGAATGATCTCCCCCACACGCGCGTCACTGGAGCGTGGCAGGGGGGGCGGACTGCCGGGGGGTGATGCGTGCAAAGGGTGCGTCACCTCCGCTCCAGGAGAAGGCCTCGTTTATACACATTATATCGGAACTACTAAACGTCCAATAAGAACAAGAATTTCCGAACATGAAAGAGCGGTCCGGCTTAAACACCCTGAACAGTCCTCGCTTGCAGAGCACTCCATGACGACAGGACACCAAATTCTCTTTGAAAATACTAAATCTATAATCAATGATCCTAATAACAGAACACGTTTTAATTTGGAAGCTATAGAAATAAGTAAAAAACACGTACAGCCACTGATTAATAGACAGCAAGATTTATCGTTTATTAATAAGATCTGGTTTCCCATTCTACACAAGTCTCCGTTAGTAAGTGCTGCAAGAGTTCCGTCTTAGTCGTCTGCCACCGGAGGTTACCTGCGGTCACTGCAGCAGATGCATTGCATCTGGTGTTAATTGCCTCTGTGATTCTCGCGCGCTTTTTGCTTTTTAAACCTCGGTGGATTCGCGTTGCTGCTTGTCATCTCACAGTCTTTTGACTGCACCTAGAAAAAGTCCTTAGTTTAGGACAAAACATCGGTCTTGATGTTAGCCTTTGATTTTAATAATGTTTATTTATATGATTGCAGTCTTTTAAAGTATTTTTCTAGACCCGTGATCCTGTTTTTAAACATGTTTTTATCGTATTTTTGGCTTATTTATATACATGGCATCGCTACCCATAAATCCTTTGTCTCAGAAGATTATATCTGGCCATGAAAGCTTCCGTGCAACTTTAAATTTTATGTTGTACTGTTGCAATTTTTGCATGCAAGTACGATCATCTTTTTGAATGTGGAGGATAAACAACGCATCTACTAATATTATCTTTAGCCACTAACCTTCTGTGTGGTTTGATTTTGCATCTTCATTGTTTCAGAGCAATTTTCCAGATTGAATCCTAAAGAAATAATAAAACAAGAGTCATTTGAATTATATAGAAACATACCTATTGTGCTGTAGTTCTGTCTATATACCTTGTAAGATTTATATGCAGAATTTTTACTTTCATTATATTTTATGGCACATTACTTTATGAATAAATACTTCTACGCTTATGTGTATTATGAAATTAAACAATTAGATTCTGTCTACATGGTTTGAGGTTACAAATATGAGTTCCCTCTTTTTAAAAAATCACACACAAAAACACTATTGTGACTGGTATTCAAAAATATGAAAGGTCATCAGGAATCTCAGATTCAGTACAATTATTTTTCAGATTCAGATTTTTTTCAGATGTCTGAAAAACCCACAAAAACATTGTTACCATATAGAATGAAAACTTGTTTGTGTGTTTTATTTTTTTGTTTTTCTTATAATTATTATTAGGATGTATTTTAACTACATTGGCCATTGGGCGAACCAGTTGGGGAGAAGGCAGGGATATCGGCAGCGAGCTCCACCAATATCCCAAACCCTCTCCCGACCCAGTTTGCCCTTACACCCCCGGCTTGAATGTATGTCAACTTCAGAGCTGGCGTACATTCGAGTAGGCCCATAGGGCCTCGGCCACCTTGCACCCAGGGAAGGGGATGAGCGTCCCCTTTGCCTGAGGTGCTCCTGGGTTGCCCTGGGGCAGCCTGGGACAGCCACAGGATACCGTGGCCGGCCCTTTAGGTCGACCGGGTATCCTTACATAGGATTGGGCTGTTAGTCATCACTTAAAACCTATTGAATTCCATGGGGTAAAGTCATGACTAACTCAACTTAGCACACAACCCATTGGCTGCATTGTAGAAAATTATTCTTCATAGGAAGTTCTTTTCAAAATAGTGGCAGAAATTATTGGTCAAAACAACACCAACTTGAACTAAGGCAATGCTTTGGCCCAAATATCAGAAAATGTTGAAGCTAGGAAAGCACTCGCCTTTCTCATTGCAAAGTTCCGCGACTATTTTGCCATCATTTTTATGGCCTCTGTTTTCTGTTGTTGTGACTCAGTCCACAAGTGCCATTTTGTTTCAGAACAATAATGTTTAGGACTAGTTAGTGGTAACTGGTGTTTATAGGTGGCTGTAAGTGTCCAGGCAAGAACGTGATAAATGGGTGGTAAATGCCATGGATTATTTTCTTTGACCTTTCTTCTGTTTCTTTGTTAGGAAGTTCTGTTCACTGCCGTTTTTAGAAAATAATAGAAAAGATGACTGTTCAAGTGATGGGCACTCTCTTACTTAAAAGGGGGCATGGTTGTCCCTAGTCACCCCAGGATGTTGTCTTTTCTAGCGGCTGTTAGCTAATGTCTCTTATCTCTCTGTTTAGATTGTGAGCCCCTTTCAAACAGGAACCATTCCCACCCCGATTTATTTTGTAAACCAGTATGTGAACTTTGCCAGTATGAATCTCACCTTTGCCATTAACTCACCAGGCGAGTTTAGGCAAGCTCTCTCAGCTTTAGCTCCCCAGCTACAATATGGGGATAATAACACTTCCCTTACAGGGTTGTTGCATGGATTACATCAAGATAACATCAAGATGTGAAGCGCTTTGTGCACTCAGAAAGGAATATATACATATTAAGTATTAGCATTCTTATTAATTTATTTTCCAGGAGTAGAACAACGCAAAATGTCATCTTATTTCCATGTGCGCTGCTTAGAGCGCAATGAATCCACGTTTGTCATTCTAGCAAGATTTAAAAAAAGAAAACATTTATGAGAAAGCTCCATGAGAATACATGCCTAAAAGGTAAATGTAGGGATCTGCCAGACCTCTTCTGAGAGGAGATTCCAAAGCTGGACTGCTACCACCCAAATGAAATGCTGGTCTGTGCGCCAGCCCAGATATTAAGAGGTCATAGCTGCTCAGAGGTAGTATGTATGCAGAAGGTGTCCTAGGTCCAATCCTTAGCCAGATAAAAGGATCTGGAGAGGTAAGGCTATGAAAGGTCCCTGTCTTAGAAAGCCACTGGCAGATGTAAAGTACTGGTTTAGATGGACCAATGTTCTGATTCAGTAAGGAAACTTCACAGGTTCTTCATACTTTGTGGACAAATGATTGCAGTCCAGGGCTTCACCTCTGAGTCTCAACACTGGGGGAAGTTTTGTTTATGTAGGAGAAAGTCCTCCCTAATTTATTAGAGAAAGTAAGAAAGGGTTTTATAGGCAATCACCAGCCTCTTAAACTGAGCCTAGAAACAACATCAACAATGCAGTGGATGAAGAATGAGAGTTTGTTACAAGCAATCTGTTCCAGGGAGGAGCCAGGCTGCATCATATTTCACCAGATGTTGTGTCTAAATAGGCTTTGAGAGCAGTCCCATATTACAGCATTAATCCTGGAGGTTGCTAAAGCAGCGAGATGATTGTAGCAAGGCTTCTGGATTCCAGGAAGGGTTACAGTTGTGGTCAGCACATTCGTTCCAACATTTAGCGGTTACAGGTGTGGTGCTGATGTTCTTGTATTCTTGTTTTTTAAATTGTAATAGTGGTCTCTTTTATCATTTTTAGACTGTGTTTATGACTTTTTAATTAACTGATTTATTGCTTTTTAAATGTGATGGATTTTTGTATTTCTTGTAAGCCGTTCTTGTAAGCCGCCTTGGGGGACCCATCAGGGAGAAAGGTGGGATAAAAATATTGCAAATAAATAAATAAATAAATAAATAAATAAATAAATAAATAAAATCTCTTTTTTTTATATTACTAAAACATGGGTGATGGCAGTGAAGTTTCTGTTGTCAGTGTGTTAATTCAAGAGAGGTTTCAAAATCATTATAAATCAAAGTTTTCTTTGTTGATTAAAACATTTCTTCCCTACCTTTCTGTCCATGTGCGGGATCCCCAGGACACATGATGATGATGATGATGATGAAATAAAACAAAAAGTTGCAGATCAGCAGATTGCAGATTGAACAGCATAACAATAGTTAGCCTAAAGCATAACACGGGGATGGGGACAAAACCTTAATTGGTTGCCATGACAAAAGCAGGCTGGCATAGCACTCACCTAGCATCTGAATTCCAACAGGGAAAGAGACAGTCTGTGGAAGTAGAGAGTTCCATAGTGTGTGGGTACTATGACTGAGAAAGTCCTATCTCATATACCCACCTCCTGCACTTCAGACAGCAGTGGGACATAAAACAAGGCACCCTTGAAGACCAGAGTGTAGAATCATATGGAGGAGATAGTCTTTTACGTTACATTATAATATATTCATATATGTTTATATTAAATTAAATTACTATGCTACTGAACCAACTATAATCTTGCAGGTTACCATGAAGAATTTTTCAGCCAGATAATAGGGGTATAAGAAGACTTGAGTGCCAAGACCTATTTCCTTTACACTCTGCTAGTTGAAGATTTCGGAAAATGTGGGTTATGTTTAAAACGATGCATTAGCAAGCCAGAAAGATTTGCACAGCATCAATACCATAGCCGCAAATGCACACCCATGAGTCCCGGAGAAATGTAACAGGAAATTAAGCATAAATTGATTCAACAAATTAATGTACATAAGGACATGCTGAATAATTTAGCAAATCGATATGAATAATCTGAGTAATTGAAGGGTCCGGAAGCAAAGTGCTGTGTAGGTTAATGTTTAATACAGACCTATTTAGTGACCTGTTTAGCAGCAATACTTGTTGCATTTTTAATGTGTGAATGAGAGAGAGAGAGAGAGAGAGAGAGAGAGAGAGAGAGAGAGAGAGAGAGAGAGAGAGAGTTGCAGTGTGCTTGAAAGAGAAAGACAAGAAAGGGACAAACAGGTCACAGAATGGAATGTAGCAATATCTCTCTCAAAACCTTTTGGCTACTTAGTGAATTTCTCTGTTGCTAATTAACGCAAGTGGAAATTGCGCCAAGTATTTAAAGGCATGGTTCATGGTTTTAGTGGGGCTAAGAATAGGGTCTATTAATGTCTCAAAATATTTGCTCATAGAAAAGGAATGTTTGCAAATAGAAACTCAATGTAATTTACACCTCTCTGAATGTTAATGCAATGCAAATATAAGCTTCTATTTACTTGGAAGTGATCTGATTTTAAAAATAAGATTGTATTCCTGGAAAAGCAAATAACAGGACTATAATCTTAGAGCAGGGACAATAAAACCCGTGCCATGGCTTGCAAGCAGACGGCTGCTGAGTGAGCAGCATCTCAGCAGCCCTCTCTTGGCAGATTGGACCTTGTCAAGGGGGCACCTTGTCATGCTCTGAGAGCGCTGTGGAGCCAAGCAGGGAAACCACACACTCCCTGAGGTCCTTTTTTCACAGATACTACACAAAGCAGACATGTCAGATGTGCTGCGATTCTCACAACTTTTGTAACAAGCAGCATTGAGAAATGCAAGATGTGTCATTTCCACCTGTGAATTAGCTGCAGATTATTCTTGTCTATCTGCTCATTATTATCAGGGCCGGCTTTAAGCCAATTGGACCATTTTCTCCCAATTGGGCACTGCGCCTAAGGCCCAGGGACCCCGCACTAGAATAATCTACTCTAGTCTTGTCAGATACACACGACAACACATTGCAACATGCAGGTAACACCATTTTGCTCCATTAACTCACATGTACTTTTAAAGCGCACATTTTGATTGCTATAATACATTTTATGTACAGCTCTAAGATTCTACAGACCTTGGCCGTGAACCTGGGGCTGTGAACATGCAAAAGATGTTTCCAATTGGGCCCTGCAGCTCCTAAGGCCTGCTCTGACCATTACAAACGTTTTGCTGCCCCATCCAGGGTGTTCCAAAGAGCTGGTGTAGTGTGGTGGCTAAGAAACTAGGCTGAGTCAGGACTTGACCAGTTCCCAATCTCACTTCTGCCATGACTTCACTAGGTCATGGTGTCCTTAGACAAGCCACTTCTTCTCAGCTGCAAAATGGGAATAATAATACTTTACTTACAAATTTCATAATAAAGACAATTCATAGGAAGCATTTTGTGTAACAGAAAGCAGTATATAAATGTTTGTGGTTATTATATTGGTGTGCTGAAAATTCCTGATTTCTCCTTACTAATCCCCTTACTTTCCCCTTACTAATTTGAACCTTCTCTTACCCAGGCTCAAATCTAAAGAACTCATGCAACTTAAGACTCAAGCAGCCCTTCTTGTGCAGAGATTTTCTCCTTATTTTATTTATAAATGATAAATAATGGATGATCCCCTTCATCTCTGACGGCTTGCGACTCAGCAGTGGAGAGGAGCACCCTGTAAAAAAAAAATACACAGTGCATTTGGTCCACAAAGACCATCCCATAATATCTCTGTACTCATGTGCAGTGGACAGTGGGCGCTTAACCTTTGATTCTCTTGAAGAGCATGGCAATACTCTGTCCTGCTGACATAAATCTTCTACGAAGCGATAAGAGAAAAGTCAAACAATCACATTTCTCAGAATACATTGCCAACCAACAGGTGCCTTTCTGTTCAGCCTGGTTGTTTGGTCCACAATCCTTGAGCAAGCTCAGGTCACTCACATCCTTACATTTCTGACAGCGCAATCCTGTGTAACCTTGCACCGGTGTAACAGTAGATGCACTGGTGTAACAGCAGATGCACCGGTGTAAGTGCATTTACCCAGCGTGTAATTCATCTGTGGAACTCCTTGCCACAGGATGTGGTGATGGCACCTGGCCTAGATGCCTTTAAAAGGGGATTGGACAGATTCATGGAGGAAAAGACCATCACAGGTTACAAGCCATAAGCAACCTCCTGGTTTTAGAAGTGGGTTTCTCTGTGCCAGGTGCAAGGGAGTAACAACGGGAAACAGGTTATCTTGTTGTCTTGTTCTACCTGAGGCATCTGGTGGGGCCACTGTGTGATACAGGAAGCTGGACTAGATGGGCCCTTGGCCTGATCCAGCAGGGCTCTTCTTATGTTCTTATGTTCACTTACACCGGTGCATCTACTGTTATACCAGTGCAAGTTTTCACAGGATGTTAGGCAGAAACATCTCCAGCTTGAACCAAAGAATGGTTACACAAAGACCAACATAGATGTTATAACCTCTCAAACTCCATAAGAAACTTATACTATTCAATACAATATATGCACAAATGAGCCAGCTCAGGATCATAATATTATCTTGGTCACAATATTATTTTGGATCTTCAATTTCTGCAACACCTCCACTTTGGACTTGCAAAGAGTCCCATTTAGAAATTTGAGGTGTCTCAGCATCCTGAGGGGGGTTGCTGGTATGATCCAGGTGCAAATCACCATTATCCTTTGCTTGACATCTTCTCTTTCCCAAGAGCATCACCTCCTTGACTGGTACCCAAAGACGACTTACCGTGAGCTAGCTCATTGGACCTGAAGCCAACCTGGTGTCCTGAATTGGGAATTTAAACACCTCAGGTAATCACAAATGACCAATTTCTCAGAGGAAGTAAGGTTCACACCCACTGGCTATGAAAATACAAACTCCCATAGTACCATTAAGGGCTTTTTGTCCTTGGCAGTTATCAGTGTACCCAAGAGTGCTTAAGGAACTCAAAAATGAAGTTGCTGTTATCTTGACAAAAATATGCAACTTGTCCCTTAAAACGGCCACTGTGCCAGAGGATTGGAGGATAGCTAATGTCACGCCAATCTTTAAAAAAAGGAAGGAGAGGGGACCCGGGAAACTACAGGCCGGTCAGCCTAACTTCTGTTCCAGGGAAGATGGTGGAAAGCCTCATCAAGGATAAAATCGGAAAACATATAGAAGAACAAGCTTTGCTAAGGGAGACTCAGCATGGCTTCTGCAAGAGTAAGTCTTGCCTCACAAACCTGTTAGAATTCTTTGAAAAAGTCAACAGGCATGTGGATGCGGGAGAACTCGTGGATATTATATACCTGGATTTTCAGAAGGCATTCGACACGGTCCCTCATCAAAGGCTCCTGAAAAAACTCCACAGTCAGGAAATAAGGGGGCAGGTCCTCCTATGGATTAGGAACTGGTTGAAAACTAGGAAACAGAGAGTGGGTGTCAATGGGCAATTTTCACAATGGCAAGAGGTGAAAAGTGGTGTGCCCCAAGGATCGGTCTTGGGACCGGTGCTTTTCAAATTGTTCATAAATGACCTGGAGTTGGGGATAAGCAGCAAGGTGGCCAAGTTTGCGGACGACACTAAACTTTTCCGGGTGGTGAAGACCAGCAGGGATTGTGAAGAGCTCCAGAAGGATCTCTCCAAACTGGGAGAATGGGCAGCAAAATGGCAGATGCGCTTCAATGTAAGTAAGTGTAAAGTGATGCACATTGGGGCAAGAAATCAAAACTTCACATACACGCGGCTCATGGGTTCTGAGCTGTCTGTGACGGATCAGGAGAGAGATCTAGGGGTACTGGTGGACAGGTCGATGAAAGTGTCGACCCAGTGTGCGACGGCTGTGAAGAAGGCCAATTCCATGCTTGGGATCATTAAAAAAGGGATTGAGAATAAAACGGCCAATATTATTATGCCGTTGTACAAATCGATGGTAAGGCCGCATCTGGAGTATTGCGTCCAGTTCTGGTCGCCACATCTCAAAAAGGATATAGTGAAACTGGAAAAGGTGCAGAAGAGAGCGACCAAAATGATTAGTGGGCTGGGGCATCTACCTTATGAGGAAAGGCTACAGCGTTTGGGGCTCTTCAGTCTAGAAAAAAGGCGGTTGAGGGGGGACATGATTGAGACGTATAAAATTATGCATGGGATGGAGAGAGTGGATAGAGAGAAGTTCTTTTCCCTCTCACACAACACTAGAACTAGGGGACATGCACTAAAATTGAGTGGAGGGAGAGTTAGAACAGACAAAAGAAAATATTTCTTCTTCTCACCCCCTTGGTTTGTTTAAGTGATTTCTCCATTTATTTATTTATTTATTTATTTATTTATTTATTTGACTAAATAAATAAATTTGCGGCCTTTTTAAAATTATTACTTAATTAATTAATTAATTGTGTCCGGGGGGGGGGTTGTCCCAGTTTAAGGGGTCAAAAATATGGAAAGCCTACCCATTGGCCTAGCCGGTCCAGGAGGGGACGGGGATGTCGTCAGCCATATCCCCGTCCCCGCCAGGCCGGCTTGGCTGTTACATGGCCTCCTCTGACTTCCGCCAGCTATTTAGCTGGCAGAAGTCAGAGGAGGCCGATAGAGCCTGCCCCGGTTTACACTTGGGGAAGGGAATGAATGTCCCCTTCCCTGAGTAGACCTCAGGCATGCTGCATGGTGGTCCGGACGTCAAAATCCTGTGCAAGGATCCTTACAGTGCAATCCTGCTTAAGGATCCAGCCAGCCGCCCAGGGTCGCCCGCAGGATCCTGTTCGTCCCCTTCCCCGAGTGTAAATGCCGGCCAGCCTGACCGGCCTCCTTGGATTTCTTGGATTTCTACCAGCAAAATTGCTGGTGGAAGTTGGAGGAAGCCTTATAATGGCCCAGCCACCCGGCAGGGGTTGGAATGTGGCCAAGGTTGTACTCCACCCCCTCCTGGGCCTGCTGGGCCAATAGCCCCCCTCCCTCGCCCAGCGAAATGCCCCCATGCCCGCTGGATCTCCACTTACCTCGGCCAGCGGCCGCAGGGGTGCTCTGGTGCTGGAGCAAGGGAGGCCGATCTCTGCGTTGGCCTTCCCTGCTCATGAGTAGTCGCGAACGTGCTTTATGGCACGTTCGCAACTACTTCCACTGATGGAACACTCGTTCCGTCGCCAGCCCGCCTCCCAGGATTGCATTGCCAGTGATTTAAAGCAAAAATAAAGTAAAATTAAATAAATACTTTGTTTCAAACATCTCAGGAATATATGCAGAAATAAAAGTAGCTGCATGAATCATTGTTATTATTATTCGACCCAATTGATACAGATGCCGTAAGTCTCTTCTTGATCTAACAAGCAGGAAACAGGTCATAAAGAAAAGGCTTATACTAGGGAAAAGCATCTTCTTCAGCTCGGTGGAGAGTAAAACGCTTTAGAACTGTAGCTATCCAGGTAATCCAAGGAATCTGTAGGGGTCTGAGCCATTCAGGAACTCCACAAGGCAGGACTGTCTACAACATCTAATCCTTCTTCTTTAAGAGACTAGGGGGCAAAGTACACATTCCTTTATGCACGCACTTGTTTGTTTTAATGTTAAATAGCAGCTGGATTGTCTCCTCCGCAGATCAGGATCATTGGGCAGGGGCTTTAGCTCTACCCAAAACAACAAAGAACAGCTGGTGGGATTGAAGGATGAGAGTGAGCTTGAATTTCAGATGTGATTTGATTGAGAACAACCTTGCAGCCTTTGAGGGGTGCTTCAGACTTTTTTCCCCTGAGGTTCTGGTGAAACTTCTCTGAAGTTTATTATTCCCTTGGAAAAGATTGTTCTACATCAAAATGCCTCAAGAATTAAAGCACTCTCATTCTCCAGTTCTATCCCCTGTTCTTTGTTGTTTTAGGGGTGGTGCAAGTTACAGCTGCTTTGATTCCCCTCCCCCCCCCTCTGTACTTTAATTCTACTCATACACTCCTGCCACTGTCCCGGTGACTAGAAAAAAGCCCAAAGGAAAAAAGCCCACAGGACATTAAAATATACCATGTGGTTGTTATTAACATATACCATGGTCACCACATGACAGAAAAGGTGTATTTAAGGTCAGGGTCAAAAAACGTTTGGAAACTACTGCAATGCCTCATTATATGTGTGTATTGGTCCTTGTGGGCTTTTTTTTTCCCTTTGGGCTTTTTTTCTAGAACCCACCATCCTAACCCAGATTGCACCTCTTTATGACACTTAACATAAGAACATAAGAGCCCTGCTGGATCAGGCCAAAGGCCCATCTAGTCCAGCTTCCTCTATCACACAGTGGCCCCACCAGATACCTCAGGGAGCACAAGACAACAAGATACTTGTATCCTGTTGCCACTCCCATGCACCTGGCACAAAGAAAACCTACTCCTACAACCAGGAGGTTGCTTATCTCCATCATGGCTTGTAAGCTGTGATGGACTTTTCCTCCATAAATCTGTCCAATCCCCTTTTAAAGGCATCCAGGCCAGGTGCCATCACCACCTCCTGTGGCAAGGAGTTCCACAAACCAATTACACGCTGAGTAAAGAAATATTTTCTTTTGTCTGTTTTAATACTCCCTCCACTCAATTTGAGTGGATGTCCCCTAGTTCTAGTGTTGTGTGAGAGGGAAAAGAACTTCTCTCTATCCACTCTCTCCATCCCATGCATAATTTTATATGTCTCAATCATGTCCCTCCTCAACCGCATGCCCTCACGGGATTTGGGCACCGACACCTTGGCTCTCGTGAGAAACATGCCGGCACCCGGGGTAAATAACTCTACTATTCAACATGGCGGCGGCGGCATCCAGGATCGCGCCCATACCTCCCGGGATGCCGGGATCCGACCCCGAAATCCGGGAGGATCCCAGGCATTTCGGGACGTATGGCAAGCCTACCAATGGGCCCCCTTCCTCGCTGCCCAGACCGCCCATGCGACCAGAGGCGGAAGACTTACCTTTCGCCGCTGGTCGCATCCTCGGCCTGGCAATGGAGGGAGGGAGGCCGGCCTTGCACTGGCCTCCCTTACTCCAGAGGAGGTGCACGTTTGCAACGCCTTTTGGCACCAGAGCGCTTGCTCGGGTGCCGGAACTCTATGGTGGATTTCAGGGCCATTCAGAGGAATTTTATCAGGGGGTACAAAGTTTCTTTTGGGCCCCTTCTCTACATATGAATTTGGCTCCTGGGCCCCCTTTTTTTGCTCCAGGGCCCCCTTTTTGACCAATTTTTCACCCTGGGCCCCGGGTACAAATTACCCCCTTAACCCCACTCTCAGAGGCCCTGGTGGATTTCACCGTAAATAACTAACTGCAGAGCAATTATGGGTTCTAGAGTCACTGTGTGTTTCACTCACAATCAAATGTTTATGAAGTCCAAATTGTATGGTGGCCAGTTGGATATGGCTTCTTTTTGAGTCCATAGTGCACGTGTTCTGAGAGAGCACTTGTGTGTAGATCACCACCCCTTTTAAATGTTTTGAAGTATCAGTTGAAGATTGGTGCTCTGAAGTTGTTGTGCCTTTCTGGGGCATTATAAGAGCTCAGATGGACTTTTGCCCCTGTTGAATCAAAACCTGTTGTCTCAATGAGTCCTCCCAGGTCTTTAGTGACTCAGTTCAAAACAAAGAAAAAAGATCTTGTGTGTTTAGCCAGGTACCACTGGTTTCTATGCACACTGTGTCCTCCACCCCTTCCCAGCCCTACTGTCTGCCTCTATCTTCTTCCTCCCACCTCTCAAGCTGTAATATAGAGAGTTTTAAAAATCAGTTTGAAGCTTGGGGTGTTGCAATTGCTGTTCATCCAAAAAAGACGCCAGCACAAGAATGCACACACATTCTAATTCCATGCATTACATACCCAGGGGTTAGAAGGTTAGATATATAACTATTTTCTATGTATGGTGTTAAAACTGTAATGATTTTGCAAAATAGCCACTGACTGGCTTGGTTCAGAAATCGAAGGAACCCTGTCTGCAGACTACACATGGCACCAAATGCCAGCACTTCAGAGAAATACAATCAACACAGATTCCACTGCCTGCATTGGGCTTCTGTGAAGAGATAATTGTCCTCCTGGCACATCTGTTAGCAGCATCAGGCCCTCATTTATTAATGAACAGTCAGATGGATTCTGCATGGAGGGGAGCAAGGAGCCTGACAGGTGTGCCCAAATCCCTTGATTACCTTGCTGACATTGTGAGAAAAGGATTTCTAGAATTCATTAAAACATTTGACACTTATGTCACAGAACAGATTCATTCATAGCAAAGTCACAGGGCTTGGCAGGAAAGAGGAGCACCTAAAACAAATAAAATCCTCCTACCCCGCAAAGGCAGAGGGAATGTCAGTGAAGCAAAACATGTTCAGAATCAAGGGAAATTAAGTGTTTGAATTTGCCTGTGATGGCAGTGGTTCTTCTAATATTTGCATTCTCGTATTACGTGGTGTATAATACAATTTAACAATCACTGTCACCACTTGATTGTTGCGTTTAGTGTCATTTGCTGTAATGTTTGACGCACTGTTGTGAGTGCTAAGGAATTATTGTTTTAAAAAGATTACAATCGAAGGGAATACAGTAATAATAAACCAAAATCAGCTTTAGAGCAAATAAAGGAAGCCACTCCAGATCACATTTTGCCTCATGTGATTCAGCAATAATGTGACAAACAAACAGTGTAATAGGGTCAATTAAACCTTTTTGCCTGGACATGGGGAGGAGTTCGTCTGGATTGGGACCACAATGGCAGGAACTGTGGTTGAAACCCATCTATCACCATCCGTAGACCCTGTTCACTAAAGAAAAAAACTCCACAGCAAACAGGCAGAGCTAATGGCATGATGATGTCATGTCTAGTTTGGCCCCATCAGCCAATGAAGGGGGTATCTCTTGAGATTTTGTGAAACAATCCTATCGCAGTAATGCATATGTTTAATTGCTCCCTGAGAAGTGATTACATTGGTTCATTCAGATCCCATTCTGTTCACATTAAAGCCCCCCACACATGTGCAGTTGCATTGCAGGCCCTCAGTGCCTGGATGGAAACATAATCTGAAACAAGAGGCTACAGAAAGCATGAGAGATCAGAGAATAAGCCTGAAAAAGAAACAAACAGAGATTATAGGCATTACCTCAATGCGCATATGCATGCTGTAAATAATTTAAACGGTTTCACAAAAACAAATGAATACACAATCAATGACTGCTAAACACTAAGCCGATTTCTTGTAACTGCATATCCCCCAGTTCCTATTTACCAGGGACACTCCTGATTCTTGGGGCTGGTCTTATTTTGTCCCTGCTTGCCTTATTATTGATGGTGCAAGTTGCCAGAGGTATGACTTCATCCACCTTACTCCCCCCCCCTTTGCTGCCCCTTATTTGCTGCCCACATACCTATGGGATGCCTCCTTGTTTATGTCCTTCAAATTTTATTTATTTTTATTTTATTTATTTATTTTTATTTTATTGACTGGCCCAAGGTCACCCAGGAAGCTTCGTGGCTGAGCGGGGATTTGAACCTGGATCTTCCAGGTCTAAGTCGGACTCCCAAACCACTACACCATCCTGGCAAATCCCTTCTGAAAATCCATCTTTTCCCATGAAGCCTTTGGCACTGGTGCTATGGACCCCATTCAAATAGCCTCCCTGACCTCCCCCATCTGCAAAAACTGCCAGTGAGTTGTTCACAGATCTCCTCATGTCACACCTAGCCTGGCCCTCAGTGTGTCGGGTCTGTGAATTGGCCAGAGATGTTACTAGTATCATTTGAAGCTGCCTTCTACTGAGTAAGACCCTTGGTCCATCTACCATTGTCAGCAATGACTGGTAGCATCTCTTCACGGTTTCATATGGGAGTCTTTCCCAGCCCTACCTAGAGATGCCAGGGATGGAACCTGGGACCTTCTACATGCAAAACATCTGCTTTTCCATGGAGCTATGGCCCCTCCCTGTAGTCCTAAGAAATGGTCACATGTGATCTGAAACGCTGCGAGACACGAGAGGCAGCATCTTTGATTTTGCAGTAATGTCAAAGATCACAAATTATCAAAACTTTCTCTGTGTGGATTGTGCAGTTCTCTTTAGCCATAGGAGCTGTTCTTGGGATTGGTTTGTAAAAGCATAGCACCCATCCACCCACCCATCTGTCAAACGTAGGGGTATATACTGCAATGCTTTTGGGTTGCTTTTCTCCATTTATGATGCAGTGTCCTCACCTCGCCTCGCCCATCTCACCCTATGCAGTTCTGTGGCCGTCCAATCTGTTGCACCATCAATGGCAAATATTTGTATTTCTGCTCTTTGGTGCCTCTTCCATTTTTTCCTGCCTCCCCTGCCTTCTGCACCAAGCCCTCTATACCTTTTGCTCTATTATTTGAACTTAATCTACTACTACTCAGGTCCTGACTGAGCCTTTTGAGTGGTCCTCTGGGCTTGGCATTTGTCCAACTGATTGTCGGGTTTTGACTCCTGATGTGTTTGTCTCTAGACTGATCTGCTGTGGAAATGACTTGCCTCCTGGGCACTGATCTCTTGCAGTGCCTGCTCATGGTCCGGTGCTATTCTGACAAACAGGTAAACAAGGAAAAAAAAACCCACCAAGCTGACACCGGAGGCAGGTGCATTTGTTCTAGACACAGGTGGTCAATCACGTAGGAATGCCAGATGGTAGTTATAAATTAAGTGATTAATATGTTAAATAACTTTTGGAGTCTCACTTGGAAGGTATCATAAAATGTTACGTCTCTCTGTTAAGAAAGAAAGAAAGAAAGAAAGAAAGAAAGAAAGAAAGAAAGAAAGAAAGAAAGAAAGAAAGATTTGTGCTTGAAGTATGTCTGCAATGCTGCTTGGGTTTGCCATCTGGAAGCTGAGATGTGGGGCAAGGATGGGCAGCTATCAATCAGTCATCATTCCAGGTCCCAAACTGCTCTGCTGCAACAAGGATCAGTGAATGGAATGAGACTGGACTGGTGGCCTAAAAAACAAGGTTTTTTTAGAAATTTTGAAAACAAGGTTGCACACCTTTTCAGTTATGAACGTTTGAGTCGCATTTGCTAGAAATATTAAAGGCTTTCCGCTTTATTAAAAGTAGTTTAATAAAGTAGTTATAATTTATTTATTTATTTGATTAATTTATAAAAATGTATGCCCCGCCATATCCTATGCCGAAGGCAAATGCCCAAGGTGGCTTACAACAGAAATTAAAATAATATGTAAAATAAGTTTAAACAATACATAACCGTACATAAACTAAATTTAAAAACAATAAAGTCCACTGGGGGGGGGGGCGACAGTATGGAGCAGAGAAGCAGCATGGCAGAGCATCTTGAGACTCAGGAGGCAGACCACAACCCATCACCCAAAGTGTGTCGGAGTGAGGGCTGCAGGCTTTACGGCACGTTTGCGATGGCTTACAGTGGCAGAGTGCGCATTCCGCCGCTCTGTAAGAGAGGATTGCACCGTCAATTATGATTAATTTAAAGCTTTGTGCACTGCAGTTTATGGGATAGTTAATCTTTTAGTGCTTTATACAACTCTGCTGAGTACATATTTGGATCTTTGTTCAAAATGACTTTTATTAGTGTGTTGTGTATATGGTATTTTTATTTTTAAAAAAATAAGTTTAGA
The DNA here is from genome assembly GCA_026170595.1 of Plestiodon gilberti rubricaudatus. NCBI lineage: Eukaryota > Metazoa > Chordata > Lepidosauria > Squamata > Scincidae > Plestiodon > Plestiodon gilberti. The sequence goes on from JANXHW010000002.1 coordinate 48,933,165, forward strand.
TATTTTCCAAGTATATCTGTTTCTAAAGTTTCTTTAGCATCTGTGTCTACACATGTGGTATTGTGTATACAGGGGGAAGCATAGATCTATGATCTCTAATGCCACCATGTGATCTGCGACCTTCTTGATGCTACGAAAAGCCACAGCGGCCGCGGGAGTGGGCTTCTGGGTATCTTGTCCAGTAGTGACACCATTGCTGGGCAACAAAGTACTGTGGGAATAGGCTGACTGCGCAGCCAGCCTAAATCTCATCAATTGGGGCAACAACAGCAGGACAGCAGGGATGGGTCAAGCAAGAGAGGTGGGAGAATAGACTGGGGGTCATCAGGATGAGAGGAGCAGTGGAGAGACAAGGGGGCAAAGAGAGGTGAAAGACAATGGCAGCAGAGCAAGGGAAACCATGGAAGGAGGAAGACAGAAGCAATGAAGAAATAAAGGGGAAGTGGAGAAGGCTGGAAGGGAAGGACAGTGAAAGCAGGAAGCTTTAGGAGAACAGAAGAGAGGGAGAAGAGCTTAGGTGGGCCCTAGGGACCTGGGGCTGCCCCGCCCATTTCCAATCCCAGTACCAGCCCCCACGGGGACACCAACCCCTTTGGGCCAACAAATGCTACTTGGAAGAGGCACTTCTGAGCCCTGGCTCCAGGCAGGGGTCAGTCTAAGTCTCCATAGGAAAGAAGGGGATCCCTAGACTAAGCTGGCAGATCTTACCGTTTCTACCCTTCCCCATCTCTCCTGTGTAATGAATCTTAAATAAACCTTAATTAGCAGCATCCTTTGCCTCTTCCATCTTCTTTATAGCCCCTATCCTCCTTGGCATAACCTTCTCATCCCCCTATGATGTGGATCTTCCCCCAGTGGGATGGGCCGAAGGGCTGTTCACACACCAACAAAATTGATGATGGCATTTTGCATCCACTAGCCAAAGCATGCAACAAAGAGAAAGAAAGGGCTCACTCTGAAAATAAATAATGGCAGTGGGAAAATGTCTTTGACTTGCAGGGATATGAGCCCAAACATTGTCCAAGGTAATTGCGAAAAGACCTTTGATAACATATGCTATTGTTGTTACGTTTCAAAACGGTCTTGTAGAATGCACTGAATGGGCTTCGATTTATAAAAGGTACTTAGTTACAGGGTTTTTCTGATCACAGGATAAAGACAAAACAGTTGGATAAGATAAATGTACGTTATTAGGTAAGGAAGAGAAAGCACCTACAAAAGAATCACAGGTCAACGCACTATGATAATACATTATTTATCAAGCAACAAAGAAGGATATCTAGGTTACCGCCAAAAATCAACTTACAAGATAGCTCTGTTCCTGCTGACCTTTTGCAGACAAGCAAGCGAGTACACAGAACAGCCACTTCAGGGGGACTGAGGGACTATATTGCTCTGCAGGGATGTGAATCAAGTCTCTGACTCCAAATCTCGAGTCAAGTCCCAAGTCTTTGCCTCCAAGTCCCGAGTCTTTGGTTGCGAGTTGTTAGTCCCTATCTATTTAATGTTAGGCCAGCGGGTGGCGCAGTGGGTTAAACCACTGAACCATAAGCTGTCGATCGAAAGGGCGGCAGTTCGATTCCTGTGACGGGGTGAGCGCTCGTTGCTTGGCCAGCTCCTGCCAACCTAGCAGTTCCAAAGCATGTCAATGCAAGTAGATAAATAGGTACCGCTTGCGGGAAGGTAAACAGCGCTCCGTGTTCCAGCCGCATGCTACGCGCTGCGGCAAGGAGAGTCATGCCGGCCACATGACCACGGAGGCGTCTTCGGACAACGCTGACTCTTCGGCTTTGAAATGGGGATGAGCACCACACCCTAGAGTCGGACACGACTGGACTTAATTGTCAGGGGATACCTTTACCTTTACCTTTTTATCTATTTAATGGGGGAAACGGGTTTAAACCTGAATAAAATTCGACTTGTCGTAAAAGGCTCCAAGTCTCGAGTCGAGTCTTTCAAGTCTTTTACAATCACCAAGTCAAGTCCGAGTCGAGTCATTGACACGAGAGTCTGACTCAAGTCCAAGTCAATTGACTCAATTCTACATCACTGTTGCTCTGGGGAGAGGAGAGAAAGAACCAGATCTGAAAATGCAGCATGAAAAGATGTGGCTGAATCCAGCCCTAGCACATCCGGACGTGTCCACAACAGAACTTCCCTGCTCTTCCCATGGCCCCTGAAATTCCACCGACATCAGGGGACCCTTTGAATCAAGATGGGATATGGTGCAGGAATTTGCCAAGGGAAAAGGGATCGGCAAAAATGTCCTCCGCCTCTTCCACAAATGGATGTGCTTTCTGATGGTGCAAACACAAATTAGGGTACACCCCCAAAGGTTTTTCTGCTGCTTGTATTTGATGTTTCATTGTGGGTGTTTTTGTTTTGTTTTTTCATTATGTTTACTGAATAATTTTATGTTAACCACTTTGGAAGGTTTGCCTGAAAAGCAGTCTATAAACAACAACAACAACAACAACAACAACACCACACACACACACACACACACACACACACACACACACACAAACAGGTGAATTTCTTGCAGCGTGCCATTTGGAATTCCATCTTTCAAAATGCATAATGTTTAGTGCTGGCATTGTGCAACTGACTTTCTGCCACAGGTATGCATGCCGACATACTGGATCATAATAAGCATGCTTTGAAGGTCAATCTCAATATATTGTTGGATTTATGACCAATGTTCATGTAATCTTTGCTCTCATAGGTAAAAGGTGACCCCTGACAATTAAGTCCAGTTGTGTCCGACTCATAGTCTCCAGTAAATAAACAGCAGAAGTTCCATCTCCTATCAGCATCAGCCTTAGTTGTTCATCATCATCATCATCATCATCATCATCATCATCATCATCATCATCATCATCAATAATAATAATAATAATAATAATAATAATAATAATAATAATAATAATAATAATAATAATAATAATAATTTATTCGCCAATATGAGTTCCAGTTCTGCAGGAAAATGTATGCAAATGAATATTTCTGTCAAGGAGCTTTGGGCACACAACAACTGGTTTGGCTGTTGCTTTTACAAGAGAATGGCATCGAAGTAATTCAATCTCCCAACCAGCTCCGAACTGTTGGATAGCACAGTATTCTGGGTGTTCTTTTTTTTTTTTTAATGTCTATCACTATTGCATTTAAAATAATGGAAAAAGAACAAAAGCTATCAGTAGTATTATTTGATATTTGCCTTGTTATTTTTATGATCCAAAAGATGACAGAATGAGAGCCCTGGTGGTTGAATGTCTCTCTGCACAGACTATGTGTGAGAGTTTTTCTCTTTGCTGTCACTTAAATGTACTTGAATCCTGATAAAACCTTCACTATTGAACAGGCCCTTGTTCAGATTCTGTCTAGGAGATTTTAATGATGCCGGTAAGATTTACTGGTTGCTACCAAATCTGACCGTAATTTTCTTTTTGAGATAGAGAGAAGCGGGGTTCAAAGATTTAAAGACTAGCAAAAGGAAAGACTCTCCCCAGTTTTCTAGATAATTGAGCTCTGATTCTAATCCATGTTCAGAACTGTGTGAACGTTCCACTTTGCTTACTTGAGAGTTTCAAATACATATAGAGGATTGTGAGATTGGGTTCCAAAATGTGTACTGCAAGAGAGAAGATTTTCCAGCATTTATTTATATAGCACCATCGGTGTACATGGCACTTTTCATGGAGTGAGGAGACAGGAGACTGCCCTGAGGAGCCTACAACCTAGTAGAAATAAGGGAAACAACGGAGCAAGGAAAGTGGAGTGGAGGCAGGGTAAACAGGGGAAGTATATATACAGTTGGACATCCGTATCCGCGGAGGTTCTGTTCCGGACCCCCCCTCCCACGGATACTAAAATCCATGTAAAGCGAAATCGCTTTAGCGCGGATACGGTGGTCACTGTAAAAACTTGAAAAAAGACAAGAAAAGGTTAAAAACAGCGTTCCTTACCTTTTGGCTGGCAAACCGCTCCATTTGTAGGGCTAAACAGCCCAATCCTGTGTAGGACACGGCCTAAAGGGCCTGCCGCCGTATCCTATCGAGTTCCCAGGCTGCCCCAGGGCAGCCCAGGAACAACTCGGGAGAAGGGGACAATCGTCCCCTTCCCCCGGTGTCAGCAGTGGTAGGCCCAATGGGCCTACTCACATGTGCGTGAGCTCTATAGCTCGCGCACAGTCACGGCGACCGTGTTGGTGTATCTGGGTCCTGGAGGGAGCTTTGGATATTGGGGATCTTGGCCCTGCTATCCCCACCCCCTCCAGGCCCCGGGCATCCAATGGCCACCCTCCCTTGCCGCCAATGGCCACCCTTCCTTGCCGTCTGGTCCGCCCTCCCCCCGCCCCTGCCCCAACCGGCGTAGGACTTACCTGCTCCGGTCAGCGCAGGGCCAGGGAGACGGTGGGGCGAGCAGCGCTGGCTGGAGCACCGACGTTGCTTGCTCACTGGGTGTTGCGCAAGTGCTTTATGACCCTTGCACGACACCCTGCGCCGGGGGAGCACGTGCTCCCCTGGTGCAGTTTCTACACAGGATTGCACCAGTAGAGAGTAAAATTGCACTTATACATCCTCTTCCGGGTCACACAACGTTTCCCCGCCCTTCCCCAGGCTTGCCCCAATGCATTCTGGTATGACCTTGGGGAAGGGAGGGGGAAGTCAAGCGACCCGGAAGAGGCTGTAAGAGTGTGATTTCATTCTCTACAGCCCTGCAAATGGAGCAGTTTGCCACCCAGAAGGTAAGGAACACTATTTTAACCTTTCCCCCCTTTTTTCAAGTTTTTACAGTGACCCCCGTATCTGCGTTGAGACAAACCGGTGGATGCTGGATCCACAGATAGCAGGGGTCTCTTGACATGTTCTCTTGGCATGTTGGAAATGACTCTGCTTATCTAAAATGCACAGAAGCTTTAGATTAGAATAATCTTCCTAGGTAACTCTTCTGGGCCTGGGCTGATACCAAGGCCTGAAAGGTGGCCACTTCGACCTCTGGGGATCAATTTTCTCCCATTATTTGCTGGGGAAAAATGTTGTTTTTTTAAATATATCTGTTCAATTTTCTTCCTATGTAACCTTTCTGGATTCCCAACTGTTTTCAGGTTAGATCATCATGCCACAGAGATTTAGAAGCGATCTGCATTTTTGGCCAAAGGAAGAAGAAGAAGAAGAAGAAGAAGAAGAAGAAGAAGAAGAAGAAGAAGAAGAAGAAGAAGAAGAAGAAGACAGGTTGTAACTGAAACACACTCAAATCCTTGGGGCCCAACAGGTTGCTGAGCTTCGGTATGATATTTTGCTTCCAACTTATTTTGGAAACTTTCCTTTTTATGATTGTGCCTTTCAGCGGATTCATGCAATTCTGGGAATTTTATGTGCAGCAGCTGAGTCTGTTTGAAATAACAATCAAGTTGTTAGGGCAGCAGTACTGGGACCGCTATAAGTAGCTCAGTTCTGAAGCAATTGCAGGCAGGGAACATGAAGGAGCATTACAGGCTTCTAACGTAATTGCTTTCAGCAATGTAGCAAACTGGCATTCAGCTTTATCTGCATATCTCACGAGTGCCAATTTTTCTATGGGAAAAACCCATGCCATTGGTTCTACCTGCATGGATGCACCATTCGCATGCAGCTCCCTGTTGTGGCAGGTTGCAAGATTTAATAATTTTAATCAATATTTTTAGTTGGTTCATCAGTGCAGGCAAATTTAAATCAGCAAGGCTGTGAGTTGAGATATAGCCTGCTTACCACTCCTTTGTCCCATGCTTTCAATGCCAATTAAAAGACATTTACAGCGCAATCCTGTTGAACTTTGGAGCGGTGGAACAATTGAAGAAGGCACGTTTCTGACACCCGGGGAGTAAGCGGCGCCAGCGGAGAGGCTGGTGCTGCTCACTCTCCACCAACCACAGGACACCGCCAGCGGACGGAACTCCTGCTCTGGGCAGTGGAGGGGGGCATGGGGAGGGATTCTTGGTACTGCGCTCCACCGAATCCTATCCCCCATCCGGGCCTGCCGAGCCCTACACGGGCCATTGCCAGTGCACATCCAAGGAGACCCATAGGTGCAACTGGGGCATTACCCCCTTTTCCCTGAGGTGTGCTTCAGCTACACTGATGCTGGCCCGATCCTGCATAGGATTCAGCGCAGCATGCGTCTGCACACTGCAGCAGTCCTAGACAGGATTTGGCGGCCCATATCTTTTAACTGCTGTTGATTTTGTTGTTTTTACTGCTGTTTATTTTCTAATTGGCAGCAGAGTGAAGAGCTTCTCTCAGTCTTTCTCCTCCTAGGTGTACTATACATTTCAAACAGAGGAAGAGGAGCTGAACTGAAGAGGAAGTGTGGAGGAGAGAAGAATGGTGGGCTTGAACTACTCTTCTCCACTCCACGCAGTGGTGTAACAAGGGTGGTGCGAAGGCAAGTAGTTGTGCAAGACTCCGTTACACTGGAGTCAGCGGCCCCTCCCCCTTGCTGTTGGAGCCATTCTGGCAGCAAAGGCAACACGCAGGACACTCCCCTGTTGCTGCTGGAATGGCTCCAACAGCAAGGGGGAGGGGCCGCTGACTCCAGTGTAACGGAGTCTTGCACAACTACTTGTCTTCACACCACCCTTGTTACACCACTGACTACGCATCCTCTTCTGCTTTTCAAATACGGGCTGCATTCTTTTTTCTGCTTCCAGAGATAGCTCAAGAGACTTTTTTTTCTCCTTCTAGCATGCTAGGGTCACATTCTTTTTTCAGCTTCTAGCTTTGCCATACTAGCAATTTTTCCTTCGAGCTCGAAGCTATTAAACATGGCAGCCTCATGCACCAATAAGAAGGCTGTTTGGCTGCAAAGGAGCTTGGGAGATGTAGTGCGAGGGACGAGGAAATACGCCGTCTTTTGGCTGGGGCTTATGTCGACAGGATATCGATTCATTCAAAACAGCTCAGATGGCTTGCAACAACAGTTAGACATCCTCTGATTCAGATTCCAGCTCTTGCAAATACTGTACGGTACATATTTAAAGCCGCGAAAGCACCCTGAAGTACTGTAGGGGCGACGCCATTTTCACTTCCGTTCTTCAAGGAATCCAGTCAGCGGCTTCCTGCTGCTTTGTACTTGAAAACAGAACGCAGCCACAGTGTGCCAAGGAGGAGGAGAAGCTCTTCACTTATGCCACTGAGTGGCAACTGGCTGCTCCTCCCTGCCCACCCCTTGAGGCAACCACCCACCACCTGAAGCAACCGCCTCAGTTCCCCTCATGATGAGACTGGCCCTGGCAACACACACCCCCACCCCTCACCCCACCCCACACACACTTTGCCATTCTCCTCTTCACCATCCCCTATCTTACACTCGTTTTTACCCACTGCTAATACTCTACCACGCTTGAACTTTCTCCAAGCCAGTCTGCTTCCCCTCTTTCCTTGAGCCTGACTGATGCCCCCCAGTTTCCTTCACTGCAGATCTGCGTGGCCAATGTTACCTTCTCCTGCTATGGACTTCCTCTTTCAGCCTGTGGCCGAAAAAGGACAGGGATGATTTCTTCACTGTGTTGCTCAGGAGCTGCACTTGAGCCATCCGGAAGTTCCACACTGTAGCCCCCCCCCCCCCCCCGTCACAGAGAGCTCAGAGAGTGCTCTACTGAATTTGAAACCAATTAGATCTGCTCATTTGAAACATTGCCTATGTAGCGTGTGTGACTATTTCTCTCCTGCCTCTTATACTGTAAGATCAGAGTTTTTCTCCTGTGTTTATACAGCTGTTGAGCACAATGAAACTCGCAAATGGAATCCCTATTACTCTTTCTCTATAAAAGTTCAAAGTTTGTCTGTCTGCACATCTATCATCCATCAGACAAAAGTGCTGCTAGGAAGCTCAGAGGGAAAGGAAGTTAAGTCTGTGTGTGTTTAGCTGTGACTTTTCACCTCTGAAATCCTCCTACTCTTCCCCTTGTGAAGTATAGCAGAGAAACAATTGCAAAACTACCTGTATTTGCATAGTGTGCTGTGCCATAGCCTGCAATCCTATGACAGCACAATGCTATCCATGTCTACTTAGCAGTAAGTCCCATTGAGTTCAATGGGAATTGCTTTCAGATAAGTGAAACGTAAACGTGCAGAGGATTGGGCTGTTGGTGATGTAACACTAATTCCCTTCCCCATCTCATACCTATTTGCATAATTATAACCCCCAACACTGACAAGCAACTACAGGTTGATTACCCCTTATCCAGACATCCGAAATCCAGACTATTCTGAAATCCAGACATTTTTGGGGCTATGACTTTTAAAAAATAACTTTTCCTAGCACCTGGCTCTGGTTGGCATAGCACGCTGGGTCACAAAAGTATTAAATAATTTTGTATAAAATTACCTTCAGGCTATGTGTATAAGGTGTATCTGAGACATAAATGAATTTCATGTTTAGACTTGGGTCCCATCCCCAAGATATCTCATTATATTTATGCAAAAATTCCAAAATCCAGACAAACCCAAAATTCAGGCAACGTCCCGTCCCAAGCAGTCTGGATAGGGGATACTCAACTTGTATCTCACTTTCCATGTTGTTAAATCATAAGGTTGCCTAGCAACTGGATGTCTCTCTCACCTCAGACTAATACATTCATATATGCTTTGGCCTTTGACCAGTTCTTCAACACCCAGGGAACCATGTACCTTGTACCATTGATATTCCAAGAGGGAATTTACTACAGCATCAAAAAATAAACCAGTATACCTGTACCCAGAAATTGTGCAGGAAAGTTGTTAGGTAAAGTACATGCCAAATGTTGTTCAACTTGCTAACGTTGAAGAACAAACAGATGAGTTACTCAGTGTGGATGTTGCAACTCAAGGGATGTGAAAAAGCTAGCAAATGAAAATGACTAGAAGGGAACAGAGAAGCTTGAGGAGACTTCTGTGAAGCACGCGAAAGGAAATGCACGTGAGTGAGTATTAGAGGACGATAAGTCACTGTTCCCTAATCAAGGCTAGCTCCAAGTTTCAAAGGTTCCTTCGCAAATTGCTCGTCATAAACCCCTTCTTATGTGGATAGACCTTGATAGAATTGCTCCCACCACCACTACACAAACAGTGCGAGCCTAGGCATGTCTACTCAGAAGAAGTAAGTCCCACTGTATTCAATGGTGTTAACTTCTAGGAAAGTGGGAATCAGTGACGATCATCGGGGGGGGGGGGCGCCGACGCCACGCCCCCACATGACCCAGGCGTGATATCAGCTTGACGCACGCGGACAGCGCGGCTGCAATCACACACACCCCCAGCGCCGTTTTACTATCTATTTTGGAGCCGAACGAGCTCCCGGGCAGGCGGGCGAGTGGGCCAAACACCACGACGAGCAGCGGAGGAGACGCGTCCCGGAGGCAAGAACGCCCCTCTGCTGCCACGTGCGCCCGTCCCCTTGGGGCCCACGGCCCCCCGCCCCCACCCCAACGATGCTTCTGGTGGGAATAGGACTGCAGCCCAAGTCTATGAAGACAGTGGTGATCTCCGCAGTGGTTCCTTGAGGATCCTGGACCCTCAGCAGTTGCCCAATGATGCCAACACTTGAGACCGACCTTGCCCACACCAGACTGTTTCCAGACATATTTGCCACCATCTTGTTAAGGTGATACTACACCTCAAATGCAAGATCTATGATCAGATTTATCTCAATATCATTTTTGTTTCTTTAGTTCAAAACAGTGGGGGATGCTAATTTTATTGGGGAAACGGTGCATGGGGGGGAAAGTTTTCAATGCCAATTTAAAACCATGTAATGTGTTTTAACTGCTGCTGTTCTTGTTGGTTTTACTGCTGTTTATTTTCTGATGTGTTACATTTGTTATTTTATTTTCTATACACTACCCTGGTAACTTTATTGAAGGACAGTATATAAATCTACTGAATAAATAATTAAACAACCCAGAATAAATAATTAAACAACCCAGGGCTAGACGGATTCCTGCTGGATCTAGGAGCCAGGGCAAAAATTTAGGAGCTAGACAATTTTTTCAGCTTTCAGGGCTTTGTGTTTTAATGATGGCTGCCCCAAAATCTCACGTGCCCCTGGTGAATGATATTGATCAGATTCTGATGTGAAATGAGAAATATTTCAACGCTTACTTCCCCTATTGCTTTGCATTTTCTAGCCTCCCAGTTGTTGCTGCATGCTTCATTTTTAAGGTGTTCACTAATAAAAATTAATCTCTCAAGACTCAGACTGATATACTCCCTGGACTATAAAGTGTCATTTCTTGCACATCTACTCAGAAGCGTCACTAGGACGCGCATCACCCCGAGGCAGGGGCGCGCGCGTCACCCTAGTGACGCTCCCGCGTCGCCCTCCGGACGCTCCGAGGCCGGCCTGGGAGCCAGCCTCGGAGCGTCCGACCCCGCTGGCGCTCCATGCAGCACGTTAATACGGGTATTTTTAGAATTTTCGCACATGCGCAGAGACCATTTTGAGGGCTTCTTGCCCTCAAAACGGTCTGCGCATGTGCAAAAATTCTAAAAATATAGAATTCCGGGCCGGCCTCGGAGCATCCGGAGCGCGTCACCCCCTGGCGGCCCGCCCCCCGCCACGCTCCAGCGACGCCAGTGCATCTACTATGTGTTTACGTGGATTTTCAAATCAGCATACAAGCCAATCACTCTGCTCCTGGCTTTGTGCCAGAGCGCGTGTCACCCCCTGGCGGCCCGCCCCCCCGCCACGCTCCAGTGACGCCAGTGCATCTACTATGTGTTTACGTGGATTTTCAAATCAGCATACAAGCCAATCACTGCTCCTGGCTTTGTGCCAGATGTAAGCAAAATGTGCACCCACCATACACTGAGCACACAATCACAAACGTCACTAAAGATCTAATATATAAGATTACTATGAAATCATTCAGCAGACATAGATCAGCTTTGCCAAAGGTACCAGTTGGGTATTCTATCCAAGTGGCTGTGTTGGGAGAAGACCAATGGACGATGACATCCCATTACGCTGAGCTGAAAAATCAGTTGCTCTTGCAGTGATTTCATGAGCTGCAACTCAGAAACCAATTAAGAGGTCCCCACTTTGAAATGTGCACCTTCCTATGAATTTATTAGGTGGTCTTAGGCAAGACACTCAAAAGCCGCAATCCTATACACACACCTGAGAGTAAGGCCTATTGCACTCAGTGAGGCTTACGTCTGTGTAGACATGCATAGGGTTGCGCTGTAAGTCTTCTTAGCCCCCACCTGCAATATGGAGGATAATAATGCTAAGCTACCTTACATGGCTGTTGTACATATTACAACAAAATCATTATGCAAGCACGCTCAAGTGCTATAGAAATGCTAATTATTATTTACTTTCACATTTGGAATTGCTCCCTGGCTTAGTTATTTATACATTTCTCAGAAATAGCTGCTGTGGGCTGGCGGGCTGGCTGGCTGGCATCCATTCGGCAGTGACAGATGTGTGTTAGGCAGCACCTGATAATAAGAGCGTTTTTACCTTTGTACTTCCTGTCTAAATTTAACCTGTGGAAAGTTACTGAAGCTAGGCCAAGAGAAGAGAGCAAAATGGTCACAAAAGATAGCTGGCCTTTACAGAAGCTTACATAAGGCCCTTGCCTGCCAAGTCACCTTTCCCTCTATGCTTTCTCCTCCCTGCACTCATCATCTTGATGATGGACAGCTAGAAAAGCTTTAATATACATCACTGTCAGTGGGGACAGAGGTTTCCTGGTAGTTCTTATGATTATTATTATTTATGATTCATATTGTGCCATTGATGTACACGGCACTTTACAGCAGAGGAGAGGCCAGGTGGTCCCTGCCCCGAAGGGCTCACAAGCCAGAAAGAGACCAGAGAGACAACAGAGGGAGTGGAGTGGAGTGATGGCAGGGTAAAAAAAATGAGGGAAGAATGTGCGGTTTTATGTACAAGAACTTAGGCTTAGTTGCAGTGCATAAGAACAGCCTTGCTGGCTGTTCAGGCCAAGGGCCCATCTAGTCCAGCTTTCTGTATCTCACAGTGGCCCAGTAGCGTCACAATAGGGTAATAAGACTAGGGTTGCGTCAAAGGCTTCACGGAAAAGGTGTATTTTGAGGAAATACCATGCAAATTATCTGGGATGGAGCTCCAGGCCTAAGGGGCATCAGAGGAGAAAAGATGCAATTATCTGAGGGAACAAAAAACCTTCAGAACTGGTGGAGCTGTAGGAGCGAAGGTCATGGAGGTGTGATGGGACATGGAAGTGGAGGGATGGGGGGGGGCAAGACCATGGATGGTTTTGAAGGTAAGGGACTGGGAGTTTGTGCTGGATCTGAGAGCAAACAGGAAGTCAATGTAGGTACAGTATATTTAAGGAGGAGCGTGATGTGGTCAGAGCAATGAGGAAGCTGAATGATTTTGGCAGCTGAGTGGAGGTGAGGGGGCTGGTGAGAAAACTCTTGGGTTGCACAATACAGTATTCAATAAAAAACATTCCCAGAAGTTCTTGTTTGTAACTGTAGCATCATCCACAGTGTGCAATTTAACCTCCCTGAAAAGAAATCTGACAGAAGTAATAAAATAATGTTTTAAGCCTACTTTGTATTTCAGAAAGCGCGAAGTAACAATCAGCACAAATTATGCAAATTGTGTTCCATATTGTCCAAATTATTCCAGGAACTGCAAATTCTTAGACATATGTGATGATTTAATTAGTTTGTGTACCATACGTTAAAACATCTGACACATACTCAGGAATGTTTGCATTTTGAAGTTATAATAAGTGACTACAGTACTTTTCTAAAAAAGATCTGGATTCAAATAAACCACTAAAAGAGGAATAAATAGTAGGTGCAGATGATGCTATTTGCAATCATGAAGGCACACTTCAGAGAGAAAAGGGAAGCTCCTGAGTCACTCCAAAGACCAATTCTGTTTCAATTTGTTCTATTTGTACAGATGTCTCTTTACCATTTGGCTTGGTGCTTATACCATGACTGTCACAGAAGCAGTCACAGAATGCTTAGCTGCCAACATCCCTGCAGACTGGGTTCAAGTATTGCTCGTCTTTGCACTAGATCAGCATGCAGGAGTTGGGAAGTCATGTTTGGGTACGTACGGTGTTAGTCACAACATTCCCTTGCACACTATACGACAGACTAGGAAACAGCTTGTAAGTGTAATACACAAGTAAGTGTAGCTAATGAGGCTGGGAATTAGCATTGATTCACTGGCTGCAGTCCTAAGCAAACCTGAACTGGGAAATTACCTGTTGCTCTTTGGGAGCGGAAGCCTGCATTTTTAGAAAGAAGTGTTGTCACCGGGGAAGTGTCAGAGTCGCAGGCCTAGCAATTAGTGTTCCCAGGGGTGTGTGTGTGACAGGTGGGGGAATAAATAATGGCATCTCTAATTGTATATATCTCCTGAACTTTCATTCTTGAGAGAGAAATGCTGGGGGAAGAAAGAGCATCAATGAACCAGTGTTTCAGTTCTTTCTTTTCTTTCTGGACAGGGGTGAACTTGCCCCTTTGCCCTTTTTCAGACTGGCATATCAACAACCATCATACCCCAGAGGCAGCTCCACTGGGCAATGTTGAATTGTACACTGTGCAACTTCAGTCCAAATGCAGCATGGACCCAAGGCACGCGAAAGGATTTAAGCTGAGGCTGTAGAAACCACTTTTGGCCCAATCCTATTGGGCCTCTGAGCCACTGGAACGTGCGCTCTGGCAGCACAGTGTGCTTTACGGTGGGCACAAAGTGCAACCCACCATTCTGTGCAGCTGGACCACCAGTGCAAGTGGCAAGTGGCCGCAGTGGTATGCTAGTGGCCTCCAGAGAAGCCCCTGCACTGGTAAGTTGGTGCAGGGGGTGGAGGGTGGGCAGTGAGTGGGAGGAAGCGGGAGGGGGAGAAACGGGGTGGACACTGTGGCAGGGAGGGATATGTGTTGAGGCTGGAAAGGGGGTGGTATCGTCTACAACAGCACCACCGATATCGGATATCCTATCCCCCTTTCCTGGTTTCAATCCACCTAGCTGGTGCAGATCCGAGTAGACCCATCAGGGCAGCGGAGGCTTGCCCCGGGGCAAGGGAACAAACGATTCTCTTACCTTGAAGAGGCCTCCTGGATTCAAAACTCCCCTGCGGGATGCATCACACACCCCACTGGCACAGCTCCATTGGCAGATGGAGGCTTAGGTTGGAACAGGCTATCTACCTAGTAGCCTCAGGGCACTTCCAGAGATGGCCTGTCCATGACACAGATTGAAAATCTCGCATCAGGCGGTGAGTTGGGGAGAGCAGTGGATTGATGAGGGGTGCCCCACATTTGCTGGGTGCCTCCTTCTGGCTCACTGCCCATTGATCTCCAGTCCTCTTGCTGAAAGTGAATGGGAAGAGGTTCAGGGCAGTGGTGGCCCACCTCTTTCGCCAAAGGCACTGGAGGAAAGGTGGGGAAGCTACTGCTGCACCTCCTCTTCATCCACTGGCTACTTAAGGAGCCAGATGAGCACAGAGCCTCCTACCCCATCCGTTTCCTGCAGCTCTGGTGAGGCCTCCTTTCCCCTGTGCTGGTCCTGTTTAAATACAAATAAACAGGACATTGCAGAAGAAAGGAGTCTGTGCTGGAGATGCAGGTTAAGGTGGTATGGGGGGGGCAGGCTCTGGATCACTGCACTTCAAGTGGGTGAGGCAGTGGCGGACACTCAGGGAAGGGTGGCAAAATTTGGTGCTGCCCACGCGGCTGGCTCTGGGCACTTCAGTAATATCACTTTGGCTGGAGGCAAGTGGACTCTTCTTGGTTTCAGCAGAAATCTCTGTACCCAATATTGGTTAATTCTATTTGCCACTTCAGGGCCTTCTAATCTCTGTCTTGGAATGTAGCTATACCTGCCTGGTCTTTGGCTTGCAGTGCATACTTTCTGATTGTGGTCTACTCTAGGGTCATGCTCTGGACCTTTGCTTCTTGACCACAGTCATGTGGCTCCTGCTGCAACTAAGGTTCAAACAGGAGGGTCTGTCCCTCCTTTACATTGGCAATTTGTAGATGTTCATTCTGTTAAGGGGATTGTGCTAATAAAGCAATGTGCAGACCTGATTTGGCACCCTCAGCCCTTGCCACCCTTCTCCCTCAGGCTCCAACAAGCGTTTTTATTTCCTGCCCTCCTACATGTGTCCCACTGGTTAAATTATGGGATATGGCCTCACTTTATTAACTGAGATGCTGCAGGACACCTAACCTCTCTGTTTATACTCTGTGGCCAGCCTCAGTAATGAAAGACTGTCATGAAGTTGACTTAATATTTCACAGGGAACGAGAACAACATAAGGATTCTACGTCATTTGGAAGCGTTGGGAATCAGTAAAAAACCCGTAGGAGCCCTTATTAATAGACAACAGGATCTCGTGTTTGCGAACAAAATCTGGTTGCCAATCATCCATAAAACGATTCCAGCGGATCAAAGGAAAAGAGGAAATGTTCAACAATGGAGGTCATGCTCGGTCATTGGGACGGCTGTTTCCGGTTTGAGCTCCGTTACTAATTGGCTTCTTCCCGCGCTTTTTAGCCTTTAAATCTACAGGCTTGTTTGTGCTACAATGCAACAACTTTCAATCTCTTTGATTGCACCTAGAAAAAGTTCCGAGCCTAGGAACGAAACGTCGGTATCTGCACGATTTTAAGCTTCAGATTTTTAACGTTTTTGTCCTGTGCACAGCTGCTATTAAATTAGTACCTGCGTCCAGCGATCTGATAGTGTTTTTAATCTTGAATTTTGATTTCGAAACATATTACATGGCTTCTGTTCCCGTATATCCTGTTTCTTGTAAAATCACTGGGAACCGTTTGCCTATCTAGATAGTACTAAAACAAATTAATTGAAGTAGTACAATTAACTTCATAGTTTACTTGTATCTGATGGTTTTTACACATTAATTGTCATGTTTAACACTTTACTTCAATGTTTTTTCATATGTGCTTAATGCTTTACTGAGCAATGTGTTGCTTCTCTAACAGCCCAGCTCTCTGCAAGTTTGTTTTGCTCAAAGGAACTTACTCCCAAGTAATTGTGCATGAAATTGCAACCTAAACATATTGAATATTACAGTGCGATCCTCACTAAAGAAGCACCGTCTCTGCAGACACTGGCTGTCGTAATTGTGCCATAAGGCATATTTTTGACACCCAGCAAGTAGGCCCTGCTAGCGTTGAGGTCGGCCTACCTGCCCGGCATCCAGTCCATCCGCTGCGCCGAGCAGGTAAGTCCCCGCCAGTCGGTGGAGGGGTGGGGGAAGGGGAACCGGGTTGGCAGGGGAGGGGGTGATTGGCCCACTGGGGCAGGGACAGGGGAGGGATCGTCGGTGCCGCGCTCCACCGATTCATATCCCCTGTCTCGGTCCTGGCCGGCTTTACATCGGCTCCTCGGATTTGCGCTGGTCATTTTGCTGGGGCACATCTGACCAGGTCCATAGGGGCCACTGGGCTCTCCCCGGGGGAAAGGGATGAATGTTACTTTCCCCCGAGGTGTGCTCCAGCTCCGCCAGTGCTGTCCCGATCCTGCCTAGGATCCGGAGCAGCGTGCTTTTTCACGCTGCGGTGGCCCTAGGCAGGATTGGGCTGCTCGTCTCTTTAAAATCTTCACTACTAATGAAATGTTACTAAATTTCTCATTCTTGACACACCTCTATAAATTAAGAACGTTTGAGTGGTGAAAGTCAAGTAAATGTGAAGTCCCGTTTCTTAAGGACTGACTTGGAGTTTCCAGTGTGGAATGAGAGCACCAAACACGCCCACACAAACCACATTATCAAGCTGGGTAAATAATATATAATAATAATAATAATAATAATAATAATAATAATAATAATAATAATTAATACATGTGGATCAGCAGGTGGGACTATTTCCATGCCTGAAAAGCAACAACCCTAAATCCCCATAACATCATACCAATTTAGTGACCTGGTTTGGGGGACTAGAAGCATCCTTATTTAAAAGAGCAATATTATTCAAGTAGGCAGGTAACTATTTTGATTCTGAGCTTGTTCCCAACCCTGGGGCTTATTGACTAGCATCCCTTTAGAAACAAAATGCTTTAATTTAAAAGAATAATGAAGGCAGATTAAAATTTCCTTCCACCTGTCTCCCCACAAGCCAACCCAAAAGTCTTATTCCAGGAAGAATATTGTCACTCAAAATGGAAGAGCTTCTCTGCTTCAAAAGGAAAAAAAAATAGTTGTTGAAGCTGTATAGAAGCATATAGAATCAAGGTCGTGGTCTCGAGTTTTAGGGTAGGCCCACTGTGGGGGTGCAAAACAGCAGCAAGGAGAGGGAGAGGATGTTCTAAAGAGAACATAACTCTAAAAATAGGCAAAGCCAGAGGTATTCGCTGCAGGAAGGTAGCCCTGCAGCTACCCAAGTTGCCATGCTAAGCATAGAGGCTGCAGGTGCGAGGAACATGTGTGAGCTTCTGGCGACATCAGCAACTGCTGCCCCTGGCGGGACAGTGTCAGAAGGCAGCCTGAGATGCTCTGTTCTTGTAGGCGGCAGCAGAGAAGGGGACAAGGGGAGGCAAGCACTCCTCCATTGCTGGACCATGTGGTTACTCAAAGGAAGATACTTTCCACAGACTCAGAATGCTCTTCTTCATTATCATCAACCAATATACTTATATTAAAAGGGCTGTTGTCCACTGTCTTACTTCCACCTGCTGGTGACAGAACTGGGGTGGGGAAGAGCTTTTAACTCCATCAAAGTCAACAGGAGTTACTTCAGATAAAACAGGTCAGGAATGGAATTTGAAATGCATTTAATTTGAACAACGCCATTATTTCTTTTAGAAACCAAACACATGGTGTCAAGCTCACCCCTTGAAATGGCACTTTGCCCCTTCAGCACCCACCCACCACCCCAGGTATTTTTTCCCCCAGATGCTACCACTGTTCGTTCTAGTTCTCTTCCAACTGCATTGCTTTATTAGGGCCCCAGACTATGGATCCTGACGTGCAGCTTTGTACGATGATACCCATATATTCTTGTCTGCTACAGAGGTGACTGTTGTGGATTGAAGGGCTTGGAAAGCACACCAAGTTTAGAAAGGGCTTTGAATTCAAAGCATTTGAAAATATGAAATTAAGGCAGTGCTTCTAAAATCTCGATCTGATGCAACTCAGAAGAAAGTCATCGTCCCCGAAGTTCAGTGCCATCCTAAACAAAATTACAGAGTTAAGAAGGCACAATTAAATCACTTTACTCTGGCGTAAAATGCTAGCATCGTATTGTAAAGCTGCATTCCTAACCTACATTATTGGAATTATGCTATGTTGAGCTCAGTGGGACTTGGTTTTGAGTCACATAAGATCATGCCATAATCATTAGCAAACTTACTTGGATCTAAATTCCATTGAAATCAATAGGATTTCCTTTTGAGTAAGCTTGGTTAGGTTCCAACAGCAAAAGTCCCTTTCCTTTAAAAGGATATGGGATGAAAACAGTGCTTTGTGGAGATTACTGTGTGCTCTCTTTTTTTGAAAGAGAAAATAGTTTCTAGGAAACTAGCGTATAATTTGCTACAAAGTCTATTAAAAGGTGCATATTTAAGCAGAAGATGTGTTCAATCTTGCATTGCACTAGTAACCTCTTCAAGTTGCGACTAGGAATTGCTTCCAGTCACATCATTTGAGACATGGTGAATTATGAATGTGACACTAATAATAGAGATGTCCCCAAAGGGAGCAATAGAGGGATTAGCACCCAATCTTTAGTGCACATTTAATTTGAATTGTGATTAGTGTCGTCATCCCCCCTTTCAATAAAGATATGAACTGGTGGGGGGGGGAGAGATAATTTAAAATAATGGCCTAAACAAATGCAGTGAACCACAGGGGTGTGTGTGTTGGTTTTATGATACTGCAAACAGTTGCAAAGAAAGCTATCAGTGGCAACAGCCAACTATACGCTCAGGCGCCTGATGTGTACTATAATTTATCCAGGTGTGAACAGGTTGACTAATGATGAAATTTACTCAGTGACTTGCAACACACCTCTCCATAAAAGTGATGCTCAATGAGGCTGAAGGATCATGCTAAGCAAATGAAGGCACAGGCAGTGTGTGGTACTGCTCTTAATTTCTTCTTCATTCTGTCCTGCTAACATCCCAGGTTGCTAGAAGTGAGAGCAAATGCTACCATCCCTTTACTGAAAAGGCCACCTAAGAAGATAAATGATACTTGCATAACAAGAGTTGGTGTAGCATGGTGGCTAAGAGTGCAAGGCATACAGTCCCTCTCTGGCTCAAATCTCACCGTAGCCATGGACTCCTAGAAGGCATTTGTAGGTTATTTTTTCAGCTACAGGGATCAGAGGAAGCTGCCTTATACTGTATCAGACTGTTGGTCCATTTCCACTAGTATTGTCAACACTGACTGGAAGCAGCTCTTCAGGATTTCAGACAGAATTTTTTTTCTCTGCCCTACCTAGAGATATGAGATTGAACCAGGGACCTTCAGCATGCAATGTATGAGTGCCATTACCTTCCCCTACTGCTAGTACTGAATAAATTCTAAGCACATAGATGCTTCACCAATACGGGGTTTGACGCCATGTATTCAGCTCGAAATTATCCAATAGTTTCCAAACGCGCCGCGGGTTTCCACCAGGCAGTCGCATGCGCGGTAAAAATATCAAAAGCATCCGAGGATCACACTTGCCCAATGTTTCGTTCTATTCTTAGAACATCTTCCAGGGGGTTAGGAACAATCACATAGATTGTAGGTGAAGTGAAGAAGACTTCACCTACAATCTATGTGATTGTTCCTAACCCCCTGGAAGATGTTCTAAGAATAGAATGAAACATTGGGCAAGTGTGATCCTCGGATGCTTTTGATATTTTTACCGCGCATGCGACTGCCTGGTGGAAACCCGCGGCGCGTTTGGAAACTATTGGATAATTTCGAGCTGAATACATGGCGTCAAACCCCGTATTGGTGAAGCATCTATGTGTATTAGCGGGCCATGAAAACTACCACAAGAAATTGAAATTCTAAGCAATTGTAACAGCTGCAATCCTATGTACACTTATGGCCCAATCCTATGGCCCTTCTACAACAGTGGAACTTCAGTTCTGCTGTCTGAGGCCCAGCAACAGCATGAATATCATGCAGGTGCCAGGCCATTCTGAGCCGCAGACGCAAAGCGTCGACAGGTCCACGTGCCTGCATCGACCCTGGTACGTCAGTGGCGCAGGTGTGTTGCGGGGTGGGGGAGGTTCGGGGACGTTTAGGGCAGGGTGGATCCTGGCGGCAGTGACGTGCCAGGATTCTATCCCCTCCCCCAGGCTGCCCTGCCCCCTTTTTCTCCTTGGACCTACGCCACCTACATAGCTGCTTTGGGTCCAAGGACACCCATAGGTGGCCAAGAGGCCTACCCAGAGGTAAGTAAAAAATATTTTTACTTACCTCTCGTTGGCTTTCTGGTCGCCCCCCCCCCCATTAGATACAGCACATACTCCGTCAGCATGGCTGCATCACAGACAATGGGAGGGGGTAGGATTGGGCTGTTAAGATCCACTGAAATGAAGGTCTTACCTCTGCATAAGCATAGTTAGGATCATGATCTAAGCCTTAAGGCCTCAATGCTGTCTAATGTCAATAAATGGATGATCTGGATTGGGTGATAACTAAGGCTGCAATCCTAAATACACTTACTGTTGGAAAGGGAGGTTATGGGGTTTCTAGCGAGCAGAATAATGAGCAGCAGAACCCATTCCCATGGGAAATTCTACCACCCAGCTAGTTTGCTGCTATCAATAAACACACAGGAACAGAGGCAGTTAAGATTCCAGAAGAAATACTTTATTTACAGTTTCTTAAGCATACACATCTTCTGAAGTATCAGAGGTGCCTACTACTTATGGAAAAGAGAACCCTATACAGTAGCTGTTCTCTGAGTGAGTGAGTGAGTGAGTGAGTGAGTGAGTGAGTGAATGCTCATAATGGCTATCTGTCATTATGCAGTCAGAGCTTAAGAATCTGCAACCTTCTCCCTTGCTGGTCAGGGAGAGCATGTAGGAGAAAGAGGAAGTTGCACAAAGGGGCACACCTCCTACAGGTATCATAGAGGCACTGGCGTCACTGCCGCAAGGCGAGTCGCCCCAGGGTGACGTGCATCACGGGGTGACGCGCGCACCCCGTGCACGTCACCTCCATGACGTGCGTCGCCCTCCGCACGCTCCGAGGCCGGCCCGGGAGCCGGCCTCGGAGCGTCCGACCTCGTCGGCGCTCCAGGGCCTTCTGAAAGAAGGCCCATGTAGCGCGTCAATCCGGGTATTTCCTGGATTTTCGCGCATGCGCAGACCCGTTTTGAGGGCTTTTTGCCCTCAAAACGGGTCTGCGCATGCGCGAAAATCCGGGAAATACCCGGATGGACGCGCTACATGGGCCTTCTTTCAGAAGGCCCTGGAGCATCGACGAGGTCGGACGCTCCGAGGCCGGCTCCCCGCCTCCGCGGCAGTGACGGACGGACGCTCCGAGGCTGGCTCGCCTCGCGGCAGTGACGCCAGTGCCTCTATGATACCTGTAGGAGGTGTGCCTCTTTCAGAAGGCCCTGGAGCGCCGACGAGTTTGGATGCTCCGTGGCCGGCTCCCGGGCTGGCCTCGGAGCGTCCGGAGGGCGACGCGGGGGGAGGCGGGTCCCCCCGCGCCATCGTAGCGTCACTAGGGTGACGCGCGTCCCCTGCCCCAGGGTGACGCGCGTCGCAGTGACGCCACTGCATAGAGGGCAGGTAAAGGGTTGCAGGTGTCTGAAAAGTACACTGCCCCCCCCCCCCGAGTCCTGCAGGTGACATTGCACCCAAATTCCAACACTTACTTAGGAGCAAGTCCCATTAAACACAATGGAACTTACCACTGAGAAGGCATGCATAGGATTGTGCTGTTAGACTGCAAGTCTAAACATACGAGCAAGTCTCATTCAGTTCATTGAGATTTACTTTCAAGTAAACATGCATAGACTTGAGCTGCACATGGTCTTGCACTAGCAGATGGATGCCAGTTCCCACCTTGCACTAGTACAGACCAAAGTTCTGGCTCTTGCACATGCAACAAACTCAGGCAGCCCAGTTACATTCATACGCTATATAGGTGTAATACATCTATGCAAGCCCTGTGCATGCATGGAGGTCTTCCATGGTGCCCCTGGCATTTGAAGGGAGACACATTATAACTAGGGTAGGGAGATGATCCTCTTGGTAGTGGTGTCCCATTTATAGAACTCTCTCTCCAGTGAGGTCACTTTGCACCTACTCTAATGTATTTTCAGTGCCAGGCAAATACAGTACCTTTATATTTCCCCAGGCTTTTTAATGTGGGAGAAGATTGCATGGTTGTTGTGTTTATTATCTGCTGGTTTATCTTTTTGCTTGTTTGATGTCTTTTAATGTTGAGAGACACCTTGGAGCTAATTTATATCAAGGGCTGGTATATTAGCTTATCAAATAAATACAGTAAATGGGTGGAGACAAGGGAAGATAAGGGAGTGGCAAGATTAAATCAGCATTCTGTCCACAATGCTAGAAGGGGGAAGAGGTAAGGGG
This sequence comes from Plestiodon gilberti rubricaudatus, assembly GCA_026170595.1. NCBI lineage: Eukaryota > Metazoa > Chordata > Lepidosauria > Squamata > Scincidae > Plestiodon > Plestiodon gilberti. Next base: position 48,955,716 of record JANXHW010000002.1, read on the forward strand.
TGCCTTAATTATAGTCACAAATCAGCTCCAGCCCCCTAACTGTAGCCAAATCATTTCCCCTGTAGTCTTCTTAGAGTATTATCTAAGGAAGCTGACACAAAAGCTAAGGGGTGAAGCCTTCTTTGCAATGGATGGGCAACCCAATCCTATCCAAGCTTCCCCACATCAATGCAGTGGCACCAGTGCGGATTCTGCTGCATCCTGTGGGGGAATTTTGCATGCTGGAGGTCTCCGCTGGGTAAGGGGACATTTGTCCCCGTGCCCCGGGTTAAGCCCCAGCATTCACTATGTGGCATTTCGGACCTGCGCAAGCGAAATAGTCCATGTTGCGTCCACGTTGCCCCATGTTGGTGGATCAGGCCTAGGAAGGGGGATAGGATTTGGCGTGTACCAGCACCGCCAATCGTCGCACCCCTCCTGGGCCTGATCTGCTCGCCCCTGCCCCATTACACCCCCTCCCATGCTCTGCTTGGAACAGCCCTTACCTACTCCAGTGCATGTGGAGACCTGCACTGCTGCCATCAGGACGACGCCGGCCTTCCCGCCGGCACTGCTGACTGGTGTGCCGTCGCAAACTGCTTTACAGCAGTTTTGCAATGACTTGTGCCAGCGGAGCGCATGCTCCACCAGCATGGGGGGGGGGATAGGATTGGGCCACCATCAGACATTGTAACATTAGGACCCAGACCCAGCTTACACTCTTGGAAGGGTGCACTTCAAAAACAAACAAAAAGTGTTAGCCTTTTTATTCTTACAACCACCATGTCAGGTAGGTTAGGCTAGGACACAGTGACTAGCCACAAGGTCACCTAGTGCAGCTGAAGATTTGAATCTAGCTCTTCCTAGTGTTAGTCCAACACTACTCTGGGAAAGTAAAGAAAGAGCTGAGCAGGTACTTGGAAAAGCTTCTGCCATCAGTGTACATCATGGATGGATCACAAGAACAGCAGTGTGCGCCAGATGTCCTATCTGAGGGCCTTCCTTCCAGCCAAGTAAACATGGATAGGATCATCGAGCTATGGAGGAAAAGGTCTCTCCGCCCCATCTTTCCAACATTGCAGGCAGTCCCTACAGCAAGTGGAGAAGTCCTCTGCCTGGCATTTTGATACGGATTCCGGAACTTCAATACGAAAACTTTTAAGAGAAGGAAAGATCACTAACAGCGCAATCCTATCCAATTTATGCCACCGGCTGAGCTCTGCTCAATCCTATCCAATTTATGCCACCGGTGTAACCAGCGGTGCAGGGGGAACGGGAGGCCCCAAAACGGAATGGGGATTCAAATCCCCTCCAAAAGGGGAATTCAAAGGGGATTTGAATCCCCTTTCTGTTCTGGGGCCTCCCGTTCTCCCTGCACCACTGGTTACACCGGTGGCATAAATTGGATAGGATTGAGCAGAGCTCAGCCGGTGGCATAAGTTGGATAGGATTGCTACACCCTAACAACAACTCTTAAGGTCACAACCTTATATGCAGTTTCCTGAGAGTAAGCCCCACAGAACACAATGGGGCTTACTTCTAAGTAGACATGCATAGGATTGAGCAGTAAGGGCTACAGTAGCCGCTACAGTATGCCAAATCATGGCGCGAGTATGAAAATAAACAGGCAAAGACCCCCCCCCCCCGAAAATGGAAGAGGAATTTCAGGCCAGTGAGCTTGTGTCGTGTCCCGCCCCACACCTGCGTTAAAATCTCTAACAGCTGGAAGGTTCCTAAGGCGCCATAGAAATGAAGGGGAAGCAACAGCTGCAGCTGCCCCGCTCCCAGGGCTTCAAAACACAAAAGGAACATTCTCCTCCCCGCTAGGCTTTGCCAAGCCGTCGTTCGCTTCCTTTGATTTATTTCAGGCTGCTGCGATGATGCTCCCATTGTACACGCCGCTGGGAGCCAGCCCCACCGAACCCGCAGCGGGGGGGGGGTGTTAGGATCGGAATTGCAACATGTTATCAAAAAGGGGTGAGGGATAAAGACAGAAATCCCTACGAGGCGAGCCGTCACAGCCTGCTTAGAAGGGCCGCCTTCTCGGCGTTCCTCGTGTTCCAGAGCAAAGCCGTTCTTCTTAATGACGGGGGGGTGGAAATGACACAATAGCCCTGAACCACGACAGCAGCAACGCTCCAGCAAACAGAGGCGTGGCAACAGCGGACGCGCCAGCACTGTATACTACAGTACTTCCCTGGCTACACCGCCGCGCCGCTACCTATCCGCGGCGGCGCTGTGCGGCTGCTGGGCCAAGCCCCGCCTCACCTCCTTCGCCTGGTGCGTGTGGTGGGCGGAGCGCGTTGATCTCCGGCGGCAGCCGCAGCAGCGGGCGCTGTTGCTGCTGCGCTAGTGGGCCAGGGCTCCTCCCCGCTTCTCCTTCAGCGCCGGCTGCGAGAGCGCAGAGTCGTTGCCGGCTGCTGCTCTTGCCGCCGCCACCGCCACCGCCAGCCCAGCTCTCAGGGGCATCTGAAGCCAGCGCAGGAGTCAAGTCCCCGGGCGCTTTCCCTTCGCTGGCCCCACGAGCTGTAGCCAATCCCTCTGTGAAGCGAAAGTGGAGTCTGCTCGCTTCCTGGAAACTCCCGTGCGTCGCCGTGGTCGTCGTCGGGTCTCGTGGTAGCGGATTTTTGGGCGCCGCCGAGCGCAGCTCTAGCGGAAGGGACTTAAGTGATCCTCGGAGGGGAGGGGGTTGCCTCGTCCCGGCCCCGCTTGCAGCCGCCCGGGCCCGGAGGGGGGGAACTTTTCCCCTTCCATGAGCCGAGCTCCGGCCAGGCGGCGGGGCCGGGACTGCTCGTGAGTGCGCTCAGAAGTCAGAACTTCAGTTGGACTGAAGTCAGTTGGCGCCGAAGCCGCGTCGGCCAGCGCTGGACGGAGGGCGCGCTCGGTGGCTCCTCTGGCTGTCTCCTCCGCCTTGCCCGGCGCGGCAATGAAGCTGAGCCGGCAGTTCACGGTATTTGGCAGCGCGATTTTTTGCGTGGTGATCTTCTCGCTCTACTTAATGCTGGATCGGGGCCACCTGGATCACCCCAAGAACCACCGCCGAGAGGGCTCCTTCCCCCAGGTGAGTGAGCGGGACCAAAGAGGCGGGGATAAAATAGTGAGCTCAGTCTTTGCAAGTGTGAACTATTCAGTGAAAAACGCGGAGAGCTCGTTTTGGTAGCAGTAACTCCAGCCTTGCTGAAAAAAAAAAGTCAGATTAGCTGCTTACTCGATGAGTCAAAGTGGGCGCATATTTCAGAAAGCACGGAAGTTGGGATTTGCGCCTACTTGTCTGTTCCCCCACTCCCGGTAGCGCTGCCTAGGAAGGAAGGTGGAAGTGGAACGCTGAGGAGGGCTCCTTTCCTCCCTAACGAGATCCTATCCACGTTTACTTGACTGTAAACCCTGTGAGTTCAATGGGGTGCACTTCCAAACAAGCGCCCATAGGATTGTAGCTTTCCGGGGCGGCGGGAAAACTAGGCAGCGGCTGACTTGGAATGGAAGCTCAGCCTAGCGCCCTAGTTTCTTCTATGTTGGGTAGGCTTAGTTTGAGCTGGAGGCTAGTCCTGAAACCGGATTGGAATGTCACACTCCGGTCGACCCGACCCCACAGTGTGTGATGTAGTAGCTCGGTAGGTAGTGTGTGCCCTTCTCTCTTCTGATGAGCAGGAGCCAGGTTTCTGTGTTGCTGAGGATTAGGTGCAAGACTCGCTTGGCAAGGGGTGTGTGACTTGTAGGAACCACATGCCTTGTCTTAAGAAGATCAGGAAGATAGCCTGACTGCCATAGTTGTGTGCCAGCTCTCTTTTTTTCCTTTTGTATAAACTTTGCGATTTTTTTAAACTTGAAAATAAATGTTAGATACCACAAGAAGGCACACTTTAGTGTGTGTGGCCAGAAACGGGCTACCCCCTTTGGAGCTTCTTGCTAGCAGCTCTCTCCTCCCCATGTCCAAGTGTGGGAAGAAACTCGTTTTCCCAGTCTTCAGATTAGTCTCTGTATGAAGGTTAATGAGTGTCTTGCTGGCCGCAGGGCACAGCTGTGTGTGTTTTATTTTACTCATGTTTTTTATAGTCTCTGCTTCTAAGGAGTTCAGGGTAACATACGTGGGGGTTAACCTTTTCTGCTCTTGCAACATCCTGTGAAGTTGGTTAATGTGTGCCTGTGGCAGCCAGAGATCTCGTAGGAGGAGTTTTACATGGGAGTTAGGCAGGAGGGATGAGTTTGTGGCTGTGTATGTGTTAGTGCTAATCTGTGTGTGTTGGCTTCCAGTGAGTTCCAAGGGCACCCAATGAGCTTTGAACCTAGGTTTCCTTATTCAAAGGCCACCATTGTGATGATCACTGTGATGATCGCATTGACTCTCAGTTAGTTTTTGCTTGTAACTAAGAAGTGAACTCCATGTGAAAGTCATTGGACTTTTATTCTGTACAGGGAAACCGGCTCTCTGTTGAGAACAGAAATAGCTTGATAGCTTTGATGTTGCCAATCAAAACAGGAAATAATATTCTGATGCTTGGGTATAGTCCAGGAGTAAAATGCCCATGTGGGGGAAGGGATTGGACATGTGGAGTAGTTCCGTGTTCCTTGTAGACGCGCAACTCTAGATACCCTTGCTTCAGATGCAAGCTCTGTGGTAAAGAGTGGTGTGTACCTGGATAAGGCTTTTTATCTGGTATCCTTTGGCTTTGTTAGAATACAGTACTGTACTTGAAAGAAGTGGTTATTAAACTTGCTCTGCTTCCATCAGGAAAGAGGTTTTTCTTAGATCTACTTCTTGTATTGGGGTGTGTGTTCTGATGCTCTCAGAACTATGTCAAACTCGTAGTAGGTGATGCAGTGGAATAAGTATTTGTATGGCAACATTTAGTATGGGAGGGAAATTCTTCCCGCTTCCAAATCTGTGGTTCTAAATTTTCTAGGAACCTGTACAGTTAAGTAAAGGATGGCTGCATGTGAAAGTGAAGACTGCTGGTAAAGGTGTTGGAATGTATGTACAGTATTTGGTGTATGTATTTAGTGTTTTAATAGAAACACAGTAGGAAAATGGCTTTAGGAGGGCTGACTCAACCTGTTCTTGATGGGGTAGCGCTCCTCTGAAAGAGCAGGAGCATATCTAGGTGATGCCCCTGGGGGGGGGAGTTGGTGGCAGTACCCAAGAGCATCTTTACCTGTGTTCACCTGGTGCGCTAACTACAATCCTTCCTGGAAAAAGCAGGTTGCAGTGATCCATGCCTCGGTCATGTCCTGTTTCGACTATTGTAGTGTGCTCTATGCGAGGCTGTCCTTGAGGAGTGTCCTGAAACAACTGCCACAAAATGCAGTGCCCTGCTGTGCAGGGCAAACGGCTCCTGTGGAAGCTGCACTAGCTGCCCATTGGTTTCCAGGTGCAATTCAAGGTGCTAGTTCTTACTGCTAAAGCCCAACATGGCTTGGGCCTTTCATTACTTTAAGTCTGCGGTCATATGAAACAACCTGCCCATTGAGATCTCCTGAGGAGGCCCTGCCGATTGCACTACTCACTGCCTTGGGAGAAATGAGTGGCATGCATATGGGAAAGGGTCTTCTCTGTAGTGGCCCCCTGAGCTTGGAATACACTATCACAAAAGGTGCAAAAAGTATTCACTGCCTCATCTTTAGAAAATTGTTAAAAATCTAATTGTTCCACCAAGCTTTTGGACTATTACTACTGATTGTACTAGGTTACATAATTTTAATTGTCTTTATTGTGGTGTTCTTATGATGTGAGCTGTTCTTGGAAGACCTGGATATAAGTGTAAATAACACTTGAAAAGTTATGGTTGTGTAGTTCGTGGAAATATTTGTATGAAGAAAATGGAAGATTTTTCAGTACAGTACTCTCAAAGCTTTATTGTACAACACACTTAGAGCCCAGTCCTATGTGTGTCTACTCAGGTGTAAGTCCCATTATAGTCAATGGAGCTTACACTCAGGTAAGTGGATAGGATTGTTGCCTAAGGCTGCAAGCCTATATGCACTTACCTGGAAGTAAATTCCATTAAAATCACTGGAGTTTACATCTGACTAGATACACATAGGATTGTGCTGCTAGTTGCATAGAATGCTCACTCTTGTAGACTTATTTTTGGAAACTTATGACTATTAGTGTGATGTGTTAGGCAGGGGTCTGCTTTAGCATCTCTATCCTAGAGCTCACTTCGTAGATGGGATTAGTTGGGCATATATTTATGCTAGCATTACTCTTAGGCTAGTTTGCCCAAAAACTAAAATCCAGAGCTGATGCAACCTGTTGAGAGAGTAATGTGAACTTCTCCTATTAGGCATAGGTGCTTCAGTTAAGAAATCCAACAGAGTTGTAACTCTACTAGCTTCCAACCACTTGGTCTCCCCTTCCAAAAGAGATGGCAGGCTTACTCTAATAACTGGCCAGTTGGATAGAGGCATTAGTGTGTAGAGTGAAATAAGCCTAGTTACAGTCCTCCAGAACACACAGATTTACTTAACTGAGAATTTAGGAGTTTAAACATAATATTGCAATCAGAAAAATGAAAGCAAAATATTGTTTCTAGCTTGGGAATCTGCTGCTAGATGATATGACGGGCAGACTTTTGTCCTCACCCAGTGACAGATGATTCTTGGCAGTAGTTCTTAAGTTAGGAATCCAGGACCTCGCAGCCAATGAGACAGAGAGGTGCACATAGAACTTAGTTAGTTAGCTCTATGACTGAAGCTGGATTCACATATGACTGCGGATGTCCCTGTCCAGCATACGCGCTGATCAGGCGTGATCAGGCGCTTGGAGCAGGGGGAGCGTCGCTCTGCTTGTCTTCCCTCCTGCTGTCCCGCCTTCTTAAGAAAGCGCAGCTGTGATTGGTTACACACAACTGCGCTCTGATTGGCTGACGTCTTGTGAACTCTTGTTCTGCTTGCCTTTTCCTCTCGGAAGTTCTTGCCCTTACTTCAACCACAAATTTTATATCATTATCCCAGCATGAACTGGGAACATTTTGAGAGTTTTGCAATGACATTTTGCAATAACGAGGCTTGCTCTCTCCTCGGGGGTTTCCCTCTCGGAAGAGCAGTGGAATTGTAACCTCCGACGCGATTGGAGCTACTTGTGATTGGCATGCAACCATTCTCCCCCCCTCACGCGATTGGTGGCTGCAGTAGCGCTGTGAACCCACCCACAGCTCCACGAGAAAAGCTCCGCCAAAGATGAACCAAACCATCTCTAGCGATTCAAGCGTTGGAGCCCCGGAATGGTGTCCTATTACATGATGAATATGCAAATACAGCGCAGAGCGGGTCCGTGAAGCGCACAGCAGGGACAACGCAGTCAAGTGTGAATGGGGCTTGAGGTATCCCCCAATAGCCTTTTACCTGCATACAGTACTCACAGGAATATTTTTGCTATGATCTAGCCCTAGGCCGTAATGGTTGCCAAAACAATAGACAAGGCTAGTTCCAGCCTGTCTTTGCAGGCAATACACATCTGGGTGTTTTGATGCTGTCTGGGGTGTCGGCTAACAGACAGATATGTAGCCTTGTCCCTTAAGGTGAGGGCAGACACATACTGTACAGACTCAGATATTTATATTCAAGTGTGATAATTCAGTACCGTAGCTCTGAGTGACAATTAGCGTGCAAGGCTGTTCTTGAATTCACCATTCTCAAGATCACACACACTCTCTCTACCTACCTACCTACCTACACACACAATTGGGAAGCTTCACCCGAGTCTTGAATGACTTGTGGTTGCCTAATGCAGGAGGCTGCCGAGACATGGTTGCCCTGTTTTTGAGAACACCATTATGGTGAATGTACAAAAGAGGTGAGGGTTGGTTGCCTTTGCTGCTGATTCTTCTGTACTCTGGTGTCTTTCCCACGAAGGAAAGGAGTCATACGGCAAGTGCTGACAGTCAAAATAGGCACATGTTCTAGTATGTGTGGATTGTGCCAAATGAGGAGGAAATAATATAGCTTTAAAACTTGTGCAAATGTGAGTCGGGGGTATGGGTGACCTTAGGTCTTTGGAGGGCAAGTGACATGTCTTTGTGGCACTTTGACCATACATTTTTGTCTGTAAGACTTGCAGCCACCTTGTATATCATGAATTGGTAGATCACTTTATAGCCAAAATGACTTGGCCAAAATAGGACAAAAATTTAGATTTGTTTTTCAGTTTGGTCATGGTGGTCTTGGGGCATTTTTCATAGAAGATTGTCTCAGTATATTGGCTGGTTGTGTGTGTTGGCTGAAACCTGGATGATGGAATTTGTAGCCTGCTTGTATGCAGAGTTAAGTGCACCTGAGACCATTGAAGTCAATGGGCTTAAGTAGCATGCATAAACCTGCATAACACTGGAGTGTTTATATTGTAAGAGGAACTGAACGCTCATATCCCCATCGCCTTCTGAAGTGAATAAGAACATAATAAGAACATAAGAACATAAGAAGAGCCCTGCTGGATCAGGCCAAAAGCCCATCTAGTCCAGCTTCCTGTGTCACACAGTGGCCCCACCAGATGCCTCAGGGAGCACACGAGACAACAAGATACCTGTGTCCAGTCGCCACTCCCTTGCACCTGGCACAGAGAAAACCCACTTCTAAAACCAGGAGGTTGCTTATGGCTTGTAACCTGTGATGGTCTTTTCCTCCATGAATTTGTCCAAACCCCTTTTAAAGGCATCTAGGCCAGGTGCCATCACCACATCCTGTGGCAAGGAGTTCCACAGATGAATCACACGCTGGGTAAAGAAATATTTTCTTTTGTCTGTTCTAACTGAATGAGTTTGCCTTCTGTTACTGAACTAGTTTTCCACTTAATTTTGAGTAGTAGTTAAAATATTCCCAAACGAATGCACACGTCCACTGAAGGAAGCAGATGTGACAAGGAAGGATGTGGGGTGTAGTGGTGTGTGACTTAGCATCTTTAGGTGAGATTTTTATTTGTTGCATTTATATTCCACTCTTATCCAGGGAGCTCAGGGTGGTGCACTTTGTTTTTCATCTTCCTTCGTTTTTCATCTTCCTTTCTATCTATCCTCGCAACAACCCTGTGAGGTAGGTTAGGCTGAGCAAGAGAGAGACTGGTCCAGGTCACTCAGTGAGCTTCATGGCTGAGCAGGGAATGGAACCCGGGTCTCCTAGTTCCAAATCCAAGAATCTAACCCCCACCCTGGATTTGTCATTCAGACACTGTTGCTGAGTTGCTTCCTGTAGAAAGTTGGGAATAACAACTGCAGTCCATAAAACCAGATAAGATGGGGAAATCTGGGCACATGCTGATATGGATACTGTTGTTTTGGAAAACAAAGCTTAGGGAAGTCTTTATGACTAAGAATGTTGGAAACTTCATGTTGTGGAGAGAAGATCACATTCTCACTCATGAAGAGTAGAGTAGAGTTGATCTGTCAAAATAAGAGTAGAAATGGTATGATTACTTGTGACAAGACAGTAAATGTTTGCAAAGTTGTTAAGATTTTCACTGTTTCCCATAACAGCCAGTACTGTTGTATTCCACTTGCACATATCTCTCAGTGTGTTTTTACCCACAGTAATGAATCTTGCTTTAAAAAAAATCAGCCATTTGGTTAATAAACTGGCTGTTACTTAGCAGGCATACACATTTTAAATTTTCAGGATTCAAAATTCTTGTTGAATGTTACTCTAATGTATGTTATCTTTTTAAAAAAAGCAATCCTGAATTCCAGCTGTGAGCATATCAGGGTTATATTAAAGTTGCATTCTTTGTCTGTCCGTCTGTCCCCGCAAGGTACAAGAACACACATCAATTTTTCACTAGACTTAGGAGAGGAGGCCCTGAAATACCACTTGGCCATTCTAACCTACTCATACCTGAGGAATTCCTGGAACATGGAATTGCAGAAGAGTTCCATTAAAATGACTAGGAATTTATTCTAGCAGTGTGGGTTTGCTAAGACCCCATCTGATTAAGAGTTAATGAAAACTTTCTGTTCTGAAAGTGGCTTATGTGCAAATGAAGGGTTGAAATGTCTTTGAGGCATTAGATTCATTCATGGTGGCTTTGTAAAACTATAGGCTTAGCTTCATTAAGAAGTATTGAAGGTTATATGCCAATAAAGGTTCTGAAATCTGAGAAGTATTGGATGGGATGCTACTTTTATGTAGTTCAATCTATTTATTTATTTTATTTTATTTATAGAATTTATACCCCGCCTTTCTCCCACAAGGGCAACCAAGGCAATCTAAGTACAGTTGGACCTTGCTATCTGCGGGGGATCTGTTCCGGACCACCACCACCACCCCGCGGATAGTGAGGATCTGCGGATACCAGAGTCCGCCTTCAAAACACAGTAAAAAGGTGAAAACCCCCCCCCCCATCTCAGTTTCTACCTTTTACGTAGCCAAACCGTGCCATTTTCAATCCTCTGCAGGGCTTCTGCAAGCTTAACGACCCACTTCTGGGACGCGTGAAGGCTCTTCCCTCCTCCCAGCCTTGTCCCAGAATGAAGGGGAGAGCCTTCGCGCGTCTCAAAGTGGTTCGTTGAGTTTGCAGAGGCTTGAAAACGGTACAGTTTGGCTACTTAAAGGTAGAAATGGGGATGGGGGGCTTTCCCCCCTTTTGACTGTGTTTTGAAGGTGGACCCTGCGGATCTGGGACCCACGGTAAGTCAAATCCGCGGATTCTGGATCCACGGATAAAAAGGGTCCACCGTATTGCTTCTCATTCAGATATTTTGACAAGCTCGCAAAGCTTCTCTGGAGTGTGTCATTTTCAAATAGAACTAGGCATTTTCTGCTGTGTGTGCTTTTTTCACTTGAGGCTTACTTTGAACTGTTGGCATGGGTTTATGGACAATGTTGCAGCAACCTTGATCTTTGTTCCCTGTTAAGTGATCCTGCCAGATTCAATTTCCAGCTCATAAATGAGGTATTTGCAAATCGGTAATCTGTTGTGTTTGAGAAGTATGACTCCTATATCATGTTATACACCACACCTTGGTAAGCTTCTCATTATTCAGGCAAGAACAACTATTCAGCTGTCTGCTGTCGTGAATGTAGTGGAAAAAGTGCAGGAAAAGTGTTTTAGTTCTGTATTTTGCACTTCTGAATAACTTTGCTCAACTAGCCCCCCTTCCCCCCCGCATTCTTAGATATTTCAGCTAGAAATTATGCTGACTTATTTAAATTATCTGACTTATTTTTATTGCTGTATGGAAGTAGGGGGGGATTCTAGGGCAGGGAAAGGAAGAAAGGGCTTCCTTCTTTTTTGTGTTTTTGTCTTTGGGCTGATCTTCCCTGTATCAAGCGGGGAGGGTTTTATAACCTCAAAGCAGGCATCCCCATCACCAGTCCATTACAACTTTGCTATAAGCAGCTAGGAAACATGCCTGCTAAAGTCCCTTTCTCTCTCCTCTTTTCTTATCTTTCCACTGAAACCTTCAGCATTCCCTCTCAAATCATAATGTTAATGGATATATTTACGCAGCCTGCCTGACTTCTGGTACCTAGTTTAGACTCTCCCTTCCTTTCCCTAGGGCACAGTGAGAATAACCAATAAGACAACAATGGAGAAATCCAGAATTTTAGTGCTGCTGATGTCCGAACACAGCACTGTTGATGTCTGAACGCAGCTATGTGCCCCCTTCCATTTTTGCTGCTGCCTTTTGCTTGCTTAGGGAGTTCCTCTTCTCTAGGCAGTGAGATGAGTTATAGTAGTATCTTTACGCCCGCAACATTCTGTAAGGTCCAGGAAGTATACAGAGCCTTTTTGGTTTTTTTAAATGGTTTCTTAGTTTACAAACTTGTGTGCCTAGACATAATCCACGGGTATGCGGAAACCACTACTTTATTTTTGGGTGGCCTTGTTTCGCTTGCAAAGTGATAGGAACGCAGCTGAGTTTCTTGGTACTATAACAAGTGAAACGTATTAGTTTGCAGCTAACTGGAGCATGTCTTTGGGTGTGTGGCTCCCAGGTGTTACAAGATGACATCTGGTTAGAGCCAAGAGATGGCTTGTTTGGCTCTCTGTACTCATGAAAGAAGTCTAAGCGAGATCACTCCCTTGAAGGCTAAGACTGTAACATCTGTTAGGAAGCAAGTTTTGTTGAACTGTGTAGAACTTGCATGGTTTTCCCAGCTGTGTGAAGTATTCTGTCTGGTTCCAGTGAGAATTAAATAATCTCTTCTAAAGCTGTATATGCTGGTTATATATTGGATTGCAAAAGGATTACTTCAGAAAGGAAATCTCTTCAGTCTCTGTGAAAATGGACCAAACTTTATAAATGCATACAGTTCTTGTACTGTTTAGATGCATAATCAGACTTGTATGACTTAAAGTATTAAAAGTTATCTGATATCCTCTAAATGCTTGTAGAAAAGCAGGTACTAAATTGCACTGGGATTGCAAAATGTTCATTTTATAGGTAAAGATTATATCTGTATATCTTTGAATCATCCAATGTGTTCTTGACTGATTGTGATAGAGGTGAAATAACACTGCTCATTGTCTTAAATCATTGTTTGCATAATTCGCTGATTTGAAAATGCATAACAAGGGACTGATAAGATTGGAATGTTGAAACTTTCAGATAAATTGTGCAGATTTTTTGCCTTTGACATTTGGTTAATGTACCACCAGGGGGCATAGAGCTACACTTCAGCACTTTGTCTTTTCAAAATTTAACTTTCTCAGTTCTGCTGTAATACCCATATTTTCCCTTGGAATGTTCACATTTGTAGGTAGGTATGTCCCCCAAAAAACTGTCACATGGAAAGTGAGATCTGCTCAGTGAATGTGTTCTTATAAGCATAGCTATGTTCTGAATGGATAGACATGTATGAACGCTCCTTTTAGTGGGCAGTTCATCTGAACAGGCTAAAAGAAGGCATTGCATTGTATATTAAACAGAAGATAGCCAGTTGGAAATCATTTAAAATTAGTGAACAAACCACAGGATTCCTGCAAAAATGATTAGCAAGGATTCTTGAATTTACTGGGGGTAACGGGTGTAAGGCCCATGGCAAAAAAGTTTAAATGGCACTAATAAAAATGAGTACCATTTAAACTTTTTTGCCATGGCCTTACACCCGTTACTCCCAGTGAATTCAAGAATCATTGCGGTCCATGAAAACCTTAAATCGTTTATGACTAGCAAGATTGCTAATAAGACCTGGGTATGATCTTTGTAGGCCAGCGGGTGGCGCAGCGGGTTAAACCGCTGAACCATAAGCTGTTGATTGAAAGGTCGGCAGTTCGATTCCCGCGACGGGGTGAGCGCTCGTTGCTTGGCCAGCTCCTGCCAACCTAGCAGTTCCAAAGCATGTCAGTGCGAGTAGATAAATAGGTACCGCTTGCGGGAAGGTAAACAGCGCTCCGTGTTCCAGCCGCATGCTATGCGCTGCGGCAAGGAGAGTCATGCCGGCCACATGACCACGGAGGCGTCTTCGGACAACGCTGGCTCTTCGGCTTTGAAATGGAGATGAGCACCACACCCTAGGGTCGGACACGACTGGACTTAATTGTCAGGGGATACCTTTACCTTTTTATGATCTGTGTATTGAATGAATAAGCAAAATGGGTAGCTACGTTTTACCATTCTCAGTGCAAGTTTTAGTATACAAAACAAGATACAGTATATTGTCTCCAGTAAATAGACAGTAGGACACTGACCTGGTAAAGTTCATGGCCGAAATGAAATCCGATTTGGGGAAAATTACTGTATTGTGCAGCCTTTGTTCCTCAACAGTAAAATGAGATAAAAAGTGGCTACCATAAGAGTTGTGAGGGTAAGAAGTTTAAGAGTAGTATATAAAGTAGTAGCATGGTTTCACCTCGTACGTCTATTTTTGCCGTCAGCAGTTTGTAGTGTGTGTGCAAAACGCTGTTAAAAAAATTAGTGCAGTTTAAATGCTATGTCAGCCCTTACAAACTGTCACAATGGCTGCAATTCTGGTGCAGCAAGAGGTTGTAAAAGCAGTTGAGGCCTATGGAATTGGTTAACACCTGCCAGACAACTATATGAATTGCAGAAATGTGAAAACGGGGAAGATGTACGTACTTGAGCTGAAATCAATGCAGTAACCTTATTAAAAATATATTTCCTTCCCTTTCATCTAATTACCAGTGAATACAACCTTGCCGATCAGTACAAAAAACTCCCCCCCCACACACTTTTTTTTGCGCACCGTGTTGGGGAAATGGTAGCCTAAGTGTTGTGGGTTAGGGCAGACAATCTTGCCTGGCTCCTTTCTTGGGAATAATTTTCGCATGCCAGTGAATTGATCTGTTGTTGACTGACGGCCTTTTTGGTGATGGGGAAAATGTAGTCTGTAAAACTGAGTGTTCTGCTGTGTAGGTGGAAGCTTGCCTTTGAAGCAAAATATCATTGTGATGTCATTTATTAGCAAGGGCAGGAATGAAGGCTGCTCAACCCTAACCCTGCAGCTGCCAGTGGCATATTGTTGACACATCTGATGAGGATGGATCTGAAAAACCAGTTGAAATCCACGTTTGAAGAGCAGGCCTGCTGGCTACGTAGCACAACTGCCTGCCTTTTTAACAACTGACCTTTGCTTTTAATAGTTCATTGCTTTTGCATTAACTTCATTTTAAAAGTACAGTATTGTATAACCGTTGCTGACTTGGTTGTTCCAGGAAAAAATTCAGAGAGGAACTGTTCGGGGGAAATCATTCTTGTTTATGGAAACCTCACCTAACACTGTTAAACGTTGGTCGTCTTTTTTTAAGCTAATTTGGTTTCACAACAGCAGCCAACTAACTTGTAATTAGTACAAGTATATTTTGTTCTAATAAGTCAATGTTTTAACAATGCTGCTTTTATTGTTTGATAACTGACCAAATTTTTTTGGATTGGTCACATGCCCCAGCTCTACTCGGCCCCAGCTCTACTCATTGAACTTAATGAGACTTAGTTTTGCATGTACAGGCAAATGATTGAACTGATGTTTAAGTAATACTCCTTCAGTAGAACAAGTCACATAGAAAATGGGCATCCTTTTTTTCAGGGGAAAAACCCCCAAATTTCATAGCAATCTGAGCAAGTACCGCATCTCTAGAATATCCCTAGTTTGGCAATAGTGTTCTGGTATGCCTCTTTCCCAAGCTGTAGGAACATGCCACTCTAAGTCAGCCTCCTGGATTTTTAGAATTCATAACTTTTTTCTCCCCTGATGAGCAGTGGGACTTCTTCCACAGCTCTTGGGCTTAATCCTAATTAATTTCTTTATTAAAAATAACCAGAGAGAAGACTTAAATTTAGTTGCTGTGAAGCTGCAACTTGCTTAATGACAAGGCGTGGATGTGCAAAGAAGTGGGACTAGGAGCAGACTGTAGGATTCTATGCATTCTCTCTTGTGCACAAATTTTCCCAGTCTCTTTCTGCTCCCATGTGACTGCTGCTAAGCCTAGGTAGTAGCCATTTAAAAAAACTGGCTTTGCATGTAATGTATGAGTAGACGGGGCAGAAAGAAGTGGCGCATGAGCAATGGGCATGTGGTCCCTAATTCAAATATTATGTCTGAACTGGATCCCAGTATTTGAAATGCTTTCTCTGAAATAGCTTGCTCTTAGGTAGCACGCACCTCTCCTCTCTTCCCTATTTCTGGTCTCCTGTTAAGTAGCATCTGCATTCTAAAGTAGCATCTGCATTCTAAAACTGCAGTTTGCACCATGTACAGAATTACTATATGAAGCTAACTCTGTGGGGGCACACCATTGGCTCATCCAACCAGGGTGTCTTCTCCGGCAGTGGTTCTCTAAGGTTTTTCCCAACTCTGCTGTTAGAAATCCTTGTTAAGTGCAGATATCTGCAGGAATGTGGATCAAGTCCCTGACTACAAGTCTCGAGTCAAGTCTCAAGTCTTTGCCCCCGAGTCTTTGGTTGCGAGTCCCTATCTACCGTATTGTCCCGAGTATAAGACGCACCTGATTATAAGACGCACCCTTAAAGTTTGGTGCTATTAAAAAAATGTAATTAAATCACTGGCATTAAATTGCAACAGCCTGATTATAAGACGCACCCCTAGTTTAAAAACTTAAATTAGGAGAAAAAAGTGAGTCTTCTACTCAGACCAATACGGTATTTAATGGGGAAAACGGATTTAAACCTTTGTCCCAAAAGGTTCCAAGTCTCGAGTCAAGTATTTCGAGTCTTTTACAATCGCTGAGTCAAGTCATTGATGCGACTTGGGTCCGACTTGAGTCCGAATCAATAGACTCGTCTACCTTACTGGATATCTGGGGATCGAATCAGGAGGCTTCTGCAAGTAGAGTGTTCACTTTTGCTGATCTCTGGCCCCTTCCCTAATTTAGAATGCCTAGTTAAGTGTGGCCCCGTCCCTAAGGTTAACTTTTTTTGTTAAAGTGTCTAACCAATGGTCTATTCATACACTATACCCAGTGGTAGCTCGAACTTTTGGGTAGCCCCAGGTAAAAGCCCTGCGAGGCGTTCCCCCCCCCCATGCTTTAGAAAGCATGTGTGAAAGGTCTCTCTCCCCTCCCCCCCCAAGCTTTGGAACCAGGCAGTGAATTGAGCCACAGTGCTCCAGGATTGACCTGGCGTGGGTGTGTGGGCCTTTGTGCAGATTCCCAGCATTTGCCCCATCTGTGGAACTGCCCCTTATATTTATGAAAAGTGAGATTGGAAGTAGTCCTTGGGCTTGTGTGCTTTCGCCGCCTGCCCCTCGCTATATGTAGAAGATAACATGCAAAACGGGAGATCTTGCTGCTATTTAAATGTGGGTTCTTCCTTGCCCTGAGTATCAAACTTGCTTTTTCTTGCCTTGGACAGGGCCTTGGCACTAAGTACAATATCTTTGGTGCACCATTAGGAAATCATTAATGGTGCAGCCCATTCTTTCCAAGTGGAGATTAGCTTCCATGGGGGAATAGCAAATGGCAATTTGCCTGACTGAATACTTTGCATTGGGAGGAGAAAACGTAATCATGTGACTGATTTGTACTTCATTTATGGGGCTGTATTTAGAAATGCTGCAAACAATAACTGGCTGAAGAGTTCAAACCAGTTCATGAAGTCCAGCCCATAGTACTGCTTGCCTTTGTGCCAACAGGGCACAATATTATAATGAGGATAGAACCAGCCTTCTCATGACTGCACTGTAGACCTAGTAGCTTGATGCCCCCTTGACCAATTGGCATACACTCCCCAGCCCTCCAAGCCTTCCTCTTCTGTCGGTCTTCTTTCTGCCACTAGTGCACAACTCTTGTGCTTAGGCCCTGTGTGAAGTTTGCAGTGGGCCTACTTTCCTCTTGAATCTCTGTTTCTGCTGTATATTGGTTTCTCCAGGTCTTGCTTTCCATTCCATTCCTTTTAACTGTTGTATCTCTTAGCCAGCATTGTTTGCACTCTCCCTCCCATACCAAGCAGGCAGCCTGTGTCAAGCACTTCTCTTGTTTGCACCTTTACGCCTCAGTTCATTGTCTCTTCCTCAAGCCACCTGACCTATCCTTTCCCTCAAATCCCAGATCTTCAGGTTGCTGTCTGCTTTGTACCCTCTTCTGGATGTTTTGCCCTGGCCTGATCAATCTTCCAGGTCCTCTTCCCAGTCTTCAACCTGCCCCACAAAGCTGCTCCTGTTCCTGGTTTTAATCCCAGCCAAACTAGCAACTTGCCCTTTTTTCTCGGAAGCAGGACTGAGACATTCTGGGGCTTTGTACACTGAACAATCTGTCACCTCACATTCATTTAGCCAAAGTGTGTCGGGGGCTTCACCACCACAAGTGCAGTATCAGTGAGAGACCTTTTTATTTTCTTTATATCGCAGGGTAAGGGAAATCGTGCTTACCATTGAAGACAACATCTCCCCCCCCCCTTCAGTTTTTCAAACACTTCTCGCTCTGGTCTATGCCTTGAGTTCAGTGTAAGCACTTAAGTGCACCCGGGATTTGGTGCATATTGATGAGACTGTTTTACCTTCCTCCCCTGCAATGTCACATTGCAGACTGCTTTTGAAACATTTGTTCAGGTGACGTAGGGGGTTTCTGTTTGAGAAACGAAAGTCCAAAGCACTGTCTGGCGTGTGGAACCTGTTTGTTCAGACTCTATTCAGTCCCTTCAGAAGGGTTTGTTTACTGAATACACTTGCACATTGCACTTCGGTTAAGACTTTCAGGGCAATGTGCGTAGTACAATACATATAACAGTATGTAGTACTATAAAAACATTGTTAAAAGCACCACATACAGTAAAATCCACTCGTGTTAATAGAAGTCCTTTAAAACCAGGAATATCATATGCTGGAGGGCCTGGCCACATCTTGCCTTCAAAAAAGCTAGTGAATGTCAGGCAAACTTCTCCAGAGAGGGTGTTGCACAAACAGCAACTGGGAAAACCTCATCTCCCTCTCTGTCTTGCCTTGGAAGATGGAGGGATACAAGGTTAGCATCAAGTTGTGATAGGCCCTGGAGATAGGCAAGTTTTGAGGTTTCTGTGTATGCATCCCTCCCCCTCCCCTATTCGCAGCTTACCTGGTAAGTGGCAGCAAGCAGGTGGACTGGTGGGTGAGTTCTTCATCCTCCCACCTACCTTAACCATGAAGGGTTAAAGAGGAGGAGCCATTGCTTCCCCCACTGCTTGCTCCAGGAGCCCCCCCCCCCATAATTATGCAGGGAGCCAGAGGCTGCTGTGGAAGCTACAACAGCATAGAATGAATCTAGAAGAAAATATAGCTGCTGTGTGACTCTTCATTTTTTACAGACTAGCTCTATGCTGCTGCAACTTGCATGGCAGCTGCACAGTCAGATCCATCTCTATGTGGGCCTGTGCCCCCCAGGGCCCATCCCTCCACAAAAATGTAGTGGGAGAATGCAGTGGTCTTTGTGGGGTGGTGGTTAGGGTAAGCTACAGCAGTTAAACACGCAGTAGTGGCACCATATCCAAACTCCCATGAAATGCCTTTTTACGTGGCCTTTGTGATCAAACTTGGTGCAGGAGACCTATTCAAAGTGGAGCTCTTAGTTGATTCTAACAGTTGTGATTATGCAAAGGCGTGAAGGTGACTTCTGAGGCTTGCAAGCTCAAAACACTTCAAGGTTTTGTTTTTTATCTAATGTCAATAGGTTGTTTAATTGTGACTAGAAGGAAATAGTCTAGTGCTTCTCAAAGTGTGGTCCACAGACGGGTGCTGGTCTGAGAGCCATGGTGTAGATAATGTGGCCCCTGGCACGTTGGGGGGGACATTGCCAGTCCGCCACATCAGATAGAAGCACTGGTCTAGAGAATTTGTTTTGCTTTGTAAACCCCTTTGAGCTTTTTGTTGAAAAGCGGGATATACGGTAAGTACTGTATTCTTAACTATAAGAAAAAAACCCTAATTCTTCACAAGATTACAGTGCATTAAGAGGAAGGAATTTGAGTACTTTTCATTGCAAATGTCACAAATGCCTGTGCGGGGGCGGGGGGGGGGTCCGTATTCTGCACAGCGAGATTCCATAGAGAGGAGTACAGAGTGGGCAGGGCAAGAAAGGGGCAGCATTGCACTTTTCCAGGTACAAAATATTGCCTCCTTTTAATGTGTTGGAAATGTAGCACGCTTGTAAGAAAAACATTATCTGGAGGGAAAGAATACTCGCCACATGTATTGGAATGCTGTTGTTGAGTCGTTAAGTCGTGTCCGACCCTTTGTGATCCCATGAACCATATCCCGCCAGGCCTTCCTGTCCTCCACTATCTTCCTGAGTTCGCTCATTTTCATGTTCGTTGCATCGGTGATGCTGTCTAACCATCTCATCCTTTGCCTTCCCCTTCTCCTTTTGCCTTCAATCTTTCCCAGCATCAGAGTCTTCTCCAGAGAGTCCTCTCTTCGCATTAGGTGGCCAAAATATTTGAGTTTCAGCCTTAGTATCTGTCCTTCCAGGGAACAGTCAGGCTTGATTTCATTTAGGATTGACTGATTTGATCTCCTAGCAGTCCAAGGGACTCTCAGGAGTCTTCTCCAGCACCACAGTTCGAAAGCATCTATTCTTCGGCGCTCAGCCTTCCTTATGGTCCAACTCTCGCAACCATACATTGCTACTGGGAACACCATCGCCCTGACTATACGAACTTTTGTTGGCATGGTGATATCTCTGCTTTTTATTATGCTGTCTAAGTTTGCCATAGCTTTCCTTCCAAGGAGTAAGCGTCTTTTAATTTCATGGCTGCTGTCTCAGTCTGCAGTGATCTTGGAGCCCAGAAAAGTAAAATCTGTTACTGCTTCCATTTCTGCCCCTTCTATTTGCCAGGAATTGATGGGCCCAGATGCCATGATCTTAGTTTTATTAATGTTGATTTTCAAGTCAACTTTTGCACTCTCCTCTTTCACCCTCAGCAAGAGGCTCTTTAGTTCTTCTTCACTTTCTGCCATTAGGGTGGTATCGTCTGCATATCTGAGGTTGTTGATGTTTCTCCCGGCAATCTTGATTCCGGCTTGCGATTCATTCAGCCCTGCATTTCTCATAATGTACTCTGCATATAGGTTAAATAGGCAGGGTGACAATATACAGCCTTGCCGTACTCCCTTCCCAATTTTGAACCAGTCGGTTGTTCCATGGCCGGTCCGAACTGTATTGGAATACTCGTCATAATTGAGGAAAGAAATGTGCACCAGCAGTTCAGAAACATCATGGTGTAGTTGCGTCTCAGCTGACTGAAATTGAGAAGTATGCAGTTTACATAGGGAATGTGGTGGACCTGCCCTATAAAACCAGTTGAATGTGAAATGTGTATCTGGACTTGTGATTCTGTGGATTGCCAGGCTGAAATTTGAAGAAAGCTCTGAGGAAGGCTATTAATTCTCCAGATTGAGAAATTGAGCTTCCTTTTCAAAACTTATGACATTTCATAATATAAAGTCATTTTCATGTTAATAAAATAGGTGATGTTGTCATCTCGGACCTCTGTAATAGATTACCCTAATTATAGAACTTTGAAGAGGGCCTGCCTTAAGTAGTGAAATAGGTCCTCGGATATGCTTGTAATTGAAAACATGACTATTGGTAGACTTGAAAAGATAAAATTGAAAATGCTTGTCTTCTAAATTGGATTGTAGCAGATTTTTGCAGTGTGATTTTTGTACTGTGGCTTTTTAATTGGTTAAGCCCTAGGTGAGTTCAGGGTAATTATAAAACTAAATAGTCCTGAGTTCCTTTTCTGGAAAAGTTGTCTTTTTAGCAGTTCTTGAAGATAGTCATGAGTTCTTTTTTGCTATATTCCTGGTTTATTTGAATGCTCAAGGCTAATTCAGTAAATTGTGAGGCCCTGTCTTCTGAAACGTGCTAAATGATGTGCATCTATTTGTTCGTTGTAGCTGCCACATTTGGAAGACTAATGTTGTCTCTCTCAACAGGGTCAGCTTTCAATACTACAAGAGAAAATAGACCACTTGGAGCGCTTACTAGCAGAAAATAATGAAATTATTTCAAACATTAGAGACTCTGTGATCAACCTGAGTGAATCTGTTAAAGATGGACAACGTACTCCAGAAGCTATAAACTTCAGTCAAGGAAACTTTTCCGAGCTTCCTGCCACTATGTACGTCTCTGTTGATCCTGAAGATTGTCAGTTTGCTTCAAAAAGTGGAAGTCGGGCTTCAGATGTACAGGTAAGATTCTTGTGAATGGTTACTCCTCCTCCTTGCTGTTTAATGAGTCCTCTTGTCATAGATGTCATCACTTCAAGAAATACAGAGCTGATCTTGATTAGTAGTTAGAAAGTGCCTAACACAGTCCACTTCACCTGCTTGATCTGTGTGTTCATTTAGGCAGTGTAGTCAAAATGACTTACTGGAAAAGTAAATTCTACTGAAAAGTAAAATCTGCTTAGTGGGATTTTCTAGGTATGAGTATGTCTTCGGTTTGAGTATATTTAGTCTGAGGCAGGGCTCAGCAAATTCAGGTCACTGTGGTCAGGGGCGCCGAAAGGGAAGTGCGCGGGGCGGGCCGCCCGGGGCCGACGCATGCACAAGGGTGACGCGCGTCCCCCCGGCATTTACATTTTCTCGCTGGAGCTGGGCCCGCCCTCGCGTCCGTTTGGCTCCAAAATGAACCGAAAACGGAGCGGGGAGGGTGCTCTGCTCCTGCGTGTGACGTCACGCGTGGGGGCGGAGCCGCTCCCTTAAAGTGTGTTACTCTGTATGAATACTTTAAAATATTGAATATTAAGGGATCTAAAGTAAAAAAAATGATCTAGGCAGTCAGCTAGCAAAATTCTTGGCTATCGCAGAACCCTATCACAGCTTTTTAAGCCAGGGGCTACAAAAGAGACCATAGCTCAGTGGAAGAGCATCTGCTTTGCATGCTGAAGGTCCTAGGTTCAATACCCAGCATCTCCAGGTAGAGCAGAGAAAGATTCCTGTCTGAAACTCTGGTGGGCTACTGCCAGACAGTACTGACCTTAGATGGTCAAAGTATCTGACTCAATATAAGGAGACGCCCTACAATTAATGCAGCGTTAAAAATCTGACGTTTTGCTTTGCTTTTTGCCGCTTGGGTGACTCTATGTGCTTTTAAATATAAGTTGAATATTTGAAGGTGTAAAGAGAACCCTGTAATTGCAGACTACTACACCATTGTTCTGCAACATGACCTTAAAATACTACTAAATGAGACCAACTTTCTGATATGATTTATCACTCTGATCATCCAAGACTAGCTAAGGCTCAAGTATGACTTCTCTATTCTGCTTAGTGTTGTGTTCAGTGACACTGGAATATCCTTGTGTTCACAGAATAAAAGCATATGTGAATTAATTATATTGATAAAACTGATCAGAGTGCATGCAAATAAAAATGTGTGTACAGTCAGAAGGTAGAATCATTCTGTTTATCATCATGTCCTACATATGGAATGTTTGGGGTTGACTCCAGAAGTGCCCTTCGGCGTGTAGCAGGTGTCTTTCACTCATAGGAAAGCTGTTCTGCACCTTGCAACACCTAGAATGTTGTGTGAGAAAAGTGAAGCTATATCAGGAGGTTTGGCTCAGTCAGGAGAGCTGCAGCCTTACATGCCTGAAGATCAAGGCTAAGGACACAGTTCGAGACTCTGTCACCACTGACAAAGCTGCAAAAAAACCCTCAGAGAGAGGAAGCTGCAGCTGGCACTCTGTGAGGGGGAATTGGCTGTCAGTCAGCGCATGTGAGGGGAGTGCCAGAGAGAGGCCAGATCGTGAAAGGAAACACCTGGAAAGAAGCATCCTACGAAAGATTAGGACATCTATTGTATTGTAAAAACCATTTGGTTTAGAATTGCCTGCCTATTGTAAACCGCCTTGAATTAAAGTCAAAGGAGAAATCCAATGACAAGAAAGGCGGTATATAAATACTAGAATTATTACTATTATCCAAGAATATTCTTTCACTTGCACCATCCCTTGCATCAGCAAGATGATGGAAATTTCTGTAAAACCTGTACTTTGTGCAGTCTTTGTGAAATGTTTGCAGAAAAGTGGTGGAGTAGCAGTTATTTTCCTTCCACATGTGTGTGTGTGTGTGTGTGTGTGTGTGTGTGTTTTTTAAATGCAACCCACTGTTCATGGAAGCTTGTGGGTTGTATGGCTAGTTAGTCATGGCTAAGAGCTAATCTAAATGATGCACTTTCTACAGCAATATGGAGAATCTGCAGAGAATGAAGTGGATCATTGCCTTGTAGCTTCTCATGCTAAACGATACTATATGGATGCATGGGTGTTTTTAGACTAAAAATGATGTCATTATGTTCTTAGGTTTCCGACTGACTGCTTTTTGGGTTTTCTTTTGCTGTAAGCATCAAGCCACATGGTTGAGAATAGTCAGAGGTTCTCAACTGGTGGTACGCATATCACCGGTGGTACGTGAGGTGGGTGTTGGTGGTATGCTCAGTACCCACGGACACCCATCTCGTGTCATGGAGACCTCGGCATGAGTCTGCAAACACTAGTAGGAGGCTCGGCTTGGTTGCCAGAGCTCCAGCACGCAGGTTTTGTGCACTGGGAAAAGCCCACCTGCCTAGAGCCTCTTACTGGCATTTGCAGGCTCATGCTGAGACCTCCAACCCGGAAGTAACTGATGATGACTTCATTTCCAGTTACTTCTGCTGGTACGTGGGGATGTCTGTGGCACAGTAATTGGGACACCGGGTTAAGGGGCTTGAGAACTCCTGGTCTATGTCGATCTTTTCACGTCGGCTACAGCCAATGAGATTTTTGGAAAAAGAAACCCATTA
Organism: Plestiodon gilberti rubricaudatus; assembly: GCA_026170595.1. NCBI lineage: Eukaryota > Metazoa > Chordata > Lepidosauria > Squamata > Scincidae > Plestiodon > Plestiodon gilberti. The sequence goes on from JANXHW010000002.1 coordinate 48,979,858, forward strand.
TGAGCAAAAAAGGCGGCAGGGAGGGAGGGAGCGCTTAAAGAAGAGCGCTGTGGGAAGAAAAGGATAGGAAAAGTAACAAGACAGTGCTAGTTGGTGGGGAAGGAGAAAAGGAGATTGGGATGGGAGTGAAAAGGAGGGAAATGAGGGACAGGGTGGGAGGGGGAGCGAAAAAGGAAATGAAAAGCAGTGGGAGAGGCAGAAAAAAGAAAGCAAATGGTAGGTGAGGGAAGTGAAAAGAAAAGCTGGGAAAACACTTTTGCGGAGTAACTTCCCACCTGATCCCATTGCAAAGATCACAAATGATATGGGAGCTCCCTACTATGCAATACTATCATAGAATCTACCGTAAGATGTGAATTGCTGAGATGGTTATTAAAAAGTTGCCATACCCCCTGCACATGGTTAGCGATCCTAACGTCATAGTATGAAAGTCTGCAACATAAGGGAAATACACTGTTTTAGTTTAGGCCTAAATTCCTCTGAAATCAGTAGTACTTAGTCATGAATAAAATGTACAGTACCATGCAATGTTGGTGCTAGTTGAATGAAGCACATAAACAGATTTCCTGTATGAGGATTGTGCTGAACACTTGCCACTTAATTGTATATAAAAACTGATCACAGTAATGATTTTGAAAGTGCAGAGGAGTGCGTTTCACCCACTTTATGACCTAATGTAGCCTGTTTTCTTTGTCCATTTTAGATGCTAGAAGTCTATGACCTTCTTCCTTTTGATAATCCAGATGGTGGAGTTTGGAAACAAGGGTTTGACATCATGTATGATGAACATGAGTGGGATAATGAACCTCTTCAAGTTTTTGTTGTTCCTCACTCGCATAATGATCCAGGTAACGCAATTCCAAAGTGATTTGAAAATGGGTTTTTGTGGTGTTTGTATCTGAAGCCCAAGAACGTGGCTGAAATAGTCTCACATTTAAATTTAAAATTTAATCTCTCACTTTGACTGTGAAGTTGTATGCTTTCTCATTCTGCTCAAGTAATCATTCCCTTGGTTCAGAGGTCACTTCACTTGTTATGAAATCAGCAAGTACCGTATTGGTCTGAGTATAAGACTCACTTTTTTCTCCTAATTTAAGTTTTTAAACTAAGGGTGCGTCTTATAATCAGGCTGTTGCAATTTAATGCCAGTGATTTAATTAAATTTGTTTAATAGCACCAAACTTTAAGGGTGCGTTTTATAATCAGGTGCGTCTTATACTCAGGACAATACGGTATATCCTGTATGCCATGTATACCCTGTGATATGTGAAAGCACTGTGTTTTGCTTTGAGCTTATGTAACCCTGTGCGTATGTGCTGTGAGGAACTGCAGCTCCCTTGGGTACCTGTGGCATATATGCACAGTGTACCTGAATGAGAGTATTAATGCCATTCTCCCATTGCAGTGCATCAATTAAATCTGTAACCTTTGAAGCCCTCTTGCTAATCCAGGCTTGTCCTGGCCTAAGTGGCATTAGGATAGAAGGAGATTGGCAGTCACATGAAGAATCTTCCTTTTCATTTGTCTCCTTCAGTGTGGCAAATGTTCGAACAACACAACCTGTTATGAACTTGTGCTTTGTAGTACAGTATTTCTCAGCCTAAAGTACTTCAGAGCAGTATGGTGCTTAAGAGAATAATGCCAGCCCTCTTAAGGGCCAAATAGACCGAAAAGTTTTCTGAGCCAAACATTGGCACTGTAAACGCTCCTTTCCCTTACATAAGCAAGCTTTTTAACTACAAGAAGGCCCTGTGATGAATTTTTATCTCTTCATGTATTACAATTCCACTTGACAGTCCATATAAACGTTTGCTTGCTCTAAGCTTTAAAATAGGCAAGGTATCTGTATAGTTTCTTTGCCCTTCATAAAAATAAAAATTGGCACTCATGGTTAGATCAAGACTCCTGTGCTTTCCTAAATTTACTGTTTTTAAGTTATCTTTTTAGGAAATGAGAATTTCTGCTTCAAGTATTAAGTTTTCAACATCTTCCTTTCTACTTTATATTGAGCACATCATAATGTACATTATATTATCTCATCATATTTTTATACTGGAACTCCTACCTTTCGTAGTTAATATTTAAGAATTTATTGATACTTAAGCACACCGATCTGTATCCAAAGAACAGTGAGCAGAGGCAGAAAATCTTGAGACATGTAGTGGTTCTAGTGTTGGACCTGGGAGTGCCAGGTTCAAATTCCCGCTCAGACATGAAGCTTCCTAGGTTCTCTTGAACCAGTCGCTATCTCTCATCCTAACCTACCTCACAGGGTTGTTGTGAGGACAAAAGGAGGGAAGGAACCATGTACACTGCCCTGAGCTCCTTGGAGGAAGGGCGGTATAAACATGTGAAAAACAAAATCAAAATAAAATGACTTTATTCCCTTCTGTCGCTATCTCTCATCCTAACCTACCTCACAGGGTTGTTGTGAGGACAAAAGGAGGGAAGGAACCATGTACACTGCCCTGAGCTCCTTGGAGGAAGGGCGGTATAAACATGTGAAAAACAAAATCAAAATAAAATGACTTTATTCCCTTCTGTGAATTCTTGTACAAGCACTTGGGGATGACTTCTTTCAGTGCAAAGTCACAGTATATCAGGATTGCATGACCATACAAGAGAAACGGCAAAAAAGGAAGATGCAGGGTGTAGCATATAAGCCCTGGTCGATTTTTGAAGAGCTCTTTCAGAACCTTTTGCAAGAGTTTGCCCAAACAGCGAATCATTTCTGGATCTCGTCTTGCAAAGCTCTTCTGCCAAGTTGGAAACAGGTCTTTCTGTGAGCAAAAGAGACTTTCCAGTGGCTGAAGAGGCATCCTTGGATCTGACTGACAGGTTCAGTTCAAACAAAGTACAAATGACTGATTTGTTCAGTTACGTACTCCCCCCCCCCCCCAATTTGTTAAACCATAGTTCTGGGACTTGTCTGAACCTGAAATTATTGATGGCTTAACCAACCATGATTTTACCAGTATGTGAAACCAGAGTTGTATCTTGGTTCACATTCTGCTTTAATTGTGGTTTGTAAGCTACAGTTAAACAGTTCTGGGTTTGTTTGAGCTTCCGAGTTGTGTTTAACAAACCATAATTTTCGTGGTACACGAGCAGATAAGAAGGGGGAGCATGTTGGCTCATAGACTGTGTGTGCAACTGAACGAGCAATAGTCTGCTCAGTTGTCTGAACCAAACCAATGGTTTAAATCAAAGGCTCCCTTCTGCTAGCAAGAAAGCTTCTTGTACTCAAAGAAGAGCTTTTTAATGTAGCAAATTTAAGCTGTGGTTTTTGTCTGGTATCTAAAGCTGTCTGTAGTTTACTTACCTCACTCTGTCCTTTTAGAAAGTGTATAGCAATTCTGCACTGATTAGGTCAACATCCTGATCAACTTTATAGCATCAGATATTTCCAAACCATTCACCAGAATGCTAGTGCCTTTGGATTTAAGTCTTGGATCTGGTTCAAACAACTGAACAAATCCCAGCTTGTTCACTGTTCAGTCATGGCAAATTCTATTTTTGCAACATTAAAAAACAATTTAAGATATGCTTAATCATTTTCCAGGCGTATTTTCTTCAGGTCTGCCAACTTCTTCCAGTATTAATGTTAAATATGGTAATTACTTCTGGGAATTTTTTTTTATATTAACGTTGGTCTAATGTTCGCTGCATATGTGGTTTGTTCTTTTAACAGGTTGGCTAAAGACATTTGATGATTACTTCAGAGATCAGACCCAACATATACTCAATAACATGGTGTTAAAGTTGCAAGAAGACAAAACCAGGAAATTTATGTGGTCTGAAATCTCTTATTTCTCCAAGTGGTGGGATGGAATAGATAGCCAAAAGAAGTTTGCTGTGAAAAGGTTTGAATATTTTATATCTTTATTGTATGTGTATATCCTGCTTTCAACCCACCAGAGACCCTCAAGGCAGTTTATTATTAAACTATGTTTATGTTAACTATGGTTGTATGCAGTATTTGTAGTTTCATAAATTGTACTTTTTAATGTGGAGCTGAATTGTGGCTCTATTTCATGCAGCCCAGTTTAGCAGTGTTCCTTTTAACATACTTCTGAGGGCTACAAGCATGAATGCTTGGGAGCAGAAATCTTAAGTGGTTTTGAGGGCTGTTCTTATATGAAAAATAGCATCTGGTTACAGCTCAAAACAAAAACCTGCAACAAGGTGGCAATTTGGCTAGCTTTTACAACTCAGAAATATCAGTGGGAGTTGTTAAATTAGGCAGATTTCTCCCAGCAGCGTGTGACATACTGTGATGACTGAATCCAATTTCGCTCCTGGCAGTCACTCCCCTATTACTTCCAGCTACATGGAAGCAATAGAGGTAGCCATTCAAGTACTTGCCGTCAGGATCTGAAGCAACATCCAAGATTTTAGGTAACCTGTATACTGCAGAATGCAGGTGGCATTTTGAGATGTTTCATGTGCAGTTGCACAAGCACTTGCAGAGGAATTTGTGTAACCATTCTGTGTGTGACATTCTCCATTATGCAGTGTTTCCCAAACTTTTTCGGCCTGCGGCTCCCTTGACCACTGGCGACCATTGGCTGCAGCTCCCCATTACATTATGTTGATGCCTGCCAATTGGTAATGCATTGTTTTCTGAGAGAATTCCATGGCACTCTGTGGCTCCCCAGGGGAGCCGTGCCTCCCAGTTTGGGAACCACTCCCATAATGCATTGTGCAAGCAGAAAACCAAGAATTCCATTTGGATTCTATTTGCATTCCAGGGACCTTGCGCTATCACTTCTGCAGGCACCTGTCCCCGTATGTGAGCAGAAAGAAGACTTGGGATACAACTCATAGTTTTTCTGCTTCCTATGTAGACAATGCTTCCATTTCAGGGAACTTTGCTTCAAGCCCTTCTCTCACTTCCCCTAACCAACTTCCATCTTCACTTAAAAGGCAGTTGAGTGCTACTGCTGAAGATGTAAAGTTTTCAACTTTGCAAATCTTATCAAGAGTGAGTGGTGGTAACCTGTATACCACATTGAATACAACATAGGTTGTTCTCACTTTTTCTCAGTACAGTGACTTTGGATTCAAAGTGACTTCTGGTCTACTGGATACTGGAATCCACGGATGCAGAACCCGTGAATAATGAGGCCCCACTGTACATAAAATTGACATTACTTTACACTTTCTCTTTATCTCTAATTTGTATGACTTTGGTAAAATTGCTGTTACTGAAAATACATCACTATTTTTTTAGATACGGTACTTGTTACAAGCTGTTGGTAGAAGCATTCCAAATAAGCATTCAAGTGCTTGTCACTGATTAAAGTCGAAGTCGGCATGGCTTTTTTAGCTTTATGTACAAATCAAGTTGGACAGTTGGTGAGGCTGATCGATAGTGTGACTAAATCATAGAATTGAAAAGTGTAAATATGACAAGTGCACATGATGAAATTACTGTGTAAAATGTGGTGCTGTAATTCCAGAAAGAGAAACAAATTAACTTTGCATTGCTCTGCCGGCATAAAAGCATGGAGATCAACATTCACTTCTTATTTTTCTTTGCCCTTTGATATTTTGCTTGTAGTGCCCAGAATCAGTATGGTACTGTTTGTACCTGCTGTTGCAGTGGTACATAAATATTCAACAGTGAGTTTCATGGTCTAAAAGTGGAGCAAGTCAATATTCTGAGTGCCTTCACACAACCTGCTTGATTCACACCTTTATGTTGATGTCCATAAGGAATCCAGGCAGTTGAGAATCATGCTTAAAAAGTTAGTGCCGTAGGGCTGTATCAAAGGCTCTCCTTTGAGTCAGAGCCTTTGGATATGCAACCCATAGTATCTGTGTGATCTATTTTTAAAGCTCAAAGTTATTTTTCTCTAGTGAATGACATAGTAAATTGCAAATAAGAACAGGATTGTCTTGCTGAAAAATGTTGACCCATCTAGACTAGTATTCTGTTTCAAAAGTGGCTAGTCACAAGCAAAATTGCTGGGGGATGACTACACACTACCCCAAACCATTCACGTTTCCTCTAGTCTGTGTTGCTGGTGGCTGCAAATGTCTGGAAGAGAGACAGGCCAAAACCTGTTAGCCTCGGGTGTTGTGTTCCAGATCCAGCTTCGTTCTCTATTCATAAAATTTTATAACTGTTCAATAGAAATTATACTTTTTTATTTGTAGAGAGCATTCTCTCTTTGATACTGCTACTGATGTGTAATGCCCTGGTGATTATCAGTTAGAACCTTTTGGCTTTGGTTAAGACATAGATATTGGATCCAAGTTAATTTTCATGCTTAATTTGTTTATGCTTTAAAAGTAACAGTATTAAAAAAAAACCCTATTAAAATGCTTGTTTTGGCTGGATTGCCACCCAAACTGAAATGTTCAATACTTGTTTTGGAATTGGTTGCATATATATTAATGGGGTAGAACAGGGGTTCTCAACTGCTTCAGCATGGCGTACCACCTCTGTGACTTCCGCTGCGCCAAGTACCACCAGAAGTAAGTGGTGGTAGAGTGGGAGGGCCTTTTCCAGCCCTGGAAACTCATGTGCTTGGGCTCTGCAGAGTTCGTGCCACAATTTCCAGGGCAGCGGCGTGGTCACCATCTTGGCGGCCAGGGGCCTGCGTACCACCTTCTGGCGGTCTTTGTACCACTAGTGGTACATGTATCACCGGTTGAGAACCCCTAAAGTGTGTTCTTTTTGAAGAACCAAAAGAGCCAGTTGTTGGGTATACCATTTTCCATGGGCTCTTTGTTTATAAGCATTGCTGCCCACATTATGCCAACCAGCATTAGGCAAGTGGTCAGATTCTTTGAGGAATGGGAATTGGAGAGAGAACTTGAATTAGGAATCTACAGGAGGGGAAAAGGGGGAACGGGCAAAAGAACAATGACACAGTTTTTCCCATTTCACCATTATCCAACCCATTTATAACAAACAAATGAATGTCAAATTGATCAAAACTGACTTTGCTGTCCACATTAACTCTTTATTTTCATATTTAGCCAAATGAACATACTGTATCTTCTAAGATTTGGCAAACTTTGGGTTATTTAGGTGGATTCTCTTGTATAGCACATCAATAACAGCTGCTTATATAGTCAGATTGCATCATACGTGCATTTTACTTGCACGAATTCAAGCATATGTGCTCAGCAAACAAAAATAAGAAAAAACAGTTTAAATACTGTGGGTGATTCCACTCACTGAGCATATGCCCTAGAGTGACCATGACACATGAGGGAACTGCAGACATTCTCCCAGTCGTCCCAGTTCCCATATGTGTGTGTCTCATGGTGCGATTTTAGTTAAGAGATTTTTGTAATTTTGTCTATACACGACTTGTGCTGACTTCAGAACCCAACCCTTGCTGATTTCAGAACCGAATACTTGCATAAGATGTGACCCACATAGAGCACTATTAGAAGAGAAAATCTCTATTCTAAGACAAAGCAGAGGAGGCTAACTGCATTTTATAAAAATAATGTTGAGGGAGCAAAACGGCCTCTCCATATTTTAAAATATTGAACACAGCCCAGCCAAATGAAAGCACTTTTAACATCATCCTCGGCTCTACCACCAAAATCATTTGGGAATTGACTTTTTCTGGATTGTGTCCAGTGGCTAGTCTCAGTAGTTTGTCACCTCACTTCACATTGGGAGAGGAATGTTCAATCTCTGAAATTGCAACAGCCATGACATTTGGATTTTTTTAAGAATTGTGAGTACAGTGCATCCAAAGTAGAGTAGATTTGTTTTTTAAACACGTTTTTATTTCAGTCAGCTTGCACCTTTTTAAATAAGATGTTATTGGAGAATAAATATGAGCTTAAAGTTGTGTAACCCTGTTTCAGCAAATCGGTCTACCCCGAATAGTTAAATTTCTCATATGTGCTAAAAGGTTTGTCAGTTTTTGTATATGCAAATGCATATGCATTTAAAGGGTATGATATAAATGGTTAAATATTCTCTTTGATAGATGCAAGAGTTGACACTAAAGTTGATCTCATGGATATACTGATTGGTAATGGTTGTGTGTGAATAAAAGTTCAGTAAATTATGTTTTTCAGGTTAATTGAAGATGGCCAATTTGAAATAGTGACAGGGGGATGGGTCATGCCTGATGAAGCATCTCCCCATTATTTTGCATTAATTGACCAGCTAATAGAAGGGCATCAATGGCTAGACAAGGCACTGGGTATGTAACTTTTTTCCATGTAATTTCACTTTTTAATAGCTCTGTTTGGTTAACAGTATTTTAGGAGATAATCCATTACCCGTTGGATTTGTTTTGTATATTGCAAAACCATAATAGACTACTTACAGGTAGGTTGCAAGCTACAGTTCAGTAATTTTATGTAACAATGTGCTTGACATCAAAGCATATATGGTACAGTGTCATTAGGCAGATGTTTGGTACAGTGCTGATGTTGGTACAAATGCATTTAGAGAACTCATCTTTAGGTGGATCATATTATGATCTACAAGTGGTGGTACACTTGCTGCAACAACAGTTTAAGTAGTGCTGTTACTTTCCATTATTGATACGTTGAGTTTGTCCTTAAATGGCAGTAGTTTGCAGTAGTAGTAACTTTCCCAGATATCTGCCCAAATAAGGTGGAATATAAAGCATAGTATGGAATTGTGGTTTTCTTTTGTTTGCTGTTTTGAATATAGTCTCAAAAGGGATAAAATATTAATGTGAATATGATTAAATGTTTAAATCATAGGTAAGTCATCACTTTATACTGTAATTGGTTTTGTCAAGTCTGATTTCAGTTACTGATGGTTAACACTGGCATAGATGCAATGCTGCAGCACAGTTAGCTTCTAAAAGGGAAGAGAGGGGGGAGCTACTGGTTTTAGCTGTTAGGGTGGAGAGTCGAGCATTTTTTTAAACTAGAAATAAGTCACTTATTCTAATGAACCCACTGGTGGTTCAGGTTTTAAACAAGGCTAAATGAATTACAAGTGCTGATAGGTAAATGCAGGACTCTAATTTCTTAAGTATCTAAAGAGGTGGTGAGCATGAGAGTCTAAATTATACCTGTACCCATGAATAAATGAGTAGAATTGGGCATGTATTAATGTGCCAGTGCCATATTGTTGAGAACATGCTGTCGCTCAACCTGAGGCATTGATCCAGCATTGCACCATGTGCATATGACACTGTCTGGCAACAATTCCTCTCTGCTGTATATGATGCAGCAACTTGATGTAGATGAAATGTAATTAGGGGAATGTGGAGAGAGATCAGAGGTACGTCTTGGAATGGCCAGTTGACTCATCCTAACTATCTTCTGGCCATTGTTGAGCCACAGTTACATTGGCTCAACCCCGTGCAACTGAAATATAATCCTATCTTCTGTTTCTTATAGTTTTTACCTGAAGAACTTGCCTTGTACAGGTGTCCCCTGCTTAACGACGGGGATACGTTCTGGAAAATCCGTCGTATAGCGAAACCGTCAAGCGGGGTTTAGATAAGGGTTTGGATGTTCAGCGATGTTATCCAAGCCCTTATCTAGCGCGAAACAGCTGAAGAGCTGGGGATTTAAACGGACGCATCTTTTTAAATCTTTGCTCTTTTTCTCCATTGTGTATGTGGATTTTTGTTGAGCGATCCAGCGTTAACCAGGGGACACCTGTATAAGATGCTTTTGTTGGTATATCTCACTGTAATCTACAGCTATAGCAATCTGTATGTTGAGAGGTTAACAGGTGTACTTTAATCTTGATTCTCTTATGGTATTGAATGATGTTATATTGAATGCAGTTTTCCTCTTCCGTCAGGAGTAAAACCAAAATCTGGCTGGGCAGTTGATCCCTTTGGGCATTCACCAACCATGGCTTATCTTCTGAAATGCACTGGATTTTCCAATATGCTTATACAGCGAGTTCATTATTCGGTTAAAAAGTATCTTGCAACTCAGAAGGCACTAGAATTCTTTTGGAGGCAGAATTGGGGTATGTGTTTGTTTTACATGTGCTGGTACTAAGGACTGACATCATTTATTCGCACAAATTGTGTCTGTGATATAGAAAAGGAATACTGTCTTACTTTCTATTTTTATTTTGCCTATTTGAATTCTAGATTTGGGATCTAATTCGGATATTCTCTGCCACATGATGCCTTTTTATAGCTATGATGTTCCTCACACTTGTGGACCAGATCCTAAAATTTGCTGCCAGTTTGATTTTAGACGCCTTCCTGGAGGAAGCGTCAGTTGCCCTTGGAGAGTTCCTCCTGATGCCATTCATGATGGAAACGTTCAACACAGGTAAATGCATGGGGAAAAAAAACAATTTGTTTCAAAGCCAAGCACAGTTGGTTCTTTTTTTAAAAGAAACCTGTGGTATGTAGAACTGTATAGTCAAAATCAAGGAAATTAGGATTTTGCCATAAATGTAGTATTCTTACAGTAGTGTCTCAACTCACACCAGCTACTTAAAGGGATAACTGTTTTGAACTAGAAACATAATTGCTCAGGAATGGGGTGCTACTGCTGCCAACACCAAAAACAGGATGGAGTATTGCTTCTGATGTGGCAGATGGCTTGCACAAAGTCACATACCTAGAGACCTCTATGCTGTGATAGAACTGAGACCTTCCAGGTGACCTTTTGCTTTTGTATGGGAACTGGTGGAGGCTAGCTGCTACCGGAGAGCCACATGTTGGCCCTCTCTGACTGAGAGTTGTAACATAAAGTACACTTGTGTCACTTGAACAAAATATTCTTAATATGCACATTAATTGTTCTTGAACCCTTGCTTTCTGTTCTACTGCAAAGGCTCCTTTTAACCTACAGAAACACTGTTCTTAGAATCGTAAATTGTAGAATGCTAGAATTGGAAAGTGCCTTGGAGGTCATCTAGTCCAATCCCCCTGTTAGTGCAAGTAACTAAAGAATCCCTGTCAGGTGACCATCCAGTCTCTGCTTGAAAACCTCCAATGAGCGAGGCAGGCTCCTCCAGTTAAATTCTTCCTTCCAGCCTGAACCTAGTCCCCTGTTTCAACCCATTGATTCTCGACCTGCCCTCAGGAACCACAGAGAACAGGTCCTTCTTCTATGTAACAACCATCTTCAAGTATCTGAAGGGCTATCTACCCTTTGTCATCTCTTCTCTCCAGGCTAAACATACAAGTATCTTTTAACTGTTCCTCATAGGGCTTGGCTTCCAGACCGCCCCCCCCCCCACATATTTGTTGCCCTCCTCTGAACCCACTACAGCTTATAAGTACCCTCCTTAGAGTGTGGTGCCCCAAATTGGATGCAGTATTCCATGTGAGGTCCGATTATTGCAATATAGAGTGGAATTACTACTTGTGATCAAGACTCTACACCTCTGCTAATGCAGCCCAGCAATGTTTGCTTTTACTGTAGCTGCATCACTATTGGCTCATGTTCTACTTGTGGCCCACTAAGACACCTAGGTCTCTTTAACATCAAGCCAAGTTTCCCCATCCTGTACTTGTGCCTCTGATTCTTTGTTCCTACACGCAGGACAGATTTTACTTTTCTGGGCTCCAAGATCACTGCAGACTGAGACAGCAGCCATGAAATTAAAAGACGCTTACTCCTTGGAAGGAAAGCTATGGCAAACGTAGACAGCATAATAAAAAGCAGAGATATCACCATGCCAACAAAAGTTCGCATAGTCAGGGCGATGGTGTTCCCAGTAGCAATGTATGGTTGCGAGAGTTGGACCATAAGGAAGGCTGAGCGCCGAAGAATAGATGCTTTCGAACTGTGGTGCTGGAGAAGACTCCTGAGAGTCCCTTGGACTGCTAGGAGATCAAATCAGTCAATCCTAAATGAAATCAACCCTGACTGTTCCCTGGAAGGTCAGGTACTGAGGCTGAAGCTCAAAGATTTTGGCCACCTAATGCGAAGAGAGGACTCTCTGGAGAAGACTCTGATGCTGGGAAAGATTGAAGGCAAAAGGAGAAGGGGAAGGCAAAGGATGAGATGGTTAGACAGCATCACCGATGCAACGAACATGAAAATGAGCGAACTCAGGAAGATAGTGGAGGACAGGAAGGCCTGGCGGGATATGGTTCATGGGATCACGAAGGGTCGGACACGACTTAACGACTGAACAACAACAACACATGCAGGACATTACATTTGTTTCCATTAAACTTCATCTTGTTGGTATTGGCCCACTGGTTGAGCCTGTCAGGATAATCCTAATTCAGTGTTCTAGGGCAGGGGCTCTCAATCAGTGGTACTAGTCCCACCAGTGGTACCTCAGCCGACTGCTGGTGGTACTCGGACCGCCAGAACCCCGCTCCGCCGCGGCACTTTTGGCGGTGCGTTTTTTTATCCTGAGAGGCTCCTGCCTTGGCCAAGCCTCTCTGGAATGCTGAGAAGGGCATTTCCACCTACCTAGAGCCTCCTACCTGTATTTTCTGACCTCTGAAAACCTGGAAGTAACTGGTGGTGATGTCATCGCCAGTCACATCTGGTGGTACGCAGCAGGAGGTGGTACTCTGCCAGGAAGAGGTTGAGAACCCCTGTTCTAGGGTGTTGGCTATACCCCCCCCGTCTTGTTTCATCTGCCAGTTTGATAAGCATCACCTCTACCAGATCATTTATTAAAATATTGAACAGCACAGGGTATGAGAGAGCCCTGTGGCACACCACGCGATACCTCCCTTCAGGTTGATGTAGAGCCATTTAATAGCACTCACTGGGAATGGTTGTTCAACCATCTTTGAATCCACCTGAAAGTAGTACCATCTAGTTCATGCTTTTCCATTTTATCCACAAGGATATCATGGGAGACTTTGTCAAAGGCGTTGCAGAAATCTAGGCACACTATGTCCATGGCGTTTCCACATTAGTCTAGACTAGTCACTCTATCGGAGGAGTTGAGCACAATTTGTTCTTGACAAAGTCATGCTGGCTTCTAGAAATCACCCCATTCTTTTCTTGGTGCTCACAACAGCAACTGAGTTGTTCTTAAGTCATAATAAGGTCAGGTTGGATACCTAATATTACATCCATCCTTTTTATTATGAGGAAAGGGGAATTATTGTCAATTTTGGTGGTTGCAGACTTCTCCTGAATGTGTGCTATGTTCACCTGAATCGGTGTCACTCCCTGTGGTGGTTGTGTTAGCCCCGCCCTCCACTAGTTCAGCATCTTTTGCTAACTTGTACATTCTATGAAATTTGTGTTATAAAACCCAAAGCTGCATTGGTCGCCAGTTCACTTCAGGTGCAATTCAAGGTTCTGGGATATAATCTTTTAAAGTCCTAAAAGTCTTGGGGGCAAGGTACCTTAAAGACCACCTTTTCCATATGTTTCTCTCCGTGCCTTAAGATCTTCTGGAGAGAGACTTGTGAATCTCACTGGTTTTTGAGGTACAGTGGTGGGGCTTGATTAGAGGGCCTTCTTTGTTTTGGCCCTCTCTCTATGGAATGAATGCCTTTGAGGTAATGCTAGCACCTTCCTTACCAATATTCTGAAGACTAACATTTCAGCAGGCCTCCTCTAGCCTCATTGGATTTTTTTTAACTGTTGCCCTAAATGTCTGTATTTTGCTTTCTTAGTGTTCCTGTTATATATAATATACAGTATTTATATACCGCCATTGGATTTCTCCTCCGACTTTAATTCAAGGTGGTGTACATGGGCAGGCTTTTCTAACCCCCCTAATGAGAGGTTTTACAATATATAAATGTCCAATCTTTCATGAACAGCTACATTCCAGGTAGTCTCCTTTTCCATGCCTGGCTAGTCTGCTGGCTGACGCCTCCCACACTTGACCGACGCAGCTGAGCGCTCTTACCTCTCCTCACGGAGGCTTTTCACAGCTTTTTGTCAGCAGCATGTCGAACTTGCCATTTGCCGATCTTTGGGCTTTGCAAGGGGGCAGCACCCCTCTGCCCCTCTGTCTTATGTGTTTGGTTGGTTTGGCTTTTTGCTCCTTTTTCTGCTTCTATTTTAATTCTTTTATGAATAAGGTGTTCAGCTCTTAACAGTGACTTGTCTTGAGTCCAACTAAGAGACAGGATATAAACCTTTTAAATAAGTAGGTTGGACAAATAATCTTAAATTTTACATTTTACAGTTTCATTGACGTAGATTTGGTTAAAGTTTTTAAGCTTCAATCATATACAGCTAAGAGGGAATAAGTCCCAGTGAACTCAATGGGGCTTGTTTCTGAGGAGTCATACATAGGATTCCTTTTGACATCAGTTCCTCTTTGCAAATGTTGCAATATTTGATATTCTTCACATTTGACTAGAACACGAAGATCCTAAGGTTATAGTAACCTAAGGTTACCTATACTTTGTGGGTGAGTTGCGTTCAATTCAGTGGGATTTGCTTCTGAATTTATTTGCATGTTAGGTCAGAATAATGTACTAAAGTGAACGTTAGGCCCAGTGGTAATGCCATGTAAGATAGCTATGTTCAAGAATCCAATTTGTCTGGCTTCCATAACTTTTATAAAGCTTTAATCAAGTTGAATTTTGTAAGACACAATGATGGCTATTCTGTGTAAAAATGGATTTCTCTGTTTGATTTTTCAAATCTTATTTTTTCCAAGGGCATGGATGATTTTAGATCAATACAGAAAGAAGTCAAAGCTCTTCCGTACCAAAGTTTTGTTAGCTCCACTGGGAGATGATTTCCGCTACACTGATAGTACAGAATGGGATCAACAATACCAGAATTATCAGAAGCTTTTTGATTACATGAATTCTCATCCTGAGTTCCATGTTAAGGTAATGCTCAGCCATATTGCCAGCTATTCACTGCTGTTGAGTTTTAAGTTTTGTGCCTTTATGTATTAGAAATGCATAGCCCGTGATTAAAAAAAAGTCTCAAAAATCCTATACTATTGCAAAGGTGCGTGTTTTGGTGGCTTTCCTACATAGAACTTCAGAGTATGGAATGTGTTCAGATTGAACTCATTTAGTTGGAATAATGTAATTTAGGGCACAATCTTATGCTATCGCCGTGCAGTAGGACTGCATGGCACCCGCTGCATCTAATATTCAGAAGCAGCAGGCCAGAGGCCTTCACAGGGCAAGGGAATGTTCACTCCCTTATCCCGGGTAGAGCCCTGGCTAGACCTATAGGGCTACCCGGGTCTGCGCTAGCTAAATAGCTGGCACAGACCCGACGAGCACAACGAGGTAAGGGCCCCGGAAGGGGGATAGGATGTGACGGAGGCCTCCTCCGCTGGTCCCATCCTCCTCTTGGGTCTGATCCGCCAGTGAAACTTGCTGGCCGGCCGGCGCTGTCAGTGGAATGGCATAGGCCTTTCCACGCAGCACTGCTTGCTCTCCGGGTGTACAAATATGCCTTATAGCACGTTGACGACACCCAGCACCGGCACTGAGGCCTCAGCATACTATAGGATTGGGCTGCCCTTGTGACTAGAAAAGTCAACTAACATTTCTGAAAGTTGCAACTAAAAAAAATGAGTCGCTCCTTTAAGAATCCAAGTTCCAAAAAGAATTTTCATTTTTAAGAAAGATAATGAATGGTTCACTCGTTGGCAAAAACTTTGTTTCATTTCCATTCTTAGGTATTCTGACTAGTCATACTGACTAGTCATACAAAATATTAAAAATATGCAACAAAGTCTTGTATGGTGTTGGCATTTGTTTAAATGTGAAGTAATTTATGTTTAAACAACTGAAGAGTCAATATGTTATGAGACAAATTAAATTAATACATTTATTATTTAGGGGAGTTTCCTTTATAAACGCTCATATTTTTAATGAAAATACTGAAGTTTTAGAGCTAGTTGGATAAGTGCTCTGAAATGGAATAAGGTAAAAATAAGAGATTAGTTTGTGTTTGTAATCATTTTTGTTACTGGTACCTATTTTATCTACATTTGAGAAAGAAAATGGGGTATTTGGGGAAGAGATTACATTTCTAGGTAATATGCTTGGAAGAAATCTCCAAAATAATCCATATGTTGAGAGCTAGATGTAATTGGTACATGGCATATGCCAGTTCGCAAACTTTGACAATTCATGGTTTATAGTTTACATCTGAAGTTCTGCCTGGTTGCAAGTTTATTGCTTCTGTTGGCTTTTCCCAAAGAGGCACAGTGTAAACCAGAATGAAATACACCAACCCATGTCATCCACCCTAGCTATGCCCAGGACCTACTGAGAGAGACCATAAGAAGAGCCCTGCTGGATCAGGCCAAAGGCCCATCTAGTCCAGCTTCCTGTATCACACAGTGGCCCCACCAGATGCCTCAGGGAGCACACAAGACAACAAGATACCTGTGTCCAGTCGCCACTCCCTGGCACATAGAGAACCTACTCCTACAACCAGGAGGTGACTTTTCTCCATCATGGCTTGTAAGCTGTGATGGACTTTTCTTCCATAAATCTGTCCAATCCCCTTTTAAAGGCATCCAGGCCAGGTGCCATCAGCACATCCTGTGGCAAGGAGAAAGGTAGAGGAGAAAGGAAAGAAAGTTGATATGAAGTGGGGAAGGGAAAGAGTGACTAGAGGCAAAGTACACAGAGTACATACAAAGTAATTTTGTATGCAAGAAGAAAATGTGCTTCACTTGTATATACAGTGAAAATAATTTTTTTGTCATATTTAAATTTGTTTCAGGCTCAATTTGGGACATTGTCGGATTATTTTGAGGCACTGCGTAAAGCTGGTAATCTGGATGAAAAGAACAGTAATTCAGTGTTTCCTGTCTTGAGTGGCGATTTCTTCACATATGCAGACCGAGATCATCATTACTGGAGTGGATATTTTACATCGCGACCATTCTACAAACGCCTAGATAGGATTCTAGAGTCGTATTTAAGGTATTTATTTATCTAAGGAGTTTTTGATAAATTCTGCTTCAGATAAAGCCTTCTCAGTGCAACGTAGTCAGAAGAGAGGCTATAGCTCATAGGTAGAGAGCTGCTTTGCATGAAGAAGGTCCAAAGTTCAGCCCCCAGCAGCTCCAGGTAAGACAGGGAAAAGGCCTGCCTGAAACCTGGACAGCTGCTATCAGTCAGTGTTTACACCAGTGTTTCCCATACTTTTTTGACCTGCAACTCTCTTGAACATTGGCCACGGCTGAACGTTGGCCATTGGCATTGGCCAACTCCTTGAACATTGGCAGATAACACAGACCTTCCTTCCTCTGTACTGATACCACCTCTTTTTAGTGATTAATGACTGGTTCCCCATCTCTCTCTCTCTGTGTTTGTGTGCGTGCTCCTTGCCCCCCACCCCCATAACAGTGTGGGGCTATCCCAGCTCTCTGGGCTCTAAACCAAGAGGAAGCACTAGAAAGTGGTTCCCAATCTTTTTAACACTAGGACCCCCTTTTTTGCAGAATGACAATCTGCCGGGACCCCCTAAGACCTAGGGCTAGAAGTGATGTCAGTAAACATGAAGTGATGTCATTATTTTAAAATTATACTGTATAATAAATCGCACATTTTAAAATCACGTTTTTAAAGTTGTACTCATAAGCAGCCCCGGGGAGGGGGGGGGGGAGAAGTGACCTAATATTAACAGATGCTAAAAGGCAAGCAGAAAGTAACACAAGGTGAGTAAACAAGCCCTTTTCTCTGCAGTGGGTGGGAAGGAGTGAGCTAATATTAACAGAAATGCATTGGCCAGGAATGTTCCCGCAACCCCCAGAAACAGCTTTGTGACCCCCTTGGGGGGGGTCCCAACCCCCAGGTTGGGAACCACTGCACTAGAAGATTGGGGAACCACCAGAAATTCTGCCTATTTCTAACCTGGGGGAACCACCAGAAATTCTGCCTATTTCTAGAGCTCTTTCAGCCTGTTGCTTGGGTTAAAAAGAGCACTTCATGGCAATCCTCTCTGCCTGCAGAAAGTACTATGATACTAGCAATGCTGGGTTGTATCCCTGTTTGAAGGGCCAGGTAGATTGGTTTGCTTTCTTTGCTACCCTTTTTCTGAAAGGGTGATGGTGAGAAGAATAGGTGATGCCACTTGCCTGTGGGCACTTGTGATTTTCTC
The DNA here is from genome assembly GCA_026170595.1 of Plestiodon gilberti rubricaudatus. Classification (NCBI taxonomy): domain Eukaryota; kingdom Metazoa; phylum Chordata; class Lepidosauria; order Squamata; family Scincidae; genus Plestiodon; species Plestiodon gilberti. The sequence continues at coordinate 48,997,828 of JANXHW010000002.1, forward strand.
TGAGTGAGTAGCATTGGCTCTCATATTTATGGTTGGAATATGTTTTGAGTGCAATATTTTTATTTTTACCTTTACTTGAATTTTGAATGATAAACTTTGGAAGGTAGGTGAACGTGCAGGGGAAAATCCCCCATTGCATGTAAGTGGGTTTTTGATTACCGCAAAGCAGCTCAGCTCTGTAGTTGAGGGTACACACTTTTGTAACACCTTGGGATGCACCCTGGTGTGAAAACATAATTGGAAGCTGAAAGCTAGATAGGCAGTAGTAGGAATATTTATTGTCATTCCTTTATTGCGTCTTCATTGATTTCGAAAGCCTGTCCCTCAGGCTTGTTGCATAATTATTCATCTTCAGACTTCTTATAGGAGTTTGTCATATTGTCTTAGTACCTATTTTATATAATTACAATATGATTTTTGAATTGCAATAGGATTTTCAAGGTTTTTTGGAAGCTGCTTTGGTGCAACACCACACTGTGTATCAGTCTCTGGGTGTGCTCCCTGAGGCATCTGGTGGGGCCACTGTGTGTGATACAGGAAACTGGACTAGATGGGCCTTTGGCCTGATCCAGCAGGGCTCTTCTTATGTTCTCTTTGACTAGTGGTGTTTGTTGTATATTTCTGCACACTTTGGATGCTGACCTACTTCCAGAGGGATATTCCCCTGTGGTATGATGAGCCAGCAAAAGCAACCAAGAGAGTTGGGATGAGGGCTTTAAGCATTATTGCCCTCCATCACCCGTAAGAGCCACTGCCACCAAGAATTTCCAGAACCGGGAGCCCAAGATACCATCTTCCTGGGTGAGGCCTACCAGATTTTCGCAACCTCTTGTTCAAAGAGGAGAGCAGAAGATAAACAGTAAAAAAAATGAGTAAAAATGATTCTGGATATTCTCATCGTTGTTCAGTTGTACTAGGTAAATTGCTGTGAGGACTTTTTGTTGAAAGATGGTATACAAATATTGCTAGTAAATGTTAAAAAAAATCCCTTTTCTTTCAGGGCTGCTGAAATTCTTTATTCTTTGGCCCTGGTACAGTCTAAAAAATCTGAGAAAATGACAGCCTTTCCTTCAGTGGACCACTACAAATTACTGACAGAGGCTAGGAGAAACCTGGGACTTTTTCAACATCATGATGCTATCACAGGAACGTCTAAAGACTGGGTAGTTGTGGATTATGGTACTAGGTAAGGCAGCTCAATACAAACTCCTTAATTCTTCAAGTATAAGAACATTACATTTAACTGCATGGGAGAGGTGGGGGTGAGTATGACAGAAAGTAAAAATATCTGTCAAGTCATCCTTGAAGACATGCTGGCCAGCTTCTATGCATGGAAGTCTGGAACTCAGTGCAAAATAAATGTTCCTGAGATTGCCTGAAGAAAAAGAATGAAACCATTTTATTCTTTCCTAGAAAATAGGGTAGTGAAGAGATTCCTCCATAATGCTTGAAAAGGGGCCTTTAATTATAGTGAGGAACTAGATTAAAAAGCTAAAACTGTTAAGAGGGCAGGGGAAAATCAAAGATTTTATATATTGGAATCTACTTAAGGAATGACATGGCATTTCTTAAGATTGGGCACATTTAACTTATGATGATTGTGTGTGTGTGTGTGTGTGTGTGTGTGTGTGTGTGTGTGTGTGTGTGTTGCTGCTTTTGCAGTTCTTAATGGTTCAGATGGTCTTGTGCTGGGCTACAATTTGCCAACATTTCCATTCAGAGTTGCCTGGGTCAGGCTGCGAATGGGATTCTGGGGTGGCCATTCAAGAATGGCCTCCCTACTGTGGAAAAAGTTCTTGCCTGTTCTTAGCAGAAGAAAATGCTCTTGGAGGAGTGGGGCACGGAGCCAAGCCAAAGTAAGGCTCCTCCCCTTTCCCCCATAGAAACATGATATCCCCTCTCCTGTGTTTCCCGGGCAACTGGGTAAACAACCGAGCATCGCCCGAGGGGATGCTCGGCCTACTCTAATTACAGTGGTCTCTTACACTAGTTAGAAAATTTGTCCTTGATACAGTGATTAAGCCTCAAACTTTCTGTAGACAAATTTCATATCTGGAAACTTCCATAGAAGTTGCTTGGTTGAAGGCTGAATCTGATTATTGTAGGTGCCTCTTTTGGGGACTCTTAAAGTGCATGTTGTTCTCCCTTACTTTAGCGATCTGATGTTAGTCAACACTTAGTAAAAACTACATTTGTCCTTTAATATAATATTTTAATATAAATAATGCTTGGATTTAACCTTCCAGTGCTGCAATATTTGTTATTCACAGGCTTTACCATTCATTAATGAACTTGAAAAAAATCATCACAGATTCTGCTCACATATTGATTCTAAAGGACCAAGAAATGTATACTTATAACCCATCAACTCCATTTCTTTCCATGGTGAGTATTTCAGAAGCAGTTCTTGTGATTGTGTTGGCACATTTTTCAAAAACGTTTCCCAGGAGATCAAGATTTTGTTTGTGAAGATGTCTGATCACAGGCTAATGTGAGTGCTTACGTGTGTACGTGTGTGTGTGTGTGTGTGTGTGTGTGTGATAGTTAGAAAAAGTGTGTTGGACTTCTGAACTGGTCCTGTGTTGGTAGAAGGGCCTGATGCTGTATTCATCCCAGCATAGCATTCTTTCAGTGGCTGTCGCTGGTAGTATCTTGTTTTGCACCTTTTAACGATGTGGAACCATCCCTTTATTTTATTTTATTATTGCTATGTTAACTGCTCTGAACTTTGGTTAAAAATGGTGAATAAATATTTTTAATAGTAATGCATCTCAAAGAGAATGTTGAAGGAATATGTTAAGTACTTAAGAACTTGTGTTGATCAGCTAATACGGTAAATTGTGTATAATCCACAGGATTTCATTCAGTTGTATTGGATAAATGTTGAAGTTGTTTAAGTCTAAGTCTTCACTTGGGACTAGCACAGTGAACATTGTATACGATCTGTATGCTTTGCATATTGCTGGACGTAGCGACAAGTATTAACAAATCATCTGTTGACTTGCAAAAATCAACATCTTATTGAGTATTTTATAAGTAACAGGTCAGGTATGAAACAGTAGCATGAAAGCACTAAAAACTGTATTTTGCAGAAGTTCCTATATTTGTGTGTGTGTGTGTGTGTGTGTGTGTGTGGGGATAGGAGCCATCAGTGTGCATGGCGCTTTATATAGGGTCAAAAGTCAAATTCCTGCCCCAGGATACTTCTTATTGATATAAGGGGAACGACCAGGGATTGGATGGAGATAGGGGAAAACAGGGTAAGTGTATGCAACTTTTTCAGTTACATTGCCTTAGCGTAGTTATAGTACGGAATGGCAACTTAAGTGTGCCAATGCTCTGGTGACAGAGAGTTTGGAAAAGATGAGTTTTGAGATGGGTTTTGGTGAGTGAGGAAGCATTTTGCAGGTGTTCTGGGAAGCCATTCCAAGCATAAGGGGCCGCAGAGAGGATGGAGTTGGACTGTTTTTAAAAAAAAATCTAATGTGTATGGAAAAGAATTACTCTCCCCTCTTTAGCACTGTAGATCTACCTACTTGTATTACTGAATGTTATGACTCTTTCCATATCCATTGCACCTGCAAATAAACTCATTTTTTTCCTACGTTTAGGATGATACTCAGTCTGCACAAGATGCTTTGCCGCACAAGACTGTCATAAAGCTAAATATTCAGCCAAGGTAAATATTTTATATCTTAATATTTGAAAATACCTGTAAATATTTCATAAGCGGCGACTTCTGTTTTTTTTTACCTTGATGTGGCTCAGGGAGATGTCAGGTTGCTTGCTAAAATGACAAAATTGAAGTAGTATAATTGGGAAACAGATTTTGCAACCATAAAACGCTTTAAATATGGTCATGAAAATAGAGGAATCTGAGTACACAATGATACTCTTTGAATGAAGAAATGGTAAACTTGTGTAAAATTGGTTGAACAGTTTTTAGTTCTAGAATATGTTACACAAATGCTTGTGCAAGTCTTCTCCATAGAACTATTAGAGGTGATTTGCAAAAAAGGTGTTCACTCACCGTGCAATCCTGTGCATGACTACTCAGAAGTAAGCCTCATTGAGTTTAATGGGACTTACTCCCAGGTAAGTGTATAGGATTGCAGCCTGCCTTTTGCATTTTGATAGAGTATCTTCAAACTACAGTTGGGCCCCTGTATCCATGGAGGGATACGTTTCAGCCTGCCCCCGCCCCCCCGTGGATGCGTGAAAACTGCAGATAGGGGCAAATGCCAGATCCACAGTTCTCTGTGGCCCCCTGTGCATGCGTGACCCTCCTGGCTGTTACCTTTTGATGTTTTAAAGTTGGTGTCTTGCTTAGAACAAATGCAAGACAATGCTAGAGAGGCTCAGCATGGTTAACAGGAAGCAGGGTTCCTGCTTCCTGTTAATCTTGCTGAGATTCTCTAGCATTTAGTCTCTGTCTACCTCCATGTGATAAGCAGCAGGAGGCTGCTTATCACGTTTGTTCTAAGCAAAACATCAACTTTAAAACATCAAAGGTAATGGCCTGGGGGTGTCGTGCACACAGGGGCGTGGGGGGGGATTCTGCATCTGCGGATAACAAACCATGGATGCCGATTCCGCAGCTACAGTATATACATTATAAGACAGTTTTTGTCTTACTTGCCTTTTGATAGTGTATTCTGAACATCCCTGGGCAAACATCAGGACCGCACCTCCTCTCAAATCTTATGCTCCACTTGAAAAGCTGCTGCAACAAGTAGACGTTGTTTGGAAGCAAAGGAAGTGGAGAAATAGATGACCGTAATTGGAATGTCTCTGTTGTGAAGCAGTCATGCAACCACGTTAGTAGGGTAAAGCAGCATTTGTCAATGATCATAAAAAAAAGCATTGACACTGCTGAAAGTGGACAGTTCCTTATCTAACAATTTCATGGATTTCTAGCAGAACATATGATATGCTTAAATATCTTGATCAACAGTACTTGTAGTCCCTAATCAGCTGCTGTAACTGCTTTTTATATAAAAAGTATATATCGGGGATCTTAACCTCCCCAGAGAATCGATAATTATGATAAATCATCCTAGTCTGGTTTTTAAGTTCCTTACAGTCTACTTCTAGTCAAGCTTTTGATAACTAGTTTTCAATGGTTTTCAGGAGATTTTTCTCTCTGGTTGATGCAATTAGTTTTGTGTAAACCATAGCTGATTTCAAGAAGAAACGCTTAAAGTCAAATTACTAATATTACCGATGTCCTAGTTACGTAGTACAGGATGTGACATTTTAATGTAAGAAAATATTCTGTAGGCATGTGATGTTTTGTTTTTTAACGAGATTGGCTTTTGGTGTAATCTTGAAACATAGCAATTGCTTGGTTGCCTGTAGCGACATGTACAACAACCTGGTACCTCTCTATTGGTGTCATAATGGACCACCAGTAATGGAGATAAGAGCCATATAAGAAATATCCACTGTATTCCCCTGTGTTCAGCAGAGTAGGGCTATAAAAACTATGTACATGACATGTGCACTTTAGGAACTGGAAGCAGGGAGAAAAGCTTTTGTGTGCACAACCTCAGTAGTATTGTTCATCGTACAGCACAGCAGTGCTATGGAGACCGTTCATGTCTCATTTCTAGGTGATAGAGGTTTGAAACGTGGCTCTGGTTTTGCTGTCCAGCTGGATCTGAGACTAGCACAATTGCTTGGTTCAGTTGGGAGGTTAGCCAGCGGCAGTAGTAACCGGGTGGGAGAAGGGACAAGGAGCTGCCTTGGTGTCGAATGCATGAACTATTCATGCTATATAATTGCAGGGGTCAGCAAAGAATGCAGGGATTTGTTTCTCATTCTGTTCAGTTTTCCAAGGTAGTTTTACATAGACATTTATGGTAGAATTTTAGAATTATGGATTCTGACCATAGTCTCTTTGTGGTTGTTTATCAAAGATAAAGGTACTTAGAAGTGCTTTCTTACAGAACTGTGTTGCTAAACACACCAAAAGCACAATCCTAACTAACTTTCTAGCTCTGGTGCAGCCGCAATGCAGCCCTGAGGTAAGAGAACAAATGTTCCCTCACCTTGAAGAGGCCTCCATGACTGTCCCTACACGGCATGCAGTGTGCGCCCTATTGGCACAGCTATACCGGCGCTGGAAAGTTGCTTAGGATTGCGCTGTAAATCTGTAAGCAACCTAGACGTAATGAACATTGAGAAGATATGAGTGTAATTACAAAGATAGGTAAACCTAGTTTTGAAACAGTTCGTATGACGCTATTTCCTTTGCATCTGTCCAAGCAAAGTACTACCGTATTTTCTGGCGTACAAGATGACTGGGCGTATAAGACAACCCCCAACTTTCCCAGTTAAAATATAGAGTTTGGGATAAACTCGCCGTATATCCCAAACTCTATCTTGGCCGTATCTTGGCGGGTGCTTTGCTCATAATAACTAATGGGCAGGGGGTAGTAGTAGTAGGAGTGCCTGCACTGTGCAGAGGAAACACTCATGTTGTTCGAGGTGGGGTGGAAAGCTAAGTTCTGCAGCTTTCCACCCCACCGTTACTCTCCTGCACGAGGCGCCCTGCCCCCTCGTCGTAGGAGCCCGTCAGCGGAGAGAAAGCAACGTGCAGGAGAGTTCCTGCGCGTTGCTTTCTCTCTGACGGGCTCCTACAACGAGGGGGCAGGGCGCCTCGTGCAGGAGAGTAACGGTGGGGTGGAAAGCTGCAGAACTTAGCTTTCCACCCCACCTCGAACAACGCCAGTGACTGAGGAAAAGAAGGGCCGGGGTTCAGCAGCGGGGCTAAGCTGAGGAGGCGGAGGAACCGGAGGCTTGCTCTCTCACACGCACATACACACCAGCAGCGTGCTCTGAATGTACCGTATTTTCTCACAAAAAGCGTCCCTGTTTCACGGCGAGATCCAACACACGCCGCCACACCTTTTCCAGCTCACCTGTGATCCGTCAAGCGCTCACCGCCTCGTGTCACCACACTAGTACCGGGGGGGGGGGGAGAGCAGCATCCACCCTATAAGACAACCCCCGACTTTTGAGAAGATTTTCCTGGCTTAAAAAGTTGTCTTGTACGCCGGAAAATACGGTAAAAAAATCCATGGTCTAATTATCTGTAGCGAATGAGAAACCTGTAGAAACCTGAGGCATCTGGTGGGGCCACTGTGTGATACAGGAAGCTGGACTAGATGGGCTTTTGGCCTGATCCAGCAGGGCTCTTCTTATGTTCGATGTAAGGCATTGGTTCTCTTATTACAATGCTTCTACCCTCAGAAAGCAATGATACATATGGAGAACGTGACAATATATTGGGCATTTTTAAATGATGGATGGATCGTATCCAATCATTAGATTCGAAGATTCCATAAAAACATTTTCAAGTTTGGGTTTAAAATTTTCTGTAGACGTTTTGACTGACCACTATGGAATTCAGAAGAGAGTAAAATCCTACTGGAAAAAGTGTGTGTGAACCACTTTTGACACTTCATAATTCTCAATCAGCGCAACAGTCTCTCAAGGTAGGGTAATTATACAGGTGTCGTGTCCCCCCCCTGTATCGGCGGATCTGGTAACCGTAGTTTCACTTATCCGCTCCTCCTCCCCCGCACCCATTACCTTTGTTTATTTTTGTAGCGCTGGTGCCAAGCAAGCGCATGTCTTCCTTTAACAAAACTCTATAAGCAGCATGCTAGCTTATAGCTTGGAAGCAGGTAAGCAGCCGGAATGCTAGAGACACTCCAAACGTTAACAGGAAACAGGAAGTAGAACTACTTCCTGTCAACATTTGGAGTCTCTAGCATTCAGGCTGCTTGCCTGCTTCCGAGCTATAAGCTAGCATGCTGCTTATAGAGTTTTGTTAAAGGAAGACATGCGCTTGCTTGGCACCAGCGCTATAAAATAAAGGTAATGAGTGGGGGGAGGGCACGGGGATAGGGTTTGCTCTTACCCATGGTTTCAAGTACCCGTAGTAAGAGTGGGAACCTATCCCTCACGGATACAGGGGGACGCCTGTATTGCCATATAAAAGATGGAGAATTGAGTTAGGGAATGAACAGCTTGTATATGGGTACTGTAGCCAGTGATGTATAGTAGTTAGGACATTGGATTGCCAAAACCTGTGCTCACATCCCTGCTCATCCTTGAAGCTTACTGGGGACCTTGGACCAGTCATTGTTTCTCAGTCCTACTTTGTAGGGTTGTTAGGATAAAATGTGCAATAGAGAACCATTGTACATAGCTCCTTAGAGGAATGGTGGGATAAAAGTATCGGAGCCAGTTCATTCATAGCTGAGCTGAGATGGGTACCAAAGGACTCAGTCTCAAATATCATACACTTGCCCTCTCTCTTGTGTTTACACCCCATTCATTTGGCATGACTCAAAGAACCCTGCGTTTAGTCACTTTCTGTTTCCCAGGAAGCATTTTTTTTCTGTTGAATTGAGCTGTAGATATTTTTCAGGCATACGTGTTCTCTTTTGCATTTTAACATTATTATATACAACTTCATTTAAAAAATAAATAAATAAAAGTTTACATAGCAAAAGGAGTAAGTAGATGGATCCTTGTCCCAAAAGGGCTCTTAAAAGAAGCACAAGGGAGACACTAGTAAACAGCCATGGGCAAAGATGCCATTCTGGGGCGACTGGGACTGCTGTTCTCACCTTGCTTAAATATTAAGAGGGTTTCCATTTGGAAGGTGCATCTCTGTCTAGTTGGCGGATATTTCCATAGGACGTGCTGGTGAAAGGTGTTATATAATAGGTGGGACAAGAGGGATCCTGCATGAGAATGTTGCAGTATGGACATTGGAGTAAGTCCCACTGGATTTCATGGGGCTTACTTCAGAGTAAACATGCCCTGGACCAGACCACAGTATTATGCTGCAGCATGTACTCACCATGTTTCCAGTCTTCCTGGCTGCTTTTTTCTTGCTCTAACCCCCCCCCCCTCCCCTGTCCAAGTGTCCTGTGCATTTCAGTGTTCCTCAAGATGAAAATAACATTTTTGTTCCTGTCTGCCTCCGCTCTGTTTCTGGGCAGGAAATGATTGTTCGAAGCACTGTGAAGCCTCTCTTGGAATCTATACTCTCTAACCCTTAGTCTTAAAGCAAAGCATTTTAGACTGTTTTCCCCTCTTTGTGGGGTTTGGTTTTTAATATTCCTAATTTCTGCAAACCTTCAGGGAATGCCCAGAAATCTCTATTTTTTGTGAATGGGACCATTTTACCTACATTCTCATTGACACTTAAGACCCGAGTTGCTATTATAAGGAGAGATATTTATCATTTCTGTCAATATGTGGATTTTGCCAATATTCTTCTTTTCAGATTCCAACTAAGAGATGTTGAGTAAAATCCTCTAATACTCCAATCACTATTCGTGATTTTCTCAGCAATTGTAATATAATTTGTGATGTAAAGAGTTTTTTCATGGCTTTAAGGTGCATCAATATTGGAGCATATCGGTTCCTTAGAACCAGAAATCTCAGCTGTAAAAATTGCCCTACTTTATTGTAGCTGTTATATTTTATAGATTTAGCTGGATAATTGGTCTAAACTGCAATGTCTAGTTCAGTATCCTGTCCCCCATAGTGACCAGACCAGGATGTTTCAAGAAATATTAATAGAACATTCCAGTAGTAACTTTTCTGCTCTGCTGTTTACATTTTAAGTTGGGGATCCCTAAAACATTGCTCTAGTTATTGGTTGTTCATATCATGTCTCACATAGATTTGATGAGTCTTCATTTGCACTACTGATGACATTGGGAGGCATATAGGTCAGGTGTGCATATTAGTTACATTATATATCATCTAAGTCCTGTATTGTGTAAACTGTTTTCATTCCTTTTCCCCAAGTATCACTTTTCTTCTTCATTTATGGTCTTCTTTTTGGTATGTTTTCAGTTCTGCCATATAGTGTTTGAGACAGCATGAACATACAGGCACATCTCAACATGGGGCCACTGTTGATTCATGTGAGGATGTTAATATGATTCACACTACTTAACACCATGCATATCTCCCCTTGAGGGTCAGAGGGCAGCTAGCTTTTCCTGCACAGTAGCTGCCTGTGGACAGCTGGGCAGTGTGATTTGTGCAACAACTCAGACAACTCCTGGAATCCACCCCAGGACCTTCACATCAGACCATTACACTTATTGAAAGCAAGAGAACATTCCTTAAGGATACAAATGATCACGTGTTCTTCTCCCAGTTCCATTCTATGCTATCACCTCAGCCCAAGGCTTCCATGTCTCTCAAAGAGTGTGGGAGTTGTCTGAGGAGGAATGTTTTTAGCATTTTAGTAGGCTGTTTCCTCTTCCCCCACCCCCATGACTGTTCCTCAACCTATTGACCAAGGAAACGGAGACCATCCAGTTCAAATCTACAGCCCAACCATCCTCTTCAAAGAAGACCACAAAAACTCATGGGATTTCTTTCTGCCTTTCCTGCATCTCCCCTCTACGTGTCATTGGTGCCCTTTGCAGCTTGCTTCAATGACATCCTTTCAAAGTTGTTAGAGTGGCTTTGCATAATAGTTTCTGCGACAGATGTTGCCAGCTTCCAAAAGCCATCATACAATATCCGATGACCTCAAAAATAGATGTACCAGTCTCTGTTCTGATCTCCAAGGCACTGCTCCTGTCAGAATGAAATGAGCTTCCCACTGACCAGTATGACAAAGGAGCTGAATGTCACCTCTGCAGGGGATTTGATGCATTAGACGGCCTTCAAGTTTTATCAGTTCCTGCCAGGACAGCATTGACATGGACCAGTGAAATTCTAGACAAAAATTGCTCCTCTCTGGAGGATGTCCTTTTCCAGAGCCTTCCTGGCAGATAGTTCTTTGGAACCACTACAACTGGAAGCCAGGTCCATGGTCTTCAATGTAGTCGCCAGAAAAGACCTCTGGTTGTGTAACTGGTGGGGGGAGGAGGGGCGCCATGTTTTATGGCTAGCAGCATTTCCTTCTCTAGTCTGAAACATTTTGGGAACCCTGTAGAAGTGGTCACAGACAGATGGACACTACCCAAGGAAGAACTCAAATGCTCAACCAAGCAGCCTTGGTCATTGTCTGACAGCAAGAAACTACCCAAGTTTGGGAAAAGGTGTAATGGAAAGAATTAGACTGGTCAGGGTCCTAACGTCAATTTGACTAGAGTCTTCTGTAGGCTTTTCCTTTGTTTCCTCATCTTAAGGATGCTGCAGAAACTCCACAAGCAACAAACAGTTGTGATTGTACTTGTACCAAGATGATGTCCCTGATTCTCAGATTTTTGAGCTTAATTCTTACTCCATAGGAACTTCTGCAGATCTTCATCTTCTGACTTGCGACCCCCTTGTACACAGAATGCAGGATTCATATTCATTTTAACATTTGCATCCCACTTTTCCTTCCGAGAAGAGGTCCAAAGCAACTTTAACAGTAAATGCAAAACGAATTCTCTTGGGGTTTAGTGTGTCTGTGGGATGGGTCACAGTCCATCAGTCAGGTGGGCCACACAAACAGGTACTTGAGCAAAATCATCTATATTTCTGATCTGAAATGGCATCAGGAGTGAATTATAGAGGATTTAAAAAATGTACATAATTTTCATTGTAAGTAAATTTTCAGGATTTGGTGAAATTACAGGACATGGTTGGATATGAGCAGGCTAAATTCAGAGTTTCATGATAAACGATTGAAATATCTAATAGTTGTCATTTGTAAGTGTTACAATATTGAAGTGTTTTAGCTTGGATATTTTGTATTTGAAAGAATGGTGAGGGGAAGGAGTGCATGAATAAAAGGCTGATTCTGAACTTGCTTGTATGCATAATCCTGGAAGTTGAGTATTTCCTGATGAGCACATGACAAACTTTTTTTGGGGGGGCGGGGGGGAGAGCACAAGGTTCCAGTCACACAACAAAGAGTAATGCACTACATATGCCAAGTACTCTCTTCTGTGAAGCACTTATTTAGATTTTGCTGCCACTTTCAATACCTTTCTTCCATTCTAAGGCACCATCAATTCTAAAGCAATTTCATTTGCTACCACCAGCAGGGAAAAAAAAAATTATCCAAGGATTTATGTGTAAATTGTACCCCCAAAATGCTACCTTCTTACTTATTACTGGGGCTTGTGGGGACTTTGGGAAGGCCTGCATGACCCTCTGCAGACCTCCCCAATCTTCAGTTCGGAAAAAACAGCTGTTTTGGCCATTTCTGGTTTTCGTGAAAATCGGAAGTGCCTGAAAATAGCCGTTTTTGCCGAACTGAAGATTAGGGAGGCCTGCACAGGGTCACGCAGGCCTCCCCGAAGCCCCCACCAGCCCCGGTAAGTAAGAAGGTGGCGTTTTGGGGGTGCAATGTGAACATCATCGATTCTAAGACGCACCCCCTTTTTTGAATTGGTAAATTTAGAAAAAACGTGCGTCTTAGAATCGAAGAAATACAGTAATAAATTCATTCCTTGCTTTGATGGATTTGAAGTTTTGTGCTGAATTCCGTTGAAAAAAGAACCAGTAATTTCCTTTAAGTTTACAAAAATGTGCTAATGCTGCTTTACTGTTTGTTCCCCCCCTCCCCCACTGGTGAGATTTTGGGTGTGAGGTTGCACATTACTGTAAGCTAAGTAATGTTGATCTTCTAAAATTCAGTAAACCAACTCAGTTTCCATCATCTGCTTAAAAGCAGGCATTTTCTTTTCATTGCACTTTACCTGTCTACTTTAAATTAGGTCTGAAGTTTTTTGGGGTGTGTGTGTGTTTTTAAAAAATGAAAACAATCTACATATTTGGCCTGCTGCATTTTCAAGACACTGCTTTATTGTTTGATGTTGCGTTAAGGGAACATACTGCTGTGCATGTTTGGGATAGTATGGTTGCAGTTTATGGCATAATGTTCTGGCATAATGTTCTGGCATATCTGTATGAATTCTGCATGAAAGTATCTGACTCTTGAGGTAAGTAATTTTTCCTCTTGGACAAGGGTAATACAGTACTTCACAGTTCTTATGCCTGAATGTTTCTCAAACAAACATTAGTGGATGGGGTGGTATTTTTTTGGAACATCTGTTACTTTTGCACGTAGATAATAAATACAGTGATTTGCATCAAATCTTTATAACCTTATCTGTCACCATTTTATGTGCACTGTTAATATCCCTGAGACTTGGTAAAGGGCAGTATTTTTTGCAAGTGTAAATCCTAATAGAATTCATCATCAATTTTAATGCACCCCCCAAAAAAGCTTAGGTTCTGGTCATGCAAAAGTTCTTCTTTTGGAATAGTTGATTGTGGCAGTGAGTCAGGCACAACTAAATAGCACTAGGAATAAATTGGCATTTTGGAGAGCACTTTAAATAATGATGGAGTAGGCCAAGCCTCTCTACTGATTCTGAGGTAAAATGTTCTGACTGGAAATTTTTTTCTTCAGGGTCTTTCTGGCTGATCGAAACACGAGAGCAATTTTAAATTTTTGAAGGAAGAACTCTATTCCAGCAGTAACCCCTGAGGCAGTGACACAAAGAAGTGCTCTGAATGGTGAGAGCAGCACAGCTGCCTACTGCCTCTGAAATAGAGGTAGTTCAGTTTCTCCAAGTTCTTGTCTTAAGTCCACTTTAATGGGACCTCTAGATGGCACCAAAACTTCCTTCAGTAAAGCTGCCTCCATGTTTGTTTTTTGTGGGTGGGTTATGCTCAGCAGTTGTCTTTCACAGGGTGGATGTTCTGTGCCACATAGTATGAGTAAAGTATAGTCCTTTTTGTGAGTGTGGTGTCTCAATTATTGTAGGTATCTATCTTGTTATAGGTGACAATGGAATTGATACGCTGCTTTAAAATAGTATGGCAGACTAATGTGATGTATTAATCACATCTGTAACCCACATACAACTGTTTTCTTGAAACCTAAAATTATCCACTGGATGCCACCCATCTATTAGTCTTGTGGGCGTGCTTTTCCATTTCCAACAAACACGCTGTGAACGAACTCATTCTTGACTAGTTTTATAGTCTCTCTTTGCTTATCAGACTCTTTTTTTTTTTTTTTTACCATTCTAGTTCACTGATTTCACCTTCCCTTAACTCTCCAAACAGTTTGGCTTTGCTATATCTACTTGATTTTTGGTACAGTACTTGATTTTTAAGGGGCTGTGGTGACTTAGTGGTTAAGACGCTGAACTGCAGACCGGAAGGTTGGTAGGACAGCAGTTTGAGACCTGAGTGCCACGTGACGGAGTGAGCTCCCGTCCCGTCTCAACTCCTGCCAACCTAGCAGTTCCAATACAAGAAATTGCAAGTAGATAAGTACCGCTGTGGTGGGAAGGGAATAGCGTTCTGTTAGTCATGACTTCCACATGACCACGGAAGTGTCTTCGGACAGCACTGGCTCTTCGGCCTTAGAAACAGAGTGAGCACCGTACCCTAGAGTCGGACACGACTGGCTTTTGAGCAAGAGATACCTTTGCCTTTACCTACTTGATTTTTGCCTATATCTACTTTAAACTCTTCTTCACTTACCCCTGTCCCTTCCAGTGTGCATTTGATTTCGGGTATGATACTGCTGTGCCTAACGTTTCCTGTTTCCCTGCATCTCTGTCTCATCTGACATTGCTTTAGCAGTCTCCCTTACTTGGGTGTTGTGCAGCTTCCTGATGCATGGACAGCATGCACATCTTCTGATTATAATGTCTATTTTGGATGAGATAGAAATGCAGCGGAAAAAGGAGTCCTTGTTTGTGCTTTTGGTTCTCTTTGCACCCATGTTTCACCTAAAGCCACTCGGTTGAAGGACAGTTTTTGAGAGGTACAGCTGGGTTATGATACGGCCTGAACATTTCTGTTGTGAAATGCTGCTGGAACTTAAAATTCATCCTATATATCTTAATACCAAGGATATGCATAGCCGCACACTGTCTGCATGGAGGGTGTCTCATTTCCTGCACAACAATATGTATAAAAGCAGTAGCATGTTAAAAAAAAAAAACTTGTCTATCACTTTTCATCCATAAAAAGTTTGATATTTATAGCTGGTGTAGGTTGTGTTAATTATGAATTGATAAAATGCAAGGAGATTTTCTCATAATAGGGACTGTTGCATTGCATCAGTGCAGAAAACTAAATAGAAAGCTAAAATGAATCCTTTTTCAAGAAGGTCGAGGCCTTTATGCTGGCCTTTTATGACCTTGATCCAGGTCTTCTAAGAGCGAAGCAATAGGCCTGCTGGGGAGTTCTAAGGGTGTGATGGAATGCTTGACTGTGTATATATCCAAATCGATCACTGTGATGATTTTATAACCGAGATTGGCTAGTATGTGTTGAATGTGCCAGTGAATATATGCTCCGCTTCACTAAGTAGTGTTAGGGAGTGGCTCAAAGCATCATGAGTATTTGAATATTTATCAATGCAAAGTTACATTTTCATAGTGTACTTAAGACTGATTTTGAAAGAGGATGAATTCTGTAGAAAAACGTAATGGAATGAAACGATAGTAGTTCTATATGGAACTAAGCCCCATTGAACACACTGGAACTTACTGTTGAATAAGCATTCATAGGATTGCTCTGCAAGTTCACTTGGATAATTGCATTTGCTTTTACTACCTGTTGCTATCACAAGTGCCTGTAATTTGGATAGACAGAAATACCTGCATGACCTATACAATTTAGAATGTTTTACTTGACCAAGTCTGTAGTAAAGAGCTTTAAAGGAAATTGTCGGCCCTGTGAGTCTGAGAATTGTATCCTAGGAACCCTGACTTCCCATTAAACTTCCCTAGGAACCCTTAAATCCCATTAATTTCAGTGGGATTTAAGATCAACACAGCTAGCTTCTCTCATTGGTTTCAGTGGTTCTTAGTCATGACTACCTTTTTTAGGATGCACCCTAAGTATGTTTCCTTAACATTAACTTGTTGTTTCTATAAATATAGATTATTAGTTTCTGAACAAATGCCATTTGAATATGTCTGCATTGATCAGTGACAATGTACAATTATTAATATAGTTTTGACAAAGGAATAATCCCAGTAAACTAGTGCTGCAGTGGGATAGTAGATGCTACAACAGAAGGTGTTAAGCTGTATTTCAAGCCTTTGGCAGTATACTCGCAGAAAAACTAGGTTTTTAAAAAAATATATATGTGGTAGATTTTAGGATATAGCTGTAGCCGATCATGCTATACTAATTTCTGGTAGTTTTAACCAAAGAAACTGACTCCATATAGGTGTATTTTCAAATCTGCTAGAATAGTTGGCTTTGTTTGCTACAGTAATTTTCAGTGTTGCCTATTAGTGATACAAAAGCATTTATCGTGATTTTTTCTTTTCCAATACAGGGGGGCTGTATTACAGGGATTATATAGGGATTGCAATACTGGGATTGTATTTTCCAATACAATCCGTATCCACGGATTCCTCAACCACGGTTTCAATTATCCACGGTTGAAGAATCCCCCCCGCACCCTCCACAGCCCCCTCCGCACTTACTTTTAGCAGAAACCTCCGTTCTTTTCTTCAAAAGTTCCGAGTTTCCATCTGTTTTAGGCCTGAGCAACTAGACTTAGGTGATAGCTAGAGTCTCAGCAAGGTTGCAGAGACTCTAGCTATTAACTAAGTCTAGTTGCTCATGCCTAAAACAGATGGAAACTCGGAACTTTTGAAGAGAAGAACGGAGGTTTCTGCTAAAAGTAAGTGCCTGGGGGGGGGCTTTGGAGGGCGCGGGGGGGTCGCGCTCGCCCCCGCACTTTTAACGGAGAAAGCTCCGTTTTTTTCTTCAAAAGCCTTTGCTGTAGGCCTTACCACCAACAAGTTTTCAGTGCTAGAAAGTCTCAGCAACCTCTCAGCAAGGTTACCGTGGTCCCCCTGTATATGCAGCAAAGTCGTTCACATTTTCCAAATTACAAATCCGATTAAAAAAAATTACATGTAACATTTTCAACTTCAATTACAAAATTACATTTATTCTGGTCTTCAGATATGTAACCCTATACAGTATATGAATATTGCTAGATAAATCCATATAAAATTGGTGAAGCTCGTTTGTTTACTTTTTCAAAAGCATATCTTATACAGTATATGATTAAGAATGCAACATAGTAAATATGTCTTCTGCTTATATTTGGAATGTGTTCTGTCGGCATGTCTCTGTTTTCTTGGAAACTTATTTTAGGTAAAATGGAAATATTTAAATCAAACTATGTTGTTTGTGTAAAGTTCTGGTAACATTTCTTGCAGGTACCTTTTGATTTATAACCCTACAGAACAAGAGCGCTCCTCAGTGGTTTCGGTCTATGTGAATACACCTAGAGTTAAAGTGCTATCTCCTTCTGGAAGACCAGTTGTGGTCCAGCTTAGTGCAGTGTGGGATGGAACTGCTAAAGAATCGCAAGAAGCATATCAGGCAAGCTATTTGCAATAATCTAGGAGCATGTATTGAGCCAGTGTTAATAATTTGTACATTTGTACATTGAAAGTTGTGGAATTCTTGGTAAATTCTCAGGTAAATTTACTTATCCGTTCTATACTGCTGCAACTTAGAATGTTCTAAACATACCAATTATGAATTCTCAAAATGTATTAATTCACATTTCAGTTTATAAAGGTATAAATACTATATTATGTACAGGGGGGGCCGCCGTATCTGCGGGGATACGTTCCAGCCCCCCCCCCCGTGGATACCTGAAACCGCGGAAAGGGGCGAACCCCCCCAGTTCTCAGAGGGCCGTGCCCCCCCGCGGGTCGGCACCCCCTCCCCGCACCCTCCACAGCCCCCCCCCCCGGCACTTACTTTTAGAGGAGAAACCTCCGTTCTTCTCTTCCAAAGTCCCGAGTGAACAGCTTCCTTTTAGGCCTGACTAACAAGACTTAGGTAATAGCTAGAGTCTCTGCAACCTTGCTGAGACTCTAGCTATCACCCAAGTCTTATTGGTCAGGCCTAAAAGGAAATTGTTCACTCGAACTTTTGAAGAAAAAAACAGAGGTTTCTGCTAAAAGTAAGTGCCGGGGGGGGGGGCTGTGGAGGGTGCGGGGGGGATTCCTCAACCGTGGATAACTGAAACCGCGGTTGAGGAATCCGTGGATACGGGGCCCCCTGTACTTGACTGACCCCCCCTCCCTTCACCATCTGATACTTTGCAGTTGAATGAAACCCTTTGGTTTTCTTTTAATCCAGCTTCTCATTCCAAAGTGACAAATTTTAATACAGTTTTTGTTTAATTTTTAATCATTTTGTTTGTGAAAATGGTGTCAGATGGGAATTCATAATTTTAGAGCAGAGAACTCTTTGAATTAGATACTTTGATTGAAAATATACAAGTTACAGTATGTCACATTCCCCTTTGGAAAAATAAATATTCCTTTTCAAATGCGTTTTACTGTCCAGTTCTGTAAAATTCTTTGGAGGTTTCTATCAATTTTTGGTGTTCCTGAAGAAACCAAAATAGGGGTTTTGTATTAAGCAAGCAGGCAACGTCCCATCTCCTAAATCCTAAATTTTTGTTTCGTCTCGCGTTTGGGTGATGGGTTGTAGCCTGCTTCCTGTGTCTCAAGATGCTCTGCCATGCTGCTTTTGTGCTCCCTACTGTTGCCCCCCCCCACTGGTTTTTATTGATATTATTGTTTTTATTGTTTTTAAATTATGTATTTAAACTTTCTGTATTTTAAACTGTTTTTAATTTTTGTTGTAAGCCGCCTTGGGCATTTGCCTCGGCATGGGATAAGGCGGGATATAAATTTTTTAAATAAATAATAAATAAATAAATAAATAAAGGTGAAATCAACACATGTGAAGACACTTTTGTGTGTTTCATGCATGTTGGTGGTATACAGTTGATATGTCATATGAAACGGACATAAATTATTGTGATTAGTTTAGCATTCTTCTATATACATGCTTCAGAGTACACACAAACATTAATTAAAAAGCTAGGATGGTTTATTCATCCAAAATATTTTTGTGTGATTCAGTGCTCCTCTTTTAGATAATTGATAAAAAGTTTTGACTAGATTGTTTGATCAACTCACTCACACGTTTAAATCTCCCATTTTTGAAGAAATACAAATAGAGAAAAATTGAGAGATGTCAGTATATTGGCATTTGTAACAAGACGCAACCTATTTGAAAGGCTAACTATTGTAGTTCATCCTTTTGTTTTAAATACATGGATGTAATAAAGTGAAAGATAGCTGATGATATTGGGGAATCTAGCTCTTGATGAACATTTATTTTCACATGTCTAGTCACAGCAGACATGGGGCAGAATGTTGGCTTTGATTAGAAAATACTGTAGTTTCTAGCGGTGTGTGAGTTTAGGCATTCAAATAACGTAAGTAGTCCTTTGAGAGCCAGATAATTTTGTTTTGTACTTAGCAGTCTCTTTTTGGCATTGGAAAGATCATTTTTCATTTCCTCTTCCTGCAGGTCTCCTTCTTGGCTCATGTACCGCCTTTGGGTTTTGGAGTTTACCAGCTTCTGGAAGGACTGAGTTCAGAAACTGTACTGGCGGACTATAATCTCTATCATGATAAAGCTAAAGTAGTCAAGTCTTATAAAACTTTCAATGTAAAAGAGATACAGAATGCTTTGGATGAGATCATGCTAGAGAACTCGTACATGAAAGTCTGGTTTTCTGGCAATTCTGGGCTTGTTGAGGTATGTCTGTTTCATGATTTGAAAAATATTTTGATTCTGGAAAAAATAGAAAGTATCAGTCTGATTAATTTTTTTCCCCACCTTTAGAAAATAAATACAAAAGACGATAATAAAAATCATCGTGTAAAGTTGAGTTTTGTTTGGTATGGAACTACAAGCAACAGAGATAAGAGTGGAGCTTACCTCTTCTTACCAGATGGAGAGGCCAAGGTAACATTATTACATTTATGATACTTACATTTTGGAAGAGACAAAAGCATGGTGGATATATAGAGGACAACAGAACTGAGGCTTCCACTTTCTCTCGGAGAATGTATAGACAGTGACCTCTGTCTTGAAGAAATAATGTACCGGGGGGGGGGGGAGAGATTCACTTATCCACAGATAGCAAGAGCCCCCACACGCCACGAGCGCTGAAGCCGGCTGGGTGCTAGAGAGGCTCAGCTGAAGAACAGGAAGCAGGAACTGGAACTGCTTCCTGTTCTTAGACTGAGCCATTCTAGCACTCACCCGGCTTCAGTGCTATAAACAGCATGCTACTGCTTATAGCATTTGTTTAAAGGACGATAGACCATCTTCTAAGGTAAAATGGCTGGTGGGAGCGTGTGAGGGGCCACGGAGGGGACGTTGGCCCCTATCCACGGTTCTTCGGTATCCGGGGGGGGGGTTGGAACGGATCCTCCGTGGATACTGGGATACCCCTGTAGCTGATTCCTTGCTACAACTGACAGCCATGGGAGAACTCCCAGAAGTGTTACCATTGTCCAGGGAGAGCACTCATTTCTGAGCCTGGTTGCCTATAGTGGGTAATGTGGTTCTCTAAAACAGTGGTCATCAACCTTTACCCAAAGGTAAAGGTCGCTGTAAGTCTCTGCAATTTGATGACGACGACACTTCCAGGATTGCGCCGCTGCTGGGAGGAATAAAAGTGGTTTTTCAACCCTACCTGAGGGTCTTGCCAGGGGGGGGGGTGTTCGCTCTTATCCTCCTGGTTTTAGAAGTGGGTTTTATCTGTGCCAGGTGCAAGGGAGTGGCGACTGGACACAGGTATCTTGTTGTCTTGTGTGCTCCCTGAGGCATCTGGTGGGGCCACTGTGTGACACAGGAAGCTGGACTAGATGGGCTTTTGGCCTGATCCAGCAAGGCTCTTCTTATGTTCTTATCCATGGTTTCAAGTATCCACGGAGGGGCCTGGAACATATCCCCAGCGGATATGGGGGCCCACCTGTACTCTTTTGCACAGTTGCAAGTTCTTGTTTTTTTTACTTAAAGTTATATTCTGCCTTTTGCTTTCCATGATAAGAGAACTAAGGAACCAGACGCCAGTATTCCAGAACTAACAATGCAGGACAACTTAAAATTGTTTTGTTTTTGGCAGGCCTTTAGTTAAGACTCTTGTGGAATATGAACAAAGGATATGTCCTAATCTCATGAGATACAGTGTTCCTTAGGATGGGCACCACAGTGGAGAAGAGCCCTATACAGGTTGCCACCAGCCATGCTTCTAATGGTGTTGGCATCTTCAGCAGGGCCTCCCTAGATGACCTCTGGGATATATAGGCAGACTCGGACCATAAGAACATATATAGTGAGATGTGGGAGAGGGATAGACAGGTGTAATCCTTTTTGAGGGTATAATGAAGTGTTGTCAATTTTAACTAGAGAAAAACTACCCCAGATATCAAACGTTTTGAAAACTATGTATGAGATTGAAAAATGTTTCATTTTTCTTGTGGTAAAACAAAGCAATCTGAAAAGATTAACCATATTTTTCATAAATTGAATATATTTATACTTGTAAGTTTATCAGATTCGGTATATAACAACTTATATAAAAGTATCAGTTACTCAGTTCCTTGAAACTTCATAAATACATTGGATTTCTAAACTGTATAACAAGCTATGCTAGAAAAACACTAATTACAAGCCTCAAGTATAAAATATTCATTAAAGCTTGGTTGGGGTTTGCCTTGTAGTGACCAAAATGTATACTTGCCCCTTGTTAATAGAACGGTTTACTGAAGCCTCTTGTTTCTGCACCAGTGGAATTGTTGTCCAGTATTTGTGTTTATTCCACATAACCAGATAAACAGGAAGTGTGACACACCTCCTCTCTCCACTCCTTTGGGTTTTATCTGAGGAGATGGTGTCCCTCCTTAAGCAAGAACATGAAAGGGATGGGATGTGCAAGTTACTCTCTCATCCTTCGTGCTGATCCTGTGAAATCTATTGCTCTTGGGTTCATGTGAGATGCGTAACTAGGCTTACTATAATCCCTGGAATCGAGGCGTGTTTTGGCCTAGAGCGGACCCGAGCTGCTCCCAGGAGTGCACCGTGGCTGCCCGATGCGATCGCATCATTGACCGGAAGCCACACACGCATTGGCCAGCCACGGTGCACTCTTGGGAGCGGCTCGGGTCCTCTCTAGGCCAAAGCATGCCTCGATTCCAGGGATTATAGTAAGCCTATGCATAACATGAGCTATGTACTAGTTTACCAATTTTAAAACTTGTGTAGTGCCATTGTCAAAAACAAGGCCAGAACTTGTGAGTACTGTACTTTCTTGCGCCTGTAAGAGCTGGGATGATCTGTTTGGGGCACAGTGCTCTAGTTTCATAGTTGCTATGATGGAGAGTGAGTAAATATTGAGAGTGCTACTTTTCCATGCTTTTTATCCTTTACCAACATTGCTGAGTTATTAGCAACAGAAAACAAACTGCAGAGACCTTGAGCTCTAGATATGCAAATTAATTATGTTCTAGCACTTGGTGACAGTATTTTCAGTACTATTTTTAGTACAAAGTCAGTGTGTTGGTTTGCAAAATGGGGAAAAAAATTCCTAATACACAGTACACACTTGTTCTGATTTTGTCTCTTTGCAGCCCTATGTTTTTTCTGACCCACCTGTCATCCGAGTTACACATGGGAGGATTTTTTCTGAAGTTACTACTTTTTTCAGCCATTTGACGCACACAGTACGACTTTATAAAGTTCAGGGTAAGAGAGCAGCAACAGCAAATATTGCTATAAAATTCCCTGTGTGTGTGTGTGTGTGTGTGTGTGTGTGTGTGAATGAATATCTTAGGTTCTGGATCTGAATCTGAAGGTTGGGTGGCAGTTCATGAAAATGTAGTTGAATGCTCTTCTTATAGTCCCAGCTTGGTAACTAAATTAGGGGAAACTCAATTATCTACCAAATCAACTCGTACCTCTTTTTAGAGCAGTATAATGTGTTATATGTGAATCTGTTTGTTGAAAAGCATTTAGAAAATGCAACCTATGCAGAAGCTAGATTTGTTAGCGGATACTAACTGCCATTAGCCTGTTACTCTAGTGTTAAATTTTCAGGTTTCCAGCCACAATTCAAAGTGCTGTTTTTGATGACTAAAGCCCTAAATGGCCTGGGTGTCTGAAGGACCCCCTTCTCCCATATGCCACTCCACCAGTCTGTTTGGTGAGCAGTTACCAGAGAGAAATGCTTCTCTGTGGTAGCACCCTAATTATGGAACTCTTCCTAGGCATGTTTGCATGATGCCTAAAATATGTTCATTCCACAAAGGCTTTTGAAATGGTTTTATCAGCTAAATTTGGGTCTTGGTTTTTCTGCTTGTTGCTTTTAACTGTCATTTATTTTTTTCTTGTTTGCACTTTAAAGCGTGTTATGTCATTAGCTGCTCTGAGACAGGTGGAATACAAATCCCTGAATACATGTATGATAAAATATAGCACTGATGATGACAAGCAAAGTCCATCCTATGTTTTCATATTTTAATAACTTTTTACTTTTTTCTTTTACTTTTTTTCTGCTGGTTCCATTTTTTTGTCTGCATTTTTAAACTACCTTAAGGTTTTTTAAGGCAGAATCTAAATTTCTGAAATAGTATAACACCAGAAACAGACTTCAGCCCAATCCTATCCAGCACCGGTGTAGCGTGGGCCCAGGCCCACACTGTATCCTGGGCTGGAGAGGAGTGGGCTGGGGGGTCTCAGAGTAAATTGTCCCCTTGCCCCGAGTAATGCCCCAGCTCCTGCTATGGCGCTGATTGGGTCAGCGCCACCTAATTTGGTGGTGCTGACCCAAGAAGCCCCATGTGGGGGATGGAAGCCTGGGAGTGTGGATAGGATATGACTTCTGATGAGGACGCTGATCCCGCCCCCCTCTCCACCCTCCCTCAGCGCCACTTGAAGCAGGACTTACCTGCTCCACAGTGCTGGCCTGGTGTCTTCTGGCGGTGCTGCCTACTCGCCAGGTGCCGCAAAGGTGCTTTACGGCACGTTTGCAACACCCTAGATTGGCGCTGAGGCTGCAGCACCGGTGAAGACTAGGATTGAGCCAGTAGTCTTGTTGTAGTTTGTGTTCAACCATGTCCAGTTGACAGTAAGTTGGAGGGTTTTTTTGTGAAAGGGGGGGAAGGTAGCAAGGTATAAGCTGGTACCATTTTTTAGTCTAACTGAATTTTTGAAGAAGACTTTAGATTTCATTTTGCCTCATAACATTCCATTCAATTTTAGTGAGAGTGGAAAATTATTATTATTTTTCCTGGAAACTTCTAGAAGCGCACTCTTAACGAAACACTTTGCTTCACAATAGCAGTGCATATTACACTTCAGAATGTCTCTGCTTCCGGAGGTGGGAGGAAAAAGAGTAGTAAATACAGGTCTTCCTGAACATTCCAGCTTGGATTTAGACTCTACATGGGACTGAAATGCATGATGCTTTTGAGAATTGGAGGAGAAAAAAGAAATGAGAGTACATTTATGCATATGTATATAAAATGACAGTTTCCAACTTCTGTCTCTTGGTCACGCTCCTGTTTTGCAAGTAGCCCGAACTTTTTGTAGCCCCAACTGAGCTGCAAAATTAGAGGATTTATACAGCACTTGATAGGCCGCTTGCCACTTAGACCAGTGTTGGAAAATTATATGTAGTGGAGGTCAATAGAGATTGTAGTCTTCCTTACTAATATGAAAACACAACAAAATATTTTTCATATTAAGGGCTAGAAGGCCAGTCTCTTGAAATATCCAATATTGTGGACATCAGAGGAGAATACAATCGCGAGATTGCAATGAGAATTTCATCTGACGTGGAGAGCCTTAACAGATTTTACTCTGATCTCAATGGCTACCAGGTAACTGTTGTATAAATTTTTTACATTGCGAGCAACTAACCTGCGTACTAGGTCTTAGGGTGGGTTGAACTGATAATCTGAGCCTTGGTCAAGAGAACCCAGGAAAGCTTGAAGGCTCTCTCTCTCTCCTCTAGTCTACACCATGCCCTGGAGAAGGAGATTGAAAGCTGTTGCTTAAACTAGCCACAACTGAGATTATTAGTTTTAACTGTGTTTTTTTTTTTTTTTTTCAAACTGGGATCAAACTTTGGCTTTAGTTCTTAGTTTGTGAATCACTGTTTCATATCATGACTTGTTCAGAAAGTCTGGCTAGAACAAACTGGTCTTGGACATCAGGAATGGAAAACTTGCTTCTGCCACACATGAAGGAGCACATGAAGCCTTGTGAACATCATACGGGATCAAAATTAAACCATGGTTCCGTCTAATGTCTGAATCGGGCCATTTGCTTTGCTTTTGTGAGCTTCTATAAAGAAGTATAACGTTCAGTTGCCATTGTTTTCAGATAGCAAAAGCTATTTTTATTTATCTTATTTAAATTATCAATGAAGTTCACTGAAGTCACATTTGATGATGTAGATTCAGCCTAGACAGACAATGGACAAATTGCCTCTTCAAGCAAATATTTACCCAATGACTACAATGGCTTATATCCAGGATAGCAGGATTCGCTTGACTCTTCATTCTGCTCAGTCTCTAGGAGTTGCCAGTTTAAAAAGTGGTAAGTATTTGTAGAAGTTTTTAAAGTCCGGCTATGTTTAAGATAAACCATATTGTCACTAAAAAACCCAAACCACACTACTGTGTTGCTCTTTCAAAGAGCCATACTTATATTCGCGGATCTGATACCCACAGATTTGCTTATCCATGGTTCCCCGCAGCCCCCTGCATGCCCGTTACCTACCTTTAACAGAACGTGTCTTTCTTTAACTATAAGCATGAAGATAGCATTCCCCCTTATCTGAGTTACACATGTTTGTCGTGTGTGACTCTTATTTGTCCCAGCTAATCACACCACAATTAGAACCTTAAAAACATTATGGGTCACTTTTTGTGTATATGTCAAGCTTTGTTTTGTGTATATGCAAGAAGTTAATGTTTACTAGACTCCATCTATATGAAGAATATCCTTTCCTTGTTGCAGCAGTATGATTTAGAAATTCAGTAAGGATGCATATTGGTGGAGCCAAAATAAGACTAATATTTGTTTTTAGGTCAATTAGAGGTCCTCATGGATCGGCGACTTATGCAGGATGACAATCGAGGCTTAGGACAAGGTGTCCACGATAACAAAATCACAGCTAATCTGTTCCGACTTCTGATGGAGAAAAGAACTGGAGTAGATATGGTAGGGATATATTTCACAGCATTTTCGCTGCATAGGTTTATCTTCTATAGAGTGAAAAGTCGTGTGGATGCATAGCTTGGCAAACTTTCACAGAGTTTGAAAGATGTGGGAGTCTACAGATCAAGTGGCATAAAATGTTCTACAAAAATGGTCACCCCAGTCTGTAGTGTGGTCACCAGTGGTTATATTGGGAGACCAGTGAACACTGAAGCGGTAGGAACTATATTTAACGATGGTGTTTAACACAAGGCTACAAAACCGTTCTACAAATGATTTTAAAAATATCTCAACCAGGTATGGGCAAAATATTGCAGTTGGCTCAGTCAGTGATACACACAGTGAAGCAATACAGAATCCAGGAAATTCACAAAAAGTATCTTAGTTTGTCTAGGAGGAAAGAGCATCATTTGCATTCATCCCGCATGGGCCAGCATTGTTGAGGGATACAAGAGCACTACAGAGCATGTGTAAGATGAGGACCATATTTCTTTGGCATGTGTATGTAGGCTCTCAGAAGATAGATAAGCACTCTATTCAAAACAATGATTTCATCAAGTGTTTATCAGGGGTTCTCAACTAGTGGTACTAGTACCCCATTGGTACTTCAGCCTATTGCTGGTGGTACTCGGACCACCGGACCCCTGCTTTGACGTGGCACTTTTGGTTGCTTGTTTTCACTCCCAAGAATAAGTGCCCTCCCACCTGCCCAGAGCCTCCTACTTCTGAAAACCCAGAAGTAACTGGCAATGATGTCATTGCCACTTACATCCGGTGGCATTGGGGTAGTACTCGACTGGGAAGGGGTTGAGAACCCCCGTTATATATAATTACTTCAGCTGGCATATGTACCATACTTGTGTTACCCATACAATGCTTAGTCCTAGGATCTCCAAATATGCATATGTGACAGAGGGAGATAATACAAATGATGCCCACACCGAAGCAAGAAACTGTATACTCTAAACATACTGTGATTTCTTCTAACTGGAGCATGTATCTCTGTAAGGAGGCATAATAAACCATGCGAAAACATTAGCGCAACATCCTTTGGGTTCCAACTGACTTTAAAGTATTGCTAGTATTTCTGTTCATATTTGTTCCTCAGGAATTGTAATATTGCTGAAAAAAGCAGAAAGCAGCTAGGGTAAGAGCGGGAGAAAGGTCAGCTAACATCTCTATTAGCAACCACACAGTTGAAACAGAAATGAATAATATTTTGACAATTGATCACAGGTATAATTGGTAAACATTTAATTTAAATTGCAGGATTGTGTGTCACTGCTAAGTGGATGCAAATGTGCTAGATGTACCAAATCTGCAAATAGTTTGCTCTTTGTTTTTTTAATAGAAAGAAAAGTCATCCGTCAGTTATCCTTCTCTCCTTAGTCACATTACGTCGTCTTTCATAAATCACCCCATGATTCCAATGATGACCTATGCAGACAGAAATATCCCATCACTATTGAATACCTTTTCTCCACTAACCTCATCCATGCCCTGCGATATGCATATGGTTAACCTAAGGACAATACAATCAATGGTAAGTTGAAATGAATACTACAAATGTGCTTATTCCTCACAATGCTACAGGTGGTTTGTGTATTTCCTGGAAAACACTTATAACATTTTTGGTATGTGTCTGCAGAGAAAACTGAGTGCTTTCTCAGCATCTTTAGTCCTAAACTCTTAATTGTTGCTCACTTGTCCCGCTTCCTTGAGTGGTAAGAAATTCTGGGACATAGTACTTGTCAGAGAAGAGACTCCTGGGCGAAGGCAGGTTGACTGAGGGGAGTTGTGCTTGGTGATTAGCATGCATGCGCACACCACTTCCTGCTCCCCACTTCCCCTTTACTGCACTAGCAGCTGAACAGGGGAAAACCTTGGTAGTTTATATCTGATGCCACCATCCCAGGCTACAGAGACCAGGCAGAGGGGGCCATCCAGGAAAAAGAAACCACTGAACTCCAGGGTTCTTATTAAAAAAACAAACAAACCCACAGTTGTGTCAACATGTTGTCATGTCTCTTTGCCTATATAGAATTACCCATAAACATGGACTAGGCAAAGGATCAAAAAGGAACTAGATTGTTAAAAATCCAAAAGAAAAACAGTTAAAGGGGTGGGTAGAAAAAGTGCAAGCAGGCTGATGGAAAATGCCTAAACTCAGCTGAATGATCACAAAGAAAAGGTTTGATTAAATGGATGCAGTAACCATTAAGGCCCAGCAGATAGAACTTGGATGCTACTCAAAAGCTCACAGACCACCACCAGCACACGTTCTGCTGCCTTAAACCCAGGGAAGTTGGCAGGCGGGCTTGAAGTAAAGTTAGCAGGCAAAGCAAAATAAATTCCCTGAATGCAGCTTGCTAGAAAATTACAGTCCCTCCAAGTGATTTACATTTGTCCAAGGAAACCTGTTCCCCTACACTTACTGGCAAGTAAAAGGGCGAGTGTACCAGCATTAGATCTCCATGGCAAAACTGGCCAGAACACAAACAGCATCCTGCATGCTTGGACTTAAAAATAAATTTGTCATCAAGTTGCCTGATTGGAGGAGCAGAGCCCACCTGACTTCTCCATCCCTTAATATAGACAGACAGGTTTGGCTGCCCAGTGGCAGATGCCTGCCAGTCGTGGAGGAGGGATAGCTATTCCAGAGATAGTCAACAATTTTGAGTCCAGAAAAACCATGTGCTTGCTGGTAATAGTTTGTCTGCAAACCGCTTTGTGAACTTTTTGTTGAAAAGCGGTATATAAATACTGTTGTTAATAATAATAATAGGCTCTTATCTGCAACTACCAAAGCAGAGAGTGATTAATGTCTCTAGAAGCCGCCATTTATGTACCAGCAACAATAAACCTATGTATCCATCTGGTTAGCAATGCATGATATAGGAATGATAAACAATAGCATGTTTAAAAAAACTCCCAAACTACAAAATGTTGAGATCTTGCATTATTATTAAAGTATTAGATTTAAGCCAGACAGAAGAACGAATACATTTCAGCCATCAATTAGAAGAAAACAGAGGGCCTTTCCACCCCCTCCCCCCATGCACATGTACACTGTTGTTATATCTGATATACCTATTCTCATCTGAGAATGATGGAATGTAAGTCATTCAAATAACATGACACTTTTTGCTATGCAAATTGACTTTGAAGACTTGTTGAAAAACCATGTATGACGAAATGGAGTCCTTTTTGTATTGTGACACCATATTTCTGTTCATAGCTGTAAATATACAAGTATTCCCACACAAAGGCTGGAGAGTTCACCTTCAAAATATGAATGTTTCTAAAAGCAAAAAGGCTACCCAAGAAGGCAGGGCATTGCTTTATGGGGAGCAGGTTGCCCTGCTGGTATTTGCCACTATTTTTGTTTTTTTGTAAAAGGGCTAGATCAGGGGTGGCCAACCTTTCAACATGAATAGTCCTGGACCTTTAATGATTATATAGGTGAGGGCATTTCAGCAGGTGCAGCTGCTTTAGCAGCACCATCAGCAATTACAGCTGCCAAGATTCTGTCTTCTACACAACTCTTAAGAACGCAAAGGCCCTAATGGTGGAAGGTTGGCCACCCCTGGGCTAGATGAATACTACAGCAGCAGAAAACATGGCCTCTGAAGACCTGTATCCAACAGTGTATTGAGTGCCTACTTGGCATTACAAATAAAAGATAGAAGAACTCCAAGCCCATTTCTTTCATTTCAAAATAATGGCTATATTTGCAGCACACACGTTCAGCCTTTTGAAGGTTGGGAGAGAAACTGCTAGCATGTCTTAATGGAGTTGCCCTTGAAGGCTGCTGAATCATGAAATGAAATTCCATACATTTATAAACTTGTGGAGAGAGGCCATTGTTCAGAGGTAGAGTTCCTGCTTTGCATTCAGGAGGTCCCAAGTTCAGTCCCTGGCAGGAGAGCAACACCCCAATCTGAACCCTGGGGAGCCACTGTCACCATCTTCCCTGTGTAATTTGTTCCAATTATTTGGGAGGATATTTTGATTGGTTTTCTGGCTTAGGCATATGAAGTAGTTGAACGTTTGTTCATTTCATTGAGATGAAATATTAGCTTATACCCTCTTTTGAGTAACATCTGAATTTTGAGATTCAGGTACTACATAAAACAAAATTCTCTAAAATTTAATATTGTAATTGCAATTACTATTAAGCGTGATTAACATGCAGACGTCAAGGCTCTTAAAACCCAAAGTGCGTGTGCGTAACTGAGGTCTGATATTGCAGTTACTAATTTACAACAGAACCCAATAATGTTGGGCTTGAAAAAACCTTTTTGAATTCTAGCAGCTTCTGCCTTCTTATAGGAAAGTGTTCTGTTGTAACAGAATTGTTGATGTACTTTAGAATTCAAAAGTTGTGTCCAGAGTTGCTGATTCCCCCCCCCCCAAAAAAAAAACTTTTCTCTTCTTTTCAGGAAAGTCCTGGGCCATCTGATGAAGCAGCCCTGATCATTCATAGGAAGGGGTTTGATTGTAGGTTCCCAAACACAGACCTGGGGCTCCTCTGCTCTACAACTCAGGGAAAGGTATTGTGCTGTATTTTAACATAGTGTGTAAGGTAACTGTGAAATTAGTTGGCAAGGATCCAAGAGCTACTTTAGACATGGCCAGTGGACAGTAGACTCTTCTTCCCCTCCGTTTAGTCAGCAGCCCCCCATGCTGCATTATAAATCTGTAACTGACATATGCTAAGTTTGCTAGCATCCTAGTTTCTGATCCTCTAGTTTTGATCATCACATCTTCATAGTCCTCTCTGCAACTATTGAATGAATATACATTTAATTTAGTGAAAGCTAAAATACTCAGGGTTCCTCCAAATCTTTGGAGCTCCTATTTTTAAACTTTGTCAGATTAGCATCTAGTTTCCATGTGCATCTTGTATTCAACAGAGGGTTCATTCACTTCCCTCTCTGTCCAGATCAGCTACCTTGATTTCAAGAGAATTGATTCCTGACAGCCAGGAACTCATTGCACCAAGGACTCCTCTGGAACTTATGCCCAACAGGCAGCTATTCCTATGGCATTCTATGCCTTACACTGGAAAGCACTCGCCTATCCTTTCCACCTTCATCACTAATTATTGTTTGGTTTTCTTTGCGGGGAGAGGGGTTATGTCTTGTTTACTTGGAAAGCTAAGTCTTATTTTGTATTTCATTTTAGGGAACTTAGTTTTGCCGAGGGGGCGATGTTAGTGCCCTGATCTCCTTGCCCTGCTGCTCAACTCTCAAAGATGCTTAATTTGCCTGTTTTGCTCCCCATTTCCCTTGATGTTTTGTTGCTGAAGCTTCCTTATGTTCACAAACTTTATACTTTGAGGAAACCCTTTCCATGTTAGCATATCTGCTGAGGGGCCCCTGTGTGCCTACCATTAAACATATGTGATGCAGAGGATTGTGGGGCATATCTAGGATGCATAGGGGGCTGACTGAACTGAAAGCTCTCTTCGAACATTACTTCATGTGTAGAAAAACCACATAGTGGGAAAGCACGGAGTGATGCTCATGGGAAAACTCTTGCTCTGGACAAACACCAGTGTGGTGTGTAGGACTTACTGAGGTGCTTCCCCCTTCACGCGCACAATTTTTCTGTATGTTGCTAATGCCTGAAGTGGACTTGACTATGTTGCAGAGTATATGAAGCACTTGTCTTGCAATTATACATTTTTGGGGGGGAAGATTCGTATTGGTGTGCAAGCTATCCACCTTTACCTGCTTTTTCATTGAGGAACCCCTGATGAGTTTGAGTAGCAATAGGTTTTCCCAATATACAGTTTGAAAACTTTGCTTTAGAAGACTTATTTAAGGGTGAAATTTTAAATTGGTGTCCAGTTCTACGTTTGAAATAATTACCTTGTCTTTTTGAATGTTCCAGCTAAAGGTGCACAGACTCTTCAACAAGTTCCACGTGGGAAGTCTTATACCTACATCTTTAACTTTGATGCATTCACCTCCAGATGCCAGAAACATGAGTGAGATCAGTATGAGTCCTATGGAGATAAATACTTACAGAATTCAGCTGAGATGAAACCTGCTTTTAGAACTCTGATACTAAAGAGAAATCTGCAGCTTTTGTCTTCTCAAAGATTGGTGTGCAATAAAAAGCACATTTTTGTTCCAGCTTCTGGATACTGTGACAATACATTCATTCTAGCAGTAAAAAGCCATGATGCAAGCAACTTTTCTCTAATAAATGCCAACATCAGTATCGGTAAATGCAACAGGTTTTTTTTTTTTGGGGGGGGGTATTACTTCTAATCAGCAAAGTGAATCTCAGGTTACATGTTAATGTATGGCTTCTGAATTTAGGATTTTCTGTTTGAAAGGGAGGGGATGTGGATTTCTTAAAAAAAAATTCTGATCCATAGGTGGGACTCGTGTTGAAATCCCAACTGCAGCTTGGAATTGAATGTGAACATGCTCTGGCGAAGCTATTGTCCAAATACTTGTAAAGACTTCTTTGAATAACAGAATTTCAATGTGTTCCACATGGAGTCTGGATTTATCCCACTCTAGGGGTAGAGTGAAATCCAAGACCCTTTGATAAGTGTGGAAATTTTTATCACGTTATCCTACCATCTTGAAGTACAGAACATACATTCTGGAATTTTAGATTAATCTTTCCTTGGAAAATGTTAAACTTGTTTTTTGTTACTTGACACATTGGGATATGTGCAATTACTCCATTATATAGAGTAAGGAAAGTCAAGTCTATAATTTCATGAATACAAGATTTTTTTACAGAACATTTGGATACTAATGCTCTCTGAAATGTTTTTTCTATTTCAATATTACCATATCAAAATAAATGTGCCTTATTTTTTTTATAAGTCTTGTTACTCTTTTGGTGTTCATCCAGTGCGTGTGTTTCTTTTGGTGGCAGCTTGGGAAGGGGACACACAGTTATAGTACACTCAACAATGTATCTTTTTTATTTTGCAATGACGACCACACTCTGATCTCCTGCACCAAATTTGTGCTGACGGTATTCTTAGTGCTCTGACTCTATGAATGTAATAAAATGATGTCCTGGAGCAAAACAATGAAAAAATAACAAACACTGTAAAATTCAGTTCCTATCAAATAATCTTCAGAATATACAGAAATGTGATGGTATGCAGGGCATAGTCTGTAAAAGATGTCATACAATTTGTATTGTAGCAAACAGTGCATTGAGAATCATGTGCCTATATTTTTAAAATGTCACTGTACAAACTCGCATCCATGCTTATGTGTTGCCAATATGTGTTACTGAGGAATAGCTTCTTCAGAAATACTTATTTTCACATTAAGTATTTTACACTGAGTTCTTGAAGCCATGTGGGTTTAAAAAATTCCACTTCTGTGAATAAAACTATTGTTTACAATTAAAACCAATTAAACTGCAGTTTGGTATGGTTCCAGTTCTTTTACCCTGACTCTTAAGCTTTACTTATATATACACACAAATTATTTCTTTTAGAACAAATAAATATTTTAGTAACTGGAAAATGCTTTTTATGTTCCTATGCTTTTGTACAGTATGAAACTGATCTGTGCCATGTTTTTTTCTAAGTGTAGCTATATTTCCAGTCTTAGACATGAAAATTATCTTTGTAACTTTCAAATTTGGGGAGCTCTCTTTGGAGCACATTACTTAGTTTCACCACTTCATTTTTTTGTATTAGCCCAGTTTCATGTGAATTGCTGAAAGATGGTTGGTAACATTGGGGGAGTATTTTAAAAAGCTGTAATGAATGATTTTATGCATATGTACAATTTTAGACCACTTTTCCTTTAGGTAAAATATTTAAATGCCAGCAGAAAGTTTCTATAACTACTTTTTTTAGTTTATAGTGTCTATAGGATGATAGGTCTTTATCCAAAATCTGTTTTCTGCAAAAAAAAAAATATATAATGGGATGCAATAACTGTAATGTTGAAATGTTCCGAAGGATCAATTTCATTTGTCACGACTGCAGCCCAATCCTAAACATTACAGGTCCCATTGAGTTTGATGAGACTTCACTCATTAGTCAGGAAACTTAGGATTGCAGCCTATTTTTAATCATTTTTTTACAAATGTCAGCAGCTGTACAATCGTGCCTGAATGTTCTCTAACCAGCAGGTTTCTGCTCTTTCTAATTTTTTTTGCAAAAATTAAAAAATGCTTTTTGAAGTAATGGTAACTTTAAGATAAGTCTGGGCCAAATTCTTCAGCTGTCAAATTCACACTTTCCCCCTCAGTAAGGAGTTCAAGATGTTTGTTTGGATTTTTTCCTCATATTTCCTATGGATGCCTTTTCGGTAGTACTTATATTCCTTCTCAGTATTTTAGTGGTCATTTTTGAATTCCTATGCATGGTTTTAAGACCAATTTCGTCATGTATTTTAACAGATTGTTTTAATGAACATTCTCAGTAAGAAGAGGTTTGTGCTGTACAATAAATGATTTAAATTGTTCTATCTGCTCTTCCTCGCAAAGGTGAAGCAAAATTCATCCTTCAGGTGCTTAAGGATTCCTAACATTCCTTTAATTTTTGTTTCATTTGTTTATAATGTCTCTTAAAACCAGCTGATATAATCTCATATTTTTTCTGAGAAGATTTTATACCTCTGTGGGGGGGGGGGGGGAAGAAATGTAATATAAACTCACTAATAAAAATCCTATGATGCTATATCTGTGTTATGCTGCATTGATCACCATTTTAGATGCAACGGTGTAACTTTAACTTTTTCTTAAGAAAAGCCTTGCAAATAAATGATAACCTATTCATCATGTAATGGTTAGGTTTATCAATCTAGTTGTAACCTTAAAAAAATAATAGGTGGGGAAATAGCTTTTCAGTAACATATATTGCTTTGTATTTTGAAACCTGTATTGACTAAATAGCTTGAAATTTCTGAAATCTCTACTAGCTTCTCTTTTAGGCTATTTCCTTTGAAGAATATTCTCTTACAACATTTTACGGCTATAGTCTTCAAACCAAGTCCTCTTGGAGAAACCTTACTTTTTCCAGAAAATTGCAGCTTTTAAAATTCCAGTGGCTGGAGAGGCCCTTTTAATGTGTCGGGATTCCAAAATGTGATCTAGGTTCAAAGGTTTCCCTATTGCCAAGACAGCCAGTTGTGTGGGCCGTCCCTTCTCTCTGACATTCATCATGTAATGGTTAGGTTTATCAATCTAGTTGTAACCTTGAATGTCATTGAATGAAAGGCTGTGATGTCCGAGAGAACAGTGCTAGAGCAGGGGTTCTCAATTCCCAGCCGAGCGCCACTCTCCTGCTACATACCACTGGAAATGACTGACTATGACATCATCACCAGTTACTTCTGGGTTTTCAGGTTTTCGGAGGCCAGAAAACTCAGGTAGGAGGCTCTGGGCCAGGTGGGAGGGCCCTTCTCAGCATTCCCAAGAGGCTTGGCCAAAGGCAGGAGCCTCACAGGAGCAAAAACGTGCCTCCAAAAGTGCCATATCGGAGCAGGTTTCCAGTGGTCCAAGTACCACCAACAGTCGGCCAAAGTACCACTGGTTGAGAACCCCTGTGCTAGAGGCATGATCTTTGGGCTAGTGTTTGCTTTGCAAGATATTCTCTGACATTGGTGAGCTGAAATACCTGATGAGATTTCATTAGCTTTACGTTTGTCTTGATGAAAGTGAAAGCATAAGAAAGGTGCTGTAATCTGACAAACATTTACATTTTAACTAGGTTCCAAACTTTTTTTAAAAAAAATGTAGGCTTGGTGTGTGTTGAACTGTTCAGCAGGAAAAAAATCTATTGAAAAACACTATGTGAGCAGTTAAAAAAAAGTTTATCCCGCCGTTACAACAAAGTCTAGTGCTTTGGTTTTGTAGATTTCAACAGTTTGAGATCGGTTGACTATAGGCAGGGCAAACCAGCCAGAAGTGAGGACAGAGGGTGTACTGCATGATGTTCTCTTCTCTGTCTTTACAGTATGTGACACATTTGGTTGCTGTTAAATATTTCAGCCAAAATGTTCTCAAAGTGGTTCCTTACATGGCAAAGGACTCCTTGTCCCAGAAGGATAGCCTGGCACACATTCACTGGGATGATTGGAGCAAGTTGCGCACTCCTGCTAAATAAATAAGAGCCACCACTTCAAAAGTTGTGTCTTTGGTTAGCAGCAGTAGTAGCCACTAGCCTTGTGGCACATTGGACTTGGTTAATCTGGAGTGAAAAGGGGTTAAACCATTTATTGATTTTGCTATGTAAGCTGCTTTGTGAACTACTCTTGTTGAAAAAAAGTAAAGTATATAAATATTCTTAATAGTATGCCCCAAGATTCCTTTAATGACAGTGTTTGTGTGTGTGTTTCTTTAAAACCATTGTCTCATCAATGCATTAACCATTTTTTGGAGGGGAAAAAATCCAGTGCAGTTGCTAGTCTAGCATGTTCATGGATTTTATTTTTGCAGAATGTCAAGTCTAGAGAGACTTTATTTATGGAGCATTTTAGAGCAGGGAAAATGTTTAAACAAATTTCAGTACTGTCCCACGGTAAGCCATTTCACCCACCCACCAGCACACAAGTGACAGAACCATTCATATCTGATGGCAGTTGCCATGGCGATGGCTCTGGTCTCTCCTGTTCAGCATTTGTTCTTCTGGCTCTGCCTCGGCATATGATGCTTAGGCTTGTGCTTCCTGCTTCAAATTTTCTTACAAAAGGAGCAGATAAGATAACGCTTAATAGAAGATTAACAGCAAACATGATAAGGAAACATGTTGGATGGTAAATGTCTTCAAATAAAAGGGAGGCTGTGTACTCCGAATACGAAATACCTTGAAATCTAAGTTTCATGGATGACCAAGCTGCAGGAGTGTTAGCAGGATTTTGTGCATTTCTGCTGGTAAGATCCAGCATTTCAACCCGTTAGGCTCAACTCTGCCCTAGTTTACATAAGAAATAGATCATAAATTAGGATGACTATTAGAAAGAAGAGAGAGGGCGGGATTCCTCACTACATCCATCGAATCCTATTTAGGCATACGAAATATAGCTATGGTTCTCCCTCATTGCTCTCTGTACCAGTAGGCAAGCTCTTTAAAGGAAGATCTGGGTAGAAGCTGCCCTAGGTCTTAGGAGGCACCTGCCTCCTAGAACCAGTCTTTCTCCTGGCTCCACTTGAATTCTTGACCTGGTCATAGAAGCTCGTTACCTGATGAGGTACATTTTGGGTACATCTCCGACCTATGCCATCTATGTTAGACAAATTTAGGTACAGGAATATCCTAGAAGATCTGAAATCTGTAAAATATGATTTACCAACTGCCACACGACTTTGCCAATACCATACGGGGTGGTTTAATATTGAGGACACCGCTATGCTTCAACGGGAACTTGTTTTATAATGTGGTCATTGACGAGAGAGAGAGAGGTGTAATATAAGAAAAGCCTTGCTGGCATCCTTTTGTCTTAACTCTCCTGCAAGTCAATTTTAGTGGATGCCACCTAGTTCTGGTGTTTTGTGAGAGAAAATTCTATCACTCCATTCCATGCATAATTTGTCTCAGTCATGTTCCTCCTCAGGCGGCATCTTTTTAGACTCGAGAGCTCCCAAAGTGGTAGCCTTTCCTCATAAGGGAGGTGCCCCAGCCTATTAATCATTTTGGTGTCTCTCTTCTGCACCTTTTCCAGTTCTACTATATTGGGGGTAGCCAAATTTGCTTAATGTAGGAGCCATATAATGATAAACTTCAGAGGTTTGAGAGCTGCAATATTCAAGAAACATTTAAATCCTTAATATATTTACTCTCCATGAACACTTAAGTTATGTTTTAATCCAGTGGGCTCTGTTTACACCTGGTAAATAATTATAAAGCTTGAACATTTATTTACCTTTTATATTAATTGCAAAAAAGGAGCTCGGTCAACATTTCTGAGAGCTGCACATTATATGTCAAAGAGCCACATGTGGCTCAGTAGTCGCAGTTTGGCCATCCCTGAATTATATCCTTTTGGGGATGTGGCGAACAGAACTGGATACAATACTCCAGATTTGGTTTTACCATTGAATTGGAAAATGGCATAATATTGACCATTTTATTCTCAATCCCTCTCAATCTCCTGAGCATGGAATTGGCCTTCTTTGCAGTTTCCGCACACTAGGTCAAGCTGTCCACATCTACCTCAAGTCCTCTCCTGATCTGTCACACAGCTCAGAACCCATCAGTGTAAATGTGAAATTATTTCTTGCCCAAATGTGCATCACTTTCCTCTTACATTGAACAACAGCTGCTGCCCATTCCCCCAATTTGAAGACATCCTCCTGGAGCTCTTCACAATCAGTTCTAGCTTTCACCACCAGGAAAAGCTTAGTGTCATCCACAAACTTGGCCACTTTGCTGCTTATCTCCAACTCAGGTCATATATGAACAAACTGAAAAGCACTGATTCTTAGTGCACACTGCATTTCACCTCTCCCCATTGTGAAAATTGCCCATTGACACCCACTCACTGTTTCCTGGTCTTCAACCAGTTCCTAATCCATAAGTGGATCTGCCCTCTTATTCCCTGGCTATGAATTTTCTCAGGAACGTTTGGTGAGGGACTATGTCAAATGCCTTCTGAAAGTCCAAATATAACAATAGTTCACCCACATCCACATGCCTGAAGACATTTTCAAAGAACTGCAAAGGCTTCATGAGACCTTACCCTTATGGAAGCCATGCTGATTAATTCTTCCTCAGCAAAGTTTGTTCTATATGCTTCAAGATTTTATCCTTGATTAGGCTTTCCACAATCTCACCTAGAACATATGTTAGGCTGACTAGCCTGTAGTTTCCCTTCCTTTTTTTCTAGGTTAGTGCTCCATTAGCTGTTCTCCAGTCATCTGGCACGTTGGCCATTTTAAGGGACAAGTTGCATATTTTAGTCAGAAGATCAGTAATTTCACACGAGTTCCTTAAGAACTCTTGGGTGGATGCCATCTGATCTGGACCCAGTGAAATATAGATTTTCTCCACTGGCAGTACAAGTTTTGAAGTTTGACTTTGTTGTCTTAAGTTAAATTCTTCAAGCTCTAATATACTCTCACTGAAAAAAGTTGAAATTGGAAAGATTGTTCCAGAAATCCTGGATTTCTGTGAGCTTACAACTATCATGCTGGTCTAGGAAAATGGGATGAACAGGCCCCTCATTGCAGAATATGTGATATTAGTTAAGATGCAGTCTCTCTAGTGATGAGCCGGTTTGGGGCTGTATCACTTCAGACCACAAGAGGGGCTTGCATTAATGAATGCTCCTCCCTACAAGGAAAAAATCCACATAGAAAACTGGCTTGGCAAGGAGAGACACACTAGGAAAGTCTCACAGCGCAATCCTGTGTAACCTTGCACTGGTGTAACTGCACTTATGCCAGTGTAACTGCACTTAAACCGGTGCATCTGCAAGGTTACACAGGATTGCGCTGTCAGTCAAGTAGGGTTGCCAATGTGCCCAAAATAAGCCGGTTTTTCCAGCTTTTTCTGTTCTTTTTGGACAAACTGGCAGCCAAGGTTAATCTTGGGCCATTTTGGGGTTGCTCTTAGGTGCCACCCTCCTACTAGATTCTTCCCCCCCCCTTCCCAGTTTGTCACGGGCTGGAAGACATGTAATATCAGATCTTAATTCAGAAATCTCAGTGTGTAAGGGATGCACCCAACCTGACAACCTTACCGATGAGTCAGTTTTCTATATGCAGGTAACTTTTGATATCAAGGAACATTCAATCATGTGAGTATTCACCCCCTCAGTCTGAAGTGATACGGCCCAGACACAGACAGCCACAATGTGAATTGGGCCAAAATGACTATGCTTTGGATTACATTTGTCTGTCTGCCCCAAATAGTCCCGTTGTTCCAGATTGTTTTCTTTTTCTTCTCATGTGATGGTCAACCAAGGTTATTCTCAGGCCATTTAGAGGCCATTGTTGGGACCTGATCCTTTACCTCTGAACTCTATCCTAGTACCAGGTCTCTCCCCCCCTTTTTTTTCTTTCAATTGACAGCCTTGTGCAAACACCAGCACCCACACACCCCCAAGCAATTTTGGATTTGGATGCTTCTGAAATCTGGTCACCCTACTCTGAGTACTAAACAAAGTGTGTCCACAAACTTTTTGAGTTTACAAGTAATTACAACTTACTTATACAGTAAATGTGTTTTGGATTGGCTCCTCTATTCTTGCTTTAAAGAAAAGCAGAACAGCAGCCATAATGACTCCTAAAATGCCACCTCTTGATAAATGCGAGCCATAAGTGCCATTGCTTCCACGAAATGAGCTGTAACTTTTCCCCATCAGCAAAAGAGTGCAAGTTTCAGATTAGTTATGCATTAAACAATCAATTTAGGGAAACTAATTGGAAAAGGGAAGACCTTGAAGTAGAAGTCAATTTTTAAAAAGAAAGTGATTAGAATAGCTTTTCTTCTACATTTGTCATTCATTTTATCGTGAGTAGATAGGTAGCTGTTCATTACCCATACCAATAAAGAAAAAATCAGCGTACGAGTATTCTTAGGAAACATTGATAAGATCTTAGCTTTCTGTGTACAAATAAGAACCCAGCATTTGAATCAAAAATTTAGGCCAGGATTTTGTATCAAGTTGAAAAATCTCATAACATCTTTAGTCGACCACGGTACAGTATACAGATGTGTACAAATCTGGAAAAGGGAGGTGCCTATGGATTTACAGTTTCATGAATTCCATCACAATGCAACTATTTGCTTCCTAACCAACTTTTCCGTGCCAATGCAGCAGCCCTGAGGTAAGGGAACAAATGTGCCCTTACCTTGAGGAGGCCTCCGTGACTCCCCCCCCCCCCGCAGGATGCAATGCGGCCTATTGGCATGACTACACTGGCACTGGAAAGTTAGTTAGGATTAGGCTGTAAATTCATAGGAAAAGATGGCTACCTGCCAGCAAAAATTAATCTTAGCTGCTTGTCTGAATGCCAGATTCATGTACAAATAATTTAATAAAGTTCCCCCACACAGGATCAGCTTCTATATTTTGTTTTCCAGGGTAGCCATCATCCTTGTTAGATTCATCTTTGGTTTCAACCATAACATGCCCAAATATAGTTGTGAATACAATGGTACAGACTAAAAGAAAAATGTACTAATTATGAGTAACACCTACACTTGCTAACTAGACAAAGTCTTGGTGCTTCTTAAACAAAACAAGGATAGTGTCTTTCAGTTTAAATGTGCACACTTATTATCAGACAAGGTGGGTGATCCCTTGCCCAGGTGGCAGTTCCTGAGGTCTGTTTCACCTTATGGATATAAAACATTTGATGATCCACAGCTGTATGTAGAGTCTGGTTTGCAGCTGTCAGTTGATGGGGAAAGCTCTGTCTTGGGAATTTGATTTGTGGTGTCTCCCTTGTGTAGATTCCTATATTGTATGTCCCTCAGGGAACTTACCTAACATCTCATACATTGTATGTGCCATGCAGCTGGGATGGGACTGAACAATCTTCTGTGAATCTCTCTCAGACATGCTGCTTGTATAAAATGAGAGTAAATCCATATCATAGAACACATCCAGTATTTGCATTGTACTGCACAGGACTTTTTTTATTAAACATTTGTTCCTCTAAAAAAATCTCGTGTCTCCTCCTCGTCTATAATGGCAAATATGTAGATATTTTTGCAATGGAAGTAAACTGGATCATTGACCCAGATAGCAGAGCCTATGACATGACCAACAAAGCTCTATGTTCTGCATGAAGGCTAAAAGCTGATAGATTTATAGGAAGTACACCAAAATATTTCACAAGCAAGATATTTAAGGATAACACATACGGTATTTAAGGCCATTCATAATCAAGGCTACTTTTAGAGGCTGTGTTTAAAAGTTCTCACTAATAGCTCCATGGGCCTATGGTGGCATCCCCCAGGTTATGGTTGCTTGAAACAGTACTGCAGCTTTTTTGATGCCAGGCTATGCCTGCCCTATTTGCTTCAGATTTCAACAGAAATTGGTCGATACCAGTAGTTAGTATGTTGCTGTTCATTTGTACTGTTGAATGGGGTTTTCATTTTGCTTGTTCGTTGTCTGTATTAACAGGTGTTGTAAGCCACCCTGAGGGCTCTTTTAGTGGAAACTCCAATAAATCCACTTGGAATTCAGAGAAAGGAAAAGAAGCCATTTGCTGGCCCAAGTGGAATTGCTACCTTTTAAAAATTCTTAAGCTGCAATCCTTGGTCTACTTATAGTTCTCACTGAAATGAATGAGCTTCAGCATGCCTGAGTGCAGATTTGCAGCCTTTGGAATCAGGCCAAGTTTCCTACCACAGCCTGTCTTTTCAAGAAATAACCTCTGGCTGCCTCTCTCCCTCTGTGCGTGTCAGCATCTCTTTGCCCCCAAAGTACCAGTCCCCATGATGTAAAAAAATGACACAATATCTTAGCTGCGATGTCCAAAGTCTGGAGGTCTGTATGTAAAGTACTGTATGTATCATGTGATGCCAATAAAGGTCTATTTATTTATTTATTTAAAAAAATTATATCCCGCCTT
The DNA here is from genome assembly GCA_026170595.1 of Plestiodon gilberti rubricaudatus. Lineage (NCBI taxonomy): Eukaryota > Metazoa > Chordata > Lepidosauria > Squamata > Scincidae > Plestiodon > Plestiodon gilberti. The sequence goes on from JANXHW010000002.1 coordinate 49,040,449, forward strand.
ATCGTATGCCGAGGCAAATGCCCAAGGCGGCTTACAACAAAAATTTAAAAAAACATAGTTTAAAATACAGAAATAAGTTTAAAACAATACATACTTAATTTAAAAACAATGAAATCCACTGGGGAGGCAACAGTATGGAGCACAAAAGCAACATAGCAGAGCATCTTGAGACTCTGTAGCCAATAAGATGTAATGATGACACACATTTTGCTTTCTGTATTTTTCACCTACTATAAACGGACTGTGCAAGCTGAACTAGCTCTCTCCTGATTTGGACGCTATTCCCATTGAGAGCCATTGACACGTGTCACTGTAATAAAGTTCCTGTTCTTTCACACTGGTTATTGCAATTATTCAACGCGCAACAAAGGCTTGTGTTGCTTGTGTCCGCAGTGGGCTGGAGGGAAGCAGTGGTGACAAACACCTCAGGGTGAAGGGCACCCCAAATACTCCCCCCACCATCTACCACTGACACAAGTTGTGTCAGGCCACTTCATGCCTGGACTGGCCCTGCCTCCAGTTGATACAGATACATCTGCAAGGAGGTTGCTAGCCACATTCAAGGAGAAGGCATTCCATCTGGTAAGGGCCACCACAGAGAAGGCTCTCTTGAGTTATTCACTGAGCTTCTGAAACTGAGGGACTCTCTGAAATATCTTACAGAACAGATAGATTCACCAAGGAGAAGGTAAGCCCTCAAATACAAATCAAATATATGGTCCAGCATCTACAGTTGGATGAACGTTTCTAATGAATGGATGATATAGTGGTTTGGGAGTCGGACTTAGACCTGGAAGATCCAGGTTCAAATCCCTGCTCGGCCATGAAGCTTCCTGGGTGACCTTGGGCCAGTCACTATCTCTCAGCCCCACCTACCTCACAGGGTTGTTGTGAGGACAAAAGGAGGGGAGGAAATATGTACACCACTCTGAGCTCCTTGGAGGAAGGGTGGTATAAAAATGTGATAAATAAATAATGAACAAATCTTGGCATTGCAGGACTAAAGGCCTGAAAATCTATGTAACTGCAAGACAGTATGTTATGATATGCTGTAATACTAATAAAGTGGTGAGGACTTTTAAGTCTTTTTTTTTAACTTCCCAGAATAGGTGCCTCTTTGGGCACTTTTCTGAAGAAGGGAAGGGGAAAGTGCTGGATAATAATATAATCGGTATTATATTATAGTGCATTGTATAGTGCATAAGGGCTATATCATTCAAGGACGAAAACGAATGCTGAGAATAAACAAACCTATTGCATAGAAGAAGGAAAAAGAATCTTGGGAAACTGAAGTGATTCATATAAGATATTGATAAGCGAAAAAATTAAAGACTTGCTAAGCTGCAGAATTCCAAAGTGGGGGGGGGGCATTACCAAAAGGAGCATATGATCAACTTCTTCCCATAGATATCATCTCCTATGTACAGTAGGTAAGCAAGTTCCATTGGGTAGCCAGATATTTTGAAAAGGAAAGTATATGATTCTCCGTTAGTATTGGATGTAATTTTCATGTCTCTTTGTAGTCCATCGTTACTTGGATGGAAAAAGGAATTTGTCTGGATTTCTAGTTTTTAAAGAGCATGTGCACAGTGGCCTAGGAGTCATCTAGGAATTTCAGATTCTCATATACCATACTTCAGAGCTAGTTTCTACAACAACCTATTTCTTGTACTGCTTGTTTTTGATGAATATAAGTGCTCAGAACTAAAGTAAGTTTCACCCCACCTCCTTAAGAACAATTATCTCTGGCTCTCAAAGTCTGCTTTTTAGGTTCATATTATCTCTGATTCCACTATGTGAAATTGCTTGATTTTTAAAAATTGCTTGATTTTTATCTCTGATTCCACTATGTGAAATTGCTTGTTGGCTAGAACTAGGGAAATCTTACATGCAAAGTATGTGTTTTTCCATTCACCTTCTGCTTGTCCCTACACTATCCTATATGTTGTTAGGGAAAATTCTTAAGAAGGGCAATATAAACTGGATATATACATATAGATGCTCCTTTAATATAATCTCTGAAAGGGCATGGAGAAAAAAAAATTAAAACAACCAGGGTCAAAACATGTTACTTCCACATTCTTGCTACTGGGAACTTCTGAACAAGCCACATTTAGATGTCCAGGCTCTTGGAAAAGCTCAGTTCAATATGACTAGTGGATTGTGCCCAATGAATATCCTTATATAATATAAGTACTTTTTGCTCTAGAACACATAAGCAGCTCGATTTTAGTTTGCCTATAGCTTTCTAGTGCTTAATAGTTTTTTGCTTGAGTGCCCCATAATAATTTCTTCAAAATGCAGGCTTAACTGCTATGGTTAGCTGCATAGCCTGGGCAAATTAAATTAAGCCTCTGGCATATGATTTAAACTTTGTTTCAGCTAATTGAGCATCTAATGAGTGAGGATGAATATTAATGAAAGATGGTTGTCTACAAGACTGGCGTGGATTGCGCATTTGAAGCCACCCTTGAGATGCTGAGATGTTGCTGATTATAGTACTACTGTATATTATTATATATCTTTTCATTAACTGTTCAAAGAAATATTTTGGTTTGCTACTTCTGTTTGTTGGCCACACAGAACTTTCAGTATGCGGAAACATCCAGCATAACCTGTGGAGGAGCCATAGTGTTTAATCTAATGGCCCCTGAAGCAGACCTCTTCTTGCAAGAGAAGCACTCCCTACCATTCCATCCTGAAGTCCTTGAATTAAACTACTGCCACCATGAGAACCTTGAAGGGGAGAAGAGGTAGGAACAAGCGCTGATAAAAGGAAGATAGACCACAGCTCCATAGAGTGTTTGGTGCTTACCACATTCCCTCCAATGACATTTGATAGTCACATAGATAGTTAGTTACTAATAAATGCAACTGGCTTCCCAACAGATTCACAAACATCCAAAATCCTTGAAATGCCTTACTGATTTGTGTAGCTGCTGGGGAGCCCAAAGTGAAATGTTTGCCCAGTGAGCATTCACAAGAGTCATTCTTGTGCCTGAAAAACTAGCTAGACATTCTATTACTTCCCCCCTCCAGGGTGGTCTGGTAGCAAAGAATGATTTTTCAGAATAGCTTCTAGAAAATCCAAAGGTAACGTTTGGTGTCCCTAAAAGCTATTCTGAGAAATCATTCTTTGCTAACACTCAGATCACCCTGGAGTGGAAAGGAATACAATTTCTAGCTAGTTCCATTATTGTTGATGAAGTCATACTAGAGGCTCGAGGAGAGCCCGGGGGGACACTACACAATGAAATGTGTAAATAAAGCGGTAGAGATGTAAAAACTGTAATTACAAACTTGCAAGCCAGAAAACATGCTCAACAGCAGAACAGATCTTCCACAGCACAAAATAGCTTGTTGAAAATATATGTGGAACCTGCACTGCTGCTAACAGCCAGCAATGCAAGCATTACTTAATCATTACTTGAGTTAAGCCATTGATTTCAGGGAGTCTCTATGTTCTTTTAATCAACCTGCAGTTTTAATAAATGCATCACACTGCATTCTTGCCTCCTACACAATGGAATTTCCTGGGTAATAAAACAATAATAAAAATCAATGGATATATCAGATTTGTATCAAATAAACAGATCAATACCAAATTAAATATATTACATGTGGCTATATGTACTGGGAATGTGGCCAGTGACTAACAAAATATCTCATTTCCAAACCATAGATCATTGTTATCATTATGTCCTGCAGCAAATCCTCCAACTTTCACTAGGATTTAGGGTTGCCAGCCTATCAGGATTGACCAGGAATCTCTAGGAATCGGCATCAATCTCCAAGTGAGTACTGAAAGCAATCCTGGAGAGTTTAACAGGGTTTCTAGGCATTTCCAACATTATGCCATGTTGGGGGGAAAAAATCTCCAGGAATAGATTCAGTCAGAGCTGGCAATCCTGCTAGGACTCCTGCCTATGTAATGAAGAAAAGGCTATATCACTGGAGAAAAGATTTTAACAATTCATTTACATCAATTGATTATACAGACTAGATTCAGATCACTGGAGAGACCCAGCATAGTAATACTTCTACAGTATGATGAGGCACATCTCTCTGCATTATTATAAGCATATGTTCGTCTCCACTCTTAGATCCTGGCTCAGTGTTCAGGCTCCAACTGTGAGCAACTTCTGGCCGTATTTGAAGAATTGGTCTAAAATGGAGCTGAAGATTCTGCCAGATTTGCAGTAGAGTCAGACTTCATTCTAACAAAAAAGTGGGAGCCATTTCCCTGTGACATGACTAGCCTTACCATCCATCTCGGGAAAACCGGGATGTGTCCAGGTTTCCAGGATCATCCCGGCCACTGGCCCTGGTGACCCTGACAAAGATTTTTTTTGATCGCCAAAAAAAGGCCCAGAAAAAAGTGGCTCTTGCACATGTTTTTCAAAACAGAAGAAACGGGGGTCTTCTGGGCCTGGCTGGCTGCATCCCGGCCAGCCAGGACTCCTTGTGCACCTGCCTCGTGCAGGTGCATGAGGAGTCCTGGCCGGCCGGGATGCAGCCAACCAGGCCCAGAAGAGCTCCCGCTGGGATGAAGATGCTGAAGCAGCAGCAGGGGCAGGGGTGGGGGCCATCCATGAAATGGACAACAGCAGCAAAGGCAACAACAGTAAGAGAGCAGCACTTAATTTTTTTAAAAAATAGAAAAATGGGGGCAATAAATAAATAAAAATGGGGCAAAAAAGACAAAATAGGGGGGGTGAAAAATAATCTCAGCGCTAAAACAAACAAAATCAAACAGCAGCAAAAATAGCATCATAAAAACATATCAGCAAATGGAAAGTTAAAATATGCATCATCAGGGGTTCATGCCGAACAGTAAACCAATAAAGGATCCCAATAAAAACCATGAAGAGCACACTATAAATATACACAGCCTAACTAATACATATTAACAAACCTGCAAGCGAATGTAAAAATATCATCCACAAATAATTTAATGCAGCACCCATCAACAAAAATTCAACAGATCTTAAATCAACACAGTAAGAAGAGATAAGCAAGGAAGTGGGTTTTTTGAAGGCAATAAGTTCATTCATTCACAGCCCATCCTAACCTTTACACCCCCCGCTGATGCAGCAGTACCAAAATGGCAGCCGCTGCATCCTGTGCGGGGGGCGGGGCGGGGCGGGACCGGAAGGCTTCTGCAGGGAAAGGGGATATTTAATCCCCTTATCCCCGAGTAAGCCTCATGGCCCACAATGGGTCTCCTCAGACCTATGCTAGCAATTTTGTTAGCGTAAATCTGAGGAGAGAAAAGGGGTGGGGAGGCTGCAGGGAAGGGGCGTAGGATCTGGTGTGGGCCTTCCTTCCACGATAGATCCTTGTCCTCCCGCGGTCTCCCCACCCCCTTTTATGCACCCTCCCCGCCTTGTTATGCCCTCCCCCAACCTTCCCGCCAGCTTACCTTTCCTGGCGTGCATCCAGATGTCCTCCAGTGCAGCTGGGAAGGCAGAGCCCTTCCTACCTGTGTCCCCTACCTGTGTCAGCACACTGATCAGCACGCTGTCGCAGAGGCTTTTGTGACTGGTACTGACTGCTTTATGGCAGTCAGTGCAAGCATGGGTGGTGTGCCGCCATTGGGCGGTGTGCTTAGGATTGGGCCGACAGTCTCCTTCTCCAGTCCCTAGAACAGTTTGATCTCTCATCACCATCATCCCAAAATAAGGTTAGAAAGGGGTGCCTTAAACAAACCCCCAGTCCCACTGTTGTATCCTTATAGTTGCAGTCCCTCCCCTATTTGTTTTCCATAAGTTTGTCCATAGAGGGCCTTGAACGATGGGAGAGGGAAAGAGGATCAGGAGGGGGGGGGGAAAGGGAGGCAAAGCAGAGAAAGAGAGGGGGGGGGGAAAGGGAGGCAAAGCAGAGAAAGAGAGAAGAAAGGAGAAAAGACCTGTCCCATCCTGTTGCACCACAAAGCCTACAGAACTAGCTGCCATTTCACATCCTTCTCTGCCACACCCACCCCCTTTCCTTCAGTTTTCCCCTTTCCCCTCTTCCTTGAAGCACCAAAACCTAACTGCCTGGCTCTGTTTGTCTTACTCTCTCTCTAGAACCAAGCCGATCTGCTTATGAAGCACCACATCACCCTTTTCCACAGCTAAGATAAAGCGGGCATAAGGCTGAGATAAAGTCAATATCAAAGCCTTATAAATCAGAGGTCTGAAAGTGGGTAGAAAGATTATAAATAAAATAAATAAAGATCACTATAAAACTGAAATCACAATAAAGCTGAGATAAAAACCAAAAGTGCACAAAGCACTTGAGCATACCTGGCTCTTTTCTTTTACCTGCACCCTTCCTTCCTTCCTTCCTTCCTTTCTTTCTTTCTCTGCTGCCTGAGTATTCTGGTCATTGACCTAGAATTTTACTTGGCTGCATCAGCCTGGGCAATGCAACTCGACTCTTCAGATACCAACTCATTTCAGCAGATTGTGGTAAAATCTCCTGGCCATTGACCTCCCGCTAAACTGTCTCCCTCCTTCCTGCATGTAGGCCATTAACTATATGGCCTTTTACCCTCTATCCTTTCCTTTAGTGTTTAGTGTTGTCCTCTTCCTATTTTTCAATACAGACAGGTGAGAACCTGGAAAATTAGCCTCCAAGCTCTCTAGAACTGAGGTCTTTTAACTGATCCAGCAAGACCTCTGAGCTTACAAAGTTTGTCTGTATGGAACAAACCGCTTGTGCCTTTATCTGCTGGGGAATGAAAACAATCTCTGCTCCTTTATAGACAAAGAGGGCAGGATGCAGTGCACGCCCTGTGAGCATGGCTGCATCAGCGCTAGAAAGTTGGATAGGATTGGGAGCTCCCCTACTATGGGCAAATAGTGAGGCCCTTTAAGCCCCCTCCTGCTTCTCCCTGCTCTCTAATTTATTGCATGTGTCGAGCCAGCAACGTGCTCTTGCCCCTTGTTGCCCATGTTCTTTTCTTTGCGCCTCATACTCAGTGTTTCTCTCTCTCTCTCTCTCTCTCTCTCTCTCTCGCTTGGTCTAGAGCCCATTTCTTCCAAAAGACAACTGGGTAAGCTACCTAATAACCATAACACATTAGCATCTCTCCTCTCAGCATAATCTCTGACCTCCTTCTCTTCCCTCCTCCATCCTCCACTGAAACCAAGGACACTCACTCCTTCCTTCCTTCCTTCCTTCCTTCCTTCCTTCCTCTCTCTCTCTCTCTCTCCCCCCCCCCCTCTAAGTAACAAGTCTCTGTTATAATACAGTACCGGTAGTAGCTGTTTGGGTTGAAACACACACACAAGAGAGATTGATTGATTGATTGATTGATTGATTGATCTAAGCAGGATTGCTAGCATCTGTTTATTCATTTTGCTTCTCTTAATTTGCATCTGACTGTTATTTGCCTCTCTCACTGCATTTATTTGATTCTCCTATTATTCCCCTTAATAAATGTGTACATATTACGATTTGAATGCTTTACGACTCTCTCACTCTTTTGTCTTTCCCCCCTCTAAAATACCAATTCCCCCAAGTTCAATTTCCCCTAAGTAAAATACCCATTCCTGCTAAGATGACGAATGGTCAAAGATCCTTTAACATGCTTGTTTGGGGTATACAGGCCCCCCTTTCATGTAGGCCTCCTTTTGTCTCCCGTTCTATCCTCTTGCACCACAAAGCCTACAAAACTAGCCCAACATGTCCGTGAGCAGGTGTGATAACATCACCAATATCAACACCAGTCAACTATCCCTAAAAACGTCACCATGCTCATCCTGTTCTCTCACTGCAAGCCTGGCAGATACCAAAAAGGGATAGTCCTTGTTGATCCTCTAAGCAGTGGGCCCCAAAGCCAATCTTCTTTGGAAGCAACCCACTGCCCAAGGCAGGCCTTGAGAAAAATGCTCCCAGCCTTAGCCCAGGAATGGCTCCCATAGCAGCCCAGTGACTGGTCCTTCAAACAAGGCAGGTCTTCGTATTTAGGCTGCTACTGGAATTGTGACTTCCCTGCTCTCTCTTAGCTTCTCCTGTGACAGGGTAAGGGAACATGTGAGAGTGACAGGCAGAATGCTGGCTTTGGGGGGGGGGGTGAACCCTTTCAAGCCCCATCCCCTCCAGCCCCAACATGGAAAAATCAATCATCGTCAAAATTCAACTAGAAATAGCAGCTATGAAGAGGTGCAAGGAGCTGTATAGTCTCTGGTTTTGGCTTCAGCAGCAACAGCCCAATTATCCCGTTTGCTGTCTTCAGTTATGAGTAAAAGAAGCATTGGTGTTGGGTAGTTGCCCCAATGCCATGCACCATTGTTAATCCCAGCTCCAGTAACAGCAGTGAATTAAGCAACTTTAGTACAACTCTATCTTTAGACTGAACTTCTGCTCTCAGAAAAAGGTTGATCAATTTTATTGGGCTCTGATGTAGTTTCCTATCACAAACCCCTCATTTTTTGCATATAAATATGTATGTGACTCTTTAAGCACGGTAACATTTACCCAGTTAAAAATAGCTCATTTCTAGAAAATGAAGTGCTCTTTTGTCAATATTGCTGGGTGAACTCTTAACTCAGTGAATTGATGTAGGGGGGAAAAATGACAGCTTTGATCTATTATGCGAAGGTTATGTTGTTTATATGCTCTTCAGCCTTGGTTGTCATTTCAGTCCCTGAAAGTCCTGAATTTCTGCAGATGGAAGAGTATGAGAAACATTGGGTGATGTATGCCGCTTTATTGTTATTAGGGTGCAATCCTGTGTAACATGCGGCAGCCAGCCGAAATGGCCGGCTGCCACATCCTATCCATAAGAACATAAGAAAAGCCTTGCTGGATCAGGCCAAAGGCCCATCTAGTCCAGCTTCCTGTATCTCACAGTGGCCCCACCAGATCACTCAGAGCACACAGCCAACAAGATAACCTGTTTCCTGTTGTCACTCCCTTGCACCTGGCACAGAGAAGACCTACTTCTAAAGCCAGGAGGTTGCTTATGGCTTGTAACCTGTGATGGTCTTTTCCTCCATGAATCTATCCAAGCCCCCTTTAAAGGCATCTAGGCCAGGTGCCATCACCACATCCTGTGGCAAGGAGTTCCACAGATGAATTACACGCTGGGTGAAGAAATATTTTCTTTTGTCCGTTCTAACTCTCCCGCCACTCAATCCCATTCCCGGGCCGCCCTGGGGCCGCCCAGGAACACCTCAGGAGAAGAGGACGTTCGTCCCTTTCCCCGGGTGCAAGCCGACCGGGGCCCTATGGATCTCCTTGGATGTACGCCAGCTCTGGAGCTGGCATACATTTGAGCCAGGCCGAACTGGACCGAGAAAGGGCCTGGGATATCAGCAAAGAACGCCGCCAATATCCCCACCCTCTCCCCACTGAGTTTGCCCAATGGCCACCCTCCCTCGCTGCCTGGTCCACGCCGGTACGTGTCACCCCGCCCCCCTAACGACGCCTCTGAACTCAACACAGCATATTTCCCATGCTATGGATCATATACCCTATTCTCCTTGTGTGTATTGTTGGGTTTATTTTAATATTTCTTGAACCTTAGGGGGTTTAAATATGCAGAGTTTGCAAACGGAAGAAGACCTTATAGTTATTTAAGCAGTAGAGTTATCCCAGCACCCAGGCTAGCTAGCTATCATTACCATTGAAATGAGACACGGAGTCTGAGGCTTGTATAGTAAAAAGAAAAATAGTTTTACTTACAAGTCAGGATTCATAAGTTATATGCATCTAGTTGTGACTAGAGGTACTCTATACATTAGTGGTCAGTATGCCCCTACAGCTGGCACACCCATGTGGAGAAGATGGCTTCCAGGTGAGGAGCCTGGAGAAACACGTCCTCCCCCTTGTAGGCAGATGCGAAGAAGAGTGAGACCCATGTGGTCAGAGAAAGGATGTTGGGAAAGGTCAGGGTCACGCCCCTTCCAAGACAGACAGGAGGAGTCAGGTGAAGGTCCTTGCAGGTGACCAAAAAACACACACCACCCTCCCAGGTCCTAGCAGCCAAAATACTGCTTATCTTCAACATGTATTCCATGTGTGTAAACTCCCCCCCCCCCCACCGATGCAGCCATGCCACTGGAGCCTGCACTGAATCCTGTGGGGGGGGGAGCATGCTTGGAGGTCTCCTCCAGGTAAGGGAACATTTTTTCCTTTGCCCAGGATAAACCTCCACTGCTTGAATGGGTCTACTCAGACCTGTGCCAGCAATTTTGCTAGTGCAAGTCCTAGTGGACCTGGGAAAAGTGGATTGAGGCTAAGAAGGGGTAGGATATTGGTGGTGGTGCTGCCGCCGATATCACCCCCTTTCTTGGCCTCAACAATCATCTACCCCCACCCCAGTCTCTGCCCTGTTCCTCTCCCTCCCCACTCCTTTCTGTGTCCCCTGCCTCTGCCCCCCCCCCCATGCTGGTTGTTCCTGGCTCCGCTGATGTACAGCCATGGCCACTTGCCGCTTGTGGCAGTAGCCCAGCCGCACTCTATGGTGTGTCTCCCTTTGCAACAGCCATAAAGCACACTGCACTACTGGAACACGAGTTCTGGTGGCGCAGAGGTGCGATAGGATTGGGTCGTCAATCACTGAACTTTATTTTTATGTTTTTTGCCATTTAATATAATTTGTGTTTAAATATATTAGTTTCTATTTTTAAGCCCAGTGTACACTATTAGGCCTTGCTGATCAATGTTATTTCTGTATTGTCTATACACTGCTTCAATATATTTGCATTTTGTTCCCAGCCACAGTCCGATTACAAATTAGCATCACTGTAATCATAATTCTTAGCCTTTATAAAGCACTTCAGAATGTTTGAAATACTTTGTTCAGGTTGAGTATCCCTTATCCAGACTGCTTGGGACGGGAAGTTGTCTGCATTTCAGATTTGTCTGGATTTCAGAATATTTGCATAAATATAATAATGAGATATCTTGGGGATGGAACCCAAGTCTAAATACGAAATTCATTTATGTCTCATATACACCTTATACACATAGCTTGAAGGTAATTTTACACAATATGTTCAAATAATTTTGTGTCCCAGCATGCCTTGTGCTATGTCAACCAGGTGCTGGAAAGTTATAGCCCCAATAAAGTCTGGATTTCGGATGTCCAGATAAGGGATAACCAACCTGTATGCATATTGTCAGTATTCGTTATGCCAGCACTATATAAGTACAGTATTGTTATCCCATATCGCAGGGGGGGGGGGGCTGAGGCTTGGAGGGAGTGGTTTGCCTAAGGCAACCTAGTGAGAATTCATGGCCGAGGCAAGACTTGAACTGGGAACTTCCTGCTTGGCAGCTCAGTCTCTTACCGTAGGTACTATGCTATGCTCCTGATTGCAGCTTGATCTGATGAAAAGGAAAGACAAAGGGGGATGCCATTTTGAAGAGGTATGTGGTAGGTACAGGAACTGGTGTAGCGAAAACAGTAATGATGGCCTTCAGAAAAGAACATTACTGTGGTATAAAGCAGATCACTTAAACCTTAGGCAGTTTGTAATAAATTCTTTGAAGATTTGACGGAAGAACATCAGTGGGACACAGAAACATCAGTTCAAGTTACTTCTTTTCAGGCAGACGCTGAAGGTCAGAAAGAGGGCAGATGCTTAAAAGCAAGTTAAGAACAAATGTTTCCTTTTTTCACTCCACTGAATACATATTCTGAGTCTTCATAGCACATTTTGGGGGGGAAAAAAAGAGAAGAACAAAACCATGCTAATAGATGCTACATTCAAATTGCCCCCTCTCCCTTGAGAGAGCCTGAAAAACAGCATATGAAATTCTGTTCCAATTTAATATTTCATAAAACAATATTCCCTATGGCATTCGGCGTGTTCCCAATGTCTTTTTCTGTTCTCCTAAGAGTGAAGACAGTTAACTATTAGCCTGTACTCCCAGGACACACAGCTTTTTTTTTTTTTTTTTGGCTAGGTCTTAATTTTTGTTAATGGTAATTATGGATATAAATGTAGGGCACAATTTTTATCTCGTTGGTTGACTGCATTCCTAAAAATAAAACCTGTAATAGCACTAGCCATACCCTCAAAAATAAACCTCAGTGTCTGATTGCACATCTGATTAATTAGTATTTTCCAAGCATTTTGTGCAAATGCGAATGCTCACTCTGAATTATTAGGTCCTGTTACACTGAATTCATTTTTTCTTCGCTTTGTTTTAACATGTTTAAATAATCAATAGAAATATTTTTTTAAAAAACCCAAAGAAACTCATAGAACAATGGGAATCAAAAAAGATATCCCTTCCCATGTCAATTGCATTGAGATGGGCAGCCTAATCTTATCCCGCGCCAGCCCACAGCATACAGGGGGCCACCAATGGAGCGCACGCTACTTGCTGTGTGTGGAGGGGTGACGAGACGGCCTGGGAGAGGTAAGTAAAACTCTTTTTACTTACCTCCCCATAAGCTGTTTGGCTGCTAATGGGAGCACAATCCTGTGCAACTTTAGAGTGGCAGTCGGAGCAAGTGCTCCGCCACTCTAAGCCATCAAAAATGTGCCGTAAAGCACGTTCACAGCAGAGGCCGGCAGCCCTCACTCTGTCGCCAGATCGACCACAGCCGCCACCGGGGAAGGTAAGGCATCCGTTGGCGGGTGCAAGGGCGGGCTGGGTGGTGAGGGAGGGCGGCGGTTGGCTGAGCCGGCCCGGGAAGGGACGGGGATGGCAGCTGGCGCATCCCCGTCCTGTTCCCGGGCTGGCTCCGCCATTACACGGCCACCTCGGACTTGGAAATCCAAGGAGGCCCATTGGGGCCTCCCAGCGCTACACTGGGGGAAGGGAATGAATGTCCCCTTCCCCCGAGGAGACCTCCAGGCCGATCATGATCGTCCCGGAATGGGGATAGGATCCAGCGTGCGGCCCTAGGGCCACCCGTGAATCTTTACACTGGATTGCACTGTGAGTCTCCTTGGACCTACATCAGCTATTTAGCTGGCATAAATCTGTGTCTTTTTTACTTGCTGGGAAAAGGGGGATAGGATCTTTGTGTGCACCGTTGCAGCCAAGATGCTCCCCCTCCCACCCCTAGTGTGGCCCACTTCCTGCCCCAATCCTCTCCCGAACTACCTCCAAACTGCCCCCACCTTATCTGTTTCAGCACAGGCTGGGTGAACTGCTGGTGAGTGTGGGGCCTCCAGCTGTTTGCACTGGCGGTCCCGCAGAGCAATGCAGTGGCGTGACTTTTATTACTCCAGCCCGGGACTTATGGTGGCGGATCGTGAGATCCAATGCTTTAGGCCCTCAATAGGATTGGGCTGTAATTGTATCAAAGTATTGGTGCAAAAACTGAGCAGGAGTGGTGTCGGGGGTTGAGCACATCAGGCAATGAGGGCCTTTACAGGCTAGGCTTAACCCCTGTACTCTCCAGTACTGGTATGAATTATGATAGTATGCTGCGGACATCCCCCAGAGTCTCCTGTAGCAACGTTGCACCTTGAGGGGTGGTTCCCATTGGCTGGTGAGGAGAAGTAGTTGCCACCTGTCACCACTGGTAAATTGGGTGTGGGCCCAGTCCAGGGCTTTTTCCCATACCTCCAGCAACCTGGCACCAATATACATAGAACTTCCTCAAGGTTATTTGCCATTCACACATATCAGAATAGCACCAGATACTCGTTTCTATTTATTTGCTTTTCACAGGTATATACTGCCCTTCCTCCAAGGTGCTCATGGCAGCATACGTGGCTCCTCCCCCTCTTTTTATCCTCACAACAGCCCTGTATGATAGGTTAGGCTGAGACATAGTGATTGGCCCAAGGTCACCCAATAAGCATAATGACTGAACAGGGATTTTGAAGCTGGGTCTTCCTGATCCAAGTCCAACACACTAACCATGACTAGGCTTACCATATTTTTCAAACTTCAAACCGGGACACCCCCCCATACCCCCCCCGAGGTAATTAATTAATTAATTAATTAATGTGAAAGCAACGAAAAAGCAAGGCCAAAGAACCACAACCAATCGTAAACAAAAAAGCAATCCTAAACCGCGCAAACCAAGCCCAAAGTACCATCCACAACGAAAAAGCCACTCTAAAGCACAACGAAAAGCAATCCTAAACAGCTCAAACGAAGCCCAAAATACCATCCACAACGAAAAAGCCATTCTCAAGCACAACGAAAAAGCATAAAAAACACCATAAAACTCATAATAAAGCATAAATCCAAATAAGAAACCCTTGTAACGAATAAAATATAAAAGAAAGGGGGCGCGAAGCGCGGCCGAAATTTTTTAAATAAATAATCAATTTAAAATAATTAATTAATTAAGTAAAGGGGGCACGAAGCGCGTCTGAAATTTTTAAATAAATAATTAATATTTCTATTAAAAATATATAATTTAAAAATAAGCTTACCTGGTCGCTGCTGGTCACTGGTCCGTGGTCGCTGCTGCTGCTGCTGCTGGGGCCGCGGCAAGCAGGCTGGGGCCGCGGCAAGGCAAAGCAAGGCAAGAAGCAGGCTGTGCTTCTCCCGGTGCCGCTGGTCTCGCAGCGGCACCGGGAGAAGCACAGCCTGCTCGCCTGCATTGCGCAGGGTGAGAACACAAGGCAAGAAGCAGGCTGTGCTTCTCCCGGTGCCGCTGAAGCACAGCCTGCTTCTTGCCCGTGCTACAGGGCTCGCGCAACGCGGGCGATCAGGCTGTGCTTCTCCCGGTGCCGCTGGTCTCGCAGCGGCACCGGGAGAAGCACAGCCTGCTCGCCTGCGTTGCGCGAGCCCTGGAGCTCGCGCAACACGGGCAAAAAGCAGGCTGTGCTTCTCCCGGTGCCGCTGCAAGACCAGCGGCACCGGGAGAAGCACAGCCTGCTTCTTGCCTTGTGTTCTCCAGGGCTGCGCAACGCAGGCGAGCAGGCTGTGCTTCTCCCGGTGCCGCTGCGAGACCAGCGGCACCGGGAGAAGCACAGCCTGCTCACCTGCGTTGCGCAGGGAGAACACAAGGCAAGAAGCAGGCTGTGCTTCTCCCGGTGCCGCTGGTCTCGCAGCGGCACCGGGAGAAGCACAGCCTGCTCGCCCGCAACACGGGCAAGAAGCAGGCTGTGCTTCTCCCGGTGCCGCTGGTCTCGCAGCGTTGCGCGAGCCCTGGAGCTCGCGCAACACGGGCAAAAAGCAGGCTGTGCTTCTCCCGGTGCCGCTGCGAGACCAGCGGCACGGAGAGAAGCACAGCCTGCTTGCCCGCGTTGTTCGAGCCTGCTAGAGGCTCGCGCTGGCCGGGCAAGCAGGCTGTGCTTCTCCGGTCTCCCAGCGGCACCGCATGGAGCCGCTGGGAGACCGGAGAAGCACAGCCTGCTTGCCCGGCCAGCGCAAGCCTCCAGCAGGCTCGCGCAACGCGGGCAAGCACTGTGCTTCTCCCGGTAGCGCTGACGACCGGGAGAAGCACCCGCTCGCCGCGCCGCCATCTTTTTTTTTTTTAAAAAAAATTCAAACTTCCCGGGCAGCATCTTGGGTCACGAAATCTCGCGTGATCCAATCACGCGAGATTTCGTGACCCAAGATGCTGCCCGGTAAGTTTGAAATTAAAAAAAAAGATGGCGGCGCCCATTCGTCCCCCGGGACCCGACCGGGAATCGGGTCCGATTTCCGGGACTGTCCCGGCGAAACCGGGACGAATGGTAAGCCTAACCATGACACCACACTGGATCTTAAATGAATTGATTAAAAAGTAAATCGATGCATTCTGATTTGACTGAACATCCAATTCCCTAAATATGATAGTAAAACTACCTGTAAGGACCGTTGTTGTTGTTGTTGTTAACAGTATTTATATACCACTTTTCAACAAAAAGTTCACAAAGCGGTTTACAGACAAAATCACATGATTAAATGGCTCCCTGTCCCAAAAGGGCTCACAATCTAAACCGTTGTGCTAATATCAGTCCAGAAATATGCATGGAGAATTCACTGTACCGATATGAGATGCTCAGAAGACATTCTGCAATAATATCTCCATCAATATCTACTGCCAGCTGCATATGGCCGTGATATAAAGAAAATGAGCAAACTAGATAAGTGCAAACATATCTAGTGAGCTGTATTGCTATGGAGGCCTGTCTAAACCCAAGAAAATGATTTGATTCAAGGCCCTGCACATTGGAGAAAGAAGTAAGACTTCTCTGTGTCAAATATCAAAATTGATTTTTTTTTGTTTGCAGTGAAATGTTAGCCCTTATTGTCTAGGTAAGCTTTTAAAAAGATGTCTGAGGAATAGGTTAAAAAGGTTAAAAGGAGAGCTCTGAAGACAATGATCTATCTCCAGTCACCAGAGACTTCATGGCAGCCAAGAATGAAAGCAAAATGCAGGGCTTTCCGCCAAGTATTTAGGCAGAGAGGGAGCCTGAAGTGGCTTATCAGAGAAATTAGCCCATGATTAGAGCTTGGAAAGAAAGAGGAACTGGAATTTTGACTCATTTAAAGCTATCAGAATAAAATGTCTCAAGTCTCAAAGAAAGGCTCCTTATCCTTCCATTAAGTCAGCAGCAACTGCATTTGGAGACTACAGACCCAGCACTGCTAACAATCAATTGAGGCCTGTTACCGAAATAGCAGTTTTGCTTAATGGTTGAGTAAGAACTTGTACTTTCACATCAACATCCTGATTGCTCCTTTTCAGTTCGAGTTATTTTATAAAGCCAAGTCGCTCTGAATTGGGGGGGCGGGGGGACACCTTACAAAGAATAATCTGATCGTCATAGGACTTCAAATAAGAGTTAATTTCTTTTAAAATCCTATCTAGCTTTGGCCTAGTTTCTTGTTTGTGTTTTTTTTTTAATTGTGTTATTCATTGATTAAAGGCAAGGTAGTTAAATATGTAAGATCCTTTAGCACAGTGTTTCTCAAACTGTGGGTCGGGACCCACTTGGTGGGTTGCGACCTAATTTCTGGTGGGTCCCAGGTGATGGAAAGATCAGATAAGTACAGTAATTGCCACAAGCCCTAAGACTATTCAAAATTCAGATAGCTGCTAATTGCCCTGCAAACAGCTGAGCTCCTGCAGTTTGCAAGGAGCTGAGCTCCTGCAGTTTGCAAGCTTGTGTAAATATAGGGAGATAAATGTTTGAGCATCTCGTAAAGCTAGGTGGGTGGGTCCCAATAGAGTGTCATTTTAAAAAGTGGGTCCCAGTGCTAAAAAGTTTGAGAACCACTGCTTTAGTAGATTCTTAGAATAGACTTAAGAGCCCATTCATAAGAACATAAGAACATAAGAAGAGCCCTGCTGGATCAGGCCAAAAGCCCATCTAGTCCAGCTTCCTGTGTCACACAGTGGCCCCACCAGATGCCTCAGGGAGCACACGAGACAACAAGATACCTGTGTCCAGTCGCCACTCCCTTGCACCTGGCACAGAGAAAACCCACTTCTAAAACCAGGAGGTTGCTTATGGCTTGTAACCTGTGATGGTCTTTTCCTCCATGAATTTGTCCAAACCCCTTTTAAAGGCATCTAGGCCAGGTGCCATCACCACATCCTGTGGCAAGGAGTTCCACAGATGAATCACACGCTGGGTAAAGAAATATTTTCTTTTGTCTGTTCTAACTCTCCCTCCACTCAATTTTAGTGCGTGTCCCCTGGTTCTGGTGTTGTGCGAGAGGGAGAAGAATTTCCCTCTATCCACTCTCTCCATCCCATGCATAATTTTATAAGTCTCAATCATGTCCCCCCTCAGGCGCCTTTTTTCTAGGCTGAAAAGCCCCAGACGCTGTAGCCTTTCCTCGTAAGGGAGGTGCTCCAGCCCACTAATCATTCTGGTCGCTCTTTTCTGCACCTTTTCCAATTCAGCTATATCCTTTTTGAGGTATGGTGACCAGAACTGGACACAATACTCCAGATGTGGCCTTACCATCGATTTGTACAAAGGCATAATGATATTGGCCGTTTTATTCTCAATCCCCTTTTTAATGATCCCGAGCATGGAATTGGCCTTCTTCACAGCCGCCGCACACTGGGTCGACACTTTCATCGACCTGTCCACCAGGACCCCAAGATCTCTCTCTTGATCCGTCACAGACAACTCAGAACCCATTAGCGTATATGTGAAATTTTGGTTTCTTGCCCCAATGTGCATCACTTTGCACTTACTTACATTGAAGCGCATCTGCCATTTTGCTGCCCATTCTCCCAGTTTGGAGAGATCCTTCTGGAGCTCTTCACAATCCCTGCTGGTCTTTACCACCCGGAAAAGTTTAGTGTCATCCGCAAACTTGGCCACCTCACTGCCTATCCCCAAGTCCAGGTCATTTATGAATAAGTTGAAAAGCACCGGTCCCAAGACCGATCCTTGGGGCACACCGCTTTTCACCTCTCGCCATTGTGAAAATTGCCCATTGACTCCCACTCGCTGTTTCCTGGTCTTCAACCAGTTCCTAATCCACAAGAGGACCTGCCCTCTTATTCCCTGACTGTGGAGTTTTCTCAGGAGCCTTTCATGAGGGACCGTGTCAAACGCCTTCTGAAAATCCAGATATATAATATCCACGGGTTCGCTCGCATCCACATGCCTGTTGACCTTTTCAAAAAATTCTAACAGGTTTGTGAGGCAAGACTTCCCCTTGCAGAAGCCATGCTGACTCTCCCTCAGCAGAGCTTGTTCTTCTATGTATTTTAAGATTTTATCCTTAATGAGACTTTCCACCATCTTCCCTGGAACAGATGTTAGGCTGACCGGCCTGTAGTTCCCCGGGTCCCCCCTCCTTCCTTTTTTAAAGATTGGCGTGACATTAGCTATCCTCCAATCCTCTGGCACAGTGGCCGTTTTAAGGGACAAGTTGCATATTTTGGTCAAGAGGTCAGCAACTTCATTCTTGAGTTCCTTCAGAACTCTTGGGTGGATGCCATCCGGGCCTGGTGATTTATTGATCTTTATTTTGTCAATTAAGTCTGAGACGTCTTCTCTTTTAACCTCTATTTGACTTAATTCTTTAGTCAGGGGAGACCGTTCCGGCAGCGGTATTTGCCCGAGGTCTTCTGCCGTGAAGACAGATGCAAAGAACTCATTTAATTTCTCTGCAGTCTCCAAGTCCCCTTTTATCACCCCTTTCTCTCCCTCACCATCCAGCGGACCCACCGTTTCCCTGGCAGGTTTCCTGCTTCTAACATATTTGAAGAAGCTTTTATTATTCCCTTTTATGTTGCCTGCCATACGTTCCTCAAAGTCTTTCTTGGCCTCCCGTATCATCTTTTTACATTTCTTTTGCCACAGTTTGTGCTCCTGTTTATTTTCCTCATTAGGGCAAGACTTCCATTTACGGAAGGAAGCTTCCTTGCCTTTTATAGCCTCCTTAACTGTGCTTGTTAGCCATGCCGGCATCCTCCTGGACTTGGTCGAGCCCTTCCTCCTTTGTGGGATACACTCCCGCTGGGCCTCTACGACTGTTGTTTTAAACAGCCTCCATGCACTCTGGAGCGATTGGACTCCTTTTACCTTCCCTTTCAGCTTTTTCTTAACTAGTCTTCTCATTTTGGGGAAGTCTGCCCTTCGGAAGTCAAGGGTTTTCGTGTCAGATTTGCTCGGCACTCTCCCTCCGACATGCATGGCGAAACAGATCGCAGCATGGTCACTGTTCCCCAACGGTTCGGTAACATTTACCTCCCTGACCAGATCTTGAGTGCCACACAATATCAAGTCCAGAGTCACCTGTCCTCTGGTCGGTTCCGTGACAAGCTGCTCTAAGGCACAGTCATTTAACATATCCAGAAATCCAGTCTCTCTTTCATGACCTGAGCATGAATTGACCCAGTCGATGTGAGGATAATTGAAGTCCCCCATGACTACAACCCTGTCTCTCGTTGACACCTCCCTGATTTGCTTCCTTATTTCAAGGTCCCCTTCAGGTTTTTGATCTGGAGGACGGTAGCATGCCCCTACTATTACATCACTCTTGGAGCCTGGTAATCTAACCCACAGTGATTCTACGGAGGAGTCAGAGCCCCCCTCCAGCTCTACTCTGGTGGATTCTACCCCCTCTTTGACATAGATGGCCACCCCACCTCCAACACGCCCCTCTCTGTCCCTCCTATAGAGTTTATATCCTGGAATTGCAGTATCCCACTGGTTCTCCGCATTCCACCAGGTTTCTGTTATACCTACTATGTCAATGTTTTCCCTAGCCACCAAACATTCCAGTTCTCCCATCTTTGCCCGAAGACTTCGGGCATTTGCATAAAAGCACTTATATACCTGGTCCCCCAAGAAGGGCTGCATGTTTGCCCCTTTATTCCTGCAGCCTTCTGTTTTGCTAGACTGGCTGTCATGTCCCATCACGCTACCACTCCCAATTCTTATTCTGTTATTACTTGATTGTTCCCCATCCTCTGCACCCTCATTCCCGAGGAATGAGGAGTCCCGAACCGGATGCCCCTCGGCTCCTGTCGGCTTTCCCCCAGGAGTCAGTTTAAAAGCTGCTCTGCCACCTTCTTAATGTTACGCGCCAGCAGTCTGGTTCCGTTTTGGTTCAAGTGAAGCCCGTCCCTCTTGTACAGGCCCGGCTTGTCCCAAAACGTTCCCCAGTGCCTAACAAACTTAAACCCCTCCTCCTCACACCAGTGTCTCATCCACGCATTGAGACCCCTGAGCTCCGCCTGCCTAGCTGTCCCTGCGCGTGGAACAGGTAGCACTTCTGAGAACGCCACCTTTGGGGTCCTGGATTTGAGCTTCCTACCTAGCAACCTAAATTTGGCCTCCAGGACCGCCCGGCTACATTTCCCCACGTCGTTGGTGCCAACATGCACCACAACCGCTACCTCCTCCCCAGCACTCTCTACCAGCCTATCTAGACGAGAGGTGATGTCCGCAACCTTCGCACCAGGTAGGCAAGTCACCGTGCGGTCCTCACATCCGTCACAGACCCCCCTTTCTATGTTCCTGACTATAGAGTCACCCACAACAAGAAGCCCCCTTCCCCCTCTCCCCAGAGGAGTATCCATAGTGCGACTGGATACGGGCCCATCACCTGAAGAAGGGGTCCCCACTGTGGGATTGTTTCCCTCTTTTCCAGAGCAATGTCCTCCAGCCCTGAGACTCCCTTCCCTGGCAGCTGAAGTGCTGGCCAACTGAGGGTAGGACGATGCCTCCACGTCCCTAGAAGTCTCACCCTGGTTCCTCTCTACCTGTCTCTGCTTCTCCAGGTCAGCAACCGTGGCTTCAAGGGAGCGAACCCGTTCCCTGAGAGCCTGGAGCTCTTTGCACCGAGCACACACCCATGACATGTGCCCAAGAGGCAGATAGTCATACATGTGACACTCAGTGCAAAACACTGGATAGCCCCCACCCTTCTGCTGGCTGTCTGACTGCATAGCTTTTTTTGTAAGTTATGGGTTTAAAACAGTTTGGGTACCTTAATGTTATTGGAGCTCTCCTCTCTTCAAGGGACGTGCCGGGCAGTGTGTGGGGCCTGGCTTCCTCGCCCCGCTGCTGAACTCGCCCAGCTGCTTAACTCGCTGTGTCTTTTTTTATCTTGCCACTTCGTTCCCGTGAGGCCACTCGCTGCTCCTGATCTGCTCAATTCAACCCTGTATGCTGCCGCCTACTTTAGCCAGATCTGGACTCTTTAGAATGTTAAGAGTAATATTAATCACACTGTTTCACGCATCAATTATTCCAGCCTGTCTCTACAGCTTCTAGTTCCTGGTACTTTAATACTTTCTTTAAATCGAAGTTTGATGACCCGATTTCTAAATACTTGGACCCAATTTTTATTTGGCATTTTCTTCCTTAAGTATGGTTGCCAGATCAGATGTACCTCAAAATCTGAGGTGTATGAGGCAGGGTCTAATGACATCACGAAGTGAGGCCTGGTGATGTCACAAAAACCCGTGAAAAATGGGGGGGTCTGGTAAAGGGGTGGAGCACAGTGGCTGCTCAACAATGGCCTGAGATGAACTTTTGCCAACATTCTGCCTGAGAAAAGAAGAGAAAATGTGCGGAAAATAGGGTCTTTTTAGGTACGCTTGCCATATTTTCCTGACCTACAACCGGGACAGCTCCCCCACCAATTAAATAATTGAAAAATTAATTAAATAATTAACCAAAGAAATAAAATACATAGAAAAATACAAGGGGGGGCCCGCTGCAACTTTTATTTATTTATTTATTTATTTAATCTACGAACTAAATAAATGTATAATTAAAGAAATCAATTTAATTTTCAAAATTTTAATTATTTATTTATTTTTCACTTAAATAATTAATTAAATTTACTTACCCCATCGTCGCTGTCGTGCTGCTGCTCCTCGTGCTGCTGATCCGGCAGTGCTTCTCCTCGTGAGTCGTGCTGCTCCTTATTGCGCTGCTGATCAGCAGAGAGACTGCTCGGGCCCCGGGAGCCTCCCGGAGGCTTGCGCGGCCCAGGCAGTCTCTCGTTTGCCCGCTGTCTCGCCAGCTCCGAGCCAGTGAGATAGCGGGCGAACGGCCTACTCACACGCTCGCCGCCACCATTACTAAAGGAACTTACCCGGGCGCCGGCAGCTCTTGGCTCGCGAAAGCTCACGAGATCCAAGCTGTCGGTGCCCAAATCTTGTGAGGGCATGATGCCAAATCTCGCGGGATTTCGCGAGCCAACATGCCGGCGCCCAGGTAAGATACATAATTTTCAAAATGGTGGCGGCAATACCCGAGCCCGAAATTCGGGAGGGTCCCGGGCATTCCGGGACTTATGGCAAGCGTAATTTTAGGTAAACTGCTAACTCTACTTGGGTGTTCAATTGGACCCTAGGCCAGGATATAAATAAATAAGATTGGGGCTTCAATCGTTATTCGATTACACATTTAGATACTGTAAGTTATCATCATCATTGTTTTATTTATGTAGTATCATCTCTGTGTATGTTTTATGTCAGGGGTTCTCAACCTTGGCCAACAGTATCCCCGTAACAAAACCAATTTTACCGTAGACTAATTTATATACATAAATAAGAGTTTACAGCATGTTTCTGGTCACAAAAACATCACCAAACTTCTAAATAAAGACCTGCAAACACTTCTAATATTAAACATTGAAATAAATGTGAGCTTTCCGGGCCAGAGAAAACATGGGGAGAACATTCAAAGTCCACATAGACAGTGGCCCTGGCCAGGAATCAGGTTTTTTTTAAAGCGACAACTTTTACAACTTTAAGCGAAACGACTTATAATGAAATGACTTTAAGTGAGGACTTGCTCTATAACAGGGGAGGGGAAGCTCCAGCCCGTGGGCCAGATCCGGCCCGCGTGGCCATCGGCTCCGGTCCCCGGGGAGATTGCTGGGAGGCCGCCCAACCGGCCCCCGGAGGTTCCGCTGGGTCCGTGCGGAGCGTCCGGATGCCGGGAGGGGGCCTCCGCATGTCCTCTTGGGCCGCCGGCTCGGCCCGTACTGACCAGGCCCTCGCCGGCGATTTTGCACATGCGTACAAGGCCGATGAGGGCAGCTTGCAGA
Source organism: Plestiodon gilberti rubricaudatus (assembly GCA_026170595.1). Classification (NCBI taxonomy): domain Eukaryota; kingdom Metazoa; phylum Chordata; class Lepidosauria; order Squamata; family Scincidae; genus Plestiodon; species Plestiodon gilberti. The sequence goes on from JANXHW010000002.1 coordinate 49,063,837, forward strand.
ACGGGCCAAGTCGGCGAGAGGGCAGAACGGGCCGAGTCGGCGAGCGGGGAGGACGTGCAAAGGCCCTCTCCTGGCCTCCGGAGGCTTCACAGAGCCTCCGGAGGCTGGGAGAGGGCCTTTGCACATCCTCCTGGGCCGCCGGCTTGGCCCGTTCTGACCAGGCCCTCGTCGGCGATTTTGCACATGCGTACAAGGCCCTCATCGGCCTTGTACGCATGTGCAAAATCGCCAACGAGGGCCTGGTCAGAATGGGCCGACCGGCGAGCGAGGAGGACGTGCAGGGGCCCTCTCCCGGCCTCCGGATGCTTCGGACGGTGAGTGCGAAACCTCCGGAGGCCGATGGGGGGGCGGGGGGCTCTAAATTAAATAATTAATTAAAAATGGCGGGCGGCCCGCAAACAAAATTTAAATATTTAAATGGCCCTCGGCGGGGAAAAGGTTCCCCACCCCTGCTCTATAAAGATGTACAAAGAAAGTGAGAGAGATGCTGGCACCAACTTAAAAGAGCATTGGCCATCCTTTCTCACACAGAAGGAAATTCCTCTTTTCAGGCAGTACCTCCAATGATACAAATGTGCCTCATCTAAAAATAAAGTATCTTTTAGTCTTCTGAATGATTGATTCTATTCATATGCAAATATATGCAGATCTAATCAATGGATTAATAGATTAATCAATTAAAATTCATCTGAGTCTTTAGCTGGGTGACAGCCCCAACTAAACCAAATAAATTTAAGGCTCCCACAAAATAAGATATTAAATCATTCCGCTGATCAAATGATATATGCCTGGTTTAATAGATGTGATCAGCACAGGTACATTGGTTAAGTAATTAATACTACAGTCTTTTAAGTTGTTGATCATGCCATCCTCTTGAAGTTGAAAACATTCTGCAGAACTTGACTTTAAGTTTTTAATATGCAGCAGACAAAGTTGCTTAAGGGTGGCTGTTGCAACTACACTATAATTCTCCCTTCATCAGGACCTGAGCAGGATTTAGTGCTAGCAATTTTAGAAGGACAAGCTTTTAGGCATGGAAGTGTGTATGCATATAAATAAAATTGTTGTTTCTGCTCCATTGTTAATGAAAGAAAAATGATCCGTGTACTCTACTGGGATATCTGAGTTTCAGAATATATTTATCTCATGATTTAGATGCCCTACGAATTGTCAACAAATCATCCGACAACCATTAATGAGCTTTCATCCATGCCTAGTGAACTTATTAACTGCCAGTTACCTGCAATTCTATGCTGCACATGGGAAACAAGTTCTAGGGTTTTGGAAAAACACAAACTAAAAAAATGCATTTTAATCAAGTGCACAAGGGAGAGAGCAGGATTAAGAACTGTGTAGGTTTTCCTTTGGTTTTATAAGCTACCTTTTTGAAACTGCACAGCACGCTTGAATGTTTTTCAAGCTTATTCCCATATTCAGTATGCTGCCGTCTTTACAGTGAATTTAGAGATCTTCTTTAAACAGTAATCAAAAGAGAACGCAGACTTGGTGAGTTATCCCCCAAACAGTGGAACAGAACATGTTTATACTGGCAGCCTTCTTGAGCATTAGTTTACACAGTGCAACACAAATGTATTGTATGTGTCTGTTTGCTGGGACTTCTTGTCAGAGGAGTTGGATTGGGGCTGTAATCTCAGTCTGGTGCTGAGACACTTTTATCTTCAATGTCCATCCAAAAGCATGCAGTGTCAGGCCATGTGTACCTCTCGTGAGAAATTTATCCAAAGCTCCAGTTACTCTAGGTTTGGTTTGGTTTTAATTTTAAGACTTTGTTTTCTAGTAGGCCCTTTATCATATTTCTCCTGCAGCTCTACCTCCCCACAATAAGATAAGGGATATTGCAACCCCCTGTGTGTTGCAAGGGGCAGAGAGGACCAATTTTTAAAGACCATAACAATGCAATCCTATGCATGTCTACTCAGCAATAAGCCCCATTAAGTTCAATGCCGCTTATTATTCCATGGTAAGTGAGTATAGGATTGTAGCCTAAAGAGTCCTGTTGAATCAGGTCAAAGAGCAGAGGCGTCGCTACAGTGGGGGTGGTACTGTACGTTCCGCGCCATCCTAGTTCCCGTTTACTCCCCGTTACGAGAGGGCCCTGCCCCCTCGCCTTCGGAGCCATTAAGTGCAGCGAAGGCAACGGGCAGGGAGGCAAATGAACCTGGAGGTTGCACGTAGCCATTATATAGCCATGAGTAGCCATTGGTAGTCTGGTCCTCCATGAATTTGTCTAATCCCCTTTTCAAGATGTCAAAGCCAGTTCTCTCATCTTGTGGTGGCAAATTCCATGGAAGAATTCCATCGTAGCATTTGGAGGTGACAAAGATAATGCTCAACATTTGCATCGCATTTTCTGAGTGGGCAAAGTGCTGTGTCTCTTACTTTGATGGACTCTTTACAACCACTCTGTCAGGTAAGTATTATTCTCCCCATGTGGCAGTTCAGGAGCAGAGGCTGAGAAGGAGTGGCTTACCCAAGGCCACCCTAGCAGTGGCAAGATTCAAACCAGAGAAGTCCTCATTTTTAGCTCAGTCTCTTAACTGATCCACTACACCGATGTTCACAAACATGGTACAAGATCGATGCTTCAGGGATGGACAGACTCTGTGCTGATGACCACGAAATAGCTTCTAAATCTTGTAAATCCCATTATTAAAAACTGCAAATGTCATGGTAAACGACAATATTCCCTAGAACCATTGCCCTCTCATTTGCACTTGCTAACCCACTCTAGGTGCAGGTGGTGGGAGAAAGCCAATAAATCTACCATTTATAAAGAATGGCAGTTCTGAAGCCATTCCTTTAAAATGAGCACCACATTATCTTTTCTAGTAAATGAATCTTTGCCACTGGGAGACGGATCCACAAGTTAATATAGTTTGTTTTTTTAAACAATGAAATGGAGTTGCATAAAAACACACCTTCTGTTCTGCTAATTGTGCCCATGTTTCCTTGTGGTTTTTTTTTTACTGTTACAGTCATATCCCATTCATCATTTGCTATGAAGCACCATATTCAATTGACTGTGCAGTAAACATGCTATAAATATAACAAGGTAATAACATCATTTCACTATCTAATAATTAGTGCAGGGCTCTCAGTAGGCAAACTCACAAGAGGCTCAGATTTTATGTCTCCAGCTTCAGCTGCTAAAGGAAACCGTTGACCTTAACTTATATCAAAAAGTTTGCCCTTCCCATTCAGCCTCCACTGATTGGAAAAATAGTTGTTGCAAGAAAATAAATTACGACATTATCAGTGCAATCCTAAGCCAAGTAGTGTCATCATAATATCTAATATATCCTATTCAGCACAAAGAGAAGGGAGAAACAAGAGCCAGGAAAACTTCACAATGGTTTGCAGCCCTCCCAGTAATTCCACCAGCATCCATGGAAACCTTGACCATCCTCCATTCATGGGACAGTGGCCTGACAATGGCCTGACAATGACCCTATGTACAGGCATGCAAAGAATCAATTAACACAACCTACCTACTCCCAACACTAGTGACCAGAGAAGCCCTGCCAGAGTAAACCAAGTACAGGGTGGTGACAGGCACAGGTACCATGAACATCCGCCACCACCAGGCCACTCAACAAGCACTGGAGCTGCAGCTTGCAGGTAGGCTCAGTGGAAGGGAGTGGGAAAGAAGGGAGAAAGAGTGGACGAGAAGAGATTGGTTCTGATACCTGTTCTGGGTGCTGGTTGGCACAGCAGTTCTTGGGTAGTGGATGGAGTGGGGATACATGACACAGCATCATCAGGCAGCTGAGCAATTCATGTGCATGGGTGACAATGACCAGGACACAACAGCAACAACTAATAACGAGGGGTCTGTGACCCAGCTTTTTATATCCTAAATTCCCATAGAGAACCATAGAGGCTATTGTGGGGTGAACTCATCAAGGACCTTTCTTTTGTCCCTTGATGGTCCTTGATGGTTCATTCTTGGGTTGAGGTGGGTGCTTCTGTTGTTTTGCTCCCTGCTGAGGATGCAGCAATGAATTCTTGACTTGCTCTGGAAGCCAGGGTCCAAGCAATGGCACGCAGCCATTGATTATATTTGGCCATGGGATTTTCTTTCATTTATGTTGCTAATGATTTTCTTTGCTCCAAGTCAGGAAGCTGCTAGGATGTGACTTTTCTTTACAGGCAAGGTGCAGCTGGTCATGGGATTTTCCGAAAGAAGGGCAAGGCTTCTGGTAAGCCAGCCGGCTAGTGTGTGTGTGTGTGTGTGTGTGTGTGTGTGAGAGAGAGAGAGAGAGAGAGAGAGAGAGAGAGAGAGAGAGAGAGAGAGAAACCAATGTTTTGGCCTTTCCTTGAGGCTCGTGGGACCTTAGGCCTCTTGCCATCAGTCCAAATCAAATGCCTCGAGACTGGGCTGGGTCAAGCTCTCCTGGCATGCATTCAGCACCACGTACACAAGCATACAAAAGTGTCACATATCCATATAAAAGGAAATGCGTCAGGCAACACTTCCCTCCCCCCGCTACGGCCCAAGGAGTCAGAAAGTGAGGATGCTGCAGATCCTGAGCCCTGCAAGCAGAGAGGCCTCCCCTCCCTCCCCTGGAGAGCCCCACCCTGAGCCCAGTTGAGGTAAGAAACAACTTGGGGGGGGGAGAGAGGATTCCTTTCTGCAAACAAAGTGACAACCAGTGTGATCAAGTCAAGTTTTTTTTTTTTTTGCACAGCCTCAAAAATGGAGCTTCATCTGAAAGGGAAATGCACAAGTGGGACTGTCAACCATGTCATCCCAGCCGGGCTCTTGTCCCTTTGCAAGTTATCCAACAGACAGCAAGGCAGCAAGTGCCAGTGAGAATCTGGCTGCACTAGTTATATCACTGTCTGTCATGGACTGTGCAACAGGGGTTTGTCTGGAATAAGTAGGTCAGCAACCCACAGAGGAACTGCTGGGAACAGAGGAACAGGCATGCTGTGGGCTCTCTTGAGGTCTGTATGACTGGCCATGTGAAGAGTTCTGTGTCCTCTTCTCCTGTTGGAAAGCTGCCTGTGGAGAACCGACACAGAGAGCATAGCAAGACATAGACAGCAGCATCAGCAACACATGGCCTCGCTCTGGCTCAAAATGCATACTCAGGGTTTGTAAGGGAGAGAGGTGCTGCCTGGGTGCACATGCAACAATAATGCCCTGATGGACAAGAAAGCATGGTGCCTGAGAGCATTACCTTTCCCTCTGCCTCATCAGAGGTTGCACTGGAACTCTGTGAAACATTACTGTTCTACCCCACATGAACAGAAAAAAATATAGCCTATGCCTCATGCTCTGTAATCGGAGTCCTGGTCTCCCTGTCAAGAACTTTAGTACTGGGGGTGGCAAGCTGTGATTGTCTGCAGTGCATAATCTGTATACTATGCTCTGCCATAGGAGAACGGGTGGAGCAAAGGGGATGGCAAAAGTGGAGATTTTCTGATTTCCCCCCTCCCCAGTGTTCTCTATGGGTTCCTATGTCAGCATCAGCATTCCACCAATATTTGGGGCTGTGTCTGTCATCTGGGGGGAGTTTAGGATACTATAAGCACCAATACAGAGAGGGGACCAAGGGGAGGAGAAGTACCTTGACAAATATCTTGAGAGTGCCGCTCTGGAAGACACCCCAGCTGGGCAGTCTGTAGAGTCAGGGGACCTGACATACCTTGAATGGTCATAACTCTAGTTCCTAGCTCTGCACAATCACTCCAGGAGCAGAGATGATGATGAGTCCAAGCAAAAGATCAGACCAGAAGGCATCGTGCATCAGGTGGCATCAAGGCCACTGTAAAACCTTTCACTTGCTTCCTAGCTGTTGCCTTGTGACTCTTCCTCCTCACTGGCTCCTAGTTCTGCTGCTCCTTAGCTGGACAGCTCCCCTGCTGCTTCAGCAACCTGATCATAGACCTGCTCCTTGCCCTCCTAGACAGCTCTCTGACCTTTCAGATATGGAAAAAATGGGGATTCCATTCCTATGCAGCAGTGGGGCAGGAACTGGACTCTGCAGCATGATGAGGAGATGCCGTTCAAGAAAACAAAGCCTTACTGGGGCACATGATATGACATGCATGATTTTCTGGACTGTGGCCCATAAATGCTATATAAAGTGTTACAATTCATTTGTGCAATTTGCTGATGAATGACTTGATTATATTTCTTCATTAATTTATTTACCAAAGGCAGCTGTCTCAACTTTTCAGCAGCTGTTCCTCGGATTTGATGAGCTGCTTTGCCTTAGGAGGAGATGGGCACGGCCCCTCTTGCCGGCAGCCTCCACTAGAAATCATGTGTGTAAATAGAGGGGCTGCAGAATGAGATAAAGGGAGGAGGAACAAAGATTCCTGCCTTCAGCCTGAGTTTTCCTGGCTCCTTAAAAATCTTTTGCAGAGGGGATGGCAAAGAAGCAAAGGCCCCCAGGGGGTGGGACATGCTAGCTAAGGGGAGGAATTCCAAGCAGGTTAAAAGGAGCTGTGTCTGTGTTATAGCAGTTCACTTGCTAGTATGTTTGCCCTTGGGGTCTATTCTAATTCCATAATACTGAGTTTTGAATCAATTAATTGATTGCTTAATTGAGTTAAGCAGCATCATTAATAAACCAAAACTCTATAATCAGTTGACAGGCCCACTTTATTGTGCATACATTAGTTATCAGCCCAAGCCTTATAAATGACTTATTATGCAGGATCTGCTTATGCCAGTTGGGAAGAGGAAAGGAAGGAAAACGCTGCCTTTCTAAGCCATCCCTATGCACAGTGAGGGATTTGCACTTATGGGAATGGCAACAGGATCTGACAGAGCGAGTTGGTGCAACTCTGGCTGCTATCAAAGGCTACTATTAATAGTATCAATGACTACTAGTCATGATAGCCACATGTTGTCTGATTCCAGAAACACATCTGGTTAGGATCCTCCATCTTGCCATGCCCCAACTGGCACATATGCATTCCCCCAGAGTCCAATAAATATTGGGGGTCTGCCTAAGTGTCTCTGTGACCCCTGGAGTGAAGAAGAGACCACCTGTGTCTTTGAATCATTCTTGGGTTTCCAAAAGCACTGCATGGAGCTCCACACCGAGACTTGGCCAGCTGTCTTCAGGGAGCTAGCTATAATCGCGCCTTGAACTTTCTTTTCTCTTTGCAACTTCCCTTTCCTCTGTAAATCCCTCCTCCATCTAGGAAAGGGGATAAAAGAGTAGAGCATTCCTTAAACCGGGGGGGGGGACCCGTGACCTTAAGGCCTCATGCAGCCTTTTATAGCCTTATACCGTATTTTTCGCTCCATAAGACGCACTTCCCCCCCCCCAAAAAATAGGGGGAAATGTCTGTGCGTCTTATGGACCGAATGTAACTTACTGGGGATTGTGGGGGCTTCGGGGAGGCCTGCGCGACCCTCTGCAGGCCTCCCTGATCTTCAGTTCGGCGATAAATGGCTATTTTCGGGCATTTCCGGGTTTTGCGAAAACCGGAAATGCCCGAAAATTGCCGTTTTTTGCCGAACTGAAGATCGGGGAGGCCTGCAGAGGGTCGCGCAGGCCTCCACAATCTTCAGTTCAGCAAAAAAATTGGCGATTTTCGGGCATTTCCGGTTTTCGCAAAACCCGGAAATGCCCGAAAATAGCCATTTATCGCCGAACTGAAGATCAGGGAGGCCTGCAGAGGGTCGCGCAGGCGTCCCCGAAGCCCCCACAAGCCCCGGTAAGTAACAAATATTTTTCCCTATTTTTTCCCTTTTCCCCTATTTTTAGCTCCATACTATACATGCGTCCTATGGTCCGATGCATCCTATGGAGCGAAAAATACAATATATTTCATATTGTTTGTGTACAAGGACTTTTGTCGCTCCCCCACACACGCTTCAAACTTAACCCTCCTTTCTTAACTATACTGAACAATATTCCCTAGATTAGAATACTCAATGCCTTAACCCTTTAACTGCTAATGCCTGTGTTCCACTGCCCACTGCAGTGTGCTAACTCAACGGTCCCGGCGCACATGAAATTTAATCATGATCCTTACTGCACGTTTCAACCCACTTTTAACAAGTGCAATAACCCAGATAACCCTTTACGTCACATGAGCGACAGAGGGCTGTGCAGTCAGTCAGTTTCATAGTCAGTCGCTCTATGAATTGTGTGGCATGTAGTCCGCATGTAGTAGTACAGTATTGTGAATTTTGTAGCATTGTGTGTGTAGCGTTGTGTGAATAGTAGTAGTACTGTGGGCCGTCACAATAGCAGGTGAGTCGTTGGTTTAATTTTAATTTAAGTTAATGATTCAATTTAATGCCAATATTACAGGATAATATGTAATATGTTACATGCGTGAACTATTTTCTCGACGCGGGCTGCACTGTTGCCGACGTGGTGTGACAGCATCAGGCACGCGGGGCCGGCACTAGCAGCAATAGGCGCAGGGTAAGCAAATTAAGCATTGTAAGGGAATATTGTTTAGTATAGTTAAGAAAGGGGATTTCAGTCGATAAAAGTCTGTGTACAAGGGCTCTAGTGCTTCATGTTTATTTCGATATGATTATTTGTAGCGCTGCCAGGACTTGCAAGTACAAGTTCTTTAACAAATTTCTTGTAACTTTGAAGATGCTCCTTTGTCTCTTGAGTTGAGTCTCGCTAATACCAGGCTTCCACACCTGGCCGAAAAGATCCTGTGTTACACTGGCTGCTCCGCAAGGGAAGGTGAAGGCTGGAGGAGGCTTAGCTTTTAGCTAATTCCCCAAATAAATATTCTTAGCACCAGTGGTCACAGGAGAAGATCTACTAGGCCTAGTGCAGGAGATGGGATCTCACCAGATGACTGTTTCATGTTTCCAAATAGAGGTTGCTGAGGTTGGCCCAGGTTAAATCCCAATTCAGTGATGATTTGGGCTTGTCACAGACTCTCAGGCTAAACTATCCTTCTGGTTGTTGATAGGGTAAAATGAGGTAATGCAATGTACACACCCTGAGCTCCTTGGAGGAGGGGTATGATAGATATGTGATACATAAACAAAAGCATGTTTATGAGGATAAACCATATGCTTCAAGCCATGGAGCAAAGTCTTGCACTGCCCCAGCAGCTTATCAATGGCAGGAAATGGGGGCAGTGCAAACAGTGTAGAGAACACTGGGGAGTGTGCCTCAGGGGTCGGAGGAAGAGGACCAACTGCCACATCCTGGCCCTGTTGGGGACAGAAAATGGAAAGGTGAACTAATATAATAATATAATATACAGTATTTATATACCGCCTTTCTTGGTCATTGGAATTCTCCTCCAACTTTAATCCAAGGCGGTGTACATGGGCAGGCTTTCCTAACCCCCCTAATTTTTTTTAACAATATATAACTGTCCAATCTTCCGTGAACATTTATATATATATCATTCCAGGTGGTATCCTTTTACAGTCTGGCTTTTTTCCACTGGCCATCACCTCCCACACTCGACCGACGCAGCTGGGAACTCTTCTCTCTCCTCACAGAGGCTTTCACAGCTTTTTGTCGGCAGCGTGTCTCGAACTTGCCATTCGCCGATCTTTGGGCTTGCAAGGCGGCGGCTCTACCGACTGAGCCAGACCCCTCTGCCAACAATAGTCAACTATTGCTGATGACTCCACTGGTGGCAGTGGCAGCTCCTCCTTCTCCACCCTTCCCATCAGCCAATGGGCTGACTTTCTCTCTTTGGTCAATATGGAGGGCGGGAGAACAAGGAGCTGCCTCATAAGTCTCTGAGAGATTTGCATAGCAGATCCTCTTCCCACCCTTCCCATTAGCAATGGGAACGTCCCCTAGAGGTCCTCTAATGATTCAAAGGCCTCTGGAGGTGGCGGAGGAGTGCTGGGTGAAGCAGCAACGCATGTCACTCAACCGACTAATACTATTGTTGTCACTAGTACTGGGGGCTCAGGATGTCGGTTTAGTTTGGTGGGTCTTCTTATGGGCATTGGCCTTCAACTGCCCAACCTGATTGACCCGTGATACTTCCCTGTCTCCACTGATTCATGAACATTTTTGTAGTTCTGGCTCAGAGCCTGGCCAGGACTATTGGTGCTTTGCTAGATCCTTTAACTGGCACAACACATTTGATGCTAAAGGGGAAAAAACCTTGAGAAGCAACACTCCAGTTCAAAGGAACTCATTAACTGTCCCTAAAACTGGTGCCATGTCCCTTTTCTTCTATAACCAACTTGCCATTTTCTAAACAGAGTGGTTGGTTGACAAAGAAATGTATGTCTCCCATGGGAAATGTTGAGATGAATAGTGGCTTAAAAATGTTTTTATATCCCACACTATATGCTCTGTGTGTGTTTCACGTGGAAAAGAATGTTTCATGCAATAACAATAAATATTGCTACAGAATAAAGACCCCAAGCAACAGCTTATTAAATTCAATGCAAGGCTTTCCATTTACTTCAGAATGATTTCAATCAGGCTGGAAAATGAGGGGGCTTTATTATGAGTCTTGGCCTGATCTGATGACTCATCAGAAAATGCTTTCTGGGACCTAAACTCCAGAAGGAGTGGGTTACGTTTTATTACCTTCGGTCATGATTTGTTCTTGCCTTTTCAAGAGAACGTGATCAGGGTATATTTGAGCCCAAGTAGTTTTGTTGGTACTACAGAACAAGAACTATAAAGTAACTGATAGAATACCATTTACTAGTCCAATGTCTTTTTCAATGTTGGAGATAAGGTATCGTGTTATCAATAAGAAGGATAAGAAGTTGTGGATAAGAAGGCCAATTCCATGCTCGGGATCATTAAAAAGGGGATTGAGAATAAAACGGCCAATATCATTCTGCCTTTGTACAAATCGATGGTAAGGCCACATCTGGAGTATTGTGTCCAGTTCTGGTCACCACACCTCAAAAAGGATATAGTTGAATTGGAAAAGGTGCAGAAAAGAGCGACCAGAATGATCTGTGGGCTGGAGCACCTCCCTTATGAGGAAAGGCTACAGCGTCTGGGGCTTTTCAGTCTAGAAAAAAAGCGCCTGAGGGGGGACATGATTGAGACGTATAAAATTATGCATGGGGTGGAGAGAGTGCTGCATCCCTTAGCCCCATCTGCAAATGGGAGCATCCTCCAGATGCTGTGGGGAGGGGTTCATGGCTCAGAGGTAGTGCAGAGATAGGGCAGAAACATGTTCCAGTTTGAAACCCTAGGGCAGCGGTGGGGAACCGGCAGCCCGCAGGCCGTTTCCGGCCCCCAAGGCGATCCAGTCCGGCCCGCGAGAGACCAGACGCGATTCCATCACGTCCGACCCGCGCGAGACCAGACCGGACTGCCGCCACCACCGCTGGTTTCGCGTGCCTCCTCCAAGCGCCGTTCGCTGTTTGTATACATGTGCAGACCGTCGCTAAGGCCGAGAGAGGGCAATCCTCGGCCTCAGTGTTGTTCTGCGCATGTACACGAAGGAGGTGACGCGCTCCTCTGCTCGTCACCTCGGCGTCACCTCCTTCGTGTACATGCGAAGAATGACACTGAGGCCGAGGATTGCCCTCTCTCGGCCTTAGCGACGGTCTGCGCATGTATACAAACAGCACTTTTGGGGGGTGCGGGGGGCGCGCAAAACTGGCGGCGGCCCAGAGCCTGAAGGTACAGCGATGGGGGGACGCGCTATGGGGGTGGGGGTGCTATGGGGGTGGGCGGAGGCGCGCACGCTATGGGGGGTCTTAAGTTTGCGGTGGAGGGCCGTCAGGCCCGTGACACATTTTCCCCATGGGAAAATGGCCCTCCACCACAAATAGGTTCCCCACCCTTGCCCTAGGGAGTTCAGTGTCGACAATACTGACCTAGATGGGCCAATGATCTGATTCAACAGAAGGCAGCTTCCTGTGATCCTGTCTAAAAAATTGAATATTTTTTTCCAATTTTTACTTTGCTAACTGGGAAAAGGCACATTTTTCAATCGGTGTTCTTCTAATAATATATTTACCAGGGGGAGAGTAACTGGTAACCAGGGGGAGAGTTACCAGGGGGAGAGTAACCCCAGCACAGTGTCTATTCTAGTGGCTGTTGCTGGTGTTCTGCATCTTTTTAGATTGTGAACCCTTTTGGGACAGGGAGCCATTTAATCATTTGATTTTGTCTGTAAACCAGTTTGTGATCTTCTTTTGTTGAAAAATAGTAAATAAATATTCTTAATAATAATATAATAATAAACATTCTTAATAAAGATATATTTCACAGGCATTTGTTTCCCTGATCTGCTGCTTCTATAGGTACTAGAAAGGGCTTCCTTCTTCTCTGTGTGATCCAAGCCAATCAGCAGCAACAATGGTGGTAGCTCCGTTCCTCAATGGAATCACACTGAATCAGAAAATGGATTCATCAGCACTGTCACATTATCCATCTATATGGATTTTCTTCTTGTGAGTGGTTCACAGCAGAGCCTGAATGCATTGGGAAGGCTTGTCTTTTCAATTTTGTCCAAAATGACTTGGCTCCCAACTGGACAACATTCTAAACCATTCACAAAACTGTGATGCACCTGGGATCTCTCCACTGTGAGGCAAATGCAAAGTCGACTTGTGGGGGAAGCAGTCTGAAGAACCTGCCCTTTGAGAGAGAGAGAGAGAGAGAGAGAGAGAGAGAGAGAGAGAGAGAGAGAGAGATGTAGGAAAATAGCCAATGGCTTCACACCACTTCCTGCTTCCCTGGTACAGAAATAGCTGATAATAACAATTCACTACCCCACAGTTTGAAATCTGTCCAGTTTCGCAACGCATTCCCCTGGCCTGTGTCGCCAGCTCCCACTCACTGCTCGCTCTCCCAGCAGCACCAACCTGGATCCTTTCCAAATGTCACGCAAGCCTCTCAGGTCAAAAGCTACTGCAGACTCACTCCATTTCAAAAGATTGGTTTTGGATCTTACTTGAAAGTTGTGGTACTTAATCATGACTCGCATATGAATGAGCTGAATGAATTCATTACTGCACAGCTAAATTAAGTTCTGCAGCTGTTCTGCCCTGAGACTTGGTTCAGAGTATGACCAGAGCAGCTGAAAAATCCTTTCCCTTTGGAGGCTCCATTTCAGGAAGTAGTCGAAGGTAGAAAGTAGCATTAAAAATGCTCGATGGAAAGGGAATTGAACATGACATGCCTGCTTATGGTGCTGGAGTTCTGGAGAGCTCTGGAGCAGTAGCTAAATGGTAATAGAAAGATGAGGCATTGCTTCCCAGCTGCTTGACCTTGAGCGTGCTAATTTCAGTCTTTAGTGCAGCTGTGGCAGTCACAGCAAGGATTCACATTCAGTGTGTCAAAGAAGCTTTACAAATTGCAAATCAAACACAGGATGTTAGTAACAATAACCAAACCCCAAGGGGACCAGGTGTGCGTGCGTGCGGGCAGGCACACACGGGCGCACAAGCGAAGGAGATACCCGCGATTGCTCTCTCATAACTTCTCTCTCACAGATGAATTTTGATTCTCTTCCCAGTTTGGGCTATTCCCCCCCCCTCAACATGTGGAAATGCATTCTAGGAGCAGGCAAGAGGCAACAACTTGACTAGCAAGATGTAACCACAATGAGGAATTCTCTCATTACCTATATACTCATGTATAAGTCTAAATTGTATGCCTTAAAATTGACCCTGAAAACCTGGGTCAACTTATACATGGGGCTTCTAAGAACTGCTGCTGGGGGGGGGGGACTGGGCTGAGAAGCAGGATGCATGGGAGTGGGTAAAAAAAGAGCTATTTTACCTTGTTTTGAAGCAGCACAGAAACTGAGCTATTCTCCAAGCAGGAAGAAAGATGAAGGAGCTTATGGGAGTTGTAATCTTTGTGAGCGCTGCTACTATGGAAGTAAAATACTGTACTCCTCACAAAGCCTGCAACTTCCACAAGCTCCTTCACATTTCTTTTCTCCTGTTTGGAGAATAGCTCAATTTCTGTGCTCCTTCAGAACAAGGTAAAATAGCTTTCTTTCTTCCTGTATGGAGAATTTCTGTTACTGCCTCAAAACAATCACTGGTCACTTTCAAGAAGTCAAAGAAATTCATACACCCCTAAATTTTACCCTCGATGTATCCATGGGTCCTAGCAAATTATTATTATTATTTTTATATGATCATTATATTATTATTATTATTGGCTTAAAAATTGCCTTTGACGTATCCATGAGATCGACTTATACTCGAGTATATACACACTTGTTTTATGTCATGTGCTTGGGGGTGGGAGCAGCAATAGAAGTGACCAGGATGTGGATGGAACAGGAAGCTTGCCATGTGCCTCATGCTTCCTTTTCCTCTCGCTCAAAACAGAACTGTCACAATTCACAACCCAGGAGATGCATTTTCCAAGAGGGAGAGAGAGAGAGAGAGAGATGTGAAAATCGTGTTTTGAATGAGACAGAGATGCCAAGGAACAGGATGCCTAAAGCATTTCTTCCACTTCCTGCTCCCTCCACATCAATATCGCATCCAAAACCACTCATGGTTTTGGGATGGTTTTTTAAACGTCTTTGGAGCTCATTGTTTCCTATTATTCAATCTAGCCTGTTATAACAGAGTTTATTGTTTTCTAATGCCTATATCAACTAGCCAGATGGGGTGGTCTTGGCAGGCCATCTTTCTTATTGATTTGTATCGTAACTACAAATTACACATTGGGCAACAGAGGCAGCACTTCTGTGGTTCAGATAACATAACAAAGACTAAAAAAAAAGTGACAGGATGACAGAGTTAGAAATATGAGCCTGGGAATAGACGGCTCAAGTGACTAAACTTCCTCTCACAACTCCAAGAGCTATTGTCTAGCAGCAGACATTTCTACATGAATAAGAACAAAAACTGAAGATCCAGTTAAAGAGACTTTTGTGAAAGCAATCTGTAACCGCAAGGACATGTTGACAGCAAAAAGCTATGGTGGGGGGAAGGGGAGGTTTTGCGGAGCTAGGCAGATGCGGAGGAAGGGATGGGGATGGGGGGCGCAGGGAGGGCAACAAAGCAGCCGGGGCATTAATTGTGCCGTGGTGGCTGAAAAACGGCCGCGTTGCGTGGAGGATTGACCCACCCGGGCTCCTACTACGTGAAAAACAGCGAAAAAATGCCAGAGGGCGTTTTTCGCCGCGGCACGGTGGGGGCGGGAATGCAACCAGTGGGGGCGGGACTTCTAACGTTCTGCCCGGGGGGGGCACCAGAGAGGCTAGCGACACCTCTGGAGCTAGGGCATTCCCAAGTAACACAACAAGGTGGGGGAGCTCATTCTAGTTACAGTTAAGTCAGTCAAAACAGAGTATGCCTAGTGCTGGTGCCAGGTCCATGAAGGTCCTCAGCCAGATGCTGTTGGGGCCCCTCCTCAACTTAGTGGTGCGGCAAAGCAGGCAACCACCTCTGCCATCTTAGCAACAGCCCCACCATTGCATTACTAGATGCAGCAATGGAGTTGGGGACATTGTGTGATATGTAAAACATGGATGGCAGCTGCCAGTGTGGCTGCCTGCAATCCTGGCCATAGCTGCTGCTAAGGTATACTATATCTGTACACAAGGATTTGGGAGAGGCTTTCCTGGCTATCAGTTGCCGCAGCAGCTTGGAGCAGTTCTTGGTGACTGCCATCTTTTTGTCACCAGGGCCTCAACGGTTGATCATGGACCGTTGGATGGCTCTGAGCCCTCAGTCAGTGCTCTCATTGGCCATCTCCTGACGCCACCCCTGGATACACCTCAAAGACAGGAGTACAGTATTGGTGGTATGAGCCAACACTGGGTTGACTCAAATACCAGCTCAAGAGACTCAATGTCACCTGATCAGTTCATAACTGTAGAGGAAAGGAAACATGTCCTTTAGCAATTACAGTAGCTGATCCCTGGTGAGCTAACACCTGAATGTTTATGTTGTGTGAAGAAAGCTGTCAAAATTATAAACATTTAAGGTCTGAGCTACATTTTATTTCCATAATGTGAAGATTGCTTGAAACAGCTGTCAAGGGAGGGGCCATGACTCAATGGTAGAGCACGTGTTTTGCATGCCAATTTCAGTCTTCAGAAGATTGTAAAAGAAAAATTGGAGAGACACTGCCAGTCAGTGTCAACAATACTCAGCTAGATGGACAGTGGCCTGACTCAGTATGGCAGCTTCCTGTGTACTACTGTATGTAGCCTCTGTGTGGTGCCTAACCACTACTACTATAACACAGAGTATACAGTGTCACTTTCCACCTGATGTTTCTAGCTGGTGAGAAGGTTTCAATTTTTGTCTGTTCTACTGGCAGCAGCATAAGGTGCTGCATAGAGCCTCTATTTGATTTTTAAAAAATGGTGTACAGAATCGGTTTTGAAATCATATGACTGTTTCTGTGGTGCGTGCATCTCTGTTCTGTACATTGGAGGAGAGAATTCTGGAAGGCTATGATGCTACTTTTTTTTAAAGGATGTCTCCTGCTATTTCAGTGTGCCCTGCTCTCAAAAATAGTGTAGTAAAGTGGGTTTGTGTACCAAGTTGCACCGAGTTGTGTGTACCGAGTCACCGTCCACGGAGAACCGATTGGCAGTGTGGGGAGGCCTGCAGAGGGGGCTGTAGGCCTCCCCGCGCCCTCCAGAGGGACAGTGCAACCATTGTAAGTTAAAAATAGCCCCTTTTTCCCCTGGCGAGGGGCAATCCCGGGAGCGCCATCTCGATCCCGGGTACACCACCACCTCCATCACCTTGCCACCGCAGCTACTCACAGTTCTCGCTGACTCGTGAAGACAATTCCAGGCTGATTGAAAACTCAAGTTACCAGATCTAGGAGGATGTTCCTATCCTATTCCCTAACAACTGTCAAAAGAATTGTTCTTCCAGCTTCCAGCTGCAGAAGATGATGAGGCTTTTCTAGTTAAACACCTCTGGGTTGGTTAAGCTCCTCTGTTTATCTCTGGAGAACGAGGTACCCATAGTGCCCCCGGATGGCTATCCCGGCATTTCTTCCTTGCACCATCTGCCGCCTGCTTCTTTCTGCCACCATGCATACCATGTACTGTATGTGTGCAGGCAATGACATATTCCTCAACGTGCTGTTCCTTCATGTGAAGCAATCCTGGCTGAGGCATTCTTGCACTCTTAGAAACACCACAGCCAGCCAGTGCCTTAAAAATATCAGCTCTCTACACATCACAGCTGCCAATGTGACCCAGAGGGCATCCGACTACACACTTGTAAAAAATAAATGAAGCAGCCCCACCTCTAGTGCAGCAGGTATCAGAACACCACCTATAGTTTAATCTGAAATTAAACTGGAACAGGGCATGATCATTTCAGATGCATTGCCCCTCTTGCTTCAACCTTTCAGTCAAACAAATACAGTGCTCTAGAGTGTACAATTTTGAAAGCAGTATGACAAAAATGTGACACTTGAGAAGCAAACAATATCCATCAATCTCAGAGATAGAATGGTTTGCATGCAATATGTTCAAGCACCCACATTCTGGGCCCTTGTTGCTTTCTTGTTTTAGTGTGCCGTAGGTTATTTTTTTTCTTTTTCTTTTGCATTTATTACTTGTAAAACAACTAAACAGCACATTTGGATGTCAGGAGACCTACTGTTCTCACTCTCACTGTCAGCGCAGGCTCACGTGGTGCACAGGTTCTCCTGAAACGAAAAGAACTGATGAGTTTCCATGATGTTTTAAATTGGTAATCGCATTCAGGCAAGCTGTTTGAAGTGGAATTCATATAGGACAGAAGCAATGGCAGCTGACAGGTGATGGGGTACAAGGGAATATAGACATTTCCAGCCTCTCATGGTCACATAGGTTCACAGCCTTGGGATCTTTCTTCATCTGTCAGCTGTGTCTGGAAGCTCACAATCAACTGTGCCTCCCACCAAATTCATCTAGAGTTTTGGGATTTCCCATGTCTAATAGCCAACCCCACGTTACTCAATACTGGTACAATGGCTTTCGGAGGTAAAAGGCTGCTTGAGTGGATGTAGTCATATCAAAAGCAAAGGTTTTCGGAGGTAAAAGGCTGCTTGAGTGGATGTAGTCATATCAAAAGCTTCCACTTGGTGGCGGCGGGGAAGATCACAGCAAGGGAGAGGCAAGGAGGAGACCAAGATTGCTGTCTGAGCTTCATTTCCCCTCCCACTCATGATACAGGCTATTGCTGGATTGTGACAGTGCATTAGATCCAGCTAAGGCAGAATATAAAGCAATAATCCTTCATTTATTGACAGGATGGGAAAAAATAGTTGTCAAAGACTGGAAGCAAACTCAGCTGCCCCCTATACACTCGTAAAGGCTAAAAGAGTGAAGTTGACATGTATGGTGAAAATTCAGGAAGCGGTTTGGAGTATTATGGACGCAATATAAGACGTTGGGAAGAGATGTTTAGGTTTTCTGGTTATGTTGAATCATTTTAATTTTCTAATTTTATGGTTTATCCACATTGTTGTTCATTTAAGTGTTTTTGTATGTGGAAGAATGATTATAAATACAACTTTTAAAATGAGAATAATGGCCCAATCCTAGCTCCTGGAGGTTCCTCCGCTCTCGGTAAGTTGGCGGCAAAAGAATATCATGGGCGGGGGGGGAGGGCAGGGGAAGTTTCTGCGTGGGAGAAAGAGGGCAGGGGACTGTCAGGGGAAGGAGGGAGTGGATCCTGGCAGCACCAGCGTGCAGCTGGATCCTATCCCTTCTTTTTGAACTCAGCCTGCCCCTTTTCTTTCCTTGGACCTATGCTAGCTTTATCGCTGGTGTAGGCCTGAGGAGACCCATAGGCCACAGAACGCCTACGCAGAGGTAAGTAGAAAATGTTTACTTACAGTACCTCTGGCAGGCATCCTGATCAACCCCGCCACTAGATGCAGCACATGTTCTGCCTGCGCAGCTGCATCATCCTTAATGGTGGGGAATAGGATTGGGCTGTAAGAGGGCTAGAATGATTTCCTTGGAAGGGAGGCAAAGGCAAGCAATCCTTTGCTGGGAAGTCCAAGCTGCAGCCACACCCGATTAAGCTACTGCTGCAAACACAAATACTGTATTCACGTTTAATGTCGTGTTTCATCACGCTAAGTTGTTACAGAGTTGGAATGGGATAATTGGAATCACAGACATATTTACATCTGGCCTTGTTTTTTTTTTTTTTTTGAAAGAAAATCCCCTTTGATTACATTTTCCCAAAATACAGGTATTTTATTATCTAGATTATCTTATACATGTGGCATCTTGTTCCAGGCCTGTCTCAGAGTTAAATCCTATGTGGCATATATGGATTTCACCTGCCACAGGATATGATGCAGGACGCTTGCTTAGATGGCTTTAAAAAGGGAGGAACTGGACAAATTCATGGCAGCTACGTCTATGTACAGCAATTAGATGTGACAGCTGCAATGAACCTCCAGGTCCAGAGGCAGTCAAATTCGGAATACCACACGTTGGGGACATAACATGGAGGAAAGCTGTTAACCTTCATGCCCTGTGTACAGGGTTCCCAGAGGCATCTGGGGAGCCACTGTAGAAAACAGGAAAGATGCTGGATTAGAGGTATCCGCTTTTAATGTTCAGTAGAGAATTCATTTTGATTTTGTCTGAAGACAGGTCAGTTTGTTCAGGTATGTGTATCTTTATGATATACTGCTTCAGACCTGCAACGTTTTAGTCAGAAAATGGTGAGAAATGCAATTTCCGGAAGAATATTAGTCCTTTGCAGATGATACATCCATCCATGTATGCTGGGGGGGGGGGATGGTGGAGTGAGATCATGGCTGTGGGCCCTGCCCCACCTTCCATACTTGTGGCTGAACCTCTAAAAACCCTGTACGTATGTATACGTACAGGCCCCCATGTTCAGGTGAATGAGTGGATGCTGGGGGCAGGAGAAGCAGGCTTCCAGCACAATCCTATAGATATCTATTTAGAAGTAAGCCCATTGAATTCAGTGGGACTTACTCCCAAGTAAGTGTGTATAGGATTACAGCCGTACGGCCCAATCCTAACGGAATGACAAGCCAGCGGAACACATATTCCACTGGTGTGCACTGTTGCAAAAGCACCATAAAGCGTTTTGCGGCAGCATTCATTCCAGGCATGCCGGCAGGGAGGCCAGAGCCTTCCCACTGGTACCAGCGGCTGCATGGATACCCGCCAGAGCAGGTGAGTCCTGTGCAAGGGGTGGAACGGGGTGGGGGAGGGTAGGTAAGGGTTAAATGGGACAGAGCGAGAGTGGTGACAGGGGTGGGGGTGGATGGGTCAGGCCCAGGAGGGGGTGGGATCGGTGGCATCAGCATGCAGCACCATATCCAAGCCCCCTTCCCAGGCCCAATCCGCTTTCATTTTATTGCTGGTGCAAGTCTGAGTTGACCCACTGCTGCTGCTGGGGCTTACCCAGGCTCCGCTGCATCGCCGTGTGAAAGTTTAGTTAGGATTGGGCTGATAACCCTCCTCCACATCTTTATTGTACATGGATACGTCCTCTGAAAAGAGCAGGTAATACTTCTGGTAGCTTATAAGTTAGGTCTGTATACAATTCTTCAGGTGAATTCAATTCCTTCAGCAAAGCAGTATAACATAGCTCAAGATAGAAGGGCAGAGGAAGGGGTTATAGGGAGCCAACAATTGTTTTTGCCTCATGGACTTTTGAAATGAGAACAGACCTCTTGCCTCAGACAATTCCCGTTAAGAGTGCTTTATCAAAATGGAAGAGGTATTGCTTGAATCACTGATATTTTCTATACCAAAAAACCTTCAGATGCCCCTTTTATCTTCTTGCTTTGAGAAAGAGAAGTTGACAACCATTTCAGAAGTTCCTGTTATATATGCACCTGAGAGACATTTTAATTGACTTCATTCAGTCATTCAGGCAAGGGAGAGAGGAATTAATTAGGGTCCCTGCCTTTTTGGCAGTTTGGGTATGGCTCTTTTAAAGGGGTAGCACACTTATCCTTCTTTTCAATGAAAGCCATTATTTGATCAAATGTTTAAGGTGACCTTCCTTCTAGTTGTTTGTTTGCAGTGCAGTATTGCCTGGAGGCCCCAGGAAAGGAAGGAGCACAGAGTGCCTCTATTTGGCTGAGTAGCTAAAATATGGAGTATTGGAGGATGGGTTTGCATTTGGATGAGAAATCCCTGACAGAGCCCATATATTCTTTCAGAGTATGCATTCTAGTCTACAAGGTTAGAAGACAGAACCTATTCTTAGATCATGCTAGATTAATTAGGGGTGAAATCAAGGAGCTTTCCTCAGTTTGGGGACAATATGTGTGTGTGTGTGTGTGTGTGTGTGTGTGTGTGTGTGTGTATATATATTCCATCTGATTGATGGCTACATATTCTAATTTGTATTTTTGCTCTTGCAGATGCTCGCCTTGCCTCATCAGCCCAACAGGAATTCTCTCCATCTGCTTCTTTTATTATCATTGAATTGCTGCAAGACTTGAACTAAAGATTCGAGAAGAACCTCACAAGCAATGAATCTAACTTCTCTTTTCATGTTTGAAAATTCTATTTGAGAAGTATTCAAGGAAGCTTATTAATTTGAAAAATGTATTTATTCACATTGCTTATACAGTATTATTCAATTAATTAATCAATTTGTAGTCTGCCTCCCCCCTCCCCCCTGAGGGCACCAAGGTGGCTTATAAAATATAAAACATAATACATACAAGAAAACTCACAGAATTTATAAAAGGTAAGCATTATAAAATTATACAACATAAAACTAACAGCACAAAATACCAGATTAAAAGCAGAACACAGCACCCAAAAACCCCCCACTCCCCAGCACACATAAAATCAAACAACAAAAGCAGTAGCATAAAACTATGGAAGGAGAATATCCTTTTGGAGACTTCCAAAACTTGGAAGGAGACTATCCTTCCTCCAAGGAGCTCCAGACAGTATACATGGATCCTACTTCTCCTTTTATCTTCACAACAATCCTGTGAGGTAGCTTAGGCTGAGAGTTAGTGCAAGCTGATAGTCCGAGGTCACCCAAGCTTCATGGCTGAGCGGGAATTTGAATTTGGATCTTCTTAGACTGTCTTAAACTCCCTTTAAACTCTGCACAAGGAAGGAGGGAGGGAAGCAGATCAATGCAGTGGCAAACTTGGGGTGATGGGATCCCCAAATCTGCTGCTCCAGCAGAAGTATCACCACAATCTCTGCAAGACTGCTGGTGTCAAGCACTGGATTACCAAACATGGCACCCTTCAAAAGTTTTATCTTACCGGCTTTCAATTAAATAGTCCCTCCCAAAAATTGTGTAGGGCCTTCATGATTAGGTTCAGAAATGCAGGGGGGCAAGTCCTAAACCCCCTGACCTCCTATTAGAGTCTTGCCCTGTTTTGTGCTCCCCTCATGAGATAGTTACCCAGAAGAGCAAAAACCAAAGGGCCATGTTATGCATTCATTGTAGCGTGTAGTTTAAGCCTTAGACTAACAACATGTCCTTCAACACGACCATTTTCAGAGCTGCTTGTGTCACCTTGACTGCCTCCAGTTCCAGTACCTCAGTGCCATGGCACATAGGTTTGGGCCGTAAAATGCTTTGTAAAAGCTTAGCTCAAGGGACTGTTAAAGCTATCAGGCTCCTCCGGGTATCAAGCAGTTGCTGGAACTACACAATAATGAGCAAGCTGTAGGAGACATGGATTTTAATGCTCAATGAAAGTGCACATTTTGTAAAAGATTACCATATTTTTGAAAGGACAGTAAAAAAAAAGTCTATGGGCACTGATTTGTAATTAGCATCTCCTGTGAGGCTTGTTTGTTAATGAGATGTTTCATTTACAGGTACATTTGATCAATGACTTCCCTTTTTGTTTGACTAGACATAGATGTTTAACTAGTACTTAAAATTACGAGGAACCCTGAATCGCTATGGTCTATAAAGAATCCATTATGTGCCAATGCCTTTAAGAGTAGAGATGTAGCTCGGAGACATGATGGTATAGCTAGAAACCTATTTCCCCAGCATCAAGAAACCTACACAAGAACATGCAGTGGCAAAACCTCTGGGCGCAGCCTTGGTTTCGTGGCAGGCACGTCCACTGTTGAAATGTGTACACTTCGGTGGAGGTCAGACTCTGAACATATTCTTTCTCTTCCTTCCCCTGGGTCCTTATCTTGCATGCCCTCCCATAATTCTTATTTCTACACCACCATTTGCGTGCCCCCTTCCTCAGGATTTGGTCCACCTCTCTCTATGCCTCCAGCTGTATTTCCTTTGTTCTCTGGCTTCACTCCCTCGGGTCTGACCCCAAGCTAAAGGGCTCTTCTGACATTCTTATGTGCTTAACAGTGCAATCTTAACCAACTTTCCAGCACCGGTGCAGCTGCAGCCACAATGCAGCCCCGAAGTAAGAAAACAAATGTTCCCTCACCTTGAAGAGGCCTCCATGACTGCCCCTGCACTGCAAAATGCACTGTGCACCCTGTTGGCACGGCTACACCGGCGTTGGAAAATTGGTTAGGATTGCTCTGTAAAGCTGCAATCCTATGCACACTTATCTGGGAGCAAGACCCCCCTGAACACAGTATGCCTTACCAGATCTTCAACCGGGACAGAGTGCTAGACCTTTAGGAGAAGGAATGTGGGCAGGTGTAGCTTGTTAAGTCCTAGAGCACAATCCTAGGCATGTCTACTCAGAAGCAAGCCCCACTGAACACAATGGGGCTTGCTTCTGAGTAGACATGCCTAGGATTGTGCTCTAGGACTTAACAAGCTACACCTGCCCACATTCCTTCTCCTAAAGGTCTAGCACTCAGTCCCGGATGGAGATCTGGTAAGCCTAGCCTGAGTAAACCTGCATAAGATTGCACCGTAAGACCCCTGTTGCTGGTTCTGCTGCATAGGCTGGATACACTAAAGAGTTAACAGGGGAAGCTAACGGAGAGCTGCCAACTTTATGGCACCAACGTACGTGTGTGTGTGTGTGTGTGTGTGTGTGTGTATATATATCTATATCTAGATAGATAGATATAACCACAACAATGAAATAAGAATATATAAAAGCAATAAATTATATCCATTTTGTATCTGCAGAGAACAGTTTTGTGGCTCCCCCAGTACAAAACAGTGCCTACTAATTCACAGCAGTATCCAATATAATATGAAATAGATATTAAAACAGTTTTATCACCTGATAGATCAAACACACACATGTCATAGTTAATATAACATTTACTGAAACAAATATACCCAGAAATGAACTGAGTTAATCACCAAATGAACCTACTTGCTGGTGAAAGACAGATTTCCTATTCCCTGTATGCACCCAAATATGGCAAGGGAATTTTCGATACAAAACGGGATGCGAGAACAGCGCTTCTGCTTTGATGTGAGCAGAGAATCAGCATCCTTGATAATAATGCTTTGGGTGCTGTGCACAGATTTGTCTAGTTTATAGTCTGATGAGTTTTATGGACTGAATGTTTGTCAGGGGTGGCATCAGAGGGCAGGTTCAGCTCTGGCTGAGTGGCTATACTCATAGCTGGGCAGAACCCTGGAACCCCCCCCCCCTCCCCGGTATCAATCAGCTACTGTAGATTCCCCCCATTCACCAATGAAAGTGTGGGAAGGGTGCTGATGCTGCCCATTGCTGGTAAGCTGGGGAGATGGGGCAGGACAGAGCATTGCCCCAGGGCCTACAGCAGTGCTTTTCAACCAGTGGTGCCAATACCATTGGTGGTACTTCACAGAGATTATTCTACATATGTGTGAAGAGTCACCACATATCACTGCTTTGCCTGGCCTGACCACACTGAAATGAGGTGGCTGGGGCAGCAGTGTGCTGGCAGTGAGATGTGGCTGTGTGGCAGTCTGGGCCTTGCTCTTCCAAGCAGAGTTGCAGTAACGCACGCGCCCCCCCCCCGGCGGCTGACGTCACTCACTCCACTCCCGAGTGAGACAAACATCTCTTGGGGGCTGGAATGGAGGGGGCCCCAAATCAAACCGCGGCGCAGAGGCGGCAGGAAACTTCTCCTGGCTCCTCCGAGCTGTTCCGCCACTGCCACCTCGATCATTGCGCTCTTTGCCACCGCATTCTTCGCCACCACCATTTTGCTGCTGCCACCCACCCCCAGCCGCACATAAGCTGCCCCCCCGCATGCTGCCAGGGGGGCTACCGCCCCCCGCCCCATCCATTCCAACAGCACTGCTTCTAAAGAGGACAGATTGGGCAAGAAGGGCATCTATGACGGAGAGACCAGGTGGCAGCAGGAACCATAGAACCTTGCTGCATTCCTTGCTGCAAGAATAGCATAATAGCTGTCCTTGGAGAAATGATACTTGCAAAGTGAGGTGGAGAAGAAGGCCTGGCCTGAAGTAACCGCCACTGGATTGTGAAGAAGAGCACATGTTTACTGATGGGAGTGGCATTTTCTGGAATAAAAAAAATGGCAAAATATCTTTGAGCATTGTTAACTTCAGCTTCTCTCTGGTAAATTAAACTGGAAGCAGTCTTCTGATGAAATGGGCTTTACTGAAAGTACAAGACACCAATGTGCTTTCAACCAGCTTAGCCTTCTCCTGCATCTGCCAGCGATTGAAAGGTCAGCAGTTCGAATCCGCGACGGGGTGAGCTCTCGTTGCTTGGCCAGCTCCTGCCAACCTAGCAGTTCCAAAGCATGTTAATGTGAGTAGATAAATAGGTACCGCTTGCGGAAAGGTAAACAGCGCTCCGTGTTCCAGCCGCATGCTACGCGCAAGGAGAGTCATGCCGGCTGCATGGCCACAGAGGCGTCTTTGGACAATGCTGGCTCTTCGGCTTTGAAATGGGGATGGGCACCACACCCTAGATTCGGACACGACTGGACTTAATTGTCAGGGTCACCTTTACTACCTTTTTATACATTGCCTTAAAATTCATAGTGTGACCCTGTGTGTTCATTCTTTAAATGTAAATGGCAGCTGGGGTGGGGAGGGGTGATTAGGATTGGCACTTCAGAACATGGAAAGGACGGACAATCCTTTCTGATCAAGCCACAGTCCCAACAAAAATCCCCCTCCCAAGGCTAATGCTAGGTTTAGGGTTCCCAACTGTAACCGAAGCTATTCATCATTAAGCTAAGGAAGCCCTGTTAAAATCTCCAAGATTGCTCACATAATAAGTCGCCTAGAGACTGGTGCTGATTCCTGGAGACTCCAGGTCTGTCTTGGATGGTTGGCGACCCTACCCATGTTCCATGTTAGGTTATGGGGGCCCTGGGGTGAAAACATGTACTGGGACTCCCATGGCGCCTGTCACCTGATGGTGCATTGGGTGCTACTGCTGTCCCTGGTACTGAGGATTCAGAAGTCAGCCTGCGCAGATGGGCACTTTGATGATCATGGGCCCTTGGCCTGTGCCTGACCTTTCTGGTCCCTAATGTCATCCCTGCTCCACCAGCTACTGTCCCCCCAGCTACTATTGGAAGCTGCTACTGGTTATGTAGCCTAAGAGGTAAACAGCTGCTGCAGAGGTGGGGTGGATTTTCATTGGGACCATGACAAGCTTAAAAAACCGCATGGACCACAGTCCCAAGCCTGATTGCTCTCCTTGCCATGGCTGCTATATTTACAATTTAAAAATGAATACGCAGGGCAAAATGATGTGTTTAACATAATGTGTGCTTTGATTCTTAGCTTCCCAGCAACCATGTACTGAATATCTTTCATTTGCCAAGAGAAAAGATCTGTTGTCATATATGTTCCAGCTATCCTTATTGACCTGGGAGAGTCTGTATTTTTGGTACCTGCTTCTGGGAAACCACCATCCCTATTTTTGCCTTTAGGGAATGCCTTATTATGAGTTGCTAGACTTGTCGTTCTTCACGGTTCACTTCCGTCCCCAGGGTCTCAGTGGGTAATGGATGCATCTTGACTCTAGCGTATATGCATATAAAATGTATCCACATGAATATTAAGGCACCATGCAATGTGAAACTGCCATTTCACCCGACGGAAACACTATGGTGTACTTTGGATTGTAATAGCACATTATGTTGCACGGTCAATGTTTTAGTCTTGTTAATTTCCTTTAATTCAAGTTATGCAAGAGACATGCATCTAAACACATGCATGAACAGAGCCTTGTTTACTCCTTGAATGAAAATGGAGTTTTCAAGTCTCCAAAATTCAGGTAAAACTTTCCAGCTCCAAAGACTGCTGGAACAGCATATTTGGTGTTTTGTGTTTTGTGACCATAGCCATCTCCCTGGATTCCTCAGTTTGGGACAAACAATTTTTGGAAAACAAAGGAAAGGTTGCACACTTCCAATGGTCCTCACCAACCCCATGATTGTGCTCCAATCTATGAACAAGTCAACAGACATCCAACTAGTTACTGCATCCTCAACTAGGTGGGAAAACAAAGGCAGAAACCATCAGGGGTCCTCAATTAGCAATAAAAGGACCTCCTGATTGAGTCACCCCACCCAAAAATCCCATAGGATTCTATGGAACAAAAATCTATATAAACCCTTGGCTTTAGAACAAGGGTTCTCTGCCTGCTATCCTGCTTTGCAGTCCATTTGTGTTATGTCAATCTTCTGGTGCTTCATTTAGTCTAGTTGTAGAATTCCCCCTGTCTAGATTAAGTATGAGTGAGCAAATTCACAGTCCAATCCTAACCAACTTTCCAGCGCCGATGCAGCTGTGCCAACAGGACATACACTGCATTTTGCGGTATGGGGGCAGTCACAGAGGCCTCTTCAATGTGAGGGAACATTTGTTCCTTTTCCTTGGAGCTGCATTGCAGCTGCACCGGCCCTGGAAAGTTGGTTAGGATTGCGCTGTCAGTTAGGCACAGTTTGAATTCCCTTTTTTGGTTTTGAGTACTATAGTAAACGTTTGTGCAACTTCACCCTCATATCTATTTTTCTTTTACCACCGGATTATGCAGTTACACCTTTGACCATTATGCTGTGATTTTTCCCCCCCTGTGTACGCATGCTACAGGTGTTTTAAAAGCACTGCTGGTAACAATTGTCAGATGTGGGGCTGGTTTGGATGATACTTTAGTACACAGGGGTCACCTTTACCTTTATACTCCTGCTGTGTGTATGTCCAGGCTCCTCCCCTCCCTTCTCATTTACTTTCTCTAATTGTGTGGAAGATCAGTTAATCTGAACCGTCACTCTATGTGCTCTGCTAAGCCTACTTTGAAAGAACCCCCTCCCCCAGCGATTAGGAAGAGTAACCAGGAAGGGAGGGGTGGATCTAGAATGTACATGCTGCATGAGAGCACACCTGCTATCACATGGGGCCAGCTCAGGCACTAAAGTATCATCCGAATTGGCCTAACTATGTTTAGAATTTTATTTTATTTTTACCAAAAGAACAAACACCATCTTGGCTTCTAAATCAGTGGAGGACAGGTTACTGCAGAAGAAATTAATGCAACATAGAACTGACAGAGAAAAGCCTTCAGCAATGTGTAATGGGGGGGGCATGGCGGGAGTGAACTTTGGGATAATAATAGGCATGTTCCAAGCCTATTTTCTATTTATAAAGGGTTTGAAGGGCATTTTATGAATGTATGCTTCATCTTGGAATTCAAGGTAGCACACAAGGCCTAGAGGCTAGAGCTGTTTAGCTTCAGCAACAGTGCTTGTGCCAGATCTCTGGAAAGCATGGGACAAACCCAGTGGTGCCCCTCTGCTCCCAACATAACCTTACATGATACTAGTTCCACCAGTACTGAAGGTTCAGAGGTTGACCCCCCCCCCCCAGTTGGGCCCCCTGATAGACATGGGTCACCAACCAATATTGAACCTGGCCAACTCTTGACACAATGCCTATTCAACAAGGTGGCTGTATCACCATGTCAGGATCTATTGTTACTCCAGAGACTGTCCAGGCATGCTAAGCAGCCTGATATCCTGTACCTTATTCTTATTCTGCCTGCCTAGGATGTCAGAAGTGTGATATAAGACTGAAAAGATGAATCTTTTCCATGTAAAGCAACAGCAAAAATACTGTAGTTTGGTTCTTATGGGAAGTAAAACATAAGCAGTATTAATCCATTGAATTTCCCTTTGGCTGCCCCCAGTTTTGCTCTACTGCCCTTTCTTTACAGCCACTCTGAACTGCATTTATGGTGAGTTAAAAAAAAAAAATCCCAGACATTGCTTGCCAAGTGGGATAATGATGAGGGTTGACTGAAGGCTAGAGCAGTGGAACACTTTGAACTCCAGAAGGAGGAGAGAGGGGGTTTGGGGTCAGTTGCTTCTTTTAGCGTAATTGCTCCAGGAATGATCATGTGTGGTTGGTCACACCAGCTCTTTTACCCAGCGGAAGCAGTAATATAGTCTCAGCAGATCCCAAACACAGGGCTCATAAAAGGCACAAACTTTCTTTCAGAGTGTTTGGCATGTATTGCAAACAGTGTGTTGCTCTGTATTGTTGTGTCAACCTGTGTGCAAAATTGGTGACTTCTGTTCATGAGGCAGGTGAGTCAGTGACCCACCCCGGCAGAGAAGAAAGATAGCCACTTCAAGTTCAGCAATTCTGCACCTTGCTCTAAAGGTAATCAAACCAGACTGGTAATTATATCCGAGGGATTCATTTCCTAAGCCAAGTTATTCAGAAAAATACAGGGCACCATGCAGCAGGAAATTCTCCTATAGTCCTGGTTCTTCCAGAACTCCATAAAAAAAAGATGTGCAGAGAATCTTGATGTTTGCAGGCTCATATAGGTACATGTTTTAGTAGACAATGCATTTTCCAAGATGGTTAATGGGCAGATATGGATATGTGATAGCTCATGAATGAGTGCAGATAGGCAGGGCCAATGGAGGGGGGGTGGCGGAGCCGGTAGAATTACTGGAGCCGAGTGATCTGGAAGGGGGCCAAACTATGTTGCATATGTTTTTGTTTTGTGTAACGATTTTTAGCCAGTCCGCCCTTGCTGGGGGGCTTAGATTTTTTTTCCACTGGTGCTTGAACATGCTCTCGGCGGCCCTGCATGTAGGAAGTTCATTTTGGTGGGGGAAAATGGGCTTAATGGTAGTTTATGCTGGACAAACTCCACTGAAATGAAAGGAAGTTCTCTAGTGCAAGCGATATGAGAATGAATGGGAAATGGCATGAAAATGCGGTTGTCCTCCTGTTCATTTCAATGGAGCTTACGCAGGAAATCATTCAAATGGATTGTGTCCTTTGTTTCAGTTTTGCACTGATGTTAGGAAACTCAAGGGGCTAATCCAGTCACCTGTACTAAACAGGTTTTAATATTGGTCTGAATCAACCGGCAATTCATTACAAATTCTTGCCTTTCTATATTTGTCATAAAATGTCATGTCAAGAGTAAGAAACTCATGGTGTTGTTGTTGTTGTTTTTATTAAAGAAAAATCACACACCTACTCACACTTGAAATAAATAATTTATCCTCTGAATCATACAGGTGCTGAATTACACGAGGAAACACATTCTGAAATGAAATTGTTCAGAAAATATAAAGGCGCCTAACAACATTATTTTTGTATTGTTTATGATATGGAGCACACAGGCTCTGATCCTTGTATGTTCATATTATATATGAGCATAAAAAATGCATGAGCAAGAAATGTGGTCCCGCGTGCCAGCCTGGGTGATTGATCTCACACCTACTTTCATGCTTTCTCACTATATCGCCCTTTATTACTGTTTGCTCCAAAATTGCTTAGTGTTGCAGCTTAAAATCCAATTACAGAGCACCTCTCCTTGCAGTCATTTTGTTTGAAAAGTTCTGCCTCATTTCTTGGCTCAATATTTTTTGTTTTAATTCTACGATTATGACCCTGGTTTGCCAAAGCCCTTTTATCAACATTAGCACTTCAGAATTCTACGAGAGAGAGAGAGAGAGAGAGAGACAGACAGACAGACAGACAGACAGACAGAGCAAACCTGCATTATTATTAAATCATATAAATAGTGTTTCAGTTTTCAAAGCTTCCCTAGCCAGTCCTCCGAATATTAATCATTGGATCACAGTATGGACACTAGCATGGCCTCGGCACAGTCACAAAATGAATGCTCTCCAAGATGTATTGATCAAGGCAACTAGTGTAGGCACTATGTCTTTTGATGCAGGGTGCTTTGTTTACTCTGGAATTGCCACTTTTCTTTCATTCACTTTCTATGGGGCATCTTCCCTACATTGTCAGCAAACCATTGTTCTCCCATATTTTCCCCATGCGGCTTCCATTGGTTTTGAGAGGTGAGAAAATCTGAAAAAAAGAGCAGCATCACCTTTGCAAGTGCAGATGGCACCAATGCTATTCTTTTGTCCCCATCATGATGCCATGTCCTGCAGGCATGAGGGAGGAGGTGATGACGAAGGTGGCTCTGCTAAGCTCTGGCTGAAGTGCAGTTCAGTGGGGCACCTCAGTAGCATGAAGGATGGAGAGTCTGCAAGGAGCCCCTACAACCCCCAGCCTGGGAACAGGCTCGTGCTTCCTATTTGGAGCTAAAAAAATGTTTTAAAATATATTTGTGTGATATGGATATAAACAGAGGCGTCGCTCCGGTAGGCAAGTCTCTTGCCTGCTGTTTTCTCCGCAGGGGAATGGCTCTGACAGTGAGGGGGCGGGGCCGCCTCCTGCTCGTTCGGTAAACGGGACTCCGACCGAGCAAAACTTACAGCCCCGCCCCTACCGGAGCGACGCCTCTGGATATAAAAGGTATTTCTCAGCTCTAAAGAGAAAACAAGAGCCGGTCACTAGCAGCCCAGTCCAGCCTAAGGCCTCAGCAGCACAATTCAGTCACAAAAGCAGCCTAAGTCCTTTAGGCTGAAGTTAGGACTGAATTGTGCCATTGAGGCCGAATTTGTGCTGCAACTGTGACGGACATAGGACGGGTTTAGGAAAGTTGACCAATTCCGTCCTAAGTTCAGCCTAAGAGCTATTCCGTCCTAAGTTTGGCCTAAAAGTGGGCGTGTCGGGGGCATGTCGGGGGGCGTAATGGGGGTGGTTACGAATTTGGGTCCAGGTCCAGACACTGGCGAACTCCGACACGCCCACTCGAGCACAGCTACGGAACAAAATTTAGGTCGACAAAAAAGGTGGACTCAAATTTGAGGAGACCCATAGGAGCCATTTTACCTTACCCACTCCAGCCCTCTCCTGAAACGTTCTAACACCCTACTCCTGAGTTATGCCTGAGTTAGGACGGAATAGCTGCGGCACAACTCTGGACACGGACACAGATAGTTACCCTATCAGCATCCAGCCGCACCCAGCCTCTTTCCCACAAGAGCCCAGCCCCAGGCCTCCATTCTCTCTCTCTCTCTGAGAACGTGGCGTGGGGTCCTGTCCCCCAGCAGCCACAAAGTGGGACTTCGTCGGTGGAGGGCAAAATTCACAAACACCCCACTTCTCTCTTCTCTTCTCCTCTCTCCTCCACTCTAGGGCAGAGAGGGCTGTTCAGGCTGTGGCCAAACTGTTTACAGCTGTGCCTGGGCAGCTGCCTCCTTGCAAGCATTTGCTAACCCATGTCTTTCTCCCAGCCTCTCTCCCCCCCCCCCCACAGGCAACAACACCAACAGGTAAGAGCAGGGTCTGGGATGGCATGTGTTATGACTTCTGCCTGTTCATGCCAATATATGTTTGACTGTAGCCTGTTCATGCCTATATGTAGGATTTCTGCCTGTGTAAGCCATACCGTAGGACTTCTGCCTGTGTTAGCCATAATGTTGGACTTCTGCCTTTTCATGCCAATATGTATGACTTCTGCCTGTGTTCGCCTTTATGTAGTACTTCTGCCTGTCAGCACACACACACACACACACACACACACATATATATATATATATATATATATATATATGATAGCTGCCTCTTTACCAATGTGTCCTCTGATAGCTGCCTGTTGCCATGTGAGCAGAAAAATATATGTTTGTGTAAATGTGACTTGCCTGTTAACGAAGGTGTGTTTACTAACCCGCAGCCTTGCCCCCACAGGGTCTATAACAGGTCAGTTATGATTGGCTAGCCAAGTTTGTAACCCTACAGTTGAGCTGTTTGTTCTCTCCTTCACTGTTGTCCTTTGCAGGATCATGCCCTTCTGACGTCCAGGTAAGCTCCTCACACTGTGACATGCTCGTTATACCTAGCAGCTGTGTTTTCTGTTCTCTCCCTGCAGGCTTTTGCAACCGGCACACTGGCTTGTCTTCAATGGCGACTGCTACCACACACCAGCTGACATGTAAACCCCCCCCCTTGTTTTTTGTCTCCCCAGGAACGTCCACTACCACCTACTTTCCTGTGAGCACCCCTAGGGCTGCAGGCAGGGTGCCCCACTGTCTTCTGCCTCAATGCTGCCAGAGGTCAGGGAGCCAGCCCTGCAACCCTCCTCAGCTGCCACCGCCACTGCTGCTCCACCTCCCTGGCTGTCGTACTTGCTGTCCCTCCCCTTTCTATGGAGCAGGCTGTGGTTCCACAGGGGAAGGGCCTGCGTCTCCAGGTCCATGGGGCACGTGTGCTGCTGCTGCTGCTGCTGCTGCTTTCAGATTGGCTGCTGTGACTACGCCTGGCAGCCTCGCATGGCCATCTCTGCTACCGTTTCAGCACACAAGCCCTTGCATGAATCCCATCCAGGGACTGCCACTTCCTTCCCAGGGAGACCACAGGAGGGGAGCTGCCAGACCCTCAGGGCTCAGAGGGGAGTGGGGAGTTGGGGGGCCTCTCAGGCAGGCAAACAATGACAGGCGACATGGCACCCATACTGGATCTGCTCGCGTCCGCCACGTCCATGACGAGCCCTTTCGGCAACCGGGGCTCTCACCCGCCCACGGTCCGCCCGTCAACGGCGTCCGTTCCGCCCAAGGTCCGTCTGCATAAGAGGTGCCCGTTTCTGCATTGCCTTCATCTGCAAAGTGACCCCTGTGTCCCTATTGGTCTCTGCAGACACCTCTCCCTGTATCCCTCTCCCACCAGCCTTGTTGTCTGTCTGTTTCTGACCCACCCGTGCCCCTCCCCAGCACCCACTGTCTGCCTGTCTGTGTGTCTGCCTCCCCTCCCACTCCCTGATGATGGAAGCTGGCAACCCCCCACCCCGCCAGAGCGCCTGCCGCGACGCGCCGACGTTGCCCCATCTGGGGGCGTGATGAGCTGCGTGAGCCCTTCCCGCTCGCAGCAGACAAGCCCAAGGCATCTCTCGGTCTTGGCCGGGGCACAGAGCAGAAGGCACGCCGGGATGCCTTCTTTGTGGGCATAACCACAGCCCTGGAGGCCCAGGGCTTCAGGCAGCGCACGGGCAAGTCATGTCAGTGGCGGTTCCAGCCATCATGAGACCCCCTTGTGTGTGACGTTCCCACCCCTCCTTCCCTTCTCTCCCCCGCTCCCCCCCCATGAATCCCATGTGCAGCCTCAGCGTGGCATGGGGGTGGCAACACCTGTTGCAGGTAGGAGGGCTGTGGCACTCCCCCCTGCAGCAGGTGGCTAATGCACAGGGTGCCCTGGGGCAGCTGGCACTGGCACAACCTCTGCCCTTCAGCTGCCTGTCGCACGCCCAGTGCCTGCAGGCCCACCTGTGGCTGCCCATCTGCTGCGAATGCTGCAGCAGCTGTGGTAGGTGCACACAGAGGAGCTCAGGAGGGGGCTCTTCGCTTCCACAAGACTGACACCTCAGCACAGTAGCCTGCCTGCCTCTGTGGTAAGTGTTGCCTCGATCCTGGGCTGGTGCTGGCCCACTGCTCTTGCCTCCTGCCTAACTCAGGCATAGTTGCAGCCTAACTCAGCCCTGTCTTAGGCCACAGTTACGCCACTCTTGGGCCTCAGTTGTGCCTGACTTGTTCTGAGTTGGGCTGGACTGGGCCCTAGGTCAGGTACTACAGCTGCAGGCAGTCACTATAGGCTTACCATATCCAAAGGGGGACAGGGTGCCTACACCTTTAACCATTGTAAAAAGAGGGAATTTGGGCAGGTGCAGCTCATAATGGAAGGGTGCAACAAGTCGCACCTGTCCAAATTCCCTCTTTTTACAATGGTTAAAGGTGTAGGCACCCTGTCCCCCTTTGGATATGGTAAGCCTAAGTCACTATGTCACGAGCCAGGATTTCTCATTGTGGGTGGCTCAGGCTGGACTAATGGGCTGGCAGTGTCGAGGCAGGAGGCAGTAATGGATGCAGAAGGATGAGTCACAGATCAGCTGCACCAGGCTCCTTGTGAGCTCCGTGTCAGGGGGGCTCCACAGGCCTGAACCAGGGGCCCATGCAAGTGACCACACTTCTACTCAACAAACCCTGAGGCAGTGAGGGTTCACTGCTGCCACTGCTCCCCACCACTGCCCAGTAAGACACGGCCCGTGAGGATGCTTGCCAGGCAGGAGCAGATCATCTTCTCCCTGCCCAAGTGCCATTTTACCATTCCCTGGTGTCCTCTCGCCCAACACTCGTCGGAGCATCTGGGAATTGTTAAATAGCAGAAGGGAAAGACAGCGAGCGGGTGGTCTACTTTTGCTGCTTGCACCGCCTCATTGCCTCCTGGGAAGCCTCCCAGTTGGCCTTTGACCACTTGTTGGCTTAGTGGGAGGCAGTGGCAGAAGCAGACCATCCTCTTCTTTCCCCAGTGCCATTTTATAAATCCTGCTGCCTCCGTGTAGTGGAAGAAGATCCAGAAGACTGGCAGGAGCCAAGTGTGGTGTCAGCAGTGGACCCTTGTTGACAGATCCGGGCAGCAAGGAGTTAACAGATGAAGACTTGGGCTTTTGACAGGACTTTGACAGGACTGGGCAGCAAGGGGTTAACACCCAGGGCTGCGTGGGTGGAGGCACACCTATTGCCCACGCAGGGTGTGCCCCCCACAGGTGTTACCAATAATTAGGACTTTGGATTGCAGCCCCCAGCTGTGATCCATGATGGACTAATGAAGGCTTTGAGTATAAAAAGAGCAAGATTGCAGTAGGGCTCTCTCTCATCCTGGTTTGCTGAGGGTTCTCACTGTGGTCTCATCTCATTGCGCTGAAGGACTTTGCCAGAGGATGGGATGCGGCTGCCATGCCGAGGAGCTACTGGACACTCTGCGAAGCCGAAGGACTGCTGAGCTGGTGACCTTGGAGCGGAGAAAGCCGACAGAGAAAGGAGAAGACGCAGCTGCCAAAAGAGACTGGTTTGAGGGGGGATTTTTGGGAGATAGACTGTTGTTTCTGTTTAGCAGAAGGGTTTCTGCTTTGGGAGATTTATGGTGTTGGAGTTGCTGTAAAGCAATAAATTTTCTTAATTGCTTGTTTGGAGTTTCCTTTTTGCACATAGCTTGATAACTATTTGAGGAGGGAAAGGTGTTGAATCAGTCAAAGCGGACATTTAAGGGAGTATTTCAGATTGAAATTATTTAAAGTGAACAAACTTGCTCCTAGAAGGAGAAGTTGGATCAAGACATTTTGGTCACAGGAGTAGGGTGATTCCCAAGCAAGACACTCCGCTCCCTGCCATCACCTGAGTAAGGCAGCTGGCATCATGAATGGGCTGGCCTTGGCTCCAATCCAAAAGCAACAGAAAATGGAAGCACAACTATTGGATAGTGCTAAAGCCTTTCACTTGGAGGCACCGGTAGACATCATTTCCTCACTTACACCACCTTTATTTTTCTTATGCCACAGATTTGTTGCTTTCATTCCATTCCCAGAGTGCCTAGGAAAGATGGTCTTCCACTGATGCAATAATAATTCTTCACTGGCACAAAAGCAAGGACTATCCCATTCCCTTCAAGATCAGTGTGCACCAAGTGAAGTCTGCTGCAAGCACACTAAGGACATATCAACATTGCAGACTGATAACAGTTCTGTATGGATTGAAAGCCATGTTTTTTCCGCAAAGTGTTCTCAGAATTGTCCTTTAGTGAGAGTGCTGGGAATTCTCAGTGAGAGATACCCTCACAATTCCCTGGGAAGAACTGAAGTGTTTAGTCAATTAGACTGCAGTTCTATACAGTACACACTTTCCTGGGAATAAGCCCCATTAATACAATTGGGCTTACCTTTGAGTAAACATGCATAGGATTGTGCTGTTAGATTTATTGATTTAAAGCCCTATTGAGTGATTGAAAAAGTGCCCCTTATTAACTGGGCAGCTGGCTTTTGCAAAGAATGGCTTAATTTATTTTTAATAAAAAGTACGCTTGAAAATGCAGAAGGTATGCGAAATCTAAGCATCCCTACTTATTTTTTCTCAAGGGAGGAGATGCTTCGCCTAACATGGTGCAAACCACAAATATGCATTCATCATCTAAGAACAAAAATGCTTTTTTTTCCAGAGCTAATGTTCATATGCCAACATATGCACATATTAATTGATTAAAACTCACACAAATAATTGACTTAAGATTTCTTTAATGGGTGGCAGCTCAAGCAAAAAGATATGCAAACAAACATATCTGCTCTGTTTCTGAACTGGATAGGAAACTTACAGCACAAGCCTATGCATGTCTTCTCAGAAGTCATGTTCAATGGAGCTTACTCTCAGGAAAGAGTATATAGGATTGCAGTCTTAATTGTGCCAGAACTCCATGTGTACATCAGAGCACAGTTGAAGCTTAAGATTGAAGTCTATGCACCTCACCATGTTTTATGTTTATCAGACAGGCAGCCCAATCCTAACTGGGGTTGTGCTGCCCTTTACAACAGCAGAACACAGTTCAGCTGTCAAAAATGGCCATATAGTGGCATGCACAGTACACCGCTGGTGGCCATTTTAGGTCTGCGATCGTAAATGGTGGCAGTGCCAGAGACCCTCTGCTGCTGCTGGCTACTTCTGGCAGCAAAGGTCAGCTGGCCATGGGGGCAGGCGGTGGCAGAATGGGCTGGAGGGGGGAGGAATAGGGGAGTGTCTGGGCAGGGAGGGGAGGGTGGGAGGTAGAATGGGAGAGGAAATGGATCTCAGCAGCATCAGTTTCCACCAGATCTTAACACCGTTCCCTGTCCCCTTCCCTCTCTATTACTCTCCTTGGACTTGCAGATCTGAGGAGACTCATTGGGGCAGTGGAGTCTTGTCCTGGGGTAAAGGAACAAAAGTTATCTTACCTTGAGGAGGCCTCTGGACTGCTCTCCTTCTCCCCCCCCCCAGGATACAGTGCACACTGCATTGACATAGCTGCATAACTGGGGGGGGGGGGAGATTGGCAGCCCAATCCTATCCAACTTTCCAGAGCCGATGCAGCCCCAAGGTAAGGGAACAAACATTCTCTTAACTTGAGGAGGCCTCCATGACTGCCCCTCCACTGCAGAATGCAGTGCATTCCCCGTTGGCATGGTTTCATCAGCACTGGAAAGTTGGATAGGATTGGGCCCTTAGTTAGGATTAGGCTGTAAGCAAAATAGCTGGTGCACATTTGAGTAGACCCATTGGGGTGGCTGGGGCTCGACTCAGGGTAAGGGGACGAACGACCCTTTACCCCAAGGAGGCCTCTGGCTACGCCAGGGCAGGCGGGCACCTTATTTGCGCTGCTGCATCCTGTTAGACAGGATTGGGCTGCCCGTCAGCACTGACAGTACTGAGCTCAATGGACCAAGGGTCTGACTCAATATAAGATAACTTTCTATGTTCCATCTTTTTATTTAAATACCATAACATGTTTTAGTTGGGCTTCTTTTTTTGTTTCTTCCAATCTTACAATAAATACAGGCTGGGTTTCTCGAAGCTTATTAAACTTTAATTTTCCAATTTATGAACACATGTCTGGAAAATTTATACTAATATATGAACTAATGTACAAACTTCCCCTTGGGGAACAGAAATTTTTGCCTACGTAAGATTATTTCTAAGCATAGATTGTGCCATTTCATATTCTAAGAGTTCAGCAAGATTTAATAATTCCAGCCAGGAAGATGGCCCAATAGTCCCTGTGCCCTTCCTTGTGGGAAGAATTGCGTGAACACTTAAAAGAAGCTGCCATCAGTACATATTTAATTTCTAAGTGGATTCAGCTTCGCTCCTCACTACTTATGTCCACTTTCTGAAATCATTTCAGTTAAAGGATTACTGTATTATTATTATTATTATTATTAACGGTATTTATATACCACTTTTCAACAAAAAATTCACAAAGCGGTTTACAGACAAAATCAAATGATTAAATGGCTCCCTGTCCCAAAAGGACTCACAATCTAAAAAAGATGCAGAACACCACCAGCAAACAGCCACCAGAAAAGACACTGTGCTGGGGTGAAAAGGGGGCAGTTACTCTCCCCCTGCTAAATATAAGAGGAGCACCAAGTGAAAAAGTGCCTCTTGCCCAGTTAGCAGGGGAAGTTAGCAGTAGTAGAACAGAAACTTTCATGGCCAGCTATAATCTTACAAGACAAGGGATAAGGGCGAAGATGCCATGTAGAAAATCTTGAAGATCTGTGATTTGGTATATTTTAATGCATTTTTATCACAATTTTGGCTTTTAATTTTTTCTACATGGCATCTTCACCCTTATATCCCTTGTCTTGTAAGTTAGCAGTACTACAGAGATTGTGTTGAAAATATAGGATCCTAGAAGCACAGCCCCTTTCCTTGCTCTGTTTACTAGAAGAAGCTCATTCTGTTACCTAGGAGCTTTGTAGTTTAGTGTAGATCCAGAAGCCTTCAAGGGTGGACCTTTCTAATAGTCCCCCCATAGCTACAGATGAAAGGAGCCTAAACCTAACCAGGTAGTGATCTGTCCATGACAGAACATAAGAACAGAGGCGTATCAGCAGCGAGTGCTGCCTGGAGCACTCGCTGCTGTGCCGCCCCAAAGGGCCTCCTGGGGCCGAGGTGCCACCCGGAGCCGCTGCTCCGCTCGCTCCAGTCCTTCCATGCCTCTGCATAAGAAGAGCCCTGCTGGATCAGGCCAAAGGCCCATCTAGTCCAGCTTCCTGGATCACATAGTGGCCCCACCAGATGCCTCAGGGAGAACACAGACAACAAGATAACCTGTATCCTGCTGCCACTCCCCTGCACCTGGCACAGAGAAAACCTACTTTTAAAACCAGAAGGTTGCTTATGGCTTGTAACCTGTGATGGTCTTTTCCTCCATGAATCTGTCCAAACCCCTTTTAAAGGCATCTAGGCCAGGTGCCATCACCACATCCTGTGGCAAGGAGTTCCACAGATGAATTACACGCTGGGTAAAGAAATATTTTGTTTTATCCGTTCTAACTCTCCCTCCACTCAATTTTAGTGCATGTCCCCTGGTTCTGGTGTTGTGCGAGAGGGAGAAGAATTTCCCTCTATCCACTCTCTCCACCCCATGCATAATTTTATAAGTCTCAATCATGTCCCCCCTCAGGCGCCTTTTTTCTAGACTGAAAAGCCCCAAACGCTTTTCAGCCTTTCCTCATAAGGGAGGTGCTCCAGCCCACGAATCAGTCTGATTGCTCTTTTCTGCACCTTTTCCAATTCAACTATATCCTTTTTGAGGTGTGGTGACCAGAACTGGACATAATACTCCAGATGCGGCCTTACCATCGATTTGTACAAAGGCATAATGATATTGGCCGTTTTATTCTCAATCCCTTTTTTAATGATCCCAAGCATGGAATTGGCCTTCTTCACAGCCGCCACACACTGGGTCGACACTTTCATCGACCTGTCCACCAGCACCCTAAGATCTCTCTCTTCATCCGTCACAGACAACTCAGAACCCATTAGCGTATATGTGAAATTTTGGTTTCTTGTCCCAATGTGCATCACTTTGCACTTACTTACATTCAAGCGCATCTGCCATTTTGCTGCCCATTCTCCCAATTTGGAGAGATCCTTCTGAAGCTCTTCACAATCCCTGCTGGTCTTCACCACCCGGAAACGTTTAGTGTCATCTGCAAACTTGGCCACCTCACTGCCTATCCCCGACTCTAGGTCATTTATGAATAAGTTGAAAAGCACCAGTCCCAAGACCGATCCTTGGGTCACACTGCTTTTCACCTCTCGCCATTGTGAAAATTGCCCATTGACTCCCACTCGCTGTTTCCTGGTCTTCAACCAGTTCCTAATCCACAAGAGGACCTGCCCTCTTATTCCCTGACTGTGGAGTTTTCTCAGGAGCCTTTCATGAGGGACCGTGTCAAACGCCTTCTGAAAATACAGATATATAATATCCACAGGTTCGCTCGCATCCACATGCCTGTTGACCTTTTCAAAAAATTCTAAAAGGTTTGTGAGGCAAGACTTCCCCTTGCAGAAGCCATGCTGACTCTCCCTCAGCAGAGCTTGTCCTTCTATGCATTTTAAGATTTTGTCTTTAATGAGACTTTCCACCATCTTCCCTGGAACAGATGTTAGGCTGACCTGCCTGTAGTTTCCCAGGTCCCCCCTCCTTCCTTTTTTAAAGATTGGCGTGACATTAGCTATCCTCCAATCCT
The DNA here is from genome assembly GCA_026170595.1 of Plestiodon gilberti rubricaudatus. Classification (NCBI taxonomy): domain Eukaryota; kingdom Metazoa; phylum Chordata; class Lepidosauria; order Squamata; family Scincidae; genus Plestiodon; species Plestiodon gilberti. The sequence continues at coordinate 49,105,038 of JANXHW010000002.1, forward strand.
CTGGCACAGTGGCTGTTTTAAGGGACAAGTTGCATATTTTGGTCAAGAGGTCAGCAACTTCATTCTTGAGTTCCTTCAGAACTCTTGGGTGGATGCCATTCGGGCCTGGTGATTTATTGATCTTTATTTTGTCAATTAAGTCTGAGATGTCTTCTCTTTTAACCTCTATTTGACTTAATTCTTTAGTCAGGGGAGGCCGTTCAGGCAGCGGTATTTGCCAGAGGTCTTCTTTCATGAAGACAGACGCAAAGAACTCGTTCAATCTCTCTGCAGAACTCGTTCAGTCTCTGTAATTCCCTCCCCATCCACGTCACGCGCCTCTTGTCCAGCAATAAACACAAGATCCAATGTGTGACCAACACAGTGCGTGGGGGCAGATATTAACTGAGGCAGGCCTATGGTTGCCATGGTGACCATGAAGTCTTGAATTGGACCTGACTATCAGAGGCGTCTCTACAGTGGGGGTGGTACTGTAAGTTCCGCACAGTTCTACTCCCTGGTATGAAGTGGCCCCACCCCCTCGCCGTCAGAGCCATTTAGTGCGGCGAAGGCAATGGGCAGGAGACTCCCTGCTCATTGCCTTCGCTGCACTGAATGGCTCCGACGGCGAGGGGACGGGGCCACCTCGTATTGGGGAGTAAACAGGGACTAGGACAGCGCGGAACTTATGGTACCGCCCCCCTTCAGCGATGCCTCTGCTGACTATGGTGCCCCAGTATGAACACTGAAGTCTCCCAGCACAACCAATCTAGAGGACTCCACAGCCATGTCCAAGTCTACCTCCTCAGCCTGTTGGTCAACAGGGTAGATGGTGCCTCAACAATGCCAGCCTTGTCTCACCATTCAACACCAGATATAAACACTTAAATCCCAATAAGCCTGACTGACAGGGCATCTGTGAGAGACTCACCCCTCCGGCTTCTTCCATTCTTCCATTCTTCTTCTTCTTCTTCTTCTTCATTTATTACATATGCCAGGTTCATTTATTACATATGCCAGGTTGGTCTCCTCCTCCAGGATTAATTAATGGATAAAAGCAGTCTTATTAAGAGCAGTCTGGCATTTAAGAGCAGCATTGTCAGGCTAAAGAGGCTCGCATAAGTAGGGCCACTCAGAGGAAGTACTTTATCAGGGGGTACAAAGTTTCTTTTGGGCCATTTCCCTTCATGTGAATTTGGCTCCTGGGCCCCCCTTTTTGCTCTGGAACCCCCCTTTTGACCCATTTTTGGTCCTGTGCCCGGGTAGTACGATTGTACCCCCTTAACCCCCCTCTCAGAGGCCCTGCGCACAAGTACAATTAGAGATGCATTGGCTGGCAGAAGGACCAGAAAGAGGGATAGCCATGAATGATCTAAGCCTCCTATAATGGCCTTTCCTCCTCCCAACACCATACCTATCCATTGCCCATCACCCTATTAGTGGTGGGGTTGCATTAACCATACTGCTCATACATTGATGCATTCATAAAGAATCTTCCTTGTCTCCTTGGCAGAGGGAGTGGGAGGCTATAAAAGGTGGGCTGCTGAGGGTTCATCTCATGGAAGGTGGCTTCACCCCATTTCCAGGAATTTCCTCTGCCTTCTGTAGCCCACCCTCATGCCAATCCTATGCCATTGCCAAGAGTTTCTTGACCCTCGGGTGTGGATTTCAGGGGACTCAGAAAGCTGTAGTGGGGAGGAAGGGGCAGGAAAGATGCCTTCCACTTGCACCATTGCGCAAGGCAATGGATGCCACCCCATGCTTCTCGATTCAGAATTGAAAACCTGATTTTCAGTGGTAAACTAACCCTATGTAGAACAGGCAACTACAGTTGCTGTTGCTAATTAGGGTTTGTTATGTAAAACATGTTCTTTATGCTTGAAGTGCTCATGAATCTTAAATTGCTGGAAGATGGTAGTGGACAATAGGGAACAGAGTCCTCTCTTCTCTCTGTGCTCATGAAGCTGGATTTGCTGGATTAGGTCCCAAATATTTACAGACTGCAATTCCTCAAAGGAATCAAAGACATAAACAGCACAAAGAAGGTTTATAATTCCTTTTCAAAGAAACTCTAAATTGTGGAGTTAAATTACAATATACTCAATATGAATCCCCATTTTTATAATTGTATAAAACTAACTTACTGTTGAACAACTTCCAGCTCAATCCTAAATCCTCCCCCGCTGATGCAGCTGTGCCAGCTGAGCACATGCTGCATCCGAGGGGGGGGAGCAGTCCCAGAGGCCTCCTCAAGGTAAAGGAATGTTTGTTCCCTTACCATGGGGCAAGCCTCTGATGGGTTTCCTCGGATCTGGTGCAGAACCAAGGAAAGTAAGGGAGAGGGAATGGGGGAAGGAATGGGGATAGGATAGGATACTAGTGCACACCAGTGCCACCAGGATCCACCCCTCCCTCCTTGTTCTATTTGTGAATAGAATTTTTTTTACAAAAACCAGAACAGTAACAAAAAAAAGGAAAATGAAAAAGGGGGAAATACCACATATTAAGCATGAAAAACATACAGATTACAAAATGTATCCATAAACAATCTATACAAAATACTGTATATTAATGAGCAATCTATGCACAAATTTCTAAAAAAAAAGGCTTCTAAATGTCCAAAAATATATCCATACATAGTTGTCTTCCAACCGTTTTCCAGTGTTGAGGGCGTGTCCATCATTTCAAAGGAGTTTAAGACATGGCGTACATTGACTCTTCCTCGTCCCTCCCACGTCCCTCTCACAATGTGCCTCAATCTCCTCTCTGTTTTCGCCTCTACCCTGGTGCAGTTGTGTAGGTGTCTGGGCTACATTGGTGCAGCAATTTTCCGATGTTGTGCCAATGTCTGTGTGGCACATCCATTGGTGGGCGGACTTCTCCTCTGGCAGAATCGTCATTGCACCATCATACGTGGACATATGGTGGTGTATCTTGAGGACAGGATTCAGCTGTATTTCTTTTAAAACATAAAAACATTCATCTATAAGTCAGTCAGATTGATTGGGTGTTCTGAATAAATGATACACATCTGATACAAAAGAGTGGCAAGACATTATTTTTCAAGGTTTCAAGAGGGAAAAAATCTTCATTCTTCAAAGCCCTCTAGACTTAATTTTCAACCATTACTTGAAAGGAATGCAGACTGTCACATAATGAGGACTTTGGGGGCACTGACCTTGTTACGTGGGATGCCTTTTTTTTACTTTTATATTTTTAAGTCATAGAGTTTCATCTGCTAACCAGGAATGAGCCTGAAACTGTTGGAATAAGTGCTATCAGCTCAATAATTAATTTTATCTTCATTTTCTAGTCAACGGAGTATCTTTATTCTAGATATGAAATATTTAGCAAAGCAGGTACAGATTCATCCGGTTTCCATGGCCTACATGTAGTACTGTATTACTCTGCCTTCATCTGGCATTATGCATAGACAAATGTTGTTTGTATAAAGTCTTCAGGGTTATATTTCTATATCTAAATATGACACTTCAATATCCTATTCTAAATTGATATTGGAGTGTCCCAGCAAGCCATTCTAATCACACAGCAACGGATGACTAATCAGTGTTACAGCCCAGCCCAGTCATCAATGCTACATTGATGACAATGAAGCTGGGATGATGAAGCACATGCTACACCCAATGGTGGTGGTGGGGGGGGGGGAGACCAGACGGCGGGCCAACCAGTAAAAAACATTTTTACTTACCTTTGGATAGGCCTCCTGTCCATCTATGTATCTCCTCGGACCCATGCCAGCTATGTAGCTGTTGTAAATCTGAGGAGATAAAGGGGCTGGGCTGAGAAACGAGAGAGAGGATCCAGCATGCGTCAAGATCCACCCCCTCTGCTCCCTGATTCTACTCTCCCCACTGCCCACCCTGGAACACCCCCTCACCTCCCCTTCCCTGCCCCCACTACCAACTTACCAACCCTGGCGGGGCTTCCTGGAGCCGCTGGTGTACATGCTGCACGTTTGGCCTTTTGCGGCAGTGGCCCAGAAGCATGCAACGGCATCCCAGCTTTCCCTCTGCTGCAAAGGACCTTGCACTGCCAGAGCACGTGTTCTTCCAGCTCAAGGCCCAGATAGGACTGGGCCGTTAGTCAGTTAATCCTCCAAGAAGCTGATCAAGCCTGCTGACACTGGGGTTGAATACATCAGTGAAATACCTAGGGAGGTTGTTGGCTTTCCTTTCTTGGAGATTTCCAAGGAGAGCTTTGGCAAGCATCTATCAGGGTTAATTGGAGCATAGGTTAATATTACCATAGGACAGGAGTTTCAGGCTGAAAGACCTATTGGGCCTATTCCACAAAGAAAAGCCAACATCCTCCCTAAACATTGCACATTGAAAGTGGGTTTACTCGGGTGAAAGGACATGCTACACGTGCACAATCTCAGGGTTAGGCTCTGGCTCTTTTCCATGGATGACAACATGGCAGTTCTGCCTCACCTGCTGCCACTGGCATCACTACAGGGGGCGGGGGGCGGAGCTGTAAGTTCTGCTGAAATCGGAGCCTCCCTTACACAGTGGAACGAAGCGGCCCCGCCCCCTCACCTTCGGAGCCTTTCAGGTTGCTTTCGCTTCCCTGAAAGGCTCCGAAGGTGAGGGGGTGGGGCCGCTTCATTCCTCTGTGTAAGGGAGGCTCCGATTTCAGCAGAACTTACAGCTCCACCCCCCTTGTAGTGACGCCAGTGCCTGCTGCCCCTGCACCGCATGTCCCTGATCCCATTTCCTTTCACATTCCAGTAACATTCCCTTTTCAACCATTAGGTGGGGCTGGTGGTATCAGAAGGAAGTCAAATGTCAGAGGGAAATGCTTCCCCCAGGGTCACATTTATACACAAGCAGGCAGCCCAATCCTGTGTAAGGATCCGCGGCCAGCCCTATGGGCTGGCCACAAGATCCTCAGCCCTTCCCAGGCCACTCCAGCATGGCCCGGGGGCTCCTCGGGGGAAAGGGACATTTGTATTTTGGCCACCTAATGCGAAGAGAGGACTCTCTGGAGAAGACTCTGATGCTGGGAAAGACTGAAGGCAAAAGGAGAAGGGGGAGGCAAAGGATGAGATGGTTAGACAGCATCACCGATGCAACGAACATGAAAATAAGCGAACTCAGGAAGATAGTGGAGGACAGGAAGGCCTGGCGGGATATGGTTCATGGGATCACGAAGGGTCGGACACGACTTAACGACTGAACAACAACCCGGTGTAGGGCTGCCTGGCACCAATGGGCCTCCTCAGATGTACACCAGCTCTCGAGCCAACATACATCCGGGGCAGCGGAGAAAGGGCCACCAAGCCTGGGAGAGGGCTGGGGATAGCGACATAGCTCGCCGCTGCTCTACCTCACCGCCCAACCCACTCTGCCCCTGCACTGCCCGGTGCAAATCCTACCTACTACAGCGGCTGGGCACCAGTGGCCCTTAGTCAAAGGGTGTCAAAACCGCACTTAAGAACATAAGAACATAAGAAGAGCCCTGCTGGATCAGGCCAAAAGCCCATCTAGTCCAGCTTCCTGTGTCACACAGTGGCCCCACCAGATGCCTCAGGGAGCACACAAGACAACAAGATACCTATGTCCAGTCGCCACTCCCTTGCACCTGGCACAGAGAAAACCCACTTCTAAAACCAGGAGGTTGCTTATGGCTTGTAACCTGTGATGGTCTTTTCCTCCATGAATCTGTCCAAACCCCTTTTAAAGGCATCTAGGCCAGATGCCATCACCACATCCTGTGGCAAGGAGTTCCACAGATGAATTACACGCTGGGTAAAGAAATATTTTCTTTTGTCTGTTCTAACTCTCCCTCCACTCAATTTTAGTGCATGTCCCCTAGTTCTGGTGTTGTGCAACAGGGAGAAGAATTTCCCTCTATCCACTCTCTCCATCCCATGCATAATTTTATAAGTCTCAATCATGTTCCCCCTCAGGTGCCTTTTTTCTAGGCTGAAAAGCCCCAAACGCTTTTCAGCCTTTCCTCATAAGGGAGGTGCTCCAGCCCACGAATCATTCTGGTCGCTCTTTTCTGCACCTTTTCCAATTCAACTATATCCTTTTTGAGGTGTGGTGACCAGAACTGGACACTATACTCCAGATGTGGCCTTACCATCGATTTGTACAAAGGCATAATGATATTGGCCGTTTTATTCTCAATCCCTTTTTTAATGATCCCGAGCATGGAATTGGCCTTCTTCACAGCCGCCGCACACTGGGTCGACACTTTCATCAACCTGTCCACCAGCACCCCAAGATCTCTCTCTTGATCCGTCACAGACAACTCAGAACCCATTAGCGTATATGTGAAATTTTGGTTTCTTGCCCCAATGTGCATCACTTTGCACTTACTTACATTGAAGCGCATCTGCCATTTTGCTGCCCATTCTCCCAGTTTGGAGAGATCCGTCTGGAGCTCTTCACAATCCCTGCTGGTCTTCACCACCCGGAAACGTTTAGTGTCATCTGCAAACTTGGCCACCTCACTGCCTATCCCCGACTCCAGGTCATTTATGAATAAGTTGAAAAGCACCGGTCCCAAGACACACCGCTTTTCACCTCTCGCCATTGTGAAAATTGCCCATTGACTCCCACTCGCTGTTTCCTGGTCTTCAACCAGTTCCTAATCCACAAGAGGACCTGCCCTCTTATTCCCTGACTGTGGAGTTTTCTCAGAAGCCTTTCATGAGGGACCGTGTCAAACGCCTTCTGAAAATCCAGATATATAATATCCACGGGTTTGCTCGCATCCACATGCCTGTTGACCTTTTCAAAAAATTCTAACAGGTTTGTGAGGCAAGACTTCCCCTTGCAGAAGCCATGCTGACTCTCCCTCAGCAGAGCTTGTTCTTCTATGTGTTTTAAGATTTTATCCTTAATGAGACTTTCCACCATCTTCCCTGGAACAGATGTTAGGCTGACCGGCCTGTAGTTTCCCAGGTCCCCCCTCCTTCCTTTTTTAAAGATTGGCGTGACATTAGCTATCCTCCAATCCTCTGGCACATTGGCCGTTTTAAGGGACAAGTTGCATATTTTGGTCAAGAGGTCAGCAACTTCATTCTTGAGTTCCTTCAGAACTCTTGGGTGGATGCCATCCGGGCCTGGTGATTCATTGATCTTTATTTTGTCAATTAAGTCTGAGACGTCTTCTCTTTTAACCTCTATTTGACTTAATTCTTTAGTCAGGGGAGACCGTTCCGGCAGCGGTATTTGCCCGAGGTCTTCTGCCGTGAAGACAGATGCAAAGAACTCATTTAATTTCTCTGCAGTCTCCAAGTCCCCTTTTATCACCCCTTTCTCTCCCTCACCATCCAGCGGACCAACTGTTTCCCTGGCAGGTTTCCTGCTTCTAATATATTTGAAGAAGCTTTTATTATTCCCTTTTATGTTGCCTGCCATACGTTCCTCAAAGTCTTGCTTGGCCTCCCGTATCATCTTTTTACATTTCTTTTGCCACAGTTTGTGCTCCTGTTTATTTTCCTCATTAGAGCAAGACTTCCATTTACGGAAGGAAGCTTCCTTGCCTTTTATAGCCTCCTTAACTAACAGTCTCCATGCACTCTGGAGCGATTGGACTCTTTTTACCTTCCTTTTCAGCTTTTTTTTAACTAGTCTCCTCATTTTGGGGAAGTCTGCCCTTCGGATGTCAAGGGTTTTCATGTCAGATTTGCTCGGCACTCTCCCTCCGACATGCATGGCGAAACAGATCGCAGCATGGTCACTGTTCCCCAACGGTTCGGTAACATTTACCTCCCTGACCAGATCTTGAGTGCCACACAATATCAAGTCCAGAGTCACCTGTCCTCTGGTCGGTTCCGTGAGAAGCTGCTCTAAGGCACAGTCATTTAACATATCCAGAAATCCAGTCTCTCTTTCATGACCTGAGCATGAATTGACCCAGTCGATGTGAGGATAATTGAAGTCCCCCATGACTTTACACTTTACAGCCTGTTTATGGCACCCTCCGCCTGCGGAGCGCGTGCTCCGCAGGCGGGAAGTTATGCAGGATTGGGCTGTAAGTAAGCTACAGATTAGGGCTTCATGTTATGGAGTGCCTCTGCTGTAGATTGGAAGTTTTTAGATATAGTAATTAAGAAATCATAAATATGATAAAGTATTTTAACTTGAAAATACTTCATAATACAAATAGGCTTAGTGCAAGATATTTATGTTTAATGAGTTTTTGTTGTACCTTTGCCTATGAATATATGCAAATATAAAGCTTTAATGTTTCTACTTTTTCATGTTTGTTAGAACAGTGGTTCTCAAACTGTGGGTCGCGACCCACCATTGAAACCAACAGCTGTCCCCAGGGGCGGGGACAGCATGGCAGTGGTGGCGATCCTGGGGATCCCCGCCACTGCGAAAGTGCCCGAAAGTGCCGTTTTTGTCCTTACCAGGACTTGGGGGCTTTGGGGAGGCCTGTGCAACCCTCTGCAGGCATCCCTGATCTTTGGATTGCCATAAAACAGTGATTTTCAGCACTCCGAAGATTGGGAAGGCCTGCAGAGGGTCGCACAGGCCTCCCCGAAGCCCCCCCCCCAGCCCCGGTAAGGACAAAAACAGCGGTTTCAGGGGCTTTTTTGGCAGCAGTGGCAGCGATCCCCGGAATCACTGCCGCTGCTGACCCCGCCCCCACAAGCACTCAGAGTTTTCCACGCCTTGCGGGGAGAACTCTGAGAAACGCTGAATTAGAATAATACAGCTTCTTTTGGTAATGTTATGGGATAGGGCCCCAGCATAGCTTAATCCAGTCCGGTTTCCCCTCTGACTCTAGTGGTTAATTCGACTGGTTGTAGACATTTGGGAAGAAGGCGGTGGTGGCATAACCCATGACTGTGTTAGCTGGTTTGGGCACTAGCCAAGGGCCCAAGTCCACCAGAGGTCCCATCTTTGAACTCTCAGGACTGGTGATAGCACTAGTGAACAGTGCACCAGCAGGGGGCAGACTGAAGTACCATGCCATGGGGGGCAAATGCAGGGTATTTGCTAAAGAAGTTCCAGCCTCTGCTCCTCCTACTCTCCAATGTCTTCACTCATCACTCCCCTCCCCTCCACATTTCCTCTTTCTCTCTGTCCCCCTTTTCATTTTCCAATCCAGGGAGTACAGGCAGCTCTTGATTTACGCGGGGATTAAATTCCTGGAAAATGGTGCGTATCTCAAAAAAGTGTAATGAAAACCAGCTTTTCCATAGGAAACAATGGGATTGGTATAGATTAGGCCAAGGGAAAAGTAAGAAAGCACTCAAATTGACAACTGTGAATTACGGAGGGAAGCTACTGGGAGAGGGATAGCAAGGCTACCAATGTTGATTGCTCAGATAGTTCTTTGTCTCAGGGTGTTTTTGAAAAGTAGGATTACAGTATCTTTGGCAAGGCTTTTATTTCTTTTTCCTGCAAGATCTCTCAGTAACACTGCATAGCCAAGTGCACATCTCTGCTCACTTTGGAGCTATGTTCATGGGCAGCGACAGGGGGAAGCGCGCGGGGCAGGCTGCCGGGGGGTGTCGCGCGCATAGGGGTGACGCGCGCATAGGGGTGACGCGTAACCCCCCCACTTATATACAGTTTGTCGGTGGAGCTGGGCCCACCCGCCCGCCCTTGCGTCCGTTTGGCTCTGAAATTAGCCGAAAACGGCACGGGGGGTTGTTCTGGGCATGCGCGTGACGTCACGCCCGGGGGCGGGGCCGCGTCCTTAAGGGTGATGCGCACGCCCCGCTCCCCGGTGACGCATGTCCTGGTGACGCGCCTGGCTATGTTCAATGTTTGGATTGTCCTCATCTAAGAGAGCCAAAGCACTATCGATTAAATTGAATGCCTCTGTCAACTGCTTAGCTGTCAGAGTTGGCACAACATTAACCTCCTCTTTGCTCTCTGCCTCCTCTTCCACCTGCTCAGCATTCACTCCATAAGAGGTCTTCTTTGCCCTTGTAGCTGTCCCCAGACCCCAATTGAGCACTTTTCTTTATCTTATCTGCATTGTCCCAAATGGTATGAACAGTGCTGTCCCATAAGCCAAGCATGTGGCTGACCTCTGAGACATCCTCTCTGGAGCTGGTTGATGACATTCATCTTAACATCGTAACATAATGGACTTCCATGCCTTCTTCACTCTAGGCTCCCTGGGCAATGCAGGTAGAAGCTTTCCAGACATGGTCTCACAGTGAACAGAGTGCCAAATATCCCACATGTCTCTCCTGCTGGCCAAACATGTGGAAACTTGAGAAGCTTAACCACACTATTTCAGAAATGAACCTGTGCAAATTGGACCATCCAGTGTAGATTGTGCTATTTCAAAATGTGGAAATCAAGACCGTGTAAATCAAGAGCTACCTGTAAATGGAGAAAGAGGAGCCATAGGAGCAACAAGCGGGACAGAAAAGAGTACTGCACCACCAATCTGTACACAGGGCTGGCCCATCCACGAGACCAAATGAGGTAGCAAACAACGAAATCAGGCAAAAGCAGTGAGGATTTACTGCTTGGCATTACAGATTTCCCACTTACCTCAAACACTGTAACAAAGAGCAAGAAAAACCCACATTAGAAGTATGATGGGGATTGGACAGATTTATGGAGGAAAAGTCCATCACAGGTTACAAGCCACGATGGGGATAAGCAACCTCCTTGTAGGAGTAGGTTTTCTCTGTGCCAGGTGCAAGGGAGTGGCGACAGGACACAGGTATCTTGTTGTCTTGTGTGCTCCCTGAGGCATCTGGTGGGGCCACTGTGTGAATGATACAGGAAGCTGGACTAGATGGGCCTTTGGCCTGATCCAGCAGGGCTCTTCTTATGTTCTTATGTTCTTATGTGACATATTTGAGAAGGAGGTATTTTCTTTTGAAAAATGTGTGTGCCCTTTTATAAAAAGGATGAATCACTGAGAAAATTGTCTGTAACAAAATATATGCATTCCAGAAGACTAGAATGCTCTGTCTAAAAAGACCTTCTAAAATGCCTGTTTCAGTTATACACTAAGCTATGATTGTTCATCATGAGGAAACATGGTGCATGATGTGAAAATGGTTATAGTGTTAATGAGTTGTAAAGAACAGCTTTAGATACTTGAGTACTTGATACTTGAATGAATCCTATATGTGCCTAGCAATCTATACTTATATTAGTATGGGGTTTAAAGCATTGCTAAAGGTCTTACATTGCTTCTGGAAAATTCCAGGATCAAATGTTGTCAACCATGGGAGAAAAGAAGTCCCAAAGCTGGGGAGTGAAAATGTCCATCAAGAACTACTTTCATTCTCCATTGTTCAAAATTGCTGGGCAGAGTACTGGATTGGGTACTCATGCAGGAAGAAGCAAGCAGGCTTGAAAGGCTGCAGACCTGTGGGAGGATGCTCAAAGCAGTCTGGCTAGAATCCAGAAGGAGTGATGGCCTTCTCCATCACTGACAGCCCAATCCTCTCCAAGATCAGAATAGCGTGAGCCCCAGGCCCATGCTGTATCTTGTGCTGGAGAGGAGTGGGCTGGGAGTCTCCTCAGAATAAGGGGACATTTGTCCCCTTACCCTGAGGAAATCCCCAGCCCCAACAATGGGGCTACTAGAGTCCGCATCAGCTATTTTGTTGGAGCTGACCTGAGAAGCCCAGTGTAAGCCAAAAAGACCCAGGAGGGAGCATAGGATACAGCGTGTGCTGAGGCCACTAATCAGCAGTGCTTTTGTCTGCCGGAATGGCTCCAAAGGCGAGGGGGCGGGGCCGCTTTCTCCTGTCGTGTAACGGAGGGTCAGAGCCCGACAAAACTTGGAGCTCCGCCCCCCCTGCAGTGACGCTGCTGCCACCAATCCTATCCCCCTCCCGGGTTTTGTTTTTTTAATTTGAGACCTACACAGCACCTGTCATATTGCATGGGTCGCCCTTGAATGTTCCTAAAATCACAAGGAAGAATGTCAAGTTATGTACACCCAATCTATAGCTGCTCAAACTCAACTGAGCTCCTCAGTGATAGTGCCTCAAGGTGATATAGGGCTTTATAGTTGAATACTAGCACCATGAATTGTGCCCATGCTACTGTACAACTCCATTTAAACCCTGGAACAATATAATCCCAGCATATCCACCCCACCTAGAGGCGAACCACTGCATCTTGCATCCGCAGAATGTAAGTCTTTGGAAAGAAAATGTGTAAGAATGTAGAGTTATTTCTCTTACCAAGAATTGTTCTCCAAAAAGCCAAACTAAAATACATCTGCATGCATGAACAGCTTACTACTTTCATCATCACCCCTCTGGTCCTAAGACCTCTTAAGAAGTTAATATATCAAGAAAATCACAAGTAGTCCTATCTAGTTTAACTTGGAGTGTAATTGCTTTTATAAATGTTAGCAGCTGTAGTATATCAGTCTTTTAATTTGCCAGGTGATATATCTATTCAACCATGCACTGTATGACATTGACTTGATACTGATATGATTTAAAAGGTGATAACTTTGATTCAGGAACTAGGGCAAATACAGTAATTCAGAAAAGGGTGACTGATTTGACTTATAGCGGATGCACTTTAAAAGTTCATCCTGTTTTGAAAGCTTCGGCATCTTTGGAGCAAGTCCCTAAATTAAAAAGGGAGGCTGGGAAGGGGACAAAGATGATAGGGAATGCCAGTCTAATCACAAATACCAACAAAGCTGTGATGAATTTGTGTACGTGATGCAGGAAATGTTTCTTGTGATGAATATTCAGGTCCTAGTTGTATAAGAGGTGGAGAGTATAACAGTTAATATGGCATCATGTTTTATGGGGACAGGATCTGGTTCATAAGGTGAATTTTAAGTTGGCAGTACAAGGATTGTGTAGTAAAATTGCATACATAATTCATATATTGAAGTGTCATTCTTAGCTGAAAAGTGACTGTAAAAATGTCATCGTAGGGCTCCATGTTTGCGTTGCAGTAATTTCTGAACTGAAATTATATATCCTACTGACGTGACAAGTCAGAACATTCCACTTGGTGTTTGAAAATGCAGACCGATTCTTTGCATCTTGCCCATCATCGCCAATAATATACAGATTTGCAAAGGAAAATGTGTTTAGAGCAGCTATTTGTCTGCATGGACTCTACTCAGTGACATTCATGGAAAACCAATGACATTTTATCGATTTGTTTGACTATAGCAGAACTTAAACATGCTATGGAATCAGCTTCATTGCTAACTCAATGTTAGACTGAACCTGGAATTGAAAAGGGCAAAATCTTCTTGGCTCAGGCTGTCTTTGGAATCAATAATACCACTGTACTCTATGGTGGGATTTGTGGAGTCAGAAGGCATCATTTCTATTTAGGCACTCTCAGAGTTTCCATACTGATGTACTGTATAAAGCAAATTAAAGAAAGGAAAAGAGGAACCCTGATACCCACTCCCTCAGTCCTCTCCATATGCTGACAGGTCAAATTCTTGTAATCAAAGAGCACAGCATCAGGATGCCGGTCAAAGCCTGAGCTTTTGAATTAGATGAAACTTCAGTTTTCTGAGTTCTCTAAAGCTTGGCCATTCAGCATAGCTAGGATGAAGTGATTCTTGGTCACAGAAGACAAAATTCAAGTGCGTGCTTCTCACTCCATGGTGATTTATTTTTCAGATTCATGTGGGAAGTGCGTTGTGTGAAAGATACTAACCTATGCTCAGCCTGCAGGCCACTACTGTCTAAGCAAATCCAATTGTTAAAATTTCCTGAAGATACACAGTGTGACTTGTTGACCCTTTCCATGTACTGTATATTAGATGTCTGTCTAATTCTACATGGATCAGACAATACAGCAGGTCGTTGTTTACTTCATATGAATGAATGCCTCTGCGTGTCTCCTGCAATGGTTTGTAAGTCTTTCTCTGTTTCATGATGCAATAGTACAAGCAACCAATAACACATTGATAACAAAGATCTGATTTTACTTCTGTTTTTCTTTGTTCCTTGATTTTCATTGCCTTGCAGTGATATGTTCTGTGATCTAGCTCTCTGCCATCTTAAAAACATTTTTTTTACAATTTACTTTTTGGAAGGAAAAAAAAAAACAACTTGGATCCACTGGAGACCAAAGACATTCTCTCTCTGTAGAAAGAATACAGTACAAATAGCAGCAATTTAAACCTTTATAACACCTTGCTAAAGTGTTTCATTATGGGCTGGATTGACAATCTCTAGACATCAAACAGTATTTCAGGGAACATGTGGCCTTCTCTCTTGGTTTCTGTGGTACAACTATGAAGAAAGAGCTTGTTGTCCTGCTGTTTTGTATCAGTGAGGGAGACAGTACAAGACAGTGGTGTGAGAGTGAGAAAGATTGAGAGAGTGTGTTATTAAGCATTTATCTAAAGTGGCCAACTCATTTCATAAAGTGGTTTTTGGCATTTTCTCACCCGAGAAAAGTAAAAATGATACCTGTACTTCTCTGCTCTAGCCTGGAGTTCATTTTTTAAATGGTGTCCTCTCTGGAGTCTGCCACTTGGAGCTATTACTCCATGTCACTATAGATTGGCTCTGTCTTTTCACACATGAGAATCCCATTGTGGTTTTCACTGTTACATGCTAGATTTGAACTTGTTCTTCAGCAGAGGTGGACTTCTACATCAAGAAGGAGGTAGGCCCTATGATGAACCATTTGGAGATAGGGGGTTGATGTTGGTGTATGCACAGTGCATGGGGGGGGGGAATAGATGTTTGAGAATTTTCATCCAAAATTACTTCATACTAAATTAATAATATTTATTAATACTAATTATTGCTCAAGAGCCATCAGACACCATTAAGTACAAACATGACCAAAAAATCTGAGGCAGTCTGGAGTTTGCTGTACTCTCTTTAACAGTAAATGTGTAGCATAGAGAGATACAGAGATAGATTAAAACAAAATAAAATTAAAACCCCTGAAATTTAACTTTCTAAATAGTTCTGTTTTCTGTTAACCTAACATAAGCAAAAGGTTAAATCCTGAGATCCCAGGATAATAAAAACTAGGTAAGCTGGACAACCTTTTAACTCTTTCAGTCTTGAGGACTAGAAGACAATAATGGGGGACATAATTCTCAAGGTTTGGGTCCATTAACCTGCTTCTGTGCCACATGCCCAGGTTTCTGTGGGTCATCATTCTTCAGTCAAATCTCAACTTTGCAGTTCCCAAACTCTCTGTACAAAACCTCCCTTTTTTTTTTTTGCCTTCTTTGTCTACTTTGTTATAGTCGTTTACAAGTTCTTTGAGCCAGAAACAATGTGTCCTTGTCTGTCTGAAGAGAACAAGTGTCTGAAATAAATAACGTTAATGCCCTTGCCCATTCCATTGTCTTTACGGAAGTAATTAATTCCATTTCCAAAAGCCAAACAGATGCTGAACATGAGGCCAGATGATCAATCTGGATGATTTTAGAGTAGTAAAAGGATACCAAGCACCCGCCAGCACACCTCTCAAATATCTCTCTTCCTCATCCATGCCACTGAGATGCATCTATTATTTAAGCTGCCCTCTGTTGAGAAGTCCTAGAGATGAATATATATGCCCTTTCTGTTCACAATTTACCTGTAGCTATAGGCTGTTTTACATACGCTCTGAAAATTAGTAGTTCATGCTTGGATATTTACTTGGATATTCATGATGTGTAAGTTATGCTTATATATATATATATTAAAAAAACACCTTGATTATAGGGCTATGTCTGCAGAACAGGGATGGAACTTAGGGGAGGGGGCCAGGTAGAACCAGTCTACCTAGTTATTTTAAAGTAATAAATGTATAATACAGGGAGTTTTAAAAGGCAGTGATCAGGAATTATACTCGGCAAAGCTGCTTTCTGTCTTCATTAGGACTGTGTACGCAGGGCCGGCCAGCCCAAGACCTCCGTCTGTCCTGGTGCCTGAGGTGACATACTGAAACCTACCCTCTCTTTACCCAGCACCATGCCAGCTGCCAACTCCACCACTCTCCTCCTTCTTAGATTTGAAAAGGAAGAGGGAAACGGAAAAGAAGGGGAAGTAAGGAGAGGAGAGGGGTGGTTTAGAGCAGTGGAGATGCTCTAGGTCAGGGGTTCCCAACCAATGGTACTAGTAC
The DNA here is from genome assembly GCA_026170595.1 of Plestiodon gilberti rubricaudatus. Classification (NCBI taxonomy): domain Eukaryota; kingdom Metazoa; phylum Chordata; class Lepidosauria; order Squamata; family Scincidae; genus Plestiodon; species Plestiodon gilberti. The sequence continues at coordinate 49,121,057 of JANXHW010000002.1, forward strand.
CAACAGTGGTATTTCGGCCGACTGCTGGTGGTACTTGGACCACTGGAACCCTGCTCCAATGTGGCACTTTCGGTGGTGTGTTTTCGCTCCTGAGAGGTTCCTGCCTTTGTCTGACCCTATCAGGAACGCAGAGGCCTTCCCACCCACCCAGAGCCTCCTACTTGTGTTTTCTGGCCTCCAAAAACCTGAAAACCCGGAAGTAACTGGTGATGATGGTACCAGTGGCGCCAGAGGTCGTACTTGGCCGGGAAGGGGTTGAGAACCCCTGCTCTTGGTCATAATTCTTCTCTCTTCCAAACTTGTGTTCCTCTCCTTTCCTCTCTTCAATTCATATATTGAAGTGTCATTCTTAGCTCTTCAGCTAGGAGGCTCTTCTTTTTTGAGCAGAGGAAGCTGGGTGGTGCAGATGGACAGGGAACTGTGCTCTTCCCCTCCAGACTATTCTAAGGTGACTGTGGAATGGAAGACTTGCTTGCAAGGAACCAAGTTGCAATTTTTCGCTTGGCTATTCCATGCCCCACAATCACTTGGGAATCACTTGAGAACCATTTGTGATGTAATGGTTAGAAAACTGGATGACAACTGAGAAGACAAGGCCGAAATCCTCACTCAACCCTGAAGCTTAAGTACATGTAACTGAAATAATAGCATATTCTACCACTGCCTCCATTTCTCTCCCTAAGCTCTGCTATCTCTCCTGTGTCAATATCCAAAGTGAATGCTTTTCAGGGAAGGGGCTTCTCCTCTCATCCTTTGTAAAGTACCATTTACATGAGTAGAGAAATGATAATAGTAATAATAGCTCACAGACTGACCTTGAACCAGTCTCCTCTCTCTCTCTCTCTCTCTCTCTCTCTCTCTCTCTCTCTCTCTCTCTCTCTCTCTCTCTCTCTCTCACACACACACACACACACACACACACACACACACACACACACACACACAAGATTAATGTGGAGACAAAATGGAGGAAGGGAAGAAGAGACCCCGTAGGTCACCCTGCCTTCCTTGGAGGAAGGACAAGACCAAAATATAATGTAACAAAACCGTCTCTAAGCTGTGAGCTCAGCTGGAAAGAAGCCATGCCTCTTCACTGGGGTCTCTGCTCCGTGGAGGCTGGAGAGATCCAACTTGCAACGTTCACTTGGGAGACAAGCCTGCATCAGAAGCAAGCATGCCGCTTAAGACAGCTTTGCTTTCATAAGCTTGTCTTTGTAATTGAATATACAAATATTGACAATGCAAATATAGATACTCCTGTTGCTGCCCATGGCTGTAGTGGTTCGGTACTGCAGTCTGCAAGACAATTGAAATCTCAAGTCGGTGATCTTTGACAAGTTTCATGTTACCCGCCCCAGACTGGAGAGATCTGGGGCTTGCACACCTCTAGCTGCTGCTGTTTTGCATTCTTACCTGACCAACAACTCAGATAAGCAGGACTAGCCAAGCCTATCCTTACATAAACAACAACAGGGTGGGAAAACTGTCTGTGTAATGATAGCACATTGTTGTCTGGCTCTCTGGCTACCCTTTGCACTTGAGTGACACAGAGTCTGGCTGGACCAGCCTGTCAGGAGCAGCTCACCTGGCACCTAAGGTGGCATGCTAAATGCTGCCCCCTTACCTGGTGATATGCTAGCCTTTGCTCCCCCCACTCCCTGGATTGTAAAAGGAAGAGGGGGTTGGAGTGGATGAAGTGTAGAGCCCACCGGGCTCCTCTTCTTCATGCTTTTTCTTCTGCTCCTTCCCCCTCTTCCTTTTACAATCCGGGGGGGGGGGGGAGAGAGGACAAGCAGTAGGTGAGTGGGCAGACAGAGGTGGACGGCCCCCACCAATCTGCTGCCTGAGACCACCGCTTCAGTTGGCCTCATGGATGGGCCAGTCCTGTAGCCACTGAGGTTAAGACAGTGGCTTAAATCAATTCCTCTTTTAAAGAAAGGTTTCTGTGGCACCTCCTCTCGCTGTCACACAGCCAGATCTTATTGAAGCCCCAAATGCTGCAATCAAAAAGGGAGAGCAATTCTATGGTCCCACTAGAGCTGGTGTCTGTTTGACCATTGCCTTCAAATTGCACCCCTGTGGGTTAAACCGCTGAACCATGAGCTGTTGATCGAAAGGTCGACAGTTCGAATCCGCGATGGGGTGAGCTCTCGTTGCTTGGCCAGCTCCTGCCAACCTAGCAGTTTCAAAGCATGTTAATGTGAGTAGATAAATAGGTACCGCTTGCGGGAAGGTAAACAGCGCTCCGTGTTCCAGCTGCATGCTACGTACTGCAACAAGGAGAGTCATGCCGGCCACATGACAACGGAGGCGTCTTCGGACAACGCTGGCTCTTCGGCTTTGAAATGGGGATGAGCACCACACCCTAGAGTCGGACACGACTGGACTTAATTGTCAGGGGTCACCTTTACCTTTACCTTTAAATGCACATTAGAGGGGAAGATGGGTAGCAGAGAGCATGTTAGCTGTCAAATAGAGAACCTGGTTCTCATCAGTGACCTTCTCGGTGAGGATTCCTGATAGTCTCCCAAGATTCTCTCCAGGGCAGTTTGAAAGCCACTGATAAAATCAAGTTGGAGAATTTGAGGGGGTGTATGTGTGCAAGGGCCAGACTAGATGTGCTGAGAGAGTTCAATGAGTCTTCTTCTTTAAAAAAAAAAAAAAAAAAACACTACCTGGGTGGGATCTCGATTAAGGCCGTGTGTGTGTGTGTGTGTGTGTGTGTGTGTGTGTGTGTGTGTGTGTGTGTGTGTGTGTGTGTGTACACATGTGAGTGCACACATGGGAGGGTTTATATTCCAATTTTTAAACAATTTGCATTGTTCAGGAGCAGCTTCTTATGTCACTGTGAACTCAGTGGCAAGTTCTGAATAATGGACAGCAATGCATTATTTTTGTTTCGTTTTGTTGGTTGTCATTCTTTTTTTGCTGAGTGGCTCTGTCATAACTCTTCTGGGGTTCACTTTGTTGTTTGTGTGTGAAAGAAGCCAGTGCGAAAAGCAATTGACAATAAATAAGAAGCAACTGTAAATGTTCAAACAATTAATGTTTAAAATATGCTGGTTGTCCTGTTTTGACAAGAGGGAATAGCTCTGTTATTCTAAAAGACCACATTAATTCTGCCTGGGTTTGTAAAGGGACACTATTCACCAATGTGTGCTCAACAGATAGTCAAATTGCCTCATTCATAGTAACAGGAGACGCATTCTCCCCCTTGGAGTTAGCAAACTTTGCATTGTTTGCCCATACACTGTATTTCTTGGCTGAGAGCCGGGCTGCATATCAATCACAGGCACCTCTGCTTGCATTAAACATTTCTTGCTCTTTCTCCTGTGACAAGTGAATTATTGTCACGTTTGACAAGGCTTCTGCTTGTGTCTTGTCAACTACGGTCAGAAAACTTTCCTGATATTCAGTGAGGATGAAACCCTTGTTTATTTCAGCCCCCTTGCTTAACCCTTGCCATGCTATGTTCTGGGCTGCCAACAAAATTACCATTCTTTAAAACACACACACACACACACACACACACACACACACACACACACACACACACACGCCAGCCAACCAGCCAGCCAGCCAGCCAGCCAGCCAGCCGCCAAAACACTTCTCAGGAGAATATGGAACTTCAAAAGGCTTGTAAGCAGTGGCCAGGAATGGGCGGGTAAGAAACCCACCAAAGCATAATGGAGGGCTGCCAAAACATTTCACAGGCATTCACCTCTAAGCTTTGGGTGGAACTCGAAGTGTTGTTAAACAGTTCTTTGTCTTTCCATCGCTTTTGGGCTTTTTGGGTGCTTGTTTGTGAAATAGGAAGCATAAATAGCACCCTGCCAGGCCTCAAAGCAGGTGCATTTGCACCAAGAGAGACCATTGTTTCCTGGTAGCCTTTGCTTCTTTTATTTTTAATGCGGCAAGGAGACACGCAAGTGAACATGTGTATGGAGTGCAGGGTGCATGCCGTGACATGAAAGCATGACCCAAGCAAATAATGTGGTGTCGATTCCAGGACTGATGGCCAGAGGCCTCAGATCCACAAGCCAGGAAGGCCACATTTCTGAATCTATCAGAGCAATCCCTCCTGCTTCTCTGTCAAGTGGAGCTCTTACTTGCTCCAAAATCCAAACAGAGCTTTGCCTGCTCCAACGTTCTAATGAAGCAACCGCACTTTGATGGCACAGCAAGTTTAACTTTTTGTGACAAAAAGCCATCTCCTTGCAGCTTCCTGACCCAGGAAAGCAAGCTGTTAGCAAACCAAAAGAAGACTTTCCAGCTCTAGCTGTCCTCACCACCTCCATGGCTAAACTTAACCAAGGAGGCACGTTAATGAGCCAATGGACCTTCTTAGTGGTTCTTAGACCTTCAATGGATCTACAGTACGCTCAGCCAGTTGCAGAGACAAAGGCAGTACCCATGAAAAGCCACTGCCTAATAAAGAAAAGTCCCTTGACTAGCAGCACAATCCTGTGTACGTTTGCCCTGGCAGAATTATAGTTCCACCAGGGGAAGGTGTCAGAAACATGCCATAAGGCACGTTTGTGGCACCCGAGGAGTAAGCGGCACCGGCAGTGAGGCCGGTGCCACTGCTCCCCCAGCTGCAGACCAGCGGAGCAGCGCCCGTCCCAGTCAGGGCAGGGGCGGGGAGGAGGCCCTGGGTTGGGTTGCTGGGCCAAGGAGAGGGGCAGGAATATTGGCAGTGCACTCCACCAATATCCAAAGCCCCTTCCTGAGCCTAGCCGACCTTACACGGCCTCCTTGGATTTATGCCAGCCATTTTGCCAGCACACATCCATGGAGGCCTGAAATAGGGGTTGCTGGGGCTCTCCCCTGGGAAAGGGACAAATGTCCCTTTTCCTCTGAGGCAGACTCCAGCCCCACCGACGCTGGCCCGATCTGAGCTAGGATCCAGCGCCACATGCTGAGGGTGCTGCAGCGGATCTTAAACAGGATTGGGGTACTTGTCACAGGATCCCAGCACATAAGTTGCTTTCCCCATGTGTGCTCATGTTACTTGTGTGCAAAAACAGCACCCCTAGTAACCATGGTCCACGGGAAAAGAGTTAAACCCGCCATCCCCTGTTCTGGCAAGTTGTTTCTCCTCTCTGCCTCCCTGTATCTGTTGCACTATTATTACATAACCACCTGAAGAGCCAACAATGCTATTAGATCATGCTTCCCTTGGATTAATTAACTCACCATAGTTCTCTAAAATGTTTTTAATTATAATCTTTTGTGGGCTTCACCTCTTCCCCCCCCCCTTTTTTTCCCTTCCAGCATTTTTCTTAGATTGTCCACATCAGGAAAACCCACTATCTAAATACAAATGGGAGCTTTTTAGAGGGTTAGGGAGCTGCTGGTTTCCCCCCTAACTTTTAAAAATAGACTTTGTACAGTACTTGCAGTGCAATTCTATGCATGTCTACTCAGAAGTGACAGCCCAATTGTATCATTGAGATACGCCAGTATATTTCCACATGTGCTGACGCAATGATAGCCCCCCAGTGTAGAAGTCCACCTGCCAACAGATATGCCACTGACACCAGCGGAACACTGTAAAAATGCTGCACCAACATAGCTTGAACGTAACTTGGATACAGGCGCAGAGGCCAAAACAGGGAGGAGGTTGAGGGGGGATGTGGGAAATGCATGGGCGGAGAAGGGGGAGTCAGTGCATGCCACATCCCAACCTGCCTTCAGACTACAGACACACACACACACACACCCCAACACCAGAAGAATGCTATGCCAACAACCGACCTGGTGTAGTAAAGAGTAAGTAAGGAGTTAGGAGTAAGTAGTAAGAAAAATGGAGAAGGGAAAAACAGCAGGAAATTTCATTCCCGTCCCCCCCTACCATGCCCACTTCCCCACAATGGAGCATAGGATACAGGCTACATTTTGGCAGCCAACCACAGCACTTCGGCCCCAGTATAGAAGCCCCCATCAGGTCTAGGTCTGTGGTGATTGGTTCCTTGGACATCACATTGTCATACCAATGATGCACCAACGTCGCACTGATGACGTACTGTCACACCGATGACACGCCAACATCAGGATGCTGCTCGATGGGCTATGTCAGGGTTTCTATGGATGCTGTTGGTGTTACTTGGAAGTGCGGCAACAGCATTACTGGGAGGGCTGTGCTGCCATGCCGTTGCCTGGACAAGCTTAGGATATGATGAACATGACACTAGCATCTGTGTGACATCAGCATCCAAACAGGATTGGGCCATAAGTCTCCATTGTGTTCAGTGGGAAAGTGTGTATAGGATTGCAACCCTGGTGATTTTAATAATAAATATGATGGCGTTATTGAATGGAGAAGGGCTGGGATCCTGCATGAGACCCCTACCATCAGCTCAGAGCCCTGAAGAGTCATATTTCATGCTGCAGGGAGAAAATCTGCTAACTGCATGTTATATTTCCGGACACAGTGTGTGTCTAGTTATCAGAGTGCTGGCTCAAGGGACATGGCTGCACATCATCATCACTCATCAACATTTATATATCAATATACTGTAGTGTGTTCAAAACACTTCACATACACACTAGGCTGCTAATGCTCAAAGGACACTTTGGAGACTATGGTGCCTGCCCGCATGCTGTGACTCTGTGGTATTTGTCATGCTGCCGGGACTGTCCAGAAGTTCCCAGTGTGACCAGCAGTGATGTCATTGCTGGACATTAAGAGAACCATGGGGGCTGGCAGGGGCTGGGCAGGTCAGGTGATAGCAGAGGGGTGGGGCTCTCTGGAAGTTAGGGGTCTTAAAAGCGGAAGCAGAGGCAGACAGGGGGGAAGACATGCAAGGGCAAGGAGGCCTGGAGGAGGAGACACATAGTGGGGAGGAGGAAGCATGGGGTGAAAGGAGCATGGAAGGGGAAGAGATACAAGGTATCAAGAAAGACGGAAGAGGGAAGGACAAGGGGGGCATCAGGGCAAAGAAACTGGGGCCATGCAGAGGCGTCGCTCTGGTAGGGGCGGGGCTGTAAGTATCGCTCCATCCTAGTCCCGTTACTGAGCGAGCAGGAGGCGGCCCCACCCCCTCACTGTCAGAGCCATTCCTGTGCAGAGAAAGCAGCAGGCAAGAGACCCTGCCTGCTGCTTTCTCTGCAGGGGAATGGTTCCGACAGTGAGGGGGCGGGGCCGCCTCCTGCTTGCTCGGTAAAGGGACTAGGACGGAGCGATACTTACGGCCCCGCCCCTACCGGAGCAACGCCTTTGGGGCCATGGGAGGACAGAAGAAGGAGGACCCGAATGGAGAAGAGGATGTTATGTAGGTGGTTATGTCGTAATAGTGCAACAGGTAAAGGGAGGCAGAGTAAGAGGGGAAATAACACTAGTTCCGCCAGTGCTAAAGCCCAATAGGATTGGGCTGCTAGTCATGGCTAAATGGTCTCATTCAATGGTACCGCATCATGAATAACGTTCATAAGACTCAAGTGTATCTAGACGGAGTCACTCTCAGCCAAACTGGAATTGCTTTAAAGATGGGGGGTTCATTTCCAATGCAGTAAAAGCGGTCAACCTTGAAGAGAGATGGTGTATGCTGTAGTACGCCACATGCAGCACAGGTGAGCTCTGTTCTTGGGTTAGTAACCGCAGACGTAAGATATCCTGGTTTATCTATGTAGAAATCTTTTCTGGTTTGAAGGTTGTAATTTGCCCTTTGCGTTTTCCTTTTTTCATGTAAAATTCACCTGCGTAGGTGTTGCACAAGTGCTCATCATCTAGACCTCAAATTTTTCCTTTCGTGATACTATTAGTACCTGTCATTCTTTTGTTCCATTATCAGTTGTGTTGGCTGGGTTTCCTTCCCCTTTGCAGTTTTCCCCCTCAGTTTTCAACTGATCTTTCCATATCTCTCTTTTCAGGCTCTCTATGGTTCTTAATAATTGAGAAAATATAATTTCTCAGCTCTGTATTTTAAAACACACACACACACACACACACACACACACACACACACACACACACACACACACACACATTGACGTAACTACGCCCTCAAATGTGGAAGTCCTAAACGCAACAGTCATGGCAATGCAACAGTCATCCATATTGTCAGAATTCAGAGCCTTTTGGAACTGACTCGCTGATAAAAAGGTTCTCTAAATACAGGTTTTCCACATTTCCACCAGTAGTCCTTTTCTTTTGTGTTGTGAGTTTAGGAAGATGACAGTCCTTGCTCTCAAGTTTTCATGCTATTGTAACACACATTATTTTCTGGTAGATTTGTGTCATATAATCAATGTGGTCAAGCAGGCAGCGTGTTATTGTGGAGCTATGGCTTCCGAGTGACAATTAATAACAATAAATAGTGTGTGTGTGTGTGTGTGTGTGTGTGTGTGTGTGTGTGTGTGTGTGTTCCCACTCCCAGTGCAGCTATTTTATTTCCATTCTTCGGCCTTCCTTTCATTTCTTCCTCGTCTACAGCAGTTTCGCCCTTATCACACTGGAGTACAAACATCTATTTATCCCACTCAGTCACCTGCAGCACAGCAAACATAGATAATCCAAACACTGCATGTTTCTGAGAGTGATAGAAACATAGAAGACTTCTAAAGTATAAATCATTCCTTAAAAACAAACATGGCTGTTCTGCATTGTGTTGGGGCGGAGAGAATCCATGGACCTCCTTCCCTCCTGCCCCTCCTGCCCCTCCTGCTACTTTCCTCCTGCCCCCAGAAGTGACTATGAACAACGCTGAGGAAATTTCCGAGCTGCCCCAGCAGCTTTGGATTTCTTGAGAAGCAGGGAAAATGGACTGTGAAACTCACTGGTGCATCTTGTAGCATCTGAAGCTGCTTTAGTTTAAGGAGAACTGTCCGTAGAATGTTCTTTGCCCAAGTACCAGCTGCCAGTCTTAACCCTTGCCCTGGTGGGATGTTTGCAGAGCAGACAGATTGGGGCCAGACGAGGCAGCAGGAATGTTCCAGACTGGCGGAGGGGGTGTCAAGTGCCAGATCAGGTAGACTGAGAGTAGAAGGGTAAGAGGCAGAAGTCATGGTCATGGACAGGCAGCTGATCCAGTACCAGCAAGGCGAGTCTGCACTGTTGCTCAGGTGAATGATGTTGCTCATACTGAGGAACCAAGCCTGAAGCAATTGTTGTACAGGGTAGGTCAGCCCCTATTGGAGCTTCAAGTCACCTGATGAGTTGAAGAACTGCAGTACTTGTTCCAGCCAGGGCTGGCCCAAGATCTCTTGACACCCAAGATGGCATGCCAAATGCCACCTCCTCTTACCCTATGATGTGCCAGGGCCTCTGCTCCTCCCACCCTCCAATGTTCTAGCTCGGCTCTCTCCTCCCCTCCATATTTTTGCATCTCAGTCTGTCCCCCACTTCCTTTTCCAATCCAATCAAGGGAGTGGAAAGAGAAAGAGGAGTAGTGGAGGCAAGTAGGCAGACAGAGTCGGATGTCCCCCACCACTCTGCTGCCTGAAGTGACCACCTCAAGGATGGGCTGGCCCTGGTTCCAGCCATCTTGTAGCTGTGGTGCAGCAGGGAGCAGGATAATAACTGCCTGCGAGCTGCTGTGGTAGCGCACAGGAAGTAAGGCATCTGAGCCCTGCTGCCCATGACCCCTGGCGCCTTCCACATTATTTCTAACTTCCACTTCTTCTAACTGGCAGACACCTACACTGAGGTTCTACTCTTATTTCTCCATTTGCAACCATCCTCAGTGTACAGATAGTGCTCTTAAGACCATTGTTCATTCAAAGGAGTCATCCATATTTGTGAACAATGTAAGAGGAGAGAGTCACAGTTTTCCAAGGTCTGAAACAGGGGTTCTCAACCCCTTTCTGACCTAGTACCACCTCTGGTGCCACTCTCCTGCTGCATACCACTGGAAGTGACTGGCGATGACATCATCACCAGATATTCCTGGGTTTTCGGAGGCCAGAAAATGCAGGTAGAGGCTCTGGGCAGGTGGGAGGGCCCTTCTCAGTGTTCCCGAGAGGCTCAGCCAAAGGCAGGAGCCTGAAAATGTGGCACCAAAAGTGGCACGATGGAGCGGGGTTCTGGCGATCCAGTGGTCCAAGTACCACCAGCAGTCAGCCAAAGTACCACTGGTGGCACAAGTACCACTGGTTGAGAACCCCTGATCTAAAAGGTACCATGCATCTCATAAATGAGCTTTGCATTTTTTTCTTTTTAATGTGAATCTACTACAAATTCCTTAACTCATTAAAGTGTCTTTGTTTAAATGATTAATCAATTCCATTTCACTAACATTATCTTGTTGAGTAATTGTTACCTGGTAGACTGTATGCCAAATAACAATTGCTGTTCTAATGAGAGGGAGGAATAGGCATCAAAAGAAACAAAATAATATTCAATCAACAAGTAAACACATCAACTTCATCCTTGTGTTTATTGTCATTTATTAAGTACCTGTACAACTTCCTCTTAATGTTGATACATCATAGCATTATTTTCCATTTTCATGCCTCATACCTTTGGATGTGTGTTCATACAAGGGAATCTACAAACTGCCATCATGGGATCTCATCCACAAGCTCAGCTGTCACTCTTTGTGATGGCTCACAGAGCCATACCCCCAGTTGACCTGGTGGGTCCCAGAAGCCAGGTGGCACATGGGAAACAGGTGGCACACTTGCTTGACCTCCCTGCACTTTACCTGCCTCCACCCCACACTCACCTCCTCTGCCTCCTCCTACCCCGGTTGGCCACTCCTGCCATTTGAAAAGAACAACAGGACAAAGCAGAGGAGGACTGGAGTGGTGCCATTTTCATACAGTAGGCTGGGGCAGGAGACAGCAGAGGTAAGTGCAGGGCAGCTAACTTCCCTCCACCTCCTGCTCCAGCTGACCACTCCAGCTGTTTGAAAACTTTCTCACATTGTTGGGGGGAGCAGCATAAATAGCTGGTGTAAGTCCAAGGAGACCCATTAGTGGCCAGGCAGGCAGTCTCCTGTGCGTTGTTTTCACTGCCTTGAATGGTTCAGAAGGCGGGGCCGCTTTGTTCACCCGTGTAACGGAGGGTTGGATCGCGACGGAACTTAGAGCTCTGCCCCCCCTGCAGTGACACCAGTGCCAGGCAGCTTAAAGGTAGGTAAGTAAAAAAAAGATTTTACTTACTTCTCCTGGTCGCCTCCCCCCACCATAGTATGTAGCATGTGGTCCGTCAACGGTGCTGCAGGCAATGGGCTCTACAAAGTTTAGAGTCAAACTAGATGTGTTTCTAATTGAGAAACATGGCGCAGTGGAAGGTGAGCTTTATTGACAAATAGAATGCAAAGGACCATAAAACATGGCAAAACCATAGTGGGGGGAAGGGGGACTTTAGTACTTGGCCCTGCTATGGATTTGATCAGGATGACAGCTGCCACCACCCCTGCACTATTTTTAGTGGGAAAACAACTTCTGTTGGATTTCAGCAAGAAGCAGCTCCCAAGAGAGCACCCACCTTGTGTGCACCTCCAACAAGGTTGTATTTGAGTTCCAGCTCACTTCAGCCAGAAGCTCCCTGTCTCTCTCTCTCTCTCTCTCTCTCTCTCTCTCTCTCTCTCTCTCTCTCTCTCTCTCTCTCTCTCTCTCTCTCTGCCAACACCAAATGCCTACTGCTGCTCTTACACATACACCCTGCACAGCACTCATCTTAGATCCCACCTCTGCAGGACAATGCCGATTTAGGGGACCATCCTCAGTAATTATCAAACATTCATTTATCAAAGCAATGTCTAGAGTGTTCAGACTAGCCAAACTCACAGCATTAGAGATGTTTTACTTCTGCTTATGTGATTGCAATCAGTATATGCTGTTGACAGTCAGCATTTGAGCTGTACAGTATTTGATTTTTGTTTTTGTGTTCTAAAAACATTCTCCACAAGACATGCCTTCCTTCAAAGAAACAGCACAGACAACATTGCCTCACGCCTCTGCAAGTCCTCATGCCTTCCTGCTTGCCACCTTCTGCTAAATTGTCAATGTGGGTAGAGGAGACGTTCCATCTGAAAGCTGAGAGGGAAAAGCAGATGACTGTTGGGGGATTTGCTACCTCTTACATGGGAGAGAGATGCCTTGACCTCCTAGGTCAGTGGTTCCCAACCTTTTTATTTATTTATTTATTTATTTATTTTTATTTTCTGTATTTATATACCGCCTTTCTCATCATCAGATTTCTCATCAGATTTATTCAAGGCGGTTTACGTAGGCAGGCTATCTTTAGACCTGATAAGGGTCTTTACAATATTGTTCTATTCCTATATAGAACCTTCCATGCTCGAGATGTTTTCCCTTCCGAGTGCAGCCCTCCTTCTGGCTTGTGCTTTGCAGTTCCAAGCTTCACAGTTCAGCGCAGTTCACCCTCGGACGGTTGTCTTAGATGTTCTCTCTCTAGCTGACTCCTCCGCATTCCACCCTCTCACAATGCCTTCTCAGTGTCTTTGCGAGGTTCGTCAGCAGCTTCCGTCTCCCATCCAAGCGGGAACCGAGGTCGACCCTGCTTAGCTTCTTCAGGCAGGGCACCAGCTCAAACCTCCAGGTCACACCTCCTTTTTAGCATCAGTACCCCCTTTTGTAAAATGACAATCTGTCAGGACCCCCTAAGATCTAGGGCTGGAAGTGATGTCATTAAGCAGGAAGTGCCGGCAGGGCCGGAAGTGATGTCAGTAAGCAGGAAGTGATGTTACTGTTTTAATAAATTACACTGTTTAATAAATCATACTTTTTAAAGTTGTACTCAAAAGCAGCCCAATTTGGGGAGTAAGTGAGCTAATATTAACAAAGATGCTGAAAGGCAAGCAGAAAGTAACACAAGGTGAGCAAACAAGCCCCAAGAGAGCATCAGACACTTCTTTCTCTGCAATGGGGGGGAGGGGGGAGGAGTGAGCCCCATCCTGGGTGTGGCCATCCAGCCAACATCCCATGACCCCTCAGAAACAGCTTCGCGACCCCCTTGGTGGTCCCAACCCCCAGGTTGGGAACTACTGTCCTAGGCGAATAGCACTGTTTTATTTTGCCTGCTTAATAAAGAGGCATCACTGCCTGCCCTTGTGACAGCCACATTACACTAATTCCTACCTTCATATCAATTTGCATGTCTAGCAGCCAATAGCCTCGCACTAAGGAAGAGGAAAAGGCAGCATTTAAAAGGGCCAAAAATAAATGGAAATATTTCGAGGTGAGCAACAATCACCACTGGCCTCCCACTGAGCACCAGTCTGTTTTTATGCCTACATATCCGTACACATTCCAATTATTAGGCACAGATTTTGCATGTTTATTGTAATGAAAATTATATATATCAACTCTGTCTGGAACAGATAAAAGAATACAAGGCAGATCTTATTAAGGGTTTTGGAGACAGTTCGGAGCACAGGCTATCTTATGGGAGGGAGTGCAGATAGAGTGATACAAAGACTAGAAATATAATCACTTCTTACACCTACTGAAATGCTTTCCACAGCTGTCATGTGGCAAGTGTATGCATTTGTTGAGCGGGTGGTGGATTCTTGAGCCTTTTTAGTTGTTTGATTTCTTATGTGGACTACTTTATTTTCCAATTCCTCCTTGAAATTGGGCTTCTCTTTGTTGAGGTTTCTATTATGCTCCAGATTTTAGACCAAGGGCAGGCAAGTTGCGTCAAAAATGGGATCAGATTCCTCTTCTTTGGAAACAAAATATTCATGAAATGTCAGGTGCACAAATCAATTTATATAAGTACTGAGCATCATCCAACATCTCGTTTTCTTGCTCTCTTTTGGCCTTGCTTAGTGGATGCCCAGAAGAACCAGAGGCGTTCCTACGGTGGGGGCGGTATTGTAAGTTGCGCCCCATCCTAGTCCCCATTTACAAGCCGGCACGAGGCGGCTCAGTGCCCAGAATTAATCAGTGCCCAGAGGGGGCCCATAATAGGCCGCCCATTGTCACCAAACCTCACCGTTGGAGCCATTCCGTGCAGAGAAGGCAATGGGCAGGGAGCCTCTGCCCAGAACCAAAGTGGATCAGATCTCAAGCATTCACCCCTAGTAACTACTCCATTAGCTGTATTCACTGCAGTTTAGCAAGGCAAGTGGACTCAGCTACTACTCAGAATTATGCCCACGTTGGGACTTTTAGCCAACAGAAAGGAAAGACATTTATGACTTTCATTGTCAGAGATGTATTTGTTCATGAGCTGCTTACATTTTCATTAAATATCTTCAGTTTATAGCCAGCATAATATTTCCAAAGATTACAACTAAGGTGGTACTTCTTATGTCTGACAACAGGCCATGGCATGCCACTGGATCAAAATCTGTCACAATGAAAATGAGGCATTAAAGACTTACTGTCAGAATCAGTGATATGGTGGGATTGTAACAAGGGCGAAGAATTTTTGAAATGAAAGGCTCAGTAGTGAACTCCCCCAGTTCAGAAATCTCCAAGCTATTATGAGCCAGACCCAGCACTTCCTCCAAGTTTCACCTCAGCTCATAATAGCTCAGTGCCAACACACTCAACTGCCAGTTTACCTCATACCCCCTTTTCCACAAACTTACCAAGTTATGAGAGGAGGATCAAACACATCAGGAATTGTGACTGTGTGATATAACTTGGACCTCGGAGACCTAGATTAGTGCAACAGACTGAAATATATTTGTAGCTATAGCAGTGAAATGTAAAAAAAAAAGAGTCTTCCAGATGGTACGGAAATGAAGAAGTGGGTCAGAAGAGCACATTCTCTCCTCTGAGGAACTTGCAGAGAACTGTACTATAGCAGCCATCCCCAAACATTTTCTAGAGCTTACCCAAACACCAATTGCTGCTTCATATGGGGAACACATCTGCTACCTGCACCCTTCATCCTGTTAATAAAACAAACTAAAGAACCACTATTAATCCTGTTTATTCAGCATGCTATGTATTTCCTGCTGATAAAAGGTATGTATTTCCTCCTGACAATACAGTACCCCAAATTTCACCGCTCTGATGCTCTGGCACACGTCCTACAGATTTACGTTTCACTCCGATGCAGTCCCTTTATGCGCTGCCTCCTTGACCTTAGCAACACATGACAGAGTTCCATGGGGCCAGGAAACATAGGGGCACACATCCAAATGAGAAGGCATTTTTAGAAACAATTCTCTGAGTCAGTAGAGCAAGGGGAGAAAAAGCCTTTTATAGCTTAAAAGCTTTTTTTTTTTTAAGTATCAAGAAAAACCCCTACAGGATTCTTAAAACCCTGAAATGCTTATTTTTTGGTATGAATTCAGCAAAAGGGAAAATGTATGCTCCTTCTCCAACTGGAAACAACTGCTGCCTCTCTACATATCATCATGCAGCCCATTCTGTTATAATAGCTGGAAATTTTACTTATATTGATTTATGATCCACTCTACCCTCTTCCTTTCCCCACAAGGCTGCCAGTGTGACATCTGCAAGGATCATAGCCTTACCCGATGGAGTTGCTGAAAAGCTTTCCAAGGAACCATAGCTCAGGGATAAAGCAGTACATGCTGTGCATGCTAAATGTTCCAGGTTCAGTCACCAGTATCTCCGTTTACAAGGATTTCAGGCAGAGGGCTGAGAGATACCTCTGTCTTAGGCCTTGCAGAACTGCTTCCAGGCAAACCAGATGAAACTGGGTTAGCTGGAGCAATGTAGTTTGTCACCCACACCCAGTGTGTAATTAAACTGTGGAACTCCTTGCCACAGGATGTTGTAATCGCACACGTTCTAGATACCTTTAAAAGGGAATTGGACAGTCTTATGGAGGAAAAGTCCATCACAGGTTACAAGTCATGATGATGACTTTGTGCAATGTTTGGGTTTTAGAGGTAGCCTGTCTCTGAATGCCAGATGCAAGGGAGTGGCAACAGGATACAGGTTTCTTGTTGTCTTGAGTGCTCCCTAAGGTATCTGCTGGGCCACTGTGAGATACAGGAAACTGGACTAGATGGGCCCTTGGCCTGATCCAGCAGGGCTCTTCTTAAGTTCTTATGTTATGACAATATAAGGCAGCTACTGTATTGTCTTTGTGCCCTGTGTATGAGCTTCCTCCGTAGAAAATACAATCAAGTATGGTCCTCCAATCATCTGCAAAACTCCATAATTGAGTTACCAACACTCAGTGATTAATGTAATCAAAGGTGATGACCTAATAGGAGTAATGGGACACAATTTCTGTCTTTATCTTCAAGTATAGATCACTGACCAGAGCTGCAAGTGATGGTTTACAGTTGATTGACACAGATATGTATGTTGTTCGATGTGATCACATCTGCTTCCATTGAAATATATTGACTGTACTGTACTGATCTCTGTCATAGGGTTTGATCTGTGATGTCTCTGTTCCACATATTCAAGGAATCGCTTGGAACTGGCTCACAACTTAGAAACTGGCTATTTTCCTTCTCAATCTCTATGGCAATGTGCGCAGATGTAAAGATAAACCGGGGGGGGGGGCAGTCTGATCAGAGAAATTGCCATGGGCGATCTCTGTGTCCAATCTGGTACATTGAGGTGCATGCGGAGAAGACGACAGGTTTGCATATGAGAACTGGCCTCTGATGGCCACATATGAACGAATGCGCACAGAATACCATGCCCGGTCTGGAAATCGAACTGTGCAGGAATGCAGAACCCTGTCGTTATAACTGAAGCAATAATACTTTCCTGTTACTTCTGAATTCTTGATCTGCCTAATCCTGCCTGCTCCAATCCCAAATGTTCTGAGTTTCTTCTCAAGCAATCACTCTGCCGCATCCTCTCATACAAAAAGGTAGCCGAGCTATTCCAGGATGACCCCATTAACCCTACCAGGATCTGCACTCATGAGCAGAATTTGATAAAACACACACATATTTTATGCACAGCAGACTGAATACTCGGTTGATGAGGTGAAGCTGGATGCCTTGCTTCTGCCGAAAACGTTCAACGATGCAGGGAGGCTTGTTTTGCTTCAGGAATGCCAATTGTCTGATCAAGGCGACAAAGCTTCTCCGTGTAGAGACAACATTTTTTTTCCTCTGCCCTGGGCTTATCTCCTGAAATGGCATCCTAAGGGGACACATGTTTTTCAACACTGAAAATGTTACTGACTGCCACAAGGACAGCTTCACTGCCCCTTTTGCCTCCTGTATGGGGAGCTGTGTAATGTTGGTGTTACAGCAGTTGCCCATCATGCCTCGGGATTTAAGATTCTTATCCAGCAGGTCTCTTTGCTTTTGCAATGGCCTTCAATGTGCATCTACAGAAATAGCGTTTTAAAAAGCTTCTTCGTTCCCCAGCCTGGTCCCCCAGGGCATGTCTTTCCTACATTGGGGTTATGTACACAGTGTGATGTGACAAGGACTTGAGAGGGAAGACTGAGGTATAGGAGGACGCCTTACTAGAGCTTGTGCTCATGCCAAGTCCATTTGCAGGCTGTCACTGAGCGCTGGCAAACAGAGATAGCTGTACATACGGAAGCTTTTGAAACGTCAATTTTTGACCGATTGCTCAGCACTGCTGGCTTTGTAACTATCTAGCTCATTTCCAGATACCTTTTCAAATGCACGTCTTTTCTATTACTGAAGAGAATCAAGCAAATTAACCTCCTGGGGCCTGTGAACAAGGCAAACCAGATGTTATTTCTTCTAACAAGATTATGTATTTAATTCACACTAGAGTTTGTTTTTATCACATCATTGCTAGAGCAACCTAAGAGGCAGGGGGGGCAGCATAGTTCTTTCCCTCTGTGTATTCTTCTTGTCCCTCATATTAAATAAATGGCCCTGTTACGACAGCGGAAGTTCCCTTCCACTGTCGTAACTGCAGCAGCAATGCCACAAAAGTTGTGCTGCTGCACGGAGCCTGGGAACTAGCAGTGGAAGTTGCTGGCTGCTCCTAGCACTCGCCAATGGATTGCCTGGACCCCACCAAGGTAAGAACACTGATGGGGGGACGTTCTGTGGGCGGGGAGAGGTGGGTGAACCAGGGGGAGGGCGGGAGATGTGTTGGGAGCAAGAGGGGGTGCATCCCAGTGCAAGCAATGTGAGCCTCATCATCTTCAGAGCCTCCCGATATGCCCCCTTTCTCTCCTTGGACTTGCTCCAGTTATATAACTGGCGCAGGTCCAGGGAAACCCATAGGCGATCAAAGGGCTTATATTTTCCCTTGCTTCACCCAGGCCTCTTGATCAACCCCCCTCCCTCATAGCATACAATGCTGCCTGTTTTGGCACACCTGCATGCTATAGCGGGGGGGGGGATAGGATAGGATTGGGCTGAACCTCACCTCAGCTGGGCGACGATGCTGCCTCATATGGGTGAATCTCACTTGAGTGCCTAAGAATTTCATTCCTTGCAGATTTCATTATCAGCTGTTGAATCCCAGTGACCAAGAAAAGTGAGAATTACAATTGTCAGGAACCTGTGGGCATTCACAGTGAGAGCTTTTGTGTTGTTTCCTATCTCCACCTCTTCAGCATAATGTCACTTGGGAGAAGAGCATGGAAGACCAATTATTTAAAGCAGGGGGACGGGACGGAACGGCCTTTTGTTCTACAAGCAATTCTGGCCCAGAAAGCTGGAAGAAGTGGGAAAATGTTTCCATAGCTATCCCAATCATTTATAAGCTTGAGCACTCAGAGACACATGAAGACTCTTCACTGTTGCTAGGGGGAAAATGGTCATACATTAAGAAGGCTCTTCCCTGATGTTTTAAATATTTGATTTTTGATACCTTGCATTGCTCGAATCGTGCGCTTTGTATCTCTAAAAGCTGCTACAAAGCCTTCTCATAAGGCACCTGGTGAGATAATACAGGAAACGAAGGGCCTTGATAGAAGGGATAATGACAATAGGCTTCTGCTGAAGAGAGCAGGAAGCTTTTTGATTAGGATCAGCTGGTATCATACTGATGTGTTGTACTTTAAAACAGACCGAAGGAAAGGGAGTGAGTCACTGATTAGGTGCTATTTTGATTGGGAAGGCAGAGCATGCAGTAATTTGGAACAGAAGTGGAAGGAGAAATGAAAAGAACACAGAAAGGAGAACAAAATTAGGGCAGAAATCCACCCCCCCCCCACACACACACACCCGAGGCTGGCAACTTTAATTTTGGTTTGTGATTTCCATATATAACATAACACAAAAATGAAACAAAGAGCAAATGCCCATCTAGCTAAGCACGTTCTCTTCGGCCAGTAGCCAATAAAATACCACAGGGGAGATCAGAAGTAGGGCACAATAATGTTCATCAGCTCCAGGCAGCATCTGGGAATCAGACACATGCAGTTTCTGAACATAGTGTGACTTTATACATGTCACAAAAGTAGCATGTGTACCATATGTGTGCCATGTGCACTTTATAACTTGTGAAAGAGAGACACCATTTCTTGCGTCTACGTGGACACCATGTCAGTGTATACATGCCCCAGGGAGTCATTTATTTCCCCCCAAACACATGGAGTGGATTCCTGCCCTATCAGATTGGATAGTAATAATGAACCTCAAGGTTGAGACTTGCACTGCTGGTGAAGGTCCATGATCTACATTCATTCCAGGGATGTGGATCAAGTCTCTGACTCCAAGTATCGAGTCAAGTTCCAAGTCTCTGGGTCCAAGTCTCAAGTCAAGTCCCAACTCTTTGCCCCTAAGTCTCAAGTCATTGGTTGCAAGTCCCTATCTATTTGATGGGGAAAACGGGTTTAAACCTGAATAAAATTCAACTTGTCGTAAAAGGCTCCAAGTCTCAAGTTGAGTCTTTCGAGTCTTTTACAATTCGAGTCAAGTCTGAGTCAAATCATTGACGCGACTTGAGTCTGACTCCAGTCCGAGTCAATAGACTCAGTTCTACATCACTGATTCATTCTACACGCCTCCTTTATTGTCACCATATCTCACTAGGCCTGGACTGAGGCATCAGTCACAATGCAAGTTGCTGATGCCTAGCAAAGTTTTGCCTTTAATAATATTTCACAGACAGATTTAAAAGTAAAAAGCCACTGAGGGGAAGGGAGGAAAAGTGTATCCAATGTCACTCACTGTAGGACCTGGCCTTCTTTGAAGGGCATGGAAATCAAGATGGTACTGACTGGTTGCTGTAGACAATTATGGGGTGGTGTTTATGCTAAACTGGGAAAGGGGAAAAATATCAATTGGCCTGACTGGTCCCAACCTGTCTGTGCAGACCTTCCCAATCCATCTTGAACACCCCTTAAGGCAGATTTTGGAGATAAACTAAGTTACGGACATGCAAGATGGGGCTGCTGCTCATTTAAGTCATGTTTTGCTGGTGGGCAACCCACGGCATTTGACTGGCCACTGGGGAAGTGTTTCACTAGATGGAACAATCTAGACTAGATGCTCATTTCTTGCATGTCTGTTCTTGTGTTCTTTTTAAATCAAATTTATTCACCCTTTAATGATTTCAAAGCATGGAGTCAACCATTATTCAGAGAACAATTGAATGCTGATTGACCTGCTACGTACAAGTGCTTATTATCTTGTTTACATCACTGCTCTGCTGGAAGCTTGTAAATCACTTATTCCAAAATAACCTGACACTGATGTAATGCAAGTTTCATAAATAAGGAATCGAATGTAGTCCCAAATTAGCAGACAGAGAGAAAAGTACTTGCACTAGATGATTGTGTATCCACCACCCACCAGTGTTTCCAGCATATGAGCAGCGTTCATACATACAGTACATGCTGGAAACACTGGTGGGTGGTGGAATGATCTTCAGAACAGATGTAAGGATTAGTGATGATTCTGAAGCTGAGTTTGATCATATCTGGCTCACAATGTGAACTAACCTATCTTGCAATATGCAAATGTATTTCCAGGTGAGCGCCCTGAAAATGGTCTTCAACAGGACTGACCTCTGGGATGACCCCATTGGACACTTACTCAAGCCCCAGAGGGGGGCCCTTGTCACCAAACCGTAACCAGCTGCTATGGAGGAACAGCAGCAGCCACCATCTCTGGGACTGGGGGTGGGAATCCAGACCTCCTGAATGGGTTGGGCCCCCTTAAGTGGATGAGCTGCCTTCCTCTGTGGCATACCACAGCCTGTTCTGGCAGCAGCACCCCTTCCTCCACATTGCCACTCAGAATCAGAGGGGAGCTGTCAGCTGCAGCGTCCTGCAGCACTGGGTTCACCTGTCACATGTGTTCACCTGTCCTCAAGTGGGTGAGCAGCACTGGCAAGAGAAACAGACATCCAGAATCAGAGGGCAATAAGTGGGTGGAGGCAGCCGTTCTCTGTGAGCAAGGAAGTGAGTTGCAAAAATGCTGCAAAGGGCCTTTGCCACTGCCTGTCCTTTCCCTCTGCAGACACAGGGAGAGGGCAGGCAAGGGAATGGAAGTGGCTGTTCCTTACCACCATCACGTACTCTGCCACCTAGGCAGGGGAGCATTGACAGTGTAAAGGAGCAGCCGTTCCATTCACTTGCCTGCCTCTCCCTCTGGGGTAGCAGGGATGATGGAGCTGGATCCTCATCACCATTTAGTGGGCTGATAAGTAAGTGACAGTGCACAGTGCAGCAATGAGCAGCTTCCACCATCTGCCTTCTGTCACTTGTGGGTGATGGGGGTGGGGAGGAGGAAGAGGAGGAGGAAGTGCCGCCACGGCCACAGGAAGTGGTGGAACTGCACGGAAGGAGGGAGGCCTGGAGGACTGAGGGCCTACCTTGGAAAGCCATCTCCATTGAAAGCCATCTAGGTTAGTGACCACCACCACATCTGGTGGTGGTGAATTCCATGCTGACCTTGGCCTGCTGGCAGAGTTGCTTCTGCTCTTCCCCCTCCCCCCCCACCAACTATTCACTCTGCAATTCTCCAAATGGCAATGCAAAATGCTTACAAGATCTTGGGTATACGAGTAAAGATGCCATGTTGATAGTCTAGCTTGAAAAATAACAGTATCCAAAACCGACCATGGGTTTCCGATTATCAGGCAGACACGGACCGGAAGAAATCCATTAAAATCCAAGGCATGCAGTACAGAGTCCAACGTTTCGTTCCGCAGCTCGGAACATTTTCATAGGAAACAAGCCCAGCAGATTGAAGATGTTGGACCCCCAACGTTGGACTCTGTACTGCATGCCTTGGATTTTAATGGATTTCTTCCGGTCCGTGTCTGCCTGATAATCGGAAACCCACGGTCGGTTTTAGATACTGTTATTTTTCAAGCTAGACTATCAACATGGCATCTTTACCTGTATACCCAAGATCGTGTAAGTTGATTGCTGGCCATGAAAGCTTCCGTTCTAAATTCAATGCAAAATGGTGTGTGTGTGTGGGAGGGGGACAACAACTACTTGAGGGGGAAAGTAGTGATCTATTTTTGAGCAAACCCAATTATGATTCCAGCTGGGTTTGTGTATGCCAGGGGTGGCCAACCTTTCAGTATGAATGCTCCTGGACCTTTAATGGTTGTATAGGTGAGGGCATTTCAGCAGCTGCAGCTGCTTTTAGCAGCACAGTCAGCAATTGCAGCCACTTGACTACCACTAATGAAAAGTGTTGCTACCATTTTTCCTCTAGGTTTCTCGTTTTTCTCTTTGACAATGTAATTATTCTCATCCTTCAGAAGGATCTCTTCATTTCAATTCTGCATATTCTTCTGTGCCACTGAATGCTGTTTACTGGACCTAAGTGAAATGTTGTATCCCTTAAACTGCACTACAATTGTTTGCACACTTGGGCTTTTGGGAATATACGAATACGGCTACTAATGTAAGGGACAGTGTTACTAAGTTCACAACCTAGTTGTCCCATTCTGAGGGAATCTTTCAGACTGCTTTTAGAATATTTCCTATGGAGGTATACCCAGGGAAAATGGGTATGTAATTGTGCGCATACTTTGACAAAACAGATGTGATGTTAAATGTGCATTTGTCTTCCTATCTTGTTTGTTTTTAAGCCTGCATGCCTTTTTTTCTTTTCTTTCATGAGATGTTTCAGTTACACTGCATTCAGTATCAGGTTTTCTGCTTGGGTGCGTTGCTAGCATTGGCTGGAGGGGGGGGGGGAATGATACATTTTGCATCATCGCCCTGCCCTGCCCCCTGCACTACCGGAAGGCTTCATTTCAAGCCTTTCAGGACACAGGACAAGTGGGAGGGCCCAAAAAAGTGCTGATTTTGGCGTGTTTATACTCCAAGGCTGCAAACGCAGTCCTCCAGCTGCGAAAATGCAGCCACAGAGCACAAAAATCCCACTGCAGCTCCTCGCAAGGAGACCACGGTTGTCACTCAGGGGCATTGCGTCTCCCTGCCCCCCCCCCCGTTAGTGAAACCACTGTTTCTGCTGAATCTCCAATCAGAGATCAGCTCCCAGCTATTGCTTCATTTAACATTTAACCACAGAAACTATTGAAATTCATATACAGGTGCTCAGGAATGCAATATTCTTGGTGGAAGCAAAGCAATGTAGGCATGATTGTTCAGCCAAATAGCAGGGTACACGAGACAGATCACACATGGGAATACTGAAAAATAGAGGCACAAGTAACAAGAAAACCAGACAGTTATTCACTCAGGCAGGACCCAGTAAGAAGAGACATAATCTGTTTTGACCCTTATTAGTGGGAGTAAGTTGCACTGAACTCAGTGGAACTTATTTTTGAGTAAACATACTTAAGAAGCATGGTTACAAATTCAGCAGATCCGTAATCCAGTGTTGTGCAGAAGGTGCAGAAAAGAGGATATCTATAGAACACGTTTTTCCAAGTTTAAAAACGCAGGTCACTCAACTCTTCTGAATTAGCAAGGAAATGCCAAACTACTCATGTTCCATTACGACTTGCCATAAAATAACAATGTATCTCCTGTACAGATACCCTATAAAAAAACACCTTTAACATAACCGTTCTTGTTATGATGCTTTTGAAATTTGCTGTTGCTCTCAGCTGAAACAGGCGGTCTTTTTATATATCATAAAAATATTCTCTGCCTTTATAGATAGTATTTTATGTTATATATCTAAAAGAACAATAGCTTCTAGACACTTGAAAGGTTTGTAATTAATAACAGGGCTATCAGGGGAACAGACGTGGTTTTTCATGGGGTGAAAGCCAGGGAATAGAGGAAAGAAGAAGAAATAATGAAGAATGGAGATAAAAATAAATACCTCTCAGCCTTAATACTTGAACCCATTCAAGTAAAATTAATCTGCTGGCACTCTCTGACCTATCCAATGTAGTGGTGGACATTTGGCTTAACTTGGTTACCTTTTCCTCTCCATTCATTGCCTTGGTACAGGAGGTGTCGATCGCCCTACACTTTGTGGGAAGTCCAATATGGTGCTATAAAGATGAAGACATGGGACTGTGTCCATAGCTGCAGACTTGAATTTAAATAGCTACGTGAGCAGCACCAGGGGAAAGGGTTAGCTGTGTAATGTGCCCCCCGCTCCGCCTCTTCCTAAGGGGATTGGTCAACATTGTAAGGGTTTGGATAAGGTTATTATTTTTATACTACATCACAGCCTAAGCAAGTATGCTGGGCTGCATATGTTATGTTAAGTATGTTATATTCTGCAATTCGGGATCCAGCCAAGATCCCGGGAATCACAGAGATATCATCATAGGATTCTTGCTGCTCCAAGCAATATTGTTTTATGGAGCTGAGTAATTTGCTCAAGGACAAGAATGTCAAGGTGTTTCTTCAGATTTCTAGGCACTGCTCCAAGGACTCCAATGACAATTGGCTCAATACAATGGACCCTTTTTATTCGTGGGTTCGGGACCTGCGGATATGTTACACCGTGGGTCCCGGATTCACGAATGTCTGTGCTAAAAAAACCTTTTAAAAATGCCACTTTACCTTTTAAAAGCCAAACCGCTGTGTTTTCAAGCCTTCATGAGGCTTCTTGAAGCTGTATGACCCACTTCCGGGTCGCACAAAGGCTCTTCCCCCCTCCCAGCCTTGTCCCAGGGTGCATTCACCTCTGCGTGTTCCTTTGCTGTCTCTTTCTGTCTCCTTTCTTCCAGCCGTTCCCTTGGACTCTCTCTCTTCCTGGTCACACTCCAATGTTCTCCCCTCCTGCCCCCTTGCCTCCTGCCATGTCCATCCTCCTTGTCCCATCCAAGCCTCCCTTTCCTGCTCTGGTCACCTCTCTCTGCTCTTTCTTCATCCTGCTTCTCCTTGTTCATACCCCTGCTGTCTGCCTCTCTTCCTACCCTTCCATTCCCCAGCCTTTTCAAGCCCTTCCCCCTCCTTCTGTGGAGGCCGGCTGTGGTCCTCCTTCAGTGCCTGATGATGACCTCATTGCTGAGCAGCTGGAACAGAAAGACAGTCCACTTCTCGGTGTCTTGGCCTGCAGTGAGATGCCATGGTGCTGCAAGGGCTCCACAAGCCTCGACTCCAATGGCGTCATGAGTGCACACACACCCCGTATTTCTTCTCACTGATGTGAATGGATGTCATTCATTCGTGTTGCAAAAAGGAATGCAATGCAGGTGGGAATATTGTTATAGTGAAGGAAAAGTGAAGGAAAAACTTTATAGTGAACACTATAGTGTTATAGAGAAGGAAAAGCAGAACCTGCTATATATAAAGGATATAGTTGAATTGGAAAAGGTGCAGAAAAGAGTGACCAAAATGATTAGTGGGCTGGAGCATCTCCCTTATAAGGAAAGGCTATAGCGTTTGGGGCTTTTCAGTCTAGAAAAAAGGCGCCTGCGGGGGGACATGATAGAGACGTATAAAATTATGCATGGGATGGAGAGAGTGGATAGAGGGAAATTCTTCTCCCTCTCGCATAACACCAGAACCAGGGGACATGCACTAAAATTGAGTGGAGGTAGAGTTAGAACAGACAAAAGAAAATATTTCTTCACCCAGCGTGTAATTAACCTGTGGAACTCCTTGCCACAGGAGTTCTAGATGATGGCACCTGACCTAGATGCCTTTAAAGGGGGATTAGATAGATTCATGGAGAAAATGTCCATCACAAGTTACAAGCCATAAGCAACCTCCTGGCTTTAGAAGTAGGTTTTATCTGTATGCCAGGTGCAAGGGAGTGGCAACAGGATACAGGTATCTTGTTGTCTTGGGTGCTCCCTGAGGCATCTGGTGACCCACTGTGAGATACAGGAAGCTGGACTAGATGGGCCCTTGGCCTGATCCAGCAGGGCTCTTCTTATGTTCTTAACCTGTCTTCCATCCTTGACACTGGGTGGTTTGATCCTTACACAAAAGGACCCTGCAGAAAGATACACAGCACAATCCTGTGTAACTTTGCACCAGTGTAAGAGCAGGTGCACTGGCATAAGTGCACTTACACTGGTGCATCTACTGTTACACCGGTACAAAGTTACATAGGATTGCGCTAACAGTGTGTTTGTATGCACAGAACATGCAGAAATGCACTGCATTCTCAAAGGTCTTTGCAATGTACATCTTACTCAGGCGCCCCTTCCTTTCACAACATTGGGCATTTTGCTAGTAACTTCCACAAGGTTTAGGGGTGTTATTTCTTAATGTGTGTCTTTGGTAATGGAGTAGCTCACCTTCTGAGTGCCTCCTTTAACAGTACTGCTTTTCACAGGAAATGAACTGCAGTTGCTGCTCGAATGTGATGCATGCATATGCGGAAGCAAAATGGCAACACAATTGCATAAGGAAGAAAGACAGAATGAAAATCCCACCATTTATCCTGAACATTGCATGGAGGACTATTATTATTATTATTATTATTATTATTATTATTATTATTATTATTATTCAACAAAAAAAGTTCACAAAGCAGTTTACAGACAAAATCAAATGATTAAATGGCTCCCTGTCCCAAAAGGGCTCACAATCTAAAAAAAGATGCAAAACACCATGTACAACAGTGTACACACCTTTATGACATCGCAAATAGTGTGACACTGGTGGCCATTTTGGGGTTGATCAGGATCACCATGCTGCTTGTCCATCACTGTTTGGAAAATTGTTGGGGGAAGAAGATTCCATGGAATCCCTAAACTGCTCCTCACACTGCATAACTGCTCTTGTGGTTAGGACATTGTTTCAAAGTTTTGACAAAGGGACTATGTCAGAGCTTGTAACTTTCTTACGACTGTAAAAATCATATTAATAATGTGTGTGGGAGGTCGGGGGGTTGTACAATATTTAGAAACTTGTTAGTAACGAAGATCTTATGACACATTTTTTTCTGAGTGCTGTAGGAGGCATGGCAGTTTGTCATATGATCCGGAATCTGCTTGGTGGTGACCAAAGATCTCTGCCTATCGTCCTCCTTGTCGGCTTTTTCAGAAGGCAAGTGAAGGCTATTTTAGTTCAAACAGCTTTTATCTGAATGAGTGCAAATTTCAAGCCGAATAGTTGCAGGTTTTTCCTTCTTGACTCTGTGTTTGTTTTTCCTGCTGTCATTATGGTATAAGGTTGTTTTATAGACTCTTGTTGCTTGTTTTGATTTGAACTTTGTATTATATTGTAAACTGCTTGGGCAACTTTGATATTGAGTGGGATAGGAATTAACATTTTAAAAAAGAATGTGATGATAATGAGAATGTCACTTTAGATTGGCTCGATACAGAACTCAAGCTGAGCCGTACCCGCTGGAAACCATTTTCACTGCCAAAGTTCAGTCCTGGAGCAATGTGAAGTAAATTAGGGAGAAGCTTTGAACATGTGCAGACTACCTTCACCTCCCTAACAGTAATGACTAATCTCAGTAGCCTCCACACTGAATGGGTTAGGGAAGATATCACTGCCAGGTTCTTGTGAAGCTTAGTGCTTCACATTTTAAAAACTAAGGACCTTGATAGATGCACATTGTCATGGTCCAGGTGGTAGCCTGCACTGTAAGCAGGAGGGTAGCTGAATAAATCGCCTTCTTGCTTCACCCTTCTTCTAGCTTTGACAACAGCCCACATGTTTTTTCCCCTCGGCTGTCTCCACCAAACAGCCAACTCTTCTTATAGTCAATCGAAAATTTTCATGACCTGCTACAATGTACAAAGAGTTAGGAATTACAGGATTAAAAGCTATGTAGAAATATATAATGTCTTCTTTATGTTTAAAACCAGTAACACACATATAAAAACACGTAAAACACGTCTAAAAACACATACAACACAAGTTTAAAAATGCTAAAAACATTAGAAACACAATGTTTCATCCACAGGCTGTGGACCTCCTCAGGTATAAAAGCAGAAGGCTGCCAAGATGTTGGAAGCGCTGGGGCGGCAAGTCTGCTCTTTGAAGAAGAATTGGTGCCAAAAAAGAAAGAGAGAAAGCACACAAGGATCAAAGGAAGCCAATTAGCGCCGGAAGTCTGGTTGTGCGGTCATGACCGCTGGTAACCTCTAGTCGCGTTTCACAAGTGGTAGTCAGGCCGGCGATTTACTTGTTCTTCTTAGTATTTACTTTATTAAGGATCAGGAGCCAGATCTAGTCTATAAATGACAGCTCCTGCTGTCTGTTTAAAAGTCTTTGTTGTTTTCACTTGCTTATTTCAATGGCTTCAAAATTTAACCTTTGTTGCAAATTTGTTTCCTGAATTAAACTCCTTCAAACTTAATTGTGTGACCTGTATTCTTTGCATGTTCTGCCAGTGGTGAGTGATCCGAGTGGTTACGTTTGACAGCTCTCATGTATTTTCTAATTCTGGTATTGATTGAGCGTTTAGTTGTGCCAATATATGATTTTCCGCACTCGCAGGGAACACTACACACCCCAGGATTGGACAATGGGGTGTATAGACAATTGCTTTTAATCCTGTAATTCCTACCTCTTTGTACATCTTCTTATAGTCTTTCACATTTCTGTTGTAATCAGACAATGGACTCATACAAGATACAATGGTAAGGCATTTAGAGGTGGACCGGCAAACAAACTTTCAGAGACCAAGATTATTAAACAACAAACATTACAATCCTATGCATGTCCACTAAGAAGTAAGTATCACTGAGTTCAATGGGACTTGCTCCCAGGTAAGTGTGCATAGGATTGCGGCCAAAGTTAAGTTTTTACTATGGGTGTTTCACAGCCCATTCCAACCCAAGTGCTAAGCAGCCCAAGTCAGATCTAAAGTCAGCCTAAGTCGTTTAGGTCGAAGTTAGGTCTGGAATGCAACCATTTAGGGCAAAGTTAGGTCAAAGTTACAACCAACGGACTAAGAACAGCCCATTCCAACCCAAGGGCTAAGCAGCACAAGTCAGACCTAAAGTTGACCTAAAAGTGGGCGGAACATGGGCGGACCGTGGGTGTAACGGGGGCGGCAACCAATTAACGTTGGATTCCAGACCCTGGCAAGCACAGACACGCCCCCTCCAACACAAATGCTGACACAAAATTTAGGTCTACCAAAAAGGTGGACCCAAATTCGAGGAGACCCATAGGAGCCATTTTACCTTACCTAAGCCAGCCCTCTCCTGAAAATTTCTAACACCCTACTCCTGAGTTAGGTCAGAGTTAGGATGGAGTTGGGCCTGCTAGGTCTGGAAACCGACAGAGTTATGCCTAAGATAGGGAGCCTATCAGCACCCAGCCCCACCCAGCCTCATTCCCACAAAAGCCCAGCCCCAGACCTCCAGTCACTCTCTCTCTCTCTGAGCACGTGGCGTGGGGTTCTGTCCCTCACAGCCACAAAGTGGGACTTTGTCGGTGGAGGGCAAAATTCACAAACACCCCACTTCTCTCTTCTCCTCTCTGCCTCCCTCTAGGGCAGAGAGGGCTGTTCTGGCTGTGGCCAACCTGTTTACAGCTGTGCTGGGGCAGCTGCCTCCATGCAAGTGTTTGCTAACCCATGTCTTTCTCCCAGCCCCTCTTCCCCCCCCCACAGGCAACAACACCAGCAGGTAAGAGCAGGGTTTGTGCTGACATGTGGTCTGACTGCTGCCTCTTTGCATTTAGAAATATAGGAAGGATACATGCCTCTTTACCAATGTGTTGTCTCATAGCTGTCTGCATAGCCTGCCATGACATGCCTCTCTACCAATGTGTTGTCTCATAGCTGTCTGCATAGCCTGCCATGACATGCCTCTCTACCAATGTCTTGTCTCATAGCTGCCTGCATAGCCTGCCATGACATGCCTCTCTACCAATGTGTTGTCTCATAGCTGCCTGCATAGCCTGCTATGATATGCCTCTATACTAATGTGTTGTCTCATAGCTGCCTGCTTTGCCTGCTATGATATATAGGATACATGCCTCTTTACCACTGTTGTGTCTGATTGCTGCCTGTAGTCATGTGAGCAGACAATGCCACAAGTGTGGAACTGTTAGCCTTATGTAGACACCAGCTGTCCCCCCCCCTTTTCTCCACAGGGTCTACTGACAGGTCAGTATTGCTAGGTTTGCCATGATTGTGACCCCCAAGTTGTGTTGTTGTCTCTCTCTTTGACCCTTTCCCCTTACAGGATCATGCTCTCCTTACACCCAGGTAAGCAGCTCAGACCATGCTATGTGTGTCATACCTATCAGCTGTGTTTTATTTCTCTCCCTGCAGGCTTTTGCAACCGACACACTGGCTTGTTGTCAATGGTGACTGCTTCCACATACTAGCTGACATGTAACTCCTCCTTGTTTTTTGTCTCCCCAGGAACGTCCACTATCACCTACCTTCCTGGGAGCACCCCTGGGCCTGCAGTCTGGTTGCCCCACTGTTGTCTGCCTCAATGCTGCCAGAGGTCAGGGAGCCAGCCCTGCAACCCTCCTCAGCTGCCGGCGCTGCTGCTGCTCCACCTCCCTGGCTGTTGTTCTTGCTGCCCCTCCCCTTTCTATGGAGCAGGCTGTGGTTCCACAGGGGAAGAGCCTGCATCTCCAGGTCCATGGGGCAGGTGTGCTGCTGCTGCTTTCTGATTGGCTGCTGTGACTACTCCTGGCAGCCTTGCCTGGCCATCTCTGCTAACGTTCCAGAACAATAAAGATGCCCCTTGGGCAGAGCCCCAGTGAAACATATGTGCCCAGTGCTTACACAAGCATTGCCCCCCACACACACAGAAAGCCCCCAGCACTGAAGCCCCTACATGAGTCCCATCCAGGGACTGCCACGGCCTTCCCTGGGAGAACCCAGCAGGGGTGCTGCGCGACCCCCATGGCACAGAGGGGAGGGGGGAGTCAGGGGGGCCTCTCAGGCAGGCAAACAGTGACAGCCAGGGCGTCCGCCTGTAATGAAGGTGCTTCCGTCGAAGGTCTGCCCGTAATGAAGGCGCTTCCGTCGAAGGTCCGCCCATAATGCAGGCGCCTCCGTCGAAGGTCCGCCCATAATGCAGCCACTTCCGCCCAAAGTCTGTCTGCATAAGAGGCGCCTGTTTATGCATCACCTTCATCTGCGGAGCGCCCCCTGTGTCCCTATCGGTCTCTGCAGACCCCTCTCTCGGAATCTGTCTCCCACCAGCCTTGTTGTCTGTCTGTCTGTCTCTGACCCACGCATGCCCCTCCCCAGCACCCCCTGTCTGCCTGCCTGTGTGTCTGCCTCTCCTTCCACTCCCTGATGATGGCTGCTGGCCACCCCCCACCCTGCTAGAGCACCTGCCGTGAGGCGCCGTCGTCACCCCATCTGGGGGTGTGATGAGCTGTGTGAGCCCTTCACGCTCGCAGCAGACAAGCCCAAGGCATCTCTCGGTCTTGGCCGGGGCACAGAGCAGAACGCACGCCGGGATGCCTTCTTTGTGGGCATTGCCCCGGCCTTGGAGACCCAGGGCTTCAGGCAATGCACGGGCGAGTCATGTCAGAGGCAGTTCCAGTCCTCATGAGACCCCCCTTGTGTGTGACGTTCCCACCCCCCTCCCCTTCCCTCCCCCGCTCACCCCCCAGTGCAGCCTCAACGTGGCTTGGGGGTGGCATCGCCTTCTGCAGGAGGGAGGGGACGGCCACTCTCCCCTGCAGCAGGTGGCTGATGCACAGGGTGCCCTGTGGCGGCTGGGCTCAGGCACCTCGCTCACCTGTCACCTGCCCTGCGCCCTCCACATGACTGGCGCAACCCCCCTGCCTGCGGTCAGCCCCTTTGCGACCGGGCTGCGACAGACCCTGTGGCAGCTGCCATGGATGGACGCTGACACATGCAGACAGAGGCCTGCACATGCCTGAGCCAGACACGGAGCCTGGAGAAGAGTCTGCCTGCCTGGGAGGTAAGTGTTGTCTGGATCCTGGGGTGGTGCTGGGCCACAGAAACTGCAGCCTGCCTAACTCAGGCATAACTCTGACCTACCTCAGGCATAACTTCTGCCTAACTTAGGCTGCACTTGGGCCACACTTATGCCTGACTTGGAGAGGAGTTGGGTTGGAATGGGCTGTAAGAGTCCAATCCTATCCTCCTCCCCCCCCCTTGCTGGTGCAGCTGCACCAAAAAGGAGCACACTGTATCCAGCAAGGGGAGGTGGATTGGGAGACTTTGGAGAGGAAAGGAGATTTAAATCCCCTTACCCCTCCATAAGCCTCCTGCTCCACAATGGGTCTCCTTGGACCTGCACCAGCTGTTTAGCTCTTTAGTTCTTTAGCTGACACAAGTCTAAGGAAAGGGGGTGAAGAGGCTGCTGATCGAGGGGATAGGATCCACCATGTGCCATCACCGCCAGATCCACCCCCTCCTAAAGCCTCCCCACCCAGTTTCACCCCTCCCTGCCCAATTTCACCCCTTCCCCACCTCCACTGCTGCTTTACCTGCTCCGGCGGCCACAGAGGGGGTCCAACAATGGACACAGTGCACTGCTGTCTCTTGCAGCAGCACTCCCCAAATGGTTGCCAATGGAGCACTCTGTGCGCTGTCAGCAGCCAATTTGTGATAGCAGAACTCTCCAGCCGGCAGCTCAATCCTGCATAGGATTGGGATGCCTGTAATAAGTATTTACAAAATACACCTTTCCCTCTTTATACATACCTAATCCGTTTCTGAAAACAGCACTTGTAGTGCAAATCTGGATGAGTACAATTATTACATTAAATTCAATGGGAGAAATTCTGACTCATTCCAAAGCCATTCCAAGTTCACCCCAAAATCACCCTAAATGCCTAATAGCATAAGGAAAAAGTTGCATGACATATTAAAATACAATAAATAGCATTGAATAACAACATTATAACAACATTATATGGCATCAATAAAGTGAAGGTCGATGATGAAAATGTTCCAGAAGTTCTAGCATCACATAATGGGGTTTAGCTCCTCAAGCTTTAGTTGCAAACTACGAGAACTTTTTATGTTTCACCTGTTTTTCCACTTTTTCCCTGATTTTTTAAATCTTGTGTTCTTTACAATAGATACACTGTAAAAAGGAGCATGTAATGCACACGCTTTGAAAGTGGGGACGTGCTACCCATAAGGCAGTGCATCTCACACAGAGGGCACCTCTTCCCCAGCCATACTTTGTCCTCCAAGGGTCTGGAAGAGTGGTTCCCTGAAAGCCTGCAGGAGGACACTCGAGAAAGAGGGCTCTTCTGGACCTACCACGGGGAGAAATCTAACATTTGATCAACCTCCTGGAACTCCTTCTTGGGCACATGAGACAAATTCATCCCCTTCTCTGTCTCTGGAGTGTAAAGTGGAGGGGAAGTGTACTCATTGGGTAAAATGAGAGGTAGACCTTGCCTCTATGAGAGACTTGGTCCTATATTTCCCTCACCATTCCCGGACCTTATCAAAAATCTTGGTATGGATCAAGAGGGATGGTCTTAATATCTGCGGTATGTATAAGTGAAAACAAAGGAGAAACTGTACTGTAATGACCTTTAAGGGGCACAGTTTTATACAGATTAGTTTTTTTAAACCCATGTAAGAATGCAACTGACAATTGTTTTTTTTAAAATAAATAAATAAATACCACAACATACTATACATAAAAAGCGAGAGTGCACTTAATTTCTAATCTTACAGTCACATTTTTTGGGGGGTGTGTGCAAGTAGTTAGCCTTGCCTAGGGTACAAAATAGCCTGGGACCAGCTCTGAAAACAATGTCTTCCAGCCAATGTATGCTTTATTTGCTCATCTTGCTCCTTGCCTTTCTCCACAGTACTCCTGGCTCTTCTTCCTTCCTTTCCTTCTGGCCTTCTGCTCTCAGTTTGGTTTATATCGTTCAACTCTGACTCTCACCCCAAGGTTTTGAACAATTCGAAGGGCATTAACTTAATTTTCTGTTTGGCCAGAGCCCTACCTCTATTTCTTAGGCTAAATTTAACTCAATCATTTAACCTTTGGTACTGAAATTGATTAATTCCAATAAGAAGGAAAAGGCAACCATATTACAGCATTTTCACCCAAGCAAATGCAAAACGGCAAAACACATTTCCATTCCTTCACACATGTTGATTTCATTTTCTAGACTGTTCAGAAACAGATGGGCTGAACTCTAGTCTCTGCAGTGAAATATACATAAAATTCACAAGCATTGGACCATTCTAATGTGACCTAAGCATGGATTTTAAGATTGGGAGGTCTTAAGGTCAGCATAAAAAAGAAAACCCCTTGGGTGTCAGAACTGCAAAAGCTGTTGAATAAATATTTTGTTTCATGAACATTATGTGCTGCAAAGGCCCTTGGGTAACAATATTGCAGGGCACAGTTGCACAAAGCTCTACTACTTTATGATGTTTCTATGCTATAAGTAGAAGATGGTATACTGACATATTCTGCCTTCATTAAGCTGCTTAATGAAGGCAGAATATGTCAGTATACCATCTTCTACTTATAGCAAGCTTTGACCATTAAGAGTGTTATAGTGTGGGATGGAAGGCATAAACGTTGACTAGTGTGCATGATAATTTCTGACATCCTTCCAGAATTGGGGGGTTGGGAGGGGATAGTTTGAGCATAAGCATTTGCAGGGCCTGCAGATGTCCTGTGTAGCTTCCAGTGTGCATAGAACTGAAACAGCCATTTCACAGCACTCATAATTCATTGAGTTTTGCTTCCAGTGGTCAAGGGTGGGAGGTGGGAGTTTGCAAGTCTGTTTCATTTATGTAGCTTTGGATAGTTGCAGATGCCTGGGGGACTTGCAATGAAACCAGGGAAATAAATACAGAGTGCTGATTCCTTCCTTCCTTTTTGCTTTTGTTTCTGATTTGTTTCTGGATTGCAGGGTTTGTTTTAGCAGCTCTGCAGCACAAGCCAAATGCACAGTGGCGTCCCTAGAGGGGAGGCGGTACTGTAAGTTGTAACACAGGTCTACTCAGCATTACATGGTGGTCCTGCCCACTTGCCGCTGGAGCCATTCCGAGCAGTGAAGGCAACGTGCAGAAGACTCCCTGTGCATTGCCTTCACTGCTTGGAATGGCTCCAACGGCGAGTGGGCAGGACTACCATGTAACACTGCGCAGAACTGCATGCAACTTACAGTACTGTCCCCCCCCCTAGGAACGCCACTGCAAATGCAGGTTTTGGATCCACCCCTCCCTCCCCTCCTCACCCCTGCCAAACTCCCCCTGCCGTCCCCCTCCCTGCCCATGACACGCCCCTGTTCCACTGGGAGCAGCGGATCTTCCCGGATCCACTGGTCTGCGTGCCATGCTGCTGCCCATGTGTGGCAGCCGCTGGGAAGTGCGCAACAGCAGCCTGGCTTTCATGCCTCCATAACCTTGCACTGCTGGACTGCAAGTTCTGGCAGTGCCAGGCCCAGATAGGATTGTGTCCTTAATTCTGTTTGCTTGCTCATCTAATTGACTGCACTACAGGCCAAGCAAATAGGGGTGTTATATGTTTCTAGCAATAGTCCTATCCATACAGTCTGTTTTTTAGACATTTGTCCCTAAAAGGCCCTGATAGAAGTTGAGGGGGGACAATAAGGAGGCAGAGTAGAATGGAGGGAACGGAGAAAAGAGAAAGGAGGCAAAGTGTCTGAAAGTAAAGAAACCCCTTGTTAGTGTCTCAGCCTTGCCCACTGTATCCTCCTTACCATAAAGAAGGCACTCAAAAACACGTTCTTTGGCTTACCTCAGCCATTCAGCATTCCAGTCGACCCCCACATCTATTTTCAAGAGAGCCAGGAGCATATGAAGCTGGTTCTACAGGTTCAGGATTACCTTTGGATTTGAGATCCTATGCAGTGTGAAATACTGCATCTCAGTCTGCTTGAAGGATCCAGCTAGGACTGACTCTGCATGTGCGGACAAGTGAATCCTTGACTTTCCAATGACTGTGCTTTCCTTTGTAATGGCTGAATGAGAACAGATGCAGACTAGTTGTGGAAGCTTTGGGGGCTCATAAAGTGTGCACAGCTTCTCCACAAGGTCCCCCCTTTAGATGTTCACAATGGAAACACAACAAGCTGATGCTCAAAGCACTCGTGCATCTGCAGTGCTTGCAACATCTCAAGCCACCCTGAGTTACTGGGTGCAATGACCCTTCTCTTGCTACAAACATTCAGGTCAGGCCGCCCTTCCTCTCTGCTCGCCATCTCAGTGATCAGCGCTCATTGCAGCTGAAGTCTTGACTCTGTTTTAACAATACAGTAGATGGATTGTCTCAGTATTGATAATTCCATAGAAGTGTGTGTAGGCTTTCCTCGAATTTTGTGCTTGGATTTCTGACTTCAGGAAGACGCACGAAGCAAGGGGAAATGGCTTGGTGTTTATATTTCAATTATGATAAAGGCTGGATTTCCACAGAAAAAAATTGGTACTTTAATGAATTGGCACCTCTGGGGCAGGATAGCAGAGGCTTTGAGATGGTCCCCTGACAACAAAAGTACTTTTTGCTAGCCTCAATAAATGCAAAGATAGTAGGATGAGAATTAATACACTATGCGCCTGATAGTTTAAACCCATTTAGCTACCTACCGATTGAGTGAGAAAAGTTCCCAAGGTCAGTGTGTCACACAAAACAGTACTTAATGGAATGTAAAGAAGAATTTATTAATATCGAACAAATCCCAATGAGTTTTGAACCTGTTGGTTCTTCATCAGGGGACTTTTGTGTACATTGACATTTTCTTCTAAGAGACTACAGCTCAAGTGATTTGCAGACTTGGGCCCAGAGATGAGAGTGATGACTGGAGGAGTGAAAGGGGGCATCCTGAAGGAGGGAGAGAGAGGAAGCAAAGAGGGGCCGTCGTTAAAAGCCTTTTGGAAGCGCGCAGAGCCGTGACCTTCAGTCCTGCCGCCGGAGAGAGCACTGAGGCGTCACACATGGCAGCAGGATCCAGAGCGGTGGCCGCCACTGTTAAGTGGTGGGGGTGGGGAGGCAGTGGGGAGGCAGCGGGAGGGGGTGGATTTGGTGGCAATGGCACAGGCTGGATCCTATCCCCTCCTTCTTGAGGCTGCCCACCCCTTTCTTTTCCTTGGACTTGTGCCAGCTAATCAACCCATTGTTAGTCAAGGGGCTTACGGAGGGGTAAGGTGTGCCTTTTTGGCGCAGCTGCATCAGCGGGGGGGGGATAGGATTGGGCTCTGAGTAAGGGCCAAAATGGATGTGATTAATGAGATGCATGAATATATCTACTTATTGCTGTACTCCCATTCAGGCTGTAACCATGAACACTTGTCCACAGTTACTATAACACTTGAACAGGGCAATAGTGTCCCTATTTTCAGCTGTGAAATCCTAGAAGGCACAGTTGGTCTATATGTACAATTTGCTATGCAACAAAGGACCGGCTTTTTGCAGCTCACAGACTCTGCTCCTTGCTCTGTCCCTTCCTCTTCCTGTTTCACTTCCTACTCTGCCAGCGTTTCCTTGGATCCTCATAAGAACATAAGAAGAGCCTTGCTGGATCAGGCCAAGGGCCCATCTAGTTCAGCTTCATGTATTTTACAGTGGCCCACCAGATCAGGGGCGTCGCGACGACGCGCGACACCCCTGAGCGGGGGCGCGCATCACCCTTAAGGGGGAGGCTCCGCCCCCGCGCGTGACGTCACGCGCAGGAGCGGAGCGCCCTCCCCGCTCCGTTTTTGGCTCATTTTGGAGCCAAACGGACCCAGGGGAGGGCGGGCGGGCCCACATCCGCCGCAAAAAATGTAAGTGAGGGGCGCCGCGCGTCACCCCTATACGCGCGACGCCCCCCGGCGGCCCGCCCCCCCCGCTTCCCCCTGTCGACGCTAGTGCACCAGATGCCTCGGAACACTCAAGACAACATGATACCTGTGCCTTCCTGCCACTCCCTTGCATCTGGCATTCAGAGATAGGCTACATCTAAATCCCTGAGGTTGCATATAGTCATGGCTTGTAACCCGTGATGGACTTTCTCTCCATAAATCTGTCCAATCCCCTTTTAAAGACATCTAGGTCAGGTGCAATCTCAACATCCTGTGGCAAGGAGTTCCACAGATTAACTACACAAATTCCTCAACCAACTACCTGCTACTTCTCCAAACATGTCTTACCAGCCAGTGCTTGGTGCTAACTTGACATCAGTTTGGTTCTCCAATTTATTATTTTGCTTCTCAATCAGTGTCTTCCCATGGAAGGCCCTGACCTTGCACAGTGGGCTCAGGACTTCTCCGGTGCATGATATTGGAAGGCAGAACAAAGATGAGCTACCCGAGTTAATGTTGCTTGCTTTTGCTTCATTCGGGGAAAAGGCCAATCGAATGGCAAGGCAGAGAGCAGGACAGCCTGATTCCAAAGCAAGCTTTGAAGTTCACAAGGCATGAATACATGAAAGCAAAGCACTTTGGTGGGGAAAAAAGGGTTTTGGTCAGGACCCAGCAATATCAATCAACGTGACAATGTGGGAAAAGCACACAGTGCTTGCCTGGTCAATATATTCATAAAAGCTAAGCTAAAATAGGGAGTCTTAGAAAAAGAGCTTGTTTTCATTATAATAACCACCTGCCCAGCAATTCATCTCCCTAGAAAACATCCATGGTAACTTGGGCATCTCTGCACAGCTGTTGTTTGTGCTCTGAATTTGGTAGCACTAAGCTGGAAACTGGAGAAATGCACTGTTGAAAAAAATGGAATGATGTGTTAAGGGAAACTGCCAAGGCAAAACCATACTTTAGGTTTTAATGTCTGCATGACTCACGTTGGCCTTATTTGTGTGTGTGTGTGTGTGTGTGTGTGTGTGTGTGTGTGTGAGAGAGAGAGAGAGAGAGAGAGAGAGAGAGAGAGAGAGAGAGAGACTTTCAGACTTTGAATGAACATCCAGATCCTTGTTTCCAAAATAAATTAGTGTGGGCAGGCAC
The DNA here is from genome assembly GCA_026170595.1 of Plestiodon gilberti rubricaudatus. Lineage (NCBI taxonomy): Eukaryota > Metazoa > Chordata > Lepidosauria > Squamata > Scincidae > Plestiodon > Plestiodon gilberti. Next base: position 49,160,068 of record JANXHW010000002.1, read on the forward strand.
TTGAAATACCACAGCCTGTATCCACTTTTGTTGTCCATGTTTCTTTGCAATAATAATTGCAAAGAGTATCCCTTAACATTCTGAAATGGCTTTATGGGGGGCATGGATGGCTATGGTAAGAAAGGCGGCTTAGAAGCCTCCAAGGAGAAATGGAAGCAGGGGCAGCCTGCAAATTAAAATAGTCATGTGGAACAACATCCTTGGAGGGGTGGCAAACAAGCCCCCAGCCCATCTGTCCGCCTCCCTCTCCAAGCTGCCACTCCACTCCAGCAAGTCAGAAGAGGATCACTGCAGCAGCAGCAGCAGCAGCAGCAGCCCCCTTCTCTTTCCAGTGCTGCTGGGGGGGGGGGTTGAGCTGCTGCTGCTGCAGATTTTCTTTGTCCACTTACTTGGGGCTTATGGAGTACCAAGTAGGCTGGAAGAGGTGATTTGGAGTTTGCCCTGATCCCCCTTCCCTAGAAGCATCGGAGGTGGGGGCGGTGGGGTAGTGGCCCCCCCAGGCGGCACGTGGGGTAGACAACTGCGTGGCGACGGCAAAAGAGGTGCAAGCAGGTGGTGGTGAAAAAGGCACAAGCAGTTTGCCCCCCACCACCACCTGCCCGGAGCCTTGGTACCAGTTTGAGCAGCAGTGGCGGTGACGGCATGTCTGGCAAGGGGGGGTTATTTCCGTTCACAGCCCTACTTCCTGCAGGGCGTAGGTACGTCACTGCTCTTCCCTAAACAGCACGACATGCGGCCTCCCTGCTCTGTGCTGCTTCTGTTTGCCATGAGCACAAGCAGAGGGGATGCTGGATCCCCAGTATCCCCTACTCCCATTCATTTCAAACAGAAGGGGCAGGAAGATGGCACACCACCCTGTTTGGAAGGGAAGGGAGGGGGGCAGGCCTGCTTGTTCACCTATCTGCCCTCCATGTGCACATTCACATGCATGCACCCAGAGGTGGCATTTGATTTGAGGAGAGAGATTCAGGTGTCGCACAGCCTGGTGTTGGAATTATGGCAAGATCAAATATTCAGTCATTTATAGGGTTAATGTGACTGTTGGTTATTTCATAAATATTGAGTTAAGCCCAGGAAAATGTAAAACAGTGATTGGCTGATAAGATCAGGTGATCTTCAAGCAAGAGTCCACAGAGAAGAATCTCCATTTTTTGTTTTAGAGAGAGAGATGTATGTGCTTTGTTAAGTATGAGCTTGAACCTGTCTGAATCTCCTTATCTCTATGTTATTAATTAAGTAAAGTTAAATAAGTCTAAGAATCCTGACTCAGCTTGTTTATTCCAATGATTAAGATTCATTGCAACCTCCAAAGAAACATGAAACTATGAATCCCTTCAATAATCCCAACACCTGGTACACACCACCCCAACACGGAAGCTCTGTTGATATGCAGAAGTGCTGCTTGTAGCTCCTTGAATCCTTCCCTTGAATTCACAAGTTGCACAAAAGCTTTTCCTACACTAATATTCCAGGGAATCTTAGTTTTTGTTGATGGGTAACAATAGCGAGATAGACATGTGCAAGAAGAACTGGACAATATTACTACAGTTGGACCTTTTTATCTGCAGGGGTCCTGTTCCTGGAACCACAGTGGATAAGAAAATCAGTGTTATATGAAAATCAGTGTTATATGAAATTTCCTTGGATGTACGCCAGCTATATAGCTGGTGTAGGTCCAAGGAGACCCATAGGCCATCAGGAGAGGTAAGAAGCCTATGGAGAGGTAAGAGGAAAATATTTTTTCCTTATCCCAGGTCTCCTGATCGCCTCCCCCCCATATCATGCAGCACGCAGCTCCATGGCATGCCTGCATGCTACAGCATGGCGGGGGATAGGATTAGGCTCAAAACGATGCAAATATTGATGAGGGAGAAAATCTGGGGTCATGACCTTTGTCTTAATCAAGCAAACCCCAAAACTAAGGACTAATTTGGATGTTCCTTACAAGCAAAATGCACGGACGTGTGAGAATTATTTATAAGAGAATCCCTATAATAGACTAGCATCTGATTCTAACAGATGATGCAGTGACCAGATTTGTGTGCTAAAACAATTCTGAAACTGATGGATTTAACCACCGGTAAGATCTATGTGTTTCCACTTTGGATAGTATATTAACAGGGAACCAGAAACAAAAGCAATTGTCATGTCTGTAATTTCTATTTGTATCTAATTTACGAATTGGCCATAAATCATCCCTGTTTAACTAATTTCTTTAAAACATATTTCCAGTAACAGAAAAGGCATTCTTAAAGCTTGGCAAGAACAAAAATAGAATGCTTAATTATACATTTGGGAGGACTAATACAGAAGAATCATTCTTATTACAGGTATATAATATTTCCAATTAGTACTGTATTGTAATATTGCCAATTAATTTTTTTCTCTTTGACCAAATGCGGGTAATAGATTTTCTTCAAAATCCATTTGAAATAATTAGTCATACTGTTGTGATGTGTTCTAAAATGTATACTTTTATGCTGAAGCATGACCATGAGGGGCACTAAACAATATTGGAATGTCTGGCATACAGGTGGCACCGTTGTGGTACTAACTTCTCATGCCATAAAACTGAAGTTAGTAGTCCGTAGGCAAATACAAATGGACTTTGTTGGTAGAAAGCCATTTTCACAGGTTGCACTCTAATCTCCTAACTACTCTTTCTTGGCTTGTGGCCCACAAAGATGTTATGTGCTGTCACATATGGCCATAAAATATCTCACCAAATGCTGCCAGCGCAGTCCTTGAAACAGGACCCCTGGCAAGTGTTGACTTTGTGACAAATGCCAGAGTCATGCAGGCTGCCGTGTGGACAGCAAAGGGCTGGTCATGCTTCGCATTTCAATCACGATGATATAGATAATTCATCGGTAGTGACTAATGCCAATTGGCCATTGGGCAGAAGGCCACAATGGTTTATTCGGGGAAGTTCCCAGTTGTCCCTCTGCTGTTCTAGCATTTATAATGACTCCGTTTGCTTGCTTTTGATACTGCCTGACCTTTGTGGCACGTTTTGATGTGACTTTTCATAGATTTGTCAATTCCACCGACTCATAACTGTTCTTTCAGGAGCCGGGACATTGTATCCGTGTTATATCAATGACCCACCTCCCACGAACTGCAAATAGAACTTCTTTTAAAAATGGTTCGACGTCTCCGGAGTCTCAAAAAGCATTCTGTATTTTTTTTGCCGGGAAAGGCCCAGCTATGGGGTAGAGATAGGCAAGATGGAGAGAGTGGATAGAGGGAAATTCTTCTCCCTCTCGCACAACACCAGAACCAGGGGACATGCACTAAAATTGAGTGGAGGGAGAGTTGGAATGGACAAAAGAAAATATTTCTTCACCCAGTGTGTAATTCATCTGTGGAACTCCCTGCCACAGGATGTGGTGATGGCACCTGGCCTAGATGCCTTTAAAAGGGGTCTGGATAGATTCATGGAGGAAAAGACCATCATGGGTTACAAACCATAAGCAACCTCCTGGCTTTAGAAGTAGGTTTTCTCTGTGCCAGGTGCAAGGGAGTGACAACAGGAAACAGGTTATCTGTGTGCTCTTTGTGGCATCTGGTGGGATCACTGTGAGATACAGGAAACTGGACTAGATGGGCCTTTGGCCTCATCCAGCAAGACTCTTCTTATGTTCTTATGTTCAAGATGATCAGGAAAAGCTGACCAGGAAAAGCAGTGAGGGCATCATCCCTTTGAAACGTTTGAGCCACAACAAATGTTCAGTTATTTGTTTTAGAATTTACTCACTTGAGATTTGTTCCTTGGTTGTTTTCCACTTAAAATGCAATCAAACATTCAGAGAATGGAGTTCTTCACCCATGAGAAATCTCAGTCGAGTCCTGCTCCTGTCTGTATATTGATCATCTCGTGGATCAGCCCTACTGTAATCACATCGCAGGTGGCTGTAAGGGTGGGGAAGGAACCCAGTCAACAGCATGGAAAAACAAATCACAGGTGAGAATATCCACATGGAATTGCAATCAGTCAACCATAAAAACCATGCGAAAAACATCAAAACCCCACTAGAAAAACAATGCTGGTTCTGCCTCTTCGTTATTTGATATTCAGTCTAATAAATAAAGGGAGAAATTAAATTTGATTAAGTGGCCGCTGCAATGAATCAATGAACTTCTCTAACGCATTTGGCCAGTTGCACAGAATGAACAGAGCTTCCTGGAACTTTACCAAAGAGGCTCTGGAAAGACACCATAAATATTGTAAAGCTAGACTGTTGCTGATATTACTGTGATTTTTTCCTTACAAAAAGAGTTGAAAATTTATCTGCCAAAAAAAAAAAAAAAATTGCAAAGAAGGGAATGGTCGTTTCCTCAGTTTTTCATCAGCCTCTTCCTTCTATTATCTAAGCATGCAAATATGTATCCTGACTGTCTTGGCTGTTCCCCCTGTTAGTTTGTCCTATGTTCCTTTTACTGCCCAATGCTATTTGGACGCTGCACCAACATTGCATGGATACTGGTGCGATGTCCATCTTATTCTACGCCCATCCAGGCAATACCACACCAGTGCAGCCCTCCCAGTAATGCTGATAGCATCCATGGAAACCCTCACCCTCTGAGCAGCACCCGAACATTGGCATAACATTAGCACAACGTCAGGGCAACATCCATGCACCATCAGTGTTATGTCTGTATATCATCGGTGTGATGTCCAAGGAGTCAATCGCAGCATCCACCCAGCCCTAATGACAGTAGCCAGAGAAGCACCGCCAGGATGGAGTAGGGGGGGCGGAGCAGGCAAAGGGCCAATGAGCAGCCAGTGCTGGGGGAAGAAGCCCCTGGCAGCCACTGGGAATGAGCAGCACAGTAACAGGTACCCCCACTAATCATGGGGAGATGCTCCAAGGATGAACACACACACACACGCACACGCACAAGGAATACCTCTTTGACCACAGCAGAGAGATACATAGCTCGGTAGAAAGATAGCTCACTCTGAAGGGGGTGGCAATGTGCAACAAACACACAAGTCACTCCATGGTGAAGGTTTGAGTTCCTAGGGGGGCATTCACAACCTGGAGTGAACCTTTGTGCCAAGGGTTGGACTGGGACAGGTCACAAAGGGAGCCTTAACAGCACTCAGGCAGAGCAGGGTCCAGCACTTTGCTGTCTACACCACAGCCTGCACATCTCTGGCGTCTGTCATCAGGGGACCGGTTTCAAGGACACAGCAGGCAGCATTTGGTAGCTCACTGCACAAAGGTGCAGGCTAGGAGCAACATGAGACAGTGTTGAGCCCGACCAAGGGGCTTCCCCTAACCAGCAAGGCACTCAACGTTTGCATGATTGGCCAGAAATACCCATGGCAAGGTCAAAAGAAGAGGGGGAATCAGGTCCAGAACCCATACTGGCTACTCCGGAAAGCAGTTCTCTAACCACCCAGCCCCAGCAGAAGGCAAGCAACATCCGCCTCCTCCAGCATTTAACGCCTTGCATCGCTGCAAATGGGCACATCTGGCTGAGAGGCCATAGCACATGGATCTATCAGAATTTATTATTTATTTATTTAAAGAATTTATACCCCGCCTTTCTCCCGAGGGCACTCAAGGCGGCTTACAACACAATATTAAAATACATATATACACATTAAAATAATTAATTAAAACAATTTAAAATAAACAACCCCAGTGGGTCACCTGAATTCACATATGTTAAAAGCCATTTGTTAAAAGGTCATTTGTTAAAAGGTCAGCCCACCATGTCAGACATCAAAAGTTGTCCTAAATAAAAACATCTTAAGGCCCCTGCACGATCCAAGTACGGTCGCAGCTGGCACACCAGCCGAAGCTGGGCAAAAGCCCCCCTGGCCACAGCCGCCACCTGAGAATCCAGGAGCAGCTGCGCATCCAGGAGAACCCCCAAGCTGCGGACCTGCTCCTTCAGAGGGAGTACAACCCCATTCAGAGCAGAGCAGAAGCACTATATGGGCCAAGCACTGGGCTGGCATGTGACACAAAGCATCTACTGCAGCAGCCCACCCATCTGGACACACCCACACAACCCTATGCCCTCTGCTTCATCGGTGGCGCCTGCTGGCATGGCTGTCAGGCTGCTGCCCTTCTTGTTCCCCTGACACTGTTTGCCTCATTGACCAATGGCAGCAGAGAGCAGGGGGCTCATCCTCACTGAGAAGCGCCCCCCCTTGGTGCCCAAGGAGTCACAGGGTGATAATGCTGCAGAGAAGCTCCTCCCCCCTCAGAGTCCCATCCTTTTAGAGACCAGGGAGGTATCACCCCATGCCGTGTGGGGAGATGCCCCAAGGACACTGCAGATGATGCCCCATCATCTGGGCTGTAGTCTCTCTGGCAGGGGCTTATATACTGGGGTTGGTGTGCTGTGAATGGCTGTCAAATGTAGTCTGTACCCTATGCTCTGTCGCAAGGATGTCAAAAGGATGTGAGTGGGGCAGGGGATGGTGGGAGGCAGTGGTGTTCCGAGGCGGGTGCAGAAGCATACGTGTAGCAGGATGCCGCTTCGCGCATGAAAGTGCCCCTCCACCTCGCCGGTTGGAGCCGTTCCCAGCGGGCGATGGCTCCCGCACAGGCAGCCGTTCTGCCCATGTGGTAGCCGTCGCCAGCTGGGAATGGCTCCAACTGGTGAGGGGGAGTGGCCCTTTCATGCGCAAAGCGGCATCCTGCTACACGTACGCTTCCGCACCCGCCTCGGAACGCCACCGGTGGGAGGTGCATTTTTCTCTCTCCAGGATTTCACACTAGAGTCTTTCCCAGCCCTGTCTGGAGATGCCAGGGCCTGAACCTGGGCCTTTCTGCATTCAAAGCATCTGCTCCACCGATAACCGACTCCTTCCCCCAAACTCAAAAATTCCAAAAAGAATTGATGATGCCTAATCATTGAAACACATGAACGGAGCAAAAATTAAACATTTACATTAGCAATGTCAACACACATTAATTCTGTACTGCCCTAGAAAAGCAAAACTTTGGAGAGAACTTTTAAAAGTAACACGGAACTGTCAAACAAGATAAACCATCAGTGAATCAAAAGAGCTTATTCCCTTCCCACTTATCATTCTGTTCCATATACTCTCGTAAAATGTGTGCTTGCTCAGTTACTAATGGAAAGATTTAACATATGAGACTGGAAGCTATAAGGCCCGATTAGGCAAAAGAGTGCGTGCGTGCGTGCGTGCGTGCGTGCGTGCGTGCGAGAGAGAGAGAGAGAGAGAGAGAGAGAGAGAGAGAGAGAGAGAGAGAGAGAGATTCATGCCTCCTGGGAAGAAACAAAGCATTATAAGCTTCTCCTATTTTGTGATATATGAAGATAAGAAATAATCTGATTCTAAGTGTCATAGTCAGAATGAAAGAAAGATTATAACTTGGGAAGGACACACGCAATGTATTCTCTGTATTCTAAATCAGAAATATACCAGTAAAATATCACATTGATTTCAGTGTTAGAAAGGTCTGGCATTGAAACAGTACAGACACTTATTTTAAGGACTTATGAATGCGGGTTGATCAGCAATGTATGCACTCATTGAACTATTGGTCTTGTATAACTTATTCACACAGCAGAATAAGATATACAAGACCAATCTGAGATGATTGAAAAAAAGTCATTTTCATAGGAAAATACAAAGGAAACATTCACAAAACAGGGGTTGTTGAATGCCCTTTGATGCAAGTGATCAAAGAGAATAGGCCAAGAGGCGCAAAATGGGGGGGGGGGGGAACGCCAAGGAAGCAATGTTTGCAACACTGAAATGAGCACATCATCAGGAAAAATGTGAATCAGAAAAAGGTTCTTGGCACCTCCATTGCTCTTGCAGAGTTCAGGCTTACAACCCAATCCTGCCTAAGATGCAGTTGCTGCATCATAGGCCGATTACAGGCCATGCTGGCACGGCCTGGACTCACCTCGGGGGAAGGGGACATTCGTCCCCTTTCCCCGGTGTAAGTGCCTTGGATACACGCCAGTCCTGGAGCTGGCATGCGTCTGGGGAGGCCGTGTAAGGCCAGACTGGCCTGGGAGGGGGACTGGGATCTGGCAGAGTGCGCCGCCAATATCCCACCCCCCTCCCTGGCCCGGCCGACCAATGGCCCCCTCCCCTGCCACCCCAGCACGCCCTCACACCAACCCGCGTGGGCCTTACCTTCGTCAACCGGCGTGGGGCCGATCTGGCGGCGGTGTGAGCGGTGCCGGCCTCTGCTCCGGCACCACTTATAATGGAGGAGCTGCAAAGTGCTTTATGGCACGTTTACAACTCCTTGGGTCAGCAAAGTGGGCACTCTGCCGGCCCATAGTTAGGCAGGATTGCGCCCATAACGAAGGTCACACCAACAGCCTTTTTCTTCTTTGCTACCACCAGCAGGAGGGCACATGCAGACTAATTGTGAACTATCCTGAATTTCAGGGAGTTTTAGTCTGGGCTTGTAATTAGCTGAGAAGTTTTGTACACCAGGAATATTAGTTCTCTGAACACTCCCTAATTTAAAATTCAGTTATGTCAGGCTACAGACTTTCTCTGGATCATGGCCAAGCACTTTTCTGGCATTTATTAATACCTTAATTTGTAAAGTCAACACACTTTACAGAGTATGTCTCTTTTTTATTCACAACAACGTTCTTAAGGTTAAACCCAGGCTTTTTGACAAAGAATTGAGAGGGAATTACAGCGAGTAATTCACAGAGGGAATTCACTTAACAAAACTGTGGCAACAAACCTGTGGCAGAGCTAGGAGGTGGCTAGTATCTCTTCTTATTCATTTTCCCGTTTACTTGGACTGAGTTTTTATTTATGCCATGTTTGAATACCACCCTTCCTCCAAAGAACTCAGGGCAGTGTACATGGTTCCTTCCTCTCTTTTTATCCTCACAACAACCCTGTGAGATAGGTTAGGCTGACAGATGGAGCCCAAGGTCACCCAGGAGACTTCATGGCTGAGCAAGGACTCAAACGCAGGTCATTCAGGTCTAAGTCCAACACTCTAACCATAACCACAACATCACACTGGTTTGCGGTGTGGGTTTTATGTTTGCATATGTTTTTTTCAATGTTGTGCAAGCTGCTGTAGGGACATCCCAATGAAAAGCAACCTATAGATTTTAAACAAATTAAACAAATTAATTTATTAATTAAATAAATAAAGACATGGACTTTTCATGTCAAATTCCGAGACTGACTATTAGAACACAAACAGCCCAATCCTGTGGCTTTCCCCACCACAGCGCCAAGGCTGTGCTGCATGCTATGGTGGATGGGGGGGGGGGGAGGTGAACCAGGAGGCTTGGAAGAGGTAAGGGAAAATATTTTCCCTTACCTCCCCCTAAGCTTCCCAATCGCCAGTAGGTCTCCTCGGACCTGCTCCAGCTCTTTACGATGCAATCCTGCTTAAGCTGCATACTCTGCTGGCTTTAGGGGTTGTGAAAGTGCTAGAAAACATTTTCACGGCACCTCTAGTGTAAGCAGTGCCAGTGCGGAGGCTGGCACCGCATACACCACTGCCTTCCAGACTCCACGCCGCCTGACACAGGTAAGGTCTGCGACGGTCAGCGGGAGGGTGTGGGGAGGGAGGGCCATGGTGGTAAGGGAGGGGGCCATTGACTGGCCAGGCCTGGGAGGGGACAGGGATATCGGTGGCACGTTCTTCCATATCCCCATCCCCTTCCCGGGGTGGGATGACCTTACATGGTCTCCCCAGATGCATGCTAGCTAAAAAGCTAGCACGCATCCGAGGAGGTCCATTGGGGCCTCCAGCACTTACACCGGGGGAAGGGGAGATGAGCCCCAGCTCCCCCGAGATGAGCCCCAGGTGTGCTCGCACTGCCTAGGATGCAGCAGTTGGCCATTTCGGCCAGCCACCGCATCTTAAGCAGGATTGGGCTATTAGCCGGCACATGTCTGAGGGGAGAAAGTGGCATTCTGAGAGGCAAGGAAGGGGATAGCTTACTGGCACAGGTCATACATGCCAAGACACACCCCTCTCACCTCAACATGCCTGCTCCCTTCCCCAGTCTCCTTCCCATTCCTCCCACCCCCACCCCATTCTGCCCACCCTGTGACTCACCACTGCTGCCACGCACGAGGCCTCCGCAGCCTCTCCAGTGGCAGCCTGGGAGCACGTGGCTCCACACGCTTCTGGAGCTCCTTTCATGACAGCTGGAAAGCACATTGGCAGCAGCAGTGAGGGCCCACAGGATTGGGCTGCTAAAGTTTCTGAAACAGTATTGATGTTTTTTTCATAATTGGAAAGCAGAGGCAGAACCTGCGCAGAGCACGTGTAGCAGTTGCTCTGGGCGCGGGTGTGGGGACAGCGGCAGGAGGTGCATTCAGCGGGGGGCATACTTACCCTCTGCTTCGGCCCACCCGCCCTCCCTGGAGCCCGTTTGGCTCCGAAATGAGACCAAAACCGGCAGGGGGGCGTCGACGTGACATCACGCAGGCCCCACCCTTGCTCCGGGCGCCGGGAGGGCTTCCATCATTTCTGATTAGAAGACTCAGGCTGAACACTTGAATGTCTGTCCCTGAATACATAAGGGATGTCCATAAGGGACATCCATTTACCTAATGTTCCTCTTTCAATGATACTGAAGTTTTAACACACTTTGAGGAATCAAACCATAAGAATCACAGATTTCAGAAAGACAGATGCATCTAAAATCTAAAGCTATTAAGCCTGTTTAAAATAAAGACAATTCTGTTTATGACTACAATTTGATCTCTCCCTAAAGAAAACTTCCATGTGCATTTATAGATAACTTCTATTTATAGATTTTCAGTCCAATCCTCTCTACGTTTTAGACCATAAGGCACATTTGCGTCACCTGGCGAAGAGGCCGCACCGGTAAAGAGGCTGGCGCCACTCTCCCCACCTCAGATCCCTAGGAGCACCCACTGGGGAAGGTAGGTTCTGTGCCGGGCGGTGGAGGGGTGGGGGAGGTCGGAACGGGATGTTCCAGGGGGTGGGATTGGTTGGCCCTGTCTGGGAAGGAATATCAGTGGCGCGCTCCACCAGAATCCTATCCCCCTTCCCAGTCCTGGCCACCGCTACATGGACCGCTCAAACATACGCAATAAAAATAGCAAAAGAGTAGCCACATCGGGGTGGCTGGGACTTTACACAGGGGAAGGGAACACCTCGGGGGAGGTCACCTTCCCCCGAGGTGACTTCCCAGGCAGCCTTTTTGTGTCCTGGATACAGCACAGGCTGCACCAGCCTCGCTGCATTGCAAGGCACAAAGTTAGACAGAATTGCATGTGCCGTTAATTATTTTTCTACCAATGGAGATAGAAGAGTTGTGTGTGACAAACAAAAATACTATACTAAACTACCCAGAGGATGTAATCATTTGCCAGTACTGTATAATAAATACTGTAGTCTACTCTGTGGCATCTGACCAGACTACAGGAATGACAATATATCTTAAAATGCATGAGCATGGAAGTGTTTATCCTCTTATTCAGCATGTTTATATATACATGATACTCAGAGGATTTTCATTTTGATTTTATTTTCCTGAAAGGCATTTTGTATTGTCATGCAAACTCTGGCCAACAGCAAGTTTTGATATTTCATTGTACATTGGCAACAAACTGGGGGAGAAAAACACCCTATCCTGTGATGCTGTATTGTTTACCAAATTTTAAGTTTGATACAGTAATGTTTTATACAGATGGCTAGTTATGCTCCCTTCTCAGCACTATATGATTTTACAATCCAGAAAATCTCATCTTTCATATAAAAACCACATTTGGACAGATTGATATAATTTTCTACATTAGTCGTCAACACAAAATGGCATGTATGGTCAAACTAGATGCTACCAGGAACTTGTAATACGACTGTTTCTTTTCTGTTTTTTTTCTCTGAAATAATGTAGCAGAGAGGGCCTGAAATGGTACAAAACCGTGGCAGAGTTAGGGGGCTTTTGTTCTTTCCCCTGCCATGTTTCTCACCCCAATGACAGCCCCCATACATGCTATTTTTATTGAAAAAAACACTTTCTATTAAAAGCCAATGGCTGTTATGTTATCCACACTTCCTCTTCTGCTCTGTTCTTCCTTTCCAAATCCAAAAAGCGGAGACGCAGCAGCATGCTGACAGAAATGACAGGTGAGGAGAATGGACGACGGCAAGTCTTCCTGCCAAACTCCCACCTGTGATGACCGCCTCAGTAGGCCCCATCATGGATGGGCTGGCCTTCCTTGCTGATATTACACGGATACCTGTCTCACAGAGAAAGCCTCTCACATGTCATTGCCTCTTCAAATAGCACATATGAATTGGACCTCAGATAATCTACAGGTTGATTACTCCTTATCCGGACATCTGAAATCCAGACTATTCCAAGATCCAGACATTTTGGGGGCTATGGCTTTTTTTCAAAAACTTTTTTCCCAGCACCTGGTTGGCATTGTGCAAGACATGCTGGAGCACAAAAATATTTAAAATATTGTATAAAATTACCTTCAGGCTGTGTGTATAAGGTGTATATGAGACATAAATGAATTTTGTGTTTAGACTCAGGTCCCATCCCCAAGATATATCATTATATGTATGCAAATAATCCAAAATCCAGACAAATCCAAAACGCTGGCGTCGCTTGAGGTGAGGTGGAAAGCTAAGTTCTGCAGCTTTCCGCCCCACCGTTACTCTCCAGTACGAGGCGCCCCGCCCCCTCGTCATAGGAGCCCATCAGCGGAGAGAAAGCAACGCGCAGGAGAGTCCCTGTGCGTTGCTTTCTCTCCACTGATGGGCTCTTATGACGAGGGGGCGGGGCGCCTCGTACCGGAGAGTAATGGTGGGGCGGAAAGCTGCAGAACTTAGCTTTCTGCCCCACCTCCAGCGACGCCAGTGATCCAAAATCCAGACAACTTCCCGTCCCAAGCAGTTCAGATAAGGGATATTCAACCTGTACATATTAGGAGTTACCAGCTGTTTTTAGAAATTATCTCTTCCTCTTCAGTACCTTCAAGACTTTTGTCAAATCTTCAAGCCATCTAGAATTGCTTTCGAAAACATAACAGTTCACATATGGAATAGCAAAACCCTATGTGTGTAACCACAAATCTTCTGGGAAAGGTCAATATAGGGGAGCAATGTCTGACCACAGCAACTAGAAATCAGAAATGTACTCAACCTGGTTCATCTCTTGCTAAATGCAAAAGTTTAAAAAAGAAAGTTCAGGAAACGTTTCTTTCAAAATTAGATATGATGTAAATTAGAAGACCATGCCAACAGCATCCATTAAGCTTATATGGAGAGCACAACCCCTCTTGGCTAATCATGGTCCTCTGATAATACCATGTTCATAGTAAGAGAACTAGCACAAGTTAGTACTAGAGGCATAGCTGGGTCTTTTGGTGCCCGGGGCGGTGACTCGTGATGGTTCCCCCCAGTACCAGATGACCCGGAAGTAACTGGTGGTGGTGATGTCACCACCAGTAGGCTTGCGAGCCACTCTGAGCGGCCACCAAGTCCCCCCCCCCTTTTTTTTTCTTCTCTGCGAAGAAATAAAAAACTGGTTGGCTGCTCACAACAGCTTGAAACCCAAGCAGCGGCAGGTGCAGCGAGGAGGCGGCTGTGGTGAAAAGGGTAGGCCGCCCCAGCTCTCCTCAGCTCCAGCCGCTCCCCTTACTCCTCGGACCCTTCTTGCCACCACTGCTCAGGTTTCGAGCTGCTCTGAGTGGCTGACCAGTTTTTCTCTTTTTTTTTCTTCACAGAGAAGAAGAAAAAAATGGTCGGCCACTCAGAGCAGGTCAAACCGCGAGCAGCGGCGGGGGCAGCAAGGGAGTGACTGCGGCAGAATGGGTAGGTTGCCCCAGCCCCGGTTGCCCACCCCAGCTCTAACCTTAAGCAAATATGCAAACAATTACTGGGTTAGCAGTGCACCATCTCTAGTGGGATGGATTTATAATTCCATAGAGTAACTCTGTGACTGACCCCAAGAGATCTGGTGTCAATAGTCCTGTTTATATGGCCAAAGATAATGTACAATGAACATGTGGAGGAGGAAGCAAGTGCGCAATCATACTGCTGCCCTGAGCCCAGATATAGGAATTGACTCGACCCCCTATACTGAAGCAACCAGGGGCGACACTGGAGCGTGGGGGGGAGCGGGCCGCCTGGGGGTGACGCGCGCCATGGGGCCCAGAAGGCCCATGGCTCAGAAGGCCCAGGCAGCGCGTCGGTCCGGGTATTTTTCAGGTTTTCGCACATGCGCAGACCCGTTTTGAGGGCTTTTTGCCCTCAAAACGGGTCTGCGCATGCGCAAAAACCTGAAAAATACCCGGATCGACGTGCTGCCTGGGCCTTCTTTCAGAAGGCCCTGGAGCGCCGACGGGGTCGGACGCTCTGAGGCCTTCTCCCGGGCCGACCTCGGAGCGTCCGAAGGGCGACCCGAGCGATGCAACGCGGGGGGGAAGCCGGGTCGCCCCCCACCCCCCCGCGCCGCGATAACAGAGCATCACTAGGGTGACGCGCGTCCTAGTGACGCTACTGGAAGCAACTGTAGCAAAGAGGGATATCATTATGTGATGCTGGAGTGCTGTGCAAGAAGCTTTTTTCAAGGCAAGGTGGACAAAGAGTCACATTTGGCCCCTCACAAATCATTCAAGGCTGGCTCCAGGTTTCAGAAGACACTCAGTAAATGGCCTCCCATGAGCTCCCTCCTACCTGGTTGAGCCCCAAGAGAGTCACTCCACCACCACCACATAAAGGCTGTGGACATAGACATTGGGATCAGTCCTCCACCTGCTGGGATCAGTCCTCCACCTGTCCAACAATACCAGCCCTTGACCCTGGCCCTGGAACCATCCTAAGGCAGGAAAAAGTTGATTCAGAGCTTATAATGCTGACATTTAGGGCCCAATCCTATTGAGCCACTGCGACACTGGGATGCACGTTCCAGTGGCATAGTGTGCATTGTGGATGCCGCAAAATGTGACCCGCCGTTCTGCACAGCCTGGCTCCTACAGCAAGCAGTAAGCAGGTGCAGCCCTGTGCCAGCAGGCTCTGGAGAAGCCCCAGTGCCAGCAAGGTGGCAGGAATGGGGAGGGGGAGGAACAGGGCAGAGACCGGAGTTGAGAGGGGTGTGTGTTGAGGCTGGAAAGGGGGCAGTGCTAGCAGTAGCAGCTCTGCCAATATCCTATCTCCCTTCACAGCCTTGATCCACCTACCTGGGTCCAGTCGGACTTGGGCCAGTCCGACTGGACCCAGGCGCAAGGTCCGAGTAGACCTTGCACAGGTCCAAGTAGTGCAGGTCCAAGTAGACCCAGCAGGGCAGCAAAGGTTTACCCTGGGGCAAGGGAACAAATGTTCCCTTACCTCTGGAGTCCTTTGTGGCTTGAAACTCCCCTGCAGGCGTAGCATGCGCAGCGCTGGAGGAGTTGTGCTGGATTGGGCTGCCCATCTTGCACTCATTCCTTCTTTGTTTTGAGCGGAAACTGTCCACCTGTGAGTGTCTTGCTTCCCAACTGAACACAGGATGCTTTGGTTGTTCGACAAAGGAATGGGCCAGCTTTCGGCTAGACAAACGAATAGAATATTCCCTCAAGAAAAATGATGGAACAAATTGAGACCCCCTCTGACTGATAAAAGTATTCTCACATCAATTATTTTTAACATGGTATATATTTTAGGTGCTTTTGCAGATTAATAGCACAGGTCCACCTCAGTGAAAGATGCAGAGAGCTTTCTTCATTGTTATTGGATTACGTTAGTATCTGACTGACATAAAATAGAATAGTTATGGAAGAAAATGCAACACTTTGTTTCATTCAGAATGGTTAATAGAAAATGTGTTTCAATTGAAATAACATGCTTCACATTTTTAAGCCTGATAAACTTTAATCATTTATTTGTGCCTTTCTGATGAAACCATTCAACCAGTTTTATCAAGAGCTCAACAAATTTTCACCAGCGAATAAAATATCAAGGGCAATTTATAAGATGGGGTGGGTTTTTTTTGTTTTCAGGAATCATTTGTGTGTAGGAAACTAACCAATGTTATTTTTTTTCCAGCATAGTTCTGAAATATCGTTTTCTAAAACTGAGTTATGACTTTATATCATAGAATACAAGAATGTTGGAAGCAATTTCCACTCCCCACCTGCTTTACTGGAAAACAATAAAATTCCCTCTGTAGAACTCATTATAAAGCTATATATGGAATGAGGGAGTCTCATCTTTTTAGGGATTCTGAAATGCCTGAATAATTTCATTTTGTAGTAGCATGTTTCTCAGAATTGACAAACAGGACTCAGGTTTTTAGTACCACCTAGTTGCATTCAGGACCAGTGTAGGCTAGTTTTATTGTATTTGCATGGCCTTAACTTTTAGGGAAATATAGAAGACATATTCTATGGACATTGTGCATATCTCCATTCATTAAAAATATAGAATGAATACCCAAAGTCAATATCATAACTACCCTGAGTTAATTAAAGAGACAGCAAAATTACCTTGTAGTGATTTTTCTGCCTTGAAATGATTAGGATCTATGAGGATGACTCTAAAGTGCATGGAAGTACATTTTTTGCATGTCATTCAATTCAGCGTGAATATTTTTTGCCTTATGTATTGCTATTTTGTCCAGTCTTCTGAAAGTGGAGCCGTATGTGCCTAAATGTGCAGGTATTCAAGCTACGTTTTTCCTACTTTGTGTGCATTTTTCATCCATTTTTCAGTTATATCGCATTTTTTAGTTATATCGAATGGGAGAACGTAGGAAAACCTACCAGATGAAAACCATGGGTTGAATCCTAAGAATACATTGAATGCGAAGTTCTATTGCACAAGGGACAATTTTCAACAACCTTCCTTTCTTTCCGGAGCCCTCTGCACCTCCCCCCTCTTCAAATGTGCCTTTGGGGTTTGGGGACTCTCAAAGAGTTCCCCCTCCTAACTGGGCCAAAAGGCCCTTTTTAAAGTAGTGTCCTCTTATATTTAGCAGGGGAAGAGTAATTGTTTCTCTTCACCCCAGCATGGCATCTTTTCCAGTGGCTGTTACTAGTGTTTCTTCTGAAGCTCTTTTTGTGAGCCGGAGAAACTGTGAGCCTTTGGGGGACAGGGAACCATTTATTGATTTATTTTGCTATGTAAACTGCTTTGCAAACTACTTTTTGTTTGAAAGAAGTATATAAACCTTCTTATCATCATCATCATCATCATCATTCCTTTTCTTCTTCTTCTTCTTCTTCTTCTTCTTCTTTGTTATTGTTATTGTTATTGTTATTGTTATTGTTATTGTTATTGTTATTGTTATTGTTATTGTTATTGTTGGAACAATTTAAAATGGAAGGGAAAAAAGCCATGGCAAAAAACGTATAAAATGATAAAAACAGGTAAACACAAGCTGATTCATGTGAAAAAATTATATTGGTTTAAAATACAATAATAAAATATTCAACGTTAAAATCTTGAGTAAAAAACCTGTCTAAAATCATCTGTTTATTGGCGACATTTCGCGAGCAGTCTCAAGATGTTAACATCTTCCTGCTGCAAGTGGGTCTGCTTAAGAATGCTCATAGTATTTGAGAGAAACGTCACCAATAAACAAATGATTTTAGACCTTTAAAGTCCTTCACGGTTTGGGTCCAGGATATCTGAGGGACCGCCTTCTCCCATACATTCCAGCCTGCTCTCTTAGGTCATCTGAGGGGGCTCTCCTGCGGGTACCACCTCTATCGCAAGTTAGGGGAGTGGCAACACGTGGGCGAGCCTTCTCTGCTGTGGCGCCACAACTGTGGAACTCCCTGCCAGGGGACCTGAGAACCACCCCCTCCCTCATGACTTTTCAGTGAGGGCTCAAAACGTTTTTGTTTTACTTTAAATTATGTATTTTAATTTTTGTTGTAAGCCGCCTTGGGCAACTGCCTTCAGCATAGGATAAGGCGGGGTATAATTTTTTAAAATAAATAAAATATTTTATTGTTGTATTTTAAACCAATATAATTTTTTCACATGAATCAGCTTGTGTTTGCCTGTTTTTATCATTTTACAATTTTTTTGCCATGGCTTTTTTTCCCCGTCCATTTTAAATTGTTCCAATATTGTTGCTGGCCATGAAAATTTTAAATCTTATTATTATTATTATTATTATTATTATTATTATTATTATTATTATTATTATTATTATTATTATAGTACTCCCCCCATATCCGCTGGGGATATGTTCCAGGTCCCTCCGTGGATACTTGAAATCATGGATAAGAGCGAACACCCCCTCCATGGTTTCCTGAGGGCCTCCCACCCTACCTCCCCTGCAGGCAAGCATGTGTGCCCCCCAGCTCTTATTTTTCTTTCAGCAAGCTTTGTTTCTTCCTTAAAACAAACAGAGAAGCAGCCTCCATTGCAGGCAAGTAGAACGAGACTAAGTCCTAGAGAGGCTCTGCAAGTTTTCTGTTAACCTTGCAGAGCCTCTCTAGGACTTACATTCTACTTGCCTGCAATAAGCAGCCAGAGGCTGCTTCTCCTGTTTGTTTAAGGAAGAAACAAAGCTTACTGGAAAAAAAGTTGATAACTTTGGATAACCGTGGATAACTGAAACCATGGATAGCGAATCCGTGGATATGGGGGCCCACCTGTATTATTATTATTATTATTATTATTATTATTATTATTATTATTATTAATCCGAGCACAGTGTCTTTTCCAGGGGTGGTTTGCTAGTCCTTCCCTTGTGTCTCTTTTTAGATTGTGTGCCCCTCAGGACAGGGACCTATCCTCTTATATGTTGCACAGCACTCTGCAATTTGATGGTGCTATATTATAAATAATAATATTTATTTATTTATTTTTATTTAAAAAATTTATATCCCGCCTTATCCTATGCCGAGGCAAATGTCCAATAATAGGGTGCATGAGAGAAAGTTAGGGATGAATGAAGTGGGGGAGAGGATCCAGCAAAGGGCTATTTCAAAAACCCTGACACATCCCTGAAACTAGTAGGGTTCCAACGTGTGGACAGATGCAATTGTAATAGCTAAAATCAGTGGGAGTTTATTGTCCTTTCAACATGTTGACAATGTAATGCAGTACACTCATATTCAGCCCTCAAGGATCATTTGGAGCCTAAAGGAAGTATAGGAATGAGACCCAAGTTATTTGCAATGATGCTTCTTCCAGCATACAGTCAGACTCTATGTTACTTTAGCTCTCACTCCTGCTGCCTCCGCTCATTTGTTGTATTGCTGAGGTGAAAGGAATCTATGAGGGGGCAAATTCCCTGTGGTGCACCCGCCTTCTTCCCATCATTGTTTTAAATGTTCACTGCTGCTGAAAATTTCTACCAAATGGTAAAGCAAAAGTATGGCTTTGAAACTCTACTCAGACTTTTACTCCTCTCTCTTTTACCAACACATACTTTTTGCATAGCATTGTCCTAAATACGAAGGACAATGGAAAGAGAAAAACAGTCATCTGGAACAAGAGTGGCAGCTGAATTATGCTGCTAAAAGTTGACATTCTGAGCAGGGTGTAAAAGATAATAGGACAGAGATCTTTCCTGACAACTGCAGAAACCACCAGCTTTTTACTATGCAGTTTTACGGCACAATCCATTATTGTCAGCATCATTGTGCTGTCTTGGATGTGACAACCTTATTTTTCCTAAAGGATTTAATTATGTCAAATACAATCTGCCTTGTAAATTTACAGCCCAATCCAACCCAAGGCTTATTCCGGCCTAAACGGCGCTATTCCGTCCTAAATCGCCCTAGGTCGAATTTAGGATGGAATAATGCCGTTTAGGCCGAATTTACGCCGGGTTTGTGACGGATATAGGACAAGTTTAGGACGGATGGACCAAATGCGCCGCGCATGCGCACAACGGGTGCCATGAGATATTCCGTCCTAAGTTCAGCCTAAGAGTGCACGTGTCAAGGGCGTAACGGGGGCATAACGGGGCGTTCCTGATTTTAGGTCCATATCCAGACATTGGCGAGCTCCAACACATTCCCTCGAGCTCCAAAACGGACCAAAAATTTAGGTCGACCAAAAAGGTGGTCCTAAATTTGAGGAGACCCATAGGCGCCATTTTACCTTACCCACTCCAGCCCTCTCCCGAAAATTTCAAACATCCCACCTCCCGAGTTGGGCCAGAGTTGGGCCGGAATAGCAGCAGCAATGTCTGGATACGGCCGAAGATAGGCACCCAATCAGCACCCAGCAGCACCCAGCCTCTTTCCCACAAAAGCCCAGCCCCAGACCTCCATTCTCCCTCTCTCTCAGAGCACGTGGTGTGGGGCTCTGTCCCCCACAGCCACAAAGTGGGACTTTGGTGCAGGGGAGCTCTTGGCTCCAAAATTTCACAAACACCTCACTTCTCTCTTCTCTTCTCCTGTCTGCTTTCTGGACTTCTCCTCTCTGCTCCCCTCAAGGGCAGAGAGAACTTCTCTGGCTGTGGCCACACTGTTAACAGCTGTGCCTGGGCAGCTGTCTCCATGCAAGCTCTTACTAACCATGTCTCTCTCCCAGCTTCTTTCCCCCCCCCCCCACAGGCAACCACAACACCAGGAGGTAAGGCAGGGTCTGTACTGAAATGTTATCTGACATCTGCCTGTTTGCCAATATATCTGACTTCTGCCTGTTAGCAAATGTGTTCTCTGATATCTGCCTGTAAGCAAATGTGTGATAGGATATCTGCCTGTTAACAACTGCGTTATAGGATTTCTGCCTGTAGCCACTGTGTTCTCTGATATCTGCCTGTTTGCCATGGTAACAGAACCCTCCATGTTTGTGGAAATGTTACTTGCCTGTAGACAACAGCTGCCTCACTCTCTCTCTCCCCCTTGCCCCCACAGGGTCTACTGACAGGTCAGTGTCTGTGTATTGCCGTGCCATGTTTAATGCTCCACAGTTGTGTTGTGTTCTCTCTCTCTCTCTCTCTGACCTTTGTTGCTTACAGGATTATGCTCTCCTTACGTCCAGGTAAGCACCTCAAACTAGGCCATGAGTGTAACCCTTAGCAGCTGTGTTTTTTTTCTCTCCCTACAGGCTTTTGCCCGGCCACCGACACGCTGGTGTGATCTCAAAGGCTGTTGCAACCAGACATCAAGCAGAATTTAAACTCCCCCTTGTTTTTTGTCTTCCCAGGAACATCCTCCACCACCTACCTTACTGGGAGCACCCCAGGGGCTGCAGGGAGGGAGCCCCATGTTTGCCTGCCTCAATGCTGCCACATGCCAAGGAGCCAGCCCTGCAACGTTCCTCAGCAGCTGCTACTCCACCCCCTGGCTGTCCTACTTGTTTCCCCTCCCTTTTGTTCTGCAGGCTGCAGTTCCACAGGGGAAGAGCCCATGCCTCCAGGTCCCTGGGCTGCTGCTGCTGCTGCTTTCAGATCAGCTGCTGGGCCCGTGACAACCCATGCCAGCCTTGCCTGGCCAACTCTGCTTTGGTTCCAGAACAATAAAGACGCCCCTCGGGCAGAGCTCCCTTGAAACACATGTGCCACACATTACACAAGCATTGACCCACACACACAGACAGCCCCCACCAGTCAAGCCCCTGCACAAATCCCATCCAGGGACTGCCAATACCTTCCCAGGGGGAACGCAGCAGGAGGGCAGCTAGACTGCCAAGCCACGGAGGGGGGGGAGTCAGGGGCACCCCAGATTGCCAAACACTGAAAGCCGCTGTGGCGCCCATAGCGGAACCCCTCGCGGCAGCCGCACCAGTGTCGCACCCGTTCGGCAACCGGGGTTCACCCGCACGCCACACGAATGGCACCCGTTGTGCATGCGCCATGGCGGCTGCCATTAGGTTCCCCGCTTCCCCATATGACACCCATGTGCAACCCACCATGGCATGGGGTTGGCAACGCCTGCTGCAGGTGGGGGGCGGGGATTCTCCCCTCCAGCACGTGGCTGAGGCACAGGGTGCCCTGTGGCGGTTGGCACAGTCTTCGCGACCCTCCGGCGACTGTCCTGCGACCGTCCCGTGACGGGTGCGAACAGAGTGCCGGCCCCTGCGCCCAGGCCCCTAGCAACCGGATTGCTACGGATGCGGGGCGGCTGCCGGCACCTGTGCCCGGGCCCTTGCCGACCGGGCTGCCAAGGACGCTGCAGCAGCTGCAGTCAATCAGAACTGACAAGCGCGGGAAGGGTGTGCTGCATGCGTGAGACGGACGCCAAGTCGCAGGAGCCTGCCTGCTTTGGAGGTAAATTTTGCCTTGATCCTGGGCTGGTGCTGGGCCACAGATATTCCAGACTACCTAACTCAGGAATAGCAGTGGCCTAACTATGGCCTATCTTAGGCCGGAATAGCCAGAGAAGTTGGGTTGGATTGAGCTGTTAGTGTACAGTTATAGACTCAATCCTGGAAAGCACTGGATATCTCCAATGAGGTGCTGGATGCCTTTTGTCATTACAACCAAAGGATGCTTTCCAGTTTCAAACCTGGAGAACACAGATATGTTCTCTGATATATTTAATGAGTAAGGGGATCTGGTCTAGATGCCCTTGTCACTTTCAATCTTGAGTGGAGAAGCTGCCTTGGAAAGTCACAGATTCAGAAGGATGTTGCTGGAGGTTAAGGGCATGAGTATAAATGGACTTTCAAGTACAGGTGTGTGTGTGTGTGTGTGTGTGTGTGTGTGTGTGTGTGGTGCTGAGAGTCATGACATATTGGATTTGCATAAACTCATATCCACATGGCAACTTCCCCATTGCGTGCATGTGTCCCTAAACATACATTATAAGAAAGCACCAGAAGCTTCCTTTAGTGGTGACACCAGAAAAAAACAACACAACACAAATATGGGGGGAAGACACAGAAAGGGCAAAATGAATTTTGGGGGAAGGACAAACTTTGTTCTTTAAATTTGATATTGAAAGAAAAATAATGGCATATCTCACATTCATGTTCCCTTCTTAAACATAAATAGAAGTGAGCCCATGGGGAACCACTACTGTATATATATATATATACCACAGGGGCCCAGGAATGGTGGAGAGGGTGCAAGGTGCTTGTCTGGAAGGCAATTTGTCTTACTAGTCTCCCAGCATGCTTATGTCGTTAAAAAAGCAAGAATATTCCTTCTCCCCTTCATAAGGTAAAGGTAAAGGTATCCCCTGCTCGAAAGCCAGTCGTGTCCGACTCTAGGGTGTAGTGCTCATCTCTGCGTCTAAGGTCGAAGAGCCAGCGCTGTCCGAAGATGCTTCCATGGTCATGTGGCCGGCGTGACTAACGGAACGCTGTTACCTTCCCCTTGCAGCGGTACCTATTTATCTACTTGCAATTTCTTGCTTTCGAACTGCTAGGTTGGCAGGAGCTGGGACAGGAGACAGGAGCTCACTTCGTCACACGGCACTCGCGTCTCGAACTGCTGTCCTACTGACCTTTCCGGTCTGCAGTTCAGTGTCTTAACCACTAAGCCACCGCGGCCCTCCCCTTCATAGTGCATGTAAAAAACCCAGAAGCCCTGTACTGCCTTTGATGTCCCCATTCTTATTGTGTCATCAGCAATGGCGTCGCTACCGTCAAGCGACGGTAGCAGTCCGCCACGGGGTGACGCACGCAAGGGGTGACGCGCGCATGCGCGCACATCATCTCTCCTGCGCGCGTCACCCCCGAAGACGTCCCCGGAGCCAGCTCCCAGCTTCTTCCGAGGCTGGGAGCCAGCTCCGGAGACGTCTTCCCCGGCCGACGCGCCAGGGCCTTCTGAGGAAGGCCCGGTGCACGAACGTTATTTATAACGTTCGTTTGCACATGTGCAGACTGTTGCTGAGGGAAAAAAGGGCTGCCCTTTTCCCTCAGCAACAGTCTGCGCATGTGCAAACGAACGTTATAAATAACGTTCGTGCACCGGGCCTTCCTCAGAAGGCCCCGGACAGCCGGCCAGGGAAGACATCCCCGAGCCGGCTGTAAAAATTGTCGGGCGTCCGGAGTGGCGCCTGTCGGACTTCCGGAGCGACGTCCGTCGGACGTCCGGAGCGACGTCCGTCTGGCGCCCGGAGCAGGCGTCCGGAGCGGCGCCCCCCCCAAAATCGCAGGCCACGCCAAAGATTTGTAAGAGGGGGGTATACGGGGGAGGCTCACTAGGGTGATGCGCGCAACCCGCTATGGGGTGACGCGCACCCTAGTGACGCCTCTGGTCATCAGCAGTACAGGGCGAGTAACCTTATGTGGTACTCCTAACCCTGTATCACATCAGGCACTGGTGTGCATGCAGTTTCCTGGTGGCACTGCAGGGCAATGTTTACATTTCACTGTGGTCAGGCCCCTCAACTAGCTATAATTAAATGAGAATTGCCAGTGTCACAACCTCTAGAGACGTGACAGTCACTTGTGTGAGGATGACACTATATGATTGCTTCACATGCTCGAGAATTCAGCCTGGGCATTGAAAATCAGTGTGGATCATGATAGAAATTAAGAAATTGTATGCACTCTAGGAGCAAAGAATCAGACAGCCATAGGATCGGGTGTAAATCAATGTACATAGCAGTCACACAACCCCAATGCACTGCCAGGCTGGAACTCAATGTTGATGGAGAGTTTTTCATTAGGAACCAGGCAATGGTCTTAACCCAGCACCAGTTGCCTGTAGTAAGCATTACAGTATAAAAAGAAATGCACTATTATGTACTGTTTATTTGTAGAACTAGTGTACTGGCCCAGATCCAGTGCTACTGATATTCTGATCTTGCCGTCTTGTTTAAATATACCCAAAGGATATTAGTTCTATGCATATCCAATGAATAAGCCCATATGTACACTGGGAGGGGAAAAAACACAGTGCACTTTTTTTTAATTTTGTCTTTCAGTTAATTTTAACTTCATTATTAAGATGAATTGTAATGCTGTTTAAGCCCCAGAGGCAAACTGGCTTCATTTGATTTCTTCTGGTAGATGAGAAAAACTGTTAGCAGTTGCAGTCTTCTGTGAAATGTATCCTGTACTCTTGAGCTTACATTTTTAATGTGCCTTTCAAACTAAAATTGATTTGCTTCTTTCTTTTAAAATAAAAAAACAATGCATATTTTATGAGAAAATGAACACCTTTGATTTCTTCTCCTGGTAGAGAGATGCTAGTTACTTGAAATGCGCAAGGACACCCTGCAAACGTATTAATCATTTTATCAGAAATATACATGCTTCCTTCCGTAATTTCTTTCCTATGGCTACATTTCACAATAAAGTAATATCTCTGGTAAATTACTGTGGATTCAACATGTCACAGACAGCTGCTGATAGTGACAAAACCCGGTAAACAATACACTGCTGCTTAAACTGTTCACTTCTAATACAGGATCAAACAACATCGTTATAATGTGTCCCTCTTCCATGGTAAAGCTCAAGGGGGGGACGTAAGTGGGATTACCAGGTCTGAAAAATGGCCTGAAAAAGGCTGAAAAACTGCGGGAGGGAGGTGTTTTCCGGCGTTTTTTTAGTACGGGGTGGAGCTTGTGATATCACACCCCTGGGGGTGGAGCTTATGTCATCACGTGGGGGTGCATGGCGAGCGGGCCCCCTGGGGGGGGTGTAGTTACGCCTCTGTTACAGACAGGACCAGCCTAAGGAGCTGCGGGGCCCAAGTGGAAACTTTTTTTTTTTTTTTGCAGGACTGTTAAAACAAAAAACACTGTTAAAAACAATTTAAGATTTTCATGGCCAGCAAAAGGCCATGACAGATGCAATCAAATAATAATAATAAAGGCGTCCTTTATTATAAAATAATATAGTTAGGCTAAACTAGCCAAAACGTTAAAAAAAACAACAACACTGTATTAGTAAAGGTTTAAAATGTTACACAACAACACAGTTACACGTTTAAAAACACAAAGTAACCAGCATTTATCATTAAAATCAAAATCTACAATGCTACGTTTCGCTTGAATTTCATCAAGCATTATCAAGCAAGCCCTCATGCAAAGAGGGAGGATGTAAATAGCAGTCACTATAATGCTATTATATGCTATATAAGATTTTACATCAGCTTTGATTGCATCTGTCGTGGCCTTTTACCCGTTAACTTCTGGACATTCAATACTGTTAAAATTAGGATGCAGTGGCCGGCTGCTTAGCCCAGCTGGCGCATCCTACAAAGGATTACACTGTAAATCGAATCCGTAAAGCAGCAAGGAAGTGTGTGTGTGTGTGTGCATCTCGAAATCCGGGCCCGGGTGGAACCCAAGGGTGGGGCCAGGGACGCAGGGTATGAGGACCCCTTCCCTCGCTAGCATGGAGGCCCAGATGGACGTGAAATATGTTTATTTACATATTTGTCTTTTTATCTTTTTCAGATAAATAATTTTTACTCTGTTCTATAATTAATTAACATATTTAATTCAAGTACTGTAAAAAAATTAAAATATAAAAAGTATAAACAAACACTACTGACATTTTAAGAATTCAGAAGAAATTAAAATCATTGCTTTTCTTTATAAAATCTGCAATGTGGTGTTAGGTTATGTTGCAATTTGTTGTGTGTACAGGAAGTTCTCATTTACCATCCTTGATAGGTTCTTTGGAATTGCAACTTTAGGCGAAATGACGTATAAGAAAACCAATTTTATTGTAGGCTAATTGATACAGTACAAGTCGATTTTCATTAGGGTAGCTAACCAACAGTGCAATTCTCACTAACTATACGTGGCCAGCCTAAAGGGCTGGCCGCTGTATCCTATGGCAGCCCGGGAGCACCTCGGGAGAAGGGGACGTTAGTCCCCTTCCCCGGGTGCAAGTCGGCTGGGGGCCTATGGGCCTCCTCGGATGTATTCCAGGTCCAGACCTGGCATACATTCGGGGAGGTCAGGTAAGGCCGACTCAGGCTGGGAACGGGAATAGGATATTGGAGAAGCACGCCGCCGATATCCCTGCCCCCTCCCTAGCTGGCCAATGGAACCCTTTCCTCGCCGGCCCGGCCCACCCATCCCAGCTCCTGCGCCAAGTGGCCTAGGCCTTACCTGGATCGTACAGTGCAGGTTCAGGCAATCTGGGGCATGGGTGGATCAATCCTGCACCGGTGTCACTTACACCCGAGTCATCGCAAACATGCTTTATGGCACATTTGCAACGGTTTAGAGAGGTGGAGTTCATGTTCGACCGCTCTAAACATAGTGAGGATTGTGCCGCTAGTCAGGAATTGCAGCAGCAGGTAGCTTCAGAATGGTGCAGATAGCAATGGCACGGATGGCATCAGAATGGCCGCGCAAGGCATTCTGGGGTGCTACCTCTAATTGACTAATGTAATTGACTAGTTCAGTGGTTCTTAAATTGTGGGTCATGACCCACCATTAAGAACTTAACTGTCCCTTGCCCCCTTAAGGGGCAGGGACAGCATGGTGGTGGCAATCTAGGGGATTGCCGCCGCCGTCGCCAAAGTGCCCAAAACTTCCATTTTTACACTTACCGGGGCTTGGGGGGCTTGGGGAAGGCCTGTGCAACCCTCTGCAGGCCTCCCTGATCTTCGGATCACCAAAAAATCAGCGATATTCGGGCACTCCCGGTTTTCATGAAAACCGGAAGGCGATCTGAAGATGAGGGAGGCCTGCAGAGTGTTGCACCAGCCTCCCCAAAGCCCCCCCCCCAAGCCCCATTAAGTGCAAAACCATTAGTTTCGGCAGTGGTTTCGGCAGTGGTTTCAGCGGCAATCCCCTGGATCAGCGCCACTGCTGGCCCCACCCCCACAAACACTCAGAGTTCTCCCCGCCTTGTGGGGAGAACTTTGAGAAACACTGGACTAGTTAATTAGAATGGCTGTGGATATTTTCAGAATGGCATGGATAGCATTGGCCCTGGCTGGAAATCAATTTTTTTCCTCATTAATGTTATAACGAAATGCTGTTGTACAAAACGACGTTAAGTGAGGACTTCCTATATTTGACATGACTAGAGTAGATTACCCTAGCGTGGGGGGGCCTTAGGTGTTGGGCCCAATTGGGAGCTTAAAGTTGACCCTGGTTACAGAGGGAATGGAAGTGTTCCGGCAAGCCCTCCCACATGATGCCGTGCTGCTGTGTATCCCTGCTCCTGCTCTCCCTGCCATATCTAATAGCAGTTTATAGGCCCAACTCCATGAACGAAAAGCTTCAAGAGCTTTTTAAAGCCCTTTAAGCCTGTAGAATTAACACATGAAATCCATATAAAAACATGAAGAGTCTAAATCATTTTCAAAACTCCATGTGGCTATACCGTTTGCAAATTGTTTCCTTTTTAATCTGGTTCCACATATTCTCAGCAGACACCACAGTGGGCAGCCAACTTTTTAAAACGTATATTTTATTTTTAATACAAACAGTAACCTTATTATTGACAAATAGGAATACAAATGGAATCCATAGCCCACATAGTTCCTTGCGTTTGGGGCTTGAGATTGGTAAGTATGGAGTTCCAGTGTGTATAAAGTTCATAACATAACTTAGACTGTGTTTGAGTTTTCACTAGTTTTATGTTTTACAGTACTCCTTACTCATGCAATAAAAACCGTGAAGATTTCAAGGAAACTAGGAAAACAACAAAAAAGAATGTATACATACATAGCTCACAATCAACTACTTCATTTATCTTCAGAATCGGTTTTTAAACTTCAGATTGTATTAAACATTGCT
Source organism: Plestiodon gilberti rubricaudatus (assembly GCA_026170595.1). Lineage (NCBI taxonomy): Eukaryota > Metazoa > Chordata > Lepidosauria > Squamata > Scincidae > Plestiodon > Plestiodon gilberti. The sequence goes on from JANXHW010000002.1 coordinate 49,188,608, forward strand.
AACGTTATTACATCTATGGCCCAATCCTAACTCCCCATGCGGTGATGCAGCGGTGCCAGAGAGGCGTCTGTTGCATCCCATGGGGGAGTTCTACATGCTGGAGGTCTCCTCAGTGTAAGGGGACATTTGTCCCCCTTGCTCTGGGGAAAGCCCCAGGAGCAGCAACGAGTCAACTCGGAGCTGCATAAGTGATATCGTTGGCGCAAGCCTACATTGATCTATGCAAGCAGCTCGGGTCTGGAAAGGGGGTATTGGATATGGTGTGCGCCACCACCACTGATCCCACCACCTCCAGGGCCCGATCTGCCCACCTCCTGCCCCCATTGCCGCCCTCCCCCTGCCCCATTCAGCCACTCTCCACCCTTCCCCCTCAGTGGCGTCATCAGCGGTGGGGGCCTTGGGGCGGTGGGCCCCTGGGCGGAAGGATTGGGCCCCAGGCTGCAGGCAGGCAGGGGGTTGCAATGGCGGCCGGCGGCAGCGCGGATCATCCCGTTTGCCGGGGCAAGCGAGAGAGCCATCATCGTGTTTGGCCCTCCTGCCCGCCCTGCGCCTGAGTAACAGCTGCTGCCGTTATGTCACTTCCAGCGCGGTGGGGGCGGTCATAGGAACGCTACTGTTCCCCCTTCCGCACCCTGCACGGGCTTAACTGGTGCGTCAGGTGTTCCGGCAACTGCTGGCACCAGCAGGAAGGCTCTGGCCTGGAACTAATGGTGTTGCAAAGCGCTTTACGGTGTTTTTGCTACAGCACTCGCCAGCGGGTCTTGTGTTCTGCCAGCACTAAGGTTAATAAAGATTGAGCTGGTAATGTAATTTTCTTCAAGGAAAGCACATCACCGTGCAGGCTTCAGCTTTTGCATATGTTCCAGGTTCCTAAAAACTATTCTAACTTACCTTTTACCTCTTGATTATCATGACTCTTTCCTGTTTCAATATATAGTGTAAATTATTTGTCTTCCTTATGACTGGCAGCACAATCCTATGCTTTTCTACTCAGAAGTAGGTCCCATTGTGTTCAGTGGGGTTTACTCCCAGGAAAGTGTGTATAGATTTGCAGCCTAAGCCACCAAAGGAATGACGGCTGCACATGTGGGTGAATTTGTGGGCACCTTAGTTTTGAGCTTAGTTAAAATAATGTGATTGCAATTTAGTTTAATAATCTTTCCTTTCTGTGAGGAAAGATATTAACTGCTCTTTTATCTTACATTGCTCTGGTTTTTAAGGTCTGATCAACTCTTCCTCTCAGTTCTCTCATTAAAAATCCCTGGCCCTCCCCTGCCAGTCTAATTATTAGAAAATTGCTCTTGCTAGATCAATGGCCATGCTTTCAAGTCTAATAGGAATGAGGGAAAAGGTTCAAAGATGATGTATTTTTAGTCCCAGAGTATGATTGATTTTCTGTGTGGTGTTGAAAATGCTGCTCCCTTTCCCTTTAAATTCCAGTTCAACTTTCAAGTTCAAAACCAGTTTTAGAGTTGTATTTGCTGTAAATCCCGGGTGATGGAAAAGTCTCTTGGGGCCATTGCTTTGATTTGTTTCCTCCAATCCCCTGTGCCAAATATGTAATCATGGAAGCCTTCCTCTGCTCATGGGTTTAGTCAGGATTTCCCATCTTCCCTCTCCCACTTGCAATATTTACTCAGTTCAGAGGTGGAAACCAGATGAACTGCCTTGCAGCATCGCCCAAAGGGATCTTTTCGTGTCTTATTGTTTTCACAGCAGATTATTGTTTATTAAGTTCTTTTCCTGCACAGTGGTGCTAAAAGAAAAAAAGAAAATAATCAATCAGTCATATGAAGAATTATTTTCCCATCAGAGGATGGCCAGTCAGTCATAAGCATTGTTTTCAAGGAACAGATGAATTCAGATTAAAACTTCATTGACTGCTTGATTTGCAGCACAATCCTATGCATATCTACTCTAAAGTAAGTCCCATTGGGCCATTGCCTTCAATGGGGCTTACTCTCAGAAAACTGTGTAGGATTGTTCCATCTTCTTCTTTTCCCAGTTGAGCTATACCTCCTTATTTTTTTTTTTTACTTCTGTTACAGTCCACTCTTTACTCCAGAGTAATCTTACTGAAGTAAAACAGGCTCCTTTGGAGCAAGTGGGTTTTCAGCCTGCAGCTTCAGCACTGGCTAATTTGCAGAACTCAGTGCCACAGCAAAGGTTCAGTTATTGTGTGAAAATTTATTCTCTTGGGATTTGCTGCATATTTTTTTATCCACTGAAAATGCACTCAAATGTTCACAGAATTGAGTTATTTACCCACAGGAAAACGCGGTCATATTCTGTCCATGTTGTGGGGGCATTCAGCCCTACTTCTGAACACACATGCAAAACATATTGCAACATAAATTCCCTATCAAATGTTAACTGAACCAGGTGGAAAGGTCTGAAGGGAAACTCAAGGTGGCTTCCATTATCAATCAAATAAACAATCAAATAAAGCAACAGCAGAAGTTCAGTAAAAAAAAAAGAAGAAGTAAGGGAAAGTAACAACTCAGTGGTCAGCTGAAGCCAGCAGAATGAAATAAAAATATTTATCAATGGCTCTGAAGAACAAACTGGTTTTAATTTCCCTTTGAATAGTCAAAAAGAAGGAGGTTGTCCTGATCTCAATTGGGAGTGAGTTCCACAGCCCAAGTGTATTGGGGGTATTTAGTACTTTGCCCCTGTTGCAGTTCCAAGCTGGATCATGGTTCCTGCTCTGCATGTTATTTTTGTTCGGGGGGGGGGGGGGGAGTTTCCATTGAAAGCCAGTTTCCATTGAAAGCTTGGTCCCAATCTGGACTGGGACCAAGGTGTGGTGTCAGATTCTGTACCAACTGTAGATTCCGAACAGTGATCATCATAGGCAGTCCTAAGTACGTAGTGCATTACAGTAGTCCAGCCGAGATATCACCAGTGCATGGTAACTGTAGCTGTTCATTCAATCTAAAAAAGGACCAGAATTTTCACAGAATGTGAAGAGAAATGACCCCCCCACACACACACACACACACCACTTTGACCTCTCTTTGAGAAGGAGAATTTCTTACCAGATTTTATATCTGTAAGTGGCAGTTCAGACTTTTCCGAAGCTGAGTGCTGACCCAAGTGGAGAAGGCAATAGCAAAAATTCAAGCCCCTTCTGTAGCATCAGATCCAAGCTAGAACACTCACCTCTTTGCATTTCTAGGTACAATTCACATGAGGGGCAGGTTTCTGGATGTTATCAGCAGCACTTGCTAAGTTGGGAAGTATTGATTTGGTCTTTATTATATTTACGTTGACAGGCCCTGCCATAGCTGGGAGTCAAACTAGACCGAATCAGGATTCAAAATCATCTTGACAGGCTTGACCATTGGCCCATACCAACAAAACAATGTTCAACCGAGATAAATATTGTCATGCATATAGGAACTCAGAGGCACAAGTACACAGTGGGGAAAACCAGGCTTGGCATCAGCATGTGTGAAAATTTGATCGTGCTGAAAATGAGCCAGCAGTGCGATGTAGCTACAAAAAAGGGGGGGGGGGTAATGCAATGCTGGACTGCATTAGAAGAGGCATGGAGTGCAGGAGGCTTGGGGGAGGATCGTGAGCAGATTGGGGCGGGGAGCAGGCCAGGCTGGGCAGTTTGGAGGGGGAGGGGGAGGATCTCGGTGGCAGCCACACATGCTGAGTTCCTATCCCTCCTTTCCAGCCCAGATTTGCCCCAGGAGTCTCCTTGGATCTATGCCAGCAAAAGAGCTGGTGTAGGTCCGAGGAGACCTATTGAAGACCAGGAGGCCTAACCATGAGAAGTAAGAAGTACTTCTCCATAGTAAGTAAGAAACACTTCTCCAAGTAAGCAAAGCTCTTCTTATGTTCCTCTTCTTCGGTGTGACAGCCCTTCAGATACTTGAAGACAGCTACTATATATGTCCCCTGTCTTTTCTTTGCCAGGCGAAACATGCCAAGCCTTTTTAACTCATGGGACTTGGGGCCTAATCCTATCCCCCGTCAGCTCCGAGCACACTGCCTTCTATGGGTGAGAGGCACCAGACAGCCAGGAGAGGTAAGAGGAATTTTTATTATTTGCCTTGCCATGTTTAGCCACGTGCTCCTCGTATCCTCTTTTTGTGTCCTTTATTGTCTGCTTCCATTTCTTTTGCCAGAGTTTGTGTTTCTTTTCCTTCTCTTCATTTGGGCAAGACTTTCATTTTCTGAAGGAAGCCTCCTTACATATTATAGCTTCCTTGACTCCACTTGTTGTGAGCCGTGCTGGCCGCCTCGTGGACTTGGTAGTGCCTTTTCCTCTTAGTGATATACCTTCTTGTTGAGCTTCTGTTATTGTGGTTTTCAATAAACTCTGTGCACTCTGGAGAGGCTTGGCCCTTTTGACTTTCCTTCTTACCTTCCTTTTTACAAGTCCCCTCATTTTTTAGAATTCCCCCCTCTTTTTTTAAGTCTGCAGTGTCGGACTTTCATGGTAACATTCCAGTTATGCATGTGCACTGTTCACTCAAGGTTCAACAACAACACTTCCATTTCGCACTAGGGGTGCTTGGTACAGCGCCAGCAGGTCACTGAGTAACCCATGAACAGCAGCAGCAGCAGCAACAGCAGCAACAACAACAACAAGAAGGCAAAAAGCAGGCCTGAGAAATGGCACCCGAACCGTCACTGAAATTCTGCCCATCCGTCCCCCACTTCCTGTTGCCTCATGGCTGGGACAGTCCTGGCAATAGTAACAATTTGGCTCACTTCAAGCATGGGCGTGTGTGTTGGGCAAGCCCAGACCATGAAAGTAGTGGTGTGCAAAACCAGCAACTTGTATTTGGGTCGAGCAAGTCACATGACCAATTGCCACAAGCAAGTAACCACCACAGGACAAAATAAATGGTCGCCACCTGCTTGGCAGCTGTGTAAATCCACCATAAGTAGGAAGCCCATTCCTTTCATTTGCAAAATGCCAGGCATGATAATGGTGCCGTGGAAATGGTTTCTTAAGACCAGAAACTGCAATCACCAGTGTACAAAACACTCTATAGTTGGGAGCCTTGATGAAGGGACTGTATTGCTGGCTGAGGGAGACACTAGACAAGTCACTGGAGGTTTTGCTCAGTTTGAACTGCTATGTCTCATCAATTTCAACCACCTCTATAGACATAGGTCAGTTTTCTGAACATGTCCTGAATTTGGAGTTTCTCTGGATTGATTTCCTTAGGCTGTTGAAACTGTTATAGCAGAGCCAACTTTTTCAAAAGGGCATATTCAACATTATTCACCACAAGAATCTACAGTCTTCATGTGAAGCTGCCTTTTATTGAGTCAGACTATTGGTCCATCCAGCTCAGTATTGTCAGCACTGGCAGCAGCTCTCCAGGGTTTCACATAGGAATTTTTCTCTGCCCACCAGCTCCAGCCTAAAAGGGGTACTTCCCAGGCAACCTCCACCCTCTGGAGAGAAGAGGGTCCCTCGTAGTGAGCACCCTGGGAAGGCCCTCAGTGATAGGAACCAGGTGGTTCAGAGATTCAACTCGGGAGGGACTTTGGTGCAATGTGTATGACACATGATTGTAATAAAGGCCACGCAGCATATTTGTAGCACATTCTCTTTTTTTATTTATTTATATATTTATATTTTATTAATATATTAAAACATAAAAACAATACATATTTCATAAAGTTAAAGCAAGCACGAAGCAATACATCCTACTAGCATACTATTCACTATTTTCTGCATATAATATCCAACTAAGCCAAAATAACACCCACATTCTATTCATTAAATCCGCATATCATCACATCGTTGTTCTCTCTCTCTCTTAAAAAATCAATAAATGGTTTCCAGTTATTCTCGAAAAGGTTAACTGACTTTTCCTTAATTAAAATTGTAAGTTTATCCATTTCAGCATAGTCCAAAACTTTCAGCCACCAATCTTCCAGCGAAGGTATCTCCGAATTCTTCCAATATTGTGCATATAAAATTCTTGCCGCAGCTATCATATATAAAAACAAAGTTTGAAATTTTTCGCCTACATGATCATCCCACATACCCAACAAAAAGGTTTCCGGTTTCATTTGAACCTTAATCTTTAAAATCAACTCAATCTGTTTATGAATCTGAGTCCAATACTTCTTTGCTTGGGGGCATGTCCACCACATATGGTAAAAAGTTCCTTCTTGCTTTTTACATTTCCAACAGCTATTCGTCACCTTCTCATACATTTTTGCTAATTTGCTTGGGGTTATATACCATCTATACATCATTTTATACATATTTTCTTTAATATTAACATTTAACGTAAATTTCAGAAGTATAGCACATTCTCTTGGCCTGGGATGGAGCCCAACTTGCTGTACCCCATCCCCTTTGATGTTGAGCTTCCCCCATAGGAGGAGGCAGGAACCCCCAACATCTTTATTCTTGGAACTGTTTCCTAGAGTTTACCTTCAGTTTACTTCTGCATTTGGTTCCTTCAAATCCCTTCTTAAAACCCATCTTTTCCGTGAAGACTTTGACACAATGCCTAAGTCCATATCCCTTATGGTAATTAAACTTAAGTATGTGCACCTCAAACAATCACACATGCATCCTCTGTTTGCCCCTTTCTTCATTCTGCTTCCTTTCCCCTATGGTCTCCCCTGGCCAATATCTACGGTAGATTGGAAGCTCTCTGGGGCAGGGGACTATCTTCTGACTGTATGTAAAGCGCCATGTACACTGATGGTGGGTGCTATATGAATAATAAACAAACAACGAATGGAAGACACTGATCAAGATGAAGTGATGGTGGGAACATGAGAGGCATCACAGAAACTGTCTCATGTCCTCTCCCACACTCTGAGCAAAAGTCTGAAGAACCTCCAGAACATTGTCCACCATAGGCCTCCATAGCACTGAGATTCTTTGTGAATAAATGTCCACATACACCATTCTACACATTATTTTAAACTGTTCTTTAGGAAAAGGTCTTACTGCATCTTTTGTATTTGACCCAAGAGGACATCAATTCTGGAGGCTGCAAAACTTGATCAGTTCCATAGATTGATGACACTCGGAGATCAGAGCCGTGGCATATTGCTAGGGGAGGGAGGAGTCTTTCAGAGCAGTAGGACATGATCCACATATTCAACAAAGAGAGAATATCAGTCCCCGGGGGAATAAATCGCACATCTTTCATAAGCTGAAATTCAATTTTTAGAAGCTCTTGGCTTGTGAAGCAGTTAGTGATGGTTACCTGCAAATCATTCAGCAGTTCCCCTTTGGGGATATCAAATGATATAAAGGTAGAACAGACACTATTTTTAGAGCTCAATATCTTATTATCTTATTCAGCATCCTGGCTACTGAAACAAAGCTGAGATTAGAAAAGACTAAAGCACATTCGGTCATCTTCAGAGACGCTGGAGTGCAACAGTGTGTATCTTTCATGCTGCAGAATAATTTCCTAATAGCCTTTGTATGGCAATCACTAAAAGAAAGGGAAATGAGGCACACACTGAAGCCATTATTTCTAGGAAATATCTGATGACACACTCCCCTTTGAACGGGAAGCCATATCTCAAGCAGATCTCTGTTGCAAATGGGCCAGTAAAGCCACTAAACCACAGAATTCAGTTCTCGTTTTGGAAGCCTTGTTAGTGCATTCAGGCCTGAACAAAAGAACAAAATATTTTGAGGAAAGATTATCCTGCATTCAGAACAATCCAGGACAAGCTGAAACACAGCATCTAAGGGTGAGATCAGAATCTTGCCTTTGTCATTTGATAGCTGCAACATCAAGTGATGACTTCAAGACCAAGACAGCAAGACAGACACTGCAGATCAAATGCCACAGATGGAAATTTCATATTACCTTCTCTAGCCTCCGCTTTTCCTTGGAGGCCGTTCACCTGCTCAGTTGGAAGTCACTGAACGATGGGGTATGGACTGATCTCTGTGCAGGAGTGAATCAGTCTGATGAAACCAGCATGGGGTGTGACTTTGAGGTCATAATTTGGTCCAAATGAAGCCAGAAGAGTCCAGAACCTTGATCAGTGCTGGCACCAGATTCCTGGGAGTCCCGGGACAAAACCCTGTACTAGGGCCCTTTGTCCACCCACAGCTGGCACATTGGATACTGCCATTGGTGTTGAGGGCTCTGCCTGGCCAGATGAGGCTTCTCATTGCCCTGGGTAGGCACTTTATGACTGAACTATGGCCCATCCCTATTTCAAGCTGCAGTGGCATGTCCTGTGCCTGGGATAATAGGGAAGAGGCAGCCGGCTCTGTCCTGCATCTCAGCAACCTGCTTTCTGGACCTTGCAATGCCAAGAAGGCAGCTAGCTAGTCCCTTATGAGTTGCTGTAGATGGCAGCCAAGCCAGCAGAGTGGTTCACATAGTGGTTCACCCCAGCACAGTGTCTTTTCTGGAGGCTGTTTGCTGGTGTTCTTCTGCATCTTTTTTAGATTGTGAGCCCTTTTGGGGACAGGGAGCCATTTAATCATTTTCTTTTGTCTGTAAAACGCTTTGTGAACTTTTTGTTAAAAAGCGGTATATAAATACTGTTGTTAATAATAATAATAATAATAATAATAATAATAATAATAATAATAATAATAATAATATTGCATAGGCCAGCTCTGTTGCCTCCTTTACTTTCAGCCTTTGTGGGCCCAACCACTTAGGAGACAAGTCCAGAAAAAGTAGGAGGGGGATTATCCAACCAAATCTCTGCTGCTCTCCTAGTAATAGAAAAGCCCTTTGGCAACATAACGTTCCCTCACTTTTCTATAAGACTGTATTCAAAGCCCACCACTGACGTCACTATGAGGGTGTGGCCTGCACCGAGTGATGCACATTTGAGGGGTGACATGGCGGAGAAGCTCGCCACAGCACCCCACCACACCGCCCAGTCTCGGCCACTTTCTGCCACTCCAACTCAACCTGATCAAGCTGAGCAGTCCGAGTTGCAGCAGCTCCAGATGCAAGAGAGTGGCACCAGGATACAGGTATCTTGTTGTCTTGTGTGCTCCCTGAGGCATCTGGTGGGGCCACTGTGAGATACTGGAAGCTGGACTAGATGGGCCTGCCAGTCAATAGCATGCAGCGCCACTGATGAAACAACATAAAGTGTTGTAGCATGGTAAAAACAGACGTCTTAAGTGCCATAAAACTCTCTGTGGCTGTTGCTGCAACAGGCTAAGATGGCTTCCCCTCTTGAAGTAATTTCATCGTGTGTTTGGTGTAGAATAATTACCGCCTCTCTTGCTGTATCTTATGCTCCTGCATGGCCACTTAGTTATGCTTCTGACTTTAGACGAATTGGTTTTGTTTTTAATTCTTGTTTAATTTTATGTATAACTGTTCATTGTAAATGGTAATTATTGTAAACTGCTGGGGGGTGGCTTTTCTAATAAAAAGCCAGGATATGTAAGAATGCCTAGAAATAAATTCATAACAATTAATGTGGTCATTCCTACTGCTGTTGTTCTAGATTAAGAACACATGCAAGGAAGTGTGAGAGTTACTGGACCTCATCCTATCAGATCTGTCTCACAGCCGGAAAAAGGGATGGACGCACCTTATCATGCCATTGCTCCAAATAACAGCCATGTTACCAGGCATGCTTTTAAAACACGAATTAACATGCACATGCCACATACAGGGAAAACTACCTCATGTGCTGGGATCCAGTGTAGGGTTCAATGACATAGCTCAATGGTTCCATGAGGAATGAAGATATAGGTGAGAGTGAAAGGTGCAATAAACCAACTTTTATTGTGGGGATAACTTAACAATAATAGGGAAAAGGAATCAAAATAACACAATTAAAATAAACACACACACCACAAGCATTCACACAAAGGAGGAAATAATAGAAGCACTAAGGGCCCAATCTTATGAGCATGGTGCACCACCAGAACTCCCCGCCCCGTTACAACCTCCTGCCACCCCTTCCCACCTCTCTTCCTGACTTAATGTCGTTGGCGATCGGCAGGTAATGCGTTGTCATTTGCTGGCGCTGACAGTGGCATGCTAAGTAGCGCACTGTTGCAGCAGTTTTTGTGACTCGTGCTGACTGCTTTACGACAGTCAGCGCAGGGGAAGGAATGAGGATGCACGGTGAGTATTGGATTGGGCCCTTAGTCAGCAATGTCAGTGGTGTATAGTCACATTTCGAGCATTTCCACAATGTACTTGAGTGAGCAAGGATTCTCTGCATTTGTGTATATAAAAGACAAGTTCTGGAACAGTCTGCACGTGAAGTCTGACCTGAGGCTAAAACTGAGCCAGACTCAGCCTGACATAAAAAAAACTGGCGTCCATGATGCAGGCGCATCACTAATGGCGACGCCCAAACTCCCCCCCCCAAAAAAATTCTGCGCTGCCAAAGGCGGCGCAAAAGTTAAACTTCATTGCAGCTAGCTCCGGGGACATCTTCCACGGCCGGCTGTCCTGGGCCTTCTGACGAGGCCCAATGCGGCGATATGTAATTTATAACGTTTTTCGCGCATGTGCAGACCTTTCTGAGGGCAAAGGGCTGCCTTTTTTCCCTCAGAAACGTTCTGCGCATGCACGTTATAATTACGTATCGCTGCATTGGGCCTTCGTCGGAAGGCCCTGGAGCGTTGGCCAGGGAGGTCGCTCCGAGGCCTTCTCCCGGCCTCGGAGCCTCCGGAGGGCGACGCGCGCAGTGGAGGTGACGCGCGTGGGTGCGCGCGTCACCCTTCTGCGAGCATAACCCCCTGGCGGTCTGCCCCAGCCGCCACGCTCCAGCAACGTCCGTGCCATGATGCAGGCTCAACCTTCTCATTAAAGTGTAGATATATATATATGTACGTAAGTATATATATTTACTGCATGAATAAAGCCATTCAAAATTAATTTACATAAAAGTAAGTTACATAAATTAATTAGCTACTTAATTATGTTAATTTGCAAGGGATACTTCAGAAAATGGGACTGTGACAGGGGGTACATTTGGCCAAGAAGGTTGAGAACCCCTGGTCAAATTTATAATTAGACCATAAAAACATAATAAATTTAACACTATAAAGTGTGTGCACATTTTCTCAGATGCCCTGTATATGTATGTGTGCGCGTACACACACACACACACACACACACACACACACACACACACACACACACAAATAAAATGCAAACTCCTCAATGATTGTTTCTATTTTGCTTTATTTTCACAGCTTTCAATCTATATTTTGCCCCTTGTGGAAGAACATAGACTCTATGCATATGTATGTACAAAAGCCATGCATAAGTCACAGTGACACCACTACAACAGGAAGCAGAAAACATTAAAACCCCAGGTATGCCTGGAAATTGCTGCAGCTGATACATTTTTATGGGGAAAACAAGTTAAATCAGGAATACAGAGAGCTGTACATGGATACCCTGTTTTGGCTTAATAAAGATATCTGTGGGAACAGAAAAAAACAAAACATAACACAACCACTCAGCTATCAGTTCCTGCCACATCTATCTTCTCAAAACGACATCCCTATTATAAATATTCCCCAGGAACCATCTCGGAAAACCTAATAAACATTGAATCACTTCATCAGTGACCTTATTTGTGCTCACGTATTCTCTCGGCTAGTATCCTCTAGGACAAACACAAAGTTGCAATTTTGAGATAAGCAACTTGGGTGAAATGTGTTACCTTCCTCCCCGATTTACACCGAGCTGTGCTTACATAAAACAAGCACCGGGAGACCTCATTTAGCCTGCCATTTCTGTGCATCTTGTTTTCTCATTGCTCAGCTTGTAGCCATCATGGGCTCTTAAGACCTCAAGATAGAGCACAATTATTCATTGGGGCTTTAGTTAAGAAATACAGCAGTAGGGGTTTTGTTGGGGACCGCTGCTTTTCAAATCTAGCCTTTATCCTTCAGCCTGCTAGCAGTTTTATCTAGTTGGGAATGTCATTCCTGTACAGGCTTTTCTTTTTATCCTTTCCTATATTTCAGACTTGTTCCTGCTTCTTCAGAGCTGACATTGACAGCCCTTTTGTGTTTTCCTCAGGTGCCTCAGAGGCTTAATGGTCCAATACTGTAGCTGAACCTTTAGAAATTTCTTCCATGCCACTGAAATGTCTGCTATAGCAAGGCCACGGAGCTGTCGCTGTGACGCCTGAAAGGCTCCTGTGGTGCCTTTGTCTCTCGAAGCGGCTGAGTGAGTAAATGGCCTTTAAAAAGACCCATTGCATTGCCGGGAAGAATGCCTTGCTTGGGGTGGGGTGGAGTGATGAATAGAGGGGATGTGGAGAAGTTTGTTCGTTCTTCTTGATATCGGAGGCTGGGAGTTCACACTTCAAATTATCAATTATTTGTGAGTTACTCAGTGTTAAATATTAAAGTGCCTCATATGAGCATGCAGTTTAAATGCAATTAGTGACTGGATGTCGAATTTCAATTAAGGCCTAAATAAGTGTTCACATTTAATAACAGAATACAAGCTTCAGAGATGACCATAATGAAATCACACACTAAAAAATCAAATACACAAATCACATACACAGAGGAGACCACAAATACACACACACACACACACACACACACACACACACACACACACACACACACACACACAGAGATGACCATACTGAAATCATACACCACAGATGACCATAATGAAATCACACACACTCACACACACACACACACACAAATCAATTACAAAAAAATCACACACAAAACAAATCCATTTTCAGTTTTGTTTTGTTTTTTTTAACCAAGGCACTGATACAAATAACTTGCTCAAAATGAAGGCTGGTTTGGAGATCAGCATCTTGCCGGGCAAACTCCGTCATTTAACGATGGAGTTTGCCTGGCAAGATGCTGAGCCACATTGGTATGTTTCCTGTTGATAGATTGCAATTAAGGTAATAATGGGATAGGATACACAGATTCATGGAAGACCAGTCTGTCAATGACTACTAGTCCTTATGGCTGCACGCTCTCTCTCTAGGTCAAATACCAGCTGCAGGAGAACAATGGTGGGAAAGGGCTGCTTCCTTCACTGTCTGCTTGTGGGCTTCCCCAAGGCAGCTAGTTGTTCACTGTGGAGAACAGAATGCTGGGTTAGATCAATCTTTGGTTTGATCTAGCAGAGCCCTTCTTATGTTCTTTTGGATGTACAAAACAACCCAGTATTTGCCCATTTCTGGAAAGCAGCCAGTGATGGAGTGGAGCATAACTCCACTGGCGTCACGGCAGGGGGGGCGGAGCTCTAAGTTCCGCCGCGATCCGACCCTCCGTTACACGGGTGAACGAAGCAGCCCTGCCCCCTCGCCTTCGGAACCATTCAAGGCGGTGAAAACAACGCACAGGAGACTCCCTGCGCGTTGCTTTCGCTGCCCTGAAAGGCTCCAAAGGCGAGGCGGCGGGGCCGCTTCGTTCACCCGTGTAACGGAGGGTCGGATCGCGGCGGAACTTAGAGCTCCGCCCCCCCTGCAGTGACGCCAGTGCATAACTCTGATGGGAGGATATTGTAGTGGTGAAATCAACTAATTCCGCCCAGCACCTACTGGAAATCCATCAGCCGCAGAGTTGGTGTAGCTCTGAGGAGTCCCATGGGGGTGGGGACTATGCCGGAATGCTTTGGTAAGGGGCTGGGATGCTCCGGTAAGTATTCCCCTTCCACCCGTCTTGACTGGCCTCTCCACCAGGACAGCATATTGGATGCAACAGACATTGCACTGAGGGCCCTGCATCCAACACTCTGTTCCCGCATCGGATTGGTCCATTAGCTACATCAGCTCTCGGTATATACAACACAGTACTGTATTGTTGTGATTTAAAAACACTCAAAACAGGAAAAGAAAAAGTGAGAGTGGAGAAAAAGCAGCTACGTACTTCATTGCAGGGAGGATTAGTTTTGCGACATTTTGAATTACTCCCTGTAACTTCACCTCTGACAGTGGTTGGATCTGGTGCAATTTGCAGGTGGATGCCATGAAAAGCTTCACCCTGCTGATTTCTGCTTATCACTCTCTAATTAAAAGCATAGAGACAGAGTAGTGTGGGGTGTGTGTCTTTCTGTCAAACTGGCAACTGTACAGCCTTGGCAAAGGTTTTGGCCTACATGATGGAGATGGGATACCCCAACACCTCTGTAGAGTCATGCTGGGTTGAACTCACATGTTTTTTTAACAGAATTTCCCCCAGTGACTACCAGACAACCAATGGAAGGTAGACACACATATTCATTTTATAAATTCACCCTCTATCCTATCAGTAACAGAAGTTGATAAAGAGGTAGTGGTTAGAATATCAAACCAGAAACAGGGCAACTTGGTTGCAAATTCCCACCCAGTCACAAGACTCCCTGGTTGACCAGAAGCCAGTCGTGATTCCTTAGCCTAACCTACCTCACAAAGTTGTTGTGAGGATAAATGATCAGAAACAGCTGGTTAAGGGTGGGTGGATTGAGAAACAGCACCGTGCATTAGAATAGGAGGAGAATTTGGTCCAAAGTATTAAATGCCATATTTGGGGTGAGATTTATAAGTTAGTGGTTTCACCCAGGGGTTTATCTGTGTGCAGCGCTTCTCTTGGGGGTTTGTCCTCTGCAGACCATAAAAAGGTAAAGGTGACCCCTGACAATTAAGTCCAGTCGTGTCCGACTCTAGGGTGTGGTGCTCATCCCCATTTCAAAGCTGAAGAGCCAGCGTTGTCCGAAGACGCCTCCGTGGTCATGTGGCCGGCATGAATTTCCTTGCCGCAGCGCGTAGCATGTGGCTGGAACACGGAGCGCTGTTTACCTTCCCGCAAGCGGTACCTATTTATCTACTCACATTAACATGCTTTGGAACTGCTAGGTTGGCAGGAGCTGGCCAAGCAACGAGAGATCACCCCATCACAGATTCGAACTGCTGACCTTTCGATCGACAGTTCATGGTTCAGACCATAGCAGCCAACAATATCGATATACCGTATTGGTCTGAGTCTAAGACTCACTTTTTTCTCCTAATTTAAGTTTTTTAACTAGGGGTGCGTCTTATAATCAGGCTGTTGCAATTTAATGCCAGTGATTTAATTAAATTTTTTTAATAGCACCAAACTTTTAGGGTTCGTCTTATAATCAGGTGCATCTTATACTCGGGACAATACGGTAATTTAACATTGCCAGTTCTCAGGATGGCCTTTACAGACCTAAGATTTCAAACTATGCCTATGGCATATTTGGAGGGGAGATATAGGAGGTGCCAACTTTACTCCATCAGTGTACAGGCAAAGTGGAGGACATTGTACATTATATATTATAGCATTCTCCGCACAATAATCCCAGACAGAGATTCTTGGGGTGGGTGTTCTTTCTTCCTTTAAGACTTGACTGGCCAGAAGAATCACATATAGTCTGCTTGTTGATAATAGTAAATTTATCACACATCAGGTGGCATTATTCACTGTAACCGCAAGAAAGCGGCATCAAAAATATTTGGACAATACCGAAGGGAGGGAATACTGCAGGGGAGAGGCATCATTTGTTTTAACACACACACACACACACACACACACACACACACACACACACACACACACATCTGATATTTTATGGATATAAGTCTGTGTTTTGGTTTTATGGTTGTCACTTTGTATGGGTGTAATTTTGTTCCTTGGCTTTATGAGTGTAACTTTGTAATTACACTCATATGCCTATGTGTTGTACATGAAGAATGTTTTATATACAATCAGGGTGGGGAAGCCAGGAACTCCTTGGAGGACGGGAGTTAATCTAACATTTAAGAAGTCATCCATACAAGTGCTGCTTGCTTGAGCTTGACATGGGAAGCGAGGTCGTGTGATCTCTTGTTTCAGCTAAGTCGGTGAGGAACCCCAGATAAGATTTCCCAGAGTTTTCCCAGAGTCTGTATTCCCACAGAATACAGTTTGAAAATCACATTCCTATTTATCCATGTGGATGAGAGTTGATTACATGAATCTTGCAACGCAATCCTATCCAACTTACACCACTGGTGTAACCAGCGGTGCAGCGAGAACGGGAAGCTCCAGAACGGAAAGGGGATTCAAATCCCCTCCAAAGGGGGACTGAAAGGGAATTTGAATCCCCTTTTAGTTCTGGAGCCTCCCGTTCTTGCTGCACCGCTGGTTACACCAGTGGTGTAAGTTGGATAGGATTGTGCTGTAAAACAGCTGCCTGCCTATACTATGTTCAGGAGGAGGTAACAGTGCCATACACAGGTAGTTCCCAAGTTAAATATGTCCAACTTACAATCAGTTCTGACTTCCAGGCAAACCTCCAGAACAGAGCCTGGATATAAGTCAGGGACTACCTGTACTGTGTAAGACCAATGGTCCATCTAGTTTAGTACTGTCAACACGGACTGGCAGTATCTCTCTAGATTTCAGACAGGAATTTTTCCCCGCCCTACCTGGTGCTACCAGTGATTGAACTTGGGATCTTCTGCAGACAAAGCTGTTGCTCTAAAGGTAAAGGTATCCCCTGACAATTAAGTCCAGTCATGTCTGACTCTAGGGTGTGGTGCTCATCTCCATTTCAAAGCCGAAGAGCCAGCGTTGTCCGAAGATGCCTCCGTGGTCATGTGGCCGGCATGACTCTCCTTGCTGCAACGCGTAGCATGCGGCTGGAACACGGAGCGCTGTTTACCTTCCCGCAAGCGGTACCTATTTATCTACTCGCACTGACATGCTTTGGAACTGCTAGGTTGGCAGGAGCTGGCCAAGCAACGAGCGCTCACCCCATCGCGGGAATCGAACTGCCGACCTTTCGATCGACAGCTTATGGTTCAGCGGTTTAACCCGCTGCGCCACCCGCTGGCCAGTGATTGAACTTGTGATCTTCTGCAGACAAAGCTGTTGCTCTACTACTGAGCTAAAACTAACAAGCTGCTGGTTCCATATTTGTGACCAGCCCCTATCCAAATGGTTGCCTCGTTTAAATATAACTCCAAGGGCTGGCCTATCAAAGAGGCCTACTGAAGTGGTTGCCTCAGGCAGCAGTTTGGTGAGGGATGCCCATCTCTATCCATCTACTTGCCACCACTGCTCCGCCTTCTCCTTCCACAACCTGGATTGGAAAAGGAAGAGGGGGACAGAGAGGAAGAGGAAGTGTGGAGGGAAGGAGAGTACTGACCTAGAACATTGGAGAATGGGAGGAGCAGAGGCTGACACGGCATCATTTGGCATGCTGCCTCAGGCATCAGGAGATCTTGGGCCGGCCCTGGTTACCCCAGCCTTGCAGGTAAGGGGTGGCAACAGTGGTTTGTCAGGCCCTTGCTGGGGGTCAACACCCATCAGAGGGCCCACTAAGCTGGGTCAGCCCCTGCACCTCAGAACGAGTAGCACCCAACATGCCATCGGGGCAGTCACGACAGGGCTCCTAGCAACCTGATGCCAATGTTACCTATAGAGTCTCTTATAAGTGGTGGAAGGGTCCCTCAAATCTTGAGAATTCTGAAAAACTGATTAAAAAAAAACAATCATAAGATATCCTTCATTTGACACCCAGCCTTCTGCCCCCTGGAAGCCTGTTTGGACCCTCCCCTGCCAATTTGCAGAAAGGCAGTAAAAACGGTCTTGTTTCCTTAGGCCTTTGATTGGATACCTGGTCCCCTGATGGATTGTTTTGTTGATGCCATCATGCTCAACTGTAATCTCTCACTACCCATGGCAGAGACAGCTCCCAATGAAGGGGTGGGCAGGAGGTGTCATGGGGGGGCAGGGGAGGCTTTTGCCTCAGGGGCCCCAGCAAACTGGTGTTGGCCCTGGTTGCTGCAATATCCTCTTTGTTTGCTGCTCTTTTTAGTCTTATTCTTTTTGTTGCTTTAATTGAGTTTTATTGTATTTTTATATTGACGCAATCGACTTGGGGGCCTTTGTTGACTCTAAGATGAGATACAAACATTAAGATAAGATCAATCATCCCATTTCCATTGGTATTCAGGAAACACTTGAAACTGTGAGGGAAGCGTCTGTTAAAGACCTAGAAAATACATGCAGTGCAGTAGTTCATACGGAATATGCCTCCAATTTGCTTCATCTGCATATACCTGACAGCATTTGACACACTGCCTCTGGTGCCCAAACTGTGTCAGGTTTCTGTTTCCCATTTACTGAGCTGCAAAAAATGCTTCTTTTCTGAAGAGAATTCTTCCTGTGATTGAGACTCTTGTGCATTCTCTTTAGTTTAAAAAGAGAGGGTTATAAGATTTTCTAAAAAGTTTCCTTTAAAAACTTAGGTTCCTTTAAAAACACTGAGCTATTCTGCTAATTCAGCTCGAGAAGCTTCCGCAATGAGGAATGAAATAGCTGCCAAGCAATTCTTTTGGCTTTTCTTGCATCTGAAGGATTTCCCATACAATGCCATAGTCAGCAGAGCCATACCGTATTATCTTCAGGATTTAACCCCAAGATTCCAGAAGTTACTAGCGCTCAGAGCCTTGGGATTTCCGTGCCCAAATCTTCAGCGAAGTATTTTAGTGGATGAGAAGTCAGTGCATGCAAGGCAAGGCTTGAAAGCTCGGGACTTTAGAGTTGGTAAGAAGAACATAATCGCTTATTTATTGGGTGTGTAATTCTGAACAAGACAAATGGCAAGTTAAATTAGCTATTAGAGCACTCTGCTCAATATTCTGCTCATGCTCCTTTAAACAATCAATTGATATTTAATGAGTCAACACCACAAAATCAAGCAATTATAACCAGTGGAGCCAAGATTCACTCCTTTTCTCCTTTTTACAATACGCTGCTTGCATGGTGTCTTACACTACAAATATAAAACTCTAACTCCAGAGTGACATCCACATCCATCCACATGTGCTCTTTTTTTTTCCAAACCAAGTCAAGATTCTATGACATTCGTCTTCTTTTAAAAAGGCAGGTGGAGATATTGTTCCATATGGGAGGAATAAAGTGAGGTTTCAATAAGGAATCAAGTGTGGTTATCATTGTTCAATGAAGCATGTTCTTAGGACCACCCTAGATGTGACATGGAAGGATGCCGATGGCTGGCCAGGCGTAAAGAAGGACCACACGCTGGGAAGAGTGTACGCCATCCACCCAAACAACACCGAGTGATATCATCTCTGCCTGCTGCTACATGAGGTTCAAGGCCCAACATCCTTTTCAGAGATGAAGACTCTGGTGTCCTCTCCATCCCACATTCCAGTCTACATGCAAGGCATTCGGTTTGCTGGACGATGACAAGCACTGGGACACTAGCTTGGAGGAAGGTGCTCAGTGTGATTCTCCCTTCAAGCTGCAGGAGCTCTTCACAGTGATGTTGGCGTTCTGTCAACTCTCCGATCCTCTGAGTCTTTGGGAGAAGTACAAAGACAGTCACATCACGTGGCAGGTGGAGAGGGAGTTGCAACGCAGTGCGCAGCAGGTGATGGACGAGGTGTACAACAGATTGAGGATGCAGTGTTGGCTTTGGGAGGACAGGGCTTCCCACAGTATGGCCTGCCTCAGCCAACAAGGTCTGGAGGAGTCTTGGGGAACAGGGACTATCTGAGGGTGACCAGCTACGACACATATGCCTTGGCACAGGTGGTGTAGAATAATGAGGGTTCACTGACGGATGAGCAGCTCGCTGTCTATCGGCAGGTCTTTAGCAGCAAGTCAGGTACTGGGCAGATATTTTTCCTGGATGCTCCTGGTGGTACTGGGAAGACCTTCTTCATCAACTTGCTCCTGGCGAAGGTCAGGAGTGCTTGTGGCATCGCCTTGGCTGTCACATCCTCTGGCATCGCTGCTACACTGTTGGAGGGAGGCAAGATGGCCCATGCTGCCTTCAAACTGCTCCTCAACATCATCCATGCAGACACACCCCTGTGCAACATCTCAAAACAAGGCAACATGGCCCAAGTGCTGCGGGACTGTAAGCTCATTGTTTGGGATGAGAGCACCATGGCGCACAAGAGGCTTTTTGAGGCACTGAGGATAACGCTCAAAGACATCAGGGGCAACGATGGAGTGATGGGGGGAGTCACCATGCTGCTGGCTGTGTGTACAGTATTTTTTTTTTGTTACTATTGTTTTTATTGTCAAGTTGAGACTATTGTGCTCTACTGCGAGTTGCCTTGACTGTCACTTATGGGGCAGAAAGGTAAGATAAGAATTTAATATAAAATAGAAATGTGCAAACACCTGTTGTAGTGGCTACAGCCTGGGGGGGTCTGTATATCATATGGGCACAGTGTACTCCCATACTCTTCTTAAGAACCAGTGCAGGAATCCATCTGGAGCAGGGCCTTCTCAGTGGTGGCATCAACCTTGTAGAACACCCTCTCTACAGAGGTCCGGTTTGACCCCTATCTTGCACTCCTTCAGGATATATATTAAAACCTGGCTTTTCCATTCTGTTTTTGGAGAAGGGATGGTGATGTTTGATGGGTGATATTGTTGCATTTTTCAGTTGTGATTTTTTTTGGGGGGGGAAGGGGGTAGCTGTATTTTCATTACTTTACATTGCTTTGTTTTTGAGGTTTTGGTTGTTGCTGTTGTTTTTATTTCTGATTGTGAGCTGTCCTGGATTGCCATAGGCAAGAAATGTGAAGCATAAATGTTTTAAAATACATACAAATAAATAAACAAATGCATCCAAATAGTCATGTGAAGAGATTCTCAGTTTGCTCGGGTTTGAGAGCCCTTTTTCTAATCTTGTCATGCCATCCTGAGCTTCAGCCTTTAAATGGTTATCCCTGCATAGAGATTAATATATGCTGCTTGGGAATAAACTGCTTGCTCTTCATGGCTCTTTCCGTTTATGATCTCCATTGGCTCACAGCTTGTAGCTGGAGCTCCAACATGGGTTAACAGCATGGGCTCTATTATGAGACTCCTGGCAGTGAGCAGGTGAAAGAAAAAACTTCAAAACCTTGTCTTTTCTGTTGGCAAACCCCCCTAAAGGAATTCAGAAGAAATGGTGCTATATGTCTGACATAGTTACACTCAGCCAGCAGTCTCGGGTATCAGCAAGTAGCACTGCAGTCGCTCAGTAATTGTGTGCTACATGGCTAGGAGGCAAGACAGTGGGGCGCTGCAGTGGATGAATTGTCAAACAAAAGGGCTAGCTGCAAGTCAACAGGAGGCAGGATTGCGTCTGGATCATTCCACCTGCTTAGTATGCATGGGCTGCTGATGCAACATAGTAAACAAACCTGCTGTCTATATCAAGATAATCACCTGTGTGGAATGTACTCTGTGAGAGATGTAGATTTTAATGAGAATTTGCAACGTCCTGCATCATTCAATGCATCACACAGCGAGGGCTTCATCGCCTAATGCCCATCAAATATTGAACCTCTACATGGAAACTTTCATTGGTCAGATACAGCTATATTTGGATGGCCTTTGCTTGTTGCTCCAGTTATTTATTCATTTATCGGAAGATCTTTTTTGGGTTTCTTGAAATTGTTTTCGTTTGGGGGAAAAATTGACTATGGGGAGCCATGGCTGGGGTTTATAAAATTATGCATGATGTGGAGAAAATGAATAGAGAGAAGTTTTTCTCCCTCTCCCATATGTGCATCATCCAATGAAACTCAGAAATTTAGGGCAGATAAAAGGAAATACTGAATCACATAGCGCATAATTAACCTATGGAATCCACTACCTTAGATGGCTTTGGAAAAGGAGTGAACGAATTCATAGAGGACAATGGCTACTACAGCGCAATCCTAACAAAGTATCCGGCAGGCAGCCTAGGGCTGCCCACCGGATCCTAACCCCATTCTGGACTGCTCTGGAGTGGCCTGGAGGTCTACTTGGGGGAGCCTAGCGCTGGCGGCCCTTACTCTAGAGTTGTTGCGAACGTGCTTTACGGCACATTCACGGCGGCTTTGAGTGGCGGAGCGCTCGTTCCGTCGACTGAACTCTTCGTTGGAATGCGCTGCTAGTCATGATGATATATGCAAGGGTGGCGTGACCCAGAATGCCACCTGATGCACCTTGGGTCCGCCACCTCCACACAATAAAAAGAAGCAGCCACCTACCATGCTCCTCACATGGCTTCTTCAATTGTGGAATAAAGGAGCTCCTTCACTTGCACGGTCCCTGTAAATCAAACTGGAAGTCCTGGACTTCTGCTTTTGAAGAAACCATGCCAGCAGAGGTGGCAGACTGGGGGGGGGAGTGCACCCCAGATCTGCCACCCTCTCACCCCCCCTGCAATCTGCCACTGATGCAACCTGCTTCACTTCCCCTAATGAACGGTCTGCCCCAGGCTATATATTCGGAAGAAGTACGCCTCTGAATAACAGTTGCAGGGCAGCAATGTAGGAGAGATATATGCCTTCATGCCCTGTCTGTGGGTTTCCCAGAGGTCACTGTGGAAACCAGGATGCTGAACACAATGGGTATCAGGCTCTTTTTATGCTCTTAACCCCACCTTTCCCAAAAGGAAATACTCAAGACGACCCTCATAACTAAAACCAATTATTGCATGGAAACAAATAAACAGTCTAAAACTCAATAGCAAAAAACCAAGAAAGCAGCAATAAAAACAAAATTAACCAAAGAGCAGTGAGTGGATGAAAAACAGAAGAGTCAATCGACAAACGAAAATCAATTCCTGAGCAGCAGATCAACCCACTAATGCTACTCAAGGCACAGTGACCCTCTGGTGCTCAGTCTCTCTCCCGACAGGAGGGCTGTTGCTATATTTGGCAAGCAAATAATAGGGAAAGAAATATCCACTGAAGATTTCTGAGAGCCTCTGCCTGATGATCAATTCTGATATGGCCCCTCTGGAGTGCTTTGCTGTTCAAAGGAGAATGCGTGGCTGCTTGAGCAGAGGAAACGCTGCGGTAATGAAGATGCCAGGGGAAGAAGAAGGTGAGGCTTGAGTGACAGTGCAGCAATTACGGCAAAGAGACCTGTGACACCTTAAAGACTAACATAACCTTCCATGGACTGGAGCTAGAGCCCTCTTTGGCAGATGAGACAATAAGGAGGGCTCTGCTGGATCAGGCCAAACGCTCATCATATCCAGCATCCTGTTTCCCACAGTAGCCAAACAGATGCTTCTGGGAAGCCCACAAACAAGAGATGAAGGCAACCCGTTCTCCCACTGCTGCTGGTATTCAAGGGCGTACTGCCTCTGAAGCTGGATGCCGTATATAGCAGGGCATTTCAACCTTTTTTTGCAAGTGCCACCAGAGATGGCAGCCATGCACAGAAGTGGCTGTGTTGCCCCACAGTTGGGGTTTTGCTCTGCACCCTCCTTCCACAGTCAAGGCCAAGCAGCTGCGTAGTCACATCATACTCTCTGGTGCAGCACTGCCTCAACGGTCTTCATTTCCAGTGGGATCACTCCAGGCACGGCAGTGCTGCATGGTCACCCCGGCAGTGGGGCCAAGAATCAGGGGCCATGCTGTGGAGTACCACTGGTTGAAAAGCACTGGCATATAGCCATCATGACTAGTATCCACTGAGAGGCTTGTCCATGAACTTGTCCTTAAAGCTACATGTTGACTGTCATCTCTTTCATAACATCTACATAGGGGCAGGAGGGAATTAGTGTGTAGACATTATCACCCCTAATGCTGAGAAGAAAATTCATGTGTGTCTTTTGTATGGGTCAATTGCTGCTACTTGCCATCTCTGCACATGTATTCCAGAAGGGAAGAGTCCACACATTACAGGGTTCTCTGTGAAAATATATTCATTTAACTTTGTATGTTCAAAAGAGCAACAAATGCCATCAACCGACCCTGTAACAGTCCATGTTTATTTTACTTTTGCTCTGAACAATTTCCAGGATTGTGCTGAAAGACACTTAGAAGCCATTTCCCAATAATGCAATCCCACACAGGTACATGTGTGCAAATGCAGCCATTATGTACGTGGGTCTTTTTCCCACCAGGTTGCCATTTTCACTTCTGGTGGGATGCTGACTGGGTGAGAAAGACCCATGTGATGGCCCTAACCCTGTGTTTGTGATATTTACACATACATCACAGTTGTGTAGGATAGCAACATGAGAAACAGCTCCCATGTGGTTTGGTGTGACTGGAGGGCGCCTACATGACCACATCGGCCCTACTTGCAGTTTATGGTGACATAAGAACATAAGAAGAGCCTTGATGGATCAGGCCAAAGGCCCATCTAGTCCAGCTTCCTGTATCACACAGTGGCCCCACCAGATGCCTCAGGGAGCACACAGCCAACAAGATAACCTGTTTCCTGCTGCCACTCCCCTGCACCAGGCACAGAGAAAACCTACTTCTAAAACCAGGAGGTTGCTTATGGCTTGTACCCTGTGATGGTCTTTTCCTCCATGAATCTATCCAAACCCCTTTTAAAGGTATCTAGGCCAGGTGCCATCACCACATCCCGTGGCAAGGAGTTCCACAGATGAATAACATGCTGGGTAAAGAAATATTTTCTTTTTTCCATTATAACTCTCCCTCCACTCAATTTTAGTGCATGTCCCCTGGTTGTTCGAGAGGGAGAAGAATTTCCCTCTGTCCACTCTCTCCATCCCATGCATAATTTTATACGTCTCAATCATGTCCCCCCTCAGGCGCCCTTTTTCCAGACTGAAAAGCCCCAAATGCTGTAGCCTTTCCTCATAAGGGTGCTCCAGCCCACAAATCAGTTTGGTCGCTCTTTTCTGCACCTTTTCCAATTCAACTATATCCTTTATATATAGCAGGTTCTGCTTTTCCTTCTCTATAACACTATAGTGTTCTAACTCTCCCTCCACTCAATTTTAGTGCATGTCCCCTAGTTCTGGTGTTGTGCAACAGGGAGAAGAATTTCCCTCTATCCACTCTCTCCATCCCATGCATAATTTTATAAGTCTCAATCATGTCCCCCCTCAGGTGCCTTTTTTCTAGGCTGAAAAGCCCCAAACGCTTTTCAGCCTTTCCTCATAAGGGAGGTGCTCCAGCCCACGAATCATTCTGGTCGCTCTTTTCTGCACCTTTTCCAATTCAACTATATCCTTTTTGAGGTGTGGTGACCAGAACTGGACACAATACTCCAGATGCGGCCTTACTATTGATTTCTACAAGGGCATAATGATATTGGCCGTTTTATTCTCAATCCCTTTTTAAATGATCCCGAGCATTGAATTGGCCTTCTTCACAGCTGCCGCACACTGGGTCGACACTTTCATCGACCTGTCCACCAGCACCCCAAGATCTCTCTCTTGATCCGTCACAGACAGCTTGTCACAGACAACTCAGAACCCATTAGCATGTATGTGAAGTTTTGATTTCTTGCCCCAATGTGCATCACTTTGCACTTATTTACATTGAAGCGCATCTGCCATTTTGCTAGCCATTCTCCCAGCTTGGAGAGATCCTTCTAGAGCTCTTCACAATCCCTGCTGGTCTTCACCACCCGGAAAAGTTTAGTGTCATCCGCAAACTTGGCCACCTCACTGCTTATCCCCAATTCCAGGTCATTTATGAACAAGTTGAAAAGCACCGGTCCCAAGACCGATCCTTGGGGCACACCGCTTTTTACCTCTCGCCATTGTGAAAATTGCCCATTGACTTCCACTCGCTGTTTCCTGGTCTTCAACCAGTTCCTAATCCACGAGAGGACCTGCCCCCTTATTCCCTGACTGTGGAGTTTTCTCACGAGCCTTTCATGAGGGACCGTGTCAAATGCCTTCTGAAAATCCAGATATATAATATCCATGGGTTCGCTCGCATCCACATGCCAGTTGACCTTTTCAAAAAATTCTAAAAGGTTTGTGAGGCAAGACTTCCCCTGGAAGAAGCCATGCTGACTCTCCCTCAGCAAAGCCTGTTCTTCTATGTGTTTTAAGATTTTATCCTTAATGAGACTTTCCACCATCTTCCCTGGAACAGATGTTAGGCTGACCGGCCTATAGTTTCCCGGATCCCCCCTCCTTCCTTTTTTAAAGATTGGTATGACATTAGCTATCCTCCAATCCTCTGGCACAGTGGCCGTTTTAAGGGACAAGTTGCATGTTTTGGTCAAGAGGTCAGCAACTTCATTCTTGAGTTCCTTCAAAACTCTTGGGTGAATGCCATCTGGGCCCAGTGATTTATTGATCTTTAATTTGTTAATTAAGTCTGAAACATCTTCTCTTTTAACCTCTATTTGACTTAATTCTTTAGTCAGGGGAGGCCGCTGAGGCAGCGGTATTTGTCCGAGGTCTTCTGCCATGAAGACAGATGCAAAGAATTCGTTTAATTTCTCTGCAGTCTCCAAGTCCCCTTTTATCGCCCCTTTCTCTCCCTCACCGTCCAGCGGACCAACCGTTTCCCTGGCAGGTTTCCTGCTTCTAACATATTTAAAGAAGCTTATATTATTCCCTTTAATGTTGCCTGCCATACGTTCCTCAAAGTCTTTCTTGGCCTCCCGTATCATCTTTTTACATTTCTTTTGCCACAGTTTGTGCTCCTGTTTATTTTCCTCATTTGGGCAAGACATCCATTTACGGAAGGAAGCTTCCTTGCCTTTTATAGCCTCTTTAACTGTGCTTGTTAGCCATGCCGGCACCCTCCTGGACTTAATCGAGCCCTTCCTCCTTTGTGGGATACACTCCCACTGGGCCTCTATTACTGTAGTTTTAAACAGCCTCCATGCACTCTGGAGCGATTGGACTCTTTTTACCTTCCCTTTCAGCTTTTTTTTAACTAGTCTCCTCATTTTGGGGAAGTCTGCCCTTCGGAAGTCAAGGGTTTTCGTGTCAGATTTACTAGGCACTCTCCCCCCGACATGCATGGCGAAACAGATCACAGCATGGTCACTGTTCCCCAACGGTTCGGTAACATTTACCTCCCTGACCAGATCTTGAGTGCCACACAATATCAAGTCCAGAATCATCTGTCCTCTGGTCGGCTCCATGACTAGCTGCTCTAAGGCACAGTCATTCAGCATATCCAGAAATCCAGTCTCTCTTTCATGTCCAGAGCATAAATTGACCCAGTCGATGTGAGGATAATTGAAGTCCCCCATGACTACAACCCTGTCTCTTGTTGACACCTCCCTGATTTGCTTCCTCATTTCACGATCCCCTTCAGGTTTTTGATCTGGAGGACGGTAGCAAACCCCTACTATTACATCGCTCCTCGAGCCTGGTAATCTAACCCACAGTGATTCTACAGAGGGGTCAGAGCCCCCCCTCAAACTCTACTCTGGTGGATTCTACTCCTTCTTTGACATAGATGGCCACCCCACCTCCAACACACCCCTCTCTGTCCCTCCTATAGGGTTTATATCCTGGGGTTGCAGTATCCCACTGGTTCTCTGCATTCCACCAGGTTTCTGTTATACCTACTATGTCAATGTTATCCCTAGCCACCAAACATTCCAGTTCTCCCATCTTTGCCCGTAGACTTCGGGCATTTGCATAAAAGCACTTATATACCTGGTCCCCCAAGAAGGGCTGCATGTTTGCACCTTTATTCCTGCAGCCTTCTGTCCTGCTAGACTGGCTGTCATGTCCCATCACGCTACCACTCCCAATTCTTACTCTGTTATTACTTGACTGTTCCCCATCCTCTGCACCCTCATTCCCTAGGGATGAGGAGTCCCGAACCGGATGCCCCTTGGCTCCTGTCGGCTTTCCCCCAGGAGTCAGTTTAAAAGCTGCTCTGCCACCTTCTTAATGTTACGCGCCAGCAGTCTGGTTCCGTTTTGTCCCAGTGAGGCACTTCGTCCCAGGAGGCCCCTCGCTGCTCGTGAAAAGGCTCACTCGCAGACAGGCCTCAGTTTATACTCTTATGCAGCTCCTCCCCCTGCCTACCTGATTGCTTGAAAAGACTGGCCTCTAAGGGTAGGACCTACTTAGCCCAAGCTTGTCTTTAAATTTAACCTGTTTCAGGCAATTGTTGTTGTTGTTCAGTCGTTAAGTCGTGTCCGACCCTTCGTGATCCCATGAACCATATCCCGCCAGGCCTTCCTGTCCTCCACTATCTTCCTGAGTTCGCTCATTTTCATGTTCGTTGCATCGGTGATGCTGTCTAACCATCTCATCCTTTGCCTTCCCCTTCTCCTTTTGCCTTCAATTTTTCCCAGCATCAGAGTCTTCTCCAGAGAGTCCTCTCTTCGCATTAGGTGGCCAAAATATTTGAGTTTCAGCCTTAGTATCTGTCCTTCCAGGGAACAGTCAGGGTTGATTTCATTTAGGATTGACTGATTTGATCTCCTAGCAGTCCAAGGGACTCTCAGGAGTCTTCTCCAGCACCACAGTTCGAAAGCATCTATTCTTCGGCGCTCAGCCTTTCTTATGGTCCAACTCTCGCAACCATACATTGCTACTGGGAACACCATCGCCCTGACTATGCGAACTTTTGTTGGCATGGTGATATCTCTGATTTTTATTATGCTTTCTAAGTTTGCCATAGCTTTCCTTCCAAGGAGTAAGCGTCTTTTAATTTCATGGCTGCTGTCTCCGTCTGCAGTGATCTTGGAGCCCAGAAAAGTAAAATCTGTTACTGCTTCCATTTCTGCCCCTTCTATTTGCCAGGAATTGATGGGCCCAGATGCCATGATCTTAGTTTTATTAATGTTGAGTTTCAAGCCAACTATTGCACTCTCCTCTTTCACCCTCATCAAGAGGCTCTTTAGTTCTTCTTCACTTTCTGCCATTAGGGTGGTATCGTCTGCATATCTGAGGTTGTTGATATTTCTCCCGGCAATCTTGATTCCGGCTTGCGATTCATTCAGCCCTGCATTTCTCATAATGTACTCTGCATATAAGTTAAATAAGCAGGGTGACAATATACAGCCTTGCCGTACTCCCTTCCCAATTTTGAACCAGTCGGTTGTTCCATGGCCGGGCCGAACTGTTGCTTCTTGACCCGCATACAGGTTTCTCAGGAGATAGGTAAGGTGGTCTGGTACCCCCATCTCTTTAAGAATTTGCCACAGTTTGTTGTGATCCACACAATCAAAGGCTTTTGCGTAGTCAATGAAGCAGAAGTAGGTGGTTTTTTGGAACTCTCGGGCTTTCTCCATGATCCAGCGCATGTTGGCAATTTGATCTCTAGTTCCTCTGCCTCTTCGAAACCCAGCTTGTACGTCCGGTAGTTCTCGGTCCACGTACTGCTGAAGCCTAGCTTGTAGGATTTTGAGCATAACCTTGCTACCATCCTTTCTTTGGGATGGTTTTCGTTGCTGCCTCCTGTACAATGTTACGAACTTCCGTCCATAGTTCTTCAGGCACTCTGTCTACCAGGTCTAATGCCCTAAATCTATTCTTCACCTCCACTGTATACTCATAAGGGATATGGTTTAGGTCATATCTGACTGGTCTAGTGGTGTTCCCTACATTCTTCAGTTTAAGCCTGAATTTTGCAATAAGAAGCTCATGATCTGAACCACAGTCAGCTCCAGGTCTTGTTTTTACTGACTGTATAGAGCTTCTCCATCTTTGGCTGCAAAGCACATAATCTATCTGGTTTCGGTATTGACCATCTGGTGATGTCCATGTGTAGAGTCGCCTCTTGTGTTGTTGGAAAAGAGTGTTTGCTATGACCAGCGTGTTCTCTTGACAGAACTCCGTTAGCCTTTGCCCTGCTTCATTTTGCGCTCCAAGGCCAAACTTGCCTGTTGTTCCGTTTATTTCTTGATTTCCTACTTTAGCATTCCAGTCTCCTATGATGTAAAGGACATCTTTTTTGGGTGCTAGTTCTAGAAGGTGTTGTAGGTCTTCATAGAACCGGTCAACTTCATCTTCTTCGGCATCAGTGGTTGGGGCATACACTTGGATTACTGTAATGTTGAATGGTTTGCCTTGGATTCGAACTGAAATCATTCTGTCGTTTTTGAGGTTGCACCCCAGTACTGCCTTTCCCACTCTTTTATTGACTATGAGGGCTACTCCATTTCTTCTAAGGGATTCATGCCCACAGTAGTAGATATGATGGTCACCTGACTTAAATTCGCCCATGCCCGTCCATTTTAGTTCGCTGATTCCCAAGATGTCAATGTTCAATCTTATCATCTCATTTTTGACCACATCCAGCTTGCCTTGATTCATAGAACTCACATTCTTGATTCATAGACCTCACATAGACCTCAAATCCAATCCTTGCAGCACTGGATTTTCCTTTCAACCTCAGACACATCCACAGTTGGACGTCCTATTGGCTTTGGCCCAACCGCTTCACTCTTTCTGGGTCTACTTGGAATAGTCCTCCGCTCTTCCTCAGTAGCATATTGGACACCTTCCGACCTGAGGGGCTCATCTTCCGGCGTCATATCTTTTAGCCTTTTGGTACTGTTCATGGGATTTTCTTGGCAAGGTTACTGGAGTGGGTTGCCATTTCCTTTTCCAGTGGATCACTTTTAGTCAGAACTCTCTGCTACGACCTGTCCGTCTTGGGTGTCCCTGCACGGCATAGCTCATGGCTTCATTGAGTTACGCAAGCCCCTTCGCCACGACAAGGCAATGATCCATGAAGGAGGTTTCAGGCAATACTGTACACTTAAAGTTTTTAATTCTGCTTCAGCTTCACTCTGCTTCAGCTTCAGCTTCACTCTGCTTCCAATGACAGAATGAGTTATTTTTGTTGCTATCTGAACAGTTGCAGAAAGAGAGGCCTGGTTTTCAGCCTGCTTGAGGCTATATGTGTCAGTCAAGCTGGGCACTGGCCAAGGGCCCCATGTCTGTCAGTGGGCCCATCTGGTGGGCTGACTCCTGACCCTTCAGCAATAATAGCAGTAGTTGCACCCAAAGCACCAGCATGGGGGTGCTATGGATGTCCAGAGCAGGCTTTTACTCCCCAGCACCCACTCTGGTTTGCTCTCATTGACTCCAAGCTATTCAAAAGCTTCAAATCTGAGACTTGGACTGATTTACAATTGTACAGTGATGTAGACTTGAGTCTATTGACTCGGACTTGAGTTGGACTCAAGTCACATCAATGAATTGACTCGAACATGACTCGGCGACACTGGCATCACTGCAGGGGGGTGGAGCTCTAGGTCCCGCCGCGGTCAGGCCCTCCGTTACACGGGAGCACGAAGCGCCCCCGCCCCCTCGCCTTTGGAGCCATTCAAGTCGGTGAACGCACCAACTTGAATGGCTCCAAAGGCGAGGGGGCGGGGGCGCTTCGTGCTCCTGTGTAATGGAGGGCCTGACCGCGGCGGAACATAGAGCTCCGCCCCCCTGCAGTGACGCCAGTGCTCGGCGATTGTAAAAGACTCAAAAGACTCGACTCGAGACTTGGAACCTTTTACAATAAGTCGAATTTTATTCAGGTTTAAATCCGTTTTCTCCATTAAATAGATAGGGACTTGCAACTCACAACCAAAGACTCGGGACTTGGGGGCAAAGACTTGGGACTTGACTTGAGACTTGGACCCAGAGACTTGAGACTTGATTTGAGACTTGGAGTCAGACACTTGATCCACATCCCTGATTGTAAATACCATTTTTTAAAGCTACTGTTAGCCCTTACTGCTCTCTCCTGTAAAGGACATAGGTCTTGTTTAATACTACCTTTAACATCACCCACCATGCTCAAAGACAACGGGCAGGAACAAAGCAAAATAATTCAAAAACTTGCCATATTTTCAATGTTTAAATGGTCCAAGAAAACATAGTTTCTTTTGCTCCGTGCTTACTATAACAAAATGCCGTTTGCAGAGTGGGTGTAAACTGCTAAGTTTAATAGCTATTTTTCCCCTCTAAGTTTAAAGGAATAAGCTACATGATATAAATACATGCACTTTAGGACTTGCAGGAGTAAAAATACGTTGGTAAAACAAGGTTACTTTGAAATGAAGCAAGTTTACTGATGGAAGTCTGTGTGCAGAGCAGGCTTTGCTCTTAAGGCAGTGTCACTAGAAGGATCTGCTCAGAGGGAAAATAGATTGGGAATGGACACTGGAGGAAATGAATTGTGTGACATTAACAAGAACAACAAAAGGATAATTGAGCAGTTTGCAACTAGAGGGGACAAAGGAGAAAAACATTGTCAGATGCAGAAATAGAGCAGACCCATCAAAACAGCAGGAGCACAGGGGCAAGGAATTAGGCTAAATCTACTTGAAATTGTATGTGTATGAATGAACCTGCTTAACCCAGCAGATGGCTTTGTCGGACTCAGATAAAGGCTCAGATTGACAACCTGCATTCTATTCTAAAAGCCACATCTGAAGGTCTGTAATCTTAGACAAATTCTGTGGGGAGCAAGCTAATAATAAGAATCCCTTTTGCGTTGATCTCATTTGTAGCTGATCCTTTTATGATCCCTTCTGAGCAGGAAGATGGAGTAACTGAATGTTGTCAAATGCATGGCAAAAGATCACAGCCCAGAAGCAAGAAGCAGCAACACTGACCGGGGTTGGGAACATTCATGTCTCCATCTCCTGCCTGCCCAGCCTCAATCAGCTGGCCTGTAATAAGGGAAGCCAGGTTTTGAATTACCGTATTTCTTCCATTCTAAGGTGCCATCAGTTCTAAGGCGCACCTTTAATTTTGCTACCACCAGCAGGAAAAAATTTTCCCCAAGGATTTATATGCAAATTTGTACCCCCAAAACGCCACCTTTTTACTTATTACTGGGGCTTGTGGGGGCTTCAGGGAGGCCTGCGTGACCCTCTGCAGGCCTCCCCAATCTTCAGTTCGGCGAAAAACAGCTGTTTTCGACCATTTCTGGTTTTCGCGAAAACCGGAAGTGCCCGAAAATAGCCGTTTTTTGCCAAACTGAATATCAGGGAGGCCTG
Organism: Plestiodon gilberti rubricaudatus; assembly: GCA_026170595.1. Classification (NCBI taxonomy): domain Eukaryota; kingdom Metazoa; phylum Chordata; class Lepidosauria; order Squamata; family Scincidae; genus Plestiodon; species Plestiodon gilberti. Next base: position 49,221,228 of record JANXHW010000002.1, read on the forward strand.
TGCGACCCTCTGCAGGCCTCCCTGATCTTCAGTTCGGCAAAAAACGGCTATTTTCGGGCACTTCCGGTTTTCACGAAAACTAGAAATGGCTGAAAACAGCTGTTTTTCGCCGAACTGAAGATCAGGGAGGCCTGCAGAGGGTCGCGCAGGCCTCCCCGAAGCCCCCACATTTTGGGGGTGTAATTTGAACATCATCGATTCTAAGACGCACCCCCTTTTTTGAATTGGTAAATTTAGAAAAAACGTGCGTCTTAGAATCGAAGAAATATGGTAGTTTTGTAGGCAAGCTGCAAAATATTTGAAACAATGAAAGCCAGAGACATTTATCACAAGCCCAAGTGCATATTTTCCCCCGCTGTTCTTTTCAACTTCAGCAGCTCCCAACTCTGAACCACAACTTACTTTCGAAATTCCCCATCGCATGAAGGGCAGAACAACTTCCCTGTGAGTTGTATGTTTGTTTATTACATTTATATATCGCCTTTCTGCCACACCCTCAAGGCGGTTTACAGTTTAAGAATGGCTTACAAGCTAAGAGAAACATAATATGAAAGGAAAGAAGGAACAGGGAGGGAAGAGGAAGGTGAGCACATTAAGGACTAGCAATTTCATACTACTGAGTATAATGAAGTTTCATAATGACCAAATGGAGCAGTCATTGCAGGAGACAGTTCAAGAAGGGGAGGAACCAAAATGGCACTTGGCTGTAGCGAGGCCAATAGAAGGGCAAGGCCTCGTTCTCGTTCTCGTTCTCGTTCTCGTTCTCGTTCTCGTTCTCGTTCTCTCTCTCTCTCTCTCTCTCTCTCTCTCTCTCTCTCTCTCTCTCTCTCTCTCTCTCTCTCTCTCTCTCTCTCTCTCTCTCTCCCTCTCTCTCTGTGTGACAATCAAGAGAAATTACTGCTGATGGAATTGTTGCCACTGGCTGGGGTACTAAAATCTGAGGAAGTGATTCCTGTAAGGGAGAGCTGATCAAATGCTGAGTTATGGGTAGAGGTTGGGAGGGAATACCACAGACATCAAATCAATAATTCCTAAACTGTGTGCTGGAGCACACAGGTGTGCTGTGAGAAAACTGCTAGTGTGCCACAATAAATATAAACATTACCCAAATAATTAAAGGCTGCTCTGAGTCCAAAATGCATACCCACTCAGAGGCTGCCCACAACAACTCTTCATGATTCACTGCCTTCTCTCAGTCTCTCTGCTGGGGGCAGGTATTTCTCGATTTGGGTATGACTGGATGAGTCAATAAGTCCAGATGCTACAGAATGATCTGCATCCCCAGGAGGCTACCAGTCGTCCCTTTGCATAAATCACGGGTCTGTCTTCCAGCTAGGAGACAGGCGGCCCAGATTCATATAGTGCTGAATGTATATAAGTAAGAATTACTTGCCCAGAGAGGAGTTGTAGGCTCCTGTGCAGGCAAGTAATTCTTAATCACATGCACTCTAACAGGAAACCTTTTGGGGGCTGTAAGAGCATGAATGCATGTGCATATCTGGATTTATAGCACCAACCCTTTTATGACATTTTATGAAGAATGAGAGGACAGGTCTCTGCTTCTGAGAGGAGTAAAGTGTACCTCAAGTTCTGCTTCAGAAATTTGCAAAAGACTGCAGTAGCAAAGGATGAATCCCCCGCTGCCCCCATTTGATTTAGAAGAAGCCTAAATCAGCCCCTGATGTGCTCCCAAGGAGATCACTGGGAGTGTGACAGGGTCTGGGCTCCACCACCCCATGAGATCTCCAACCTCTACTGCCCCTATTCCACTTAGTGGTAGTGGTTGCAGCAGAAGAAAACCCTTGCTGGAGGCCTCCACCCTCCCAGGCACCCACTGGAATGTGGCAATGGCAGCATTCCAGAAACCAGGGAGGCTTGGACATTTATAGTGCAATTCTGTGCATGTCTGGGCCAGCGGGTGGTGCAAAGGGTTAAACCGCTGAACCATGAGCTGTCGATCGAAAGGTCGGCAGTTCGAATCCGCGACGGGGTGAGCTCTCGTTGCTTGGCCAGCTCCTGGTACCGCTTGCAGGAAGGTAAACAGTGCTCCGTGTTCCAGCTGCATGCTACGCGCTGCGGCAAGGAGAGTCATGCCGGCCACATGACCACGGAGGCGTCTTCGGACAACGCTGGCTCTTTGGCTTTGAAATGGAGATGAGCACCACACCCTAGAGTCGGACACGACTGGACTTAATTGTCAGGTGTCACCTTTACCTTTACCTATGCATGCATTACCTTACTTACTTACTCAGAAGTAAGTCCCATTGTGTGAAACTGGGCTTACTCCCAGGAAAATGTGCATAGGATTGCAGACTTACAGACCAGCTCTATCCAGACCTCACACTCTGTCCGCGCAAGGCTTGGGCTGCTGGTGTGGCAGCTGCTGCGATGGCTTGTGGGCCAGGGTTGCCAGTGCTAATGGCTGATGGCCCTGTGTGCATGCCAATGTGCCAAGCCCCTGCCAGAGCAGGTAGGTCAGAGGAGGGGGGCATTCTGGGGGGAGATTGAGGCAGGGATTGGGGCAGGCTGGGGGTGGATATTGGCAGCAGCGGCCAATGAAACTGATTGGCAGAAGTTGGGAAATTTAGGAGGGAAAGAGAAGTGCATTTTCATGCAACACATAATCTATTATATGGAATTCACTACCACAAGATGTGGTGGTGACTAGTTTTTTAGTTGGCTTTAAAAGGTTAGATAAATTGATGGAGGACAAGTTTATCTCTGGCTACTAGTCATCATGATGGCTATGCACTTCCTCCAGGTTCAGAGACAGTGCATGAATACCACAGCACAAACCTATACACACACCCCAGTATGCCAGTGCAGTGATGCTACACCGGCCTAGAGTGTTGCAAGCGAACCATAAAGTGCGTTGTGACACTTTGAGAGGAGGGAACGCCGGTGGGATGGCCTGTGCCGTCCTTCCAGCACCAGGCTGCTGCACCTCCAGCACCGTGGAGCAGATACGTTCTGCTCTGAGTAGCACAGGGGCTGGAGGAGGGCAGGGAGGGGGGCAGGGAGGGGGCCCCGCGGCCCCACGCTGCATCACCCAGGCCAGGGGGGGGGGAGAGAGCAGAGGAGCAGAGGAGCAATGGCAGGAGAGAAGCATACCAGAGGGAAGCCCACAAGCAGGAGAGAAAGGCATACTTCTCTCCCGCTGGGCCATTGTGGGAAACGGGAGACTAGGCTAGATAGGCCTTTGACCTGATCCGGCAGGGCTTTTCTTATGTGCTTATATCGTCAGTGGTCCCCTCAGAGACACGCATTACAAGCTGCTGAGGTTCATGTTCTGAAAGAGTAGTAATTCTGAACATTAGCACATTGCACAAAGTGATGGAAATATCGTAAACGTTTACACTGGACCAGGAGAAATGGAGGCATGCCAAAATTAGCCAATTTTCCAGTTTTCTTTGTTTTTCCATTTGCCTGAGAACAAATCCTAGGCATTATTGTCCATAACAAAGATAATCCTTTTATTGTAATTATGTCTTTATTATACAAGAAATTCTTAGTATGAAACAGTGTCAGCTTAGAAATCTCAGTAGCCATTTCTTACAAATCCCTTCCCAGACTTGTCTTCCTCAGTACAAAAGCTGATTGCTTTTGTTAGGGAAATTTTTTTCCCCTGCCTAAAATCCTCTCTAATTTTGGCCTTTGTTTTCTAATTGACATCCTGTCATTTCCCCTGCCATACATGCTTCTAACAATCTTTACTTCCAGCCAGCTTAAGTGCATAAGCTTCAAAAATCCTTCCTTTGACCTTGGAGATGTTTTTGCTTTATGCTGAATGCAAATTGCGGCATTCAGATTGAGAGAGAAGTGTGCCGCTATGAGCACTCCTTGTTAGTCTTGATTTTGGCAGGTAATCTACAGTATCTCTTAGGGAAAAAAATGTTTTTAGCTAAATGAGGAGCATCTGTGGTACTAAAAGTCAAGAAATGTGGATAATAAACTGCAAGCCATTTACCAGTGATGGGGAAAATCTTAAAGAGCTGGGAGCTTTTGCTGGGATGACACTTGAACACCTTTCTGAAGCTTCTCGACATTTATTTAAATTCCTTTGATCTGCATAGGGCAGGTTACAGTCTTTTTTTGCTCATGTGTCTAATGCCTTTCTCTACAAACACAGGGATGGCCATTACTGGGCTCTTTCTGAGTAATATAAAGTTCTTGAATGCAAAATGGGAACCTGATATTAAACTTGTTCAACAAGAACATCAACAGCTATTAGTCAAGATAATAAGAGAATACGTCCTCCAGCTCAGGCTGCTGTGAACTTTAGATGGCTAAAAGCTCAATGAATGAAGTATGCAGTTAGTGTGCCATGCAGTTGTACATTTCCCTGATCCAGCCTGGATTAACGACCATGCTAGCTGTGCAATAGTACGGTGAGAGAGACTGCTAGTTTGTTTTGTAATGTTATGGAAAAGGCTTCCAGCTGTAATCCAACTGGAGCAGAATAGTCTTGCAGCTGTTTAGAAGGCAAAGAGGAAGCAAAACTAGCTGACCTCAGCAAGGAGGCTCTTCCATAGTATCATTGAAATAAAGGCCCTGTCTCCAGGGGTGTCACTAGGGTTGGTGATACCTGGGTCGAGATCTCATGGTGTTACCCCCATGCACCTCCTCCCATACCATACCATACCATACCATACCACATGATGTGGAGGCCTCCTGGGAAATGAAATCCCCACACGAGTTGTGGTGGGGATCAGGAAAAAACATTTTTTTTCTACCAGTAGTGCATTTTTGCACAACCGGTAACAAAGAGAATAGAAAGTCATTTTATGCCAATAAAGGTCCCTACCTATCAGAAAGTCATTTTGGTGTCACTCCTCCCTGGAGTGACACCCAGGGCAGCCTGCCCCCTGTTCCCCCCAGTGACACCCCTACCTGTGCCTTCCAACCAATGTTCTAACCTCATGAAGTGAGGACACATGGAATAAGACACTGGGCTGAGCTACTAACTCCAAGGACAATCTTCTAGGAGTAGGCAGATACTCCTCGACAACTGCTGGCCTCGACAACTGGTGTGCCGTCACAAAGTGCTTTATTACAGCACTTTTGCAATGGCAAACACTGGCACAGTGTGCATTGTGCCAGTGCTTCTTTTCATGTGAATTGTGCCATGAATTTATTCCAAAAGGAGAAAAGAGTTTCTGCAACATCTTTGGGTAATCAATGTAATAAGAGTTCAATCAAGAGATTGTTTTTAAAGAACGCATCACAAGATCTGAAATTAGATTCTGGATGACGTAGCATCCAACTTGTTGAATAATCCCATATCATGACAACACCTCTGCAGAATGTACAGCGCTAGACAAGGTGACTGTTCTGCGGAAAGGAGGATTCTGCTCTTGTTTCTTTTATCTCACCTGACTCTCTGATCTTATACCGTATACATTTTATTTTTAACTTAAAAGGCAGTTCCCTCTCTTGCTGCCATTGCAGTAAGATGGTTGTGATCATATATTGTTTTAAGAAAACTGTGCTAACAGGCCAAGTGCTGCCTTTGCTGAAATCTCCAGTGCTGCAAGATTATCCCATGCCATGGCCCTTTGTGTTCTTATTACTTAAATAATAGTTCCAAAGATAAAAGGGAACAGAGGAGTAGAAATGGAAAGAACTCACAATAGAACAGCCAAACATAAAAGGCACCTGGTTTAGAGAAGGCTCTTTGCTAGACAGAGTCTGCTAAGTGTGTGTGTGTGTGTGTGTGTGTGTGTGTGTGTGTGTGTGTGTGTGTGTGTGTGTGTGTGTGTGTGTGTGTGTGTGTGTGTGTGTGTGTGTGTGTGTGTGTGAAGGCAGTGTGTTCAACTGGAAAGTTACCTTTTCATTCTGTCTCCAGCTACAGTGAAGATAGGATGAGACAAGCTTTAAAATACTCAACAAATTCTGCAGTCCCATTAAGGTGGTGTAACCCAGAGCTGAGCAGTGTGAAAGCAAAATAGTGTCTCCTCCATCCATTATAATGACGATAGTGTCTAAATGTATAAATATCTTCCTCCCATGTGGGAAGGAGGCATTAAGTTTATTGCTTTCCCTGCAAAATGCTGAATTTACTGTGGGTCCGCTGCTATCATCACTAAAGGCAACAGAAGCTTAAAAAAAACACAGCGCTTATGTGACTGCCCTCCTGGCTTGGTGAGAAGGAGACAGAGACAGAGAAAGAGAGAGAATGAGCTGCCTGTATGCTCAGCAGCAGTCCATCAGAGAAGAGAAAGGAAGACACTGCTTCAATAAGGGATATCAGACACTGGTGCTAGGAGGTATTTTGAAAGTGTTCTAAATAAAAGGAAAGGGACTGAACTGACTGAGGTGGAATTGCCAAAAAGGCACAGTTGAATCAACGCTGGGGTTCATATTGGGATGGGACAAGACAAAGCGGGAGAGAGAGAAGGAACTGGGAATGATGACATTCTGATAAGGCATGGTCTTCCTGGGGGAGCTTAAAGGAGAACTCCACTGTTGTCTATGGTAACATTCAATTTCTAGAACAAAAAGTGAATTCCCTGAACGATTACCAAGACTGTAAGTTTATGGCTCTACCTCCTGGTAGCTCTGCTTAAGGCCTTTCTTAAACCTTTCTTAAACCTACACGCAAACCAGGGTAGCCCAACTTGGATGGCCTTTTAACATTTTTATTCAGTGGAAGCAAATGTAAAACATACAGTCTAGAATGGAGAAGCAAGAGGGGCAGAAAAACGAACCATTTTTCATTCCACAGCTTCTCCTCTCCACATCCCTCCTCCTCCAGGCTGCTTCTCGTCCACCACAGGGTTCCAACATATGCTTGGTCTCACAAATATGTTTCTGAAACTCTGCAGGGGGGAAGCAGCTGGCGGGGGGTAATATCTTGTTCAGTATTACATCACTTGTCCAAGGATGCTTCTCAAGAAAAAAGTAATAAACCCTTAAGGACATTGTGCCCTGCTCACAATTCCTGAGGATGCAGCCACTGCCATCATATGTCCTGTGCTTTCTCCCTTCTGGTACAACCCGGTGTTGAGTGTATTGTCCTGGAGAGAGACACTGTACATAGCCTGGCACACACAAATATTTCCTCAGCCAAAGTCTGGAGCCGTAGGAAATGAGTAGCTGTCTCTCCAGCAAGTGTGGTTTTAGGAAGATGCTGGCAAGAAGGAGCCCTTGACAAAGTGATTACACCCGAGCAGGCAAGGATTTAGCAGCTGCATTTAATACAATCTCTCTCTCTCTCTCTCTCTCTCTCTCTCTCTCTCTCTCTCTCTCTCTCACACACACACACACACACACACACACACACACACACACACACACACACACACACAGCCCCTGAAATCTCCTCATCACAGTTTGCATGCAGTTCTCCTTCCAATAAACCGAATCAGTATGGAGAGTGTTTAGATCTTTTACTCACTCACCTTGCTCTTATGTTTTTCACAGCAGCTTGACATGAAAAGGTTTAGCAAGCCTTTCTGGGTATGGAGCTACACAATAGGAAAAGTTGTCTATATGTGTCAAGTGCATGAGCAAAACCAGTTAAAAAGGCAGGACAGGGGCGGGGGGCAGGGAAAGAGAGATGACTTTACTTACAATGATCTGGTAACATGAGAATCATCACTTTTCAGCCCTCACCCTTAATACCTTCCCTGCACCATCGTACATTTTAAAAACATTTCATGGATGTCAACATAATAAATCATCTTTTCCTCTTAAACCATAGCTATAAGGATTACATTACACATACATTACATCAGTGGCGTCACTAGGGCGTGCGCTGCCCCAGAGCGGGGCGCGCGCGTCACCTAGTGACGCCCCCCCGACACCCCCCCCCCCGTATTGGGGGGAGGCGCCCAACGGGTCGCCTCTCCAGGCGCCCGACAGGCGCCCGCTCCAGGAGCCCCCTCAATCGGGAGAGCCGGCTCGGGGACATCCTCCCCGGCCGGCTGCCCGGGGCCTTCTGAAGGCCCGCTGCGAGAACAATATTTATACCATTCTTTTTGCGTATGCTCAGACTGTTACTGAGGGAAAAGGGCAGCCCTTTTCCCTCAGTAACAGTCTGAGCATGCGCAAAAAGAACAGTTCTTTCAGAAAGAGCCCTTCTGCGCGTGCACACGCGCGCATCACCTGGGGCCCCCCGCACACCCCGCCAGGCCACAGCGACACCTCTGCATTACATTACATACTGTACATACACATGTAACACATGTGAGGACTCTGCTGAATCGCTGGACTAAACAAGTAAATGGCCCCTGATTGGATATCTTTGCATCCATTATTGCAGGCATTACGATGGTTCAGATGTTACCTACAGGCTACGCCCCCCCCCCCATATGCAGTTGGCATAACTTCTGAAAGAGCCAATACGTATATAAACTGTATGCATTTGGGCTCTCTCTAGATCGAGAATCTTGAGAGTCACAGAACATGGTCTGAAAGCCCATTGTAAAAGACTCGAAAGACTCGAGACTTGAAGCCTTTTACGACAAGTCGGATTTTATTCAGGTTTAAATTGTAAACCCGTTTAAACCCGTTTTCCCCATTAAATAGATAGGGACTCGCAACTTGCAACCAAAGACTCGGGACTTGGGGGCAAAGTCTTGGGACTTGGACCCAGAGACTTGAGACTTGACTCGAGACTTGCAGTCAGAGACTTGATCTACATCCCTGGTTGTTGCAGTCCAAGATCTCACAAAATTCAGCTCTGTTCTGTGTGGGGTGCTGACTTGTTTTTTGGAGTCATTGACACTATCATGGAAGAAGGGTGGGGTACAAAACATAACAACTGATCAGAAGACTACAAAGGTGGGAGGGGAGACCAGAAGGCCAATGAGAGGTAAGTAAAAAACTTGCTGGCATATGTCTGAGGAGAGGAAGGGGTTGGAGCAGGTTGAAAAATGGGGGATAGGATCCAGTGTTACACAGGATTGCGCTGTAATTGTTGGAAGATGCCATGAGAATTTAGTTATTAAAAATTATTATACCTTGCTTTTCAATCCTGAAGGATTGAAAAGTGAGGTATAATAATTTTTATTAACTAAATAAAAATGAAATCTATGTTTTTCTTCCACAGCTCATGGTTATATATATGCTTTACAGCTCTGAGCAAGAACACCACCACGGGCTTATTTCTATGATTTTTATTTTGGGATAACATAACAACCCCTGAAGTCACTCCAATGCCTACTTTTATTTAATATGTTCAAAGGGAGGCTTAGACTTTGGAAGAGTAAATGGCGAGACAACCCCTCCTGGCACAACAAGGAGCTCTCAACTCATCTCTTGTTTTAATTTCAGAGATAAGGATCTTGCAAATGCAAACAACAGCAAGGTTATTGTTTTTCTGATGTGTTACATTTTCAGTTCTATAGAAAAACATGATAACCTATAAATGCACCTGACTATTCAGAGGGGAGGGGTTGTAGCTCAGTGGTAGAGCACATGCCTTGAGCGCCAAAGATGATCCAAGGCTCAGACTCTGGATCTCCAGCTAGGAAATATAGATTTTTAGGAAATATAGATTTTTTTTATTTGTATGGAAAAACTCCTGCCTGAAGCCCTGGAGACCTGCTGCTGCTGCTGCTGCTGTGAGGGAACCCAAAGAGCCAAAGTAGATGAGACAATGTAGACCTGTGCTCAGATTGCCTGTTCCGTTACATTTTTGTAGTAAGCAGTCACAGGGGTCCTCGATTTCGATTAGGACTGTGGTGCAGGGGAAAATTTAGCTTTCTGAAATAGAGCAAAGAGCAGCTTCAAGGAAGCTATTTTCATCAGGAAAACAGCATGGAGGAAAAGGGCTACATCTCCCCCCTCCCCCCGCACACACACACAAACAACCATTCCAAAACTCAACCTCACCTGCACCCCCATGGCTATAACATTTTAAAGAAACAGGAGATCCAACCACAGAATTTTGTTGTCTCATCTAGTTTGGTCCTCCTGAGATACTGGACTCTCAATGTTGAGTGTGCAAATACATCTGAAGATAGTTGAAGGCTTATTCAAAGTTCAGAAAGTATCAGCTTTAGATATTTGTAGTCATGGCCTGGAATCTGAAAAACTGTACCACTAGTTCTTTGTGCCTGAAGAGACTTTGGGGTATGTGCATCTTGAACAACACACCCCCTTTGCCACATGGCAACACACTTTTGAAACTAAGGGTATTTTCGAAAGCAGTTGGTGAGATGGCAATCTCTTTTCCATTCAAAGATTTTAAAATCCCATTGCATGTATCCAAACCCTTAGATGCACCTACAATTGTTATTTGGATCCCAGCCATGGCAAACACCCAACGGATGGAGTGAACAATAATCAGATATGTTTTAAAAACTGGGCTGCTGAGAGCTATGCCAGATCTAATTTCTAAGAGGTCTCAACTTCAATTATGGGCGCTTTGCAGCAAAGCATATCAGAATCTAAGTAGATTACTGTGTCTAAGTAAGCCTTATCCACTAGATAAGCTTTTTTTAAAAGCTCATTTTGTGCCCCTGTTGCCAAACAGAAGATAAGACAAGGCTACTCATTAGTGGCCTCCTGAACCTCAAGCACCCAGTGCAGTGAAATAGCAAAAAATAATATGTGCTTATTTTGATCATACAGGTCTTGTTAAGAGGAATTCTTCCCAGGAACTTTTCTTTGTATTTTACAATAAGCACTACGTTCAGACCTGATACTTAGGTAGCATTTTCCAATAAGCAGCTTCATTGTGTAGTTTTTGGTCTTGACCCAATTTTAAGATTCTATCACAGTTATAAGAAACTGGTCACCTCTTCCGGTATTGTATTGAATTGTCCTACCTGCATTTTCAGCCCAATCTTATCCCGCTGATGCAGCAGTGCCAAAATGGTGCCTGCTGCATCCTGGGGGGGGGGGCAGTTGCAGAGGTCTCCTCTAAGTAAGGGAACAATTGTTCCCTTACCCAAGGTTAAGCCTCTGCAGCGCGATGGGTCTACTCAGACCTGTGCTAGCTAAATAGCTGGTGTAGGTCTGCATGGACCCACACCACGGGATAGGGTCTGGGAAGGGGGATAGGACATGGTGCTCACCAGTGCCGGCAATCCCACCCATGGACTTGATCCACCAATCCCCCGTCCCTGTTGCCACTCTCCCCTGCCCTGTCACCACCCTCCTGCCACCCCTCCCGCCTCCCCTGCCATCTTACCTGCTCCAGCGAGCAGTGGGTGCAACGATGTCACTGGCAGGAAGGTGCAGGCCTTCCTGCTAGCGCTCCAGGCAGCGCGCTGACTAGTGTGCTGTCGGAGCACCTTTTGCAACTGGTGCTGACTGCTTTACGGCAGTCAGCACCAGGCCCCAGAGAGTGATGTCGCAAAGTGAGGATAGGATTGGGCCATTCTCAGTAATGGCTCACTACCAGACATGAGTGCCAGAGGTGTGAAGCCTCCTCACAGAAAAAGGTTCTTCTTTGTTTCCAAAGCAGTGTGTTCTACTTGGGCACCTGCAATTGCAAAGTCTCCGTATCATAATCTATGCAATTTATACCCATAAAAAGCAATGGGAGATTAGCAATTGAACTTAACAGCTATGAATTGCATCCTGTACCATTAATTGCCCACCTGAGGCATCATGAGGGAATCAACGGTATAGTTTCTACTTTACTCCCTATGAGTTATGTTATGAAACTATTTTATGTATGTATTTATGTATTTATGTACAATATTTTTATCCAGTCTTTCTCCCCGAAAGGACCCAAGGCGGCTTACAAGGACAAGAAAAAACAGTTACAAAAATCAATCACCTTTAAAAGCAATAAAACAGTTAATTAAAACTCATAAACAACAATCTAAAAACGATAAAAGAGACCACTATTACAATTTAAAACAAGAATACAAGAACAGCAGCACCACACCTGTAACCGCTAGATGTTAGAAAAAAGGCCAAGACTCAGAAGGCTTCTTTAAACAAAAAAGTTCTCAGGCCTCGCCGGAAAGTCTCCAAGGAGGGAGCTGTTCGTAAGTCAAACTGTCACATAGTCACCTTAAATAATTTTATGGGTGTCAAAATCAAGAAATTGTTCTCTTGATTTGTGTGGTACATTGGTAGCATCAGTGACACCTGTTCATGACATTGTTATTTCTCATTAGGAAACCTCAGAAGAGGGGGAGGGGGGATGCCTCTGGGTTGAGTGCTTATGACACAATGCAGGCACAATGTATTGTTTAATATTCTGAGATATTCTGAAAAGATTATTGGCAGCTAAAGTCATGCGACAGTTAATTTGGGGATTCAATGACCTAAGATCTGCCCATTTCTTTCCAGGACAAATTCTCTTGCTTGCTGTGCTTCATGAATGCATTTTTGTCGAGAACTTCAGAGTCAGGTTGTTTCTCACCAGGAATCCCGCGGCTATTTGTGCCGTGTGCAGCCATCTCTGTTTTACAAAGTCGTTATCAGATGGGTGGGTGGAGCGCCAAACTTTGGCAAGCATTAAAAGAAAACAAGGGCTTTGCGTGTGATCTCAGTTCAAACTGCACTGGAAAACAGATGGATGTAAATGCTCATATCGTTTCTTGACTTATAGGTAAAAGCAGAGACAGAATCCTAAATTCTGTAGAGCAATGGTTCTAACAATAAGACGCACGGCCGATGCTAAACTCCCTCTGCAAGATTGGATATCTGGCGCATACCTATGAGAACGATTGCAATGAAAGCACTGAGATGAGGATTCCCTGTCTTTGGAGCAAATATCTGAGCTAGGGCTGTCACCCTCTCTCCCTGTATATTGACAACCATATTTGCATTTCTCTACATTGTACTGGATACCATTGTGCTTCACATAGGTTTGTGTCCACAAACGACAGGAAGCTGACAACATCAATGGCAATAGGCCAGAGTCGGTCCTTTCAGCAGCATTCTGTTCATTGGGGCTGGACCTAAGAATTGCAATAACAGGGTTTCAAAGGCTAATGTGGTCAAGCTGGCCCAGCTTAGCTGGGGAGGGGCCATAGCTCAGTGGTAGAGCACATGCTCTACCACAGTGGAAGGACTCCAGTTTGACCTGTTGCCAGGCAGTAGTGTAGGCAATACAGTAATAAATGGACCAATGGTCTGCCTCTGAACACGACACTTTCAGGTGTTGAAAGCAGAATGTTGCCACAGTTAAGTTCTCAAGGTGTCTCTACTGCTCTGAAATGTTTTGCAATATTACTGTGCCTCGCATCACATCTCTTCACTCCTTGCTTTCCCTTTCCCTTGCCTGAGGTGGCCAGCAGTACAGCTACTTTTGCCCCATGATATGTGGGAGAGGAGGTTGGATAAGAGGAGTTGAGGAGAAGGTACAAAGGCTGCAGCCCGCCTCAGCACTTTGAAGTATTTAAAGGATGGGCATAGTCACCAAACAAGAACCTGGCAACCGATAGATTAGGCTACTTATTATATATAAACCGTTTTTTTCCCTTGCTTAGTGTACATCTGACGTATTTCACTGTAAGTCATTAGTGGCATTGGAGCTTTGTACTTTTTATGACATAAGTACAGTCTGTCATGGGGGGGGGGGTTCAATTCTAGACAGGCTCTTTGTTGCACCAGTCAGTCATTGCATTCCCAACCTGCAGAATTGCAATGTTCCTTACACAGGACAGTAGATAACAGCATGTTTTGGGGACCCTTCCCCTTTTATTCTCCCTGTTTCTCTTGTGGTCTAATTAATCTGGGTGTGTGCCTCTCCAAAAAGATAGAACAATAGCTCTAACAACCAACACCTGCACCTGCAGCTATTGTGCTCCTTTGTGTATTATTCATGGATCTACTCCTTTAAATGCAATAATGTTAACCACAGGGAAAGCATGGGTGGACCCTGGCTGAATGGTGACATCATGTAAACAACCTATAAAACCTGTATGAACAGCGTGTGATAATCCTAATCCACCACCACTGAATGTATACAGAGAGAGAGAGAGAGAGAGAGAGAGAGAGAGAGAGAGAGAGATGCCACCATACATTATTTTGAGTTTCTGGGAATGTACAGATGCTATGGATGATAGTCCAAAACTGATCTCCCATTACAGGCTGTGAATTCCGGTCATGACATGGCATAGCAACACAATCCATATGGATATGAAACATTTCTTCTTTTCCTACAGAAGGATTTAGCTGTAAAGGCTATTAAATGGAGTCTAATATTAGTATTTTCCTGGTCCGCCCAAAAAAGCAGCATTCGGAGCTTAAGCTGGCTTCTTTGCCTCATTTTCAATTCAGGCCAGCTTATCTCAGGCTCCAAATAGAATCTAATTTTAGACTGTATTTATACGCCTCCTGTTGAAACACACAAGATTGGCTTTATGCTCAGAGTAATGTTATTTTGGATTAATAAATTGATGCTATTATAGCCGGCTAGTAGTCATGCAGCAATAGAAACATTTTGCAATGCCATTATATTTGGATTTAGCTTTTGTGACCTTTATAGGCTATCTAACAGAGAGAGAAAGTGAGAGAGATGTATTTTATTGTGCCAGACAATATACACAGTGCAGACAAGCTGCAGAGAGCTGTTGGTTTCATAACATAAATCTTTTTGCTTGAGCCAGGTTGGAAATGCTCACTAATTCAGAGGAACAACCTTTAATTTACTGCTTTCTCTGGACACCACATAGGGCTGGTAGGAGGGAAAAACCTCATTACAAAGAGCATCGTTCCTCTATTGGCAGAAAATATGGGAGGCGAAGAATGCCAAAGAATTGCTTATCGCAATCCAGTTGGTTGTTATTGTCGAAAAAAAGCACAACTGAGCTTAGGCCGCTTGCACACAATGGCATGTAAATGTGCCTTGCAGCTCCTTTAATTTTTTTTAATGTGTCTGAAATGAAATTCAAAAGATCCAGCCAGGTCCTTGTAAGCAGCTCCTGGTTCTTTGGAATGTGAGCTCTGCAAATGTACTTATTAGTTCTTGCCACGACAAGGTGTCTGATCTAGTTCAGGTCCTAGAGTCATTTCTATTCTACACATATTCTGTGAAAATTTTATTTTTATTTTTTTTGGGGGGGGGAACAGAATGGTAGTTGTAGGTCTCACAGGTAGTATAAAGGGTTATTTGTGATATAGAGGAGTTCCATGATCGGGGGGGGGGGGTCAGGATCAAGACAGAGTATGTGCTACGTGCCGTGGTCATGATGAAAATAGACCTCCCCCCCCCGCCCTGAAGTTGCCATTAATCCCAGGAGGAAAGTTTCCTAGGGCTTCCATCAAATGGGGAGGGTGATTTTGTCAGAACTGTGGCACAAATAGAATCGGCATAATCCTCCTCCCTATACATCATACTGGTAGTCCCAATCCTACTGCAGTTGCTGCTTTAAGAAAGAAAGAAAAAACATCAATGACACAGAGTGCTTGTCTAGTTTGACCCTAAGACCAGTAATAATTCACCCAATCCTGGTCGCCTTCTTCTACCCCCTTCTCTTGCACTAACCACTGGTGGGACCCTACTCCCTTCTTCAGGGTTTCAAAAACAACAGATGCATACTTGTGTCCTTCTCCTCTTTAAGCTTGAAATAGTTTCTTCAACATGTTAGACCTATCCTAACTATCCTTGTAGGTTCTCCTCTGAATCCTTTCCTATCTGTCAACGTATATTTATAGTGCTCAAAAGTGAACTTAATAGTCTAACTCAAATACTTACAGGTGTCCCTTCTCTGAATGCCAACCTTTATCTGCAAATGAACATTAAGCTTGTCTTTTTTTTTCCATTAAGGGGCCTGGGAAGAGACTGCTGCTGTATAATATGATCTGCTTCTTAAATATGAAGCTCAAGTGCTGTTTCATTCAACATTTTATTCATTTAAAGAATGGAATCTATAGTTCCCTAGAAAGATGGAAGAGATGCGTACTTGACTACTGTGTTGTTGTTGTTGTTCAGTCGTTAAGTCGTGTCCGACCCTTCGTGATCCCATGAACCATGTCCCGCCAGGCCTACCTGTCCTCCACTATCTTCCTGAGTTCGCTCATTTTCATGTTTGTTGCATCGGTGATGCTATCTAACCATCTCATCCTTGGCCTTCCCCTTCTCCTTTTGCCTTCAATCTTTCCCAGCATCAGAGTCTTCTCCAGAGAGTCCTCTCTTCGCATTAGGTGGCCAAAATATTTGAGTTTCAGCCTTAGTACCTGTCCTTCCAGGGAACAGTCAGGCTTGATTTCATTTAGAATTGACTGATTTGATCTCCTAGCAGTCCAAGGGACTCTCAGGAGTCTTCTCCAGCACCACAGTTCAAAAGCATCTATTCTTCGGCGCTCAGCCTTCCTTATGGTCCAACTCTCGCAACCATACATTGCTACTGGGAACACCATCGCCCTGACTATACGAACTTTTGTTGGCATGGTGATATCTCTGCTTTTTATTATGCTGTCTAAGTTTGCCATAGCTTTCCTTCCAAGGAGTAAGCATCTTTTAATTTCATGGCTGCTGTCTCCGTCTGCAGTGATCTTGGAACCCAGAAAAGTAAAATCTGTTACTGCTTCCATTTCTGCCCCTTCTATTTGCCAGGAATTGATGGGCCCAGATGCCATGATC
This sequence comes from Plestiodon gilberti rubricaudatus, assembly GCA_026170595.1. NCBI lineage: Eukaryota > Metazoa > Chordata > Lepidosauria > Squamata > Scincidae > Plestiodon > Plestiodon gilberti. Next base: position 49,237,726 of record JANXHW010000002.1, read on the forward strand.
TTAGTTTTATTAATGTTGAGTTTCAAGCTAACTTTTGCACTCTCCTCTTTCACTCTCATCAAGAGGCTCTTTAGTTCTTCTTCACTTTCTGCCATTAGGGTGGTATCGTCTGCATATCTGAGGTTGTTGATATTTCTCCCGGCAATCTTGATTCCGGCTTGTGATTCATTCAGCCCTGCATTTCTCATAATGTACTCTGCATATAAGTTAAATAAGCAGGGTGACAATATACAGCCTTGCCGTACTCCCTTCCCAATTTTGAACCAATCAGTTGTTCCATGGCCGGTTCGAACTGTTGCTTCTTGACCCGCATACAGGTTTCTCAGGAGACAGGTAAGGTGGTCTGGTACCCCCATCTCTTTAAGAATTTGCCACAGTTTGTTGTGATCCACACAATCAAAGGCTTTTGCGTAGTCAATGAAGCAGAAGTAGGTGTTTTTTTGGAACTCTCGTGCTTTCTCCATGATCCACCGCATGTTGGCAATTTGATCTCTAGTTCCTCTGCCTCTTCGAAACCCAGCTTGTACGTCCGGTAGTTCTCGGTCCACGTACTGCTGAAGCCTAGCTTGTAGGATTTTGAGCATAACCTTGCTAGCATGTGAAATGAGTGCAATTGTACTGTAGTTTGAACACTCTTTGGCACTGCCCTTCTTTGGAATTGGAACGTAAACTGACCTTTTCCAATCCTTTGGCCACTGCTGAGTTTTCCAAATTTGTTGGCATATTGAGTGCAGCACTTTCACAGCATCATCATTTAGGATTTTAAGTAGCTCAGCTGGGATATTATCATCTCCACTAGCTTTGTTGTTAGTAATGCTACCTAAGGCCCACTTGACTTCACTCTCTAGGATGTCCGGCTCTGGGTCAGTGACCACACCAGCGTGGTCATCAGGAACTTTCAGATCTTTCTTGTATAGTTCTTCTGTGTATTCTTGCCATCTCTTCTTAATCTCTTCTGCTTCTGTTAGGTCCTTGCCTTTTTTGTCCTTTATCATGCCCATCTTTGCACAAAACGTTCCCTTGATATCTCCAATTTTCTTGAAGAGATCTCTAGTCCTCCCCATTCTGTTGTTTTCCTCGATTTCCTTGCATTGTTCATTTAAGAAGGCCTTCTTATCTCTCCTTGCTATTCTCTGGAACTCTGCATTCAGTTGTTTATATCTTTCCCTTTCACCCTTGCTTTTTGCATTCCTTCTTTCCACAGCTATTTGTAAAGCCTCATCTGACAGCCACTTTGCTTTCTTGCATTTCTTTTTCTTTGGGATGGTTTTAGTTGCTGCCTCCTGTACAATGTTACGAACTTCCGTCCATAGTTCTTCAGGCACTCTGTCTACCAGGTCTAATGCCCTAAATCTATTCTTCACCTCCACTGTATACTCATAAGGGATATGGTTTAGGTCATATCTGACTGGTCTAGTAGTGTTCCCTACATTCTTCAGTTTAAGTCTGAATTTTGCAATAAGAAGCTCATGATCTGAGCCACAGTCAGCTCCAGGTCTTGTTTTTACTGATTGTATAGAGCTTCTCCATCTTTGGCTGCAAAGCACATAATCTATCTGGTTTCGGTATTGAACTTGACTACTGTACTTCCAAATATGTAGTCAAGTAGAAAAGTCTTGATTTAAGCAAAACAAAGACTTTAAGACAATATTTTTATAAATCAGTTCTGTTTATGATGGTAGGCAAGCTTTTGAATACTGTGGAAATCAAATATGTAAGTTTAGTTAGTCATGAGTAAAATCTCTTGAAATCAATGGGATGTATAGCCCAATCCTGTCTTTGGCCAGCCTGTGGGATGCAGCAGCACTGTCACTACGTCCGCTGCATCCCACAGGCTGGCAGGGGCCCAGGCAGCAGTGGAGAGGGTTTATTTACCTTCTCCGCCTCTCCCTGGTCCCCGATGGGCCTACTCAGATCCACACCAGCTATTTTGTTGGCATAAAATTGGTCAGGCCTGGGCCAGGGGTATAGGATCTTGCGGACACCGCTGCCATCAAGATCTGCCCCAAACCACCCCGACTTACTGCATTCCATGCCATGAACCTTCGCCAATCCTCCCCTGCTGCCAACGTACCTAGCTTGGCGGTGTGTCTGTGGGCCACTGGTGCCTATGTGTGACCTCCCAGCCTTTGTGCTGGCAGAACTGCTGCCATGTCAGCGGCCCCGTGGGATACGATGGCAGATCATGAGATCTGTCAGCATATCCCGCCCATAGAATTGGGCTGTTGCTCATAATTAACTTCTTTAGTCATAACTAATGAACAGTAATACATACGTGTACAGTGTATACTGATATACTGCTTGGTTTCACAAATGTATTTCCCCCAGTATATAAACTGAGGCCTTCTTCTCTCGGTGTGTGAGCACCACTAAATGAAAACAGTGACTGCACCTGTTCTTCCTTCCCTCTATCTGTCACACATAAAAACAGCTATTTTGTATTGGGTCTCACAATTTTTCCTGTCATGGAAACGTACAGAATCATAAACAACTGTGACACCTTAAAGACTCACAAATTTATTGTGGCACCTAAGCTTTTGTGGGCCAGCGCTCACTTTGTCAGATCTGATGATGGTGGGTGTTGGCTCACAAAGGCTTATGTCACAATAAATTTGTGAGTCTTTAAAGATGCCACAGGGGTCTCTGCTGATTTTCCTACTGCAGACTAACATGACTATTCCTCTGGACTCTGGAGCCCTGTTCTCACCTTCAGTGTGCAGGTTGCATGCGCCTGTACAACTGATGCACGTGTGACCGATTCTCATCTTCTGCTGAATGTGCAGAGAGAGAGAGTGGGGCCAGAGGTCATTGTCCTCCTCTCCTGCCACATGTTCAGTACAGTATTTGCACATTCGTTGTCAGGGCAATTTTCATCCTGACTGTTCCCAGCCAGCCCAGCTTTTGTTGTTGTTTTGTGTGTATCTTGGCAGATCCATGAACTGGAGTGCCAACCTGCCCCACAACAATCAGTGTGAGAAACCGCCCTGGTGCTTATTTGCTTATCAGCTCACTGCTTGTTTGCCAAGTATCAGGACTTGGGAAAAATATCAGTGCAACTTGGGAAAATGGAAGAGAGTTTACACTTAGGCAAAGTCCGGGTTTCATGAACAAATTAAGTTCTGTAATAAGACTGAGGACCTGAGGACCAGCCTCAGTGTTGTAGGCATTGCATAACTCAGTAATATGATACTGTGTCCACTTTGCAGACCTTAACATTTTTAGAGCCTAATTGTATCATTCCCCCCCCCCCCGCCAATGCAGCCATGCCAAAAAGGCGTACTTTGTGTCCATTGGGGAGGGCAGATTGGTAGGCATCAGAGGGGAAAAAGGAATTAATTCCCCTTACTCCTCTGTAAGCCTTCCGCTTGCCAATGGGTCTCCTTAAACCTGTGCCAACGCTTTAGCTGGCAGAAGTCCAAAGAGAAGAAAGGGACAGGGGTTAAAAAAAAGGGGATAGGATCCGGCGCGCACCATTGCACCATCCACCCCTCCCTCCACATCCCCGCCCCATTCCTCCCCCCTTCCCACCCAGTTTTGCCCCTTCCATGCCCCCCCACTGTCTTACCTGGTCTGGGGGTTGCGGCAGGAACTGGCGGTGGCGTTGCAGCACTGCAGCAGCTTGCAGCTGTGTGTACAGTCAGCGGCCATTTTGCAATAGCAGAAGTACCTTCTGCTGTCGCAATGCATTCCGCCTGGCACCCAATTCTGTAGAGTCCAAATCCTCTAGATTGGGCTGTACGACCCCCCCCCCCCAAAAAAAGATTAGAGAGTATTTGGGCCCAAGCTGCCTATGCCAGCAGCAGACCTACTTCTTTTAATGTACTTGGGCCCAATTCATGTGTAATGCAGGGAGTAGAGATCCTCTTTGAAGTGTTGAACAGGTGCATGCATGACATAGACTGCAGAACTATCCATACCCCTCACGGCTTTCCTGTCATAGCTCCCACTAGCATTTTTTTCCCTACTGGACTCTTGCATGGAATCCTTACTGGAAGAAAAGCACCTAAAGGAACAGAATGTGGGAGTAAGAGGGCTCATCCTTGCCATTTTGAAGTTGCACAGGTCTGCTGTTGTCCCATGTGGCTTGGATCTCATTTATCCCTATTAAACTAAACCAATCAAGTTATTTGCCCAAGATCACAAAAGCTGTTGACTGGAACCCAATTTGCAATATGCAGCACAAGGGCAGTAAGCAGAGGGACTAGAATGCTGGACGTTCCATTTCAGACTGCAAGTGGGGAGTCCTAATTTAAATGCTTCCCCATGCACAAGAATTCACTGCATGTAGTAAATGAGAACCTTGGAGAAAAGGTGTACGGTAACACAGAACTCTCCCTGATTTGCTGGTTGATACATACAAGATGCTCTTTAGCATGGGAGAAGATTAAAAAATACGACTCCCTACCAGCAGTCTGAAGTGGAACAGTCCAAAATTCCCCCACCTTAATCCATCACCTCACTCTCTGCAATGTATAGATTGGGTCTCACTCCCATTTTACCATGGCCTGAGGCCACACAAGTGGGCACCAAATGTTCCCTTTGTCAGACTTCAATACTTAAACTGTGTGTCACTCCATTGTACGTAACATAGTTAAATGTTTGCAGCCTTCCAGAGCCCGGATATATCTTCTGGAAGGTGTTTTCTTATGGAACATCTATTCAGATGAATACTGGCTATACTTCACTATAAGACATATTTGTTACACTGAAATGGTCGCTATTTTTCTCTTGTCAGTTGGCCCATACTTCTGCAGTTTTGAAAGCTCAGCAAAAATATTTAAAAAATAAATAAAAATGAATCCTCGTGTCCCCCCCCCCCCCGCAACAGTTGACATTAACGTAAAAGAACCTGACATGTTGGGCTGTGAGGAGGACTACAGGCTTCCAGACAGATGATTTAGTTGCACATTGTTCCTGCTGTTTTTTCAAAAAAATTAATTTGACTCTTCTGACAGATTGCATTATATTATCCACGTTTCTTGGCAAGGATTTGGAACAGTTAAAAGGCCTTGCACAATGCATGCACTGAGGAACAGCTATAAGCCTTCACTTTATGATACTGCATGTCCTCTTCTGTAATAAATTATTGGCATTCACATATTTCTGATCTAAAGTCTTTTCAGGGTTGTAGGGTAAAAATGAGCGAATGTTGTCAAGGTTGTAGGAGCCTGAGTTTGACTGAATATCTGGTTTGTTGCTGGGCATTCGCATCAGAGTTCAGATGTGTTGCTTTTACTTAGCAGAAAACGCATGCTGGAACCTCTGACTGTAAGAGAGTCAACACGGGACAAACGAAAATTTGGTACTACCCTTATAGCCAAGCCAGGGATGCCATTTTCAATTTGGGGGGGCAGAGGAGGAGATTCACAAGATGTTTTAAAGACTAGAACTTGTATCTTGCATATGCCGTCATTGTGATTTATATAGTACATAGGGTTGGCACAGTAGGTTAAACCACTGAACCATGAGCTATCGATCAAAAGGTTGGCAGTTCGAATCCACACAACGGGGTGAGCTCTCGCTGACTGGCCCAACTCCGGCCAACTTAGCAGTTCCAAAGCATGTTAATGAGAGTAGATAAATAGGTACCACTTGCGGGAAGGTAACAGTGTTCCATGTCCAGCCACACACTAGGCACTGCAGCATGACCACGGAAGTCATGACCACGGAAGCATCTTTGGACAGCGCTGGCTCTTCAGCCACGTAACGGGGATAAGTACGGTACCCTAGAGTCGGACACAACTGGACTTAAATGTCAAGGGATACCTTTACCTACCTACATAGCCCTTTCCATAGAGTGAAAGGACAAGTCCCTGCCCTGAGGGGCTTACTGTCTAGATAGTGGCACAAGGTACCGTATTTTACGCTCCATAGGACCCATCGGTCCATAGGACGCATGCATCCTATGGAGCATAAAATACAAAAAAAAAAAAAATACTTACCTGGGCTTGGGGGCACTTCAGGGAGGCCTGTGGGGGCTACGTGGAGGCCTGTGCGAGCTTCTGCAGGCCTCTACGATGTTCAGGTCGGCCGAAAATAGCGATTTTCGGCCATTTCCGGAAATGGTCGAAAATCGCTATTTTCGGCCGACCTGAACATCAGGGGGGCCTGCAGAGGCTCGCGCAGGCCTGTGCGAGCCTCTTGCAGGCCTCCCCGAAGCACCCCCAAACCCTAGGCTTCGGACCATAAGACGCACGCTTTCCCCCCCCATGTTTTTGGGGGGAGAAGTCCGTCTTATAGTCCGAAAAATACGGTAAACAACAGAGGGAGGAAAGGAGGATAGAGGCAGGGGTAGATAGGGGGAACATATCATAGGTTACATATGCAATTGCCATGCTGTTGATGTTCCAGGTATGAGGGGTGCTGCATGGTGTGAGGAAGGGCTTTATTTACTGGTGCCTGAGGCAGCATGACCCACACTGCCTCAATCCCCACGAATGCCACCTCTGTGCACATGGATATGGGGAGGCCGTGCACACACCCATCCTTTTACTTACCAGGAGTGCAGTCTGCACCTGGCCCACACTGTATCTGTTTGAAATGGACGTGGTGCAGTCTGGGTTCCCAGCCTGCACTGCTTCTGCTCATATAAAGCATAGCATAGACCTGGCAAGCAGCAGACTGTGCTCCTGGTAAGTAAACTAAAGGGAAGGGAGGCAGGCTCCAAATTGCCTGTGCCTGCCTACTTGGTGCCTCATAAGCATCAAGCAGATGGGGTGAGGTGATCTGGAGCAGGGCAGTCTTTTTTCCCCCTCCCTCTCCTCCTTCTTCGAGCAGCACTGGGATGAGAACAGAAATAAACAGCCCAACCCTATGCTTCCCCCCCCCAATGCAGCCACACCAAAAAGGCTCACACTGCATCCTGTAGGAGTCCTGGAGGTCTCCATGGGTAAGCCTCCCCAAATCCCCCACTCCTTTTATCAGCTGCCCTGATTTCAAGCCACATCATGTGGCTTCATGATTGAGCCACCCATGTCCCTAACAAAGGATTTGTTGCCAATTGTAATACAACATATCAGCATCTGTATAGGTCGATTTAGGCCAGCGGGTGGCGCAGTGGGTTAAACCGCTGAACTATGAGCTGTTGATCGAAAGGTCGGCAGTTCGAATCCACGACGGGGTGAGCTCTCGTTGCTTGGCCAGCTCCTGCCAACCTAGCAGTTCCAAAGCATGTCAATGCGAGTAGATAAATAGGTACCGCTTGCGGGAAGGTAAACAGTGCTCTGTGTTCCAGCTGCATGCTACGCGCTGCGGCAAGGAGAGTCATGCCGGCCACATGACCACGGAGGCATCTTCGGACAACGCTGGCTCTTCGGCTTTGAAATGGGGATGAGCACCACACCCTAGAGTTGGACACGACTGGACTTAATTGTCAGGGGTCACCTTTACCTTTATAGGTCGATTTAGAAGAACTAGAAAGAAAATCGTAGCTGATTAGGAGGATGAAATTGCTAAAATTTGTGGTGAGGGCCCAGGGGTGGCATCATGAATTTTGATAAGTGCACCACATCTTTATTCTCATAATTTGAACCCTGCTCTGGTCCAGGTATGGTAAGGAGAGAAATCTGCTCATCCCTATTTACAAGCCACAAAGAAAATGTGAAGTGAAGCTGACAACAGCAACAGTCTACAAGGCAAATCTGGAAAAGCCTCTTAGGGATGCTTCTGATGTTGCCTTGACACGGAAGCTGGTGCACACTGCAACCCACTGTAAAGATCCACAGGCGGCCCTAAGGTCGCCCGCTGGATCTTATCCCCGTTCTGGGCCGGCCATGATCGACCCAGAGGTCTCCTCAGGGGAAGGGGACATTCATCCCCTTCTCCCGGTGTAGCACGGGGAGGCCCCAATGGGCCTCCTCGGATTTCTGCCAGCTCTCGAGCTGGCAGAAGTCCTAGAAGGCTGTGTAAGGGCTGCGCCAGCCCGGGAACGGGACGGGGATGCAGAGGCTGCCATCCCCGCCCCCTCCAGGGTTGACTCGACCAAACGTCGCCCTCCCTCGCCGCCTGGCCCGTCCCTGCTCCCGCCAGCGGGAACCTTACCTTCCTCCGGTGGCGTTTGGGTCGATATGGCGCTGGAGTGAGTGCTGCTGGCCTCTGTGCCAGTGGCTCTTACTCAAGGCGCGCAGTCCACCTTTCGAAAGTTACAGTGGATTGCGCTGTGGCAGTTGCTGAAGGTAATAGGCTGTTCCAGGACTGAAGCAAAGAGCAAACCAAACCAAACCAAACATCCATGTGATCATCATATCTAATGCCCCATATGAAGGTTTCTCATTATTTCTTACACAGGAACGTTATAAAGCAACCCTCAATTAGGATCCTTCCAGTGTTGTCTTCCTATGTATACCAAGTAAACATTAGAAACATCCAAAGTTTGGAAAAAACAATAGCAAGGAACATTTTCACTACAATTGTTTTGATGATTGATTGAATGATGACTGAAACCTGAATTCTGTCCTACATAACATAGACAACGTGTGGTAGTGATTAGAGCACAACTTGGCAACATGTACCTATACCGACACCAGTGTCCATGGTGGCAAATGTTGAGGTCCATGGCAGAAGTGGCACTCCCCCCCCCCCACACACACTTCTTGTTCAGTTGGAATGCTCCTACTGTCGGACTTGGCAGGCTATGTGCCTGCACAGCAGGTACAGCATTGGGCAGGCAGTGCAAGGCTGGCAGATGGATAGAGAACTGGTGCTGTGGCTGCAAATTAAAGAGTTAAAAAAAAATCATTACTCACACCAGAGGGGAAATGCATGGCTGGGTGCCCCCCCCCAACTCTCAGGAAAATCACTGGGCCTGGCTGCTGAATAATCACCAGTATCTCTCACTAATGGCCCAATCCTATCCCTCCCCCCCACCGATGCAGCCACACCGCCAGTCTACTTGGAACTGCACCAGTGAAATTGCTGGTGCAAGTTTGCGTGGACCCAGGTCGGGAGATCGGGTCCAGGAAGGGGAGTTGGATTCAGCAGGCATTGCTGCCTCCAAACTCACCCCTTTACCGATCTACCCTCCTCCCTGCCCCATCACCCCCATTCTGCCTCCCTTGCTGGCTTACCTGGGTCAGCGGACCTTCAGCACCATGCACAGGGTCACTCAATCCTCTGCCTGCGCTCTGGCAGTGTGCAGCTTCATGCAATGCCAGAGAAGATTTCACAACTGCCATAAGGCAGTATCCGCTGGCAAAAATGCTAGTTCTGCCAGTGCCAGCAGATTAGCCCAGGAAAATGACTTCAGATTACCATTTACTTGTGGCACTGTGCATATTACCAATTAGTAAGTTGGTTGTCTTGATTGACTGATCGATTGTAACACAAAGAGGGCTGGACCACCAATGAGGAAGAGTTTCATAATGATAAGAGCTGTCCAGCACTGGAAGAGCCTGCCTTGTGCAGTGGTGGGCTTTACCTCATTGAATGTTTTCAAGGAGAGGCTGAATGGACATCTGCCAGGGATGTTATAGTCGCCTGCGCTGAACAGGAGGTTCGAGTAGATATCCTTCAAGGTCACTTTTAGCTCTACCATTCTATGATTCTATTCCCAAATGGGTTCACAATCTAAATGAGAGGGGGTGGGGGAGAATATGTGTTGATGTATATGTTCTTAGGCTAACAGCACAATCCTATACATGTTTACTCAGAAGTAAGTCCCATTTTGTTTAATGGCACCTACTCCCAAGTAAGTGTGCTTGTAGCCTATCCTCCCCACACCACCGATGCAGCAATGCCAAATTGGCTTCCGCTGCATCCTGCGAAGGGCCAGTCAAGGAGGTCTACTCTGGGTAAGGGAACATTCATTGTTCCCTCCACAAATGTCTCTCCTGCCTCCACAGCACAGAGGGTCTACGCAGACCTGCTCTGCTGTGCAGGTCTGCATGGACCCATGACGTGGGATTGGGTCTGGGAAAAGGGCTAGGATTCAGCCGCCGCCGCCGACACCAACCCCCCCTTCCTGGAGCCGATCCATCTTTCCCCCACCCCCATTGCCATCTCGTTCCACCCTCCCCTGCCCCATTCTGCCTCCTCCGCCCCGTCCCACTTCCTCCACCAGCCTACCTTCATCGGCGGGCCTGTGATGATTCGCTGACACAGTCCACTCTGGCCTCTCCACCAGCGCTCCTGCAGCGCACAACTTCACACGCTGCCAGAATGTATTTTATGACTGCCATAAGGGAGTCTCTGCTGGCGGAATTCACATTCCGCCAGTCATGTACATCCCTAATAGGATTGGGCTGCAAGTTCCAGTATTATACTGACCTTCACCAGGCCAGGAAAGGAGGCCTTGCTGTCTTAACTTTCTCTTTGACTCACTTCAGTGGAAATGGATACAGGAGGACACACTTCATAGAGAGGAGGATCCAAATGGCAGTCGGCCCTTGCCAGGCCGATGGAGGGGGTCTCAGAGTCCTGCCTCTCCTTCTGTTGCTGCCAGATGGAAATGACGGCAGGACAACACCATTCTTGGAAGTAAAATTACGATATTACTGTTTGACATTATAGTACATTGCCACTTGGTAAATGGGCAGCTGTATTTTTCTGTGGAACTTGTATTTCAGCTTTCCATTTCTGTGAAGCGGGGCATCTGATAACAATGACCCCTTGATCTTGCAGGTCTAATTTTAACCCCCAAACACCCTTCATTTTATAAATGTATTGGGCTATGGGGGGGCAAGCAAGGTTTCAGATAATTGAGGATACTCTTTTAGTCATCAGTAGATGTCAGGGCATCAATCTGTTTGGATAATGAGGGTCCACAGAACTAAGCTATAAATAACTGCAGCTCCTGCATAATTAGCCTAAAGACACAGTCAAGCTATAATATATTTCTATGGAGAGATTCCAGGATATGTTTAAATAGGTGCTGTTAGAGACAGGAGCACCGAGGATTGGTAGAAAGGCAGTTTCTTGAAGATCAGCTGCTGCGCCTTGGCGCACAAGCACCGTATGTATGCATCCAAACATATATCAAACAAGATCTATATTATCTTAAGACTATAAGAAAAGCCCTGCTGGATCAGGTCAAAGGCCCATCTGGTTCAGCAACCTGTTTCCCACAGTGGCCCACCAGCTGCCTCTGGGAAGCACACAAGCAGGAGAGAAAGGCAAGCAACTCTCCTGCCATTGCTCCCCTGCAACTGGTATGCAGAGGTATAAGCTGCTTGTGTTTTATGCTTTGAGGGAAGGGCTGTGCTGTGCCACCGGAGCCCTGCAGGACCCTCTAATGGCACACTGTGTCCACCACCCTTTGGAAAGCATTGCACACCAGCTCCCCCTGGTGCCCAGACATGGACATGAAGCATCTTCGCTGGTGCTACAGCAGTCGTACAAAGGAAGACTTCATTTGCTGCTGTTGCTGACTGCTCCCAGAAAGCTTCCTCTTTTGGGTCCTGTGTGGCTTAGCTGGAGCATCTACTTCCTTCCCCTGGTCCTGACCCCAGCTAACTAGGCAAGGAGGCACTTGATACAGTGGTGGTTCTCTTATATTTAGTAGGGGGAGAGCAAATGTCCACCCCGGCGGCATGGCATCTTTCCCAATGGCTATTGCTGGTGTTTTCTGCATCTTTTTAGGTTGTGCATCGTTTTCTGCATCGTTTTAGGTCTTATTCCCACTGCAGTGACTGGGACCCATTTATTTATTTATTTTGCTATGCAAACCATATTGTGAACCTTTTTTTTGTTGAAAAGTGATACATACTGTTGTTGATGATGATAATAATAATAACAATATTTATTTTATTTATTTATTTTTCACATTTTTATACCGCCCTTCCTCCAAGGAGCTCAGAGTGGTGTACATATTTCCTCCTCTCCTTTTTGTCCTCACAACAACCCTGTGAGGTAGGCGGGGCTGAGAGATAGTGACTGGCCCAAGGTCACCCAGGAAGCTTCATGGCTGAGCGGGGATTTGAACCTGGATCTCCCAGGTCTAAGTCCAACAACAACAACAACAACAACAATTCCTAGATGCCCTGGTCACCGACTCTTCATTGGGTGCAGATCATCTGGGAATTTTTAAATGGCACAAGAGGAAGAAAGAGGATAGTCCATCACTGCTCACTATCCCCTGCCTCCCCACTGGGTCCCGGCTTACTGGGTGGCAGTGGGGAGCAGTGACACCATTAGATCAATCACTGCCAGGGAGTGGCACTGGCAGGGGGGGTCAGCTGGGCTTGGGCACATGCACAAGTCCCACAAGGTCTCACCTCCGGCCCCACTCCTGTTTATGTGTCAGTGTTGTTCATATGCACACACGTGACTGCTATATATATTAAACATGTTCTCATAGCTGATTCTGTCGTTTTCCTTCAACAGAATCTCTGGGAGGCTGCATTAGGCATTATAGCTTCAATTACTGCTTCAATGATACTTTTCGTTTCTTCTTTTTAAAGGCTCACACTTGTGAATTTAATCTTAAATGTTTATTATTGCTTCAGCCTGCTGAGATCTTGATCACCAACATCTTCCTAGTATCTGCCGCAGGTTTTGACCACTTTGAATTTATGCGCATTTAACACAAGGGAAAATAACTTCTTGGCTGTATCAGATGGAAGAAAGGAAAGTTGACAAATCTGGATTCGATAGTGTCTCAATTGAAAATGAATACTATTTAAACTGAGAATGGCTTCTTGGCAGACTGCATGCTATTAGATAGCGATGGAGGTGGTGGAATAGCAGAAGGTGTATGCTTATGCTCTGCGAATCCTCTATTGTTTCTTATTTGCCATGGTTTCCATTATCTTGCATTAAGCAGATAACTAAACAAATAACTGCCCCCCCCACACACACACACACATACCTAGCTATAGGGTAACCATTTCTATAAGGGGAGCCATGCTAGTCCATTGCAGGAAAGCCAACAAAGGCTGTAATCCTATACACACTTACCTGGGAGTAGGTCTCATTTAACTCAATGGGACTTGCTTCTGAGTAGACATGCATAGGATTGTGTTGAAAGAGTCTTATGATACTCAGTGCAATCCTGCACAAGTTGCGGTGGCTGGCCTAAATGGCCGGCCACTGCATCCTGCACAGGATGTGAGCTGTGACAATGTGGCCCAGGCTCACCTCGGGGGAAGGGGATGTTGAAACCCTTCCCCCAGTGTAAGTGCTGGTGGCCCCAATGGGCCTCCTCAGAAGCAAGCTGGCACGTGTCTGGGGAGAGCGTGTAAGGCCGGTATGGCCTGGGAAGGGGTGTTGGATATTGGCACAACGCAGCACTGATATCCCTGCCCCCTCACAGGCTGGGCCGGTCAATGGTCCCCTCCCTCGCCACCCCGGCCCGCCCTCCACATGCCCCTGCATTTACCCGCGCAGCACTCACCTGCATCAGCCGGCACAGGTCCAGGTAGGTGGCGGGGTAAGCGGGGGGGGGAGGTGGAGTGGGAGACTGTATTCAGCGGGGGGGAGGTGGAGTGGGAAACTTCAGAGAGGAAAGGGGATTTAAACTCCCTTTCCCCTCCATAAGCCTCCTGCTCCTTGGACCTGCAACAGTGATTTTGCTGGCGCAAATCCAAGGAGACAAAGGGGATGGGGAGGCTGCTGCTGGAGGGGATAGGATCTGGCATGCACCATTGCCACCAGATCCACCCCCTCCCTCCCGCCCCCATTCCTCCCCCCTCCTCACCCAGTTTCGCCCCTGCCCCATCCCCTGCTCCGGCGGGTGGCCAGTACTCTGACAACGCACTCTGCTGGCGCTCCAGCACCATGTGCTGCTGGAGCATGCTTAATGGCTGCTTATCAGCTGCCAGCGCTGGTGGAACACTAGCTCTGCCAGCATGAAGAGCCTATAGGATTGGGGTGAAAGGTCCTGTCTTTGAGCCTGTTCGTTGGACTGAGAAGCCCAGCTGATTTCCAGGAGCAGGAAATTCAGTGGTTCAAATGATCCCCCAGTATTCAAGCCCACAGGTGAAATCTGGTTGACACCCACAGGTTTTAAAACATGGAGTCACAAGTACCCTTTGCACATTTGCCTAGTTCCGATGTTGGGAGCTAGTCCACAGAGGCTCATCCGCCCAGCCTGCTAAAGAGTGAGCAGAAGGACCGACCAGGAACCTGGAACAGTGTAAATAGGGTAGGGAGAAGTTGCCTCAGGTTTTTGTCTTGTTTTCCACTTGCATTTTAGGAGCCTTGCCAACTTTTGCCCTTTTCTTTTCCTACTTTTGTTAATCAGTACCTTGTTGTTTTTACCATTGTTTTACCTTGTATTTTCATAAACTTCTTGCATGTTTATTGTTTAACCCACCTAGTCTCAGTTCACTTGGGAGGGAGTTCCCTACAAATCCGGGAGGGAGGTTTTCGCAAGGTGTCTTCCTTTTGTCTGGGCTCTCTAGATTAGGGAGGTGGCAGAAAGAATGACCTTTCCCCAGTTCATTCCCAGTGTATTCAGTTAAAGGAGCAGAAAGGTGAGTGCCAGTCACCAATCATTTTGCCCTCTGTCTACCCTAACAATCACACTCCCAGGCAACAAAACCACTGATCATCTGAGAGTTGTGGATGTCTTGTGTGAAGTAGCCCCTCCCTGAGAGTATGCAGGCAATTGTCAAGAGAGCCACAAGTGATTCCTTGACCCTTCCAATGTATTGTACTTTAAAAATAAAAAAGAATGTTTTGATTGGGCGAAAAGGTGAAGGACCCACATTGCCACTTTCTCAGTCAATTAACTAGGTGGGATTGTTTGACCTTGTATTATCTCGTCCTTTCACAATTGACATGTCAAGTATTTAACACACATCTTGGTGACATCCAGACTTGATTTCTTCAGCATGTGCTGCAGGTTTCTCCATTCATTTTAAAGGTAGAAGTTGGTGTGCGCACATGCACGCACGCACGCGCACGCACACACACACACACACACACACACACACACACACACACACACACACACAGGGATCAGCGTGTCATAGCCCCTGCAGATGGAGAAATTGTTAGTACATGCATCAGAGATCCCACACTCATAAATGCTTGTTAGAACGGAGCATTTTTCTTGTCTTGGGGAGGCTTCCTATAGCAATGTTTCCAGTCAATGATTTCATTCTACGTACATATTGTCCTGTTCATTTTGGGGTAATGAAATTTTGGTGAGAAGGCCTTTTTGGGTTGCTTCTCATTGTCTTTAAAGACTTCAGAACATCTTTGTCTTATTCCCATTGCAGTGATTTATTAATTTCCAAATATTAGCATTTAGATGGAACATTGTAATGTTCATGGGCGTTAAAGTGGAGGAGGCATGAGGGAGAAGCCCTCGCATTTTGGGTGGCCATCCGCCAAAGGATCCAAATTACAGATTTGTTCATCTTGAGTTCTATGTTATGAATTTCAAGTACTTCCAGAAGGACAAGCTATTTGACACCGTGGACCTTCTAGGGTTAGTTTAAAATGCTGAATCAATGGCTTGGCTGCTATTGTTCTTTCTCCACTTGCAACCAAGAATCAAAATAATGACATACACTCACACTGCAAGGGAAGCTGAGAGTCTGAGATTGCCAATATATGTGACCCAGAAACGGAGCCAAACGTATATGAGAGAACTGCATTTCTTGCTAGAGCCACCTAATAGTTACTGTTCCCAAAACAGATATAATGGGGGGGGGGGGGGTTAGACTGAAAAAAAAAAAGCTTCTGAAGTGGAAATACAGGTCATAATGTCAACTTGAGAATTTCAAACTCTGTGAAACTCCGATAATAAAAGATGGTGCCAAAAAGATACACTTTGAAAAAAATCGTATTTGCCCCAATGGATACACTGTGAAATAATTCTATATCACAGAGGCTTCGATAAAAAGAACCATTTCAGGCTCCTGAAATGCCTCAGGTCCACAGGTTTCCATGGTAAAGGCATGTTTCCTTCAGTCAGCAGCATTTATTTCAAGGCTCAATTAATTCTGTTGTCGGTTGATATCTTTAAGAAGAACAAAACTGTGAGAGGTATACTCTGGATAGTTGGGTGCCCAGCGCTGAGCAAGGACTTGTAATCCTTCAACTAGGTGCGGAGTTCTTCCGAATTGTCTGACACACTGATTGAAATTCTGGGGGTTCTTCTCCATTTCTTTTCATTCTTCTCTTAGGGCCAGAGCAGATGTTGTGCAAAAACAATGGACAGAAGCTAATCAGTTGTTTCACAGGACTCTGAAATCTTTGCCAAAAGGAAGTGCTTCTGTTGTAGGGTTGCCAACACTCTAGGCTCGGCCTGGACTCTCCAGGAATTTATTTATGTAAGCTGTTTATACCAGTCTCCAGGTGACCACTGAAAGCAATCCTGGAGATTTTAACAGCACCTCCAGGAATTTCCAACAGTACATCATGTGGGGGGGGGGGGGAAGAAAATGCCAGGAATAGCTTCAGTCACAGTTGGCAGCCCTATTGTGTTGTTAAGATCTTGCACTATTCCAGAGCTGAAAGTGGCATGTCAAGCTGCTGAGAAAACATAGTTTTCCCAGAAGATATCAGCAAAGGTAGCACTATCTGCTGGGAAAACTACTTTTTCTCAGCAACTCGCTATGACATTTTCAGCAGTGTGAACGTGAAGTGTGGTTTGTTATGCAAATGTAGCAGATACCCACTGGGTAATACTCATGACATTCCACCAGCCACTCCATTTTGCAAACATTATTGACAACTTCTCCCATTTCTTGCTTCACTGGATTAGTGCTTCACATAGCTCCGTTAGGGGAGCACACAAACTAGCAATATGTTTCCAAAAAAAAAAAAAAAAAGATTAAGGTCTGAAGTGAGAGGCTTCAGCCAGAGAGAGAGAGAATCCCAGCCTCAAACACTTTCCAGGCAGTGAGACTTACGGGCAGCCCAATCCTAACCCCCCCCCCCCGGCGTAGGGTGTTCAGCGTGGTCCACATAGTTCACACTGAATCCTATCTGGGGAAGGAGGTGGCTGGAGGTCTACTCTGGGAAAGCAGGCATTTGTCCGCTTACCCGGGTCAAACCCCAGCTGCTGCAATGGGGCTACTTGGTTCTCTGCTGGCTCTTTGCGTAGAACCGAGCAGTCCTGGGCTCAAGGCCTGGGAGGGAGGATAGAATATGGTGTCTGATGAGGATGTCGGTCCAGTCCCCATCCCCTCCATGCCCGATATGCCCCCTCCCCCCCCTCCCCCAGCCCCTGCACCGGAGCGGGACCTACCCACTCCACGGCGCTGGGTCCAGCATTGTTCGGCAGGCGGTTGGCACAGGCCTTGGCACTGCCTACTCACTGGGTGTCGCAACATGCTTTATGGCACATTTGTGAGACCCGGTGCCACCGCAGAGTCCTCAATGCTGATGCCCATGGCAGATAGGATTGCGCTGTTACACAGGTACAGGGACATGGTGAAGCTCAGACTGTCGTAGACCACTTGGGCAGCCCAATCATACCCCCACCAGCCTCCCCACCCCGCTCTCCACCCCAATCCTCTCCCAAACCACCCAAGACCTGCCTCTGCTGCCACCTTACCTGCTCCAGCACTGCCTGGGTGAGCCACCGCCATGCACATGGGGCCTCCGACCATTTGTGCCAGCAGTCCTGCAGCACACAACAGCGGTGTGCCTTTTGCGGCACTGCACCAGGACTTAAGGCAGTGGATTGTGAGATCCACTGCCATACGTCCCCAATAGGTTTGGGGCATAAGTCAGTCAATTCCCATGAAACTTAACTTCCCCTAAAGCAGAGGCAGAACCCATAACTGTGCTGGTTGATGAGAGATCACTCGATTGATTATTGTATTTCATGTTTTTTCCATCACAGACAGCATACACGGGGGTCCCGGGAAGGCACCGTCCAGGTACTGACCAGACAGTGAGCTGCTTAGCTTCAGCAAGGTGCTGTGGCATATGCTCTCCAACTCTTTTACCCCTCGCACAGTTTGCCCAGTTCCTGTGAACAATTAGGATAAATCTCCTTGCTCTGATCAGATCAGGGACGCAGGCTTCAATCTCAGTGTAGCTGTCCTGAGAGCAGGTTGAGAATGACAACAAATGCTGCAAAGTGTTTGGTTTGGGGGTCAGCACAGCATCGACACAGATGGTCCTGTGGCTTGCTGGGACTGGATCCATCAAATCTGCCCATTCCAATCCCCCCCCCTTTCCCTGCTTTTAATTTTATACTTCTATTGCACACATCTTTTCATATAACTCCTTTCAAGATTCATAGATTTTGGATGACATATGCACAGCGAAGTTGGCAATTCAGAGTTCATTACCATAGTTCTACATTCTTATCACTGGCGCTAAGTATTCTATTAACGGAAACCATATATCAAATGTGAGTCCATTTTGTCAGTATTAATCTGGAATAACTCCTCTGTGCTCAAGGAAGTCACTCCAAATTTACAACCTTATAAATGCAAAGAAGAATTTGGCCAATTATTTCTTCTCCTTTTGCCCTCCATCACTGCTCAACTGAATGGTTGTGGTCGTAAGGCAGAAATGCACTGTAGCACTTTTTAAATTTTATGAGATCTCCCAACCTTTCCAACCCTCCCCATCTCAAGCAATATTGACTAGGCTCAGAGACACAATTCTTGCTGTGTGTGGATTATCCTCTGACCCTGCCAGCTACCTTGCATGAGCTGATAAGGCAAGATCTGATTGTGTGGTCATATATTTGTGCGATAGAAAAATGAGCTTCTGTCTCTAATCTGTTAACTTCATCTTGTAAAGAAACGGAGAAGAGCAGCCCAACAACAAGAGCTTTGGAGTTTCATATGCAGTGTTAGTTACTTCTTCCCTGCTATATATAATGAAGATGGTGAAATTAGAGAGGTTTCTCTTCATATACTATCATGCCCACTTAGCTATAAGGCACAGAAAGAAAGCCCATCGCACTTTGGCGTCATATACTGCTTTTACCATATTGTTCTCCACTTCAAGGATTTGTTAACAAGTGCATTAAATTTGATACTGGGAAAAAAAAACACTTTCTTTTTAAACCCTGCATTGGCCTAAATAATCTCTAAAGAGATGCACTTTTTGCTCTCTGTACATATATTTTAGCACAGACAATGTTTGCCTGGGTATGAAGGATGATGCAATAGCTTTGCTAATACATCTTAAGAAGAAGTAGTAAATCATTGACTAGGCACATCCTGGGAATTTTCTTACATGAAATCATACTCAGAGACTGAGTTATTAGGTACTTTGACATGCATTCTTCTCAGTTGAATCAACCTGACCCAAGGTGCAGTAGGATGGAACGAACACCAGATATTGACAATAAGCTTTCTTATCATTGCTGTTGTGCTTGTCTGTTATGCAAAGATGGGATGCCAAGTCCTTGAAGAATCCGCGCTTCGATGAGCAATCCAGAGAGATCTAGTGAGTTGTGACAACACAGCCAACAGAAAGAGAACAGAACAGAGACAGCAGAAAGACAAAGTCAAGAAACAAGAGAGGAGAACAGGAGCAAAGGCCAGAATAGCCATGGTCATAATCAGGTTGACAATCCATGCAGGTCAAGAGAATTGGAACAAGGCCTGGGATGCATGCCAGCATAAAATGACAGATAGGGAGGGCAAGATGGTCAATGCCTGGACATAAGGCCAGGGAGACCGTTGCAAAGGTTTCAGTCTGAAAGTTTTTAGCTGTTTTATTCCCAGAAGACTGTCCAATCAATGCCCACCACCAAACTTTTTCCACAGCAGAAATCCTCTGTGGAACTCATCTATTTGGTTTCCATCAAGCTAGCCTTGGAAGTTGCACTCAGAAAAGAAGTAGGGGAAGGGGTGGGTTAAAAGTTATTGTGGAAGTGTTTTTAATGCCTTCTCTCTGTGCCCCAGTGGCACTGCTGGAGGGGGTGCGGCACCATAAGTGGTGCAAGGCGCTGCACCGGCGCACCGCGTCTTACAAACCAGTGTAATGCAGCCCCTCCCACTCGCCCCTGGAGCCATTCCAGTGGTGAAGGCAACGGTGCCGCACCCCCTCCAGCAACACCACTGCTGTGCCAAATGATCATAGCAGATTTGGTTCGGTAGCTTTCATGGCCCGTAGTTAACATACAATGTTTAGGAATTACGAGAGCCGATGCCATGTCAGTGAGTAACTTGAAGTTTAATCTATTCCAATGCCGTTTGCGGGTTTCCAATCACAGGCAGCCGCACGCAGAACAAAAACACCATTAAAATCCAAGGCGAGCAGTCCAACGTTTCGTTCCGCAAACTCGGAACTTCTTCACAGGAACAATCATGAGAGATTGTAGATGAAATCTACATTCTAATCTAATTGTAGATTTCATCTACAATCTCTCATGATTGTTCCTGTGAAGAAGTTCCGAGTTTGCGGAACGAAACGTTGGACTGCTTGCCTTGGATTTTAATGGTGTTTTTGTTCCGCGTGCGGCTGCCTGTGATTGGAAACCCGCAAACGGCATTGGAATAGATTAAACTTCAAGTTACTCACTGACATGGCATCGGCTCCCGTAATTCCTAAACATTGTAGATCATAGCAGAGATCAACAAATAGTTGAGTCTGGTAATAAAGCATCTGGGTTGAGAAAAGGATCTCATCACTTCAGGGAAGCCATACTCCTGGGAACTGAGCATGTCTCAACTTGGGCAAGCCACTGTCTCAGCTTCCCCTATCTCAAGGAACTGCTGTGAAGAGAAAAGAGCAGGTGCAATCTGCAGATTGGCCTCGAAAGTGACCTCCTACCAAATGAAAGTACCTTTTTGTGCTGTTATAGTGATAACTCCAGTCAAGCAGGCAGCCCAGCCTTTGCTAGTCCCATACTTTATCCATTCAATAGTTGCAGGCCAATAAGAGACCAGCATGGACAGATTGCTGGTAAGTGTTGGGTCCAGGAAACATTTAATACATAACTGTGCCTCTTCAAAAATCACTGTAACTGCAGAGACTGACAATATGCTAGTGAATCGATGCTGGCACAGCAAATGTTATGTACATCAGTATAGCAACACATTCACGAAGACAGAGGCTGTGCTTAATGGAACTGTGGTGCTGCCAGGATACCACCACCGGGGGACCAAATGTGGGCAGAGCAGGGGCAGAGCAGGAGAAGAACTGAGCTTAGGAAAAATCCTATGCAACTGTTAGGACTTGTTCTCAAGTTGCCAGTCTCTAAACCCCCCCCCCCTTGTTTCTTCCTTTTTTTTCCTCAGGTGGATGGATGGCAAACATTAAGCCTCTGTGCTCTGACCTTTTACTACTGTGCCCCACCCCCATAACAGATCCCCCCCCCCCCATTTTTCAAGAGTTGGCTATCGGGTGATGTTGCCAGGTCCTGCCTCAGAAATCTCAGGTTTTTGGATGAATCTGACCTGGCAACTCTTGCTTGTTCCCACCAACAAAAGAGGTTATGTTGGTTGCAACAATACTCCCACTGAAGTCAACAGGGAGCCACAGATAACACTCCACCCCCATAGTCACAAAGGGGGATAGGATACTAACCAACTCTGCAGCCAGTCACAGCAGGCTTCCTGGAGTACTATATGAATCCCAGCAATGGAATCCAGGCCACATCTTTCAAACTGCGGGGCACAGGGCTATATCACGTGGCCCCCATGTCTTTAGAAGGGTGATCCCACATGTGGAGACTTTCGTGATGGGCCACTTTGAACAAACAACAAGCACCCAACAGTCAGGGAGAACAAAACAGAAAACCATGAAGGATGGATAAATACAGGTGGGCCCCCATATCCACTGATTCGCTATCCACGGTTTCAGTTATCCATGGATCGTGGGGACACCCCTCCCCCAGGCTTTTACTTTTTTCCCAGTAAGCTTCGTTTCTTCCTTAAAGAAACAGGAGAAGCAGCCTCTGGCTGCTTATTACAGGCAAGTAGAACGAGACTAAGTCCTAGAGAGGCTCTGCAAGGTTTCTGTTAACCTTGCAGAGCCTCTCTAGGACTTAGTCTCGTTCTACTTGCCTGCAATGGAGGCTGCTTCTCTGTTTGTTTTAAGGAAGAAACAAGGCTTGCTGAAATAAAAATAAGAGCTGGGGGGACAAGCATGCCTGCCTGCAGGGGAAACCATGGAGGGGGTGTTCGCTCTTATCCACGGTTTCAAGTATCCACGGAGGGGCCTGGAACATATCCCCAGCAGATATGGGGGCCCACCTGTACCACTTGTCTTTTCTGAACATTTACAGGTATGCACCTCAGGAGTCCAGACACAAATGTCCACTGGTGACCTCAGTGTTACTTTGACAAGGGGGGGGGCTGCAAGGGCAAGTCACTTCAAGCAGGTAAGTGGGGGGACACATTCAAGGGAGGGGGAGAGCAGCTGTTTAGAAATTGAATTCAAGATTTCAGAAAACTGCTAAAATAGTAAGTCCTGAACCATTTACCAAGGAGACCACCCTTAGAATTCTGTCTTTGTCAAGAGGTCATGGTTGGTTACAAACCTGAGCCCAAGTAAAACCCATTTACACTGATGTTGCCACACCATAGCTAACCTCTGTTATTGGCAGGCTAATAACTAGTCCACAAGCTTCTGTGACCTGCTGGTGGAGCACCAACTCCCCATTCTAAATTCACTGCATCAGCCTTCAACTGTAGACTCTGCCACTAGTATGCAAAGCACCATTGTGGAGTATGCCAAATTTGACCTTGATATTTGGGGAAATGGCATTCATCCTACCTTGGCTTCTCCTTGGTTTAATTAAGGATATACACTTACAGGCCAACCCTGCCTACAATTTAGACCAGCAGAGTCCTGCTCCGCTGGTCTAGGATGTCATAAACATGTCGTAAAGCACATCTGCGGCACCTTGGGAGTAAGCAGCACCAGCGCCAAAGCCCAGCGCCACTCTCCCCAAACCGAATCCGGAGCTGTGCTTGCCAATGGGTGACGGAGGGGCATGGGGAGGGCAGAACGGGGCATTCCAGGGGTGGGGTTATAGGATTGGCCGGCCAGGCCCAGGAAGGGGGAGGGATTGGAGGAGACCTCCTCCGCCAAATCCTATCTCCTTTCCAGGGCCTGGCCACCGCTACACGGGCCTCCCGGATTTGCGCCGCAAAATAGCTGGCGCGCATCCGAGGAGATCCGTTTGGGTGGCTGGGGATTACGCCGGGGGAAGGGAACAAATGTTCCCTTCCCCCCAAGGTGACCTCCCAGCTGCCTGCTCTGCGCTCTGGATGCAGCGGAGGCTGCACCAGCCCCGCTGCATTTAAGGGCACAGAGGTAGACAGGATTGTGCTGTTAGTTAATTAAACACTTCATAGCATGGAGAGAGTTTTGATCTCATTTACCCATCAACAAACAGGGTGCAAAACAATGTCTGCCTCTCTATATTTAGATGACAATTATCTATTTTCAGAATGATTCACTCCCTGACTCCTCTTATCAGTAACAAATTAGAGTTCTCTCTTTGCTCTCTTCCCCGCCCCTCTCCCAGTGCATGTGTGCTGGAGTGACACGGTGATGCTTATCCCAACAACAGGCGTGTTTAGATCCTGTGTCACTGATTCCATCCTGGCACATCATGAGGGTATTAGCAATTACTCAAAAAATATATTCCTGGCCCTTGTCCAAATCTCAGCTTGTCCTGATTGATGCTAATCAGCATAAACTCACCAGCAGTCTGAAGCAATCTATTAACATACTTTATTAACCTTTTTGGAAAGCAATGCCCTCTCTTCTCTAGGGACATAATATTTAAAGTAGGGATTTTTTTAAAAAAAATGCAAGTCAGGGAGGAAGGTAATGCTGCTGGCCTTGCAGTTAAAATTTGTTTTTCAGGAGTTTGATAAATAGCCTGCATTAGCAACCTACTATACAGTGTTAATCATGGTGGAAAGAAAAATAGTGAGGTCTGCCTACCGCAGGGATGGTCAACCTTTCAGCAGTGGGGTTCCCATAGCTGTAACAGTTGTGTAGGACAGAGAGTTTCGGCAAATGCAGTTTGTCATGTCTTAACGCTGTGAGGGTTTGAAAAGTTGCACCTGTGGACAAAAAGTAGTCCTGGAGAACTACTGTCAAAAAATGAACTATTCCTGTTGTTCAAACCGTTGGAGTCAAGCGTAAATTCTCGCCACATTTCCACACAAAGAACAAGAAGCACAAGGCACTCTTGAGTACAGCATCCTGGAGGGGAGGGGTCACTGCTGATGGCTGTCTTGGTTCCCTGGAGACGATTGGGCCCAGCCAGTAATGACTGTTACTGGCCGGCTGGCCTCCCTTCTGTACTGAGGCAATGGCCGTGGCTTTCTTCCGTTCTCAGCAGGCTGAGAGCAACACCAATGGTGCTCCAGCTGGCAGTGGCTGCCAGCCATGGTTTACCCCCCCCACACAGTACCCCATGAAGAGTTGCATCTGCCACAATTGTAAAGAGAGATGGGCTCTCCCAGGTAGAAGTCAAGCACCTGCCTAAGGGCCCCCTCTAACCTGGACCCAGCCCTGAGCTGAAAAGCTGAGCCAGGAGGTAAAAAGAATTTGGAATCCTATCTGTGATTAATATAGTTGTTGCCTTTTCCCTTCTAAACAGAAGTAGCAAGTTCAGATGATCTGTCAGTCAGTTTACTTACCAAATAGCTTTTCTTTTCTTTTGCAAGTAGAATACTCTCATGAGCAGAGCTCTTCGATGTGCTAGCGCATCGGTGCTCAAACTGGTGGTTCGCATGCTGTCTGGTGAATGCTGTCCGGCGGGGACAGCATGGCGGTGGCGATCCCAGGTGTGCGTGCCCCATAGTTGTTAGCTGTTATTTCCTTCCCAGCCTCAAAAGGGCAAATTGCATATTTAACATAACATGTAACTTAGGGATCCACACTCCAAAATGCATCTTACAGCCCAGTCCCTGTCGTATGCAGCCCCACCGAGTTCTGCTGTCATAAAATGGCTGCCGATGACAGAATGTGCAGCACTCCGCCGGTGGCCATTTTGGGAGCACTGCTGCAAGAGACAGCAGCGCTCCCCAGACTTCAGCGGATCTCCCCAGACCCACCAGAGCAGGTAAGGCAGCAATGGGGGGAGGTCAAAACTGAGCAGGGGGGGTGGAGGAATGGTGGGCACGGAGACTGCAGGAGAGGGGGTGGATCCAGCGGCAATGGTGTGTTCCAGATGCTATCCTCCCTTTTCGCAGCCTCCCCACTCCCTTTCTCTCCTTGGACTTGCACCAGCTAGAGCTGGTACAGGTCTGAGGAGACCCATTGGAGAGCAGGAGGCTTATGGAGGGGAAAGGGGATTTAAATCCCCCTTTCCCTCCAAAGCCTCCTGATTCACCACCCCCACATGCCTTTTCAGCACGGCTGCACTAGTGGGGGCGGGGGAAGGATAGGATTGTGCCGTGACTCATTTATTCTAGGGACAAGCAAAGATTTTGCTTTCTAAAAGGAGGGCATTTTTGCTTTGGCAGTCCCATGCAGAGTGCTTTGCACTGGTCTATTCATTTTTTTTCCACCACCATCACCACCACAGTATAGAGGGGAAATGGTTCCCTGCCCCAAAGGTGTTCCCAATCTCAAAGAGAAGCAGAAAAGAGAAACCAGCAACCACCATCACTGCAAAAGATGCTATGCTGGGATGAATAGGGACAGTCCCCCCCCCCCCCCCGCTAAATATAAGAGAATCATCACCACTGGAAAAGGTTCTCTTCTAACAGCTACTGTGCAGTTTTAACATCCTAAGGTCACTGGTAAACCAAGAAACCACTCTCAGTTAAAGCTTTGGGAAAGGACACACTGCAAAGGGCAATTGTATGGATCATCCACATCAATTCCCCATTAAGGAGAAGAACAAGACAATTGACTGGAATGCCAACAGTACTAGGGCTAAATTTCCCCAGTGCATTCTGGAAACCAGTCAGAAATTAGTCCTCCAGTGAGAGTCCGCCCTGCATGGGGTCTGAAGGATCTGACCCAGATAGCTAGACTCTTATTTATTACTTAACCAGCAAGGGCCACTTCATTTACAGATACTAATTAAGTGTGCCACCATATTCAATCTGTAACTATTAGCTCCTTCCTCTCTCTTTGACCCAATCCAAAATAAACTGAAATTAGGTTGCCCAGTGGTGCAGCACAACCAATAAATAGGGTCAGGAATCTTCCAGAACCGCAGTGATTTATATTTTATTTTCTCATCAATTGGTGCTCCCAACAAATTTGGAAATATGTTTATCAATTAATTCTATCCGGTTCCAGGGGATTGGCTGTGAAATGTATTTGCACAGATCGAGGATTCTTGGGAGACTTCTCGTTTTAATTGTTTCTATTTTATCTAGCAAAGATAACAGCAGAAAATCCCATCTGCTTTAATCATCTCTTACTTTTTGGAATAATTTGCTTGTAATTTTCTCTAAATGAGCTTTTTAAAATTGGATGCTATTTGTACTTTTTAGCTACCTGATTCTCTATTGGTTCCAAATATATTCATTCATTCATAATGGATAAAATCCACCTAATCATAGCAGGAGGTGCTGAAATGGAGCTGCTGCAACGTAATGGAATATCTCCCTGGGCACATCAGAGGAAGAAACAGTGAAGAGCAGGCAAGCAGTGTGGTACCTGGAGTCCCTGTTGTGTGATAGAACTGGGTTCATTAAGTCTAGGAAGAGACTTCATGTGATGCACGGATAGCTGGTCAATGACTGCCCTAGTGGCTAGAATAGCAGTTTTGTTAGGGCATTCTTGTGTATCCATTCCTGTCCCCCTCTTCAGTATGAGGGATGGTTTTCAACCATCTTGTCTGTAGCGGCAAAATAAACAGTACATGCTGGAGGTACATTGAGATGGCATTGGTCTAGGGAACCAGATGTTCTGTTTCTAGAAGTGAAAGCAATGTTATTCATTTACCCTCGCATCCCCCAATAAGCAGGCAAGACAAAGGCTTGGGTTGACTGGGCCACTTTGTTAAAAAATTAGATATAACAACTGCAGCAGGGCAACCTGAATTCCATCCCCCCTGCATGCAGGGTGCTAAGTGGGGGAAACGGTACTCACCGTCTACCTCCCCCAGGTGATCTGGATGACCAACGGGCGTACCATCTGTTAGCTGTTATTTCCTAACTGACTCCAGGCTACGCTCAGTCAAAGACCGAGTGAGCCAATCACGGCCAACCCCGAAGGGTCGAGGCAGCTGTACAATGCAGACCCCCAGGCCAAGTCTTGCGATAGCCTTTGCCAATTCCAGCCAGGGGGCCTGCCAGCCAGCCTCATCAAGCCAGTCAAGCATCATCCAAGCGGTCCTGGCTCACCCCTAGACCATGCTTACTTCAGAATGGACACCGAAGAGTTAACGCCTACCTACCCAACCCACATGACACCTGCCACATGGGGGGGTGAGCCTAGTGCTTGACCCCCACCGGCCCACCAGCAATGCACATTCCACAAGCCCTGCTGCAGGTCAAGGAGAAAAATTGTTGCTACCGCTGGGGATAAGAGGAGTCTATCATTCCTGAACAGGGCAGGCAGTATGCACCAAACTAGGAGCGAAATGATTGCGCCCGGGCTGAAACTTCTCCCCCCCCCCATGGCACCTGTTTGTGCTGACCAACTGCTGACCTAACATTCCTGGCCCCACTCCGAACCCACAGGGAAGGGGATTGCACCCTGGTGTCATCATACCTGGGGTGTACAAACTAGCAGGCAAAAAACTCCATACGGACCTAAGCCTCAAAGACCAATAAGTCCTCTGGCAAAGGTTGTTTTCACAAGTGGTAAATAACCACTGCCTGTGTGGGGGAAAATGGGGGTTCCAAACTTTCACAACCAACGGCAGCTTTCCCCCAGGATGCTTCCTATATGTTGCTTGCCACCATGGAACTGTCATCCAAAATGCTTCATTAATTCAGTTATAGTTACCA
The DNA here is from genome assembly GCA_026170595.1 of Plestiodon gilberti rubricaudatus. Taxonomy (NCBI): domain Eukaryota; kingdom Metazoa; phylum Chordata; class Lepidosauria; order Squamata; family Scincidae; genus Plestiodon; species Plestiodon gilberti. The sequence continues at coordinate 49,265,472 of JANXHW010000002.1, forward strand.
GCATGCCATTTTAAAACTGATCCAGATCGTCTATACCCCAGCTCTTCCCCCCCCCCCCACGCATCATGCTCTATCCTTCCCCCCAAATGCTGGCCACAGGGCAATTTTAAATCTCCATATTTGGTAACAAATTGACATCCATGAATGAAAACTGAGTTTGGAACTGTGGCAACCCTACCTGAATGCTGTAAGATGCTGGCAACCGGTGACTGAACTGGAGAAGAAAACAGATACTCACAAATGAAGGTCTCCTCAAAGTCTGATGCCTTTCAGATATACTGGTGCCTGGTATAAGTATCACTAGCTGATGAAAGAACATTTTGTTCTCTAATTAACAGCCTTATTTTAAAAAAAGAAAGAAAGAAGCCTTTAAATGCCTTATATTATTGATGAAACTGTGACAGAAGAATTGATGCCCTTTCTCTGCACTTTTCAAATGACATATCCATATTTCCTGACCAGTTGGAATCCTCTTAGAAGTCTTTCTGTCGACAGGAAGCTTCTCTCATCAATCATCTTCTCACCACTTTGTGGTGATGTTAGAAACATTTTCAAATCTTCTCTGATGAGCGTATTGACTTCTAGACCCGTGGTTCTCAAACGTTTTAGCACTGGGACCCATTTTTTAAAATGACATTCTATCGGGACCCACCTAGCTTTAAGAGACGCTCAGACGTCTCCCTATATTTACACAAGCTTGCAAACTGCAGGAGCTCAGCTCTTTGCAGGACAATTAGCAGCTATCTTGCAAACTGCAGGAGCTCAGCTCTTTGAAGGGCAATTAGCAGCTATCTGATTTTTGAATAGCTTCTGGGCTTGTGGCAATTGCTTTGCTGATCATTCCAGCACCTGGGACCCACCAGAAATCAGGTCCCGACCCACCAAATGGGTCCCAACCCACAGTTTGAGAAACACTGTTCTAGATCAATACAGCTCTTGATGCCTTGAAACTGGCAGCTGCAATTATGGGAGTGGCTGGAGCCTATCCCTTTGCAAGCATGCAGAAGTCCGTCCCCAGGTTCAATCCCCGGCACCTCTAGGTTGGGCTGCAAAAAAAGACCCATGTCTGGAACCCTAGAGAGCTGCATTCACAATCCTGACCTAGATGGACCAATGGCCTGTATCATATCAGGCAATCCCATATGTATATGACCAGGACTGGCACCAGTAGCAAGGGACCCTGGGTCAAAACATTGCACTTGTCCTCTCATGGTGTGCTCTGCTTGTATGGTGTGCACATGCACACTGCCCTCCCATGACACGCCCCTGGCACATGCACACTTCCCTCTCTAGAATGTCTAACTGCCCCCCTCCCCCAAACTGACAACAGAGTGAGTCACTCTGCAAACAGAAGGAGGGCAAGAGAAGACCTGGGAGAGTGATGTGTCTTGCTCTGCTGCTTCCTTAGCTAAAGGTTGGTACTACTGGAGGGCTTCAGGGATTGGTCAGGTGGTCCCTCAGAAAGTTGTAGGACCTTGGATAGTGGCTCACCTTTGATACCATCCATATATAGACCATTTGAAGCTCCCTCATATACTGAGAGATAATTAGTCCATGTAACTCAACATTGTCTACTGGCAGTGATTGATTACACACATTTATTGTATATCTCTACTTTCTTTTTCAAAAGCCAAGGCAGCTCCCAGAAAAAGTCTAACATCTCCTTTGTCTCAGCAGGCCAATAGAGAGGCCTCTCTCCTTTTGCCAACTATAGGATGGGCTGTCCACTTAAGGACCATGATCATTGGACTGGGAGTCGATCAGTCAAGTAGCAGTTGAGAGGGAGACATCGGTCAGTGGCAGATCATTTGCTTTCAATGTAGAAGGCCCCAGCATCTCCAGGTAGGTCTAGGAAACACCCTAATTTGAAACCTTGCAGAGCTGCTGCCAAGTTATTGGTCTTGTGCAGTATACTATATAGGCAACTGACGTTGGCCCCAACAGATTGATATGGTATATTTTGACATTTCAAAATGATGAAACTCTAAGAACACAAGAACGTAAGATATATGCTTGCCATACGTCCCGGAATGCCCAGGACCCTCCTGGATTTCAGGCTCAGGTCCCGGCATCCCGGGAGGTATGCCGCGATCCTGGATTGCTGTCACCGCCATTTTTAAAATTAGGTAACTTACCCGGGTGCTGGCATGTTGGCTCGCGAAATCTTGCGAGATTCAAGATGTTGGCGCCCAAATCTCGTGAGGGCATGATGCCCTCATGAGATTTGGGCGCCGACATCTTGGATCTTGCGAGATTGTGCGAGCCAAGAGCTGCCGGCGCCCGGGTAAGTTCCTTTAGTAATGGCGGCAGCGGTGAGCAGGTGAGTAGGCCGTTCACCCGCTCTCTCACTGGCTCGGAGCCGGCAAGACAGTGGGCGAATGAGAGACTGCCCGGGCCGCGCGATCAGCAGCACGACAAGGAGCAGCACGACTCACAAGGAGCAGCACTGGCGGATCAGCAGCACGAGGAGCGGCAGCACAACGGCGACGATGGGATAAGTAAAAAGGGAGAAAATAAATAAATAATTAAAATACGGGCGCGCTTCGCACAGCAATAGGGGCGCTTTGCACCCCTTTGTTTTTGAAAATTAAACTGATTTAATTATTTATTTAGTTTGTAGATTAAATAATAAATAATTTAAAAATGCGGCCGCACTTCACGCGACAAATTAGGGGGTTTTGCGCCCCCTTGTATTTTTCTATGTATTTTATTTTAAATTAATTATTTAATTAATTATTTGATTATTTAATTATTTAATTGGGGGGGTATCCCGGTTGAAGGTCTGGAAAATATGGCAAGCCTAGTAAGATAGAATATAAGATAGCAACATAAGAAGAGCCTTGCTGGATCAGGCCAAAGGCCCATGTAGTCCAGTTTCCTGTGGTCCACAGTGGTCTCACCAGATGCCTCAGGGAGCACACAAGACAAGACAAGGATAGCTGTATCCTGTTGCCACTCCCTTGCACTCTCCTGAACTGTCAACATAGGGTGGAATAAAAATGTAAACTGATAAAATTAAAATGCACATCATAAAATCAGAACTAGGCTGTCAGGTGCTGGAGCAAAATGGGTCTGATTTGATCATACAAATGCATTCTTAAGAAAGCAAATTTAACACCTTTGGGTATGGAAGGGATTTAATTTTGCTCTTTGAATTACTACTGCCTGAGATTGGCGATTTGACATTTACTAGAGCTTGTTCTGTCTATGTATGGCTATTTGGGCCTAGATTTTACTATGGTGAATTCATGTCCAGTTTTGGGAAATGCTGCTGTATGATCATAACTGATTTGAACTAATGAAGGGAGCAGAGACGGTGACTTTCTGGTTGCAAAACGTATCGCGTACATGCGGCTGCTGAACTTGTAAATAATAATTACTCAAAGCACCAGGCAAGTACAGCCATGATTGTAGCTTGCAATTATTTGGGCTATGTATTAACAGTGCTCCTCTTGGGGCCTTTGCCATAGCAATGACATATCAGAGATAGGAGATAAAGTATAAATCTAGAGGGGTGCCTTTTTCAGTTTGATTGGCTTGGCTGCCTTGTTGGGAATAATATCTCATGTTTAATTTATCACTGCAGCCAGAGGTATGCATCTATCTAACAGTGTGTGTGTGTGTGTTGTGTGTGTGTGTGTGTGTCATCATCACTAATAAAAGCCTTCATTACAGCTCTGGTTGCCTTGATTGCAAATATAAATAAAATCTGACAATATTGTAAATATATCCTTTCTTACCAGAAGCTGATAGAATGGGGCAAAAATTAATTTTATGCATGAAAAATCTCATTAAGCAGCTTCATAGAAAGAAAAGGAATTTGGCATTGGTGCCCAAGCAGTCTCTGTTTTATCTTTCTGTCACTTCCATCGCTCAGCTCAAGCTGCTCAAGCTGCTCTTATGCGAGTTGCATCTGCCTTCAGTTGACTCTGTGTTAGTCTATCCAATCATCAGAAAGGTCAGGGGGGTCCAGGGAAACACACACACACACACACACACACGACTTCTCTAAGAAAGTGAACAGGTATCCACTGCAGCAGCTTAATTTCTGGAACTGTTTTTTTCCCGGTTCATGGCACCGGCCTCAGGAGATTGCAAGGACAAAGCAGGCAAAGACTCAGCTAGAAAAGGGCATTTAGGATTCATAAAAGCCATTAATGGAAGTGCACGAAGCATTGCCGACCGTCAAGCGATTGTATTTCACTGAACAAGCAAACAAACCTAAAATACCTGGCAAAGCCCTTCTTCCCTTACAGTGCTTCAGCTTCTAATTTAAACAGCTTGGAACGTCCTCCAGGCAGGTAGAGGAGATAATCAAGTGAAGAGGGGTTTTTGAAAGGGCACACACACTAATTCACCTACTCCAGGAATGATACATGGAATGCTCCGGAGTCTTTACAGCTTTCCAGCTCCTGCCAAGATGTCTTTTTCCCTGTTTCTTCTTTAACGGACGTGCAAATACTCCTGCCTGTCCCTTTGGGCTGAAGACAAGGTGATTTTGATTTCCAAATTAATAATAGATTGACACTAAGCATGCCTAATTGCCACATTTTTCAGGGTGTGATTCATAAAGCTGAAGATCAATGAGCCATTCCAAAGGTTTTATGATCCTTTTCATGGCAACAATTCTGTTGACAAAAAAAGAGGAATTGCCACTCAGCCTTGTCTAACCTGTGCTATTTCTAACCCGCATCCACTGTACGTATTCATCACTGTCATATATCAATCTGACTTGAACATTATATCTGGGGAGGGGTGGGGGGAGGGGTGGAAAACTCTGCAGTCCTCTGCAGTAATTTATGTTTTCAGATGGCAGGCTAGCTCAGTAATAAAAATTCTATTTATTTTTAATGAAGGAGGGAGAGGATAATATATACAGATATAAAAATTATACACACTCCTTGAATTTTGCAATACTATAATTTGCAGTGGAGTGTGTAGCAGTAATTTTACAAGTTTTTTTTTAGGCCTGCTCTTCTTTGAAACTTGCAACAAAGGCTTTCAAGCAGACTTCAGGGGTCCCCAAACAATTGCATCTACCTTGAAGTTGTCTTTCTGAAGGAAGAGTGAGCTGTGGGCCTCTGCCCTTCTTGATTCTATTTAGGAGGCAGTTATATGTTCGGTACACATTTGTAAGGCCTTTTTCTCTCATCTGTGGAAAATATAAGCAAGACCATTAGGGTTTGGAAAGCTGCCAAATGCCCCATGTTCTCCACTGAGTCATACTTGGTGATTCTTTTAAGGTATTTCTGCTATTCTAATTTACTACTCCAAGCGAGCAATCACTGTTCAAAGCATACATATGTACTGGTAATTAGGAAGAAGTTAAGCCCTTAAACTAAATAACTGCTTCCATTGAAGACTTATTTAGATTCACAGTTGGGGATTTTACACTATAATCATGAGTAGATTAGATAGTCAGAGATATGGCTCCAAATTTCGAAGGGAAAGATTTTCCTATTGCACTGTGCAGTGGTGAAACAAGGGTGGAGCGAAGGCAAGTAGTTCTGCAAGACTCTGTTACACCGGAGTCAACGGCCCCTCCCCCTTGCTGTTGGAGCCATTCCAGCAGCAACAGGGGAGTGTCCTGCGTGTTGCCTTTGCTGCCAGAATGGCTCCAACAGCAAGGGGGAGGGGCCGCTGACTCCAGTGTAACGGAGTCTTGCAAAACTACTTGCCTTCGCTCCACCCTTGTTACGCCTCTGGCACTGTGCATTAGCCTGGGCTGGCTCAAAACCTAGTGCCTGGGACAGTGCACCAAATGCTGCCCTCTTACCTGGCAATTTGCAAGCTGCCACCACTCCTCTCCCACCTCCTGCTCCCTGGATTTGTAAAAAGGAAGAGCGGAATGGGACAGAGGAGGAAGTGTGGAGGAGAGGAGAATGGTGGCTAGACTGTCTTCATTATCTCAACTTCGTTTTCTGCTCCCTTCTCTTCTTCCTTTTTGAAGCCAGGGAGCAGAGGGTAGAGGAGCTGTGGAGAGGGGGGGGGGAGGCCGGCAGCCCCGCTAATCTGCCCCTTGAGGCAACCACCTCTGTCAGCCTCATGGATGGCCCAGCAACGGATTTGGCAGCAAATCTGCAGATTTCCCAAACCATTTAGGCTGCAGACAGGCACAGGGAAGACTTGCATGGCCAGCTGGACCATAGAGTCTGAATTACTTCAGTCTGAAGTACATCAACATGAAAATTCACACACATGAAAATGAGCGAACTCAGGAAGATAGTGGACAGGAAGGCCTGGCGGGATATGGTTCATGGGATCACAAAGGGTCGGACTCGACTTAACGACTGAACAACAACAACACATCGTTTTCCCTGCCTCATCTTGTACAATTCTAAAAGGACTATTTACTAAGCTTCCAGTTTCCACAATACAGTACTGGTAACTTAAGGCAAGCTCCCATACAGACGTGTTCTCAGACCAATGAATGAATCTGACAGATACAAATCCATGTGAGGCCCATCACTAGCTTAGGTGTACAAAGTCTGTGCAAGCAAATATCTACTGGTGATTGTCTCATATAGGGTTGATCTGATCTTTGACAGTAATGCCACTTTTAAAGGCCCTCCATGTGGTGGTCATGGAACTGCAGTTCTGACTGCTGAGCATTTTCTTTTCATTTTTCCCAGCGCACAGGTATATGTTGACAAAAATATTAGAGGCCTCATATTATATACCAGGAATGCCTTCTGAGCAATGGCGCAAATGGAAGCTGTTCTTACCCAAGCGGTATTCGTTTCAAGAAGAGGTGTGTAGGAGAAAAGAATTGTGTCCAGTGGATGCAGCTGATGAAAATGGTTGTTCACTTACAGGTGTCATCCCCATGTCACAGGCTTATTGAGGGACGAAAATATGAAATTGATGATGTAGAGATACAGCCTTTTCTATAACAGTGCTACCTAATTTTAAACAAAGGAATAATTGAGCATTGGCAGCACAGTCAATTAGGGTGATGAAGCATTGATTTGTTGCGATTCATTAACTTGTCAATGGATTATGCCTTACGTTTTCAGACTTTCTGTTCGGAGGAATGTCTTGCATAACGTTTCAATCTATTTTCCCCCTATCTTTTACTGGGTGCATTAACTGCATACTTTATATAGCCACCCATCTTCCTGATCATCCTGTATTTAATTATGCTCTTCCTAAACTGTGCATTTCTACATCGTTCTCCCAGCACTGCCTTTTGCTTTGTGTAAGACTGGGAGTGATAATCTCTTTTGCTATTAATACCTCATTTTGGTCTGTTGGGAAAACATTTAGCAAGGTATTATCTACACAGCTCATTAGGGAATTAGTCATTTGTGTATGAGCAAAGATGCTTTTGCCTATCTCTTTTCTTAATGCCTATCTATCTTGCCTATCCTTTCGTAATGACAAAATATATTTCTTAGCAATACAGTTTAAGAGAAGCAACAGTGAATAAAATCTTCAGATATTCAGGGTTTTTTATTTGTATTATTCCCTCTTCTTGCATATTTCAATTGGATAAATCCTCTGATATGTTCAGCTAACTGCGTCAGAAAAAAAGAATACGCAACTGAAATTCTAAATCTTTAATTGAGACATGGATTCTCTCCATAACGTGCAGTTCATGGAACATAATTGAAGCTGCATCTTTCAGAGGGTTATTCACTGCCGATCCAATGTGTTCCTCACGGTTCGATCCTCTACTGTGGCACTAGCATAAACGCTCCCAGGAAGATGGGCTGATTCAGCCCCCATATATAAGCACTGATGTTAGCTATATCTCAGGACAGTGATGCAGGACTCCCCTATTCTCAGTGAGGCACTAGACATGACCCTTTTGACCAATGTTAATGCTAGAACTGCATGAAGTCCAGCCATAGATAAAAAGCCATTTTCCCTTTTCCTCTTTCTTCTTCCCTCCCTCCTCCTCCCATGAAAAACCACATGTTGGATGGAATTTTCCAAAGGTAACTGCAGCTAATGCTGATAACCTATCTGGACTTGATAGACATGGCATGAACACTGGAACATCTTGTCATCAAATTTAAATAAGTCTGCCTGGACAAACAAATTATCCTGACTTAGGGGTATCTCCACCAACTTGAGACCTGGTACTGTCACATCCTTGCCCTAGTCTCAGTGGTGGGGGTGGGCCGTGGCTGGGGAGGGGGAGGAACGGGGCATTTTGGGAAGGAACTGGGGGAGGCACTGACGTCGCTGCGGGGGGCGGAGCTCTAAGTTCCCCGCCCCCTCGCCTTCGGAACCATTCAAGGTGGTGAAAGCAATGCTTTCCGATGGTTCCGAAGGCGAGGGGGCGGGGCCGCTTCGTGCTCCGGAGGGTCGGAGCCTTGGCGGAACTTAGAGCTCCGCCCCCCTGCAGCGACGCCAGTGGGGGGAGGGAAGGGGTGGATCACACCAGTTGCACACACCAGATCTTATCCCCTTTTAAAAACTTCCCCGCCCCTTTTCCCTCCTTGGATATCTGCCACCAAAATAGGTGGTGTATGTCCGAGGATACACATGGTGGCCTGAGGGATTACATTGAGGTAAGTAAAAATGTTTTTTACTTACCTCCCATTTGTCTTCAGGTCACCCTCCCCCACCACAACATGCAACATGCACCTTTTGGGCATGGCTATAATTGTCAGGGGTCACCTTTACCTTTACCTATATGCTATAATTTGGCGGAGGATAGGATTGGGCTCTAAATGAAGAATATCCCTGAACATGTACAGGCATACCTTGCTTTACGGTGCTTCGCTAATGCAGCGCTTTTCTGGGGAGGTCTTCCTCTAAAGTAACTACTCTTAAAATCACAGACTTACTCCTCATCTAGGTCTGCCAATCCTATGCCCACTTATCTAAGAGCAAGCCACAAGACAACTCCAGAAACACAACAAAAAGCGACTCCAGATGCGAGCAAACGTACTTAGGATCGGGCTGCAGCTGTTGCTACCAACTTCCACAGGATTCTCCAAGCATGCCTTTTCTCTTCCTACCCTCCACCCCTTTTTTGTTGGCTTACAAATGAGAGCATTTTTTTTATTTGTTTCCAACTGCTACGCCCCTCGTTTGCTGGGATCTTCGCTTAAGCCCTGGGCAGCACAATCCTGCCTAAGGATCCGCCGGGCGGCCCAGGCTGCCCACCAGATCCCGTGCTTTGCCACGGGCAGGCTCCCGCCCGGTGGAAAGTCTGATTGGGGAAGGGGATGCTCATCCCCTTCCCCGAGTGTAAAGGGCGCTGGGGCCGATCGGCCTCCTCAGATTTCCGCCAGCGAAATCGCTGGCGGAAGTCGGAGGAGGCTGTGTAATGGCCCAGCCACGCGGCGGGGGTCAGGATTCGGCCGAGGCCGTCCCCCGTCCCCTCCCATGCCGGCTGGGCCTATGGCCATCTTCCCTCCCCCACCAAACTGCCCCCCCCATCAGCTGAATCCTTACGTGGGTCCTCTAGCGTACGGGTGACAGCTCCGTCGGCGGAGCAGGGGAGGCCGACCTTGCGTCGGCCTTCCCTGCTCACGAGTCGTCGGCACTTTTACGATGGCTTAGGGCGGCGGAACGTTCGCAGGATTGCGCTGTAAGGGAAATTGGAAAGTGTCTCTCTTCCTCCTGGGACACTCCCATCCATCACAAATAATCACTGAACACACTGCTGGCTCTGATTCACTTTATGGTGATATTCGCTTTACTGGGGTGGTCTGGAACCTAACCCGCCATATTAGTGAGGTTTACCTGTATGGAGTTCCTTTTACTCAACAGTAACTGGCCAGCCTCCACATGGCTAGACTTGCAACTGGTTTAAGGTTAGACAGGTTTAATCCCTTCTAGCATCTCTCTTAAATCTTGTGGTTCTCTGACATTTAACAAAAATTAGCAATCCACTCATTCACTGGGCCCTGCCCTCGCTCTGGCTGCTTCTGCTGCAGCTTCCTTAAACCCACCGGCATAGATAAAGAGGAAACTATTTGAACTCTTTCCTCAGTCCCTCCCAACCAATCCGTCCTCTTCCAGTAATATGTTCTCAGCATGTTTTTGTTTGTTTTTCCTCAGAAGCGAAGCACCTGCTTTCTAACAAGAGAGCATGGCTGGGGGACATTTTGCTGTATGACATGAAAGCGAGAAGTATCAGAGGGCTGGAGCCTTGTTGTGTTAAAAGGGCAGCTCATTAAAAGCTTGAGCTCTGATAACGCTTCTGTGTGGCAGCGGCTTCTTGCTGGGACTAGCTTCACGGAACTCCTACCAGTTCTGCGATGCTGTCAGAAATCTCTTTTGCCTCATTGTATAGACTTACTTCCTGTGGTCTCTGAAGGTCCCAGTTTTAGTCTCGGCTGTGATGGTGTGATCGTCACACTCGCAGCCATTTCGGTGAGAGAACAAGTGTCTGAAGCGATTGATTACGTCCGTTTGGAGTGTTTGGTCTCTTGCTAGCGCAACACAGCAGAACTAACACTGGAATCGCAGCACCCCCACACCCAAAAATCTTCATTTTTTGATTCTTTTAGTCACTTCTGTAATAATATGACAATGGGACCTTGTCACGCTTGCAAGGAGCTTGCCATTTCAATACTTCCCTCCCAGCACATAAACACTAATATTATTTGTTTCCTACCTTGGATTTCATATTTTTTGCAAAAGGCAAATGTCATGTTCATAATGCAGTTTATTAGTAATAAATTACCTGAAGGTTTTCGAGGAGAGGTGCCGTGTGTGTGTGTGTGTGTGTGTGTGTGTGTGTGTGTGTGTAAACTTACAACTCATAGTCGTCCCATTCCAAATCATACATCACCTTATATAAATCATAAATAAGTCAAAAATATCAGTCATATAACCAATAGATCAGTGGTTATCAAAGTGGTGGGTCGCAACCCACCATTGAGAAAAAAAGCTGTCCCCTGCCCCCTTAAGAGACAGGGACAACATGGCGACGGCAGCAGCGATCTAGGGGATCGCCGCCGCCGCAAAAATGCCCGAAACAGCCATTGCAGCACTTACCGGGGCTTGGGGGAGCTTCGGGGAGGCCTGCGCGACCCTCTGTAGGCCTCCCCAATCTTCGGATTGCTTCAAAATGGCGATCTTCAGGCACTTCCAGGTTTCGTCTGTACAGTCTGTACCAGCTAGGTTACAGCAGAGCGGTCATTTGATTTCAATTATTCAATTAAGCTGTTCCTGCTTTTTTGCACTTCTCTTTTTCTTTATATGTTTGTGTCAATGTAATCTCTGGTTCATTTACATCTACCAGCAAGTTGCTGAGTGTTCTTCTTTTTAGCTTTTGACAATGTCCCAAGGCGGGAGGAAACGTAAAGCAGAGGATTAAAGAATTATTTGTGCCTGTCTGTTCTGGATAATCCTTGAAAGCGGCACCCATATCACTGGGGATCGAGTAGAAAAGGAATTTCTTCAGGCAAGTTTTGGATGATATATTTCTTTATTCTTCAATTTCTAACAATTTAACATGGCTGAAAATCCCATAGAACCCACGTCTGTAAACCCACATCTGTGCATGACAGCAGAATTATGGCCCAATCCTAAGGGCCTTTTACAACAGCGGAACAAGCTTTCTGCTGTCGCTAAAGACCCAAAAAATGGCACGAAGATTGTGCCACCGCTGGGCCAGGCCAAGCCACCGTCACAAAGTAGCTGCAGAATCAGACCCATGCCACCGTGGACCCTGGGCTGAGCTGCTTCTGGCAAGTCAGCAGTGGGGAAAGGGGGTTGTAAAGTCATCTGTTCAGGGGAGCCTGGGAGTGGAGTGGTCAAAGCGAGACCGCCCTCTCTGGACAGGTCAGACCACTCTCCAGGCTCCAGGACTGCAGTATAGTGGGCTTTAACAGCCAAGAAAGTCTCGGGGGTTTGCTTAGGGTGGCCTCAGAACACGCCGGAGGGAGAAGGTTAGGGTCACCTCCTTTCTCCTCTCCCACTGGCCAGGAACAGGTCATGGGCTTCTGGTGTCATTCCCAGCCAGAGCCTAACTGCCGGCCCCTCATCACCACCCTGGGGGTCCTTTTTATATGCCTCTGTTTGTGGTTGCCCCGCCCCTCCTGTCTCCACCCTCAGCTCCTCTCCCGCCCCCGCCCCAAGGAGACCTACCCACTCTCTGCCTGTCACCATGAAGACGGGCGCTTGCAAGAGTGGGCCTCCCAGACGGCGTTGACGTGCCCGGCCCTGTGACGAGTTTGGGGCCACGCCCTTTCCTGGCTCTCTGCCATGAGTTGTCTGGCTCCTGCTCAGGAGGCCCAGGTCTCGGGGTGGAGGCATGTCCGCTCAGTGGGATGTCATTTCGGTCGCTGGAGCTGGGATCCCCGAGTGGCAGCCGGGTCGGCGATGACGAACGTGGCAAAGGCATTGGAGGAAGTCGTGTTGTCTCTGGGGGTTCCTGAAGGTGACAGGGGAGTCTTTGGGCTGTCGGAGTGTCTATCCCCAGCGGACGTGCGGATAGAGGAGGTGGACGCTCTGTTCCCTCTGGGTCAGGGTTGGGCACTTCCGTGATCCATCGTGAGGAAGCCTCCGGTAGCTCCGCGGAGTCTCCGAGGGAGTCTTTGCTGGTCGAGGATGCCGTCCCTGCCTGCGGGGTTTGTATGGTAAGTAGGGGCTGGCGGTTAAGTATGGGCTGACCCAGACAGGGGTGTTGTGGGTCAGGAAGGAGAGGGCAGAGGGAGTTTGGGGGCAGATTGGGGGAGGGCATTTCCTCTCTTCTTCACCCAGTCTCTCCCCTTTTCTCTCCTCAGACACACCAGCCATATAGCTGGCATAGGTCTGAGGAGACCCATAGGCCATCAGGAGGCCTACAATAAGGTAAGGAAAAATATTTTTTTCTCTCCCAATCCTCTTGATCACTCCCACACCACAGCATGCAGCACATGACTTCCTGGTGCAGCTACATGCTATAGCGTGTCAGGGGATAGGTTTGAACAGTTAGTGTGCAACCACATGTTGATTATGGAGGGGGAAAGATGTGCATCCAGTGCACATAAATAATTCCCACAGTTCACAAGAGCCTATGATGCCATCTTGATGGGATGATGCCCTCATCCCAACTCTGTCACCCCATACTGTAAGTTGAAGTCAGGCTTGAACCCAAGACCTCCTGGCACCTGAAGTGGCTGGCCAAATGCTATGGCCTTTACTTGGTCATATGCTGGCTTCTGCTCTTCTGACACTCCAGGCACTGCTGTCCTCCACACTTGGTCCCCCTCTTCCTTTTCCCATCTAGGGGAGGATCAGAGGGCAAGCAGATGGACAGAAGTGGGCAACCCCCACCAATCTACTGCCTGAGGCGACCGCCTCAGTTGGCCTCATGGGTGGGCCAGCCCTGGCTGAAGCAATTGTAGAATCAGAAGAGACCTTGGAGTCTCCCTGGCAGGATTCATACTATGAGCCCCCAGAAATGCACTTGCGTTTTCAAGGTATCCACAATAATATATGCCTCCTATGCTTCCTAGTGCTCAGGACACTGCTATCTGCAAGCAGTACTAGGAAGAGACTTGGGGGTTCTCACGTCTAACAGTCTGATCCTTGCAAAATTGTAAATTTGCAAAATTGTAAAAAGGGTGAAAGAAAGATAGAAACATTGTACATCAAAGGGAGAAAGAAGAAAGAAAACTACAGCCCAATCCTATGCGGGCTCTGCATTGAGAGCTTAGGGCCACCGGCGCGATGTCCACTGAATCCAACAGAGGCCGGTCAACAGGGTTAAGAGGGGTGAGACTTAACTGAGCATTCCAGTTGTCTCATTGCCCCCTATGGGACTCCTCAGAGCTATCCCAACTCTGTTTCTGGTGTAGCACTGAGAAGCCATTGGGGGTGTGCATGGCCTGGAAAGTGGGTTCAGGATCTGGCAGCCCCTGATTCTGCTTCATCCCACACCATCCCACCCAGCTCTCTGCCCTTTTCCTGCCTTTCCATTGGCAGGGTGGTTGGCAGTGGTACATGGCTTTCTAGCTGTTGCACTGGCATTGGTGCATCAGCTGGTGGCGGAGGGGCTTCTGCAACAGTGGAGCCATCTTTGCTCTGGCATAGCTTGCAGTACACCCGCATTTCCCAGGCATAGGGTTGGGCTGTTGGACACTGATAGACAGAAGACCATATATAAGGAATATTAGGAAAGTAGCAAATAATAGAAGTAGCAATGTTATGGAGGACAGGTCTATCAATGGCTACTAGTCGGGAAGGCTATAACCACCTCCAGGTTCAGTGGCTTAGTACCGGTTTACAGAGGAGCAATGGTAGGAGGGAAGTGTGTCTTTCTCTCCTGCTTGCGGGCTTCCCAGAGACAGCTGGTAGCCAGGGCCTGTGAGAGGGGGTTTAAGGGGGTAATTTGTACCCGGGCCCAGGGTGAAAAATGGGTCAAAAAGGGAGCACTGGAGCAAAAAAGGGGGGCCCAGGCAGAAGCGTCGTCTGATATGGGGCAGTGGGGCAGTGGGCCCCAGGGCGGAGGGCGGAGGGCTCAGGGGGTGGGGTGGGGCTCCCCCCGGTTTCGGTTTTTTTTCGGTTTTTTCCGTTTTTTTAAACTATTTCTGTGTTTTTTTAAAGTCTTAACGGGTTTTTAAAGTCTTAATGTATGCTTTCGCCCACTTATCTTGTTACTGTAAGGCTCCAGCGACGATCTTCTTCCAGCTCCCGGGCGCTTCTTCTCCCTGCGCCCAGGGCGCGAGCTCCTTAAAGGCGCAGAAGGTCGGTTGGAACAGCTTCGTTGTTCTGCGCATGCGCAAGTCTTCACATGAGAGGGCGCCCCCTTTCTGGCGACGCCTCTGGGCCCAGGAGCTAAATTCATATGTAGGGAAGGGGTCCAAACGAAACTTTGTACCCCCTGATAAAATTCTTCTGAATGGCCCTGCTGGTAGCCCACTGTGGGAAATAAGGTGTCGGACTAGATGGGCCTTTTACCTGATCCAGCAGGGCTGGTCTTAATAGCAGTCAAAAAAGAAAACGCAAGAACTCGAATAAGGAGAAATGAGTAATGTTTTGCCTGTGAGCGCTATGACATGCTTGGGCTGCCATAGCAGCCGAATGTGGATTGGAGTTGCATCACTGTTGCCATGGCAACAAAGCTGCAGTCTACCCAGTCACTTGTCTCCAGCACATTGTACTTGGGGCAGCATCGAAGCCAGGTCATGTGTGTGATCAGCCACACAATTGGCCATCACCTCTTCTTCTTCTGCCCTTTTCTATGAAATCCTGTGAGGTAAAATAAAGAAAGAAAGAAACCCATGGTTGACAGCAGCACAAACATTCCAGAAAAATAGTAAGGGTTCATTGCATTAAGGTAAGACATACGAAGTGCTTGGCAAAAATGAAAAAGTACTATACTACTGCTGCTACGACTATTATTTTTCTGGAATGTTTGTTTGCAGTACTGTCAACTGTGATGTTATTTGTCTGCCTACTTGCCTCCACTACTCCTCCTTCTCTTCTACTCCCTGGTTTGGAAAAGGAAGAAGGGAGCAGAGGGGAAGAGGAAGTGTGGAGGGGAGGGGAGTGCTGAGCTAGAACATTGGAAGTGGGAGGACCAGAGGCTGGAAGAAAACTCAGTATCATTTAACTTCAACAACGTGGAAGCAAAACAGCCAAAATGAATCATTTTGGGATGGAGTATCGATAGTATCAGCTCTGGTCCTCATTGCAACTGATAGACGTCTAAGCGATTTCATGAAAATCCCCTTTTGAACAAAAGATTATTTTACTTGGAAGAGATTTCCAACAAATATTACCAGTTGTATCTCATTTGTCAAGTCAAGCTACAATAAGCATTTGTATGAGAATTTGTCCATTTTGGCCAACATTCAAAGTATTCAAGCTGACACAAAATATGAGAGCAGATTCAGATAAAATATTTGCAGAACATCTCCTTGCAATAGGAAATGAAACCATGACTATAAACAGATCAATATCAAACAATGCAATAAGAGTTCCCGAAACTCATTTAGCATCTGATACAATAAATGCAGTGTATGAAAGAGAATTCTTAGAAGAATCCATCCTTGCGCATTTTGTCTCTGCTATCCTGGTTCCGGAGAATGCATATTGTAACAACATAATATGAACATCATTTTAAAAATGGATGGGCTAAGTGACACCTATTACTGTGCGAGATCACTATCAATTCTGGCCGGGACCATGGACCTGCTGTGAGATATGAATCTTGTTGAACGACCACTGTGCTATCAGATTCAACATATACCGTATTGGTCTGAGTATAAGACTCACTTTTTTCTCCTAATTTAAGTTTTTAAACTAGGGGTGCGTCTTATAATCAGGCTGTTGCAATTCAATGCCAGTGATTTAATTAATTTTTTTTAATAGCACCAAACTTTAAGGGTGCGTCTTATAATCAGGTGCGTCTTATACTCGGGACAATACAGTACGTATATGAAAAGTTGCTCAGGAAGTGCAACATAGTGACATTTAATTTCAAAAGTAGAAACTTATTTTAAAAAAAGAGAAAATTGTTAAAAAGCAGAGGTGTCACTACGGTGGGGGCGGAACCGTAAGTTTCGCACTGTCCTAATCCCTGTTTACTCCCTGGTATGAGGTGGCGCCGCCCCCTTGCCATCGGGGCCGTTCCGTGCTGCGAAGGCAATGGGCAGGGAGTCTCCTGCCCATTGCCTTCGCCACACTGAATGGCTCCGACGGCGAGGGGGTGGGGCCACCTCGTTCCGGGGAGTAAACGGGGACTAGGACGGTGTGGAACGTACGGTATCGCCTCCACCGTAGCGACGCCTCTGTTAAAAAGGAAGTTCAAGGGTCAACAGGAGGCTCAAATCTCTCCAGAATGGTCTCCAGATTTAAAAACACACACAAAAAGGTAATTACAGACCTTTGAAAAAATGTATACTGTAGATTCGGAAAAGTACAGACAAGTCCAAGTGGGCCTCAGCATGGCAGCAAGAAATTAAGAGTTTCTTGAGAAGTAGTGAAAGTTAAGGCTGATTTCCACGTTACACACTATTTCATTATCCCAAAATATTCTTCCAAATCACTCCCATGTCAGAAACCTTATGTGGGAATGATTAATATATGTAATGACTGCAGTCCACACAACTTTCTCTGGGATAGTTATGTGTATTAATCATTCCCACATCGTGTTTTCAGAAACCAGAGTGACTTGTGAGTCATGGGGGAGTGACTCTGTACTGCACTGTAATACAAGAAGTGGAAATACTAGTGAGACTTCAAAAAGACACCACTGTCTTCCCAAACTGAGCAATTACCTTACACCTGTTATTTAATATATGCACTTTAAGTAGGCTGCAGAATCAGCTGCTTAAGAATGCAAGGGAAATGAGACAGGACAGGAATAGGTGCAAAGAGGAAGAAGTCACTGGTGGGAATGAGGAGGAAAGAAGTGAGGGAAGGCAAGATTATCGAGAAAAGATTATCGCAGCTGTAACTCGACTGACTTTCAAGGGACTGACTGCCCTTTCTGGATCAGTTCATGACTCAACTACCAGTTTCAGTTTTCACCTTTTATTGAGAAACTCATCTAAATTAGTGTTCATTTAATGTTTCAATAGCAAATGAGAACTGAATGTGGCTGTTGAGCCATGAATTGCTGCAGAAGGAGAAAAGGGGCTGATGAAAGATGGTATTAGAGCAAAGGGAATTGTGAGGGGACGGGGCATATTTTAAAGCATTTAAATGGCAACATTAAATATAGTACCAGATAAATTAGGCTTATCCGCTTTTTCTTTACTAACCTGTTAGGCATTACTTTTTGTTGATTATGTCCTTGGATACATCCTTATGGCATAAACCTACATTATAATTCTGGTTCTGGTCTTCCCTAGTGCCCTGCTGCAGTGTGCAGATGTGGCACAAGGTAAAGCTTGGCACAAGATGATGACCAAGACCTGTTCTGTGACTGATGCAAAACTGACCCACTGATTTGTGCCAAGCAATGCCAACCAAATTTATCTGGGCAATACAAACTTCTAACATGGACTCCCTTCCCCCTTCTCCTCACAAAATACATTACAGGTTGAGTATCCCTTATCTGAACTGCTTGGGATGGGAAGTTGTCTGGCAGCCAGATCCTGTCGAAGTTTCCGGCGCCGGAGCAAGCGCTCCGGTGCTGGAAGCCATCGCAAACGTGCTATAAGGCACGTTTGCAATGACTCGTGAGTAAGGGAGGCCGGCGCAAGGCCGGCCGCCCTCACTCCGGCACCGGGCCGTCCATGTGACCGGCAGTGGACGGTAAGGCGGCAGCCGCTGCATGGGCAGTCCAGGCAGCGAAGGGAGGGGGGCCATTGGCCGAGCTGGCCCAGGAGGGGGCGGGGATGGCGTTCACCACATCCCCATTCCCGCCAGGCTGGCTCAGTCGTTGCACAGCCTCCTACTTCTGCCAGCTATTTAGCTGGCGGAAATCTGAGGAGGCCAATTGGACCTACCCTGGTTTACACCTGGGGAAGGGGACCCTAACCCCTTCCCCGAGTAGACCTCCGGGCCACATCAGCATGGCCCGGAGCAGGGATAGGATCCTGCCCTGGGCCACCGGCCGGATCCTTACACAGGATTTCGACCTGGATTTTGGAATATTTGTATAAATATAATGAGAGGGTTGGGACCCAAGTCTAAACACGAAATTCAGGTCTCTCATATACACCTTATACATATGATCTGAAGGTAATTTTATGCAATATTTTTAGTAATTTTGTACCCCAGCATGTCTTGTGCTATGCCAGCCAGGTGCTGAAAAAGTTTTTTTTTTACAAAAAGTAATAGCCCCCCAAATGCCTGGATTTTAGATGTCCGGATAAGGGATAATCAACCTGTATCTATTTTGAAAAATTTAAGACTTGGTTGGTGTCCTTCGCTTTCTTCAGGTCTCTTCATTTAAACTCTTTATGATTTGTATCTATATCCAGATGTGGCAGTATGACATCTATGTATATTCATTATACATGAGTGGCAAATGCCCTTTGGGCACTGTTCCCTACCCTAGGATCTCAGGTCAGTTCTTCTACAGGGTATATGCTCTGGAGACCAGAGGCTTAAGTCATTTGTTCTCATATATTTTGGGTCTCCTAAATCCAATCAGCAGCAGTGCCTTCACTGTTCCTGGGATCCATCTATAGTATGTGTCCCTTACTAAGGTGGTTGTTCCTCCTTCCTGTTGCCGGTTGGCTGCCACCCTTTGGCTGTGTTTGTTTTTCAGCTTAGAAATAGCAGGAAGTTCCTAGAATGCTTGATACCGCTGCTACCGGGGGCTCCCAAAATGAATGGAAATGACCAAAATCAGAATGGCTGCTGTTGCTCTTCATCCCTCCCACTACATCTCCCAAGCTCCTTTGCAGCCAAGCAGCCTTCCTATTTGTGCAGGAGGCCACCATTTTTTCTAGCTTGGAGCTCAGAGTTGAAACTTCTAGCGTGGTGAGCGGGCTGGAAGGAGAAAAAAACGCAACCCGAGCACTCTAAAAGGCGAGAAAAAAAAAACCCGGCTGTTAAGTGCTCCTAGCGCTAGAAGCCGAAAACAAATGCAGCCTTTGTTGGTACCTCCTGCCTGTGCATAGGAAACATCAACAGGTACTAAAGACCTCTGGGACATGTAGTTTGCAAGAGAACATGTCATATAAGTGACATGCTAACTGGGCAAGAGGCACTTTTTCAATTGGTGCTCCTCTTATATTTAGCAGGGGGAGAGTAACTGCCCCTTTCACCCCAGCACAGTGTCTTTTCTGGTGGCTGTTTGCTGGTGTTCTTCTGCATCTTTTTTAGATTGTGAGCCCTTTTGGGACAGGGAGCCATTTAATCATTTGATTTTGTCTGTAAACCGCTTTGTGAACTTTTTGTTGAAAAGCGGTATATAAATACTGTTAATAATAATAATAATATAAGTAACATTTTCTATCTCGCAAACTACAGGTCCTTGAGTTTTGTGAGCAATCTCTCGTTGGAATTCTCTGTCTCTCTCTTCTAGAAGTTAGCCAGCAGCTTACTATTCAGGAGGCTGCTTGTTTTGTGTGCACATGGACAAAAAAAAGGGGGCAGATGTTTTGGGCACCTACTCAGTCTCCATTTCAACTTGGGTTTCGTCTGCCTTTCTTTCAACTTGTCGTTAGTTGATCTGCTGTTGTTGCTTTTCCAATGGTATTAGTTATTGCTGTTCTCTCTCCCCTATTGAATTTGTTTTTAACTTATTGTTATTTGTATATTGTAGGCTACCACAAAGGTCCTTTGAATGGGTCCAAAATGCATCAAATAAATCTTTCAAATAAATAAATAAATGCTTGCCTGCCTACTTTGGATCCCAGCAATGGAGTACTATCCTCATTACGCTTGACACACTACCTCACCAGTTTCTCGATAATTAATAGCATATAGAAATGTTGTCCATCAGTGCTAGATTTATCATGGCTCTTATTTCTGTGCCTTGAATACTTGTTTCTAATCAGTGATGATACATTTGCAAGTTTAGCATTAATGACATTATGTAATTACAGTTTGCTGGGGCTATACAAAAATGAGACTATAAATGCATGAATGAGCTGTGATTAGGATGGGATGATTGTGACTCTCCCAGCCTTTAACTGTGTGGCTAAATTGCTCCCATCTCTTATGGACTTCAAGTAATTCTCTCCAGAAATGGACATGAAGTTATATTACTGCTGTTGCAAAACACATTCAGTCTAGAAATACTTGGTTTACATTAACGTTGAGGAAAGTTAAGGTTATATGTTAAGCCTGGTTACTTTCTAAATAAGTGTGTATAATCTTTCGTTTCAATGGTATCTAAAGGCTGCAATCCTATACATACCTCTCTGAGAATAAATATATATACTCAGAAGTAAGTCCCACTGAAATTCATTGGGGTTTACTCTCAGGGAGGTATGTATAGGATTGCAGCCTGTAGATACCACTGATCTAATTACCCCAGACCTTTCCTCCTCCTTCTTCCTGTGCAGCACATTGAACTACATAGAACTCATAGTTATGTTAGTGCCAAAAGGGCGCCAGGGTCTATACTATACATCATGGAGATGGTGACAAGTTTGCTTTGGGGAAATTGCTGCAACGACCACAATCCGAACACAGTCACAAGCAACAACTTTCTCCTCTGTACAACCACAGACTGCAAAATTCAGGTATTAGTTTTTGAAAGATCGAAAAGGCATAGTCTACAGTAGAACATGGTCCAGTAGGGAGATATATTTCATGGTCACAGAACTTCAAAGAAGGGAAGTACCCTCAGCTGAACTGTACTGAACTCTGTTTTTATTTGAACTGTATTTTCCACACCACCGATCCACACCAATGGAATTGGTCAGTTTGCCATCTCTGCTGATGTACTCCATCTGCTTGGACTGAATGTGCATGTGGGCAACCCACTGCCCCTATATATACTCCATCAAGAGAACACCAGTAGAAAAAAAAAAAAGACCAATTGAATTGGGTAGTATGAACCAGCTCTTACACCCCATTCCAAATACTACCACTAGCTGATCTGTCTATGATGCCTATGGTAGGTCCCAGGACAGTAGTCCACTGCAGAAAGAGGACATAGGGAACCCACTGTATAAACATGGACAAGTGAAGTTGAGAGATGCATGCAGAAGGCAATCATAGCTTCAGCAGCACATTCCTAGGCATGTCGACTCAGAAGTAAGTCCCATTGTGTCCAATCAAGCTTACTCCCAGGAAAGTGTGTATAGGTTTCAGCCTAAGTTGTTGCCAGATATGCCTTCTTCCCTAATACCCACTCAAACATTTGCACCAAACATCCAAAGCCTCTCCCCAGGTCCTTCTTGCATGTTCATGCAACACAAAAGTACACAGTGAGCTGAAAGCGGCTGCCCCATTCTCTGCCACTTGATCAGGCTGTGCAAAGAGGGCGTGGAAGTTTCCATTTCCTCTGTGGCTGCTCTTTCAGTGTGCATATTAAGACAGCTGCATTCATTCATTCATTCATTCATTTAAAGAATGTACTGTATATCCTGCCTTTCTCCCAACAGGGCAATCAAGGTGGCACAGGGCAATCAAGGTGGCATCAGAGACTGAATTATATATCACCCTGGTCTTTCTTACATTGGACTATATACTGCTATATATTTTATTTTTATTTACCATATTGGTCTGAGTATAAAACTCACTTTTTTCTCCTAATTTAAGTTTTTAAACTAGGGGTGCGTCTTATAATCAGACTGTTGCAATTTAATGCCAGTGATTTAATTAATTTTTTTTAATAGCACCAAACTTTAAGGGTGCGTCTTATAATTAGGTGCGTCTTATACTTGGGACAATACGGTATTTTATTTTTGTATTTATATACCGCCCTTATCCTCTGATTGCTCTTCAGATGTTACTCAAGGCTGTTTACTTAAGCTTGTCTAGATCTGATAAGGATCTTTACAATATTGTTCTATATATAGAGAACCCTACAATTCCATCTGGTTCTTCCACAGTGTAGTTATCTTCACTGCCCAACACAA
Source organism: Plestiodon gilberti rubricaudatus (assembly GCA_026170595.1). Classification (NCBI taxonomy): domain Eukaryota; kingdom Metazoa; phylum Chordata; class Lepidosauria; order Squamata; family Scincidae; genus Plestiodon; species Plestiodon gilberti. The sequence goes on from JANXHW010000002.1 coordinate 49,287,863, forward strand.
GCCTCGAGCTCTCCGCAGGACACCACAGATCATGCTGAACAGGGAAATGTTTTTTTCCAGATGTAATCGCTCTGTCACTGACATTCTACGCATTCCAGTCCGTACTCTCACCACGGCACACAACAGCGACACCTCTCTGCCACCGAAGGTCGTAACAACTTATCAGTAATACCAGTGAGTTCCGGTCTGTCCCCTTCCAACACAAACGGGCTGCCATACCACAGGGTATGACACTGTCACAGAAGACTGTAAGTTATATAATGTGCATATAACCAAGGAAGCTTACTTAATCCAGTGGTAGCAATGCCAATAGCCCTCCAATCCTAAGCATTTTGTGACTCAATCCAGCAGAACGGCGGAGCGAGTGCTTCGCCATTCCAAGATGTCGCGAATGTGCCGTAAAGCACGTTCACGAAGCCTCAGGAGTAAGGGAGGCTGGCGCAAGGCCGACCTCACTCTGTAGCCGGACTGGGACGCGGCTGCCGGAGAAAGGTAAGCTCTCCCACTGGCGGCTGCGTGGGCAGTCCAGCGGGCGAGGGAGGGGGTCATTGACCTAGACAGCCCGGGAGGGGAGGGGGATGGCGTTGGCCATATCCCCGTCCCCGCCGGGAGGCGACTTGCGCCAGCTATTTAGCTGGCGGAAATTCGCGGAGGCCTATCGGACCGGCCCCGGTTTACACCCAGGGAATGGGACAAACGTCCCCTTCCCCGAGTAGACATCCGGCCTGCCATTCGACAGGCAGCCTGGGCTCAGGATCTGTCGGACGGCTCTGGGCCACCAGCCGGATCCTTAGTCAGGATTGTGCCGTTGGACTCATTGAATTCAGTGGGACTAGAGCTGCAATCCTATACACACTTTCATGGAAGTATGTCCTATTGAACTCAATGGGGCTTACCTCTGAGTAGACATGCATAGTCTTGCACTGTTAAGCTAGTTGTAATGGCTTTAGTTCTGTTGCTTTCAACAAGATTAGTCACAACTAACCTTTGCTGTATTGTGCCCAATGGGACTGACTAACTTCCAAAATGTCCCTGCTTACTTACAACGAGTATGTTCCTAGCTTTTGAAATAGTTCCTTCAATCTGTATTCACATAGTTTTCCAAGCCATCTGGCGCAGCCTATGTTGGATGATACAAAAGCTAGTATTGATGTCTCTTATCTTACATGCTTGGTCTAAAATTGTTCATTCAGATCCATTTGCCTTGTGTACAATGCTTTATCCCAGATTTGAGGAGAGATAATTCTCTCACAATAGTCACATCTATCTAGCTTCAAAATAAGGGACTTTTTTTTTTTTTGATATAGCATCCAGAAATGTTGCATCCATTTTCTGTGTTTGCATACTGCCTTTTCTTTTCAGCTTCCTTCTGGCAGGCATCCACCTGCTAAGCTAGGCTTACCATATCACCGACCGGGACGTTCCGTTTTGCCCTTAAGGGAGGCGGGGGGAGGGGCGTCGCTCCGGCTTCTATCGCCCCTCCCCCCGCCTCCCTTAAGGGCAAAACGGAACGTCCCGGTCGGCGATATGGTAAGCCTGTGCTAAGCAAGTCTCATGGCCCTGTGCCCTGTGTTCTACATTCACACAGCATAGAGATGAATACATAGAGGGAGGGGAAGGAACCACATCTGCTACACCCACCACTAACCTCCATGTCTTGCTTGGAACTTGTACATAGGGAGCCTATCTATGTGCACTCACCGCAGAGTGTGCAAGCTCTGAATGTGTCATCTATCCCTCCTTTTCGCAGGGTGCAGATTGTGTATTCAGAGCCTATGTGTATTGGGCTTAGGCCTTTGTGTAACAGAGGTTGGGGGTTGAGCCAGCAAGTGCAATCCTGTCTCCATGCTTTCATTTCGATACTGGACTCATGCTCTTTCCCTCACAATGCTTTAAATGGTGGATTGAGATTGCCAACATTGACCTCGTACATTTGTATTCCTCTGACCATGTGGGACCTATGACATGATGAGTAGTAGTGTTTTATTACTATGCAACTTACCTGTTAGCCTCTTAATTTTTCATTTGTCTCCACATAGGAACTGTAAGAATGTCCCCCCCTTCCCCTGCAAACTCCAAAGGTGTTTGTCTCAGTGCTGAGATGTGGCATCTGAACCTCTCCTTAATATTTTTTTGGGAGACACACTTGACATTGAAATCTAATTTTTCTTACTTTGAAATGATTTTATTTACTGCCATCACTGCTTGTACCAATTCAGAGTCCATTGTTCCGCAACAGGCAACTATTTTGACATAATATATTACTATTTTTTTCTGTTATGCTAATTGTCATGTGCCAGATTGAGATGTAAGTACAGCTGTTTTTAGCATGTTAATTACAATTTCCTCTTCCTTCAGCTCACAAATTTGACATTAATGAAGAAAGGAAGAACTCCAATTATAGTATATAATAAGTATGACATTCAGGTAAAATAAGCTAGTAGACTGTTTCCATTATGGAGATGTTAAGGGAGCCGGAGGCTGACCAAAGGGATTTATGCCTAGAGCAGTGGTTCCAGCAACGTCACTGGAGCGTGGCAGGGGGGGGGCGGACCGCCTGGGAGTGACGTGCGCAAAGGGTGACGTGTGGACCCACGCGCCACGCACGTCACCGCCGCTCTAGGAGAAGGCCTTGGAGCGTCCGCCCTCGGTGGAGGTCCGCGGCCTTCTGACGAGGCGCAATGCGGCGCGATGTAATTTATTAGGTTTTTCACACCTGCGCAGAACGTTTGAGGGCAAAAGGGCAGCCCTTTGCCCTCAGAAACGTACTGCGCATGCACAAAAAACCTAATAAATTATGTCACGCTGCATTGGGCCTTCGTCAGAAAGCCCAAGACAGCCGGCCGGAGAGGATGTCTCCGGAGCTGGCGGCAGTAGAGGCAAGACGGTGGCGCGGTAGGGTACTGTGCTGTCGTCTTGTCTCCGCTGCTGCCAGGAATCAGGGGGTCATTAGGGTGGCACGCGCGCCCTCACTTTAGGGCAGCGCGCACCCTAGTGACATTACTGAGTGGTTCTCAAACTTTTTAGCACTGGGACCCACTTTTTAAAATGACACTCTACCGGGACCCACCTAGCTTTACGAGACTTTTTTTTAAAAAAAAGTGATCTAGAAAGAAATAATATATTTATTTATGTACAAGTAACAGTTTATTTATTTATTTATTTGTAAAAAAAAAAAAAACAATCTACTACAGGAGCTCCACCGTTTGCAGGGCAATTAGCAGCTATCTTGCAAACTGCCGGAGTTCAGCTCTTTGAAGGGCAGTTAGCAGCTATCTGGTTTTTGAATCGCCTCAGGGCTTGTGGCAATTACATACAGTATCTGATCTTTCCATCACCTGGGACCCACCAGAAATCAGGTCGCGACCCACCAAGTGGATCCCAACCCACAGTTTGAGAAACACTGGCCTAGAGGTTAGCGCTCAACACACCTGTTCCTGCTCTCTCCTTCATTAATTTACTGGGTCATTGGTTGAATGGGGGTGGCTGACCATATCAGGTAGAGGTGAATAGGCAGGTTGCCATTGTCAGTGTGACCCAGGCAGGATGTTCTAAAATGCTAAACATTTATGCCAGCACCCCACAACCCCCTCTGTATGCTAACACCAGACAGAAGTGGGAAATTAAATTATTGCCTCTAGGGTCATGACAAAAAAACACACACCCCAAAACTATATAAGTTAGAAGCAAATGTCATTGCATTGGAGCAGATCTATCAGGACATACTAGAAGGCTGCAGATTGTGACTACCAAGTCTTTCTCTCCACCACCGAAGCTACCAATTGCCCTGGTCAGGCTGTTGTGCATATTTCTAAGTATAAATGTTTAGCTGTAAGAACTATTATTCTTGATTGTACAGCATTGTACACCATCACAGGAGGTTTCACATACATGATAGTATCTATTTCACAAAATATTTTTATCTTAGAAAATTGACATGCCTCAGATGATATAAAGTGAACTCAAAATTTGTCAAGACAATGAAACATAGAAAGGTGCCTTATACTAAGTCCATCTCAGTATCATGTATGTTCTCAGTATCAGGGTGAGGTGCATGGTTTCACCACCACAAACATTTAGCTTCACAGCAACCCGGTGAGCAGAGGTATCACTACAGTGGGGGCGGTACCTTAAGTTTCGCACCGAGCTAATCCCCGTTTACTCCCCGGTACAAGGTGGCCCCGCCCCCTCGCCGTCGGAGCCATTCTGTGCAGTGAAGGCAACAGGCAGGAGACTCCCTGCCCATTGCCTTCGCCACACGGAATGGTTCCAATGGCGAGGGGATGGGGCCACCTTGTACCGGGGAGTAAACGGGGATTAGCATGGTGCGAAACTTACAGTACCGCCTCCACCGTAGCGATGTCTCTGCTGGTGAGGTAGGTTGGGCTGAGAGACAGAGCCTGGCCCAGTCCCCCCCCCATGAGCTTTGTGGCTGAGCAGGTACTTGTCCCAGTGACTTTGCTGGAGGGGGACCGGGGCTATGATGCGTTTCGTGTCATCGTCCTGCCCCTACGTCATGACATTGGTCCCGGAAAGGCTCCATTTGGAGCGAGGGAGGGCGGGAGGGCTATTCCCCCACCCTGAAAACTGCCTGAACGGCCTCCACAGCCACTGCGGCTGCGAAAGAAGGAAACTGTGGGCGGCACCCGGAGCACAGCATCCCCCGACCTAGCAACGCTACAGATTTGTCCTTATCCAACACTCCGTCCACTCCAGCAGGGCCTCGGGGGGGGGGGTTAAGGAGGTACAATCGTACCTGGGCTTAGGGTAAAAAATATGTTAGGGTAAAAAAAAGGGGGGGCCCAGGGAGCCAAATTCACATGAAGGGAAGGAGCCCAAAAGAAACTAATTTGTACCCCCTGATAAAATTCCTCTGAGTGGCCCTGCACTCCAGCACATTTCACATGAATGCCTATAAGTGATCTGGTACAAACCCCACCATGCCATAACTGAGGAGGACAGCTTCCAGCGCTATGCTTATAGCATATTTTCCAAAGAAGCAGAAAAAAAATGCATTTAAAAATAAATAATTTATACATGTTCCTTAATTCCTTTTCCTTTGAGGAAGCCATAGAATGGCAACTTCTAAGGAGTCCACACACACACACACACGCAAGTTGCCGTTTCATAACATAATTTGTGAGCATAGTCATGTTTCCTTTTACTTGTTCAACACAGCTTCTCTCTGTGATTTTTTTTTTTAAATCTCAGAGGTGAATCATCATAAATATACGTTGCAAATATTGGTATGTGAAAGAGTGAATGGCTCCCACATGGAGGCTTTAAGCCATTCCGGCAAAGCTGTTACATCACTTGCTGAACTAATCAGGTTATTTACTAGCTTATCCCCTTCTTATAATTCACTATACAGCAACTGTAGCATTCAGATTCCTTCCGTTGTTCCTCCCCGATCTCAGTAGCCAAAATATTCAAAGCTGTGGCGGCTGCAGACAAGATCTATAATTGAATGGCTCAGCATTACAGTTTGTCAGGGCTATATAAAACAGAGGAAATATATTTCCTTTGTCAAACGATACCAGCAAAAACATTCAGGTGGAATAAGACATCATCACAGGGTTGCAAAAGACCAAATATCTTTCATATCAATTTTCAGCAAAAATGATACTGAAATGAATTCTGTTTGATGTATGAAACTGTGTTTGACAGTTAATTTGAATGTGCAAACTGTGAGCAATGCCACTTTGAGGATGATTTCAATAGCCTGAGTTGTAGCCTTTTGTTTTGGTCTATGATCCACAGAGCTTTTAAATCAACCTTTTGCAGCCTGCTAATGGTCATCTAGGCCAGCAGGTGGCGCAGCGGGTTAAACCACTGAACCATAAGCTGTCGATCGAAAGGTCGGCAGTTTGATTCCCGCGACGGGGTGAGCACTCGTTGCTTGGCCAGCTCCTGCCAACCTAGCAGTTCCAAGCATGTCAATGCGAGTAGATAAATAGGTACCGCTTGCGGGAAGGTAAACAGCGCTCCGTGTTCCAGCTGCATGCTACGCGCTGCGGCAAAGAGAGTCATGCCGGCCACATGACCACGGAGGCGTCTTCGGACAACGCTGGCTCTTCGGCTTTGAAATGGGGATGAGCACCATACCCTAGAGTCGGACACGACTGGACTTAATTGTCAGGGGATACCTTTACCTTTTTAATGATCATCTATGGGCATATGTCTATGGCAGCCAGGCTTCCTTGCTAGGTGGGGAATCCATATTTTCAGATGGGATCTCAAAGAAAGGAATGGAAAACCAATGATTTTCTCATAACCAACAGAAACTTCAATAATCTGTTGCCAAACCTAAGGTTGCACTCTATGCACACTTCCCTGGGAGTAAGTTCCATTGAATTTAGTGGGACTTAGTTCTGAGTAGACGTGCATAGGATTGCACTATAAGGCTGCAATCCTATAAGCAGGGGGAGAGCAACTGTCCCTATTCACCCCAGCATAGTATTCCTTTCTAGTGGCTGTTACTGGTGTCTCGTCGCTAATATCTTTTGTTAGACTGTAAGCCATTGGGGGATAAGGGACCTTTTTTTTCTCTTCATTTCTTTCCTGTGTAAACTGCTTTGTGAACTGTTTTATTTGTTTATTTTCATTGAAAGGTAGTGTAGAAATACTAGAAAATGCACAATAATAGAACCAGGTCATTCAATGAAACTGATCAGTAGCAGACTTGGGACAGACAGGTGCTTCTTCACCCAGTACATAATTAGCCTGTGGAATTCATTGCCACAAGATGGGGTGATGGACACTAACTTGAATGGCTTTAAAGGGGGGTTGGATATGGAGAACAAGTTTCTACGCATGATGGCTATGCACTACTGTCAGGTTCAGTGGCGGAATGCCTCTGAAAAGCAGTTGCAGCGGAGCAATAGCAGGAGAGGGGCATGCCTGTCTCTCCTGCTTATGGGCTTCCCAGAGGCAGCTGGTGGGCCACTGTTAGGCTTACCAGATCTCCAACCGGGACAGAGTGCTAGACCTTTAGGAGAAGGAATGTGGGCAGGTGTAGCTTGTTAAACCTTAGAGCACATCCTAGGCATGTCTACTCAGAAGCAAGCCCCATTGTGTTCAGTGCGGCTTGCTTCCCTAACTGTGGGAAACAAGATGATGGCCTAGATGGGCCTTTAGTTTGATCCAGCATGGCTTTTCAGGTTCTTAAATATTCTTATTATTCTGGTTCTTAATACTAAGAATCAGAATAATAAATATTTCCTTCTCCCTGCTGTGCTAGTTGTGTGCTCTCAATTAGAGTTTCATGACAATGTGATCTACCACCTAAAGTAAGACTGTCCATTCTGCCCCTTCAGAACTCTGCCACTTCATTCTCATCTCAGTCAAAATCATTTTTTAAAAAAAATACTAGTAGGTAAATGCAGTGTGCCCCTGCTAACTGGGCAAAGTAGCACCTGTAATGTGGTGGCTTATGTTTAACAGGGACAGAGAAACCATCCCTCTTCACCCCAGCATAGCATCACTCTCAGTGACTATTTGGTGCTGTCTCCCTTGTGATTTTTGTGTGTTTGTTTTCTAAGATTGTGAGGCCTGTTGGAACAGGGAACCATCTTCTAATTTTTTTGCTATGTACACTTCTTTGTCAATTTTTTTTTTAAGAAAAGCAAACTACAGTGGGCCCTCTTTATCCGTGGATTAGCCATCCACGGATTTGACTATCCGCGTACACCCACTGGGGGCAGGGGGAGGCGCGACAGTACCTGATTGAGCAACTGTGCCAGCCTGTCGCCTGTTTCTTGCTTCTCACGCTGCTTTCTAAAGCTGCAAAGTGCCTATAAAAAGGGGGGGGGGGAATGATGGAAGTGACTTTCGGTTGCACGTGTAACTGGAAGTCGCTTCTGGTTGTGTGTGTTTTCTTCTAACAGGCACCTTGCAACTTTAGAACGGCAGAAGAGGCAAGAAGCGGGTGGCGCCGGGCTGGCGCGGTTGCTGAATCAGGTACTGTGGCACCACCCACGCCTCCCTCAAACGCAGACTTGAACATCTGCAGATTTTTGTATCCGCAGGGGTTCCAGCAATGGAACCCTCGCCGATATGAAGGGCCCACTGTATACTATTAGTTGTAGTAGTAGAATTAATGTCCAGACAGCTTATCAGGTTGCACTCTTATGCAATGTGAAAGTAAGCCAAGCCCAACTTGGGGGGGGGGGGGAGAGAGAGAATCAGGAGATATATGCCAGACTTCATCTGGATAATCCATTGTGTTTTATTAGCAAACTTTCATATATATCAGACCGCAGCAATCTTTTAGCATTAACTCCGCACAAACAGGCTAATTCAGTTTCAAAGTCTTGCTGCATCAGTAGCTTTCATGTATAATGCTAATGTGACAGGATGAAACATTAATCCAGCTGCAGATGCAAGCCATAAATCCAATTTGATCCAAAATATTAACATAAATATGATGTGATTAATAATCTGTCCCAGAAATAGCATGGTTTTCTCATCAGGATCATTTGCTTAGGTATATGTGTCGGACTTCTTTGAAAATCCATCATTAAAGGGTGATGTGGAGAACTGCAGGTATCACCTTAGTGGATGCTTGTCTGCTGTGCCATCATTTAGGGTGTGTTGGTGCATTTTTAAATGCCCCCTCCTCAACCCAATTCTGTCTTTCTTTTTGACCTCCACGCAACATGCCGTATACATGATGCATTTGTTTAAGCCAGCTTGTACAAACAGCCCCCCCCCTGTCCCTGATAATTGCCCATTAAGAGTGGGAGGTCTCTAAGGTCTAGTGACCTCCCTCCTAGGCTATTCTGACCTCCCATCCTTGCTCTGTTGTGGTCAGTAGTTACACATTACTCTAAACATATAATGTAGCCCAGTGTGGGGGGTGAATTTGAGGGAAAGCCATCAGGAGGGAGGGAGGGAGGAAAAGGAGGGGAAGCTGCAGGCCAGGGGCGTCGCGACGACGCGCGACACCCCTGAGCGGGGGCGCGCGTCACCCTTAAGGGGGAGGCTCCGCCCCCGCGCGTGACGTCACGCGCAGGAGCGGAGCGCCCTCCCCGCTCCATTTTTGGCTCATTTTAGAGCCAAACGGACCCAGGGGAGGGAGGGCGGGCCCACCTCCACCACGAAAATGTAAGTGAGGGGCGCCGCACGTCACCCCTATACACGCGACGCCCCCCCGGCGGCCCGCCCCCCCGCTTCCCCCTGTCGACGCTAGTGCTGCAGGCAGGAGAAAGCTTGGGGGGGGGGTTGTCTTTGGTCATGACATGCTTTGCATGCTGAGGAATAAAAGAAGGGAGATGGAAGAAATGGGGGGAGGCATGAGATGCTTTATGCACCTTAGAAAGGGAAGCACCTCTCGGTGCCATCTCAGGCACAGGAGCCCCCCCCCATATGTCTTCCTGATCCAACCCACTTTGTGGTGGGGAGCAAGTGTGCACATATCCCAACTCTGTCCTCCCCACACAGGAACGTGGAGACCGAGACAGAATGTCTAAGTAATTGCAGAATGCTGGCCCTGCTCCCAGTGACAATTGTGGCTCGGTGCCTGGCTTCAGCTGGTGTGCCAACTGTACTCATTTCCATTTCATATGGACCTGGCCATAGTGACCCAATTGGATTGCTACAACACACTCTTCCTGAGGGTGCCCTTGAAGACCCTTCAGAAGTTTCAACTGGATCTTGACCATCACGAAGCTCTGCAACCCAGAAGTTTTGGCGGTGACGTGATGACATGATGTGATTATGTCATCTCATCACCACCCAAACTTCTGGGTTTGCTGAGCTTTCACATTTTTTTATGTGAACAGCCGGCCACCTGGCCTCTGCTTGGTGGTCTTCGGCCACTCTGGGCCTTGTCACGTCATGTTATCACTGAGAGAACAAAGGCAGAGAGGCTCGGGCAGCCAGCTGATCGCATAAAAAAGATGTGAAAGCTCAGCAACTCAGAAGTTGAGGTTCGGGCAGCGTGCTGTTCATGACCCACCAAAAATTGGGTCATGGCCCACTTGTGGATCGTGACCCATAGTTTGGGCACCACTGGTCTAGAAATTGTGTGATTACTTAACTAGGTGAGTTAAAGAGGAAGAGCCTTATCTTTTTTAAAAAAAAATAAGAGAAACCCAATAAGGATATTTTTTGGATATGACATAGAGAATGTTGTAGTCTGGGAATCCTGTATTGTTTCCAATTAAATCAGACCTGAGGAGATGATACTGCAAATGTCTGTAGCTAACATCTACTTGATTTAATAAAAGAAAGCACTTTGCAAAATTAAAAAAGTCATTTCTCTGAGTTTGTTATGGCTTGTTTCAAGTACAAGATGTCTTAATTAAGGATGAAGCGACTGCTTTTTCGTTTAATAAAATTAAATTCATTCAAAATCTAGTACCACTTTTCAAACCTCTTTCAGTGAATATCTGAAATGTTTAGTTACTGCTTCATCTAACATTATTTCTGCAGGATTTAATGCTGGCTTACGAAACAGTGTACCTCTGTTCTATTTACTGTACATATGTCTCATGTGTAATAAAATTAAGCTGATCTTGAAAACACTTATGAGCATGCTTAGTTTCTGTTTGATGTAAAAGATCATGAAATCTGAGTTGGATTCCATAACAATAGCAATAAGTAGATATGTCCCTCAGCTTTCAATCATTTTTGAAAATCCAAAAGATTTTGGCTCCTCTCCCAACCCATAATTAAAATAAAGCCAAGAATCCCAAAGCTGTGATTTCATTGTTTCCATTCACATAGCTCATATGCTTAAGTGAATGCTAAAAGTTAACACATTCTGCCAGATCGGACAGTACCTCTTTCCTGACCTAGTCCATTGCATAGAGTGGAGTGAGTGGAATGCACCAGTGTGGGTGCCAGGCTGCTGGAGGCAAAGCCCTCTGGTGGTACATTGGGCAAAAGCCTATTGGCCAGTTAAGAGGGTGAAAGGGGGAGCTTCTCCTTCTTCCACCATATCCACTGGCCAGTGGGAATGTACAAGAAGATGGAGCACGGGATGGGTACAGGCTGTAGGAACTGGCACCCACCTCACTGCTCCCACTGCCCATGGAATGGGGACTGGACTGTGATGGTAGTTCTCGCTGCCACTACCCAATGGCAGTTCCATTGAGAGTTCCAGACAGAAGGAAGGAACTTTGGAAAAAAAAAATCTCCCTTCCAGGTTAGCAGAGCTCCAAAATCCAGGGGCTTCTTTAAAGCCAAACAATAGCAAAAGGTGGGCAGTCAGGGAAGATGGGACAACCAGTTTCCTCCCCAGTGAACTGAGACCAAACAGGTAAAATAATAAAATAATGGAAAATCATTTTTTAAAAAAGGTTAAATTACACAAATGATGGAAAGAGAATAAAAAAGGAGATAATAAGGCACACTCAGGGAGTAGGGAATAGTATGGCCACAAGGTGAAAGTGTTTGGTGCAAAAGGTGGACACAGACATTAGAAGGCAAACTGAAAATAAAACAAAACCCTAACATGGCTTACTAGGTACTTTCCCAACCCTAAGTATTCACACTAGTCTAGGATTTTGGCCCTTACACCCCCACTAAACCAGGCAGATGGGTGACTCCTGTTGATACAGCTAATACAGTACATAGATGAGAGACCAGGGCAAATGCCCAAAGGGCTGTGTGTGAACCTGCGTTTTTAACCTGTGGACATTGTTGGAATTTTTGATGCAATGCCACCTGCAGAACTCTGGAGGGCAGTGTGATGGCCAGTCACCTGAGACCCTTTACCTGCTCTCTATGGCCCCTGCAGGAGGTGTGGCCCTTAACGTTACTTCCTTCCTGCCTTTTCTCCACTCTCTGTCCCATACCATCACAGCAGAAGGATGTAAACTGCCTGAGCTCTGTGTCCATAATGGCAGACAACATTGTTTCTCACTCTCATGAATGCTTGTGGATAACAGCTTTAGGGTTCTCTGTTCTTAAGTAGTACCGGTAGGAACCTCTGATAAACATCAAAGATATGTATTCTTGGATACTGTAAGTAGAGTATTTCTTTTGAAACCTTAAGTAGCCTCTGCTCCTGTGTATGTTTTATTGATAGCAGCTAACTAGCAAGGTGGTGGAATTTACCATAGGAAAAGGGTCCTTCCACTAATTGCTCTGCCCCCCCCTTTTCCAACATTAACCAGGTTTTACCTGTGGAACTGGATACTAGTGGATCACCTGAGCCCTTGATTTTTCTGCTCTTGGGAATTAGGTGGGCTTCACAGTCCAATGAGGTGGCTCAAAGCTAAGTTATTTGTTTATCAATTACTTGGAGAAAAAGAAGGGCAAATGGCGCTAAGCAACAACAATAGGATAAATACAGTTATAGCCTTTGAATTACTTAGCAGTCAGCCCTGACTGTTCCCTGGCTGGAAGGACAGGTACTGAGGCTGAAGCTCAAATATTTTGGCCACCTAATGCGAAGAGAGGACTCTCTGGAGGACTCTGATGCTGGGAAAGATTGAAGGCAAAAGGAGAAGGGGAAGGCAAAGGATGAGATGGTTAGACAGCATCACCGATGCAATGAACATGAAAATGAGCGAACTCAGGAAGATAGTGGAGGACAGGAAGGCCTGGCTGGATATGGTTCATGGGATCACGAAGGGTCGGACACGACTTAACAACAAAACCCTTTAGGATACTGAGGCATGACATCATCAGAGCCTCTTGGGTGAACTGAATCAGAGATGAAATCTGAGTGAAATCTGGGATTTTCACCAGAGGGATCATTCCCTAGAAGCTCTGTGATGACACAGACAGAGGTCTCTGCGGGATTCTTCTGTTTGTAGTGGTAGATCTTCTCTACCATGCTTGTTTTTGTATATGCAGAGGGGGGGGGATTTTGGGGGGGGGGCTGAGCAGCCAAACATGCATTCTGCCCCTCCTGCACTTTGAAGTAGAACAACTTTACCACTTCTTTGTACTGATTGTATCAACCAGCTCATCAGCAGCCTTCCTATCTGAGGATGTTGGTTCTTTCTTTGGCCCTGGAAATTTGTCTCAGTATTCCCAAATGATTAGAATGATAACTTGGTGAACTTTATCCCATCTCTTTTATCAAGGTATCTGGTGGGCCACTGTGAGATACTGTGAAGCTGGACTAGATGGGCCCTTCGCTGGATCCAGCAGGGCTCTTCTTAAGTTGTGTAAGCATGGAGAGTCTTCACATTTACAGAACACTTGAGCATACTCAGCAAGCCTTGAGCCTGGCTGCGATGTGCTCTGCGCCTTCCCATCCTGCTCTCTTACTGTAGAGAGGGGTTGTTGTTGGGGCTCACCAAGAATGCTCAAAGCATTCTGTAAATGTGGAGACTCTTCACACTTACAAAACATCTGGAAAGGGCTCTAGTCTCATTTTAATCTAGGCTAATCGACAAGGAGTACAAATAAGCTCAATTTTGCTAATGAAATCACTTAGTGCTTTTTTAAAAAACGAATCAAATTGCTTTGGGTTTTTTGAGAGAGATGTTTCACGTAGTGCTTTAACAAGCACTATGAATCTGGGTTCTAATCCCAGCTCCTACTTTAATTAGGGCACTAGAGGTGCAATCTATACTCTTAGCAAATGAAGGCTCCTGATCCATGAGACCAGACTGATTTGAATAATGTAAATAGACCTCAATTTTGATTAAAATGAATATTCGTATTACGAAAAATTCTCTTCCTTTCCTGTACATTTGGATGCTGTCTAACAAATGAGCAATTCCCTTGTTTTCTCAAGCGGAGCATCTGGCTAGTTGTTTGTGCTCTGATTTGGGACTGTTGGCTCGGTACCCTCCTGAAGCAGACTGATTTCTGTTCATCTAGCAGGACTCGGAAACTTCTGTTCTAGCTCATCAGCTACTGAGTTAATAGGATTTTAAAGGTCTTCCTAATTACAGATATCTCTGATGGTGCTCTGACTTGATGAGCGCACACAAGTGATATATTTCAGGCCAGAAGAGACAAAAAGTTTAGCAACATTTGGCTTTTAGTACATTTGTTCATAGTTTTAAACAAATGGTGGGAAACCCGGAAGCACATGGGGAGGGGCTGTGTAGCTCAGTTGTAGAATGGATGCTTTGCAGACAGAAGCTTCCGGGTTCACTTCCTGGCATCTGCAGGTAGGGCTAGGAAAAAGATCCTTATTTATAAAGGATTATTTGATAAAATACAAGATTATTTTAAAACCTATTTAAAACGCAAAGATTCCCTAGCACACAGAGCCAGGATACAGAATATGGATGATCATCAAGTAGAAACATGTCCACTTGTTGGTTGCTTCAGCACTGCCTCTGAAAAGCCAGATATCTACAGTCTCTGCAATATCAGTCCACAAAGTGAACTTTGTATCACCATGCTTTTGCAAGAAGTCAGAAATCCAGGGAAGCAGCAGGGTATGGTATAGTGATGCTTGGCTCACTGCGAGCCAGAAACTGGCTCCCCACACATTAGCACTATTCAGACTTCTAAATAGGGATGGAATCGGCAGTAGAAGGGCTATAGTCCAGTAGCAGAGCACATGCTTTGCATGCTGAAGGCCCCAGGTGTAATCAGTGGCGTTCCTCCGGTAGGGGCCCGACCGTAAGTCACGCCCCGTCCCAGTACCGCGTTCACGAACCGGAGCGAGGAGGCCCCGCCCCCTCGCCGTCGGAGCCATTCTGCACAGCGAAGCCAAATGGGCAGGACTCCCTGCCTGCTCGGCTTCGCTGCACGGAATGGCTCCTACGGAGAGGGGGCGGGGCCTCCTTGCTCCGGTTCGTGAATGCGGTACTAGGACGGGGCGCGACTTACAGCCGGGCCCCTACTGGAGGAACACCACTGGGTGTAATCCCTGGCATAAGAATAGTTCTGCTGGAATGGGCCCAAGACCCACCTAGTCCAGCATCCTGTTTCTCACAGTGGCCAAACAGGTACCTCTGGGAAGCCTTCGGGCAGGAGTTGTGGCATATCCCTGTCCTGCTGATCCTCCCTGGCAACTTGCCTCTGAACCTGGAGGTAGCATATAACCATCATGACTAGCAAGCACCTTCGGGAAGGGCCTGTGCTGAAACCCTGGACAACTGCTGTCCATCAGAGTACCCAATGCTGAGATAGATGGATCAATGGCTTAGTATAAGGTACGTTCGTATGAGCATGGAACTTTGGACCTCCAACTTTGGGGTTGGGTTCTCAATGGTCAGTTTTTCCTCTGAGCCCCACACACTGAGCAGCTCTTTGTGCACAGAACCTGATTTTAAGCTGCATTGGTTCTTTCTGTACAATCTGATACCCAAGAAAATGTGCACACAGAGCCCAAAGATGTACAACTTGTAAACGTATAGCCTCTGTACACATGGAGCTAATCAGTGCATGGCGGCCAGTGTTGAGAGTGGGGCCAGTGACGTGAGCCTAATCCCATCTCGCTGGTCCTGCCTCAATTCATAAAGTCTCTTAAAGCTAAGTGAAGTTTTCATAGGCTCTCATTCCATTGAGAACATAAGCATAGCTGGCTCAGACCAAAAGTTAATCTAATCCATCTTTAATCCATAGCAATGTACCTATCATGTTCACCAGGACTAGCCAAAGACATTTTGCTGCTCCCATCAGCTGCCATGCATGAGAGATGCTCTGCTGGAGCCCATCATTGAGTCTTCAGAGGCATTGCAAGGGATCCATCCTGGGACACACCACTTGGATTCAAAAGGGGCAGCCATGTTAGGCTGCAATCCTATACACATTTTCCTGGGACTAAGCCCCACTGGAAACAATTGTAGGATTGAGTAAGATTGTGCTCTTAGTCTGCTGCATCGAAACTGATTTATTGTGGCAAAGTATTGGTGTGCAAGAGCCTCCTTCATCAGGTGTACTGGTCAGGTGCAAAGCTATACCACAATAAATGGGTTCATCTTTAAGCTGCCTCACAAGACTCTTTGCTGTTTGATCCCTTGCATTGCACACAGCTGCACTGGCGCACCCAGAAGATGATTCCTCCCAAGCAAATAGTTTGAATTGCTGGTGCGCTCAGGCCAGTATTGCTCTTCAGTGACTTCCTTTGAAGTCCTCACTCTCACAGTCTTGCTGGCTGATACAAAGGGAGCTTCAAGGCCTGTTTAGTCATGGGTATCGTGGGTGCTTTGTGTTTCAGCCCAGCACCCAAACATCAGGTCAAAGCTCTTGAACTGCAGGGAGCACTGCTTGCTATCAATGGCCATTGCACACAGATTTATGAACCACCCACAAAAGGCAGGATATCCTGAATTTAAATAATCTCCAACAGATACCCATCTAGCCTCTTCTTGCCTCTAAGGAAGAACACTTGTAAATTTCTTTAGTCTGGTGAACTGGTGAACAGCGACAAAGAAAGCATATTTCCCTCGTGTTTAGTGGGAATCTTTCTGTAGCTTCAATCTCTCGTTTCTTATCCTGTTCCTCTTCTTCCTCATATGCTTCTCAATATTTGAAAATGATAAACATAAATTCTTCTCTTACATGTCCTTTCTTTAGGTCGGAGTGGACAGACTTCAGACTTGCAGCAGGCTTTACAGTACTTTGTATTTTACTAGACCTCCCACCACCACCACCACCACCACCACCACCACAAGGTAAGGCCTACCAACTGGAGCTGGGGCAAAAGAGGGGCAGGAACAAGGTCCCTCTAAGCACCTGCTCAGCCCAGGAATTTGTTTCAGTCCATGATCTGAGCTCAATCGTTCTGCACAAAAATGCATTCCTGGTTCCACTGGCGTCGCTGGAGGTGGGGCGGAAAGCTAAGTTCTGCAGCTTTCCGCCCCACCGTTACTCTCCTGCACGAGGCGCCCCGCCCCCTCGTCATAGGAGCCCGTCAGCTGAGAGAAAGCAACGCGCAGGAGTGCGTTGCTTTCTCTCCGCTGATGGGCTCCTACGACGAGGGGGCAGGGCGCCTCGTGCAGGAGAGTAATGGTAGAGCGGAAAGCTGCAGAAATTAGCTTTCCACCCCACCTCCAGTGACGCCAGTGCCTGGTTCCCACCCCAGCCCCGCAAACCATATTAGTTTCAACAGTCAAACTAAGCACAAAGATTCTTAGTTGTCATTATTGTTATTTTTTTTGTTCTCCCCCCTGCCATCATTTACTCTTTCACTGCTGCTGTGATTGAGTGTCTGCCATTTTGTAAGCCTTGATTATGCTGCGTCTTCATTTAACGGTATTATATTTTTGATTCAGTTGCTTTTAAATTGTGGTCTTTGAGTTCTGCACTTGAGAACACAACATTGAATGTGTACATTGTGTGGTTCAGAATTCTGACAGGTATGTGTGGCATTGAACTTTACTAATTGAGGTTTACTAATCTCAGACTGAAATTGATTTACAAGTACTGTACACAACATTCATAACAATGACGGACTTGTTGGATTATAATTTGAGGGAGGGTCAGAACTTTGATGGATTTAGGCAAGACCAGCCCATCCATGAGGCGAACTGAGGTGTCAGATTGGTGGCGTATCCAGCTCTGTCCACCTGCCTGCCTCAACCCCTCTTCCTCCTCCTCTCACTCATTGGATTTGAAGAGGGGAACGGAGCAGAAGTGTAGAGACAGTGGACTAGAGCGTCTTCTACACTCGTTTCTCCTCCACACGTCCACTCCGTTCGCCGTGCCAATGGGGCATGTGCTGCATCCTGTGGTGGGGGGGGCAGTCACGGAGGCCTCCTCAGGTAAGGGAACGTTTATTTCCTTACCTCGGGGCTGCATTAAAGCTGCATCGGTGCTGGAAAGTTGGATAGGATTTGGCTCTCAGTGGGTTTAATTCCCCTTCAGCAGGTGACATCTCACACATTTATCAGAGGGAATTGTTATTTTGAAGACTTCCCAGTTTATCACATGGGCATTAATACAGTTGAGATTCAGGAACATTTCCTCCATTCTTATTTCTGTAACTATGATGCAATAACTGCAAATTCTGCACTCCAAAATTCCTTTGTGTGGGATCAGAATCCTCAACATCTGCTACTACAGTATACTTTACAAATGGTGCATCATTCCCGTTGCAGAATGTGAAGCTTTTCAGAGAGATAGTTGGCAATGTGATAAAGCCTGTGACACACTGGGCATGTCTTGCGTGCATTGCACCCGGCGCGTTGCCTGAGCGGCCGATGTGCTGCTAGGAACCCCAGGCCCACCAGCAAAAGCCTCACGGAGAAAGGGAAGACGTTCTGCCTCGCCCCCCTCTCTCTTTTTGGCAAACCAGAATCGAGACTCTTCAGACTCTATTCTGATTGGCTACCGCATTTGCTCCGCATCCCGCCCCCAGGTTGGGTTGGATTGAGGGAAATCTGAATATGGATACGGAGCGTATTAAGGATCAAGACAATAACTCGTGACAGACCAGTTCTGGAGTTTGTCACTTTGTAGGAGGGGATCTTTTGTGCCAGACTTCTGTGCCAAGTTTTGCAAGCATTGAATTGCCAGTATAGAGGTCCCAAGTTAGAAGCTAATCCTCTTAGCGAGTGATCTGTGACAATTCTTGCCAATTGTTCCTTCAGGGACCAGAGCTGGACCTTTTAGAGTCAATTGATTTAATTCTCTTTTGCAGGCAGCCTGGGGAGATTCTCCTCTTCTGCTAAGCATCCTGATTCTTATGCATTGAAAGCACATGTCAAAAGTGTAAATGACCAACACAAATTACTAGTTCAGTCCACACTGGTGCTGGGTGTCCAATAAATGCATAAATGTAGTAAAGGACTTTAAACCAATTTATTAACAGTGGTACACTGATTACTCCTTGTGTTCCTGGGAGACTTTTAGAGAACAACAAACCTTGTCTTTGTCATAGGATATTTTATTTTTGAGCAAACAAAATCTCCAAAACTCCATGTAAGCCAACGACTCAGCAGAAAACCCTCTCTTAGTATTGATACGTCTTTTCCGGTGCTAATAATTTCAAGCGTTTTTTTCTGTCAGCTGTGACAACTGTGTTGCTATTCTGTAAATGGTCGATGCTAATGTGGAAGACCATGTAATTTTGTTGGCACAGCAGTGTTGCAAAGACTGGATGCAGTGTGCTGAGTTTCTGCCTCAACGCGAATGCCCAGACCCAAATACTCATCCAGAGGTTAGTATCAGTGTCATTTAGATTGTCAAGTGCCCATGAACCACAGCAGGAATAACTAAGGCACAACTTGCTACAAGTTTACCAAGCAATTAAGAAAGAGGAGATGTATTGGGTGGTTTCTTTTTGGCCTGAAAACAGCAGAAAAAGTATGAGGGGGTGTTTTCGAGCCGCGGCGCTGCCGAATTTGGGTGGCGGCACGCGAAAATGATGTCACGCCCCCAGGGGGTGGGGCTTGTGGCATCACGTGGGGGTGTCGTGTAAGTGGGGCCCCCACGGGGGGTGTAGGAAAGCCACTGAGCTGCACGACCGTAGCACATGCTGCATCCTGCAGGGGCAGTCCCAAAGATCTTTGGATAAGTCTCTGCTGCCTGAATGGGTCTATTTGAACATGCGCCAGCGATTTTGTCACCGCAAGTCTGAGTGGACCCGGGAAAGCGGATCAAGACTGGGAATGGGGATAGCATATCAGTGATGCTGTTGCCACTGATACCGCCCCCTTCCCAGCCTCTATCTGTCCCCTCCCCACCAGGTTTCGCCTACTGCCAGCCCCCACCTCTGGCTTGCCGGCTCCAGCAGTGGCAGCGGACTTCAGCAGCAAGGCTCCGGCACTGCCACCTCTTGAAGCAGCACTTGCAAAATGGCTGCCAGCCATCAACAACCATTTTACAACAGAGGAACACTGCTCTGCTGTCGTAAAAAGCTCATGTGCGCTGTCCAATCCTAGTTAGTAAACCCACCACCCTTGGATCAGGGACCTGTCTTTTTACTCTATGTATCATGCATATTGATGGCTCTGTGTGTGTGTGTGTGTGTGTGTGTGTGTGTGCGTGCGTGCGCGCGCGCGTGTGTGTGTGCGCTTTTCTTTCAAAACCTTCATTTTCTACTGTTTGTAAAATGTAGAACATTTGATGTAGGCTTGGTTTTTTTTCTCAATTTGGGGCACGTTTTGTTTTCATGCTGCCTTGAGCCTTTTGTACAGGGCAAAAGGAAACAAAAATTAAGTTCCAAAATGGTTTCCACCCGTTCAATGTAGCAACCTACAAAAGAAAATGGAGAGGGAGTGAAAAAAGCAAGAGGAGGCCTTCAGACCTGCCAGCCCATTTTGCCTGAGAATCATTCTTGAATGCAGTTAGATCAAGGGCATGAAAGGAAGGTCAGGAGAAAAATCATTTTATCTTACTTTGCTCAATTTTATATATGCATTAATTGTTCCAGAGGTATCAATCCACAACTATACATTCCTTCTTTTATCTCCAAGTGTGATTCTGTTGGTTTGTCTGGAAGGAAGTATGCAAGTTTGTTGGTATGGAATCTGTTGGTTTGGAAGTTGGTATGGAATCTGCTGACAGCCACTAAGATGCTGGTCACATAATATTGGTGGACACTAACAGCCTCAAGATTAAAGAAGTAGCTATCAAGAATGTGGAAAGTGCCTGAAATGATAAAACTGGCAGATTTGAAGATGGTAGAATATAAACTTGAATATTTGATGCTGATTGGTTTCCTTTGATTAATTTTCGAAAACAAAGATACAATATGTATATTATGACTTACTGAAACTTTTCCTGGTTGCAAATATTTTAAAATATTTTGAAGGTATTGTACCTGTAGATTTGTTGAAAATATAGTAATTGTGTAGAACTGTAGCAACGATCTATGTGCCATTGCATAAGGTTATGCGCGAGCCCCATTGAGGTGATGCTGACTGGCAGGAAGAGGGAGATCCCCCATCGGGCACCTGAGCAGCGGTGGCATGCACAGCTCTGCTGGCCAGTTAGGAGGCAGAGCAAGTGTCCCCACTAACCAACTGGGTGGTGGGATGCATAACTTGCCCCGTCAAGTAGACAGGGGAACAAGTGGCTGCACCATTCAGCCAGACAGTGGCACAACATTCAGTGATGTCACCAGTTGTTGCCTGCTCCTAGGAAGGGGTGGAGAGGTGGCAACTGGCGCCAGCAAGGCGGGGCTAGCTTCAGCCCTATAATGGGCCTGGGGAAGAAGGGGACAAAGGCAGAGATATGGAGGAAGGCAGAGGAGAGAACAAGGATGATGGAAGAAGGAGAGGGGAAAGCGAGGAGGAGAAAGAAGAGTCAGGGAAGAGAGAGTAGCCTTCCTGGACCAGAAGGGAGGGTAAGGGCTGGCATGGACCCAGCCAGCGGCGGAACCACGGTGGAGCGTGTGGAGCAGGAGCTCCAGGCGCTTGATCACGGGCGGGCGGCAAGAATGCAGGCGGGGGAACTCACCCTCTCCCGAAGAGCAGCGTTGTGTCTGGGCCCTCCCTCCCTCCCTGGAGCCGGTTTGGCTCCAAAATGAGAGCAGAACGGGCGGGGGGTATTGACGCGACGCTGGCCCCGCCCCCACACGCCCGGGCGCCCTCCCGGCGCCTGTCGCCTCTGGACCCAGCACCTCCTGAGCAGGGGCGTCGCGACGACGCGCGACACCCCTGAGCGGGGGCGCGCATCACCCTTAAGGGGGAGGCTCCGCCCCCGCGCGTGACGTCACGCGCAGGAGCGGAGCGCCCTCCCCGCTCCGTTTTTTGGCTCATTTTGGAGCCAAACGGACCCAGGGGAGGGAGGGCGGGCCCACCTCCACCACAAAAATGTAAGTGAGGGGCGCCGCGCGTCACCCCTATACGCGCGGCGCCCCCCGGCGGCCCGCCCCCCCGGCTTCCCCCTGTCGACACTAGTGCTCCTGAGGAAGGGCCAAACCTGGCAAGAAGGGACTTAGGGGCCTGAAACCTGAAGGAGCAAGGTAGAAGAGAGGGGTCAGACACACCCTCCAGGCACACCCTCCTCCCAGGCTGGGACCCAGAGAGTGGCTTCCCCAGTACCCTGCGCAGCCAACTGCCCTAGCATGGGGCTGTGGTCACCTAACACAGGGACCCCATACCCATTCTCTAGAGGAGTAGGGCAGAGCTGTGATACTGCTGGAGATTCTATCCAGGCTCGCATTATCAGTGGAGGGTCTCCACTTAGGGACTGACGAGGGAGCATAGGGGCCAAGACTGGAGAAAGAAGGGATAAAGTCAACCGGGGGAGGAGGGCCAATCCCTCCCCTTTTTCTGTTCTGTTTGACTATTTGGCTCTGAATAAACAAGAGCAAAGCAGCGACTACATCTGGTAAGCTTCCCCAAGCCCTTCGGAGGTTGAGCCCCTCCTTCGGAGGAGGAGGTAGAGATGACAGTATGAAATTTATAATTGATATTTATGATGTTTTTGTGCGTGTTTAATAAACGGTTACAACTGAAAACAGAATCCTTCCAAATATGCCCTTCCAAACATGCATAATAAAGCATTCATCAGTACTGCTGTAGTTTTCTTTCATTTTAACAAACATCAATTTTTTTATTTCAGTTCTCAGGAATGTAATTTCTTCCTCCTGATGAGGAAAGATGACGATGGATACAAATGACTGCTTGACCATTAAACAAGAGCAAATAATGTTTGCCTTCCCCTCAGGGCTGTGTGGATAACAGAACCTACATGCTCAGTTAGCCATAGAATTGCTTACCCCCAAATGAATGAATGAAAACTACAATAATAAAAAGTCAGCAAAGCAACAGACCTGAATGAATTACCGAAAATAAACAAGCAAATCCAGACTAACAGCCCCGTCTTATCAAGGGCCTGTGGCAGCAGATCTTGCAGTCCACTGCTGTAGGCCCCGTCGCGGCAGTGCAGAAGCCGCACTGCCATTGCGTGCTTCGTGGCCAGAGGCGCCACATGTGCGCCAGGACCACCCACATTTATTTATTTATTTATTTATTTAATGGATTTCTACCCCGCCTTTCTCCCAATAAGGGCAATCAAGGCGGCTTACAGTTAAGAATGTGTTAAAATACATAATACGCAATTAAAAATAATTAAAAACAAGTAATTAAAACAGTTAAAACAGACAACCCCAGTGGGTCACCTATAATTACATTTGTTAAAAGCCATTTGTTAAAAAGCCAACCTACCATGTCAGTCATCAAATACCAACCTAAATAAAAACGTCTTGAGGCCCCGCCGAAAGGTCTCTAAGGAGGGAGCCGTTCTTAATTCCAGGGGGAGGGAATTCCATAATTGGGGCGCCACTGCCGAGAAGGCCCTATTCCGTGCCGCCATCCCCCTCACTTCCGTCAATGGCGGCACGCTTAACAGGGCTCCCCCTGATGACCTCAGAGTACGGGTCGGATTATAAGGAAGGAGGCGGTCCCTCAAATACCCTGGACCCGAGCCGTTAAGGGCTTTAAAAGTCAAAACTAGCACTTTGAATTGTGCCCGGAAACGAACCGGCAGCCAGTGTAGCCACCGAAGCAACGGTCCGACTGAGTCGAACCGACAGGCCCCGGCAACCACCCGGGCCGCCGCATTCTGCACTAATTGCAGTTTCCGAACAGTCTTCAAAGGCAGCCCCACGTAGAGCGCATTGCAGTAATCTAGTCTAGATGTCACTAGGGCATGGGTCACTGTGGCCAGGTCTGCACGATCCAAGTACGGTTGCAGCTGGCGCACCAGCCGAAGCTGGGCAAAAGCCCCCCTGGCCACAGCCGCCACCTGAGAATCCAGGAGCAGCTGCGCATCCAGGAGAACCCCCAAGCTGCGGACCTGCTCCTTCAGAAGGAGTACAACCCCATTCAGAGCAGGACGATGATCCAATACCTTAGTCGTAGACTTCTGGACCAGAAGAACCTCTGTCTTATCAGGATTTAATTTCAGCTTGTTTGCCCCCATCCAACTCTGGGGCTTTATGATGAGAAGATCAGCTTAGGGAGCCTCCGTAGCTTAGTGGTAGAACAGAACCTCCCAGGTTCAACCCTAGAATCTCCAGGGCACCGGGGGGGGGGGGGGAGAGAGAGAGAGAGAGAGAGAGAGAGAGAGAGCCATATCTGAAATCCTGGAGAGGCTCTGCTACTCAGTGTACACAGTAGTGACCTAGATGGATTCAGTTTCCTATTGCCATAGGAGTAAGATATAACTAAGATATGACAAGAGAGCTGTCTTCTCCAGCAATACTCGATCTCAGTGGAACCGTAAGGAACTTCTAGGGTGCAGAACCTAGACACTGTTCATGCAGAGCAATGGCTAGGCCTCAGCGGTCCCCCGACACCAACCATAAATTGCCTGTATGCCTTCAAACATGCCCCAGAATTCTCTGTGACACACATGGGTTCCCCAGGAAACATGAAGAAGCTGTGGAGCAGACAGATAATTGTGGAAAGTGTTCTCTGAGGGTGGAAAGTTTCAACTCCATTGCTATAATTGAATTTGACTCACCATGTTTCATTCTCAGTCTGATTTGTACACACACACAGAGACAGAGAGAGAGAGAGAGAGAGAGAGAGAGAGAATATGATCTAAATATAAGCTCATTTAGACAAGCATCTCTTGTGCAGATGCTTCTAATTGCCAAGCTGGCTGTATATTCCACCAGCATCTAATTAGCTGTTTAGCACTTTTGCATGCAAGAGAATGTAATGTTCAAGCAGATCAGTTGTTAGCACTAAACAGCTAATTATCCAGTTGTGGAGAAGACATACAGGAGCATAACACAAACAGCTGATTAGCACAAGAAAGCTGATTATTGCTAAACAACTGTTTATTGCATACCCTCTCCGATCTGGATACTCCTTTTTTACTG
The DNA here is from genome assembly GCA_026170595.1 of Plestiodon gilberti rubricaudatus. NCBI lineage: Eukaryota > Metazoa > Chordata > Lepidosauria > Squamata > Scincidae > Plestiodon > Plestiodon gilberti. The sequence goes on from JANXHW010000002.1 coordinate 49,312,512, forward strand.
GCGTCTTTCATTACCCCTGAGGTACTTGGGTAAATGTTATTGCACTGCATTTCACCTGTTCTTACTAAAAGTCAGGTTAGTTAAAGGTGGGGATTAGTTTTCCTTTTGCACAGTTTATAGTGAGGTACCAATTTATTGGGTTTCTCTGGTACTAGAGAAAAGTATACAGGAGAATTATCACTGCCTTCTTTTTTATCACCTCCCACTTAAAAGAATGGAACAGAGCTCACCAAACATCCCTGCAATTGTCTGGGTCTTGGTAAGATATCATCTCACTCCAGGATAATGTAGCATTCCCTTTAAAGTGAAGGGTGCGAATAGCAGGGCAATATCAACAAGGTGAGTCAAGGTGATGAACTAACAAATCGTCCTGCAGAACTGGCAGAATAGAGGTTAATCCTAGGAATGGTACACGTTTTGTGTCATGGATGGAATATCAATGAATAGCAGAGAGCACATAACATCTGTCTATAACATTTTTGCAGGTTATTTCTACACAGGGAAAGGGGGGAAATGTTGATAAAGTACTGGAAACAATATTTGTATCAAATGATGAAGGGGGAAGAGTTCTTCCATCCCCCATTATAATAAAGCCTTCTTCGGTTCCCCCTTGTATTCCCTCAGCCATCCAGGCTTAGAGTCATAGAACGGACAGGAAAGCAATTTATGGCCCAATCCTGTTGGGTCACTGCACCGCTGGAACTTGTGTTCTGGCGACACAGCATGCTTTATGGCTGTCGCTGTTCCTCCTCCTACTCCTTGGATTGGAAAAGGAGGAGGGGAATGGAGTGAAAGAGGAAGTGTGGAGGAGAGGAGTGTGGTGGACTGTTTTGCTTCATCCCCCATTCCTAGGCTTACTAGATTTCCAACCGGGACAGAGTGCTAGACCTTTAGGAGAAGGAATGTGGGCAGGTGCAGCTTGTTAAACCTTAGAGCACAATCCTAGGCGTGTCTACTCAGAAGCAAGCCCTACTGAACACAATGGGACTTGCTTCTGAGTAGACATGCCTAGGATTGTGCTCTAAGGTTTAAAAGCTACACCTGCCCACATTCCTTCTCCTAAAGGTCTAGCACTCTGTTCCGGTTGGAGATCTGGTAAGCCTACCCATTCTCCCTCTCCCTTTTTCGACTCGGGAAATAGGAGCCGCAGAGGCTGGCACATCACTAGGTAAGGGGGGTAGCATTTGGCAGACTGCCTCAGGTGCCAAGGATTCCTGGACTAGCCTGATCAAGTCCTGGGAACTCCTGGCTGTACATCCAGGGGATGTTCCAGATATCATTATTCACCCAGGAATGTCATTGTATCCTTTTGTCAAAGTCCTGTAACTACCCTTGCTTTTGGAGCAGAGTTTTGGCATTTATTACTGAAGACATCCACGATGTCCATTGTAGAAGTCTCTTCCTCCACTAAAGACTTCAATTCTGTCTGTTTTTCATGAGATTTTTCCACTTGGAGAGCATCTTGCCTCAGTAGCTGCCCTCACCTCCAGAGGAGCTACTTTCATTGCCCACCAACGGGCATATTTTTGGCTGCATTTCCCGCTTTTCCCTGGGATCTGAAGCCGTGCAGTCTGGCCTCACTTAGCAAAGGAACATTGTGCTCCAGTCTATGCAGCAGATTAAGGATAGGTAATTTCTCTCCTTCTCCCTCACCCCAACCCTTGTAATAACTACTCCTAAAATCCTCCATTCCTCAGTGCTTGTTTTAAACCTCCCGCTAATTTTCGCCTTCTCTCCCGGTGAGTCATCTCTGGCAGACCAGCTCTCGCTCTCTCTTTCCCCCTTCACTTAAAAACTGTGCCTCTCCAAATATTCTTTCATCCACAACCACTCAAACCCCTGTGTAACTGGTCTTACATGCAACTGTGTCTTTTTCTACTTTCCTATATCAATAAAATTCTATATTCTTTTGGAAACCTCTGTCTCATGGTTGCTGCTAGCCTAATTAGGGGCACTTTGAGGTTGTTCTCTCCACTATTCCAGCAATGGTCCCAAAGCAGCCATATACGTATTTCGTGAATATAAACCCTCTCAATTTGGTTTAATTCTGGGCTAGGCAAACCAGGGCACCAGACTTTGTGTGTACCAGACTCTCTCTCTGTGTGTGTGTGTGTGTGTGTGTGTGTGTGTGTGTGTGTGTGTGTCGTGAGAGAGAGTGCATAGTGTTGGCAACAGATGGCAGCAGGCCCAGTTCTTGCAATGAGAGAACCTGGCCCAGCTGTGATTCTCACCTCCCACTGTGGCTGCACCTTGGAGACCCATGCTCCGTCTCTTTCACACCTGTTATACTGACAACGTGGTATCAATATGAATACTGATTATCCAATTGTAGTATGCTAGTGATGAAACAGGATGGCTCAAGGAAGCATTCCAAGCCAGTGATGCAAGCAACAGAGGAGCTTTTTAAAAAGTGTAGCAGACTTTCCAAAAACAGTTGGGCAAGAGGGGATTTAAATCAGAGACACCGTTGGCCTCCTTTTAGAAAGCATTTTTCTTACACTGATGGCCCAATCCTGTCCCCCACCATTGATGACAATGCAGCTGCATCCAATGGGGGTGTGGGGGGGGGGTTGATCAGGAGGCCTGCCAGAGGTAAGCAAAAATATTTTCTACTTACCTCTGCATAGGTCTCCTGATGGCCTATGGGACTCCTCGGACCTATGCAAGCTGTATAGCTGGCATAGGTACTAGGAGAGAAAAGGGGTGGGTTTGAAAAGAGGGGATAGGATCCTGGCACACACTGGTGCCACAGGGATCCACCCCTCCTTCCCCCTTCCTGCCCTAGAGCTCCCCCTGCCCTCTCCCTCCCTGCCATGACATCCCCCTGCCGCCGACTTACCTGATGGGGCACCATGGTGACAGGGTGTGAATGTTTGTGCCAGCGCTGGGCCTTTTACGACAGCACTAATTCCACTGTCATAAAAGGCCCATACGATTGGGTCATTATTAGTCACCCTGTGCTATGTTTTCTCACTCAAGTGTGGGTGGCAAACCTTATATTTCTGCTGATATCCAACCTGTTCTACTCAAAGTTAATTTGTATCAGTAGAACTTAATTTTAAAAATAATTTGAATGACATCTGCAGATTTGCAAGAAAAAAAGAAGTGCATTCATTTTCAATTTGTTCTAGCTCTGTCATCAAATGACTGTCATTCCTGTTTCAAAGCTATGATATAGTCTAATGAAGAAATTCAGTCGTGTAAGCATTTGAGTATTCAGCAATAAGAAAGGATTCTGCTCCTATACTCCTATTTAGTGATATCTCTCCATATGCTGGCATTTTATGTAGCCATTACATTCTCTCACTTGATCTAGTATATAAATGTCATTATATATGTGTAAAAGAAGAGTAGATGCGTGTGAACTGGTAATTAGAAAGAGTTTTAGGATATTAAGTGCAAACATCTGGGTGGGCATATGTGCTGGTACCATAAGGTGTGACTGATCAGTTATTTTGATACTGGGAGTTTTTGCTTTCTTGGCAATAAAAAATAGACTTGTATCAAGCTAACTTGCATATTTGAAGCATCTTTCAAGGCTTGTGGCTCTGTTGCAATATGAGCCTGGGGAATATCTGTGGTCTGCCATGTGATCAATGGAAGCAAGACTTTGTTGTTGTTCAGTCGTTAGGTCATGTCCGACCCTTCGTGATCCCATGAACCATATCCCGCCAGGCCTTCCTATCCTCCACTATCTTCCTGAGTTCGCTCATTTTCATGTTTGTTGCATCGGTGATGCTGTCTAACCATCTCATCCTTTGCCTTCCCCTTCTCCTTTTGCCTTCAATTTTCCCCAGCATCAGAGTCTTCTCCAGAGAGTCCTCTCTTCGCATTAGGTGGCCAAAATATTTGAGTTTCAGCCTTAGTACCTGACCTTCCAGGGAACAGTCACGGTTGATTTCATTTAGGATTGACTGATTTGATCTCCTAGCAGTCCAAGGGACTCTCAGGAGTCTTCTCCAGCACCACAGTTTAAAACCATCTATTCTTCGGCGCTCAGCCTTCCTTATGGTCCAACTCTCGCAACCATACATTGCTACTGGGAACACCATCGCCCTGACTATACGAACTTTTGTTGGCATGGTGATATCTCTGCTTTTTATTATGCTATCTAAATTTGCCATAGCTTTCCTTCCAAGGAGTAAGCGTCTTTTAATTTCATGGCTGCTGTCTCCGTCTGCAGTGATCTTGGAGCCCAAAAAAGTAAAATCTGTTACTGCTTCCATTTCTGCCCCTTCTATTTGCCAGGAATTGATGGGACCAGATGCCATGATCTTAGTTTTATTAATGTTGAGTTTCAAGCCAACTTTTGCACTCTCCTCTTTCACTCTCATCAAGAGGCTCTTTAGTTCTTCTTCACTTTCTGCCATTAGGGTGGTATCATCTGCATATCTGAGGTTGTTGATGTTTCTCCCGGCAATCTTGATTCCGGCTTGCGATTCATTCAGCCCTGCATTTCTCATAATGTACTCTGCATATAAGTTAAATAAGCAGGGTGACAATATACAGCCTTGCCGTGCTCCCTTCCCAATTTTGAACCAATCAGTTGTTCCATGGCCAGTTCGAACTGTTGCTTCTTGACCCGCATACAGGTTTCTCAGGAGACAGGTAAGGTGGTCTGGTACCCCCATCTCTTTAAGAATTTGCCACAGTTTGTTGTGATCCACACAATCAAAGGCTTTTGCGTAGTCAATGAAGCAGAAGTAGGTGTTTTTTTGGAATTCTCGTGCTTTCTCCATGATCCAGCGCATGTTGGCAATTTGATCTCTAGTTCCTCTGCCTCTTCGAAACCCAGCTTGTACGTCCAGTAGTTCTCGGTCCACGTACTGCTGAAGCCTAGCTTGTAGGATTTTGAGCATAACCTTGCTAGCATGTGAAATGAGTACAATTGTGCGATAGTTTGAACACTCTTTGGCACTGCCCTTCTTTGGAACTGGAACGTAAACTGACCTTTTCCAATCCTTTGGCCACTGCTGAGTTTTCCAAATTTGTTGGCATATTGAGTGCAGCACTTTCACAGCATCATCATTTAGGATTTTAAGTAGCTCAGCTGGGATATTATCATCTCCACTAGCTTTGTTGTTAGTAATGCTACCTAAGGCGCACTTGACTTCGCTCTCTAGGATGTCCAGCTCTGGGTCAGTGACCACACCAGCGTGGTCATCAGGAACATTCAGATCTTTCTTGTATAGTTCTTCTGTGTATTCTTGCCATCTCTTCTTAATATCTTCTGCTTCTGTTAGGTCCCTGCCATTTTTATCCTTTATCTCTGGAAATCTGCATTCAGTTGTTTATATCTTTCCCTTTCACCCTTGCTTTTCGCATTCCTTCTTTCCACAGCTATTTGTAAAGCCTCATCTGACAGCCACTTTGCTTTCTTGCATTTCTTTTTCTTTGGGATGGTTTTCGTTGCTGCCTCCTGTACAATGTTACGAACTTCCGTCCATAGTTCTTCAGGCACTCTGTCTACCAGGTCTAATGCCCTAAATCTATTCTTCACCTCCACTGTATACTCATAAGGGATATGATTTAGGTCATATCTGACTGGTCTAGTGGTGTTCCCTACATTCTTCAGTTTAAGCCTGAATTTTGCAATAAGAAGCTCATGATCTGAGCCACAGTCAGCTCTAGGTCTTGTTTTTACTGACTGTATAGAGCTTCTCCATCTTTGGCTGCAAAGCACATAATCTATCTGGTTTCGGTATTGACCATCTGGTGATGTCCATGTGTAGAGTCGCCTCTTGTGTTGTTGGAAAAGAGTGTTTGCTATGACCAGCGTGTTCTCTTGACAGAACTCCGTTAGCCTTTGCCCTGCTTCATTTTGCGCTCCAAGGCCAAACTTGCCTGTTGTTCCATTTATTTCTTGATTTCCTACTTTAGCATTCCAGTCTCCTATGATGTAAAGGACATCTTTTTTGGGGGCTAGTTCTAGAAGGTGTTGTAGGTCTTCATAGAACCGGTCAACTTCATCTTCTTCGGCATCAGTGGTTTGGGCATACACTTGGATTACTGTGATGTTGAATGGTTTGCCTTGGATTCGAACTGAAATCATTCTGTCGTTTTTGAGGTTGCACCCTAGTACTGCCTTTCCCACTCTTTTATTGACTATGAGGGCTACTCCATTTCTTCTAAGGGATTCATGCCCACAGTAGTAGATATGATGGTCACCTGACTTAAATTCGCCCATGCCCGTCCATTTTAGTTCGCTGATTCCCAAGATGTTCAATCTTATCATCTCATTTTTGACCACATCCAGCTTGCCTTGATTCATAGACCTCACATTCCATGTTCCTAAGCAGTATTGCTTCTTGCAGCATTGGATTTTCCTTTCAACCTCAGGCACATCCACAGCTGGACGTCCTATTGGCTTTGGCCCAACCGCTTCATTCTTTCTGGGTCTACTTGGAATAGTCCTCCGCTCTTCCTCAGTAGCATATTGGACACCTTCCGACCTGAGGGGCTCATCTTCCGGCGTCATATCTTTTAGCCTTTTGGTACTGTTCATGGGATTTTCTTGGCAAGGTTACTGGAGTGGGTTGCCATTTCCTTCTCCAGTGGATCACTTTTAGTCAGAACTCTCTGCTACGACCTGTCCATCTTGGGTGTCCCTGCACGGCATAGCTCATGGCTTCATTGAGTTACGCAAGCCCCGTCGCCACGACAAGGCAATGATACATGAAGGGGAAGCAAGACTTAGAAAAACCAATTCAACCAACATCACTATTAATAGTGGCATAACTAAGGGGGGCCAGGGGGTGTTGTGCTCCCAGGTGACAGCCGTGGTCTTCTTGTGAGGAGGAGCCGCGAAGGGATTTTTGTGCTCTGTGGCTGCTTTTTTGCAGCCGCACAGCATAAACACACCAAAAATGGTGCGTTTTTGGGCCCTCCTGCCTGCCCCAGAATTGTGCAATGCATTGCGCAATGCATTCTGGGGCAAGCCTGGGAAAGGGAGGGGGAGTTGCGCAACCTGGAAGAGGCTTCCGGAGCGCGATTTCCCTTTCTAAAGCTCTGTAAACGGAGTGATTTGCCAGAGAAAAGGTAAGAAACACTATTTTTAACCTTTTTTTTCTTTAAAAAAAATGTTTTACAGTGGCCCCCATATCCGCGAGCATCCACATTGAGTCAAATCTGTGGGTGCTCAAGTCGCGGATAAGGAGGGCCTGCTGTATACTTTTTATATTTGAGGATACATTTTTAATCCCTTTTTCAATTCTTATACAGTACATTGGATTTAAAACTATTGCAACTCACTCCAAGAATGAAATGAATGAAATGAGTGAGATTTTTGAAGTATAAGAAGTTCATAGAGAAATAAGTGACAGGCAAAGAAAACACTCTAAGAGCCCAATCTTATTCTTCCCTCCCCCTCCCCCATCAATGCAGCAGCCCAAAATGGCTATTGCTGCATCCGGGGGGGGGGGGGACAGAGGCCTCCTCTGGGTAAGTCCAGGGGGTAAGCCTCCATGGCACAGGGTGTGTGTGTCTACTTGGACTTGCATCAACTAAATAGCTGGTGCAGGTCTGTGTAGACCCACACCACCGGATTGTCCCGGGAAAGGGGTTAGAATTCAGCAGCCGCCACTGCCACTGAATCTGCCCCCTTCCTGGACCTGATCTGCCCATCCCCCACCCCATCTCTGCCCCTGTTTCACCCTTTCACCACCCCCTCCTACCTTCCCTGCTATCTTACTTGGGTCAGCAGGTGGCTTCTGATCCGCTGGCACTGGTGGGAGGGCTCCAGTAGTCAACGTCAGCAGAAGAGGCGCTAGAACGCTGGCCGAAACAGGCAGGATTGGGACGTAATGAAGAGACTTAACATTGATTTTATTGTTGTATAATCTTAATGGGGTGTGGTTATGAACTCCTGCACTTTAACATTTACCACTACACCACTGCTGGCAACTCTAATATTTTTCCCCTGTGGCTGTGGTGAGGGGGCAACTTGCATCATGTAATCAGTGGCAAGGAAAAGGCTTACAGGTCCCTCCCCCCCCCATACTTTGGCCCCAGTACAAACAGAGGCATAGCTTACCTTCATTCTGCTTCGTGCAGTGCGGCTCAGTAACACGGAAGTAACTGGCATGGTGTGATGATGTCATCACACCATGCCAATTACTTCCAGGTCGCTGAGCTGCGAAAAAAGCCGAAGACAGCAAAGGGGTGACAGCCCCTCCACTGCCCTTGGCTCGCAGGTGGGAGCTGCAAAAAAAGCCAAAGACAGAGAAGGAGTCTGTTTTCGGCTTCCTTCGCGGCTCCCGTCTGTGAGCTGAGGGTGCGCAAATCGCTTCCGACTTGTGCAGCTTTGGCTCTCAGGGCCCAGGCGAGCTGCCGGATGAGTCAAGGGGGGTGTTACCCCTCCTGGGGAAGGGTGACCCCCACTTGGCTTTTTTGGTGACTCAGCCTGCGAGCAGAAGCCAAGGCTGGGATTTGGCTCAGCTTTGAGCGGTCAGAAATACTGCTCACAGTTGAGCCTGCCCAGCTGTGGTGTCACCCCCACATAACACTCAAATTGGTGTCACTCAGTGCGGGGCACACTACACACACACACACACACACACACACACACACACAGAGCGATGCCAGTGAGTACAAATTGTCCCCATTTGCCACTGCTTTTAGAAGAAAAAAATTGTGCAAGAAAATCCAGATCTCCCACTTTGCATGTAGTTTGGCCTTCAGGCTTCAATCTTTTGCAAAATGGCCATACAAAAGAAGAGCCAGCACTTGAGAAGTCAAACTTAACATCTTTTAGATTCACATAAAGATACTGGTCTCTTGCTTTGTATGGATCTATGCTTGATCTTAGCTCAGGCAGACTGAGAAGCAATGCTAAAGAGAGAAACACACACACGTAAGGTGTATAAATATAACACAAAGCCCAATGCAGTATCAAATGGAGAAAAGCAGCCTTCCTTGCATCTGGAAATTAAAGAATCGGATCTCTTGCTATGAGACCATTAGATTCTATGATATAGGACCAAATGCTTTGAAACTAGAAAGTAGTGATATATCACACCAGGACACAGAGGGTCGAAACAGGACATTGGAGAACTGACGCCTGATAATTTCAGCTGTCTGTGCAGAGCGAGGAAGATGCCTGCCTTGCTTTGCCCATCAGCAATAATGGAATTGAGTTCCACGCTGTAGATAATTGCCTCAAGTCATTCTCCAGCCACAGGGAAGGTAAGATTAATAAAGAACATTTGTTATAATTCTGCAACCAATTTATGTAATGGAACACATAATAAATAACCACACTGAACGCAAGCATTTATCACAGCCAATTTATACATCTATTTGTTCACTGTGTGTTAAACCAACCATTTATATGAATAAGCCTTGTTCTCTCCGTGGCCCCTTTCCTCTGTGTTAAACAAAGAATGATCAGTAGTAAGTGTGTAGGGAGGGGTTGTTTTGTTTTTGTTTTGCTTAATGTGACACCTGGGTCATAGCAATATGCAATAAGTGATACTGAAAGCTGGTGGGCAGACTTTGCTAGAGAATAACTTAGCGCCTTTGGTGTCCAGAAGCTCTGGTAAAGAAAAAAAAAAAAAGCATTATATCCTGCACCTGCTAGATAAGCATGTACCCCTTGTCCAACTGGATGAGTTTGCAAAAAGGGCAAAGATATTAGCACCCTGATGATAAATACATTTCCTTGGAGTTCAGAGACATTTAGGGTGGAACATTCCTGGTTCAGAACTTGTTTCTGCCATGAGCTCAGTAGATGGCCTTAGGCAAACTGCCACCGGTCATCCTCTGCACTACAGTGTAAATAATGCTGGTCTACCTTACAAGGTTGCTTTTGAGATTCCTGAGATAGTGCAGGCATGAACAACCATATTTTCAAAGAGACAAGAAACTGTTCCCAGTTGGAAATGGCGGTGGCCCAAGTTGTTGATCTCATCAAAACATATATCTGGACCTCTGCACATCGTACTTGTTAGTTCATAATAATAACTTAAGCCAGAGCTACATTACACGCGTCACGGAGCTTCTGACCTGATTTTTGAAGCAGGCGGAGCCGCTGCGACCTCCGCACGGCCGGCGCGTACCTAAAGCTGGAATCCTACTTTTCAGGGGGCGGGCATGCAGAGCTAGGGGGCGGTTCGCGGAGCTACTGCAGCCTACCAATCGTAGGAGAGGGGGGAGAGTGGCTGCATGCCAATCAGAACTCCCTCCAATCACCTTCTTAAGAAGGCGGGACAACAGGAGGGACAACAGGCGGACGCGTAGGCAGAGGCAGAGGTGGCGGCAGAGCCTCTGCCTGTAATGTAGCTCAGTCTTAACTTTCCAACACATTCCAATCATTCCAATGCATGTAACTGTCCAGGATCAGGGCTTTGGCTTCTAGGCTGATTCCTACTGAAGTCAAGAGGAAGACTAGTGATATTTGTGATATTGAGACAAGCACATGGTTGAAGTTCTCAAAGCACTTGTGCTGGCAGGAGAGCCATTAAAACCAATGTACTTTGAGCATCATGCTGACTTAGTGCTTATAGATGTCAAAGCACGAGGCTGCAATAATTTGAGATCAAACATCAAGAGGGAGTTAACTTCTGGATGTTGTAAACTCAAACTTTTCTTTCCGCCATTTCCTCTACTTTTTTGCGCTGGATGTTCTTTCTGTTGTCTAGTGCTCAGAACCCAGTTCAACTGAAGTACTAGGAATGCTCTTAAACTGATTAGCACACAATCCAAAACACATTGCATGGAAGGAAATTCCGCTGATTTGAGTGGGACTTGCCAGTAAATGTGGTTAGGACTGCATTGCTGTTCCCATTGACTTCGCTTATACTAATTTGTGCAAATCCAAGTACTTGCCTCACATCCCAATCCTATCTCCCACCATTAATGGTGATGCAGCCGCACTGACGGGGTGTGTGTTGCATCTAATGGTGGGCTCGGCGATCAGGAGGCCCTGCCAGAGGTAAGTAAAATATTTTCTACTTACCTCCTGATGGCCTATGGGTCTCCTTGAACTTACTCCTTGAACTTATAGCTGGCGTAAGTCCAAGAAGAGGAAAGAGGCGGGGCAGGTTCAAAAAGAGGGGATAGGATCCTGGCACATGTTGGTGCCACCGGGATCCACCCCTTCCTCCCCTTCTCAAACTCCTCCTGCTTACCCCCTCTCAACATATGACACACACACACCAGCACTGGCGGGGCCTCCAGACCTGCTGGCATACGCACTGCATCTCTGACCATTTGCAGCAGCAGCCTGGAAGCATGCAACATCAGCCTAGCTTTCACACCACTGCAAAGGGCCTTGCGCTGCCAAAACATGAGTTCTGGCAGCGCAAGGCCCAGATAGGATTGGGCTATTAACTATGGTTTGGAGTGAGAAAACCACTGATAGACTGCCACACACTGGGTTGACACTTTCATCGAGCTATCTACCAGCACCCCGAGATCTCTCTCCTGTTCTGTCACAGACAGCTCAGAACCCAAAAGTTTTGATTTTCTTGCCCCAATGTGCATTACTTTACACTTAGTTACTTGCCTGAGGACCTTTGCTGTGACAAGGCAGCAGGCTCAAGGCATTGTCACAGCAAAGGTCCCAGGACATCAGAATGCTGGTCGTTAAGTCGTGTCCGACCCTTCGTGATCCCATGAACCATATCCCGCCAGGCCTTCCTGTCCTCCACTATCTTCCTGAGTTCGCTCATTTTCATGTTCGTTGCATCGGTGATGCTGTCTAACCATCTCATCCTTTGCCTTCCCCTTCTCCTTTTGCCTTCAATTTTTCCCAGCATCAGAGTCTTCTCCAGAGAGTCCTCTCTTCGCATTAGGTGGCCAAAATCTTTGAGCTTCAGCCTCAGTACCTGTCCTTCCAGGGAACAGTCAGGGTTGATTTCATTTAGGATTGACTGATTTGATCTCCTAGCAGTCCAAGAGACTCTCAGGAGTCTTCTCCAGCACCACAGTTCAAAAGTATCTATTCTTCGGCGCTCCGCCTTCCTTATGGTCCAACTCTCGCAACCATACATTGCTACTGGGAACACCATCGCCCTGACTATACGTACTTTTGTTGGCATGGTGATATCTCTGCTTTTAAGTCACATGATAGTCCATGGGGCTTACTCCCAGGTCAGTGTGCATAGGATTGCAGCCTCAGTATGAGACAGCCAGGGCAGCCACTTCTGCCATCCTCTCCCACCAGCATGCACACCTGTGTTTGTCAGCAAGAGGATCCTATTCCCGGCCACTGTAGAAAAAGTGGCAGAGGAGAAAAGGCAGAGGGGAAAGCTTAGGAAAAGGGTTGTGGTGGTGTAAGAGCTGAAAGAGGAGGTAAGTAGTGTTCCTTTGAAAGGGCCCCTTCTGTGGCTGCGCAGCAGCGTCTCTGGACACTCAGTGATGATGTCACCTGTCATCATCAGAATTTCCGGGAAAGCCAAGCTCCGGGCTGCGCAGTGCTCGGTTTTGAGCTGCATGGCCTCACGGCCCCATCAGAAAGCAAATGAGAAAAGGGTGGGGCAGGTCGTGGGCTGGGAAGGGTGGTGGGCAGGCAGAGGTTCTGGGGCACCTCTGCCAACTTGTCGCCTCCCCCAACTCCCCTCTCTGTTTCAGCTGACATCACGCCTGGGCCGCTCCTGAAGGCAGCTTCCCCACACGTACACCCAGCTCAAATCCTGGGACTGAGGCCCTTTCTTTTGTCCGACATTTAGGTATGAGAAAGGAAGAGGAAAATAAATCTCCCTTACATCGCCAGTTTGAATTCTGCCTCGAGGGTGTGAAAGGGATTTGTAATGCACAAAGCTGCGCTTCATGGATTCCATTTTGTGAACCGTGTCCGTCTTCGGAAACAGTGAAGCAATGCAGTGCTGCTTTCTTTTACATAGCGGGGCAAAACGGGGGGAAGTCTTTGGTGTTTGCTGGTTAGTTTAGTTTGCACAAAATGTGTTTAAAATTGTTTGGACAGCTTCTTATGTGTAGCATACTAAATGAACATATAACAGCCCATTGAACTGGATAACCAATACAAATGCTAATTTGTGGCTGCGCACATCTCCTAGGGAGAAAACATTGCTCGCCTATGAGCCGCTTTAGGTTGTGAAATCTAATTACAGTGTTAATGTTACTGTTCCCAATAAGTTCCTCTAGGGTGGGACTTGGCCTGGCCTCCTACTGTGCAGAACCCAAGAAATTCCCCCAGTTATTGACAGAAAACCAATAATCGCACCAAAAACACCCCCGGCATTCATTATATTACCATTCCCTTCTATAGCCTGTTAGCAGCAATAGTTTAGATACAAGCCCACTTCAGCACCAGAGAAACTTTTACTGCAATAGGAAAAAAAGCGCCCAGGGTTTTTGATGTGTTTTTTTCTCTTCTTATTGCTGTTGGATCTAAATGCAACTGATGTATTCTGTAACTACCTGTCCGGAGCGACTGAAGCCTGACTAATGAATTTGAACGTTGATCTCTATCTCAGGCCTGTGAATTCTAGTTTCAAGATAGGACTATCACTATTGTCATGTGTAATAACAGGAACAGAGAATGAATAGGATTAACAGTGGGCTGAAACGTGCTGTTTTGTTCCTTGATGTCCTTTCTGCATGGCGGGATTTCTAATAGTTGTCTTTGTGGCCATAGAAGGCCACCTTTTCCTCTTTCCTCCATGGCAAGATACCTGCCTTCTGGACGAAAAGGCAATACCATCCTTTGAGAGAGGTTAGTGCAGTGCTCTGTGTTGCAATGCACATACAGTTTGTGGGGACTAGGGAAAACTTAAGGGACACACAGAAAGGGCAAGTTCATTTTGGGGGACGGAGCTTTGTTCCACAGGATTGAGTTCAGAAAGAGGGATAACAGTAACCCATCCTAAACATAAATGGAAGTGAGCTCATGGCAAGCTGATCTTTGTTTATCTAGAACAGGGGTTCTCAACCAGTGGCATTCATACCACCAATGGTACTTTGGCCGACTTCTGGTGGTACTCAGACCACTGGAAACCTGCTCAGATGCGGTGCTTTTGGCACCATGTTTTCACTCCCAAGAGGCTCCTGCCTTTGGCTGAGCCTCTTGGGAATGCTGAGAAGGCAACTCCTACCCGCCCAGAGCCTCCTACCTGCATTTTCTGGCCTCCAAAAACCCAAAAGGAACTGGTGATGATGTCATCGTCAGTCACTTCCGGTGGTGTGCAGCAGGAGAGTGGCACTGGAGGTGCATGGGAGTTCTGATGTGTGCACAGATCCCCTCCATTAGCAGGAGCTGCCCAGGTCAACATATGCATTCCTTTCAGACAGATAGGCCCCCTCCATTCAAATGAATGACACAGCCTTCATATGCTAAAGCTGCATGTGTGCACTGAAGTGGCAGTTGGCTCTGGACTGAAGCAACTACCTCCAGGAATTGGGAAAGGTTTTCAATTATTGCGATGTATGAGTGCACCATGAGGGACTGAGCACACACTGAGTGTTACAACATTTATCCTGGAGTGTTTGCCTGCTGATCCCATGTTATAGTAGAGTTTGCATCTACTCTCTCACCTCTGGAGTGATTCGCTTGCATTAAGCCACAGTTGAGAGGTCGGTTTGCAGCTAACTAGAGGCAAATGCACTGATAGCACTTGGGAGAGAGCTACCAAGAGCTACAGCCAGGGCCAGTCCAAGACTTGCCAGTGCCTGAGGCAGCAGGTGAAATGCTGCCCCTCTTGCCTCACAGTGTCCCAGCTGCTGGTCCTTCTCTTCCTCCAGCTCCAGAGGCGTCACTCTGGTAGGGGCCCTACTGCAAGTTGCGCTCTGTCCTAGTCCCGTTTACCAAGCCAGCAGGAGGCGGCCCCGCCCCCTCACTGTCGGAGCCATTCCGTGCGGAGAAAGCAGCAGGCAAGAGACTCCCTGCCCGTTGCTTTCTCTGCATGGGAATGGCTCCGACAGTGAGGGGGCGGGGCCGCCTCCTGCCGGCTTGGTAAACGGGACTAGGACAGAGCGCAACTTGCGGTAGGGGCCATACCGGAGCGATGCCTCTGTCCAGCTCCCCGAATTTGAAAAGGGAAACAGAGCAGAAGAGAAAGGGGGGGAGGAGAGGGAAGTGGTAGACTAGGTGGCTGAAGATGTTCTAGCTCACTACTCTTCACTCCTCCAGTGTGAAGGGGGGGGCTCATGTGCCATGGTTCCAAAGCTAGGGTGACTTCCTGTTTAAGAGAAATGTATTTGCTATTTAGTAGGTTTATACAGCAGCGAAATTGGGTGATGTTTGTGGATGACTAGAAAGCATACATTTAAAGACAAATGTGTGCCTCACTTGTGAAAGTGTCTACCATCAGGACTGTCTGTCTGTGAAAAACTTCAGATATGTATGCGTCAAACACAGATTTTTTTTTTCCCCCTGGAAATTTTTGCTGAACTACACAAATACGTGTTCCGCTTTGTCCAACCTCTTCTCTGAGTGAACTCTCAGCATCTATAAATCCAATTTTGGAGGTAAGGGCCATCAATTCCTGGAACATTTCAGATCTCTGACTTTGCAACTTGCTGCAAAATTTGTTTTGTTTGTTTGTTTTCATAAAAGTGTTTCTGCCGAAGGAAAAAAAAAACCTATAATAAACTGTCACAGGGAATTATATTAATGCAGAGAAACTTAAAGTGACAGGAATGTAGTTTTATACTGAGCTTTTTTGTATCGAGGACATGAATAAATGCCATAAAGCAATACATTACATACCAATAGGACAAGAATGGTTCAGGCAGTTATGGCAGAAATGCTACATTTTAATATATTTCAGACATACTTTACAATTGGCTACACTGTACTGTGTAACTTACGGTACTTGTTACGCATTTTGGATTCTCATGTTCTCATCTAGACCTCCCATCTAGTGTTTGCATGCATAACACGTACTTAACTTTATTTACATGGTGGATGTTTCCAAAGTGACATTATTTCTTTAAAGATTCATAAGTGAGGAATATTAATAATGTCCACAGTTCTTGCATTCATTAACACCGCTGAAAATCACTCACCTGCACTTTAGCATAAGGCAAGCTAATTACTCCATTCTCAGCCACTATCTCCCTAGTCACAAACCATGTCTACGTGTCTGTAATATCTCATAGATCTGCCCCCCCTTTCCTTAAGCCAGGCAATCCTGATGTGGCACCAAAATGGTGCACGGTTTTGTTCAGGTATGTGCATCGGCCTGCCCCACTCAACGCCTCTCCACCATCATCCTCCCTTTCCTGAACCCTGCCATTGCTGCTGCAGTGCTCCTCTTTCCAGATTTTTTCTGTGTCAGGGCCCAATCCTATCCAACTTTCCAGCGCCGATGCAGCCACAATACAGCCCTGAGGCACCGCAGGATGCAGCACACGCCCTGTTGGTATAGCTGAATCAGCGCTGGAAAGTTGGATAGGATTGGACCCACAGACTTCCTCGCCTGCTCCCAGGTTCCTCTCACTCAGCATCTTTTGAAGAAGGGAGCCAGCCAGCAATAAGACAGTCTTCTGCTGCTGTGAGCCTTCCTGGAGATCGATCAGGAGCAGAATTGTGGTGGCCTCCTACCTCCTCCTCCAGTCCAGCCCTACTGCTGCGATCTTCTTGCTGTTTCTCCATGGCGACAGCCACTGCTGCTGTCATTTTCCTCCTCTTTGCGCTCGCTCTCCTTTCCTTGTGGGAAGGGAAGCAAGTGAAAACAAGATTAAGGCGGCTCCAGATGATTGACCAGTGGAGGTGACTAGCAGGTGCAGAGTGCGGGGGAAGAAAGCCCCACCACTTCATGACCTGCCTCTGCTCACTACTTGAAGCCACTGCTTTACCCAGCCTCATGAGTAGACCAATGCGCTGTGAAGCATCCCACATAGCTTGGTGGTTGTACCCTGCAATCTGCAACCCCTTTCCTCCTTCCAGTCCTGTGGCTTCCTGTCTCTTGCCCCTCAGCCACAACTTCCCCTTCCTTTTCTGCCCTTGTCTGCATCCTAGGCTTGCCTTTGGTTGCTACACTCCATTCCAGCATGCGGCATGCCTAGCAAAGGGGGAAAGGAGGCAGAGACACCCAAAACTCTGGGTGTTTTTAGTTGGGTGTTTTTAGTACACCCAAAAACGTAATGTGCAAATCTAATGGGCAGGTGTTCAAAAGCATACGTACCAATAGAATATTCAGAACAACCCTAGGTAACATCTTCCTTTACGAAAACAAAAACATTAGCTCCTTATATCTTTAATGAATTATTGCTTTTAGGAAAAAGAAAATATGGCTATTTTGTTATATGTTGAATCCTAGATTTAATGGACTCAAATTTACCAGATTTTGGAGATAGCAAACATTGTCTGCTTCATTAAAAATTAGTCATATATGTTTTACACATGATAGTCCGATCCTGCCTAAGATGTGGCGGCTGGCCTAAAGGACCGGCCGTTGCATCCAAGGCAGATTGCGGGCCGTGCTGGCGCTGCCCGGGCTCATCTCAGGTGAAGGGGACATTAGTCCCTGGCCTGGGACAGGGTGCTGGATATCAGCGCCAATATCCCCACCCCCTCCCAGGATGGGCTAACCAATGGCACCCTCCCTCGCCACCACCGCCCGCCCTCCCCCTGTGCCAACTGGCGCGGGACTTACTTGTGTCGGCCAGCACCAGCCCAGGTAAGTGCCAGAGTGAGCAGCACCAGCCTCCACGCCAGCGCTGCTTACTCAAAAAGAGCCACAAACATGCTTTATGGCACATTTACGACTCCTTAGGCCGACTCAGAGCTGGCCTAAGATAGGCAGGATTGCGCCCTGAGTGTGTGCACTGTCATAAATGCATTCAGATTTAATGGACATTCAGCATTAATGGACGCCTTTTATTTATTTATTTATTTATTTATTTATTTATTTATTTATTTATTTATTTAAAGAATTTATACCCTGCCTTTCTCCCAACAAGGGCACTCAAGGCGGCTTACAACACAGGCGGCTCTTCCCCCCATGAGTCTAAATCAAGGGTTCAGTGTATGTCAAGCTGTGTTCAATGATGCTGTATACTCCATTTCTTTACTGCTTAGCAATTTGGGAACTTACCATTTTTTTTGGGGGGGGTCCTCCTTCATTCCATATAATTTACTCTTATGTCCAGTGCAGATGCTGAGAACTCTTTCATGCTGAATGTTATCATGGATGCGGCAGCATGGGGAGGGGGAGTACATGCCGATTCATAAGAACATAAGAAGAGCCCTGCTGGATCAGGCCAAAAGCCCATCTAGTCCAGCTTCCTGTGTCACACAGTGGCCCCACCAGATGCCTCAGGGAGCACAAGACAACAAGATAACCTGTTTCCCATTGACACTCCCTTGCACCTGGCACAGAGAAAACCCACTTCTAAAACCAGGAGGTTGCTTATGGCTTGTAACCTGTGATGGTCTTTTCCTACATGAATCTGTCCAAACCCCTTTTAAAGGCATCTAGGCCAGATGCCATCACCACAACCTGTGGCAAGGAGTTCCACAGATGAATTACACGCTGGGTAAAGAAATATTTTCTTTTGTCCGTTCTAACCCTCCCTCCACTCAATTTTAGTACATGTCCCCTGGTTCTGGTGTTGTGTGAGAGGGAGAAGAATTTCCCTCTATCCACTCTTTCCATCCCATGCATAATTTTATAAGTCTCAATCATGTCCCCCCTCAGGCGCCTTTTTTCTAGGCTGAAAAGCCCCAGACGCTGTAGCCTTTCCTCATAAGGGAGGTGCTCCAGCCCACGAATCATTCTGGTCGCTCTTTTCTGCACCTTTTCCAATTCAACTATATCCTTTTTGAGGTGTGGTGACCAGAACTGGACACAATACTCCAGATGTGGCCTTACCATCGATTTGTACAAAGGCAGAACGATATTGGCCGTTTTATTCTCAATCCCTTTTTTAATGATCCCGAGCATGGAATTGGCCTTCTTCACAGCCGCCGCACACTGGGTCGACACTTTCATCGACCTGTCTCTCTCTTCATCCGTCACAGACAACTCAGAACCCATTAGCTTATATGTGAAATTTTGGTTTCTTGCCCCAATGTGCATCACTTTGCACTTACTACGGGAGGCCAAGAAAGACTTTGAGGAACGTATGGCAGGCAACATAAAAGGGAATAATAAAAGCTTCTTCAAATATGTTAGAAGCAGGAAACCTGCCAGGGAAACGGTGGGTCCGCTGGATGGTGAGGGAGAGAAAGGGGTGATAAAAGGGGACTTGGAGACTGCAGAGAAATTAAATGAGTTCTTTGCATCTGTCTTCACGGCAGAAGACCTCGGGCAAATACCGCTGCCAGAACGGTCTCCCCTGACTAAAGAATTAAGTCAAATAGAGGTTAAAAGAGAAGATGTCTCAGACTTAATTGACAAAATAAAGATCAATAAATCACCAGGCCCGGATGGCATCCACCCAAGAGTTCTGAAGGAACTCAAGAATGAAGTTGCTGACCTCTTGACCCAAATATGCAACTTGTCCCTTAAAACAGCCACTGTGCCAGAGGATTGGAGGATAGCTAATGTCACGCCAATCTTTAAAAAAGGAAGGAGGGGGGACCCGGGAAACTACAGGCCAGTGAGCCTAACATCTGTTCCAGGGAAGATGGTGGAAAGTCTCATTAAGGATAAAATCTTAAAATACATAGAAGAACAAGCTCTGCTGAGGGAGAGTCAGCATGGCTTCTGCAAGGGGAAGTCTTGCCTCACAAACCTGTTAGAATTTTTTGAAAAGGTCAACAGGCATGTGGATGCGAGCGAACCCGTGGATATTATATACCTGGATTTTCAGAAGGCGTTTGACACGGTCCCTCATGAAAGGCTCCTGCGAAAACTCCACAGTCAGGGAATAAGAGGGCAGGTCCTCTTGTGGATTAGGAACTGGTTGAAGACCAGGAAACAGCAAGTGGGAGTCAATGGGCAATTTTCACAATGGCGAGAGGTGAAAAGCGGTGTGCCCCAAGGATCGGTCTTGGGACCGGTGCTTTTCAACTTATTCATAAATGACCTGGAGTTGGGGATAGGCAGTGAGTTGGCCAAGTTTGCGGATGACACTAAACTTTTCCGGGTGGTAAAGACCAGCAGGGATTGTGAAGAGCTCCAGAAGGATCTCTCCAAACTGGGAGAATGGGCAGCAAAATGGCAGATGCGCTTCAATGTAAGTAAGTGCAAAGTGATGCACATTGGGGCAAGAAACCAAAATTTCACATATACGCTAATGGGTTCTGAGTTGTCTGTGATGGATGAAGAGAGAGATCTTGGGGTGCTGGTGGACAGGTCGATGAAAGTGTCGACCCAGTGTGCGGCGGCTGTGAAGAAGGCCAATTCCATGCTCGGGATCATTAAAAAGGGGATTGAGGATAAAACGGCCAATATCATTATGCCTTTGTACAAATCGATGGTAAGGCCACATCTGGAGTATTGTGTCCAGTTCTGGTCACCATACCTCAAAAAGGATATAGTTGAATTGGAAAAGGTGCAGAAAAGAGCGACCAGAATGATTTGTGGGCTGGAGCACCTCCCTTACGAGGAAAGGCTACGGCGTCTGGGGCTTTTCAGCCTAGAAAAAAGGCGCCTGAGGGGGGACATGATTGAGACTTATAAAATTATGCATGGGATGGAGAGAGTGGATAGAGGGAAATTCTTCTCCCTCTCGCACAACACCAGAACCAGGGGACACACACTAAAATTGAGTGGAGGGAGAGTTAGAACAGACAAAAGAAAATATTTCTTTACCCAGCGTGTGATTCATCTGTGGAACTCCTTGCCACAGGATGTGGTGATGGCACCTGGCCTAGATGCCTTTAAAAGGGGTTTGGACAAATTCATGGAGGAAAAGACCATCACAGGTTACAAGCCATAAGCAACCTCCTGGTGTTTTTTTTTTTTTTTTTTAGAAGTGGGTTTTCTCTGTGCCAGGTGCAAGGGAGTGGCGACTGGACACAGGTATCTTGTTGTCTCGTGTGCTCCCTGAGGCATCTGGTGGGGCCACTGTGTGACACAGGAAGCTGGACTAGATGGGCTTTTGGCCTGATCCAGCAGGGCTCTTCTTATGTTCTTATGTTCTTATATGTTCTTAAGCGCATCTGCCATTTTGCTGCCCATTCTCCCAGTTTGGAGAGATCCTTCTGGAGCTCTTCACAATCCCTGCTGGTCTTCACCACCCGGAAAAGTTTAGTGTCAGCTGCAAACTTGGCCACCTCACTGCCTATCCCCGACTCCAGGTCATTTATGAATAAGTTGAAAAGCACCGGTCCCAAGACCGATCCTTGGGGCACACCGCTTTTCACCTCTCGCCATTGTGAAAATTGCCCATTGACTCCCACTCGCTGTTTCCTGGTCTTCAACCAGTTCCTAATCCACAAGAGGACCTGCCCTCTTATTCCCTGACGGTGGAGTTTTCTCAGGAGCCTTTCATGAGGGACTGTGTCAAACGCCTTCTGAAAATCCAGATATATAATATCCACGGGTTCGCTCGCATCCACATGCCTGTTGACCTTTTCAAAAAATTCTAACAGGTTTGTGAGGCAAGACTTCCCCTTGCAGAAGCCATGCTGACTCTTCCTCAGCAGAGCTTGTTCTTCTATGTATTTTAAGATTTTATCCTTAATGAGACTTTCCACCATCTTCCCTGGAACAGATGTTAGGCTCACTGGCCTGTAGTTTCCCGGGTCCCCCCTCCTTCCTTTTTTAAAGATTGGCGTGACATTAGCTATCCTCCAATCCTCTGGCACAGTGGCCGTTTTAAGGGATAAGTTGCATATTTTGGTCCAGCATGATTCAGCATGGTCATGTGATGATTTCAGCCCCCAGGCTCATGTGAAGCACTGTTGCGAAGCAGTGCCTGTCAACGTGATCTCACTGGGTCAGATGTGCTACCTTCATGAGACTGTATCTACACATAAGCTTAGTATGAAGGATGTTACAGTAGCAGGGTCTAGAGTGGAGAATGTATGCACTCAGAATACTGTGGGAAAACCAGTGGACCGTCTTCCCTGAGTCCTGTGCAAACATTGTTTTCCCACATCATAAATAGCGTACGACTGTTTGAAATAAACAACAAGAATGAACATACTTTGCCCAGACCTCAGCTCACCTTCCTAATGCACTTGCTAGTGCCGCCTGTGACTCAAATACTAATTTTTATTTTTTTTCCCCCTCTCATGTCACAGTTCCACAAATAAACAAAAGCCAGATGGGAACAAAAGGATCCAAGTGTGTGCAGTTATCTCTAGCCAAGTTCACAACAGCCACAGTGAACATAATGGACCAGATGTAGTCAATGGCATTACATTCTGGGTGTCAAGCAGAAAGGATGTTTTGCACATATCAGACACCTGACCTTGTAGGATATCACTGACTGAGCACTGTGTTCCTTTTGTTTTAAGTGACAAGAACAAATCACTGTCCTTTCTGAAGAGATGTAACTGTTTCTAGTCCCTATGCCAAAAACAGTCAGTGTTTCACAGCTGTAAACTAGTAAGAAACAGGTTGGAACACATGAAGAATTGGGAGGCAATGGGAGGCAAGGCGCTCTTCTTATTCCTTTGTCCTCCCCTCTTCCTTACAACAAATCTGTCATCAGATGATTAAACTGAACTCAGAGAAAGCTTCGTCAGCCTGCTTCATCCTTTTGGTCACAGTTCCTCTCAGGAATGTCCCATAGTGATGTCCATCGGTGGTGTAATTCTATTCTTGTAATGGAAAAATTATTTACATCAGGGTTTCTCAACCAGTGGTACTCGTACCACCAGTGGTACTTTGGCCGACTGCTGGTAGTACTCAGACTGCTGGCCTGCTGGAACCCCACTCCAACATGGTACTTTTGACGCCACGTTTTCACTTCCGAGAGGCTCCTGTCTTTGGCTGAGCCTCTCAGGAACACTGAGAAGGGCCCTCCCACCCACCTACCTGAGTTTTCTGGCCTCAGAAAACCCGAAAGTAACTGGCGATGTCATTGCCAGTCACTTCCAGTGATACAGAGCAGGAGAGTGGCACAAGAGGTAGTACTTGGCCGGAAAGGGGCTGAGAACCCCTGCTTTACATCATAATCTGCAGATAATTTAATAGATACACCTTATGCCAAAACAAAAACTGCCAAACCATAGTGACGTTGCACTTCATAGAACAGATGCTATTTCTTCTTAGCTTATGAAATGTTTATCTGGCAACTCTGAGTTTACAAATTTTATCTCAAATCCAAGATAGCTAGAGTCAGCGAGAAATCCCAAAGCTAGAGTTCCAAGCCAACTCTAGTTTTGCAGAATCCAGAAAGATGTACTTTCTCTGAGAATAGCAATATTTATTAATAATTGCAATCTATCAGATTTATATTTCCTTTCAAGAAGTGGGAATATGAAAATAATATGGCAGCAGGTAATATGGAAATTAGTCTCTCAGCTTAGCCTGAGCAAGTGAATAACATTAAAGCTAAATTATCTTTAAAATCTGTTGTGTTACTATGAAAAATGCATATTGCTCAAAAGTAACAGTCGTCAATGGAATTTGCAAAACTATGTAAATATTTGAATTTGTGTTAGAGAATCTGACATTTCCAAATTAGCTTTGCTGTTTATAAATAAGACTCCAAACACCCTCAGTATATCAATGAAGACGGCTGGAATTAGTATAATGAGTCTTCAAAATACTTTAAATCTCAGGCCGCCAGCCTTATGGCTTACATAGGTGGAGAGTGGGCTGAATCATTAAAAATTGCTTTCCCCAGGAAGATGTGCCTTTTCTTTACCAGTTTACAGCTCTTCCTTTCTCAAAGAGCTGATAAGATCAAGTATAGCACAGCCAACGCAGTATTCTAATAAAATATTCAACTTTTAATAAGTGTATCGGCTTCTGTTTTTAACAGATGGCAGTGGATTCATAAATCAGTAATTTGTGTAGTGTGGTTGTTGGTTTACTTGTGTTTCACATCCCAAAGAAAAAGAACATCACTCCACTCAATCTGAAGGCAATTTATCCCATGATCCTCTTCTCTCTAAGGCCAGTGTAAAGTAGTCGTACTGGTGACGCAAGTATAAAACATTAGTAAACTAATAGCCCTGATCCATGAGGATCTGGCAACTATTTAACATTTACTAGTGTGCTTGCAAAGTACGTGTTTAAAGTAAAGTCTTCTGAGGGGATACCTGTAAGCAAACTATGTTTACAGCAGCCTGACAAAACTATTTGGGAGTGACTCCCACAACATGGTGGTTATGTGGTGAAGTGTGCTCCAATGTGTCAGGGATGCGCGACTCACTACCTCTTAGGTCCTTAGTGTACATCTTCAGGATATGTCTTGTTAACTGATATGAAAGATGGTGCCGGAGCTCAATTATGATGTAGCAAGAGTCAGGAAGGTTAGGGATCCAGCTGCATGCTACTATGTGCGTGTAATGCAGTAGATGCAGCGGTGGGGGAACTACTTCAACAAATGAACTGTAGGATTAACAGGCAATTCACTGTAACTAGTTGTCTATTTTGGTTGATTGTATATTCAATTTTTTGTCATAAAAATCTATTTAGAACAAGTTTTGCTGGTGCTAATTTTTCTGGTACGACAACAGCTGCCTCCTCACATTTATTTCCAGATTCTTCTCTCGCTCAACATATCACAGCTGAAACACATTCTCTTTCTCCAATGGATGATTCATAACTCTTATCAATTATTTACTACTAATTCATATTTCATTGTTTAGTAATGAATATCACCGACTTGTTTATAAAGGAGAAAATATGCTGTGTGATCAGATATGTCAAGAGTTTAAGTCAAGGAGTGGAAACAATGGTAATCAAACCACTAAAAAAAAGACGAAGAAAATACACTCAAGTGGAATTCATGGCTGTTGTAGGGAAAACTACCTTTTCTCAAATCTTGTATCAAAATAGTCAAAGAAGACAAGGTGAAGACTGAGGTAGCTTTTCCACGGTGAAAACATCCAAAAACTCTGATCAAAAATCCAGTTTTCCTCATCACCAGAAAAGCCAGGGAGATGCATAAAGCAGTCAACAAGACATGTTGGCGCTGTTTGTGTGTGAGAAAAATTTGGAGTAACTGCTTGACAGCCAAACCATGCACAGTTCAATTCCCTTGAACTGCAGATGGAAGGGGAAGAGAGCAAGAAGAGCAATGAAGTTTTCAGACCCCTAGAGCGATCCAATGCTTTGCTTTTCTCCAACGTAAGTCAGTCAGAGTAGTTCAAAAGTAGAAGTATTCCAGAAGTAACAGCCCAATCCTAACAAAATCCCCACCGCCGATGCAGCCGTGCCAACTGAGCGTGTGCTGTATCTTGTGCGGGGGGGAGTCCTGAAGGCCTCATCGAGGTAAGGGAATGAATGTTCCCTTACCTTGGGGGTAAGCCTCTGCTTCCCCAATAGGTCTACTCAGACCTGTGCCAGTTCTTTGGCTGGTGCAACTCCGAATGAACCCAGGGAGTTGGATTGAGGCCAGGAAGGGGGATAGTATATTGGCAGAGCCCCTGCTGCCAATGATTGCCCCCTCCTGCACTTGACACACCCCAATCCCTGCCCCGTTCTTATGTATGGGCCCACTAAAATAAGGACAGGCTGTCCCAGCAGGCTAGGGCCTTTTTCGAAGTCTTCAGATTCATGCCTCATTCCAGAAGTCTTGCAATAGAGGGTTACATTATAATAAATATTCTGACTACAAGACACCAGGCACACAGACAGTGACTGAGTCCATAGTCTTAACTGTTCATATGAGGGTTTGGGTAAGAGGAAATTTCCCACACAACTATGAAGTTGTGGATCAAGAATTCAATGTAGTCCAGAAGTGCATCAGTTGTGTACTCAAAAGTCAGAATATGGTTCTCCTCCTTTTTTCAAACAATAAAACACAAAGGGATGTAGTAAGGGGAGCTATATACCAGGGAGTTAGGCAGTAAGCCAAGGTCAAAAGACTAACAGCACAATCTTATCCAATTTACACCACTGGTGTAACCAGCAGGGGAGGGCAGGGCGAGAGGCTTTGGAGGGGAGTTTTAAATCCTCTTTGAATTCCCCTTTGGAGGGGATTTGAATCCCCTTCCCGTTCTGGGGCCTCCCGTTCTCGCTGCACTGCTGTTACACCGGTGGTGTAAGTTGGATAGGATTGCGCTGCCAGGCCCCAATCCTATCCTATCGCTACATTAGGTGAAGTGAAGCAATGGGAGGCGGGGGAGGGAGAATACAGAAAGGGAGGATTTAGTGACAGCAGCACATCTGTTTCACATGTTTCCAAAACATTTGAGATGTTCCCAAAACATCCTCAGTGTTATTTTAAAAAAAAGTATTTTGAGTAAAACAGTCATGTAACCAATCTGCTGTAAAAAAGTAAAACAAATTTTACTTCAAAGCAAATGATCAGATCTTACATTTGTTTGCCTCAGAATCCTACGTTTCCCAAACCCTCTGGTTTGCTTTGTCAGGGAAATTGGTCCAGAGTTTCTCCAACACGGAAAGATTTCCAGATTTCCGTGTTGGAGAAACTCTGGTCCATTTTCCCTGACAAAGTAAACCAGAGGATTTGGGAAACGTAGGATTCTGAGGCAAACAAATGTAAGATCTGATCGTTTGAAGTAAAATTTGTTTTACTTTTTTACAGCAGATTGGTTACATGGCTGTTTTTACTCAAAATACATGTTTTAATAATACATGCTGGCCATGAAAGTTTGAGCAAACATCCTCAGTGTGTTCTTCTTGACCTTATACAGACGGTCTGATTGTGCTGATATGGAGGGTTGATGATGCAAATCTAAAGACTCACAAATTGATCACTACAGACAATACTTCCTCAAAAAATTATATTTACTTTGTATATCAGATGAGGACATTTTGCTTAGATCAAACTGCACCCTAAGATGTGCAACAAAAGCCCCAAGAGAAACATTATCATGAAAAGTAGCCTTAGGAGGCTAAGCAGAAGAGCAGTGGGGCAGGCAGGAGTGCTTAATCCTTTCTCCATCAGCTGTTTTTCCATACAAAATCAAAATAATTCCCATGTTGCTTCCCACCCACCCCTGCAGGACTCCAGACATGTGTTTACCCTTATAAACACATCTGAAAAACCATGGGGGGGGGAGCAGCTGGAGGAGGGTAATTTTTAGTAGAAAAATAACCAGTGGGAAAAGGGCTAAGATGCCCTTCTCCAACCTCTACTCAAAACCACAGCTGAGACTGCTTTTCATTTTTTCAAAAAGCTGGGCTGTATTGCACCCGTTTGCCTGTAATGTATAGTTTGCCCTTTAGGGGGCAGATTTCCAGATTTGTTATAAGCTTGATAATCGAGGGCTATCGTTTCCCTCTGTTGAGTCTTCATCATCATGTTGAAAAGGAAGCTCATATGGTTTTGTTGTCTTATGCAGCTTCTCCAATCGCCATTTCATGATTTGTCTGAAGCGCTCCTCTTCCTCTCTCTGTTTTGCTTGACGTTCTATTTCCAGGAGCTTTTCTTCCAGCTTGATCCTGAGCTGCAATTCCTCCTGCCACTGTTGCAAAAAGAGAAAATGTGCAAATGTAACACTTCAATGCAATGGCTTGGCAGGAAGTGCCATAGTTTAAAGACAGGAATTAAGGAAGTGGGCACCTACGGGATTAGTGACAGATCATGACATTTTATTAGCAGGACTGAGTAACAGTATAAAGGTAAAGATGACCCCTGACAATTAAGTCCAGTCGTGTCCGACTCTAGGGTGTGGTGCTCATCCCCATTTCAAAGCCGAAGAGCCAGTGTTGTCCGAAGACGCCTCCGTGGTCATGTGGCCGGCATGACTCTCCTTGCCGCAGCGCGTAGCATGCAGCTGGAACATGGAGCGCTGTTTACCTTCCCGCAAGCGGTACCTATTTATCTACTCGCATTAACATGCTTTGGAACTGCTAGGTTGGCAGGAGCTGGCCAAGCAACGAGAGCTCACCCCGTCGCGGATTCGAACTGCCGACCTTTTGATCGACAGCTCATGGTTCAGTGGTTTAACCCACTGCACCACCCGCTGGCCTGCGAGTAACATATATCTTACCCTATATATACAATACCCTACATTCCCTAAGGCCTGCAGACTCTTGGTAGGATCTTCAGAAGTTCAGGTTTGTTTGTTTTGAAGTATGTCTTTAGGACGTTGCAGAGTTAACTGTCAATGGGTGGATCGAATGGTTGAAAAGCAGATATAAGAACGGCACATTTATTACATTTTCCAAGTATAATTTCATAGCATGATCATGACATCATCATCATGTATTATTATTATTATTATTATTATTATTATTATTATTATTATTAGTAGTAGTAGTAGTAGTAGTAGTAGTAGTAGTAGTATATTACTTGTCTTGTGATGTGGAACTCAAGCATTTAAACAATTCCAGGGCTCTTGGTCATCCCAGCTAGCTAATGCAGAGGATTTCAAATGTGCCAGGAACTGTTACCTGAACATGAAATGCCAGAAAAAACACAGCTTGCATCCTATCAGCATCACAAAAGGAATACAACATATCTACCAGCTGTGGCCTGCCATCTACCGTATGCATACAAATTGTATGCAAGTTGTATTAATTTTGTGCACATTGAAATGTGTAAAATCATCTGCCATCCTCCCGCTCATGATGCATTTCCAAGGTGGCCTTCAATGCTGAACCTATTCTCATGCAATGCTTTATTGTTTGCTATTCATATTCCAAACTCAAAATGTGACACTGTTCAGAGAGAAATGCCAATGCTCACTGAAAAATAAACTCTGTTTTCACGCTACCTGGCTTACTGCAGTTTAAAGTCTTAAATTGGACCAGTGGCCAAACTGTGGCCTGAGAATCTCATTTAACTCTAGAGCACATTAAGAGCACAATCCTGCCTACTCTTTGACGGGCGGAGTGATTGCTCCGCCAGTCTAGGGTGTTGCAAACGTGCCATAAAGTACATTTGCGGCACCCTGGGAGTAAGCGGCACTGGCGCCGATACCACTCTCCCCAGTCCAGATCCGGAGCTGTGCCCGCTGGTGAAGGTGAGTTCCCCACTGGGTGGCAGAGGGGCATAGGGAGGGCGGAACAGAGTGTTCTGGGGGGATGGGTCAGCCGGGGGTAGGTGAAATTGGTCAGCCGGGACTGGACTGGGGGAGGGATCGTCAGAGGCTTCCTCCGCCATATCCTATCCCCCTTCCTGGGCCTGGCCACCATTACATGGGGCTCTCAAATCTGCGCCAGCAAAATAGCTGGTGCACATTCGAGAATACCCATAGGGATGACTGGGGTCCTAATTGGGGTAAGGGGACGAAGAATTGTAAGTACTTTGAACAGCAGAAATAATTAATAATTCTTCTTTGAAATTTTCTCATGGACAACATGGGCAGCTCAATTCTGTCTAACAGGACACAGCAGCACAAATAAGGCGCCTGCCGCAAATAAGGCGCCTGCCCTGGCGCAAATGGAGGCCTCCTTGGGGTAAAGGGACAGTTGTCACCTTACCCCAAGTAGGCCTCTGGCTGCGCCAGTGCAGGCGTCTTATTTGCGGCGGGCACATTATTTGCGCTGCTGTGTCCTGCTAGACAGAATTGGGCTGCCCATGTTGCCCATGAGAAATTTTGAACAATTTTTATTAATAAACATTATTAATCATGGCTGCTGTTCAAAGTATTTATAATTATTACCTCATTCATAGCCCAATCCTATGCTGGCCTCCGGCAGCGGTACTGGGCTCCGTTGTGTCACAGCACGTTGCAACGGCCTAGAGCCGAGTCCCGCCAGCATGGATGTCAGCGCCGGCAGGCCTCAGCTGGCGAGGGAGCAGCGTCTGCTGGAGGCACGTGAGTTCCGCGCCGGTCGGCGGGGAGGCGGTGTTTCAGGGCGTGGAGAGGGTGGTTCAGGCATGGGAGAGAAGCGGGCTCAGCAGAGGTGGCCTCTGCCAAATCCTATCCCCCATCCCGGGCTTGAAAACCCGACACGTGACTGCTCGGAACTATGCCAGCCATTTAGCTGGTGCGATTCGGAGTAGCCCCATAGGGACTGCTGGGGCTCAACAACATGGGGGAAGGGGACGATCGTCCCCTTCTCTCAAGGAGACCTCCAGTCCTGCGCTGGATACAGTGGATACGGTGCCACTGTATCCGTGCGCGAGGCTTTGCATAGGATTGGGCTGTCATTCTCACAGCACTCCTGTGAGGCGGACTACATTGAGAGCTAGTGACTTGCCCAAACAGAATGAGCTTCATTATAGGTACAATTTCTTCACAGAGGATATGTCCATGTAGAAATTTACAAACTACTTTTGTTATTGTCATGTATGATAATCACATTACATGGGTGTTTCACTGTACATACACTGTACACTCATATACAGAAGAGTCTGGCGTAGTGGGGAAAGCTGCTGCCTTCAAAGCCCGAAGACAGGTGAACTTGATAAGTTCGAAACACGCTGCCGGCAAAAAGCTGTGAAAGCCTCCAG
Organism: Plestiodon gilberti rubricaudatus; assembly: GCA_026170595.1. NCBI lineage: Eukaryota > Metazoa > Chordata > Lepidosauria > Squamata > Scincidae > Plestiodon > Plestiodon gilberti. Next base: position 49,342,860 of record JANXHW010000002.1, read on the forward strand.
GAGGAGTGATAAGAGCTTCCAGCTGCGTCGGTCAAGTGTGGGAGGCGCCAGCCAGCAGAAGTGTCAGACTGTAAAAAGGATACCATCTGGAAAGTAGCCGTTCATGAAAGATTGGACATTTATATATTGTAAAACCCCCAAGGGGGTTAGGTCAGCCTGCCCATGTACACTGCCTTGGATTAAAGTCGGAGGAGAAATCCAATGACCAAGAAAGGCGGTATATAAATACTGTATATTATTATATTATATGTCAGTCATAGCTTCCAACTAAAAAAAATTCCTATACATTTGATTGTCTGATGACAAACTATATGCAGGTTGCAATTTAATTACTATAAATACATTCTCTTGATGTAGGAATTTTGTAGTTGTAATGAGTGAATTGGGATAAGCCCTCAAAATTCTCAAATGCAGCACCTCACCCACTGCACCACATGGCCATCAGGCTTGCCTTAGCCTCTCCAGATCCTGTCCATCATGCCCAATTCTCATGGCTTAAGTTCTGATATATACCATGTGAAGGAAACCAAATACAAGATTTTTCCCTTATGTAGAAAATACCAGATGCTACTACCACACAATGAGGCTGCATTCATTTGAAATGCTTAACACAGGGAACTGAGGAAAAAAAGTATTGCAAGAAGGTTCTCCTCATACAGGGCAGAAACAAGGGTGGATCCTCAGGTGGGGCACGTGCTAGTGCAAGAGCCCTCTCCAGAGCCCACAACCATGCCTGGTCAACCTCTGAGGCAGTGTGGGTCCTCGGCTGCCACTGCTCCCACTATCACCTGGTAAGTCAGGCAAGGCCCAATGGGGAAGCTTACTAGGAGGAAGTGGGAAGCAGGCAGCACCAGAAAATGCAAGTCCACTTTCACACCAGCACCCATACCTATAGTGGCAGCGGTGAAGGAGGACGCTCCTTCAGTTATTGCCCAACTACCTTTCCCAGGTGGGTATCATCGATGGTGTCCATCTGGAAAAGCTAATAAAAAACTGAGCAGTGCATGGGCAAGGGTCCACCACCATCTCTGTGGCTGAGGGTGGCAGCATGAAGGAGGGCTCACATATGTCTGCTGCCTGTTTCCTGGGCACTATGGAAAGGTAGCTGGCGCATGCACACACTTTCTAAAGCATGGGGAGGCACACCATTGGGGGGCTCTCACAGCCCCAGGGCTTCCCAAGAGTTGGAAGCTGTGACAGAAGTGCTATAACTGGCACCCCAAAATAGGGCTTACTAGGAATCACAGATCAAGTTAAGGCAGTGCTTCCAAAACTGAGAGGTGTGGGTCGGCTTCCAGGGGAAAACAGTGCAATGCCAATTGGCAGGCGTCAACATAATGTAATAGGGAGCCGCGGCCAATGGTCGCCAATTGTCAAGGGAGCCGCAGGACGAAAACGTTTGGGAAACACTGAGCTAAGGGTAGAAGGGTGGAGTATTCCACTCTTACAGGTGAAGGAAGCACTACAGGCTAGGTTGTGAAATAGCACGAGGGAAGGAAAAGGAAGCAGCAGCAACAGATGGAATCATGGGCTGTTTCTGGGTGGGAAGGAGGGAGAAGCATTAGAAGCGTGTGAGAAAAATTTTGAGCAAGGAGATGTATCCATAGCAAGACTGTAGCCAGACTCAATTTTTATCAGGTAGCTCTTGGGATTCCAAATATTGACTCCTGTCCTGGAGCAGGACAGGACAATATTGTCCTGGAGCAATATTTGGATTCCTCTTTCCAACCCACAATCATGGTTTGACTGTGTATTATTCAACACAAGCAGATGAGGGGTGGGGAAGGGGGGAATCCAAATGAATTTTTATAAAGAACACAGACAATGCCAGCTACACAAATATTGTGTGGGAAAGACTAAAAGTGTTTAGTGCACCAGTTGAGGAGAAGTTCATATCTCTTGTTTGGAGCCTCAGTGACAACATCATTACTGCATTAATGGAGGCCCCGAAGGTATGGTCTTATGTGCAGAAACTGCAGCTCAGAGTAAAACAGCAATAAAAATGTGTCGTTTATGAAGGAAGAACTGCAGCTTAGGTTTAAAGAGGAGGATAAAAGAGAAAGGCTTTGGAAGTAATAGCCACATAAACAAGAGGTGGCAAGACTTGGAAGCACAGGGGCAGGGCCTTCAAATTCTGAGGCTGCAATCCCATACACACTAACCTGGGGGTAAACCCTTATTGAACACAGTGGGACTTACTTCTGAGTGGACATGCATAGGACTGCATTGTGAGAAAGCTATTTTTGGAAGGTGATTGATACGATGGAATACCTCCAATTACACTGGTTAATATTCAAGAATAAAATGTCTTCCTTTAATATTTTAATTGTTTTTTAGTGGTTTTGTTCAAATGTTTTTATTTGTTGTCTTTTTATGTTTATGTTGTACACCACTTTAAGCATAGGAAAAGTGGTATAAAAAGTAACTTTTAAATAAATAAATAATGTAGATGAATAGGTTAGCAGCCAACCAGTGCTTTTTGTTAATTGAATACACCAAGAGGCGAGCTAATGGTTCTTAACAACTCCCTGATGGTCCTGAATGGGAGGGAGATCTGATGAAAGCCTTTGACCTGCGGTTTGGAGCCATTCACCCATCAGAGTTTGCCACGACACAGTTCAAGACCCACCAAAGGAAGATAGAAGAGACGCTCCGTGAGTTCTCTGAGGATGGATGTATGATGGCTTGTGGGACTGGCATAGCAAGATGCCAGTGAGGAGAAGCAGGAGATGAGATGGTGGCAAAGGACTACTTTCTGAATGGGCAGTGTGATGTGGACTTCCAAGGAAAACCATGGAACAGCAGCCAAAGACCCTTTGGGAAGCTGTGAAAATTGCCACAGAAACATAGGCTTTCTATGCAGCAACTAGTGTGGAAGGCAGCCCCTCAGGAAGAGAACAGCTGTGGGTAAGTACTGTACAGTATACATCTTTTTCTGATACGGATGGAGATTTGGAGCAAACTGACTGAGCAGCTAGTGTTTTAGACCTGTTATAGGAGATCCTAGATTCAGTTGAAAAACCTGGGACAACAGGCAATAGCAAAAGGGTCAGGGGGAAAGTGCCACTTAAGTGCTGGCATTGTGACAAAACTGGCCACAAAAAAAGACAACTGTTATCTTTTGAAAGGAAGCCAAGACAGAGGTTCACAAGTGTCCAAAGAAGGTGGCTCTGCTACAGGAATCGGTTCCACCAAGCGAAGGGGGTCAAAGCTTGTGGGGGGGGGGGAGGCCTACAGGTTGGGTATAAGTCTGGACAACTGAATTATAACCAGAGCAGGCTGGTAATTACCTCTGAAATAGATAATATAAAGTGTATTGGGATATTTGATATAGATCAGGGGTTCTCAACCCCTTCCCGGCTGAGTACCACCTCCTGCACCACTCTCCTGCTGTGTACCATCAGAAGTGACTGGCGATGACATCATCACCAGTTACTTCCGGGATTTTGGAGGCCAGAACACACCGGTAGGAGGCTCTGGGTGGTTGGGAGGGCCATTCTCAGTGTTCCCGAGAGGCTTGGCCAAAGGCAGGAGCCTCTTGGGAGCGAAAATGTGCTATCAAAAGCACCGCGTTGGACTTACCTTGCCTGGCGGGTGCGGGGACAGTTCGCCAGGGGAGAGAGGGCCACCGGCCTCTGCGCTGGCGTCCCTTACTCTCCGGGTGCCACAAAAGTGCTTTATGGCATTTTCGTGACACCCAGCGTCGGGGAAGCACGTGCTCCCCCAGCGCTAATCTACACAGGATTGTGCCATGAATGTTGCTGAGAAACCCAGGACAATTTAAAAAGGATTAAACAAACAATAAAAGATGGCAACTTGATTTGTGTAGATTATAGGACGAGGAATGAAGCCACCATAAAGAATTCTTACACCCTGCCTCAAATGAACAGCATCTTGGATTCTGCTGCAGGGTCTGCATGGTTAAGTTAATCAGGTTAACTGTCATCCTTCTTTCTTTGGTTTCTTCTCCAAAAGTCACAAAAGGGCAAGTCTTAGATAAGCATTACAAACAAAGGTAACCAGGTTGGTTAGTCTTTAAACAAATGCAGAGGTCTAGTCTTCAGGGTTAGTTAACAGTTAACTGAGAAGTGGGGCACAAGCACATAACAACAGCATTATAAGCAAACTAGCAGCTTGGGAGCCTGTTTGCCATGGTTACCATTATTATCAGTTGACAGAACTGCCCTGAGTTATAAAATATATTTCAGTGCACTTAGTATTTTTGCTGTCTTACAGAGTCAGGGCTGAAAGGAGAATTAACTCTAAAAGCTTATTTAAGGTATCAGAAAAAAGTATATTGCATTCATTCCCCAAACTGGCTTAATAATAGCCAATTTAAAAAAAAAAAAACTTGTCAGAAGACAGAATGCTCTGGACTGTTATCCAAACGACGGCAAGAAGTCCCAACCCCCTAACTGTTACAGAATGCCTTCACATTGGTGTGTGACTGTTTCTAGCACTTTCCAGTGTTTATATTCAGCGCAGCACTGAAGATAAATGCTGTGCGGTAGGCAAGGCTGAAAGGGAGCGACTTTCAAGTTGCCCTAAATAAACCAGTTAGCTAGCTTCAGAGCTGAATGGGGATTTGACTATGTTTTTCTTTCACGACAAAATCCAACTCTTTTCTCCATTGCACCATACTGGTCCCAGAAGAATGGAGTCAGGAAGAAAAATTGCCTGACATGCTACTTTTAAAGAAAGCAGCAGCACTACCTTTAGTGCTTGTAGGATTGCCAGATTAAAATTTCACAAGCAAAAGATGCTGTGGGTGGACCTGAGAGGCTTTGGCATGGCAGTTACAGTGCTTGGAGCTGGGATTTCAGACACGCTCTTTCCAATAAGTGGCACCAGGAAACCCTGATTGCTTCAGGTGGTGAAAAGCTTAAGGTTGGGGATAAAACCAGGGATACATGAGATTACAGGGTCAACAGTAGAGCAAGCGACCATCTACTTGGGACAGCCCAGAAGAAGGAATTGTTAGAGGACTGGGAAGGAGACAGTGACTATAAGTAATTATAGCCTGGTCTACACACGAAGGTTGAAATAAGAGGTAAAATTCTGAGTGGTAGTATTAGGATGTATGACTTACCACATCAGACTGCAGATAAGGAATGATCTTTTTGGATGCTCTCTCAAAACCAAAAATAAAAAATAAAAAAAATCCATGCACATAAAAACACCCTACCATATGGGGCAGAAAGTTTCTAGGCGCAGCCCACTTCTTCTATGCTAGTTTTCTACTTGTAGGGAGATTTTTTTTTACTTAGGAGACCATTAATAAGTGTGCTTCCCACCAGCAGTCTGAAGTTATACAGTCCATTCTACCAGCTCATTCATCTAAAGGCCACACTAGTGCCTCTATCTGGAGGCAGATAATAATTTTACTAGTGTCTAAGAGGGGAGAAAAGAGGTATCATTTGTCAAGCCCCATGATGTACACGCTCATATTTTGTCTCACTATCATTATTGGTCAAATAGAAATGCATGTTTGTTTTTAAGCAATACCAAAACCTGTAAAACATTTGAACAGAGAGAATTCTGAAATGAATGTATATGCAGTGATCAATGATGCCTCAATCCTGCGGCGGCACTGGAATTGAATTCTAGCATTAGAGGTCTAACGGTGACCCTTTCAGCAAGTTTGTGTACCAGTAACAAGGTCAAATTAACTATTTTTCATGCACAAACATGAAAACCTAGGAGAGTATTTTTTTAACAAATAGAAGTGACCCAGATTAATGTTGCAAACTGGATTCTTGAATAGAGTCAATAAATTAGCTTTCTACTGTTGAATTCAATCTTTAAAGTGGCCAGTAGACACAAGCATGGTGTTAGAGGTTGGTCAAACTAGGCACTGGCTGAGGGACCACCCAACCAGGGTAACCCCCCTGAACTGGCACTGGTTACAGTGTTGGCAAAAATCAGCCAAGAGACTCATACTGCTGGTTCCCTCTCTACAAAGGGGATCATCCCCTAGAGAGGTTCCCAAACTCCTAGGTAACGTGTGTCCCCCAATAGGAGCTACAGCACTCCTGGGATTGTGGGGGAAAGGGTGTGTTTTTTAAAACTCACCAGGGGTTGTGCTGGCCCTCTAGAGGATGCAGGGGGCCGCGGACCCCTCTGCGGGCCTCCCCACACCACAGATTAGCTTCTAAAGGTGATTTAAAGCTACTTCTGGTTTTTGCCGAAACCAGGAAGTAAACTGGAAGTAGCTTTACATCATTTTTGGAAGCTAATCTGGGGTGCGGGGAAGCCCGCAGAGAGGTTCGTCGTCCCCCCCCCCCGCACCCTCTGGAAGTTTACTCAACCCCTGGTAAGTTAAAAAAAACAAAACACCCTTTCCCCTTGGTTCCAGCGCGATCCCGGGAATGCTGTTGTACAACACTGCACATTGCCACCCCCCTTAAGGGGTTATACCTTAAGGGGGTATCAACCAATTCTTCTCGACTGGGGCGTCACGATGCCCCAGTTTGGGAACCTCTGCCCCTAGAGGCTACTGTGTCATTGCAGGGTCTCCATTGTCTGGTAGAGCGGGAGGGCTGCCACTCACCACCACAAGTAAGTTTGCCCCAGAACCTTAATCAACCTGGCACTGGTCTCTAAGAATGTACTCAAACAGCCTTTTAAGGAAGGGCACAGGAGGCTACCAAATAAGAGTTGGCAGTTGTGTGGAAAACCCTTCAGTGAGAGAGAGAGGACTCATTAATGCCATTGCTGTGTAATTCTTGTGAATTGCCTTGGAGACCCATATAGGTGGAAAGGTGAAATATAGATACTTTGAATAAATAATATCTAGCTGTCCAAAGACTCTCTCTGTCTCATACCACACAGATATGCAACTATATACTCTCACTCACACACCCTTTTCCACACTGCTTGATCAGCACCAGCTTAGCAGGAGCCTGGGTGCAAGGTAATTTCAAGGAGGATGCTCCTCCTCTGGAGGGCAGATGGGAAGGCACTCTATGTTAGTGCCGATTCCATTGTGGGTCCTAGAAAAGCTTCTTGAACCACACAACCCACAGTTGGCACATGCAGCACACGCAGATGGGACAAAATAAGGCCAAAGCATGGCCAGAGAAGAGATAAAAGATTGATTGGATTCATGGGCTTGAGCTCCTCAGCTCTCTGCTTCAGTGCTTGTTTGGTGTCTTTCAATAATAAAACAACAATGACAAACTTCTTTCTGATCTGTCAAGGGTAAAGCACAATCCAAGGATCTGGGTTCTCCACTTATTATGTGTACTTCTGAGAATTATATTTGTCTCCAGCTAGAGACACAGGCCTAGTCAACCTACAATATCAGTACTTCACATGCATATCAGGTCTTTATCAGATGGAATCATGCCTTAGTTAGAGACTATTATTTAAAAATAACAGAAGGCATTATTTCCCATAACTGAGTAAGGTAATTAAAGAGCTGCTGAGGTCTATTAGCTGATAATAGAGTTAGCAAATTGTGGGTTTTGTAATACACACAGCATTAAATTTATGCAAATACACATTTTAATGTCTGCTCTTACCTGATTATCAACGATTCTCCTCAACTCCATATCTGTGCGGGTAAAGTAATCTGGATATGGATATTTTGGCACACCTGCTTGCAAAAGTTCTTCCCTAAGGAAAGAAAGGAGAAATATTAAGGCCTCAGCTTTATGGCTTTGTAAGAATGCGTATAGTAGATGGTTGAATCTCCCATCATACATCCCTGCAGCTGATTAGGCTTAACTTAGGCCTTTCCAGAAAGTCAATCTAATCCAAAACTGCATAGAATTGTCTTATAGGTCCTACACCAGAGGGGAAGGGGAGCATTTTCCCCTGTCCTGGTGATCCAGGAGCCCCAACCTGGGCTGCAAGCCTATTACTATGAAGAACAGGAATGCTTGAAGATGTTTATGCAAATTATTTCCCTGTATCGATATGGGGTGTCCATACATCTTGTAATCCAATCCAGTGTGAGAACAAAGTAAGGAACATTTTTAATAATGAGTTTCTGGCCCAGGCCTGCCCCTAGAACAGAGGAGGGGGAGAGAATTATACATGCACAGGAAACTCTAAGGCTTTCAGTTTGAGAGACAGAGAGAGGTGTGCTTTCCTACAGGACATGCTCCATCAAGAACCACAAGTCCCATCGCTGCTTAGGCCCAGAAGACATTGTCTGTGCACAGGCAGGAGGAACCAACAGGATGTGGCATCTGGTGGGCAAAAGGAGGGAGGAGCACGTGTCATAACCAGACATTGAGATCCATCCTAGGGGCAATGGGATTTACAAGCCCCCAAACAGATGCGAGTGAATGAGTTAGGCCTCTGGTCTCCAGAGTGCAGAGAAGAATCACAGGGACAGGGAGCCATGTCCAAAGGTCAGCTGTCACTTGGGTAGAATCAGTATACATACATGCAGAAATATTGCCATGTATAGTTCTAATTCGGGTTCTCAACTCCTTCCCAGCCAAGTACCACCTTCGGCGCCACTCTCTTGCTGCATACCACCAGAAGTGACTGGTGATGGCATCACTGGCTTTCAGAGGCCAGAAAACGCAGGTAGGAGGCTCTGGGCGGGTGGGAAGGCCCTTCTCAGTATTCCCGAGAGGTTCGGCCAAAGGCAGGAGCCTCAGGAGCGAAAATGCACCGCCAGAAGTGCCATGTCGGAGCAGGGTTCCGGTGGTCCAGCAGTCCAAGTACCACCAGCAGTTGGCTGAAGTACCACTGGAGGTATTAGTACCACTGGTTGAGAATCCCCGTTCTAAATACAAATCAGGCAGCCAGAAATGTAAAAAGGGAACTAAAAGAAGCAAAAAGATACCTATTGCTCCTCCATTTTTTGAAAACAGGCAAGGCCATGTTGGGCAGGAGAGCCCATCTTAACAGTTTGTACCAAGGCCAGATAAATGATTGTGGGCACTGGTACTGCGAGGAGAAAAAGATTTGAATCTGCATAGGTTTTCATCTCGTAATGCTGGTCTGTGTACTTTTTGTTTGATGTGCTCAGTTTTTCTTTTCTTTTTAAAAAGCAGTTCTAGCCTATTATTGCTTATTTATTTCTGCAGTTATGCATAGCTCTATAATTACTCTGAGTTCAGGTTATAATTATAATCATAAAGATCATTAGACGGTACAGCTTTGTGACTAAAATATACCACATATGCAGCCGAGATATATATCAGAGGCCCCTTTGCAAAACATGCTGAGGGTGTTTAAACCTCAAACTGCAAAAATAAATACCTACGTTGTAGCTCTTCAACATTAAAAAAAAATATCAGCAGAGCATCCTTTTCGAAGAATCACAGCCCAGAATAATCATTTCCTCATAAAAGGCCGGACAGCTGACAGTGATTGAATGAGTTCTTAGGTGTCAAAATCAAGCAGGACATCTGCCACCCATTCAAGAAACGCTGAGCGTAATCCATTCCGTATGCACAGCTGTGCGGAGGAGGAGCTGAGCTCCCTACAGAGCTCAATGGAACTCTCTAAAGGCTGGGCTACATTGTCCACGGCTGCGTCGCGGCTGCGTTCCGTGTGCGTCTGGTGTCCCGCCCCCAGGTCAAACAGCAGGCTCTGATTGGGTGTGCAGGCTAAACAATCTGCACACATAGCCATAGGACGAAGCTAGGCTGCTGGATCACTTCATGGAAGACATGCAGGATTGACTTTTGCTGCGTCCGCGCTACGTCCGGCCAATCAGAGCCTGCTGTTTGACCTGGGGGCGGGACACCAGACGCACACGGAACGCAGCCGCGACGCAGCCGTGGACAATGTAGCTCGGGCTTAACTCCTCTGCCCAGATGCATATTGGGAAGATACTGGAACATTCCAGGCTACTCCCTATAATGGGAGGCCCATGCATGTCTTCCATGGAGTGATCCAGCAGCCTAGCTTCGTCCTATGGCTATGTGTGCAGATTGTTTAGCCTGCACACCCAACTCTGTGGAGCAGCAGAGTCACTTGCTCATGTCAATTGTAAAGAAGGAGCCACTTCATTGTATGTTTTAGTTATTGTTCCCATACATCGCTTTTCTACTCCCAACTGCAAGGGTCCCATTTGTGATAGTAAGATGTACCCTTCCTTTATAATGATGGTTAAAGATGGTTAAAACCATCTGTCCGCTATTGGAAAAAGGTAATCCAAAACGTTCTGCAGTTGAATGTTTTTGAATGGTATCTAATTTTTTCCCTTTTTTGCTTCAATTTCCAAGTGGAACTTAACTTACAGTTGGTCAAACAGTAGGAATAAAAGTCAACCTGCCACGACCTTGCCTTCTGATATTACCAAGTGCTCACTGTTTTTGACTGTTTGGTTGGTTAAACTCCTTTCAGCCTCTTAGTCCAAGTCAGTTCCCTCTAAATTTTGTGCAGTATAATTTCAGCAACAGAAACCATCTGAATTGCTTAGTTTTTCCTTGGCATTGATTTTGAAGCACCTGAAGTGCAATCGGTAGTTTGCTAAGCGAGCACACAAAATAGCTCTGAATTGATTTAAGATGAGCCTGGTAAGCAGAGACTGATTCAGTGCATCGTGACCTATGAGTGGATATGGGGGAGAATTGCAATATTTCCAGGGAAGCCAAAAATAGACATTGTCTTTTCAATCAAATCCTCTTTTGAAGATTCCGTATGAAGATTCAACGGGAAACAATTTAAAACTTTTGCTTAGGATTGTAAGATAGAACCCCACTACTGATGATCGACAGAAGGGCTAAGGCAACTCCTTGACTAGATTGCAGTAATATGCTGAATTTCTGAGTCCTGGCCAGTTATGAGAGAAACCAGGAGCAGGCTTTTCCTGACCATCCTCACCCCCCCACTTCTCCGCAATGAAACAATGGTGTTTCAGCCTTGCTTTCTGTTCCTTCCTTCTTCAAGCCATCCAGCACCCGGAAGGAGAGGGTGCTGCGGCGGCAGCATCCCAACACTCCTTATCAAAGAGGAGCTTTAAAGCTAACCAGCTTGTGTACATTCTGTTTTGCAAACACCCACACAAAACACACACACATCACTTCCTGAAAGCTAAATCCACTGGAGAATGTTGTTTCTCAGGACTGGAGAGCATGAAAGCTGTATAATATTTAAGAAAATCCAGCCTCCACCAGATGATCTCTTCGGAAATTTTTAAGATGAAATATTAGAAATAGAAATCACTATACTGTGATATTGACGATCCTAAAGGGTGGTGAGCTTTTTAATTTTATTATTATTTATAGAATTTTAAAAACATTACATTTTTTAAGCAGTAACGAAGACTATCTGAATATATATTCTTAATAATCATAATCTGTCATTCCATAAAGAACATTTATCAGGTTTAACACCAGAAAGCACTTAATACACAGAAAGCATCTATACAATTGGTTATCCCATTCTGAGAAAGCTGGTGTAGCATAGAGGCTAAGAGGCCAACAACACAATCCTATGCATGTCTACTCAGAAGTAGCTCCCACTGTGTTTAATGGGGCTTACTTCCAGAACTGTGTATAGGATTGCAGCCTAAGCTGCAAATCAGGACTTTACCAGTTTGAATTTTGTCTTTGCCATGAAGTCTTAGTACGTGACCTTAGGCAAGCCATTCCCTCTCAGTCTTCCCCATCTGCAGTATGGGGATATTTATGTACCTCACAGGATTGTTGCAAGGACAACATCAGGAATAATACACGTGAAGTGCTTTGCTTGTTGAGAAGGTGCAACATAAATGTTAAGTATTATGCTTTATTGTGATATAGAATGAAAGGCTACCATGTATCAACAGAAGACCTTTGGGTGCCCCTACTGTTTGTGGCCCATGCAGTTTCTTTCGTACTCCGTTATTCTTGTTTTCTCAGACAGACTTTGAGCTTTATTTTTCCTAATATATTTCCTTGTTGTTTTTCTACCACAAATCTCTCTAATGGTCTTGGTTACACACTATCAATTGGTATTTTTTACACTTCTAGGTTTTCTTCTGGTTTGGGGGTTTAAATGTTTGATCATTTCATCTGGACTTGTGATTGTAAATTAATGCTTCCCTGAGTCTCATCTGATTGCTTGTAGTTGGATCCCACTGTATGATTTTTTTTTTAATACCAAGAGATGTGCTGAATTGTATTTTTTTAATTTCAAGGATGGACTTCATATTGACTTCCTGCTAGGTCGGTAATTGAAGTCATTTTATTTATGTTGGAAATGTCAGATAATAACTCCTTCAATTCTTACTACAGTGCTATGCACACACAGTATGAGGCTAATGTACACTAAACAATATGGGGGTGATGAGATCTGACATCGCCTAATGTAAAGTGATGCATGCCTCGGAACTAATATCCTCAGAACTTAATATTTTTAAGTGGCCAGGAGCTAATAGCTGCAAACCATGGCATTTTTGTCAACAAACCTTTTGAAAAACAGCACAATAAGTAATAAGCAAGTGAAACATTGCAAACCTGTCCTGCAATTTCTCATGTGGGCTACCACTGGGAAATATTATTTAGGTCACAATACCTGACATCAGCACTGTCTTGCTTACCTCAGCCTTAATTGCAGGTTCACTTGTTCCCCAGCTGCACCTTTGCAATTACGGGACTCTGATTAGTCAAAGCCGGTTTCTTTTATATGCTAGTACACTGTAGAGGTTCCTGCTGATTTGGGCAAGGGTTGTTTGGCTGTATTGGCACTGGAAGGCAGCTAGCTCTTTTGCTATCATGTCGTTGTTATCTAAGATGGTGGCTTTGATCATCTATGCTACAGAGTTGTAGAAGACTGATGTTTGTTATTTGTGGAGAACAGAACAGTACAACGATGGGTATGGAAAGCATCGGAAGAACACTTAAAGTGTTTGCTTGGGCCCATAGCAGAATTCCAGTTCTGACAATACATTTTATGTTCTTGGTTACGTGCAATTTATTTATTTTATGTTTTTATACTCTGCCCATCCCGTTGCTTATCCAAAGCGATGTACGACATACAAACGTAAAAAAACAAATGACGTTATTACAAAAGACCCTTCACAACAACAACAAAATCAAGAAGGAGAAACAAAAGAAAATACCAAAACAAAATTTAGCAGTACTCAAAAACCAGCTCAAAACCCCAAGTTTTTCAGCCAGCGGTGGAATGCCGGTAGTGAATGGGCCTGCTATATTCCACAAGGCAGAGAATTCCATAAGGCAGGGGCTATCACAGAGAACACCCTCAAATTCAAAGTACACTACATTCTACATGATTTACAGTCCAATCCTAACCAACTTTCCAGCGCCGATGCAGCCCTGCCATCAGGGTGCATGCTATATCCTGCAGCGGGGGGAGGGGAGTCACGGAGACCTCCTCCTTGTGGAATACAGCAGGCCCATTCACTACCGTTTGTTCTCTTACCTCGGGGCTGCATTGCGGCTGCATCGGTGCTGGAGAGTTGGTTAGGATTGGGCTGTAAATTAAATATGACATTAAAATGGATTTTTAAGAACTTTATAGCCCAATGCTATGTGGGCCTTGTGCTGCCGGAACTCCTGTTCTGGCAGTGCAAGGCCCTTTACTGTGGCCACTGTTGCACACTTCTGGGCCTCTGCTGCAAATGGCAAGAGGTGTGGTGCATACCACAGCAGCTCCCAGAGGCTCCGCTTGTGCCATTGATGGAGGGAATATTTAATTGATACCTCTTCTCCTATAGAATCAATAATAGAGTTCATAACATTGGTTCATAAGGCCTGTGGCCTACCCATAAACCGTACATGAACTAATGTACTTAGAATAAAAGACAAGTTCTACACATCTGGATATTGCGCTCATATCCTTGGCAATACCATAACTTGTCAGGATGACCTGGACCAAGTTATGAAGCTGCATTAAACCATTACACAACTTGGCTGTACAATGAATTGTCATGCTGACCCAGACCATGTAGTGAAACTTGTCATAAACAACTTAAGATTAATTACAATAAGGTTTGGCAAACACATAATGCTTATACAATCCTTTTATGTAAGAGTGTCTATAAAAGACACCCTCATGTCTCTGATCGGGATGGCAGTATTAGGCTGCCATCCTTGTGTACCATGAATTGTGTTGTATACAAGAATAAACAATCTCGCTTTTAGAGCTCAAGTCTCTGTCTGTTTGCTTGGACGGCTAGCACCGGGACGAGAAAAAGGGTTCACTCTAACACCAGTAAGTTGGCAGTAGGGGAGTGTCATGGGCAGGAAGCAGGAGGGCAGGGGAAGGGAGGGGGTGGATATCAGCAGCACTAGCATGTGGCAGGATCCTATCCCCTCTTTTTTAACCTGCTCCACCCCTTTTCTCTCCTCAGACTTACTCCCGCTATATTTAGTCCTAGCTGGTGAGGGTCTGAGGAGACTCATAGGCCACTAGGAGGCCTACGTAGAGGTAAGTAGAAAATATTTTTACTTATCTTCTGGCAGGCCTCCTGATCCCCCCCCCACCACCACCATTGAACAGGGTGTCTCCATTAGCACGGCTGCATTGTTGGTAATGGTGGAGGGTAGGATTGGGCAGTAGATAGCCTAAATCCAGAAGTGCTTACAGTATTTCCGTACATCAGGGATCCCCAAACAGCAGCCCATGGGCCACTTCAGGTCTAGCAACACGTTAAGCAAAGTGGCACATTCCAATTATGCAGGCTTACCATTCGTTCCGATTTGGCCGGGACAGTCCCAATTTTGGGGCGCCGATCCCGGGCGGATCCCGGGCCCCCCCCCAGCAAAAATAAAAGTAAAAAAAAATTAACAAAAAAAACATGGCGGCCGCCATGTAAAAAACATGGCCGCCGCCTCCTGGGCCGCTTGTGCATATGCGTGTGGCTTTTGCGAGCCGCATGCATGCACACAAGCGGCCCAGGAGGCGGCGGCGAAGAAAGAGGCGGCAAGCGGCGGCGAGGCTGCAAGCAGGCCGGCCCCACTCTACCGAGTCGGCTCTCGCTGCTCCGAGCTTGGAGCAGCGAGAGCGGGCGATCCAGCTCGGAGGGTGAGCAGCCGCTCTCACCGGCTGTTGTAGCTCTAAGCTCGGAGCAACAACAGCCGGTGAGAGCGGCGGCTCGCCTCTCGCCACTCTCGCTCCGAGAGGTGAGAGTGGGCGATCCAGCTCAGAGGGTGAGCCGTCGCTCTCACCGGATGTCGTTGCTCCGAGCTCGGAGCAACAGCAGCCGGTGAGAGCGGTGGCTCTCCCTCAGATCGCCCGCTCTCGCCGCTCTGGGAGTGAGAGCGGATGAGCTGGGTGAGCATGGCCCGGCCCGGCCGGAGGAGCAGCAGCAGTAGCGCAGCGGCGATGACGGCGGCGACTGGAGAAGGTAAGTCAATTTAATTAATTTGTTTAAAGTTGGCTTTTTAAGTGCTTATTTATTTAGCTCATGGCTTAAATAAATAAATAAATATGCGAGCGCGCTTCGCGCAGCAAGAGGGGGCGCTTCGCACCCCCTCTTCACTTTTTAATATTGCATCGGTTTTTAATTTTTACTGTTTAATTAATTTTAAATTAATTATTTTATTAAAAAATATTAATTAATTGGGGGGGGTTGTCCCGGTTTAAGGGCTCAAAAATCTGGTAAGCCTACAATTATGTGCAGTCCTTCCTCTTCTGCCTTCACTCCCACCTGCTGCCATGCACCTTCTTCCTCCTACCGGATGAAGCAGCTTCTGGGCCAGCTCAGCTGAGAGAGACAGCAAGCAGTCTCTTAGCAGCAAATATTTTTCTCACATTGTGAAATTTTTATGTACAAATCGTGTGTCTTACTTATTATAATGAATTGACCTGTTCTGGCCCACCAAAAGGGCAGGCCTGAGTGATGTGGCTCTGGCAGCTGAAAGTTTGGGGACCCCCCCCCTGCTGTAGCTGGATTGAGGGCAACTTTGGACATCCATGCATCTTCTCCGACTCTGGATTTTCTCCATGTGCAGTGCTAACCCTGCTTACTGCCTGAACTGGTACAGTCTAGGAAGAGCTATACAGTCAGATAATTCTGAATGTGTAGTTCAGTTCTCAGGCATAACTCATCCCCCAGAAATCAATGCAACTAAGGGGCAAAATCTACAGTATCTTAAATATGCCAGTTGATGCATTTCCATTGCCCAATTGAAGCATTTGTCCTAAAGTAAATAGCATGTGTGAATGGGGGGACGATGACACACAATCTAGATCAGAACCATGGCAGGGGCAACATAAAGCCCCCGGAACTTCCCACCCTGGCTGGTTCTGATGTTTCATGCATCTGACTTTTGCTGCATTACTGCCATCCAGCAAAATTCAGAGATCCCATCTAGAGATATTGTCCTTCTCTCATACTTTCCTAGTGGCTTAGCACTAATATAAAGGTATTTCTAAGTCACACAAAGATATGTTTTAAAAATTATACATCAACATATTTTTCAGTCTGTCTATCAGCATGATTTTCTTTTATGATTAAAGCTATTCAGCTTTAGCCAGCAGATTCCAGGACCCTTCCATCACCTTGACAAGGTATGAACAGTTGCTTCTCTGGAGAAAATGAAGTTAGCAGGACTTTGTACATGTATCAGTTGTATTTTACAGATAAAGAAGCTCTGCTGGTTTAGGGATACAGGACCCATTTGTTCTTACAGATATTTCCCCCGAGTACAGGTTGGCAATTTACTGATGTTTGGGGAGAATCAATTCTCAGGGTCTTGCACTCACTTTAGAGAAGACTGTCCTTATCAAAATGGTGCTTTTACTTTCTGCAAAACCATTTAATCTTTCTGACATGAAAACATGGGTATTTAGCCTTCTTGTGAACCCTAACAAGTGTGCTCACATCTTCCAGTACAATCCTATCCTCGAATTATACTGGCCGGACAAGGTCAAGGATAGGTTTGCAACTAAATCTCCCAGCATAACTCCAAGTACTGATGATGTAGTGAAGCTAAAACTGCATAGTGATACCAGCATAATGATGTAACACTAGGTCAGTGGAACTGCTATGCTGTCATAACTATGATGGCACATGAGAGAAGAAATTGGCAGAGCTAGGGCATGCTAGGGGAGTACTGGATGAGTAGTCAGTTTAATTAGAGGCCAGAATATAAGTAACACTACAGCCCAAGAAAGATCCAGTTTATTATGCACATTATAAACCATTATCTTGATTTTAAAACTGTCATTTCAGTTTTTGCTACCAACTTACAATCACTATCGTCTTTAAACCACCTTAATCAAGTGCACCTTAAAAGGTGCAGAAAAGAGCGACCAGAATGATTCGTGGGCTGGAGCACCTCCCTTATGAGGAAAGGCTACAGCGTCTGGGGCTTTTCAGCCTAGAAAAAAGGCGCCTGAGGGGGGACATGATTGAGACTTATAAAATTATGCATGGGATGGAGAGAGTGGATAGAGGGAAATTCTTCTCCCTCTCGCACAACACCAGAACCAGGGGACATGCACTAAAATTGAGTGGAGGGAGAGTTAGAACAGACAAAAGAAAATATTTCTTTACCCAGCGTGTAATTCATCTGTGGAACTCCTTGCCACAGGATGTGGTGATGGCACCTGGCCTAAATGCCTTTAAAAGGGGTTTGGACAGATTCATGGAGGAAAAGACCATCACAGGTTACAAGCCATAAGCAACCTCCTGGTTTTAGAAGTGGGTTTTCTCTGTGCCAGGTGCAAGGGAGTGTCAACGGGAAACAGGTTATCTTGTTGTCTTGTGCTCCCTGAGGCATCTGGTGGGGCCACTGTGTGATACAGGAAGCTGGACTAGATGGGCTTTTGGCCTGATCCAGCAGGGCTCTTCTTATGTTCTTAAGTGGGCTTCTTGTGTAATAGACAGGGTGCTGATTATATCTATTGACTAGTTACAGTACATTATCTTCCGCAACAGGTGATTCTCATGCTAGTTGAATTCCCTCAGTCGGGGCGATCAAACTAAGCGACCGTTTGCCAGCGAGACAGGGCTGGTCTGGGCACGAGGGCCCCCGCACGCTGGAGACCACGTGATCAAAGCGACCCTGCCTGCAGCTGGCGTGGAAGCAATCCCACTGCTGAGGAATGCGCCCTTCCTCTACTGGAGAAAAAAAAATGCTTCCATTGGCACCAATGAGATATTTTCTCCCTTTTTACACAGCAAAATTTGGGGGGGGGGGGGGGAATCTAGATCAGGACCATCACAGGGACTAGCCCCCTATCCTGTTCCAGGCTGGATCCCATAGGAGGTACTGCATAAGTATTGGCAGGAGTCCAGGCAGGGGAAGAGGACATGGATAGATCCTTATGGAGCAGGACAGGTCCAAGCTGGTTACGCAGCACCCAACAGCAGCAAGCTAGGACTGGGCTCTAGCAATGACCTGGAATCAACTTGGGGCTTAAATAGTCACACCATCAGGTTGATGTTTCTAGCCCTTCCCCCTCTGCAGAAACTTTTGGGGCTTATCGGAGCTGTGCACAGTTCCTCAGGCATTGGACTTGGGGAGCTTCCTCCATTGCCAACAGTTCTGAAGAGGAATCTTCAGAGTCCGTAGAGGAAGACAGGGCTACCTGCTCAGACGATGTGAGTGCAGGCTCCTGGGCCTCACTTCTGAGGTCAGTGCCTTCTGGGAATGGCTTCTTCACCTAGTCCTCCCCAACCTGTGTGTCCTTTGACCCTTCCTCTGATAATGGGGATCCAACTCTTTGACCATGACACCCTTACCCTCGTTGCCGTGGCCCCAGACAGCTGCTAGTTACTCAAATCAAAACCCATCAGCTCTAATTACAGGGTTAATGTCACATGTAATTTGATTTTAAGCCAAAAAATATTCCTCATAGCAACACACTTAAAAACTGGAAAGTGAATGTAGCACTTTCACAAATAATCAGGTCTCAAACGAACTAATTTTTATGTTAATAAAGTGAAGAAACCCAAGCTTAAAACATGATGAATGGTTAGTCACTAAGAAACATGATTAGCTGAAACAGATTTTATTCTAAGTACTATTCTGATTAATGGACGAAAATGTAATAAACAAATGCCTACACAATAACCTCATTTTCAGCTTTCTTGGGCAAGAATAATAAATAATCGTTCTGCTTAACAGTGAAAGACATAACCCAACAAGCACTGTTGCTCTTCACCCTCTGCTCATTTTATCAGGGCTTGCAATGGGGGGGGGGAGGTTGGGCTGCAGCACCACTTGATAGATTGCACCCTACTGATGCAGCCTCTTACTTGTGAGTAAACCTAAGATTTATATGCTCTCCAAAGGCTAAAAATATGCATGTGTTTATGCTGTTAAAAATGTGTTTTTTTGAAACAGAGAGGAGCTGTTTTTTGAAACACCTGAAACAGAGAGAAGTGGTTTTAAACTTCACAGCCGTGTCTTCAACATTTAAAAGCCCTTGTAAAATGTTAGTGCTTTCACTTCTGTCACCCATGTAGCTAGTAAACATTTTTATCCCTGACACACCTGTGTTTAATTCAAGATATAACTTAGGTTATGTCCCAACACACGTATGCACGTATTGTGATTCACAATACGTAGCATGCAAATTTATTCCAAGTTTTATACTGAAGAACTGTGACTCTTATCAATTGGCACTAGGTTGCTGGAGGTCCTGGAGCAAAGTCTTGCACTGGGCTCCCTGTGGGGCCCCAATCCACCCCTTAATGGTACGCTGGGCATTACTGCTGCCAATAGTAGCCGATTGACCTGACTGATCCTTTGACCAGTGTTCAGCCTGGCTGACCCTGATGCCACCTTGCTCTCATTGGTCAGGACGGCACTGAGGAGGGTACCACTAATGTTACAGGGCACAACCTGGGAACAGGAACCAAACTGGCACATGGTCCAGCAATTCCATTTTCCTCAGCCAATTTGTCTTCATGGTGAGGGTCCTTCTTCAAAACAAATATTGTCAACATCCATTGTAAAAAATATTGTCAACATCCACTGAAGAACAAGGAGTTGATGAAAGGGAGTAAAGACCCATTTGCAAGTCGAAAGAGGCCTGAATAGTTATTGCTACAAGTTGTGTGTTGCTTTGGGACATTTTTTCTTATGAACCATTCTTGAAAAATTGATATATTTTCCTTCAGTAGACAAATATAGTATATGTCTTTATCTACATTAATATCACTGTCATGCTCTACCCACTTAAGTATGTATTTGCATATAAATCTTACAGCTACTCACGAGCATCCTCACTGGTATCCAAGGGATTATTTGCAAATGACTAGTTTCTGCCTTGCTTTGACAGTATGTGTTTTTCTCTTTTGGAGGCAGAATACTCTTCTTTTTTTATGTACCAAAAAAGAAAGAAAGAAAAAGATTTAACAGAAAGAGGTTACAAAAGAGCATCTTGAAGAGATATGTTCTCATTTCCCTCTGGGACAAATTTTCCAAAGCAAAAATGACACTGACAGTCCAATCCTATGCAGGATTGGGCTGCTGCACAAGCGTTTGAAACAGGGGAACAGAGTTCTGCTGTCGCAAAATGGCTGCCGACAGCTCGATTAAAGTGTCGACCCAATGTGTAGCCACTGTGGAGAAGGCCAATTCCATGCTTGGGATCATTAAAAAAAAGGGGATTGAGAATAAAACGGCCAATATTAATTGTGCCGTTGTACAAATTGATGGTAAGGCCGAATCTGGAGTATTGCATACAGTTCTGGTAGCCACATTTCAAAAAGGATATAGTTGAACTGAAAAAGGTGAAGAAGATTGCGACCAAAATGATTAGTGGGCTGGGGCACCTCCGTTATGAGGAAAGGCTACAGCATTTGGGGCTCTTCAGTCTAGAAAAAAGGCACCTGAGGGGAGACATGTTTGAGACATATAGAATTATGCATGGGATCGATGGATGTTCTTTTCCCTCTCACACAACACCAGAACAAAGGGACATCTACTAAAATTGAGTGGTGAGAGAGTCAGAACAGACAAAAGAAAATATTTCTTTACCCAGCGTGTAATTAACCTGTGGAACTCCTTGCCACAAGATGGCCTAGATGCCTTTAAAAGGGGGTTGGACAGATTTATGGAGAAAAAGTCCATCATAGTTTACTAGCCATGATGGGTATTTGCAACCGCCTGGTTTTAGAAGTTGGCATCTGAATGCCAGATTGAAAGGAGTGAAAATCTTGTTGTCTTGTGTGCTCTCTGAGGCATCTGGTGAGCCACTGTGAGATACAGGAAGCTGGACTAGATGGGCCTTTGGTCTGATCCAGCAGGGCTCTTCTTATGTTCTTATGTGGTTCCTCCTTAAGTAAAAACAGCCTTTTTGTGGGCTACTTTTGTACTTCCATTCCTACTTGTACAATAAAAAAAGGAAAAAGACACAGCAGAGGAGAGACTTAGCTACCCATTTCATCCAGCAGCGAACTCTGTTTGGCAACCCTATGCCAATAAGTCCAGTGAAGAGAGGGACCCCAAAAGGGTATCGCACACTTCTGAATTAGCTAGGGGTTGCCTCATGCAAATAGAATACCGTATTGTCCCGAGTATAAGACACACCAGATTATAAGTCGCACCCTTAAAGTTTGGTGCTATTAAAAAACTTTAATTAAATCACTGGCATTAAATATATGTGCTGCTGTGGTGCTGAGGGAAGTGAATCCATCCTACCCCTGGGAAAGGTAGAAAGAGAGCCAATGGATGCTCCTCTCTCAGTGGTGCGAGGAAGGGGCAGCTTCCTGCTTCTCTTTTACTTTTCCTGCCAGAAGCATGAGAGAGTCACTCACTTGTCCACCGTGTCTACAGTGGACGAACAGTGCAATCCTGTGCATGTCTACTCAGAAGCTAGTCCCACTGTTCTCAATGGAGCTTACTCTCAGGAAAGTGTGCATAGGATTGCAGCCTAAACCATTCATTGCCTGGGGAGGGGGGATAAAAGTGTATGTGATCTTGCTTTACAAGAGGATACAAAACCCAGCAGAACAGAGAACGAAAATTAACAACTTATTGTAGACTGGAAAGGGTTACAGCCTGTACAGGGGAGAGGTAGAAGGGTGGAGCCTACTGCATCTCTGCCTAATTACATTAAAAACAAACACGGAATTTAGCTGCAAACCGAGCCCTGCAAACGCAAATGGCTGAAAAGCAGGGTCACCCTTCAATTAGCTGCTTTGAAGACAATGTGTCTCCTCTTAGCCTCTGCTTCTTCCAGCAATTTCTCTTTATTTTTGCAACAGTGCAAGTATACGACGCACCCCTAATTTAATTAGGGTAAAAAAGTGTTTTATACTCGGGACAATACGGTAATCAGATTTATATCCACGGTCAGGATATAAACCCGTGGAGCCCTCCAATACCCCCCCCCTTTATGCCGCAGCAGTGGTGCAATGTGCTAGGCAAGGGAGTTGCTCTGTTAGTATCTTGTCCTGCCTTCCCCATCTGCAAGTGGGCTTATTCAGAGGCACCTGCGATGACACAGGATCATCTAGAAAGCCCGTTTGTAGACACGGTGGACAAGTGAGTGACTCTCTCATGCTTCTGGCAGGAAAAGTAAAAGAGAAGCAGGAAGCTGCCCCTTCCTCGCACCACTGAGAGAGGAGCATCCATTGGCTCTCTTTCTACCTTTCCCAGGGATAGGATGGATTCACTTCCCTCAGCACCACAGCAGCACTAATAGAGGAACATCCATCCGCTTCTCCATTTCCCCATCACCCAAGGGGCAGCATGTGTGCACAGAGCAGAGCAGCAGAGCTGGCCAGAATAAGGAAGCCGAAAGAAGCACTGGCCCACTTCCAAAAACAGAATTCCTTTTTTGGAAGTGGGAAGGTGCTTCTCTCAGGTTCCTTATGCTGGCCATAGCCAGCTTCACTGCTCTGTTTCAAAACAGAGCAGAGGACCCAGGAGGGAGGAGGAACAAGGGTAAGAACTGGATGGGCTGACTCAGATGACACTGGGGCATGAGCATGCCCCCCAGGACATTCCAGAAGATCTGCCCCACGAAGTGATTATGTGCAGTAAAACAGTGTGCCAGGAGGAGCGAGAGCGTGCATGCTCACATCTGTCATTGTAAGCTGGGCAGGGGCCGATGGATGGTTTTTGTCCAAACTGGCCCATAGTCTAAAGTTGAGGACCTGGCCTGACTTATTCAGTGCTTCTTTTAATGCAGTTTTTATGCTGGTTAGTGACAATTCTAAATGGGCGTACATTTACGTGACTATGAAAAATGAAAATAACTAAATGTTTTTCTCTAGAAAAGACACATTCCTCTTTGTAAACAACTGACATCTCAGTGGGTGGATTACACAAAATACCAGAAAATAAATGAGGGCCATGTGCATTATTTTATATAAATGAACCCTAAACATTCAAAGAAAGCCATTATATTTATATAAAAGAACATGCAGATTTGCATGATTACATAACTAAAATATCAGACTGATTATTTCTGTGTTTTTAATCGTCTCTAACAGACGCCTTCAGAGACCCCTTGGAACAAGGATTTACAAAAACATTTTTGTTTTTAGCTTCCCTTAAAAATATATATATCAAAAGTAATCTTTTTCTCTGGCTATACTGAAAATAGCTATCTGGGTTTGAGCGAACAATTTTACGCACAGCCACCAATGCTTTGGTAGACTTACAACCTAACCACTAACTTAACAGTTCTGCTTCTTACATATCTATTAACATGTACCTGCTGTGTATTATTGCACAATTTTTAATGGTGGGTTCATTTAATAAGACAGCTGCCTTAATTTCAGATGCTAGAGACAGGAGCAATGCACTTAATGTACCACCTCAGATCTCAGCTACATAGGAAGAGAGTGGTGCAGTCACTTTCAATCTGAATTAGAGACATCGCCTGAAGATCCTTATTGTCTTCATCTCATTTGAAGTCTCTATTTGTGGTACTGTCAATAAAAGGTACATGCCTTTTATTATACGGGACATCCCTTCATATATCCTGTTATTCGCAAACTTCTCAGCATTGTGGAACATGACAGTCCATTGTTTTACCGCAAGTGGTCTTCAAAGAACACTGCATGAAATGTTGCGGTGGTCTTCCTAGTTTGTTTGGATAGCGTTTGTCTATTTGGTTTTTAATTACTGTTCTAAACAGCCAGTGTAGTGTAGTACTTAAGAGTGCTGGACTAGGCCTGGAGAGACCTGGCTTTAAATCCTTGCTCAGCCATGAACCTCAGTAGATCACTTGGGGCAAGTCATGATCTCTTAGTCTAGCTCAACTCACAGGGTTGCTGTGAAGTTAAAATGAGAAGAGGGAAGAATCTATATGCTGTGCTGAGCGTCTTTGGAGGAAAGGTGGGATAAAATAAATAATACATGCTGGCATTCTGACAACATACATTTTAAAATACTAAACGGTTCTGCCAAGCATTTATAATTAAATACAACTGTTAGTTGCACTCACGAGCATCTTCACAACTGCGTTTTGCAGGGCCTGGATTGAAAAACAACACAGTTCTGCACAGCCAAGGGAGTTTTGGGCCTGGGCTTCTCAAACATCAATCTGGACCAAGTCTCATGGCAGGCCTCTTTTGAAACGGCAGGCAATCCCAAAAGCAGTTGCAATATGGCTGCTCTTCAAAGAGGGGGAAATCGAAAATTCTGTTAGGCATGCCAAGCCCTTGGGCATGCTTAAAATAGCTCTCCGGATCCCAGCCATTGTATCCGAGTACATTGTAAGTATCACATATTTTTACTCCTAAAATTAGTTTAGAAAAAAAAAGAGCTTTGAAGGCAGCCATAGGAAAATAAAAGTGAAAGCAACGATCTCTTTACTTATTTAACATATTCATATCCTGCATCATCCAGAAACTTTTTGCAGCTAGTTAGAAATCCTAAGAACATTTTAAAAAAAACCATCAAAACATATTAACCACAGAAAGGCAGATCAGACAGGAACAAAAAATTGAAACTTACGGTGCAATCCTGCCTAAAGATACATGGCCGCCCGCTGTATCCTATGGCCATCCCGGGCTGCCCCGGGGCAGCTCGGGAGCACCTCAGGAGAAGGGGACGTTTCCCATCCCCAGGTGTAAGCCGACCGGGGCCCTATGAGTCTCCTCAGATGTACGCCAGGTACCTGGTGTATACTTGGGGAGGTTATGTAAGGCCGAACCGGCCTGGGAATGGGCAAAGGATATCGGCGGAGCATGCCGTCGATATCCCCGCCCTCTCCCAGCTCAGGCTGACCAATGGCCACCCCCTGGCTGCCCCTGCCCACCCTCCCCCCGCCCCTACACCAACCAGTGCAGGACTCTGAAGGTCACCACTTGCCTGACCTCAGTAGACAGAAGTACTGTACACAAAGAGAAACCTCCTCATATGATTTCAAAGCAAGAATGGTCCTGGCCAGAGGTGTCAGCTGATATGGGGTGGTGGGGCGGTGGGCCCCAGGGCGTAGGGGCGCTGAGGCTCGAGGGGGCACGGGCCACCTTAAATTTGTGGGGGGTTTGCATTTTTTCCCTTTTTTAATGTTTTCCGGTGGATTTTAGTGTTAAAGCGGTATGTGAAAGTGTATGTGTGCTTTCCCGGCACTTATCTGTAATATGGGGCGCTTCCAGGACGTTCCAGCGACGATCTTCTTCCTGCGCCCGGGCACAGCTTCTCCCTGCGCCCGGGAGCGGACTCCGTAACGCCCCCAGCAGCGGTTTCCGGAGTTTGCGCATGCGCAGAACGTCCCTGGAAACTCCGTGGTTCTGCGCATGCGCAAACTCCGGAAACCGCTGCTGGGGTTTCATTAAAACATTAACAAAAACCCAAAAACTGTCAAAAATAGGTTTCGAAACCGAAACCTAAAATTTTTGACCGTTTTATTGGGGGGCGTCGGGGGGACAGATTTCTCATGTTTGTTTTAACCTATAGCACAATCCAAAGAATTTGCCATTGTGTTCAATGGGGCTTAATCACAGGAAAGTATGTACAGTATAGGACAGGGGTGTCAAACTCATTTCATACTGTAGGCAAAATAGTATTCATGGTGCCTGCTGAGGCCCAGAAGTGACACCATTAAGGCAGAAGTGAAGTCATTAAGCAGATAATGGCCAGAAATAGGCACTTTGTTCTCACGTAGGAACTCAGTAGCTGCAACTGACAGAAGAGAAAATGTGCAAATCTTGATATTTTTAAGACATGGGAGAGCCCAATTATCAGGCTGTCACGTAGGCTGCCCTTTCAGCAGCACTGCTTCTGCCGAGGGATCACTTTGCAGCTCAGCAGCCAAGAGCTGCTCTGCGAAGTGATGCCTCAGCAGAAGCGGCACTGCTGAAAAAGTAGCCCACATGATAGTTGGGCTCTCCTGGCGCCTTGGCAGTGTCTCCTTCTCTCATTCCTCTTGGTCTGACCCTTCCTCTGTAGCGTTCCTTGCCTTTTGAGGCCTTCTGTCTCTCCTATCCAGAGCCTCGGCAGAAGTGGTGCTGCTGAAAGGGTGGTGCTGGGAGAGCCCAATTATCATATGGGCTGGATAAAGAGCTTTCGTGGGCCGTATCCGGCCTGCAGGCCTTATGTTTGACACTACTGGTATAGGATTTCAGCCTTGGCTAACCTTAATCTTAGCAAAATGGGTTTAAAACCCCACACAGCCCAATTCTATCCCTTTGTTACCATTTTCTCATTTTGCAGGGCTTCTGCATCATTAACTGCCTCATGACTGGCAGAATGCAGTGTTGCATAAAGTATTGCCTGTTGAATTTCTGCTTGTCATGCAACTGTTGAAGGCACAGGAACCTTGCCAAAAGAAAAGTTGGCAACCTTCCTTATGGGGTGGGTAGTGGGAGAGAAAAAAAAAGGCGCAGAAAAGCCCATGGATTAATTTCAGGTCTCTGGGACACTTACGGCACAATTTTGTGTAGCAGTGCGCTGGGGGAGTGCGCGTTCCCCCGGCGCAGGGTGTCGTGAAAGTGCCGTAAAGCACTTTCATGGCACCCAGCGAGTAAGGACTGCTGCCGCAGCGGCCGGCGGCCCTTACCCCGGCTCCTACCCGGCCCTGTGCCCACCGGAGCAGGTACGTCCTAAACCGGCCAGGGCAGGCCTGGGGGGAGGGCGGACCAGCTGGTGAGGGAGGGCGACCATAGGCTATGGTGGGCCTGGAGAGGGCGGGGATATCGGCGGCGAGATACGCCGATATCCCGGCAAGGCCTCATATGGAGGGCTCGAATGTATGCAAGTTCCAAAGCTCGCGTACATTCGAGTAGGCCCATTGGGCCTCCAGCTGCTTATATCTGGGGAAGGGAACAATCGTCCCCTTCTCTCAAGGTGCACCTGGGCTGCCCTGGGGCAGCCCAGGACCAGGATAGGATACGACAGCTGACCCTTTAGACCGGGCGCCGTATCTTACAAAGGATTGGGCTTCCCCACTGCTCTAAGAAGCAGCCTCCTTAGCAAGTGGCTTGGGAGGATTTAGCAACAGTAATCCTCCCAGAGCATCTTTCTATTCTACTTAAGGGGGAAGCAAACAAATTTTCAAATCTGTTTATGGTGTTCTCAAATCACATACAAATCTGATTTTGCAACTATCATTTGGTTATGAGAAATTTGTATAGTGAGGTCATTTGTTACATTGTGAAAAACTGTACAGTATCAGCATATGGTGAATGATTGACGATGATATAACTGAACCAGATGCAAGCTGCACATCCCAAAGTAATTAGCACAGCTAAACAAAAAAATCAGATAGGGTTGTTAGGCAGAGGGCTAAATTAATGACAACGGCGCCTTTGCAATTCCAGCTCAGCAGATCTGACCTTAGACAAATAATTTAATTTCTTTTTATCTATTGACATCATTTGCAAATGAGACTGGCAGTGTTTACTTACTATACAAAGGATGTTCATTGCGTTAACTTGGAGAGTTAAGCATTTTATTTTGTTTTTTCTGTGCACAACCGCCTACTTTTTGCATTTTCAAATGTGTATACTTGTCAAGTTATTCTATATTGTCATTAGCAAATAATGGATCTCTTACACCCCAATTCTAAACATATTTACATGGAAGTAAATATGATTGTTATTGCAATGAAATCCATTGGCAGCTGATTGTCTTTTGCACATTTATTCAGAATTAAATCCCCTGAGCGCACTGGGTCTTACTGTTTAGGTAAGTATGTATTAAAATGCAGCATTAGGCATGCAGTCATATGCATACAGGACTGGTGTCGGCTCATGGCACTCCTGGGCAAATACCAGGGGCAGCCCCACCCCTCAAACCTGAAGCTGGCTCTTTTGGAAAGCTCATTGAACAATAGGGCTTACTTCTGAGTAAAATCATTTTTCATTTTAGAATAGAGGTTTTAAATGCAGATACAGTATACTGTCCCAAGTGGTTTATGAACCGCTGCTTAATTTAGTTTTTAAGAGCACAGAGTTGTATCCGTGCATATCTGTAGACACGTTTGGCCCTAAGGCTGCAGTCCTACACACACTTGTCTGAGAATAAGCTCACTGAACAGGGAGGAGGGGGAGAAATTTCTGAGTAAATATGAATAAGGTTGGACTTTAAAGGGTTTAAATGCAGATATGCTATCTCAAGTGGCTTATGAACTTCTTCTTAAATTCATTTTTTTTTAATTGTGTCATGATCCTCAGTGGTCTGTTCCACCAGCACAAGCTTCACACACAGATTTCTGGAGGAATACGATAGGAATACTATTTCAGCGCCTAAAAGAACCAGTGCTCAATTTACATGGGCACAGCCCCCTTAACGTTCATTAACTTAACCCCCTTAGGTCCTGTGTTAGAAGGCTGCAGGGTGGCCTGATTTGGCTAAAGCAGGGGGGGAGGAGTGGGAATTCGGGGGGCAGGGCTTGTGAATGTCATTAAGGCGCCCCTACATTTTCCTTCATAAGGTAAGCGGCTATAAACTAAGCTGTGGCCCTAAAGTTGCAGGCAAAAGTTATGCAAACAAGTATATTCATTGCTCAAAAACCTAAATGGTAAAATATACTAAAATCAACACATTATCCAGATAATGTGATTTTGGTAGCTTTTCTTTTTTATTGCAAACATGCTTAAGATTCATTCTTGATGATTTATTCACTAATACTTATGTATAATTCACTGTTTCTTAAGGAAAAAAAAAGCTTCATGCAGCCACAGAAGCATAAAGACCCATGATTTATTTTTTCAATTAATATTGTGGCAGCTGGCTGAGGAAAATTCGCTATGGAAACAGGAACTTTTGAGAAATTCAGCACCCTACCATTGATTAAAACTTACCTCTCAGAAAAGAGAGAACATTAGCGATTATAGCATTTGAATCCGTTGGGCTGAAGCTAGAGACAGATGCAGAACAATCTAGGGAGGATAGGGAAGGGCCAGGAGCCAAACTAGACAAAACTAGTCTAGGATGGGAACTCCTGACATCTTTTCTTTTTCAAAAAGCAGTTTTCAGATCAGGGCTGTGGAATGGGTAGAGTTTAGCCCTTTACCCCCAGGCCAGGTCAATTTCCTCAACTTAAATGGCCTCCCTCCTGGAAGTTGCTTTGAGCTACAAAGGGGGAAACGTATGAGCACAAGTTTTGCATCTGTAAGATTTTCCTTCTGTGGCTAATAATGGCTACATTTTGGATGAAACTGATTATTTGGATGCATTCCAATCTGGTTTCTGGCTTGGCCTCAGGACTGGGACTACATTGGTGGATAACCTGTGCCAGGAGATAGATGTGGGAGTGTGACCCTAATGATTCTCCTGGAGAATCAGCAGCAGTCAGTACCATTGACCATGGTAGCATAGCCTTCTGGGCAGCCTTGCTGGGATGGAGCTGTGAGGCACCATGTTGTCATGGTTCCACTCCTTCCTGGAGGATCAATCCCAGAAGTTGGTGCTAGGGAATTACTGCTGCATCCCACATCCTTTAGTGTATGGGGTATCATAGAGTCCCCCCTGCTCTTTAACATCTACAGTACTTGAAACAGCTAGGGGAGGTCACATAGAGCTCTACCTCTTGTTTCCAATATCTGAGCCTAGATGGTTGAAACCTTTAACCAGTGTCTACGTGCAGGTTTGGTCTGGATGAAGATGAACAAACTGAAACATAATCTAGATAAGATGAAAGCGATGTTGGCTGGGGATTTGCTGGTCTGATTGGAGGTGCTCAACATATTCTGGATGGAGTCAAACTTTCAAGTACTGTACACAGTTTGGGGGTGTTGTCCCATGGCACTGTTGTCCTGTGACCAGGAATGTCTTCTTTATCTAGTTTCAGCTGGTTCACCAACTTTGTTCCTATCTGGACACAGGGGATCTGGCCAGGCTTGGGTATCAGTGGCCCCAAGTGGCAGCACAGGAGGCTGCAAAGGCCAGTGCTAGTGCTAGGTTGTTGGGGTCCCTGGGACAAAACCCTGCGCTGCTCCCATTGGGTGCAACTACTGCCACCAGTTCAGTGGTTGGTCTGGTCAGGTGGGCTCTCCTCAGTGAGTGCCTGACCTAGCTGATCCCAACACTACCCACCATGGCAAGGGCAGTGGTGAGGGAAAGAGGCAGAGGTTTGAAGGGCCAGTCACATAAATTCAGAGAGTTTGAAGTAGAACGTTTATTGAGGGAAAAGTGCCTTTTTTTTTTTTTACAAAAATTGTAAGCTTGAACCTAGAGGTGTATCAATATCAATTTATTTGTTTTGGGGTCTACATGGTTCTTGTCATTTGAAGGCAGATGGACAGATGAGCAAGTGTTTTCTAAGTACTTCAGGGCCTTTTCTTCTCTTTTGAGAAGGGCACCTTCTTTTGATCTGGAGCTCTAGCAAAAAAGTTGCTAGAGCCAGGCAAAGGCTCTTCTTCATCCTGCAAATCTCACCCTCTCTTCTTTTACTTAGTAGTTAATTAGCATTGGGAGAATTATAAATACAACAATGCTAGTTATTTGTATTATTATTGCTGCCCCATTCCTATGATAAATTAATATGGAGATTAGACAACTGTTCAGATAAAGCTTGTTGTGAGGTCAACTGTATTTTGAGCTTTTCTGCTGCAGGTTCTGATGTGAACTTAATTTGCTTCTTCTGTGCTCTCTGTAATTGATCTGCCATAAGATACAAGACTCATAATCTTTCAGAGAGATTAAGATAAATGTAAATCACTAAAATATTCCACTACAAAAATGAAATGTCAACTCTAGCTGTATCTGCTGAGGATTAGCTCTAGCTCAGAATAAACAAAATCTTATGGTCCTGATTAATTGATAGCACAGTGTTCCTTATTGAATGCAGGGCTTATATCTACTGGCAAGCATCCATCTCCCTAATATTCAAGTTTTTAAAAAGCCTGCAACTCTAATAACAGGTGCAATGCTAGTCCTACTGACGTAAGTAGGAACGTGTTATTGATTCCAATGGATTCAAGACTGCTTTTTAGGATGTCAATCCTGCTCCCTTGTTAAGTGCACTTGCAGCCCAATGAAATCAGTAGTCTAAGAAATTAACTGGATCCTGATTTACAACCATAGGATGCACCCCTTCTGGCTCTGTATACATAGAACAGCATGCAGAGCTACCCCATGGAATCTATGGTAGTATAATCCTCCCCTCCCAGGACATCTCCGCCCTTGGCCAGTGATGCACTGTTGGGCACAAGTGTGGCATCAGAGGTTAGCCAGGTGGGACATGGCCAAGGGCCATGTCTATTGGAGGGCCAACTTAGTCAGGCCAACCCCTGAACCTCCAACACCAGTGGCAGTCATTTAGCTTATTGAGCAAAAAACTATAGGGAGCCTAATTTCCTATGGTTCCCTAATTCCCTACTTTCCACCATAGGGTGGAAACCCATAGGGAGCCTAGAATAGGGCATTGCCCCAAGGCCCCCAACAGCCTTGCATCAGCACTGCCTGGGCACATGATAGCTATATATACTCAAAGGTAAAACCTTCCATACCTCTCCTACAAGCATGCAGCAGCTTGTTCTTCACCCCTGCATAGCTCTGCTTCTGTTTTCTTCCTAGCAGTAGCTTGTGCATCAGGATCCTAGGGAAGAAGCAGCTACTGGATGTTCTCAGGGAGTGCTGGTACCAGAAATAACGGCAGGGTAAGTAGATTCTTAGAGGCTAAGCTCTATTTTGCATGTTAAACCACCTAAAGCAGAATCACCTCTATATTTCACATTAATGCTCTGATCTTAAACATATTTGCTCAGCAGTCATACTAATTTCAGTGAGATTTACATCCAAGAATGTATGTTTAGGACTACAGCCTTAATTAAAATTCTAAATCAAGATTCTTTTTATGTCTTTATTTAATGGTGGTCTAAGTACTACTAAAATGCAAGTCTTTTCCCCCCCCCCCCTCTCTCTCTCCTTCTGAAGAGAAAACTTCCTGGTCTTTCTTGTAGAAGTAAGTTTCATATAGGTAGAACAGCTGCATGATAGAAATTCAAAAGGAAAACCTTTACCCTGCAAGGAGATGCAGTGATAGAAAGCTTTGCCTATTCACAGACTGGAACTAAAGATGAATATATGAAGTCGTTTACTGGGAATGGGGCGTAACCCAATTTAGTACATTTTGTTTGAGTTTCGAATTCCAGGCAGCAGCCACGACAAGCGT
This sequence comes from Plestiodon gilberti rubricaudatus, assembly GCA_026170595.1. Lineage (NCBI taxonomy): Eukaryota > Metazoa > Chordata > Lepidosauria > Squamata > Scincidae > Plestiodon > Plestiodon gilberti. The sequence continues at coordinate 49,375,254 of JANXHW010000002.1, forward strand.
GGGGGTTGGGCATTCTGCCCCATCATGAGCCTCTGCCAGCTACAGGGGATGAAAGTGGGATACAAGTTTTCTGGGTGTGTGTTTGACTACTCTTGCCTTCCCTATCTATCTTACTCTTAGTGCTGCTAGGGAAGGTGCAGAAAGCCACACCTTTGAGTGTATGGGCTGACTGTGATGCTGTGCATCCAGGGCTCCCCAGAGGGTTTTTGGGGCCTAGGGCAGGTGCAGTGTTGGGGAACCTATGCATTTGTGGACAAAGCTGGGGGGACCATATGTGAGAATTCTTGTCTGCAGCAGCTCCTCTTTGCCCTGGGAACAAGTGGATTTCCCCACTCATTTCCACGGCAAAGATGTTTAAGCAGAGTTTACCTCAGAGACAGATTACTAAAGCAAAAGTAGCAATAACAGTTTGTAAGCGAAGCATTTATTAAATGTATGTTACAAAGTTAGGAAGCAAAGAACAAAATGAGAAGAACAAAATCAGACATATTTTGTTTAGGTGTATGCAGGGGGAACTGGGAAAATATAAAATTGTCTCATTTTTCTCATCTGATGCTATGTCCCTTTCAGCTTGAAGCACCAAACCTGACTCATGTTTACATTCTCCTGCTCCTGCTTGCTTCCTTCATGATGTTTCCACACTCAGAATATGCCTTACCCCTACAAGCAATGTGCCATCTAGATCACCTGTTCCACTTCCAAAGTCCGTATTTCCCCATCCAAACTGACTTAGGGTCTGCCTCTTCTTTTCAACCCAAGCTTTCCCCCCCTCCTTTGCCTCTGCTGCCCTGGACTGATACATGTGCTTCATTTTTTCTTATGCAGGGATAAGGGGCTAGGAATAGGGTTGTGCTTCTCCCAAGTAACTCCTCCCAATTCCAATCCTTTCCTGCAGAGCTACTCTGTCTAGTAGCTCTGAGGCTTCCAGAGGCGGGCAGTCCAGTCCTGCCTAAGGATCCGCTGGGCAGCTGAGGCCACCCGCCAGATCCCGTGCTCCGCCGCAGGCAGTCTCCCACCCAGCGGAAAGTCTCCTCGGTGAAGGGGGCGCTTGTCCCCTTCCCCGAGTATAAAGCGTGCTGGGGCCGATCGGCCTCCTCAGAATTCCGCCAGCTATTTTGCTGGCGGAAGTTGGAGGAGGTCGTGTAACGGCTCAGCCACGCGGTGGGGGACAGGATTCGGCCGAAGCTGTCCCCCGCCCCCTCCCGGAGCGACTGGGCCTATGGCCACCTTCTGTTTGCTCCCGATCCGCCCCCCCGCCTGCTAGATCCTTACCTGGGTCCGGCGGTAGTCCTCCGGGCGCTCAAGCGGCGGAGCAGGGAAGGCCGGCCTTGCACCGGCCTTCCCTGCTCATGAGTTTTCGAAAAGGTGCCTTACGGCACTTTTACAACAGCTTCAAGTGGCAGAACGCTTGTTCCGCCGCCCGACACAGCTCTAGGATTGCGCTGTCAGTCTCAGAGGGTCTTTTGGTTGTGGCCTGCTGGCCTTCTACGCTACCCACTCACTCAGGATTCCTCCCTTAAGGCCCAGCTTCACACTGCACCTAAGCCCTTTCCTATAACAACTACCCCAGAAAATTACTCTCCAGTGTCGCCTTGCCTGGAAATCTTAGTTTATGCTGTCATAACAGAAACCTTTGGTTTCTATTCTCATTTTGATTTAGCTTCTTTGGTTCCTGGATTCTTCTTGTTAGCAGTGGTGTCTGAGGGTTGGCTGGCTTCCAACAGCCATGATAATGCAGTTTCGTTGCCTGCTTACTAGCCTTATCTGTATGGGAACCGGGATGGCCTTGGTTCTCCAATTATAACTTACACCTGCGAGGCCATCACGGGATCATTTCTGGAGGAAGGGGGAAGGAGTACTCAATTTCAAATTCTCCCCTTTCTGACCTATGATTGGCTACTGAGGGGAAGTTCTTCTCCCTCTCGCACAACACCAGAACCAGGGGACATGCACTAAAATTGAGTGGAGGGAGAGTTAGAACAGACAAAAGAAAATATTTCTTTACCCAGCGTGTAATTCATCTGTGGAACTCACTGCCACAGGATGTGGTGATGGCATCTGGCCTAGATGCCTTTAAAAGGGGTTTGGACAGATTCATGGAGGAAAAGACCATCACAGGTTACAAGCCATAAGCAACCTCCTGGTTTTAGAAGTGGGTTTTCTCTGTGCCAGGTGCAAAGGAGTGGTGACTGGACACAGGTATCTTGTTGTCTTGTGTGCTCCCTGAGGCATCTGGTGGGGCCACTGTGTGACACAGGAAGCTGGACTAGATGGGCTTTTGGCCTGATCCAGCAGGGCTCTTCTTATGTTCTTATGTACTGTATTAGGTCACTCCCTGACCCCTAAAAGTGTACTTAAACTATGCTGGAACCATTTTGTATCTCTCTCTCTCTCTCTCGTCTTCTACTTGTGAGCTGTCTGTGCGAACATTCCTGTGGCTCTGCTGGAATCCACCTGTAGGTTCATGTAACCCAGAATGGCTCTCAGCCTGTTCCAGGCTGAGGAAAGGCCTTGCAGCATCCCTGAAGGAGTGTTTGGTATTCTATTCTATCTTTGGTGAGTTCTATTAGAAAATGTACTTAGCTATAGGAGATAGCTCTTTGTTGTTTTCTGTATCCTGTTTCTTTGTGTGTGGAAGTTATGCCTTTTCTGTAGCAGCAATAGCTGCCTGTAATTTCAAACCTATCTATGCTTTGCATAGTCTGAACCAAAATAAATATCTCTATGTTTTAAACAAGGGTGTATTCTCTTGAACCGGACTGTCTAAATCCAAAGCCTTGAGCTGGCCACACACTACCCCCTTGGTTCGTTTATACTGTTCTGGGGTCACTGGCTACCCTTGGTCAGGGAGTCCAGTCTGACCCATACCCCTTTGCACTCTGTGGCCTTCAGTAGCGAGAAGCTGAAGGGTCAAGAAGTTTAATTTCTCGCTGGTGGCAGTCTACCATTAATTCTGTACTCTTTGGTTAAGAGTTGTATCCCCTTCCTTGGTCAGGAAGGAGAAAATTGAGTAGCTGAGGGGCTCATTCACGGGGGTGCTGGCCTTGGACTGTGCTGGACCTGGCCGGGGTGACTGCCTGACGCTATCTTTTATCTTCATCCCCCCCATAAATCCATTCACGACATATGCTCACTCACTGCTTGAATGATCTGGACAGATCATGATCTCATAGATCTGGACCTCTTTCTGTGATAATAGGCTGCCTGCTATTCTGCCACAGAATCTCTCCTTTAAAGCCCTTCTCTGTTCCTTCCCTCCTTACACTAAACTCCTTACAGCAAGCCACGGCTACTTGCAGAGAGAGAGAGAGAGAGAGAGAGAGAGAGAGAGAGAGAGAGAGAGAGAGAGAGAAACTGCCCCCTTTTACCCCAGCATGGCATCTTTTCCAGTGACTGTTGCTGGTGTTGCTTCTGTATTTGTTTTAGATTGTGAGCCCTTTGGGGATAGGGAACTATTTATTGATTTATTTTACTATGTAAACTGCTTTGTGAACTACCCTTGTTGAAAGGCAGTATATAGTATTCTTAACAATCATACTTGGCTGGGCCAGTTATCATAAGCCTGTCTGACCAATCTGTTCTCTCTTGCTGGCCAAAATAAAATTAAAAAACCCTTCCTGTGATTGGTTTAGGCACCCTTAAACCTGGGGTGCAGCGCTAGCTCATAAGCAGGCCCCTCCCTTCCAAGCCTCCCTAGGAGACAGTTGACAACCAGCTTAAATTGTAACCAAAAGAAGCACAAAATAATTGATTTAACCTGTTCCTTTCCAGGTTGTCTGCACATCCATGCTTTGAACAGTTAATTTATTCACACATTAGCATCTATTCTGTTTCACACATAACAATGAATGACGTTTATTCATTGTGGTTGGGGTTGGATCCCATTATGTCACAATTATTACATGCTGAGAATCTGTGGGCGCAATCCTATCCAACTTATGCCACCGGTGTAACCAGCGGTGCAGCTAGAACGGGAGGCCCCAGAATGGAAAAGGGATTCAAATCCCCTTTGAATCCCCTTTTGGAGGGAATTTGAATCCCCTTTCCACATTCTGGGGCCTCCTTGCTGCACCGCTGGTTATACCGGTGGCGTAAGTTGGATAGGATTGCGCACTGTGTCATCTTATTTCCCAATACCTCATTTACTCTTTTTTAAAAATGAAATCACAGGAATTCTGGTGAGACATGTGGCAGGGCTAGGGCAGGGGCCAACAGAAGCAAGGAGCCCCTTGCTTTGTGGGTGCCTGGAGCAAAATGCCCCACTGGTCCCCCTCTCTGGGCAGGTCCAGGTGACCTGGCAAAATGGTGCTGACCCAGCATACAAGGTTCCATGGGACAGGTCAATATGCTTTTCTACACATGCAAGATTGCAGGATTGAATCCAAGATATTTTACTGAAAACCTTTTTTTTCCTTACAACGGATTTGCAATTCCTTTTCAGTTGCCAAATCTGCTTAGCATTATTCCTTTGTTTTAAAGAATGTCCTCTTTTTTTAACATGAAAAAGAAGCCGAATTCTACTTTTCTGACTAGCTAAAATGTTGGCTTCATGACAACTAAAAATCTTCCAAAGTACAGATCACGACACACAGATATACGCTTAATCATTTGCTAAATGTGATTGGCACATTTTAAAAGCATGGAATCAATACACATAATTGGTATGCTTTTTTTTTCAGAACAGAATATTATGACTAATATTGCTTTAGAGGAAGACTGATTAAGGTTGCCATCTTGTGGCAAATATACCATTTTTGGAGGACAAGGCAGAGGTGAAGGAGAATCTCTCACTGCTGACAACATCAGCTCCTTCATGTTAGAGGTATATTACAGAGAGAGATATTATTTTTCCTCCTTAAAGTATCTTTGTATGCCTGCCCTGTGGACACAGAGGCTGCAGTGTAAGACTTGTGAACCAAGCAAATGTTCAGAGATGGAGAATATTTATTTTCTTAAAAGTTTTTTTTAATAGAAAATTATTTTTTAAGAAAGTTCATAAGAAAGTGTTGATGGTTTGGCTTGGTTTTGTGCTGTTTTCTATGGCTTTTATGATTATTTTATGCATAATTGTTATGTCCTTGGAGTTTTAGTTGTTCCTTGACCAGCAGTCATGGAAAGGTGGAATATTAAATACATACATACATACAACATGTGAAATTTACAATCTTAGAGACAATACAAAAATCCATACAAAATGAAATACGGTATTGGCTGATGGTTATTGGAAACCCCATGCTGGATTAGATGGACTTTGGAATGATCTAGGAAGACAATTTTTCTATTCTTAAACACTGTAATGCCTTTTTTGGTAGTCAAGGAAATAAAAACATAAATGAGTGTCAGCCCAATCCAACCTAAGTTGTCACCACCACCACCACCCCACTGATGCAGCCATGCCACCAGAGCGCACACTGCATCCTGGAGACCTCCTCAAGGTAAGGGAACATTTGTTCCCTTACCCTGGGGCAAGACTCTGCTCTGCTCCAATGGGTCTCCTCAGTTTTGCACCAGCTATTTTGCTGGTGCAAGTCTGTGTGGACCACGGGAGGTACAGTAGATAGAGGTCAGGCCAGGAAGGGGGATATTGGTGGAGCCGCTGCTACTGTTAACTTCCCCTTCCTGACCTAAACACCCCCACCCCGCCCCCGCCCACCCAGAAACTCCCCCATTCTGCCCACCCCCACCACCAACTCACTGGCGCTGGTGGATGGTGACCGCTCTGCTGGCCTGTGCATGCAGCCACCAGCCATTGTGGAACGTCACTTCTGCTGTCACACGTCTGCTGGCAGAAAGCGGGGATAGGATTGGGCTGTATGAAATGCATCTGTGATAATTTGCCCTTTTTGAGGATACATTGTGATTGGTATGTAATGTTCTTTTTATTTTGCTGACCAGTTTTCCTCAAGTACTATGTCCATTATAAGCATCACCTAACTCCAATAGCTCAGATGTAATTTTATCTGAACAGAGAAATGTATCTATACTATACATATAGTTGGAATTGTCTGAAACCTGATTTAGGCCTTTTTCTGCACAGTGGCCGAGACAATCTATAATAAAGGTTTATGATTCACTAAGCACTGCCTTCGGAGATGCATTCTTTCTTTCTGAGCCTCGCACGTAAACTGTTTCCTTAGCTAGGCACTGAAAATTGGATGTGAATGATACAGAGAGGAGGCGACAGCAACGGTGGAATCTGTTCATTAAGCAATATGTTTGCACAATGGGCAAGCATGCTGCCAGCAATCCAATGGAATTATTCAATTCCAAGACAGAGAACACTTTACATTGTATTGGCTTAATATCATAGTTGTACATCACACAGCAATAATATTTTAAGGAAGGATAAAGTGATGAGTTTGTGAAAGTACAGGGAGATCCAGGGATGATCATTACAATGCAAATACTAGTACTTAGTACAGTTTGATCTAGCTAAAAAACAGACAAACACACACCCACTGTGATATTAAAAGCCTTTATTGGTGTTTATTCAGAGATAGTGTGAGCCCTACCAGAGCAGATGGACCATATGGGCTTCAGTGAGGATACCTATATTGTTCTCTCTCTCTCCCAGCCCCCCCCCACTCCTCAATGTAGTTACACCACAAGCAGCCCAATCCTATCTAGCAGGATGTGGCGGCACACGTTAGGCGCCCGCCACATCCTGTTCAGGATTGGACCTGCCTGGCGCAGCCGGCAGCCTCCTCAGCCCCTTTACCCTGAGTAACATGCCAGCCGCCCTGATGGGTCTCCTCAAATGCATGCCAGCAATTCTGCTGGCGTACATTTGAGAGGCCCGTGTAAGGCCCAACAGGCCAGGGAAGGGGGATAGGATATGGCAGAGGAGGCCTCTGCTGATCCCTCCCCCTTCCCAGGCCCGATCTTCCAATCCCATGCCCCCAGAACGTCCCATTTCACCCGCACCCTGTCCCTCCACCACCCAGTGGGGACTTACCTCTTCACCGTGGGGCTGCTGTGGTCTGCGGCACCAGAGGAGTGGTGCAAGCCTCTCCACTGGCACTGCTTAATCTCTGGGTGCCACAAACGTGCCTTATGGCACGTTTGCGGCACCCTATACTGGTAAAGCGGTCACTTTGCCAGTATGGACCTACGACAGGATTGCGCCGTTGCTCTCTTTTAAATGAAAATGTTAAAAGATATATAACAATGTGGTAGGGAAACCCTTTGCTGGTAATGGGGTAATCTTGAGCAAGTCAGGTACCTGCTTGTGGCATCATTGAGACCTAGTGCTTTTGATAAGCAAACATTACATACTGTGAGCTTTAAAGGCAGGTGAGCTATGCATCTAAAATTATTTTGGTTGTAAGCATTTTAAGATTGAGTCTCTGCCACCTCAGGCATTTCTGTGTGCCCGCTTTATAGAAACGTTAGTCATCTTGTATTCATGTCATGTTCTGTAATTGCAATATAAATTTAGGCTGCAAACCTATACCCACTGACCTGCGAGTAAGTTCTATTGAACACAGTGAGATTTATTTCTGAGCAAACATGTATAGCATTGTGCTGCTGAGCTGCAATCCTAAAAACTCTTACTAGTAAGTAAGTCCCATTTAACTTAAAGGAACTTGTTTCCAATTGAACATGCTTAGGACAATAAAAGATGGCGACACTCAGTGTTCCTTTAAGCTGCGCAGCCAGCTGGCCACGACCCTGAGCCATGTTCTACACAGCACCGAACTCAGCAACTTCAAAGTTTGGCAATGACAAGTGATATCACCACCAAGTGTCCGGGGACGGCATCACAACTGCATCATAATGCTGTACAGGAGAAGGGGTCCACACATTGGCACGGACCCCTTAGATTTTGGAATATAGCTGGTACTATTATGCATCTGAAAATTCATATGATGAGGAAATAGCACCATTGGATGAAATCCGAGGGCTGAGAAGGATATAATTTTAAATGGGTAGCTTCAGAAGTGTGCAGGGTAAGTGAGGCATAGCTTTCTCCCAAAGTCCTGAACAAATGGGTCTTGCTACTGAAAATATCAATGTCATTGTACATTACTTTAAGTGCAGGAGTTCTGAAGCATGATAAGTGGCTCATGCTTCTGAATCAATGTGTGTATTTAAAATTGTATCCTAATGGCTGATATATTAAATGTTCTATGCCTTTAGAACAGTGCAAATTAACAGAATAAATGTTGAGTACTGTATTCACTGAAAGATTTAGATAAGTGAAAGCATGACGGCTAGTGAAGACTTCTGTGGTAGGCCTCCATTTAAACTACCCAGCAAGATTTGAGCGTTCAAGGGAACACAATTAAGGCATCATATTTTATCATGTTGTTGGCTCTAACCGGTAGAACCTTTTAATTGTTGACTTTGCAGAACAAATCAGTTTGTTCTAAATGAAATGCATTTGTTTGGAAATTGACTGTTTGGAAACATAATGCTATTGTATGATGGCGGACTTTCTTCCAGTGTGGCTCATGTCCTATACTGTCCCAAACGTTTAAAAATATGCCAGTGATAGGGTATTGCCAGATACCCTATCAAAAATACTCTCTGGAGCCACAAAGGAAAGGGAAGCATCTCTTTGGGAGAATTTCCTTTCTGCCCTGTGAAGTCAAATCTGCCTACAGAAATTTAAGATGTGGCTGGAGTGTGAGTGGAAACCTATGTCAATGATAATTTAAACACCAAATACTGATTAGCACAGGGGGGCTAAAGGAGGCCCATTCCAATTCTTAACACACTCAGTAGGGCAGCTAATCGAGACGTGGAAAAAATACTGATTGTCTCACAAAACAAGAGTAATTTCCCTGGAGCTATTAAGGCTGCAGTCTGAGGCACCTTTGGTAGGAAGTAAGCCTTTTTTGATTCAGTAGGTCTTTCTTCTGGGTAACCATGCTTAAGTCTATAAATGTCCAGAAGTCCCTTACACCACATAGACATCCTTTGATTCTAAGGAAATCAATTCATGTCATCTCCTAAAAAGCAATGCAATTATCACAGAGTAAGGAAAAAATACGAGCTGCAGTTACAGAGCTCCTCCTTCTCAGTCCTTTATGCACTAAATATACTGAGTCTTACTTACCCTCTTGATCAATGAACATAAGCATTTGCAACCTTCAAATTTAAAGCATATCGCAAAGTCGGCCCAGATTTTTACAATTTTTTACATACGGAGTGTCCCAACTCATTCACATGGAGAACACGAAGTGCAGCCTGGTGCATCAATGGCGACAACCACAATTCTTAGCCTTGTCTGACTGTGCAACAGGTGTTTATGCACTGGCTGCTGCCTTCCTTTAAAACATGTTTTGCTGATGTTTGCCCTAATGAGTTCTCAGCCATGGCCCTCTTCTAACTTGAATCTGAAGAACAGCAGGCCTTTAATGGACTCTGGGGACTGGTACACTGGTCTTATCATGCACTAACATCTCCCCAGCTGAGTAGCATAAATAAATAAAAATAGAACATCCAGACAGTTTCCATTTTCTCTGTGCATATGAAGTAAGAAGTGTTCTTATCAAAAGCTGAAATGCAGGGTTCATTCTACCCTCCCGATTTCTAATTACAAAACCGGCTACCGTTTTTCAACCAATGACTCCATATGATGCTAGAGCCTGAGCAAGGCCTAATTTTTCTATTTTTCCACTCATGTTCTCAGCTCTCTGGGTCGGCTCCATGTCAGATTGATGACTTGGCTCACATACAAACAGATTTAAACCAGCACCTAAATTAATCGACAAGTCATTTTCTACTGTCAGGCATCTTTAACTTGGAAACAAGCACAGAAGCCAATGGTTTTGCTTTGATGGACATTTCTGAGCCTGCTGTTGATACTGACAACCTGAAATCCCACATGTAAACCAGATTTGATTCTGCTTTAATATCTATTTAGCAATTTATCATGCTGTGTTCCCTTATGGCTGGTGTAACAAATTAAGTTCCATGTCATGTAAATCAATTCCCAAAAAATCCAGCAGAAAAATCCAGCTATGAGAGACACGTTTAAGATGTGTCTCTCCTAAATTAACACTGTCAGGATTGTCACGCTTAAATGTTATGCAGTACACTGCACATACAAGAAGTTGCTGCATGAGCTGGGGAATCTACCTCCCCTCCACTTTCCCCACCGTCAGCAACTTGGGCTGCACGCACCATTTCAGCACTATTAACGTGTTCCAGAAATGTGTGAACGTTCTGCTGACAGACCCCTGTGCTTTCAGAATCACCCACTAACCCTGCCTTATTTCACTATTATACGCTTATCAGCACTGATTGGCTGTTCGGTAAGGAAAGGGAAGAGGATTCAACATGAAAAATAAACAAGACATTCTCTGTAGGGTCCACAGTTCTCATCTCTCTTCTTGTTACCAGCTTCTGTTTTATCTAGATCTGGCATATCTAGTCAAGATCCCTACAAAATTAGTTTACAGTATATATCTGTACTAGTATGAAACTTGTATACTTTCAAGGAGTATACAAGTATACAATAAATAGGATTTCAGTGTTGTTGGATTTCCTCTTGCAACTGATTCTGCTGTTTTGTTTTAAATTCTCTATCCCTAAGTGCACATATATATTACACACACCTACCTACTTACAGCGCAATCCTGTGCAAATCGAGACCAGCAGAGCGACCACTCCATCTGTCTAGGGTATCACAAACATGCCATAAAACACATTTGTGGCACCCTGGGAGTACGTGGTGCTGAGGCCGTCGCCACGCTCCCCATGCCAAAGATAACACTGTGCCCACCCGGGAAGGTGAGTTCCCTGCCAGGCGACGGAAGGGCACAGAGAGGGCAGAATGGGATATTCCCTGAGGGATGGGGGTGGGATAGGTTGCCGGGCCTGGGAGGGGAAGGGATCGGCGGTGGCCTCCTCCACTGAATCCTTTCCACCTTACCAGGCCTGGCCGCCATTACATGGCCAGTTCAATTGGGCATCAGCAAAATAGCTGGCGCATCATTCGAATAGACCCATCGGGGTGGCTGGGGTTCTACTCAGGGTAAGGGGACAAACGTCCTATTCCCCCGAGGAGAGTTCCAGCCATGCCAGCACTGGGTCCAATCCACGCTGCAGCCTAGCTAGACAGAATTGGGCTGTTAGTATTTCACTTCACGCATCTCATGAAGTAGACTGTAGTCCATGAAAGCTTATGCTACAATAAATATTTTAGTCTTTAAGGGTCAAGCTACATGTGACCCTAAACACACAAGTTTACCTTCTGTTTTTTTTCTCCCCATTAAATAGCGCATAGAGTACATATGTGATGAGACACAGTAGAATCAGTGGGAGGGTAGGGGGATAAGTACTTTTCCCCTGCTGCAGTTCTGATGCTGATTGCATCTCTCCTGCGTGCTAGTTTTAATGGGGATAAAAGCTTCCATTGGATTTAAATTGAAGATTATTTTCCCCACTAAAACAGTGCAGGGGACACAATCAGAAACATACCAAGGGCAAAGTACTACAGTCCCCCTACCCACCTGCTGTAGTTCCATTTTATTTCATCACCCCTTCTCTCCGTAAAATTAACAAAACTGAATGGTAAACTTACATGTTTAGGATTGCATGTAGTTTGACCCTAAAGTGCCACAAGACTCTTTGTTGCTTTTGCTCCTTCGGACTGCTCATCCAGAAGCTATTACAAAAAATAGGGTTGTGATGGCACATCAACAGAGATCAAATTGGAAAGAATGTGTGGCATGGCAGGATGACCCTGTATCACATTTCTGTTTGGGTCACTGCACCTAGACATGACTCTGAGAGTACAATCCTGATGATCGTACCAGCAACGGAACGAGCATTCTGTCGCCAGAAGCAGTCACAAACGTGACGGAAAGCACATTTGCGACTACTCAGGAACAAAGGAGGCTGGCCTCCCTCATGCATCCACCAGACGAGGTGAGTCGGGATCCGGCGGGCGCGGGGGCAGTTCGGCAGGCGAGGAAGGGGGGCCATTGCCCTAGCCGGCCCAGGAGGGGGCGAGGGATGGCCTCGGCCATATCCCTGTCTCGCCGGGCCGGCTAGGCCATTACACGGCCTCCTCTACTTCTGGCGGAAATCCGAGGAGGCCGATCGGGCTGGCCTAGATTTACACCCGGGGACGAGTGTCCCCTTCCCTGAGTAGACCTCCAGCTTGGTGGCAGAATGGCCACCGGGGCTCAGGATCTGGCGGGCAACCCTGGGCCGCCAGCCAGATCCTTGCGCTGTGAATCACTTATCCCTCAGGGCTTATGTCTGGTAGCAGTCAAACTTGTTCCTACTTTATCAATGAAAAACACAATTTAATGTACATGAAAACCACTTCTTGAAATCTGTCTGACATCATTCCCTAAGAGGTTTGGTTCTGTTCTGATTTATTAGAAGAGTGACACCTGTTACCTCATTAGTATAACATCCTGCAGCTCTTGTCTCCTTTCCAAAACACTATTCAAGCATTAACATTACCAAAAAACAACAATGTGGTCACATAGAACAGAATGTTCGCAGTCATCTAAGGAACTAGCTTGGATCACCAAATGACTGCTTACTTATTCTGGTGTTCATTTTTTCAACCTAAGCTGTTTTTATTACGTGCTCTTTCTCTTACCTGTACCAAAGATAAATGTAAATGGAATACAAGACATTAAGTGCACAGAAGACATGTACCTGACTTAAGCTCAAAATGAAATATCAGTTACTAAGCTGTTATTGATGTAATGGAAAGAAGAAAAAGCAATCATCTCAAATTACTTCCAATGGCTATATATTCTTAAGGCTCACATGAATGTGACTGAAAAATGCCATGAAATGAAAACAACCAATCTCTTTTCTGACAAAATTTGTTTCATATGCCATGTTTTTTTTTTCTCAGCAAATGTTATCACCTCCTAACAGTAGAGACTTTACAGCTGGAATGCTGGCAGACCCTGAGATACTAGGGGCAGAATTGCTACAATGGCTTAAGAAAGAAGATAATTTTGTACTGCACATGCTAACTTCTCTTATAGCCCAATCCTATTCAGGATTGGGCTGTTATGCCATTTATGACAGCCATTTATGACAGCGGAACAGAGTTCCACTGTTGTAAAATGGCTGCCGATGGAGTGCATAGCACTCCACTGGCAGCCATTTTGGGTAGGCTTACCAGATCTCCAACTGGGACAGAGTGCTGGACCTTTAGGAGAAGGAATGTGGGCAGGTGCGTGTAGCTTGTTAAACCTTAGAGCACAATCCTAGGCATGTCTACTCATAAGCAAGCCCCACTGAACACAATGGGGCTTGCTTCTGAGTAGACATGCCTAGGATTGTGCTCTAAGGTTTAACAAGCTACACCTGCCCACATTCCTTCTCCTAAAGGTAAGAAGGAGATCTGGTCTGTCCCGGTTGGAGATCTGGTAAACCTAATTTTGGGAGTGCAGCCACAAGAGGAATGGGGCCCCCTAAATGGTCAGATTTATATTTAACTCTGCACCCACTAAGAAGGGATTTTTAGAAATCCCACCCTTAAGGGGGCAAAAAGGGGTGCAATGTGTTTTCAGGGATTCCTCGATATCTCTCAGGCCCGATGAGATAGCCACGTGGTTTCGGCTTACAAAAGTCACCCATCCAAATGCTGAAAAACATATTTCAGGATTTTGCCCTAATTGACCCGGAAAGGGAAGAATCTAGATTCGGGGGTCAGTTATAGAACCCTTCATATCTCTCTGTTTGTGGAGCTAAAACATTCCTTTTTTGGCAGGCGGGTGTCTTTGGATAATCTTTAGAAACAGTTTTCACGGTTTTTTGAAATGTCACCCCTAAAGAGGTAAAAAGGGGGTAAAAGAAAAAAAGGGGTGACACCACCACCCAGCCCCAAACATGAAATTCGGGGAGTATGTTCCTTCCATGACGTAAGCACCCGCTAAGAAGGGATTTTTAGACATCTTACTTATCCCTCTATAGGCCACCAATGGATCTCCCACATGTACGCCAGCTCTTTTGCTGGCTTAAGTCCGAGGAGAGTCAGGGGGTGGGACCGGGCTGGGAAGGGGGCATAGGGTCTTGGTGTGTGCTGCTGCCTTCAAGATCCTCTCCCTCCTGCCCACAAACTGCTCCCCCCAAGCAGAAGTGTTGGGCGCCCTCCCGGCGCCTGGCGCGTGAGGGCAGGGCCTGTGTCACGTCACATCACGTCGACGTGCCCCCCGCCCGTTTTCCGCTCATTTTGGAGCGTAACGGGCTCCAGGGAGGGCGGGAGGGCCGACACTACGTCAGTGACTGCCCCGCCCGCCCGAGCACCTGGTTCAAGTGAACCACGTGCTCCACCGTGGTTACATCTCTGCCCCCAAGCCCCACCCTGATCCTCCCCTTGGCCGCCCCCTGCCACTGTAACTTCTCCAGTGGGCATCTGGGATCCACTAGTAGGCACATATAACCTTCAGTCATTTATGCCAGCAGCTTTGTAGAACACAATGGTGGTGCACCTTTTGCGCTGCTGTAACAGGAGGTATGGCAGTGGATCACGAGATCCATTGCCATAGACCCTGCATTGAATTGGGCTGCCTGAATCATTGAGCTGGCAGGGACTCAATGAATCTCCTAGTCCAACCTTCTGATCTGCAGATCTGATCTGCAGGACGACATACATTCCCAGCACATGCTTACCCAATCTTTTCTTGAAATCGTTCCTGGAAAGGAGAACCCATAGCCTTCCAAGCACAAGCAGCTTTGTCAGACTACGTACACACCATCTCTTTATAACCCTATTGTAATGAGTTTTCTGTACTGACTGTAGACCGGTACACCAATTCATTGTAGGTCCTGCTGTCTCCTGCATTGTTCACCTCCCGCTAGGGGCAGGCAACAAACAACAACTCTCCCTATGTTTTGGACTGCTGGTCAGCAGCAGTGGTCATGAATTGCTCAGTAATGGGAACGATACGATGACTGAGAAATTCAGATCTCTTAAGTCCCATGTTGACACTCTGTACAATGGATGTCCTTATCTCTGTGTCTAGCTTGTTTCTGTCTGTATGTCTGAGTATTTGCTATCAAGTATGCCTTGCTTCCTTGCTTAACAAAACAAGCAAGCAAAAAAAAAAAAACCACCACCACACAGAAGGGCCTTTGCTGTTTTATCTGCTCTCACACATACACAACCATCAACTAAGACACAAAGGAAGTGACAAGCCCTGGCTTCTGCTCTCTGGTCAAGTGTGTTAGGACAATTCCCTTTACATATGATGGATGTTAAACAATTACTAATCTTAAATTGCAGCAGCCCAGCTGGAGAGAGAAGTGGAGGCTGCTCAAGAGAAGATAAATGAATATGACAATTTATTAAAGATACATGGTTAGTGCTTGATGCTGCTGTGCTCTCTTAGTGAGAAGCAACAGCTTAGCGTGACTTTGAAAAGGGAAGACAAACAATAGCACACCAAAGTGCAGTGGGGAGGGGGAGCAACAACATACGGAGCATTTCAGTTGGAAATGAGTGGTGCTGGCAATGCTTTGGGAATGAAGCAACACACAGAAAGGGCGCTTCAGTTAAGGAAGGCGACTCTTGATTTTGCTATGTTTTTGAATCATTGGGGTTTGCAGAGAAAACAAGGACAAAAGTTCCACAAACGACACAGGCAAAACTTAGAACTATCTCAGTTCATTGAATGCCTCACTCTGCTCTCACACAGAGAGACACTGAGGCACATCTGTGGAGGACAAGGAGGCTTCTGCTCTTACAGGATAAGGTCCTGCATCTGTCTCATGGCAGTAAATGTTTTATTGGTTTGTTTTCTGAAAACCTGTACCCTACCTTTGGAGAACGCATGTGTTCTGCCCACGAACGGCAGAATAGGGCTTGAAAAGCAAACCCAAGAGAGCAACGAGGCAGGGCCCTTAACCAATTCCAGGAAGGGAAATGAGGCAAGTGAGCTGAGATTGCTTTCTGGAGGAAGGGTTCCAACAGGTGCTGGAGCGGTGGTTTGCAGAAGAAAGGTGGCTCAGTAGGGGCTTGAGCAGCAACTTGCAGTAGCACTTGGAGGAAAGGTACAGAAAAGGGGGAAAGAGAGGAGAGAGAACAGTCTGGTACATTATCCTGAGTGCCAACTGCGACAGTGACAGTGACAGTGGAGGGAATGGAGGTGGATGCAGCTCCAGTGGTTAACTGAACAATTCATGAGCAACAGGCAACAGCCGGCAAGTGAACAGCAAAGTTCTGTAACTGGCTGCTTAAATCCCCCCCCCAGCCCAGCCCAGCCCCCCTGCTGCGCCCAATTGGGGGTTAGTGGAGATGTCCTGGGAGGCCTGGGGAGCCCAGGCAAATTGGCGACCTCTCGCGATAGCTGGGGATCGGCAGAATTCACCAAGGACTTTTCCTTTGTTTCTTATGGCCCATCCCCAGTTTGAGATGGATGCCTCCCTTGTTCTGCACCCTGCAGAGGATGCAGCAGAGGGTTTCTTGATTACTCAGGAGGCCAGTGCTCTAAATATTATGCACCTCTTGGTTGAGTTTGCACCTTGTGTTGTCTGACATGTTTTTTATGTACACAAGATGGCTTATAATACCAATAAAGACATTTTCAATACAAAATACGGCAGCAATTAAAACAAGATCATAAGGAAGAACAACAAAAATCAATTTCAGAACAAGTCTAAGCAAAGAAAGCCAAAGAGGGAATCATTACCTATTATGGAGGCAAATCTTTTCCAAGATATGCAAAAAAATCTGGCAGGTGGGAGTGAAGGCAATGTTGGGTTTTCATGCAAGATTGGTTTGGTTTTCATGCAAGATTACTACAAGTGTAGCTCTCCTCTAGGCGCTAAAATAAAAGCAATGGCCACAATCCTAAGCAACTTGCCAGATAGTGCAGGGAGAATGCTATTAAAAAACAGAAACAAACTAAAACCCCTTCAGGGCACACGGAATTAGTCACACAATACTCTGGTTTGATGACTATGTTTTAAAAGGACCACCGAGCATTCAGGCTTTCAAGTGGTTTCGCATGCAGCTAGATTCTCTGAACCACTCACCAGGCAGAATGGGAGCTGAAAAGCACCACCGAAAAGGTAGGCTCCAGGCATCATTTTGAAAGAGTGCCTCAGTATATTAACAATTGAAAAATATGATTAAAATATCAGAGAGAGGGGAAGAAAAGAATTTATGGAAATCATCTTGTCTATTTAGTTCAGGTAACCTAGCACTGTATTCCTAAATTCTATTGTGGTTTCTCTCTGGAACACATATTCAGTAACTACCACTATATTTCAAAGAAAAGTATTCCAAGCACAGCCGCCCAATTAAACAAATTGCCTATTAGGTATGCTGATGTCAAGGAATGGAGGCCAGATTCTGTAAAGGCATGTCATGCAGGAAAATCTGTTAGCAGAACAATTGTCTCTGAGCATCTCCTCCCCTCGCCTATGTTGTCTTTTCTTTAGACCTGCAGTGGTTATGAGCTTGAGACATCTGAATTGATGAACAATCTGGCTCATGGAAAGGGGCTAGCAGAGATGTTGGAATAATACAAGACTGAGGATGGGGGAGAAAGGGAGAGCAGAGTTCACTGGAAGATGCATGAACCAAGTGCATGTACATGCACACACTTACATGCTGCAAACATGGGAATCGTGCTTGCTTGCAGATTTGTCTGCTTATACCTCTTCTGCTGATTCAGTACACATAGTAGAGCCCCAGTCGCTCCAATGGGTCTACTCGAACGCGCGCCAGCTATTTTGCTGGTGCACATTTGAACCGGTCGTGTGACGCCGGTCTGGCCCGGGAAGGGGGATAGGATTCAGCGGAGTGCACGGACAACGATCCCTCCCCCTTCCTGGATCCGGCGGGCCAATCTGCCCCCTGGAACACCCCCTCCCCACCCTCCCCCACTGCGCCGTGGGGACTTACCTCTCTGTTGCGGCGCTCCAACACTCTGTGGCACCAGCAGAGAGGCACAGGCCTCTCCACCAGCTTACTCATCAGGTGCCACCAACGTGCTTTACGGCACACTTGTGACACCTTAGACCAGCAGAGCAATCACTCCACCAGTCTAAAATAGACAGGATTGCACTGTTAACCTCTTTTCCTTTGAGCAGCAACCATCCCATGCCATATCACAGGCTGTTTTTGAAACCCACTTCAGTTTCAATAGTTTGCCATATGACATGGGGTGGTGAGGCTGCTATTTGAGAAACATATGCCTCAAACTCCTAGATGCCTTTAAAAGGGTATTGGACAGATTTATGGAGGAAAAGTCCATCTCAGGTTACAAGCCATGATGGGGTTACGCAAACTCCTGGTTTTAGTAATAGGCTATCTCTTAATGCCAAATGCAAGGGAGTGGCAATAGGATACAGGTATCTTGTCTTGTGTGCTCCCTGAGGCATCTGGTGGAGCCACTGTGAGATATAGGAAGCTGGATTAGATGGGCCTTTGGCTTGATCCAGCAGGGCTCTTCTTATGTTCTTATGGGAAGCAAGACTATCCGGACAGCCCCTTGGATCTTGGCCCTAGTAATTGAAGAATTGGCATCCCTGTATATATACACCTGCCAATGGAGGATAACACTGCATGCATCTGACAAGGTGGGCTCTACACCACAAAAGCTTATGCTACAATAAAGTGCCACAAAAATCAGTGCTGTTTATGTAGTCCAAGGATGCATGCCAGCAGCCCAAGGCAGTCTGCCAGAATGAACAACCACTAGGAGCTCAATATTTTGTTTTGCTTGGGAAAAATACAGGGCACATCACCCACACTACTTGTACTGGACAAAATATGGGAAACTGCTGTAAGGGAAAAGTGTAACATCCAATGATGACTTCATCTCCCTCTCAAAGTGGACAAATTTGCCCCAGCACAACTGGCATAACAGAAGTTAGCTTCTGATTCTCTGATCCTCTGAGTTGAGTCAGTTTTTCCACCAACATTAGAGGCTTCTGCAGCCTTCCCAACCCACTTCCGGGTTGCGTGGAGGCTCTTCACCCCTCCCATCCTTGTCCCAGGGTGCATTCTGGGACAAGGCTGGGAGGGGGGGAAGCCTCAGCGCAACCCAGAAGTGGGTTGGGAAGGCTGCAGAAGCCCTGTGGAGTCTTGAAAACACAGTGGTTTGAGGTAAAAATGGCGATTTTGGCACTTTCCCCCCCTTTTTTACAGGGTTTTTTTATGTAGACCTCGCGGATCCGGGACCCGCGATAAGTCAAATCCATGGATCCCGGATCCGTGAATAAGAAGGGTCCACCGTACTATATATACTGTATAAAAGCTTTATTTTGGTTTCAAAAGAATGTAACATTTGTTACATTAGCTTACTAATTTGCCCCTATCCAATCATACTCACACAGGCATACCAGTAAAGTGGCCACCTCCCATGTAGCAGTCTTTGAGGCTGAGTTCTGATGTGTGCACATTTGCCTGCATTGTGAGTCCATGATCTTCACCATGCATGCTGCTCTACTGTAGTCCCTATTAAACCGTCTTCTCTGGCTCTTTGCTTCTCCGGGACCTCCTCCCTTTAGCCAATGCCACCTTGTGTTTGTTGTTTTTTGTTTTTGCTTACATAGCCTCCTGTTGTTTTGCAGTTAGCTCTTAACACATGTCCTGCTCTTCCAACTGTGCCTGGGTTTTGTAGCTGTTTACTTGCTCTATACTCAGCTTATCACTACCGAAGATCTACTTGGAAATGGGGGGGGGGGGGAGAGACACAGTCTGCAGTCTCTCTTTGCTCATAGTCAGGTGATCTGCTAACCTCAGCCATGTCAGAACCCTAGCCTGTCTTCTGCCATCTTCTCCTGCTCTCTCACACAAAAGCACCCTGCTACATTCATCTAACAGCTATTCCAAAAAGTAAAACCTATAATTATTTCTGACATTGATGCACCCCGCTTCTAACTCTGTCACCTCGATTCAACTTCCTAGATTTACCTACACATCAGCACTTTCATTCCAGTCTCTCCTGTCGCAGATGACACCTGACGTCACTCCTGGTTAGCACCAGTGCACCTACCCAGCCACGTCACCAGTCACTGGTCTGCTAACACTACATGGAAGTGGGCTTACTCACACAGTGTCCATTTATATGTGATGCAGCACACGTGAAACACTGACATTGGCAAGTATTCATGGTTGCAGTCATCTGTGCCTTGGCCTTAAAATGTTAACATTACTCCCTCTCTCATGGCGCTATGTGTTAAGAAATGCAGAACACAACAAATTAACAGCATCTGCCACAACACCTTAGGGAGAAATCCTGTGCAAGGATCCGGCAGGCGGCCCAGGGCCGGATCCTATCCCTGCCCCGGGCCGCACTGCTGCGGCCTGGAGGTCTACTCAGGGAAACTTCCCCGGGTGTAAACCGGGGCAGGCCCAATCGGCCTCCTCGGATTTCCGCCAACTAAATAGCTGGCGGAAGTAGGAGGCCATGTAATGGCCGAGTCAACCCGGCGGGGACAGGGATATGGCGGATGTCATCCCCACCCCCTTCCGGGCAAGTTCGACCAATGGCCCCTCTCCCTCGCCATGCATGGACGTCCTGGCGTTGGAGTGAGGGCTGCCGGCCTTGCGCCGGCCTCCCTTACCCACGAGCTGTCGCAAACATGCTTTACTGCACGTTTGCGACAGCTTCCGGCTCTGGAGCCGGAACTGTAGATAGGATCTGGCTGTTCGTCCTCGTCCCTACTGTAACTAAGCTTAAGCACATGTAACTGAAACAATCGCATATGCTTCTGTTCACACCGCTTTCATCCCCTTCTCCCTCCCCGTTGTCTCCCTTGTGTTCATATCTAGACTGCAAGACCCTCAGGGGAGGGATGTGTTTTTTCACTCTGTGTAAAATACATGGATGGTGTTAAATTAATAATAAACCATAACAACATCAAAGCTCCTGCTGATTAACTAACAGACTCCCTCCTGAATCTTAAAAGAGTATAAAAGTAACTACTGGCTAACACTACTGGCCCAAACGCCGGTTTCTGAAGGAAACAGCGTGAAAAGGGCCCATTAAGCACAATCATTCCAGTGAGAAGGCCAAAGACCTACAGGGAATGGAAACCTTCACTCCTGACACTTACAAAAAACAGACAGAGCCAGAATAGGCAACACTGAAAATGAGAAGGAGATGCTACCTTTGACCCATCTCCTGTAGGATGCTAACTGTTTTTTCCTTTGGCAGACGCTCCTTACTCCATCCAAGGTTAGTCTAGATTAGAAGCACAACATTATAGCAATAGTCTTGAGGTTGAAAATGCGTGAATAACAGTAAAAATAATCACAGGAAAGATATTTTACGCGTCAGCCCAGTGAATTCTAAATAGGAAGACTTATAGATGGTGACCCAGCTGTTTTATTCGTAATACAACACGCCCCCTCCCCAACAAACCCCTTTATTTTACTCAAATAAAAAACAGTGTCATATCCATTGCTGGATTTGCTCTCTCATGCTAGAGTTATATAGCATGCAGCAAAGAAAAAGAAAGGCAACAGTTTCACAGCGCAATCCCAACCAACTTTCCAGCGCCGGTGCAGCCGCAATGCAGCCCCGAGGTAAGGGAACAAATGTTCCCCCACCATGATGAGGCCTCCATGACTGCCCCTGCACTGCAAAATGCAGTGCGCGCCCTGTTGGCACAGCTACACCAGTTGGTTAGGATTGCGCTGTAAATCTCATGTACCAAATGGTGTAAAATAATTCTCATAGCATGAGTACTGGCTAATAGATCCTTAAGGGCACTCAATTTCGTATAGCCGTAACTCACATGGTAATTGTACCTGAAATGGTTGAGAGCATCCTTTTGTCTTGAAAACTAGATATTGTTTTTGGAGTGCTGTGAAAATGTGGCATCTCAGCCACAAAAATACTTTCTGAAGACATTTGAACTGTGGACATGGGTTGAATAACCACTAAATATGTCTGGTAATAAAACAACCCTACAACCTGGAAAGGCTTGGAGTGGAGTGGGTAGAAAAGAAAAGAATGAGAATTCAAAGAGGCTTGAACTTGTATTGCCCCTGCAAAGAAAAGTACCGTGCTAGAAGGGAGGGAATGAAATAGGATTTGTAGATGCAAGATGTAATGGAGGGTGTAAGCCAAATCATGGTCAAAACATGAAAGAATTAACAAGCAGTTTTTTTAAATAACGGGCTGCAGTATAAAGGCCCGCTGCACACTGCA
This sequence comes from Plestiodon gilberti rubricaudatus, assembly GCA_026170595.1. Lineage (NCBI taxonomy): Eukaryota > Metazoa > Chordata > Lepidosauria > Squamata > Scincidae > Plestiodon > Plestiodon gilberti. The sequence goes on from JANXHW010000002.1 coordinate 49,397,354, forward strand.
GCATTTTGCAGCTTGGGGATGCCTCATGAACAGAATGTCTCACTTCAATTCTTTGGCAGAGTCTTACTCTTTTATCTAGGCTGTAGCATAATTTCTCGGGAAGGGGAAAAATATCAGGAAGTTAATATGTCTTTCACTTCAGTGAGAAGCTGGTCAAAGACCATGAAATGCAGCAATTGCAGCTCACATTTCATTTAAACCATTTCTATTCTTTTCAGTATTCCTAAGAATTGCACTTCAAAAGAGCTAGTATGAAGTATATGTTTTCTTAAAGTATGTTACTTCTTCATTAAGTCATTATTAGGATCACTGGGCCAGATCCTCATTTATTTTTAAATAAATGTAGATCCATTGACTTCTCCTGGATTTTCTCTTTAGTTTATTTGCACAGTTGGCAGGGTCTCCAATTCGCATATGTTAGGGTCAAGAGAGGGGCCACCAGCGACTGCCCGTTGATCCAGGGCAGAAGCTCCTAGTGGTTAGCATGTTCACTCCCTTCCTGCTCCCTTCTATTTGGACTATTTGGACACGCAGCTTACTGGGGAAAAGCCTTGATAGACTGAATCTGTGGCCACCAACCCAGGAGATCGGGCAAGCCAGAGGGGTTCCCTGGGCAGAACCCCCCTCCTAGAACAATACTGAATATCAGGAGTCTTTCAAAATCACTCTCACAGTAGCACCTGCAGAGCAAGGAGACATGACAATTCACTGTACTTCCCGTACCAGGGACCAGGCAGTTAAACTGTAACAAAACCAAATGAACAAGAAAAAAAAAGAGTAAGGAGAATTGAATTTGGCTAAAAAAAGGGTTACTACAATCATTCGAACTGTCAGCAGATGGCACTGAGGTGCTGCAGAATATCACACATGCGTCTTAACTCAGGGCTGCTGCCCATGAATTTCAATTTATGCTTTATAATGCTATTGCACGGCTTAAAGGAGACAACCCCCCAAACAAGATAAAATGATAACTATTTTCTACCTACACAATTCATTATCTGATCTTAGTGTGGTGATGGAACCACCAACTCCTTACACTTGCAGTTGCAGCAAGTGGCCGGTGGGCTCTCCTGTTGAGGGCCAACGGAAGGAGAAAGAAAGAGAGAGCTTCTGGCTAGGAAACTGTTTTTCCTCCTCAGCTGGAATAACGTCCTCTGTCTCTCTGATTGGAGGAGTGCCAGCTGAGGGCCCAATCCTATCCAATTTTCTGGCTGAGGGCCCAATCCTATCCAATTTTCCAGCACTGATGCAGCCATGCTAACAGGGTGTGCACTATATCCTGTGGTGGGGATGCAGTCAGAGGCCTCCAGGTAAGTGAATGCTTGTTCCCTTACCTTGGGGCTGCAATGCGGCTGCATCGGCACTGGAAAGTTGGATAGGATTGAGCCCTGAACCAGTTTTGCTGGTCTTAGCTGCTTTCTGTAATTTGCATCTCCCCCCCCCCCAAAAAAAAATAATAATAATCTGGCAGCTTCCCATAAACTTTAACAGAAATGCTGCTGAAGGAGGGGTTACAATGCCCAAAACCATGAGGATCACACAGAATTACACATAAAATATAGTGATTTTATGACAGCATATAAAAATTGTTATGGCCAAATAGGAACATGGCCTAAACATATGTGTCACTTGTGCCTAGGTGCTTGATAATCCTTTAAGAGCAACTACAGGCTGTTCATCTGAGTGCGTATTTGGTTGCATGAATTGGTCTTGTTTTGGAGAGAGCTTGGGACTTGGTTTAGCTAGCATAAGACCCCCATGTCCTATACAGTAGTTCCTATACTAGATGCATTAATTAAACTGTCAGCATTATTATAATTAATTGACATAGCGCCATCTGTACACATGGCACTTTAAAAAGTATGTGAGCAAAAGACAGGTCCTACCTTGAGGAGACAACCGAGGGAGGGAAGGGAGAAGCAGGAAGGGAGAAGCAGAGATGAAGGGGGAAATAGAAGAAACAAGGATTACAGAAGATGAAGGTGAGCAGCAATTGCAGTGGTAATGTAATAAAGTTTGATTAGTTGGTGGTGATGCCCAAAGAGTTAAGCCCAAGGTTTTGGGTAAGAAGTTAGTTCTGAGCTGGGGTGTGATAGACAACAACAAAGAAGTGAAGCCACATAGATTGTCTGGGGAGGAGTTTCAGGTATTCAGGGCAGCAGAAGAAAATGGCTGGAGTCATTGAAATAGTTGCTTTCTTCCTAAGATTCCTGGGATATAAACACATGTAGTAGAGCCTTGAACCTCTTTTTGGCTATGGCAAAACTGCAGAGTTGGGCTGTGAAGATTTCATTTACAGGCAGCGTACACTATTGAGTGATCTTGTTTTCCTTTGATTACCAGTTGCCTTTCCTGAGAGCTGGATTGCTAGAGCACCTGACTCAAAACAAATTCCAAAAGCTTTAATCTTATGACATTGCTGTGCAAGATGTTTCCCTACTGAAGGGCATATTTTTAAACTCAGTAATAACATACCCAGGTGAAAATGACAGAGAAAAAAAGAGGGCCTTGATGCAAAGCAGTCAAGTGTTTCATCCAAAAGATCTGATCCAGATAGATAAATTTCTTTCCAAATAATTTTTGCCAAACCTTATCAGACACAGGGCTGATGGAAGCAGGAAGGGTTAGTTACAAGAACATCAAAGCCAGATTATATAACATCCTATAAACAATATGCAGCCTTAGGCAATTAGTACCTTAAAGACAAGCGTATGACTTTCTTCTCCTTAACAGATGGCTCCAATTCTCGATGCAACAGTGACAGTGGCTTCCGTCCAGGCTGGCGTGGCAAAGGGATATCTGGACCAATGGGGGGCAAGAAGTGATGGGTCATGGCAGTAGCGATTCTCCACCCGATGTACCAGGAAGAAGGGACGTAGCTGGGATTGGATGGAACTTTTTCTTTGGATGCAAGGAAAGGATTTCTCGGGCCTTTGGCCTCAACCTATGGAATGAAAAGGGGGGGAAAACACAACTAAACAAGCATGTCACAACCCACTACCTAAAGCAAGGTAATGACAGAATCAATCTGGGCTATAATCCATCTGCAGAGGGGATTATAAATAAGGCACTCTCATGTTTATTTCTGCTTTCCATAGCTCACTTTGATTTACTGAGCCTGCTATAGTCAGGAAATCAGCAAATAAGGTAGTGAATGAAATGAAAATAAGGCAGCAAGGGCATAATTTCCCTTCTTCGAAACACAAATAGACCCCTTTTTAATTTCAAGGGCTAATCATTGAAATGCCAATGATATCATGATTTTTTTCTAATTGGTAAAAATGGTCAGGCATTTGAAACAATTCAGTACTTTCACAAGGAGACACTTTCAAAGCTATTGGACCAGAATTGATATTTATACCTTCAAACTACAGATGTAATTTAGAGCATTATCATGATTGTATTAATTATATTACATCTTGCTAATAGTTTGTGCTATTATTGCAGTAGTGCAGTATGGGCAAAATGTCATGTTTTTAAGACGTTGGCATTCCGCATCCTAAGCACTTTGGTGCTGATATTTTAGGATCAAGCAATTATTCTGCAAAAAGCAGAACCATTTATTTCCACCAGACATACCATGTACTGTGGTCAGTACTATTTCCATCACCACCACCATCATCATCGTACTGAATATTAACAGCAAACTCAGGCAGTCAAGTCAAGTGTTTATGAGCTAATACACAAAACAGAGCCAATCACAGACAAGGTGGTGGTTTAGGGGACTCCCTGAGGATGCAGAAATAGATGTTTACAAAAAAAACAAAAAAAAGGAAAACGGTCTGCCTGTCCCTCCTCCAAAGAACAGCCTGATGTAGATTGAATGGTGGCTCCCAGGCTGTAGCATTGTAGCTGTAGCTGGGGGGGGGGGGGTTGCTATGCCACTGCGTGCCACCCAGTCTCTTTGTGAGGAGCGGCTGTGGTGGCAGCTTTTGTGGTCCCGGCAGCTGCCGCAGTGGCTCCAGAGGTCGTTCAGGCGGTTTTCAGGGCAGGATAATAGCCCTTCCGCACTCCTGTAAAGCTCTAAGTGGAGCCTTTCTGGGAGCGATGTCGTGATGCAGGGGCGGGGTGGCGACACAAAACGCATCATTGCCCCGTCTGCAGCCCCCCTCCAGCAACGCCACTGCACCCAGGAGCCATGAAATCTTGAGATGCCAGTTGGGAGGGGGGCAAGGAGTGGGGATTGGCCTGCTTGAGTTTATTGACCATTGATCATTACAGTTTATTGACCATTACAGACCATGTATCTGCCAGGGAGATACAAAATGTTGTCACAGGTTCCACTTGTCTTTCCAGATTAATGAACTTAAAAACCCATTTCCTCCCAGCACACAGGTGTACGCATTTAACTCCAGATGCGTATATACATCCTTCGGTAAAAAATAGTTTAAGGTGAAAGACAACCCCAATGTGTATTGAAATCTCCACACAGACTTGTGATTGCAGGCTGCACAACTTATTCCAAGGGAAGGAGAGTTCCACATTTGCAAAGCAATACACAAACAGATCTATTTGCTCCAGCAGAACCAACAGGGAAGCTGTTGTGGGTTGCAGCATTCTACGTGTATAGTGGAGTGTTTGGTCCTTGTTGGAAAACAGTATTACAGGGCAGAATGAGATTCACTTTGACTTGACTTGGAAGCAAATTCCAACTAAATGTCATGGTTGTTTACCTGTTCACTTAATTAGTGGGTGTATTTTAATTACTTTTCCCTCTATAAAATGACATCCTCTGAGATGCCCGTAAGACATTTTTTTCTTGACCAAAATCTGGTTATTAGCTATTAGCTTCAAAGTGGCATGCAATATCATAATCAGTCTCATTTTTATACCCATAATGCAATTGTTCTTTCTTGAAAGTAAACTGGATGTTGAATTCTGTCATTTTAGTTTTAAGATATCAGTGACAACTGCTGAATACAGCGAATCTTTAAGAAACTCTTTTCTAGTCGACCAGCCTTCATTTTATATGCTCGCTAGTCCTCGTAATGGCACATAGATGGAACAGGGGATGCTTTTTAAAAACAACAAGTTGAAATGTCAGACATTTTTTAAAAAGTGTTAATGAAATCTGATTCAGTGCAGCATGTTTGTTAATGCCATTATGCAGATACACTGTATAGATACTCACTTCAAGTGGCCAGATGCAGCAACACTTTTAATCTTTGCTTATAGCAGCTTCTGCTAGTGTCATTGCTCAGTTATTACTGTGTTATATTCCGTTTAAAAACTGCTTTTCAGGGTTTTCACTAAGCTCTGAAAAAAGAGGAAAAAGGTGGCCCTCTCTTGTGTGGTGGCTCTTGCAAGACAGCTGATCTTGCATATGGAGGGGAGGCAGTTCCAACTGGAAGAGGGGAAACCCCCACATACAAATGCTGAATTGAAACAATATTTCAGCTTTCGTCTCTTTAAAAGTACATCTTGAACGTTATGAATGTCAGGATGCGTGTATGTAGATGTTGGAATAAAATATAGTTGGGAAACTATCTGAAGTAGTTTGGGACGGGGCAAGTCCTAGGAATTCTGGGGGCCAGATGCGTTTTCTGGTGAAACGGGGAAGCAGGGGGGGAGGGGAAGATGCAGGTGGCAAGTTCAAACTCTACCATGTGCAGGACTATCTGGGTTGTGGAATTACATGGCAGAGGCATGACACCGCTTGGGGCAGCTCACCAATTAGAATGATATATCAGAATATATCTTGGATAAACAGATGCATAGCCTGTCTTCTGCCATTATCTGATCATATTACAACTTTCCATGAAACAGCAAAAGGTAAAGTAAGAACTGACTCTAAACGATAGCCCACGTAGTCTTTTTTTTTTTAACTCTAGTCTAAAAAAGTCGGATATTAGATACGCTGCCCAATCCTATCCCTGACCATTGGCGCCAATGCAGCCGCACTGGTATCCAATGGTGGGGGGATGACGATTGGACAGCTAACAGGAAGTAAGTAAATATTTTTTACTTGCTCCCCGGTAGGCTGCCCGATTGCCTGTGGATCTCCTTGGACATATGCCAGTCATTTTGATGGCATATGTTCAAGGAGAGAAAAGGGGTGGAGCGGCTTGGGAAAGAGGGGATAAGATATGGCACATGCCAATGCCGCCGAGATCTGCCCCCTGCCCCCACCCTCCCTGAAACTCCCTCTGCCCTCTCCCACTCTGCTCAATGACACACCTCCATCGCCATGGAGGCCCTCTGGAGCTGCTGCTGTGCATGCCATGCTGCTACCCTTTTGCAGCAGCAGCAGCCTGAAAATGCATGATAGTAGCCTGACTTTCGCGCCGCCATAAAGGGCCTTGTGCTGCCGGAATGCTAGCAATGAAAGGCCCCAATCCTATTTGAAAGGCCCCAATTTGCCTAAGTCTTGCTGGACACCGTTTTGGGGCCATGGCACTGGGGGTGTCATGATAGCTCCTGCGCTTCAAAATTTACCACTATAGCACTGACTACGTTTGCAGGAAAGAAAACAGACATTGAGGCCCCAATCCTATTGGGGAAAGATCTTTGTTTGTAATTCTGGAGAGCTACTATATGCAGAAAATACTGAGCTAGATGGACCAATGGTCTCAGTGTAAAGCAACTTCCTATCAATGGATTTAACTTGCAAGACTGGGGAAGCTCAGAACATAATAGCCTTAACTTGCATGGTGATTTCTTCTATGGCTGAGATGCTGATCCCCACAGTGTTATGCGTAGACCAGCTCTCATTCTACTGTCTCAAGTGAATCTATGAAGCATATTCATGCAATGCACCTTCTTATTGTCCTCTCTACAATGCAGGTGCCCATGTGCAGGAGGACAGGGTCACGAGTCATCAACATAGATCACAAACTAGAAATGAGCATTTTGGAGGGAGGGAGGGAGGGAGAGAGAGAGCTGTGCATCAAAAGTAGAGGAAATTATGCCCGATATAGAGCACTCACAGATGGTGTTCAGTAAAGAAGTGGACAGACACATGGCAAGCAGGCACACTCCTTATGGAAAGAGACCATAGCAGAATGCTGCTATCCTCTGCCTTGTTGCCAAAACAAGCCGGGCTTTAGCTCAGGGTAGCTCTTAAGAACCAATCCAACTGTCAGCCATGCAAAACACTGTCTGCAAGAAAGCTACAGTATATGGGATGCCTCTGAGGATTGTGGTCTTTGCCTTTGCATATTTCTCTGTAAAACAGAATATGGAAGGGAAATGACTGACAGATCTCTCTTAGAAAAGAAACATTCTCTTAAACAACAGAGAAAATGATGGACATCGTGCAAAGAGTACAGGAGACTAGCTCTTTCTCCACCAAGAATTTGATTCATTATTCCATCCTTTTTTTTTTCAGTTCAACTACCATAATACAATTCAGCAGTGCCCCCCCAAAAAAAAGGATAAAAAGAAAAAGATTTACTTAAAGGAGATGCCACACAATAAGAAGAACAGAAGGCCAAACAAGCTAAACTCTTGATCTTCAGAAGAAATGTGAGCAGTTTTTTTTTTCATTTTTCCATCAGCATTCTCTCTCTCTTTTTTTTTTTTGGAGGCAGATGGTAGAAAACACTTACACAGGATGATTATTCCTCAATGTGCCAGCAGATGCTTTAGGACTGCCCACTGAGAGAATCATTGTCATTGCAAATCTCCCAGGAACCATCACCAACCAAGCACTTTCATTATGCTACTATGACTGCGGTGGTAAACGTGGTTTTTTTTTTTCCTTGCAGGGGCTAAATAGAAAGGCTGGACATTTTACATGAAAAAGGTGACTGATTATCCCAGGGTTCTTCTTTCCTTTCACCTTCAACTCAGTTCAGCTTCTGGCAGTCCATTGGGGATGGACATATATTAGAGACTGAAGGTGAGTGAATTCTGAATACCAATTCCAAAATCAGAATTCTGATAAGGAAATCAAACTGATATGTTCAAATTTGTCTGTCAGAACTTGGACTCTCCTTCCGAGAATCCCAAGGTAGATTTACCTCGGCACTAATTCCCTTGCATGCAAAATGGCATGGGGTTGCTTACAGGTTTAATATGGAGGATCTCACATTTGCCCTCATCATCATGCACATTTGTACACAAGGGACATGATGAAGAGACACCATTGGAAGTTCTTAGTAATCATGATGAAGCATAGAGGACAAATGGTTCCATAGCATTGAATAACACATGCATTTCAGGACTCTAGAGGTCATAGAGAAAGCCCAGAGTCTTGAACTGGGTCTAGAACATTCTAGGAAATCACCAGTGTAAGCCAGGGCCGTCTTTACCTATGGGCACGGTGGGCAGTTGCCTGGGGGCACCACGAGCATAGGGGCCCCATCAGCTTCCTGTCCTGGCATTTGCTTAAAAATAAAATTGACAAATCTTGCCATCAAACAGCAGGCAGGCTCAAATGCCTTGTGTTCTGAGTGCTATTTAGCCTGGCTGAAGTGAAAACAATTATCTCTCTAGCTGTCTTATCTCTCCAGCAGGGTGCTGAAAATTAAGCCCTCTAGCCCCAGCAATGCAGCTGAAAAAATTAACCCTTCCAGCCCTTGGACACTGTGGATACTGATCCTGCAACTTGAAAGTTATTGAGCTTGCCACTTGAGTGCTATTGTTGATCCTGATCCTGCCACTTAAGAGAGTGTTCACCCATTCCGCTCTCACCTTTCCTACAGTGAAATTCTGTGCATAGCTGTTCAAAGTAAGTCCCATTGGGTTCAGTGGAACTTACTTCCATTCCAGGTAGGAATGCATAGGGCTGCAGCCCCCAAGTTTCACTCACGGCCCAATCCTATCCCCTACCAGCCCAAGGCATACAGCACCGCTGCGCTGTTCTTGAGTATGGATACCCAAGTACAAGATACAGTTGCCCTCTTCAGGTGTTAGGCCCAAACACATGGGAGCCAGCAAACAGGAGCCAAACAGAGAGGGACACACACTGATGAATTCTTGGCCATACCCTCTAACAACATAAGAAAGGCTCCTGCTGAATCAGGCCAAAGGCCCATCTAGTCCAATATTCTGTTTTCCACAGTGACCCTCCAGCTACCTCTGGGAAGTCCACGATCAGAGAAAAAGGCATGCTACTCTCCCAACATTATTTCCCTGCAACCGGCTTCCATATCCTTGTGGCTGAGGGTTCCTCCACCTTCAAAGTTCCACATAACATGAAGGAATACTTCTTGCATTTAGCACTGCCCTCTGCAGACAGGTGTGGTGGGGCTGCGGTGGCTTAGTGGTTAAGATGCTGAACTGCAGACCAGAAGGTCGGTAGGACAGCAGTTCGAGACCTGAGTGCCGCATGACGGACTGAGCTCCTGTTCAAAGCTCCTGTCCCAGCTCCTGCCAACCTAGCAGTTCGAAAGCAAGAAATTGCAAGTAGATAAATAGGTACCGCTGCGGCGGGAAGGTAACAGCGTGCCATTAGTCATGCTGGCCACATGACCACAGAAGCGTCTTCGGACAGTGCTGGCTCTTTGGCCTTAGAAACAGAGATGAGCACCGCATCCTAGTCGGACACGACTGGCTTTCGAGCAGGGGATACCTTTACCTCTGCAGACAATGTGTGGAGGCCCAGGGATTGGCCACATGCTATGCCAGTGAAGGGGCATGTCTACTGGATGCAATTCCACTTTCCTCACCATGTGATCACTGTCCATAGGGGCAAGGCATGAGTAGGGCTAATAAGGGCCTCACATCAGTTGTGAACAGTATATATGGATTGCAATCACTGGGATGTTTTTTGGTACCAAAATACACAGCAGTTGTCAGATCCTTTCCCAGTCGCAGATTCTGTGCATTTTGCTGGGGAAAGTGGTGGTTTAAATATATACTTGCTCCCCGAGTTACAGACATCCAAGTTACAGATCTGAGTTATGGATGGCTGCGTCGGCACTTTCACACAGGTGCAATAAGTCCTTTGCGGTGATTTCACACAGACATGATAGCACTGGGCCGGCAAGAGCCGGCTGTCTCGACCTAACAATGTTCAGACTTCCAGATAGACCTCCATAACAGAACCAGTACATATGTTGGGGACTTGATATACACCAATCACATGTGCCCAAATGCAGAATTTTCGATGACAAAAACAGCCCTGACTGGTGAGGATAATAGGTATTTCCTGCAATGCTCCACATACTTGCTTGAAAGTCACACAATGATCCCAAATGCTGGAGCCCCTTGCTCTAGTTTACCAACCATTGAGATATCAGAATCATAATTTTCAAGAGAGATGAAGCTAAAAATAAATCATAAAAAAACAAACAACCACCAGAGAAATTAGTAGGGGGGAAACAAGTCTTCTGTCTCATTAACCAAATTAACTCTGAAATGCTGTATTATCACAGCTTAATATCCACAAAATGTAATTACTTAGAGCAGCTTAATTTCCTTGCATAATGTCTAAAAATGTGCGGACCTGATTTCATTCCTTTGCACATGCCTGAGGTTCACTGACCAGTAAGAAGTCATTTCTTTACACTGAGAAGAAAGGACTCATTAAAAAGGTAACACTCCAAACATTGTAACACTCAAAGGCCCCATGGTATTTCGGCGAGGGCTCAAAATGTTTTTGCTTTGTCAGGCTTTTGGGTGATTGGTTGGTTCTGTCCTCTGTGCCGCTATGTGTGGTGTTTCATTTTGCTGCCTTGCTCTGGTCTAGACAGCTGACCCCCAATTGTGTTTAATAGTTATTTTGGTTCTTTTTTTGTATATTGTAAATTTGTTGTTTTTATGGAGCTTCGTGAGCTGCCTTGGGCATTTGCTTTGGCATGGGAAAGGCGGGATATAAAATGTTTAAATAAATCACATCTATTCTGAGGGATAACTGGGAACATTCAGAGAGTGTCCGCGTAAACCTATGTATGTCTACTCAGAAACAAATCTAATTGAATTTATTTTATTTATTTTTTACATTTTTTTTACCACCCTGCCTCCAAGGATCTTCATGATCTTAGACTCCCATCTCTCTGCCTTGGATGTCTCCTGGCTGGTGAACTCGGGCCCAGGATCCCGAATAGGAGGGAGACCTGAGACAGGTGGCGATGCTGATTCTTCTGACTCAACTGCTCCCCCCTCTTCAGGATTGGAATCTGAACTCAAGACAGGGGTCCTCTCCATAAATTATATTCCATGTAGGGGCAACACATGAAGGAGTAAATGGGAGCACACCAGCTACTCATGTCCATACACCATAGCCATAATCTAGTTCCAGGTTTAAATATTAGCACTAATGTGCATTTTCTCAAAGTATCAGACATGTTCCCAGTCACTATGAAGAGAGAAAACAGCTTTCAGTATTAGTGATGCTTTTTTTGCCCAAGGCAATTCTCTGTTTATATTGGGATTTACTTAACACAACTCACCTTACATACAGTATATTGTAGGATTTCCCTCTAAACTAACATATTATACAGCTATAGGAAAAGCTAAAGCCATAAAAACCTATGGGAAAATAGGATGAAAAGATGTTTCCTGTTCTTGAAAAATCAAAGTTGTGTACAAAAAAATTTTTTGCATCTTCTCTATTAATTCAGAAGAGCATATTTTTCTAATTGTTAGTGTCAGACTGTTGTCTCTCTAGATTGCAGTATGCACCAGGATGTGCTCAGCTGGATTCCACTGATCTGCTGCTTTAAACCCTCCCAAGCGTAATGAAACTTATGGCATAAAATGCAAACAATTCAGAATAGATGAGCTCTGGCTTGCCCTCTTTCCTCAAGATGAGTTTCTTCATTTAGGAGTTACACAATTCCTGCTATGTAGAAAAATTTCAAAGTGCCTTTTAAATGTTAAATATACCTACTTGAATATTCACGGCTGCTGCTAGTTACAAGATTTTAGTGTGCCAGAATATGAAATTTGTTAGACAGGCATGCCATACTTAACCTCTGAATTCTTGCAAATGAAATATTTGTATCTGTGTTGTAAGGCAATAGAGGAGAAGGAATTGGAATACTGTAACTAGAAAAAACTAGAACTAGATCCACAATCAGTAAGAAAGAATTACACCCATGCCAGAATGAATTTACAGTTTTACTGTTATTTTGTTGAAGAGGTTTTGGTGAGGAAATCTAGGATTGCCTTTATCAAATAAGGCAAATAAGACAAGACTAAGAAAACATGTTGGTCAGTTGGCCTGAGCACTGATAGACAACACAAAGGCCCCCATATTGTATGGATTGGCACAGAGGAGACAATGTCCTCCTTTCCAGCCTAATCTAGAATACATTGGGAAGCTTGCAGTTCCCTTGGCAACTGTGTACATCTTCTAAGCAGACCAGCCTAACAGCTGGAGAGTCATCTTGTAATACTGTGGAAGAAATAGAACTATTGTATATGGTTTTCTTTATGTTTGCCATAGTCCTGGCTTCAAGCAGTGATCAGGGCATGGATTCAAAAGGGGGTGCTCCCAAAAGTCCTGGACAGTCCTAGAGACCAGTCGAATGGGATAGCAAGGTGCCAGACACAGTCTAAGCAACATAACTCCCTGGAGCCACATTTACTAGGTTGGAATTCCCTGACGAGGAGTCATTACTCTTGGCCTTAAGAGTTTCAACGCTCAATTTCCCCCATCTGGCAAAGATGCCAACCCACCCTGCTAAACCTGGCCAAACAGAACCTTGGGTAGGTGCCCAGCAGAGCAGGGGAGAATATAAGAGCTGGGCTCCAGATGGCATCAGATCAAGTCATTTGCTCAGAACTGTCCAAGGTCCTGAAATACAAGCCAGTGCCTAAGTGGCCTGTTGGCGTCCCAACACCACAGAGGAGAAAGAAATCCTCAAGCCCAAGGATTTCCTCCCCACCTGGGCACTGGCAAAAACACAGCAGAGTGTCTTAGTGGTCGGTACCGGATTAAGTTGAACTGGGTTGCCCCACTCAGTAACCCACACACTGCTGAAAGTTTAAAGGTTTATTTAAGAATAACATAAAATAAAGGTAAAGGTGACCCCTGACAATTAAGTCCAGTCGTGTCCAACTCTAGGGTGTGGTGCTCATCCCCATTTCAAAGCCGAAGAGCCAGCGTTGTCCGAAGACGCCTCCGTGGTCATGTGGCCGGCATGACTCTCCTTGCCGCAGCGCATAGCATGCGGCTGGTACACGGAGCGCTGTTTACCTTCCCGCAAGCGGTACCTATTTATCTACTCGCATTAACATGCTTTGGAACTGCTAGGTTGGCAGGAGCTGGCCAAGCAACGAGAGCTCACCCCGTTGCGGATTCGAACTGCCGACCTTTCGATAGACAGCTCATGGTTCAGCGGTTTAACCCACTGCGCCACCCGCAAAATACAACCACTTTAAAATTGCTGAAATATTGTTTGGAATTATACAGAAACAGACAGTAGGCTAAAATCTTAGCTTACTTGTGGCACAATCCTATTGAAGGATTGCGCCAGCAAAAGCACCATAAAACACTTTGCAACTGTGCAGAGGTCAGGAAAGCCAGTGGGAAGGCCAGAGCCAGTGGCCACAGGGACCCCCACTGAATCAGGTAAGCTTGCACAGGGGGCGGAATGAGTAGAGGGAAGTATGGGAGCTGAAAGGGACAAGGGAGAGCAGCAATGGTGGCAGGGGTGGACAGATCGGGTATGGAAGGGCGGGGTTGGTAGCACCGGTGCATGCCATATCCAAACCCGCTTCCTGGGCCCAATCCACCTGCACGGATCAATGCGGACTCATGCCAGCAATATCACTGGTGCAGGTCCAAGTTGACCCGTTGCCACTGCTGGGGCTTACCACAGGGCAAGGGGACAAATGTCCCCTTACCCCAAGGAGACCTCCAGTATGCAAAACTCCCGTGAGATTCATCGCAGCCTGAGCTGGCACCAGTGGCGTTACTGATGCGTGGTGGGCCGCCAGGGGGTGATGCGCCGGGAGGGGGTAATGTGCCAGACGTCGCATACCGCATCAACCCTCCCTGCCTGTACGAACCGCTCGCCCGCCTTGGCTTCACCCCCTGCTGCCGCCCGGTATGAGCCAGGAGAGGGTGATGATGTGTCTTCTTCGGCCGGCAGCTCAGCCGCTTCTGACTAGGCCAAAAGCAGCATTTTCGCACATGTGCACAACGCCGCTGAGGGCAAGAGGCTTTAAGCAGCGTTGTGCGCATGTGTGAAAATGCCGCTTTTGGCCTAGTCAGAAGCGGCTGAGCTGCCGGCTGAAGAAGACATGTCGTCACCCTCTCCCGGCTCATACTGGGGTCGGGCGGCAGCAGGGGATGATGCGCGACAGTGGTGGGTGACGCAGCGGCAGTGGGGGGTGGGTGACATGGCGGAAGTAGACGGTGGGCGACAAGCCGGAAGTGGGGTGGTTGGGTGACGTGCTGACCTCCCGCCGGGGTGACATGCCCACCCAGTGACGCCGCTAGCTGGCACTGCTGCATCACCACATGGGAATTCAGTTAGGATTGCACTGTCGATCTCACCTCGAACCAAAGTTTCTGAACATGTGCAGAGTACTGAAACAGTTTTCCATCAGCGTAGCTGACTGCCATGCCAGGCCATCATGAAGATGAGCAATTTAAACCCTTCCTAGCCAGATCTTTATACCTAGTAAGGCACATTCGCGAAGATTTTGGCCAATCAAAGCCCTAAACTCCCTGAAAGTATCAGAAGGATGATACAATCTGTCTGAGAGCAGCCTTCCCCCCTCCCATTGGATAACTCACAGTCGGGGCCAATTTCTAATTAAGTTGGTCTGATGAATTCCTGAATGTTTTTAGGATGGAGTTTCGGACTCAAAACGGAGTTTGCAACTTTCTTCACAGGTACCTTTAGACCAGGGGTGGTCAACCTTCCACCATTAGGGCCTCTGCATTCTTAAAAGTTGTGTAGAAGACAGAATCTTGGCAGTTGCTGATGGTGCTGCTAAAGCAGCTGCACCTGCTGAAATGCCCTCGCCTATACAACCATTAAATATCCAAGAGCATTCATGTTGAAAGGTTGGCCACCCCTGCTTTAGACCATGCCCTCAACACTGTTATGTCCAAGTTTGATTCAAGCATGTCCTCTTCCTTTCAAACATGCTACTGTTTGGAAGGATGCGCAGCTGCTCCTGGATTCCCAGGTGGCGGCTGTGGCCAGGGGGGCTTTTGCCCAGCTTCGGCTGGTGCGCCAGCTGCAACCGTACTTGGATCGTGCAGACCTGGCCACAGTTACCCATGCCCTAGTGACATCTAGACTAGATTACTGCAATGCACTCTACGTGGGGCTGCCTTTGAAGACTGTTCGGAAACTGCAACTAGTGCAGAATGCGGCGGCCCGGGTGGTTGCCGGGGCCTGTCAGTTCGACTCAGTCGGACCGTTGCTTCGGCGGCTACACTGGCTGCCGGTTCGTTTCCGGGCACAATTCAAAGTGCTAGTTTTGACTTTTAAAGCTCTATACGGCTCGGGTCCAGGGTATTTGAGGGACCGCCTCCTTCCTTATAATCCGACCCGTACTCTGATGTCATCTGGGGGGGCCCTGTTAACCGTGCCGCCACTGACGGAGGTGAGAGGGATGGCGGCGCGGAATAGGGCCTTTTCAGCAGTGGTGCCCCAATTGTGGAATTCCCTCCCCCTGGAATTGAGAACGGCTCCCTCCTTAGAGACCTTTCAGCGGGGCCTTAAGACATTTTTATTTAGATCAGCATTTGATGTCTGACATGGCGGGCTGGCTTTTTAACAAATTGCTTTTAACAAATGTAAATGTGGATGACCCACTGGGGTTGTTTGTTTTAATTGTTTTAATTTTTTATTTTAAATGTAAACATGTATTTTAATGTTTTTATTGTAAGCCGCCTTGGTTGCCCTTGTGGGAGAAAGGCGGGGTACAAATTCTATAAATAAATAAATAAATACATACTACTCATGCTGTAGAAAAACATCTACCTATTGTACATCTCAGCATTCTGCCTCCCACAGGGACCTACACAGCAGCTCTTTATTTACACTTATTTAACAGACCAAAGGCAAACAACTAAAAATACCCTAGGAAGTTCACTGGACAAATTCCCCTGTGTTCTCCAGGCCATCAAAGAACTGCATTTTTAATCTCCTTGGTCTATTTCCAACTAAATCAGACACTCTTATCTAATTTCCTAAGATAATAAGAATGGGCAGAGTGTTTAATGTATAATTTAACTTCACTGCAGACAAAGCTTATAGCAGATTTATCTTCCTTACCTGTCAGAACTATAGCAGACTATTTCTGCACTGTGAAGAACAGAGTCTAGTTTCAAGGAATTTGTATGCTTTCAAAATGTCTGACATTCAAAACTCAGAGATGCTACCCTCAGGTTCAGTCCCTTGGGGGGGGGGATGTGGCCCCAGTAGAAACCACATAGTCTACTCTTTAAATTTCCAATTACTGTACATTATGTGTGAAACCTCCAAAGATGGCTTTTTATGAAGTTCCATTATTACAAGAAATAAAATAGAACGAGCAAGTAATTATTTGCTTCCCTCTCACCATATAATTACCCTACTTTCATTATGTTAAACCAGCAATTTCTTTGGTGGTCAGCAAAAATAGCAAGGAAGTGGGGAAGTAATGTATGCTTGTATTTCACTGATTGCCTTCCTGTTGCTTAATCTGAATATTTGTAATGTTCCAAGTGTTAAAATCACCCATTCAAGATGATCGAATCCCTTTTAAGTACTAATCAAAGGTAATCAATTCAATGCTTTGCTTTTCCTGGATAACAAACGCTGCTGAGAAGGACCTTGGACTAGTGCTGCTTCACTGAGTTTTGCTAAGATCCTTTTGCACTTCTTTCCTAATTTGGGGGACTGTCTTTAGCACCATAATACAAATCCTACGGCCTATAAGATGACTTTCTACCACACTAGCATTAATTGTTTTCTGTAGTATACTTACGACACACATATTTGCTTAAAATGCTCTTCAATAAGTTCAAAAGGTGCAATTTTTAGATTCATATTACTGTACTCTGCTAAGAAACACTCACAGATGGGAAGAACAGTTTTTTGATGCAATTAGAGCATTTTGACTACAGTTTGTGGTTTGTTCTTCTCTAAACATTGCTGTACAACTTTAAGCATATGATTGACAGTGCAATCCTGTGTAACATTGCACCGGTGCAACAGTAGATGCACTGATGTAAGTGCACTTATGCCGGTGTAAATGCACTTACACCGGTGCATCTGCTGTTACACCGGTGCAAAGTTACACAGGATTGTGCTGTCAATCATATGCTTGACAAGATTTTTTATTTGATCGGAGACAGAAGCAGGAACAGACCGAGATAGAAGCTAAGAGAAGGAGCGGGAAGCCAGCACCATGATGTTCACCGTTAGGGTGCAGAAATGCCTGAAGAATCAATATAATCTCTACTTTCTTGTATGCAGTGTTCTATTATCTACTTCCATCCACACTGCTCAACCTGTATATTTGTAAATGAAGCAAATATTTCAAAACCATGAAAAACGCCAGCTAATTAAAAGGAAGCCAGAATCTGGCCAAGATACATGGTGAGCATGTATCACCATTTGAGGACTCGGTACATGAGCATGAATGTATGGTTTCCTCCAGCCAGAGCAAGGTTTCAGCCAAAAGATACTAAGGGATGCATTTCAAAGAGGCCAAATTACTTCCTGATAAACCTTTGCCTGAGAAGGGTGTGTGTGGAGGAGAGAGAGAGAGAGAGAGAGAGAGAGAGACTGAGCTTGAAGCATCAGGAAAGAGGTGAAATCAAACGTTTTAGCTGTCATCAAAGTCATAATATTCCAACTGTGATTGTAAGAATTGACTCCTACATTGCAGCTGCATTTCAAGACTTCCTCCTCTTCCATCAACAGCTTACTGACCAAGTGGCCTTCCTTCTAGGCTGGGCTGTTTCAGTCCCTAACTTTCCACTGCAAAACTGGTGATGTGAACACAGAAGGAATGAGGGTCAAATGTGCCTCACTTATAGGGTACTCATTCAATGCTGAATACAAAGGGCATGATCTTGTGCATACAAAGATTATCCCCCCATCCAATACTTTCTGTTCATATATAACCCCCACTTCCTCTTCCTTTTCATCTCTGCATTGTTTCCTTTCTTCTCTATCAGAATTGGATATCTTGTATCCAGGTTTCCTGAATATTCTTATTTGCCTCACTGCCCCAAGCCTTTTTATAGGCTCACTTACTTGAGTCATATGGATTGTTTAATTCAAGAGGCTCCCCTGATACACTTTAATATCTGTGGTTGCCACCATTTTCTGCAGCTGCAGCAGAAAGGTAAGATATAAATGAAACAAATAAATTCAACACGTGAGGGTTTCCATCACTGCCAGAGGCGTCGGCTGATATGGGGCGGTGGGCCCCAGGGCGTAGGGGCGGGAAGGCTCTGGGGGGGGCACGAGCCTCCTTAAGTTTCGGGTTTTTTTCTTTTTTTGCTTTTTTAAAAGGTTTTTAGGGGATTTTTAGCGCTAGCGGGGCTTCTAATAGTTTATGTATGCTTTGTGCAACTTATCTTGTGTATAGGACCCCCCGCGATGATCTCTAGGGGCGCAGACGATCTTCCGGGGCGCAGATCGTTCCTCTGCTCCCGGGCGCGAACTCTGTAAAGTGCCCAGGAGCGCTTTGCAGAGTTCACGCATGCGCAGAGCGACGATGTTTCCAATCGACATTCTGCGCATGCGTGAACTCTGCAAAGTGCTCCTGGGCGCTTTACAGAGTTCACGCCAGGGGCGGCAGAGCATCAGAGGAGTGATCTGCGCCCCGGAAGATCGTCTGCGCCCCTGGAGATCGTCGCGGGAGGGTCACAGTACACAAGATAAGTTGCGCAAAGCATACATAAACTATTAGAAGCCCCGCTAGCACTAAAAATCCCCTTTAAAAACAGCGAAAAAAGAAAAAAAACGAAACTCATTATGCTAATTAATTATGTAAATGAGTTTGGGGGCGTCGGGCTTTTCCGCACCAGTAGCAGGGGCGCCTGGCGACGCCACTGATCACTGCTGGGAAAAGCTTTTCCTGTTGAATTTCTGACATGCAGGTGTTCTACGAGCACGAGACCTACTTCTACAAGACAGAACAGGAATGTCTCTCATTATTGTTCTTTATTCAGAAAGAGACAACTTGCATTTTTAGTAGCACCTAGAGGCTACAACTAAATCAAAAACTAAATAGCATCCTAAATTAGAATGTTAATTAAAACTCAATCCTAAACATAGATACATGGATATAAATCTTACTGAAATCAGCATTACTTAGAACCAAGCTAGGCAAAGTCTGATCGCCCATTTCTTTAATTTTTTGTAAACAGCAGCTGTAGTGGGAACAGGATTTGGGTCAGTACTGTGGCACTTAGGGGAAGGGGATTAATCCTTTTCGCCATGCCATTTGCCCATGAAAATCCTCCCTAAAGCTGCTGTTTGCTCCGTTAGGGAAAACTTGCAGGTACCCATAACAGGAAATTCAGAGTGCAATCCACACTAACTGTGGAGCAAGCGCTCCGCCGTTTCAAGCCATCACAAACATGCCGTAAAGCACGTTTGCGACAACCCGCGAGTAAGGGCCACTGACGTGGAGGCCAGCAGCCCTTACTCCGCTTCCGGATCGTCCCTGTGCCCGCCGGAGAAGGTTAGGGATCCCCCGGCAGGCGCGGGGGCAGTCTGGTGGTGAGGAAGGCCGGCTGTTGGCCGAGCCGGCCCAAGGGGGTCAAGGATGACGACCACCGTATCCCTGTTCCCTTCCCGGGCTGATGCAGCCTTTACACAGCCTCCTCGGACTTGCGCCAGCTAAATGGCTGGTGGAAATCTGAGGAGGCCCATTGAGGCCTCCCCGCGTTACACTTTAGTCCTTCGGGCCAATCTCGTTCAGCAAAGGATAGGATCCGGCGGGCGGCCCTGGGCCACCCGCCAGATACTTAGGCAAGATTGCGCTGCCCATCACCGTTATCTATCACTTTACCCAGTTTGTGACCCTTAGCTCTGAGTAAATATATTTAGATACATTAAATACATTAATATAAAATACAGAGATGTTTCGGTTCAGGAAGATTTAATATACGAGACAATTTGCCCCTCAGAATCTATTTCATCCCCTCTTTGGCCTCATTATGCTGCCATGTTGCCATTTTTTTGTGTTTGGGAAGAGGGAAACATGATCATGTGGAGCAGGGGTGGTCAACCTTTCAGCATTAGGGCCTCTGCATTCTTAAGAGTTGTGTAGAAGACAGAATCCTGGTAGCTGCAAGTGCTGCTGAAATAAGGAGAGTCATACCGGCCACATGACCACAGAGGCGTCTTCGGACAACGCTGGCTCTTCGGCTTTGAAATGGGGATGAGCACCACACCCTAGAGTCGGACACGACTGGACTTGATTGTCAGGGGTCACATTTACCTTTACCTATACAACCATTAAAGGGCCAGAAGCATTCATGTTGAAAGGTGACTCATGTTGAAAGGGAATGACTCCAGAATGGAATCCATGCTAGGCAAAGATGGCAAAGTAATTGGGGAGCTCAACCATGGATTTGGGAGCTCAATCATAGAGATGGAGACTGATCATATTTTTTCATACAGTTGATCCAGGACACTATAGGCATCAGGGCCAAAAGCACTGCCCATACCAGTGGAACAAAGCCTATGTAGCCTAAGTGGGAACAAAGGACTATTCACAAATGAGGTTCTATTATGAGTAGGGAGTTCCAGCACGGAACAGAAAATGGAGAGCTGCTGAAGAAAGATCTCCTGAGGAACTCTCAAAGCAAGCTTGAATATGACAAGAGATATGCATCATGCTTATTAACCCCCAAATGAAAAGTTGGGGTATTTGGAAGGAGAGGCCCATTGGGGTATAGTGTGTTGGAGTCCTATAGTAAATTCTGCCACCCAGCCAGCTAGCTGCTATCAATAAGTACACAGAATCTAATTCATAAACACTTGCACGCTCAAATCTTTGTGCAATTAATACATTGTCTTTAGCTATGGTACATTTTCCATTGCAGAATTTTAATTGTGCATCCCTTTTTGTCTAATGCAGACACGCTATTCATATTGCCATCTAGATCTGGTGTATACAGCACATTATTTGCCGTGACATCAAAACTTTGTCCATTTGCAAAGCATCTTAATTTTGCACAACCTTTGCCATGTATCTCCACACTGGCGCCATTAGCTATAAGGACATTTCCAATTGCATTTGTGTCTAATTCTTCAAAAACAAAATTATCTAAACAGCTATACCTAGTACAACCAGAGTCAATGAATCACTTTTCATTTTCTGATTTTGCTTCATTAATTTTCCAAACTTGTGCTTCCTTTAGCTTAAAAGTACACTCTCTACTTTTATGATTCCTGCCTGTAAAATCCTGTGGACTTTGGCCTCCCCTTCTCTGGTTCCTCTGTTTGGTTTGGGGAGAGCTGCTTGTGGCTGATCTGCATTACCTTCTCAAGTGGCCTCTGGCTAGCAGGTCATTTCCTTTCCTTTTTAAAAAAAATAGTAATTATGACTGGCTGGCCCTGCTGCTTTCTAGCTGGACCCAGAAATAGGACCCAGAGCTTTGTGACTTTTTTTGTTGCTGTGCATTCCATTTGTAAACTAGATTTCTCTTCTCTATAATTATCATTTCTCTGAGCTTATATTATGCAGATAAATGCAGAGAATTTTGATTTGCACAACAAGCAGCCACCCAAGCAGAAACCCAATCCTTTGATTTTCATCAAGCACAAAACTGGTTAATTTTAAGTTATCAAAAACTGAAGTCAGGTTTGTTAAATGCTTTTCACAGTCATCTTTTGTCTTCAGCTTCAAATTGCTGAGATCCCTAATCAGATTTATCTGGTCTCTCATCCCAGTTTTTCCATAAATTTCACCCAAGTTTTGCAACGTCTCTTTTGCAACTGTAGCCTTTTTGATGTGGACTAGCTGTTTATTAATGAGGGTCTTAATTATGTTACGCTTATCTTGGGCATTTGATTTATCCCATTTAGAGATCTAGTCATTCCCTGTAGCTGGTTGATTTTCAGTCAATAATCCCCTGTTCTCCAAAATCAGCACTTATCCTGTACTTCCAGTTCTCAAAAGACTTGCAGCCCAATCCTGTTTATCAGGATGCAGCGGCGCAAATAAGGCACCGTCGCATCCTATACAGGATTGGGCTTGTCACTGGCGTCGCTTCGGTAGGGGCGGGGCTGTAAGTAACGCTCCGTCGTAGTCTCTTTACCGAGCGAGCAGGAGGCAGCCCCGCCCCCTCACTGTCGGAGCCTTTCCCGTGCGGAGAAAGCAGCAGGCAAGAGACCCTGCCTGCTGCTTTCTCCGCAGGGGACTGGCTCAGACAGTGAGGGGGCGGGGCTGCCTCCTGCTCGCTCGGTAAAGAGACTACGACGGAGCGTTACAGCCCCGCCCCTACCGAAGCGACGCCACTGGGGCTTGTGTTGGCCCAGCTAGAGGCCTCCTCAGGGTAAAGGGACCATTATCCCTTTAGCCCGAGTAGAGCCCCGGCTGTCCCTATGGGTCTACTCAAATGTATGGCAGCTATTTTGCTAGTACACATTCGAGCCAGCTGTGTAATCCTAGACAGGTCCAGGAAGGGGGATAGGATTCGGCGGAGCACCACTAACGATCCATCCCCTCCTCCCAGGCCCAGCAGGCAAATCCGCCCCCCCCCCGGAACGCACCCTTTCCACCCCTCCACGGGCACCTACCTCTCCGCCACGGCGCTCCACTGTTCTGCGGTGCCAGTGGAGCAACATAAGCCTCTCCACTGGCACTGCTTACTCGTCAGGTGACGCAAATGTGCTTTCCGGCACGTTTGCAACACCTTAGACCAGTGGAGCAATCGCTCCACCAGTCTACATTTAGGCAGGATGGCACTGCTAGTGTCTAGCCTAGGTATTTGTTGCAAAAACATGCCTCCATTGCTAGCACCATGTGCCATGGGTTTTGTGAGAAAAAAGAATGGTTCTTCTCCTTTGCATGTAAAAAAAAACAAGCAAACAAACCTAGCCTTACAAAAGGTGGAAAAGAACAAAAGGAAAAAAGGAAAAAAAATCCCTCCAAGTAAACTAGCCCTCCTTACTGGGGTGCTGGGCCCATAATCTGTTGGAAATGGAGGGGGGGTTCTAATAAGTGGAGCGATCAGCAGAAGAACCCCTTTCCTATAGTACATTCCGCCACCCAGCCTGTTTGCTGCTATCAGTAAATACACAGGAGCAGAGGCAGTTAAGATTTCAAAAGAAAATACTTTACTCACAGTTTACAAGCATATGTTTCTTCTGAAGTATCAGATGTTTCTACAACTTAGGGAACAGAGAACCTTGAATGCTGTTCTCTTTGTGTGGAAGTAAGGGAATGATCTTCAACAAAAGGCTGCCCACCATTCAGGGACAAAGCTAAGGTGCCTGGATATTGCTCCTTCACTGATCAGGAAGAAAGAGAGGCATGTGGGAGGAAAAAAGGTATATAAAGGACACACCTCCTACAGGTACCACAGAGGACAAAGTAAAAGGTCTCAGGCATCTGTACAATACACTGCCCTCCAGAAACTTGCAGGTGGTGTGGCATTGCACCTATATTCCAACAAGGTGCACTACTATATACCTCCAACACTGCACATGCATCACCTCAGGAACTACTACATTCTGACATTTGCTTGAAAACCCCACAAATTGGGACCTCGTGAAATGCAAACACTTCAGTGAAAGCAATTTGCAGAGCTTGTTGTCAGAGGCGGAACTAGGGCGGAGCAAGCGGAGCACCGGCTCCGGACGCCATCGCCCGAAGGGAGCCCCGCCGCTCCGCCCGCGAGTCGGACTCGGACTCAAGTCTCTGAGTCGGACTCGGAGACTCGAGTCCGAGTCCGACTCGGGCCGGCCCCCTCAATCGGGAGAGCCGGCTGGGGATATCTTCCCCGGCCGGCTGCCCGGGGCCTTCTAAGGAAGGCCCGCTGCGCAAGTTTTTGCGCATGCTCAGACTGTTAACTGAGGGGAAAGCGCTGCCCTTTTCCCTCAGTAACAGTCTGAGCATACGCAAAAACTTGTGCAGCGGGCCTTCCTTAGAAGGCCCCGGGCAGCTGGCCGGGGAAGACGTCCCCAGCCGGCTCTCCCGATTGGGGGGGGGGTCCCGCCGGGTCGCCCCCTCCCGGAGCATGCCCCTCCCTCCCTCCCAGAATGCGCCCCTCCCTCCCGGAGCGCCCCCCCTCCGGAGCGTGCTGCGGCCTGTCGGCCGCGGCACACTATTTATCTATAGGGGCGCCTACCCCCGTGCTCCGGGCGCCAAGTGAGGCGGTTATGCCTCTGCTTGTTGTGTCTCAGTATGCTATCTATGATAGGCAATAACATGCTCTTAATTTGTCATTTTTGAATTTATGTAACAGCCCAGAACTATTAAAATCAATGGGAGTTTTGTCAGTGACTTCAATGGAAAATGGATTGCATTATTTGAAACAGGAACTCTGAATATTCAATCAATACACAGGAATTCCATTCAGGGTTGGGGCCAGCCCAATTATAACAGCTGATCCCTATTATTGAACGTAATGGAGATGTGAGTACCAAACAAAAACCAAACAAAAAAATCAAACCTTTGGAGCACGAGTTAGTTCTTTGGGAAGTCTGTCCACAGAGCATACAATAATGAAGGTATGCATAAACATTAGCAGTAATAATAGTTAACAGCTTGCCTGAAGGAAAATCTCATTTATCACTTTAGACATATCTAAATAATGTCAGTCTCTTTAAAAATACTAAATATTCCAACCACAAGGAAATAACAAAGGGTTTGTATTACTGAATGTGAATTATAACTATTTAAACCAAGGATGTTATTGAAATGCCAACCTTTAAAAATGTGTTTTAAAATGATATATTTTATGTGTTGACAAATAACAGAGTATTTGAGAATGCCACTTACACTAACAGGGGAATTGCTGCTAGTCATTTCCCAGTGATATTTCTGTAATGGAAGGTACCCACATTTCTGTGGGTTTTTTTTAATTCCAAAAAGAACTATTCAATAAAATGATGGTGACAATCCTGTTAGAGCTGTGACTTATACTACCTACTGGTTTCCACGCCCACCTCTGCCACTGTTATTGCATCCAGGACTCGGCTCTCCTTTTCAAAGTCCTTTTGTTTCTGTAAAGATCTCCACACAGCATTCCTTAATCCATCTTGGTTCACAACCCCAGAAAGTTCACGACGCAGAGTAACTAGATTGTAGATCACGCCATAACGAATAACCCAGAAGAGATCAGGACCTGTAAACAATGATATTTTAGTGTGCCATGAACATTATGATTTTACTCTCGGACTAGAACATAAGAAATGTGTTGTAGTCTTAACAATTTTCTTTAAAGAGTAGCCAGGAATGCTCTAGAAGAAGCCCAATGAGACAATTTAAATGAAGTGTGGGAAGCCAAAGCACTAACCCATGTAGGCATTCCACGTACCTGTCAATTACTTTCACAGGCACTTCCTGTGTGCACTGGGCCATCCGCACGCAGCGTTAGCATCCCAAAAGCACATCCTCCTGGACCACAGCTGGCTGGCATACCATTGCTGTTGCTGAACACAAATGGCCCAGTGCATGACTTTTTTAGCAAAACGGCAATCACATGGAAAACCTACACAGGTGAGTGATATATCACATCTTACTTTTAGCAAGGCAATAAAGTGATGACCATCCCCTCTTGTTTGTACCCAGCATCCGGTATTGTGTACAGCATACTGCTCTTACGTATATGGAGGTTCCCTGCATTAATTTGCTTCATGAGGAGACAGAGGGTTGCACCTTAGCTTGGGCAAGCTCTAACTGCCTCCCACCTGCACAAGGGGAGGATGCCATTTTTGTCAATTCTCCTTTCCCTCTCCAGCCTTATGTAACTCCTGAAAACCTGCTCCTCAGGGTCCCCCAAACCTCTTGCATGAGTGCTAGAGACTGCATGTGGGAGGCAGGGTCTGGATGCAACCCAGAGAAATATCCATTCTTCCATTAAATATAAGATTAATGAGCCACAAGGAAAGCACACTTTGCGGTCTTTGTGGGGCAAGATGTATGGAGCAGGGCCTTTGTGAACTCTCAGACTGGCACAGATGTGTAATTCTGAAGCATAATAATAAAATCTTTTAGTTCATGGATTTTGTTTGCTGATGGTAGCAGAAGGGAGTTGTCAAAGATAGATAAATAGTTGAGGAGGAGTGAAGACTAGCTGGGAGGATATCAAAAGAGGCTGCCTGTGCTTGTTTTCTCATGAAAAGATGCTTATACACTATATTTATATTTATGCATCTATATTAAATGTGAAGAATATGCCAGGCTTGTGGAAATGGTTTGATCCCAGGCCATCTCAGTATGCAATTGTTCAGTTTGTATGGGAAATCATAGCAATTCCCTTTCCAGCTGAAAACACAAAGAGTACAAAAGCACAAGCAAATGTAAGAGTATTTAAAGTGTCAACAAGATTTGAGTATGTTAGATTACTGTGCTCATCCTTAAAAGATTTTCTCCTCCTGCTTTATATCACATTACCTTGGCATTAGCAGTGTTATTCCCTACACACTCTCCTAATTAGAACTGGGAATATGGCAAATATTGAGGAAACATTAGTCATCTCTTTAGAGGGCGACTGCTCTAATGTGCTGAGTGTCTCCTGAAATGGAGCTCAACATTGTTCATTCTTATGAATGTCAAGGGCAATTTAGCATGCCCCATTCGAAAGAAGTTCTCACTGTATTGAATGGGGATGTTGGTGATTAAAAAAAAACCAAACCAAAAAAACCCCACTCCAAATACTTAATGGTGATTATGGGATATTGAGGTTGATCCAGAAACATAAAAGGATTGTGGTGTTTTGTTTTACCAAGTATCTGTATTCAGCGTGTTTAATATTAAATAAGCAAATTAAGTCCTTTGCTTAAATGTGCAAATACTCGATAATTGTACTACGCAAATAATAATGTACTTTTAGAGACGATAATGTTGTTGCTTACTACTGAGCATTCGTAATTATCCAAATAGTGAGGTCCTATCCGCTGATAAAAAGAATGCAAAACATATGCAATATTTGCAATGAGGTAGCATTATCCTCAGATCTAATTAGTTCCAGAACTATTTTTCATTAACATTAAAAGTGCTTGGTTTGAGCACTTTACATTTATTGTATGAAGCCTGAAATTCATAACTACTAGATTGCACTGGCTGCAATCCAGTGTCTCCAATGTGTATGAACGCTAGGAGTTTCCCTAGTTTGACAGCCTGGAAACATGCTGCATGCACAGTGAAAGACTCCTGTGCATGTCTGGAATCGTATATGGAGGTGAACATCATATATGGAAGTGAACAAGAAGCCTTCTTCATAGGAACCATTGGATTGCACTCATGGCATTTCCCTAAATGCGTATCAATTGTTGGAGGCATAGCTTCTGCCCACTCCTGCCCAATGCAATAGGACGTCATGTGTTGCAACACTTGTGTCAGTTATAGTGGGATCTTAGTGTAATTCAAATAGTGAATAGTGTAATTCATCTGTGGAACTCCTTGCCACAGGATGTGGTGATGGCACCTGGCCTAGATGCCTTTAAAAGGGGTTTGGACAGATTCATGGAGGAAAAGACCATCACAGGTTACAAGCCATAAGCCACCTCCTGGTTTTAGAAGTGGGTTTTCTCTGTGCCAGGTGCAAGGGAGTGGCGACTGGACACAGGTATCTTGTTGTCTTGTGTGCTCCCTGAGGCATCTGGTGGGGCCACTGTGTGACACAGGAAGCTGGACTAGATGGGCTTTTGGCCTGATCCAGCAGGGCTCTTCTTATGTTCTTATGATCTTACTGGAGCAC
Source organism: Plestiodon gilberti rubricaudatus (assembly GCA_026170595.1). Classification (NCBI taxonomy): domain Eukaryota; kingdom Metazoa; phylum Chordata; class Lepidosauria; order Squamata; family Scincidae; genus Plestiodon; species Plestiodon gilberti. Next base: position 49,425,090 of record JANXHW010000002.1, read on the forward strand.
TTCTCTATTTTTTTGGTGAGACTTTTGCTTCCCTTGTGTCGTTTCTTCAGAAACTTTGACGTTTTCTTGGAGGGCACCGTTTTCAAGTCTCTGCAGGGCTTCTTGAAGCTTATGACCCACTTATGGGTCGCACAAAAGCTCTTCCCTCCTCTCAGCCTTGACCCAGGATGCATTCTGGGACAAGGCTGGGAGGAGGGAAGAGCCTCCATGTGATCCAGAAGTGGGTTGTTAAGCTTCAAGAAGCCCTGCAGAGGCTTGAAAACGGCGTGGTTTGCTTCTAAAAGGTTTTTTAAAAACCATGTTTTTTACCTTTTTTCCCTTTTTTACAGCGTTTTTAACATGGATCCTGTGGATCCAGGACCCAATGTAAGTCAAATCCGTAGATCCCGAATCTGCGGATAGGAAGGGTCCACCGTATTCGCCCTTAGCCTGAGGATGTAGATAAATGCTGCCAGACAACTTTAAGAAATTCTTGTCTGGGGGGCTCACATTGAACAGATTGTGAACCCAGAGCAGATAGTGCTTCAGTTTATCCAAATTCCTTATAATTGTTTTGAATGGTCTCTTGCTTTTATCCCACCTTGAGCATCTGGATTCATTAGACCCCCACTGCATACACAATCAAACAAAACCCACAAGGGACATGAGCATTGGCTTTTGGCAGTTGTCTACCCATTGCAAACTCTATGGCACTATTGTGCAGGGGCGTCACTGGGGGGGGCATGGAGGGGGGCAAACTGTCCCTGGTGTCACCTCAGAGAGGGGTGACACCAAAATGACTTTCTATTTGTTACCGGTGGTGTGAAAACGCACCACTGGTAGAAAATGGATTTTAAATTTTTCCCGATCCCCGCTGCAACACACGCGGGGATCGCATTTCCCAGAAGGCCTCCATATCATGTGGTCTGGTATGGGAGGAGGTACATCGGGGTGACACCATGAGATCTTGTCCCAGGTGTCGCCAACCCAAGTGACATTCCCTGCTATTGTGAATTATTGTCTGTTAATAAAAGATTACTAAATTGTTTGTAACTGTCATAATTAGCCTTTGAATCTTTAAACACTAAAAACGCATCCTTGTGCATGCTGCTGCTGCTGCTAGAATCCTCCCCTCCAGCCCCCTCCCCTCCCCATTCCCTGCCCCAAATGGTCCACAACCCCTCCATGACCCACCCTGCTGGCACTTTTCCTGCTCCAGCCGTTTCCACAAGTGACTCCAACGTGCATGATGGCAGCGCAACAGTTGCACTGGTTTTAGATGACTTGAGGCAGTGGATCAGGAGATCCGCTGCTGTCCACCCTATAGAATTGGGCCATCAGAACTGAATGAATCCAATTTATTACCATTAAAGCCAATGATCATAGTCTCCACAACCTCTTCTGCTTCCCTCTGCTTTCACTGCAGGAACTATCAATAGCAGTCCACCAACTTTCATACTTATTCAGTACTGGGACCTACTTACTCAGTAAGGACTTTAGGACTGCAATCTAAAACTACAATCTTATCCACATTTATTTGGGAATAAGTTCTCTTGAATTCAGTAGGACTTCTGAGTAAATATTGACAGGATCAGACTGCATACCGGCTTAAATCCATGGTTACACTCTGGGGATCACAGCCTTGCAGACAGTATTTAAGAGATTATATTCAATCAGTCTTTTAGCTGAGAAGGTGTTATTTTACTTTAAAAATATATTGGGAATGAGGAAACAAAAGAGACCGATAATCATAGACAAATCTTGTTTTTAAAAAAATGTGGAAAATTAATTAGAGAAGAACTGATGAGACCATGCAGAGCATATGAATGAACAAATGGTGCCACACAGGCCTAGCATGCAATCCAAATTACTTTCATGCAGACTGAATCTTCAACTGTTTTTGGATATTGAAATAATTTCAATGCTAAAATTACATCTAAACAATGAGAAAAGTAAGATGATGGAGCAAGGAGAGAAACCTTATGTTTGTTTGGATATAGTTTTAGCAGAAGTAGGGTCAGATTTTTCCATGTATTGGAGAACTTCCACACCACAGGTGGCCAGACTACAACAATGGATAGATGAAAGTGGAGCTACATTTACTCACAGAGTACAATGGCATGTAACAAACAAAATGCCAATGCAAAAAAAAAAATTGCATCAAATCCATTTAAAATACTTTAAAAGAACAATGAAGTTAGGCTGGTTACAGAACCAATTTACAGGATCAGACATGTTGATAATTTAATGACATGTTGAAAGATGTCTGCAGAGTTCAGGTATGATGAAGACTCATGGTTTTGCAGGTGGCTGCCTTGCAAATTCAGCCCACATACATTCTCAATATGATCTACCTGACAAAGTAGAGAAGATCACCTTCCCTCCCATTTCAACCATCAAACGAGAAACTTTGCACTCTAGTGAAAGATTACAAAGTCACTGACAGCACGATCCTATGCGCACCGCCCAATGGCGGTACGCCTCCCACGCCCAATTACTTGGCAGAACCAGATATTGGTCCTCCCCTCCCCCCCTCTTAAATGGAGTGTAGAAAAAGAGATGCTTGCATAGGGAATGGAAGTGGGAGCATAGTACGCTGGGAACCATACGTTATATTTGTTGGAGTGATAGGTTGGCTCAGGGAACGGTGAACAGCAGGCAAGCACAGGAAGGGCAAGGGGACTTCAGACAGCTCCACTGGTTGGTTCTCTGGACTGAACTCCCAATTTCCACTTACAAACTTAACATGCGTTTGGCATTGGCAATTGCCCATGACAGCATACAACCAAAATGGGGTCAGAAAGGACTGGGTTTTTCATTTTCCTGATGATGCCTCTCCTTGTCTGGTGGTATCCTTCAAAATATCAAGGATGGTTTAGTGCTGAGTTGTTTTTAAAGTCAGATTTGTCTCCACTCACCTATCACAACTTTATGCAGTCAGGGTGACAGTGTGGGAGGCTGGCAGGTAGGGGTTGAATAATAGGCCGGAATGCTGAAGTATCACCATTCGAGGTATGGGGGGGGGATGCAAGAGATATGCTTGCCCTTCAAAGCTGGCAAAGATGCAGGACTGGGATTTCATGTCTCTGGGGTGACCAACACCCTCTGTATAACCTCAGAAAATACGCTGAGAAAATATAGAGCAGTTGCTAATGGCCATGGCGCAAAATGCTTCATACAAACCATCTCCGGTTTAACATTACTCTAAATCTTTGTTCAGCAAAAGACAAAATATTGCAAGCACAACAGAGACAACATCAATCTAAATACAGCTTGCCTTGAAATCCACAAGATAAATTACAAATTTTACAGACCCAGCCAACTATATTCTAGCTACTTACAATTGCTTTTTAAAATCCACTCATGATTTACCAAGTGAGCCATATGGCTCTTTTCTAGTTGACTTGAGCTCTGTTACTTTATTCTTAAATAAAAAATATTAGCGAAGAGAGCCTATCTCACACACAAGTAACACATAGTTAATGCAAAAAAAGAGGGGAAAATAACGCCCCATTTATAAAGACAGACAGATGGCAATGTTAGGACTGTCATAAAAAGTGGACTGCAATCTAATAATCATGTCTAGACATTTTGAGAAAAACTTGACTGTTATAAAACTAGTCATCCAGGTCCCCAACTGCATCACAAGGCTCTTTTCTGTTCTGCTTTGCATGACCTAGTGGCAGCTATCAAAAATGTTGCTTTAAATATATTGAAAGAAATATGCCCCTGACAGCTTGGCAAGTGAATATGCTGAGGGTGGAAGGAGGGGTGGGGGAATAAAAAGCCTGAGCAACAAAAGCTCTTTAAAAAGGAAGGAAGTTAAAGAAAGATCCATTAGATATTCAAGGAACCTGAAAAGAAAAATGATTCTTTTCATATTCTAATTCTTTTTTTTTTATTTTTTTGCTCATTGCTAATTGAGTAACCACTGAGAAACAAGAATATAGTTAGCAATTCAGCAGGTGTTTTTCCTTTCCCATGCATCTCAAACACCAGCTTCAGGACAAAGACTGCATCAACTACAGATTTTAAACAGAAAACATTCCTTTCATACACTGACCTCTCTTAAAATAAAAAGGGTGGTTTTTTGTCTGCTGCATTACAAAAACCATCTTCGACATCCTGGCTAGCATGGAACACAGAGGTAACATGGTCTCTTTAACAACAAGATGTACCATCTTATGTAGAAATTAGCTTTTGGGTGCCTGTCACTTAAGTATTTGTATTAATATTGGTTTCTAGATATTTTATGGGGGGCAGCATTAATAGTCTTTATTAAAAGATGAATGGGAGAGAACAAAGCACCTAAAGAATAAAACAGGAAAAATAGGAAACAGTCTTAATTTACTGGACTCAACAAAAACTGACAGCACAACTGGACAATTGAGAATACTAGCTGCCCAATCCTATCCCCCACCATGCTGAAGCATGCAGCCACCCCATGGAGGTGCATGCATGCTACGGTGGTGGTGGTGGTGGTGGGTGATCAAAAGCCCTGCGAGAAGTATTTTTCCCTTACCTCCTGTGTAGGACCCCAATGACCTATAGCAGAGGTTCTCAACCTGTGGTATGGGTACCCCTAGGGCCGGGTACGTGGACCTCTTGCTGGGGGTACGCCAAGCCCTGCCCCTTATCTGCCCCATCAGCAGCTAATTATTTTTGTACTTTGGAAAATGTACTTTGGTGGGGTGGGGAGGGAGGAGCTGATTTTGGGAAGTGTGACTTGGAGAAAAAAAGAGATCCTTGTCTATCTGTCACTCACTCACACACACACACACACACACACACACAGACAGAGAGAGAGAGAGTTAAATAAGGCATTTTTCACATTTAAAATTGTTTAACCATTAATTACCTAATTAATTGATTAATCAGCAGTTACTTAGCAGGGGGTACTTCAGAAAATTGGACCATGATAGGGGGTACCCGGGCCTCCAAAGTTTGAGAACCCCTGGCTTATAGGTCTCCTCAGGCATAAGCTGGCATAAGTCCAAAGAGAGCCAGGGGGCGTGGCGGACCAAAAAATGAGGGATAAGACCTGGCATACATGACCGCTGGCAGATCCACCCCAACACACACACACCGGTTCCTCCCCTGAAATGCCCCATTACTCTCCCCTGCCCAATGCCCACCTCCACCACCAATATACCTCCCACTGGTGTCACTGCAGGGGGGGCAGAGCTCCAAGTTCCGCCGGGCTCTGAGCCTCCGTTACACGATGGGATAAAGCGGCCCCGCCCCCTCGCCTTTGGAGCCATTCCGGCCGACGAAAGCACTTTCATCGGCCGGAATGGCTCCATAGGCGAGGGGGCGGGGCCGCTTTATCCCATCGTGTAACGGAGGCTCAGAGCCCGGCAGAACTTGGAGCTCCGCCCCCCTGCAGTGACGCTGCTGATACCTCCTCTGGTGGTGGCTGGGCACTCCAGTGGTGCACACATACGGTCACCAACCATTTATACTGGTGGCCCCTTTGTGCATGTCATTTCTGCATCTGCAGTGCCGGCAAAGAGGACCTTCCGCTGACAGAACACTAGTTCTGTTAGTGGAAGGTGCCTATAGGATTGGGCCCTACATGATATAAACTGGTGCTGATTATCTGTTATAGGTTACTTATTGAGACATCCAGTTTTAAAAATATTTGATATATAACTTCAAGATATATATCAACTCTACTTAGCATTACAGTAACATTCTAAATTTAAAATTAATATGTTCATTTTATTTGAGTAGTCTTCAGAAATTAGCTATTTTATTTCTGATTGCCGATGCTTTTCTTTCTTATGATCTCTTTCTTTCTCTCAAACACACACACACACACACACACACACACACACACACACACACACACACACTTGCCCCTGTACATGCGCAAAGATCTTGGCATAAGTGCAGGGGATAGATCTTGAAGCCAGACTTTAATAACCTCTCCACAGAAGCGCTGCTATTGTTGCTATGATCGATGAGACAGCGATAATGGATGAGAGACTGTCATCTTTAGTAAAATCTGAAAACTGAACTCTTCAAACTAGAGTCAAGACAGGCATTTTGTTGGGTGATGGAAATTCTGGCAGGCTTCACTTTAGTCCCATTGCATACATTTGTGTGTGCATAGGTAAATAGATAAAGGCAAGAGATCCATGCTGCAGTGAACCGCGACCATAGTGCCCTGGGCTGTGATCTTGTCAGAACTAATTAGCTAGGCAAGGTCAAGAGTGGTCAACAATTTGACAGGAGCTGTTTAGGGAAAACCAAGAACATAATGGTGAGTCACTTTCTGTTCTTCATAAATCACAACCGAACATATGTATGAGGGTGTCTGAGGACTTGCATATGCGGCATGGTGCAGATAAGATATAATGCAATTTAATTTCAATAAGTCATATTAAAATTATTAGCCCACCCAGCCCATAACTAACCTCCAGTGTATATTTTAATGTCTTAACCCAATTTCATAAAGGTAATACATTACCTCCAAAAATAAGAAACACTGTTCTACATTTGTTTGTTAACTTCTTTGTATCTTTCTCAGTGTTAACATTAACAATTCCATTAATTGAAGCTGGAGACCTCTTAGCTCAAGGGTTCTCAGCCAGTGGTACTAGTACCACCAGTGGTACTTCGGCCAACTGCTGGTGGCACTCGGACCACTGGACTGCCGGAACCCCACTCTAATGTGGTGCTTTCAGCAATGCGTTTTTTCTCCCGAGAGGCTTCTGCCTTTGGCTGAGCCTCTTGGGAATGCCGAGAAGGGCCCTCCCACTCACCCTGAGCCTCCTACCTGCATTTTCTGGCCTCTGAAAGCCCAGAAGTAACTGGTGATGATGTCACCGCCAGTCACTTCCGATAGTACGCAGCAGGAGAGTGGCATCGGAGGTGGTACTTGGCCGGGAAGGGGTTGACAACCCGTTTATCTGGCAAGGTAGGTATAACAGATTGGCAGCGCAATCCTGTGTAAGGATCCAGCCAGCGGCCCAGTGCCACCCACCAGCAGTGCCACCCACCGGCAGTCATGCTGCCGCTGGGCTGGAGGTCTACTCAGGGAAGGGGACATTCGTCCCCTTCCCCAAGTGTAAATTCTGGCAGGCCCAATCGGCCTCCTTGGATTTCGGTCAGCTAAATAGCTGGTGGAAGTAGAGGAGGCTGAGGGCGCAATCCAAACCTACTTAGGCCGCCGTTGTAACCAGCGGCCCAGTGAAAACGGGAGGCCCCAGAACAGAAAGGGGATTCAAATCCCCTTTGAATTCCCCTTTTGGAGGGGATTTGAATCCCCTTTCTATTCTGGGGCCTCCCGTTTTCGTTGGGCTGCTGGTTACAATGGCGGCCGACGTAGGTTTGGATTGTGCCCTGTGTAACGTTCCGTCACCAGCGCCCTCTACAGGATTGCGCTGTAAATCATCCCCAGCACCAGTCAAAAAATGGCCTATTTTCAGAGATTATATTAAACTAGTCTTCTAAGGGCACCAATGACTATGTTTAAACTGCAAATACAACAGTCTAGCTAAATTCTTGTAATTGTAGTCAGAAAATTTCAGTCTTGACAGCATTCCATTCCCATCATCCTTTATTCCCTACATCCTTAACCCCATGTACCTCTTCTCCCTATAACCAATTATCACCCTTATTTTCTTTTTATGTCATTGTGTTGTCATTTTAAAAAGAAGTGCAGTGGTGGGGCAGCCGGTAGCACAGATATCCCTACCTTACACAGTAAGACCACCTTTCCCACAGTAAGGCATCCCCCCATTCATGTCTTCTGGGGAGTGGGCAACGCACTGCTGTCATTGCTGAAGAACCTGTGGGAGGATCGGACAATAGGAAAAATGCAGGTGGACAGGTTTTGCAGGTCAGTGTGGATAAACTCTTGGTCTCCCACTACCCTCTTTTCACTCTCCTGAGATTTAATAATTTGCTTGCATGCCTCAGAAAGATAAACAGGAAAATGTTATGTATCCAGGTCAGATATAGTGGCAAGATGTTGATTTTCTTAATAATGTTTTTTTAAAAAAACTGACAGTAGCGGTGGTGAAGCGTTTTTAACAGCAGCCTTCAAAATCAAACATATATATATTTGGCTTTCCTTTTATGACAATGTCATTGATATTGCTGTGTGGGAAGATCATTTAAGATGCATAGGACTATTACAGAAAAAAGGAAGGTTAATAATTTGTTTTCCGTGTAGTATATTACTTGATAAGACACAGAGAAAAGGATGAAACCTCACCTAAGCTTTGACATGGAGAGCAAGAGGCCTGTTACCCTACCAAAAAAGAGAGAGACAGAATGTGTGAAAGAATTTTGACTGAAGTATCCAGGAAGTATAGATACACAACCAACATTTTTAAATGGAGGGGGGGGGAATAAAGTCAATCTTTTTCTTGCAATGAGTATATTCCTATATACAGTACTGGAAAAATCAAGCACAATATACAAAAATAAATAAATGCGTGTTCTGGAATACAGTACTTATGGGAAGAAATAACAATATTAATTTTCATTTCATAGCCTCCATGACAACTCTGGATCTATCCCAAGTAATACACTGTAGCTGGGTCAAAAGTATATTCAGAATACAAATGGGAATTAATGTTTTCCACTGCCTTGTTTGTTGGAGGGAAGTCTGACCTTATGTGGGAGATCCTGGACTAGGGGCACAATCTTACTTAACTATGGGCTGGTGGAGAACACGCTCCGCCGGCCCAAGGAATTGCAAAAGTACCACAAAGCACTTTTGTGACTTCTTCAGAGTAAGTGGTGCCAGCGCGGAGGCCGTCACCACTCTGCGACCTAGTTTGACCCGCGCTGGCCGACGCAGGTAAGGCCCATGATGGTCGACAGGAGGGGGGGCAGGGTCCATTGGTTGGCCGGGCCCGAGAGGGGGATGGAGATATCGGTGGCATGCTCCACCATATCCCTGTCCCCTCCCAGGCCAGGCAAGCCTTACTCGACCTCCTCAGACATGCGCCAGCTCCAGAGCTGGCACACAACTGAGGAGGTCCACTGGGGCCCGCAGCGCTTGCACCAGGGGAAGGGGACAAATGTCCTCTTCCCCTGAAGTGAGCCCAGGCCACGTTGGCATAGCCCACATTCTGCCTAGGATGCAGCAGCTGACCCTTTAGGACAGCTGCCGCATCTTAGGCAGGATCGGGCTGTAGATTGTTCAGAAACTTCCAGGTTTTTTTAATGGAATGCAGCCTTGGAGAGTTGCCAGTTTAATTGGAGTAGTGGTGCTGAAGGAGAGAATGTTTAATCCTTTCCCACCATGTGACTATCCTAATCAAAACCATGCACACACCTCTTTGCCCCTGGGGAAAACATACATGTACCAATTAGGGATCTCCCATTTAAGATACAGTTTGGTCTGAAGATGGTGAAGAACAAAGACTTATGTACAAACACGGACTTAACTCTGAATAACTAAACTGTGCATATCAGCAAGAATGGCTTTTCTAATGCAGCCACAGAGTTTGCCATGGCTTCAGTAGAGCGGGTGTTCACTGAGCTGGGTTGAGAATTATTTAGTGCTAGGTTGGTTTGAATATACCTAATGAAGTTTGAGAGGTAGTCACTGCACTATTATTGATTTCTCTGTAGGTAACAAGGAGCTGGTAATTTATCCTAAATTGATTTGCTCTGGTCAGCTTGGTTTCAGAGTGCTGGGTGAAAATCTATCCAAGTAATAGGAAATGCTGATGCATTACCATAGAGGTGGCATAGTTCCAGTACATGATTGCACTTTTTATGTTCGCAGCAGTACACACAGATATTGTTACGTTTAGCTGAGGAACCATGTCACTGCTGCCTTCCTGTACCTGATCTTGCAATTAATCAAGGGAATGTCAGGAAAGTGTACTTTGGAATAAAGGTGGGCAGCTACATGGGTCTCCTACTGAACTTTATCGAACCATATTCTGTAGAGCTTATTGAGGAAAATACAGGTTCTATTTCAGCACATGGTGATGTAACATCAGTTTTTGTAAGCTAACCTACTAATACAGTGCTTCCCAAACTTTTTTGACCCACGGCTCCCTTGACTGTTGGTGACCATTGGCCACGACTCCCCATTACATTATATTGATGCCTACCAATTGGCATTGCACTGTTTCCCAAGAGGATTCCGTGGCACTCCGCAGCTCCACTGGCTGGATTCTGCGGCTCCCCTGGGAGCCGTGCCTCCCAGTTTGGGAACCACTGTACTATTAGAATCCATGGATGCTCATCTATTAAGTGCCTGGAAATGGTAAATGAGATATGATGGTCCCTGGATCTTTTAATCAACTCAGCCTGTTCTCCCTTCTGCTCTTTATATATGGAACTCTCTCCCAGGGCATCTGTGTGATACCACAACCAACCTGCTCCCTCCCCTCCTTCACCCCCCCCCCCACAAATGAACCATCTATTCCACAAAACCCTTTAGCTAGCATAACCAAAAGGTCCCCAACCACAGGAATTAACCCAACTGAAATGATCTAAGAATGCATAACTGCATTTGTTCACGTTCATTCCTTGTTAGCTTTGTAGTTTTGGTATCCACGTTTCTCTCCTTCAATCCCCTATTGTCTCCCTGCATTGGCAACATTAAGATTGCAGGCTCTTTAGGACGGGGTCTTTCTCTTGCTAGGTTGCTCCATACAGCTCCAGAGTGTATGCTGATGGTGCTAAATAAAGACATTGCTGAAAAGGAGAGCAGGGGAGCAATTTTCATCAAGGGATTTTCAAGCATATCAACGTACTTCTTCTTGTCTGTCTGCGTTCCAGGACACCAAGAGGCTTTCAAGAGCAGAAAGAGAAGCATCCCACAGTTTAGCTGCCATGCAATACATGGAAGTCCTCAAGTGATGGCTAGACTGCTGAAGCATGAAGAATCCTACATAGCGCCTGTTGTAAGTGATCCACGGGGAATCTCACCTTGCCTGGGTATCAGAGCCAAATTTCAAGAACCCTTAATGAAACAAACTGCACCACTTGATGTGGCCATAATGCCCATTCTTCTCATTTGACAGAGCAATGTCAAAACATTTCAGAGAGATTTCAAGATGTCCTCATTCCATTTCGATTACTCATTATGCTTTCAAGTGCCAGTGCATCATGAATCATACATCACCCCTTCTGAGAATTGGAAATATTAACGTTGTTAACAAGAGTGCTTTGCAGAGACGTGTATATAGGGAGACAGTTATGTCTCTTACTCCTGTCCAGCGATCTTTGCCTGCAGGCTCGTGATGCACTCACACTGTGCACTGGCACTTGAGGAGTTAACAAAAGAGACAGGAGAACCAATGCCAGTTTATTTACATTAACAGGGGCAGAAAGGAAAGCAGTAGAATCAAGCAAATATAAATTGTTATATTTTTTGTAATTGACCAAGCAGAGACAAGGGAATGCTCTGCATGGGACCACAGTTGTGAAGGAGAGAGAGAGATCTGTGATGTGGCTAGAGAGGAGAGGTGGAAGAAGAGCTGGGTCCCTTTCCTTTACAATAGACCCAAAGGAAGCTGGGGGAAAATCTTTGTCTTTCACCCATCCCACACTGCTGAAAGACAGAAGAAAACAAGCAAATCTGCTTGTCTTGACTAAAAGCAAGTGAGAAAGATGTGGAAAGATCTGCCTGGAAAGAGAAAACACAGTCTAGCTGAGTAGAGTACTTTTCCTGGGCCTTGTAGATTAGTGCAACACCAAGGATGCTGAGGGAGTGGTTGTGGGGAGAGAGAAAGCATGTGAGCTGGGAGACTCAAAGCCTTTGGGGGCTGAGATCTTAGAGTGTCATAACCCAAGGGGTTGGGACAAGTACAATTAGGCTGCAATCCTATACACACATTCTGGGAGTAAGCCCCATTGGACATAATGGGATTTGTTACTGAGTAATTTGTTACTCCTGCCAACCTAGCAGTTCCAAAGCATGTTAATGCGAGTAGATAAATAGGTACCGCTTGCGGGAAGGTAAACAGCGCTCCATGTTCCAGCTGCATGCTACGCGCTGCGGCAAGGAGAGTCATGCCGGCCACATGACCACGGAGCGGTCTTCGGACAACGCTGGCTCTTCGGCTTTGAAATGGGGATGAGCACCACACCCTAGAATCGGACATGACTGGACTTAATTGTCAGGGGTCACCTTTACCTTTTTTAAATATGCATAGGTTTGTACTGTTAATTAGTAGATGGAAGATGCTTCTCTTCAAAGGCAGCATCACAGTCTCGATTTGCATTTGTAACCCCCTTTCACAACTTTGATGCGCAATCTGAATGTATGGTGGATCCCTGCCCCCCAAATAATATTCCCTCTAAAGAGTCCGCACTGGTACGGTGACCTCTTCTTCAGCTGTGCGGCATAGCGACTGGGTTGCGAGGCTGTCTCTGGATGCTCAGCGATGACGTCATGTCATCACAAACTTCTGGGTTGCAAAGCTCTCTGCTGCACAGAGCTCAGCTCGTGGGTACATGGCCATGCACCTTACAGGGAACACTGCCTAAAAGACGATATATTTGCATTCATGGATTTATTCATGCCATATATGAGCAAATAGAAACAAATTTTGAGAGCTCCAGAAGGATCTCTCCAAACTGGGAGAATGGGCAGCAAAATGGCAGATGCGCTTCAATGTAAGTAAGTGCAAAGTGATGCACATTGGGGCAAGAAACCAAAATTTCACATATACGCTAATGGGTTCTGAGTTGTCTGTGACAGATCAAGAGAGAGATCTTGGGGTGCTGGTGGACAGGTCGATGAAAGTGTCGACCCAGTGTGCGGCGGCTGTGAAGAAGGCCAATTCCATGCTCAGGATCATTAAAAAAGGGATTGAGAATAAAACAGCCAATATCATTATGCCTTTGTACAAATCGATGGTAAGGCCACATCTGGAGTATTGTGTCCAGTTCTGGTCACCACACCTCAAAAAGGATATAGTTGAATTGGAAAAGGTGCAGAAAAGAGCAACCAGAATGATTCGTGGGCTGGAGCACCTCCCTTATGAGGAAAGGCTACAGCGTCTGGGGCTTTTCAGCCTAGAAAAAAGGCGCCTGAGGGGGAACATGATTGAGACGTATAAAATTATGCATGGGATGGAGAGAGTGGATAGAGGGAAATTCTTCTCCCTCTCGCACAACACCAGAACCAGGGGACATGCACTAAAATTGAGTGGAGGGAGAGTTAGAACAGACAAAAGAAAATATTTCTTTACCCAGCGTGTAATTCATCTGTGGAACTCCTTGCCACAGGATGTGGTGATGGCACCTGGCCTAGATGCCTTTAAAAGGGGTTTGGACAGATTCATGGAGGAAAAGACCATCACAGGTTACAAGCCATAAGCAACCTCCTGGTTTTAGAAGTGGGTTTTCTCTGTGCCAGGTGCAAGGGAGTGTCAACGGGAAACAGGTTATCTTGTTGTCTTGTGTGCTCCCTGAGGCATCTGGTGGGGCCACTGTGTGATACAGGAAGCTGGACTAGATGGGCTTTTGGCCTGATCCAGCAGGGCTCTTCTTATGTTCTTATGTTCTTAAATTTGGTTAATCTTATTGAAAGGTTTTGACATTTAAGAATAACTGAAATGTCCAGCACCTCCCTCAAGTCAGCACCTCAGAGAGTTGCCTGGATCATCTGCCCCTAAGCCTAGCCATTTTGAAAATTCTTCCAACTCAATTTATTATACTTGCATTTGACCATTCCAATACTGTGAATATCTGCGACCTTAACCATTTTATTTTACTGGCACCTTAAAAATGAACACAAAGGAGTAATTTGTTTTGAAGTCACAGTTGTGTTCCCTCTCTATCAGCCTGTAATTTGCCAAAATGATTTTCTTAGTAAACAATGTTCTCAGTAAAGAAAATCCTACCAAAATTGCTGAAAAAGATTTCAGGTCCTTAACATCCTAAGGCTATACATGTTTACTCAGAAGTAAGTCCTACTGAGTTCAAAGGAACGTACCCTTAGGTAAGTGTAAATAGGGACTGCAGTCCTAGTACTCTGGCAGCCCAATCCTGTAACTCCTCATGTGGCGATGCCGCAGCACCAACAGGGCATATCCTGTGGGGGAGTTTTGGCATCCAGAGGCCTCCTTGGAGCAAGAGTACATTGTTCCCTTCCCCGAAGAAAGCTCCTGCTGGCCCAGTGGGTCTACTCGGACCTGCGCCAGCTATATAACTGGTGCAAGTCCAAGTGAATCCGTAAAGGCAGATCGAGCCCAGGAAGGGGGCTAGGATTCGGTGGATGAGGATGACGCCAACCCCACCCCCTTCCTGGGCCCGATCCACCCTCCTCTCCACCCCTTTCCTCCCTGTTCCATCCCCTCCCTGCCAACCCCTCCCCACCTCCCTCCAATTCACTGCACCCACTTACTGGTGGCAGTAGGCATCTCTGGTTCACTGGCGCATGAACCCAGCCACTTGCTGCTTGTAGAGGCGGCCAGGCAGCACAATCTGGTTGTCACATTTGTAACAGCCAAAAAGCGTGTTATGCCACCGGAACACTTATTCCGGTGGTGTAACGAATAAATAGGATTGGGTTGAAAATGTCAAAGTCTCTCTAAAAAGTGCTTGATAGGAACGGGAAATTTTATTTCATTTCGGTGACTAGTACACAATGACCAGCAAAGAAACTATCTTTCATGCTAATTTCCGATACACTGTTGGCTATGCAATTTTAGATTAGCACAAAGCTCCGTATTTTACTTAAGCGCGACCCACACTACACGAGTTCCAGCACGTCCCAGACTCGTGCAGAGCTCGCAGAGCTGTGTGGCCACCGGTTTGAGAGATGGGGATCTGAACGCGGGAGACCTCTGGTCTCCCGAGTTCCGGCACGAGCAGAATTGTTTCTTGCCCAAGATTTTGAGGGGCGAGGACGTGGAGCTACTGCTTTAACCAATAGGATTAGAGGGGGTTTCAGTCAGTTGGTGCGCTCTTATGTTTAATCCAATCAGCAATTAGAACGCGGGACAATCAGGAAGGACTAATTGAAGGACGACACTCGCGGAGAGCAAGGCAGCACTTGGAGGCCAGGAACCTACGCTCGCACGCCTCCGCGCCTGATCTCCTGCGGTGTGGGTCGGCCTTAATGCTGCATTTTCAACTTTGTGCTGTAAGATTCAACTGTCAGCTGATTTTGAAGATGCTTAGAGCTTGTGTCTGGTGGCATCAGGTAAATCTTGCAAGTTTCCTGTTTATTTGCTTTGTGTTTCAGATTTTATAAGCCTATATCGGCATAAGGGGTCCATTTTCTGTCATTTCAATAGATTTATGACCAACTTTTTATGATTTATGATATGCATATTAAAAGTGAATCCCTAATCAGAAATTGCCATGCTCTTATAGATAGTAACATAGGTGATTGACTCTAACCCTATGATCTAAAGATCTTTATTTGCAAATAAGCTTCATTAGATCCCTAATATGGGTTTTTAGGATTGTAGTCTTAATTTTAAGTAACATGGGTGACATCTATTGACTGTAATCTTGAGATCTGGAGATTTCTGAAGGAGAAACTATCTTTAATAAAACATGGGGGTAATGGTTAAGGATTTCAATGAAAATGCAGCAGGAAACCTTTCAGAGCTGTGTACTACTGTATATGATGCTTCCTGAAACATGGCACTTTGAAGATATGCCTCCTTATGTATACCCATGCACAATATGAAGGCGTAAATTTGCTTCTTTGGCACTTACAGTTATCAGGTGAATAGCGCAAAAGATCAAGAAAAGCTGCTCCTCTTAATTCTTTATCATCTTTAAGTTCCTTGACACAATCACAGAATCCAAGAAAAGCCGTTTTCTGCAAATCTGCACGAATCCCATGTAAACAGATTTCTTTGAGTATATTGGTGTATATGTATCCCACTTGCCATTGCCAGCATGAGAGGTTTTCCATGTTACTCTTTTGCTGGAGGTAAAAATATGAAAAGTCAATCAACTATTACCACATCTGTCACAAGATTACATTTCTAAGAAAAGAACTATATATCATCCAGCAGACAGGTTAATATTACATAATCCATCAGCTTGAGCCTATACATGTTTACTCAGAAGTAAGTTCTACTGTGTTCAATGAATCTTACTCCCAAGTCAGCATGTATAAGATTTCAGCCTTTGTTGCTTATACCTCACAAGAAGAAGTAGTTTGCTCTACTGAGGAAATCAGCCATCAGCCATTCATGATGTTTCAACTACAGGAGAATTAAATTTCAAGTTTATTCAATCAAAACAACTGGTCTGTTTATTCAGTCCTCCAGCTTGGAATACTAAGACCAACATAAACTTCAGGGACAAACAGTAAAGAAAATAAATGCTTTGCCTCTCTCCAATTTAGTGTTTTCAACAAACACATTTCCCTCCTACATCTAAATTAGTCTGGCTGTTACCTGCTTCTGAAGAGACACAGAGCTGGAAATAAAATCTCTCACTAGGTCCATTAAAACTTTCAAGCAGGACATGTTTAATTTGGCAGTCTCTCCAAGGACCATCAAGCCCAATACTGATTCCAACCTAGATATTTCAGGGCAGAAAGGACAAAATTGGTCCAGAAGAAAATAATACATTGGTTTTGGTCAAGTAGGAAACTGTCATCGAGTTAAAAGCAATTCATTTTTCCATTTACTGAAACTAATTTATGTACAGTACTAACTTCTATAGGATGTAGCATCAACCCCTCCAGAATGTCACTCCTTCTCAAACTGGTTGTGGGGGGAGGGGGTTGGCCCACCCTGCTGGAAAAAGACAGGAGGCTTGAGGTTTGGTTAGTGCTGGTTTGGGGCTGAGTCAACCTTGTAGTTGACCTGCTCCGCCTGCCTAGTGTCAGTACCCCATCACTGCAGCTGTGGAAGCAATGCCCAAACCATGCTGCCTGGGTAGGGAAGTGGAGCAAGTCAGGCCATTCGAGGTAGGTTTGTAGCAGCACAGAGTCAGGAGACTAACTCAATCCTACCTAAATCCCCACAATGTGATGCAGCTGTGCCGGTGTGGCTTCCGCTGCATCCCACAGAGGATGACATGCTCCAGGGGAGAATTTGGGGGAGGGGGGCAGAGATCCAGCAGCAATTGATAGGGCAAGGTGCACGGTTAACCACTATGAGAGTAAAGAGGTAGTGGAAGAAGGCAAACGTTCTATTCCAGATCCTGCCATCTTTCATTCTCAGCCCTCTTTCAGTGGTGCCTATTCAGGGGTGGTGGGGTGCACCTGTCCCCGGAAGGATCCGGCCTATTCCTGGGTGATTTGCAGAACGGACTGCAGGATGGGGGAAGGGGTGGATATTAAGCAATGCTAGATACACCTGTTGTCAGAGGCTGGGCAGGTCTCGTCCTCCCTGACCAAAGAAGACTTGGTGAATAAGTAGGTATTTAAGTAGGCTTACCAGATCTCCAACTGGGACAGAATGCTAGACCTTTAGGAGAAGGAATGTGGGCAGGTGTAGCTTGTTAAAGCTTAGAGCACAATCCTAGGCATGTCTACACAAAAGCAAACCCCTCTGAACACAATGGGGCTTACTTCTGAGTAGACATGCCTAGGATTGTGCTCTAGGACTTAAAAGGCTACACCTGCCCACATTCCTTCTCCTAAAGGTCTAGCACTCTGTCCCAGTTGGAGATCTGGTAAGCCTATATTTAAGGGCAAGGAGATGACTAGAATAGAATCCTTTGAGGCTGCATGACACAGGGGGAGAATGGTAAATTTCTCCAGGTTATATCTGCATTCATGTCCTCAAAGGTTGTTTGGCTCGGGGAGTTTAAACAGATATTCTCCTTTGTCATCCAAGAGGCAGAGGGAATCATTACGCTGATAATGCTCCTGCCAAGGGTGGATTTGCCTGGGAAAACGGTGAAGGGATGGCAGCATCCTGGAGTTGGAATAGGTTTAACCTTACACTGCTATTGTGGAGAGTTTAGAATCAGAGAGAATCAGCTGCACCTTATAACTTCCCAAAACGTTGTGGCTCAATTTGAATCCAACTCAGTTGCTGCGTGTCTTTATTCAGTGTGGAGGCAATAACCAGAAGGCCTGATTGAAAAACCAGAAAGTCCCATGAAAACTGCTTACTTATGAGTTCCATGCAGCCCCCACCTGGGGGAGGGGTCATAGTGGAAGCATACTTGCTCTGCCTGAGGAAGATCCCAGGCTCAATCCCCAGTACCTTCAACTAGGGCAGAGGAAATCCTGGAGAGCTGCTCTAGCCAGGCTTACCAGATCGCGGACTGGGACGCTCCGTTTTGCCCTTAAGGGGTGGGGCGGGGTGATAGGAGCATGGCTCTAGCCAATGTTGACAATGCTGAGCTAGATGGATCAATGTTCTGACTCAGTATAATGCAGCATATCCTATATTGTTTAAAGGTGCTTACTGGAGCGCACGTTGCTGGTATACTAAACACTACACGTTCATGGACCGGCACATGCAGGAAGCACATTTAAACAAGATGGTGGCTATCTAGAACTTGGATATGGATAAATGATTTTCATGCAGCATTGCTGCAGTTAAATCAAGCCTCACACACAACTTTTATAGCGATATATTATTTCAATTAAAGTCTTAGACTTGGCCTGGCTTTCAAATAAAGGATTCTTTCTCCTAGAAGCAACACGTTATGCCTTTCAGTATTTTATTACAGGTGGCTAGTAACAGTGATGGATCCATCCCTATATTATGAAAAGTGGAAGGGCTTCTAGGAGAAGTTTGGCATTAAACTTTAAAAATAAAAATTGTAGGAGGGCTGTGTGTTTGACCACTGGAGAAGAAAATTTTAAGCAAAACCATTTTGTCAAGAGTAGGTAATGGGCAGCGCAATCCTGCCTAAAGATTTGTGGGCGGTCCTAGGGCCACCCGAAGGATCCTATGCTTGTTCCTATACTTGATCCTATACTTATTTATTTAAATATGTATTTACACCGCACCATCAACATTTTGTAACAGAAGAGAGGATAGGTCCCTGGCCTGAGAGGAGGGAGCGTCGCTCTGGCTCCCTTCCCCCCGCCCCGCCCCGCCCCTTAAGGGCAAAACGGAGCGTCCCGGTTGGCGATATGGTAAGCCTACCCATCCTACATGAAATACTTGCATGCTGGTGCTGCAAGCTGTGGGATTAAGGGAACAGGTTTGCCTTAGCATCTAGTCAGTATTATGACTAGAGAGGAACTAACCCTATTCACCCCAGTGCAGAGTCTCTTCTAGTGGCTGTTTCCTAGTGTTTCTTCTGCTTCTTGTGAACCTTTTGGGGACAGGGTTCCCAGGGGGCCATTCATTTTTCTTCTGTAAACTGCTTTATGAGCTGTTTTTTGTTGAAAAGCAGTATATAAATTGTAGTAGTAGTAGTAGTAGTAGTAGTAGTAGTAGTAGTAGTAGGGCTAATCATTGCTGAAAACAGAATACCCTGTACTGGGCCAGATAATCTTTGTGCTAATCTAGCAGGTTTCATATATTCTTATGCTCTTATTTATTACCAGTTTACAGTGCTTTATTTTACCTGGTTTCTGGATTTTGCTGCTTTTAAATTTTTGATGGGAAAAAATAGTGTCCTACAGCCACTAGAGCCAACAAAAAAAGGTTATCTATCTGTGAATCCTAATAACAGTATTCATATGAGGGGAGAGCAGTTAGCTGGCTAATTAGACAAGTAGGGATTCGTCATAATTAAATGAAGTATCATATCATCCAAGGTTAGTGTTCACTGACAAAATGGAGAAGGTGACAAGTCGGGCATTGATGGGATCAGTGCTATTACATTTAATTCCACTTGTTCATTAAGGAGGAATTTATATATCAAGCTAATAAATTCACAAATATCAGCAAGGTTCACCTAATAGAAAGACTATTCACATTATACAAATTAGACATTTGTTAATATGGTCAGAGTCTGAAAAAAGAAATATAATAAAACTAAAAGATGAAACCGTGAAAAGAAGAAATGGGGGGGGGGGGGACAACGCAGCAAATTCATTTTGAATGGTATATGAGAAAAGGTGTAGGTGAAGGAAAACATGATTTGTGTTCCTGATGCCAGTCACGCAGTTGTTCACAGGTTTGTGGTGAGTTCACACTCATACATACATACATACAGTATTCATCACTTGAAGCCTCAGTTATAGAACGCATGCTTTTTATGTATCACCTCAAGTTCAATCCTGGCATCTTCCCTAATGTCAACGGAAGCTTTCCTCCTGGAGCACAAGCAGCAATTGGAAATGGGAGGCGCCGATTTGGATCAGAACTGTAGCAAGGCAAAGGGTTAAAGCCCTCCTCAACCACATTGCAATTCTGATCCAGATAGTGCTGGATCAGAAAGTCCTGTGCGAGACAAAGTCCTGTGCAAGACAACGTTTTTCCCCTTAAGGGGAGTGGCGACTTGTCGGTGACGTCAGGACGGCAGTGACGTCACTGCTGAATTCACCACGACGCCACCGCTGACTAAGTAAAAAAGGGGGGGGTTGATTTACCTGGTGGCAGCAGCAGCTGGAGATGTTGCACAACCAATGGGTAAGTCCAATGGTTCTTGGGTAAGTGCAATGGTTCCGGCAGTTCTTGCCGCCGCCAATGGGTAAGTCCAACCCCCACTTTTTTTACATAGGCGGCAGCGCAACCCCAGAAGTTCCATCGCTGCTGTCACTGCCGAGTCACAACCTCTGGGTAAAGGTTGAAAATCACTGCCATAAGAGACATGGACACCATTACATGTCTCCTTACTCCTTTTTCTTGCAATGTCTACCTAAGCAACACATGACATGATTTCATCACAATTAGCAGAAAAGACAGACATGGAACAGCAGGAGCTCTGTATCTCTTATAATGTCCAGTGTGGCCCCAGGTCTGCTCCTTATGCATTCTCTCTCTCTCTCTCTCTCTCTCTCTCTCTCTCTCTCACACACACACACACACACACACACACACACACACATACACACACACACACACACACACACACACACACACACACACACACACTTATTATGGCCCAATCCTATCCCCTCATCAGTTTATGCTATACAGCCACACTGCTGGAATGTGCCATAACGGGACTTACAGCAGCGGATCACAAGATCCACTGCCATAAGCCCTCCATTGGATTGGGCTGCCCATCAATCAGTTAGATCAATTGCATTTTAAAAAATGTTTTACTTTGATTTTTGATGTAAATTTCATTTTGTTTGATTTAGAAGACACAATTTTTTAATTTAAAAAATATGTTTTGCACAAGTACTTGTTAAAACTGCAAGTGGCAAACATTATGGTAAAAAGAGGCATTCCTCCTCATTTACACAGGAGGGAATACCTCTTGTAAGCTGATGTCTGCTACAACACATATGTGGATCACCCACAAACAAAGAATGTTTTTTGTTTTGAATGATTGTTTTTATTTATTCTTATGCAGGCAGCGCAATCCTGTCTAAGTTTAGATCAGCGGAGCGATCGCTCTGCTAGTCTAGGGTGTCGCAAATGTGCCATAAAGCACGTTTGTGGCACCTGACGAGTAAGCAACACTGGTGGAGAGGCTTGCACCGCTCCTCCAGCGCCATGGGATGGATCGCCACCGCAGCGGGGAGGTGAGTACCCATGGAGAGGCAGAGGAAAGGCGGAACTGGCCATTTCAAGGGGTGGGATTGTTCGATCATGCCTGGAAAGGATCAGCAGCGGCTTCCTCCACCATATCCTATCCCACTTCCTGGGCCTGGCCGGCATTACATGGCCAGCTCGAATGTGCACCAGCAAAATAGCTTGCCCACATTCGAGTAGACCCATAGGGACAGTCGGAGCTCTACCCCAAGGAGGCCTTTACCCGGTCCCTTTACCCCGAGGAGGCCACCGGCTCCGCCTGCACAGGCCCCATCTTGCACAGGATTCGGCGGGTGCCTTATTTGCACCACCATATCCTGCTAGACAGGATTGGGCTGTTAATCAATTTATTTAAGAAGAAAGCAGCATATATGTGAGAATTAATTCCAGCCACTTACTGGGGGCCCTGAGACAAAGTGCTGCACTGCGGGGTGGGATGGCACCCCCTGCCCATCCTCTGATGGCACCCTGAGCACCACCACTACCATTAGTACTGAGGTTTCTGGACTTGGTCTGACCAGTTAGGTTCTCTCATGGACACTGGCCCTTGACCAGTGGCTGACCAGGTCAATCCCTGACACCTCCCTGACTTCAGCTATAAATGTGTTGAAAATTAAAACCTTAATGGATATTGTGAGCTATAGACCAGTCCAAATTTAAGTCTGGTGTGCTTGTGTGGTCTACAAGCAGATCTATAGTATTTATCAAAAAGCTGTTATTTTTCTAGCTGACTTTTTTTTACTTTCAAATAAAAATGTAATTAAGATACAACACAGTTCTATAGAAATGTCATTTGAATAAGGTCAAGAGAGACTAATAGCATAATAGAAGAGGGAAATAAACTTCAAGAGAACACAATAACATTAAATAGAATATTTATAGCATCATCGGGGGGGGGGGGGTCAAATCTTATTTATTTCACCAATTGTAGGAAGTTCCCTTGCCTGCTCCTATGAATGGCGTTCAAACTGTCCAGAAGGGGCTGTCTGGGGCTTAACCAAGTGATGACTTCCTGAGAAAATATCTGTCTATGACAAAACAAAGTTGCTGCTTTAGATGGTCAGTTTGCACATTAATTCTAGGGACAGCTGTCGTCAAAATTCTCTTCAGCTCTGAGAAAATGCAGATGAACGTTTTCCTCGCTATTACTGTTTATCTGCAGCTCTAGAACAGCCTCTTTCTATCGGGCTTTCAGTCCCATTGTCCGTGTCTATCCCAAGGCTTCCTCTGTGATATATGAATAAAAATGATTCATCAATGTCAACACCCTATGGCAAGCTAATGGTGTTACAGCAACGCTCTCTTTTCATTCAGAGTTAGTGATACAACGGGGTTGCCAGAAAGAAAATGCCCTTTCAGAAAAAGTGACCAGAAGTCATTAACTCTCCCCTATAGACTTAGAAAGAAAAGGAATGTTTTAGAAATAACAGAACAAACTCTGGCTGTGTGAAGAAATGAAAAATGATTCCAGGAGGCCTTGCTGTCAACAGTGAAAGGCAATGGATGTGTGATACAGCTTCTTTGGCCAAAGTCCTGAAAATATAACCGGTGACCAAAAAATTCTTACAGTGTTCCCCATTAAAAAAGCAACCCAACACTCTTAGATCTTAATCAGAAGCCATCTGAATGAATAAGATGATGCATTCATTGAATGTATTTTAATGAAACGTCCTTTGATGCTTCCTAATAATCAAGTAATTATAAACAGGGCTTCCCGAAGATGTTAAAAGGGCATTTGCTCAAAAGCCACTATGGTAAAAAATCTTCAATCTGAACTGATTTGGCATGTTTCTGCCGACAACATAATATTTATTTCATTATATATTTTCTATTTCAGTCTGGGATAAAGGGAGTATTTTCACAATGGTCTTTTTTTGTCTTGGTGTACTGGCTTTCCTAATATAGCTGGAAAGTAAGAAGAACCACCCAGAGAGAGAGAGAGAGAGAGTTTATATAGCTGGTACTCAAATCTTGGTTACTTTAAAAATGGACAAGTGGTTGTGTAGTGGTTTGGGAGTTGGACTTAGACCTGGAAGATTCAGGTTCAACTCCCCGCTCAGCCACGAAGCTTCCTGGGTGACCTTGGGCCAGTCACTATCTCTCAGCCCCACCTACCTCACAGGGTTGTTGTGAGGACAAAATGGGGAGGAAATATGTACACCACTCTGAGCTCCTTGGAGGAAGGGCGGTATAAAAATGTGATAAAATAAATAAAAATAAAATAAATTAATAATTAAACAACTCCCCCCCCCTTTATTTGTATGTGTCCTGCTTCTCTTTCCCACATTTTCCCCCAAATCTGCCAGATCTGCAATGTAGGTTCTGTGTCTGCACTGTATTAACTGTTCCAACAAGACGGGCAGCCCAATCCTATCCTCCCCCGGCATAGGCGATTCAGTGTGGGTCGCGGCCCATGCTGAATCTTATTCGGGGAAGGGACAGGCTGGAGGTCTACTCAGGATAAGCAGGCAATGCCTGCTTACCCTGGTTAAACCCCCAGACGCCGCAATGGGGCTACTCGGTCTCCACCAGCTCCTTAGCTAGCGGAAAATCAAGCAGCCCCATGTTGGGGCTTGTGACCTGGAAGGGGGGATAGGATACGGCGTCCAACACGGATACCAGTCCCTGTCCTTCCCAGGCCCAATCCGCCCACCCCTGCCCTCCCACAGGCCCTGCACTGCTCAGAGCAGCACTTACCCACTCCATGGGTCTTCTGCCACTCGTCGCGCCTACTCGCCGGATGCTGCAAATGTACCTTACAGCAAATTTCGACACCATAGGCCAGCGCAGCAGCTCTGCACCAGCCTAAGCCAGCAATAGAATTGCGCCATTAATATGACACCAGACGGTGTCATTTTTGTTTGCAACGTTAAAACTGTCTCTAAAGCTATGATTTATAATGCCCACATCATGGTGTGGACTGCAATGCATCTGGCTAAGAGGTACCTTTTAAATTATGGTTCTATTATATTTAGAAGAGGGAGACCAACTGTCTCTATTCACCAAAGCATGACAACTTTCCCAATATCTATTTGCTGGTGTCTCTTTTGTGTCTTGTTTTAGATTGCGAGCCCTCTGGGACAAGGGACAATTGTTTTATATAGTGTGCTGTGTAAACCACTGTATTGTTTGTTTATTTTTGTTGAAAAGTATAACATAAACATTTTAATTTACTATTACTACTAATAATAATACTATTATTGTTACATAATAATAATAAGAGCAAGATTATTGGTATTATTGGCTCCAGGAGCAATAATAAGAGCAAGATTATTGGTATTATTGGCTCCAGGCGCAATACCAAAAGACTGAAAAACACCTGAACATCCTGGTGTAAATGAAATTACTACACACCAACTACAGAAAGCAGCTTTACTTGGGTTATGAAAATATCTGTGACTATCCTAAGTCCTTGCGAAGGACCTGATATTCAACAGGCCAAATCCAGCCACCAACCTCTGGCGGGCTATGCATATTTTTCATAATAATGAAACTAACCTGTCTCACAGAAAAGGAGAGCAATTGATCTATTTATGGAGATGCCAGGAATTTTATTTTGGTCTCTTTGATCTCAATCAGCAATGATCAAATCAGCCAGTGGGCCCTAAGAGAGAGGATATTCAGGCATAATGCAAAACCATGGTTAGAATTACAAGAATGAGTAGTCACAAGACACAGACTTACATGCTCCCTCCCCTTGCGTACCAAGATTAGAAACTTCCAATCTCAGTTTGTAGGAAACTATAGTGTGACCATAGGCACAATTCAGGATAGCAAACAGTTTGAGCCAATGCTGGTTTCTGCATAAACTATGGTTTGCTACAAATGGACATTGAAAGTTTCTAATCTTGACACACAAGGGGAGGAGAGAGGGGGGAAGGGAGGAGGGAGCACATACGCCTGGAGCTCATGTCTGCTCATTCTCATTACGGTAAACCATGGTTTATTGTTTCTCTGAATAGTCTCTGAGAGAACTATTTAGCCTTTAGTGGTTTCATTTTGCAAGCACTTTGTCATTAAGACCTGGTTACTACTATTTGTGCACAAACTAAACAGCAGGAGGAGCAAGCAATGCATGTCACCATTAGGAGCTGCTGCAAGAGCAGCAATTGCAAAAAGAAAATAAAAAGGCCCTAAATTCCTCACAGAGGATTTAAAAAAAGCCAGAGATTCACCAAAGTCAACAGCTAAAATAGGAATATAAATGCTAAGGAGCCGACTATTAAGAATAGCAGGGAGTTAGGTACAAGTGATAAAAAAGCATGGTGAAACTTCTCAAGTGAACATATTCAGAAATTTTTTAAAAATTCTATGTGTACTAACTATACATAATTCATAAAACCGTTGACTTGTTTGGGGAATAGGAGTACCACCATCATTCAGTTAAACGTTCAACAAGTGCTATACCTTCTTAAACTGAAGTAGCAGATGATTGGGTAAGGGGGACAGACCATAACATGAACTTTCATTAAGAATGCATGCAGATCGCTTGGAAACAACAAAAAAAGTGCAAGATCTTAAGCCATTTGCCTGTTCCGTTTAGCAAGCTCCTTACATTCTTTGCCCATTTACTGTAATTGTTCAGGACCAAAGGCTAGAACCTTTGAAAAGTTCCATGAAAACCAAAAGTGGAGTTTGATTTACTGACGCTCACATTAAAAGCAAGCTTTAGCGCTGTCAGAACTGGAAAGCAAATTTAAGTTTGACTTCGCAGACGGAAAGGAGGAAAAAGAAAAAAGGGCACCGCTCAAGCTCAAACACCTTCCCTAAGGGCTTAGTACTTACTGAAAGGCAGTAAAACAAAAAATGTAGAAGAGCAGAGGCATGGAGTGGAATGGTTATATTTCAGAAAGCATTTCAGTTTATGCATTTAGCACACAAAAAACCTAGCATTGTATTATGCTGGTACCTCCAGTTAAACTCACTGCCTCAGATAAAAAGATCCTATTAATAATCTAACAATCCCTGGGTTGTCTTTAGACCCTGAAAACACCCCTTCATGGGTAGACCCATTCACTCCAGCTGGCTGTATGAACACTAGTGCTTTTGGAATCCTTCTATGACACTCTCAATTTATCAGAGCAGTGCATTTTATTTTAGCAAAATACCAAGGATAACACACATACCAATAAGGAAACAACTGGATTCTCATTCTCACCTGGCTGTCACTATAAGCATGCAGCAGATTCAGCACTTGCAAAAATAAACCCAGTATTAACTATGCCATCCCCCGGCCATGGATGTCTCCTTTGCCCAGTCCCAGCCTGCACAAGCAAGCCGAGGGCAGGGCTAGAGATATGCAGCTCACATGTGGCCTCCATCCCTCGGCATTCCGAGCCTGGAGGAGCTCATGACCCATCCCACCCACCCGTCACGATAGTCTGGGATTAGCTGCTCACTGTTAGGGGTCAGGTAGGAATTTTTTCCTTTACACCTGATTGTTGTTGGTGTGAAGTTTTTTCATCTACCCAGACTGTCCTTAAAGTGTGGTGTTTAGCCAGGGCAGCCATGACTGGCCGGGTATAGTGTGGGATAGTGAGTAGGAATAGGGATTTGTTGTCAACCCTTAAGTAGGTAAGAGTCAGAGGGTGAACCAGAACTGGTCTGCTTGGGAATGCAGGCTGATGATCTCTCGGGCTTGAACTGCAATGACTATCTCAACGGCTATCTGGCTTGGGGTAGGCAGAACAATTCAGTTTCCTTGACCCCCTTTCCAGGGATTGGTGTTGAAAATCTGGGGTCAAGGAACCTCTGGTTGGAGTTAGAGGAGTTTCACCCAAGGGGGTCTATCTCCTCCAGGTGTAGGTGCCTGCACTTAAGGGGGGGGAGGACCCGCTGCAGTTGTAACCTATAAATTATTATAGATCAATAATATAGCCCATTTTACTCAAAATCAAATGGCCCTGTATCTTTTGTGGTGGGAACTCGGGCAATTAGCTTTAGAAAAACAAGTGTTCTGCTGGCACAAAAAGAGCTTTGCAGCAGCACAAGCAGCCAGTGCAACAGCAGGAAGACCAGAGCCTTCCCGCGCATGCTGGCGGAGGAACGGGGCAGGGCAGAACAGGGAGGAGATGGGTCGGGGGTGGGCAGATCGGGCCCAGGAGGGGCGAGGGTTCAGCAGTAACTATCGCCGAATCCAAACCCCCTTCCGGGGCCTGATCCACCTGCATGGATCACGTGGACTTGCAATATTGCTGGCGCAGGTCCAAGTTGACCCATAGCAGCTGCTGTGGCTTACCCTGGGGCAAGGGGACAAATGTCTTCTTACACTCAAGGAGACCTCCAGCAACCAAAACTCCCCCATGGGACGCAGCAGAGGCCGTGCCAGCGCTGCTACATCGTCGCGCAGGGATTTCAGTAGGACTGGGCTGCCAATTGGATAACTTTTTGACAGTAAAAACGGCTTAAAATTACGCAAACTGCAGAGCTGCAATGAATGCAATCCACAATAAAACCCAGCAGTGCCTGGCTGAAGTTGAAATTATCAGAAGCTATCAAGAACACAGTTTCAATGCAAAATTAATTGTAGGCATTCAAAATGAGTTTTTATTACACTTTGCGTATAAAGAGCACCCAAAATTGAAGCCAAGTACCTGTCCCTGAAGGATGGCACACTTCATTGCAGCTGTTTAGTTATGGGGAAAGTACTGCACTTCCAAATGCTGAAATGAAGTTTCTATCAATAACAGGCATAATTTAATAAAGGCAAACTGGTAAAATGTATGTCTGTGTTCCTGGCTGAAAAGACAGAAACAATTTATTGATAAAGTGAAGCAATACAATGTACATAAATTGCTTCTCCTTCTGGCACAAAAAATATAAATCTCTTTGACAGGCAACTTCGGGGTGATTAACATTTAGACATAAAGGTTGTTTAACATTTAAGCACAAAGGTTATTTCCATAAAGATTATATCAAGTGATAAGATTGTCCTTACCAGTCTTTCTGATGAAGCTGTTCCTTATAGAATAGGACATGCTTGAGCACTTCATCTATCTCAGAGCAGCTGTTATGTACGCAAACCCAAACAAGAAGGCTGTGCCAAAGAAATGGCTTAATTTTGAACTGCTTATGCCGAGAATTTAATTCAGCCTTTGGACTAGGTGCCTAAAAGAACAAAAAATAATTAAATCCATTAATAAGACCTTGTGAATACAAAGATAATTGGTAATTTTCTGCACAGAGTTGTGTCTTGAGTTTTTCTCCTCATAATATTTGACAAGATCAGCATTATATTTTCATGCAGAGTATATCTAATTTTGTTCTTACAATGCTTTTGAAAAATAGACGTAGAACAGTCAATGGAACTGCTACTGCTGTTGTTTTGGGTGGCTTTGTCATATAGATGTGTGCAAAGTCTTCAGCCCAAGACATGTTGATGCACTAAGCAGCTAACCATGCAATCCAAGAGATGTGTCCCAGGACTACTTGCAATGTTACAATGGATACTGAAGTTAGGGTTGAATTCAGGTGTCAGCATTGTTGGACAGTTGATGAGGGTCCAGGGTGCTTAGAAAACCCACTGTTGATTCTGGAAACTGTGCTCAGTGGTATAACTATGGTAGAGCCTGAGGGGCACCTGCCCCGGGCACTATGCAAAGGGGGACGCAATTTGCCCCAGCCATAGAACATAAGAACATAAGAAGAGCCCTGCTGGATCAGGCCAAAGGCCCATCTAGTCCAGCTTCCTGTGTCACACAGTGGCCCCACCAGATGCCTCAGGGAGAACACAGACAACAAGATACCTGTGTCCAGTCGCCACTCCCTTGCACCTGGCACAAAGAAAACCTACTCCTACAACCAGGAGGTTGCTTTTCCCCATCATGGCTTGTAAGCTGTGATGGACTTTTCCTCCATAAATCTGTCCAATCCCCTTTTAAAGGCATCCAGGCCAGGTGCCATTACCACATCCTGTGGCAAGGAGTTCCACAGATGAATTACACGCTGGGTAAAGAAATATTTGTTTTAATACTCCCTCCACTCAATTTTAGTGGATGTCCCCTAGGTCTAGTGTTGTGTGAGAGGGAAAAGAGCTTCTCTCTATCCACTCTCTCCATCCCATGCATAATTTTATACGTCTCAATCATGTCCCCCCTCAGCCGCCTTTTTTCTAGACTGAAGAGCCCCAAACGCTGTAGCCTTTCCTCATAAGGGAGATGCCCCAGCCCACTAATCATTTTGGTCACTCTCTTCTGCACCTTTTCCAGTTCCACTATATCCTTTTTGAGATGCGGCAACCAGAACTGGACGCAATACTCCAGATGTGGCCTTACCATCGATTTGTACAACGGCATAATAATATTGGCCGTCTTATTATCAATCCCTTTTTTAATTATCCCAAGCATGGAATTGGCCTTCTTCACAGCCACCGCGCACTGGGTCATAGCCATAGTTATGCTCTGAGGCCACCTCCTCATCGCAGCCTTCTCCTTGGGGCGCGCGGAGAGCCGAGCGGAGGGCCAAGTGGCTTCACTATCGGTCCATGGCTGGGGCCATTTCCTCATGACCTCCTCCTCCTCGGGGGGCGCCCCAAGGTGGAGGTTGTGAGGAGGAAGAGATGGCTGCAGCCCGAACCTGGAAGTGACATCACAGTAGGTCGTGATGCCGCTGCCCTGGGCACCGCAACGGCATGTTATGCCTCTGGCTGTGCTCATGTGATGGTGGCAGAAGCAACTGTCTTAGGGTTCACCAAGGCAGGAGGGGGCCCATGGAGATCAGTTTGCAAGGACCCCCTTAAAGCTAGAACTAAGATACAAGTCCAGCATCATTCATTACATTGCAAGAGACCTTTGGGAACAGCTCTTGGATCATGTAGTGCCTGTTGTGTAGCTGGGGGGGGGGCAGTGGGGCCAACCACCCCAGGCTCCAACCCAGGGGGTCATGACAGGCCCCTCCGGCGGCGGGAAGCACTGTTTGTGGAGGGGTGCGCACAACACTCACTGTTCCAAGCAGTCAGAACTGCAAGCAGAGCAAAGTTCGGCCTGCTCGCCCCTGTGCTCCTGAAGCCATTCTGGGAGCGGGGGCGGGGCTATGATGCATAGGGCGGGGCAGCCCCGGGTACTAGCTGGCCCACCTATGCCACTGTGTAGTGCTTCACTGCTGCCCTAAAGCTATTGGCATCCTAAGTGACTGCTGGGGTTGCATGTGGGGTCAGGAGAGTATTGTTCCTACATCCCACTTCCACTTATTTCTTGTTATGGGTGTCATTCCTATCTAGTATCTTTTGCAAATAATGTGGGACAACACCCACATTATTAACACCAACACCTGCTCTGACCCCACCTTCTCTCAAACCTGGGCCACTCTTGCTAGCTTCATGTCCCATGTGCTGGCAAATGTTCCTCTCTTGCTGGATACTGCTGTGTTATTATCTGTATGTTTGTTTTACATGTTTCACGCTGCTGCTAAAGCAGCATTGTGGAATAGGAATGGCAGGAACAGAGACTCTTTTCTCCCTTCATTACCACATCCAACATATGGAAAGGCTGTGATTGAAAATGATGCCAACATTCTTAATTTGGCTCATTAACTCTATACAAGTTCTTGCCTTAAATGAGGACACAAAAAGAAGAGAGAGTCTTTGTCATAACAGTGATGTCTACTAGGCAACAAGATGCTTCTGAATCACTGGAGCAAAGAAATCAAGGGGAAACAAGTGCTGTCAATACAAAGGCAGTCTCCTTGTCCTCTGAAACCAATTTCTTCACAAAGTACAGGAACTTGAAACATTGACACATATCTATCCTGTAGTGGAAGGCTTAACAAAGTACTAATGCTTAGCACACAAAGGAAAGTCTCCTCAAATCCAGATCCGTCTGAAGTTTTTGAATGCTGTCAGTCCTCACAGCTACGCTGCTAGTAAATTATAGATGATATCCACCTACATATTTCGGTGGCACATTACAGCCGCTCCTTATACACCTATTTTTATTTTTCTTATTTCGAGAACTGCCAGTCTTCAGCATAGCTCTGAATTTCTCCATAAAAAGTAACAGAGCAGAAAAAAAGATTTCAGAAACGTTATAGAAGAGACAGCTAAAAATATCAGGGTGGTGATTCAATTACTATTAATGGAGCTTAGTCTCCATAATATATTTAATTGAGCTGCGCAATAAATTATTCCTCAAGGTTTTCTAAATTGAGGAGTACAATCTCTATAGCACCCTCCAGCAAACCAAGATGAGTGAAAGCTCTCTAACAGGAGCCCTGGGTAATTTAAAACAAAATCAATTCCAGTCCATATCCTATCCCTTGAGCTTTCCTTCCTTGCTCATGCTCATCTATGCAAGGAAGTTCCTACAGCCCTTGAGCTGCATTAACTGAAGTACTCAACAGGGCTAAAAGTGAGAACTCAAGGGCTTCAAAAATAGAGGAAAGCAGAATACAAGCTGGTCCATTAGCACGCATTCATTGCTCTCTCAATAGCCCCACTGTTATCAGAAGCAAATATTTAGGGCAGAACCTTGAGCAGACGGGTCTTTGCAAATGGACTAGTTAGTTGCAAAATTTGTTTATGGAGTTAAGCACACAAGCAGCTCACTCTCCCCCCCCCCCCCATTGCTGACTCCTGTGGTAACTTGAAGGAATAATACTTCTCTTATTCTCACAGCCTAATCTTATCAAGGACTGAGCCGGTGCGCACAGGGCTTTATGACAGCGCAACACAGGGAGGGGTGGATCTGGTGGTGATGGCACATGTCGGATCCTATCCCCCTTTTCCACAGCCTCCCTGCCCCCTTTCTCGCCTTGGTTTTACTGGCTTAAGTCCAAGGAGACCCATTGCAGAGTGGGACACTTACAGAGGGGATTTCAATTCCTTTTCACCTCTGAAGCCTCCCAAATCCACACACCTGCTGACTTCTGTTTATCTTTTTGATTCATTATTAAAATATTTATATACCACATTTCAACAGCAAAAACAAACAAACAACAACACACACACACACACACACACACACACACACACACACACACACAAGGTGCCTAGCAAAAGAAATGCAAATATGGGTCCCAAAGGGCTCACCATCTTCAAAAAAGAGACAAAAGAGACATCAACAAGCAGCCACTGAAAAAGATATTATGCTAAGATGAGTAGGGACAGTTGCTGTCTCTCCTGCTAAATAAACAAGAACTACCTCTTAAAGCATGCCTCTTAGCAGAGATCAGATTGGAGCACTAATGAGAAATGTGCCATTATTTTTCTTTCAGAAATCTAAAATGTTGGATAAAGTGTTCCCATCATGTACTTTTCCCTTTCTCAGCCCCCTCAATATAGATACTGTATTTGATCTAGGAATATTGCTGCTGCTCGGCCTTCATAACTATTTTCCCCAACTTGAGCTCGCTCGCTCTCTCCCACCTTCCTCTCTCATTTTTTCTTTGTGCCTATCTGTACATACACAGAAAATTAGAGCTGATATACACAATGTTATGTTGGGGGCAGGGGTTCTCCACATTATGCTTAGTTTGTGAGTACTGGTCATTTTGAATGTGTCCGTGAAATCAATGTGGACTTCCTCAGTTTCTTTCTTTGTGAAAAGGTGATGATCACAATCTAAAATGCTTTGGATACAAAGTATTAGAGAAGAGCTCAGAATAATTATCATCCTTTATAGTTCAGCCAAAAGCAGATATATATGCTGGTCAGCTCTTGCAAATCCTTAAGAGTCTCTGAGGTAAATATGGGCAATTAAGTAAAGAGTAAGGAGAAGGAAATATTAGTTATTCAAGGGAGAATATAATTAGAAGTCAAAACAGCCTGAAAGTTAGAAACATAATTTGCAAAGTTTTCACATACTGTATAAATGATAGGCTGTATAAATCAAATAACTATGAAGAGCACAATCAGCCTTGCACAAATGTTTAAAAAAAACACTAGAGGAAAAAAATATTCAGACTATGCTTCAGATCACTAAACAGATATTTTGTTGCCTTGTTCTTTTAAGAATATCGATTTATACTCTTCGATTATAAATATCGATTTATACCCAGTCATGCAAGCATCTCAAAGTTCTTTAAGGAAACATACACACCTTATGGAAAACCAGTTCTTCCATGTCACTGGACAGTATCTGGCTTCCAGCCTCCATTTGCCTCCAGCAAGTGCTCATGTAAAAGCCACTGATTTAAGCCCTGTTTGGATATTATACGAGCTGTGGACTCCGTTTCTTGTACCCAGGAAAGATCCCACATTGCATCAAAACACACTTATAACAACACATCTCGCTGTTCTTCATGCTTACAGTGTTTGTCTACACTACAGAGACAAGCGGCCTAGGGCCGTCCACCGGATCCTATCCTCGTTCTGGGCCGCTCTGCAGCGGCCCAGAGGTCTACTCGGGGAAAGGTGATGTTTGTCCCTTTCCCCCGGTTAAACCGAGGAAGGCCCGATGGGCTTCCTCGGATTTCTGCCAGCTATGTCGGAGGAGGCCGTGTAACATATGGCATATGACATCCCCGCCCCCTCCTGGACTGGCACAGCCAATGGCCCCCCTCCCTCGCCGCCCGGACCACCCATGTGGCCGTCAGGGGATTCCTTACCTTCCTCCGGCGGCCACATGGAGATCTGGCGGCAGAGTAAGGGCTGCCGGCCTAGTGCTTACTCTAAAGTAGTCACAAACGTGCTTTACGGCACGTTTGCGACACTTTAGAACAGTGGAGTGCACACTCCGCCGTTCCAAAGTTACGGTGGATTGTGCTCTTAGGCTTTTGTGGTTGGAAGATTCTGTACCAAAATTAAAATCATTGTTTGGGTAATAAAACCACCACAGTACAAAAGAGTTATCGCCCCTAGAGAGTTATCTCCTGATGTTTCGCTGCCATTTGTGGGAAGCATTATTAAAGGTATGGAGATCCAAAACCTTCGTCACAACTAGGATTTACAATACAGTGCATTATCATATCAGATCCACTTATTCGTGGTTCCCTGAGCCTCCGCAAACCCATTACCTTCCTTTATCTTCTTAAAAGAACGTATTTTTCTTTAACAGAATGTGTCTTTCTTTAACAGAATGCTATAAGCATGCATGCTTATAGCGACAAGCAGGCAAGCAGGTAGTCTGCACAATAGAGAGACATAGAACATTTACAGGAACTTCATGTAAGCTTGCATGCTTATAAGCATTCTGTTAAAGAAAGATATGTTCTGTTAAAGAAAAACTCTTTTAAGAAGATAAAGATAATTGGTGTGCGGCAGGTGTACATGGGGGCACGGAGGCGTGGAGATAGAGTTCCCACATCCAAGGTTTCCGGTATCAGTGCCAGAAGGTGTCGCAAACATGCCGAAAGGCACGATTGCGCCTCCTTTGGAGTAAGGGAGGCTGGCGCAAGGCCAGTCTCCCTCACTCCGTCGCCGGACCGAAGATGCAGCCGGCGGCAAAAGGTAAGTCTTCCACCGCCGGCTGCATGGGCAGTCCGGGCGGCGAGGGAGGGGGCCCATTGGCCAAGCCGACCCAAGAGGGCGCAGGGATGGCGTTGGCCATATCCCCATCCCTGCCGGGCCGGCTCGGGCATTACACGGCCTCCTCCGACTTCCACCAGCTATTTAGCTGGCGGAAATCCAAGGAGGCTGTAGGGCCGGTCCCGGTTTACACTTGGGGAAGGGAACAAACGTCCCCTGGCAGTCTGGGCATCGAAATCCTGTGTAAGGATCCACCACCAGCTCCTTACACAGGATTTGGCTGAGAATCATCAATCATTAAATTTACTCTAGTACTTGGGACGGCTGTGACAAAGTTGGAGAACTACTGGACACTATGGACTTGCTTTAAAGAAAATAGTCACATAGATTTCGAATGAATGTTTCCCTGTTGAAATATTGAAGCAACGCTGCCATTCACCTAGCTATAGCATATGAATTGGGCTGCTGTATCATCCTTAGGTTGACAGAATCCTGATGGTAGACTTGTGATCTGAAGATGCTCATTCAGAGGTCCAGACCTTGACTAGAATAAATAATGTCTTTTGTTGAACTCCTGGCAATCTGTCCAGTTCAACTCTGCTTTAATAATTCTCCCTGAATTGCTAAGCATATTTATGTAATCATGGTAATGCTATTTGATGCATCACATATCATCCAATTATGTGTTACCTACTATGTCAGGAAACGCTCCATCCTTTCTTTCTTCCCAGTCTGCATCAGTTGCTAACGATGATTCAGAAAGCACCGCCATTTCACAGATAGTTTCTCCAGCCTTCAGCATAAAATGCACTGTGAAAAGGATGTTTGGGTAGAGTTGGTAGCAGATCTCACAAGCTGCTAGGGCTGTGGCACACACAAAAAAAGACCTGTTATGTTTGTCTTATTGTCTTACACTTTGTCCTGTTGAGCTTTTACTTATTAGGTGACATCTAGCTTCACTGCTTGGCCAAGAAAGCTACAGCTGAGCATTTTCCAAGCAGATTTATAAATACAGTGTGACCCCTTGTGGTGTAACAGAATACGACAGCCATGATGCTAAGGGAAGAGCTTATATAACCTACATGCTACATGTAGAAAGTGTTTTCTGTGGTGGCAGTATTACTAATTAAGTGCAATTAATTATCTGCTACTTTTAAATAACTAAACAATACATTATGTCTGTAGACAGCTAACAAAGGGAATAGCTAACAATGAATCACAGATCCTCTTTACAATAAACTGGACAAATATCCTCTTTTACATGCAACTCGGAGGAATGCAATTAGTAAGCGATCTGCTTTTCATAAAAAAGAATGTATGTGCATTTATTTTTAATTGAAAACAGTTTATACACCACTATACAACTTAAAGATCAGACATCTAATGTGCATCTGAATACTAGATTCACATCTGATGACATTTGTATTATAAGTATCTTTTTATTCACATTTTATACTGAAAAATGCTGTTAACATATGAAGTCATCTGAACATACCATTGTTTTAATTACAAACTACCATAAGCGTATAGGTGTATTAAAATTATAATAAAATCCACAGTCCTGAAAGATCTCCTCAGCCCAGTGGCATTGCTGGAGGGGGTGCAGCACAGTAAGTGGTGCAAAGCGCTCCACTGTGTCTTGCAAACTGGTGTAACGTGGCCCACTCGCACCCGGAGCCATTCCAGTGGCAAAGGCAACACTGCTGGAATGGCTCTGGGGGCAAGTGGGAGGGGCTGCATTACACCAGTTTGCAAGGCGCGATACAGCGCCTTGCCCCACTTACGGTGCTGCACCCCTCCAGCAAAGCCACTGCCTCAGCCACTTCACCCCTGAAATCAATGAATGGGTTCATGTCAGGGAAATAACACGAGGATCAGTTGTTTTATCACTGCAGGGTTTTTTTCCCCAATACAGTATACATTTCAATGTGTCATTGCAATATTCCTTAGAATGACAACCAGGAGAGGTTCTCTTTAGAGACATTCTATTGTTGATGTGTTTTCTATCTTTGGAATGCACTCTCGTGACATGGAGCAGGGGAGGGCGCAGGTACCAGTATAATATCAGTATTTTTTTTAATTGCCTGATCCTGTTTTCTTCACTCTGTGTATGAATTTGTGGCCATGACAACCAACAACAGTAGCAAATCTGCAATACCAATGTAGTTCTACCACCAATACAGCAGTAGCCTGTTGAGTCACTGCATACAGAGTACATGCATGCTGAAAAGCCTAAGCAGGCTAAGAAGTTATTTAACATTAGGTTAATTTATTAGAAGCACTGGCATCATGAATGAGTGACAATCAATCTGGCTTTGACAAGCACCCTCAGCTTCTCCAGCTGAAGCCATTGGTTGCATGTAGCAATGAACCATTCAAGACAAGCACAAAACAAGTCTGTATACCAGAATCAGGCTTGAGGGAACTGTTCACAGGATTGTGCAATGCTAGGTTATTCAATCTGATGACATGACCTCTCTCTACTTGAAAGAAACACATCCAAGGTCATGGCAGCATGTAGTAAAGCCTTCATGGGTGATTCACATTAATCAAATACCATTTTGAACCTGGAAAGCATAGAAATGTTTTGAGAACACTCACTGATTTTACTTATCATCAGAGGTCTATAACAGTAATGAATCTCATTCAAATCACTGAATGAGAGCCAGCCTTTGTGGCGGGAATAGTCTTCCAATATTTTTCTGGCCAGTATTTATTCCTGCAGTTGGTTAGGGTACATGGACCACTTCCTTGGCATACAATATGTAAATAGAGGGAGTATGGCCAAACAACAAACAGCTCATGTTTACTTTTGGCATTTTAGAGTCAGTGTGATCTAAACGTTTAGACTCGAGTGTTGGGTTGCAATCCTATACACACTTACCTGAGAGTAAGTCCCATTGACTGTAATGAGACTTGCTTCTGAGTAGACATGCATAGGATTGTGCTGTTAGACTAGGCCAGGGAGAGACCCAGGCTCAAATCCTTTACAATCAGTTACGGTTTCGGATGTCGATACCGTAAGCTCTATCTTCAGCCATATGAAACTACCCATCCATTGAGATCTCCATGGGAGGGATGGCCTCGCTCCACAGGTCATCATTGACAGAGGCTCAGTTGGCATGCATATGGGACAGGGCTACCACCCTGCCAGATGTGGAATCCCCTGTCTTTCAGAGTATGGGAGGCAGGGAGAGAGGTAGGGAGAAGGTTAAAAGGCTGGGAGAGAGGGTGCAAGCAGGTAGCGTGCACATGCAATCACAGGGTTAGGCTGCAGCTTTTTTCCGTGGACTATGACGGGGTGGTTCTGCCTCACCTGCTGCCCCCGCGTCGCACGTCCCTGCACTCTGCCTAGAACCTCACTGAGTGACTTTGGGTCAGTCACACTTTCTCAGTCTAATCTACTTCACAGGTTTGATGTGGGGGGGGGGGGGAAACGTGAGGAATGGGAAAAGAGAACCTTGGGCTATATCACCATGGGCTACTTGAAGGACAGAAATATAATTATTAATAACAACTCCTAGAAGTCCATGGGAGGTAAGACTAAGCTATTGCTATGCAAGCAGTATAGAGATTCCACACCTTTGCAGTAGCGTAGCCGGGGGGGGAGCACATTAAATGTTGCACGACGTTACATGGAGGTGCAAAGTGGCCCTTCCCACTCGCCCTCAGAGCCAGTCCAGCAGCAAAGGCAATGCTACCTTCGCTGCCAGACTGGTTTCGACTGCGAGTGGGAGGGGCCACTTTGCACCTCCGTGTAATGCCATGCAACACTTACTATGCCGCCGCTGCCCCTGGCTACTCTACTGCACCTTTGTTCTGCTATCATATAAACAATGTCACAATCTCACTGGCTCAGAAACAGGATTTAACAAAAGATTTACCGTAACCTATATCTGTATGATTTTTACAGACTGTTAACTACGTTTTGGCTCTAGCCAATAAACACGTGATTCTTATACTGTATTTCAAAACAACGGTGTTATTCACTACACAATTGGAACAATTCTCCATTTTGAAGTACAGAATATTTGTTGTTATTTAAAAGTCTGTAATATTGTAATTAATATGTGAATCAACTG
The DNA here is from genome assembly GCA_026170595.1 of Plestiodon gilberti rubricaudatus. Taxonomy (NCBI): domain Eukaryota; kingdom Metazoa; phylum Chordata; class Lepidosauria; order Squamata; family Scincidae; genus Plestiodon; species Plestiodon gilberti. The sequence goes on from JANXHW010000002.1 coordinate 49,464,074, forward strand.
CTCCAACAAAAGTATTGACAACCATTCCTTCCATCTATCATTGCTTACATGGTCAATGGAGTATTAATTTGTATAGTGTTTTGTTTCTGGGATAACCAGCAGGTGAAAGTAAAACTCTGATCTGGGAACTGTTAATCCCTTCAACAGCCTTCTCATAAAAAATGGATCTCAATTAACATTTTTCATTAACAAGCTGTGAGAAGAGTTGACAAATTGTAAGAATGGATTGTAACAATTGTTGACAAGCAGTAAGGCTTGCTCCCCACGAAGCTGTAGCATAGTGTAATGTGGAATCTATGAAGTGTAATTAATATGGACTTTATTAGCTTTTGCAACATAACAAGGAATGCATGCTTAATAATTATAACACTAGAAAAGAGTAAAAAAATCACTATGTAACATTTTATTTTGGTTTATGCCTTAAAATGATCATATTCGTCCCTAATCCTAAAATAACTATGTTCTTAAATGTAGCCATGTTTCTGACCATTTAAATCTTGCTTATCTACAAGCCTAGCATTCTGCTAAAGCTATTGATGTGAAGTGTTGTGTTTTGTTCATGAGCAAACCTGAAGAGGGATTGAAAAGCAGAAGTGGCACTCCTCAAGAGCAGCAAGTAGTCCTGGTTTATATGGTTTATATTCCTTGTTTTTGTTTGTTATTTCTGATATTAAATAAAGAAATGATTCACTGAACAGTAGCGCTGTTACCCGGGGTTTAGTGCCCATCTTCATAGTCAATTTCCCATATACAGTAATGTAGAAAATAGCCAACAGTAAGGAGGCAGAATCGGTGATAAATCTGATTTACCAACAACAAACAAGGACAGCTGCAAACTCACAACAAACACATAGATAGAACAGCTGCTAGGATTGGTGTTCTCTTTTAGAGTTCAATCGAAACACATTGGGAACCTAATAAAAGAAAACACCAGCAAACAGCTGGTTAGCTGTCCTGTCTAATAGCTGTTCTGTCCATGTGTAAATCTAATTTAGCCTCTCTCATCTGATACAGGTTTTTTTGTGTGGTACTGCTGGGGTGGTCAAGGAAAAGAAGTGGTTAAACCTTTTCGATTCCCAGTGTGTCACAAATATATAAAAACAGACAGAGTTATCTACCTTTTAAGCCAATATGAAGTCTGGATTTCTGCTCTCTAGAAAATTCCAGATAACCAAAGAAATGTAAAAGAAGAAGTCTTAAAAAGGCCAAGAAACCAATCTGTCAAAAGAAATACAAAGATGTTTACTGGTATCATGTCCTATCAATTCAGCAGTCGGTATTTTCCAACTTTGTTTTTTAACCCATGGTACAATTAATGAAGTTCTGTCCATAGTCAGGACTGTCTTTAGCCCCCCTCAAGCTGCAACTTGGAAAGCCAACTCCCTTAGCACTTTGTGCCCCATCATCCCCAGGTCCTACTGCTAGCATCCTGGTGACATACTAGTTGGGTTTGACCAATCTTTAGGAATCACTTATATAAATAGCACTTCTACTAATTTCAGCTTTGATTATCCATTCCATACACTTAGATGACCACCAGCTCCTTTGGAAAATTAAATTGTACTGAAGGTCAGTGAATTGTGGACTTTATTTACTGCTACCTTTCTGTCGTGTGGTAGACTCCAGTGATTGTCATTGTCCAAGTAGAGTGTATCACTGACAAATTAGACTACACTTGAATTTGCACATATCTATGGCATCGTGTTGAACACTGAACATGTGTGGAGAAAGGTTAACATGTGGGAATGGGGGAAGCAATGGTATTCCTGGTTGCGATACAATGTGAAACAAGAAGAATACTGTCAGAACTGGTGGCCTGAAGATGATTCAGTAGAGAGGCAGGTAGAAGTTCAGTGGGGAACCAAACAGGGAGTCAGTCAGCCGGCAGCCTACACTACCCCGACACAACAAGTTGCTGTAACTGAAGAGCCAGGCCAGGATCAGCTGTTCCATAAGGTCAGATGGAATTGAACTGGCCTCTCACGTCACCCGATTCCTGCTGAGCTGAAAGTGGCAGATACGGTGGTGGCACTGTAGTATAGCAGACATCAGATCAGCAGTTCCTGTTACTTGTAAAAAGCCATGGCTGCAAAGCATAAGGCACCTGAGCCCTTCTACCAGAGTCCCCACACCAAGACACCACTACCCCCAGCTACGTTAATTCCTGGAGATGCAGTCCCTCATACTCTGGAAATGATGAGGGACAGATGACAAACCATCAGGAAGATCTTATATGACATATTTATTTATATTAATAAGAGCCATGAAGCACTTGGCAATTTAAAATCGAGTTTTAAAGTCTTCTGCTTGGTGAATCACAGTTTTTTGTTACCGTAATTAACAAACCATCCAAACCAGAAGAATGGGGGAAAGGGGGAAATCCAATAATGCCCGAGAAAATTAAAAGTCTCTAAGCAACCATTACTAAAGAAAACAAAGTGCGAAACGAGACAACAAAAGTCTTAAAGAGTGTATTAGAACTTAAGATGTCAAAATAATTGGACTCCCTGGAATAGGTAGGGCAAGAAACATTATTGTTTTTTTCTTGAAAACAGGTTTAAGTATAGCAAAAGCTTCAATACAAGATATTTTAAAGAACACACAGAATGAATGGCCTTCATTTAAAGAACCTGAGCAACTATACAGAGTTTCTTTACAGGACAGGCAAAGCAACACATTTCTTAATAATGGAGCAGATTTGTAAACAGTCACTTGTTTGATTGTCTGAGGGGAAAGAATTGCATCCAGAAGAATAGGCAAGAATGCTCTTGAACACTGAAAAGAATAGATTCTCTTTTTCTGTCAGGTGACTAAGGTACCACTAATGACTAACATGACTTTTATGCTAACAAATAAGCTAACAAAACTTATGGCACAATCCTGTCTAACCTAAGACTGGCGGAGCAGCTGCATGTTAGGGCTGCCCATCTGGAAATTTCTACTTTTTCTACTTAAGATAAAAGTTTCACATCCTCAGGAAGTAAAGAACATAAGGACATTTATCATGAATTCTACACATTTTCTGTTGATAAATGTGATTACGTATATGAGAAGATGTCTAGTTCTATAGGAATTTCCAGTTAACTCCATTTTGTGTAGCTATTTGACTAAAGATTCCGGGCATGGTTCATCCCTAAATGCACAGAGGGATCCATACAAAGGCTCAAGAGAGCGATATTCCCCCTTGCTTCTGCTTGAATAACTTGCACCCAGGCAAGAGGGGGGTGGTTAAGGATAATGGAGGCATGTGCAGGCCTTCTATTCCTGGTAATGAGCTGACACGCAGGTGAACATGGGGTTGAAAACAGGGTTGCATTGAATCATGCCCACAAATCATAAGTAAAAAAACAGCACTCATTGGCTTGAGTGAGATCAGGCTTTCAATTCAAAATATTCCTGGGATTGTTGGTGAGTTGATTCCATGGCTGGACCATTTTCACCAAGTTTTAGCAGAGAAGTCATTGCAGTGATTTTTTTTTTTTAAGTATTGTTTGAAAGGACCCTATGAATCATAAGACAGAGGTGCATGACTGAAGTTCAGGGCTAAACTATTAAACAATGATGTACCAGTGAGCTCTCCAATTATCCTGCAGGTCTTAGTCAGTTTTCAGAAGTTAATGCTCTCAATTGGACACTCTCATTTACATGGCTTCAATTTCATCCTCTCTCTTGAATACATAATTCTCTTGTTGCTACTTTAAGATTATGTGACCTAACATAATACATCACAGTTAATGATAATCTGTATGGAAGAATAAAGAGGTCACATCATTTAAATCCTGAGAAGTACACTAAGAAAGATGATCACTGAAATTATTAGAAAATTCAAGATAACTATATGCATTCAGGAAAAAAGTCGTGCATTTCACATGCATTTTAGAGCACCTCATTAAAATATAACTTAAATGCGGAAACTGTATTTCATAAAATATGCCATTACGGATTCCTCAAAACCAGTGAATTCAGAGAAGTACAAATCAAGATAAAACTAGTTTAAAGATGAAAGCAAAGCATAAGACTGCACTTTGGGGGCCCCAAACACCCAAATTACAGAGCCTTCACTTTCTGTGCAGGGTTGTGGCCTTGCAGGCCTTCAGAGGAAAAGCATCCCATAGCTGCAGTCAGAGGACCGTAGGAGCTGTGGGGCCCAATTGGAAATATTTTTGCAGGCTCCCTGGTTCACAGTCAAGGTCTGTAAAATCTTGAAAGTTATAAATAAAATGTATTATAGACTTTATAGCTCTATGGTAGAATGGCAAGTAATAAAATGTGCATTGAAAAAAGTGCATGTGAGTTAATGGACTAATGGATATATAAGCACATTTTAATTTAAAATTGTATACATGTAAGCCTACAAATAAACAAACAAAATGTGTAGATTACCTTTGAAAAGTAAATAGTTACAAAACCACTTGTTTTAGTGACTGTGGAATGATTTACTGTAGTAAAAATATGTGTAGCAAAAGTATTTTGCTATGTATTTGAAAAACATGTGTATTTGACAAGACTAGAATAGAATACTCTGGGGGGGGGGGCTTCGGCGCAGGGCCCAATTGGGAACAATTGGTCCAATTGGCTTAAAGCCGACCCTGGCTGCAGTTCCACAACTGAGAAAACTCTGCGTGCTCCCACATGTAGCTTGCTGCTCATCAGTAGCAAGAACATTCTTGGGGTAAGATCATAATACAGGGAGACTTTTTTACAGATAACTGAAGAATACAAGAGAGCAGTATGCATATTAGGGTATCAGGACACTGCCAATTTAGAGTGCAACATACCTTGGACAGCTTGATCTCACACAGGAATAGATATGGCTTCTTTACTGCATCGTAACAGAGCATATGCAAAATGGATTCCGCAATAAAAAACAACACCGGGGCATGCTCTGAATTAATGGGTGCATGGTCCAAAGAAATTAAGAGGATTTCTAAGGCTTCTGAAGTAAAAATAACACAGAAAACAAATTCAGTAAGGAGTTCCATCTTCAGAGCCTTATTATTTTGTACAGTGCTCTCATCACACCTGCAACACAACGCTTGCCAAGTTATGAACAAATAAAACAAGTGTTACATCCATTTGCCTGCAGATTGTTTGCCTTCTCTGATTATCACTTTGATGAAAAAGTAATTAAGGCTCATCTCTTTCATAATTTTGTTCAACAGTTGCTGAAATGTTTGTGCTAGACGATGAATTAAATCCTATTGCATAATAAAGCCATCTAAATTAATACAATTTAACAGGCTACCGAGAATGTACAATGTACATTGATGATTGGGGTGTTCCATGTTTGTTCTCCTGCCAGCTTTTGCTTAGTGCAGTGATGGTTTTGTTTTTCATTTTGCTTGTTTAAAAATGGAGAATGGAGTTCATAATTGTAAGGGACGTTTGCTGACTCCATTTTTGATACGCTGAATTTCCCACTCTTTTTCTATCTCTGTCCAGTTATCTCAGCACTTTGTAAGACGCAATCCTGTGTAACTCTTGCACAGGTGTAACAGTAGATCACCCGGTGTAAGAGCTCTTATGCCAGTGTAACTTGCCGTAAACCGATGGACACAGGACGGACACCAGTGTAAAACCCCCTCAGACAACTCACATGCGCAGTTTGGACGCAGAACGGACACCGGCGCAACTCCGCCAGTGCAGAAGGCATTCTGGGGGGCATTCAGACACCCCCAGAATGCCCCCTGCACCGGTGGAGTTGCGCTGGCATCCGTTCCGCATCCGAACTGCGCATGTGAGGTGTCTGAGGGGGGGTTAAGCCGGTGTCCGTTCTGCATCTGTCGGCGTACAGCAAGTTACACTGGCATAAGTGCTCTTACACCGGGGAATCTACTGTTACACCCATGCAAGAGTTACACAGGATTGGGATGAACATCAAACCAAGCTGAAGCCAGACAACTATGAATTATATAGTCTTATGATAAGGGTGGGGTAGTATCACAGCCCATCATTTGTGGGTATGGTCTCCCATGGTCACTCAAATTTGTAACCTTAGGGCCCAATCCTATTCAACTTTCCAGCACTGATGCAGCCACGCCAACGGGGTACGGGCTGCATCCTGCAGTGGGAGGGGGCAGTCACAGAGGCCTCCTCAAGCTAAGCCAGGGAACATGTTCCCTTACCTTGAGGCTGTATTACGGCTGCTTTGGTGCTGGAAAGTTGGATATGATTGGGCTCTTGGAATGCTTCTATCTACATTCAGTGCTGTACCTGAAACTCCAGATTGCCGGAGCTGGTAGCAAGACAGGATCTGTTTTATTTTTCGCTTGCACCTTAACATTCTGGCCAACCTTTGCCACCACCTTTTTTCAACAAAAAGAGAATGCCTTATCAGTGCCTTATTTTTATCGTTGCATTTTTCCCTCCATTATTTTAACTCTACTGTATATTCTCTTATGAATTCTACAAACTGATCTGGTTCTGAGAATTACATTTATCAATTGAAGCTATATGGAAAACTGTAAAGCAGATCAATCAGTCTTCTATGTAAGCAAGTGGGGAGGGGGAGGAGAGACGGGGTGGGCTGGACCTGTTTGCATGGATGTAAGATAAACCATTCACAGGTATGGACATTTATTGTGACTCCTGCAGGGCATTCTACCTGGGATTTAACTGCGTCTCTAACATTTTAAGGTTCTGAATATGAAAGAGAAACATTGCCAATGTGATTTTTCAGAATAAATAGCAAGGGGAACTACATTTGGCCCACATTCAAGGACAAACAAAGATAGGAGAGCTAGCTGGCCAAATGCTTGCTTTGGCCAAATCCTCATAGCTGGACTTGAAGAAGAAGAAACTCTGATAGGAGTGTAGTTGAGACTGATGAACCAAAATTCAAATGAATCCTTTTAACTTATGGTTCCATCTGTTATAGCCATTATGCACAGTGGAGGGATAACCTTCTCTTTTATAGCCTGGTAGTTGATAAGACAATGAATACTAATTAATGGATGATAAGTGCTCTGGGATTTGGAAAGCTAGCTTCCTGGAAGACACTTTAAGTCATGCCCAAATTACCAGGGGTGGAGTGGGAGGCTAAAATAATTTTTTTCTGGTCCAGCAGACTTGTCAAGAGTCTTTGGGTTGCGGGGGGAGAGGAAGAAGAACAGTTTGGATTCTACAGCGTAGGTTTTGAAATGCAGTACTGACAGTGTTGCATAGCTGTTTCTGCACATGTTACTTGCTGCTGCACTCCCATAATACCTGATCAACCATTCATAGAATCACTAATGTTCACAGAACACTGAATAATGTAGTCCTTTAAAGGCTTGACATCCACATACAAGCAACATAGGCACAACAGAAAATTCCATGGCCACATGTTCTAATAATGATAAGGACTCTATACCAGAGGTTCCCAACCTTTGGAGGCCCGCGTACCACCTGCGCAGGCCTCTGGCCACCCGCATACCACCGGAAGAAAGTGCAGATAATGTCATTGGCACTTTGGGGGGGGGAGTCTTCTGGTGGCCGCGTCTTCAATTTCTCTTCCTTGCAATCGTGGAAGAGAAGACAAAGACGCGGGCGCCGGCAGTCTGGATCGGCCGTGTCTTCGGCTTCTCTTCCACATTCGCAAGGAAGAGAAGCCAGCGGCACAAAAACAAAATGTTTTATGGTCTGGGTTTTTAGAGTTGGGGAGGGGGATACAAATTCACACTTTTAGTGTGAAGCTTCCCAGTCTTCACAAAACTAACTTGATATCATGCTATTTTATTCATAGAAATAATTGGGAAACCTAAAACATGTAGCTATTTAAGGCAAATTACTTCACAAGTTTAAATGTCATTTTAAATTACACCCAATTAATGTCTAATTTCAGACATAGCTTATAAAGCGGTGCTACTTGAAAAGAAAATTGTCGTGAGGAGTACTGAATATATGTGGTTTTATAATTGTAAAAAAATGAAATATTCAAATGGAAGGAATTAAGGTGGAGTGCCAGTTTCATTGGAGATTTTTCAGCTGTGGGGGAGTTTTGGGAATGTTTCCAGTGGTAAACTTCTGTCCATCTTGGTCAGCCAAAGCCAAAGGGCAAGGCCATGCCAAGAGCAACTGGAAGCAACAGGCAGTGGCAATTCAAAGCCAAAGATCTCAGCTAGAGGTGGTAAAGTTCCAGCAGCTACAGCAAGAAGCAAGTCAGGAGCCCTGTGCAGTCAGTCAAAATGGATCAAAATAGATGTGTGGAGGAAGGAGACCAGGATTCTGCCTGCAGACTCCATTCCAACCTTCTCACAGGGATCATCGTTTCTGTACAGGGTGCGATGCACATGCACCCTAGCCTAGTATGCAAAGCCCCCCCCCAAAAAAAAATTGCAATCTGAACAGATTTTGTGTTCAGAGACTATATGCACTGAAATGTAAAATAAGCATGTGACCTAAACAAATGAGGGGGGGGACAGCTGGTAGAATTGGAAAGAACAGTAGCTTTACTCCTAATCTGTTACTACTGCAACTAATTTTTCTCAAAGGAATTTTCACCCAGCCTGCTGCTGGAGGCATACAGGACCCAACTCCCCCAGCTCCTGAACATCAGCAGAGAGCCAAGCCTTGCCCTCTGACTTTTGCTGGGGGAAGGGGAGGAGGGCAGCAGTAGCAGCAGCAGCAGAGAAAGAGGAACCAGCCCCAACCTGGATAAAACCCACTCCCTTGGACTATCATCTACCACAGCCCCGTCCACAGGGTGGGTGACCACCGGCAGGTTCCCACCAAAGAGGATTGTCCCTTTGGGTCGTCTCTTTGGGGAAGGGGAAGGGCCTCCCTTTTTCAACCACTAGAAGCCCTTCTGAGAGAAGAGTGAGGGGTTTGGGGGTGCATCTGTGCTTGCTTTTAATATAAAGCAACAGTGCAAGCCTAAACCTGTTTATTTGTACCTAATAGGACTTATTCTCTTGTAAGGAGTTTTACTGTGCAATCCTAAGAGAACATCGGGCGGCGGAACGAGCATTCCGCCACCCAAAGCCGTCGCGAACATGTTGTAAAGCACATTCACGACGACTCTCGACTAAGGGAGGCCGGCGCAGAGGCCAGCCTCCCTTGCTCCGACGACGGAGCACCCTAATGGCCGCCCGGACCAGATAAGTCAGGATCCGGCAGGCGGGGGGGCGGTTCGGCAGTAGAGGGAGGGGGGCCATTGGCCCAGCCGGCCCGGAAGGGGACGGGGGATGGCTTTGGCCATATCCTGGACCCCGCTGGGTGGCTGGGCCGTTACACGGCCTCCTCCTACTTACACCAGCCATTTACACCCAGGGAAGGGAACGAGCGTGCCCTTCCCCGAGTAGACCTCTACCCCGACGGCAGCCTGGCCGCCGGGGAACAGGATTCGGCAGGCGGCCATGGGCTGCCAGCAGGATCCTTACGTAGGATTGCACTGTTAGGATTGTAGACTAAATAATAATAGCATTTGACAAAAACATACCTTCATGTATTTCTCCTTTGCACTGAGATAACATTATTGCTTCAGTCCATGCTGCTGGAAGATTCACATGTTTCCCACAACCTAATGTGCTGAGACCTGATTTTCTCTGATTAAAAGATAAAGAAGTAAAGAGATAAGCAGGCAAAGGGAAACAATAGGTAAAAATCTTTCTTGAAGTCAATTTATTTCAAACAGAATGTTTGCATTTAAATACATATTATTAAGAGGTTGCTGATACAAAACACAAAGTAAGAGCCAACAAGGTAGCAATGTTTAATCCCTCAGGTTAACACTTAAACAAAAAGAGAAATACTTAGCCATAATTATACTGTTATTACCATCTGAAGTACCTTGCAACAAAAGTAATTAATTACTAGCTCTGTATAACAGTAATGACTTGAGCCAAGTTGTGAAAAGGGTGCTTTTGCTACCATCTAAGTAAAATTGAATAAAATCAGATGATCTGACCGAAAATATATCTGTTCTGTGTTCTACAGGCATCTCTGGTTTGCTGTTTGAAAACTAATTTGGTGTGTGTCACAGACTCCATTCTCTGTTACGTGGATTAATCTTTTTCGTTGCACAGGACTGCCACTTAACCATTATCATATTGGGAGACCCTGTCCTCCTCCTCCCTTCCAGCATCACCTGGGCCTCACCTGAGATCTGCTCAGACTATCATTTCAGTACATGGCCAGTTATCTAAGACAACTGTCTTGGCCAGTGACTGAAGAGCAGTGACAAAGGAAGGTAGTTATCCATTTGGCACCCATTTGCAAATGAACAATTACAGATGAAGGACTGTATGGAGGGAGAACGTTCTGGAATAGCAAGGAAGAGCTGCATATCATCTGTGTATCAATAGTACTGAAAACCATGGGATTTTCCTAAGCTCTCTGCTCTCATATTCCACCACACTCCTGCCCTTATACTTAGCAGGGGGAGAACAACTGTCCCTCTTCATCCCAGCATAGCATCTTTTTCTAGTGGCTGTTTGCTGGTGTTTCTTCTGCAACTTTGTGAACACTTTTTGAACTAGAAACTTTATTTATTGATTTTGCTAAGTAAGCTGCTTTGTACATTTTTTTGCTGAAAAGCAGTGTAGTATATAATTATTCTTAATAATTCTAGTAAACAGCTCCACCTCATCTCCCTTGACCCCCACGGACAGCCAGGAAGATCAAAAAAAGGACAATTCTCAGACACACTTGTCTCACAGCCCAATCCTAAGCGCACCGCCAAGACAGCATGCCTCCCTTGCTGGCGCTGACTGCCATAAAGCAGTGAGCGCCGCCGCCAGTCACAAAAGCCTCCCCGACAGAACGCTGATTAACATGCTGCCAGGGACGCCGACGGGAAGGCCTCCGTCTTCCCAGCTGCGTCGGACGTCCGGACGCGCACAAGGAAAGGTAAGCCGGTGGGAAAGTGGGGGAAGGGTGGAACGGGAGTGGGGAGGAGGTGTAACGGGAGTGGGGAGACAGCCAGAGGGAGAGCATCCGTTGCAGAAGGCCCGCACTGGGTCCTATCCCCCTTCCCTGCAGCCTCCCCACCCCTTTTCTCTCCTCGGATTTACGCTAGCAAAATTGCTAGCGTAGATCCCAGGAGACCCATTGCAGGCCATGAGGCTTACACAGGGGTAAGGGGATTAAACATCCCCTTTCCCTGCAGAAGCCTTCCGGTCCGTCCCCGTCCCCCTGCACAGGATGCAGCAGCTGCCATTTTTGCACCGCCGTATCAGTGGGGGATGTAAAGGATAGGATTGGGTGTTTGTGGGGCACAGAGACAGGAGCAGTCTCCTTGCACACTCCCCCTCAGCATCCCTGCACTGAGGTGCAACATCCAGGTGACCAGAGAAAAGAGGTAATGACACCCAGTCGTTCGTCTGGCAAATGGGCTTTCTGTAAGGAAATGTGAGGAGGGCTGGAGAAAGCAGCAACAGCACAAGTTCCTCTCTCAAGTGATTTGCACTGCTGCTGCTTGCTGGGGGTTTCAAGGGTTGGCCAGGTGGGATGCAGGAGCCCACAGCCAGTACTCAACCTGGCCAACCACAGATGCTGGCACCAAACACATACCATTGTGATCAATGGTCATTTCTGACAGATCATCATTTTTTTCCTCATCTACTAAACAAAGACACAACCTTAAAAATAAATGCCAAAGACTGGCTAAAAAAAACCCTTTGATATATCTGCCAATCCTGTAGCTCATTCCATGGAAGTCCTAACAGTGCAGCAGCCTGACAATACTCAAAACAAAACAATTCTATCATTTTCATTTTGATAGTTTTTTATTCCTTTTAGATACCTGGTATGAATCATTATATGGATGCCCTCTCTGTGGAGATTTTTTAAAAAGTAATTTTCTTTTAAAGTTGTTCACTTCTATTGCTTTAACAAAAGCTATATTCGACACAGGAACTCTGATTTTTATTATCTGTTGCAGGTCCTTAGCTCACAGTATGAGCAATGGGACATAATTTATTGAAGCAATCTTTTCTGTTTATTGCTTTTTACATTCCAGCATATAATTTTACCCAGTGGTATCCGCTAGATACCTGCATCAGTGAGTCTCTCATCTGAGTCCAAATTACCATTGGTACAATTCAGAAAGGAATATTAAGGTAACCACTGCCAAATTTCAAGAATGGCAGAACGTACATATCCATAGCATACTGAAGGAATTTTCCAGCCCAATCCTATCCTGTATCTCCATGTACGCCAGTGCAACAACAGCCCCGCTGGCGTAGAAGTTCTTCCACCGACAAACATGTCATGAAAGCCAAAGCAACACAGGAAAAAAAACATTGCACCAACGTAGCTCAGATGCCACTCAAATGCTAGTGCAACTCTGCCAGTGGAGAGGCCAAAATGGGAAGGCGATTGGGGCGTGATGTGGGAGGGACAACGAAGAGTCTATGCACACCATATTCTCAACCGCCTTCACACAATGGACATGCCCCAATGCCAGAAAAACGCTATGCCAACGACACAACTGGCATAGGTAAGACTCAGTGATGGGGACTCGAGTCAAATGACTCGACTCGCAAGTGTGACTTATCCACTTTTTCCCTGACTCGTACTCGTACTTGTACTTGTGACCCACTGACTCGCACTCGTACTCGCACTCGTGACCCACGGGACTCGTACTTGACTTGCACTCGTGGGGGTAACGACTTGCCATTTCTGAGTCATTTTCCTTTAATGGCCGGCATCAACACAGGCAGGCAGGCAGGCAGGCGCAGTGGAGACCTCGGAGGAGGAGGGCAGCAGGGAGGAAGGGTTTTCAAGGGGGTGGGAAAGCAAGCCTGGCTCTGAGTCCCCCCCCCCTTTGTTGCTGTGTTTGGCATTGGCCACAACTCCGAGCGCGAGGGGTAGGGAGGAGTGAGGGAAGGCGAAGCTGCCGCAGCAGTTCCTCCTCATTGACCAAAACTCCGAGCCCAAGGGATGCTTGGCTCAGCAAGGGGAAGGTGCAGGGAGGGAATAATAAATGGTTTGAATGTAGACACGCTTGTTTTTCCCAAACCAGATGGGTGGTGACAAGACTGAGAGGTGAGGGAAAGGGCATAGGGGGAGCCAAGTGGGTGCTTTAAAAGTCTCAGAGGTCCCCACACACACCCCACACACAGACACCCACCCACCCCATTTTCAGGGGAAAAGCCATTTTCCCCAAAGTGACTCGACTCGTGACTTGTGACTCGTGGTTTCTGGCCTTACTTGTACTCGACTCGCACTCGTGCAAAAATGACTCGCACTTGAATCGTACTTGCCCAAACATTTTGACACTGACTCGCACTCGGACTCGGACTCTTGCAAAAATGACTCATACTCGCACTCGCACTTGTGACCTAGTTACTTAGATACATCCCTGGTAAGACTAACCCAACAGGGAATAATGGGGAAGAGAAAAACAGCAGAAAATTGCACCTCCCACTACCCCCAGCCCACAAACAACAGCATATGATACAGACTACATTTGGCAGCCAAACCAACCCCAATACTAAAGCCCCTGCCAAGGAGACTACAGTTCAGATGATCAGACGTGCGGCATGAGGCTATATCTAGTCTCACAAAGGAGAACGTTAGTGATGAGAACCATGGTGAAAGGGCACTTTGAGCACAAAAGGGAGTACTTTGCACAAACAACCTCTTGTCACTCACAAGAAGTATGGCAAAAAATTGACTAACTCTTACCATCTCTGAATTCATATTGGAGGTAGTCTGCCCCAGGAGAACTCTACGTACAAATACCCAACTGGAACCTCTACCCCATCATCCCAATAGGGGAAGCAAGCACAATGCACCCCACAAAAGTAAACAAAGAGGGAAGGGAATTCCATGCCGCAATGTATTGAGGCTGCATCTGCCTCTGCTGTCTCTATTTCCTCCCACACACACACACACACACATTTCTTCAGGATTACCCAATGTGTCTCTGCTATCAACTGTGTTGCCTAACCATCCTTTCTTTTTGCAACAGCTAACAGCGCAATCCTAACCAACTTTCCAGTGCTGGTGTAGCCATGTCATTTTGCATTGCAGGGGCAGTCATCCAGGCCTCTGCAAGGTGGGAACTTTTGTTCCCTTACCTCAGGGCTGCATTGCGGCTGCACCAGGGCTAGAAAGTTGGTTAGGATTGCACTGTAAGAGCAGGAAGTGTCTGTTCCCTTTGGTGAATGCCAGGGATTCCAATCATTGCTACTGCTGGTCAAACAATCATCTGAATTCCTTTTGTTTTTCAGGACTGCATCATTGCTACAGGTGTCACCTCTTGAAAAAGAAAGAACACATTGCTGCAACATTTAGCTGTCATTTTGCGATCAAGATTTCAACTAAATGAGTTTGTAAATGCAGAATGGGGAGGGGGGAAGGCATACATTCCTGCTCTCCTTTCCACTTAAATTATTTCCAGTCAGCACAAATTTTAATATGCCATCACTTCCCAGTGCTCTTTTGAGTGTGAAATGGGGAAAGGAAGAGCTCATGGTAGAGGATTGAAGTACTGTAAGAACCTGCAATTTTTAAAAAAGAAAAGTTCTGCTGCCCCACAGAGATGACGGACGCGCGCCTGGCGCCGGGCGCGTGGGGGTGGGGCCTGCGCGCATGCCCCCCCCGCCCGTTTACCGCTCATTTCGGAGCCGAACAGGCTCCAGGGCGGGCGGGCGGATCCGGCGCTTCGGTGAGTTCCCCCGATCGTGCCCTCCCACCCCGAGCGCCTGGAGCTCCTGCTCCACGCGCTCCACCGACGTTCCGCTGCTGCTGCCCCAATTAACTACAAGCACCTTTTAATCATTTGGAAGGGCTTTAATGAATTAATCAAACCAATTCATTGTAAATGTTGAAGGTTTACCAGGGCAATTTCACCCAAACATTCCAGAATCTAAAACACAATCTGGAAAGGTTCAACATAGTTTATTGCTTCCGAGGAGGACACTGTCAATGGACACTGTGAAGCCACCTTAGCATTCCCTTGCCTTTCTTAAAGATGACCCTGTTCCATAAGATCATTTTTGATAGACACAATTTGCATGAGTCCTCCATGCTCTAAACACTAACGGCCCAATTCTATGGGCTACGGGCACCAGCGCTGCAGCCTCAGCACCGACGCCAGGTGTTGCAAACGTGCAGAGGCGTTGCTACGGTAGGGGCAGTACTGTAAGTTGTGCCCTGTCCTAGTCCCATTTACAAGCCGGCAGGAGGCGGCCCCGCCACCCGCGCCGTTGGAGCCATTCCATGTGGAGAAAGGCAGCTGCCTGCTGCCTTCTCTGCACGGAATGGCTCTGACGGAGAGGGGGCGGGGCTGCCTCCTGCCAGCTTGTAAACGGGACTAGGATGGGGTACAATTTACAGTACCGCCCCCACTGTAGCGACGCCTCTGCAAACGTGCCGTAAGACACATTTGGATACCTGGAGAGGTGACAGTGCCAGCAGGAAGGCCTCTGCCATCATGCTGGTACTGTATCCAGGCCCTGCACGCACTGGAGCAGGTAAGTCTGCTCCAAGCAGCACAGGGGCTGGGGAAGGGCAGGGAGGGGGCGTAACGGAGGGGGCAAGGATGGGCAGATCGAGCCTGGGAGGGGAAAGGATCAGTGTCTTTGTCGGATGCCATATCCTATCCCCCCTCCCAGGCCCTTGCAGCCAACATGGGGCTACTTGATTCTCCTCCAGTTACAGAGCTAGTGGAGAACTGAGAAGCCCCATTGCGGAGGCTGGGGGTTTACCCAGGGTAAACGGGCATTTGCCTCCAGCTAGTCCCTTCCCCAGATAGGATTCAGTGTGGAACGCACTGATACATGACAGGATTCAGCGTGCTGCTCTGATATATTCAAGTGGCAATCATGATTAGGAGCGATTTCTATTAAGAACATTTTAAGCCCAATCCTATGGTTTCCCCTGCCATGACATGCAGCCACGCCAAAACGGGCTGTGCTGCATGCTATGGAGGGGGGCAAATTGGGAGACTTGGGAGGGAAAAAGGGAAATATTTTTCTCTTATCCCTCTGTAAGCCTCCTGATCGCCAATGTGTCTCCTTGGATCTGTGCTAGCTCTTTATCTGGCGCGTCCAAGGAGACAAAGGGAGCGTGTCGGCTGCTCCCAGAGGGGATAGCATTCAGTGCAACTCACCTGTGCCGGGTGCCACCCCATCCCACCCCGGCACATCTCCCACCCTCCCCCGTTTTGCCATGGTCTGCCCTCCTACATTACGCCCTCCCTGCCAACTCGCCTTCGTCAGCTGGCGCTCCTTTCCCCACTGTCATGCTCCAGGCCTCCACAGCCTCTCCAGAAGAGGTCCAGAAGTACGTGCCGTGGCTCCACGAGGTTCTGGAGTGCCATTTACAATTATAGTAAAGTATCTATCACTGCCGGAACGCTAGTTCTGGCCATGGTAGAGCCAATAGGATTGGGCTGCTAATCTGCCAAAGAAGGTCCATATTTGAGAATGATATGAAAATAGCTTCTTATGCTAGACAATGAGAACTGGGAAGCACCATCCATTTATTTGTAATCCCAGGGATTAATGCACGTTGCATGGCTTTGTCCTTGAAGAACGCTTCAGTTTTGTTCAGTTGGTGCAAAATACAATATCCCATTTATTGATAAATTCCGAGCAGCAAGAACACATCCAATTATTTATTTATTTATTTATTATATACCACTTTTCAACAAAAACTTCACAAAGCGGTTTACAGACAAAATCAAATGATTAAATGGCTCTCTGTCCCAAAAGGGCTCACGATCTAAAAAATCTATATGAACAAATATAATGATAAATGCTCTGGCTTCCAAACCAGGCTCAAATTGCCAGTGAGGACCTATTTACAGCCTGGGTTCTCATATCTGTGGAAGTATCTCCACATAGTCTCACATACCCTCCTTCTTTGATACAAGCTGAGAAAGCACAGCTTGAATCTTCTTCACTGTGTCTATGAGAGTATACAGAGAGTTTTCAATGGTGGACCACACACAATGGAACTCCCTACCAAGAGAAGCCTAAAGGGGTTGCCTCACAAATATATTACAAAACATTATTTACTAAAGCCTACAATGAGGTTGTATAAATTTGTGCTAAACATAATATGGTTTTGATAAATGCCTTCAACTGTCCTTGATCTTATTTCGTGTTATTGATTTAATACTGAATTTGATTTTTGTGTGCCATTCTCATCTCTGTAGAATTGAATGGCATGTAAACATAGTAAATAAATAAATAAATAAATAAATGCCCAATTCTATCCTACGCTCTGCTCAGCAATCCAGCTATGCTGGTGCCATCAATGCTGTATCCTGAGCAGAGCAGGCAGGGTTGGAGGTCTCCTCAAAGTAACGGAGCGTTTGTTCCCTTACCCCAGGTAAAGCCCCAGTCCCCGCAATGAGCTACCTCGGATCTGCACCTGGCATTTTGGCAGCGCAAATCAAGGCTGCCCGTGCTGGGAGAAATGGGCCTGAGAGGGGGATAGGATACGCCGTACACTGCTGCTACCAATCCCGCCCCCCTCCCAGGCCAGATTCGCTCACCCCTCGCCTACTGCCGCCCTGGAACGCCCCCCCCCAGAACGCCCTCCCCCACCCCTATGCTGCCCAGCCACAGGTTACCTGGGCCACACACCGTCCAGAAGCCTGCAGGGGCCGGCGAAGGCCTCTGCTCCGGCCTAGGGCCGGCACAACTGCTTTACAGCAGCTTTTGCAACAATCCTGGGCCGGCACAGAGGTTTTATGCTGACCTAGTGGCCGGGGAGGATTGCACCGTAAGGGTGCTCATTTATTAGAGAACACCATTCCATGCTCACGTTCACACTTTTTTACATATTTATTATTTAACACTCTAATATGTGCCATAGAAGATATCTACAGCTAATTTGTGAGAAAGTACATCTATCAAAATCTGCCAAACCTCACTGTGAGTCTATGATAACCATATGACTGTACCATTTATGAAAGGTCTTTGTTGAATGATGTTAATGCAATGAATTTTTTTCTGCCAACTGAACCAGGGAGAGGAAGGGAGAGACAAACTATAAAGTAAAATTCATGCTGAACATCGATGATATGCAAATAGCTTCTTAAGCTTGCCAAAAAAGTATAATCTTTTCATTTGGATAGCACTGGAAATAACTCTAGCCCCACAGCGCTCTTGACTGTGTTTACTGAACAGTAGTGTTATTGCTTTCAAAATACCTTTAAAATTCAGCTCAATTTCTACACACTTCCTATTTTTTCCTTAATAAGACAACTCAGAAAACACAACATATCAAATCAAATCAGAACATCCTCGTATTTTACAAAAACAGTTCAAAAATTCTCTCCAGTTGCTTTAAAAACTAAATAATGAATATTGTGTATTAGAAACCTTCACATTAGTTCTTAACTACTAAACACTATAATAGCGCAATCCTGAGCCCAGGCTGCCCGGCACGCGCCGGACCGAAGGTCTACTCGGGGCCGACCGGATAGGCCTCCTCAGAGTAGAGGAGGCCATATAATGGTGTAGCTGGCCTAGCAGGGACAGGGGTATGGCCGATGCCATCCCCCGCCCCCTCCAGGGCCAATGGTCCCT
Source organism: Plestiodon gilberti rubricaudatus (assembly GCA_026170595.1). NCBI lineage: Eukaryota > Metazoa > Chordata > Lepidosauria > Squamata > Scincidae > Plestiodon > Plestiodon gilberti. The sequence goes on from JANXHW010000002.1 coordinate 49,482,544, forward strand.
CTCCTGAGCCAGACCACCCACGCAGCCAGCAGCGGAGGACTCACCTTCTGCTGCTGGTCGCATGCTCGTCCTGGCGCCGGAGTGAGGGAGGTTGGCCTTGCGAACGACCTTGCGGGAGGTCGGCCTTGCTTTACAGCACGTTCGCAATGGCTTCCGGCAATGGAACGCTCGTTCCATCGCCGGCCGCTTTTCCAGGACTGCGCTGTAATAGTAATATAAATTCAAGAGATGGTCTTAGCAAATGTCTTTTTAGAAGTTATGTAACTCTTATGTATACTAACCTTGCATCCAGCAAGCATTTCTTTAGCCAGCAGTATTAATTCATCTTTTTTTTCTGTTGTGAATGTGTCATTGAAATTTTCAATGAATTCCTCTGTAAGTTCAAAAGGGTTTCTAAAAAAAAGTACCCAAAAACAATTTCAATTCAATTGGCACTCCCTTAATAGAATCAAGATTGTGAGCATAAAAGACAATTATAAAATATTTATTTTAGGCTGCAATCCTATACACACTTTCCCTGGAGTAGGTCCCATTGAATTCAATGAGACTTACTTCTGAGTAGACATGCATAGGATGCTGTTACTTTTAGAAACCTTAGTTGAGGTACAGCGCAATCCTGCGCAAAAAAAACCCGGATTCAGCGGCAACGGCACGCACTGGATCCTATCCCTTCCTTTTCGAGGTTGCCTGCCCCTGTCTTCTTCTCGGATGTGCATCAGCTACAGAGCTGGCACTGTTCCGAGGAGACCCATTGGCAAGTGGGAGGCTTACGGAGGGGTAAGGGGAAACAATTCCCTTTTTGCCTCCCAAGCCTCCTGATCTGTGTGCCCCCCCCCGGGTATAACACATGCCTTTTTGGAGCGGTTGCAGGGGGGGGAAGGAAACGATTGGGCTCTAAGAAAAATATTGGCCACGTCTAGTAAAACTGTGACCAAGCATAGCTTTTCACAACATGGAATTTCTGCCCAACTGCATTCCAGTTCCATCACTGTTTCTTCCAACATTATCAGCCTGATAGGGAAGCCCACATTGGTTGATGGCCCAATCTTAAAGCGGTAGATTTCTCACCCCCTTTCCCCCACTGTGGGATAGGGACAATCCATATATAGATGAAAAAAGAAAAATATATGGTCCCAAGATACTATGAAAGTTCTACAGAACTATAATATTCTGGAAGTTATCTTGTACTCTAGATTCTGGGATAAGAGACAAGTCTTTAGCAAAAGTTGTCAAGGCTTATATGTCAAACTTTATGTGCATATTGCATTTCTGCCTCGATGACACTTAAAGCACTGTTTACCAGCAAAATACATCCACACGATAGATCAATGAACAACAACTCAGTAAACAACAATCAACATCAAATAATTCAAAATCCAAATGAGGCAGTAACAAACATAAAATAATCACTGTAATAATCATATATTATAATAAATTATACACACACACACACACACACACACACACACACACACACTGTATGTGTGTGTATGTATGTATATATGTATGTGTGTGTGTGTGTGTGTGTGTGTGTATATATATATTGTGTGTATATGCATGTGTGTGTGTGTGTGTGTGTATGTGTGTGTGTGTATTAGGATATACATTCAGCTGATTATTTCATCATTCTAACAACAATGTTAAAACAATACATCCGTAGCTACATAACACTAAAGGAATCCAAGCAGTGGCGTAGGTTTACCTGGTGCGGTGGTGCGGTCCACCTCCGGGCAGCAGGCGGGGGAGGCGACAAATCTGCCGTATCGGTGGTGACGGAAAGGGGCAAGCGGCACAAAGTTGGTGCAGAAAAGGTGAGCGGGAGGGCGGGAGCGTCCGTACACCGGTGAGAAAGGATGTGCCCACCTGCCCACCCACCCCCCAGGTATGTTTTTGCGGTGCTGGAGACGGTTTCAGGGGCAGGGCAGATGACGTCACGGGGGGCGACATTTTTTTATGTCACACGCAGGGTGCCGCTATGCCGCTGAATCCAAGATCATGTTTTCATCCTCATGCCTCGCTCAACAGAACAACTTAAAGACACCACAAAGAGGGTGAGTTGTCTCCCCACAAAACTCCTCAGACTAAGCCCATATTTGCCCCCAGGTATAAAGCAAGTGAGCAAATGCCTAGTCACAATCAGCAGACAATAGGCTCTGCTCACAATTAGCAGACAACAGTAGGACTGGACCTCACCCTCAAAAGTAACAAATTTAACTTGCATAAGGAAAACGCAGGTGAATTTTCATTTATAACAGCGTTTCCCAACCTTTTCAGCCTGTGTACCACCTATGCGGGCCTCTGGCCGGACACGTACCACCGGAAGTGCCGATGATGTCGATGGCACTTTCTTCCGGGTTCGTGGCCAGTCAGAGCTCAGAAAAGGCCAGGTAAGATGCAGGGGAGGGCGGGAGGGCTATCCCCGGTGCTTGCAGCCTGTGCACTCAAGCTCTGCTAGCTCAGCAGAGCTCAAACCGCCGCTTTTCGGTCGCGGTGCTGCACAGTCGAGATGGCAGCCGCCATCTTGGCCGCCGGCAGCCTGCGTACCACCAGCCTGTGGTCCACATATATATGATCCTGATTTATAATGAAGAATGCAATCTAGTGTCTTCAGAATAAGGTTCCTTTTTCACTCTGATATACTGAGGATATACAGTCCAGTATAATTTACCTCCAAATTCTCTCTTAGGAGCTATATTCTTGTGTTTAATTCTTTGTCTCTACAATGCAGCTACAGATGCCATTTAAAAATATTGATATTTAATGACAGATTTATTTATTTTTAATCCCTAAAAATATGTGCTTTTTTTGCTTAAATTTAATCTTTGATTGCAATTTCAATAGGACTGTTGAACGGATTGTAGTATGCTATGCCAGAATTTGCGTTTGTGCATGGCATATGAAGTCGTTATACAATCAGCAGTAGGTAAGTTAGTCACAATGAGTTGGCAGCAGCAATTAAGCTATATAGTGAATCAAAATGAATATTAATAAGACAGGCAGCTTCAAAACGCAAGAACTTCATAAAGCACTTGTTTCAATTTAAATTTTAAATCTTCTACATATACATAACTAATGTCTTCCGGCTACTGCAATTTAAGCTAGAAAATGCTCCTTTTTGGTCAACCACACAACAGTGGCACAAATTATAGTTTTACAACACAAAATGAGCCCTTGGTAAGACCAGCAAAAAGACTGTCTGGCCCATCAATGAGACAACGGGGGCATCTGCCCTCAGAGCCATCCTCCAGGAGCAAGGACATCAAGTTGTTCCCCAATGAGCCTGTCCACTGCTATGGAATGTTCCCTCTACTGAAACCCTGGTTGGACTATTTTGTAGAACTGGAGAAAAGGAAGATAACATGACTAGGCAATTACTGAATGCAATCCAATCCTAGATGGCCACAGCAACAGCAGCACAGCTTGAACGGCAGCACTACAGACTCGCCAGAACCAAACAAATCACAAAGCCAGGCTCCTGTCTGAAGCAAGCATAGCTAGGTCCTAAGATTCTAGGCCTACAATAAGTCAATAAACAAGGGGATTGATTTACGAACAGGTAGCTAAAATAAATACAAATTCCATCGCTGCCATTTTGGCAGAACATCTTGGCAGCTTACTGTTGCTCTAACACCTGAGGAGGTCCACGGATGTGGATGAAAAGTAGTGTAATTTTTATTGTTGCTTTAAGCAGTGTTTTTTAACGTTGTCTTTAAAACATTAGTTGCGCAATCCTATCCAACTCACACCACCGGTGTAACCCAGCGGTGCAGCAAGAACGGGAGGCCCCAGAATGGAAAGGGTATTCAAATCCTCTCCAAAGGGGGATTCAAAGGAGATTTGAATCCCCTTTCCGTTCTGGGGCCTCCCATTCTCGCTGCACCACTGGGTTACATCGGTGGTGTAAGTTGGATAGGATACCGCTGAATTATGCCTGTGGTGTAAGTTGGATAGGATTGCGCTGCAAAACATTTTTCTGACATGGCTTTTAATCCCATTAAATTTAAACCATTATACAGGTAGCTTAATACTTCACATAATGTTTTCCTGAGCCAATTTAGAAATGTCCCCATGTCCGATTGCCACCTTGTCCTGTGTTTACTGATACCCGTGTTAGGGTCACTTTCACTTTGTACACTTTGTTCATCTTGTCATCCTTTTCCCGGCAAGGAAGTTAACTCGGGCTGCACAATCCTATACACACTTTCCTCAGCATGAACGCCACTGAACACAATGGGACTTACTTCTGAGCAGACATGCAAAGGATTGTGTTGTTGGGAGAGAGACTTTGGAGAAATGACTAAAGGGGGGGGGGAGACGTTAAGCAGACCCTTCCCTTCCCCCTCCCGTTTTTTCTCTGGTGTTCCAAGGTCCATACTTTTCTATCAAAGGCAGTTTCAAATCCCTAAGAAAATATTTTTTCTGACTCATCTTTTAGAATGCTGAGATACAGAACATGCATTAAATACAGAACGTACTATTATATTAGTTACAGCATTTCAGCTTTCCTCCAGTCGAGGAAAAAGGAATCAAAGTATGCCCTATGTTTTTCTAAGTCATGGCACAGTCCCAAGGCAGAATCATCTTCTCTAATTTTCTTTTCTATTCCTAGTATGCATTTTACAAATAACTTTGTCTTCATCAATTGTTTCACAGATAGTAACTTCTACCTGTGATGTATTATAGAAAAGGCAGAAGTCATCCGTAGTCTTATGTGTTGATGTTGGAAGGCTTAATTGGATGCTTCCTATGGTCTATCACAGCTCATCTTCATGAATATTTAATGTGAACGTTAGCAGGAAAAGCAATTTTTTTACAAATATGAGGATAAGAATCTAGGGACAAAACACTATGACTTTGACAGGGTAAAAAGCATACAGTACTTCTTATTACTAGATCAAGAAAAGCAGAACTGCTAACTTTACAAAAATGACAACTCTGTGCTTTAAACATTTGAAAGGCAGAAGAGCAACTACTGCATTACTAAAAATATAATGGTATCAAGAAAGTTACAGAAATAGCCAATACAGACTATGAATATCACAGGAAGACACTGAGAACAAAATACTGCTCTTCTTATGGTTATTCACTGTGCTGATTTCAAGATAATCATATTCATACTGTACATGAAACACTACTGTATTCTTTGCAGCAAAAAATCAATAATCATATTCCCCTCCCGTTCCTCTGTTGTCTCCCTTGTGTTTGTTTCTAGATTGTGAGCCCCTTGAAGCAGGAACCTTCTCCTGTCTTCTCTTCTGTTGATGGCACAATAAAATAATATCACACATACATTTATTCCATGGGCAACCCAATCCTGTATACGATACGGCGACCGGCCTAAAGGGCCGGACACCGAATCCTATCCAGGTCCCGGGCTGGTGCACCTCGGGCTGGTGCACCTCGAAGGAAGGGGACGATCATCCCCTTCCCCGGGTGTAAGTGGCTGGAGGCCCAGTGGGCCTCCTTGAATGTACAGGAGCTCCAGAGCTCGCGTACATTTGAGCCCTCCGTGTAAGACCGCGCTGGGCCTGGAGCTTTGGATATCGGCGTATCTCACCGCCGATATTCCCACCCTCTCCAGGCCCAGCGCGACCTATTATTACTATTAACAGTATTTATATACCGCTTTTCAACAAAAGTTCACAAAGCGGTTTACAAACAAAATCAAATGATTAAATGGCTCCCTGTCCCAAAAGGGCTCACAATCTAAAAAAGATGCAGAACACCACCAGCAAACGGCCACCAGAAAAGACACTGTGCTGAGGTGAAAGGGGGCAGTTACTCTCCCCTTGCTAAATATAAGAGGAGCACCAACTGAAAAAGTGCCTCTTGCACAGTTAGCAGGTGTAATGGCCACCCTATGGCCGCCCTCTCTCACCACTTCCTGGTCTAACTTCCCCCTGCCACTACCCCGGCCGGTGTAGGCCTTACCTACTCCAGTGGGCTCAGGACTGGGTAGGAGCCGTGTTCAGCGGCAGCAAGAACCTGGGTTTCAAAGGGTCTCCAGCCGCTGCGGTATTTTTTACTAAAAGAGGATTTTTACTTACTTGTATCTGGTGGCAGCGGCGAGAACCCGGAAGTGACGTGATGATGTCACTTACAGGTCCCCATCGGGTCGCAGCCCCCACTTTCAGGTCCCCGTTGGATCAGTACCCCCTTTAAGGGGGTAATGACTCAAAAAAGGTTGGGAACCACTGCTCTAGGTGGTGGGTCAAGGGCAAGATCGACAGATATGCTCTACCTATGAAAGGCCTACCAGAGAACTGGTCTCCACCTTATGCAGGATGAGCCTTATTAATGATTTTCAGTTTGTCTGAGAATGTTAGTTAGTGACCTAGCTCCTCCTTTAAAGGTAAAGGTTCCCCTCGATCGAAAGCTAGTCATTACCAACTCTAGGGGCAGTGCTCATCTCCGTTTCAAAGCCGAAGAGCCAGCACTGTCTGGAGACGCTTCCGTGGTCATGTGGCCAGCATGACTCAACACTGAGATGCATGGAACACTGTTACCTATTAATAATCTATTTGCAATTTCTTGCTTTTAAACTGCTAGGTTGGCAGAAGCTGGGGCCGAAGACGGTAGCTCACACCGTCACACGGCACTCGGGTCTCGAACTGCTGTCTTGCCTACCTTCCGGTCTGCAGTTCGGCGTCTTAGCCACTGAGCCACCGCAGCGCCTTAGCTCCTCCTTTAGTTTCTGCTAAAATCATACTCCATAAAATACTTCAGGTGAGCTCTCATTTAGTCTTGCAAAGCCCTCAGTTCAAGTGATCTGTTGCTCATAGGGCATAAATCAACTTAAAAGTTCTGCAGAAACTTTGAAAACCCTTGTCCACATGCCACTATGTAATATATGATAATACTGTTTCACAGCTGTTCTTATATTTAAAGTTACCTCTGCGTTTTCTTGATCTTAGGTGAAGAATCTCTCACATATTTTCTCAACAGTTTCTGCTGAAGTATTCGATGTACATCATTTGATACAATGCCAAACCTGTGTATCACTGGCACTTTTATGAGGGGCATTTTGCTCTAAAATCAATCTAAAAAAAAAAGATTACAGAATGTTACCTTCATACAGAAATGCAATGTTAAGTCATTCAACCTTAATGGACAAGCTACCATTTACAGTCAACATGCAGTATGAAATATACTCTGCCTTGTTGCTGCCTGCTTCTGCAAAATGCCACAGGGTGAGGAAAAACCCAGCCATTTGGCGGCCCTATTATGAAAACTCCTGTATAATGCCCTTGAGCATGCAATCTCCATGGTTTCCACTGGAAAAAAACCACATTTCTGTCAGATCATGATAATGAATAACAATAATAAGCTATAAATAAAATCATAATAGACTAATTGAAGTATAATTGCAATATAGTTAAGCTTATTGATTTACACCCCAATCCGCAACACAGTTAAATTGGATTTAAGCCCATTTACTCCATTGATCTTACTCTGACTACTTCAGCATAACTACTTATTGATCAGACAGTTACACAGCAGCTTTCCAATTCCATACTTTGGAGTAGTTCTATGGAAATTTGTCAAATCAAATTGTATTAATTATCAAAGCATGCTGGCCATAACGCTATATCAAAGCATAAAAAATATTCATAACATCACATGGATAAAAATATCCATAACAATATCCAATAAACAATGAAATGTTAATAAAAAATACACTGCAGCATATACAGTACTATTTTAAATACTGACTCTCAAAAGATATAACCTTATATAATATAAGGCTAAATATCAATAAATGTTCAAAAGCAAAAGTGAAAATGTGGATTACTTTGACTGATCAGGCATGTTTTGACAGCCTTCTTCAGTGGTCTTTTAAAATGCAGACTTTTAAGTAAGTGTAAGCAGCCTAGCAACCCAATCCTATGGGCTGGTTGTGCTGGCATACCACCAGGCACGCCAGTGCAACAAGGGCCCAGCCTCTCCCCGGTCTCTGCCAGTAGTGCAATGCAGATCAGCTGCCAGCCTGCCAGCAGGGTTCTGCCAGTGGAGGAGTGGGGATCGGAATAGGACAGGGGTGTAGTGGCAGTGGCATCTGCTGCATCCGAACCCCCGACCAGATGAACTCATCAGAGTTGTGTCAGCAAAGCAGCTGGCATACAACTGAGAAGTCCCATCAGGGCGCATGTGGCGGCCAGGATGGAAGGTCAGGTATTTCACTTTGTATCTCTCCCAACCAGCCTGGACCCCAGATGGCGCACTGGACGCAGCGGACGCTGTGCCAGTGGCCCTGCATTCAACACGCCGTCGGTGGGTAGGAGTGAATCAACCAACACAGTCCATATTCAATTTTATAAGGCCTTTTCAGTGAGTGCTGTAAATCTGCAAATTACAAACAATCTTGAAAGGGTACAAGGTTAATTTTTAAAAACCAATCAAGGGGCAAGGGCTATAGGAGTCAGTTGTAGGATTATTAGGAAATCTAGCTGTATAACACCTCTAGTTAGATTCATCTATCAAAACTAACAGAGGCGAGGCATGATAAATGTTTCACTGACTGCTCTTAAAGTCAGCTGTTGTTATCTGAGGACGTTGGAGAGCAAAGCCTGCTGTTAGTCCATTCAATAAACTGGAGCGCAGATTCCTAAGGTAGCCAACCTTAACTCAAGACAGACCAATCCAAAAAATTAGAAGTGCTATCATTGCCATTGTTTCCACTAGTCAACCAGACTACTAAAAGTGGGATTGGAAAAAATTGAAACATCTAGGGTGGATTGATTTAAATCAAGTCAGTTCAAATCACCAAGGACAAAAGGCTAATTGAAATCACTGATGTACATGAATATTTTTCATTTATTATACGATGCTTCCTAAATATATGGGCATACTAATTGCGGGCTACAGCCATGAAAACACATGGATTTACAGTGCAATCCTGTGCTAGTTGCGGTGGTCGGCCTAAATGGCCAGCCGCTGCATCGTGCACAGGATGCGGGCTACACCAGCATGGCCTGGGCTCACCTCGGGGGAAGGGGACATTTGTCCCCTTCCCCTGGTGTAAGAGCCAGGGCCCCAATGGGCCTACTCAGATGTGCGCCAGCTCTGGAGCTGGTGCACAACCAGAGAGGCCATGTAAGGCCGGCCTGGCCTGGAAAGGGGCTCGGGATATCGGCACAACCCAGCACCGATATCCCCGCCCCTACCAGGCCGGGTCAGCCAATGGCCCCCACCCTTGCCACCCCTGCCCGCCCTCCCCACCCCCCTGCGCCGACTGGCACAGGCCTTACCTGCATCGGCTGGCGCAGGTCCAGGTAGGTGGCGGAGTAAGCGGTGCCAGCCTCTGGGCCGGTGCCGCTTACTCCAGAGGAGCCGCAAAAGTGCTTTCCTTCCAGCACTTTTATGACTCCTTAGGCAGCCAGAGCAGTGCACCACTTACAGTGCCACTGCCACACCCCCTGCAGCAACGCCACTGGGGCCAACATTCATTAGAGGCCCACCTAGCCAGGCCAACCCCCTGAACCTTCAGTACCAGTGGCAGTGATAACGTAACACCTGATGTGCCACCAGGGGACAGATGGTGCCATAGGGGCTCCAGTGCAAGGCTTTGCCCTAGGGCAGCAGGAACCTGGCACCAGCACTGAGAGTGTGACAAGCAGAGGGCCAAGGAGTGGGCATGGAAGAGGAAAATCCATCCTAAGAAAGTAGTCAGAGATAAGAGGAGAAGGAAGCCTGAGGAAGACAGGGCGATCAGCAGTGTAGAAATCCACTCTCTGTTGGAACAATGAAGATGAGATGACAAACCATTTAAAATGGGATGACAACTGCTAATGCTGGTGAATAATTCATGTTTTCTGGGATGAAACTGGGTCATATGTTTTAACAGCTGATCTATACCTGTTCTTTTTCATTACTCTTGGCATTCTGCCCAAGGTTTATAAATAGCCTCTCAACCAAATAAATAAAAAGGATTGGGAATAAATGTAATGCATGAAATCATTACCAGAATACATCATCAAATAAAATGGCTATTATGAGAATTCTTTATGTCTGCCAATAAGCAATCTTGCATGAATTTTTTAAAATTTAAGTTTTAACAAATGATGGCTTCCCTGTTAGAGACCTTAGTTAAGGCTGCTGATTTTTTAAAAAAAATATTATAGCTTCACACATTTCGATTTCCATACCATAATCTGTTTCATGCAGAAAAATAAAAGGACAAAAACTGATAATGTACATCCACAATTCATTTTATATATACTGTATAAGTTTAAATTGGGGGAGAGAACCTTGTAAACTATTCTGAGCTCCTTGGAGGAAAAGCAAAATAGAAATGTATTATAATAATCACTGTATAAAGGTAATAGTATATCTAAAAACAGCTAACCACCAGATTCAGTTCACAGAATAGTATATCTATGAACAGCTAACCACCAGATCTTATCTTACATACGTTGCTTCCTACTAGTTCAAACTAAAATAATAGCATTTCCCAGGTAATGCTTTTGTTCAAGTGACTACTCCAGAAATGAATAAAGTACTGTACTTTAGTTCCAGGTCTCGTAATAATTGTTAATCTTCTTTCTGTCTTCACTCCCTCCAAGGAACCTGACCAAACGTTTAACCATTTACAGAGATACTATAACGGTATTCAAAAGTTTCCCCTCCTTCAGAAGAAGTTTCTTCCTCTGGAAGACTTCTTCCTAGAGAAAGAAAACCTTAGGATACATCCCAGGGTTTCCAGGGGCTATTAGCTGTGAAAATTATAAACTACGGTATATACCTCTTATTGCAATATACCGGTACTTGGAACAATCAGATGACTGACTATCAGCATCATATCCTATCAGGAAGCTGCCCTGGAGCATCTGGCTGGTCACTCACTGCTACAGAGAATGCTGAAACCTTTTGTATGTCACAACATGGCCATTGTTATGTTATTAAAACAGCATAAGATGTCTTTTGATTGCTTTGTGACCTCATGCCTGAAGTGACAAGCACATAACTTTATAGTAAAGTTATGGCTGCCTCTGTGTGCAGTGGATTCCCCTAAGGAAGCATAGGTAGCTGTCGTGTTAAATCTCCTTCCCAGCCTCTTCCAGGTCTATGAGGAATCATGCACCATAAAACATCTACCGGTATATCTTCTGTCTTTTCAGGTATACATTCTAGAGCTCCTAATAACATGCGCTCTTCATCAAGGAGGGCCGGACATGCGCTCTTTCGTCGGCCAGAATGGCTCCAAAGGCGAGAGGGCGGGGCCGCCTTCTCCCGTCGTGTAACAGAGGGGCAGAGCCCGGCAGAACTTGGAGCTCTGGCCCCCCTGCAGTGACGCTAGTGCGTGAAGGTAGGAATGGCAATTTGGAGGCTTTTTTCACTTTTAGAATGTTTTTTAAGTGGACCCCAGTATCCACGAATTTTCAGTATCTGCAGGGGGTCTGGAACACAACCCCTGCAGATACCGAGGTCCGACTGTATATCCTTTTGGGGGAGATGATCAAAATAGACCAAAGCATCCCAGGAAATGGTATGGATGACTCTGAATTACACAGTGGTGTCATTTCTGATATTACTCCCCCTTCAGTTTCTAACAGCCCGATCCTACCTAACTTTCCCCGTGTCAATGCAACGGTGCCAACATGGGCTACACTGCATCCCACGAGGGAATTTCAGCTGCTGGAGTTCTCCTCGGGGTAAAGGGACATTTGTCCCCTTGCCCTGGGGTAAGTCCCAGCCACCACCATGGGGCAACTCGAACCTGCATAAGCTAAATAGCTGACGCAAGTCCGCATTACCCCGTGTCAACAAATCAGGCTCGGGAAGGGGGATAGGATACAGTGCGCCAGTGCCGCCCCCCTCCTGGGTCCAATCTGCCCACCCTCTGCCCACGTCGCTGCCCTCCCCTATCCCATTTTGCCCACTCCCTGCTCTCCCCCTGCGGCAGCTTAAATGAGTCAGCGCGCATCGCACCTTGCGCTGGCGCTGGCGGGAAGGATAGGACCTTCCCACCAGCACTGCATCCTGTTGCACTGTGCTTTACAGCAAGTTTGCGACAATGTGCACCTGTGCAGCACTACGCTGGCAAAAGGTAGATTTGGATTGGGCCATTAAGCTGAAATGCTATGCTCACTTTTTCCTAGGCGTAAGCATCATTGAACACAATGCAATTTACTTCCGAGTATATATGCATAGGGTTGTGCTGTTAGGCAGGTTATGTGCATCTATTCTACATCTCTTGAAGCAGTAAGGTTTCACAGTTAAGAGCCCCCAACAACAAAAAGCTAAAACAAAATCTTTTGTCTGTTTATTGTTCAACACATTAAGGTGCTGGACATAACTCAAATGAGAAAGGGCTTTGTGCTCTGGTTACAATATTATGGCAACGCCAAACTGCTTCAGCAAGTCTGGTTAACAAACTAGCAGTGAAAATATTCAAGGACTAAATTTTTCACCAGATCTAATCTACCATCCATTTTCACCCGCTGTAGTCATAAGCAAAATGGGAATGAAAAGCACCATCTAATGAAAGAGCAGATTACCTTGAGTTACTGAAAAGACACTTCTGATTTTTTTACCATTGTTCTGATGATGAATCACTATTCTGCCTATGTTAATTCCAAATACATCTAAATTCTTTATTTCTTATAAAATGCTCCAGTAGAGTGGCAATTTACAATTTTTAATCAAGTCTGAGGTTCCTGTCAGCTAAATCTTTGTTCATTCATTACATTTTTGTCAGAAGTGCAATTGTGGCATTGCTTCCCATGCAAGCCTCATTCACTTCTGTCTCCCAGCCCCTGCCAACATCTTGTGTATCTCTCCTTGATTACAAGAATTTCAATAGAATTTGAATAATTTGAATAACATAAAGGTATATTTTATTCATGCCAGCATGCTGTTTCTGATTATCATTCTAATTCACAAAAATTACGAATGATTTCAATAGCACTATCAGAGCCAGATCTCTGCAATGGGTGCCTGTGTGCCCAAAGGAAAGGAAAGTGGGTGTACTCTCTAACCTAGGACCCCAGATGCCAGTGGCTGGAGACTGATCACTGCAGTCTGAAGGGCAGAAAGCATTGCCTTGTTAACCAGAATACTGTACATCAAAATAAAAGACTGGAATGTTTTAATGTCTACCAATAAGCAATGTTGTACAGATTTGGCAAGAGTAGAACACCACCATTCTAGAATATATATAAAGACTACATTCTACAATGTATACGAAGGCAAATCCAAATGCCTGTCTGTGTATTTAGAAAGGCTGATGTTGTATATCCCTATTCCCTTTGCACCCAGAACAGCCTGTGAGGCCTCAACACACATACCAAACTAGACATTACATGCCATCTGCAGCATGTTCCCTCTGCATTTTTTAAACCCAGAGCAGCCTTTGCATGCTTCAATTCTGGGCAGACGAAGGGTGCTTATCCCTTTTTCTTTCAGCCGTCTTTCCATTCAAAATCTCCCCAGTTGTTTTTTCTGTAATGACTTGCCAGGTTCTGTAATGACTTTATGTTTTTGTTTATGACTGTAATGTTTTTCTATAATGACTTGCCTTTGGGTTTAAGAAACATCTGTATGGGGGAAGAGGAGTAAGGAGCAAGGGATGTTTAACATCTCATTTGGTCCACAGTCTCAAGCAACTCACTGAGTTAGGTCCTAGCTTCAAGCTATGAGGTTACTGGTTTAAAGTGACCATGCAAAGTGCATGACATTGGGCCAGTCTGGATGATATTTTTAACCTTGAACCTTCCTCATGCAGTGGAGGATATGTGTGCTCTGTGTAAAATGAAAAGCCCCAAATTCCCCAAGACATGAAGAGCCAAGGCGTGTGTGCATCGTGAGTGTGTATGTCCTTCACTGTGTGGGGCCAGTCTGAGTTTAAAAATATCATCTTAGCCAGCTCAATATTTAAAGCCTTTCCAGTCAATACAAAGCCTGGATTCTTCCTGCCGACTTTCTTTAATCATGCAAATCGAAATCTGACATCATTAGTGCAATTTGTACCACATCACATGCTAATATTCTAGGAGCAACAGACGAGGAAGAACAGCATTTTGTGTCTTGAGTACTGGAAAAAAATGTAATATCTTCAATGAGACTGCCTTGAAGAGGGGAATCTGGATTTACTACACTGAGAATAAAAATACACTGTATGTATGGGACACAAGCTATAATTTTCACCAAAAAAATTATGTGAGGGAGATTGTTATCATTCACACAGGGCAGGTGCAGATGATACATCCAATTCAGCCCTGCTCACATGCATGTGCATCCTGCTCCCCCCACCCCTACCCCGCTGGTGTGCCATTCCACTTCTCATAATCGTGTGGCAAGGATGGTTTGTCTGAACCTCTTGCTCATATGTGATTTAAATACTACATTAAAGTATTATTTAAGTCGTATGTGAGGAGGCAGTCCATCGGAACCATACACACACCAACCTGCAATAACAAAAAGTGGAATGGCACCTTAGTAGGCACAGTAGGATGTGCCATAAGCAACCTCCTGGTTTTAGAAGTGGGTTTTCTCTGTGCCAGGTGCAAGGGAGTGACAATGGGAAACAGGTTATCTTGTTGTCTTGTGCTCCCTGAGGCATCTGGTGGGGCCACTGTGTGATACAGGAAGCTGGACTAGATGGGCTTTTGGCCTGATCCAGCAGGGCTCTTCTTCTTATGTTCTTATACTTAGGTATGTCCCTAATCATGTTGTGGGTGGGTCCGTTCAAGCAAATCATCTGAACTGTCCCAAGGTCTAGGTGGAGAACTAAGTCTGAGATATATCACATAGGTACACATAAGCATATGAAGCTCCAGACTTCATAAGCTCCATGAAGCTCCTAGGCCAAACTGGCGTACAAAACGGTGCCCAAATTCTCCTCCCCCCCTTTTGAAGTGCATATCAGTACACTCCCATCCATCACTGCCTCTACCTTCTCTGCCACCCACTGCTTCTTCAAAACTGGCCAGGCAGAGAGGATCCTGGGAGTAGAAGGAGAGGAGGCAGAGGTAATGGCAATTCTCTTCCCAATCACTGTCCTGGAAGAAGACCAAACAGGAACAGAATCACAGCAGCTCCTACCTCCTCCTCCAACTCCGTCACCATGTTATTTGGCAGCAGTGCTGGAGGAGGTATCTCACTGCCCATCATCTCACTAACTCTGCAAAGGTAGCAAGTGAGAAGAGGATGTGGCAGTGACAGGGTGCAGCAGCCAGGCAGGTGGTAGACCAGGAGAGGTGGCAGACAGGAAAGAAGCACCCTCTATCAATTCCCCACCTCCCCCAGCCCACCACTCATAGCAGCTGCTTCACCTGGCCTCATGGGTGGGCTAGTCTGTGCCTTCTACCCAGTCAGAACATTGCTCCATCTAGCTCAGATATTGCCAACACTGACTGGCAGCGACTTTCCAGGGTTTCAGAAAAAGGTGTTTCCTAGCTCTACCTGGAGATGCCAGGTATTGAACATGGGACAGTCTGCATGCAAAGCATTTACACTGACCTATAGCCCCTCCACACACAAACGAGCATATCAGGATGCCCCTAAAAACAGAGGTCTGAGGTATTAAATATACAGGTGGGCCCCCATATCCGCTGGGGATATGTTCCAGGCCCCTCCGTGGATACGTGAAACCATGGATAAGAGCGAACACCCCCTCCATGGTTTCCTGAGGGGGCCCCCACCCTGCCTCCCCTGCAGGCAGGCATGCTTGCCACCCCCAGCTCTTATTTTTCTTTCAGCAAGCTTTGTTTCTTCCATAAAACAAACAGAGAAGCAGCCTCCATTGCAGGCAAGTAAAACGAGACTAAGTCCTAGAGAGGCTCTGCAAGGTTTCTGTTAACCTTGCAGAGCCCCTCTAGGACTTAGTCTCGTTCTACTTGCCTGTAATAAGCAGCCAGAGGCTGCTTCTCCTGTTTAAGGAAGAAACGAAGCTTACTGGGGAAAAAGTAAAAGCCTGGGGGGGTCCCCACAATCCATGGATAACTGAAACCGTGGATAGCGAATCAGTGGATATGGGGGCCCACCTGTATACAGATGAGGATCAAAGATTTGCTGCTCTCATCACTCTTGTAAGCTTTGTTTCTCCATAACTCCTCCAGCCACACTGTACTTAACACACTGCTGGAAGTAGCAAGAGGGGGATAAAAGTAAAATCAATAAATATGAAGACGAATGTTAGTCCTGGAAGATTAAAACGATACCTATGTAAGCAGATTTAACTTCCAGAGTTCATTAGTACCTATCTTCTCTAGTCGCCAAGCAGAGACATTATATTATAACAAGCTGCACAGAAACATGGGCTTTTCGGCTTCCCTGCACAGTTTGGGAGTGGCAGGAGTGGAACAGCACTGGCAAAAGAGCACATCTAGCTTCCATCACAGTATCTGTCAGTGCCCAGCAGAAAGCTCAGTGCTTTGCCAAGTGCTCCATCTGCTGCACATGTGTGGCTTTGTTGCAAGCTTTAATGCAAGCTGGTTCCTTGAATATGAGGACAGTGTCACTGCAATTCACCCTGGGACAACCCAAAAGTGCACCCGTGGCTTTTCATAGCTTTGGTTAAGTTCAGCAGATGCAGTTTCTACCTGTCATCATGGTATTGGAGTAATGGGGAAAGCTGCGCATGTTAAGTTGTTCCTGCTGTAGCAGAAGAATTTTTTTCATAGATACCTGCCCTGGAGCCCCTAAAGCTACAGGAAAGGTGGTCTAGCTCTGGAAACACTAATTCTATTTATTAAGAATTGCTGCTATAAAAACCTTTTGGTTCATAATTTGCTTCTATTAAAAGGCCTTTAAATGCTTAACTTTGTATAGTACAGAAAAATCCTTGTGACTACAAGATAGAAACTGCTGATGTCAGTGAATGTACAAAAGGAGACTTAAATAGGAGGTCTGGCTTAGTTGGTAGAGTTGCTGCCTTGTAAGCCTGAAGATCGGTGAATGGCAGTTCGAGACATGCCACTGACAAAAAAGCTGTGAAACCCTCTGTGAGGAGAGATAAAGCTGCCAGCTGCGCCAGTCGAGCATGGGAGGTGGCCAGTGAGAGGCCAGACTGCAAAAGGATACCATATGGAATGTAGTTGTTCATGAAAGACTGAACATTTATATATTGTTAAAAAAAAAAACATTAGGGGAGTTAGGAAAGCCTGCCCATGTAAACCGCCTTGGATTAAAGTCAGAGGAGAAATCCAATGCCCAAGAAAGGCGGTATATAAATACTGTATATCATCATCATTATTATTATTATTATTATTAAATATGGCACAATTTATCACATCATTAAATGCAGTTTGTGCTTATGTTTTTGCAGGTTCATGCCTTACAACACCACATTATATATATTTGCATAAACATATCAGCCCTTTGCTTTCCAGTATTTAGATGCGTGGAGCAATTTTGTACGGCAAAAGTGGAGAACTATTTTCCCACAAATTGTTATACGCAAACCATTTGTTTGAAAAGGATTGCATTGTTTGAGCACAACAAATCTGAGAATAATGACTAGATACATTGACACAGATTTACACAAAGTGTGAAATGACTGGAAAATTGTCTGAAGAAATAAGAGTGATATTGCTGCTGCTGTGGAACTTTTAACAAGCTAACTCGCCAATTATTTTTCCTTGAAAGCTGTGTTAGTTTAGATTTGTTGGATGAAAATAGATTATCTAACAGGATTTATTTTTCTTTGGGTACAAGTCCTGTGCAAGTCTCACTGAAAAGGATGGGAGCTGCTGCTTGCTTGCACAATAGGGCTTTTGTAGGAAAACGTCCTGGTGGGGCAGGTGTTATGTACTGATCATTAGATTCAACACATTTGGGGGTTTAATATCCTCTGGAATCCATAAACTATAAAACAAATGACATGTATTTCAAAACTGACTGCAAGATTGCAACTCATGCTTTTTGACCATGTGCCCAACAGTTCAAACCTATCATGCATGTCTTCTCAGAAGACCCACAGAGTTCAATGAGGCTTACTCCCAAGTAAATGTGTACGGGAATGCAGCCCTAACCTATTACCCTCTACATTACAAAGGTATATTACAATACTTAAAAAAAAAAAAGATAAAGCCCCTGATTCCATTACATTACAGCAAAACCAAGGCACTTACTAGTGGTTCTGGACTTGGATGATGATAATATAGTTTAAATTGTAGCCACCGCCAGTAAACACACACCATAAACCACCGTCAGCTGGACCGCAGTCATTGTTTGTCAAGGCCATGAAAGAGCTGCAGATGGGCACACCACCAAGGATAAAAAGTCAGCCTCCTCGACGGCCACAGCTTCTGGCCTCACGCTGCTTGAAGTAAAAGACGGCGCGACCTTCCTGCACTTACCCCCTTGACTGGATGGAGGTTAGGGTCCGGCCCCGGGCCTGGCTGCCGCTGCGCTTCCTTCCCTCGGCGCGTTTAGGTGCTACTGGGACGGTTACTAAGGACGCCGCCAGGGCTGGACGCTGCTGAACAGAGAGGGGGGAGGCGGGTCTCGGGAACAGCCGGTGGGGGAAACGATTGCGGGCATTGCTTCATTCCGCCCCCTGTCGGCGACCCCAGCCCTATTGGGAGCCGGGGGCTGGGCAGAAACGAGGCAAGAGAATAAGGAAGGGGGACCTGGATGGATGACCAGAGTGAGAGCAGCGACCATCCACCAAGTGAGTGTAGTAGCCCAGGCTTAAAGTTATTTTCTCTCTGTCGTCGTCCCGTCATACTGTGCCCCATTTTAAGCAATGGCGAAGCCTCCTCCGGGACACCTCGTCCGCCCCCTCCAACTCTTGATGCGTGATATATGTGATGATGTTATATGGAGGCCGCCTGAATTCGCATGGTTTTTACAGGGATGTCCCGTCCCCGCCAGCTCACTATCAAAACACAGTTCTAGGGTTGCCATCCTTGCCAAACTTCCAGGATTGGCCTGCTGTCTCCACGAATCAGCTCTGATCTCCAGGAAAGCAGTCCTGGCGATTTTAACAGCGCCGAGTCCTTGGCTCAATGACACAGTGACATGTTAGGGGAGGGGGGGCACTCCAGGGACAGCTTCAGTTAGATCTGGCAACCCTATAGAGTAGACGGATCACTCCGAAGTCCGTTGAGTCGACTACACCATAAAAATCACGGATATGGCACTTTCACCTACCACCATAGTGCAGTGCAGAAACATGGATATGAGGCACAGGTGCTCATCAAATCTACCATCAGATTATACAGTTAAAATCATGGATTCAACACTTCCTGGAACCACCACGGCACAAAAACAGATCTGATGGATCCTCATGGATCCCATTCAATTTTTAGAAGAAATCCCCCATGTCAGTGGATTGCACCTTAAAAAATCATGACTCCAGCACTTCTTGCCACCATTATGGCACAAAAACATGTATCAAAGGCAAAGATCTTTATTATTCCTCAAGATTTTTGCACAGGTTTTCTCCAGAACCACTGTCAAATCAGATCTTATTTCCCCCCCCCCCAATATATTGCACTTTAGAAATCACATATCTAGTGCTTCCTGAATCCTGGCACTACAGTGATGCAAAAACATGGATCTAAGGCACAGATGCTCTCATTTTTAACATGTTCCTCCTGAAACTATCATCAAGTTAAACGGTCACTGTATCCACAGACTGCAGCAGAAAAAGTGTGGATTTGGTACTGACTTGGTGTCACTATGGTGCAGAATTATGGATCCAAGACCTGAACCCTCATGGATCCTCTGGATTTTTACATCAAGACCTCCCTAAACCACCATATCATCAGTTTACATTGTTATTCACTCAATAAAAGCATGGATCTATTAATTTGAGTGCCAACATGGTCCAAAAATATGGATCCAAGGCATGGGTCCTCATAGATCCTCACACAATACTTACACAAATTCCCCTCAAATTCATTGTTAAATCATAGATCTCATGCATGTCCACAGACTGCACCCCCCAAAAAAAATCCAGGCCTTCTTGGTGCAAAAAAACATGAATCTGTAGTGCTGAGACCCGTAGATCCTCATGATTAAAAAAAGTCTTCCCAAATCAGCTCACATCCCTTATCAGTCACTGACCTGTAAAAAAGCATGTGCCCATTGATCTGAGGTGCTACATCTCAGGACCCATGATCTGAGGCATGGATCTTCATGATTTTTTCACAAGGAGACACAGACACTATATAGTCACTAGTCCATCAGTATCCCACTTGAGGTGACTAAATGTGCAGACCATGAGGATAAGAACATAAGAAGAGCCCTGCTGGATTAGGCCGAAGGCCCATCTAGTCCAGCTTCCTGCATCTCACAGTGGCCCCACCAGATGCCTCAGGGAACACACAAGACAACAAGATACCTTTATCCTGTTGCCACTCCCTCGCATCTAGCATTGAGATAGCCTACTATTAAAACCAGGAGGTTGCATATACCCATCATGGCTTGTAACCTGTGATGGACTTTTTCTCCATAAATCTGTCTAATCTCCTTTTAAAGGCATTCAGGCCAGGTGCCATCACCACATCCTGATGGATTAATTACACTCTGGGTAAAGAAATATTTTTTGTCTGTTCTAATTCTCCCGCCACTCTATTTTAGTGGATGCCCCCTAGTTCTGGTGTTGTGAAAGAAGGAAAAGAACTTCTCTCTGTTCACTCTCTACATCCCATGCATACTTTTATACGTCTCAATCATGTGTCCCCCTCAGGGCAGGCGCCTTTTTTCTAGACTGATGAGCCCTAAACGCTGTAGCCTTTCCTCATAAGGGAGGTGCCCCAGTTCACTAATCATTTTGGTTGCTCTCTTCTGCACCTAGGATCAATGCCTAGAATCAGTGTTTTTGTGCTACGGGGCACCAAAAAGTGCAGGATCCATTATTTGTACAATGCAGCCATTGGAGACAGATATGAGCAGTGATTGATTGTGAATTTGGGGGGAATCCATGTAAAAATTCAGAGTATCTGTAAAGAGCTGTGCCTTGGATCTATGTTTTTGTGTCATTGTGCCATCATGAAGCAATAGATGCATTATTTTTCAGTGCAATCCATGGACATGGACAAAAAATTGATTTGATGAGTAACATGAAGGGACTTCTTTTAAAAAGTGAGAGAATCCATGTGGATCCATATCTTGGATTCATGTTTTTGTGGCATTGCACTGCCAGGAGGCACCAAATCTGTGAAAACAGGGTGAGAGAATAGTTTACCAAAATTTCCTCTTCAGTACACTCTACAATAAGGTACTTGAACTGACCTTCTTTGCACTGGTCACCCTAGCCAGAAAGAAAGAGGAATTATCTGGGCAAGGTCTTGCTTGTTTCCGTCCAATGAGGCTCTTATAAGGGGGCTGCTGCAGTTTGTTCCTAGCTGACAAGTCCTAGTTCCCAGTTGAAACCTGAAAAACGGGAGGGGTGGTAACACGTCATTTATGCATTATTGCATAAATGCAATATTATGTATTTGTATGGGAGAAAAGTGAAACTCTACCAAAGCAACCAACTGTTATTAATCAGAAAGTTTTGTCGACCTTCCGTCTCAGGCTGCAAGCAATCATAAACTCACTTACTAGAGAGTAAGCCCCGTTGAATGAGACTTACTTCTAGAAAACCTGCATAGGATTGCACTGCCGTATACGAAAGGTTTTTGTGTGGACGTCAGTTCTTAGTAATTAGAATTATTGCATGAGTCAGTGTTTCATTCATATGTACTGTACGACAGCTTTTAATATATACTTCTCTACAAAAGTCATCCAAAAGCGGAGTCGTATTACGGCGAAAACAACAGAGACTCTTGTGGAATGTTGCATGCACGAACCTTGTCACTCTTGTGGAACTTTAAAAACTGACAACGGTATTGTTGCAATGCCTAAGCTTTGGACTGTAGTTCACTTCATAGATGCATGCAAGATTCACCAGATGTATTTTCATTACAAACGCAAAAAGTCTCAGGCTTTTAACATCAGATCAAACAGCTCAATGGGCGCTGCGGGAAAGTGACAGCATAAGCCACGCCCCCGTCACAGGTCTAGTAAAACGTTCCGCCTGGAAGCCGTTTTCGCTTGTGTCACATGACCCATCAGGGTGCGTGCCAGGCTTCAGCATGGTTAAGTTTGTTTCCGGTAGGCACCCGGAAGTGGAGTCTGAGGACGAAGTGCTGGGGGGTCTTTTCTGTCACTCGTTAGCGTTTCCCGGTTGCGCTCTTCTCGCTCTGCCCGATGCATCCGCGGCGCCCCGAGGGCTTCGACGGCCTGGGCTACCGGGGCGTCAGAGAGGAGCCGGACCTGGGCCACTGGGTCAGTACGCCGCCTGACATCCCTGGCAGCCGCAACTTGCACTGGGGCGAGAAGACCCCGCAGTTCATCGCCGGGACCCCGCTGGGCGTGTCAGGGCTCAACGAGGACCCCTACCCCGGTGGTGTCGGTGCTAGCTCCGGTACGTAAGGGAGGAGGTTGGCTAGGCTGGGCCTGTGCCAGACAGAAGCTGTCAGAAAGAGCCTGGGGAGAGAACTGGTCAGAAGGTCGCCAGTGCTCCAGCCGCGTGACCTTTTGGCGCGTCGCGCACAGCCGGTCCCCGTCCCCCCGGCTTCCCAAACGTCCCTGATTTGTCCTGTGTGCGACTTGTAAAATGCTCCAATTCTATTTCTCTTCATCATAACCAAAGTCAGTTCAAGGCGGCTCTCACCAACAACTGAGCATCAGCACAACGATATACAGTATATGAATAATATTTCAGTCAACATAACATGCATGCCTTTTTACTTCAGGACGTTCCCATTTTATTGGCATGTTGTAGAAACTACTCACTCTCCAGCACTATCTTATTGCTGGAAAACTTGGTCTGAACATGCCTCCTCCCCCTGTTGTTTGTGCAGGCACTTGGCTCACAGGCTATAAGGTGCTCAGATTTCTTTGAGAAATGGACCATGTTCAGGATAGCCTGTAGGAGAGTGCAGATGAGGTACTTCATAAGATGCTGGAATTCTAAACACCCACAACAAGAATGAACTTTCATTCTATTTCTCTGTATCTCTCCTCCCCTCCTGCTGCAATTTGTAGTTAGATATGGAGTTATTAGTTGATGATGATGATGATGATATTCCTTGATGATATTCCATTTTTTACAAAGAGTTCTCAAAGCAGTTTACATAGCCAAAGAAATTAGAAGATGGTTCTCTGTTCCAAAGGGGCTCACAATCTAAACAGAAACACACCAGCTGCATCAACTAGGAAGGATGCTGTGCTGGGATCAGTAGGGACAGTTGCTATTCCTCTGCTAAATATGCGAGTCACTGCTTAATTAATGAATTAAAATATATGTATCCCTTTCAAGACCAACTGCCCCAGAGTGACAACCAGGGGCAGCTAAAACACTTCAAAACACTGCAATAGATCTGCAATTATTATTATTATTATTATTATTATTATTATTATTATTATTATTATTATTATTATTGGTAAGTGTCTAGAGTAAGCTCCTTAACCCTCATTTCCACTGCCTTAAGATCCTGGCTGTAAGTAACTTCTGTGGGGAAAATTATTCAGAATCATGTTTGCTCCTGAGTAATGTGCTTATTTTATTGGTAGTTAGGCACAGTAAGTGTTGTACGGATAGGATTGCTTCAAAAGACAAGAATACAGATGGGCCCCCATATCCGCTGGGGATATGTTCCAGGCCCCTCCGTGGATACTTGAAACCGTGGATAAGAGCGAACACCCCCTCCAAGGTTTCCTGAGGGGCCCCCCACCCTGCCTCCCCTGCAGGCAGGCATACTTACTCCCCCAGCTCTTATTTTTCTTTCAGCAAGCTTTGTTTCTTCCATAAAACAAACAGAGAAGCAGCCTCCATTGCAGGCAAGTAGAACGAGACTAAGTCCTAGAGAGGCTCTGCAAGGTTTCTGTTAATCTTGCAGAGCCTGTCTAGTACTCAGTCTCGTTCTACTTGCCTGTATAAGCAGCCAGAGGCTGCTTCTCCTGTTTTTTTAAGGAAGAAATGAAGCTTACTGGGAAAAAAGTAAAAGCCTGGGGGGGGGGTCCCCACAAACCGTGGATAACTGAAACCGTGGATAGTGAATCAGTGGATATGGGGGCCCACCTGTACATTAGCAGTTTAGAACAGTACATTTGAGTATGTATATTTGAGTATACTGTATAAACTTCATAGGTGTGTAATAATACTACCTTTCTCAATTATTTACTGTATTTATAATCTCTTCTTTTATAAAACTATTATTGGAGTGAGTAACAAAAAAGAAACACACACAACATCAAATTCCAACAATTAAAATAGTAAAAATACATTTTTGTTTTTGGAGTAAACCGAAGTCATCGGTATTCCCTTTCAGGTGGCCAGCTAGATGCCTATGGGTACGGAAAAGCAGGGCACCATGATGGTGCCCATCTTTTTTTTTTCTTTTGTCTCCAGCATCTGGTAGTGATGCTGGTATTAATCACATTGATATCCCACCCTTCTCCAAGTTACTCAGACTAGAGTAAATGGGAGCAGATTAGACTGAAGCTGGCCTCACACCGCAAGCGTCTTGCTTCGTTGCGTCCCGGAGTAGATTCTGATTGGCCCAAGGCATTGCTCCGCATCTCACCCCCCACAACGCCAAACATGGCCTCTCATTGGCCGAAGCTCGATCTATTCAACTTGGAACGCACCAGAATGACCTTCGGCCAATGATAGGCCACGTTTGGTGTTGTGGGGCTGGGACGCGGAGCAATGCCTCAGACCATGATTGAGACGTATAAAATTATGCATGGGATGGAGAGAGTGGATAGAGAGAAGCTCTTTTCCCTCTCACACAACACTAGACCTAGGGGTCATCCACTAAAATTGAGTGGAGGGAGTATTAAAACAGACAAAAGAAAATATTTCTTTACCCAGCGTGTAATTGATTTGTGGAACTCCTTGCCACAGGATGTGGTGATGGCACCTGGCCTGGATGCCTTTAAAAGGGGTTTGGACAGATTCATGGAGGAAAAGACCATCACAGGTTACAAGCCATAGGTGCAAGGGAGTGGCGACAGGATACAGATATCTTGTTGTCTTGTGTGCTCCCTGAGGCATCTGGTGGGGCCGCTGTGTGATACAGGAAGCTGGACTAGATGGGCCTTTGGCCTGATCCAGCAGGGCTCTTCTTATGTTCTTACCAATCAGAATCGACTCCGGGGCACGATGAAGCTGAGACGCCTGTGGTCTGATATAGCTTTAAGAGTGACCAGAACAAGGTTACTCAGTAATCTTCATGATTCCGTGGCCTTCTTAGAAAAATGTTTGCCCCCTTTTTGTCAAAATTCAAATGAAATATAATGTAGATTTATGAATATAAGGCAATTACATTCTGGTTTGTCATATTTGGAAACACCCTGGTGTTTGTGCATGCTATTCATTAAATTAATTCAAATCCTACATTAGTCATACACATAATTATGTGAATAGCTTATTCAAGCAAGTAAAATTGATTGCGCTGATATTTGCTGCCCTTTTTGCTGTTTTAAAGTAAACATTAACATCTCTCTATCTTGCAGAACAGCTGAATAGGTTTGCTGGCTTTGGTATTGGCCTGGCAAGGTAAGAACACTATATAAAAATATTTCAGTGATAACACGGCTTCTGAGGGGATGCACTTAAGGTTGCTGGCAAATTAGGAGAAAAACCTGAAAGCAGTGCTGACCAGGCAAAAGACGGTACAGCTCTGACTTCCCTTCCAGCTGGCTAGCACCTCCTTCAGATGAAATTGCGCCCCCCCCCCCCCCGAAATCCTTAGGTTGAGAGCCTTTGATACCTGGTCATTGTTGCTCTGGAAAAAATGCACCCAACCTACTGAGCAAAAGTAGGCTTGATATGAAAATAACTGTTGCATAGTTCAATTTCTCCCCTTTCCCAAAGGGGACGACGACAGTTTTTTCCCCATGGCTTCAAAATTTCTAGAAATATTACATCTCTATCAGGAAGAAGACTATACAGCACTCCTTGTTGTACCCGCATTGTGAAATTAATTACCATAGGAAGTTCACCAGGCCACCTCTCTAATATTTTTCCACTAACTGGTTCAGGCATTTATTTCAAAAAGGTTTTGCCAGTAGAGACAGAATCAAATAACCTTACTCTTCTGTCTTATTTTTCAAATTACTGTTTTAGATATGCTGCTGCTTAGAACATAGGAAGCTGCCTTATACTGAATCAGACTATTGGTCCAACATTGTCTACTGTGATTTTCACAGTTTGTCTTTCTCATCCACTCACCCACTTCTATTTTGGATTTGTTTTTGGATTTTTATGCCTGAATTTATTAACTAGCTGCTATTTTAAATGGGCCTTTAAGTTTGTGTTTTTTTAATTGCAAGTTGCCTCAAGTACTTTGGCAGATAGGCTAGTCATAAATACAATAAATAATATAAAGCTGCAACTTAACATGAAGAAATCTGAGTTGTTTCAGTAGTTTTAGTTTCTGGTTCTTACTACTATATAAGCCTAGTAAATAAATACTAAAATTTGGAGTAATGAAACATTTTTAATAATACTGCTAAAACTTATTATATACTTTACAAATAAATGGTTGCTAGGCTTAGACTGGCAAATTTTAGTATATGAAATAATTATTTTTTTTTTCAAAAGTTTGTTCACAGAGAATGTGCTGGCTCATCCTTGTGTTGTTCTGCGTCGGCAGTGCCAGGTAAATTGTTTGAGTTACTATCTCAGATTTGTTTGTTTGCCTCACCTAGTAGTACTGACCTTAACTAGACATCAGAAATACTGGGTTCAAGTGACCAGATATTTTTATTTAAATGTGGCACTAGGAGAACACTTTAGCATGAATTACATCTGCGTGATCTAACAAAAGTTTAGGAAATAGTCAAAATGCTGTTAGCCAACTATGGTATAAATTGTGATGGAAGGAAGAATGAATATACTGTACAGCTGTCAGTTTTTTATAATCAAGTTTGTTATTCACAGGTTAATTATCATGCCAAGAATTATCATCTCACTCCATTTACGATCATCAATATTATGTATAGCATCAACAAGGCCCAGGTTAGTATTTGGTGTCAAGGTATAATCATCTTTCTCAGTGGCGTAGGAATGGGGGGGACGGGGGGGGGGACCGTCTCTGGGCGTCACGGGAGGTGCACAAGCCAGTGGCGGCTTTTTCAGCGCTTGTTTGCGCTTCTCCCCCCCCCCCCCCCGCCGGCTTGGGCAGGCACCTAATGGACGTTTTCTGGCGGAAAAACGCTGGGCGGAAATTTTTTTTGCTGGAAACCCCCTGGAGGGGCGGGGCACATGATTCACGAGTGAGGGGGTGGGGCTTGTGACATCACGGGGGGTTCACGTGGTACCGCTGCCCACACGAGGCTAGCTACACCACTGATCTTTCTTACATAAAGTCAGAAGTTTTTAAAAGAGAACTTAAAAGCTTGCTAGGTATGCCCAGCTTCAATACTATTTTTTTACTTGCTTTTCCAGTATAAAAACTGTCTGTGACTAAAAACAAGGTTGAATTATAGCCCTAAACACATAATATGTAAAAACACAGAAATAGAAAAATATGTATAATAAAATTGGCTTCAGAATACGGTATACTGTTGAAGTCTCTAACTCAAGATATTAAATATGCTAATTGGTAGTTAGTATGCCATTTAGGAGCAAAGGCCCAGTATAGATCCTTTTTGTTACTATATTGCTGGATATTGCTGGATGGAGAATATTGTAGGAGTTGGCAGACTGGATTTTATATGGTCATATCAAAACAAAGTGCATATATCAGATTGAATCTATAGCTGCACAAGTGGAAGTTTGGCTCCATTAATGGATGATACCTCTGCCTTGTTTCAGCAATTCCCCCCACATCCTATTCCACCACTTCCCCAGAGGATCCCCCAACCCACAGGAGAGGTTTTGGGGGGCATGGGAGGCTGATGAGTGAAGTATATGGTGGGAAAGTCCCATTTTGTGCAAGCAGAAGTCTACTTAGATCAAGAGTTGTTTAACTCATTGTCAGTGTGACTATTTAAAAACTGAATCAAGATACTTTAATGTGTTTAGTGCTGCAACCCAGGAAAAATACATTTTAAGGGGAGGTACGTGGAGGGCGGCAAGTCTGGGGGTACGCGGGGCATCCGGAGGCCCACATAGGGAACGCTGGCCTCCAAAGGTTGGGAACCACTGATATATCTGACACAAATCTTACGTAACTGCATTTCTTAAATTTCAGGGCCCCAGAGCACTTTGGAAAGGAATGGGGAGCACTTTCATTGTTCAAGGCATAACCCTTGGAGCAGAAGGCATTATCAGTGAATTCACACCATTACCAAGGTTTTTCATTTATTTCCCTCTTTTCCTTGTGTTAAACATAAGTATGTGTATTAATATATCCTTGGTGGAGAATGGCTTGTCATATACAAAAAAGGCTCCTCTGTATGTAGACAGTCTCATGTGTTAAATCCTCTGGCATTTAGTCACTGGCACTGCCATGTTCTGCCTTGCATTCAAGTGTGCTCTGTGATAATAGCAGCAGTCAAATGACATCACTGAGAGTTTTATGGAAGTGGAATAGCTTTGTTACACAAAGCTCTGTATCACTGCCAGCAATATCCGTTGTATGTCCTTAGGGGGGCTATCCATGCTTCTGTGTTGTAGATAATTATCTCCTGTCAACTTCTAGAACTCTCTATAAATGGTTTTGTATTGCAGGTTTGCATCTGCTACCAGTCTTGTATTGTAATTCTTAATAGTGTGATGAAGTCATGTCACTTTCTTCAAATTAATATAACCTTTCAGTGGTGAAATATTTGCAAGAATCTAATGGCTAAGATGGGTATAAACATTTACTTTAAATGTAATGTGTATTGAACAAATCATGAATACATTTTTTAAGAGATAGGTAGATATCCGAGGTAGTCTTGTCCATACCTGCCAAGCAATGTTTTGGGTCTCCCTCCATAGACCCTGGCCCAATCCAATGAGAGGTAATCCATTCATAGCAATTGACTTTTGTCCATAATTACAGCATCTGTCTTTCTCCCCACACACACACACACACACACACCACACACAAGTGGCTGCTACAGTGAAGAAAATAATCTAACCGTCCATGTTCTAGTCTTAACACCTCTATAAATGCAAAAGCATGTTGCTTGTCTGCAACTGCACTTGTAGACCCTCCCCCCCCCCGCATCATGGAGAAGATCACTGTCCAGGTATCCCCTTGCCTTTTTTCGCTCATTGTTGAGGCACGTAGGAATTTGCCTCATGCTGAGTAAAGCTGTCAGTCTGTGTAGCTCAGTATCATCGACATGGACTAGAAGCAACTCTTCAACTTTTCCAACAGGAATTTCTCTCTGGAGATTGAATCTGGGACCTTCTGCATGTAAAACACGTGCTCTGCCAAAAAGCTACAGCCACTCTTCTCCCACCCCTCCCCATGGGAGAATGAAAGGCTCTATCATTACTACTGCATTCTTGGATCTTTGGATGTGGGTAACCATTCGGTTTTCTCTTAACACAGAGCATTTCATACAAACAGTAGCTTGTCCTTAAACTTACAGTGCAATCCTGCGCAAACGTCCAACGGCAGAGCAAGCGCTCCGCCGCTGGAAGCCGTCACAAACATGCCGTAAAGCACGTTCGCGACTACTCTAGGGTAAGGGCTACCGGCACGAGGCCAGCAGCCCTTACTCCGCTGCCGGATCGCCCCTGCGGCCGCCGGAGTCACGTAAGCGATCCACCAGCAGACGCGGGGGCGGTCTGGGCGGCAAGGGAGGGGGGCCATTGGCTGAGCCAGCCCGGGAGGGGGCGGGGATGGCCGCCGCCGTATCCCCGTCCCTGTTATGGCCGGCGCAGCCCTTACACGGGGGAGGGGGTGGATTCAGCAACAATAATGTGCACTGGATCCTAGCTTCCCCTCCCCTTTCTTCTCCTTGGACTTGCACCAGCTACAAAGCTGGCACAGGTCTGAGAAAACCCATTGCGAAGCGGGAGGTTTATGGAGGTGTAAGCAGATTTAACACACACCCCTTTCCCTTCCAACGTCTCCTGATCTCCTACCCCACCCCCACCCTCTGCTGGATACAGCACGCTCCTTTTTGGCATGGCTGCACTGGGGGGGGAAGGATAGGATTGGGCTCTTGTTTTTTAAGGCATGTTTCTTTTTGATATCTGGAAACCAAACATATCTTCAAGTATCTGATTCTGTACTGCTGAAAGTACAGAGCAAAAACTGGACTGTCCCCAGGTTTCCAGTGAAATCTATATGACCTTAAATAGCTTATGATTAGCAAATCTTCTGCTCACTAGTGTCGCATCCAATTAAGTTGAGCCATTTTAGCTGTTAAGTAGGTCAGAGCTGATTGCGGGATATGTTTTCCAAGATTCTTGAAAAGAAATGATAAAGTGATCATTGCCTTGGCAGTGAATGTTGTAGGAATCAGGTGGTGATAGAGGCAAGCAAAAAGTAAAGTGTTTTGAGTAGCAAGCTGAGTTTGCCACCATGTCATTTTACTATTGAAATGACTGAGGTTCCTAAAGGAAATTACCGTATTTTTCGCTCCATAAGACGCACTTCCCCCCCCAAAAAATAGGGGGGAAATAAGTGCGTCTTATGGAGCGAAGTTAAAAAGAAACTTTAAAAAATACTTACAGGGGCTTTGGGGGGGCTGCGGGGAGGCCTGCAGAGGGTCGCGCAGGCCTCCCCGATGTTCATTCTGGCGATAAATGGCTCTTTTCGGCCATTTCTGGTTTTCCGGAAAACCGGAAATGGCTGAAAAGAGCCATTTATCGCCAAACCAAAGATCGGGGAGGCCTGCGCGACCCTCTGCAGGCCTCCCGAAGCCCCCACAAGCACAGGTAAGAAAAAAAACCTTTTTTTCCCTATTTTTTGCTCCATAGGATGCATGCGTCCTATGGTGCGATGCGTCCTATGGAGCGAAAAATACGGTAGCATTTCCAAGTCTGCAAATGCAGACTTGCTTTTTGCTTTTTAGGAGAGGATGCAGTACTTGGGCCCTTATAACCTGAAGGAATTGAAGGGAAAAAAGTATTTTGAAATACAGATTGAGTATCCCTTATCTGGACTGCTTGGGACAGGAAGTTGTCTGGATTTTGAATTTGTCTGGATTTCGGCATATTTGTATAAATGAGATCTTGGGGATAGGACCCAAGTCTAAACATGAAATTAATTTATCACATATTATTATTATTAACAGTATTTATATACCGCTTTTCAACAAAAAGTTCACAAAGCGGTTTACAGACAAAATCAAATGATTAAATGGCTCACTGTCCCAAAAGGGCTCACAATCTAAAAACAATGCAGAACACCAGCAACAGCCACCAGAAAAGACACTGTGCTGAGGTGAAAGGGGGCAGTTACTCTCCCCTTGCTAAATATAAGAGGAGCACCAATTGAAAAATTGCCCAGTTAGCCGGTGTATATACCTTATACACATAGCCTGAAGGCAATTTTATACAATATTTTAATAATTTTGTGCCCCAGCATGCCTTGCACTATGCCAGCCAGGTGCTGTAAAAAGTAAAAAAAAAAAAAAAGCATAGCCCAAAAATGTCTGGATTTCAGAATAGTCTGGATTTCGGATGTCCGGATAAGGGGTAATCAACCTGTATAAATAGCCAATTTTCAGTAGATTCTGACTTGTTAAGACTCAATGAAATGCCTTTTACAGAAAAATGGATGCAGATCAGGCAATATATAAAATGTGATGTACAGTATCTTGTAACTATCAGAATAGCAATCATTGCATTGCTGTTCATTGACTTTTTCCCCAAAGGAGGTCAGTAAGTCTAAATGTTTCTTCAGTAAGACGTTTTATAAAACCCTTCACAAGACCTAATTGACTTTATACTAGCAAGTAATGAAATACCATGTAGACTTTTGCCTACACTGTTTTCTTCCTGAGCCTTGCACCCCAGTGTCTCTCAGTGTTGCCCAATAGAACTACAAATCTATTATCTTTGGGCTGTGTTCTGCAGCATTGTAAATCTATAAAATCTGTACTGATTGCAATCAAAAGAACTTAAAAAAAACCTACTTAGAAGCCAATATCATGCAAAAAGTAAGTCTGGCTTTTCATGACAGTACAAATGTTTTATCTGTAGCCAAACGTCTCAGCTTCTGTGATGCTTCCAAAGTGTGCCTGAAGAGCCACACAAGACAAACTCTTGTCAGTTCACTTCCATGTCAGGGAATGTTCCACATGTGCAAATGCATTTTATATCCATTGTAGGTTAGGGTCTTTATCATAAAATGTAAAAGAACTTATAAAATGTAAAGGACTGGTGGATATGCCTGGAATATCTGGTACTGAAAGTTGATGGGCAATTACTGCTTTGATTTTTCAGAGAGCTTTCATATAAATGGAGTCTCAGACAGATAGGAGGACATCTCGTGCTGAAAGGGTAAGTATTGAAAATAATCTTCCCACACAATAAAAAAACTAAGAAATTATCTTTGAAAATAGTCACCTTGGTTTATTGTGATGAGAATGAGCCACAGGCTTGTATATCTCCACTTCCCCGTCTTTCACAAGGGGAGGAGATTGGAAGTTTCCATTTGTAGTTTTAACAAACAGTTTCCTGAATACAGAAAACTGTGGTTGTATAAACCACAATACCAACCCAAGAACCCAAAGCTATCAGCAGGTGGTTTTTGTCAAAGCAAGCCATGGTTTGTTGTGATGCCTGAACCAGGCCACAATCGGACAGTTAAAATAGTCTGTTTTGTCTAATGCAGGGGTCCTCAAACTACGGCCCGCGGGCCGAATTTGGACCGCCAAGGCCATTTGCCCGGGCTGCCGGCCCACCTGCTGACTTGCCACCGTGGCCGCCCGGTGCGAGCCACTCGCCCGCTGCTTTCAGTTCGGTGGCTCGGTCGCTTCTGACAAGGGCAGGCCAAGGCAAGGCTATATTTTGGAATTCTGTTTCAGGTCACCTTATCTTTCTATGTAAAAGCCTATCCTGTACCTTCATCTTATTTGGGGCATATATGCAAATAGACATCTGCATTCATATGCTAATTAGCACAGTGATGTCCAGAACTGAGGCCTTTGGGATCAAATTCTTGATTCTGTAAGACTCTTCATGAATGAACTGAGCAGAACTCGCTGCAATAACATATGCAGGCAGCAGTGTTTTTTTAAGTAAAATATAATCCGTTCTGATCTGCTTAATATGCACATTCAGAAGTATTAGCTTAAAATTTGTAACTACTAAGTTAATTTGGAAGTGGATAGATAACTTTATAATTAGGAGGATTTTAGCAGTGGAGTGCCCAGGAAGCACAAATCCAGCACCTAAGCCAAGCATTTAAATCTAAGCCAATTTAGTCCAAACAGCCAGGGCTAAATTGGCTTAAATCACTTAAATCACCTTCACTTATCTGGATTGTTGCTTGCGCTAAATAAACGTACTATTATCAGATTATTAATTATACTTATTGTACTCATTCTTCTAGGTTGACTTGTGTGATAGCAAT
This sequence comes from Plestiodon gilberti rubricaudatus, assembly GCA_026170595.1. Lineage (NCBI taxonomy): Eukaryota > Metazoa > Chordata > Lepidosauria > Squamata > Scincidae > Plestiodon > Plestiodon gilberti. Next base: position 49,515,960 of record JANXHW010000002.1, read on the forward strand.
GCCTTTTTATTCAGCAAGTTTGATTGAAACTGTGCAAGTAAGTGTTGAATGCTTTTGTATGATGTTAGGTGTCGTTATTTAGGGAATCGGAGCTGAAAGTGTCCTAACCTTTTGAATTCAGTTGGTTGTATCCCAGCTCTTTCTTCTGCAAATGGAAAGCACTTTTGTTTCCATGATGAGGCATTCACCAAGCGGGAGTGCCCAATACTCTAGAGCAAATTTTTGAGGAGCACGGGGAGCTGCTGTGCTAATGAGGGGGTGGGGAAGTTCATTTGCACAAACTTCCTTCTGCTCACATTTATTAGGATACAGCCCTCTGGTGAGAATTGTTCCCTGAGAAGTGCCACTATTCCAGAACTATTGGATACATTGCAACATTACATGTCCATCACAAGTTACAAGCCATAAGCAACCTCCTGGTTTTAGTAGTAGGTTATCACTGTATATGCCAGGTGCAAGGGAGTGGCAACAGGATACAGGTATCTTGTTGTCTTGTGTGCTCTCTGACGCATTTGGTGGGCCAGTGTGAGCAGAGTCGTAGTAATAGATGGGGCGGGGGGGCGGTATGCCCCAGGTAGCAAGTAGGGGGCAGCTTACCGGGGGCAAGAAGATGGCGACGGGAGCGGCGTTATCGGAGGCAGCAGCAGCAGCAGCGAAGGTGGCAGAACAGCTTGGAGGAGTCTGGGGAAGCCATCCGCCGCCTCCGTGTGTGTTGGCCCCCGCCCGACCCCCAAGGGACGTTTGGCTCCAGCTGACATCACTCGGGGGCGAGCCCTGTGATGTCAGTTCCAGCCGTGACATCACGGGGGGGGCAACATTGCTACGACTCTGTGTGAGATACAGGAAGCTGGACTAGATGGACCTTTGGCCTGTTTCAGCAGGGCTCTTCTTGTTATTGGCTTTTTTCAAATACTAGTCTTTAGGTATCTTGTTTCACGGCAACGAATTCCTGCATGTCCTACATCCGGAAGAACTGATTTTTTTTTTTAAAAAAACTTATTTAAATTACTTTTATTTGAATCTAAAAAATGAGTGGCAAATATATTGAACAAATTTTCTTTGGCAGGAATAATTGGACTTGCATGTTTCACAAAGTAGAGAATAACTTCATTGTTTTACTGCTATAAAGTTTGTTTGATTGCAAACCACTTGGTGGCGCACTTGACAATTTAAGATATTTGGAGAGGGTTGTCTGAAGCACAGTAGTTTCAGGTTCAAAAGGAGCAACATAAAAATGCTCAAATGTATTCAAATGTATGTTCTGCTAACTATCGCTCGGTCTTGTGTGTGTTCCTCTTGTTTCAACATATTTCAGTGTTCCTCTTGTTTCAACATATTTCAGTGAAGTTTCCCTCTGCATATTTGAAAGATTATCCTTTCGCATCAGGGTAGATTTGATTTAAATCGCTGTGCAGAAAATCTCGTGATTCATTTATTTACAAAAAGTGCACTCTTGTGTACTATAACCTTAATACATATTTTTCACAACTCTTAGGAGATAGGATTCATGTTTAGAAGGTGTGGCCCATACTATACACTTTATAGATATATACATAAACTATATTTTTGTAAATCCTCCTCCTATAAGGTTATTTTTAAAAAACAAAAAAACCTCTTGTCCTGTCCTCTGAAGGGAACTCAGTATAAATATTATTACAAAACTATACAAATTATTCCACAATGAGAATACATTCTTAATACAGCATATATAGTTCAGGGGTGATCATCTAGTGGCCTGCAAGTTGCATTCAGTCCCTTCCACTCCTCCCTGTGCCAGATTGGAAGTCTGCCCTTGACCCTTTCTAGTGAGAAACCAAGGATCATCCCAAAGGCCTTGGGACCAATCTCTCATTTCCCTCAGGGCAGGTACATTTGCCATATTGCATAGCAGCGGTGTCGCTATCGTAAAGCGATGATAGCGGGCCGCTATGGGGTGACGCGCGCATAGGGGTGACGCACGCACACGCATGACGCGCGTCGCCTCCCCTGTGCACGTCGCCTCCTATTCTGAAGACGTCCCCGGAGCTGGCTCCCGGCCTCGGAGGGGCCTTCCGAGGCCGGGAGCCGGCTCCGGAGACGTCTTCCGAGGCCGACGCGCCAGGGCCTTCTGAGGAAGGCTCTGCGTCACAACGGAATTTATACCATTTTTTGCACATGCACAGACGGTTCCTGAGGGAAAAGGGCTGCCCTTTTCCCTCAGGAACTGTCTGCGCATGCACAAAAAACGGTATAAATTCCGTTGTGACGCAGAGCCTCTGAGGCCGGGAGAAGGCCTTGGAGCGGAGCCCAGCCGGCTGCAACGGGGGGGCAGTGTCGGGGGGCGCCCAGGGCAGGGCCCCGTCAGGTTGCCCCCCTCGAAAAATCGCAGTGTGGCCTGGCAGCCGCGCCAAATTCAAACTTAGGGGTGGGGATTAGGGTGATGCACGTTGCCCCACCTTGGGGCAGCGCGCGTCGTAGTGACGCCGCTGTTGCATAGTTATACAGGAAGTTGCTTTATACCTAGTCAGAAACTATTGGTCCATCTAGCTCAGTATTGTTGACACTGGCAAGGTGTCAGACAGTCCAACTCTACCACTGAGCCTCAGCCCCTCCCCAACATTCTTTAGTCTGAGTGGTTTGAGTAGTCTGGCAGAAGGAGTTAAATAATAATCCAAATTTGTATCAGGAAATCCTCTGATTTTTTTTTCAAGGCTGTTTACTGCTAAACGTTTGGCTGTTACTGCTAAACGTTACTGCTAAACATTTTTCAAGGCTGTTACTGCTATGGAAGCTAGCACATAACAGAGATACTTCCTCTTTTCCAGCTCATGAGCAATACTAGGTTGTATTCAAAGGTTCCCTTCCTCCATTGGGAGATAAGAACAGAATTCCTTCTGAGGTTCAGGGGACTCTTAGGAAGAGCATGCAGTGTGACATGGGGGCAGTAGTGGGAAGGTCATTTATGTGAGTGCTGTTGCACTCTTTTTTACTTTGGCTATAACCAATGAAAGCTATGGATCTCTTTGTTAAGCAAGGAAATGGACTGTGGAATTCTGCTGAAGTTTCTTTAGGTCTCTGCTTGCCATTGCTGCCTTTGTTGCTTTGCTTCTATAGTATGTATATAAATATTTCTAGTTCATAATGATGGCTCTTTAATTTAAAAATTGTAAAGGTAGGATTTGGGGGGGTCAAGATTATATATATACTGGTTAAGTATACCTGTCCTGATCTAAGGCAGAGGTTCTCAAACTGGGGCATTATGACACCCTAGTTGAGTGGAATTGGTCACTACCCCCTTAAGGGGTGGTGGTGATGTGCGACAGCACACCCGGGATTGTGCTGGTGCTGGGGGGGGGGGAAATTCAGTCACTGGAAATCGTGCCAGCCCACCCAGAGGGTGCAAGGGGGGGCAAGGACCTCTCTACACGCCTCCCCGCACCCAGATTAGCTTCCAAACTCGATTTGAAGCTACTTCCGGGTTTCGGCAAAAACCGAAAGTAGCTTCAAATCGCATTTGGAAGGTAATCTGAAATGTAGGGAGACTCGTACAGGGGGCCGTGGGGCCCTGGGCCGCACCCTCCTGAGGGCCAGTGCGACCCCCAGTGAGTGAAAAAACCACTTTTTTAATTTTAGAATGGAAGCTTTCATGGCTGGTTATAATAGTAGAGGACACAGGTATTATGGGTTTGAAAGCCATGTATTTTAACATGTAACCTCCTGCGGTTTATATGTTAAAATACATGGCTTTCAAACCCATAATACCTGTGTCCTCTACTAAAACCACTTTTTTCCCTGGCGCCAGTGAAATCCCGGGAATCCTGTCACCACTGTCCGTTGTCATCCCCTGCAACTATTTACAGCGTTCCCTACCGTCTTGTAAAATTTGGGAACTGCTGTCCTAAGGCAATGTCAAGGCAACCAGACTGGGGAGAGCCAGGATGGTGTGATGGTTCAGGAGTTGGACTTAGACCTGGAAGATCCAGGTTCAAATCCCCACTTAGCCATGAAACTTCCTGGGTGACCTTAGACCAGTTACTATCTCTCAGCCTAACCTACCTCACAGGGGTGTTGTGAGGACAAAAGGAAGGGAGGAACTATGTACACCACCCTGAGCTCCTTGGAGGAAGGGCAGTATAAAAATGTGAAAAATAAAATAAAAAAATTTCAGGTGGAGGATTGGTGAGCTCTAGGTGCTATGGTCAAGTTCCTGGGAAGGTCCAGCAACTAAGACTGGATCCAAAGGGGCATTTGGACTCCATTCTAAGTGGACACTCATGAAAGAAGGCGGGCAGCCTAATCTTGCCTACAAATAGGCTGACGGAGCGAGTGCTCTGCCGGCCTAAGAAGTCTCAAACGTGCTGTAAAGCACGTTTGCGGCTCCGTGTGAGTAAGCGGCACTGGTGCAGAGGCTGGCGCCGCTCACTCAGCCACTGGACCAACTTTGCACCGGCCGCCGCAAGTAGATCCCACACCGGCCGGCACAGGGGCGACGAAGGATGGGGCTATTAGCCAGCCCGAGCTGGGAGGGGGTGGGGATATTGGTGCTGAGTTACGCCAATATCCTATGCCCCGTCGCAGCCTGGGCCAGCCTTACACAGCCTCCCCATATGCACGCCAGCTTCAGAACTGGCATGCATCCAAGGAGGCCCATTCGGTCTCGTGCCGCTTACACCGGAGGAAGGGGATGAATGCCCCTTCCCCCAAGGTGAGCCTGGGCTGCACCTTTGTGGACCGCAATCTGCACTGGATGCAGCGGCTGGCCATTTAGGCCAGCCGTGCAATTGCATCATATGTTCAGGGAAAGGCAAATGGGGCTCCTAGAGTTTGAGTTGTACCTCCTGGGTAGCTTTTGTGATTACAGCTCTTGCGGTGCAGGGAGGATCTCAGGAGAGAGATCCAGTGATTTCAAATCTACGTTAGTCCAGAATGGTTCAGTTTATGTGTGCCTTAAGGCAACACAATGCAGGTGGCAGCTCACAAGAGATACAAGAAAGACATGCTTTGACTCAGAAAGCTGGTATTTTTATCAAGCTCCTGAAGATGCAAAAGGTGAATATTTATACATCTTCAAAAGGGAGTCAGGCAGCCTGGCATTGACGGTAAGGATGTGTATAACAATTTTCATATGGAACATTATTTTTATGGCTTTAGACATGGATAGAAACTTACAAAGACTTATATAAAGTTGAACTGCTGGGAGGAAGAGCATGCAGTGAAAAAAAAGGCTAAAAAAAGAAAAGTTGGTTGTATATTGTATAACACCTGCTGATGAAAGTTAGATGAACATGGGACTGTTTGACTTGGAAAAGTATTGCTTCTCATTACACTTGGAACTCTTTCTACTGACTTGTTAGATTTTATTTGGATTTAAACACATGTTTGCATATGGAATATATTAAAGATAGCTTATTATTTAATTGGTTTAAATAGGTCAACCTTTTTGCAGTACGCACAAAATCTGGACTCCTCTTCATTGTAAATACTGTGTTCTTTTATTGCAGAGTGAAATAATTCGGGATAATCCTGGAATTTTGGATTGCTTGAAAGAGGGCATAGGCAGAATAATGGGCTGGGGAGTGCCCCATAGCAAACGACTTCTCCCTCTTCTGGCATTGACCTTTCCAACTGTTCTACATGGCGTTCTTCATTACATCATCAGTTGCATTGTACAGAAGTTAGTCCTGTTCTTTCTGAAGAAAGAGAATTCCCCCAGCCTTGCAACCGAGAACTCCAGTTCTGTGCAAAGCATGTTGGATGCTTACTTTCCAGAACTTATTGCTAGCTTTGCCGCAAGTCTTTGTGCTGATGTCATGCTCTACCCACTGGAGACAGTTTTACACCGCCTTCATATTCAGGGAACACGCACCATCATTGACAATACAGACCTCGGATATGAAGTTCTCCCCATCAATTCTCAGTATGAAGGAATGAGAGACTGTATCAATACCATAAAGCGTGAAGAAGGAATATTGGGATTTTACAAAGGGTTTGGGGCTATAGTTGTACAGTATACATTGCATGTTGCATTATTGCAGCTCACTAAAATCCTTTACACCACACTGCTTCAGAATGTTTCTTAAAAGTTAATGGATGTGACTACTTGAAAGTTTGCACATGTAGAAACTAGATTAATGTGTGACAACTGAAAGTTTAGAATCTGCGCTAACGGTTTTCTTCTCACCACATAGAATGTTCCTTTGTAAATAGACATACAAGTTCCCCTATGTCCTTTACACAACACTTGATCAGAGGAAAAAAATGTGATGATATAATATTGAAATGTATTAGAAAATATGTTCTAAATCTGTATTACTGTGTGGCGGATATGATTTGCAGACTGCTGGTGGATCTTGGACACAATCCTACTGGCAGTTTCTCCTGCATAAACTCCCATTTAAAGTAGATGGTAGCTCTGCAAGAGAATGTTGTATGTTTTCAGAGAAACTTGCTCAGAGGATTGTGCTTAACTTTGATCTGTAAACTGAGATGAGAATTATTTTGAGTATAGATACACTCGGAAACCAATGAATGTTGACAAATCTCCTGAATGATCTTTCTGTATAATTGCTGTAAAAAGAATGAGTAATGTCCTAATTGTTTTTAGAGAGAGTGTTATGTCAAGAAAGTTGTTGTAAAATGCATTATTAGTCATATTTTTCCATGCTGGGTTTCTGTTTTGTAAGTATGAATGATTTCATTTCATTTCAATGATACAGAAAGGTATGTGATGCAAAAAAAATGGAACTGAATTGCTATGTCGGGTATCTAAAGGAAAGATTCTGTAGTTTAACTTGGTCTGCTTGATTACTGAAGAGTCTTAGCTACAGGTATCACCTCCCCCACTCAGTGAGTTTAGAAGGCTAGCAGTAACAAAAATATGGGATTTCAGAAAAATGTTTTAAGGAGCAAATAGTAGATGAATTAAACACCTACTCTTAGGCTATTGCCCTAAGAATAGTTGAAAGTAAGCTTTCTTGCATCTAAGGGCCTTTGTTTCAAGTAAATGTTTTTTTTCTAAGTAAGGTGTCGGCTTTTATTTTATTGATTAGTGCATGACTACAACAATCATGGTCCCTACTGACTCATTTTTCAATTTCCACTCAAAATATAAAGACACTGTCCTTCTACATTGAATTTTTTTCCTAAGACTGAAGATCCACCAAAATACATTTGGCTGAATTTTGGTGGTCTTTCTCTTCCTAGCACAGCAGCCTATATTGTCTCCACTTGTGATATTTTAGCCATTTAAATCCTTTCATAGCTGTTCTGGAATAGGTTGTCATAGAGCAGAGCTCTGTTGCCCATCAACTTAAATACCTAACTTTATTCCCTTCCTAAATAGCCAATATCTGGCTTTGTAAAAACTAATTCTGGTAATTATAAACGTCTTATTTTGCTTCTGTATCCAGCCTTGAACTAATGGAGGTATTTAGAAAGATGTGTTTTACAGTGCATTAGCATGCTAAAAGAAAAAAAATCCTGCCTTTCTGATAAATTAACATGTGTTGTAAGAAACTTGATATATCTGTGTGAATCTAGTAAATTAATGTGCAAGTTTGAATCTCACGCATAAATGTTTTTTTTAAAAAAAATTTGGATAGAAACTGTATCTGACACAAATGGAATGACCTAGGAATGAGTTGGATTAAGAAACAATTGCTTTGCTTACAGTTTTATTTTTGTGGGTGTTGTATATACGCTTAGATGTTGGAATTGAGGATTCAGGAGAACTTCAGTTGTGCTGCATCTGGACTCTGATAAATAAAGCTTACATTGCAGATGTTGACTTTAGAGGAGGACAAGATTCAGGACAAAGCTGGGCTTCTTAATGTATATTGTGGATGTAATTTTTTTTTATAATGCTTTAAAAATATTCTAGGATTCAAGATTCTTTTTAAAAGGATGGTGCACTTCGTGAAATCTAAATAAAACTGAAAACGCATTGAACTGTAGTGAGCCTTGGGTCCCTACAGCATAAAGAGTTTTCACCAAACCTGGACAAAGGGTTTAAATAGGAATTCATGCAAAATATGATGGGTATATCAGAAAAAAATGGTTAGTTGTGCTCATGATGAGGTGGTCGCCTAGAGATCACTTCACACTGTCTGAAATTTGGTGTGTAGGCAGCATGCCCACTACAGGTACCCAAGTTTCTTGATAAAAAGTAAAAATACTACTACCTTTGCAGTGGCGTTGTCAGGGGAGCAGTGGGCCCCAGGGCGGCGGGTGCCACACGACGGGGGTGTATTAGCTGCCGGGTTGCCCCCTCCACCACTGCTTCTGTCTTCTTTTTGTGCCGCCGGGCCGCAAGATTGGCCCTCCCGCCTGCCCTGGAGCCGTTTGGCTCCAAAATGCCACGGAAGCAGGGAGGTGTGTTTTGCGCTGTGTGCCGCCGAAATTCAGCAGCAACGCGCAAAAATGACATCACTTCCCCCAGGGGACAAGGTGTGTGGCATCCCATGGGGGGTGTCGCGGCGGCAGCCCCCCCCCCCACGGGGTGTGTGGGAACGCCTCTGTACCTTTTGTTGATTGAGTCTTCACAGTGTGTATAAACAATGGCTTGGAGCCAAAGAACCATGAGCACAAGGTGAAAATGTATTAGTGCTATTCCATGAACTCTTGCACAAGTGCTAACAAAAGACTTCTCCCCTGGAGGCTGAACGAGAGCCTCCAAAGGAGAAAGGAAAGGGGGTGGCTGCCAGATCATGAGGCTGCCAAAATACAAAGAGGAGGCTGTGGCGGTGGATTTGCAACCCTACTGCCGCCCCCCATTCCTTCTCCTTTGGAGGCTCAATGAGACAGGTGGCGGTGACCATGGCTGGTGGTCCTGCTGCTTCTCCCGCTTCTGCTGTCTTGGCTGGGCCTCACTTGGCACCCAGGACAGACTGCCCCCACTTGCTATGCCACTGGCCTCAGGACTTCCCTTGGCCATGGTCAAGTGGATAGACTTTGACCAATGAACAGGCATGAGCAAAACCCAGGGGGGTTCTGATTTTTGTTTCCTGGCCCATTGTCTGACTTGGAAGAGGAGTCAGCCACATGGGTGATGCCAATACGCAACTTAGGCGAAGCCTGCCAGTAGACATACAGGTTGCAAAAAAATAGAGGGGCAGAGATGCACAGACAAACTGAGCCAAGGCAGTGGCGTAGTTAGGGTCCAGTGCACGCGGGGCCCGAGTGACATTGTCTGGCTGGGACTTATGCATGTGCCATAATTGGCTGCAAAGTTAAAATCCTATTCCTCACTGATGAGGATCCTAGGAAATGACTGGCAGTTTTGGGGGGCTTTCCAGTGGAAATGCTTTAAATTGCAATACCCCCCTATGCAGGCATAATATTATGCCATCATCATAGGTATAAGCAACCCCTGAGCAAAAATCGATTCTGCTTAAGGCCTACTGGTGATGACCAAGACTAGTGTTTACTTTGTTGATGTAGTCTTTCCTTCAATTGAAAGTGCTTTGTGCTTTGCGTTCTATCTTTCACCCACATGGTGGTGCTAAATTCATTTCCCTAACATAGGTACCAGTTCCATTCTGGAGGTTTGTCCAGAAGTCAAGTATGTAGGTTGAAACAGCCAGCTCTTGCTGGCCCAGTACTATCATGCCTGTGCAAAAGCACTGACACCGCTGTCCATAACTTGGACACCTGCACGTTGGGGAGCCAATGTATTGCATTTGTATCCTACCCTTCCTCTCAGTAACAGCATGGCACACAATGTTCATTCCCCCTCTCCTTTTGCCCTTATAAAAATTGGTAGGTGGGTTAGGCTGAAAGAGGGCCAAGGTCACCCAGGACACTTGATGGCTGAGTGAGGAATCAAACTGGATGTCTGAAAAACTTGAATTCAATTGCACTCCCTTGCTTGGCCCTGATTATGGCTTTACCAAGGAGGGATGAGGGCAGTGAATTGCAGTTGAGCAAAATTCTTCATTATGCTTTGACGGGAGGGGGGCTCAAGGGCCTCCGTGTGCCTCATGGTAAGGGTGGAAATTGCAGCCCATTTGCCATTTTGGGACTGAGAATAGTACTTGGATGGGTCAGAATGGATGAATAGTGAAACTGAAAAATTTCATCAAAGTGGGAGATTGGGTGGATGGATTTTTCAACAAAGATCTCGTCAAAGTCATAATACTGGAATTCTGTCAAGTTTCTTTCACCTTGAACAGCCTTTCATGAGCACAAGTGGGACCATTGTGCTACACCCATGCAAAGAGGCTAGTGGAAATACTATTCCACCCAGAACCTGAGGATAGGGCCATTCTGCAAGGCTGAATGGAGCTGTTTGAATATTTCCACCCTTGCTGGAAAACTGCTGTGATAAGAGTGCCTCCCACTTCCATTAGTGGAGCTCCTTTTTCAGACTCCAGCCAAGTAAGGCAGACAAGACAGGCAGGCAATCGGACTGTGGCAATCTTTCAACTGGGAAGGAAATATTTAATCAGCACCTTCCTACTAAAGTTTACCTAAGCAAATAAAGAAAATATATGCTTTGCTTGCTTTGATTTAGTGAATTGATTTTATGGAATAAAAAACTGGATAGCAAAACCGTTTATCAAAGGTATGTTCCTTGTGCACTTATTTATTTTACTTAAGAGATTTTTATCCTGCCTTTCCCCTCATAGTGGGGTACCCAAGAAAAATACAAGAATCTTTTGGGATCTGTTGGCCAGGAAGGACCAGAATTACTGCAAAGCTCTGCCCCCAACCCAGCCAATCAACCAACCGAGAAAGACGCCATGGTCAATGATGTCAAAAGCCACTTAGAGACCCTGCAGAATCAACCGGGACAAACTATCTCTGTCCAGCCCCCAGCATAACTCATCCAGCAAAGCAACCAAAGCCCAGCCTAAAGCCAGACTGAAAGGGGCCCAGACAATCTGTCTCTTCCAGGATCCTCTAGAGATCAGATGTTACCACCCACTCAATCATTTTGCCCAGAAATAGGAAGTTTGACCCTAGCCAGTAGTTATTCAGTACGGTGGAATCCAGGGAGGGTTTATTCAAGAGGGGGTGAACCAGGGGTGTCACTAGGGGTGGTGACACCTGGCGCGAGATCTCATGGTGTTACCCCCATGGACCTCCTCCCATACCAGACCACACGATGGGGCAGTAGCGTCACTGGACGCATGTCACCCGGGAGCAGGAGGGGGGAGACGCGCGTCACCCCCCCGCCCCCGGGCAGCGACCTGCGATGCTCTTCCTCCGGCGTCCGGGGCCTCGACCCTCTTCCTCCGGCATCCGGGGCCTTCTGAGAATTATTTATTCTTTTTTTAATTCTTTATTATTTATTTATTATTTGTTATTTATTTATTTTTTCAAGCATGCGCAGAACGTTTCTGAGGCAAGGGCTGCCTGTTTGCGTTCTGCGCATGCACGAAAAAAGAATAAATAGCGCAGCGACGCAGTGGGCCTTCTCAGAAGGCCCTGGACGCTGCCGGTCGTGGTGGACGCTCTGAGGCTTTCTCCGGCTCCAAGGCCTGGAGAAGGCCTTGGAGCGCCCGCCCGCGTCACCCGTCCAGAGGCTCTGAGCCCGGGAGAAGGTCTCGGGACGTTCGAGGCCTTCTCCCGGGGGCTCGGAGCCTCCAGACGGTGGCGCGGGCGGGCGCGCACACGCGGGGCTCGGAGCCTCCGGGGCGGGGGCGCGCGTCACCCTTAAGGCGCCAGTCACCCCTGGCGGCCTGCCCCACGTGCCACGCTCCAGCGACGCCGCTGCGATGGGGAGACCTTCTGTGATCCCTGCACAAGTTGCAGTGGGAATTGGGAAAACCCATTTTCTACCAGTGGTGCATTTTCGCACCACTGGTAACAAATAGAGTCATTTTGGTGTCAGCCCTCCCTAGGGTGTCACTCAGTGCAGTCTGCACCCCCTAGTGACGCTCTTGGGGTGAACCACAGTAAGGGTTTTAATACTACTAGCAGCACCCCCATCAGAGATGAATTAATCACCCTCCCTGTCAGGGCGCATGAGAGGGGGGGGTAAAGGGGATAAATTGTACCCAGGAGCCAAAGGAGGGGGCCCAGAATTTTCCTCAGATCTCAGCTGACCTCACGAAAAATGAAAGACTGAGGCCGGGCTAACCGGGAGGGCAGTTCTACTGGGCAGGTAGAAAAGCAGTTCTACTGGGCAGGAAGAACAAGCTCTGCTGAGGGAGAGTCAGCATGGCTTCTGCAAGGGGAAGTCTTGCCTCACAAACCTGTTAGAATTTTTTGAAAAGGTCAACAGGCATGTGGATGCGAGCGAACCCGTGGATATTATATATCTGGATTTTCAGAAGGCGTTTGACACGGTCCCTCATGAAAGGCTCCTGAGAAAACTCCACAGTCAGGGAATAAGAGGGCAGGTCCTCTTGTGGATTAGGAACTGGTTGAAGACCAGGAAACAGCGAGTGGGAGTCAATGGGCAATTTTCACAATGGCGAGAGGTGAAAAGCGGTGTGCCCCAAGGATCGGTCTTGGGACCGGTGCTTTTCAACTTATTCATAAATGACCTGGAGTTGGGGATAGGCAGTGAGGTGGCCAAGTTTGCGGATGACACTAAACTTTTCCGGGTGGTAAAGACCAGCAGGGATTGTGAAGAGCTCCAGAAGGATCTCTCCAAACTGGGAGAATGGGAAGCAAAATGGCAGATGCGCTTCAATGTAAGTAAGTGCAAAGTGATGCACATTGGGGCAAGAAACCAAAATTTCACATATACGCTAATGGGTTCTGAGTTGTCTGTGACGGATGAAGAGAGAGATCTTGGGGTGCTGGTGGACAGGTCGATGAAAGTGTCGACCCAGTGTGCGGCGGCTGTGAAGAAGGCCAATTCCATGCTCGGGATCATTAAAAAAGGGATTGAGAATAAAATGGCCAATATCATTATTTTTTTTATTTTATTTTTTTCACATTTTTATACCGCCCTTCCTCCAAGGAGCTCAGAGTGGTGTACATATTTCCTCCCCTCCTTTTGTCCTCACAACAACCCTGTGAGGTAGGTGGGGCTGAGAGATAGTGACTGGCCCAAGGTCATCCAGGAAGCTTCATGGCTGAGTGGGGATTTGAACCTGGATCTTCCAGGTCTAAGTCCGACTCCCAAACCACTACACCATCCAGGCTTATGCCTTTGTACAAATCGATGGTAAGGCCGCATCTGGAGTATTGTGTCCAGTTCTGGTCACCACACCTCAAAAAGGATATAGTTGAATTAGAAAAGGTGCATCAAAGAGCGACCAGAATGATTCGTGGGCTGGAGCACCTCCCTTATGAGGAAAGGCTACAGCGTTTGGGGCTTTTCAGTCTAGAAAAAAGGCGCCTGAGGGGGGACATGATTGAGACGTATAAAATTATGCATGGGATGGAGAGAGTGGATAGAGGGAAATTCTTCTCCCTCTCGCACAACACCAGAACCAGGGGACATGCACTAAAATTGAGTGGAGGGAGAGTTAGAATGGATAAAAGAAAATATTTCTTTACCCAGCGTGTAATTCATCTGTGGAACTCCTTGCCACGGGATGTGGTGATGGCACCTGGCCTGGGTGCCTTTAAAAGGGGTTTGGACAGATTCATGGAGGAAAAGACCATCACAGGTTACAAGCCATAGGTGCAAGGGAGTGGCGACAGGATATAAGTATCTTGTTGGCTGTGTGCTCCCTGAGGCATCTGGTGGGGCCACTGTGTGATACAGAAAGCTGGACTAGATGGTCCTTTAGCCTGATCCAGCAGGGCTCTTCTTATGATCTTATGTTATGTTATGTTAGACCTGGGCTCCGGAGACATTTCCGCCCATTGCTGCCTTCCCTCCCCCTTCCCTGCCTCCCCCTGCCCCATGCCCTGTTTTGCCCCTCCCCCTTTGAGAAGGGCCCCAAAATAAAATTTGTACCCTCTGATAAAATTCCTCTCAGAGGCCCTGCTCCCTGTCCTCTCAGCCAGCCACCACCCCTGGGCAGATCTAATAAGCCAAACTAGGCAGGAGATAGCCTCACACTCCACAGGACCTTGTCAACGTCGTTGTACAAGCAGAAAAGAATCCAAAACAAGAGGACCAACAAATGCAATGGAAACATCAACCAGCACTGTCAATGCGGAATCCACATCAAGGTGGACGTGAGCAATTTTATCTGCAAAGTGCCTAGAAAATTGGTCACAGTGAGAAACCAAAGCTGACCTCCTCGCTGCTCTCAGGAACCAGGTGGAGCAAGCCCTGGACAATTAAAAACAGCTCAGCTTGATGACTCTCCTGATGCTGTGCATGGCAGAGAAAAAAGTCTCATTTGCTGGCACCACCACTGCCATGGAGTTGGCTCTAATATGAGCTCTAACCCATGCCACACATTTTTCACCACTGCCACCCAAAACGTCCATCAAGCTGCTTCATTGCATGCAGCACCTTGGTAAATGTCTTAGCTCTGTGGCAAGGCAACGGTCACTCAGGAGCAATCTGGTCTATGGCCCTGGCCATTTTCTTATTCCAGTAGTCAACCAGGGCTTTGGATGAGTCACTAGCTCTGGCAACAGGGAAATCCCTCTGGATCCATCAGCCTCTAGAGGCAGGCTATACAATGTGGTCCCCTGCTTCTGTGAAAGTGAAGGACTGTGAGTAGCCTACTGTTCAGAAGATAGCATATCTACAGCATAATAAATCAAATGTCAAGATTGCTTTGAGCAGAAGGTTTCTGAGCATGAGTGCAGTCAGTTTGGTAGGTAGTGTGAGGATGTATGATTCATATTTTTACAAGACAAATGGGCTATTACACAGCATGCTGCTGCCAACTTCCTTTCATTTTTACCTTTACCTTTGCACAGGGCATTGTCAGCCATGATAAAAACAAACACAGTGGGAAACTCAGGAGGACAGTTCAATGAGACAGCACCTCCTTGAATGTAACGCTACACATTACAGTGGGTGAGTTTATCTCTGGCACACTCATGCTTTTTTCACCTGTGCTTATCACTATGTCAGTTATGTAGTAAAAGATACTTTCATCAGTTTTGCGGAAATCCTACTCACCCACTTATTGAATCATAAAATGTCACTGATTCATCAAACTGTTTGACTTCAGTGATGCCCTTTGCATTAAATTTGGACAGAATGGTTGAGCTACATCTGTGCATGATATGGATGTACTTATGATTAATGATGATGACTAAGAGAAATGATTCAGCCCTGCCCCTTGACTGGCCACTGTCCATTTCTGGCCACTTCAATGTTCAGTGCATTAAAATCCCTATTTTTTTCCCCTTTAATACCAATTTCTGAGTTTTCCTGGCCTTACCCCACAAGATGTCGCCGGTCGAGCCAGCCGCTCCAGCAGGCACGTAAGGGCACGTAAGCCCCAAGACCCAGTGCCGCGGCTTCATGTGTTGCAGGGCTCTCCCAAGCAGTCCGAGAGCCCTGGCCGCGTCTCCATGGGTCGCAGCGGCGCAATGGACACCCCCAGCTGTGACTCCAATGGTCTCAGCATGCTGACAAGTGGCAAGGCGGCCTCGGCCCCTCCCCCAGCCTCGACGACAGCCCCGGCCTCGCTGGAGGGTAAAATGGACAAGGGAGTTCAAACATTGCTGGCTAGCAAGGGAAGGTCGGCAGACGGAGGGGCTTGGCAGGACCAGGGCTCCTACCAAGAAGTCTCTGTCAGAAGTGTAGATGGAGGAGCTTGAAGGGATGGCTTGCGAGGGGGAGGAGTCCCAGAGGGGAGGAGTCCCAAGGGGTCTGGCTGCATAAAAGACCTGCTGGCTGATGAGGAAGGAGGTCGAGTGGTAGGCTCTCTGACTCTGCTTGGCAGAAGCCAGTGACTCTCCAACCTGGCCAGGGAGAAGGATATTGGGTGGACAACCCTCTTCCCCTGGCTACATCTGAGGCCTACCCAAAGTCGACTGGCAGAACCGATGCCTTGGGACTCCCTCATAGATGGCCTGGAGCTCGACGACACAACCTGTGGCATTCAGGGCCTCGGGCTCGCCCTGACCACACCCTTACCTGGGTCACCTGAAAGAACAAGTGGACAATGAACATAGAAAGCTGCCTTACGGAGTGTCAGATCACTGGTCCATCTAGTACAGTATTGTTGACCCAAACTGGCAGCAGCTCTCTAGGATTTCAGGCAGGAATTTTCCTCTACCCTATCTGGAGATAGAATTGGAGACGTTCTGCATACAAAACATGTGCTGTACCACTGAGCACTTGTGTTGTTTTGCAATGGTGCATTCTCAAACTCATTTACAGACGACGCTGCATTCTTTTCAGGAAGGGGTTGCAAAATGCTCAATCTCACCCTCCCTAGGCATAATGTGTCATTCACATATTGGAAAGAAAAGAACACACACACAAGACCGCAGCCAGACTTCCTTCATAGGTGGGGCAGCTATAATTTCTAGATAGGACTTCAGATACATTAATGAGAAATTTCCTCAAAACCCACATGCAAATCTCTCCAGAGTACATGGAAGCTGTTTAAAACAATAAAAAAGCCCAGCTGGAGGGTATATCACAAAGCAGGAAGGGCTCTACTAAGTCCAGGAGGGTGCCAGCCTGGCTAACAAGCAGAGTTAGGGAGGCTGTGAAGGGCAAGGAGGCGTGCTTCCATAAATGGAAGTTCTGTCCTAATGAAGAAAATAATGAAGAAAATAAATTTAATTATTTTAATTGTTTTAATTCTTGATTTTAAATTTATATATGTATTTTAATGTTTTTATTGTAAGCCGCCTTGGTTGCCCTTGTGGGAGAAAGGCGGGGTATAAATTCTATAAATAAATAAATAAAATAAAAAGGAACACAAACTCTGGCAAAAGAAATGTAAAAAGATGATACGGAAGGCTCAGGTCCGCATGGACCCACACCACAGGATCAGTTCCAGGAAGGTGGCTAGGATTCAGTGGCCGCTGCTGCTGCTGAACCCACTCCTGTCGCTGCCCCCATCTTTATTACTATGCCATTTTACAAATTGATAGTAAGGTCACATCTGAAGTGTCCAGTTCTGGTCACCACATCTCCAAAAGAATATACTGGAACTGGAAAAGGTGCAGAAGAGAGCAACCAAAATGAGAAGTAGGCTGGGGCACCTCCCTTATGAGGAAAGGCTTTTGGGTTTATTCAGTCCAGAAAGAAGTCACCGGGGGGGGGGACACATGATTGACAGCCCAATCCTGTGTAACTCTTGCACTGGTGTAACAGTAGATCCACTGGTGTAAGTGCACTTATGCCAGTGTAACTTTCCATACGTTGACGGATGCAGGACGGAGACAGGCGTAACCCCCTTGGATGCTGCGCATGCACAGTTCAGATGCGGGATGGACACCAGCGCAACTCTGCCAGTTAAGGGGGCATTCTGGGGGCATTTGGACTAAAGGGTGAGGAGTGCTGAACGCTCCCTCTGCCCACCACTCTTATTCCTGCAGTCAGTTCCTGCTGTTATTTTTCTCTCATCTGAGTCCTGATGCCAGTTCAGTTAGGAGAAAATCACCTGGGGAGACGGGCTATGGGAAGTCCACAAGCAAGGGAAGATTCAGCACCCTTTCCCCAGTGTGCCCCTTTATATCACCCTTAGATATACACCTGCCTTATAAATGAATGGGACCATGCCAAAAGATACACACACTCCCGCTGCATGACATTTGGGTCATAGCCTTCAGATCTTGAATCTTTTAGAAGTTAGCTGCACAATCCATTTGCATTTTGAGAAATACCAAGGAGTATATGCTTTGTCAAAGGTAAACACTATAATTATATCTAAGCAAACATTGGGGTTGTTTTTGTATAGAGCCCGATATTCCAGAAGAAATAACTCCTACAGACTGCAATCCTATACCTGTCTATACAGAAGTAAATCTTATTGAAATAAACAAGACTTACTCCCAGGAAGGTGTGTATAGAAGTGCAGCTGTGCTCACTGTTTATTGCCATCAAACAAGCATGCTTCTTTATTGGAGGGCAGAACACAACTAAACTAGAAACTAAAAGGAACAAGAAAGAAAGTTGAAGAGTGGAGTCTAGCTCCAGCCCAAAATAGAAGGTCATGATGCTGTGGTTGTAATTCAGCAAGATGTTTATGCCATGGATAGTTATGAACATAACATTGTTATATAAGAGATACGTATACAGTAATTCTCTGAAAGAGACTAGTTAGTGAGCAACTAAAAAAGAGATCCTGGGGACGTGGTAAAGGCAGTGAAAGCAGTGACTCAATGTGTGGCAGCTCTGAAGAAGGCAAATTCCTCGCTAGGGGTCGTTAGGAAAGAGATGGGAGCCTTAAAATGCCTCACGTGCTTTACCATTTCCCTTCAAAGATTACAAGCCTATGTCAAGCAACGGGCCAATAAAATTTAATAAGAGCAGTTAGAGGAGAATAAACCGTTGGAAGCAACGCAGTCGGTTACCTAATAGGTCTATAAAAGGTGTGCAGTTGGCATGAGATTTATAACACAAATATCTAAGAAGGTTGCATTTCCTATTGAACCACAGGCATTCCCTAGGCACATTCCATTTCCTGTTGTCCTGTTGGCTTTGAGTGACCCCACACACACACACACACATACGATTTATGCCCCAGAGTGCTCAGTAATCCTCCCTCGTACAGTATCTACTGTATTTCTTCAATTCTGAGACGCATGTTTTTTTTCCCAATTAAGCATTTCAAAAAATGGGGTGCGTCTTAGAATCGAAGGTCTCCAAAAAGCACCCCAAAATGCTATCTTCTTACTTACTGGGGCTTGGGGGAGCTTCAGGGAGACCTGCGCGACCCTCTGCAGGCCTCCCCGATCTTCAGTTCGGCAAAAAACGGTGATTTTCAGCCATTTCCGGTTTTCGCGAAAACCAGAAATGCCCAAAAATCGCTGTTTTTCACTGAACTAAAGATCAGGAAGGCCTGCAGAGGGTTGCGCAGGCCTCTCTGAAGCTCCCCCAAGCCCAGGTAACGAAGGAAATGGCACTTTCTGGTGGGGCCAGAAATGCTATGCAAAGGCAGTGCACTCAGTCATCCTCAGCTGCAGGAGACATGCTGGGGAGAGTTGGTGCTGAGCGGGTAGATTCAATGAAGGGAGGTGAGTCTTACAATCGATGGATTTTTTTTCCCCTGCTGGTGGTACTGAAAGTAAAGGTGCGCCTTAGAATCGATGGCGCCTTAGACTCGAAGAAATACGGTATATTCCTTCTTACTTGCATCATTCTTGCCATGAAGAGTGGGCGATGTCAAACTAAATTGTGCTGGGAGAGGAAGTGGAAGAGGCGCCAAGAAAGGCAGAAAGTTCTCAATAGCTTTGTATAATGTACACTACCTTGCAATATAGCCGAGCTACATGTGTTCAGGCTATTAATTTCCCCTTGCCAGCTGCTGCATACTAGACAGCTTTGGCACTTCAAATAAAACTATAATAAACAAAATCATTAACATCAACATGTATGCAGCCAGTCAACAACACTTTGATATATGTATTGCTGCCTTAGCTTTGCAGCCTGTAAAAGAGCCTTTGTTGAGGGACTTTGTATCCAATGACTGAATCAGTTCCAAAGATCTTCTATGTTAACACTCCTAATAATTGCCTAGTTTGCATCAGTTTAAAGACCCAAAAGCAAACAAACGGTCTATAAAAACAAAACAGAACACTTGCACATATTTGTGAATCAGAAAATTCAGCACAAAAACATGGCTCTAAACCTTGCCTGTTCTTTTGCCAAGATATTGTCTACCCAGTCTTGTAGCTTTAACAGGAGAAGTTTTGCTTAACATTTGGTAGATATATCCAGGAAACTGAGAGGGTTGAAATGGCTCAGACTTACTACATTTTGCCTCCACTGCCCCAAACTCCCCTCACAGGATACAGTGTGTGCCTCGTCAGCATGGGCACCAGTTGCAACCAGCTGCACCCAGCTGCACCAGGATTGTGCTTTAATAATGATTGTACCCAGGTGCAGAGATGTACAGTACCAACACTTCTAACAAGAAAGAACAGTACAAATATTAGAATGTAAACAACAAAGGCCAAAAACAGGAGACAGGAGTCACAGCCAGACCATCCAATTTAAGGAAGTTCATTTTGGGGAAGCTGCTTCCCGGAAGCATTCAAAACTTGAATCCCAAACATCCATTCACAAGTACAGTACAGCAAGTCCTCATTTAAAGTCATTCCATTCTAAATCATTTCATTTTAAAGTTGTTGAGAAAAAAAATCGATTCCCAGCCAGGGCCCACAGTGTAGGGTTTGAACATTCTCCCCATGTCTGCGTGGCTTTCTCTGGCCCAGAAATCTCACATTTATTTCAATCTTTAATATTAGAACTGCTTTGGGTCTTTATTTAGAACTTTGGTGATGTTTTTGTGACCAGAAATATGCCATGAATTCTTGTGTACGTATATCAATTACAATTAGCCTACAGTAAAATTGGTTTCGTTATAAGTTGTTTTGCTTAAGGTTGCAGTTTCCAAGAACCTATCAAGAACTTTAAGTGAGGACTTGCTGTACTGTATTCTGATCTACACCTTCATTTCTATCTAATTATACTGCAAGTGTAGATCAAACTTTGCATCCTTGGCTCAGTGGCATACCTAGTGTATTTGACACCCTGCGAGAACTGCTTCCAATCCCCTTGCCCTTGACCGCTTGAAGCCATGGGTCAACCTGGCCTCTGCATTGAGATTCCCAGATGGAGGCCAGGGCTACTGGCCATTCAAAATGAAGGGTAGACCAGGGCTCCACCGAGATACTCTAGGTGAGGTCAGATCTAAATCTACCCAATATTTGAAGTAACAGGCACGCGACACAGGCACCCCCTTATTGCTGGCACCAGGGGCAGAATGCCCCCTGCCCCTCCATTGGTACGCCACTGCTTGGTATTTTACATTTTACTGATATCGTAGTCATTTTTGTAAATTACATGGACTAAATGTTGGAGCTATTATGATGCTAGAGGTGCTCTGTCCCATATATGAGTAGCCTTTTAAAATTGCTTGCAGTTGGGGGAGAAGGGAAGGAACCCCCAGTCAAATGATAGGGCAAGCCTGAACACAGCCACCTTTATTAAATATTTTTATAGAAACTGAATTTTTTGCTATATGGTTTGATTTAGGCTTCCTTTGTTGTTCAGTCGTTAAGTCGTGTCCGACCCTTCGTGATCCCATGAACCATATCCCGCCAGGCCTTCCTGTCCTCCACTATCTTCCTGAGTTCACTCATTTTCATGTTCGTTGCATCGGTGATGCTGTCTAACCATCTCATCCTTTGCCTTCCCCTTCTCCTTTTGCCTTCAATTTTTCCCAGCATCAGAGTCTTCTCCAGAGACTCCTCTCTTCGCATTAGGTGGCCAAAATATTTGAGTTTCAGCCTTAGTATCTGTCCTTCCAGGGAACAGTCAGGGTTGATTTCATTTAGGATTGACTGATTTGATCTCCTAGCAGTCCAAGGGACTGTCAGGAGTCTTCTCCAGCACCACAGTTCAAAAGCATCTATTCTTCGGCGCTCAGCCTTCCTTATGGTCCAACTCTCGCAACCATACATTGCTACTGGGAACACCATCGCCCTGACTATACGAACTTTTGTTGGCATGGTGATATCTCTGCTTTTTATTATGCTGTCTAAGTTTGCCATAGCTTTCCTTCCAAGGAGTAAGCGTCTTTTAATTTCATGGCTGCTGTCTCCGTCTGCAGTGATCTTGGAGCCCAGAAAAGTAAAATCTGTTACTGCTTCCATTTCTGCCCCTTCTATTTGCCAGGAATTGATGGGCCCAGATGCCATGATCTTAGTTTTATTAATGTTGAGTTTCAAGCCAACTTTTGCACTCTCCTCTTTCACCCTCATCAAGAGGCTCTTTAGTTCTTCTTCACTTTCTGCCATTAGGGTGGTATCGTCTGCATATCTGAGGTTGTTGATATTTCTCCCGGCAATCTTGATTCCGGCTTGCGATTCATTCAGCCCTGCATTTCTCATAATGTACTCTGCATATAAGTTAAATAGGCAGGGTGACAATATACAGCCTTGCCGTACTCCCTTCCCAATTTTGAACCAGTCGGTTGTTCCATGGCCAGTTCGAACTGTTGCTTCTTGACCCGCATACAGGTTTCTCAGGAGACAGGTAAGGTGGTCTGGTACCCCCATCTCTTTAAGAATTTGCCACAGTTTGTTGTGATCCACACAATCAAAGGCCTTTGCGTAGTCAATGAAGCAGAAGTAGGTGTTTTTTTGGAACTCTCGTGCTTTCTCCATGATCCAGCGCATGTTGGCAATTTGATCTCTAGTTCCTCTGAACTAGAATTAGGCTTCCTAGTAATCCCCTAATCCTCTCACTTCATCCTGAGGATATGAAATGTCACAACTCCAGGAAAATTAAGCTTTTAAGTTCAGATCTCTTGAGATCTTGAACCCGGCACATCCCCCTTTACCAAACTGACAGCACAATCCTGTGTAACCTTGCACCGGTGTAATAGTAGATGCACCGGTGTAACAGCAGATGCACCAGTGTAAGTGCAATTACACTGGCATAAGTGCACTTACACCGGTGCATCTATTGTTACACCGGTGCAAGGTTACACAGGATT
This sequence comes from Plestiodon gilberti rubricaudatus, assembly GCA_026170595.1. Classification (NCBI taxonomy): domain Eukaryota; kingdom Metazoa; phylum Chordata; class Lepidosauria; order Squamata; family Scincidae; genus Plestiodon; species Plestiodon gilberti. The sequence goes on from JANXHW010000002.1 coordinate 49,538,441, forward strand.
GTGCTGTGAATCCTATTATCACTTTCACTGCAAATGAATCTGTTTTGTTTCAACAACAGGTCAACCCGACAAGTCTTTGGAGGTTTTCTAATTGAAGTGCAGTACAGTACATTTTCCCAGTTCTTCCTGCCTCTTAAATGCTTCCTTGCTTCTTTTGTTAAACAATTGCAACACACTCTATAAAGTATTTTTTTACATTTTTCTAACAACTTTTCTTGAAACATTGTTCTTCAGTAGTTATTCCTGTGTATTTTATGAATGTTTTTTAAAAAATAAAAATTGGATTTATGGATGTGTTTTTTAAAGCAAATGCTAAAAAACCAAACCCCATATTTTTCTTTGGCCCTCATCATTTCCATATACCTTAAGCTCAAGATTTAAACAAACAAGCAAACAAACAAACAAAAACTACAGGGTTCCCTCGGAGTCATAATCAGATATTTGGGATGTCTGATCTAGGCCCGAGCACCCCATGAAGGTATCTCATAGGGTCGCCAGGAGTGGCCTGGAGTCTCCAGGAATCAGCATCAGCCTCCAGGTGATTGCAGTCAGGCTCCAGGAATTTCCAAAATTACATCATGTTGGGGGGGGGGAAATCTCCAGGAATAGTTTCAGACAGAGATGGGAACTCCGAACTATCCCAACAGACTCATTACATGAATGGGGAACATTCCGTACAGACCGTGAGATTAATTCTGAGCAAGTGAGTCAAACACATGATGCCGCTAAATGCATATTATGTGTATGTGAAGATCAAACAAACCATGACAAAGACAGCCATGTGAGATCGTCCCTTTTTCTCCCGTGGTGCCAATGAGCTGGACGCCTTCGGAAGGGGCATATTATTATGTGTATGGGAGGATCAAACAAACCATGACAAAGACAGCCATGTCTGATGTGCACATGACTACCCTCTGTGGACAAAAATGGGGGCTGGGGTACAAATTTTATCCAAAAAAGGCATGTGTGGGTGACAAGAGATGGATCTTGTCATCTCCCCCACCTTACGTGCCACACCCCATCACTAAAGACACTTTTCTTCCAGCCCAGCCAAGGGTTCTATTAGATTCTTTACTGTTCTGTGTTTCCTTTATTAAACCAGAAAAGTATTTAATTAACTGGATTCATATATCAAATCCACTTCCCAGTCTTGAGGATGACTTTTTCAGAGTGGCTCCCATTTCTTAATGGCAGGGACTCCACCAAAACAATGCACAAACATTTCACTTTCATTGAATTAATAAAAGGAAGCATTTTCCAGGTTGATCTGGTCGTTTTATTAACAAGAGATTGTCCTAACGTTTCGCTCCTAAACTATGAGGAGCATTATCAAAGAACAGCAACTTGCTGTCTGCTCTAGTTCTTCTTAGTGCAAGATGGTAACAGTTGGGAGGTTAACTGCTGCCTTTGCCAAGTTCCTTAAAGGCAGGCATACTAGTATGCTCTCACCGGGGGGGGGGGGGGGAGGTAGGGGCAGTCCAGTTATTCTGCCTCTGGGTCTGCTGCTTGGGGAGCTGAAGCGTAGTTGAAGTTCAAAGCCCCTTGGGCAAGCTGGCTCACACTGGGCTACTGGCTGCCACTACCAGGCAGGGCTTGGAGATGAAAGGAGAGGAGAGGAAATTCAGGCTGCAACCCTATGCTCACTTACCTGGGAGTAAGTTCCATTGAACGTAATGGGACTTACTTTCAAGTTGCCATACATACACTTGCACTTAGGAAAGATAAGTGCAGAATGGATGGACATGCATAGTGTGAGAGACAGACATGGGGAATGAGAGATACCAAGGTTGCAATCCAATGCACACTTTCTTGGGAGTAAGCCCTATTGAACACAATGAGACTTGCTTCTGAGTAGACATGCACAGGATTGTGCCCCAAGGGAATGAGGAGCAGGGTGGAAGAATGTGGGGAAATTAAGCCCCCCCCAGACCACTTCATTTTAAGTCATCCCTAATCCCCTATAACAGCGGTTCTCAAAGTTCTCCCCGAGAGCACTCTGTCCCCATGAGTTTTTGCTAGTTTTTGCAGGATGCTTATAGGGCAGCATTTCTCAAACTGGTGGGTCGCAACCCATCAGGAGAACCAGAAGCGGCTGCCAGCCCCTTAAGGCAACAGTGGTGGCAGTGCTCCTGGGATCGCACCACCGCCAGGGGAAAAAAGGATTATTTTTAACTTATTGAGGGTCGTGCCAGCCCTCTGGAGGGTGCCACGGTTTTGGATGAAAGCCACAGTTTTGGATGAAAACTGGAAGTTGGTCACAATCACTGTGGAGAGCCAATCTGAAGCATGGGGAGGCCTGCAGAGGGGGCCACAGGCCTTCCCGCACCCTCCGTATGGCCAGCACAACCCTCAGTAAGTTAAAAATAACCCCTTTTCCCCTGGCGGTGGCACGATCCCGGGAGCGCTGCCACCGCTGTCACCACACCCCTTAAAGTGCTGGCAGTCGCTTCTGGTTCTCCTGATGGGTTGCCACCCACCAGTTTGAGAAACGCTATCCTATAAGCATCCTGCAAAAACTAGCTAAAAAGTACAGTAGATGTTTTTTTTAAACTCACTCAAGAGTGCTAATGATCACACTATTGTGTACTATTAATATCCATAATTCTTATACTGTAAGGTGTGTATTTAAGGCAGGTATTCATTATAAGTAGGCAAGAACTCTATAGTGTTTGTATCCTGGAATAACTGTATGTCACTAGTTTTCTCCATTTCAACAGGTTTCCATTATGCCCACTATATCAATGTTCGCTTTTGCAACCAAGTGCTCCAGTTCCTCCATCTTGGTTTGGAGGCGTCTGGTATTTGCATGTAAGAACGTATACATTATGTCCTCTGTCAATGGCATGTGAATGCACCTTTTCCCCTGCAGTACCTGACTTTCTTTGAACCACTGCCCCACCCCATTCTGGGACGTACCGAGATCATCTCCCCCTGACAGTTTGCTTGTTTTAATGAACAAGCAAACATGGGAGGCTGTGATAGAAAGTGGGAAGAGTGTGGAGGAAGGGGGGCTGCTTAACTCTTTGACTACTTCCCACATGCCCAAAAGATATGGGGACCACAATGAGTGGGAAAAGGTCAGAATTAAGCAACACTTTGCCTCTCCATCACATCTTCTGGCTCCCCCCCCCCTCAAAATGCATGGAATCATCTTGTTTCAGCCAAGTTGGAGTCAGAGGGTGTACTGCTCCATCTAGGACATTGGATTGCAGCACCATCCAAGTCTTTTTTCTTTTTAATGGCTTCTTATTTATTTACTGTATTTAGAAACATGAAAGCTTTTAAATAATGAGAGCTTGTTATATAATAAGTGCAAATTTGGCTAAAAAAAGACTATGGAAGGGGGTGCCTCACAAAAGAGTAGTTTCAACTCTACAACTCTACATACCTCAGGCCTCCTGCTGGAATACCTTTTAGGATGCTTTAAGCATCCTTCAAAACTGGCTAAGATTTTCTTTTCAAACTCACTCAAGTGTGTTAATGATCACCAATGATGACTATTGTGTACTATTGACATCCATAATGCTTATCACATCAAATGATAAACCTAGGACATTTTATTCCAGTTGTTTGTAATCAATTTTCGGTTATACCTGACTTTTTCAGACAGCCTGCATATGCTCATCCAACATCGATTATGTTTCCATAAGATGCTTGTTTAAGCAAAGTGTTCATTATAAGTAGGCAAACGCTCTTGAACTTAAAAATAATTATTCTTATTCAACTTGTATGTTTCTGATGCTAATAATCTATAGACACTGAAATAAATAAGCAATTGGGTTTGGACAGGACCGTTACTGTTAGGAAATGATTTACCATTCATTTAGTTGACACAGACTTGTTGGCGAAGAGGATGTATGTGTGGCATTTGAGTCTTTTGACAGCATCAAATTTACACTGGTGGAATAGCTACGTCTAGTGATTTGTTAGCTCTGCAATACTCAATGAAAAGACACATCATAGGGTTAAAAATCCAAAGTTCACAGAGTGTTTTTACTTGTCGAACAAAGCTCACTTGCAGTCCTCAGACAGCTTGAAATGGCACTGCCCACCATGAACTTGAAACTGTATTGGTCAGTCCTTAATGAATAAAGGTGGGAAGAACTGTGAAGTTGAACAGTTATTTTATCAATACAATACAATGCAATAAAGTACCTGGATTATTTCTGCCGAGAAATTTGAAAAGTTACATTCTCTGAAATTGTAAACCCCTCCGATTACATAGGAAGACAACTACACTACATGAGAGTGTGGCTGTGTGCCCTCTACTGAGGAAGGTTAGCTATGGCACTGGTTTCTGCTGAGCTTCTGTGGGGAATGGTGTGTTGCTGTGGCTCTCTCTCTCTCTCTCTCTCTCTCTCTCTCTCTCTCTCTCTCTCTCTCTCTCTCAGTGTGAGACGCTGACGTCAGATTTTAAAGCTATGGTGTTTGTGAGCCAACTAGCTCCAGCACTGGTTCGCTTCAAGCAGCTCTAGAGCAAATCCCTCAGGAGTGGGACAGAAAGAAATCATTACATTAGGAGGAGGCGAGAACCGTCAGGCGTCACTGAAAGTGAAGCGAAGGCGGAGGAACTGTGTCATCCAACTTGCTCATCCGACTTGCTCATCTCTGGCTGCTGCCTTGCACCTCACCTCACGCCTATTGGCAGCACAATTCCTGTCTGCCTTGTGCTTGTCTTCCTGTGTTGAAGGCGTTTCCTTTGCGTGCGTCTACGTATGCGCTGGGAATCGTCCTTTCATGGGCACGCTGCGTGCACATCCCTGAACTGGAGATTCAGTTTGATAAAGGACCCGGTCGGGTCCAGCATGGCATTTGTGTAAACGCCAACGCCAAGTTCGTGCTCAAAATCCAGTGAACAGGATTGTGGCCCAAACAATGTACTGTACTACCTGTATTGCTTTCTTGTTCAAACCTGTCAGACTAGAAGCGCCACACGCTCCAGGAATATATGCACATTAACATGAAATGAATGACAGATCTCATCGCCCAAGGCTATCTGTCTTCAAAAGAGGAACTCCTGTTTTAATTGTTGTTTTAAAAAAATCATAAACTCATTGGAGGTGTATAATTGAATGATATACGCATCTATATGACCTGGAGAATTTCTGCCATAGTCTAGCTGCCTTTTTGTCCTGGTTGATGATTGATGCCCACATAGCCAGTTTATCCAAATATGACCAACTACACTCTTCTTGTCAGTGTAATTATTTTCACTCTCAGACAGCATGGGAGCCCCTTCCTGTCACTTAAAAATAACAAAATAAAAATTCAGGAATGCAAGGCACTGACTGCACATAATACTAGCGATGAGATAAAGGCACCCTACTCAGTTCAAATGGCATGCAAACAGCTTTGCCCGGTGACTGTCATTTTGCCCCGTGCTGTGGTGGCTTTTCTGCTGGGCAGGCGTGTTTCAGCACTGCTTCGCTTCCTGTGTTCTGGAGGGTCTGTGAAGTTGCAAGTTCATATAAGAAGTCTCCATAAGGCGATATTCCACCGCACATAAAAGGTCGGGGATGGGAGTGGCTGTCAAGCTTGCACAGCAATGGGATTTCTTTGAGATAGCTCAGTCCAAATGTAATGAGAAAGGCCGTGCCTTAAGGTTGCAATCCTATGCACACTTTCCTGAGAGTAAGCCCCATTGTACACAATGGGACATAGTTCTGAGGAGACATGCATAGGATGTTGCTGTAATACTACTTATTTATTGTGCTATCAGTGTACATGCTGCTGTATACAGAGAGAGGGGACAGAACCCTCCCGGAAGGGCTTCCACTCTAGATACACACTAGGGAACATGCGCAGGGAAATGAAGGCAGGGTTAGCAGAGGAAAAATAAGCAATTGTCTCAATTGCATCCTTAATTTTTTTATTCTTTTGGTCTGTCCCAGCTTTCTCAAAAATCTACTCGAGATGGTTTACATTACAGGACATAACAGAACCACAAGGGAAACAGCAAGGCAACAAAATAGCAGGACAATACAGTATTCAACTTCACTCACTCACTCACTCACTCACTCACTCACTCACTCACTCACTCTCTCTCTCTCTCTCTCTCTCTCTCTCTCTCTCTCTCTCTCTCTCTCACACACACCACACACACACACACACACACACACACACCAGCAAAATAAGCATTAGAGGGACCATCAAAAAAGGAGCACAGCAATTACAGCAAGGAAAGAGGAGTTGTGCAAAATGATAGGATGCACCTGAAGTCTGGTCCATGCGACGACACCCAGCACACAATAACACCCACTTCAGAGCAGGGACGAGCTTCCGGTTTTGAACACTGTTCAACAGCAAAGACTCCTTCGAAAAAGAAAACTAGCACAGCAGGGAGAAAGGTAGCATATCCCCAAACTGTTGCCACTAGCCCTGGTTTTCGATTTGCAGGAAATTGGATTTTTGAACACTACAAGAGAACATTTAAAAAATGGTACTGTGAGGCAGTAGTACTGTCACTTTTGTTACATCGGGATTATAAGGACATAAGAAAGGCCAAATCAGGCCAAAAACCCATCTAATCCAGCATCTTGTTTTTCATAGTGGCCTAACAGTTGCATCTGCGAAGCCCATAAGCAGGACAGAAATTGCTGCATCCTACCTCCAAACCAGGAGATAGTGCATAGCCTTCATGACTAGTAGCCACAATAGACCTCCATACCATGATTTTGTCCAGTTCCTTTTAAAAGTCATCCAAACTACTAGCCATAATGACATCTTGTAGCAACATGTTTCATGAACTAATTATGTGTGAAGAAGTACCTCCTTTTGTCCATCTGACATCATCTGCTAATCAGTTTCCCTGGTTCTAGTCTTGTGAAAGAGGGGAAAAATATTTCTGCTCTTTCCACACCATGTATCATTTTATAAGTCTATCAGCCCAATCCTGCGTAGCATGCACCGGCTGGCCTGAACGGCTGTCCACTACATCCTATGCAAGATGCGGCCCACACTGGCGGGGCCGGAGCACTACTCGGGGGACAGGAACGTTTGTCCCTTTCCCCTGGTGTCGGCCCCAGCGGTCCCAATGGGCCTCCTAGGATGCGTGCCAGCTCTTTAGCTGGCGCACATCCAGGGAAGCCGTGTAAGCCTGGCAAGGCCTGGGAAGGGGGTTGGGATATGGGTGGAGCGTGCCGTTGATAATGCCCCCCTCCCTGGCCTGGCCAGCCGATCATCCCTCCCAGTAGCGTAGGATGGGATGGGGGGGCTGACCACCCCCAGGCAGCAGGCGAAGGGGCATCAAACTGGAGGTGGTGGGCATCATAGCGGCGCTGGCGGCGATCCGGGCAGCGGCACGGCTAGGTGGAGCCTGCAGACAGCTCCTGTCATCTCCGCGCCATGTTGGATTTGGCCCCCTCCCTCCCGCCCAACCCCCAAGGGACGTTGGAGGAAGAGGAATTAAGGAAAAGTCAACCTTTTTGTGAATAACTGGAAACCATTTATTGATTTTTTTGAGAGAGAGAGAGAGAGAGAGAGAGAGAGAGAGAGAGAGAGAAGAATGATGTGATGATATGCGGATTTAATGAATAGAATGTTGGAGATATTTTGGCTTAGTTGGATATTATATGTAGAAAATAGCGAATAATATGCTAGTAGGATATATTGCTTCGCACTTGCTATAACTTTAAGAAATATGCATTTTTATGTTTCAATATTATATTAATAAAATAAAATATATAGGGGAAAAACACAAATGCATAATTTCTAGCATATTAATAGACTGTACAAACAATGAGATGTGTTTAAGGGATTTCCCCTCTTCTTCAATGGCATAAGGGCTTCTAACTCCTACCTGTATACTTAGGCTTACCATCGTCCCGGAAATGACCGGGAAAGTCCCGGCAAGCCCCTTTTGTCCCCCCGTCCCCCCCGAACTGTAGTTTAGTCCCGGCCCCGGCCTGCCGGCTGCATCGCAGCCAGCCGGAGCTCTTCTGAGACTGTGCTGCCTGCTGCAGCACGTCTCCGTCCCTAATCTTCCTAGTCTCGCGCGTTTGCGCGAGACTGGAAGCACTCGGAAGATGTCCGAGTTCACTCGGACAACTTCGGAGACATTCCAGCCTCGCGCGCATGCGCGCGAAGCTGGAATGTCTCCGAAGTTATCCGAGTGAACTCGGACATCTTCCGAGACGTTCCAGCTTCGCGCGCATGCGCACGAGGCTGGAATGTCTCCGAAGTTATCCAAGTGAACTCGGACATCTTCCGAGTGCTTCCAGTCTCGCGCAGGTGCGCGAGACTAGGAAGATTAGGACGGAGACGTGCTGCAGCAGGCAGCACAGTCTCAGAAGAGCTCCGGCTGGTCGCGATGCAGCCGGCAGGCCGGGGCGGGACTAGTAAATGAATTCACACACAATACACACACATACACAACAAATACAAATAAAATAAAATACACAAATAAAAGAGCACAGTATTTAGCACAGGAAAATAAAATATAGTATTTTACCTTTTTTCACGTGCCTCTGAGCACGTGCAGAGTGCCACTGCTGTTTTCATCCCAGCCAGCTGGCTGCGTTGTGACGGCCAGCACTGGCCATTACAATGCACCTGGCTGGCTGGGACAAAAACAGCGGCGGCAATCTGCACGCGCTCAGAGGCACGGAAAAAAGGCAAAATACTGTATTTATTTTACAGTGGACACGCCCACTTCCGATGGACACGCCCACTTCCGGCGGAAGTGACACCACAGTTTTTGACCCGCCTTCTTGTGATGTCACTTCCGTTCCCCTTGGGGGGGCAGAAATCTGGTAAGCCTATGTATACTTAAAAAAAAGTTAGTGATGTAGCTTTATAATTTGTGCTTTTATCCTAGGGGAATGTTCCTGTGATCTAAATAGCTGACTATTTGTTTGCCTTTTTTTTTTTTTTTTTTTTTACATTTTCTCTGGTGAAACATCTATGAAACATCCCAGGTAGTGAGACATCCTAGAGACTAAGATCTTGGAATGGGGAAACATCTGTAGAGGAAAAGGTATATATAGGGAGCTTCAAGGGCAAGGAACTCAGAATCAAAAATCTGTTGCACAAAAAAGGATTCAAGGGTGCGGCAAATCAAAAATCTACTCCTAAGGAACATCATGGGTAAATATATGGATTTGTGCTTTTCAGCATTTTAGCACTGGGAGCACTAATCCAATCATTTCTAAAAGAGCTTTTGCTCTTAATATTTCTGCTTAATTTAAGGGAGCTGCAAAAATTGGATCATGTAATTACTTTTAATTTTTGTTCCTTGCATAGCCTCTTCCAAGGTGACTGTCTTCCTTCATTGCGTTGGCTTGGTACAGTTGTCTTCCTATGTAATCGGAGGGGTTTACAATTTCAGAGAATGTAACTTTTCAAATTTCTCGGCAGAAATAATCCAGGTACTTTATTGCATTGTATTGTATTGACACAGACTTGTTGGCGAAGAGGATGTATGTGTGGCATTTGAGTCTTTTGACAGCATCAAATTTACACTGGTGGAATAGCTACGTCTAGTGATTTGTTAGCTCTGCAATACTCAATGAAAAGACACATCATAGGGTTAAAAATCCAAAGTTCACAGAGTGTTTTTACTTGTCGAACAAAGCTCACTTGCAGTCCTCAGACAGCTTGAAATGGCACTGCCCACCATGAACTTGAAACTGTATTGGTCAGTCCTTAATGAATAAAGGTGGGAAGAACTGTGAAGTTGAACAGTTATTTTATTTATGGACATAGGAAATACTAGATGGTTGAAAACATTGTTTTTTCAGGAAACATACAGCTTGACCCTATGCATTTTTACTTGGAAGTAAATTACTACTACTACTACTACTACTACTACTACTACGAGTATTTATATACCGCTTTTCAACAAAAAAAAAGTTCACAAAGTGGTTTACAGACAAAATCAAATGATTAAAAGGCTCCCTATCGTAATCTACAAAGATGCAGAAGAACACCAGCAACAGCCACTAGAAAAGACACTGTGCTGGGGTGAAGAGGGATATTTACTCTCTCCCTGCTAAATATAAGAGGGACACCACTTGAAAAAGTGCCTCTTTGCCTAGTTAGCATTAATATGTCCAAATCCTACACTAGTCTCACTGAGTTCAATGGAGCTTTCTCTCAAGTAAACGGGCATGGGATGTGCAACCTTAGGAGGACTGCATTGAGGGCTGGGGTGAAAAAGAGGAAAGTTAAGAAAAACACTCATAAAGCCCTCCATTCTACCTCTATAAATACCGTATTGTCCCGAGTATAAGATGCACCTGATTATAAGACGCACCCTTAAAGTTTGGTGCTATTAAAAAAATTTAATTAAATCACTGGCATTAAATTGCAACAGCCTGATTATAAGACGCACCCCTAGCTTAAAAACTTAAATTAGGAGGGAAAAGTGAGTCTTATACTCAGACCAATACGGTATTATTTTATCTGTCATTTCTTTCAGAGAGAAATACGGACTGCTGCTGGGACCTCACATTCGGTTGGTTTATTTTCTTCTTTCTTTCTGGAACCTGGATCAAATTTATACTGCTTGTGTGGGTGCCACTGTGTTACCTGTGCTTGTTAACCTCCCCCCCCCCATCAAATCAACAAAACAGGGTCTGCCATTCTGAGGATGCCTTTGTGCAGGAGAAAGATGTGAAGAATTGTCCCAGAGAATAAAAGGACAAAAATGATCATCCAGAGAGGGGCCCCCCAAGCAGACACACTTGATGCACTTTTCAACAGTTTTCGACATGATAATAAATTAATAATTGTGACACCTTTGCAATTTATTAAGCTATGATGAACAATCATTCTGAACTAAAACACAGTTAGAAGATTCCCCATGGCAGACTGACGGGCATCTGGATAACGGGGCAGGCAGGGGTTGTGAATGTGTGCATCTGTCAACTTTAAAATGCATGTGCTCAATTCTCTCTCTTTTTGCCTAAAATCAACTTCAGGGTTAATTTGCTCACCAAATCTATTCACCTATTCACTATTCATCTATATACTTTCTCTCCAGACAAGAAATATAATAGACTGCTGCCCAAGCATGGTGAGTAATTCTGTAGTATGTTTATGTGTAGCATACAAATATGATATGTCGATTAAAGCCTTCTTAAAGTGGCCTGGGGAGCACAATGTCAAAGCATAAGGAGCCAATAATAGTGCCATTTCCATGTTTTACATGATATTTGTTCCTTTCTTTTCCCCCAACCATGCCTACCCGTTACACCTAACTAACACATGTTGTCATTCAATGCATTAATATGTACCTTATTTGGGGAAGTCTGGCTGGCGGCTGGCTGCTTGCAGCAGGTGTAGTGTAACTCATACTGGCATTGCCAGAGACGGGAAAACAAAGTTTCACCCTTCTATACTGACTGCTAACCGGCTTCATGCCAACAGATGATGCCAGATTAGCTAAATTTCATACAATTTCAAAATTCATAACATTTAAATTAGAACTCGGGAATTGGGATGATATTGGAGCGAATCCTGGAGCACCACCAAAATCTCATGTTCGAACTTCGTTTTAGGTGTCGAGTCCTCCCTCGCCCATAGCCAGAAGGTCAGAGAAAGCCCAGAAATCAAATCATTCCTCAATTGTTTTGATCACCTTTGTACCTAATAGTACCAGCGCAGGAAATCATATGAATAGAAAATGCAACCGGGATCTGAAGGGGGAAAACAAAGAGCCTATTTCCCCTCTACGTTCCGCTCTATATATGTTTTCCTTGCATTCCTTGTTCCTCCTTCCAACTTCGTTTCGCGGATTCTTGTAGCAGAGAAAGAGGCGCGCCTGAAAATCTGCTCAGCGAGCGCCGTTTGGAAACGGTGCAGGTTCCAAGGCTGACCGCTGCTGCTTGCACAGCTACAACGAACAAACACGCAGCCTTCCGTTCCTACGCCGCGCTCTCCGGGCTTTTCCCTGCTTCAGTGCGGGCTCGGCGTTGATGCGAGGAAACTTGCCCCAGTGGGAGAAATCTGCAAAAGAAAGAGCGGAGGCGGAGCCAGCTCTCGGCCAATGCAATGGCCATTTCCCTCTATAGGCGCCGGTGCGTTGCTTTATTGGTCCCAGTTTTTTCCTCTTTTTTTTCCTCTCTCAGTCGTCGCTACCTAAGGCTGAGAAGCCTGCGGAACAATTAAGGTGTATTTTCAACTTTACCATCAAGTGCATTGCCCCGACGTATCCGGACGTCTGGAACATCACCGATCGTCTCCTGCTGCTGAAGTGCCCTAAATACAACCCTCCCGCGGTAAGAGCTAGGCAGGGCCTTTTTAGAACTGGGCCCTACAGGAAAGCGGCTGGTAGCGGACCGTTTAGCTGGATTGATGATCGAGCCGCAGCCAACTAGTAGCAATGCCCGTGAAAAGTATGGGGGTCTCTGTTTCCCCACAATACTTTGCACTTTGCAACTATACCGTGGCTGTCTGGCTGATGCTCAGTTTCTTTAGAGGTCCCTGTGCTCAGCCAGCCTTGCGTGGAAGTGATGGTCCTCTGATCTAAAATAAGTATAAAAGAAATGTGCTTGCCTTGCCTTTAAGATTCTACAAGGCTTTTGGTTGTTTTCTCTGATTTAGAAGCCTTGCTTCCAAATATCAGACTGACAGCGCAATCCTGTGTAACCTTGCACCGGTGTAACAGCAGATGCACCAGTGTAAGTGCATCTACTGTTACACCGGTGCAAGGTTACACAGGATTGCACTGAAAGAGGGATTAGATGCCATAGTGGAAAAAGCTGAGAGTGCTTTAGGCATTCAAAAATGCTTGACATGTATTATATTCACAGAGGTAAGCAGTTTTCAAATTACTGTACACGTGGAGGACAGAGAGGAGGACCTGGCCCTCTTATTTCATACTTACACCTTAGCTACTGTTTTAGAAGGCTACAAAATACCATGATTTAGCTAAAATCTGGGAGAGTCTGTGGGTGAGACTTGTGTGTTTTAATTGAGACCCTGTCCAAACACACACAATTCCAGCACTGATTTTAGAGACAGGGTTGACACTGAAAACTCATTCTGGAGCTACACCAAGTCATACCCAGTCTCAAATTAAGCCTCTCATGCAAATAAGGTCTACAAAAGTGATTAGTCCATTAGATTCCCCCACTGTCCCATCCATGCATACCTGTGTGGCACAAGTGGACTGACTTTTGAGTAAATATATATAGGGTTGCCTTGTAAGATTGTAGTCCAAAGTGCATTTACCACAAAGTCTTACTGAACTCAGTGGGACTGACTTTTGAATAATAAAGCATGGCTAGGATAGTGCTGTGTAAGGAAAACAGCAATAAACTCTTCCAGTGTAAAGAAGCTTTGCTAGCCTCTTGGCCACAGTTCTTGGCACAGGTACTTTCCTGTTCCTGACTTAAGCCTTGCCTGTTGCTGATTGTGTACAGGGGCAAAACGAGGGCAGGTGCAAAACGAGAACACGTCAAGTTACTAGTGAGTAACATAGCACATTCTTCTTTACACAAATAGAGATGCAAGCAGCATAAGAAGCTCCCTGCTGAATCAGACCAAAAGTCCATATCATCCAACATCCTGCTTCCCACTGACTGGCCAGTCAAATGCTTCCGAGAAGCCCAGAAGCAGATGTGGCCGTCGTGGACAAACATTCCTCTTCTGCTGTTGCTTTCCAGCAATGGTTATTTATTAGCATACTGCCTCTACAGTAAATCCCTAAAGCCAGGGCCATTAAATAATAACTTACTAAAGGGAGGTTGACAGGAGTTACTGTAGCAACCTGAGAGTGACAAGTTATGAGTTTTCCCAGGCTACTGTACAGTAGTATTTCTCAAATGGCCTTGGTTGTCAGGGGTGCTCCCAGTTAGAGAATAACACTTCAAACATGCATGTTACTCAGTGGGCTCTAGAGTCTAGCTCTAGCCCATGAAAGGATATGCTACAATAAATCTACCAACCTTCAAGGTGTCACAGGACTTGATTGCTTTTAAAGATTATGGATGTATAGAACATTTCTCAGAGATTGGATGCAGTGCAATTCATCCTTCCTGCTGGTGAGTCAGAAGAAACAATGCCATCAGCCATACCTGAGGGGCAACATGCCCAAAGATTATTCCAAACCACGTCATCCCTGTTTGCATCGTATGGTGGCAGGGGAAAACGTCTTTCCATCCCACACTTCTAGTTGAATACAAAGGATGCAAACCTATAATACTTCCCTGGGGGTAATCCCCACTGAACACAATGGAACTTATTTCTGAGTAGACCTGTCTAGCATCACACTACAAAGAATCAAACTGGCAATACAGGAAGTTCTTACTTGATTCCTTAAGTCTTTCTTAGCTCTATAATTCCATAGCTGATGTGTGTTTTTTTTTAAGTTAAGTTTATGATTTTATGAAATTTGGGTTGTTGTTTTTTAACAGTGTTCCTAAGATTATAAGGAAAAAAGGCTTTTTCTTGCCACAGCTGCCTCATTTCAGAAACCAGGGGTGATGCTGGTTTCCAAGAGGAGCTTCAGCGACCTCTCAGCAAAGCTCTTTGCCCCACCCTTTGATTGGCAGGCACAGAATAATTATGTAAACAGTAAAAACAGTAAAAAGTTGCAAAACAAATTATGCAACTATGGTGCATAAGACATACCAAGTTGCAGAATACAACTCTTTTTATGACAGAATTGGGGTTTATCTTGGTGGAGAATTTGGGTGGTGTTTTTTTAATGCAGGATATGCGCAGCCCTGCTTATCACTGCCAGAGTTTGCCTTATGTCTTAAAATATTTACTGTATCATTTGGACATTACAGGGGAATTAAGGGAATTCAGACATGCGCAAAATAAGTCAAGGTCACTCTGCTGCAACTGTTCTATATGGCAGTTAAAAGAATGACTGCAGAGAGTATAGTGAGATGGTGGCAGGTGGTCATTCCTGGGATCTTGCACGTTCTGTATCAAGTGGTTTGCCAGGTGGGGTGCTGCTGTTATAAGGTCAACTTTTGCCTTGGGCTGGCATGGAAAAAGCTGCTTCAGAGTCTTCCACATGATGTAGATGCCGGGTGAATGTGGGCATTAATCTGGGTAAGAGCAGCTTTGCCAGCTGCCATCCCAATGGAATATTCAGACTCCGGTTCACCTCCACTTTCCCTTCGTCTTCCCTCTGCTGTGTTCAGTGCAGGTACACTGGAATGCAGAAGAGTTGGGATTTAATTTTTCTATATTTACAAGTTTCCTGAGTGAAACCATACCTCGGATCACAGTTGAAGAACCATTGCTGGAGAAGCTTTGGAACATGGCAGCTGTGACAAAGTTAACATATACAATTACATTCAGAGAGGAAAGAATGTGCTGTTTCTGTTTTACCCAGTTAGCAAGAAACTAACAGAAGGGTAATGTCAGTGAAGATGTCAAAGGGATACTGAATGAAACAAAAACAATTCTGGGGCACTCTATAGTCTAAATAGAACTAGGTTCAGTAAGAATGAATGTGAACAAGGTGGCATCCGAACGGTTCAAGCAATCCGAATGTTTTTTTAAATCTTTCAAGTAGCGCATGACTAATGTTTTACTTAAAGATACATGATCTCTTGCTCAACAGAACAATGCATCACAGGACATTGAAGTGCATTTTCGGGATAGTCCCAAGTGTTTGAAGCAACGAGAAAACAATAAATGTGGGAATGACCCAATCCAGGAACTACGTTATATGTGGGATGAATACTGGTCACAGATTGCAAAGAATTAATAACTGTGAAAATGTGTAGACTGTGAATATTTTACAAGATTCACATCTGTTTTTTATGGTGTTAATTTATATTTTATACGAGCATTTAAAAATGTACATGTTTGTAATCAAGTCACTCAAAAAGAATAATAAATAGCATTACCGTTAAATGCTTTCATGAAATGCTTTGCAGTTTGCAGTTAATTGTGTTATTAATTTGTGGAAATCTTGTTTGTGCCAGACAATGACGAAATCCATGCAGTGCATAAACCATTATTTCCATATATTTATATCAGTTTTTCCACAATGAAGACAAAAGGATCAACCAATCTATGTGCTAGTCATTCCGATCCATAGAGCAATACGGAACAGACTGCTATGCATGGATAGCCTACCTGGATACTTGCTTCCAACAGTGGAGGATGGGTATATAGTTCTCCATGGTTGATCTGGAGTCATAGAATGGAGTTATGGAATGGTCATAGTTATGGAATGGAGGTCATCTCAGTGCTCATGTTCAGTGGAGACAACTGCTGCAGCATCCCTGACAGATGGCCGTTCGGCCTCTTCTTGAGCAAATCGAACAAGGGAGAGTCGAAACAACACTACAAATCGAACAACACTACAGCATGAAGCAAACTGTTCCAGTACCAGACAGCTTACAGTTAGGAAATTGTTCCTCATGACAAAATGAGAATTCTACTTTCTGCCCTCAAAATCTCCCCTCTGTAGTTAGAAGATACATCGGCAGAGCTTTATTTGAATTAAAAAATGCAGCTGTAACTAAACAAGTTCAAAAGATGGCAGCAATGCATGCATCTTTCAGAGAATAGCTATTTGATTTGTTTCTGTCAGTGGATGGCCAGTGGCTTGCCACCTCATACCCACGTTGTTAAGGATGGAGTGCTCATCCCCGTTTTGAAGCCAAAGAGCCAGCGCTGTCCGAAGACGCTTCCGTGGCCATGTCGGCATGACAACACAGAACGCTGTTTACCTTCCCGCAAGCGGTACCTATTTATCTACTGGCATGCTTCTAACTGCTAGGTTGACAGGAGCTGGAATGAGCGATGAGAGCTCACCTTGTCCTGCGGATTCGAACTGCCAACCTTTTGATTGACAGCTCATGGTTCAATGGTTTAACCCATTGCGCCACATCCTTAAGTAGACCTACCTTAAATTTAAATGTAAAGTCATCTTCAACGAATGTTTCTCTAATCTCACCATTTTCAATATAATTGAAGTCCTCCCTTTAAGCTCTTCCAGGCTTAAGTTCCTGATCAATATCAGTGGAATGCCCTCAAAGCATCCCTTGGGATTCCAAGTCAAAGAAAGTTTTCATCACTTTCTTTGTCCCAGGATAAGTGCCACTTTCCTCAGGACCAAAAGACTGCCATTTTCGGGGAAAGTAAACCGCATAAACCTTTCAGCCTGTGTTGGTTTTGCAGTTCCACAACGTGAGTCATTACCAAATAGCTTTTCTCAACATGGAAAGTCTGACTCTGAAAAGCGTAAGTTGCCTAAATATTGTGTGATTGGAAAAATATTTATTCCCTTTAGTTCAGCCAGATAGCTATGCAAACTAAATGCTTAAGGCAGATGGCAGTTTTACCTCTGATTAGCAGAGATGTTGGGGACAAACATGGAAATAGCTAACCTACCAAGGGTCCTATGGTAGTTGTGAACTTCTCACAGACATCTGGTTGACTATTGTTGGACAAAATGCTTGATGGGATTGACTTTGGTCTGATTCAACAAGGCAATTCTAATGCTCTTTCCAATTTTGTGTCATATGCGAATCTGAAAATTATACCATTTAAAAATTATACCATATTATGCCAAATTTGAAAATAATTTGTATAATGTAAAAAATATACCATTATACCAAAATTATATCCAGAGTGATAAGACGTGTTCATGTATTGTAGCAAATGCTACAAAACATCTTATGGCATCTTAAAAACCACATTTACTGCACAATATGCATGTCTAATCAGAAGTAAGCCCCATCAAATTCAGTGAGACTTACTCCCAGGAAAGTGTGTATAGAATTGCAGCCTGACAGTGCAATCCTATGCAGGTCTACTCAGAAGCAAGCCCGATTAAGTTCTGTGACCTGCTCCCAGGTAAATGTCTATAGAATTGTAGCCATTGTAGCATATGCTTTAATAGACTACTACCGTAAACTTTTGTGGACTAAAGTAATCCACAAAAATTTCTGCTACGACAAACTTGTTTGTTTTGAAGGTGCCACAAGGTTTCCCCCCCCCCCCATCCATGTTCTTGATAGAGGGCTGTCAGTTTTGTTTTGCTGTAGGGCTCCTGTGTCTTTGTGATAAAAGTTGTGTGATAAAAATTCAGCAAGAGAAATTTCCCCTCCCTCCACGACTAAGAGTGCATCTGTGTGTAAAAAGCTGAAGCTTCTCTATTACACATCCGTTAAGAGTACAGAAACCTGTCAGGAAAAAAAGGTGGCTAACTGGTCATTTTCCAGGACCATGGACTCTTCTTAGAATATTATCTACATCACAGAGATGAGGTCCCTAGAGAAGATGTTGGGTGGGGCAGGAATTGGCAAATAAGAGATCTCAGCAACTTTTCCAAACTACTATATATAATTGGGGGAGGGGGGGAAGCAATATCTACAATAGGTTAAATTTCTCAGAAATGTGGCTGGATAAGGTTCATAAGACTATTTTGAGGAGAAATGGGAAAAACCCACTTTCCCCCAAGAATTTAGGGGTGCTGAAACTGCACTTGTTGTTTGCCAAGCTGTTTTTTTAGTTCAAAGGTCAAAATCCCCCCAAAACAAAATGGCCACTAACCAAAAATGCCAATAGTCATTTATTTTAAATGGAGGATAACTCCAGTGTTTGCATCTACTATGTTTTCTGACACCCACTATCACAACATGCCAGAAAAAGGATACATTTTTTTTGTGAGCAAGACTTTTTGGAACACAATTGTTTTGACATGCATTTGAATTGAAAAACCTATGATTTTATTAGAATTTATTTTTTTTGCTTGTGGACTATATTAGTACAGTACACTAGTCCCCTTCACCAGATGAGATGCATGATGACGTGTAAGCCTCCGTCTTTAGCCGCTGTATACGCATATGCATGCTTAAAAAAATGAAGCCGGGGGACGATCCCTCCCAGGGTATATAGACGAAGTAGTCGTTCTTTATTTTGTTAAATTCCAACAGCACGTGAGCACAACAAAACAGAAACACAGACGACCGTGGTTAAAGGGTGGCGGAAGGAAGCTTCCTGAACTTTTTCCAGGGCAAGCGGAACCCAGAACCCTCGAGCTCAGGAGTGCAGCACGGCGCACTTTTACACTTGCGCTGGTGTAGGGTGATCGTAGACACAAGCGGAGCCGGAAGTGGAAGAGGGTAATTTCCGGTCAGCGCTCAGTCTCTCGTGCTTGCTCCATCATCACGAGCTTTGTTGGAGAACGCGGTTAGTAGCCGCGTGTCGGTCGAGGATGTCGTCGGCAGGTGGGGACCCCCCGGGAGGCTCCGCTGGGGGCAGCGCTCTCTTCTCTGGCTTCCGCGCGCTCGGCCTCTACTCCAATCATTTGGCGCACGTGCTGCGCTATCACCGCCGCCACCGAGAGTTCTATGTGGTCACCTCTGTGGGGAGGAGCTTCCATACTTACAACGTGAGTCCTCCTCCACCTCCGCGCGGCTCTCTTGCCTGGACTCGAGGTTCCTCTCGAGGCGTTTCTGCTCTGTGAATACCTGGGGAGGACATGAGTTGGCGATTTCTATTAGGAGAGCTCGAATGAGGCCGAGCCGAAGCTGACTGTCTCGTAGCCATTTCTGGTGTGGAGGAGCCTGTCGGGGAAGGCAAATGTGCACCTGCATGCAGTGATTGCTCAGTTCCTTACCCTTCCAGCGTTTTCGTATCTTGAGTTCTGGTACATTTAAAAGTTGGTCGTGATGAAGCTTGAAACGAAGCCAGAACAAACGTTGGTTATACATTGATAGATCTTATGAAACGTTTGATTATTTCAGTGGTTCCCAACCTTTAGGAGACCATGGACCACTGAGGTGAAAATTAGGATTGTTGTGGACCACGTCCCACCCACCACTACTCCCCTGCACACAAAAAATACAATTAAATTTGTAATAGAGAAGATTTATCAGGTCTAGTACATACATTTATAGAAAATTACCTATTCATTATTTTTTATTATGATTTTTAAAAAAGCAAAAAAATAAAACTTAATATGATAGGTATCTTAATGTGATGTTTGCGCTCGCATTTGCTTCACTGGCTGCAAAATTCTCCGGTTAATACTGCTGCTCAAAGTGGGGCCTGGCACTTACAAAATGACCAAATGCTGCTCTTTTTTTCTGTGTGAGAGACCTTGCGGACCACTTTCAGTGATCTTGCAGACCACTGGGTTATTGTGTGGAAATTGACCCGCTGAAGATTTGTTCCTTGGTGGTTTTGCACTTGAAAATACATTCAGACAGTCGGAGAAAGCAGTTGTTCATCCCTAGGGTATCTCAGCTAGACCTATCCGTGTCCATTTCTGAACACGTGTAACACCTTACCATGAGAATTCCCTTCCAGTGTTGCTTGAACCAGGTTGAAAAGACTGAAATCATGGTTTGGGAGGAGAAGGAAGTAACTTTGTCAACTGTATTAGAAAACCAAACCAGGGATGAAAATAGCCATGTGCAATTGGACTTGGAAAACCATCAAAACCACTTGATAATTGTAAAGTTTGTTGTTACTCTAAGGCAGTGCTTTCCAAATGTTTTTGACTGCAAACGTAGTTTTTCTACATGTTGGTACATGTTTATAATAATAAAAAAAATGCTCCAGAGAGCTTTGGGATGATGATGATCATCATCATCATCGCCAAATTCCGAAGCCCTGAGAGGGAATTTCAAGAGAGGCTTCAATTCCAGCTGCATGGCCACACAGATTTAGACAGAAGTGTGGGTCTGGCTCTCCTGTAGCCTGGTTTGCAGCCCCTCCAGCTCCTATCCAGTTGTGCCCCACACCCACCAGTACTTGAGGCATGTGTGTTGCAGGTCAGCCATTTGCAACTTATCATTTTGCTTTCAGCCAAAAAATGTTTGTACAGTGTAAGAAAAATAAATTCAAATTTTTGGAAGGCAGTGTTGAACACATTAGACCAAGGCCTGAATAAAGTGAAAATCTTCAGTGCCAGAATAAAATTTGTAGAGATTTCAGTGACCAGGCACTTTAGATTTTTTCTGGCTCTGAATATCCCTTATGCTTTCCAGTGCTAAGGTTCAGACTTTTGACATGTTTGCACCCATGCATTCTAAAAGCAATGCAAAAGGTCGACCTCAGGAGCTGTGTGAACACATTTCTTTGTTCTGAGGACTGCTCAGATTTCTTTGTTCTGAGGACTGAGGACTGCTTTCATTTCTTTGTTCTGAGGACTGCTTTCATAACATCTATATTAATTATTTGGAGTCTTGCTGGTACCTGAAGAGATGGAAAAATTGAGTGTTTGAATTTATATATGCAAGATAAAAACACAAACTACTACTGTAGTTTTGGAATAACTCGCGGTACACCTGTATTACAATACAATACACCTTGCTGTAACTTGGAAAGGGAATAGAGCTGGAATGGTACAGAAAGGAAGGCCAGCAGGGTCGGAATCATCATTGCCGCCGTCACCACCACCTGATGTGCTTTTAAAGGTGAACTGCATCTCTCACAGAGAGCCACCAACTGCCTCTGTGGTGGGGAGGAGGATGGGAAGAAGGAACTGTGTGTTAAACCAAATGTGAACCACCTTGAGAGCCTGTTAGGAGGTAGGAAGGAAGCATACAAATGCCCCTTCATTTATGTATCTAGGCTACTAAAGTGGTCAAGAGTGTAAAGCTCCTTCCCTATGATGGACGACTAAAGCTTTGGGGACTTCTTAGTTTAGAAAAGGCAAAGGAGAAAAGGCAATATGATAAGAGATCTATAAAACTATGACTAGTATGGAGAGTGAAATTTTCTTCCTCTTTGATTATACTAGAACAGGTTACCTGCTGAAATAGATTGGCAGTAGATTTAGAATAGGTAGTACCTATTGAATTCACTATTCTGAGACCCAATGTCCTGTAGCTTCGTTGACTTTAAAAAAAGGATTAAACAAACTCCTGTAGGATGGGTATATCAATGACATTAGCTATTGTAACTAAAAGGAGGCAGCATGCTTCTGAATATCAGATGCTGAGGACAAATGGGGAGGTTTATTATTTTCATGCTGTCCTTATGATCTTCTCAGAAGCTCACCACTGTTGAAAACAGAATGCTGGATTTAGTAGAGTGTTGGTCTTATCCAATAGGGGCATTCATCATAAACCCTAATGAAATTTATGATTTGGCAGAGCTGTATTACTGTATGAAGAGGAAGGTGGAGGAGAAGTGAGAGTGAGTGACTATAGTCATGAGGGAAAGTGATTTACTTTAGGATTAAATAAATGTGTATTGTATATCGCCATGCTAATCTTCAGTCTTTCTCAAATAAATGGGATTTAAACTACTGCATATGATTAAAATGTTTTCATGTCATAACACATGAAAACCAAGTATGAAGTAATCTGGGAAGTCTTTTCCATCATGTATTTAGTTCCATTTGATATCAGTGGGCATTTTGCCATTGGCTTAGACAAAAGGTGACGTATACTGTATAATTGCGTGAGAGACATTACTTTAGTGATAGACATTACTTTAGACATTACTTTAATGTTAATGTCTACTTTAGATAGACATTAATGAGTAATAACCAGCGTTCTCATTAGTTGTACTAAAACATTCAAAGCTTGCCTAATGATTGGGGTCTATAATACCACAATTCTATAGAACTATACTTTGGTAGTCTTTTAGGAGATATAGTTCATAAATAATATTGACAATTTCTTTTTTGTAATAGAAAGTTGAATGGTTTTAACCCATTCACTCGCATGACTTCAGATCAGAGCTTTGATTTTACTATTAAGCAGTTGGCAGAAACAATGCTGTATACTAACTATTCTACACAAAGGAAAACTGTGCTTGGTTCTAGGACTTTAAATGCTCATACAAAAGCGTTCCACCGCTATATAACCAACCCAGACAAAACTGGGGACTCACTCTTGCAATCACTTTTGGCATGGTACCTGCAGTGCATGCTTGTAGTTGGAAGGCCACAGCAAGTACTATACTGGGAGTAGATGTGAGAATTATCTCTGTCTGATAAATGTATTAATTTTAAAGCAAATTATATAATTTTCTGACATTGTTTGATAATAAGCAGTGCCCTGTGAACCTTATGTCTCAAGCTATACCCAAATCACATCTACCACTTAGTGAGACTGATCAACATGAGTCTGACAACTCCTGCCTTGACTTAAGTATTTTGTGAAATTCAGATCTTTTAGTGTGATCTCACCAGGTTCACGCTCCACACACCCCTTTTTGCTTCATACCATTCAGCCTGATGAAGGTTTCTTAGAACTCGAAAGCTTGCAACTCCAGATTTTGTGTCATTTTGATTGGTTCTAATAAAGCTATTACTAGAATGTGACTTTTGAATATTTTTCTTATGAACCGACATGGCTACCTACAAATTTTCTAGGATTTTATGTTTTCTAGAATTTTCTAAAATTTTCTAAAATTCTAGAAAAATTTAGGGCCAAATTATACTTTATATGCATAATATCCCTAATCCTAATGTTTATTTTTAAAAGCAGATGCAATGTAGGATAACTCTGAATTTGATTTGATTGTGGCACTATGGGTGGAGGTATTTTAACACCCCCCATCTTATGTCCTTGGTTTAAATTTTTCCCTGCCCCACATCCTAGCCGCTATATGCTCTGCTGGGGAAAAAAACATAAGAAGAGCCCTGCTGGATCAGGCCAAAGTCCCATCTAGTCCAGCTTCTTGTATCTCACAGTGGCCCACCAGATGCCTCAGGGGGCACACAGACAGCAAGATACATGTATCCTGTCACCACTTTCTTGCATCCGGCATTGAGCTGGCCTACTACTAAAACCAGGAGGTTGCATATACCGGTACCTGTCATGGCTTATCATATACAATCCTATACAAGTACATAATTTTTTTGGCAGCAGAAATAATAATCAACTGGGCAGTGAGGCGATGTGCAATTTAGATCAAGAAACTGTTGGGTGGATGGAGGGTTAAAGATCCCTTTCCGTAGCACTGCTGCACCAATCCAATTAAAAGCAAATGTAGTGGGTGCGGAAACAAAAATTAAAACGTCAAGATCACAAATCTGAATAGCATGTGCCTGGTCTCAGGGACACCTTACTATCTACTTAGAAAACAGTGTATAGTGAAAATGTTTTGAAATACAGTACACAATCTCTTATGTTCATTCATGATCTGTTTTGCAAAGAGAATGGGTTGAACCCAAAGTTATCTTTCCACTCCTGTAAGGAGGCTTGTGTGTATAGAAATGATAGTACAAGGTTCTTGCATACAGAAACCAGAATGGAATCCTGACTTGACTTTGTGCTTGCATAGCGTGTTACGCTTGATGTGTCACATGCAATTATTTGCACACATGAAAACTGCATACAAGGAAGGGCAAATAACCACTTTATTTCCACATACATAAAGGATACAACCCACTGTCTTTTCCGGTGTATGGTCTGTGTCCTGACAATGAAAGGCCAACATTAATTCAATGTTACAGTTCTGAAGGTACTTGTACAACTGTTCAACATTGTGCTCTGTGTAGTTCGTAGTAGAGTTGATTGCCTATTGATGTAATTTGAATTTTAGGTCTTTGAGGCAAGTCAAAGTTAGGAATAGAAGCTGAACGAGTTGGTAAAATAACTTTTAGCCCTGTGTTGGAAATTCTCTGCCACTGATAGTGTAAGCTGCAACCAAACGGCACTTGATTGCTCATCTGATAACACACCACTAATTGTGTAAACTGTCTCCTTAAAATTATTTCATTTGATGGGGTGATTTGTAGTGATTCATCATCTCTTGATGCCTCATTCAGAAATGCAAGTTGATGTTTGGCACTGCAGTTAATGAGTAATGAACATAGTTTTGTGAACCAGTTGAAAGATGTCGTAAGCAGAATTTCTGCTATTGGCAAGAGGGCTGGATTCCAAGGTCTCTTTCAGATTCTGTAAAAATAATTATGGAGAGTTGTTCTTGATGTTTTCCATCTTTTCTAAAATAAGAATAAAAGTAAGGTCCTAGAACAGGCACCCTATATACAGTATTCCTGTATGCCTAAAAGTGACTCTGACAACCTGGGTCAACTTATACACATGTCAATACATAAATGCGGTGAGTGACAACTCAGTGAAAATGCAGAGTAAGGCCCTATACCGCTGGTGAAGCAAGGCAGGCTGCAGCACAGGCTCAACCCCCCCCCCCCCGCAACTCTGCGGCTAAAGGAGCCGCTTCGTCCTATTTGTCTGAGGAAGACCCTCATGGGTTGCCGGGGGGGGCTACAAAAGGGGGCCTTTCCTCCACTGGAATGTGCTTCGCATGCCGAGCAGTAGGAGGTGGGCTAGCCTCGTACAACTCACCTTCTTCTGCCCATTCTTGGGAGCTCTTTGAGAAACAGCTTTCCTGCAGGCAACAAGCAAAGCAGATGAAGTGGGGGGGGGGGCCCTGGATTAGCCTCGTATACTGGTAACTGATCTTCTCTTTCCCATTCCTGGGTGCACTTTGCAAAACTGCTTTCCTGATTAAGAGCAGTTTCACCATTTATTTGGAGATTCTGATAAATATTTTTATTTATTTATTTATTTATTTATTTATTTATTTATTTTATCAAATTTATACCCCGCCTTTCTCCCAGCAAGGGCACTCCAGGTGGCTTACAATAAAAAACATTAAAATACATATATACATTAAAATAATTAAAAACAAATAATTAAAACAATTAAAACAAATAACCCCAGTGAGTCACCTGTATTTACATTTGTTAAAAGCCATTTGTTAAAAGCCACCTCATCCTTGAGATGACTTGTACATGAGTATATGCGGCAGTTGATTATATTATATATTTTTGCTTCATTTGAGACTACACACAGAACTGAACAGGAGGTTCCTGTATTATAAATGCTAACATTTTGAAGAGAGTTGCCTGATATTTTTACAAAGCTTGCCACTGTCCACTAAAATCTGATCTTTCAATTGCAGGTGAAGAAACTCGGCATAGTTGCTGTTAGTAAGTATGCTCATACATTAATGGGAATAGCTTGATTAATGGGAATAGCTTTGCTTGATTTTTATTTGTACAAATTGTAAGTTGCATTAAATACTTTTCGTGTATAAAAAGCCTCTTACAAAATGCTATGGCTAATTGTTTAAATTAAAAACTTTACGTCAGAGATGAACATTTCACTTTGCCACATAAAGAATAAATATTACCATGGAAGTAGTCATCCCGCATCTTATGCAAGCGTTACATTCCAGAGTCAGTGCATAAAGCTAAAATAATGTATACTCAAAAATTACCTTGGAAATCCCTTACATCTGAAAATATGTACAGTAGGACCCCTGTATCCGTGGATTCACTTATCCGTGGTTCCCTGCACCCATGACCTTTGTTACGTTTATAGTGCTGGCGCCAGGCAAGTGCATTTTCCTTTACCAAAATGCTATAAGCCAGCATGCTTATATATTTCCAGCATACTCTATATCAGCCACGTACAGTTCATCATTACAGTAGCAATGTTGAAAAATTATAGGTACCTCAATTGGCATGGCTTCTTATGTGCACCTGAGAACTGCCAAACTTGCATTTTTTCCCCATCTCCTAGGTAATGCTTTGCCACAAGATATTACATGTCTGGCAGCTGACCGAATGTTGGTGTTTGCATCATGTGGCAGTCTTCTCTACGCCTTTGCTCGCAACAAAGAGGTCTGTGCCATTTGTTATGCAATATATAAAGTGTACCATCCTAAAAACATTTAATCAGTTATATTCAAGATATGGGCATGTTTATCTGTGTTCATAACACAGAACATTTGCTGCAATGACTAAAATAATTGTAGTGATAAACATTTAGATAGCCTTCTGAGTGTTCAAATTGCTTCACATGTATTATCTACCAGTCTAACCTACCAGTCTAACCTGAACCTTGTAACTATTTCTGAAATGATTGGAGGTATAGGTTTTCCTCCAAGTGACTTGAAAATGAGTTTTTAGGAGTGTAATCCAGCTGTTTAGTCCAGTGGTTCTGGGGAGTACAGAACACCTGACAAAAGAGATGCAAAGTTTTAGGGAGAGATAATGGAATCCTGAGGCTGGTGGAGCCTTTCTCCCTACTAGCCAAGACGCATGGATGGGTTGAATGCAGAAAATTGGCAGAAAATCCTTTTTATTCACATTGGTGTGGACGATATGCTCGCCCTATCATCTCAGCCTGCTTGGGGAAGAGCTAAAAGTCACATTTATTAGGACCAACCAAAATGACAGAGAATTGTGAACAGCAAGTTTTTGAGTTCTCCAGAGCTCTTCATTATGTTGAATGGCAAAGCAGAAAGAAATAAGGGTAGGGCAGGAAAGCTGGACATGGCAGCAGAACTTTAATCTTCAGTTCATGATTCTTAGAATGGAGTATAGAACAGTGGTGTAGGAATACGGGGTCCGCACACGGGGGGAGTAGCAAAGAGGGGCCTTTTTTGACGCTGCAGGGGGGAGTCGCCCGCCCGGGCCCCTAGTAGCCTTTTTCCAGCTGAAAAATGCCGGGGGTGGGTTGTTTTTCCACTGGAAAAGCCATGGGGGCAGGGCTTGTGATGTCATGAGCTAGGGGTGGGGCTTGTGATGTCATGGGGGTGTCACATGGGTGCCCCCCCGGAGAGGCTAGCTACACCACTGGTATAGAAGGAATCATGCAGACTCAAGTTGATTATTCTCACTAGGTGTGGGTTTTAGATCCTTCACCAAAACCTGAAGAAGTGTGAAGGATCCCCCTGACATCACGCTGAGTCTCTCAGAGAGCTGGAAAACAGTGCGATATCTGGCTGCTTTCGGAGCCTTTGGGAGATCCTCTCATCACAGCTCAGAGCTGAGGAGAAAGTCAGGACTTGCCTCCACAGCTATATTAAGCCTCACAAGTGTTAGAAGAGCTTCTGAAGCCCAGCGTGATGTCACAATCAAGATCTGGTAGGTTCAGTGGTGAGCATGTATTTTGATTGGCAAACAAGGACATCCAAAATCTGTAGACTGCCGAATTTACGTTTGATTTTCATTTTGAATTTTCTAGAAGGTAGAAATTGAAATGTGTACAATTTGAATGTTTTATATTTTTATTTATGTAAAGAGTTTATACCCCACCTTTCCCTTGCCAAAGCAAATGCCCAAGGTGGCTTACAAAACATTCACAAAATACAATACAACAATAAACCACAAAAATCTCAGACCAGTGTTGGTCTCCATGGGAGCTGGTGTTATAGGCTCCCTCTTGCCTGGGCACGTTGTTTTCCTCCTCTCAGAGCACGCAGATCTCAAGCCAACCCGGAGGGGTGGCACCAACAGTCCTCTCTGACCTGAGGTCCCATTATAATATAACGTAGATAAAATAGGTCCGGTTATACACCTTGTACCCAGTCCTGTCTGTAATTGACACAATAATTACAACCCAAATAAATGTTATATTCCTAATGAAATAATAACTGTGTTTTGAATCACAGGTGGTTCATACTTACAAGGGTCACAAGACAGATATTCATCTTGTGCTGCCATTTGGAGATCATGTGATCTCTGTGGATGGTGATAATGTCCTTATTATTTGGGATGTACAGTCAGAAGGTGAGATTTAACACTTCTAAATGTAGTAATTGTTGGAAGTAAAAATTACTTGTGGCAGATGTGGAGCTAATACTGTTGTTTGTTCTGCAGAAGAATACTTGCAGCTGAATTTTGATAAGGCGGTATTTACAGTTTCTGCAGTTATGCATCCAAGTACTTATTTGAATAAAATTCTTCTTGGTAGCGAACAAGGAAATCTACAGTTGTGGAATATAAAATCCAAGTAAGAACTTTTCTTAATCACAAATTGATTGACCAGGCTATCGATTATTACTTTTAGATTTAAAGTTTGGAATTCAGTGCATGCAGAATGCTTATGGGTTTAGAATAAGTTAATGAGCATTGGATGACTCTGGTGATGGTGTTTTTGGGAACATAAATTATAAATTTGTGTTCACAAGCAAAACTGTTCTATTAAATGTCTCCAAAATGTGTCTTATAAGATTCTGCTGTATTTTCAGTTGGCTTATTGGTTATGTACTCGCTGTTTGTCTGAAGTTCTTTTAAAGATTGACAGACCTACAACGCAATCCTCTCTAACGAAAGAGTGGCGGAGCGTGTGCTCTGCCGCTCTAAGCTGTTGCTTGCCCCTTAGTTTACCTTTACAGGGCTCTGGCACGGTGAAAACCTGGAAGTAAGTACCGGTGATACATGGTGCGGTGGCCGCCCAGGAGCTGGTATGCCGTGCCACTGAGGTTGAGAACCCCTGATGCAAAGCATCTAGGCATCTCCCTTCCCCAGATCTTTCAAATAGTTTGTGCATCTGGACTGAACAGGCTGTTTAACTGACTTGCTGAACTAACTGACACTTGAACTGACTGTTGTGAGGTGAAGGTGCCTAGCTGGTGCAGCAGAAGATTGCCCTCTCATCCCACTTTTACTTTTTGGAGGAAAGCATCCTGAAATGGATATCTCCTCCCTTCCTCTTGCAGACCCAGAGCTTCTGCAAAGTGTTTGCTTTTCCTCTGGGAGAGGTTTTGCTGGTTTATATTCTGCCTTTGTCAAGTGACCAGAACTATGTTGCAACTCCTCAAAAGTCAGAAACTTTCAGCATTGAATTTTTTCCTCTTCATTCTTACATTGATTAGCATAGATAGACTGAGAGATGACAGATATATCATTTTTTTTCAACTGTAAGATGTTATCAGGGTGTAGGGATTGAGAACAGATGGCTGGGGCTGATTCCTCCTCCCTCCCCATCTCCTGGAGAGCCATTGCTCATAGATCCGTTACCCATGGCATTGTCTCTGGGAAAGACAATTGATGGCCTCTGGTGCCCGCACCTAATCTTAAAATGGTGATTGTCAGCAGGAAGGCTTAACCTTAGCTGATGCAATATCTAGTTGGCAGGGTTGTGGAGATGATACAGAAAACTTCCGACTCTGCCCCCACCCAAAATTACTTCGACTTCACAGCCCTGAGCAGGCTGTGGAGTTGGAGACTGAGTTGGAAGCCATTTTGGGGGGTGTCGGTGGTTGACTCCACAGCCTTGCTCTCTTGGGTTATCATCTGGTCAGCAGTGGTATGCCAACTATTATAACTAGCAGGGCTGTGGAGTCAGTACACAAAACCTCTGACTGTGCCTTTGAGTCCACCCAAAATTGCTTCTGACTCCAGAGCCCTGCTAGTCCATGCCCAAATGTTTAAGAATTTTTCCTGCAAAAATGACGTTTGCTAAACATACTTTTGTGTCACTTGTTTCCATGAAGTTCAACTTTGCCAAACTGTTTTTGTTTTCTACAGCAAACTTTTATATACATTTCCAGGGTGGGGTGCAGGAGTGACAGTCCTTCAACAGGCAAGTGTGATTCACAGGTTTATAAAAGGTTGAAATAAGGCAGCAGCTATGTCTTGTTTCTTAATACAGTGGGACCATTCTATTCTGCGGATCCAGGATCCGTGGATTTGACTTACCACGGGTCCCAGATTCGCAGGTTCCACCTTCAGAACATTGTAAAAAGTAGGGAAAAAATCCCATAATTACCATTTGTACCTTTGTGCAGTCAAACCGCACTGTTTACAAGCCTCCACAGGGCTTCTACAAGCTGAATGACCCACTTCCGGGTTACGCGAAGACTCCTCTCTCCTCCCAACCTTGCCCCAGAATGCATTCTGGGGTGAGCCTGGGAGAAGATAGGAGCCTTCACATGATCCGGAAGTGGGTCGTTCAGCTTGCAGAAGCCCTGTGGAGTTTGTTTGACTGCACAAAGATACAAATGGTGATTTGGGGGGGGGGTTCCCTACTTTTTACAGCATTCTGAAGTTGGACCCCGGTATCCCTGGGTTCTCGGTATCCGTGGGGAGATCCGGAACGGAACCCCCGCGGATACCAAGGTCTCACTGTATTCTTTTAGAGTGCTTTCTGAATGTTCTTGAGCAGATTTGATAGATACAACCCATGCCATTAAGCCTTCCCTTAATCTCCAGTCCAGAATTACAACATTTTCTATCCTTTCATATTTGTGGAATTCTGAATGATTGGTATTTTGTCCTGTTCAAAGTTAGGAAGGTTTTATTTCTTTAAACTCTTAATTCATTTTGGTGTGGTTTGCTCCAATAAAGACAGCCAATTTGCATGTTGATAGTTTTAGAAGTTTCCTTATCATTAGTTGCGTTATTAGTAAAGGGTTTTAAATCTCTCTTGAATTTTGCTTTAAATAAAATTGAGCATTTTCTAGAGATTGCTACTGTTGTACACTGAAGAGGAATTACCATAGTTTGGACAGGCATAAATTCTGACTGAATTGCTGATTCTTAACTAGATAATATACACTCTTTATCTGTAACTCCTTCCTGTGCGCTAAGAGAAACTATATTACCATGGTAATTAATGTTATGAATTTATACCCCACCGTTCCAGTTAAACACTGCACAAGGTGACTGTCAATAAAATCAA
The DNA here is from genome assembly GCA_026170595.1 of Plestiodon gilberti rubricaudatus. NCBI lineage: Eukaryota > Metazoa > Chordata > Lepidosauria > Squamata > Scincidae > Plestiodon > Plestiodon gilberti. Next base: position 49,569,769 of record JANXHW010000002.1, read on the forward strand.
ACATAATATTTAAAAATTAAAACATAATCGACAGGCAATAAAATAGCAGCAATAAAATGAGCAATAAAACAACAGTATTAAATAGATAAAACATTCCCCGCTAAATACTGGGAGCATTGGCAAGAGAACAGTTCAGTAATTATAAGACAGCAGTGAGGCAGCCCCCCACCCCCACCCCAGAAAGCTAGTTGAAATAGAAATGTTTTGAAGCCTCATCTGAACTGCTCTAGAGGGGTGGCTGATTGTAGATCCTCTTGAAGCATGTTCCAGGGATGCAGTGCCACAGCAGAGAACGCCCGGTTTCTCACTGCCATCCCTTTTACCTTGGAGCAATGGAACTCTTAACAGGACTCTCTTGTTCAGATGACCAGAGAAAGGCGGTATATAAATACTGGTGGTGGTGGTGGTGGTGTTCAAATCAGCGGGTACATTGCACCCGTTTTTCTGAGCAAAAAGTGTACTTCTGTGTGTGCTTCTACAGAGCTTAATTATTTTGGTAGGGTGTGTCCATTAAAACGTTTCTAGTGAGATCCGATCCTATGTTCTTGATGAAACACATACATTCTACTTCAAAAACTTAAAGTAATGTTTTTATTTAAAAGTCCGTAACTTGATTTGCAGGCGCCAGCATTGGATGTTGTTGCGGTAGGACTTGTGTCTGGTCATATCATAGTGCACAATATTAAGTTTGATGAAATGCTGATGAAATTTCAACAAGATTGGGGTCCCATAACATCAGTATCATTTCGTACAGGTATTTATTTATTTTAAAAAATTATACCCCGCCTTTTCCTATGCCGAAGGCAAATGCCCAAGGCGGCTTCATCATTGACTTGTAATTTAATAATAGATAGAAAATGTTGAAGAAAGAAAACATTCTCAGTTATATTCCAAACATAAGCTACAAATTGAAAGATTTAAATAGAAACTCCATTGTTGACTATTGCAGCTCCTGTATGCCAGGCTTGGACTAATGATGGTCTGCAACTTATTGGTCTAACATAACTGATACTGTGGCTCTTTTTTTCTTTCTTGGAGGAGTTACTTAACGTTCAATCTCTGGATAAGTTTTTTTTAATCTGTTGTAGTGTGTGTTGGTCTCCCCCCCCCCCCCCCCCAGTATAAATATCTGCGCTGTTTATGTCAACTCTTTCATCTGATGTTATAGCTTCAGAGATGGAATTGTAAATTTTTTGGGTTTTTTATGTGCTTAGATGGACATGCAGTTATGGCTGCTGGAAGTCCTATTGGACATATTGGCTTGTGGGATCTAGAAGACAAGAAACTTCTGGGCCAGATGAGAGATGCACATTCCACAGCAATTTCTGGCATATCATTTGTCCAAGGAGAGCCACTTCTCATTACTAATGGTTCTGATAACGCTATAAGGGTAAGGTGTGTGCGTGTGCTTGTTTGTTTTTTCCAAACTCATTTGTCCCACTGATCTTCCTAAGATCAATCATGCATAATGCACCTAGGGATGCAGTGTACATTCATGACCTTATTTTCAAGAATAAAGATCTTGCATTCACAGGTGTTCAAAAGTCTCCCAGGTATAGCAACAGGTATTTGAACAATTATGGTAGATCTGCAAGATGTATGGTTTCTGGTAGGATTTAAAAACATTTTTATTTTGGAATTAAAGACAAACATCCTGCTGGGAAACTCTGTCGTATAATGCATTTTTATTATTATGAACTAGATGTTAAACTAGATTTTTATTTTGCTTAGCTTTCGAGGAGAGCGGAACCTCCTAGGGATAGCTTTTTAATTTAACACCTATAGGTGTTACACTGCTTGGTCCTTTGAATGGGAGCCCATGTCGACTACTAGCAATCAGCTTTGAATGGGTGTTGGGAGTGCAATTAAGTTGCTTCTCTCACCCTCACTCTAGAAGAGTCTTTTGCAATTTATTTTTTTACAAAAAGGATATGCTCACACATACTTCTGTGTTTAAAAATATTCAATAAAAAATCTTCATGTTTAATGATTGGAGAACAATGTAGACTAGTTCTAGCATCCAAACAACAAATTAGACAATATTGTTGTTGCAAAAATTGCATGTGTACTTTATAAATCCTCTGAAACACGTGATGTCATTTTTTTAACCTCTCTGGTTCTTTTGATATAAGTGATCACTCTCTCTTGCTTGACTTTATGTCTTAGGTCTCTGTGGTTCTGTCTTCTGATAGTATCCTTCCTACTTGTCTAATCATTTTTTCAATGTTTCCATGCATAGAAGTTATTTTTCTTTAGTCAGTGTTCACAAGACTTCCCTCTTGGCCTCTATTCTTCCTCTACACGATGACCTCATCAAATTCCATGGCTTTCAGTAGCACCTAAACACTGATGAAACTCAGCTTCACTTCTCTACCTCAGCACTCTTTCTCACCATCCAATCCCATATCCCCACTGCCTATCTGAGATTTCTGCTTGGTTACTTCAGTTTTGTCTCAAACTCATCTCAAATTCAATCAAGACAGAACTTCTCATGTTTCTTTTCAAGCCCTGCTCTCATGTTCTCACCTTATCCACTGTCAATATCACCAGCCATTCTGTTGAACATCTATGAACTGTTGACTTATCTTCTACTGTCTCCCATTCCTCATATTCAGACCATCACAAAATTGTGTTGCTTCTCCTTCTTCAATATTTCAAAAATATGATTGACCGTTCTTCTTTGCCGCCACCCCCCCCCCCCCAAGCAAGTACAGGTTGAGTATCCCTTATCCAGACTGTTTGAGACAAGAAGTTGTCTGGATTTTGGATTTGTCTGGATTTTGGAATATATGCATAAATATAATATCTTGGGGATGGGACCCAAGTCTAAACACGAAATTCATTTCTCTTATACACATAGCCTGAAGGTAACTTTATACAATATTTTAAATAATTTTGTGTCCCAGCATGCCTTGCGCTATGCCAGCCAGGTGCTGGAAACTGTTGTTTTTTAAAGTCATCGCTCCAAAAGTGTCTGGATTTTGGAATAGTCTGGATTTCGGATGTCCAGATAAGGGGTAATCAACCTGTTCATGCTCTTGTCATCTCTTGCCATAACTACTGCAGCCTTCTCCTCTCTGATCTTCCTTTGGCTCACTTTGGTATTGTCACTTCCACCCAGTACTCCAGTGCCAAAATAATTCACCTCTCTCATCGCACTGACTACATCCTGTCCTTAAATCTCTTCACTGGCTTCCTGTCTGATCTGTGATTAAGCACAAGCTCCTTGTCCATGCCTTCACAGCCCTCCATGACCTTGTCCTTCCTGATCGCTTCATTCTTGTATTCTGTTACACTCCTGCCCAGGACCTTCAGGTTTTCAGCTCCCCAACCCTCTGTTCTCTTAGGTCTCCTGCTGCCTCAAGCAACTCCACTCTTTCATGGCTCTTCCTAGTCTCGAAGCTGCTTTCCGGAACATGTACATGGCAGTTCCTATCTTAGGGTTGTATCCTAGTATGTGCAGAAAAAAGCTTGCGGAAGTGAACTCCCCCACAGTACTCCTCTGTATTCATCAGAAATGTGCTCTACGGTGTTGGGAGATCCTCCAGAGCCAGGAGTGCAAACAATTGCGAACTTAAGGGGCGATCAGTGAAATATGTCCCCCCCCCCCCACCTTGCAAAATGGAAGCGCCTTTCATCTGCAGAAGAACTTGGCATACAAGCCTTACAGCCCAATACTGTCCAGGGCCACCACAGCATATAAATACCTGTTCCAATACCTGACTGTTGTTAAGCTTAAATATGTATAACTTAAATAAGTGCATATTTTTCTCCTATTTACCTCTTGTTTTCATTTCCTTTCTCTGCCTCTGTCTCCTTGTGTTAGTTTCTAGCTTATAAGACTCTCAGGGCAGAATCCTGTTCTCTGATTCTTTTAAAGCAACATGTATATGGATGGATGGTGTTACTTAGATAATAAAAAATAAGGTTTTCTACAAAGCTAGCGGAGATGATAATATCCCAGCTGAGCTACTTAAAATCCTAAATGATGATGCTGTGAAAGTGCTGCACTCAATATGCCAACAAATTTGGAAAACTCAGCAGTGGCCAAAGGATTGGAAAAGGTCAGTTTACGTTCCAACTCCAAAGAAGGGCAATGCCAAAGAGTGTTCAAACTACCGCACAATTGCACTCATTTCACATGCTAGCAAGGTTATGCTCAAAATCCTACAAGCTAGGCTTCAGCAGTACGTGAACCGAGAAATACCGGAAGTACAAGCTGGGTTTCGAAGAGGCAGAGGAACTAGAGATCAAATTGCCAACATGCGCTGGATCATGGAGAAAGCACGAGAGTTCCAAAAAAACACCTACTTCTGCTTCATTGACTATGCAAAAGCCTTTGATTGTGTGGATGGGGGTACCAGAGCACCTTACCTGTCTCCTGAGAAACCTGTATGCGGGTCAAGAAGCAACAGTTCGAACCGGCCATGGAACAACTGATTGGTTCAAAATTGGGAAGGGAGTACGGCAAGGCTGTATATCATCACCCTGCTTATTTAACTTATATGCAGAGTACATTATGAGAAATGCAGGGCTGAATGAATCACAAGCCGGAATCAAGATTGCTGGGAGAAACATCAACAACCTCAGATATGCAGACGATACCACCCTAATGGCAGAAAGTGAAGAAGAACTACAGAGCCTCTTGATGAGAGTGAAAGAGAAGAGTGCAAAAGTTGGCTTGAAACTCAACATTAATAAAACTAAGATCATGGCATCTGGTCCCATCAATTCCTGGCAAATAGAAGGGGCAGAAATGGAAGCAGTAACAGATTTTACTTTTTTGGGTTCCAAGATCACTGCAGACGGAGACAGCAGCCATGAAATTAAAAGACGCTTACCCCTTGGAAGGAAAGCTATGGCAAATTTAGATAGCATAATAAAAAGCAGAGATATCACCATGCCAACAAGTTCGTATAGTCGGGGCGATGGTGTTCCCAGTAGCAATGTATGGTTGCGAGAGTTGGACCATAAGGAAGGCTGAGCGCCGAAGAATAGATGCTTTCGAACTGTGGTGCTGGAGAAGACTCTTGAGAGTCCCTTGGACTGCTAGGAGATCAAATCAGTCAATCCTAAATGAAATCAACCCTGACTGTTCCCTGGAAGGACAGGTACTAAGGCTGAAACTCAAATATTTTGGCCACCTAATGTGAAGAGAGGACTCTCTGGAGAAGACTCTGATGCTGGGAAAGATTGAAGGCAAAAGGAGAAGGGGAAGGCCAAGGATGAGATGGTTAGACAGCATCACCGATGCAACGAACATGAAAATGAGCGAACTCAGGAAGATAGTGGAGGACAGGAAGGCCTGGCGGGATATGGTTCATGGGATCACGAAGGGTCGGACAAGACTTAACGACTGAACAACAAACATCTTTAAATGCAGTAGATGTATTAAAATGAGCCTGTGCATGTCTGTGTACAAAGCTTACCTGTATTATATACAGTATTGTGTATTTTGTGTTGACTTGTATTTCAATCCCCTTCTCCAATGTCACTGTTCTTTCTACTTAAAAAAGCTAACGTTTATTTACTTTTTGAACAGATATGGATCTTTGATGGGCCTGGAGGAAGTGGTAGATTGCTAAGACACCGAATGGGACATAGTGCGCCTCCAACAAAAATCCGATACCATGGGCAAAATGGACAACAAATTCTTAGTGCAGGTAGGAATTTCCTAAGCTTCTTATTCTTTTGAAATATGTGGTGTGATCAGATGGTGTGATCTGGTGTGATCAGATGGTGTGATCTTGCATGGGAGGATACTATTAAGTGTGACTTTTAGCCATGCTAGTGATTAAACATTGGTCACAAAATTTGGCAGCTTTTCTTTTGTGAGCTCACCTCCTCCCTGTCCTGCTCCAAGATACAGGTTGGATCTTGTAGGTAGTTTTACCTTTTAAACTTTCACTTTTTAAACTTCTGTTGCAACATATCAGGAAGAGCAAACAAACCTTCAAATTAAAGGTGTAAAATCTTTTCAAAGTTGCCCTTATCCAAAATATCCTAACATTTTAGTCTTTGACATAGGGGTAACTTCAAACACTATTGACAATAGTCTATTGTTTCATCAACTAATTTTATGGTTGTATTGTAAATGTAATGTTCTGCACCACAGAAAGGCATATGAACATGCTTAGAATGTATGTTTATGTAGGTATTTATCTCTTAATATTTTCCCACAGGTCAAGATAGCACCTTGCAATCATTTTCCACAGTGCATGAAAGATTCAATAAAAGTTTGGGACGTGGTGAGTCTCGCTATACAGTGAATAATCAAATGTTCAGTGAAATGCTGAACTTTTAGGAATACTGTACAGTACTGCATTAGTGTTTTAGTGGCATTTTAATACACCTGAAATTATTTGTGATTTCACTGTGCGCGTGCTTATGTGCGCGTGCTTATGTGCGCGTGTGCGTGGGCGCAAGATGTGTTGTACATTTCTTGTGCAGTATTTGGTTATAGGCTTTTGAGAAACTTGTCAAATTCATTTGATTTGATATAGAAAAATAGCTCTTGAATACAAAATGACGGGTTTAAAAGCAATGACACAAGTAAAATTTTTAAGGTTTAAAAACAAACTCCGTATAAAACATTAAAAACAGTTCTTTAAAGTGCAACGTTTCAATCGTATTTTGACGATCCTCTTCAGGCAAACAAGCGCAGCACAGCTGCGGGTTGTTAAACGACAGCTGGAGATCGTTAAAGTGTAATTAGTTCCGGCTGGGCACTCAAAGGAAACCTGAGCCAGTGAAATAGCTGCATGTTCTGCTCTTCAGAGCCAATGGCTCAGAGGGAGACTCGCCTTCCACACCACCCCTGCAGTGAGGCTCTGGTCCTTCTACAGGAAGGTCTCTGACTTCCCTGGTGTTCAAGGATGCTTCTTCCTAGCCACACCCCACAGTTCTGTGTGCCTCTTTGTCTCTCAAGTCCTTTTGTCTTCTATGTTTCCTCTCTCCCCTTTCCACTTGCTTCACTCTCCACAGCTTCTCTCCTGCAGCCCCTCTGGGTTTCTTCTATGATCTGCTATCTCCAGCTGGCTTTTCTTTGCCTTTCTCTTCCCTCTTTGTCTCGTAGTTCCAGCTCCCGTTCTATTTTTGTGTGTTCTTCTGGCCACTGATCCCTGCTTGGCCACTCTGCCCATTCACGCCTCACTCCCACCGTTTCTCTTCTCTCCCATCTCTTTCTTGAGCCGCTTTACTGCTTCTCCCCACTCTTCACTATTTCTCTGAATTCTTTCTCCAAGTCCCACTTGTTTCTGCCACTTTTGGTCTTGCTAATCTCTGCTGAATTACTCTGGTCTCTCCTTCAGTCTCCACTCGAATTCTCCACACTCATTCCTCCCTCTCCTCTGCTTCTCAGCTCCCTCTCACCATCCTCCACTCTGTTGCCCCATATTCTCTCCTCTTTGCTTGGCTTCTCCGCTTGCACTTCTCCCAGTCTTTTTTTTGTCTTTCCATGTTTGCCCTTCCTCTCCCCTGATCTGCCTCCCTCTCCACTCTCTGTTCTGCCCTTCTTCCTTTATCTCTTCCTGGACTTCCCTTGGACTTCCACATCAAATCCCCATCTCCCATCAGCCACCTGTAGGCACACTCATCTCCCAAGCCACCTGGCAAGGCTGACCTTGCAACGCATGGCTTGGAGAATCCCCGGCCCTGGACAGCTCAGGTGGCGGTGTTGGGCAGCTACAGGGATTTTGTTTTGTGTTTTGGAACGTACCACCTCAATCCTAATTTCAATGGGACTTGTTCTGATATAATATACTTATAATTTGATAGTGATCCAGATAGTAACTGAACATTATTTACCCAATTTTTATCCCACTTTTCTCCCCAAAGGGCACCCAGAGCGGCTTACAAAAAACATAAAACCACATTTAAAAACGGTCATTACATATACAGTCGGTCCTTTGTATCTGCGGGGGTTCGGTTTCCGAACCCCCAGTGGATACAAAAATCTGCATTGAGAGAAATCCACTGCGGGGGAGGGTGAGACGGGGGCCGAGCGGCATCACAGTGCCTTAATTTAGCAGCGTGCCAGCCCGCCACCCGCTCCTGGACTCCTGTGTGGTTTCCCAGTGCTTCAAGCTGCTGTAAAGAGCAAAAAACCCCACCCGATTCACAGCAACTTCCAGTTTCGCGGCGCAACCAGAAGTCGCTGTGAATTGGTTATTTTTAACTCTTTAGAGCCATTTGATGCACTGGGAAACTCTGTAGAGAAAAAAAACGTAATTCACAACGATTTCTGGTTGCAACACAAAACCGGAAGTTGCTGTGAATCAGGTTTTTTGCTCTTTACAGCAGCTTGAAGCACTGGGAAGCCGTGCAGGAGTTCAGGAGTGGCCGGCGCGCTGCTAAATTAAGACATGGTGGTGGTTGATGGTGTCTAAAGTCGCTGAGAGGTCCAGCAGGACCAACAGGGACGCACTCCCCCTGTTTTCATACCAGAGCCTGGCTTGAAGCCAGATTGAAAGGGATCCAGATAATCCACTTCATCCAAAACCATCTGCAGTTGAGAAGCCATCACCCGCTCGACCACCTTGCCCAGAAACGGGAGGTTTGAGACTGGCCAGTAGTTATCCAACACAGTGGGATCCAGAGAGGGCTTTTTCAGAAGGGGGCAAACCACCGCCCACTTCAAAGCCAGCGGCAGCACCCCCTCCATCAGAGAAGAATTAACCACCCTCCCTGTCCACTCAGCCAGCCCCTCCCGGGCAGACCTAATAAGCCATGCTGGGCAAGGATCAAGCATGCAGGCAGATGGCCTCACACTCCAAAGGAGCCTGTCCACATTCTCAAGCTGTACAAACTGAGAAGAATCCCACAAAACTGATCTAGAAGATACCAAGGGGACATCACCAGACATTGTCATTGTGGCATCCAAATCGTGACGAATGTGCACAATTTTATCTGCAAAGTACTTTACAAACATGTTGCAGCGGGCATCCTTGTCATATCTTTGCTGGAAAACCAAGTCTTCATACATTGCTGTCATATTTTTCATGTTTTAAAGGTTCCATAAATAAAAAGAAATCAAAACAGAAAGGTCTTCAGTATGATACATTGACACTTCCGCCTATTACAACCTTTGCATCAGGTATGTAATTCTTCAGTTAGCTTGCTTTGAACTGGGTAATAAAAGGCATCTAGCCAAATGCTGCTTCTTTCCCCTGTAAGATACTAAAATTTTACACTCAGAAAATTGGCAGTAGTATGCATCTTTGTCCAACTCAACTAAACTTGCTTTTATATGTGCCTAACTGATAGGAATTGTAGAGAATCGGACTCTCAGTGGCTTTCCTTCTTCGCCGAGGTTACTGCTGTGTTTGACACAAATTGCTCTGTTTTTGAAGCACTGCCTACATTTAGGATTTGGTTGTTGATCGCTTTTAAGAGTAAAAGGTCACTTAGATCAGTGGTTCTTGCATGGCTTCACAAGATTCCCCCCCCCCCCCAAATTTAGGAAGTTTTGTTTTCTCAGTTATAAGGCACAATAGTGATGTAGTCTGTCTCAGTCTTGACCAAAGCCTAGCAGCTCTGTGCAAAAAGGGGGGGGGACGGACTCAAGGTATGCTGGAGGGTCTCTCCGAGACAGACTAAATTAGATAATCCATAATTAGATAAGAGGGCATAATGCAATAGAAAAATAATACAGGAAAAGCATCCCATTTACCAGCATTACTTTTGTCATCCATGTGGTGAATTCTCCATTCTGTATAGAATGTATTGAAGAGCAGAGCTTATTGAGGGTTTTCAGCTATCATTACTTTTTAGTAAGTGAGCTTCTATGCAAGTGTAATGCACAGTGTGGGTCGACCCATCGCACTTCACATATTTGCTGGAGTCAGAGGTAGTTTTTTTACCTTCCAGATAGGAGATCTTGTGGTTTAGTAGTTCAGTAAAAATGTCAATTCAGAGTACAGCAGTAGAAAAAGGCAAAATTCATGTTGGGTGTCATTGGGGAAGGCATCTGAAAATAAAACTGGCCCATGTCAAAATGCCTGTATACAAATACATGGTGTGGTTGTATTTTGGGATATTGTGTATAGCTCTGAAGCACCTTGGCAAAGAAGAAAGGCTAAAGAATTTCGATCGAAAGCTATTATGACCGGCAGTTATACTTAACGAAAAAGGTAAAACGGGTAACGAGATCATATTCACGGCTAAAACTGCGATCCAGCTGACTAAAACAATGACGATTTGTCAAGCCTAGATTAAATCGTCATTGTTTTAGTCAGCTGGATCACAGTTTTAGCCGTGAATATGACCTCGTTACCCGTTTTACCTTTTTCGTTAAGTATAAAGGCTAAAGAGTTTGATCTCAAATCTATCAAGCCGTACTAGCTGTGATAAATAGAACATCCACATTTGGAGGAGGAATGCCACTGACTACTGGTTTCTAGGGTACATTTGCTTGTGGGCTTCTCTAAAGAGTCTGGCTGGCCACTGAGAGTTGCTGCAGTAGGTGGACCTTTGGTCTGATCCAGCAGGTCTCTTCTGTATTCCATTCTTAAATGCATTACTTCGGAAGTGTCTTAGGTTAGTTCTATAGAAGTGCTGTTGCAATTAATGTTTCTGTGATGCACAGTACTGGTTGATTACCCCTTATCCGGACATCCGAAATCCAGACTATTCTGAAATCCAGGCATTTTTGGGGCTATGACTTTTTAAAAAACTTTTTTCCAGCACCTGGCTGGCATAGTGCAAGGCATGCTGGGGCACAGAATTATTAAAAATATTGTATAAAATTACCTTCAGGCTATGTGTATAAGGTGTATATGAGACATAAATGAATTTCGTGTTTAGACTGGGGTCCCATCCCCAAGGTATCTCATTATGTTTATGCAAATATTCTGAAATCCAGACAACTTCCTATCCCAAGCAGTCTAGTTAAGGGATACTCAACCTGTATAAGAAAATCAGTAGGTTCAAGGGCCCTATTGTATGAGCAGAATAATGGCAAACTTGAAGGCAAACTGAGTTTGGCACCTGTTTATTAAAACCGTGTAATCAAGTAATATTTTGTTCCAAAATGTTTGTGAAGCCTCTTTTCCAATTGTGATAAGTGCTACTTCAGTAAAAGCTTTGCATTTAAGGAGTTTTGATTGTGTTGCAGAGATAGCCCGTCAAAGTGACTGGGATGGGATCATTGCTTGCCATCAAGGTTACATAACCTGTACTACCTGGAATTATCAGAAAACATCAATGGGAACCCATAAACTAAAACCTGAATATTTCCGCAAAAATAAACCTCTTGGTGTATATGCAACAGTAAGGATTTTTTTTAAAATAACAATTTTAAATAACAATCTGATATAATTCAGAAGATTAAATGTTAAAAGCAAAAAAATGGAAAATTCTCAGTGCACCAAATATTAGGTAGATGGCTGTTCTGAAGCTCGTTTATCTGAAGATCTTGGATGGGTTACATTCGTTTTGAGTTGTATACTCCTGTGTCTCGGACGGCCAGCGTCTCTCAACCTTTTCCCACCCGCGTACCCTCTCCCCTAGCCCCCAAGCACCCCCGATTCCCCCCCAGCCCCGCGTACCCCCTCCCCAAAAGTGCACCCACCCAAAGTCGAAAAAAGGTGCTTTTTTTCCGGCCATGCAGCGCTTCCGAACGGGTCCTCCGGCTCGCGCTGCAAGCCGGAGGGTCTCCGCCGGAAGTCCCGCTCGGCCGCGCCACAAGCCGAAATCGCCCCCGGTAGGTCCCCCTTACATTAGTTTGCAGCCGCTGCCATGTTGTCTCACCCGAAGTCTCGTGAGATCCAAGATTGCGGCTCCCAAATCTCACGCCGCGATCTTGGATCTCACGAGACTTCGGGAGAGACAACATGGTGGCGGCTGCAAACTAAGATACGAGGGACCTACCGGGGGCGATTTTGGGTTGCGGCGTGGCCAAGCAGGTCCTCCGGCTCGCACTGCAAGCCGGAGGACCCGCTCGGCCGCGCCGCATAGCCGAAAAAAGCGCTTTTTCGCTGGTTCGCACACCCTTAGGGTGTACGCGGGGGTATGTGAAAAAGCATCTCGTGTACCCCCAGCCAGTGGCCCGCGTACCCCCAGGGGTATGTGTACCAGAGGTTGAGAATCTCTGATGTATGCCATTTGGGTTGTATACAGATAGGTATCACTGAAATACTTGAGACAAGTTGATTGTGGTTTAACCAAAATACACTTTCTCTGATACAACTCATTAAAACTAGAATCTAGTTTGTATTAAGTAATAGCTACCAGAACATTTTGGAAGTCAACATTTGTTCATGATACTGAAGTAAATGTTTACGCTTGTTGTTCCTATTTTACAGCACCTTAATAGTCCAGTGAAATTAGCATTTGACCTGGATGCTTAATAAAACAAACTGTAATTTGCAGGGTATGTTCATTTGATAGCTATAATAAACATTCTGAAAAATTCAATATGGGAAAATGCCACCATATTGATAAATGGCAGATTTCATTCTGTTTAGCTAAAAGTATTCCTATCTCTGGAATAATGAGAGGAATCTGAAATGAATGAACTGAATTGAATATTCTTGCGCTCTCAGTGACCAGAAGATCTCGAATAACAGTTTTAGATAGAATTTTGAATTCTAGATTTTTTTTAACTTAATGTTGACTATTAATAAACTTGCAGATTTCAACTTTTTGTTGTAGATGTCGGCGTGAAATGCTAATTTCACTGAACTTCGAAAACAATACACATTTTTAAAGTATTGATTTTTTTATTTCAAGTGTCTACAATAAATAGTAAAAAGAAATTGGTTTTCTGCATCAGTGAGCACACTTTAATTCTTGTAGGTCAAGAGAGGCATCTGAACTGTTAGAAATGTAAGGCCCACCTTAGTATTTCCTTCCCTTGGTTTTGTGTCTGTAATTTCTTACATAATCACAGTATACTATCACTTCCACAACCATTTCATTAAACAGTAAAAGCTACCGGTATGTTATCTGGCATTTTAGTTAAGTGGCAAACTTGGTTAACTAGCATCCCCATGATGGACAGAGATACCAGTTAAAGAAGTGGGGTTTGCTTAATGATACATCAGTTAAGCAAGCCGCCTGCCTCCAAGGCTCCTCCCTCGCTTACATGACAGGGCTCCCTCTAGTGCCTCTCCAACCTCCTTCCTTCTCAAGACCTATAGGAATGGACAAGTTTCATGTCCTTCCACACGAGGCCCTTGAAAGGAAGGAAATGGAACGTCTCTGTTCCTAGAGGGCCCTCGTGAGGAAGGAAGGAGGGTGAAAAGGCACTCATTTGAAGATAATAAATTGTTACGATCCTTATAGTCCAACCAAGTACAAAAATGTCGAAGTGTAAATGAGATCAAATTACTCTTCACATAAAAATGAATAGTTAACCATCCTTCAACAGGATACGATCAGAACTCAAGATTAGATTAACAACCCAATCCTATCCTTCCTCCCCAGTGGGGGACGGCAGAACAGGATGCTTTGGAAGGGAAAGGGCATTTAAATGCTACTTTATGTAATCGGAGATTATTTTAAACAGGTTATGGTTTTGTAAGACTCGAAGACCACCAGAGAGATGACAATTTTATTTCCCTGGTGTTATATCGCCTAGCACGTTCTAGTTACCTGTTTCTGTATTATAGTAAAAAGGGTGCACCGATATCATAAGCCCTGTCCCAGGCCTGGCTGGCCTTGCATGACCACCCTGGATTTGCACTTACCATTTTGCAGGTGCACATCCGAAGAGGCCCATAGGGGCCGCTGGGCTCTCCCTGGGAAAAGGGACGAACATCCCTTTCTCCCGAGGTGTGCCCCAGCTCTGCCAGCGCTGGTCTGATCCTGCTTAGGATCCAGCACAGCATGCTTAACAAGCTGCGGTAGATGTTAGGCAGGATTGGGCTGCCCGTTCAGTTCATTTGTTTCAGATATGTCTTGATCATTTCTGAGAGATGAAGTCTCTTAGGTCAGTACAGAGAGAAATCCACCGTTTTTCCAGAATGGTGGCTTTTTCTCATGTTGGGGTTTTTAGAACTTTTAGGTATGTTTATCACAGCTATCAAATGAATATGCTCTGCAATATTCAAGTTTTTATCCCAAATGTTCAGGTGCAGCCTAAAATTTGAAGTTCAGTGCAATTATAGTTAATTACACTGAACTATAAACATTTTCTTTCTTAGTAATTTTCAAATCAGTAGGGAAAATCCTACTGAAAAGTTTTCAAAGATTTTCTCTCCCCCCTCCCTAATTCTGCTGTGTTAATTATATTGTACTATACTTTAATGACTTAGCTTTGTTTCTTTCCCTGAAAGGCAGTAGATATCACTTCCTGTGGAAACTTTGCTGTAATTGGACTTACAACTGGGCACGTGGACACATACAACATGCAATCTGGTATTCACAGGGGACGTTATGGCAAAGAGAGAGGTGAAAATTGTGACTTTTCAAACAATCCATTCTAGTAATAGCTTTAGTATTCTGATCTATGCAAAAATTGTACTGTATATAGGAACTAAAGAAGCAGCGCAATCCGACTTAACTTTTGTGCCGGTTTAACCAGCGGCGCAGCGAGAATGAGAGGCCCCAGAATGGAAAAGGGATTCAAATCCCCTCCAAAAGAGGAATTCAAAGGGGATTTGAATCCCTTTTCCATTCTGGGGCCTCCCGTTCTCGTGCCGCTGGTTAAACTGGCATAAAAGTTAAGTCGGATTGCGCTGTAGGTTATTCATCTATAAGATGAAGTTGAGACTCCCAACTTATTCTGGAGCTAAAGTACTTTATTGTGCATCCTCATAAAACCTACAACTAGGGGTGTTTTTGTTGTTGATGATGATGATCACATAAAAACACAAAACGCTGCTTTCTGCTAAAAAAAACTGCAATACAATAAAATAAAACCATGTAATTTTTTTTGTGTCATTCTTCATCTGCTGACACTGTACAACCTATACCACCTATCTAATATACCAGGGGTTGCCAAACCTGCTTAATGTAAGAGCCACATACAATAAACTTTAGATGTTTGAGAGCTGTAAGAGAAATGTTTGAGAGCCACAATATTTAAGAAGCATTTAAATTCTTAAATATATTTACTCACCATGAACATTAAATGTATGTTTTAATCCAGTGGACTCTCAGTTTATACCTGGAAAATAATTATAAATCTTTAAAAAATCTTATTTACCTTTATATTAATTGTGATGCAAAAAGGAGCTCAGCTAACATATTTCTGAGAGCCGCACATTATGCATCAAAGAGCCGCATGTGGCTCAGGAGCCACAGTTTTGCCACCCCTGTAATATACTTTTAAAGCAGTTAAAATGGGAAAAAGTTGGAATAGCACGTAACACCACTTTCTGCTATTTCATTTTGGCTAAACTGAAATCTGTGGAAAAAATAAAATTCTAAACGCCCCTACTTATAACCATACGACCAGTAGAAGTTATACATAGAATGGTGTGCGGAAGCAAGCCTTGGGCTTGCGGATACCTGTACATGACCCATGTGTAGTATGTATTGTGTGATCAAGATTATATGCCTGTGCACAGATAAGTCATATATGCATGGGGTATAAGAATAAATGTCTGAGCACAAAGCATGCTCTGTTAGGGGGGGATAGGCATGACAAATGAATTGTCCCTCCATGAGCCAGACTTTAGGATATACAACATGACAAATCAATGACTACAACTGTACATGTATGAAAGTTGCCAACTCATTTCCAGCATATTAACTTGAGCCTTTAAGTTTGAAGTATTGCCAGGGAGAGGTGGGGCCTGAGTTTGTGGGATGATAGAAGCGTTGTTCAGCATTGCCTTCTGACTAACCATAACCAAACAGGGATCATTGCATGCCTGGAGAGTATTCTGGTAAGAAAGGGACCATAGTAAAATTGTATATTGCTGTTCAATGTTGCAGCGACATTTTTTTCTTCTGCTAATACACTGACCTGTTGTCTCTGCAATAACTTATTTAATTTTATTTTTAACACTAAAACAAAAATTTACTTCGGAAACCAAAGTTCATAGCGTACCATACGCTCATGTGTCTAGTAGCGTGACAGTAGCATGACATCTAGTAGCAGTACAGTGAGGGATGAAGCTTCACCAGTTCTGTGGTGCACAGAACATGTCTTCTTAGAGGAAATAAGAATAGACAGTGATTTTGGACAGTGATTTTGATCATCTTGTTGTCAGTTCTTCAGTTGTGAACTAAGACAGGTGCCTATATCTTTAGATACTGTGTAGATAATACAGTAGCTGTTTTAATCCTATCCTTTTTCACAATACCAATATGTATATAGCAATGACACTGAATGCTGCTCTCTTCCTTTTTTTAATTATGGCTAAAGCCCATGAAGGTTCCATACGAGGAGTAGCAGTAGATGGATTAAATCAGCTTACAATCACAGCAGGAAGTGAAGGGTTGGTCAAGTTCTGGAAATTTAAGACCCAGGAGTTTGTTCATTCAACTGACCTCTCCGTTTCTCCAAGTAAAATGTTGCTTCACAGAGACAGGTAAGACTCTACAAGGTATGCTAATTTTAAATAATAAGGGAGAATTAAGATTTCTGGTACTGGAGACATTTAGTATTTCACAGTGGTGTGGAAGGGGTGTGTGGACTTCACACACACTGCACATACTTCCTAGGGGTGTTTGGACTGCACCAGGTGACACCCTTGGGGGGGTGGCACCACTAGTGGCCAAAATTGTGAAATTTTGTCTTTATGAATAATATTATGTTATATATCATGTGTACTTTCATGCAGAATACAATGAAACAGACCGTTTGAATTATCTATCAAAAGTTATGGCCAAATAAACAGAAACAGAAAACACAATTGACTTATGTAACAAAAGGTGGATTTCCATAACTCAAAACAGACCAAGGAGACTGATTGTTCTGAGAACTGAGTTGGTTACTGATTTGTAGGGCGACCTGTACTGTTATATATTAAAATAAATAAAGTTAATGGGGGTGACACAATGAGTTACCGGACCGGGTGACACCAACCCTAGTGACACCACTGACCAGGAGTAATCTGTAGACATACATAGTCCTGCCTGATGGGCATCTTTTGTAGAACCCAGCTCAGCCCAACTTTGTTTCTCCCTATTCACCTCTGGGAGCCATCATGGGGGTGATGCGCTGAGCTCTCACACCAGGGGACGCAAGCCCTAGTGATACCTCTGTTTAGGCTGCAAAAATACATTTAGGCTGTGTATAATATTGCAATTTAAATGTGTAATTTTGATTACGCAGGAGGCGGGGTGATGTGTTGCCCCGCCCACTGCATGGGAGGAGGGCCATCATGGGGGTGATGCACTGACCTCCCACACCGGGTGACACAAACCCTAGGAACGCCCCTTGACCCTAATGAAGTATAGTTGCATTTATACAAACCATGAGCAATGAAACACTAAAATGTCTGCCATCCTTTTTAAATTTAACCCTTTGTAGATCTACACTCCCAGCTGCTCGTTTTGCCTGGTGTTTCCTGCTTCTATCCTTGGTGTCTCAAGCCGCTTGCTCTCTCCTCTTGTAAAAGCATTTAGGATCACTTTGCCATTAACATGCCTTTTCAGGAGTGTCTCCCAAACCTGGATCTCTTAGAAACACAAACTTTAGTTTTTCTAAGAGAGTATCAGTAAGGAGTAAATATACTCCATTTTTCCCCATTTTGATTTTTGTTAATTCATATTCTTCTGAATTTTACCAGCGGTATTCTGGGAATTGCAACAGATGATTTTGACATTAATGTTCTGGATATAGAAACAAGAAGAATTGTGAGAAGGTTTTCAGGACACCACAGCCAGATAAATGACATGGTAAGTCTGTATCTAATGATAAATGGTAGGTCTTGGGAAAGGTTAAGTACTGTCATAAAAATCTGCAGAGTGTTAAATCTTACACTTGAAGGTTTATACAAAAATAAAGATTCCTTGGCCTGGAGTACCTAATATTTTAAGCAGAGGTGAAGCTAAGGAATTATGGGACCTGAACATTGTCTGAATTGGAAACCGTTGGAAATCCCATGTAAGCCACTCTGAACTTTCTAAAGTACAATAATACAAGGAATTAACATATGAGGTGATTAGAAAAACATGAGGTGGTTAGAAAAACATGTCGGTTATACAAGTGTTCTTTGGATTACAAATATATTCAAGTCAGCTAGAGAGAGAACATCTAAGACAACCGTCCGAGGGTGAACTGCGGTGAACTGTGAAGCTTGGAAGTGCAAAACACAAGCCAGAAGGAGGGCTGCACTCGGAAGGGAAAACATCTCGAGCATGGAAGGTTCTATATAGGAATAGAACAATATTGTAAAGACAGGTCTAAAGATATCCTGCCTGTGTAAAATATCAGGTCTAAAGATAGTCTAAAGATTGCTGGGAAAAATTGAAGGCAAAAGGAGAAGGGGAAGGCAAAGGATGAGATGGTTAGACAGCATCACCGATGCAACGAACATGAAAATGAGCGAACTCAGGAAGATAGTGGAGGACAGGAAGGCCTGGCGGGATATGGTTCATGGGATCATGAAGGGTCGGACACGACTTAACGACTGAACAACAACAACAAAGATAGCCTGCCTATGTAAGCCGCCTTGAATAAATCTGATGATAAATATGATGATGAGAAAGGCGGTATATAAATACAGAAAATAAAATAAATAAATATTGGACAATTCCTGTTAAATGAAATACTTATGGAACTAGTCTACATAGTGAGTGATGAACTACCATCCCGACCTTAAACTTTGCTAGGTATATTTGCTATGGATCTCCTTTGCCATTCTGGGCAGTCAGGGTGGAATATCTACATGTCCTTGTCAGTTTTTGTCAAGTTTTTCTTACTAATCTGTTTCCTGAAAAATTGATGAGGTGCCAATATTTACATAAGTTTACATTAAATGTTTGTACATTTCAGTATGTCTAAAACTGAATATTTTGTTACTATTGTAGGCTTTCAGTCCTGATGGACGTTGGCTAATAACTGCGTCTATGGATTCTACCATTAGGACTTGGGATCTTCCATCTGGATGGTAAGTAAACTCAGCGTTTATAGAAGAGCTGCTACATCTGTGTGATATGATGAGAGCAGGGCTCTTATCTCTGTGCTAACTAATATTCGTGGATGACTTGGCTTGACTTAGTGGGGGGAGAGATCATGCTGACTGACCTCAAGAAAATGACGCAAAGTTAAGAACAGTAAGCCTCCAGGTTCTACAGAACTCTTCATCAGGCTCGATGGCAAAGCCCCCCTCCCCCCCCAAAAAAAATAAAAGTTGGGCATCTGAACTTGAGCATGGTGACAGTTCTGTGTCTTTTGGATTTTTTATTGGACTAACTCAACTATGTCTGATTTTTATGTGCAAGATGGTTTTTCATTTTCAGAATTGTGGCTTTCTAGTCTTCTGACCCCTTTGTAGGCATGTCCTTCAGTATAGGGGTTGTATTGAAAAGTGCCCTTTCTGCAGAGCAAGGAGTCCAGAAAAAGTGAATCTTTCAGTACAACCCTAGTTTTCCTTTAAAATTTATCTTCTGATATTTCATGCATTCATGTTTCATCCTGCATTTTTATCTTTTGATCTGTAAATACTAAACAGACATATTGCATCACTTGCTTACGCATGAAAAGTCTAAATGCTCTGTTATGATCTTACCGGTTGGTAATATTGGAAATCCCATGAACATATTTGTCATACGCATGACACTTGTTTACTGCTATACAAGTATAGGTAAATTCAGTGAGCAAACTTGTCATACATATGAGCAAATTTTTCATACACATTACACTTGTTTACTGCTATACAAGTATCTATTATATTAGTATCTGATTTTTCTGCAACCTTATTTAGACATGACACTATACAGTTGGTTGAGTGACCTTTTGATTGAGTTTAATACTGCATTTTAATAGTCTTAAAGATAATAAAATATTGTATTAAGAAACCACTTACTGATTACTATAGAATACAACTATGCCATTGTTGGACTGTAAGATACACAGCATTCTTATAAACTGCCATCTTGTCCATTCCTGCTAAAGTTTCATGAAAGGGACAGAAACTTGTATCTTAAAAATCACAACCATACACACTCCTGGTTTGTGTTCACATTACTTTACTCCCCATGTTACTTACACCCAGGTCTATTGCTCTATATCTCTCTGCCTAAGACTCTTAGTCAATTATTTCCATAATTCTGATCGCCTGCCATTAATTCAGAACACTGAAAATGTGTAGATGTAGTAAATTTACTCAATTGGATGAGCCAGCTTACCCATCTGGAGTCACATTGGAGCTGGTTAACATTTGTAAATTGAATTAGTTGCACAGTTCTGGTGTCAACCGTGTGGATCCAAAATAAACACTTTTAGCTACTGTAGTTTTAATTTGGTGCATCTATAGCAGACTTATAGCATTCAGGTTATTTCCCTCCCTCTGGGGTATTGGACACAGCAACAAATGGAGGTGGGGTAGCTTTTGTTCAGATTGTCTGGAATCTACTCATAGCTGCCACTCATTATATCCCTTATCGCTTATTTGTTGTCATAATGGACTATCTCAGTGGTGGGGGAGGTGGGACTGATCTTACTCGGCTCTGACTGGAAAACTCTCACACAGATAACTTACTGGACCTACTTTTTACCTTTAAAAAAGTGGGATTATTGCATAAATAGATTTATTAGAAGGTTGCTTAATGCCTATTTAGGCAAGGCTAAGCCGATGGGGAAGATCACAGGATGCAGTGGTTTGGAGTAGGGAACAAGAAAAATGGGTTTGAGAGGCTGGGACTGTTAGAGCTTCAGAACATTGGACAGGTCCTGGAAGAATTTAGGAGTTTTTATCAGCTTCTTCTGTTGTTTGTGCTTTATACAGTACAAACCTATGCACACTTACTCAGTGGTCCCATTGTGTTAAATGGGGTTTACTCTCAGGAAACTGTATAGGATTGCAGCCTTAGTTCATGTTTCCTGTATTTCATTATTGTCAGATTAAGCATTTTGAGGCTGAGTTCTTTGCAGTTCAAAGGAATCTGTAGGAAAAAAAATCACATGAGATTTGTGCAAACTCTTGGCCATGCCTGAGGTAGCTTTTGGGTTTCAAGCCGTAATTTATATAAGCCCTTAAGTTGGGTTAATATCAACTGTGAAATAAAAACAGGTTTGAGATTTAAATCTCTAAAATGTGTGCAAATAGGTTTAGTTGTCCAGTTTATATACAGCACTCATGATTATATCTTCTAATTTAGATACCAGGAATATAAATCCATATAAAGTTGTTTAGCTACACATATATTTTGTTTGGATTATTTGCAGTGTTTGTATAGTTTTATATTTAATACTAGTGACTGCATCTGATTTCATTATTAAATGTTAGAAATGAAAATATACAATATCTGTTAGTGATGGAGTCTCTCTTTTCAGCCTTGTAGACTGTTTCCTGTTAGATTCAGCAGCAGTAAGCATTACAATGTCTCCTACTGGAGATTTTCTAGCTTCTTCCCATGTGGATGATCTTGGAATTTACCTATGGTAAGTCTACCAGTGCCTTAATGTGTTATAACACCCTTCTTTCAAGGAGCTCAGCGTGGTGTACATGGTTCCTTCCCTCCTTTTGTCCTCACAACAACCCTGTGAGGTAGGTGGGGCTGAGAGATAGTGACTGGCCCAAGGTCACCTAGGAAGCTTCATGGCTGAGCAGGGATTTGAACCTGAATCTTCCAGGTCTAAGTCCAATACCAGAACCACTACACCATCCTGGCTCTCATGTGCCTTGTGTTTTTGCCTTTAAAAAGGGACAAGACCATTCATTTTCTAATGTTGAATTGTTCCCTGGCACATTTGTAAAGGGCACAGGTTCTGTCCTTTGGAACTTTTCTGTATAACCTTTTTCTGCTGGGGAAGTTTTCCTAAAACAGCCACATTCTCAACAGATTTGCTTCGAAATACGATCCATTTATTGCAGTTGAATTTGTAACCTATATGCAGGCCAGAATCCAGAGATCTCCTTTATCTTTAAGTGAGCCCAGTAGGGCTTCTTCCCCCCCCCCTTTCAATAGCAGTTTTCTGTGCCTTGTCAGAAATAGTACTTTTGGTGGTGTGGGGGGTGTACTTGCATTCAGGAAGTAAGTGTAAAGCCCCATTGGGAACATGTGGCTTCTTCTCTTTGGATCCCAGTCAAGATCCTTAGGACGGCTGCTTAGTTGGCACACTTGTAAAATCTCCATTCTTAGCTATAGCAAGTGGAACTGCAGGGACTGTAGAGAGCTCTTTTCTTAAAACAACTATGACTTTTGTGTTTTTTCAGGTCTAACCGTTCTTTGTATTCGCTTGTCTCTTTGCGTCCACTTCCAGCAGATTATGAGCCTTCTGTTGTAATGCTTCCTGGAACCTGTACAGCTCAAGGTATTCTATAGGTTGTTTTTGTCATTTTAGTTTCCCCCCTCAAAAAAGACATAAAATATACCATATTTTGTATAGAGTGACGTACTTGTTGGTATATGCTAAATACAGGTGGGCCCCCATATCCGCTGGGGATATGTTCCAGGCCCCTCCGTGGATACTTGAAACCGTGGATAAGAGAGAACACTCCCTCCATGGTTTCCTGAGGGCCCCCCCACCCTGCCTCCCCTGCAGGCAGGCATGCTTGCGCCCCCCCCCCCAGCCCTTATTTTTGTTTCAGCAAGCTTTGTTTCTTCCTTAAAACAAACAGAGAAGCAACTTCCATTGCTGGCAAGTAGAATGAGACGAAGTCCTAGAGAGGCTCTGCAAGGTTTCTGTTAACCTTGCAGAGCCTCTCTAGGACTTAGTCTTGTTCTACTTGCCTGCAATACTTCTCCTGTTTGTTTAAGGAAGAAATGAAGCTTACTGGGAAAAGAGTAAAAGCCTGGGGGGGGGGTCCCCACAATCCGTGGATAACTGAAACCGTGGATAGCGAATCAATGGATATGGGGGCCCACCTGTAAATATAAGAATCATCCATTTTTCCATTCATATTGATGAAGAGTTCTGGGTGAACTGACAGCCTGCATACTCCTATGCCAGTAGAAAGTTTACCTAATGAAAGATATATTAAATTTCTTTGTGTACCAATCATTGGATGGAAACCTTCAATGTACAGTATAACCAATTACAATCCTGTATTTGAAGCCTTATTTAGGGGACTGTGAATAAGGTCGTCATAGTTTCAACGCTTATCGAAATAGTTTCATCATAGTCAATAGTTGTTGGCTAGGACTACAGTGAGTGTTTCAGTTACTGATAGTGAATGGTTTCTAAACTGGATTACATTTTTATTAAACTGGATTACATTAAAAAAAAAATCACCACCAGCTAGGTTTTGACAGATAACCATTTAAAACGCATCACAATAAAAACAATTGAAAACACTTAGCCCACACCTGCTTGACTTTGACTATTAAAGGCTAGCCCAAACAAGAACGTGTTGCAGCACTCTCAGAAAATAGTCAAGGTTAGACTTTGCCAAACTTCCTGGGAACGGGAGTTCAGTGGAACAGTCATCGAGGGCGTGTTCTTGCTGTTTGAACTTGGTGGATGACAACAGACAAGGATGTTCTCCCTTGATTTTACAGATTGAGCGAGAAGATATCCTCTTAAACAATAGATGCTCTATGGGTTAAAATTCATACCTCATCAGAAACAAGCTGCATTTTAGTCATCCTGACCTAGAGCATGTTGTATGGTAGTCTTGAGTCACGATCAAGAAGGCATGTGTAACTGCTGCCTAGCCCTGGTCAGGTGGAACAACTTGCAGCCCTCACTAGCTGGAGTTGGCAGATGGCACTTTTTAAAACTATATTTAAAAAGTGAGGCTGAATTCATTTAAGACTGAAGCAAAAGCAATGATACATTGGCAGGTCTGGTTTGAAGTGGGGTGCAGGTGTGCAATCTTTTCATGATCTTAGACTCGCAGCTGCTCTTATAAGCCCTTCTAGGTCAGCTGTGGATCCAAGAGCATTCCATGATTACAAGCCTGCGTCCCTGCTTCCTTAAGACAGAGGACGTGCCAACTTGGCTTTACTTAACAGCCCAATCCTGTCCTCCTCCGGGTTGGGCTGTGCAGCATGGCCCATGTGGCCCACATGGCATCCTGTCCTGGGAAGGAGGTGGCTGGGGGTCTGCTTGGGGTAAGCGGTCATTTGCATAGTGCAGACCTCCCTGAACCCTCTGGAGGGCTCCAGGACCCCCGGTAAGTGCACAAATCACCTTTTTAAAACTTTTTTTTCTCGGCGCCAGCAGCAACCCCTGGGATTGCTGCTGCCACGCTGTCCCCGCCCCTTAAGGGGGCAGCATTTGGTTCCAATGGTGCGTTGCCACCCACCACTTTGAGAACAACTGCTCTAGTTATTGTAGAACTGTATATTCTAAAAGGGCTTTTTAAGCTTTTCATTCTAACATATTGGTATTTTTATTGTTCAGAGAAAGTAGACCTTCATCCTGAGAGTTCGCCCCTGGACTCGGAAGGCAAGGCCAAACTTTGACATTGCTAGGGAGCAGTGAAGGAACATCCTCCTCTTTCCAATATGACAGACACGTGTACATACCTTGATTCAGTTATGCTCTCTGAGAACAAGTAGTGGATCTTACAGCTATTTCAGGGATTGATTAGAAACTGTTGCACTCTGTTATTTTTGAGACTGATGAACCTAGAAAACAGCTAGGCTTTCACAAATTGAGAACACCAGAGCCATTCTGAGACTCCCTTATTCCTACCATCCCTTGACAGGAAGGAGAAATGTGGTGGACAACCAGGTTGTCGTGCCCATGAGGAAGCCACCGAATGCACTGAGAGGCGCATGGCGGTGTTTTCAGTGGGCTCCAATCAAGAAGCTGCCGAAAGCACTGTGGGTGTGGCAGCTGGTGCGGACTGCTGGGTTCCAGGCTGGGGGGCACATGGTTGACGCCCTCCACAGCCTGAAGCCCTGTGCCGCCTCGCAGAAGCTACGCCACTGGAATTGGAATGTGCATCCTCAGCCATTGTCTCTGTCTGCATGTGTGTTTTTCTGTGCAACTGTATCTGGATTGGCAGTGTTAAATCTTTGTGCAGAATTAACATCATTATACTGTAGTTCCAGTGTAGATATACACTTAGGCAGAAATGGTTGCCTGAATGTTTTGCCTGATTCCTTAGTCATTCAGGATTTAGTATCGTTGGAATGTGTTTTAGCCAATGTTGATTAAACATTTTTTTCTGTCTACTAAAATTGGAAGATGATGATATCACAGAAGAGGAAGAAACAAGTGATGACATGATAGAATATGATTCTCCAGAGCAACTAGGAGATGCGCTAGTGACCCTTTCTGAATTGCCGGAGTCTAGGTGGAAGAACCTGCTTAATCTGGATATTATTAAGGTAACGTGACTGTCATCCATTGAAAGGTTTCTGCTCAGGACTTATTTTTCTCATCTTGCAATTTATGTAATTTTGTTGTATCAGACACCACAAAGAATCAATTCATGTCCTTTTAAAATGTTATGACACATGGGCATTGAGGAAGCTTCTATGTAACCTCTGCTTTCTGGCTCTTTTATTAGAATATTCATAGCAATAATCTGGGATAATTTCTGGGGATGCTTTTAAATCCTGTGTTCTTTCTGTTCCAAATGTTAAATAGTTAATCTCTACTTAATTTTTTGGGGGGTGGGTGGGTGGGAGAATAATGCTTTAAGTGCTTATAGAGTTGGGAAGTTTAATCTTTTGTGGTGCTATAATCTGACTATGGTAACTTGTTCATGATGTAAAATCTCCCATCAACAGCAAAAGAATAAACCCAAAGAGCCACCAAAAGTGCCAAAATCTGCTCCGTTCTTCATCCCCACAATTCCTGGTCTCATGCCACGATATGCTTCTGTTGCACAAGAAAATGATGGAGAGCAGGTAAAAAAGAGAGTGGATTGTATTTCAACACCTACACTGTGCAGAACTCCTCTCCTTTTCTCTCTCAGATTTGTTAGTGCCTTTTGGAAGTAGATGTAATGCATTGTATCATTTCCTCTCCCCGTTTTTCCTTGTGAGAGTTAGAAGCTAGACCAGCAGTGAATTGCACTACCTGGTCCTTGTCCAGCTTTAATTTATTTTGTCAGCAACTGTTAGCCCTGGCACTGGGGTGCTAAAGGGATGTTGTAGGTAATTATCTCCTCTCTGATCTAACAGTTGAAAGGAATACGCTGTATATTAACTATTAGGCACCTCCATCAAATGTAGCAAGAACCTCTTTTTATCCGTTCTTTCTCAGTAGATTGTATATCTTTGACTTCCATTTTGTCCATCAGGAGCCTAATTCCAAACACATTCCTACATATTGCAGAGCCTGATAACATAAATGGATATTTGGAACTTGTAATTCTTCCCTATTTTTTGCTTTGAGCAGTGCCCAATTTATTTTTATTTATCCAAATAAATTTCCTTCCATTTATGAGAGAAATCTGAAATGAAAAAATCCTAGGGAAGGATATTCCTCTTAGTGAATGAAGTTCCTCCTAATTGCTGTAGTCCTTGCCAATACTCAATATGACTTTGTAACTGAAGATTGCATAATCGCATCTAATATTTTAAATTTCCTTCAAATGGAACAGCATAAGGCGGCTATACTGGGAGCAGGTCTCAGAATTTACTTCTGAGTAGACATTCAGAGAATTGGCTTGTAAATATGTTATCTAAAATGTAGAATTTCTCATGGAAAAGCAGAACAACTGGTATGTAAATTTGCTAGTCCATGCATTTCAAATGGAAAACTTTTTATATTCCAGTCAAAGCTAGTAAATCTTGGAGTATTGGCACAAAAAACTGAGTTCTACGTGCAGCTTGAAGAAGCCTTGAGCAGCAGTAACTGTAAGTTATAGTATGAACTGACAAGCTTTTACCCCATCATGTGCCATCTATTTGGTATAAAAAACAGATGGAAGTGGATGGGGGGTTGTATGTGTTTTTTTTAACCCAAAACCTTCATGTTGCATAAGAAATGCTACAACAAATACACTATTTCTATTTAATAATAACCCGTCTTTCTATATAAAAAGGACACCTTACAATTGATAAAAATAGCACATAATTTATAAACAAATTTGTCGTGCAATTATAAACACATCAGCATCCACATCCCTATTAAAACAAAATAGTATCTCAGAAAGACCTGTTGACATAATATATACAGTTTCAGCTAATTATTTCCACTGGAAAGGTTTTGGCAACCACATTGGATCTACAAAAATATGTAGTGCAGCAATTGCAAGTGCCTTTTATTCGACCCAGTAGCCCCCCACCCCAAAATAACCCCCCCCATTGTTTGCCAAGGTTGGAAAAATAACATATTGCATATAGAGGCTGATGATAATTGCTATCTTGTGCTCTACAACAAAAAGGCAGAAAGAGTTAAGCAGAAAATATGCTAATTGGATTGGAAATAGTCTGGTGTGACTGACAAGAATTGGGTTACATATACAGTACTGCCAGAGAGAACCATTGACCAAATAATTGGCTGTTGGTTTGCAGCTGATTAATTTTACAAGTAGCAAAAGTGCTTTTTAATTCCCAAGGCATACATTTCATACTACTCGGTTCCATTCTGTTTTTGTCACTCCAGTCCATGATTGTATTGGTAATGCCTTCTAATTACAATCAATAAAACCTACACAGATCTGCCTCTCCTTTGCCCAGCTGGCTAACTAAAATGAGTTCCATATGTGTATGAATATGTTGGTATTTTATGAAAAATTTAGCAGTATCTCTTTAAAAATCAGTTATTTTTAGAATTTTTGTTTATAGCAGTAATCTTTTAGAACTTGCCTAATCTCAAAATAAGGCTTAAAATAAAAATATTAAAGAGAAACCTTCATTAAGCTTCTGGTAAGCTTTTTTGTGTTGAAACCTTCTGAATTGCCTCAAGTGAGGAATGCTTATGTTCAAATTTTTCTTAAGAGCCACTTTCAAAAGAGGCTTTGAGAAAATGTAACTAATTGTTGATGATACTGTATTGGTTTATGAGGAGGTGGTTGTCATTGAAAGCTTGATCAAGCCATTCAGTATATGTGTGAAAAAAGTGGAGATCATAAAACTTACTTTGGTATTCAGTTAGTCACAATGAATGAATCCTTGGTACAAACTACAGTGTACCTCTTTAATGAGGTTTGCAGCACAAACTGGTAGTAAACAACTGTAGGAACTGATGAATAGTTTTCTTTATAGAGACGTGCTTAATTGCATTCTAGACTATATTCAATGCTTTGTCTTCTTTGGTAAATTTTTGTAAAAAGCAATACTGCCACACCAAATTGGCTAACTTCAGGTGTCTAAAATCACTTCAATGGCTGCAGTTTGCAGGAAAATGAAGCACATGTTTGAAGGAAGTTCCTTGGGATTTTTGAAGCTCCCTAGAACCAGATCAGTCATTCTTTTAAACAAGACCAAGTACAAAAAGCAGTTTGTCGGCTGAAGTGAAAACCGGGGGGGGGGGGGGGGAATCTCTAGCCCAGGGTAACACGCTTAAGGAATGCAGCTGTAATTTGCACAAGACTAGGTATAGCCATAATGTGTTCTGTAAAGAGCTCTCCTTGACGGCTTGGAAGTCTTGGCTTTTCAAAATAAAGTGGCCTGGCTCTTCGGATGGTTATAAGCCAGTATTGGCCTGACTAACTTCAGACTTTTCCTTAGAGCTTGACCAAATCCCTTGTATAGTTGCATCGTTATTTGATTTGTCAAATGTGTAACTTTCTTTTCAGTCATTGCTCCTGAGGTTAACAGTAAAATTCATAACAATATACAGGTGGGCCCCCATATCCGCTGGGGATATGTTCCAGGCCCCTCCGTGGATACTTGAAACCATGGATAAGAGCGAACACCCCGTCCATGGTTTCCTGAGGGCCCCCCCACCCTGCCTCCCCTGCAGGCAGGCATACTTGCCCCCCCCCCCCGTTCCTATTTTTCTTTCAGCAAGCTTTGTTTCTTCCTTAAAACAAACAGAGAAGCAGCCTCCATTGCAGGCAAGTAGAATGAGACGAAGTCCTAGAGAGGCTCTGCAAGGTTTCTGTTAACCTTGCAGAGCCTCTCTAATACTAGAGAGGTTCTTTAAAGAAGAAACAAAGCTTACTGGGAAAAAAGTAAAAGCCGGGGGGGGGGTCCCCACGATCCGTGGATAACTGAAACCGTGGATAGCGAATCAGTGGATATGGGGGCCCACCTGTAGTGGAATAATAAAACGATCCCTAAAGCACAACATACAAAACAAGACAAGAATATGCAACGATTTGCGAGTTATGGGATTTTCAGCCATGTAAAGTTGGAATGAAGAAATAAAGTTCTTACTAAAACCAGTGGTCTGTAGAAATACATGATTGTCAAATAACTTGACTAGCAGAAGAAAAGGGGCTGGATGGGGAAATGGGAGGGGGGAAATGGGAGGGGCACACAAACCTTCCATTCCCAGTAATAGCCTGTTGTGCTGCCTTTGTACGTTGTATAAGGATGAAGAGGAGAAACTGCTTTGTTCAGCCCTATGGAGATCGCGTGGCATACAGGTGCTGTGCCCCTTGCACAGGGAGAGGTTATGTCCGTGGTGTTCTGTGGAAAAGTCCTGGAAGCCATGATCTGTCTTGGAACTATTTTCTCCACTACTTCCTACTATTGAAGAGGCACGCTTTTGGAGTGGGAGTGTTTTTGCAAATAAAGTGTTGGATACTCCACCTGCGTATGATGTTCCCTTGCATTAATTGACTGTTTTTGATTGTGGCCAGATGCATTGAAAACTTTGTGCTTAATGTTTCTAGGATATTTTTAGAACAGTAACCATATTCTTAATGTTCTGACAGACACATCTCCTCTTAATATTCTTAAACAAATGGGGCCATCTAATATTGACACAGAACTGAGAGGCTTGTCTCCTGATGGTGGTGGCTCCATCAAAGTGATGCTGAGCTTTCTGAGAATGATTGAGGCAATGCTGAACACAAAGTGTGACTTTGAACTGGCTCAAGCATACCTTGCCTTGTTTCTAAAGGTAAGTTTACATTTGGATATACGTTGTGGTGAAATAATTGCTAATCATGTTGTACTGTGAAACTTGACTTGCTCTGTGCAAAATAGTCTCTATTTTAATAACCAAGTTTGTAATTGAGAGACAGTGGAGGGAAACGTTTGATAGCATCCATTTCTTTTTGCAGTAGCAATTGCATTACTGTTTGTTCAATAGTCATGAACATTAATAGTAAATAGTAGTTGTACTATTTGCTTCTGTTTTCCAACCAAGAGCCATATGATTTAGATTGCTGCTTGGCCTCGTGGTATTCCATCCTAGGAGTTAATAACAGGAGGATTTGCTGGAAAACATGGGTTATGTAGAACATGTTTTGATTTTAATTTAAATTTGTGAAACGTTGGTATCATGTTGGGAATATTTCTGTTAGTTCTTATTGGCTGATACAAATACAGTAGTGATACAATTAACACATTTGATCAAGTAGTTTAATAATTTTATATGATCCCCTCTGTTTAAATGGCAAATGTCATGTTTTCATTTCAGTTGCACCTTAAAATCCTTTCATCAGAGCCGACTTTGCTGGTGGAAGTCTCCAGACTGTCACCTCAGCTTGAAGAAATCTGGATCCATTTACAGGCTCTTTTCAACCAAAGCCTTTGCATTTTAAATTACATGAAGACTGCTTTATTATAAAATGCCTTTTGGTTTTTTTTAAATCAAGATGTTGAATCTTCAAGTTTGTTTTATAAAGAAAGCCTTATGCTAATGGATTTTAGACATATTTTTAAGTTAACTGTACAGTTTGACATGAGTAACTTCATTTTTTCAGATTTAAATAAGTCTGTGCTATTTTCATAAACCTATAATATACAGTTTCTATTAAAATGACTTCAAATATAGTCATGTTCCCTGTCCTTAATTAAAACAAGCTTAGCATAGTTTAGGAGCACTTGATGCTGCAAAGTCACTGAAACTGGGCAGATGTGAACCTGGATCAGCAACATGAGTGGGAGACCACTGAACACCCCATGGAAAATGGAATTATTATTTTTTTAATTGCAAGAGCTGGACAAGTAAGTTGAAAAACACATTTATTTATTTTTGGGGTGTTGAGCAGACTTGTGCAAAAATTACAAAACATAAATTTCCTGCATGACTGACAGAATTGTATTGGTGGCAGTACAAAAACTGAGTAATCCATGTATGCAACAAACCTGTTGTATAAGCTTCCTGTACTTTTAAAATCCAGGTTCTTATAACTAAATTCATAATCATCTGAGGAAAGCAACCATAAAACAAAACTTGCGTGTTCATCGGATAATTGTTCTTTTTGATTAGCATTGAAAATACTTTATAGAAAGAATGTTGAAATAATTCTGAGCCATTCTAATAACACAGTTTGTTTTGGACTGGGAAACTGCTTTGCGGTGTGTTCCTGTTTTACTTGTAGCAAGTGGCAGCATCCTTGGGTTACTTGGCTTTGTCCTATGCTTTTTAGGCAGTGTCACTGCCAGCCCAGGTGCCAGAACAGCTGCTAGCTCCTCATGCCAGCCCAGCTTACGTTAGTCGGGAGCCATGTCCCAAGGGGTTTTTCCTTAAGCTGCTGTGTACACAGGAGCAGTTACCTCTGCAAGTATGCACCCCACCTTCCCTGCAAAAAAAAACTAAAAAAAAAACTTGCACACCCCACAACCTTCTCCCCCCCCCCCCCCATCCAGCTGCTTAGGAAAGCAGCCAGGTGAGTGAGGCGAGGTGTGGTGGAGCACGGCAACCTGTCCCCTTACCTTCAGCTCTGGTGCCACCTCCTTCATGCCATCCTGCTTGAGCAGATCATGTTCTGCTCATCCTGTTCATTTCAAGCCCAGGGAGGAGGTGGCATCAGAGCTGAAGTTAGAGAGACAAATTTCTGGGTTCCCTCTGTCCTTTTGTAAGCAACCAGGGAGGCAATAAGGAAAGTCAGAAGACAACAGCAGCTCTTTTTCTTCTTCCAAAGGTGCTGGAGGAAAGGTCTGCTGCCACTGTCTTAATCCTCTTCCCACTTGCTCTCAGCAAGCAGGAAAAGGATCGGAAAGTTAATTGAAGCTGTTCAGTGGGTGGCAGGAACTGCAGGGTACAGGGCACCCCCTCAGTAGCTCACTGGTTGTTCCCCCCTCCCCACTTGCCACTCAAAATAGCCACTTCAGTCGGCCTCATTGCTAGGCTAGCTCTGCATACACAGGATGGCGCTATAGCTGTTGCAGTGCAAACCTCTTGCTTGCATTGCAACTGCTACAGCTGATTATAAAAATGGGCTGCTACCCTGCAGTATACAAGTCATTTACCCTTGTGTAGCATAACTGGACTTCCCTAAAGTTATGTAGGTTGTAGTAGGTTACCCCAACCTTTCTGAAGGGGTAAGTCTCATTTGATGCACAAATGCATCAGCACTGCAGGCAACTTAACCATATTCACAATTTCTATTCCATCAGAAACCTAAAACTCAGTTTAATATGGCAGTTGCGTTGGATCAACTTTTTGAGACTTGTTTGTACACAATGGTTGCAAACTGCTTTCTCTAACAGATTATGTAAGAGGGAGCAAGATGATTAGACATATTGGTGGTAGTAAAGATTTGCAAATACTATAAATAAGTTTTTCAAACTGAAACGTGTACATCATTCAGTAAATAACTTTCCTTCAATAATACTTCCACACCCTTGCTTTCACACATCCAGGTGGCTGGTTAAACATTATTTCATCATTCATTGTTCTAAAAGGAATTGTAATTCCTTGGAATTGTAATATTTTATCAGATTACATTTTGTGCCATATAGCTACCTCAAGAGATTGTTTGCCACCAAAATATAATATATTTAAATGCTTGTGGTGAGACTTCTACCAAAAAAGGGTTTTTGGCTATGATTTTGGTTCACAGTCCAGTGTTCTGCTGCTGATCAGTGATAAACATCCAAAGAATCACAGCAGTTGTAGTGCTTGTTTATGGCCAGCATTTATTTTGCAAAAAATACCAAATCTTTCGGGAAGGATGAAGTAGGGGAAATACTTTTATTTTCAATTTTTGTTTTCAAATTCACAATTTATGGATAGCAGGGGTGCAAAACAGTTTGGAAATGTTAAGAGCCAACAAGGTTATTTCAAATCGTGGTTGGTGTGCCCCAAGTAATTTAAGACCCAATCCTATCCTGAAGATCCACAGGCGTTGGCAAAGTGACAGCCCTGCCAGTCTAGAAGCCCACCCACCAACGGATGTGCTGCAGATACCAAAAAAAGATGCAACATAGCTGGGATGCCAGTGCAACTCTGCTGGTGGAAACGCAAAAACGGGGAGGAGATTGGGGTGGGATGTGGGTGGGATGTCGGAAGGACATGGAAGGTACAAGAAGTAGTTGTGCACCACATCCTAACCTCCCTTCAGACAATGGACATGCCCCGACGCTGGAAAAACGCTATGCCAGTGACAGAGTTGGTGTAGGTAGGAGTGACCCCTTACGGAACAATGGGGAAGGGAAAAACAGCAAAAAACATTGCACCTCCTGCCACCCACCCCCCTGCCCAGTCCAGTTTCCTACTACAGAGCATAGGATACAAATTACATTTGGCAGCCAATTGCAGCACACCAACCCCTGCAAGTCTCCTTTATCTTTTTTCCTGGCTCTGGGAAGGTGCTATTCGACAAAGTGTAAATTGAACAGTACAGAAGTGCACTTTTGAAATGAATTGCTTTGAGATTATCCCTCGGGACATCAAAAATACTTTTGTGTAGTCTTGAGGGAAAGGCCATGCATTAAGTGGATATGGAAATTAAATCTCTATTATAAGGTAAAATGAACGATGACTATAGTGCTCCTGGCATTCAGAGTGAACAAACAACTTGGTGACAAGATCTTTATCTGGGCTTCAAAAGAATCTTTTTATGAATGTCATTACGGTACTGAATAGACAATTATAAGAGGGAGGGGTGTGTTCTCTAAAATGGATACCAATTTGTGAATAAAGTGATAACTCTTCTTCCCTAATATGACAAATATCTGATAAAATCATGGGGTGATACACTTAAAAGTTGGTTGTGTTTTTGATATCCAAGAGCTCAATGCTCCCCTCTAGGATTGCAGCATGAAAGAAAGAATTGTCTGTTTTCTCTGTATGTTCTGTGTGATCCTCACGGTTTTGGGCATTTCCACCACCACCCTGCCTCTTGCTACCAAAAAGCTCATTCAAAACTCCTGGCATGTCTAGCTCAGTTCTAAGGCATGTGTGAGATTCCACAGCACTTCAGTGCCATCTGCTGGCAATTAGTATGATTGCCTTACTCCAGTGTTTCTTTTTGCTTTGAATTAACCTCTTTTCTGCCAAATTTGATTCTGTTATCCCGTTTTTCTTTTATTGGACTTTAAATAAACCTTTTACAGTTTAACCTCACTAACAGTGTGGCTTAACAGAACATTTGGCTAAGGCAATGGGAGGTGAACGCATGTTCCCAGTCTCGCCTGGTTGGGATCCCCTGGTTGGGTTTCCCATTTCAGGCTCAAAGCTTTTTGGGAAGCACTAGATTCATCCCGAATAGCGAACAGGGACAAGAAGAAGGTGCTCCCAATGGCAAGGAAGGAAAGGAAGAAATACAAACCAGTCCTTTCAAGCCTTCTGCCGGTCCTAATGCCCCAGGGAGCAGCGCAGGTTTCGAGGCAAATGGGGTAGAAATAAACTGTCCCATAAGACCAGCTGGTCTGCAGGGGGAGGGCCCATTTCAACAACCCCAAAGGGGAAAATGGGCCAGCGTAACACATGACGCTGGGCTGCCCACAGCCATATACCCATTAAGGGCCACCTAGTCATTGACTAGTTAGGTAACTGCTCATGACATAGAGAACTTAAATCATTTCCTTTTAACCCCTTTCTCATGAGTAGCTTTAACCAGCGTGTCTCATCATTGATGCTTTATGCCTTGGGAGCGGAGGTAAGGTATAAATGACCATTCAAGGATCTGTAGTCCCATCCTCACGCTCTTACTTTTGCTTGGTAAGAATAACTTGAAGCTGATATGTGACATGTGACCACTGGTTTCAGGCCCGCAAGGCTACTGTGAGCCTATCAATACTCTTTCAAGCAAAGTAGTTAGCCAGGTGGTGAGAACTGGTGTAGTGGCTAAGAATGGGAACTGAAAAATCCCTGGCTCAAATTGCACCTCACCAAGGAACTCACCCACACGCCTTAATCCGTCCACTATCTTTTATTCAAGCTCAGCGCAACCCCCCTCCCTTTTTGTAAAAAGAGAATAACGAGGATCTCAGAGCTTTGGCCTCTGCTTTTTAAAGTATGAATTCAAAGCTGGATGCAGATTCCCAGCTAATTACCATATTTCTTCGAGTCTAAGGCACCATTGATTCTAAGGCGCACCTTTACTTTCAGCCCAAAATTTGGGGGAAAAAATCCATCGATTGTAAGACTCACATCCCTTCATTGAATCTACCTGCTCAGCACCAACTCTCCCCAGCATGTCCAGCGCTGCAGCTGACTGAGTGCCTTTGCTTCGCATTTCTGGCCCCACCAGAAAGTGCCATTTCCTTTGTTACCGGGGCTTGGGGGAGCTTCAGGGAGGCCTGCGCGACCCTCTGCGAATCTTCAGTTTGGCGAAAAACGGTGATTTTTGGCCATTTCTGGTTTTCGTAAAAACTGGAAATGCCCGGAAATCGCCGTTTTTCGCCAAACTGAAGAACAGGGAGGCCTGCAGAGGGTCGCGCAGGCCTCCCTGAAGCTCCCCCAAGCCCCGGTAAGTAAGAAGATAGCATTTTGGGGTGCTTTTTGAAGACCTTCGATTCTAAGACGCACCCCATTTTTTGAAATGCTTAATTGGGAAAAAACATGCGTCTTAGAATCGAAGAAATACAGTATGACCTAATTCCTAACCTCTTTTTGAGGATAGGTGTGGGGGAGGAGAAGAGGTTCTCTAGGACAGTGTTCAGGACCTAGCGGATGCTCTCGTATTTTTGCATCCCTGCTAGCCTGCCATTCAATCTGGACCTGGTGTCCAAAGCTTATAACCAGGGTGGGACTAGTGAGTGCACCAGCCCATTTGGAGCAATGACGTTTTGCAAGATTTTTTTTTTTTAAACAACCTTTTAAATGTCTGACATGAGAGCTTTCATTAAAGAATGCGAGTTTGTTTCTTAAAATGAAAAAGCAATGAAAAAATTAGTGGCAGTTTCAAACTTTACTCACCTGACTAGTCTACCTCTCTCTTCCCAGAATGCCTGCTGGTTCAGGTTAGATTTTTATGATCAACAATGTCTTTATCAGAGATGGCGCAACTCGATCTGCCACCCAGTGCAGCCTCTTGGTCCTTCTTCTGCCACGGCACTCTTTTTTTTTTTTAAGCTTTTTACTGAGCATGGTTTCTTCAAAGCTGGAAGTGCAGGACTTTTGGTTTTATTTGAAGGGACTGCGTGCACAAAGGCTCCTTCATTTGCACAGTCTCACACTTCCAGGTTTGCACAAAGGAGCACTGCAAGTAAGTGGATCGATGTGGCTCCTGTCTGCAATGAGCTGGAGGGGAGGTAGCAGCAGACTTGGTGTGAAGCGAATCCTAAATCTAATCCCACAGCCCCCTAGCCCCCCCCCCATATCTGCTGCTGATACAAGTTGTATCAGGTCACCGCATGGCAGAGCCAGCCATGATTCGTATCCTGTTCATCCCGAGAAAAACCTTGTTTACCTTCTACAACTTGCAAGAATGACAGGGTGCTTGAAAGGAGGTGATGGAAAACACTGGGAGGTCAGTTAAAGAAAGGTATTGATTATAAATTTGAGCTTTTAATGTGTGTCAAGTCTTTTTGTTGCCTTAGCAATTTGAAGTGGCTTGTTTAGCAAATAAGTTGGTGGCAGGTGATAAAAGTGACAACATTCTTGGCCAGAAGGGTTATGATTTACCAAAAGGGTTCATCACATCACATAGAGTATATCAATGTCCAAATTAATATCAGTCTGATATGTTGACAGTAATTTGTTTTCACCATTCCTAATTTTGATTAAAAAAAAATTATATTATTATGTTGAAAATGGTACAGTAAATTTCCCTGGCATGACAGAGGCCTCCTCTCTTCAATAATGGCTCGGTTTCAGAAGCTACTTTCTGTTTGCGAAATGACTTTTAATGGAAAAAGCCATATCTGCCTGTACTTCAAATATTTGAACTACTGCTGCTTATTCAGTTTAATTTATTATGTTTAACCTGAATTAATAAATCTAGTTCTGGAAACTGTTTAGCAAGCAAATAACTTATGGTTAGCATATGCTGTCCTTTCTCTTATCATCCTCTCTCCCTCCCTCCAAATCTACATTTAATTCCATCTTTACTGAATTTGTGGTTCAGGTCAAATAGAACTCTACTTTGGCTGTTCTTGCATGTTCTACCTACTCAAGGTGTTTGAGTAAAAGAACAGTTCGGAAACATTTGCTGGCTATGGCCAGAATTGCTTGAGGAAACCCCTGGAGCGGGGAGAAACGTAGCAAGTAGACTGTGGACTTTTTATATTTCCTGCCTGTTTGATAATCTTATGCGCCCCTCTTTTCTCCAGTACGCTGGAGTCTCGCGCTTAAAGAATTTCAACAGACCTTTGGTAAAAATAAAAAAAATTATTGGTCTCTTCAACAAAACTTTGACATAGCTTCTTTACCCATACCTCCGATCTTGCTGCAAAAAGAACATTCTTCTGGTGAAAAATAGGAAAATACGACTGTTGTTCTCTGGTGTCTTACAATAAGATGGGCAGCCCAATCCTACCTACGTTCCCCTACGCCAATGCAGTGGCACCAGCACAGCTTCCGCTGCATCCCGCGGAAAAATTTAGCAGGCAGGCTGCCTCCTCGAGGTAAGGGGACATTGTCCCCTTGCTGGGGGAAAGTCCCAGCCTGTGCAACGGGTCTACTCGGGCCTTTGCCAGCCATGTGACTGGTACAGGTCCGCGTGCACCCGTGCCGGTGGATTGAACCTGAGAAGTGGGTTAAGATACAGCGGTGCTGATCTCACCCTGCTCCTGATCTGCCCTCCTCCACCCCATTCTGTCCCCACCCTTCCTTCCTCTGCCTCCATGCTGCTCAGCGCAGACCTTACCTGCTCTGGCTGGTTCCACTCCTTGTGCCAGCACCAGTGGGAAGGCGCACGTTTAGTATCAATTGGTAATTATTCTTCATTGTCCAGACCACAAAGAGTTAAGAAGTCCTGTCCCTCTGTCTTGTGCTGATTTCCCCCTTTTGAACTGCAAACTCAGCAGCTGCACTGTGTGGAGTGAGCTGGTGTCAGTGTGTTAGATTTGGACCAGGAATGGCTGGGTTCAAATCCCTGCTCAGTCATAAAGCTTGTTGGGTGACCTTGAACCAGTGACCATCTCTCATCCTAACCCACTTCACAGGATTGATATGGGATGTGAACTTTTTTGTTGAAAAGTGGCAGTCTACTACTACTAAAAATACAAATAGGAAGGGGAGGAGACATGTGCCCTGAGCTCCTTGGAGGCTGGACAGTATATAAATGTGTTTTTTAAATAATCTCTCAAAAGAATCATGGAACTAACACAATGGGGCTTATTAAATTGTCTGTATTTTATTTCCTTTATTGTGGAAGATAACCTGGTTGTTAGAACAGCACTCATCTCTTCCCTGTAAGTTGCATTGGAACTCTTCTCTCCCCCCCCCCCCCGGGCGATGACTTGTCATACTCCATGTGCCCCTTTCATATCCTGGAAGCTTGAATGAGTCATGAGTGTTTGACCAGTGTAGTTCCATCAGAGGGAGAGAGAGGGAGGTTGGCCTATTTGCACTGGCGGTGCTTACCTGTGCTTACCCAGTGTGAATTCTTTGCATTGCCCCCTCCAGTGCACAGACGCGTAAGTAATTAGCAGTAATGTGATGATGTCGCCGACAACTACTTCTGGGTCGTCATAGCTGGAGCTGCTTTGAATGCCATGTCAGGCTACTCACCATGAACACAGCATTCGAAGCAGCACTGGTTGTGAGGGAAACCCCTAGCAACGGGGCCTTGCAAGCCTGCAGGTCACAGTTGCCTGCAGACTTGCGAGCCCCATTGCTAGGGCTTTCCCATCTTGCACCCAGCACATTCAAAGTGCCACTGGCTGCGAGGCTTTTAAATGCAGGGGGGGTAGTAGCCTGGGGGGCACGGGGGACTTTGTCACCCCTTCAATGTGTGATGTCACCCTGGGAAGGGTGACATCACCCCCCTGGTGGGTGGCTCGCACTCCCCTGGTGATGTCATTACCTGTATGGCCAAAGACTGCCATCCATCAGAGGGCTCACCTCGATGGCTTGATGACACCTGTAGCACCCAATGGACCATCAGGGGCTGGGAGTCCCATGGGAAGGCCAATGCAGGGTCCTGGTACTGAGAGGTACAGTTTCTCCAGCCCCACTTGGAGGCTCCATCACGTTACTAATTGTTCCTAGAAGTCAACATTTAACCATTTCAAGTGAAAATGCCCAGACAATTTGGAGGGAAATACAACTGTGTAACTTGCATGCAAAAAAACCCCAAAATGCTGAAGAGATTTGTGTAGGTGCTAGAACCACCATCACCTTTCTCTGCAAGTGTCAACACCCACAAGGCAGAATGCCCCTGGCATTATTCTTATCCAGTTGTTATACATAAGGCCTTTTTTTGTGACAGCTATGTGTTACTTGAACTGAGAGTTGAACAAGGGGGGGGAGATAATAAATAATAATAATAATAATTAAGACCCAACTTTCTCAAAAGTCAAGCTTCTGTAAATGAATTTCCAGTAGAGCAACAATAATGGAACTCTAATTATTAAAAAAGATTAAACATTGCATCTGGAAATAGTATCATATCAATGGCTCAACCACGGTTAACTAACTTGCTTTCAGTTATAGCAAGCCTGTTGAGCAAGTTGAGCTTTAAACAAACAAATAATGAATTGTTTGTATAAAGCATGACATCCTATTGTTTGTGTTTTGACACATTGAGGTCAAGCTACAAAATAGGCATACAGAAACCAATAGATGTTTCAGCTCTTTAGAAATTATATAAAGCAGCGGTGTCAAACACATTAGCAAAGAGGCTTCCTTATTCATGCTGATAGGGACTGTGTGCCAGAAGGAAATCTTCATTCACAAATTTGGCAGTCTTGCCTCGTTCTAGCATCACTTTTTAGGCAACAAAACTAAACACTAGTGAAACAAACTGAGTCTTTATGTGCAGCAATTGCAGTGTGAATAACGGGTTGCTGGAAGCCCTGGGGCCAAATCACTAAACTGACCTCTTCTGCTTACTGGCAGTGAGTGATGAGTGGCAGTGGCTCTTCTCTGGAAGGGAGAAGTGGGGCATTCGGAGGATGGGTAGCCCCTCCCAACTGGAAGGCAAGGTCGGTCTTGAAGCTTGACTCCTCCCCTTGGAGAGGGGCGCTCCCTCAACCCAGTCCGACCTTGCCTTCGCAGTGTTTGGTCGCAGTTATTGAAGCTCCAATATTTTACAATTTGATATAGTTCCTTCTGATCTCTCCTCTCCTTTATCCTACTTCGTTTTTTCGATACTTTTCTTCTGTCCCCCTTTCTGCATTGCCTTTTCTGAACCCCCCCTTCCTGCTGGGCTCGGATGGTAAAGTTTTGCCTCACTCGGCAACGGAACTCCGGTCACAGATAAAATCTCCGATTGTTCCGCTGCGGCCCCAGGCTCAGCCGCTTGCTAGCGGCGCTGTGGAGATTTTTGCCAGCCTCTTCAAAGAACGGACGAGGAGGAGTTCCGCCTAGCGGGAACCAGCCCGCCCGATGGCTGCAGCCCCAGGCTCAGCTGTTCGCTAGCGGCGCTACAGAGGCTCGTCAGTCTCCTAGTCACAGCGGAGGAGTGGGCCTGAGCTGACTGACGCTGCTTCGGGCGTCCCTTTCACTTTTCGGCGTGAGGAGCGCTCGGCTGTCCTTAGCAACCCGCTGTGAGGGGAGCCTTTTCAATGGCGCGGAGCAGGCCTGTTTTGAGCTGCCTTCCCAGCTTATTACCTCTGTTGTCAGTCTGATCGCTCCACCACAGAGCCGCTTTTCCCGCCTTTTTACCTCAGCCAGTAAGTAAATAGAGCGGGATGCCGGACCAGGTTGCCCCAACGGTCGCGCCAGTAACGCGCGAAGGGGAGCAAGGGGGGGGGTTGCCCTAGTGATAGTCATCTGACCCCAGCATTGAGGGAGGAAATTGGCCAAATAATAGCATTAGCTCTTAAAGGAGCAGATACCAATTTTACCACCAAAATTCCTAAAAAAACATCAGCACACAAGGCACCATTCGCCTACTTCTGACTCTGTATCATCCTCTGAGGCTTATCGAGCGTCTTCAGAGGAATCCATTCCTCCTCCAAGAAAAGCCAAACGTAAAACTAAGCACCTTGATGTTTGTGAAAAATATCCTGCTAAGCGAGCTGCCCACAAGCAAGCTCCCCGCATGCAGGAGTCCCCTGAATGGCCATCATCTGAAGCCTCTGGCTCTGACAGAGAGGAAGGGGAGCTGTCGGGGGACGGGGAGGAATATGACGACAAAAAGAGACAGGCCAACAGGCTTTTCCCAGCAGAACTGTTCCCACGGCTTTTAGCCAAGGTTGTCAAGTCCTTAGAGCTACCCTTGGAACAGCAACCAGAACCGCTTCCTTCTAATTCAGGAGCGCTGTCAGTTTTCCCACAGGGCCCCACCAAGGATAATCTAATACCCTTCCCTGCTGCCTTTCAAAAGGTGATTGATCATGAGTGGAATACCCCATCATCCAACAGACAACCTGGTCGATGGTTTAACTGCTTGTATTCCTTTCCAGACCAAGTGATGTCTTCCTTAAAGGTCCCCGCAGTGGATGCCCCGGTCGCGGCCCTCTCGACCTCAGCGGTTATTCCCACTGAGGGGGAAGGGGCCCCAAAAGATCCATGCGACAAACGCGTGGAAACTGCGTTACAGCGCAGTTATGAGTCCGCATCTCAGGCTCTTAGAGCGTCGGCGGCAGCCTCAGTTATGTCTAGAGCCTCTTTCCTGTGGGCGGAGGATCTGGCGGCCACAGAACCGGGCCTTTCAAAAAATGTCAAAAACTGCCTCAAAAAGATAGCCTTGACATCCGCCTTCGCGGCGGATGCCTCTTATGATACAATTCAATTAAATTCCATATCTATGGCCTTGGGGGTGGTCGCCCGAAGAAATGTCTGGCTCCGTAATTGGGAGGTGGACGCTGGTTCTCAAGCCCGCTTGGTGGGTGTCCCTTTTCATGGGACAAAATTGTTTGGGGAGTCCCTAGAACCAATTCTGATAGATGGAAAAGATAAACGTAAGGTTCTCCCATCTAACAGGAAGGAGGCACCTAAAACTAAACCACAACATTCCTTTCGTCCCTTCAGGGGAGATAACAATTTCAGGGGTTCTTCCAGATTCAAAAAGGGATGGAATAAGTCCAGAACCTTCCAGAAGTCCAGACAGCAGAGTAACGCCACTGCTGGAGGTCCCAAAGGGCATAGGGACTCCAGAACGCAATGATGGTCACGCAAACGCGACCGCCCCCCCTATTGGTGGCAGGCTGTCCAGATTTTCTACCCATTGGCAAGCTATCACCAGCGACGCCTGGGTACTGGAAGTCGTGTCAAAGGGATATGCCCTCGAATTTGACAAAAGACCCAACACCAAATTGATCAAGGTCCCCAAATCCAGGGACCCACTCAAACACTGGCTCCGATTGCAGGCCATCAATCATTTGCTCCAGATTCAGACCATAGAGCCTGTTCCTCGATTGGAACGGAACACCAGGGTCTATTCCATCTGGTTTCTGGTCCCAAAGAAAAATAGGGATTGGAGGGCAATCCTGGATTTAAAATGGCTCAACAGGTTCCTGCGCAAACGACGATTTCAGATGGAAACATGGAGAACAATTACAATGACCTTGGAAAAACAGGATTACATGACATCCATAGACCTGACAGAGGCCTATCTCCATGTTCCCATCCGAAAGAGTCATCGCAGATTCCTCCGTTTCTGCTACGGGGGCGCCATTTTCAATACAGGGCACTCCCTTTTGGCCTCACAGCGGCTCCGAGGGTCTTCACCAAGACCCTCGTAGCCCCTGTGGCTTTCCTGAGGCAGCAAGGGATACATATTTACCCTTACCTGGACGATATCTTGATAAGATCATCGTCCAGGGAAGCAGCTTTTCGAGACCTGCAGGTGACTATGGACCTTCTGGAGTCCCTGGGTTTCGTAATCAACAAGGCAAAGAGCTCCTTGATCCCAGTACAGGAAATGGAGCATCTGGGCCTGATAATAGACACAAACCTTTTCCGGCTTAGCATTTCCTTAGATCGACAATTGGCCCTGCACAGTGTCTTAACCAGGCTACGCGTTGCACATCAAGCAAGTGTGATGACACTGGCTTCAGCCCTGGGTCAGATGGTATCCTGCCAGGATCTGTTACCCTGGGCCAGATTTCATATGTGACCACTACAGGGTCTACTCCGTCCTTATCAACAGGCAATAGAAAGGAAAGTGCCACTGCAGATTCCCATTCCCCGAGTCATCGGGGACAGTTTCACCTGGTGGCTGGAACCGGCCCGGTTGAGCCGGGGGGGGGGGTAAGCATGGAAGTGCCTGAACCTTTGGTGGTCACTACGGATGCCAGCCTGCTGGGGTGGGGGCCCCACATGGAAGGACATCTCATTCAGGGCTCTTGGTCTCCGAAGGAAACGAAGTTTTCCATCAATCGATTAGAGCTCCGAGCGATCAGGCTGGCTCTGGAACAATTACAGCCTTTCCTGGGGGGACGCCATGTGCGAGTCCGCACGGAAAACACGACGGCGAAAGCCTACGTGAATCGCCAGGGGGGTACAAGATCCCAGTCTTTGCACAAGGAGGCCTCCCTTCTAATGTCGTGGGCGGAGCGGAACGTTCTCTCTCTGCAGGCGGAGCATCTGGCAGGATTGAGCAACGTAACGGCAGACTGGCTCAGCAGGAGGTCTATGAAAGAGTCGGAGTGGCAACTGAACCCGACAGTTTTCCGATTAGTGACAGCCAGATTCGGAAATCCGGTAATAGATCTATTCGCCTCCCGAGCCACAACGCAAATACCGCGTTATCTGGCGTTGGCTCCAGACGACGGGGCAGAAGGCATAGATGCCCTGTCAGTACGTTGGCCGGAGGGTCTACTTTATGCTTTTCCCCCCATTCCCCTCATCCCAAGGGTTCTGCAGAGAATCAGGGCACTAAGGGCAGCGGTAATCTTCATCGCCCCGTATTGGCCAAGAAGGCCTTGGTTTTCGACCCTGCTAGGCCTGTCAATTTAACAACACTGGTGCCTGCCTCAGACAAAGGATCTACTGATTCAAGGGCCCTTAATACACCTATTCCGCTTAACTGCGTGGAAGTTAAACGGGCAGAGTTGACTCGCTGCGGGTATTCCGAGGGGGTGATGGATACACTATTGGCTTCCCGGAGTCAGTCTACAAAAAAGAGCTACGCTGCAACCTGGAAAATGTTTGCCCTGTGGTGTCGCAAACGGGGGATTCACGAGTCACGTCCAAAAATTAAACACATTCTTGAATTTTTGCAGGCCGGGTTGTCTTTGGGTCTGAAAACTAACACACTCAAAAGACA
This sequence comes from Plestiodon gilberti rubricaudatus, assembly GCA_026170595.1. NCBI lineage: Eukaryota > Metazoa > Chordata > Lepidosauria > Squamata > Scincidae > Plestiodon > Plestiodon gilberti. The sequence continues at coordinate 49,614,351 of JANXHW010000002.1, forward strand.
ACTAGCGGCAATCAACAGTGTACTGGGTACAGATATGAGTTCGAGCATTTTGCAACACCCTCACATCAAGCGTTTTCTCAGGGGGTTTTCCATCATTAATCCCCCCACAATCCATAGATGTCCTTCGTGGGACTTAAATTTAGTTCTGAACGCTCTAACAGGGCCACCTTTCGAACCTTTGGCTACGGTCCCTTTGCGGGAGCTGACTCTTAAAGTTCTCTTTCTGGTCTCCCTTACCTCTGCTCGTAGGGTATCGGAGTTGGGAGCGCTTTCTGTTAACCCAAATTTATGTATTTTTCACTCCGACAGGGTTATCCTTTGGATTGATCCGGGCTTTCTCCCCAAGGTTAATTCAATTTTCCACAGATCACAGGATCTGATTCTCCCAAATTTCTGCCCCAATCCTTCCTCGACGAAGGAAAAAATCTGGCACACTTTGGATGTTCGTCGGGCGCTTAGTTACTACACTAAACGCACCCTTCAGATACGTAAAATGGATGCTTTGCTCATAAATTTCAGAGGTTCTAGATTGGGAAACAAAGCTTCCATTTTGTCCCTAGCACAGTGGTTGCGGGATGCCATCACAACCGCATATCAAGCAGTGGGTAAAATTCCGCCGGATGGAATTACTGCTCATTCGATCCGGGGGGCGTCTACTTCGGCAGCCTTTGAAGGTACTAGCTCCCTGGAAGACATTTGCAGGGCAGCTACCTGGGCTTCCATTCACACCTTTACCAATCATTACAGAATTGATAAGGCTGCATCGGCGGAGGCTGCGTTGGGCAGAAGAGTCCTGGGGAAGGTTGTTCCGCCTTGAGTGCGTCTGCCTATCTCCCTCCCTAAGTTGGCTAGACTGCTCTGTTATATCACCCATCCTCCGAATGCCCCACTTTTCCCTTCCAGAGAAAAACGGAATTCCTACCTGGGAATCTCCTGTTCTGGGAAGGAGAAGTGGGGCATTCGGCCCCGCCCTTTGTTCCTGACAGATCAGCCGCGCTCAGTTCTGTAGTATTTGAGTAATCTTGTTCATAGTCTGAAGTGGGAGCATCCTTCCCTTGATTCTGAAGACTGGGGCATTGTTTTCTTTTCATGCGTGCCCAGTCTCTTTGTTCTTCTGCTTACCTGCCTTACCTGTTTTTTGTTCCTTGGAGTCGATGACCTCTCTTTCTGTGTCTAGCCTCCTCGGCGTGTTGTGTTTACCTGCCTTTACAGTTTTGCAGGATCTTGTTTTCTTTTATTGCCTTGGAAAGGCAATGCTTGGAGGTGCGCTTTCATCTGCTCGTCAGTCCTGGACTGGGTTGAGGGAGCGCCCCTCTCCAAGGGGAGGAGTCAAGCTTCAAGACTGACCTTGCCTTTAAGTTTGGAGGGGCTACCCCTCCTCCGAATGCTCCACTTCTCCTTCCCAGAACAGGAGATTCCCAGGTAGGAATTCCGTTTTTCCCACCCGCCCCATCAGCAAATGCAGCAGTTGATTGGTGCTGGAGGGCTCGGAGTCAGTCTTATTCCTCCGTATTATTACCTGGCACTGCAAACCCAGAAACATTTCTTGGAATTAGGCTTTGATGTTACCAAAAGAGCTGCAAACCAGAAGAAGTATTAATAAGTGTCTCTCCTTAAGAAGGTACAAGGATGCTTTGCTCATAAATTTCAATTCTTGCGCACAGGCACATATTAGTATATAGGATATTCAAAAAGGACGGTGCAAAAGTAAAGCTGATTTATTCTTAAACGAACTGACATACCACAACCATCATGACATGAAAAGACAGAAAAACTGTCCAAGTTTCACATGCACATTACAAATGTGTCCCAGCATATCCTCAGATATCAATGACACCCTACCAGGACGTTGTATCAGCCATGCCGGCCCGGAAATGAGGTTTTGCCAATGGAGCCCTGGCCTCCACGATCTCCAGATTTTACACCCTGCGACTTCTTTTTGTGGGGATTCATCATGGATGCTGCATATCTGCCGCCACTGCCACAACAACTGGACAACCTGAAACAATACATCTCCGATGCAGTGGAATCAATATCCGAAGATATTTTGAGATGCGTCTGGACAGAACTGGATTACCGTCTTGACAGCTGCCATGTCACCGACAACACCCAAATTGAACATTTGTAATGTGCATGTGAAACTTGGAAGTTTTTCCTGTCTTTTCATGTCATAACAGTTGTGGTATGTCATTTCATTTAAGAGTAAATCCGCTTTACTTTTGCACCATCCTTTTTGAATAACCCTGTATATGATTAAGAGCTCAATCTTGACTAAAGATCAGTGGACAGCCCTAGGGCCACCTGCTGGATCTTATCCCCATTGTGGGCCGATCATGACATTGTCCCCTTCCCCCGGTGTAGCGCAGGGGGGTCCCAATGGGCCTCCTCAGATTTCCGCCAGCTATTGAGCTGGTGTAAGTCCAAGGAGGCCGTGTAATGGCCACACCGACCTGGGAATGGGACGACCGACCGACCTCCCTCGCAGCCCAGATCGCCCCGGTGCATCCCTTATTTTCTCTGGCGGCCACAGGGACGATCCGGTGCTGGTGAGGGCTGCCAGCCTCGTGCTTGCCGCCCTTACTCTAAGGTAGTTGCAAACGTGCTTTACGGCACGTTTGTGACACTTTAGAACAGTGGAGTGCACACTCTGCCCTTCTTATATTACGGAGGATTGCACTGCCCACCACTGAGATGGATTCTGTGAAAGCCATCAGGTTGGCCACCCAGTAGTCACCACAAGCCTGCGCTCCCCTGAACAGGAGGGCAAACTGACTATAATGCCCATGTATATATTGACCAGTCCTGTGAATATGTTGACATTATGATTTTTCTGTTGTTCCTAGCTCAGTGCACATGGGTCAGGTTCTTCAGAACACTATGAGAATGAGATCCTGGTATGTCAAAGCATCCACAGGACTCTACACCCCATCTAAATGCCCTAATAACTCATGATGACTTCATCATATAAGAGTATCTGTATCACCTGGATGCTCAGGTATCAGCCATGACCTGGGGGATCTTGGCCCAGTTTAGGCTGGTGTGCCTGCCGTTGCCCTTTCTTGGGTTGACCAGACCTTACCATGGTTTCCATGTATCTCATTTTATATACCGGTATTCATTCTTTTGATTTATATCCCGTCTTTCTCCCTGAAGGGCAACCCCAAGTTGGTTGATTATTCTCAATCATTCATTTGGATTATTGTAATACACTCCATATAGGGCTGTCCTTGAAGACCATTTAGAAACTTCTGCTAGTACAAAATGCTGCTGTACAATTGCTAACCCCTATGAGGTGTACAGATCATATTTCACTAGTGTTTTGTCACCTGCACTGGTTACCAGTGTATTTCTGAATGCAAAGCATTTTTTGTCCCTTTTGAGGATTTTGTTTAAGTACTCATACATCTCCATCTTCCTTGTGGGTGGTCTCATTTTGGCCATAATCGTGTCTGCATGGGATGAGTACTTTAGAAACAGGGACAAATACTTAACCTTTTGTACAGTGTACTACTTTTGAGTGTTCACAGTATTATCTTGAGGCAATCTTTACAACAACCTTGTAAGGTTTCATTATTCCCATATTGCAGCTGGGTAGCTGAGGCTGAGAGGGGGTGGCTTGCCCAAGTCACCTACTGAGTTCATGGCAGAGGAGAGATTAGCCTTGAGTAAGATCTGATTCGCAGCTTACTAGGCCATTAGGTTTGTGTGGTCATTGACCACTGTTTGATATCTGTGTCTCTGATCTCACAAAATGATCATGTGTCACAAAAAAAAAACCCAGATGTCACCTACCAACAGGAAATCACAACTAAGAAAAGTTTCAGACTGGGCATAAAGTAACAGGAAATAGGACATCAAGGAAGAGGCATGCACTGGCTGACTTAAAGAAACAAAGGTACCCAGCCCACAGATGATGGTAACACTGCTATGGTGAGTGAAGCAGGCATCTTTTGATGAGTAAACTTTCCCAGGCTCAGGGCCCAATCCTATCCAACTTTCCAGTGCTGATGCAGCCACAATGCTCCCCGAGGTAAGGGAACAAATATTCCCTTACCTTGATGAGGCCTCTGTGACTGCCCCCCCTCCACTGCAGAATGAGCACATTCCCTGTTGGCATGGCAGCATTGGCGCTGGAAAGTTGGATAGGATTGGACCCTCAATTTTGAGAAAGGGCTGACCTTTGGTCTTAAGTCAGATTGAGCCCCCTTAGTTCTTGTTGAGCTTTGGCCCCTTATGAGCTTCTGGTCATATCACTCTCCCAATTATATCATTAGGAAAAGCCCTTCCCCAATTACCTCTCAAGGCCCCCCCTTCTGCCCCATTCCACGTTACCGGGTGCTAGCATTGAAAAGAAGGGCTGCGCTGCAGAAACCTTGATCAGGTCCTGACCTAGAGTAATGCAGAAACATTGTCCTAGGCACCAGAATCCCTGGGAATTGTAGTATGCCAAGGCTTTTGGGTGCAGTAACTACATTTCTCAGAGCCTGAGTGCCTACAGTGCTGCTAGTGAAAGCCGCAGCCTTTTTCACTGTAGCCACGTCTGCTATATACATTTCAGAGGGAAGGGAAAAGGCTGCTGGAGCAGCAGGGGGAGCTGCTGCAGAGCTAATTACTGTATGTGCTACAGCAGAGCTTTAGAGAGGGGTTGGGCTCAACTCCTAAATAGGTGAGAAATTCCAAGCAGGGGAAATGTTTTACTTCATTCTTCCCAGTTCTGAGCTTCAGCTGCATCACTTCTATTAACTATTTAATCAGTTAGTGAAATGCTATTCATCCCAGCGAAATAACAGAGAATCTACTGTGTGAAAATCAGCACATACACATTGTCTAAACCAAGAGATGTATGTAGAGGTGTGTGTTTAAACAAAATCGCCATCAAGCCCACAACTGTTTAATGTGTCAGGGCTGTGATTACATCCTAATTTTAAAAATTCACAGTTTGAATCTGTTTATTACATTAGTTCACCAACGGACATCTTCTGCTCTATAATATTTATTCAGTCAAAAAGATCAGTTTTGTGGAAACAGTAGCAATTCCTGCTTTTGGTTCTCCATGCATTGGAAAAGTTATGAGACTCTCTTTAGTGAATTTACTAACCAAAGTAATTGTACACCACTAGAGTCATTTAGCCATAGTAACTATTGTTAGTATAACAACAGTAATGTTTAAGATGAATGGGCATCAGAAAGTGATGTACTCGTATGATAATTGACAGATATGACTGTAGCTAACACCTTCTGGTCATGAACATACCATACACTGCCAAGACTGCCTGCAACCATAGAAATGGCCTGATCATTATTTCCCAGCCTGAAAAGGGAATGAAGCCGCTGTGATGTGCTTGGCCCAGCATTTTTTCACTCCCTCTAGAACAGAGGTGGGCAATTAATTTTCCTAAAGGGCCACATGAGAAACTGGGACTGTTGTGGAGGGGCATTCCAGGCCCCCCACTGCGGATTCCGGGGTCCGTGGAGGGGCCAAACTCCAGCCATTCATTAGCTGCTCTGTGTCTTCCTTGCAACAGATGCTAAAAGCAGCAGCATGGTGCTTACAGCACAGACACTGAGTGCTAGAGACTCCTTCCTGTTCTTCAGTTGAGCCTCTCTAACATTCAGCACAGGGGCGCATGCAGGGGGGGGCATTATTTTACCTTAATTAGCTGCTCCATGTCTTCCTTTAAATCTCATGTGGGCCGGTCAAGGACAGCCAAAGGGCCGGATGTGGCCCTGGGGCTGTACAATGCCAAGGTCTGCTCTAGAATCTAGAGTCTAGATTTTTACACTATAATTTCCATAGTAATTAGGGACACAAATACAGAGGATTGAATTGCTTCAAACCAACAGTACAATTCCAGCAGTTCTCAGCTGCTTAGGAGTCTGTCCCCCCCATCTTTATTATAAATTATAGTTATATACTGCTTTTCAACGAAAATGTTCATAAATCAGTTTACATAGCTAAATAAATAAATGGCTCCCTGTCCCCAAAGGGCTCACAATCTAAAAAGACACAGAAGAAACAACACGCAGCCACTAGAAAAGATGCTACGCTGTTGTGAAGATGGACTGTTGTTCTCTCTCCCTATTAAATATGGAGCAGTGGAACACTATAGAGTGCCTCTTTGCCCAGTCAGCAGGGGGTATTTAGAAGAACCTACTTCCTATTTCAGAAGTCACATTTGAAGGTTAGCCATTATGATACATTCTTTGCACGCGCACACTCATGCACACACACATATACTCTGTATTACTTCTGTTATATACGGTGTATTGGCAATAACTACATCAGAACCCTACACTCAGTGCAAGTGTGCACCTAAAAAACGTAGAGCCACGGGTGAAATCAGGGGAGGGGGTTGGCTAGGTAGGCACTGTTGAGGGCCTCCCACTCAGCTGTGGCACCCTGACCCTCAGTACCCATGGCAGCAGTAGTGCTCAGTGTACCACCAGGGGGGTACAGGGGGGCATGTATCATACAAATGCACACTAGGTAAGGAGCTGAAAACTTGCCTGTGAAAATTGCCTCAAGGGAAGCTGAACTACACAAGCACATTATTCTCTAGCTCCGAAGGACTGATACTTGAGTTTAGTATTTCAGTATCTCATGTTTGAAGTGCAGAGGAACCAACCTTTTGCCGCGATGGCTGAACATTGGTTTGGAACTTTGCTGAGAAGCAGATCCACCTGTTCCAGACAGCAAGCGGGCCCTCCAGGCCGACCTCTAACGTTGAAAGGCTCTGTGGGGCTGCGGGCAGGAAAGTGCATAAGGAAACGGAGGAGGGAGGAGGTGATGGTGCAACTGAGGATGGGAAGGAACCGAAACAGCTAGAACAGGATCGTGGCTTCCTCTTCCATTTGATCGAGCAAGCGGGGCGCATTAGGGCCCTGCGGGAAGGCAGAGCGCCGCAAGCGAGCGGGGTCCCTCTGTCTTCCCTACTGTATGTGGCTCACATACACACCGCCGCCCGTGCGCACAGAAGGTTGCTGGCTGGTTGGCTGGCTGGCGCGAGGGCAGGGCAGGGCTGCGCTGATTTGAGCCCGGGACGGCTGCCAGACGCTGCCTTCGTGGGTTGCGATAGCAGCAGCCACAGCAACCCACTCCTTCAAGGAAAGGCAGCTCTGAAGCCGGGCGCTTGGCCACCTCCAGTCCCGCCAGCCACCGTCCCCTTGGCACACTTTCACCGGCGCGCGCCTGCCTTCCCCCCTCACGCTGCCCGGCCGCTTCTGACTTGCCCTCGTCAGGCTGCCCCAGGGGCTTCTTCCGCTCGGCCGCCGCTTCCCTTCGGGGCGACGCCCCCTGCCAGCCACCCTTGTGGGGGGAGCGTGCAGATGTGTGTTTTTGCGCGTGCGCGCGAGCGAGAGCGCGCGCTCCTCCTGCAGCCGCCTCCTGCTTCCTTGCCGTGCAAATTGTAATCAGTCCGAGCGGGTCTGGCTGCTGCCGCCGCGAAGTTTAGCTGGCAGCTCCGGCTCCTTGGGCAGCCAGCGAGACTGAGCCCCGCTAGGAGCCGGAGGCGGGGGTGGAGGGGTAGAGGCAGCCGCGCCGCTCAGCAGCTCTCGTGTCTTCGCAGCCCGTGAGGAGCCGGCCGGCGAGCCCCCGGCGGACACCAACGCCGCCGCTGTCCTCAACCGCAGCATGCTGAAAGTCACCATGCCCTCCTCGTCGTCCGCCGCTGGTCCCGCCGCCGCCGCCACCCCTCCCGCCGGCCGGGTGGGGGGCGCTGCTGCTTCTTCTACCGCCGCCGTCCCGGATTACTGGATCGACGGCTCCAACAGAGACACCTTGACCGATTATTTCGAGCTGGAGTCGGAGCTGGGACGGTAAGGAGGCCAGAGGGTCGCGCGGGCCGTGGGAGGGAGCCGGGGCCGGCCAGGCGGGGCGGGGCGGGGCGGGGCGGGGCGGTGGAGGTTGGAGCGGGCGCGGAGCCTCTCCAGCCTCCCCAGGAAAGACGGAACCCGCTGGGCTCGGGCAAGGCGCTGCTGGCGGTGATGCGAGGAGGGTGCCCCGGGCTGGCACGGTGGCGACGCGCGGTTCCTGGGGTTGTCGAGGCAGCAGGGAAGCTCCATTCCTGGACAGCGGGGCGAGAGCGGCTGGCTGGATTCTCGCGCAGCGCAAGCCTGGGAAACGCAGAGGCAGATCCCTGGCGGCGCAGGGTGGGCTGGCGCTGGGCAGAGCAACGCGAGGCGAGGGGATACGGGGGAGGCAGCAATGGAGGAGGGGGCCGGAGCAGAGAGATCGTCGTTACGCATCATTCCTAGACAGAATAGAGCGGTGCGAATGGGATGGGCTGCTAGTTTTATGGCCAGTCCCGGACAGGATTCGGAAGGGTCCTCTTTGGAGTGGGCGCGAGCCTGGGGAGGGGGCTCTGGTTGTGGTGGGATGAGAATGGGACAGCTGCCCTGGTCCCTTTTGGTTTGCACCTGCTACTAGTGTTGGAAGCATAGATGACTTCACATCCAGACTTGGGCAAATCTGCTCGGTTGATTCTTCAACACCCCCACTCATCCAGGCTGCTAGAGAGCTTCCCATTTTTCTCCCCCTTCCCACGCTGTATTCATGGAAGAAGGAGCTATAAGCGATGGAGCTATTCCTCCCTGTTTGCTGTTGCCCCTTCCTTGTCATGTGTGGGAGGCAATATGGAAAGATTCGCCATCTGTAGTGCTCTAATAGATGAAGATCTGCATGGGATGCTGCTTTGCCTTTTTTTTTTTTTAAAGCACTAGGGTAATCAACATTATTTCAGCTATATTAAACTTCTTGTTCCATGAAGCAAGTGACACTGAGAACTGAATTTAAATACTAGCTTGCTGTAGCACTTCTGCCAGTAGTTGCTGGAGTGGGGGAATGAATCATTTAAAACAGTTGAAAGCAGGAATAATAAACTGATGCCCTGGTTCAAAGAAACAAACAGCCTAGCACTAATTATGAGAGAAGAGGCTAAACCTTAGCCTGCAGTCTCTGGTCTTCTGAAACATAAAGAAATGTTTTGTAAATACCATCTCAAGAGTATCCTTAGTCAGGATAATTATTCAGTGGTAACAGCTGTTGAATACGTATGGCTTGACAGAACGTTTGTGCTTGCGTTGATAGCATTTCCAAAAAATTCTGTTCCTAATGCTTTTTAGACTAGCCTACAACTTGAACAGAAGATGGTGCAGATATAGAAACTTGACAGCATTGTTCCCTAAAAGAAAATCACATGAAACTAATTTTCAGTTGGAAATGAAACAATTTTATTGAAAAAAATGGTTTCAAACATAAGTCCACCTCCTTCCAGTTATTGAGAAGTATATGTTTTCTCAAGGAACAATATTTTACTCAGTTCTGGAGAGGCCATGAAAGCACCAACATTTGGTTTAGCTTGGACAGACACTGGAAGGAGCCAACAGCCTAGTCAGATATGGTGGGACAGGGAGTACCATAATATGTCACATGAGAGGATGTGTGCTGCCTTGTGAGCTTCTGATTAACACACATTGATACAAGTCTAGAAGAGGCATCTTTCCTGTAAAGAACATCTGGCCTGAAAGTGGCACATGGCTTTTGAGTGCTACAGAATTCTTCATCAGGCAGATGGTAAGCTAAGCCATGTTGTCTGTGTGTGTGTGTGTGGGGGGGGACATGCTATAAGAACGACAACATTTTGTATAATCTAAAGATGGAGTTCGGAGTTTTTGTAAACTTGTATCACAGTGCAATCCTATCCAACTTCCCCCATCCGTGTAACCAGCGGGGGAGTGCAAGGCAGGAGGCTTTGGAGGGGAGGGGGGATTTAAATCCCCTTTGAATCCCCCTTTGGAGGAGATTTGAATCCCCTTTCCATTCTGGGGCCTCTCGTTCTTGCTGCACCGCTGGCTGCACCGGTGGGGGAAGTTGGATAGGATTGCGCTGTCAGCCTCTGAAAGGTGTGAAATGGTTTTCTCTCACATGCACGGACTCACACACGCACGGCTGCTTAGACAAAGGAGGTCTTCCAAGGCAGAGATCAGGGGAAAAAAAACCAGAGCAAGCAAGTGGACTTTATATTCTCAAAGCAGGAGATAAGTTGCACTAGACTGAAAGTCAATTCAACTTAAACAATTGTGGGTATATTACCAAGTATTGGACTTCACCCCTCAAAAGTACGCCCATTTATGGGCCACTATGCCCAGACTCTCATTGGAGGAGAAGGAATAGCAAAAAGCAAAAACAAAAAGATGAACTTAAGGGACCAAGAAAGTTATGTTGTTCGTTTACAAATGTACTCCAATTTTGTTGTTCTTATTGCACTTGGCACATTTTTAGAATGAAAACTCTTCTACAGAGGCAACTATAAAGATTATTTGAAGGAAACAGGGTTTTAAACAATATAGGCCTCCAGGGTGGACCCAAGACCTTCTGTTATCTGAAGCCGGAGCTACACTGTCCGCGTTCGCGTCGCGTCTGTGTTCCGTGTGCGTCTGGTGTCCCGCCCCCAGGTCAAACAACGGGCTCTGATTGGCCGGACGTAGCACGGACGCAGGAAAAGTCAAGGCCACCTCAACTTTTGCTGCGTCCGCACTATGTCCGGCCAATCAGAGCCGTTGTTTGGCTTGGGGGCGGGACACCAGACGCACACGGAACGCAAACGCGACACGAACGTGGACAGTGTAGCTCCGGCTTGAGGCAGCATGTCAAATGCTCCTCCCCCCTACCTCCTGCTGTGCTAACCTCTGCTCCTCCCATTCCCTAGATTGGAAATGGAAGAGGGGGGTGGAGTGGAAGAGGACATGTTGTCATAGAAATGTCATAGGGATCTTTAGGGAGTTGAGCGTACGAACCACACCTGAGGTGGCAGTTAAATGATTCTATTAAAGTTACATTTGTGCAGCAATAGGTGTAAATTGTTTGAATGGAACTGTGAAGCTTATTCCTGATATATTCTAACAATAGCATCAAACTAGCAATCCGCTTCAGTCTCAACCGTCCCCGTTTAAGCATACTCGCTCACACACTTGCATGCCAATTGAGTGGTTGGTTCAATTCGAAGCAGGTGCGAATGGAAGGTTGAGAAGTTTGCTGTGCACCCCAACCTCTTCTTGTTGCTCATGGTGGCTTCTCTGCTGGAGAGAATATTGTTTGCTATTTTATAGTACTTTTTATGTCACATTTTTGGAATAGGGGCCTTTGCCAATATTAGTTCGTAATCTTTCTAATTGGACATTTCTCATGTATACTCCTTAACACAGCTGGCGCTCATATAGTTTCATATCCACTCTGCAAGGGCCTGCACATTGGCAAGGATGCTTGCATAATTAAGCATTCCTTAAGAGGTATTAACACCAATTATTTATTTTTATCAAGCAAATTCTTCTTTCTGTCATGGTGATGGCACCAGGCCTGGAAGCCTTTAAAAGGAGATTGGACAGATTTATGAAGAAAAAGTCCATCAAAGGTTACAAGCCATGATGAGTACTGTATAAACAAAAAATAATCTCTGAATACCAGGTGCAAGGGAGTGGCAACAGGATACAGGTATCTTGTTGTCTTGTGTGCTCCCTGAGGCACCTGGTGGGCCACTGTGAGACACAGGGAGCTGGACTAGATGGGCCTTTGGCCTGATCCAGCAGGGCTCTTCTTATGTTCTTATGTTTCTCAGTGTTGTCTCGGTCATCATGGCCTGCTCATCACAATTGGTCTGTCATCTCTCCCTAGATGTAAGTGCTTATTTCAACATTCTGAAAGCAAATCCAAAATTAAGTAACCCTCAATGACTCCACATTCATACTTAATACAGGAAATGGCTAATTCTTTAGAAGCAGTGGTTCTCAAAGTGGTGGGTCGCAACCCACCATTGAGAACAAAAGCTGCCCCCTGCTTCCTTAAGGGCCGTGGACAGCATGGCGGTGGCAGTGATCTTGGGGATCGCCGCTGCGGCTGAAAAAGTGCCTGAAACAGCCATTTTGGACCTTACCAGGGCTTGGGGGGGGGCTTCGGGGAGGCCTGTGTGACCCTCTTCAGGCCTTCCCTCGGGCACTTCCATTTTTTGCAAAAAACCCTGCCTTGCAGGGAGAACTTTGAGAACCACTGCTTTAAAGCAATGTATGTAAAGCCGCCTTGGGTCCCGTGGGGAGAAAGGCGGGATAGAAATATGGTAAATAAAAAATAAATAAATAAATAAAGCAATTCTTTAAAGTATGCCTGTACTTGTATAAGGCAACAATAATGTAATAATTGACAAAACAGCTGATTCATTAATCAAAACAATACTAAATAATAAGACAATTTATTATATAATTGATTACACACACACACACACACACACACACACACACACACACACACACACACACACAAACACAAACAAACTCTGCCTTTCTGGTCATTGGATTTCAACTTTATTCAAGGCAGTGTACATGGGTAGGCTGTTCTAAACCCCAAAGGGTTTTTACAATATAATAACGTTCTAATCTTTCATAGAACCCTTCATTCGAGATGTTACTTTCACAGTCCAGCCCTCTCTCTCTCTCTTTGGCGTTCGCCTCAGCACGCTTCAGCTTCAGCTGCTTCAGCTGCAGCTCCACTCCCCCACAGGGCTCTGCAGCTTATCAGCTGAGCGTGCCAGCAGCTCTCCAACAGACTTCCGGCCGTCTTGAACTGCTGTCCTGCAGATCTTCAGGCATATCTGAGACGAACGCTCTACCAACTGAGCCAGATGCAAGTATACATATATTTGCATAGTTATAAAAGCCAAAACCAGGCTGTGACAATGTGGAGGAGAGGAGAGTTATATTCCCTCTAAGGCGTCCATGTTGCTACACAGACCTCTTCCCTTGCTGGGCAGTGGCATTCCCATATGTTCGGTGATGATGTATGATATCCGGGAACGCCAAGATCCAAGCTGCGCGGAGCTCAGTTGAGAACTGCCTCACAACTTAATGGGAACAGTGGAGGAGAGTGGATGTTCTATATAGTTCATCACCCTCCTCTCCTCCACATTTCCTCCCCACTTTGTCCCCCATCAAGGAAGTGGAAGGAGGAGGAGCAGTGGAGGCTAATGGGCAGATGGAGGTGGGTGCTTCCACCAATCTGCTGCTTGAAGTGACTGCCTCTGTCAGCATGATGGATGAGCTGGGTCCTGTTGGTCTCTTTAAAAAGTTTCTCAGTTAAGAAAAATCTACTACTGTATATTCACCAGTCATTTCATGTCTCTTGAATGTGGAGTTACTCTGTCTTTTGGGAGTAAGTGCTCTCCCAAAAGATAAATAAACTCGTTCAGGAAATAAGAAGTGACTAGTAAATATACTGTACTTAAGCAGATTTAATTTAACTTAGCCCAGGAAGACAAATCCCCATTAAACTTACTGGGTGACCTTGGACCAATCACCATCTCTCACGGCGCAATCCAGTGTAACAAAGTGCTGGGGGAGCGCGCACTCCCCTGGCGCTGGGTGTCGTAAACGTGCTGTAAAGCGCATTTACGTCACCCAAAGAGTAAGGGCCGCCGGCGCAGAGGCTGGCGGCCCTCTCTCGCCCGGCGGACCATCCCTGTGCTCGCTGGGCAAGGTAAGTCCTGCACCAGCCGGGGCAGGTGCAGGGGAGGGCGGACTGGGCAGTGAGGGAGGGCAGCCATTCGCCGCCCCGGGCCAGGAGAGGGCGGGGATATCGGTAGTGAGATCTGCCAATATTCAAACCCCTCTCTAGGCCCGGCGCGGCCTTACACAGAGGCCTCTGATGTACGCCAGCTCCAGACCTGACAGACATCTGAGTAGACTCATTGGACCTTAGCTGCCTTGCACCCGGAGAAGGGGATGACCGTCCGCTTCCCTTGAGGTGCACCACCACCTGGGCTGCCTCGGGGCAGCCCGGGACCTGGATAGGATACGGCGGCTGGCCCTTTAGGCCAGACACCATATCTTACACAGGATTGGACTGCCCGTCTAACCAATTTTGCAGCAGTGTTGCTATGTACACTGCACTGAACTACTTGGAGGGGCACTCTATGAATGTAATATATATTTGAAATGTATATTAAGCATAATTATAAAAAAAATGGGAGCGTGTTTGTAAATACATATTTTTGTCAGCAGCTTTAGAAGGTTTCTTCAGCACCTCTGATTATCATTATCAGTGGTATCACAGCCCACCAGATGTTTGGACTGGGATTTTTGGCTACTCACTAGTTTGAATTCTATCCAAGAGTTTAAGAACTGGTGTAAAGAACTGGTGAGATATTTATTTATTTATTATAGTATTTATATACCACTTTCTCACATACACAAGGTGGTTTACATAAGCAGGATGATAATAAACCCCATTTTTAAAAATGTTTTTTTTACAAATATTGTTCTACGAGAGAAAGTCATAGAACTTTCAGTTTCTCCAGATGTTTCCCTTTGAAAGTGCTTCAAAGTCGCTCTTGTGCTTCCAAGCTTCCACAGCAGCCACAGATCACTCTTGGTCGGTTCTCAAGATGTTATCCGTCTCTTGCCAGCTGACTTCTACACATTCTACACTCTTTCGAGTGCCGAGATCAGACAGTGGCTTCCGGTCACCCTTCCAAATATCGCCATATAATGTTCGATGTTCCTATTAGTACAGCTTGTTGCAGTTGTTCAACTGTTATCTTATTATTACTATTAGAATATTTATATACCACTGTTCAACAATTCCTGCTGCTATTCATGCTATTTAGATATGTGTTATCATGCTGACATAATGTTATTTAAAAACTATATTCGTGGAATCTTAAATATATCGGTATATAGATAATGCATACTGTTTCTTTAAAAACTACGAGAGGCAGATGGGAACTTAGGCTGACTGAGGGAACAGCAGCTTCATTCTTTGATCTTGGTTTCACTCCAAGGCGTGTATTTAGTAAGTGGAATGGCAGGCGCATTCTCCTGTGCTATTTAAACTGCTTTCTTTCTTTCTTTCTTTCTTTCTTTCTTTCTTTCTTTCTTTCTTTCTTTCTTTCTTTCTTTCTTTCTCTCTCTCTCTCTCTCTCTCTCTCTCTCTCTCTCTTTTTATAGTTTGGCGACTGCATAAAGCTGAATTCACGCAAGTCAATTGCGCCTAGGTCGAGGGGTGACTGTATACCCCATGTTAATAAGTGTGTTACCAAAAAAATAGTTCCACCATGTCTCCACATTACCGATTTGGCCACCAAATGTTGTGCTATGTAGGACACATATGTAACAAATGTTAATTGGCGCACTTCTATAGTCTATTTGTCTTAACCTGAGAGATTGCTGTAATACTTCTCGTTTTTGTGGGGAAGGAAAATCCTACTTGCCTTATTCATCCAAGTAGAGATTAAAGTTTCATAAGGGAGGTTTTCAGAGCTCAAACTCATATTTTAATGTTTTACATGGTTTCATAATTTAGTCTTATATATTTGTAATGTGATGTTAATATTTAAAGAACATTGTGTTCTGGGAATAGTGGTAAGCTTATTAACGCATATGTCTATCTCACACAGCTTCAATAAAGTTATTTCTTGCCAGCAGAGTCTCTTTTTAGAAAACATATTAGTAATAGTCTCTAGAAATACCAAGTACATAAAAAAAATCTAATATATTTTCCTCTTGAGTTTATTGTCAAGCCAATCACATCAGAATGGAGTTTAAGTAACCCAGATGAGGTTTCATGGAATCATTAGTTTTTGGGTTTTTTTCAGACACTGGGCATAAATTGGCTGGCTCCTAACACAAAAGCAAAACCTGCATTGGCAGGGTTGGATTTTTTTTCCTTCTTCAGAATACTCTTCCATATTAGCAAGTCTACAAAAAGTGCAGGAGCAACCCAAGGGTAAATTATTTTTCTGTCATGAATGAAGCTGCCTGTAATGTTGAAAGGACCCAAAGTCATTCTCTCTAAACCCTTGCCACAAGCAGAACAAGCTACATGTCAGCAGCCCACAGATCAAAGATTGTAACGATGCTAGAAGCTGGCAGTAGCAGAAACAAAAGGTTCTAATCTATAGTAAGCAATTGTGCCTGAAAACAAAAATTCTCCAGTTGGCTCAAACAAGTGAGTCAAGTTACACACTTCTAGGAATGGTAGCAAAACCGCAGATCAAAACCAATCCAATTTCACGAATGTACCTTCCTGAACCTAAATATTGCAATCAGATCTTGTGTGTGAGCAAAACCATCCAATCTTGAAAAATTATATTCCAACTGGTCCATCATTCATAAGAAGAGCCCTACTGGATCAAGCCAAAGGCCCATCTAGTCCAGTTTGCTATATCTCACAGTGGTCCCACCAGATGCCTCAGAGAGCACACAAGACAACAAGATACCTATATCCTGTTGCCACTTCCTTGCACCTGGCATACAGAGAAAACCTACTTCTAAAACTAGGAGTTTGCTTATAGCTTGTAACTTGTGATGAACTTTTCCTCCACAAATCTATCCAATCCCCTTGTAAAGGTATCTAGGCTAGGTACCATCACCACATCCTGTGGCAAGGAGTTCCACAGATTAATTACACGCTGGGTGAAGAAATATTCTTTTGTCTGTTCTAACTCTCCCTCCACTCAATTTTAGTGCATGTCCCCTGGTTCTGGTGTATTGTGTGAGAGGGAAAAGAACTTCCCTCTATCTACTTTCTCCATCCCATGCATAATTTTATATGTCTCAATCATGTCCACCACCCCCCTCAGGCACCTTTTTTTTTCTAGACTGAAGAGCCCCAAATGCTGTAGCCTTTCCTCATAAGGGTGGTGCTCCAGCCCACGAATCATTTTAGTCGCTCTTTTCTGCACCTTTTCCAATTCAACTATACCCTTTTTGAGTTGTGGTGACCAGAACTGTACACAATACTCCAGATGTGGCCTTACCATTGATTTGTACAAAGGCATAATGATATTGGCCGTTTTATTCACAATCCCTTTTTTAATGATCCCGAGCACGGAATTGGCCTTCTTCACTGCTGCCGCACACTGGGCCGACACTTTCATCGACTTGTCCGCCAGCACCCCAAGATCTCTTTCCTGATCTGTCGAAGACAGCTCAGAACCTATTAGCATATATGTGAAGTTTTGATTTCTTGCCCCAATGTGCATCACTTTACACCTACTTACATTGAAGCGCATCTGGCATTTTGCTGCCCATTTCCCCAGTTTGGAGAGATCCTTCTGGAGCTCTTCACAATCCCTGCTGGTCTTCACCACCCGGAAAAGTTTAGTGTCGTCCGCAAACTTGGTCACCTCGCTGCTTATACCCAACTCCAGGTCATTTATGAACAAGTTGAAAAGCACCGGTCCCAAGACCGATCCTTGGGGCACACTGTTTTTCACATCTCACCATTTTCACCTCTCACCGCTTTTCGCCTCTCGCCATTGTGAAAACACAAACAAACACTATGCCCATCTATCCCCACTGAGAAATCTGAATGAGTGAGATCTCAAACTCAGTAACTTGTGTTTTTTCATTACTTTTCTTCTATTTGCTACTAGAACATGCTCCCCCCCCATGGAGTCTTTTTCTTTTTGGGGGGGGGATTGGTGAGACTACCTGGGGGAGGACTGGCATCAGTGGTCAGCATCTCTGGGCAGCCCAGGGCCTTCAGAAGGGACCACCACTGATCTCTCAGACCACCTCTGTGCCCACAGCCTTTGTGTAGTGGTAAGGGCAGTTTGCCCGGGGGGTGGGGGCTGAAATCCGAGATTTATTTATTTCTGTATTTATATACCGCCTTTCTTATCCTCAGATTGCTCTTCAGATGTCATTCAAGGCGGTTTACATAGGCAGGCTTATCTAGATCCGATAAGGATCTTTACAGTATTGTTCTGTATAGAACCCTACAATTCCAGCTGGTTTCCTCCAGCCTTTGCACCTAGAGCTTTATAGCCATCTCCAAATGGTTGCAGTTCCGTTTTCTGAAGCATTACCGGTGCCCACAGTGCCCACATGAATCAACAATGTGGACTAGCAGTCAGAGGGTTTAAAGAACCTTGTCATGTTTTCTACCGTGCCTCTAATGCATGATGTGTCTTAAGAGTGAGTCTGTAACCACAACCCTGTTCTTACTTTTTTCATATAGAAATATGTTGTTCCTGCTTTCTTCTGACCTTGTACCTACCGGTAGTTGTCAGTCTGCCTCTTTTTTATTTAGCTAGCCAATGTCAGGTAACAGGCTATTTTAATTGCACAAAAGTTGATATAGATTGACGTATATGTGCAAATGTGTGTGCAAACAGCAGAGGACCAAGTTAGTCTGCCCCTCCCCCCTCAAATCCTTTCAGATGTTGGCTCTGCCACTCTTAGTGAAAAGAGTTGCCTGTTTTCCATCATCCTTTCCAACCCAACAGAAAATGTTCAGTACTGAAGACTCAAGCCTTGTAAAGGCCATATGCCAGAGGAATTCCTATTACTGCTTTGAAAAAGAGCTACTCAGCTATTTTAGAGATTACTCCCAGACCTGCAGTGCCTCTGATATTGCTACTTAATTCACCACAACTCAGAGACCAATTGAATATCTGGGGTAAATCGGAGGTGGTTGAGTGTGTGGTGTTTTATGGCAAAGACATAGAAAGCAAGTTATACATCTTGGGCCCAATTCACAACTTGAAAACAGACCTGTGTAAATGGAGTTCCATATGCGATACTGTTTGTGTGAAGCGGCTTCTCTTTTGTGACACTGTAACCATGCCAGTGTAACCCCTCTTACTAGGCTTACCAGATCGGTGACCGGGATGGAGCGGTCTACCCTTAAGGGGGCGGGGCGTGGGGGGCAGAACGCGTTGCGTTCTGCCCCCCACGCCCCCCCCTTAAGGGTAGACCGCTCCATCCCGGTCACCGATCTGGTAAGCCTACCTCTTTCTCAAGGGTTTGTATGGGCATACTTGAAAGAGTTTCAACTGTGTAGGAGTCTGGTTCACACAACGAGCTTACCACGCAGTTCTGTACCAAAGAGTGTCCCTCTTTTCAAGTATCTGCTCAAATGGGCTCACTTCGTGGAATAAAAAAAAATATTTAAAGCCTGAATCTGATACTCTAACATAGTTTTGTCCCCTGTTTGCATCAGGGGATACAATATTCTCTTTTTAAGAAGCTGATTTAGCTTAGGGAAAATTGATCCAAAGTCTTGGCAGGGAAGAGTGTTGCTATGTTAAGTCATTCCTTCTAATTTATCCATCTATTTGAACTCCTGGCATGAGTTATTTCGAAGGAAACTTTCCAAGTAGGATCTGAATTTTCTGTGCAGTTCCTGAATAATACAAGAGTTCTCAGAAACTCTGTCTACTGCTGGTTATTTCCTAATATTTTGCTGCTTCAGTACTGTTAGAAACCACTGACCACATTTTCTGTTCGCTCAAAAGGACTATGTTCTGTACAAAATGTTAGTGCACATCTTAACAAGGCCCAAATAGTTTTAAAGTGTTATATGGAGGCAGGGCATTCCCACTTCACTTGCCCCAGCAACTTCTGGAATGACTGGAAAGGGGAGCTTAACAGTCCTTTAATTGTTTTTTCAATTTCTACTATTTTTCAAGATTTTTCTCTTAAATAAAAGTGTGTACGCGTAATTTGGGTGGGTGTGATGTGCGAACTATTCCTTTCATCCACATTAAGACTAAAATAATGGGCTATAGCTTTTTTCTTTTTTTCCTTTTTAAATGATGGCACAAAATACATTAGCATATGTACTACAATAATTATATGATTCATAGTCATGCTCCAAGGGATTTTGCTAATATGGACAAGGAACATTTTGGAGGAGAGAAAATCCTGCTGAGGCTGAGAGTGAGGGGAAACTAGGGAGCAAATGGAACCATACCTAGCTTACTTATATATCAGTATGAATCTGGTCTGCATTTGTTTTGTACTTATGCTACATTTTACGGTATTGCCAACTGCATGACTGTTTTGCAATGCGCTCTGCCTAGAGATGTGCTTCACTCTCCACTTCCACAAGTGTGGAGAAATTCCAGGGGCTGCAGCCAGGACTGGCCTTCCCATGAAGCCAAGCAAAATGTTTGCATCTAGCGGTGTGTTGGCACACTGAAGTGGCACACTGAAGAGGGGTGCCTCGTACCCGGCATCTCTCTGCCATCCCCTCTGGCCCTCTGCTGACAGAGCTGTTCCAGTCATGCCACTGAAGGAGGAAGAGGGGGGAATGTATCCCCAATGTGGCTGCCTCTCTCTCCATCTCCCCAGGCCCACCTGTTTAGAAAGCAGCCAAGCGAGCTAGAAGATGGAGGTGTGGAGCCCCCTTCCCTTCTGCTACTCTCTGCACAGCCTCATAGCCCAGCCTGTTCTGTTCTTCTTGTTCCTTTGAAACAGAACTGATATGGTGGAAGGAGCACACAAGAGAAAGGGAAGGGGGCACGCTTGGCTCCCTCCTCAGCCACCTTGGGGGGGGAAGATGGCGGGATCGACGGCAGCAGCACATGCCGTATCCTACCCCCCTTCCCGGGCCATTTTTCCTTACATGGGCCTCCCGGACTTGCGCCAGCTAAATAGCTTGCGCAGATCTGAGGAAACCCGTTGTGGGGGCTGGGACTTTACCAGGGGTAAGGGAACAAAAGTTCCCTTCCCACGAGGAGACCTCCACTTTCTGCACAAGATGCAGCGGCCTCGCTACACCGCTGGGCATAAAGTTAAGTTGGATTAGACTGTCAGTTAATCGTTCATTTTGATCATTATATTAGGGAGAAAACAGTTTGTGAAGGTGAAGAAAAATTGTTGCCTGAATTCATAGGTAGTAGTCAGGTTGATTGCTGCAATGCTGTATCTGATCTTATTTGCATAATTGGCTGAATAGTCAATAAATATCTTCAGTGGCGTCGCCAGGCGCCCACGCAGCTGGGGCGGCACCCCAACGCCCCTCCAATAAAACTGTCAAAAATTTTAGGTTTCGGTTTCGAAACCTATTTTTGACAGTTTTATTGGGGGGGGGTTCCGTTTTTAAAAAAAGGGTTTTTAGCGCTTTTTTAGCGCTCAGGGGGCTTCTATGTGTAAGTGTATGCTTTGCACCCACTTAACTTGATTCTAGGAGCCTCCAGCGACTATCTCCTCGACTCCTCCACCGACGATCTCTTCCAGGGGCGCAGATCGCTCCTCTGCTCTGCCGCCCCTGGCGCGAACTCTGTAAAGCGCCCAGCAGCGTTTTACAGAGTTCACGCATGCGCAGGACGACGATTGGAAACATCATCGTCCTGCGCATGCGTGAACTCTGTATAGTGGCGGCGCTTACAGAGTTCGCGCCAGGGGCGGCAGAGGAGCGATCTGTGCTCCTGGAAGAGATCGTCGGTGGAGGAGATAGTCGCTGGAGGCTCCTAGAATCAAGTTAAGTGGGCGCAAAGCATACACGTACACATAGAAGCCCCCTGAGCGCTAAAAAAAGCCTTTTAAAAAACCCGGAAAAAATGGAAAAACTTTTAGACGAAAACGAAAGTTAGGCAGGCCTCCGCCCCCCCCGAGCCCTTCCGCCCCTACGCCCTGGGGCCCACCGCCCCAGGTCAGATGACGCCTCTGAATATCTTCTAAAATGCAAATTCATAACAAAATATAGAAGTCAGCTTTAGTTCGCTTAGGCTAATGTACATATCCTAACTAAAGTTGTTTGCCCTTATAACTTCATGGAAATCTCATACGTCAGGATCATACATTCAGGATCACATATTTCTGTGTGGAAAAAATAACACCCTAATGATTCATCATTTAATAGCAGTAGCACAGTGCCAAATAGCACCGTGCTCAGGAGCCAACCTTTCTCCTCCCAATTCCTGTGCTAATCACGTTCCTGTGTGCAGTTTTACACTATCCTCACACAAACGTTGCTTGACCCAATTCATCATATGTAGTATGTTAAATACAAAGGGTTGTATCCAAACTTTCAGGAGTACAATGAAGCTCACAAAACGGATCTTCCCCATCTCTCCTCCACCCTATTGCAGCTCCCAGAAAAAGCAATTTCTGAGTGTTGGCCATGGGATGTGTCCAAGGGTTGCATGAAGAGCAGGAATCCCTAGAAATGAGTGCTGCTGCAATCCTATGCACATTTACCTGGGAGCAAGTCCGCTGAACTCAATGGGACTTACCTCTGAGTAGATGTACACAGAATTGCATTGTAAGTCAAGGCAACTTCCATGAGCAGAGCCCCACTCCCTAGAGTGGGTGTTATCCAAACCTTTTACAGAATACTGCTCCGTTATTGGAAGCTCCTTCTGCTCCTGAAAGCAGAATCCTGATGCAAGGACTCCCATTCTTGGAGAAACCCCTTGCATGAGTGCAGCTCTGTTTCCATTGATGGAAGGAGCATCTGGCAACAGAGCACTGCTTCACCAAAGGTTGGGATGCCTCCTTATGAGGTTAATTAAACCGTTTTTTAATTGTAACTATTATTTTTATTGGTCTGTATTTCTGCAAAATGACTTTGGGAAGGATTTGGAAGCTTTGGGACCAAAGTGTGGTAATTCTGATGGCCTGACATACTTTCCTTTTTAGTTATCAGAGATATTTAGTAGTTCCTTTTCACATGTGTTACCTCTGACTCTCTGTATGGGTCAAGGCAGCATGAGCACCAGCCAGCACCCACCATCTTTGTCTTTCTCTAGCATTGCTTCTTCTAAATTGGTGAAAGGGAGGATTCTGGGAATGGAATCACTCTGCTCCTAACCATTTAATGGAAACACATGTGGAGGTGGTAAGACCCCCGGCCCCTCCATTCTCTTCTGGCTTGCTCTCCAAAAGAGCGAGCAATGGGAATGGGGCAGCGATCACTCAGGCGACGGACTGGGGCAGGAGCGCTGGGTCCAAAGTGCAGTTTGCCGCCTACCCCAGCCCGCTGCCTGAGCACTTTGGCCAGCCTCATGGCTGGGCTGCCCCAGCTTTGCACACATTCCTGTGAAAAAGGCACCACTTAAAGGCCTGCTTTCCATTGAGATGAGCCCTTGGTTAACAGCAGTAGCATCTGTAATGTGCTGGAAAGGGTGCCACCAAAACTTCTGCTCTACTGATTAAGGTAGGGGGAAAACCATGTGCTGACACAGATTGAATAGACTGTACAGGCACCAAGTGATCCGGTGGACTGCTCTGGACTCTCCCCTTCTTTGTAGCAGGTGCTCAGACTCTGAATGGGAGACTCTAAGTGAGAAGTTTTAAGGAACTGCTCATGCAGAAGTCTTTTCCAAAGGGAAGGCAGCCTCAACACACATCTGTTACAGAAAGGATTTTAGCTTGTGTGAATTACTTTAATACCAAAGAAGAAGAAAACATTATTGCTGGGTTCAAAACATGACCCATAGAGTGAGTAAAAGAGATGCAAAAAGAGACTTTGGAATACTGTAATCAGAAACAACAGATAATCTTTCTTGTAGCATCTTAAAGACGAACAAATATATTTCAGCATAAGATTCATGAACTATAGTCCACTTCATCAGAGGCATGAAGTGAAATCCTCAGTAGGCAGCTAAGCATATACAGTGGTATTGGAAACAGCAGAGTGGATTTTCAAGAGGAAAGGAAACAAAGCTGATCTTGTAGCAAGCTTAAAATTAGGCAAGATAAGCACAGTGACAATTCATAATTAGTTAGAAGGGCCTCCTGGCAATGCTAAGTCAATTAAGTCTGTAATGTGATAAGCGCCAGGTGCAGTTCAGACAACCCCCCCCCCCGCAGCTAAGTCTCATTATAAATTCTAATTCAGCTTTTTCTCAATCTAACTGAGAAAGTTCTTGATGTTTTTCTGTTGGAGGCTTGTCACTTTAAAATCAAAGGAAGAGCGACTCAAGTCATCAGATTAATCAATGTGGATGCTATTGAGGTTTTCCATGAATTTCTATATATATATATATTTTCCCCACAAGCATTCTTATAATCTTGCAGCAAGGCAAGAAAAGAGAAATCCAAGCCATGGAGCTCTTGTCACCAGCTCCTGAAAAACCGTCAAAGGCCTAAGGCAATACTGCTTTTTAAATCTACTGTAACAGATTTGTTTGACTTAATATTTTAAACTGCCCTGACTGCCTTTGCCAAGGCAATAGTATATTGATGCAGTAAAACAATAACATGTTTGTTCATTGAATATATTTATATTTAAAATAGAAACACTGTGTATCTCACCCCTTTCTGGAAGGCTGTATAGCAAGTTATTAGCAATGATGAACTATCCTCTCCTCAAGAAGTAGTAAATCCCCTTCCTCCAATTTTAGATGGGAAATTTACTAGATAGATAGAGGAGCATGAATAGAAAGAATATCTGCGCAAGAACATCCAGCAATACATCTCTTCCGCGTGGTGACAAGTGGATTTCTCCTTCCTTTACTCTCCAATTAAGCATCTTTCAGAGACTCTACTTGATCATTACAAGAATCACGGTTTGTAAATGGGACAGATGTTCCCTACCTTCCTGAATCTGAAATGCTTGCATTTTTAATTGGCTTTAAAAACCGGTAGCCAGAGAATTGGCTGGTTAGCTAAAATCAATTTGTGAAATGCAGCTCTACGACCACTATCACTTACTGCTTTTGAGTCTTTGTAGCTTCATTTGGGTTGCCAGATGAATTCCAGATTAATTCTACAGAAACAGTAGATGATGCCACAACTGGCTGGATTCCCTGTGGGAAGAATTCCGGGCCTAGCAACTCTGCATGTTTGGCTTCCTGGCCTGCCCACTCTTTTCCTACCCATAGATAGTGCACATCCTCAGCTCTACTTTCTCTTTTGCTCCTCTTAGCTTCATCGTTGATTGTTTCCCTAGGGCCCGGCTTTTCAGGCTACTGTCTACTTTGTGCCACTTCTTTTAGCTACCCTGTCTCCTGGCCAGACCCTCTAACTCTCTCCGTGGCCCACGACCTACTAATGCCTGAGGTAGCATGTCAGATGCTGCCCCTCCTTACCTGATGATGTGCCAACCTCTGTTACTCTCATTCTCCAATGTTCTATCTCAGTTCATTCCTCCCCTCCACATTTCCTAATTCCTAACCTAATAAGCGTTCTGTGAGTTCATTTAGGCTGAGTGAAAGAATGACTTGCCACCCAGTGAGCTTCACAGCTAAAAAGAGGATTTATTTAGGCCCCCTCGGAAGGAATACAGGTGGTAGTAGAGATGGGTTCCCCCACAGGGATGTGCCACAGCATGTCCGCCTATGTCTTATTTAAAAAGAAAAAAATCCATGGCGTATCTAGCAATGCTTTTTTTTGGATCAACCAAAATGACACAAAGTCTTAAGCAAGTGTATAAGGTCTCCAGAACGTTTCATCAGGCCAAACGTTAAGCAAAGGGCCAAAAGGGCATGGGAGAGCTGGACATATTGTAGGAGCTGAAAAGTCTACAGTTGAACAGTTTTAAGTCTCTGTTTTTAAAAATTACAGGTGTCCCCCCCCCTTAATGACGGATCGCTTAACAATGATCTGCATATGCGATGGAGGTTCCCAAAGTGTAAACAAAGAATTAAAGCTACAGTGAAGGTGACCCCTGACAATTAAGTCCAGTCATGTCCGACTCTAGGGTGTGGTGCTCATCCCCATTTCAAAGCCGAAGAGCCAGCGTTGTCCGAAGACGCCTCCGTGGTCATGTGGCCGGCATGACTCTCCTTGCCACAGCGCGTAGCATGCGGCTGGAACACGGAGCGCTGTTTACCATCCCGCAAGCGGTACCTATTTATCTACTCTGTATTTTAAATGCAAAAAAAGGTCATCTTTAACTCTCTGTGTTTGTGTGTGTGTTTCTACCTCCATTGATATATAGAAATCTTGTTTTGCTTTGTGTTACACACATAATGTACACTGTGTTTGCCATTCATTCCCTATTACAACTCCACTGTGTTACATTGTGTTACACTGTACTGTATTGGTTTTACACGTTATACCACAATTGGCCACTAGATGGTGCTGAGGACTCGCTTAATGACGGTTTCACTATATGACAGGTTTTCCAGAACTATCCTGTCATTAAGTGGGGGGGGGGAACCTGTATTGTTTTTATTCCCAATATCTTCTCTATTTCACTGCTTCTCTTATTTAACTGTGCACACTGGATGAGACTGCTGTCACCCCAGAAAGTGTCAAGGGATGAAGAAAGGAGAGAGCTATGCATCACTTCCACTGTAGATCAAAAGTGTTCTGGCCAGGCAGCAGTGGTGGCCATGCCCATTTGGGAGAAGGCATCCACTCTAGCCTCCTTTTCTTCTACCATTATAGGGCTGTGCACATTCTACGATTGTTGCACCACACAAGTGTCGAAATTGGTATTTAGTGCATAATTTATGATCCAGAATATCTTGGATTTTATTCTAAGATAGCAACTTTGTGTCTCGTAAAGCTGTGAAGCTAAGCTTGACATTGAATGAGCCGTGGTTGGTGTAGTCTCAGAAGCTAGGGGTCTGAGCAAGTAGTTTCAGGGCCCCTCAGCGCCCCTCCATTTCCAGTAGTCAGAGCCCCTCACCATGTTCAGCAACAGCAAAGTAAAAATCAAGCTTTCTCAGTTTGGGTTCACAGAAATTGCTGGATTATCTATTCACTTCAAAACACTATTTATTCATTTCAGCGTAACTACTTGCTGCCCAGGAAATGAAGTTCCTAGTTATATAAGGTAATATTGTATAATATAAACAAGTAATAGCAGTTACAACTGTTATGTATTTGCCATTGTGAGTATACTGGTTGGTGGTTGCTATAGTGTAGTCACCCAGCAAATGTAGGCTAACTTACTTGTTAAGCAAATACATGCTAGGAAACATAGTACATACTATGTGACGGGATAACAGAACAGATATCGCAGCAGAAAATGACTGATGGTTGAATGAAAGTGCATGGCCTATGGCTTACTCCTGTGCCTACTCCTAGGAGGTCTGGTAACTTGTGATAGCAAAAGTGTCTTTAAAAACAAACTAGATACATTTGTAGAGGATGGATTTGTCAAAGGGCTGTACCCTGTTTTTTCCCCATTTCTCCTTATTTTTTTGGATTTCTAACTTCCTAGAAATTATTGTTCAAGTTCAGAAGCAGTGGTGAAGCCACACACCCAGGAGGTGGGGCCATGGCACACGACAACACGCCCCCCAACACTGACACCGCTCTAAACGAACCCAACACTCTGGGCGGGCGGGCAGACCAAACTGCACGCCTGTTTTTCTCACTGTCGCCCATCCGCTCGAGCCTTTTCCAATGCAGCCACGGCACGGTTGTCACCCCCCTGCATGCCACCAGGTCCCTCCCGCCACAGGCGGCCTGATGCTCCTGTTCAGGAGTCTAAAAGTGGGTGGGACATGTTCCTTCAGCAGCCTTTGTCCTTTGCTTGAAATCCCATATCTGTTGTTGTTGTTCAGTCGTTAAGTCGTGTCCGACCCTTCGTGATCCCATGAACCATATCCCGCCAGGCCTTCCTATCCTCCACCATCTTCCTGAGTTCGCTCATTTTCATGTTCGTTGCATCGGTGATGCTGTCTAACCATCTCATCCTTTGCCTTCCCCTTCTCCTTTTGCCTTCAGTTTTTCCCAGCATCAGAGTCTTCTCCATATCTGTTAGCCATGTACTTTTGTGGATTCAGCTCCTCCCTTGACTCTGGAAAACTAACCCTCCTACTAATTGGCATGTGTCTACTGATTGGGCAGCCAAATCTGTCTATCTAGGATAAAGGGGTGGGATGGAGAGGCCAGGTGTGCTCCCTCTTCCAATAAGTTAACGGTATGACATAATCAAACCTAGGTTATTTAAATTCAAGCACGGGGATGCCTTTGTGTGTGTTTCTGCCAGGTCTGCCATGATTTCTGGTGTTGGTTCATGGAAGTCACACACACCCACTTACTCTCTAGTAAGTGCAGGGACCAGGATTCTTGGGACAGTGTAAGTACCTAGCAATTGGGAATGAATTGCTTGCTAGACACATTCAGGAATTTATTTTGTTTATTTGCTCTTTTTCACTCTGAGCCAGCTTACAAACTTCACAAGTTTAGCAGTTTGGGGGTATTGTGTGTTTTGCTCTTGAGTAATCTCCCAGCTCAATCTGCTGGGTGTTACTAGTTACTGTACCTAATTTGATCAAGCTTTTCTTTGTGTTCATCCAGTGGAGGTCTGGCATTTTCCATCAGCCTGTTTGTATTTTTTTCTGCCCCCCTTTCACATTTGCTTTAATTCCTTTTCTTCTGGGCTTTTAATAAGCTAGTTATCTTTTGACTCTTGCTTGCTTAGTCCATGTTCTCAGTAATGCAGTGAGTTGTCATCTGACCACTCTCAGATGCTACTGTAGTCTTGATTTTAAATCAAAACACCTGGGGTTCTGTGCTCTCCTGGAAGGAGATTTTTTTCCCCAGATGACCCCCTTCCTCCTGGTCTCCTTAGTCTGGTATAATGGCTGTGAATAGAACTGTACTAGTTTCTTCCCCTTTCAACTGCTGGCCGCTTAAAAGAGGAAAGTGAAGAGCAGGAAGAGGTGCATGTGTACTAAGCACTAGGCATTACTCCTCTCAGCCAGCCTGCTTTCTCCCAGTATGATCCCTGACAGGCTGTTAAACCTGATGACTCCATAAGAGTCATGCGTGGGAGGGTAAACAAATATTAAAACAAATATCTTAAAAATAAAACCATGATAGCTAGGTACTGAGCCTCTATGTTCAGCAGTAGCAAACCGCAATGATGTGAGAAACAACCAAAGGAGGGGGGAAGCTCATTATTTTCCAATGGTATTGATATTTGGGGCACAGTTGTTGTTTTTACTCTTACACTCAAAAGTATTTACTTTCTTTTGCAATTTTATATATAAATCCGTCTAGCTCAGCATTGTCTGTACTGGCTGGCTGGTGGTGGCTATTTATTTATTTATTTTTCACATTTTTATACCGCCCTTCCTCCAAGGAGCTCAGAGTGTTGTACATATTTCCTCCCCTCCTTTTTGTCCTCACAACAACCCTGTGAGGTAGGCGGGGCTGATAGTGACTGGCCCAAGGTCACCCAGGAAGCTTCGTGGCTGAGCGGGGATTTGAACCTGCATCTTCCAGGTCTAAGTCCGACTCCCAAACCACTACATTCTTTTTGATAAGAATGTTTCTCTGGAGATAGAACCTGAGACCTTTGTTCATGCAAGGCATGTGCTCTGCCCACTGAGCTGTGGCCCTTCCCTAAGAAGCCAATTATATAATATAAAACAGTCTAAAAGCAGGCATGGTCTCACTGATAAAACATAACTTTAAAAGCTTTGCAAAACAAAACAAAGTTTCCAGATGTTACTTAGTGAGAAACCTTGCTGCACCTCCTTGGAGAAAGAATTCCATAGATGTGATGCCACCACTGAGAAGACCCTTTGTCTAGTACTGCCAGAATCTCAGTTAAAAGTGAGTCAGAAGGCAGGTTTTCTAGTGCTGATCTATGTGTATGGCCAGGATCATTTGGGAGTATGTGGTCCTTGAGAAAATGATACTTATATATTTTTCCAGTCAGCAATATTGAGAGTTTGCAACTGTTTGCCTAGTTATTATTGCCTCTCAATGTCCATCCCACCCACCTTCTTTGTCTAGACACAGCGTTTAGGAATAGCAGTGGTGGTGTTGGGTTGGTCAAGTAGGGCATTGGCTGAGGACCCACACCCATCAGAGGACTTAAGCCCATGACACACCACCCACGGCACAGTGCGGCGCAAAGCAATGCAAAGCCTTTGCTTCGCGTCACACTGCTTCCTGTCTATACTGGCCTAGAATCGCTCTCTCCATCGTCTCTCTGTGGCTCTCTCCATCATTTCTCATCTCAACCTTTCAGCCAATCAGAACTGAGTATTTTCAGACTCGATTCTGATTAGCTGAACACTTTTATTTATTTATTTATACCCCACCTTTCTCCCACAATCAGGGCACTCAAGCCAGCTGGGTGATGCTTCTGGAATTGTCTCACAACTATAATGTGGGCTACATTAGAGAATTCTAGTGCATCTTATCCTACTCCCTTCCTTGGAATGATATATTCGTAAAGAGAGGCCTAATCAGTGCTTCATGGTGCCTCCCTGCACTGATGAGCTTAGAACAGCTGATACATCCAACATAGCGGCTTAATTTTTCAAGACACACTTCATTGCCTCTTGTGGCACACTGTTGTAGATCCCTGGACTATCTCCATCATGCTGTCCTTGTACGTTTCCCTGGGGCATCTGACTGGCTATGTGAAAAATGAAGTACTGTCCCAGATAAAGTATTTTTTCCCACCCAGCATGACTGTTCTTCTAGTTTCTAAGGCGGTAATCCTGTACTTAGCTGGGAGTAAGTCCCATTGAACTAAATGGAACTTACTGTTGAGTAGACATGCCTAGGATTATATTGTTATATTTCCAGAAGGCAATGCAGATAATATTTTTCAACATACTCTTCATGGCATCCTGTTACAATCATTTCGTCAGTTAAATGTTTATCTCTTGTAAATAATAATAATAATAATAATAATAATAATAATAATAATAATAATAATGTATTTACATAGCACTATCAGCGGGTGGCACAGTGGGTTAAACTGCTGAACCATGAGCTGTTGATCGAAAGGTCGACAGTTCGAATCCGCGACGGGGTGAGCTCTCGTTGCTTGGCCAGCTCCTGCCAACCTAGCAGTTCCAAAGCATGTCAATGTGAGTAGATAAATAGGTACCGCTTACGGGAAGGTCAACAGCGCTCCGTGTTCCAGCTGCATGCTACGCGCTGCAGCAAGGAGAGTCATGCTGGCCACATGACCACGGAGGCGTCTTCGGACAACGCTGGCTCTTCGGCTTTGAAATGGGGATGAGCACCACACCCTAGAGTCGGACCCTGGACTTAATTGTCAGGGGTCACCTTTACCTTATCTGTGCATATCTCATTTTACATACAGTGAATAGACAGGTTCCTGCCTTGAGGGGCTTACAAGCTAGATATTATTGCAAGGGTGACAACAGATTAATGGAAGGGGATAAACAGGGGAAGCATATGTGATGTTTCAGTTACATGTATTTATAAGCAGTAATAGTAGTAATGTAATGTAATGTATTGGTATGTTAGACACATGCGTATTTATATATTCATCCGTAGCACAGTTATGATTTAAATACAAGTCAAAGGGTAACATTTTGGAGAATGCTAGAGTTGGTGGAATTCTCAACAGAGTGACTCATGCCAACTAATTAAAGAGATATGCACAAGCTAAGTGTTGTCCTCACGACGGAGATCATGTACATCGCATTCCTATCCAACTTGCACCACTGGTGTAACCAGCGGTGCAGCGAGAACAGGAGGACCCAGAACGGAAAGGGGATTTAAATCTCCCCTCCCCTCTAAGGTATCCCGCTCTGCCCTCCCTTGCTGGTTACACTGGTGGTGTAAGTTGGATAGAATTGGGCTGGTAGTCTTATATTGCTGATTTTTGTTTTGAGAAACATGTCTGTTGTATGTTACTAACATACCATATGGAATATGGCATGCAGGGCACTTGCATTTGATAACACGCACTACATGGGTTACCTTGCAGTTAAGAACATAAGAACATAAGAAGAGCCCTGCTGGATCAGGCCAAAAGCCCATCTAGTTCAGCTTCCTGTATCACACAGTGGCCCCACCAAGATGCCTCAGGGAGCACAAGACAAAAAGATAACCTGTTTCCCGTTGTCACTCCCTTGTGCCTGGCACAGAGAAAACCCACTTCTAAAACCTCTAAAACCAGGAGGTTGCTTATGGCTTGTAACCTATGATGGTCTTTTCCTCCATGTATCTGTCCAAACCCCTTTTAAAGGCATCCAGGCCAGGTGCCATCACCACATCCTGTGGCAAGGAGTTCCACAGATGAATTACACGCTGGGTAAAGAAATATTTTCTTTTGTCTGTTCTAGCTCTCCCTCCACTCAATTTTAGTGCATGTCCCCTGGTTCTGGTGTTATGCGAGAGGGAGAAGAATTTCCCTCTATCCACTCTCTCCATCCCATGCATAATTTTATACGTCTCAATCATGTCCCCGCTCAGGCGCCTTTTTTCTAGACTGAAGAGCCCCAGACGCTGTAGCCTTTCCTCATAAGGGAGGTGCTCCAGCCCACGAATCATTCTGGTCGCTCTTTTCTGCACCTTTTCCAATTCAACTATATCCTTTTTGAGGTGTGGTGACCAGAACTGGACACAATACTCCAGATGTGGCCTTACCATCGAATTGTACAGAGGCATAATGATATTGGCCGTTTTATTATCAATCCCTTTTTTAATGATCCCGAGCATGGAATTGGCCTTCTTCACAGCCGCCGCACACTGGGTTGACACTTTCATTGACCTGTCCACCAGCACCCCAAGATCTCTCCCTTGATCTGTCACAGAGAACTCAGAACCCATTAGCGTATATGTGAAATTTTGGTTTCTTGCCCCAATGTGCATCACTTTGCACTTACTTACATTGAAGCGCATCTGCCATTTTGCTGCCCATTCTCCCAGTTTGGAGAGATCCTTCTGGAGCTCTTCACAATCTCTGCTGGTCTTCACCACACAGAAGAGTTTAGTGTCATCTGCAAATTGGCCACCTCACTGCCTATCCCCAACTCCAGGTCATTTATGAATAAGTTGAAAAGCACCGGTCCCAAGACCGATCCTTGGGGCACACCGCTTTTCACCTCTCGCCATTGTGAAAATTTCCCATTAACTCCCACTCGCTGTTTCCTGGTCTTCAACCAGTTCCTAATCCACAAGAGGACCTGCCCTCTTATTCCCTGACTATGGAGTTTTCTCAGGAGCCTTTCATGAGGGACTGTGTCAAACGCCTTCTGAAAATCCAGATATATAATATCCACGGGTTCGCTCGCATCCACATGCCTGTGGTGAAGAAGTCTGAGACGTCTTCATGCCTGTGGTGAAGAAGTCTGAGACGTCTTCTCTTTTAACCTCTATTTGACTTAATTCTTTAGTCAGGGGAGGCTGTTCCGGCAGCGGTATTTGCCCGAGGTCTTCTGCCGTGAAGACAGATGCAAAGAACTCATTTAATTTCTCTGCAGTCTCCAAGTCCCCTTTTATCACCCCTTTCTCTCCCTCACCATCCAGCGGACCAACCGTTTCCCTGGCAGGTTTCCTGCTTCTAACATATTTGAAGAAGCTTTTATTATTCCCTTTTATGTTGCCTGCCATACGTTCCTCAAAGTCTTTCTTGGCCTCCCGTATCATCTTTTTACATTTCTTTTGCCACAGTTTGTGCTCCTGTTTATTTTCCTCATTTGGGCAAGACTTCCATTTATGGAAGGAAGCTTCCTTGCCTTTTATAGCCTCTTTAACTGTGCTTGTTAGCCATGCCGGCACCCTCCTGGACTTAGTCGAGCCCTTCCTCCTTTGTGGGATACACTCCCACTGGGCCTCTATGACTGTTGTTTTAAACAGCCTCCATGCACTCTGGAGCGATTGGACTCTTTTTACCTTCCCTTTCAGCTTTTTTTTAACTAGTCTCCTCATTTTGGGGAAGTCTGCCCTTCGGAAGTCAAAGGTTTTTGTGTCAGATTTGCTAGGCACTCTCCCCCCGACATGCATGGCGAAACAGATCGCAGCATGGTCACTGTTCCCCAACGGTTCGGTAACATTTACCTCCCTGACCAGATCTTGAGTGCCACACAGTATCAAATCCAGAGTCACCTGTCCTCTGGTCGGTTCCATGACAAGCTGCTCTAAGGCACAGTCATTTAACATATCCAGAAATCCAGTCTCTCTTTCATGACCTGAGCATGAATTGACCCAGTCGATGTGAGGATAATTGAAGTCCCCCATGACTACAACCCTGTCTCTCATTGACACCTCCCTGATTTGCATCCCAGGAGTCTCCACCTTGAACCTCAAGGCGAGTAATAGTGATCAAGCCATTTTACCAGATTTCAGAGTAAGCTGTTTGTGTGATCCCGGCACTAATCCTAACCCTGTTATTTTAAAAACAAGCCTGCACATATCGCATTGCCAGTATTAATTTTTCAATCATGCTATTTCAAAATGGGTAAAGTAAGACCACGCAAATCAAGAGTTAGCAGTACACTGAGTGGCTCTCTGACAAGAATGTCCCTTCTCAATTTTTGCTGTTGTACAGTTGTTGTGAACAAGAATTAGAAGAATTAAAGTGCAATGATTTTTCTTAGCCAGCAGGTGGCGCTGCAGTCGCAGGGTGGCACAGTGGGTTAAACCACTGTCTATTGAAAGATTGGCAGTTCGAATGTGTGCGACGGGGTGAGCTCTCGTCGCTCGGCCCAGCTCCTGCCAATCTAGCAGTTCCAAAGCATGTTAATGTGAGTAGATAAATAGGTACCTTATGGGAAAGTAACAGGAAAGTAACAGCTTTCTGTGTCCAGCCGCTTACGGGAAAGTAACTTACGGGAAAGTAACAGCTTTCTGTGTCCAGCCGCACGCTACGTGCTGCGGCAAGGAGAGTCATGCCAGCCACATGACCACGGAAGCATCTTTGGACAGTGCTGGCTCTTCGGCTTCGTAACGGGGATGAGCACTGCACAGAGTCGGACACGACTGGACTTGATTGTCAAGGGAATACCTTTACCTATCTGCACTGAAGTATAAATGTAGCATGCAACAATACACAGAGAAAACAGAAGAATGAACAGAGCAAAGACAGTTTCAGATTTCTTCTTGTCTGGTTACTGAGTTGATTCAAATGTCATGCAAGCCCATAGTTTGGCACTACAAAAATACACTAGCACCTAAAAAGAGATGCAAAAGAGACACCAGCAGTGGCCACTGGAAAAGACACCAAGCTGAGGTGAAGAGGGACAGTTGCTCTCCCCCTGATAAATACTATATAAGAGGTCACCACTTTAAAAGGTGCCTCTTTGTTCAGTTAGAAGAGGTTATGAATTGCACTCATGACTCACGCAAGGGGTCCCCTGTGAGTGAACGGAGCCCGTGTGTGAGTGCAAGTCTCCTTCATCCCTGCCCACGATGGAGCTGTTGACTATCGAGGTGTGCTCTGCTCAAAGTTAAGATACAACTCAATGGTTTTCTGAGAAGTTGGTTCACGGTGAGTCATCACTTGCTGAGTAATCAAGTGAAGAGAGATCAACAGACAGGAGCAGTACAGCTGAATGAATTGAACTTTTAAGGTGTTGGGGAGCAATGCCTTTCAGCACCGGTACACATTAATATACTGTATTCTGGGCCGAGAAAACCAACTTTTATACTAATGCATGACTTTGATGTCTAAGTAGCTTTATGTGCACAATTTTTTTAAAGAGAGCCAGCTGCAGTTTCCAGTAGTATTTAATCTGTCATTTTGCTGATTTTAAAGTTCCACTGTTTATTTCTTGCTTCTGTTTCTCTCAGATGAAAGATAAATTGGTAGAATTACTTACTTAAACACAAGGATTTTAGACAGTGAGATTTAAAAGCCAGAGCAACTGCAGGTGTGTAGTGCATAGAGCATTTATTTAAATAGTTGCATGGAGGTGGTTTTGAGGAGGCTGGGTAGCGCTATAGGTCTAGAAAATGTCGACTGTGAAGCGTAGCTCTGTTTATTTACCTGTCATTCAAAGCCATCATAATTCTGCTAAACTTAGAAACATGCCCATCTACCCTACTGGTGGGCATGCCCACATCTTTCTTTTAATAAGGCATGACTAATGAAGGGATTTGAACTTTTAAAGCTTCTTGTACTGAGATAAATTTTAAAACCCATCTTCCATTGCTAGTACAGATCACATGAAATCAGTGGGGGAGGCTTTGGATATTCTGGTATAAATTAACCATTAGTCACAATAGTTAGCTGACCACTGTGTGGTCAAATGGCCAATTTATATATCCAGAAGAATCAAGTGAGGGTTTTTTTTTCCCCCTGGACTGCACCGCCACTTCAGGCTACAGGTGGGAGTTTGAATATTTGAATAGTTGCCATGGGAAAAAAAGCCTCCCTACATATAGAAAATGAGCATTTGGGAGAAAGAATCAGCCTAGCTTTATCTCTGACATGTTATCTTTAATATATGCATCCAAAGGTTGGGCTGTTCTCCACTCTGGTCATCCTGAACCCCCCTTCCTTGGCCCGTGATGCCTCAAGATGGGTGTAGGGAGGGGGTGCTTCTCATCACCTCGTTTCGCTTTCTGTCCTTTAACTTTCTCAACTGGTCCCTCCCCGGTAGTGCCACTGTGAGCTGGGATATCTCCCCCTCTTTGGCATCTTCCCCCCATCTGCCTAAACAGACCTCTGCTACCTGTGCATGTGCTGGAGGACCTACTACTGCTATCTCATCATGAGAGAATTGCCTCTTGCAAAATGAGTTATTGCAGCAATAAGAATGGCAGTGGAGGCAGCGGCGGCAGCAGCATCCCTTTTAAGCCACTCAGTTTCCAGAGAGAACCAAGATGCTGTTTGCTCCCCCCTCTCCACCATGCCAGATGGAGCAGGCCCCTTATTCAGTGATCAGGCCAGCCCTTCTGGGCCTGACCCCAGACAGCGTGGTTGACGGCTTGTTTTTTTAATCATTAGGAGCATTCCAATATGCAGTCCCACCCCCCAATGCTTGTTTGGGCCCCACTGAATTGGCCAAAATAATATTTTAGTGGCCTGATGGTTGTTTCTGAAGTGAACCAAAGAAGTGTTGAGCCCACACACCCCTCTTCTCCTTTCTCTTCTCACCACATGTGTATTGTCATTATGTGCTCCTGTCCCACTTCCCTGATCTGTGAGAAGTTCCAGGAGCTGCAGGACAACCTGGGTTTGGGTTTTCTTTAGTGGACAAATCACTGGAGGCTTATTGTGATGTCTTTGTAATATTTGTTTTATTTACAAATATGCAGGTTTGAGCTTTGGATGGAGATAGATAGCAGCACATGCTTCTGCAAGCTGCATCTTCTTGCAGCTGCTAGCTGCCAGTTTCCTTCCCTTAGCCTTCTGCATGCTTCACACCAAATTGTGGACATTAGGCTGGAACAGTGAGATGTGTTTGGGGACTGGGAAAGAGTAGCTGTGGCCTGAAAATAACTGAGCAGGGTTATCAGCTGGATGTTTGACAGTTTGTTCAGTAATGTATGCTTTTAAGCAGAGTGCTTTGCTGTTGGTCTTTTGCTCTGCTATTTGAGAACTGCTTTGAGAACTGTGATACATAGAGAAGCAGCAGCAAGAGCAGGGCAACGGATGAGGCAAGCTGGATTTTGAGCAGATAAGCTGGGAGGAGGGCAGGGCCAGCAGCACAGGGTGAAGCCTTGTTGGGCACGGGCTCAAAGCCCACATCCTCACAAGGGCCCAACTGGGATGAATCTGGCCACTTGGCCTGCTGCAGCACAAGTCACATTTATAATTTATTTTTCACATTTTTATACTGCCCTTCCTCCACAGAGTTCAGGGTGGTGTACATGGTTCCTTCCCTTCTTTTTGTCCTTGCAACACCCTTGTGAGGTAGGTGAGGCTGAGAGATAGTGACTGGCCTAAGGTCACCAAAGAAGCTTCATAGCTGAGCAGGTCTAAGTCCTGGCTCTCATATAGAATACATATAGAAGTACTCTCTCTCTCTCTCTCTCTCTCTCTCTCTCTCTCTCTCTCTCTCTCTCTCTCTCTCTCTCTCTCTCTCTCTCAGCAGTTCGAAAGCAAGAAATTGAAAGTAGATTAATAGGTACCGCGTTAGCGGGATGGTAACAGCGTTCCATGCGCCTCGGTGTTGAGTCATGCCGGCCACATGACCATGGAAACGTCTTCGGACAGCGCTGGCTCTTCGGCTTTGAAATGGGACTACAATGTTGATATGGAGCCGGCTGCTGCTGCTGTCCCTCGGTGATGTGAGCCATGAGGTGGTCCCCCATTACAATGTTTCTTTGCGGGTTCCCAGTCCTGTGCACCATGGTAGAGCCAGCACCTGGTCTTGCTCCAGGGTCAAGAGGAATCTGGCATCAACCCTGGGAGGTATTGCAGGAACAAGGAACTACCATTACTCGTGTGTGGTCATCTTCTGTCTACTTTGGACTCCCATATCTGTCTCAGGGCGCAATCCTCTAGAAGGTGCCGGCAACGGAACGAGCGTTCCATCGCTGGAAGCCGTTGCAAATGTACCGTAAAGCACGTTCACGACGACTCTGGAGTAAGGGAGGCCGGCACAAGGCCGGCCTTCCTCACTCCATCGCTGGACCAGGACGCGGCTGCTGGCGGAAGGTAAGTGCTCCCACCACCAGCTGCGTGGGCGATTCGGCGGGCGAGGGAGGGGGGCCATTGGCCTAGCTGGCTCGGGAGGGGGAGGGGGATGGCAGTCATATTCCCATCCCCGCTGGGCCAGCTATGCCGTTACATGGTCTCCTCTACTTCAGCTGGCGGAAATCTGAGGAGGCCTATTGGGCCGGCCCCGTTTTACACCCGGGGAAGGGGACGAGCGTCCCTTTCCCCAAG
Organism: Plestiodon gilberti rubricaudatus; assembly: GCA_026170595.1. Taxonomy (NCBI): domain Eukaryota; kingdom Metazoa; phylum Chordata; class Lepidosauria; order Squamata; family Scincidae; genus Plestiodon; species Plestiodon gilberti. Next base: position 49,652,587 of record JANXHW010000002.1, read on the forward strand.
TAGAGCCCCAGCCCTATGACCGAATGGCAGCCTGGGCTCAGGGTCTGGCGGGCGGCCCTAGGCCGGATCCTTAGTCAGGATTGTGCTGCCCAGAGGTGGAGTAATTGTCATCATTGTATTTTGTCAATTCAGACATTGCAGTCAATTCATGACTTTGCTCAAACTATGTTTTGCAAACCCACTTCAAACCATGGCTTCCCCTTGGGGTTGCTGTCCAATCACAAATCACAGTTTGCTGCACACCAAACTTCAGAAACCATGCTTTGGCATGTTGTACAAATTGAACCATACCGATGGAGATGAAGGGCAGAAAATGTTGCACTCGCTGGAATCTAAAAGTTTGAAGTGACTGCATGTGTTTCCAGAAGACAGAAGAAGTAAACCTCTCACATTCATTGAAAAAAAAATTTTTTTTTTCAAAATACTCAGTGGAAACATTTGTGTATGAGTGAAAGAAATAGTTAAATAATTGAACTAACAATAACGCCTCTGCTATGTCCTTGGCAAGATGTTCCTTCAAAAGCTTTAAATATAGCTAGTAACTAATAAATATGGGTTGCTTAACTTTTTGTCCTTGCACCAAAACGGCACTAATGCAAAGTGCTGCAGTGAAACAATATTCATTTTCATTTTATTCAATCAAATATTAAAGCACTCAGTGCTTTTCAGAATTTTGACCCCCAGCAGTTCAAATCTTTTAAAGTGAGAACAGGGTTGTGTTCACTGTACCATGCCTTAGATTATAATCTTCAAGAATTCATGCATCCTTTATCTGTTGATGCTGATGCACAATTCATATCTTACTTTGAAAAGCAGAAGTCATTATGCACCCAGCGATGACTCAAGGAGCTGAACTCAAATATAATTGCTTGCATTATGTGTTACAGAGTGATGAAATTGAGTGATGAATAAGTGACTAGAATTAGGCACAAGGTAAAAACTTCTGATGTGTGGTATGGGAAACTCGGAATCTATCTAAATGGGTCTTTTGTGCATTTTTCATTGTAAACCCCCACCAGTGACCCTTTTGCAGTTGATATTCTGTGGGTTTTAGGGTTCACAGCATTCTCTTGAATTTTTCTATTGAACGGTGCAATCCCATCCTTAGACTGGAAATCTTATAACAGCAGTCTTATAAAATAAACTGTATAACCTTCCTGCAAATCAATTTAAAGAAATCTACTGAATGTTTCACATAATTTTGTGGTATACAAAGGTTGCATAAGATCCACTTTTTCTGAAATACATTCTGATCTAATTAATTAAGTGTTGACGTAAAAGTTTCTTTGACTTTTGTTTCCCAGCTGTGTCAAATGTTCACACTAAAGAAAAAACGTTTCATACTCGTTAGAACATAAGATACAAAGGAATTCAGTCTGAAGAGGATTTCATTTGTATTTCTGAAACAGGTATTTGTTAATCTGGAAACACTGCCTATTATTTCGGCTTTATTTCCTTCCTTTTTGTGTTATATTCAGTAGCAATTCAATTATTGTGAACAGATGGTTACCATGGCCTTTATTTTAATGCATGTGACTTCCTGGTACCTCTTTCTGTTTGAATTTCATGATCAAAATGAATTTCCTTGCATATTAATTCTGAGTCTGTTGTCATGTGCCTGTTTAATGAAATTTGTTCTCACTATGTCAGGTTCACAGTAGTAGATCCCCTCACACACTAAAAAGTTAAATGGAAAAATTAATGATACTTGCTAAGCCTGCTCTATAAACAAGTGTTCTTCCTTACTGAATTCAATACTGAATTCATTAATGCATATGATCCCCTTCTGGGAAGTTTAACACTTAAAGCAATATTCCCTCTTTGCCAATAATGGTAGCTGGATTCAAAATGGCACACTGTTTTAGTACTAGAGCAGATCAACAATTCTTAGAGCCCCAGGCTCAAGTACCATTGTGTACAAACAGCCTCTCTCTCTCTCTCTCTCTCTCTCTCTCTCTCTCTCTCTCTCTCTCTCTCTCTCTCTCTCTCTCTCTCAGAAATAGAAACTGATTAGATTTTAAGGTACTCATGTGACTAGATCTTGGCTTAGCTTCCCAAAATATTTTTGTAAGACTTGGGAGGGAGTTTGCCATACTTGGGGCACTTCCAGACAAGATGTTTTGACTGTAATTGTCATGCTTTGTTCATGCAGGATGACATCGTCACCCATCTGTTGCTCACTTCTATATTCCTTGTGCTTAAATTATCACATTTATTAACACAGAGAACTCAACTTTTTTGAGAACAGTGGCTTGGCTGAACAGTGGCTATGACAGCATGTGTGGACGGTTGCTAGCACTGCTCCTGTCTTTTCTGAGAAGCACATGCCCAGATACAGTAGACCACAACAGGAGCAGAAGGGAATAAAAGGGGAAGGGCAATCTTCTGTGCCCCCCTCCCCCAAACACACTAAAGGTACCCCCCAGTTAACGACGGGGATACGTTCTGCGATCTCAGTTGTAACGCGGGGTTGTCGTTAAGCGAGGCAACTTGACAAAAATGTTTTTAAAAGTTAAAAAAATCACCTTGCTTAACTTTTCGCTGAAACTGCTCCGTTTTCAAGGCTGGAATCATCTTGTGTAACATGCTACAGAGGGAAATTGCGGTCCGGAAGCCTCTTCGGGGTCGCGCGACTCCCCCCTTCCTTTGATCCTGGCACCCAAGATTGTCACACGGCAGCAGAGCACTCGTGTGTGTGTGTGTGTGTGTGTGTGTGTGAGAGAGAGAGAGAGAGAGAGAGAGAGAGAGAGAGAGAGAGAGGCTGCTTCTTGGGGAGGGAGGGTGGAGTGGCAGCTGCAGAGGGATTCCGTCTTATCTCGCTAGCTCAACTCATCAAGGTGCTCTGCCCCTCCCCCTTGCTCTCTCATATCCCAGGTTATTAGGCTGCTGCGAACTAACAGCTCCTGCCAGCTGCAATCTGCAGGGCTCTGGTTCGGCTCAGAAGAAGTCACCCATGTGCACGCATGCACACACTCTGCAAATGCGAGCCGAACCGGAGCCCCTTCCCAGCTCGCACTGACCTTACATGGCCTCTAAAGATGTAGGCCAGCTCTGGAGCCCATAGGCCCTGGGCTTGCCTACACCCAAGGTGCGCTCTAGCAGTGCCAGGGTATCCCGGAATGGTCTTAGAATACAGTGGCTGGCCCTTTAGCTTAACGTTACACAGGATTGCACTGTTAAACTTTTGTCCCCAAACACACCGTATGCTCACAGCTCATAAATAATCTGTTGACGGGCGTCATTGCAGAAGTCTTTTGGGGAAAAATAAGCTTATGAGACTGTTGCCAACAACAGCAAAACAGTACTGACAGCGCAATCCTAACCAACTTTCCAGTGCCAGTATAGCCGTGCCAACAGGGTGCACACTGCATTTTGCAGTGCAGGGGCAGTCATGGAGGCCTCTTCAAGGTGAGGGAACATTTGTTCCCTTACCTCAGGGCTACATTGCAGCTGCTGCTGCACAGGCGCTGGAAAGTTGGTTAGGATTGCACTGTGAAAATAGTAGTGAAAAACCAGACTTTTAATTTGGGGTTAAAGAGCGGAGTTTGATAAGAAGCAGATTTGTATATGCTGTGCATCAGATGACTTGATTAAAACAAGAAGCAGATGGCAAAACAGATGAAAATGAAATCGAAACAAACTCCAGTGCATGTTACTTCAGTCTGTTGTGCACCTGCAGAAATGATCCGAAGCAAGCAACTTGTGAGGAAGCTACTGATTGCCATTGTATGCTGCTAAAAAAAACACATCAGTCAGTGCAGGCACATCCTAAATGTTAACCATCTTACTTTCCTGTTCTGCTATATGTACGCTATAAGGCAGTCTCATACATCTCTTTGACTCGCAGAAGACCACAGACATCTGTATACTATATAGAAGACCACAGACATTCTGTCTTCTGTCTCAGATTTAGATCCAAAGGGGGTTGTGTGGGGAGTTTTTCACATGCAGCACAGCTGGTGAGACTTCCTCTTCCATCAGGTCACATTGTTTGACAAGCTGCTCTCTCAGCGTAGGAAGGTTAATTCCAGACTCACTTCAAATCCTGGTTTTAAAATCAGGTTGCAAGTGCCATCCTAATCAATATTTCCTTTCTTTTATTATTTTTTTGTATAAACATTGTATGAACATGTTTTTCTTTTTAGTAAAAACATAGTTTTTTTTTTAAATCTGCTTAGTATTAACTATGACCAATGCAGATGTACAGTAACCCCATACAAAGTTTACACCAACCAACGGAAGGAAGGAATTCACACCTGAGGTGGGAGGAGGAAGTTAGTGAACTTGAGGCATGTTCCCAATCTTTTAAGTATGGTCAGGAGATTAGGAATGTTACATCTGTGCCAATCCACAGAAAAGCTTGTTTGTGCCTAAGGGCTTCTTTCCTTCTTGGCCATAGATTGTTATTACACTTACCGGCAAAAAAGCTAGTCAAAGATCAGTGCCAGGATCTGAGAGCTTTTTCTTGATACAATCAGAACTTTTATACTGACTTGGGTCTTTCTAGGAGGGTGTAGTTTTCCTACTTTCCCCACCCATTCTGGAGTCTCTCTTCATGCTAATCATATCACTTGTCTAAGGGAAGGCAGTGCTGTCACAGAAATCATATTTGCAACATCAAAGTGGTTTCTAGTGGCTGGTAATTATCCAGATGAAAACTCATTTCTTTTTGACAACTTCTCTTATTTGAATTATTCAGTCCAAAAAATACACACAAAATTTGTAACCCACAAAGAAGGTTTAATTAGAACCATTTTGCATGACATTTCTTCCTACATAGAGAACTGTGTAGAAAAAAATCATAGAATGATAGAGTTGGAAGGGACCTTGGAAGTCATCTAGTCTAGAGGTTCTTAACCTGTGGTACGCATACCCTAGGGGTACGCCAAGGACTGGCCGTTATCTGCTACATTAACACTTAATTAAGTGTTAATTGATTTTGATTTTAAAAAAAAAATCCGGATTTTTTCAGAGCCGGAGAGCTCCGTTGTGCTTTCTTCCTTAGCTAATCTATCCGATCTACAGCTGATTGTCAGGGTTAATTTATGCACATGCATAATTCATTGAGCTTTTCAGCAGCCAGCAGAGGGCGTTGTGCTCCTCCGATGGTGAATGAATGCAGCTCCTTTTACTTTGCTAACACAGAGACAGACATCACTTGGGTAAGCTTCTGAACTGGGCCTAGTTGGGGAGACTAGTTGGAGTGGGGGGGAAGAGTTGAGTTTGGGGGTTTTGTACCTGGGATTTATGTTTTTTACTTTGGAAACTGTGCATGGGTGGGGGGAAAGAGTTGAGTTTGGGTTTTTTTGTACATGAGATTTATGTTTTTTACTTTGGAAACTGTGCATGGGTGGGGTGGGGGGGAAAGCAGAGGCGACAGGCGCGTGGGGGCGGGGCCAGCATCGCTTCACGTCGACACGCCCCCCCCACCCCGCCCGTTTTGCTCTCATTTCGGAGCCAAACCGGCTCCAGGGAGGGAGGATGGACCCAGACACGACGCTGCTCTTCGGGAGAGGGTGAGTTCCCCCGCCCTGCAATCTTGCCGCCCGCCCGCGATCGAGCGCCTGGAGCTCCTGGTCCACGCGCTCCACCGTGGTTCTGCCACTGGGGGAAAGAGTTGAGTTTGGGGGGGTTGTACGTGAGATTTATGTTTCAGCATCTATTTCAGCATGTATTTTGTGCATGTGTCTTATTGCTATGTGTTTTTTAAAAGAGATCCTGGCATTTTTGTGTATTTTTGTGCAATTTATGTAAATTAGCTAATTATGTAAATTAGCATTTATGCTAATTAGCAGGGGGTACTCCCAAAATTTTGACCTTCATTGGGGTACCCAGGCCTCCAAAGGTTGAGAACCCCTGATCTAGTCCAACCCCCTACTCAGTGCAGGCAGTGGTATATACACCATTATGTACAGCTCTTTATTTTGCTATTTGTACATATGTTTAGAAATTAATGCATGATGTGGTTTCCAAATATGTGTAACTGCACTAAAATGCACAAACATTTTCACATAATGCTGTTACAGTATGTACATCCGTTCTTGTTTGATAGTTGTCCCGACTCACTTCAGTTGTTGCAGAAACAGTTGCAGAAACAAATGTCAAGTGCGAAATTTATTTATTTTAGTATTTATATACCGCCTTTCTCACAGACTCAAGGTGGTTTACATAGGCAGGCTGATCATAAACCCCATTTTTTCGAATGGGTTACCATTTCTTATTCTGGAACGACCCACACAGGTTGCCCCCCCCCCCCGAAAGACCACAGGATATGGGTTGTCTCATATGTGAGGAGGTGGCCCCTTGGATACCCTGGTCTTAAGCCCTAAAGGGCGTTAAGGTCAAAACCAGCACCTTCAATTGCACCTGGAAACAAGCTGGCAGTCAGTGCAACCACAGGAGCAGTGCTGACAGAGTCAAACCACCATGGCCACATGGCTGCCACATTCTGCACTAATTGCAGTTTGGCAGGTCTTCCAGGGCAGCCCCACATAGAGTATGTTACAGGAATTCAGTGTTGATATCACGAATGCGTGAACCACTGTGGTCAGTTTTGTTCAATTCAGGTAAGACTGCAGTTGGCACACCAGCTGAAGCTGTGCAAACATCCCTCTGGCTACCGCTGTCACCTGGTTATCTAGGAGCAGCAAAGAGTCCAGGAGGACACCCAAACTGTGAACCTGCTCCTGCAAAGCCCATTCAGAAAAGGCTGATAGTCTAATACCTGCACCATAGTTCTCCAAACCAAAAGGAGCTCTATTTTGTCTGGCTTTTCACTTTAGCTTGTTAACCCTCATTCAGTGCACTATCACCTCCAGACAGTGCCCCAGAGCATCCACAGCTTCCCTGGGATTAAAAAGCACAGAGAGATAGACCTAGTTGTCATCTTCATATTGGTGATGCCCAACCCCAAAACTCCAGTTGGTCTCGCCCAAGAGCTTCATGCAATGTTAAACAGTGTGAGGGATAACTGTAACCCAGGAAATACAGTCCCATTCCTAAACCCTAACTGACAGGACAAGAATCAAGGCCAGGGTGCTGGGAGGTAATATTAACTCCACTGTCCCACAGTTGCAAAGCAGATTGCTTTCCCAGCACTCTGGAAGCAGCTGATGGGGAAAAATATATATGCATCTTTTTGAGCTCAAGGCTGAAATACACCTCCAAATTATTCCAGGATAAAAAAAAACCTGTGCCCCAGGTATCAAAAGTTTGGGAGAACTTTTCTGTAAATCTATACAAATAAGAAAGAAATTTAACTTTTGGAACATTGCCTGACAAGTAAATTAAATGGTTTCAGACAATGGCAATTCTTGCAATTATCTTTAATTAGTAATTTCAATTTTGTTCCCTTTTTAAAACTTGTACATTCAACTTCCACTTTAATTAAGGAGGTAAAAGCATGAAATTGTGGCATAAATACCATAAATAATGTGGAATAAATCTTTCTCTGAAAGGAAGACAACCTAGAGTCCTCCTATCTTCAGAAATGAAATGGATTATACTTGCTGATTATGTCGCACTTAAGAATAGCCACCCTTGAGCTATATCAATTTTTGTGCCTTGTCTTCAGTCAAGTACAGATATAAGAATGCCATGTGAAAAATGTATTGAATTCCTCTCATACCTGATCCAAAGTGTATATGACAATCAGGCAGAGGCTTGAATTAAAGTCAAGCTACTACATTGTCTTTGTGTGTTTGTTTGTTTAAAAGCTTTACACCCTGTCTTTGTACCAAGGGGCTTGTGACTGGGTTGAGAGCTGCACCATTCAAGAGAACTCTGGCAGTTTTACACTGTGGCCAACCTGGCCAAAGGTAAACATACATGACTGGGCTGGAAGTAACAGGATAATGCCAGTGCACAAATATCCCTGCCCATGCTGAGCGAAAGCAAAAGGGTTTCACCTGAAGCAGCAGAGTAGAACTTCTGAACAGAGAGCACAGGGGTGGCACAGTAGACACCTGAGAAGAGCTCACTCATCTGGCCAGAGGAGATGCTCTTTGGAGATATGCCATCGTGAGCCGCCGGCGAGTTGGAACTGTGGGAGTTTTGATGTCAGCTGGTGGGAGATTCAGGATACCCAAAGGCTTGTGGCCAATCTGGGACTGTGCCCTCTGAGGCATTGAAGGCCCCACTGTCTTCCCATAAAGTTTGTTATTTATTTCTTAAAATATTTCTAACCCTCCCCTTCCTTTCAGTGCACATTCTCTGTTATACTAAAATAATAAAATTTCATGAATATATAATGAATACAATACCAACAGTTAATGAACAGCAATAAAACTACAGGAGCCATTAAAACCATCAAAAGGCATTAAAAACCAGAGGGGGGGGGGAAGAACCATTGTCACTTGACCCCTAAATACCACCAAATCCAATGCCAGGCAAACTGATAAGGGGAGGGACTTCCACAGCTGAGGTGCCAAGAAGGTCCTACCCATGTTGGCCACTTTCCCTCAGAAAGTGCCCAGAGCAGTGGCGTCGCTCTAGGTGGGGAGTCTCCTGCGTGTTGCCTTCGCTCCAGTGAATGGCTCCGATGACGAGGGGGCGGGACGCCTCATGCCAGAGAGTAAATGGAGGGTCAGAGTGGTGCAGAACTTAGTGGAGCGACACCACTGGCCCAGAGCCTGGCCTTCAATCAATACGGTCATTACGGTCAAATCATTACGGTCAGACCAGCCCAATGATGGTCTTAATTTTCAGGCAAGGTTGTATGGGAGCAGGTGGCCTGTCAGGTACTCTGGCCCTAGACTGATTAGGCCCTAAACGTTAGAGCTTCAGTGTCAAAACTAGCACTTTGGATTGTGACTGGAAATAAATTAGTAGTCACTAGTCAGTGAAGTTCTTTAAGCACTGGTGAAATATGCTCATTTCATTTCTGTATGTCCCAGTTAACAGCCTTGCCTCTATATTCTTGAGCCTTACTCCATCATTCAAAAACATTGCTATTCCTTATTCTAGAAACATGGGTTAAGAGTGACGATATCTACCATGCTAATGCTCACACTCCATAAGAAAAAGAACGGAAGAAATAGGCAAAGAGATTGCAGCCTCAATTTGAACAGTTAATCCAATCATTTATAGTACATTGCCTGCCTGCCTGCCTATCTGATGTCTGTCCCAAATAAAGTAGGTTTATTTTATCATTTGCCATGCAAACTATTCTCTCTGCTGATCATCTACCCACAGGTATATCTACCTGTGTAGTTCTGTGGAATCTTTTTTTATGAAACATGGTTAATTGGAGGTTTGTGGATGTGTCATTTAAAATACAATGTTGTGTCTGCAGCTAAAGCGCATACTCATAACGTTCATAATTTGTGTGTGTGGACTTGACATTACGCTTCTGTTCCAATACTTGCTCTGTTATTAACTGATAATTGTGCAGATGAGGCAACCAGACCCCTGTTCATTTTGAAAATGGCCAGCTCTGCCCTTCCATTTGACAATTCTTCCGCTGTGTGAACAAAATTTATTACAAATTCATAGAGACCTATACAGTACCTGTTGATGGCTGCATCTTCTTCCAAAATACGTTGAGGATTTTGTTAGGGAAGCTGCATGAGGAAAAAAAAATACAGCAAGGGTTTCAACAAGAGCAGCTGCTTTCCTTGTGATTATATATTCACAGTGTATTTTTATATTGATCCACATGGATTACTAAACAGCTGGCTCTTGCTTTGTATTCAGCATCATGCCTCTGTGCTTAAGGATTGTCATATATATGCTCCCTTGCCAAAAGGAACTTGCAGCCTAGACTGGATCAGAGTATGCCCCAGGTAGAACGGGCAGCAGAATTAAAAGGAAAGGAGGAGGGGAGATGATTTTATGCAACGAGTTGGTCTGATGGAACTCATAAGTGTGCCTTTCCCCAGTTTTTATTGATTCTTTCTGTGAGTCCTCTGCTTTTCAAGAAGAAGGTGGAGAATTTCAAAGCTTAAAGTAGTGGGCTATTTCGGAATCTGGGATTTTGAGACTGCTAGCCTGAACCACACAATGCCTTGCCAGCCCAAGTAATTAACTAGAACCTTCATTATGAGAATGAATTAACACATAAAGCTACCTTATAAGTCTGAATCAGACCGTTTGGTCTTTCTTACTCTGCATTGCCTACACTGACTGGCGGTGGCTCTCCAGCATTTCCAAAAAAGGTGTTTCCCAGCCCTGTCTGGGGATGCTGGGCTTTGAATCTGCCATATTTAATGAAAGCCAGCATAGTGTGACAGAAATAGCCAGCATGGCGTAATAGTTAGCTAGGACTAGGGGAGAGTAGGATTGGAGCGGCTCAGTATCAAATCTCCACTCAGCCATGAAACCCATGGGCAACCGTGCATAAAGATACTCGGCTGGCCTATAGGGCCGGCTGCAGTATCCTACGCCCTTCCCGTGGCCCAGGGTGTCCTTGGGAGAAGGGGACATTCGTTCCCTTCCCCGGGTGTACGGTTGCCCAGCCCCAATGGGCCTCCTCGGATGTAGGGGTGGCGGGGTAAGGATCGAGAATGGGCCTGGAGTTCATCGCCGATATCCCTGCCCCCTTCTGGCCCGGCTCGCCCAACAGCTGCCCTCCCTTGCTGTCCAGCCTGCCCTCCCCCCCGCCCCTGCACCGGCCAGTGCAAATCTTACCTGCACTGGCGGCTGCAGGGTCCTGGGGGAGGCAGACAGAGGGCTGCCAGCCTCCGCGCCAGTGGCCCTTACTCTCCAGGTGCCATAAACACACTTTACAGCATGTTTACGACACCCACCGCCTGCGGAGTGCATGCTCTGCAGGCGGAAGTATAAGGAAGATCACGCTGTGAGTGACTTTGTGCCAGTGACTGTCTCTCAGCCTAACCAGCCCCATGGGGTTTTTGTGGGCATAAAATGGGTGTAAAGAGCTATGTACATGTATTCTGTCCTGAGCTCCTTGGAGGAAGGGTGGGATAAAAACATGTTGATGATGATCTATGTAAAATGTAATCATTAGGCATGCAAGGGAAATATGCTACCTATGTGGTAGTCAGATTTGTGGTGAAAGCACAAAGATTGAGGAGGAAATGCTTTAAATTGTCAAGATATGCATTTTAGTCTGTGAAGTTTCTCTGTAAGACTTTATATGGTGTTCCCTGGTTTTCAATTGCCCTTATTATGGTATATGTAATGATAGTTCAGTGACCGTACTGGTTAAACAATAATTATTTTTTTTAAAAAAAAATAACTGCTGTGACAACAGCAACACAATTACAGTTACTTTATAATGATTACAAGCTCCAGTTGTACCATTGTCATGTGTTTTTTAAAACTCACTACCTGCTGGAGGTGCAAACTGGATAAAATAAGTGCTAAAAAATTGTTACCGTCTTTTTCTAACTGTGACATCCATGCAATGCAGCTACTGCAGTGTTAAGTGTAAGCTCACACCTGACTTTTATAAGTATATATTTGGGATCACTTTGATCCAGTATATTTTGGAGATGCAGTGCTTTTATACAGATTTTGGAGATGCAAGTTCACCACTTGAACTGGGAACTAACTGACTCCGTTACTCTTGTATTTGAAACCTTCAAATAAAAAAGGTACATTGGGAAGAGGGCTGGAATGTGCACAGCAGCTTACTCTCCTATTACAGGACAACACCTATTGTAGGAAATAACGTAAGTTGGAGAAAAAAAATATTTTTTGTACCTATTTGGAGTCCATTTTGAACCCACATTTGTTGGACTCGGAGAATAATAGATACTATCCAAGAGGCAATGGGGGGGGGTGTTCCTTCAAGTACCTTGTTCCCAAACTATTTAGCACTTTTAAAGCCCACTCCTAACTCCCCCAGTGCTGATGCAGCCGTGCCAACGGGACGTGTGCTGCATTCTGCCTGGGGGGGGGGAGTCATGGAAGCCTCCTCAAGGTAAGGGAACTTTCATTCCCCTGCCTCGGAGTAAGCCTCCACTTCCCCAAATGGGCTCCTTGGACCTACACGAGCTATTTTGCTAGAGTAAGTCTGAGGCAAATAAAGGAGAGGGAATAGGGATAGGATCCTGGCACAAGTTGCTACCACTGGGATTTTCCCCCTCGCAGCCCAGAAACTCCCTTGTTATTCCCCTTCCACACCCTGTTCTTCCCACTGCCCCCCCCCCCCAGGCACTGGTTTACTTGCACTCCTGTGGGTAGCTGGTAGTGGCAGCGGGCTGCTGACACTGCCACCGTTTGCGGTGGTGCCTCTAAAATTGTTTCAGCGGTTCATGCAGCATGTTGCCATATGGCCATTGACAAGAGCAGAACCTCTGTTCTGCTGTCGTGTTAGTTAGAATTGGGCTGTGAAGCCAGCACCTTGAAATGAACCTAGAAACAATAATTAGATTTATTGTATAGTGGTGAAATTATTGCTCAAGTGAACTACTTGATATGAAAAATAAGTACTGTATACTGAATTGCATCCAAAGAAAGCCATGACTAGGTCCCATTGAAGTTATGGAGACTTTAGATAATTATAACTAACTTATCTCATTAATTGCAATGGTGATTATTAATCAAGACTAATTTTCTTTGGATGAAACAGAGACTAGCTATATTTTGGGCAAAGTTGTTTTGGAAATGCTACTGTCTGAATGGTACAAAAGATGGTTTTGATTTTGGATGTTCCAATTCCTAGCTGTGGTTTCTTTGATGTGCAGCAAATTCAGAACATCTTTTCTCTATTGTTTGCAAGTCTGGACAGACAAGCATAGATTTTTTTATTGACCTGCCAGACCAATAAAAACTCAACCTGGGAGCTACAAATCATAAATCCAAAATCTAAAAGGACATTGACAAAATTCTAAAATACAAGCGCATGGTGCTGCTTTACACGAACTGTGAACCAAATGTCCATGACCTAAACTGCATTTAGGTTTATTCCCTGTATTACTAAATCTATTCATGTATGGACATTAACTTTGGATCAAGATCCTTTCTAAAAATTGGTTTTGATATGTTGACATCCATGTGACTGTGTAAAAGGACAATTTTGTGCAGTGTTCTCACTTGAACAGTGCGTCCTCTTTGCATCATTTTGTTTTTGTTTGGGTATTAATGCCTTGATTAGATAAAATGGAAATGGAATTGCTATTACCTACAAAATCCTTTTACAGCTTCAGGACTTTATCTAGATGAAATGTCGACATGATTGGATTTGTGCTGAATGTATTTGAATACAGTATAAAGTTGATCTGATTGTGTTTAAAGGTACAAAGTGCAATTGTTGATGCTTTCTTGATTTGCTCAACGAAGTGCTTTTTCTACTGAATGTGCTATGGCTGGTCTATGAATCATAGAGTGAAGACTGATATTAACATTGAGCCCAGTACAGCAGTTCCAGACGCTCCCTCATTGCATTCTGTCTAAACATGAAGATCACATGCTACTGCACAATTACTGACTGGCACGAGGCATGCTTGCAGAGCTATAACACTTGTGCTACTGAATCTCCTCGTTGCCGGCATGTTTCGAAGTGCCATTCAAGGTGTTGATTTTGACCTTTAAGGTCCAAAACAGCTTGGCGCCAAAGTTCCTAGAGGTTCACCTCTCCTCTCCCTCCCCTCCACAAAGCTGCCCATCACCTGAGATAATCAGAAAAGGCCTTTTGCACATGCCAAGAAAAGTGCATTTGGAGGCAACATGTAAAAGGGCCTTCTCAGTGGTAGTGTCCAAAGTGTGGAGCAAAGTTGACTCTTTGCCTGCTTATTCCATATTCACTGGTAATCAAAAGTGTTGTCCCATCTCTAGAACTGCTCAAGTTCACTACTGTGCTATGTCCAGTGCTGTTCTGAGAGGGGAAGCTTTTCCTAGAAGTCTCCCACTTCCTGATTTCCCCAGCCTGGGATGGTGGCAGTGGATTTCCCCTCCCCCATTAATTATGCTGCTGACTCAGTAAATCGATGAATCTGAGAGCAGGAAGAGGTGCACTGAGCGCTTACCACTAAGTACTGCTCCCCTTGATCAGCCTCTGGCTTCCCTAAAACCTTACACCTTGGCATGGCCATGCATCGTTTTGCAAGTCACCGCTCCCTAGAGTCGGACACGACTGGACTTAATTGTCAAGCGATACCTTTACCTTTTTTAACATACATGAGGCCAGCGGGTGGCGCAGCAGGTTAAACCGCTGAACCATAAGCTGTCGATCGAAAGGTCGGCAGTTCGATTCCCGCGACGGGGTGAGCGCTCATTGCTTGGCCAGCTCCTGCCAACCCAGCAGTTCCAAAGCATGTTAATGCGAGTAGATAAATAGGTACCGCTTGCGGGAAGGTAAACAGTGCTCTGTGTTCCAGCTGCATGCTACGCGCTGCGGCAAGGAGAGTCATGCCGGTCACATGACCACGGAGGCGTCTTCGGACAACGCTGGCTCTTCGGCTTTGAAATGGAGATGAGCACCACACCCTAGAGTTGGACACGACTGAACTTAATTGTCAGGGGATACCTTTACCTTTTAACATACATGAGCCTTAATGCCCAAATCCAATTTCTTTTTTCTACCTGTTGTCATCCCCTTCCATTACTGCACATCTTTCTCAGAGGAGCCGGAAACACAAATATGTCTTGTAGAAACTTTGATGCAAGGATGGATGTTATCTGTCAAACGCTGCCTGAACAAAAACCAGGCAGGGTTGAGCTTTGTAGATAAAAATGGAAGAAAGAATAGCCATTATTGCAGGTTTTTCTCAAATGCCCTTTCTGACAACACATAGTATCGTTGCACATGCACGAGTATCGTTGAGTTCTTCACCTTTTCTGAACGGTGTTTTACCCACATCTCCATTTTCTTTCACATTTTGCTTCCTCTGCAAGCATCTTATGCCACATCTTTATTTAAAATGTATCAAGGATGTTAGCATGTCAGGTCTACTTTGCTTCAATTCCACCTCTAGAAACACCTCTATGATTTCAATTTCCTTTCAGCTTCCTCTGTATAGCAACCTCAGATTTATCAATGGCATTTATTCAGTGAACTCTAGTCACATTTTCTCATACTTTTTCAAAGAATGTGAGCATGAAAATAGGGTATGTGTATGCATTTGCACAAATGGCAAATAGAAGAAAGCCCACAGACTCAGCTTTAGAGAAAAAAGGTGGATGCATTAATGTTCAGTTATTCCAAATAATGTTTACAGTACTGCAGCACTTATATTCCATTTAAGAGAGCGTGTCACTTAATTCTGTCCTTGCTTGTGTTTAATTGGAAATGGGAATGAATGGTTGAAGACTAAAAAGAACTAAGAAATTCTCAAGACTGACAGTTGAAGATTACATTTTCCAGGGTGCTAAAGTATTTCCAGCAGTAAAATTATAATTCTCCTGTAGAACAAAGAGAGCTGGTAATAAAACAGTTTTCTGTTCTGCAGAAGAGTTATAATGTCACTATCATTAGAGCCTTTTTGCTATTGATGTCTTGTGAACCCAGTATATGTAGCCCCAGGATTGAGATCATGAGCACAATTACTTAGTGTAGATGTGAAATTATAAGGAATCTAGCTGAAATAAATCTAAAGCATTTGAATTCAAAGCTGAAAATACAAATAGCACAGTGAAGACGCTGAAGAAAATATGTTTTCTATTTTGAATTTCAGATTTTGCAGCAAACTGCTGCTTTGGAGTGAAATCTATGTGTTATCTAGCTACTTATAATGTTACATAGTTCCATTCAATGTATCTGAGCATGAAATTGTGCTCTCTTTCATTCAGGGGTGCTACATCTATCGTCTACAGATGCAGGCAGAAGGGAACACAGAAGCCGTATGCTGTTAAAATCTTGAATAAAACTGTAAGTTCCATTTGTCCTAATCACACATTTTTGTTACTGAGTTCTACTTCAGAAGGCTAGCAATGAAATACATACGTATTCATTTTTTAAGTGCACAATTACACTTTCTGCTTCTGATTAACAGGTACATCAGCAGCCTTTAGAACTGAACCTGCTCCCAAAGATTTGCTCTGCATTTACTCATCTTTTGTATAAGTTACTGTTCTCTCTGTGTTCTCATTTATGTTGTAAAATGGCTAGAGGAGAACGAGAGTAGGCGGAAGACACCAATGGCCAAAGTCCTGATGAGAACAAAGAGATAAAAAGCTGTGGGGTGGAGACAGAGAGATTCTTCAAACTGTTTTATATGTCACAGAGGCTTCCTGGTTGAGTTCAGTACACTGTGGGAAGCAGAATCTTCTGTACAGACATGGGTGTGGGAGGAAGAGAAAAGAATCATCTCACTGCTGAACTACATGCAACAGGGCTCTTGCAGGAGGAGAAGCAAGGAAGAATGCCATAGTCTTCATGGCTGCAGAAGGTGTCAACCCTTGCCTTCAGCCTCATGCAAGCAAGGTGCAGTTGGACTGGAGCAGAGCTCTAGCTCTAACTTCATGCTACTGCAATATTATGACATTCATTCATTTATTCTTCCATTCATGTCGCTGCATGCAAACAGTGGCGTCACTGCAGGGGGGGCAGAGCTCTAAGTTCTGCTGGGATTGGAGCCTTCGTTTCATTCCTCCATGTAACGGAGGCTCCAATCCCAGCAGAACTTAGAGCTCCGCCCCCCTGCAGTGACGAAATTGCATGCAAACTGGTGATCTCAAAGAAAGATGTAACTCGGAGCTACCAACCCAAGAATACGTTGGCAGTAATTTATAAGCAAGCTGTGAAAATAAGCCATTAATGATCAAACAGTTTAATTGCATCAATTCATGCGTAAAACCTAGTAAATGCCTACAACATTTTAGAAGTAGTTGTAGTAATAATAATAAATAGATGTCAATAGGATTTAATCCCCATCTAACTGAGTGAAAGGTTTGCACATGCTCTAAAAAAGATTGCATCCCCAATTTAGGCTGAAATCCTATACACACCTGGGAGTAAGTCTCATTGAATTCAACCAAATATTGCTCCATTAACCATAATATACTGTACCTTCATAGCAGTTCCCATATCTAGTTCCAGCATTATGAATGAGTTCTTATGCTATGGTAAGCATCTCTAACTAGAAAGATGATTAATAACCCCTCTGAGCGACAAGGGGATGGCCCTGTTCTTCTCCGTCTCTGTCACCCTGGTGAGAGGGGGGTGAGGAGTAGTGGGAGGTATAGGGGACAGTGGACTCCTTCTGGACTTGGGGTTGGTGAGAGTGCCTCTTGTCTGTTGGATTCCTTGCTGTCTTTCCTGCCCCTTAATCTGCTATAGAGAGACTGGAGGCAGTGTTAGTGTTTTGTGTTGGGGTTGTATTTGTCCAAGTGTGTGTTTGTGTTTGTGTGAGCCCTTTCCGGGAAGATGTATTGGGATGTTCGAGGGAGTAGTGGCGCCACAATAAAAAATGTAACGGGCCAAGGGCGATATGGCGGTGGGGGCTGGCCTGGCCGTTCCAGGAGAAGGAGGGATGGTCATAGGCAGACCATCCCTCTTTCTAGGCCTTCCTCCAACCCTGGAGCCTGGGGAGTGCCTGGGAGAAACCCCTGTGGCCTTAAACTGCTGCTATTAAATGACAGGTCGGTTAACAATAAAATCTCCCTAATCCGGGATTTAATCCTGGAGGAGGGTGCCGACCTGGCTTGCATCACGGAGACCTGGTTGGATCTGGCTGGTGGTGTTAACCTTTCCCAGCTGTGTCCACCGGGGTACCGGGTAATGCAGCAGCCGCGGCTACAGGGGCGAGGGGGTGGTGTTGCTGTGGTCTACCGGGATTACATCTCCTTCACCGGATGCCCTGTCCCACATTATGCCGGGTTTGAGTGTCTCCGCATCGTGCTACAAGGGCGAGACAGGATGGGGATGCTGCTGGTGTACCACCTGGTTGCCCGTCTGCTTCCCTATCTGAGCTGACCAGGGTGATCTCGGCGGTGGCATTGGAGTCCCCATGCCTGTTAGTGCTGGGGGACTTCAATGTTCATGCCGAGGCCCCTGAGACAGTGGGGGCTCAGGACTTCATGGCCGCCATGGCAACCATGGGCCTGTCACAATGGATTACGGCCCCAACGCATGGTGCAGGGCACACATTGGACTTGGTTTCACTGCTGGGTATGGGAATGTTGATCTGCCTATGAAGGAGGTTAAGATCACTCCTTTTTCTTGGACGGATCACTGTCTGGTGAGTTTTAGACTGGCAACGTTTAATCACCCCTGCAGAGCTGGGAGACCGAATTATATGGTCCGCCCTCGGAGACTGATGGATCCGGATGGTTTCCTGAGGGCTCTGGGGGATTTCCCAGCTTCCCAGGTCAGTGATTCATCCGATGCTCTGGCTGCCCTGTCGTATGGGGAGGCAGCTAGAGCCTTGGATCAGATCGCTCCTGAACAGCCATGGCCTTGCCGTCGAGCCAAGGCGGCTCCTTGGTTTACTGAGGAGCTGCGGGCAATGAAACGACTGGCCCGACGCCTAGAGCGACGGTGGAGGAAAACTTGTGATGAATCTGATCGAACACGGGCTAGAGCCTATTTCAGGGCCTACTCCGTGGCGGTGACGGCAGTGAAGAAGGCATTTTTCTCTGCCACCATTGCGTCTGCGAGTAGCCGGCCAGCGGAGCTCTTTCGAGTTGTCCGGGATCTGGTCCACTCGGCTCCTGTAGCGAGTGAGTTGGAGTGTTCGACGGACCGCTGTAATGAGATCGCACGGCATTTCGCAGATAAAATCACTCAGATTCGCCATGACTTGGACTCTGGTTTAACAGTTCCAGAAGTTGTCCCTACGGCATCTGTCAGTTCCATTGTTATGGATTCTTTTCACCTTATACAGCCTGAGGATGTGGATAGGGTCCTCTGTAGTTTGAGATCATCTTGCCCAGCTTGGCTAATACGATCTGCGTGGGTTGGGCTGGCCGATTGGGTGGAACCTATTGTGAATTCATCTTTGTGGGAGGGAGTGATGCCTAGCATCTTGAAGACCGCAATTGTGCGCCCCCTCCTGAAAAAACCATCTCTGGATTCCTCCAATTTAAATAACTATCGGCCAATTTCCAATCTGCCTTTTTTGGGTAAGGTGATTGAGCGGGTGGTGGCGTCTCAGCTCCAGGGGATACTAGATGAAACGGAGTATCTGGACCCTTTTCAGTCTGGCTTCAGGCAGGGCTTTGGGACGGAGACAGCCTTGGTCACCCTGTTGGATGATCTTCGCCAAGGACTGGACAGGGGGAGTGCATCCCTGCTGGTCCTTTTGGACCTCTCGGCGGCTTTCCATACCATCAACCATTGTATCTTTCTGGGTCGGCTGGCCGAGTTGGGACTAGGGGGCACTGCATTGCAGTGGTTCCGTTCCTACTTGGCTGACAGGTCCCAGATGGTGATGCTGGGAGACGCCTGTTCGGCGCCCTGCCCTTTACAATGTGGGGTGCCACAGGGTTCTATTCTGTCTCCCATGCTTTTTAACATCTACATGAAGCCGTTGGGGGAGATCATCCGGGGATTTGGAGTTGGGTGTCACCAATATGCTGATGACACCCAGCTCTATCTCTCCTTGCCATCTCGCTCCAGGGAGGCTGTGGAAGTCCTGGAGCGCTGCCTGGAGGTGGTTGGGGTCTGGATGAGGGCTAATAGGTTGAGATTGAATCCAGAAAAGACAGAGGTCCTACTGGTCAGGAAAGCTTCAATGCAGGTACTGAGTTATCTGCCCGTTCTGAATGGGGTTGCACTCCCCCTGCAGGAACGGGTGCGCAGCTTGGGAGTGCTTCTGGATTCACAGCTCTCCCTGGGAAGCCAGGTGGCAGCTGTGGCCAGGGGTGCATTTGCCCAGCTTCGGCTGGTGCGCCAGCTACGGCCGTACTTGAGCCGATCGGACCTGACCACGGTGGTCCACGTCTTAGTGACTTCAAGACTGGATTACTGTAAAGCGCTCTACGTGGGGCTGCCCTTGAAGACGGTTCAGAAACTGCAATTAGTGCAGAATGCGGCGGCCCGGGTGGTCACTGGAGCTAGGCGGTTTGACTCTGTTGAGCCGCTGCTTCAGTGGCTGCACTGGCTGCCCATTCGTTTCCGGGCCCAATTCAAGGTGCTGGTAATGACCTTTAAAGCCCTTCACGGTTCAGGTCCAGGATATCTGAGGGACCGCCTTCTCCCATACATTCCGGCCCGCTCTCTTAGGTCATCTGAGGGGGCTCTCCTGCGGGTGCCACCTCTATCGCAAGTTAGGGGAGTGGCAACACCTGGGCGAGCCTTCTCTGCTGTGGCGCCACAACTGTGGAACTCCCTGCCAGGGGATCTGAGAACCACCCCCTCCCTCATGACTTTTCGGCGAGGGCTCAAAACGTTTTTGTTTCGTCTAGCGTTTGGGTGATGGGTTGTGGTCTGCCTCCTGTATCTCAAGATGCTCTGCCATGCTGCTTCTCTGCTCCATACTGTTGCCCCCCCCCCGTGGATTTTATTGTTTTTTTAAAATTTGTTTATCGTTATGTATTTTATGTATTTTAAATAATGTATTTTAATCTGTTGTAAGCCGCCTTGGGCATTTGCCTTCGGCATAGGAAAAGGCGGGATATAATTTTTTAAAATAAAATAAAATAATATTGGAGGTTAGTATAGCCTGGCTTCCTTTTGAACAGGGTTTTTGCCTGTTCTAAGAGCAGTGAGGCACAAACCCTCAGGTTCAACTTTACATTTAGGCAGCATGATGTAGTTGCCTGCTTGAGGCAGCAGCTTTTGGAAAACCATCAAAGCGCAGACAATAGTAAGTTATTTAGTTTATTTGTTTATACTGTATATTTACCACTGGAGGGGCACTTGGATCTCTGCCTTTAAATTGAACCTCAGTGTAACAAGGGTAAAAAATGTTTGTGTATGTAGAGAATTGTTAATTTCTACTACAAGCAGGTTAATGGCAGGCACTATTCTGCTTTGCTAGTATGCAGTACTTTAAAATCTGGCATGTTCTCTGGGTGCTGAACATTTTATGTTATTTTAAAAATAGCATTAGGATTAAAAATTCAAAAGAAGTACAGTCAGGAGACTCATCCTGAGTTGGTGATTATGTAAGTGCCTGAAAATGCCTGAAAGTTGCTATTATCTGAGCATCATGTTTAGCTCTGGCACCAAGTCCAGATAAGTGAGGGAGTTTTCAAGGTAATAAACAGAGCTGAGGGAGACAAGAGAACTGTAGGTAATTTGATACAAGGAAACAACAAATGGGGTAGGATGGCCAAGCCACATACCCTTCCTTTTCACCCAAAGTTCTAAGATCCAGCCAGGGCACCGTATCAGGTTTTAGCGACGGTGATGGAAAACATTTCAGCATAGTGGCAAGAGCCAGGAGGTGGTGGAGGGAGTTGCAACCAGCAGTGTGAAAGGTACACTGTTGTTGTGGAGGTGCACAGTGGTTATGCCCCTGCTGCTGTCAGCAGCCCATGCATGTCCCGGTGCATCTGTTCACTCAACGACGCTGCGCTTCTACAGTGCTGGTTGCAACTCCCAGCAACTCAGTGTAGGGACAAGAATTCTCTGCCCACCTCGATCACCCTTCAGTGGAAAGAATCATTACAATTGGGATTACTTGACAGCAGGGTGTGTGTGTGTGTGTGTGCGTGCCAGGAATGGGGAGAGAAAGTCAAGAGTTGCTGGAGCTGCCTTTTCACCCCCACAAAGGGAACTTTCAAGATAAATGGTGATCTCTGGCTTTCTGATTTAGCAACCCTACTCCTGAGGAATAAAAGCATGTGCTCTAAAAAACATGGTAGGACGTGCTGTCCTGCTCCCACATGGTAGCGCTGTATGTAGTCTCTTCTTTTCCCACTTACAGCGCAATCCTCTGCATGTTTATTTGTAAGTAAGTCCAACTGTGTTCAGTGGCACTTACTCTCAGGAACGAGTGCATGGGGTTTCAGCCTTTGATTGTGAGGCCCTTGAGGACAGAAATATTTGTGTTTGGAAAAACTGCTGCAAGCAGAACTGCTGTAAGCATGATCCCTCTGAGATCATGGGATACAGTGGGATACAGATACTACTTAATAATAATACTTAACATTTATAGTGCTTTCTGAGTGTGCAAAGTGTCCTTACAACAGTCCTGTAAGTAAGGTAGGTATTATTATCCCCATATTGCCTAAGGTCACCTAATGAGAATTCATGGCAGACAAAAGGTTTGACCTGGGGAATTATTGATTCACAGCTCAGTCTTTTACGGCCCAATCCTAATAGGGCCTTATGCTGCCAGAACTAGCATTCCAACAGCATAGGGCCCTTTACAGCTGTTGCAAAGTGCAGCACGCCATTCCACATGGCCTGGCTACCACTGCAAGCATCGAGTGACTGGGTCCATGTACCAGCGGTCATGTTCCCCTGCGCTGATAAGTCAGAGTGGGAGGGAGGCAGGAAGGGCGAGGAGGAGGGTGGATTGAGGCTGGGAAGGGGATGATAGCAGCAGCAGTGGCGCAACCTATATCCTATTCCCCCTTCCCAGCCTCAATCCGCCTTTCCAGGTCCACTCGGATTTGCGCCAGCTATACAGCTGTATAACTGGTGCTGTCCGAGTAGACCCATCCAGGCGGCAAGGGCTTACCCCTGGGTAAGGGAACAAATATTCCTTTACCTGTAGAAGACCTCCGGGACCTGAAACTCCCCTGCGGGATATAGCACACACCCGGTTGGCATGGCTGCATCGCCATGCAGGGAGTTACGTGGGATATGTAGGAGTTATGTCACTATGGTATAGGAGAATTCACACCTATAGTGCAGGTAGTGTGGTGTAGGTAGATACCCTTAAGGTCAAACTAAACGTGTGCAGCAACCACATGTATGTTAAGCACGGGTTTACCCCATTCGTACATGAAGCAGGGTGGAGGGACTGCTCTTTTAACAAATAGGAGCACATGGGAAGGGGAGCAACCCTTCTCTTTATCTCACGGTGCTCCAGACGTCACTGGAGAGTGGTGGGGAGGGCGGACCGCCTGGGGGTGACGCGCGCAAAGGGTGATACGCGGTCTCGCGCGTGCACTCGCGAGCTGTGCGCGCCACCTCCCCACTCCAGGAGAAGGTCTGACGAGGTCCAATGCAGCGACATCATATTTATTAGGTTTTTCGCGTCTGTGCAGAACGTTTGAGGGCAAAAGGGCAGCCCTTTGCCCTCAGAAACGTACTGCGCATGCGCGAAAAACCTAATAAATATGACGTCGCCACATTGGGCCTCGTCAGAAGGCCCAGGACAGCCGGCCTGAGAGGACGTCTCCGGAGCCGGCAGCAGCGGAAGCTCCGCTGCTGCCGGCTCCAGAGACATCCTCTCCGGCTGGCTGTCGCGGCAGCCAGGGGGTCATTAGGGCGGCGCCCCCCCCGCTTTAGGGTGATGCGCGCCCTAGTGATGCGCCTGCGGTGCTCCTTAACCTTTCTCCCTGTTTGGCTCTAATACCAGAAGTGAGCAGAGAGAAAATTGCTTAAAGCCGTAGAGCAGTGTTTCCCAAACTTTTTTGACCTGCGGCTCCCTTGACCACTGGCAACCATTGGTTGCGGCTCCCCATTACATTATGTTGATGCCTGCCAATTGGCATTGCACTGTTTTCCGAGAGGGTTCCGTGGCACTCCGTGGCTCCCCTGGCTGGTTTCTATGGCTCCCCTGGGAGTCCCGCCTCCCAGTTTGGGAACCACTGCTGTAGAGTAAAGCAAAGTAAGGCAGAGAAGCAGGCTGGGTTTCGCTTCCCTTCCCTGCACACCCCTTTTTGTTTAAATAATAGACTCCACCCGCATGTTATATGTGAACAGGGCAAATATGTAAACAGGGCATTGAACCAGGATGCCATGGTGACATCAAACACGCTACGTGGGGTTCCCTTGAAGACCGTTCGGAAACTGTAATTAGTACAGAATGTGGTTTTTATAGGTTTTGCTCTTTCTTATAAGGTGTCTGCTGTTGGTCCTTTTTTTAAATAATGTGCAGAGGTGTCGTTACGGTGGGGGTGGTTGGGGCGGTGGGCCCCAAATGGCGGGTCACGGAGGTGTACCTTCCGGTGCTCCCTCCGCCTCTGGTCTGTCTTCAAGTTTGACCCTCCCTGGCGCTGTATGGCCCCAAAAAGGAGCCAAAAAGCGCCAGGGGGTGTTTCTGCGCCACTGCGCGCGTTGATGACGCCACGCCTCCAGGGGCATGGTGTCCCATGTGGGTTTGCGGCCTGTGGGGGGTGTCATGGCGGCAGCTCCCTCCCACGGGGGGTGTAGGGCCGCTACTGATAATGTGGCTTGGGAGGGGTATATAGTAGTTGTTTTACAGCGCAATTCTATCCAATTTTCCCCAGCGGCACAGCGAGAATGGGAGGCCCCAGAACAGAAAAGGGGATTCAAATCCCCTCCAAAGGGGGATTCAAAGGGGATTTTAATCTCCATTCTGGAGCCTCTCGTTCTCGCTGCACCACTGGTTACACCGGTGGTGTAAGTTGGATAGGATTGCACTGTTAATTGTGATTTTATTACTTTTGTATTCTCTATGACCGTGATGGCGAACCTATGACACACGTGTCGCAGGTGACACGCGAGGTCATTTTGGGTGACATGCCAGCGTTTCCCCCAGGGCCCCGACACACCTTATAGTTTCGCAAAAGTTTTACGGGCTTGTCTTAAACATTTAGGGCAGGGGTTTTGGCAGATCTCTTTCAAATATTATTGTAAAGTACCTGGGGTCGGCGAGGAGGGTGGGGGTGTCTGGAAATCTCCTTCGTCTTCCGAGCTGTCCGGTGTTGTCCTGTAAGCCTCAGGGAGGCGTACCCCTGTTGCCTTGAGTGGCCTAGTAGTCTTTCCTGCTAAGAGGGAGGGGCGGATGGTTCTCCAGGCACCTGGGGTAGAGGCAGCTGCCTCCTCCTTGGGAGGGTCGACCTCCAGGGCTTTCCCCCGTCCAGCCTGGATGAAGACGTCCTGGCTTGTAAGCGGCCTCAGAGGGGGTCAGGGGGGGCTATTTGGCCCGTATCCTCCTCTGCCCGGCTTCTCCGGAGCTCTCTCTCAGCTCTGGTGCTCAGACGACGCGACCAGCCCTTGCTCCTCCGCCTTCTCATCACTGGCCAGCTGTGGCTCTAAATATTCCCTCTTCCTCTGTCCCCGCCCTTTTCCTCCCTCTGCTGTTGTCCCGGCCCCAGTCATCCCCGGCTGTCGGGGTCCTAGCGCCTGCCTGCTGCTCCGATCTTCTGCTGCCTCTACGGACCCTGCCCCCTTGTCGTCTTCCCTCCCCCGTGCTCCCCATAGTATTGCGACCACGTTGGGTGGGCTCTTCCTTACCGGCAGGCCCCCGATCGTACCCCTGTGGCCCCGATCGGGGGTCGGCCCCGTGGATTCCGCCTCCGTCCTCCTTTGGTCTTGGTTGGAGCCCTTTTCCCAACGCCCCGCCCCGTCGGCTGGGGGCGTCGCCGTTTGCGTAGCCGGGGGTGTTACTGGTCGGCTTGCTTCGGTGTCTCCCGTGTTGCTTGGCCCCGCCTGTCCTGCTGCTGCCTCGCTCGAGCTGGTGGGGCGGTGCTCCCCCGCGGGCCTCTCTTCGCCCCCTGCTTGGTCGTCGGTCTTCCCTGGGTTGGTCTGTCCTGCGCCCCCAAGTGCTGGTGAGTCTCGGGGTACGGGCTGGCCCGGACAGACCTCGGCCGCTGGTCTCCCCTTGTCTCTGGCTCCTTCTGTTCCTGTTCCTCAAAGCAACGAGAAAGGTAATCAGCGTTACTATGCTTGTGCCCCTTTCGATGTTCTATTGAGAACTGAAAAGGAAGTAGGGTCAGGTACCATCTCAGCACCCTGTCATTTTGATCTTTCAGTCTATGCATCCATTGCAGGGGAGCATGGTCGGTGACTAGACGGAAGGGATTATTTTCCAAGTAATACCTGCAAGTGACGATGGCCCACTTGACGGCCAGTGCCTCTTTCTCAATTGTGGCGTACCGCCTCTCGGCCGGCTGTAACTTGCGGCTCAAGAACAATATGGGGTGTTCCCCATCGGGGAACTGTTGAGCTAGAACAGCTCCCAGGCCGGAGTCAGACGCATCCGTCTGTAAGATGAACGGGCGGCCGAAATCCGGGCTCCGCAAGACGGGCTCTTGGCACAGTGCTCCTTGTAGATCCTCAAAGGCTTTCTGTGCCGCCTCCGGCCAGGGAATGGGTTTGCGCGCAGGCCCTCGTAAGAGGTCCGTCAGGGGGCTGGCCCTAGTGGCGAAATGGGGAATGAACTTACTATAATAGCCCGCCATCCCCAGGAACCGCCGTAGTTGCCGACGGGTGCGGGGGACCGGTGATCTTTGGATGGCTTCTATTTTATCTGGTTGTGGACGGAGGCAGCCGCGCCCTACTATGTGTCCTAGATACCTGACGCTGGCAGCACCCAGCAAACTCTTGCGGGGGTTGACTTTCAGTCCGGCGTCGTAGAGTGTCTTCAATACCACCTGTAGGTGCCCTAGATGTTCTTCCCAGGATCTACTGAAGATCAAGATGTCATCCAAGTACATGACACAAAAATCCGCGTAGCAGCCCAATAGGTGGTCTACGAGCCTTTGAAAGGTGGCCGCCGCCCCATGCAGCCCAAACGGCATCACCTTGAAATGGAATAGGCCTTTGGGAGACGCGAAGGCCGTCTTTTCCCTATCCCGGGGGTGTAGCGGGATTTGCCAATACCCTTTCGTGAGGTCCAGAGAGCTCAGGTAGGTAGCCTTCCCTACCTGCTCTAACAACACATCCGGTCTGGGCATGGGATAGGCGTCAAACTTGGCCACCTTATTGACTTCCCTGAAATCTATACAGAAGCGAATGGAGCCATCCTTCTTTGCCACCAGTACCACCGGGCTCTGCCATGCGCTTCGGGAAGGTTCGATAACCCCCAGCCTCAACATTTCCTCTATTTCCACATTCACTTCCTCCCACCTTTTCCGCGGTATGGGCCTTAGGGCGGTTCGCACCACTACACCCGGGGGCGTGGGGATCTCGTGAGTTATTACCTCTGTCTTGCCGGGTACCAATGAGAACACCGCTGGTTCGCTGGCCACCAAGGCCCTTAACTGGGCTGCTTGCTCTGTGCTAAGGTCTCCCGCTACGGGCGGACCCTCAGGGTCCGGTTGTGGAATCGCTTCCCAATCGTCTCGGCCTTCTTCGGGGTCCACCAGTAGATGGTTGTGTTCTACGTCACCTTCTTCCTCCCTCCATTCCTTGAGGTGGTTGATGTGGATCAGCTTCCTCTGCCTTGGTCGGGGGCCACATACAACCTCGTAGGTACAAGGGCCCAAGGCCCTTGCGATGGGAAAAGGGCCTACCCACGGCTGGCCGTGGGAGTTGGGGAAGAGGGTCCCATGTACCAACACTCTTGCCCCTGGGCTGAGTGTCCGGGCCCGTGCTGTCTTGTCATAATACTGTTTCTGTCGCGCCTGGGCTTGGGACAGATTCTGCTGGGCCAGGGCTTGGGCGACCTCTAGCGTTTCCCTTAGGTGTGTTACATATTCGGGCAACGGCCGGGGTCCCGGGGTGGCGGGGCTGGCCCACCCTTCCTGTAACACCGACATCAGACCCCGAGGCCTTCTACCGTACAGCAGTTCAAATGGGGCTAGCCCCGTGGAGTCCTGCGGGGTTTCCCGCACCGCGAACAACAAGGCGTCTAGAAATAAGTCCCACTGTGCTGGGTGTCCTTGCACCACTTTCCGTATCATTGTTTTTAGAGTCTGGTTAAACCTCTCTACCAGCCCATCGGTTTGGGGGTGGTAGATCGAGGTGAAGCGCTGCTTTATCCCTAGTGAGCGACACAACCCTTTCATAAGGGCGGACGTGAAAGGTTTCCCTTGATCTGTGAGGATTTCGTTTGGCAACCCCACTTGCGAAAAGAGCCGTAGTAAAGCCCTGACGACCCCCGTGGTTTGCATCCCCTTTAATGGTACCACCTCCGGGTACCGTGTCGCATAGTCCATTATGACTAACGCGAACCGGTGGCCCCGGGCCGTCCTGGGCAGCGGCCCTATAAAATCCATGGCCATTCTTTCGAACGGCTGGCCCACTACCGGCAAGGGGCATAGGGGTACTTTTGGAGGCACCCGTGCGTCTCCTTTTTGGCAGGTCGGGCACTGCTGACAGTACTTCTTGGTGTCCCTGACTACGGAAGGCCAGAAGAAGTGTTGCAATATCCTGTTCACCGTTTTGCGGTAGCCCTGATGGACAGCCCAGCTGCCATCGTGGGCTACCCGCAACACATCTGCACGAAACCGCTGGGGTACGACTAGTTGGCGCCGTGGCGTGGCTTCCCAGGAAGCCTGCTGTACCCTCCACAAAACCCCTTGCTCCAATTCCACCCGGGGTAGTCGCCCTGCCCGGCGGGCGTCCACGACCCGCCCTTCACTCACCGCCAGTGTACTCCGCAGATGCTCCAAGGATGGGTCGTTGTTTTGTTCCTGCAGGAAGGCGGGATCGTGCCTCCAACGCTGGGCGGCATCCGTGGCTTCGACCCCCCTGTCCTTAGGGGCGGGTCCCTCCTCCGGGTCTTCTTCTATGGTGGCCACTAGCACTGGCACCGTCCGCTCCATTGTCTGGAGAGCCTCCTGCATGAGCTCCGCGAAGGTGGGCAGATCACGCCCCGCTAGTATCGGGTAAGGCAGCTCTTCCACCCTTACCAGGTCCACGACCCTCTTTGCATTTGCATACTGTAAGGTCACGCGGACTACGGGTAACTTTTCCACATGCCGGTGTAGACAAGCAACCCTGTCCCAACGGACAACCGGGAGGCCTGCTGGTAATAACTGTGATCGGACCATTGACACGGAACTACCTGAGTCCAAGAGGGCCGTCAGGTTACGGTTCCCCAACCTGACTTTTGCTAAGAGGAACGGTGGCTTAGACCGACCTGAGCTGGGGGCCCTGGTGCCCACCCACACGGCATCACACTCCATGAAGGGACATTCCCTTTGGAAATGTCCCATCTGGCCACACGTAAAACATGGACCCTTCTTGCTCCCCTCCTTGGCCTCTCCGCTGCCTGCCCGGGCCATGGTCTTTTCGGGTGGTTGCTGAAAGGGGGTCTCGGCGGGAACGCGGCTTAGTTCTCCTGCTCCTCGCTGTGGCCCCTCCTTCCCTATCCACGGCATGCGTGGCCAGGCCCGCCCCCGTGGCCCCGGGCGTGCTCGCCCTGCCCTGGGGTCGGTTCCTTGTTGGCAGTCGCCACCCGAGGGTGCGTTCCTGTCGGTAGGGTCCCTCCTGCCGGGCGTTCCCTGGGGGCTTCCACCGGGTCCCCATCTAAGTAATTCTCAAAGAGTACGATTGCCGCTTCTAGGGAGGTCGGCTTGCTGCGGGCTACCCAGATCCTGGCTTCTTGGGGCATCACCCGGTAGGTCTGGTCCAGGACTATCTGTTCCACTATCCTCTTTCCGTCCTCCGTGGTGGGCTTTAACCATCTCAAAGCCGCCTCCTGCATGGCGGCCATAATAGGTCGCGGGCGGTCACCCCTGCGATATCTCATGTTGCGAAATTGTACTCAGAAATAATCATCCGAGATCCCATACCGGGATAATACGGCCTCCCTTAGCTTGTCATAATTGGCTACGTCCGCCGTGGGCATCGTGCGCCACACAGCTTGGGCGGGTCCCGTCAAGTAAGGCCCTAAAATTTATGTCCACTGGGCCTTGGGCCACCGGGCCATTTCTGCCGTCCGTTCGAATGTCACCAAAAAGGCCTCTATGTCATCCTCAGGTGCCAGTTTCGTGAGTCTGAACTGCGGTGCCAAATTAGGGGAGGCGGCCGCCGTCCCATCGCCTCGTGGGAGGGGTGCCAGGCCTTCCAAAATGCCGCGGACTACTGCGGCCTGGTCTTCCCGGGCCTTTTGAGCCATCTCCTGGATCAAGCGGGCCTGGTGCTCCGCCATCCATTGCCCAAATTGATTCAAGTCTAGTGGGGCGGCCATTCCTCCGCCCTCGTCTTTCCCCGCGGGGTCTTGTCCCTGCCCAAATTCTCCACCAGTTTGTAAAGTACCTGGGGTCAGCGAGGAGGGTGGGGGTGTCTGGAAGTCTCCTTCGTCTTCCGAGCTGTCCGGTGTTGTCCTGTAAGCCTCAGGGAGGCGTACCCCTGTTGCCTTGAGTGGCCTAGTAGTCTTTCCTGCTAAGAGGGAGGGGCGGATGGTTCTCCAGGCACCTGGGGTAGAGGCAGCTGCCTCCTCCTTGGGAGGGTCGACCTCCAGGGCTTTCCCCCGTCCAGCCTGGATGAAGACGTCCTGGCTTGTAAGCGGCCTCAGAGGGGGTCAGGGGGGGCTATTTGGCCCGTATCCTCCTCTGCCCGGCTTCTCCGGAGCTCTCTCTCAGCTCTGGTGCTCAGACGACGCGACCAGCCCTTGCTCCTCCGCCTTCTCATCACTGGCCAGCTGTGGCTCTAAATATTCCCTCTTCCTCTGTCCCCGCCCTTTTCCTCCCTCTGCTGTTGTCCCGGCCCCAGTCATCCCCGGCTGTCGGGGTCCTAGCGCCTGCCTGCTGCTCCGATCTTCTGCTGCCTCTACGGACCCTGCCCCCTTGTCATCTTCCCTCCCCCGTGCTCCCCATAGTATTGCGACCACGTTGGGTGGGCTCTTCCTTACCGGCAGGCCCCCGATCGTACCCCTGTGGCCCCGATCGGGGGTCGGCCCCGTGGATTCCGCCTCCGTCCTCCTTTGGTCTTGGTTGGAGCCCTTTTTCCAACGCCCCGCCCCGTCGGCTGGGGGCGTCGCCGTTTGCGTAACGTAGTGTTACTGGTCGGCTTGCTTCGGTGTCTCCCGTGTTGCTTGGCCCCGCCTGTCCTGCTGCTGCCTCGCTCGAGCTGGTGGGGCGGTGCTCCCCCGCGGGCCTCTCTTCGCCCCCTGCTTGGTCGTCGGTCTTCCCTGGGTTGGTCTGTCCTGCGCCCCCAAGTGCTGGTGAGTCTCGGGGTACGGGCTGGCCCGGACAATTATCTAATAAAACTCAGCAACAAAAAAGTCACTAATTGATGTTAAATAAAATGCAATGTGTTCTATAGTTGTTTTCAGTTCAGTTCAATTCAAAATTACTATTAAAAGTAGCAATAGTCAAAGTACTATTAAAAGTTGGGGGGGGGGGTGACACACTGGCAGAGTCAAGTTAGGCATTTTCAAAAATGTTGATACACCAAGCCCAAATGGTTCGCCATCACTGCTCTATGAACTGAGGATTTTTGTAAGCTGCTTTGGATCCACTATGGGAGAGAAAAGCGGGATAAAAATCCAATAAGTAATAATATATCCACCTTCACACCTTGTTCAGCTCTTAGATATCTGCAGCTGAGGGATGCTCTTTTCTGCTCATCCTATTCTATCATGAGAGGTTGATCACAACTTATCCATGTTTTCCTATGGGGTCTGTTTTGGTTGTCAGTAGCCACTCACAAATTTAAAAGTAGGCTGACAATAGGTTGTTAGTGGGGAAAGCTTGCTTTACTGTGTTCTCAGAATTTTTTTCTGGAAGGATCCTGAGGTATTAGAGCAAAAATAAGTGTAGGAACCTGCAAAGATATGCACATTTGAGAGATATTCTTAATTAAATTTTCAAAATCCAAAGTAGATAATACCTTGCTTAGTACCAACTAAAGTATAAGAAAGTACTGTATTATGCACTAGTATTATAAAATATTGCAAAGGTAGTAATCCTTTTTGCTAAAGAAAAAAGTAAATCCCTACTGTGGGTTTTGTTTTTGGTTTTTATCTTAAAAGACTCACAAATTTATCTATGATTTTTGTAGATTAACCATTAACTCTTGATGTTGACGTCATTATAGAAAGTGTAAGCACAATGTAATGCAACCATTTGAGAGCAAATAGAATGTTAAAAATTATTAGAAAATATATAAGAATGTTACCAATGATATTGTGCAGCTATCTTTCTAAGTTACGGCGCAATCCTCACTAACTTTAGAGCGGCGGAGAGTGTGCTTCAAGTTTGACCCTCCCTGGGCGGCGGAGAGTGTGCTCCGCCGCTCTAAAGTGTTGCAAACATGGCGTAAAGCACGTTTGCAACTACTCGGGAGTAAGGGCTGCCAGCACGGAGGCCAGTGGCCCTCACTCTGCTGTCCTGCAGACCCTGCGGCCGCCGATGGAGGAAAGTCCTGCGCTGGACGGTGCAGGGGCGGGGAAGGGTGGACAGGGGCAGCCACGGAGTGGCCATTGGGCAGCCCGGGCTGGGAGAGGTAAGAAATATCAGCGGCGCTCTCCACTGATATCCTTAGCCCTTTCCCAGCCCGGGCCAGCCTTACACCCCCACCCCGGATGCACGCCAGCTTCAGAGCTGGCGTGCATCCAAAGACGGAGACCTATTGTGGCCTGCGTGGCTTACACTGGGGGAAGGGGCAAATGTCCCCTTCCCCTGAGTAGAGCCCAGGCCATGCAAGTGCAGGACGCAATGGGCCTAGGACAGGGGTTCTCAACCTTTGGAGGCCCTCGTACCCCCTACATGGGCCTCCAGTTCCCCGTGTACCCCTTGCATACCCCCAGTTGTCCCCCACGTACCCCCCTTAAAATGTATTTTTCCCGAGTTGCAGCGTGGGCAGGAGGACCCACCCGTTCGCGCAGCAACCCAGGAAAAATGGCTCCCGATGTCCCCTATGGCTTCCCCTACCTGGTCTCCCGGCCGCCGCCATCTTGAATCTCGTGAAATCTTGTGAGATCCAAGATGGCAGCATCCAAATCTAGTGAGACTGCCTCATGTGCCCTCACGAGATTTCGTCGGCACCATCTTGGATCTCGTGAGATTTTGCGAGATTCAAGATGGCGGTGGCCGGAAGACCAGGTAGGGGGAGCTACAGGGGACATCGGGAGGGCTGTAGCCATTTTTCCCGGGTTGCGGCGCTTGTGCGCAACCCAGAAAAAATGGCTACAGCTGCCTGTCATCAGCTGCTGATCGCAGCAGCTGATAACGGGCAGTGTCTCGCGTACCCCCAACCTGTTGTCCGCGTACCCCTGGGGGTACGCATACCACAGGTTGAGAACCCCTGGCCTAGGATACAGTGGTCGGCCCTTTAGGCCAGCTGCTTAAACATACGCTGGATTGCACTGCCCATGTGTGGATGCAACTTTACCCCCTCAGCTTAAAAAACGGAATTGGTTGATATGCAAGGAATGATAGTTTCTTGAATGGCATGTTGATGCAACTGATTCAACATTAGCAAGCCCCATGGTTTAAAGAAATATATGATGATCATTTCCAGTTTGTGAGTTCAGTTTAAAAGAATCAAGCAAAACAACAAAATATGACAAAACAAGAAAACATCCCTCAGCTGCAGAACAACAAAACAAGCAAAGAAACCTCTTTTCAAAGTACAGGTTGATTGCCCCTTATCCGGACATCCGAAATCCGGACATTTTGGGGTGTGTGACTTTTCTTTTTTACTTTTTCCCCCGTGCCTGGCCGGCATAGTGCCACTGCTCACCCAGCAGAGGAAGCTGGCAGGACTTTTTTTTGTTTACATTTTTTACGCGCTCAGCACAATCCAGGAGGAAGCCGGCAGGGATTTTTCAGGCTCCTGGACGTAGCATGATGTATTTTGGGGGGCTACTCTTCTGTTTTAAAGTTTTGTGTGGGCTCAGCGGGAGCCAACAAGCTGGTAGGGATCTTTCATGAGCCTGGCCATAGGTAAAGGTGACCGCTGACAATTAAGTCCAGTCGTGTCCGACTCTAGGGTGTGGTGCTCATCCCCATTTCAAAGCCAAAGAGCCAGCGTTGTCCGAAGACACCTCCATGGTCATGTGGCCGGCATGACTCTCCTTGCCACAGCGCGTAGCATGCGGCTGGAACACGAAGCGCTGTTTACCTTCCCGCAAGCGGTACCTATTTATCTACTCACATTAACATGCTTTGGAACTGCTAGGTTGGCAGGAGCTGGCCAAGCAACGAGAAATCACCCTGTCGCGTATTCGAACTGCCGACCTTTCGATCGACAGCTCATGGTTCAGCGGTTTGACCCACTGCGCCACCCGCTGGCCTGAGCCTGGCCATAGCGCGATGCTTTCTGGGGTCTACCATCTAAAGATTTCACCATATGTGTGAAATTATCCATTGCATGAACACAGCCTGTCCCCGACAGCAAGCACTCTCTCTTCCCAACCTCTCCTCCTCTACAGAGCGATTCACATGCAAATCCAATAATTACTACTGCCCAGTCAGCTAATCTCGCAGTTCCTTTGTATTGCAAAGATAGCCAATTTGGTCTAGACACTCATTTAGCCTGGCATGTGTATTCAGTTCTCTCAATCAAGGACTCACCTCATAGAGGACTGTACTTAAAAGGATTTATTAAAGACAAAATAACCATATGGAGAGCAAACGCTACTCAGCATGAAGCCAGCAGGACTTCTTCTGTCTGAATTTTGCGGGGGCTCAGTGTGACCCAGCAAGTCGGCTGGGATTTTTTCATTACACTGTATTTATGCAAATATTCTGAAATCCAGACAAATCCGAAATCTGGATGACTTCTGGTCCCAAGCAGCCCAGATAAAGGATACTCAACCTGTATGCCAAGGAAATACATTAAATTAATGCAAAATTGAGCACTCATCAGCTTGCTGGTACACCATTTTGTTGCCATATTTTTCAATGGATCATTTGACAGTACTGTACATCAAAGATCATGGGTTATATACAAATTACAAAGTTTGTCTGTTAGAGCAGGCCCATTGCTCTAAAAAATGTCACATCAGTGCTCACTATGAGACTTATCACACTTGATTGTTCTTACTGACTCTTCCTCTCAGAAACAGTCTGGGGCCTTGGTAATTTCAGTTAGAGGGTTTTAGCAAAAGCCTGGCCTTTTTAGCAAAAGCCTGGAGAGAGAGAGAGAGAGAGAGAGAGAGAGAGAGAGAGAGAGAGAGAGAGAGAGAGATGGTTCTTTTGCCCGTAGGGCACTTCATTTCAGTCTACAGATGATTACAACTTCATGTTCTTGGTTTCCGCAGATTATTACTCTGAAACCCGCAAGAAATAGCAAGATTAGTGAGAGGGAATTTGCAAAGGTGTTATTAATTAATTAAAATTTCAATAAGTAATTTTAACGTTTAATATTAAAACAAAGCTTCTGCCTTGTACTTTTTTTACTGCCACCCATCTCCGTCATGCTTTTTACTACCCATAGAATAAATATGGCCAACCATGTAGTC
This sequence comes from Plestiodon gilberti rubricaudatus, assembly GCA_026170595.1. Lineage (NCBI taxonomy): Eukaryota > Metazoa > Chordata > Lepidosauria > Squamata > Scincidae > Plestiodon > Plestiodon gilberti. The sequence goes on from JANXHW010000002.1 coordinate 49,687,596, forward strand.
ATGGATTTCATGGTTAGCTTCCTCATAACTTCAAGCTAACAACTCACTAATATTTTGGTTTCTTGAGGCATATTTTGGTCTATCCTCTTTCTTCAAAACCAGCCTTCTATTCTGTTGCCAACACTTTGAAGACATTCCGATGGCCCATTCTATTAACTTCTCCCAGGAAACCCTGAAGTATATTCCTTTAAAACAACTGGCAGCCCAATCCTGTCTCACAGAACGCAGCGGCGCACGTAAGGCACCCATTCTATGCAGCATTGAACTTGTGCATTTGTCCCTTTACCCTGAGTAACACGCCAGCCACCCCGATGGGCATACTCGAATCCACTCCAGCAATTTTGTTTTTAACGGACCATAATGCTCACCCTTTATTTTCAGGCTGAAAATAGAGCTTTTGGGATCATTGAAATATTCCTTGAAAATCCTTTAATGTTCACTATTTACTCTCATTGTTTTCCTTCTTTGTTGCTTCTTCGGTGCAATTTTTTCTTCAAATTACTGCATATTTATCTTCCTTATTTGATCTCATGGATTATCTCAGTCAATCATAGTGAATAGGACGATGTCATAAAACCATTTATTTACCCAATCAATTTGGCTGTAGGAAGGCCACTGGAGAAACTTAGCCAATTGGGAGTAAAGGCATTAGTCACATGGGTGAGCCCAGTCAATTGGATCACTGATTGCATACAATCTTCCCCCACTGTGCAAATAATTTCAAACCCTTTCAAAGTGTTCGCTCTGAAGATGACCAAATGGGGGCACTTTTTGACTTTTCACAAAAGCACCATCCTTTCAATCTGGTCCTGATCAGCTTATTGACAAACCTCAGTGTGGTTTTTCTCAATGTTCAGAATGAAGATGACAGTTTATTACCTCTGTATTTTACCTTCACAATAGCCCTGAGAGAAGGATTATGCTGAACAATAGTGGCTTCCAGAGGCCACCCAGTGGCCTTTATGTCTGTGCAGGACTTGAACCTATATTTTAAGGAATTATAATTTCCTGATGCTACAGTCCAAATTTTAGACTCTGCATCTTTTTTTAAGGGCCCTTTCTGGAACTTTCTATTCCTCTGGCTGGAAAGTAAATCTAAAAAGCAAGATTTAATGATGTAGTAGGTACCAAAGGGCCAAACTACTCATTACATGCAAATATATATGACTGTACCTTGAATTGTCCTTTTTGGCTTTAGAAGCCACTTCAGGAGAGCATTAATTAAAAAAAATTGCAAAGTTGAGAGGTCACTTTCCCTCTGCCTTTTCTCTGCCCAATTCACCTCATAACTGGCTTCTTCCACCCCACTTAAAAATGCACATTTTTAACCCTGTAAGGAGAAAATCCCATTGGGGGCATGGGGAAATGGAGTTCAGGGAAATGGTTAAGCAACCTTCTTCTACCATCACCTCTCTGCTACTAAAACCTCTGTCCAGATCAATTTCCCTTTACAGAAAGTGGTTATTGGGCCATTGGGTCCAGACTAACAGCCCGAACCTGCCTAAGATGTGGCGGCCAGCCTAAAGGGCCGTCCGCTGCATCCTAGTTGGGATGCGGGCCACGCCGGCATGACCCGGGCTCACCTTGGGGGAAGGGGACATTCCCCGGTATAAGCACCAGAGGCCCCAATGCATGGGCCTCCTCGAATGCCAGGGAGGCCGTGTAGGGCCGGGCCAGCCTGGGAAGGGGGGGGTTGGATAGCGCAACCCAGTGCCGATATCCCTGACCCCCCCGGCCGGGCTGACCAATGGCCCCCTCCCTTGCCACCCTGGCCCGCCTTCCCCATGCCCCAGCGCCGACCCACACAGCATTCATCTGGGTTGGTTGGCACAGGTCCAGGTAGATGGCGGAGTGAGTGGCGCCAGCCTCCACGCCGGCGCCGCTTACTTCAGAGGAGCTGCAAAAGTGCCGTATAACTGATAATTTTTTTGCTATGTTCATAGACATCTGCATAGAGGTAGTCAGTAAAGTTTTAGTGCAAGCTTTCTTGCATTTTCTTGACGTCATAGGAGATATAAATAGACACAGGCAAAATGCATATTATTGTCTGTGCCAAATTCAGAGGCCACCTTCGCATTCACACAGACAGTCATATGGGAATAGCTTCTCTGGAGTGCAACGCCAAAATTGCCTGTGATGTTTCTGTAAATATGACAACTTTCTAGCTGCATAAATCTTTTTGACCGATTTCTCAAAATCCCTCCTGCTCCAAGTCTTTGCCTCCAGTCCAAAGCCAAACGATAGTTCAGTCCCAAAATTCAAGTTGTGACTACCAGCTGCCATCACCACCACCTGGATGCCTACAGTGCTAGCATTTGCTGGCATTGATGTCCATACAAAGCATGCTTTCATCACCAGCATCTGCTACCTGAAGGAATGACCTCTCCCCTTGTTTCCTTCCTTCTTTAGTTCTGTGACTGTAATGAAAAACATTCAAGGTTAGGAAGGAAAGAAATAGCCAGCAATGGGCCGAGTCTCACTGGTGGAACACATGCTTTGTGTGCAAATGGTGCCAGATTCAGTCCTCAGCATTGCCAAGTAGGGCGGAAAAAGAATTTCTCTCTGAGCGTTACTTCCAGTCTGCAATGGCTATGCTGACCTAGATGGACCAATGGTCCATTTCAGTATAAAGCAGCTTTCTATGAATGTACTACGCTTGATACCCGCGCTTTGCTACAGGATGTAAGTAAATCCATTTCTACTCCCGTAAACTTTCGTTTGATTGCAATGAACCATTTAAATGTAGCACAGCTACCCCATTTCAGGCAACACCCTGCAATTATTAAAAGTCCTGGTTCCATCAAATGACATGACTGCTTCTCACATGGGCAGTTCTGCGTGGCCTGCTCCAGAGTGAGCTCACCCAGCAGTCTGGTGATCCTAGCGCCTGATGGGAGAACCACCAATGGGGTCTACAAAGAGGTTCCTGTTTCGAAGCCAAAGAGCCAGCGCTGTCCAAAGACACTTCCATGGTCATGTGGACACCATGATTCTCCTTGCCGCAGTGCATAGCGTGCGGCTGGACACGGAATGCTGTTACGTTCCTACAAGCGGTACCTTTTGTTGTTGTTCAGTTGTTAAGTTGTGTCCGACCCTTCGTGATCCCATGAACCATATCCCGCCAGGCCTTCCTGTCCTCCACTATCTTCCTGAATTCGCTCATTTTCATGTTCGTTGCATCGGTGATACTGTCTAACCATCTCATCCTTTGCCTTCCCCTTCTCCTTTTGCCTTCAATTTTTCCCAGCATCAGAGTCTTCTTCAGAGAGTCCTCTCTTCGCATTAGGTGGCCAAAATATTTGAGTTTCAGCTTTAGTACCTGTCCTTCCAGGGAACAGTCAGGGTTGATTTCATTTAGGATTGACTGATTTGATCTCCTAGCAGTCCAAGGGACTCTCAGGAGTCTTCTCCAGCACCACAGTTCAAAAGCATCTGTTCTTCAGTGCTCAGCCTTCCTTATGGTCCAACTCTCGCAACCATACATTGCTACTGGGAACACCATCGCCCTGACTATGTGAACTTTTGTTGGCATGGTGATATCTCTGCTTTTTATTATACTATCTAAATTTGCCATAGCTTTCTTTCCAAGGAGTAAGCGTCTTTTAATTTCATGGCTTAATTTCAATTTAATTAATAATTTAATTAATTTCAAAGCGGTACCTATCTACTCGCATTAACATGCTAGGTTGGCAGGAGCTGGGCCGAGTGGCGAGAGCTCACCCCTTGAATCCGTTGCGCGGATTCAAACTGCGGACCTTTCGATCGACAGCTCATGATTCAGTGGTTTAACCCACTGCGCCACCCCGTGACCCCCTTAGGGGGTCAAATTTGTAAAAGTCCCTTCTTAGTGGATGCTTACATCATGGAAGGAATATAATCCCCAAATTTCATGTTTCTAGGTCCAGGGGTTTTTGGCTGGGCGTTGATGAGTCAGTCAGTCAGTTACTGCACCAAATGACCAGGGTCTAAAATTAAGCCAGATAGGGTATGGCTGAGTCTAGTTTCCATGCTCACCACAGCAGGGCTTGGGAGAAAACTCTGACAAGTATTCAGTCAGCAAGCAGCATGAATATTTGCCAGCCACTTTGTCTAGAGTGGCAAATGTGCGTTTCCTCTCAGGTTATTCCAATTGTTTACAAAGGCAAAGGGGATTTTTTTACATATATGCTAATGGGCTCTGAGCTGTCTGTGACTGATCAGGAGAGAGGTCTTGGAGTGCTGGTGGATAGCTCGATGAAAGTGTCAACCCAGTGTGCTGCAGCAGTGAAGAAGGCCAATTCCATGCTCGGGATCATTAAAAAAGGGTTTGAGAATAAAACAGTCAATATAATTATGCCATTATACAAATCGATGGTAAAGGTCATATCTGGAGTTTTGTGTGCAGTTCTGGTCACCACATCTCAAAAAGAATATACCGGTAGTTGAACTGGAAAAGGTGAGTGGAGAATGACCAAGGATATTAGTGGGCTGAGGCATTTCCCTTACGAGGAAAAGCGACAGCATTTGGAGCTCTTCTAGAGAGAATATGCCTGCGAATGACACATGATTGGAACGTATAAAATTATGCATGGGATGGATAGAGTGGATAGAGTTAAGTTCTTTTCCCTCTCGCACAACACCAGAACCAGGGGACATGCACTAAAATTGACTGACTGGAGAGTTTGGACAAAAGGAAATATTTCTTTACCCAGCGTGTAATTACTATGTGGAATTGTTTGCCACAGGATGTTGTGATGGCACCTGGCCTAGGTGCCTTTGAAATGGTATTGGACATATTTATGGAGGAAATGTCCATCACAGGTTACAAGTCATGATGACTACAGTATATGCAACCTCCGGGTTTTAGAGGTAACTATCTCTGAATGCCAGATGCAAGAGAGTGGCAGCAGGTATCTGTTGTATACCTGTATACTGTATACAGGTATCTTGTTGTCTGTGTGCTCCCTGAGGCATCTGGTGGGCCACTGTGAAATACAGGAAGCTGGAGTAGTTGAGCCCTTGGCCTGATCCAGCAGGGTTCTTATGGTCTATCTAATCAGAATTTTATTTGCTACAGTGTTTTGGTAATCTGTAAAAAATGTTGTTTCAGGAGTTGCCTACTGAAGAGCTCTGTGCAACTCTAAAGAAGTTGTATGAAGAAAAGGTATTGCCTAATTTATATATATTTGATACTAGGAAGAGTATTAAGTGGCCTCAGAACAAAAGAATTGCAGTATATACTTGACCAAATCAGTGATTTCACACAGGTGTATAGCAGCTATGATCTGCTTGAAGAGCAGCTTCTGTAAGGACTTCACACTTGTCATTTGATGTGTTTAGTGAGAATACAGGGCTAGACACATGGAGCTGTCCCCTTCTTTGTCGTGAATGACTTTCTCATGGCGCAATCCTGTCTAAGTTTTAGACAAGCGGAGCACCGCTCCACCAATCTAGGGTGTCGAAAAACGTCCCATAAAGCACTTTGTGGCACCCTGGGAGTAAGCACCGCTCTTCCCACCACAGATCCATCGGAGCACCTGCCGGGGAAGTTCCCCACTGGGAAGTGTAGGGGTGGGAGGGAGGGTGGAATGGGATATTTCGGGAGGGGAGGATTGGTTGGCCGGGCCAGGGAAGGGGGAGGGATCAGCAGCAGGGGCTCCACCAAAATCCTATCCCCCTTCCCGGGCCTGGCCGCCATTACACAGCCCACTTGAATGTGCGCCAGCACCAGAGGCGTGGAAAGAGTGGAGCGACCGGAGCAGCGGCTCCATGGCTCGGGCGGCAGCTCGGGCGGCATTCCTCCGGAGCGTGCGCCCGCGCTCCCGCCCGCTGAGCGGCTCAGCGGCTCGGGGGCATTCCTCTGGAGCGCCCGCCCGGTGACGCGGCGGGCACTCCGAGGCCTTCTCACCCGGACTCGGAGCCGGAGAAAGCGTCCACTACGACCGGCGGCCAGGGCTTTCTGAAGGCGGCCGACTGTGGCGCCGGGCTATTTATCCTTTTTTTTTTTTTTTGCACATGCGCAGAACGTTTCGTTCGTTCGAAACGTTCTGCGCATGTGCAGGAAAAAAAGGATAAATAGAGCGGCGCCACAGTTGGCCGCCTTCAGAAAGCCCTGGCCGCCGGTCGTGGTGGACGCTCCGGGGCTTTCTCCGGCTCCGAGGCCGGGGGAGAAGGCCTTGGAGCGCCCGCCCGTGTCACTGGGCGGGCGGGCAGGTAAGCCGGGTTCCCCCCCCGGGCGGCGGTGCCGCCCCCTCCTGGAGCGGGGCTGCCCCCCGGCGGCGGCACCGCCCCTTCTGCTCCAGCTACGCCTCTGGCCAGCACATTCCCCTTCCCCCGAGAAGTGCTCTAGTTGCACCAGTGCTGGATCCTATCTAGATAGGCTGCCCCACAGAAACTTGTGAGTGCACAGAGAATTGTCGATCAGGTGAACTGTGTTAAAAATGTATTCCTGGTCAAGCTCCATTCATCTAAAGAACTGTATGTTAATAACTCAGTTGTCTTGCTGCTTTGACAACATTTTATGGCAGTAAAGAGAACTTTGCCCCTTGAACTGAGATGACAGCCAGATGATTATAATTCTGAAAGGCGAAATGCAACTTTCATAATTATAATCATCTGGCCGTCAACTGTTTCATCAACAGTTGGTGAAATGTGTTGATGCTGTACATTCTCTGTTCATGTGTATGCCTTATGGAAATGAATGGCAGCTGGAAGCAGAAGTGCTTGGTAGATAGCATTCCTTGTAGAGTTGGCTGTGAATTCCAGATCATACTTGCGTTCTTCATTTGCATGTACCTCTTTTGTACAAATATCAAGATGTTAAAATGGGAAAATACATTGGAAACAACCTGATTAGGCACCTAATTCAGCAAAAAAGATATGTATATAATTTTTAGGCACAGTCAGTCATTTTGCTCACACCTCTGATATGTGGACTTCGCTGTACATGTGTGTGTGTGTGTGTGTGTGTGTGTGTGTGTGCGCGTGCGTGCGCGCGTACATGTACACGTGTGCACACGTATTCCTCTGGTACTGTTGCATTAAGAATGGGAACTGAGAAATGGGATTTTTGAGCATTGTATTAACTGGAAACATAAAACCCTGCTGGGTGTGCAGAGTGTACTGAAAGACTGTATAATTATTGCTGTACTTTATCAGATTGTGTGATGAGTTCTACGGAGACATACAATATTCATCTTAAGTGGAAAGGCAGACAAAAAAGTCTACTGAAGCTTAAAAAACAATAAGATCCCCCCACACACACACTTCTTCTTTCTTCTCTCTTGTTTACCCTCCAGGCACCTATTCCCCAGTCTCGTGTTTCAGCCAGCTTGCCAAGAGCATGGAGGAGACCTTACCTTATGAGAAACAGTAACCTCTCTCTCAAACGTCTAAACAAGTGATATAAAATTCTGTCTTTGAGCACATTTCTAAAATTAACTTTCCAGTGTTGTAGAAAGAGAATCCTCAGTGACATAGTGGTACTAGAGGGTCACTGCTGTCTCATCGAGAAATAGCTTGCGGGCACTGATGGAGTTGCCTCCTAACCTAATAAAACAAAGGGAAGTCTTGCTTCATGTACACCTTGCTTTTGTGTCTTAACATAAATCATGTTTTCAGACTGACAGACGAACTCAGGGGAAACTTTGGTTTCTTGTTATGTTTTCACATCTGTCCAAAATAACTGCTCAAGGCTATCTTCTTTTCTGACTTCAGATGACTTCTTACTCTTGTTAACTTTACCAGTAATTTCATTTTTGTGCTTTCCCCCTCCCCTTTGTCCATATCAAGGTTTTTATGATGCTGAATGTGCCTGGAACTTTGGAACGTTTTCTCTCCTCATCGCTACTACCAAACTTCCTTCAATTATTATCTTTAGCAACAACCCCCTGCACTCCCTGTGTCTTGTAGAGAACTTGTAGTCTTGTAGTAGCACACTATGTTTTATTTAGACATTATGCTATTCTGGGGAAGGAAAGTATCTTGCTTATTATCATAAGAATTTTTGCACACTCCTTCACACCGTTGTCAGTTGTGCAGTGCACAGTTACTGTAAGAAGTACTTGGAACGAAGCAACTTTCTAAAGTCTGGTGTAAATACAATGCATGATTGGCCAAATGGTAGAACGCTAATGCAGGATTTTAAAAAAGTAGCCTTGTTGAACAAGATATATTAATTATGTTTAGTGACGACAAGTGGGCCCCACTCTGGTTCACACTGGAAATAATTTGGAGAACCCAAATTATATTGCTGAATGTTCTCCAGAGATTCGGCAACATAATCCAAGCCATGAATTGGGTCTGGTGTCAGCTGGACCCCTCTACTACAGCGCCCCATTGCAAGTCCTCCCCACTGCTCCCCATTGCTTTCTTGCCTGGGCACAGTGGCAGGGCAGGAGCAAGTGTGCACAGCAACATCCAGTGCCACTGGAAACTACATTTCCCTATGGTTTGGCAGTATCTAAAGCCTGATAGTTGGAGGCCTTATCACAGTGCCTACTATGAGTGTCTCCACATGGGCCAGTAAGCAGGAGGCAGCAAACTGCACTCTGTCTCTGGACTCCACAAAATGGATTTATTCAGGGTAACCTGGCCTCTTGAGGGATCTTGGCCTGATCCTAGATTGATCCAGGAGCAGTCCCTTGAAATCTTATGTTTGAATTATCCATCTGGGCCCCATCTCATAACCAATTAGGTGACTAATACCAGTATGTTAATTATAAATGGTGCAGCCCTTCATATGATATGTTACTTATTATTCATCAAAAGGCACCATTTGAAACCAGAGTGCTATGCATGCTAAAATTATTTTTGCCTGGTGTCAATCCAACATCAGTCATGGATAAATAAATTGGCACAATATCAACATCTTCCTTAACTCATCAGTAAAATGGCTAAACTGCCCTTCTGTTCAGAAGGGTTTTCCTGTGTTTTTACAAGTATACTGTATTTGTGGATTTGTTGTTGAGTTTTCTATTGATAATATATTGAAGAACATTTTGTTCTAGATGTTTACTTTGGATGTACTGGAACAGAGTACCATTTACCCTTTTTTTATGGAATATGTTGCTCTTTCGTACAGCTTTCCTAAATATATTTACTTGGACGTAAGTCCCACTGAATTCAAAGGGCCTTATTTCCTAGTAAGTAAGTGCTTATGATTATAGCAGTAAAAAGATCTGTCTAAGATGACTTACCACCAACAATTTATTACATACTTTTTCTTTTAACTAGGTAGACAAGAAGATTGTCCGAACAGAAATAGGAGTTCTACTTCGACTTTCACACCCAAACATTGTAAGTTTGACATATTTATAATCCAAACATAATCATTTGTATTTGTTTGCTTGGTAGTAATAGTGAAATTATTCTTTAGAGTACTGATTTTACTGTTTTGCCACATATAAGAGTAACAGGAAAGTCAACTGTGCAGCTGTACTGCAAAGAGGGAGAAATAGGACCAGCCCATGCCTGGGGCTTGAGAGAGCATACCAAGTTCCGCGCCCTCTTACCCAACACTATGGGCACAATCCTAACCACGCGCTGTGCGGTTGGAACGCATGTTCAGCTGGCATAGAGCGCTTTGTGGCTGTCGCAAATGAGCGTGGCCTGGCTGCTGCCAGAAACAGCAAGTCGCTGGGTCAGTGCAGTGACAGACGTTGGACGCCTGCTGCCTCAGGAAAGGCTGTGCAAGGGCCTTGGAAGGAGACGAGGGGTGGTGGTGGAACAGGGAGGGGGTGGACGGGGGGCAATGAGAGTGGGAAGCAGGGCAGATCGGCCTGGGAAGGGGGTGGGTTCAGTCAGTGGCAGCGGCGTCTGCCAAATCCTGACTCCCTTCCCAGGCTTGATCTGCCTTCACAGATCAATGCTAACTTGTGCAATATTGCTGGTGCAGGTCCACGTTGACCTACTCGGCCTGCAGGGGCTGACCCCAGGGCAAGGGAACAAATGTTCCCTTACCCTGAGGAGGCCTCCCCAGGCCAAAGCTCCACCACAGGATTCAGTGGACACCGCATTGGTGCCGCTACATTGCCACAAGGGGAGTTGCAGTGGATTGGGCTGCCCAACAGCAGCAGCTCCTCCTCCTCCTTCCTGGATTCAGAAAGAAAGAGGGGGGATTAAGTAGAAGTGCGAAGGAGCGTAGAGTGGTGGGCCTTTCCTCCATGCTCCGCTCCATTCCCCTCTTCTTCTTTTTTTAAATCCGAGGAGGGGGAGCACTACAGGCATGCAAGCGGATAGAGTCAGGTGCCCCAGCAATCTGCCAACTGAAGCAACTGCCGCACTCAGCCTCATGGATGGGAAGAAAAAAGTGACAGTTACAAAGATGAATATTTCCTGATCAGTTCTTAATAGTTGGATAAGACCCAGCATTTCTAAGGAATTCATATAGTCCCTTTTCTTTTTAAGCTAAGAGATTCTTGTGGATACTTCCTCTCTCCTCAAGATTCTGGTCTCACTCAAAATGATTTCCACTGAGATTCAAGTGATGGCAGGTATTGGCCCTAAGGAAAACAATAGTTAGTACCAGCTCTCTTTTACCATGGTCTGCTGAGCCACAGGAATGTGGTAAATGAATGAAAGACACAGAGATCTTGGGAGCAATAAATAATTGGCGTTATAAACTCAAAGAAACCTCAAGTACAGACCTGTGGGATAAATTGCTGAACTATCCTTCATTGTGTAATTTCCTTGTAGTAAGCCATAAAATATATACATCGTCTGGAGAGAAACAAATGGGAAACTTTCGTTGTGTACCCCCAGATAAAACTGAAGGAGATCTTTGAAACCCCCACAGAAATCAGCCTTGTCTTAGAGTTGGTCACAGGAGGAGAGCTGTTTGACAGGTAGGTGATCTGTGAAAATTATACCATGATTTAGGATTATCTTCCTAGTGAGTGCTTCTGTCATAAAGCAGGGATCCGTTTTGTGTTGGGTGGGTGGAAGAGAGTGTGATGGGGGTTTAGCCAGCTGTGTCACCCTGGCCTGCACAATGCACTCCTCTCCACTGGCATTGCACCATGACATTGGTTTGGGGTAGGAGAGAAGGGTTTATAGGACGTCTGGCTCAGTTGGTAGAGCGTTTGTCTCACAAATGCCTGAAGATCTGCAGGACAGCCGTTTAAGACGGCTGGAAGTCTGTTGGAGAGCTGCTGCCGAGCTGATAAGCTGTACAGCCTCTGTGGGGGAGTGGAGCTGCAAGCTACAGCACTTGAGTGGCAGTCAAAGTTGCCTGTGTCAAAAACTCTTTGGACTTTAGAACAGCCTGCCCATGTACACCGCCTTGAATAAAGTCGGAGGAGAAATCCAATGACCAGAAAGGCGGTATATAAATACTGTATATTTTATTATTAGTAGTAGTATATAGGCAGACCTGGCTGAAGGCTCTTTTGTCTAGGCCTGTTATGCCAGGATACAAAGTGAACATATCTTGGGTCCATTCTCATCTTTGCCTGCCATATCCCTCTAAGCTAAGGGTTGGGGGATTATAAAAGGCCCTTCAAGGCAAAAATAGATCCAGACCAGTCCAGTGTCTGGGGAAGAAGCTATACCTGTAGTGAACATCAATTAAAGCAGAGTCCAGTTTGTTTCAGCTCTTTCTAACATCTTCTTCCCAGGCTTTTTCATCAGCATTTGGGCTGCTTTACTCTTCACATGGTGTCATGCCTTTGTCCCTGTCTTAAAATTGCCCAAATTAGTTTCTGGTTGAAACTAATAAAGCTGTGGTTTGCTTTCATCCCATCAATGTGCATCAGCTCTTCTTAATTCCTCTACGTCTGGTCTACTATTCTTTGTTCTACATCCTCACCCCTGTGGCTAATTACTAAAGCAGTTCCACTCGAGTAGAGACTTTTGCTTCTTGCACGCTCATAATCTACTCAATCCAGTTCCAAATGACCATCTGGAACGTGCTTGTCCTTGTATGAACATTTGTTTTTTAAAGGATGACCACAATTGTGTCTGTTCACCCACTGAAAAGCTTGGTCAATCTCTATCCTTTCCTCTGAATTATTGGTTAGGCAGGGAATAGAAAGCCATTACAGGCACTCCCCGACCTAAAGCCTCGACTTATATAAAAATTACATAAGTTTACATAAAGTCTAGGCTGTGCAAGAGGAGCCACCCTTGCTCACCACTTGCTGTTCTGTAAAGCTTGCCACTCACTTTGCTCTGTAAGCTGGGATCATTCCCAGTGCACCCCGTGCTTCCTCTTTAAGTAGCTTGAATGGAGGAAGGGGTGAGATTGCTGGGCTCCAAGGATTGGAACGCAGTGATCTTGCCCCTTCCTCTGTGTGCACTGGCGTCACTACAGGGGGGGCGGAGCTGTAAGTTCTTCCGTGATCGGAGCCTCTGTTACACTGAAGAACGAAGTGCCCCGCACCCGCGCCTTCCGACCCACTCAAAGCGGTGAATGCGCGTTGTTTTCACCACTTTGAATGGGTCGGAAGGTGCAGGGGCGGGGCGCTTAATTCTTCCGTGTAACGGAGGCTCCGATCACGGAAGAACTTACAGCTCCGCCCCCCCTGTAGTGACGCCAGTGTCTGTGTGGGCTCTTTAAATGAAAGAAGAAATGGTGGGTGCTCTGGGATTGATCCCACCTTACCGAGCAAAGTGAGTGGCGAGTGTGGGTGGCTCCTCCTGTACAGCTCTGTTCCGACCTGTGTAAAACTGAACTTATGTAAGGGTGTCCGGAATGGAGCCCTTATGTAAACCAGGGAGTGCCTGTACTATGATTGATATTCATAGCGTGTTTTAAAAATATGAAAACCCAGTTCTTAAGTTTGGAGTTGTTGCACTCACCTACACAGTTCTTGGATAGGAATCATTCTTCACCTAGCCATCTCTTTCTCTACACTGGAGACTGTATAAAATCAAGACATATCCTGAAAGACACTTGTGGCTTTTTGCTGAACATTCATCCCCACAACTTTCACATTTAGTTCAGCCAACCTCTCAAAGTATTTCAGTCTAGCACCTCGTCTTTTGTATTGGTTGTAAACACTATGCTTAGGCAAGTGAAGTCTCAGTTTTTTTAGGGGAGTTATTGGTGCTGCATTGTATTTTAGTGAGAAATACCTAGAAAAATGAGCAAATGATGTTGGGTGTGTCTGATAGTGCCTAGCCTTCTGACTCTGGACACAGATCTATGTCGACAACGAACAAACTGTATTCACGGGTTATTCACTCTGTTAACATCTGCTGCAGCCAGCCTTGGCTCTACAATACAATTCATCTGAAGACGTTTATGGTAAATAAACGAAACGTAATGCTTCTGAATATTTTTTTTAAAGTTTTTATTATGTTTTAATTAAAAGTTTTTATTGAATTTTAAATCAATTTTACATGGCTTCAAAACCTGTGAATACAGTTTGTTCGTTGTATGCAGTTGTGGACTATGACAGTTTTAGATCAGATCTATGTCTTTTTAGGGCTGGCATTACTGCAATAGGAGAAAAAAAGCCACGTCCTGTGTCAACTCCACTAACCTGTCCTTGACTCCCTCCATGAACTCCCAAACCTTCACTCCTACTCTTCACATGCTTCCTGTTCCTCACCACCATCCCTGTCTGTACTATAGGATCACCCAACTGTTGCCCCTACAGACACCATCTCTTTCTTGCTATCACTTTTTCCTGCACCAATTCCCAGACACATTCTTGTTCCTGCCTATTGCATTGTAGCCTCCTCCTTTGTATCCTGGCTTGGACTTCAGGTGTGATGAGAACTTCTTACCTTGCCTGCTTCCCTCACTCCTGGTCTGGCTTTATTTCCTCCATAATTTGGTGCTCACCACTGGCGTCGACGGGGGGAAGCGGGGGGGCGGGCCGCCGGGGGGCGTCGCGCGTACAGGGGTGATGCGTGACACCCCTTACTTACAATTTCGCGTTGAGGTGGGCCCGCCCGCCCTCCCTTGTCTCCGTTTGGCTCCAAAATGAGCCGAAAACGGAGCGGGGAGGGCGCTCCGCTCCTGCGCGTGACGTCACGCGCGGGGGCGGAGCCTCCCCCTTAAGGGCGACGCGCGCCCCCGCTCAGGGGTGTCGCGCGTCGTCGCGACGCCACTGGTGCTCACTGAGTCTAACCTCGCTGCATGCATTTAGGCCTGCAGGTTCTGTAAACTAACACTAACCTTGACTTGTTGCATGCAGTGCTTGAAGGCCCTACTCCTGGTTCTTTGAAATGTATCCTGAAGAAAAGAGGGCATGGTATGCCTCCCCCATACTTGTGGTGAAAAGGGAGACAAATGCAGGGGAGATTTGCTGTTCCCCTTACTCCCAGTGGCGTTCCTGCGGTAGGGGCTCGAAAGTAAGTCGCACCCCGTCCTAGTACCATGTTCACGAACCGGAACGTGGAGGCCACGCCCCCTCGCCGTCGGAGCCATTCCGCGCAGCAAAGCCGAACGGGCCTGCCAGGAGACCCTGCCCATTCGGCTTCGCTGCGCGGAATGGCTCCGACGGCGAGGGGCGGGGCCTCCTTGCTCCGGTTCGTGAACATGGTACTAGGACAGGGCGCGACTTACTTTCGAGCCCCTACCGCAGGAACGCCACTGCTTACTCCTCTCCTCTGGGGAATCTGGAATTTACTGGGAACGTGATGCTTTTGCTGCCAGCCCCCAAAGCTAAACAAGCAGATGGAAAGAGGTAACCTTGTGAAGGCCTCTCTCCTTGGTGGCAAGAAGCTTCCAAAATCTGAGCAGTCACACTGAAAACAAAACAGTAGCAGAAGTTGAGTGGTCTTGGTAAGGCTGGCAACTCACTCCCTTCCTTGTGGACTGAAGCCAGGCAGGTAATCAGTCAACAGATGAGAAGAAAAAAAAAACCACAAAGGGGAAAACACAGGTCCTGTTCAAACAGCAACCAGAGGATGCAAAACAGGGAAGGATGGGTCACTGGCCACAAAAGGGGAGAGGTTAAAAGCAAGCAAAACAAAACTTAGTATCCGGATGTGGATATCTGAGTCCTGCTCTACTCTTTCTTGCTCATGCTGTACCAGAGCCTGGTCCCTTCACTCTCCTGGTGAGTGGGAGTACCTCTCTTGAAACAGTAGCTGTTTTCAACAATGGACCAAGGGGTCATCCTGAGTTTTCTTGCCCAACCTTATAAAATGTAATGTTGATGAAGTCATGAGGTTATTCGATTAGATCATTTGCAACCACCTATGCATCTCTCCTGACCTGGTCAGGTGGGCTAGGGTGACCAACTAGCTGGCACATACCAACTCCAGCAGGAGGGGGGTCTAGGAGCTATTGCTCTTGGGGAAGCCAGATGAGAAGACAGTGAATCCGTATTCTGACCTCACTGCCTGATATCTGGCCCTGCATTCGTGGCAATGAATTCAACAAGGACAAAGGCTTCTGCAGGAGGATGTCTTGGCAGCTTGGAGAATTCTGAGACATCATGGAAGCCTCTGGAGGGCAGGGTTAAAAGTGTCTTAAAAATAAGGAAAAATAGGCAAAAAGTAAATAGGTTTTTTTTTAAGCACAGTAGCCTTGTAAAGACAACATTTTATACCATCAGTGTAGCTTGCAACTTGGGAAATTTCATACTTCACATACTCCAATATGTTAGCGCTAAACAGCACAGATCATGAACATGCTGGTCACATCAGGACATCAAACAGGTTTATTATTAATTGAAGGTCAACAGAACAACAGTGAGTAATGAACAGTGACAGGTTTAGAAGATTTATGTAGGAGAATTGCCAGCAAGTACATGTGGCCAAATCTTCAGGGGGGAAAATGTATTCAAGTAACAGACGTACCACTGATGGGAAAAGGAATTGGGGGAATAAAATAAAATCAACTGTGTGTGAAAATTAGTCATAAGAACATAAGAAGAGCCCTGCTGGATCAGGCCAAAGGCCCATCTAGTCCAGCTTCCTGTATCACACAGTGGCCCCACCAGATGCCTCAGGGAGCACAAGACAACAAGATACTTGTATCCTGTCGCCACTCCCTTGCACCTTGCAGTCCATTTTAAATATTTTGGAATGTTTATATTTCTCTTTCATACTCCAGTACTATATGCTCCCAGAGTTAAAGCAAACTCATGCAGTCATGTCCAGGTCCGTAGCTTGGGGTTTCTCCTGGATGCACAGCTGCTCCTGGATTTGCAGGTGGCGGCTGTGGCCAGGGAGGCTTTCGCCCAGCTGCGACCGTACTTGGATTGTGCAGACCTGGCCACAGTGACCCATGCCCTAGTGACATCTAGATTAGATTACTGCAATGCATTCTATGTGGGGCTGCCTTTGAAGACTCCTGCCCGGGGACGGCATCTGGAGGCCTCCAGAGGCCGTCCCCACGCTAGAGCGACACGGGTGCAGCTGGCTGTGGGTCTCAGCATGGGAGTGGCTAACCAAGGTGCATCGTGGTGGCGGTGACTTTGGGAACCACTGGCCTAGGTCATTGTACTTTTGGGAATGCCTGCTCCAACTTTTGAGATCTGTTTTAAAATCATATTGTTTCCCCATTTCCCATTTCTCTTTTTCAATGAGTCTATGTGAGTATATTGGTGTATTAATATATATTTACGTAGACTTTCCCTTGATAGAGATATTATTCTTAATACATTGTGCGTTTTCCCTTTTTCTCTTTTAATGAGTCTGTTAAAAAATGTATATACCGGTATTTTACAGCGCAATCCTGTAAAAAAGTCCTGCGACGGAACAAGCGTTCCGTCGCCGGAAGACGTCGCGAAAGTGCGGGTAAAGCACATTTGTGACGACTCAGGAGTAAGGGAGGCTGGCACAAGGCCGGTCTCCATCACTCCAGCACCGGATCTCCACGCGGACGGCGGCGAAAGATAAGCGCTCCGTCGCCGGCTGCATGGGCTGTCCGGCCAGGTGAGGGAGGGGGTCCATTGGCCTAACTGGCCCAAGAAGGGGTGGGGGATGGCGTTGGCCATATCCCTATCCCGGCTGGGCCGGCTACGCCATTACACAGCCTCCTCTACTTCCGTCAGCTATTTAGCTGACGGAAATCCAAGGAGGCCGATAGGACTGGCCCGGGTTTACACGCGGGGAAGGGGACAAGTAGACCTTCCCCGAGTAGACCTCAGGCCCGGTGCACGCCGGGCAGCCCAAACACAGAATCCGGCAGGTGGCCCTGGGCCGCTGGCCGGATCCTTAGTCAGGATTGTGCTGCCCGAGTGCTATAATAGTGCAAATTTAAATATGCAGTGAGCCCTGATTTAAAGGACTTTAGTTTAACAGACTTTGGAAATAACCGATGTTGTTGGCTTTATTAAAAACTAAACATATATGTTTTGCGTATGCACATACGCATTATTATAAATGCATTTAGATTTAATCAACTTTCAGCATTAGCAGACACCCTTCCCCCCATTAGTCTTTTAAATCGTGCATTCATTGTACTGTGCCTTACATTTTAACAGTGCCCTTTCTACACCCCCTGTGGGAGGGGCGCTGACGTGACACCCCCCACGTGATGCCACAAATGCCGCCATTTCGGCGGCACCATAGTGCAAAAGTAATACCCCCCGGCATTTTCACTGCCTTTTCTGGGACGAACGAAGCCAGGGAGGGTGGGAGGGCCGTTCCTCCCGCCCTCCTGGGCTCCATGCGGCCTAAAAAAGGCCGCGAAAATGCCGAGGGGGTGCTTTTGCGCCATGGCGAAAGTGACCCCCCGCCTCTCAAAACCCCCGCTGCCCGGGGTCCCACCGCCCCCCCTTAACAACGCCTCTGCATTTTAAAATATTATTTTATGTGCTTATGTAGATATTCCGTAAACAAAGATTTTATTTGAAACATTTTGGGAACATCTGTAGAAAGAACACTAGTCCAGCAGCTGTCCTGTTTTTGTGCTTATGAGTTCCAGCTGTCGGGATCTTCCTTTCTATTTGTTGTTGCTTTAACTGTCTGCCTGCAGTTGTTTGCCTTGGAAAGAAATATTCCTTTGGAGTTTCCCTTCCTAGGCAAATAGCAGCCACAGGGGAACTGATCCGGGCTGGGAGTTCAGCAGGGGCAAAGGGTAAAAGCTGTCCACCCCCACCCACCCCCCACGCCATGGCCTTGATCTGCAGGAGGCCTGATCCAGCTGCTGTTTAGTTGAGAAAAGGCAAGTATAAACCTGCATTAAACATATGCTACTTAAGGTAACATGTATTTTCATCCTGAGTGTTCAGATGCTCTTTCGTGTTTAAAAATAATCCCTGCAAATGCAAAGCTGTCATATCAAGGAAAAGTTTCTAACCTCGTTGCCTGTGACTGGTATCTTTTTATATCCTGTTTATGAATTTTGAATTTTTATTTTTATTTTTATTTTAAAAGACCTTAGGTTTCACATTTCTAAATTAGATGTTGGGGTGTTCTTTGAATACAGCCAGTAAAAACATGGGAATGATTCTAAAAGGAATTTACCGGTATGTAGAATAAGCTAGTTGTGTACACTACAACTGGTACAACCAAACAAGGTTTGCATTGTGATTTGTTATTACAGTTACTGATTACACTGGTCAACACACTTTTTCTGGCATAAGGTATTCCAATGGTTTTAAGGTAATTTTGGGGCGCTGATTCCAAATCTGTCTATCACATCAGGTTTTTGAGATATAAAATATTGCATTTGATAAAATCAATGAAAAACAGCAAATTTACACTGATCTACAAATTTTTTTTGTTTCTGGCCTGGACTTTTGCAGCTGATTTAGACCAATTTCAGGGTGCTGATTCCAAATCCGATCTCAGATTTGCTCTATCACATCTCGTTTTTATGCTATCGGCATACCCCATTTTCATGATGCCAAACCTGATGCCATTGGAATACCTTATGCCAGAAAAAGTGTGTTGACCAGGTACCCCCTTATCACGGACCAATTTTCTGAAGTACCCCCTGCTAATTAACTGCTAATTAATTGGATTAATCAATTAATTAATTAGGTAATTAATCGTTAAGTAAAAAAGTACTAACACAATTTTAAATGTGAAAAAATGTCTTATTTAACTCTGTGTGTGTGTGTGTGTGTGTGTGTGTGTGTGTGTGTGTGTGAGAGAGAGAGAGAGAGAGAGAGAGAGAGAGATGCAAGGATGGTTATACATGCAGATTTCATGGCTAGTTGTTATGTTCAAAGTTACAATGTTCATGGGATTTTCAGCCATGTGATTTCAGCTCTTAAAATTCAGCTCTTACCGGCCAAATGTAAGATCGATCTTTATTTCTTCAATTTTAAGAGCTGAAATCACATGGCTGAAAATCCCATGAACATTGTAACTTTGAACAGATGCAAGGATCTTTTTTTCCCTCCAAGTCACACTTCCCAAAATCAGCTCCTCCCTCCCCCACCCCACCAAAGTACATTTTCCAAAGTACAAAAATAAGCCCAAAACCAACTCAGAGAGACAGAAGGGCTCCGAAAATAATTATAATTTAAAATCCATGTTAATTAACAATTAGCTGCTGATGGGGCAGATAAGGGGCAGGGCTTGGTGTACCCCCAGCAAGAGGTCCGCATACCCCTAGGGGTACCCGTACCACAGGTTGAGAACCCCTGTTGTAGCCATTGTTAGATCACGCCCTGCAGAAGAAAAATATTAAATAAATGTGGATATCTACATAAAATGATATTATAAACACACTATCCTAAAAATACAGCACCGTATTTTAACACTAAAGCAGTCACTGACTCGCAACAACTTGCAATCATAAGTGACAAAGAGTTAATTTTGGGTAAAATCAATTAAAATGGGAAATGCCGATAGCATAAAAACGAGATGTAATAGAGCAAATCTGAGATCAGATTTGGAATCAGCACCCTGAGATTAGTCTAAAACAGCTGCAAAGGTCCAGGCCAGAAATTGTTTGTAGACCAGTGTTATTACGTTCCAAAATGCATATGCCGTTTTATTACTCAAGGAGCAACTTTGTGAAACGCTGCTGCTAGCACCCCAGAGCTCTAAAACAAAGGACTGTATATTTTTGCATTCCGCTGGGAATTGTGAGCCTCTGCAGAGTTTCATTCCCTGGCTGCTATTCCTGAAATGATCATGGATAAAATATTAAAGCTTCATTGGGTCTTTTTTCCTATTTGAAGAAATGTTTTGTATTTCATTCAAAAGACATTTCTGGTCTAGCACTACTTGCCCTCGGATTTCACAGTATTTCATTAGTGTAGAGAAAACCATAGAATAAAATTAGTTTGATATCCTTGGGAAGAAGAACCTTATTCAAATTGTATGGTTTAATATTATGCACAGAGATGTGTGAAGGAACACTGAGAAGACTGCTGG
Source organism: Plestiodon gilberti rubricaudatus (assembly GCA_026170595.1). Lineage (NCBI taxonomy): Eukaryota > Metazoa > Chordata > Lepidosauria > Squamata > Scincidae > Plestiodon > Plestiodon gilberti. The sequence goes on from JANXHW010000002.1 coordinate 49,707,813, forward strand.
TCCCAGTGAACTTAATCTCATCTTTTATGGCGCAATCCTCACTAACTAAGCACTGGCGGAGCGATGGCTCTGCCAAGGCTGTGTGTCATAAACATGCCATAAGGCACGTTTTCGACACCCAACGAGTAGGCCCCACCAGTGCCAAGGCAGGCATCAGCCTACCTGCCCAGCATCCAGCCCGTCCACTGCACCGAGCAGGTAAATCCCCACCAGTTGGCAGAGGGGCAGGAGGAGGGTGGACCGGGCTCGCAGGGGAGGGGGTGATTGACCCGCTGGGCCAGGGACGAGGGAGGGATTATTTATTTATTTACAATATTTCTATCCCGCCTTTCTCCCCAAAGGGACCCAAAGCAGCTTACAACAAAAAGAAATTATTGGCATTATTGGCATCACGCTCAGCCGATTCCTATCCCCCATCCTGGGCCTGGTCGGCCTAGCACCGGTTCCTCAGATTTGCACCGGCCATTTTGCTGGCACACATCCGAGGAGGCCCATAGCTCCAGCTCCACCCGTACTGGCTCGATCCTGCCTAGGATCCGGCACAGCGTGCTTTTGCACGCTGCAGCGGCCCTAGGCAGGATTGGGGTGTTGGAAACATACCATCCAGTCCTAATCACATTGGCAATTATTTCCAAGTAAGGCTACAAACCTAGGCATACTCACCAAGAAGAAAATACCTTTGAAATCAGTGTGATGTTGTGAGAGACAAGGAGCTTATTCCATTCTGTGTCTCTTCCTCCACATAACATCATTGTACTGTTGTTGCCCTGCCTACTCCCACTGCCGGCAGCTAGTGGTATGAAGAGAGGTAACATGATGGCATGGCATGTTTTTCTGTGAAATTAGACAATATGAGTAAAAAGAATGGGTACAAAATGCCGCCTCCAGGGTGCTGAGTGATGGGGCAGAATGGCTGAAGCATGTGACACCTTACTGGTATGGTTCTGGATTCAATTCAATGTACTGCTTGTAACCTTTAAAGCTCCAAATGATCTAGTACCAAATTATCTTTCCTCTCATCTGAAGCTTCCCAAGTCTTAATATCAGCCTCAGAAGGACCTGCTCAGCCTCAGAAGCCTGCCATTGAGGCAAGTACCAGAGACAGGGCCTTCTTGGTAGTGGCACCCTAGCTGTGAATTTGATCACAAGGTAAATCCAGTTGACTTGTGGACCAGTCCACTTTAGTAGTTTTTAGGAAACAGATTCAGCTTTAAAAAAAAAACAGAAAGGCTGTGTTTTTACTGTGTTTTAATTGCTGCTGCTTTAATTTTTGCTCTAAATCTTATTTATATAGCACTGCCATTGTACTTTATAATTTTGGTTGTTTGTTTATTCAATAAACAATAAACTTTATTGTAAGCTGTTTTGTGATCTTGTAGCTAAAAGCAGGCTATACATAATTTAAATAAATAAAAAGAAGAGAGGAAATGAGACATAGACCAGTGGCAGCTCCATGTCTCTTGTAATGTAATGTCTCTTTCTGCGCTTACTCCTGAGTAGGCAATACAAATTGGGCAGCAAGTATGTTTTTGGCCTTAGAACCATTCCCTGCCCCTAGACATGCTTAATGTCTACTAGTAGAAGTAACATCACTAAATACAGTATATATCTCAGTCTTTCACTCCCCACATCCCCAAGAGACTAGAAGTATAAACATCATTACATGAGAGCTAGTATAGCACAGTGGCCAAGAGACTGAGCTGTGAATCCTGGCTCAGATATCATTTCTGCCATCAACTTGTTCAGGGGCCTGAGGCATGCTTATTCGTTATTCCTCCCATCTGCTTATTCCTCCCATCTGCCATGTAAATAAATGCCAACATGCATTGTAGGATTTTTTGAAGGATTGCTCAGATAATGTATATCAGGGGTTCTCAACCTTTGGAGGCCCGGGAACCCCCTATCACGGTCCAATTTTCTGAAGTACCCCTGCTAATTAATTGCTAATGAATTGAATTAATCAATTCATTAATTAGCTAATTAATCGTTAGAAAAAGTACTAAAACAATTTTAAATGTGAAAAATGTCTTACTTAACTGTGAGTGAGTGAGTGAGACGGGGGGGATTGCATTTAAGTTCTAATTAACAAGTAATTAACTACTGATTGATGCTGATAAGGGGCAGGCTCTGGCGTACCCCCTGCCGTTGGTCCGCATACCCCTAGGGATACTCGTACCACAGGTTGAGAATCCCTGATGTATATGAAGTGCTATGAATACTCTAAGCCAGTGGTTCTCAAACTTGTGGGTTACGACCCACCACGAAAACCGGATGCAGTCGCTACCCCCTTAAGGGAGGTGGCGACATGCGGTGACATTGGTGATGTCCCACCCCTGCAAGGACTTGCAACTTCCCCTACTTGTGGGGAGAACTTTGAAAACCGCTGCTCTAAGCTGGTACATAGCTAATGATATATTGGAAACCTAGCAATATCCTCAAGTCTCTGGGGCAGTATCATTACGGCATCATTACAGCATGGTATCTACCTACATGGAGTATCAGGTCCTTAGCCATGAGCACAGTCACACTATGCACTGGCGTTGCTCGAGGTGGGGCGGAATGGTAAGTTCCGCACTGTGCTAACCTCCATTTACTTCCCGGCATGAGGCGGCCCCGCTCCCTTGCTGTCGGAGCCATTCAATGCAGTGAAGGCAACACGCAGTAGACTCCCTGCGCATTGCCTTCGCCGCACTGAATGGCTCTGACGGCGAGGGGGTGGGGCCGCCTCGTGCTGGGGAGTAAATGGAGGTTAGCACAGTGCGGAACTTACTGTTCCGCCCCACCTCAAGCGACGCCACTGACACTATGTGGACAGTGTCAAAAGTGTGGGGGCAACAACATTATCCATCATAGTTCCTTAGTGACAGCTGTGTAAGTCATATACTAGTCTCTATAAAGTTAGCTACTGCTGTTTGCTAAAATTTTGAAGTGTTGCAAAACTAGCACACTGGATTCATTTTCAAAGACACATCACTTTGTTACTATCTAATGATATCCTGGCAACAAGAAGAAACTGGAACTGCATCAATGCTGATGTCAGACATTTAGAAAGGCATACCATATGCTATCAATTTTGTCAGAGTCATAGAGAGATCCCATTTTCTTTTAATGGGTGACTTGCCATTTTTGTAAACTTTTCAAGCCATTTTTGCAACCTTTTCATCAATTTTTAACTGCAAACAAATTTCTAGAGGACCTGTAATGTCTAAACTCTTTCTCTAAAGAAAATTCCAATTAATTTATATATTAATGCTGCATGCACTTGCCTGCTCCAGGCAAATAATCAGTTAGCTAATATAAAATCTTAGAAAAATGAAGCAAAAGATTGAAGAGATAAGACATATGCTCATTTGGCACTCTGCTGTTCTTCATGTTATACAGTAAAATGTTCCCATTAAATCAATGGGAACCAGATACCTGGAATATGTAATCTAGCCTATCAAGCATCATTAGAACCCAGAAATGTGATAAGGAGTGGTGCTACTAGTAAGCATTTTCTGCTGTCTCTTACCAAATTACAGCCAACTTCATAGCAGAAAAGGGCAGCGACTTTAAGTGTGGATGTCAGCATTATTAAATAAAGTCAGGAAGCAAAGATGGTCTTGAAGAGGCACAAGATTCAAATGGAGCACTAATTGACTGGGCTGGCTAACATAAACCTCCATCTTCACTAATCAGCCTGAGAGAAGCATGAAATAAATTCTATGCATAAATGTATCACTTAATCAGCTGCTAGAAATAGGAGATAGCACAGCACAGAAGAGTACAGACATTAGGGCTGTGACAATGATAATATAAAAATGAGGGTGTGATGGAGAGAACAAAATACATCTGTTAAACAAAATGGGGCTTCACATGTTGTTTATCACCAGCCATTCTAGGAAAGGGTTACCTCCAGTTAGAGGCAGAGGCAGTTTGTTATTGGTTTGTTTATATGGTGCCATCAGTGTACATGGTGCCTTACAGAGTAAAATGACAGGTTTCCTGCCTCAAGGGGCAACGCAGAGGAGGGAATGGAGGCAAGGGAAATGCGGATAAGTATATGCAATTGTTTCAGTTAGACATATAGGGGGTCCCCGTATCTGCGGATTCGCTATCCACGGATCCACTTATCCGCAGTTGGCCGGGGGGGGGCACACCACCCCCTGCACCCATTACCTCCATTTTTATAGTGCTGCCGCCAAGCCCCTGTGTTTCTTGCTTAACCAAAAATTATATAAAGCAGCATAGTGCTTATAGTAAGAACATAAGAACATAAGAATAGTGTTTTGGGCAAGAAACACACTGACCTGGTGCCAGCTCTAAGAAGAAAAAGGTAATGGGTGTGGGGGGGGGCACGGAGATAGCGTTCCCCCATCCATGGGTTCCTGGTATCCATAGGGGGCCAGGAACCTATCCCCTGTGGATACTGGGGCCCTACTGTAGTTATAGCTGAGAATGGGAGCTAGGGCATAGTGCCTAAGAAAAGATTTGAAGATCGGGAGGGAGGGAGCACTCCACAGGTGTTCCAGGAGATGGTCCCAGGCACAAGGAACAGCAAGGGAGAGAGCTTGTTTGAGGAAGCAGGAGGACGGTTGGCAGTGGCAGCAGTGGTGTAACTAACTAGACTGGAGCGGAGGCAAGTAGTTCTGCAAGACTCCGTTACACCGGAGTCAGCGGCCCCTCCCCCTTGTTGTTGGAGCCATTCTAGCGGCAATGGCAACACGCAGGACACTCCCCTGTCACTGCCGGAATGGCTCCAACAGCAAGGGGGAGGGGCCGCTGACTCCGATGTAACGGAGTCTTGCAGAACTACTTGCCTCCGCTCCAGTCTAGTTTCACCTCTGAGTGGCAGAGCTGAAAGAGCAGGAGGAGGAGTATAGCAAAATATGAACGTAGAGTGATCAGATCTTTGAGTGATCAAAGAGTGCTAGTTTTGCAAACTCATGGTGCACCCACAATATGTATTGGCAAGGAATTAAAAGAAGAGGTAGGAGTCAATTAAAAGAAGAGGTAGGAGTCAAGAGTAACTGAAATGAATCAATGTTGGTTTCTTGAGGGATTAATTACAATATTAGAGGTGAAGGGAGGGAAAGCAATAAAGTCAAGTGAAGGCAAATAGAATTTAATACATTTTCAATTGAAAGGGCAGAAGCTGTGTCGAAATCTCAGTGTTTGCAACTGGCTAGCGCTGAAAGAGGTAAGGTGAGAGCACTATGGAAAGGAAAGGGGGCCGAAGGCAGGAGAGACAAATAGGTCCCTTCCTTGGCCTTGGAGAGGGGGAGGCAGATGCTGAGGGGGGAGCACTAGTGTGTATGAGCCATGCAGGGGCCAAGGGCGGTTTTGATGGAAAGAAATTCAGGGCTCTTTATGGGCCTTGGTTTGCAGTCAAATTATGGGGGATTGAAAGGGAGGTGCAGGTCACGTCATGGAGAGACTATGACTAACTTCCAGAGTAATAAAAGACAGAAGGAGATTACAAACCCTCCTGCTTTGACAGAAGGTATGAGAAGGACTTTAAAAGTGAAAAGAGGAAGCAGATGTATAGATCTGCCTAAGAAGGGGGAAGACAGAGAGTTGCCTTATGCTGGCTATTTGGTACAATCATCAAGGAGGCTGGGTGAGTGGAGGTGCATTAACACTGCACAGCAGTGTTACACAAATACACAAGTACAGAGTGCTGTACGAATTCAAATGCGGATCTCCAAACTAGAGCAATTATTGACTTTTTACACATGGAGTGGGTTAGCCCTGATTGGATCAGGGCTCGTGCACCCTCAAACAAATCTTTCCATCCACCACTCCAAAGGGTACTTTCTGGGACTATTGTGATCTCCCAACTTCCTGATCAGTGTTACCCGTTGACTAATTTCTTGGGCAAGAGTACACAGTGGGATTTGGATAGGGGAGTTCCGGATGTCTTGAGCCTGAGAAGGAGATCAGTTGCTACAACTCCGAAAGCTATGATGAGGAAGTGATCATACTGGGTCTCACCTTGTCGGGTGGCACCCTGGCATCCAGATTCGTTGTCTTTTACATTTTAACTTTGCAGAATGTCCCAGTGCTTGTACCATGTCTTTTGGGGTCCAGAAAGGGGCTCAGCATACTGTAAAATCTGGTGTGGCCTGTAAGTATGACTGATTAAAGGGACTCTTGGCCACTGCAGCTACCTGCTTATCCAGGAGCAAGGTGGAAATCCAGGAATTCCTTCCCAGGCTCTGAATCTTTGCAGATGGAGTACCATCCTTCCCCACAAAAACAGGCATAACAACTCCCTCAATGGACTGTCCACCAACAAGTCCACTTGTCTGTCTCCATTTTCTCTGGATTTAGGTTCAAGTTGTTTGATCTTCTCCACTTCACGGCAGCTTTCAGACATTAGTTCAGAAACGAAATGGCTGCTTCATCTGGACAGTTAGTTAATGAAATATATTGCTGGGTGTCATCAGCATATTGAAGACTCCTAGCTCCAAATCTCTGGGTGATGCTTCTGTGAAATTCTGAGATACTGGGAAAGCTTCAAAAGCAAAGAAGAAAAAGTATTTCATCTGCTAAGCTGCTTCATGCAGATCCCCATGATTATCAGTACAATTCCATACTGCCTTTTATTCTTAAGATACTGATACAGTATTAAGGTTCTGTTGCCAGATGTGGGAAATCAATTTCATTGAATAAGGTCATACACACAAGCTATCTTGGATCATTAGCAATCAAAACTGTTTTTTGGAATTCTCATTAGGTTGTTTGCTTCTGAGTGAAAGAACACCCTAAGACTAGACTGTTCTAAGAGCAACATGGTAACTGTTGGGTCTGCATACGAGCAGAAATAATTTAATTAATGACATATTCTAACTTTATTGGGATCATGTTGGTCACAACTTCATTAAAGAACAAGGGGACCCATTGCTGAGAAGTTACTTTTGCTTCTTGTTTCAAAACTGAGGAGGATTATGAGTACGGTAATAGAATATTTTTGAACGCTGTTTTTAATAGCATAAGTGAGTAACAGCAAAAATATCAATGTGCATCTACCGGTAGTTGATTTAGCATTTAGAGAAAGGCGATTGACAAAAGAGGATCAGGAGGACACTGATAAAAACCCTCGACCTGTTCCTTTTTTATTCTGCCCATGACGAGATTCATTCTGTACCCTATTTGTTCTTCCTTGCTCCCACATGCTCCATATGCTCGTATGTGCTCCAATTCAGGAAGCCTCCAACTTACAAATGGGTTGTGTTCCAGGAGTTTGTTTGTAAATTGTTAGGAACACAAAATGCACTTTCAATTTTATAAATGTTAGATTCCCTGGCTAGCCCACAAAAGGTCATTTAACCTAACTCTTTAACTGTTTTCCCATATAATTGTCTCTGTCTCTCTGTCTCTCTCTCTGTCTCTCTCTGTCTCTCTCTCTCCCCTTCTACCTCCTGCGTCCAGTTCTCTCCACCTTGTCCTAGCACTTCACTCCCTGACTGGGTTCACAGGTCTCTTGGAGCCAGCAACAACTTGTGACATAATCATAAATCATTACAGATCTCTGTTGAGCGTGTACACTTTTGTTTGCATGTGTGGGTTCACATTCATGTTCCACGTAATTATTATAAATATTATTGGAAGTTTGTTCTGGGTGTTTGCAAGTCGGATGTTCATAACTCCGGGAGTCACCTCTGCTGAGGCGGGGCTGCCAGCTATCTAAAGCAGGGGTTCTCAACCCCTTCCCAGCCGAGTACCACCTCCAGTGCCATTCTTCTGCTGTGTACCACTGGGAGTGACTGGCGATGACATCATCGCCAGTTACTTCCAGATTTTCAGGTTTTCGGAGGCCAGAAAACACGTAGGTTTTTCTGGGTGGGTGGGTGGGTGGGTGGGGGGGTCAAAGGCAGGAGCCTCTCAGGAGCAAAAATGTGTCACCGAAAGCGCCGCTTCGGAGCGGGGTTCTAGTGGTTGGGCGGTCCAAGTACTGCCAGCAGTCGGCCGAAGTACCACTGGTGGTACTAGTACCACTGGTTGAGAAACCCTGATCTACAGTATCATTATGTCTTGGTCTGACCACTAAAGCTACATTCTGGGACATAGCTGATACCAGGGTCTGAAAAAACAGTAAACATCAACAAGCAAACATACTTTTTGCTATTAACTTCATACCACTCACCTGCCAAATTCCATCCCGGCCAACTCTGTTTCTCCCCACTTCCTTTTTTGGCTCCAGTCAGAGAGCCAGTATTTTTTAGACCAAGAGTTTGCAATCCTATGCTACTTTTCTGTGCTGTAAGCTTTTGAATTGAGCTAGGTTAATATCTTCATGTTTTGGGATCGATACAGTAATGAAATGCGAACATGGAAAAGGGTTTGCTGATGTTGTTAGTGTACTCTTCTTGAATGCATCAATGCCTCTAAATATACCAGCTATATTCTCTGCTTCTAACTCAGATACACTTTGCAATCATTAACAATTCCAAGGTGTCTTGCAGTATTATTTTCACTATCCTGTGGTTATTGTTACACTGTGGAAGCAATCTTTTTTTTTGTAAGGAGTCCACAGATTTTATAATTTACCTCACCTTGTGCTGCAAGCGCATATTTAGTTCACTTTGTAGGCTTTCTAAAACCACTGAACAGCTTTGAATGAACTGAAATCTGAATGCTCTCTCTAGACATGAGACAACAGATTATTTCTGCTGTCTTCAAATCACTTATTCTGGAGTAAACCCATTGATTTCAGTGTGACTGCCCCAGAGTAAAAGGTATGAGGACAATTCTTTTGAACTATCATCCTATGCAATGGAGCTTTAACAATATAAATGCTTAGTCACATGCTACAACTTCAGCTACTGCAGCGCAAACTAAAGGCTGATCTACACTGCACTGCGTCCGGCGCTTTGCGGAGAATTTTACAGTCTTGCAGAGCATTTGCGCGCTCCCGATGCTGCGGCGTGTACAATGCGTCAAAGATGGTTCCTGCCATGTTTTGAGGGGTAGCTTCGCCGTACGCAATGCAGCCACCAATCAGATGAGAGGGGGGAGGAGAGTGGCCAATCACAGCTGCGCTTACATAGGAAGGCGGGACAGCAGGAGGGACAACAGGCAGAAAGACACTCCTCCGACCCGCTCGGCAGAGGCAGGGGCAAGACGACTCCACGCTGGACGCAGCGCAGTGTAGATCCGGCCTAAGGCTTCTGAAAACTAGATCTCAAGTAACAACTTGCACAGCCCCAGGGAAAACTTTGGTTTTGCTGACCTTAGTGCAGTGCAGAAGGCCTTAGCATGCAATGGCCCCGCCTGTCCTCTCCATCTCTTCCCTGTTCACAAAAGCTTCCTTGTGGGATTTAGCTTTCCAGGACCGGATGGGTTTCTTATGGCTTAGCTCACAAAGTTTGCATCCCCTGACTGTGTGCCTCCACAGCACATCCATCCTCAACCATACACCGTCCTGTCCAGCCACTACAGTCACAGGGATTGCTGCAGCTATATCCATACAAGCCTGGCTCATGTTTTCCCACATGAGAGGTATTCCACAGAGGACCACAGTTGCTTACTTGTAATTGTGTGACCTGGCTTTTAGTTAGTTAGCGGTGGCAAAGCTAATTCCACAAAACAAGGTGATTCAGGACAGCATTTAAACCTAACAGCAGTTAAGACCTCATGAGAAAACTTTGCAGAACAATGGAGGGGCTGTTTCTGTGGACTGGCATCTTTAACATCAGCCAGCCAGCCCTGAGTCAATCAGCAGCCCTCCTGCCCCTCTGTCTGGAGGGGGGGGGAGCCTAGAACTCTGGACAACATCTCCAACTGCCAGGGACAGAAATATTCTGCAGAGCAGTGGAGGGGCTGCTTCTGTGGCCTGGGATCTTTAACACTAGGCATACCAGATCTCCAACCGGGACAGAGTGCTAGACCTTTAGGAGAAGGAATGTGGGGAGGTGTCGCTTGTTAAACCCTTAGAGCACAATCCTAGGCATGCCTACTCAGAAGCAAGCCCCATTGTGTTCAGTGGGGCTTGCTTCTGAGTAGACATGCCTAGGATTGTGCTCTAAGGTTTAACAAGCTACACCTGCCCACATTCCTTCTCCTAAAGGTCTAGCACTCTGTCCCAGTTGGAGATCTGGTAAGCCTATTTAACACCAGCTGGCTGCTGATGCCGAATCAATTTGCAGCTTCTTCTGCCCCTTCCCTAGACTCTCATAAGCACCCCTATTTAGTATATCATGCATGTTTATTATTATTTAGATTGTAAGCCACTGTCCTGTCTCAAAAGTGAGATATGAATATTTAAAGTAGTACCTATGCAAAATAAAGTAAACATTATGGACCTACGGCCCAATCCTAACTCCCCGTGTGGTGATGCAGTAGTGCCGGCGCAGCTTCCGCTGCATCCCGCAGGGGAGTTTTCGCTGCTGGAGGTGTTCTCGGGGTAAGCCCCAGCAGCTGCTATAGCTCAACTCGGACCTACACCAGTTTGATCTCTGGCACAAGTCTGCATTGAGCCAGGAAAGTGGACAAGCCCAGGAAGGGGGTCAGGATTCAGTGTGTGTCGCCGCCGCTGCCAATCACACCCACCTTCAGGGCCTCACCCACCCTCCTCCCCACACCATCACTGCCCCATTCTGCCCACCCCTTCCCTATTCTGCCCACCACCGCCTTTCCCCTGCCCCGTTCCACCTTCTGCACAGGCTTACCTGCTCTGGCGGGTCTCCATCGATCTGCCAGTGCGGGAAGGCTCTGGCCTTCCTGCCAGTGCTCCGGCAGCACACGCTGCCGGAGCGCACTTTATGGCTGCTTTGCAGCAGCCAACACAGGCAGAACACACTTTCCACCAGCAGGGCAGCCCATTAGGATTGGGCTACTAGTTAGGTTTGCAAGCCACAGCTTCAGTCCTCTATGTACCTGCTCCGCAGTACCTACTCAGCATTGGTGTCAATGGGACATTGTTGACCAAGGGTATGGAGTTTAGTCCTCTGATGCTGAAGTCCATAGTCATCCACATATTTTAAGCTTACAATATTCATGAGCACATTTTTTTTTTTATTTTTACAGCACCTGACTTGAAAGTATCTTTTTCGGATTAGTTAAGAATTATTTTTGTGGGGTAGATTTTGTAGCTATAAGCAAGTAGTCTCTCTTTTTTACATAGATTATAAAGATGTATCTGCTCTGATTAATTTTTAATGGCACATTTAACTAGATTTGTGCTCTCATTGCAGTTCTTGAGCCTGAGCAGCATCTTTTGGTTTCTTTATAGGATTGTGGAAAAAGGATATTACAGTGAAAGAGATGCTGCTGATGCTGTGAAACAAATCCTGGAAGCAGTTGCTGTAAGTATTTGCTCATCTTACAGACTCAGCTTAGAATAATATTTCACTTATTTGGAATTATTTAGGGCAGGGGTGGCCAACCTTCCACCTTTAGGGCTCCTGTGTTCTTAAGAGTTGTGTAGAAGACAGAATCTTGGCAGCTGCAAGTGCTGATGGTGCTGCTAAAGCAGCTGCACCTGCTGAAATGCCCTCACCTATAAAACCATTTAAAGGGCCAGCATTCATGTTGAAAGGTTGGCCACCACTGATTTAGGGCTAGGCAATCAATACACACACAGGTGTGAAAGTAGCTGGCTTTCAGTTTCTGGTATTGGTTTTCTGTTTACCCATTTAAGATGTCACTGCTTTAAAGACAAAAATGACCTTGTGGCAACATCATTCTTTCACACAACTTATCTGAATGATTGTTGTCACAGTTCAGTTTCTGAAATTGGTTTATTTTCATTCTTGCCCATTTATGTAAAGAATGAGGGAGGAGATTTTGTCAGTGTCACTTTAATCTGATTCTAGTCTGCTAAAGCAGATTAGTACAGTTTGTTCAAAAAAAATTAGGACCAAATCCCACATGATCTTCAAAGTGTCATTAGCCCTGGCAGACTAACAATGGGGTTTACCTCTGAGTAGACATGCATAGAATTGCACTGCTAGTTTTTCTTTATGTAATACAAGCTGGATCAGGCCCCCTCTCATAGATTGAGTACACCATGTGTGGGGTGGTATTATTATTATTAAAATTATTAATATTAATATTATAAATATGTATATATTGCTTTTCATTTTTAAAAAGTGCACAAAGCAGTTTACATAGCAAGATAAATATAAAATGATACTTAACTGTACTCCTCATCTCACCATGATCCTAATCCATGGGAGACCTGAGATATTTGCTATTTACCCTGGGAAAAAGGTCCCATTGGTACTAATGGGTGTTTTGTTTTCAGAGTAAATAGCAGGCAGATCAGCCTCCTGTCGAGTGGAACCAAACCACAGGGGCCCTGAATTGGCTGCTATTGATGAAAGAAAATGCTTCTGTATAATCCTATGTTCCATATATGTTCCTATATTGACCCTATATGAGTCAAATTAATCAAATATGCAAGAAAAGTATAGGACACGTATAGATTTCTTCCATGGCCTTAACTTCATCTTGCAACAATGATATTGGGAAATTTAAATAAGTGTCCATGGAAGAGCTGCTGTCCTTTCAGTTAATCCAACAGTTCCCCAACTGTGTACTTTCAGTTAATCCATGAGTGCTTTCAGAGTACTTTCAGTTAATCCAGCGGTTCCCCAACTGTGTGCTGGGGCACCCTGGGGCACCGTGGCGAACTCATAGGGGCGCCACAGGATTTTTCCAGAAGTTCCGGCTACGTGCAGGACCTACAGCAGTGGTTCCCAAACTAGGAGGTGCGGCTCCCGGGGGAGCCATGGAAACCAGCTTGGGGAGGTTTAAGGATTAAGGAACTATATTTTTATCACCATATTGCTTTAAACTGCAAGGATATTACCCCTGCTTCCTTTTGCCTTTCATGTTTATTTCAGTCAATGAACAGTGTGTGTCTGAGCATCTGTCATTTTATCCTAAGATTTCATTTACAGATAAATGAGTGAATCTCAAACCAAAAATAGAACATAAATTTGGAAGGACACGAAATTAAGAGGCAGTTGTAGTAGGACATGAAAACAAATTGTCTCAGAATGTCACATTGTATGAGAGAATGTGGTGAGACCATTAGGCTAGCACTAGAATCTATTAGGCTCCAATTAACTAAAAAGATGTGAAGCATTCTACCTCATTTTAATTCCATTGCCTTGATTATATGGTTGTTTATATTACAAATGTCAGGTCATGAAATCCTGGAATATTCTTTTCTGTTCTGTAGAAACTGAATAACATAACTGATTGATCTTCAGTTGCTCTTTCAATGAGGTTCATTAGAATCCAGTTTATGATATACAGTACTATTTATAATATGACTCTTACAGTGCAATCCTGTGTAACTCTTGCACCAGTGTAACAGTAGATCCACCGGTGTAAGTGCACTTATGCCAGTGTAACTTGCCGTATGCCGATGGGCGCAAAACGTAAACCAGAGTAACTCTTCTCGGACACCGCACATGCGCAGTTCAGACTCAGGACAGACACCAGCGCAACTCTGCCGGTGCAGGGAGCATTCTGGAGGCATTCGGACAGCCCCGGAATGCCCCCTGCGCTGGCGGAGTTGCGCTGGCATCCGTCCTGCATCCAAACTGTGCGTGCACGGCGTCCAAGAGGAGTTACGCTGGTTTACGTTTTGCGCCCATCGGCATACGGCAAGTTACACTGGCATATGTGCACTTACACGGGTGGATCTATTGTTACACCGGTGCACGTTACACAGGATTGAGCTGTTACGGAATTTACTGAACTTTATATATATAGTATATATAAAGTTGGTTACTGACTTTCTTCCATTCACATGTTTGTATCAATGTAAAGAAATGTTAATACATTTTTAATTTTATAAAGACAAATAATGGCATGCGCAGTTATGAATTGTGGGTGAGCATGAATTTATTAGTTTGTTAGGAAGAACAATGTTATATTCTGACTGCTTCCTCATTTGTGGGGAGTTAACAGTTATGACAACCACCACAGCTTTTTCCAGTAATTTCCTTAACATTGCTAAGGTTTTGTTTTAATCCTTAGATCACAAAACATCACAAGATAATGGGAAACTGCAGTATAAATAAGATAAATAAATGTTTAGGAAAAAAAGAGCATTGAATTGGTTCAAAGGACATTGCCAGATGGACAACTGGGTCTGCTTCCAGTTTGGACTGTTGCACTGGCATCGCTGGAGGTGGGGCGGAAAGCTAAGTTCTGCAGCTTTCTGCCCCACCGTTACTCTCTGGTACGAGGTGCCCCGCCCTCTCGTCTTAGGAGCCCATCAGCGGAGAGAAAGCAATGCGCAGGAGAGTCCGTGCGCATTGCTTTCTCTCCGCTGATGGGCTCCTATGACGAGGGGGTGGAGCGCCTCGTACCGGAGAGTAACGGTGGGGCGGAAAGCTGCAGAACTTAGCTTTCCGCCCCACCTCCAGCGACGCCAGTGGACTGTTGCACATGGCCACTGGCTGTCACAAGAGCCGCATGATTAACAGCACAATCCTGTGTAACTCTTCTGGAGAGAAAGAGACACAAGGCAGCATGAGACACTATAAGCATGCTCAAACTGAGATTAACTGAGTGGGCAAATCTTTGACACAGCCGATACAGATGCATCACTTCTCATTGCCTACAGCCCAATCCTATGTAACTCTTGCACCGGTGTAACAGTAGATCCACTGGTATAAGTGCACTTATGCCAGTGTAACTTGCTGTACATCGACAGACGCAGGATGGAGACTGGCGTAACACCCCTTGGACGCCGCGCATGCGCAGCGCGGACGCAAGACGGACACCAGCGCAACTCTGCCAGCACAGGGGGCGTCCAAACACCCCCGGAAAGCCCCCTGCGTTGGCGGAGTTGCAGCGGTGTATGTCCCACATTCGAACTGCACATGCACGGTGTCCAAGGGGGGTTATGCCGGTCTCCGTCCTGCGTCTGTCGACGTATGGCAAGTTACACTGGCATAAGTGCACTTACACTGGTGGATCTACTGTTACACCGGTGCAAGAGTTACACAGGATTGGGCTGTAAGCAATGAGAAGTGATGCATCTGTATCGGCTGTGTCAAAGATTTGCCCGCTCAGTTAATCTCAGTTTGAGCATGCTTATAGTGTCTCATGCTGCCTTGTATCTCTTTCTCTCCAGAAGTATTTTCTTTCCTCATATGCTTCCACCTCTCTGTAGCTCAGCTTCTTCCTGGAGTATCTGACTCCAAGCGCAACATCTAGGTTACAGAATAGCCAAGAGCCTCCTTGGCAGATAATTCTGCAGTAGGTTTTACTAGATATACTGCACAGCTGTCTAGGAATGGGGTAGCTCATTTGCTCTGTCACCCTGCCAACCCTGGGGATGGGTCAAAATTGGCCCTGTAATTAATGTTGAATTGTATTGAAAGATTGCATGGAGCAGAACTTTGTCATGGGAAGCTTCTTCTGCTTGTGGAAGGAGTTTCAGATGGCAGAGCTGCCCTTCATGCAACTTAAAGCTATAAACCATGATAATTCTCAGTTCTAGAGCAAAAGAAGTTCCTGTCACAGTGCCACATCTTGAGCAATGTACCGTTATGTGGAATAAAACAAATCTTGTGGTCTTAGGAGAAGCATGCTTTGGACATGTTTGTTGTTCTAACCAAGCATTGCTTTTCCAAGGTTTTAGCTCTCAGCTGTTATTTTGTATTATTTAGAAAACATGTAATAAAATGTTACAGAACATGTTCCTTGCAAATAATCCTCCCAAATCTACGTACCTTGCAGGCAAGGTATGTACGGTATGTTCATAGAAAGAGGCTTATTTTCTACTGTTTGTTTCTATTTAGATCCTAAGGGCGCAATCCTGACTAAGGATCCGGTGGGTGGCCCAGGGCCATCAGCCAGATCCGATGCACCAGCTGCCCAGCGCACACTGGGCCGGATGTCTACTTGGGGAAGGGGACGCTCGTTCCCTTCCCCGAGTGTAAACCCGGGCCAGCCCTATCGGCCTCCTCGGATTTCCGCCAGCTAAATAGCTGGCGGAAGTAGAGGAGGCTGTGTAACAGCATAGCCGGCCTGGCGGGGACGGGGATATGGCCGCCATCCCCTGCCCCCTCCGAGGCTGGCTAGTCCAATGCCCCCCCCTCCCTCACCTGGCCAGACTGCCCACGCAGCCGGCGACGGAGCACTTACCTTCTGCCGCCGTCCGCGTGGAGATCTGGCGCCAGAGTGAGGGAGGTCGGCTTTGCACCAGCTTTCCTTACTCCCGAGTCATCGCAAACGTGCTTTATGGCACATTTACGACGGCTTCCGGCGTCAGAACGCTTGTTCCGTTGCCAGCCGGATTTTCAGGATTGCGCTGTAAAACTGATAAATGAAGAAAAATATAAAGAGAGAAAACACATTTATCAACTTAGTGCACCAAACTAGGACTCTTAGAACTCTGTCTTCTACCAGGCAGTGGCTTTAAATTCATGTGAAAAATTGGGCAATTATTCAGTGTCCATTCAGAAATTGAACTTTTGACAGTACTTATTTCATGAAATATGGAGTATTCTGATCATTAATTTATTGTGTGAAATAATTTTGATTTGTTTTGCCTTACATAGAAGTCAAAGCAGTTATATAGCAAAGTCGGGATGAAAATAGTAGTCTGGATGATTAAGAATATGCAATGTTTATGTTAAATTTGAAGAAATCATAACTGATGGTATGATCGGTATAACAAGCTGATGGTATCATGTATCATATGCATTTAAATGCAGAAATCATGGCTGGATTTTGGATTTATATATATATATATATATAAAATGAATGAAAACTGAATTGTGCTTTGTGATAACTGCAGACTAGAGCATGGGTCATAATATCTCAGTGATTAGAGCACATGTTTTGCATGTATATTGCCTCAGTTCAGTCCCTGGTATCTCCAAATCATCCAAACACTTGAAGAGCTGCTCAGTGACAGCTCATATATATACACGTATAAAATTAGAGCTGAAGCAAATGTTCTACATATTTGAATGAAATATTTAAGTGAATTTTCCAGTTTTGCCAAATTTGAGTAAGAAATTCAAATCCACATTTTAATATGAAATTTTACCTCAACATTTGAATTCAGATACTTAGACATTGCTATTTCTTGAGAAAAATCACTTGCTATTCTTGCTATTTCTGAAAATCACTGTGAAATGGAATGATATATTGGCTGTCAATATTATGCAATATGAAATATTGTTGCATGTCAGCTATGAAATATTATCAAATATCAATTGTCAGAGATCAAATATTGAAAACGGGTATCTCTGGGTGTCAAATACTGTACAGTTATAGGCACTTATTCAAGCAAACAGAGTATCTGGAAAATATTTAATAACAAAAAAAGATAACCCTGAGGAGTGTTGGCGGTATGTGGATTTTTTTCAACTCTGTTTTACATGGATTTGCCTGAATCCTGCTGTGTCCTGGCCTAGTAACTTATTAAGCACTGAGACCAAAAAGGGAGGGCAGCGCCGAAAATGAACAGAGCTAAACAAAAGAGAAGAAAACCTCAGACTGTTGTCTGAAGGTGAATTTATTGTTTCAAATACACTGACATACACAAAATGGTTTCCTCAGGATAAATATAAACATTAAAAAAAATTTGGAGTAAAAATCAATGTGAGAACACACAACATATCGGGCAGTGTATGTGTGCCCATAAATTCTCTTCTGTGCTCATCCAGCCGGCTCCTAGTAATGCATGCAGAGTCAGTACCGTCATACATATTTTATGTACCTCTTCTTACGCATTCAACAGTGAGAGACTGGGAATGCCATTTAACCAGCTCAGACCATCCCAAGGCAGGGAGAAATGAGAAAATGGAACAGGACACCATTTGCCTGCCTCAGGAGGCCTTTGCAGATTTTCCTCCTGTGAGTGACTGACCTTTCTGTGTCAGGCCTGAACTGGCTGGCTGTCATTGTGGTACCAGCATTTGGCGGTCTGAAGAGGCATCAATGCAGCAACATCCTGCTGTTGTGATGGTTTGATTGAGGAGGTTCATTGTGTCCCACAACACTTCCTTCTGCAGCAGGGGACCTTCTATGTCTTCATGCTGGTTTTAATCACCTTTATGAGTTTAACTCATTTTATGCCTCGGTCTTTCTGATTTTGTTCATGTACTTTTGTACTCTTTTGAAGCACAATTCTCTGTATGTTTTTGTGGACATAGGTTCCACTGAATGCAATAGAACTTACTCCCAAGTCAGTGTACATTGGATTGTAGCCAGTAACTATGCTGTATATAGTTTCAATTTTCAGAATATCAGAAAGTTCCTTTTTCATTCAGCTAACCCAGCGTATTCTTTGTGTGTTTAAAAGTTCTAGA
Source organism: Plestiodon gilberti rubricaudatus (assembly GCA_026170595.1). Taxonomy (NCBI): domain Eukaryota; kingdom Metazoa; phylum Chordata; class Lepidosauria; order Squamata; family Scincidae; genus Plestiodon; species Plestiodon gilberti. Next base: position 49,726,088 of record JANXHW010000002.1, read on the forward strand.
GAATTTAAGAATTATTTTTCTTTTCTTTTTTCCCATCCATGGGACTTAAGTTGGAACTTTCAGTTACAAAAATGTTTGGAAAATGGTGCAGATGAATTAATTGGAAAGTTAGTTTCGCATAGAAACCGAGGACCAGTGGAAGTTCCTCCAAAGGGGCAAATGGGGCTTTGGCCCCTCTATGAAAACAGAAAAGAAAATGAAAAAAAACTACATTTGCAACCCAATCCAAACTTGTGATGTCATCATAAATGCCTACACGGTAGTATGTGCAACCCACCGCCAGGGTCTATTTTGAAGCTGACACCGCAAATGGTCGCAGTGTCAGCATCCCACTGCCACAGCCACTCAGGTATGCCAGTGGTGGGGGCAGGTGGTGGGAAGAACGGGGGCTTCTGGACAGGGAGGAGGGAGCACAGGAGGTGGATCTGGGGAGGGAGGGGGTGGATTCTGGCAGCAGCAATTTGTGCCGGGAACCTGTCCCTGTCCCTTCTCCCCTTTCTCCCCCTTACTGTCCTCAGTCTGTCCTGCCGAATTCAGTGCACGCTCTGGTGGTGGGGCTGCATCTGTGTGTGTGGGGGGGTTAAGGTAGGATTGGGTTGTTAATTACATTAAATTAATCAATTAAATATTTCTGTGTGACCTAGGCTAAGTCACTGACTAATTAATCCTGATTTGCTTCTGGTTGTCCAATCCCACTACTTCTCTCTCGTGTCTGAGTCTCTAGTTTCAAGCTGGCTTTTCATTCAGGCCTCTCTGAGTAGGCTTACCAGATTTCTTCCCGGGACAGAGTGTAGCCCTTTACAAAAAGGAATGTGGGCAGGTGTAGCTTGTTAAACCTTAGAACATGGGGCTTGCTTCTGAGTAGACATGCCTAGGATTGTGCTCTAAGGCAGGGGTTATCAACCTTTGGAGGCCCGGGTACCCCCAATCACGATCCAATTTTCTGAAGTACCCCCTGCTATTTAACTGCTAATTAATTGGATTAATCAATCAATTAATTAGGTAATTAATCGTTAAATAAAAAGTACTAAAACAATTTTAAATGTGAAAAAATGTCTTATTTAACTCGTGTGTGTTTGTGTGTGTGTGTGTGTGTGTGAGAGAGAGAGAGAGAGAGAGAGAGAGAGAGAGAGAGAGAGATATGCAAGGATCTCTTTTTTCTCCAAGTCACACTTCCCAAAATCAGCTCCTCCCTCCCCTACCCCACCAAAGTACATTCTCCAAAGTACAAAAATAAGCCCAAAACCAAACTCAGAGAGACAGAAGGGCTCCGAAAATAATCACTATTTAAAATCCATGTTAATTAGCTGTTGATGGGGCAGATAAGGGGCAGGGCTTGGCGTACCCCCAGCAAGAGGTCCGCGTACCCCTAGGGGTACCCATACCACAGGTTGAGAACCTCTGCTCTAAGGTTTAACAAGCTACACCTGCCCACATTCCTTCTCGTAAAGGGCTACAGTCTGTCTCAGGAAGAAATATGGTAAGCCTATCTCTGAGGCTATCAGGGCCTGCAGGCTAGAGACTCGCATGACAGGACTACAGTCAGTTCTCAGTATCTGCGGAAGTTACGTTCCTGGAAATTCCAGTGGATACCTGAACCTGCGGATACCAAAGCATTGTTCCTACGGGAAAATGGGGTTAGGTGGGAAATCAAATTGGCACCTCTTTTTGTCATGATGACCCCCTGCTCTTCAGAATACCTTCAGAATGGCAGTGGATAGCTTCCAAATGACCGCAGATAGCTTCAGAATGGCCATGAATAGCTTCCAAAAGCTTCAAAATATCCACCGGCACTGCAGGTAGCGAATGGCCACTGCAGACAGCTTCCAAATGGCCCTGAATAGCTTCAGAATGGCTACAGATAGCTGAGAACAGGCCGTAAATGGCACGAGGTAAGTTGCACTCTTGTTCCCCATGGATAAGCAAATCCGTGGGAACGGACTGCATGGGTAGTGAGGATTGACTGTACAATACTTCTCAGAGCAGGGAGGGCCAATTTATTTGTTCCAATTGTTTCGACCCTTCTCAGTAGCAATTGGCTAAACATTTTGATAATTCCTTCTTCTCAAGGAATTATCAACACTTTCAGCCAATTGCTGCTGAGGCTACTAGCAGTTGTGAGGTAATTTTCAGCCAATTACATACTGTATTTTACGCTCCATAGGACGCATCGGTCCATAGGACGCATGCATCCTATGGAGCATAAAATACAGAAAAAAAGTTTTTTACTTACCTGGGCTTGGGGGCGCTTCGGGGAGGCCTGTGGGGGCTTCGGGGAGGCCTGCGCGAGCCTCTGCAGGCCTCCCCGGTGTTCACTTCGGGAAAAAAACAGCGATTTTCGGCCATTTCCGGAAATGGCCGAAAATCGCTGTTTTCGGCCGAGGTGAACATCGGGGAGGCCTGCAGAGGCTCGCGCAGGCTTCCCCGAAGCCCCCACAGGCCTCCCCGAAGCGCCCCCCCAGGCCCAGGCTTCGCACCATAGGACGTACGCTTTTTTCCCCCTATGTTTTTTTTTTGGGGGGGAAGTGCGTCTTATAGTGCGAAAAATATGGTAAATCCAGCGAGCCTATCATTGGGAAACATAATAACAAAGTGCCTTGAGAAGGGCCAGCCCTACCCAAGATACCTCTTGGATATAATTTCCTTGCAGTTGGTTGACTCTATATAGGAACCAGTTGCCATATTAGGAAGAAAAAGCACAATTCTAAAGAGCAGATTTTCCCCCTCCCTTTGCAACAGGCCTGGTTCCTAGTCTGACAGGCACAGTTGGTGTAGAAGGGTAGGCCTGGCCTAGTAGGCTTTTATGTTCAAATTTCTCCTCAGTGTCCCCTCCCACCAAAGAATTACATTCAATTATGTTCCAAAATTATGTTCAAATTTGAGTCCCTTCCATAGACATCTTTCATTTAAAGAATGAGATCTTGTTTTTAGGATGAGAAAAATTCTGATATATTTTTTTAAGAAGCAGCTGGTGCTCCCTCAAAATATTTTGATTTGCCCCTTCCATTTGTACCCACTTTTCAGCTGGTTTCCTAAGCAGCCAAGAATAGTTACATAATCAAACTGAAGTGTTAAAACCACAATAAAAATTATATTTAAAATTCATCAGTTAAAACAATCTAGAGCCACAGACAAAACAGATCAGTTGGTAACAGAACCAAATAGGAACAACTCCTTCACATATTCTTAGGCTTTCATGGCCGGCATGGCTATTTTTACAATTAAAATTGTCCAGGTTTTGTGACCACAGTCCATTATATGATTGAATCCCTGACGTTTCACCCATAACTGTGATGGGCATTCTCAAAACAAGACACTCTACCGTCCTTCTGTAGTCCTTTTGTTAACTTTTGGAACAGTTGGACCAGAGAGTAAACGTGTTTCTTCCAAATATCCAAAATGTAACAGACCACATTGCCTTGGTATTGGAGAAGGTCAATTTGAGACCTGTCTATAAACCAACACAAACATTGCAACAGATTTTGTGTTCAGCAAAAGACCTCAGACACCCTCTTGACACTGTGGGGGTGGCAGACCTACTTAGCAATGAAGACTGGTTGTCCCCCCCACCCACCCGTCTGCACAGGACTATAACAAGAACACTATCTCTATACCTTTGAACATTTGGTGTCACACTTATAGACAGTATTCTTGAGTAGGAGTCAAGACTTCCTATTCCAACCGTAGATATGCAAGTTTGAACCTCAAGACCTGTTGACTCTACCACCCAGCTTTAGATGGCATCGTGCCAGCTCCACTGCGGTCTGCCTTAGATATGAGCCAGCATCAAATCGATTCAAATGAACATCCTTTGTAACTCTGCAAATGTTTTTGCTTCCCCAGGAAGTCTTTCATCTGTGACAGCAAAATATTGCAGTTCTGAAATCTTCAAAGTTTAATACACTTGATTTAGTAAAATCTATACCCCCAAAAAAGAGCTTTGTATTTTCAAAATGAGTTATTCAACTTTGATATAATGTTTTATTAATAACTATATGTTTTAAATTACTGTTTCTTTTCCCCCTCTTTTTAGTACTTTTTGTATTTTGGAGATATTGTATATAGACTAATTTAAAACTTGTCATACACATAAGAAGCAGGAAATCAGTGGCAAGTCTGTTTTAGAGAGAAAAAAATGGATGCCTTTGCTTTGCAGGTTCTTATGTGTTTTAGAACACCGCCACATGCATTTTAAACCACTAGGTTTGCACATAGGTCTGCAAAAATAAAAACTGAACGGGGTGGAGGAAGTTGTGACAATATCTTTGTTGGTATTTTGTTTCTTCGAGTTCAAGGATAACAGAACTCTAACAGGGATTTCATTTTATTTCACATGGTTTTTTAATTCAAAATGGTATATACTTACTTAAAATGTATGGGTGAATTTATTTCATGACAGCGCACACATAATCACAATCTAGAGCAGGGGTTCTCAACCAGCGGTACTAGTACCACCAATGGTACTTTGACTGTTGGTACTTGGACCACTGGACCACCGGAACCCCGCTCCGACACAGTGCTTTCAGTGGTGCATTTTCGCTCCCAAGAAGGTCCTGCCTTTGACCAGGCCTCTCAGGAACTCTGAGAAGGGCAATCCCACCTGACCAGAGTATCCTACCTGCGTTTTCTGACCTCTGAAAACCCAGAAGTAACTGGTGATGATGCTATCGCCAGTCACTTCCGGTGGTACACAGCAGGAGAGCGGTACTGGCGCCGGAGGTGGTACTTGGCCGGCAAGAGGTTGAGAACCCCTGATCTAGAGCACCATGTAGCCAAATTTAAGCTACAGCCCAACTGAGATTAAGATTGACAGCCCAATCTGACTTAACTTTCTGCCCAACGATCCAGCGAGGCTGGTGCAGGCAACGCTGCATCCTGAGCAGAAAGTGGGAACTGGGAGGTCACCTTGGGGGAAGAGAACATTTGTTCCCTTACCCTGGGTAAAGCCCCAGCCCCCATAATGGGTCTCCTCAGATCAGCTGGTTTGCTGGCGCAAATCCGGGAACCCTGTGTAAGGAAAAATGGCCCAGGAAGGGGGATAGGATGCGGCATGTGCCACTGCTGCTGATCCTACCCCTCTCCTGGACCCAATCCGCAAGAACCCGCCCACCAAACAAGCCATCTCTTTGGTTCTGACTGAACTTCTAATGAGCCTCTGTAGACCCATCCATATAAAATTAGGTGCAAGGGTCGTTTCTAAATTGATCCAGACATCTTTCTGTGAACTAATTGAAGCTCCTGCTCTCACTAACTCTAAGGTAGCAATCCTGTGCAGGTTTACTTTAAAGAAAAAGACATTGAACAAAGTGGAACTTATACTAAGTAAACATGTTTAGGATCAGGCTACATAGGAGCTAGAATGTCAGATGACTACATCTTTTCTGAATGGAGGGGGAAGGAGAACATCATCAGCCTTTGAAACACCTACACAATGAGCATTGGAAGCGTTAAACATTCCAAAAATTGATAAAGGTGTCATCTTTCCTTTAGTGCATATCCAAATTTTAAAAAAAATCAATACTACAGTTCCTCTCTTAAACTATTTAAGATGAGTGACTTACAAGGCTCATAAAATGTTGGAATGGTATTTTGTTAAAGCTATTAATGAGACTTAGGTTTTGCAGATCCATAAAGATGTTTAGATCAATGATTGCCTGCTTCTGCATTGGGAACAAGATGGAGAGAGGGAGAGAGAGAGAGAGAGAGAGAGAGAGAGAGAGAGAGAGAGAGAGATTGTTTCTGTCCTATTATCTCTGGTCAAACCATGCAGCAGGTTTTACTGTGTTTCATTAATCTGTGAAATCTGATTGACCAGAAACAATTGTGGAACACCCCCCCCCCTTTTAAAGAAATGAGTACAAACACGATGGTAATTGTGGATCTGATATACAATATTCATTTCTTTGAAAAACTATTGTCTGTCTTCAGCCTAAAATGCTAATATTGAGCCAACATACGAAGCATTCATTGTTTAGAAGTCAGATACTAACCTACAGTAAAAGGAAAAGCCTTTTGGACACTCAGTCCTGTGAGATTAGCCTTCAGGACCATTTCCCTATGATCACTTTAAATTCCAAGCAAAGCTCATCCTCTGACCTCCTTCTGTGCATGAACAGATTGACAAATGAGACACTGCAACTGCACAGCAGTTCGTGTAAAACAGCAGTAACACTAACTTTACATGTACAGGTCTGGATAGTTTGTCATGAAAAAGTGACATGCAGGAAGCGCATGGGTCCAGATCATGAACATAGAGGGGTGAAATGTATAAACAGAGATGAAGGAAAAAGCTGGCTTGTGCAATAACATTCTAACTGAACAGGAGAGAAGAGATTTTAAAAAAGGTAAAGGTGACCCCTGACAATTAAGTCCAGTTGTGTCCAACTCTAGGGTGTGGTGCTCATCCCCATTTCAAAGCCGAAGAGCCAGCGTTGTCCGAAGACGCCTCCGTGGTCATGTGACCGGCATGACTCTCTTTGCCGCAAATTTTAATTTGCTCTCTTAATTTGCTGCATATTTTTCTTTTGCTTCCATTCATATTCAGCTCAATTTGTTTTGAAATCAGTGTCTATTTTAAACATGAAATTGTTAGGAATTTTATTTGCACTTTGCAAGCTGTCATGCTGTGTTGTTGGATTCTGGGCTGCTGTGCCGTGCAGCAGTCTAAGCGTGCGTGCGTGTGTGTCTGATACTACAGGGTAATTAGATTTGTGGCTGCTGTTTTCAAAATCACAGTCATGGGAGGTTCAGTTTTGAAGAGCTAGTCTGGCTAGTCTAATGGCTGTATTTACAACCAGAGGTATATTCTCCACACATACAAGGTGAACACTTCATGGTGACTTTATTAGTGGACTCTTTTCTCACAATTAGCAGTTCACAGCCTGCTGCTTTTCAAACATTCTTGCAAGGTTCTTCTTTCAAAATATGCATCTCTAAATGAAAATCTCATTTTAACCTTAGCCTGCTTGGTGACCAAAGACAAAGCGCTAATAATGATAATACTTATCATTTGTATATGATATATAAAGGTAAAGGTGACCCCTGACAATTAAGTCCAGTCGTGTCCGACTCTAGGGTGTGGTGCTCATCCCCATTTCAAAGCCGAAGAGCCAGCGTTGTCCGAAGACGCCTCCATGGTCATGTGGCCGGCATGACTCTCCCCGCCGCAGCGCGTAGCATGCGGCTGGAACACGGAGCACTGTTTACCTTCCCGCAAGCGGTACCTATTTATCTACTCACATTGACATGCTTTGGAACTGCTAGGTTGGCAGGAGCTGGCCAAGCAACGAGAGCTTACCCCATCACGGATTCGAACTGCCAACCTTTCGATCGACAGCTCATGGTTCAGCGGTTTAACCCACTGCGCCACCCAATATGATATATACAAGTCCTAACAACCACCTTGTAAGGTAAGTAAATATCCTCATAATATTGCAGCAGGGGAGCAGTTCCTGAGAGGGAGCAGCTTGCCTAAGAACACCATTCATGACTGAGCCAAAATTGGAACCAGCAGGGCCGGACTCGATCTCACAGCCCAATCCTAACCAACTTTCCAGTGCCGATGCAGCTGCAGCTCAGCCTCGAGGTAAAGGCCGCTTCAGATCGCACGAATCTCAGCTCGTCCCGGAGCTTAGCTGAGGCGTGCTGGGGTGTCTGGTTACCACAGCGGAAGCGAGCGTTCTCCCGATTGCCGGCACACTCGAACATCCTCCTGGGCCATGTTTGAGGGGGCGCGTGCGGCCGCGCTACTGGAGTGATTGGCGGCTCCAGTAGCGCAAATCACAGCTGCGCTTTCTTCAGAAGGCGGGACAAAAGGAGGGACTATTTGCAGGGAGACACTCCTACAGACAGGCAGGTCGGTGGCCAGCCTCTCGCGCTCGCTCGTCTTCGTTCGCCTCCGCAAGCGGTCTGAAATGGCTTTTAGGGAAGAAACGTTCCCTTACCTTGAGGAGACCTCCTTCATGACTTCCCCCTGCACCGCAGGATGCCACACATGCCCCATTGCATAGGCCAGTGGTGGCCAACCTTCCACCATTAGGACCTCTGCATTCTGAACCTGCTGAAATGCCCTCACCTATACAACCATGAAAGGCCCAGGAGCATTCAGGTTGAAAGGGTGGCCACCCCTGGCATAGATACTGGAAAATTCATTAGGATTAGGCTGTCAGTCTCTTAAACCCTACATTACACCAGATTGCTAGTTCCGCCTTTAGGTAGCATGCAGTGTAATTCATTGTGTTTAATTTGATAATGCAGTCCTAATTCGTGTTTCAGATATGTGTTTCAGAACAGAACTGTAATTCAAAACTATGGTTTGATGAATAAAATCCCATCTGGAAATCAAGTACCTAAGGAAATATTAGTGTGAAGGCAGACAGATATATTCTAAGTGTGGTAGAAGTGGTTTGAGCACACATTCACTGCCTGAAAAACCTCAGAATGCAGCAAATGTGTGTTAAAGTGTTTTGGCCACATTTTCGAATGCATGTCTCTCTTCATCTTATGTTGAATTCCATTTGATTCATTTATTCGCTACAAATTGCTTGGCAAGCTGCATAACAACACTGACCCATCTTAATTAAAGTAGGATCTTTTTTGTAGCTTATTTTCTCCTCCTGTTAATAGAAATCTTTAAACTTATGAGACATTTACAAAAAAAGTAGAATTATAGCATGTCTGAGATTCATATTTACAGTATCAAAAGTAGCAATACAAGGATTTCTTATTGTAGAACCATATACGTCTGACTTGTCTTATTTATTGGAGTGGTACAGTGATAAGATGTTTTTAAAAAAACCTATGAAACAGAAAAACAGCAGCAAGTTAAGGGAAAAAATATATACGTACTTATTCTTAAGGGACTTTGTTTTTCCCTGGAAGTACCATCACACAGCAGCAAAATCTCAAGAGGAGAGGTGATTTAAACAACTTGTGTTCATGTGAACGAAATCAAAGAAAATATCCCTGTCCAAAATAGAAGCAACACTATAAAAAGCCTTCAGTGGATTTATGAAAACAATCCTTTGGAGCAGAAAAGGTGAAGTCAGCGATGCCCATGAAGTAACAAATGTTGATTTCCTTTTGGCACATTCAGCATGTTTCATGAAAGAAATTCATTTGCCCAAAGGAAACGACTGGCACTTTGAACTGATGCATCTTGATACCAGAAGTTAGAGATTATAGATATAGATGAGAGAGAAACGGTGGGAGCCCTTGATTTTAGAGAAGGAGAAGTGACAAGGTCAAGAGTGCTGCATTTCTGATCAAAATGACAGCAAAAAAGAGAAGGAATCAAAAGAAGCAACACAGGAAGAAAATGAGGGCAGAGCTAGCTGAGATAATGTCAAACGAAGAAGCATACAAATAAAAGAAATTTTGTGAACAAAGAACTGGGCAAAGCCTTGGGAGAAAGACTAGAGATTAGGATTAAAGGTTAAAAAGAGCTGCTAAGAAGAATGGAACTAGTTCAGAAATAAGCATGGGGTGAGAGACCATGGAGCTTGCTAGTGTGCTCCCACTGCCTTGTCAACAAAGGAAAAAGCTCCACATTTATTGCCATGCTTTGCAGAAACACTGGTTTCTGAAATACCGGTAGGTCTTAGAGGCTATTAGATGAGATCTTTACTGAGGCAGCTTTCAGGTTCATGCAGCTAATTGTTTGGCCTGAGACAGAATGGTCAGAGAAAGAGAGATGATAGGCCAAGATGGATATACAGTTTGTTTGTTTGTTTGTTTGTTTGTTTGTTTGTTTGTTTGTTTGTTTGTTTTTCACATTTTTATACCACTCTTCCTCCAAGGAGCTCAGGGTGGTGTACATAGTTCCTCCCCTCCTTTTGTTCTCACAACAACCCTGTCAGGTAGGTGAGGCTGAGAGATAGTGACTGGCCCAAGGTCACCCAGGAAGCTTCATGGCAGAGCAGGGATTTGAACCTGGATCTTCCAGGTCTGAGTCCAACTTCCAAACCACTACACCATCCTACACCATTCCAGATGAGAAGTGTTATCTTTTCAATATTGTAGACAAAAAAATGATGGAATTTTGAGAAGAAATTGAATGAGCAGATTAGGAGCAGTTGTCAATGCTAGAAAAATATGAGTACTAAAAATATAAATTATTGCAAAGTTCATAGTATCTTGCAGTTCGGAAACTGCAATTAGTGCAGAATGCGGCGGCCCCTGTGGTCACTGGAGGTAGGCGGTTCGACTCTGTCGGGCCACTCCTCTGATGGCTGCTCTGGCTGCTGATTCGTTTCCGGACAGGGACGTCGCCAGGGTGGGGGCGGGGGGCCCTGGCGCAGGGCGCTGGCCCCCGGGGGGGGCACAGGCCTCCATGACTTTCGTTTTAGGTCCATTTTTTTCATTTTTTCTGGGGGCCCCCGCTGCTTCCCAGGGCCCCCCCAGGGCGTGTGCCCCCCCAGGGCGTGTGTGTGCTTTTGGGGCACTTATTTTGTCTTGGAGGGGCTCAGGGAGCATTTTTCCAGGGCATTTTTCCAGGGAGGCATCCATTTTGAATGGGCGGGACTCTCACTGGTCTCACCAACGAGATGACAGAGAGTCCTAGAGAGTCCTGCCCATTCAAAATGGATGCCTCCTGGATGGAAACATGCATGCTGTCAAGCCTATGGTGCCCCCTCTGGATGGAAATGAGAATTGCACGTTATCTGCAGTGAAGGTGATTTGTTTGCATAGAAGCAACCATAACATGTCTGTCCCAGAAAGGTGTCTGTCCCAGGCAAAACATGCAGGGTGGTGGTGGGGAAAGGACTTTGTTGCAGGGGGGGAGGACTTTGTTTCAGGGTGGGGAGGGGGGAAAAGGACATTGTTGCAGGGTGTTGCACCCCAAAAAACCTTTTGCGGCCGCACCGTGGGAGCGTAAAGGGTTGCGGCCGTGCACTTTATGGGGGGCGTCAAGGGTTTGACCCCCAGTGAAAAATGGCCTGGCTACTCTCCTGTTTCCGGGCCCAATTCAAAGTGCTGGTTTTGACCTTTAAAGCCCTATACGGCTTGGGGCCAGGATATTTGAGAGACTGCCTACTTCTATATAGTCCGGCCCGTCTCCTTAGGTCATCAGAGAAGGCCCTCTTGCGGATACCGTTGCCCAGGGAGGTGCGACGGGCGGCGGCCAGAAATAGGGCCTTCTCAGTAGTGGCACCAACTTTATGGAATTCCCTCCCTTTTGACTTACGAACTGCTCCCTCCTTGGACACTTTCCGGTGAGGCCTAAAAACCTTCTTGTTCAAAGAAGCCTTCTGAGCCCTTGCCTTTTTAACATCCTGCTGGTACAGGTGGGGTGCTGCTGTTTTTATGTACTTGTTTTAATTGTAATCTTTTTAAACTGATTTTTAGATACTGTTTTTATTAATTTTCGTTAATTGTTTTTACTGTTTTAAAATGTAACTATTTTTTTGTATTATACTGCACTGTATTTTCTTTTCGCTGTAAGCCGCCTTGGGTCCCTTTGGGTTTTGGGGAGAAAGGCGGGGTAAAAATACTGTAAATAAATAAATAAATAAATAAATAGTACTTTGTAGGTGTTGGAATGAAGTGTTCTAAACCTAGTGGCTGGCAAAATTATCCAAACGTTTGGGACGCTATCATAAACATTTATTACAATTGAATTAGGCATTTTATATATAAATATTTGTGTTCTACTAAATATCTTGATCTTCATATCATCTGGCACATTGACAGGTCCAGTGGAAAACCAAGTTTAAAAAATTCAGCATTTTCCTGTGTTTAGTATTCCAAGCTCACGTCTTAACTACTTAGAATTCTAACCTTGTAGCATTTAGACATCCAAAAAAAGGACTTTAATAAGGCTGTCGAATTTGCTAACACTTGGTGTGATGTGAATTGTTCTCCTGCATTCAGAAACATTCAGAAATCACCTAGCATTCACTAACAGAAAACACATAATTTTATTCAAGTGTCATTTTAGATTTTTTTTTCATAGAAGCAGGTTACATATGTAATAGAGAGACTGTGCCTGTAGCTTCTGCTTTCTGACCTCTTTTTCATAATAGAAGATAAGCAGTGTTTAATTTACATCCTGATTCTAAACATATTACTTGGATGTGACTTCCGTTGGAATTGATGCAACTCAATTCCAAGAAATGTATCCGGATTGGAGTGCAAATCTGGAAAATAAATTAATTTACCAGCTGAAGTGTTTGAACATTCTGATCTTTCCCTTATGTGGTGTGGACACAATTTTTTAAAGTTCATATATGAACACAAGGGAAAGATCAGAATCTACTATGTATATATTAGTACTCTAGAGCAGCGATTCTCAAACTGGTGTGTTGTAACCCAACAGGAGAACCAGATGCTGTCCCCTGCCACCTTAAGGGACGGGGACAGCATGGTGGTGGCAATCCCGGGGATTGCCGCCAGCGGGAATTTTTTAAGTACTTTTTCACTTACTGGGGGTCCTGGAGCCCTCTGGATGGTGCAGGGAGACCTGCGGCACCCTCTGTGGGCCTCCCTGAGCTTTAGATCGCCACTCTGCTGCGATTATGACCACTTCCATTTTTCAGACGAAAAGTAACTGTTTTGTGTTTGACTCTGGTTAACTAGACCTTGAGGTTCTAGTAGAAAACAACATCAAGCCTGAAGTTTGCCCACCCCAGTCCTAAGAGGCAGTTAATACAACTTAGTGCCTATCTAAGAATTTGTTTAGCAGGAATTTTATTTCATCCATGGAAAATACAGTACGTTATTATATTTATTATATTACAGACAAGCTGAGTTGGTATCATGGGATTTTCATGGTCTAGATGCAATGTTCTAGACATTTCTTCTCTATAGTGAAATTTTAGTTCACCAATGTATTATAGAAACATTGGTTCTTGAAATTTCATCTGTCACATAAAATGGCGGTACCTAAAATATGCTCCAACATGCTACAGAATTTGCATTATACTGCAGAGGATCCCAGCAGAACAAATTGGGGAAAAAAACAAAGGATAAATGCGTGCAATTCCAGTGTCAAGTAAGGGGCCCTGGGACAAAGCTCTGCATTGGGTCCTCCTGAGGGCACAAAGGGCTCTACCACTGCCACTCATGCTGAGAGATATGGGGCTGGCTTAGCCAGATGGGCCCTCTGGTTGTAGACCTTCAGTCAGTACCCAACCTGGACAACCTCTACTAACACTACCCCTGCATGTGTGCAATATTGGGGTCTTGAGTTTGGTTGCAAAGAGTGGAAGGAGAAAATGACTTCCTGCTATTCCATGAACTTTTGTGAAAGTGCTAATGGAAAGACGTCTTGTAGAGCCACAGTATACTGGGGATTATGTTACCGTACAAAATCCAGGTGAATAAGGAACGTATATAGGCTGTAGTATATAAACTGTAAAGGGCCCTAAAAAGATTTTGAAAAGACTTGTACCAGTCTTGCATAATTTGCAAACAGAGGAACTCCTATGGATTTGGGAGTTGCTTTTCTCATGCAGCACATGGAATGTGCTTCTTTCCTCTTAAACATGGACAAGTTGCATTCAGAGACCCCAAGATAATAAGTCCTTTTCTCAGAGACTGGGATGATCTATTTCCAATGCATGGAACTGTAATCAAGGTACTATTAATACACAGTACTGTATTATGAAGGAAGATATTGGAAGGTTACAAATATAACTTCAAAAATTGCATTTATTCCTTCTAGTATCTACATGCCAATGGAATTGTTCACCGTGATTTGAAACCAGAAAATCTATTATATGCAACACCAGCTCCAGATGCACCTTTAAAAATAGGTAAGCAACATTTTTCTGTTGCAGCTTTGGTTTGCATGTTGCAGCTTCCCCATTCGTTTCAATGCTAAGGAATGTACATTCGTTCTTTTCAATCATTCTCATTATGCACAAAGCATTCCCCCAGCACCGAATAAGGCAAACTGTACTTCCTGGACCTCAGTGTGCACTACAGAATTCTTTGGATTACAATAATCCCTATCCCTGTACAGTTATCCCTAACACATTGTACGGCAGTATATGACACATTTTCTCTTTTCTCAGCTCTGCACTGTGTTCTGTTTTAGAAATAATCAGCAGATGAAGTTATGCTATATTGAGTCAACAATAGAGCATATTGCTTTCAATTATATGTGAAAATGCATATTCATTACCGAAACAACTTTAAATCTATTGATACGACAGAGCTGTGGGTACTGTACAGGTTCTGTCTGTTCTCTTCTTCCTTTCATATTCTTCTCTGTCATGTCTGCCTTTTTCTTTTCCCCCATTCATAAACCTGTTGTATTCAAACGTACTCACATTATGTGCCAGCATATGCTCTCATGCCCTGAAGCATGCTTAATATGACCTTCCCCCTTCCTTTAATATATATATACACACACACACACACACACACACACACACACACACACACACACACACACAGGTGGGCCCCCATATCCACTGGTTCGCTATCCACTGTTTCAGTTATCCACGGATCGTGGGGACCCCCCAGGCTTTTACTTTTTTCCCAGTAAGCTTCGTTTCTTCCTTAAAGAAACAGGAGAAGCAGCCTCTGGCTGCTTATTGCAGGCAAGTAGAATGAGACTAAGTCCTAGAGAGGCTCTGCAAGGTTAACAGAAACCTTGCAGAGCCTCTCTAGGACTTAGTCTCGTTCTATTTGCCTGCAATGGAGGCTGCTTCTCTGTTTGTTTTAAGGAATATTATATATATATATATATATATATATATATATATATATATATATATATATATATATATATATATATATATATATATATATATATATAATATGATCTTCCTCTGTTTAGAAATGTTGAGTAACATTAGATTCTAGATTCCTAGCAGCCTAATCCTATCCATGCCATCTGCCATCATAATGCATGAACCACCATCACCCAAGCTGCTCCAACGGCGGGCAGCTTGCTGCCGAGTGCAGGAGCTGGTAAGGCCCACACTGGCAGCAGCGTGCAACAGACTGGCCGCCAGAGTAGGTAAGCTGCAGGGGCAGATGAGGGCTGGGCCAGGTGCAGGTCAGGGTGGATCTTGGCAGCAGTGGTGTCTGCAAGATCCAGAGCCCCTGTCCCGGACCCGACATGCCCCCTTGGACCTAACTGGTTTATGTGAGCAAAATAGCTGGCGTAGATCTGACTAGGCCAGTGTTTTCCCAAACTTTTTCTTGACCATTGGCGACCATTGGCCGTAGCTCCCCTTTACATTATGTTGATGCCCAGAAATGATGGGCGCCCGCCCGGCACATGGGGCAGAGCCTGCGTCACGTCAAGTCGACGCGCCCCTCCCCCGCCCGATTTGCGCCCCCCCGCCCGTTTTGAGCTCATTTTGGAGCCAAACGGGCTCCAGGGAGGGTGGGAGGGCCTATACAACGCTGCGCTTCGCTACGGTAAGTGCTCCACACGTGCCCCCCGCCCGAGCGCCTGGAGCTCCTGCTCCACGCACTCCACCCAAGTTCCGCCGCTGTTGATGCCTACCAATTGGCATTCCACTATTTTCTGAGAGGATTCCGTGGCTCTCCTGTCTGGTTTCCGTGGCTCCCCTGGGAGCCACACCTCCCAGTTTGGGAACCACTGGACTAGGCCCATGGGGGACCAAGGAGTGGCAGAGGAGGTAAGTAACATTTTTCTTTACTTACCTCTCTCAGCTGACCTGGTCCCCAGCTGGCTCACGGGATGCAGCAGAGACTGCATCATTGTCTTTGCATCGTGCAGGCTGGCCAAGGATAGGATTGGGTTGTAGGTAATATCTATTCTTCTACTTGGCAGAGGCGAATCTAGGGCAGAGCAAGCGGAGCACCTGCTCCGGGCGCCATCGGCCGAAGGGCGCCCCGCCCACGAGTCGGACTCGAGTCCGAGTCGGACTCAGAGACTCAAGTCCGAGTCCGAGTCCAACTCGGAGACTCGAGTCTCCGCCCCCTCAATCGGGAGAGCTGGCTCGGGGACGTCTTCCCCGGCCGGCTGCCCAGGGCCTTCTAAGGAAGGCCCGCACAAGAACGGTATTTATACCGTTCTTTTTGCGCATGCTCAGACTGTTACTGAGGGGAAAAGGCTGCCCTTTTCCCTCAGTAACAGTCTGAGCATGCGCAAAAAGAACGGTATAAATACCGTTCTCACGCGGGCCTTCCTTAGAAGGCCCCGGGCAGCCGGCCGGGGAAGACATCCCCGAGCCGGCTCTCCCGATCGAGGGGGGGTGCCGGGTTGCCCCTCCGGAGTGTGCCGCCCCTCCCCTCCGGAGCGCGCCGCAGCCTGTCGGGCGCCATTGCTCCGGGCGCCAACAGAGGCAGCGACGCCTCTGTACCTTGGAATGGCAACGTTATGCTGGAGTTAAGAACATACTTTTGTAAGCATTCATTAGAAAGATTCAGCTCTGTATCTTAATTTTGGTTACAGTAGTACTAGTTTGGTATGATGTTTTCCAAAGAATAAAATAAAATATTTTATTCATTTGATTCTGAAGCCTGTCACAAGAAAAACTTAATAAAATAATAACCCCTTCTGATTTGTGTATAACAGCTGATTTTGGACTTTCCAAGATTGTTGCAGATCAAGTGACCATGAAAACAGTCTGTGGAACTCCAGGTTACTGTGGTATGTTACTTCCTTATGTAAAATATACTAGGCATCTGTCTACTTGTATTTAGTTTAAGAATTTACAGTTTCTGGTTTTGGTATTCTTCTATATTGATGTCGGGGATCCACCACCCCCGGCGCCCCCAACTCACCTCCGCTGTACCCCTCCAGGGCCTCGTCGCCAGCGGTGCCATCACTCCATGTTGCCCCCACTACATGAGTTCCACTCTGGTCCCATGAGGGACCAGAGTGGAAGCCACACAATTGAGAAATATACAGTTAGATCTACAATAGCAAAAATAAATACAATTCACATGAAAAGACATTGTGACTCTGATTCCAGTGCTGAGATATTCAAGTACAACAGTGTGTGCCAGAACTTCCCCCTCCCCTTACAATGTATTGTAGTGTAGGCCATCTGTTTGGGAAGGGGGAGATTGCCTATTTGGGAGGGAGACTATACTCACTTAATGGAGGGAAAGAGATTGCCTGGAAGCAATGCCCTCTTCCTTCATGTAGGTGATTGGTGCTATCAGTTGTGACAACACCAATGATCTGATTGGTGGTTTGCAGCACACTCTGTGGTAAGAGTATGAATGTGCTCTTCCAGGTGATATACTGTATACGTCCCGTCCCCCATACAACACCCTTTAGAGTGCATAGATCAGATCCAGAATGCTTCCACATGCATAAGCCTATGTGTATGGATGTTTCTTACTAGACTGGGGTGTCAATTCATATGCTGAAATAAATAAGTTTAAATAAAAAAATATCCATGCAATTTGTCATCATCCCCAGCACCTCCTTATTATTTATTTATTTATTTTATTTTTCACATTTTTATACCACCCTTCCTCCAAGGAGCTCAGGGTGGTGCACATTGTGAGGTAGGTGAGGCTGAGAGATAGTGACTGGCCTAAGGTCACCCAGGAAGCTTCATGGCTGAGCAGGGATTTGAACCTGGATCTTCCAGGTCTGAGTCCAACTCCCAAACCACGACACCATCCTGGCTCAAGTTCTGTTTCAGCCTTTCAAAGCCAAGACTTCTGGGACTGTAGCCAAAGTAAGTTAGTCATCATGACTAGATCCCATTGAAATTAGTGGGTCTTACATTAGTCCAAACTAACTTGTCTCATTGTCAGCCCAATCCCATGTAACTCTTGCATCGGTGTAACAGTAGATCCACCGGTGTACGTGCACATTTGCCAGTGTAACTTGCCGTATGCTGACAGACACAGGACGGACACCGGTATAACCCCCTTCGGACGCCACGCATGCCCAGTTCGGACACGGGATGGATGCCGCTGCAACTCCACCAGCGCAGGGGGCATTCTGGGGGCATTCGTACAACCCTGGAATGCCCCCTGCGCTGGCAGAGTTGTGCTAGCATCCATACTGCGTCCGTACTGCGCATGCACGGAATCTGAGAGGGGTACGCCGGTGTCCATCCTGCGTCGGGGTCCAGTGGGGGTGCACTGGGAATAGCAAGAGGCGCAAAGGGGGAAGCAGAATTTGATGCTGCTTTGGATGCTTGCTTGACTTGAGCTGAGCCTGGATACAATCCCTTGAGAAAAAGCCTTTCACAGATTCCTCTTTCGTGACCCCAGACTTCTATATGTAACAGAGATACACAATACAGCTATTTTTTAGGCCACTGAAGTCAACTTATACTGACCAAAGGTTATCCATTACTGACTTCAGTAAGATATTTAGGTCTGCAAAAGAAACCACTTACCTAACATTCTGGATTGTGTCTGAACAAGAATTGAACTCCTTCATGGATCATTGCCTTGTCGTGGCGAAGGGGCTTGCGTAACTCAATGAAGCCATGAGCTATGCCGTGCAGGGACACCCAAGACGGACAGGTCGTAGCAGAGAGTTCTGACTAAAAGTGATCCACTGGAGAAGGAAATGGCAACCCACTCCAGTAACCTTGCCAAGAAAATCCCATGAACAGTACCAAAAGGCTAAAAGATATGAGCCGGAAGATGAGCCCCTCAGGTCGGAAGGTGTCCAATATGCTACTGAGGAAGAACGGAGGACTATTCCAAGTAGACCCAGAAAGAGTGAAGCGGCTGGGCCAAAGCCAATAGGACGTCCAGCTGTGGATGTGTCTGAGGTTGAAAGGAAAATCCAATGCTGCAAGGAGCAATACTGCTTAGGAACATGGAATGTGAGGTCTATGAATCAAGGCAAGCTGGATGTGGTCAAAAATGAGATGATAAGATTGAACATTGACATCTTGGGAATCAGCGAACTAAAATGGACGGGCATGGGCGAATTTAAGTCAGGTGACCATCATATCTACTACTGTGGGCATGAATCCCTTAGAAGAAATGGAGTAGCTCTCATAGTCAATAAAAGAGTGGGAAAGGCAGTACTGGGGTGCAACCTCAAAAACGACAGAATTATTTCAGTTCGAATCCAAGGCAAACCATTCAACATTACAGTAATCCAAGTGTATGCCCCAACCACTGATGCCGAAGAAGATGAAGTTGACCGGTTCTATGAAGACCTACAACACCTTCTAGAACTAGCACCCAAAAAAGATGTCCTTTACATCATAGGAGACTGGAATGCTAAAGTAGGGAATCAAGAAATAAACGGAACAACAGGCAAGTTTGGCCTTGGAGTGCAAAATGAAGCAGGGCAAAGGCTAACGGAGTTCTGTCAAGAGAACACGCTGGTCATAGCAAACACTCTTTTTCAACAACACAAGAGGCGACTCTACACATGGACATCACCAGATGGTCAATACCGAAACCAGATAGATTATGTGCTTTGCAGCCAAAGATGGAGAAGCTCTATACAATCAGTAAAAACAAGACCTGGAGCTGACTGTGGCTCAGATCATGAGCTTCTTATTGCAAAATTCAGACTTAAACTGAAGAATGTAGGGAACACTACTAGACCAGTCAGATATGACCTAAACCATATCCCTTATGAGTATACAGTGGAGGTGAAGAATAGATTTAGGGCATTAGACCTGGTAGACAGAGTGCCTGAAGAACTATGGACGGAAGTTCGTAACATTGTACAGGAGGCAGCAACTAAAACCATCCCAAAGAAAAAGAAATGCAAGAAAGCAAAGTGGCTGTCAGATGAGGCTTTACAAATAGCTGTGGAAAGAAGGAATGCAAAAAGCAAAGGTGAAAGGGAAAGATATAAACAACTGAATGCAGAGTTCCAGAGAATAGCAAGGAGAGATAAGAAGGCCTTCTTAAATGAACAATGCAAGGAAATCGAGGAAAACAACAGAATGGGGAGGACTAGAGATCTCTTCAAGAAAATTGGAGATATCAAGGGAACGTTTTGTGCAAAGATGGGCATGATAAAGGACAAAAAAGGCAAGGACCTAACAGAAGCAGAAGAGATTAAGAAGAGATGGCAAGAATACACAGAAGAACTATACAAGAAAGATCTGAATGTTCCTGATGACCACGCTGGTGTGGTCACTGACCCAGAGCCGGACATCCTAGAGAGTGAAGTCAAGTGGGCCTTAGGTAGCATTACTAACAACAAAGCTAGTGGAGATGATAATATCCCAGCTGAGCTACTTAAAATCCTAAATGATGATGCTGTGAAAGTGCTGCACTCAATATGCCAACAAATTTGGAAAACTCAGCAGTGGCCAAAGGATTGGAAAAGGTCAGTTTACGTTCCAATTCCAAAGAAGGGCAGTGCCAAAGAGTGCTCAAACTACCGCACAATTGCACTCATTTCACATGCTAGCAAGGTTATGCTCAAAATCCTACAAGCTAGGCTTCAGCAGTACGTGGACCGAGAACTACCGGATGTACAAGCTGGGTTTCGAAGAGGCAGAGGAACTAGAGATCAAATTGCCAACATGCGGTGGATCATGGAGAAAGCACGAGAGTTCCAAAAAAACACCTACTTCTGCTTCATTGACTACACAAAAGCCTTTGATTGTGTGGATCACAACAAACTGTGGCAAATTCTTAAAGAGATGGGGGTACCAGACCACCTTACCTGTCTCCTGAGAAACCTGTATACGGGTCAAGAAGCAACAGTTCGAACTGGCCATGGAACAACTGATTGGTTCAAAATTGGGAAGGGAGTACGGCAAGGCTGTATATTGTCACCCTGCTTATTTAACTTATATGCAGAGTACATTATGAGAAATGCAGGGCTGAATGAATCACAAGCCGGAATCAAGATTGCCGGGAGAAATATCAACAACCTCAGATATGCAGACGATACCACCCTAATGGCAGAAAGTGAAGAAGAACTAAAGAGCCTCTTGATGAGAGTGAAAGAGGAGAGTGCAAAAGTTGGCTTGAAACTCAACATTAATAAAACTAAGATCATGGCATCGGGTCCCATCAATTCCTGGCAAATAGAAGGGGCAGAAATGGAAGCAGTAACAGATTTTACTTTTCTGGGCTCCAAGATCACTGCAGACGGAGACAGCAGCCATGAAATTAAAAGACGCTTACTCCTTGGAAGGAAAGCTATGGTAAACTTAGACAGCATAATAAAAAGCAGAGATATCACCATGCCAACAAAAGTTCGTATAGTCAGGGCGATGGTGTTCCCAGTAGCAATGTATGGTTGCGAGAGTTGGACCATAAGGAAGGCTGAGCGCCGAAGAATAGATGCTTTTGAACTGTGGTGCTGGAGAAGACTCCTGAGAGTCCCTTGGACTGCTAGGAGATCAAATCAGTCAATTCTAAATGAAATCAAGCCTGACTGTTCCCTGGAAGGAGAGGTACTAAGGCTGAAACTCAAATATTTTGGCCACCTAATGCGAAGAGAGGACTCTCTGGAGAAGACTCTGATGCTGGGAAAAATTGAAGGCAAAAGGAGAAGGGGAAGGCCAAGGATGAGATGGTTAGACAGCATCACCGATGCAACAAACATGAAAATGAGCGAACTCAGGAAGATAGTGGAGGACAGGAAGGCCTGGCGGGATATGGTTCATGGGATCACGAAGGGTCGGACACGACTTAACGACTGAACAACAACAAAGAATTGAAATGTAAACTCAGTAACTTTCAGGTATCAGAGCAGTCTCCATACAACATGTACGGTAGCTTCATTTTTTTTTTTCAAGCACATCAAAATAATCTGTAGTTTCACTTCAGAAAAGTATGTTTGACAAGCATATTTGTAAGTGGTATTGGATATTTTCCTCCGTCTAATGCATTTTTATATCTGACAAACAATATTTTTTAATGTAACATTAAATATTTAAAATCTTGAGCAGGTGCTCACATAGTATTAAATGGCATTTTTGATAGAAAGAAAGAAATTTGTGTTTTAACACACCACCATCTTCAGGCGCTTAATAACAGAGGCAGTTCAGACTTGAATGAGAGAAAAGGCACAGAATTTGAAAATTAAACAGAGCCACAAAAATAATGTCTCGTGTCCAGACAAAAACATGACTCCAAACTGGAAAGTGAGATGTGAGACAATCACATGCACTGAAAAACTGTGGTATTCATTGGTCATGAATAATTAAGCTCTTGAAATCGTTATGCATTGCCTTAGGGTGACAAAATAGGCAACCACAAAATGATGATAATAGATTATAATTTTTGTCTGCATAATGAATAAGAGACAAAAGCCTGACATTTCAGATAATGCACTCGCTGATCAAGATACACAGATAATACAAACTGTCTTTTTTATACCTGAAAGGCCATTCAAAATCACAAAATCACAGACAGAAATAGTGTTGCCGTCCGCCACCCCTCCTGTTTCTCCAGCTTTTTTCTTAGGCAGATGAGTTACAAGGGTTAGTCATAGGGCATTTTGGAGGTGCCACTGGGCCACTCCAACAGCACAAGATTCTCCCACATTTTTCAAGACTTAGCAGTTGCATGACATCACCAGGCTCCTCCTTGTCACACCTCAGAAATCTCAGAGTATTTTATATATCCCCTGGCAACCCTAGGGAAGTGGCTGAAGGGAAGAAAGTGAGAAGGGGAAGAAGAGTCAGCATAAAGGCAGGGATCTAGGATGGAAACTGGTGGAGAGCCAAGGGAAGGGAAGCCAGGGCAAGGATATTTAAACCGCAGTGCTTTCTCTTCTGATGCAGCTGATACAACGGGGTTGTTTCAACCCCCCCCCCCCCCCGCATGTGCTCTTGCCACCTGGGGTGGTCCCCCAACCCCCCCCCCCCCGCATGTGCTCTTGCCACCTGGGGTGGTCCCCCAACCCCCCCCCCCGCATGTGCTCTTGCCACCTGGGGTGGTCCCCCCACCCCAGGCATTCCGACGCTTCTGCCACTCCCGTTCCCGGGCTCAGTGGCCCTTTCCCTGCTGCCCTGGATGTACATCGACTCGAGAGCCAATGTACATCTGAGGAGGCCCATTGGGGCTGGGCAGCCCTACACCCCGGGGGAAGGAGGCGAATGTCCCCTTCTCCCGAGGATTCCCAAGGTTGCGCCACAGCAACCTGGGAAGGGCTCAGGATCCTGCAGCCGGCCCTATGGACCAGCCACGTATCCTTACGCAGGATTGGGCTGCTAATTATCAATTTGAGTTCATAATAATTTCAACTTTAAACTACTATGTGTGCGTTCTCCCAATATCCCTTTTCTGCAACTAACTCTTCTAGAACTTGTGAGAGCATATATATATATATATATATATATATATATATATATATATATATATATATATATATATATACTATACTTAAGCAACGTGCCCTATTTTGCAGCTCCTTCAAACAACTCCTTTGTTTTTATTTCCCTCAAGTACAGTAGATAGAAATTTTGCCTGAATATGGATTTGCAGAATTATGTTTTAACTTCCCTCTGCCTTCATCTAGACTTCATTCCTATTGCTTTCTACATTAAACATTTTTGTAATCTGCAGCACCAGAAATTCTGCGCGGATGTGCCTATGGACCAGAAGTGGACATGTGGTCCTTGGGAATAATCACCTACATCCTGTGAGTTTAGATGGAGTTACTCCATGGAACAAAATGTGATTTTTCAACAGTTCATTTTCTATTCACCAGTTTTCATGCAATTTTTGAACTGTGCCAATAAGAATGGAAAAGTGCGACAATTTGTTTCAGCATATTTGTATCTCTAATGGTTTGAAGATGCAAGTTCCACTGATGATTCAGATCATCATTTAAAAATATGTATTGCCCTAAATTGTAAATTGCACTGCTTCTTTTTATAGTTATATTATATTCATCATTTGTAGCCAGTGCTTAGTAGGCACTGATGCTTCCTTGGAGATAACTGTTCTAGACTTGAGGTTCATGAGTGAGTTGAGATGGCAATTTGGTCTCCTGTATCCAAATCCAGCATTCCTACCTATTATCCTGTTGTGGTATTATTGCTGTCCTTTAGCAATAATGATGCTGGGATTAATATGCAATCTAGATGTCCTAATGGAATATTCTGGAAAAATAGTTCACATCTCTATATGGTATTTTTTTTCTTTGCCTTCCTGCAAAATTATAGTGTAGGACAGTGTTTCTCAAAGTCTTACAGGGGAGTTTACTCCACTGTAAGTCTTTGTGGGGGTGGGGCGATGTTAAAAGCAGCGCTCTAGGATTGTGCCCGCCCCCGACCCCAAAATGCTTTTTAAAAATACCTGGTTGCCTTGTCAGCTCCCCAAAGGTTCCGGGGGGGGGGGGCTGATGCTGCCTCTGCAGGCCTCCCCAAGGCTCTAAACAGCAGCGATTGTGTTGAAAAGCCCACTTCCAGTTTTCGACCTCCGGGTCTGGGATCCGCAGTGAGTCGAAATCCGCGGATAGGAAAGGGTCCGCTGTACTTGTATCAAAGTCCCATTGAAAACAAAGGTTCTTAACCATGCATAGCAGGATTGTATCTGTCATGTTTGGTCTCTATGTCTCAACTAAGTCTGTCAGCAGTAAGTCCTATACAATGTATCCATCTCACAGACTCCAACAGCTCAGTTTTAACTTTTAACCTGAGGTTCTGTTTACAAAGTTCCCCCTGAATACGTTTTCTTCCCAGTCTTCAGGAAAAATATATCTGCACATGCTTAGGGATACTGAGATGCATTCTTCCCTATGCTTTGTATATTCTTCCAGAGCACAAGTAAAGCAGATCCTTTTTGTTGTCCTCCTATTTTCCAGCACCAATATGTCATTCAATTCAGGATAATAAACCCTGGAAGGTGAAGGCAGAAGATCTCATGTTGTAGACTTCTCTATCCAAATGATCTTTGTTTAATGGACTTCTACTGTTATAAAATATGTCCTCCCCAAGATATAGGAGTGCTAAAATGCTGAAACAAGGGTGCCTACAAACCCATGAGCCTCAAAGCCACTGCACTCCTTAAACCGATGTATCGTCTGTTTCCATATAAACCAATAGATGGCACTCTTTATACCTACCGTATTCCCACTGTGCGAACCACAGAACACAACTGATGTTACTTTGCTTCCACCTACAGCTCAGCGTGAGATATTTTTCAAGTCTCACAATGTTCCACAATTTTTTAAATTTCAAAATCTGTAAAGAAAAATAAATAGATTTAGACTCTTTCTTGCCCATTGTGTACTCCTGTTTGGTCTACCAGGTCCCTAACAGTCCAGTGAGTCCAGAATAGCCTGTAAGACTACATGTGGACAGCTCCTGCATCAGGAATAAGGCTGGGCTAGAGTCATTTTTCCTGATGTGCTAATTTTCTAGATACTGGGGAAGTTTATGTTGGGGAAAGAACATATCACCACCACCACCCCTACATTCTGAATGGTACAGTATCAGGAGCTTTGAATACTAATAATATTAAGTAGCAGCAGTAGTAGTGAGTGACATCCAATGGTGTCTTGATGCACCTTAAAGACAAACACATTTATTTGGGCATAAACGTCTAACAGCTACATCATCGTTTATCACGTCTTTTTTTATTTCCCTTTAGACTCTGTGGTTTTGAACCATTCTATGATGAAAGAGGAGACCAGTACATGTTCAAGAGGATTCTGAACTGTGAATATGATTTTGTTTCCCCCTGGTGGGATGATGTGTCTCTAAATGCCAAGGATTTGGTAGGTTCATCCAGTATCACAGTTGATTTTAGAACATTCAGCCTTGCATCATAAGTGTGGCATCTCCTTTAATGTGTATTTATTGTGAAATTATAGAATGCATGCTGTAAATCTGTATAGCATTCAAAGACACCTTTCGCACATAGCAGGCACAGTTCAGACAATGGTCTTCCTGCACTGGAGTCATGAGCTTGACCCCCTCTCATCCAGCTTTTTTGAAGGGGAAGAATCACGTGAAATAGGTGTCTATCCTTGTATTGGGACATGAAGCACTCATGTCTTATATGACTTTATGTGTATGGTGGAGGGAAGTCAGGTACACCCACTCCTTCACCCTGCAAACTCTGCAACCACCCACCTAAGGTCCAAGCAGATGTGATGTGGGAGATTCATGATCAGATCTCTCCTCCAAAGCTTCTGTACAAAACTACAGTACTAATTTGATTAAGGAAGTGGCATTGGCAGTTGGCACCAATGATGGGGGATAGGATTGGGCAGTAAGTCAATAAGGTTGCAATCCTATACACACACTTACCTGGGAATCAGTCCTATTGAACTCAGTGGGGCTTACGCCTGTGTAGTCATGTGTCTGAGTAGATATGCATAGGATTGCACTGTAAAACCCAAATTGATATTGACTACACGGTATTGTTTCTGTGTACTTCATTGTCAGCGAAGGAGAGAACATTTGTTGGCATTGCCTGTGATCCATTTGTAGGCCAGCAGACCAGACTTAGATCACCACTAAAATAAATTGGGTCCAAGAGATACTGATCTGCTAAGTTCAGTGCTATGCACAGCTATAGTTCTTGATATGTTATTGGTACAATTCAGTTCCTGCATCAAAGTTATCAATCCCTGTGACTTATAAATAATGGACCAAATGAGATGATCCCATAATGATATATACAATTGTGCTTCAGTCTCATTGCATGATGCTTAGAAATTCAAATTGTTTTTTGCTGTATCTTATTCTGAACTTTTTGAAGATGGGGCACAATGTCTTATTTGTCATTTTGGTATCCTTAATATATTCCATGCAAAGAACAGTCTTTTGGATTTCAGTAGAATGTGAGTTGAGGATGATTACTATTTAGAATATATTTGGCTTTTTAACACAACTGCTTGCATAGTAAAAGAAGATGAAGATGGTCCCCTGTCCTACTACAGGGACACAGTAAACAAAAAACAACACAAAAGGCATTAAGCAATAGCTACTGGGAGGGACTGTATTCTGGGATTAATCGGACCAGTCAAGACCAGCCCAGACCATGAGGCCAACTGAAGCAGTCACGTCAGGCAGCAGATTGGAAGGAGATGGCTCCTATATTCCACCACCCTCTGTCCCTCCCCCATTGCCTCCACTAGGAGGAGCAGAGTATGGCACATCACCTGGTAAGGACAGGGGCAGCGTTTGGCACCAGCGTCAGGTTAGCCCTGGGTTCAGTTGCTTTCTCTGGGCTAATTTTGTGAGAGCCACTGCTTTCAACGATGCTTCATTGCCTAATTTGCCGGAGTTATTGCAGGCTTAGCTATTTAAGGTGGCTCAGATCACTCAGTTTTGACGATGAGGTTTGTTATGGTGACTCCTATCCTAAATAATTCTTGTTAATTCTCTTTCGTTAAAACAAACCAGAATTAATATTATAGTCTGATATTAATGTTCATCGGATGTTTGATGTTAAGTGACAATTCTGAAAATACCATTTTTGCCACCAGCCCACAAGCAAATTGCATCTACAGCTCCTGTGCCTATGCAATTCCTGCAGCTGGATGAGGAAGTTTGCATTCTGATTTTGGTTGCTGGCACTAATACATTTGTTTTGATTGGATGATGTGAGCAACCTTGTTGATCCCTTAAGTGGGACTGAAAGACACTATTTCTCAGCCTAATGTACTCAGCCTAATGTTCCTGTTTGAGTGGGAACTGGAACCTTGGGTCAACACTCTAATCACTATACCACACTTTCATAGCATCACATGTTTAGCACTGTGAGCTTTGACAAAGCCTATATTCTATAGAACAGGGGCTAGTTTTATCCCACCTTCCCTATCAAAATGGCGAGGGCAGAAAGTCAAATTTGGCTTCAGCTTCAACCATCTCCAACAGTAGATTACTGTAGTGCTGGCAGTGCCAACCATCCACTGAGCAACTAGATGAGGTATGAAGTACAGTATATATTGTCGTGGAGAGCTCACTGCTGCATGCATGAATTGGGGTTTGTAAGGATTTTGAGGAACAAACAAGCTCCTCTTACATTTCTATGTTCTTATTATGCAGGTGAAGAAGCTCATTGTCCTTGACCCCAAGAAACGCCTCACCACACTTCAAGCCTTGCAGCATCCCTGGGTCACAGGGAAGGCAGCCAATTTTGCTCATATGGATACAGCCCAAAAGAAACTTCAAGAATTCAATGCTCGGCGTAAACTTAAGGTACATTTCTAAAAAACCTGTTTTAAATAACATTTTTGTTAGTTTTAAAGTCTCCTGCAGCAGCTGTATTTTGCAGCTGTAAGTGAGCCTATAAATTTAATTGTTTTTGTCTAATTGTATTTCTCTGTTTTTGATTGTTGTATCATACCCTGCTTTGAGCTTCAGGAAAAACGGTCTATAAGTCTTTTAAATAAAAAAAAAACCCAAAAATAAAGTTCTTATCAATTGTTTTTAACCAAAATCAAATTAAATGTGAGTCTGGGTAGAGGTATTTCTGAATTTCTCTAGATTTGGGTTTGGAAAGGAATTTTGGGGATTCTAAATTCTCCAAAGGAGAGACAGACTCTCCAAACCTCAAAGGATCTCAGTCCTGCCTCAACAGTCCTCCCCACCAGCCTTCCACCTCCCCAACACACCCTCTACTTACCCAAGCGGCAGAGGGGAGCTCCTTTCTTCCTGTCCCCATTGCTCTGCCATAAGAATGGAAAGATTAAAGTGTGCTGCCCAAGAATATTTTCGTAGATTGTCACGACGTGACCAGAATGTCGAATTAAAAATTCACATGTTGCTGGGAAACTCCGTCGTATTAAACTCCGTTTGACTCCCTGGTCTTTTAAGTTGTCTCAATTGAGTTATGGGGGATTTCTGAAGATGCCACGAGTGTACATGTGCGAAACATCAAAATATGTTGCAACATCTGTGAAGTTTGTTTATTGAAATAAATTACTTTTAATACGATGGAGTTTCCCGGCAACATGCGAATTTTTAATTCGACAATGTGCTGCCCAAGGTTTTTTTTTCCCTCTATCCATACAAGAAGAAAGGTGAAGGAGGTGATGGGAGATGTCATCTTTGTGAGATGGAAGATGTCATCTTTCAGCAAAGCACTTGACAAAATCTCCTATGATGTTCTTGTGGATAAAATGGGAAAATATGGGCTACATGGTACTACTGTTAGCAAGGGCATGCCAAAGGGTGTGTGGGCTGCACTGGGCACCACTCTCGGGAGGGTGCCACCATGCCTGAGCCCCCGCTTGGAAATCTTCATCCCTCTCTGGGCGCAGCCGCCTCCTGCTCTCACTGAATAGCGTGTTTTCGCCAGGCTTTGGCGAGAGAGCAAGAGCGCCTGCACCCAGAGAAGACCGAAGATTGCCAAACAGGGGTGGTCTGGAGGCAGACTTTTGTATAAAAGCAATGCGAAAGTCTGGAAGGTTTGGGGTGTCGTGGTTATGTCACCCCTGAACTTCCAGACCACTGAGCTCTGCAGGTAAGCGCCGCACCAGGCGGCTCCCAACCCAGGCACGCTGCTGACTGTTAGGTGGGTTCAAAGCTGGTTGAATGACTGTTCACAGTGAGTGCTAATAGTAAGTGGCTTCATGTCCACCTGGAAAGGAGTATCAAGCAGGGTGCCACAGGGTTGTGTCTTGGATCCTGTGTTGTTCAACATTTTATAAATGACCTGGATGAGGAGGTAGAGGGGTTGCTTATTAAATTATCAGATTACACAAAGCGGGGTGCATAGAAACAAACTGGAAGACAGAATCAGGACTTAAAGCAATCTTGACAGTCTTGATCATTGGGTCCATACCAAAAAGTTCAATACAGTCAAATGTAAAATCGTGCATGCAAGTATACAACATAGAGGTATAAGTACAGGATGGGGGACATCTTGCTTGGAAGCAGCATATATAAAAACAAAAAGATCTAGGTGTTAGTGGACCACAAGTTGAATATGAGCCTTTCAGTGTGATGCAGCTGCAAAAAAACAGGGGGAAAAACTATTGCAATTCTGGGCCGCATTAACAGAGACATAGAGTCCAGATCACAAGATGTAAATCTAGTTAGGGTCCTAAGTAGAGGTAATTCACTAATTTTATGAGAATCCATCAGGCAGTAGCTAGTGGGGCAGTGGGGAGAGATGGCAATTATTGAAGAGTAAATGTCACAAAACCCTATATATTTGCAAGCTGTAAGGCCATTGTTATACAGCATGGATGTTTACTGTCTAGCAATCTAACCACTCCTCTCTCTGTGCGTACATCTGTGTGTTTTATCAGGCTGCAGTGAAAGCTGTTGTTGCATCAACTCGTCTTGGAAGCGCAAGCTGCCACAGCAGCCATGACAGCAATAAGCACAGCCAAAACCAGTCTCCAGATCCAGACCCAGAAAATGAGCAGGAGGAAAGAGTGGAGGAAGACGTGGAAGCAGCAGACCTCATTGAACCTCAGGCAGCAGACCCTCGGGAAGCAGCATCAGGAGGACAGCCTTAGGTCTCGGGGGTTCCTTACTTGGGCCAAGATCTGTCATTTCATGCACCAGCCAAGTTACCATTCAGCAAGAAAGAATTACAAGTAGGGCCACTTCAGTGGCTTTGCTTTGAGATGCAAAGTGCACTGACTGGTGACCTTAACTTCAATGCATGTGACTGCTTCTGAAAACAATAGTAAACAGTCTTGTATTGGCATGCCATGGATAAAGTGATATTTACAGTCATACCAAGAAGTGAAATGGAGAGGGGAGGGGGGGATTGTGTAAACGCTCCCTTTATGATCAATATATCTCACGAAAAATGTTTACAGGTAACATCTGAAATGAATGATGATTATGGCTTACAGAAGATAGGCATTTACTAGAGATCATGACATTTCTGCAATATGCTTCCTTTCAAACTCGTCATCACACAGTAGATGGATGGGCACTAAGAGCCACCAAGTGTTTTTAAGTGGCATACGAAACATTTTGCATTCATCAGTGATAATTTACAAACTGTTTACAATTAAGAGCTTAGCGATTTATATGCAAAAACATTCCACTGATTCCTGCAAAAGAGTGAGAGATTTGTTCACGTGGCTATGAAATTATATCTTTCCTGAAGTTGGCATTAAGAACGCCTTACCTCTTTTAGTAGCCATTGATATACAGTGTTTTGATGATAACCAAAATATACCTTGGAATTCTGTCATTTCAGTATCTAGTGTGATATTGACAAAACTGTCAGAGGTGCGCTTTCTAAGTAGTCTTGACTCTGAAATTTACAGGGATGGCAATTATCAGTCTGCTGCCGTTATAAATATAGAGCAGGAGGATATTCAAACGAATGGTAGTGGTAGCAAAGCACTCAAGACACTGCAGTGGGTACCACAAGAACTACTTGTGTTGCTGGACACATAGGAGGGAGATGGAACCAGTTTTCTACCTTTTACTGTTGACCTAGTCAGTACAGGCATGCCAATAAAGACCAATTTAATGGCAAACTCAGGCATCTGTGCAAAAAAGCAAAAGGGAGAGAGATAGAGAAGTTGCAATCTTTACTTGCCAGGTATAACCTACGTGAGTTGGGACATCATCAGAATTGAGATCTAGCAACAAACATTTGTGTGTAATTCATTTTAGATGTGTGTAATGAATTTCTTAACATATACAGGTGTCCCCCACTTAACGATGGGGATACGTTTTGGAAAACCCGTCATATAGTGAAACCGTCATTAAGCGAGTCCTCAATGTAACACAGTGGAGTTGTAATAGGAAATGAATGGCAAACACAGTGTACATTATGAGCGTAACACAAAGCACAACAAGATTTCTACCTGTCAATGGAGGTAGAAACACACACACAAACACAGGGAGTTAAAGATGACATTTTTTTTTTCATTTAAAATATAGTACTGTAGCTTTAATTCTTTGTTTATACTTTGGGAACCTCCGTCATATATGCGGACCGTCATTAAGTGATCTATCATTAAGTGGGGGGCACCTGTACAGTATATGATAAAGAAACTGGCAAGTGGCAATTAATGATCTTACAGTGCAATCCTATGCATATCTATTCAGAAGTAAGTTCCATTTATTTCATTGAGACTTACTCCCAGGTAAGTGTGTATAGGATTGGAGCCTTAGTCCACTCCTATGCCCCGTTGTGTTCAATGGGGCCTACTCCCAGGAACGTATGGATAGGATTGAAGCCTTTGTTGCTTCTCAGTCACCTACTGTGCAATTCTATGTATCTCTACTTAGAAGTAAATTCCATTGTACATTTGAATTCCATTGTATAGAAGTAATTACCATTGAAAAAAATTATTTTCTTCATTTTTCCAGTAGTATTTCCTACTCTTCCACTAGTATTTCCTAGCATGATTTTCTTAAGTGCAAGAAAAGAAAAAGGTAACCAAAAAATAGTTAACCACAGAAGCCAGGAGTATGCATTACTTTGTGTTTTCTATTGCAGGTAACAGACAACGTAATGGAATATTTATATGAGGCTTAGTAAATGAAAACTTCTTTGGTAATCATAGGACAAGATACTAAGCTGGTGTTTGCAGTTAACATGTCCTATGTGACCTTTTTTTTTTAAAGTATAGTGATATTTTGACACATTTTTTAAAAGCATGAATAATTAGAACTTACATTAAAAATATTTGTTTTGCACAAGGAGTCATTGTGCCTAAGCACAAGTAGTTATCATCTTTCAAGATGTTATTCTTGGAAGGGAAAATAGAGATGGATCTTGCAATTGTATTGGCAGTGCAGCCTCTTGTCTGTCAAAAAGAACAGTTCAGAGAGTTTTAGTTGAAAAACACAGCACTATCCAAAGCACTCCATGAATAAGGATGACTCATTTTCTTCAGTGAAGGGGAATGCTCTGGTCTTGCGGATACCCCACTGCATGTGGCATGTGTTCTATTACATATAGAAAGGAACGGTGTATGACATCTGTGCAGCGGCGTAGCTAGACTGGAGCGGAGGCAAGTAGTTCTGCAATACTCCGTTACACCGGAGTCAACGGCCCCTCCCCCTTGCTGTTGGAGCCATTCTGGCGGCAATGGCAACAGGCAGGACACTCCCCTGTCGCTGCCGGAATGGCTCCAACAGCAAAAGGGAGGGGCTGCTGACTCAGGTGTAACGGAGTCTTGCAGAACTACTTGCCTCCGCTCCAGTCTAGTTTCACCTCTGCATCTGTGTATGTGAAGGTCCACACACAGAACAGAATGACTCAATTACAGCCACTTGGTGCCATTTAGCTACACGTTGGGTTGAAATGAATTAAATGCTGGTGTCAAATCTGCCCACGGTGACTTGCATGGAGCACATGCTCCAGATATTCAACCTTGCCTGGGGGTTAGACTGGATTATTGCTGCCAGCAAGATAACTGTTTCTTTGGTTTAATACCCAGCCATTCTGGACACACAAGGTAACATGCAGTAGTTTACTAGCTTCTTGCAGGATTATGGTGCAATCTCTTTCCTTCAGAGATCCTTCAAGACAGCTAGCATTTTACTATATTCACAGCGCAATCCTATCCAGCTCCCCACCGGTGTAGTCAGAGAGGGAGGGCAGGGTGGGAGGCTTTGGAGGGGAGGGGGATTTAAATCCCCTTTGAAGGGGATTTGAATCCCCTTTCCGTTCCGGGGCCTCTCGTTCTGCCCTCCCCCGCTGGGTACACCAGTGGGGGAGCTGGATAGGACAGCGCTGATAGAATAGCACATTAGCAGGGCAGTTAAAATGCATTTCTGGAAGTCATTAATGCGATGAGTAACTGCAGTGACTCTCTAATCCTACATGCACCCCTTGTAGGACACACGTGTCCAAAATTCCTCACCCATGCCATGTTGCTTTGTATATTCTAATAATGAATATCAGGTAAAACCAAGGAAGTGTGTTATATCTGACTCGTGTGTGGATCACTGAAGTTCCACTTTTAAAAACCAGAATCATTCTGCCTAGTTCTATACATATTTATTCAGAAGTAACCCCACTGAATTCAGTGGGTTTTTTTTTCCCAGGTCAGTGTACACGCATGGGGCGACAGCCTTAAATTGTAGTTGCCTAGCAGATAATAGTGCCAATTCATGTGATGGTACAAAAACAACTTATCATGGTACAAAAGCCAGAGTTGAACATTTAGTTTGAGTGCATGTTAGTAAAGTTCATTAGACGAGGATACTTTTATTCTTCGGACAGATAAGATTAATTAGGGTTTATTACTGTAAGGACTTTTAACTGCTCTTTCCCAAAAATCTTTTTTGAACAGTATTAACAGCTCTTGCCAATTCCTGGGCTGCAAAACAGTGGCATGTTAATCAATGGGTTTAAGTGCACTTAGCTCTCTGCTGGATTGTGACCCCAGATTACAGATACAACAGACCCAAGAGCAAGATAACCATCAACAGTCATAATATTTTAATGGTTAATGCAAAGTATGAGGGCTGAGCTGCAGATGTGCTTAGTCAATTAAATGGCATGTACCAGGACAGCAGGCGATATATAATAATATACAGTATTTATATACCGCCTTTCTCGGTCATTGGATTTCTCTTCCGACTTTAATCCAAGGCGGTGTACATGGGCAGGCTGTCCTAACCCCCCTTGGGTTTTTTTTACTATATAAATGTCCAATCTTTCATGAACGGCTACTTTCCAGGTGGTATCCTTTTTACAGTCTGACAATTCTGCTGGCTGGCACCTCCCACACTCAACCGACGCAGCTGGAAGCTCTTATCTCTTCTCCTGGAGGCTTTCACAGCTTTTTGCCGGCGGCGTGTCTTGAACTTATCAAGTTCACCGGTCTTCTGGCTTTGAAGGCAGCAGCTCTCCCCACTGAGCCAGACTCTTTTCCTTTCTGCCATGTTTTTTGTGTTGGTTCTGCATGTGGGTAGATGTAAATAATGTCAAATGCTCTGTAACAGCAGATGTGCCTGCCAGATATTTTTTGAAGTCTGTCTCTACAAGGGAGACCTGAGAACGTGGCAAAAGGAGTTTACCTTCCCGCAAGCGGTACCTATTTATCTACTCGCATTAACATGCTTTCAAACTGCTAAGTTAGCAGGAGCTGGATCAAGTGGCAAGAGCTCACCCCATCATGTAGATTCAAACTGTCGACCTTTCAATCGACAGCTCATGGTTCAGTGGTTTCACCCACTGCGCCACGCCCGCAGATACCCGCGTACAAAATAAGCACATACTATGCCAGCTTAATCCATTTTATATAACATAAGCCTAGATCACCATTTCCCCCTCATATCCTCCTTCTATGTGTTTTTTAAAAAGAAAAGCAGTGACTTTTCTGTGCACCCTGTACAAGTAAAATTGTGCATGTGTATTTTGTACTCCACTCTCTGCACTTGAGTACACAAAGTAGCGTATGAGAAGCCTTTCCAAGGCTGGTTATTAGGACTATGTATCCAGGGAAATTCTTGGACCAGATCCACAGGCTCAACCATTTTTGTTCTTGCTTGAGAACAACAATTCTTCCTTCTCACCTTGCTACTCCACACCATCAACTGTTTTTGTGAAACTCATGCAACTTTGGCAAGCAGTTTGTGAGCAACTCAGGAGGAGGATGCTTCTTCTCAAAAAGGAGAAAGAAGGGTCACACTCATATTTGCCCAGTCCCTGCAGATTCACAGCCCAATTCACATTGGGTTCATTATAGCCAATGTGGATACATAGTGTGGAAGCTTAGAGCTTTGATTGTTGGCATGGTAAAATATCTAACAGCCCAATCCTGTCAATAGCTTGGTTTTACTTGGCATATGGATAGCTAGGAACAGAGTGCCTTGCTCTGTATTGATAATGGTGATAGATTAGATTATTAACTAACACTTTTAAATAGTTCAGAGATCGTCCCATACCCCCATCTTTTGTTTCTCATACCCCCCCCCCAAGGGGTATGGATACTCCGGTTAAGAATCGCTGCACTAGATGATCTAAGGCAGTGGTTCCCAAATGTCTGACCCACAATGTGGAGATAATAGCGACCCACTGTTCAGTTGCAAGGATGACTGTGATATTTATATACAGTAAAGTTTTAAACACAGAAAGACCCAAGCTCAGTATTTTTTTAGCTTCTGCTTTGAAGATATAATAGTGCAGATATTGGTGTGTACATGGCTGGGATACATATTTCTTGACTCTTGAATGCAAAATGAAAGACCACAATCCAATGCAGAATTAAAAACACCTATTGAAATCTATGGAATTAAGCACACGTAACTCTGTGTAAGATTGTGGCCAATGATACTGACTTAAATATGAAAGCAGAACAACAATATGAACTCTTTGTAATAATATTGCATGGGGCCATTTTCAAGAAGGACATGAGACTATGGTTAGTACAAGATGTATTTTACAAGAGTGGCATTCGCAAAGGGCCTCAAATGGTCGGTTTGGGCAACATTTTTGTATACTTACTGGAATGCATTACCTGTATCTTTTTCCATCCCTACTGTATTTGTCCTCCAAACCTTTTCAATTATTTGGTGTATTCAAAGTATTTTACTCTTTAATAACAGTATTAAGAAAGAAAAGCTGTTTGTGGAAATGCCTGCAAAGTATAAACAAGGATAGCTGACTGATCCAACTTGCATAATTTTTCTTCTTAGATGGTAAACTAATTATTACTGAAGTCTCAGAACACAACATTTGGTTGCCAGTTTTGCAGCTGTAATAATGGGACTCTCCTAGCCTTTTATATGCCCATATATGGAGAAGATAGCTGCAGAGTGAAGAGGATATACTTGAATGCTGGAAAGTTTAAAAATTGATTTGCATGTACCAGATGAAAATAAACAATTAACCCTAGGAATGCCTTTTTTATTCTGTAATATCAGTTTTATATAGAAATCTTCTACTTTGAGAACCACAGTAGGCATTTTAGTGCTTAGCATGACAGGTAAAAAAATGTAAATACAGTGACAACTCAGATGCTACACTGCCTGGTGGTTCCAATTAGGGGGGGCTTCCTTTGAGGGCATAAGTGCACCTACACCAGTGCATCTGCTGTTACACTGGTGCAAGGTTACACAGGATTGCGCTGTGAGACTTGGAAGAGTCCTCGCCAATCACAGTAGACCCCTTCCCTTTTTTCTCCCTTCCCGGCCAAGTACCACCTCCAGTGTTACTCTCCTGCTGCGTACCACTGGAAATGAGTGGCGATGACATCATCACCAGTTACTTCCAGAATTTTAGAGGCCAGAAAATGCAGGTAGAAGGCTCTGGGCAGGTGGGAGGGCCCTTCTCAGTGTTTGCGAGAGGCTCCAGTGGCGTCGTCTGATATGGGGCGGTGGGGCGGTGGGCCCCAGGGCGTTGGGGCGGAAAGGCTCCGTGGGGAGCGGGAGCCTCCTTAACTTTCGTTTTTTCGTTTTTTAAAAAAAAATTTTTAAAGGTTTTTAACGCTAACGGGGCTTCTAAAAGGGCTTCTAAAAGGGTATGTGTGCTTTGCCAAACTTATCTGTAGTTCTAGGAACCTCCAGCGATGATCAGGGGCGCAGATCGTTCCTTTTGCAGCTCTGCTCCCGGTCGCGAACTCTGCAAAGCGTCCAGGAGCGCGCTGCAGAGTTAAGGCATGCGCAGAGCGACGATGTTTCCAATCGTCGCTCTGCGCATGCCTTAACTCTGCAGCTCTGCTCCCGGGCGCTTTGCAAATCGCCCAGGAGCAGAGCTGCAGAGTTAACGCATGCGCAGAGCGACGATTGGAAACATCGTCGCTCTGCGCATGCGTTAACTCTGCAGCGCGCTCCTGGACGCTTTGCAGAGTTCGCGACCGGGAGCAGAGCTGCAGAGGGACAATCTGCGCCCCTGATCATCGCTGGAGGTTCCTAGAACTACAGATAAGTTTGGCAAAGCACACATACCCTTTTAGAAGCCCTTTTAGAAGCCCCGTTAGCGTTAAAAACCTTTTAAAAAACTTTAAAAAAACCCGAAACTCATTATGCAAATTAATTATTTAATTTGCATAATGGGGCGGCGGGCTTTTCCGCCCCAGTACCACGGGCGCCTGGCTACCCCTCTGAGAGGCTCAGCCAAAGGCAGGAGCCTCTCGAGAGCGAAAACATGGCACTAAAAGCGGCACGTTGGAGTGGGGTTCTGGCGATCCAGCGGTCTAAGTACCACCAGCAGTCGGCTGAAGTACCACTGGTGGTACTAGTACCACTGGTTGAGGACCCCTGAAGTAGACAATAAGAGACAAGATAAAGAGCAATGATCCAGCTCAACAAGACAGTTTCATATGTTCATATAACTAAAGAACATGACAAAGTTATTCTGAACATCATACTTTAATATGCATCAAAACCATATTGAAGATATATATATATCACAACCAACGTACATTCGTCCAACCCTGGGATCATTTGATGACCAGAAGCAATTACTTTACCATCCCTGGCATTGTGCTCACTTGTGCCAGCAAGTGATTTTAAAAATATCTGTTCAAATCATTGAAGCACATTAATAATTTAAAAAAATAAAGTCATTATGAAGCTGTCAGAAAATTCTTTTCTACCAAAGCCCTCAAGTGAAGTCTTTCTCGGCAAGTAATGGAAGCGAAGCCAAGAAGAAACAATGTCTTGGAATATTATCTTATTTATATCCTGCCTTTTGCCACAAGCAGCTTCATCAAGACAGCCAATGTTTCTTAAAGATTATTACTGAACTATTTGCAGGCTGTGATCCTTACACACTTTCCTGAGAATAAGCCCTAATGAACACAATAAGCCTTACTTCTGAATGAACATGCATGGATTAGGCCGTTACAGACAATACTGAATTAATTTCTGGGTACCATTCAACCAAAGCTGATTTCCATGAGAAACGTTAGGATCAAGAGGTGCAATTGAAATCAATAGGACTTAGTGGGTTGTTTTCGTATGTGTATTCCTTTCCATTGATTTTTGTACTGTAGATTTTAATTGATGTCAAGGCAAAGTAAGTATATGGCCTAAATTAGACTTATTAAATAGTTTTTTTAAAAAAAATTAGGGCAGTAACAACTTACATTGTAAGACACAAGGGATCCAGATTAGCAGTATTGTGTTTCAATGTTTAACACAGAATGCACAACTGATTTTTGCTAACTGAAAACTTGACACAGCCATCTATTTGCAATAATAATAGCAATTCTCTCTCTCTCTCTCTCTCTCTCTCTCTCTCTCTCTGTGTGTGTGTGTGTGTGTGTGCGTGTGTGTATACCGACCTTCCTATGTTCAAGGAGGTCTACAATTTAAAAAAATACAACCATAAAAACATATAAACACACACATATGCTTCACTATTTTGTTTGCCATCATAATTAATTCTACTAACAACTTTTGGTGTTAATCATTTACAGTTGGGGTACAAGAGAACCAGTGACAGGTTACTCTGATTCCAAAGGACTGAACTCAACTATGAATATAGGACTACAGAACTCTTGATAGATTCTGCTGAATCACAGCGCAATCCTGTGTAACCTTGCAGCGGTGTAACAGCAGATGCAGCGGTGTAAGTGCACTTACACTGGTGCATCTGCTGTTACACCGCTGCAAGGTTACACAGGATTGTGCTGCCAATCTTTTAAAAAATGAGGATAACATTTTGACACAGCCTCTCAGGTCAGGGTTAGTAAACAACACAAAATATTCAAATGGATGAACGATTATCTACACAGTTATACATCTGCATGTATAGCCCTTTAATACGGAAAGCAAACAGTGCAAGGCTGCCTCTCCCTCTCAATGAAGGCATTTGATTGGCATTCAACCATCCCCATTCCCCCCTTTCCTGTAAGAGTGAAATTGACTACACCAAACTTATTAGGATTGAACTAATTGAACTTATTAGGATGTACGAATAGGATTGAAAACTCAGGAAAACCGAGCAAGATGGTAAAGTGCTTTCATGCAGCCTGTCTTTATAAGGAGCAATGCATTCCTGCATTTTCAATCCTATTCATATATCCTAATAAGTTCAATTAGTTCAATCCTATGTTTTCAATCCTATTAGTTGTCATTGTCCCTGGTTTTCAATGGAACAGCTGTGACTAAGTTCCTTAGCTATGACTAACTAAACTTAGGATACAACCCAGAGAGTTCTTCTGGTGTGTGTGTGTGTGTGGGGGGGGGGGAGTTAATTACTGCCTAGCCAAATCTTGTGTATTTTGATTTGGGCTCTACACTACACAGACACAAGCCAGTCTGTAGGCATGGTTTTTCAGTTTTTCGTGGATATAAAATGGTTAATCTGTATGTAGTTAATCAATACCTTTTCCAAGTATGGAAAAACCACCCCTACCCCAGATATCTTTTAATAACTTTCCAGATATCCTTTAAAAGCACTAGAACAGCAAGATGCATTACTTTAAAGTTTAACTGGTGGTTATGCTATTTACAATATATTTCCTGAGTTTAGTCAAACGCTCTCCTCCCTCTAACATTTATCGTATCTGTTAATTATGTACTTGCTATGCTACCAAGCACTGCAAATACACAAAAGTATTCTTTTTCTTTCTCACATTCATGCACACACACCTGAACATGTTGCTATTTTTTGCATATCACCTGAAGATTTCTGTGCAACTCAGAAAGGACATCCCTTCACTCCAGTCTTACTCCAAAGAAAGATTCAGTGGTAGAACATCTGGTTTTACATGCAGACGGTCCCATGTAGGGCAGAGAAAGACTTCAGTCAGCAACTCTGCAGCGTTTCGTTGACTCTCATTGACGGTCAATGTTAACAATACTGAGCTGCTGCTGTTCAGTCATTAAGTCGTGTCCAACCCTTCATGACCCCATGAACCATATCACGCCAGGCCTTCCTGTTCTCCACTGTCTCCCGGACAGAATGATATTCATGTTCATTGCATCGGTGATGCTATCTAATCATCTCATCCTCTGCCTTCCCCTTCTCCTTTTGCCTTCAATCTTTCCCAGCATCAGAGTCTTTTCCAATGAGTCCTTTCTTGGCATTCGGTGGCCAAAGTATCTGAGCTTCAGCCTCAGTATCTGACCTTCCAGGAAACAATCAGGGTTCTGACTACTGAGCTACATGAACCAATGGTCTGACTTAACATAAGGCAGCTTCATATGTACTCACTAAAAAGAGAGATCAATATCACAGCCTTGCACTTTAGGGCGCACTTCCAACACGGTAGGAGAGCAGGATATTTCTGAAAATCCACTTGCAAGCATTAGCATTTCCTCCTGCAATGTGTCACTCCAATCATATGCATTTCATATTTACATGCAGCTCTAAAGTTCACCAGAGATCGCTAAATGAAGACACTGAAACATTTCAGGAGCCCAATTTACACAAACCATGTCCACAAATCTCAAGATCTGACATAAGCTTCCTAAATTCAAAATAATGTGTTAAGCCCCAGTTTTTAAATTAAATCCTATGAGATACTGGCAGCACAGCAATCTGGAAGTGGCAAGATCACCTTTAGCTTCCAAGATCTTTGAGGTCACTTTTTGTAGCATCAGACTCCATTTGTGTTGTTTCTTTCTTAGAGAGCTACCAGGGGACCTATGCCCCAGTTCAGATTTAGGTGCATGTGACAACACACAATGCAGGCCAAGA
Source organism: Plestiodon gilberti rubricaudatus (assembly GCA_026170595.1). Lineage (NCBI taxonomy): Eukaryota > Metazoa > Chordata > Lepidosauria > Squamata > Scincidae > Plestiodon > Plestiodon gilberti. The sequence goes on from JANXHW010000002.1 coordinate 49,767,419, forward strand.
CAGTGGTTAGAAATATGGAAGGACAGCAGCAAGGAATGCACATTCCCATGCTGCTATAAGCAACGCCAATATTGTAACTTAAGCCAATATAGTATCGGAGATTAATGAGATGTAACAGGCAAGTTTCCTACTTTGTCAGTTTGATAGGGCCAAGCATTAGGCTGTGTGTTTTAAAGAACAAAGCAAGGAACACAAATTGTGTCTTAAACTGGGGAAATGCATATCTTCCAGGCATTATCCAGAAAATTCACGCCTTGCCAGGGCTGCAATTCAAAATACTAGTCAAGATGTGAGCCTCATGGAATTCAAGGGACTTCACTTCAGAGTAAACATGTTTCCAACTGGTCTGTGTAAGTAGGGCTACTTGCACCTACGAAGAAAATACTACAGCTCTTCATGCAGGAAGCTTCCAGCCTACACTAGCTTTATAAGATCTATTGCAAAGAGTGGAAGATGACAGCAAAGAGGCACAGGACAGCCATGATTATGCGTTTAGGGTTTTTCTGAGGTCGGAATAAAAGTTGGTCAGTGTTGAAGCCATAGCAGTGTCCACTGCAGACTGGGGGAGCATCCCACGCAGATCTGTCTGGATGAAGCCCGTCAAAAGGCTGTGCTTTGGATTGTCCTTCAGCGGGATACAGAACCAGCCACAGGGATGGTTAAATCCTCTGACAAAATTAGGTCCTACTTCACCATAGTCCAGGCTAACACCTGTTTTTAAAACAAACATTAGTGGTTTAAAACTCTTGTATACAGGAAATTACAACTATATTTGATCATGAGGCGTCTTTAAGAGGCAATTAAATATTAGAGGTACCATTATAAGACTATTTATATAAAATAATTATAATGATTATTCAACTACAAAAAGCAGCTTTACTGGAAACAGCTTATATTTGCAACAATATTTATAACATCAAAGACATGATAAAAGTCAGGCATCCCAGGTCTTTGGGAAGGACTCGATGTCTGGATGAAACAAACCAGTCAATAACACCTATTTGACTGTACAATCAATCAATCAATCAATCAATCAACCATCATCATCATCATCATCAGGGCTAGAAGCCAAATGACCACAGAAGATACTTTTGTATACACGCTGAGACTTTCTTCTGACAAGGGGGCTAAAGAGACTTTGAATTTCAGTGGGTTTGCTTCCAATGGAAGCATTTGCTTCCAATGCAGCAAAAGCTGTACTTGAACCCCCAAAAGGGAAAAGAGCATTGTTGTATGCACTAAGCCATACACTTGTGCACATCTAAAGGGTTACCAACTTTTAAACTTTGCCTTGCTCCTGTGCATCTTGAGCTTCATACACACACAAGCAGATGCTGCTGCTTTTTCTGATCAGTTGGCAATCCTACTGCAAAGAGTTCCTTGGATTGCTGGAAATGTCATTGAGGCTGCAATCCTATGCACACTTACCTGGGAGTAAGTCCCATTGACTTTTATGCAACTTACTTCTGAGTAGACATGCATATGATTAGGCTGTGTTTTTTCCTTCTTTGTCACCCACTCTATACCCCAAGTTCCAAAACATTTCAGGTCAAAGAGTAAAAAGCCTTTCACTGATTGTTTACTACATACGAACATAAGAACATAAGAAGAGCCCTGCTGGATCAGGCCAAAAGCCCATCTAGTCCAGCTTTCTGTATCACACAGTGGCCCCACCAGATGCCTCAGGGAGCACAAGACAACAAGATAACCTGTTTCCCTTTGACACTCCCTTGCACCTGGCACAGAGAAAACCCACTTCTAAAACCAGGAGGTTGCTTATGGCTTGTAACCTGTGAATCCCTTTTTTTAATGATCCCGAGCATGGAATTGGCCTTCTTCACAGCCGCCGCACACTGGGTCGACACTTTCATCGACCTGTCCACCAGCACCCCAAGATCTCTCTCTTGATCCGTCACAGACAACTCAGAACCCATTAGCGTATATGTGAAATTTTGGTTTCTTGCCCCAATGTGCATCACTTTGCACTTACTTACATTGAAGCGCATCTGCCATTTTGCTGCCCATTCTCCCAGTTTGGAGAGATCCTTCTGGAGCTCTTCACAATCCCTGCTGGTCTTCACCACCCGGAAAAGTTTAGTGTCAGCTGCAAACTTGGCCACCTCACTGCCTATCCCCGACTCCAGGTCATTTATGAATAAGTTGAAAAGCACCGGTCCCAAGACCGATCCTTGGGGCACACCGCTTTTCACCTCTCGCCATTGTGAAAATTGCCCATTGACTCCCACTCGCTGTTTCCTGGTCTTCAACCAGTTCCTAATCCACAAGAGGACCTGCCCTCTTATTCCCTGACTGTGGAGTTTCCTCAGGAGCCTTTCATGAGGGACTGTGTCAAACGCCTTCTGAAAATCCAGATATATAATATCCACGGGTTCGCTCGCATCCACATGCCTGTTGACCTTTTCCAAAAATTCTAACAGGTTTGTGAGGCAAGACTTCCCCTTGCAGAAGCCATGCTGACTCTCCCTCAGCAGAGCTTGTTCTTCAGGAGGTTGCTTATGGTTTGTAACCTGTGATGGTCTTTTCCTCCATGAATCTGTCCAAACCCCTTTTAAAGGCATCTAGGCCAGGTGCCATCACCACATCCTGTGGTAAGGAGTTCCACAGATGAATTACATGCTGGGTAAAGAGATATTTTCTTTTGTCCGTTCTAACTCTCCCTCCACTCAATTTTAGTGCATGTCCCCTGGTTCTGGTGTTGTGCGAGAGGGAGAAGAATTTCCCTCTATCCACTCTCTCCACCCCATGCATAATTTTATACGTCTCAATCATGTCCCCCCTCAGGCGCCTTTTTTCTAGACTGAAAAGCCCCAGACGCTGTAGCCTTTCCTCATAAGGGAGGTGCTCCAGCCCATGAATCATTCTGGTCGCTCTTTTCTGCACCTTTTCCAATTCAACTATATCCTTTTTGAGGTGTGGTGACCAGAATTGGACGCAATACTCCAGATGTGGCCTTACCATCGATTTGTACAAAGGCATAATGATACTTGCCGTTTTAAGGACATTTCACAGAAAATATGTGCACTAGAGCATGAACGGGGAAAAAAACACCCACTTGCAACTCATATTGTAGCAAACTCCTATTTTTCTACACCAGTGGTTCCCAACCTTTAGGAGACACTGAGGCAAATATTGGAATTGTCGTGGGCCACATCTAACCCCCCCCAACCCCCTGCACACAAAAAATACAATTAAATTTGTAATAATTAGAGTCTTATTAGATCTTGTACTAACATTTACCATATTTTTCGCTCCATAAGACGCACTTCCCCCCCCCAAAAAAATAGGGGGGAAAAGCCTGCGTCTTATCGAGCGAATAATAAAAAAGTAAATAAAAAAATACTTACCAGGGCTTTGGGGAGGCCTGCAGAGGCTCGCACAGGCCTCCCCGATCTTCATTTCATCAAAAGACGGCCATTTTCGGCCACTTCCTGTTTTCATGAAAACCGGAAGTGGCCGAAAATGGCCGTTTTTTTGCCGAAATGAAGATCAGGGAGGCCTGCACAAGCCTCTGCAGGCCTCCCCGAAGCCCCGGTAAGTATTTTTTTCTTTACATTTTTTGATTATTTTTATTTTAATTTTTATTAAAAAAAACATGTTATCCCTATTTTTTGCCCCATAGGATGCATGCGTCCTATGGTCCGATGCATCCTATGGAGCGAAAAATACGGTATATATAAATTATTATGTATTATTTTGTATTGTGATTTTAAAAGAGAAAACGAAAAATCAAAACTTAATGGGGTAGACATCTTAATGCGATGTTTGCGTTTGCATTTGCTTCTCGAGTTGATACTGCTACTTCGGTCACCACTTATTAAAATTACCGAAGGCTGCTCTTTTTATGTGTGTGCGAGATCCCACCGAACACTTTTCAGGTTCTCACGAACCACCTGTCACAGGTTGGGAACCAGTTATACACAGAAATAAAATAATCCTGATGTAGGGAAACTGTATGTGAAGTGGCCTCCATAGCACAGTAGATTTATAGAGAAAAGAGGCATGTTGTATAGCAAAGGGCTATCTAAAACAGAAGGATTTCCACGGGATTAGGAATACAGAGTGCAGGGTACACGCAACCCCTAGAAGTACTTGGGGTGTATCTGCACAGACTTCTCAGGCTTACTTTTAGCATTAGGTTTAAACATTAAAAGCTAGCTGTAGCATGCCAAAATCTCACGCAAGCACCATTCTTGCCCCTATTCAGATTCTGCTCCCATACGATTCAAGGCAAGAGATCCATAGCCAAGGTGGCATTGGGTAACAGTATTGGGAGTATGCCTAACCCCAACATTGGGGGGGGGGCAGAGGCATGAAACAAGGGCCAGCCTTGTGTATTTGAGGCTCCTCCAAACCATCTTTCTCCCCAAGAGAGGCAGAGTTTGGAGAGGAGGAAGAGATCTTTTTTTTCATAAAGTCATCATTCAATATTCGAACTCCACCTACCCTGATCCTAATCTCGCAAGTGTGATACAGGTCTAAATTTCCCTCCTCTTTAATAGCTGCCATTACCCAGAAACCAAAGACTAGCAATTATATGCACTCAACTTTCCTTGCATTGAGCACCTTCAATATGCAAAGTGTTAGCCAAGATATCCAAGTTTGAAATAGTGCAAGGCAGCCCACTCATTTATTGCATTCCCAGCCCACATCTATGCAGAGCTGATTTCAGTGGGCTTAGGCATGCCTAGCAGGACCAGGCTGCAGGATTCATATGCTTAACACAAGAGATTACCACAGGACAGAAGCCCTTCTCCAAAGTCTGTTGTGTAGGAGAAATCCACAAACTCTCTTGGTGCAATGATGTTCCACAGTTGGCCAGCAGTGGTGTAACGCATGACACAGCAATTCTGCAGGGCAATAGAAAAATGTGTGGTCTGGAGCTGTTCATTTGTATAAATGTTTGTATAAATAATTGTATAAATATTTGTCTCTTTAAAAATGATATGTTTTTTGAACGTGCTATACTTATCAGTCCTGTCGTAACCACAAGAAAGTGTTTGCAGGAACAAGAAAAGATGCCCAGTGTTAGGGGCCAAGGTTGAAGAGGCTGAACTGTCCATTTGACCAGAATATGCAAGGCTGCAGAATCAACATGGGACTTCTCTGGCAGCATCCAAATCCCTTCTTTGAACGTTCAGCTGTTTAAGTCTCTAATTCCTTGGCATACAAGGGCAATGGCGCAAGCAGTATTCTATCCAGCTGCTCAATAAGAACTAAATTTGTCCCTGCCTTTAATTTAGCAATGTTAATGAACACATCAGGTGCCCCTGAAACATTCTTGAAGCTGCTTATCCAAAACATCTAAAAGGCACATTTACATTCCGTTGTTTCAAACCGACTGACAATCCCACCTTCTTCCACCAGCAGGGCTGTCTTAATGCATGGGCATGCTAGGCGGTTGCCCAGGGGTCCACGAGCATAGGGGGGCCCAACGCGCCACCGCTTTCACTACCGCAGGAAAAAGTGCTTTTTTTACTATCCCTGAGGGCTGTGCTGGTCCTCCGGGGGCTGCAGGGAGCCTGTGGACCCCTCTGCAGGCTTCCCCACGCCTCAGAACAACCCTCCGACGCAATTGCAACCCACTTCCAGTTTTATCGAAAAACCGGAAGTGGGTCACGATCGCCTCGGTGCCCGGGGGTCTATAATGCACTTAAGACAGCTCTGTCCACCATCCACAATGGGTCTGCTTAGGCTCTGCCAAATTTCTTGCTACAGAAATGGACTTCCACACACATGCCACCAAGAACTATGTACCAATTGCCTAGCTGAAAAAGATTCAGGAGCTCTTGCAAGTACTGTACTCGTGATGACACTGCTGGCTAAAATGGTCCATCTGCCTTATGCTTATGAGAAAAAAAAAGCTTTAAGAAAACTGACTTTAGATTCTTAAGTATAGCAAGAATCTGGCCATAAGTCAAAGTCACAATGAAAGGCAAATGTAAAAAGCCAGAACGGATGCAGAATCTGCAGGCCTGTTTCGGTCCTTTGTTCAGGTTCCAGGATTCATTAAGATGCTGGGCTGAAACTGGGACAAACCTGCTGAGGGTCACTCCTTGTCTAAGCAAAGAGACTTTGATCATCATTCCTTGCTTATAAGGGACAATCAAACCAGCACATCAAAGTCAATGGATTCCAAGAAAAGAAAAGCAAGGCTTCATTCAACAAATTAGAAAAACAAAGCTCAAAAGAGCGCGCGCGCACACGCGCACACGCGCACACGCGCACACGCACACACACACACACACACACACAAATTATGGGCATGGTCCAGCCAAAAGGTATTCAGTTGAAACCTTCAATGATTTGAATGGGAGAGAGTGAAGCATGTGCTTGCAATTGCTGGGCCAAAGTCCCATTGACTTCAGGGAGACAGCTAGGCACATACTTGGCGCTTTCCCACTAAAGTCAATTAATCTTAAAACTGCTCAATTGTGGCTGGATTCCTGCCATTGGAAATGAGAGCTTCACTGAAGGATGCCAGAGCCAGTCTCTTTTGCTTCCCTTGTACCTTAGGATGGATCTTAATATTAATATATTATAATTAATATTAATAATATTAATCCTTGATATTAATATTAGAACTCTCACAGTGCAACCACCTGTGGAACTGATTTTTTTTAGTACAAGAGGGTAAGTGTCAAACAAGTGTAATGTGTAATAGCGCAATCCTACTCAACTCCTCCACTGGTGCAGCCGTGGTGGAGGGCAGAACAGGAGGCTTTGGAAGGGAAAAGGGATTCAAATCCCCTTTACATCCCAAAGCCTCCCATTCTCCTTCCACCACGGCTGCACCAGTGGAAGTAGCTGGGTAAGATTGCGCTGTAAGTGTCACACATTACCAAACATGCCTGTATGTGCACACAGACCAACTTCTTGGGTTCAACCCCTCTCTTGAGCAAGTGCAAGAGACGCTTTGGATACAACCTATTATTATTTAATAACTGGGGCAACTCTTTCTTCACTTTCCCAAGGGCTACTTATGCCCCACATGGCCTGAAAGAAGTCAAGAAACAAGAAGCTCAGTCCAAGGAGCTAATAACATCAGGGTCTGAAGAGACCGCCAACAGCCAGAGACAAGAACACTTTTTTAAAAATCTAATGTAACATTTATTTCGTTTCTGTTCTTGTTTTAATGTTTAAATCATTGTCAACCATCTTGGCTGTCTTGTCAGAAAGGTGGTATATAAATGCTACAAAACAAATATTTCCATCCTACCCTTCTTCCCTGGACCCCAAGCAGTCTCCCATCTAAGCATTGACCAGATGTAGACCTGCTTCACTTCAGCAAAACTGCTGCATCACAAACTTTCAGACTACTTCCATTAACTGACTGTATAGTAGTAAGTGGTATGGCAGCCAAAATGCATTCACATAAGCTAGGAATTCCATTAATGAGCACAGACAAAGCATTACCTCTTCAAACTCATCAATAATGTCCATTGTAGTCATCAGACTGTCCCACTGTAGTCGATAAGGCCCAGGACGTATGTGATCTACTATTCTGTTGGCAGCATCTTCCACTATTCCTTGTGTTTTGTAGCTACGGAACCAGATTTAATAAAAGAATGCTTAGAAACATTATAGCAACTCTAACAGTAACATTTTCTTTTCCTTCAGCACCTAGAAATCTTAACAAGAAGACAACATTCTAAAATGTTATTCATTATTCCTCAGATTGCAGAATCCTTCACTGCTAAATGTTATTCTCTAACGCCCTAACGTTTTATTTATTTATTTATTTACAGTATTTTTACCCCGCCTTTCTCCCCGAAGGGACCCAAGGCGGCTTACAACATAAAAAATACAATACAATACAGAACGTAATCACATTTTAAAACAGTAAAAAATAATTAACAAAACTAATAAAAACATCTAAAAATTAATTTAAAAAAGATTACATTTAAAACAAGATCATAAAAACAGCAGCACCCCACCCGTACCAGCAAGATGTTAAAAAAGGCAAAGGCTCAGAAGGCTTCTTTGCAGATGCATTGTATTCATTTACATGGAGAGAGAGAAGAAGCCTTGCAGGCGTTTCCAGATTTTTCTCCCTTCCAAAGGCTACATGAGGAATGGTCCAATAGGCTCCGCTCATCTTAAAACCATATTAAAGAAATGCACAAAGTGGTGCTGCTGATCACCAGTTATGTCATGGATACCAGCCAACAGAAGTCTGCAATAATTCCAACATTGCAATCAGTTCAGCATGCCAAACTGCAATAGCAGGGAATGGGAGTGGAGGGGTCAGTAGCTCAGTGGGAGAGCATATGCTTTATGTGCAGAAGATCCCAGGTTCAATCCCTGGCATCTCCAGGTAGGGCTGCGTTGACAATACCAAGCTCCTGACATGCTGAAGACCACTGCTGTAGATAACTTTAGTTGGCTTGTATATATTCGCAGATGCCAGTGTAGAAAGAGGTACAGGGTGTTAGCCTGAAAGATGACTATAGTCATGGTATCCAGACTTGGGAAGAAATGGACCATGCAGGTGCTGAACTATTCTATTTACAGGCTGCAATCTCCATTGAAAAGATCGATCAGACAGCAATAACACCTGAAGGATGTAACATATTGGAAAGCAGCTCACAACACACACACACGTGACACTCTAACAGAAATTGTATTTGTGAAAGAGTTTCATCTCCTCTACAGGTGAACTTACAGATATCCACTGAATTCTTCTGATGGCTTACGCCAAACCGTAGTGTCTTTCTGAAAAAGAAAATGAAAGATGTGTACACTATTTAAATGCCTCAGTTACTTCACGTCACTGAAAGTACAATAAAATTAAGAAGTCAAAAAATACATTTCGTATAGCATGCATCGTTACAAGCTGGTTGATACACAAACATTGAACCAGTTTAGATTATCATGAATGCAACCCAAGCCTGTGTGCTCCTCCTCATTATGGAACCATATCAACATCCTTGTTTTTTTAAACCAATAGCATGCCTCATGCAAAGCCAGAAACTGTGATATAAATCTCACAACTCAAGATGTTGTCAGAATTTAAAGTTGGTTTATCAGCTTGGCTTGCACATCAGAGTTGAACCACAGTTCCCTGCTTTGCTTGAGCCATGAAATCATCGTTTCAACAAACCAGGATTCCTGGCAGCATGAGCACAGATGTAAGGGAAAAGAGAAGGAGTGAGTGAGCAGGCTTGTTAGCCTTTGGGACCTGTTCACAATTACCGGTAAAACCAACTATGGTTAGTTGATTGTCTGATCTGGTTCATTAAGTCAAGTATTCTTCTTTAAAAAAATTACAACACAGTTTAAAATATTCTGGTTGTGTAGCATTTCTTTTATGTCCGCTCATTCACCAATCAACTGAAGGCACAACCAAATTTGATGTAGGCATCAACATACAAGAGACACATGTCCTCATCAATACCAATGGTATTCCCCAAACCCTAAGAACTAAACTTGAATAAGCATAAAAGTGTTTAGGACACAGCACATCAACAGCTACAACATGAAAACATTATATCTCATCAGCACGGCAGTGATGTCATGCAGGCACCTCAACCAATGCCCAGCTTTTTCTGGTGTACCAGCTGCATCCGTTCCCATCTCAGTAAGACCTGACTTTGGTTGTCCATGCCTTAGTCACTTCTTGTCTGGATTACTGCATGGGGCTGCCCTTGAAGACAATCCCGAAGCTACAATTGGTGCCAAATACAGTCGTGAGATTATTAACAGGGGCAAGTATTATGATCATGTTGCTCCAGTTGCTTTGGTTGCTAGTCTGCTTCTGAGTGCAATTCAAGGGGGCAGTTATGATCTTTAAGGCTCTATACAGTTTGAGACCAGGATACCAATACACCATTTTTCTCCATATGAATCTACCCATGCCTTAAGTTCTTCTTGGAAGGTCCTCCTGCACATCCCCCGACTATCAGAGATGAGAACCAATGGACCTTCTCAGTGGCAACCCCCTCTCTATCGAGCTCCTTCTCTCTTTTCCTTAGGCAGCAACTAAAATTTGTTTTGTAAAGCCCTTTCTGCTGAAGTTAAATTATATCAATTGCTGTGTTTTTTCTTCTTGCCCTTTTAGGACTGCTGCCATTTTTCTTTTTGTATTTTCATGTATATTTTATTGCTTTTTATTTTTGGCTTGTATTTTTAAATTACATTGTTAGCCACCTTGGATCCTGATGATATAATTTTTTAAAAAATAAAATAAAATAAATAAAATGGCATAAATAGTTGGAGTTTAAGATGTTAGGTTAGACCTGAGTTAATCTGGTAGGATCCAAAAAATGACTATAGTCTTAAATGAAATAGGATTAGCTTTTTTAAAGATTACCAAAGACCAGGAAAATACATTGTTGTGCTTGTGTGAGCACTAGGCCTATATTTTCATTCACATTTAAGAAAGAAGATAGTACTTCTCTGAATGGCAGCAAGAACAGTTTTCCTCAAAGCTTCTTACATATCACATTGTCCTTTCTGCTTCAATGGTTCACAGCTTGTAGGAAAACTATGGGTCTCCCCATTCAGCACCCTAACCTTCTAAAACCATCACGCCCAATATTCTCACTTAATACTCCCAGAGTGCAATATTAATCACCACCCTGATCTGTTAACAAAGAAAGAATGTACAAGAGGTGCGACTGAGTAACTTACTGTTTTCTTAGCAATTCTCCATTCACAATCTTCAATATTATAGTACTGGATGAGTGTATTGTTTAGCTTTGTAGCCACAGAAGTGACATCAGGCAGGTCTACCATTCTTTTCCACTTCCTGCAGAGAATCAGGATGTCAGTCACCATAAGACAGAAATATATTGCTTTTTCTCAGTTCCTTGTTCCATATAACACCACAATAAGCTCATCAGTAGCGCCAGCCTCTCTTGGAGCTGCCCAGCAACATGGCTTTTACCATCGCCTGAAACAAGCACCAGCATTTTGACTCCACAGAGCAGAGGTAATTCTTTCTCATTACACAGTGCTACATTTATACGGTTCACAGTTAATGAATTATACACATACGGAGCAAGTGTTGCCAAGCCTTATTGAGGGAAAGGATCTGACCCTCGACCCATTTTCCACACTAACAAAGTGGGATCTGAAAGGCTTTGATTTACTAGCTCAGATGAGGAGATTCAAGTTCATACAAGCTGAGTGTGGACTTTGGAACTCAGATGCAGAGATTTCCAGAGTCTATTCTTACTGCACGGCTCCAGGTCAGAGATGGCCTAATGTGATCCGCCACTCAACACTGCCCCCGTCACCGCCATGTGTGCATGTAACCCGTTTCAACACAGCAGGAAACGTGGGACACATTGGGAGCTCCACATTTTGTTGAAAAGGGACTCCGCGAAGAAGCAAGGTAAGTAGATTGGTGCGGCTCCACCCACAGCAAGCTGGAGGGAGGCAGCAGCAGATCCGGGGTGAAGGACACCCTGAGTCTGCCTGCCACTCCCTGTCACAACCTTGCGGGGTTCCTGCCTCTCTGCTGGAGAGGGGAGCCCAATCCTGGGTTGTGGGTTTGAGCTAGCCCTGTTCCTGCACAGGCAAGACCAAGGAAGCCCAGAATTCCATCTGTGTTTCTTATGCAACACTGGCTCTGAATGGTCTGAGTTACAGCGCAATCCAGCATAAGGATCCGGTTGTACATACCAAAGAGTCAGGGCTACAGTTCTTAGCCGAATAAACCAAATTAGAGTACATGAACAATACCCGGTAGGCTACTACCACCTGGGGCTACACCAGACCACTCAGCCCCCAGGGCTTTGAGGGTCTCTGGGCAACAGAGTACACTGGGGTCTTGGTCTTCCTCAACTGGAGGAAGCCAGGTCACAAGGCTTTAATCCAGTTCCGACGGAAGTAGCAAGGTCAAAGCGGTTAGGCCGGATTTAGGTGACACACGTTCCCAGTACTCAATGAGGACACATTGCTGAAATATAATTGGTTTATTTTAAATATATATTACTTAGTACATAGATTTAAGAAGGCACTTAAAGGCTTGACATAGATAACAAACATACAGGAATAAAACAAGAATGTCTATCTCCTAAAAACTAATACATTTCCTAACTCTCACCATCAGTTTCCAGGCTTCTGAGCCCAGTTACAAGACAAGCTGGTAGGCTTACCCACCCATTGCTGGGGAAGGCAAGTGTCCATGTTGGAAGTTCACCCCGAAGTGAAGTGTGGTAAGTGAACAGGATCCAAGGAGAGAGAGACCACCCCTTAAACTCTTGGACTTAAGTACTTTTGGGGGGGATGCTTTGATTGACAGCTCTGTCGCCCCATCAGAAGGTGGATCCAAAAGCACCTTCTAGAAGGGTTACATAACCGTGCTCTCACCCCTCCCAACTGGGGATTCGCAGGTGTCTTGAGTTCCCAATTACAGTGTCCTTGAGCCTCTGGGTTGGTAGGTTTTATCTGTGTCTCTGGGCAGATCTGTGAACTTGTTAGCATGCTCTGGCGTAGCCAGATAAGATAAGATAGATAAGAAGTTCTCACATCCGTCAGCTAGGCCTCTGGAAGTCAGCACAGTGAAGCAGATAACATGCCGAGACAGACAGACTTTAGCATCCAAGGAATAGTAGCATAGCTGCCGGCTCTGCGCAAGGAAGACCCTTATGCAGGACGCATCACCCTCCCTAGGCAGTAGCATAGCCTGAGGGGGGTGGCGGCGTGGTAAGTGCAACACAGCATTACACAGAGGTGCAAAGTGGCCCCTCCCACTCGCCGTCGGAGTCAGTCCAGCAGTGAAGACCGCATTGCCTTTGCTGCCAGACTGACTCCGACAGAGAGTGGGAGAGGCCACCTTGCACCTCTGTGTAATGCTGTGCTGCACTTACCACGCCGCCACCCCCCTCAGGTTATGCTACTGCTTTAGGGAGGGTAATGCGCTCTGTAGCTCTGCCGCCACTGTTGCTTCCTATAAATTCAGAAGTTGGGCAAGGACAAGAGGACTTGTTTCAGTTTTAGTTATTTGGAAAACATTTTAAGGCTGCAATCTTATGCACACTGAGCTCAGTAGGACTTACTTCAGAGGAGACATGCATAGGACTGCACTGTACATTTGACTTTCATTTCTGGTCAGGTTAAGTATGCTTGAAGAAAATAGAATAGAAAAACGCCTGACAAGGAAATAGTTACTTCTCTCAGCACATGTGTCTGCAAGATCACATGGAATTATCTTGATTTGTATCTGGCTTCTATTTAGAAGCATTCCTGATTTCTTTATTTTATTACTATGTAAATTGCCCTCCGTGTTCCAGCGCTCCGTGTTCCAGCCGCATGCTACGCGCTGCGGCAAGGAGAGTCATGCCGGCCACATGACCACGGAGGCGTTTTTGGACAACGCTGGCTCTTCGCCTTTGAAATGGGGATGAGCATGAACCCTTCTTGGAAATTTGAACATGATGATCATGTTCTCTGTTTGTGAGTCAACCTGTACAGTCACACTCCTACTACTTGGATTCAAGTTTCTTGGGCTGAAATTCTATACCTGAGAGTAAGTCCCATTGAACTCAGTTGGGCTTTCTTCTGACATGCAAAGGATTCAGGAGAAGTACTGGCATTTGTGCTTGATAGCACTTTCTCCAGGAGGAAGCATTAGCAGGAGCCTGCTATCATCCACAGCAAACAGAAGGGGAACGCTGGGTTCCGATTGGTTACTATTTAGGGAGGGAGGAAGAGAGAACAAAGCCCTAGGGAAGTTCTCCAAAAAGCCAACCAAGCAGCCTGGCAGCTAGGATCAGGGAGGCAGAGCAGGAGGAAGGAAATGTTTAAAGCAAAAGGAGGAGGAAACCACAAGCCTAGCATGGAAAGATGAGCCAGGGAAGACTGAGCAATTGAGCTGCAGCGGTGTACATATACGCCCAATGCAGAAAGTGTTAGGAAAAAAACCTTTAAGAACAAACTCCCCCATCCACCATTCTGACTGTGCTGCATCTCCTGAAATGGAGGTCAGGAAAGCTCCTTCTGCTAATGTCACCTATCAGCTGATCCAGGGTGAGGGAAAAACTCCAGAACTGGGCAAGCCCAGCAGGCTCTGTTTCTCCAGTAACCACCACCGCCCCTTCCAGGGCACCCAAGCGGCCATGTTGTTGCCATTGCTTATACTAGCAGCAGGCAGGCGGATGTGCTGCTAGTTTCTCTTTCCTTTGCCGCCACTGTGCTGCTCCGCCTCTTCCTGTCCTTCTAGGCCAATCAGAAGGAGAGGAGGAGGCCAGAACAGCGAGATAGCCACCAGCAAAGGAAGGGAAACAGCAGCGCAGGAGAAGGAGGTGACAGCAGTGCAGGGCAGCACAACGTTTGGCTCGCACAGGGGTAGATGGATGGACAGCAAAGTGTGGTGAGGCTATTTCAATGATGGCAGAGGAAGGTGGGGTGCCACTCCACCCCCCCCATTTGCTGCCGCAGGAGACCAACTCAGCTTGCCTCATTGGTGGGCCAGTCCTTTTGAGGATTATTATTTGAGGATTATTGTACTTCACACATGATGATTCCTACAGAGATATTACTTCTGTGCAGTATAAACACATATACATCACATGTATTATTATTATTATTATTATTAACAGTATTTATATACCACTTTTCAACAAAAAGTTCACAAAGCGGTTTACAGACAAAATCAAATGATTAAATGGATCCCTGTCCCAAAAGGGCTCACAATCTAAAATAAGCACGTGTTTCTATTTTGCCCTGTGGGTAGTCAGCACATGTAATTTGCCATCACAGAATTGATTTTTCTATAGAGGAGTGTGCGTGTGTGAACACACCGTTCCTTTCCAGGTACACAGTGTGCCAAAGTGCTCTCCCTTGAGACAGTTTGCTTAAATTAACTACCGGTACTTATAAAGATGTGTTTACAGTCTTTTCCGAGGAAGGAAATGAAACCTTCACCGAAGGGCAAAACGGTATAAAAACAGCATGCCAAAATTCAAAAAGAAACTGGTCTGTACAGTATTTGCTTATTTGATCATAGACGTTTGAAAGCTGCTTCTGAAGGCTCATTCAGCAGGGAGATTCTACTACTCGTCCAAGGCAATCCCAGCACAGTTCCTGAGAAGTACACTTTCTCTTGTGTGGCAAGGATTACAGCACTTTCTGCATGCTCTAAGAAGAGCTGGAAACTGGCACAATACTTCAGATACTGCTTTATGCTATTCTGCTGATGCCTTTGCCAGGCAAGATTACATAACCACGTGCTGATCCAGCATCCATCATGCCCTATGGCACTGAGACTGGGAGGCAGCAAACAAATGGGGCCAAAACACATTTCTTGAGGTCAGGTTTGTGGTGGATGGAGGAGTGGTTTGGAATAGAAAAACGCCTGACAAGGAAATAGTTACTTCTCTCAGCACGTGTCTGCAAGATCACATGGAATTATCTTGATTTGTATCTGGCTTCTATTTAGAAGCATTCCTGATTTCTTTATTTTATTACTATGTAAATTGCCCTCACCCAACCTCATGCCCAAACAGGCCACTCATACACAGCTATTGGAAACTGAAATCAAGGGATTGTAAATGTAAGAGCACTTGTAGAGGTAGTAAGGTCAGGATTTTAGCATGCTTAGTCTAAGTCACACAAAAGCACATGACAGGTCTCTCAATCTTTGTTGGATGCTCCAGTTTTTAAATGCAGACGGAAACAGCAGCCATGAAATTAAAAGACGCTTACTCCTTGGAAGGAAAGCTATGGCAAACTTAGACAGCATAATAAAAAGCAGAGATATCACCATGCCAACAAAGGTTCGTATAGTCAGGGCGATGGTGTTCCCAGTAGCAATGTATGGTTGCGAGAGTTGGACCATAAGGAAGGCTGAGCGCCGAAGAATAGATGCTTTTGAACTGTGGTGCTGGAGAAGACTCCTGAGAGTCCCTTGGACTGCTAGGAGATCAAATCAGTCAATTCTAAATGAAATCAAGCCTGACTGTTCCCTGGAAGGACAGGTACTAAGGCTGAAACTCAAATATTTTGGCCACCTAATGCGAAGAGAGGACTCTCTGGAGAAGACTCTGATGCTGGGAAAGATTGAAGGCAAAAGGAGAAGGGGAAGGCCAAGGATGAGATGGTTAGACAGCATCACCGATGTAACAAACATGAAAATGAGCGAACTCAGGAAGATAGTGGAGGACAGGAAGGCCTGGCGGGATATGGTTCATGGGATCACGAAGGGTCGGACACGACTTAACGACTGAACAACAACAACAACCAGTTTTTAAAAGTGAAACTCCTGACTTGGAGGGAACCTATGCAAGTTCAAGAAGAGGAAGCTTGAGGAAGAGGAAGAGGACTGAAAAGCAAGCCAATTGATTAAAATTGACTTGACACCCCGGTTCTCTTAATCTTCCACCTTCCTTCTTTTTTCTCCCCAATGAAATCGAGGCTCAGGCAAATACAGCATGCAAAAAGGGGGCACTAGATCCCAGGGGGGAGGCTAATCATACAAAATAAGCCTTCTGGCCTGGAGATTTCACAAGCTGAGCTTATTCTTTTCTAAGGACCCAGACGCACACAAATCCGTATGGGTACATAATACACATATATAAAACCACGTCTATTTACTGCGGATGAGCTTCAATTCTAATAACTGCCCGCAGGTTCTGTTCTCAGGCTCACTAAGACAATACTCAGAAGTACCGTAACTCCCATTGTCCTCAATGGGGCTTACCCAGGAAAGCTGATTCCACCCTACGAGGGCCTTCAGTCTCAACTACTTCAACCCAAAGACATACAAGATCAGGTGAAGAGAGAGTCTACCTTTTTCGCGATCCTGCTTTCACTGGATGAGCCGTGAGGCTTTTAAAGTGAATCTTGCTTTAGCCCGGGTTTCAGTGCCAGCACAACAGCGCAGTAGGTCGGGATGTGAATTCGTACAGTACAGCCACCGCCTCTCACCCTCGAAAACAACGCACGACACGTAAAGTTCACGTGTAGAGCCTCTTGAGAGGCGAGATGGCTCCGTGCCTGCTGCAACCTTAACCGAGGAGCATCCCTTGGTGCGCCTCCATCTGTCTCCCATCCCACTTTCCGACCATGCAAAAGACCACGTTAGGCAGCTCACCTGATCTTTGGCTGCAAGAAGCGGCTTTCCAGAACGGGATCCCCTCTCTGGCAACGAGCAATCTCTCCGCCACTAACACGCACGAGGATCCGCAACTCCCCTCCTAGGCTCAGTTTCTGTTCCTTCTCCCCTCACCAGGTTGAGCACTTCATGCCATCCACCAATCAGAATTCAGCCGGCATCCCATTGGCAGCCAATAGCAGCACTTCTTCTTTCCTCTCCCCGCCCTCGTGCAACATCAACATCGAGCCACGCAAACTGACGAACTAGGTCCCGCCCCAAAGAACTCGAGAGCCCTCCCCCCTCCTTCTCCTTTTGGCTGTCATCTGCAAAACGGATGACAGACGGTCTGTGCTCATTGGCTGATCGCCGCAGTGAGGCGAAGTAAAGCGTGATGATTGGCCAGAATAAAGATGGAGTGACAAAAATGGGAAATAAAAATTTGCCCATCCGAAGGGTGTGAAAAAGTAAAGAATAATTTGTGGGGTGGAGCTATAGAAGCGCCTCTCGTGAGTGACCAGCGTGGATTCTGAGCGATAGCAGGGACTACAGCGCAAGGGCGGAGAACAGAGGGATTGTGTCATCATGTGACTGGATGCATTGATTATTGAGCTGCTTCGGAACCCTTTCGTCATCAATCTATTCTTACAGCAGCAGTAATGGGGGGTGGGGGTAGTGAACTGAGAGCAGGATCAGAGATCCAGTGTGGTGTGTGCATGCATGGAGGCAGGACACAAATTAGCCATGAAATTCACTGGGTGACTTTATGCCAGTTATGTGCTCTCAGCCTAACCTACCTCACAGGATTGTTGTGAGAACTAATGGGGGGAGGAAACCATGGATTACTCCTTGAGGAAGGATTGGCTAGAAATAAAAGTACTAAATACATCGCAATATGGCTATAATAGGAATTTTCAGAATCTTTTGTGTGAAATTGTGTTTATGTTAACATAGGCAGCATAGTTAGAATGTATCTTCTATCTGAATGCACATTGATTTGCTTTTTGCTAATGTAAGTACATAGGAAACTGCCTGATCCTCAGTCAGACCATTGTCTATCTAGCCTGGGCTGGCCTAGCCATGAGGCTGGCTGAAGTGCCTGCTTTGAGTGGTGTGTGTGTGTGTGTGTGTGTGTGTGATGAACTGTGATGAGTGCACAGTTATGCACCCCATATGCTGCATCTGCCACCCATGAGCCACTTCAGTTGGCCCTTTGATCCTCATCTTGCTTGCTCCTGGCTGCTCATCTCCCTCTCTACTGTTACCACTGGAAGTTAAAGCAGCCAGGTGATCATGTGATATTGTTATGTTGAGAATTTCCCTCAAACGTGGCAGCTGATGAAGTGGAGCAGGGATGGACAAACCCTGAGAACGAGGGTGTTGATGCACTGGCTCTGCCTCTTCACCTATCTGGTCTTCTTGCTGGGCGTGCAGGAAGGGGAAGGAGGCCGAGTTGAGCAATCCTGTTCTGATCACTTGTGAAACGGAAAGCAATCAATCAAAACAGGGCTGTGCTGCTGCCACCACCCCACATCTCGTCCACCAACTAATGGTGGATGAGATGTGGGGTGGTGGCAGCAGCACAGCCCTGTTTTGATTGATTGCTTTCAGTTTCACAAGTGATCAGAACAGGATTGCTCAACTCGGCCTCCTTCCCCTTCCTGTACGCCCAGCAAGAAGACCAGATAGGTGCAGAGCCTTCCTTTTATCTTCTGCTCCATCGCTGTCTTCTCCCACTTGCTCCTGCTAGCCCTGTTTGTTTCAAACAAGACCAAAAGGAGCAAGTGGGAGGAGGCAGTGACGGAGCTGAAGGTAAGAGAAGGGGGCCTTCGCTTGGCCTAGCACCACCTTTCTCCTTGCCCGTCCAGCCACTTCCCTACACAGCCAGAAGGCACCACTAACACTAACTATTGAAACTAACTATTTATGTATGTATTTTTTGGTATTGTATTTTTTCCTGTTGTAAGCCGCCTTGGGTCCCTTCGGGGAGAAAGGCGGGATAGAAATATTGTAAATACAATAAATAAATAACAGTGGTGGTGGTGAGGTGTGCATGTGTTTTTGATTGTCTGTTAAAAGGGGGGACAAGGTTCATACTAGCAGGAGCAGCAGATCTGCCCCCAATTCAGACAGGCTGCTCCTGCATCTAGCTCAGTATTGTTGACACTGACTGGCTGTCGCCTTCTAGGAGTTCTGCGGAGGTCTTTCTCAGCCAGGGACTGAACCAACATAAGAAACCAGCAACCTTCTGCTAGCTTGCACCACCCACAGCCCTTCTCCTCTGATGGTTTCTATCTCTAGATGCTGGCCCAAACACTCCCATAGCCAGACCTAAACTTGGATTGCTAGAGTTGCAGTTAGTACGTTTCTATCCTACCCTTCAGTTGACCAGGCTTCCAGAGCAGCTTACATAAAATAAAAAAAAACAGGAAATGATGATGTGATGGGGAAAGGTTGAGGGATATGCTGGCTGGCTTCTTTTCTCTTCGTCTTCCTCACAGGGCAATTAGTGTCTCTATGGCCACCTTGAGGGGAGAGGGTTAGATCCAAGCTGATAGAGGAGGCACCAGCAGGTGGCAATGGCGGGTCTTCTCCATGCCGGCCTTTCTTCTCTTCCTCAAAGGGCAGCTGGTCTTTCTATGGCCACTGGGGGGGAGAGAAACCCCTTTGGAAATTTGTGGTGAGGAAAACCTTTTGGATCTTGTATCAGGAATTTCTCTTTTCTTTTAAGGCAGGGGAGGGGAACCTCTGGCCCGTGGGCCGGATCTGGCCCGCGTGGCCATCGGCTCCAGCCCCTGGGGAGATTGCTGGGAGGCCGCCCAACCGGCCCCCGGAGGCTCCGCCAGGTCTGCGCAGAGCCTCCAGAGGCCGGGAGAGGGCCTCCGCACGTCCTCTCGGGCCGCCGGCTTGGCCCGTTCTGACCAGGCCCTTGTCGGCGATTTTGCACATGCGTACAAGGCCGATGAGGGCAAGCTGCCCTCATCGGCCTTGTACGCATGTGCAAAATCGCTGACGAGGGCCTGGTCAGAACGGACCGAGTCGGCGAGCGGGGAGGACGTGCAAAGGCCCTCTCCCGGCCTCCGGAGGCTTTGCGGAGCCTCCGGAGGCCAGGAGAGGGCCTTTGCACATCCTCCCGGGCCGCCGGCTCGGCCCGTTCTGACCAGGCCCTCGTCGGCAATTTTGCACATTGCACTCATCGGCCTTGTACGCATGTGCAAAATCGCCGACGAGGGCCTGGTCAGAACGGGCTGACCGGCGAGCGAGGAGGACATACAGGGGCCCTCTCCCGGCCTCCGGAGGCTTTGGACGGTGAGCGCAGAGCCTCTGGAGGCCGATGGGGGGGGCGGGGCCCCCTAAATTAAATAATTAATTTAAAAACAAAATTTAAATATTTAAATGGCCCTCGACGGGGAAAAGGTTCCTCACCCCTGTTTTAAGGAATGGACACATCCTAGGTAGGCACTGAGCCTGTTTTGTGCAACCCTCCCCTCTGCCACTACTGTTGGAATCCTAATCGTTATCATCACTATTCTTCATATCATATGCCACCTTTTGAAATAAAAGCATTTAAAGCACTTTACGCACATGTTTACATACTCTGTTTATTTCATGTGTATCTCATCCTCCCTTGTTCAAGACGCTCAGAACAGAATGTATTCTTTATTATTTGTTTTGCCACATTTTTATACTGCCCTACCTCCAAGGTAAGGAGCTCAGAGTGATGTACATGGTTCCTCCCCTCCTTTTGTCCTCACAACAACCCGGGGAGGTAGGTGAACTGAGAGAAAGTGATTGGCCCAAGGTCACCCAGGAAGCTTATTGGTTGAGTGAGGATTTGAACCTGGCTCTTCCAGGCCTAAGTTCAACTCCCAACCATCCTGGCTTTCCTCACAACCTGTGAGGGTGGTTGTGCTGGGAGATATGAGAGCAACCTTCTTAAGCAGCCTCTGAACATTGAATTGGAATTCAATTTCAGGGATTGGCCATGCCTAGCCAAACCCTGTAGCAGTAAGAGTCCAGCATTTGCTGCTGCCTTATGGTAATAATCAGGGAATTACCAGAATGCTTATTCTTTGTTCTTATTCATGATCAAGGAATCATGATCAGAGATTGCTTATTGGGGCAGCATGGGGAGCAGTGGCAACAGTGGACCCACCTTTTCTTCCCCCAGAGCTATTTATTTTACACATTTTATGTTGGGCCCAAGAGCATCCAGGGCATTCCAGAACAAGGATGCTCTGCTTCTACCTACCACGTGTTTCTCACTGTTTCCTGGTAAGCATCTTCTTTGACTTCCCAGTCGGGAAAGCTAACTGGAAACCAGGCAGTGGACAAGGAAGAGTACAGTACTCCTTCACCACCGCCTATGTAGCTGCAGGTGGCGGCATGAAAGAGAACTCTTATCTGTCTGCTGCTCAGTTCCTGGGCACCATGAGGGGGCTAGCTGGTGCATGCACACATTTTCCAAAGCATGGGTGCATGCCATTGGGGAGGTCCCGCAAGGCTTTTGCCCCAGGTCCCCCCCCCCAAAAAAATCTGGAGCCACCACCAATCTTTCCCAACAGTGAAACATCTGCACCACAATACAACATCCATTTTCAAACACATTTGAAATGTAGTCCTTACGACTGCTGATGATATGTCTGAAAACATGATGGTGGAAATTTCTGACATAGCTCTCAGTGTGTGTGTGTGTGTGTGTGTGTGTGTGTGTGTGTGTGTGTGTGTGTGTGTGTGTGTGTCGTGTCAGTCAGAGCTGTACAACAGGCAAAAAGAAAACTATTGCTGATGTCTGTCCCAGAACGGAGACAATGGCTAGGAAAGTTTCTTATAGTGAATCTTTGCCTGTTGTGCAGTTGTTGCCAAAAAAGAGATGGCAACTTTATTTTGGCTGCAACCCTAGTATCCACACTTACCCCTTAAGATTCAGTCCTATTGAATGCAATGGGGCCTATTTTTGAGTAGATGCACATAGTATTGTGCCATAAGTCCCTTCCCAGGATGATCTTACCAACAGTTTCACTAAATCAAGGTTAGTTTTGAAAATAGAAAAGTGTGATGAAGGTCAAATTTCAGAAGCTTTCCGCTTGACAAACAAATCAATAATGATGAACAATTTGAAAGCTTACTGGCTCCTTCTTTTTATCCGTCTCTGCAGTTTTTTGTAGTTAACCAAGCTTTCATCTTCATACAAAAATCAATACTGTTTTTACGGAGTCATGAAAATCAGATAGTAAAACCCATATACGAGCACTGTGTAAGATGAAGTGGCTATTGCCTAGCATGCATAAGAAACTTGTCAATCAGAGTGATGTGACCACCTACAAAGGGGAACTAGTATAGTAGATAGTGTTGGATATAAACTGGTGAGACTGACACTGAAATCCCCTTCAACTCTGAAGGTAGTTGGGTGACCTTGGGTCAGTCCTCTGAGATCAATTTCGAACTGAAATTGAAATCCATCAGGCAGAATTGGTGTGCATGTGGGAATTATGGAGGCACAGTTTAAAATCTGAAATCAATCAACTGATGGCCATGCAGGAAGGGGGATTTACAATTGCACCTGCATTGTTTGTGTCAACATATCTGTATGTAAGTTACATGTTCTCTGTATGAAGTGCATTTTTAGCCCTGCGTTGTGGTGAACAGCCTCCAGTCCTTTCATTTTCAGATACTCTTTTGTTTTATCAGTTGGCTGTGCAAAGTCCCGTGTCCTCATGTATCTTGAACCCCTTCAATCTAGCTGTACTTTGGCTTTCAGAAAGTCATCTTTGCACATATATTTGAAGTAGCTGTTGGTCTACCAGTTCTGATAAACACTGGATACCAAGATTCTTTTACTTCCAGTTCTTACTTCCTAATCTTACAATTGCTCTCTGCAGGTTTGTCCCATCAAAGTGCATTGCAGCACCACTATTTTTAGGGCGAAATCCTGTCTAAGTTTCCAGCGTCAGAGTGAGTGCTCCAGCGCCTGAAGCCGTCGCAAACATGCCATAACGTAAGGCATGTTTGCGACAACTCAGGAGTAAGGGAGGCCGGCGCAAGGCCGGCCGCCCTCACTCCGTCGTCAGGATGTCCATGCGGCCAGCGGTGAAAGGTAAGACTCTGGCTGCGGCCGCATGGGCGGTCCGGGCGGCAAGGGAGGGGCACCATTGGCTGAGCCGGTCCAGGAGGGGGCGGGGATGGCATCCGCCATATCCCCATCCCCACCGGGCCGGCTCGGCCGTTACACAGCCTCCTCCTACTTCCGCCAGCTATTTAGCTGGCAGAAATCCGAGGAGGCCCATTGGCCCAGCCCTGGTTTACACCCGGGGAAGGGGACAAACATGTAGGTGTGTAGGTCATTGATGATCTCTCGTTGATGACCTACACACCTACATGAGAGCAATATGTTCACCATTTGATTTTCAGACCCATTCAATCTCCATAACTACAAGATATTTTTTAACCTCATTATGAGAGTCATCCAGCAGCAGACATCAAATATAGCAGATGAGTTTTTCCATGTAGGCTGGTCATAAGAAGCGAAGTTAGAAAGCCTAAAAAGGAACAATCGCTGCTAGTTGAGTTGGAGTTAGAGACTGATAGAGAAGATTCAACCTCACTATCATATTCAAAGGCAAAGAAGTACTAACCAGAGTTGGGATGCAACAAAATGGAAGAAGTGTTTCCTGGAAAATTTTCACCTTTATCTATCCCTTCCAGCATCTCTTCCACAGTGAACACTTAAGGCTCCAATCCTATACACACGTACCTGGGAGTAAGCCCCATAGTGGGACATACTTCTGAGAAAACATGTACAATGTATAGGATTTATCTGCTTGTCTCTTAGTTGAGATCATGCTAAGCAACTGGTTTTATGAGGATGAAAATCCTGCTATCTACCTGTACCTGATATTGATGACTGGGTTGCAGAACTCCTAGAACTGACATAACGAGTCATACGTACAAAGGAATATTGTACAAATGTAATGGCATACAAGATACCTTTCTCAAACACTGGCCATTCAAGTTATGCAAGGGGTAAACCTGTAATAATTCTTTAAAAGTGAACACTAAAGATGTCTTCAGTGGACAAATTATATCAGAGACATTTCTCCTGGGATCAAATTGTACCTTTTTGTCATTTCACTCCAAGATATTTGAAAGCAACATTTGCTTCTTTTTGCATATTTAACTCTAAATAACACTGGAAAGCATGAATTTGAAGAATGAAAAAAAGAGAAAAAATCAAGCAGCAGAAACTTGCAGGCCTGGAATTATTTAGTGTGTGGTGCAAATCTAAGAGAGAGTCACAAGGTGGCACAAGAGTAAACAAAATGTATGTATTCAGTGTTGAGAAGCCATGTTTTCTACCAAAAGAAAAAAACAAAATGCAGAACCAATGAAGTTTGAGAAAAGCACATAGGCTAGTGAGAAATGCTTTAATTAACATTGTTCAATCTGATTAAAGCACTGGAGTTATCCAGTATTTGTAAACTTCCTGTGACAGCATAGTCCATTGTTTCTCCATAATAACGACCCTGCCTAGTTCTTAGCTTTTCCCATGCTGCTAGATGATTATTCCATGTCCTCCTTATTTAGTTCATTATTGAAATGAAACTGGCTTGCCACTTCTGGGACAGCTGCAGTGGAGACGATGGAAGGCAAGACAGAATCAGTGCCTAGCAGTTAGCAACTGGCACCCACCTCCCTGTACCCCACTTCTTCCTTTTTACTGGATAATTTGTAAATGTACTGGGGAAAGGTAGTTTTCACTGTCACCACCTGGACCTCCCAGGATAGCAGGATACTACCCGATCCTGTACAGCCCAATCCTGCGCAAAGATACGCGGCTGGTCTAAAGGGCCGACAGCAGTATCCAGCACCCTTCCTGGGCCGCGTTGGCATGGCCCAGGAGCACCTCGGGAGAAGGGGACATTTGTCCCCTTCCCCGGGTGTAGGGCTGCCCAGACCAAATGGGCCTCCTTGGATGTACATTTGTTCTGGAGCTGGCGTACATCTGGGGCGACGGGGTAAGGGCGGCCCAGGTCGGGAATGGGCATGGGATATTGGCGGAGCTTGCCATTGATATCCCCGCCCCCTCCCAGCCCGGGCTGGCCAGCAGCCTTCCTCCCTCAACACCCGGCCCCTCCCCCCGCACCTGCACTGACCGGGGCAGGACGTATGTGCTCCAGTAGGTGCCGAGTCCGGGGGAGTGGCGGAGTAAGGGCTGCCAGCCTCTGTGCCAGCGGCCCTTACTCCCCGGGTGTCAAAAACGCACTTTACAGCACATTTATGACACCTGGCACCTGCAGAGGATTGTGCAGTTACTCCTGCTTTTCCAGGGTCCTGGTCCTGGCACCCACATTTGCAGCAAGGTGAGCAGGCAAGCCTCTCAAGAGCATCAGATGCTTCCAATGTTGTACCTGGGCAATTGCACAAAGGTGTGTGTGTGACCCCTTAAAACCTCTTAAAACCTCTTATAAGCACTTCCTCTGCTTCTTAAAACCTGTGGGTGTTAACCAGGGGATTGGGTGGGATTGGGTACAGGGGGGATCACTTGAGCCCCTGAATTTCCTGCTCCTGGAGATCAGGTGGGCTTTTCAGTTCAGAAAGCTGGCTCAAAGCCAGGCCCTTGATTTATTTGTTAGCTGGGGATTGGGGAAGAAGAAGATGCTCAAACAATAAACATCACCACAATAGGACAAGTATGGCTATTGTCTTGAAAGATTCAGTAGCCCCTTCAGGATGCTGAGGCATCACAGAAGGCTCTGAAGTGCTACAAAGGTCCAAACCAGGTGAAAAATATGCAAAAATTAGAGATTTTCACCAAGCTAAAATGCCTGGTGTTCGCAACAAAAACATGATCAGGTAGAGGGCTGGTGAAGGGTCCTTATGTAATGCCAAAGGTGACTGTGAAGTCTCTGCATCTGACAAAACAACTTTTTTTTCCTCAAGAATGCCCCTGTGCCATCTGTATTAATTTAAAACTGACTGCCACTAATAGTTATGTAAAAAAGTATATTGGGGAACTGTAAAACATGTTGCAAATTGATTTCATTGTGAGATCTCTGTTGGTGGGTTTTTAACTAAGATCTGTTGTTTGGGTTGTACAATGAGAATAGCATATTGCTTTTCAATCCATGGCAGAATGCTTTACTAGCAGCAGCTGGAGGTTTGCAGGAAGAAGGAGCAGGGCTATTAGTAGGAAATGAACTTCTAGTTTATATATACACCAACTGTGGCTAGCGAGGTGGTTTGCTGTGGGGTTCTTCCACTTGTGACTGCATCAGATGTGCAGTTATTCTGTGGGAAGATACATCCATGAGTCACAATCATGTGTTGCAATCGCATGTTCATTCCAATCTGGGGGTTTATTCATGGAAAAAGCTGTGCTAGCCTAGTCCTTTCTCCGGCGCTGCCAATCATCCTTCAGTGGACTTCCTGTGTCTGCGTGTATCCCAGCAGCACTTGGCTGCTGAAAGAGGTGGGAGTTTCCCCCTGAGGGTTCACCATCCAGTCCTGAGGGCCATAAACTTCCTAGTCTTGCCCTGGGAGTGACAGCAGGATTTGAGTGCTTTTTGCTTATGGTGTCTGTTTACTGTGCCAGTGTGCACAGAGGACTGCTGGGGGGGGGGGGAATGGTGCCCCTACCTTTCTCTTGCTCTATACATCTTGGAATCTGGGGGAGGGGGAAAATCTCCAGCCCTTCCCTTTGGGACAGCTAAGAGCGAGAGGAAGAGGAATGGATCAGGACAGCGGTTGATTGAGCCATGCCTGTATACACACACTTTCCTGAGAGTGAGTAAGTGATCACAATGGGGCTCACTTCTGAGTATCCAGCACACACCATAGCAGGAAGAGAAGCTCTGTTGAGGATGTTGCCAGCAGTGGCAGGTTGGCGGAGCAATTTGGCACCCAATAGGATTGGACCGACAGTCTCCTTCCAAACAAAGTTTTTCCAAGTATTTACCTAGCTGGATCAGGCCATCCTTATTTAAAACACCACTTCCACTCACCGTTGCATAGATTTTTCTTTTTTCTTTCATTTTTATAAGGAACCCTAGATCAGGGGTTCTCAACCTTTGGGGGCCCAGGTACCCCCTATCATGGTTCAATTTTCTGAAGTACCCTCTGCTAATTAACTGCTAATTAATTGGATTAATCAATTAATTAGGTGATTAATTGTTAAATAAAAAGTACTAAAACAATTTTAAATGTGAAAAAATGTCTTGTGTGTGTGAGACAGAGTCAGAGATATGCAAGGATCTCTTTTTTTCTCCAAGTCACACTTCCCAAAATCTGCTCCTCTCCCCCCCACCCCACCAAAGTACATTTTTCAAAGTACAAAAATAAGCCGAAAACCAAAATCAGAGAGACAGAAGAGCTCCGAAAATAATTAAAATTTAAAATCCATGTTAATTAACACTTAATTAGCTGCTGATGGGGCAGATAAGGGGCAGGGCTTGGCGTACCCCCAGCAAGAGGTCCGCGTAACCCTAAGGGTACCCGTACCACAGGTTGAGAACCTCTGCCCTAGATGATCAAATACTTGACAGAATAGAAGGTTTTCTTATGGATATCCCACAACACATACCATCTACATAAGGGACAGAGTCCATGGTATTGCACTGGTACGCTGGCTTTCTGCTTCCCAGGCTAACCAAGTCCTCCCACGGCAACAGACCCTGTGTCCCTCCCTAGAGAAGCCAATTTCACACTGCAGCTGCAGACACAGATCTGGGAATATCTTTCTGATTATTATAGGCAGTTCCCTGGGTCTATCCTGATTTCAGTTTTATTTCAAATGCAGATCCATTGTTCAAGGGTCCTGGTGTAACTTATCTCAGGTAAAAGCATCCTTTCTAATACACATGAGGTATGAGGTAATATACGTGGTAATCTACTGAGGTATGAGGTAATATACGTGGTAATCTACTGAGGAAGGGTGGTATAAAAATGTGAAAAATAAATAAATAAAAATAAATAAATATATCATATGTAGTCTTTATGCCAAAGTAGATGAGACATTAAATGTGTCATTGTCTACTTTGGGTGTAATCCAGCTAGGGATTTTTACCTAGCATGTAATTTTCCTGCTGAACCCCCACCCCCACCCCAATTGCTATGGACTCCAACAAATAACACCTTCAGGTCAGGGGACACAACAGGTTTGGGGGGGGGGGTGATGGAACAGAAATAAAAGGTTAAACTCCCCTTCTTTCCATGCTGTAGGCCTGGTTGGGATTGAGTCCCCACATGCAGCTATTTTCACATTGAAGTAAGCCCCCAAATAGATGATGACACATTTGACATCACAAATACCGTATTTACCCGAGTATCTCACTTTTATCCCCTAAGGCAAGTCTTTAAAGTAGGGGGTGCACCCTACAATCAAAGCCTAGCGTTTCTGCCTAGTGTTTTATGCAAAGCGCTTTCAAACCAAGCCTCTCTGAGTCTCTTTTCAAAGGTAAAACAGGGCTTTTTTTTCTTTCTCTTTCTCTCTCTCTCTCTCTCTCTCTCTCTTTTAAACTGCAAAGCACTGTGTTTTCAAGCCTTTCCTTGCAGTTCTTAATCACTTGCTAAATGGCTGAATACCATGAGAGATCATTATCTCTCAGCAGCCTCTGGAAGCATTTGAAAAAATTAACCCTTAAGTTTCAACCCCAGGACTCTGTGGAAACTAAGATATTTATTGATCTTACAGTTTAAAAGTTGAGAGTACAGTTTGAAAGTTGAGAGCAAGAGCTCCTGCATAGGCTTACCATATCCAAAGGGGTACAGAGTGCCTACCTTTAGGCTGCAATCCTATGCACACTTTCCTGGGAGTAAGCCCCATTGAATGCAATGGGATTTACTTCTGAGTAGATATGCATAGGATTGTGCTGTTCATTGAAATTTGGGCAGGTGCAGCTCGTCATCATGGAAGGATGCAACAAGCTACACCTGCCCAAATTCCAAAGGTTAAAAGGTAGGCACTCTGTCCCCCTTTGGATCTGGGAAGGCTACTAATACTAGAGTGCCCAGATTCAATAAGGGACAGGGTGCCTATGCCTTTAACTGTACTAAAGCTGTACTGTTCTACTAATGTGTACCGGTATATTTAAGTTAAAAAAAGTTAAAAATGTATTCTTTAAAAAATAGCACCAAACTTTAAGGGTGCGACTTATAATCAGGAGCGTACTATACTTGGGACAATACGGTAATTGGACTCTAACTCCTGTAAAATTACAGAATTAAGAGATGAGTTTTGGACTCACAGTTATCAATATTGGGCCAACTGATTCCTTAAATGCAGAAAAATTGATTTCTTACACACAGAGGCTTGGCTGGCAGCAGGAAATGACCTTTAAGATTTCCTTCCAAGCCATGCCTTGCCTGGGATTGAACAAAAGGAGTTACAAATACTAATAACTGAAGAAGCCGTCTGAACCAGAGGTCTTCAGCCAAGTGGGTCCCTGGGCTGCGGTGTGAGTGTCAGGTGGCTCTTTCCACCTGTTGTGTGATCAGCGAGCATGCAGATTCTGAGAGGCAGAGAGCGTTGGGATTTGACCTGGGAGAGATTGCAACGGAAGCCAAAAGGAATAGCGGGTACCTAGCAGCTGCAGACATGCTTAGGATATGCAGGTGGCTAATGGTGCTTGCAGGTGTACGCTCCTGGGCAGCGCAATCCTATCCCCCCTGCCTCGGCCTGGGCCTTGCAGCCCACACTGCATCCTATCCAGGGAAGGGCCCAACTGGAGGTCTCCTCAGGGTAAGCGGACATGTTGCCGCTTATCCCAGATAAACCCCCAGCCACCACAATGGAGCTACTCGGTCTCCTCTGGCTCTTTAAAGTAGCTGGCGGAGAACCGAGCAGACACGTATCGGCAGAAAGGGCCTGGGAGAGAGGATAGGATATGACGCACCACGGGGTCACCGATCTCGCTCCCGCCCGGGCCTGATCCGCCCACCCCTCCCTCCCCCACCCACCTCGTTATGCCCCTCCTCCACCCTCTGCCCCGGTTGGAGCAGGACATACCTGCTCCATGGCACTGCACTGCTGATGGGATTCAGCACTGGCGGGATGGCGCAGGCCTTCCCACCAGCGCTGCTGCCTCAGGAGTTGTTGCAATGCACTTTAAAGCACATAATTTGCGACACCCAGCACCAGAGCCGTGGCCGCAGCACCAGCACTGGGATTCAATAGGATTATGCCGAAATTCCATCCAAATGCTCAGTCTTGTATACAGTATTTGTAAATCAAGCAAATACAGGTTGAGTATCCTTTATCCGGACTGCTTGGGATGGGAAGTGGATTTTGGATTTGTCTGGACTTTGGAATATTTGCATAAATATAATGAGATATCTTGGGGGATAGGACCCAAGTCTAAACACAAAATTCATTTATGTCTCATATACACCTTATAAACATACTCTGAAGTTAATTTTATACAATATTTTTAATAATTGTGTGCCCCAGTATGCCTTGTGCTGTGCCAGTCAGGTGCTGGATTTTTTTTTTAAGTCATAGCCCCCAAAATGCCTGGATTTCGGAATAGTCTGGATTTCGGATGTCCGGATAACCGTAACGGGTAACCAACCTGTAGTACAAGGATACCATAAGCCTCCAGTGCTCTCACATCTAAAGGCGGATAGCACTGCATCCCTGGAGCTTCTTCGCACCCAGAAAATGGCGGGACAAGCAGGCAATAGTACGAAAAGCAAGACCAAACTTTTAAGTTTAGTGCAACTCTTCTGCAGGCAAAAAGGTTCTGTGTTTCCTTTCAACAAAGCTATCTAGTGCCAAAAATTATTAACAAAAAGATATTGTTCAAGTAAATGTAAAATTCATTTCTCTATTCCAGTTGGAAAGAGTTCCTACCTGTTTAGAGGCGCTCTGGCCAAATTATTGCTGAGTTTCCACAACTGCTTCATGTGTAATCAGATCTGGCAGTCTGTTTGGCTGCATGTGTAATATGATGCTTATGAACTTTTATCTTTTTGAATAAATGAGATTTTGAACAATTTATTAAAGCATTGCCTGAGGAAGACTGTGGCTGTGATGGTCCAACAGCCTGCCAAAGCAAGTCCTATTCATTAAGTCTGCACCTGTGAGTGTGTTGAGAATTGATTTGACAGCTAAAAACCAGAAACGTCACCCTTTTAATTCTGCAGATAATTTTGGATGCAGCAGGTCAGTCTCAAAATGACAATAAAATATGGTGGTGATGATGCAGTTTGCCTATTAGTCAAATACATGATTTGTTAAATCAAGCCTGGATTTCCCTGGAGCAGTGTTTCTCAAAACTATTTGAGACCCTAGGCCCTTGGATTCCCCCCCCACACACACACACACACACTTCACATCCTTCCAATTGTTTACCACAGTACACGTTACCGATCTAACTTACTGTGATGTAACCTGTGCAGTCATGGAGTTCCCTAGGTGGTTTTGAGCAAGTCACTGTCTCTCAGCTTAACCTACCCTACAGGGTTGTTATGAGGGTAAAATGATCAAGGTCCTTGAAGCAAGGCAATTCATTATTTAATTTATTCTTCACATTTCCATACCACCCTTCCTCGGGATGATATACATGACTCCTCCCTTTGCTTTTATTTTCACAACAATCCTGTGAGGTAAGTTGGGCTGAGAGATGGTGGCTGGCCCAGGGTCACCAAGTAAGCTTCAAGGCTGAGCCGGGATTTGGACCCAGTTCTCCCTGATCCAAGTCCAACATTCTAACCATATCAAAATACATAGTCTATGCTTCTTTTGGAACATTCCCGTTGGGTGCTATCATAACAGTTTTATGTATATTTACTAGGTGGTATTATTATTATTATTATTATTATTATTATTATTATTATTATTATTATTATTATTGCACTTCCCATGCATAGCACTTTACGAGTAATGATAAGAGGTCTTACAGTGAGGCTTACAATCTAAAATGGATACAAGAAAGACAACAAAAGAAGGGAAGGAAGGGATAAACGAAGGAAGAACATGCAATGATTTCAGGTATCCAAGCTTAGGTTTAGTTACAGTACTTCAGTACTTAGTTACTTCTGGGTATAGGTGCTGTGGATCTTATCACACATGTCCAAGATGTTCCAAAAGGACTAAAATTGTGTCCTTCTTAATGAGAGGCAGCAAGATATCATTTTCAGCCAATGACTTTGCCCCAACCAGCCGTATTTTTAATGTTTGTTATTGAGCTGCACACAAAGCCAATTACTGCTATTTTGGGCCAAATCTTCAAGGCATGTATTTCTGAGTATATGTTTCCTCTTCACTGTAGCAATTCAGGACTTAATGTAAACCATGTGATAGTGTTTCAGAGTTTTAACTTTGCTAAGATGATACAGAACAACTGTCAGAAGCAGGCATATTAGGATTTAACATATTAGGATTTATATACAGTATATATAAACTTTATTCAGAGAACGTTTATGCAAATCTATGGTTTTTTGATGAAGGAAAATCTTCATATTTCTTTCATGGTAAACAATATGCAAAAGTAATTAACTCCATATTTACACCATGACCTTGAATTTGTTGAACACAGTCATGTTCTCTTTTGTGGAAACTAGTTTGTGCTAGTGGGTCTCTCTGAACAAAGAAACGATGCTCCATATCTATAGTTTCCCATTGCTCATACTCCATCTTCCCTTCTGTGCTTCTCTATAATGGGCATTGTCATTTATGCGGTCTGCCCATGATGGGTTATGCCAAAATAAACTGAGTCATCCTTCATGATGTGTAGGCAGGTATGCTTCTCTGTCAGCCTTCTGAATCAAACTTCCTTGGAGTGAGTTTGATCTTGCATTGCACATTCGTTACTCAAAAACAGTGCTGTGGAGCCAGGTTCACCTGTAGCCTTCACAGGTTAAACAGGACAGACACAGTTTTCATGTCACCTCACACCCTCTTAAACACAGCACATGGTCCTGTAGGTCAGGGGTTCTCAACCCCTGGCTGGCCACGTACCACCAGAAGTAAGTGGTGATGACATCATCGCCACTTACTTCTGGATTTTCGACTGGAAAAGAGAGGAAGAAGGTTCTGGGCGGGCAGGGGGGCCATTTGCAGTGCTCCCAAGAGGCATGCAAAAGGCAGGAGCCTCTTGGGAGCAAAAACGCGGCTTCAAATAAGCTGTGTCAGAGTGGGGTTCTGGCAGACCGGTGGTCCATATACCACCTCCAGTCAGCCGGAGTACCACTGCACTGCTGGTATGCTTACCACCAGTTGAGAACCCCTGCTGTAGGTAGTTTACACATGTTCAGCTGTGGGCTAATGATGATAAGTCACTGGAGGATGAGATCTCCACTGCTCAACAAGAGTACATGTATCAACTCTCAGCCTTCTATTTGATCTGAGCAAGTGCAACAAATACTATATGCCTGGGTGTGTGCTTGTGCAGTGAACAAGAGACAGGACAAATCACTTCAATGCAGGAGGCAGAAGGGTAAGGAGACTCAAGGGCTCCACTGCCTCTAGCTACGTGTTAACAACTGTGATACTTTGGTGTTAATGCAGATTTCTGTTGCAGGCATTTTGGTATGCTGCAGATATAAGCACTATAGTTTGCCCTTTTTTCAGTTCAAGGGAGGTTTGAGTAAGTGTCAGAGTTGAAGAGTGCACATTAATCAATGCATGGCCATAGCGCTCACAAGCCCGCGGAGGAGTTAGAGTCTGTAGTGCAACATGACTTCAATAAGATTCATGGCAAATTGCACAACACTTGTTTGCCATGGATCGGCATCCGTTTGAAGCATCTATAATTAGGCTTACCTAGGCTGGGGCTTGCTTCTGAGTAGACATGCCTAGGATTGTGCTCTAAGGTTTAACAAGCTACACCTGCCCACATTCCTTCTCCTAAAGGTCTAGCACTCTGTCCCGGTTGGAGATCTGGTAAGCCTATCTATAATGTGCATCAGACCTGCCTCATCTATTGACAGTTGTATAGCACCAATTGCTGCACCTAAGAACTTCACTGGGCCTGGTGCAGATAACAGTCACTCATGCCATGCTGTAGATCACAACTAGGAATTCAGGGGAACTCTTTAAACACTTTCTTTAAGCCAAAGCCTACTGTGTGCATTGCACAGACTGCAATAGTTGCATGGTAAGCCATATAGACCAGCAAGGGCCACTATAGATTGTGCACCTCCATGCTGTAGGAATCAGAAGTTCCCAATGCGTAAAAGGAAAGCAGAGAAGCAAGCCCTTGATTTGAAGAAGAGCATTTTCAATTTCAGCATTTCAGTTTATGGTGCTCAAAGATGCGTGTTTTTTGAAATCATAGAAATTGGGCATTGAAAGTATTGTGAGTGTCTCAAATCTAGACACAAGAAAAGGTGTGTGTGTGGGCACCTGAGCACTTCTACCTGCCCCTTGACCTGGTCAGGGAAAAATGGGCTGGAGCACCCAATCAGCTGGCGCATACCAATCCCAGCAGGAAGGCTTATGTGGCTATTCTGGAATAGTGCTGAAGGCAAAGAGGCTTTTGTAGCAGGATGCCTCATCAGCTTGGTTGAGGAACCTGAAGCACAGAAGCTCCTAGTGGGGTTGGAAGCTTCCAAAGATAGGGACAATTTGGCAAAAAATAATAATTGAGGATTTTTTCAGGGTTCAGGAATTTTCCCCACTGCTGGATTATGTCATTTTAAATTCTATTGACACTGTGGATGAAGAATTGTGAAGCAACAGAGTTTCTTCTTGTGGTTCAGAGGCATGTTGAGAAAATCAGGTGCCACAAGCAGTAAACTTCCTGATAAATTGTTGCTTAAATCATTAACTGGCTGATAAAAGCCCCAGATGGGACAGTTAGATTTTATGGTGAGAGAAAGTACATGTAACATCTGTTTTATTTCTCCTACAGGATCGAATATTTATCTCAAATTATTGATTCAAACACCCAAATCTTCAGAAATTGCATGAACCCAGCTCTAAATATACTTTATGCATATAAAATCTTATTTCAACAGAAGTATATGTTAGTTTCATGAATATCAAACAAAACTGGGTCACTGTTACAAAACACCACCACAAAGAGTTAAATGAGATTTCATCAAAGCCTGCATCTCTCAGATGTAACAGCTCGGGTCCAGGGTATTTGAAGGACTGCCTCCTTCCTTATAATCCAACCCGTACTCTGAGGTAATCAGGGGGGGGGCCCTGTTAACCATGCTGCCATTGAAGGAGGTGAGGAGGATGGCGGCACGGAATAGGGCCTTCTCAGCTGTGGCGCCCCAATTGTGGAGTTCCCTCCCCCTGGAATTAAGAACTGCTCCCTCTTTAGAGACCTTTCGGCAGGGCCTTAAGACGTTTTTATTTAGGTTAGCTTTCGATGTCTGACATGGTGGTTTTTTAACAAATGGCTTTTAACAAATGTAAATACAGGTGACCCACTGTTTATTGTTGAGTGCCTCCATGTGCCTCCATTGTTTATTTTAATTGTTTAATTATATGTTTTTAATTATTTTAATGTACATGTTTATTTTAATGTTGTAAGCTGCCTTGAGTGCCCTTGCTGGGAGAAAGGCGGGATACAAATTCTTTAAATAAATAAATAAAATAAAATGTTGCTAGGTAATAGCACCCTGCCTTCAGAAGCACTAACATCCAATGACAATATTCTCTGATGATGTAATTGTATTGATTACGCTTTTTCCTTCTGTCTCATTGGTTGTATATGTCTCACTGTTTGGTATCCTTCAGGAGAGCGTTGAGGACAGCACTTCCATGCAACACAGCCAATTCAACTAACAGCTGGGCTGAGAGACCATAGCAGTTCTTTTTAGTCAGCTTCTCTTTGATGTAAAGCTGGCATCTGTTTGAAATTATTTGCAGGAGGCTGTTGGCCAAGTTACAGATTGCAGACATCATTCTGTGCATTTGCAAATTGTTTTGAAAACACTGCAAACTGCTGTCCAAGATGTAATTGCCTGCAGTCACTGAGCACACACAACCATATATGGCATTTAGCTCATGAACAGCAATGAAATCCAAAATCAATCTATAGACTCAGGCATTAGCAAAAGAGGCCTTCCTCTCCAACACAGCTTTGTGTCCCGCCATTTTGATTAGCAGACAATTCACCAACCTCAATCCTGTAATGATCTTTTCTGACCCTCCATGATCTCAAAAGCAAAACAACCGTATGGAATCATTGATGAAAGATCCTCTTGCTGTGGGTGTAACCAGACAAGTTAAAATACTTTAGGTCTTTCACATTCTTTCTTACTCAAATGCTTATCTTACATCTCAATGGGATTATCTTAGCTTAGTTCAATTTTATAATATGTCCTCTTCACTACAGAAAGGCAAAGCCATGCTATGCATGGAAGAGTCATCCCAAAGATGAAGATGGAACTGTAGCAGCTCCATGCAGAAGGTCCCAGGTTCAGTTCCTGGAATCTCCAGGCAGAGCTGGGAACGACTCTTGTCTGAATGGACTCAGTATGAAACAACTTCATATGTTCATTGTGCTGAATGCCCCCCCCTATTTTGCCTATTTTTCTGTATTTTTGAACAGTTTTACAGCCCAATCCCATGGACTCGTAGCGCTGGTGGAGCAAGCGTTCCGCCAGCACTACCTGCCCTACAGCAGTTGTAAAAGCACTTCTGGCAGCATGTGAAGTAGCATGCTGTCGGAGCGCTGGCAGGAAGACGAGCCTTCCTGCACCCATTGGGGGATCAGCAGACACCCGCCGAAGCAGGTAAGACAGCGGGGGAGGTGGAATGGGGTGGGGGAGGCAGAATGGGGGCAGGAGAGGGCAGAACAAGGTGGCAACAGGTCAGGGGAACGGGTTCCCCACTGAAGCCCCCTTCCCAGACCAAATCCTGTGGCACAGGTCCATGTAGACCTGTGCCAGCAAATTCGCTAGCGCAGGTCCAAGTAGACTTGTTCACGCTACAGAGGCTTCCCCACCCCCTTGTAAGAGAACAAATTTTCACTTACCCAGAGGAGACCTCTACAATTGCCCACCCCGGTGGGATGCAGCGGTAGCTATTTTGATGTCACTGCATTGGCGGGGGGGGGGGAATAGATAGGATTGGGCTCTTAACCTCCTATAAGTTCCTGTGTCAACCCAGCAGCTAAAACCTGCTGAGGCATCATTTTGCAGGCAGCTTTTGTTCTTTGTTTGAAAAATGCCTTTCCTGGACAGCTATGTGCTGGATGTGGATTCAGGATCTGTTGTCTTCTTGGGCAACCCAAGGCGGGGAAGCGGCAGGAGGCTGGAGGCGGGGAGGTGGGAGGGGGTAGATCAATGGTGCATGCCGGATCTTATCCCCTCCATTTGAAGGATCCCACCCATTCTCCTCAGACTTGCGCCAGCTAAAGAGCTAGAAAGGGGGGGAAAGATTTGGGCTCAAAGGACTTTTAACTCTCTATAATCTTTTAAAGGGCCTCTTATAAAAGTTCAAATTAACCCAGCCAAGACATAGTCACTTGTGATTTTTCCCTATGTGGAGGAAACAATTTGGGTGTGTGTGTGTGAAAACAAATGGGAAAAGTCACTTGACAGAGACTCTTCCACTTCAGAGATGGGTCTGTGAATTGGTGCTCACAAGTCACAACACACACACACACACACACACACACACACACACACACACACACACACACACATGCACAGGTTGAGAAGCCCTACACTATGTACTTAACATAGTTTAACAACCGTGCCCTCATCTCAAGGAAGTGTGAGAATTACAATCTGTGATGAGAATATCCCAGAACTGCTCACCTGTGAGGTATTGCACAGGGTCTTGTGCAGTCAATTACACTTTGGCTCAGAACAAATTATGCTTTTCATGTTATTTTGATGCTTTTTTTGTGTGTTACTTGATTCAACCCAGTTACATGTAGATATTTTCACTTGTGGTTTGCTTTTCCATGTAGTTGAGACGGTTCCTTCACCACATGACTCCAAACCAGGATTTTGGTATTTTCGATTGGGTTCAAGTAATGGTTGATAGGGAATTCACATGGTCACATGTTGTGTGTATATATGCTTAGATGTAGTCCTGAATACGTCCTCAAGGTGATTGACACAGACAGGAGTGGGACCTGACTAATGGCGCAATCCGACTCCTGGTCAGTGCCAGCACTGACTGTCGCAAATGCGCCATAAAGCATGTTGTGATGACTCAGTAGTAGACAGCGCTGGCGGGAAGGCCTGTGCTGTTCCCGCCAACACTGAATCCCACTGACAGCGCTGTGGAGCAGGTAAGCCCTGCTCTGAGTGGTGCAGGTGCGGGGAGGGCAGGGAGGGGGTGTCATATCCTATCCTCCCTCCCAGGCTCTTTCAGCCTACATGGGGCTTCTCAGTTCTGTGGCAGCTAAAGAGCTAGCGGAGAACCAAGTAGCCCCATTGTGCCAGCTGGGGGCTTACCCGGGGTAAGAGGACAAAGGCCCCCTTGCCACAAGTAAACCTCCAACCACCTCCTCCCCCACATAGAATTCAGCGTGGGCCGCGTGGGTCGCTCGGCCCATGCTGCATGGTCTAGGGCGGAGGACAATAGGATTGAGCTGGAAGATTCCCAGGGGTGAGAAACTCCAGTCTCTGAAACTTTGGGT
Organism: Plestiodon gilberti rubricaudatus; assembly: GCA_026170595.1. Classification (NCBI taxonomy): domain Eukaryota; kingdom Metazoa; phylum Chordata; class Lepidosauria; order Squamata; family Scincidae; genus Plestiodon; species Plestiodon gilberti. The sequence continues at coordinate 49,806,029 of JANXHW010000002.1, forward strand.
ACATTCTTGCATAGAAAACAACCACAGAGCAAATTCCAAGTGTTCCTACACAATAACTGGATGTTTTTTCTTCTGGTTCTTATGCCTCTAGATCACACCTCAGATTTTCATCAGCTGCTATCAGTTCCATTATCCTATTCCACCCATGGGTAGGGCAACTGGAGAATGGTCCCTGAGGAGGGTTGGAGGGCAAGATCTCTAACCCCACCTCCTAGTTTATTTGAATGCAGAAGTCCTCCCAATGGAAGCTTCCCTATCAGACCTCCTGGGTCACTAACAGACAAAATAATTTAGACACATGGGTATTTCTGTACTTGTAACATCACAAGGCAGAACCTTTAAAGCAAGAACGGGTTTTTTTTTGACACTCAGAGAGATGATAGACATCAATGAATATAGGCAATGGTAGAAAAGACAAATACTGTACAAGGCAAAATAACCTGTCTTACTTTTCTGTTCAGCTCTACACTGATGGAACTACACTGAGCTAGCTTTAAATCTTTAAACATTGCTAGGTTAAGATGAAGAAATATCATGATGTGAGGGACAACAATTCATTCCCCAAGCATGAGAGAAATCTGACAGTTTTTTCCATAAGCACAAAAAACCTCTTTGCAAAGGGGATGCTAGGGAAGGCGGAGTTTAATTCCTGGGGTACTGGACCAACCAGGTCCTAAGAGGGCTGAGCCTACTGAAGATGCTAAATTAGGCTCGGCCAGATGTGATGCTTCTGACTAATCCATTCCTTCATTCAGGCCAATACTAGAATGCTCCCAGTTAATCATAGGTGGTCATCCCAGGACTTAGACTTAGCTGGAAGGTCAAGGGAAATTCTTTAAGGAAGGAAATTAGTCTGTTTGTTGCTATATGCAGAGAAAGAAACTAAACATTAAACCTTGAACGTGTTGAGACTAGTCTGTATCCTGAGTGTCATGCCTAAGGGTCACTGGCTCTCTAACCTATCCTCCCTCCCAGGCTCTTGGAAGTGTTTCTTCCTAGCACGCAGGGCCAGTCTCCTTTAATATGCTTAGTGGATTATATTAGATTATTTTAATCTAGATTATAATCTAGATTAATCTAGATTAAAAGTAGATTATATTAGATTATATTAGAGTGAATAAATAGATTAGTTTGAATCTAGTCTCCTTTAATATGCTTAGTGGCTTTAAGTATAAAGGAACCTAGGTTCCTTGTAAGATTGAAAAGTAACTCAGCAGAATGTAAATGTCGTGAAGGTATGGATGGGTCACTAAGATAAATGGAGTGTTAAATATTTGGCAAGAGAAATTCATTTACATTTGATGAATACCTCAAACAAATGTTACTCGGACAAGCAGATCGGCTGGTAATTACTTTGCAATCCACATTTTCTAGAACTGACACTGAGCAGGGCAACTTTATACAGGCAAGATGTACATGATCAGTCAATCAGCAGTTATGACAACCAAAGAACAAGGTTGGACTTTTTTGTATCAAAATTTGATCCCAAAGGGCTTTTCCATTGCAAAGAAGCTTGCGATCTCGAATAGAGAATTCTTAGGACCTCATCAGATTCCTAGGATTCTGAGGAAAGGAATGACAGTTTGGCATGCGTGCATGTGTTCGTGTGTGTGTGCGCGCATGTGTGTGCATGCTCAGCCTTTCTGTACCTGTGAAGCTGCCTTCTAACTACAGCCTCTTTTCTCCCCTCTCCATGGAGAGAAGAACCTGGACTGTATCAACAACTGCCAGGAGCCAGAAGACTCTGCAAATCAGCAGAGGGGCTACTTTCATGGGTTGGCATCTCTACTACCAGCTAGTCCCCTCAAGAGCACCTTCTAGCCCAATTCTGTTGGGATCAGTCTGGAATTTGGATTATGTAAACTACTGCCAGAGGCCAAAAGAGACCAATACACAAACCAACAGTATCCTTATTTATATTGTACCTCTGTGTGGATTTCAACTGTAAGCTGTTTTGGAAGCCAATCTTGGCTCAAAAGTGGAGTATACATATAATCAAGAAACGACATTTGTTTCTGACTGCAGCTGCATGTGCTGCATGGTTGGCTGCTCTGGAATTTCCATGTTTCAACTGACAGATAGGGTGGGGTCTCCTGGAAGAAAGAGGAACAGTTATGAGAACAAATTTTGAAGTTAAAGATTTATGTTTGTCTCTCTATACACACATGTAAGGACACAGGCAGCCCAATCCACTGTAATGCCCCACTCGGCGATGCAGCGACATCAACATGGTGCCCACTGCATCCCATGGGGAAGTTTCTGCCTCTAGAGGCCTCCTCGGTAAGCCCCTGCCAGACCGGTGGGTCTACTCAGACCTGCACCAGCGATATTGCTGGCACAAGTCCGCATGGACCTGTGAAGGTGGATCAAGCCCAGGAAGGGGGGGTTGGATTCAGCAGATGCTACTACCACTGAACCACCCCCTTCCTGGTCCCAATGTGCCCTCTTCCCTGTCTCCGTTGCTGCTGCGTTCCACCCACACCCTATACATACTTACTGGGGCCGATAGGCATCCGCTGGCTCACGGAGCTGACTTCTCACTACTTGAGGTAGCGGCCAGCCCATGTGCTCCGGCATGTCACCTTTTGTGACAGCCAGAAAGCACTTAGCACCATCGGAACACTTGTTCTGGTGGTGCTAGGTGACAATAGGATTGGGACCTAAGCAAAATCACTTACTTGAAGATTAAGCCACCAGAAGCAAGGAAGACTGGTACTTACTGGGCAGAATCGTGTTTCTCCATGACATGGTAATTAAATATCCAAAACTGTTTGGTTTCCAGAATTTAACTGTTCATAATTTGACAATAATAAATAGAACATTTAAACCTATTGTGTAATATCTACAATACTTGATCTCTAAAGTCACATATTTTTGTCTCTGCTATGTTTTTTACACAGAAAAATAGGCTTTAACCTGGTGTATTTAATACAAGGTTGTGGTCTCAGGTTTAAAGGACTTCGATGTGTAGCGTACAGAGTTTCGCCACAATGGTGCCCTATTGGGAGAAGCAGATGTTGTCCATCAGTGAAGGAACACTCTGCTCATGCAAGGGGTATTTGCGCAAACTGATTATATTTGTTTGTATTGTTGTGTTCAGAGATTGTTTTAAACCACGTTATATTTAAGGGGCACTTGGTATAAGAGACTTTTAAAAGCATATAAAAATCCAACAGGTTTTGAACAACCTGACTCCCCCCCAACCATGACCATTTTTACCTCCTCCCACCTCTATCATTATTTATTTATTTATTTATTTATTTTATTTAAAGAATGTATACCCCGCCTTTCTCCCAACAAGGGCACTCAAGGCGGCTTACAACACAGACATTAAAATACATATATACACATTAAAATAATTAAAAACAATTAATTAAAACAATTTAAAATAAACAACCCCAGTGGGTCACCTGAATTTACATTTGTTAAAAGCCATTTGTTAAAAAGTCAGCCCACCATGTCAGACATCAAAAGCTATCCTAAATAAAAACGTCTTGAGGCCTTATCATACTGTGGCACTCCGAATTAGAGCCAAGTTTTAAGTTCACTGTCTAATTTTTCAAGAACATCTTTAAAGTTTAAGCTTTTAGACTACCGGTATATTGCTACAAAGTTACAACGCAAGGTCACATAACAGTACAATTCCACATTGTACAATCACAATGCCTTTATATGCTGGCAAATGCTGCCATAAACTGTAAGGGAAAGCATTTTGCTGTACAGTATATCTGTATATGTCTTTATTTAGGCGACAGTCCAGAGAGGCTCTTGAACCCTCCAGCAATGCTTACTTTGTCCTTTGAACAATGCTAAATCTCAAATTGTGCTTCAAAGCACCATGCAAAGGGGTTGATTGAAAACATGCTCACAAATCCTGCTGGGCATGTGCAGTTACTTACGTTGTTCTTTGTGGACCATCATATAGATAAGGGCACCATCTACATTCTTTACAAGCAATGAATGAACTGAAGTATGAATTGTGCTTTCAGCTCTTGATGCACCAGACAAATTGAAGATGTTACATTTATGAACAGTGGAAAGAAAAAAAAAGTTTTGACAGCAGGAAGACTGTAATGTATTTGTCTGAAGTACCATGAGTTTCATTGTTGCAGCTTTCATCTATGACCAAAGTGGCTTATATAACCTGTGTTGGAGAACTGGTAACATGCCCATGTACAGTGTGTATTTCTGACCCTAGCAACTCAGAGCAGAGCTTTGGCATGTCTATGATGCTAACAATGCCAAATTGGAAAACGTCCCGCATTACTGTTGCTTTTTTGGAAAGTACTTGAACTAGTTCTTGGAAAAATGGTCAGAGGGCAGACAGTGTTTATTCTGGGTTTACAGTATTTGTTGTTGCATAAGAAACAATTGACGAAATAGGTAAATATCTACTCTTTAATGAGGCAACCCAAACAATACTAACACATTAGACATGATCTTCCCCTGATGCAGGAGGAATCTTATCTAGATGACAAATCCATATTAAAGGTGGTTATAAGAACATCCCTACAGGCTGAGACCAAAGGTCCACCTGGCTGATCATTTAGCCTCCAACGGTGGCCCATTGGATGCTTGTAGGAAGCCTTCAAGCGAGGTATGATGGTGATAGCCATTCTAAAGTATTTGTCCCTAAATATTCAGAGGTACCATGTCTCTGAACATAGAAATGCCACTTCGCTCTCATGGCAAATGGCCCCTTCTATATAATTTATCTATTTTTAAGCCATCCAATCTAATAGCTATTGCCACATTTTGTGTCTATCTGAATTTCCTATGCCAAGTATGCATTGTGTACAGATCTTTAGTCTATCCTAAACCTACTACCAGTCAATTCCTTTGGATGAACCTGTGTTCTAGTATTTTGCAAGACTGAGAATCACTTCTTTTGCATCACCCTCTCCATACCATAGATCAGTGTTTCCCAAACCTTTTTGACCTGCAGCTCCCTTGATCATTGGCAACCATTGGCCACAACTCCCCATCACATTATGTTACATGACAGGCAGAAAAGCACCAGGTGAAGCTTTCTCCCCAATTTCACCTCTTCTGTGAATAACTTCTGTGAAGGTAACTTCTCCCCCTTCTATAGGCCCAGTCAATAGTGGGGTGGGGTATGGACTGGGGTGCCCCCTTCTTTCTTCACTCCGTAGGGAACCTGGAGCCACCCTTCTGTGGCTCCCCTGGCTGGCTTCCCCTGGGAGCCGTGCCTCACAGTTTGGGAACCACTGCTATACGTCTTTGACTGCCCCCCCCCCCCCCACTGCTAGTTGAGCCTTAAAGCATACAGATCAGATCAGGCAACAGTATACCTTGGAACTTGCAAGACAAGTCTAGTAGTCTAGTCAAACTCTTTAAAAACAAACAAACTTAAATCCATGTTATCTTTTCTCATTCCCTGCTTTTTCCTCATCACTTGGGGCAAAAAGAGAGTGGGATATTGCCTCAGTAGAAATCAGTGACAACACTCCTACAGAAACTGAAACAGTGTTGCCTCATTAGCCTTGATGCTAGTGTTTCTAAACAAGGACTGAGTTTCTTCTATGCTCATCAAAGCAAGTAATAGCACAGCCAGTTAGTGGAATGCGCCATAACAGAACACTGACATCCCCATCTAGCCAAATGATTATTCACTGAGTTTGAGAAATCTATGAACACAAGATTAATTGCATTCAAGTAAATAGCAGTTTTGAAAGTCTGGTACCAAAGGCAAGGGAATAAATGTCTTGGCAATTGTTGCAGACAATATCAGTTGATACTGCTTGTTGTGCATTCATTCTTTCCTTGCATGCAAGTTATAATGACTTTCAGACTTTGACCATCTTAAAGAAGTTTACAGTCTGAGTCCCTCCCTTCCTTCTTCCTCTCTCTATTAATGGAGAAAGAGAATACTGAGGTAAAAAAATATTTCAGGTTTTTTCCCCACATTCAATGAGTTTGATCTTCCTAACGTTTCGCCCTCAATTGTGTAGTAGACATTTTTGTTGTTCAGTCGTTAAGTCGTGTCCGACCCTTCGTGATCCCATGAACCATATCCTGCCAGGCCTTCCTGTCCTCCACTATCTTCCTGAGTTCGCTCATTTTCATGTTCGTTGCATCGGTGATGCTGTCTAACCATCTCATCCTTTGCCTTCAAAGGACTAAAAATAAAACACCTGAAATACTAATAAAAGCTTAAAAGCAAAGTATAAAACACTACACTTAAAAGCTAAGATATAATACTATACTGGTAAAAGACTTAAAACTTAAAACACAAACTTGCAGCTGAGTCTGCTAAAAAACACTAAAGCCTGGGAAGTTCAAAAGTTAAAAGTCCTGGCTTCTAAAACTAGGAAGCCCACTCCAGTCCAGTGCCAGAGTGAAAACGAGAGTAGTTATATAGCCAGAGACTTCCCAGAATCCAGGACGTTTCCACCAATCTGCTCACTAATTGAGGTTGAAAGTTAAATTAGAACAGAAGCTTTCATGGCCCGCAATTATCTTACAGGATTTCGGGTATACGGGTAAAGATGCCATGTTGATAGTCAAGCCTGAATAGAAATAATATCCAACACCGATCGCGGGTTTCCGATTGTAGGCAGCCACGAACAGAAAGAAATACAATTAAAATCCGAGGCATACGAAGTAAGGTCCAACGTTTAGTTCCAACGTATTTTTGAGGTTGAAAGGTTAGGAAGAAGATCCAAACTCGTTGAACGTGGTCAAAAAAAACCAAAGAATTTTTTACCTCAGGATAACCCCAACCATGTAAGCCTTAATTCCTACAAAAGAGAATACTGTACTGTACAGTTTTTTGATCTCATTCACATAAAGAATGTGGTGCAAACTTCAGGGCTATGGCTTGAGAAAGGCTTGTAAAAAAAAAGGAATATAGCACAGAAAGATGCAACTTTCTAGTTAAAATTAGAAGTTGACTTTCTCAAGTCACTATGCCAGGAATTTATACTCGGTTAGAAAGCCCAAGGCTGAAATACTATAGTTAGGTTGCTTAAAAATACAACTTGCCCCCACCTACTGGGGGCCATATGTGTACATGTCCTTAGCTAAATGATGCATCCCGCATGCAAATGGGTGCTGAGCGCATACAAGTCCCCAGTCTGAGCCATCAACTGAAACTGCATGCTGCTCTCCCCACTGAACAGCTGATCTGTGTTATTTGCACCTATGTGACGGAACTATGGCCACACAGCCCCACTTGCTGCATGCCAGTTGAGGGCACTGTGCTCAGTGCGATTTAAGGATCCTGACAATGTGATGGACCACAACCAAAGGCTCTATAGCTATGCTGTAGTGGTCAGTGGCTACTTCAGTTAAGTGTCAGGTGTAGTGAATGTGTGGGGAGATTCACACATCCCCTAGTGTTGCATGGATGGGACATCTATAAATTACCAGACTTTAGTATTCCAGATCCATTTGTCAGGAATCATTAGTATGTCATCATGCAGCTAATTGTGATGAAACACATTCACGAACACATATTACAGTCAGAAACATTGACCACGTGCTAAGAACATCTATATGTTTACCATTCATTGATCAGCTTAAGTGTAAAAAGAATAGGTGACATATAAGGTATAACTAATGCATACATCTCCTAGGCCAGGGTCATCTTACTTTTCACCTTACTTAAGTGCATTTGAGTCCTCAACCATATCATCTATGGACCTCCAGCATAGGCCACCATGTTTTTGTGGTAGCTGCTGCCACTTTAAAAAAAGGATAAGAAACACTATGCTGCATGATGGTTTGCTGTCACCAGCCATTTTGAAACGATTTAAGCCCACCTTTTCAAGTAGCTAATTACAGAACAGAGCTAGGGGCTGAGACCCTATTATAGCAGTTCTCCACAAAGAAGTCTGCTGATTTTGATTAGGATTATGTAAGGCTGCAGTAGAGTGTAACAAGCATTATTTCCTGAAGACTGCCTGATGCTGCTATTGTCTGATTGCAATGGCAACTTTTGCAACATTTTTGAAAACCTACAAAAGCTGGTTGATCATAAAGAGCTGTGTGACAAAACAAAACAAAAATGCAACAATGAGTCTGTCATACTAGCATGTGTCGATGTCCAGTCAAGAAGAAATTGTGAGTACAACTGCAAGCTAGGCTATGAAATTCAAAGCAGAGAGTTAGCACTAGGAAGCAAATGCCCCCCCCCCCCCCAGTATTTGCTCAGTTTATTTACATCTGCTTTCCTGGGTAAGGCACCATGTTTCCTGGACTTCAGCTTTCTGTGGGGACCAGGGAGAGTTATAGAGAAAGTTGGAGACAGATTTACCTGGCTGATTCATGGTGTCTTAGTGAAAAGGTCTCTTCCAAACTGCTGGAGTCATGATATTTCAACACACAGGTCAACAAAAATTCACCTCAAATGACTCTTCTGACTCTGCTGGCTAAAATCTTACATACTAACAGGGTTGCAGGGCGTGTAATAATTTCCTGCTGTGGCTAAATTAACATTCCAGAACCCAATGGAAATTTTTGCTGCTCCTAGAGTAACCTGCAGTTTCAGATAACTGCTGTTTACATAGACGAGCGGTATTCAGACAGACAGCCCTACCACTCTCCAAGGTTTTCTTAAAGCCTCCTCATCTCCCAGATATTGCTGTATAAACAGAATCCTGACTACAGATGTGTGCAAGATGCTTGAGAGGTTTTAGAAGAATTAAGCTAGCAATAAAATGTCCAAATGGTCCAGGTGGTTTTGAACAGGGATGTTAGGGTTGTGCAGGAAATGTGTGTGGCTACTGAGGCTACCCGTAGACTTCAACAGAGTAAGCAAACTTCACAAATGGAGCTAGTGAGTCATAGGCAGAAGTATTGCCTTCAAGCAAACAGGAAGGGGAGAGCTGCAAAGGAGCCAAAATGACTCAGAGAGAAATGAAACTGGACTGTGTAAAAAAGGCTGTTGTCAGAACTTGCTAGCAAACTTCACTGTAGCCACCAATCTCCATAGTTGTCCATGCTGACAGCACTGGAGTTGACAGTACAGTTTCTCCATCAGATCATCCAAAGAATGCCCCAGCCACATTTTCCCTATTCTGCAATGCTCACATGCTTATGATCTGTAGTCCATGCAGAAGGCTGTTACAATTCTGTGATCATGTTCTTGCAATAAGGGAGTTATTCTCATTAGGAGGACAGCAGTGTAGACCTTCAGACTTGGATGGTAAATGTGCCATATACTTCTATTTCAGTTCAATCTATTTGAAAAACCAATGGATCGACATGGTGTCTTTTGAATCTGGGCTTCCTACACTTTTATTTATTTTCCAATGGACAATAGAGCTGGTTCTATCCCATTCACCAGCACCATGCAAGATGCAGAGCCGCAATGGGAGGAGGGGAAGGGTACAGGTACCTGCTTTGTTTTGTTATATCCTGCTGCGAACCTGATCACAACTTCAAGGAGTAATTTTGTTTGGGAAAATAGGGGGCAGGGGAGCACCACTGCTCTGATCTAATTTAGATTCCTGCACTGTTTCTTTTAAGTAAAAATTAAAATATTGCAAGAGCACAGATCTCCAACATATGGTTTGGTCCTGGAAAAACATCACTATGATGCAAGGATAACAGGGTGTTCATATGTTTGAGCTGTAATTTGTTAATTTTTAAGATTTGTATCCATTCCATAGGCCAGCGGGTGGCGCAGTGGGTTAAACCGCTGAACCATGAGCTGTCGATTGAAAGGTCAGCAGTTCGAATCTGCGACGGGGTGAGCTCTCGTTGCTTGGCCAGCTCCTGCCAACCTAGCAGTTCCAAAGCATGTTAATGCGAGTAGATAAATAGGTGCCGCTTGCGGGAAGATAAACAGCGCTCCGTGTTCCAGCCACATGCTATGCGCTGCGGCAAGGAGAGTCATGCCGGCCACATGACCACGGAGGCGTCTTCGGACAACGCTGGCTCTTCGGCTTTGAAATGGGGATGAACACCACACCCTAGAGTCGGACACGACTGGACTTAATTGTCAGGGGTCACCTTTACCTTTACCTATCCATTCCATAGCTACAGTAATAGCTCCCACAGTGGCAAATAATATTACAATAAAATTCAATCTTACAATACAATATTGTAGGATACAATAAAATAAAATTCTGTCTATCTGGGGCATAAAACAGTATTAAAAAGAAGCATAAAACTGTTTCAGACACAAAACACTCAAATATCAGAAACAAAAACTCAATAAAACCAGAGGAAAGGTGAAAGGACCAGCAGTTAACAGTCCAATCCTATCCAAAGTCCCGTGCTTGGATGCAGCAGCACCGAGGCAGACTCTGCTGTATCCAGCACGGGGGGGGGGGGCTGGATGCCTCCTCGAGGGAAGGGGACAATTCCCTATGGGGCTACTCAGAGGCATGCCAGCTAAATGGCCGGCACAGCTCAGAGCAGCCCCATATTGGGCTTTCAGGCTCAGGATGGGGAATAGGATTTGGTGGTCTCCTCCACTGATCCTCCCGGGCCAGATCCACCCTCCTCCCTGCCCTCTCCCCACCCTGGAACGCCTCCTCCCCGCTAGCCACCGCAGAGCTCACCTGCCTCTGGCGGGCGCTGCTCCCTCGCTAGCGGAGGCCTGCCAGCGTGGATTGAAAAGGTCTTGGCCAGATACTGAAAGCATAACAGGTTCTGTGCCAGGCAAGCTTCCCAAGGAAGGGCATTCCAGACCAAGGGCATCATGACTGAGAAGTCCATGTCTCTGTTAACACTAACCCATAACCTTGTATAAAATACTGAGATTGCATTTAGGAAACCTTGAAATGCAAGCACTGCAACTGGACTGCTGAACATTAATATTAACACTGCAGGTGATTGAGGCTGCAGAAACATAAGAACATAAGAAGAGCCCTGCTGGATCAGGCCAAAGGCCCATCTAGTCCAGCTTGCTGTATCTCACAGTGGCCCCACCAGATGCCTCAGGGAGCACACAAGATAACAAAATACCTGAATCCTGTTGCCACTCCCTTGCACCTGGCATACAGAGAAAAAACCTACTTCTAAAACCAGGAGGTTGAAACATCTTCAAGCTATGCTGGAATGGTAAAGCTTTCCCTTGCCAACTGGGCAAAAAGGAACTTTTAAAGTACAACACATTGTAAATTTAGCAGGGGAAAACAATTGTCCCTCTTCACCCCAGCATAGTGCCTTTTCTAGCAGCTGTTTGCTGGTGTTCCTTCTGTATCTTTTTAAGATTGTGAGCCCTTTTGCGACGGAACCATTTAGTTAGTTATGTAAACCTTTTTTGTTGAAAAGCAATATATAAATATTTTTTAATAACAACAAGAATCACAGTCAAGTTCTATCCAGGGCTTACAGTGACGGATTTTGCGGTCCATCAGCGTAAGTCCCGGACTGGCAGTGGGAAAGCCGCTCCGCTGTTTGGGAGGCCACAGCTGCCAGGACAAAATTGCGGTGAGAGCGGCCTGCTGAAACTCCTCTGTCACCTGTTGTTGCTGGTAAGTTGGTGGCAGGGCTGGTTTGGGGGAGGATTGTGGGTAGATTGAGGCAGAGAGCAGGCTAGGCCAGGGGTGTTTCGGGGGCAGGATGGGGAGGATTTTATGCATACCAAGAACCTATCCCCGTTTCCCAGCCCAGCCCCTCCCCAGCCCCAGGAGTCTCCTTGGACTTACACCAACTAAAGAGCTTGTATAGGTCCAAGGAGACCCATTGGAGATCAGGCGGCCTACTTTAGGAATAAAGGATGCATTCTCTCTCTCTCTCTCCCTCCCTCCCTCCCCCCCCCCATCAACAGACAGAGATGGGAAATCAGAGATTGTGTGTGTCTTTGAGAATGTTGGAATGGAGGGGGGGGGAAGAGTATATCCTTAGAGTCAAGCTCTCATTTTGTGCCATAAATAAATAAATAAATTTTTAACATATGTGGGTTGCAACCGTGAAAAACGTTTTTAATACAAATCTGAAAGCATTCTTCATGAACATTTCTCTCTCTTTTTAGGAATTGTATGTTGGACTTCAATTAGGAATTGAATTAGGAAATGCTTAATTAGGAATTGGAAAAGGAAAGGGTCCCTTGGGAAATGATCTGGGGAAGGAGCTGGATGTTTCAATTATTGCTGTAATGAGCAGAGGGTGTTCAGGTAATAGGAATTAGACACACTAATTGAGTAGAAGGGGAACTAGACATTTATAAGTTCCCCCTCCCCCACATTTTGGTGCCTCTCCTAGTCAAGGAGACCCGTGACCATGCCAATGCCCTAGTGCTGACCCAAACTTCCTCATGTGTGAAAATTTCTCCCTGCATTTTTATGAACACACCTGAAACCAGGAGTGTCAGATGGTAGGAAACAAAAGTGGTCTAGTCTGACAAGCTTAAGTATACAGGATAAGCATGGTGACAATTCACAATTGGAAAGATTAAGAAACTGGATGAAAATTCTGAGACTGCCAAAAGCTACTTTAGAACATAAAATTGGCCTTATCAAGAGGGTGAGTACTGATAAGTACTTCACCAAACGTGGGAAAAAATGCATTTCACAGCAGCTCAGGGTGCAGGTCCGTCCATAGTCAAGTCACTGGCTTCCAGGATCTGATTCTGAATGAGGAGTCTGACCCAGTTTGTGTAATCAAGTCCTGGGTGGATGAAGCAGCTGGAGATAGCTTGTCTCAGGTATGTCCCTTGGGTTTTAAGTTCAGCACCAGCACAGAGGATGGTCAGGGAGGAGCGGAAGGATTGTTTTTTAAATACAAATTTGCATTCAATAATATAATTGCAGTATAGCATTTTTGAAGCATGTTCTCATTACCCACAATATTAAGTAAAATATACATTCATATTTTGTGTCAAGGTCCAAGGGCAGATTGGGGATTCTAATTGTGTACCACCCACCTAGCTTTCCAGTTGAGTTTTCCTGGTTGAGCTTGTGAAGTTGGTTTCTTCTATAGTGCTAGAGATCATCTTTGACATCTATGCTGATGCCACCTTGGTGCAGCTCAGGACTTCACGGCCTCCAAGAACCCGGTCTAGATTATTTGGAGCCCAACGTATGCAAAAACACACCCTGATTTTATTTTTCTGCATCAGGCAAGAGTCTTGTGACCAGCCTTCCCTGCACAATTCTCTTCTTGGTGCACCAGAGCTCAGCAATGACAATGACATCATTGCAAAGCACTCCACAGTCGCCCCCTATGCAGCAACATTAGGGCTCCACACACTCCGGGGGGGGGGATTAGAAGGAACATTGCTGGTGACCTGGTATAGGTGACCTTTCTGTCATACCATTGTGGTCGGACTGATACCAGATCATTGCATTCAATAGCGGGATGATTCAGAAAAGTGTGGAGATGACTCTTTCATTGGCATGGTAGAAGTTTGCAACAGGCAATTGAGTGGGTGATAAATAGTTGCTGAATCGCTTGCACCTCATGAGATCCTATCCCCTTGGTTGACCAAAGAGCCAAGGTACTATGAAGCAGGTCAGGAGATAAGCGATGCTCGCAGATGAAGTTTTTAGTGTAGATTTGCCACTGTCCATGCGCTCACTTTATACTGTGTGGCTGTGACATTGTTCACAGATTATGGCTCAAAGGTGGCTTAGCTGTTTTTGCCAAGTTGTTCTCCTGTGGGTTTTGTTTAGCATAGAAACTCCAGCTTTTTTGGAGGGAGCACAATGGCTGTGTAATCCCTGCACGTGCAGATGTTCTTTGTGTTGCTGCCATGCCTTATATTTGTGTGTGGCTTTGTGTGTGTGCATTGACATTTCCTGTGGGAGATGCCAATCACACCCATCTACTTGTGTTTCTGAGCACACTTTTGTTCTTTTTTTCTTTTTCCACAGTCGCCATTTTCAGGTCTGGGTTTGTTTTTTGTTGTTGTTTTTTTGTTACTCATTTTTTTGTTACTTAACTTTATTTTTATTGATTGATTGAGATGGGCACATTTTTGCTCAGTTGTTCGATCTTGGGGCTTTTTCTAATTTTATTTTTGAGACAGGCACATTTATACTCATATGTTCAATCATCTAGCATTTTCAATTGTTTAAGCAATGGTTTTGTTGGTTGCATGCCTCTATCCTTTGTAAGACCTCCATTTTGAAAGTTGTCCAAAAAAGGAGGAGGGAAAATTCAATTTTTCATGGCCACTAAAACTGCCCATCAGCTAACGATAATGCCCACTAGTGTGGATGGAAAAAAGTGACATGGCAATGCCAATCTTCTCAGTATATATGCCACAATGTGGCCACAATTGCAATCACAGATACATCATATAACATACAGACAACAACTGGGCATCCCACGGACCCCCTAGCCTGGAAGCACCCCAGTATAAAACAAGGTTGAGTGATGATGTCAGAAGACTCTTGCTGAATTTGACAAAGCCACAAAGTTCATTTACAGGCCTGTAAGGTGAAGATAATTGCATCCAGCAGAGCAAGGGGGTGGCAAGGGGGCTATTGGGTGGCAAGGGGGCTGTTGGGGCCCCAAACGTGATCCATCAAGTGAACCATTTTTGGGCCTGCTATAACATTGTTGCATTATTCTTTGCTGACAAAGTTGCTCAGCTTCAATTCAGTTTGGATAACACAGTTCAATCAGGGTCTGTACCAGAAGTGTTACATGCACTGCTTATCATGGACACTTGGGATCACTGCAGCCTGATCTCCCTTTTAGAATATTGATAGGCTACTTGGCATTGTGAAGGCCACCACTTGGAATCTGAACTCCTGTACATCATGGACGGTGAAGGCCAGCCAAAGTTAACTTGCACAGCTTCTGAACAACATTGGGCATAGGCTAGAATAGACCAGGTCCTTCTCACAGTTGGCTGGGGGGGGGGGGGGCAGAGCAAATTATCTTCTCCTTCACAGAAAGCAGGAATCCTCCATCCTCCAATTAGGCATTCATGATCTCCTTGTTCTAGGAAAACTGGTAGAATGTATTGTTGGCAGAGCAATTCCAGGCATTCTTAAACGACACATCCTATGTGTTGATTTTTTTTTTTAATGAGAGATGGCTTCACTTACTCTGGTGAATGACCTTCATTGGAAACCACAGCTCTGTTTATTTTGTTGTATCTCTCAGCAACATTTGATACTGCAGACTACACTGTTCTCTTGAATTTGTTCTTTCTTGGCTGGTCATATACAGAAGTGGTCAATGGCGAAGTCAGCTATGAGGATAGTGGCTCACTACTGGCTCTGACGTTGTCTAGTATCTGTATGAAGCCACTGGAAGAGATCATCCATACATCTGGAGTCAGTTATCATATACTGATGACAGCCAACTCTGTATTTCAGTGTCTAGGCATCCAGGAACTGCCATCTCTTATCTGAACTGTTGCCTGGAGGCTTTAGTCAGATGACGGATGAGGGTGAAGCTAAGCAAGACAAGTAAGTGGTGGTGCTGGTCCTGGGGCATGGAAATCTTAGGGCTTGGAAGGAGCTAGTTTTTCTATGATTGATGATTTTTCCACCTGAACAGGTACAGAACCTGTATGTGCATTTTGACCCTGAGTGCTTTTTGATAAGCAGGTGGCTCTGTTGTTAGGCTGACCGTGCAATAAATGTGCCATTTCCACCCATCTTGAGCAGAGAGGATCTGGCCACACTGATGTGACTGCCCTTAAAGACAACTCAGAAGCTTCACCTAGTGCCACCTGTCACCACAAACCTCCTTATGAATCTCCGAATTAAAAATCCTCATATTGCCGGGTAAACTCCGTCGTTGTAATATTGAATGCAGATAAAGGCAATTCAACAGTTATTATGAATTGGGAGGAATATAGGAACAAAATTGATATGCTATTAGATCCTAGAATATATCATAAAATAAAAAGGACCCTACTAATCAATTAGTAAAGAAAACTAATGAATTGATAAATACTGATTTAAATCCAGAAATTAAGAGGTTGTTGACACAATCAGAAGCAACAACACCCAGACTCTATGGCTTGCCTAAGGTTCATAAGGAGGGTGCACCACTAAGACCGATTGTAAGTTCGATTAATTCCCCTACTTATAGGCTGTCTAAATTCTTAGTACATCAACTCCAACAAAAGATTGTGTGTCCAGACTCCTATGTAAAAAACTCCATGCATTTTATAGAATTAATTAAAAACATAAGATTATCTAGTACAGCACAACTTATTAGTTTTGATGTAGTTTCATTGTTCACGAATGTACCCCTAAAAGAAACATTGGAGATTATTTCTAAATTTATGCCTGCAGATCTAGTAACATTAATACAACATTGTGTCTCGACTACATATTTCAAATGGAATGACCAATTCTTTGAACAGTCAGATGGGGTAGCCATGGGCAACCCCTTAAGTCTTGTGTTAGCCAATCTTTTTATGGCAGATTTGGAAACAAGAGTCTTAAATGAAACTACCAGTAAGTCTAAACCATTGATATGGCTAAGGTATGTCAATGACGTGTTTACAATATGGGACCAAGGAGAAGTAAAATTAGAACTATTTCTAGAATTATTAAACAGTCAACATCCATCCATACAGTTTACTATTGAAAAAGAAGTAGATGGAAAATTGCCCTTTTTGGATGTTTTAGTCAGTAGAAAAAGTGATGGATCTTTAGGACATCAGGTTTATCGCAAACCTACTCACACTAATAGGTACCTACACAAAAATTCTAATCATCATCCCAGCCAGAAATATAGTTTAATTAATACCTTATTATATAGGTATATATTATAATAAGCATCAGTGAGGCATCAGAAATTAATAAAGAGAAAAGCTTAATAGGACAGGTCTTACAAGCCAATGGGTACAGTCAAAAAGAAGTAGATAGAATAGATAGAAAAAGGAAAATGAAAAAACAATCTCAAGATGTACTGCCAGATAGAGGACGAGTAAGTTTACCATATATCAAAGGGACAACAGAGAAAATAGGCAGGGTTCTTCAGAGATTTAGTATCAAGACCAATTTTACTCCTACCACAAAAATAGGGAACTTATTGAGAAACCCAAAAGGCCCCTTACATCCGTGGTCATATGCGGGAGTCTATAAAATTCCATGTCAATGTGGTAAGTGCTACATTGGTACAACAAAGAGAAGTCTCAATACCAGACTAAAAGAACACCAACACTATTTTAAATTGAAACAGAAAGAGAAATCAGCCTTAGTTGAACATGCCTTAGAGCATAATCATAACATTAAATTTGATCAGGCTAAAGTAATAGTTAAGACCAATCAATATCTACCAAGACTCCACAGATAATCTATAAACATATTAATTCTGTTAATAAGAAGGAAGTCTTTAAAAGTGAGTAGCAGTTGGTTACCAGTCCTGAAAGACTTACAAATTAGGAACAAAAGTTAATTACAGAGTTGTTGCAATGTAGTTGTCTCTTGCAGAGTCTGAGAATGAACAGTAGGACTATATAAAATCACTAGAACTGATGTTTCTATGTCTGTTTGGATTTGGGCAATGTGAGAATGGTTGTCTGTGACTGGAGGGTGGGATGAAACATGGGGAGGGGGAGATTGGTTAGTGTGTTTCCTGTCAGTACTGCTGGCTCATGTGAAGAAATGTATACGTGTTTGGTTGTAAGTTGTGTTGGATTGTTTTAATTAGAGTAGGATTTTTTCACCTGAAAGGATTGTGAGTAGAAGCAGTCATGGGTTTGACAGTAATTACATTCGAATTACATCCTGGTTCTCAAGGGGTTGAAGTATAAGTAGATGTTCTTCAATTGCGACTGTTTTAACTTCTGATGATGCCCCAGATGTTTGGGGTGAAACGTTAAGTTTGTTTTTAACATCTTGTTTATTTGAATAAATAAGTCTTACAACGACGGAGTTTACCCGGCAATATGCAGATTTTTAATTCGGAGATTTGGTCGTGTCGTGATAACCTACGAACATACCTCCTTATGAATCTTTGTAGATGTGGACATATTTGGTTATGTCATCTGCATTGGTGTTCAAGGTGTTGACTTTAATATGGAAAGTCATTTGTGGCTCAGGAGAGAATACTTCTCCTTGCATCAGCACCAACACCGGTTGTGTGTTGCTAATGAGGTTCTGCTTCACATTCCATCAGTGCAGGACCTGTATCTGCCTGAAGCAGGGCCTTTACAACAATGGCCTTCAGGTTCTGGAATCATCTTTCCCTTGAAGTGGAAAGTTGCATTCCTTGCTTGCCTTCAGAAAGGTTGTAAAGCACATTTTTCCAGGCTGCTTTAGATTTGACTGGCTGGGTATCAAAAATTCTGCCAGGTAACTTCTGTTGAGTTTTGTGGATGCAGTTTTACTGTTTTCATTGTATGCTCTTAATAACTTTCTAAATGTTTTATTTTTGTAAGCCACTTTGCGCTTACTGGAAAAGCAACCTAAACTGTTTTTAAAGAAATACATTAAAATGTTGCATGTAGACTAAGAAAAACACATACACTTGGAGTTACTCTTAGAGCTTGCATATTTATTGAACAAATCCTACTAAAAGAGCTAAAATACACTGGGTACTTGTAGTGCATTATTAAAGATCACACTGTTACAAAAGCCTGCATTTTCAGCAGTACACAACTGCAACTATACATAAATGCCACAACTGTTGAATACTGTTTCTTGCTATATGTATATACAGCACAATTGACTTATCTAATCTACCAGAAAGAAAGTGCACAAGAATGGGGTAGGAGGAAAAAAAAAGAAAACCTAAGAAGTGCAGTGCATGCATTGGTATTTAACAGTCAGAAGCTAAACAGTGCAGGACAAAGCCTGCCCAGTAAAAGGAAGAGCTGAAGGACAGAGTTATATAAAAAATTAAGGTGGGCTTCCAGACTGTGTCTAACACAACAACATTCCATGAGTAGATGGTACTGTTTTGTTTTGTATTTTGTTTCCTAATTCCCTGGGAGCAAGAACAGAAATGTAAAATCCACATGTTCAAAATACTGTGGAACTATATTCATTCATTGCCTTTCTAATAATATTTGTCTTTCTACATAATTAAAAGTACAATTCTGCTTTTTAAAAACAAGAGCCAATTTAATCTATTTTAAGAGGACATTTAAAAACACACTAGCCCCCCCCCCATTTTTTAAAAAAAATGTCTTCCTAATGAATCCAAACAGAAAAGACAAAAACATTAAGACAACCCCTAAAGACCATAAGAAAGTTATTGCTGCTCTTTATCCAAATTATGTAAGCAGAATGGCAGGAAGGAAAATTGTAGTAAATTACAGTTTTGTGATTGCTCCCACTACCATTGCAAGTTTGTGAGCATACCTAGATAGGAATCAGTTCCTCACTTGCTGAATTAGTAATTACTCACCCTACAACACTGAATAAGAAAGCCACACTGAAGACACAAGGAAACAAGTCAGTCCAGTCTAAAGAACGAGAACAAAGTACCAACACCTTCTTAGAACATGGAAATTAAAAATAACTCCATCAGAGCTACCTTGCCAAGGAGCATGTTTAAAGTCCAAAATAGCACCATTCATCAGTGTCTCAAATCCCGTGGCAGCATCTCAGTCACTTACCACAAGGAAACCATGAGTTTCATACTACTTCTATACATCAAAAGAGTACATGGATAAAATATAGAGATATACAGACAATTGATGAAAAAAAAAACTACTAGGCTTGTTACATCTAAATGAAATAAAAGGGGGGACTCTCAGCCTCTGCAAGAAGCAGCAGTTAGGAATCATGGAAATTGAATGGCAGCAGTTTACCAGTTGCATGTGGTCTGTGAAGTTTGAGTAGTGGAAGACATTGCTGTGGTAGAACAAGACCTGAAGGCCCACCTGTAATGTTTGTAAACTTGGGTTCACAGTGTGAAAATCTGAGAGCTTTTACTTGAGTTAGAATGGTTAAAAACCGGTTTTATGGTACACATTTTTCCACTGTAATTCTCCAAAGCAAGGCTCAGAGTCCCATATATTTCTTCTTATGATTTACACAGAAACAATTCCCCATATATGACACCATGATGACCTCATCAACACCCATACACCATATATAATACAAATGAGGAGTTATGATTAAAAAGAGGAGAGGTAATTGATTTTGGTGAAATGTTGTCCATAGCCGTTTGCTGGTGCCAGGAACGGAGCTTCAAATTTCTCATTCTTTTTGCGATTGACTTCCTTTGGGATGGGAAGATTGTCCTAAATGCAAAACGTAGGAAAAAGAAGTTAGTTGCATTTCTACAAAAAAAAAATTGTCAAATCTTTACATGCTCTTGGCCTACAGACTTGGAAATGTAGTTTAAACATTAAACATGATTTATTTCTGTTTTAAACTATTAAGTCTACTGGGGAAATATTTGTTTTAAAAACGCACAAATGCTGAGGACATCTGGACAGGCATTTCCATGATGCGTTTTCCCCCAGATCTACTACTAGTAATTTACAAGGCCTCCACATATTGATTTCCATGTAGATTCTGCTCACAGTTGGGCACCCTTTTCCTGTTCAGAGTGGAACCAGACTTGAAGCAAATGGGCGTCTTGAATCACTCAACTGGTGCACAAACTGCTGTTTTGTACACCAATATATTCCCCATTTGGAGGGGTTGCCAGACAGATGAACAAAATTGTGGCTGGTGCTTACAGTGAACAATTCAAACACCTCATTTGACAACCAGATAGGGGGGGAAAAGCACCCAATCAACAACAAAGTGGTTGTGAGAATCAGCCTTTGGAACTGTGTTTACTAAAACTGCTGCTAAAAACACACTGTAAAATTTAGCTTTTAACTCACTGTGGCATCAGTCCATTTCAAACTACCTATCAAGGGAAGGCTATTGATTAGGATAGTCATTTGCTACCCTGATGTCCTATCAGTAATCAGCAGAATGATTATGATTATCTCTGACATTACTATATAATCCTAGATTTCTCTCCCCAGTGCCTAGGCATTCTACCTCAGAAAAACTATTCTAGCCACCATGCCAACATAATACACCATTCCTTAAAATGGAGCAGTCTTGACGTCATACATAAAATCCTTATTTCCATGTTTTGGATATGTTTGGGCATACAGACATGCATTTGTGAAAGCATTAGGCTCACTAGGCATCCAATGACCTGCTTTGCCTCACAGGTGTAAGCAAGTGTGCAAACAACAATACATATGAAATTCATGTGCGCAAATTTATAAACCAGATTTTTTTTTGGGGGGGGGGGTCACTTTGAAAATCTAACTCTTATTATATGCAACTAATATAGGGCTATGGAAGACTGCATACTGATAATAGCATGAATAACGTTAGTTGAAACCCATCACCCAAAGACACAGAACATTAATGTTAACAAGTCTGCCTTCCAGCGAATTCATCACAGGCTCCAGTTTTACTAGCCTTTCTTAATTTAATGCACAGAAAATCCATTTGAGCTACAAGACTGCCTTGTTCCTGAAGTGTAGCTTCCTGCTGCCTATTTCTCCTGCCTTCTTAAATGGCTTATTTCTTAGGTTTCTGGCACTCAACAATGAGTCCTTTTTCTTGTAATAATTTATTGAAAGGCATATTTATTCTCCCAAAGTTGTAAGGAATGGCAGCATACCAATCTGCTAGGGAGTGTGCTTTACTATCAAGGTTGCCATGCTGTTTAATAGCGCAATCCTGTGTAACTTTAGACCGGCGGAGCGCGTGTTCCGCCAGCCTAAAGCGTCGCAAACATGCCATAAAGCAAGTTTGACAACTCGGGTGTAAGCAGTGACGGCGTGGAGGCCGGCACCGCTTATTAAGCTGCGGAACTCACCCGACTCCAGTCACCACAGGTAAGTCCCGCGCCAGTCGGTGGGACTTTGGCCGGCCCAGGCTGGTAGGGGGCGGGGATATCGGCGGCAATATCCTAATCCCCTTCCTGGCCCACGCTGCCCTTATGCCTCCCCGAATGTACGCCAGGTCTCGTACATGTACACATAGGCTCACACCCTGGGAAGGGGACGAACGTCCTCTTCTCCCGAGGTGTGGCCTAGCAGCCCCAGGGCAGCCTGCAATGGGCTTAGGATACAGTGGCCAGCCCTTTAGGCTAGCTGCTTAAAGTTACACAGGATTGGCTGCCCGGCTGTAATCCTAAACACACTTACTAGGGAACAAGCCCCATTCGACACAGTGGGACTTACTTCTGAGTAAGCATTCACAGAACTGTACTGCACATTTCTTACTTGGTCACTATTTCAGAGGCCCTAATTTTTAAGTTCTCTATTATATAGCAAATGCTTACATATGGAGCTAACTTTACACTTATCTCTACTCTGTTAGTTAGCATCAATTAGATCTGAAGTGAAGCCCATGATTATAAATCTTCTTGGACAGAGATGTATAAAAACATGGGTCTAACTACACATTCCATTCAATTGGTAACTTTCAAAAGAACTCCACTAATTGACAGTTAAAACGCCTCAACTTTTCTTTTTAAAATTCTGCATCATAAATCAGATTCCATACCACCATATTGACTTTATTTGGTTTCAGTCTTTTAAACTAAAACTCTTGAGTTAAGAAATAACTGTACTTAACTGGATAAACACAGAGCAGTCTCCTGATTAGATAAAAGAATTACACTGGGCTGCAGAGTATTTTCCTAGTCTGAATGCCAAACGGAGCCCACAAACATATTTCATATACAGAAGAGTTTCCATATTCAGCATTTTCAACTGTGCTGAGAATCCAGTTACTCTGTGGCTCAACTACTAAGCTTGTTGAGGCAAGGGTAGCTGCAAGCTAAAGTCCAACTGTCAGACACTATCAATTCAAACTGTCTCTGCAGCATACACATTTGAAAACAAGACACAGCCCAAGCCTATCTTAGTATAACAACGTTATACCACTAACTAAAAATCACTGCTGGTGTTGCACAAAAACAGGCAGTCATGCTCTCTGTTCCAAGATATTCTTCTGCCAATAGGGCAGGTCTCCAAGGAACAGGTTTGTGCACTGGGTAGGTTACACAGTTAGTGAAAACAGCGGTGTTGCGGGGCTGGAGTAGGCATGTCAGGCCCAAGGGGCATTTCTGATACAGCAAGGCTGCCCCCCCCCCAGCAGTTGGTGCATCCCTTTTCTGCTGCTTTATTGCACCTCTCCCACAGACCAGTGGTTCTGGGGAGAAGCAGGAGAAGGGAAATCTGGGGGAACAGACCAAATGTGGCCTATGGCCCCTATGTTTCTTAACCCTGTTCTGAGTGGATAAAAAGGAAGGAGATGAAACAGCTCCTTTCATGGTACCCTGCTGCCTTTAACTCCTCATGTTACATGGAGTTTAATTTTATCACCACTTTCCTCATCTCCAGAAGTACTAGGCTAAGGAGATCTGGTGCCAACAAATGAACATGATCAGGCTGCCTGCCCAACAGTCACAGTCTAAAATCTTCATTCAAGAGGGAAAAAAATCCATCTTACTTCTTCCAACTCCCCTACTACAAGAAAACCAACCTTTGAGAAATGGTTGCTTAATGAGCAATGTACATTGCATGTGGTGGATTTTTTGTGAGGAGGGGGACAACATGATTTTGGATACTGCACCACAATATGATTGAACATCTGCCTTCAGGATTAGTAATAATGGAAAGGTGAAAATTCACTAATCAGCAGTTCCCAAACTGTGGGTTGTGACCCAATTTTTGGTGGGTCATGAACAGCCCGCCCCCCGCGCCTCTGCTCTGCGGTCTTTGGCCCGCTCTGGGCCTTGTTGCATTGTGTTCTTGCTGACAAGCGTGATTTTGTTGTTCGTCAGCGAGAACATGACACAATAAGACTCAGAGCGACCGAAGACCATAGAGGCTCGGGAGGTGGGCTGTTTGCATAAAAAACGTAAAAGCTCAGCAACACGGAAGTTTTGGCAGTGACGTGATGACATCATCAAGTAATCATGTCACTGCCAAAACTTCTGGGTTGCCAAGCTCCGCGCTGAAAGTGGGTTGTGGGGCAAAAAAGATTGGGAACCACTGCACTAAATTAATACATAAATCCCATCACGCATGTTAAATTTTGATAACATGATTGAGAATTCTATAAGCCAAGAACTCACAGGCCTATTTTTAAAGCTAAAAGAATGTATGGTAAATGCTTAAATTAAGGCTTTGATTTGGAGTTCATGAGAACTTGGTCTGTGTGAACTTGAAAAACTAAAACCTACACTGACATGACATGGACGTTCTTTTTCGGTAAGTCCTTTCTTTACTGATTTTTTTTTTTTTGCTTTTTCGCCCTAATTTAACATTTCTTTACTCTTAAGAGGATATAGGAAGAAAACTGAAAACTTAGTACAACCAATGCAGACAGACCAAAGATCTGGGCACAATTCCAAAGGCATTGTGTTGCGCAGTTCCTTTTCAGCTGTAAAAACCATTTCAGCCCTGACAGTCTGCCATACAATCATAAGATATAAATCCCATGTGACTATTCTAGAGTCTGCAAATACATTCTGTGTGTTCCATGCAGCCGTTTACACTAGCCTATTCCATGAGAAAGAGAAAGAGCCTTTTTGTCTCAAATTCTGAACTTAAAAAATCTGTTCAGTTTTTATTGCTCTCTGATTATATAAAACTGTTTTGAATTAGCAAGACGAGTTCATAAAACTGAAGGACAGACCTCTTCTCACTGTGATTATCTCTTTGCTTTCATTTTAAAAACCTGGTGTAAGAATGCAGTTATAAAGTATTTCTGTTTCTATATAATTTTAAATGAAAACACCCAGAAAGATATATTGAAAAGTTTTAATTTTTTTAATAGAGTGCATAAGTTTCTTTTTTACTTTCAGTGGGGAAGGGATTGTATTCTAAGAATCTAATCATGAACCAAAGCACTGCATTGGTAGTCACTTCTGGTTTACCCCAAGTTTTCAGAGTGGGCTTCTTTAATGGGGTGTTGGTAGGGAAAACTGCTTTCAGAAAGCTAGGGGCTCAGAAGTTCCACTGCAGACATGGAGTGGGACTAAATGTGGGACCACCTGCATGCAAACCATGTGCTCTTCCACTCAACTATGGCCACAGTTTGATCCTACTGAGTTACTACAATGGCTGTCTGGCTCCATTTGGCTTTCCTCCTTGTGAAGAAAAGTCACTTCTGTCGCACTGTGGGGACACTTCCATCTTGCCATCATCTCCAGTTGTAGACAGTTGCCCTGTCTTGGCATCAGCGTCGTACTGCGCATGTATGAACAGCCGATTTCAGAAGGAGTTGCTTCGAGGTGAGCGCGGGGCGGCCCAGAGGCTGAAGGTAAGGAGGAGAGCGATGGGGATGGGGGTGATCGCACGTGCCAGGGGGGCCGTTTGCGGTGGAGGGGCGCACGGCCCGCGACACATTTCCCCCATGGGGAAATGGCCCTCCACCACAAATAGGTTCCCCACCCTTGCCCTAAGGGGAGTGGCGACCTGCAGTGATGGCAATGGTGCTTCCGGGATCATGCTGCTGCCGGGGGAAAAAAGTAGGTTTTTTTGGTCCTACCTGGAGGTTGCCGGCCCTCCGGGGGGTGCGGGCAGCCTGCAGACCCCTCCGCATGCCTCAAAATGGCTCCAGATCGCAACCCACTTCCGGTTTTCGGCCAAAACCGGAAGTGGGTCGCGATCATGATCCGGAGCCGTTTGTAGGCATGCAGAGGCCTGCGGACAGGTCCGCAGCATCCCCACATCCCCCAGAGGGCTGGGAAGACCCCCCCCCCAGTAGGGCAAAAAAAAACACTTTTTCCCACCAGGCACGATCCCAGAAGTGCTGTTGCTTCTGTCGGGCCCTTCCGCAACTACTTACAGCGGCGCAAACTCTACACGAGGATTTGGGAACAGCTGCCCTAAATCAATATTGATTCAATATTGACCTGGAACAAGGACTCCTTGTTAATAACAGTCTGCTCATAATTAAGGGTCTGCTCTTGAGTAAGAATCTAGTTGCAAGCCAAGCAACGGAACCAGGAAATTCATGTGGCTGGATGTGGCTTGTAAAAAGGCAAGAAAAAGGAGACCAAAAAGGAAGGAGATTTTGGATGCCTCATGGTCAGAGCAGCAGCCAGGAGAAACTGAATGACACTAACACCATTCCCTTCTGGCTGAGGCTAAAGAGTCATACGCATATATTATAAGTTGAAGGCACGAAACTGTTAAGTGATATTTAGGACATCAGGGACCACCCTTCCTCCCAATCTTTTCAGCACAGTTCATGTGCTCTAACAGGACACCACTGAGCTGCACTAGAGTGGGAAAAAGAACCAATTGGTGCCACAAAAGCCAACAGACACAGCTGCATCCTCACTGGTATCAGTTTCCATCACCATGTCCTGGGATGTGATGAAGCCTGCCCCAGAGGCGTCATTATGGGGATGCGACTGGTGCAGTCTTCACCACCCTCGACGCTCCGGGGTGTGTGTGTGTGTGTAGCAGTTGCCGGTCATACTCACTGGCTATGGCTGGGTCCTCCATTTGGCTCCAAATTGCAGTCATTCAGGAAGCAGGGGGTGATGTTGTGATGCAGGGGGGTGACGCGGGGGTGACGATGTCATCACGTCACTCCCCACCCCACCCCGGGCAGCCCAGCGAATACATATACAAATATGTATTGAAACATATACTTTTCAAAAGCAGATAACATTTGACCAAACCCAAAGGCAATGTCTGCTCAATTGTATTCCTTGCCACGTTATAGCATGTAGCCAAGCCAACAGAGTGCACTCTGCATGCTATGGTGGGGGAAGGGCAACTGGACAGTCTGCAAGAGGTGAGTAAAAGTATTTTTTACCTATCCCCCAGTAGGCTGCCCTTTGGGTCTTCCCAGACCTACGCCAGCCATATAGCTGGCGCAACACCAAGGGAGCAAGGGGGCAGGGTGGGCAAAAACAGGGGGATAAGATCTGGTATGCACAACTGCCACCAGATCCACCCATTCCTCCCTCAACACATCCCTGGTTTCTCCTTCAAAATGCCCCAATACCTCCCTCCCTGCCCATGGCCTGCTTCTGCCGCCAACTTACCGGTGTCTACATAAACTCTAGGGCCGCTGCAACATGTGCCGCATCTCTCGCCATTTATGGCAGTGACCTGGCAGCGTGCAACAGCAGCCTGGCTTTTGCACTGCCGTAAAAGAACTTGCATTGCCAGAACACTAATTTTGGCAGCACAAGGCCCTAGTAGGACTGGGGTCTGTATTTGATTTTCCTACGTAAACAGAGCACACTTTTCATAAGTTAATACATATTGGGAAGTAGTGCTGCAATAAATGTTAAAGTAGAATACATCCGCCCTGGATAGCACAGCCCTGGATTAGAAATTTTGTTGGGTCATGATTTCATTTTCAGGGATGATGTGGGTAAAATTATGATTATTTTCATATCAAACGCTGTCAATTCAAGCACATTTGATTTTGTGATATGTAAAAGAAGGATGTGGATCAAGTTTCTGACTTCAAGTCTCGAGTCAAGTCTCAAGTCTCTGGGTTGAAGCGTCAAGTCAAGTCCCAATTCTTTGCCCCCAAGTTCTGAGTCTTTGGTTGCGAATTGCGAGCTCCTGTCTTCCCCTGCTAAGTGGCTGTTGCTGGTGGTGTTCTTCTGCATCTTTTTTAGATTGTGAGCCCTTTGGAGACAGGGAGCCATTTAATCATTTGATTTTGTCTGTAAACCGCTTTGTGAACTTTTTGTTGAAAAGCAGTATATAAATACTGTTGTTGTTGTTGTTGTTGTTGTTGTTGTTGTTGTTAATGATAATAATATTTAATGGGGAAAACGGGTTTAAACCTGAATAAAATTCAACTTGTCATAAAAGGCTCCAAGTCTCGAGTCGAGTCTTTTACAATCGCAGAGTCAAGTCCAAGTCAAGTCATTGACACGGCTTGAGTCCGACTCGAGTCCAAGTCAATAGACTCAAGTCTACATCACTGGGAGGTCCTGAAAAAACATGGGGGGCTGTTGTGCAAATGCAGAGGAGTGGATGGCTGCTGAGAACAAACACCCCACACATTGAGCATGCAGCTGCTCTGTGCAGTAGCTGTTCTCTTTCATCACAAACGATACCAAAGGACCACCCATTCTGTGCTCTGTATGTAAATATGCTATTAGAATACAATGGCTTTGTGCTGCATAACAATTTTTAACAGATTTTGATGCAATGGTCAAAATCATGTTATGAAAAAATGACCATGTCATTGTAGCATATATACTGTATTATATATACACTATATAATTAAGTACTGTAAGTACTATAATTAAGTACCATAATTATATACATCTTAACCATGATGATCTGAACTATTGACACACAGTCTTGCCGGAGGCCTATAATAGTAAAAGTCTTTAGTTTAATTTCAGCCACGTGAATCTTAGAGTAGGACACATAAAAGAACGAAACGCACTTTAGAATGTTGTAAAATAAACTGAGAGCCCAATACTATTCTTCTCCCCCCCACCGCCCACCAGTACAGCCGTGCGCTTTATCCAGCCCACCAGTACAGCCCCCACCCAACAGTAAAGCCATGCACTTTATCTGGTGGGAGATCAGGGGGCTTTGGAGGGGAAAGGGGAATTATTTTCCTTTACCCTTCTGTAAGCCTCCTGCTCCTCAATGGGTCTCCACGGGTCTGCACCAGCTCTGCAGCTAGCACAAATCCGAAGAGAAGAGACAGGAAGGCTGCTAAAGAGGGGACAGGATCCAGCACGCACCATCGCCACTGGATCCACCCCTCCCGCAGCCTCCCTGCCCCCTGTTACTCCTCCCTCCCTGTCTAGTTTCGCCTCCTCCCCGCCTACCCCAATTGCTGCCTTATCTAGTCTGGAAGGCGCAGCGGGAACCAGTGATGAATGCAGAGTGCTGCGACCTCTTGCAGCAGCACTCCCAAAATGGCCACTGACGGCCGCACTCCGTCAGCAGCCATTTTACAACAGCAAATATCTTGGATAGGCTTGGTCTGTTACATCTCTAAGCATGCAGTTCATGCATTCCTATGGTGTTATCTGCACAGAGCTGTTCATGGAAAGGTTTTTAGGAAAGGCCTAAGAATGTAATTGAAACTGTTTTCCATTTGTTCGCTCTTTTACTTAATTGCCAATTTTGCTGCCAAGCTTTTTGGAATCATTAGCAAACAGCAATAAAGAAATGAAACCAGTATGTTCTATGGCTTTTGAAACACCATTTTTACTTATTCAAATTTCATATCCAGTTTTGGGCATACCAAGATGAAAATAAGATTGCTTAAACTTGTCAAAAGGACCGCTATTTCAGATTACGTTATTTTGACAGGATTATTACTATTTATCTATAATACAACCAGAAAATTGTTATTTACTTCCATTGAAAGCCCAGAAGGCGTCAAAGCAGGGGTGTTGTCAGAGGTCAACCAGGACAGGCGCTGGTCAAGGGCCCATGTCCATCAGGACCCACCTGCCCAGGCCACCTGCTTAGCTGTCAGTACTGGTGGCAGTGGTAGTGCCCAAAATGCTACCAGGGGGTGGGCAAAGGGCACTGTGGGAGGCCCAGTGCAGAGCTGTGCTCCAGAACCCTCACTAACCTGGTGCCAGCACTGTGTCCTATCCAATTTATGCCACTGGTGTAACCAGCGGCACCAGTGGTGTAACTAGAGTGGGGCGGAGGCAAGTAGTTCTGCAAGACTCCGTTACACCTGAGTCAGCGGCCCCTCCCCCTTGCTATTGGAGCCATTCTGGCAGCAACAGCAACACGCAGGACACTCCCCTGTCGCTGCTGGAATGGCTCCAACAGCAAGGGGGAGGAGCCGCTGACTCTGGTGTAACGGAGTCTTGCAGAACTACTTGCCTCCGCTCCACTCTAATTACACCACTGAGCGGCACAGCGGGAACGGGAGGCCCCAGAACAGAAAGGGGATTCAAATCCCCTTCAAAGGGGATTTAAATCTCCCCTCCCCTCCAAAGCCTCTCGCCCTGCCCTCCCCCGCTGGTTACACCAGTGATGTAAGTTGGATAGGATTGCGCTGAAAGAGAGGTAAAACAGCACATAACCTGAGGGGCTTACTACACATTATATGTGCAAATGTGTGTAACTGAGCGGCAATACCACTTCACACCACTTCTCTGTACTAAATCCCCCACTCTCAAAACTATTTTTCATTTTGGAAACAGAATGTCAGGATTCTGTTACACACCACTGTGTGTAATATGTAGCTAACCCCAAAAGCTCAGTAGAAAAACAAGAAACTTTCGATCTAAAATAGACGTTCTGTTTTCTGTCTTCATTCTCTGGTCAAAAATTAAATAACCTCAATTATACTTTAGTTCCTACATTTTAAAGTCCTTTGCTCAGCCCTGGAAGCACGGGGGGGGGGGGGGGGGAGAGAAAAGCATTTAGTTCCTACATTTTAAAGCCCTGTTATCTAATCAGAGATTTTTGAAAGTAAGTAAATATACCTTAAGAAATCCTCCATACCCATGGCTGATTGGAATGTGTTTCTGGTTGGCTGTGAGCCTTGGTTGATAAACCTACGGAAATATTAATACAGTAAAACAACATTCATCATGAAAGCTGTCATCATTTGCACAAATGGAGGTGTCTGCATAACGAGGCTCACAGTGCAACAAACAGGCTCACAGAAAATCCACCAGACTCCTGAAATTCCCAGGGGGGTTAAAAAGCAAATTTCTAGTCAAATTTCAGCATGTAATTCTTCTGTGGAACTCCTTGCCACAGGATGTGGTGATGGCACCTGGCCTAGATGCCTTTAAACGGGGTTTGGATAGATTCATGGAGGAAAAAACCATCACAGGTTACAAGCCATAAGCAACCTCCTGGCTTTAGAAGTAGGTTTTCTCTGTGCCAGGTGCAAGGGAGTGACAACAGGAAACAGGTTATCTTGTTGGATGTGTGATCTTAGAGGCATCTGGTGGGGCCACTGTCTGTGAGATACAGGAAGCTGGACTAGATGGGCCTTTGGCCTGATCCAGCAAGGCTCTTCTTATGTAGTCCTTTTGACAGGAGGGAACATTTTCAAGGATGAACATCTGCCGAAGGCTCTGACGCTAGAGGTTCTGCAAGGAACCGCCTGGATCGGAGATCTTCCCACTCCGCACAGCTTCCGCCTCTCCTCATGGAGACCAGTCCCCGTGATGCTGCCTTACCGATTACCCGCTAATATCCTACCTTCCCCCCTATCGTTGCACTATTTTGCCACTAGGACACAACCTTAATCTAGAGCAGCATTCTCTAAGTCTTACCTACACACTACTTTGATCTTTGTTCAGCTATTTCTAAAATATTTTAGTATTTTAGGACCACTTTATACATAATTTATGCAATTTGTATAATTTATTCTGTTGCAGGTTTACAGAATTTAGCATCAGTGGGGTTTACTGTCAACTAAAGGAGGGGTTGATCCTTTGATCTGCAAATAATTTCACTGGAGAGTCTTCTTGAGCTGCATCTAGTCTCCTCAGTGGATAGCTGTCAAGTCCCATGATCTCAGCCACTATTCTCTGTAGTGTTTCAGCTACTCATCCTTCTTTCCTCTGAGTTAATAAGTAGTACAGAGCATATGGAAGGCCTCAGTATGTGTGTAAAGAAATCAACTTCTTGGTTAGTAATCCTTATTTGCTAGCTAGTTAGTGTAAGAGAACTAATTGTGCCGTTCAGTACACATTCATATTTACCATGTACAGTACAAATAACATATAAACTGCACTGATGCTACAAGTTTTGTCGTCACACTATAATTGCAGTCGTCACATAATCTCAAATGTGGATTGAAAGATATGGCACCATATCTCATGAATGGCCCAATCCTATCTATAACTAGTGCTGGCAAAATGTGTTCCACCGGCGCAGGTCGCTGCAAAGCAGCCGTAAAGTTTTTTGCGACAACGCAAGCTGCTGGTGCAGTGGTGGCAAGGCCGGAGCCTTCCTGTGTGCACCAGTGGACATTAGGAGGCCTGCCGGAGCAGGTAAACCCAGCACAGGGGGTGGAACAGGGCGGGGAGGGGTGGACAGAACGGAGAAGAGATGGGGCGGGGGATGGGTGGATCAGGCCCGGGAAGGGGGCTGGTTCGATGGTGGTGCCCGTCGAATCCAACCTCCCTTCCTAGGCCTGATCCACCTGCATGGGTCAACGCAGACTTCCAATATCACTGGTGTAGATCCGTGTTGATCCATGATGGCTGCTGGGGCTTACTCCTTACTCCGAGGAGACATCCAGCAGCCAAAAGCTCCCCTGCAGGATTGCATCGGGGGCTGTGCTGGCGCCCATTGCATTGCCACACGGGGGTATAGGTAGGATTGGGCTGGAAGTATCTATAACTACATTAACAAGAATTATATTGCTATTATTAAGTTCTCACAACTTTTCAATACTCAACCACTTAGGTACTCAAACCATGGATTTGTTAATCTTCAGACCACAATGCAAAGTGGTCTCTTCCATTACTTTCAGGAAAGGGGCATTTTGAGTAGTAATATTTATTAATGTTTGGATATTTAAACTGAAATGACAAGAGCTCTGTGCAGATGGCATAATGTATGTGTGTGGATGACTGTGACCCTACCTACACCCAACTTCCATGCATATTTGCGTAGAAACCTGTGTGTGCAGAATCCAATGCACATATGACCCAACTGTGCAATCTGCACAGTCGTTTTTCCTGGTGTGCAGACGGCACAGTCGGGGTCAACATCCACAAGCCATTATGCACACATTAATGGAGTCAAGTATACAGTAAGCAGGGCTAGCTGGTATTATCATGGTCTTCTGCATCAGCAATTTTGCTGCACAGAGCTTAAGACAGAACTTTTATAGTCCATGCTTTCAAATTCAATGTGTTTGCTTCTCTTTCATCAATTATAGCCTGTACTGCTTACTTCATATTTGAATCTGATTTCCACCGCCCACTGTTCTCAAATTAGAACCGCAAGCTGCCTCTACAAGTGTTGGGTTATTCTCAGGCAAACTGAGCTATGCCTGATAAAAACTGACATGACTTTTCTCCATAACTAAAGCGCAACCCACACCGCCCGAGTTCCAGCGCGTCCCAGACGCTTGCGGAGCTGTGTGGCCACGTTTGAGATATCTGCATCTGAACGCGGGAGACCTGCGCTCTCCCGAGTTCTGGCGTGAGCAGAATTGTTTCTTGCCCAAGATTTTGAGGGGCGGGGACATGGAGCTACTGCTTTAACCAATAGGATTAGAGGGGGTTTCAGCCAATTGGTGCGCACTTATGTTTAATCCAGTCAGCGATTAGAAGGCGGGACAATCAGGAGGGACTAATTGCAGGACGACACTCGCGGAGAGCAGGGCAGCACTTGGAGGCGGGCGGCCAGGCACCTACGCTCGCACGCCTCTGCGCCTGATCTCGTGCAGTGTGGGTCGGCCTTAAGAGATGGAATCCTCCACTATCATTCCTGGGGTAAATCTCTATAAAATTATTCAGTTGTGCATTTATTGGTAGCAGCCATGCCTACTGTTTTTGTATTATCAGTCTATATTGTGCCTGCTTTCAGTAGTATTTCTCATCAATGAGGCTAAATACCTACTACTGTAGAGAATATAATGGAAGGTGCAAACATCATGTTTTGAACTTAAGAGTAGTAAAAACGAAGCAGAAATTCTAAAGAGTCTGATCTATCCTCCTTTAGCTCATGTACAGATATCAAACTAACAGTCCAATCCTATGCATGTCAACTCAGAAGTAAGTTGCATTGAGTTCAATGGGGCTTACTCCCAGGAATGTGCATAGGATTGCAGCCTAAAATAATTATGGATTCCTATCTTTTCAAGAATCCTAAGTCAAAACCCCATGAAGACAAAATAAGTGTGGCAGGGGATCAAAGGGGAAATGCAAGTGAAAATGTTGAGAACTTTTAGCCATCTTTTGTTTTGAAAGCAGGGAAATTGAGAATGATACCCCAAGAGTTGTAACTCAATGTAAGTTTATCAATAACTTGGGGAAGGAGAAGTGATAATATGTAATGAGGGGCTGTTGCTAGAGTCTCTCTCTCTCTCTCTCACGGCGCAATGCTGATCTAACTACGGGCGGCGGACCTAGTGTTCCGCCGCCCACACTAGTCACAAACGTGCCATAAAGCACGTTTGCGGACTACTTTTGAGCCAGGAAGGCCAGTGCAAGGCCGGCCTTTCCAGCTCTGCCGCCAGAGCCCTCAACCCGCTGCCAGACCCAGGTAGGTCAGGATCCAGCGGGCGGGGGGGGGGGGTTTGGCAGAGGGGCAAAGCTGGGAGGGCGGCCATAGGCCCAGCTGCCCCAGGTGGGGGCGGGGGCATGACGTCCGCCTTATCCCGGTCCCTGCCAGGTGGCTGGGCCGTTACATGGCCTCCTCTGACTTCCGCCAGCAAAATAGCTGGCGGAAATCCGAGCAGGCCTATTGGCCCCAGCCGCTGTTACACTCGGGGAAAGGGACGAGCGTCCCCTTCCTCGAGTAGACTTTCCGCCGTGGGCTGCCTGCTATAGGTTTGCCTGCAGTGGAGCACGGGATCGGGCGGACGGCCTCGGCCGCCCACCCGATCTTTACGCAGGATTGGGCTGCCACACACACACACACACACACACACACACACACACACACCCCACTTATTTTAAATAAAAAGGTTGAGCCTGCTCCAAACAACAATTTAGAATCACAAAAGCTAAAATACTGGCATGACTCAGTATGAGACCGCTCCTCATATTTTAGACTTGCTAAGTTTGTTATGACATTGTACAACGTATTCATGGTTAAAGGTGATTTTAATAGACATACGTCTATTAAAAGACATAAAAGATTTTAATAGAACCAGATTTTAATAGAAAATGGATTAATGGTCTTGGGAGCATTTCTGGAAGCACAATCCTAACTTTCCAGCACCGACATAGCTGTGCCAACAGGGCGCACACTGCATTTTGCAGTGCAGGGGAAGTCACGGAGGCCTCTTCAAGATGAGGAAACATTTGTTCCCTTACCTTGGGGCTGCATTGCGGCTGCACTGATGCTGGAAAGTTGGTTAGGATTGCACTGTAAACGTGTAGAGAGCCTAAGAGCAGAACTACAGAAGAATCTTATGGGTAGAGCCTCCACATCCCACCACATCTTGAGGGTACCATCCACCACTGAAGCCATCTAGCAAAGGCATACCCTGGCCTCTCCCTCCAAACTTTCACACTCTCTTAGTTGCTTTCAAACAGAAGAATCTACCGTAGATCAGGACTTTTTAAAGTGTGGGTTGCAACTCACTTAACATAAGAACATAAGAAGAGCCCTGCTGGATCAGGCCAAAGGCCCATCTAGTCCAGCTTCCTGTATCACACAGTGGTCCCACCAGATGCCTCAGGGAGCGCTGTCCACCTTTGCCTCCGTTTAGCTCCAAATTAGAGCTAAACAGAAGCAACTGGAAGCCACTTCTGGTGTCCGACTCACCTTAGCCAGCCGTTCCCACGTCACTCCAGCCCAGGGACAGCCTCTGTGGGCCTTGGAAGGCCACTGGAAGTGACCCAGGGGTCACTTCTCTTTTTACCAACACAACTTGTGTCGGGAGGCCTTTCTGAGGCCTCCAGAGGCCGTGCCAGGCTGGAGCAACACAGGAGCGGCTGGCTTAGGTGGGTTGCGGCGCAGGAGTAGCTGACCAAGGTGGGTCGTGGCAGCGGGGACTTGGGGAATTGCTGGTCTAGATGATGAACTACCTTCTTATGACACCATTGGAGTTATCGGATGCAATGTATCTTATATTCAGTAACAGGTATCCAGAGATAACCTCCTTGATTCACCTAAATTGCTAAATAGTTAGGCTACACTGGAAGCCAATGCTTGCCAGAGTGTGTGTAAGGAGAATAATAGTACAACTCATCAAAATATAGGAAAACTGTATTCTTTACATTTATAAAATCCTCCAAACACAGTAAGATCTAGGTATGCTACATCTCCACGTGACAGAAACTGTTCTGTCCTGTTGTTTTAGTGCCCCAGTGGATTCCTGTGACATACAAAATGTATAAATAGAGCTACACGTCAGCCTACAGAGGCCCCTATAGCCTCTCACTAGAGATTCAGAACTAGATGCTGAGGGAGATAGGGAACTACAAAGACATGTTCTGGCACAGAGCAAGATGAAAGGCTGTGCAGTAATCCAGCTGTTAGCAAGAAACAAGCACTGTAGCAAGAGGTGCTCTGCAGCAACCGTTGTCATTTGTCACCTACTGTATAATGTTTTCTGAAGGCCAATTTATATGAACTACTATGTACACCTAGACATGGCTTGACTACAGCTTTGCTTGAACTGGAGTCATGAACCAAATCCTTGATTGCTCTCAGCCCATCTGTCAGAAAGGAGTAACGCATCAGTCACCATCTAAGTACAGGTTGAGTATCCCTTATTCGGACTGCTTGGGATGGAAAGTTGTCTGGATTTCGGATTTGTCTGGATTTCAGAATATTTGCATAAATATAATGAGATATCTTGGGGATGGGACCCAAGATGTCTCATATACACCCTATACATAGCCTGAAGTTAATTTTATACAATATTTTAAATAATTTTGTGCTCCAGCATGCCTTGTGCTATGCCAGCCAGGTGCTGGAAGAAGTATTTTTTTAAAAAAAAAAAGTCATCGCCCCAAAAATGTCTGGATTTCGGATATCCAGATAAGGGGTAATCAATCTGTATTTACAGTACTTCACCCAAATCTATGCATCCACATTTAAGCGGCTGAAGAGGGCAAGGATCACTGGGAAGTAAGGCAGGCCTAAGATGAAGTCTCTGCAACTTCAGTAAAATTATCTGAAGGTTACAGGTGATGGCTAGCTGTTGTAGACAAGTATGCTTTTCTGTAGTAGTTTTCCTTACTGGAACTAGGCCAGTGTACTTTTTGGCTCAAGTCTTGCCTACTTTATAGAAGTAATCAATGCCCGACAGTGTGTGGTCGGTAACTTTTGGAGTAAATGAAAGCCAGCAAAGGTGAATGCCACTGCTTAATCCACCATGATGAATTCTTCTCTTGTTTCCATTGCTCCATTTTCTCTGGTTCTGCATTTTCACTGGTATTCTTCTATAACTTAAAAAAAAAAATTCCTTCCCATCTGATGACTCAAGTCATAAACATTAATAGACTGGAAACACCTAATTGAGACAAGTACATTTTTCCATTCATTTTAACACCCTCCTTTCTTCCCCCGCCCCCTCCTCCTTCTCAGCTGTGCAAAGTAATTAGACACTCATTTAAAAGCCTTTTTTACTTTTACTGAAACTATTGAACACTTTGACTTTTTTCTTCAGACCAGCTTCAGAGGACGTTGTATCATCTACTTCTTTGTGAGCCAAAACATTATTTTAGGTTGGCATCCAAAAATTAAGTCCTATTAAACCTAATAGATTTATTATAGAGTAAACGTGTACCATTTTGTACCCAAAGTGATATCCACTGATCACTTTCTTCACAAAGTATGCCAAGCTGGTTATGTTTGTGCAAACCAGGCAATGGGTTGCTTCCTAACCTTCTCTTCTGTGCAGGGAAGGCACTTCTCTTTGCACAAGGGGGAGGTGCATTTCCATGGTTCTCTCTTTAAACCTGCAGCCCTCTTCACCCCCATACACAGTGCAATCCTACCCCAGGTCAGGCGTTGTGGCCTCGTCGCAAACAAGCCGTAAAATGCATTGTGATGACTCAGGAGTAGTCAGCGCCGACGGAAAGGCCACTTGTGCTGAATCCTGACGACAGCGCTGTGGGGCAGGTAAGTCCACGAGGAGGAGGGCGGTGGAGGGCGTGTAAAGGGGCAGGGGGAGGGTGGATTGTGCCCCGGAGTGGGGAGGGATCAGTGACGCTGCCATGCGCCATATTCTATCCTCTCTCCGATGCCCTTTCAGCCTACACGGGGCTTCTTGGTTCTGCGCCAGCTAAAGAGCTGGCGGAGAACCAAGTAGGCCCATTGCAGCGGCTGG
This sequence comes from Plestiodon gilberti rubricaudatus, assembly GCA_026170595.1. Taxonomy (NCBI): domain Eukaryota; kingdom Metazoa; phylum Chordata; class Lepidosauria; order Squamata; family Scincidae; genus Plestiodon; species Plestiodon gilberti. The sequence continues at coordinate 49,843,807 of JANXHW010000002.1, forward strand.
GGGATTAGCCGGGGTAAGTAGAGCTCCAACTAGCTCCTTCCCCGCATAGGATGCAGTGTGGGCCATGGCCCAGGGTGGAGGAAGATAGGATTGGGCTGACAGTCCTTTTCCAAAGGACTGTGGAGTGGTGTGTGTGTGTGTGTGTGTGTGTGTGTGTGTGTGTGTGTGTGTGTGTGTGTGTGTGTGTGTGTGTGTGTGTGTAAGGGGATGTTGTGCTGAGGAAGGGATGAGAAAGTTTGCTTGTGCAAGCTTCCTTCTGTTCAAGCTCCTTAGGATACAACCTTGTGTGCCCTTACTGCATTTGCAACTATAGCCAATGTGAACTTTCATTGACTCTGTAGGTGAACATAACATTCTTGGGCTGCAATCCCATACAAACTGACCCAAAAGTAAGCCCCACTGAACATAGCGGGATTTACGTCTGAGTAGGGATACCTTACCTTTACTAAACATGTACAGGATTGTGTTGTCAGTTTAGTTAAAGTGACCATTACATGGCAGCATTCTTGCCATGCAATTAAAAGATTATAGTTTCATGTTCTGATTATATCTAATAGCTAGGCTTAACTTTCTATTTTAATAGTATGGCTGTATGGCACTATTAATTCCTTTGTATAGTTAATTCTTCACATTCCAGCTTCATGCTATCATTAGTTTAACTCTCTTAACTATCTTTCCTTCTAGTTCATGTTCTTCCTCCCAATTAAAGTGGTCCATTAAAGACCGCTTCACATGCAAGAGGAGACAGGTCTTCATATCAAATATGCGTGAAATCTAGCAATGCATTTCCATTTCAAACATTATAGAACTGATATAGTCAATAAGTTGCAGGGACTCATCTTTTCTTTCAACATGCAAAGCAGCCCTTACTGAACTACTTCCGTAGCCCAAAACACTGTAACCTACAGGAAAGAAAAGCTGGTGTACTTCCTGCACAGTCCTGACTGGCCGGAAAAATGTTTCCTTACCACAACTTACAGCTACATGGTGACATGATCTCTGAAGAACCACTTCACAAGGACAGGAACATTATTGCGGAACAAGATATTTCCCAAATATATCAACAACAGATCTCTCATTTACTGGTGGACAGATAAATGAAACATTGATTCAGCGTGTGGCAGTTGTGAAGATGTCAAATTTCATGCTAGCAGTCATTAAAAAAGGGATTGTGGAAGAAACTGCTAATATTATAATGCCCATATACAAATCCAGCCAAATGTAGAATACTGTGCACACTTCTGGTCATCACACCTTAAGAAGGATATTGCAGAGCTGGAAAAGGAGCAAAAGATGGCAGCCAAAATGATCAGAGGGCTGGAGCATCTTTCTTGACAGACTACAGCATTTGGGACTCTTTAACTTGGAAAAGGGGCAATAAGGGGGGGACATGACTGAGACAAAATTACGCATGTTGTGGAGAGAAAGACATTTTTCTCCCTCTCTCACAATACAAGACCAAGGATCATCCAATAAAACTGACTGGAGGGAGATTTAAGACAGGCAACAGTAGGTACATTGTCACGCAGTACGTGTAATTAGTCTGTAGAAGTCATTGCCGCAAGCTATGGTGATGGCTTGTATGACTTTAAAAGGGGATTGGACAAATTCATGGAGGACAAATCTCCCAGTAGCTACTAGTCATGATGGCTATGTGTTACCTCCAGGTCTGGCAACAGTATGACTCTCAATGTCAGTTGCAATGGGTTGCTTCCTAACTCTTCTGTGAATGGAAGGCACTTCTGGCTTGCGCAGAATGGCTAGCGCAGGTCTGAATAAACCCGTTGCGCGGGCTAGAGCTTTCCCCAGGGCAAGGGAACAACTGTCCCCTTACTCCAAGGAGACCTCCAATTTGCAAAATTTCCACACAGGATACAGCACACCCTGAGGTGGCCCCGCTGCACCATTGCGTGGGAACTTAGGTAGGATTGGGCAGCCCGTTGGTCTTTTCTTCAGTGAGACATTTCAAAGAACAATACATTGTGTTCTATAGAGAGAGGGCTTAAGTGCTCTGCTTCTGTAGTACAACAGCTCCATGATACTTTGGAACTCCTCGTTTTGAGTAATGATCAGAACCTTCTCTGTTAGCCTTCGGGGGGAGGGGGGAAGAGGACATTCATCTTCTGCTTGGCATTCCCCCTCCCAAACCTTTCTTGCTGTTGTAGTTGTCATTTATATACTGTTAATTGGCTGCTATGCTTTTTATCCTTTCCTGCTAGTTTATATTGTTTCTAATGCTTTGCTTTCTTTTACTGTTTTATTATTATTTATTGCTTTTTGCTGATTTTAGCTACCGTGACCTTTTTTGTTTTATTGTATTTTATTGTAATTTTGCATTTGTATTTGCTGTCAGTCACCTCAAACATCCCATTTTATGGGAGGAAAGGTGGGATAGAAATATTTTTTAAAAAATTAAATAAAACTTGCAACGAACTGGACCATCTCGGAACCTTTCTTTGCAGATATTCATAAGGATTTGCAAATGAAAATGTGACTAGCTACATTTAGCTTCACGCTCACCGAAAAGGGATGGATCAAAGCTCAGTAGCAGAGTGTAAGCTTTGCATATAGAAGGTGCCAGGTTCAGTCCATGGAGTCTGCAGCCAAAAGGAATTTCAGGAACTGACAGAGAACTCTGTCTGAGTTCTTGGAGAGAGGCTGCCAGTCAGTGTAGTTGGCAGTACCTGGCTAGATGGACCAAAGGTCTGACTGAGGGTAAAGCAACTGCATATGTTCAGTTCAGACAGATCAGCGAGACCCCTCTTAGATGTTAAGATACAGTCAACAAAAAGCAGGTAATACACAATGTTCTGTCATCTAACTTTACAAATCATCATCACCATGAAAATGCAACTTATCTTTTTTCCTTAAGCACTTCTCTAAAACCTTTAGCTGTCCTATGCACCTACCTGTCCTATGCACCTACCTTTTTCTAGATATAGTAATATCACATTAACCCCGAACGTCAAGAAAAGAAATATTTGCTAAGCTCTGCACTGGTCACTAATAGCAACTGGTGAGCAAAGGACTGTGGGGAAGATCAGGCTGCGTCAAAGGTAGGTAAGGTCTATCTATGGCAAGGTGAGAAGCAGGCCCCTTGAGATTAGAGTACGGGCACTAGAAACAGAGACTGCTAGCCAGACAAATATCAGTGTGAGAGGCAAGAGGTCGGGGCCAGAGCCAAAGCACAGGGCAACAGAAATGAGTAACTGGAGAAGAGGGTCAAAGCCAGGAGTTAAGAGCTGGAGTACAGCCAGGATGAAGTCTGAGGGTAAGAAGCAGATCAAAGGTGAGGCTTAGGACACAGAGTAGCATACAGGTGCACGGACACATGCACAATGTTGCTTGAGTTAGATCATTGGGCAGAAGTAATAAAAATACCCTGAAAGATCAGGCCAAGGGCATTCAGTAACTAAAAAATACTAGCATCCCTGTCAAGTAGAATCAGGTCATTTTGTAAACATGACTTAAAGAACTAGGTCAAGGATACGATGAGCCCCTTAGGCATCCAGGAGTGTTTCCATGTGCATGCCAGGGCTTCCTTTTTCTTTCCTTCTGAGACATAGTTCCTCACACCGAGTTGGAGGGTGCTTCCAAAGTTCCAGATTTCAGGAGTGGTTGTTCAAGTGATGTGTGGAGCTGCTATTGGAAAGAGGTTTCAGGAGCCACAAAGCCTACTGATCCCTTTGAATCCCAGTCTATGTTTGCATGACATAGGAATGAGGAGTTGAAGAATGTGTTTGTGGTATAACAGCCCAATCCTAACCTCCGCTAGCCCAGACCATGAAGCACCACTGACGAAGTGTGCACGGTGCGAAGTGTGCATAATATGGGGTGGGGTGACCACACAGCCCAGGAGAGGTAAGTAAAAATGTTTTTTACTTACCTCCCCGTAGGCCACCTGGCCCCCAAAGGGTCTCCTCAGACCTACGCCAGCTCTTTTGCTGATGTAAGTCCAAGGAGACTCCTGGGGGCAGGTCTGGGGCGGATAGGATCTCAGCATCTGCTACCACCGCCAAGATCTTCTTCCTCCCCCCGGCCCGCTCCCGGCCCTGAACCACCAATCGTCTTTCCCCAAACCGCCCCTGCCACAACCTAACTGCTTCAGTGGTGGTTCAGCGGCCTGCCACTGCCAGCTTCCACATCGTTGACTGCGAGCCACCCGCTGATGGAGCAGCTCATGTAGCAGCGGACCTGGCCTCATGCTGATCAGAGGTGTAGCAGGGCCAGTGCCGGGGGGGGGGGATGCAATGTCCCTGGGTGACAGCCGCGGTTTCCTCGCAAGGAGCCGCGGTGGGAGTTTTGTGCTCTGTGGCTGCTTTTTTGCAGTCGCTGCAGAGCATTTATCATGCTGAAAATGGCATGTTTTTCTGGCCCTCCCACCTGCCCTGGGTCCTGGAAGGCTTAAAAATGAAGTCTTCCAGGAGCGTAGGGGGCAGGGCGATGACACGAAATGCGCCATTGCCCCCCCTCCGGGCAGGCCAACAACGCTACTGACACGGATGGATCACAAGATCCATTAGCGGAAGGTCCTGATAGGATACTGGGCCAATAAGTAAATTGTATTTATTTCTAGTTTATTTATAATATTTCTATCCTACCTGACACGGGCACCCAATGTAATACTGTATGAGATATACATAATAAATAACTATATGAACAAGGTTTAAAGTTAAAAATAATTAGTACAGGATAAAAGCTATTTGTGATAGTAGAAAATGTTTGATACGAGAGTAAAACAGTTTAAAAAATGGGAAAATTGCTCTACATGTTACTGCTTAAAAATGTTTTGCGGAATCAGCAAATACATAAGATGACTCTTCTATGTCCTCAATTGCCTGTATGCTTTAAAAGTGTATGCCGCTCTGGATGCATCATGGAAAAGTGGCACATAAGTCTTGCAAATAAATAAATAAATAGTGGCAAATGATGTGCAGTGGTGGTTAGTTTTGTTACATGAATGGTTCAACTGAAATTTATAACTATTTGTTGCTTGAGAATTTGTCTTTTTTATAACAGAACATGAGCACTCATTTAAGTTGAAAACTTGTTCATCTTAGGTTTTAATAAATTAAGAAACAAGGTTTGCATCTCACCAGACAAATGTCTGATGGGCTAACTAAACAATTCCTAGTTGCATACATTGACTGATTCTTCAAATAACTAATATTCATAGATACGCCGCCAATCCCGTCCCCTCCTTGGGACGCTCCCTCCCCAACCTTCCACCACCTGGTTCCGCCCCCTAGGACAGATTACCTGCTCCAGCACACATCCCTGGAGGGACCAGTGGGAAGGCGCAGGCCTTCCCACCAGTCCTGCGATCTGGCGCGCTGTTGCAACATGCTTTATGGCACGTTTGCAACAGCTAGCGCCGGTGCAGCACATGCTACACCAGCACTTGCGCCAGGTAGGATTGTGCTGTAAGGTCCATTTTAGTCACTCCCAGGTCACTCCCATTTTAGCTTACTCCCAGGAAAGTGTGTATAGCAGTGGTTCTCAAAGTTGTCCCCGCAAGGCGGGGAGAACTCTGAGTGTCTACAGGGATGGGGCCAGCGGCGGCGATCCCTGGGGATTGCCGGCGGCGGGAAAAACGCCCCCAAAACTGTTGTTTTGGGCCTTACAGGGGCTTGGGGGAGTCTTTCATGACCCTCTGCAGGCCTCCCCGATCTTTGGATCGCCGAAAAACGGTGATTTTCGGGCACTTCCAGTTTTTGCAAAAACCAGACGTGCCCGAAAATCGCCGGGTTTTTTTTGGCCTCCCACTACTTTGAGAACCACTTGTGTATAGGATTGCAGCCTTTACCACCTCCACTTTTTCTATCACAAATCATTCATTCAAAAAAATGATAAAAATGCTTCATAAAGAATACACTCCAGAAAGAAGTAATGTTTACAGGAGTTCCGGATAAGAACTCAAATTTGGGGGAATGTTCTATCTGGAAAACATTCAATATTTTCTTAATGTCTTGCACTGCAATCTGATGCATGCTTATTCAAAAATAAACTATATTAATGGGTATACTCTTCAATAAGTGTGCCCAGGGCAGCCATGCTATTCACTTCCCACATTCAAATGAGAATCAAGATTAGGGTCCCAAATTTTCAGCTGCCAAGGACATATCACTCAGTCTTGCTCTTATGGGGGGGGGGGAGGTACATTTTGTACATCTCTAAGAATGTTCACTATAGAAGAAAAATATTTGCACCTGTAGGGCTGCCGACTCTCTCTCTCTTTCTTTCTCAGCAAGAGCAAACCAGCCCAGCAGTCGCTTCATCCAGCAGAAGGAGGAAGGTGCATTGTGGCAGATGGAGGAGGAGACAAGGAAGAAGTGGGCGGGGCTGCGTGTAATTATAATGTCACTAGGTTCAGCAGGCCAATCAGAACGCATTGGTAGACTGGTAGTGGGGCAGTTTGGGGACCCCTGATCAAGACAGTTCTCAAAATCTGTTCTGCTTATTCTCTTTTATTTAGAATCAAATTTTGAAAAAATAATACTCAGTGTAGCTCTAACGTTGCCAAGCTTGTATTCCTTTAAATCAATAAAAAGGTCTCTTCCCTAAATAATAATCAATTTTGTAGAAGAAAAAAATCATGATTAGGACATAACATACATCAAAAGTCACCTTACAGGACTTCCTAATTTTTTCAATCACAGTCCATCAAACTTTACTTAGGCTGCAATGCTAGGTAGGCACACTTGCCTGATAGTATGCTCCACTAAACAGAGTGAACTTACTACTATGCAATTTTAAATATGCAAAATATTGTACTATCTGACTTTAAAAAAACCTAATCCAGTTCCTTTCAATATTTCATACTCCCCTCCCATTATGTATTTGGTACAAATTGTTGAGCCATCCCACCCACAGTGTGAAATGCAATCCTAAATATCTTTATTCAGAAGTAGGTCCCTCTGAGTTCAATGGAACATTCTCCAATGAGGTTAAATAAAACTGCAGCCTTACAATCCTGTCATCGGAGATCACAATTAGAGGTCATTATGGCAAACTTCTTTGATGTGAGAAAGGAATTTAAGAAAATTATCATAAAACGATTTTGGAAAGGAAAATAGTATTCAAATTATCTTGTAACTGGTATGCTTCTGCACAATATTTATTTATACCATATAGGGATATGATTTCTTTGGTCCAATTTTGTGGGTTAAAAAACTGCTTTTTCCAAAAGTATGTCCAAATGAAATGTTATAATAAGCAATTAACTTTGCAATCCTATGCATGTTTACTCAGAAGATGTTTACTCACTGTGTTCCATGGGGCTTACTCCCAGGTAAGTGTGCATAGGATTGCAGTCTAAGCCATGTAGCAGGAATATATGATATACAACACTAAACATTTCTGAAGCCAGCTATGGTGACTTTTAAGAAGTATAGTTGACGTGCTGGCATGTTGCTTTGCTTTTTAATGCATGTCCTAATGCATGTGGTGCATTAAAGAACTCTTCTTCTGAGTAAGGCTTATTTCAGGAAGACAGACTTCAGGTTTCCATTCATAAAGCCTGCAAATGGAAAATCCAACTCACAAGGACTTCACAAGTGCATTATTCACTGCATGGCAGATCCCCAAATCCCAATGGATGCATTTTAAAGGTCATGTTTATGAATGTGTTGGAATAAGCACATCAAATTAATATTCATCACAAACTTTAAAAAAAATTAAAGAAATGCAGTCTTACCATTCTCAGATTCTATTTAAGACGTGGGCTGCACTTTCTCTCTGGTAGCACAAGGAGAATAGTCTGCAAGATTTTAAAATTAAGGAAAAACAACCTCAAATCATATTGCCAAACACAAAAAGCTATTTGCCAAATAGTAAGTAAATCAAAAAATTAGGCTTGATGGTTAAGATCAAAGATTTGCAAATCAATCTACTCACATGTGCTTTATCCTTCATGTTTCTCTGCACTTCAGTGGTGGACTATAGGCATATATATAGGACAAAGGAATCCCTAAGACCTGGATCTGCAAAACCCTCGTGCTATTCTTAGAACACTGCACCTCTTAGATACCTAATGCTTAACCCACTTTAAAATCAGACAAGACAAAAATAGTGCATTCTGTGCCAATTGCATAGCTTGTCCATGGTTCTTAGACATAGCACCAGCTGGGTGTGTTTTTCCCATTGAAGACAGCAGCATTACAGTCACACTTTCACCATGTAATAGCCCAGAGAAGGGATATTTTTGGAAATGGCACTGCATTACATAACCTCTAGCTCTCTCAAGAGCTAAACACAAGCTCACACCTCTTTTCCAAGAGAGAGGAGAAATATTAACTTTAATACAATTTTGTCCAAGAGTTTCATTTAATTCACTGCACAAAAATTAACTCATTTAGTTTTCAGCATACAGCTCTATTGTCCTCAAAGCAATTTTCTTCAAAAAATAATCATGCACAGTTTAATATCTTTTTTCTTAACTATATGCACACTTTCATTTAGTAAAAAGCTATAGGGATAAAATTAGTTTGAGCAGTTTAATGTATGGTTGCATGTTTATACACACACACACACACACACACACACACACACACACACACACACACACACACACACACACACACATGCACTAGATAAAAGATTTTAAGCTTCTACAATGGAAGCCAGAGTTAATCTGATCACAGAATCTGCACAAAAATGCATAATTTAAAAAATAAAATTCACTCCAAGCTTAACTGCTGCACATGTAAATTCGTGGAAGGCTGTTGCAGGAAGAACGCCTGTTACTAAAAATACAACCAAGGCAAGGCAAGGCAACCATTAATATCCCAAGCTTTAAAATCCACCCTTTGCGCAGAAAGACAAAGAGTTAAGTCAACATATGTTGCATGCTTCTTCTTCTTCATACAGCTTTCTTTGGAAACCATGAAGCCAGCAAGAAGAATGAAGAGAAAAATCCCAGCAAAGTCCCAGTAAAGGAGAGGAAAAAAAGGGGGGGGAATAATAATGCAGAAAGGAAGGAAACCCAACAAAGAAAGAGTAGGGAAGAGAGAAATAGTTGAAAAGGCTGTCATTTGGGGGAAAAATGTATATACTTACAGACAAAAGCCCTTGCTCCCTTCTCACTTTCTGTCTTTGCTACATGATCTGAAACACAAATGTGGATTTTAAAAGGGCAGCATGCTACAGAAGGGAATTTATAGAGGGGGAGAGAGTGGGCTGGGTAAGGGGGTGTGAGGAGGAATGACTGCACCTCTTTCACTGTGCAGCCTTGGAAGGGAAAAAGAAAAGAGGGTGGGGGTAGCAAGAGGGGAAAATCTCTCTCCCTCTCTCAGGTTTTGGTTGCCTGTGCTGGTTATATTGAACAATGAGCTAATTCTGATGGTAGCTGGCTGGGTGCCAGGCTCTCCCCTCTCCCCTCCTTGCACACACACTCGCACACACCTCCCCCTTCCCTTTGCTGCTGCAGAGCCAGACTGCTTAGTCTGCAATAATCTGTAGCTCAAAGTCTTCCCTCCTCCCCCTTCTCCGTCTAGCAGCCGGAGAGCCACCCGACCAATCACTGGGCACAGACCGGGGAATGCTGGAAACCCAGCAGTAGCAGTGGGGACGGCGCGGGAGTGGGAGCTGGGGGGATGGGCGCGGGGTCGAACTCGCTCGGGCCTCCTCCCCGCTTGCTGCCCTACATTGCCTCTGTCCGAGGAGCTCAAGTCTGGGCGAGTGGAGGGCACCCATTGGCGAACCCAGCCGTCGGTCAGTCGCCTATCCCCTCCTCCACCCTTACCCGTTGCTGCTGCTTTCCAGACAAATAATAAAGAGCAGAGTTGGTGGGAGGGATGCCAGGCGTGAAGCACAGCCAAGGATCTGCACAGCCGCGGCGCGGTGCCAACCTGGGGGGAGGAGGAGGCGGGAGAGAGCGCAGCCACATACTGTAATAATAAACCCGCAGCAGCGGCAAAGGGCATCTGAGGAGACGGGGCGGGAGACGCGAGGTAGCGGCAGTAGCTGCTGCTGCTGCCGCCGCCGCCGCCGCCGCTTTGCCTGTTCCCTGCCTGTCAAGGAGAGGAGAGAAAATGGTGCACAAGGAAGGGGGCGGGGAGGAGACATTGCTGCGCATTGACACAGAAACACACACACAGGCCGGGGGAGAGAGGAGCAGGCTGGAGGCGCGCGCCGCTGTGCGCAGTGAGCAGGTTGAGCTCCCCAGCAGCAGGCTCCTCGCTCAGGCGGGCCAAGGAAAGACCCCCCCCCCAAAAAAAAAACAGATGTGTGGGGGCGCGGCCAGACGACGCTCAGCGAGAAAGAGGCGCTGCCGGGGCGGGCTGGAGGCTGTTTGGAGAGGGCCCCTCTCAGAGGGGTTGCTGATCCTCTGCCACTGTGCCCGCACCGCTTGCTGGTGCTTCCTCTTCTCTCTCTTTGATCGAAGAGGTTTTGCAGGTTTCTGAAACAACACTGCATTCTGTGTCGCGAAAGAGAGGCTGACGGTACCGTGTCCGCACCCCGAGGAGGGAGCGAGCCCACTTCCAAACGGCCTTCAACTGTCGCGGGGGAAAAACAACACAAAAGCTGCTGATCATCTGTCTGTCTGCAGACACCAAGGCGCGCTGAGAAAGAGGGACAGGGAGAGAGGACATAGTGGGATGCTCAGTGCAGTGACCAATATTGACTCGGGTAAAATAAAGAGTATTAAGAGGGCCAACATAAAGTTCCCTCTGGATGTGCCATCCAGTTCTGGCCCAAGACCTCCTGACGCTTGAGGTGGGGTGTCAAATGTTGCCCCCATACCTGCTGAGGTGCCAGCCTCTGTTCCTCCAGCTGTTCAGTGTTCTAGCTCAGTGCTCCCCTCCACATTTCTTCTTCCTCTCTGTATGTCCCCCTCTTCCTTTTCTAATGCAGGGAGTGGAAGGAGGAGCAGTGAAGGCAAGTAGGTGGGCAGAATTGGACACACCCCACCAATCTGCTGTTTGGGGCTACCACTTCAGTTGGCCTCATGGATGGGCTGGCCTTGGTGCCATATATATATATATATAATTTTAACTTTATAACCACTTGAACAGCACTTGACAGCTGGTGGATAAAGCTGTGCTTGGGAGTTCTAGTTTCAAGTCTCATATTTGCCGTGACACACACCAGAAGTCTTGTGGTACCTTTCAAGACTCACAGATGCATTGCAGTACTGTATAAGCCAGGGGTGGGCAAACTGTGGCTCCTGAGCTACATGCAGCTCTTTGGCGCATAATGTGTGGCTCTCGGAAATATGTTGGCTGAGCTCCTTTTTGCATCACAATTAATATAAAAAGGTAAATAAGGCATTTTTATGCTTTATAATTATTTATCAAGTATAAACTGAGAGTCCACTGGATTAAAACATAAGTTTAATGTTTGTGGTGAGTAAATATATTTAAGAATTTAAATGCTTCTTAAATACTGCGGCTCTCAAACATCTGAAGTTTATTGTATGTGGCTCTTACATTAAGAAAGTTTGGCCACCCCTGGTATAAGCTTTTGTGGACTAGAATACATTTCATCCATTGCATGATGTGTCATCATACCCAGTTTCAGGAGAAAGAGAGAGTATGGGGTACAGAGGGGAAAAATAGTAAGCAGGGCAAGGCCATGAAATGAAAGAGGTTCTGTGACTTTTCTGTGCAAATCTCAAACGTTTATAAGATAAGAACAGTGACAATTCACAGCAATAGTAATTGATGTGCTTATTTTGGGTGGCCTTGCAAAAGTCTCTCTCTCTCTCTCTCTCTCTCTCTCTCTCTCTCTCTCTCTCTCTCTCTCTCTCTCTCTCAGCTCCCAATAAGTATTGCAGGGGAGAAACTCAGTAATAATTGCAAATATTTTGTAGACTTACCAGTGTCATAAAGTTATGTTTAGTGGATGTAGAATGCAGATTACAAATACATATTTGCATATACAAAAGAGTGAGTGACAGATTTAAAAAGGAAAAGGTGTCCCTTGACATTTAAGTCCAGTCGTGTCCGACTCTAGGGTGCGGTGCTCATCCCCATTACGAAGTTGAAGAGCCAACGCTATCCGAAGATACTTCCGTGGTCAAGTGGCCAGCATGACAACACGGAACACTGTTTACCTTCCCGCAAGCGGTACCTATTTATCTACTTGCATTAACATGCTTTAGAACTGCTAGGTTGGCAGGAGCTGGGCCAAGCGACGAGAGCTCACCCCGTTGTGTGGATTCGAACTTTCGATCGACAGCTCATGGTTCAGTGGTTTAACCCACTGTGCCACCCCGCGGCCCAAGTGACAGATTACAGATGGGTTTATAAAGAAAAAATGGTATAGCACAGCCATGTAAACATAGCAAGTCGGGGAAAGAATGAAGCAAAGATGTGAGGTGAATATTCTAAAGACATTATATCACAATTTCCACAGACAGACAAACACAATGAAGTCTACAACAAGTGCCATAAAATATGATGAGCAATCCCAAGACTATGAAGTTCAGTGGAATATGATGTGAAGACTGGCTAAATGTATTTAAACAAATTTTGGCAATTCTTTGCAAATATTAGTCAACACATTGGTACATGTTGTTTGCTTATTTATATGACATGCTTATTCTCCCCTTTATCCAAGCAGCTCAGAGCAGTGGTTTACAAGGTCCCCCCCTCCCATATTTTCCCCACTATAGCCTGTGCGGTAGGTTAGGTTAAGTAATGTGACTAGCCAAAAGTCACCCACTGAGCTTCATAGTTTAGATTCATGGTTCCCAGTCCAAGTCCACTGCTCTAACTACACCATACTGGTATGTCTAAATGAGTCAAAACAAATTGAAATTAGATTTGTCATATAGACAAGCCCCTAAACATGATTTACAGCGCAATCCTAACCAACATTCCAGCGCCAGAGTAGCCATGCCAACAGGGCGCGCACTGCATTTTGCAGTGCAGAAGGGACAGTCATGGAGGTCTCTTCTAGGTGAGGGAACATTTGTTTCCTTACCTCAGGGTTGCATTGCGGCTGCACCGGTGCTGGAAAGTTGGTTAGGATTGCGCTGATAAAAGTATAAAGAAGCAGAGTACAATACAGCGCCATAGAAACAAGGAATCATCATCAAAAAAGCACAATCCATCAGAAAGAAAGAATAGTTACCTTTGAATGCCAGATGCAAGGGAGTGGCAACAGGATGCAGGCATCTTATTGTCTTCAGTGCTCCCTTGAGGTATCTGGTGTGCCACTGTGAGATATAGGAAGCCTGACTAGATTAGCCTTTGGCCTGATCCAGCAAGGTTCTTCTTATGTTTTTAGCAATCTGTGTTAAGTAACAACAATGCATACATTGCAACCATATACCTATTTAAAAGGCACAAGACTTGTTTTGTGCTCTTCCAGACGTTCAATTATTATAGTACATGAAAAGTGCAGTTATTACTCAGTTGCGTGGGAGGAATCCAGACATCTTCTCTCAAGGAAACACTTCTATTTCAGAGACATCACATTTGTCAAGACTTAATCCACATTATAATGTTGCTATGAAAATGTTATTCTTTCTCCTATCTACTGTATTGGAGTACTGCTGTCTGGAATGTGCTATGGTTGTGCAAAGATCCCTGGTAACTATTGGGCAATGCCAACATCACTGATACTGAACAATATACAACTCACCCACTCATCTGCCAGGCCAAAGCTATAATCCAGTGGATTTAAGATAGCAGTATGCAGTTTGTGACTGGTGTGGAAGATGAAACTGAACAGTGTCAAGGCAAAGTCAAGAGAAGTCCCTTCTCATTTTCTCCCTTGGCAGCTTCCCTTCAGACTTGTCTTTGACCTTAGCTGGACTTCAACTCAAGGTGAAACTGACAAGTGAGTGCTTCAGATTTGTGCTAGGCCGTTTCAGCTTCCATGCATTGCCTGACAACCTTTCAATTTCTTTATAATGTGTGGTGTGCTTATACAGGTGGGCCCCCATATCCACTGATTCGCTATCCACAGTTTCAGTTATCCACGGATCGTGGGGACCCCCCCCCAGGCTTTTACTTTTTTCCCAGTAAGCTTCGTTTCCTCCTTAAAGAAACAGGAGAAGCAGCCAGGCTGCTTATTACAGGCAAGTAGAACGAGACTAAGTACTAGAGAGGCTCTGCAAGGTTAACAGAAACCTTGCAGAGCCTCTCTAGGGCTTAGTCTCGTTCTACTTGCCTGCAATGGAGGCTGCTTCGCTGTTTGTTTTAAGGAAGAAACAAAGCTTGCTGAAAGAAAAATAAGAGCTGGGGGGGGCAAGCATGCCTGCCTGCAGGGGAGGCAGGGTGGGGGGGCCCTCAGGAAACCATGGAAGGGGTGTTCGCTCTTATCCACGGTTTCAAGTATCCACAGAGGGGCCTGGAACATATCCCCAGCGGATAAGGGGGCCCACCTGTATATTCATATAAGTGGCGGCACTGGGTGCCTATCAGGGAAGCACAACCCAATCCAGTAATGTGACTATGAAGCAAGACCAATGGCAAGAGGCCTCAGATCCCACAGGCCACACTTTTAATTGTCAGTCATTCCCCCCCCCCTCTATCAGACTGGCTTGGAAAATTCTATGGGAGACCACATCTTGCTTGCACAGCACATTTGACCCCATGAAGAAAAGCCACATCCTGGGAGCTTCCTGACTTGCAGTAAACAAGGTCATTAGTGACACAAAAGAAGGGTCTCTGACCTTAGCTGTCATTACCAACTTCATGGCCAAATTCAATCAAGGAGTCCATGCTAATGAAACAACCAGCCTCCAGTGTTCATCTCAAGTTCATTAAGATGCAAAACAATAGCGGGTGCAAAACAATAGTGGGATCCATTTAGGGCTGGGGTTAAGCAATCAAGGGTCATCAAGCCACAAAAGAAGGTTCCTTGATGAGCTCACTCCACAAAAGATCTCATATAGGATTCTATGTAATAAAAAGATATAAAGAGCTGAATCACTCGATCATCATGTCTTTCATTCCTCACTCCTCTGTCTGCTTTGCTGCTGTTGCATTCATTCGGCTCACTGGTGCTGCGTTAAGCCACCCCCATTCTAGCTGCACCCTATGGGTCATCATCATGCCAAGCCAGCATTCAGGATTGGTAATCCCTGCCCCTTTCTCTTTTCCCACCTTCCCCCCAAGCACAACTGAAAGTTGCTGTACCAGCACAGGCTGGACAGCCATCCTTTGTAGGCTGCCTTGCAGTTCCCCCGCTTCTGAGAAAGCTGCTTCGAATCAACTCTATTGCCTACTTCCCTTCCTTGAGCTCGCTATAGCTACTGCCTAGCAGTGAGGCTTGCTTCAGACCCCCTTATGCCTTTTAGCCCCCATATTAAAACAGGAGAATCACTTGGTCTTGGCATCCTAGCCCCCTGCAATGGAGCACACACTACACTGCAGAAATGGACTGGTGACCTTGTTCCTTGGCACAGCCTCACCACTGACCCACAAAACTCCCTTGTACCTTTCCTTGTCTTGCGTGCAATCAAATTGACAACATGCTTAGCAGTACTTCTACAATTTTCTTTTTTGTGTGAGTGTTGTGCATACCATACGTGCTTGTGAGTCTAGGCCCCACCCCTATGATTGTTAAATAACCCCCACTTATTTGTTGTACCTTCATCCTTGTCTCCTCCATCCTTCTTTGGCAAACCATTGAGCTGTGCCATTGGCCTCTACACACAGTCCTAGCACACAAGGTAGATTTCCCTTGTGTGAGCATGTTAACTCATGTTTAAAAGCACATCCAGTAACACATGACAGTCCTCTCTGAGGATTGGGCACTCTTTCTGTTGTGCATAGCATTCGTATTTCTTCAAAAAGTGGAGAAAGGGAGGAGGGGAAGCAATACAGCTGCCTTCTAATGTGGCAAGATGACTTCCCAATCCATTATGAGTGGGCTGGCAATTGTGTGCACTAAGTCCCCAAGATACATACTTGTTGTTGTTGTTGTTCAGTCGTTAAGTCGTGTCCAACCCTTCGTGATCCCATGAACCATATCCCGCCAGGCCTTCCTGTCCTCCACTATCATACTACGATACATACTACGGTAGTTCAATTCCAGAGGTTTGGCTGTACAGTACATACATACTGTACATTGAAACAGCCAGCTCTTGCTGGCCCACCACTATCGTGCCTGGCCCAAAACACCACAATGGATGGACTAGGCCTGCATGAAAGCACTGATGTGGCTGTTTGTAACTTGGATGTCCATAGTTTGGGGACCCACAGTGCAATCCTGTGTAACCTTGCACCAGTGTTACACCGGTGCATCTACTGTTACACCGGTGCAAGGTTACACAGGATTGTGCTGCCAGTGTAATTGTTTTTAGACTGAGGCTTTCATGACAGCCCCACAAAGGTGAAACTGTATAGAGTATGTTCTATATTGTATATCTGTATCTAATCGATCGAGATAGATAGATAGATAGATAGATAGATGACAATATCATCCAGATAAGTCCTATGTGTATCACGTAAATATTCATGTGTGTTTCTAGTAATTACTGAACTTATAACTGGATCATAATTGCCAACTGTGCCTGTTTAGGTTGGTGGCTTGGTGCAGTTCTGTTTTAGCTGGGAAATGTAATTTACAGCTTTGCTGGTTTGCAATGAAGTTTGAAATTCTGAACATGTTAGTATTTAGACAGCAAAACCATGTTTTAAAATGCTAGCGGTTTCCAAAACACCAGTGTGAAAAATATGCTGTCTGGTAAATGTACATTAGTATGTGAAAAATAATTTAGTGCTCACTGTGAAAATTTGGTTTGTTTAGTGCCATAACATGGAACTCATTGGTTACTTTAACATAGGATCTCTGTACTCATCTTCCTCTGTAAAACTTTAGAAGGAACAGAGATGTGTCAGAATGATACTGAGCACGTTTATGAGTAGGCTGATAGGGAGAGAGGAATTGATCCTGTCAGGGAATGAGGAATTATCTGACCTATCAAGTGATGAGACAGGAGTTGCTCGGCTGCTCTTATTACCAGAACACCACACAAAGGCAACGGGGGAATGTGCAGACCCAAGACAATTAAACCGTATTTTTCACTGGCATATGCAGCTTCACTTAAGTCATACCCACATCATCTTTCTTTTTCATTTCTGTTCTTTTCAGCCTCAATTGATCCAGAGTCTGAGAGTTCTTTGGCTTTTCTTTGCAGGTTTATAGTCCACATTTGAAACACAGTACATGAAATACTTCGAGCAGTCCAATCCTGTGTAAGATGTGGCGGCCGGCCTAAAGGGCCAGCTATCTTAGCCTGTTCCCCGGCTTAGGATGCAGTTAGTACAACAGCCTAACCTGGGCATCCCAGTGCAAAGTCGGATCGAGAAATATGATCATATTCTTTAACAGTGTCCCTGTGTTTTGGTATTTTGTTTATTTTTGTTAATATGAAAAAAAAAATCAATAAAGATATAAAATTGAAAAAAAATGGAAGGAAGGTGCAACATTTTGAGCAGATCCGTGAACGTCAGTGTGTAACAGTGTGTGGGCAGAAGAGTCTGGCTTAGTTGGGAGAGCTGCTGCCTTCAAAGCCTGAAGACCGGTGAACTTGATAAGTTCGAGATACGCCGCCGGCAAAAAGCTGTGAAAGCCTCCAGGAGGAGAGATAAGAGCTTCCAGCTGCGTCGGTCGAATGTGGGAGGCGCCAGCCAGCAGAAAAAAGCCAGGCTGCAAAAGGAGACCACCTAGAATGTAGCCATTCATGAAAGATTGGACATTTATATATATTGTAAAAAACCCCAAGGGGGGTTAGGACAGCCTGCCCATGTTATATATATACAGTATATAACAGCACAAACAAGAGGAGGTAAATAGCAGCATGGACAAGTTTAGTGATGCCAAGATATTACAGGCATACTTTCAAAAGAGGACTCACTCTGGATTCTTCTTCTCCAGCACAGCAAGCACAACTTTCTTGCCTTTGCAATGCTTTAGACAGAATATCCTTATCAGCAAATTGAACACTGATTGATTCATCTGTCTTGCATCTCCCCTCATACTTCAAGCAGGCTGTCCACCTTTGCATTTTATTTTTTAAAAGCACTGCTTGCAAGTTTATCCAGTTTAATGTTTGTTTAGTGCCTTTAAATAAAACAAACACTTCTCAAAGTTTGAAGCGACTGATTTCAAGGAGAGGAGAAGGTGGGTTTCTGAAGACATAACTTCTACTTTGGACTGAAAAAACAGGCCTTAAGGACTTTACAGCTCTTTCTGGTATTGTAACAACATTAACAACAACAATTCATTACTGTGCTCCTTTATTACCATTTCAAGGCAAGTCTTAAAAACAAAAACAGAGAAAGGAGATCAATAAGCACATCACTTATACTAAGAGACATAACTAAGCAGTGAGCACTTGCTTTGGCGTTGACCACACACTCTCTGTAAAGTTGATAAGTGCTTTCGTTGTGCAGTTCAGTTGCCAAAAACATTCCAGGAATTTTCTTCATGCCAGGAAACTTGGATGTGCTCAGTTCAGCAAGAAGAGCTTGTATGTGGTGCAGTCTGGTTCACACGGACCTCTCAGTGGAGGAAAGATGCATTGTTTAGAGCAGTGGTTCCCACCCTAGGGGTCGGGAAGCAGTTTCAGGGGGTTGCAGGACGTCAGCTGGATGGCCACATGTAAGATGGCTCACTCCTCCCCCCCATACACACACTGCAGAAAAAGAAGTGTCTGATGCTATCTTGGGGCTTGTTTGCTCACCTTGTGTTACTTTCTGCTTGTCTTTTAGCATCTCTGTTAATATTAGCTCACTCCCCCCCCCCAAATGGGGCTGCTTATGAGTACAACTTTAAAAATGTGAAGTGTGATTTATTAAACAGTGCAATTTATTAAAAACAATGACATCACTTCCTGATTACCGACATCGCTTCCGGTCTTAGGGGGTCCCGACAGATTGTCATTCTACAAAAGGGAGTCCCAGTGTTAAAAAGGTTGGGAACCACTGGTTTAGAGCATGAACGTATGGCACAGAGAGCCTTAAGATGAAGAGTGGAGACATGAATTCTGTTCATTTTGATTTTATTTTATTTTTGCACCTCACTCTTTTGTTGTGCATATGTTTTATGTCTCATTCTGGGTGTGTTTCTCTGTTGCGGAACTTCTGTTAATTTAATATAATATTCCAAAAAAAGGAGAGAGCCTTCTGTGCTTCTCTCTAAGCTCTTTTGTTATATAAAACAGAAATGAAGCCAAGCCCCAAGAAGGTAGTACTCTGACATATGCTCTGTATATCACTTACTGGCAACAATTATAGTATTATGTATTATAGTACTATTATAAGTGTAGTAATATAGCTAGAGCGACTTTACTGACATTAATCACTGCAATCCTTTGAATGCTTACAGATTTCAGTGGGACTTCATCATGGTTAAGAGACGGAAAGAGGGGCTGGAGAGAACTGGAGTGGAGCATGAGCCTAAAACCCGATCCCAATCTCTCTCAGGGCCCAATCCTTTCCTTCCCCACCCCCTGCCGATGCAGCCATGCCACTGGAGCATGTGCTGTATCCGGGGGGGGGGGGCAGTCCCAGAAGTCTCCTCTGGGAAAGGAAACATTTGTTTCCTTACCTGGGGGCAAGCCTCTGGCGCTAAAACAGGTCTACTCAGGCCTGCATCAGCAATTTCAGGTCGGTCCGAGTGGACCTGCAAAGGCAGATTGAGGCCTGGAAGGAGGATAAGATATTGGCGGTGCCACTGCCACCAATACTGTCCCCTTCCAGCCCTCGTTCCACCTCTATTCTGCCCCATCTCCTCCTCCTGCTCCCCGCCCAGTTCCACCCACTTCCCTCCAACATCCCCCACACTGACTTACCAATGCTGGGGGACATGACGGATCCGCCGGCAGGTCTACTCCCAATGGTGGGTCACATTTACAACCGCCGTAAAGTGCTTTACACCTCTGGCAGCATAAGGGCACCTTAGGATTGGGCTTCCCAGGAAGGATACTGGGGGGGGGAGGTAATATTAACAGGTCCACTGTGTTGTCTTAGGCAAACCCCTTTTAACTTTAGCTTCCCCTCTGTTAGAACAAGAGTAATAGTCATCCACTATGCTGGATTATTGCAAAGTTGAACACAAGAAAAACTGCAAAATGCTACAAACCTTAAAGAAAGGGGCAATACACAGGAACAGCCTGAGTGGGCCTGCCACCTTGCTGCTCCCCCTTTAAAAAAAGAAGGAAAAAAGAAACCCCTTCATGCTCGTTAGCATGTGCATGTCCCACCGCCATAGTTGCTGCTGCCACCTCCTCCTCACTCACATGGCTGTTTGGGAAGCAGCCAGGTGGGTGAGGCAAAGTGCACTGCTCTGGAGACTCCCCCTCCCTGTCCTTCCTCTTACCTTCAACTCTAGCATTGTCTCCTCCCACTTATTCCTATTGGTTTGGAATAACAAACAGGATGGGTGGAGCATGCTGGGAGTGCTTCCAGCATGCTCCACTCATCTTGTGTGTTTCAAACAGGGCCATGCAGAGCAAGCAGGAGATAACATGCTGGAGTTGTAGGTGAGAGGAAGGAGCTGTGGGGGCAGTCCTTCTCCTTCTTGCTCACCTAGTCTTTTTGCTGGGCAAGCAAGAAGGAGAAAATGGCAGCGCTGACTGATCCTGTTCTGATCACTCATGAAACTGAGCAATCAGGGGTCACTGTGCTGCTGCTGCTTCTTGCTGCTCCACCACCACTGCGATTGCTGTTCGTGGCAGTGCTGGAGGAAGAGATGAGCTATCACAGCCCTGATCTTCTTCCCTCTCTTGCTCAGTGGGCAAGAAGAGATTGAAGCTGCTTGATGGACAGCATCCCAGAGGGGGGCGGTAGGCAGACACGGGGGTGAGGCAGCCCTTGCCAGTTCACCACCAACTCACCTCTCAAAGTGACCATTTCAGTCAGCTTCATGGCTGGGCCAGCCCTTAGCAATATAAATGTCAGAGTGGTAGTGGTACAGTTTTGCTTGGGATCATAGCTGACATGTCTCAATCACTTCACAGTTGTCAGTGTGCCATGTATCATAAAAGTGATTCTGAATTTCTTTTTCTTCCTATGTGCAATAACTTTATTCATCTCTATTTCCGCCTGAAATCAATGGCAAAGTTTGATTTGCACCACCGGGTACAGAGCACAATGAGCAATTTCCATTTAAAAAAATCACATCTTTGCACATTGTCTTTACATCATCAGAGTGTTTGAAGCATCTGTTTCTTCTCAAATGTTACTGTCCTTTCCTTCATTCTTGTTCACACACACACACACACCTGTGCGCAGAAGTTACTGCATAGAGCAGAAGACACGCATGCTTAAATTATCATCCAGTGGCGTCACTGCGGAGGGTGACACCCAGTGTGGTGCCTACCCAGAAGAGGGAGGTCGGGGGACACATGCAATGACATATCGCATCAACCCCCTGACCTACCGGGCTTTCCACATTGTTTATATGCAGAAAGCCCATCTCCGGCAGGCTTCGGCCTGCCCTGGAACTCTTTGGTGAAAACACACTTGTCGGCGGGAGTGCGCAAGGCAGCTGGGCCCAGAGCGGACTGGGGCTGCTGACTGGAGGCGTGGGGGGCATGGGGGCACCCCCCTGAGGGTGGCACCCAGTGTGGTCTCTGGCCTGCACCCCAGCACCCACTGTTGTGCCTCCACTGTTATAGTCCTTTTTGAGTCTGTTGCTAACTGTCCTGTCCTCTGTGGACACATGGGAACAAATGGCATGCTCTCTTCTTTCTCACATCCTTCTTAGTATTTGAAACCGTTCAGCATGACTGTCTTTTCTTGGAGGGAAGGGTTAAACATTTTTTTCCTCCTAAATTATTTGCCTTCCAGCACCAGCATGTAATCTAGTGCTGGGTATACCAACTGTAACACCGTTGCAGTATCATGCTTACATCTTTGGGGGCGGTCACATCGCATCACAGTCAAATATGCTAGAAGTTCATTTTCAGTCAGAACGTAAGAACATAAGAAGAGCCCTGCTGGATCAGGCCAAAAGCCCATCTAGTCCAGCTTCCTATATCACACAGTGGCCCCACCAGATGCCTCAGGGAGCACAAGACAACAAGATAACCTGTTTCCCGTTGTCACTCCCTTGCACCTGGCACAGAGAAAACCCACTTCTAAAACCAGGAGGTTGCTTATGGCTTGTAACCTGTGATGGTCTTTTCCTCCATGAATCTGTCCAAACCCCTTTTAAAGGCATCTAGGCCAGGTGCCATCACCACATCCTGTGGCAAGGAGTTCCACAGATGAATTACACGCTGGGTAAAGAAATATTTTCTTTTGTCTGTTCTATCCCTCCACTCAGTTTTAGCGCATGTCCCCTGTTTCTGGTGTTATGCGAGAGGGAGAAGAATTTCCCTCTATCCACTCTCTCCATCCCATGTATAATTTTATACATCTCAATCATGTCCCCCCTCAGGCACCTTTTTTCTAGACTGAAAAGCCCCAGACGCTGTAGCCTTTCCTCATAAGGGAGGTGCTCCAGCCCACGAATCAATCTGGTCGCTCTTTTCTGTACCTTTTCCAATTCAACTATATCCTTTTTGAGGTGTGGTGACCAGAATTGGACGCAATACTCCAGATGTGGCCTTACCATCGATTTATACAAAGGCAGAATGATATTGGCCGTTTTATTCTCAATCCCTTTTTTAATGATCCCGAGCATGGAATTGGCCTTCACAGCCGCCGCACACTGGGTCGACACTTTCATCGACCTGTCCACCAGCACCCCAAGATCTCTCTCTTGATCCGTCACAGACAACTCAGAACCCATTAGCGTATATGCACTTACTTACATTGAAGCGCATCTGCCATTTTTGTACAGAAAGTTAGTGTTTATTCTCATGGATGTTCATGGACACGTGGAATATAGATTTCTATATAGATATGCATGTACTGGTGTATATTTATTGTATATAGCAAGTATGATTGTACTGCACATCTAGATACTACTTTCTTAAAATGCTCACTTGACAGATTTTGAAGCATCTTTTAGATTAGAAGAATGCTGGGAAACTACAGAAAATGTTTGAAATAAGTTCTGAAGTGAAGTGACATACTGTGTGTTGTGTCCCTATATATTGGATATTTTATCCTCAGGTTACATACATACTGTATACCTACAGCCCAAACAACTCCCTAGTTCTTCCATTGTACCCTCTATGGTTTTGGTCCACTCTAGAACTTGGGCTGGATTTAACTGCCATTACTCAGGGTACTCTGGGATACTGGCACAGATCAGCAAAATAATTCATTATAAACAGTTGACTATACTATGGGAGTATTGCTGACTCATATGCTTCATTTCTTGAAAGCAGCTTTGTTTACCAGAATATTTCTTCTTGTTACAGTATTTGACTCAGCAAAGAGGCATAAACTTTTTAGGAGGAAGTTAGACAATGGCATTAACCTTTGGGGAGCACTTCATATCTTTTGTTTGTTGCTGCAAAAACGTTTCCATCCTGGAAAAACCCTGAAAATATAAGAAAGGAAATTCAACTTTTCATATGCTAGAGGAATACAATTCAAAATTATCACCTTTGAAAGAAAGGTGATAATAAGGCTAATATGTAAAGGCATGCTCAGGTACTGGTAAACATTCTAAAACTGCAATGGGAATCATAGCAGATTAGGAAATAAATGCTACCCATTCAGAGGATCTTCCACTAGGGGGATTGTGAATCTCTTCACTATCTTCTATGCACTAAAATAGCTTCCATGGGCATTCTATACTTCCCCTCAACAGTGCTGTAGATATTGACTGTATTTATTACAGGAATAGCTGGCGCCTCTGACACGACAGGACTTCATTACAACTGCAAAGCAATCAATAACTATTCTCAGGAAGCTAAATATTTCAGCAATATGGCATGTTTGTAGCATCTTTGCTTTCCACTATCACCATACTCCCATCAACATTTTTTGAGTGATCTGTGCACTTGGTTAAAAAAATAACAACGTAGAAATGGAAACAGATGCTTATTCACTGACAGCCCAATCCTGTCTAGCAGGACGCAGCGGCGCAAATAAGGCGCCCGCCACATCCTGTGTAGGATGGGGCCTGCGCTGGTGGAGCTGGAGGCCTGCTCGAGGTAAAGGGCGTCCCTTTACCGCAAGTAGTGCCCCGGCTGCCCCAATGGGTCTACTCACATGTGCACCAGCTATTTTAGATCTACTCAAATGTACACCAGGATAGAGTATAGCAGAAGCATATTCCCAACCTAACAGAAGATTAATACTTTGATTAGGTATTGTGTTCTTAGGCATAATAGTTCCTGTAAGCAACAGAGTTGAAATACTGCTTGCGAGAAGATGGAATATAAAAGAACAGGAAACAGGAAATAACGTGGAGATTTCATCTGGCAACCTAAAAAGTAACCTAAAAAGAGTTACTAGGTGATGTAACAGTTGCTGTGCATGTTTTGCTTATAAAAATAAACACTGTTTGGACTTAATTTGTAGTTCAATTGCTGGATACAAAATTAGGCTCACCAGTTTGCCAAACATGACGAGGTTTCTCCAGTTCTCCAGTGGATGGGAAGCAAATGGGAATGATGCTACCACTGCCGCTGCCTGTGCCACAGTGTACGGGGGGGGGGGGGGGAGAGAACACCCTTCACTTGCTCCTTGTGTGGTTTTTGCAATCCCAGAAGTGTGGCCCTTCTGGGGACTGTGTAAACTAAGGAGCTCCTTTGTGCACACAGTCCCGGTAAATAAAACTGGAAGTGCTGAACTTCTGCGTTTGCGCAAACCACACAAGGAACATGGTAAGGAGGTCTGTCTATTTCCTGCTTGAGTGAACAGAAAGCAGAACATAGCCAATCGCCCCCCCTCCCTTGCCGCCCCTGCCTGCCCTCTCCCGCCCCTGCTCCGACTGACGCAGGACTCACCTGCAGTGGCCAGCACAGGGTCCAGAGGGCAACTAAGTGAGCACCTTTGGCCAGCAGAGCACATGCTCCGCCAGCCTAACTTTGCACAGGATTGCGCCGTAAAAGGTGAATACTGTTAGGGCACCTTCTTAAGGTCTTGATTCTAGCTGCTCCCCCACCCATGTGCCTAGAAGCAAGGAGGGTAACCATCTTGCTCAACCTAAGAAGGTGCCCTCCAGCCTCCAATATCTCCCATGATCTGTGTGACGGGCAAGAGGCAGGAAAGAAGAGATAGACTCTTGAAATGTAAAAGCCATATCAACAGCTGCAAGTTCTGCTTGTCACAGCACTCGTGTTCCATTGAAGCGTTGGAAGGCTCTTAATATTGTGCTGAATTGATCTTATCTCATTTTTTTATTTTTTGAAAAGTGGGGTCTAAATATAGGAGATAATGTTCCCAATGAAAATATAGTGAGTGAATAAGGCGTGACAACCGGAAGTCACTGTGAATCAGTGTTTTTTTAAAAAACTATTTACAGCTGTTTGAAGTACGTGGAAGCCTCACGGAAGTCCAGGAGCGGGTAGTGGGCCAGCGCGCTGCTAAAATAAGGTGCTGTGTGATGCCGCCTGGACCCCGCCTCACATCCCCCCCCCACAGCTGATTTTGTTTAAGGTGGGTTTTTGCATCCGCTGGGGGTTTGGGAATCGAACCCTTGCGGATACAAAGGTCCAATGGTATGTATCTTGTGCAAGGATAAATGAGATCACAAAAATCAGGACTTTAATTTCATGATTGAAATAAACAACATATTAAATAAAATGACTAGCAGTGTTGAATTTATTGCACAATTCTAAAACCC
The DNA here is from genome assembly GCA_026170595.1 of Plestiodon gilberti rubricaudatus. NCBI lineage: Eukaryota > Metazoa > Chordata > Lepidosauria > Squamata > Scincidae > Plestiodon > Plestiodon gilberti. The sequence continues at coordinate 49,869,463 of JANXHW010000002.1, forward strand.
ACTGACTATAATATTACAGCAGAATAATTTGAGAGATAGTTATTCAATGAAAACGTTTACATAAATCTGCTTATTTTCTACAATATTCAAATTCTTACATTGGCAGAACATTTTGGTCATATGCACAACAAACATTTTACAAGTTTTCATGTGGGGAAGAAGATGGATGTAAAGCTGGCATCTTCTGCTTGCATGGGAGCCGTTGCACCACACCCAAACCACCCGTTGTTTCCTCAGCCTTTCTGCATAGAGGACAGATTGTTATGGAACTTTTTGACCCACTACAATAACCACAAGGTGGCTTAATGTAGTAAAATATTAATTCACTCTCATAGCAAGAACTGGTGTGTTGAGTAGTGGACCGAGTGCAGATTTAGATGGAGGATATTTGAGTTCAAAGCCCTGCCCAGACATGAAACTTGCTGGTGGCTTCTAAAATAATTAGCAATACCCCAATGTCTTGTCTTCCCCACCCCATACTGGCTTCCTGTCAGCGCCTGGACACAGCATCCTTACTTTCAAAACCCTCCATGACTTTGCCTCTCATTATCTCTTATCTCTCCAATCTCATATCCCAACATGTGGCCTTCACTGACAACCTGCTCCACCACCATCAGCCATCCAAAGGTGTCCTGTTCCTTCAATGTCTCCCCCCCCCTTTTCTCCTTTGCTGTTCCTTAGGTTTGGAGGCATCTCCTAGACAATGATGAACCCTCTTTGGGGAGGACATGGTGCCTTCTTGTCTTACAGCGCAATCCTGTAAATAAAGCTAATATGTAAAGGCATGCTCAGATACTGGTCGCCGGATTACATTGCAAACGTGCCATAAAGCACGTTCGTGATGCCTCGGGAGTAAGGGAGGCCGGCACAAGGCCAGCCTCCTTCACTCCGGCGCTGGACCAGGACGTGGACAGGACGCGGCGCCGGACCAGGACGCGTTACCAAGAGGCTCGGCCAAAGGCAGGAGCCTCTGCGCCAACGAAAGTGCCAAGTTGGAGCAGGGTTCTGGTGGTCCGGCGGTCCGAGTACCACACGTAGTTGGCTGATGCTGCTAGTACCACTGGTTGAGAACCCCTGGACCAGTGTATCTGAACGACTGCCTCTGTTTTTGCTGGGTTTTTAAATTTATTTTTAATTAATTTATTTTTCTTTTAATGTACATATTATAATTGCACTTTATAGGGTGGGGTTTGTTTGTTTTTTAGCCTTCGCTGGTAGCCACTTTGAGTGCTTCCCTGATGGGAGGAGAAAGTGCAGGGTATAAATTTCAAAAATAAATACCACAAGTTCTTCAGGCTTCTCTGGAAACTATAACATCACAATTATATTAGTGTATACTGTATATAAATATATCATAAATACAGGGAATATGTGTGTTTATCAGGGATCTTTGGAGAGAGAAAAATGTTTTCTTTTCCCTGTGAGTGATTCACGGATGTTTTCCATGGAAACCGTAAAAGGAAGCAGCTGCTAATGAGCTTTATTAGATGGAGGTTGTACACTTTGTTAGACAGAAGATCCTAAAATGGAAACAGTTATTTCCATTATGTCTTTATGCAGGGGACACAGAAAGGTCAGAGACATAAAACAGCTGCCAGGCTTTCAGAAGAAAGGGGCCGTTTAATTCTTTTGATTTCTCTTCAAGACTAGTAATTCCACTTCTCTCAAAGACTTTAAAGCTCTAGAATGTCTGGGATTCTTGTCAAGTCTAGTCTTCACAGTAGCTTAAAAAACTATTGCAGTGTTGCTTAGTGAGGCAGGAGCAGAGGCAGCAGATGTAAGAGTATTGCATCTCCAATGTACAGAGTGTGTTAGAATTATAATCTGTAGTGTAGCTTGCTCATTCTCCTTGAAACCCCACAGTGGATAGGTCATCTCCCTTCCCCTTTTACAGATGGGGAAACCAGATTTTTATCCAGGTCGCTCAAGGTGGCGTATATAGTTCCTTGCTTCCATTTTGTCCTCGCAATAACCCTCTGAGGCGGGTTAGGTTGAGACAGTGGCTGGCTCCAAGGTCATCCAGTGTGGCATATGATTGTGAGGTTTTGAACTTGACTCTCCCCGGTCTTATCTGGTGACTTACTGGTGACTGGGAAAGACTCTTTAAAAGATAGACTAAATAAATAAAAATAGAACAAAATAATTATTTTCTGTTGCCTTACATGGTGACCAAGCATTTGCAAGCAACAGAAAAATCCAAAGTAGTCTTTTTAGGGGATTTGACAAATTTTATGTTAATTAAAAGAAATACATTTTTCAAAATCAAAATGTCAGACTACCGCTAATCTTTATCTACAACTAGTATTCTGCCAGGTTGGAGGTAGTGTGGTAAAGTGCTTATGAGAGATCTTGCAGAGAGATCTTGCACAGCAAAAGGCCACCCTGGCTGGTAGTGTTTCTTCTAAGTGCTCTGTGTAGAGAGACATATTGCACCCCCTGGAGCATCGGTTTTCAACCTTTTTCATCTCATAGCACACTGACAAGGCGCTAAAATTGTCAAGGCACATCATCAGTTTTCTGACAATTGACAAGGCACACCACACTGCCTGTGGGGGGCTCACATCCCCCAAAGGGCCTACTAATAAATGACTCTCCCTCAAACTCCCGCAACACAACTACAGACCATTCACAGCACACCAATGTGCCACAGGACACTGGTTGAAAATCGCTGCCCTGGAGGATCCCTCTCTGTGATGGTTTGGCCACCCAGTGGCAGGACAAAAGCCAGATTTTTTTTTTCTCTCACTACAGCCATATCCCAAAGTTTTGCTTCCGTAGGGACAAATAGCAATAATCAGGGAAATTAGTGAAGTAATTATGAGAAAAAGTAAAAAGACTCAAAGATGCCATCGGTGTGTAGAGGCTGAACATGTTTCCTGCCTTTGGTGTTACCAGCCACACTGGGAGCCAAACTACATATTACATCCAATGTCATTGACCTCGATGTACTACTTAACTTTTCTTTACCAAATATCAGCCATGGGGTCTGATTCCAACTGGACTGCTGCAGGGGCAAAGACAGGAAGCCCACCTTCCCCCACACCATGGTCCCAATTGTGATTGCTCCCCCCCTTGCCCTGTGGTTCCTATTTAATAAAGAAAAATTAAGCTAGTCAAGTTTGCTATTTATCGATGCTTATCAGTATTATGAGATTATGACTTCTGTAATATCTAGTTTCTTCATCGTTATTTCACTTAGAGCCTCCCACAGCATCATGCATTTTCTGTATTGTGAGAAGCCAAGCACTCCACTGACCTTGCAACAGAGCGATGTCCAATCACGCCCACTGCCGATCTGTCCCCACAACATAGCTCATATCAGGCTGCAACAACATATAACAGTTTCATACTGGTGAATAGTTTAGGTCCATGAATATTCCAAAGATACAACGGAATGATAAAGGAGAAGAATGTAATGAAAGTAGTGCAAATCTAGAACCAGTCTCTGCAATTATCTTTTTTCACTTCATGTTTTGCAAAATAAACTGTAGAGGAAGTGTTAGAAATGTGGGTTGATAATTTTTTTTAATAAATTCAGGGGGAAATTGCTCATCTCTCCAAATTCTTGTTAATTGGCTTTTGGTCATGCTGACCAGTTTATCCGATATTTGTGAGAATCCTCACCTCTTCTCCCACGTATCACCCATGGCACCGATTTAGAGGAAGCATGAAACTATCAGCCATTAGGCCAACAGCTAGTAAATAAATAAATAACTATATCTGAATGACATTGGAGCAGGCATCCAGTGGATGACAAGCCTGTACCTGGAAAATAATGACTTTTGCATGACATACATCATTCTGGTTCCACCAATATTAACTACTAGTGGTAGTGGTTTGGTCTAGTGGTAGATCTGCCACCTTGCCTGAAGAAAAACTAAAGACGACACCAGTTTGAGACAACTGGAAGCTGCTGACAAGCTGAAGATAACCTGTGTTAACCCTCCAGTGCCTCTGAGAGGAATTTTATCAGAAGGTACGAAGTTTCTTTTGGGCCCCTTCTCACCATAAAATGGGCTGGGCAGAATGGGGATGGGGCGGGGGCAAAACAGCCAGAAAAATCTTCAGAGCCCAAGTCTACTGGGCTTCCTGATGCAGAGCCCAGATCTACCCGCCTGGTAGACCTGGCCTACCAGTCAAAGTCTGCCTTCCTTTTCATCCGCAGGTCCAGGTCGAGTCCAGGTGAGATTGGAAAATGTTCTGGGCCCCCTCCTTTGGCTCCTGGGCCCTCTTATTGACCCTGGGCCTGGGTACAATTTACCCCCCTGTACCCCCCTCTCATGGGCCCTGTAACCCTCTGTGAGAGAGAGAGGAGTCGCTGTCGGGCAAGCTTGGAAGGTTGTGCGTTGCAGCCAGAGAGATACCATACCGTTGAAGGGAAACACCTGTAGAATGAAAAGGGTTCTATGCGAATAGAACATTATTGTAAAAACCTCTACGGGGTGGTGGTGTTAGAAAAGCCTGCCTGTGTAAACCGTCTTGAATAAAGTCTGAGGAGAAATCTGACGACAAGAAAGGCAGTAAATAAATATAGAATATTAATTATTATTATTATATAGCAGTCTGGAAATGACTTAGCTTGCTTTGAACTCAGACATCAGCAAATAGTCTTTGGAAGAAAGCCAGCTAAGCTAATGGGAGGCCGAATGGAGTGGATACTGCGGGTGCTCCTACTAGGCTTCATGGACAAGTGTATTACATTCATTCAATTCCAGTCATCCCCCCAAATAACTGAAACAATGTTAATGCTTGCTCACTTTCTTTTCTACCTTCTTAGAAAAGCAAGAGACCTCCGGGAGGAGATGAAATGCTTCAGCATGACAGTCTGCTGTGTATGACAGCCCGCCTATGCAAGGAGCTAAAAAGTGCTAATACTTGTCACAGACTTGACCTGAAACTTGTATTCTTCGATGATTCTATCAGAAGTGAGTAAAAACATACAGTACTAGGTTAACGCTACGCACTGTGGCAAGGAGAGTCATGCTGGGCACATGACCACGGAAGCATCTTCGAACAGCGTTGCCTCTTCGGCTTTGTAATGGGGATGAGCACCGCACCCTAGAGTCAGACACGATTGGACTGAAATGTCAAGGGATACCTTTACCTTATTAGGTTAATGAAAGATAAGGCAATTGTGCTGGTGACCATAGTAAACCTGGGCCAGAGGCGTCGCTGTTGGGAAGTGACGCGAGCGGGTTGCCCCCAGGTGACACGCGCAGAAAGGTGACGTGTGTACCCACACGCGTCGCCTCCCCGCTTGGGTCGCCTCGCTCCGAGGCCGGGAGCCGGCTCCGGGGACGTCTTCCCCGGCCGCCGGGTAGCCCTTTTCCCTCAGGAACGGTCTGCGCATGCGCGAAAAATGTTATTTATTTAATTTATTTTATTTAAAAAATTTATATCCCGCCTTATCCTATGCCGAGGCAAATGCCCAAGGTGTTATATAAATTATATAAATAACGTGATGCAGTGGGCCTTCATCAGAAGGCCCTGGCGTGGCAGCCGGGGAGGTCACTCCAAGGCCTTCTCCGCGCGCGCCTTAGTGATGCCACTGGCCTGGGCAATAGTAAATTCAGAAGGAGCAATAGTGCTACAATGGTTACACCTAATATCAATTGCAGTGTTTGTCAAAGTTCTCCCCGCAAGATGGGGAAAACGGCAGCAGCGATCCCAGGGATTGCTGCCACCAAGGGGGTCCTGGAGCACTCCAGAGGGTGCGGGGAGGCCTGTGGACTCCTCTGCGGGCCTCTCAAGCTTTAGATTGCCGCAGACCGCCGATTATGACCACATCTGGTTTTGGGACAAAAACCGGAAGTGGTCGTAATTGCCACTCCACAGCAATCTAAAGCTTGTGGAGGCCCGTGGAGGGGTCCGCAGGCCTTCCCACACCTTCTGGAGGGCTCCAGGACTCCTGGTAAGTATAAAAAGTTCATTTTAAAACTTTTTTTCCCCCGGCGGTAGCAGCGAACCCCGGGATTGCCACCATCACTATGCTGTCCCCGCCCCTTAATTATTTTCGGCACGCATTTTTGCTTACCCTTTTTCCTTCCAGCTCCTCCTCCTGCTGCTCCTGCTGCCACCACTTTTATCTTCATTTGATTCCTGGCTGGCCAGCTGTCGGGCCAGCCAGAACTCCTCATGATTGCCACCATTGCCACCGCCACTGCTTCCACAGTTCTTCTAGTCTTTCTTAGTTCTCCTGGGCGCGTGGAGGGAGGGCAGAACAGGGGAGGGCAGAACACGGTAGGGGTGGGCAGAATGGGGTGGTGCTGGGAGGGGAATGCAGATCAGACCTGGGATGGGGGCGGGTTTAGTAGCAGTGGCGCATGCTGAATCATGACCTTCTTCCCGGGCCTGATCCACCTTCCTGGGTCAATGCGAACTTGCGCCAATGATTGAGCTGGCACAGGTCTGAGTTGACCCATGACGGCTGCTGGAGGTTACCCCAGGGAATGGGAACTAATATTCCCTTACCCTGAGGAGGCCCTCAATGGCCAAAATGTCACCGTGGGATACAGCAGAAGCTGTGTCGGTGCTACTGCATCACCGCGTGTGGAGTTAAGATTGGGCTAAAAGTTACCAACATACCAAAAAATCAACAGTAACTCTAACATCTGCAACTAGAAGCACCTCTCCGACAGGTACTTCCTGTTTACAGTTCCCATTGCTCATTAGGATAGCAAGCAGAACTGCCCTTATGGACCTGTGATTCATTGATTTTCATTCCAGTCTTCTCCGAGAAGTTTGGGGTAGTTTACTCTGTAGCATTCCATCTCCATTAATAACAGAACTTGAACAGTACTGCTTACATGAAGCATTTCATAAAAGGTATTTGATTTTTTTTTAAGTGCATTCAAAACAGACAGCTGGTTGCAACTTAAAATACTTGACATGATTATATTTTAGTCAACAACACACAGATATGCATAATATATGATTGTGGAAAGATAACCAGAGAGGAAGCCCAGCTTTTTGAAACAAGCAATTTCTTCTTCTACATTTTTCCAAGAATGGAATTAGCCATTTGGGCCTCTGAAACATTAATTATTAATTATTATTGTTATTAGCCGGGAGCCCTACTGTCTGCAGACTCTCTAACTACAGGGACAGGTTGTCTAGCAGCAATCCTTTCATACAGTCCTGTTACCATCTTGGTTTGACATTCCCACTGGTGCTGCATCAGGTCCTTAATAAGCTGTCTGATATTCAACCAGCCACTACCCAAACTAACAGCCCAATCCTATCGCTGCATCATGGAGGTGGGGGGCAGTCCTGCAGGTCTCCACCAGGTAAGGGAAATTTTTTCCCTTGCCTGGGGGTAAGCCCTCACTGCCCCACTGGGTCTACTCAGACCTGTAGCTGGTGCAAGTCTGAGTAGATCCGGGAAGGGGGTATGCCACTGATATAGCCCCCTTCCCAGCCTCAATCTACTGTAGCATCCTCCCTCCCCGGTCTCCTCCTCATTCTGCCCACTCCTGCCTCCCTCCCACCCCCTCACACTGACTTACCGGGACCAGGGATCATCAACAAGCCACTGGTATGTCATGTCACGTTTTGCAGCAGCCGTAAAAGAGCCTGTGCTGCACAAGGTCCTCATAGGATTGGGCCATAAGACAGGTCCATTGTGCTTGACATCTCACCTTTCTCCTTCTTTCACAACCTCCCACAGTTTTCTATTAATGCTGCCTTGTGACATCCCATCCCACCCAAATTCTGCAGCAACACTATTATTCCCAGTCTTGGGACTGATCCAAGGGAGGAAATGGTTCAAAATTAACTTGGCACCTTTGGAAAGTTGTGCTCCTGAAGCTTCACTCTGTTTCCTCTGCCCCAGTGTTTCAGACATGCAGAAGAGAAGGCATAAGCAGTCTCGCCAAGTTCCTCCTCCTTTTCTCATTCAGCCTCTCAGGGATTATGTTGACCTGCCAACTCACAGAGCTCTCTGCCATCAACCTGCTGTTTCCCACAGGTGGTCATGCTCAATGTGAGGCTTCTAAATCTGGTGTAGCATGCCATGCATGCCCAGTTGTTCCCTTTCCCCCAGGGAAAACTGAGATCTGGTGTCTCCATTGCCTTAGCAGCAGGGCTGCCCATATGGCATATGTAAGACTTTCCAATGCCGTTCCCCCCCCCCCCCCTCACCCTGACTAGGGCCATCATCATCTGAATGATGGTGATTCTGGACAGACTCTCAGTTATGAGTTAAATTAACATTTATAGAGACTACTGCAATGCATATTAACCTGTCTGAAAGCTTTGTTGTTGCTGTTGAAAAGCAGTTCTAAATACAGGGGGCAGTTGGTATCCACAGGGGTTCCGTTCCTGGAACCACCACGGATACCCAAAACTGCATTAAATGAAATCCACGGTGGGGGCGGCACAACGGTATCTTATTTTTCAGCTGCGCCAGGTCTATTGCCTGCTTCTCAACTCCAGCAAACCTTCAGTATCCCAAACAGTATCAGCAAACAGTAAAAACAAAAAAGTGATCAAAAGCAACTTCCGGTTTCGCACCCCAAATCAGAGTTGAGAGATGTAATTTTTCAACATTACTTATTCCAAGTTTCTAACTTTTTCCATGCTTGCTCATCTGTCACCATGGGATGTGACGGTGACCTTAGAAGCAACATCTGTGCAGTGACTCATAATGTTAATCCTAAGAGAGCACCTTCTAACCAAATCCATGAGTTTAGTCTGGACTCAGTCCTACTGCATTTTGCTGTCACCCACTCCTCTGGCATCCTTCCAACTGCAACATGGGATCTCTTCCACACAAATTGTTTCCCACAATTGCACCGTACCAAGTTAGCACTGCAGAGAACACCATAAATAGGCAATGCGCTTGAGTAAGCAGTTTTCTCTCTCTTAGATACTTTTACGATCTGAAAAAATAAACTTTGGGAACATTACAAATCATTAGCTACACATTCTCCAGGCCAGCTAGTTTGAAACTGCACATTGAGCAACAAAAATAGCAATCTGGAACGAGATTCCAAGTTCTGGTTTCGCAACTTCATATGGGGTATTCTCGGTTCAGAAGAGTCACATTCAGCAAGGGAACCAAGCCTGGGATAGCGCCTTCAGCAGCACACAAATAATTCTTAGAGCTCTCTCAGTTCACTTACAGTGCTTTTAAAGAGCTAGGAATGCTTGCCTTTTTATTTATTTTTTTGTACAAAACAACTGCAGTAGAAAAATAATGCAGTAGGTCTGATGGTAAAAACTAAATAGAATTGAGAAGCAGTTAGAGCAGGGGTTCTCAACCTTTGGAGGCCGGGGTACCATCTTATCACGGTCCAATTTTCTGAAGTACCCCCTGCTAATTAACTGATAATTAATTGGATTAATCAATCAATTAATTAGGTAATTAATCATTAAGTAAAAAAGTACTAAAACAATTTTAAATGTGAAAAAATGTCTTATTTAACTGTGTGTGTGTGTGTGTGTGTGTGTGTGTGTGTGTGTGTGTGAGTGAGAGAGAGAGACAGACAGACAGACAGAGACAGAGACAGAGAGACATATGCAAGGATCTCCTTTTTTCTCCAAGTCACACTTCCCAAAATCAGCTCCTCCCTCCCCCACCCCACCAAAGTACATTTTCCAAAGTACAAAAATAAGCCCAAAACCAAAATCAGAGAGACAGAAGGGCTCCGAAAATAATTACAATTTGAAATCCATGTTAATTAACACTTAATTAGCTGCTGATGGGGCAGATAAGGGACAGGGCTTGGCGTACACCCAGCAAGAGGTCCGCGTACCCCTAGGGGTACCCGTACCACAGGTTGAGAACCCCTGAGTTAGAGCATTTAAATAAACCAAATCAAGCATAGTGCCAGAGTTTTCACTGTTAGAATCTATATTATAGTTTGACATCGAACTATGGGGTATTTATATGCTAAGATATAGCATATTGAACAAGTGGGTGCTCGTTAATTGAATAGCAAGTGCCCCTTCATTTGCAAGGTTGCAAAAACTCCACCTTTGTGACTCCCCAAGGCCTCTTCCAATTTTGAATGGTGTCTTTTGGACTCCATGGAGTTGTCTCCACATTTCAACACTTTCTAGAACATGTCCTGGGACCCTATCATGCAGAGGTGTCACTAGGGTTTGCGTCACCCAGTGGGAGAGTGCATTGCATCACCCAGTCACTGTGATGTTACTAGGGTTGGTGTCACCCGGCGTGGTAGCTCATGGTATCACCCACCGCATTAACTTTATTAATTTTAATATATAACAGTACAGGTCACCCAAAAAATCAGTAACCAACAAAAACCCAGTGGCCAACTTGATGACACACAACTGAATAAGAGTTCTAGTATTAGCTCTGCTACATAGAAATGAGAGCTGATTCATACTAGCACCTCATTGACTCTCAGAACAATCAGTCTTATTGGTCAGTTTTGAGTTAAGAAAATCCATTTTTTGTTAAGGCAGTTGTGTTTTCTTTTCCCGGTTATTTGGCCATACCTTTTGATAGAATACAGATAATTCAAAATGGTTTGTTTCATTACATTCTGTATTAAGTTACCTTTCCAGTGATATATAACATGATGGTATTAGTCATAAATACAAGGTTTCTGCAATTTTGGTCACTAGTGGTGTCACACACGCCCGAGGGTGTCACCCGGTGCGGTCCGTACCCCCCCCCCAGTGACGCCACTACTAATCAGGCTTACTTACTGGCTTATATTCATGACATTGTTTTTAACACAACATGGGAGAAACATCTATGACATCTCTCCATGTTCATGGCATTGGAGCAAACAGAACTATGGGATAAAGCTAAGAAAAGCATCCTGGAGACCAAGAAGTTAAAATACCTAGGTTATGGGGCAGTCTGAGCCTCTCTAACTTTAGAACGGCGAAGCGCGTGCTCCGACGCTTTAAAGTGTCACAAATGCACAGTAAAGCGTGTTTGCGACGGGAGTAAGGGCTGCTGTGCTGGCCATGGAAAGTTGTGCAGGATTGCTCTGTTAGTGAGCCAAGAGCTCTCGGACCACTTCCTGAGAAAGTAGCAGTACAGGAAGCATTCCCTCACTGTGGACTAAGAAACAGGTAGGACATTTTCTCAGCATGCCTAGCTACTACAGCTGATTCATACCATGGTCTGTGACCAGATTTAGTCCTGTCGGATCTGCTGAGATGAGCCAAATCAACCCGACATGGGAACCCCAGTGCAGGCTCACCTCCTAGGATACAGTATAAAGGACCATTTTGTGAGAAGACCTGTTTTCACCACCCCTTCAATCTCCAGACTGATGGTTCAGCCACTAGTATAGACACTGTCCTTGCACCAGAAAAGGCCACCCCATACTCTCTTGAGCCCAAAACTATAACCAACTAAAAGGCAATATTCCACAGTGGAATGTGAGCAGTTAAGTGGACCAGGACAGCCTTATAGTACTATCTAGTGAACAACCCATTCATGCTAATCAATTAGTATGCACCCTTTCAATAGGCTGAAGGACCACAATGCATGGGTGGTACAGTGGTACAGTATCTCTCCTTCAATAGAGGTTCACAGTAGAGCACCACAAGGACATCCTGCACAGCAGTGCCAACTATCTCTCCTGGTTCTTTGAGGACGAACCACTCGATCCCTGGGAATGACCAACGGGGAGGGGGGAGTCCAAGACTGCCACCTTCAGGTGATGATTCATCCTTGAAGGCCCCATTCGGGGCAAAAAAAGGAGGCTTTGGTTCCTACTGAAAGTAGGACGCCATATGGGCAGCCTCACCACTAAGATGATGGAGACATTAGAATGAAGATTTCCCATGGGGAAGAGAGCAGTGGAGCATGCATGGCATACCATACCAGATTTAAAAGTCGCACAGTGAATCCTTAAGACAACCTATGGATCCTCCTATGGATCCTCCTGTAGGAAATGGAGGGGTTGATGGCTGAAAGCACCATTAGCAGATGAATGGAGACCCTGGAAGGTTGTCACAGGAGGAAACAGGCAAGACTGTTAATCCCATCCCCTCTTTCCTGAATGTCTCAGATGCGGGGGCAGGGAAAACAGTGTGAAGCTTCAGGAATGCAACTCTCCCTCCACAGCAGGTCCACTTTGGTCCATCCCCCCTTAAGATTAGTCCTGAGGTTGGGAGCTCTTACTTACATAGCCAATCTCTGATTGGAGAGTCAGCAGGAATCCAATACTGAATGCAGTGTAATTGAAACATCTCACATCTGATGAAAAAAAAAAAAAGCTTGCAGTGTCAAAAAGAAAAATGAAATGAGACCAGAAAGCAAATATGCATTTAACATCATGTCTGCCTTGACCTTTAGTCTCTTGTTTGGTAATAACAGAGTGACTTCTATGACTAATTCCCAAATGGATGTATGTTAAAGCCAATATGGACATGAGGGCAAACCCACGTATGGGAAATTAGTTTATTCTGTAGACATTTCAAAGGATTTTGCTTTGCTTTCCAATCCTCTGAGGTCCAGTTAAAAGACCACAGATCCCACCAACACTCACAATAATTCATGCTGAACTGAATCTTAAATACGTTTAGAACTGCATCCTAGTCATATAGCAACTGCACAGTTTTGGTGAAGCATCACAGTACATATCTGTATAGTCAATGGGATTTCGCTTGCTTTCTTGCTTTAATCAGATTTGCTAAGCAAGAGTTTAGGGACAAATGTTAGGACATTTGCCAAAGAAGAGCACTTTCTGTATATTTCGTAAGTCCAAAATGAAAAGAAATAATGTAAGAATACACGGCCATCCAAGCCAGTACAGCTGCTGGGAATGAATAAACCAGATGTGCGTAACAGACACTCCCCCACCCACACCCACCCCTCTTCTTGGCTCTGAGACTGTACAGTGCATAATCACACTGACACATGCAGTGACTGTAGAAAATGTCTCTGGTGCATGAAAGGAAAAATAGTGTTTTCAAAAACGTACATTATCATAAAGCAAATAGTGAAGAATTAAAATGAGCGCAAGCTTCCATGAAATGTTTCAGAGATTAACAGTAATACGTGAACATAACACAGGTTATATCCTATCTATTTTCCTCTTCCTGTTCGTCTTCTAAATTCTATTTAAGCTCACTTATGTCAATGGGATCAAACAGACATCCATCTAATTACTCTCGTTTAATGACTTTGTAGATTCTCCTGTCACATAGCCACAGAGTGGCCCTTCTTTTCTAACATAAAATAATAAACCACATTTTAAAATCATACACAGACAAAAAGGAGAGGTAAGATTATTAGATTGTTACCATCATTGTTAGATTATCACCAAGGAAGCAATCCTGAGGTTAAATTCACACGGACAGACCAATCTCCTGATCCGCCACTGTAAGTGCTGGTGTGGCGCCATAAAAGGTATGCTGCTGTCATGTGCTGAGGGACTGCTGATGCAGAGGCCCCACATGTGCATCAATGGCCCACCCAGTCTGCAAGGGAGCAGGTAAGGTGATTATGAGGGAGGGTCGGGGTAGGGAGGGAGCTGGGCAGGGGGCAGGAGGGGGTGAATCTTGGTGGCAGCAGCGCACGTCAGGATCCTATTTCCCTTTCCCAGCCCCTTGAGGTTTCTTCGGAATATAGCAGCTGCATAGCTGGCATAGTTAGGTCCAAGGAGATGCACTGGTGGCCAGGCGGCCTACCAGGAGGTAAGTAAAACATTTTTTACTTACCTCTCCTGGGCCGTCAGGTTGCTCCCCCACCATAAGATGCAGTGCATGTTCCATTGGTGCTGCTGCATTGCGTAAACTTGTGGGAGATAGAACTGGGGCCACAGTCTCAAATAACTCTGCACCATGTTCACAATGAATGCATCTGAGATTCTTCTGCTCCCCTCACTCTGTTGTTAATTCCACCAGATACGACATTTTTCTTCTTTCTATAGCTATAGCTACTTTCAAACTCAGGGACTGTCAATAAAGTATGTCCCACATCAAGGGCACATCAAGTCCAGTTTCAACAAAATTGGAAAACCTACCCCTCTTTTTCAAGCCTCCCTGCCTGTCTCCTTGGACTTGCGCCAGCGAAATCACTGGCATGGGTCCAAGGATACCCATTGCAGAACAGGCGGATTACACAGGGGCAAGGGGATTTAAATACCCCTCTGGATACTGGGCCTGTATCCAGCAGGGGGGAAGGATAGGGTTGGGGTATAAGTAGGCTTACCAGATCTCCAACCGGGACAGAGTGCTAGACCTTTAGGAGAAGGAATGTGGGCAGGTGTAGCTTGTTAAACCTTAGAGCACAATCCTAGGCATGTCTACTCAGAAGCAAGCCCCATTGTGTTCAGTGGGGCTTGCTTCTAAGTAGACATGACTAAGGTTATACTCTAAGGTTTAACAACCTACACCTGCCCACATTCCTTCTCCTAAAGGTCTAGCACTCTGTCCAGGTTGGAGATCTGGTAAGCCTAGGTATAAGGATAGGACTACCTTGTGAATTCATGACAGAGGCAAGATTCAAAGTCAGGATATCCTAATTTATAGCTCAGTCTTTTTAGCCATGATAGCCAACTCTCAAATATGCCCATCATTGCCTATGATGATGAGAGCTGTTCAAAGGGAGTTTATAACAGTTTCTTTGACTATTTGTGTTGAACTGAGCAGAGGCGAACCAAGTGCTCAGGTTATTCAAGAGTAAGTACTTCACTCCTGTATTATTCATATATACAAAAGAGTATTATTGTGATCCTCCAAAAGTTATGAAACAAACAGATGGTGCTTAGTAGGTGATTAGGGGGAAACAAGCGATGAGTCATCATCTTACATCAACTCTTGCTGGTGAAACAGTTCAGCTGGAGCATCAGTTCTCTGCTAGAGATGTAAACTGCCAGTGCTAAAGTGGACTGCAAATCTAAATTCCTATATACATAAATATTTAACTCATATAGCTTTCCCAAAAGTCTAATGGAAACTATAGTTTCCATGAGGGTGCTGTGGATTCTTTGTTAGAGAGACCTCCTGCTCCTGTCACATAACTATAATTCCAGGTGTTTCATGTGTGGCAGCCATGATTTGATAACAGTCATCCATGATTGATGAGGGCAACTGAGGTGGTCTCCAGTAGGCAGGGGAACCCACCTCTGCCATTCCTAGGCTTTCCAGATCCATACCAGTACAGAGTGCTAGACCTTTAGCAGAAGGAATGTAGGCAGGTGTAGCTTGTTAAACCCTTAGTCTTAGAGCACAATCTTAGGCATGTCTACTCAGAAGCAAGCCCCATTATGGGACTTGCTTCTGAGTAGACATGCCTAGGATTGTGCTCTAAGGGTTTAACAAGCTACACCTGCCCACATTCCTTTTACTAAAGGTCTAGAACTCTGTACTGGTAAGCCTATGACCTCCCTCAACTCCTTTGATTCAAACAGGCAGAGAGGAATGGCCCTCTCCTTTTTTGAATCTGGGGAGTGGATAAAAGAAAAGGAGTAGAGCAGGTGGAGGCTGGCAAATCACCAGGTAAAGGGGAACACTGCCTCAAGTGCCGACCCTGTAAGGAAGCCTGAAATTGGTTGGATGCATAGAGAACTATTTCGATTGGATACCAGATTTTACCTAAAGCTATATTTTAGGGCCTACTCCTGTATGACAAGTTTGGAAGAAAACAGAAGGTGGTGTGATAAAAACCAACATGTTCGCTGTTATTTATAGTATCTATGATGTCGACACTGTCTAAAATAGTCATCTGCACACTTTATAAAATCATACAAGATAGTCAAAAATAGACCTGTTGTCCAGCATGAGGCCGCTGCTGCCACAGAGCTTTTCAAGATCCAGCACTGGTCGCTAGAGCTACTAGTAGCTAAGATCAAAAGGTTAGAAACACAGAGATGGAAGAGAGCAGAGTTCAAGCCAGAAATAGAACCTGCTTCCAAGAAGTATCTTGAGACAACATGCAGAAAGAGTCGGTCGGCTGTCTGAATCCACTTGGGTACTTAGTATAGAGGGCCCCAGCAGACTGTCATTTTGTGCCATAGTAGAGAAGACAAAGGGCCAGCGGGTGGCGCAGTAGGTTAAACCGCTGAACCATGAGCTGTCGATCGAAAGGTCGGCAGTTCGAATCCGCAACGGGGTGAGTTCTCGTTGCTTGGCCAGCTCCTGCCAACCTAGCAGTTCCAAAGCATGTTAATGCGAGTAGATAAATAGGTACCGTTTGCGGGAAGGTAAACAGCGCTCCGTGTTCCAGCCACATGCTACGCGCTGCGGTAAGGAGAGTCATGCCGGCCGCATGACCATGGAGGCGTCTTCGGACAACGCTGGCTCTTCGGCTTTGAAATGGGGATGAGCACCACACCCTAGAGTCGGACACAACTGGACTTAATTGTCAGGGGTCACCTTTACCTTAGAGAAGACAAAAGGACAAAAAGAGAAAGTACATGCCAAAGCATTTTAAACTGCAGATGTTTCAGTCCTATTCTTTATATCGGCAGGGCAGGCCAAGCTGATCCACTGTCTGAAATGGTGGCTGATCTCACACCCATTCTCCATTCCAGCACTCTCCTTTCCCTGCCAGTGCACACGCACGCGCGCGCACGCGCACACACACACACACACACACAATCATGTTCCAGTGCCAGCACCACTCACTACCTCGTCAGCATCTTCTTGTGCAGTGCTAGGCCAGGAGGATCCTGTTCATCCTCATCCAGCCACTTTACAAGAAGTGGCATAGAAGGAAAAGCAAAGGTCCTTTTCCCAAGCGCTCAAGAGAGCACTAAGAAAAATGATGGCGGCCGAGGAGCTGGGAGAGGAGGTAAGTCTCTCCTCCTCAGCTTGCATGCTATCTGAGACAGACAGTGGGCCAGGGAAGGTGGGCACTTGTTGCAATACACCACCAGCTTGCTGCTTCCCCCAACCCTCTGCTCAAAGTGGACGTTTCTGTCAGCCTCATGACTGGGCCACCTCATGTAAAGTGACTACCAAACAGCATTCCTCCAGGAATTCATCTTCCTGCTGTGTAAGCTTTCTACATGCTGGGAGATTTGTGCCACGCAAAAGTGTGTTCAAAATAGTGTATATTCTGAAAAGTGATGATGTTCCATATCAACATCCCCCCCCAAAAAAAGGTTTGAAGTGGTTCTTTCTAAATGAGGATCAAACTAGACATGATGTGGAAATTCTGTGTTGAAAAACTCTGACATCCTTCTCTTTCTGAATAAGCCCCAAACCAATTTGGGTTGGGGTCATGGCGCAGGGGTGGGGGTGTGATCTAGCCCTTTGTTCCTGTGCTGTGGAGGTGTCAGATCCAAATTTCCCTCCCCCATTCTTTTAGTTAGCTGCAGGGGGATTTAGGTACCGTTAAGGAACAGTCACGTGGCAAAAGCTCCTCTCCTCACATGTGGTCCAAATCCAAATTAGCCCTTCCTTCACAGCTTCTTTTTGAGAAAGAAAAAGATATAAGGAACTGTAAACAAAGAGCTTCCTTATGTCTAGTTCAGCTCTGACAGATATCGCATCTTAAGCTTGGTCTCAAACTATTTCTTTTTCCCCCATGTTTCCCTCATGCTTGTAAGCTGATGTGTAATCTATTTAGTGAAGAAATAACTGCATTCTGCACACCTTCAAAGACCCTCATCAGCTCGCATGTTTATCATTAGTTCAGATTTTTGAATTCTGAGCTGTGGAATTCAAATGGTTCAAGAACTGAGCCCTGGCAGAGCAAGTGGTGGTTTTTGTTTTGTTTTGTTTTTTTTCTTAAAGCACATGAGCAAATTTAAAAAAATCAGAATTAGCAATGGATTTACTCCTATTGAAAGTATGCATTATAAATTCAACATCACAGATTCTGACTGCTACTGAACTCTAGCAATTAACTGGGTTGACACAAAGGAGTGTTGCACTGCAAAATGTCAAGACTTGTGGTGTTGCATTGATGTCACACCAGCACCAGAGCATAGATTAGTCAACCTTGCATTGAATTCCATTTCCTATTGTTGGTGACTATGGATCCTCCTGTAGTGCAGTATTGGCCTTACTGTTTCATCTTGCTTTTCATTATGTTCTTTACAAGGCATTAGCAGAATTAGATTACCTGCGTCCTTGTAGAGCTGATTGCCAAACAACGGAAGCAGAATCCCCAGTGTCTCAAGGAGCAATGCCAAAGCCCACACCCATGGGAGATTTCATGAAAGTGAGGCAGAATAGCATGCAGTCCCCACTCTCCAGTCCCACCCACTCGCTTGAGCAGAGAGTTAGCAGACAGAAACCGTAGACGTTACAGATCAAGGAGCATTACATTTCAGAGCGTCATCTTAGAAATCTTCAGCCCACAACAGGTCAATTCAGAAATGGGGGTGGCTCCCCAGAGCTTCCTAACAAAGGAACAAACAGTGGCATGTTCAGCCAGCTTTATGCTAAATCACACAGGCAAAAATAACCTTTCCACAGCTTCAGTACCTGGGTGCCCTGAGGCTTCATCCCAGCCAGGAGACATATGCCTCACATCTATGCTATCTGACACGCTATAGTCTTTAGGAAAACTGTGTCTAGGGTCATGCAATAGCAAGTTACTCAACAGTCACAGTTACATAAAATGCTGAGTAATACTAGACATTCTTTTAATTCATTGCATTCATGTCTAGCAGGGGGACTCATTAAAAGCTTTGCCTGTGTCATCCCTCTGCAGCATAATACTTGCTCAATCTTTTTCATTCCCCCAGAATATAGCTTGGAATTGACAGAATCCTTTGGGGCAACAACACTTTGGAACAAGCCACCAGGATACTAGGAATCACATTGAAAGCCTTTCCTTCTTTTTTAAGAATCACAGGTGTGATACAGTAGTCAATGCTCAGCATCATAGTCACGAAGTAGTTATGACGACATTGTCATTCTGCAACATCCCTGTCAAGTGGAGCTTCCTAACAAGGGCTTTCTCACCCCCAGAAATCCAGTGAGTTCTCTCCTTGCTTGATAAAGATCATGTTGATAGTGGCTTCCATTGTATTAAGGGCTCTGCAACCTGCAAGTTTTGGTCAAAAGTAGATAAGAGGCAATGGTGTGTCCTGGTGACCTGTAACAAAACATAAAAGCAACATAGAAAATGGATTTGTAAAACAAATAGGAAATTCAACAATGGCTTGCAGGACAATCAATACATGTTGACATGGAAGTCAACCTACCTAAGTGAGTTCAATGGTAAATATTAAAAACACAAATGAATGGGGAAAATAGTGTTTTTACATACAGTTTAGCTTTCCCAATAGGAATCAATATTTATTAAATGTAGTTTAAATATTTATACAGTAATAGCTGCCATAATGCTGCTTCCTTTAGTGCCAATTTGTTATAGTGCTCTTAGTCCCGGTGTGATTGACAGCTTCTGTAGCCAATGGGAGTAGTGCATTCTGGGAAGTGTGGGGCCAATCAGTGCCACTTTCCTGCCTTATCTTTAACAATGTCTCCTATAGCATTGTTTCACACAGAACTCAACTTTCCAGTAATGTATCCCCTACCTTATGGGAGATATCACTGTACACCACTTTTAACGGCCCAATCCTATGGGTGCGTAACGCTGCCAGAACAAGCATTCCTGCAGCGTTAGGCACTTTCCAGCTGTCACAAAAGGTGACATGCCATAGTGCATGGCCTGGCTGCTGCCGCAAGCAGCAAGCAACCAACTCCATGTGCCCTCTCGCCCCAGTAAGTGTCTGCAGGGTGTGGGAGGGAGGCAGGGAGTGGGTGAAATGGGGAGGCGATGGGGGCGGGAAGGTGGGCAGATTGGGACTGGGAAGGGGGTGGGTTCAGCGGCAGAGGTGCCCACTGAATCCAATCCCCTTTCCTGGCCTTGATCCACTTTCACGGGTCCATGTGAACTTGCGCCAGCTATGGAGCTGGCACAGGTTTGAGTAGACCCAGAAGCTTGGCACAGGCTTATCCTGAGGTAAAGGAACAAATGTTCCCTTACCTTGAAGAGGCCTCCATGACTGCCCCCTGCACTGCAAAATGCAGTGTGCACCCTGTTGGCGCAGCTGCATCGGCTCTGGAAAGTTGGTTAGGATTGGGCTGTAAATCACATACCTTCTTAGGTGGTGGTGGTGGTTTTAGGGAGGAAAGAGAGCATTTTTAAAGTAATAATTGTATGTCTAGATACCCAGCCCTAGCTGTTGAGCTCTCAGTAGACACAAATTGGACACATGATATTCATGCATGCAATGAAATGAGAACATTTCAAATTTAGATTGGAAGCCATTTAGCATAGCCATAGGGGGTGGATTCTTATCTAAATTTATGCAGATTTTGAGTCAACAGTCTTTTTTCTTATGTGATAGAAGGGCATGCAGAAATAATTGGGGGAAGAATTGTAGCTACAATTAGTACATGACACTGGCCTAACTTGTTGCCTTCTTTAGTGTCATAGAAGAGTTGGAGGGGGTCATTAGTGTAAAGAATTTTTCCAACACTCTAGACCAGGGGTTCTCAACCTTTGGAGGCCTGGGTACCCCCATCACAGTCCAATTTTCTGAAGTACCCCCTGCTAACTAATTGCTAATTAATTGGATTAATCAATCAATCAATTAGCTAATTGTTAAATAAAAGGTACGAAAACAATTTTAAATGTGAAAAAATGTCTTACTTAACTGTGTGTGTGTGTGTGTGAGAGAGAGAGAGAGAGAGAGAGAGAGAGAGAGAGAGAGAGAGACAGGGGGGATTGCATTTAAATTCTAACTAACAAGTAATTAACTACTGATGGATGCTGATAAGGGGCAGGCTCTGGCGTACCCCCTGCCATTGGTCTGCGTACTCCTTGGGGTACTCGTACCACAGGTTGAGAACCCCTGCTCTAGACTAGTGCTCTGCTCTCCTCCACACTTCTTCTCCATTGTCCTGTTTTCATATCTAGCGAGGAGGAGGAGGAGGAACAGTGGACAGAGAAAGTTGCATCCCACCACTCCACTGTGAGGCGACCCCTCAAGCTGCTTCATGGATGGTCAGCCCTGCGGGCTCACTCCATATATGTTATTTACATTGAAACAATTGAGCATGTAAGTCCCAATCCTGTAATGTGCAGTGTCTAGTTTGGCCTTCTGACACATCTATGTGTCTTACAGCACAATCCTATATGCCTGTCTACTCAGAAGTAAGTCCCATTGAGTTCAATGAGATTCACTCCCAGGTAAATGTGTTTAGGATTGCAGCCTTAATAAATGAATATTTTTGAGTACCAGTTTGAAGCTTGGTCTCTCTTCTCCCCCCTCCCACTCTCCAATGGTAGTCCCTCCTCTTTTTTTGTAGTTACGGAAATAGACACACATTTTTCTATCTATTTTGGAAAATTAATCCAGGTTCACTTTTAAATATGGATACTGATCTCTACCAGCAACATTCTGACTTAAAGTTTTTACATTCCCCAAAATAGTATGAAATGATTTGCAGCAAGCCCAATAGTGCCAGAACACATTAGAAAACCACTTCCTTGCCATTAACTTTATGACTTAATAAAACTGCAACCATTTGACTTGAGCAGAACACAAGAGGAAGAGGCGGGCGGGGTGGGTGGGTTGGAAGTAGTAACAATAATGGTTGAATCATCCATAAAATAAAGGGAAGTTAAAGCTCATATACACCTTATTTCTTCTCTCTTGCAAGGCTAGTTATCTCCAAATGTGACCCTACATGAGCATCTAGGGGCCAAATTATAAGTTATGTTAAATTTGTCATTGGAAACGATGTGCTTAACCTTTCCTTAGTAAATAGTCACAGGGAGAGCTTGATCTGATTTGAAACAATGGCACTGGGGATGGGTGGGGGGCCTTTAACCCTTTGCTCTCAATGTTATCCTAATCCAGATCTCCTACAACTGCAGGTTTACCCTGGATGAAAGTTTGAAATGACAGGGTGTAAATGGAAGCATTCCTCCAGGGTCAAATAACAGCTGTGGGGTGGGAGTGGGGAATCCAGATTGGGACCATCATCATGGGGGAAAGGGTAACCCACCCACCCCGCTATGGTCTCAATTTGGATTTGGGCCCCATGGCTGTTATTTTCCAAACAAAAGTGTGTGGTTAAAAGCTACGATATAAAACTAAAATTGGGTTGCATATCCTTAGGTAAAGGTAAAGGTATCCCTTGACAATTACCCTAAGTCCAGTCGTGTCTGACTCTAGGGAGTGGTGCTCATCTCCGTTTCAAAGCCGAAGAGCCAGCGCTATCCGAAGAAGTTTCCATGGTCATGTGGCCGACATGACTCAACACCGAGGCGCATGGAACACTGTTACTGTCCCACTGACGCGGTACCTATTAATCTACTTGCAATTTCTTGCTTTCGAACTGCTAGGTTGGCAGGAGCCGTCGCACGGATTCAAACTGCTGACCTTTCGATCGACAGCTCATGGTTCAAACCACCGTCTCTGGGTTTAGATGATACAGAGCTGTGGTTTAATTAACCAGGATTCTGTTGTCACAGTTCCGACATGCTGGAATTTGCAGGGAAAGGGGAAGTATCCAAACCACCATTCCCACTGCATTAGATCATCTGAATTAGTACACTGACTGACAGCAGTATTCCAGGATTTCAGACAGGGGTCTTTTCCCAGCTCTACCTGGAGATACCAAGGATTGAACCTAGGACCTTACAGGTAAAGAATGTGCTCTGCCTCTGCTATGACTCCTCCCCAAAGTTAACATTACAGAATGCACTAGGATTGGACGTTGCCATTGTGTTTCAGTGCTGGAGTCACAGAAACTTTGACATCCTTCAAGGAATATAGGGCAGGAAAGCCAGAGTCCCTGGTAGGAAAGTGGAGGCAGACTGCAAGAATTTGCATTGCTGCTTATATATTGATGTACCACTTTATGGTTCCTGACCTGGTCTCACAAAGGCTCCACTGAGTCATCAATATTGTTTCCCTACTCAAAGGCCCAAAAGATCTCCTCAAAGCTTCTCTTGATAGAGCACGACTGGGAGCATCAGTATTTTTATTTTAAACGTTATGATAAACTGTCAAAAACTGTTCACATCTGGTTTCTGAATTTGAGAGGTTAAGCATTATTCTTCTAAGACTTCAACAACTAATCTCTGCCTGAGAAACCAGTATTATCGCTTCTGTGACCCTAATTTACCTCAATGCAACAATTTGCTCCAACCTGTCCAGGAGCCAGCTGCCTGAGTGTCAACTCTTTTTACTCTGCCCAGAAACAAACAACAACAACAAAAATGCCAGTTTGGGGACTGCTTCTTTTGTCCAGGAGTCCAAGCCCCCATTTCTCTGTACACACACACTGACCCACACTTGTTTGGTATCAATCCAAGACCACATTCCACCATAACAAGAAGCAGACATCTTGTTATCTCCTATCACACGTCCCCCCCCCCCCCCTTAATGTAGTCAGCTTCTTCTCACTGTTGCTCTCTTGGAGAATCTACTCTTAGTTGACTCATCCACTGGGTGACTCATCTAGTTGAACTAAACCCAACCTAGCACTTCTCCAACAGAAGAAAATCTTACATTTATGTTGTTATCAGTGCCATGTATTAATTATTTCTAGCCTCCCTATTCTCTGAAGAGGAAAAAAAAACACTGAAATGCAATATGGTGGTGTGATCTTTAATCTGAGAGGCCTAGTCTGTCAACGCAGATTTGAAAAATACCAGTAAATAAAAGAGAATACCGGCAAGAAAGCTAAAGAGCGATAAATGGGTTAGAAAATGTTTTATGCATAACCAACAGATTCCCTTAGCAACACATACAAACAAAAATAAATGTAGTCTTGGAAAACTAATATTTTTGTAGCACTTTAGTGCTACACCAAAACATGGTTTTATTCATCATGAGGAATATAAAATATCGAATTTTTATTAACATATAGTTATGTATGTATTACCATAATCTGAAATGACAGTAGCCAACATACAAAATTATACAGCCCCCCCCCCCCGGTATCTGCAGATCTGGTATCCTATCCATGGATTCACTTATCCGCGAATCCGGGATCTATGCCCCGTGCCCCCCCCACACCCCTTACCTTTATTTCTTGCTTAAACAAACAGTTCTTGCTTAACAGAACACTATAAGGCATAAAAATATTCAGTCTAAACTGAAATGTGTGTTATGGCTACCATTACTAGTACAGTTGGGTCCCCATATCGGCGGGAGATAAATTCCAGGGCCCCCCACAGATACGTGAAAACTGCGGATGGGGCAAACATCCCCATGGCCCCCCAATCCTCTTACCTTTATTTCTTACTTAAACAGTTCTTGCTTAAACAGAACACTATAAGCAGCAACATGCTGCTTATAGCACAGAACCAGAATGATTCTAGCAAGGAGCCTCGGTGCTAGAGAGGCTCCGAACATTAACAGGAAGCAGTTTCTTAAGCTGAGTTGAATTTAGGATAGACTTTGCAGCAGATTCTCATCTACACAAGCAGTTCTCTTTATTTCCGTTTCTTGGAGAGTTTGCATTTTACTTTTAATTTCAGAACCAAGACCCTTTTTGCTAATGATCATGTCTCCAGCATTGTTGCTCATGAGGGGAAAAATGTAAGAGTTAATAAAAATGTGGCTTCTAAGTGAAGTGTGTTCAAAAAGTTGTAAGACAATTTACTACATGAAGATTGAAAGGAGGTGAATCCTGAGAAGCTTCAGATAGTCAGAGATGTGGAAGTGGAGACTCTAAGAGGAAATTCCACAAGCAATCCATGAGCCAGGAAGGTTGATTGGTACCACTTGGGAGGGACAAAGGCTCACTGTGATTTCAGGCAAGTTCTTCTGGGTCACTAGAGATGGAAAATAGGCAATAGCCTTGGGTATCACACACAGCACAATCCTGTGCAGGTCTACTCAGAAGTAAGTCCCACTGTGTTCAATGGGACTTACTCCCAGGAAAGTGTGTACAGTATAGGACTGCAGCCTCAGTCTTCCTGGTATTGTAACCAAATTTTCAACAATATCCCTAAATTTGCTACTAAAAAGAATTATTCCATTGTGTCAGGGGGGCCTATATAAATTTCCTATAAAATATTTCTTGGTTAAGACATTTAAATGAAAAGATAGTCAAGCACCACACTTGCTTCAGTAAGAAATAGTATTCAGTTAAAGGTAAAGGTGACCCCTGACAATTAAGTCTAGTCGTGTCCGACTCCAGGGTGTGGTGCTCATCCCCATTTCAAAGCCGAAGAGCCAGTGTTCTCCGAAGACGCCTCCGTGGTCATGTGGCCGGCATGACTCTCCTTGCCGCAGCGCGTAGCATGCGGCTGGAACATGGAGCGCTGTTTACCTTCCCGCAAGTGGTACCTATTTATCTACTCACATTAACATGCTTTGGAACTGCTAGGTTGGCAGGAGCTGGCCAAGCAATGAGAGCTCACCCCGTCGCGGATTCGAACTGCCAACCTTTCAATCGACAGCTCATGGTTCATCATCATTGGCAATGTCTTTAATCCAGGTCATCTGAATAAACAACCTGCAAGCACTCACTTTTACTGTACAGAAACATTAAGTGAACACTGTCTTTTTATACCCCATTTTCAAATCATCTTCAGATTCATTTTTATTTTTGGCAAACTTTGGATCCTCAGAGGTAGGAAACAGGCGATAGCCTGGCATAATGCTAATGGAATTCCTGGTTTAATGCTAATTGGAATTCCTGGCTAATGGACTGAAGCTGAAGCTTCCTATTTCCACATTTTTTTGGACCCATCAAAATGGGTCTCCTTTTGCATCTCCTGTCCTGGTGAGATCTGAAAGCTCCTTATATGGAGACAACCTTAACATTTTACCATGGGAGGAGATACGAAAGATCCTCTTCACTGACGTTGTTGTTGTTGTTCAGTCGTTAAGTCGTGTCTGACCCTTCGTGATCCCATGAACCATATCCCGCCAGGCCTTCTTGTCCTCCACTATCTTCACTGACATTATGAAGCTACAAATTGAGCTTTTGGTCTCTCTGCCCAGCAACTTTGAAGTTTGAAGATGCTGTCTGAAACGTCCACCAGGTAGTAAGTGATATGGGGACGCTTCAGTGAATATGTTCAAAGCACCCTGTTTGAGAACAAGGAATAATCAAGGAAATAGTGTATTTGTATTAACGGATGTAGTACGGTATATTTTAGAGGGCAGGAGCTCATCATGACACCCACCCCCTGATAGCCACACCCATGGCCATGCCCCATTCAGACCATAACAAATGTCTTCATTCAAGTGTTTTCTTCTCCTGCCACTTATTTCTACTTTGAAACTTTTCATATTTCATTTCAAGATCTAGCTCATTTCATTCCAGACTCTTGGAATAAGTTGCAATAGTATTAAAACAAATGTATAACAAATGAAAAATGGGATTAAAAAAATCCAAATAAATATAAAGTATATTTTAGAGTGCTAGCCATGCGTGTATAGTCAGAAGGAAGTCCCACTGAGTTCAACAGGACTTACATCCAGGTAAATTTGCATAGAAGTGTAGCTTTAATGTAGGTTGAACTACATACTGATTGTCTGGTAGCCCTTGGTAAGACAATGGCCCAGATATTAACGTATGCCCCTAGGCACATTGCTCTGTTTGCCTCCTGCTAAGCCTGATGCTTCTTTTCATCTAAAATCCTTTGGAAAAAAAAGATTCAAAAGGCAGCATGTGAGCACTCCTCCTGCTCATGAAGCTCCTGCTGTTTGTATTGCAAAAAGAGGATTTGCCAAACTATACAGATTAGTTGAGATAAGAGAATTTTACTTCAGTCATTGGTGGTCCCATGTTCTAGGAGAAATAACTCTTACTCACTTTTTACTGCACTCAAACAAGCATGCAAACAAGAAGAACACAACTAAGCTAGACAAGAAAAGGAACAAGAAAGGTAAGTCAAAGGGTGGAGTCTAGCTCTATCCCATAAGAGAGAGAAGGTTCTACAGTTTAACTATTTAATGGCTGTGTTATTACAAGTCTCACCCCATAACACTGACAGGCACAGGGTCTAGGAAGAAGTGGTCAATCACAGTGTTCATACAGAGTAGTCTCATTTCAGCAACTGGTATTGGAGCAAGACTGCCAGGTGCCAACCAATAGACACTGTCTTCTCTCTTAAGAGCACAGAGATTATAGCAAGACAGCATGCATGTTGCAGTGGTCACTTTGCCTACCCTTTTATCTGGCCTACTGGATCTCCTAATCAGGGATAGCCCATCCATGAAGCATCAAGCATCATCATGGTCCCCTTCACCCTGAGTCTGCTACCACCTTCCTCCAACCTGCCGCGGACAAAGCCCACATCAATCTGCTTCTCTTCTCCCTCATCTCAATCCTCCTAATGAATCAGAATGTGCACTTCCTGGTTTGTTTTTGCAGAGACTGTGTGAGGAAGGGCGGAAGGGGCTGGATTGCTACCCAGTTTGGGAGAGGGGGGTGCAAGGGGCTGAAGTTGGGCTATCCCTGCTCCTAATCAGAGTGGTTGCCCATCCTCAGTTGCTTGGATAACTATGAATTACAGTACATCAAACTGAAGAGACTTTCCCAGAAATATTTTTTGAATATTTTCCAGAAATTAAAGAGGATTGAGACTGACATGTGGCCCACCATGCTATAGGCATAAACAAAACAAAAAAAGGCACTTCTGGTTGCTAAGAAGGGAAGCTCTTTAGCTGTAATCCACCAATTATAGGATTTCCAGAGGTAAGAAAAAACACAGGCTTTATACAACAAGAGCCTTTCCAATACATTCTCATTGCTTACTGCAGTGCCTTCTATCTCACCCTCTTAAAGGCTTCTACTCATCCGTTTCCATCCAGCCACAGGTGGTTTGTAAAAAAAAAGGAGTGAAATAGCTCTCAATCTCCAGATCAGTTCCCTCCGGCTACTCAGAGTGGTTGGTGTCCATCAAGTGTAATTTGCAGAAGAAATTCTACTCAACACGAACACTGACGCCAGGAGAATTATCTCCGGTTTTCCTTACCAGAGCACTCCTAGAATTCAAAAAGCTGACAGCGTTTGTCACTGACTGTAACAAAACGGCTAAACTGATTAGAGAGCATTTAGTTCGCACACACCGAAAAATACAGCTTACTTTGCCAGAGTTTTTGCCTTGTGACCTTTTCACCTACTTTTTGCTAGGTCACTAGAGGGCAGCACAGACTCCACAAAATTCCTTAGATCAGTAAAGAGTACAGTATCCGTTTATCACTCTAAGATTACACTCTCCTGTGGACAAAGCTGCAGTACCAAACCATTTTCATTGCACTCCCAGCTACAAAAGCAGCCTCTTCTCAGAAGCCATTTTGGGAACTAAATCCAATCAGAGTCTCCTTGCTTTGCACCTATCCCTTTCCCTCCACGCTTCTCCAGGTTAGCAGCTGTCCTGCCAAAGTGGCATAAATGAAAGTGGGCAGGGGGGACAAATGCCAACCCAGGAAGCCATCTTGTCACACACTGCCCACTCGCATGGAGGCAGGGTGAGGTTCCCAAATCACACTGCTTGTTGGAATTCAGGACTGCTGTGAATGCATGAAATCGTTTTCAAGCAAGCAGTTCACCCTTTGCAATAAACTACTTGGTACATTCTTCTGCCTCCATTCCAGCCAGTCAAGATTGTTTCCTCCAATCAATCCAGTCACAGTTAGGAGTACTCCAGAAAGTACTAGGCAGTGTATAACAGTACTGTACAGTAGTTTCAGACAAACAGGCTCTGCAGGTTTTTGAAGCACTAAGAAAACCTGCAAAATGTATGCAGAGGCAACACCAGGATGACTTAACAGAGCAGAATAGACCTAAATGCAGCCGTTTTCGTCATATTGCATCATTTCCTATACTTTGTGAGTGGATTTCTGGCTTTTTCTCATGGCCAGGGTCCTGGCTTTTGAATCCACTTTGTTTCCAACAGCTCATTTGCAGGTGATCAGTTTTGCAGAGCTGTAAACAGGACTAACACCTAGGCGTTGCTATAGGCACTCATTGGCACTTAAAGGGAACTCTAATGCTGTTCCTGTAAGTTGGCTGTTTGTTACTGGGTTTTTTCTATCCCCCCCCCCCCGGCTGAGCCTAGTTTATGTGGGCAGGGGGTGAAGGTTGGGGCACTAAGATTTCTGTCTCCAGCCTCAAACTGCCTTTTGCAGGCTACTTACTCTCTGGAGGATTTTTGCAGGGAGCTCTATGTAGATGTCTGGGGGGGTGGTGGTGGTTTTTTTCCCCCTTCATCAGGCTGAGCCTATCAGGGCAGGGTTGATAAGAATTATGTCTCCAGCCTCAACGGACTGATAATGAGCACCTGCAAGGTCTTTAATAATATACTGATTTTTGCAGAGACCTCATTATACCGTATTGGTCTGAGTATAAGACTCACTTTTTTCTCCTAATTTAAGTTTTTAAACTAGGGGTGCGTCTTATAATCAGGCTGTTGCAATTCAATGCCAGTGATTTAATTAAATTTTTTAATAGCACCAAACGTTAAGGGTGCGTCTTATAATCAGGTGTGTCTTATACTCGGGACAATACGGTATATAAAATACAGAGTTTTGCAGGCACCTCATTATATACTGATTTTTGCTGAGCCAACCCTGGTGACATGGTATTTTTCCAGCAAAAAGAGCATTCAAGGGTCAGGAACTAGCCTCCAGCTATGTGGGGGAGGGTGGAGTAACAGCCTTTGCTGATAGCGTCCTGCTGTGCTGATATCGTCCTGCTGAGAGGCCATTTAACTTTTAAAACCCACAGCACAGACAGTCTCTGCAAACGAACCGTCAGGACCTATAAAAAATTATTTTAAAAAAACGCTTGGAGGAACGGAATTGAAACTTGGGGTACAGTTAGCTGAGACATAGCCCTAAGCACCCCTCAAGCGCAGGAGCTGTGTGTAAAGCACAACATTGTGTTTGTTGAGCATTTTCATGCTGCTAAACACCCCTCAAGCGCAGGAGCTGTGAGTAAAGCACAACATTGTGATCTTCGAGCATTTTCGTGCGGAACTCACAACTACAACTGCAGTATGTCAAGGATTTGAAGGGTCATAAAAAAACCCTTGGAGGAACGGACTTGTAACTTGGAGTACACTTAGCTGAGACATACCCCTAAACAACCCTGAAGCACAGAAGCTGTGTGTAAAGCACAACATTGTGATCTTCGAGCATTTTCGTGCGGAACTCACAACTAAAGCTGCGTATTTCAAGAATTTGAAGGGCCATAAAAAAAACCCTTGGAGGAACGGACTTGTAACTTGGGATACACTTAGCTGAGACATCCCCCTAAACACCCCTGAAGCACAGAAGCTGTGTGTAAAACACAACTATGTGTTTCTTTGAAATATTGTGTTGTCAGGTCTATGCTTTACATAGGAGTGAATGGACTAATTTGTTTAACTTTAAATCCAATGAGTGGCCAATGCAACGCCTCTGCCCCAGGTGTATGGAACTTTTGGGAAGGTGGTTGTATCTCTTTGGGGGTCCCTTACACATGTTGTAAACACTGACATTTGGGGATTCTGGGGAAAGCAGACCGCGGGACCGAGCCGTCCCTCCATGCAGGACTTATTCCGAAGTATGTACCTCCCTTCTAGGATTCACACATACACTCACTGAGCATGTTCCCTCATCTTTCTCCATAAGGAACATCTTGTTTATTCAAGTCAAATGAGTATATCCCTTTGGATCATATCACTGTCATTACAGAAGCAATCAAAGTCTGCAAAAAAGGCGAGCATTTACATTAGCGTGTTGTAATGCCCTGCCCTCTAAGGGCTGACCCACACTACACGAATCCCGGCACAGAGGCGTCTGCCTCTGCCTCTGCGCGCAGAGCTGGTCGGAAGGAGTGTCTTCCCGCCTGTTGTCCCTCCTGCTGTCCCGCCTTCTTAAGAAAGCACAGCTTACAGATTGGAAGTAGTTCTGATTGGCATGCAACCACTCTCCTCCCCCTCTCATCCGATTGGTGGCTGCAGTAGCTCCGCGAACCCGCCCCCTAGCTCCACGAACCTGCCCCCTCAAAAGATGGGTTTCCAGCTTTATGTATGCACTGGATCGCAGCTGCTCCGCTTGCTTCCGCAATACTGTCAGAGAGCTCTGCACATCTCCGTAACGCGCCGGGATTCGTGTAGTGTGAATCCAGCCTAAAGTTTTATGGGGTAGATTTAGAGACCTGTCCATTGCAATTGCAATCGGGGGGGGGGGGTATGGAGTCTCTTCTCCATATTTTGATCTATTGCACCTGGTAGGTACCAGGACCTGCATTCTTAATTTCTTAAACCACTGCTCTCAGGTATAGCCTGTCAGTCAGACAACTTTGTTATCCAATATTTATTAGCAGGGGAGAATGGATGAGACTTGTACCAGACAGGTGGCTAGGTTTCTTAGCTTATTTGTGCGGAAACGTCTATCCATGCCATTTTTTAATAATTAACTTATTGAAGATGTTAAAGATTTTATGCCTAGATATATATGGGCGGGGAAAGTAGGTTTTAATTGTTTGGAATGTAGACAGCCTTAGTTGTTGTTTTCTCCGTGTTCGTGTACAAATTTGCTTTATTTGTTACCTGTGTTTTGTTGTGGTGTTTATTTTATTTCTTTTTTAATATGTCAATAAAGGTTGTACTACTAGTAGTAGCAATCAAGGAGCAAAGTCTAACGCAATTAGTTGATATTCAACTACACCTTTACTCAAGCAAGACTTCCATTGAGCTCCCTGTTTGTTTTGCACATCATCTTTTCAATGTATTCGTTATTTACTTAGCACTTTATTCAAAGTTCTTTCTACAGCGACTTCCGCAAGACTTGGACCAGTTTCTGGTACCAGTGCAGCATCCCAAGTGGAGTCAAGAGCACAGTCTGGTGTCCCGAGACCAGAGTACTGAACAATTAAGCTATAAATCAACACATATAAGGACACCAGCCTGTTCGTGAATTAGGCTTGTTAGTCATCTTATATTTACGGAATGAAAACACAGCAGTCGCATTGATAATACTAGTTAAAATCATCAATTACTGTTGATATCCAGATGGATTTAAATTACAGATTAAGATTTTGTAAGGACAGATGGAATAATTAGGAACTATGCATGCTTATTTATGAAGAGTTACAGCAACAGCTGGGTTGATGAGTGATTAAAGTATCATTTCCATTTATGATGCCCACTTAAATGAAATCAAATAGTTTCATTAATGAAAATTATGCTATACAATTGCCTGCTCATCTACTACCATAACATTATGTTGGGAACGCATTGTGGTTGCTCTGCAAATTAGAGACTACTGTCCAGGGAGTCCAGAAATTTCTGTTTGTGATTCTTCCATACATTGCACAATGTGCCTTCTTGTGTAGAATCTGATAACTGTTTCATTTTTTGAAACAGAGTCATTTTTGAATTCAAGTTTCTAGACATCATGGATATCAAAAATGTCCACAAAGCTGCAAACAATTTATGCTAAAGGCTTAAAATCCAGAAGGGGCCGGCTTGGGGACATTCATTCCAAATATCAAAGGTGAAATCTTCTCTTTGCACAGGTCCCCTACCCACAACTGCAGATACACCTATTATTGCAGTATGAGGCATCTCATTTCCTGTTCCCTCTACTGTTTACATCCCAAGCAGAAACTTCAATTTGTGCCAAAGGTTGAAAAAAAAATCAAAATGTATTTATTAAAATCTGCATGATTTGCAGAATGCATTCCAATTGCAGAATTCCAACCGCATTTTACTGCAGAATTATGCACCTTGAGAATGATGAAGTACCACTGGTACTAACGACTTGTTAGTTTGTACACAGTCAGTTGTTTTGGGACAACAGCTCCCTGAATTCACTTCACCCTCCAAATACAACACACTGGTGTTTCAAATACAGTATCTGTATTATACAGCAATACCTCCTATAGCACTGCTTCCTTTCCAGTCACGTGGAGAAGGCTGGTGTCTTCTCCTGAAACAGGACAGGGGAACATTGATGGGGGGGGGGGCTTACAAAGGGACAGTTTATGGGGATCCCAGAGGGATAAAAATGCGTAGGTTCGTGATGAGAGGTTAGTCAGTCTGGGTGCCAGTGGCACCAGAGAACTGCATGTAGGGACCCGACCTATGACAGTACTATGACCGAGACACCCCTTTGGGTTAAGAGGGTCTCTCCTGGTGAAGACCCCGGAGGTGCCGGGACTGGGTCAAGGTGACACCCTCTGTGAGGGGGGCCCTCACAAGGAGATTGGAGGTGGACAACTATGCACACTATCCAATGCTGGAGGAAGTGCTTCTGGAGTTGAGAGTGACAACGTGACAAAGTGACATAGCCTTGTCCATTTCTCTGCAGGCACAAATCTGCAGACACCTGGAAACATTACAGAACTCTTTTGAAGGTTACTACTGCTCAGATGTCCTTAAAGTTGAAATGTGGATCCATAATTCTTTTCTTTGCTGACATAGACAGCATCAATGATGTAGAAGTTGCTAATGATGATCTAATAATTAACTTGAGGACAAATGAAATGATGTTACATGAATTCAACTCGAAGAGTCTTGGAGAATTCTGGTGTTCCTAGATACAAGCCTACCTCATCTGGCAAAGCAATCTGTGGAAGCTCTGGTTCTGTTTGCTACTGCATACCTTTGTGAGAGTCAGGCTTTTCAGCCAAAACGAAAATTCAAAATCAATTGGATGTAAAAAGATTACATGTGCATCACCATCAAAGTCGACCGCTCTGCAATTTTAACTTCTTATTCAAGCCAAAAAAACAGCAGCCTTCTCATTGAAATTTACTTTTGATCAGCATTAAATGTTACCGGGGGGGGGGGGTTCCACAATTTGGATTTATTTCAATTTTTTGTAAGAAGTGGCCATTAATTTTTGCATGAAAAAAATGAGAGTGAGAGAGACCTAATTCTTTGTAAAGACTGTTTTTCTATTTTGTCTATGTGAAGGAAATCAATTTCCATGCAATAAAATTAATTGTATGAAAAATGTTGTGTGTATGTGCATTTTTCAGGGGAGGGAGTCCATAGCTTTCATTATATTTTCAAAGGGGTCCATGACCCCCCCCCAAAAAAAAGTTAAGAACCACAGCTTTAGAGGTTGAAGAGAATTAAAAGAAGTTAACAATCCCAGCAAACTCAGGGAATTTTGACCAACATGAAATCATGTAGTCATCCTGTGGCCTGTGGACCATATCTGGGCCCCTTTAATGGCCCAATCCAATCCTGTGTAACTGGCCGTTTCCAAAACACACGCTCCGCAGGCACCGGGTATCATAAATGTGCCGTAAAGTGCGCTTTTGACATCCAGGGCTGCCGGCACGCAGGCCGGCAGCCCTTACTCTGCCTCCCTCCTGGACCCTGCAGCTGGTGGTGCAGGTAAGAAATGCACCAGTCAGTTCAGGGGCAGGGGGAGGGCGAGGCAGGCGGTGAGGGGGGTGGCCATTGGACAAGCCAGGCCGGGAGGGGGTGGGGATATTGGCAGCGAGTTCTGTCGATATCCCACGGCCGTCCCTGGCCTCAGCGGCCCTTACCCCATCACCCCGGATGTACATTGGCTCCAGAGCCAACATACATTCAAGGAGGCCCATTGGGGCCGCGCAGCTCTACACCGGGGGAATGGGACAAATGTCCCCTTCTCCCGAGGTGTTCCCGGGCCACGCCACCGCAGCCCCGGAAGGGTGCAGGATACTGCGGCCCACCCTATCCCTTGTAACTGTCCCTTTGTAAGCCGTGTATCCTTATGCAGGAGAAGGGTAGCCCAAGATGGAGGTTGTTAAGACCTCGTTCCTGCTCTGGTCAAAACAAGTTGCTCTCTTGGAGCTTTCCAGGGTACTAGAACTCTGAGCAGCCTGGCAGGTCCCCTCTTGGAGGACTAAACCAAGACAAACTGACTGGCTGAGGCCCATGGACCAAATGGCCTCACAGCCTGGCCTAACTTGGCCTGACAGCTTGGCCTAACAATCACTTTTAACAACAGTTATTATGTTGTTACTAATGGATATACCATACATAAATTATCACAGTGTTTATAAAGATCCAAGGTAGCCTGCTCGGCTCTTTGGCCCATAATCCAAGCAATAAAGGAAATGAAATGCCTTGGTTATATATTTTAACTTGAACACGAGACAGTTCCAAAAGAGTTGAATGGTCGGACATGGTAATTCCTGACAAATTAATCCTGAAGTTTGGCTGATTAAACAGACTTCTTCCTGCAAAAGAAGCATACTGTATTAATTAAATTCAACAAGCCCCTAATCTAGGATTATATTCAGAAAGCGTACCATTATCTCTTTCCTTAGGAAACTGCTTGGGCTGAGAAATACAATAACCTGCAATTGCTACTTCTGTCTCATTCTCAGTGCCAATACAGTAATATCTCATCCCTTGAACTGCTCACTGAAATGAGCCACCATTAATCAAAGGATACAAGGTGAGTACAATCAAGAGGATGAGGTCATTGCTTCTGGATACTTTCAAATCATCAGCCATACAGAATTATGCACGATGAATGAAATCAGCAAGTCGACAAAGGCGGAACTGGTCCAGATATAGAAGGTGTTACGTTGTTCCATTTTAATGTCTCAGATTCAGGCATTTCCATCTTACAAAGAGGCTTCTTTTATGATTCAGCAGCTGTAACCCCAATGATCAGTTCAAATCCAGCCTTTTTTATAGTACTGGTGGTGATCAACCCAAAAGGCAATTAATCTAGCATTAGAAAGACAACGACTGATTTGCTTCATATAAAGGTTGAACGTTCTGAATCATTGTCTTCATCTTGAAATGCTGGCAATTTAAAACTATACAGTACACTTAAGAAGCCCACAGATTTAAAATGCCATTTTCTCAAACTTTTGCCAATGCAAGTAGAAAAAATTGAAAAATCTATCCAGGAAAAAATTATATTTAGTAATGCATTGGACCCCAGTGAGACTCGTGATATGCAACACACTGCTGGAGACGCAACATGCTGGAGGACTAGATGACCCACATGATCTGGTAATGTTGGAGGATGCAGCGAAGTGCATTACGTTTGTGCTGGTCACAAGCTGCAGGTTTTATTTCATTCATCTGGCAGTATGCTGCTGTCTGTGGTTTGGGCTGTTGCCAAAGATCAAGATGACTTAGGTTTACAGGGCTTCAGTGATGTCAATGCAACTTCTATGAATGCACCTGGCAAGCAAACTCTCCCATCTCTTGCTTCTCAGAACCCAAAACTGGAAAGTACCTTCTCAAAACCCCTTCTCATCTTTTCTATGTCACCTAGGTCAAATTATTATTATTAGCATTAGATTCATCCTATCTCATGATGGAGAAGTTTTGTCTAACATGTTAATATGCACATGTGTGTGGTACATGCCAGGAGAGCATCACACAGGCCATTTCACCTGGCCTGATGTCAAGGGAAGCATCAGTTCCCAAAGGCCTTTCAGTAAAAGGCCAAGCTTTCGGCACAATCCTGCCTATCTTTATTATTATTATTATTATTATTAACAACAGTATTTATATACCGCTTTTCAACAAAACGTTCACAAAGCGGTTTACAAACAAAATCAAATGATGCAACGGCTCCCTGTCCCAAAAGGGTGGAGGCTCCACTGGCCTAAGGAATCACAAACATGCTGGAAAGCACATTTGCTGTTCCTCACGAGTAAGCGGCACCAGCACGGAGGCCGGCACCACTTACTCCGCGGCCTACCCGGACCTGCCGCAGGTGAGTCCTGCACCAGTCGATGCAGGGGGAGGGCAGGCAGGGGTGGCGAGGGAGGGGGCCATTGGCTAGCCCGGGCTGGGAGGGGGCGGGGATATCTGCGCTGAGTTGCGCCGATATCCCGAGCCCTGTCGCAGCCCAGGCCTGCCTTTCATGGCCTCCCCGAATGCGCACCAGCTAAAGAGCTGGCACGCATCTGAGGAGGCCCACTGCGGCCCATGCCGCTTACACCAAGGGGAGGGGACGAAGTCCCCTTCCACCGAGGTGCACCCAGGCCACGCTGGCATGGCCCACAATGGGCCTAGGTTGCAGCAGTCAGCCCTAAAGGTCGGCCGCCGCATGTTAGGCAGGATTGGGCTGTTTGATTTGTTGAAGCAACCTCCCCCTCCCATCACTAGCTTGTGAGAGGCCTTGCTTTAGAAAATTTCATGAGAAATTCCACCTTGCTTGGTCATTCTTCCTGGCTTTCAGGTAACAGGGCTATTTTTGGTCACAAAGAACTACATTACAGGCAGAGGCTCTGCCGCCGCCTCTGCCTCCGCCTCCGCCTCCGCGCTTGGAGCGGGGGAGTGTCTTCCCGCATGTTGTCCCTCCTGTTGTCCCGCCTTCTTAAGAAAGCGCAGCTGTGACTGGCTAAACACAAGAGCGCAACGATTGGCCGAAACCTTGCAAGATTCCTGTAGGTCTTAGTGGTCTTGTCATACAGACATGGTCTTTCTTTAACTTCAAGAACAAGTTTTATATCATTATCCCAGCAGGAGTTTGTGCTATTTTCAGTATTTCCCGCCATTCTGGTTTTCTCTCTCGTCCTGTGCTTTCCTCTGGGAATAGTCTCTTTGGTGATAACCTCCAAGGTGATCCAAGGGAATAGTCTCAAAGGTGAATGTAACCTCCAAGGTGATTGGAGGTAGTTCAGATTGGCATGCAGCCACCCTCCCCCCTCTCCTACAATTGGTAGGCTGCAGTAGCTCCGCGAAACGCCCCCTAGCTCTGCGAGCCCGCCCACTCAAAAGTAGGATTCCAGCTTGAGGTACGCGCTGGCAGTGCAGCGGCTCCCCTTGCTTCAAAAATGATGTCAGAAGCTCTGCGACGCGTGTCATGTAGCTCAGCCTTGAGCCTTCAGCCCCTACCTTCCCTTACCCAACATCATTAGACACTCAATCAAGGGCCTCAGTCATGCTAATCAGGACACAGGCCTCCTGAACAATTGCAGAGTCCCCTCTGCAATTCCTGCTGCACCCTTCTCAGGATGCTACACAATAGGAGACGAGTGTTGCCCTATTTGTCTACAAAACCTCTGGTCAGTGACCTCTTGTTCATTCCTGCTTTTGGTTGTACTCACTCCTTTGGCCTGCATTGAGCATGATGATGACCCAGGTGCTACATTAAGCACTTTACTTCATCCATAGGCTTACCATTCGTACCGGTTTCGCCGGGACAGTCCCGGAAATCGGACCCGATTCCCGGTCGTGTCCCAGGGGACGAATGGGCGCCACCATCTTTTTTTTTAATTTTAAACTTACCGGGCAGCATCTTGGGTCACGAAATCTCGCGTGATGCCCTCACGAGATTTGGGCGCCGACATCTTGGATCACGCAAGATTTCGTGACCCAAGATGCCGGGAAGTTTGAAATTAAAAAAAAAAAAGAAGAAGATGGCGGCGCGGCGAGCGGGTGCTTCTCCCGGTCGTCAGTGGCACCGGGAGAAGCACAGTGCTTGCCCGTGTTGTGCATGTTGCGCAAGCAGGCTGTGCTTCTCCGGTCTCCCAGCGGCTCCATGCGGTGCCGCTGGGAGACCGGAGAAGCACAGCCTGCTTGCCCGGCCAGCGCGAGCCTCTAGCAGGCTCGCACAACGCGGGCAAGCAGGCTGTGCTTCTCTCCGTGCCGCTGGTCTCGCAGCGGCACCGGGAGAAGCACAGCCTGCTTCTTGCCCATGTTGCGCGAGCTCCAGGGCTCGCGCAACGCGGGCGAGCAGGCTGTGCTTCTCCCAGTGCCGCTGCGAGACCAGCGGCACCGGGAGAAGCACAGCCTGCTTCTTGCCCGTGTTGCGCGAACCTCCTGGGCTCGCGCAACGCGGGCGAGCAGGCTGTGCTTCTCCCGGTGCCGCTGCGAGACCAGCGGCACCGGGAGAAGCACAGCCTGCTTCTTGCCCGTGTTGCGCGAGCTCCAGGGCTCGCGCAACGCAGGCGAGCAGGCTGTGCTTCTCCCGGTGCCTGCTTGCCGCGGCCCCAGCCTGCTTGCCGCGGCCCCAGCAGCAACAGCGACCACCGACCAGTGACCAGCGACCAGGTAAGCGTATTTTTTATTATTTTTAATACAAATATTAATTATTTATTTAAAAATTTCAGCCGCGTTTTGCCCTGGAGCTCGCGCAACACGGGCAAGAAGCAGGCTGTGCTTCTCCCGGTGCCGCTGCTTTGCGCCCCCTTTACTTTATTAATTATTTTTAAAAAAACCGGCCGCGCTTCGCGCCCCCTTTCTTCGATAATTTATTCATTAAAAGGATTTTTTATTGGGATTTCTGCTTTATTGTGACATTTATGCTTCTTTTTTCTGCTTTTTCGTTGTGGTTTAGAATTGCTTTTTCGTGGTGGAGGGTAGTTTGCGGTTGGTTTGGGCTGTTTCTGAGTGCTTTTTCGTTGTGCTTTACGATTGGTTGTGGTTCATTGGCCTTGCTTTTTCGTTGCTTTGACATTAATTAATTATTTACCTGGGGGGGGTATGGGGGGGTGTCCCGGTTTGAAGTTTGAAAAATATGGTAAGCCTAGGTTAAAGCAGTCTCAGCTCCCTTGCCTGGCTTCCCTCCCTGACACTGACTGCAACGACTGTTTAGCCTCCTCTGGGTTTGCTTCTCAAACCCTTTTCTTTCCCTTGCACCCCCTCTGAACTGGGAGATCGCTGCACCTTGGCTAACTCACGGTCCCTGCAACAACTCAAGCCTCATCCCAGCAGATACAGAGGGAATCTTGATCACACCCTTGGGCACGAACTTCTGTGTCTTGTATGCAGTCAAACTGATGGCATGCCTTGTGTTTCTATCCCATCCCCTTTTGTTTGTTTGTGTGAGTGTGTGTTGTGGGGGTCTAGGATTCCTGATCCTTTCTTTAACCATTAAGCGGGAGGCCCAGAGATTAGCTCTAGGCTTCCAAGGCCACAGTTCCCCTTCTTCACCAATTCAGCAAGGACTCCAAAGAACAAGGAATTCTCCAAAATATACTTGATCTTGACTTTGGAGCCTTAGAGCATCAGTTAAGATTTATTGTATGGTGGGAGGGGCTAGCTCTCCCACCATGAGTGAGTAAAGAGCGCCTTTACAGCCCATCTAGGGGATCGCTCTTCGCCTGTAGCAAAGGTTCCAGGCTACAGCCAACTCTGACTCAGGGGCAGCCCAGCCATGATGAGGCCACCTGAAATGTTCACATTATGGAGGAGCAGCAGTGAATGGACAAGCCCCCAGCCCATTTGTTTTCCGCCTTCTCCAGCCTGCTGCTCCTCTGGGCACTCCGATCCTCTTCCAACTTGCAGCAGCAGCCTCCTTATCCCTCCCGCGCTGCTGGATGAAGTAGGGAAGAAAAAGCTGCTGACGCAGTTTGGAGCCCGTCCCTTCCCTGGACTTGCTGCAGGCAGCCTCTCTGCTCTGCCCCTTTTCTGTTTGCAATGAGCACAAGCAGGGGATGCTGGGTTCCCAGCAGTACCCCCTGAGCCTGTTCACGTCAGACAGAGGAGGTGCAGACGGAGGAGGCCGCATGGTGCCTGCTTTGTAAGTAAAGGGAAGGGAGGATGGAAGCGCACTTGCTCTTTTGCCCTCCAGGGGGGATGCACACAGGCGTGCATGAGCAGAGGCAGCAGTGAGTGGCAGATTCAGGTGGTGTGGAGGCATGTGCTTGCCCTGTTTGGACCTGAGCCGTCGTCTTGCGCCATGGTTAGAATGCCAACTCTGCCAACTTCTTCCCTCTCTCTGCCCCAGCTCTCCACCCCTCCCTAATCCCCCTCCCAATACACACAGTGTCCTTATTTCCTGATCCCCCTGAGTAATCTCCTTAATTTCTCTGCAGTGTTTTCCCACTCACATCCTGTTCCTCCTAGGGTCCTCTCCACCTCCTGCTTCCATTTTGCTCGTCCTTCCTCTTTCCAAAGCTTATACTGCCTAGCAACCAATACCACTGAGAGCTTAGCTCTGTGCGTGCAAGTGTTATCTTTCAGTTCCCTCTTCCTTTTATTGTCTATTTGTTCCCTCAACAAAGACATCTTTTTGCACCTACACCCTTGTCTTCAGGGCCTCAGAGAAATTTTATCAGGGGGTACAAAGTTACTTTTGGGCCCCTCCTCAAAGGGTGAGGGGACAAAACAGGGTAGGGGGAAGGCAGCAACAGCCGGGATAGTCTCCAGAGCCCAGGTCTACCAGGCTTCCCGATGAGGCACCCAGGTCTATCTGCCCAGTAGACCTGGCCTCGGCCTCCTTTCATTCTCCATGAGACCAGCTGAGATTCCAGGAAATGTCTGGGGCCCCTCCTTTGGCTCCTGCCCCCTTTTTGACCGTGGGCCCGGGTACAATTTACCCCCTTTACCTCCCTCCGATGGGCCCTGCTTGTCTTTCTTATCCTCATTCCATGCCAGTCGATTGACTTTGTGTCATGATAAGCCACAACATGAATGATCCCTGCACACAGTTTCCCTCGTGTGCACATGTAACACGTCTCTCAGAGCATGTGACAGAAGCAGAGTCTATAAAGCTGACTGGACTCATTTATTGCCCCCACTTGTGCTGTACGGAAGGGGTGATGGTAGCAGTGGATGGTGACACAGCTATAGTCACGACCACCTGCTCCCAGACCTCTCCAGCCTGTGCTGTTGGGATGGGAGCGACCCAGATTTATAAAGCTACAGTATCATGTTGCATAAAATCAAACCTTTACCAACATATTATAAATGCTGGGACAGAACATTTTGCAGGCTTTCCATCAGGACTGGGGAAGCAGTTTTATAAATAATGTAGGTTCCACTAATTGATCATGGTTGCTTCAGAGATCGACTCTCTTGACAAGGGGTTAGCAAAATAAAAAATAAAAAATAAGCCCAGTTTTCAGAGCTTAGTCCACATGTTTGGTTAAGCCATGATACTGATGCTTAAGAAAACTCAAAGCAAATGTAGCAGGCATTTTTGCAAACATGCATTCTGTGCACCACAGAAGCAGGGAGTCAAGCTCTGCAGACCTGCACCACTTCTAGGTTTGGCCTTTCACTTCCTTTCATCTTCCTGCACTGCTTCCACCACCATCTATCTCCTTCTTCCATTTCTACATCAGACTTACTTATCCCTATAGCTGGTTCTGCTCTTTCTCTCTCTGACCACACTGCATTGCACTGCCTGTCTGCTGCCCATGTCACAAGGCCAGCGAAAAGGTTAAACACAGGGTGGTAGCTAGAACACAGTGCAATCTGGGACAGCAATATGAGCAGTGGATATACTGGAGGTTGGCATATGGATGCTCCTGGAGGCAGCAGGGCTTGCGCAAAGAATCATCCATTCAAGGGCAGGCTGGCTCTGCAATGAAGGACATCACAGGGCGGATTCTTACATGACCATGCTGAGACATGATTTAGTGGGTAAACCGTGAGTGCTGGAATCAAAGCCAAGCTGTCATCGGAGTGTTCCAGACTGCAACTCACATCAAATCACTTATGGAGGATTTGTTGTGGGGATGTGAACCGCAAGCTTGGCACAAGGTGGATCATTTGAGGAGACTCAGGGCTGAGTCACACAACCAACAACCAGGCCTGGCAGCACAGCAAGGTCGACACACATCATGACAGGCTGGCTGCACGTCTCCTGTGGTTAGCTGATTGCTCTCTTGCATGACCAAATGAAGTTACATTTCATGAAGTAAGCAGCATTTGCTATATTGACGGCACGATCTATAAATCTGGCCCCCACAATGGAGCAACCCGATTGCAGTTTGTCCACAGCATCAGTTATAATTCACATTGACTTTCTACATAGGAAGAGGGAACTTTGGATTGTGTGAATAACAGCCCAATCCTGTCTAGAATTCAATGCACAACTAGAATGCACAACTAAGGCGGTTGCAGCATCCTAGGCAGGATTGGGCCCACACCGGCGGAGCTGGAGTGCACCTTGGGAGAAAGGGATGTTTGTCCCTTTCCCCCGGGCAGAGCCCCAGCAGGCCCAATGAGCCCCCTCGGAGGTGCACCACCAGCAAAATGGCCGGTGCAAATCCAAGGTGCCAATGTAAGGCTGGCCAGGTCCGGGATGGGGAATACGATTCGGCAGAGAGCACCACCGATGATCCCTTCCCCGGCCCTGGCCTGGCTGGCCAATCACCCCCTCCCTTTCCACCCTGGTCCGCCCTCCCTATGCCCCTGCTGCAACCGGCGCAAGACCTACCCTGTGTCCGCCGGCGGTGGCTGTGGCCCTGGGCAGAGTGAGCAGCGCCGGCCTCTCTGCCGGTGCCGCTTACTCGCCAGGTGTTGAAAACGTACCTTACAGCATGTTTACGACACCCAGCATTGGCGGAGCAGTCACTCTGCCGGCATTTGTACACAGGATTGCGCCATAAGTTCACATTTGATACTCATCACTTACACTTAGGTTGCAATCCTAAACCC
Organism: Plestiodon gilberti rubricaudatus; assembly: GCA_026170595.1. Taxonomy (NCBI): domain Eukaryota; kingdom Metazoa; phylum Chordata; class Lepidosauria; order Squamata; family Scincidae; genus Plestiodon; species Plestiodon gilberti. The sequence goes on from JANXHW010000002.1 coordinate 49,912,640, forward strand.
ACTTACGTGCGAGTTACTGAACACAATGGGACTCACTTTTGAGTAGGTATGCATAGGAAAGATTGCACCATTAATCTACATCCCACCTTACCAAAATAATTGTGTGAATCAGCTCCAAACTTGCTCAGACACCGTTTGCCTTAACACTGACGAGCTGTGTGATTCTAGATTGCACACCAAAAGTGTGGGCAAGGCAAAATGTGTGTAAAGAGGATGCTGGAGAACAAACGGTCACTTCAATCTCTGTTTCAAAACAACATGGGTGAAATTATGTGCCAAGAAGGAAAAGATGGATCACAAAATATTTCATCTCTATTGTGTGAACAAACATGGAAAAAATAGTGTAAGAAATAATTCATCCATATCATTTAAAAACAAACAATAATAAGTTGTATTTCTTTGAAACATTTGATGGAAATACTGCATAAAAAAAAGTAAAGGTGACCCCTGACAATTAAGTCCAGTCGTGTCCAACTCTAGGGTGTGGTGCTCATCCCCATTTCAAAGCCGAAGAGCCAGCGTTGTCCAAAGACACCTCCGTGGTCATGTGGCCGGCATGACTCTCTTTGCCACAGTGCGTAGCATGCAGCTGGAACACGGAGCGCTGTTTACCTTCCCGCAAGTGGTACCTATTTATCTACTCACATTAACATGCTTTGGAACTGCTAGGTTAGCAGGAGCTGGCCAAGCAACAAGAGCTCACCCCGTCGCGCATTCGAACTGCCGACCTTTCGATTGACAGCTCATAGTTCAGCGGTTTAACCCACTGCACCACCCGCTGGCCACTTACCCGCTGGCATACTGTACTCTAAATACCTACAACTTGAAGTTTTCCTTCCTGCATTTAGAAAGCCTTGTGTTTGCTCTTCATTTCCTTGCTCTAACCACACAGAAGCCTACATGAGACCTACATGAGTCTATCACTTAATCCACATAAATTGTTCTCTAGCTCTCGGTTCAGCTTGAGCATAGATCACTAAAAATCCATCAAAGCCTTGTTCTGCCAGTCTGTCAATTGTCTGCCTTGTCAGAGACTGAACTTACAGTCACACAGCCAAACAAGCACCAAGGAGGAATAAGATTTATTTGGGCATCATATGTGCTCAATGTCATCAGAAAGTCTGGACCTGTGACTTCCACCATGATCTTCCAAGGCGGAGATTGGGTTTATTTGGCAATAATGATGAGCAATGTCTCAGGGACAAATTAGAAAATAAATGGATTGATGCTCATAAAAACAGAATTAGTGGAAGGGAGAAAGCATGGAGAAAATATTTCACAGTAAAGAATAATGATTTTAAAAAAACCGCAAGAGATAAACAAAATAGGCATATGCTAGTTTAATCTTTTGGATTTCTAAGAGGAATTCACAAGAGGGGCCAAAGCATGAAAGAACAAACTGTACATCTTGTGTGCTTGAATTCTATGCTTATGTCATTTTGGATGTACCGGAATTGTGATTGGTTCATAGCCAAAGCAGTGTAATTCAAGGCCTCTAGAACAAAACGGAGGACACAACCAAGTACAAAGAGAGTATCTGTATACTGCACCACTATTAAGCATGTATAGTTGCCTTTGCTTGCTCTATTAATGGTCTGAAATCTTAATCTAGCATACTTAAATAGATCTAGACTAACAAGCCCAATCCTATCCCCCACCATTGGTGACAATGCAGCTGTGCCAGAGGGGCACATGCTGCACCCAGTGGTTGGGGGGGGGATCAGGAGGTCTGGGAAGTAAGGAAAAAAAATTCCCTTACCTCTCTGTAGGCCTCCTGGTGGCTTATGGGTCTCCTCACCAGCTATATAGCTGGCTTAAGTCTGAGGAGCGAAAAGGGGAGGGATGGGTTCAAAAAGAGGGGATAGTATCCTGGCGCACACTGGTGCTGCCAGGATCCACCCCTCCCTTCCTTGATATGCCCCCTGCCCTCCCCTTCCCTGCTCCTGCCACCAACCTACCAAGAGTGGTGGAGCCTTTGGGAGCCACTGCTGTGCACGCTGCGCCTCTGCCCATTTGTGGAAGTGGCCCGGAAGCGCATGAAGGCAGCCCGGCTTCCATGCTGCCGCAAAGGGCCTTGCACTGCCAGAACACGTTCCCTCAGCACAAGGTCCAGACAGGATTGGGCTGTAAGTAATCTAGCACCTCCTTTTTAGGAAGACTAGTCAATATTCAAAATACAATATGCTAATCACACAGAACTCTTCCTTAGTCTGAATATTTCAAATAAAACAGGTCAAAGAACATTGGCTCAGAGTCTGGAGTGGGCCAGAGACATAAGAGGACAGAGCTGTAGTGGATCTTTGTAGGACTGATAGAATTGGGAGAGCTATAAATGGGATGCTTGGGGTGTCGTTTTTGGAAAAGTGTGTGATTTGGTGAGTTTGTAGGAGAGTAGTATTGGAATGTGATATACGTGTAAATGACATGATGGGAGTGGGTTAGGGCTGGTAGGCTGACCCTCAATAGTGGCTGCCTCTGTGTGCCTGTTTAGCTTGCCAATGCCTGACCCTACAGGTTGTTTCTATACAGTGATTATGTGAGATGAACATACACCCCACGAAGCAACAATTCCCAGGGTTCCTTGCAAGTTAACAATGACAAATAAGCCACTTTCAAAACAGAACAAGCTTGGTCTTTAGTTCAGATGTCGCCTGGATAATATTCTACTATAAATTCCATTGTATCTGGTTGATAAATTCTTATTGGTTTCATTTTAGATCTGCTGTTCCAGCAGGATTTACTGTATGATTCAGTGCTGGCAAATGGTGCCATAGAAAAGCCCAGCGTCTTTTGCTATTGCTGCAGGAAAACCACAATTGCTAAGCAATCCACACAATTACTAAAGATACAGGAGCCATCCTTGGGTCAGAAGTGTTATAGTTTGGAATCTAATGAAAGTACTGTAGTCTGAAATGCAAAAACCCACTCTGTCCATTGTACATTTGATCCCTCTCTATAATGGTTTGCACACTGATTGTGTCATGACTCCTCATTAATAAATGCATTTAGTCTGACTGCATTCAGATGCAGGATTCCTGTAAAATGTTTCCTCCATATGAAATGGAAGCGAAGCTCTAAATTATTAACATGCCATCTATGAATACAACAGTATTACAGTGAATAATTCAGAAGAATAATAGTAGCTTGATACAAGACCACAAAATTAATATTCACGTTTTACATCTGTTCTTTCTAATCAGGTTTCCACAAACAACCTGATTAAATCACTAATTTGATGTTTTCAGATCACGAATCAGCAAGATTAGTCCTCCTAAATTAAAATGGTGACTGTTGTTTCGGTGAATCAAAATTGTATACAGGTGTGCTGGTACCAGTCGCTGTTATTAAGAATATGATCAGCACCTGTGTAGTGGGGAGAGGGTGCTCAGGAGCACTGGGACTTCGCCTAGAGCAGGATTGGTGACTTCATCACCAGGAGCATTCAGGTGCTGCCTTTGGAACTTTTTTCAAAGGATCAAGAAAAAGCATCCGGCTCAGCAAAAGAAAAACTTAAGAAATTTGCCTACGAGCATATGTTAATGTCTAGGCTGCTGGCTTTCCCAAGGGCTGTGTGAGAGCCACGCGCCAGTAATTACCCACGCCAGTAATTTTGCTGGTGTAAGCCCAAGGAGAGGAAGGGGGTGGGACAGGTTGAAAAAACAGGAATAGGACTTGGCATGTGCTTTTGCCTCCGAGATCTACCCTGTACAGCCCACTCCATTCCACCCCCAATTTATAGTAGCTCCCATGAGTATTTGAGCAAGTAGAAAAGGCATCAGAATGCCCCTACCAGTAGACAGAGTGAAGCTCTGGCAAAGTTGGGGTGCCATTCGGTGGCAAATAGTCTGGTGGGTGTGCTTTTTCATAAACCACACTGGTGGATGCCTTTGGATTTTCCATCTCAAGCGCCCGAGCATCTCTGGCTCTTTCTGGGAGCCTTCAGATTCTTGAATGAGGAGGAGGAGAAGAAAGTTCAAGTGCATACAAATTGTTCAAAACTCTTAAGTTACTTTCCAACTGTAACTTTCTGAGGCATCAGAGAATTGTGAAATTCAAGTATCTTTGCTCCTTGTGAACATGCTACATTTTGGCAGCAACCAAAAGCTCCCTTGGCAGGACCAACAACCAAATGTTCATCTCAGTCTTGTAACAGATGGAATAAATTACACATAGCATTGTCTGCCTGCCCTGGGTACAGTGTCTAACTACAACCGGACAGCAGAACGTATTGACAACAACCATGGAGCAGAAGATATGTGCAAGGACAACATTTCAATTCATGGTAGACTTTTCATTTTGAAATGTATGATTTTAGACCTAGAGAGTAAATGCTTCAGCAGCAGTTCTGTCCAGTGTCCAGAGTAAATGCTTCAGCAGTGTCCAGTGGAGCTGCCCTCATTGAAATTAAAGCCAGACTCCATCAGCTCAATCCAAATATATAGAGCTGATGGAGTCTGGCTTTAATTTCAGTGATTTACTCTGGACACTGGACAGAACTGCTGCTGAAGCATTTACTCTCTAGGTCTAAAATCAATATATATATATATATAAATTGGGTTTGTAGTAAAAGAATGCCCCAGAATAATCTATATTTTTTAATTGCATACTTTAAAAAATTATTATTATTTAGATGAAACTACAAAGATATGTAAGGCACCAGTATGTATTAGATTGTATTTAGTTTTATAGACAATGGAGTACATTGTAAGTCTACAACCATACTTTTTTTTTACAAAAGAGGCTATTGGTGGGTAACCTGAGGCCTACAGAAGAGATAAAAATTGCTGCTAGATGGGAAAAACTTGAGAATGGGGTGGATCCACAGGTCGGGCCCTACAGGGGCACAGGGAACCCATGCCCACACAAGGGCCCACAATCATGCCTGGCCTGGCCAACCTCTGAGGCAGCCCGGGTCTGCTGCTGCTGCTGCTGCTGCTGTCCCTCCCCACCCCGGTAAGCCAGGGCCCATGTGGACACTTACTGTTACTGGGCAATTGTGGGGAAGAAGCAACAGCAGTGGACCACCTTCTTCTGTCAGTGCCATTTTACTGTCCCCAGATGCCTTTGGCCCGACAGAGCATCAGGTGGCACATCTTGGAATGGTTAACTTAACCAAGAAAAGAAAGAGGAGCTGCAGCTGCTCCGCACTGTCTCCTGGGAAGTCCATGCCTGCTTTTACTGGACGCAGAGGGGAGAACTGGCAGCTGCAAAGCAATCTCTTCTTCTCCTGATGCTATTTTTCAAATCTGAGATGTCCTAACCCCCCCCTCCATATTATCTCATTTTCCTGTGTCCAAAGCGGAATATAAAAACCAATAAAACTTACAAAAACAAAGAAACACTGGAAAAACAAAGAATAGTCAGCACTATAATACTAGATAAGTTTCCTTCACCAGAGAGGTCCTCAGGATGCAGCAAAAGAATAGTACCACGGGAGAAGAGTGTAGGATCTCCCACACAGGGAATTCCAGAACCTGGCCACTGCCACGGAGAAGACCCTCCCCTGCACATCAAATAGCAGTGAAACATGCAGGCAGGTCTTTCCAGGTGATCCTAGAGAGCCGGCACGCTTATGGGGGGGGGGAGGCAGTTCTTCAGGTATTTTGGGGGCGGGCCCTAGTCATTTAGGACTTTAAAGGAATAATGAGTACCTTGAGCTGAGACTGGAGACACATTGACAGTGAGGAATATAGTGTCCCCATGTAATGCAGAGGGGGAAAATTAGCCTTAGTGCGGAGAAGATAGTATGATGAGCAGAGGCAAGAGAAGGAGATTATGCATTGAACGTTAAGCATTACAGTCATGCACTCCCGCACAGAACTTCTTAAGAACTTTTTAAAAAAGAAGAAATATCAGGAAAGGAAAAAGTCGATCTTGCTGTGCAAGGCTGTCTGTCACGTGCTTTCTTTTTCCTCTCCTCCTCTTGGAGAGAGAGGACAAAAAGCCAAGCCCCAAGCTGTGACAAACCTGGCTGAGTTGCTTGGAAAGCAGCCATCACTGCTGAGCTAAGAGGCACGTGGCAAAGGACTGAACAGCTTGGGCTTTTCCTCAAGAGGGAGAGGTGTACCACTGAGGAAGGAAATGAGGCACTGGGGGAAGAATTGAAGAAGAACCCTCCTAGATGGGACTGATAGTCCATCTAATTCAGTCTCCTGTCTCCAACAGTGGCCTGCCAGATGTCTCTGGGAATCCAACAAGCAGGGCATGAAGCCAACAATTGTTTACCCTAAAAAAAACACCACTGGTGTTCAGAGCCATAAAATGGAGCCTCTGACCATAAAGGTTCCATTTAATTTCATGGTTAATAGTCACTGACAGCCCTATCCTCAATGAATTTGTCTAAAAACCATCTAACAATGGTTTAGAATCTAAACCATAGGCTGTTACTACATCTTGTGGCAGAAAATGACCAAGACATTTTTCTTCCATGACTCACAACACTGTATGTATAGGATGGGATTCTGGGGACAGGGTGAGAGGGAAGGCATGGCCTGTTAGACGTTTGCACCAGACCCATCGAAATGACACTCAAGCACTGCATGCCTATATTTTGCTTCATCTCATAGCTGTGTGATTAGATCAGAATAATCATTAGGCTTGAGGCCAGGATAGAAACAACATCATTTCTATTCAGGCTCATCTCCTAACCCCGCCGTGACCTCTAGCAAGCAGCTTCCCTTTTCACTTCAGTTTCCTCATCTCATCTGTCAACTGCAAACCCTTATCTAATTCACTGGGTCAATGTAAGGGTCAAACGTGACCTGGGTTTGGTCTTTTTGCAATATTGCTCCCCCCCCCCCAAATGAGGCAAAACCATGGAGGGGGGGAGGGGGCATCTGGGGTTTTATCTCCACAGCAATTCTGATCCTGATCACATGCTCTTTCCCATACTACTTTAAATAGAAAAACAAGCCTCCATTGTTCACCACAGTCTGATTACTTGCTTTAATCTTTAAGAATCAGGCGAGCTACAGACACAGACTACGACCAATGGAGATGGGTGATGTTCCTTAAAATATGCAGCCATTTTACACACAGTGATGCCCTGCATGGATATTGCGACTATGTAAGAAAACCATGCGTGCACACAGCGAAATAGCCAAGCGTGCTCATTACACATGATGACAGACCTGTCTTAACAGTACAGAGGTGGCAGAACATTGTATGTGAGGATTCTTTATCATGCCTTCTTTGGCAAACAGGCAATGATAAAAGCCAGAAATAGGCCAGTAAATAGGCTTACCAGATCTCCAACCGGGACAGAGTGCTAGATCTTTAGGAGAAGGAATGTGGGCAGGTGTAGCTTGTTAAACCTTAGAGCACAATCCTAGGCATGTCTACTCAGAAGCAAGCCCCATTGTGTTCAGTGGGGCTTGCTTCTGAGTAGACATGCCTAGGATTGTGCTCTGGGACTTAACAAGCTACACCTGCCCACATTCCTTCTCCTAAAGGTAGGCTTACCATATCGCCGACCGGGACGCTCCGTTTTGCCCTTAAGGGAGGGGGCGGGGGGAGGGGAACGAGAGCGCGCCCGGGCGCGCTCTCGTTCCCCTCCCCCCGCCCCCTCCCTTAAGGGCAAAACGGAGTGTCCCGGTCGGCGATATGGTAAGCCTATAGTGCGTGCCCACGGGCGCTCTCTCGTTCCCCTCCCCCCACCCCCTCCCTTAAGGGCAAAACAGAGCGTCCCGGTCGGCGATATGGTAAGCCTACCTAAAGGTCTAGCACTCTGTCCCGGTTGGAGATCTGGTAAGCCTACCAGTAAACATATTATGGATTTCTATAAACGAGCACCTAAGAAGAGTAATACAGAACCAGGGTGGTCTATGAGAATTAAGTACCACAGCCATGGATATCTTGTCACAAAACTCATTTCATCTTCTCTCACAGAATGATTTGGCCTGTTGACAGTGGGAAATTTAATTCTATGGCAATTATTTCAATTTGCTTAGTATTGATTTGTTTAAAACATTTTTAGTATCTTGATGGAAATTGGTTCTAAACTTAGCTAACAAATACACTCATGTCACAATGTGAAAAATTAAAGTCTGAAAACTATTTGACTGCGTTCATCTTATTCTGTGCTGCTGTTTCACTTGCCACAGGATGTGGTGATGGCACCTGGCCTAGATGCCTTTAAAAGGGGATTTGACAGATTTATGGAGAGAAAGTCTATCACAGGTTACAAGCCATGATGGGTTACCAGCTCTTTACCGGGACAGAGTGCTAGGCCTTTAAGAGAAGGAATGTGGGCAGGTGTAGCTTGCTAATCCCTTAGAGCACAATCCTAGGCATGTCTACTTAGAAGCAAGCTGCATTGTGCTCAATGGGGCTTGCTTCTGAGTAGACATGGCTAGGATTGTGCTCTAATTTTTTATTTTATTTATTTTTCACATTTTATACCATTTTTATATCACCCTTCCTCCAAGGAGCTCAGGGTGGTGTACATGGTTCCTCCCCTCCTTTTGTCCTCACAACAACCCTGGGAGGTAGGTGAGGCTGAGAAACAGTGACTGGCCCAAGGTCACCCAGGAAGCTTTGTGGCTAAGCGGGGACTTGAACCTAGATCTTCCAGGTCTCAGTCCAACTCCCAAACCACTACACCATCCTGGCTCTCTAAGGGTTTAAACAAGCTACACCTGCCCACATTCCTTCTCCTAAAGGTCTAGCAATCTGTCCCAGTATGGATCTGGTAAGCCTAATTATATTGTGCTATATTGAAGGCTGTGAGGGATGCCTTGTTTTCCCCATTTTCTGCCTCTTTTTTTGCTTGTTTTTGGGCACTCTGAAGCTATTGTGATGGATCCAGAGACGTTGTTACAGTGGGGGTGGTGGGCCCCAAGTGGCAGGTTGCGAGGGGCACACCTTCCGCCGTATCCATTCCCCCACCACCACTGGTTCCTTTTCACAGCTGTTGTTGGCTGCAAGTTTGGCCCTCCCATTCTCCCTGGTGCCGTTTGGCTCCAAAAAGGAGCCAAAAAGCTCCGGGGGGGGGGTGTTTCGGCGCTATGGCGGTGCACAACAATGACATGTCCCCAGGGGCAGGGTGTGTGGCGTCCATGGGGGGGGTGTCGCCGCAGCGGCCCCCTCCCACAGGGTGTGTGTGTGTAGGGCCGCTTATGGATGGATCAGTGCTTAACAGCTTCCTCCTGCATCAGCCTTTTGTCCTTTGTTTGAAACGCCACTATCAGCCAGCTAGGTGCTGGATGTGGATTTTGGTCCTTCTTGTCTAGAGTAACTAGTCTGCCTAGAGATAGGCATGCCCTGCCCATTGGGCAGCAAACCTTGCCCATTCAATGTTATAGTGCTGGGTGTTCTGTTGTGAGTTATGTCTGTGGCTTAAAAGCATGACAAATGTAGGGTGAATGTAACATGCAGCAAGGATTTGGAAAGCAACCCCCTTCCCCACATAAACAGTAAGACCTGCCCTCTACCAATCATGTGCAAATCATCAGCTGGTTCACAACATGCATGAACAATAGTCACAGATGAAAATGTAAACTGGCCTCACTGAAAAGCACTGTGTTTGAGGTGATAAAGGTTCTGTCTACTGGGTTTCATCTGTGATGATGACCTTTTCACACATGCAAGCCAGAGGTGGTCTTATCACTAGGCTTACCAGATCTCCAACCGGGACAGAGTGCTAGGCCTTTAGGAGAAGGAATGTGGGCAGGTGTAGCTTGTTAAGTCCTAAAGCACAATCCTAGGCATGTCTACTTAGAAGCAAGCCCCACTGAACACAATGGGGCTTGCTTCTGAGTAGACATGCCTAGGATTGTGCTCTAGGACTTAACAAGCTACACCTGCCCACATTCCTTCTCCTAAAGGTCTAGCACTCTGTCCTGGTTGAAGATCTGGTAAGCCTACTTATCATTAGGATAGTTTGAAGCATCTGCTTTACTTTAAGCAGCACATTTTGAGTGCTATCTATTAATGGGCAGCAACTTGTCAGACTCAGTTACATTGCTTATTATTTTACTAGTGTTGGAGGCACCATTTGGATGTTCTGCATCTGCTTACAAAGTATCTTGGATAGCCCTGAAATCACCACTTGATGCTGCAGTCATCAAGTGAGGAACGTGTATTGTATGTATGAAACTGGCCCTAGGCAGTATGATTCTTCTCAAATGAGGTCTGTCTGATCATATTTTCAGCCTCAGGAAAGGGCACATGAGGCTTTAACACACAACGGGAGAAGCAACCTTAAATTTGATGGATGTCAGCTTGAGCATTCTGACCTAAGCTTTCTAGCCTCAGCATAATCCTACTACAATAGGAACTAGGTTTTGTACAGTGTTCTCAGTGGATTCAATAAAAATGACATTGAATGCTGGTTTCAGATGTACAACTGCCACTGGAAGAATAATTACATTGCAGCTACAAGTAAGTAAAACCAAAACAAGACAAAAGGCTTAAAAGCAACTTACCGTAGCTACAGTCAACATGATACAACTAACTATAGATTCATTTCTTCCTAGTGAGAGGTTTCTTCCCTTCCTATAGGCCCTATAGGGATAAAAACTGAACTAATAAAGATAGTTCAGATATACCAATAAAACTGTATATGGCCAAGAAAGCTCCACAGCTTGGACATAATGTGCCCATAGGATTGGGCCATGAGTCTTTGTCCTCTGCAGCCTGAACCAGGGCTACAGGCAAGGTGTGAGCCCCTCTCTTCCTGCTACAGCATAACCCCACCATGTTCTTCAGCTCGTTCCCTCAGGCAACCCTCCTTATTTCCATACATTCTGTGCCCCCTTTGTCCCTCATCCCTTTCTTCTTGCAAAGGTTTTCCTTCTCTCTTTCCTTCTACCTAGAAATCACTGACATTTAGAGCCTAGTTGTGTGAGTGATTGTTGTGCACATTGCATTACATTCGCTTTTTGAGTCCCCTTCCCAGTTATTTTTTACTTACCTCCTCGTAAGCTGCCTCGCCCCCAATGGGTCTCCTCAGACTTACACCAGCTAAAGAGTGAGGAAAGTCAGCAGGCATGTTGTTGGGAAAGGAAGGATAGGGTTTTGGCATGCGTGACTGCAGCCGAGATCCACCCAATCCTCCCCTTGAACCATCCCCTCCCTGCCCTGTTTGTTCTCCACCCTGATCCTCCCCAAACTACCCACAAACTGCCCCCACTGCCATCTTACCTGCTCTGGTGCAGGTTGGGTCAGCTGCTGGCACCCTTATTTCCTCTAAAGGGCCCGTGCCAATGTGCAGACCCCTTCTTCTTCTTCTTCTCCTGAGTTGTGACCCCATCCCTGGACACTCACTGATGATGTCACACATCATCATCAAGCTTCCGGGTTGCTGAGCTCTGTGCCGCACTGGCTGTTGCACACGCATGAGGCCTCCAGCTGTTTGTGCAGGTGGTCCTGCAGGGCACAACAGCAATACACCTTTTGCAGTGCCACACCAAGACTTCGACAGCAGAGCATGAGATCCGCTGCCATAAGTCACCAGTAGGACTGGGGCACAAATCACTTTGAAGCAAGAGAACCATTTCTACAAATATATTGAACTTGAAAAATACAGAAAATATCCAGATTTGTATAACTGACAGCGCAATCCGACTTAACTTTTGTGCCGGTTTAACCAGCGGCGTAGCGAGAACGGGAGGCCCCAGAACGGAGAAGGGATTCAAATCCCCTTTGAATTCCTCTTTTGGAGGGGATTTGAATCCCTTTTCCATTCTGGGGCCTCCCGTTCTCGCTGCGCCGCTGGTTAAACCGGCACAAAAGTTAAGTCGGATTGTGCTGTGAATGTTTTTGAACTATTCAGGCAATTCAGTTTAAGTGCATGAATAAGAGTACAGTTTCTAAGGATGTGAACTAAATAACACATTCATTCCATAATCAAAATGTTAAATATTATTTTAGGCCATAAGTAAATATACCAAGCAGAGGAAACAGGTACTCCTACACAGAGATTTGCAATACAGCCCACACATTCTGATTCTTTTTAGCACTGTGTGGATTTCAGAGTTCCAGTTTTTCTTTTTTTTAAAAACTGGACAAACTCTGCTGTTAAGGTAACTAATGATTCAATCATTAGAGAAGGTCTCTGCCACCCTCAAGAGATTGGCTAACGAAAACATATTCCATAGAAACAGGGTGAAAAGATTAGTTTCTTTAGCCATTAAATACAACTCAGCATGAAGTGAAATGCCCTTACTACAGCACAATCCCATCCTCAATCTACATTGGCAGGCTGGGGTTAGAGTTGCTAGCAGTGCCTTAATGTAAAGCAGCTTGGGCAGTCTGTTCAAGTGTAGCACCACAGTTGCACCAGCATAGCGGGGAACGGCATCATCATCATGAAGCGGCTGGCACAAGTTAGGCGCTGGAGTTAGGGATGGCGTTAGGGATTTGGTGGGATAAGAGTCTGATAATTACTCACAGGTTGGTCCCTCCCCTGACAAAGGTGAAATGTTGCAACTGTAAAAAACCATGGAGTAAAAAACCATGGAGTAAATAAGTCAAAACACTCTCCTTGGAGTCAATGGCTAGTCCCAGACAAATGTTCTCCCCCACCGCCTCCTTTTCTGCCCCTATGAAACTAAAGGTTAGCAGCAATGTGGGTCAAGCTGGGCATAGGCCTGACAGTCCATGTCTTGCTTTGGGAAGCACCCCACTCTGGGGACCCCAAATGATTCAACCCAACTTCTCCTTCTAGGAGCAAGTTTGTTCCCTTTTAAATGCCCGCTTCGACTGAAAAACACCTCAAATAGTTAATGCCGTGTGTAAAAACGAAAGCCGAACTCAGATGGACAATTAAACAAATTTATTGCTTTACAGCAACCCTTATCTCCCTAACACCATAAATTATCCCACAGCAGAAACCCTTCTGCTTAACAGAAACAGTCTATCTCCCAAAAGTCTCCCTCCAAACCAGGCTCTTTCAGCTGGTGGTCCAGGCAGGCAGCAGGCTCCGGCTTCTTCCTTTCCCGTCGGCTCAGCGTTCTCTAGTCCAAGGTCACCAGTCCTTTGGCTTCGCAGAGTGTGTCCAACTGTCCTCCTGGTCGTAGTTCCTTTCTTTGGTCGGCTTGGCAGCAGCATCCCATCGTCCCTCAGAAATCGGGCAGCGTATCCCCGTGGCGAGCTGGCAAGGCTCCTTCCTGCTCCTACTGCTGCTGCTTTTGTACTCTTAAGTTCCAATTAGTGCAAATTGGGTGCAGCTGCGTGCCACACCCATTGCACTCAAAGTCCCAGTTTCTTCCTACTTAGTAGCAACACCTGTGGGCCACGCCCAATTGCTTTCAGGTGTGCTTCCACCCACACAGTCCTGGGTGTTGACCCCTTGCTGCCCAGTCCTGTCAAAGTCCTGTCAAAGTCCAAGTCTTCATCTGTTAACTCCTTGCTGCCCGGATCTATCAACAAGGGTCCACTGCTGACACCACACTTGGCTCCTGCCAGTCTGCTGGATCTTCTTCCACTACAGTCCACACCCACCCAAGGATCCATGCCTGCTCACTCAGGACCCATCTAACTCCTTTAGAGTGTCAATAGTGATGCGCACTGCCACACAGAGTTACCCTGTAACACTTTTGCCACTGGACACTCCCCATCTGCACATCCTGCACTATCCTGGGGCTAGGAGCTGCTCCCATTGGCCAACGGGGAGCTAAAAAGAAGGAGGAGCTGCCACACAAGTCAAGATTCATGTAGCAGCTCCGCCTTCTCTCACCATCCTCACTAGCCAATGGCATTCTCCCAGGTCACTGCATCATTGACCAAAAAGACCACAGCAGCAAAAGTGGCTCCTCTTCCCTTTCCAACCTCAAAAAGCAGGAAGGGGAGGAATTGCTGCTTCCACTCACTCACCTGGTAAGCCAGGTCAGGGCCCAAGGCCCAGTGCAAGCCTCCTGGATCCCCTGACTGAACTCTAACTGGATCAGAAATGGTGCATATATAGACATGGTGGTTAACACAGAATGGAACTGGATGCACATTCAGATTGAAATAGCAATGTGTCGCATGTGCCTTGCATGAGCTGCCCTACAGCACTGCACTTTCAGATGGGAATGCACCCCCATCTACTCTGTGGGGCAACTGCATGTGCTGACCACATGTGTGTAACTTGTTACAGGACTCAAAGTGCACTTAGTTGCGTGCAACTGCCTGTGAATCTCCATCAACAAATTAGCTAGGTTAATGTTCCCATGACAACATTCCCCGTTCATTACCTGGAGTCGTTAAGACTCCAGGAAATAAATAATAACTAATTCAAAAGCCACTTAAATCTGTAGCTGAATGCATCAGAGTAAGAACTAAAGGAAATATGACAGATGAACAAATACTGTATAAATGCAGTACACAAAAGGCAAGTGACTATCCAAGCACAAATGGGACTGTTGTTAAAATCATAATCATGTTATATTGCAAAAGGAAAAAAAATGTGATAATGGCTTCATTTCTTAACAGATAAGAACATAAGAAGAGCCTTGCTGGATCAGGCCAAAGGTCCATCTAGTCCAGCTTCCTATATCACACAGTGGCCCCACCAGATGCCTCCGAGAGCACACAGCCAATAAGATAACCTGTTTCCTGTTGTCACTCCCTTGCACCTGGCACAGATAAAACCTACTTCTAAAGCCAGGAGGTTGCTTATGGCTTGTAACCTGTGATGGTCTTTTCCTCCATGAATCTATCTAACCCCCTTTTAAAGGCATCTAGGCCAGGTGCCATCACCACATCCTGTGGCAAGGAGTTCCACAGATGAATTACACACTGGGTAAAGAAATATTTTCTTTTGTCCGTTCTAGCTCTCCCTCCACTCAATTTTAGTGCATGTCCCCTGGTTCTGGTGTTGTGTGAGAGGGAGAAGAATTTCCCTCTGTCCACTCTCTCCATCCCATGCATAATTTTATAAGTCTCTATCATGTCCCCTATCAGACGCCTTTTTTCTAGACTAAAAAGCTCCAAACGCTGTAGCCTTTCCTCATAAGGGAGGTGCTCCAGCCCACGAATCATTCTGGAGTTACAAACAGTAACTCCCTCATTATTCCTGTTCAATAATTTCAATAGTGCACTAGTTTCAAATGAGATCTTACAGTGTTTAAAAGCACAAGAAATCGTACTAAAATTTATTTCAAATTTCCATTTTGAGCATACATTGTTCTATGACGTAGTTTTAATGCATAGAACACAGATGAAGAGAGTCAATCATAGTAATTCACTCAATAAATTGATAGAATTTATTGAAATCCAAAAGGTAATTACTGCATTATTTGCAGATAGTATAATTAGGGCATGATCTAGTTCATTTTCTATGTGTGGAGGCCCACGTACCTGCCCACTACACAGCTCTCTCCGTGGAAAAGGAGAGGGGCATTTGGCACCAGGAGAACAGCACATAGGTGAGGAGTGAAGGTCAGCTTCACATTGCCCTCCCAATAAAATAAAATTGTACAGAGGAACTTACAAAATATCAATTGCACCCACCAAACAACAAAATTATAGGTTGGGCTGAAAGTAAACTGTTAATACTACTGTTAATAATAATACTACATTTGGTCGTACTGTATGTATTTAGTTAACTGCAGCCTAATTTAGCAAATAAGGACTTTAGATGCACCGTACATATTTGGTGAACAAGTGAATAGTGATCCAAGGATGGTCATACTTGGAGCTATATTCTCTGTAACTCTGTGCTTTAGTGCTGCTTTGACAAATTGTTCCTGCACTTATAAGTGGAATATAGGAAAGATTTATACTAGAGCTGGCCCCGATTAAAGACATTTTCATTTATTCTACATACAAGTTTTACAGGCAAATCCTATTGGGCCACCTGATAGCGGAATACGTGTTCTGCTGCTGGCGATTGTCTTATGGCAGTCGTAAAACACACTCCAGCAGCACGCAGAGTAGATTGCTGCAGCAGTGCCAGGGAGGAAGGCCTGCGCCTGTTGGAGGATCTACAAAGACCTGCCGAGGCAGGTAGGTTGTTGGGGGAGGTGGGATGGGGTGGGGAGGGCGTAATGGGGGTGGGGGAGGGCGTGTCTGCGCAGACCTGCGCCAGCAAATTTGCTAGCACAGTTCCAAGTAGAACCCTCTGCATTGTAGAGGCTTACCCCCACACCTCCGCAATTGCTCCTCCATGCAGGATGCAGCATTAGCCAGTTTGACGCCGCTGCATCAGTGGGGGGGGGGAGCATAGGATTGGGCTGTTAGTCAATTAATCAGTCATTTGCTAACCCATCCTAGCTGGGCAAAGAGGCACCCTTTAAAATGGTGGCTCTCTTATATTTGACAGGGAGATAGCAACTGCCCTCTTCACCCCAGCATAGCATCTCTCCCAGAGGCTCTTGCTGGTGTGTGTGTGTGTGTGTGTGTGTGTGTGTGTGTGTGTGTGTGAGACAGAGAGAGAGAGAGAGAGAGAGAGAGAGAGAGAGAGAGAGAGAGAGAGAGACCCATTGGGACAGGGAACCATCTTCTTGTTCCTTCTATTATATAAATCACAATGTGAATGTTTTTGTTGTTGAAAAGTGGCATATGCATATTTCTGATAAACAAATGGCATGGTGGAACTTCCATGTTGTTATTAAAATTTTGCATATGGTAACAAATTGTCTTGAAGCAAGCAGTGCCCTCTGTCTTCAGACAATGCACATGTGGGTCATCTTTGAAGAGGGATTCCTTCCTATGTATCAGCAAGAAAAAAGAATGTCCGTCTTAAGTTGATAATGCCATCTGCAGCTTTTATAAAGGCTTGTATTTAAAACTACATATACTTACTGTATATAAGTGCTGCCTGTTAATCTGGGAAGAACCTTTGCAATTGCAATCAATTGCCAACAGAAGTTCATATAGTCAGGGCCATGGTGTTCCCAGTAGCAATGTATGGTTGCAAGAGTTGGACCATAAGGAAGGCTGAGCGCCGAAGAATACATGCCTTCGAACTGTGGTGCTGGAGAAGACTCCTGAGAGTCCCTTGAACTGTTAGGAGATCAAATCAGTCAATCCTAAATGAAATCAACCCTGACTGTTCCCTGGAAGGACAGGTACTGAGGCTGAAGCTCAAATATTTTGGCCACCTAATGCGAAGAGAGGACTCTCTGGAGAAGACTCTGATGCTGGGAAAGATTGAAGGCAAAAGGAGAAGGGGAAGGCAAAGGATGAGATGGTTAGACAGCATCACCGATGCAACGAACATGAAAATGAGCGAACTCAGGAAGATAGTGGAGGGCAGGAAGGCCTGGCGGGATATGGTTCATGGGATCACGAAGGGTCGGACACAACTTAACGACTGAACAACAACAACAACCGGTAATTGCTGTAGTTGTAGTTAATGAATAGTTCTACTAATTCTGAATAAAGGGATATTTTGGCTGCAATCCTATCCACACTTACCTAGGAGTAAGCACCATTGACTATCATGGGACATACTTCTGAGTAGACATGCATAGGATTGGGCTTTAAATTCGAGTATTGTTTGCTTTGTTCTTATAGCCGCAGGAGCCATTATTACAATGACTGTTTGTTTGAGCCAGTAGCCCTACGGCAAATAGATACAGAAGCACTTCACAAAAGATCATCTTTCCGCAACCGTGAAGCAGCCACATGCTCAGAAAGGACCTCCTAATGACAGCACTTGTCACATTCTTCCTGGGAATCGTGCACTCCACCTGCACATTGGTTCTTAAATGTACTCATCATCACCTTGACTATTTACAGCAGGTCCATCTGTTAAAGCACCAATATTCTTCCCACTGGCAAGATGATATGCCAGTTCCAGTAACGGGAGGTTAACAGAGAAGCGTGGAAGCACTCTCACTTCCCCCAAGGATCCCTTCCTCGGTCCCAGGAATGCCATATGCCTCTTTATTTATTTTTAAAACAGAAACCTATTGACACTGGTTTCCATATCCATGTACAGAAAATACAACACAGTAGATGCCAAAACAGCAGATGGGCAAGGCAACAGGAACCTAAGAAGTGGATTAAGATGCCATGTGGCATCCAAACATGTTACAAAGGAAGGCAACAGGGAGGTACATCATATAAAGGTGTTGATAGACCTTCTCACAATGAAGCAAAGAATTAAAGCAAAGCTGCGATATAATGTGTGCCATGTTTCAGTTGTTATATGTAAATTATAAAGAACAAACTTCACAATGTTTGTGAAAGCATAGCTTTTTAGACTGCCATAAAAACCAAGTCAATTGCCACAAGTTTTATTTCTTTATGACGTGTACAAGTTGCCTTTCATCCATCACAAAACCTGCTGGAGTGTATGTGGAGTTCCCAGGCGGTTCACCCTTCTCCGCATGGATCAGGTGCAGACCTGCTTCACTTTAGTAGCGCCAGTCTGGTCAGAGTGTTTACACTTTAGTACAACAGTCTGGTCAGAGTATTGGAGAAGGGAGAGCCAGGTTCAAGTCCCCATGGAAGTTATTGGGGGACTTGGGACCTGTCAATCTCTCTCAACCTAACTTACCCCACTGGACTGATGTGAAGATAACTTGGGGTGGGGAGAAAACCTTGTAGGATGGTCCTTGGAGGAAGGGAGGGATGGAACTGTTAATAATAATGTCCCCAAATTTTGGTTTTAATTGGCATTTCTGCTAACGTGACCAGGCATAACAGAATGCCAAACTGGGTCTTTCCTGCACTGAATTACCACCTATGTTCTATGTTTTTGTTGTTCAGTCGTTAAGTCGTGTCCGACCCTTCGTGATCCCATGAACCATATCCCGCCAGGCCTTCCTGTCCTCCACTATCTTCCTGAGTTCGCTCATTTTCAAAAAGCACTGTGGAAGGCTAGAACGTTGAGCCCAGTCACCATGTGCAACTGATGGGGCATGTTGCATAAGTGTCATTTACTCTGCGAAGTATGGTACAAATGATTACAGCCTGGGTTACAATGTGCCATATTTGAAGCTATTTAAGCCACCAGAGCTCGGCTCATGCCAAACTTTGGTTTTCCTCACCAACCCTTGGACAAGAGGTCAAGGCAGCCAAATTGCCCAGGTCATCCCAAACCGGAACCCCTTTAGGGTGGACTTTGCAATTCAGGCCTGAAGGGCAGCCAACCAGCATCCCGGATCCAGGCAGCCTCTTGAAGTCAGTACTGGCTTCCCCTCTGGCCCTTGCCTACTTTAGGATGCACACCAGATCCCTACACCTACTCCCAGTCCTGCACTATACCTGCCAGAAGTCACCAAACTGGCTAATATAGCACCTCATGAAAGGTGACGGTTGGGGTAGGCAAGAAAATCTACCACCACGTGCCAATCAGGCAGATAGGTTGCAGAGGAGCAAAAAATTCCTACCCGTCCCCCGAGGGCAGCCCACTAATCTCAGATTATCTCTAGTGGTGGGTGGGATGGGTGCAACGTTGCCTGAGCTCCGAATGGTGAGCTCAGCACACAAACGGCAGAGAAAACGCTGAGGGAGTGATGGGATGCCCACTACTCACCCAATCAGTGAGGGCTCTGTGTTTTCTTACCTTGTGCTGGGGAGGCTGGGCAAGAAGGCCATCGCTTGAGCTGCTGTGTGGCTGCAGTCCATAGTCACCTTGTGCACTAAATCCTGCATTGAAAGAAAAGATCAAGAAAAGCTGCTTGGGGGGCAATGGCATGTGTCCAATTCTGGCCACTCATTCATACGCATTCCCACTATTTGGTGGGTTGTGTGCAGCGATTATGAGTGTTGGACCTCGACCAAGTAGATACAGGGTCAAATCCCTGCTCAACCCTTGACCTCACTGGCAGCGCAATCCTATCCAACTTACACCACCGGTGTAACCTGCGGCGCAGTGAGAACGGGAGGCCCCAGAACGGAAAGGGGATTCAAATCCCCTCCAAGGCGGGATTCAAAGGGGATTTAAATCTCCCCGCCTCTCCAAAGCCTCCTGCCCTGCCCTCCCCCACTGGTTACACCATGGTGTAAGTTGGATAGGATTGCGCTATGGGTGAGCTTTTGCCAGTTGCCACCTCTCAGCCTAACTTACTTTACAGGAGGGTGTGGAGCCATGTACTGTATGTTGCCTTGTTCTTCTTGAAGGAAGGGCAATAGTCATACCTCCAATGCCATCACACCGATTGTTTTAACACCGATTTGTTACAGCACTCTTTGTCCCAGCATAACTGACAACTATTCTAGCCAATGAGAGCAGTGCATTCTGGGACACACAGGTGCATTCTGGGACACACGGGGCCAATCAGCACCACTTTCCTGCCTCATAGACATTGTTGAACTTCTATAGCACTGTTTCACAGCTCTTAACTTTCTGGAATGGATCCATGAGAGAGGTATTGCTGAATGGAAATGTGACTTATCAATTATGAGCAAAAGAGCCCTTCTGCAATAGTACTATTTCCCATAGTAAAGTATAAAAAATATTGCTCAGATCGAAGGTTCAAGAGTCGGTTCTGTTGTGACCATTCTGCAGTAATCTTCCCACAGAAGTGTGTTCAAAGAAACCATATTTGGCGTGAGAAAAACAAGGACAGCTTCCTCTGGTTTCTCCCATGGTGTGTGTCCATCAGGAGTTCAGGCCTGGCGGCTAACCAGAATTACTGACATTCCAAGTCAGTGACTAACATACTAGATGAGTTGTCCTTTCAACAGGGAGCATTGTGCCTATTGAGTGATTCCCAAGTCGGCTTGTTTCAGTAGACACAATCAATTCCACATGCAATAAATACACAGTGGCTGATTTCTCATGTGTTTGCACACAGCCCTTATGTCTGCCCTCTCAAGGCTATGTTCTTGTTCTACGGAGGTCACATTTTCTAAACAAATCACAACATTTGGTAGGAAAATGCAATACTGCACTCAGAGTAGAGCACACAATTGCTATTGTGACTAATTGGCAAAACTCCATTTCAGGAGGGGAGCACAGAGTTCCTGATCTGTGTTTTCATTGTAACTCTAATCCAGGGCTTGGGGGGCCCTACAGGGGGGAGAGCTGGTGGGTGGACACGAGGTTCAAAACCCTCAGCCCGTGTTTCTCCTTTGCAAGTGTCCCAGGTCCCACTCCTGCTTCTAATAATTTTAACCAGGCATAAGCCCAGCTGGTGAAAAACAGCCTCAAAAGTTGAAGTATCCACCTCCAGCAGCCAATAGCGTAAGGACGGTGGAGCGCGTGGTTCAACTGGACCAGGCGCCCCACCAAACCGGGCGCAGTGGGAGCAGCGGCGCGTGGCTTATCAGAACCGGGCGCTTTGTCACGGCCGCGGCGCCCGCCCGCCCCGCAACACCCAGGCTCAGCTGCATAGTCTGCCTGCCGCCTCGCCTCACGCACTCGCAGGGAGCGAACATGCAGCGCAGTCCTGAGGGGGGCCGGCGACCAGCCCAGCTGCCTCGGCCCGCCTCGCTGGGAGGGAAGGAGGAGGGAGTAGTGACCAAGCGCCTGCCTCGCAAGGCGGCAGGAGGCTAGTTCCGAGGCGGCGGCAGCAGCGGTGGCGGCTCCCGCTGCTGTTGCTGGGCGAACATCATGGTGAGGACGACGATGGGAGGCCGGAGCAGGTAAGCTCTCCGGGGGGCTGGGGGGGTGCGGGCGGGCGGGGGGGTGCCCGGTGCAGGAGGAAAAGACCATAAAAGACTTATGGTTACAAGCCATAAGCAACCTCCTGGTTTTAGAAGTGGGTTTTCTCTGTGCCAGGTGCAAGGGAGTGCCAGGTGCAAGGGAGTGGACACAGGTATCTTGTTGTCTTGTGCTCCCTGAGGCATCTGGTGGGGCCACTGTGTGATACAGGAAGCTGGACTAGATGGGCTTTTGGCCTGATCCAGCAGGGCTCTTCTTATGTTCTTATGTTCTTATATCTTTCTGGTCCCATATTTACCTTTTGTCCTTTGTTAATAAAGCTATAATATTTTATTGGAAGTTATTTCTTTCAGTCTTTTTGCTGAGTTAAAGGGGATGCTCTGCATTACTGAGATCCCATGTTCTCCTAAGAATTCCCCTAAGGCTAAGAACCAGCTCTTTTGGTAGCACAAGAAGTCAATGAAAATTGAATAAGATCAGATAATTATTTACCATGTGGTAGATATCAAGTGGTAACTTACTATGAAATGAATGATAAGGTGTACACAAGCCTTCATTGACAATATAAATGAGCATCTTTTTCACCCTGCTTACACTTGTTTAGAAGCTGCAGTGCAGTTCTGAATAAGCATAATTGTTGCAAAATGCTCTTGCATGATTTTCCACAAATGACAGGGTACATGTTCAGGATTTTTTTTCCCCATGTTCATGTCAGAAAAATACCATTTGTGCAGCGCCTCTAAAAATACTTGCCAACCTTTCCCTTTGCTTTATTTGCTTATATTCCTTAACATTTTTAGACTTTTGGAGACACCTGGTGGTTTCTTTACAAAAACCAAAGGAGATGTCATTTGGTGCTTAAGCTACTTACTATTCAATTGAGTTGCTATCATTTGAAAATGATTTGTACTGTATTAACCTGGAAGTTTCAGGTTGCAGTCTTATGTACACTTACATGGGAGTAAGTTCCATTGAACTCAATGGAGTATGCTTCTAAGTAAGCTTGCATAGGATCAGGTTACACAAGCAAAAATAAAAATGATACATTTGATAAGGATCAACTTAAACTGTAGACTTTTTTTAAAGTTGTGAACAAGTTTAGGTTTTCCAGAACTCTTTTCAGGTTGAATGTTCAGTAAAAGCAACAACAAAAGTGATGTAGAGAAGAGAAAAATGATGTTTCATGGCATGATAGGGAAAAAAAACACACCAAAGTCTACCATAGCTTTGGTTGCTTGTTGTGGTGATTTTTTCCACAACAGACTAACACAACTACTCTCTGGTAGATGTGTCATGCAGACTCAGAATATGTGAAGGTAGGTGAGCTTTGCTAATAGGAACTATAGAGAAAGAGCACTGTGTGCACAAACAACAAGCTGTCCTCAAAACATAGTATGGGAAAAGCACTTCACTAACACTTTGCTGCTCAGAAATCTCACTACAAGTACTCAATCCTAGGAAGACTCCACACAAACTCTCAATGTTCTACCACCCAAACCGGGAGGGGGGGGGAGGCAAGGGGAGGGAAGAGAATTCCATGCCTCAAAATATGCATGCTGTATAATGTCTCTTGCCCTGTCCACCCCACCCCACTCTTACTGATTATCAAATGTAGCTTTGGATTCTTGAAGGAGGTCAAGAGTGTGTGTGAGGTGCTCCCAGAATTAATATTTTTTTTTTGCCTTGATACACATTTTTTCCATGATTGAAATCTAATATTGTTTTTTGAAGTTCCACTTTTTGCCATATGTGTTCAATACAATTTCAGGAAAATAGCAAATAATAATAATAGAAATAAAATAAACTATATATCTGAGAGAGAGAGAGAGAGAGATGGGGAGTGCATGACACTCTCAAAATTCTCTTGTGTGTGCATAATGTACAAATGGTTAAGAACTTCTGCTAGAATAAACTGTGTTGGCTAAACCATTACTTTCCCTTGCTACAGCTAATAGCAGTAAGTGTCTGCTCTCTCTTGGTGAATGCCAGGTACTCCAATTCATTGCTGCTGGCCAAAATTTAATAACATAAGAAGAGCCCTGCTGGATCAGGCCAAAGGCCTATCTAGTCCAGCTTCCTGTATCACACAGTGGCCCCACCAGATGCCTCAGGGAGCAGACAGCCAACAAGACAACCTGTTTCCTGCTGTCGCGCCCCTGCACCTGAATTTCACTGAATCCTTTTGCTTTTTGGGATTACTGTATAGCCTGGCTGCATGAAGTAGAGCAGTCACTACATGCAAAGTTCCACTGCAACTCCCCACAGAGAAGGGAAAGATAAATAATACCCCAAGTACTGCACTCTGTCCCCCAACAAGCCACTACAGCATCCTGATCCAGAGATCCTATGTTTTGCTGCAGTCTATTTCTTGTTACTCTGTTAGGATGGGAACCTGTAGGGGCCTCTCTGGTCCCATGAGCTCCAGAGAGGGGCAGGCTTCTTGGGGCTCACAAGCAGCCCCATCCCTGCTACTGTGATGAGGGAGGGAGGGAGGGAGGGAGGCATAGTACGCTATAGCAGAACTACATGGATAGCCAGCAGCATCTGCAGGCACTGATGTAAATGAGTATGGGGTGCATGTGTGCTAGATGGGTTGGCTGATGCTAAAGGCAAGCTGTGTCAGCCAAATGATTGGCCCATGCAGTGCTCACTCTGATTGGCTTCCATGCTATCGTCTCCCAAGTGTGCCTGTTTATGCTTGTGCCAAGTCTTTTCCAGTGGAAGATCACACTTACGTTTGAAGCTGGTTTCTGGTGTTTGAGACTTGTGCTGGTCCACTGTGCTAGTCACTATATTTCTGATGTACACAGTGCTGGCTTATAAATAGAGGTGTTTGTTTTCGTTGAATATGAAAGGATTACAGCCTAAGTCTTACTGAACACAATGGGCTTACTTCTGAGTAAAATAACACCATTTTCAAACACTTCTACTTATTATATAAAGCACCAAAAATGTGCATTGTGCAGGAAAATCCAGATAGGAAGCTTTGCATGAGGTTTGTGCTCAAAGATAACTTTTATATAAGGAAAATGCATATTTGTAGGAAAAGATGGATGTGAATCCTACAGATCATCTGTCTATCTACATGTCTCAGGGGTGGCCAACCTTCCACCATTAGGGCCTCTGCGTTCTTAAGGGTTGTGTAGAAGACAGAATCTTGGCAGCTGCAAGTGCTGATGGTGCTGCTAAAGCAGCTGCACCTGCTGAAATGCCCTCACCTATACAATCATTAAAGGGCCAGCAGCATTCAATCATGCTGAAAGGTTGGCCACCCCTGTCATCTCTTCAGGAGGAAGGGATAGAGAGAACAGAAAGGAAGGCAGGTCTGAGAATTGCACTCTGGGTAACCAAAGAGCATGCCTTACCTGAAGATAGAAAAGACCTTGTCCCCCTATCTACTTAGCTTAACTGCCCCCTGCTGGTACAGGTGCAATGGTGCTGCATATTCCAACATATGGCTGGGTCATTTTGGGGTGTACTGCATTTTGGGGTGTACATTTTGGGGTATACTAGTATTCTTGCCTACCTGAGTGCCGTTGGGGCACCCCTTTTATTTATTTATTTATTCACATTTTTATACCGCCCTTCCTCCAAGGAGCTCAGAGTGGTGTACATATTTCCTCCCCTCCTTTTGTCCTCACAACAACCAGTGAAAAATTATTTCCAGCAGATGGGTTCCTCCATGGGGACTTGAATCCTTTCCTAGGGAGGTTTGTGTCTTGGTTCCCTTGGGAGGAAGCAGGCATATAGAACAATCTTCTTTCCCTCTGGCTGAGCCTGTTCAAATGGTCCTTCTTGACAGTATGTATTTGTGCAGTGGCGTCACTAGGACGTGCGTCACCCCAAGGCGGGGGGCGCGCGTCACTCTAGTGAAGCTGCGCCGCGATTTGGAGGGGGCAACCCGGCTGCACCCTGCCCCGGGTGCCCGCGTCACCCTCCGGACGCTCCGAGGCCGGCCCGGGAGCCGGCCTCAAGAGCGTCCGACCCCACCGGCGCTCAGAAGGCCCATGCAGCGCGTTAATACGGGTATTTTTTACAATTTTCGCGCATGCGCAGAGACCGTTTTGAGGGCATTTTGCCCTCAAAACGGTCTGCGCATGCGCGAAAATTGTAAAAAATACCCGTATTAACGCGCTGTATGGGCCTTCTTTCAGAAGGCCCTGGAGCGCCGGCGGGGTCGGACGCTCCGAGGCCGGCTCCCAGGCCGGCCTTGGAGCGTCCGGAGGGTGTCGCACGTCACGGCCTCCCAGGGGACACAGCTGAAGAGATGCAAAAGCCATGTAGGCCTCCTAGTTCTCACTGAGGCAGTTAACACTGTCTGGGCTGTACACCTTCACAACTGTAGGCAGGGACTTGCATCACTGAATGCCTCTCCTAAGAAAATTAATATCTGCACAAATAAAAATGTGCAGGGCAGAGATAAGGCTGAGCTCTTAAAAACTTTTCCCTGACATCCTGGAACATGGAATTGAAGTATAGAGAAGACCCAGTTCGAAGAAGAGCATGGCAGGGGATGCTGGGCTCAGTCTGCAAGAGGAAAATAAGAGGGGAATGCTTCAGTGCATTGATCGCTTTCAGTCAGAACTCCACATCAGATCAGGAGCCATGAGGGAAGTAGCAGCCATGTTTGAGGCTCTTCAAGTGAAGAGTCTCCTATCTGTCACTGAAGAACAGTTAAAGGTGTCGGTTCCAAAACTGACAACTTTCTATGATGAAGTATCTGAGAGTGAGCTTTTACTGGAGATACCAAGGTTGAGAAGTCACCTGACAGCAGTAGGCATTAATGTGGAAGACGCAAAACAATGGGGAGCGTTAGATGTCCTGAAATTCATAGCTGAATGGAACTTCATAGAATCTCTCCCCGCCCTTTCACTTAGCCTACAATTATTTCTGACCGTATGTGTTTCTGTGGCCTCATGTGAGAGGAGCTTTTCAAACCATGGGACAAGCAAGGCTTTCTGATCTGGCATTATTATCAGTTGAAAGCGAGTTGACGCAAGACATTGACTTTGATAAAGTTATTCAAGACTTTGCAGCTATGAAAGTCAGGAAAGAAAAATTCTGATTTGGTTGAGCTGTTCAATAACTTTTTGCACTGTCTATTTATTTGTTCCTCTTCATTTTTAAACAAAGATGTTCAGTAAGACAGTGTTGCACTGTTTGTGTTTTTGTTCCTGTTCATTTTTTCAAAAATAAATACATAAGTACATGCATTTAGACTGTGAGTATGACATTGTATTTCATAGGTATAATTTTGATGGCATGGGGCGGGGCGCTGGCATCACCGCACGGGAGGAGGTCCATCATGGGGGTGACACGACGACCTCCCGCCCCTGGTGATGCGAACCCTAGCAACGTCTCTGCTGGGGACTATTATTCCCCATCACCGTGCATTGATTGAGTGCATTGATTGAGTGCGGTGACATCACGTGATGGCACGTGATGTCATTTCCAGAACTGTTTCCTCATTCACGGAGCGGCACAGCTCTTTCCAGAGCAGCAGAGCGGGCGGGGGGATTCCCCGCCCACCCTACAGCTTGGGAAAGAGCACCACAGCTCCATGACAAAGCACGCTGTTTCAGCACGCGCACGGAGGGGCGCGGCTCTTTCCCGAGCTGTAGGGCGGGCGGGCGGGTGGACTCCCTGCCTGCCCTACAGCACAGGAAAGAGCCGCTCCATGACTGAGCATGCTGAAAGCGTGCTCAATCACAGAACCGTGGCGCTCTTTCCCGAGCTGTAGGAGCTGGGGAGCTGATCTGCGACTGAGCAGTTTCAGCATGTGCACGGAGCGGCGCGGCTCTTTCCCGAGCTGTAGGGCGGGTGCTAGCCTCCTATGAGATACTAATGAAAATTATACTGGTACAGCTAAGCTGGGGAACCCAAGTACTGTACTGTTATGGAGTTTGTTTCATGTTCTACACGCAGTTGGGGAAACAGGAGGGCAGTGAGAAAAATACATTGTTGTCCCCCAGTACTAAATACTGTTTCTTTTGGATTGAGTATAACTAAGCTTGTGTAAAGTTCCTTCTACCAAGGCAGGAGTGCCTTTTCTTTGTATCCAACAATTCCCTTCATAAACAGGAAGGATTAGAGCTTGAGCATTCCCTTAGTTCTTAGCAGAAATAATCTTCACAGACCACAAGTGAGTAACCACAAAGGCAAAGTGGTTACTTGTCAAGCCTGCCAATATGCTGACCTCTTTGATTTTGCCATTTTAGTGTGACTACATGCAATGGAAGAGTGCAAGCGTGCAACCAAAAGCTAGTGAGCATGCTCAATACACAGTAGTAGCACATGAAGCCTTGCTTTTCCGTGCTGCCAGTGCCCACACCTGAAATCAAGTTTTATTACCATATAAATTTGTTGTTGTTCAGTCGTTAAGTCGTGTCCGACCCTTCGTGATCCCATGAACCATATCCCGCCAGGCCTTCCTGTCCTCCACTATCTTCCTGAGTTCGCTCATTTTCATGTTTGTTGCATCGGTGATGCTGTCTAACCATCTCATCCTTGGCCTTCCCCTTCTCCTTTTGCCTTCAATTTTTCCCAGCATCAGAGTCTTCTCCAGAGAGTCCTCTCTTCGCATTAGGTGGCCAAAATATTTGAGTTTCAGCCTTAGTACCTGTCCTTCCAGGGAGCAGTCAGGCTTGATTTCATTTAGAATTGACTGATTTGATCTCCTAGCAGTCCAAGGGACTCTCAGGAGTCTTCTCCAGCACCACAGTTCAAAAGCATCTATTCTTCGGCGCTCAGCCTTCCTTATGGTCCAACTCTCGCAACCATACATTGCTACTGGGAACACCATCGCCCTGACTATACGAACTTTTGTTGGCATGGTGATATCTCTGCTTTTTATTATGCTGTCTAAGTTTACCATAGCTTTCCTTCCAAGGAGTAAGCGTCTTTTAATTTCATGGCTGCTGTCTCCGTCTGCAGTGATCTTGGAGCCCAGAAAAGTAAAATCTGTTACTGCTTCCATTTCTGCCCCTTCTATTTGCCAGGAATTGATGGGCCCAGATGCCATGATCTTAGTTTTATTAATGTTGAGTTTCAAGCCAACTTTTGCACTCTCCTCTTTCACTCTCATCAAGAGGCTCTTTAGTTCTTCTTCACTTTCTGCCATTAGGGTGGTATCGTCTGCATATCTGAGGTTGTTGATATTTCTCCCGGCAATCTTGATTCCGGCTTGCGATTCATTCAGCCCTGCATTTCTCATAATGTACTCTGCATATAAGTTAAATAAGCAGGGTGACAATATACAGCCTTGCCGTACTCCCTTCCAAACCATATAAATTAGTTGGCAATAACACTTAAGCATTTACTATAATTATTAATTGTGCGTGCCACAGTATTCGTATTCAGTAGTTGACAGACACAGGGCAAGTTGGTGTTTAGTATCACCACTATGAGGGGATTGAGGGGGGCACAATTACTGTATCACGTCTCTTCTCCATTTAAGCGGAATGCAGACTGTAGTAACCTGCAAAGCTGCTACCTTGGCTTTTAAGGTAAAGGTGTCCCCTGACAATTAAGTCCAGTCGTGTCCGACTCTAGGATGTGGTGCTCATCTCCATTTCAAAGCCGAAGAGCCAGCGTTGTCCGAAGACGCCTCCGTGGTCATGTGACCGGCATGACTCTCCTTGCCGCAGCGCGTAGCATGTGGCTGGAACACAGAGCGCTGTTTACCTTCCCGCAAGCGGTACCTATTTATCTACTCGCATTAACATGCTTTGGAACTGCTAGGTTGGCAGGAGCTGGCCAAGCAACAAGAGCTCACCTCGTCGCGGGAATCGAACTGCCGACCTTTCGATCGACAGCTTATGGTTCAGCGGTTTAACCTGCTGGCCTTTACCTTGGCTTTTACCTCTCCCCAAAAGAAGGCTCAGATCAAACAGGAAAGTGAGGGAGGAGCGTGTGTTCCTCCTCTATTTCTCTTTGGACGCTTCAATAACCATTTAAAGGGGGGAGAGCGAGAAAGAAAAAAAGAAAAGCATCGTTGGTTATTCTTCTGGTTTGCGGAAAAGAGAGCGATTTATTACATGCCACACCTTTCCTCAATCTCGGTTTCGAGTTTTTCTCTTTCAATTCCTTGTAGACGCCCGGGAATGGTACAGTCCGCCCTGCTTTTTCCCCACCCCACCCCTCCGTTCCTCTTGCAATGGTTTGTCCCGAAGCAGAGCATATAGGGAGCTGCCGGGGCATTTGCACGTCCCTTGTGTTCTTCCTTCTGCTGCGGTACGTTGTGGTTGTATTGTGAGGGACTGCGCTCGATGGACTCGTGGCTTTAAAGCCGGCGGTTAGGTTCTGTGGGTGCGCTGGGGTTTTCTGGCTGCAGGAGAGGAGTCTGTGCCCGTGATGTGCGCGTGTTGTCGCTGATTTCTCGGTCTCTCTGGGTGTTTTGTGACACCACGAGCGGCTTTGCAAAGGATTTTTCTCTTGCAGACGTGCGCGCCACGTGCAAGGCTGTTCCTCCTTTAATAACAATGCTGGAAGCAGGAGGTGCACGGGGTTCTCTAGGAGGCGCCGTCCGAAGAAGCTCGACGCGGGCCCAAAACCTCCCGGAACCGGAAAAAAGAGATCGATGTATCGGTATGTGTGAGAGATGCAGCATTGGCGTTTGCTGGCTGCAGCTCTTTTTGCGTCTCCTGCCTTCAGTGTTGCCCGTTCATTTTGGCTGCTAATGAACGTGGTGTCAGAGAAGGCACAAAGCATGCTTCGTCCGCCCCACGTGCAGCCTTTTCCCCACTCTAGGAATTGTTCCTACTGGGTTTGCTGTTTGAGGGACAAAATCAGTGGGCTTCTCCTTGTATGTGTGTGCACGCACCCCCCCCCCCATCCAACGTAATAAGAGAAGTGGCTATTAAAATACCGGTAATCCTTAAAATGTCCGGTCTGGCGTTTTTTTTTGGGGGGGGGGTGAGCGGCGACCGGCCAACGGGGGTGTGTGTGACAAAGGGCCGTGGCGGTGGGGGAAATGATTTTGTTTGGCCAAGGTTGCGGTGGCTTCCTGCACCCACCCCCGCGGCTTTGTCACCCCTCCCCTCTGGATTTGTTGGTTGTGCAGCCAGAGGAGTGGTGACAGAAGCGAAAGGGGGGTGCCGGAAGCAGCCGCAAGCAAGGAGCTGCCGCTGTGAAAGGTGTGGGCGGCAGGGGAGAAGGTGCAGGCTGGGGGCGGGCGGAGCAAGAGGGCAGCGTGAGCGGCCACATACTTTTTGCCGCTTTTTCGCTGCAGCGTGGAGGCAGCAAAATGGTGTGTGCCGGCATGTGCCCCCCCTGCCTGAATCCCCCAAATGCTTTCTTTCTGCACACGCGGCACACACCCCCCTGTGGATGAGGAGGGAGGGAGGGTGGATGGGCAAACGAACAGGCACGCCCCATTCCATCTTCTCTTTATGAAGAGCATGGCATACTGCTTCCCAGCTCCGTGCCGCTGCTCTGTGATGTTGTGTACCTTTTCCCCTTGCAGCCTTCTCCCCTTGCAGCCTTTTACTCTTTTTTTAGCCAACTGTCCACTCTTCATTTTATTTTGTTCCCTTTTTCCTTTTGGATGATATTGAGCACATTTACACCCTCATTCGTTAGGCCTGAACTGAATGTTACTCGGCTCCCAAGTAAACATACACAGGATTGCAGCCTTAGCTATGAGAACCCCCCCCCCCATATGATAAAATGTGCTTATTTTCCATTACTGCAAATTTTGTCTCATGGGGGGTGTCAAATGTTCATGGGCCCCAGGTGCAAAATAGCCTAGGTAGTCTGGAGCTGCACACTGCTTATTATTGAGGGCCTAGATTTTGGTCAAGGACAACCTGCTATTTGCAACTCAAGCCCTAATTCTGTGCACACTTAATCTGTAAACTCCATTGAGTACAATGAACGTTTATGCGAAAGCAAGCAAGCATGAGAATCCCTAGTTTTTATGTCCTTGTTTCATGTACTTAGTGCTCCTCTCTATTGGAAAAACCTCTGTCCTTTTTCTTCACCTACACTGGACAATTGCGGACAAAGATTGATCCCCAAAGACTTAGCATTTCCTACAAAGGGTGCAACCAATTGCATTAAATTTCTCCTGCTTTAGAAAATTGCTGTGGTTTCTGTGCTACATCTGCTTGACCTCAGTGGCATTAAATATTGGTACTGGGACAGGAGTGCTGCATATGCCCTCTCTTGGTGCTGATGCATGTGCTTTCCTTCCCTAGCTTTAATGGGAATGGTCTTTAACTTGCCACAAGCAGTGCTGTACAGCCTGCACATATTATTCTTGGTAGAAAAAGCCATGTGAAGGGTGGAGTGCTACTCCACAGCTTTCCATTCCGGGAGGGTTTTTACTGACGTTTATTACTTTAGGTGTGCTAAACAACAGTTATACGATTCCTCCTTTCAGGGTTGATCAAGAAACAGTACGTTGCTGAAGCACCAAGCGTGTGAAAATATTACTTGATGTACCATTTTCGCTTGTACTGATTTGACTAATTATCCCTTGGTTCTTTCAGAAGTAGACAAAATCCCTCCAGTCATGGACAATGAACATTACACTTCAGAATATAGGTAAGAAGCTATTTGGTAGACTGTCAAGTGTCTTAAAAAGATCTAGTATCAAATGGCTAATTCACTCATTCTCCTTTTTTATTTAGTCTGAGTGTGGACTGTGGGGAAAGACCTGGGAGGAACTGAAGGGAAAATGCTATTTGAAGGACAGGGAATAAGTAGATACATACTTTTTATTTATTTATTTTTCACATTTTTATACCGCCCTTCCTCCAAGGAGCTCAGAGTGGTGTACATATTTCCTCCTCTCCTTTTGTCCTCACAACACCCCTGTGAGGTAGGTGGGGCTGAGAGATAGTGAGCTGTCTAATCTTGAGCAGTATTGTGCATTGAATAAATATTATGAACACTGAGATGGTAATGGACAACCTAGAAATCTTTTTAACATAACTAATATATAGTTTGCCCTCGTTATCCGCAGAGGATCCATTCCAGAATCCCCACAAATAACTCGATCTGTGGGTAATGAAACTTGTGGGGGGCAATTCTGAAAAACCAGAAGTGCCTTTCAGAAGCCCCTGGGAGGTCTTCTGAGATGTGGGAAGGTTGTGCATGGCCTCTGCATGCCTCAGAAGACTTCGCTTGTAGTTTCTCGGATTTGGAACCCGCCGTTAGTCAAATTCACAAGGGGAAATTCATTTTATCTCCTTTTTATAGGTTATCTGTGATGTTACATACCTTAGTAGCTTTTGAATTGAGTACCTTACTCTGGTACTTATCATTTATGGGATAAAACTGTGAGGATAGTTAGGCATTGGTCATCTTAACTACAAAATAGGTGGCAGCTTTGGACTTGAGCAGCTATAACTGAAGAACTTGACTGAAATGTTGGACTGGGAGAGGACAAGTTGGCCGAGCAGGTTGCTTTGCTGTGTAAGGTGCCTTGAGACTATTGGTGTAAAAACCAATGTGAAGGTCATAGACTGGCTGCCCTGGAAGGAGGAAGAGAAACCGATAAGGCAAAGAGTCTCCATCACCAGTTCCACTTGCTGGTGCCTTTTTAAGCTGAACTGTGCCCCTTGCCTTTCTCAGAAAAACACCCAACTGTTTTGGGACGAAGAGAAAACAGAAAGGCATACTTCCCGTTCCTTCTGTAGTGTACTGATGTGTACAAAAATATACCGCAAGCTGCTTTGAGTACTTCCCAATGGGGAGAGGAAAGGCAAGATATAAACGTTTTAAATAAATTCTGTATTGACTCATGTTCTTTATTATGCAACTTTGCCTTTGTGTTGCCCATTCATTACTTCCTCTAGTGAATGTGGTGTCAGAAAAGGCATATAAGAACTCTAGCTGCTATGTGTTCAAGAGCTGGTTATATACCTTCTCTACATTTCAGCTAGAACATGCCCTATGTAGATAAATGCATATTCTCTGCCTTTGGCTATCCATTGTAGAGAGTCAGACCTGGAAATTAATACCCAGTAATTCTAACTCCTTGCCCTAAAACAAGATATTCTATGTCTGAAGAATTTTCATTTGCTGCATGTAGCGCTTAAGAGGCTCATCTAAAGCAGGTTCATCAGATGTGAGTTCCTTAGCGCCCCCCCCCCATTTCTTTCTAGCTATGTAATGTGGCCTTGTAGGTACATAAAACGTCCTGCTTGTGTGGTCTAGGGAGCCCTCAGGAGGTAGAGCTTAGCACTTCTCAATAGTGTTTCTGCTAAGCTGCACAGCCATGCAGCTCTCAACCAAGCTCCGCATAGCTCGGATACCCAGGAATCGGTAATGACGTGATTTCATTGCCAAGCGTTCTGGAGATAATGCTGGGCAGCCATGGAAGCACTCTGTGCAGCAGTGCCAACAGTCAGAGGGAACATTGCTTGTTGCTTGTCGGGATGCAAGATTGCTTTTATAGCGTTTGAGGGAGCCTTAGCTTGATCTGGTAGTACTCCTGTTTCTACCCTTATGTGATAGTAGAGTGGCAGATTTCCAATGCAGGATCAAATCCCTGCTTGATAGTGAAGCTTCAGGCTTTGCACTTTAACTTAAGTTGCCTCACAGGATATTGCAAAGGTAAAACACAGTAGCTCTGCAATTGGGAAGAAAGGATACAAAAATCTGATTCCAGCTCTGAACATGACAAACATTGGAGTGGAAAGAATAGGACAGCATGCTTAACACTTTTTTGTTTTGCTTTTTCCTGTAGACAAAACGAATTGAACTGAAAGATGGTCTTTTCTGTACTTTAAGCTGTGTGTGACATGGCAGTTTACTTGGTCTCTGGTAATGAAAAATAGATCTGTGTGGCTACTACATCTTGTTTGGCATCTACAGACAACTAGGTAGGTGACAGTTCAATAATAGGCATAAGCTAGGCACTGGAAGCAGATTTATAATACTGTATAATACAACTATGCTTCAAAAGTTTTCCTAAATTGATGATTCATATTTTTAAAGCCAGGATAGAAAAGTCCATCCCCAAATGGGGCTTTGCACTCGAGTTTTAAGAACAGTAGGCTCTCTACCCAGCATGTTACAAATGACTTTTAAAGATGAGACCAAAACCACATGACAGACAAACTTGTCTCTTCCTCTAATACTGTTGAAAATGGGGTGAGAAACATTTTCCTCAGTCAGTCTTGGTTCTGGCATTGGGAAAAAATGGGGGATGAGGCTGATGGTAAGAGCAGCTGGGGGTGGTGCTGGGGATGTTGGCAAACGCTGCTCATCTGTTGCTTTTAAAATTTGCACCTGCTACAACAAGATTGAAGCAGGGCCCACCTTTGAAGACTTTGGTCTGCTATCTTGTAGCTTGGACCTGGGGTGGATTTCACAAGCTGTTGGTATGTTTTGTAGACTGAGAATTTACTGTTCAAAGGGAGAAGAATTCAAAGCCTGCTGAGTACATACAAAACCCTTGGGGGTGTGTAAAGCAGTTTTGGATCCTGACCTAAGTTAACATGTTGAGAAGCTTGTCTTGTTAGCCCTCAATCTGAGTCTGCTGGTATTGAGCTCACAGTGGCAACCTTGTAAAAATATCTATAGAAAATTGTATAATATCTCACCCCTCCCCAAAATAATGCATTTGGCATTGCTCTTCTCCTCCAGCATCTTATCAACAAAAATAGCATCCAGCTGCTAATTCAGCCCCATTTCTTCCTAAAGATGCAATCATTAAGCATTAGTTTAAATAAATTAGACTTATTTTTAACAGTTCAAAATACAATGATTTAATTTTTTATCATATTGCCATTTGATTATTTTTTTTAAAAAAAGTAGAAATCACTGTTTTAGGAGAACTTCCACTTTAAATTAAAAATTCATCCACCATTCCCCAAATAAAATTAAAAGTTGAATGTTATGGCATATTTTTGAAGGTCTATAAATAGTTGTTATTCTCCTTAATTGAACATTCAGAGAAACTGAACAAATTTAATGAGCTATTAAAAATGTTGTGTTGTTGCACCTTTGGGAGTACCCCAGTCATTCAAGATCAAACTAACTGGCATATCTAAACAGGTTGCAACTCATTTTGTGTTTTCTGTCTTCAGATGATTTCACAGTTCAGTTTTTTTGGCAATTAATAGAGGACAGATGTTTCATTTAACCAGTATATGGTCGTGTGAATTTATAGTAAGTATACTTTCATTTTTCTATGTGTTATTTCATTTTATTTATCCACTACCTAAATTATATTCCCTCTTACATTATTCTTAACACTCTTTAAATTTTATTTTGTTAGTAATGATTCTCAGACAAAGGTATACTACTGCTGAGGAATTACAGTAACTCTGAAAGATTAGGTGCTGCTGCCGCCGCCGATCCTGATATTGTAATTATTCCTCCGGACGTTGACGAATGGACTGTTGAAGAAGAAATTGGCGACAACCAAATGACACAGATGAGATGCCAATGGATATAGTGGGGACCTTTGAAATCCACACCTCATTTGAACAAGGAACTAGAATAGAACTAGCAGAATTACCAATAAATAATGCACACAATGGACCGACAAGAGGTTCTCAAATCCCAGCAAAAGATAAGCCAACACCAAAATGGGAAAAAATGAAGCCTACATTTCAAACATTACCTGAAAACCATGAAAAATACTACCTTGAACTTTTAAAAAACAAATATGGTTCCTGCCCACCGATTGATACTGCCTTACTGTTTGTTGACGATTCACTGCTCAGTTCGTTGGTTGAATTTTCAACAAAATATGGACGTGATAAAAACAACCGTTTGTTTTCGGTAACCAAGACAGAGATGAGAATGTTTATTGGGATACTCTTAAACTTGCAGGTTATAACTGCCTACCTCAGTCAAAATATTACTGGAGTAAAGACTATTCCAAAGGATCTCATATAGTCATAAAACCATGTCAAGAAAAAGATTCCAAGAAATAAAAAAATATTTCTGTCAGCTAAGTTGGACAGAAGTGACAAATTTTCCAAATTGCTCCATTTTTTGATGAGCAAAATAAAAAATTCTCAGTTTGGAGTATTCTCTTATAAACTGTCGATTGATAAGCAAATGGTGCCATTTTTTTATTAAGTGACATTCATCTAGGACACTTATTTTTGGAAAGCCTGTGACATTTGGTTTCAAACTTTGGTGTCTGGCATCTTCAGATGGCTACTTGTACCAATTCATCCCATATGCAGGAGCAAGTGAAGCCAATAACGATAGTCTTGGTGAAAGAGTTGTCTTGCAGCTCCTTGATGTAACATCAACAAATCCAAAAGAGCATGAGATATACTTTGAGTTTTTTCATTTTGACAGAAAGGTTTCTACGCAACTGGAACTATTCAAGAAAATCGCCTGATGGGATGCAAGATACTTCAAAACCCAAAACAAATGAAAAAATCTCAAAGGGGATTGCGATTATGCAATCGATACAAAGAAAAACATTGGTGTGACAACACTGTCACTATGATTTCCAATTTTAGTGGATTGGAACCTACCTATAAGCTGTGTTCGCTTCAATCTAAGAACACAAGTGATTGAAATGGTGCCTCAGATGTACTCAAAATATAATGGTGTGGGAAGAGTAGCTTTGCATGTGAGTGGAATTGCCATTTATCATATCGATGTTGAAAGATAAAAACTGGTGGTGGCTATTGTTTTGTAAATGGTATTGACTGCACAGTTATAAATGCCTGGAAATTGTCTTGTCTTGCTGCAAACTCAAAAATGTCTCAATTAGACTTCAAGGCACAAGTTGCATGGTCTTTCATGCAAACTGAGGGAGCAAGCTAAAGATGATAGATATTTTTGCAAAAGATGAATCAACCAGCAGTGCAAAATAGGGGAAGCCTTGCAGAAACGCCCTTCCTGCAAGTATCTGTTAAGATGGGAAGGGCCCTGTTGAAAAAAAATGGTAGCAGTAACCAGATACTAACAGTATAAAGCCCATACTATTTACAGCTGTGAAATGTAAAGTTCATGTGTGTCTTGATTGCTTTTGGATTTTATTATAAAACTAAACATTGATGTTCCAAAAACAATGAATACTTTGTGTTTTTTTTGTTTACAAAGGTTTTAAAATACTGTTTTTTTCTTTCTAAATTTGTTTCAGTAAATAATTTAAATATGCTTGGAAGCTTTCATGGCCAGCAATGATTAACTAGAATTAAGTGAATTTTTTTGCACCTGTAATCTCCAAAGTTGCATCAACTGGCTATCATGATGTAATTAACTGTTTTGATGCATTGCTTTATGTCCCTCAAGAAAAAATATTTCTATGCTTGGGAAGAAATTTAACCACTAATTCTTCTGCTTAATCTGGACTATTGGCAGACCTTGCTTAGCAATGATGGCTAGCTGTTATCTTTAAAAAAAATGGTGTTTGGGAAAAATGGTTTCTATATATGTGCACTTGCACATAATGGCTCCGAGTTGTCTAATCTCTCCAAAGCCAGACCTTAGCTTTTAGTTAATGGTGAAGGGCTGTGTGAAGCTTCCATAAGAGAAAACATGTGTAAATATGTTTATTGTTGAAGAGAGATGCTCCTTTAAAAAAAAGTGAGACCCAAGTTGGTTCCCAGCATGTTGGTTACTGTAGGAGCTTGCCTCTTTCTAGAACATGAAAGAGCCTTGCTCCTAAGCCTGTTGCCAAAAGAGGCCTGAAGAGCTCTGAATCTATGCTGTTCTGCACCATTCCAGCAAAGTTTTCCAGCTGGTCTCAAATTCCGGACATGGTACTATGAAGGCAGGACCCTGTTCGATCATTTTTTCCTCTCAACATTCCAGGCTAAGGAACCAGAACTGTCCAATCTCTAGGCAGTTAGGTGGAATCCAATAGGAACATTGCAAAACTCCAGCCTATTTATGCTTCAGGTTTTTGCTCTAAAAACTGCTGCTCTGCAATCTGTTTCTGGACTATAATTTGGCATCATATTCATAGCTTAAGAACCATGGTACATACAAAGCTGCCTTATACTGTATAATTTCAGACTGTTGGTCTACCTAGCCCTGTGGTCTTCAACCTGGTAAGAGCTAGGACCCACCTGAAACATGGGACCTACCTGCAAGAGCGCAGTGAGCAAATTGAGTGGCCATGTTCCCATAGTTCCTGTTCCTCTTCACCCACCTAAAGATAAAAGGTATCCATTGACAATTAAGTCCCGTTGTATCTAACTCTAGTGTGCAGTGCTCATCCCTTTTCAAAGCCGAAGAGCCAGTGCTGTCTGAAGACGTTTCCATGGTCATGTGGCTGGCATGACTCCTTGTCGCAGCGCAAAGTGTGTGGCTGGGACACAGAACGCTGTTTACCTTCCTGCAGGCGGTACCTATTTATCTACTCGCATTGACATGCTTTCAAACTGCTGGGTTGAGCCCTGTCACGTGGATTCAAACTGCCAACCTTTCGATCACAGCTCATGGTTCAATCCACTGCAGCCTTTTGCTGCACCCACCTAGTGGTAACAGATTGTTGCTGGACTGCTAGGAGATCAAATCAGTCAATTCTAAATGAAATCAACCCTGACTGTTCCCTGGAAGGACAGGTACTAAGGCTGAAACTCAAATATTTTGGCCACCTAATGCGAAGAGAGGACTCTCTGGAGAAGACTCTGATGCTGGGAAAGATTGAAGGCAAAAGGGGAAGGGGAAGGCAAAGGATGAGATGGTTAGACAGCATCACCGATGCAACAAACATGAAAATGAGCGAACTCAGGAAGATAGTGGAGGGCAGGAAGGCCTGGCGGGATATGGTTCATGGGATCACGAAGGGTCGGACACGACTTAACGACTGAACAACAACAACTGTGTTCTGGAAGGGGCAGGTCAATCGTAAGAGGAGGAGTATAGTAAATAGCATGAGTTCACATTTTGGAAGGAGGAGGTGAGAGGAAACAATGTGAGGTCACTGAGTGCTGTGGGAGAGAAGCAGGTAAAGAGGCCTGTGGCTCAAAGCAAAATGACAGTGGCAACACTCCATGACAATCTAGCCCATGATTGTCTATTGGTTCAGGCAGAGCTATTTCCCATCAGCTGATCAAAATAATGGAGAATGCAGAGGATTGTACCCAGGTTCTTCTACATGCAAAGCATACCACTGAGCTATGGCTTTCCCTCTGTATCCTAACAACTTGGACAATTGCGTCACTATTATGAATTATACAGGGAAGACTCACTTCCAGTACAACACTGAAACTTAAACCACATATAAATGGCTGAAAAGCTTGTTTAAAAACGACTCAACACTGCTATGAACAAGAACAGAGCATGTCATTGTTACGCAAGTGAGTTACAGTCCTCATTCTGGGCATAAGCTGGAAAAGTTAATTCAGAAAGAACATTTACTATTGCACATTTGGCAAACTCATTGACTCTTGAACACCTAAATGGGTATTTCCATGCTTGGAATCATGTAGTCCTTGAGTTATCTAGAGCATAATCTGTCCATTATTATAGTCCGTCTGTTCTGGTTTGGAATTATATGATCTTTCCGTAAGTCTGCCTTAGACGTCAGTGGACTTTTTTGTTCAACGCTCTTGAAATAGGAATGCTAAGGGGAGGAAAAAGAATCCATCTCCTCCAGAACAATTAGGCTAGAGTTCAACATTTTCTTAGGAAAAGTTTTCCCATAGATGAAATCTTCTCTAGGCCAAAAGAAACATCTTTC
Source organism: Plestiodon gilberti rubricaudatus (assembly GCA_026170595.1). NCBI lineage: Eukaryota > Metazoa > Chordata > Lepidosauria > Squamata > Scincidae > Plestiodon > Plestiodon gilberti. The sequence continues at coordinate 49,952,740 of JANXHW010000002.1, forward strand.
TAGCTAAAGTGTATTTGGGCTTCTGTACCACTTGGAAAAAAAAAAAAGCAGCATTCACTTGCAGTCCTCTGTCATGGGAATCAAGTCTCTAGCTTGAGCCGAGATGCTTGTACAATTTTTATTGTCTTTGTGCTGTGCTTTCCATCCAGGTTGTTAAGGGAGGCCTGTGACATATCTTCTATCAAGCTGTCTTTAGATCCATTTCGCCTCTAAAGAGAACAAATTACTAAATTAAATATTTAGCAATGTAGAACTGAATAAACTAACTTGTTTTCAATGTTCAAGTTCCAATCCTACAAAAGGATTCTATTACCAATATGTACACATGAATTTGCTATGATCAATGGGAACAAATGACTGTTCTAATGACTGAACTGGACACACTCTGCAAGGGAAGCTCTTATTTCTTACCATGTTTATAAATCTCAGGAATAATGTACATTGCCAGAATATGCATTGTGTGAACTTACTTGGTTTAGTGAGTAAATTGGCATGGCCCTTGGGCAAGGCAATAAGATTATTATTTCAAGAGTAGCAAGATGAAAGCAATAAAGCTTGACAGATAGCTCTCCTCTTAAGGAGATAAATATTCAGACATTTTAAAAAAAATCCTTGTCCTTTGACAATGCTGGAGATCATCAGCAGTCTGAAGTCTCAAAAATGCAAAATAAGAGGTTTGTGAATGTTTTATAAGAACAACCTCCATCTTTTAGTTGATTGATCATACTGATTCTTTGGTTAAAGCTTGCAGCCCTAGCATCATAAGAACATAAGAAGAGCCCTGCTGGATCAGGCCAAAGGCCCATCTAGTCCAGCTTCCTGTATCACACAGTGGCCCCCCACCAGATGCCTCAGGGAGCTTGGCTCAAACCCACATCATCTTCTGACATAAAAATAAAATAAATTTCATTCCATTACCAACCTGTTGTGATACTGTCATGGTGCTGCACTGAGCATCTGAAGAGCGGGTTACAGGTAATGGCGGTACCAAATCTGTTTTTGAGCTGAAAGACAAAACAAGCTGCAAGATGTATGGAATAAAAAAGGGTCCTGGGGCTTGAGAAATGACTTGCATTTGAGCAGGTCCTTCTAATGATGCTTTTATCAAACATAAGCTCCAGACGTTTGCACACTTCCTAGATGACTAAAGTCTTCCCCCCCCCATATATTTATATTTTGATATATTAAAACATAAAAATACATATTTCATAAAGTTATAGCAAGCACTATTCACTATTTTCTACATATAATATCCAACTATTAATTACCGGTAATATTGAATCACTCTTGATTTACATGGTGTTGATTTTTAGACTTGAGCCTTTTGGGGACAGGGAACCATGTATTGATTTATTTTGCTATGTACACTGCTTTGTAAATTAATCTAGGTGGAAAAGTGGTATAATAATTATTAAAGTTTTTGAAAAAGTGCAGTTTGAAAATACCAGAAGTCTAATTTAAATACACAGTTTTTGAAATAATGCAGCCAATTCATTCCAGAAGACAAAGTCTTCAGAATTGAGACATTTGCCAGCTTTGCTCAGCACTACCAAAGCTGAGCTGAAATGCAATTACAGGGGACCCCCACTATCCGCAGATTCACTTATCCACAGGTGGTGGTGAAATAGGAAAGCCTATCTCTGGTTTTCACGTATCTGTGGGGTGGTGGTGGCCTGGAACGTATCCCCCATGGATACGGATCCCCTATTGTAATTCGCTACTAAAGAACAGAAAACAACCCTCTTAGAAGCTGGCAGCTTCCTGTGGGTGGGAGGGGGTCTCCTCTAAAGTCAGAAGATAAAAGAAAAAGAAAATATGTTGACAGAGTTGCTGCTTACCGCCTTAATTGTTGCTTCGTCAACATCTGTAGGCTTCCTCTCCCATTCCCAGTAGCCTCCCTCCTTAACCCCCCCCCCATGCCATCTTGCCCAGTCACCCAGTCGTCAGCATAAGTGTTAAGTGACTTTTCCCCAACCTGTACCATCTACATAGGTTCCTATGGCAAAAATATTCTTAATTCACGTGTTTTTAATATACGTGCTGTTTTCGGGAACGTAACCCCCCCGTGTAAATCGAGAGGTGCCTGTACAGTATGACACAACTACAGCCCACAAGATTAATTATAAATTTTGTTATATTGCAGTCATTTAGATACGATTCCATTTAGTGGAAACTGCAGCTTATGCTGGGCATCTTAACACTGAAACATTCTTACACTTTTCTAATGTTGCTGCAGGTCCACTATATTCAAAAGGCCAAACTACACATTAAGTTAAATGAGTATTTTGTGGTTCTTGGAACTTACAGTAAATAGTGGTCATGTTACATGTGTATATGAGAGATGGATTGAGACCCCAGTGAATGGGGAGATTTAACCCTTTCTCTTTCCACAATTGCCCAATGAAAATCCCCCCCCCCATTGCTACTAGTTTTGGGAAGGGAGCAATAAAAATAATAAAAACGGAGACCAAACTGCACTGTTTGACCATAAGTCAGGATCGTTTACTGTATTAGGCAGTCAAGGAGAAACATACATTTACTTGGCAAGAAAGCCTGAATATGTTAAAAAGCTAGAAGTTACTTAGTCTTTTTTATCCAGTCTTTTTTGAAATATGCCCATGAATTAACTTCCGATAGTGCTTTTGAGTCATAGGAGAGTCCTTGATGTGAAGTTGTTTTCTAAATGTAGAATGAATGTAGTATAGGAATGCAGATATGTTATAGAAGGAAGTGGGGAAAACCACTACAAAAATCTTCTGCAGTCTATCTGATATAAAATGGATAATTTATACACTGATGTGGCAGCTTCTTTCCACAAGAATGATTTATGTAAGTAAACTGTAGCACAACCTGCAATAAGGCTCTTTGTATACCTTCTCATTAATGGGGTAAAGTCAACACTAAGCATAGCATGGTAAGCAACAAACCACATGTTAATCACGTTATCTGGCCATGCATTTAAGGTCAGAAGCAGCCACAAGGACTTCAATCCAGATCAGGTTTGCATTTAGGGGGGAAGGAGATTTAACACTTTGTCCCTGCTGCGGTGCCAATCCAGATCAGGGGGCCTCCAGGCTATTTGCCATGGAAGGGAAATTCTCATTAGTGCCAATGGGAATTTCCTCCCAGGTCAAATAGCGGTAGGGGGTGGGACTCGGAACCGGACAGCACGTGAGGGGGCTGTTTGTTCTTTGTTCATCTCCACACAAGGGTAGAAGCAAATCCTATGTTGTCAGTGCCTATGTATTATACAACATGTCTATGCCTTAAAATACAGCTGGAGCAGCTTAAAGCATGGATAAAAAGTTAAAAGTATAGTGTTCTCTTCAGATACCTGTTCTCTTGTTTAAGAAGGGTCTCCACTCAACACTCTTGCAGCGCAATCCTAACCCACTTTCCAGCACCGGTGCAGCCACAATGCAGCCCCGAGGTAAGGGAACAAATGTTCCCTCACCTTGAAGAGGCCTCCATAACTGCCCCTGCACTGCAAAATGCAGTGTGTGCCCTGTTGGCATGACTACAGTGGCACTGGAAAGTTGGTTAGAATTGCGCTGTTAGTCTCCCATTATTCCATGGTGGGAAATGCTGTAACTCCCAGGTATTAAACATTAAACACAGCTGATTCATATGTCTACTTCTCCATCAGGCAGTTTCACAAATTCCTGAAGAGGAGGAGGAAGAGGGCAATTGTTTTCATATTCTGCACTGCTTTTTTCCTCTAACAGGATAGCATGTCTATTACAGAGGATTTGTGCTTCTGAAAATACAGGAGTTTTTTTTACAGAGGTTTTGTGCTTCTGAAAATCCAACATCCTGTCAGTTATGGCATAGATTCTCCTTTAGTTACCGCAAAGAAGAATGGAGGAGGTAAGAAAATGGGAAAGGTGCAAATCACTGACTTGTCCCACCTAGCCGTTTCCTGAGGAATCAGCCAGAGAACACCCAATATTTTTACAAGATGTTGCACAACCATCTTGTTAAATGGTAGTTCCACCTAAGTTTTGGTCCTTAGGGACTTGGCAGTGTTTGTCAGAAAGAATGATCAAATACTTAACATACTTCACTTCTGACAGAACGGATCTCTCTCCATCGGAGCACTGAGAACGTCGATACTGGCGATAGCTTCGAGGAGAATGGGAGTGTCTAATGCGAACGGGATCGCCTTGAGTCCTAAAAGGTAAATAACATTAAAGGAGCAGATTAGCATCACTAATGGCTCAATCCTATGGGCCTTTTGCGACAGCAGAATGGGGAGGGCAGGGGGGAGTTCAGGGGAGGGAGTTGATCCTGACGACAACAACTTGTGCCAAGATCCTGTCCTCTCATCCTCGACCAGTCCTTCCCCTTTTTTCTCCTTGAACTTGCACTCTCCTGGCGTAAGCAATGAGACCCACAGGCCATCAGGAAGCTTACAGACAGGCAAGGAAAAAATATTTTTCGTTACCTCTCCCAGGCCTCCTGATTCCCCCCCCCCCACCATAGCATGCGGCGCATACCTCCGTGGCACGGTTGCAGGCTACAGTGTGGCAGAGGGTAGGATTGGGCTGTATGACTCCTTGTCCAAAATAATACAAAAGTGAATAACCTTGGAAAATAACATTGGGGTTTAAGGATACCAAGCTATCAAATGCATTTCTATAGTTAGTACAAGAGTACTATCTGCATTGAGATAGGATATAGTTTAAGACACACACCCCTCCCCTGGTAGCTTGTTGCAACATGTGTGCATCATTTTAAAACAAAGTACAGTGGGCCCTCCTTATCCACGGATTGGTCATTCTCGTATTTGACTACACAGATGGTCGTCTGCGGAGGGAGGGATCCCACTGGGGATGGTGCTGGTGCCACAGTACCTTATTGAAGAGCCGCGCAGGCCCGCCACCCGCTTCTTCCCTCTGGCGCCACGTTGTAATCTTCTAAAATGCTTGTTTAAAAAAACAACGCGACCGGAAGTGCCGAGGCCGGTGCTGCTCACTCAGCCCTTAGCCGCAGCCACCACCAGTGAATGAAGGCAAGTCCTGCGGCAGGCGGTGGGAGGGCGTGGGGAGGGTGGACCAGGCTAGCAGGGGAGGGAGTGATTGGCCCATCAGGCCAGGGGAGGAATTATCAGCGGCACACTCCACCGATTCCTATTCCCCATTGTGGGCCTGGCTGGCCTTACACTGGCTCCTTGGATTTGCGTTGGCCATTTTGCTGGTGCACATCCAAAGAGACCCATAGGGGCCGCTGGGGCTGTCCCCAGGGGAAAGGGACGAATGTCCCTTTCTCCCAAAGTGTGCCCCAGCTTCACCGGTGCTGGCCCGATCCTGCCTAGGATCTGGCGTAGCGTGCTTTTGCACATTGCGGCGGTACTACGCAGGATTGGGCTGCCCATCTATCAAGTCAAAGTCAGACTTTTACAGTGCAATCGTATGCATGTCTACTCAGAAGTAAGCCCTACTGTGTTCAATGGGGTTTATTCCCAGGAAAGTGTGTATAGGACTGCGGTCTTAATTAAAGGCTCTTTAATCAAGTGGCAGCTCACACAACATGAATGATATAATGCTTCAGAGAACAAAAGCTGGTCAGGCCATGTCAAATTACTGAATACATTTTATATATTATTATGAATTACAGTACTGTATACGGGGTGGGAGATGGGCATCAATGTGGCAGGGGTGGGTGGATTGGGCCCGGGGGGTGGGATCGGTGGAGCTAGCGCGCCACATCCTATCCCTTTTCTCGAGCCCACTCTGCCAATACGGGGTAATGCAGACGTGTGCCAGCTATCAATCTTGCACAAGTCCAAGTTGCCCCATAGCGACTGCTGGAGCTTACCCTGCAGAGACCTCCAGCAGCCTTTATTCCTGTGCAGGATACAGCATAGCTCATGCTGGCCCCACTGCATTGCTGCGTGGGAAGTTAGGTAGGATTGGGCTGTCAGTCATCATAAGCCCTTTGGAGGTGAATTTAAATCCGCATAGGAATAGGAATCTGCCCTAGACCATTTGTTTGTCTAGCTCAACATCATCTGCACCAACTGGCAATTATTTCAGGTGTCTTTTCCAGCTATACCTGGAGATACTAGGGATTGAACCTGAGGTGTTCTGTATGCAAAGCAGATAATCTACCACTGAGTTATGGCCCCTTGTCCTAGTCATTGTACTACAACAGTACTGGTGTAAAGCATGATCTGAGAAGTCTCTGTTTCAAATAATTCCTTATGGACAAACTCAATAGTTGATCTTATGAAGCAAGTCATTATTCTCTTATCCTCAGGTCTCTCCTGTAAAACGGGGGTAATATTACTAAGCTAATTTTCAGGGATATTGTAAGGATTACTGACACACTCTAGATATCCTACTCAATAATGTGGCAATCCTGTCTAAATCCTAACTTTGTGCCCTGTGATGCAGCGAGGCAGGTGCAACCTGTGCAGCATCCAGGACACAAAAAGGCTGTCTGGGGAGGTAATCTTGGGAGAAGGGAATGTTTGTTCCCTTCCCCTGGGTAAAGCCACAGTCACCTCAATGGGGCTACTCGAATGTGTACCAGCTATTTTGCTGGTGCACATTCGAGTGGTGCGTGTAGTGGCGGCTAGGCCCAGAGAATGGGATAGGATTCTGGCAGAGCCGCTGCCAATCCCTCCTCCTTTCCGGGCCCAGCCAACCAATCCCACCCCCCGGAACGCCCCATTCTGCCCTCCCCCACCCCTGCTCCACCCAATGGGGAAAATACCTTCTCAGGTGGGAGCTCCTAGGGATCTGGGGTGGAGAGAGCGGCGCCGGCCTCTTTGCTGGCACGGCCTCCTCACCAGGTGATGCAAACGTGCCTTACAGCATGTTTGCGACACCTGAGACCCTCCGCTGGTCGAAAAGATAGAGAGGATTGGGCTGTTAGTTTTATTATTAAAAGAAAGCATGCCTTAGTTTACAATACCACTGTCTCAGAACATTTGGAATGCAAGGAACAGACAAGGCATTCACCCTATATTACCAAAGTCAGAGATTAACTATTAACTTCTGACTTGGTTAATATTATGCCTATTATGTATGTGTGTGTGTGTATATTGGAAAAATAGTTTAACAAAGTTTATGTTTTACATCTTAGCCTGCTGGATTTTACCACTATCCTTTTCTCCTATTCAGCAATGCAGCAAAATCACATTGTGATGCAAAATGAGATTCCACTCCTGTCAGAAGCACTAGCTCGCATCACTAGTCAGCATCCCAGACGGCCAATTATCAAAAAGAAATGGAAGCTTGATCTGAAAGGAGCAACTCCGCTTTGGCAACTGACAGCGATATGCTGAGGAAAGATGGGTCAAGTGGGTCAACCAGCCATGTTAGATTATCAGAGTAAGAGTAAATTGTAAAAAGGGAGTTTATGAGAAAAAAGTGGTTTGGCTATATGTTTCAAAGCCTTTCCTAGATTTCCAGCATTATTCTATGCAGCAAACTGGCTGGAGTGTAGGAGAAGCCACTTGAGAGCTAAGGACAACATCATGGTGGCAGATTTTTTTAAAAATATGGATCAACCCCCATCACATATAAATGAAGGTGGGGAGTTTAATGTAGACAGTAAAAGGGATTTTTTTTGGATAAGAAGTATGGAGCCCTTCCCTCTGCCCTTCTCCTGCTTGTAGTTTACCTTCCTACTGTCTGTCCCATAAGGTGATGGTATCCAAGCAGGGCTTGTTTCTGGTATCGGATCCTAGCTGGGGGAAAATATCACTTTGGGTGACAGAGGGCGCAATCCAAACCTACTTAGGCTGCTGTTGTAACCAGCGGCCCAGCGAAAACGGGAGGCCCCAGAACAGAAAGGGGATTCAAATCCCCTTTGAATTCCCCTTTTGGAGGGGATTTGAATCCCCTTTCCGTTCTGGGGCCTCCCGTTTTCGCTGGGCCACTGGTTACAACAGTGGCCTACGTAGGTTTGGATTGCGCCCAGATTGTGCCCAGATTGTACAGATTGTGCCCAAATTGCGCCCAGATTGTACATCCCCAAGTTGGGGAAGGTTCTGCACACTCCTTTTGCTGTTTACATTGCTTTTCTACATGTTGGTAAGGCGAGGTGTAAATTCGTGGATCTGCTGCTCTCATGACTAACTTGGCCCTGATTTAAGTTGAATCGCTGGGAAGATAAAAGCACACACGTTTTGTTCAAGTCAGAGATTCAATGGAGGTCTTAAGACCAAAACTAGACATTGCCTTAAACTCATGGCTAAGGGACAGGTTTAAAGCAGAAAGTAGACCAAAAGTGGTCCTTTTAAACCTCCAACAGGGGGCAGATTCAGTGCAGAAGCATAATGCACCACAAGAGGGGGGCATAATGCTTTTCCCCTCCACCATTTTTGCAGTGAAAATCTCCCCAGTGGCAATTTGCCTCCAGAGCATTTTTTTTTCCACAATTACAAGTATTGTGTGATTTTTACCATATATTTGATGGGTGAGAAAAGTATTAAGTTGCATCTCATGGTGGGCTGTACTCCAGTGCCAAATCAGGCTATCAGGCTCCCACAGCTGGGGGGGGGGGGGTTAAAACAACCACTTCTGATCTACTTCCTGCTTTAATCTCGCCTCTAATAGATGGGTTTAAAGTAATGTCGAGACTGGCCCTTCTAGTACAAGTGTACTGCAAATATGTCCCATGCAAGCCTGATGAAATTAATTAGAGCTGAGCAATTCACTTTCATTTCTGTGATGTTTGAAGATGTTTACAGTAGATTATGCCCTTAATTAAAGTAGAAAGGTCCTCTGCTCTCTCCACTCTTGCACAATCCTTTGCAATGAAATCTTCATAAAAGAAGCAGTATAGCTGGTGTCATGCAAAACAGATTGTATACAGAAAGGACACATGAAAGGAATTAACTCTACAGGAACATGCCCATTCTCTAGTGAATAAACTCACTCTATTTTGGTATATGGAATCTCTCTTAATTGCTCCTCAGACAGGCCAGATGGGTCCACAAGTTCCTTCCTGGAAAGAAATTAGACAAAAGCAAAGAGATGTGACATGCATTAAAAATAGATTTATACTATACAGTAGTAACAGCTCACCCCTGCCATAAGTCATACTTACTGAATGTGTTTCCATAATTCTTCCTTTGCTTGTACATCTGGACTTCTCCTACAAATGACAACAAAAATATGTCACGTGCATCATATCATATGCATAACCTTGGGCAAACACAAATTCCTAAAATTGCATCAACCAAAAATATTGATTTAACTTGTTAACATTTCAACAGAGGAATAGCTTTACATGTCCATATCATGGAAATGTTGTCTTTTGACTAAGGAGTTCTGAGCTGAATCATAATTTGAATTCCTCTAGCCTTCAGTAAAGGTGCACATAAAAAGAGGCTTTTTTATAAGTCCAGCTGAGGAAGACACATTTCAGCTTTCTGCTTCTTCCTACTGGTGAGCAAGCTGAAAAACTGAATGTGTTTAAAAGGGTAATATTTTCCGTTCACATCTGGTCACCTAATACATCAAGTTTCCTTTAGAAGAACAAAGGAACACCAAGTATTCAGCTTGGTAGCGTACAAATACTGCTATAGAGAAAGACTAAACAAAACAAAATTGGTCTGTGGTTCTCTTCCTTGTCTCCCAAAGATGTCAAGGCCAAGGATTATTTTAATGCTGTTTTTATGTTTTGGTCTTACTTTCGCCCTTCTCCCCCCCTTTTTTTGCTCATTCTTTTTTTTCCTCCCAAGCGCTTTAGTGCTTTTACCTCCCTAAGGCAGAAACCTAGTGCATTAGTTAGTATGGAAAGGGGGTGGGGGAGGATTTTAATAGCATCTTTCAGTCTTTAATGCTGAGCTGCTTTCTTCTTTCATTAAGTCCCAATTCACACAAAGCAGCAGCTGTGAACTCTGCCCTTATCCCGAGGGACTGGCATCCCCTTCTGAATCTCTGTAATAATCAGGCACTAGGGAATGCAAAAGTAATCCATGATTCTCCAGGAAGATTGAGTGAATTGCTTTGATAATGCTTATGTCTCAGCTACCATGGCAAGGGAAAGCCCCAAGGTCAGTATGCTTAGCTCCATGTTCCCAGCATGCTCATATACCATGCTATCCAATAGATTAGGCTACATTAGTACTTTATGAAAAATGGAACTGAGATTCACAGTAAGCCCTTCTATTTCCAGCAACCATACATGCCCGGACTTCTAAGGCGAAGTAACAGCAAAGAGGCCAGATAAAAAAGCACTTTGACTTTTCATTATTTGTTAGGAATAGAAGCCTCACATCTTTCATCTAACGTTCAGTGGCTTCATTCATTGTGACAGTTGTATGTATAGCTGAGTTCACTACATATGCAGAAAATACTGTATGTAGGCTACATAGTCCATGTCCCTTTATTATTATTATTATTAAAATTTTATATACTGCTTTTCAACAAAGCAGTTCATAAAGTTGTTTACACTGCAAAATAAATGAAAAGATGGTTGGTTCTTTATCTCAGGTGGCTCACAATCTAGAAAGAAAAAGATGCAAAAAGACACCAGCCGCTGGAAAAGGCACTATGTTGGGGTGAAGAGGGGCAGTTGCTCCCCCTCCCTCCATTCAATATAAGAGGAGCACTACTTTTAAAAAAAAGTGTCTCTTTGCCCAGTTAGCAGGGGTCACAATCTGGGGGTAAATGCTGCTTGGGGGTAAATCCAAGCACATATCAAACACCAGACAGGAAATACTTGAAAACAACCACCCATGAATTATGTTATGTGGGACTAACATGAATTCTAAAGTACCATACTTTTTGACTTTATCACTACCATCTCCACTGCTTTGGACTATGGATTCAAACATGCACCATGCGGGTGCAGTCCAGACAACAGAATGCAGAGTGGTTCCCTTAAAGGTCTCAAGCTCTCAAGCTGTGGCTGCACAGGCCACATGCTGACAAGTCCTGACAGACTTGTATCAAGCAAAGGTCCTCCCCCACACCTAGAAACATTTAGCAACTTGTTGTTCCCCAGACCCTCAGATACGGCTCTACTTAAAAGGTGCCTCTTAGCAAACTTACAGCGCAATCCTATCCAACTTACACCACCGGCTGACCTCTGCTCAATCTTATCCAACTTATGCCACCGGTGTAACCAGCAGTGCAGCAAGAATGGGAGGCCCCAGAACGGAAAGGGGATTCAAATCCCCTCCAAAGGGTGATTCAAGGAGAACTTGAATCCTCTTTCCAGTCTGGGGCCTCCCGTTCTTGCTGCACCGCTGGTTACACCGGTGGTATAAGTTGGATAGGATTGCGCTGTGATTGGCCTTTTATATAATTCGCTGTAAATGTGTTTAGTCTTTAAGTTTTATAATAAAACCTTCTTCAGAAAACTGTGTTTAGATACAATGATGGATGGAAGTGAACAAGGGAAGCTGGTACCTCCAATAAAAGGGTGGGGGATGCTACAATTCCCAACGCATCCTGCCAAGCCACTCACTTAAGAAGAAAATCAGTCATTTGAAGGGGAAAAAAATTCGAGGTGGCCTTCTTGAATTTCCTACTTGAATTTCATGCTTATGCTTTGAAAGAATCAGACTTTGCTGCATATCAATAGCTGACAGCAGGGACAAGATTAGATAAAAGATATCCTTTAAAGACAAGATTATAGAGAAGGGTTCACTTGGTGCTTTCTGCATAATAAGAAAGATTTTCCTTCCTTAAACCTGCACTGAAAAACAGAGTGCAGCTGCTGTACAATTCCTAATAGCCTGATCACATAAGCTGCAGTATCAGCAGGGGTAAACAGCCAGTGGGTGAGCCACCAAATTTCTGCTTTGGACCTTGTCCCTGGTGAACAGAGCGCCCAACACTTGGGGGGGTTCCCAGTTCTTCCAGAAATTAAATGTTGCAGAACACAAAAGAAGCATGATGAAGTGGTCCCCTCCCAAATGAACTTATAATAACAGCATTGAATTCAAAGAGACATTAGCAGCAGCATACATCAACCATCTGGTTTAAGATGCAGAATTATCATAGAAGCCTCGGTGGGGGTTACAAGGTCCAAAATCTCAGAAAAAAACACAGAGATTTTTTTTATCATAGGTGTTGCCTTATGTCCAAAAGTGCTCTTCTGCTACCAAATAGCCTCATCTCATGCAAGGGCTGTTTATGACTTAGCAGAAGAATGTTGCATAAGAAAATTGACACTCCCCACTCCAAATCTAAAGGAATTCCACTATTTGAATAAGCTGTTGCACAAGACCTTGTACAAGCTCTTTTCAAACTGTTTTCTGATGGCCTTCTGGAGTTTGTGCTACAACCTGTATCTCCCCCCTTATTCCCCATGTTTTCTGAACTACAATGTAAGCCCTGCTACACTGGTTCTGCACCGAAGGAGCCTTCCATTAGCTCTTGTGCATGGGTTCACAGAACAGTAACTTAAGTCATTTTCCCCCCCACTTACTGTTCTTTGTCTTTGAGCCATTATTATAAAGAGGAAAGCTGTGATGCAGAGCATCCTTTACTCTTTACAAAAGAGCTCTACTGTAAAACTATGTGTATCACTTGCTTCTGTGCTTCCTAGTGCCGCTAAAGCAACCTACTAGGATCAGACTTCCTGCTAATAATCTTACTTTATAATCTAATCCCGCATTTCTCAAAGTGCGCTCCTAGGAGCCCTGGGGCTCCACTTCAGAAGGCTCTAAGTGGCTACCATCTGCTTGGTGCTACACCATGTGCCAGTGCAATGGGGTTCCCTGAGACTCCACACATGTGCCAACAGGGCTCCCCAGGACTCTGTTAGGAGCATAAAGGGCTCCGGAGACTGGAAAGTTCGAGAACCACTGATCTAATCGAAAGCAGGCTTGCATAACCTGTAACCCACTAGTTCAAACGCCCACCAGGCTTATATGGCAGCCCATCAGGGGCTCTCAATAAACCTTCTGATCTTTCTTGGGACTGCAAAAACAGGGAACAAGTATTTAGCATGTCAAAATACATGCTTGGTGTGCTATATCCAATATGGGAAGTCACAAGATTTGCAAGATTGCTGTAAAGGAACCAGCATATTGGGATTTCATCACTGTGGGTTTTTTCTTCTTGCTGTTTGTTTATATACTCTTATTTTCATTTTGACAAATGATAACCAGTCCATATGCTAATAATGCCTACATTATGTTTTATGCTTGCATCTGCACCTTATTAATAATTCAAAATGAATTCATGATTTGCAACCAGGCAACATTTTGTACTTTTAACTAAGAATGGAATTTTAATGGCCATCCTTAATTCTAAAAAGCCCTTTGGCTACACAGATGTTTGACTTGAACTTTTAGAAATGAACCTCATAGCAACAGAATGTGGATTTTTAAAATATTTTTCTGTTTGCCACTGCCTTAAGAAAGTAAGTTTCTATTTGGCTTCCTTGCCCCATCTTCAGCCTAAAAAACAACAAACCTTAAAACAAATCAATCATTTATTAACGGTGCAATGCTGCTTAACTTTGGAGCGGCGTGGCTGCCACTGTGCTGCTCCAGGGTGTCGTAAACGTGCCATAAGGCACGTTTTCAACACCCGGAGAGTAAGCAGTGGAGGTCAGAGCCGCTCACTCCACCGCGAAACTCACCCGACTCCAGCTGCCACAGGTAGGTCCTGCACCAGTCAGCAGGACAGGGCAAGCGAGGGAGGCCATTGGCTGGTCCAGGCTGGGAGGGGGCGTAGATATCGATGGTGATATCCTAAGTCCCTTCCCAGCCTGCGCCACCCTTACACCGCCTCCCTGAATGTACGCCAGGTCTGGCCCTGGCATGCATTTGAGGAGGCTCATAGGCCCTGGGATCGTTTACACCCGGGGAAGGGGACAAACGTCCCCTTCTCCCAAGGTGCAGCCTAGTAGTTCACAATGGGTTTAGGATACAGCAGCAGGCCCTTTAGGCTGGCCGTGTATCTTTACACAGAATTGTGCTGTAATTCGATTACACTTTGAACAGGTGAAAATCAAGCACTAGTAAAATTAGCCTGACTCTTTTGAAATGAATTAAATGCCCATGTTGTAGAAAACACAGTAGCTACTGTATATGGTCTCCTTTTGCTTGTGGAAAGCTTCTTCCTCTCACAGGAGAACGGTTTATTATATCATATGAGAGAAGTGTTCAGAGGAGCTCCTCTACCTGCATAAGTGCAAGAATTTGCAAAAAATCTTTTCAAACCCTTTTTATTGTCCATTAGAATTTACAGTATACTCTACAGCCAGTATGTTCCTTATTCATCATGTTTCTCAAACTGCATAATAACCTATGTTTGCACTTTGACCCAACACTGTGAGAAGTCTTCCACTAATATTTGAGAAAGGACTGTCACTTGATGCTTCTGCTCACTGTTATTTAGATCCAAGCCAATATATTTGTGTAGCAAGGTCACTGAAACTACAAAAAGGTTTTTTATACCTGCCTGACCCAGCAGCAGAGATCTTATACACAACAAGTTCCTGCACATAAATATGCTACAGGAAACAAGCAGCTGTGAAAGAAACCCCAACATTTAGCCTGCATATCCAGCACAACTCTCAGGAAGTCTCACAGAGGCTTGAGGGGCACAAGAGCAGATGGGGCTTCTGTACTGAGCTCGGTACACCTTTCCCTTCTTCCTGTGTGGTCTTATAGCTGGGTCGAGCTGTGCGAGAAGCTGCTGCTCTCCAGCCCTTACTGGTGTACGAGAATGTAAAAGCAGCAGCAAGTGTGCAGAATACAAAAATTGGAATACAAAAATCTCTGGATCAAGACCAATGGGTGCTGCTGATCCACATAGGTCAGTATTTCACCATCACTTTGCTCTGGGAAAATGCTACAGATTTCAACAGGATTACCGTATTTTACGCTCCATAGGACGCATCGGTCCATAGGACGCATGCATCCTATGGAGCATAAAATACAGAAAAAAAGGTTTTTACTTACCTGGGCTTCAGGAGGCCTGTGGGGGCTTTGGGGAGGCCTGCGCGAGCCTCTGCAGGCCTCCCCATGTTCATTTCGGCCGAAAATCACTGTTTTCGGCCGAAAAGAACATCGGAGAGGCCTGCGGGGGCTTCATCAGGCCTGCATCAGCCTCTGCAGGCCTCCCATCGGCCCCAAACAGCGATTTTCGGCCATTCCGGAAATAGCCGAAAATCGCTGTTTGGGGCCAAAGTAAACATCGGGGAGGCCTGCAGAGGCTCGCGCAGGCCTGTGCGAGCCTCTCTCCCATCGGCCCCAAACAGCGATTTTCGGCCATTTCCGGAAATGGCTGAAAATCGCTGTTTGGGGCCGAAGTAAACATCGGGGAGGCCTGCGCGAGCCTCTGCAGGCCTCTCCGATGTTCATTTCGGCCGAAAACAGTGATTTTCGGCCGAAATGAACATGGGGAGGCCTGCAGAGGCTCGCGCAGGCCTCCCCAAAGCCCCCACAGGCCTCCTGAAGCCCAGGTAAGTAAAAACCTTTTTTTCTGTATTCTGTTTTCGGCCAAAATGAACATCGGGGAGGCCTGTGGGGGCTTCGGGGAGGCCTGCGTGAGCCTCTGCAGGCCTCCCCGAAGCGCCCCCAAGCCTAGGCTTCGCACTATAAGACGCACGCTTTCCCCCTCCTATGTTTTTTTTGGGGGAAAGTGAGTCTTATAGTGCGAAAAATACGGTAGTTTAGGAGCAAGGTGTTTAGGAGTGAACCAGAGCCATTTTCAACATGCTCTTTCCTTCTCATTTATTGTAACAATTGGATAAATTCTTCCTGCTCTTACTACAACAAATTTAAAGGAAAAGAAAAACCAATCAGTTATCTGGCTATTAAATTAAAAGCTACTTTTTAGTGCTCAAATTGTCCACCAGAGGGAGCCTCAGCTATCTCTTTGAGTAACAAGTTAATTGAACAAAATTAAGGTAGCAATCCTATGCACATTTACCCAGGAGTAAGATCCATTAAACTCAATGGGGCTTATTTCTGGGTAGACATGCTTAGGCTTGTACCATCAGTTATATATTTACGTGAAAATGTAGAATTTACAGTGCATTTCCTTTCCCTGCTCTTTTGCTGCCTAGCCTGAAATTAATACACAAACTAACCGTATTTCAACGTTAGATTTTGATTATTTAAAAAATACAGCTTGAAGATAGGTACCGCCTCCGTGGCCGCTGCTGCGCCGAGTACCACCGGAAGTAAGTGGCGATGACATCATCGCCACTTCTGTGTTTTTGGCTGCGCTGGAGCCCTGAAAGCAACACTAAGGGAACAAGAGCAGGCAGGCCTGCCTTTCCCAGCCCTGGAAACCCATTCGCTCGGGCTCTGCAGAGCTCGTGCCACTGTTCCAGGGCTCCAGCACGGCACGGCCACCCTAGCAGTCGCCAACTTGGCAGCCAGGGGCCTGCACACCACCGGTTGAGAAACCCTTCTATACACACTTACCTCTAGTAGACATACATAGGCTTGCGCTGTAAGTCACCTATAGGACTGAAGTATGGAGTGCAATAAATGAGAATCTGCAATGAAACTCTAGTTGCTGTCTCAGATTTCATTTTCACTACATTTCACTACAATACGGCTTTTGGAAGGATGTGATATTTGGCAATGGTGGGTGGGATTTTCTGCTATGGATTTTAGTTTTGTTTTATGCCGCTTTTAACTAGTATGTTTTTGCTTTGTTTCTTTTTATTCTCTTTGTTAACCACTTTTCATTGCCTTATATGCAAGAAAGAAGGGATGAAAATATTTTAAGTAAAATAATATTTTCAGATGTATTTATAAAGGGATTGGGATTAACATACGATCGAGATCTGTTCCTGGATCGTCGGTGATTGGGATCAGATTGATTTTTCTCTTTCTGTCGTCTCAACACTGCTTCCCATTGAGGAGCTGAATCAACCATGTCATTCTCCTGCCGTATCCTATGGAAAGATTAACAGACTAAAAGTGAACGTCTGAAGAATATTTTGGTGAATTTCCAACACCTTCTCCGAAAGCACCTTAAACTTCAAATTTACTAAGCTGTTCAAAAGATTTACTTACCTGTCCTTCACAAATAGTAAAGGGGGACAGGAGAGAGAACATATTTTGGGCATAACCCAGCCCAAATTAGGCCCTTCAGAATCTCAATGATTTCAATAGGAGACATTTAAGCATGTGCTTAGTTTTCCATTGTAATCAGTGACAGCCCAATCCTGTGTACGTATCCAGCGGGCAGCCCAGGTCGCCCGTCGGATCCTATCCCCGTTATCTCCTCGGTCTAATCGGGGGAAGGGGACATTCATCCCCTTCTCCTGGTGTAATACAGGGAGGCCCCAATGGGCCTCCTCGGATTGTGGCGGAAGTTGGAGGAGGCAGAAGCGTACTAACGTAGGGGGCCCTGGTGACCAGGGCCCCAGGCGCCGAGCTTCCGGGGGGCGCTCACCTCAGGCTCGAAGCTGGAGCGTGGCGCCCGCCCGCAGCCATAGCAGGCGGGCGGCGCTCCAGCTTTCGAGTCCGACAGCATCCTCGTCGTCTAGGCAACGCGCGCAGCATGTGCCCAGACCCTGCGGCTGCGGGCGCGCACTGTGCGTGTTGCCTAGACGACGAGACGCTCTCTCGCTCCTCAGACTCAAAGCTGGAGCGCGGCGCCCGCCCGCAGGCATAGCGGGCGGCGCTCCAGCTTTCGAGTCCTGAGCGTCGCCTGGGGGGCCTCCCGCCCGCCTCGCCAGGCCGGCTCCGGGAGCCCCCTCAATCAGGAGAGCCGGCTCAGGGACATCTTCCCCGGCCGGCTGCCCGGGGCCTTCTGAGGAAGGCCCGCTGTGAGAACGATATTTATACCGTTCTTTTTGCTCATGCTCAGACTGTTACTGAGGGAAAAGGACGTCACTAGGTGACGTGCGCGCCCTAGTGACGCCACTGGTCACGTGACATACGTCACGTGACTGACGTACGTCACGTGACGTCTGGGGGCGCTCAGCCAGCCCCCGCCCCCTAGCCCCAGGCGTCCAGAGGGGTGAAGACGCCACTGGGAGGAGGCCATGTAATGGCGGAGCTGGCCCGGGAAGGGGACAGAGATATGGCAGCTGCCATCCCCCCCCGGGCCGACTCGACCAATGGCACCCCTCCCTCGCCACCCGTGCCGGGAGATCACTTGCCTTCTCTGGCAGCCGCAGGAAGAATCTGGCGGCAGAGTGAGGGCGGCCGGCCGGCCGGCCTCTGCGCTGGCCACCCTTACTCTCAAGTCATCGCAAACGTGCTTTACGGCACATTCGTGATGCCTTGGAACTTTAACTTTGGGCAGGATTGCACCCTGAGACAAATATGCATAACGACTTAAAAAACAAATTAGCCAGTCTTCAGTAGAAAGGAAGGGTGCATCTATTCCAGAGGACCACTTTTGCTGAAGAAAAGGGTGATATATGTTTGCCTTACATAAGAAACGGAAACATCTCTAATTTGTCTTGGTGAAATGATAAGAAGGACCTGTCCCTCAAAACAGGATTCAAGGAAACAAGGAATAAGGACTCAAAGAATATCCTGCATGAGCAAAGTTAGATTTAGGTTCCAAGTAAGGGCTATCCAGTGGGTTTGTTATGACTAAGGCAGGATTTGAATCCAAGGTTTGTCAAATCCAAATCCATACTGTCCATTGACCCCTGCTAGCTGAGCAAAGAGGCACATTTTAAAGTGGTGCCCTCTTATGTTTAACAGAGGGAGAGAAACTGTCCTCCTTCACCCCAGCATGACATCTTTTCCAACACCTGTTCCTGGTGTCTCTTCTGCATCTTTTTCTAGATTGGAAGTCAGGAGGAAGTTTGTGCGCTTTTTAGGGACAGGGAACCATTTGCTGTTTTAAGTGAGTAACAAAAAGAGTGATACCTCCTATACAATTATAATGAACAGGGGCGTGCGCTGAGTGGTGCCCTGGTGCGGAGGGCCCCAGGGCGCAAGGGCGGGAGGTGGTGCGGGGGGGCGGGAGGCTCCGGAGGAGAGCGGGAAAAATTTGAATTTTTCCTGCTTTTTTGGGCCGATTTTCGGCGATTTTAAGGGGTTTTTAAAGGGGTTTTTAAAGTATGTATGCTTTGCGGCACTTAACTTGTGTATAGGAGCCTCCAGCGAAGCGATCGGCTGACTCTCTCCAGCGACGACGTTCTCCAGGGGCGCAGATCGGCGATCTGAGATCGCTCCTCTGCAGCCCATGACTCGAACTGCTCATCGTAAGCTAATCGTTTGAGTTCACGCATGCGTGAATGGCTGTTTGCTATGCGCATGCGCGAACTCAAACGATGAGCTTACGATGAGCAGTTCGAGTCATGGGCTGCAGAGGAGCGATCTCAGATCGCCGATCTGCGCCCCTGGAGAACGTCGTCGCTGGAGAGAGTCAGCCGATCGCTTCGCTGGGGGCTCCTATACACAAGTTAAGTGCTGCAAAGCATACATACTTTAAAAACCCCTTTAAAAACCCCTTAAAATCGCCGAAAATCGGCCCAAAAAAGCGGGGAAAAATCGGCAAAAAATTAGCATAGTTTATGCTAATTAGTTTTGGGACGGGGCGGGGAGGACCGGGCCCCACCCGCAAAATCGGCTGGGTACGCCACTGATAATGAAAACAAGATCCCTAAGATGGAACAACAGAGTTTTATTCCATAAGTATATCCTTGTTCAACATTTCCTAAGGTAAAACCATTGATTTTAACACTCTTACATTTATTCTCAGGCCCTGTTCTCTGAGATGACTCTCCTCTGTCTTGGTGACATTTCGAGATGCTGATAATCCCTTTTCAAATATTATGACTGTTGCCAGCAGCAATAGCAAAACCATAGAATCACTTATGTGTATACAGTTGGAAGGGAATAAGGGTCATTTTCATTCGAAAGCTTTCATGGCCAGCAGATATAGTTAGAGAAACAGGTAGTACGGGTAACGCAGCCATATCTATGTAAAAAACACAGCAATCCGACTGAGGTTTAAAAACAATGACTATTTTATCTGGGTTTAATGATGTATTCCCGGACAAACAGAAATTATTAAGAAACCACGGCTGGACAAGTGAGCCCAACGTTTCGTGTCCTAATCTGGACACATCTTCTGGGGCAATCCAAAAAGGAATGAAAGATGTTATAGTTCTCGGCGTCTTGCTTCGTTGTTTTGAACTTCAGAAGTTAGGGAAACATGCTGTCAGTTGAACGGAAACCATTCCGGAACTCCTCTGTCAATCAAAGAGATCGATCCTGCAAAAACTCCTGCAAGTGATAGCTTGCAATTTTGTCCTTTAGACCTGGGGCTGTTGTTCACTTAGAGACCCGGTGTCTATCAGTCACATAGTATCAACTCGCATTTTCTGTTATTATATTATTGCGAGCCTGTCCCTTCATAGGATGTTTACGTATGACAGGGAGCCAAATGCGTCATCTAATAAGGGTCATCTAATCCACTTCCCAGCCCTGGAGCAGAACCATCCACCAAAATCTACCTAGGCAAACTAGACAATGTATACGCAGAAAGGTATGCTGCAGAACGGTAGGTGGCACACAGCAAACAGCAACATTAACACTAGTTCAAACACTAATCTTAACCATGATATAGCACTATAAGAACACGCTGTGGCAAGCCTCGGGCTTGCATGCTCTCTCTCCCCTTCCCTCCTTTGCATGTGAGAGGAAGACAGTGAAAGCTCACTATCAACTAAACCACTGTTTCCCATTATGTACAAACTTGGAAAACTGTGGTTTGTTCTAACTCTAGTTAGTTAAAACAAGCCAAGATCAATCTGTGGCTTGATATGCTATGCATATCAGGTTTATTATTGTGGGACAGGAGGAAGAATTTAGCTTTTAAAAACACAGAGAAGAAAAAACTGTTCCATGCAAATTAACAAGCTAGGCAAGTAGAGTTAAAATTGTTGTGTTTTCTGTTTAAACCCACTGTGTTGTAAGTTAAGCAAGCTATACACTTCCTTTTTTGCACTTGCAGTATTGCATATTCACCTATGTCTCTTCTTCCGATGTTCCCTGTTAGAATTTTCTGACTCACTACCACTGCTGGTATTACATCGGGATCGGGATCTAGAAAGGAGAAATATAAACAATGCCAACAAATAATTTAAAGTGCCCAAATTATAAATTTGAAACAGAAACAAAAGGAAACGTTTTGCTATATAAAACAATAACTAATTATTCGTTATTATTTCAGTCCCATTATGGAAAACGTTAGCATACTTCCATTATATTATTTACTAACATCCAGGCTCTCACCTCCTCCTATGTTGCTGCCCAGGTTCGTTTTCACTTCCACCTGAAGGGTGTCGTCGCCGTGAATAAGAAAACTTTGGTGATCTGTTGCGGTCACTGGGAGAATTATAAAGCCCACTAGGGTTGAAGGAAAGTTAAGAGTCAATAAATGATCCTTCAGCATTGTACAGCAGATACAGTGGCCATCTCTCATGAATTCTGTTTGTTACTACTTTGTCAACAACAGCAGAAAATACTGTAATTTTCCACACTGATAGGTATGTACAGTACACAGATAGCAAGATTTGGTCAAGCTGTGAATCAAGTTGTTATTGCTTTTCAGGAATAAATATATTGCACTGAACTCTTCAAACAAAGAACAACTGCACAGAAACCTTCAGAGCATGTTGATAGGCCATTAAAGACATTTCCACTGATGCAAGTGCAGCCACAAAGCTGAATATAGAAAAACACATTTCTTGCATTGTGGGATTTTTGCAATAGAAAGCTCCTTATCAGTTCCAGATCTATATCTTCAACAATGTGCTTTCCTTATAATACTAAAGAAAATAAGATCCTGCCCTAGAGGCAATGAGACCTACAGCCCAATCCAGTGTAAGATACGGTGCCTGGCCTAAAGGACTGGACGCTGTATCCAATGCTGGGGAAGGGCCACCGGCCACTGAGCCCGAGTCCCTTACTCACCAGGTGTCGCGGAAATGCTTTATGGCACTTTGCGAAACCCTGCCCTGGGGGAGCACATGCTCCCCGGGGCTTCGTTACACAGGATTGCACGGTTAATCCTAGCTATGCACACGATGGCAGAAAAATTTGTACAGTATATATTGTCTTCTCACCACAAAATTTCCCAACTACTAATTTCATAACTATGTAATTACTAATAGTATTAGTAGCCAACAAGCATGCCACAATTTACAAACATGAACAAACAAGTGGGGACATAAGGTAACTCACAGTAGTGAGAATGGGCAGAGGGATGAACCTGCAACTTTCCCGCAACCCACCATGAACACCATGCTTCCTTGTTTTTTGCTTGCTTGCTCACACACATTCAAATAATGTGCCGAGGAAGGAATCTGTGCCCAACTTGCACCCACATATGGGGAAGAAACCCTTCCATTCCTACACACACACACACACACACACACACACACACACACACAGAATTCCACTTGCCCACTCTCACTCCCACTTCTTCCCTTCTCCCACTACTCTCAGGCCTCCCTTCAGTTTTTCAGCAACTGGAGTGGCAGTGAGAAATATGAGGAAGAAAGCGGTTGGTAGACATCCCAAAGCAAGCAGAGCTGCTGGCCATTCTTTTTGGGGTGAAGATTGACTGAGTACGGTAATCTCAAACTACCTACAAATGAGCTAATGATGCCTCAAGGCAGAGCCACACCGCACGCGTTGGTTGCGTTCCGGCACGTTCCAGGAGCGTCCAACGTGCCAAAAGTCTCCTCGGACTCCACTTGAGACGGGACGCGACCAGCCGGTGGGCGAACGCCGTCACGCGCAAATAGCACCACACCAGACGCATGTGGACTCGGCTGGATGCAACGCCCCAAGCCGCGTGCGGTGTGGATCTGCTTTAAGCATTCATTGGAAGAAACTGGGAGTTAGTTTGACCGCCACCACCCTATTCTGCAAGAGCATCTTCTGCTGCCAACCCAATCCTCCAACTTCTGTCCTATTACCAGTACAAAAATGAGTTCACAAATAGGATATAATGTCAGACATGGCATACATACAGGAATTAAAACACGTATATACAGAATTTGCATAGCAAATACGGGTTACTGCAGACTTCTTGCAAGACATCACACAGCTATGTACCTCTGTGGGCAGTTTTCTTCCCATGGTGCACTAGTTTTACTTCTTTGGGTTTCCGGGCTGCTTTCATTTCTTGACTTTTTAAAACTAAGGAGTGCGGAAAAATAAAAATACATTTTTCTTACAACAGCCAACATTAAAAAACAAATGAATTTGAAGGCATTTTAAAATCCTGCTCTCTAGAATTATTTGCAGGCATTTGTTTTTCATGCTAGATTTTCTCAATGATTACCTTCCACTGGGAAATAAATAAGCCATTGTCAGGAGCAGCTGGGACTAGAACTGGAGCCTCCTGATCTGTATTGAACGGTCCCTTGTGGCAAGTCAATGGTGAGAAGGAAGCAGGCTGAAATAGCTGTTTTAGAATAAAACAGCGCAATCTGACTTAACTTTTGTGCCAGTTTAACCAGCGGCGCAGCGAGAATGGGAGGCCCCAGAACGGAAAAGTGCTTCAAATCCCCTTTGAATTCCTCTTTTGGAGGGGATTTGAATCCCTTTTCCGTTCTGGGGCCTCCCGTTCTCATTGCGCTGCTGGTTAAACGGGCAAAAAAGTTAAGTCGGATTCCGCTGTAATTCCTTTAAACATGTCATGAATATTTGCACTTAAACCTAAAAGCTTCTTGTTTAAAAAGAAAAAAGAAAAAGCACCTGCAAGGGTGGAAGCAGGGGCTGGTCTGCTCAGAGGTGTCGTTACGGGGGGGCGTATGGCCCCCGGGGGTGGGGGTGTCAAGCAGCAGGGGGGTCACTTGCTGCCAAATTCGCCGCAGCACGAAAGCATTTTTTAGGCCACTTGCGGCAGGAGGATTGGCCCTCCCGCCCTCCCAGGCACAAACGGCCTAAAAAGCGGCTGAAAAATGCTGTGTGCGTGTGTGTGTGTGTGTGTGTGTGTGTGTGTGTGTGTGTGTGTGCTTTCGCACCACTGCTGAATTTCAGCAGCAGCACAGTGAAAGTGTTGTCACGCCCCCCAGGGGGCGGGGCTTGTGGTGTCATGTGGGGGTGTTGCGTTGACTGGGCACTGGGGTGTAGCGATGCCTCTGGGTCTGCTCAGGTCAGGACCTAGCCAAGGACCCAATTCCATTGGAAGGCCCACCTGGCCAGGCTGAACCCTCAATACTGGACACTCCATGTGCCATTCAAGGGATGCCATGAGAGGGCAGTGCAAGGATTTGCCCCAGGCCCCCCAGTGGCCTGGTGCAGGGACTGCAAGAGTGGAGTGTATGTGACCTAGAGCATGAGACTAACCCTTTCCCCTTGCACAAACAGTTGCTATTAGTTACTGAATACAATATACTGCAATAGGGGGCATCCAATTGTCAGCAGGAAAACAAAACAAGGGGGGATTAAAATACACACATATACTTCTCACAGCCCAATCCTCACTCCTCATGCCTTTTTCTTAAATAAGAGGAGCTTCTAGGTTTAAGCACATCTTTTAAATGGTGCATCAAACAGAACGTCTAATATGGCCCTTTTCTTCCCAGGTACTGACCCAAGCAGACCTTTGGTCCCCCCATTTTTCTGGCTCAGTTGTAAAGCTTCCAGGGTTTTCGCCTGCACAATGATCAAATTCTGCCTTTGCCACTATGTGGCTGACTAGGAACTATCCAAGTAGACTCCACAGCATTCATTCATGTTCTATCGTCTCTGTTTGCCTTTCCACTCCTGGCAGGGACTCCTGCAAATTCTTCCACTGCTCTTTCTTCTGAACTCAGGTCCCATTCTGCAGAGACTTGTACCTCTGGCATGTGAACACCTGGCTGCTCATGTCCCAGTTCTGACATATCCAAGGGCCTACATGGAGTGGAGTTAGAGTGGGAATTTGAATCCAGGTCTCCCCAGTCCTAGTCTTAGGACCTGGGTTCAAATTCCTAATCAGTCATGAAGTTCATAAAGTGACCTAGGGCCAGCCACCAACTCTCAGCACAAACTACTTCACAAGGTTGTTCTGAAAATGAAAAGCAGGGGTGGGGGAAAAAAATTCCCAGAGAACCTGGGAGAAATAACAGGATAAAAAACAATAAAATCAGCAAATCTTGCGTTGATTTCACCTGACTTTGGGGAGAGTCAGACTGCTGTATGTGAATGAGTGAGTGGAGTGTTCACTCCCACAGTGTTGACATTTGACTGGAAATTTGTCTTCATTGTGAAATTAGGAGCAGAAGATGGCTGGAAATCTGCTTGTTTCTGCGCATCCCTGCTCCAGAGGATGCTATGAATGTTCTGAACCATTCCCAGGACCTAAAGACAGGAAGTGATGTATATTGCAATGACATTGCAGAAACAGGAAACTTGTGAGGCAAAGGGTGGTGGAAGGTTGATGGTTATGCAAAGTGAAAGGCCAAAGTCTAATAGGCAAACGCCCATATTTATGGACAGTGTTCCTTTGGCAGGAAGGAATGTAAAAGAAGCCAAATTTCACTTATAGTTTCAAAACAGCCAGTCAAATTGTTGGCTGCATGTCTCTGGTTTTCTATGTTTGCACCACACGTAGCCACAGCTTGCAAGATGCTATTCTCAGGGAGGATCACCAATTAGAAACGGCTCGGTGGGAGGGAGCTCAAAGGCAGATTGCAAGCCTGTTTTCACCAACTTCTCGAGCCTGAAAAGGCTGGGAATGCCTGCTACAGTCACTTCCAATGTACTATTCAGAGACCAACAAAGGATTTAGCAAAGAGTGGAGGGCTATACAGACTAGCATTCTTTACTTACAGAATGCAGCTATCTGTGACAGACCCCACTTGATGGAGTAGGCAATTTGCCGGTTTGATTTCTAAACTGCCTTTTAGCCTCTCAGACTTTGCATTCATAAACTCAGTTTCTTCTCGTTCTTTCGTAATGGAAAACTTGCACAACAGTTAGCAACGTGGCCATAAAAGGTGTGAAATCAGAAGATTAGTTAGGATTTCTTTCATATCCTAATGCTAGAGCTGAATCTGGTAAAATGTCTGTGGGTTATTGTGGACCTTTTTCTGTACAGTGATTTGCAGTTAGGTCCCAAAAAAAGTGCATGCACATATGTGAACTTACCTTGGCCAATGCATTTTATGTACAGGTGGGCCCCCATATCCACTGATTTGCTATCCACGGTTTCAGTTATCCACGGATCGTGGGGACCCCCCCCCCAGGCTTTTACTTTTTTCCCAGTAAGCTTCATTTCTACCTTAAAGAAATAGGAGAAGCAGCCTCTGGCTGCTTATTACAGGCAAGTAGAACGAGACTAAGTACTAGGGAGGCTCTGCAAGGTTAACAGAAACCTTGCAGAGCCTCTCTAGGACTTAGTCTCGTTCTACTTGCCTGCAATGGAGGCTGCTTCTCTGTTTTTTAAGGAAGAAACAAAGCTTACTAAAAGAAAAATAAGAGCTGGGGGGGGGCAAGCATGCCTGCCGGGGAGGCAGAGTGGGGGGGGCCTCAGGAAACCATGGAGGGGGTGTTCGCTCTTATCCATGGTTTCAAGTATCCACGGAGGGGCCTGGAACATATCCCCAGCAGATATGGGGGCCCACCTGTATTAGACTCCTAAGCTAGTTATTTGTCATTTATATATAGCAGAGTGCTAAATCACAGAAACTCTCCAGATACCAGGATTATCTCCAGCAGAACACTTGAGAGGAGGTTGAACTGTTTCAAATTCTTTGAAAAGGGTTGAGATGTGAATTTCATGGGCGAGTTCTGTTTTTTTTTCTGGCAGAAACAGATGACCAGTGACCTTTTCAACAATTAACAAGAGGATAAGCTTTGATGATTAGGCTTAAAAGGGTTACTTGGAAGGCATCTTTTAATTAAGGTGTTCCATAAGAATGGGTACTGGGAGTAAGAGAGATGGCTAGACTGTGTCCTTAACCATTTTAGCTCAGATCTATACAAGTATATTAGGGGTCTTTTTAAATTAGGACTCTTGGTGGCCAGGCTCCAGCATCTTATCTTCTGTACCACTGAGACAGTAGCAATGCTGAAGGAATCACAGGGTGAACCTTGTTACCTAGGCCACATTACAAGCCTCACAAGTTGACTCAACACCAGATCAGGTGACTCAGTGAACTAATGCAGCTCCACCTGGTGTTAAACCCAAGGCCTGCTCTCCCGTCTGAGCATTTTATCTTGGAATAAGACAGTCCTGATAGACTCTGCACAATAGCTGCTGCATTTGGAAGCTGACAGCTTGCTACTGTGGAGTTTGCTGTTTTTGCCTCTGCCTACTAGCTTTGACTTCGTCTGTCTTAAATGAGGGGCGACTTTTTTTAAATGTACCTGTACCTAATAAATGCACTGTGCTTTTCCTTGTTCTCCTTGTTTGTTGTTTTCCTATGTGCAAGGAGTGTTTTTCATGTAGGGGAGCATTATATGATTCCCCACCACAGTCTGAAGTGGAGCATTCCATTTCACCATAACATCCCACTGTATCTATAGATCAGCCTCAGACTGTGACCTCTGGCCCTCACGGGCTGGTGGCTTGCTCCC
The DNA here is from genome assembly GCA_026170595.1 of Plestiodon gilberti rubricaudatus. Taxonomy (NCBI): domain Eukaryota; kingdom Metazoa; phylum Chordata; class Lepidosauria; order Squamata; family Scincidae; genus Plestiodon; species Plestiodon gilberti. Next base: position 49,980,176 of record JANXHW010000002.1, read on the forward strand.
ACCTATCTTTGGAGATTCTGTTATCACTTGGGATGCCAAACCTCAGCAAACCCTGACAAGACCCATTTGTGAAACAGATTATTGTCTCACAGGTGGGGGGGGGGCAAAAAAGAGCAGGTTCCAGACATGGCGGTAACACCATTTTGAGCCAGAATGCACACTCCTGATCTAGGCATACATACTCTACATACACAACCTGTAACTTTGCTTTCTTTCAGGAAACCATAATATTGTTTCAATGAAAGCATTTTTCATATAACTTCAAGGAAACAAATACATTCAACTGGTTCCCCAGTCATGTTTTAAACATTCTGATAACCCACTCCTAGTAAGACTTGCTTTTGCGCACACACACAGGTTCCCTCCTTCATTTCCACTGAGACCATATGCTTCATCCCACTTGCACTTGGACTAATTTTCTTAATATCTATTTAGGCACACGACTTAACGAATGAACAACAACAAAAAAAGGCAATTTAAAATTCCATCTGGACATTTGTTTGGCAGACAGAGCACAGCTAAAGTAACAAAGATCTGGCATGAAAAAATAGACATAAGGATAAGCTTTTTATTATTTATCATCTTAAAAGCATGTTTCAACATATCATTTATCATTTTTAGAAGTCCACCATATTTTTGATGCTTGAACAAATGGGCTGGGGTTTTGTTTTTTGTTTTTTTGACTGAACAGAAGCAGGAGCAGGGAAAGGATTTCAGAAGTAGCAGTCATTATACAATCCCAGAAGTGCACAGATATGGAATGAAGGGATGCAATATCTCCAACTCAATCCTACTTCACGAGCAGAACTTTCCCTAACTTGGATAGAGAAATGGAGCACATGCCAATTTCCCTGGCAGCTATTCCACTTCTTGAGAGGACTATGCCTGCCTTCTCACTCCCTTCCAGAAACAACACAGAAATTCAGTCTATCCAGTATTCCACAACACCGTATATCATGATTAAAAGCACAACAGGCTTTATATGCAGCATACAAAGCCCCAAAGCAACCAAGGTATTTTATAATGTACCATTAAAGTGCAAATTGCTTTACAACCTTCTTTCACTCATTCTTCCAATAATTCCAGAAAGGTGCTGTAATTTTCACATTACAAAAATAAGCATTTACATAGGACCACTCAGTAAATCCATGGCCAAAGAAGAGGATGAACACAGATTCAAGACCAAGAAGGCCAACAGATCCAAACACTAGCTCTTTCCAGCTTTAAAAATGTGTAAGTATCAGGAATATCTTCCCTTAGACTTACTGGTGCCATTTATGCAAACTTTTCACTTGTTTTATCATTACCTTTTTATTGGGGATGGTGCAATTATTTTGGTTGTTCCTTCATTCTCTCCAGGATGTGTAATAACTTGGTTTGTACAATGTGATCCTGAAAGAAAAAATAATGCAAATAAAAGATGTTATAAGTAATAAAAGATATTGGTGAGCTGGTGTAGCATAATGGCTAAGGCTCCAATCCTACACACACACACACACACACACACACACACACACACCTCGAAATTAGTCCCACTGAATTCAGTGGGGCTTACTTTTGAGTAGATATACACTGAATTGCAATATAAGTGACGGGCAACCCAATCCTGCCCAGGGCCGCTGCAGCATGCAAAAGCACACTGCATCAGATCCTGGGCAGGATCAGGCCAGTGCTGGCGCAGCGGGAGGTCACCTCGGGGGAAAGGGACGTTTGTCCCTTTCCCCAGAGTAATGCCCAGCCGCCCCTATGGGTCTCCTCAGATGTGTGCTGGCAAAATGGTCAGTGCAAATCCGAGGAACCCGTGTAATGCCAGTCAGGCCCAGGACGGGGAATAGCATCCGGCTGAGCGCACCACCGAGGATACATCCCCCCTCCTGGGCCCAGTGGGCCAATCTCCCCTTCCGTTATTGTGTAATTCAGTGCATTCAGAATGGTATTTTACAAAGGGTAATGGGACAAGGAAATGTTTCAGCTAACCCATGTTGTTGTTGTTCAGTCGTTAAGTCGTGTCCGACCCTTCGTGATCCCATGAACCATATCCCGCCAGGCCTTCCTGTCCTCCACTATCTTCCTGAGTTCGCTCATTTTCATGTTCGTTGCATCGGTGATGCTGTCTAACCATCTCATCCTTGGCCTTCCCCTTCTCCTTTTGCCTTCAATTTTTCCCAGCATCAGAGTCTTCTCCAGAGAGTCCTCTCTTCGCATTAGGTGACCAAAATATTTGAGTTTCAGCCTTAGTACCTGTCCTTCCAGGGAACAGTCAGGGTTGATTTCATTTAGGATTGACTGATTTGATCTCCTAGCAGTCCAAGGGACTCTCAGGAGTCTTCTCCAGCACCACAGTTCGAAAGCATCTATTCTTCGGCGCTCAGCCTTCCTTATGGTCCAACTCTCGCAACCATACATTGCTACTGGGAACACCATGGCCCTGACTATACGAACTTTTGTTGGCATGGTGATATCTCTGCTTTTCCCATGCTTTTCTTTTAACCCATGTTACAAAACAACTAATCTAACAACTGGTAAATTACAGGAGCATGGGCAAAGAGATAAGACGTTATAGTTAACACAGTATGACCAGCCAATGAAAATAGCAGTCCAATCCAGTGCAAATTCCCCTGCATTGATGCAGCAGGGCCAGCATGGGCTGCACTGCATCCCATGAGGGAAATTGAGCAGGCGGGAGTTCACCTCTGTTTAAGGGGACATTTGTCCCCTTGCCCTGGGGAAAGCCTCAGCCCACACAATGGGTCTATTCAAACCTGCGCGAGCCATATGGCTGGTGCAAGTCCGCATGCACCCATGTCAGCAGATCAGGCCAGGGAAGGGGGATAAGATGCGGTGTGCACGACTGCCGCCAATCCCGCCCCCTCCTGAGCCACATCTCCCCGCCCCTGTTGCCGCCATTCCCCCTCCCTCAGCTTGGAACTCACCGTGTCCGGTGCACACTGCTCCTTTTGTCAGTGCATGTGGGTCAGCACTGGCCTTCCTGTTGGCACTGGCAATTGATATGCCATCACAAAGTGCTTCATAGCACTTTTGCGATGGCTAGCACCGATGCAGCGTGCACTATGCTGGCGCGGAGGCCAAGCTAGTATTGTGCCCTAAGCCTATCAATATGAAAATGAAAAGACCCTAAACATCTATATGGAATGCAGTATTGCCTCTTGTAATACTATCCAAAAAGCAAACTATAGTTAGAAGGAAGGTAGATTTCTTTTTTAAAACACATCCTATTGTAGAAAAGAAACAGGTAGTCCTTGAAAAGCCAAATGGCAATTTACAAAGCCCTGAGTTACAGAGCATGTGGAGTGGAGTTAACTTTCGCACTTCAATAATCCTTGTGCCTCAGGGAAACAAAAGCCCTTCGAAGACTCATTCAGAAGTCCTCATCATTCTTTTTCCACTTCCAGTAGTCTTGGGAATGATTTACACATGTCTACAAAGGAACAATGACAGTGTTACAGATTCCTGTGGTTTCAAGGCAATACATCAATGAAGGAATGTGAAAGGTTGTAGCGTTAGCAGTGTGCACTCACTATGGCAGTTGTAGCTTGATGATTACTCCAAGCATTAGAAACAGACAGACTGGATGCACAGGAAACCAAACCTAAAGCAGCCTTGAACATTTCAGGATCCATACAGCAAAACAGTCCTCCCTCCTCCAGAACACTCTGTCCTAGTATAAAACTGGATGAGGCTCAAGGTGATGGTAAACCAGCTGTGTGGTCAAATTTGGAGGGGGGGAAATTGCTCCATTTAGATCTGCAATACCAACATTCATAGTGGGGATGAGTACGATTTCACTTTCACTTGATGGCTCGATTTAGGAGGTGAATGTTCACAGAATCGTTGAATTGGAAGAGACCTTCAAGAATATCTAGTCCAACCCCCGCTTGAAGCAGGAAAATCCTCTCTAGAGCATCTCCAAAAGGTGTCTGTCAAGACCTCCAGTGAGGAAGATCCTACCAGCAACAGTCAAATCACTCTTACTGTTAAGAATTTCTTACTGGTATCCAACTAGATCCTCCCTCCTGCAGCTTAAACCCATTAGAACTAGTTCTACTCTCTAGGGCAGTAGAGAACAAATCTTTGCTGTTTTCTGTGCGACAGCCCTTCAGGTATTTGAAGAGCACTATCCTGTCCCTCCTCAGCCTTCTCTTCTCTAGCCTAAACATACCGAGTTCCCTCAACCTTTCCTCACATAGGACTTGTTTTGCAGACCCCTGACCATCTTTGTTGTCCTTCTCTGAACCTGCTTCAGTTTGGCTGCATCCTTCTTAAAGTGCGGTGCCAAGAATTGGGCACAATACTCTGGATGAGGTCTGACCAGCATGGAATAAAGTGGAACCACTACTACTTGCAACCTGGAAGCTATGGTTCTGCTAAGGCAACCTAAAATTGCCTGCTACATCACGGTACTGACTCATGTTAAGTTTGTGATCCACTGCAACACCAAGATTCCTTTCACATGTACAATACTGCCAAGCCAGGTATCACCTTTTCTATACCTGAACCTTTGATATTTGATTTTTTTTTTTGCCTGAAGAACTTTGCATTTGTCTCAGTTGAACTTCATTTTCGGCCCGATCCTGCATAAATGTGCGCTCTGCAGGTGCTGGGTGTCGTAAATTCACCGTAAAGCACATTTTTGACACCCAGAGAGTAAGGGTCGCCAGCACGGAGGCCGGCAGCCCTTACTCCGCCTCCCCAGGACCCTGCAGCCACCGGTGCAGGGGCAGGGGGAGGGTGGGCTGGGCGGCGAGGAATGGCGGCTATGGGTCGGCCCAGGCCGGGAGGGGGCAGGGCTATTGCTGGTGAGCTCCGCTAATATTCTGCGCCCATTCCCAGCCTGGGCTGACCTTACTCCATTGCCCCGGATGTACGTCGGCTCCAGATGTAAGTCGGCTTCTCCCAAGGTGTTCCTGGGCTGCGTATCCTTACACAGGATCGGGCTGTCTGTTTCAGCCCAGTATTCTATCGAAGTCCTCCTGAATGCTTCTGCTGTCTGTATTAGCTACCACAGCTGCAATGGTACTACAGCTGGGGTACACCACTTGAAACTGTCCTTGGTTCATTGAGGAGCCACTGGTGAGCACCTCTTTTGTGCATGGTTGTCCAACCAATTGTGAATCAACTAGTCCATATTTTACTAGCTTTCTATTCAAGATATCATGGGAAACCTTGTTGAATGTTTCACTGAAATCAAGATAAATCACATCCACAGCATTCTCACCATCCATTAAGCTAGTAACTGGAATGAAAAAAAGAGACTGGATTTGTCTGGCAAGATTTATTGACGACAAATCCATGCTGGCTTCTAGTAATCACTGCACTGATATCCAGATGTGTACAGACTGACTGTTTTATAATTTGTTGTAATAACGTTCCTGATATTGAAGTCGGACTGACAGGTCTGTAATTTCCTTGGTTCTCCTTTTTCTTTTATTTGAAGATTGGGACAACATTAGCCCACCCTCAGTCTTGTGCCTTTCTTAGGATTATTTATTTATTCGATTTTTATACCACCCTGCCTCCAATGAATTGAGGATGGCGTGCATGATTCCTTCCCTCCTTTTTGTCCTCACAATGACTGGCCAAAAGTCACCTAGGCAGCTTCATGGCTGACCCGGGATTTGAACCTGGATCTTCCAGTTCTACGTCCAACATCACAACCACTACACCATCCTAGCTCTCTTAGAAGGTAGATCAGAAGTCACATCACCACTATTAAGGTTTCTTGTAAAACAACACATAATCCAAATTTCAAGACCACCAAAAACCTCACTGAAAACAATGGGGCATAAGTACACACGGTGGGGTGGGGGTGGGGAGAGGGAGAGAGAGAAATGTATATATATTTCAATGAGACAAGGATGTTTAACTTGTTCTGGATTGCTCCCATGGGTACTATTTATCACATAACGCATATTTTTTAAAAAAATATTGACTAATGATATCTTCTGATAACCAACAGAAAGGGGCATACAGTGGATTCTACTGAAACAGATTCTGTTTGACATTTTTATAATTGCAAGAAGAAAATTCTGCATTACTGAAACAATTTTTGAAGAGTTTCATGAAACTCGAGATGTCTTTGAATAATATCAGGTCATTTTCTTAAAAAAAAAACACCCTTCTAAATGATTCTGTAGAGTTGGAAATCAGTTGTAGGTTCATATTTTTAAATCAAATAATATCCATTACACATCAAATAAGGCAGAATTAAGTAGGTTAATTGGATTCAGTACTTGGCTGTTTGTAATGGGAGAAAAAATGGCATGAATAAGAATTGTGGGAAATGAAATAACCTGTTAAATCGGGCACCCTGCATGGCATAAGGAGCAGAAACCCGAACCCATCTGCATCCTCAAAAACATTTTTAAACACTGAAAGGGGTTATACTTTCTTGATTTGCGCCTTGTACAACAGGAGAGGTTCTCAAGTGGCCATTATTTATTTTAAAGTATGACAAAAAAAATAAAGCGGCTACTATTCATAAGAACATTACAAACATGAAAATACTCTGTCTGAGAATTTATATTTAAAAAACAACAGATAATTCAGCTTTTGATACTTCTGATTAAACATACTGATGCCTTGCCCTTTTCCAAGGGCTGGTGACACATATTCTGCAATGTAGATCAAAAGCAGATAGATGTATTGTTCCATTATTACAGAATTCAATGGATAAGTAAAATAATACCTTTATTCTATTCATTATTCACTCATTTGATACAGCACATCAAGTCTATACTTACAAGGAAGAAGAGCCTGTTTTTTTTTTGGGGGGGGGGTTTGATGAAAATCCCTGACTTGCCCCTATTTTTTGCCTATTTTTCACCAGGTTTAGTTCTTTTTAGCACCTCTGAGGCTTCTGTGATGCTTTAGCATCCTGAAGGATCTGCTGAGCCATTCACAGACAGTAGCCATGTTTGCCCTATTGTGTTGTAATGTTTATTGTTTGAGCATTTTCCTCTCTAACCAACCTGTAAAGAAAGGACCTGGCACTGAGCGAGTCCACTGGACTGTGAAACTCACCTAATACCCAGAAGAGGGAAATTCAAGTGGTTGAGGTGCCCCCCCCCCCCGTATTCAATCCCATAGTTTAAACAGGGTTAACACCCACAGGTTATAAAAACACAACCCTTTATACATTCGCCCAAGTCTGATGGTAAGAACATCTAATGTCCCACAGGGACTCACTCATCCAACCTGCTAAGTAGGTGCAAGGACCAGGAATCTGGTGCACTGAATAAATAAGGCAGAGAAAGAGAAGTCATATCAGCTTTTTGTTTTTATTTGCCATTTGCACTTAAACATTTTTGCCAATCTTTGCTAGTAAGTCCCCAACTTTTTTCCTCCTTTTGCAAGTCCATCAGTGCCTTGGTTTTTATCCTTGCATCTTTCCCTCCATTGTTTTGATATTTTACAGACTTCTCATAAATTTATTGTATTTTTATTGTTTTACCTGCCTGGTCATTTGGGAAGAAGTGGGTTGGCATGTCTCCCAGACCACCCATGTTCTGCTACTGTTTGATTTTAAGGGATATGGATATGTGATAACCTGGGAGCGTGGTTTCTTCAAGGCAATCTCCTTCTGTCTGGACTCTGTAGCTTTGGGTCATGGCAGCAAATGACCTTTTCTCAATTCATTTTCAGGTAAAAGAGTGAAACAGGGAGGAGGAAGGTGGATGCCAGTCACTAACCAGTAGACATAGTTCCCGTCTTGCCCTCCATCCAACCTTATGGGGGCTAGTTGGCTACTGAGTTAGGGTTCTACATAACACAGGTATATTATGTGGGTGTAGCCTCACTTCCTCTCAGAGTGTGGCACAGGCGGGGTGTTGCAATTATTGAGCATTTTGTGCACCTACGACTCTTTACCGCTTTATTTGTATGTACATAAATAGTTTCTCTAGCTGGGTAGTACAATGATGACGTTATTTGGACTTCTGAGAGTTTCTGGATTATCTGATTTCCTTGGTTTGATTGCCAGGCAAGACTACAGCTTGACAACCACAACGGAAAGTTGTGTTGTGCAGACAAATACAGACATATAATTCTGTGCAGTTTTCCATACTATGGAATGTCTCCATAGGCGACACTTCAAAATCTTTTCACCTGTCTCACATCTTTAAAGTGACCTGAAAACCTGTTATCAGCAGTTGTAAACCTTTTGGGTAAGCATGCTGCTAAGTCAGGTTCAAAGCAGGAGAGAATGTCACTCTAGTGGGCACATGTCAGTCTCTGTCACTTGGGGTGGTTTTTCACTCTAGTTTAGCCTGCACAATTTATGACCCACCAAGCCACATGCAGCAGCTCACCAATGGCTTGATAAGCACCTTGGTTTGGCGATAAAAGAAGGTTGGCTATCAAGCATGTGGCCTCTCTGGGGAGGGAGTCCCATCAACAGGATGCCCTAATGAAAAATGCTGCACCTCAGACAATAGGGGCAAAGAGTAGAGGGCCTCCCAGTACTATCTTACTGTACAGGCAGGTTGATATCCATGGCCTATGTTGACCTACACGTACATTTGATTTTAAAATGCATCCCTATTGCTTTCTACACCACACTAAAAACAAGTACAATGGATACATCCTACATGTGTCTACTCAGCAGTAAATTCTACTGAATTCAAGGAACCTTACTCCTAGATAAACGTTTATAGAATTGCAACCTAAAAAGCAGCACCACTTCCAAAAATGCTCACAGAAAAGATAGAAAGTAGGATTCAACTTAAACTGTAAGTAGAAGCAAAGAAAAAAATACTCAACAGCAGAGCTGATTACACACACACACACACACACACACACACACACACACACACACACACACACACACACCCTAAAAACTCATCAATCTGCATATCCTGAAATAAAGTATTTCCAGAGGAAGCTGCTCTCTTGTTCATAGTAGAAAATGTATAAATCTGTAAGGAAAGGAGTGTCTTCCTGACACAATTACACATTGTAAATTGCTTGCATTTTCTGAGCAGCACGATCACAATCCCACCCTTCCCAGCCTACTTCCCAAACCAGAGGATGAAGTAACATTGCTGCTGGAAATGCTAACTTCTGCTAGACATTAAATAGACTGTGGATCCAATCCTTTCCAACTTTCCAGTACTGATGCAGCCATGCCAACAGGCTGTGTGCTGCATCCTGGGGCAGGGGCAGTCACGGAGGCCTCCTCAAGGTAACATTTGTTCCATTACCTCGGGGTTGCATTGTGGCTGCATCATGCTGGAAAGTTGGGTAGGATTGGGCCCTGTAAATATAACATGGAATATTCCTGTATCATGCAGCTGCCCAGCATTTTTGTTCTGATATTCCCTTCCTGCTCTATTAAGGTGGTTTTTGCAAAATCCCATGGAGAACATGTCATGATTTCAACCTCCCAATATTTTCAAAATGGATATTGCTCTCCTCTTACCCAACTAAATTAATAGGTACAGAAATTATTAGCATTTAAAGTAGACATTTTATTTGAAAGGTAAAGTTTTCAAAAGCACTCAATACCAGCGCAATTCTCCTTTGATCAATTGCAGAGTTGGAAAGTTCTATTTCTATTAACTTGAGTTGCTGTAAAGTACGTTTGCGGCTCCTTGCAAGTATAGCGGCGCCAGCATGGAGGCCGACACCGTTTACTGCGCCACTGACGACGACCCGCACCAGCCGCCATAGGTAATTACTGTGCCGGTCGGCCCAGGGGTAGGGGGAGGGTGGGCAGGGGTGGCGAGGGAGGGGGCGGGGATATCGGTGCTGAGTTGCGCCGATATCCTATGCACCGTCCCAGGCCGGCCTTACACGGCCTCTCTGAACACACGGTAGCACCAAAGATGGTGTGCATCCGAGGAGGTCCATTGGGGCCCACGCCACTTACAGTGGGGGAAGCCTTCCCCTGAGGTGAGCCAGGGCCGTACCGGTGCAGCCCGCAATGCACCTAGAATGCAGGGGCCAGCCCTTTAGGCTGGACACTGCATTTTAGGCAGGACTGAGCTGCCCACCATGACTAACAACATAATCCTATGTATGTCTACTCAGACATAAGCCCCAATGAGTTCAATGGGACATACTCCCAGGTAAATATGTACAGGACTGCAGCACAAGTCAAATCAGGACACAACCCAATATGAACAATATTTTAATATAAAGTTGATGTTACTGTATCAATACAACATTACTTCCTAAAGGGAAAACAAAGCAAAATCAAGATGGAGTCTAAAACTATTCAATAGTAACTTTGCCAATGGTTTATCTTGATAGACTTTACATCTCAGTTTTCTTTGATCAAAGAACCCCCTCCTGCTTAAATACTTATGTAAACAGGGACTGTTCACATCAGTATGACTTACCAATCGGTTGTGTTTTTGATGTTCTTTTTGGGTAAGTTTTACTGCGACTTCTTTCAACGGTTTGGTCAGGTCGAGGAAGCTGGATAGAAATGTCTCTGTTCATTTGCAAAGCTGTCCTACCACTAGAAAATGCAAGAAAATGTTTGTTGAGTATTTGAGTAAGAGAAAATCATTCATTATAGTTCACTTTCAAGCCCACTCTATTCCTGAGTTTCATGGTGAGACAAATGACCAAGCCAAATTCCCTTCCACACTTTCCAACATGTACTCCACTTCAGTCGGAGGTCTACCTGGGATAAATGGGCATTTGCTCGCTTACCCTGGGTAAACCCCCAGCCTGTGCAATGGGGCTACTCGGTTCTATGCCAGCTCTTTAGCTGACATAGGACCGAAAAGCCCCATGTTGGGGCTGGAGGCCTGGGAGGAAGAGACAGGATACGGCATCCGCCATGGACGCTGGTCCCCCCTCCCAGGCCCAATCTGCCCACCCCCCACTCTGTTACGCCCCTCCCTGCCCCGCTCCGAGCAGCCTTACCTGCTCCAGCATGCAGGGCCTGGATACAGTGCCGGCAGGATGGCACAGGTCTTCCTGCCAGCTATGTCTCCTCTCTGGGTGTTGAAACATGTTTGCAACAACCCGCACTGGTGCTGCAGATTCAGCACTGGCATCCGTAGCCAATAGGATTGGGCCGTAAATCTCTTACTTCCTGGCTAGCTAGCAGAAAGAGGGTGCTTAAAAAACCCATATGGCAAGTAAATAAATTTTCATATTTATCTAGCACTAGCTGAAGTATCCATTCTTCGAACAGATTAAAAAAAGGGATTACATTCTACACTACTGATGGTCTAAGATTCAATGGATTGCATAGTTATTTAGCTAGTGCTTCTTGGTATGGTACACATTTGCAGTTTTACCCTCTGACGCTAATATTGTCAAGTAACTTGGTTTACTAACCCTTGAACATGCTACATAAAATGCCTTACATCGACATCAGCCTGTTCTAAGGATTGTTCTTGGGATTAATTGATAGTCGTTGTGAATGGGAATTGCAGTCTTTTAAATTCAAGTGGGAATTGCAGTCTTTTAAATTCAAAAGAGTAGGCGGACAGAATGATTGGAATGCGTGAAATAAATAGTTTCACCTTCTGCACATCCTGTTAAAACTGTAGCATAAATGACATTGCTCCTGAGGACCTTGAATTGAAGTCTCATGCCATTACAAATTACGTAACAACATTACAGGTGCACCGACCTTTAAAGTAAGACATTGGGCTGGGGTTCCAGGGGGATCCAATGTGTTGAGGTATTCAACAGGGCAGTTCACTGTCTGATCTGTGTTTATCACTGTATCAGCTGAAGATCACATGGGCGGATTTACCACCTTCTACGTAAAACGCCATCCGTCTCACAATGTCATTTTACTAGTGATCCATAAGCAACAACCATGCCAAATTTCAGCTTTCTAAATAAGAGATCCATTGATGAGTCAGGGCTTTCACTTGGATAGATTTTTACCTCCTTCCAAAAGATAAGGAACAAACAGCACCGGCTGATTCATGAGACCAACTGAGGCAGTTGCCTCAGGCAACTCATTTTCATCTACCCACTTTCACCACTTGTCCTCCGTTTTCCTGAATTACTGCGCAATCCTGCCTATATATAGGCCAGCAGAGCGTACGCTCCACCGGCCTAAGGAGTCGCAAAAGTGCCTTATGGCACTTTTGCGGCTCCTTTGGAGTAAGTGGCACCGGCGCGGGGGCCAGCACTGCTTACCCCGCCACCTACCCAAACCTGCGCCAGCTGACCCAGGTAAGGGCTACGCCAGTTGGCACAGGGGCGTGGGGAGTCTGGGCATGGGTGGAGAGGGAGGGGGCCATTGGCCAGTCCAGCCTGGAAGGGGGTGGGGATATCGGCGCTGGGTTGCACCAATATCCAAAGAGCTGGCACACATCCAAGGAAGCCCACTGGGGCCTCTGCTGCTTACACCAGGGGGAAGGGGACAAACACAGGGGACGAACGCAGCGACCAGTCCTTTAGGCCAGTCGCCGCATTTTAGGTAGGGTCAGGCTGCCCGAAAAGCAAGAAGGGATCGGAGTGGAAGAAGAAGTGAGGGGAGAAGAGGCACCTCTAACTCACGGTTCTCTTTCTCCCCTCTTCCTTTCCAAATCCAGGGAACCTGAGGAGAAGTGGCAGTTGGCAGCAACTGAAAGTGTGAAAGAGAGGAGAGTGGTGAGCTAGTGTTGGAGATGCTCTAGCCTACTACTCTTTTTGCTTCCACACTTTCTCTTCCATTTCATTTCTCTCTTCCTTTTCAAATCCAGAGAACAGGAAGAAGAGTGACAGAGGCAGCTGTTGTACCTCTGAGCAAGGGGGGCAACAGCCATTTAGAGCACTACCTCACATACTGGGAGGCGTTGGGCCAAACCTGGAAACAAAATAAAGCATCCCCCTCCCCCGCAACCATTTCATGAATTTCATGAACAATTTCAGCTATTTATCATCTTCCCTCTGTTCCTTCCAGCTGGAGACTCTGAGACAATCTGTATGCAAAGTGCATCCTCTATAACTGAGCTATATGCAGGCTGCTGGAGGAATCTGCTCACTATAAAGGGGAATTAGGGTAGAATCGTACATCCTCTAGTAGTATGGTTGCTACCATAAACAGAAATGACACAGGCAAAACACTTGGGAAGCAGTTTCCTGTGTATTTGCAGTGCTTTTCACCACACCAGCAAAACCATTCCCTTTTAATCAATTTAAGTATCCCTTTCAAAAACTATCCAAGGCTTAGGACACAGAAAGCAAATCAGGGACAGATTTTTAAGTATTAAGCAATATGTTATTCTATAAAGGAGTCTTAACAAAACTTTTTAAAACAAGAGTCATTTCAGAATTAATGTGCTATCCCCACCACCACCACCCCATCATTACACAGTAAGATCTACTGGGCAGATAACACTAAGTTTCAACAAAAGCAAAGTGCATGGACTTGCCAATCTTTCTTCTTGAGCAACTATTCATGATGCAAAATACAACTCTCTTCTAGTGATAATTCCCAGTTGCCAAACCATCAGCAGCTAAATATTTGAAAAACATCCAGGTGGATTTGTCTAATGAGTGAAGAGCAATTATGCTGTATGTAAAAAAAGGTGTAATTACTGACAGGCTCATATGAATAGTCTCTGCAAGGGCTGGTACTATTTTATCAACAGAATGCCAGCACAGAGCCAAAAAGCAAGTTTAGCTTCCCCCTAAATATCTGAGCATTTGCTTAGAAGTGTGGGTGCTTCAGTGAGACTCAATATGCACACACAGTTGCATAGGCAAGGAAGAGCGATCACATAATTAATTTTTATGTAAGTGTCAGATTAGGTATTTCAAATTGCTTGTTAGTCACAAAGCAAACTAGGCTCACAATCCTCCAGCCCAGGGGCTCCCAAATGTTTCAACTGACAGGGCCACATGACTTGCTCCTATGCTGGGCTGGAGCAGGTCAATTACATAAATTAATATATACATTTTGTATATAACTCACAGCATTTTCACAACTAGAGAGAAATATATGCAATATTTGCAGCTACAGGTTTGCAAAAGGAAGAAGGTGCGAGGAGACGGAACACACAGGTAACGACAATGCCACTGGGTTCAGTGAGCCAGTGAAAATGTGTTGTGCTTTTCGGGTGGTAGTTTGGGGACCCCTGTTCCAACCCAACTACCACTAGGTTGCTCCCCCACATCATATACTTAATAAAACCTAATAGGAGCATGTGATGCTGTCTTATACAGAGTCTAGAGCCCAACACAGTCTACATTGACTGGACACGACTCTCTAGGACTTCAGACAGAGGTCTTTCCCAGCCCTACCTAGAGATGCTGAGGATTGAACCTAGGACCTTCTTTATTCAAAGCACATGCTCTACCACTGAGCCACAGCTCGTCTCCAAAATGTAAGATGCAGCTTTCACCTAGCAGAGGATGGTTTTCAAGCTATTCAATTCTCAGCAGTCCTGGTCCCACTCTCCAGAGCAACTAAGAACAATCCACTACATCTTCCAAGTGACAGCCTCTCAGATATTTATAGTTATCATGACACCGACTTAAACAGTTTTTCACAGTACCTATAGTACAACAGTTATTCCAGAAAAAACAGGAGATAGAAAACCACACAGAGAGATGCCTAAGGTTCTATGATCAGAAACATAAACCCATAAATAAGAGATTAATATAGAGGTTTGAAGCCATAAGGCAATTTCCTTACCTGTACCGATGCTTATAACCAAGAGATCCAAGTTTGCCAAGCTTTCTTGACAGAGAATTGGACTCATTTTCTGGCATTCTGTATCATTTTAAAAATAAATGATAACATTAAATGGGCTAAGCCCTGTTTGAATCCATCATGCTTCATTTAGTACTGAACTTAATTTAAGATTTTTCTTCCTATAGAGGATACACATTCAAATTCAGTGAGCCTTTTCTGTTTTATAGACATATACATAACTGGATAACAGTATATTTGTAAAGCATTTTTGAATGTGCAAAGCACTTCACATCAATTATCTCAATGTAATCCTTACAACAATCCTGTAAATTATTTTACTTAATACTTAATTATTTACTTAATACTTACCTTTCTCATATTGCAGTTGGGGAGTTGCTGAGGCTGAGAGGGAGTGACTTGCCTACAGCCAGCTAGCAAGTTCATGACAGATGCAAGATTTGAGGTGGGAAAGTCCTGATTCACAGCTCACAGCGCAATCCTGTGTAAAAAAAAGCGTCAGGGGAGCACGCGCTCCCTGGCGCTAGGTGTTGCGAAAGTGCCGTAAAGCACTTTCGCGGCACCCGGAGAATGAGGGCTGCCGGCACAGAGGCCAGTGGCCCTGTCTCCCCCGGTGGACTGTCCCCGCACCCACCAGGCAAGCTAAGTCCTGCACCAGCCGGTACAGGGGCAGGGCGGACCAGGCGGTGAGGGAGGGTGGCCATTGACCACACCAGGCGGGGAGAGGGCAGGGATATCAATGGCGAGCTCTGCCGATATCCAAAGCCCTCTCATGGCCCAGTGCGGCCTTACACGCCGGCCTCGAATGTACACCAGCTCCAGATCTGGTGTACATTCGAGTAGGCCCATTGGGTCTTAGGCCACTTACACCCGGGGAAGGGGACAATTGTCCCCTTCCCTCGGGGTGCACCCGGACTGCTCTGGGGCAGTCCGGGACTTGGATAGGATGCGGTGGCCGGCCCTTTAGGCCGGCCACCACATCTTATACAGGATTGGGCTGTCAGTTTCTTCACCTATATGCTACACTAACTCTTAATGCCAGCAATTTTTAAAAGAAGTTCTGCATGGTAAATACACAAATGATTTCTATTTTTAAAATCTACTTCAAATTTTGGCAATCTAAAAATTCAAAAAAAAAATTGAACCATATGTCATGCTCACAATTATCACTAAAACAGAAGGAAAGTCTAGCAGGCCCATATGATATACTCCTTGAGGAGATTTGCAAAAACCTAGCTTTTGTATTTGACTTGTGGAGGGGGATGAAGTCTGCAGTGGTGGTTAAGGGTATTCAGCTTGATCATTCAATTGTAGACTTTGATTTTGTTAACGATGCATATTTTTGTTCAGCTTGATGCCTTACATCAGTTTATTTTATCGTAAGGTAACTTGGATTGCCTTAGAGGCAAGAAAAGTGAGTTAGAAATGTTTTAAAATAAATGTTGTTCAAGAACATATTATAAATAAATACATTTATTATAAATAAAACATTTATCATTGACAGCATCATTTACTTATTCTGTATAGAGAGGGAGCAATCTTTGTGTCATCTCTTCAAAGTTCAAACAGCTATTTTATGCTATCCTTTTGCTATTCTTGCGTCTTAATACTGATGTTCCTTTCGAAAAACCAGTGACTTGGATTCAAAAGGTGCCCTTCACCATGCAGAAGGCATCTTCTGTTCATGCTAGAACTGTTTTTCACCTTGCACTAGATTGTACTACCAGATAAGTGATAATTTATTGTACAAATGCCAGCATGAAAGCTAACAGAGAACTACTATAGCATCTACTCATTACAGCAGTGCTTTCCAAAGTGTGAGGCGTGGCTTCTGGGGGCGTCGCGGTGAGCCCCCAAGGCCAGTGAAGGATGCTCGCCACCCGAGCATCTCGGGAGCAGGAATGCGATACGATCATGAAGATCGCGGAGCAGAGGCTCGGCTTGGCAGGCAGAGCTCCGTGGGCGACGTTTTCGTTGCTTGAAAAGCCCACCCACCCTGAGCCACTTACCACAATTTTAAGGGTCGCTTCTTTGTCCTGAGCCTGGAAATAATGGCGGTGATGTGATGACATCATTGCCATCACTTCCAGGTGCCAAGCTCCATGTCTGCGGTGGTAAGGGCGTCGCCCAGCCGGTACATCTGGGAAGCACTGCATTAGTGTGTTGCATGAACTCTTGCACAAGCATTTGTGAAATAGAGCTAGTGGCTATTGTTCTTCCATTCACAGGTCTCTGAGTCCAACCTAGTCTAAGAAAACCAGCTGGAATCCTATCTTTACTGTTACATGTGGGCTAATTGAAGAGATCAGAAAATAACAGCTTTTAAACTGCAGATAAGGGTTAAGCTCTAATCTAAACCATCTCCTGGTCTTCTGTCATATACCAAAATAGATTATTTAATGCTGTATCTTACTAACCTGAAGAATGTATGTTGTTCTACACAGCATTTCCACAAATGTTTGCATGCAGCTTTGCCATGTGCTTCAAAAAAGAAGGAAGTTTCATTACACTGAAATATAAAAAAATATGAAAGCACTGTGAAAGATTCTTCTAATGTAAAGGATTTGTATTTGATAGTATGGCAAGGTGAAAGACTATCTGCCCATGTTTATCATGAAAAATACCGTGCATGACAGTGGAATTGCATTAACCTAGTATTTTCTTACAGTTTGATCTAAAAACCATGAGTAACCAAATTAGCAATGATCCATTAGCAATGAAGGGCCACTTTATACATTATTTTCTGAAAGTGAAGTTAATCATGTCAGAAAAGTTACGCAACCTTATTACGAACAGTGGTGCACATGTGTTTGTTGTCATGGGTTCATGCATTGGGAAGTGGCTGCTGCTGTCATTGCTATCCTTTTCTCCTCCCCTTCTCCTTGCGGAGACATATCTACATGGGGAGGGACCATAGCCCAGAGGTAGACCACATGCTTTGCATACAAAATATCCCATGTTTTGTCTCTGACATCTCCAGATAAGGCTAAGAAAGACCCCTGCATGAAACTCTGAAGAGCTGCTGCCAGGCAGTGTAGATAATGCTGAGCTGAATGGACCAAAGGATAGAGGAAGGAGAAAATGGTGTTAACAAAATAAAAACACATAATACTACTTTCTGCTAAAAAAAAATGTGAAAAAATAAATAAAATAAAATAAAATGTACTTTTGTGTCATTCATCTGCTGACACTGTACAACCTACTGTATACCACCTATCTAGTACATTTTTAAAGCAGTTACAATTGATAAATATGGGGGAAATTGAAATAAAAACACATAACACCGCTTTCTGCTATTTCATTTTGGTTGAACACTGAAATCTGTGAAAAAATAAAACCATTTCCTCCCACCTCTACCAATGGATTGAAACACAGTATAAGAACTGTATAAGACACAGTATAAGAACACAGTCTGTATAGGCTTCCAGCAATATAAGACAGGCACACCCAAAATGGAGCCCTTTGTAAACATATACAGAATCCATTCCATCGTACAAAGTTGCTTGGTCACCAGTATCAAGGAACTCAATCCAGAGAAACTTAAGTGTTCCCTATAGGGAAAAAAACTCCCACTAGGAAGAAATGATTTTGCAGCTGTATCATGTTCATTATAGCCAAGCTGCCAACTGGATGCACTTCTAAGCCTTTTTGTTTGGTTTTGGTTTTATTTATTTGTATGAAAATGCCATTCTTCTGGATTAAAGTAGGGGGTGATGGGAAATACCTCCACCTGGGACCGTGAGGAGTCACTTCCAGTCAGAGTAGGCAGTACTGAGCTAGATGAACCAATTGGCAGCTTCATATGTATATATGTAGCTGCCCGATCCAAAAAAAATGGTACCTGAAGCTGCCTCCCTAATGCCACTGCCTCCCCATCGCTGCTGCCACCCCTTCATGGGGGGAGAGAATATGTGCACAAGCACCATCCCCGCCCCCTCTGCTTCAGGAGGAGAGGTGATGGTGGAAGACGTTTGTCACCTTACCCACCCACCACCTACTCCGTGAGCAAGAACAAAGAGGAAAACAGGAGGAAGAGAAGGTGGCAATGGAGGCAGTCCACTTCCTACTCTGCAAGGAGAAGGAGAGGAGAAAAGGACGACAATGACAGCAGCAGCCAACTTTCCAATCAGGGTCACCATTGCCAGCACCCACCCTGCTCCCAACTTGCCCAGTTTACCTGCTTCCTCCTACTGGCTGTAATGCACTGTTTTGCAATAGGGCAGGAGAGAGGTGAAGAAACAAGGAGTGGCAAAAGTGGGATGGTGCTTCTCCCAGCTTTACTGCTCCACCCACTCTGCTACTCTATTTCAAACCACAGAGCAGTGGGGGGGGGGGAGATAAGGGGGCTAGTTGAGGTAGCTGTGGAGGTGGCTGAAGGGCTTAGGATGTTATCTGAGCCCATCCCCCCTCAGGAAGCCATCTCACCTTGCCTCATTGTTAGGTCAACCCTGTATATGTACAGCTAAATACATCATTACCCAGAAAGTTATCTCAGAACCCCATTTCATGATATATCAAACAAGATTTTAGTTTCTAAAATGGGCAGCCCAATCCTGTCTAGGACCACCGCCACACATCAGATCCTAAGGGCCAGTGTTGGTGCAGCGGGTACACACCTTAGGGGAAAGGGACATTCATCCCTTTCCCCTGGGTATTGACCCAGCAGCCCCTATGGGTCTCCTCGGATTTATGCAGGCAAAATGGCTGCCAGTGTAACACTGGCCAGGCCCGGGACAGGGGATAGGATTCAGCAGAGTGCGTCACCGAGGATCCCTCCCACATCCCTAGCCGACCAATCACCTCCTCCCTTTCCACCTTGTTCCACCCTCTCCATGCCCTCACCACCAGCCGGCACAGGACTTACCTCTGCCCGCCGGTGGTATCCTTGGTCGGGTGGAGAGTGAGTGGTGCTGGCCTCTCTGCTGGCACCACTTACTCTCTGGGTGTCAGAAACATGCCTTACATGTTTGTGACACCCTGGAGCAGCGGAACTATCATTCTGCCACTCCAAATCTGGACAGGATTGCACTGTAAGTGGAATTACTTGTCCTTTCCGATTATGTTTAAATGAGAATTGGAGAACCACAGCTTTTTAAGAGTTCTGAATTTTTCATTGGTGTATCATCTTTAATTCAACCACTAAAGCTATTTTTAAAGAACTTCCTTTGTGATATGACACAAATTCCTCAGGGGAAAAAATCAATCACAAAATTTATTTATTTATTTATTTATTTATTTTAAAAATTTATATCCCGCCTTATCCTATGCCGAAGGCAAATGCCCAAGGCGGCTTACAACAAAAATTAAAATACATAGTTTAAAATAATACAGAAAATAAGTTTAAACAATACATAACTTAATTTAAAAACAATAAAATCCACTGGGGGGGGGGACAGAATGGAGCAGAGAAGCAGCATGGCAGAGCATCTTGAGACACAGGAGGCAGACCATCACCCAAACGCTAGACGAAACAAAAACATTTTGAGCCCTCGCTGAAAAGTCATGAGGGAGGGGGTGGTTCTCAGATCCCCTGGCAGGGAGTTCCACAGTTGTGGCGCCACCACAGAGAAGGCTCGCCCACGTGTTGCCACTCCCCTAACTTGCGATCACTGGTGTCGCTGGAGCGTGGCGGGGGGGCGGGCCGCCAGGGGGCCCTCAAAACGGTCTCTGCGCATGCGCGAAAATTCTAAAAATACCCGTATTAACGCGCTGCATGGGCCTTCTTTCAGAAGGCCCTGGAGCGCCGGCGGGGTCGGACGCTCCGAGGCCGGCTCCCGGGCCGGCCTCGGAGCATCCGGAGGGCGACGTGCGCGCCCCTGCCTCAGGGTGTCGCACGTCCTAGTGACGCTTCTGCTTGCGATAGAGGTGGTACACGCAGGAGAGCCCCCTCAGATGACCTAAGAGAGCGGGTCGGAATGTATGGGAGAAGGTGGTCCCTCAGATATCCTGGACCCAAACCGTGAAGGGCTTTAAAGGTCATTACCAGCACCTTGAATTGGGCTCGGAAACGAATGGGCAGCCAGTGCAGCCGACCGCCTAGCTCCAGCGACCACCCGGGCCGCCGCATTCTGCACTAACTGCAGCTTCCGGACCGTCTTCAAGGGCAGCCCCACAGAGCGCATTACAGTAATCCAGTCTTGAAGTCACTAAGTCGTGGACCACCGTGGTCAGGTCCGATCGACTGAAGTACGGCCGCAGCTGGCGCACCAGCCGAAGCTGGGCAAACACACCCCTGGCCACAGCCGCCACCTGGCTTTCCAGGGAGAGCTGTGAATCCAGAAGTACTCCCAAGCTGCGTACCCGTTCCTGCAGGGGGAGT
This sequence comes from Plestiodon gilberti rubricaudatus, assembly GCA_026170595.1. Taxonomy (NCBI): domain Eukaryota; kingdom Metazoa; phylum Chordata; class Lepidosauria; order Squamata; family Scincidae; genus Plestiodon; species Plestiodon gilberti. The sequence continues at coordinate 50,001,130 of JANXHW010000002.1, forward strand.
GCAACCCCATTCAGAACGGGCAAGTGACTCAGTACCTGCATCGAAGCTTTCCTGACCAGTAGGACCTCTGTCTTTTCTGGTAAGTTCTCAATATTAAAAAGTAAACAGCAGTTGTATCTAACCCAATTTACTGAAGTAGGGTCAAAGCAGACTGAACAGTTAACCATGGTTTAGGAGTAAGGAGTGGACTGCAGAACTGCATGCCGGTGAATTGCACTCATCCACACCTCTCTACTGCAGGTCAACATAACAATCTGGTTTTCACCAACCGAGTTAAGGGCGTTCCTTGTCAGAGTTCCATACTGGAGTAGCATGCTACAGAGACCATATGTAAATGTTTTGGTAAAACGTAGTTTTCTGCATTACATATACACTACTTATATTTAACAAACTTTATTTTCATGCAGTAAAAAAGAAACTTACATCTTTTCCCAGAACTCTAAGTTCAAATTGAGTTTCCTTGAAGTGGACCTTTGTGATTCTAGGCCTAAGTGTTAGAAAGAGACAAAATACTCATAAAGATGAAACCAATAGATTGAAAGAAAAAAAGTAAAACAAGATAAAAGATATTGAAATGGTTTTATGAAAAGTATGTCTATCACTAAGTGCACCAATTTCACTATGAAGATATGACAGCTAATAACCATGTTCTTGAGCATGTTCATTTATATGTTCATTTAAGTTGACATGAGATCAATAGTCCATTCTAACAGCCCAATCCGAACTATCCGGCATTCCAGGCCACTCCGGAGTGGCCTGGAGGTCTACTCGGGGAAAGGGGACATTCATCCCTTCCCCCAGTGTAAAACGGGGAAGCCCCAATGGGCCTCCTTGGATTTCCACCAGCTACAGTATTTAGCTGGTGGAAGAGGCGGCCGTGTAACGGCCGCGCTGGCCAGAACGGGGACGGTGATATGATGGCCCCCTTCCCTCGCCGCCCAGACCGCCACCACGCCCGCCGGGGGCTCTCTTACCTGACTCCGGCGGCTGCAGGGGCGATCTGGTGGTGGAGTAAGGGCTGCTGGCCTCGCACCGGCGGCCCTTACTCTAGAGTCATCGCGAACGTGCTTTACAGCATGTTCCTGACGGCTTCTGGTGAAGGAGCGCCCGCTCCTCCGCCAGAAGTTTGTGCAGGATTGCGCTGTTATTCTCTGTAACAGAAATATTGGTGATGCCTTTGCCTAAACAAAGTATAGTTAAGGATGGCTCGGAACTTTGGAGGAAGCAAAGTTCTGATAGTGGGATAACGTTTACTGTCACTGGGCAGAACGGGATTGGGGAGGGGGCAAAACAGGATGGGAGCGTAACAGGGGCAGGGAGGCTACGAGAGGGGGTGGATCCCAGCGCCAAAGACCCCTGCTGGATCTTATCCCCTCCAGCAGCAGCCTCTCTGTCCCCTTTCTCTCCTCAGACTTGCTCTAGCAAAATCACTAGCACAGGTCTGAGGAGACCCATTGTGGCGTCAGCTTACGTAAAAATCCCCTTTCCCTGATGAAGCCTTCTGGTCCACCCGCCCCCATAGGATGCGATGGTTGCCATTTTGGCACCACTGTATTGACGGGGGGGGGGGGAATGGATAGGATTGGGCTGTTAATGTTGTATTTTCTCTTATTCTTAATATATTCTTAATCTTTACAGTAACGTGTGATTCTTGGTGGGGAATTCCTAGTTCAACTAAATCTGGTGTTGACCACAAAGTCACTCTACTGAAACGTTTGCCAGTGCTCATGAGGAAGGGGACTTCTGAGGCTTGAGAGCTTGTTTCTCTTGAGTAGCTGGGATGCCTATAGACCAGGGGTTCCCAACCCCTTCCCAGCCAAGTACCACCTCCAGCGCCACTCTCCTTCCAAGTACCACCAGAAGTGACTGGTGATGACATCATCGCCAGTTACTTCTGGGTTTTCAGAGTCCAGAAAACACAGGGAGGAGGCTCTGGGCAGGTGGGTGGTCCCTTCTCAGGAGGCAGGAGCCCCTTCTCCAAAGGCAGGAGCCTCTTGGGAGCAAAAATATGCCGCCAAAAGCTCTGCATTGGAGCAGGATTCCAGTGGTCCAAGTACCACCAGCAGTCAGCCGAAGTACCACTAGTACCACAGGTTGGGAACCCCTGCTATACACCTTTTACCTTCCTCAGGTTTAAGGAGTGCTGGCAGATCTACCATTGGGCTAAGTTTAGCCAGTTTGTGGTCATTCAAGCCAACCTATGACTGACCCTCAATTGAGTCTGGCAAGATTTTGGCTTTTCTCTGCAGGACAACTGAGTAGGTCATAAGGGGGTGTCATGACAAGCTTACATTAACATACAACACAGTTTGCTAAGTCCATTATTGCTATGTAGGCTGGTACATTTTACTTACCAGAAATACTTTCCTACTTGCTTTTTATTCTTGTAGACAACTACTCCTACAGGGGTTAATCCTAAAAAATATTCAGATTTGTTCTCACCCTGGAAAACAAATTTTTAAAAATTCATTGACATGTGAAAACAGCAGCTTACATCTTCAAAACTAGTTCCAGAAATTTGTATGCTGGAGAAATCCTGTAAATTTTTAAAGCATTACTCCCACAGATATGATTTCCACTCATAACTTTTGATCTTCCTATCTGTGAGAGCCAGCTGTTGAACCTGACCCCCTTTCCTTCAACGTCTCAACAACAAGCAAGTTAGGAGGCAGATGGTTGCATAAGGAACAGCATTCTTTGCTGTACACAATACAGGTTCTCCAGCTGGCAAGGGGGTGGCATAGACTATGTTGTGTTCTATGAATACTTGGCCGCTGAGAAAAAGGCCAGCAGCATTGTCAGTACCGGTTTTAGATATATGGTACAATCCACCGTAAATTTAGGCTGGCGGGTGTCACAAAACTGCTGTAAGGCACTTTTGTGGCACCTCTAGTGTAAGCGGTGCCGGCGCAGAGACCAGCACCACTTACAAGGCCGCTGATCTGAACCCGCGCTGGCCGACCCAGGTAAATCCTGTGTTGGGCGGCAAGAGGGCATGCTGAGGTGGAGTGGAGGGGGCCATTGGCTGGCCCAGACTGGGAGGGGGCGGGGATATCGGTACTGGGTTATGCCAATATCCCAAGCCCCTTCCCAGGTTGGGCCAGCCTTACACAGCCTCCCTGGACATGCGCCAGCTAAAGAGCTGGCGCACATCCGAGGAGGCCCATTGGGGCCTCCGGCACTTATACCAGGAGAAGGGGACAAACGTCCCCTTCCCCTGAGGTGAGCCCCGGCGACACTGGCGCAAGCCACATCCTAACTAGGAGGCAGCGACCAGCCATTTCGGCCAGCCACTGCATCATAGGCAAGATCGGGCTGCCCATCTTAATTTGACGAACAGTTTATTAACCAGTGCTGTGGTTTGCTGTTAATCAAGACTTAATGATTCAGCTATCCGTTTAACTTCCTCAGCATGGAGAGATGGATTTTGTTCTCCCACAATATGGACAGGGGAAAACTCTGAGGCCTTGTCTGAGGATGGGGAATCTGAGGCTTTGGAATCCAAATTCACATCAGAGGCAAACACACATGACAGTAACCAATCCTCCCTTCCTGGGGTTAATTGTGGGAGACCAAGCCATCAAAGGAGCTGGTCGAGATCACTGGTAAAGAACAATCAGCGATCACTGTTGAGGGAAGAACAGAAAGCCTTCTCTGAAGCAATGGTCTCAGAGGCGTCGCACCACCGGGGGCGATGGGCCCCAGGGCACGGGCCGCTCTTACCTGCCCCGTTGCGTCCTCCTCACAGCCGAGAACAGCTGCGGTTTTGGCCCTCCTGCCCGCCCTTGCACTGTTTGGCTCCAAAAAGGAGCCAAAAAGCGCCAGGGGGGGCGTTTCCGTGCCGGGGCGGCGCGCTACATCGGGGCGGGGCATGGGGCGGCGGCGGCCCCCACCCCACAAAGATCTCCGTTTGCGTCTGAATGGTCTGAGGCTCCTCAGGAACATCAGGAATTGAGGCTGCCAGTACTTCCTTCCACAGCAGTACTGCATGAAGATAAATTAAAAATTGATCATGTCCATCAGTGACAGACACATTGCTGCCAAAACCATGGCGCTACATGGCTTGAGGCCTGGATACTTGAGATACCACCTTCTTCCACACAAGCCTGTCCATACACCATGTTCCTCATTGGAAGTCCTGCTCCACAATGCCTGGAGAGGTTCAACTGACAAGAACACAAGACAGGGCTTTCTTGGTGGAAGTACCTAGAATCTGGAGCTCTCTCCCATGGGAGGCCCAGATCACTCAGTAACAGTTTAAGCAAGTACTGAAAATGCTTTTATTTCAATTGGCTTTCTGTTGATGGTGCTTTGTTTTAATTATTCTGTAGTTATGCTATATTTTGTTGTCCCTCATTTTTATTGTCTTATTGCTTTTCCTTCTTTGGAAGGGCTGGATATAAATATTTTAAATAAATACATAGATTTACCAGTGTGCCATTGGTATGGGAAAGCTGACGGAGAAAAGAACAAAATAATATGGGTGATACTCAACTATATTAAGAATGCTGGAAGAGAAAAGGGCAGGTTCTTTTAGGAAAAAGGAATCATTCAAGCCATTGAATAAAGAGACACCATGAAGAACATTTCCTGAGCTGTTGCTGTTGTTAAGAGAATACATGATACTAGAAATATTGCCAAAGTTCAGCAGGCTCAACTGATCTTTGGAGGCTCAATAAACACTCACTTCAAAGAAAGCCAGAATTCAAGCAGGAAAAAACTGGACTTCCCCTCCCTTGAGCTGCTCCCAATTACACACCCCCTGCAGGAATCCTCTCTCCCCAAGGATACCCTACAGGGTGTGGTGTTCTCCCCTGAAGTTCTCCCAGCAGCAGCTCTAAAAGCAACTCTCTGTTGCTTCCCCGTGGAGAAGGGTGGTGTGTGAGGATCAGAGAAAGGGAAGCCTTGGATTTGCTCTGAAAATGAACAAAATTATTTTCAATTTGTTTTAGACTTGGTTCATTTCTTAGTTACACTATGCAAGGCAAGCCGGGGCATGCTTGCTCATCTTTACACAATTAAAAAAAAATAGGTTGTAAGTGTCCTGCATTTTTAAGGCATCTTCAGTGTGAAGATTAAAACATTACACACCCTTTTAGTTCTGAGCTACAAATTCTCTATATTAGTTCCTATTACTTTGAACTTTTTAAGGACGTTGCTTAGATTCTTTCTTATTTCCTGCCCAAACACATCTCTTTTAATAAACCCCTTTTATCTTGTAATTACACTTTGAATAAATCCCTTAGATTTGTTATTCATATTGTTTTTCCAGCATAGTTAATTGTCTTTTATACAAAAAATGCAACCACATTCTTTCACTGAATGCCTATTAGTGTTCCTTATGTATAAATCTGCTTAATCCATGCTTCTCCTAAATTTGTGTTCCTATGGATTTAAGATCCACTTAAACAGAAAAAAAGAAGAGCAGCAATGGATTATGTAACAAGATAATTACTGCTTGGTGAGACCAATCTTCTCCATCCTGTTCAGGGGATTGCTAACACCATTCAGGATCCAAAGAAATGCACAACCAGGTCCACATGCCTGGGGACTATGCTGCATGGCAAGATGCTTTTGACACTGATGGGAATTTCAAAAGCAGCTTGTGAATCTGCATTGGATTCTGTTGTTCAAAGAAAAACCATCAATAATCTCACTGGGTGCACACTTTTGGACATGCAGAACGTACAGTAAATAATTGGAGCCCAAAAAGCAACTCAGCCCCTATTCCTGGTCTCCAATTTTCAATCTTCTGCAATGACTGGGTAAGAATTCCCCTTTGACTTTGCTTACCCATTTCCCTTTGAAATACCTTGCCTGCACCTCAGCATGTCCTTGAAGCCGCAATCCAGCCTAACTATAGGCCAGAGGAGCGCACACGCCGCAAGCCTAAGGTGTTGCAAAAGTACTGTAAAGCACTTTCACGGCACTTCGGGTGTAAGCGGCACCAGTGCCACGGACGGCACCGTTCACACCACCCCCTGCCATCCCGGAACCAGACACAGGTAAGTCCTGCGCTGGGCAGCAGGAGGGGGCAGGGATACCGGCACCACTCTGTGCCGATATCCAAACACCCTTCCCAGGCCTGGCCGGCCTTACATGGCGTCCCCGGTTGTGTGCTGGCTAAATAGCTGGCACGCATCCAAGGAGGCCCATTCAGACCGCCGGGGCTTACACCAGGGGAAGGGGATGTACGTCCCCTTCCTCCAAGGTGAACTGAGCCCCAGCCCCACCAGTGTGGGCTGCATCCTGCGCAGGATGCAGCAGCCGGCCATTTAGGCTGGTCGGTTCAACTTGCACAGGATTGGGCTGGAAGGCAGTTTCCCCTAATTCAGTAAGAGTTAAGAATGTGCACTTTCAAGACATGGAACTGCAAATGCACCATTTTGTAGACAAGGCATGCACCTCCAAAGCTTGGTAAACCATGGGATTCTAATTCCTCCCTGATAAGCTTGACCTCCTATGATTGTCTAACACTTCAGTGTGATCAGCAGGACAGTCTGACTTCACAGGAAGAATGCTACCCATGTCCTACTTCTCATGGGCTTGAATTTCAAAACTTCCACCAAGGATCTTGTATGCCACAGAATGTTTAGTTCGCCAACCTCACTTCAGTGAAAAGCGTCAATCTTTACAAACTGAGGAGCTTTGTTTGTGCGTTTGAATTACTGGATTGCACAGCTGCCTGCACAGCTATGCACAGTTGCATCTGTGTAGGCCCCTTTATTGAAAATATTACTTACATAGACAGGATGAAGATCAACTCCATACATTTCAAGTGTCTTCGCCACTCCTAAGTAATTCAGTTCTGCCTCAGCTGGAACTTGGCCCCTGTTTGATATATACAGTATATCAATCTTACATACATACATACATACACACACACATACATACACACACACACACACACACACTCAATGCAAAACGTTATCAAAAATTATATACAAATATATGGCTTCCTGACAAACGTGAAGAATGCTGACATAGACCCAGTTCATAAAGTACTTTGTGGAGCAGCGCCCCTCTTCCCCAACATATGAATTGGGACCTCATGTAAAGGACCCGTTCACTTCGGTGCTTTAACGTTCTCAACCAGCAGCGTCACTAGGGCGCGCGCCGCCCTGTGCGAGGGCGCGCGTGCCGCCCGACAGCGGCCGGCGAGGATGTCTCCGGAGCCTCCGCTGCTGCCGGCTCCGGAGAGATCCTCGCCGGCCGGCTGTCTTGGGCAGGAGGAGGCCTCGGAGCGTCCGCCCTCGGAGGAGCTCCAAGGCCTTCTGAGGGAGGCCCGATGCGTGACGACATATTTATAAGGTTTCGCGTATGCGCAGTACGTTTCTGAGGGCAAATCTCAAACGTTCTGCGCATGCGCTAAACCTTGTAAATATGACGTCGCGCATCGGGGTTCCCTCAGAAGGCCTTGGAGCTCCGCCGAAGGCGGACGCTCCGAGGCCTCCTCCGAGGCGTTGCTGGAGCGCGGCGGGAAGCGAGGATCGCCTGCGTGCGGCGCGCGGGTGCACGCGCACGACCGCGCGTCACCCCCAGGCGGTCCACCCTTCCCGCCACGCTCCAGCGACGCCTCTGTTCTCAACCCACAAGAGCCCCAGATATGGCTATTCACCAGATATGGCTATCCCACTGACAGCCAGATTGGGGCCCCATGAATCAGGACCATGTCAGGGGTTGGGTTAAAGCACCCCTATCCTGCTACCAGCCGGATCCATGGAGGGTCTCAATCTAACTGCTACTGGTAACTAAACAAAAAACAAAACACACCACCATCAGAGCCAATGATGCTTTAAATGTCACATGCAGCTTGGCCCTAAGTTTCATCAACTCTGCAGTACCAGTTGTTCCCAGAGCATTCACTGGATCCCTGCTGCTTTAAGGCTATCTACACCGCACGTATCCCAGGCGCATGCGGATCAGTGTGGCTTCCTTTTTAATCGATCGCCATGGAACATGAGAGAGCTGCACTCTCCTGAGTTCCATTGCGATCAGTAGTGGACCATGCTCATGATTGAGAGAGGGCGGGACGTGGAACAAACTGTTTGACCAATGGGATGAGAGGGGGCTTTCAGCCAATCGGAGCGCACATTTTTCAGCCAATCAGCGTTGAGCATTATTACAAGGAGGGACAATCAGGAGGGACAAGCGCGTTGAAGAAACTGGTGGAGCCCAGGGCAGCGTTTCGGGGCGGGGCATCCTGTCCCCTACACTCGCAAGTCTCCAAACACAAACGCAACGCAACCAGAGTTGGTGTAGATCAGCCTTAATGCATTCAGAATTCAGGAGATAGTAACCCCAGAAAGTTACCAGATTTTAAAAATCCTACCTTATTTTAATATTTCAGTGGTTGGGGGGGGGGAAGGATATTACTCTGATAAATTATCTTTTTAAAGCTAGTTTTCTGTTACTATACAAATAAGAACATCTATAATTGCAGTAGAGTACATTCTGATACAATGTAATGTAAATTAGGGCCAAACTAGATTTGAAAATGGAGATACATCAAAGGCACCTGATAGTTCAGTATCTTTTTTAAAAAAAATAAAAGTAATGGAGCAGAGGGACAACTTAGATCAGGGTTGTGGCAGGGGGAAAGGGATTTAACCATTCACTGCTACAATGCAGTCATGATCCAAATCTGAGATAGTTTTCAGCAGCAACAACAAAAAGATGTCAAAAATGCATTCACCCATCACTGACATCACATCTAGTTTGGCCCTTAGACAAGCTTCATGTTTTTTATAGCACTTTAACCCACAAGTCTTTTACATACTTTTTCTCCCCAGCTGTTTCCCCTTGTTTTTCAGTTCTTATATACAGTATTTTACTGAATTCCTTAGATCCGTTTTGCCAGTTTCCAAATTCCACCCATCTCTCTTGCTCAACTGCCATTTCCCCATAATGTTGCTTTCAAACATTTTCCAGGCATCAGCATTCAATTCTGCAATCTTCTTATCAAGGAGTCTTAGCTCTCTATTTATTTGGCTCTTCAATCCACAACTTAATCACTTGACTCATTTCTCAAATATTCTTTTTTCATCCCTCTCACCTTTTTGATTAAGAAGTACAAGATTCTGTCAAACAACTATGCTGACTGATGAGCTGATTAATCTTATAAATTATGAGCACTGCCAGCCTTTTCTAAAGTTTGCTCTTGTTATTGCAATTTTTCCTTTCCCCATCTATCTTACTGATTTTTGTGTTGTGTTTTTGTGTTTATAAAACTGTGTTGTTACAAGTGTGCAGTCATGAATGCTAACTTGGCCAATTCCTCTCTTAATTCAGATCACTAGTTCTTAGCTCACTGATGTGCCTAAATGAGGCATTAATAACGCTGAAGTATCATGCAGGCAGGGGACTACTGAAAGCTGGTAAAATTGCACTTGATAGGAGGGGTTGGGATGAGGATGTAGGCGATTCATTCTCCCCCTCACCCCCTCCCTGGTATATGTTCAATGCACAAAGCTTTCTAACAGCTTCAGGGATAATGGAATGGACACTAAGGGGGACTGGTCTTAAGAGTCGGAGTACCTTGAGGTCCAGGCAAGCCCGGTTCAAGTTAAACCAGCACCTACGGCAGTGACAAATTCCACCACCCACCCTTTTTCTGTGATGTTTCTTTATATATTTTTCCCTTTTGTGTGTGTGGTGTGAGTGCACTCAACCCCCCATTGGCGTTGCTTCTTCTAGTCACTAGACGGGCAGGGAGGCTCCTGGGGGTGATGCCTCTGCACTCACAGCATCTTCCATGCCCAGTCAAGAAGTGGAGGGGGAGCACAGGAGAAAGCCGCCCTTTTCCTGATCAGGAAAGCAACCAGGAACAGGATCACAGCAGTAGCTACCTCCTCCAGCTCCACCATTGTCATCTCTGGCAACACCACTAGAGGAGGAAGCTGCGTCCCCATCCTAAACATAAGAACATAAGAAGAGCCCTGCTGGATCAGGCCAAAAGCCCATCTAGTCCAGCTTCCTGTATCACACAGTGGCCCCACCAGATGCCTCAGGGAGCACACAAGACAACAAGATAACCTGTTTCCCGTTGACACTCCCTTGCACCTGGCACAGAGAAAACCCACTTCTAAAACCAGGAGGTTGCTTATGGCTTGTAACCTGTGATGGTCTTTTCCTCCATGAATCTGTCCAAACCCCTTTTAAAGGCATCTAGGCCAGGTGCCATCACCACATCCTGTGGCAAGGAGTTCCACAGATGAATTACACGCTGGGTAAAGAAATATTTTCTTTTGTCTGTTCCAAATCTCCCTCCACTCAATTTTAGTGCATGTCCCCTGGTTCTGGTGTTGTGCGAGAGGGAGAAGAATTTCCCTCTATCCACTCTCTCCATCCCATGCATAATTTTATACGTCTCAATCATGTCCCCCCTCAGGCGCCTTTTTTCTAGACTGAAAAGCCCCAGACGCTGTAGCCATTCCTCATAAGGGAGGTACTCCAGCCCACGAATCATTCTGGTCGCTCTTTTCTGTACCTTTTCCAATTCAACTATATCCTTTTTGAGGTGTGGTGCAAGAACAGCATGCAATAAAAGTATGGAGCAGTGGTTGGGCAGAGCAGCAGCCGGACAGGCAGTGGGTCACAGAAGGTGGTGAGTGGGCATGGGGTGCAGGACGCCCCCCCCCCATCAGTTTGCTATCTTTTCCAGCCCGCTGCCTAAAATTACTCTTCACCTGGACTTGTAGGTGGGCTGCTCCAGATGAAGGGCTGCTCTCCAAGGAACTGATGTAACAACCTATTGCTGCTTGTAGGGAGTGCTCTGCCATCTATCTTTATCCAATACACAGCTTGTAGATTTGAAAATAAACCAAGTATTACTGAGACCTCCTTCATGGATCATTGCCTTGTCGTGGCGAAGGGGCTTGCGTAACTCAATGAAGCCATGAGCTATGCCGTGCAGGGACACCCAAGACGGACAGGTCATAGCAGAGAGTTCTGACTAAAAGTGATCCACTGGAGAAGGAAATGGCAACCCACTCCAGTAACCTTGCCAGCCAAGAAAATCCCATGAACATTACCAAAAGGCAAAAAGATATGACGCCGGAAGATGAGACCCTCAGGTCGGAAGGTGTCCAATATGCTACTGAGGAAGAGCGGAGGACTATTCCAAGTAGACCCAGAAAGGATGAAGTGGTTGGGCCAAAGCCAATAGGACGTTCAGCTGTGGATGTGTCTGAGGTTGAAAGGAAAATCCAATGCTGCAAGGAGCAATACTGCTTAGGAACATGGAATGTGAGGTCTATGAATCAAGGAAAGCTGGATGTGGTCAAAAATGAGATGATAAGATTGAACATCTTGGGAATCAGCGAACTAAAATGGACGGGCATGGGCGAATTTAAGTCAGGTGACCATCATATCTACTACTGTGGGCATGAATCCCTTAGAAGAAATGGAGTAGCCCTCATAGTCAATAAAAGAGTGGGAAAGGCAGAACTGGGGTGCAACCTCAAAAACGACAGAATGATTTCAGTTCGAATCCAAGGCAAACCATTCAACATTACAGTAATCCAAGTGTATGCCCCAACCACTGATGCCGAAGAAGATGAAGTTGACCGGTTCTATGAAGACCTACAACACCTTCTAGAACTAGCACCCAAAAAAGATGTCCTTTACATCATAGGAGACTGGAATGCTAAAGTAGGAAATCAAGAAATAAACGGAACAACAGGCAAGTTTGGCCTTGGGGCGCAAAATGAAGCAGGGCAAAGGCTAACGGAGTTCTGTCAAGAGAACACGCTGGTCATAGCAAACACTCTTTTCCAACAACACAAGCGGCGACTCTATACATGGACATCACCAGATGGTCAATACCGAAACCAGATAGATTATGTGCTTTGCAGCCAAAGATGGAGAAGCTCTATACAGTCAGTAAAAACAAGACCTGGAGCTGACTGTGGCAGACGGAGACAGCAGCCATGAAATTAAAAGACGCTTACTCCTTGGAAGGAAAGCTATGGCAAACTTAGACAGCATAATAAAAAGCAGAGATATCACCATGCCAACAAAAGTTCGCATAGTCAGGGTGATGGTGTTCCCAGTAGCAATGTATGGTTGCGAGAGTTGGACCATAAGGAAGGCTGAGCGCCAAAGAATAGATGCTTTCGAACTGTGGTGCTGGAGAAGACTCCTGAGAGTCCCTTGGACTGCTAGGAGATCAAATCAGTCAATCCTAAATGAAATCAACCCTGGAAGGACAGGTACTGAGGCTGAAGCTCAAATATTTTGGCCACCTAATGCGAAGAGAGGAGTCTCTGGAGAAGACTCTGATGCTGGGAAAGATTGAAGGCAAAAGGAGAAGGGGAAGGCAAAGGATGAGATGGTAAGACAGCATCACCGATGCAACGAACATGAAAATGAGCGAACTCAGGAAGATAGTGGAGGACAGGAAGGCCTGGCGGGATATGGTTCATGGGATCACGAAGGGTCAGACACGACTTAACGACTGAACAACAACATTACTGAGACACTGTAAACCTCTCTCGTCCAAAAGAAGCCAGAATCCAGGCAGCACTGTCTCCGAAGCTTCTCACTCCTTGGGGAAGTGGAGTGCAAATATTAACAACATAATCTTCCTGTGGTTTTTTTTCTGTTTTAATTCATACCATTCATTCATAATAGTGCCTTTGGCTGGAAGCTGAAAATCCAATAACATATACATGTACTTTATACTGTAATAATTAATGCACATAGCGGATGTAAAGTAAGGCAAACATGCCAGGCTTAAAAGCATGGGGTATATTTATGTCTGTTTTGGAGAAAGTCAAACTCCTTGTGTAAGCTCTTCAGATTTAAAAGAGCAATCAATACAATTCTTCCTTTTTCACAGCATGGCTGTTTCTTTACTACCCTTTTCCTTGTACCATCTTATTTCCCATGCAATGTTAATGAATGAAGCTAAATTCTTACACCAGTGTTTTGTGTATTCGTTCTATGGCATCTTCTAGTTCTTCTTTTTGGTCTGGAACAAAGCGGTATTCTGAAACATAACCTGCAGTGTGCTTGAATGGGTCATAGTCTCCAAGTTCAGCTATACAATACACAAGAAAAAAAATATTCGTTATCTACCATTTCCTGTAGTTTATACAAAATATTTCATATTTCCCAGTTCAGACATTAAAAAAGCACATGACACAAGCATACAAAAAAAGTGTGTCCTCTGAGCATATCCTCTGAGAAAAGCCCTGGACCAAAACCCACAACATCCAATGAAAAAGAAAGGAGTAAGCATCAGACGACATGGGCTCTAGTTCAGGAAAGTTTGCACCACAACATTCAGTCTTAAGGTGCCGCAAGCCTTGTTTTTATGTGTTTGCTGCAACAGATGAACAGGGCAATCCTATCCAACTTACACCACCAGTGTAACCAATGGGGGAGGGGAGGGCGGGAGGCTTTGGAGGGGAGGGGAGATTTAAATCCCCTTTGGATGGAATTTGTATCCCCTTTGCGTTCTGGGGCCTCCCAATCTCGCTGCACCGCTGGGTACACCGGTGGTGTAAGTTGGATAGGATTGCGCTGTAACATGGTTACCCTGCCCTGTCCACCCTAAAGGCTGATCTACACGACAGCGGAGGGGTTCCGCCGTCGCCTCTGCCTGGCGCCTCCGCGCTGGAAGCGGGGGGAGTGTCTTCAAGCATGTTACCCCTCATGTTGTCCCGCCTTCCTAAGAACGCGCCGTTGTGATTGGTAGCTCTCTTCCCCCCCCTCTCTGTTATTGGTAGGCTGCAGCAGCTCCGCGAGCCACCTCCCAACTCTGCCGTACGCCTCCAAAAAAATAGAGCACTCGACTTGGAGTACGCGGCAGTGGGGCGGAGGTCCGGCGGCTCCGCCGGATTACAAAAACGCTCCGCGACGCTGTCGTGTAGATCAGCCTTAAGGAATGTATCTTGAGGTAGACACAGTTTATATTTTTAGAATTCAGTAAAATCTTCAGTTCATTGTAAGTTAAGATGTGCAAGTGGGTAGAGGAGTGGGATATAATCTAAAAGCATTAAACTGAAATTTCAACATAGATTCAAATTTTTAAATACCGTAAGTCATAGGATGGGTTCAGACCTAACACTAAACCACGGTTTAGCACTTTTAGCAAGAGCCATGGGTTCCTATACTTTTCCCTCTCTCTTGCTTTGTGGAAGAAATAAGCTGCTTCTGTTTCGGATTTAAAGCAAACACCATGTGTCATCCTGTCAAAACTCAGAAAATCATGGTTTGTTGTAACCACAGTTTGACAAGTCAGGATATCCCTGGGGAGGTGGGAGTGCGCAAACCTGAGATTCTTGCTAATAACCCTGAACTATGGTTTAATTATGGTTTAGCACTGCATCTGACTTCACCCATAGTATCAAGGGAAATACAATATCAGTTAACCAAAAACACATACACTGTATTGCATAAGCTCCAAGCTGAGCAGCAATGCTGACTGGACAAGGCAAGCGTCCTTGCAAGACATCTTGCTTCACCTGTAAAAATACTTGATACCTAAAACAAAGACAGAAAATAAAATTATTATACAACTTTACAGAACCTTATGTGCTGCTAGTGCTGGATCAGGGCTAGTACTACTGTACTACTATACATTCTACTATTGTACTACTGTACTACTACTGTACTGTACTACTGTACAGGGCTAGTACTACTGTAGTAAGGAGAAAGGACGTTCTCAGTGGACTACAAAAATGATAGTCTGTGCATAGATAGCTTCTGTGGTCTTGTGGCCAGCATGACTGACGGAACACTGTTACCTTCCCGCCGCAGCGGTACTTATTTATCTACTTGCAATTTCTTGCTTTCGAACTGCTACATTGGCAGGAGCTTGGACCGGAGACGGGAGCTCACTCCATCACGTGGCACTTGGGTCTCGAAATGCTGTCCTAACGACCTTCCGGTCTGCAGTTCAGCGTCTTAACCACTAAGCCACCATGGTCCCTATTATGTTAATTTCATATTAATTAAAGACATATTAATTTCAACTTAATTCTTTCACTCTGATTTCAGTGGGTCTTAAGTGTGATTATCCACTTAAAACAAACAGCACCACAGGCTTTCTAAGAAGAGAGCATAGTCTGAAGTTGTTCTTCACCCTTCTCCCTTTTAAAAACGACACCCTATAAACATATAGAATTAGTTTTCTAGCTACTTTAAAAGTACCTGCAACATCGTATCGCTAATGGTTAAATGTTATACATACTATACCTGGTAATTTCTTCTTTTAGTTTGCATGGATCTTCCGCATAGAATTTAACACCAAAGTACAGTGTATATGGTGGACCAGCTACAGCAAATAAGAAAGCTAATTAATTTTTTGAAACACACACACACACACACACACACCACCACCACGTTCACCTCATACCTAGTCTCTCCATTATCTTTCTTCCCCTGCTGTGCAACTCCTATTGTGATGTTCTCCCACTCGGCAGAGTGCCCTGCAAACTGTGCTTGTCACAATTCCAAACTAATTTCCCATAATTTTAAAGATTCAAATCAAATGTAATCTATGTCATGCAGAGATTTCAAAAGTTCTATTATAGCAAAGAACAATTTAATCAGAGAAATATCTATGGGCCTGAAATGAGAAGTAGCAGAATTTCTAACAATCAATCAGTACGTGTGATTTTGCTGTACACAGCAACATTGATCCACCTCAAAGTCTGCAAAACAATCAAAACTCCACTATCAAGACTATAAGTTCTCTACATGTTGTATTTTCTACACCTCTTCATCATCAAATAATGTTTATAACGAACAAAATTATATACATACTGTTCATGAGTTCCTTATGTTCTGTAAGAGTCTTTGAGGGATCCAGCCAGTACTGTGAAAACAGGGATAGAAACTGGTCATTAAAATGATGAAAAAATATTTCAAAAATACATATTGCTATATTAAGAGGCTTTGATAAAAGCAAAGCCATTACTTTGCTCTTGAAAGAAGAATCTAGATGTCAGCCTAAAACGAATACCAGACAGCAGAAAACATCCTCCTACAAGATTATGCAAAAAGCATCTTGCTCCCCTACTAAGCTTTGTAAACACAACTGTAGACTTTCACCTCATATACACAGCGCCACATTTTAATTTTGCTCATTAATGCTAAGTTTTGCTTTGGGGTTCAAAAAAACCCAAGTTCACTCCACTAGAGCCCATGAATTCTGATAAAATCACCACTCTCAGACTGCCATAATAAGCATCATCAGATTAAGAAACAAATGATGTGCATTTCCTCGAAGGAACAAAAGGAAAAGATGCATTGCCTACCTGTTATAGATCAGCGACTTTTTATTACTCTTATTTATAAACTTTCTGCCACTGCATTCAAGGTAGTTTACAATAAATGTTAAAAAAATGGCTTGCACTCTAATAAACACAAAAGGAAAAGAGACATAATAACCTATATTATGTTCTATATACAGCATCTAGTATCCTGCTAGCTATAAATACTAGCTGTAGCAGTGGCGACAATGGTGGCAGAAGCAACTGCAGAGGCAGTGACTCTATTTCCCAATTGTTTTCGGAAAATTAAACTTTACAAAAAGCACAGTATCAAGAATACGTGACTTGCAGCCCAATCCTGTTTAAGATGTGGTGGCCACATCCTAGCCCGTACCCTGAGTACCCCAGGGCAGCCCAGGTGTACCTCGAGGGAAGCAAACCCTCGTCCCCTTCCCCAGGTGCAAGTGGCCTGAGGCCCTATAGCCCTACTTGAATGTACGCCAGCTCTGGAGCTGGCGTATATTCGAGCCTAGCATGTAAGGCCGCACCAGACCGGGAGAGGGCTTTGGATATCGGCAGGGCTTGCCGCCCTGACCTCTCCCCACCCGGTGCAGTCAATGGCCGCCCTCCCTTCGCTGCCCAGTACACCTCCCCCCCCTACACTGGCCGGTGCAGGGCTTACCTGGTCCGGCGGGTGCAGGGATGGTGCACCAGGGGAGAGTGGGCCGCCGGCCTCTGCGCCGGCGACCCTTACTCTTTGGATGCCGTAAACACGATTTATGGCGCATTTACAACATCCAGTGTCAGGGGAGCACGTGCTTCTCCCCGGCGCTTTTTTATACTGAATTGCGCCGTTGGTCTAAATAATATTTGTAATTCAGATGTTTCTAGTAAGGTTAAGTTGCTATGGAGACAGTATCCAACATTATCTACTATATATCAATCCTTTGATTATGCCATCCAAGGGTGCTAAATTGAGATTGACAAAGTGAGTTTATCTGAACAATTGCAAAATTAATATTGAAGACCTTACACGTGAAATTTCTATGGGCAAAATTCAACTAGGCTTTGGAGATACTACATTGCATTAAAAATGAGGCCATAACTCAGTGTAAGAGTACATGGCTTGCATGCAGGTTCAATCTCTAGCATCTCCAAGTAGAGCTTAGAAAGATGCTGTTGAAACTCTGGAGAGCCTCTGTCAGTCAGTCTAGACCAGGGTTTCTCAACCAGTGGTACACACACCAGTGGTACGCATACTGCAGAAGGTGGTACGCGGGACCCTGGCTGCCATGATGGTGGCCGCTCCAGAGCCCTGGAAATGGCAGCACAAGCTCTTCAGAGTCGGCAGAGCTCAAATGCGCCAATTTCCAAGGCTGGAAAAGGTCCTCCTGCCCGCCCTTGTCTTCTTACCTTTGCTTTCAGGCCTCCAGCGCAGACAAAAACCCAAAAGTAAGTGGCGATGGCATCATCACCACCTACGTCCAGTGGTACTCAGAGCAGTGGTGGCCACGGAGGTGGTACGCTGCACCAAAGGGGTTGAGAACCCCTGGTCTAGACAATACTGAGCTAGGTGGATTAATGGCCTGACTCACGACAAGAGAATTTCCTGCATTCTAATTTGGTAAAATGAGAGGTAAAGTACCAAAAAAATTGGTAAAGTAAGTTCTCTTTATGGAAAGATATGTAGTCATGAGGCAACAATTATACCATTGTAAGTTAAACAAGATCTCCGCTAATGGATAATCCCCTCCAAAATATTCTAAGAACAAGAGCTGTGAGCAGTGCCAGCCTAAAACCTATTTCACAACAACAGCAAAAGTCAAAACAATTCAATACTTTGGACTCATGCTCTTTTTAGTAATGACTAACAAAGGCAGAGAGATTAGAGATGCCACAAATAACCACAAATGTCCATCCCCAAAGACAAATTGGAATCTTTACCATTGCAGATAACAGTCCTGAACAAGCATCAGAGTTATAAGTAGTTTTCACAGATCCACCGAAGAAAAGAAAGAGAGAGAGAGAGAGAGAGGTGGACTTGATGCACAATTCAAGGTGTTGCTCAATGCGCAGCCCAATTCAACGTAGGTATCCTGTGGGCGGCCCAGGGCCACCCGCTGGATCCCATGCTCACTCCGGTCCACTCTGCAGTGGCCCAGAGGTCTACTCGAGGAAAGGGGACATTCGTCCCCTTCCCCCGGTGTAAAGCTGGGAGGCCGCAATGGGCCTCCTTGGATTTCTGCCAGCTAAATAGCTGGCGGAAGTCAGAGGAGGCCGCGTAACGGACGAGCCAGCCCGGCAGGAGACAGGGATATGGCAGACACCATCCCTGCCCCCCCCCCCGGGCTGGCTCAGCCAATGGCCCCCCTCCCTCACCGACCGGATCACTCAATGCAGCCGCTGGGGGATCGCTTACCTTCCTCTGGCGGCCGCATGGATGTCCCGGCGGCAGAGTGAGGGCAGACATGAGTCATCACAAATGTGCCTTACAGCACGTTTGCGACGGCTTCAGGTGGCAGAGCACTTGCTCCGCCACCCGATCTTTCTGCAGGATTGCGCTGTAAATCAATTTGGAAGAATGGAGATGAATAGCCCACTCTAATTTTTATGTGTAAAAAATCAGCAAAAACTTGGTCTGTGTTTGAATGGAAAACATACATAAGAATCTACCCTTCTGGATAACTAAAAAGTAAAAAGACAGCATGATCGAAAGAACAGAGCAATTGTGAAGATTGCCAAGAAGCAGAGGGAACATGCAAATTAGCATTCTATTTTCTTATAAATTGTATCCTAAGTTTGTCTTCTGTTTGGTGAAAATTGCCCCTCCCCCCAGTACAATCTTCCCTTCTCTTATATCTGTCCTTGAAGGTTGGGGGACCCTCAGGAGCAGATGTTCAGTGGGGACAGACTAGGGTTGCAATGGGGAGATCAGCTAAAATCTCCCACCCCACTTACACAACAGGAGTTTTTTCAATGCACAGAAGCATTAGGATGTAATCCCTCTGTTTTGTAAAAATCCAAAGCTTATGGTCCTTCTTAAACTGCCTTCCATAGAAGAAGTTCAACTCTTCCATTTGGACAGCTCAACTACTACACCACTAAAGCCGCAGCTGCAGACCCATGTCTGTAAATTCAGGTCTGCCTCAATCCCATTTAAATTAAGGACCTGACCTAAAGAGCATAAGAGGTAGACAAGCAGAAGGTGCTGAATCTCTATACACCTAAATGACCTGCAGAATTTCACAGCCCAGCTTTTAAAATATGGCCTAAACCAGTATACGTTGAACTTTTCTATGATAAAACCAAGTAAAGTTACATAAACTGTACATTCCACTGATGTGCTATTATAATTAAAATTCTTTACATGATAATAAATCATTCTGTTTCTTTAAAGAACCATGCCACAACTGAGTACTGGGTCAAATTTAGGTCAAACGCTCTGAACTTGTTTGTAAGAAACCATTAACGAGGTTGAAAACTTTCCATTCCCCATTATGTAAATCATCAAAATGCCTCTAGTACAGCAAGAGTCTTACACATACTGTACACTCTTCACCTTTCCCTGCCCACTTTGGCAGGGTCACTGCCAGTTTAGCTGGCCTTTTTTGCTGACCTACTATAGCAAAAAGAGAAGAACAGATTCATAAATTCTCTTTGCAGATTCATTACACTGCTCCATGGTTTCAAGCATACATTCCAAGCACATGTCAAGTTCTGTTCTAGCATTGCACTTTGCTGTGTTTAAACTAGTTCAAACATACACACACACCTCCAGGTTTCAACTCGCTTATACATGTGCAACATAATATTGCCAACCACACTCCAAGTATTTCATTAAAGGCATTCAATTGCATTTACCAACCACCACTGTTGGGCATCCATAGTTATCTTTAATGGTGCTTGCACATGACCACTGTGGAAATCCTATTGCAATTAACAGAAAATATACACCAGCTAACTCCTTATGTGTAATCAGTGGCGTTCTGAGGCTGGTGTGGAAGCGTACGTGTAGCAGGATGCCGCTTCGCACGTGAAAGTGCCCCTCACCCTCGCTGGTCGGAGCCATTTCCAGCGGGCGACGGCTGCCCATGCGGGAGCCGTCGCCTATTGGGAATGGCTCCGACCGGCAAGGGGGAAGGGCGCTTTCACGTGCGAAGCAGCATCCTGCTACACGTACACTTCCGCACCAGCCTTGGAACGCCACTGTGTGTAAAGCCATATGTCCTTCAGTTTTGTGATGGCCTACTACTGCTGCCTGGTCTCACAGACAAGGATCACAAAAGCAAAAGTCTAAGACCTGCTTTTCTAGCTGGGACATTAGACATGTAGCTGAGTCTGGTTATGATTACACATGTAGAAGAGTCTGGATCAGTCAGGAGAGCTGCCGTCTTGTAAAGCCGGAAGACTTGGTGAACTTGAGAAGTTCGAGACACGCCACCGACAAAAAAGCTGTGAAAGCCTCCAGGAGGAGAAATAAGAGCTCCCAGCTGCGTCGGTAGAGTGTGGGAGGCGCCAGCCAGCAGAAAAAGTCAGGCTGCAAAAGGATACCACCTGGAATGTAGCTGTTCATGAAAGATTGGACATTTATATATTGTAAAAAGTAAAAAGCTAAGTGGTAGACAGTGCCAGTCAGAATTGACAACGCTGAAGTAGATGAACCAACAGTATAAGGCAGTTTCCTAGGTTTCAAATTTTGCAGGGAGACTTAGAACTCATTTCTATTCCCCAAAGGGTCCACTCACTTGAACAAAAAAAGGCCACTTCTACACAACATATCACCTGGCAAAGAAAAAAAAATGGGGGGGAGATACTAAAAGAAATATTTATTTATTTAATTTAATTTAATTATTTATATGCAAGCACGACAGGTTGATTTAAAGTATTACAAGCTGGTTTAAAGGCTGATTTGCTGACAGTCTAAAATATGATAGGAAAGAGGGTCATCAACACAGTAACTTTTACCACTGGAAAATCTAATCTGTTGTGCTTTTACTCACCGTCTGGTGACTTCTGTCACAGTAACGCAGTCCGAAGTAATCTATCTCCACAAGATTTAAATGCCGGAATACGTAGCCTAGGACAACCGACCCCTTCGTTGACTTCTGTGGGAAAGAATGTACAGAGCCTTTTCATACAAGCGCTCGCTCTTTTGTCAGCTGCACAGTGGCATTCATGCATTCAGCTAGCTTTGTCTGCCAGCGGAGGTTGTTTTATTAGGTAGAAACAGCCTTCCTGATCTTTAATGAAAGTCTCAATGGCAAGGAAAAAAATCCCATGTGCTTTACTTAGCTAGTTTGTAGAAAATAGTTGCAAACAGGGTTACATGTTAACCAGCATGGATTTCATATATTTCTGCTATAAACAAAAAATAAAATAAAATCCTGCAGTAGCTCTGCACTCCCCACTCTGATATTCTGCCCTCAATTTGCATAAAGCTCTTGAAAGTGGGTCATTTCAGGCCCAGAAAAGGGGGGGGGAATGCTCCATAGCCCAACTCCAAGTTTTGCTGTACTATAAAATAAATGTTTAGAATGGGTCATATCAACCACTATTCCAATGCAAAGTCACACACAATTACTTTTCATAAAGTCACTGTATGCGCCTTTGCATTGGCACAGTGGTTGATGTGCCCCATCTTAAATATCTTATATGTGCTGCATTGCTGAGTGATGCTAACTTCTGAGGATGCCTGAAGCATAAATTGTAAACCATAATGTTTCACTTTACCATTATTTGGAAGGCCATCTACTTTTCATTATTCTACTTTTAAACACTGTACAATAACAGACAAAACTTGATTCGCTACTACAGAGGTGAGGTGACCAAGGTTTCTAAACCTAAAAAAGCAGCAAAGGCTGTTGGCCCTGTTGCTGCCTTTAAGTCCTCCCAAAGAATCCCCCCAACACTGCTGATACTGTTACTTCTCTCCATTTTCCCTGGTAGGTCTCCATATTGCATACTCTTTCCCCTTCCCAAGTCTATCAACCCTATTTATTTTGTTTCTCCCACACAGTCCCATTGTTTTCCTCACAGTCCCCGTCCCCAGACAGCCCGCTGTTCATCCCTCCCTTCTCTAGTCAAGTTCATCATCCTTATTGTGGTGCTCTCGTATGGTTCTTGACCTGGGACCTCAAGACCTCACTCGATGCTGACCAATTTGGTCATCTTTTCACTGCCACCAGTCACTAGCTTGCCAGGGCCTCGCTCTCCGCAAGCCCTTGAAGGATTAGGGAAACGCCTGGCACCCCACCAGAACTTAGAGCAGGATTGAAATAGAGACAATGCAGCTCCTCAGAGAAAACTCAACTTATTTACAAAGGACACTTTGGTAGCAATCTTTCACTCAAATAGTTCAGCAATGTGACTTAGCAGTGATCCAGTTCAGTGATCCAGATCCAACTTCCCACACGGGCAGCCCGATCCTGCTTAAGAATCCACAGCCGGCCCATAGGGCTGGCCGCAGGATCCTGACCCCTTCCCGGGCCGCTCTGGTGCAGCCCAGGGACACATCAGGAGAAGGGTACGTTCATCCCCTTCCCCCAGTGTAGGGCTGCCCAGCCCAATGGGCTTCCTCAGACGTACGTCGGCTCTTGAGCCGACGTACGTCCAGGGTGGTGGGGAAAGGGCTGTCGAGCCCGGGAACGGGAGCAGGATATCGGCAGCACTCGCTGCCAATATCCCCAGCCCCTCCTGAGTCGGCTCACCCAATGGCCGCCCTCCCTCGCTGCCTGGCCCGCCCTCCCCCTGCCCCTTCACCGACCGGGGCAAATCATACCTGCACCGGCGTCTACAGGGTCTGTCCAGAGGTGGAGAGAGCGCTGCTGGTCTCCGCGCCAGCAGCCCTTACTCTCCGGGTGCCGTAAACGCGCTCTGCGGCGTGTTTACGACACCCTCCACCTGTGGAGCACGCGCTCTGCAGGTGGATTTCTATGCAGGATTGGGCCATGAATGGAGCTTGCTTTTACATACAACAGCATATCTTATACTACTGAGCTGGTAGAGAAAGTGAGCCTAAAATAATAATAATGTATTAACATTTGACATAGCTGGCTCTTTCTAACGAAAACACAAGCCATAGCCAACTAGTGCCAGAGCTCTTTCTGCTTTGTGATAAACTGTTGTGTTTTGCATTATTAATAACGTGAGCAAGGCACATGACCCAGCAAGGTAAAGCAGAGCACCTTTGGTAGCTATAGTACGCCTCCTCATGCATAATACATCATTCTGAGCATGCCCACTTTCTATAAAGGGAAACTACCAGCCAGAAGGGCAACTTTATAATGTGTTGAAAAATATTTGCTGTGATGCAAATATCAGTACAACAGTTTGAGTACAAAAGTCCATCAGAGGGAGCCAGAGAGAGAGAGAGAGAGAGAGAGAGCGCAGTCTAGATTGGGGATATTTCTAAAGTTACAAAGTCTGCTACTGCAAACTAAGATCAAACTTGCTAGAGGCTTGCATTCTTACAGGGAACAAGTTTATTTGAAATACCATCAGAAACGTTTCCAAGAGAGAACAAAGAATTGTTCAAAATGAGTCATAAGGCCATGCTTTATAGATCAGCAACAACATTATAAACCAGAAAGGCAGGTTTCCACCGGCTTCATAACATGACAGCTAGAACCTATGCAAAATAAGTTTGCATTTAAATTCTTAGCACGACACATTCAGATATTACAGATGTGCAGAATATACACAGCCTTGACTACAGCATTACAGAACTTAACTCACTATATATTTACATGTGTAAAAATCTCTAATCTGATAGACTGAACTAGCTAGAGCACAATTTGCATAATACATGTTCAAGCAAAAAGCTTTAATTTAATAATGGCTAATATTGCAAACATTTAGCCAGACCTTAATTAGTCGAATACATGTTCAAACAAAGAAGCTAAATTAATAGAAAGATTAATATGTACAGACATTAACCAAGAAAGTCACAGTACACAAATACATGTTCAGTCTAAAATATATCCAAGATTGGAATCTGCTTCACATGTAAACTATAAGCACTCAAGTAAAATTTCTCAAGTAAAATCTTTAACAGTCCCAATCTACAAATGGGTTTCACCAGGGATCATCCCCAGGCACACAGGTATAATACTGCAACCTAAATCTTACTTTGCTAGAAAGACTTTTTTCCTTCAAGCGGGTATCTCAGAGGTTCTTAAACATCCCCCCCCGTAAGTCTTTGTGGGGGAGTGGCAATGATGGCGGTGGCACTTCAGGGATCGAGCCACAGCGACAAAAAGCCACAGCGACAAAAAGCCTAGTTGCACCAGGCTTCCAAAGGACCTCCCCACGTCCCAAAACGGCTCCCTGACACAATCGCTACCCGCTTCTGGTTTTTGTCGGAAACCAGAAATGGGTTGCGATCACGTCAGAGAGTCGTTTTGGGGTGCAGGGAGGCCCGCAAAGGGGATTGTGGGCAACCCACACCCTCCGGAAGCCTGGCACGACCACCGGGTGAGTATTACACCCTCCTTTTTGTCGCCACGGCAGCGCAGTACTGGAAGCGCCACTGCATGTCACCACCACCCTTAATGGGGTAGTGACCATTAATAGTTTGGGAATCTCTGGGGTATCTGGGATATAAATATAAGAAATAAATACAAATAAGGAAGAAAACAGCTCTGATGCTGAAGCAGGAAGGACATTGGTGATCCTGTTCCCTCTTTCATGATGCTTCCCCAAACATTAATGGGGAATAGGAGCTAAAAAGAGGGGGACAACAGTATTGTTGAGAGAAGTGTTCACTGCCGCTCACAGGAGCATGGTGCATATGGGCAGTGGAAGGCTCCAGGGGCTAAATTTACTGTGCGGAAAATAAGCCTTTATTAGTTCTTCCAAGTGCACTGTCCAATATGTTCATGCTATGCTGGATTAGAACAAGGAATTTGCAGTGAATTTTGAAGTAAAAGCTTCAGTCTGCAGGGAGTTATGGTATCAGTAATGGCAACAATTGTATTCTCCTGGTGAACAATGCAGCACTAAAGCAAGAAAAATCAAACCCTGCCTGTGGGGCAACATGTGCTAATATCACCAGCTGGCAGAACAGTTTGGCAGCATGAACGTTCCATCTCTGCAATTTACAGAATTCATAAGGCAGAAGATAGCTGCTGACTGGCATGGTTCACTGATGAGCTGCAACAATGAGGAAAGTATGGAGAAAAAGCCTCCTGGGCTTGCAAAGTGTTTTTTAAAAAAAAATCTTCAAGAGAAGGAAATGTAGGGAAGCCAGAGTGCCTTACACAAAGTAGGGAATTTGCTGCATTGGCTCTGGATGGGAGTTGCCTGGTATCTTGTATCGCATTCCTCCAAGGGAGGCAGTTCCATATACTGTCTCCTCCTGGCCCACTAAGCCACTGAGAACTCGAGGCTACTTGTCAGAAGAGAGTTTTGCCACCTGTAGTAGTGACTGCTTTGTAAATTTTGTGTTCAGTGGTACTATTCCACTGTCCTTATTGTGTATACAAACCATCCCAAATATTATGCCCTATATGCAGACAGGTGGTGAGTAGTGGTGCTTGTAACTCAGTCCAAGAAAAATACTTCAGGAAGGACATTCTTCTACAAAATAAGTCTCCAATCATATTCTGAATTAAAAATAGACATGTTTATTTTTCTCCCAATGTTTGTTTGTTTTTCTCCTATCATCAACAGGTATTTTTGCCTCTCCATATTAATTAGCAATTGCATCTACTGAAACAATGGTAGTCTTTCACCACTGATGCCTTTTAGAACTCCTCCTGCTGCATCTATTGAATAAAAATGTATTCAAATAGCTAATAAGGTTTGGTTTACAGAATACGACAAACTTCAATCCACTTTAAGAAAGAGCAGATTTTGCCTGGAGCATTTTATTAATTAACCCCAGGAGTCTGTTGGTCAGAACATTGGAGGCCTATGCATTTTTCATTAGCACTGTGAATAAAAGAAATCTTGAACGTGGCCACAAGAGGTTAACCATTCAGAAAACTAAGCAGACCAAGGTCTTAGTCGATTAATTAAAGTATAGTACCTTAGTCCTTTGTTGACAATAAAGATGAATATAAGAGAAGTTTGTAGTTTCAAAGTCTTGTTTAGACATTTTATGATCTGTTTTAATTGTAATAATTTTTAAATCAATTTTTAGATGTTGTTTTTATTAGTTTGCATCAACTGTTTTTTACTGTTTTAAAATGTGATTTTTGTATTGTATTTTTTTTTGTATTGTATTTTCTTTTTTGTTGTAAGCCGTCTTGGGTCCCTTCGGGGAGAAAGGCGGGATATAAATATTGTAAATAAATAAATAAATAAATAAATAAAGCAGAAATGTTTAGAAAACTACCTGATCGTATGCATTATAAAATACAATCCAATGTACAAAGAATTATGCAACTAGTTCTATGTGACCAAGGACACTTTGGATTTCTGCTTCTGAAACAGCAACATCCATGCCATATGGCTGTTATTGACATTGAGGAGAATTTCAAAAGTAGTGAGATGACTTGGGGGCTTACTATTCAAAGAAGAAAAAATCCCACTGAGCGTATGCACACAAGCCTTTGGAGGTACCTGAAGCATCTCTTTGGATTGTAGCCTCAGTTTATCATTTGCACTTGTGGAGGGAGAGGAATTGTTCAGGTTCTTTTCTTTTCTATGTGTATGATTATTTTTTATCGACAGTTATTGTTCAATGACAAAGGTCCTCTGAGCATGTGTAAACATCGTTCCTAAAACACTGAGTAAACAAAACAAGGCCCTGCACATTTGGGATTTGGAAGGCCAAAGAGGGTATGAAACAAAATGTTGCATCTCCCAACCTTAAAAAGCAGGCCAATTTTCACCTCCCTTCCCTGGCTTTTTTTTCCAAATGACACGTTTCCAAATTTTTTCCAAATGACACGTTTCATGGCTCCTGGGGCCACTAAGCAAGCTCAGTCCACAACAGGCTAGTTTGGTGCTCTCCCCGCCCTATTCCAATTAATTAACAAACTTAGGAAGTCCTAAGTATGTAGAGACCAGTATCTTGCCTGCAGGTGACTCCATCTCGCATACAAACTGACAGGCACTCAGCCACTTGCGTCTGCTATTAGGGTGTGTGAGTGACTGCATAGAGAAAGGATAATTCTCTCCCCCCCCAGTGGATTTTATTGTTTTTAAAGTTGTTTATGTATGGTTATGTATTGTTTAAATTTATTTTATGTATTATTTTAAATTATGTATTTTAATCTTGTTGTAAGCCGCCTTGGGCATTTGCCTTTCAGCATAGGAAAAGGCGGGATATAATTTTTTAAAATAAAAAAATACTATCCAAGCCAGACACAGTACTGTATATCACTCCCACGTAGACCTGATCCCAAGTAATTCTCACCTTAGAAATATTGCCTCAACCCATTTGGAAAATGGAAGGTACTGGGGTAGACATCTTTTTCAGCCAAATGTTGTAATGATAGCTGTTGGGGGAGGCAGTGGTTCTTCTAAAAACTCTTGCAAAGTTCTGGAGTTACACATACACATTCCATTCTTTGTGGTGGTATCATTATCCTTATGATGGTTCATATTGCTCCACATTAGCGGTGTCTTAAAAGATACAAGCAGGAGAAGAGTGGGGATTCAATGCTCCTTCCTGATTTGGGCTTGCCCTACCGAACTGACTGCCAACACCATGCTACTAAAGCACAGAAAGTAGCAAACTGAGTCACTGATTAACATTCCCAGTCTTGTTTAGACATGAAAGCACATGATCATGCAGTGATTTTTGCCATTTTTTTTCCTTTAGGATGCAAAACGTAAGGGAGAGGCCATAGCTCTGTGGAAAAGCACATGCTTTGCATGAATAAGGTTCCAGGTTTAATCCCTGAAATCTCCAAGAAAAGCAGAGAAAGACTTCTGTCTGAAATTCTGGAGAAGTTACCACCCGACAGCATACATATGATATCACCAACCTAGATGGACCAATCATCTAAATCTATACAACTTCATATGATGAATTTTCATACTCCAATTAGAACTGTATGCACAGAAGACACACGGTGTTGTACTACATGTGTGCAATTGTTCAGGGTGGTGGTGGTGGTTTGTTTTTAACATGAAGTTCTCAGCATGAAAGTGCTGCTCCGGCAATTCACTGAAAAACTCCATGCACTGCTATACTTCACATGCAAGGCTGCCTTTTTGCTTTTCAAGGAGCTAGAGAGTCAGCGAAGTGGGTGTGTTAGGAACCAATGGACAGACTTGAGTCAACAGCTGGTCATCCAAGTACAATTTCTACTTTCCCAGGTGAGTGAGTGATCACTGCAAGCCTGGGATAACAACTGAACTACTCTAAGGAAAGATACTTGCAAACAAACAGACGCAGGCTTTCATGGCCCATCCATTCAAAATCAGAAATTCCAGGGCTTTCTGCCATGTTGAAATACAAATTTAAAAAGTTTAAAAGACGCTATAGTTCTGACGTTTCGTCTGCACCTATGGCAGACCCTTTCAAGGAGAAGGAAACCTCCCCCAACAAGAGGGAAGATCCGTAGGTTTCCTTCTCCTTGAAAAGGTCTGCCATAGGTGCAGACGAAACATCGGAACTATAACATCTTTTAAACTTTTTTAATTTGTATTTTAACATGGCAGAAAGCCCGGGAAAGATACAGTATTTGAATCTTCTTTCTCACAGCCAACATTATGGAGGGCTGTTTCCCAAAGTCCATTAAACAAACCTTGATTCGATCTCAAACTTCCATGGCCGGCAATTACAAACAAAGACTGAATTGACATGGGATTAAAAGCCATGTAGAAAATATATATTTATATTTAAAAACAACTGACGGAGTCCAGAAATGTCCTAAAACGTTAAAAGCTGATAAAAAAAATGTCTGCTGGAGAGTAAAATGCTCCGTGTCCTTAAGAACATAAAAACCTTCCACAAAAAAACAGATTCCACATTTAATAAAAAGCTTAAAACCTTTCCAAACATAACCATAGTTAAAAACAAAAATAAAAGTCTCAACGTTTCGTTCCAGTCCTGGAACTTCTTCAGGAGATGAAAGCAACCCCAAGCTGCTGGATGTCACAATGAGATACGCAGCAGTGAGGGATATAAAGAGATTTCTAGCCCAGCAAAAGCCAACTGTTCCCTTACCCAGAGGAGGCCTCCAGGACTTTCCCCCCTCCCCCACCGCAGGATGCAGCGCGTGCTCCAGTGGCATGGCTGCATTGGCAGGGGCAGGATTGGGGTAGGATTGGGCTGTTAAGACAATTTCATGAAGGAGGAGAGCATCTGGCTGGCCACTGTGACAAACAGGATATTGGACCTGGCCTGATCTAGAATGACTAGATGATTACTAGATGATATGTAGGAATCCCTTATGATTCCTACATATCATTCTATACAGTGGGCCCTCCTTATCTGCGGATGGCCATCCGCAGAGGAGGAATCCCACTGGGGGGGCAAGGGGCTGCGCCACAGTACCTTATTTAACAGCCACGTGGGCCTGCCGCCCGCTTCTTGCCTCTTGCGCCGCTTTCTAAGCTTGTAAAATGCCTATAAAAAGAAAAATGTAATCAGAAGTGGCTTCCGGTTGCATGCGCAACTGGAAGTTCCTTCCAGTCACGGTTTTTTTCTGTCTATAGGCATTTTACAAGCTTAGAAAGTGGCGCAAGAGGCAAGAAGCGGGCGGCAGGTCCATGTGGCTGTTAAATAAGGTACTGTGGTGCCCTGCCCCCACCCCAACCACGGACTTGAGCATCTGCAGATTTTCGCATAAGAAGGGCCAGCTAATTCTGAAGAATCATGGGGGGGGGGGGGGAGAGAGATATGGAACAATTACAATGTAAACAAAAATAAAATAATCAAAAGATTCAATGCATGGCCACCCTGAAGTATACTGCAGCAGTCTAGCATATTTAATCACAAAGGCTGTGAACCAGAAAACCTTGGATTGAAAACCCCTAAGGCAAAGGAATGTGACTACAGATTACTTATAGAGGCCACCTACAAGCAGTGGGAGGATTTTTCTGTCAAATATTTTTAACAAAATCACAGTATTTTGATAAATGCAAATGCGTATTCATTAATTATCAGTTAAGATTCATTACTTTTGCCCCTTCTTAATAAAACCAAACACCTCCCTTATGAGGAAAGGCTACAGCGTTTGGGGCTTTTCAGTCTAGAAAAAAAGGCGCCTGAGGGGGGACATGATTGAGACGTATAAAATTATGCATGGGATGGAGAGAGTAGATAGAGGGAAATTCTTCTCCCTCTCGCACAACACCAGAGCCAGGGGACATGCACTAAAATTGAGTGGAGGGAGAGTTAGAACGGATAAAAGAAAATATTTCTTTACCCAACGTGTACCTGTGGAACTCCTTGCCACAGGATGTGGTGATGGCACCTGGCCTAGATGCCTTTAAAAGGGGTTTGGACAGATTCATGGAGGAAAAGACCATCACAGGTTACAAGCCATAAGCAACCTCCTGGTTTTAGAAGTAGGTTTTCTCTGTGCCAGGTGCAGGGGAGTGGCAGCAGGAAACAGGTTATCTTGTTGGCTGTGTGCTCTCGGAAGCATCTGGTGGGGCCACTGTGTGATACAGGAAGCTGGACTAGATGGGCCTTTGGCCTGATCCAGCAGGGCTCTTCTTATGTTCTCATGTTATAAACAGCAACAAAGCATTTTGATTTGTTGTGGTTCTCTGAATGAAATTGAAGTTTCTATCATTTTCTTCTGTATCTTCTGTATTCCTTCTTCAAAAGAAAGCACATAAGGGACTCTTCCCTCACAAAGGCAGACTGAAAAGGAATTGAGACCTCTACAAGTTTAGCAAAGGACACCTGCCCTGCCTGTATGTGAAACAGAGAGATATAGAACTTTATAATTGCAAAATGTAAAACTGTGCATTTATTTTACAACTAAAAGCATAGAGCTGGTGGCAAAACAGTTTTTAAACTAGAATATCCGTTCCCGTCAATATGTACCCATAACAATCTGACATTATAAAAATAACAAAAATAAGAAGCTATCCATAATTGCATGGAAGATTAATTTTAATATCATAATCCCTCAATTATCCAAATTCCCCTCTGCCCTTGTGCATCAGATATGTGCTAACCACACTAAGAGCCCAATTCTAACCCCTCTCCCTGTCGCTGGAACTAGCATTCTGATGGCGGGGAGTGTTTTACGGCCATTGCGAACGGGCTGCCAGCAGCGAGGCTAGAGCAGCCCCTCATGCAGTGACAGATTGCTGATGGTAAACTGGCGGGGAGGCAGGACGGGGCAGAGGAGGGCCAAACGGGGCGGGGAGGACAGAGCTGGTCAGGAAAGAGGGCAGGTTCAGCAGCAGCTACCGAATCCAAACTTCCTTCCCGGACCCAATCCTGTGGTTTGGGTCCATGTAGACCTGCACCAGTGATTTCGCTGGCACGGGTCCGAGTAGACTCCCCCCCCCCGAACTGTCGAGGCTTACCCCCAGGTAAGGGAATGAATGTTCCCTTACCCAAAGGAGACCTCCAGGACTTCCCCCCACACACATAGGATGCAGCACAAGCCGTTTCGGTGCACCTGCATCAACGGGGGGCGGGGCGGGGCGGGATAGGACTGTAAAACACTGCAAGTTTTCATATGCATGGAGTTCCCCCTACATGTGTATCCAAAGCACAAATTCCACAGAGCTGCTATCACCGGCATGCTGCATAAAGAGAGTTACTGGAAAAACTTGTAGGTATATACAGGTGTCCCCCACTGGACGACATTAAATCTAACGACTGCCCGGATATACGACAGCAGTTCCATATGCGGCCTGTCGTTGGTCACACTCGCTTTCCCTACCTTTGCAAGTTTTGAAGTTTGAAGCCTCTCCAGAGGCCTGTTCCAGATTGTGCACCTCTCCTGAGGCCCGTTCCTGGCCTCCGTGGGCGTCTGAGAGGCCTCAAACTTCAAAACTTGCAAAGATAGGGAAAGCATCGCTTAACGACAGAGTCCAGGGAACACATCGCTTAACAACAGAGTTTGGGGAATGCATCTCTGTTATTAAGCGGGGGGCACCTGTATAGTGAAAGAGGCTATCATGAAAAGTAGGTATGGTTTAAGTTCTCACAAAGGCTGAGAAAATGTAAACTGGTGGGAACTTATCGGGCATCGCAATCCTGCATAAAGATTCAGCCAGCGGCCCAGGGCCGCCCACCGGATCCTGTGCACCAGTGGCCATTTTGCTGCCGGGCCGGAGGTCTCCTCGGGGAAGGGGACGCTCATCCCCTTCCCCGAGTGTAAACCAGAGCAGGCTCTATCGGCCTCCTCGGATTTCCACCAGTGAAATCAAATCGCTGGCCATCCCCACCCCCCACCCCCGGGCCAGCTAGGTCAATGGCCCCCCTCCCTCGCCTGGCGAACCGACCCCCGGATCCCGGCTTACCTGGTCCGGCAGCTGCTGGGGCGCTCCGGAGCTGGAGCAAGGGAGGCCGGCCTCTGCACCAGCCTTCCATGCTTGAGAGTCCTCACAAATGTGCTTTACGGCACGTTCACGACATTTCCCAGCGACGGAACGCTCGTTCCGTCGCAGTTTAGTTGCGCAGGACTGCGCAGTCAGATAGTAAAACAGTTTCAGCTGACTTGCCAAAGGAAGTTGTATGACGTTTATAACAATAGAACATGTTAATGGCAGTAGATATTAAACCACAGGATTAATGTGAAGAAACCACAGAGTAAGGTAATTTCTTGAAAATATCTAGACTTTTTCTTTCAATTTGTACTTAGATTAATGGTAAAATTTTATCTATTTGCTTTCAAAATCAACAACAGTATTTTATTCAGCCGTGACCTTGCCAGCAACCTAGCCTGCAGTAATTTTATTAAACTAGAGCAAGTCATCCTGTAGTTATGTCAAGACAGATTATTTTCATGGCAATACACAGCCAAACCAATGAAGAAGGAGCAGCACAACAGAGGCCAGACTACTTTATTCATACATTGCTATATCATTTGTTGACTTCTGTGTTCAGGGAACAAGCAATGTGAGTACCACTGTATCCTTTCTTGTTGTAGAAAAGCATCCCGAAACATTTGTACCAGTGTATCTGTCTGTCACCTATTTAAAATTGCTATAACTCAAACTATAAGTGCAGCAAAAGGCGCAGCAGCAAATTATAAGTGCAGTTTAGGTGTTGGTAGGCCAGCGGGTGGCGCAGTGGGTTAAACTGCTGAACCATGAGCTGTCGATCGAAAGGTCGGCAGTTCGAATCCGCGACAGGGTGAGCTCTCGTTGCTTGGCCAGCTCCTGCCAACCTAGCAGTTCCAAAGCATGTTAATGTGAGTAGATAAATAGGTACCGCTTGCGGGAAGGTAAACAGCGCTCCGTGTTCCAGCCGCATGCTACGCGCTGCGGCAAGGAGAGTCATGCCGGCCACATGACCACGGAGGCGTCTTCGGACAACGCTGGCTCTTCGGCTTTGAAATGGGGATGAGCACCACACCCTAGAGTCGGACACGACTGGACTTAATTGTCAGGGGTCACCTTTACCTTTTTACTCTCTATCTTACGGCGCAATCCTGCACACCTTTACCCTGGCGGAACTATAGTTCCACTGGCGTAAGGTGTTGCAAACGTGCTACAAGGCACTTTGTGGCACTGCGCAAGTAAGCAGTGCCGGCGCCAAGGCCAGTGCTGCTCACTCTGCCAGAGGCTGTGTCACCGGATGCAGGTTAAGTCGTTCGCTTGGCGGCAGGAGGGCGTGGGGAGTGCGAGCCAGGGTGGCAGGGGAGACTCCCTGCGCGTTGCCTTTGCCGCTCGGACTGGTTCTGATGGCAAGTGGGCGGGGCCACCATGGAACGGAGTGATTACTGCTGTGCAAGACTTACCGTTCCGCCCCACCTCTAGCAACACCAGTGGTGTCCACTTTGACAGCACCGATCACCTGTTTCAGGAGGGAGCAAATTCAGCAACAGGAACTGCTGAGATATCATACTTACTGTTGTGATTCAAACGTAGACAAAGATCCTTGGATGGAAACCTGGCTCTCTGAAAGGATCACTATTGTTAGATCAAAGCAGCCATATTTTTGAAAAAACTAAAATTGTAACTAAAAAAGGTTATTTTCCTTCCCAACTTAAGTTTAAGCCGAAGTCAAACTGAGAAATCTTGAGAGACTGAAAGTGTTAAGAAGAAAAACCAGACATGGACAGATGGAACGTCCTTTATAAAAAATAATAAAAAAAAAACCTCAAGTACTGTTTTTGTTAACCATTTCCAATTATAAATTCAACTATCTTCGGCCATGTACAGGTTTTAAGAGTCAGTTTTTCATTTTGATAATATCTTCTTAAATGTATTTCCTGAGTGTTAATGCAGGAGAGATTATAACCTTTTTATATACTGACACAAAGGGAAACATATGCATGTCACGCTTGCTCTGTCTACCCTAGTGTGCAAGAAAATGAAGCAGGAAGTTTGTTTACTTTTCATTCAAACATCTTTTCAAATCGTTCACAGTGGCATGTTATTACAGCAGACAAGTAGGGGGGTTTCACACCACATTCTTTTGTATGCCTAATCTAAGGGAACAAGGTTATAGTCCTTCAACTCAGTACAACAAAGTAGTGAACCATTTGCTTATCAAAACTGCTGTATCCAATAGGTCTGATATGCAGCAGTCTTATTAAGAAAGACAGTAACTTCCTCATATGCATGATAATTCCACATCATGTAAAAGATAATGAACCGGCATAGCAACAGGCTGAACTGACCACATTAGATCTAAATTTAATCACAGACTGCCAAACACAGCTTGCCATTGTAAACTGTAAGACACAACTATTGTTCAGCCAACTGTTACAATAAACTATTGAATATTCGAAGGACATAAATACAGGTGAAGAACTCAAACCAAAATATGCAGGAGAAAATGTGTTCCGCAGAGTTAGCTAACAAAAACTATACAGTATATCCACGGAGTTTAACCTAGTTAAGAGTTTCTAATTTTAACTTTACTTTATATCAATTCATTGCTTTCTTAGGAAACTGACTAGAAAGACGTTACATAGCAAATAAGGAGCAGTGCAATCCTCCTTAACTTTAGAGCGGCAGAGCACACACTCCACCACTCTAAAGCCAGAGCTACATTGCACACGTTCGCGTTCCGTATGCGTCACAGGTCAAACAACGGGCTATGATTGACTGAACGTAACGCAAATGCAGCCAAAGTCGAGTCCAGCTCAGCCAATCATAGCTGGTTGTTCGACCTGGGGGCAGAACACCAGACGCATACAGAACGCGAACGTGTGCAATGTAACTCCGGCTTGAAGCGGCGCAAATGTGCCATAAAGCATGTTTGCGACCAGTTGGGTGTAAGTGGTGCTGGCACGGAGGTCAGCACTGCAGTGGCGATTTGGGGGGGGGGGGTGCCGACGCCGCAAGTGACGTCCGTTTCGCGCGCGTGTGGCGCGGCTCCAATTCCCCCCCCCGCTGTTTTCCTTACCTTTTTGGAGCCAAACGGCTCCAGGCTGGGCAGAAGGGCCCAACACAAAACGATCCAGCCGAAGACGAGAGCAGCGGTGGAGGAGACACATCCCGGAGGCAGGTACGCCCCCCCCCGCTGCCACAAGCGCTCTCCGCCTTGGGGCCCACGCCCCCACACCCCTACTCCGACGACGCTTCTGCGGCACTGCTTGCACCCCTGGCGGCCCAGACCTGCACCGGATGACCCAGGTAAGGTCTAGGCCGCTCGGCACGGGGCAGGGACAGATGGGTCGAGCCGGCAAAGGAGGGCCGCCATTGGCCGACCAGAACTGGGAGGGGGCCGGGATATCGGTGGGGTGCTCCGCCAATATCCTATGCCCCTTCCCAACCTGGGTTGGTCTTACTCTGCCACCTCAGATGCACAGCAGCTCAAGAGCTGACATACATACGAGGAGGCAGAGGCGTCGCTCCGGTAGGGGCGGGGCTGTAAGTATCGCTGCGGTCATAGTCTCTTTACCGAGCGAGGAGGAGGCAGCCCCGCCCCCTCACTGTCCGAGCCAGTCCCCTACGGAGAAAGCAGCAGGCAAGAGACCCTGCCTGCTGCTTTCTCCGTAGGGGACTGGCTCGGACAGTGAGGGGGCGGGGCTGCCTCCTCCTCGCTCGGTAAAGAGACTATGACTGCAGCGATACTTACAGCCCCGCCCCTACCGGAGCGACGCTTCTGCGAGGAGGCCCCTAGGCCCCGGGCTTGCCGATACCCAGGGAAGGGGATAAATGTCCACTTCTCCCAAGGTGCTCCCCGGTTGCCCCGGGGCAGCCCGGGAACGGCATAGGATACAGTGGCCGGCCCTTTAGGCTGGCCGTGCATCCTTACACAGGATTGTGCTGTTATTCATGTGGTTTTTTCCCTAATGACTATTTTATGTTTTTATTCTGTAAGCCACTTTGGAAAAATTATGTTTTTAAAGCTGGGTTGTAAAGATAAGTAAAAATAAGAAAAGTTATAAGAAAAATAAGTTATAATAAGTTTTCTTATTGTTATAAGAAAAGTAAAAATAAGTCTGTACCAGGGTTTCCATGAGGAAATAAGGATGTGAATAGGAGAGAACTTAAAACCACTGAGCACGTTTCTTAGAAAAATCCATTATACAGTACTTAAACATGCTGGCCTACAATTTGCAAGCTTATGAGAGTTTCTACATTTATAATGCATTCCCTCATCACAGGGAAGAAATGAAAACCTTATGAAAAGGCATAATTACAGCGCATGATTTCTGTACGTACTACTGAACAGTCAGAAATGTCAAACCAATTATAAAACTGTGCAAATAAACTTGAGGAGAAAATACAGTAGTGGCTCAAAATTGAGAAAATTAATTCTGGCAAGCTCTACTTCAGCTGCTGTGCAGAGAACTCCTTAAATTAAGTAGAGAATTAAACAGGTGATATCACAGTACAGCTTTAAAGTAGTAAACTAACAGCCCAATCCTGTGTAACTATATGTGGCCAGCCTAAAAGGCCGGCTGCTGTATCCTAGGCCCACTGCGGCCTGCCCTGGCACAGCCTGTGCACACCTCGGAAGAAGGGGGCATTTGTCCCCTTCCCCCAGTGTAAGCAGAGTGGGCCGCAATGGGCCTCCTTGGATGCACACCAGGTTTGAAGCTAGCGCACAACCGGGGAGGCCGTGTAAGGCCGGTCCAGGCTGCGACGGGGCATAGGACAGTGATGGCGAACCATTTGGGCTTGGTGTGTCAACATTTTTGAAAATGCCTAACTTGACTCTGCTGGTGTGTCACCCCACCACCCAAACTTTTAATAGTACTTTGACTATTGTTACTTTTAATAGTAATTTTGAATTGAACTAAACTGAAAACAACTGTAGAACAATCTGTCACGGAAGCTTTCGTGACCAGCGATCAACTTACAATGTTTCACAGATACGGGAACAGAGGCCATGTTTGAAAGGACTTGAAGTTTAATTTCCTTCATTCCGTCTGCAGGTTTCCCCAGATAGGCAGCCGCCAAACGGAAACCCGCAGACGGAATGAAGGAAATTAAACTTCAAGTCATTTCAAACATGGCCTCTGTTCCCATATCTGTGAAACATTGTAAACTATAGAACACATTTCATTTTATTTAACATCAATTAGTGACTTTTTTGTTGCTGAATTTTACTAGATAATAATTTGAAAGAGGTCTGCCAAAACCCCTGCCCTAAATGTTTAAGACAAGCCTGTAAAACGTTTGCGAAAATAAAAGGTGTGTCGGGGCCCTGGGGGAAACGCTGCCGTGTCACCCAAAATGACCTTGCGTGTCACCTGTGACACGCGTGTCATAGGTTCGCCATCACGGGCATAGGATATCGGTGCAATCCAGCGCCGATATTCCTGCCCCCTCCCAGCCTGGGCCGGCCAATGGCACCCCTCCCTCGCCACCCCTGCCTGCCCTCTCAGCCCTCCTCACGCCCCCTGTACCAACCAGCGCAGCACTCACCTGCAGCAGCCAGCATGCGTCCAGATAGGTCATGGTGTGAGCGGTGCCGGCCTCTGCGCTGGCACTGCTTACTCTCTGGGTGCCGAAACATGCTTTACAGCACATTTATGACACCCTAGGCCAGCGGAGCACTAGTGCAGTAAAAAAAAACTTAAGCTGATAATTCTTTTATAACCATGTGGTTAAAATATTATATAACCTCACAATACGAATAAACTGATGTTGCAAATTACAAAGGACAGCATCCCAGCTACCACTTCTACTGTTGGGAGCTCCCTCCAGGTATGGAAGTTCCCTTTGTTAACAGAAGGAGCATTCCACTTGCACTGGTCCCCTTGCATGAGCAGGACACTGCTGTTCCCAAAGGGAGGTTCCATTCCTAAAGGGAGTTCCCAGTGGCAGACGTGCTAGTTAGGGATGCTACCCAAAATATTTTCATGCTGACAATAAGCTTCCATTGGGTGACACAAGATTAAAAGAAAAGTCTACGATAAGGATTCCTTTTCCAAGTCAAAACTGAACCTAAAGGCAAAATGAAATCATAGCAAGAAATCTTCTGGCACGGAAAACAGTTTTTTGAGGAACAGCTCTTCAGCCTGTTTTCCATGCCAGAAGATTTGTCTTGAGATATTTATTCCATTAGACTCCCTATGCAAGGCCAACCCATCCATGAGGCCCACTGAGGCACTTGCTTCAGGTAGCAGATTGGCAGGATGCCCCCCATGCCGTCTGCTAGCTCACCTCCACCATCCTTCCTCCTCCCACTCCCTGGATTCAAAAAGGAAGAAGAGAACAGAGTAGAAGACGAAGTGTGGAGGAGAGGAGAATGATGGGCTAGAGCAAAGGAGCAAAAGTCACTTGAAGGCTAGTTCTCCCATTATTTCTCTTCTGTGCATCAGGCTGCACTTACACTGCGCTCTCTCTCTCTCTCTCTCTCTCTCTCTCTCTCTCTCTCTCTCTCTCTCTCTCTCTCTCTCTCACACACACACACACACACACACACACACACTCGCTCAATTTGTCTTTCAATGACAAAACCTGCCAATGCAAGAGGAGAAGCTAAAAAAAGTATAAATATGGCATTCCCAAAAAAATACATTTATATGATTTAATTAACATATGCATGTAAGCTTACCTGATTATCAGCTATATCTGCTTTGGAAAGACCCATACAGCTAAAGGTTCCTGCAGGCAAACTTCTGCAAGTTCCTCCTTCTATACAAGAAGGAAAAAGAAAAGCCACCAGCCTAATTATGGCAGGAGCTTACCTATAAAGCACACTGGAGTGCTCTGACTTGCCTTTTATTCTGCAGCTGGTATTGGCAGCTTTAAAGACATAATATTTTCAAAACAGAGCAGATAAAGATGATACAGGATTCTGCTTGTTCCTTCAGCATATTCAGCCATTGAATTCCCTCTCTTAATACAGAAAACAGGCACCACACTAAATATTCCAGATTATCTCATGGCCTTACTACATTTTCTCTTGAACAAAGAAAGCAAAGAGAACAGTTATCTGTGTCATAGGGCACAGGCTAAGAAATAAAATATTCAGCACCTTTGAAAGGTATTGATGTTGGTTAAGGCCTCTGCTTTTGTTCCCCTTGTTCTGATGCTATTCCAGATAACCACTTTACTTACAATTGGCTTCAGGAGATGACTCTACTACTTCATTTTGCCACATCAAGACACAGAGATTGTGACTCTCTGCAATTTCTGCAGGAAGAATATACCAGGATATATTTTTAATAAACAGCATTTGTGTATGTTGTCTTGCCTGCGTTTTAGTGTGTCCATATTTGTGAAAGTGCTTGAAAAGGTACCCCAAAGCATGATCCACCTCAGAGCCCGCACATCCTCTAATGCAGCATTTCTCCTGTGAGGCAGGAGAACTTTGAGTGCTTATGGGGGGGCGGGGCCAGCGGCAGCAGCAATCCCGGTACTCACAGTTTCGTTGGAGCTGGGCCCGCCCGCCCGCCCTCGCGGCTCTGAAATAAGCCGAAAACGGCGCGGGGGGTGCTCTGCGCTCGCGCGTGACATCACGCGCAGGGGCGGGGCCTATTTCCTTAAGGTGACGCGCGCCCCCTCTCTGGGGTGACGCGTGTCATAGCGACGCGACTGCATGCAGGCCTCCCTGAAACCCCCCTCAAAGCCCCGGTAAGTTAAAAAAAAACATTTTCGGGCACTTTTTGGGCGGCAGCAATCCCCGGGATCGCTGCCACCGCCATGCTGTCCCTGCCTCTTAAGGGGGCAGCTAGTGGTTCCAATGCTGGGTCACAACCCACCACTTTGAGAACCACTACTCTAATGCAATCCTGACATCTGAACAGTGGGAGGCACTAACCCTCTCACCTAGGGCTCCTTACAAGTTGGCTTCAAGACTGTCTAGGCAGATGAATCTACTGTGACAGTACCACTAGTTTGAAAACATAAAAAGCTACCCTAGAATAGTCTGGACACCATAAAGATTTACACTACCCAGATTTAACCAGGGGTGGGGAACGTCTGGCCCGTGGGCCGTTTAAGACCTGCAAGGCCATTTGGTCCGGTCCGCCGAGAGCTAGCCAGGAGGCCATTCGGTGCGGCCCCTCAGCAAAAAAAAAAGTTGAATGCACTTCGCGGCGGCCCGTGAAGAAACTGGGGCTGCCGCCACATCAGCCTCCGGAGGCTCCACACTCGACCTCCGAGGCCGCCGCTGGCTCCGCGCGTCACCCTGAGGCCGGGAGAGGGCCTCGGCCAGCGGCTCGGCCCCTTCTGACGAGGCCCTCGACGACATTTTTGCACATGCTCACAACGCCACTGAGGGCAAGAGCCATTGGCCGGCCCAGGCTGGGAGGAGGACGCGGCGGGGCCTTGGAGGCCGAGTGCAGAGCCTCCGGAGGCCGATTCGCGGGCCACCGCGAAGTGCATTCAACGTTTCTTTTCGCCCCCGCGTCCGGATGACAATACCACCCCCTGGCCTGGGGGTGTTGCGAACGAAGCAGCTGCCGTGCTGGGGGTGCTGCTGGGAACTGGAGCAGCGGGAGAAAGGGCCAAAAAAGCCTGAAAAATATGCGGTGGGTGCTGCTTCTCGCAGCAAAAATAAATAAATAAATAAATTCTGGCGACCTAACGGCCGGCCCACAGACAATATTGTAACAATTAAAATGGCCCTTGACAGAAAAAAGGTTAGACAGTGAAACAATTTTTATGGGATTTCCAGCCATGTACAATTCTAACTGAAGAAATAAAGAAAATGTTGGTCCAAAACTTGCCTGTAGAAATTCTTCTTCAAACGTCTCTGCCACGATGTATGCAGGCGTCCCATTTCTACAGGCAAGTTTTGGACCAACATTTTCTTTATTTCTTCAGTTAGAATTGTACATGGCTGGAAATCCCATAAAAATTGTTTTACTGTCTATCGTAGCGAGCCATGAAAATCTACATGTTACTCTAGAAAAAAGGTTCCCCACCCCTGCTTTAGTCCATGTGGTGAATTGAAGTGGTCATCTCAGGCAGTAGAGTGGAGGGATGGTGGATGCTGGGCAGCACCATCCACCTCAGCAGTTGCCCCCACTCCTCCTCCACTGCTGAATGGAGCAGAAGAGAAAGTGGAGGAGATGATGGTGGGAAAGAACATCTCCGGAGAGCCGCCATAACATCAAAAGGCAGCTTCACACTACAGGTAGAGGCTCTGCCGCCGCCTGTGCCTCCGCCTCCGCGTTGGAAGCGGGGGAGTGTCTTCCAGCCTGTTGTCCCTCATGTTGTCCCGCCTTCTTAAGAAGGTGATTGGAGGCCACTCTCCCCCCTCTTCTGCGATTGGCAGGCTGCAGTAGCTCCGCGAACCGCCCCCTAGCTCTGCATCCCGCCCCCTGAAAAGTCGGATTCCTGCTTGA
Organism: Plestiodon gilberti rubricaudatus; assembly: GCA_026170595.1. Classification (NCBI taxonomy): domain Eukaryota; kingdom Metazoa; phylum Chordata; class Lepidosauria; order Squamata; family Scincidae; genus Plestiodon; species Plestiodon gilberti. The sequence continues at coordinate 50,043,152 of JANXHW010000002.1, forward strand.
GGTACGCGCCTGCCGTGGGGAGGTCGCCTCGGCTACGCTTGCTTCGAAAATCAGCTCAGAAGCTCCGCGACGCGTGTAGTGTGAAGCTGCCTTTAGGCTACCCCTGATCACTTATCAGTTACTCCATATTTAGCCTGGGGCTTATCCAAGTGATCAACGAATGCATGCTCATCTAATGAGATTTCAGCCTTTGCATGATAGCTCCAAGAACTGATTCTGCAACTGTGCATGATAGGTCCAAGAACTTTGAATATAATGTTGTCTGTCACCACACAATATATATCAGGTACTATTTAAAACCTTAAAAACATCACTTCCATGACAATCACTTCCTAGCTAGTGATATGTTGGAGGGCTGGTTACATAGCACAGTATTACAGTACACGTGTAAACACACACACCATCATTCTGAGTGCCTACAAACAGCAGTAAACCCAATAATGAGAATAAGTTGCCTTATACCAGCGGTTCTCAAATAGTGGGGCTCCGTAAAGGGGGGCTCGTTGCAATAGTTAGTGTATGCTTTGTGCCACTTAACTAGATTGTAGGAGCCTCCAGCGACAATCTACTTCACCAACGATCTCTTCCGGGGAGCAGATTGTTCCTCTGCTCCCCGGCGCGAACTCTGTAATGCGCCTAGGAGCGCTCTGCAGAGTTCACGCTGTGAATCACGCATGCGCAAGACGACGATTGGCAACATCGTCGTCTTGCGCATGCGTGATTCACAGCGTGAACTCTGCAGAGCGCTCCTAGGCGCGTTACAGAGTTCGCGCCAGGGAGCAGAGGAATGATCTGCTCCCCAGAAGAGATCGTCGGTGAAGTAGATCGTCGCTGGAGGCTCCTACAATCTAGTTAAGTGGCGCAAAGTATACACTAACTATTGCATTAGTTATATTAGGGGGGCGCGAAATTTTTTCTTCTTCCTAGGGGGGGCATGACAGAAAAAAATTGAGAAGCACTGCCTTATACCAAAAAAGCAATGTGCAAACTGGCCTTTAAGGTTCCATTAAAAAAAATCACCTCCAATAGAAATTAAGAACTCGAAACACCTACACAAACCACAATCCAATTCAGGCCATCTCTCCCAAGAACTTTTAGCAAGGATGTACATTCCATTATATCTGGAAGAAAACAGCTCTAATGTTGGCTATTCATTTCTCAATATTTATTTAAAAGATTTTTATACCGCTTTTCTAATATCCAAAGCGGTGCACAATAGAGTTAATCATACAAGGCCAGAACAATACAATAACCATTAAAACCAATTAAAACAATTCATAATAAAACTAAAATTAAAAAGTTTAAAAAGGTGCGGATTAAAAGTTTTAAAAGGTGCAGATTAAAAAACAAACATCTACAACATAAAGAAGTAGCAAGAACTAAAAGGGTCCCTAAGTAGTTCCTCTTTCCTCAAATGCCAGACAGAACAGATGGGTCTTTAAGCCCCGCCGAAAACCATGTAGTGAGGGGACTGTCCTCAAGTCCTCCGGTAGCTGGTTCCAGAGGCGAGGTGCCACAACAGAGAAGGCCCTACACCTTGCCGCCATCCCCCTGGCTTCCGATGGCGGCGGTATTCTAATAAGGGCCCTCTCTGATAATCTTAGAGGACATACAGGATTGTATGGGAGAAGGTGGCCCTTGAGGTATCCCGGTCCTATGTCGTATCGAGCTTTAAAGATCAACACCTTGAATTGGATTCGGAAAGGAATGGGCAGCCAGTGCAGCCACCGGAGCAACAGCATAGCAGAGTCCGCACGCCCGGTGACCACACAGGCCGCCGTATTTTGCACCAGCTGCAACTTTCAAACCATTTTCAAGGGTAGCCCTATGTATAGTGCGTTACAGTAGTCTAAATGTGATGTCACTAGGGCATGGTCCACCGTCACCAGATCCAACCGATCCAGGTACGACCTCAACCGGCACACCAGCCAAAGCTGGGCAAAGGCCCCCCTGGCCGCAGATGCCACCTGAGTCTCCAAGGACAGCTGGGGATCCAGGAGGACTCCCAGGCTGCGAACCTGCTCTTTCAGAGGGAGTGCTACCCCATCCAGAGCAAGTTGTGGATCTAGTACCTGCATAGCAGCCTTACGGATCAGGAGGACCTCTGTCTTGTCCGGATTTAATTTTTATTACGCCTCACTCAGGCCCCAATTGCTTCCAGACAGCGCTCCAGAACTTTGACAGTCGTCGCCCTAAGCAGTAAGGCACGTTCGCTCCGACTCAAGAGCAGGGAAGGCCGGCGCAAGGCTGGCCTTCCCTGCTCCACCGACCAAGCCCTCGCCCGACCGCCGGAGGACCCAAGTAAGGATCCGGCAGGCGGGGGGGCGTTTTGGCGGCAAACGGCAGGGGCTAATAGGTCCAGCCGGGCCGGGAGGGGGCGGGGGACAGCCTCGGCCGTATCCTGACCCCCGCTGCTTGGCTGGGCTGTTACACTGCCTCCTCCGACTTCCGCCAGCGATTTCGCCCCAGTGCCATTTACACAGGGAAGGGGATGAGCGTCCCCTTCCCCGAGTAGACCTTCCGCCAGGCGGGAGCCTGCCCACAACGGATCCTTAGGCAGGATTGCGCTGTACATGTAATTAAAAGTTTGCAAAACAAACATTTTTGTAGGGATTTTTTAAGTATGCAACTTAAGAATTTCAGAGATTTTATTTAAACTTCAAAGATGTTGTGCAAGTCTTGTTTTTTTTAAATAAAAAACATGAATAGCGTTTTGCTCTCTGGGATTGATCCAAGTCTACTGTGGCCCCGATTTTACATCTGCTCTTTGAAGAAGTTCCCACCACATGTCAAAACTTCTGTTTCCATGGTACTGTCACATCTAACTTCAAATGTGCAAATAATTCTATGCATATCTTCAAAGGTAATCTCATCAGTCTTAGAGAAAGTTCTTCAGAGGCTTGCTACACAAAGAGGATTTTTTTTAGATAAAAGAAAAAACATCTTTGTTCAGAAGGTCCCCAGGTAAACTTATTCAGATGTCCCACATGCAGGACTACAGATTTAGGTTTTGTCTATGTACAGACCTAACCTGAAATACGTAAACAACAGAATTTCAATGTATTTCAGCTTATGCTCAAGTGTAAACTTTCTTTTTCTTCTTTCAAAATACAAAAAAGATCACATTTATGCTTTGAAATAAATATGTCCACACATACAGCTGTACCATAATATATGGGGAAATGCAGAAGATTTCCCCAAGGAGATAGGTTGTGGTGTCCACAGTGGCCCCTTGCTCTGGCAAAACTGGTTAAAAAAGGGTTAAAGCCTAGGCTTAGCAGTAGGTATGCTGCACAGCTGCAGCCACTAGAGGCAGCCAGGTCCTCAAGTTAAAAGGAGCACCTGGAGGAAGGAAGGGTGTGGGTTGTAGAGAGGAGCAAAGCTTGGAGAAAGGAGAGGTGACTGGGACTTGGCTTGAGAACCCTGCTGTGGCTTTGACTGGCTTGCTAACCCTGCTTTAGCTTCAACCTTGGACTCAACCTCAGACTGCTAGACCTGTGAGTGGAGAAAAAAAGGAAACTAATTGGCCTAGTACCCTTAAAGGGATAGAAAAGGGGAGTTTGGCAGCATACAACTAAAACCCTTTTCAGATGTTCATACATCAATGTACAGTCAACATGCGGAGAGGAAGCAAGATCACACTCCCAATTCCAACTATCACCAACTTCCAAGTGTTGACCATTCTTTTGCAAGCAAAGCCTGCATGCTTACAACTAGTATGCATGGAGTCAAAGGACCCCATGATCATGCATAGGTAAAGGTAAAGGTATCCCTTGACAATTAAGTCCAGTCGTGTCCGACTCTAGGGAGCGGTGCTCATCTCCGTTTCAAAGCCAAAGAGCCAGCGCTGTCCGAAGACGTTTCCATGGTCATGTGGCTGGCATGACTCAACACCGAGCCGCATGGAACGCTGTTACTGTCCCGCTAACGCGGTACCTATTAATCTACTCGCAATTTCTTGCTTTCGAACTGCTAGGTTGGCAGGAGCTGTCGTGCGGAATCGAACTGCCGACCTTTCGATCGACAGCTCATGGTTCAGTGGTTTAACCCACTGCGCCACCCGCTGGCTCATGATCATGCATACTCACTTACAATTTGTACACAGGGAGGCTCTGTTCACCAAGGAATAGCCAATTCATGGAGACTGGTGGAGACAGCAAGTGTAATCTTGCTTCCTTTCCATGCATTGACTATAAACTCATTTATGAATTCTGAAACAGGTATAAATATTGATGGAAATTAGAATCCTGTTAGCTAAATTGATTCTAATTCCCTCAGTACAGGACTATATACTACTGCGGGCGCAATCCAAACCTACTTAGGCTGCCATTATAACCAGCGGTGCAGTGAAAACGGGAAGCCCCAGAAAGGAAAGGGGATTCAAATCCCCTTTGAATCCCCCTTTTGGAGGGGATTTGAATCCCCTTTCCGTTCTGGGGGCTCCAATTTTCGCTGGGCCGCAGGTTACGACGGCGGCCTAAGTAGGTTTGGATTGCGCCCTGCTTTTCCCAGTTTAGACAACATTCCATCTGCTACACCACATTGGCTCTTGGTTTTAGTACATGAAGATGCTTGTTCATATAGTCTCATGAGCAGACATGGAGACCTTTAAAAGAAATAAAACAAAACAATGCAGAACTACCTCTTCCTTTCAGCAATGATCTGCCACTCAGAAACAATTTTAATTCTATTTTTTATTTTAAAAAAGCCAGCTACTGATGCTGGATAAAAATCCAGCCTCTGTCATAAAAGGAAAGACACTCCAATACCCAGGCAGCCCAAACTTAACTAAATTCCTGTGCAGCAGTGCCAGAGCAGGCTATGCTGCATCCCGCATGGGAATTTCAGCTGCTGGAGGTCTCCTTGGGATAAGGGGACATTTGTCCCCTTGCCCCAGGGTAAACCCCAGCAGCCACAATAGGTCAATAGGTCAACTTGGATCGACACGTTGATCTGTGTCGGAGGATCAGGCTCAAGAAGAGGGATAGGATACAGCATGCACTGGCGCCACTGATCCTCCTGGGACCGATCTGCCCCTGTCCTCCCCCCCCCATCCCATTCTGCCCCCTGTGTGGGCTTACCTGGTCCGGTGGGCATCCCAACGTCTGCCAGTGCCAGCAGGAAGGCTCCAGCCTTCCTGCCGGCATGGCCACGCCTTGTGCCGTTGCAAAGTGCTTTATGGCGCTTTTGGGACAGTGCACATTGGCGGAATGGATGTTCCACAAGCGCAGCAACTGAATAGGATTGGGCCAAAAAATAACATTTACACAGTCCAAATATTCACTGGAAGGAAATTCTTGCGGTGTTTGGCACATCTAGGATGTGTAGAGCCAGGATGGTGTAGTGGTTTGGGAGTCGGACTTAGACCTGGAAGATCCAGGTTCAAATCCCCGCTCAGCCACGAAGCTTCCTGGGTGACCTTGGGCCAGTCACTATCTCTCAGCCCCACCTACCTCACAGGGTTGTTGTGAGGACAAAAAGGAGGGGAGGAAATATGTACACCACTCTGAGCTCCTTGGAGGAAGGGTGGTATAAAAATGTGAAAAATAAATAAATAAATCTAAAGTGTGCAAGCGCTTCAGGTAGGGGATGCTTCTTGGATACTTGCATGTCCAGCTGTGTCAAAAAGATAAGCTAGAAAAGCAAGTGTTTCATGAACGTTCTAACTTGAAGGCAAAAAGAAAGATCCACAGTTTTTAGACTTATCAGTTTTGCACATATTACTCTGCATCTGTAATTTAGAAACTTTTTAGAAAAGACAAGACAAAAGGTGCTGCCATGATAGATATGACTCACTGCGTAAAGTATATTTTTTGCATGTCATTGGGGGTGATATCTCAAGTAGCATTGCTATACATCCTCCATTCACTTCAGCAAGCCTTGCATCGGTTTAGTGCACACCATCTATTGAAAACAGTGCAATATATCCCAGCTGCAGTTTGGTGGACTGTGTACACTGGTATCTTCTTGCTGTGTGCGCAGGCATATCTTTTTTTTTCAGTACACATTAACAGAAATAGGGTAAAACACAAAGTCAGGAAGGAAGCCAAATAAGTCGCTATTTTTTTTAAAATGGGTTGGGTGTGTTCAGTAATGATGCAGATCAAGACAGATTTCACTAAACAGTAACATTTTACTTGGCAGTTTTACAAGTCTAAACTCTGCAAAAAGGCAACTCCTGTATTATACATTAAGCGTTCTTTTCCTTAACAATCCTTTTTCTTTATAATAAAGACAGACAAGTATGTCAAAATACCCCCACAAATGCATATTATGAATTCAGACAAAGGTGTCCTAGTTTTTAGTGCCAATTTATAAGTGGAAAGACTTCAGATAAATGGTTTTTTAGTTAAGGTTTCTTCTGTGTTCATTCACCGTACATTCATTTCCATTTGCTTTCAGTCTCTATAGTCACTCACCCATTTGTAGAAACACATTAATTTGGAAGCAAGATTCACAATGTATGGAATTTACTTCCCAATAATTGTTTTAAGGATTACACTTAGTGGCAACTTTGTTCTGCAGTTCTCTTTAAGGCTGACCCTCACCGCACGATTTCCGACACGTCCCAGACACGTGCGGAGCTGTGTGGTCACCATTCCGGAAGAGAGCAGCTGCGCTCTCCCGAGTTCTGGCGCGTGCAGAAAGTTGGATGCCCGTGTTTTGAGGGGGCGGGTATGCGGAGCTACTGCAGCCACCAATCGGATGAGAGGGCGGGATGAATGGGGTTGTCAATCAATCGGAACTCTCTTGAGTCTCCGATTTCTCTTGGATCTATTTCTCCTCACAAAAGTTAGCAAGATGAATTCTATTCCCGGCACAAATTTTCGTTAGTTTTCTCTCCTTCCTGCCCCTCTCTCTCTCTTCTCTCATGTATCGGACCGCACTTGTGCTTAGCGAATCACCACTGCGCTTTCTAAGAAGGCGGGACAACAGGAGGGACTATTCACTGGTCAGTGCGCGGAGGCGAGCGGCCAGGTACCTACGATCGCTCGCCTCCACGCCAGAGCTCGTGTGGTGTTTGTCGGGCTTTACTCTTTCTGTGGGTCAATGCGAGGAGGACTTTCCTACAGTTATCCCCAAGGCTGTGGAATAATATCCCTGAGGTGATGGCAGCAATGCGCATCCCTTTTAAAACGTTTAAAGGCAATATAAGGCCTTTTTATTAAAACAGCCTTCAAGCTAGGTTCAATACAATAATGTTTTCTTGTTGTTGCTTATGGATTTTATTAGCTGCCACAACCATAGGGGATGCAAAGTGGAAGCTGATAACACTAATATTAATTAACTTGACACCTATGTAGAACTCTCAATGCAGAGACAATATATAGTACCTCTGAATACCAGTTGCCATGGGGCGAAAATAAAAGAGGGCTATTCTCTTATGGGTTTCCCAGAGGCACCTGGCTGGACACTGAGAAACAGAACACTGTACTCAGTGGACCTCTGGTGGGATTTTGCAGGGCTCTTCTTGTATAATCAGTGAATTAAAAATGTGTGATTATTGCTATCATGAATCTTTCCCTCATGGTAAACTATAATGGAAAGTGTCCCTTTGTCCCAAACTATAAACCTTTAGAAGAGGCATTTAATTAAATCCATACCTACCTACATGGATATCTAAAACAGCATACCATATAAAATGTCCCATACAAATGAACAATGATTGAAACTCCTTCAAATATCAACATTTAATTTGACACACTGAGTAACACTTTCCTTCCCTCCACCCTATGAACTCTTCCAACTTTGACTAATTTCTACACTTTCATTAGGATATCTTCACCTGCCCATTGCGCCCACACATTAGCACTGAACATATCAACACCCATGGGAATCAACCGTACTAGCTACTGTCTTGCCTTACCATTAAAAGAATATTGGGTATAATAATCTGTATTAAGACCAGTATCTTGCTATTTGAAATAACCATAAAATAGTTTCACAAGTATTTGGAGTATGTATAAAACAACATAGTAAGCCAAACCCATCCCAGATGGGTTGATACTAGCAGTTCTACTAAAAAAGATGAGATTCTGAAAGGTGCCTAACTACCTTAGGTACATATGAAACTAACAACAGCAGAAGCGTAGCTAGGGGGGGGACGGACCACCCCCGGGTGCACAGTCTTTGGGGGGGGGTATCAGAGTCCCCGCATCGGTGGCAAAATGGCACTGCGTGAAAAAGGCTTCTGCAGCTGCAAAATATTTCCCACATATCTGAACGTTGTCCTTACAACAAACCCTTTAAAATCAGTGAGGCTGAGAGGGAGCGGCTTGCCTAAGGCCACTTGGTGAGTTCATAGCACAGGTGAGATTCAAACCAGACGTCCTGATTTGCAGTTCAGTCTTGGTCACTATCATACACTAGCTCTGAACAGGTTGCCTGAAAAAAATATCTCCATCTCAAATATTGAAAAAAAATATCAATATTTATGCTCTATCTACCCAAGAACCTATTCTAGGGTCACCCCTAGAACCACAAAACCCAGAACCAAATGTCACCCCACACCTGGTGACATGTCAGCTGCCACCTCCCTCACACACACCCCGTCCCTCGGTTAAAAAAAAAAGAGAGGAACAAAACAAGAGAGGACAAAGAGAGGCGGGTGGTGGGCTAAAACGTCTCTAATGCTCCAGCCCACCACTCTCGTCTCCTTCACACTTCCTTTTCCACATTATCTTGCCCTTTTTTTAATCTAAGCCAGGGGTGGCCAACCTTTCAACACGAATACTCCTGGTCCTTTAACAGTGGTCTAGGTGAGGGCATTACAGCAGGTGCAGCTGCTTTAGCTGCAGAAGCACTTGCAGCTGCCAAGATACTATCTTCTACACAACTCTTACAGCCCAATCCTGTGTAACTCTTGCATCAGTGTAACAGTAGATCCACCAGTGTAAGTGCACTTATGCCAGTGTAACTTGCCATACGTCGATGGACGCAGGACAGACACTGGTGTAACCCCCCTCGGACGCTGTGCATGCGCAGTTTGGATGTGGGACGGACACCAGTGCAACTCCACTGGTGAAAGGGGCACTCTGGGGGCATTCAGACGCCCCCGGAATGCTCCCTGCGCTGACAGAGTTGTACTGGCGTCTGTCCTGCGTCCGAACTGTGCATGCACAGCGTCCGAGCAGCAGGTTACGCTGGTGTCCGTCCTGCGTCCATCGACGTATGGCAAGTTACACTGGCATAAGTGCACTTACACCGGTGGATCTACTGTTACACTGGTGCAAGAGTTACACAGGATTGGGCTGTAAGAGTTGTGTAATTGGTGCAAGAGCTACACAGGATTGGGCTGTGAAGAAAGCAGAGGCCCTAATGGTGAAATGTTGGCCTAAGCAGGGGGAGGTGTAGGAGCAGCAGTGGAGGCCGGTGCCCCATCCTGCTCCCACCAATCAACTGCTTCAGGCTGCCTCATGGACAGGACAGGTCAGGCCTATTCATATGACCTCAGTCCATGGCAACGTTTGTTCACCACAGAAGTGGTGACATGACTGCTTTGGCATATGTAGAAATCTGGTCTCAGTCATCTGTTCAAATTGTGAGTTGATCAGTGGTGTGATCAATACGGTTTAGTTTCTACACATGCAACTGATCATGACAACTGATCAAAGAAGTCTATGGTTGTGTTATGCAAGACCATCAGCACATACCCATCAGCTACTTTTTGCAATACTAACACTTTTCCTCTTGATTGGAGGTCTCGCATAAAATCATACACTGTTTTGTCTTATGTGAGGGTCCTCCAAATTCTTCTGGCCTGAGGCAGGTTAGACTAGTATTTCTTTTCCTTCTACCACACTTTTGCTTTAGCTGCTTGCTTTCCTTCTGTCCAGCTCTTTGAACTATTGGCACACCAATAAAACTCAACTGAGAACGTATGGCCACTTATTTCCACTCCTGGCACATTAATTGTGCTATGGGGATACTAGCCAGTTGGCTATGGCTTCCCATAGCTGCTTAATCTCCAGCTGAGTACCCCCTGCCCCTTGCACAGCTGCAGCTTCCACAGCTCCATTGCAACAGCAGTTATACTGTGTCTAATGAAGTCATAAATCTGTCATAAAGGGTACAGCATACTATCACATCATCTCGTTGAAGATGAAGTTGCCACATTATTGTCGTTTCTTGTACAAGTTCAATACTGCCTCGGCAACCAATTTGCAAAACACAACACAAATGGAAATTTCATCATGTAAGAGTTATCTCAAGTTGGGTCCTCTCAAAAATTAGATTCTCTCACCCTCCAAGTTAATGTAAACCTATTTCCTAATCATAATTCCGCAGTTGGTAGTTTCACTAGTGTTAGCAATTTTCAATGAGACAAAGATGAATATGACTTATTTTAAAAGGGGACATCCTACAGTGTACAGCCTTTCAAAATTTGCTGCTTCTACAGTAAAAGTTCAAATTAGACATGCAAATGAAAGATTATTAAATTTAAAGAATACAATGCCTACATGTTTTCTGCTTGCATTAGGAAATTACCATTCATTAAATCCACTATAACAGCCCCATCCAAGAGCATTACTGCTCAAACCTCAGGCTGACCAGGAGGTAACTTCATTTAAAAATTAATGGGTTTCTGTCGCGCTGTCATGCCAGTTTCATTAATTTAGTTAGATGCACCCTGGGAAAACAAAGTATCTCAATACTCATTCATTACATGGTTATTCCTTGGAGAATTCAAAATTGCTGGTCTCATCTGTAAAGATGCAGAAAAAATTAGTAATCTATTTCAAATAATGACAGCCATTTTGAAAAGTGGTTAATTTATGGAAAGATTTGCTAGATCTTTTGTTCCTTCCAGTCTTTTCCAAATGGATGCCAGAAATAGAAAGAGTGCTGAAATTGTATCGTTCACATACATTATATGTATTGAAATAAATTAAAAACCTCAGATTCCTAATTACCTTGTCAAAATTATAAAGGAAAAAAAGCCTATTTTCCATTCTATATTACAGGACCATTATAATACAAAAGCATGAATTCTAGCTTTGCAAGTTCTCTCTTGTGCAGATACAAGCAACCTTTAGTAGTCATCATCATTATTGGCTCTCTATGGGGCCCGTTTCAGAGGAGGTGTGTCCCTTTTGAGGCGCTACTATAGAACACTCATCCTGGTTTCTTGAAGGATGACACTCCTGGCTCCCAAACTGATGGCAAGTCGCTAACTGTGATCTGGCCTGGTGGAAAACTTCCCAAACAGATCGAAGACACTGGAAGAGATTGGAAGGGTACAGGGCTAATCTGTCTGTTTCTAATTTACGGGCTCCTAGATTAGGAACACAGGCTGGCCAAGCCAGTGATGGGGCTCATGAAGACTGCCTAGGGGGAAAAGGCAATACTTTTCAGACCTACATACTCGGATCGAAATCCTATGAGACAGCACATGACAAGATGAGGCAGCGTGGAAACTCTCTCCAGGTTATGGCCCAAGCAGGATGAGAACGTTCCTTCCCTCAGTTATATTAAGTGTTCCCTTTTTAAACATAACCTGATTTTAAAATTAATTCTGAGCACAGTACAACCGAAGCCTACACTTACAATCTATTAAAACTGAATCCATTACCTTCTATCAAAAAACATGGAACTAAAGTTTGATTTTTCTACATGACAGCCAAAACATCAGGAGGAGTAATCTATGGTACCTGGTTTCATTTCTCAGTCCTCCTTAATTGGCGAGAACTGTGTCCCCCAGTGTAAGGGAAACAGAGTTATGGGGAAGGATCTCAAGATCTGTTGCAGTTACAGAAGCATGGCAATAGGATACCAGCTTGGATACCATTATGTACATGTGTATATAAGCACTTGGTCAGGTATCTGGAGAAAGATCCAGGGAGACTTCCATCACAGCCAAGACAGCTGAGAGAATTGCATTAAGGCAAAGATCCTCAGTATACCGTACTTGTAAAAACTTCATTGAAAAATAGGGTTTGTTAAGCCTGCCTATGTAAATCGGCTTGAGTTTATGAGAAAGGCGGTATATAAATACTGTAATAAATATACTTGTCAGGAAACAAGTCACACAAATCAGCAAGCCCAAGCCTTCCTTCATGCAAAGGCGTCGCTCCGGTAGGGACGGGGCCGTAAGTTTCGCTCCGTCCTAGTCCCTTTACCGAGCGAGCAGGAGGCGGCCCCGCCCCCTCACTGTCGGAGCCTTTCCCCTGCGGAGAAAGCAGCAGGCAGGGTCTCTTGCCTGCTGCTTTCTCCGCAGGGGAAAGGCTCCGACAGTGAGGGGGCGGGGCCACCTCCTGCTCGCTCGGTAAAGGGACTAGGACGGAGCGATACTTACGGCCCCGCCCCTACCGGAGCGACGCCTCTGCCTTCATGCGCGCGCGCGCGCACACACACACACACACGCACACACACACTAGCATGAGAGCCATTTCCCCTTGGTATAATGTCTCACCACTGGAGAGTGTATATGAGTGGGGTCAATCACAGAAGTATCACACACCCACATGATTCACATACTCTCCCAGCAGTGTGAAATAGCACTGCAGAGAAGCAGTTTCCACAATGCAGCATGAGTTGGCACCCTGCAGCCTGGATACCGTTTGCATACCTTTCACATGGCAGCTACAGATCCTCTCACCCATTCCTGCCCTTGTCATATTGTCTTCCCCACTTCCTGCTTCAAGCCAGTAGCGTAGCTGGACTCGTGCCAGCGGGGTGGTGTGCAGGGCAACGCACCATTACCCCACCTGCCCCATCACTGGAATAGCCCTGCTCTGGAGCCAAATGGATCAAGGCCATTCCAGTGGCGGGGCGATAACGCGTCACCCCGCCTACCGTCCCACTGGCACGAGTCCAGCTATGCTACTGCTTCAAGCAGTACTTCATATGTGCTGAACAGCAAGTGTGGATGGGCAATATGACTGGGGAGGGTATGGACATGAGAATGCATGGCTGCCTTGTCTTCCACTGCACTAATGGTTTTAAAAATGGTGTTATGAAAGAGTCTGAAATGCATGGTGGTAACTCAAAGGTCCTTATTTCCAGCTAAGTATGTTCAGGATCAGGTTGCAGATGTACCACCACTCTCTGAAGCCAGAACAGTTACTCCATTTAGTTTATAATCCGCAGCACATGGAAATCACCAATATCAACTCAACTATATACAGAGAGCCAAGCAAATCATAGTGTACTATTTGTTACTTCCTCTTCCTTCCTTTCCTATTGTCCAAATATACAAACACACATTATTTGAGCATTGAGGCCACAGTGAAAGGGCACCCACCAGATTCTAGGCAGATGAACAATTTCTTCACCAGGGACAAGTTTAGGAAAAACTGGTTCTACAAGTTCACAGAATTTGGCTGTGCACAGCACTGACTGGCTAGCCCCTGTGTGTCATAAGCTCAACTCACTCAACCCCCAGACCAGTCCTGCAACTTTAAAAAAAAAAAGCATTTTTTTTCCAGCAAAACAAAAAGTAGTGAATGAATATTTAATTGAATAAATGTACATAAAGGTACTCTCAAATATTTTTAAATTTATAGCCTGCTTAAATCAGAATAGAAGGGTAAGACTGATTATAAGTGTAGGAATGACTGGTATATCTGTCGTTTACATAGTGAAGCTGGGATAAAGCCAGGTTTCACTCCACAGTTAAAAAAGACAAAAAATGCAGTGACTCCATTTTCAATGGAACTTTTTTTACATACCGTAGTCTAAGATGTAAGACACTAATGAACCTGTTTACGTAGTCTGCTATCTACTCTTGGAGTTTCCCTTTAGAATCTCTCCTGTTTGCCTTACCTCACAGCCCAATTCTATCCAAAGCCCCATGCCGGGACGCAGCGGTGCCAGGGCAGACTACGCTGTATCCAGCACCGGGCTGGAAGTCTCCTTTAGGGAAGGGGACGATTGATCGCAAGAATGCCTTCCCACCCGCACTCTGGCAGTGCGCGCTACCAGAGCGTGCTTTACAGCAGCCAGCGCTGGTGGAATGTTAGTTCCACCAGCGGGGCAGCCCAATTGGGCTGCCTATTAGTTTTGTGGAAATTATATCCACAGTAATTTTGTAACATTAATGGACATGCTAAACCTGTTCAGAATAAGTTGCTTCTATGATGAACTGCTTGAATTATTCTTTACACACATGCAATTTAGATACAATAGCAATGTTTGTGAAATGCTGATATACTTACAATTAACAACCAACTTGTAAACTATTTGTAATATCCACAAGCTTAATAACAACCTGTTACTTCTCTTAATTTTTTCCCCACTGTTATTTTGCTTCAGGGTTGACGTCTCTATTCTTACATTTCAGTGTGACATATTCACTAGAATTTAACCCCCAGGTATGAATTAGAAATAAATCACTGCATTCTTTTATATTCTTCTCAAGGAGATTCTCTGAAGTAGAACTCAATTACATACTACATAGCTATGCCTCTGCATTCAAAATTCAAATAAATGCAAACAATGCAAAGCTAGTTCTATTCCCAACGTTTTATCATGCCAATCTTAATAGCGACTCGCTGGACCAATGATTTTGTCACTTCACTGAACTCCCAGGAAGAACAAGGGAACAAACACCCTAGTTCCAGCTACTGGTGAGGGAAGGAGCACATGCAGGGAGCTTGCTTCCCTCCTCTGTGTCAGAAAAGGACACTCAGCTCCAACTGTCAAGCCGGAGTTACACTACAGGCAGAGGCTCTGCCGCCGCCTGTGCCTCCGCCTCCGCGCTAGAAGCGGGGCAGTGTCTTCTTGCCTGTTGTCCCTCCTGTTGTCCCACCTTCTTAAGAAGGTGATTGGAGATAGTACTGATTGGCATGCAGCCACTCTCCTACGATTGGTAGGCTGCAGTAGCTCCGCGAACCGCCCCCTAGCTCTGCGTCCCTGCCCCCTGAAAAATAGAACTCCAGCTTGAGGTACGCGCCGGCCGTGCGGAGGTCGCGGCGGCTCCGCCTGCTTAAAAAATCAGGTCAGAAGCTCCGCGACGCGTGTAATGTAGCTCTGGCATTAGTTGCCTAGACCAGCAGAAGCAACAGGAAGCACCCTATGGCTTCTGCTGTTGGCCAGAGCACAGCTGTGCACGTATGTTTGTACAGTTTTGTGTGTATGCATGTTTTAAATTATGTCCACAATTCACTGAGAACCATTTGGTCAAAAGGGGTTACAAATCTTTTAAATAAATTATTTGAGTGACATCCAGAGTAATGCTTCCATGAACGGAAGCGCACTCCATGAACACAAACTCCCTTCAAGAATGGAAGAAGCATTCTGCTTGCACAAAGGGTCCTTGCACAAGCAGAATGCTCCTTCTGTTCTCAGAGTGGGCTTCCGACAGAAGCATCACTCTGAATGCTGCCTAAAAATATTACAACTATTGTCTTCTTAACCAGAAAGGGTGATATCCAGTGCGAGTTAGCAGTTGTAACTAATGGCTTATCTACACTACTGACATACGGCATGCACCTTTGCATGTTTAATTGTAAATCACACTGGGTGGTGTCAAGAGCTTTTGGTGTAACCATGCACCCTGAATGGAAGGAGAGTTGCACTCTAAGATCCTTGCATGAGCATAAATTTTGTTTCTGGGAGGGGAGGCTACGGATTTCCAAGAGAGAATTCTAAGCACCTCCCCAAACTATACTCCCAGGATTCTTTCGGAAAAAGCTATGACAGTCAAAATGGTATAAGATTAAAACCACAACTCAAAATTAAAATTAAATTAACAGCACAATCCTGTCTAGCCAGGCCACAGCACGGGCATAGAGCCTGCGCTGCATCCTATTCAGATAGGACCCAGCACTGGCGCAGCTGGAGCTCTCCTCGGGGGAAGGGGACATTCGAGTAGAGCCCCAGATGCCCCAATGGGTCTACTTGAATATGCACCAGCTATTTTGCTGGCACACATTTAGGATTTGGTGGAGGAGGCCGATGATGATCCCTCTCCCTTCCCGGGCCCGGCCAACCAATCCCACCCACCCCCAGAACACGTGCTTTACGGCACGTTTGCGACACTCTAGACCGGCGAAGCGGTCTACGGTGCTGCCCATAACCTGAAGCCCACATTGCTTAGAGGGTGGCCTAACTCTACATTTTATCCCCATTTATTTCAGTAGATTTAGAGCTGCTTCATATATTTTATGGCAACAAAACTAGCTTTCCTACAAAGCACGGAGGACCCTCACTTTACAGTGGGCTCACGACTGCTGTCAACAGGACATAGTGGGTGATAGATAAACCAACCAACCAGCAATGCAAATGCAAGCATTTGGTAACATCTCGGCCAATAGCAGTGTTTTTAACATCATGGCTGTGATACAGCCTTGTAATTTGTGTTTTATAATTACAACATTGTGTAAACTGATAACTGTGGCCCCTAAAGAGAGCGCAGTTGGCACCTTATAAAATCACCTTTTAGAGAGGGAAATAGTTTAGTTATGTAACACACACTTCAACTTCCGAGGTCTTAGAACGAATTACTGTACTAAAAAAATACATTATTGGGTTCATATTACAATATTTTCACAATACAATGGTGTCTCCGGAACAGACTACCATTGTAAAGTGAGGGTCCCAAATCTACTCAGTGGATTGCTGCAGCCAATCCTGGTTCCCTAACAAGTACTGTAGCCTTAATACAGTCACATATTACATGTTTAGGTATGCACTGAAATAATCCTAGATGTACTCTTCCAGCCCCCCCCCGAAAGTACATTGTAAAAAATGGTCCTTGGGTTCAACTAAGGAACAAACTAGACAAGGTGTTGAATTAATTCATTGTCATCTAGCTCCAGGCTTGGTTCTACAGTACTTTAAAGTGACAACTATGAAGTGCCCCAATTCAGGTAGGGACTATGGCACAGGCATAGGGCATGTTTAGCCTTATACCTCTGTGCCATTTTCCCAAATATTTATTTATTTTTCACATTTTTATACCACCCTTCCTCCAAGGAGCTCAGGGTGGTGTACATAGTTCCTTCCCTCCTGTTGTCCTCACAACAACCCTGTGAGGTAGGTGGGGCTGAGAGATAGTGACTGGCCCAAGGTCACCCAGGAAGCTTCGTGGCGGAGTGGGGATTTGAACCTGGATCTTCCAGGTCTAAATCCAACACCAAAACCACTACACCACCCTGGCTCTCTAAAGTTGCTCTGGCCCCCAAAGGTACCACTTCAGGAAATGGCAGGTTCAAGGAGGAGAGGGAGGGTGGGAAACGGCACAGAGGTAAAACATTAAACAATTTTATCTCTGCACCATGGTTAAAAATAAGCTTGTAGTTAGACAATGGTGACATTAATGTCATATCTAGTTTGGCCCTAACTTTCACTGCACCTCAAGGACTGAAGAACATACATTGGTCTGGATCTGCACTCACTCAGGTTTCAACCGTAAGCATATGTACTTGAAAATAAGTCCCACTGAAATCAGTGAAACCAACTTCCCAGTAAACATTTAGCAGCAGCATGCAAATTCATCTTCTTCTGACATCAATGCTAAGTTTTCCACTTGCAGCAGACAGCTTCAGACAGGAATACACTCATGCTTAAGGATCACAAACAAGGCATGTACTGTATGCTCACTAGACTAGAGAAAAATTCATTGTAGGCAGACATCTTTAGCAGAAAAACTTCACCACTGTTATAAATGTGTAATCCTTTCCTCATAAGACAGTTCAATAAGGATAATGCAAAAGTAAAGCTGATTTATTCTTAAATCAACTGATATACCACAACGGTCATGACATGAAAAGAAAAAAAACTGTCCAAGTTTCACATGCACATTACAAATGTTCGATGTGGGCACTTCCGTAGCTACAATGGGGCAGGGGGGGGGGGCAAACAGCCACAGTCTCCTTGTGAGGGGACCCCCTCCTTGCCCCATTGTAGCTATGCAAGTGCCCACTTGGACAATTTTCTGTTCATGTCATGATGGTTGTGTGATATGTCAGTTCATTTAAGAATAAATCAACTTTACCTTTGCACCATCCTTTTTGAAGAACCTTGTACAATTAATATATGAATAACCTATATATATGAGACATATATATATATGAGACAGGTAATATGTTATAGAGCTACTATAAAAGCCAAGAGAATACAATATAGACATAGACATTTGGGGCACTTAAAAGCTGTTTCCTTTCAGAAACTTTCATATAAAAATATTGTAAAACTGCCCTTTCAAATAAAATATAAGATTTTGAAAATGCATAGACTAATGCATTTCACTTATAGGTCTCTGAGTGACACACACTACAGGATAAACTATCTACATTCTGTTCTATAAAACATAAAACACAATGCATGATAGTATTTGAAAACACATGTACAGGGCCAGCCCAATATGAGGTGGCATATCAAATATCGCCTCATTTACCCAGTGATGCGCCAGGCACTACTCCTTATCTTGCTCCCTATATTCAAAAAGGAAGAGAGGAGCAGAGTGGAAAAGAAGCAGCGAGGAGAGCGGTGGGATAAAGTGTTGCACCACTTCAGCCTCCCACTCCTCTCCACACTTCCTCTTTCACTCTGTTTCCCTCGGGGTGGTGCAAGGCAACCCCCAACCCGAATCCATCCCCAAGTTCCAATCTCTATCCACCTCCCACCAGTGTACAACCCCACCATCGTTGTTGTTGTCTTCTTCATCCATGTGGAGAACCTGCAGTTCCGTCACCAGAAAGAATCTTGGGAGCAAACCTCCCAGCATTCTCTCCAGCCACTTCATGAGCAGCAGCGGCAGAGATGCAGGCACCAAACAAGGAGGGGGACAGGAGGGTTTATCTCCTAGTGCAGAACTTGCAGCTCCGTCACCCCTCCTTATAAAGTGGCTCCTTCAAGGAGTGGCAGCAGAAATGCAGGCTCCACAAAAGGAGGTAAGCCCTTCTATGCTCTTCAAGCACACAATATGAGGATAGGGCAGTCAGCTTGAGCTGCCAGGATGGGCAGTGGTCTGGAATATATAAAAAGGTAAAGGTATCCCCTGACAATTAAGTCCAGTCGTGTCCGACTCTAGGGTATGGTGCTCATCTCCATTTTAAAGCCAAAGAGCCAGCGTTGTCCGAAGACGACTCCGTGGTCATGTGGCCGGCATGACTCTCCTTGCCGCAGCGCGTAACATGCAGCTGGAACACGGAGCGATGTTTAAACATAAGGCGTGTGAGAGTGGGCAGATGAACAGAGGCAGGCACCCCCACCAATCTTCCACTTGAGAAGACTGCCTCAGTAAGGCTCATGGATAGTCAACCCTGTAAATTTAAGTCTGAATCAAAAAATCTATAAGATTTGCATGTACGATCTACCCCAAGAAAGAAAAGCTGACTGTTCCATACATACAATACTGAAACAAGGGTCTGAAAATGCTCATTTACAGGACTGAGGGCTGCAGATCTTGTTCTTATAAACAACTAGAGATTCATTTTTGTTGACTATAAGAATTTTCAAGACAGAGACGTTTGTTCTTGAACCAATGGGACCTCATCCAAGCAAAACTAAAGCACTTTTATGTTCTGCTTATTTCAATGAGAATATGAACCACATGCTGACATATGTATGCTCTTGTCAAAATCAGAAGGAAAATGTGCTTAATGTGGATCATGAATTGTGCTTAATTGAATCCTCAGTGGGTGCTGACCAAGGCTCAATGCTTTTGAAAAACATGCTTCTTATGCAACCCTGGGTATAAACCTATTAGGCAAACATAAGGCATATTTATGCCTGTGTGTATATTTTAAAAGTGTTTGTTTTCATATATAAAGCAAGGCTACTTAGCAATCATGGTGCTCACAACTCTTGAAAATTATAGTGTAAAGTAACTTGCGCAAAGCCAAGAAGCCATCTAGAAAACAAGGTTTTCAGAAGGTATCACATCACTAAATACTGGTACATAAAACTTCTGTTAACATAGATACTGAGTTTTTATTTGCTTCAAGGTTCTTTTTACTATTTCAACTTCTTCTCTGGTAATGAAATGTGATGCAGAGTTAAATGCCACTTGACATGCCCATTTCCTGGTGTTAGAAGCAAGCCTGTTTTGATAAGCATTCAATCTGAACAGCTTGCTTCTATGCAGATTTGCTCCCTATTGCTCAACTCCAGACAAAGCGTTTCAAGCACTATTGACAAGTGCCTGGGTAACCCCAGTGAAAACATAACAGTCTGCACTTACCTTTATCCCCTGCTGCTGGGTGGTTAGGGTCAATTTGGATTCATCCAGAAGCAGAACTTCACAATAAAATTCCTCAGGGACAGCACAGAAACAGCCCATGGCTGTCTGCACTTTGATGTCTGAAGACAAACTGGAATACAAGATGAAGGCACCTCCAAGCCCAGAAATAGGGGGGGGGGGGGAAGCAGAGTGTTAAACTCAGTTCTTGCAAAGGAAAAATTATTTGGCTCAGCAATCCAGATTGAAGTAGAAGGCAGCAGGTGATTCTTTGCCCTTGTGAAATTGAAGCTCCAGCTGCTGTTAAGGTGGGTGAGCAAAACACTTTTCGCTAAAGGCTACCAAAAAAGTCCTCTTTAGACATCATGTAGAAAAGATGAAGTTTTTCATGCCGCTCTGTGGTTGAAGGGGGGGGGGAAATACATTGGTTGCCATGCAGTAGCAATATTCATGAATATTAAAGTTTTTACAGGTAAGTTCATCACAACTGTAGTTCAAGCACCGCACAGCTCCATAGGATTCTTTGTTCACTGTTTAGCCATGTGAAAAACCACTGAGTGTTGTGGCAAAGGAGCGCTACTGATAATAAGTGGTTATTGTTCACTGGAAGCACCAAGTCCTTACAATCCAAAGAGAAACATAACATCACTTGAGGCCTAGGAGTCAACCAGCCTTCAGCCACTAGAATACCAGAACTTAAGGAAACGCCATGGGCCGCCGGTGCTCCTTTTCGTCCCGCGGTGCAGAGTGGCTCACCCAAGCCTTGTTCTCTCTGGATTAATGATTACCCACATTCCACCTCGCCCCCTTCCCCGGGTTGGGGACTGCTCTTTTGTGTAAGAGAAAAAGGCACACCATGCGAAGCGAAAACCGCCCCTGCTACCTTCCCCACCAGAGTTTAGAGAACGACTAATTAGTTACCTGCAGCGGACGAAGCCAGCGAGGGACAGGGCGCGGGGCTCAGGCAAGACCTTACCACGCCAGGCTGCGTAGAGCGCTGCGCAAGGAGCAGCCCGCTTGCGCTTTCCAGTTAGGCAGCGTGTCTGTCTGTCTGTCTTCTTCTTCTTCCTCCTCCCCGCCCAGTGGAGCTGAAGGGTCAAGGGGAAATGAGCGGCTCTGACTGCCGCTTTCTCCTCTCTTCGCCTTGCCGGCCCGCCACTCCCCGTCGAGGGAACCGCGAGGAATTCAGGGGTTTCCCTTCACGCCCAACTCCGCCCGCCAAAGTTCCCCGTGTGAAGGGGCTCGAGAGCGTGGTTGGCGCCAAGCCCAACAGAAGCGCTACCTGCCCCGGCGTAGGCTCAGCTGACTCTCAGTTTCTGAGCCCCCACAAGGTGCCAAGCGGCCAAAGCGCGAGCACCGCCTCGCTGGCTGGCTCCCTCTTGCTGCTCCGACGCGGCTTCGCTTCTCTCTCCTCCTTGGCTGGCATGGCCAGCGCGCCGCAGGCGCGCCGCAGCTCTGACTGGCGGTGACAATCGCCGCGCGCTATTCTCAGGGCAGGAGGTCGGAGCCAAGCCTCCCGCAAGCTGCATGCACACTCGCAGCGTCTCCTTCGCGGCTGACCTAGGTGTCGTGCCTCGCTGCTGGGATGGTTCGCCGCGCTTGGCAGCACCTCCACCGTGTCCTTCCAGGTCTGCTGCCCAGCCGGCGTCGTTTCCCTCCGCCCTTCTGCTCCTGCCAACCTTTCACCTTCCCCTGCCCTAGCAGGGCTGGTTGGGGAAGGTGGCGCAGCTGCGCTGGGCAGCAGTGACCCCTGCTGGGCAATTCCCGGGAACTAGACTTTGGTACGGGGGTGAGGGGGCACAGCCACTCTTCTGGGTGAAAAATGCGAGGAATCCCGGGTTTAAGAGGCACATCTCATCATCTGGCGTTGTTTTGATAGAGACGTTTGTTCTTGATTAACGTGAACGCTTGTTTTTCTTGAACGAACGCATCAAAGGTATTGTTACAGACCATGGGATTAATAGTTTGCTAGTTACATAATATTTGGATGGAGGAATTTGAGTCTTCTGGAAACATTTCCTATGCATGCTTCCCTCAGCAGTTTATTTTCTGAAGTGCCATTGATTTCCATGCTAGTGTTACCCAGTGCAAACTTCACTTTTCCCGGTTG
The DNA here is from genome assembly GCA_026170595.1 of Plestiodon gilberti rubricaudatus. Classification (NCBI taxonomy): domain Eukaryota; kingdom Metazoa; phylum Chordata; class Lepidosauria; order Squamata; family Scincidae; genus Plestiodon; species Plestiodon gilberti. The sequence continues at coordinate 50,065,387 of JANXHW010000002.1, forward strand.
AAACCAATGGGACCTCATAGTGTTTTAGTTTTATGCTTGGTTGTGTTCTTAATTTTTAGCTTTGTAGTTTTCTTGGAGGAGCTAAAACTTGCGTTTAAAAAGGACAGCATCTTCACTATGTGGGCAGCACATAACTGAGGGAAGTTTCCTCTGTTATGGCAAAATGCAAAGTTATTTTAGGGTACACTGCCTCCTATAGATTTGAATGTGCATTCGCATGCATGCATCAGCCAGGAGCTGTTCATTATTAAAGGTTTCAGTCCCTATGTACTTTGAGAGAGAGAAAAATAGTCTTTTTGATGTTTTATAGTCTGCAGTTTCACACTGATGGTGGTCCACAGTCTCATTACTACTGAGTTTACTAGAGATTATAAATGTGTTCAATGTTATAGTTTAAACACTGAGCACCAATAAGGATGGAAGGCACACGTTTACATGTATTTTCTTTTAACAGAGAGTACTCTTCATTCATTATAGTTAACATTCTTTTTATGTTTTTTGCCCTTTTTTAATTCCCCACATCCTTTTTTTTTAAGTTGTAAGCCTCTTAGGAATCTACTGTTAATATGTAGGAAAAAGAAAATAGTGGGCTTCTCCCAATAGGAGTGGGGTATAAGTTCCAGCCGCATGCTACGCGCTGCGGCAAGGAGAGTCACGCCGGCCACATGACCATGGAGGCGTCTTTGGACAACGCTGGCTCTTCGGCTTTGAAATGGGGATGAGCACCACACCCTAGAGTCGGACACGACTGGACTTAATTGTCAGGGGTCACCTTTACCTTTACCTATAAGTATCTGAAATAGTAATCATGTGATTATTAAAAGAGTAACGCTCAATGTAGTCCTTTCCAAGGTGCCCGTATCCACTGCAAAGAAGATGGCTTCTATAGGACATAGAAATACATGTTGTAGTCATAGTCAACTGCATTTATGACACACTTATAGATTACATTTTCACATGAAGAAAACTGGCAGGAAAGATCACTGGAAAAGGCAGCATGTGGAGCTGTTCTTTATCATTGCTTTTGTAGAAGTGGTCATTATGAGAAGCTGCTGATGGTCATAAAAATTGTTCTCAAAGTCAACCAATGACAGATTATAAGTGAGGAAGGGGCCTTATTCTCCTTCACAAATAGAAATTTGGTTTACTTAATAAAAGTTACTTGGCAAAACTAACAGTGCAATCCTGCACGAACTTCCAGCGGCGGAGCAAGCGCTCCGCCGCCGGAAGCCATCATAAACATGCCAGAAAGCACATTTGCGACGACTCCAGAGTAAGTGCCGCCGGCGCAAGGTGGCCAGCCCTTACTCCGCCATCAGATTGCTCCTGCGGCCACCAGAATCAGGTAATAGATCCCCCGGCGGAGGCGGTCCAGGCGCCAAGGGAGGGGGGCCATTGGCTGAGCCAGCCTGGGAGGGGGCAGGGATGGCGGCTACCATATCCCCGTCCCCGTTCCAGCTGGCACAGCCGTTACACGGCCTCCTCTTCCGCTAGCTAAATAGCTGGCCGAAATCCGAGGAAGCCCATTGGGCTGGGCCACGCTACACCGGGGGAAGAGGACAAACATCCCCTTCCCCCGAGTAGACCTCCGGGCCGATAGAGATCGGCCCGGAGGTCTACTCGGGGGAAGGGGATGTTTGTCCTCTTCCCCCGGTGTAGCGTGGCCTGGCCCAATGGGCTTCCTCGGATCTCTATCGGCCCGGAACAAAAATAGGATCCAGCAGGCGGCCCTGGGCCGCCCACCGGATAGTTAGTCAGGATTGGGCTGTAAGTCACTTTTATACAACTATTTTTTTCTTTGTCAAATAGCATATATAGAACCTCCAATCCAGATCAGGTCCATATAAAGGAGAAGAGACTTTACCCTTAGCCCTTATCATGGCCCCAATCTGGATTGGGCCCCCTGTGGCTGCTGTCGACCAGGGAGCAAAACTCCCATTGGCACCAGTAGCTGTTTTAATCATGATCAAATAGCAGCTACAGTAGGCTCCTGATCCAGATTAGAACTACAGCAGGGGCAAAGGAGTTAAAGCCCCCCATCTCCACACCACAAGTCCAGTCTGGATTCCCCACTCCCCTACACATGCTATTTGACAAAGGAAAAACAAAAATGCACCTGCAAAGAATATGTTTAATGTAGCTACCTATTTTAACAGGCTGAATAGAGGTTCCTTCATTTAGGAGCCGCAGTACAAAGATACCTGCCTTGCAGTTCCATGAGCACAACTGTGTGGTTAATAGACATCTAGGGGTTTGGCCCACACAAGACTAATGAAGCATATATACAGAACTGTGCTGTAGCATGTCAACACCTGTCTGCATACAATACTGCTTTATGCAGCTGCTCCAAGACATTTGCATTTTTGATAGGAGTGTCTATGCAGATGATACCTAACAGGCCACTGCACTTGTTGCCCCACCTCACCCCCAAGCAGAAAAGGAAACGGGAAAGAGAACATGCATTGCTTCAGCACACTGTCTTTACAATGAACCTCATTCTTTGAATGTGCCAAAAGGAATGTACGTACTTGCTTCTACCTGAAGACACGATCAGTCTGTAACATCTTTGGATGAAACTTCTGTTTAAATTACACCTATACTGTAATATACACTAAGTTGTTAGAATACTGGGTCATTAAAACAGGTTTACACATTCAGAGGTTAAAGTATTTTTTGAAGCCAATATTTCATTGCAGTGACATATTCACGGAGGGTATTGCCTGTCCTGCTTCTTGCCAGCCCTGCCTTTCATACTGGAAGTGCTAAGCAGTTGTTTCTACATAGTACTGTTCTGCCATGTCAGGGGAAGAGGTTACCTAATCACCAGCAGCATTGCCATGTTAATAGAAGCTGCTGCATCAACGCCACCGTCTGTCCCCTGCGCTAGTACGATGTCAAGAGCTGTAGTGTTGAACAGCTGTGATCGATAAATCTAATCCAAGAACAGAGCACAGGGACACAGAATTGGTCTCCTAGGTGTTTTGACAAGGGCAAAAGAATTCTATCTTAAAGGTGCCTCTAATCTAGCAAAGGAAAGCGTACCAAGGAAGACTAGCTGGAAGTTTTAAAGTGGAACAAATATGAGGAAAGACAGAAGCCATAACACAACCACTAGACTACAGAGTCATTAAAGATGGTTGGTTTCCCATCATTTGGAGCCTCCAATTCAAACCATGTTTCTAAATAGTTTTCTATTCATTTGCTGAATAGAAATCAGTAGCTTTGATACAGTAATAATGGAAAGAAATAGAAAATGCTGAGGTCCCAAAACCCTGACTGCTCCTCTTCTCAGGTGCCTAGTGCAGAGGTTAAATGCATTTTTATGAAGTTGGTTAGCTGAAGTGGTTGCCAGTGTTTGCTGATTTCATAGTTTGGATTAGAATGTCAAAAATCTTAGCAGAAGCTTTATGAGTGTCTCATTTGTATGTATCCCTGGAGACATCTCTGTGGGATCTTCTGCCCATTGTATAAGCAAAGAGATACAACTCCAGCCTTGCCCAACAACATCACCACAACCCCAATTTCCAACTCTTCTCCTGCCAATCTTTCAGTTGTGTTTTAAATGAGAGCAATAAATACAATGTTGTATATTGACAGCAACTATTAAGCTTTGTAAATAAATAATGGATTTACCACTACATACTTCTTTTTAAGTATCAAAATCCAGTTTTGTTAATACATACTGTATACAAGGTGTTTGAATATCTGTAGATATTAGCAGAGAGCAAATTAAAGTGGATTAATTTCCAAATGGGGAGCACTACAGAATTGATAAGCTTGAAGATTACTCAGTATGATTTGCAAATCCTTCAGATATTATTCTTACAGTGAAACACATGCTCGTTATTTGTCATTTTCACATATTCATCAAAATGCCAGTTCGACCTGTCTTTTCTATGTGTTGTTAAATATGTATATATGAAACTTTAGCTGCAGGCAAAACATGGCAATGAATACTTTATGGTGTGATGTGTGTGCAGTTCATGAACAGAGTTACATTTTTAGTTGGTTATTTTCTTGCCAAAAGCACATAACTAAAATGCAATTTCATTTTTATGACTTTTTAATGTATACATATCCAGGTACTACACTGTTAGTGGGATATAAGTTTAGATTACAGTGTTGTGAGTATGTATGTTGAAAGTCTGTAATTATTGAAATCCTAAATTTGGGTGCAAAAAATTATGAATGCCATGCTTTTATTTATTTAATTTTTCCTTCTTTAAAAATATGCCATTAGCTGACAGACAAGATACTGTATATTAAGTAAAGATAGGTAAAATCTGAAAAAAATATTTTGGAATCTTTAACCCCACCATTTTGTTTTTGAGAAGTCAGGCGTGTGCAAATTTTCTCACCCAGGATTTCAGTGGGTACCTGTCAATTACACAACATTCCCATTACTTGGATGACATGACAATTGCATTGCAATATAGCCCACAAGTGACCAGCAGGACATGAAGCAGGTAGCAAAAGCTCTTCACACCTGCCCAGTCTCTGTGGTCATTGTGGAATGCTTTTGGAAGCTCTACATAGCACACCCTTAAAGTCTTCTGCCAAGAATTTGCATTTTATTTACTCTTCTACACATGCCTAGCCAGCTAGCCTGATTGTTTGCCTCGATGGCATGTCAAAAGCCATGCAGAATTAGTAGAAGGAGAAGTTTGGATTACTGAGTGGTTATTAATTAACTAGCAGAATTCAAGAAACAAGAATCTATCTGTATTGTCATAATGCAATTGGCCTCAGGATTACTACAACATGAATACCTTGCTAGCTGATTTTGTGACATGGAAAACATATAACCTCTGGGTAACATGGTGGCAGAAGCAGTGGCTGGAGGGGGCGGGGGGCCCTGGGCGGCACGCAGGGGGCTCCAGGTGGTACGCAGGGGGTGAGAAAGCAGGCAGCGGGGGCGCCAATCACGCCATTTTGTTGACTTATGATCTTCTACACAGCTGCTTTGGGGCACCTAAAAAATTAGCTATGCATGATGCACTACAAAATTATCACATTCCAATCTTGTCAGTGAAAATATATTCACTGGTACAAATCTAATGGTGTTTTTACCTTCAGGAAATCTTCAAAAATACTAGTCGCAGCTGAAAAACCATCTTGTTTCCAAAAACTCAAACAGAGAATTTACTTTTGTTGGTAATTTCTCGAGAGGGTTGGGGGGGGGGGGGTTGGACAGGACGGGATGGATCACAGAGCATTTTCAGTGAAAGACCTCCCTCCTATGCAACCCAATTCTATGCATGCTTAATCAGTGATAAAAACCACTGAATTTGATGGGACCTGCTTCCAGATTACAGCCTGCAAGCTAAGGCACAATTACCTCGAAGTAAGTCCCATTGAACTTAATGGGACTCTTCTGATTAAGCATGCATAGGATCAGGCTGTAAGTCTCACAATCGTTGAGGAGTAAGCAGAGGGGGACAAACTCCGGCGGGACAAAATATCAGTGCCCCATAGCCTCGCCCCCTCCCAGCCCAGGCCAGCCAATGGCCCCCCTCCCTGCCCCTGCACCATGCGGCCTGGCACTTACCTGGGCCGTCTAGCACAGAGTCTGTAGGCCGGGGGAGCGAGCAGTGCCGGCCTCCGTGCCAGCGCCACTTTACGGCACGTTTGCGACTCCCTACACCGGCGCCGGGCCAGCGTAGGTTACACAGGATCAGGCTGTTAGTGGCATGGAATTCCCTCCCCCCCCCCACACACACACTGTGCTTACCTGTGTGGGGTGCACTGTATTTGCTTCTCCTGTTGGGATGGTGAGGTAGAGATTCCAGCTGAGTGTTTGTGTGTGGAGTTTCTTGGGGCAGCATTGCAACAAGAAGTCTGAGAACACACGAATGTCAACCAGTTATCTTGCCATACATGTTGTAAGAGACATGAGGTTGTTTGTGCAAAGTGCTCCTTCTGTGCGCTAAGTGCCCTTTCACCATGGTTCCCATCACCATTTTCCCTTAGAGACCAGAAGGCTCTAGCCCCATGCCACATGCCTTATCATCTGAGCTGTAGTCTCACTAGCAGGGGATTATATCCAGGTCTGGTGTGCTGTGATTGGCTGCATTGTATCCTGTGCTCTATCACAGGAAAGTGAGTGGGGTGGGGGTGGGGGGAGATGTGATTTTCTAGTGTTTTTCCTTTCCTTATTGTTCCAACCTACACCACTCTGTCATTGGAGTAGAGTTTTTCCAGCATTGGGGACGCCTCTGTTCTTTGAATGGAGGGGTGTGTGTGTTAGGATATGGCGTACATACATTGACCCATATTTGTCCTGCCCATGTCCGGCCCACGCCCTTCCCACATCCCTCCCAATATCCTCCCTGTGTTGGCCTCCCCACCAGCAAAGTTGTGCCAGCATCCAAGTTACGATGGCACAGTGTTGCTCCACCAGCATCAGCATCAATGGCATGTTTGCCTGCAGGCAGAGTTCTGTGCTAGGAAAGCACGTGGAATGCCAACATATGTGGAGATGTGCTGGCATATCTGGAGGATAGGATTGGGTTGTCAGTAGAGTAGTCATGTTAATCTGTTGCAGCAAAAGCAATAAGAAATCTTGTGGCCCCCTAAAGACAGATTTATTGTGGCATCAGCTTCCATGGACTAGAGCTACTTCATCCATGTGCATCTGATGAAATAGGCTTTAGTTTGCAAAAGTTTATGCCACAATATATGTTTTTTTATTTTATTTTAATGATTTGTATCCTGCTTTTCTCCAGAGATTCAAGGCAGCTCACAACAGGGATTAAAAATACGCGTTTAAAAAAAAAACACAAAACAAAAACAGCAGAGCACACCATCAAAAAACATCAACAGCATCAAAAACAAGGAGACAGAAATACCTATACACAAGAGTCAGAAGTAATTGGAGAAGGCCTGCTCAAACAAGTATGTCTTCGGTCTACTCCAAAAACGCAGAAAATAGCTTCTCTCAGAATAGTAGAACTTAGAGCCATTCAATGAAACTGATTTGCAGTAGATTTAGGACAACAAAAGAAAGCATTTCTTAACACAACACATAATGAATAGAATTCACTGCCACAATAATTAGGGGGATTAGAAAAGGAGATTACACAAATCATGGAGGTTATTAATGGCTATCTATCAGTCATGACAGCTAGATGGAGTCTTCCCCACCTTGGGGACCTTCTTCATACATACATAGCATGTGCTCTGCCACCACTGGGCCACAGCTCCTCTGCCACTGGCGGTACTTTACAGAATGACATGTGGTCCTTGGCCATGTCGATTTTTTTGCATATATGTGAAGTGCCGCTGTGGCCACAGGGAATGCACAGCAGTGTTCTGCCTGGCCCAACCCCATCAGAAGTGAAATGGATGGAGCAGCAGTATGCCAATGGTAAGATGAGGCGCTCTGGACTCTGCCCTTCGAAAGAGGACAGGTTGGGTAAGGAGGACACAAAGTGGAGGAGAGACCAGAAGAAAGAAACAATGAGGAAACTTCTCCTTCGCTGCAGAAATGACTGTAGCATCTGCCCCTGGAGGAAGTACTGTACCGGTAGTACAGTACTTGCAAAAAAAACCCACTCAAAATTGAAAAACTTTCAAACCATTAGTGGTTCTTGATTCTGTTACAGTGCAATCCTAGGCATGTCTACTCAGAAGTAAGCCCTATTGAGTCTAATGGGAGTTACTCCCAGATAAATATGCATAGGATTGCAGCCTTAGAGCCTAATCCTATCCTTTCCCCCCATGTTGGTGCAGTCATGCCAAAAATGGACACACTGTACCCAGCAGGGAAGGCAGATCTGAAGGCTTCAGAAGCAAAAGGGGATTAAAATAGCGATTTCGCTAGCGCAAGTCCAAGAAGAGAAAGGGAGTGGGGAGGCTGTAGAAAAGGTGGATAGGATCTGGCGCATGCCATCACCACCAAATCTACCCCCTCCCGCAGCCTCCTCGCAACCCATTACGCCCCTCTCTGCCCAATTTCGCCCCTTCCCGTTTCACCCTCCCCCACTCCCTCTCACCTCTCCCGCTGACTTCCTGCCGGCGTCCCAGCAGTGCACTAATGAGTGTGCTGCCGGAAAGCACTTGACAGCGCTTTTGCAGCAGTTAGCGCTGACAGAAACGCTCATTCCGCCAGCACTAAAGCCCAATAGGATTGGGCTGTGAGTGTGTCAGGTGCTTTACAGTCCAACCCTATACATGTCTATTCAGAAGTAAGACCCATTGAATTCAACGGGACCTACTCCCAGGTAAGCATGTATATTATATTTAAAATATATTTTATGCTTTTAAATATATTTTATCCATGTTCAAACGCCCAGATATTTTTAAATACACAGCAAACATAAGTTAAACATACTATATATACAAGGCCTTGTATGTTATGTATTGTCGCAAGCCTAGTGTAATTTCTCATATGAATGAATACTAAGAGTACCCTAGAAATTTACATCTTATGCTGCAGCATCTACTAAGGCATGTCATCACCAAAAAGAAAATTGCTCCATTTTGTTTCTGTCAGTTAGATTACATTAGATAAGATTAGATAATGTTGTGGAAAAATGTGTTATTCCTCATTTTTGTGAAGGCTGATGTGTATCATGCAGCAAATATGTAAATTGTACTCCAGCTATTATACAGCTGGCTTTTAATGTCTAAGCTTTTCAGACAGATGTTTCTTGTCCATTAAATTATGAAATGACTGAGTTCATTAAGATTTCCTTGCACACTGAGTTTATTGAATTTTATGACATATGTGCCAAAGATCCTGATAGACAAAGCTGCTCAGATGAGCGATATTTCCAGCTACTGCAGTATTTTTTTTTAGTAGACAAAGAGGCATTATTTGTAGATTGGTTCAAACTGGGCATTCCTGCCAAATATCAAAATAAAGTCACAAAGACCTGTCACTACAGTATTAAATACCAAAATACTGTACTGAGAAGAAATCAACATTCCCACCTCTCATTTAAAGACGAACTACCAAGATATATATCTCATAAAATACTAGATAACCGATGGCTTTATTGATTTATATTGATTTAGTTAAACTACCCCCACCTTTTAATTTCAGGGAAATTTACAAGGCAGTTTCCTACATCATTAATGTCTAGGAGCACCACTTCCTCCCCCAGAATTGCACCGGCTAGGCCCCCCCATCATGGAGTCAACACATTCCATGCACAGTCACCAAGCCTATTGCCATGGTCACCTGGGCAACCCAGTCACATATCAAGAGCACTGGGGGCAGGCTTTGGGTGGGAAATTGAGCGGAGCTGCACATGCCCATAAGGTGGGCTCCAGTACAAAAAAACATAGTCAGGGCCAGGGTTGAAGCTGCAATGACAAGATGCAAAGCTGAGGGCTCTGTCTCTAAAGCCATGGAGAGACAACAGCCTAGGGAAGCTCCAAGCCCCAACCCAGCCAACTGACTCAGAGAGACACCATGGTCAATGGTGTCAAAAGCCACCAAGAGGTCCAGCAGGACCAACAGGGACACACACACCCTGTCCAGTCCCCGGCGCAGGTCATCCACCAAGGCGACCAAGGCCGTCTCTGTCCCGAACCCCGGCCTGAAGCCAGACTGGAATGAATCCAGATAATCAGCTTCCTCCAAGACCCACTGGAACTGGGATGCCACTGCTCAATCACCTTGCCCAAAAATGGGATATTTGAGACTGGCTGGAAGTTGTCCAAAATAATGAGATCCAGGGAGGGTTTTTTCAGAAAGGGGCAAACCGCTGCCTGCTTCAATGTTGGTGACACCACCCCCTCCCTTAGAGATGAATTCACCATCCCTGTCCACTCAGCTAGCCCTTCCCAGGCAGATCTAATCAGCCATGCCGGACAAGGGTTGAACAGGCAAGCAGATGATCTCACACTCCAAAGAATCCTGTCCACATCCTCAGGTTCTACAAGCTGAAAAGAATCCCAGATGGAAGAATAGACAGGTGCCAAAGGGACATCATTAGATAACTCCTAATGTGGTATCCAAGTCATGCCAAATCTGATCAACTTTATTCACGAAGTGCTTCGCAAACTCATCACAGTGAGCCATCCTGTATTCCTCCTCATCTACTGGGGGGGGGGGCAGATGGAGCAGGCCATGGACTACACAAAAAAGCTCAGCTGAACAATTCTCTGCAGACGATGGTGGCCAGAGGGGTAGCCAGGCGTCCGTGGTACTGGGGCCGAAAAGCCCGCCGCCCCATTATGCAAATTAAATAATTAATTTGCATAATGAGTTTCGGGTTTTTTTTACGTTTTTTAAAAAGGTTTTTAACACTAACGGGGCTTCTAAAGGGGCTTCTAAAAGGGTATGTGTGCTTTGCCAAACTTATCTGTAGTTCTAGGAACCTCCAGCGATGATCAGGGGCACAGATCGTCCCTCTGCAGCTCTGCTCCCGGTCGCGAACTCTGCAAATCGCCCAGGAGCACGCTGCAGAGTTAACGCATGCGCAGAGCGACGATGTTTCCAATCGTCGCTCTGCGCATGCATTAACTCTGCAGCTCTGCTCCTGGGCGATTTGCAGAGTTCGCGACCGGGAGCAGAGCTGCAGAGTTAACGCATGCGCAGAGCGACGATTGGAAACATCGTCGCTCTGCGCATGCGTTAACTCTGCAGCGCGCTCCTGGGCGCTTTGCAGAGTTCGCGCCCGGGAGCAGAGGGACGATCTGCGCCCCTGAGAGTCCTAGAACTACAGATAAGTTTAGCAAAGCACACATACCCTTTTAGAAGCCTCATTAGCGTTAAAAACCTTTAAAAAAAACCTTTTTTTTTAAAACGAAAAAACGAAAGTTAAGGAGGCTCCCGCCCCCCACGGAGCCTTTCCGCCCCAACGCCCTGGGGCCCACCGCACCACCGCCCCATATCAGACGACGCCACTGATGGTGGCAGAGAAGAAAGCTCACAGAATGGGTTCTAAAATGAGCTCTAGCCCATGTATGGTCAGACTCAGCACAAGTTTTCCTCCACCATCACTCTAGGCATCTGCCCCGCCACTTCATCATCTGCATCTCCTCCGTAAATCAAGGAGCTGCTCTTACTCTGCAGCTGGGCAGAGGGCGCTCAGGAGCTATCTGATCCAAAGCCCTGGTCATCTCCCCATTCCAGAGATCAACCAGGGCACTGGGTGAGTCGCTAACTCTAGCAATGGGAATGTCCCCCAGAGCCCTCAGGAATCCATCTGGATCCATCAGCCTCCAGGGGCGGACCAGACAATGCGGTCCCCCACTCCTAGGGTGGCGAAAAGCCGTGATAAGCCTAAATCCCACCAGGAAGCTATCTGTCCATAACAAAGGAGTGATCTGATGGTCCAATCCTATACTTGCCACCTGTCGTCTTTGCACCTCTTCTGCTGGCGCTGACGGCTGTAAAGCACTGGCTGCTGGAAAGCATAACAGGGCAGTTACAGGGGCGGGGGATGGACAGATCAAGACCGGGAAAGGTGTGGGTTTGGCGGCAGCAGTGGCCACCAAATCCTAAACCATTTATTTATTTATTTATTTATACCGCTTTTCTAGTATCCAAAACGGTGCACAACAGATATAATCATACAAGGATAAAACAATACAATAACCATTAAACCAATTAAATAATTCATAATAAAATGAAAATTAAAAAGTTAAAAGTTAAAAAATTGTTAAAAAAAAAAAGTACAGAGCAGATTAAAAAATAACCCCCCTTCCCAATCCTGCAGTGCGGGTCCGTGTGAACCTGCGCCAGTTATTTAGCTAGCACAGGTCCGAGTAGACTTCCCCATGCTGTGGAACAATTGCTCCCTTACTCAGAGAGACTTCCGCAACTGCCCTTCCACCACAGGATGCAGCAGTAGCCATTTTGGCGCCGCTGCATCAGCGGGGGGGGGGATAGGATTGGGCTGTTAATCTCCTCCACATCCAGATCACCATCAACCTGCCCAGCAGTAAACACCAGATCCAGTATGTATCCCACCTCATGTGTTGGGGGTTGGGGCGGATATCTTCTGAGACAGACCCATAGTTGCCATGGTGGTCATGCCACAGCTGTCCCCGGGGCCTCGACGTCGATGTTAAAGTCCCCCAGCACTAAGAAATGAGGGCATTTCAACACCACACTCGAGATCACCCCAGTCAGCGAGACTGTTGGGCAGCATGGCGGGCAGTACACCAACATTATCTCTATATTCTGTCTCGCCCCTCCAACTTGACTCGAAGGCACTCAAATCCAGTAGACCGATGAACAGGGTACCGCATAAAACAGGGTACCTGATAGACCATCGCAGCCCTACCTCCCTGCCCCCATAGTTGTGGCTGCTGCAATACCTGGAAACCTGGAGGGCAAATCTGGGAGAGACTTACACCTCCCAACTCATCCAACCAGGTTTCCGTGAGACATACTACATCAGCATCCTGGATAAGCAGATTTTATTATTTATTGACCTAGCATTCAAGAGCAGCAACTTCAGACTCAGAGGATCGTTGCCAAGAGTGCCAAAGGTCAGAGGGATGGGGGAAGGACCAGAAAGAGGGACAGTCTGTCTGTGATTGACCCTTGTTCTCCTGAAACAGCCTGCCCAACCCCCACTGCCATATCGTCCATGGCCCATCACACTACTAATGGCGGCTGCCCTGCCCTCCCCTAGACTCCTTTGAGCCTGGTGTCAAACACATACGGAGCCCACCTTTCAACCACACAAAACTTGAATACTCACACACTCTCCAATGCAACTCTCAATTACTACTTCTCACTTCACTATCAACTCCCTTCCTAAAACTCTTCCTGCATTCTCATGCACACCCATACAAAGCCACCCTTACTTCCCCTCACAGAAGCTTGGGGTCACCACACATTCCTTGCCCCCCTCCCTCTCACAAAAGCAAAAGTTAACCACTCCCCTGTCCCTCTCACAAACCCCCACTCTTACCATACCTCCAAACCATCAACTCTCAGTCCCTTAACAACATACAATCCTCTCTACCTCTCCAAGATTGCACTTCTGATGCAAGCAATGTACTTGGAATTTGGGTATAAGCCAAAGTATACACATTGATTTTAACATCAAGGAGAAAGGCAAAATACAAGAAGTGTTTAAAAAAAAAAAACCCAACTCTGAAAATTGGCCAGGATGTCTCAATTATTATTTTTTCTTTATTTTAGGTGAGTTATTTGTTACACACCTGAGATTTCTGAGTCCTCAAATGTTCCAAGAGTTCTCTTGATGGAATATTTATTGTCGTCTCAAGTAAGCTGTATGCTTCAGCACCAGACAAACTCTTAACTGGTGTTAATAATTTATATTTTGTGACTTACTAGATGGGTATTTAGTGAAAGAAATAGTTTCAGTAATGCAGTTCGTTTGATTTATATACATTAGTAACCAACATTTATTATGAGATGGTTTATTACAGAGTGACATTCCAGGATAATTTGAAATAATTATAATTATATAAATGCCAGAGGCTCGTTTTTTGTTCTCCGCTCCATATATTCTTACTTTCTCTTTGTGCTAGAAAAGTTTGGACGCACTTTGAAAGCACTGCAAAATGCTACAGTGAAGTGTTCAATTGTGTTTACACACAATTGTGTGTAAATGTTTGTAAGCTACTAATAGTCTACTAGTCACATTAAGGAAGAAGTATTTTGGCAGGAATCCAAAGAGCTCCTCCTGCAGGCACTGAAAGTGCTTCTGCAAATGCATAAGGACTCCGCCAGTTTCCCCTTTGGTCTCTTGTGCTTCATCAGCTGATGTTCCAGATGACCTCCAAGTGTGGCTTTTGAAGGTGCAAAGAGCAGCACTGGAGACATAATAACATCAGAACAGCCCTGCTGGATCAGACCAAAAGTCCGTCTCGTGGTTTCCCCTTATCCAATCAGATGATCCTGTGACATCATCGCACATACAGCTAGTTTTGCTGGCCTGCTGTTGGAACCAACTGCTGGTTCACCGAAGGCACACTCACTCACCACCAGAATTCCTAGGGTGCAATATGCATCCTATCCTATACATGCTTTCCTGGGAGTAAGCCCCATTGAACACATGGGTTCAGAGTAGACCTGCATAGGGTTGTGCTGTCCGGCAATGTAAATAGCTAGCATTAGGGACTATACTTCTAGATAGGAGCGTTTAGGGAATTAATTTCTTTGCTTGCGGTTTCCACTCCAAGCCAGTACGCAAAACGTCACCTGTATTATAGCAACTTGGGGTTTGGTTTTGTTTTCTTTTAAGGAGCTACCCAGGGCCACCTGCTGGGTGTTACAATAACTGCATCCCATTTTGTTAAGGTTTCCTAGTTTTGAACAAGACATTTTTCCCCAGGTCTGCTTGCAGTAATTCTCTGCACCATCATCATGCTCCAGTTTTTGGTTAATACCCCTTTTTTTGGGGGGGGGGGGTTTACATAAACTGTTTATATCCCTAATACTTGCCTGTCTAATTTGTGTCCACTAGTGATTCAGTGGGTCATCATCATCCCTGACCACTCATGGCTGCACTACTGCAATTTGATTTTAAGCAGAACAATTCCTTTCTATGCTTTCCTGGGAGGGAAAGTCTTTCTCAAATCCCCCCTCCCAAATTGCCCAGTCTGGAATAGTGGCAGTAGATAGCTGCCTGTTTCTCTTCCCCCCCCCCCCTTTCAGCCACTGGCCCAATAAATCACTGAAGTGGAGATCAGGGGTGCACACGATGCTAACCACTAGGAGTGACTTCCCTTGCCTTGATCAGTCTCCAGCTTCCCTTAAAAACTGATGTTCACAGACATACTACCTCTGAACATGGAGGTAGCAGGTAGCCATCATGACTAGTAGACATTGATTGACTTGACCACCATGAAGAATTTGAGAGGAATGAGGAGAGAGCGTGAGCAGATCAACAGGAGCACAAAGAAGGCTCTTAACCTTTTTCAACTACAGGACATCCAAACTAAACAGGAACTGAGACAAATATTGGGGCCATTTTTATGTCTGCAGAAACCCCACAAAGAATCACAAGTACATCACATTAATAAAACAAAAACTTGGAGCACACTAGACCTGCTAATGTCTAGTTTACCCCTGGCTCAGGACAAAGGGGTGGCTGTAGAATAATAGTCTATCTTTTTTTTTTCTACAAGGAGAAGAAGCTCTGCTGTTTGCTTGAATCAAGACCACTTGCTGCAAGAGTGGGGGGGGGCTGATAGACTGAATTACTTCACTGGACTCTTGAACCACCAACTTGCCAGTCACCTGATGCCTAATTGCCTTGCCAGCCCTCTGTCCTGATTCACCCACCCCCAGATGATTGACTACTTGCCTTGCCTTTTCCTGCCAACAGACTTTGTTAACAAAGCACCTTCAATGCACAGCTCAAACTCAACCTTTTACTTCCTTCCAGCCTTGCTTGCTAGTTGTTTTAGGCTACTTCATGACCCTGCCAGACCTGGTACCTATGACTCTTTGTCCCACCCTGCCTTGGAACAGAGCATATCTTGGCTTCCAGATTCTCCATCTGCCGCACCCAGACATCTCAGCCTGCCTCCCTCACCTGGAATGGTCTATCCAGCCAATATCCCTACGCCTCTATATAATACAGGAGATTAAAAAAAAGCTGGGAAAGATACATAGCTCGCAAATGGAGCCAGTGCTGTGCATGCAGAAGGTCCAAAGCTGAATCTCCAGCACCTCTACTTAAATAAAGGGTAGCTGGGCCAGGAAAGATCCCTGCCCCCAACACTTTGGGAAATGCTTTTGATCAGGGTGGACAGATCTGGACACGATGGGTCAATAATCTGACTCATACAAGGCAGTTTTGTATGTTCCATTATAGACTTATGCACTTTTTAGATAATACCCAGGTGCTAAGGGCATACATTTATCCTGTTCCATTCATATACGTACATGTGTGTGTGTGTGTGTGTGTGTGTGTGTGTGTGTGTGTGTGTGTGTGTGTGTGTGTGTGTGATATGTAAGTGTTGTCCATATGTTCTGTAGGTGTGTATAGGGGGTGAGCAAAAACTTCTGTTCTGAACAGCAGGGGTCACTCTTGTCTCAAACCTAGTTGCTGATCATTGTGATTGCATAGTAAGGAATTTATCCTATTTTAATAAAAACAGAAAATTATCTGTTTTTATTAAAATAAAATAAAATATTGCTCCAAGTTGCTGGAATATTTATTATTATATCATCATCATCATCTGATTTACTTCACAGCCCACCTGATGGTGGCTGGTAATTTCTAAATATCAATGATGCCTAATCGCCAAGGACCTAGGATATCTAGAGATATTTGCATAAACTATTTTTATTTTATTTTATTTTTCACATTTTTATACCGCCCTTCCTCCAAGGAGCTCAGAGTGGTGTACACATTTCCTCCCCTCCTTTTGTCCTCACAACAACCCTGTGAGGTAGATGGGGCTGAGAGATAGTGACTGGCCCAAGGTCACCCAGGAAGCTTCATGGCTGAACGAGGATTTGAACCTGAATCTTCCAGGTCCAGGAATAAAGCTGCTTTTTGCAGCTCATATGTGGTTATTTCATTTACACCTAAGGTGTGCAGGTGTTTTTCCAAGTTTTTGGGTATGGCTACCAAAGCATCCACTACTATTGGCATAAGTTTTGCCTTTCTTTGCCAAAGTCATTCTACTTCAATTTGAAGGTCTTTATATTTGATTACTTTTTCATGTTCTTTATCTTCAATTTGTGCATCCCCAGGTGTTGCCACATCTATGATCCAGACCATTGTCTTTTCTATTTTATTTTATTTTTCACATTTTTATACCGCCCTTCCTCCAAGGAGCTCAGAGTGGTGTACATATCTGGTGTATTAAATCTGGTGTATTATGTGCTAGATGTTTATCTGTTTGGATGTGGAAATCCCACATTGCTGCTGCTGCTACAGCTCTTACATCTGTAATAGAGAGATTAACATAACATACAAAGATATTAAAAACAGATTTTAACTTGCAGTTCCAGTAACTTAACAGATGACCTAACTTTGGACATCAGTTGGAAAAAAGGAAGAGGTATACTGACATCTGCACTTCTCTTAAGACTTTGCCTTCTACTAACAATTATTTTTCTCTGTGTTGTGAATGATAGAACATTGTTCATAACTTCTTGGGTTCAATCACATTTCAGTTATTACTCTGGAATCGACACCCCTATCCTACGTAGATCTAGGCTGGCGGAGTGAGTGCTCCGCCGGCCTAAGGAGTCGCAAACGTGCCATAAAGCATGTTTGCGGCTTTTTTTGAGTAAGCGGTGCCGGCACAGGGGCCAGTGCAGAGGTCGGCACCGCTCGACCTGCACCTGGCAACGCAGGCAAGTGCTACGCCAGTTGGTGCAAGGGAGTGGGGAGGGTGGGCAGCGGTGGCGGAGGGGGCCATTGGCCAACATGGGCTGGGAGGGGGGTGGGGATATCGGCGCTGAATTGCTGGGCACACATCCGAGGAGGCTCATTGGGGTCCTCGCCACTTACACCGAGGGAAGGGGATGAAGATGAGCCTGGGCCACACCGGCACGGCCACAATGGGGCTAGGATGCATCTTAGGCAGGATTGCGCCATAATTCTAACTCTTGATAGAGTGCCTATTATATAGGTGTACAAATCACTGTGCCTATCGTGTAAAGGACTCTCTGCCAGGAATTATTTACATACTGGAAGCGCTCAGATGGTTCATGCTGCAGGTCATCACCAAACAGCAGTAGCAATAAAAAGTCAATCAATCAATAAAAATCACAATGAAGTAGTAGATACACTCAAAGCTTGTTGAAGAACTACCATTTTCAGTCAATGGTGGAGCACTGGCAAAGAGGGAGTCAAATGAAACTCTTGGACCAGGGAGTTCCACATTCTGAGTACATCCACAGAAAAGGGTCTCTTGCAGATAACTGTTAACTGTACCTTAGAAGGTGGTAGGACAAACAAAAAAGTGTCAGGACTCTCAGGAGATGGTCTTATGGATGGGCAGATTCACATGGATTGCTGAGATATATTCTATTGAATGAGGACATTCAAGAATGGGTGGGGGTTGAGAATCATGCAGACAGGCCCCACTACAGCAATGATTTCCAGGAACCCTGCATTCCTTGAGGAGAATTTTGCTCAATGAGTCCTTTACCAGGGGTTGCTCAAAATATAGTTGGTCCAACACCACTAGTCTTCTTCCCTGAAATATGCAGGTGCTAGGAAGTTATTAGGCATGAAGGGTCGGTTAACAGTCAGTGCATCTGGGATGACAGCCAGGCCCAAGAACTCCCCAAGAGCTAATATAGGGTACAGCTCCCCATATTAATTGAGAATACATCCTCTCTAAGACAACCCGGAATCCTTGGCAATTAAGAGAGCAAGCATTTCCTTCTCAGACAAATGGAAGTGCAAAGGGTTCCCTGAGGAAATCCACTGATCTAGAGAGCTGCAAATTAACAGACAACATTGCTGCAATTGTTTTGGCAGGATTGCTGTATCAACACAACAGTTGCTTGTACCCCATGGGGATGCTTTCTGTTTCTCCCCGAATCTTCCCATGAAGTCCTGATTTTTGCCCAGTATACCCAGCTTATAAGAAGTCAGCAATTCCTTTTATGTGAACCAAAGTTGAAATACAGTGCAGCAATCTGTCACACATAGCCTTAAAGGGGGGGGGGGGGTGTTGGACTGTAGGAGACAGCTACATAATTCGTACATTCACTGTCGTTCAGCTGCATCCATTGCTTGGCAATGTGCTCTCAAGATAGATACAAAACAGTGGCTATGGAAATACATTTTCCTACATCGTTACCATCTCTAGTCTGTGGTCCTAAGTTATTAACATAATAATGGAGGAAGGCAGTATTATGATACCACCCATGTAGCTACAAGACAAGATTTTTAACCTGCATAAAAGATTACTTCATATCTTAACTGCTTAGAATGACAACTGTTTAAGGAAAGAAGATGTGTAGTTTACCCCAAGGCCAGCCCAAGGCACATTGGCTGCCAGAGGCAAAATATCTGAAACTATTCAGATGTTGTTTCCCCCCTTCTGCACAGTTTTGTAGAAGCCCTCCCTCAGAACCGCACAATAAATACATGAAAATTAAAAACAGTGTCGTTCAGCAATTTTTTTTTAATGAAGAAACACTCTTGTTGTCACCAATTCCCATTCACCCAAATATCACCTTCCATAACAATTTTTGGGAAATGGTGGCAATTTTCCAAAATGGCAGCCAAACTGTGGGGCATAAAATTTGGCAACCTCAAAATTTAAATTCAGCACATTTCTTTCATTAAGAAAAAGCCTTGTTGCCACTAATTCCGCCCAAAGGGGGAATAAATGGGCAATTTTCACATCTCATTCCTAACTCTTGGAGTGGGTCGCAGTAGGTTAAAAAAGTAGTAAAAATTGAAAAATGGATTTTAAAAATATCATAGAGAAAAATAAAATGTATATTATGCCCCAATTCTATTGGGAACTTAGGGCAGCGAATCTTGCAATCCACTGCCATCAGTCCCAGTATGGTACATTTGTGTCACAGAAGGCAAGCTGCTGTTGTGTGCTGTGAGATTGCTGACACAAATGGCTGGAGGCCCCTCACATGCGCAAACACCTTGCCCAGGCCACACCGGAGCAGGTAAGGTGACAGCGGGGGAAGTTCGTGAGCAGTTTGGGGAAGGATTGGGGCAGGGAGCGGGGCAGTCAGGGGGTGGTTCAAGGGTGGGAGGGGGTGGATCTCAGTGGCAGTCATGCATGCAGGACTCTGTCCCTCTTTTCCCAGCCTCTGACACACACACCCGGAGGCTCCTCAGACCCAGTAAGCAGCGAGGCAGCTTATGGGTAGGCTTACCGTCCGTCCTGGAATTTCCAGGACCGTACCGGAATCTGGGCTTGGTTCTCGGAATGGTCCCAGAACATTCCGAGCCGGTTGGCAAGCTCTGCCGCTGCTGCTGCCATTTTAAAAATGTTGAAACTTACCCAGGCGCCAGCATCTTGGATCGTGAAATCTTGCGAGATCCAACATGTCAGCGCCCAAATCTCGTGAGGGCATGAGACTGCCTCATGCCCTCACGATATTTTTGAAAAAAGTTTCAAAGGCAGCACCTGAATGCCCTGCTGACGTCCAGTGGCGTTCCTGAAGTGGGTGCAGCACTGTAAGTGGTGCAAGGCGCTGCACTGCATCTTGCAAACTGGTGTAACATGGCCCCTCCCACTCATCCCCAGAGCCATTCAAGCAGCAAAGACAACACTCACATGAGAAACGGAGACCCTCCAGAAGAACCGGATACTTTCCCTGCCACCTTAAGGGACTGAGACAGCATGGCGGTGGCGGCAATCCCAGGGATCGCTGCCACCATCAGGAAAAACATGAACTTTTCAGATGTACCGGGGGTCCTGCAGCCCTCCGAATGGTGTGGGGAGGCCGGCTGCCCCCTCTGTGGGCCTCCTCAAGCTTTAGATTGCCACTCTGTGGTGACTGCAACTACTTCCGTTTTTCGGACA
Source organism: Plestiodon gilberti rubricaudatus (assembly GCA_026170595.1). Taxonomy (NCBI): domain Eukaryota; kingdom Metazoa; phylum Chordata; class Lepidosauria; order Squamata; family Scincidae; genus Plestiodon; species Plestiodon gilberti. The sequence continues at coordinate 50,085,799 of JANXHW010000002.1, forward strand.
AAAAACGGAAGTGGTCGTAATCCTCGCAGAGCGGCGATCTAAAGCTCGGAAAGACCCGCCGAATGGGCCATGGGCCTCCCCGTCCCCGCACCATCCAGAGGGCTGCAGGACCCCCGGTAAGTCTGAATATTTTGTTTTTCCTGCCGGCAGCAATCCCCGGCACAACTTTGAGAATCAATGTCCTAATCTAGTACATTTCCACATTAGACCCAACACAAGTCTACTTTGGTCACCTTAACAATGCATTTTCCAGGGAACGAAAGCACAAATGGGAAAGATCAAGCATTTCAGAAGCAGCTTTGACTCTCTTCAGCACAATCCTAGTCATGTCTACTCAGAAGTAGAGTCCATTACGTTCAATGAGACTTACCCCAGGGAAGTGTTTACAGGATTACAGCCTTAATCTTCTCAAGCCTTTAAATGATTTTGGATATATTCTTTCTATTGTGTCTTTTCAGTGTCATTGAGAAATCAAATGTTGGCTTTCCGACAGTCGATATTGCCTTACAGATCAATTAGATGTGGCAGGGAGCCAGAGCAAGAGGGCTGCCTCTGTTGTCATCCCAAAAGATTAGATTATTCCATACATTTTTCACTGACCAGGATAAGAGACAGGAAATCTTTTGTGGTTTGTCTGCAGGTTTGCAGATAACAAAAATCCTTTCACGGTGGTAAACAATGGTATATGACGGTACACTTCTACAAGCATACTCACTCAATCACGTGATAAAATAGGACCATTCCAGTAACACACAGTTTTAGGCTTACCATTCGTCCCGATTTCGGCGGGACAGTCCCGGAAATCGGGCTCGATTCCCGGTCCGGTCCTGGGGGACGAATGGGCGCCGCCATCTTTTTCTTTAATTTTAAACTTACCGGGCAGCATCTTGGATCACGAAATCTCGCGTGATCCAAGATGTCCAAGATGTCGGCACCCAAATCTCGTGAGGGCATTATACCCACACGAGATTTGGGCGCCAACAGACATCTTGGATCACGCGAGATTTCGTGATCCAAGATGCTGCCCGGTAAGTTTAAAATGTAAAAAAAAAATGGCAGCGCGGCGCGGCGAGCGGGTGTGCTTCTCCCGGTCTCCCAGCGGCTCCATGCGGTGCCGCTGGGAGACCGGGCCAGCCTGCTTGCTTGCCCGTGCGGCGCGAGCCTCCTCGGCAGGCTCGCGCAACGCAGGCAAGCAGGGTGTGCTTCTCCCGGTGCCGCTGCGAGACCAGCCTGGTCTCACAGCGGCACCGGGAGAAGCACAGCCTGCTTGCCCGTGTTGCGCGAGCCTGCTGGAGGCTGTGCTTCTCCCGGTGCCTGCTTGCCGCGGCCCCAGCAGCAGCAGCGACCAGCGACGACCAGCGACCAGGTAAGCATATTTTTTAATATATTTTTTAATATAAAGATTAATTATTTATTTAAAAATTTCAGCCACGCTTCGCGCCCCCTTTACTTATTTATTTATTTATTTAAAATATCAACCGCACTGCGCGCGGCAAAAGGGAGCACTTCGCGCCCCCTTTCTGCTATAATTAATTCATAGAAAATATGCACTCATACGTACACTTACACATGCAGAGAGAGAGAGAGAGAGAGAGAGAGAGAGCGTAATCCGACTTAACTTTTGTGCCAGTTTAACCAGCGGCACAGCGAGAACAGGAGGCCCCAGAGTGGAAAAGGGATTCAAATCCCCTCCAAAAGAGGAATTCAAGGGGGATTTGAATACCTTTTCCATTGGGGCCTCCCGTTCTCGCTGCACCGCTGGTTAAACTGGCACAAAAGTTAAGTCGGATTACGCTCTCTCTCTCTCTCTCTCTCTCTCTCTCTCTCTCTCTCTCTGCATGTGTAAGTGTACGTATGAGTGCATATATATGTAGAAACAAGTGTCCAGGGTGGAGTGGTTTCCAGAAATTCTTCATCTGCCCCGGTTCTTCTAACTTGGTGCACTGATAGTAAACTCAAGAGGGCAATTTTGAGTGATTATCTGAGATGGTGAGAACTTAAGATACTGGGGGAAAGACCTTCTCAGGTAGTATGTTGGGCCTAAGGAGTTAAGGGTTTAATAGGTGAAAAACATTTTGAATGCAGTCCTTGGAGGAGGGGGATTCGAAGGGAGGTAAAAACCACTGGTCTCCAATTCCCCCCCGCCCATGTTTTCCCCGAACCTCCTCCATTACTAGTGTTGTCCGTGATTATAAATATTGCTTAATGGTTTCTTAGACTTCATAATAGTCTGTTTTGAAAACAATCTGTTTCTGTGCGACGCACACCGATGGTGATAAAAAGGTCTCATTGGAGGAGCAGCAGCAGGAACAGCAACTATTTTTGAGTTTTGTTTGAACTCCCCGATCAAGCTGTTGCATTGATTCCTCCCACACCCTAAATGTTAGCTCAGCAGGCTTTGGATGGATTTCTCTATTACCCTGTGAGTCTGAGATTATTGAGAGCTATTCTGCTGCTAGAACAGTCTCACAGGCAGGCAGACTGAAGTTGATGGCCCTACCATTCGGCAAGCATAACATGGCCTCAGAATCCTGAGCAGACATCCAGCAGTGGAGGAAAGAGCATGAAATTGTTGCTTGCTGAAATTTTTAACGTTCACTTTTTTCTTGTCTTTGTTCTTTTATTGTTTTAATTATGTGAGCTACCCTGGGAGTTTTCAAAGGAAAGATGGCATCTAAGCAAAGGTGTTTGAAAATGGTGTTGTTTTTATTCACAGGTATATATTCTTAAGCATCAATATCAGGTTTAACATCATTACATTGCAGTCTTCAATGCTTAAAGGCAGAGGGGTCTGGCTCAGTTGGGAAAGCTGCCACCTTGCAATCCCGAAGATCGGCGAATGGCAAGTTGAAGCAAAAGTCTAAGACCTGCTTTTCTAGCTGGGACATTAGACATGTAGCTGAGTCTGGTTATGATTACACATGTAGAAGAGTCTGGCTCAGTCAGGAGAGCTGCTACCTTGCAAAGCCCAAAGACCGGTGAACTTGATAAGTTCGAGACACGCTGCCGACAAAAAGCTGTGAAAGCCTCCATGAGGAGAGATAAGAGCTCCCAGCTGCTTCGGTCGAGTGTGGGAGGTGATGGCCAGCGGAAAAAAGCCAGACTGCAAAAGGATACCACTTGGAATGTAGCTGTTCATGAAAGATTGGACATTTATATATTGTAAAAAAAAAAAAAAAACATTAGGGGGGTTAGGAAAGCCTGCCCATGTACACCGCCTTGGATTAAAGTCAGAGGAGAAATCCCATGACCAAGGAAAGGCAGTATATAAATACTGTATATTGTTATTATTATTATTATTATTATTATTATTATTATTAGTAGTAGTAGTAGTAGTAGTATTTTTAATATCTCAATATCTCAATAACAAATATCTCAAAAATACTATACAATGGCTGCGTTTGTTTTTCGGCTTCGAGCGCTCGGAGCGCTTGAGAGCTTTTTTTTTCGCCTTGTAGCTCCGAGCGGTTGTGTCTTTTTTCCGGCTTTCAGGCCTCTCACCATGCTCGCAGTTTCAACTGTGAGCTCAATGCTAGAAAAAAATGGCAGCCTCCTGCACCAATAGGAAGGTTGCTTGGCTGCAAAAGAGCTTGGGAGATGTAGTACGAGGGTCGAGGAAATAACGATGGCAGCCTCATGCACCGATAGAAAGGTGGGAGATATAGTGGGAGGGACGAGGAGCAACAGCAGCCATTCTGATTGGTAATTTCCGTTCATTTTGGAAGCCCCCGGTAGCAGCGATATCAAGCATGCTAGGAGCGTCACTTCCTGCTATTTCCAAGTTGAAAAACAAATGCAGCCAATGGTTTTATTCACTTGCTGTATCATGGTGTTTTATGTTTTTGTTCGGTTATCAACAAAAACACACACACCTCTACATTTAAGTATATTAAAAAAAAAAAACAATTCCTGCAGAAACAAAGTGAAAATAGCAAGACTGACAAGCACTCCCACTCCAAACACATATGACGTTATTTCTGTTGAGAGTAAATATTGCGGTACTCACCACAGCAAAGAAATGCTTCCTACATGTGAGACTAAAATGTTTGTTTTTGTTAATCACTCTTTGGTAAAGCACATGTTTTGCATGCAAAAAACCCCCATGTTCAATACTTGGCAAGTCCAGTTAAAAGGATCACACGAAGATGCCATTAAGGGCAAACCCCACACCCCAGCTTGGTCCTTCTTGGATTGGCTCAAAGTAAGGCGAGCTATTTTCCCATTCAAATCCAGAAATAGCTCATCCTAACCCCCACCCCTCCACCCCAGTCCTCCTGATTCAGGAGCAAGTCCAACATGCTCACCATTTACAATCCACTGACTCTCTAACAGCACAATCCTAAGCATGTCTACTCAGAAGTAAGTCCCATTGAGTTCAATGGACCTTATTCTCAGTCAGCCGCATCGCATACCCGGGCAGCACCTTGTGCGGTGCAGGAACCAGAAGAGAATTGCCGAACCGGAAGTAATTCATGGTGACATCATCACGTCACCATGAATTACTTCTGGTTCAGCAAAACATGGACAGAGGGAGAAGAGAAGTGAAGATGGATGAGTGAAGTGCTCGGCGGCTCCAACTCTGAGCTGAAACCGAGTTGTGTCTTCACGAATATGCAACTCAACTTTGGCTCGGAGGCAGAGCCACCAAAGACGGGAGAGTCAAGGGGTTGTCACCCCTCCCTGCAGCCTGCAGGGAGGTGTGACACGCTTGCTCGGCTTTCACCCTTGCGACATTTCCGCCTCCAAGCCAAGGCTGAATTGCATCTTCGGCTTTGAAAGAAGCGACTCAGCTTCAGCTTGGAGGCAGAGCTGCTGCACAAGGGAAGCTGAGCAAGGGTGTCACCCCTTGCCAAGGGGGGTGTCACCCCTCCCTACAGCCTGCAGGGAGGGGTGAAGCAACTTGGAGAGGCCAAAGAAGACCGTGCGGCGACTGGGCAGCGTAGAGGCCATGGTATCACCTCAAAATGGTATCACCTGATGCAGCCCACCCACCCCCAGAGGCGCCCATGTTCTCAGGTAAGTGTGTATAGGATTGCAGCCTAATTGACCCATCCTGAACAACATAAATCAGAAAAATGAAGTAGGCACTTCTTTCCAATTATAAATGCCACTTACTAAACATATACACACACACACACACACACACACACACACACGCACCAAAAAGAACCAAAGAAGGAGAATTTCCTGAAAAAAATCTTGTTGTGGTTAGCAAAATGACCTGCTATTATGGCACTAGCATCTACTGATATAAGCACTTCTTGCAGACAGCAGTTTCCTTTTGCAAAATGGGTTTCAGGATAATTTTCTATCTGCATGGCAGGCAATAATTTATCCACTAGCTAACTTGACAGTGTTTCATGAGAAGCAGTGCCTCACCCTAATAATGCAGAAAACATTCAGGAAACAGCTTGCCATTGGCATGATTCAAACACATTTTTAATAGTCTCAATTGAATTTCATAGTGCTGGGATTTAATCATTTACTGCTGTATTCACTAATTTACACAATGGCACAGGAAATGATATGCCTATAACAAAGCTCCAGTTTAATTCCTTATATATATTTGTACAAGAATTTGTACCCCGCCTTTCTCCCGAGGGCACTCAAGGCGGCTTACAACACATTAAAATACATATATACACATTAAAAAATTAATTAAAACAATTTAAGTTAAAATAAACAACCCCAGTGGGTCACCTGCATTTACATATGTTAAAAGCCATTTGTTAAAAAGGTCAGCCCACCATGGCAGACATCAAAAGCTGTCCTAAATAAAAACGTCTTAAGGCCCCGCTGAAAGGTCTCTAAAGAGGGAGTCGTTCTTAATTCCAAGGGGAGGGAATTCCACAATTGGGGCACCACAGCCGAGAAGGCCCTATTCCGTGCCACCATCCCCCTCACTTCTGTCAATGGCGGAACGGTTAACAGGGCTCCCCCTGATGACCTCAGAGTACGGGTCTGAGCATGGGTTGAATGGGACATTCTGCATTCCAAATAACTGATGAATGGCAGATGTGAGGGTTTCACACATGACCACATCTGCATGGGATGTCTTTCCCACATGACTGGAGGTAGATTGCAGAGGACCAGGGGACAAGCCCTGCATTGGGCCCCCACATGGCACCTTCTGCCAGCCCCCTGTTGATGCATCATTGGGAGTTTCCAGTGCCACATGTGCTGAGGTTTCAGGAGTTGGCTTATCTGGGTGGGCCCCCTCTAAAGGTAAAGATATCCCCTGACAATTAAGTCCAGTCGTGTCCGACTCTAGGGTGTGGTGCTCATCCCCATTTCAAAGCCGAAGAGCCAGTGTTGTCCGAAGACGCCTCTGTGGTCATGTGGCCGGCATGACTCTCCTTGCCGCAGCGCGTAGCATGCAGCTGGAACACGGAGCGCTGTTTACCTTCCCGCAAGCGGTACCTATTTATCTACTCGCATTGACATGCTTTGGAACTGCTAGGTTGGCAGGAGCTGGCCAAGCAACGAGAGCTCACCCCGTCGCGGGAATCGAACTGCCGACCTTTCGATCGACAGCTTATGGTTCAGTGGTTTAACCCGCTGCGCCACCCGCCCCCTCTACCAGTGCCTAAACAGCACCCTTGCACAATGTACTGGCTTGAGTTCCTTGGAGGCAGTGAGGACCGAATGCACAACAAGTACAGTTAATAATGTTATTTGGTAGCCTGCAGAATCAATGTGTATATGTTGTACACATATAGTAACAAAAGCACCAAACATGCACAGATAGATTGAAACATATGTCTGTCAGATTAGAATAATCTTATTTTAAACTGCACCAATGAACTAGAGAAGAGAATTTATTTGCTTCGGAGGGATTTCTAGATGGATATATGGTTGTGTTGATCCTACCTTCAACTTCGACCCCTACTATCAATTTCAAGAGGATTATATCCTCAGAATAAACTCATTGGTTGTTACAGCTTGAAGGCAGGCCACCGTTACCTAGCAACTAGGAAGGGTTGCAGCATTGTACAATTAACTCTTTTTAGGTCCGTCACACTGAGAGCAGCCTTGAGGGTTTTTTTTAGAATCACTTATAAGCTCAGACTTGGATCTGTGCATTAGGAATAGCTGACCTGATTTTGTCATAGTTTAAATAAGAGGTGGATCCACCACCAGACCTGGCTTTCAGAAGTCTAAAGAAATCCTGGTAGGATGGGTTATTAACAGGGTTTCTTGCACAGCCCACAAAAGCTTTCTTTCTTGAAGTGACGTCTGTCATATTACATTATGTCTGATTCCAAAGCAAGGAGAATGTGAAATCACATTGAAAATTACAGAGGTGAAAGTATTTTCCAGTTAAATGCAATATGACACATAATATTTTCAGCTTTGATAGCAATTGGTGAACCTCAGAATATCTTTCGTTTCATAGCCAAAGGATATTCCATGTGTGAGTGCAAACCAGATACAGCTGAAAGTGGGGTATTTGCACATGGGGGGCCTCAAATGGGGGGCCTCAAAGCATTATTCTAAGGGCACGATCCTATCCACGGGATATGTTGGTGAACCTCTCAGTCTGCCAGCGTATCCTATGGTTTACCATTGCAACTGCCTCTCTATCGGTCTGTAGAGTGTAGCTGCCGGTGCAAAGGCACCCCACATACCAGCTGCTGATCAGGGTGGGGATCAGGCCAGGCCAGGAGTGGATCAGGGGCGGGTTGGGTAAAAACTCAGCAGCAGTGATGTCTGCCAGATCTGATGCTCCCATTCCAGTCCTGACTCACACTGGCCCTAAACGATCTTTCAGATCTCCCACATCTTAAAATTATTTATAAGGCAGGATAGAGAGATATTTATTAATTGCCTTACCTCTGTATTTCATGGTGGTTGTTTTTACTGATGCTGTCCTTTTCCAGTTTTGTTTTGCCATCATCTAGACTGTGTCATTTTTACTTTTCTTTTGGGCTATCTAAACCAATCAATTATATTCTATTGTTCTCCAAAGTCAGAAAGAAATCTCTACTGCCTAGCTATGCCAACCAGGAATTTAAATATCTGGATACCGGAATGGCCTACTATGGGGACCATCCATTCTCCCACACAGCATTCTAGAGAGTTGTGAGGCATTATAAAAGTGCCATGATTTATATATTTGCTCCTTCTAGATAACACTTGCCTCAAATGTCTGATTAATGTGCACTTTCTTTTGACATCTCAGCTGAAAATACTAAGCTTTAAATGAACAGATGGTGCATTAAATTGAATGATAAGAGGGAAGAGCTAAAGGGCTTTGAACAAGAAAAAAGCAAAAGGAATGAGAGCTATGAATTTTATCCATTAAAATGAACATGTGATCCCCCCCCCCTACTTCTCAGAAGGGAAACCGCTCTTTAATTACTATATTTCAGTATTTGCAGCAGCTGTGTTTGAGAGAACCCATTTGTAATGAAACTGTTTAGAACAAGCATGTAATTAAGCCCCCAAATTGTCTTCTTCTGAAGTGCCATAGTCCAACCTCAGAGAAGGGTGTGTATTCAGTCACTGTGTCATCTTGTTACCTGGGTCCACTGGTATTCGATGGCAGAAGAGTCTGGCTCAGTTGGGAGAGCTGCTGCCTTCAAAGCCCGAAGACAGGTGAACTTGATAAGTTCAAGACATGCCGCCGGCAAAAAGCTGTGAAAGCCTCCAGGAGGAGAGATAAGAGCTTCCAGCTGCGTCGGTCGAGTGTGGGAGGCGCCAGCCAGCAGAATTGTCAGACTGTAAAAAGGATACCACCTGGAAAGTATCCGTTCATGAAAGATTGGACATTTATATTCAGTGGAACCTTGGATTGCGAGCATAATTGGTTCCAGAAATGTGCTTGTAATCCAAAGCACTCGTATATCAAAGCAAATTTTCCCATAAGAAATAATGGAAACTCAGATTATTCGTTATTCTGCAAGAGATCTTTGTGTGTGTCTGCATTATCTCCTGGACTCCGCTAATTAAGAAGCTGCCCTGCAGAGTACTCCTTTGCTCTTGCAAACTGTAGCTCACTTCGCAACATCTGATATGCAAAACCTGAGCCTTGTTCTGCAGAATAAAGGTCTGTGCTAGAGGCAGATGGGGGAAGGGGAAAACAGCTTGTTAATGAGGTCTGCAAGACAGAAGTTGCAAAGTCTGAGCTGCTATTCTGCACAAACGGAGCCTCTAGCAGAGGGAGAACAAAGTGTTAATGAGCAGTTAATGAGGGCAGTTTGTTGCCCAGGAGACGCTATTGTTACTCTGCAAACACACAGAGAGATATCTTGGAGAACACAATGTACTCGTATTGCAAGACATTGCTCGTTTATCAAGTCAAAATTTAGAAAACTATTTTGCTCGTCTTGCAAAGCACTCGCAAACCAAGTTACTCGCAATCCAAGGTTCCACTGTATATTGTAAAAAAAACCCAAGGGGGGTTAGGACAGCCTACCCATGTACACCACCTTGGATTAAAGTCAGAGGAGAAATCCAATGACCAAGAAAGGCGGTATATAAATACTTGTGTGTGTGTGTGTGTGTGTGTGTGTGTGTGTGTGTGTGTGTGTGTGTGTGTGTGTTATCACACCTTTCAGTACATCTGAAATGTCATCTTTGGGTTGGATGAGAATAGATAGATAGACCTTCCACCCATCCCCCTGGTCACAGCTACAGCTTCAACGCCATACCTGGATTTTCAACTGGAACCAGTTACCTTCCTCATAGCTCAGCATTCACAGCTCTGTATCATCCTGTCCATAATGATGCTCCTTCTCAAACAATCACCACCAAAGGAAAAGAAGACAACTGAACAGTTGTTTGTAGGACAGTTCTGAGTTCTGTGAAGAGAAGGAAGATTGTCTTCTCCCTTTTGCTTTTCATCATCCATTGTTGGCCCTTGATTGCTGGGGGCTCTGCACTACCCCCCCCCCCCATGGTGCTCACTGCCTGATGATGCACTACCATTGCCACCAATACTGAGAGTACACTGGTCAGCCTGGGCAAGTGGACCTTTTGATGGGCATAGGCCCACATCTTATGCGCAATTGATTTGCGTGAAATCAAGTATACACTCTCAAACACTCCCCACCCCAAGACAGAGAAAAACAGCAGTGTAAATAGTAGAGGTGATTATGCCCACCATTCAACTTTATTTATGCCCTGGAGCAAGCCTGAAATGAGAGAACAAAGTCGCTATTCCCTCAGTCCTCTCAGTTCCCATGTGTCTCTCATACTGTGATTTTACTTTTTAAAGAGACAGTACATATTGGTTGGATTTAAGGGAGTTTCAACTACAATATGTGATTTTGACTTTATGCACCGACCTAGGAAAGTAACCCTCACATAAGATGCAGACTGACTGTACTGTGTTCTTCCTTTGTAAAATCAATTTTTTCCAAAAGAAAGCAGTTAAATAGTTTTGTGCATTCAGAAAGAGAATAGATGTGAACACAATGTTATTTTATTTTTGCCTGGATCTTTTGGAGGTGACCTTGTGTGATTAAATATAATAAAGTACAAGGTGTCTGCATATGAACCTCTGAGCAGATCTCCAATTCCACTAGCACACTATTAGAAGCAAAAACATTGGACTGTGGCACATCCTACATTTAAATCCATCAATAATGTAGCATTTCAAGGCTGTACGTGCAGCGGTTAGTTTCTCAGCAGAGTTTCCAGTTCATTCATCATGGCTCTGCATATATAAAATAGTGAACCTTTACCCCACCCTGATCCTTGCCCCTTTCCAGTCTCTCCACCGGCATATAATAAATAATAATACCTGGCAATATGCTGGTACTACGATAGGACTGTGCTGTTACTCCCTAGTAAGTGCATATACAATTACAGCTTTAGTTGAAATGATTAACCATTTAGGTGAATCAATTATAAACTTTTTAATAGATTAAAAGATGCTTCTGGCTGATCAGAGGAGCAGCTATTTAGGATATTTTAAGGACCATCCTCATCCATATCCTTTACCATATGGTTCAATCATCACCTGAGGCCTTGCTTCAGGTGCCTGTATCCTCTGAGACATTGCAAGCATTCACTTGGAGCAGGGCCTTTTTTGTGGTGGTGGTGCTGGTGGTGGTGGTAGTGACTCTATGGAATTCTCTCCTGGACAACGGCCCAGCAGCCCCCCTTGCACTCGTTACTCTTCCAGGCACAGGCACTATGTGAAACCTTGGCTTTTTCATTCTGCTTCTGCTTCCGGGAGAGGGTGATGCCTGACTAGTGGTTGGTGGTGGTTGGATGTTATTGGAGTTTGCAGTGGTGATTTGATTTCCACTGCCTTTTAATTGTTTGATATGATTACTGAGCTTAATGAGTTATTTTGATTGTGAGCTGCCTTGAGTCACCTGTGGTGAGAAGGGTGGGGTATAAATGCTTTAAAATCAATCAATAATATAATATATAAATATTGTCTTACACAAACCATCAGTGGCAGGTACTATCTCAGAAGAGGCATTTCTGTACACTTTTCAAGATGGTGCTAAGAAATATGTCAGTGGTGGCAAAACCTGTGCAGAGCATGGTACCCCTCCACAAAAGTTGCTGTTTTTCTGCAAGTGTGAACGAGCTGGTCTGGAAGAATCCTGGATGTAGAATAACAGCTGAATGTTGCAGCATTATATTCCTTTTATTTTAAGGTAATAATGGCTATTATGTGGTGTCTTTTTTCAGAACAAGTCTTGTTTCATAAGCAAATTCTTTGCTGAAATTATTGGCCTCTGTTATGCTCTAAAGGCAAATTGTCAAATCAACAGTAAACAAAACTCCTATGTAAATGTATGCACAAATTTATTTATTCAGAAGTTTAAAACTCATATGATAATCAACTACCATTTCTTTAACTGTATAGTAGCCCTAGTCCTGGCGACTTGCCTGCCCTTCCAGACATGGATCTTGTTTCAGTCCTGTTTTCTTCCTTGTTGTTGTTCAGTCGTTAAGTCGTGTCCGACCATTCGTGATCCCATGAACCATATCCCGCCAGGCCTTCCTGTCCTCCACTATCTTCCTGAGTTCGCTCATTTTCATGTTTGTTGCATCGGTGATGCTGTCTAACCATCTCATCCTTTGCCTTCCCCTTCTCCTTTTGCCTTCAATCTTTCCCAGCATCAGTGTCTTCTCCAGAGACTCCTCACTTCGCATTAGGTGGCCAAAATATTTGAGCTTCAGCCTCAGTACCTGTCCTTCCAGGGAACAGTCAGGGTTGATTTCATTTAGGATTGACTGATTTGATCTCCTAGCAGTCCAAGGGACTCTCAGGAGTCTTCTCCAGCACCACAGTTCGAAAGCATCTATTCTTTGGCGCTCAGCCTTCCTTATGGTCCAACTCTCGCAACCATACATTGCTACTGGGAACACCATCGCCCTGACTATGCGAACTTTTGTTGGCATGGTGATATCTCTGCTTTTTATTATGCTGTCTAAGTTTGCCATAGCTTTCCTTCCAAGGAGTAAGCATCTTTTAATTTCATGGCTGCTATCTCCGTCTGCAGTGATCTTGGAACCCAAAAAAGTAAAATCTGTTACTGCTTCCATTTCTGCCCCTTCTATTTGCCAGGAATTGATGGGACCAGATGCCATGATCTTAGTTTTATTAATGTTGAGTTTCAAGCCAACTTTTGCACTCTCCTCTTTCACTCTCATCAAGAGGCTCTTTAGTTCTTCTTCACTTTCTGCCATTAGGATGGTATCGTCTGCATATCTGAGGTTGTTGATATTTCTCCCGGCAATCCTGATTCCGGCTTGCGATTCAGTCAGCCCTGCATTTCTCATAATGTACTCTGCATATAAGTTAAATAGGCAGGGTGACAATATACAGCCTTGCCGTACTCCCTTCCCAATGTTGAACCAGTCGGTTGTTCCATGGCCGGTCCGAACTGTTGCATCTTGACCCACATACAGGTTTCTCAGGAGACAGGTAAGGTGGTCTGGTACCCCCATCTCTTTAAGAATTTGCCACAGTTTGTTGTGATCCACACAATCAAAGGCTTTTGCGTAGTCAATGAAGCAGAAGTAGGTGTTTTTTGGGAACTCTCGTGCTTTCTCCATGATCCAGCGCATGTTGGCAATTTGATCTCTAGTTCCTCTGCCTCTTCGAAACCCAGCTTGTACGTCCGGTAGTTCTCGGCCCACGTACTGCTGAAGCCTAGCTTGTAGGATTTTGAGCATAACCTTGCTAGCATGTGAAATGAGTGCAATTGTACGGTAGTTTGAACACTCTTTGGCACTGCCCTTCTTTGGAATTGGAACGTAAACTGACCTTTTCCAATCCTTTGGCCACTGCTGAGTTTTCCAAATTTGTTGGCATATTGAGTGCAGCACTTTCACAGCAGCATCATTTAGGATTTTAAGTAGCTCAGCTGGGATATTATCATCTCCGCTAGGTTTGTTGTTAGTAATGCTACCTAAGGCCCACTTGACTTCACTCTCTAGGATGTCCAGCTCTGGGTCAGTGACCACACCAGCGTGGTCATCAGGAACATTCAGATCTTTCTTGTATAGTTCTTCTGTGTATTCTTGCCATCTCTTCTTAATCTCTTCTGCTTCTGTTAGGTCCCTGCCTTTTTTATCCTTTATCATGCCCATCTTTGCACAAAACGTTCCCTTGATATCTCCAATTTTCTTGAAGAGATCTCTAGTCCTCCCCATTCTGTTGTTTTCCTCGATTTCCTTGCATTGTTCATTAAGAAGGCCTTCTTATCTCTCCTTGCTGTTCTCTGGAAATCTGCATTCAGTTGTTTATATCTTTCCCTTTCACCCTTGCTTTTTGCATTCCTTCTTTCCACAGCTATTTGTAAAGCCTCATCTGACAGCCACTTTGCTTTCTTGCATTTCTTTTTCTTTGGGATGGTTTTCGTTGCTGCCTCCTGTACAATGTTACGAACTTCCGTCCATTGTTCTTCAGGCACTCTGTCTACCAGGTCTAATGCCCTAAATCTATTCTTCACCTCCACTGTATACTCACAAGGGATATGGTTTAGGTCATATCTGACTGGTCTAGTGGTGTTCCCTACATTCTTCAATTTAAGCCTGAATTTTGCAATAAGAAGCTCATGATCTGAGCCACAGTCAGCTCCAGGTCTTGTTTTTACTGACTGTATAGAGCTTCTCCATCTTTGGCTGCAAAGCACATAATCTATCTGGTTTCGGTATTGACCATCTGGTGATGTCCATGTATAGAGTCGCCGCTTGTGTTGTTGGAAAAGAGTGTTTGCTATGACCAGCGTTTTCTCTTGACAGAACTCCGTTAGCCTTTGCCCTGCTTCATTTTGCGCCCCAAGGCCAAACTTGCCTGTTGTTCCGTTTATTTCTTGATTTCCTACTTTAGCATTCCAGTCTCCTATGATGTAAAGGACATCTTTTTTGGGTGCTAGTTCTAGAAGGTGTTGTAGGTCTTCATAGAACCGGTCAACTTCATCTTCTTCGGCATCAGTGGTTGGGGCATGCACTTGGATTACTGTAATGTTGAATGGTTTGCCTTGGATTCGAACTGAAATCATTCTGTCCTTTTTGAGGTTGCACCCCAGTAGTGCCTTTCCCACTCTTTTATTGACTATGAGGGCTACTCCATTTCTTCTAAGGGATTCATGCCCACAGTAGTAGATATGATGGTCACCTGACTTAAATTCGCCCATGCCCGTCCATTTTAGTTCGCTGATTCCCAAGATGTCAATGTTCAATCTTATCATCTCATTTTTGACCACATCCAGCTTTCCTTGATTCATAGACCTCACATTCCATGTTCCTAAGCAGTATTGCTCCTTGCAGCATTGGATTTTCCTTTCGACCTCAGACACATCCACAGCTGAACGTCCTATTGGCTTTGGCCCAACCGCTTCATCCTTTCTGGGTCTACTTGGAATAGTCCTCCGCTCTTCCTCAGTAGCATATTGGACACCTTCCGACCTGAGGGTCTCATCTTCCGGCGTCATATCTTTTAGCCTTTTGGTACTGTTCATGGGATTTTCTTGGCAAGGTTACTGGAGTGGGTTGCCATTTCCTTCTCCAGTGGATCACTTTTAGTCAGAACTCTCTGCTACGACCTGTCTGTCTTGGGTGTCCCTGCACGGCATAACTCATAGCCTCATTGAGTTACGCAAGCCCCTTCGCCACGACAAGGCAATGATCCATGAAGGGGGTTTTCTTCCTACTGGAATCTGAATCCACCTGCTTCTAAGACTGAAGGCACTCTCCACTGTTTAACGCTCTTTTGCTTTTTGTAATGTGTTACTACACATTTCATTACAACTACGGTACAGTACAGTACAGTACTAGGAAACTTGAAATGTTATATTGCTTTTTCACCTCTAGGTGGTGCTGTGACCTGAACTACTGCAGTTATGTAAATATGGCCTTTCTAGACTATTCTATGTAATGAAGCTGTTCTCTGTTCAACATCCACCTTGCGGCCCTGAATGATCTGATAGTGACCTAATTACAAATACAACCAAGCAAATTAAAAAGAATCTTGTTTTCAGAAATTAGCATAAATACACACAGCCTCACTGTTTTCAGTATGAGTCTTTCTCCTCTTCAGTCTGTAGTAACAGTCTGAAGTTGTGATTAAGTAATACACCTAGAAGTGGGGTGGAGTGGAGACATCTTCAAAATTATATTGCAGTCTGCAGACTCTGCCTGCTGGACTTAGTATAGTACTACTGTTTTATCTACAGCTGTCCTTGGTACTAGCAACACCCCCCCCCCCTTCGCTGGCCAAATCCCTTCCTACTTTTTCAGGCAAGGTCTTGAAAGATAAGTAAGGTGTGATAGATTGCTCCTGACAGTCTTTCCCAGCAGCACAGCTGATAGCCCTTCCAGCTCTGTGCTTACTGCTTTCCTGATGTCATCATCTTCAGAAAGGGAGACACTAATAGAATGAAATGTCCATGCAATTGGATCTGTGGTGCATTTCTCAAAGGGACATTTTCTCTCTGGATTTCATTTGCCTTATTTTAATCCGTCAACCTCAGTGGCATCCTTTTCGTCCAGGAAATAGTCTCCCTCTTTCATTGGTGAACTTGGAACCCTCCATTTGAAAGCTGTTTGCAAAGACTTTTGGAAAGATGCCACATTCATCCATTGGACAATTTAACTGAGTCAGTATGTTTGCAAATAAAATGCATCCTGTTCGTGTCATGTCCTTACAGCTGCATTAGAAGAAGAAGAATTCTTTTTAGGCTGATACGAGGCAGATATTTGGATACAAGGATTGCTTTATACACCTTTTCACCATGTATGTATGCTGATGCTCTTTTTCTTTTACTCTCTCATTACTGCTTGCACGATATCAACTGTCAGAGGCACAGTATCGTGTCCCAAATGTTGCACCCCAAACTTTACTCCTGGGGGAGCAAACTACTATTCCCTTTAATTAACTCCCATGTCCACCTTAGGCAAAGTTAGCTCCTTTCCCCTTTCAATTGCAATTGTGTGTCAAAGAAAACACTAAACTCCAAGGCAACTATTTACAAGATTTATTACTTTCCCAGCAATAAATGTCCATTAGCCCTTCCCGGGCAGATAAGATTCTACTTAGCTAACGAGGGTCCGTTTCCATAGAGAAGTCCAGCTCGTTGCTTCACGGCAGTAGAATCTCCTTGTTGCCTTTATCCCATCCAGCAAAGAGTCTTGTAGCACAAAGTCCAATCAATCCTGGTCTCTCCAACTTTCCAGTCAGGCAGAGTGACTCCCAATACCAGTCAATCCAGGTGGGTAGTCCATCCAGGTGAGCAGTCAGTCCGGCAGAGTATCCCCGTCTGGAGCAGAGTCGTCGTCGTCGCTCGGCAGTCTGGCAGCATGTCCCCGTGGCGAGCTGGCGAGGCTCCTTCCTGCTCCTACTGCTGCTGCTTTTATACTGTTAGTCCCTATCAACTCTTTACTGGCTACAGCTGTGGGCTTCCAATCACTGCCCTCATTATTGCCCACAGCTGTGAGAGTTCCAATCAATGCTAATTGAGTGCAGCTGCGAGCCACACCCACTGCATTCAAAGTCCCAGCTTTATCCCAATTAACAGCAACACCTGTGGGCCACGCCCAATTGCTTGCAGGTGTGCTTCCACCCACGCAGTCCTGGGTGGTAACCCTTTGTGTCCCAGTCCTGTCAAACAGGCAATCCTTTAACCCCTTCCTTCCCGGACCTGTCAAAACAGGGGACCACTGCTAACACCACTAACTCCTCGCCAATCTTCCGCGATTTCCACTACACACAGCTGAGTTAAAAACAACAAAGGATCTTGTAGCACCTTAGTGCTTATAGCACACTAACCAGTTTATTTCAGCACACGTTTACCTGGACTGTCCGTGAAAGCTTGTGTGCTGAAATACATTCACTAGTCTCCAAGGTGCTCTTTATTGTTCTTGCTTCCATGATATATTTCTGGCTGCCCCTGGAAATCCCCTTCCCTGTCAAAGGATGGTTAAAACTGTGTGAAGTAGGTAGGAACTCCCACATTCCTGCATTTTGTCAAAGGTGTGTGTGGCTTCGCTGGCTACCTGCTGGAGAGCTGTTTGCTACTACGAGATAGACTTTGCATCATTCCAGTCCTCCGACATAGAAGTGTCTCATCCCCTGACGTTTCTAGTGCTCAGAGACGCTGGAGGCAAACAACATATTACAGAATGTTTGCAATTGGTGCTTCCTTGCTTGCTTTTCTCCTCATAAACTACAGCCAGATCAAATGCCTGTGGACTGGGATTCTGTAGTGGGAGACCTTTTAAGACTAGTCACTGCTGTGGTCCTAATCCAGATTCCTCCCCTCCCCCACCACTGCTCATAGGGGAGTGGGATCTGGATTGAGACTGCAGCAGCTTAACTGCACAACCTACATGTTTATTCAGTAGTAAAGGTAACGGTGACCACTGACAATTAAGTCCAGTCGTGTCCGACTCTAGGGTGTGGTGCTCATCCCCATTTCAAAGCCAAAGAGCCAGTGTTGTCCGAAGACGCCACCGTGGTCATGTGGCTGGCATGACTCTCCTTGCCGCACCGCGTAGCATGCGGCTGGAACACGGAGCGCTGTTTATCTTCCCGCAAGCGGTACCTATTTATCTACTCACATTAATATGCTCAGTAGTAGCCCCATTGAATTCAATGGAATTTACTCCCAGGTGAGTGTGTATAAGACTGCAGCCAAATGGCCCGATCCTATTTGTGTGGTACGCTGGTGGTTCACCAGCATACCAGGTGGTCTGCCATCACAGCAGCCTCTCTGCTGGTCTGTGGAGCGCTGCCATAGATGCAATGCCCAGGAGGCCGCATGCTGGCAGTGGTGCCCTGAGGTCTGGCCACCAGTGGGTGTCTGCTGGAGGTGGCAGCAGATTGAGCCAGGAATCAGGGTGGGATGGGTGCAGATCAGGGTGGGATGGGCTGTCAGACAGGCTGTAAGTGAGATTTGACTGCTAGATGTTGTTCCCTAAACCTGTGTGCCTACTACCAGATACCATGAATCAATGTAAAGGAACAGGCAACCCATACTGAATGGGTTGCTTCATGCTGGCATGTTCATCATTGCTGATTCTAACATTAGATAATGGTGGCTTCACAGGTGGGAGCTGGTGGGGCACATGTTGGAAGGCATGTCCCTGGCAAGGGCCCATAATCATGCCTGGCCAATCCCTGAATTGGTGAGGGGCCACTGCTCCCCACCACCACACAATAAACCTGGGCCCCTGATTGGTTTACTAGGAATCAATGTGGAGCAGTGGTAACAGCACATTGTCCTTTTCTTGCTCCAGTGCCATTTCACATATTTCAGATGTCCCACCAGTTCCAGGGCCAAGGCATCAAGGGATTGTAAAATGGCACTAGGGAAGACAGTTTGCTGCCACCACTGCTCCCCAGTAAGCTACTCAGGGCTCAATGAGGAGGCTTACCAGGAGGCAGTGGGGAGCAGACATGAGTCCTCTTTCGTATTACCAATAGTGACATTAATGTGCCCAGCCATAACACCAATGGCGCCCAGCCAGGAAAGCTAACCAGGAACTGGGAAGCAGTCGGGTGAGAGTTATCCTCCTCCACCACTCTAACTGTGCATGATGGCATCTGTCTGGTGCCCAGTTCTGTGGTACCACCATAGCTGGCAGGCACATGCATGTTCTAAAACAGGGATGGCCAACCTTTCAACATGACTGCTCCTGGCCCTTTAATGGATGTATATAGGTAAGGGCATTTCAGCAGGTGCAGCTGCTTTAGCAGCACCATCAGCACTTGCAGCTGCCAAGATTCTGTCTTTGACACAACTCTTAAGAGTGCAGAGGCCCTAATGGTGGAAGGTTGGCCACCCCTGTTCTAAAACATGGGGGAGCACACCAGGGCCCCTCAAAAGCTGGAACTGCCACTACATAACCTAATCATTATTGTGTAGCTCAGATCCCCCAAACCAACAAGCATTCACCAACCCTCCACTCTTCTGCATGGTCACAGGCCAGGTTCCACGTAGCAGAGAAAGGGTTAGCAGCAGCCACAGCTTATAATATTACTTACAGCCACACTTTGCTGTGGGAAAGCTAGATATGCCACACCTCTCTCTGCCTCAGGGCTATTGAAGACACAGGCGTTTGATCAAAGATGAAATCTGAAAATCAAGAGTTGCTGCTACTAAGGGCTGTCCCTTTTATCAATGACAGCTCTGTGGAATGGACAGCATACTACTTCTCTAATAATACCCTTCTCCAATGTGTAAACGCTGCTTCCAAGATAATCTCCACAGGAGTCCACTGACGGAATGAAAGGGTGCCAGCACACAGGCAGAGTCGGGACAGCGGTATATCTCTATTTCTGGAGATGTCTTGAATATGGATGAATGGAGTGGATTTAAGATGTCTTTTTGAAGGTCATAACAATTGTGAACTTGTCTTCACTTACATTTGCTGTCAGAAGCAAATTGTCTGGCCGCTCACATAGCACAGCTCTTCTTGAACTGTCCCATTTTAGAGTACAGGAGGCAAGGCAGGGCTGGCTTGAATGTAACCTCATATTAAAATAGTAATTGCCGCACATGCACCACTAGTATGTCGGGAAGGAAACTGGGCTAAAACCCTTCACCTGAAAACATTAGTAAGTCCAAGAAATATTTCAATACTAGGAAGCATTCAGACATGCCAGCCCTCACCTGCAATCTGAGAAGGTAAAGCTCAGCACAAGCTGCAATTCATGGATGTACGCATGGATTGTTCCTGCACCAATTCACATGCTGGCTGAAAACAGGTTGAAAATAGGTTGTGTGAATAGGGAGCAGAATTGCAGCCTCTGGCATTGTCCTCCATACATCTGCCAACCCTGCCCTGCCCTTTACATGTTCAGTGGTAGGTGAGAATGGGGCTCTACATGCCCACAGCTGTATGTACATAAGTTTTTCCACATGATTGGGAACCTTGTATGTTCCTGACTGTGCATACAAATCCTGTGCACATGCAGCTATGTGCATCAGGAGCCCCATTTTCACCTGCTGTTGAATGTGCAGAGGTAGGGAGTGAGGCCAGTGTTCATGGTTCCACTTCACCTCCCTACATAACTGAAGGCTAGAAGGTGTCTCTAGACTTTGTGGTTTTTGCTGTGACAAATTATTACTCTGGAACAGAAATCAGTGAGACAAAAGTGCTTCACTTGAGCTGGATTCTACCCATTGTTTCACAAGGCAGAGACCAACTGTGGACAAAGCCGAATATTATCTACTATGGTTATACTTAAAGAGTGAGTTATGAACAGTGCTTTGCAGACTGATAGCAACAAGAAATTTAAAAAAAAATACAGCAGAGGCCAGTATGCAAAATATATTCTCAGTAAAGTTGCCCCACACTAAACCTACAAACCACACTCACTTATGGGATGGAGTGGAATGTTGCATTCAGCTGTGGTGCCTAGCCCTGTACTATTTATAGACCGAAGCTAACCCCTGAGACACACAGAAAGTATGTGTTGTAGTCTGTCTGTGTTTGTTTATCTTGAGAACTTGCAGATTCAATCTGTACCAATTGCATAAAATGCTTGCATTTCCTTTAAAAAGTAGGATTTTCATCCCAATCCACCATAAGTTCCCACACAGTGGTGCAGTGAGGCCAGCGCGGGCTGTGCTGCATCCTGCATGGGAATTTTGCGGGCTGGAGGTCTCCTCGAGGTAATCAAGCAAATTGCAAACCTTTTTGTTTGTATGTTTGTTTCCTCTGGGATGTAGCAGGGTATAAGTGGAATAAATAAGAACACCCACTAGATTTATTGAAACTTTCTGAACCATCATTGCCATGGTAATTATTTATGTAGCATCATCCAGATGTGCACGGTGCTTTCCATAGAGCGAGAAGACAGAAGGATCCCTGTCCTGAAGGGCTGACAATGTAAACACTGACCCATGACCATCCAATTGTCAGAACCTAGCAGCACACACACACACACAAAATTGGAGACAATTTTATTCCTTTTTTGCACCTTAAAGCACACCTAGCAGCAAGAAAGCTGCAATCTGCTTCTGATTGCAGGGAAAGGGGAGCAGAATGTAGCAGCAGCACACAGCAGGCAAGAGAGAAAGTACTGTACTCCAAAGGCGACCTTAAAACAGATAAACTAGAAGCTTTGCGTTCCAAAAAGGCTGAAAGTCCGTTGGCATTCTACAAAGGGTTTCTTTGCTCCATTGATAGACTCCTGGGCACTTAAATATTTCAAAGCTGCTTTCTTCTTCTATAGAAGCACAACTTATTTTGTGGCGCAAACAAGATGGGGAAAAAATAGAAACCACCTTTGTTCTTTTCCATTTTGCTGCTTCCTTATGGGCCTGGGCAGCAACTCCGTGGTAAATATACTAGATTTATTGAAACTTTCAGAATGATTTTTCATGGTTATTATTAATGTAGCACTATCCTGATGTGCCGGGTGCTTCCCACAGAGTGAGAAGACAGGTCCCTGTCCCAAACAGTCACTCACCACAATGACATTTTGCTTCTCCAAAATGATTGTTCTGCCCAACTATAAAGCACAAATACAGGAAGGTCCAGAGGAATCATGACTCTTGGTGTCCTCTGGACACACAGGGCTGGCCTTAGGAGCCACGGGGCCCAATGCATGGTCAGCCATTGCACCCCCCCTCACCTGAGTGAGCCATGGTGGGCCTAATGGCTCCTGGCTTGAGGCGCACCCTCCCAGAAGTAGGCAGTGGTGACACAATGATGTTGTTGTGTCACTGCCAACTGCTTCCTGGAGGCCTGATTTTCGGGCCAAACATAAGCAGGAGCAGGCAGGCCCAATGAAAGCTCTGCTCACTGCGCTGGCCCCTGCATGAAGGCAAACCTCCAGCTGTGGGCAGCCCACCCTCCGCTGGCAGTGCGGAGCCCTCTAGGCCACGGGGCTTGAAGAATTCACCGAATCAGTGGAATCACCCTCAGGCCAGCCCTGCAGACACATATTTCTTTTGTCTCTCTGTCATTCTGGTTGAACAGGTCTTGCATGTTTTTGAAAGACTACAAACAGCCCAATCCTAGCAGGATTGAGCTGTACTATGGAGGGTTTTGCGACAGTGGAAGCCACTTGCACTGTCAAAAAATGGTTGCTAATGGAGCGCGGATTGCTGTCAGCAGTGAGCAGTCCATCATCAGACCTGTCTGCAGCCACCAGAGCAGGTAAGGCTGCAGAGGGGGCGGGGGTGAAACGAGGTGGGGAGGAATGGGGACAGGGAGGCTGCTTCAGACCTGTGCCAGCTCTAAAGAGCTGGCGGAAGTCCAAGGAGACCCATTGTGGGATGGGAGACTTACAGAGGGGTAAACCCCTTTCTCCTATGAAGTCTCCCAATCTGCCCCCCCCCACTGGATACACACTCCTTTTTGGTGTGGCTGCACCAGCGTGGGGGGGGGGAGGAGGATAAAATGGGGCAAAAATGTATAAATCCTATTTCCCAGAGGCCAAAATTAGGTGACGACAATACTGGTTTTCTTATACCACCATCAGCATTCAAAAATAAACTATTCCTATACCCAGCAGCCTAACAGTGCATTGATCTTTTGAAGGAAACTGACTGTGCTGACATGATTCTTTCTAAAAGAGTTCCCAAGGAATTCTGACGCAGTCAGCGTTAATAACTGTGTCAACTACTTTAAACAGATTCTGTGGAGTTAAAAAGGAAGCATATTATTCAGGATGGCAGTGTTGCCAACTCTTCTACCTTTTTTTTTTCAGATGATTTAATAACATGCCCCCCAGTATCTTATGGGTAGCTTTTTTAAAAAAAACCTAAATGTACAAAACAAACAGGAACACCATTCACAGGAACGTTTTCCTCCACCAGCCCTATTGAAATTAGTGAGAGTTGTGTCAAAGCAACCTTAACAAAAATTGTTAATGCAAAGGTTAGTGCATGCCTGGTAAGGACAGAGCAAAAGGAAGCAATACCATTTTGTAATAATAATAATAATAATAATAATAATAATAATAATTAATAATATACAGTATTTATATACCGCCTTTCTTGGTCATTGGATTTCTCCTCCGACTTTAATCCAAGGCGGTGTACATGGGCAGGCTGTCCTTACCCCCCTTGGTTTTTTTTACAATATATATAAATGTCCAATCTTTCATGAACGGCTACTTTCCAGGTGGTATCCTTTTGCAGCCTGGCTTTTTCTGCTGGCTGGCGCCTCCCACTCGACCAACGCAGCTGGGGGCTCTTATCTCTCCTCCCGGAGGCTTTCACAGCTTTTTGCCGGCGGTGTGTCTCGAACTTATCAAGTTCACCGGTCTTCGGGCTTTGAAGGCAGCAGCTCTCCCAATTGAGCAATAATAATAATAATAATAATAATAATAATAATAATAATAATAATAATAATAATAATAATAACAACTGTATTTATATACTGCCTTTCTTGGTCATTGGATTTCTCCTCTGACTTTAATCTAAGGCGGTTTACATGAGCAGGCTTTCCCAACCCCCCTAATGGGAGGCTTTACAATCTTATATATAAATGTTCAATCTTTCATGAACAACTGCGTTCCAGATGGTATCCTTTGCAGTCTGGCCTCTCCCTGGCCATCGCCTCCCACGCTTGGCCGACGCAGCTGGCAGCTCTTTATCTCTCCTCACAGAGGCTTTTTTCACAGCTTTTTGTCAGTGGTGTGTCTCGAACTGGCCCAACTGGCCGTTCACCGATCTTCAGATTTACGAGGCGGCAACTATACCAACTGAGCTAAGAAGGTTTTACAAAGTTGATTTTCTCACCCTGTCTCACCCTCCTTGATCTTTTTCGTGGCAGTTTATGTCCATCTGCTCCCTTCCACATAACCTTGACTGCTGGGCTGGCTAAACATCAGAGCATACGACTGACCTTACGGAAACCTTCATTTATCCCTGGAGCCTAAGTTCCTGTTCTGCAAATAGGTGATTTGCTTTGGTTTGTTTTTTTGTGACAAAAAAATTTAAAGATTTGAGCTGAACCTTGGTAAATGCTCCAACTCAAAAGCATTATGAAAACCACACAGGCTATTTTTGATCATGCCTGACTTTGTACTACAACCTCTGTTTTTTGCGTTGTAATTGCATCATTCCAATAAAAAGGGCTTTCACCACTTTTTGCAAAGCGTAAGGATACATGAATGATTTATATCTTATCTCTCAAAAACAGCCTATTTGTTAGTCAATATCAGCAGGGAAAGTTGTTCCAAAGCACAGACTATAGGAATTTGATTTTAGTTCTTTTAGGAGCATCCATTCTATGTGCTTTTTCTGAACATTTAAACAATACTACTACTTAACATTTGTATGACACTTTTTGAGCTTGCAAAGCAATTTGCATATACAACAGCTCAGTAAGGTAAGTATTATTATCCACATGTTGCAGATGAGAGAGTGTGGCTTACATGATACCTAGCAATTTCATGGCAGAGGCAAGATTTCAGTCAGGGTAGTCCTGATTTGCAGCTCAGTCTCTTAAACACAACACTACACCAGTTTACCAAATCAGCTCCAAGGCCCCATGCAGGAGACCAACTCCAATGCCCAACTATGATCATGGAAACTCCTATGCCCAACTATGATAATCATTCTCATGGAATTGGAAAGGCAAGTACAGGTGTCCCCCTTATCTGCAGATCCAGTATCCACAGTTTCAGTTATCCGCGGTTCAAAAATTCCCTCCATCATGCAAATGACTTATCTGCTTGTAATTGCAGCCTTCCTGTGGCTGTTCCTGGGCCTTTGCTAACTGCAAAATGGAAGCAGGAAGCACTAACAGGAAGTGAGGCAGAGGGCTAAAAAGAACATGACGCTTATCAAAGAGTTCAAAGAACTTAGCATCACGTTTTTTTCAGCTCTCTGCCTCGCTTCCTGTCCTGTGAGTGCTTCCTGCTTTCATTTTGCAGGTAGCAAAGAGCCAGTGAGACCCTGGAACAGCCACAGGAAGGCTGCAATCGCAAGCAGATAAGTCATGTGCGCAATGGAGTTTTCTAAACCTTTTTGTAGGGTTTCCTTTTATCCATGGTTTCTGTATCTGAAGGGGCAGGGAATATACCCTCTGCGGATACAGGGGAACACCCATACTTGTATTTTCTCCCCAGAAAACCACCCAAATGGACTGCACAGCTAACCCTGTTTTCATACTGGTCTCTGTCAGCTACTGTATGTGGAGTGGCAGCAGACTGGCATACGTTGAGATACCCTACACATTTGGGCTGCAGGGTTCAGGCACACTAGCACCTTCAGAGGAGGTGTCATTTTCTGTCATCCCTATCAGAAAAATATTAAGGGCAGGTTACTTCAAGGCTATTATGTTGACCTTTGATAATTGTACCAGCGAAGAAGCGTGACTCGGTACTGAGAAAAGTAACATGGTGAACATTCAGCAGTGAGATTTTTGATCCAGTTTCCCAATGCATTCCAGAACTTTCCCAATTTAGTGCCCCAGCTTGTGTAAATCAGTTGAGTAACCTATTTTAGTCATAAAACAAGAACTTTATCCAAATGCCCTTTAACGCACAGTAAACATCTGTTTACTTCAGCAGTCATCTGTTTATCCTTTAGTTAAGAACCCATCTATTTAATTAATATAAAAACTGTAAATTAAAAAGTAATTAGGCCTTGAAACAAAGAGACAAAGCTAATAGGGCAGGAACTGCAGAGGCTACCCATAGGAAACACATTAGTTTGTTGCAGTAAAAAGATCAAAAAGCCATTGCATTAAAGACAGACTGCCCAATCCTATCCCTCACCATTGGTGCTGATGCAACTGCGCTGGCAGACTCTTGTTCTGCATACAATGGGGAGGAGGGCTGATTGGACAGCCAACAGGAAGTAAGTAAAGATGCCCCCCAGTAGGTGGCCCGATCGCCTATAGACCTTCTCGAACATACACCAGCCATTTTGCTGACATATGTCCGAGGACATAAAAGGGGCAGGGCGGCTTGAGAAAGAGGGAATAAGGTCTGGTGCACGCCGGCGATCTGAACTCTATGCCTCTGTTGATGCAGTCCAGCAATTGCAATAGTTTGTTTGTTTGTTTGTTTGGCGGCCACATCACACTGCTCACTCAAGTTCAGTTTCTGATCCAGTAAGACATCTGGATCCTCTTCACACATGCTGCTGTCAAGCCAGGTCTCCCCTATCTTCTCCTTGCACCTCTGATGTGTTGTACCCACATGCAGAACTTTGTTTGTCTCTGCTGAACTTCATCTTCTTGGTATATACCCAACAACTGAGCCTATCAAAATCTTTTAAACCCTGTTTTTGTCTTCCAGGGTTTTAGTCGTCTCTCCCAGCTTGATGTGATCTGCAAATTTAATAAGCATCCCTTCTGCCCCCTTGTCCAGGTCATTTATACAATGCTGAGCAGCACAGGGCCCAGATAGAACCACTCAATACCTCGCTCCAGGCTGATGTGGAGCCATTTATTAGCACTTACTAGGAATGGTTGTTCAACCAGCTTTGAACCACCTAACAGTAGTACCATCTAGTTTACATTTTACCATTTTATTCACAAGGCTATCATGGGAGACTCTGTCAAATGCTTTGCTGAAACCTAGGTATACTATGTGCATGGTGGTCCCACGGTCTACCAGACTAGTCACTTGATCAAAGAAGGAGATTATTCCAGTGGTTCCTGAACATTTTAGCACTGGGACCCACTTTTTAAAACGACACTCTATCGGGACCCACCTAGCTTGACGAGCTTTTAAAAAAAGGGAGATCTAGAAAGAAACAATATTTTATTTTAGAATTAAAAATATTTACCAGGTTATCTGGTCGTTTATTTGGTTCACAGATTAAGAACTGCCCTAACGTTTCGCTAGGATGTGTCCCTAGCATCTTCAGGGTAAAAACAAACAAGCAGCAACGTGCGCGGCAGCAGTAGTCCTTCCTTTTCCTACTGATCTTTGATCTTAATCAATACCAGTGGCGTCGCTCCGGTAGGGACCCTACCGGTCCTATCGCTCCGGTAGGGACGCTCCGGTAGGGACCCTACAGGCAAGAGACCCTGCCTGCTGCTTTCTCCGCAGGGGAATGGCTCCAACAGTGAGGGGGCAGGGCCGCCTCCTGCTCGCTCGGTAAAGGGACTACGACGGAGCGAAACTTACAGCCCCGCCCCTACCGGAGCGACACCACTGATCAATACTTACCCAGATTACACCGTGAAGCAATAGAAATACTTAAACATAGGAATTCAGTGAACAAGAAAGAAGAAGCCATAAAAATAAATTATAGTTGGTTACCAATAATAAAAAGAACCAAGACAATGATGTATGTGACAACAGAAAGAAAGGAAGGGGAAGATTGGGTTAAAGAGCAAAGAAGAAAAAACACAG
Organism: Plestiodon gilberti rubricaudatus; assembly: GCA_026170595.1. Lineage (NCBI taxonomy): Eukaryota > Metazoa > Chordata > Lepidosauria > Squamata > Scincidae > Plestiodon > Plestiodon gilberti. The sequence goes on from JANXHW010000002.1 coordinate 50,113,547, forward strand.
GTGATTGAGTTCTATCAGCAAACTGTGAAGTTTAACACCTTGTTAAGACACTTCAAGCTTGTGCAGCTATTTAAGATCAAAGATCAGTAGGAAAAGGAAGAACTACGCTGCTGGTTTGTTTTTACCCTGAAGATGCAAGGGATACATCCTAGTGAAATGTTGGGACAGTTTTTAATCTGCAGGAGTTGTGGCCTGGAGGTTTGAGCCGGGGCCCTGCCTGAAGAAGCTAAGCAGGGTCAACCTCGGTTCCTGCTTGGATGGGAGACCGAAGCTGCTGACGAACCTCGCAAAGACACTGAGAAGGCATCATGAGAGGGTGGAATGCGGAGGAGTCAGCTAGATAGAGAACATCTAAGATAACCGTCCGAGGGTGAACTGCGGTGAACTGTGAAGCTTGGAAGTGCAAAGCACAAGCCAGAAGGAGGGCTGCACTCGGAAGGGAAAACATCTCGAGCATGAAAAGTCCTATATAGGAATAGAACAATAAAGACCCTGAACAGGTCTAAAGATAGCCCGCCTATGTAAGCTGCCTTGAATAAATTTGTTGAGAAATCTGATGATGAGAAAGGCGGGATATCAATTCAGAAAATAAAAAATAATAAATAAACGACCAGATAACATGGTAAATATTTTTAATTCTAAGATATGCACCAGTCGCAAAAACCTAAGAAACTACCAGTGATGTAGACTTGAGTCCAATGACTCGGACTTGAGTCGGACTCAAGTCGCATCAATGATTCGGACTTAAGAACATAAGAAGAGCCCTGCTGGATCAGGCCAAAAGCCCATCTAGTCCAGCTTCCTGTGTCACACAGTGGCCCCACCAGATGCCTCAGGGAACACACAAGACAACAAGATACCTGTATCCAGTCGCCACTCCCTTGCACCTGGCACAGAGAAAACCCACTTCTAAAACCAGGAGGTTGCTTATGGCTTGTAACCTGTGATGGTCTTTTCCTCCATGAATCTGTCCAAACCCCTTTTAAAGGCATCTAGGCCAGATGCCATCACCACATCCTGTGGCAAGGAGTTCCACAGATGAATTACACGCTGGGTAAAGAAATATTTTCTTTTGTCTGTTCTAACTCTCCCTCCACTCAATTTTAGTGCATGTCCCCTGGTTCTGGTGTTGTGCGAGAGGGAGAAGAATTTCCCTCTATCCATTCTCTCCATCCCATGCATAATTTTATAAGTCTCAATCATGTCCCCCCTCAGGCGCCTTTTTTCTAGGCTGAAAAGCCCCAGACGCTGTAGCCTTTCCTCATAAGGGAGGTGCTCCAGCCCACGAATCATTCTGGTCGCTCTTTTCTGCACCTTTTCCAATTCAACTATATCCTTTTTGAGGTGTGGTGACCAGAACTGGACACAATACACAAGATGCGGCCTTACCATCGATTTGTACAAAGGCAGAATGATATTGGCCGTTTTATTCTCAATCCCTTTTTTAATGATCCCGAGCATGGAATTGGCCTTCTTCAATTGACTCGACAATTGTAAAAGACTCGACTCGAGACTTGGAGCCTTTTACGACAAGTTGAATTTTATTCATATTTAAACCCATTTTCCCTATTAAATAGATAGGGACTCGCAATTCGCAACCAAAGACTCGGGACTTGAGGGCAAAGACTTGGAACTTGATTTGAGACTTGGATCAGAGACTTGGGACTTGACTCGAGACTTAGAGTCAGAAACTTGATCCACATCCCTGGAAATGACAATATTTTATTTATTTATTTACAAGTACTGTAATATTTTATTTATTTATTTACAAAAAACTTGATCCATTTCTCATAATGAGGCAGCCCTAATAAGTAGCCTCAAAGTTTGAAGGGCTTAGTTATGTGACTAAGCCTTCACCTGCCCCCACTACCTGTCATTTACAGACTTGGAAAAAAACTCCCCAGAAAAAAGACGCTCAAACATTTATCTCCCTATATTTACACAAGCTTGCAAACTGCAGGAGCTCGGCTCTCTTGCAGGGCAATTAACATATTTTTGAATAACCTTAGGGCTTGAGGCAATTAGTTATCTGATCTTTCCATCATCTGTATTTTCATTGGAGGCTCTGCTCATGGCCCACCAGAAATTGGGTTAGTTTGAGATGACTTGTTCTTAACAACCCATGCTGGATCCTGGAAATCACCCTATTATTTTCTAAGTGCTTACTGACATAATACAGGTATGAAACTCTGCTCTGCCTTGGCAGAATTAATAGTCTGAGAACTCAAACTCTTGACCTTGAGCATTCAAGCCCAAGATGCTAGCCTGTAGCCACCTGACGTGCTCGCGGTGGCCACAAGCTTAGATGTATTTATTTATTTATGTACCGCCTTTCTCTGTTTTTACACAGCATTCAAGGCAGTTTACACAGGCAGGTTTATCCAAACCACCATTTTTCAATGGGGTTTTTACAATATTGTTCTGTGGAACTCACAGAACCCTTAATACACCAGATGTTTTCCTTCACAGTGTGATTATCTCTTCTGTACCAAATTGTACCAAAACAATTGTAAATGTAATTGTCCATAATACTTTATACTGTGCACATACAGCAATACTTTGCACTTTCATCTGGTTAGGGACCAGAGCATGGACAAAAGTAAAAAATGGACGACTGTGAAATTAATAAAATATGAATAAACACAAATAAGATTCACTGCAGACAGTTTTAAAAAATGATGCACAGAACGACTTCTGTTCAAAGACTGAACGAAAAAGAGTGCGCGTGGTGCGTAGAATGTCAACAAATGTCATGAAATTTGAAATGTGGTTATAATTGAAAATGGCCGAAAGAGTAAAGTGATGAAAGTCATGGTATTGCTGTGTTAATGGTTGTTTAGCAATTTTAAGTTGACTCTTCAGGAGAGCAGAGAACGTGAAACAAACGGCTGTTTCTCATTCCCGCTTCAAAGGTGAACTTGCTTTTTGTAGCTGATCTGCAAGGAAAAAAATCAAATTATTATGTACAAAGCAAAAGGAAATCTTCCTCCTTGAAAATAAGAAAATGGAACATTGGTTAGAAATGGGCAGCCCAATCCAGTGCAAATCCCTGCGTGGCAATGCAGTGATGTTGGTGTCGGCTGCGTTGCATCCCGTGGGAAATTTGAGGCTACTGGAGGTCTCCTTGGGGTAAGGGGACATTTGTCCCCTTGCTCCTGGGTAAGCCCCAGCAGCCGCAATGGGTTAACTCGGACGTGCCCCGCTGATCCCACTCCCCTCCAAGGCATGATTTACTCACTCCCGTCACCACCCCGTTCTGTTCTCCTCCCTCCCCATTCAACCCCCTCACTGTCCTCCCCCTGCGCTGGACTTACCTTGTCTAGTGGGCGTCCCGGTGACAACTGCCACCATCGGGAAGGCTCTGGCCTTTTCATCGGCACACGCAGCTAACACACCGTCGCAAAATGCTTTGTGGCACTTTTGTAACAATGCGCACCGGCAGAACATGCGTTCCGCCTGCGCACCAGTTAATGTGGATTGGGCCGCAAGTAACCTGCCATGTAAGCTGCATAATGTCAGTACCTTTGGGAAATTCAATCCGTCTGAGCCAAAGTTCACAATCTACGCCCAAACATCTGGGTCCTACCTCAGCCCAAGGGCATAGAACAAGTTTCTCTCTCTCTCTCTCCCCAAATCTTTAAAAAACAGCAACATGTTAGGCTAAGGTATGTCAAGCCAGCGCATGATTTAGGAAATGAAGTCACACCATAATGTTTACAAGCAATGCAATATATCACTCTCTTTTCAAGTTGCTGGAACCCGGCGTGACTCGTGTGGTTTGCATTTTACTACAGATTAGAAGACTGTGAAGATATACTTCAGCTGGCAACCCACCAGAGAATCCTTCATGTGGGCGCCATGGAGGACTTCTGCAGAGCAAAGTGTATGCAACATGTCTGACATGTAATATAGGCGGGTTTCTTGTTAAAACTGTGAAAGACTGAATTAGAAACTGCTTATGAGATTCATGATGCCATGGAAAATGCCTTTCTTCTAATTATGTAGTCTCTGAATGCCTCTTTTTATCCGTCAGAATAATTTGCCATCCAATAGTTATCAACAAAAGCAGGCTCGAGACATACTAAACGTTCAAGGAGGTCATTTCAAAGGATTTAGCCTAAGTCCTGTTAACTAATCACTATAATGTGGTTGGATTTGAAGGTGGTATTTCCCGAGTGGCACTACTGTTAATACCACTGTTAATGCTGATTTTTGTGGATTTGATCCCTAACCACTGCAGCACACACACACACACCCCACATGCCATGCTATTCTAGAGGGAGTCCCCCACCTTCAGGAGCAGTTTTCTAAGGGTACACAGTGAGCTGCAGCACGTGATGATCAGCAAAAAGTTGGGCACCTTCTCTTATGTGTGCAGAAGTGCTTCCTGCTCAAGCATGACCACCTCTGGATCCAAGCCTATACATTTTTCTCAGTGTATCTTGGTTCATTGTTTTCACTGAATGCTTTGCCTTTTGCCCAAATTTACTGGAAAAAAGGTGTGGTCCTTCACAGGATCTGAGTCTAGCCCAGCCCAGCCAGCTACCTACTCCCAGTCAGCCAGGGCTCTCCAGACCAGCCGCAGCTGGCTGTTGGGGACGGGTTGTCGCCTGGGCAGTACCAGCCTTAAGAAAGCTGCTGGAAAAGAGCAGGGGGTTGCATTAGTTAAGAACATAAGAGCCCTGCTGGATCAGGCCAAAGGCCCATCTAGTCCAGCTTCCTGTATCACATAGTGGCCCCACCAGATGCCTCAGGGAGCACAAGACAACAAGATACCTGTATCCTGTCGCCACTCCCTTGCACCTGGCACAAAGAAGACCTACTCGTACAACCAGGAGGTTGCTTATCCCCATCATGGCTTGTAACCTGTGATGGACTTTTATGGAGGAAAAGTCGGTCCTCCATATCGGTCCAATCCCCTTTTAAAAGCATCCAGGCCAGGTACCATCACCACATCCTGTGGCAAGGAGTTCCACAAACCAATTACATGCTGGGTAAAGAAATATTTTATTTTGTCTGTTTTAATACTCCCTCCACTCAATTTGAGTGGATGTCCCCTAGTTCTAGTGTTGTGTGAGAAGGAAAAGAACTTCTCTCTATCCACTCTCTCCATCCCATGCATAATTTTATACGTCTCAATCATGTCCCCCCTCAACCGCCTTTTTTCTAGACTGAAGAGCCCCAAATGCTGTAGCCTTTCCTCATAAGGGAGATGCCCCAGCCCACTAATCATTTTGGTTGCTCTCTTCTGCACCTTTTCCAGTTCCACTATATCCTTTTTGAGATGCGGCGACCAGAACTGGACGCAATACTCCAGATGCGGCCTTACCATCGATTTGTACAACGGCATAATAATATTGGCCATTTTATTCTCAATCCCTTTTCTAATGATCCCAAGCATGAAATTGGCCTTCTTCACAGCCGCCGCACACTGGGTCGACACCTTCATCGACCTGTCCACCAGCACCCCAAGATCTCTCTCCTGATCCGTCACAGACAGTTCAGAACCCTTTAGCGTATATGTGAAGTTTTGATTTCTTGCCCCAATGTGCATCACTTTGCACTTACTTACATTTAAGCGCATCTGCCATTTTGCTGCCCGTTCTCCCAGTTTGGAGAGATCCTTCTGGAGCTCTTCACAATCCCTGTTGGTCTTCACCACCGGAAAAGTTTAGTGTCATCCGCAAACTTGGCCACCTCACTGCTTATCCCCAACTCCAGGTCGTTTATGAACAAGTTGAAAAGCACCGGTCCCAAGACCGATCCTTGGGGCACACCGCTTTTTACCTCTCGCCATTGTGAAATTGCCCATTGACTCCTACTCGCTGTCTCCTGGTCTTTAACCAGTTCCTAATCTTCTGAACTATTAACTTCTGAACTATTATGCTAAATCAAAAAATTAAATGTCTCGGTTAAAACTGACTCAGGGCGCAATCCTGCCCAAATCTGTGCTGGCGGAGTGGGTGTTGTGTGTCGTAAAAGTGCCGTAAAGCACTTCTGTGGCACCCAGAGAGTAAGTGGCTCCAGCACTGCTCACTCAGCTGCTGGTCGCTCAGAAGCGTTGTTCGGGGGGGGGGGCGCAATTTCATGGATCACTTACTTGGTTCTTCGCAGCCGAGACGGTTGCGTTTCGGCCCTCCCGGGCTCTGTTTGGTTCCAAAAAGGAAGCCAAATGGCGGGGGGCGTGATTGGAGCCGTGCACTGACGTCACGCCCCCGCGTCACGTCGGCCCCCCCACGTGGGGGCGGAGTTCTGGCACTGCAGCCGCTAACCCAGCAGCCAAACACAGGTAAGCCCTGTGCCAGGCGGCAGGAGGGCGTGGGGAGGGAGGGCCGAGGTGGTGGGGGCGATTGGCTGGTCAGACCAGGGAGGGGACAGGGATATCGGCAACGTGCTCCACCAATATCCTAACCCCCTTGCCTGGCCGCCCCCCCCCCCAGCAAGATAGCTGGCAAACATCTGAGGAGGCTCATTGGGGCGCCGGGGCTTGAACGTTCCCCCCCCCCCCATCAAGGTGAGAACCGGCTCTGCCGGTGCGGGCCGCATCCTGCATAGGATGCAGTGGCTGGCCATTGAAAACATTTCCTACAGAAGACCAAATGACAAAGAATCACTCAGAAGTTACATAACTAGGCTGGGATCCAATGTGTATTTATTGAAAGGTATATGAGCGAACTCAGGAAGATAGTGGAGGACAGTAAGGCCTGGCGGGATATGGTTCATGGGATTACGAAGGGTCGGACACGACTTAACAACAACAACAAATCAATAAGAGGTACAATGCAATCCTAAGCATGGAGGAAGGAAGCCTGTGTAAGAATTCCTAACGGCCCTGCTGCAGCTTGTCCGGGTGAGTGGGGCCCCCGCAGCGGGTGGGCCCCTCCACAAACGGATGCCTTGCATCGGGCCCTGCAGCTCCTAAGGCCAGCCCTGGATCTCCTGCCATTTCTTCCAGCTCTGCTGCTGCGACTGCTTGCAACCAAGGCGACTGCTTGCAACCAAGGCACAGTCCTCAACTGCTGCGACTGCTTGCAACCAAGGCACTGGAGGAAGAAGCGGGAGGCTGTTGCCTTGGTCCTCTTCCTGCTCACTCTCAAGTGAGCAAGAAGAGGATCACAGAGCCAATTGAAATGGCTCAGTGGGTGGCGGGCTGGAGGAGGGCAGCAGTCAGCAAGCAGGGCACCTCTTGTCAGTTTCCCACTCCCCCCAACTTGCTGCTCAAAGCGGGAGCTTCAGTCAGCCTCCTGTTTAGGCCGGCCCAGTTTAAATGAATCATGATCAGAAATATCAACAGTTGTGGACCGATGTCTCCATCACAACTTATATTTAAAAGACATATGGATCAAAATGTTTGGTTTACACTGTATATTTGTTTGGGAATATTCACAAAACTATGATGCTCTTTAATTGGAAATATTTAAAAACATACTTTTAGGGGAAAAAAAGGTTTTTCACCAATTACAAATTGCACTTCAGGGAGACACATTGATAATATGTTGCTGTGTGGTCCACTGAAAAAACTTGGATGCAGTTCACATACCCTAGAAGCCCATGACAAAATCTATCTATTAAACCTAATTTAAATTAATCTGAATTGCACCCTATTGTTTTTACAAATGCAACACTTTTAATAGAGAAAGTTCAGGCAAAATAAGAATGCCAGCTGTGGGCAAAGAGGCAGTGTCCTCAACAGTATCTCCTTTGATTACTCAAAATATGTAGAACTAAAAGTGACTATAATCTTGTTGAAGGAGGACATTATCTATATTTAGAAACTTTGAAAGAAAGGCTTGGTTATACTCCCACAGCTTCTAAAGCCATTACAAGGACAGTACACTCACAATAAATTAGACAGAGCAATCAGACTTCCAGTTATTATTAAACCACAAATATCTCTGACTCACTTAAGAATTATTCATGGTGTCCCAGTCACTAAGCTCACGTTGTTAAATGACTGTACAAATAATAGAAAGGGAAAGAAATTCAATACGACACAAGTGTAATGGCATGCATTTGGGAACAAGGAAGCATTTTTATTATTGGCTGGGTGCTCATTAGCTGGAAGCAGTGGAGGAAGAAAGAGATTTGGGGCTACTGGATGATCACAAGATGACTATAAACAGCCAGGATAATGTGGTTGCAAAGAGGCTGAATGTAAATCGAGGGTACATTCAGCAAAGCATTTTTGTTTAGAGAGGGGAAAGTACTAACACTCTCACACTGGGCACTGGTAATGCCACATCTGGAATATTTAGTCACTCATGTTCAGGAAGCATGAATTGAAATTGGAACAAAATCAAAGAAGAACAAGTAAAACGATTACTGGAATGTAAGGAGTTCTGATCAAAGTTTTTAAAGCTGTTTAGCTTGGGAAAAAAAAGAGTCTAACAGCCCAATCCTAACTGGTTCACAGAGGGAATGGTGTAGAGCCCAATGCCAAATCTTGTGCGCCTGGACCGCAGGCTGGAGGTCTCCTCGGAGTAAGGGGACATTCGTCTCCTTACGCCAAGCAAAGCCCCAGACTCCACAATGGGACTACTTGGGTCGGTGCCAGCTATTTTGCAGGTGCTGACCCGAGAAGCCCTGTGTAAGGAGGAAAGGGCCAGGAGGGAGCACAGGGGATCAGTGTCTGCCAGCGACACTGATCCCACCCCTGTGCCTGACTTACTTCTGAGTAGACATGCATAGGATTGTACTGAAAGTCTCTACGGTGTCACTGGGCTCTTCATTGTTTCCATATCATCTCTTTCTTTGGATAGAGACAGAGGGGCAATATTTTTTTTTCAGAGAGCAGAGCTACAGGTGGTATGATAGAATCATACTTGCGAGCAGTGTTTAGCACTTTTTTTGTTCCCTACTATCACCTCTGGCAGGTTTTTGTTGTTTTGCTTTCAAAGCCCTGCAAAACAGATCAGAGAAACAGTGGGACAAAAGAAATAAGTATCAGTGCCACAGAAACCACTGGCCTCATAATACCACGTTCAGCTCTCTTAAAATGATTGCCTGGCTCCAACCTTTAATTCTCTGGCACAGATTCCAAGAGCTATGAAACGTTGGACTTCTTTCTTTTAGAAGGCAGGTCCCCATGCTATAACTGCTTTTCAAGTTTTCCTCAGTTTCAAAAGAGGTTTGCTATGCATGGGGAGCTGCTCTTCAAGAAACACAGATCCAAATTTCCCTTGGGCCCACAGAACTAGTAATATAGTTCTTCGGATACAACCCTCTCACTAGCTTAAAAAAAATAAAAGCAGGAAAGGATTAAAGATATCACATTATTACCAATTCTGATTTTATTGTATCGTAATCAAAACGTTAATTAGTAATGAGCGATCATGGCACTACTCAATGCACTTGAGAGTCATGGGCACATTCTCAGAGTTCACAAATTGACAAGGTACATCTAGAACTCAATCACATTACAGCCTGCTTGTTATAATTAGCGTGCACTCTATAACAAATGTATCTTACCCATTTCAGGAACTTTCATTGCTTTCAGCGTATTTTCATCTTCTTTCATATTTTTCCCCTTAATTTTGCCCTACCACAAGCATGGTTACGGTACATGCTTTAAGATCAGCCTTGAAATCAAGGACCATAAAATGGTAGCACAATAGGCCTCTCATTGCTATATTTAACCGTTATAATAAAAAATGGAAGACGTGGTTTCCTTGATGCTGTAAACCAGAGAAATTTCGAAATTATTCTAATCCTAATCGTGATGTCATTTTCGGAACACTTCCCAAGGCAGCGGCTAAGCTGCCATGGCCTCCTCTTCATGAAGAGGAGGCCGTGGCAGCGGCTTTGTGATTGGGCTGCTGCCGCCACCACCACCCCGTTCCTTTTCCCTTGGAGGTACCTCCAGGAGGAGGAGGAAAGGGAGGTGGCAGCCCGATTGCAAATCCACTGACATTGCCTCTTCAGGTTTCCTCACTCTTATTGAGCCTTACGGAAACTGCTGAAACATTACATGAGGAGCTTTTTTATGTCTGGAAGTTTCTGAAAGGCTCAACGAGAGCGAGGAAACCCGATGAGGTGGCAGTGGCCCTGCGATCCGGCCGCCCTTCTCTCTTGGCGGCCTCCAAAGGAGAAGGGCAGCCAGATCGTGAGGAGGAGGAGGCGAGGTAACAAAAGAGGCGGCAGCCATCTTGGTTAGACAGCATCACCCCCTCACGTGACCCTCCAGTCTGGAACCTGGGGTACTATGCCTAGCTACGCTACTGATATAAGGCCATAGATTTAACATGTGGGTGGCTGTGATCCAAAGAAGATCACAATAGTTAAGCATCTGACCCAGGAAAACTATGTTTAAATAAATGTATTGGTCTTTAAAGTGCTACAAGTCTCTTTGTTGTTTGTGCTGCAAAAGAGTAAACATGGCTACCCCCTCTGGACCTTATACAGAAGGAAACAGGTGATAGCCTTTGTCCCTTAACAATACACCAGGCAGCCAGTGGAGGGAGCATTCAAAGGCCAAGCTACAAGAGACTGAATGACTGCAGCAGGGACTGGAAAATGCATCCTCTCATTGTTAGCTGCAGATAGTTTTAACAGAAGAAACTTTCTTTTGGAAGGTGTTTCACTGAATTTAGTAATCTCAAATCTGCTAAAAAATTGCAGAAGAAATCAAACCAAGGTAATGATGAGAATAGGGAGATTAAGATCAGACATACCTTTCTGGGCTTCTTTTGCACCTAAAAAAAGATGTTGAGCAGTGTTTGACCTAAAATATATGTCATAAATATATGAAGTCCCTTTCCAATCTCAAAGAGAATGTGGGTATAATTGAGAAGCATGTTATTGTTATCAAATAACCATCCTCTCTCCTATTCAGAATTCCCTTGACAATGATGGAAGAGCATATTCTTTTTAAAAGGTATAAAATATTGTACATTTTAAGCATTCCCCTTTAAAGAACAATGCTTTTTCAGCAGCAGCATTACCATTACAAAGTGCCTGGGGGTGGAATATATAGTGTAATGCATACTCCCCATTTCCCTGAGCAGAGAAAAGTTCCAGGGACAGCGCTGCCTGGATTCTGGTTTCTTTTGGAGGAGAGATCATTAGAGACAGGCAGTGTCTTTGTAATATTTGCTTTATTCATAAATATTCAGACTGAACATTGGATGATGACATCAATTCCCCAGAAGGCAGTACACCTCAAAGTGCTTCAGCTCTTAGCTTGCTCTGCAACAGCTTCTCCATTTTGTCTGATCAACTCTGTCTGTTCTTACACCAGAGCTGCTTGAAAACTGCAGTCTCTGTTTACACTTACCTCACAAACATCCTTGGCTGGGGTGGGTGGGTGGATGGAAGAATGAGTCACCTTTGATGGGGTCTCCACCTTACAGGAAAGTCTGCCATTAAGGAAACATCCTGGACCATTAAGGATAATTTGTTCAATTGTTCAGTCGTGTCCGATCCTTCGTGATCCCATGAACCATATCCCGCCAGGCCTTCCTGTCCTCCACTATCTTCCTGAGTTCGCTCATTTTCATGTTCGTTGCATCGGTGATGCTGTCTAACCATCTCATCCTTTGCCTTCCCCTTCTCCTTTTGCCTTCAGTCTTTCCCAGCATCAGAGTCTTCTCCAGAGAGTCCTCTCTTTGCATTAAGTGGCCAAAATATTTGAGCTTCAGCCTCAGTACCTGTCCTTCCAGGGAACAGTCAGGGTTGATTTCATTTAGGATTGACTGATTTGATCTCCTAGCAGTCCAAGGGACTCTCAGGAGTCTTCTCCAGCACCACAGTTCGAAAGCATCTATTCTTCGGCGCTCAGCCTTCCTTATGGTCCAACTCTTGCAACCATACATTGCTACTGGGAACACCATCACCCTGACTATACGAACTTTTGTTGGCATGGTGATATCTCTGCTTTTTATTATGCTGTTTAAGTTTGCCATAGCTTTCCTTCAAAGGAGTAAGCGTCTTTTAATTTCATGGCTGCTGTCTCCGTCTGCAGTGATCTTGGAACCCCAAAAAGTAAAATCTGTTACTGCTTCCATTTCTGCCCCTTGAAATGGAGGAGAGGAAATGACCTTGGGCCAGTCACCATCTCTCAGCCCCACCTACCTCACAGGGTTGTTGTGAGGACAAAAGGAGGAGAGGAAATATTTGCCAGGAATTGATGGGACCAGATGCCATGATCTTAGTTTTATTAATGTTGAGTTTCAAGCCAACTTTTGCACTCTCCTCTTTCACCCTCATCAAGAGGCTCTTTAGTTCTTCTTCACTTTCTGCCATTAGGGTGGTATCGTCTGCATATCTGAGGTTGTTGATATTTCTCCCGGCAATCTTGATTCCGGCTTGCGATTCATTCAGCCCTGCATTTCTCATAATGTACTCTGCATATAAGTTAAATAAGCAGGGTGACAATATACAGCCTTGCCGTACTCCCTTCCCAATTTTGAACCAATCGGTTGTTCCATGGCCGGTTCGAACTGTTGCTTCTTGACCTGCATACAGGATGGTGTAGTGGTTTGGGAGTTGGACTTAGACCTGGAAGATCCAGGTTCAAATCCCCGCTCAGCCACGAAGCTTCCTGGGTGACCTTGGGCCAGTCACTATCTCTCAGCCCCACCTACCTCACAGGGTTGTTGTGAGGACAAAAGGAGGAGAGGAAATGTGTACACCACTCTGAGCTCCTTGGAGGAAGGGCGGTATAAAAAAATGTGAATTAAATAAATAAATAAATAAATACAGGTTTCTCAGGAGACAGGTAAGGTGTTGGCCTCTTTAGTTATTAGCATAACAAAGCAGAGGCCCGCCAGCATTCATGACTGCAATAGTTCACGACAATAGGCTCTGCCATCTTTTCATTAAAGGGCTTTCCCTCCTTGCTTGCTGGGGCAATGCCTTAGCTTGAGCAGATCTCAGCCCTTGCTCTAGAGGCAGTTTGATAGAGGAGTGGAGAATAAATCTGCTTTCTAAAAGCAACAACAACAAAAGTCCTCGGATACCATAAAAACATATATTATGGCATAAGATGGTCGATTTGGCATCCTCAATTGATGGGTTTTATACCGTATATCTTGCACACTATAGCCAGCTCCAGGGTTTAGGGGCCCTAGCCAAGTTGTCCTTCATGATGAGTCCCCTCCTACCTGGATGGGCTCTGAGATGGTCATTCACACCACACAACAGAATTTGGTCTTGGCCGTCTGCTGATCTCTTTCTGGGTGTCCTGGAATAGGCAGTCACTGATGCCCATGCATGATGCAGGAGCCCTCTTCCGGCATTCTACAAGCAAGGAGATCAGTAAGATTGCAATTCTATGCACACCTTTCTGGGAGTAACCCCCACTGAACACAATGGAACTTACTTCTGAGTAGACATGCATAGGCTTGCGCAGTGAGTCCCACCCCCACCACGCTCCCCCTGTCGAGAGCATTTGCCTGCGGAGACACACGTTCAGCGTTTTATGAGAGTGAAGACTCTCCACGCTTGCCGAATGTCTGCAAAAGGCTCCAGTTACAGGCAGCAGAATAAAGGCGGGGAGGGGAATATTATTACAAAGGTACATCACAGCATTGTAAGGCATAAATAAATGTTCTGCTATAGGTCGGTGTGCTTACACACCTGCTCTGGGGGTTTGCCCGCTGCCGCTCCTCAGGAATAGGGTCGTAGTTCAGAGGCAGATCAAGTGCTTTGCAAGCAAGCAGCAAGTACCAGGTTCAATTTCAAGCATCACCAGATAGGCCTAGGAGGAGGGACCCTGGAGAGCTGCTCCTCAGAAGAGCATAGTATCCAGCTAGAGAAAGACCAGCAATTTGACTCAGAATGAGGCAGCTAGTAATGAAGTAGCAAAGCAAGAACACACTTTTACTGCATAAGCATGGGAAGATGGACAATTACTGTACTCTCTGTTGTGAGCCAGCCTCTGTCCAGATTATGTCAAATATACATATGAGCTTCAAACCAGCAGCCGCACGCTGAAACTTCTTTTGCTAACACATGGCAACTTCGCTACACAGATCAGCTCCCTAAGACTTTGTCTTCGCCCTCCCCGCGTGCTTTCCCCTCTGTCCAGACCCTCAAAATGCTGCAAAACGGCAGACTGACTACTATAACCATGCAAAATTCCAAGCCCGGCTCCAGACGGGCTCTCTTCTCCGCTTCATTGTCAAGCCATAGATCCATCCTAAGCCCCGCCCCTTTCCCAGCGGCTCTCTCAGCAGGTGTGAGCGAGAGTGTGAACAGCTAACGCCACATTCTGCGGCGCAGGCGCTCCCGGCTCCTTTCTTTCCCATTCTAGTTAGATCTCCTACACTACAGGCTTCCTGAGCTCCACAGGAGCCGGGATTCCCTTTACCGCGCATGCGCTGCAAGCAGTTCCTCAGGCAAGATGGCGGCGGGGAGAGTCGTCGGGAAGTCAGAGTGAGAGAAGGGGGGTGGTGACGGCATTAGTACCGTAGTAGTAGAAGCCGCTGCTGCCGCCGCCGCCGCCGCCGCAGCAGCAGCAGCAGCAGCAGCAGCAGCAGGAGGTAGAGTCGTGGAGAGGGCCGAGGCCGGAGACAGGCTGGTCGCGCCGACTGAGGCAAGGGTGGAGTTGGGCAGCGGGGCTTGCTCGACTTCCGTCCCACTCAGGAATGAGGAGTCGGGGCGGCGGGACGAGGGGGACCAGCCCCCCTCTGGCCCGCCGCCACCGCCGCTTCTAAAGAGGAGGCGGGGAGAGTGTCCCGCACTGCCTTCCCCGGCGCCCCGGATGTGTGGGCGGTCGCCTTCCAACTTCTTGGTGGGGCCGAGTCCCCCGAGCACTGGCCGCGACGGAGGCAGCGGCAGAGTCCGGGGAGCTGCGACGGCGGCGCTGATGGTGGCGCTGCTGGGTGTGGAGAGCGGTGAGGCGGGCAGGTGAGTGTGTGGCAGAGATCTCGAGACCGTCGTCAGTCCCTGGACAGGCGCACACCTCTTTCCCGGGCACGGCAGCAGCCCAGCAAAGGGCTGCTGCTTGCCTCCTAGCTTTTTCTGTGGAATTACCAGCTAAAGCGGGTCGGATCTCCAGGCTTTTGAAGGGGCGTTCCGCCTTTCGGATCCTCCCACCTCCACGGGGCAGCAGACACCATTGCCCCATTGTCTGACTGCCTTCTTGGAGCCCTAGTCTGGGAACGCGATCTGTTTCAGAGGCAGGACTTTGCAATCGTCGTGTGTTGCTATAGTCTCACTCTGACAGCAGGCTGTGGCCTGTGGGCCTGAGATTTCCTGAAGGGAGTGATGGGTTGGGATCCACCCCTGTGAGGTAGAGGTGGAGTTGTGGATGCATTGAAGTTGCCACTATTGGAAGTAGTGCATCACGCGAGGGAAGAGTTGCAACTTGCAGGGGACATTTTTAAGCAGTGGAAAGGATGGACTGAATTCATTCATTCTATTTGAAAAAGGTTCAGGAATTGTACACCTGGATAGGAAACTGCCCCCAGATTAAATTTTGTGACTCAGATCCTGACAACTGCAAACCTGCTACAACTTGTATTGCCATGTGTCAGGGTCATTAAGCTTAGCGTTCCTACTCTCTAGTCTTCATAGTTTCCCCCCCCCAGCTGTTTGATATGGGGTCTCCCTTAATTCTGTTAGTAACTACTTAATACCCTTGAATCTTTCTGTTATACTTAACACATAAGGTGGTAAAAGTATTTCCCCCAAGCTTTCAGTATGTGTATAATTACAGCAAAGTAGGGACTCTAATTTGGTTCAGGGCCAATTCAAACATTACATCCTCCATGTGGAGCTTCTAATCTAGAAAATGCTTCCACATGATGGCAACTCCTTTGGGGCTGTAACACTTGTCAACTGTACATTTGTGATTTGCATCTCTAGATTGACCTAATTGCATGGAGAGTCTCTATGCCAGTACTGCAAATTGTTTGATGGCTCTTGGTACTGGTGTGGAGACTTTCTAACCAGTTGCCAATCTATTTAGTAAACAACCTTATGACTCTCACATAGAGCTGCCAACAAGATTAAGTATTTTTCAGTTTATGGTGGAGAGGGTAATTGTGAACAAAGAACAATGGAAGAGTAGAGAATGTGGTGTAAATCACAAGGATTCATTCTTCCAAGAGGAAATTGGACCTGGAGTTTCATCTTGTCTGAACTCTTAATTTTTAAGGAATTGAACTGTATGCATTTTATGATCATTTGAAGGAAAGGAGATGAGAGGTGGTGGTGATGTTCAGTGAGAAGATTGATGGGCTCTCTGAGTTGGCAGATCAGGGTTAAATTTCTGGTTTTGTTATTATAATTTTTAAGATCATATATAACCAGTCTGTCTTCATATTGTTATTAATCCTTCCATTGTCCCTTTTGTCTACTTAGATATCAGGCTGTATGGAGGCAGGGGGCAGCTAGCTTTCTTCTTGGTGAGTGGATGTTGATTTACTCTTTCTCGCATTTTTTGTCAAACAATTCTTCCCATGAATTGTTGTAGCAGTGGTATCTCTTTGGATTGCTTTTGCTCCTGCATGATACTTGTCTGTCTTGTTTTTGTTTTTTTTTGGTGCAAGTTGTGATATGAACTAGTAAAATTCTGTTATCTCTAACAAGACTGTCAGTGAACTGTAAGCCATTATGAATGTTTGCTCAATGTTGAACCTGAGTCAAATATCAAGTCAGTAGTGGCAAATCATTTTGGTTTACTCTATGGAAAATAGACTTATTTAATCACTTAATTCAGAGTTTTTGTTGGGGGAAGATGAGAGAGGTTTTACAGGACTGACTTGCCATAATGTTATCAAACATTTATGAATAACAACAGAAACTTGGGCTGTGGGTAATCTTCCTCACACAATTCATTTCTGCATGACAGCCCTCCATAACTGGCTGTAACATCTAGAGTAGCTTGCTGCATTGATCCTCTCAATTGTGGGAGAGTTTTCTCACTACCAACAACTGCTTCCAGGAACATCCATTGCTCAGATGAGGGGTTTGCATATCAGTGACAGATGTTCCTGAAAGCATCTGTTACTGGCATGGAAACTCTCCTGGTTGGGCAGATTCACTTGGTAAGCTGCTGGGCATAGTTGGCAAGCTGCTGGGCACAAGTTGCCATGTACAGATGACATTCCATTTGGCAAAGGTCATATGGAGAGTGCCTCCCCCCGGAGCCAGTATTTGAAACCGTACCTTAATAATAGTGGAATCTGTAATCCTCAATTTTCTTTCTCTCAAATAGCAATCCTATTGATTTCAAATAATTGAAATTAAGCTCTGGAAGTAAGTTATATTCATAAATGTCCTTAGTAGCAACTTTATACAAATGGTCTGCGTGTGTGCGTGTGCGCGCGCGCGTGCTATTTACCATTCTGTCTCCCTGACCACTTGCTGGACAGAGAGAGAATGCTAGTTTTCTAATTCTGTGGCAGAATGAGAATATGGAATTTGCATGTTTAGTATTAATATATATTCTGAAACATTAAACTAAGATGTAACCGTAGACACATACAAATCTTTGAAAAGTCCTGTGAGACCAAGGTATTTTTACAGTTAATCTTTGCTTATTAATGATTTTGTAAATATTAAATTAAAGCGTTGCTAAGAAGTGATTGGTAGTCAATTATAATTGTGCAGGAAATTCAGTGAGGATCATAAGGTCCCTTAGCATATCCTTACACTTGTACATCTGTTTCCTCTTGATATCCTGCTTCTATTCCCCCTTCACAAAATACTCCATTGCACTGGCAAATAAGTTTATCCCAAGGGAGTAGACTTCATAATTGAACTTACTTTTGAGCTGAAAGAACTAGTATGTTATGAAGCTTTTGGAAATGCAGGAGTACTCTTGACTTCCACAACTCAAGAATGTCTGTGTTCCTGGAAGCTTCATACAAGAATGGTAGTATATATACAAAATAAATTATTTTTTAATATGCAAAAACATTGTCTGCAGTCCTGTGTACAGTCCCACATATGTGCAAATAACTATATTTTTCATCCATGCTTCTTCCATTTGCTTTTATTGGTTTTGTACTGTTTGTGTATTTTTGACTTGTAACAAATTCTCATGGAAGTAGTTAAGAGTGCCTGGAAACCAAACGAGAGCATCTTTGAGGGTTTGCACTACAGTGTTGCTCAACCTTGATGATGATGATAATAATAATACTTAACATTTTTATTTTTATAGGGCTTTTGAATGTGTAAAGTATGTCACATGTATTAACTTGTAATTCTTACAGCAACCCTGTGCAGTAAGTGAGTAGTAGTCGTCTCATATTGCAGTAGGGCGCTAAGGCTGAGAAGGAGTGGTTTACCTAAAGCATCTTAGAGTTCATGGCAGAAGTGAGATTGAAACCAGGGACTTCTTGATTCCTAGCTTGGTCACTATGTGACACCAACTCTCAATATGAAGCTCCTTTTTGTAAATGATTTGTCAGATTTTCATTCTGGCCCCAATTTATACATTTTATTGGATATCCTGACTAGCTCTGCATACCCTTGTGCCACGTTTTAGCTAATCGTCTCCGCTTCTCTTCCTCTTTCCAGTTCCTGCCTGCCTTGCAATGCAAGTCCTCCCTCCTTTACGTGTCCTCCCCCCCTCCCACATTCTGCTTCTTCTGACCTGCTTCTAGTCTGAGATAACAGGGCCAGCAGTAGTCAAGGATTCAGTGCTTTACTCTTCTTATTCAAAAACTCTGGTCCGGTTGTGACTCACGTTTCAGGAAATCCTGAGCCTTAATTGTTTATAAGCTTATTACCAATAACACATCTTAAACTTGTTTGAACATTCTTCTTCCTACTGTTCCCGTGGTCCTGGTAGGCTCACATTTCCCCCAACCTTTTGAGAAGTACTGTACAGCCATTTGGGAGTGACATAGTCCAGTTCTGATCACAGTAAGGGAGCTGTGGGAGTGTTAAAGTTCTAAGGCAGAAGAGGGGCAGGGAGGGGTGTAGTGCTGGCTATGGAAAGAGAGATTTATGGAAAGAGAGACAACCTCCAATTTATGGAAAGAGAGACAACCTCAAATGCAGGATCTTGAAGGAATTCCCTACACTGAAGTAAGGTGCCCAGCTCAAGGATAGAAAAAAAGATTTGCTTGTTCCAGCAGAAGTCGGCCTCAAAAAAGATTTGGATATTGGGATACAAAGTGGCAGAAGTACTTATGGTTTTTGCTTTGTCTGTATATTTCATATATGCTCACATTGCTAATGTAATTGTCTTGGTGACAATTTAACAACAAAACATCCTATTTCATAATACAGTTGGCCCTTGTTATCTGTGGGGGATCCCCTGCGGATAACGAGATCTGTGGGTAATGAAACCCACGGGGGGGCAACTTCCGAAAAATCAGAAGTACCCTTTAGAGGCCTCTGGGGTGCAGGAGGTTGCACGCAGCCTCCTCGTGGCTCAGAAGGCCTCCCGGAGGCTTCTGAAAGGCACTTCCAGTATTTCTGAGAAACCGGAAGTACCTTTTAGAAGCCTCAGGGAGGCTTTCTGAGGTGCTCGGAGACTGCGCATGACCTTCCCACGTCTCGGAAGGCCTCTCAGAAGCTTCTGAAAGGCACTTCTGCTTTCTCAGAAAAACCGGAAGTGCCTTTTAGAAGCCTCAGGGAGGCCTTCTGAGGCCGTCTTTCTGCAGATTCGGAACCCGCAGTGAGTCAAATCCGTGGGTTCGAACCTTCAGAAAAAGGGGCCAACTGTACAATATGTTGAAATGACCAAATCAAACTACCACTGACGTTGACGGGGGGAAGCGGGGGGCGGGCCGCCGGGGGGCGTCGCGCGTATAGGGGTGACGCGCGATCACCCCCCACTTACAGTTTAGAGCTTGAGCTGGGCCCGCCCGCCCTCCCCTGTGTCCGTTTGGCTCCAAAATGAACCGAAAACGGAGCAGGGAGGGCGCTCTGCTCCTGCGCGTGACGTCACGTGCGGGGGTGGAGCCTCCCCCTTAAGGGCGACGCGCGCCCCCGCTCTGGGGTGACGCGCGTCGTCGTGACGCGACTGCAAACTACGTCATATATGGTTCATTTGTTAACTCTGAATTTAGAATTGTGTTCTGTTATATGGAATCCCACCACAATTTACTTACTTCGGTGCTTATACAGACACACAGTGAAACCTGAGAAATACTTTGCATACTGCTATTCACTTGTAGCTATCTCTTAAAGTTCACATCTCTTAATTTTTTAGCCAGTATCTCATTTTTCCTTCTGTTCTCCTTTCTTTTAAAAATGACAGTTTCTCTTGCGCCTCAAATGACAATGCAATACATTTTCTTGAGGGTTTAAGTTTGACTTTGGCAAGAATACAATTAAAATTTAAGGAGATGCTCAAGTTGTTCTTAAATCAGCTTTTTACACAAATCAAATGGAGGGATGGTTGTGAAATATGCTACACATTTGGGGCATTATCCATAGAAATCTGCAAGGTGCTTCCTTGCTCACTTCCTTCAAATCCCATCTCAAAACCCACCTGCTTGCTAGAGCCTTTGGTGCTATGTCTTAGTCCTGTTTCCCTACTGTAATTAAGCTAAGTACAAGTAACTGAAACAATTTCATGTTTCCTTGTTTATCCTGCTTCCACCCCATTTGTTGGCACAAAGGAGACAATGGGGTGAACATCTAAATTGTAAGCCCCTTAGGACAGGGACCATGTAAAGAGATGTGCACATTAATGATTCTGTATAAATAAATAGTAATAATATTGGTTTTTAGTTACTACTGTCGCACAACTTTTGTGCATATACAGTTGGTTGGGTTGCATCTTCTACTCTGTCCAAGTATCATTAGGAAAGAAAATTGAAAATATGGGTTCCTTCACACCTAGTTATTTTCTGTTCTTTAAACTATTTATAGATCTTGCTCTCAGTAGACATATCAGTACTTCTGATCTGTAATAATACCTAGATAGTGCCCTCAAAGAAATATGGGGTTCAGGAATATAGTTGCTTGATAGTGCACATTATCTTTGTTACCTTTGCCCCAAAGGGTTTGAGAAGAGTCTTACTGGATCAGACCCAAAGGTCCATCAGTTCAGTATCCTCTCGTACAGTGGCCAGTCAGACACGTCGAGGAAGCTACAGGCAGGGCATGAAGAGTCTTCTGTTTAACCTCCTTTTTAAATCCGTCTAAGCTAGCAGCTATCACCATGTTTTGTGACTGTAAATTCCATGCGCTAATTATGCATGTGTGAAGAAGTATATTATTTTGTTTGTCCTTAAAAACATTAAGAAGTGTCTCATCTGTCCCTAGTTCCTAAGCACATTTGCCTGAAGGCTATCCTGTCGATTTTTATGGAATTTGCTTCCAGGTAAATATTTTTCTAATACAACTGGCTTTGTGGTGACTAAAAGGCCTTTGGAGTGGCATATAAATTGTCTTCAGTCTGCTTATATATCCCTTCCTCCACCCATGTACACTGCCATTGTGCCAAACCTGACAGTGGTGCCTTAACAATAACGTGCATGGCTGTTCTGATGCAGTGTTCTGGTGGGCTCTCATCAGTTAGTATTATTTACATATATATAGCATCACCTATGTACATGGCACTTTGGGCAGAATGAACAAGTGTTATGGTAAGTGTCACATTTGTGCCAGGGCAGATCCAGCATTTGGGGGCTATTGGGCAAGCTGCCTTCAATGCCCCCTTTCACCTGGAAGAAGGGTATGCAAACTGATAGTGTTCACATGCTGACTTTGTTCTTTTAAGGAACTCCATGGAAAGTGAAAGTGGCTCTGCTGTTTGGCCCCAGTTTTGGAGCCCTGGCAAATACCTGACCTTGTTGCACTCTGGAGCCAGACCTGACAGCAGTCCTTCTCCAAATGCACACTTGAAATATAGCTTCTTTTTTTCCCCTGAAGATTTTCTTGATAACAAAAATTGCCTTGTGGTCTGAATTTGGCTCGTGGGCCATATATTGTGCACCTTACAGTAGATCAGAGAAGTGCTTGTTTGAATTTCTTTATACTAACATTTCTCTACTTTTAATGCACATGCTAAGAACTGGTTTTCTGTTAGACTTCTAAGATGTTTGAGTTAGTGTGGAAATGGGTATTTCACAAAAGTTTGGATGCCAGTTCAAGTGACAGCCCCCTAATTAAATGTCTAAATGTCATTGTTAGACCTTGAGAACTGGACTTGGTTCATGAAGCTTTTTCCAAAAAATGTTTCAAGTGCAATAAATTGAAAAGACTGAATTGTGAATGGGAAAGGAGTTCTTGTCATCCTCTTTAACGAATGGATTTAGTACTGGTTTATTTGCATGAAAAAGTAGATTTCTGTACATGACTGTCTTTATACTGCTTTCAGCTTTACTGAGGAACAGAATGTCTTGACTCTTCCGCTCTTAAATGGTGCTTAGATTGGTTCACAAAGTATTTGGTAACTTTATATTAACAACAATGATGATTTAGGATACCTTTGTTTCTGTAGTCTCAAGTTATAGTGGAATATAGTTATAGTATGACATTGTGGCTTTAATTATTTTAATGAAGTTTAATTTGTCAATATCATATTGCTTCTAAGGCATTTGCTTAGCTACGGTGAAGGATTAAGCAACATGAATTTATTTTCTGAAATGGAAAAGTTGAAAAGTTTCTGAAAAGTTGTGTTTTATATCCCACAATTTTCTTTATTTGAAAATCCCTTACAACAAACTGATCTCTAAACTTTTTATATACAGACTTCCATAAGAGACAGGAGAAACATCTTATTTTTGAGTAGTAAGGAATAGAATTCTGTATGTATGACTATTTGCAGTCTCTTCATATTAAACATATATTGATTTGATTTGGTTTTAATATTCTTCTGCGTTGATTGAGTCATACAGTATTTATATGAGCCCGTGAAATGACTGCCCTGTCCAGAATTGCTTAGCACTATTGAGCAGAAGTAATATAATATTTGAAAACCATTTGACTGAAAGAAAGCTGGGTCTCTAGCAGGTTAAAAGAAATGAATTTGTATGTTTTGGTGCCACATATTTCCAAGTATTTAAAAATACATGTGTTAGAATACTTCCTGTAGGAACAACGAAACCACGAGCTTATGCAGTTCGGGGTTCAGAATGGAAACCTATAGGTCAATATGCCTAGTCTAACATTTTTTTTGGTCAAATTCCTGGTCAATCTCTGGAATGGAAGAATGAGTCTGCCTATTGACATGATCCCTCCTATGTATCATCTCTCGTGTATTGATGTCTAGGCAGCTCCCTGGTGAGAAAGTGCTTTGGGCAACAACTAGAACAGAAGTGGATGAAGACTCGGTTACTTGTTGAACTGAACACTGGTTAGAACCCACCAATGTTGGTTTGATGGTGGCTAATTAATTATACTTTTCCACTACTGTAATACTGTGTCTGTGCAGAGTTGACTAACAGAGCTATTCTGGTTAGTGGCCTTTTATATCAGCACTTTCAGAGAACTATTTGGTTCTGTCACCAAGATAGTGTGGAGATGAAGATGAAATAACTCGTATCCATTTTGAGGTGGATGCCACATTGCACAGAACATTTTTGATGCGCCTTTGCTTTTCCAGTTGTTATGGATCTTTTCCTTTGGTTGTGCATAAGGATGTTGATAGGATCCTTAGTAGTTTGAGATAATCTACCTCTGTGCTTGACTCTTGCCCAGTATGGCTGCTTAAAATGGCCAGAGAGGTCTGGCTTAGTGGAATGAGAGGGTAACTAATGCTCCCCTATGTGAGGGTGTGGTTCCATCTAGTTTAAAAGCTGTGATGGTTTAAACCACTGCTTAAGAAACACTCCCCTGATCTCACCATGTTGGAGAATTACCAGTTACTCTTCAACCTTCCATTCTTGGGCAATGTATTTAAGTGGCTGGTGGGGGCTCAGCTTCAGGATGAAACTGATTATTTAGAACCATTTCAGTCTGGCCTCTGCCTTGGGTTTGAGCCTGAAAGTATGTGTGCTGTCCTAATTGACAATTTATACTGGGAACTAGACTTGGAGAGCGTGTACTTGTTGCTTTTGCTGGGCCTCTCAGCATCTTTTGATACAGTCAGTTACTTCGTGCTTCTGGGCTACCTGGCTGGGATAGGCATTGGAGGCACTGTTTTATTGCAATTCCAGTCTTCCTTGTAGGATAGGTTCCAGAAAGTGGTGCTGGGGGATGCCTGTTCATTGCTGTGGCTTTTGACTTAGAACCCCTGTGGCACACATTTTGTTAAACAGCATAGGGGATGTCTATATGTAACCATAGGGAGAGATTGTTTGGCTCTTTGAAGTTATCTCGTCAGTACACATGCAACTCTCTGTTCTTTCCATTTCAGTACAGGAAGCCATGGAGGTCCTGAATCAGTGTCTAAGGTTCTAGTGATGGGCTTAATGTGGTCGAATCAATTGAAATTATATCTGGATAAGATAGGGATTTTGTTGTGTTGTGTTTGGTTTTTCTGTTGCATTCAGTTTTATTTTGTTTGAGTTTCGTTTACTGTTCTTTTTGTGTATAGTATACCATCTTGAGCTGCCTTTGGCTGGAGGGGCAGGATTGAAACAATCTAAAATAAATGGAACAAAATAAGAAAGAGCAAGTACAAATGGAAGTGCTTTGCACAGGAGCCTCTCCTTGATCCCAGCCAACTTTAAGGTATGACTTTTCTGGATCAGGGTTGTAGATGGAACAGCTAGTAACACGTTCTTGGAATCCATACTTGCTAACAGAGGCCAACAGGGCAGAATTCCATCATCTTTCTCCCAGCCTTGCCCCAGGATGCGGAACGGATCCCCCGTGGATAGTGAGGACCCACTGTATTCCCAGTTTATTTTACTGTATAAGGATACTGTGCGCCAGATTCAAACAGCAAGCATACTCAGAAAGGTGCTCCCAGTGACTTGCCCCACGGTTCTTCACAACTGGTTGGTGCAAATTGTAGAAAGAAAAGGTGTTAATAGATATTCTTCTCAAGTAAGTCAGAGGGTAACTTATGTTGGTACTAAAACTAGTTCAGAGTCGTTGCAATCAGTCCATTAATACAGCATTTTCGCTTTTCTAGTGTTTAGAATATACAAAAGCAGGTTGTATGTGTCTGAGAATTTGACTGAGGATAAAGAAGTGATACATGAGGACATTTGGCCCTAAATTTGCCTTTCATACTATGAGGTAATCTTCTGGGAAACAGATGAGTCCACTCATGATTTTCTTTCTAAACTTGGGAAAATGTTCAAAGTCTGTTTTATTAGAAAAATGACTCTTTTGCTTAGGCAGAATTTTAATTACTAGATAAGAGTGAAGGCATTAAGTGGTGAATGTAGTCATAATACATATATGAAAACAAATTACAGTGGTACCTCGCAAGACGAAATTAATTCGTTCCACGAGTCTTGTCGTGTTACAAATTTTTTCGTCTTGCGAGTATAAAGGGGCGGCTCCGCTTGGGGGGGTGGCCCAGCTTACCTGTGCGCCCGCCCGAGGCCTTCTCCCCCAGCCTCGGAGCCGGAGAAAGCCCTGGATCGTCCGCCACAACTGGCGGCCAGGGCTTTCTGAAGAAGGCCCGCTGCGTCATTGCCCTATCCTTTTTTTAGCGCATGCGCAGAACATTTCTGAAACGCATGCACATGCGCAGAACATTTCTGAAATCCAGGGCTTTCTCCGACTCCGAGGCCGGGGGAGAAGCCCTTGGAGCGCCCGCCCGCGTCACTGGGCGCGTGCTTCGTGGAATGCCGCCGGAGCCGCCCAAAGCCAGCTCCACCCTTTCCCCGCCTCTGCTCCGAGGCCTCCGGAGGATCCTCCGGAGGCTCTGAGGTGTCCGGCGCGGGGGAGGGGACAGTGATGCCTCGCAAGACGAAATTTTATTTCGTCTTGCGAGTCAACCAAAAACTCGCAAAATGCTTTCGTCTTGCGAGTTTTTCGTTGCGCGAGGCATTCATCCTGCGAGGCATCACTGTACTTAACTGATTTGAATTGCAGTTGAATTGCAGTTAACTGCACATGTCTTAGATTCTTGTATAAAATGTCAGTATGAAAAGCATACATTTTGCCATGGCACAGGACAGGGGTGTCAAGCAAAAGGTTGACGGACCAGATACGACCCACAGAAGCTCTTTATTCGGCCCTCATGATATCTGGGCAGAGCAGAGCCGCTTCTGCCAATGCTCTTGGAAGAGAGGTGGAAGCAGGTCTCGGAAGGCCAGGAACGGTACAGGGGAAGGCGCATACCAAGAGAATGAAAGAGGGAGACGCTGCCAAGGAGCTGGGAGAGCCCAATTATCATGCAAGCCCCCCTTTCAGTGGAAGGAGCACTGCTAAAAGGGGCAGCCTGTATGATAACCGGGCGCTCTCACATCTTGATATGATCAAGATTTGTATATTTTCTCTTCTGTCACTTGCAGCTAATGAGTACCTACGTGAGAAGCGCGTAGCCCTCATCTGCTTAATGATGTCACTTCCGCCCCTCAGCAGGCGCCATGAATGCTATTTGACCCGCTATATGAAATGAATTTGACACCCTGGCATAGGACTTTTGACTTAATAGGCTTTGACTTAAGTAAAAGTTGAATTTCCCATGCAGTGTCAGACAGCAACCTGCCACCCATTCAGACAGGAAACAGGACATGCTATTGGCATTAATCACTGTTCCTCTATCTCTTGGCAAAACGTTTTATCAGATGTACCGTAGCTGTCCACAACTGCTTTGCTTCATAATGTATATTTAAAAATTTCATTATTAATTAATTTAGTCCCCATTTACATGCACACAACATGTATTGAGGCATGTGATGTGGCTGTTGTATGAACACTGCCTACTGCATTCTGTGTAAAACCAATTCTCTTAATTGGGACAAAATACAGATGTGCTGCTGTTGGGCAACAAAATCTTACTTTCAACTGACTATAAACCCTTTTTGTTAATGAAACATACTCTTTTCCCTTTGTTAAACTCTACGTATATTTATAAATGCTATTCTATATGCCTTTATCCATTTTAAGCTACAGCTGAAATCTGTAATGCAAATACCTTTATAATGTATACAATGTTTTCATGCACTAAAAATCCCTAGGGTTTTATGTTTTTGAAAAAGAGCTGATATAGAGCATAGACTTGAAAATCTGGATGGTACTTGAAGGTCATCTTATTCTCAACACCCTGCCCTAAGGCAGGATTCTACCATTTGGACTGAAATGGATTAGACAGCTTACTGGTCAATAGTAGAAAACAGAGCTGAAATAAATTAGTCCTCTTCTATCACGTGAACTGATTCGCTTCCATAGTTATTAGCAAGTGTGTATGCAGTCAAATTATCATTAACATACAATTATTCCTGGTACATTTCTTAGCATTTAAAGCAGCATAGCTAACTTTAACACAAAGAGTTCAGTTAAATGGGATAAGATAAATTAACTTGCGGTGTCATTCCCTCCCTACCACCGCATTCCATTCTGTTTCCCTCCTTGCTCTGCAAAGATGATTGTCCTTTCCTGTTCTCATTGACAAGTTACCGTTCCCTTCCCTCCTGCCAGATAATCCAGACAGCAAATTGACAAGAGCTGGGGTGGGTAGGAGAAAAACTGGATATGAACAAGAGTGTGTTACATTCTCTGATGTGAGCAGAGCCATTGGTTGGGTTGGGCTGGGCACACACGTGACTGGAATGTGGCTGTATTGGCTCTGGCTCTAGCGCAGCCAGTGAATACAGGAGGTACTGGGTGCTGAAGACTGAATGGAGGTGCAGCCAGCGTCGGAGATGGGGTAGGTGAACATTACCTTTGCAGTTGTGTTAGAAATAAGCAGCAAGCCATCATATCTATGATGTCAGTGTTGCCCTTCTGGCTACCGCATGACAAACGTTCGGAAAGGCACCCTGGTTCTCCCTTCCCACCCACCCCTTTTCAGCTTTTAAAGAGCAAAGCTAAGAACTGGTTCTTAGGGTTCTGATCCATGTTTTTGACAGAATGAGGGGAGGAGAATGTGGTTATGGTGAGCCTGGGAGGCGATAGAAAAAAAGACGTTTTTGTAGCACAAAAATGTTGTTTTAAAGGTTTGACACAGAAACAAGGAGAAAATAGTATCTTAGGAGACGGATAAAGGACAACAAAGAATGAAACAGATTCATTGCTTGAAGGAATGAGAGTTGAGCCCATTGAAATCCTCCCTTCTCCTCCTCCCTCATGTCACAGTAGCAGCAGCAAGAGAAAGGGACACAAAGCAGCAGAGGAGATGCCTTGATTTGAATCTAACAGCCCCACAATGCAAGGGCTGCAGGGGAAGGATGAGGAAGGTATTGTAGAGAATGGATTTATGTTAAGGTTTGCTTTTGGATGGTATGCATGATATTGCAAAGCCATGCAGACTCCCTGCTGAAAATGCTGTGAAATCCCAGTGCCTTTGTTAGTGACAGGATGTGTTCTGGCATTTCTGCGGTTTACTGCAGCAGCTTTTGCTCCTTTACGGAAAGGAAAAAGCTGCATAGAGACGAGAGCTTGTGCTGCACTGCTGCGCCCAGAAATGCAATAAAGCAGTTGCCACCCCTGAAAAAGAAATGCTGAAATGTAAAATAAAGATGAAAGAAAAGGAGGAGACCAATATTCAGTATCCACCCAAACCTTCTGACTTGATCTATTTATCATCAAAATAGATTCTGAGAGTTATTCAATCCTGGATACTGTTAGTAATCTTAATAAATAATGCATGAAGTAGTAGCTCCTCTCTTTTTCCTTGTCAGATGCAGCTTTTTTAATGTAATAATTAAATCAGCTTTGATACATCGCTGTGGAGGAAAAATGGAAATTTTGTTTGAGCGTCAGCAAAATGAGAAGTCATATAGCAGTGTAATGATATTACAGCGAAAGAGGGAACTTTACACTTGTATTCAGTAATATAAGCAGTTAGTATTTATAGATGACTTGCTTTTTCTGTGGCTTGGCCAGACAGTTATTGAGAAATGTTGTGTTAATCTTGACCTCTTCTCAGAAATGCTGATATCTGAATCTTAATTTTTATAGACTTAGTACTTGTATTTTCCAGTTTTTTATGACACAATTTTCACATAATGGTAAACCTGGGTAGTGTGGATTGTCTTGCCTTAACTATGTCAGATAGCATTCTTTACTAGTAGAGATGTGGCTTCAGAAATTACATATAGCAAGAATTTTTTTTTCTGCTTAGTAAAAATGTTAGTGAAATTCTCAGTTACATTGGAGGACTTCTGATGTTATCTTTATACAGTATCAAGATTTAGGCCTTTGACTATTTGGTCTTTCTTGAAATATCTTTAATATATGCAATATCAGATTGGTGAGAAATAGAGATGAAATAGAACAAGTAAGCATTTTATTGGACCTGTATGAAAAATGCATCCCCCAAAATATGCTTTTCATGTTTGTGTCGTTTTGCATGATTTAAGTGTAAACTAAGAGGAAAGTGTGACTAGAATAATAAATGCAAGTTGGACTTCTAAGGTAAACTCTGTTTGAAGTATTTGGCCTGTGAACATATCTATTGCAATCATTAAATGACTGTTGATATCAATAGTCTCAGGGACAAAAATCCTAGGTCACAATTAAAGAGGATCCTCTGGATTTCTTTCCAGTTATTGCTTCATACTGATTGTATGGAGAACTGTTCTCTTTAAAATGGCTTTGGCATATAGTTTTCTTTTAGTCTTGTGGTCCATAAGAGTAAGTATAGAAGTGTAAATCAGGTGTTAAATATTACTGATCTTGCCTTGGATTACTGAGATGTCAGTAATCTCAGTGTGAATTGACAGTGTGTTTTTTATTATACAAAAATATGACCATGATAACGGTTTGTGATTGGTATTTAGTAAAGTTTACCATACTCCCATCTGAAGAGGATCCAGTGAGGGAAAATATTGGGTCTCTGGTTAAAATGGTGAAAAGGCACAGAGGTCAAAGGCCACTGCAGTTGGACCCCATTTGGTCACCAGTATACTATTTTTACTCATCACAGTTCACCTGATTACAAAGTGGTATTAAGTGAAGTGAATCTTTAAAGAAGGTGTGTGTGTGTGTGTGTGTGTGTGTGTGTGTGTGTGTGTGTGTGTGTGTGTGTGTAATTTTCAAAAGTAAAAAATAGGTTACAAGAATTAAAAGTGCACAAGACGTACAAGTTGATTGACCGTAAAAAGCTAGCATGGTGATGATTACTATGATTGATCACTGAACTATGATTCCCACAATGTCAGAATTATTTTGATAAAATATGGAGATTCAGTTATGTTTCTTCAAAAAAAGATACCCCCCCAAACACCTTTTTCAATGTGCATTTGTTACCAAATAGGAAACTTTCCAGTCTTCATTTTTGTTGAAAATGCATTTTTGCCTTTATATTTTAGAGTGCAGCACACACCTAGATTGTGTGTTCTGATAATAGTATTTTGTGGTAGATAGCATATTGGTCTTGGGACAAGGAAGCATAGGTTTAATTTCCTACTTGAATATTTATTTAAAGCATATATTTCCTGCCCCTTCCCCTAATAATAGGGCACCGGGTCACATGACTGAGACAGGCAAGGCCATGTGACTATGTAAAAATATCTGTCTTTCACAGGCAGTGTTCACATATGGGATTCAAAGTGGTATGACAATGACAATCGGCTCTCACCCATTCTTGCCTACCGTGGACTTCGCTGTGCTGTTTCCTTGGATGTACGCACTGTCCTTGCCGGACTGGTTTTAACCTTTAAATCCTTACACAGTCTGGGACCCACATACATACCTAGAATCTGCCTCTCCCTATATTAGCTACCACGTCAATTTGTGCTTATCAAATCGAACCCTTTGTTGACTTTGTAGTCTGTCAGTATTGGAGAGGAGAAATATCAATTACTGGAAGGAGGGCCTTTACACCACTGGCTCCTAAACTATGTAAACATCTCCCTAAGGTGTGAGGTTGCAAGACTGTCTTTTTAGCACGTCTGGTTGAATGCTGCAAGTTGAACTAGGTGATCTGGAAGTCTAGATGGTGTTATTTTTAGGTTTTCTTGTCTGATGGTGGTTGTGTTCAAGATTTTGTTTAAACATCTTATCATGTATTTAATTATGAGCTGCTGTTATATTGTGGAGAAGTAGCCTATGCATGTTTAAAATAAAGCCTGGTCCCTCTTTAAGCATATAAAACTTGGGGGGGGGTGGATATATAATGCCTGGGAATATGCAGGGTGAATATTTTTCTTACTCCATATGGTTAATATATTTTGGCCTGATAATTGGTGTTGAGGTGAGTTTTTATATGCCTTTGCCCAGCTGCTATAGTTGTAAGGAAGTGTGTCTCGCTCTGTATAAATATTCAGCTTGAAATTTCCCTGACCCCTCATTCAGGTATCTGTATATGCATTCTGATGTACTTTCCTAATCTTTTATTTTGTGTGTCTTCTCCTTACTTTCTGTCTGTCAACACAGCCAGTTTTTGCTATTGTTACAGTACAATGGTAAGGAAATATATTGGGCACTATTGAATTGAAGTAGTTGTATACACTACAGAGTTGTTTCTACCTTGAGGGGGGGAATAAACATGTCTGGGTTATTATCCTCAAAATTCTATTTGCTCAGGAAACACAATTTCAGAAAACAGATTTGTAAATGCATTTTTAAAAAATGTTTTTGGGTTTCTCACCGAGCTCAAGAAATGAATGATTTAAAACTTGAAAACCCACATTCCTCTGTGCTACAACTTTGGTGTGCTGTTCATTGTGTGTCTATGGGATATGCTTACCCAACTCTCCGCAGCAACTCCAAACCCCTCACTCACCCCTACCTGCCTTGACTATCTTCTTCCATTTCCTTCAGTTCTGTGATTCTACTTCCTGCCTCTGAAGCTCAGACTCTAGTTCTCACTGTGGCTGGGAGAAGGTAAAAATGAGCTGGATTGATAGGTTCTATAGACCGACTCCATATAGATTGGACCAAGAAGTGGGGGCAGTTCTCAGTGGTAGAGCACATGCTATATATGTAGGAGGTCGCATGCTCAATCCTGGCATCTCCAGATATGTCTGGAAAAGGTCCTGTATGAAAACGTAGAGAGCTGCTACTGTTCTGTGTAGACAGTACTGACCTAGATGAACCAGTGGTCCAACTCTGTATAAGGAAGCTTCATATGTTCCACATGTGCATTATTCGCTTATCCCATATTCGAACAGCAACAACATACGAGCTTGATGACTGTAGAAGCAAAACTGACTTCTGGAGTAACAAAGGCAGGAAGTAGACTTTAGGGGGATCTCCTGATCACACGGTAAATGAAATAGTTAAAATAAGCCACCTTAGTATATTTTCTTGAAGTATTTTTGAAAGTAAATGAGGGAGGGAGGCTATCCCAAATAGGAGAAGGCTTAATTGTAGAGCAGCGGTTCTCAACCAGTGGTACTAATACCACCAGTGGTACTTCGGCCGACTGCTGGTGGTTCTCGGACCAGCAGACCACCGGAACCCTGCTCCGACACGGTACTTTTGGCAGCACGTATTCTCAATCAGTACATTTACTATAACTTGAACTGTTGCTAACTGTGGTATTTCCCTGTATTGAAATATACTTTGTTTATTTTCTGAATCAAAGTCTGATCTGGAAAGTGGTTGAGTACTGCTGCAAACTTCACTCTGAATCTGATGGTAGAAAGCATTTTTCATGATTGCTTAAACAATGCTTGTTAAGCTTTAGAAATAAGTGAGCTGAAGATAGCTGACCTAGAAATGATTTCATTTGGCTACATGTTAACTAAGTGTTTCTTAGGTATAAATGTATTAAATTCTTCAGCTGGGAAATGGATTAACACATTCTAACAAGTCATGCATTTTTTCAGACCTCACTATGCTTTTCTTGGAATAGATAAAAAAATGTGTATTTTTTATTTGCTTTAGGTCCAGGGGTAGCCCAGAATGGCTGCAGTGTCATATGATCAGTTGTTAAAACAAGTAGAGGCGTTAAAAATGGAGAACTCAAACCTTCGACAGGAACTGGAAGATAATTCAAATCATCTTACAAAACTGGAAACCGAAGCATCTAATATGAAGGTATAAAAATCAGTTGATGTTAAACAACACTTTGGTTTGCTGGTCCAGATCACACAGCCCTATAAACCTCTTCCACAGAAGTCAATGAAACTCTCATTCTGGCATTGAAATTGTTGATTTCTCCCTTATTGGATCCTAATTATGCTGAACTTCTGACATTCACTTCTCTACTGGAGATCAGGGTATATTGCATGGGAAGTTTGGTGTAACCAAGAAATTCACACTGCACATTTGCTGACACAAAATATATGACAGATTTGGCAGATGGTTGGTGGGGAACTCTTCCTCCTAAATAGGTTTGAAATAGGCAACTTGGAAATTTGGTCACATCGTGACAACCTTTGAACACAACTCAGAAATCTTCCTCCTAACTCTGCCCCCCCCCCCACTGTAGTGGTATTATGGAAGTTACAAATGGTCTCAAACTTTCATGACCCATGTATTCCAAAGTAAAAGTTCCCAGGTTTTCTGCCATGGCATAAAATAAATTAAAAGAAAGATGTTAATCCCAACGTTTTGTTTGCAAATCTTTGGCAAACCTTTTCAAGGGAAAACTCTTAGAGAAGAGAAAACCTCTCTGAGGAAGTCTAGAGTTTGGGGAAAGGCTTGTATTTAAACTGAGGTTAAGTGAGGTTTTCTCTTCTCTGAGAGTTTTCCCTTGGAAAGGTTTGCCAAAGATTTGCAAACAAAACGTTGGGATTAACATCTTTCTTTTAATTTATGTCATGGCAGAAAACCCGGGAACCCTTACTTTGGATTATGGAAGTTGTTACATAATCTTTGAGGAACCTGATACAGATGGGAGAGCCAACTGCTCTCCAATATGCTCCCAATGTCAGCAAGACCAGGTGACATTGACATGCAGAAGAGCCACAGTGTGGGTGCCTCACATTATCCTAGTGGTACTGGAAGGAACCATGCTGCAGGAGTTACTGGTTATATGAGAAGATAATCTTTGTCTCGTCTCTCAGCTTGTCTCCTTGGACAAAATGTCTGGACTTGGAAGGATGGATGGTCACTCCCATCGTGCATGTAGAAAGGACTTCTTGGTGCCTCTGTGTAATCTTGTGGGATGCTACCTTCCTCCCCCAGTACCCTTTTGGGAGAGGAGGTATGGTGGTAGCAATGCTACCACATCTTCCCTCCAGGCAGATGATACCTGGGATGGAGGGAGGTAGTATCCTGTCAGTGGGATGGTCTCCCCCTTCAGCTTCTTTGAAAGGAAGATTGTATTAATTGCACTCCTTCCCCCACTTTTTGTCCCTCAGCTCTTTTCAGTAAGCTGCAGGGAACTGTTGAAGGTATGTGGTTTCTCCATCCTTCTGCCATGTTTGAACACTCTGTATATGTGCCCTCTTGGGATGCACATACTGGAAGTTTAGCATGGCCAAGAAGACTAGAGTTTCTATTCTACCATTCTTATTTGTTTCAGGCACCAGCACATTTTTTTTTCCTTGTTGATATTCCGAAAGTCATTGTTTTGAAGACAGATGTGTAAGCGTTTTTAAAAGCTATATGTTGAAACAAACTGGTTGGGTAATCAAGTAAGCACACTTTCTATCTTTTTGAATAAAATTAAGCATGACTGAATCAGTGACACTTATTGTCACTGAAATAATTTTTAGGCAGACTATATTTTCTCTCTGTACAGAATAAGGTATTTGATCTGACAAGAGGCTTATATGGAAAAAAGGCAATTTTTAACTAGAGAACATGACTGTTCTGGGATATAGTAGTATGACATGAAAGCTATTTCAGAGGAAAATATTATTATTCAAAGATACTAATGAAATATTTTAACTTTTATTTCAAGCTATTTTTCACTATAGTCCATGAACTTTGCAAAGTCGTATTTGTTAATATCTCTGAGAACCTTCAGTGTTTTGATACTTGGTGGACAGTTAGGTCTTTGCTGCTCTATTAAGATGCAGAGCTGAAAAATGGATTAAGTCTTAGTAGTTAATCCCCAAGTATGGAATGATATTTTTAAAAGCTAACTCATTTGCTCGGTTGATTCAGCTCGTCCTATGCCTGCTTGCTTTCCACAGCATGATGGTAACATGGTTATTGTATGTACATTATGTATAATACATTATGGCACTACCTAAATATATGCATAGTTTCTAATAGATTACAATAATTATTGTGTATTTGGCACAAATAAACTGCTTCGCTTAATTCAGTGGAAATGTATTCTGACCAAAAATTGTGGTGTCATAGTAAACATTAGAGATTGCTAGAGCCAACTCAGCTTATTGAATGGAAATGAACAGTTCTGTTTGTATGAGAAAAATATTTTTGCTCTCAGAATATTCAAAGGAATCCCATCACAATCATATGTTGGATTCTAATATGCATGAATTGGTTTGCTATTTTCCTTCTAACAATGCAAAAAGTATTGTGAGTGAAAGAAAAAAGAATTAGGACAGATCAGTAACTGTTAGGCAGACATTTCCTGAAAACTGTTTAAATAGCCATTGTGGATAGAAGGATGTGCAATTTTTTTCTAGAACTTTATTTCTAATTTTAAACAAAATAATTCTATAGAATCTAATGGATATAGAATTATCCTTTACATCAAGGAAAAAAGCTAAAGGGTATTTTGTTTTATTTGCTCATGGATTCATGTCTAATGCTTCTTTTAAAAGCAATTTAGAAAGCACAAGATAGGATAGATCAGTTTTGAATCCTGCAGAATTTTTGCCTTGTGGCCATACTCTCCAGTTAAGTTATTGATGTAGCTTCTATGATAAATAGAAAATCTTTCTGATCTCTTTTCTGTTTGTCAACTTGAATTTAGGCCAATGAGCATTTAAGAGTCTAGAAGCCTTGTGGCCTCTCTTATACTGTTAACTACTGTTTGTTGTTTTTGTATTCACTCTGTATTCTTATTTAGTCTGATAAACCATTTATTTTTTAATTTAGATGTTGCAGATTTTAGTTTGAGATGTAAATTTCTCAACTTTGAGCTCTAATGTTTAGAACAGATGTAAGGTTTTATATACAGTACAATCCTAACCAACTTTCCAGCATCGATGCAGCCCTGAGGTAAGGGAACAAATGTTCCCTCACCTTGAAGAGGCTTCCATGACTGCCCCTGCACTTAAAATGCAGTGTACACTCTGTTGGCACGACTACACAGGCACTGGAAAGTTGGTTAGGATTGCGCTGATAGTGTGATACTTGTGCTTGATTATGATGTAATGGGGAGATGTGGTAGAAAATCTTGGTGTAAGCTCCCCCCCTTCTCCAGTATATTTTTTATTTTATTTTATTTACAGTATTTTTATCCCGCCTTTCTCCCCGAAGGGACCCAATAATCAGTGTGAATAGTACTAAAACATTGGTCATCTTTGTTGAATTCTATATTTGTTTACCAAAATGTCTTATTGATTTCAGCAAAATATTACCAGAGAACAGCAAGTGTGTTGAGCAGTGGGATACATCGCAGAATAGCAACTTTTTGTATCTTGTTGGTATGTGGTTTAGTAATAGTATTGCTCTTTATTTTTAGGAGGTGCTGAAGCAGCTTCAAGGAAGTATTGAAGATGAGGCAATGGCTTCATCTGGACAAATTGATTTGCTGGAGCGTCTTAAAGGTAAATTGGAAGAAGGCTACCAATTTGCTAAACAGCACTTGCCCATGTAAACAATTTTGTCTTGAATCACAAGTGACCAAGTTTGGGAATCAAAGTGTATTTTGCCACATAAACTCTTCACCTGTCAATTGGACAGACGTAAACTGATCTAGCACTTAGACTTCACAGTAGCGGAGCCCATACGTTCAGACATTTTTCAAATGAGTAAGCGATCGCACCTTGAATAAAATTTGTTAGGCTGTAAAGGGCCAAATAGGCAGTGGCATAGGGACGTAGGGGCGGTCCACCCCTGTGGGGCACCCGGGGGGGCGCACCAGGCGGCACATGGGGGGGTGCACAGTGGCGGCAAAAAATTGGTGGTGGTAAAACGGGCTGTTTTTCGCTGCTTTTTGGCACCGTGGAGGGGAAAGGAGTCGCCTGCAATAGGCCTTTTCCAGCAAAAAAAAATAATGCCGGGGTATGTGTGTTTTTTGCCGGAAAAGGCCTGAAAAAATGCCGGAGGTGGTGAGGCTTTTGACATCACGGGGGCGTCACTAGCTGCCACCCCCCACCCCTCCAGAGGCTAGCTACGTCACTGCTAATAGGATAATTTTACAGGGGGATGGAGAAGTTCTGGCCCATGGACTGTCATTTGGCTATTCAGTTTTAAATTAATAGTATTCCCCAGTAATTATGACATATTTTCACAACATTTTGCCTTCAGGATTTACTGAACATTTGTTGACTGTTTCATCTATTTTTACTAGGGGGAGAATAGCTTTTTAGGTTAACATACTGTAGACATTGATTCAATGCTTTGTCTGTTTTATCCA
Source organism: Plestiodon gilberti rubricaudatus (assembly GCA_026170595.1). Classification (NCBI taxonomy): domain Eukaryota; kingdom Metazoa; phylum Chordata; class Lepidosauria; order Squamata; family Scincidae; genus Plestiodon; species Plestiodon gilberti. Next base: position 50,150,865 of record JANXHW010000002.1, read on the forward strand.
GAATTGAACTTGGATAGCAATAACTTCCCTGGAGTGAAGTTAAGGCCAAAGATGTCCATGCGTCCATATGGAAGCAGGGAAGGATCTGTATCTAGTCGTTCAGGAGAGTGTAGTCCTGTTCCCATGGGATCATTTCCCAGAAGAGGTTTTATGAATGGAAGCAGAGAGAGCACTGGTTATCTAGAAGAATTAGAGAAAGAGAGGTAACTTTTCATGCCAAATATGTCAATGCTTACATTTTACGTGTCGTCCTTTTGGAAAAGAAAAAATATTCTAATCCTGTTTTTGGTGTGGTATTCTGAAGAAATTTTAAATGTAAAATTCATTTGAAAACTTAAGTTTGGAAAGGTTTGTTTGAACAGAGTTGTGTTAGTGAAATCCTTTGACCTCCACCCACCAAGGGTCAATGTGCAGGCATGGCGGCTCTGCATTGAGGCAGCAAGTGCACAGACATATGCAGTGCTCTTCATGTTGGGCAATAAATGCCTATGTTAGATCAGGTGCTAGGTGTGGGGCAGGTTCTGTCACCATAGCAGCCACATCTACTCTTCTGTTCCTTTTCCTGGTTGGGTAGGATTTATGCAGATATTCACCTTTTCCTCCTAATAGCCTATTCAGTTGGAAATCTGCATTCACTATTGTCCTCACAGATCTCTGAATTAGAATGTTAGCAAGTAAAGTTTGTTAACTTGAATTAAATTGCTTACAACTATGTGTAGCACTTATTTCATACCTAATTGCCACATTGCATGCCACTCTGGAGGCTGTTTTCAACTCTCAGGAATGGTTTTTTGGTCGTGCAAGCATCGGCAGGGAAGGAGGAAACAGAAAAACTGGTACACTTAGGCAAGTGCCTTCTGCTTGCACACAGGGATCTTGGGATTTATAGTACTGTATATAGTCTTGCAAGCATGCATGCAGAAGATCCCAGGTTCAATCTCTGACATCTAAAGATAGGACTGGGAAAGACCCCCTTCTAAAACCAGACAGCTGCTGTCATTCAGTGTTGACAATAGTGGCTTAGATGGGCCCTAGTCTGATTCAATATAAGACAGGGTTCATACATTCAGACGTTCATGGGTATCTCAAAGTTAAGAATTCATATTGTAAAAGTCTTGCTTATAAGTTGCTTCATTGTGGCATCATAGTTTGTTGAAAAAATGCAAGAACTATAGCAGGTATGTTTAGGGACTTTTCCATTGTCCTGAAGCTCTAGGATGCTGGAGTATGTTGATGTTCAAATCCATGCATCTCTTTTATTGATAGATGTATAAATCACACACACTGTCTCTATGTGTGATTTCCACAATACATCAAATATACAAAATGCATTATATCCAAAGGAGCCCTTTCTCTCTAAAGGAAAATAAGTTTTATTTATTTGCAACATTTTTATTCCATCCTTTTGCCCCCACTAGAACCATCAGGACAACTCAGCAAAAACAATTGTTTCAGTTTTATGTTTCACTTTATCCCATGGGTTCAGAGCAGCTTACAGTATTTTTTTTTTCTACTGTCCCCAAGGAGTCACAATCTGAAAAAAATTGGTTTGGGGGTTAAAAGAGGCCAAATGAACTAAAAATGACAATATAAAGATAAAAATAAATGATGAAAGAAAGAAGAGCTAGGTGTGATGGAATCTCTGAGACTCTGGCTAGAATCCAACCCATTATTTGAATGCCATTGCAACAGTATACAGTGGGCCCTCGTTATCCATGGAGATTCTGTTCCCGGAACCCCCGCAGATACTGAAATCCGTGTATAGCGAAGTCCGCTATTGCGGATACGGGGGCCACTGTAGAAACCTTAAAAAAAAGTTTAAAATAACATTTCTTACCAACTTTCCAGCGCCAGTGTAGCTGTGCCAATGGGAAATGTGCTTCATTCTGTGGTGGAGGGGCAATGCAAGGGAATGTTTCTTCCCTTACCTTGGGACTCCATCGCGGCTGCATCAGCTCTGGAAAATTGGTTAGGATTGGGCTGTCTGTCTCCTACAATACACTAGTTCTAAGCTCTCGACTTAATTTGATCTTTCTGGAAAAAATTGTTAGACATTTTGACAACTAAAATTGTTTGTTGCTAACTTCTAGTTATGTTAGCTGTGTATTTTTCTATTTTGTTTTGTTAAGATCTAGATTGGTGTGTTTAACTCAGTTTTCATTTGTCATTGTGAACAAACAATTTGACCTATATTAGTTTTTTCAGAACTTACTTATACAAATAGCAGTAGGTGCGTGTTTGTGTAGTGTTCATAGCATTTGTATGAGTCCTCTGGTTTGAGTATAGGATCATTGTTGATTCTCCTGCCTGAAGCTTTCTCTTATTCCACATAATGGGAATAGTTAAAATACCACCACACAGACTTTCCAGATCCAGCTTGGGTAGACATTTTGTTATGCTGAAGATTTTTTTTAATCTTCCAGGCTTCAGGGAAGAGTGGCCTTTGCATAATAGCAAGGGTTCAAAACTGCTATAGAAAGATACCCAAAGAACAGCTGCACAGATTGGAAGTGTTCCCAGTGCATTGAGACACCCCTTTTAGAACTTAAAGTTATCTGTTGCAGTTTGTCACTTTTTAAAAATTCTGTCGTCTTGTTTCATTTTTAAAACGTAGAATGAAAATTTCTAGGCCAGTTCACAAAAGGCAATAATAAAATCAAAGACATGATAAAGTAACAGCAAATAAAACGGCCAATAAAATGGCAGTGTTAAAAGCATATAAAATTATTAAGGTATGTTTCATATAATGACTGCAAACAAAACAATTGAAGCCTAGCTATATTGTTAGCTAACTAGTATGGATTATTTGTTGAACAGGTTCAGTGGGAGGGAATTTGACTCGGAAGATTTGTGCTGGGATGCAGAGCATTTCATCTCTAGTTAGATACCGTACAGCTAAGATTGCTTGTGACTGGGAACTGTGGCTTCCATAAAATGAGATAATGTTCTCAGTCCCGTTGCTGATGCACAGTATCATATGGACAGGAGCTGCACTTAAAATTGATTGAGTTTGAAGAGAGAGCCCAAAACGTGACAATGCTGGGACAGAAAGTAAATTATTCAAAATAAACGATGTGGGTGAAAGTATATAATGTACATAAATAATTATGCTTCAGTTTCTAGGGATATTTCATCTTGCACATTTCATGACATTTATTAATAAGGAAATTATGTATATTGGAAAGATGAGCAAAAAACTAACACAAACAACACTTCAAGGACCCCAAAAACACACGTGTTAATCTTTTTACCTCCGTCCTTATTTGTTATAAGTTTCCTGTTCCATTGAGCCAGTTGGTGGCGCAGTGGGTTAAACCACTGAACCATGAACTGTCGATCAAAATGGTCGGCAGTTCGAATCCGTGCGACGGCTCCTGCCAACCTAGCAGTTCGAAAGCAAGAAATTGCAAGTACATTGATAGGTACCACGTCAGCGGGACGGTAACAGCGTTCCATGCGCCTCGGTGTTGAGTCATGCCGGCCACGGGCGTCACTGGGGCGTGGCGGGGGGGTGGGCCGCCAGGGGGTGACGCGCGTCATGGGGATGAGTACCGCTCCCTAGAGTCGGACACGACTGGACTTAATTGTCAAGGGATACCTTTACCTTTATTTCCTGTTCCATAACTAGTCTATTCTTTTTAGGCTCAGTAGTTGAGAATATTCGTCATCATGTGGCTATATCCAGAATTAGAAGAGGTTTATTTAATCAGTGAACTCTTTTTTTTCTTTTTTCTTTTTACTGCTTTCACTGAATTTTAGTTTTGAAGTTATGTGCTTCATGGCAGTGGAAGCATATTTTGAAGGTTAACACACAGACTGGTACAAATGTTAAAGCAGTATTGTGTGATGATATGCAGGAATTTTTATGTGAGCAAATTAGTGGTCATATTTAAGTGTAGCACTAGCCCCAGAATATGTTTATAGCACCATATGCAAAGTTCTGCCTCTGTTAGCCTTCATAATGAAATATGAAATGCAGTTGTAGAAAGGTATTATAGAGACAGCTTTCAAAGCTTAATGTTCTTTGACATGAAACTGATCTAGCTTTTGTACATTCTCTTTCTATATACTGGTACTATTGCCTATGAGTGTACAAGAAAATGTCTTGGTGAAAATGTCTTGGTGACATAACTATGTGTGTGTCAGGAGTGACCAGGCATTGACCAGGAACTGCTTGATGTTTTCACTATAACCCCACTGCCAAAAAAGCAAGCTGCTATCTGTGTTCAAGACATTCTGTGTCTTAAATGAAACCTTGACTTGTCTCTTCAGCCCTAAACTGCTATAGTAAAAAAAGAAAAAACCATCTTGTTTCACACAGTTGTCTCACATGAATGCATAATTCTACTATGGATTGCCACATCTGCAGCTGTAAGCCTTAAAATACGCTGATTGTTTCCTCGGATTTTCAGGTGCTACAACTTCTAATTGAAGAACCAAATTGTTCTCAAACATTCGTGATAATTTTAACATATTTTAGGACATTTAAAAACCTTGGCGCATAGGATAGGCAACAGGAATGAACATATTTCCAGTCATTTTTAGCCTTCTATTTTATTACAAGATTTGGGTGCTTAAGCTATACATTTCTGTAGGCGGACTCTCAAATATCCTGGCCCCAGGCCGTATAGGGTTTTAAAGGTCAAAACCAGCACTTTGAATTGGGCCCGGAATATACTTGGAGACCTTCCGGCGAGGCCTGAAAACTTTCTTGTTCAAAGAAGCCTTCTGAGTCTTGGCCTTTTTTTTTTTTTTAAACATCCAGTGGTTACTGATGTGGTGCTGCTGTTCTTGTACTCTTGTATCTTAAAATGTAATAATGGTATTTTTTATCGTTTTTAGTGTTTATGAGTTTTTAATTAACTGTTTTATTGCTTTTAAAGGTGATTGTTTTTTGTAATTGTTTTTTCCTGTTTTTGTAAGCCGCCTTGGGTCCCTTTGGGGAGAAAGGCGGGATAAAAATATTGTAAATAAATAAAATAAATATTTCCTTATCCAGAATTCAAGGTACTGTGCAAGTAGTTTCTTAGGTTAAAAGAAGCTTTGGGTTAGTATTTCTTGAACAACAATTCCTTATGGCAGACCACTTTTGAAACTGGGGACACTTTAAGAAGCAGTTTGTGATATGACATGAGGTTCTGCTGTTGAAAGAGAATTAAAAACAACAACAACACAAACACAGAACCCAGTGGATGTGTCCTAGCCCTTGGGTGTCTTTATAAAGGAGCTTTTGGTTCTTGACCATATTTGGATTTTCCTCTCTGCTGATTTAGCTTAAGACTTTTCTCTCTTTTATTAGATCCCTTTGTTCTTACACTACTGCTACACCTGGAACCTTCCACAAATGCACCTTGGTGTGTTTTTATGTAGCTATAAAGAACAGAGTAACACTTGAACCTTTTCAGTCCAAATGTATTTGTAGGGCAGGATCCAAGCCATGTGCACCAAAACACTTCTGCAGATACACTTCTGCACGCTTGTTTTTTCTGATCTTCTCACATTGAAGGATACTCCCAAAGATCTATCTGTTGAACCTCAAGAGTGGCTTCTAGGTGGTGCTGGGGACTGTGATCACTTTGGAGGTGTTCTCTGGGGCCCAAATCACATGTGCAGAACATTAATGGGCATTTCCATGGAATAAGCACATTTTAGGAGGCAATACTCATGTTGGTTTCCTTATCCTGTTGGTTTTGTGACACAGACTATCCAAGTATCTTTCTCACTCGTCCTCTAAATCTGTGAGTTCACAGCCTTCCACATGGGTATTTTAGTATGTGGTCGCAAAATTCACTTGGATCTTAATATCTGTGAGTTTGATACATGAGGTGGCATCCTAGCCTGTCATCCTGGGTAGGCTTACTAGATCTCCTACCGGGACAGAGTGCTAGTCCTTTAGGAGAAGGAATGTGGGCAGGTGTAGCTTGTTAAACCCTTGGAGCACAATCCTAGGCATGTCTACTCAGAAGCAAGCCCAACTGAACACAATGGGGCTTGCTTCTGAGTAGACATGCCTAGGATTGTGCTCTAAGGTTTAACAAGCTACACCTGCCCACATTCCTTCTCCTAAAGGTCTAGCACTCTGTCCCGGTTGGAGATCTGGTAAGCCTAGTCCTGGGGAGCCCTTCTGCACCACAGTTCCTCATCTCCTTGGTTTTGGCTCTAAAGGGCAGGCTTCTCTCTCCCAGTCAGCAGCGAAAGTGGTATTCGTTTTATCTTTTGCAAAGAACTTTTGTAAGGGGGGAGGAGAAGGAAGGGGAAGCCAACAGACCATCAACCCTCTTGCCCATGGAGCAGGGGAGGTGCCATCTTTTTCTTCTACCATATGTATGCCTACTCAGAAGTAAGTCCCATTGTGTTCCATGGGGCTTACTTCCAGGAAAGTGTGTAGGATTGCAGCCCAAATCATGGGGAAGGAGGTTCACAATTTTTCTTGCAATCTACCACGTTTCCACTAGTATCAGTCTTCTTGCTGAAAGTTCCAGCATTAAACATGTGGCTTCCTTCCATTGAGCAAGTCTCCTTTCTCCCCCACCCTGCTCATTTCCCTTTACAGAGAGATCGTCTTCCCAAACATGGCTAAAGAAACAGGTGTGTGCGTGTTTCTGTCCCGCTTTTGGGAGCAGCAGCATGTGGTTAGAGTGGGGATTGTCAGAGGCACTGGGATCCTTTGCTGCATGTGCACAAAGAGTTAAAGCTTCATTGGACAAAAGGCTCCTTCTGCACACATGCCAGACAAAAGGCAATTTCCACCTCCTTCCTCCAACATATAAAGGGGGCAGAAAGAGAGAAATGGGGTGGTGGTGGATGTAAAGGCACGTCTGACAAAGCCTATCCATGCCTACTCAGAAGTAAGTCCCATTGTGTTCAGTGGGGCTTACCCCCAGGAAAGTATGTATAAGAGGGAAGCCAAGGCACAAAGAGTGAAGAGGTGGCAACAAAACCTTTCCTACCCCATTTGCTTTTAACTGCCCTTTCCTCTTCCCCCCCCCCCTTCCAACCAGGGGAGGATGGCTTCCATCAGTGAGATGATCCTATCATGATCATCCAGGGCTTGCCTACTAAGAAGTAAATCGCATTCTGCTCAGTGGGATTTACTTCCAGGAAAGTGTGTGTAGGATTACAGCCCAAGTTGCCTAGCAGCTGGACACGAAAGAGTGAGGCGGGGAGGATGAAATTCTTTTGTCTGCTTGCCTCAGTATGAGTGTGGGGGGGATGGGAGGGTGCTGTGCCCGCTTGCTTGGAAGCCCAAGAAGTGGCCAGCAGCTTGATCTTGCGTGACCATGCTGATACAGAAAACAGTGTGAACCAGGGGCATTCCTAGGGTTTGCGTCACCCAGTGTAGGAGGTCAGTGCATCACCCCCATGATGGCCCTTCTCCCATGCAGTGGGCGGGGAAATGCATCATCGCCCCGCCTCATGCCCATTGCCCAACCTCCCGCTTAATCAAAATTGCACCTTTAAATTTACAATATTATATGCACAGCCTAATGTATGTTTGCAGCCTAAGCAGAGGCATCACAAGGGTTTGAGTCACCCAGTGTGAAAGCATTAACTTTATTTATTTTAATATATAACAGTACAGGTTACCCAACAAATCAGTAACCTACTCAGCTCTCAAAACAATCAGTCTCATTGGTCTGTTTTGAGTTAAGGAAATCCACTTTTTGTTACACAAGGATGTTGTATTTTCTGTTTCCGGTTATTTGGCCATAACTTTTGATAGAATACAGATATTGCATTCTGCATGAGATTACGCATTGCATGATATATAACATGATGGTATAAAGACACAGGTTTTCACAATTTTGGCCAGTAGTGATGTCACCCCCCTGAGGGTGTCGCATGGTGCGGTCCGCACCCCCTGTAGGGACACTGCTAGTGTGAACTATTGTCCTTCTCTTGAACAGTCACACATTCAGCACTCAAGACCATGATCCAAACTACTACGTTGAAAATGCCAAAGGTTTTTTGTGTTTTCAAACGTTTTTCTTTAACAGCAGCCCTCATTTTGTGGCAGAAGCTACTTTTGAAACTTCCCTATATTTTCAAAAGATGGCTCACCATGTGGGATGGGGAGCTACTTCTGGAGAGCATAGAAGTCCAAAGTTTCCTTGGGCGTGTGTCAGCAAGGTTTTTTCTGCCGTGGACCAAGTTAGTAAATTAGCAATTGCATCAGTTCAGAAGCCATCAGGACAGAGGAAGTGATTATCTGGTGCTCTTCTTGTTGATAAATGCATCTTTTTTGCAGCATAATAAAAAGTAGTTTGACCCTGCATGTTTTTGTGTACTTTGTAAAGCACCAATTTATTTTGCTTTCTAAAAGATAGCAGCAAATCTCATAGTATGGCATTATAAAGAATAAAGAAAATTAAGATTGTCCTTTTATAATATTGTTAGCACTGACTTAGCAATCACCTTTAATATACTCTATTTTTATTTTATTATCCATATGCATGTCTCCTTTCTCACATTGGTGTGTATAAAAGGATAAGAATTCTGGTGGTGGTTTTCAAATTGTGTGTGCCATACGAACTTACATTCCTTAGTACACTAGGGCCCTGGTATCTGTGGGGGGTAGTTTTCTCCCTCCCCCCGCAAATACTGTGAACCCACAGGTGGGGGAACACTATCCTTGTGCCCCCCCACCCATTACTGTTGTTCTTCTTACTGGAGCTGGTGCCAGGTCAATGTTTCTTGCTTAACCAAAACGCTGTAAGCAGCATGCTGCTTATAGCGACGAAGTAGGCAAGCAGACTGCATGCTAGAGAGGCTCATTTAAACTGGTAGCATGCTGCTTATAGCATTTTGGTTAAGCAAGAAACACACTGACCTGATGCCAGCTCTAAGAAGAAGATCAAAGGTAATGGGCTCGGGACACACATGATCCGAGGATAAGTGAATCTACGGATAGCGGATCTGCTCGGATTAAAAAAAAACCCTGTATATTACAGTATAATTTGAAATATGCTTGGGATTGCATTGTAAGTATCTTTATTTTCTTTTTAGAGGCTGAAACTTAGCCATATCCATAATGAGGTGCTGTTGATTTCCAACCTTTCCCGTTAACCTGTTGAGATCAATATACTGGATCAAATATAATATACTGTGCTAAATTTCTCCCATTTGTAAACAAAGTTATTGTCCAGCGTCTAAACTTTAATGACAGATACTTTTTGTTCTTTTATAGGTCTCTCTTGCTTGCTGAACTTGAAAAGGAAGAGAAAGAAAAAGACTGGTATTATGCTCAGCTTCAGAATTTGACTAAGAGGATAGATAGTCTTCCTCTTACTGAAAATGTAAGTGGTAATAGTAGCAACTTATCTTCCATACAACCAATATTTTTAAGGTCCTTTGTATAAAGATATCTTTAATTATTTAATGAACTGTGTAAAAGTGAAAATGTATATAACTGTACCAACGTACAGTTTTGGTTCCTGTTTTCTTTTAAATATTGTTAAGAAAGTGTATATCAGGCTATCTGGCATATACTCATCCACAGATGAGTTTGTTAAATAAAACTTGCACATAATACAAGTTAATAATACATTAACACTCATTTGACAGTTTTCATGTGTGTATGAACAAAATTGCTTCTCAAAATGATCTTCAGAAGAAGCTGATAATCCAGGATAATATTGAACTCAAAGAACCATAGGTTGTGCCAGCCTGCAGCCATAACCAGCGTGTCTTATAGATTTTATTTACTGGCATGCTTTGAGAGAGAGCCTGTTTTTTGTGGGTGAACAGCCACTGCAGTCTGTCATGTAATATAATTTCACAGAACTGTTGGTATTCTAGAACGTGGTATAATATCTGACTTATTGAGAACTACCTCTTTCAAGTTTTTTTTAAGTTGCTTGCCTTCATGGTTGTATATACAATTTGAAAATGTAAAAGGTTGAATTTGGTATCCCAGTTCTCAAAACATCTCTGGTTATTTATTTAAATTCATAACTTCTTATATCCCAATAATTCTCCCCTAAAATAATCAAAGGATAGGTCTTTTATGGGCTATGTATCTTCTTATCCCTTTCCACATTATACAAACCCCAAATTAAGGAAAGGTAAACTATAGGGAGATAGAGTGTGTGTGAGAGAGCAGGAGATTCTTTTCTGGTTTATGTTCTCTTATATCTGACCCTCTCTCATCCTAAGCAGTTGCACGTGCGCCAATGGACCTGCAGTTGTTGATATGTATATAATGCCTAATTGTGTGAGATCTTACAAAATGCTTTGCAAATATTTAGTGGTATTTTACACTCTCCCTACTTGTCCTCCAGTAGTCCAGGATTCTGGGGTGCTCCTCTTTTGAAATAGTCTCATTCTGCCAATGTAGCAGTCTTTGTCATGTTGCAAAACATTCATGAAGTTTTGTTAAAAAATAGATTTACATTTTTAGAATCCTTATTTGGATTATGTGCATGGAATGTCTAGATCATAATCGGTTGGAATTTTTAAAAATCCTTTATTTGGTTCTAGTTCTCCTTGCAGACAGACATGACTCGAAGACAGTTGGAATATGAAGCAAGACAGATCAGAGCTGCCATGGAAGAACAGCTAGGTACTTGTCAGGACATGGAGAAAAGGGCACAGGTAATTAAGGTCTTGAAAAAATTGGAAGGTTTTGCCTTTGTCAACTGTTTAATTACCTTTAATACCAAACTTTAAACTTGAGTTGTATCTTTAAAGCTACTTAGGAAGGAAGAACTTGTTTTCAAACCTTTTTGGTAATTAAGAAAAATAAATCACATTGAAAAATAATGGCAACTGCAGCACTGGTATTTAACTCCAGGAACTAAAGAATATAATAATGACTTCACAGGATATCGTGACATAATTAGAACCTTCTTTACAAAAGAAGGGGGGTGGAATCAAGTACCTATGCCTGATTTAGTTCTTTCTTCCTGCACCTGTGTTTGAGCGCTGTCTCTGACATCCTCATTGATTGGGCTTGTTTCCTCCTTCCCCTCACTCTGCTTACTGCAAGAAGAGTTAAATTAGAAAAGCATAGGATCTTCTGTGATCCTCCAGGGAAATGGGACTTCTAAATTCAGTTCACCACAGACTCTCCTGGTTTAGGTGTTCATCCTCCCTTTTATTAAGAGCAGCATTAGTTGGGAAGGAGAACAAGGAAACCATAAATGACCTGGAGTCGAGGATAGGCAGTGAGGTGGCCAAGTTTGCAGATGACACTAAACTTTTCCGGGTGGTGAAGACCAGCAGGGATTGTGAAGAGCTCCAGAAGGACCTCTCCAAACTGGGACAATGGGCAGCAAATGCGCTTCAATGTAAGTAAGTGCAAAGTGATGCACATTGGGGCAAGAAACCAAAATTTCACATATACGCTAATGGGTTCTGAGTTGTCTGTGACGGATCAAGAGAGAGATCTTGGGGTGCTGGTGGACAGTTCGATGAAAGTGTCGACCCAGTGTGCGGCGGCTGTGAAGAAGGCCAATTCCATGCTCGGGATCATTAAAAAAGGGATTGAGAATAAAACGGCCAATATCATTATGCCTTTGTACAAATCGATGGTAAGGCCACATCTGGAGTATTGTGTCCAGTTCTGGTCACCACACCTCAAAAAGGATATAGTTGAATTGGAAAAGGTGCAGAAAAGAGCGACCAGAATGATTCGTGGGCTGGAGCACCTCCCTTATGAGGAAAGGCTACAGCGTCTGGGGCTTTTCAGCCTAGAAAAAAGGCGCCTGAGGGGGGACATGATTGAGACTTATAAAATTATGCATGGGATGGAGAGAGTGGATAGAGGGAAATTCTTCTCCCTCTCGCACAACACCAGAACCAGGGGACATGCACTAAAATTGAGTGGAGGGAGAGTTAGAACAGACAAAAGAAAATATTTCTTTACCCAGCGTGTAATTCATCTGTGGAACTCCTTGCCACAGGATGTGGTGATGGCATCTGGCCTAGATGCCTTTAAAAGGGGTTTGGACAGATTCATGGAGGAAAAGACCATCACAGGTTACAAGCCATAAGCAACCTCCTGGTTTTAGAAGTAGGTTTTCTCTGTGCCAGGTGCAAGGGAGTGGCGACTGGACACAGGTATCTTGTTGTCTTGTGTGCTCCCTGAGGCATCTGGTGGGGTCACTGTGTGACACAGGAAGCTGGACTAGATGGGCTTTTGGCCTGATCCAGCAGGGCTCTTCTTATGTTCTTATGTTAAACCAATGCAGGCCTGACACCCTGATTTCTCCCATAGGAAAATTCCTGGGGCAGAAAAGGGGAGTAACCTCAAACTTGTTGCATCAGCCTCTGTGGTTCTTTGATCTTGGTTCTGTAAGACTTACTGATCCAGAGAATAGCCCCCTGTTACCTTGTTCTAGAGAAGTATGTCTAAAATGGTATCCGGGCAATTGACTCTTACAGAACTATTTAATGCTGAAAAGTCATTTTTGATTAGCAGGGTAGACAAAGTAATTTTCTAGACATAAACAGAAAATGTTTGTTTGTGAAAGCCCGTTGTAGAAGACAATGAGCTTTCTGGATTGCTAAACTAGAGCAGTGGTGTCAGACATAAGACCCGTGGGCTTTATCTGACCCATGTGATAATTGGACTTTCCCAGCACCACCATCAGCTGCTCTGAGCTGCAAAGTGACGCATCAGCAGAAGGGGCTCTGCTGGAAGGATGGTGGTTGAAAGGGCAGGCCTGGGAGAACCTAATTATCATGTGGGCTGCCCTTTCGATGGCACCATTCTGGTGAGGCTCTGGGAAGAAGGGACGGAAGGATGCCTCAGAAGGTGAGGAACTGTACAGGGGAAGGGGAAGACCAAGAAGGGTGAGAAAGGGAGAAGCGTCGCTTCTGCCAAGGCGTCATTTTGCAGAGCACCTCTCAGGTGCTGAGCTGTGAAGTCTTATCTTGGCAGAAAGGTGTGATAATTGGGCTCTCCCATATCTTGAAAATATGATCAAGATTTGCATATTTTCTCTTCTGTCATTTGCAACTAATGAGTTCCCACATGAGAACAAAGTGCTTATTTCTGGTCATCACCTGCTTAATGATTTCCTGCTTCCAGCCATCAGCTGGTGCCATGAATGCTATTTGGCCCACTGTATGAAACGAGTTTGACACCCCTGGTATAGAGCAAACTTTGCCAGAATTAAATTCAGATTGAATTAGTATTACTGTTATTAATTAGGGAAGTCTGATAAGGATTGCTAGGTAAGCTCTCTTGAGAGTCTTCGTGTACTATTTGGTAACCTAGTGCTATCCAATAGCATTTTCTCCTATAGCATTCTGTACAGCAAGTCAGATTTTGTCTGCAAAGGAATTAAAAACAAACTGTAACCATTTCTTTTGCATAATTTAATGAAAACCCTGACAACTTGGTACACATTTTATTTTGAAAATATTTTAAGAGAAATTACAAACATAGCTGAATAGTTAGCTTTAGGAAAGGTGTAAGCGAATATGTTGGAAAAAGAAATTAAAAACATTTCTGCATAGCACATAACGCTGTTAACAAATCTACAATCCTAAAACCAAACAGAATGACACCTGTAACATTTAAAACAAATATATTTAAAAGTAAGCAATTCCCCCTGCATTCATCTGCTGTCTCAGCTAAGTACTTTTGACACAGCTTTCTTGCAGCTCTGGTGAAGAATACCACCCTATGCACAATACATTTGTTATGTCAGCCTGCAAGTGACAATTTTTTTCCTTCATCTTGCACGAAGATGCATGAAATTTCCCATCTCATGCACGAAGAAAACATCCTGAGACTGTGTGGGATTACACAGCCCAACAAAAAAAGATTTTTTTTCCTGGTGCTTCGGAAGTTAGTTTTATTTTGGGTGTATTTGGGGTGCTGATTCCAAAAATGGCACCAGTTTTGCCCTATCAGCTCTAGTTCTGGAGATACGGCACAGCCACCTTTTTATATGCTGATTCAAGCAGCTCCCTCATGAGCAAGCCATGGCATCTGATGTTATTTTTGGAATCAGCACCCCAAGTATACCCAGGAATAGGTCTAACTTTTAAGGCACCAAAATGTGTTGGGTTGTGTTATCATTATTATAAAGTATACTGGGTTATATTCAAAGAACGTTAGTCCTAGCTAAGTCCAATTGAAATTGATGGTACTTGTCATGACTTCTTTTGGATACAACGCAGTATGTTTCACTGAGTCCCTGTATGATGGATCTACCAATGTATTTGTGGCATAGACATGTTGGTGTACATTTTATATTGGGCTGTATCCAAAGAAAGTTATGACCTGGGTATTCAACATCTGAGGCCTTGCTAGGAGCAGGAAACACCTTAGTTGTGGTACCAACATTAGGGACTGCTCCTCCCGGAGAGTTGTGCATTGTCCCTTTAGGCACCAGTCTAAAACATGACTTTTCCAAAAAGCCTTTAATCTATTCTAGTTCATTTTTGAACAGAAGCTCTCATGGCCAGCAACGATTTGTAGAGAAGTAGGAATCACGAGTGTAAAAGTCATGTAAAAAAACCCTCAAAGTCCAGCCAGGTTAAAACAACAATCGATCCTGTCAGCAGTCTCTGAATTTCTCCAGCAACGTGGACAGGCAAAAAATCATTAAAATCCAAAGCTCAGACTAGTATAGACCGACGTTTCGTTTCTTTCAGCCAGAAACATTTTCATAGGACAGTCAAAAGACTGATAGATGGTATCCACGACAAATAGCTCAGTTGGTTTTTGTTATAATAGTGCTCCTTAGTGGTTATGACTGTTGTGAACATGCCTCCTTCTGTTGAAGATGAATTTAATTTTATTGCTGCTATTTGTCGTATCCTTGATTTAGTGTGTGTTGGTTGCTTTTTGTGTACTGTATTTTTAACTATAGGCTACTTTGAGTTTGCCATTAGTAAAAAGAACATAATGAGGTATAAACCATTAAAATACTTATAAATAGATTAATTTTATGTTATACTGCCTTAATTTGAGCTATTTTGAACGTAGAGCAGGGGGGGAAATACTTTTTTCCAGGGGGTACGCAGGATTTTGGGGGTCCGGGGGTATGCCAACCTTTGGGGGCCTGCATAGGGTTACGCAGGCCCCCAAAGTTTGAGAACCCCTGACCTAGAGTATTGAGAGCCAGATGTGTGGTTCAGTCCTACAAATGTTTACTTGGCAGCAGTGTTTCCTGTAAGGGTTCTGTGCCAGTGTGCGGACCCCTTCTGCTGTGCGGTGTCACAACTGTGTTGCGTTGCCACCTCTGGACGCTCAACCTGATTGCTGAAATTCCAGGTTGCTGAGCTCCATGCTGCACAGAACTTGGCTTGGAGCTGCATGGCTATGCAGCTTAAGGGGAACAGTGTTAGGCTGAACACGGTGGGATTCACTGCCAATGTACTGGAGCCATAGGATTGTAGTCTTAGGAATTAACTACATATTACATGTACCTGAAATATATTTAAGTAAAATCACTTCTGAAGGAAAACATTTAGAGCAGAGAAGCAACAAGAGTGATTGTTTTTTTCCCTTTCCCCCCTTGCCCCTGCCCCTGAGGTATGAGCCGTGCCAGTTATTTTAATTGAGGAATAATATTCTAACAGCCTAGACATTGACAGATCCAGAGTAGAATGAAGTTGCTTTCACGCATGCCAGGGTCCCTTTGTGCTTTTCCGTTTTGGCGACAGCCTCTCTAAGTGGCCCTCCAGAGTAGGCATGATGAGTTGAGAGCATGATGATGGGTTGCAACTGGAGGAGTTTGTTGCTGCATATCCCATGCACTTGCACACCTGTTGTTCAGTGGTAGGATAAATAATCTGCAAATAAATCATATGCAGATTTACGTTGTTTTAGCAAAGTATTTTAGCAAAGTATCTGGAACGTGCTGTGTAGGAACAGACAGAATTCTTTATCAGGGAAACTTGAATTCTGAGTTTAATGCCATGGTTCCCAAACTGTGTGTCGCAGCGAACTTGTAGGGGCGCCGTAGGATATTTTAAATTTTCAAGAGAAACACAGCGATGGAAATGTTAGGTATTTCTTTTGGCTTAGGTGTGCCATTAAAAAATTACTGAGACACTAAGGGTACCATGAACAGAGAAAGTTTGGGAACGTCTGGTTTAATGAACCATGCAAAAATGGAACACAGTATACCTCTTCGTATTGTGAATTCCATTTCTGAGATCTTTGTAGATTTTTTATGAATGTGCAGGGTTGATAAAATGACAGGTGGAAGGATATATAAATTATGAACAGCAGTGAAAAATGACAGAAGTCCATGTGGAAGGACTGCAGTATCTCATTTTTAATTACCATTTACGCACAGAGCCATGAAATACACAACTGATCTAACTTGCTTAAGGATAGCATTGGGAACAGGCTTAGTTGTTAGGAATGTGCCGTACTCTGTTAATACTGTCTTTAGAGGTATTTGAAAATGGTAAATGCAAAATAACATGAAATTTGCATTAAGAAACCAAATAAAACGATATTTAGGAATAAAACAAAATAACCCTAATTTTACCCCTCTCAGTGCTGTCTCGTTGTTTCTCCAGTCTTTTGTTCAACCAAAACGTGTTGCGGAGCCTCTTCAGCAGCTCCGAAGGCCATCCTGTTGCTTCCGCTTTCATAGGAGGGCTCCTTATCTCCTATCTCTACTGTTCTGCACTGGCGTCACTGTAGCGTGGCGGGCGGGGCAGGCCGCCGGGGGGTGATGCGCGCCGGGGGGTGACGCGCGTCACCTCCGTGACGGCGCGCATCACCCTCCGGAGGCCGGACGCTCCGAGGCCGGGGAGCGTCTGGCCCGGCCAGCGCTCCAGGGCCTTCTAAAAAGAAGAGGCCCAAAGCGCTTGCGTTAAAACGCGAAATTTTAAGATTTTCGCGCATGCGCAAACCCTTTTCTGAGGGCAAGGGCCTGCCCTCTTGCCCTCTGGAGGGTCTGCGCATGCGCGAAAATCTTAAAAGTTCACGTTTTAACGCAAGCGCATTGGGCCTCTTCTTTTCAGAAGGCGCTGGAGCGCTTGTGTTAAAACGCGAACTAAGTTTTTCGCGCATGCGCAAACCCTCGCTTTGGGCCTCTTCTTTTTAGAAGGCCCTGGAGCGCCGGCCGGGCCGGACGCTCCCCGGCCTCGGAGCGTCCGGCCTCCGGAGGGTGACGCGCGCCGGAAAAGGTAAGTTTCTGTAGGGGGGGGTGAGTCGGGGGGGTGATGCGCGTCCCCCGCTCTGGGGTGACGCGCAACACAGTGACGCCACTGCTGTTCTGTATTGCTTGCTGTTCTTTACCACTTTATAGGCGCTATACAGCATTCACCCACTAAGTGGTGCAGGCAAGAACGAGCAGGCAAACCTTTCTATAGTATATTTGAGCAAGCTGCTGCTCATCCTCTGAACTCGATTACATTTGTTCCTGTTCTACTTTTGGAGAGAGCAATGAAACATAACTGTCAAGGGGAAAGAGAGGCCAAAAAACAGAGACTGAAAACTGAGGATGCCAAAAACATGCATGATATTCTACTCCTGAAGCCTATATATTTGCTCTTGTGGCTAAGCTTTGAAAGCAGGAAGTGGATCTGTAAGTACTACTGTTTAGGTGGGGAAAAAACGAGTAGCATAGTCTATCTGAACATTTTAAAAGCTACCGTAATAAAATTAGAAAATGGAATAAAAACACACCGCTTTCTGCCTTTTTCAATTTTTTTTAAATAACAAAATCTTTGAAAAAATAAAACCATTTTCAAACACCTCTACCTATCATATTTTCTACTTTTGACTATGTATAGTATGTATCATGTTGAGTACACATTTCCACAAATTATTACTTTGCATCAGGAGTGTCAAACATGTTCACTGTTCAGCTTAAATGAATTGAAATTGAAATCTTGTTCCAGGTGAGAGTGGCTAGAATTCAACAAATTGAGAAGGATATTCTTCGTATAAGGCAGCTCCTTCAGTCCCAAGTTGCTGAAGCAGAGGTCAGTGTTTATTTTCTGCCTCTTATTTAGACACAAACATGCTTAAAACAAGAAAGTAGAATAGGCAGCATCTTCTACATAAAGAACTAATAGCTCATAGTAGTCTCCCAGCTTTGGCCCAGCCCTGGTAGAGCAACATTGTTTCCATCAAGGAAGTAGATGCCTCTTTTGTGTTAAAGCTGCTTGCGTCTCATGTATTCATAAAGGTAAATTCAGTAATTTTTGCTCAGTACTGAGTTTTTGCTCAGTAATCACAGCTTTGCCATGAGAACTCTAAAGGGGCAAAGCTGCTGGTACATGCCTCCTATCTTGACTTTGTTGTCTGAACAATTCTCATGACAAATCTCCAGACTGCTTTATGAATTTGGCAAAGCTTAAATGGCAGATTTGGGGTTATTTAAAGCAACTTCTAAGAGTAAGATATTCAGAAGAATTCAGACACAAACATCTGTGGTGAATGAGTGCTTATTTGAATATTGGCCAGTATTTTAGAAAGCAAATATTTTGGCTCTCAGCATTGCTTGTTCTCTTTTGGTCTCTTGGATTATTATTTATTTATTTTATTTATTTTTCACATTTTTATACCACCCTTCCTCCAAGGAGCTCAGAGTGGTGTACATATTTCCTCCCCTCCTTTTGTCCTCACAACAACCCTGTGAGGTAGGTGGGGCTGAGAGATAGTGACTGGCTCAAGGTCACCCAGGAAGTTTCATGGCTGAGCGGGGATTTGAACCAGCGTCTTCCAGGTCTAAGTCCGACTCTCAAACCACTACACCATCCTGGCTCTGCAAGAATTTCAAGCCATTTTCTGGCTCCTGCACATATTTCATGTTTGATGTGTTTAAGGTTTTGTAGAGAAGCCATTGCCTTTAAGGTTTAGGGCAGACATAATGCCCCAGTTTCCAAAAAGTGGTTCAGAGATTGAGAGTGCTTCATGTGCTCCCACTCCTCCTTATCTCACAATTTCCTACTTTCACCCCCCCCCCCCAACCATGGTGCAGTGCTATATGTACTGTACCAGTATTAGCCCAGATTCAACCTTGCTTCTTACTCTAGTTGCAAACACAAACTTAACACTAACCATGGTTAACTTCAACATCTGACCAACGTAGCAGTTTTTAAAAGGGGAGGGTGGGAGGAATTTGCATATGAGAAGGGAGAACGAATGCACAAGCATACTCGTAACCATGGTTAGGAGATCAGGAACATTACATTTGCACTGGACCTAAAGTTATTACATTAGTAAATTGCCTTGCTCCGTATATGGTTAATCATTGCCGTATATGGTTAGTAAATTGCCTTGCTCCGTATATGGTTAGGAGATCAGGAACATTACATTTGCACTGGACCTAAAGTTATTACATTAGTAAATTGCCTTGCTCCATATATGGTTAATCATTGCTGTATATGGTTAGTAAATTGCCTTGCTCCGTATATGGTTAATCATTTTCATTAAGAAACCAAATAAAACGATATTTAGGAATAAAACAAAATAACCTTTCCATTCTTCCTTACGGAATCTTCTGTGTATTTTGAAAACCTGCATAATCTTACCTTAATAGTAAAAGTTATGACCTTACTACTTTGTAATAAAGTTGTGTGAAAGCCACAACAGAACTCAACAGAGAATGTTGCTGTTCGTCCTCTTCTGTTTCGGTGCCTAGATTTCACATCAGCCAATTTTTTTGTATACTATACAGTTAACCCTTTGTATCCGCGGGGGTTCGGTTCCTGAAACCCCAGCGGATACAAAAAACCACCTTGAAACCAATCCACTGCAAGGAAGGGTAAGGTGGGGGCCAGGTGGCATCACAGTACCTTATTTTAGCAGCGTGCTGACCCACCGCCCACTCCTGGACTTCCCCGCAGCTTCCAAGTACTACAAACAGCTGTAAAGAGTTTTTTAAAATCACGATTCACAGCGACTTCTGGTCATGACGCAAAACCGGAAGTTGCTGTGAATCGGGTTTTAAAAAATTCTTTACAGCAATTTGAAGTACTTGGAAGCCACGCAGGAGTCCAAGAGCGGGCGGTGGGCCGGCGCACTGCTAAAATAAGGTATTATGACATTGCACCTGGCCCCCAGTCAGCCCTTTATTCCCTGGGGTAGCCATCTGTGTGGAGACAAGTCCGCGGATGGCTATTTCGCAAGAAAAAAGGGTATACTATAGATCGTTCAGTGTCTTCTATAATTTTTTCTTTAGAGGTCCAGAAAATATTCGCATAAACATTGTTTAAAAACTGTGAAGTCCAATAATGTTAGTCCAAAAGCTACAGGAGGTCACTCTGGAGTACAACCAATCATCAAACTTAATTACTGTCTGTATAAATTAATGATATCTTCCCAAGCACTTATTTTGTTTACAACTATACCCATTCGTTGGATTAAAGATTACGATACCATAGACTTTCCCTATAATACAAACCTATCTCCTTTCTTTCTTTTGCTGCTAAAATCTAAAAGAAGTAGAAGAATTTTGGTCTAGTTGGAGAAGCAGCTGGAGGCTGACAGGGGAGTAGAGCCTGGTGATTTTTGCTCAGCACACTTCCTCCTCTCTGCTTCCCCTTTTTATGTTGTCAGCAACGGGGGGGGGGGGGGCTTAGATCTCTCCACTGCCACCATCCCAGGCTATGTAAATCCAAGTACAAGGGGGGCATCTAGGAATAAAACACCCCTCCCAGGACAGCACAAGATCCTCTGCTTTCATTTAAGATCAAATTGCAGTAGTATTCATAATTTATGACAACTCACTGAATTACCAGTGAACATGGAATAGGGAAACAGAGTCAAAGCATAACCAGTTTATTAAAAATCCCAAAGAAAAAAACGAATTAAACAATATGGGTAAAGAGGATAGAGAAAAGTGCAACAAGATGAAAATGCTCACATTTAGCTGGATGGATACAAGATAGCTTTACCAAATTGGATGCAGTAGCAAGCAACACCCAGCAGGGGGAGCCAGGTAGCTACATAAGAGAAAAGTACACAAACCCTAACTGGTGGAGTTTGCAGGCTTGGAGTGAAGAAAACAAACAAAACAAAATCAATCCCCCAAATACAATCTAGCTAGAAATACAGACCCTGTTGCTGACTACTTAGACCAGGGTGGTCCAACCTTTCATACCTCAAGGGCCGCATGCAGACTTTGACAAGGAACCAGGGGGCCGCACAATGAATAATTAATAATTAATTAATTAATAATAATGACCACTGCATACACAGAGCTGTAAGACCCACACTGGATTTTTTTTTTTAAGATTAGAGTACTAATTGAAGGGGAGGAAAAGCTTTGTGAGCCTGTGATCTCTGCAGAGATCACAGGCAGCTCCTGCTCCTACCACAGCCCAAGCAGAAATGCCGATCCTTTGGGGTGGCCCATCTCTTTTCTCCATTTCTCCCACCCAGAAACCCTCCCAGAGACCAGTGCTTATGAATGCTAAAGGGCGTGCACGCACGGACACGCACGGACACACACGGACACGCACGGACACACACGGACACACACGGACACACACACACACACACACACACACACACACACACACACACACACACACACAGGCAAGGCTAGAAAGGAGGGAGATCACTTTGCAAGGTGAGCTCTGCGAGGGGTGCTCGCTGTCAGCCTCTGCTTAGCTTCGCGGGCTTTTTGAAGAGCCGCCCTGCACGCTTTGATCTTCCACTACCCTCCCAGCAGCAAACAAAGCCCCTTTGGTCACAGAAAAGCAAAATCCCCTGTTCTTTTCTCCCCCCCCCCTTTCTTGCAAACATCTGTTCAGGAGAAAACATTTTTAAACCTGGCACCCACCTGGATCTGCAGATCCTCAGCAGCAGCAACCGCCGCAATGCACTCTGAGCTCCAACTGACGATCCAAAAGGCGCTTCACTCCTCCGCGCCTTTCTGATCGTCATTGGACGATCACCATTGGAATGAAGACACCATTGGAATACCAAAAATGTCAACTCCATGTCACAGTAAAATTCCAATAACTATATGGCCATAGTGTGTGCTGAAATAGTACTTGTGATGTTTAGTTACCAATGGGGCTTTGCCCGCTTTTGGGGTTTTCCATTTTCCTTATTGTTATTCCATGTCATGTGCTCCGACAGTCAAACACTGAAAACCACTGACTTTCCACAGCCACTGGGTTTGTTTTTTGTGTCTTCCTTTCTGCTGTTGAGCATGGCGTTACCGAGTCCGGGTGGGGGCAGAATGTACAGCAGCTTCTCTTGGCAAAGGTGGGAGTGGGAGAGGAGGAGGCGGGGGCTTGATGCCAGTCCAGTGCTCCCCCCCCCCCGGCCTTCCGTCACGTTGAAAAGTGAAGGAGGGGCTCAGCCCCTGCTGAGGAGCGTAGAGCTGGCTGCCCTCACTAGGATTTGAAACGACAAGTGTGTTTGAGGGGGCTTTTTAAGAGGGGGTGTGAGATCACGCAGGAAAGAGAGTTCCGTGAAACAAAGGGTCACATCATCAGGGCGAAGAACGGCAGCCAGGGCAGAGGCCGACAAAGAGCCTGGTGCCCTTTGCCTGCTGCGCGGACCGCGGGAGATGCGCTCTCGAACAAAGGCAGCATTCCAAATCCTGCCAGCCTCTGACTGCTGCCGTGACAGCCAAGTAGCCTCGAGGCCGCTGCTGTTGCTGCCGAGTCCCCTGGGACTGCTGGCACGCGCTCCCTGGCACACAGGTCGGCGCCACCACACACACGCAGCTTGCTCTGGAGGGGAAAGCGCAGGGCGAGCTCGCGCTGCCCCTTGCACCGGCGACCCAGCCAGAGTTGCATGCAGCAACACTCCCCTTTCCCCGCGCCAAGAGGCCGTGAGCAGCCAGAGAAGAAGGAGCCGCTTCAGCCCCAGCCGTGCTCGGACGGGCGCGCAGGAGCCAAAAAACTCTCCCTGCCCAGCATGCCCCGCCCACCATCACTGACAATCGGAAAAGCACTCAGAAGCTGAGCGCTTTTCCGAGCGTCTGTAGAGAGCGAGGCATGCTGGGGCTGGGGCGACCTCTGCCGAGGCAGCCAGCCCAACTGGCTCTTTTCCTGAGGTTCAGGAAGAGAGCAGATTGGGCTGGCTGCCTCGGCAGAGGTCGGCGCTGAGTACCTTTGCTGGGAGGAGGGAGGAAGAAGCCTCCGGGGGCCGCAGGAGAAGCCCCCGGGAGCTGCATGCGGGCCGCGTGTTGGACCACCATGACTTAGACTGTCTCAGGACTTCTGCACGTATTGGAGAGTTAAGTGGGTGTGCATTCTGTGAACCAACATTTGGTTCCAATGGCAGACCTAGCAACACATACCCAAGTGTCCCTGTGTTTGATCTTAAGAAACCTAGGTTTGATGATGATGATGATGATGTAGGGTTATCTGATTGGATGAGTGGGATCCAAGTAGCCACTCCATTCCACCCCTTGACCTGAGAAAGCAGGTTTGACTGCCCAGTTGGTGGGCACAGGCTAATCCCAATAGGAGGCTTGACTAGGAGCTATTGTTTCTGGGTGAGGCCCAGACAGAGAAGGAATGGTCGTTTGGGAATGGTGTTTCAAAAAAAGGACAAAGGTTACTGCAGGAGTACATCCCAGCAGTTTTAGGATGCTGAGCTGTCTCAGAAGCTTGTGGGAGATTAGAAGTGTCCAAAAATGGGGGGGGGCGGGGCGGACAACAAAACAGGGCAATAATCACTGGTCCAAATGGCAATTTCTGCTTTGTCTTTTCATCCCCAGTGTTTATAGTTGATAAGTTGATACAAGTTGATTACCCCTTATCCAGACATCCAAAATCCAGACTATTCTGAAATCCAGACGTTTGGGGGGGGGGACTATGACTTTTTTTTAACAACTTCTTCCAGCACTTGGCTGGCATAGTGTAGGTCATGCTGGGGCACAAAGTTATTAAAAAAATATTGTATAAAATTGCCTTCAGGCTATGTGTATATGAGATGTAAATGAAGTTTGTGTTTGGACTTGGGTCCCATCCCCAAGAGATCATTATATTTATGCAAATATTCTGAAATCCAGACAAATCCGAAATCCAGACAACTTCCCGTCCCAAGTAGTCCAGATAAGGGATACCCAACCTGTAACTGCTTTGTGAACTACTTTTTGTTGAAAAGCGGTTTATTATTATTTATTATTTATTAATAATAATAATGATTATCATCATCATCAAGGTGCACATGTTCAAAAATTGAGATTGCCCATGTAACTTTGATTTGACCTCCCTGACCACATATGCCAACATACAGTAAAATGGTTTTTGCCATAAGAGTTTTTGCCATAAAAGGGTATCAGCTTTAATTTTTTTAGATGTCGGCTCTGCATAGGACTACACAAACACTTTTTCCTGTATTACGCCAGTAAAGGATTTCTAGGCTTCTGTGATTTTTTTTTCCTGCCTGATTTAAGATGTGTGTCAACCTGTGTAAATCAGTGTGTGCCAATCTGTGTAAAATAAACTCTGTTAAAGAGGTCTTATACATACACGAAAAAATCTATGCCTGAACATATTTACCAGACTGCTACACTTCTCTGTACACATTTACTTGATGAACCACTTCACCCTCCTCTCTCCCACCTACCTTTTCACCATGCCTCACCATCTCCAAGCAAAGGTAACTGTTCCTACAGCAGTCAAGGACTTATTCCTTTCAGCAATTCCAATTGGGTCACAATCCATTTTTAGAAAACCCTGGGCCTTGATTCTTGCTCAACCTGTGACCAGTAAGATTTGCAGAACTATTTGCACCAGTCTTCTGGTCCGCATCTCAAAGAGAACCAGCTTCCACTAACTCGGAGTAGGTAATTTGGAGTTACTTTGTACTGTGTCAGACCATTGGTCCATCTGACCCATTAATGAATATACTGCCTGGCAGCTGCTCTCTCCAGGATTTCAGACTCTGGTCTTTCCCAGCCCTGCCTGGAGGTGCCAGGAATTGAACCTGGGACCTTCTGCACGCACAACACGTTCTATCACTGAACGTTGACCATGTTTCCAACTTGTGAGCAAATATGACTCTACTTTACAAGTTTTTTTAATCTTTCAATATATAATTGGGGTGAACTAAAACAGAAAATTACTCCATAGGCCTCCCTGCTTCTCGAAACAACTCTCAAACACGACTGGAATTTGCATCCGTGAACCGGAAGTAGCTTCTGGTTGCGTCCAGGAGGTGTTCTGAGGCGCAGGGAGACCTATGGAGTGGGCCACAGGCCTTGCATGACTTCCGGAGGGCCCAGCGTGGCCACAAAGTAAGTATTTGTAGCGCTGCAACCCACCCACCCCCATGGACCCCAGCATCCGCAGGGGCGGGCCCAACCCCCCGCAGATATTGACGAACCACTGTATCTGTATATATTTGTGTGTTTGCGCCCAGACTCCTGCTCGTCATGGGAGCAAAGTCTCCATTCTGCTGTCTTTGTAATTGGATGACACTGTGATGCTGTTAAAAAAAATCTAGGTTCCCTCTTACATGAGGGAATTCATAGCTTTATGTTCTATGGATGGTATTTGGTCACAGTCAAACAGTCTGTCCTTTGCAAGGTCAGTTGACTGACACCCCAACTTTCCAGTCGTGAATTGGTTGGGAGAATAAAATGCAAGGTTATGAGTGTAGTAATGTTGCCTCTTACAACATAGAACTTTGATTGCAGAGCAAGATACAGTGGCTTTCTTTTTGTTTGTCTAAATTGGGGTAGTGCTTGAGGTGCTAGCGTTCAGCTTAGTTCTAATGCTTTTATAATTTATAGTAATGTTTCTCTGATTGTCTAGACCAGGGGTCTCCAAGTGGGCTGATTTTATCCGACCCGCCGTGGCCTCCAGCTCCCCGCACCTACCTGTGAAGGCAGCGAGAAGCTGTAGCAGCTAGTGAATGGCTGTGGCAGCCGGAAGCGCCTCCCCACTGGCTACCGCAGCCAGTGAGTAGCTGCGGGAGGCTGGCGCGGCCATCAGGTGGCTCTCCACCGGCTTGCGAGCCCACCTCTGGCCGCTCGTGTTTGACCGACGTGGCCGGAAGGGGCCTGTCAATCATGCCTGCCCGGCCCACAGCCGGAAAACTTTGGAAACCCCTGGTCTAGACTGATATGCTCCATATCTCTGAATTTTGAAACCTTGGCTGGTTGGGGGAAAGTAGGAAAAGTCTGAGCTATCTTGGTTAGTCATATGAATTTGACTCAGTATGTAATAAATGATATGATGTAAGCCTGATCCAAGTCTAATTAATAAAAAAGGCTGAACACCCTATACTGCAGTTGGGACCCCACCCCAGATTATTCTGTCTACTAGAATTCCACGTTCAACTGAATTATTGCTGTTAACTTTAGTCAAAGCCCACACGGTCTGCATCACAGTCCATAGAACTGGCCAGGTTCATACAGACTATATAAACAGTACGTGCCTGTCTATCTTGCTTCATATACTAGAACCTGTGAATTCTTTAAAACTGCATCTTTTATGGTTTTCCTCTTCGCTATTTCAATACTGTATATATTCAGCCTTGGATCATTAAAAACAGAATGTATGTGTATAGTAGTCTGTATTCGGTTTTGTGTATACGTGAGTCACAAAAAGCAATAAGATAGGTAAGTGAAGATGCTATAGAAAAACAATCCAATTTTTACTTGCTTCGTGTGTTTTTATAAAGAGGAAAAGCTCTTGCTTTCTCAGGTACGCTGTACAGTTTCATTCATCTAGTTGGAGAATTATTAGGCTAAGGAGAAACCATTTGCTTAAATTTCACTCATGTTAAAATGGTTACTCCAGCACGGGTCATGCTGTAGCTGAAATGTGAAAAGATGCCATTGACGTACTATGAGTATTTTGGGCTATCCCCACCCAGAAGGTGTTTCTGTTTGATTGCAAAGCATAAGTAATATTTTAACTGTTGAGTCTTAGCCTCCGGTAAATGCACAGATCATGTGACATTGCAGAGGAGACAGTTGTTTGCTCCAATTCTGTTACATTTCTGATAGTGATGTGAGCACAGCTGGTGGAGGATGGTGTTTTGTGTCTCACAGCAAATCCTTTGTCTTCTAGGGCTATAATCCTCAGAGGACATGCTTCACTTTATCCTGCAATTTTGCTAAGACAGTTGGTCTCGGCTGCTAATTATTGAGGCTAGAGGTTATGAAATACAAAGCACAGTTCATTGTCTTTGTAAAGCTACAGCACATTCACAGTTTTTAGAAAGCTTTGAATGACAAAGTGTACGTTTCTACGTGTAATGTCATAAACTCTTACATTAACAGAGGGCACCTCCAAGCAAGCATGATGCAGGCTCACATGAAGCTGAGAGGCAAAATGAAAGTCAAGGAGCAGCAGAAATCAGCGTGGCAACTGCTGGCAGTAGTCAGGTAAAGTCAGCATTTTATTTTTTAGCATTGCTTAAGCATATGGTGCTTTTGTGGGTGGGATGTAGAAATCCTGCTACAGCATTCTGCAGGAATGGATTCCTTCGTATGCATTAAATCGGAGAAGTCTTGCCACTGGAGGAGATGAAAGCTCTTTAATCTGCTACAAAGGATTTTTCTGCATAAATGGAATCTAAATATTCCACACTGTGATCTGCTATAATTCTTGCTCAAATTAGCATAATGGCTATATTTGGATGGGAAAGGAGCAAACATACCTATCAAATTGATTTTGTCATTTTACTCAAGTTGGAAATAAATCAACAAAAGGAATTGTTTTTGAGACTCTTAAAATGGCTACTAAAATGCTGAACAGTTTCCATGGCTTTGAAATAGAATTTCTGGCTACAAATTTCCTCTTTTTCAAAGAAAGGCAATGTTATATTATAGAGACCATTGGAAAATACATTTTAGCGATTGGAGATTGTGTACATTTACGTTGAAGGTACATTTTTTTCCATAATTGTTTGCTGTTTCTTTGCTATTTGTACTAAGCAGGATTTCCTCCTAACAGTCTATTTGTAGAATATTTTTAACACTTATATAGACTGGGGATATTTATCTAATTAGAATAACATTCCGTGAACACTTCCTAATACGTAAGAATGCTTTAGGATTTCAACATAACAGTAACTGAAATTACCTTTGCTTCAGTCTAGTACTGTATTGTAGAATATAATTTTTCTTAGACAACTCGTACTGTATATAATTTTTTTAAACTAATGCCGTGTGGATTCCACGTTTAACACGTATTTAACCTGTTTGAACTGCACTCTTACTTTACAGTAGCCCTGTTAATGTTGTTGTGGCTACTCTGAGTTAAGTGCAGGGAGGGTTTAATTATAACAGTCTTAATTCAAAAATATGTTTTATTTCGATTCATTTTTTCTACTGTTTTGGAGCAATAGACAGGGGATCCCCCTTCATCCTAACGTGAGCACTGCTCTGAATAAAATACACACACGTCTTGTACTTTTGTGCATTCATTGTCATATAAATAAGGATTTCTTTTATAGCCAAGCAGCTCTAGTTCACAAGGAGGGAATAGGGAAAAATGTGTAATAACCAGTGAGTTGGTTATAAGTACAGAAATAATGAACCTGTACATTTAGTGTTCAGAACAATCCTGAATTTTCCTCATCAAAAATGGTGGTTAAAGTATTAGTCTTATTTTCCCCTCTAGCTTTATGGATATGAGTGGCTCAGTCTGCCTTTCCATGAAATGTCTGGGGATTACTTACTTTTTATGCAAGTCTAGGGAGAGGCGACTTAATGGGTTGGGCACCAGCATTTTATTTCTGGGAACTCAGCTCAATCCACCTTGTGTCCGTTAGCAATGGGGATTACCAGAGTGCACAAAATCTTAACATAATAGTTATTCTAGCCAATTTTTACAGTCAGACAAGCAATTGAAGATGTGTTCTCCATGGATAGTATTTTTCAAGAGGCAACCTTCTCTTCTTCTGCACGACTGCACTGTTCTGCATAATCTCTGCTCTACTGCATTTTGCTTTGCCAAGAGAAAGTGAAATTTGGATGTTTTCAGCTGGAGGGTTTAAAGGAACCTGAAGGGTTCGTACAAGAAAAAGTCCATCTTCAGCCTGTTCAAGGCACAGAATAGTAAAAGAAGAATAAAAATATAGTACTTGAGGCAAAAGCAGAGGTGAAGGATAGAGATGTGACAGGACCGCTCCGGTAGTGGTGGGGAGAATATATGAGTGAGAGAGAAGGGGAGCAATAGTTTGGTTCAGAGGAAGCAGGAAACAATTGTTTTTTATGATGAGAGTGAGTCTTGGAGATCCACAGGCTTGTGAGCTGCCCATCCCCTTTCTTCCTCTCTTGCACATACATGGAGGAGAGTAAAATCTTCTACTGTACTTTCAGGTTGGAATAAACCACAGTTCCACATTATGTATACCCATGGAACTGGTTTATTCAAGCCACAGTTAGTAGCAAACCCTATCTGAAATCGCAGTTTGATCCTGGTGTGATTTACCCAACTGTGGTTTGAATAAATCACAGTTCTTTAAGTCCGCACTCTCTTTAAGTCCGCACTCTTCCTTTTGTACACAAAGCTGGGGTGGGGAAGAGTGCGTAAGCCCATGACTTTTTGAGGCTTATTATTTAAGCAAGAATCCATGGTTTCTCATTAAGTGTGAATCTAACCTGTGAGCATGACAGTATATGAGCAGAAGGACATTTTCAAAAGAACAATCAACCCCATTTGCTTGCCTTTTAACTTAGTTTTTGGTATTTTGGTGTAAATATCTGGATAATAATATTTGGTATTGTTTCTGTCTTCAGTGAATTAGTTAATGAATATAGTTCAGCTTTTCATGGGACTTTGACAAATTCTAGTCTTTTTAACCAGTTTCTTATAGGGCATAAAAACTAGCCCTGAACACTCTAGCATGTCTAAGGCAATCTTGGTATAATAATGAAGACTTCAATACAGGCAGGCAGGGGGTGGGCAAATGAGCGGTCACGCCACATTTCCCATTCTTTTCCTACTCGGTGGTGGCCAGTTGCCCACCAGTACTGTGTTATTTGCCCCTTCTTTCCTTTCAGACCAATTGGAACAAGAGGAGGAAGACAGAGAGTGGCATGGCAACAGTGTGCTCTCAGTGTTGAAAGGCTGAGCGTGAGAGAGGAGGCAGGGCAGAGAGAGTAGAGAAAATGATGCAGCAAGGGAAAGTGGGTGGGTGGGTTGGAGACGAAGAGGGCTTACTGAAGACTGGAGGGCTTGACCAACCCTTCCAGAGACAATGTGTCCTGTGGGATTTACTTCATCTAGAATCCCTTGTTTGCAGGCCTTGAGCCTTAATGCAAAATTATAGCAGCACTGTTGTGATTCATTTGAGGTTGGGTTGCGATTCACTTCTGGCTCTTGGCCCCTTTATTGAAGACCACAGTCCAAAACTTTCATCTTTAGTTGAAGTGAAGGGGAGACTTTTGCATGGACAGCGTGTGTGTGTGTGTGTGTGTGTGTGTGTGTGTGTGTGTGTGTGTGTGTGTGTGTGTGTGTGTGTGTGTGTGTGTGTGTGTGTGTGTGTGTGTGTGTGTGTGTGTGTGTGTGTGTGTGTGTGTGTGTGTGTGTGTGTGTGTGTGCCTGCCTAGAAGTCCCTTGGGTCCCTTCGGGGAGAAAGGCGGGATATAAATATTGTAAATAAATAAATAAATAGAAGTACCTGTATAGGCAAATAGTTACTGGTTGAGCTAAATAAATATAAATATTCTTATTGTTAATTTTTTTATGATGTAAATACATTTGTTGTCCAAGGACCACGGTGTATTTGTTAGAAATTTTGTAAGACGTTTAAGCAGGGAAGGCACAAAAAAATCTCATGAATCTTTATCTTGTTGAGCTTAGGTCTAGTATTATCAGTTGGAACACATCTTGACAAAGCAATTTGGGATTTGTCATTCATCTGGGGAAAAGTGATTCAGAAGTGGTCAAAATAGCAGAGAGCCAAGCCAAAAGGAGCAAGTGCCCTTTGACAGGCAGCCAGTTTGCAACCTGCACAACAATTTCTGCTTCCCTACTGTCTGACAAGCAGTCTCGTGGCAAAGTACAACTGCTGTCTTCCTTAGCCACTGCCCTACCTTAACTAGCTACATTCCCCAGTCCTGGAAAATGCATGCTATGGCAGGTACCTGCATGGCTCTATCTTCTAACTTTTGACACCGGAGGCAGAAAGAATGTTACGTTTATCGTTTAAGAGCCAAACAGTAAATAAAATTGAAATCAATAATCAGCTAGCAACTTTCTAACTACTATGTCACAATTGGTCATAAGGCTTTCCCTCCAGTGCACTTGTGTAGTATCTTTGTTATCTGATAGAAAAGAGATCAGGTGGGATTGCTCAGCACATCCCTGATCTTGGATGTATTGCTACACAAACAGCAGAGCCCTTTTATGCATGTTTCTTTGGAGGCAAGTCCCATTGCATTCATTGGGGCTTTCCTTAGTAAGTGTGTTTAGGATTTCAGGCAAATTCTCTTTCTCTCTCTCAGCAGTTGGAGGACCAAACACTGAAGTTGTGTTTGGAAATAGCTTCTCTTGCCTTAGTACAGATTTAAGAAGCTTGACTTAAGAGTGCCGCAGGGAATTTTTTGTGCCGCAGGGAACAAAAAAACTATGTTGCTTGTGATAATCAAAATGTTGCTATGAATTACATTGTTAGTAAAAAGGTGGCTTCTTATGGTTTGCTTCTGTAACTCAGTAATGCTGCTGCTTTTTCTCTTCCTGACAAGAGAATACTGGGACTGCTTTTTTTTAAAGTTGATTTGTTAGCTTAATTTAAATCATGTTGAAATTTTTGTTACGTTGAATATAATTGAATTAAAAATGCTGCAATTAAAATGATTTTGTGTTAATGCAAACATTTGTGTCACTTTGTTGTTACTTAAACATGTAGGGTTCAACTGTTCGGATGGACCATGAGACATCCAGTGTTATGAGTTCTAACAGTAGCTATTCTGTTCCTCGAAGACTGACAAGTCACCTGGGTACAAAGGTAACCAAAGATTACTACAGGTTGCTGACACTACACTTTACTAATACAATATCTACATTATTGTATATAACAGGTATTTAATATTTACAAAGGGATTCTTTTGTTAGGATTCCACATAATGGGAGTGTGATATTTTACATTTTGTGTCTTTGTTGGCTTAAAAATATCTTGGGTACAGCATCCATTGAATTAGGAGCCTTGATAGGAAATGCTATTAAAAACCTAAAATAATTCTTCCTATAAAATGTGGAAGAATGATAAACTGAGACAGAAATTCCAAGTTTTGTAACATAAGAACCTAAAGATTGTTGTAGCAGCATATGGAACTCAAGAAATGAATCTCAGCTGTGTATTCCTTTTTGATGGACATGAATCTTTAATCCTCTATTGATTTTGAGCTCTAATGGTATCTGTAATATCTGAGCATATATTGTCTGGTTTGTGTAGCTAAAGACAGTGCAGACAATGCTGAGTGGGCTAGGAAATCACTCATCTCCTCCCCCATTCCCTCCCTTGTGGAGTGTGAATCGCCACCACAAGACTTAACTGAATTTAACGGTTACCTTTTGCGCTCTAGTTAGAGCTAACCAGGATTTCTGCTTAAATCAGAATCTGAAACCCCAGTTTCAAGTGCTTCAGAATGCAGAGAACATTTCCAAGGGATCACAAAAGTCTTACACATTTGTTCAACCATGATTACGCAGTCATCAGCATGACCTTTGCATTGGCTCTCGATGTAATTCTGTGCTGTCCAAAATTGGCTTCCTTGTTCTAATAGTTCAATGAATCTCTGATAACAGCTGCATTTTATTGCCAAATTGTACAGCTTCTTTGACTCAAACAAGTTTTACGTATTGGACATTCTAAAAAGATGCATCTCTAAATATACCCAATCCACTATTCCTCTTAGGAGAGCAGAGAGATGACTTAATAAAGTTCTGCTTTCAGAGTGAGTATTGGAGCAGGACTATGAACCATAGAATTATTGTTCACTGTTTATCAGTGAACTGTAAAGCATGAATAATATAGTTACAAACATCTAGCAGCCCAATCTTGTCTGTTTAGGCTGCAGCACGGGCATAGAGCCTGCGCTGCATCCAATCCAGATAGGACCCAGCTCCAGTGCGGCAGGAGCTCTCCTTGGGGGAAGGGGACATTTGTTCCCTTCCCTTGAGTAGAGTCCCAGCCACTCAAATGTGTGCCAGCTATTTTCTGATGCACATTCGAACTGGCTGTGTAATGGCACCCAAGCCGGGAAGGGGAATAGGATTCGGCGGAGGAGGCTGCAGCCAATCCCCATGCCCCTCTGTCGTCCAGCAGGGAACTTGTCTTCCCCGACGGGCATTCGGATCTGGTGTGGGGAGAGCGGCACCTCTCTGCTGGGTGATGCAAATGTGCCTTATGGCACGTTTGCAACACCCTGGACCTGCGGAGCGGTCACTCCACCCAGTCGAAGACTAGATAGGATTGCACCGTGAGTCTCAACAGAAGACTTATCTTTCTCTCTGACTTGTTTTGTTTGTGTGGGGAGTTTTTGTTTTTATATGAGAAGGAGCATTCAAACATTAGATTCCCCACGTTGTCTGAAGCACTTACAAGATGTGGTGATATGCAGTAGCTTTAAAAGGGAATAAGACAAGTTAATGGAGAAAAAGTATGTCACTGGCTTTTAGTCAGATCACTATAGATACCTCCAGGTTCAGAGACAATGTGCCCCTGAATACCAGTTGCAGGACAACAGCAACACTGGGAGAGGGGTATGTGTTCATCTGTTGCTTGTTGCCTACCTAGAGGCAACTAGTGGGCTACTATGAGAAACGGAGTGCTGGACTAGATAAGCCTTTAGCCTGATCAAGCAGGGCTGTTATGTTCTTAAGTAGTGTAGCCTCTTAAGAGAATAGCTCTTATTCTTTGGTACCAAATAGGATCATGCCTAAGAGTCCCCCTGCTAGCACTCTACCAGAAGAGGTTTGGGTTCAGATATACTGTAAAACCATAGTGTGTTAAGCTAAAACATGGTTTTGGGTTATGTCTGAAGCCAAGCCTGCCCATAAACTGAGGTTTGTTTTGGGGTCAACAAACCAGATTTTGAGAACACAGTTTGTCTGGTTGTGGGTGAATTCACAGACCATTGAAAAATTACGCTTTGGGCCATTTGCTCTGCCTCCAGAAGTTGCTTTGTTGAGACAGGAGTGAACTTATCAAGCTGAGTCCTGAGCACATAGGAAAAAGCAAGCAACTCTAAACCCTAGTTTGCCTGTTGTACATCTGGAGACTCAGTGTTATAGATTCTTAACAATGGTTAGCATAAATAAACCATGAATTCACATTATCCCTGAGCCCAGCCCAGATGTTATCGTGTTAGCAGCCAAACCCAACCCTTGCCTAATCACTGTTACCAGAACTGTGCTTCACAATTTCCACAGCACTGTTCTGGGAAGTAGAAAAGTAAGGGGCATCGTTGACTCTGTCCCAGTCTCCACAAGTAGGATCGTTCTATCATGGTACATATTCTATCAATTTGTTATTACATGATTACACTTAACATTAAATAATTACTTAGTATTAGCTGTATATTCTTTTTGCTTCAGTTCTTCGTTTTTCTTTTAATGACTGTTAGGGTACGATTTTCCTGAAATTCCAGTCAAATACAGAGTCGCTAGACGGGCAGCGCAATCCTGCCTAACTTTCTGGCGATTTCCACCACCTGTTTAGCTGGCAGAAGTAGGAGGAGGCCGTGTAATGGCCTCACTGGCCAGAACGGGGACGGGGATATGGTGGGTGCCATCCCCGCCCCCTCCCAGGCCGGCACGGCCAATGGCCCCCCTTTCTTGCTGCCTGGACCGCCCATGTGGCTGCTAGAGCTGAACTACTCCGGCAGCCGCATGGGAGATCCGGCGCCGGAGTAAGGGCTGCTGGCCTAGCGCCGGCGGCCCTTACTCCCAAGTAGTCACAAACGTGCTTTATGACACATTTGTGATGGCTTCCAGCGGTGGAGCACTCGCTCCACCGCCTGATACATCCGGAGGATTGTGCTGTAATTGTGTGGGTGTTTTAGCTTAAAAATGTTTATGTAATGTGATAAATATATTCATAGGCTTTCTGGCTATTTTGTACCTACATGCAAAGTTTAATATCAAAGAACTTGATCTGCAGCCCAATCCAGTGTAAAGATATGCGGCCGGCCGCTGTATCCTAAGCCCATTGCAGGCTACCCCGGGGCTGCTAGGCCGCACGTTGGGAGAAGGGGACATTCATCCCCTTCCCCAGGTGTAAGCAAGCCCGGGGTCTACAGGCCTCCTCGGGTGTACGCTAGGTCCAGACCTGGCATACATTCGGGGAGGTGGTATAATGCCGGCGCAAGCCAGGAAGGGACTTGGGATATCACCGCCGATATTGCCGCCTCCTCCCAGCCCGGGCCGGCCAATGGCGCCCCTCCCTCGTTGCCCTGGCACCGACTGGCGCAGGACTTACCTGTGGTGATCGGAATCGGGTAAGTAACACGGCAGAGTGAGCAGTACCGGCCAATGCACCGGCACCGCTTACTCCTGAGTCATTGAAAAACTTTAGCAATGCTTTAGAGTGGCGGAGCACACGCTCCGCCGCTCTAAAGTTATGCAGGATTGCGCCGTACGTATTTGATCAGTTCTATATGTGTCTTTTAAAATATCAGGTTTTTCCCCTGCCCTGTTGGGAAGCCCACTTCATGGGAAGTGTCTTTAAGCTGCTTTTGAAATATTTTTGTAGTCTTCAAGGGTGTTCAGCTGTCCAGTGGATTTGTATTTACATATTACATGTCAGATTATTTTAGGAAGTCTGACAGGTAATTTCTTCAGGCTTGTAGAATTAAACAATCAAA
The DNA here is from genome assembly GCA_026170595.1 of Plestiodon gilberti rubricaudatus. Classification (NCBI taxonomy): domain Eukaryota; kingdom Metazoa; phylum Chordata; class Lepidosauria; order Squamata; family Scincidae; genus Plestiodon; species Plestiodon gilberti. The sequence goes on from JANXHW010000002.1 coordinate 50,186,537, forward strand.
GCTGCTGCCATTCCATTACGTGTGTTTTATGATGTGACATTAGATTGCTACTAAATTAACAGTTTGAGAACATCACTAAGCTTTTCTGAAAATGTATTTTGTTTTCTGGTAGCTTATTTTATTTATGGGGAAGATTAATGCATGCGTATAATGAGTTCTCCACCATTCTCCACTAGTCATTTATTTATGACTATTAGTCATACCATTCTTTCTGCTACACGGGCAGCTCAATCCTACCTAAAGATTGGGCAGACGGCTGAGGCCGTCTGCCTGATCCAGTGCTCTGCTGCGGGCAGCCTGCAGCAGGCAGCCCGCGGCGGAAAGTGTACTCGAGGAAGGGGACGCTTGTCCCCTTCCCCAAGTGTAACGGCGGCTGGGGCTGGTAGGCCTCCTCGGATTTCTGCCAGCTTTTTTCCCCAAGTGTAACGGCCCAGCTGCCCTGCGGAGCCCGGTGGGGACCGGGATATGGCAGACGCCATGTCCCCGCCCCCCGCCCGGGATGGCTGGGCCTATGGCCGCCCTCGCGACTCCGTTGTCCCTCCCCCATCCGCCAACCCTCCCAGCCGTCCGCCGGATCCTACCTTGCCTGGGTCTGGCGGCGGCCAGAGTCCTCTGCCAGTGGAGCTGGGAAGGCCAGCCTTGCGCCAGCCTTCCTGACTCTAAAGTAGTCGTCAAACGTGCCTTATGGCATGTTTGTGACTATTCCGGGCGGCAGACACTAGGTCTGCCGCCCATAACTTGCGTAGGATTGCGCTGTTAGAAATTTAAGAAAGGTGTCACTATATAGAATATGTAACTAATAAATTTTGGTCCATTCAAGGTTGAAATCTTAAAATATTATTCATTTATATCAGCAAAAGTTGTACATTGCCTCTGCAAGGATATTCTTTGCAACTTTTTATTCAAAGCCGTTCTGATTGGTACAGGATTTGTGATGCATAAGTATATTTTCCTGGCACAGCAATTCTAGGCTATTATAAATAAATTTTATATTAACATTTCAATCATGTAGATTTGAAAAAAGAAAAGTTTGATGTTTTCTTAATCTAAAATTTCAAGGAGCCCTTAGCCTTAAAAACAATGAAGATATAAAATGTTTCTAATTTCTAGTTGCCATAATTCTTTTGCTATTGTTACAAATTATCTAAATTGATTGAATAGCTAAGGGCCATTATGTTTTGCAATCATTTGAAGTAATATAAAAATATTCCTGAATGGGTATATTCCACCACTTCCTTATTTTACATTTGATTTTTTAAAAAAATTGTAATGTGTTTTAAAACAATTTGCTCTACAGGTGGAAATGGTGTATTCATTGTTGTCAATGCTTGGCACTCATGATAAAGATGACATGTCACGAACTTTGCTAGCCATGTCTAGCTCACAGGACAGTTGCATAGCTATGCGCCAGTCTGGATGTCTTCCCCTTCTCATCCAACTTCTACATGGCAACGATAAAGACTCTGTTTTGTTGGGAAACTCCCGGGGCAGCAAGGAGGCCCGTGCCAGAGCCAGTGCAGCGTTGCATAATATCATTCATTCGCAGCCTGATGATAAGCGAGGCAGGCGAGAAATAAGAGTCCTCCATCTTCTAGAGCAAATCCGAGCTTACTGTGAAACATGTTGGGAATGGCAGGAAGCACACGATCAGGGCATGGACCAAGACAAAAATCCAAGTATGTTGGTCATAATGCTTAAAAATTGTTAAGAGATTTCAAAGCACTGTGAAGTATACTTTAATGCTATGACTTTGAATTTTAGTCTTTTACAGAAGCAAAAGATTATAAGCAGGACATGTAAAATATGTGATCTATATTTAATCAATTCATTATATATAAAATAAAAACCAGTACAGAGCATAACCATATAAGAGCATGAGTTCAGCAACCAAATTAGGTGTTTCCTGACTGCAGCAGTTAAGACACTTTATGAGCCTCACTGCATTGCAGTGAGGGCATTGCAAAGAGTGGTCTCAGTTACAGAGAACTCCCTATCGCATTTCCAAGCCGTATGAATTCTTTGATTGTCAGAACATGGAGCAAGGCCTTCTCCTCAGATCTTAATGAATATACAGTTAAAGGCATTCCATCTATTTAGGGCAGGGGTGGGGAACCTTTTCCCTGGTGAGGGCCGTTTTAAATATTAGAAATTTGCTTGAGGGCCGGCCGTAAGGCTGGGCGCCATTTTTATTTATTTATTTAATTTTTGCCCCTGCCCCCCATCGGCCTCCGGAGGCTCCGCGCTCACCGTCCGAAGCTGCCGCTGGGTCCGTGCGTCACCTCCGGTGTACCATGCCGATGAGGGCAAGAGCTTGCCCTCAACGTTGTGGTACGCATGTGCGAAATGGCCAATGCCCTGGTGAGAAGGGGTCGAGGTGGCGGCCGGGGAGGACATGCAAAGGCCCTCTCCCGGCCTCCGGAGGTGACGCGCGGACCCAGCGGAGCCTCCAGGGGCCGGTTGGGCGGCCTCCCTGCAATCTCTCCGGGGGCCGGGCCGGATGGCCTCGGGGGCCTGATCCGGCCCTGGGGCCGGAGGTTCCCCACCGCTGATTTAGGGCTTAAATATGTGCCAGCGCCTTGAATTGGGCTTGGAAGTGTGTTGGCACCCTGTGTGTTTGAACTATGATTTGATGATAAAACCCTGTTGCTCATTTGGGTTAATGAAGTTCTGCACAAGCTGCAGCATTTGAGCTATCTTGGTCCTCTGAAGTTTTGGAGTTCAAGCAAATGTTGCTCACTGCAATAACTTCTCCCACTCTCCATTCAGCACAATCAGACTTTGAAGTCTCTATCCTTAACTGTTGTTTGACAAGCAATGGTAAGATGTAATGTAGATTCAGATTCAATGAAACTGATTCTGGTTAATGGGTCCTGTGACCTTGTGAAGCAGGTTTCCCTTACAATTGTTGACCGAGACCCCCCTGTGTGTTCAGTTAGATGTGACATCTTGGTGTACTGCTTAGTTGCTTGTTATATGGTATGAAACCATAATTTTATGACAAGATAATTTTATGTATTGTAAAGAACCCTGAAACTATGGAGAAGTAGGGTAAAAATCTTTTAAATAAATTAATAATTGGAAGCAATGCCCAAAACAGGACATTGAGCTATTAAGCATTTGGGTTCAGTTCCAATCAATCCAAGTTCATCAGTATTTTTTTAATGCTCTAGTTCAGAAAAAAAAACCTTTAAAAATGGCTTAGGGCCCAGTCCTATCCAACTTTCCAGCGCCGATGCAGCCACAATGCAACCTCGAGGTAAGGGAACAAACATTCCTTTACCTTGAGGAGGCCTCTGTGACTGCCCCGACCCCACTGCAGGATGCAGGGCTGCACCCCTGCAATCAGTAACTGATTCAAGTACTTTGAACCTCTAAAATGAATACAATAATTTCCCTGGCAGAGGAAGGGGCATTCCTAACTGAATGGGAATGCCCTCGCATCAGCATGAGGTAATGTAAAAAAAATGTAGGAATATAAAAGAATCATACATTTGAAAGCTGAGTATCTTTTTGAAACACTTATTTTGAACTGATTACTACTTGTTTGTTGAGCAATTCAGTTCAGGTTCATGGCAACCAAAAGATTGTAGGTTTGGTGCAGTTCTGTTGACTGCAAACAAACAAACAAACAACCGTCCATGTTCAGTTCTCTGGCCAGAAATGACTTTGACCAATTATGTTTTATATGAAGGCTTCAAACACACTCAGTAAATAGATTGTTTAAAAACTGGTTTAAAAGCCATGTAAAAGTTTTTTTTTTAATTATGTATTAAAAAAAGAATAAAACGTTTAAAACACACACTGGGTTCACTACGTTTCTTTCAATTTCCATGAACTTCATCAGGTGAACGAGCAAAAAAAGCTGCAGAGACGTTAACCCATACTAGCAAACAACAAGCTTGGTTTTATTCTTGTTTTTAATACATTAAAAAAACGTTTACATGGCTTTTAAACCCGTTTTTAAGCAATTGTTGTACATACTGGCTGGCCATGAAAGCTTCAGATCATCTTTAAACAGATTATTCTACTTTCTTCTGACACAGTGCCAGCTCCAGTTGACCATCAGATCTGCCCTGCCGTGTGTGTTCTAATGAAGCTTTCATTTGATGAAGAGCACAGGCATGCAATGAATGAACTTGGTAAGTCTTGAAATGATTACTCTGCACAAAAATAGTGATTATTTCTCCTCCTTTCCATAGGTTTACTAGAGAAAGCTTTGTTGGTCAAAACGAGAATGTTTCACTGTCTTTTGCACCAATTTAATTCATTCACTTGTCATATTTGGTTTTGCGTCTCTCAAATGAAATAGCTCTCTGTCCTCCTTCCATTTCATAAGGGACAAATGCCCATCGTGCAGAATGTCAGAATTTGGAAGTAGTGCACAATTCTGAATATTTATGGAGTCAAAGTACTCCTTAGTTTTACAAATACAGGCAGGATTTGTATGTGGGTTATTACTGTTGTCCATGTTGTATTTCCCCTATGGACCCTCCATAAGCAATACAGTACATACAATTCATTTTTATCTTGTTTTTTAAACTGGTGAATATAATCAACCATGTGTGATATGGGAAGTATTAACAGTCTCAAATGATGTTTCCTAGAAATGTGCAAATTCTGGAAGAGTAGCTATGTTAATCTGTTGTATCAAAGTCTTTTCGCATCTTAAGACTAAAATTTATTTATTGTGATATGAACTTTTGTGGGCAAGACCATATCAAATGATGCCATGGACCTAGGAATTTAGCTATTTTCATTCAAGTGATTTGGTGAATAGTACAGATTTTCCTATTCTGAAAACGGACAAAATCTTAGATGTGTAGTACAGATTGCCTTCAGGGTTGGTGAGCTTAAAGTAACCTCGGTATCTGCACTCTTTTTGGGATCACTTTCTCTTCTGTATTAGAAAATGGTGGAGATGCTATTTCAAAGCCCGTGAAAAATTCCCAGATCAACGTACATAATTCAAGGCACTGAATTAACCAGAGAGGTGTCAGAATTTTTTTTTTGTCAGTGTTGTCAGCGCCCAAAGAGAGGAGAAGATGGCACATATAGCAGTGAGGAGAACAAGCCTCCATACCAAAGAAGTCCTCTTGCCCTCTAGGAGTGTCTGCGTGTATGCACTGCTAGAAAAACAGTGATGTTAAACATATACAGTACACATCTTTTCTTGAATTCTGTATTATCATAGAGTTATTGCCTTTCACACTTTTTGACTTCTAGGAATCCAAGAGACCCAAAGATACCATTATATATGTATATGTTACTGTACTTGGGTATACAGTACTTGGGTATGTACCTGTACTCTTCAGGTATGTTCGGTCTCCCAACAAAATACTTATTTTGTTATGGGGACCTTAATGAAGTAATTGCATAGTGGCTATCCACTGGAGTATAGGACATTAAAAATACTGCAGCTTTGAATGCTTATCTCAAACTGAATGATGCAGCACAAATTCATAATACTATGTCCTGAGTGCCTCTTATTTTTTTAAGTCCAATTCTTAGTTGATATGGATGTCTTCTAATTATTTCCTTGCTTTGCCCATGGCATTTTAGAGAATAAATATATTACTTCAGAAAAATAATTATTTCTAACAAAAGATTTCAACTATTTTTACAGGGGGGCTGCAAGCCATTGCGGAGTTGCTTCAGGTGGACTGTGAAATGTATGGGCTTACTAATGACCACTATTGCGTCACATTAAGACGATATGCTGGAATGGCTTTGACGAATTTAACTTTTGGAGATGTAGCCAATAAGGTAGCTTTCTAGCATGTAGTTTCTTGCTTAATACTTCTAAGAGTTTGGAATTTTAGCTCTTCTACATGTAGGGTTGTATCCTGAGAACATCTTCCATTTGCAGAAGCTCTGTTTGCATATGGCATAGGGATACTTTTGGTCAGTCTTTGCGGAACCCTCAGGAGCAAATTTTGGGGGTGCATGGGGGAAGAGGGATTGGCAAAAATTGCCCCTCCCCATTTGTGCAAGCAGAGCTTCTTTCACAGAAAGGTTCCTGATATTGGGTAGCGTTCAGAGTTGATTCTACCATTGGAGCAAAGACTGTACTACCTTGGCAAAGTCTCCACCAAAGCAAGGAGACTTTGGATACTACCCGTTAAAACTTTATTTTTGCTGATGTTAACCTCAGATAGTGATACAGCTGAATAATGCGCAGAATTTATAAATTAGCTGTGTTTCGTGACTGCTGTGAAGCACTAAAAGCTACGGTGGTTATAGAAACACACAACTGACCTTTATTAAGATGTGATTCAATTGGTCCCTGCTTTGTTTTGTAAACAAAAACATTCAATTGGTCTCTGCTTTGTTTTGTAAACAAAAACATTCAATATCTTTGGCAAATATAAAGGTAGTTTAAACTATTAAAAATCCATCTTGAGTTAAATAAACCAGTGGTTTCCAAACTTACGGGCCTTACAACATTCCCCCTCCGCTGATGCTAGTTGTGGAACCCGTAAGTACGTGCCAGTGATGCGATGATGTCATCAGCACTTCAGGGTTCCATAGCCTAAGAAGACTTGAAAATCAGCACTAAAGGTGAGGGGGGCAGGTGGGCCCAAAACGCGATGAGCAGCTGGTGGAGCAGAACTTCTGCTCCGCGGTCCCACTGTCGAGCAGCTTGGCCAGCATGGGTCCTGCAACACCCCAAAGCATCACGACACACACATTGGGAAACGCTGATCTAAGCAATGTTTTGTTTTAGAGTTTCTTTAATCTTTTAAATTGGCACATTGCATACATAACATTTAAATCTACCTTTAAATACATTTTGACCTGTGGCTTACATTTTAAAAACATTTTTAATTTCTGCTGCCACCTTAATATTTTAACATTTATTACTCTTTTATTGATGTTAACAAGAATCATAAAACAGTGCACAATGTTATTTATTGCTGCTATTTATTGATGCTACATTCTTTTTGTTTCTGTGTGTGTGTTAATATCTGCTGCTCCTCCGGTGATGGTGGTGGTGGTTATTATTATTATTAAAAATATTTATACACAGCTTTTCCACAAAAACATTGAAGCAATTTACAAAGAAAATCAAATAATTAAATGGCTCCCTGTCCCAAAAGGGCTCACAGTCTGAAAAATGCAAAAGAAGCATCAGCAACAGCCACTAGAAAAGACTGCACAGGAGTGAAGAGGGACAGTTACTTTCTCCCTGCTAAATATAAGACAAGCACCGCTTGAAAAAACTGTCTCTTTGCCCAGTCATCAGGGGACTAGTAGCTTTATATGTAGTCTTATTGTTTTAATTTTTTTATCTATTATGCATGTTTTATGTTAGCTGCCTTGGGCACCCATGTAATAAGTGGGGGGATAGAAATACTATAAATAAAGAATGCTGCTTAATCATTTTGTTTCACAGAACATATCTCTCTCTCAACAGGCAACATTATGTTCTATGAAGGGATGCATGAGAGCTCTTGTAGCCCAGTTAAAATCCGAAAGTGAAGATTTACAGCAGGTAAAACATTTATTAGTGGAACAGTTCTATTACTGTGTTTTCCTATTTACTTCCACTCTTTAGGCCTATTTCTCTTGGTTTAACGTTCACAAATGCATTTTTCTTGCAGGCTTCCCCATTTTATTTTCTCACTATTCTCCATATTCTTGCAGAAATCTTAGAATCACCTGAAATTAGCTGCATAGCCACTAACATGGTGTTTTCTAAATCATATTCTGATGGCATTGCATATAATTGTTAGCCTTTAATCAAAGAAATTTGTCTGGGGAAATTTTACAAAATTATACAACTGACAAGATTAGGAAAATCCCAGAAATTGTATTCAGGATGTGCCCAGTTTCATTTTATCTAATGCAATTGTATTAGGAAGTGTTATGTATTAAAGTGTATATGGATTCAGCACTGGCATATATCCATGAGGCCAGCTGATGTGGGTTGTATCAGCAGCAGATTGCAAGCGGTCTGAGGGGGCGGCAGATTCGGGGTCACTTTCACTCCGAGTCTGCAGCCACCACCTCCAACCTTCCGCCGATGCAAGCCACAATTATTTGCTTCCCACTCACTCGAGTGAGAAGTAGATCATTCCCCTCCTTACCGTGCTCCTTGCAAGCTGTTGTCAAACCCAGAAGTGCAGGACGTCTGGTTTTATTTACAAGGGACAGTGTGAGCATTCTCACTGTCCCTGTAAATAAAACTGGAAGTCTCGCACTTCCAGGTTTGACAACAGCTTGCAAGGAGCACGGTAGGGGTTTTGAGGTTTTTTGTAGTGCAGAAGCAGTGGAGCTGAGACAGCATCAAGTGTTCCAGGTCATGCCACTCCTGGATGGATTACTTGCTGACTGATTAAACAAAGTTTGGAAGTCTTTAATGTGCCATTTTAATTTTATTTTACAATATTTATATTTTCCCAGTAAACTGGCCAGATGTGAGAGGTTTTTAGAGGTATTAACCTCTTTTTCTCAACACAGGAAGTTTATGGATGACAAACTACCTGATCTGGAATAGATTCCATCTTCTAATGAAAGGAGTCTTTCTGCTGGAGGAAAGGAACCTTTGGATCCAACCAAAGGTGCATTCAAAAAACCTCTCATTCAGCTTTTTTATTATTTCACTTTTACAGGTCATTGCAAGCGTGTTGAGGAATTTGTCTTGGCGAGCAGATGTAAACAGTAAGAAGACACTACGCGAGGTTGGAAGTGTAAAAGCATTGATGGAGTGTGCTTTGGACGTTAAAAAGGTACCATCCCCAAAGGAATATTTTAAAGTATTGTAAGTACAGTTGTCCCTCATTATCTGTTCCGGACACGCACACACCCGTGGATAGCAAGGATCATGTATACTGGAGTCCACTTTAAAATGCTGTGGAAAAGTAAAAAAAGAAAAGAAAAAGGCGGGGGGGGGGTTACCTTTTAGAGTGAAACCGCTGTGTGTTCTTGCTGTAAACAGGCTGAAATTGTTTATAGGCTGAAACAGGCTGAAAGCTTTTTTTTTTTTTAACATTTTAGAATTAAACCACTGTGTGTTCTTACTTTAAACATGCTGAAATCGTGCTCCGGAAGCCTCTTCCAGGTCGAGCGACTCCCTCTCCCAAGATCGCCCCAGAATGCTTTGCAAAGCATTCTGGGGGACCTGGGGAGGGGAAGGGGGGTGTCGCGGAACCCAGAAGAGGCTTCCGCAGCACGATTTCAGCATGTTTAAAGCAAGAACACACAGTGGTTTAATTCTATTTTTTTTAAAGCTTTTTCTCTGTTTTTTCTTTTTTCATAGCGTTTTAAAGAGGATCTTTTGTATCCAGGATCCGCGGAAAGTCAAATCCGAAGGGTACACTGTATTTGAAATTACTTTCTGTCTTTGTTCAAAAAAGATATCCTACCAATAACAGGCTAAAACACATGCATAATTTAGAATTGGCAATAAAAAAACTGTTATAACTAGCAAAATAAAAAATAGCTTGGTTTTTTGGCAGATATTCTCCATCCAAATTATAGTTTTATGAGCATAATCCTTATCCCATTGATATCAAGTGTCAACTCTATTGATTTACATGGGATGAAGTTGCACCCTAGAATTCTAATTCAGTGTTTGTGTACTGTCTTTGCAGGAATCCACTCTAAAAAGCGTATTGAGTGCCTTATGGAATTTATCTGCACATTGCACTGAGAATAAAGCTGATATATGTGCTGTGGATGGTGCTCTTGCCTTTTTAGTTGGCACACTGACTTACCGGAGCCAAACAAATACTTTAGCCATCATTGAAAGTGGGGGAGGAATTCTGCGTAATGTCTCTAGCTTGATTGCTACAAATGAGGACCACAGGTAAGTGTGCTATCAAGTTACACGTCCAGTAAATTTTATGTTTTATATCAATTGCTGGTTCAGCAGGCAGTGTCTACTATAAAATTCACAAGAAATTATTTGGAAGTAGGCAAGATCAAGATTGTGCTTAATATTGTTGCAGGTGGAGAATTATCTGTAAATGATAAAGTAAATAGCACTTTCAAAAGTGTATTTGTGTTGAGCTGCTAGCATCTTCATTTTAGTTGGTTAATTACGCTGTGTAACAAAATTTGAACAATTTCGTGTTTAGCTGAATATTTTAATGTATCTTTATTAAATCTGTTGCGAGTTCAAAAATGCCACTATTTTTGGCATAGTATCAATAATTCAACCACAATTTACGCTACTTGGGGGGAGCTTACAACCTCTTATCGTGGCCATGTTTACCCTGGTGTAAAGGCGAATGACAGTGTTTTAATACCAACACAAAATTTAAGATAACTAAAGAAGTTTTGATACAAAAAAATCCGAGTTTTTAGAATCAGTGCCTCTGAATTGTACAAGAAACATTTCGAAATAAACAATTTTTGTGTTGCACAATGTTATCAGATTGATTAATTTTGAATAAGACAATTCTTAGCTAAAAACTTTGACTAGAATCCAGAGGGCCGCATGCAGCAGACACACACACTGCAACCTCCAGAAAGCTGTCCCCAAAGGTCAAGGAACCTTTGAACGGCATGCTATCCAAAGGAAAAATCAGCAACCCCCTTGTGTGTCCATAGTGCTTTGTGTACAAAAATAGTCACCTTTGATTCTCAGTCTTTGACAATCCTGAATAAAATATCCATTGCATATTCTGAAGGACTCTATTGTCAGCAGGAAATTGTCATGATAGATTTTGGGTTTTTTTCGTCCTATTAAACTGATGCTTTTGTTGTTGTTGTTCACTAAATTCCAGGCAAATTTTGAGAGAGAACAGCTGCTTGCAAACCCTGCTACATCACTTGAAATCTCATAGTTTGACAATTGTCAGTAACGCATGTGGAACCCTGTGGAATCTCTCTGCACGGAATGCAAAGGACCAGGAAGCATTATGGGACATGGGAGCAGTTAGTATGCTCAAAAATCTCATACATTCAAAGCACAAGATGATAGCCATGGGCAGTGCTGCAGCTCTACGGAACCTAATGGCAAATAGACCTGCAAAATATAAAGATGCCAACATCATGTCTCCAGGTTCAAGCTTACCATCTCTTCATGTTCGAAAGCAAAAAGCACTGGAAGCAGAGTTAGACGCTCAACATCTGTCTGAGACGTTTGACAACATTGATAATCTAAGCCCCAAAACATCTCACCGTAATAAGCAAAGACATAAACAGAATCTGTACAGTGAATATGTTTTGGATGCAAATCGACATGAAGATGGAGTTTGTAGGTCAGAGAACTTTAATACTGGTAACATGACTGTCCTTTCACCATATTTAAACACTACAATGTTGCCCAGCTCCTCTTCTTCAAGCAGAGGAAATGCAGATGGTTCTCGTTCTGAAAAGGACAGGAGCTTGGACAGAGAGCGTGCCATGGGGTTAAGCAGCTATCAGTCAGCAACAGAAAACTCTGGGAACTCTTCTAAACGAATAGGAATGCAGATCTCTACTACAGCAGCCCAGATTTCCAAAGTAATGGAAGAAGTAACAAGCATGCATATTCCACAAGAAGAGAGAAGCAGTGGATCTGTAGCTGAAATGCACTGTTTGTCAGAAGACAGGAATGCTTTAAGGAGAACATCCGCTGCCCATTCTCACACAAATACTTACAACTTTCCTAAATCTGAGAACAGGACCTGTCCTGTGCCTTATGCAAAAGTGGAGTATAAGAGAGCTTCTAATGATAGCCTAAACAGTGTCAGCAGCAGTGATGGCTATGGCAAAAGAGGACAAATGAAACCTATTGAATCGTATTCTGAAGATGATGAAAGTAAATTTTGCAGTTATGGACAGTATCCTGCTGATTTAGCCCACAAAATACATAGTGCTAATCATATGGATGACAATGATGGAGAATTGGATACTCCTATAAACTACAGTCTAAAATATTCTGACGAGCAGTTGAATTCTGGAAGGCAAAGCCCATCACAGAATGAAAGATGGGCAAGACCCAAGCACATAATAGAAGAAGAAATAAAGCAGAATGAACAAAGACAGTCCAGAAGTCAAAGTGGAGCCTACCCTGTATACACTGAAAGTGGAGATGATAAACACATGAGCTACCCAACCTTTGTACAGTCAGAGTGTGTTTCTCCTTTCAGATCAAGAGAATCTAACAGTTCAGAACAAAACAGAGTAGGATGCAGTCATGGAATAAATCCAAAAGTAAGTCAATCCTTATGCCAGGTTGATTATGAGGATGATAAGCCAACCAACTATAGTGAGCGTTACTCTGAGGAGGAACAGCATGAGGAAGAAGACCACCCAACTAATTATAGCATAAAATACAATGAAGAAGAACACCATGTAGACCAGCCTATTGATTATAGTCTCAAATATTCAACAGATGTTCCTCCCTCAGCACAGAAGCCATCTTTTTCTTTTTCAAAAAGTCCATCCGTACAAAGCACTAAAACAGATCACATTTCATCAAGTAGCAGGAATACATCAGCCTCAGCTGGCTCAAAGAGACATAACCAGCTTCATCCAAATTCTGCTCAGAATAGGGCAGCTCACACTCAGAAGCCTGCCTCCTGCAAAGCACCCTCCATCAATCAGGAAACGATACAAACCTATTGTGTAGAAGATACACCAATATGTTTTTCAAGATGTAGCTCTTTGTCATCTTTGTCATCAGCTGAAGATGAAACCGGACGAGATCAAGCCACGCATGTAACAGACACGGATAACTCTCTGAAGATAGCGGGAATGAAAGAAAATAGCGGCAATCTATCTGGAGCAGGAACAGTAGGTGAAACCTCATCAGCCTCGCAGCACATTAGAACAAAATCAAATAGACTTCAGACTTCTGGTCTCTCTCCTTCTGATTCAGCTAGACATAAAGCTGTTGAGTTTTCTTCAGGTGCCAAATCTCCTTCAAAAAGTGGTGCTCAGACTCCCAAGAGCCCACCAGAACATTATGTGCAGGAGACTCCACTCATGTTTAGTAGGTGTACCTCTGTAAGTTCCTTGGATAGCTTTGAGAGCCGTTCAATTGCTAGCTCTGTTCAGAGTGAGCCTTGCAGTGGGATGGTGAGTGGCATTATAAGCCCAAGTGACCTTCCAGATAGCCCTGGGCAAACAATGCCACCAAGCAGAAGTAAAACCCCACCCCCTGCACAAACCACACAAGTAAAGAGAGAAGCAACCAAAACGAAAGCACTGAATCCTGAAAAGAGAGAATCTGGCCCAAGACAAACAGCAGTAAATACAGCTGTTCAAAGAGTGCAGGTATTGCAAGATGCAGACACTTTGTTACATTTTGCTACAGAAAGTACACCAGATGGCTTTTCTTGTTCCTCAAGCCTAAGTGCTTTGAGTCTTGATGAACCTTTTATACAGAAAGATGTAGAGCTAAGAATAATGCCTCCTGTACATGAAAATGACCATGGAAATGAAGCTGAACTTGAACAGCCAAATGACACAAAAAATAATCAAGAGAAAGAAGCAGAAAAGCCCACAGAAACTGAAAAAGATATACTGGATGATTCAGATGATGATGATATTGTCATATTGGAAGAATGTATTATTTCTGCTATGCCAACAAAATCTTCACGTAAAGCCAAAAAGCCTTCTCAGATAACTGCTTCAAAAATACCTCCACCTGTAGCCAGGAAACCAAGCCAGCTACCTGTATATAAACTTCTCCCTTCTCAAAGCAGATTACATTCTCAAAAGCATGTTAGTTTTACACCTGGAGATGATATGCCACGTGTGTATTGTGTTGAGGGAACACCAATAAATTTCTCAACAGCTACATCTCTGAGTGATCTCACAATAGAATCGCCACCAAATGAATTGGCCAATGCAGAATCTGGTGGTACAGGAATGGAATCAGCTGAGTTGGAAAAGAGAGATACCATTCCCACAGAAGGTAGAAGTACTGATGATGCTCAAAGGGGGAAAAGTTCAACTGGAACTACTGTTGGGATGGACGATGACAAAACAGAAGAAGGTGATGATATTCTTGCAGAGTGTATTAATTCCGCAATGCCAAAAGGGAAAAGCCACAAACCTTTCAGAGTGAAAAAGATAATGGATCAAATCCAGCATGCATCTACATCCCCGTCCATAAGTACTAAAAATCAACTAGAAGCTGACAAAAAGAAACCAACTTCACCAGTAAAGCCTATGCCCCAAAGTAATGAGTACAGAGCACGTTTGCGAAAAACCACAGAGCCAAAAAGTAATTTTAGCAATGAAAGGACCTATACGGACAACAAAGATACAAAGAAACAAAACCTTAAAAATAGCTCAAGGGACTTTAATGATAAACTTCCAAATAATGAAGATCGTACAAGAGGAAGCTTTGCATTTGATTCTCCCCACCATTACACTCCAATTGAGGGAACTCCATATTGCTTTTCACGAAATGACTCCTTGAGTTCTCTAGACTTTGATGATGATGTGGATCTTTCAAGGGAAAAGGCAGAACTGAGAAAGGGGAAAGAAGGTGAAATTAAATCCAGTACTAATACAGAACAGATTTCAAATCAGCAATCAACCAGTAGAACACAAGCTTGCCAAAAACACACTCCTATAGGAAGGAATCAACCTAAAACTGTGATACAGAAACAAACTCCTTTCTCTCCATCTACCAAAGATATTGCAGATCGAGGTGCAGCTACAGATGAAAAAATGCAAAATTTTGCAATAGAAAATACCCCTGTTTGTTTTTCTCGTAATTCATCCCTGAGTTCTCTTAGTGATATTGATCAAGAAAACAACAACAAAGAAAGTGAACCCATTGAACAAATAGAACAATCGGATGCACAGATAGAATCCAGTAGACCGCAAGTTTCTGGCTATGCTCCTAAATCATTTCATGTTGAAGATACTCCTGTATGTTTTTCAAGAAACAGTTCCCTCAGTTCTCTTAGTATTGACTCTGAAGATGATCTTTTGCAAGAATGTATTAGTTCTGCTATGCCTAAAAAGAAAAAGCCCTCGAGAGCAAAAGGAGACAGTGAAAAAAGTAGCTCTAGAAGCAATGGAGGCATTTTGGCAGAAGACCTGACGTTAGATTTGAAGGATATACAAAGACCTGATTCAGAGCATGGTTTCTCACCAGATTCAGAGAACTTTGACTGGAAAGCTATTCAAGAAGGTGCAAATTCTATAGTTAGCAGCTTGCATCAAGCTGCTGCTGCAGCATCACTGTCTCGGCAAGCATCATCAGACTCTGATTCAATCCTTTCATTAAAATCTGGAATTTCCTTAGGGTCACCCTTTCATCTTACACCAGACCAAGAAGAAAAACCTTTTACTAACAATAAGGGTCCCAGAATAATTAAACCAGGAGAGAAGAGTACACTGGAAACAAAGAAAGTAGAGTCTGAAAATAAAGGTGTCAAAGGAGGAAAGAAAGTATATAAAAGTATGATTACCGGTAAAGCTCGTTCTAATTCAGAACTTACAAGTCACTTGAAACAGCCCCTGCAAGCCAATATGCCCTCAATCTCCCGAGGCAGAACAATGATTCATATCCCTGGAGTTCGCAATAGCTCTTCAAGTACAAGTCCTGTTTCTAAAAAAGGGCCACAACTGAAGAGTACAGCCTCCAAAAGTCCAAATGAAAGTCAGAGTTCTACAAGTTCCCCCAGGGTAAACAAACCATCTGTGAAATCTGAGCCAAGCCCTATATCCAGACAGTCATCTCAGCCTGGTGGATCAAGTAAAGGACCTTCTAGGTCAGGATCTAGAGATTCTACACCTTCTAGACCACAACAGCAACCATTAACCAGACCTCTACAGTCTCCTGGCCGAAATTCAATTTCACCAGGCAGAAATGGCATAAGTCCTCCTAATAAATTATCTCAACTGCCAAGAACATCATCTCCAAGTACAGCTTCTACTAAGTCTTCAGGTTCAGGAAGAATGGCTTACACCTCGCCAGGAAGACAGATGAGCCAGCAAAGTATGGCAAAACAAACAGTGTTGCCCAAAAGTTCCAGTGGTATTCCCAGGAGTGAGTCTGCCTCAAAAGGATTAAACCAAATTTCTGGTATCAGTGGATCAAACAAAAAGGCTGACATATCTAGAATGTCATCAGCCAAATCCAGTGGGAGTGAATCTGACAGATCAGAGAGGCCTGTTTTAGTACGCCAGTCAACTTTTATTAAAGAAACCCCTAGTCCCACCCTAAGAAGGAAATTAGAAGAGTCTGCTTCATTTGAATCTTTGTCTCCATCTAGACCAGACTCTCCCACCCAGTCCCAAACACAGACCCCAATTTTAAGTCCTTCGCTCCCTGATATGTCTCTCTCTACTCATTCAACCATCCAAAGTAGTGGTTGGAGAAAGTTACCTCCTAACCTGAGCCCTTCTTTAGAATACAATGATGGAAGACCAACAAAGCGCCATGACATAGCTCGGTCTCATTCGGAGAGTCCTTCTAGACTGCCAGTTAACAGATCAGGGACATGGAAGCGTGAGCACAGTAAACATTCCTCATCACTTCCTCGTGTAAGTACTTGGCGAAGGACTGGAAGCTCTTCCTCTATTCTTTCAGCTTCTTCGGAATCCAGTGAAAAGGCAAAAAGTGAGGATGAAAAGCAGCACGTAAGTTCTTTTTCTGGACTCAAGCAATCTAAAGAGAGTCAAGCACCAACAAAAGGTACTTGGAGAAAGATAAAGGAAAATGAAATTCCTCAGATAATGACTAGTCCTCCTCAGAATACCTCATCAGGTGCTACCAATGGCGCTGATTCAAAAACTTTAATTTACCAGATGGCACCTGCTGTATCCAAGACAGAGGATGTGTGGGTGAGGATTGAGGACTGCCCTATCAATAATCCTAGATCTGGAAAATCTCCCACAGGAAACACTCCTCCCATTATTGACAGTGTTTCGGAGAAAGGGAATGCGAATAGTAAAGATTCTAAAGATCTTCATGGAAAACAAAATGCAGGGAATGGAAATGTCCCTGTTCGTACCATTGGTTTAGAACACCGCCTGAATTCATTCATTCAGGTGGATAGTCCTGACATAAAGGGAACTGAAACAAAGCCTGTACTAAGCAACCCTGTCCCTGCCCCAGAGGCCAGTGAAAGCACTGTTAATGAACGTACTCCGTTCAGTTCCAGCAGCTCAAGCAAGCACAGTTCGCCCAGTGGTGCTGTTGCAGCAAGAGTGACTCCCTTTAACTATAATCCAAGCCCCAGGAAAAGCAGCGCAGATAGTAGTTCTACTCGGCCATCGCAGATACCAACACCAGTAAACAGCACAAAAAAGCGAGATTCAAAGACTGAAAGTACAGACTCAAGTGGTGCTCAAAGTCCTAAGCGCCATTCTGGATCTTACCTGGTGACTTCTGTTTAATGAAAAAAACTGATGTATTATGCTATATGTGGAACTTTTTAATGAAACTAAACGATTGGGTTGGGTTTTTTGTTTTGTAAATAAATTTGATTCTTGTAGAGGGTCCTTGTTCTGGAAGCCATATTTGATATTCTTTGTCCTCACTGGTAATATTTTGAGGGATTCCCGATCGATAGTTTAGCAATAAAATTGCTAAGTGATTATATTTGTACAGTATGTTTTACATGTATTTAATTAACATCCCATACCTTTAATTGTTTTTGCAGGGGGGAGGGTATTCAGGAAAGATGAACAACAGAGATTAAAGACAAAATTCTATGGCTGTATCATTCATTTCTAGATTTGCAAAATGACTAAACTACATCAGGGAAAAATTGGTATTTATGCAAAAAAAGCCTCCATTTAGTATTTGTGAAGCCACCTAATCTTATAATTAATCATGTGGCTGTGAAATTCACAGTAATATGGTTTCTGCTGAACAAGCCTGTTTTTTGCATGGATAGACCTAATGGTTCATTTTCTGAAATAATGATTAACATTTCTGTGGTCACAATGTGCATAGATAGTTATGGTGTAATGATTTACCTTTTGTTTTTGTGCTCTGCAAAAAAAGAGAGAGAAATCTGTGTACGTGTAAACCTTGAACAAAATTATTTTACCAGAACTAGATTTTATCTGACAGTAGGTAGGATTTTTGCTATGCTGTAACTTGTTGTATATTCTGGTATTTGAGGTGAAATGGCTGCTCTTTTATTAATGAGACATGGGTGAGGTCTCAACAGAACTAAATGAACATTTCAGAATAAATTATTGCTGTATGTAAATTTTGTTGTGTGTTACTTTGCAGTACTTAAGAAATCAATATTTAAGTTTAGTATTTTTGAGAAATCCTCTTCATATGATATATTAATGCACTTGCTCTAAAGGCTCATTGGAGACAATCTATATTCCATTCAAATCTCTGGTAATGTTTGCATGGATTGAAATGGATCAGGATTGTACCCACGGCCTGTTACAGTCACACACTGGTTCTCTTCCAGGTTACAGTAGCTGTTAATATACACAGGTAACAGCTGCACCATTTCAATAGAGCACTGGGGTTTGCAGTTGAGACTAAAGTTGGTTCCAGATACAGAAAGAGGCTACAATAAGTACTTCCATAGATGCATACTTTTCCTATTGCACAGCCTAGAATGCTACTCTGTGTACAAATACTTTTTTTTACAATTCTGGAGAAACTGAAAAAAAAAGTATGAGATTGGAAGTTTATTACAAGTGTATGTTCATTTATTATCTCTTTTTCATTTCGGTAATAAATAGGGACTAAAATACTAAATGTAAGTGTCTTAGTAGAAAATAAGATTTGTACATTTAAATTGCTCTGGATAAACCAACTTTGTATTCACATATGCTTTGACTTAAGAGACCTTCATTAGACTGTTTACAACAGAAGTACTCTGATAAACTTAAGTGCCTCTATACTAATATAATAACATGCGTGTGCACGTGGTTAATTAAAACAGTAGTAAGCAAGTCAAGTATGTGCCTCAGACTGGTTTTCATTATTACAATCATACATATAATTGTTTGGTAGTAGGGTTCTGAATGTGCTTATAAATGTCCTCATATGGATATGCCAGCTTAATGTATAATACAAGACAGTGCTTCTTGCTGTATAGCTCATTAGAGCACAGCAAGTGCTCTGTTATTAATTTTACCTTTCAGAACAGAGCACCTAGCCTAATATAGTGATCAACAAATGACAACATGCAAATTCAAACTATTCAATATATTATTGGCTTTTTCTTGGTGTCTTCTGCCCCATCTCATAATGCGTACTATGTAGATGGACTGATGAGTCCAATAATGCTTTGGAAATACCACATGCAAAAAGAACTGAGTATTTGATGCATCATAATCCTTCATAACGTCGCAACTTAATGTTAAACAAAAAAGATAAGTTGAGAAACTAATGTGCTAGGTGTCTCGCTAAAAGCATTGTTTAAGAAAATATAAAATTTCCTATTTCTGGTTCTCCATTAAAAATATACATATTATACTCTTTGCCTTTAACTAGGCATATGTAATTTACCATATTGGTAGAATATCTTATAGAATATCTTATGTGGACATGAACCCTACTTACCTAATATGCAGTTTGCAGCTTTGTGATAACATTATGTACTGTGTGTTTCAATGTACTTTATGTACAGCTAATATAGAGAGAGAAACAGGATCAATATTTGTTCATCAGTATGGATTCACTTCCATTTCTCTTATATCACCTATTGCCAAAAGAAAATAGGGAGTACACCTGGGGGAAAGGCCACCCCCACGAGGATTGCATGAATCCTCTGCTGTTGACTGCCAAGCTTTAATGGCAACTTGACTTAACTGATGCCGTTAAATTTGTGCTTGCTGATTACTGCTACTTTTTTACTTCTATTAACCACTAATACCACTAGTATTATGTACCGCATGGTAAGGGGAAAACCAAGACAACAAATTGGAAAGAACTTTAAAAATAAAATTCCACTGACTCGTTTCCTGCTTCCTCCTTTGCTCTTTTGCTGAGAGAATTATATTAATTTCTCCACTTTCTGATTATTTGTGGTTCAATGTACAAACTAAAAGTTTCATTTTTCATATGTAATTTCATTCTGACATTGAAATATACTAACAATTTGATAAACAATTTCATTTTGATGTAAAAAAAGTAACCCAGTAAAAGCAAATGTTGAAATTGTAATGTTTACTTTTTGAACAATGAGCTTGCCTTTTTATCATTGCCCATACCCCTCCTCTTTAGAGGATTCATTGAAATGTGATTTAACTGTCTTCAATGAAATAATTTATTGTTCCAAGATATGTATATCTTCTATAATACACTTTCTCAAAGTTGTAAACTAGCCATTACAGTTCATTATGTACTGATGATGTATAAACAAAATGTTCTGAAACATTTTTATATCTCTGATAAACCAACCATGACTTCAGAGATCTGAGGTAGTCTGTTTTCAAAGTAATATCTCTTGACAATTAACATATTTGAGAAGCTTAACTTGAGTTTCTTTGTATATTTTTAATGTGTGGAAGCAAAAATATTAAAATTTGGAACTCTTTGTGTTTAACATAGTTGGATGACTTCAACACTAGAGAGAGTTAAGAGTTTGTCTGCCTCAGTGTTGCCATTGAATCTTGTAAATTAAATTCTTTCAAGGTGATCGTGGTCAATCCAGAAATCATTGTTTGCTATATTTAAATATGCAGCTAACTGCCATAAAAAAAAAAAAACCACCACCAAAATCCAGCAGGTGCCATTAAGAGGAACACACACGACAGCACCAGTGTAAGGTATCTCCCCCTCCCCATAGCAGCAACTCTGCACCCCCAAATTCATGAGGGTTTGGGGATCATTGGCAATGGCATGGTGGTGAAGAGGTGAGAAGAGAGCTTGCCCTGAAACTTATTGCACTGGAATAGAGCAATATTATGCTATTGCTAGTTTAGCTATCTGCAAGAAGTGATGCTTTCGAGCAGAATTAAACACAATGGCCTAGTAGTAAGAGTATGATAAATTATAATGTGGCAAGACTCTTAAACTCTGTGGAGACCTCTTAAGGATGAAAATTTGACCCTATCCTGCCAGGTGCTAATTTTTCCTTTCTGATTTTTACATACATACATAATTGGGTGCTCTACATGTTTCGTTTTTCATTTTTTTCTAGGATTACTTTTGTTGTTGTTGTTCAGTCGTTAAGTCGTGTCCGATCCTTCGTGATCCCATGAACCATATCCCGCCAGGCCTTCCTGTCCTCCACTATCTTCCTGAGTTCGCTCATTTTCATGTTCGTTGCATCGGTGATGCTGTCTAACCATCTCATCCTTTGCCTTCCCCTTCTGCCTTCAATCTTTCCCAGCATCAGAGTCTTCTTCAGAGAGTCCTCTCTTTGCATTAGGTGGCCAAAATATTTGAGCTTCAGCCTCAGTACCTGTCCTTCCAGGGAACAGTCAGGGTTGATTTCATTTAGGACTGACTGATTTGATCTCCTAGCAGTCCAAGGGACTCTCAGGAGTCTTCTCCAGCACCACAATTCGAAAGCATCTATTTTTCGGCGCTCAGCCTTCCTTATGGTCCAACTCTCGCAACCATACATTGCTACTGGGAACACCATCGCCCTGACTATACGGACTTTTGTTGGCATGGTGATATCTCTGCTTTTTATTATGCTGTTTAGGTTTGAAATAGCTTTCCTTCCAAGGAGTAAGCGTCTTTTAATTTCATGGCTGCTGTCTCCGTCTGCAGTGATCTTGGAACCCAAAAAAGTAAAATCTGTTACTGCTTCCATTTCTGCCCCTTCTATTTGCCAGGAATTGATGGGACCAGATGCCATGATCTTAGTTTTATTAATGTTGAGTTTCAAGCCAACTTTTGCACTCTCCTCTTTCACTCTCATCAAGAGGCTCTTTAGTTCTTCTTCACTTTCTGTCATTAGGTTGGTATCGTCTGCATATCTGAGGTTGTTGATATTTCTCCCGGCAATCTTGATTCTGGCTTGCGATTCATTCAGCCCTGCATTTCTCATAATGTACTCTGCATATAAGTTAAATAGGCAGGGTGACAATATACAGCCTTGCCGTACTCCTTTCCCAATTTTGAACCAATCGGTTGTTCCATGGCCTGTTCGAACTGTTGCTTCTTGACCCGCATACAGGTTTCTCGGGAGACAGGTAAGGTGGTCTGGTACCCCCATCTCTTTAAGAATTTGCCACAGTTTGTTGTGATCCACACAATCAAAGGCTTTTGCATAGTCAATGAAGCAGAAGTAGGGTTTTTTTGAGAACTCTCGTGCTTTCTCCATGATCCAGCGCATGTTGGCAATTTGATCTCTAGTTCCTCTGCCTCTTCGAAACCCAGCTTGTACTTCCGGTAGTTCTCGGTTCACGTACTGCTGAAGCCTAGCTTGTAGGATTTTGAGCATAACCTTGCTAGCATGTGAAATGAATGCAATTGTGCGGTAGTTTGAACACTCTTTGGCATTGCCCTTCTTTGGAATTGGAACGTAAACTGACCTTTTCCAATCCTTTGGCCACTGCTGAGTTTTCCAAATTTGTTGGCATATTGAGTGCAGCACTTTCACAGCATCATCATTTAGGATTTTAAGTAGCTCAGCTGGGATAATATCTCCGCTAGCTTTGTTGTTAATAATGCTACCTAAGGCCCACTTGACTTCACTCTCTAGGATGTCTGGCTCTGGGTCAGTGACCACACCAGCGTGGTCATCAGGAACATTAATTAAGATCTTTCTTGTATAGTTCTTCTGTGTATTCTTGCCATCTCTTCTTAATCTCTTCTGCTTCTGTTAGGTCCCTGCCTTTTTGTCCTTTATCATGCCCATCTTTGCACAAAACGTTCCCTTTATCTCCAATTTTCTTGAAGAGATCTCTAGTCCTCCCCATTCTGTTGTTTTCCTCGATTTCTTTGCATTGTTCGTTTAAGAAGGCCTTCTTATCTCTCCTTGCTATTCTCTGGAAATCTGCATTCAGTTGGTTATATCTTTCCCTTTCACCCTTGCTTTTCGCATTCCTTTTTTCCACAGCTATTTGTAAAGCCTCATCTGACAGCCACTTTGCTTTCTTGCATTTCTTTTTCTTTGGGATGGTTTTAGTTGCTGCCTCCTGTATAATGTTACGAACCTCCGTCCATAGTTCTTCAGGCCCTCTGTCTACCAGGTCTAATGCCCTAAATCTATTCTTCACCTCCACTGTATACTCATAAGGAATATGATTTAGGTCATATCTGACTGGTCGAGTGGTGTTCCCTACATTCTTCAATTTAAGCCTGAATTTTGCAATATGATCTGCAATATGAAGCTCATGATCTGAGCCACAGTCAGCTCCAGGTCTTGATTTTACTTACTGCTTCTCCATCTTTGGCTGCAAAGCACATAATCTATCTGGTTTTAGTGGACCTTTTAAAATTAAATTTCTGTAGTAAAGATATGACACTGGCCACGGAAAACAGAACAATTTTTCATGTCTTTTATACAACCCACTATGGCATTTATCTTCACAGCTGCACCCCATCAGGAGCTCATAACTTGTAACCAGCTGATTCCCAGATCTTTTCAGCTAATTTCTGTCAACTGCTGCCTTTTTATTTATAATAATTTTCTATTGTCTTTCCCTCACTATAGGCTTTCCAGCGTCCCAGAATTGACGCTGGCTTTGGCCCAGAGCAGACCCAAGCTGCTCCCAAGGGTGCACCGTGGCTGCCCAATGGGCTTCTGGAACTTCCGGTTAACGACGCGACAGAAGCCAGAACCCCGTTGGGCAGCCTTGGGAGTAACTTGGGTCTGCTCTAGGCCGAACCCAGCGTCTATTCCGGGACGCTGGTAAGCCTACCTCACTACCACGCATGCTCAAGGCGGCTAACATAAAATATACTTAGTAGAACAATAAAACTAGGTAAATAAAACTACCTATAAACAACCAATCAAGGAGCAGCAGGCAATATTAAAATAATATATAAGTTTGAAAACAGAAATAACATGGCATTAGTAAAAACAGCAGCAATCAAAATGGCAGTAAGAACAATCGGATACTGAAAGACCATGAAACAGTACACAGCATTAACAGCAGCAGAACAATAAAAAGGCTGCAGAATTTTTACAATGCAGTTAAAAAAGACAAACAGTAAAATGTAAACTGTAAATACAGTAACAGCAAAAGTGGAGATAAACAGTGGGAGACAACATCAAGACAAATGCCAAACGGAAAAAAAACCACGTTTTAACCACCACCCCACCAGAACACCTCCAGGGAGGGGGGCAGTTCTCAAATCAAATGGGAAGCAGATCCATAGCTGTGGTTCTATCACTATGAAGGCCCTAGTTCTGGACTGGTGACTGCCCCCTCTAATCTATAGCGGGGGGGCAGGACACACAGCAGAGCCCACAATTTCAGAGTGGGTTGGAATGCACGGGAGCAGGTAATCCTGTAGTTACCCTGGTTCCAAGCTGTGAAAGGCTTTCAAAGTTAAAGCCAACGCTTTAAATTGGGCCTGGAATTAAACCAGCAGCCAGTACAGATGCTGGAGTAACGGTCCAACAATTAAACCACCAAGTTTCAGTAACTACACAGGCCGCTGCATACTGTGCCAATTGCAGTTTCCAGACAGTCTTCAAAGCCAGATCCATATACTGTAGAACATGTTACAGTAAATCTGAGATGTCATCAACGCATGGATCACTGTGGTTGATCTGAACAACTCTGGTATGGCCGCAGCCAGTGCACCAGCCAAAAGCTTCCTGGCCACAACTGCCCCCTGGTGATCCAAGAGGAGTCCCAAGCTATGCACTTGTTCCTGCAGTGCGAGTGCAACCCCATTCAGAACACAGCAATAGTCTAGCACCTGCATCGTAAATTTCCAAACCAAGAGGACTTTTGTCTGGATTTAATTTCAGTCTGTTAGCTAGGTCCATCTCTCTTTTCAACCTAGTACTGGGGAGGCTGTTGAGGTTTTGGAGTGCTGGGGAACTGGATGTAGGCTATCAGTATACCGATGGCACCCCACTCCAAATCCCCAGATCACCTCTCCCAGCAGTTTCATATAGATTAAACAGCATATAGGGGGATAAAACAGGCCCCTAAGGCACTCCACATGCCAATGGCCAAGGTGCCAAAGTGGCATCCCTCAGCACCACCTTCTGGGACCTGTTGGCCAAGAAGAAATGGAACCACTGCAAAACAGTGCCTCCAAGCCACAATCCAGCCAACTGCCCCAGGAGGACACCCTGGTCAATAACATCAAAAGTCATTGAGAGGTTCAGCAGGACCAACAAGAATGCACTCTCCCTGTGTAGTCCCCAGAGCAGGTCACCAAGGCAGTCTCCATATCAAAGCCTGGCCTGAAGCCAGATTGAAAGGGATCCAGATAATCCATTTCCTCCAGGACCTGCTGTAGCCAAGATGCCACCACTCATTTGATCATCTTGCCCAGAAAAGGGAGGCTCGAAACTGGCTAGAAATTGTCTAAACCAGAGAGCTCCAACGAGGACTTATTCAGGAAGGGATGCACCATCTCAACTTTCAAGGCCCATAGCAACACTCCCTCCTCAAGATTTGTATTAACTACCCTCCCCACCCACTCAGCCAGAATCTCCAGGCAGATCTTATAAGCCAAGATGGGCAAGTGTCAAGCAGGCAGATAGGCGGACTCACGCTCGATCCTGTCCACATTCTCAGGCAATACAGGCTGAAAAGAAACCATAACTACAGGACTAACAGATGTCTGGGGGGGCGGGGCATCCATAGACACCATCAATGTGGAGTCCAAGTTGCGGTGGATGCCAGCAATGTTATACATGAAGTGCTTAGCAAATATGTTGCAGCAAGTAACCATATACCCCTCTTGCAACCCTGAAGGGGCCAGATGGAGCAGGCTCTGCACCACATGGAAAAGCTCAGATGGATGGCTCTTTGCAGACACAATGGTAGCAGGGGAAAAAAACTTTGCTACCATCACTGCCATGAAGTAGGGTCAAATATGAGTTCTAGCCCATGATTGGCCAGACTTGTTGCAAGTTTTCCACCACCATCAGTCCACACATCTGCCAAGTCATTTCATTGCCCGAAGCTCCTCAGTAAACCAAGGAGATACCTTAGCTCTACAAAATGACCAAGGCTCTCAGGGGTGATCTGATCCACCTCCCTAGCCATTTCTTCATTCCAGAGGTTAACCAGGACTTCGGATGAGTCACCAATCCTGGTAGCAGGAAAATCCCCCAGAGCCTTCAGGAATCCATCTGGATCCATCAGCCTCTGTGGAAGGACCATAAAATTAGGTCCCCTGCCCTAGTGGACATAAAGAAGTGATATGTCTGTCTATGACAAAGGAGTGATCTTAATCTCCCCTACACCCAGACCACCATCCGCTTGCCCAGCAGTAAATACTAAGTCTAATATATGCCCTGCCACATGCGTCAGGGCTAGCAACTGAGATAGGCCCATGGTAGCCATAAAATCCTGAGCTGCTCCACTCCCAGGAGCCCCGGTATCAACACTAAAGTCCCCCCAACACTACCAGTTGGGGCATTCCATGGCCACCACTGATATCACCCTGGTCAACACGGGCAGGGAGATTGTTGGGCAGCAAGGCAGGCAATACACCAACAGAATCCCTATCCTGCCTCACCTACCCAGCATGACATGAAGGTACTCAAATCCAGCAAACTGTTGAACAGGGTACCTGGTAAGGGGAATGATATCAGGGTTCTCAACCCCTTCCTGGCCAAGTACTACTTTCAGCACCACTCTCCTGCTGCGTACCACCGGACGTGACTGGCGATGACATCATCATCAGTTACTTTTGGGTTTTCGGAGGCCAGAAAATGCAGGTAGGAAGAAAATTGCTACAGTTGACTTCTCTACATCAGAGTAAAACATGAAACATTGATTTAGATGTTTGCTTATTATAGGATTCATTTCAGAATAGCTTGATAAAGAATCTATAACAGAATTTAACCCAGCTCAGCTACAATTGAATACAGTCCAGACCAAAGAGATCCATGCACTTATTGCTTGCTAGATCAGGAACTAGAGTAGGAAGTTTCTCTTCATCCAAAGCAAGGAAACTGTGGGATGCTATGCTACCAAATTTCTTGATAGGTGAATTTAAAACATTCAGATATGTTTTCTCTCTTTAAGCCAATTAATTATTCCATTCTACTAACACTGTCACTTCAATTAATGATTTCCTTGAGGAGGTGTTGGTGACTGTTGGGATTTGCCCTAGCTGCTGCCTCTATTCTGTGCAAATAACAACATGATCATTAATTGTACTCAACTGGAGCAATAAGGGCATGTAAGTTGCGTGTTTAGACCTGCAGTGCACAGTTAATGTGTTTTATTTGGATCTAAATCTAAAATCTAAAGTGTTATTAAGGAAGGACAGAAATTACATTGCTTGAATCCAGAGTGCTTATTAAGGCTGCAGTCCTATATATACCTGAGAGTAAGCCCCAATGAATACAATAGGACTTACTTCTGAGTAAACAGGTATGGTATTCTGTTAACGTGCTTGTCTTACATTTTATGTTACTAGATTTTCTTGATTCTTGTAAATGAAAAAAGAACTCCCAAGAGAAAATAATTAGGAATAATTACACGGTATCTACTATCCACAATTTTCAGAAAGTACAAAGTTTAAAGATGGTTTAGACGGTTTTAGTTTTAAAAATAGTGAACTAATTCTTTATAATAAACACCTGTTTATAACAAATACCCAGTGGGCCCTCCTCATCCGTGCGTTAGCCATCCGTGGATTTGACTCAAAGCAGATGGCTAACTCCAGAAGTAGAGTCTGGCTGGGACAGCTTCACAGTACTTTAGTTTTCAGCTGCGCCGGGCCCACTACCCGCTTCTCGACTCCCGTGCGCCTTCTAACTACTCCAAACTGCTACAAACAGTAAAAAAAACCTGCAGTCAAAAGTGACTTCCAGTCGCAACACTTTTGACTGCATTGCTTTTGTCATCACCAATCCAGTGTATTATACAGAGTGTCATATATATGACTATATGCCTTGTACTGAGTGCATGCTTAGGGCAAAGAGTTTGCTCCCTTGAAGCCTTGGTAGCTGATCTGCAGAAGCAGTGAAAGGCAGGGAGAGATCTCACCGAGACTTCCAGGAACACAAAGGCATTGTCCCGCCCTTAGGATGACAGCTCCTCAACTGCCATGGAAAGAAGTCTCCAGGTTGGAGATATCATTCTGGAGAAGTGGGAAACAATCTCCCGTTGGGGGACTCCTTCAGATGATGTGCCCTTATCCACTTGCATTACGGATTCTCCTCCAGAGAGGTCAGGGGCTCGTTGTAGTGAGTGATTCATCCCCCCGCTGCCGCGTCGCCCCCAGTACTCACTGCTCGCGCTGGGAGGGGGTGACGTGCCGGGAGGTTGACGCTCCCAAGGCCCGCTCGGTAAGCCGCATCTTTGGCGGCTTGGCCACTTTTAACTAGGCTGGGCAAGGCTGAAAGCGGCACATGCACACAACGCCACTTGAAGCCTTGCTCTCAGAAGGGCCAAACAAAGACATGATTGGGTCTTTGTTCAGCCCTTCTGAGGGCAAGGCTTCAAGCGGCATTGTGCACAGGCCGCTTGAAGCCTTGCCCAGTCTAGTTAGAAGCGGTCGAAGAAGATGCAGCTTCCTGAGCGGGCATTGGGAGCGTCACCCTCTTGGGGCATCACCCCCGGCGACCCGCCCCCCGCCACACCCTAGCGACGCCAGTGGACATGGGGGTCTGTGATGGATGTATGAACCACATTGTGACTTACCTGTCTGGTTATAAGGTTGTGAATGTATCATCTAGATAGGCTGATAGAGAGGGGAGGAGGTAGCGGTTGTGATGCGTGTCAGCACCAATGATGTGGGGAAATGTAGTTGGGCAGTCCTGGAGGCTAAATTTAGACTGCTAGGTAGGAAGCTCAAGGCCAGGACCCCCAACATAGCATTCTTGGAAGTGCTACCTGTTCCGTGCACAAGGCCAGCTAGACAGGCGGAGCTTAGAGGGCTCAATGTGTGGATGAGACAGTGGTGCCAGGAGGAAAGGTTTAGGTTTATTAGGTGCTGGGGAATGTTTAGGGACAGGCTTTAATTGAACTGAGACGGAACCAGGCTACTGGCTCATAACATTAAAAAGATTAAAAACTGACCCTTGGGGGAAAGCCGAAAGGAGCTGAGTGGCATCTGGTTTGGGACTATTCATCCCTATGGGATGAGGGTGGAGATGATCTACAGCAGCAAGGCAATGTCAGAGTAGGATTTAGGACTGGAAGCATGGTGGGACATGACAGCCGGTCCAATGGAACAAGATGCTGCAGGGATAAAGGCACAAACAAGCAACCCTTCTTGGGGGGACCCAGCATATGGGTGTTTTTATGCAAATGCTCAAAGTATCCAAGCTAAAGTGGGGGGACTGGAATGTTTCGTGGCTAGGAAAAACATTAATGTAGTGAGCTTAATGGAAATCTGGTGGAATGTGGAGTTGTTGTTGTTGTTCAGTCGTTAAGTCATGTCCGACCCTTTGTGATCCCATGAACCATATCCCGCCAGGCCTTCCTGTCCTCCACTATCTTCCTGAGTTCGCTCATTTTCATGTTCGTTGCATCGGTGATGCTGTCTAACCATCTCATCCTTTGCCTTCCCCTTCTCCTTTTGCCTTCAATCTTTCCCAGCATCAGAGTCTTCTCCAGAGACTCCTCTCTTCGCATTAGGTGGCCAAAATATTTGAGCTTCAGCCTTAGTACCTTTCCTTCCAGGAAACAGTCAGGGTTGATTTCATTTAGGATTGACTGATTTGATCTCCTAGCAGTCCAAGGGACTCTCAGGAGTCTTCTCCAGCACCACAATTTGAAAGCATCTATTCTTCGGCGCTCAGCCTTCCTTATGGTCCAACTCTCGCAACCATACATTACTACTGGGAACACCATCGCTTTGACTGTACGGACTTTTGTTGGCAGCGTGATATCTCTGCTTTTTATTATGCTGTTTAAGTTTGCCACAGCTTTTCTTCCAAGGAGTAAGCATCTTTTAATTTCATGGGATACCGTAATCCCAGGGTAGAAACTCTATCAAAGGGACAGGGAGGGAGCACACTGGAGGTGGGGTGGCCATCTATGTCAAAGAAGGGGTAGAATCTAGAAGAGTAGAAATTGAAGGGACTCTGCCAGAGAATCGATGTGGGTTAAATTACCAGGCCCAAGGACCAATTTAATAGTGGGGGCTTGCTATCTGGATAAAAAATCTGAAGAGGACCTTGAGATGAGGAAACATCTGTTGTGATAATGGGGAATTTCAGTTATCCTCACATTGACTGGGTCAATTCATGCTCTGGTTATGGAAGTCAGACTGGATTTCTTGATATGCTAAATGACTGTGCCTTACAGCAGTTAGTCATGAAGCCAACCAGAGGGCAAATGACTCTGAATAGGTGATATCCAGAACCTGGTGAGGGATATAAACGTTACAGAACTGCTGGGGAACAGTGACCATGCTGTGATCTGTTTCAATGATTCTGTCAGGGAGAAAGTGCCAAGCAAATCGGATCAGCATGGACTTGTGCCAGCGATATCACTGGCGCAGTTTCAAGTTGACCCATTGCAGCTGCTGGGGCTTACAAATGTCTCCTTACCTCGAGGAGACCTCCAGCAGCCCAAAATCCCCCACAGGATGCAGTGTAGCCCGTGCTGGCACCACTACATCACGTTAGATTGGGCTGCCCAGCTTCAGAGAGCTTCTTGTGAAGCTCTATTGTAATACCTATATGCTGTTGTCTCCCTTTTCTTAAATATCGTAAATACTTACTGGTCACGTCAGTTTTAAAGCTCCTTCTCAAGGAGAAGAAAGAAATCTCATGCAGGAGCCATGAAGTTAAAGTAGATATATTTTTGCCTTTGGGGGCATACCGAAAAAATCACATGTGATCTTAATCACAACGCTTGTATGTTCCCTTGACCAAAAGAATGAGCCCAGCCCTGAAGCCCGCTGAAGCAGCTTTAATGGCTGAAAAGGCTGCAACCATTTCTTCTAGATTCAAACACAGCAGCTGTTATCTATGCCTTTTCATCTTTGGGATTTGACTACTGTCATGTACTCGCCTCCCCTGCCCAGCCCTCAGGAAACAGGAGAGAGAGAGAGAGAGCTCATTTTTTGTGGCTGCATTTTGTTTTAAATGTTTTTGGAAACCTAATACAGGAGACCTTCATTAGATTGTGAGGTTTTTTTGGGTCTTGATGACAGACAACTGCAAGTGCACATTCCTTCTAGCATGTATGAGCAAGCCTCCTTTGTGATCTATTTCTGTCTCTGAATTCTGCGTATTTATTGCCTGCAGAATTCAAGAAATAAATTACTTTTGACATCAGAACATGTGTGGGGACTGCGGACGCTAAACATTCAGTGGAATTTCTGTATTGCTTGTGTGGTATTCGGCTATCTCTTAATGCCAGATGCAAGGGAGTGGCAACAGGATACAGGTATCTTGTTGTCTTGTGTGCTCCCTGAGGCATCTGGTGGGCCACTGTGTGATACAGGAAGCTGGACTAAATGGGCCTTTGGCCTGATCCAGCAAGGCTCTTCTTATGTGGTTTAACACAGACATGCTTGCAGAAACACTTTACTAAACAAGTATTTAAGGAATTCTGGATCCCTGCACTTAAAGAAGTTTGTACATGTACAATGTACCATAGTAATAATGCATGTTACTCAGCTGCAAGGTGAGTTGCTGCTCTGGGGTTGGCCAAGCAATAACACAGTATTGAGAAAATTGGTTCAGCTTGGGCACTGAGTGACCCACCATGAACCACAGGGATCTCTCTCTTTCCCCCTCTCTAGTACATTTTCTTAGAGCCTTCATTTCCTTACTAAAACCATGTGCTTGCAGCAGACTTGTATGTCAAACAGCCCAATCCTGACCAGCTTTCCAGTGCCGATGCAGCCTCAATGCAACCCCGAGGTAAGGGAACAGAGGTTCCCTTACCTTGAGGAGGCCTCCATGACTGCCCCCTCACCACAGGACGCAGTGCATACCCCGTTGGCACAGCTGCATCGTTGCTGGGAAGTTGGATAGGATTGGGCTAAAAATCAGGTCTCTACTGAATCCCCATAAAGTGGGCCTGACAAGTGGGAGAGCATTTAAAGTGCGGTAAAGGTGAATAAGAAGGGGGTGCTAAGCTCTTCTCCTGCCGACATTCCTCTTTCCCCCCACCCCCCGCTTCTCACCAGTCCTGTTTTCCCTAGACTTCTGGTCACAGAGTCCCATCAGGAGAAAAACTACTGTGGTGAAAAGCTCTACCCTCTGTTGTTCTTCAGATCACTTACACACTTAATATGTATTTAGCATAACTCAGATGACAGACATGCCTTTGATGCTGAAAAATGCTACACCAATGACAGGGCTGGCATAGGAAGGAGTGAACCAATAGGGAACAATGGGGAAGGGAAACACCAGAAAATCTCATCTCCTACTACACTGCCCCCCCCTGCCCAAATGTGGTCTGTATCCTAATGGAGCATAGGATACAGACCACATTTGGTAGGCAATCACAGAACACTAACCCCAGTACTAAAGCCCCTGCCAGGGAGACTACAGTTCAGATGATCAAACATGTGGCATGGGGTTACACCTGTCTGAACTCCCAAAGGGGACCTTGGTGATAGGAACTGTGGTGGAAGGGCACTTGTTGCACAAAAGCAAGGGAGCACTTTGCACAAACAACCTCTTGTCCCTCGCAACAAGAAACATATTTGGTTAACTCATGTCTTCTCAGAATTCTTATTGCAGGTATTCCTGCCCCAGAAGGTCTCTTCACAGAAGCACCAGTCTGGAACCTCTATCTCATGACCTTAACAGGGGTAGGACAATGCATCGCATACAGGTAAGCAAAAAGGGGAAGGAATCCCATGCTGATGCCTCTCATGCCTGTACCACCACCCCCATTGTGACCCCCCAGGATTATCAAATGTGTCTCTGCTATCAACTGTGTTGCCAAACAGTGATAGGCCCATGTAGTGCTCCCTCTGATAGGTCCATTTGCTATAGCATCCCAGCCTGGTGTGCCTGTTTGTGGAGTTGCAATGTGTTAAATGATGGATAACGTGCTGTTTGCCTGTCTCCTGCTGTGGCTGGATGGTTAGAGGCAGCTTTGTAGAGTAGCTGGTGTGGGTTCTAGACCAGCCTACCCCTCTTCTTTTGTCCCTGCCATGGGTATTTCTGGCCAGTCATGCAAAAGGTGAGTGCTGCTGGTTAGGGCAAGTCCCTTGGCTGGGCCTGAACCCCTCTTGCCTGGCTCCCAACCTGTGTCGTTGTGCAGTGAGCTACCAGTACCTCCTTTGCCCGAGTAATGTTGTGGCTCCCCTTGTGTCTTGTTCCAGTCCCTCCCCTGGCATAAGGGCCCCTTCCAGCTGGTAGATGTCCCCACATGGGCTTGAACCCATGCCATGTGTGTTTTGTTTCACATGGTTACCCTCTTCCATGGGAGCTATCTTTCTACCTTTGCTTCTGTGACTTACACAGATAGCACAAAGTAGGGCCATTGGTGATAGACTGTGCTACCATCACCAAATTTACTTTCTAAAACAAAGCTTTTTCTTTTTTAAAATCTGCCCAGCCAGGTAAGCTTATGTTATGAAAAGCAAGCTTGTTCAGGTGAAGAGTTACAGGTTCTCGGTGTCATGAGGGCAATGCCATAGCAATTAACAGAAGCCTAATTCTATCTTAGAAACTTATTAAGAATTGGAAGCACAGAGAGAAAATAAAAATACTTGTAGCCTTATCAAACACTGTACAGTTTCTGGCGTGCTTGGATAGCACAAATTCAGGGCATTAAGCTTAAAGGCAAGCATCTATTTGCTGTGACCCAATTGCTCTCTGCTCAATGTCTGGCTGAAAGCCTGGCATGTGCCTCAATATCACTGTGGATTTAGCTCTGAACAAGCGACTGGGTAATCCAAAGAATGAGCTCAGCCACAGAAATTAATCTAGCACTCTACTCTGTAAAACACCTATGAAATAACCTATTGCAATGGCATCATCTGAATGAACCCAAATAATGTCCCATTTGTGTGAATCTACTAACTGCACATGTACAATAAATCTGCATTTACTCAAAGGGGGCCAAGCCGTGTGTGCATCTCTAGAGCAACAGAATACATAGAAGAGTGTCAGCAATCTATAACGCCTAGGCAATGATATATACCGTAGATATTTTTTTAACGAGGCTAGGTCAGGGGCGTCAAACATAAGGCTGTATATGGTCTGCGGAAGCTCTTTACCTGGCTCACATGATAATTGGGCCTCTTCTGCCAAGGCATCACTTTGCAGAGCACTTCTCAGTCACTGAGCTGCGAAGTGATTCCCCGGTAGAAGCAGCGTTGCTGAAAGGGTGGCCTGCATTATAACTGGGGTCTCCCAGCATAAAAATTGGGCTCTCTCTTATGCTGAAAATATGACCAAGATTTGCATATTTTCTCTTCTGACATTTGCAGATAATGAGTTCCTACTTGAGAACAAAGTGCTTATTTCTGGCCATCTGTTTAATGACATCACTTCCAACCCTCAGCAGGCACCATGAATGCTATTCGGCCCACTGTATGAAACAAGTTGACACCCCTGGTCTAGAGAGCATCAGTCTTTCAACCAGTAGGTCAGGATTCACAACTGAGTCATAATTTAATGTAAAATAGATCACACAAACACTGCCATTTTTTGTTTACTTTTTAGAAAACTAGATGGAGAAAACAGAGAGCTTGACCTGATGCAAACGGCAATTTTAGACCACTTCCGGTTTTCAGGAAGTGGTCTAAAATCGCCGTTTTTCGGCGATCTAAACATCCGGGAGGCCTGCGGAGGGTCACGCAAGCCTCCCCGCGCCCCCCCCCTTGGGTGCAAACTCACCCAAGCCCCGGTGAGTAAAAAACAGTAATTTTCAGGCACTTTTTCCCCAGGCGGCAGCAATCCCTGGGATCACTGCAGCCGCTGGCCCCACCCCCGCAAGCACTCTAAGTTCTCCCCACCTTGCAGGGAGAACTTTGAGAAACGCGCTGCAGCGGGGGCAGTCCCAGCCGGCCACAAAGTCCGTGCAGCTGGCCGGCCAGGACAAAGAGGAGACGGCACGGGCACCCAGACGAAGACGCAGCACAGCAACAATTTTATTTATTTAATTATATATTTATTTGTGTTGATTTTTTTCCGCCCCCCCCCCCCCGTTATGTCACGATTCCTGGACATGCCCCCATGACTTCACTTCTGCTCCCCTTTGGGTCCCGGAAAATCTGGTAAGCATACGCTAAAATAGTCTCCAGGGAATCTGGAAAACCAGCTCCCTCTATTGACTGTTTTCCATATTTCTACAGTGCTGACACATGCTGATCTGTTTATTTCTTTTTTTTAAAATAGATTTGTTTTTAAAACTTGAAACTGTAAACTGCATTGGGTAATGGGTTTTTAGAAAAGTGATATACTGTATATATTAAACCAAAAAATTAACTATCTAACAACTTCTGACTGACCACAAAATCCTTTTAGGGCAGCAATCCTAATGTGTTCACAGGAAAGTACAAAACAAAAAGTGGAATGGGCCAACCCCAAAAGAAAGGGAGAGAATTTTAGTAGTAGAATTTAAATATATCGCTTCATTCTTCCTTGTGAGAGAAAGTTTTAGGCAAGTTCTTTTAACTTTCAAAAGAACATCCCTCATTGCTCACACTAATACAAAAGCCAAACTAATACAAAATCCTAAATTAATACAATACAGTACTTGTATTAGGACAAACCAAAATAACACGATCGATACTGGGCAGTAAACTCTCGGCTTTATAAGAACTAATCAAGCTTAACATGCCATTGCGTGAAGCGTTCTTGTAAACTCAAAAGCTTGCTGCAGAGGATTTTGTGTCCATTTTGCTTGGTTGTAATCGAGGGAGGTATTACTAGATTTTGGCGTTGGTGGGCTCTTGTTCTTCTATGCACCCAAAGAGGCGAACTATGATTTTTAGGGACGTTACAAATACTCTTTGGTTTTCTGCCAATAGATTAACACGTCCATCTCTTCGAGTGCTAATCACCGTATTCTGACTTACTACCAGCCACAAGGGCCTGCGTTTAAACACAGTCCTAAATTAATTAATTTACGCGCATGCAGTCACCGGTTTTAATAAGCACACTCACTTCCCTCAGCCCAAATAGACCGGTTTCTTAAACTCCACTTCGGCCTTTCCCATTCAGCGGCCAAAGTCTCGCGATAGCCGAACTACTACTCTCCTATTGGCTTTGCCGGGAGCGGGGAGGAGCTCTTTCCTGGGCCGTACGTGCTTTAATGTTGAATGATAGTGCCGTGGCCCATTGGAATGGGAAAGCGTCATTGTCATGTCACGTCGCAAGGGTGGGATATCCGGCGGGGTTTCCGCCTGTTCCCGTGGCGGTGCCGTCAGCCCAGGCTTTGGTCGTGTGTAAAGACTGAGTCAGGCGTAGGCGCGCCGCCGCCATGGCTTGGGCTGCGTCCTCGTTACCCAGCGATAAGTCCCGGTAATGGCGGGTGGAGGCCGCGTCGTGAGCTGTGAGGGGGCCTTGCTTTCTGCAGCTCTTTACTCCTCTGGCCGCCACGGCTGTTATGCTGTGTACAGCACTGCAGAACTGTTGCAGGAAAAGGGGGGGGGGGAGATTCGGATTGTGGCGTGATACTTGCGCCCCCCTCCCTCGACAAGCGGGACTGGGAAGAGAGTCGCTGACCTTAGCAGGTGCGCGGCTGGTTGTGCGAGCTGCGGTGGTAGCGGCGGCAGCAGCAGCAGCAACAACAAGCAGGAGCCTCCGCTCTTGTAACCGCAGGGTCCTGTGACTGTCTCAGTCGCCCCTTGGTATTTTTTTTATTTTTGTGAATAACGTGTCTTAGCTTTTTGAAGGTGCTTGTTGGCTTGGCTGCCCTTTAATGAATCAGCCCATAGTTCAGTAGTGGAGCACCTGCTTTGCATGCAGAAGGTCCCACGTTTCAACACCTGCTGTCTCCCTGCTATCAAAGAAAAAAAAATCTTGGCTGAGATCATGGAAAACTGCTGCTATTGTTGTGGGCAGCAGTGATCTAGATGGAATCGGTGTTCTGCTGCCACAAGGCAACTTCATACAGCCGCTGCTGCTTTTCTGATTCTGTAGCAGCCCCTTAAGATCTTTTCAGTGTCTGCCAGGAGGGAAAAAAACCTCACAACCTCAGTGCTTTTAGTTCTCATACCTTCTTGTTTGCTTGTAGAAGAAAGGGAAAAAATATCTTTAAAAAAACCCAACCCAAAACTTGCTTCCTCTTTTTTTCTGGTAGCTGCAGTTCTCCTCCTGACTTAAGGTGGGGAGGTTTCAGTTCACTAAGCTTCAGCTTTGGTTTGGGAATATTGTGTCTCCCCGTGCTATAATAGCTCTTCTTTTCTCTTAGGTTCGTCTGTATATATCCAGCCTACATAAATAACAAGAAAACAATAGCGGAAGGAAGAAGAATACCTGTTGACAAAGTAATTCTGGGCAAGTGGGAGGGAACATTCAAAACGCTGCAATTCACTTATATTTGGAGGGAAGTATGGAAGGAATCCAATGACAGCATACATTTAGTAGTAAATTTATTTTCCTAAGCTTCCCTTTGTGGAAGGCATGGTGTCTGTCCTTGCTGTGAATAAAGCTGTTTTTAGAATATGTCTTGTGAGCTCAAAAGACTAGTTCTTGCTACATATTTTTGTCCTATTGCCCTGCTAATACTGTAACTACAGGCACTCCCCGACTTGCATAAGGGTTCCAGCCACCCTTACATAATTTGATTTTTACATTAGAACTGGTCTGTGCAAGAGGATCCATCTGCACTTGCCACTCTGCAAACAAAACTGGGATCATTCACAGCATGCTCTGCATAATGAAAATTTAAAGAGCCCATGTAGAAGGGGTGGGATTGCTGGGTTTTGAACCTTGGATCATGGCCTTCTCACCTTGCTTCTTCCTTCACCAGGAAGGCAGAGGGTCCAATCTCTGTGCTCTGAGGATCAAAATACAGACGTTTTGCCTTTTCCTCCATGTGGGCTCTTTAAGTGAAAGAGGAAATGTGGAACGATCCCACCTTACAGAGCAAAATGAGTGGTGAGCTTTACAGAACAGCGAATGGTGAACATGGTTGGCTCATCTTGCACAGCCCAAACTTTTATGTAATATAGAAATTGCATAAGTTGAGGCTTGCATAGGTTGGGGAGTGCCTGTATGTTTCTGAGAGTAATCAAACACTTTAGCTGGGCTTGATAGTTCCCTGTTAACTTTGTGTAACACATAGCATTATTTTTCCCTCTTCTTATTGGAAAAATAAAACATAAGGGAATAAAATAAGGGTGCCAATGTAATGTTAGTCCTTTTAGGAACATTATGGAACCCAGCCATTGGCTTATTTGTGTGTTCCGTTGCATTTTGGTAAATGTAAATCGTTGCCACAAAAACCATGATTGCAATGTTGTACTGATGATCTATAACAGTGGTTCCCAACAGTCAGGAGACTGTGGACCACTGTGGTGACAAGCTGAGACGCCATGGACCCTGGCAACCCAGAAGTAGTCTGGCTGCGACACGCGAGACGCCACACGCGAGAGCCAGGTGGCCCGGAAGGCCTCGCGGACCACTTGGAAGGGTCTCGCGGACCACCTGTGGACCATGTGTTGAGAACCCCTGGTCTGTAACTTCTGTCACTTTTTCTTTTAATATCTGAATTGTTCTTAATTGTTAGAATCTGTTTTCTCTCAATATATTTGGGGAAGACTTTGTCTTTTTTCACAAGACTCCTAAAGTTGCCAAGGAGCAAAACTCATACTTTTGTTGAACTGTTTAATGTTTTGAGACTGCAGATTCTGTCTCATCAGCTGATGGCTGTGATTCTGTGCATGATAGATCCAATCATATAAGAGAATGTAGCATCTAAAAAGCATCTTCACTGTTCTAGGCTGTTGAAAATCCCACATCCACAGAAATCCAAGATGTATGTACAGCAGTTGGACTTAATGTGCTTCTGGAGGTAATATGAAAATGAAGTTTCTAGTGCAATTGTATGCAAAATTGTAATCTGTCCATCAGCTTCTATGATTAGAAAGGGAGAAAGTTGTCATGAGGATGTATCTGAAGTGTAATGTGTACTTATTTCAGTGCAAGTACAGTTGGACCTCACTATCTGCAGGGGGTCCGTTCCAGACCACCACCACCCCTGCGGATAGCGAGGGGTTACTGGGGTCCATGCTAAAATCAATTTTAAAAAGGCAAAAAATGCAGGGGGTGATTACCTTTAGCAGCAAATCGCGAATGTGTTCTGGAGTGCTTCTCTAAGCTTACCGACCCACTTCTGGGTCGCGTGAAGGCTCTTCCCTCCCCCCCAATCTTGTCCCGGAATGGGGAAAGAGCCTTTGCGCGACTCGGAAATGGGTCAGTAAGCTTAGAGAAGCCCTCCAGAGACTTGGAAACGGCATGGTTTGCCGCTAAAGGTTAAAAAGACCCCTGCATTTTTGTCCTTTAAAAACACTGATTTTAACGTGGATCCCGCAGATCCAGGACCCACGGTGTGACAGATCTGCAGGTCCTCAATCCGCGGATGGAAAGGGTCTACTGTACAAAACATACCTTCATATCTTTAATGGCACAGAAAATAATTTTAAAATAATAATTTATTTTATTTTATTATTATTTATTTTATTTTATTTTATTATTTAAAATAATAATTGGAAAGACTTATGCTAGTGTAGCACATGGTTATAAGTTGGGAAATCTCTCATCTAGATCATGACCTCTGGATAGTCTTTGGCAATCTACCCTATTGGGATAGTGGCTTACTTAGCAGAGCTATTGTTAAGATTAAGATAATTATATACCACCATTCATATGTATGATATATTACAAGAGTGAGAGGTTAGGTCCCTTCCCCATTGACCTTACGATCTAAATATTGACAAAGGGAAGCAACAGAGGAAGGGGAGGGAAATAGAGGTGGAGGAAACATGCATTTTTTTCATTTGCACGTACTTAAGGGAATGCGGACTATAGGCAAAGCACTTGTTAGAATGTTTGTGTGCGTTTGAATTTTGCTTGCTTCTGAAATCCTAAACCTCTCTCCAAATGCTAGAAAAACAAAATGTATCCCAGAGAGTGGAATCGTGACGCACAGTATAGGGGCAGAGTGCGGATTCAGCTTAAGCAAGAAGATGGCAATCCATGTTTACCTCAGTTTCCATCACGTGAGTGGAGATGAAGGGCTTTATTTTGAATATTTAGAGATACTTGCATTTAAATGACTATAAAATAAGCTATGCTGTGTATGCACTAGGACTGTGCCAAGAATGGGGGAGCGTGTGAGTGAGTCCTCAGTTTTGGGGGGAGGGGGAACCTTTTAAATGCAGAAATGTTTTCCTCTCCTAAACTAGTAACTGTTGCTTCAAACAAGGCAATGAGGGGGTGTAATCCCCTCCGTTCTTGGCCAAGTGCATACCAGGAAAGCAAAGGATTGCTGTTCCTTGACAAAAGGTCTTTCCTTAAAGAAGTGCTAGTCTTCTAGCACTTTCTGGTGAAATCTTCACACCTACACAGTGCTATTAAATCCCACCATCATTTCCTTCAAAAAGTCAATCCTCCTGTGTAAGATACAGACCTGTGGTTATTTCTGCAATATCAATAAATGCTGTTAATACAAATCCTAGAACTTCTGAGCCTTTTCAGATACTCTTAACACAGTGGTTCTCAAACATGCACCTGTCCCCCCTGCGGAGGGCGTCGTGACCCACCTCAGTGCTGCAACCGAATTAGGAGCCAAACGGAGGCAAGGGCAGGTGGGCCGAACTGACGACCCATTGGGCTGCAACCCACAGTTTGAGAATCTCTGCTTGTAACGAATGCAAGTCTAAGGCAAAGTGGTGTTAAGTAGAATAGACGTACTCTAATGTTGTCGTTGAAATTCTAGGAAGCTATTCAGAATTCTTATTTCTTATAGTGTGCTTGGTTCCAAAAATGGCTTCTAGTCTTCAAATTACGTAACTTGTGTGTGCATGCATAATGGGTTGATTCTAAGCATAACTTCCCTGTCCCCCAGGGCTGTTACCAAGCCCCCTGAAAAGCTATTCTTAAAAAAAGGGTGCCCTCGAACAGTGTGATGTGGCATGGAGGGCTGCTGTGGGAGAGGGAAATCTGTGAAAGCTACACGGGGGGGGGGGCTTCTGTGGGCAGACCATATAATGATCGATTGCTAGCAGAACTTTACCGCACAATATGTCTTTTCTACATTAGTTAGCACTGATAAATACTATATCCCTTCTGTCCCATCCCCTATTTTAGGTAAAGCAGTGATGCTATATGCAGCAGAAACAATCCCCAAACTGAAAACAAGGACACAAAAAACAGGAGGCAGTGACCAAAGTCTACAGCAAGGAGAGGGAGGCAAAAAAGGTAAAGGAAAGAAGAAGAAATGAGTGTGGCTGGACCCCAAGTGTCGCATATTGAGTTAAAATTGAAAATGGGAGTATTGACTTGAGCTGATGACATGACATGAACATTGAAGCAAGAACCATTGAAGCTGTTCTGTGGTCCCTTTCTGAACTGGAATGCATTTAACTTGCGTATTTGTATATTACAGTCTGATTCAGTTGTGATCACAACTAGGAATATTTACTTTTCAACTTGCAGAGTACTTAAAATGAATTTTTTAAAAATAGATATGACATTTCAAAACTGGATACATCTAGTACATTATAATGCTGGTTTTCTTGAATATAGTCCAGATTGGTAAAGAAGATGTTGATGGGTTAAATTCAGTGTTGTAGTGGGCTCCTAAATTGAATTTCACTCAAAGTTAAAATAAATTACCTTTTTGAAATGTATTAAAACCATTTAGAAAGGGAACCTTTAAATCAGACCTATTAAGAGCTTGTCTGTTTTAAATAAAAAGTCCTAACCTAAGGTAAAACCACTTGGATACTAACTTACTAGTGGTCCAGTCTGGAAAAATCACTGGATCTCAACTACAAGAGAATGGCAAAAATTACAGTAATAACCAGCTAAATTTCTGAATTGAAATAAATGTCAGTTTCTGAATTTAACAAATTGTCAAGGTTTAAACTTATTCAAGTAAAAGTTGTGGAAAGACAATTTCAAGTATACAGGCAGCCCCACTTATTCGACGGGTTAGGGACTGGAGCACTGTCGGAAACCATCGAAAAGCGGAACCCAGTCTGTTTTTAGCTTGCAAATGCAAAACAGCCGCCGAAAAGTCATCAGTTGTGAATGTGTGTGAAATCCTAAACACACCATATATACCAAATATAAATAAATGAATATTATAAGCACAAATCTGCACTGTATGAGTACTGTACTGTGTATGATAAGCACAATAGACTACACAAAAAGATGGCACCGAGTCGATTGAGAGAGAAAAAGCAGCGCCTTAGGTCAAAAGAGCGGAACATGCTTTGAATTAATGGCTTCCAAGTATAATTGAAACTCATAAGAGTAGACCATTGAAAAGCAGGGGATACTTGTACTAAGTTTACTATAGATGTGACAGTGGTTGTAATGAGAAAATGACATCTTGCAAGATAATGTAAGACTGATATATAAAATGAGACTTGAGACGTCTTGGCATGAAGATAGTCTTGCATCCTATTTTAAGCAGGAGGCAGCAGTTCAATTATTGAACCTCCCCATATGTACCTTATTGGGGGTATTGGGGTATTGAACCTCTTCATATGTACCTTAATGTTTACAAGATAGAATTGCTCAAGCCTGATATCCATCTCCAATTATACATGTCTGCTCTCGTTGTTTGCATTCAATTAACCTAGGATTCCTACAAGATGTTAGTTTCAACTGTGTATGTTAGACTTGACTATCTTCAAAAGTTCTGTAAGCAAATACGATAGTTTTTGTGCACTTAAGA
Source organism: Plestiodon gilberti rubricaudatus (assembly GCA_026170595.1). NCBI lineage: Eukaryota > Metazoa > Chordata > Lepidosauria > Squamata > Scincidae > Plestiodon > Plestiodon gilberti. The sequence goes on from JANXHW010000002.1 coordinate 50,229,308, forward strand.
ATGAACTCAATGGCTAAGGTCTTCTCAGATTGACAATTCATAACATTGCCTAAATTCTAATGGGTGGAAGTCTCTTTAATAAAAGTGTCAGGTTTTTAAATTGGTTGCTATTGCACTATTACCCTTTTTCAGTGGGATTTAACTTGGTGCCAAACTGCTTCTGCTGTGAGAAGTCTGTGATTGAATCTCCTGCCACTTTCATTTTTTTTTCTTGGAAGCATTCCGGTGGACTTGACTATTGGTTCATGGAGGTGGATATAAGCATTCTTCCTTCTCTCCCAGTCCCTCTACTGTGTTCCTAATCTCAATTGCCCCCGAAATGCCTGTTTGCCTTGCACCAATACTATGTATTTTCACACACGCTACTAAAACCATTGAGAGATTTGATCACAGGTGTACTTTATGCCTTGTGTGGTTCAGCCATCAGCATTAAATCCAGTGAATGTAAATATTTCTAACTGCTGGTCTTAGTATGTTAGATTGTAAATACGAAGTACAGGTGGGCCCCCATATCCGCTGGGGATATGTTCTAGGCCCCTCCGTGGATACTTGAAACCGTGGATAAGAGCAAACACCCCCTCCATGGTTTCCTGAGGGCCCCCCACCCTGCCTCCCCTGCAGGCAGGCATGCTTCCCCCCCCAGCTCTTATTTTTCTTTCAGCAAGCTTTGTTTCTTCCTTAAAACAAACAGAGAAGCAGCCTCCATTGCAGGCAAGTAGAACGAGACTAAATCCTAGAGAGGCTCTGCAAGGTTTCTGTTAACCTTGCAGAGCCTCTCTAGGACTTTGTCTCGTTCTACTTGCCTGTAATAAGCAGCCAGAGGCTGCTTCTCCTGTTTCTTTAAGGAAGAAATGAAGCTTACTGGGAAAAACGTAAAAGCCTGGAGGGGTCCCCACGATCCGTGGATAACTGAAACCGTGGATAGCGAATCAGTGGATATGGGGGCCCACCTGTACTATCTGAAGCAGTTTTGTCAACCGCCTCTAGGTGGCAACAGTGTCAAAGAGAATTTACTAGAAAACAAAACTTGCTCTCCAGCTATGCTTTGCCTGTTAGGGTTCCTGAGATAACTGATAGAAAGCAACATTCAACACTATTCCATCTTGATCTGCACACAAAGTACTTGTTGGAAAAATAATGCAACCACTGTGTAAATTGTTGGTGTTGTGATCCTGTATGTGTGTCTTATTGCATGAATATGTAAAGGACACTCTTGTATTGAATATATAATGCATGCTTTTCAGCTGAAGCAACCCTAAGGGTACTATCCTGGAACCTGATCCTGGGAGGGGCTTCACTGCTCTCAGTATTATGTGTCAGAGCTGCTGCTGCTAACCCTCTGTGTTCTATTTTCCAAAGATAGAGGGTTCCCTTTTTGGGATTGTGGAAGAATGAATTTCTTATGACAAGGCCTGTGACTTCAGTCCTCTCTATTCCCTCTTATCTTGAACTGATAACATAAAGAATAATTAGATAGGTGGCTTTAAATTTGCTTTATCATACAAGATTGCCTGGCCTCTTCCCATTGGCTGAGGCAATGTTATCATGCAAGTATAACATAACCTGACTGGACTACTTACTTGCCAGAGCAAATTAAAAGCTTTTGGCTCATAGTTTCAGTACCCTCTTTTTGCCCAACACAGTCTCCTGGGCAGCCTGAACAACCACCACCCCAAACTCATTTTCTGCTGCAGTAAGAGCAGACCTGGTTGTGTGCACTACATTCTCCAAATGTCTAAAAATGTCCTCTTGATCTACTGTATTTCTTCAATTCTAAGACGCATGTTTTTTCCCAATTAAGCATTTCAAAAAATGGGGTGCGTCTTAGAATCGAAGGTCTCCAAAAAGCACCCCAAAATACTATCTTCTTACTGGGGCTTGTGGGAGCTTCAGGGAGACCTGTGCGACCCTCTGCAGGCCTCCCCGATCTTCAGTTCGACAAAAAACGGTGATTTTCAGCCATTTCCGGTTTTCGTGAAAACCAGAAATGCCCAAAAATCACTGTTTTTCACCGAACTGAAGATCAGGGAGGCCTGCAGAGGGTTGCGCAGGCCTCCCTGAAGCTCCCCCAAGCCCAGGTAACGAACGAAATGGCACTTTCTGGCGGGGCCAGAAATGCTATGCAAAGGCAGTGCACTCGGTCATCCTCAGCTGCAGGAGACATGCTGGGGAGAGTTGGTTTTGAGCAGGTAGATTCAGTGAAGGGAGGTGAGTCTTACAATCGATGGATTTTTTTTTCCCCTGCTGGTGGTACTGAAAGTAAAGGTGCGCCTTAGAATCTATGGCGCCTTAGACTCAAAGAAATACGGTATTAAATAACATCTAGCTTTCCATCTTTCCAGAAATATCTTGTACAAGGTAGTTTATAGGGAAAAAAGCAATCCAAACCTAAAATGTATACAATAAACCTGTTGCACACACATATAAGATACAGTGAAAACTAGTCCATAGAGGTGGTAACAAAATCTCTACCTAAAAAGAAAAGTTCTACAATGGTTTCTGAAAGCTTAGAGTCATGGATGGAGTCTTGGAATTGCATAGTTAATACTAAACTTTGCTACCTGAGAATATTGTCCAAAAACATGCACCAGGTGAAGAAACTAAACAGGTTGTAAAAACTGGTGACTTTACCATATTAAAAAAGAACATGAGATTGGACTTCAACATGATAGGTCTAGGATTTGTAAGGGCTGTGTATTTTGCAAAATGGTGTGTACATTTTTATATGTTAAGGGAAGAAGTGACTTAATCCACCTGTTTGGTTTCTTTGTACATCCTGTCCCCATAATGTGTGGAACATCCGACTTCCTTGAACTTACCTTGAGGGGGGAATGAGCCCGACCCTCTCAGTCAACTTTCAGTAAGATGTGTGTCTGACCAGACCCTTTTGAGTTCACAAGTGCTAGATTTCTTGGAGTTGCACCCTAAGATGCTCTTCCTTCAGAGAAAAGACTCTCTGCTCTGGATGAAGGCGCTCTTAGGAGAGAATCAAAGGTGATTTCTTGCTTCAAGTTATTGTCATCTGGAATGACCCAGTTTTGAACTACTGCATTTCTCTACCGAGAGGGTTTTGCTATGGTGGTTTTAGCCACTTCTATTATACAAATGCAAAGTCAAAGTGGAGTTTGCAGCCAGATGTGGGATGAAATGAATGTTTTCATAGTTATTACTCCATTCTAATTTTTTTACATGCAATAAAAAGGACTTCTTAAGAAATGTAAACATCACATTAGTGTGACATACTGTTCTTTATTTGTATGTATTCTAGTACATTACATCTTCAGCACAAGCTGGCTAAGGTATAGTAACTTTTCCCAACACTTGCCAAGAAAAAAACTTTACATTTTTTAATCAAGTCCAGTGCAGTTATTTGCAAGTGAAGGATAAATTGGTGCAATACTATTTTTCACTCAATCAGGCTACCAACTGAAGAGATACTCTCAGTGAATGTAACTCTGAATAATCTTTCTAAGCAAAGCTAAACCATCTCTGAGAAAGACAACAATAGTTTACAAGTATACTTGCTTGTATATTGTTTTCCTGTTTTGAACCCATTAAACAGTGCCTGTAACTTATTTTCAGTTCTACCCAATATGCCACATTATGGCACCATGGAATAAGTTCAGGATATGCAGAATTTACTCAAAGCACATAAAATGCAATAGGAATAAAAGGTCACAGCATGCAAGGATGCTGTTTTGCAGCTAAAATGTTATTTTCTAAATCCCTTTCAAGCTTATTTTAAGTGCTGTAGTACCTAGCAGATGATGAAGCTCACCAACTGTTCTAGTTATGTTTGTCTTCAGCTCCATAGTAATTTAGAAGAGACTGGCACAAACCATTTTCAAACTGGCAACGCCTGCTAATGGCTGTTTGCAGCTACACTATCAGCACAGAGGCCTATGGAACAGAAGGAATTATTTGAGTATATAGAGCAAGGAGTCTGTGGCTGCAGGAGTTGCTTAAGGTTAGAGAAGTGCACCTTATCTCTTCCCCCTCCCTCTTCTACATACATTTTGTTTATATGATCAACGTTTTTGATTACTTAGTGAAATGCACAGCAAACTTGACATGAGCATGTTTTCACGTAAAAGAAAATGTGTTTATGCCAAAGAAAATGTGTTTATACCAAATGTGATCTATAAAACATTCCATGAGGGTCTGCCCTTTTTCTGTTAAATAAGGATGCCCGCTTCTCGCTCACACTGTGTCTCACACCGAAGTAGCACTTTTGTTTTTTGTCAGTCAATCAACATAGGGAAAATTGGTAATGACATTAGCAAATGAACTAAAACAAGGTATTATGATGGCTACTACCTTAGAAGTCTTTATCAGTATCTGGAAAGATTGATAAGACAGGTCAATCCCTGGCTATTAGTTATAGGGCGGAAACTTCTGTAATCAGAGCAGTATCACATTACCAGATAGCAGGGCCTAACAATAGCAGATGGCTATCACCATCACAGTGCATTTGTGAGTTTCTAAAGGGATTGGGTTGTGGTAGTAGTGGTAATGGTGGTGGCCCAGGTGGGAAAGGCAGTTTTATAGTCATCTACAGAATTTGTGTTGTTCCTACAAACAGCAGGGCTTTAACTACCTTTGCTAGAAAAGGAGATTCGGAAAAACCATTTCAGCTGCTTTAGTTAATCCAGTAACATCTGTAAGCTCTACAGAAATGAATGGATGCTGTACAGAGACTCTATAGAACTGCTGCCACCTTCTCAAAATTAAAACCCAGCCACTAGAGCTGCTTTTAGAGGGGGAAAACATTGGTCCTCCTTGTAGTCAATGGGCAGTTTTGAAATACTGTCATTGCCAACTAGCAATACTTACTCTCACAATCCTACTGGCTTTTCTTTACAAGATACACCATCAATCCTTATTTACGCTGCCACTTTCAATTAAAAGGAAAGACTTAAGGCTTTTAAGGCTGGGGGACAACACTAAACAAGGATCACCCTATCTGCTTGATGCCATGCAGTGAAGACTCTGCAAAGGAGAAGTATGTGCTGTGGGTACCATTTGTGGAGCCATTCACATGCAACAAAAAAGTCAATTAAAAGGTAGGGATTCCACAATTCTCATCCTGTAAGTGGATGAGGCTAGCCTCTGGGCATCATCATTACCTTCCCCTTCTCTCTTTTATGCACCAGCCATTAACTGCATCCAGCTCTGGCAAATAACTTCCTGGCATGTGGTCACCAACAACATGCTCTTCTCAGTGTTTACAAGGACAACTTTCACAGATACACATACTCTAGACCAAATACTGCAGTTACAAGCGGTATGTGCAACAAGTATATCAGTGTTCAGCACTGTAATGCAACTTCACCATTTACAATATTGTTGGGGGAGGGGAGAGGAAGGAATACACATGAACAGATGGCTTTAGGATCATGATTCCCTGTAAATGCGTGCGCACGCATGCAAGAAAATCACTGTCATTACGTTTTGATATAAAACTGCACTTTACAGCAAGAACCATTCAAATATTCACGTACAGATGTTGCATGCACAAAGAAACAAAGCATCATGGTCAGAGCCTGGGGGATACTTTATTTTAAGTTTATATTAATTGCAAGACAAGACATTACTGAAAAGTCCTTTCTCTTCTTAGGGGATGAATTAACTAATCTGTATAAGCTTTAGAAGCCACCCACCGCACTGGTTTTAAATAAAAATGCCTACTTTCAATACAGAGAACTGCAAAAAAGCAAGCAAACTTACAACACATTCTTTAATAAAATCAAAAATGTTTCCAAGGCAACATTATTCAATTTACTATATCACAGTCCCCAGTAACATCAAACTGTATAAGGGAAGTGATGAGGAAACTTTGTATCTTCCAGTTAACCATATTAGGTGCTCTTCTTCTCCTCACCAAGTAAATTTATTGTTGCTTTTTTGGCTGAAAGGAAAAAAACAAACAAACACCATGATGACTTGAGTGAACCCAAGGCTGAATAACCCAAGGCTATGGCAGTATTAATACAAGCAGAGATAGAAAACTATGTCAAAGTCACAGGGTTAGCATCAATATTTTTAAGGCAACAACCTTGGGAAGAGATTGGAGGGGATAACTGTCTTAAGCACCAGATTTCTAAGCAGCTAGGTGACCAAGCTTCTGGAATTCTTTCAGTCCTGGATGTACCACTTACTTCAATACCCTGAAATCTTAATGTATTTTTGAAAGACTTTGTCCAGTGCTCAAAGTTCAGCACCAAGAGCTGCTGAATTCTGCAAGCTCTATGCAAATGATGTATACTGTATTTGCCTACCTCAGTGGTACCCTAACTGGGGCGTCACGACGCCCCAGCCAGGAAGGGTTGCTATGCCCTTAAGGGGCATGGCAACCTGCGGTGACGACAACGGCGCGCCTGGGATCGCGCGCCGCCGCCACCGCTGCGCCCGGGATCGCCGTTGTTACCGTCGTTGGTGGGCAGTGGGTGTCCCTCGGGGGTTGCGGGGAGCCTGCGGACCCCTCTGCAGGCCTCCCCAAGCGTCGGAGCAGCGCTCCGACGCGATCGCAACTGACTTCCGGTTTTACGCGAAACCGCAGGCTCCCCGCAACCCCCGAGGGACACCCACTGCCCACCAATGACGGTAACAACGGCGATCCCGGGCGCAGCAGTGGTGGCGGCGCGATCCCAGGCGTGTCATCGCCACTCCTGGGAAGGCCCCGCTGCTACTTAGAGCAGCGTAAGGCCTTCCCAGGAGTTAGGGAACCTCTGGCCTACTTGCTTACTTGGATAGTTCATTCTTTGTGATGGCTATTCCACCCACCTTCTTTGGAGGCAGAGGTATGACTTCATGCTTGGTGGGCAATGGCTTCCTCAGTTCTCAAGGTTCTCAGTTCTCAAAATGCCTATGCATTTTTGACAGTTCTATTTGCAAACTTGAAGGGCTAGAGGCTACTTTTGAAAAATAAAAGCTGGCATTCTCTGCACCCATTACCAAATTCTGCACTCACATGATGCATTGCAGGGTACACACAGCCTTAATACATGGACCTTAACTCCACAGTCAGGTCAATCCCAATGCTACTCTTTTTTGACAGAGAGAAAAGAACAGAGACTACATTCAAAAGTACTCAGGTGTTATATTTTTACATGTGTTACCTGTGGTGTGAGATATAGGATTAGACCAGGGGTGGCCAACCTTTCAACATGAATGCTGGCCCTTTAAATGGTTGCATAGGTGAGGGTATTTCAGCAGGTGCAGCTGCTTTAGCAGCACCATCAGCAATTGCAGCTGCTAAGATTCTGTCTTCTACACAACTCTTAAGAACACAGAGGCCCTAATGGTGGGAGGTTGGCCACCCCTGGATTAGATTAATACTTATAGGTAGGCTTACCAGATTTCCAACCAGGACAGAGTGCTAGACCTTTAGGAGAAGAAATGTGGGCAGGTGTCGCTTGTTAATGTTAGGGCACAATCCTAGGCATGTCTACTCAGAAGCAAGTCCCATTGTGTTCAGTGGGGCTTGCTTCTGAGTAGACATGCCTAGGATTGTGCCCTAACGATTAACAAGCGACACCTGCCCACATTCCTTCTCCTAAAGGTCTAGCACTCTGTCCCGGTTGGAAATCTGGTAAGCCTACTTATAGGCCAACAAGAATTGGTTTGAGGACTATGAGTAGAAAGACCTAGAATAAGTCTCCGAATTAAAAATTTGCATCTTACCAGGTAAAAATTATTGTTTTTTAAAGTTTGTTTATGTATCGTTATGTATTTTATGTATTTTAAATTATGTATTTTAATCTGTTGTAAGCCGCCTTGGGCATTTGCCTTCGGCATAGGAAAAGGCGGGATATAAATTTCTTAAATAAATAAATAAATAAACTCCGTCGTTTGTAAGACTTTTTTATTTAAATAAACAAGATGTTAAAACAAACTTTATGTTTCATCCCAAACATCTGGGGCATCATCAGAAGTTAAAACAGTCACTTGAGGAACACCTATTTATACTCAACCCCCCCAGGAACCCGGATGTAATTACTACCGGCTGTCAGCCCGCAATGCTGTCTCCACTGATTAATGCGTTCCGAGGAGTATCCTCCCTTAATAGAAAGATTCCGGCACAACTTACAGACAACAATTGAACATTACCCCAAAAGTTATCAATTATAGAAGGGGACCCCACCGTCCGGCTTCCCCCTCTACTCCCCACCCCCCTGACCAGCCCTTCCCATATCCGCCGCATCAGACAGCATTGGGAGCATCAGATCCAGTGACGTGATACAGCCACAGCTACCCTCTCTCAACCATTAAGACCCTAAAACACTAAATTCTATTCCATTTTATGATCTGGGCTGTTTATTTCATTCTTGCTCCCCCCTTTCTTGTGTCTGTTTAGTGTTTTAGGGTCTTAATGGTTGAGAGAGGGTAGCTGTGGCTGTATCACGTCACTGGATCTGATGTTCCCAATGCTGTCTGATGCGGCGGATATGGGAAGGGCTGGTCGGGGGGGTGGGGAGTAGAGGGGGAAGCTGGACGGTGGGGTCCCCTTCTATAATTGATAACTTTTGGGGTAATGTTCAATTGTTGTCTGTAAGTTGTGCCAGAATCTTTCAATTAAGGGAGGATACTCCTCGGAACGCATTAATCAGTGGAGACAGTGTTGCGGGCTGACAGCCAGTAGTAATTACATCCAGGTTCCTGGGGGGGGGGGGGGACATTAAATAGTATAAATAGGTGAGTATAAATAGGTGTTCCTCAAGTGACTGTTTTAACTTCTGATGATGCCCCAGATGTTTGGGGTGAAACATAAAGTTTGTTTTAACATCTATCTTGTTTATTTAAATAAAAAAGTCTTCCAAACAACGGAGTTTACCCGGCAAGATGCGAATTTTTAATTCGGAGATTTGGTCGCGTCGTGATAACCTACGAACGTACTTACCTAGAATAAGTTTATTATTCACATTTTATACCATCCTTCCCTCCTTTTGCCCTCACAACAACCCGGTGAGGCTGAGAGATATTGAGTGGCCCAAGGTCACCCAGGAAGCTTCATGGAGCCAAACGGACGCAACCAGAAGTCATTTCCAGGTCACGACTCACCTCCTGCAGCTGTTCCCACGCCAGGCCCAGGATGGCCTCTGGAGGCCTCGGAACACCTCTGGAAATGACTTCCGGGTCACTTCTGGTTTTGCCAGCATGACTTCCGGTCGCACCCGGGAGCTGTTCTGAGACCCGCGGAAGCTGTCCCAGGCCGCATGACACAGAAGCAGCTGCAGGAAGTGGGTTACAACCCACCGCTGAAGGACAAGGTGGGTTGTAGCCTCAGCAACTTGGTTCCAGCCCCGGCAGAGACCCACTGGCTTACTCTAATAAAAGCAGTGCACATATCCCACAGTATTTCTTTGCTCCACCTCTTCCATCTAATCTCTGTCCATTAATAACTGGTTTTGGACAATCACCCACAAAGTAGAAGACGTTCCCTGAAGAAAGCGGCCCTTTTGGCATCATCTCACCTTCTTTAGTAATTGTGTCTGCTGTCTCTGCAGCTTTGTCTTTCAGATCCTTCATTACATTGTCCAGCTGAGCCTCGTGCTTCAAGAAGATGGGGCGGATAATTCGGTGGTAAAGTAACTCGGCTCCATTTGAGGGGCTTGGGGCCATGCACCATATCAGAAAACCGCACTGCAGAAAAAAGGGAGGGGGGAACCAGAGGTTGTAACCCTGCCTATGAGTGGTGACACAGAAAGACATGTAAACCTGCTTTCAAGAAGAGCTGGCACACTGCAGTAGTAAGAGACTCCTGCAAACTGGAAGGTACCTGGTTTGAATCCCTGCCATGAACTCACTTAGTGACCTTAAGCAAGCCACTGTGAGCTACGGCCCATCCCCATCTGCAATATGGGCACAGAAATACCTTACAACTCAATAATGTATATGAAGCACTTTGTGTATATTAAAGCACTATACAAATGGTACTTACACTGACCGCACTGGCAAACTTCCATGAACCAGTCGGTGTAACATGGAAAAAAAACCAACCACTTGATAGGGAAATGAGTGCAGACCCCAGCAACTTTATTTATTTTATTTTATTTACAATATTTTTATCCCGCCTTTCTCCCCGAAGGGACCCAAGGCGGCAACTAATCGTTTTATCTTCACATCAGTTCAAAGGTTGGCAAAGTAGCTATAAAAATTGTGAATTTCTAAATTGTCTTAGCTAATCTGTGTAACAGTGGAGAGGGCATATACCATACCACTGGGTCGAGTATACCACTAAAAGTGTATGGATTTCCCTTGGAAAGTGCAGCATCTGTATACCTATTTGCCACAGGCATTCCAAGGACAGGGAAAATTAGTCAAATCTGTCCCCTCATGCCCTTGACTCAATGCTCAAAGTGTTGTGTCTTCAAGGAGAGCCAGCAACTCAGGGAAAGCAACATGGGCAGTCTGTATTTGTTAATACGGATTGGGACTATCAGCAGACCATCCATATTTTAGGAGAATACAGAATGAATACCAGGCTTTTCAAACGAATGCACACAGGAGGCAGCTTTGAACATGACGGAGAAGAACAAAAACAGGAAACGCAAGTGAATATAGAAGCTTTGTTTAAGGAAAGCATTTCCTAGGCAAAACGATAGAGGGCTTCAGAAATGGGCACATGCAATCATGAGACTATAACAGTGCCACTAAGAATTCTGCACAACAGAGTGCAGACTGCAAACAGAATGTAGTATCTTCTGAATATATTTATGACAAAAAGAAAAAGAACCCTGCAAGTTGTTAGGAATGGAGAGAGGGCAGTGAAAGACAAGAGTGGCTATTGCAAAGTGCATGGCAATCAATATCTCTGCTTACTCAGCAAATCTGCTTTATTCAGGAATGAACCAACAATAGCCTATTAAGAAGACCACAGGCTGTTCTATGTCTGGAAACTGACTGAAAAATTCTTACGTCATTGGTAGAGAGAGCCTCAAGCATCTTACAGAATCCTTCCAATACAGTCACAGTTTAAGTAAAATCTACGTATTGATATCCTGTGGGGGAGGTTCTCAGGCCCCTTGCAGCTGTAATTTGACTTGGCCAGTATATTGCTGGGTTTGTGTCAAAGAGGTGTGTTGTTACCGAGGGATATAATGAAGGTCTGTCTTAAGGGGCTGCCCCAGAAAGAAGAAAGCTTCAGCATGCTACATCAATAACTCTCAAGTGTGTTGAACACTGGAATCCTGAACCAGACACATCATTAAACATACATCATTAATATTTATTCATGGACAGAATAAAGATGCATGTTGGCATGACAAAGAGTGTATCAGTATGTGAAAATGCACATGCCTGTGTGAGTAAAAGAGCAAGTGCCCGCAAGAAAACATGTACATCCCAATTTAGTGCAACTTCCCGTCAAATCAAACACACAGTTAAATATGCATTCAGGTTTGCATGGCCAGCAACGATTCTCAGCGATAAAATGACGAGATTAAAAGCCATGACAATAAAATCTAAAGTTAAAAACAATAAAACTCCACATTAAAAATATATTAAGAACAATTTTCAATGTTATAAACAAAGTTTTATTGTTTTTAACTTTAGATTTTATTGTCATGGCTTTTAATCCAGTCATTTTATCACTGAGACACAAATAGTTTTTTGCTCACAGCCGTGTAGACATGGAAGATGCTGTTGATCCAATGGCAATTATGAACTGCACCACCTAGCTCAGGCTTAGAAAAAAACAAATATACTTTAACTGGCAAGAGAAAGCTTTCATGAAGCTATGATGTTAATATCCTCTTTTCACATTATTCCAACAATATTTTCACACTATTCCTCTTCCATCTTTTGGACTCTCACTTCATCCTTGTAAGAGTGAAGAAAATATCACTTTGCCTCCACTGGGTGAGTGCCCAGTTAAGTAGTTTTGGTACTGGAAGCCATGCTTTGATATTTTTCCCTTCTGAATACCTGTTCTCATCCAAACTTCCAGAATCTAGATAACTACTGCTGATCAATTTCATGAAATTCTTTAGAGAAGGAGTAGGCAGAAGGTTGGTTCAGATCTATTGATGGTACATTCCTGGGAGCAGTAGATCAATGACAATTTGTGACTCTCAGTTGTTTAACAACAAAAATATTTTTTGCTGAACTGGACTGCTGAAAAGAAAGTCTGGGTAGAAAACTTCCACCTTTTGCTGAGTTCAATTCCGGTAGGGCAGCAGTTATCAAAGTTCTCCCCAAGAGCAGGGGAAGTTATAAGTCCTTGCGAAGGCGCCCCCCTCCCCCGTGTTTCAGATCAGCTCCCTGAAGCTATCAAGACCCACTTCCGATTTCGGACAAAAAACGGAAGTGGGTCTTGATCGCTTCAGGGAGCTGATCAGAAGTGTGGGGAGGCCCACAGAGGGCCACCGCCCCCCGCACCCTACGGAGGGTCGGTGCAACCCCCAGATGAGCTTCCAAAGGCGATTTAAAGCGACTAGGGCATTGCAACGCCCCAGTCCGGGAACCTCTGACTTAGCCAATCACTGCCAGTTTCCTGCCTAATTGTTTAACAATGTCTCCCATAGCACTGTTTCTTGCAGCACTTCACTTTTGGGGGGAATGTATCCCCCGCGCTAGTGGAAGTAAGGCTGTGGTTTCCAAGGTTTTGACAATGGGACCCAGAAACAAAATCCCATCATTCCTTGTGAAGCCATCCGTTTCAACTGTCTCTGGCAAGCTATTTGCTACATCTAAGACTCACTTGGCATTTCTAAAATTGCTCAAAAACATGCTTGAATTGGTGGTGGTGATGTGAGAAGTGTGAGCCAACAAACCTTCATCATGTAGTAGAAAGGGAACCAGGAGAGAAAGATATCAGAGAAAAATTCTGCAATGCTGAAGATGCCATACACCACCCAGTAGGTCAGCCATTGTGTGTCATCATCTTTGTTAGGGCTTTCAATGGCCTTGATGCTGAAAGAAGAAGAAAAAATAAAAGTCATGATGGTATAACTCAATTCCAGCTATAGAACATATATGTGAGCACCGCTGTAGTCCATAGATATGTACACCATGCAAATCTAAACTGGAGTGGCTTGTCTGAGATCAGTATCACTTCAACTGCGTTGTCACATCAAACGAAATGCATATGTGCATTTGCTCTCATGCATAGCAGTTGACTAACAGCCCAATCCTATGGTTTTCTCTGCCATAACATGCAGCCATAGCATGCAGCCGCATCAAAATGGGCTGCACTGCATGCTATGGTGGTGGTGCTGGGGCTGATCAGGAGGATTGGGAGAGGTAAGGGGATATATTTTCCCTTACCTCCCTATAGGCTCCCAATTGCCAATGGTTCTCCTCAGACCTGTGCCAGTTCTTTAGCTGACGTAAGTCCGAGGAGACAAAGAGGGCGTGGTGGCTCACTCTGGAGGGAACAGCATCCGGCATAAGTCACCAGTGCCTGGTGCCACCCCCTACTGCCTCTGACACGCCTCCCACGCTCCCGTTCCACTCTCCCCTGCCCTGTTCTCCTGCTGATGCATCACTGTCAGCAGGCACTCCTCTTCCCGCTGTTGCGAGCTCGGCATCCACAGCCTTGCTGGTGGCAGTCCAGAAGCACCTACGCATGTTTGCGGTGTGCTGTTTACAACAGCCAGAAAGAGCTGCTGCTGGAATGCTAGTTCCGGTGGTGGACTGTAATGATAGGATTGGGCCGTTAGTTTTGGGGGTGGGGGTTGAGCTGAGGCGTCCCAAAGATGCAGCCGTCTACCCTGTGAAAATGGAAGCAGCAAATCACATAATATTCCTGAACCAGAAGTTTTCTGCCCTCAGAAGGGCAAGCCCTCAGGGGGAAAAACCTGCCCATTTCAGCAGGCAAGTGCTTCTGGGATACGTTCAGACACAAGAAGCCTGCCAGCAGACAACTGGAAGCATGGCAGGAAGGATTAGCTTCTGTCATGAAGAAACCCGGGACTGGGGTGAACATGTGGTTGCAAGTCTCACGTATCCCAACACTCCCGGATGTGGCTCACAAACGCATTTTGCCATGGAACAACTGCACATCTAGGGTGGGCCTCAGTCAGAGGCAGAGCCAAAAGGTAAAACTGCCACTTCAGGATGAACAATTATTATAATAATTGCTTTTGCCAGAGTATTCTGTTGGAACACACAGTTCTGTTCAAGACCAGACAGGGCACATAATTATGCTGTTTGCTAGTGCGAACATATCCATTAGATATGAAAACTAAGAACAACAATGAAAGCAAACTGTTAGCAAATGCTCATGATCTGGGCACACAAGAAAAAGGATTCAAAGTTGTGTCAAATTACAGCGAGACCCAAGTCAATTCTCGTTATGCGCTGGGGTTAAGTTCCTGGAAAACCCAGCGTATACAGAAATAGCGGTTACTGAATCATTGGTCCAATGGGGAAAATGGGGTTAGGTCCTGTGGCGAGCGCCGGCTCTGGATCTCTGTGCCGGTGCAGAGTGTCACAAACGTGCCATAAGACATGTTTGCGTTTGGAAAATTCTAGGGTTACCTAATTGTGTACCTTATTCAGTCCTATGTCTTGAAACTGGTCTTATTCACTTAAAGACCTGAATATGGTCGATGCTGGCAAAATTCTGGCTTGGACTATATTATAACGGCAATCAAGGTAGACTGGTTTTCCAACTTTTTTCTGAACCTGTACCACCTATTGGGGCGATGGAATTTCAAAAGAAATTAAACTCCTTGGGCCTTTATGTGGAGAGGCTGGGTATGGTGAGCCAGGCGTTGGCATAAAAGGTAAAGGTATCCCCTGACAATTAAGTCCAGTCGTGTCCGACTCTAGGGTGTGGTGCTCATCTCCATTTCAAAGCCGAAGAGCCAGCGTTGTCCGAAGACGCCTCCGTGGTCATGTGGCCGGCATGACTCTCCTTGCTGCAGCGTGTAGCATGCGGCTGGAACACGGAGCACTGTTTACCTTCCCGCAAGTGGTACCTATTTATCTACTCGCATTGACATGCTTTGGAACTGCTAGGTTGGCAGGAGCTGGCCAAGCAACGAGCGCTCACCCCGTCGCGGGAATCGAACTGCCGACCTTTCGATTGACAGCTTATGGTTCAGCGGTTTAACCCACTGCGCCACCCACTAGCCTGTTAGGCGTTGGCATACCACGAAATTAAGACCAGAATCTTAGATATTGAAAATCAGGAGTTGCATAGTACGGCGTATACAACTTGTTCCCCATTACAATTTTACATCTCAAATTAGTTTTGGGAGTTGCATAGTACGGCGTATACAGCATGTTCCCCATTACAATTTCACATCTCAATTAGTTTTGGGAGGATGTTATCTTTATAACCTAAAGTGCCCTCAGTCTCGATATG
Organism: Plestiodon gilberti rubricaudatus; assembly: GCA_026170595.1. Lineage (NCBI taxonomy): Eukaryota > Metazoa > Chordata > Lepidosauria > Squamata > Scincidae > Plestiodon > Plestiodon gilberti. The sequence continues at coordinate 50,244,621 of JANXHW010000002.1, forward strand.
CAACGTGCTTCCATCTGCCATGTTACAGGGTTGATATAATGGAACCCCAGTCTCTGAGGTATTGTCCCTGTGGAATGGGTGGTGTAGAAACTCTACAACATATATTTTTATATTGCCTGCTCCACAAGGCACCCCGCAAGCAATATCTAGGCCCGTGATGGCGAACCTGTGACACGCGGGATCATTTGGGGTGACACGCCAGTGTTTCCCCCAGGGCCCCGACACACCTTACATTTTCGCAAAAGTTTTACAGGCTTGTCTTGAACGTTTAGGGCAGAGATTTTGGCAGACCTCTTTCAAATTATTATCTAGTAAAACTCAGCAACAAAGAAGTCACTAATTGATGTTAAATAAAATGCAACGTGTTCTATAGTTGTTTTCAGTTCAGTTCAATTCAATTCAATTCAAAATTACTATTAAAAGTAGCAATAGTCAAAGTACTATTAAAAGTTGGGGAGGGGGCACACACCAGCAGAGTCAAGTTAGGTGTTTTCAAAAATTTTGACACAGCAAGCCCAAATGGTTCGCCATCACTGATCTAGGCCCAATGTTAGTCAAGCTTCAGGGCTGGGCTGATCAGGAGGTATTGTGTTACTTTCTATCAGCGGAGGTGAATGACGTAATGGAAAGGACAGCAGCCTTTGTTAATTTAATTGTTATAGCTTGTAAATCTGATATTATTCCCTAGCATGTTTGAGTTGTAATTTTGTTCAGGGTTTGCAGTTTTTAGATGTCTGTAATGTAAATGTTGTTGTGTGTTAAATGTTATGTTTGTTTAAGGGTTAAGTGTTAATTGTTTTCTTTATATGCCAATAAAGGTTCCTCCTACTACTACTACTTTGCGCCGACTCTGGAGTAGGCGGTGCCGGTGCCAAGGCCTGCACCGCCAGTCCGATGAACAGCAAAGATCCAGCGCCATGGAGCAGGTAAGTGTTGCTCTGCACGGCACAGGGCCTGGGAGAGAGTGGGGAGGGGCATATTGGGGCGGGGGGGTTGAGCGAATCGGGTCTAGGACAGGGGAGGGATCAGCGACGCCGCAGAACATCGTATCCTATCCCCCCTCCCAGGCCCTTGCAGCCAACGCGGGGCTGCTTGATTCTCCGCCAGCTACAGAGCTGGCGAACCAATAGCCCCACTGCTGCAGCTGGGGGTTTACCCAGGGTAAGTGGGCAAATTTCCACTTACCCCAAGTAGACCTCCAGCCCAGGCCTTTCCCAGATAGGATTCAGCACGGATAGCACAGCCCACACTGAATCGCCTATGCTGGGGTAGGATAGGATTGGGCTGTAAGTCTGTTTGTAAAACAAAACGTTGGTGTAGGATTTTATTACGACGTTCAGTAGCCTCCAGCCATCCTATCAAAAGAGTTTATCTAATTCAAGCAATACTCAACTCGTTGTCAGTTTTCTATCTATTGTTGCTTTTGGTGCTTTTGTTTTTTAAGTGTCAAGGTGTGTATTTTCTGATTCATATTTGAGAAAAGATATAACTTAACACAGTACTGGGGGGGGGGGGGGACAGGCAGGACTTCTTAATCATGAAAAGACCCTGAAACTGATTATGACTTGTTTGACCTACAAAAGCATGAAGTACAACTAAAAACACACACACACACACACACACACACACACACACACACACACACACACACACACACAAAAACAGGTCATGAACCAGAAGAACAAGTTTTGGTGCAGAAAGAGAAAAACTAATCTCATGATGACACTTAATTTCCACTCAGCTGCCCAAACACAACTGTAAGGAATACAGGCGTGTATCCTGGTCTTTTGGAGTGGGAGAAGATCAAGACAACATATGCAAAATGGAATTTCACTCAGGAGGAACAACCACTTCTTTATTCAGTTCACTGAACTCTGCTAATGCCGATAAGAATCCCTGTCTGACTGATAAGTGTGCACTGACAGAATGGGTCAAGGATGACGTTTCTTCACTAATTCAGAGGAAAAGAGAGTGGGGGAGAGACCTTAGCATTAGCCACTTACCTGCTCACCTGGGGTGAGCAGGAATTGCCACTGAGTGAGCCATCAAGTGACAATACACCAGGAACATAAAGCCTCAAATTGAAAAATAGCACTGAGGAGTCATCATGTCTGTAACACTCACCTCCTACTTTCATTTTTAAGGACAAGTCAACAACATCATTTATCACAGCAATTTTCAAACTTTTTCATCTCATAGCACACTGACAAGGTTCTAAAACTGTCAAGGCACACCGTTCGTTTTTTGACAATTGACAAGGCACCTGCACACCATGCTGCTGGGGGGGTCACCCCCCAAAGGCCCTACTAATAAATAACCCTCCCCAAACTCCTGCAGCACATTGGTTGAAAACTGCTGGTTTATCAAGTGACCTGTAGTAAGTGGACAGTTTTTAAATTTGAGGCTGACTCAGAGGCTAATTGTTCTCTACTGTGTAATTAAAACTTGATGGAAGAAGCACATAAAATGGCAAACTCTGGGACTATGCAACACCGAAACTTTTGGATATGAATCTAGGATACAGAACTTATGGGTCTGTTATGGAGCTCTGCAAGTTCCAAGCATCAGACATGTACCTCCAATTCTGACAGCACAATCCTAACCAACTTTCCAGCGCCGGTGCAGCCGCAATGCAGCCCCGAGGTAAGGGAACAAAATGTTCCCTCACCTTGAAGAGGCCTCCATGATTGCTCCTGCACTGCAAAATGCAGTGTGTGCCTTGTTGGCATGGCTACACTGGTGCTGGAAAGTTGGTTAGGATTGTGCTGTAAGTGATTTCAAGATAGATTTCAATGCAAAAGGGAAGGAAATAGAATCTACCAACATCTCTTTAGCTCTTGTAAAACATGAAATTATTATTTCTTCATTGAGGTTTCCTGAATAATATTATCAGCAACAATGCAACACTAAGCTTGGAAGCACTTTGCATGACAGCTCCTCTGGAAAATAACACAAGTCTTGCAAAACCTGAGCAGACTGTTCAAATCTAGGATTTTGCAATCAGACGTGAACCATACTAAGCAGAACACGGCTAAATGAGGATCGATGGAATTAAAAAATAATAATACATGCTCACCTTAATGTGCAGTAAATTATTTTGCTTTCCTCATTCGTATTATGTCACACTCCTTTTCTTTTTCACTGTCCCTGCCTATGGAGACACCTCTCATTTTTACATTTTATTACCATATTTTACTTTTTTGCACATATGCAGATCCATGTGGCATGTACCTATAACACACTAGTGGCTTCGTTCACTCCATGTTGTTTGGATTTAAAGCAGGCAATCATAAACTATGGGTTAACTCTGTGTTTGCCTTGTAATGCTAATGTCCAAATTGGCAGGCACCTTCCCTGCCTCATTCTCTACTCCAAGAGACCTCTCTGTCTCTGAGGTTCCAAGAGAGACTGGAAGGGTATCTGCAGGAGACAAATAGGTGGGTGTTGAATGGCCACCCATTCAATCGCACCCTCCCAGTCACCAATTCTGCCCTACAACATCCCCCCCCCCTTGCCCCCTATTAACAGTCCTGCAGCAAAGGCTGGTTTGGGACTGCACATTTGCCAAAGTACTGTAGAAATCTTTCAGACAGAGATCCTAGATGAGGGCATTAAGTCCACCAGCAATGATTTATTCCTCTCTATGGAGATCAAGTCATCTTTCCCCAAGCCAATACAGTACTACTGCAGGCTCTTTTTCGGCAGAGCTGACTTAAGAGAACAATATGCAAAACATACTTTGTTTGAACAAACGACATGAATGCAAATTAGAGGATGTCAGAGTGTGTTCTATAGGCCTTGAAGGGGGAAAAGGTTAGCCAGTTTTGAAATGCAAATTGAAATTAAGGGAGAGACTCTCACAAGCCTAGGCCATAATAACCTACTTTCTTTATAGCGCTGAATTTAGCGGCACTGCTCCCAAGTACTCGGACTGCAGCTCTAATCAGTCACACTGTTCTCACAACTCAGTTCCTGCTGAGGCATGAAACTCGTTTGGTATCCCCGAGACAGCATCTTTCAGCTTAACCCACCTCATAGGGCTGCTGCTGTGAAGATAAACTGGAATAGCGGGTATAAATATGAGCCAGCCAGTCTCTCTCATTCATTCATTCATTCATTCATTCATTCATTCTCACTCACTCACTCAATTATAGGCCTCCAAGCATTGTTTCTATTGGAAGCGTGTAAAGCAACGGGATTCAGTAGTAAATTTCTATGTAAACGGAACCTCAGGTTAAAGTTAATGCTGAGCTGGTGATTTGTGAGAAAACAGATACATTGTACGGGCCTTATTGCAGATAGGCTGTGCTAAGAGAGAGAGAAGGCAGAGTTTTGTCAGTCACAGTAATGTACACCAGCTGCTGCAGTTCTGATTGCATGTGGTCACCTGTTGACCAATTGGTTATTCAATATTCCCTCTAAGGTCTCTTGGTTTCCAACAATGGACCAATGGTCAGTAGCTTTGTCTCGTATGATTGGTCACAGAGGCTGAAAGGGGCAAATTAAAGGGGCAGCAGAGCTGGAGAAAAATGTTGGTTGTTGCTGCTGGAATTCAAGAGACAGAAGACAGGAACATCAGAAAAGGTACTTGTGGTGGATGAACATGCAAGATGGGGGGGGGGGGAGAGCTTAAGGAAACCCTCCCAGAAGCCACTTCTGAATAATGAGCTAGGAGCCGAGTACTCGGTGAGTATTCAGTGGTGTCTTTGGGTGGTGCTCAGTAGATGCACGAGTGTCCTCTAGGTTACCAGGAGACAGGGTTGCAAGATATGGTGGCAATGTTAATAAAGAGGACCATAATGGGGAAGAAAGCAGGGAGGTTTTTGTAGGAGTTCCTTCCCTACTACTGTAAAAAGAAATGTCCTTACGCATGATTAAAGCGGGTGGGATTTTAGAATCCCATTGTGGTGCTATTGAAGGAATATAACACAAGAGGTTCGGCCTGACCTAGCTGTTTAACAACATCTCCATCTTCACCCCCCACAACTTCCTCTACATGTCACAGAGCTAAACAGAAGGCCTGCAGCACAGACAGGTTTCAGAACTGAGAAAATGAAATTCATTCATTTTGCATCCTCCTAGCCTTGACAAGCTCAGAGCCTTGTCTTCCCTAGCGTCCTGACCCATATTCTTACTGTATTTAAAGCTAACAGTCTACAAACGTTTCCACTGGGTGTTCCATTCAAACACCTTTGAGGCTTCAAGGGCTATAATACTTTCAGCTTTTTCTGATCATTTAAGCTGAGTCCAACAATTAAAAAAAAAGACTATGGACAATAATTTTTCATAAAGTCTGGGAATACCCAAGGCAAACCACCAGATCAGTTTTACTTAAACAAAGACCCCAATCCTATCCGCTGCCAACTGCACCGATGCAGCCGCACACTGCACCTGCATCCTATGGTGAGGGGGGCAATCTGAAGGCAAACGGGGGGGGGGGGAATCTGAAAGTAAAAAATTTTCTACTTACCAAGCTCTGGGGCAGCTTATCGGTATTCTCGGACATATGCCACCTATTTTGGTGATGTATGTCCAAGGAGGGAAAAGGGTGCAGGGAGGTTTTAAAAAGAGGGAATAAGATCCACTGTGCACCATTGCTGCCAGATCCACCCCCCTTCCTGGTTCTTCCCATAGAACATCCTGATCCTCCCACTTCCTGCCCCGCCGCTAACTTACCGGCACTGGGAAGTCCCTGCTATGGGAGGTCCCTGCTACGTGACTGGCACCGCTCACCATTTCTGACAGCGGCCTGGTACCAGAGCGTCACATTTTGCGACGCAGTAAGTCAGGCTGTGTTGCAGGAACGCAAGTTCCGACACTGCAGCCCAATGATAGGATTGGGTGGAAAAAGTGTTCTAGAGGCACCGAATGAAACAAGATGGACTTGTTTTTCCTTCTTTCCCTTATACAGATATACTTTTTAAAATTATTTGGTTCCCAATATAATTATTTACTATAAAGGTATTAATTAAGGTTGAAAAGTCTGGGAACCCTCCCCCCCCAAATTATTAATGGAACATTCTGTGTAACAGAATCCTGTACTCTTGCCTTACAGATTTAGCACAAAAACAGAGAAGGAAATAGCACTGAATAAAAGAAAGCATAATGTGGCAGAGGATTTCATGTACCAATTTCTATTCAGACTGTGAGACCTGCAATTCCCTGCATCTGTGAATACACAAGAGAGTAGTGGGGTTTCTCTGTGCTGGACGGGGTTGCATTCTCCGAGTGTTCTCTCTTCTTCCATCTGTTAGATTAGTATGTGACTGCACCATGTCATCGCACCCATACAGCATATCTAAAATGCTTGAATTCTCACGCATATATGCAATAAGCCAGGAAGGCAGCAACACAGGAATTGCCATTCCAATGCCAGAGACTAAGCAAGGATCTCCCATCTTGTGCCATTAATAATGGCCCATTATGCATGGGCAGAAAAGTTCATTAGTGAGGAGCTGTTTCCATTAACACTGACAAAGATATGAACATCTTAGTCCAGTCGCTCTCATAATAGGCCTCATAATGGCATACCCTGGTGGGGTAACAACCTGGTTACAAGCAAGCACACTTTTCACAGTCTTCTGCTATTCAACCCCAAGAGGAAGCTAATTGTGTCACAACTCTTTGGCTGTTTACTATCTGTTCTCTTACACTATCTATTCCAGTGGTTCCCAACCTTTTTAGCACCAGGACCCCCTTTTGTAGAATGACAATCTGTTGGGACCCCCCCTAAGACCAGATGTCAGTAAGAAGGAAGTGATGTCATTGTTTTTAACAAGTTACACTCTTTAATAAATAACACTTTTTAAAATAAATCACATTTTTAAGCAGCCCCATGGGTGGGGGGGGGGAGGAATGAGCTAATATTAACAGAGATGCTAAAAGGCAAGCAGAAAGTAACACAAGGTGAGCAAACAAGCCCCAAGAGAGCATCAGACACTTCCTTCTCTGTAGTGGGGGGGGGGAGGACTGAACCACCATCTTGGGTGTGACCATCCAGCCAACATCCCTTCCCGCAACACCCCAGAAACTGCTTCACGACCCCCAGGTTGGAAACCACTGATCTATTCTTAAAAAAAAACAAAAAACACCACAAATCTTTAGGCATTCTAAGAGTGTAAAAATGGTCTGATTTTAAATGCAACTGATATTAACCACAGAAATAATCACAATTGTCTGATTTAAGACCCCACAACCGTAGAGACTTCAAGCTAGCATTTCAGAGGCTGAGTGGGGTTTTTTTACCATATAAGAACATAGGGTGTGCGATGAGATAAACCACACATCTTCGGATCGCTCCCATTACTTTCTCGGAGAGCATAGGCTTTTCGAGTTTGTTTTGGTTTGAGTGTAGAAGAGAGGATCAACACCGAGCTCAAAAATCAGCCGGAACGTAAGCCAAGCCCTCTCCCGCTTATATTTTTGCTTTGCTTATGCAAGTGGCAAGGAACTGCTGTAAGAATTGAAGAAACAAGCTAAGATAACAAGTTAACTTAAAAATAGAAGATTTGTTGTGAAAAGGATATAATTTGGAAGAAAGACAAGATACTACAGTGAAAATATTAAGTGACAACATTAAGTAATTTGTTGGTATTTACGGAAGATTGAATTAGCGAAGAAACATTTGGGGGAGATATCTATAAATTGTTGTAACGAGAGAAAGAGACTTGTTTTGCTTTTGAATTGTTTGTTTGGGATTCCTGTGGTTTGAAAATAGAACAAACAATCCCTTCCGGTTTGAAGGTCACCATTGAAATAATTATGTTGGTTGATATTTGCCGCCTGCACATATTTTAAGAAGTTGAGTCTTTATGGTTTTTGGTTTCTAAAGAGAAGGAAAAGAACTTGAATTGAACAAGTGAAAAAGTGCAATTTGATGAACTTATAAATATGGCTACAAGAAAAAGAGGCAATACATTAGAAAAAAAATCTCCTCCAAGGTCAACTGGACAAGAAAAACCAGTGGAACAGCTGGAAGAATGCTTCAAAAGATGGGAACTTAAAATTGATGCCAAATTTGATAAATTTGATGCCAAATTGGGAACTTTGCAGGAAGAAATTCAAAAGATGAAGGTAGAGATGACGCAGGAATTACGTCAGTTGGATGTTGCTGTAAAAGAAATGAAAGGTGGTTTTCAAGAGATAAATACCAAGATGAAAATACAAGAAGATAAAGTGAAGAATCTTGAAATGGAGAGCTGTAAGATTCAGGATATGCTGGCGTTGGCTGAACAAGAGAGAAAACAGAGTTTCTTACGGTTTCGTGCAATTCCAGAACAGCAAGCAGAAGATACAAGAGATAGAATGTTACACATTCTGTCAAAATTCCTACAAATAGATCGAGACGAAATGGATCTGGAGTTGGATAAGGCATATAGAATTAATACAAGATATGCAGCAGTTAAGAAAGTGCCAAGAGATATCTTGGTGCATTTTGTGAGGCAACAAACAAGAGATAAAGTTCTACAGCAACATGCTAAATCGAGACTCAAGGTAGAAGGAGTGCACATTATTGTGCTAAAGGAGATTCCGCTGAGAATTTTGCAGAAAAGGAAAACTTATGCTTTCCTGGTCGAAGTGCTGAAGAAACAGAAGATTGTTTTTAGGTGGGGAAAATTAGAAGGTGTGATTTTTAAACTTCAGGGAAAAACCTACAGATTGGATACAATTCAGAAAGCAAGAGAATTCCTGGAAAGATTCAAGGATGGAAGAGAAGAAGAAGATGGTGATGATGATGGGATGGATGGTGCAATGGCAAGCAGTGAACAGTAAAAATGGATTACAAATTTTTATCATGGAATATTAATGGAGCTAATGCTCCGCAAAAAAGAAAAAGAGTATTCCATTATTTGAAAAAACTTAATCAAGATGTGATTTGCCTTCAAGAAACCCATATTAAAAAAAAGGAGATACAAAATTTTTGATTCAGAAAAATTTGGGAGAAGAATTTTTTTCAACAAACATTAAGAAGAAGAATGGGGTGGTTTTATATGTTAAAAAATATTTGAAGCCAGAATTAATATTTACAGATGATAAAGGAAGAGGAGTGGCAGTGGAAGCAACATTAGATGGGATAAAAACATTAATACTGGGGGTGTACACACCACATCATGATTTTAAAGATTAAGATTCAAATGAAACCGGAAACTTTTCTGTTGGGTATGTGGGATGATCATGTAGGCGAAAAATTTCAAATTTTGTTTTTATATATGATAGCTGCAGCAAGAATTTTATATGCATAATATTGGAAGAATTCGGAGATACCTTCGTTGGAAGATTGGTGGCTGAAAGTTTTGGATTATGCCGAAATGGACAAACTTACAATTTTAATTAAGGAAAAGTTAGTTAACCTTTTCGTGAATAATTGGAAACCATTTATAGATTTTTTAAGAGAGAGAGAGAGAAGAACGATGTGATGATATGTGGATTTAATGAATAGATTGGGGGTGTTATTTTGGCTAAGTTGGAAATTATATATAGAAAATAGTGAATAGTATGCTAGTAGGATGTGACGCTTTGTGCTTGCTATAATTTTATGAGTTATGTATTGTTTTTATGTTATTATATCAATAAAATATAAATATACTTAAAAAAAAAAAAAGAACATAAGAAGAGCCCTGCTGGATCAGGCCAAAGGCCCATCTAGTCCAGCTTCCTGTATCACACAGTGGCCCCACCAGATGCCTCGGGGAGCACAAGACACTTGTATCCTGTCGCCACTCCCTTGCACCTGGCACAAAGAAAACCTATTCCTACAACCAGGAGGTTGCTTATGGCTTGTAACCTGTGATGGTCTTTTCCTCCATGAATCTGTCCAAACCCCTTTTAAAGGCATCTAGGCCAGGTACCATCACCACATCCCATGGCAAGGAGTTCCACAGATGAATTACATGCTGGGTAAAGAAATATTTTCTTTTGTCTGTTTTAATACTCCCTCCACTCAATTTGAGTGGCTGTCTAGTGTTGTGTGAGAGGGAGAAGAATTTCCCTCTATCCACTCTCTCCATCCCATGCATAATTTTATACGTCTCAATCATGTCCCCCCCTCAACCGCCTTTTTTCTAGACTGAAGAGCCCCAAACGCTGTAGCCTTTCCTCATAAGGGAGATGCCCCAGCCCACTAATCATTTTGGTCGCTCTCTTCTGCACCTTTTCCAGTTCCACTATATCCTTTTTGAGATGCGGCGACCAGAACTGGACACAATACTCCAGATGCGGCCTTACCATCGATTTGTACAACGGCATAATAATATTGGCCGTTTTATTCTCAATCCCTTTTTTAATGATCCCAAGCATGGAATTGGCCTTCTTCATAGCCGTCGCACACTGGGTCGACACTTTCATCGACCTGTCCACCAGCACCCCAAGATCTCTCTCCTGATCGAGCGTGTATGTGAAGTTTTGATTTTTTGCCCCAATGTGCATCACTTTACATTTACTTACACTGAAGCGCATCTGCCATTTTGCTGCCCATTCTCCCAGTTTGGAGAGATCCTTCTGGAGCTCTTCACAATCCCTGCTAGTCTTCACCACCCGGAAAAGTTTAGTATCATCTGCAAACTTGGCCACCTTGCTGCTTATCCCCAACTCCAGGTCATTTATGAACAAGTTGAAAAGCACCAGTCCCAAGACCGATCCTTGGGGCACACCGCTTTTCACCTCTCGCCATTGTGAAAATTGCCCAATGACTCCCACTCGCTGTTTCCTGGTCTTCAACCAGTTCCTTATCCATAGGAGGGCCTGCCCCCTTATTCCTACTGTACACTTGTACCCACTGCTGCTTTACAGTGCAATAATATGCATATTTGCTCCGAAGTAAGTCCCTACGAAGTTTAGGTTTGTAGAGTCTCAAAACTGTTCACTTGGAGGACTCTGGTTATTTCTGAGGAACGACGATCCTGTTTAAAACCAACCTATTTTTATGGCCCAACTCTGGGAATGTTTGAAGACTGAATGTTAAAAAAGGAAATCCCACTGTGTGTAATGGGGCTTACTCCTATGTCAGTGCGCATAGAATTGCGGTATAGGCATTAGGCTGCAATCCTAAATACAGTTACTTGAAACTAGGACTACAATCCTAGTCATGCTTTCCTGCAAGCCCCACTGAACTTACTTCTGAGAAGATATGCACAGGACTGTACTGTTAAGTTTGGAAATGCAATGGAAATCTTACTACACTTTCATTACATACATCACCCTGTGATTCTTTCCTCTTCTCCTACTGACATATGTTGCCTGTGATTCCCAACTGAAAGTGTTGATTCCCAGAACTGATTCCCTGAACTGATTCCAGAACTGAACTGATTCCAGAACTGATTTCAGGTTTCAGTTCTGTGATTCCCAGAACTGAAACCTGAAAGTGTGAAACTGCTTTCATCAGATCATATGATGCATCATTGTGGTGAGATCATCTCCTATCACCTCAAGTAATTGCAGCCAGAACCAAGCTAGATAAGAGATGCTGGAAGGGGCTAGAGACACTTGATTGGATAGGTTTGTAAAAATCAGCTGAATGAGAGTGTGGAAATTCATATTGAGATCTACAATGGTGCTGGGGAAGGGGATATTAACCTTTTCTCTTGATCCTATTTTCCAGATGAAGATCACCTCACCAAAGCTGCTATTTGCCCAGTTTTGGAGGACAAGTTTCATTGGGAAAATGGTGTGAGGTGAAAAGCATTACATTTCACCAAGCTAAATCACCCCAGACAGAAGCACTTATCGTGGGTCTCCAACTGTTTCATCTAGTCTGACTCCGATTTAATTCTGAACTGAACTTGATATATAATTTGTCAAGACAAAGCTTTCAGACTGATTTGGGCAGCCCCAGAATAGGTGTAAGGCAGAAGACCATATTGGCAACATTCCAATTTATGTTGATTGAGCAGCTGGGCTAGTGGTGTAACCCCAGGCCAAATTGTGTAATGGATGCTGCTTCCACTGAAGGGACTGTAGCTCAGTTGTGGAACATATATTTTATATATAAAAGTCCCAGAATTCAATCCCCTGGCATCTCCAGGGAGGGCTGGGAACAGTCCCCATACTGTTATTATTATACTGCCATTCAACAAAAAGTTGTTCACAAAGCAGTTCACATAGCAAAATAAATGGTTCATGTAAATGTATCATGCCTTCACCAGGACAATGGATACAGAATATGAGTCATGAGTTACCACTGATATAAATTGTAACTGAGCCCAGCATCTATTGAGCATTTACAGGAAAACATGTGACTCGGACAACCACAAATTATAGAGAGTAGTTCAAACTTTAAAGGCCCGTAACATATCCAAAGAGCAGGTGGGGGAAAGAAACTTACTGCTTTGACTTGATGCTCTTCAAACAGTTTTCAGCACAAGCCCACACTACAACTCATTCCATGTGGAAAAAAATAGTAATGATGAAAGACAACTTTTGAATGCAAAATTCAGCAGCTTTTATACTTAATTTGGGGGGGGGGGAACGTATCACAGAGAACCTAAAGGAACAGTGTGAAGGGGTGCAGAAGGAGAAGTAGAGCTGAATTTTATAGATAGGTCTCTCATGGGGTCTTCTCTGAAGGTATGTGAGGCAGCCACCTTGTTAAAACTAAACAGGAATAGGCCCGGCGACATCTGGATGGATGACCACCTAGAAACCCCATAGATACCAGTTTGTATTTTTAATCTATTACATTTATGTTTAGCCTTCCTGCAATGCTGGAAATCAAAGTCAACTCTCTTAAGAAACTTTGCACTACAATAAATGTGTTGCAGTGCAATCCTATACATGTTTGCTCAGAAGTCCCACTATGTTCAGCGGGACTTATTCCTAGGTAAGTGAGCACAGAATTGCAGCCTTGGTCGTTAAAATCATATGTAGAAAGGAAGGAGGACAACAATGCAGAAATGAGACAGAAACCTCAAAGACATACTGGAAATATATTTATTCCAATGCATTTTGAGTCAGTGACTGTTCTCCGAGTTAAGCAAAACAGTATTTTGTACTGTCTCAGAGCAAGTGACTTCACTTCGTTGTTTTACATAGTTTATTTAGTTTTTCAAGTGCAACAGTATTCTTTGCTAATAATCTGACTATAAGACTCTGGTATAAGATTTATGCAAAGGCCCCAATGATAGAGCATTTTGTCCTGAACTTTGGTTATGTAAGGAAAGGGATCTATGTTTCAGTATCACAACTAGGGAAGACAAGGGGCAAGAAGTAAGCAGAACTGCTATATATTACCATATAAAATTACATATTACGATGTACTGTGTGTCATCTTATGCAATGTTGTAATACTACAATATTACATATTGTTTTATTATTGTTTCAAAGTGATTGTACACAGCCTTGAGTGCCCTTTGGGGGGAAAGATCCATTAAATATAGAATCTATCTTGACCAATGCTTCCGCTGAAAGATTCTGGACAAAAATGAGATAGCATTTCCCTATGGTATTGAAAGACTGCTTTTGGCATTCAAGTCCATGCTGTCTAAAGAAAAAGCTGAAACTCTCCAGACTGCTACATTAAGCCATCAGGTACCAAAAATACAAACGATACACTTCACAGGGCGATTGACATTTGTTAGAACAAGGAACTACATGGACAATGGCCACTGAGAGTCTCTCTCTCTCTCTCTCTCTCTCTCTCTCTCTCTCTCTCTCTCTCTCTCAGAAACTATGTCAAAAGACAAACATTTTAGATAGGCAGGAAACTCCCACCTGTCAGTTTTTAGATGTACAGAATGTGACAAATGTGTGCCATCTTATGTTCATCCTAATACAATTAAATGTACACTTAGAAGTTTGAGAATTGCTACTGGATGGGAAAAAACCTGGAAAAAAATAAAGGGGAAGCTATCTCTACTCATTCAAATCTTTGGCTTCAGACCTCTTATCTTAGAGGACTCCCATGCAGAGTAGTTCCCACATGATGATGATGTTCCCCCACACAGCTCCTTTGGGAGTGTATGGAACCACAGCTGATTAGACACTGCTTTCATGGAATGCATTGTTTGGGGACACCAGCATCTCCAAAAGGATGGCGTATATGTGGCTGCCAAGATTTCAGAGATGGTGGCAGGCCATGTTCAAGCTGCTGCGGTCTCAGAAATCTCAACGGCTGCATATAATCAATCCACAAGGGGGTGCAGGTTTGGGCAGACACCACCTTCCATACAGGGCTTGAATTCACCAGAAGCATAAGAACAGAAGTCTAAAACTGCTCCTCTGTACTAACCACTTATATAGGGCACTCAGATTTGATGTTCTCTCCATTCTTACTCAATGCAGTTTCACAACCAGGGCCTCCCAGCAAAATTGCAGAGGCTTTTTCCATTACATAAAGGTGTGGCTCATCCTAATCTATACCAGCTGTTACCAACATCTAGCCTTTAGCCATGTTCCCATAAGAGCCAAATGCTTTACAAGCTACAGTCTGCAAAGAAGTGGAACAAAAGTTACGGACTTGGAAATCCTACTGCAATCAAAGTGCTTAACTTGGCTGGATGATGTCCTGTGTTTTTGGAAGGCAAATGGATTTGTTCACACGCCTACTTGGCCGTTTGCGAAGTGGAACTTCATGAACACTTTTAACAGCTTCTTCACAAGAAGAGAGATTCCTCTGGTAATCTTCCACTCTGGACAGGGCTCTAGAACTCTTAAAAGCTTCCTAACAGCACAATCCTAGCCAACTTTTCAGCACCGGTGCAGCCACAATGCAGCCCCGAGTTAAGGGAACAAATGTTCCCTCACCTTGAAGAGGCCTCCATGACTGCTCCTGCACTGCAAAATGCAGTGTGTGCCCTGTTGGCACGGCTACACCGGGGCTGAAAAGTTTGTTAGGATTGCGCTGTAAGAGATGTCACTGCTCACACCTGCCAACTCTTCCTCAACCTACAGTGGATTCTGACTTCAGAGTACTATATACAGAAGTACAATGTCAGAGCAGGGATGGCCAACCTTTCAACATGAATGTTCCTGGCCCTTTTGTAGAGGCGAGGGCATTTCAGCAGTTGCAGCTACTTTAGCAGCACCATCAGCCATTGCAGCTGCCAAGACTCTGTCTCCTACACAACTCTTAAGAACGCAGAGGCCCTAATGGTGGAAGGTTAGCCACCCCTGGCCTAGAGCATACACTTTGCCCCACTGCAGAGCTCCATAGATGCCAGAAACTTATCCAGAGAGAGAGAGAGAGAGAGAGCTGGCACACTAAGACATTGCTTTAAGATTCATCCTGAACAACAACCCAAGTCTCTGGAATGTGATAGTTGGCAGCTACTTGCAGTGAAATAGGGGAACAGGAAAAGGGGGAACAAATCATTCATTTCCAGCACCCTGCCCACCCCCCTTCAAAACTATCAGTGCCACAATCAGCAGCCAGCAAGAGGAAGAGGCCTGTCTAGCAGACAACTTACGAGATGTATGCAGGGTAAGCAAATCCAATCAGGTTGCAAAGCAGGGATGCTCCATAGCCGATCACCAGGTAGATGGCCAGCACAGCAACAATGGCTATTCAAAAAGACAAAACAGAAAGTCGGTTAGTAGGGAGCAAAGGCCTACCCCTCCCAAGCAATAAAAGAGCGGCTATATAAAGTTGGAAGTGTTTTCTTAACGGCAAAGGAAGTTGGCAAATCTCCTTTTGCGGATCTCAAGCTCAACCCCAGTCCTTAATGACAAAAAAGAATTCAAAAGCCACATCCTGCCCCCTCACTGTTGACGGACACATTTATCAAGCACCAATCCCGGGGGGGGGGGGACTAAAACAGGAGCTAACCTGTAATACTGAAGGGGTACATGCCTGGAGAGGCCAAAAAAAAAAAAAAAACACACAACACAAAACAGCAACCGGGAGACTTCAGTTCAGCCCCAGACACGTCAGCTACAATATGACCATCTTGTGGGAGTAACTAAACTCTCTCTTCCCCCTCCCCCTGCAACTCCCAGGATTCCCCCAAAGCCATTCAAGCGGGGTGGGTTCCCCCCTTCTTAGACTTTGTGGTCAAGTCCTCACACCCCCAAAAGCAGGTTTTGCACAAACATGGCTCAGCAGTTGTGAAGAGGAAACGGAGAGAGGAGGAGGAGGAGGCGGCAGCGGCAGCAGCAGCGGCGGCGAAGGAGGAGGAGCAAGAACCTGCTCTATCGTAACCCGAGCCCAGACCGTTTACTGCCTGCCGTTCGACATTCAATCCCAGGCACTGAGACTCCCACATCACCTCGTTTCAGCAGGCAGACTGTCCATATGCGAGCTCTCCGACTCCCATAAATACCGCGCAAGAGCGACAGGTGCTGGAAAAAGCTCGGGCATCAGAGGAAAAACAGGCAAGGAAACAGAACTCTTGCTGCTGCGTGTGCCCCAGGGGTGCACGGGAGGGACAGACAGAAGAAACAACAGCGATGGAGGCTGGCTGGGAGCCTGACACTACGCGGCCAACGATGGGTTCCGCAAGTCGCTGTAGGAGGAAATTTCATTTGAATGAACCCTGGAGGGTCTGATTTCTCATCTGGCAGTCCCAGATTGGGGGGGGGGGGAGCGGGAGGGAAGAATGACGAGGCTCCTGGAGGGGGGGGGGCGAGGCCCAATGCGTGCTGAGCAGGAAGAAACAGAGAGACCACCGCTCACCGATGGCGATGTAGGACCTGTTTACCCCGGTCCTGGCCTCGATTTTCCCCAGCACGCTGGTCAGGCAATTCTTCTCGTGCAGGAACTTGTCGAACCTCTCCCTCATGGCCGCGGTCATGGCGAGATCCTTCCCGGAGCTCCCGGCTCTCCTTCAGTCCGCGCAGTCGTTTTCAACACAAACCCCCGGTTTGAGGCGGAACGGCAAAATGCAAGACCAAGCGGCCTCTTCCACTGCTTCCTCCAACCCCGCGAAATGCTCGAGCCTGGCTTGGAGACGTCAGAAGCAGCATCATGAGACGTGTGTGTGCGCGCCGCGCAGAACGTCAGCACAAGCCCGGCCCCGAGTGCCGCCTTCCTCCTTCTCTGGACTGCAAAGGCGTCACGCCCGGGCCCAAGCAAAGCCTCTGTCGCTGTGGGGCGCTGTGCTTGTGGCGAGGAGAGAGCGACAGCGAACGATGATCAGACAAAAACGATGTGGGAGCGGAGCGCCGAGATCGCTTGCAGCCCTTAATTGCAATCCATATCATGTGAAGGTCTTTGCAGATGGGGCCGTGCTAGCCGCAAGAGAAATGCAGGAATGTTATTGTAACACACACACACACACACACACACACACACCGTCCAAATTGCTCGGTCTTATCAGATAGTTTGGTGGTGGTGGGGTGTTTATTCATTCCACAGTATTACCCAACTCAATCACGATGGAGATACTCAAATAATGTTGTAATGGTAAGCCAAGTCTCAAGATGCAAAATGCTAAGACCGTACAAGCTCCCCTGAGCCAGCCCATCCATGAGGCCAACTGAAGTGGTCCCCTCAGGCAGTAATTGCTGGGGTCATCGGTCATCCATCTGTGCCTACTTACCTCCACTGCTCCTCCTTCTCTCTGGGCTGGAAAAGGAAGAAGGGACAGAGAGAAAGAGGAAATGTGGAGGAGAGGGGAGTGCTGAGCAGGAACTTTATTTATTTATTCACATTTTTATACCGCCCTTCCTCCAAGGAGCTCAGAGTGATGTACATATTTCCTCCCTTCCTTTTTGTCCTCACAACAACCCTGTGAGGTAGGTGGGGCTGAGAGATAGTGACTGGCCCAGGGTCACCCAGGAAGCTTCGTGGCTGAGCGGGGATTTGAACCTGGATCTTCCAGGTCTAAATCCGACTCCCAAACCACTACTACACCATCCTGGCTGAATGGGAGGAGCAGAAGCTGGCACATCCTCAGGTAAGGGGGTAGCATTTCGCATTCTGCCTCAGCTGTCAGGAGGTCTTCGTCCAGCCCTGGAGCCGCCCTAAGCAAAGCTTCAAAGGGGCAAGACGGATGGGATCTGGGTACCTTCGTGCCACAGATCTGAGGACAGACTCAGCAAGGGCATTTCTAGATTGCTCTCCCCCCCCCCCCCCACACACACACACACATGTCCAACATACTTGCAAACAGACACTGCTCCAATTCTGGGGTATATTGCTGCTGGTAGTTCAAACAGAAAAGCAGGGGAATGTTGAGCAGAGGTATCACGGTTGGTGCCCCTTTTGGCTCCAATGTAAATGTGCAGCCGTTGCCCGTGGCCTTGTCTGGACTATGCTGTTGTCTTCCTTTAGCAAAACAACCTTCACAAAGAGTTTCATTTTCTGCAGGATCTACTGTGTGCTGGGCGCACTACAAAAGCATGCCTGCCAAGACTGCCAGTACAGTTGGTTGGGGGGGGGGGGTGTTTATCTGTAAAGGAGAGCCTCATGCTTCCAGCTGACCACTTGGATGCTAATCCTGGATTCTCAGAAATGGGAAAATGCAGCTTCTGGTTTCCAGTGCAAGCAAACTCTGTGTCCCTCCACCTCCGTGCCACAGCAATTGGGGCTCTTAAAAAAAGAATTTGGATCCATTCATTAAAATGGACCGCTGCTTATTTAAAATAGCAGGGTGAGCTTCTGAAGAATTGGTGCATGTAGGCTGTAAGACTTGGATAACATGGATGAATGTACCCCATCTCCAATTAAAAAGCACACCAGCCCTTCACATCATGTACAAGGTGTTGGAAGTGGAGATAGATGCCACAACACTGCACAAGCATCGTGCACCTAAAGGGGGGCAATATACTGTAGCTAGTGAGCTGGCCAGGTGGGATGTGAGGCAGGTTTCCCCTCTCTTCCAATAACACTCTCTTTGGTATGCTGATTGCTAATCTCAGGCTATCCTTTCTTCCTTCCCCTTTGTCTTGCTTTCTAGAGCTGTCTGTATTTCCAGCTAGATAGCAAGCAGGTAGGACCTCTCTCTCACCCTATCCAACTATGGAATTCTTGTAAATAAAGTATTTTCTTTCTTTATGAGCATATACCTTGAAGTGATCTTTTTAACAGAGGTCTTGCAAACTGTGCTACCTAAACCAACTATGCTAACACAATGCAGGACAATAGGGGACCTGTAGAACCATAGTTCAAGTTATTGAAAGTGAAAGTGGTAGGACTACAGAGCCCCTGGAATATGTGAAGGCGGATCCACACCGCATGCATTTCAGCGCGTACGCATCAGTGTCCCGCCCCCAGGTTCAAACAATGGGCTCTGATTGTCTGAATGCGAATGCCGGCAAAGTGGAGTCCACCGTGTGTGGTGTGGATCCACCTTGAGTCCTACATCAAATTACAATTTGAGGATTGAGGGAGCATGTAGTGGACTGTTACTCCCACGGGCCATTGTACAGGCTGTGTGCAGTTGAGATGGTATGTAAAAGAATTCATGAGAAAGTTGGCCCATTGATTCCTCACCATCTTACAGCCAGTGGCCATCCACTGGAGACCATCCATCTCCTGGTCCAATCAACAGACGCAAAAGTTACAGAAGGAATGGGAAAAGAGGCTCATTTCTCTGTTAGGAATTGCTTGCAACTCTTAAGAAAGCCATGTCTATATGGAGTTTCTCTTCCACTTTTACCTGTTTCAATAATGCCATAGCCTACAGAACATAATTTTCGGCCCAATCCTATTGGGCCCAGCCACCAGTATAACATACGTTCTGCTGTAAAGCAGCCATAAAGGGTGCTCTGACAGCGTACAGAGTAGCACGCTGCAGGAGCACCTGTGGGAAGGCTGGAGCCTTCTTGTGCCTGATGGAGGAGAGTGCTGGACCCACCGAAGCAGGTAGGATATCGGGGGAGGCGGGAGGGGTGGGGAAAGGCTGACTGGAATGGAGATGGGCAAAACTGGGTGGGGAGGGGCAGAACAGGGGCAGGGAGGCTGCAGGAGGGGGTGGATCTGGTGGCAATGGCGCGCACCAGATCCTATCCCCTTTGTGAGCAGCCCCCCTGCCCCATTTCTCTCCTCAGACTTGTGCCAGCTAAAGACCTGGCTCAGGTTCGAGGAGACCCATTGCAGAGTGGGAGACTTACGGAGGTATAAGAAGATTTAAATCCCTTTTACCCTCTGAAGCCTCCCGATCCACACACACGCACCACCGCTGGGTACAGCATGCCTGTTTTTTATGCAGCTGCACCAGTGGGGGGGGGGATAGGATTGGGCTGTTAGGCTGCAATCCTATGCACATTTTCATGAGGGTAAGCCCCACTGAAGACAATCTTACTTCTGAGTAGACAAACATAGGCTTCTGCTTGTAATCTCCATTGAACCTTTAAAAAAGAGATACAGTAAATGCTAAGTGGAGTCATTGTTTCAAGGAGAAGTGAGAACGGTTGCACAATCAACTTTGCAAAAAAAATAAGAGAAATTTTGGAATTGCAGTGCCTGAAATTATTAACTCCCCCCCCCCCGAATGTTTGCAATCCTAGGTGGAATAAATCATTCATTCAAAATAATCACCAGCGTCTGTCATAATACCAACTTGATGACACTGATGTTGTTCAATAGAACTGGTCAGTGCAACAACATGTTTGCCATCTTGTGGCTCAGTATTCTTCTCTAAACAATGATGTTCTCTGTTGACAGTTCTGATGGAGCTCAGTTGGTTCAAAGTAAACAGTTCTAGCTATCTGCAGCCTAAATGTGTGCAGACCAGCCCTTCAATCTTTTAGAAAAGTATATGTATATTTGACTTCACGGATGGCAAGTAGGCCTCTAGCCAAGCCAAGAGCAGGAAGTTCTTTCGTACTGCTGCGACTCTCAGTGAGTGCTGGTGGTGCTTTCTAACAGAGAAACAAGCTGTTTCCAGATCAAGCCTGAAGAACGAAAATTGCAATCGTAAGTTTAAATAATTACTCAGACAGCAGGAGTAAAGAATGCATATTGGGATCATTTCAGTGCAACATCCTCTTCAGCCTCAGGGATTTCAGACTTCTGTCACATTTTGCATAGCTGCTTTGCCTACAAAATACCCTTATTGAAAATGTATGATGTGGTCTTGGCAAGGAACTGTCCCTCTTAATTCCAGCACAATGCCTTTTCCAGTGGCTGTTGCTGGTATCTCTTCTACATTTTGTTTTTAGATTGTGAGCCCTTTTAGGGACATTTATTATGATTATATAACCATTTATTATTATTATTATTATTATTATTATTATGATTATGATTATTATTAAGACTATATGCTGCTTTTCAACAAAAAGTAGTTCACAAAGCGGTTTACATAGCAAAACAAATTGATAAATGGTACTCTGAACCCATAGGGCTCACAATCTAAAAAAGATGCAGATGAAACACCAAGCTGGGGTGAAGAGGGACAGTTGTTCTGTTCCTGATATAAATACGAGGGTACCCCTTTAAAAGGTGTCTCTTTGCATGTTAGTAGGGGGTTACTTTTGTTGAAAAGCAGTATATAAATATTCTTAATAATAATAAAATCTTGTGATGTTTGGAATATAAAAACAGAAGTCATAGGCACTGGTCTGCTTTTGAGCACCTGGTAGTAGTAGCAGCAGCAGCTTGCTGCTTTAGGGGTGGCCAGTGGCGGCCCCAGGGTATATAGCGTCCGGAGCGGTAACGTGGAATGTGCCCTGGAAGTGGTTCAGTAGTGACACGATGACATCTCACATCATCACATTACCATCACTTGCCTCTGATTCGCCCTGATTTCGGGCCAGTTGGAGCCATGGGCGGGAGGGCCCGAATGGAAGAAAAGAACATGAACCGGCATGGAGCTCTATGTGCTTTGTTGGGACAACAGGTAAGGGCTGCGGTCTTGGGTGGCCGTGTTGTCGCCGTGCGCCCCTAGCAACATGCCTGGTGGCACCCCCTTGACATAGTGTCCGGGGCAGGTGCCCCTTGGGCTCTGCCCTTGTTACGCCTCTGGGATTGGCTACAGGGGTGGGGTAGTTACAGGGGAAACTAGAAAACTCTCAGGGAGAAACTACATCCAGGAATGCAGTCCTGCTGTGTCTCCTCCCCCATCGCAAAGTATGCAATTGTATTGCCTAATAATGCAAGTATAACTATGCTTAAGCCAAGCAGAGCTAAATTAAGAGTCCCAGGTGCTTCCAGCAGAAATCTTGTTGTATATCTTGGCTGTACTCATCCAGCATGCAGAGCTTGCTGGTGAAAGGTGTACCAGGAGGGTGAGGTTTATTAGTCCACACTCATGTATAGCATGAACATGGGTGAGGCTCCTGCTGACAGCAGGGCAGTGTGTTACTGCTGATAGAACCTTGCCCACTTTCAGCAGCTCTGACCTTCTCTTAAACATAATGTAATTGATTTATAGCAGCGATTTTCAACCAGTATGCTGCGAATGACCCGCAAGTATGCCGCAGGAGTTTGGAGGAAGGGCCATTGTGTGATGTGTGCCTTGTCAATTGTCAAAAACCAATGGTGTGCCTTGACAGTTTTAGCACCTTGTCAATGTGCTGTGAAATGAAAAAGGTTGAAAATCGCCGATTTATAGCCTTTAACAGATGGAGCAGAGGACATGTTTGACATTCACATATCACTTTAATTCCCCCACCAATAAAATCCCAGCACTTTTGCCAATACAGTGTCAATAAAAATACTTAGGAGAAAGGTGTTAGCAACTAATTACAAATGAACTGGCATAATGGATGTATGGTGAATCCACCATCTAAAGGAGGCATGTTTGTATGTGCATACAGGTTTATATAACTGAATACACTATAAATTAAGCAAAGACAAAGACAAGGCTGTGATTTTTTGTTGTTGTTGTTTTGGAGATGAAATCCTAGGATCATACAGGACAGAGTCCCTATATTGTTATAGAATTAAAGAAAAGGAAGCATCTCAGGAACTGTATTTTTCCCCATAACTGTCCTATGAGTGAAAAAGTCACTGCCCAAATGCTCCCTTCTGTTAATCACACATAATCTTTGTTACATATGGAATTGTCAGTCTTGGCATTACTGTTACAGTCCTGTTATGGAAAATGGTTTTGAACACTGCCAGAATGCTAAGAGGGCGAAAGACGCCCTCTGGTGGCTGAACCTGTTTTATACAAGAACGTCAACCAACGGAGACCGCTTTCTATACAGTACACAGTAATACAGAATATAATACAGTATATAAAATATATATTGAATGTAGCATTGATATATGTTATAGTATGCAGAAAGGAGACAAACATGTTGGAGATTTGAAGGGTCTCGCTGGCTTGCTTTGAGAATTGTCTGTCTGTGCACAGTTGAGAGTAAGCCCGGCTTACAAGCCATATTGAAAATTGGGGAATTTACCGTACTTCTGAATACACAGGATTTCATTGTCAGTCTCACTAACCCATCTGCTAAACAGACGATACAATAAATATATACCCCACCCCCACCTTATAAATTCAATACACATGAGAATAAAAAAGACAAGAGACGCTTTACAGCACAATCCGATGAAGGTTTACTCGGAAGCAAACTCAGCGGGATTAGGGGAGGAACGAACACTGCAATCCTCTCATTGCAAAAAATTAAACCCTGGACACACGCTGGATGAGTGGTGGTGGAGAAACACTCACAAAACTCTGACTTTGTTTTTTTTAAGGAACGCTCGTTTTGTTTCTCTGAAGCTGGCTCGTCACTTCGACCCCCACCGGGATAGGCTGCCTCAGTCTATCGTCGCTGGTAGCGGACAGCTGATTGACCAATCCCTCCCGACTCTTGTTCCGCTGTGTGACTGTGAGAAGCGGGCGTCTCCCATCGTTCCCGCCCCTTCGAACAACGACGTAGATGATTGGCTCTCCTGTGCCCCGCCTCATCTACGGGGCGGAAACGGAGCGGTCCCGCCTTTTCCCCTTCGTCCTGCTTACTTTTCTTTCTTCTCCCCCTGCCTCCCGCCCTGACGTGCGCTAATTTGGGCCTCGCTGCGTCGGGATGAGCCGCGCTGCTTCTCCATGGAGACCAAGCGGCCTGAGATTCCCAGCAGCGTCCTGGACGACCTGTGCAGGTAACGCCCCTCCTCGCGGCAACCCGGCCACCGGCCCAAGCAGCCTGGTGCTATCCGACGCCCCTCCGTCGGGAGTGGGTGGTGGTGGAGCAAGAGTAGCCCGCCTCCCCCCCCCCCCATCCAAGCGCCACACCAGGAAGGGGGTGAGGACCAGGCGTGCAGTGGTGCTTTAAAGCAGAAGAGGAGACAGGTTCCTGCCCCGATGAGCTCTCAATCTAAAAATTGCTGCCAGGACACAGTAGAGGCTGGGGAGCGGAGTGGTTCCAGGGGAAGATGATTATTATTTTCGTCTGTGTGCCCTGCAGACAATACTTTCCATGCACCCTAATGTTTTGATTGACTGTATATGGAAAAGTGGCACTTATTACCAGGGATATGGGTTCAGGCTCAACCTGTAGCATGATGATGAATTTATATCAAGAACTGAAGAGGCAAAAGTTCCACTAAATGACGAGTTTGCTTTTTCTAGGTGTGAAAAATAGCATACATGCTATGTATACATGCTTGTATACATACATGCTTGTATACATACATGTGGGAGGAAATATGTACACCACTCTGAGCTCCTTGGAGGAAGGGTGGTATAAAAATGTGAAAAATAAAATAAATAAATGTGAAAGTGCTGGGCATTTTGGCACCAGAGCTTTGTGTTTATGCTTGTTGGAACCGGAAACTCCGAGAGGCTCAGGACATTGGCGTTTTTACTAGTTGTGATGCATTTTGCATTTTTTACTGTGACATTTACAATTCTCTAATTCAAGAGTTCTTTGCACCAGGCTTTGAAATGGCTAATTATTAAAAATTATATTTTTCCCAACAGCCGATTTATTTTGCACATTCCCAGTGAGGAGCGAGACAATGCGATCAGAGTGTGTTTTCAAATTGAGCTTGCCCATTGGTTTTACTTGGATTTCTACATGCAGAACACACCAGGATTACCTCCGTGTGGGATAAGAGATTTTGCTAAAGCTGATATCCTTTCTATAGTTTTGTGGGTAAAATTTATGTTGAAACCTATTTAGTGAAACTTTGTGCTCTGAATGCCTTTTTGCATAACCATTGGATGATGTGGCAAAAGAGACTTATCCTAGAGTAAGTTCTCTTGAAATCCACGGAACATGCTTTGAAGCCAAGGTAATCGCCATTTGGGACATTCGGAAGTGTTTCTAGCACAGTCCTGCTGAAACTATACAGGGTTATTCTAAAAGGACGATGCAAAAGTAAAGCTGATTTATTCGTAAATGAACTGATGTACCACAGCTGTCATGATGTGAAAAGACAGGAAAACTGTCCAAGTTTCACATGCACATTACAAATGCGTCCCAGCATATCCTCGGATATCAATGACACCCTACTGGGACGTTGGATCAGCTGTGCCGGAAATGAGGTTTTGCCAATGGAGCCCTGGCCTCCATGATCGCCAGATTTTACACCCTGTGACTTCTTTTTGTGGGGATTCATCATGGATGCGGCATATCTGCCACCATTGCCACAACAACTGGATGACCTGAAACCATGCATCTCCGATGCAGTGGAATCAATATCCGAGGATATACTGGGATGTGTCTGGACAGAACTGGATTACCGTCTTGACATCTGCCGTGTCACCAACGATGCCCACATCGAACATTTGTAATGTGCATGTAAAACCTGTACAGTTTTTCTGTCTTTTCATGTCACGACGGTTGTGCTATGTCAATTCATTTAAGAATAAATCAGCTTTACTTTTGCACCATCCTTTTTGAATAACTCTGTATTAAACGTGTTTTCTGTGACTTCCTATTCCAAAGAGTGTTGCAGAAATAAGATGGCACGTGCACTGTTCTGCATGAAATTGCAGAACAGTGAGGGTACGGATAATTTTGTGTGTGACATCTTGTGCAGTGTGTTACGCAAGTACAAAGCCAAGTTGGGATTCATTTTGGATTTCTGGGTGCAAGAACCTTGCACCCTAACGTCCGCATGCGCAAGCCCCCCTATGGGAACCGAAGGATAACTTGCAATACAACCCTGTGGCTTCTGAACTTCCTTTGGAAAGCACATATTGCATGATTTGTTCCTTTTGGAGATGGAAACTGCTTGAAATTGTCCTCTTTGTACAGGATGAGCTGCCTCCTCCGTTGAGGTGACTGGGGAAGTCCACTTGAATGGGGGCAGCATGTGTGTGTTAGAATGCACATACTATTGAATTGTAGGCATTACTTGGAAGTAAATCCTGTGGCACTTATTGCCCTGCAGTGTATGTAGTATCGGAGAGTCCTAATTATCATGTGGTTTTAGGTGGTGGTTTTTTTTTCTTGCCTGTATGCATGTTTAAATTGTAATAAACCACTCTGTCACTACTACCAAGCCAGAGCCTAGTACTTTGCATTGCATTGCTGCTTACTAGTCCCTGAGATGGATACCTTCCTTTTTTGGAAAATGCATTTATGTAATTACTATATTTATGTGCCACTTCTAAACCACAACATTCTCAAGGCAGTTTACAAAACAAGGATTATAACTAATATTAAAAAATAGCTACCTGGAAACAAATATGTTTCCAACTGCTTAAATGAAAAACATGCCAATATGAAGAGAACTTATCCATAAAAACCCTTTAGGCCTGGTGGAATAAATCTGTCTTCATTTGTTAAAGGAGCAAGAGAGGAAGAAAAGTTCCAAAGTTTTGGGGCCTTTATAGAAGATGCCCTGCTCCAAGTAGATGTTAACCCAGTGTCCCAAAAAGACAACCCCTGGGGTAGGGCCTCATTGGTTGATGTCAGAATGGGAGGGTGGGGGGGAGAATTGTATGCAAGAACGCTCTCCTTGAGATGATTGGCACCCAGAACC
Organism: Plestiodon gilberti rubricaudatus; assembly: GCA_026170595.1. Classification (NCBI taxonomy): domain Eukaryota; kingdom Metazoa; phylum Chordata; class Lepidosauria; order Squamata; family Scincidae; genus Plestiodon; species Plestiodon gilberti. The sequence continues at coordinate 50,271,373 of JANXHW010000002.1, forward strand.
TTTTGGGGTTTTAAAGATCAAAAGTAGTACCTTGAATTGGACCCAGAAATAATGTGGTAGTCCGTCACAGTTTAAGACAGATGCAACATGTTCATGTACTTTTATACCCATCTGTCAGGACCCCCTTGAGACCTAGAGCCGGAAGTGATGTCAGTAAGCAGGAAGTGATATTATTTTTAATAAATTACACTGTTTAATAAATCACACTTTTTAAAATCACGTTTTTGAAGTTTTACTCATAAGCAGCCCCATTTTTGGGGGGGGGGGGAAGGAATGAGCTAATATTAACAGAGATGCTAAAAGGCAAGCAGAAAGTAACACAAGGTGAGCAAACAAGCCCCAAGAGAGCATCAGACACTTCTTTCTCTGCCGTGTGGTAGGGGAAGGAGTGAGCCACCATCTTGAGTGTGGCCATCTAGCTGACATACCGCGACCCCCCAGAAACCACTTCATGTCCCCCTTGGGTGTCCTGACCCCCAGTTTGGGAACTACTGTTATAGGGGAACCCCATTAGAAATCTTAATTGACAGGTCAGCAAGGCATGAATGATAGCTGTTCAGCCCATATCTTCTATCAGTGGGTTCAGCTGGAATTGTTGAAAGGCCCTGGACCACAGCAGCTAATTAAGAATCCTGGAGAAAGTCTGGGTCCAAGATTACTTCTAGGCTGAGAATTGCTCTTGGTGGAGAGTGTGATTCCATTCTAGCGTGGACATTCTTCTAAGAAAACTGTTCCACTTCAGAGTGTTGCTTCCCTTCCCTCCCCCATCAAAAATTCTGAGGTGTTTAGATTGAGTTCAAGTTAGTTCTGTCATTCAGTCCACCCACCACTAATCTCAGGACAGGGAAGCCACCAGCACATCAGTGGCTTAAAAGGGAGGGGGGAATGGAGAAGGCCACCTTTCTAGTTTACAGGAAAGTAAAAACAACCCTGCCTTATTGCTTATAGGAGATTCTTAACATGTTGCAGATAGCTGGACAAGTGACAGTTTCTGTATCAGCCTTTCCTTTATGATTTCTGATGACAAGGTTTTTTGATTCCTGTCACATGGATACTAAACCACTGGTGCAGGGTCAGAAAGATTCCCCTGTTCACATGTGTAGTTTTGTTTTTGCTAAATGTGACATGCATAAAGAAAAGAAACTCTCAATAGAAAGTGGCTATGAAAATTGAGGGGTGATACTGTGTGTCTTCAGGCATTAGATTTCCTTGACACTTTCTACTTTTCAGTCATTGCCCCTTTTTACTGCCTCAAGGTGAAGATGTGCAGAAGGTTTTAGATGAATGGAAAGAGTATAAAATGGGAGTGCCGACATACGGTGCAATTATTCTCGATGAGACACTTGAAAATGTAAGTATGAAACTAAATTTTAAAGGATTTTTTCCTCCTGCCTCATGAAGTAGAATTAACAGTGCATTATATGTTAACTTGTAGTCAGTCTACTTTGTGGGTATTCGAAGACTTTTATTGTATTTGTAACAGATTTATACCTGCACACTGTATTGTATTCAATTAGATCCTTTCACTTACTATAGTAGATGTGGGCTTTTTGGTTGCCTTCACACTTAAACATTTAATTTCATATTGAACACTTGAACTCTTGAGAATGATAAACTTTGGCAGTACCACTGGTGCTCAGCACATTTTCGTTTTCTCTAGCCATTCTTTTTCTTGATGAGCACTTGATTATGTTTTTAAATTATTGCTTGAACTTTGCAGGTGCTGCTGGTTCAAGGTTATTTAGCGAAGTCTGGCTGGGGATTTCCAAAAGGCAAAGTAAATAAAGAAGAGGCTCCACATGACTGTGCTGCTAGAGAGGTGACTGAGTTTTTTTAATATATATTATGGTTGAAATTGTAGTTGAAGAGTCCATGGCCAGGTCAGATATATTCCTGATTCAATAAATCATGGTTTGTTAGATCAAGAATAAGCAAACTTGAGTGCTTCCTCTTCTCCTCATGCAGCTGACTTCATGGAAGACTTTTCAGTTTGTTAAACTGCAGTTTCCTTTGATGCCCGAAGTGGTTTAAGCTGCGCATGTCCTGTAACATGGGGTTGCAAACTGCAGTTTAATCCTGGTTTGTAGGGGCATGTAAATTGCAATTTTCCCATTTGGACATCACAGACTGTCTAACAAGCTCATCATTCATTCTCATGTCAATAAATTATGGTTTATTTGGACTGAGAATGTAACATTGGAACGGGGTCTGTATCTTGGAGATATTCCCATTCAAATTCATTTGAAATTAACAAAGCATTCATAGTATAGTATAGTATTTTTTTTGTGTGTACGTACATGTAATATATAATGGCATATACAATATTAACTTTTTTCCATGTTTGTACTGTACTGGTTTTGGTCTGTCTGTTAGGCTGTGGTGTATATCTATCTTGATATTAAATGGCAAACATGGATTTGGTTTCCTTTTTGTGCCGTAGCATGAGAGGTGATAAATTCAATAATCCCTTACGTGGCTACAATATTTTGTGCTACCAGCATGCAGAGTTCGAAACATTTTTAAACCGATCAGCACTCACATCTATTTTGATGGCTAAGCTTTTCCAGCCTGTCCATATGTGTGGGTTTACCACCTTTTTAAGGGAACAGTCCTGCAGCAAAAAAGCCCTGTTCGCAAATTGTGATCATGTGGATCGTGATCATGCGATTTTTGGAGAAGGGGCATGGTGGCAAGAGCATTGATCCATACAATCCATACTGATCCATAGAATCGCACTTCCCAAGCCCTGCTGCCCATGCATATAGCATTTTTCTGCACTGACACAATACTGTATTTCAGGAGACTCCTCGTGGTCAGGAGCACTGAGCAAACATTTCCAAGTCTTCCTGATCACATAGAAATTCTCCTCGAATAGCGTGTTTGGCAGTGCAGACAAAAACGTGGGTGTGGGGGGAGAGGGAGAGAGAGAGAGAGAGAGAACAAGGCACTCCCCCCCCCCCCACTGCGTGAACATTGTTCACATTATCATTATTTGTGTGGGCCTTTCGAGTCAGGTCAGTTAACAAGTGGGTCATGATTCTTATTTTAAATTGAGTAAAGTTGAATGGGACAAGTATTGTGTCAATAAGTTTAATTAATCTTTTTTTCTTTTTGCTGCTGCTGACAGGTTTGTCAGCAAAATACCAGCTGTGTGTTTCATATTTTCTTCTTTCAGAGAATCCTTCCCAGCTGAATTGTTGGCCACAGATAAGGCATGCGACCTAAAGATGTAGTAAAGAGCTTGATCTTGTTGTTTTTCAGAGTATTAGTCAAATGTCTTATCCCATTGAGCTATACAAGTGACTTTCAACCAGTGTGCTGCAGCACATTGGTGTGCCATGAATGTTCTGCAGGTGTGCCGTGGAAGTTTGGGGCAGGGTCATTTTTAGTAGGGCCATTGGGGGATGTGAGCCCTCCACCGGCAGTGCGGTGTGCCTTCTCAATTGTCAAAAAAAAGTGATGGTGTGTCTTGATAATTTTAGTGCCTTGTCAGTGTGCCATGAGATGAAAAAGGTTGAACATCGCTGAGTTAGATTGTAAAATAACCACCTACATGCAGCACATAGAATGTGAATGCCGCATTTTAAATCTGACTTGTATTTCAGGTATTTGAAGAAACTGGTTTTGATATAAAAGATTGTATCAGTAAAGATGACTATATTGAATTGCGAATCAATGATCAGCTGGCACGCTTGTACATCATTCCAGGGATTTCAAAGGACACAAAATTTAACCCAAAAACAAGGAGAGAAATTCGGGTAAGTAATAATTTAGGTGTGATAGGTTTTGCTTGAAGTCTCAAATTAATGAGAAATTGTATGTTAAAAGCTGTGACCAAAAGTCATAAGGAGTGATAGCAGCATTTTCCTCTCCAAGAGTTTGTAGGTGTGCTGTACACTTCTAATGCATTATCATACATATTATAATATTCCTTGTTCCTTGGATTCACATGGGAGCATTCAGTCTGTAACAGCAGAAAGCACATGGTTTGCTTCCCATAAAAAGAGTGCATCCTTTACATTGTATTTGATTCTTTGTCTTTAGCTGCACGCTGAAAAAGGTGAAGGGCAGAAGGGAAAAACCTTGTTTCCATAGGCAGGTTGCACAGTTTGCAAGGGCAGATACAAGTGGATGTGCATATTATGGGTGATCTGCAGTCTAAAGTTGTCATAGGATGCTGAAGAAATTGAAGTTCTCTTTGTGTATAGTTTTCTGCGGTGGGTTGTTTTTTGCAATCCTAAAGTTTCCAGTTGTAGGTAGTTGCATAACACATAGAAGGTTTCTTTTAACATTCATTTTCCATTGATGGCTAAGTACTTCAAACACATGTTCTGTTTCCTGGTTGAGTGCTAAATTATTGCGGATTATTCTTATCAAATATTTTTCTGAAGTATTTAGAAATCTCTTTTCTGTGTTTTAGAACATTGAATGGTTCTCGATTGACAAATTACCTTGCCATAGAAATGACATGACCCCGAAGTCCAAGCTAGGGTTGGCACCTAACAAGTTTTTTATGGCTATTCCCTTCATCAGGTATGTTCAGAATGTGATTCAAAAACCTATCCTTTATGTCACTTCTGTGTGGAGGATATATTTATTGTATTCTAAATCCTTCTCCAAGAAGCTCAATGTTGCTAAGCTGGTATTTATTCCTTTGCAGACCACTGAGAGACTGGCTTTCTCGACGGTATGGAGATTCCTCAGATAGCGATAATGGGTTCTCATCCACCAGTAGCACACCACCTAAATTCAACATAGAAAAATCTAGGTAACAAACTAGACCAATCTTTGACATCTGCAAATATCCTTAATATAAATAGCAAAGTATTGTTGAGTTTGCTGGAATAAGTCATATCTGTTAGCTACTTGAAATATTTACTTGGCCTGATGCCTGGAAAAAATTTCGAATTAAGTTTTGACATCACCACTGTAATTGAGGAACAAAAATAGTGATGGAGAGATACATCACTGAGTATTTCAGGCAGAGTTAAACTTATGCAGGTGTAGTAGGTAATGGTAAAGAATAACCTCTTAATTGTAAAGACTTAAACTTAAATGAAAATGTTTCCTATACCCTTTGCTTTCTGGCAAGATGTCTGCAGGAAGCTCAAGGCAGCTTTGTTGTATTCTTAATTTTCCATTAAACGTTTTTGAACAAGAGTTTTTTGGGATGATTTAGATCCAAACTCCACTGTAGTCAGCAGGTGTTTACAGATGGACCTTCAGGAGACCAGTGGACAAAGAACAGGCAGTTGCAGCAACAGAAGCCATATAACAATCATCTTGAGATATCTGAAACTTTCAAAGTAAAGGTGAGTTTCTTCTAATAAATTCTTCAGACTACTTTCAATTCTGGAATGCTTGGGCTCTTGCGTAGAGCAGACATCCTAACTTCTCAAGTTCATACCATCGAAGCTGTCGTTTTTAATAGACTGACAGCATAATCCTGTGCAACTGTGGAGTGGCAGAATGATTGTTCTGCCGCTCCAGCATGCCACAAACATGCCATAAGGCATGTTTCCAACACTCAGAGGGTAAGCGGTGCTGGTGGAGAGGCCAGCGCCGCTCACTCTGTGCCCGACTGCAGCCACTGCCAGTGAATGGAGGTAAGTCCTGCGCCGGGTGATGGGGAGGGCAGAACTGGGTGGAACAGGAAGGGGCGATTGGCCCGCTAGACCAGGGATGAGGGGAGAGATCCTTGGTGGTGCGCTCCGCCAAATCCTATCCCCTGTCCCAGGCCTGGCGAGCCTTACGCAGGCTCCTTGGATCTGCACCGGCCATTTTGCCAGTACACATCCAAGGAGACCCATAGGTGCAGCTGGGGCATTACCCGGGGAAAAGGGACAAATGTCCCTCTCCCCCAAGGAGTGCTCCAACTGCACCAGCGCTGGCCTGATCCTGCATAGGATCCAGTGCAGTGTGCTTTTGCATGTAGCAGTCCTAGACAGGATTGGGCTGCCCACTGAGTACACAAGCATGCTTCAGTTATATATTAACACAGAATAAAATCTGTGTTTAAACATACACTCTTTACCTTTGGGCCTTTATCTTTAATTCTTTTTCTCTGTGTTGTGATATGCACAGAATACACGTGGCAATGGCAGAAAGCAATACCAAGACTCTCCTAACCAAAAGAAGAGAGCAAATGGAGTCCATAGTCAGCCAGCTAAACAGAACCAAACTTTGGTAAGATGCACAACAGTAAAGGAGAGTTATAAAGCACCTTGAATGCTTAACAAGTGTATTGCTTTTTGCACCAACTTTGTAGTGATAACTGGAGCTTACTGATTAGGCCTGCATCTTTGCAGCTCAGACATCAGGATATTACTTTTAACTGTGCTTCAGATACAAATATTGCCTGTGATTTATAGCCCAAATCTGTGTAATCAGCATAGGCTGTGGGAAGATAGCTAGCATCCAGACAGAATATTTTATCAACTTCTGGGTGCCCGCTGCCTTGACCCATTTTTCAGTTGGGTTTGGTAGAAAAGAAGGGATTGTGCTCCCCTAGCTTGCCCCATGTATGTCCAGATGTAATTGAAGAAAATGTCTTCCTTATTGGGTCTAGCAAAATGGCTATATTGCTGTTCAATAATCATGGTTGGTCCAGGACGATACAGGTGGCTAGGAAAACAGGGTTAGATGTGACAGGGAGGAAAATAGCTGGGTAGAGGGGCAGAACAAGTGTGTTACCGGAGAGATTATTTGACTGTGCTTGTACAACCATGTAAGGTAGATAAGTAGTAGTATCCCTGTATTATAGCTGGAGAACTAAGGCTGAGATTCTCTAACGTTCTTGGGGCACAATCCAATCAAATTACGCACATTCAAGCCCCATTGATTTTAATTGTACAAGTTGGAGCACACATCTAACTCTACTAAGCTGGAGGCTGACCAAGGGGAGCAGTGGTTAGCGTTGAACATATACCCCTTCCTGATCTCTGCTTCACTGATATCCTGGATCAGTAGGGGATGGGACTGGTAGATATCTGCTCCCACCATCTTGGGAAACCAGAGTGAGGGGCTGTATGACAGGCCTCTCCCTCAGCATAGAACAACCCAGATTCATGGACTAAACAGGCAAGAAACCAGAGTGAAAACACTTTATTAACCCCCCCCCCCCAAAGGAGGAGTGAATGAAAAAGGGAGTAGGCTAATTGGAAGAATAAAACAAGCAGGATTGGAAAATAGCTTGAGCTTTGGCAGTGCCTAGGTGTGGATCATTGCAAAAGCTACCAGCAGGCAATTACAATCAAACTTAAAAGTAAAACAAATCCCTACACATGTGCAAATCTCACTTCTAGCTTCAACAGTTCATCTCACCTCTCTGATCCTCAGAAGGCAACTGAGGACTTGGCTACACGGGAACCAAGCTGGAACACCCGCAAGCAACCTTGTGTTTAACCTTAAGAAACCTAGGTTTGTGATAGGGTCATCTGCTTGGATGAGGGGAAATCACCTGGCCACTCTATCCCACTCCTTTACCTAGACAGGTGGGCTTGGCTGCCGAATTGTAGAAACATGCCAGTCTCAGCAGGAGGTTTGGCTAGGAGCTGTTGTCTTCAGCAGACCCCAGACATAAAGACAAGGCAATCCACCTTTGGTACCTGCTGTTTTGGGAATAGCATTTTAAAGACTGTCAGGAGTATCCCAGGGTAATGGCTTCTGCATCTAAGATGCCAGGCAGACAGTCTTTTGGGAGGCAGCAGCGTCCCAGAGTTCTCTGGGAGGCTAGAAGTATCCAAAAATAAGCTAAAAAAGGGGAGGGGATAAACAGAGCAGTCATCACACACATATAGAGAGGAATGGGATCTGCTGGTTAGGTCATCCCTGTTTTTTTATATATGAGATTTATGAGTGAGATTTCTAACCCAGCTGTCATCTTACTTAGAAATGTGAAAAGAAGTTGCATCCAAGAAGACTTCAAGATAACTTTGAAACAGGTATGTATATATTCACGATTCCGTTTGTGTACTGCTAATCTGAAGTGTGTGTTTTTCAATGCATACTCATTTATGTACTGTATTACACAGCAAACTAATATAGTGGGACTTTTCTATCTGTGGATCTGGGATCTGCAGATTTGACTTCCCACAGGTCCTGGATCCGTAGGGTCCACCTTCAAAATTCTGCAAACAGGAAGAAAAAAGCCCCCCAATCCCTGTTGTACCTTCGCACAGTGAAATCATGCTGTTTTCAAGCCTCCGCAGGACTTCTGCAAGCTTAAACGACCCACTTCCGGGTTGCGCGAAGGCTCTTCTTGAAGGAGAGAAGAGCCTTCATACGTTCCGGAAGTGAGTCGTTTCACTGCACAAAGGTACAATGGGGATTAGGGGGCTTTTTTTCTTTTTAGAGTTTTGAAGGTGGACCCCAGTATCCCCAGATTTTTGCTGTCCATGTGGGGGTCCGGGATGGATCCCCTGCGGATACAGAGACCCCACTGTACATATTCCTGTTTCAGTACTTGATACTACTTTGTATATAATTTCTTATATACTTATATACAAAGATAAATACCGTTTTTATCGGCGTATAAAACGCACCAGTGTATAAGACACACCTTCCTTTTGGCCCTGGGTTTCAAGAAAAAAAGATTTAAAGCATTTTTGGGCCACTTGGCCACTTACTGCTTGGCTGCTTAATTAGCTAATTTACATAAATTGCACAAAAATACTAGGATCTCTTTTAAAACACACAGCAATAAGACACATGAACAAAATGCACCAGAATTTAAATCTCAAGTACAAAAAAAACCCAGACTCAACTCTTTTTCCCCCAACCCACCCAATGCAGTTTCCAAAGTAAAAAAACATTTACCCCAAGTACAAAAACCCCCAGACTCAACTCTTTTTCCCCCAACCCACCCATGCACAGTTTCCAAAGTAAACATAAATCCCAAATACAAAACCCCCAGACTCAACTCTTTTCCCCCCACCCCACCCCTGCAGTTTCCACAGTAAAAAACATAAAAGTACAAAAAAAACCAGACTCAACTCTTACCACCTTACCACCCCCAGACTCAACTCTTACCAACTCTTAAACAACATAAATCCCAAATACAAAAACCCCAGACTCAACTCTTTTCCCCCACCTCACCTATGCAGTTTTCAAAGCCTCCCAACTAGGCCCAGTTCAGAAGCTTACCCATGCTGCATTCAAGAGCAGGCCCTCGGCAGCTCAGCTGAACTGAACTGAGCACAGCGCCCTCTGCTGGCTGCTGAGAAGCTCAGCTCATGCACGTGCATAAATTAAACCCGACAAACAGCTGTAGATCGGATAGGTAAGTTAGAGAAGAAAGCACAAGGGAGCTCTCAGGCTCCGGAAAAACGCGGTAAGCCCGAAAATGCTTTAAAACGGGCAAGGGGGGAAAAGGGATTTTTTAGTATTGGCGTATAAAACGCATCCTACTATTTTGGGTCACAAATGTAGACAAAAAAGTGTGTCTTGTACGCCAATAAATACGGTATCTTTATTTTTAAGATAAAAAAATCCTTTCATGCTGTGTTTTACAATACTTAAAAAATAGCTGCTCAGAGTGTAGCAATATGAGAAGCTTCACTATGGCTGCACCTATGCATGTTTACTTGGGAGTAAGCTCATTGAATTTGATGGGGCTTGATTTTGAGTAAATGTGCCTAGCACTGTGAAGTAGGTCTTTTGAAATGGGTTAGTGGTCACAGTGTGCCAGAGCCCAAAAGGCAGACCTAGGCCAAAATAGCCCACCTTGCCAAGAGGGAAGGACCAAGGAAGATGATCAAGTGTCTTCAGTCCTTTCCCCTCTAGTAGGATCTCTTCCTCTTTCAGGAAGAGACACCTCTTGTAATTGAAATCCAATGGAAGAAAGCTTTATTGACTACAACATGTTTATTAAATTGCTTTTTGGTCCCTAAGACCAAAGCTCTCGCCCTCAGGGCTGACTCTTAAAGTCTGCTGCTTGGTATGCAGATGTTGGAGAAGAAGTCTCCCTTCTTCCCCAGGGTTCTATCTTTTATCCCCTTGTCCAGGGCAGAGGGCCATTCAATCTTCCCATGGACCAGGCTCTGTCCTCAGGGAGCCTCCTCTACTGTCCCCTTGCATCACCTGGTCTGGGGTTGTCTTGAACTAGAATTTTCCACTTTTCCCCTGCGGTCTTGTTCTTGGATGGCAGGATTTTTCTCTTCTTTGGATGGTGTGCCACAGAGCTGCCTTATCAAAGGGCCAGCTGGTAAGGGGAGTTCTGAGCTTCTTCTCAGGCATGCTTTGCAGATAGCAGTTTTGTGAGAACTCCCTGTTCTTCTTTGATGTCTGTGGCATCCAAGGAGCCCTATCTTCTGCTAAGGTTGTTTGGGGAGGTTGTTTGGGGAGCCAGGATGGTGTAGTGGTTTGGGAGTCGGACTTAGACCTGGAAGATCCAGGTTCAAATCCCCACTCAGCCACGAAGCTTCCTGGGTGACCTTGGGCCAGTCACTATCTCTCAGCCCCACCTACCTCACAGGGTTGTTGTGAGGACAAAAAAGGAGGGGAGGAAATATGTACACCACTCTGAGCTCCTTGGAGGAAGGGTGGTATAAAAATGTGAAAAATAAATAAAGTTGGCTTTCCTTGTTCCTGCTTCCTCCCGCTATCTCGTCTAGCCCTGATCAATCATTCTCTCATGCATTCCTGCCTTATTTATTTATTTATTTTATTTTTCACATTTTTATACCGCCCTTCCTCCAAGGAGCTCAGAGCGGTGTACGTATTTCCTCCCCTCCTTTTGTCCTCACAACAATTGCTACCTCTACAAAATTTAGCCAAAGTCCTTTTCAACAATGAGCTTGAATGCTGCCATATTGAAAGAGTAAGGTCCTGGGGCTGCATTCTTGGAATGGTGGCTGCCTCTGACAAGTGTCACTGATGGGAAGCACGCATAGTTTTGTGACTGTGGGCCATGGTGATATTCTAGAAGAGGACCTCACTCTTTGATTTGCATGCTTAATTCTGGAGCAAAATTCTAGGGTTTTTTCAAAATGTGATTTTTTTTTTTGTCCAGCTTGGTTATCTTCCCATTGAGAAAGAGATAGCAGTGGGGCTATTGGAGGATGTTTGAGGTGTTTGCATCCTATTTCAACGGTGGGCTGCTCTGCAAAATGCGAAGAGTGGCCTACCTAAGTACAGCTCTCCAGACATGAACCTGTGGTTACCAACCCTGACCCATACAAGGATGATAGGTGACCAGAGCTGCCCACAGGGTTAGTCATATGAAGCTGCTTTATACAGAGTCAGACCATTGGTCCATCTTGCTCAGTATTGCCTACCTACTGTAATTAGCGGTGGCTCTCCAGGTTTTCAGGCAGATCTTTTCAATCCTTACTTGGAAATGGTAGGAATTGAACTGGGAACTTTCAGTGTGCAAAGAATGTTCTCAGTCACTGTGCTTTGGCCCCATCAAGTTGTTTTTTGGTGCTAGGACCGTTGGGGAAGAATTCAACGAACTTTTTTAGTTGGATGGTATCAAGAGCCTGCCAGGTTCTTCAGAGGACTCATCCTGCGGAAGAAAGCATTGTTCAAGCAAGCTTTGTTTACATCTCCTAAAAATCTGCTATCACTTTTAACCAGCAAGATGAAGTATCCTGTGCCATTCTGTTTCATGTACTGTCCTCTTCATCTGAACAGTAGGATGTTCTTTTCGACTCATTAATGCTCCTGCTGAAGAGATTTTGTTCATCTTTTTCATGCAGATGCAGCATATGACGTATGTTGTGCCAGTGAAGACCAGCTCCCGGAGCACGGACAATCAGTGTCTTTCAACGGTCATTGCAAATTCACCTTCTCCTCACGAGCGTTTCTGAGCTTCAAGTTTGACCATGATGCGATAATGAAATGTTTTGACCTCTAATGCTTATTCATTTGCACAAGTCTGCCAGAGACTTGGCCCAGGCAGTTCAGTGGGTTTCTAAATCCAGCCTTTACTCTTTCTCAGGTTTTAAAGCAATGCAGGGACCTAGTGATGGGCCAGAAGACTTTGTTCTCATTGCAGTATGGGAGTGGCATCTTAAGTGTTGCACTTTAAATGCAGTATAGCTTTTACCTACAAAAATGCTTTCCAGTATTTCATTTGCTAGTTTCTAACTATGCATTACAGGGCATTTCTTTTTACTTGTTTAATTTGCTGTGTGTTTAGGTTTAAGGAGGAGTATTTTAGCATTAGTGATATACTAACCTCCTAAGCGTTTTGCTTGCTCTAATGACAGTAGTTCTTTAGTTTCCCGTACTTCACCACAGGGTGGCAGCGCAAATGAAACGTTGGAGGACACCAGTGTTCCATATCCTGGATATGGTTAGACCTTTGAGACTTTGTACAGGGAGAAGCAAACTTCTGTGATGCTAATTCAGAATCTCTCTCTCTCTCGGGTCTGCTGGCTTTTGTAGCCACTCTTCATTTTGTTCTCTTTTGCACTGTACTGGAACTCTTTTTATACAGGCATGTTTTAAAATTGTATTAACGTCGTGAGAAGCTGAATTCTGCTCTGATTGACTTTTTTTCAGCTTCTGTCGAACATGGCAGTGGTATTCAGCCATGGCCAATGAGACTTCCCTGTGTTGTTTTGCTGTTTCTCCCTTCTTTGAAATGTCTGTTCAAATTATTTAACTGGAAGAATTGCAACTACTTTGAAGATGCAGCATGGAAAAAATTAGGATTTGGGGAGAGAATTTTAATGTACAGAATGTAAACTTTAAGATACTGCGAAGAGAGAAGTCAAGTGCATGTTCAAGACAACACATGGCATGTAGCGGCTTAACTGGGTTTCTTGCAATATTCAGCTCTTTTTTGGGGGGGAGTTAGTGACTTGATGAGCTTCGTATCAAAGCTGTAGCTGCAAATGCATGAGGCATCAATAGCGTGTAAAAATGTGAAAAAGATTGGCAGCAAGGAATGCAAGAGAACAGAATTTGAATTGACAACCCCTTTGCTGTGGTGAAGTCCGTGAATATAACTTCCCTACAGAAGCTGATGGACTTCACTCTCTCTCCCATACCCTGGCTTTATCTTGGCAGCTTGTGACAGTATTTCAGATTTATAACACTTAACCTCTAAATGTATAATGTTGGTGGTGTGGGGGAGAACGGACTTTTATATTTTTGCATCGTGCCCATGAAGCACAGCCTGTTTTCTGGCAAAATTCTTATAGCCTAACTTTTCTTTGCTAAGGGATGTCTGTCTGTAAACTTCAGTTGTCTCTCTTCTTGATTGGGAAAGAGGCTGAAATGAATTTAAGTAAACTCAATCCTATTTCCACACCATTTTTTAAATGGTTACCTCTTCTAGTGGATTTAGGCCTCCCAGTCATATCCAGAACTGATTTAGACCAGTCAATTCATTGGATTTCTCAAGATAGTTGAAAGGCTGGTGATGGGTGGAAATGCCACTTTTTACCCATTTCCCTCTGTGTAGGGGGAAAGCTTTGGTCAGTATTGAGGGCAGCTTGATGTTTTTATCAATAAAAGTGCCTACCTTGCTCATTTTTCATTCATTGCAAATTGGATTGCAGGCTGCTTGGGCCAGTCTTCTTTTAATATATAGCTTGACTCCCCAGTTAGGTTGTGTTTGCTGCTTCCATTCAATCTGCCATTGAGTAAAAGGAACATGGGCACACGTATGTGAATCTTAAATATGAAATGGTGTCCTCTTGCCACAAATGCTTCAATGGCTGTAGTAGCATTGTGAGGTGAAACCTCAAGTGAACTCTCTTTTATTAGAGAGGGGGTGCAAGTTCTGCCCCAATGTCTGGACAAAATTTGACTCACGTTTTGCAAGGAGTAACTTCTTCAGTAGTGACAGTGTCCATCTTCTTCATTGAGAATTTCCCAGAGGCTATAAAGACTAACCTGGGTTTATTAAATCAAGCCTTAAAAGTGGGTTGCAGATAAACATGGGTAAATATGCAATAACCTTTTTTAGTTTTACAAGGTACCGTATTTCATAAGGTTGTATTTTTAATTTTATTGCTATCATGTCTTAAAGTGGTTGGAAATGAACTGCTTTATGGGTTCCTGGGTGCCCTGCACTGTGAACATTTCAGGTTGTTTATTGGTTTGTGTGTTGTGTTTTTGCTTGCAAAGTGTTTAAATGGATCATTTTATACTTGTATATTTCCAAGTGCGGGCATATGGTTTACATGAATTTCTGTAAAACAATGAAGAAAAGGCAATTTGGTGATTATAATGGATGTTTGTTTCTCTGATGTGGGCATTTTTTAAAAAATGAGAATAAATGATCTGTGAGTGAATTTGAGATCATCTTCATAGCAAGATTGTACTGCTTGGAAGTTGGGTGCTGGTCTCCAGGGCTTTAGAAGGGAGACATGATAGCCCTCCTCTACCACACCTAATTGAATGGTGGGTGTTGCTAATCGGATTCTTGGAAGTCCAGTCACTTCTGCGGCAGTAGCAAAGAATATGCAACAGACACAAGGCTTTAAATGGGTTTTTTAAGGACTGCTTCTTGACCTTCTAGGACAGTGGTTTTGTGTGCGTTTAATGAAGCTGGGGACTTTTAATACATTTGGCTACTCTTTTAGAGATTTATTGGTTTAGTGGCTCATGGTCTCTGGTCTCCAGTAGGCTTGTATGCTATTGAAAGCATATATCCAGTACCTAAACGTTTGAGAAAAGTAGAGCTGAGAAGAAAGCAGCAACGGTTTTTCTGTTCGGCTGCCCTTAATTCTTTGAGGAATTAGAGGCAGCATTTAGCCTTGAACCCGTGTGCTCATGGTAGCAATTTGCTTTGTAGAATTATATACTGCTGTATACCTGTTGCATGTCTCTTTGATTTCAGTTGAACTTGGAACCTGCTCAGAATGATCATTAGGAGAGCACATGAAGAAGGTTTACATGGTAGTTCTGCATACATTGCAGGCAGGCTGTAGATGTAGCGACCACTTCACCCAGGCTTTGGTTATCACGATGGATTGGGAAGTGCAAGATAGGTTTGTGAATAGATCCGTAGAGCAGCTTTTGACATGACGTTTGATATAAGCGGGAAGTGTAAGTGCCTCTCACGTTTTTGTTTGTTTCCATTTCTGCCCACTACGAAATAGAATTTTCGCACCTCCCCTGCTTGGAGGCAGCATTAGATCTAAACCTGCTCTCAGTTCCAAGTATAGGAGCTTTTACATTTTTCCTACTTGGCTATGCAGATTTCAGATCTGCTCCTATGCAGCTAAAGCATGTTGGACACTGGCCTTTTTATAGCTAGCAATGGCAAAGCGTCTGATTAAGATGTTCAGCTCAAGCTCCTTTGCTCTGGAGCACTTGTATGCTAATTCACTGTGAAGGCATTCTTACAGGAAAGCCACCTGTTACGGAAATCTAGGTAATGCTCTGAACATATGTATCTATCTTCTTTAAGATGGGAAAGATAACCAGGCTTAAAACTGTGGGTTTGCTGTTGAGCACTGATAGGAAAAAATATTGTATTCAGTGCGCATTTTCCCGTTCTTCCAAGTAGACTGAATCAATGCTGCACGCAAAAGGATACAAAAAGGTCCTCCTTTGGCATCTTCAGTTTCATTAACAGCCTTAACAGGCTCAGATTATTCAGCCAGTTTTTAAAATCGGCATGAATTAATCTTTTGCTCCAGAGAAGGGCCAGGATCCAGAGAACCATGCAAATTGTTCTAGGTGCCCAAGGGGACTCTGGATTTGTTCTTCCTTGAGCAGCACCAAGACATGGTATGTGGGGTGTTGTCCTATTCAAGAAAAGATTGGGTAAATGCAGCCCCCTGGGCTTACTGAAAGTAGCTCCTTAGGATGTGGCTGTTATGGCTTGAAGACACCAAAACAAGTGTCTGTTGAATAATGGTTAAGAACTCTGGTCTTTTTTCAAAAAAAGAAACCTTGTATAGGTTCCTATTTTGAAACGAGTTTTTCCTAGAGTAAACCTCCCCTATTCGAATGTATTTTTAATGAAAAGGTAAAAAGTGAAATGAACAGTAATTATACATAAGGTTTTTTCGTATGTATTGTGGTTTGAAAATGCAAGCATTCAATTTTCTCAGTTATCAAAATTGTTATATGGACCAGTGTGTTAACACTGCTCTAAATTTTGTATTAACAAACTTAAATTACATATTAAGTGAGCGTGAATTTTGCAATAGGAATACAAGTTTCTACAACTGCAAATATTTTCTAGAATAGATATGAACACCATGAATCTAAAATATTTTAACATACTCTGTTCTATGCAGTATGGGATGTCTAGTTTATTACTACTTTGTGAAAGACACAGCAGATATTTGCTGATGGCAAACACAGATTTGCTTTGGAAGGCGGAATTTGTTTCTAAGATATAAACCCAACAATGTATTCATCCATGCAGGTAATGTTCCCACTTGACAATCTGTATGATGCTTTCACAACTTTAAATTCACATGGAGTTAAACAGCCTGTCCTTAAACCAGAGAGAAATTTCTGAATTAGAGGAGAGCGATCTCACTATTGTGTAAGGTTTCAGGACAGTAGTAAAATAGTTATTGGTGTAGTTGGTCTTCAGTTTCTGAAGTTCCTTTCCACAGCTCAGTTTGTGAAACTAAGAATTTAGTCTTGAGGGGTGCAATGGACTAGATCTTTTAGTATGCTTCTTGCTTTATTTATAGACAAAGTGGGTACAGCTCTTTCAGATCATTTTAACTTGGCTTTAAAGCTGTTTGAGGTTTCCTGTAATACCTATATATATGTCTCCACTTATGTTGAGTCAGCAGTTTGGAAATTGAAGCCCATTGTCTTTCTGATTATGTTATTACTTTTGTATTTTATAAAAAAAACTTCTTACTGCTAAGATTTAAGTGTTTGAACTTCTGGATAACTGTGATAACTTGAAGTGTAATTACTGTTCTGAACTGAAAAATCTGTACGTCTTTACTGCTGGGGCCATAAACAACATACTGTAGCCAAGAGTGGTGCAACTAGTATTGCCTTTATATGGCAGCGGTATCGGAGTTGTCAATAGTTGCATTTTTTTCCAGAACTCTACATTGATAAACTGTGGAATTAAGTTTGAAGCCCACTGAAAGTGAGAAAGGGACATAAAATCTTTGTTAGGAGCTAACTTCTGTCATGTGATCAGTGTATTGAATATTTGTACAATTCACCTATCACTTGTCATTAAAATGGTTAATTTTCATGTGTACTCTTGTGCAAGTTACCAAGTGGAAATTTGCTTCATGTTCAGTGATGGGAAACATTCGCATCTTTGGGAATAGTATTAGCTAGAAAAAGTTTCTCTGCCTTAGAATCAGATTTGGTAGGGACCAAACTTTGGTAGGGTAACTTACCATTTACCTTAAAAGGTGTCATTTGGTAAAATATAGGAAGGGATACTAATGTTAGCCAGAAGACTTAGTGACACTGTAGCATTAGAAATTTATTCAGAATATAAGAACATTTGTAAAAGTATTATAAATGCCTCTGTATAAATAAATGCAGTTTGTACAATTCTATATCAAACAAACACAATATAGCTTTTTACAGCAGCTAAAGAACTAAAGCAATTGGGAGAAAAACCATAATGAAAATGGTAGCGTTCTATGACGAATTTAGTACAAACAATACTGACATTGAATTCAAAAACTAATGTGCTCTGTAAATAATACATTCAAGCTGATGTAAAAGATTTTATACCTTTAATTGGAAAACTAACCAGTTTAGAGCATGTTCCATGCAACATGACAACAAACTCATCAACTTCTAGAAATGTCATAAGAACATAAGAAGAGCCCTGCTGGATCAGGCCAAAAGCCCATCTAGTCCAGCTTCCTGTATCACACAGTGGCCCCACCAGATGCCTCAGGGAGCACAAATGTCTTTTAATACAACTTAACATGTTGCATTCAGACTAAAATGATTGAACAAATAATTGACTAGGTTCTTGTCATTAAAACAATGTTTACACGTAACACAATGGAATGGATTTTTTCAGAAGTTCTGCAGAGCATGACAACATTGCCTCAAGCCAGTGTAGTACACAAAGTGTCAGGTCATAACCCAGCCTCTTGCGTGCAGAGATGGTTTTTAAAAGTTGCATAACTTGAGTTATTTTTGGTATTTTATCCTATCACATACTGAGACGTGTCAAACACTGAATTCTAGACTGGTGGTAGATGTACCCATCTCTCATTCTGATGCTGTATCCTTCAGTAAAGGCACAAACTATCAGACAAAAACTGGGGGATAAGAGGCTACCTTCCATTAAATAGCTGTGGAGGATCAGCTGGCTGATTTTTATCTAATATATTCTAGAAAAGGTTAATTCTTCTACTCGTTTAACTCACATTTGTAAAAGAGGTAGAGATTTTTATGGGTTAAAAGATCATGTAATTTTTTTTTAATATCAAACAATTACGAGGAATTCCAGTTTAAAATATATAAAAACACAAAGGATCCACAAAATGTCAATATCAGTCCCAACGTTTCATCCAGACTCTGGACATTTTCAAGGGAAACACAGGTATACTGTGCAGAATGAAACAGTATACCATTCTGTCATTCTGCACAGTATACCTGTGTTTTCCTTGAAAATGTACAGAGTCTGGATGAAACGTTGGGACTGATATTGACATTTTATGTGGATCCTTTGTGTTTTTACATATTTTAAACTAGAATTCCTTGTAATGGTTTGATATTAAAAAAATTTTTACATGATCTTTTTACCCATAAAAATCTCTACCTTTTTTTACAATGTCTGATCATGAAAATATCCATGCTACATTAACTCACATTTTCATAGTATTGTACTAAATGTTGGAAATAACAGCTTTCTAACAATCAACTGTAAGGAAAGGGTGGAAGTGGCTAACATTTGTCTTTGTCTCCCCCTTTTAACATGACTTCCACTGGCAGAGCAGACAAAGTTGGTCCTCTGTGCAAAGCTACATTAGGGTTTCCTGTTGTCCGATGCAAGCTGGAACTGCAGTCCAATAGAGCAGCCTGTGTCCTATCTACTCTAGCTAGATCAGGCAATTCATTCTTCCTTCCCCTTGCCCACACTTCCACCCTTTCCCTCAGGCTGATTCACCAGTGAAATACTACTGCTGAAGAACACAGAATCCAGCAAGCTTACCCTTAAAGCCTAATTGAAGCTCTCTTGGGGAGTTGGTTGCTGCAGCAAGCTACTTCTTGCTGCTGTACAGAGATATGCCTGTTCAGAACGGTGGGATATGGGACTACTTCTCTCTCTCCCTCCCTCCCCCCACTGTTGAGTATTTCAGTCAGGCTTAAATTGCTGCTGATTAAATTGCTGATTTTTCTTGGAACTTTCTTACATGGGTGCTGTTTTGAGGTATATACTTGCACTACAAATCCAGAAATATGCTTTGAAGTTCTACTGCTCAACATCCACAGCCAAGGCTTCCTGACCCAGAATAGAGCTGTATCTCTTCTACCTGTAGGACACTCATTTTATAGGAGAGAGAGAAAGCAGGAGTTGGTGGGGTGATGCAATCAAGCACATTTGTTGACTGAATGGTATGTTAGTACCATTTCATTCAGCATCTGAAAGTTAGGTACAGCTGCTAAGTGAAACTGAAAGGATTTTAGAGCATAAAACGGTTAACAAGCTAACCTTGGGACAGTGTAGGCATCACACCAGAGCAATGGCTTGTACTGATTTAGATCTCAAAGCCATGTTTTAAATGCCTGTGTCTGCTGAAGCAGTTGGAAAACAAGCAAACCCTGATTTTAGAGCTAGATGGCCAATTCTATTTTATAGCTTCTCCTGAGGCAAAGCTACGGCTGTAATTATGTGATGGCCCAATTCAAACATCACACCAAAAATATAGTTATGCTTCTTTAACCATGGTGTGAAATATCGGATGACTGTAAAGGAAATGGAAGCTGCTTGAAGAGCTTGCTGTATTCAAGCTGTATTGCTAGCTTCTGCATCTCTATCCTTTGTCACACTAACCTTAATGACATTTCAGCAGCCACCACAGTTACTTTGAAGAATCCTGTCACCTTGGGCCATCCTGGCAGTGCAACAGGAAATTGCAACCTTCATCTTTGCTTTGAAAGATATACGGAGTTGTAAAAGCTTTCTGGGTAGAAACTTGGGTCCCTTCGGGGAGAAAGGCGGGGTAAAAATACTGTAAATAAATAAAATAAAAATAAGGATTGTGTCCTATGAGAGAGAGAGTCTGCCAGTGACTATGCTGTAGCAGTAGAGACCTGAAGGAGAACAGATTAATAAATGTACACAGTATGTAGAATGATGATACAAAGTAGCAAACTCATTTTAGAATTGTTAAAATGAACAGTTTATATCAAAAGGTTAACTGCTTCAAGACAGAATGAATGAGGTTGCTAAATGAAAGTACGTTACATAAAACTGGCAATACAGTAATGTGGTGGTGTATTCTTAGTTTAGTTATGACAGTCCAATCCTAACCATCTCTCCAGGACCAATGCAGCTCCAAGGTAAGGGGACAAATGCTCCCTTACCTTGAGGAGACCTCTGTGACTGTCACCGCAGACCCCTGGCACAGCTGCATCGGTGCTGGAAAGTTACTTAGGATTGGGCTGTAAGTCCTACGCCCTAGTCATAACTAAAGTTAGGATACAACCTAAATGATCCAGAATAAGCACTTCAAGGCACATACTCTGAACTTTAAGGTGGGAATGAGCAAGTTTCAGTTAATAATGTAAACTTTAAATCACCACCTGGCTAGTGATAACATGAGCAGACTGTGAATTTATTGCTCCTGGCAAATCTAGGAGAACATTAATTTTTACATTTAGAGAAATATTAACATTTCTCAATGTGGTTGAGTTTTGCTAAGATGTGCATCATCATGTGCATTTGGATGCTGGAGAGAAGATAACCAGTGGGAGTTGTGACTTATCTACCTGTACTGATAGAATATACCATAAGAGGAGCTGTGCCATGTAAGAAAATATCCAGCAGAAACATGACAAAGCTGGTCCAAATGAAAGTTTAAACATTCATAACCATTTAATTTTCACATATTTGCATCTAATATACACATACCTCCTGAAAGCTAAACCTTAAACCAGGATTCCTAATGTAATCAACTCTGAGCTAGTTTAAAGATGGGGACAACTACAAAACATAAACAGGCTGTATCTAATGTCTTTGTTTCACAGTTGAAAACACATTAGATGCTGCAGCACAACAGTAACAGTAGCAAAATTCCAAAACATCAGTTTGATCAGAAAAGCACCTCAGATCAGCTACATGAAAAAAATATACAGAAGAACACTAGAAAACATTGGATAGTAGCCCTTATCAGGACTGTTGGCTTTATTGCAAGTGCTCTGACAATCACAGTGCAAGGAAAAAACTAGTATAAACAGCAAGGCACCATAGAGTTGCATGTGCCATGACTGACATTCCTGTCTTGATTCCTAGCAATTATTCCAAAGTCTATCCTGCCTCTGTTGAGTTGCTACCCAAAATGTTATTGCCGCATTTTTGATTACAGGAAAACATAAGGAGCAGGCTTTTTAAAGAGAGAGACATTCTAGCCTCTATGTAACCTTAAAAAGGTCTGGCAAACATTATTCTTTATGGTGTCAAACTGCTCCCATCCTGCTGATATGATGGTTCCACAGAGCTGAATGGACAGAACTAGCACCATACCTGAGCTCCCTTGCAAGCACGTTTTCAGAACAGGATTTTTTAAATTTTATTTTTTGGGAGCAAGTTTACATTCATTTGAACAGGCACATTCCATATAAGCGAGGACATTTTCACCCAAAAGGCATAAGAGACTTAATGGAACTCCTATCGCTTTGACACTGCACAGCAGTGTCCCTAAAGTCAGCTTTAGGGAAACCTTGGCCAGGCTATACCCCTTCACAGCACCACCCTCTGCAGCAGCCCTCAACAACTATCTGTGGAAAATGGGGGTCACGTGCTATCCCCATGACTTAATCTTGACGCAGTGGCCTATACTGTAAAAATGTGTAGTTACTGAAACCCACTTGGGGAAGGTATCTTAACACTCTCCTAGCTTGTGTGTTTAAAAATTCAGTGGATGTTCTAAAAACTAATATGGATAACATTTTCTTGCCATACTGACTCTTTTTTGCAAATTCAATTTACCAAACCAGAAAGAAGTATAAATCTTGGAGTGCTTCCAGATGGTTGTGATAGCAGTATGAAATTGGGCCAAAAGTACACCACAGAGGAGTATCAGCAACAGTTTCATGCTACTCCAGCTAGTTTTCTAAACACAAGTTGTTTGGTCACCTGTGTTTGGTCCTGGAATACCAGCGATCAGCAAAGGGATTCGGATAGTTCCCACGTGGACTGTATGTGTCAGGCACTGATTCAGCACACTGTCCACTTAGACCAGTGTTTCCCAAACTTTTTTGAGCTGCGGCTCCCTTGACTATTGGCGACCACTGGCTGCGGCTCCCTCTCGGAAAACATAGGTGATGACATTAGGTTGGTGCCTGCCAATTGGCATGGCGCTGTTTTCCGAGAGGATTCCGTGGCATTCTGTGGCTCCCCTGGCTGGTTTCCATGGCTTCCCTGGGAGGCAGTTTGGGAACCACTGACTTAGACCCAGTTTTAAAGCACCCTTGCATTCTTTTTGCTTTTGAAATAGATTGTGGGTGGAACAACATGACCATGTGGCCATTTAAAAAGACCTGACTTGGCAGCTCTCACTGCCTGAGGAGCTAGTTGTAGCTCCAGTCATACGAAGAGTCGAGTTAGCATGCTGCCCTGGTTGCCTGTTGCAGGAGTGTGGTAACGCTTGGCTCTCAGACTGGCTCCAAATGACTGGAGAGTGCCTGTGGCCATCTTCGAGAAGCAGGATGAGAGTGGCAGAAAGGAAAAGAGAAATGCTATCAAACAAATGAAAGCCAATTTTGGGGTGACGTTTAAAGAGTTGACTCAAAAAGATAATGGACCCTGAAGAAAATGTTTGATGAACAAGAGTGTTCTTAATATTTCTCATCGGAATTTGGAAGAAGGCAAAAGGGGAACTTTTTATGGTCTGAATAAAATGATTATATAGAACCTTGATAAACAGATACATTTACTATCAGGCACCATCTGCGTCACCCCCAAACTCTCTTCCTTTTTCAGCTTCGGCCCATGCCTGGTTATTATCAAAGCCACAACTTCCCTTTGAGGCACTGGTGTCCAGTTTAGTCCATGCTGCCATCCTCTTCTGGGTTCACCACCTAAATCAGTCTTGCAAGGAGACGGGTTTGTAATGGCACATGGATTCTTTTTTTTAAAAGTCTCTTTCTGCTTAAAGTGACGTTTCATTGGTGTGCGGTCTTGAGTTCTCCTCTTCGAGCAAGGCAATTCTTTGTTTGAGCATTCTCACTTGAGTCTCATGCCTTTCAACCATAGCCATCATTTGAGACTCCAGTTTCTTCAGTTTGTTCTGATGCTTCTTCTTTGCTTTCTCATAGGCAGCCACAAGGTTACTGTGGGAAGCAAAAAGAGCAACAGATGGTTTAATGCGAGCACTTCAAAGCTGAATGGTCCAAGCCTCTTAAAAATGGATGCATCTATCAAACGTTTGCATCCACAATCTTACTGGGTGGGCCAGCAGAGGAGAAAAAGAGATTTGACAGGCTTCAGTGCTATTTTGGCATAAACTCAAGCTGTGGTTTGTTCAAGGGTATGGTTGCAGAACTAGCCCAGTTCAGCACACCAGGCCATTTAGTTTACCTGTTTGCTCTTTTCAAGTCATTCACAAACTCTGCAGACTGCTGGTGCCGGATTTCACTGCTCTTCGTCAGTCTCTCTAAGGCACTCACCAACTCCTGCACTCTACCTTTCAGTTTCTTTTCTCTGCATAAGAACAAAAAGCACAAGATGTATGTATGCCTCACCTGTCTGAGATGTGATGCACAAACCAGCAATAGGGAATACATAAGATCAACTGGGAGTTCTTTTGTTACACTGGTGGTAGCAGTACTGCTTCTTCCCATAACTCAAGGGTGATCACGGTCTTCTTGCCCCTGTAGCACGGAAACAATCAGGGCCACAGTGGCTCCATGTTGCTAGAGTAATGTGAGTACCAGGACCAAAGTGAAACATTTACAAGTAGGTCTTGAGCCACAACAAGGGCCTTTTTAGTAGGAAAATACACACCACTAACATAAGTCGCCATAACCTAATCAATTCACACATGAAGGTATTCGTACATCGTTTTGGTGTAAAAAAAAGCTCATGTAAAGAAAAAAGCTCAAAGATTTGCACCTAACAAATGCTCACACGTCTAGCTTGCCATATGTACATGCAATAGGGAGCTACAAAGGAAGCTGCCGTATACGGAGTCAGGTCATTGGTCCATCTCACTCAGCTCTGGGTATTTTTCCCAGCCCTACCTGGAGACACCAGGGATCAAACTGACAGCCTTCTACATACATAGCTCTACCAATGAGCCCTATGCTTTCAGAGAGTTCTCCTAGTTCTGGCTTTTGACCCACATTTAAATGTGTGAAAAGTGGAAGGTGCTGTTTAGGACAAGGTCTTGTACTGTTTCTGTAAGACATGGTAGACACTCATGTTTGAGTGTCACAATGAAGTACTTAACTATAGGCTATGGCTCCAGGTCTGGGAGTGTTTTCTTTGAAATCCGAGATCAGTGACATGAAATAGCTGTAAGATGACTGCAGAAAATCTCTTTCTGAAAGTGCACTGCCGCTTCGAAGGAGCCGAGAAATAAAGCATCTGTCAGCAGCATTTGACACAGACCCTTACTTCAACCTGTCAAACATGAGCCTCTTCTGAGATTTTAATCAAAGCTGCAGTCCGAGACTGGCCTGGGGGTGGCACTGCTCTACAACAGCAGAAGGCGCCAAGCATCCTGCTGGTTCACAGTACATGCAGTCTGCAACAAAAGACAGCTTAAAAGGAAACTGAATGCTATGCTACAAACGGTACTCAATTTTGTCACTAGTCAATGTATTAAACGTGTATTGCTGAAGGCTCAAGGCAGCACAGCTGAATGCTCTTAATGCATGGCTAAGGCTGATCCCATTTAAGAGGGCTGATGGAGGGAGGCCACAATTAGTGAGATAATATTGAATAAATATAAATAGGCTAAAAGGCACTTTTGTGTCATGTGTGCAAATACTCTTAAAAAATATTCCCAGGGCTGTTAACGCATTCAAGCTGGAAGAAAATTCCCTTCCTTAATACCACGGATGGCAAAGTAAATCTAGAAGAATGAAAACAAGAACTGGCTCGTTTACATGTTTCCTTGATTTTGTGTCCTCAATTATCTCCTTTCCTAAAGAAGCAGCTTTTTACAAATCACTGGAGGAATTAATACACTTTGAGACCTTTGTAAACAATGTTATTTGGTTCCATTTATCTCATTCTTACCTCATTCATCCTATGAGATAATGGAACCCAATAATAAAATGTTTATTTAAGATATTTTTAGGCCATGTTCTATTTTAAAATATGCAAAGCAATACACAATAAAAACAACAAAATTAGGCACAGCAAATTGAAAAGTACTAAATGCAATAGTCTCAACAAGCCCTGCAAGAATAAAAAAATCTTTGGCTGACGTAGGTGCCAAGTGGGAGAGAATTCCACCAGGGAGGCACTACAACTGAGAAGGTCCTCTCTCTGGGCACTTAAAAATGCATGCGTATAGATAGTAAACAGCGCTCCGTGTTCCAGCTGCATGCTACGCGCTGCGGCAAGGAGAGTCATGCCGGCCACATGACCACAGAGGCGTCTTCGGACAACGCTGGCTCTTCGGCTTTGAAATGGGGATGAGCACCACACCCTAGAGTCGGACACGACTGGACTTAATTGTCAGGGGTCACCTTTACCTTATAGATAGTAAAACTGCTAACATAGGTTCTAAGCTCCCTTATTTGGAACTAAATTCCATTAAATTCAATGGGACTGGTTTCCAAATAAATGTTATTGGGATTTGGATGCTAGACTGTTGCAACCCCAGATCAGGCTATTTGGTACATCCGCAAAACAGCCTTGTGAAGTAACCTCAAGTTTCACCTTCTTTCCCTGTCATATTCCTGGTTTTTTCCAGCAGGAGTTTGACTCAAACAGAAGGCTAACAAATTTTGTCAAATGTCTTTCCAGTGATGTGAGCAGCTAATTACTGAAACTTGAAACAAGGGCCATGACTGTTTTTAAAAATGTAAACACTGCTCTGATTGGAAAGTCTGTAGTATTCTGAAACGATCACGAGTCTATCTGCAGCGTCTCTTGGGAGCGTTTTACTTGACATTTTCACAAACAGACAGGTGTGACGCTTCCTGAAATCCTCAATAGGTGAACCTGTGGCTAGAGAGAGGTTGAGGAAAGATGGTATTAATGAAAAGTCAGGGCTCCCTGAGTTCTGCAGAAGGCTACATCATTATCAGAAGTGTTCTGTAGCCTCTGTTGCAATCTGTTTTAGGACTTGGTGCTGAACTGCAGCAGAATCTCCAGGGCCCCACTGTTTAATGCACGTAGTAATTAGGTCATGGAAGGAGCTAAGTGTGGAATCAATGCTGGCAAGAAGCTACGAACACAAGGCTTCAGGAGAAGCAATGGATTTGCTATCACACACAATTTAGGTTGGCATCTGTGTGCAAACGGTTGCAGTGCAGTAGAATAAAAGATTTTCCCATTACTTTTTAATTGGTTTTGCATGTTTGGCGGACTGTTTACAGAACAGGATAGCTTTTCATTTTGGCTTTTACCTGCTCTTATGATTCAAGCATTTTTGGCATTCAAGAGAGATCTGAGTTCAAAGGTTGAGAATTCCAAACGAATTCTCATTTTCATGAACATCAGTCATCTGCTGGGATGACACCCAAACACCCAGGAAATGTACATATGGACGTGTGTGTGTGTGTGTGTGTGTGTGTGTGTGTGTGTGTGTGCGCGCGCGTGCGCGTGTGCTTTAACAGAGCCACGTGTAAAGAATTTTGTTTTGAAATCTAAAATACAGAACGGCTGCATCTTGGGGCCAAATGATACATAATGCAGGAGATCTGTGGATAAAATCTGTGGTCTTTTAAAGTATTAATAACAAAAAGGAGGATTGGACTGGATTGGAACCATGGTGCTGAGGAAGGCTTCTTTTAACCATTTTCCCCTTCTGGATTAAAATCTCCCCCACCCCCTGCCCAAAAGTTCTATTTTCCTTGAAGTACAAAACCTTTTGACACCAGTAAGGTTTTGTGCCAGGCCAAATATAGCAGCTTGGGGGTGGGGGAGACGCTTGAAACAGGAAAGTGGTGCAAGAGGGGGAATTAACTGCCTCTTCATATTCATAGTTCTCAGAACCATACTACGGAGAATAGAAAAAACTGTTTAGCAGCCTAATAAAATGTACTGGAGTAAAGAAGCCAAACTCATGTCCACTTGTGAGACTACTCTATTGTGTAATAATAGAAATAATAGGCTACTCCACAAGTTAGTCTGCGGATGAACGAGAGGTTTGTACACAAAGAGCTATATAATAATAATAATAATAATGATCTGAAGGTATCACACACTAGCAGCAGGCATGGTAAAGCACTAGCATTAAATGTGTTTTATGAAATTAGTATGCTGTCACTCCTCTCTAGCCTTAAAGCTGTATCAGACAGCACGTCTCGCTTCATCGCGTCCTGGAGTTGATTCTGATTGGCCTGAGGCATTGCTCCATGTCCCGCCCTCACAACACCGAACGTGGCCTCTCATTGGCCGAAGGTCGTTCTGGTGTGTTCCAAGTTGAATAAATCGAGCTTCTGCCAATGAGAGGCCGCTTTTGGCGTTGTGGGGGTGGGACATGGAGCAATGCCTCGGGCCAATCAGAATCGACTCCGGGACGTGACGAAGCAAGACGGCTGGGGTGTGAGGCCGGCTTTATTCAGACATTACTGTGGAGACTCCCCATGGTTACACAATGCCTACGGGCTTTACCCCTACACTGTTTGTAGCCCTGCCCCCCACTCTCACCCATAGAGAGAATATCCTTGTCATTTGGAACAGCATTCCAAACCATGTAGCTATTCTCTCCAAGGAAAGAAAATTTGCCTCTTAAGACAAACACTCTTCTTGGAGACAGTGGGATGGTGGTGGAGCATGGCTTGCCAGTACCCTCACAGATGCAGTCTAACCGTGGAAAGTGTCTGTCTGTCTGTCTGTCTGTCTCACACACACACACACACACACACACACACACACACACACACACACACACACACACACACACACACACACACACACAGAGGATTTTGCATTCCTCCCTTGTTCTCATCCATGTTTTATAGAATTCCAGAAATCCGAGATGAAAAAAACTATTAGGTCATCTTATCTTCTGGCTCTGCTGGTGCATGATTGTTCCCTACAGGACACTTCTCTCATTTCCTCTTCCCTGTGGAGTAACTGCTATAAGTGCTCCTGACCTGTTGATGAATTTATCAAGGATAAAGGCCTGGAGGCAAAATGGGGAAATCAAAACAGTCAGGAAAGCGAGTGGTCATCTTCCACGGGTGGTGAAGAAAACACACTAACAAAACCCTGTCAAGCGACTGTGCTCTATTAGTGTTATTAAAGCTGCTTCAAACAGTATCTTCTCCCTGTGCAGACAGTCTTCACGTTGGAATGGACACTTTGATGAAATTCACAGCACATGGTTTTCCACCACAGGAACACTCATACCACAATATTAGTGTTTACTATGTGCAGTTTACCTTAATTAAGGCAAAACGTATTGTCAGTCAGTGCTTACACTTTAGAGAAATCACCTCATCCCTCCACTTTTTCCTTCCTTACCCCAAATTCTTATAAAGTCATATTAGTGGAAATGATCTCATTCCAAAGAACATCTGGCTCAAACAACTTTTTAGAGCATGCAGTCAACCAGAGTACTAAACTACATTATCAAAGATCTTCAGTCTACAATACTGGGAATTCATTAGCGTTGAGGTAATACAGGCCAGCGGGTGGTGCAGCTGGTTAAACCGCTGAACCATAAGCTGTCGATCGAAAGGTCGGCAGTTCGATTCCCGCGACGGGGTGAGCGCTCGTTGCTTGGCCAGCTCCTGCCAACCTAGCAGTTCCAAAGCATGTCAATGCGAGTAGATAAATAGGTACTGCTTGCGGGAAGGTAAACAGCGCTCCGTGTTCCAGCCGCATGCTACGCGCTGCGGCAAGGAGAGTCATGCCAGCCACATGACCACGGAGGTGTCTTCGGACAACGCTGGCTCTTCGGCTTTGAAATGGAGATGAGCACCACACCCTAGAGTCGGACACGACTGGACTTAATTGTCAGGGGATACCTTTACCTTTTTTAACTTCATAAAGCAAAGCAAGTCAGCAAATGAAATAGGATCTCTCTTCTTAATCAACATTTTTCGTGTTACTGGAAGAGAACCAAACAGGAAACACCAGCTAGCTAACAGGCACCGAATACTCAGGACAAATAGTGATTTCTAGTTAGTTCTGACTTTGATCAAAGTATATATCTTACAGTGCAAAAGCCAATTCTAAATTTTACCTATGGGGCCTTAAGAACATAGGTACTCAGAGCCGATATTAAGAATACCAGGAGGACAGCAACTATGTGCCAAACTAGATATGACTGCACTAGCGCGCTCTCTCTCTCTATGTGGGACTGCCCCTCACAAGTATAAAACAGAGTGGTGGTAGAGCCTGTTTTTAAGAGCAAAGGGGCATGTGGACAGAAGGGTGCCACAACTTATCTCCCTGAAGTCTGTCCCACACTGACACCAGGTACTGATACCAGGAGTGAGTCCAGCTGGGAGAAAAGGAAGAAAGAGTCAGCGATCCTCACCTACACATCCTTATCTCTGTAAGCAGCTATAGTTAAACTGCATACACATATATATTATTAAGTCCAAGGTCAAAGCCCCATGATTTGAATTTGACACAGGCATAATGAAAATGTTAGGTGGATGAAAGAGGTTCTCACAAATCTGTTCCACTCATTATGGAAGTTTACTAACCAGTATAACAGCTCCCCCCCCCCACAAGTGGCTGTTTGTTCATCCTGAAAATATATCTTTTTTTCATCGCATTTCAAATGCAAGTACTGGGTCAGACTATAGTTCCACCCAGTGCAGCACTTCTGTCTCCGAAAGTGGTGGGTCGGAAGCCCCTGGCTCACAAGCTACAAGGGAAAGAACTAAACCCTGCTTGTCCAAGCATTTGATAATCATCCAGATAAGATGGTATCAATTTTAGCTATCATAGGTAGTTACTTTTGATAAAACGGATTCCTCCTGAAGTGAATGTAATTCTTTCTAAAGTGAATGTAATTCTTTCACAGAGTTCGGAAATCAGTTCTTGTGAAGAGTTAATCGCACTGAAATGAACACATATGAGACGAGATTGGAATGCTATTCCCAGATTTGCCATGTGTCTCCTTCGTGGCCTTTCATTAACTCAGTCAGCTAACTCCGTGCCTCAGGGTTTTCATGAGCGATATGGGAATTAGCAACAATAATTAAGCCCCCAGTTTATAGTTGTTGGAGGAAACCCAAGGGACTGCATTGGTGAGCATTACAAAAAACAAAAGAGAAAGGGAATACTAGAAAATTCAAACATTGCAAATTGTGGGATCACTTAGCATTTGACTGATTAAAAGCTCAGAATGAAATCAGATTTATTAGCACCTCTCTCTTCATGAATATCTTGCTTACCGTCGGAGTGCATTTGCCAGTTCTGTAGTGAGTTCACCGTCACTGTAAGGTTTCAGCTCTGCTAGCGTTAACGATGCTGTGGTGCCATCTGTGCAATCCTGCAAAATAAAAGAAGGACTCCTCAAAAATTCATTTTTTTTAAATTTGCAATACCTTTTTGCTGGCCATTCCCCATTCACTCTCATGCACATACACCTGTTCACGCTAGTCACATAACCCGTTCTCTCTTTCTTGCTCCCCATTCATGCACGTGCGCCACCTCCTCTGTTTGACAGACAGACCAACCAACACTCACCCCTCACCCTTCTCATCCTCCTGTGCCAGTTTCCACGATATAACCCAGCTCTACTGTTGCTGCCGCCACTGGGGGCTATTTCTTCCCTTCATAGGATGGCTGTTTCAGTGTTTCCAACAAGAGAGGAAGGAACTTTTGAAGATACTTCCTCTCAGGCAACAGTGGCAGAGGGAACTGCCCCCCCCCCCCAGACACTGTGACTATGCACATACTTGGGGGATGTTGTTTTTGTGTACACACACATCCACCCCTTTGTTTTAAAAAGCAATGACCACTTATACGTTCGGAGTAGCCTTTTAAATTACATCACATTAAGGGGTTCATTTTTCAGCTGCTTGGGTGGGGGTTTCACTATGTGTGGTACTTCCTGTCTCCCACAAAAGCCAGTGTACAACAAGAGATGCCATGCCGATGTTTAGCATCCTACTTCTAATCACAACACCAGCAAGCAGCAGCCCATGACTGTAGAATCTGGCCAATCCTTTCTTCTGCCACCACCTCTTTCCTCAATCGCAGTCCAGGCAATACAGCGGAGTCTCCCTCTTTGATTAATCTGCAACTCTGATGGCTGCTGTAGTCATAAGCAGACCTTTGTGTATTAGTCAACTTTTTAAACAAACCATTGCATGGAAAGTGACCTTTCACTGAAGTGCCTATAATGCAAGGGAGGCCTGAACTGCCTTATGCAACAGGGCTTTGACACTGAAACAAAGCAACTTTCACAGCCTGGCTCACTGGAGGAGACCTCTCTCTGCAGCACCAGGAGAAAAAGGGTACCAGGTGGCCCACACGGTGATTCAGGGGCACTCCTTCCTCAAGCCTTGCTTTATTTCCTTTAATTGGAGAAGGGAAACTGTGATTAAAGTGTTTTCTTTCTGCAATGTAACAAAAAAGTTCAGCTTTTTATGGGCAGATGACCTCTCCAGCAGTAATGTAAGGATTAACAGACAGTAGTAGACGGCATGTTGGCACCGACATGCCTGTCAAACTACACATAAGAGTGAAAGCAGAAACTTGCTGAGACAGATAGCTGAGTCAGGCTATCTAGTCCAGCCTCCTCTTTCCAATGGTGGGCAGCCCATACACTGGATATGAAAGTGTTGGTATTCCCCCACCCATCCTCAACATTTAGCATTCAGAAGTCTAAGGTAAAGGTAAAGGTAAAGGTGACCCCTGACAATTAAGTCCAGTCGTGTCCGACTCTAGGGTCCAACTCCCAAACATGGAAGTTCCAATTAGCTACCATCTGAAGACCAGAATGACGCCTCACCTTACTTGACTTGTCTTTGCTGCTGCTACTAGCCGAGCTGAGGGACCGCATTCTCTGTTCTTTTTGCTCTTCCACTTCTGATTTCAGGTGCTCAATGTGGACCAGGTAGGCCTGTTCTTGAGCTTCTCGACTGCTCAGCTTCAGCTCTAGAGCTTTCTTCTCTTTTTCAAGCAGGTACAACTGTGCCTTCAGCTCTGCCATTTCCTCCTGGTTGGGGGAGGGGGTATAGAAGGTCATGCTAGTCTGCACAGAACTCTACACAATTGGAATACAATATTTGCATGGCAGCTCAACTTGGAAGCCAAGTATCAAGTACATTGCATTTTATTAGCTTTGTGTTCTTAAATCTTCTTGCTCTGCAAGCATGTACTGTGTTGTCTGGGCCAGGGTTTTTTTTTTTGGGGGGGGCAGGCAGGATGTTTTTAATATTAAACACTTTTTAGATAACAGTTATATCACTACATTTATAACACTACAGTTATATTCTAAAACCAGAAGCCCAAAATGATGTCAGCTTATAAGCCACTTAATAAAATACCTTCATTGCCATCAGTTCCTGCATGAGTACCGCATTTTCCAGATCGAGCCTTTGGCTGTCTCCGCGAGGCTTGACATCGTAACTGAGGGGATCGATATGGATGCTCTCCAGCTCCAACATAGTTAGCTTAACAGCTGCCCTGTCATTCTTCAGCTGCTGAATGTAGTCCTTCAGCCTTTGTTCATCCTCTTTTGTGAACTCTGTATCACAACTGCTTGCTGTTGAGCTAGTAGTACTTGGAAAAGGGGAAAAAATATTGAGGGAATGATATGACTAAATAGTCCTCTCTCTTAAATGCAAAAAGTCAGTTTCTTAAAGTTTATCATCAATAGAAATGTTTTTAAGGCCTGATCCATAAGCTGATCAACCATCAGGGCCTGGTCTACACCTGTAGAAAGCTGAGGTGGTAGAATGGATTCTACCACTTCAGATAGGAGAATGTCTTCTTTGATGCTCCCTCTTGTAAAATAAGTCCCTGCAAGTAGAAAATGAGCACAGCTAGGAGCTGGCCTGGGCTAAGACCTCTTGGATGTGCCAATTTTCTACTTGCAGGTTGTTGTTGTTTTTTTAAACACAGAGAAAAACTAAAAAATGGCACCTCTCTCTCCTACAGCCTTTGCTCCCCTGCAGCAAATTATATAACTTCCTAGGAAGGGAATTATATAATTTGCATTTTCCTAGGAAGGGAGTTATATAATTGTGGGGCTACTGCCAAAAACGCCCTGCCCTGGTATCCAGACCTCATTGGCCAGGCCAGCCAATATGGAAAGAAATGGTCCTTAGGGGAGCTTGGGCCGAGGTGGTAAAGGACCAGGTATTGATGCATACGAGTCAACATAAAAGATGTAATGGTAAAACTGTTACCTATGCATGTTGTACTGAGTGCCTTTCCATGACTACACAACTTCGATTAGGGGTCAGGGCTTGCAGGTGAGAGGCCCGATGGCGACTGTGGCCTTCAGCCCTGGCTCCTATCCTCTTATTTAGAAATCAACCTTTGTTCTCAGGATGTCTGCCACAAACTTGGCAGCTTTTAGCCAAGAGTTTTTATGAGCTAATGGAAAATCCATTGCCCATTTTAATGCAACACTCCTTTTGAAAAGTGCACAGTTTCAAATTAGGAAAGCAAAGAAACCAGACAATTTGATCCTAATTTGTCCACGAGGAGTTCTTTTTCTTTTTCACAAAAAAGGTATTTTATAGAAATGATATAGTAGTTTTTAGATAAGTCTAGGAGCAGACTTCATTTCTGTCTATCTGCATTCCAGTGTTCCAAAGAGGAAAGATCTGCAGAGGTTAATTGCACCGCTGCTACCTATTCCTTAACATTCCACTCTTGAACATAATTACAACAACACAAAAAAGGGAAAGAAACAAGTCTGCATTTTCTACAACCTTGCACAGAGACAAAGTTGCCTGCTGTCTCCTGAGGACCTGTAATCAGCTGCTGGGTGAGGGTTAAGTCATCCATTAGCTGTGCCTGTCTGGAATGCTGGATGATCTCAGTTATCAGCAGGGGAATAAATCACTTTCTGCACTGGGTTGCAATATTTTTCAATCTTTTTTTTTTTGACAAAAGGAATGAAAAAACCCACCCTATGCAGAGTTTGCATGCTTTTTAGGCAAAGGAGGAAGGCAGGCGACAAGAGGAGTCCATGTTTCCCTTTCCTCTCCAACTGTTAAGCTCAAAACCAGCTTGCTTTTTGACAAAAGGCACCAGATAACTGCCTGTCAATCCTAGGGAGACTTCCAAGCATGCTGCAGCCCAAGAGTAACATACAGAACTGGCTTGGACGCAAAGGTTTCCCTCTGCTACTCCTTTCCAACAAGCATAGTTTAACATAGTTCTAAATGGGGCTGGGAGGAGTCCTGATCTGATCTGAAGATCCGGCTCTGCCTCTTGGAGAAGGAGGGGCATACCCAAGAGTCACGAATGATCCCCTCCCTCCCTCCCTCCCTCCCTCCCTCCCTCCAGAGAACAAGTCATTTTTCTGGTTTTTTCCTCCCTTTAATTCGCTCCTCAGTAAAATCAGAGCACACACAACCACTCTTTCCTTTGAAAAAACTGTACAGGTTTGAATAAGGCCACTATTCCTTTCCCTTCAAAACTCTCTATAAACATAAATTAATTGTGCCCTGTGAGATGTGAAAGAAAATCGCCATGCAAACAGACCAGATTAATGTTCAAACTTTCAAAAAAAAAGATCTACATCTTCACTAGCCCTTTTAGGCACACAGTTGCTCCTTTAGACTTCACACATCACCTAAGACTTAGGAAACAACTTGTCAATGCTAAAATTTGACTTTTTTTTGAAAAGGAAATAAGTATCTACTTCCACTGTCATAAACAGAGGAATGGAGCAGAGGACAAAGTGTGGAGGGGAGGGGAGTGGTGCCTGGAGAGCCTAACTCACATAAGCACTTCCTTCTCTCACTCACCCCTTCCCAAATGGCCAATCAGGTATTGTTCCAGGAGGCCCTGTGTCATTGCAGAGCTGCCTGGGATGAAGTCCATTCACTGGCTGTCACACTAGTTGTGGCAGCCAAGAATGTGAAAATATAGAGCTGCATTGCAACTCGGTATTTTCTTAGCTCTAAATGTGATTCGTTTATAGAAGCGAACAATTAGAATTGCATGGCCACTCAATATTTTTTTGTTCTAGGCTGCTGTATCTTGTGGGCCCAGAGCTAGAAGAGCCCTTCCATGGCATGGACCCTTGGACCCAGCCCAAGACAAAATGCCTTCCCTGCAACGCTGCCCCCCACTGCCCCCACAAAAGCCTTGTGCATGCACCATGTGTGCCCTGCCACCAATCTTGCTGCTACCACTGCCGCTTCTTATTCCTCATTCATCCAGCTGTTTAGGAAAGCAGCCAGGTGGGCAAAGAGAGGAGAGGGGGCAAGCCATGGCAGAGTGCAGCGATCTGGAGTCTGTCTCCTATCCCTGTCCCTTGAGCAATGGTGTCATCTCCTTCCTCCGCACCATCCTGTTTGAAACAAGCAAGATGAGCGGAGCAGGCTGCAAGGACAGAAGAGGCAGACACCCAGTATGCTATAAATGACTGGACACAATTGCAAAGTTGTGCAGGTAACACATACAGAACATACTTGCTTTTGTAAACAAGGTCTGAACTCAGTTGTCCTAGACTGTGCTTAGGTGTTCATGACAAGCATTGTCTCAGCCCACCTTTCCATCTTGCTCAACCCTATTTTTGGGTGTTCCATCTCTGGATAAACAGGATCAAGTTTAAGAGTTTAACCATGACAAGTACCACAGTGTCAGCAGTCAGGTTCAGTTCCTAGTTGCTGATGCATCAGTGCATCCTTCCCAGTCCCTCTGCAACACTGAGAGCCAGCTGTGTACACACAAAGACCAGCACAATATATCTTCCTCTCCCTTGTAACCGAGCCTTGTGCAAACATGCACTAGCTTCAATGGAAAGCTCCTCAAGGCACTGTAATGCAAGTCAAATTCACTGAACACTAGAGGCATATGAATAAGCCAACACCAAACTCTCGTTTCCCACAACTAAATGAGGGGTATTTTACACAGCTGTGCTTCTCATAAGGAAGAAAAATGTCCTTGGACATAAAACAGCATGATGGTAGCTCTGGGATCCATTCTGTTTTTTTTCCTGGTGTGCTCTTCCAAATACTTGCGCAAGTACTCCAACTCTAAAAATTGTACTGATTGATATTCTGCATTATGAAGGGTTTAATGGATAATCATGTAAGTGTTTTCCATCTATGTTTCATATATAAATATAGCAGGCTCTGTTACATCATACACCTTGTTCGGGTGATACAATTTCTGCATTCTTTATGTACAAGGTCCATCAGCCAATAAAAGCTTTTATTTTCATCTAGCCCATTAGCAGAGGAAAGATTCAGGTTTCTGCCTTGCTTTTAACCCTATTGATTGCTTAACTGAGTGATTCAAATAAATATTAAGGTATCTCAATTCAGTGATATTTTGAAGATATTAGATGAAGATAACCTTCTTTAGACAGATTCTACTAAGTCCCGGCTGAAGAGTCACATTTTTTTAAAACTATGTGATTAATTAAAAATCAATCCATTAATTAATCAATCAATCAACCAACCACACCTTATTCAGCCCAGTACTATATTTCACAAGTTAGTATCATAGCATTGTTTAACAAAAATAATATGAATCTGTCTAAATCTACAGATCAACCCTACAATTAGGTTGTATCCTAAGGAACACATGTGAAAATCACATGGCATTTTATGCCACTCTGCATATTGTTGCACAAGCACATACAAAAGAAAATACACAATAATGAGGTGGTCAACTTTACGTGAGACATCTTGTGCAACATGTTGCACAACTGCAAAGTCAAATCAGGATTACATTTGGATTTCTGTGCATAAGAACCCCACACTATCACTTCTGCGTGTGCAAGCTCCCATAAGAGGAAGGACAAATTAGGATACAACCCAAATCAGGATGCAAACATTTATATACACGGACATGTAAAACACATCTCAGTGGGTCCATATTTGACAAAGCCTATCAGCAGTCTTTTCCGCTACACTGGATACAAATGCAGCAAAACGTAATGGACAAAAATAGCAATACAGGTGGGCCCTCATATCCACTGATTCGCTATCCATGGTTTCAGTTATCCACGGATCGTGGGGACCCCCCAGGCTTTTACTTTTTTCCCAGTAAGCTTCGTTTCTTCCTTAAAGAAACAGGAGAAGCAGCTTATTACAGGCAAGTAGAACGAGACTAAGTACTAGAGAGGCTCTGCAAGGTTAACAGAAACCTTGCAGAGCCTCTCTAGGACTTAAGTCTCGTTCTACTTGCCTGCAATGGAGGCTGCTTCTCTGTTTGTTTTAAAGAAGAAACAAAGCTTGCTGAAAGAAAAATAAGAGCTGGGGGGAGGGGCAAGCATGCCTGCCTGCAGGGGAGGCAGGGTGGGGGGGCCCTCAGGAAACCATGGAGGGGGTTTCACTCTTATCCACGGTTTCAAGTATCCACGGAGGGGCCTGGAACATATCCCCAGCGGATATGGGGGCCCACCTGTATTTTGGTCATATAATCCCCTCCCATGTGAAGCCTGTGAGCTCAGACACAGAAGCATGATTTGGAAAATGGATACATCAATAAGTGCTCACTGTAGTCAAGGCTAATCCTTTGTTTTAACTCTTTATCCACAGCTTACCTAACAGACAAGCCTGGGAAATGTAGCTAATTAGTAAGTTCAGATGTGACACCATCCTAGTCTCAGTGCCTGGGAAAGTGAGGGCACTAACTGACTTGCACTAAACACAATCCATGGAGGCACAGAAATCCTCTGGGCATGCATGTGTTAGAACAGGGTTGTTGCAGCTCTTATTAGACACCATAGACTTGCTAGGCTGCATGCCAAGGGGCTGGGTAGACTAGTACAGAGCGGTTACACTGAATGTAGGAAGCAGTTCTGTTTCAGAAGGCCCTAAGAGGCCTTCCTTGCTGATACACCTGCCCCCTTCCAGCCTATTCCCAGTCATCCAGATGCCACTTAGTGCAAATACATCCCTGACATTGCCCCACTTAAAAAGGTCGTCATAAAAAGCTGCAGAAACGTCAAAGGCAAGTAGCTTTCAGACTTGGTCCACTCATGGGGTGAGCAACTGGATGCCTTGCTAGGAAGCGCAGAGAACAACTCACAGGCATGCCATGGCCAGCTGTGCGGAAAAGTGCCAGGCATGGCCATGATGCAATGGGGAGAAGGCTCCATGTGCACAGCTCCTGGAGGCTGGATATTATAGTATCAATACTACTACTCACTCAGCCACCAGGGTCCATTGGCAGGCACTGAATCCCCCCCCCCTCCTATTGGACATACGAAATTTCTTTATACTAAATCACTTCATTGGTCCATCTTTATCTCATATTGTTTATGTTGAACTGGCAGCTGGTCTCCAGGGTTGCAGACAAGGATCTTTCCCAATTCTACCTGAAAATGCCAGGGAAACTTCTGAGCTACAGCCTCTCCCCGTCCCCATGTATTCTGAATGTAAAACTGAGGTTCCTTTCAGAGTACTACATCATCCAACAGCATCTTGTCATTTCATTACAGCAACCTTTCTCTCTTTTCTCCCATCACCTCAGCTGCTTTTAAAAATGCAGCCCATTCTGCTTTCTAGGTGCATGCTCCATGGCTAGGTTTTCTCATTCAAACAATTATGACTTCTTAATACGCTACAGCTCCCCTTCTATTTTCATGAAGGAATGGGCAGCACGGCTGGGATGCTTCCAGCCCAATGAACTGACATGTAGCTATTATTTTTATTCACTCCAGTAGTAACAGCTCGTGCTGCTTTTTTCATTCTGTTGCGCTTGCTCCCTTTCTCTGTCTTTAACCCCCTTGTCACCACTGGCTGCCTGTGCATTTGTTGTTCCCAGTAATGTGTTCTGCAATTTGACATTCAGCAACTCGTTCCTGATGCTGACGTTAAGTCTGGGTCAACACTTCCATTACCAACCTCCATTCTGAGGGGTTTCAAACTGCAGAAGAAATTATTCACTTTGACATGAAAAGTCCTTGCCAAGGAGAAAGGCTCTTATTTTCCTTCCTTCACAAAGTTTATAGAAATTGTTGGTAGTTGTGTTATAGTTGTCTATAAGAAAGAAAGAAAAACAAAACCCCAAAGCCACATTCTAGTTAATACCAAAATGACACAAAATCTTGAGCAGCAAGCTTTCAGATTCTTAAGAACCCTTTGTCTGGCTAGATATTAAGAAAAGCAAAAAAGGTCAGCCTCGCTCGATGCTAAGCATGATCTCAGCTGCACCCATGGTCAATAGAATCAGTAAAGGTTTTACCCTTCAGTGTCAGCCCAAGACTTTGTGCGGCCTGGGACTAAGGATGAAATGGCACCCTTCCCCACACATTACATGGACAGCTCTCTCTCTCTCACACACAGATTTATAACCCTGGAGGGGATTAGGATTTTTCCCACATCAGATGGTCAACAGCTCAAAACAAACACCACTCTGAATCCAGGGTAATTGTGGTCGGGGGGTGGGGGGAGGAGACAACAGTTCAAAAACACATGTAATTCATAACCCCTAAAAAGCAGTTGAGAGAGAAATAGAAAAGGGGAGGGGGATAAAAAGGAAAAATAAAAAAGACGAAGAATTTATATAGACCGATTCCAAGTTTACAGTATTGAAAGCCATGTATATTCAGGAAAATATTTTATGTTTAAAAAATGTCCGGACGTAAAAACACTTTAAAAACAATAAAATATACTAAAACACACCCTAAAAACGCAACGTTTTGTCCGCACACTGCGGACCTTCTCAGGTGTACAAGGCAACAAAAGTTACAAGGATGTTACTGCCCAGCATACTGGGGGAGCTTTTGTAGCGGAGAAGAGCGTCAATGCAGGAAAGCGCGCATGGTGGAAGCAGGCAAGAAGAGAGTTGAAGATGAGGATGGCGGCTCTGGATTTCTGCACTCCTTTCTCTTCCCTACTTGGTTGTGGAGGCGGCAGCAGCCTGTTTTTGGTTTTGTTTTTTTAAAGGTAGGTTTAAAGCAGGGGTGGCAGATCTGCCCCAATTCAGGCAGCAGATCTGCTCAGGCTGCTCCTGGTGGCATTGTTCAACGGTGTACATTTTAAGTATTATTTCTTTAGTCCATGGGTGTCATGGACTACAGGCAGGAATGTGATGTAGGGAGGTAAGCAGGTGTGGGTTTGATCTGTGCCAAGATGGAAGACCACCTGAGAATTCGGCGTATGCTGCCTCAAGTTCCATGGAAAAAAGGTGGGATACATATTT
Organism: Plestiodon gilberti rubricaudatus; assembly: GCA_026170595.1. Taxonomy (NCBI): domain Eukaryota; kingdom Metazoa; phylum Chordata; class Lepidosauria; order Squamata; family Scincidae; genus Plestiodon; species Plestiodon gilberti. The sequence continues at coordinate 50,311,901 of JANXHW010000002.1, forward strand.
TAAAAATTACTGCTAACTTTCGTTCATATATATATAGGCTGGTTTTTCCAATAATTTTGAAGCTTGCAGGCCACAATGTGGGAAAAGTATATTCAAAAGGTGTAGTATATACGCAGCGGGTTAAACCGCTGAACCATAAGCTGTCGATCGAAAGGTCGGCAGTTCGATTCCCGCGACGGGGTGAGTGCTCGTTGCTTGGCCAGCTCCTGCCAACCTAGCAGTTCCAAAGCATGTCAATGCGAGTAGATAAATAGGTACTGCTTGCGGGAAGGTAAACAGTGCTCTGTGTTCCAGCCGCATGCTACGCGCTGTGGCAAGGGGAGTCATGCCGGCCACATGACCACAGAGGCGTCTTTGGACAATGCTGGCTCTTCAGCTTTGAAATGGAGATGAGCACCACATCCTAGAGTCGGACACGACTGGACTTAATTGTCAGGGGATACCTTTACCTTTATATATATGAAAAGCATATTCAAAAGATGTATAACTTCTAATCCTGAACAAATGCAATGAGAGCTCTGCCATTCAGATCAGTGCTTGAATTACCATGGGAGAGGGGGCCTTGGCCTCCTTACCCTTTGGGCCCCCTAGATACCATTTGTAGAAGGCTAAAGGGGAACTATGATTTGGCTATAATTGGGGGGAGTAAGAGGTGAGCCTTGTGGATTTCGTTAACATTTCTCCCATATTTAGAATACTGGTCTAAATTCATAATATTTAATACATGGATATATTAGCGTATTTGGATGAAAAAAAATTTCAGTCAAGTCCAATATCTGAAATTTCCAATTCTCTTGTTTCATTATACTGGTTAATATTTTCTACAGTTACAATTATAGATTTGACTGGGCTTTGCTTTTAAAACACTATCGATTCTGGTAGAAAAATACAATTTTCCCGTATTGCCTTCAAACGACTATATTCATGGAATAAACACAAGAATTTACTTACGGTCACTTCAACACTTTGAGAAGAAAGAAACCCTTCAACATTTCAAGTGCCTTCATATAATACAAGTGAACTCGTAATAAATGCTTTAAGTCTCAATGAGAAGAGGGAGATGAGAAACAAAGAAAGGGCAGCAAAACCACTGAAGTAAAACAAATGGTATAGGTCTGCCCTTTATGAGATAGAGCAGAATCACCCACTCGCAACAAATCTACACAAAACTCTTTTTGTATGAAGCCTGTTCAAAGTCCGAGCAGAATTCAGTCCTGAGCATTGAAGTGATTTATAACACACCAATACAACCCAGCAGGCTGATTAGAGGATAGATAAATACATGTAAAACAACGTAACTGCTTTGTGCGGATTGTGATGCCTGGGGATTAACACACCCAGTAAATTGTAGTTACCTGGTGTGGCTGTTGGATGACAGGCTCTCCCAGGGCTGCACACTACAGCCAGTGACCGCATAAGCTCCTCCACAGCTACCATCCAGTTTCATCAGCAGGGCTTTGGCTGCATTTTCAGCTGTCTTCCTGCAATCGTGAGCTCTCTTAAGCATCTGGGTGATGTTTTCATCACCTGGTTGGTTCCCTGTTTGCAAGAAAATAATCAGAGTCACATACTACTACAGAGAATAATAAGCATTACGGTAATATGAGTAGTTGGGACTTTTAGTGGACATCTGTGCTCCCAACAAGACTTGAGCACATAAACGTAAGAAGGTGCCTTGCACCAAGTCAGAGCACTGGTTCATCTAACCTGGCATTGTTCTATACAGGCTGATGTCCTTTCAGGGTTTCAATCGAGGTCTTTTCCAGACCTTATCTGGAAATGTCAGGAATTGAACCTGAGAACTTCTGCATGTAAAGCATGTGCTCTACCACTGAGGTATGGCTAGGGTGCCCATATCCAATAAGGGACAGGGTGCCTATGCCTTTAACCATTGTAAGAAGAGGGAATTTGGGCAGGTGTAGCTTATTGCACCCTTCCATGATGAGCTGCACCTGCCCAAATTCCAATGGTTAAAGATATAGGCACCCTTATTGGATATGGGCACCCTAGGTATGGTCCTTTCCTACTTAGTGGTGTGCTAAAATAAGCTGTATTATAGAGATTATGACCCAGAGAGTTCTCTGTGTAGACCACAGCTTCTGAGCTGTCCTCCACACCTGTTTCCAGAAAGCCGCCCACCTTTCACTGTCCAACTACCCATTCCCAAAGCTCAGGCAATTTTGGGAGTAGCTGCTAATGCAGCACAGGGAGATGAGTTTCAAAGAAAAAAGCAAGACATTATGGCACACAGATGGAACTGCATGTGCATGCCTAAGGATCACCATGGCCATAAGATTAGATATCCAACAGTGCAATCTTATCCAACATACACCACTGGTGTAACCAGCGCCCCCCCTGTACTGTATTGGCTTATTGTGTGCTGCCTTGTGATGCTGGTACATTTTTAAATAAAAATCACCACAAATTCTGTAACGTGACCTCTTGTATGACAGGCTTTATAGTAGAAATTCTGGCACAGTCTATTCCAGGGTGTGAGAAAAAGATATAATAAAAAGAGCGTATTGGGCAACACCTATGTAAAAGTGAATGAGATCCTCTCTTGTGTAACTTAGATACAAGGAAAACAAATAACCGCTATCCATTTCCTTGTGAAGTACAAGTGTGTACTATTAAAGCAAAAGGCGTAACTTATCTTCCTTCTGCATACTCATTCCATTAGAAGCTCAATATCAGGATGAAAAAAGCAAAAGTTGTACTCTCAGTTGTATTTGCAAAGACTTTTCTGGCATGACATCTCTCTGATTTTAGGCGATTGGTGAAGACTTTCCTATTTAGTCATGCCTTTCCAGTGAGTCACCGATACAGATCTTTTTTTGTTTGTTTTTATTTAGAATCATGATTCCTTTGCTATTTAATTGCTGCTTATTTCTTTTATCATTGCTTTAAATTACTTTACAATTAATTACTTTACAATTAAGTAATTTACAATTACTTTAAAATGTTTTTTAAATCAGTTAGTAATTTTTATATATACTGTAGTACTCTGGGATTTAAAAAACACAATTTTAATTCCTCAAATGAATAGATGGCCCTGTAAAGAAAGCTACATCTGCGCGCGCACACACACACACACACACACACGCCCAATTCACAAGAAGGGACACAAAATAAAGCCCCAAAGCAACTGTAGATCACTAACTCTAGCTTGATGAAACTAGGGGTTGAACTCATCCATCTTGTAATACTGGAGCCAGCTGGTCATTTGGTCCTTAAAAGCTTTTGCGTTACATTTCAATGGCTCTTGAGAAGCTGATGCTATAAATTAGATTTTAAAAACAAGCCGTTTCCATGTCACAGTACAGTCTGGAAAACTAATTTTTTCTATCCCTGAAGGCTTCCCTCCATCTCCTGCAAACTAAGATTATAAAGATCATGTTGTCACTTCAGTGAATTGAAAAGAACCACTGCAAAGCAAACAGGTGTACAGTACTTTCATTGTGGAAACACATGGTTTTTTCTTGACAAAAAGCCATGTTCTTGGTGTAGTTCTCTTAGAGGTGTCTAGAAACTGCTCAAAGAATACTGTTCTCAAAAGCATAGAGCATGGCACTAAAAGCAGATCAAAATGTAACACACACAGTGAGAATCCATAACATAATGTGATGGTAGCTTGCAAGTTGGGGGGGGGGGGGGGTTGTCTTTCCTTTTTCCTACATGCACTGAGCGTACACCTGTCAAGTTTCCAAGACTGACACACACACTTCTCATCAACTCTCTAACTGTTGAGAGGCATGGCTTTTCAGTCAATGAGACTGTAAAATAAAAAGCGCAGAAACGTCTCCAAAAAAGGAAAAATAGTGGAGTGTGTGACAAGGTGTGTTTGAATATCTAAATTTTATTGCACACTTTTGTCTCACACAAGTGTCAGTCTGTCTTGATTAACAGAATTGAAAATCATGCAGTTAACTGGAATAAGATATCAATTATGCACCTGGGATTATTGCAGGCAAATGTGTGGTGCAAATTGCACAGCATTTTCTTTTTCAGGAACCTCATGTACTAATTATGTGGCCTTCTTCGCAGAGTCTTTTATATGCCGGTTTGTGGGTCCAGAGTCAATAATTAAAATCACCAGCTTTGGTGTACAATTATCACTAAAGTAGATTTGCCAGAAGAGGTACCGGTAGTTTTCCCATAATGCAACCTATGGCTATTCTGATTTCCTCACAGTTCTTTATTATTTATTTATTTTTCACATTTTTATACCGCCCTTCCTCCAAGGAGCTCAGAGTGGTGCACATATTTCCTCCCCTCCTTTTGTCCTCACAACAACCCTGTGAGGTAGGTGGGGCTGAGAGATAGTGACTGGCCCAAGGTCACCCAGGAAGCTTCATGGCTGAGCGGGGATTTGAACCTGGATCTTCCAGGTCTAAGTCCGACTCCCAAACCACTACACCATCCTCGTGTACACCATTTGAGGTTCCACCTCAAAATACATTTGTCAAAACATACTTGACTGTTGGGATTGAAAGCAAATATACTCGACATGTGCATATGAGTGTGGCAGTACCTGACTTTTCAAGAGAATGTTGCAACCTGCCCACTGAGGGTGATAGATGGTAAGTGAAGTAGAGAACATAATTTAGAAAGAAAATGACTCATTGAGCTCTTACCGACAGACCCGACACCTGCAGCTCTGAATTGCCCAAGAATGAGAGACTGTTCACTTTCTGCCAATGCTAGCAGCAGCTCATAGGCTTCAATGCACTGTTCACTGAAAAAGGAGCACATAGTCAGTATATGTAACAGAGGGAAAAACAATCAATACACGTCAGGAACTAGTGGCTGGAACTTATTTCCTCTGTGTTAGCAAGGGAAATGGCACATGAATGTTCTTGCAGTCTAAGCACAGTGACCCTAGCGAGGTCCTACCTTCTTTAATTGAGTTGATCACCTGGGTATTTAGGGTAAAATAGAAAGAATGGTCTGACTACAAAAAGTCCATTAAATCTGAACTGGAGAGTTTGTTTCTAACAATGAGAAGTAGGTAGTTGGATATTATATGTAGAAAATAGTGAATAGTATGCTAGTAGGATGCATTGCTTCGCACTTGCTACAACCTTACGAAATATGTATTGTTTTTATGTTTTAATATATTAATAAAATATAAATATATGAAATAAAGAGAAGTAGGTAGTTCTGAAACAACTTCTCCACGATTCACAATAGAAAGGCAGTCCAACATGGCAGACCTTCTGGAATGACTCTCTACTAATGGACATTGAGAGGGTTTTCTCCCCCTCTAAGATCCTGGAGTCATACCCTACTTCCTGTAGAAGACAGTCATAGCCAAAGATGGAGCGCTAGTTGAGATGAACTTGCAATGGAGAGCCAAGAATTATTTGCTTGCAGAGATTCGTTTGTTGGGTTTTGTTTCAGCCTCAAGATCAAACAGGTCTGTACTTGAAGGATGGGAAATAACTTTCTGCACGGTCTTCTTTTGCCTGTGAGCAATGCTGGCAACATTTTGCTTTTGGGGCTTGGTTTAGATTCTTGAGCCATGTGAAGCATTTTACTGAACTAATCCTAAAATCAATACTCGGGCACTTTGCTAAAATCATGATGTGAAATAGACTGCAGAGGAGTTAATGTGCAGGTGTGAACTGAAGACAAGCAGCAATTAAAGATTTGCACATCCCAACAAGCACTTCTTGGCGTTGATAATATCAGAAAAAACTGGTCCTTCTTCACTTTCTCCAGTGCACTTGTTACACTCCACAGACAGATATGTGAAATGACAAGTTGCCTTCCTACTCACTATTCCCATAAAGCCAAATGCTGAATACATAGTACCAACAGTTATGATACAAGGCAAGAGAGGTCAGTAAAGTCCAGAGCAATAACCAATGCACTCTGTGCCATTCAAAACCTTGCAGCAACTCAAGCACTTCAAGTAAGTGTAGCATCTCACTTATTTAATCTTGTCCATTCTCTCATTCACACTTCAACATACCTGTATTGCAATGCAAGCCTGAGGGCCGTAGCATTGGATTCATACTTTCCAACCAACATGCTCATCCTCTCAGCATTGCTCTTGCACTCTTCTAGAGTGATTGTCAATAAATCATTCTGCGATTTTAAGTGCTCAATGCGGCTGTGAAAAGGAAGAAAATCATCTATAAACCGTGCAAAACTTGCTGGAATCTTACTTGTCTTGAACATTCTCAAGTGGTTCCATCACAGAATGTCAAAAATAATCTGGCTGAGAGTATGTTTTATCCATATCTGAAAATGCATGGAAGAAACAACGAAACTGTGTACAGTGGAAAATTCCTCTCACTAACGTATTGATTTCATGAAATGAATTTTTTTTAAAAAACAATTTGATATGAGGTTGCCTACATAGTTAGCTTTCATGGAAGTATAATTTTTATGTTGCTGCTCATCTCTGCCATTCCGTCCTTACCATTTGCCTTGCTCTAAATTATCTGGCAGTTATTGGTCTAGGGTGGTACGTATCATGTAGAAACAAAAGTATTTACTTAACATATTCTTCTGCATTAGAGCTGGAGCTTTTCAAGATGTAGGCTGAGATCCCAAGAGTGCATAGATGAAACTATGCATGCATAATGGAGCTTGTAGCTCTTCTTTCCTCCCCAAGAAGCAGCTTCCAGTCATGCACTGCAAACTACTTTTGAAACTGTCCTAATTTCAAAAGCAGTTTTTCAATTGGCAGGGAGGAGACTGCCATATAGAAAAGGAGAGTCAGAAGTCTGACAGCATGCATGGAATGAATAATGCAGTTCCCTAGATAATGGTAATAGATTTTAATTAAATAAACTGAAACCCACATCTGTACATTTGTGATATAACTCTGAGGCTGTGATCCAGAAATTCTGGTAATGTGTAGTGTTCCTGCTTCCAACTACTCCAAATGTTTGGAGTAGTTGGAGTTCCTGCTTCCAAAACTACTCCCTTCCTGTATTCCAAAGCAAGCTAGCAGTGTAATCCTAGGCATGTCTACTCAGAAATAATCCCCACTGAGTTTAATGGGACTCTTAGATAAAGTGTGCCGGTACCGTATAGGATTGTAGCCTAAGTCATCTATTCTAGGATGTAAACTTCCACCCCAAAATGTCTCTATTTTCTCTATTCCACCTCTATCGCAAGTTAGGGGAGTGGCAACACGTGGGCGAGCCTTCTCTGCTGTGGCGCCACAACTGTGGAACTCCCTGCCAGGGGATTTGAGAACCACCCCCTCCCTCATGACTTTTCGGCGAGGGCTCAAAACGTTTTTGTTTCGTCTAGCGTTTGGGTGATGGGTTGTAGTCTGCCTCCTGTGTCTCAAGATGCTCTGCCATGCTGCTTTTGTGCTCCATACTGTCGCGCCCCCCCCAGTGGATTTTATTGTTTTTAAATTAAGTATGTATTGTTTAAACTTATTTTCTGTATTTTAAACTATGTTTTTTAATTTTTGTTGTAAGCCGCCTTGGGCATTTGCCTCGGCATAGGATAAGGCGGGATATAAGTTTTTTTAAATAAATAAATAAAATAAATATTTTAACATGTAGGGTTGGATCCACACAAATAGGAGCAAAAAGAACCTTCTGATTTGTTTCCAGGCACAATTCGAAGTACTGGTAGCGCTAGATTTACACGGTCTTAATTTGCACATTTTCAAAATAGCATGATTTGCAAATTAGAACCGGAAGTCTATTTTACACTGACAATTTATGAAATAACTCGGTCAGTAAACAAAATCACCATGTGCCTCCAGTGCTTGTCTGTGGGGGCCACTCCCCACAGTCCCAAGATGGCATAGGGAGAGGGGTTGAGGAGAGATGCTACTGAGAGTTGGAGTGGCTACTGATGGCTGAGAAAGCAATGAGGAAAACAAAGATGCATTTCCCACCTGCAACACTTCCTCTGAGGCAAATGCTCCTGTCTGCTTGGCTTTCCCGCCTCCCCTGAAGTTCCTGAAGAACTCTACATTCCTAGAGCAGCCTCAGGAATGGATTTGTCTCCATTCTTAGTGCACCCTGGTGGGGGGCAGACCAGAGCAACAGCACTTATGGAGCTTTCCAAGGTAGGGGTTTAATGGACTAAAAGGGAGGAGGGTTCTTTGGATTTAAGGGGCTTTCGACATCAATGGACACCCCTTCCCCCCACTGGTCCACTAAATTGAGGGATCACTGTGCATTGCTCTGAGTATTGACACAGAAGAAGTACAAAACTGTCAGCAGTATCTACTTATCTCTGCTAAAATTATCACACTGATCTACCCAAATCAATTCTGAAAACAGTATTTCAGGTTCCTCAAGGACAACACACCAGCTGTTGCTGGGACCTGCAGAATAATATGCAAATCCTAACAAATCACTATATGGCCTAATGCTGATGACTAAATTATCTTGTTGAAAGAAAGCTATTAATTCATGTTAAGCTCTCCTTTTCATCACCATATTTTTCACATTTATATGCAGCTGGCATAAATTTAATTCACACAAATCAAAATGATGGGGATAACAAATCAAGTTAATCAACCGAAAGTAAGAGCTGATTCTCGTGATGTGTTTTTGGGATGTGGAATGGTTCCCTGCAAGTCAAGCCTGCCTACATTTGCAAAATGTTTTCTATGAATAAGTAATCCATACAACTTTTTACTCAAAAGGATTTGTATGCACTGAAAGCCAGATTCCAAAGTGTTGCTATATGTGGATGCCTTACCAAGCAAGTCTTACTTGCATTACCTAATTCAGACAAAAGACTGATGTTCCTATGCAGAAAACAAAATGACTTGGATCCATTCTATACATTAAGCTGAGATAATAGAATTCTGGACCACTCCATTACAAATTGCAGGTGTGGGGTCATATTTTAGAATGTTTCCTCCATGGCAACACATATCCTGCATGTAGTAAGCCAGCAGATCAAAGAGAGGTCTGTGCTAAATTTTTCCTTCAGTGTGCTCAATTGTTACTTGCAATGAGATTTTTGTGTATGGAAAGCAATCTAACATAGGACCTCACACCTGCAGGCTGAAGTGGAACAATTCAGAATTCTACCCCTTCAGCTTAGCACCTCACTCTGCATAATGTGTGAATTGGCTCTCAGTTTTCATTTCTGGGGGGAAAAACCTACAAAAAAAGGGAAACTCCACTCTGAGCAAAATAGTACTCTGCCTGCAAAAATTTTCATCTCACCTGTTTAAACGTTCAGTTTCCACTTCAAATTCTCGGATCTTGCTTTCAGAGATGGCAGACCCATGTGAATAGAGTGTCTGGAAAATTTCTTGGATGTTGGAGCAGTCTTGAAGAGAGTGGGCTAAGTGTTCTGCCACACTGCTCGAGACCTGAAATGAAGACATTGAAAGCTTGTTATGCATGCATGCCCCATACATAGAATACGTACTAGAATTCTAGAGTCAGAAGGAACCTTGAAGGTCATCTAGTGAAACCCCCTGCTCAGTGCAGGTAACTGCTACAGCATCCCTGACAGGTGGCCATCCAATGAGGAAGAGCCCACAACTGCATATGAGACACTGTTCCAGTCCTGAATAGCTTATAGTTAGGGAATTCTTACTAATGTCTAGTTCAAATCCACTTTCCTGTAGTATCAGCCCCATCCTCAAGAGCCAATGAGAGAAAGTCCTCCCCTCCTTCTGCATGACAGCTCTTCAGATACTTAAAGATGGTTATCATATCTCCCCTTAGTCTTCTCTTCTATTAAGCACTTTTAACTGTTCCTCATTGGACTTCAGGCTTTCAGACCCCTCACCACTTTAGTTGCCCTCTTCTTGACCAGTTCCACCTTATCAATCAATGTGTCTTAAAATGTGGTACCCAACTTGGGTAACTTGGACATAGTACTCCAAGAAAGGGTGTGTGTGTGTCATCTGACTAGCGCAGAATACTGTGGTAGAGTGGTACTATTATTTCTTGTGAACTGGACTCTAAGCCCTGTTAATGCAGCCCAGCACTGCATTAGCTTTTTTTTTTTTTTTTGCAGCTGCATCACACTTGATTTCAGCAGTTCTATTCCAGAATCTTAGGAGCTACCACTACAAAATAATGGCTTTGGAAGGAGGAGCCAGTCACAAAAATGAGACCTGTGCAATAATGTACATAGAGTAGAGTTTACACAAACACCTTTCACTAGTGCACTCTGCTAAATATTTCACCCATGCTCCAAAGAAGCCGGGCTGGACTTGAACCTGAATTCCCATGAGATGGGGAGGACATAAGAAAAAACATTCCAACCACCGGGCACAAACTGAAGGTGGAAGTTGTTCACAACATTTTAGAGCCATAACATGGGGAAAACTGCTGCATTAAAATATCCACATAGTCAAACACAAAAAGTGGGTATTAAATATAGTAACATGAGAAGCAGTTCTAAAAAAAACCCCAAAATCTTTTAGGCTGCAATCCTACACACACTTACCTGGGAGTAAATCCCACTGAACGCAATAAGACTTACTTCTGAGTAGATATGCACAGGATTGCGCTGTTAGTCTTCTTATCTAGATTGCAAGTGCTAAGGGTGGGGACCAGCCTTTTCATGCTACATAAAAGCTATATACACTAATGGTGCTATATAAATAAAAAATAAATATCATCATTCATCCTTATCCCAGTGAGACTGCGTTTCTATTGTAAATAAATTATTTTGGTTTTATTTCTGGCTTTCCAATAAGACACTTATAGAAAAAAAGATAACTCAAATGTAATTTGATTGTGAGTGCAATTCTGTTAAGGCTGTAGAGGGCAACTCCTAAGCACACTTAGGCTGCAATTCAACCCTGGGAGTGAGTCCCACTGAATTTTAATGGGCCTTACTTCTGAGTAGATATGCACAAGAATGGGCTGCAATCTCTGTAATAAGCAAGTGTAGAAAAGTGAGGAGACAAGGAAAACTGCTTGCTACAACCAAGAAGGCCAGAATAACGCAGAAGGGGCCCTCTGATTCAAATAGTCCATGTTATCTTTATTCTATATAATGATGCACATTTATAATTACTGCAGTGTTTCTCAAACTGTGGGTCGGGACCCACTTGGTGGGTCGCGACCTGATTTTGGTGGGTCCCAGGTGATGGAAAGATCAAATCAGTAATTGCCACAAGCCCTGAGGCTATTCAAAAATCAGATACCTGCTAATTGCCCTTCAAAGACCTGAGCTCCTGCAGTTTGCAATATAGCTGCTAATTACCCTGCAGGCGGCTGAGCTCCTTATATTTATTTATAGGTCAATTTTTTTAAGTCTTGTAATGCTAGGTTGGATCCCGATAGGGTGTCATTTTAAAAAGTAGGTCCTGGTGCTAAAAAGTTTGAAAACCACTGCTCTAAGGAAAACCTGTTCTTTTACGCGAGGACAAATGGAACACTGCAAAATGCTGCTATGTTAAATCTTAATGCAGAAGTCCAACTGAGCCTGCACAAGGAACCTAGGAGGCCTTAAAATGTGCAGCCTCTAACTGGGCTAATGGAGACAAGATTTTTCCGTGATCAAATGAGCTCCACTATTATGGTAGATCATAATGAACAGCTTACACCGCTTTCAGAATTGTTCTCTGCTATCATTATTGCCTATTGCTATCTAGCTCAACTGTTGCAACAGTTGTTGTTGTTGTTGTTGTTGTTGTTATTATTATTATTATTATTCTCCACCAAACTATGACACTCCAAAGCTATGTTACAGAACCACTACGAGATATACAAATTCCTGAATCTCTACTTTAAATGTACAATTTTAGAGTTTTTGTTTCGGTGTAATAAAGCATTGTAGCCAATATAACAACTGAGGTAGGAATTAAAAACAAAGAAGCATGAATAAATGTTGTGACTGTTGGAGTACAGACAGTCTTTGCTGCTACTGGTCCACAGACTGACAAATGACAATTTACTCAACAAAGAACAAACTAAGATAGTACAAGTAAGAAAGATCAAATTTACAAATACGAACAGTACTAACAGTAAATGGTCAAGAGGACTCTTATTTCTTCTACCATTGTGAAATGATCAGGCTTCAAATACTAATTCAGGCTTCATGAGATACAGCTCCTTTTCTCCCATAATGCTTTATAGCAATGCAGTTTTTTTAAGTCGGTGTTTTCAAAGTACTCTGCTTGGAAAAAAAGTGCTGTGCTTTCAAAACCAAAAAACCCTGAACATGAGATCTATTTGCCATTTCTCATACTAATAAAAATTGGAGCAACCAAACGGTCATGAAAGATTTACACTGAAGTGCCGTGCAAGACAGCAGAATTTATTCTCTGGCATCTAGCTTAGGATGTAAATCATCTAACCTTTAAGTTGTCTGAGTAATCCCAATTGTTTCTTGGTGTCCGACTGACTCCGGGAACTTGCGGGAGCTTGCAGGATTGCTTGCTTGCGGGAGCAAAGATTTCAATGATTTCATCCTTGTCCACAGGACTGACGTTAACAGGTTGAACTACCGTATATACTCGCATATAAGACAATCTCACTGATAAGACGAGGGCAAGTTTTGAGCCAAAACCCCTGGAATTTGCTATGACCCTTTGATAAGGCAAGGGTAAAACTTAAGGACTTGTGGGGTCAGATCCTGGAAAAGCTCAAAAGACTTTACCAGTAATCGTTACCTAAGAACTCTACATTTAAATGTATTGAATAGTAAAAGAGTGGAAAATGTTTGGTAGAAGTTGAGCGATGTCATTTTACTACTGTAAATAAATTACTCTTTTTAGGAAATCACAGGTTTTATTAAATCAGGAATCATAAATAAATAAGCGGAGGTGATGCTAACATTGCAACCCATATCTGGGATGAGGCACAGTAGCCATAAAAGCAAACAAGCCCCAACAGACCATATTAACAGAGATGCATTGAGGTGGATTGAACATTGCAACTGCAGACTATATGAAGAGGGCATGCTAATATAATGGCAGAGCATATGACAGAGCACCAGTAACAAAAAAATAAATGACTGAGAACCATTGAAAAAAAAAGTCACCACTTAAAATGGTGGTGGTGATGTCAAGATGAGGCAGCTTTTCCAGGTCTTTGCTTTTGCCTAAATTTCTCGTCTTGCAAGTGAGTATCTACGGTACTTCAATTCAAAAACTGCAGCGCCGACATGGTTGTATATGAGAGCTAGCGGCTGAGACTAAAATCCCACACTTACCTGGGAGTAAGTCCCATTGAACTCGATGGGACTTATTTCTGAGTACAGCTCATGCTGTAAGAGGCTGATAAACGCAAGTCTGGACATCCCAGTTTGAATTTTGCTTCTGCCATGAAGCCCACCACAAACTAGGTGGCCCTAGGCAAGTCACTCACTCTCAGCCTCAGCTCTCCAGCTGCAATACAGGGATAATGTATCCCACCCTTCTACACTCACACCAGTCCCATGAGGTAGTGTTAGGCTGAGAGACCGTGCCTACCCCAAGTCACCTGGGTGAGCTTCATGGCTAGTCCCAGTATAACACACTAACTACTGTACCACATTGGCTCTTTAGTTTTTGAAAGCAGAAGCATGCAGAGTGTATGCACATTTTCTTAATCTGCATAATTTAGTCAGACTAGAATTTGCATTTCCTTCAAGATGAGGGCACGTTCTGTTTTTGCAAATTTCAAACCACCCTGATCGTGGTTATCAACTAGCACCATTTTGCCAAACATATACCGCTTAGGGACTATTAATTAACACTCACCCCAATGCTGCTGATTTCTGATCCCAGGACCGGACGGTCAGATGTTGAAGATTCTGACCTTGTTTTTGAGAGTTTTACTCGCTCAGCGATCTAGAAATGGAAAAACCACCCACAAAAATTAGTGATTCAGGAGCCATGTGTGGCTTTTGCACAGCTATGCAAAACACTCTCCTTCCTCACACATCCACTGTGTTCAGAAATCCTATATTATTAAATTGATTAATATAAACTGGCATGTGTGTTGTGACTAAGAGAGCTTAAAATCCTTAGCACTTTATCTCTCCCCTGCAGCTCGAGTCTGCAGGCTCACTTAGGACCCTTGAAAATTCCCCTGACACTCCAGCTGATATTTCCCAGTTAATTGCATGCCTGTACAGCAGCTGTGCACAGCAAAGGCTGCTTCTTCCAGATAATGAGAAGCGCCGTAACAATGTACAAGGGCTCACCTTGGCAATGGGAATGTCATTACTGCTGCTGCTTGTGCTCAGTTCTCCAGTGCTGGGGTTAATGGGACGGTTTGCAGGAGTGAGACGGCCGGGGCTTGATGGGCCAGTCGCCTGGACGCTTTGTAAACGTGTTTGTAGTTCTCGAACCTGCAATAAGACACAGCATTGTTTCACTGAAGACAAAAACATTTGCTCTCCTTTACACATGGGTCTGATGTAAAATACTGGCTGCAGCAGCCAAGTTCTGCTTTAGCTTGTGGTTATTGATTCTTAGGGCGGTTTTTTTTAATTCAATACTTTAAAGTTCTGATGGGATAAAAGCTTTCCATTGATCCTTTGGTCGCTACACAGCAACTCATAGTTCTACCTTGTTTTATACAATATATGGACATATTTCCTGAAAGCAATCTGTCCATGTCTGTCCATCTTACTTTGAGGTTAGATTCAATGGTTACTTTAAAAGAAAGTGTCCATGTGAAGAAGAAAAAATGACAGGGAGTGGAATAATGGATCCATTATTATCTTGCACAGTTATTCCATGGCACCAAAAGGTCCTTGTTGAATACACAATTCTGAAAAAAGGGGAATAGATGTGGGAAAACGGAAGGAATACCGCATTTCTTCGAGTCTAAGGCGCCATCGATTCTAAGGCGCACTTTTACTTTCAGTACCACCAGCAGGGGAAAAAAATCCATCGATTGTAAGACTCACCTCCCTTCATTGAATCTACCTGCTCAGCACCAACTCTCCCCAGCATGTCCAGCGCTGCAGCTGATGACTGAGTGCCTTTGCTTAGAATTTCTGGCCCCACCAGAAAGTGCCATTTCCTTTGTTACCTGGGCTTGGGGGCGCTTCAGGGAGGCCTGCGTGACCCTCTGCGAATCTTCAATTCGGCAAAAAACGGTGATTTTTGGCCATTTCCGGTTTTCATGAAAACCGGAAATGCCCGGAAATCACCGTTTTTCGCCAAACTGAAGATTGGGGAGGCCTGCAGAGGGTTGCGCAGGCCTCGCTGAAGCTCCCCCAAGCCCCGGTAAGAAGATAGCATTTTGGGGTGCTTTTTGGAGACCTTCGATTCTAAGACGCACCCCATTTTTTTGAAATGTTTAATTGGGAAAAAACATGCGTCTTAGAATCGAAGAAATACAGTAAGTGTACTGGACCCCAACAACTGTAGCTGACCCAAACTATTAACTTTTAATACACATTAAAGTTTGATGAGCTCTTTGACTGTTCCCTGGAAGGACAGGTACTGAGGCTGAAGCTCAAATATTTTGGCCACCTAATGCAAAGAGAGGACTCTCTGGAGAAGACTCTGATGCTGGGAAAGATTGAAGGCAAAAGGAGAAGGGGAAGGCAAAGGATGAGATGGTTAGACAGCATCACTGATGCAACGAACATGAAAATGAGTGAACTCAGGAAGATAGTGGAGGACAGGAAGGCCTGGCAGGTTATGGTTCATGGGATCACGAAGGGTCGGACACGACTTAATGACTGAACAAAAATTTGATGAGTAAAACCACACTTATGATGTGTCACACGTAAGCAAAGTTACTGGTATTTGCCACAACTAAGACCACAGTTATGAACATACAAGACCTGTGGGTGAAGAAGTGATTTTATACTTTATCACCCACTTCAGTAGCAGCACTCTTGCAGACTGCAAGCCACTTTTAAATCACTCGCTCCCCCAGCCCAGCTTCAACTATTTGGAGTGCAATATGCCAGAAAGAAACAGCTGCACCCAGTTCACTAATGTGCTTCAGGACTGTGGGTCCTGGTTTTCAGAAATTGGTTTACGAATTCAGTTTAATCAGCAAAAAAGGTACAAGACTGATAAATACGCATTCTAAATACAAGCAAAGACAGCACTATCAGCCTCACTGTAAATAAAAAATGGCAGTCAAGAAACTAAACCATTTTTTCACATAAGATCCACTCCTAGCTTTAAATACCCCTTCTATTTCCTGTTTTCAAAATAGCTTCTCCTCTTTCTCATTACTCAACCTGATGTCAAATAGTTAAATCAATTTTTGGGCCTGTTTGTTCATTCACCGAGAGAAAAATCTGAATCCAGTAAGATTCTCAGGTGTATGAAAATCCATGCTACTGCTGCTCTGTGATGTTTTAAGTTGTGCGGTTTTTTTTCCATAGTGTACTTTCTTGTAAACATTTTACTTGCACTGTTATGCTGATCTTTTTCAATTAAAAAAAATCCCACCACCTCTTTCATTCAATGCTGGAAGACACTACAACTGAGCCATGCCATAAAACATTTATCTGAATGAGATATGTCCCTGACCGCCCAACCCAAATAATCTTTTCTTTGTAAGAACAGGTCAAGTAACTGAGGAGGTAAACAAAGGGTAGCTCAGTACACTTATTTCATTCTCTCTTTGATAAGGGGGAGGCAATCAAAAGCCCAAGACTCAGTGTATTGTATCCAAAGAAAGAAAGTCACGAGTCCCATTGAAATTAATGGGACTTAAGTTACTAATGAATAATTTGTCTTGTTGATTAATGTTCTTTGCATACAACCCATACTGGCTTGAGATTTCTCTTCAAAATTTAACAAGGGAACTTTTCAACAATGGAATCATTGCTCTGGTGATCTTGGAACACTGAAAATTCAGAGCCAAGAAAAGACTGGCTAGAACAGCTAAAGTCAGGGTGCAGAGCTGATGGGAGAAGAGAAGGAAGATTGAAGAACACAAAAGAATCTTGAAGAAAAGGGTCAAGCCAAGTTTAAGATGAACATAGTCAGAGGAGTCACTACGGTTTGCATCACCCAGTGCGAGAGCTCAGCATGTCACCTCCATGGTGGCGAATAAGAAGAAACAAGGTTGGGCTGAGCTGGGTTCTACAAAAGATGCCCATCAGGCAGGACTATGTATTCCTACAGATTACTCCTCGTCAGAGTTGTCACTATGGCTGGTGTCACCCTGTCCGGTAACTCATGGCGTCACCCCCATTAACTTTATTTATTTTAATATATAACAGTACAGATCACCCAATAAATCAGTAACCAACTTGGTTCTCAGAACAATCAGTCTCATTGGTCTGTTTTGAGTTAAGGAAATCCACTTTTTGTTACATGGCAGTTGTGTTTTATTTTTCCCGTTATTTGGCCATAACGTTTGATAGAATACAGCACTCAGAATGGTTTGTTTCATTGCATTCTGCATGAAAGTACGCATTGAATGAGATATAACATGTTGGTATTATCCATAAATACAAAGTTTTCACAATTTTGGCCACTAGTGGTGTCACCCATTGTGGTCCACCCCCAGTGACGTCACTAACCATAGTTTCTGTAAAGCAAAGTAGCTCCCATCCTGGAAAAATGTAGATCGAGACCTAAAGTTGAGTCCAGGAAGCAAAGCTCATACCTATATGAGTATACCTATGTAAGTATAATTTAACTAGCATGGTGTAAAGGTTAAGGAGACAAGTGGTAGGGTGCTTCTCAACGACTAGGCCAAACTATTACCCAAATGTAGGTTTTAAGGTTTTCCGGCCAGTACATATCAATGAGTTGAAAATCATAAAATCCAGGTTTTCAGGCCGTTTATTTAAAAGATTTGATTGATTTTAATCTTTTAAACGTACAAGCTGGGTTTCGAAGAGGCAGAGGAACTAGAGATCAAATTGCCAACATGCGCTGGATCATGGAGAAAGCACGAGAGTTCCAAAAAAACACCTACTTCTGCTTCATTGACTACGCAAAAGCCTTTGATTGTGTGGATCACAACAAACTGTGGCAAATTCTTAAAGAGATGGGGGTACCAGACCACCTTACCTGTCTCCTGAGAAACCTGTATGCGGGTCAAGAAGCAACAGTTCGAACCGGCCATGGAACAACTGATTGGTTCAACATTGGGAAGGGAGTACGGCAAGGCTGTATATTGTCACCCTGCTTATTTAACTTATATACAGAGTACATTATGAGAAATGCAGGGCTGAATGAATCGCAAGCCGGAATCAAGATTGCCGGGAGAAACATCAACAACCTCAGATATGCAGACGATACCACCCTAATGGCAGAAAGTGAAGAACTAAAGAGCCTCTTGATGAGAGTGAAAGAGGAGAGTGCAAAAGTTGGCTTGAAACTCAACATTAATAAAACTAAGATCATGGCATCTGGCTCCATCAATTCCTGGCAAATAGAAGGGGCAGAAATGGAAGCAGTAACAGATATTACTTTTTTGGGTTCCAAGATCACTGCAGACGGAGACTGCAGCCATGAAATTAAAAGACGCTTACTCCTTGGAAGGAAAGCTATGGCAAATTTAGATAGCATAATAAAAAGCAGAGATATCACCATGCCAACAAAAGTTCGTATAGTCAGGGCGATGGTGTTCCCAGTAGCAATGTATGGTTGCGAGAGTTGGAACATAAGGAAGGCTGAGCGCCGAAGAATAGATGCTTTCGAACTGTGGTGCTGGAGAAGACTCCTGAGAGTCCCTTGGACTGCTAGGAGATCAAATCAGTCAATCCTAAATGAAATCAACCCTGACTAGTTCCCTGGAAGCAAAAATAAATAAATAATTGCGGGCGGCCTGATGGCCGGCCCGCGAACAATATTCTACGAAGTAAAATGGCCTTTGACAGGAAAAAGGTTCCCCACCCCTGATTTAAAAGATTGTTGTTGTTCAGTTGTTAAGTTGTGTCCGACCCCTCGTGATCCCATGAACCATGTCCCACCAGGCCTTCCTATCCTCCACTATCTTCCTGAGTTCGCTCATTTTCATGTTCGTTGCATCGGTGATGCTGTCTAACCATCTCATCCTTTGCCTTCCCCTTCTCCTTTTGCCTTCAATTTTTCCCAGCATCATGTGCAAAAAAGCCACTTTCAGAAAGGGCCGAGTCACTGGCAGAGGCGCCGATGTCCTCTCCCGGCCTCCGGGGTGACGTGCGGAGCCAGCGGCAGGTGAGCACGGAGCCTTTGGATACCGATGGGGGGGTGCAAAGGAGACCGATGGGGGGCGCACGCGCAAAAATAAATAAATAAAATAAATAACCGATGTCCTCTCCTGGGGGTGTCGCGCAGAGCCAGCGGCAGGTGAGCGCGGAGCCTCCGGGGGCTGTTTGGGCGGCCTCCTGGCAATCTCTCGGCGGGCCGGACCGGATAGCCTCGGGGTCTTAAACGGCCCGCGGGCCAGAGGTTCCCCACCCCTGTTTTAAATAAACAGCCTGAAAACTCAGATTTTATTATTTTGAACTCCTTGTTACCCCAAAATTCCTTTAGTGAATCTGTTAGTACAGGATATTGGACGATATGGGCTACTTTAGCAAAAGTAGCTTTACATACAAACAGAAATGTTCATGGCTGAGAAAAAGCTCTAAGGTAGTTCAAAAGAATTCTTTGTATAAAAACGTCCCAGGATGACTTCATCACATTAAAAATCCAAAGTGATTGAAATGCAATTTATTTATTAATACTTAAGACACCACAGTTAAAACATAGTACTGCAGAGTGAATAGATGCTTGAAATGCAAAGCTAGACAAAACATCCAACCATCAGCCAAATAACCCAATATTTGCTCAAGAGCTGCATTGTCATTATATGCAATAAAAAAATCACAAAAATAAAGCAGACCTGAACTCAAAATGGAAGAGAAAAAAAGGCTTGCAAAAGCCAAATAGCATTTCTTGATACAGGATTATAAAGTTTGCCTCACACAAGTACTTAAACAAAAAACAAATGGCCTTCTTCAACACAGCAATGTGTGCCACAAGGGAAATCAATTGCTTATTTTTCTACACAGCTAGCACCAAACAACATCAAGGGGGAAAAAAACCATGCAGCATGAAGGGGAAATTATCCTAAATGACACACTATGTATTGTGCAGTACAGTAGTCCAATCGTGCTGTCACTAAGTGGACATGTGAAGCCAGATCCAACTGACTCAGGTACGGCTCCAGCTGGCACCAAAGCCGAAGCTGGGCAAAAGCTTCTCTAGCCATCCAGAAGGCCATCCAGGAGTAGCTGTGGATCCAGGAGGACACCCAAGCTGCACACCTGCTCCTTCAGAGGATGTGCAACCCTGTTCAGAACAGGCAAGCGATCCAATACTTGCATAGTGGTTTTCCAAACCAGGAGGACCCCCGTCTTGTCAGGATCTAGTTTCAGCCTATTAACCGACATCTACTTCCCCACTGCCTCCACACAACGCTCCACGACTTCAACAGCTGCCTCGGGATTTGATGAACAGGATAGAGATGCGTGCCATCAGCATATTTATAACATCCAATTCCAAATCCCCAGATGACCTCTCCTAGCAGTTTCACGTAGATGTTAAAATGTATGGGGGATGGAATAGAACCCTGTGGCACACCACAGGTGATTGACCAAGGTGCCAAACATGAGTTCCCTAGCACCAACTTCTGGGACTTATCAGCCAAGAAGGAGCGGAACCGCCACACACTGGTGCCTCTCAGCGCCAACTGCCCCAGTAGAACATCATAGTAGACTGTGTTGAAAAAAGCTGAGAGGTCCAGCAGCGATGCACCCCCCATCCAGTCCCATAGGTCATCCACCAAAGCGATAACGGCCATTTCCATCCCAAAGCCCAGCCTGAAACCAGATTGAAAGGGATGCAGATAATATCACTTTCCTCCAGAATCTGAGGTGCCAAAATCTGCTCAATCACCTTGCTCAAAAAAGGGAGGTTTGAAACCAGCCGATAGTGGTCTAAAATAGCAGGGTCCAAGGAAGGCTTTTTCAGGAAGGGTCACAGTACCACCATCTTAAGGGCCCTTGGCAGTGCCCTCTCTTAACCACTCCCTTCACCCATTTGGTCAAACCTCGATAGGCAGCTCATATCAGCTATGATGGACAAAGGTTGAGGGGGCACATTGCTGGCATTACACTCCAGAGAATCCTATCCACACCCTCAGGTAGTATAAGCTGAAAAGAATCCCAAGAAACAAGGCAAAGTAGCCCCATGTAGAGGGTGTTATGGTAACCACTCTGGGCCTAAGAAAGCCTCAAGGGTATTCTCATCTGTGCTTAGGCATCCTAAATGGAGAGCTGAATGAGAAGAAATTAAAAGAAAGCAGTAGTGTTGCTCGTCTGTCCGGAAGGAGGGGAGCGATGACACTTTTTGCGTCATCGCCCCCACCCCCTGGAAGGCTTCATTTCAAGTCTTCCAGGACCCGGGGTAGGTGGGAAGGCCAGAAAAACGTGTCGTGTTCGGAGCGATAATGCTCTGCGGCTGGAAACGCAGCCCTTTGGTTGCAAAAAAAGCAGCTGCGGACCACTAAACTCCCACCACGGCTCCTCCTTGCAAGGAGACAACAGTTGTCACCTGGGCATTACATCTCCCCCGGCCCTGCTATGCCACTGAAAGCAAGGGTATAGGCAAAAAAGAGAAGCAGAGTAGCAGTCCCTGATTATGGAAAAACAGTGTCAATGATTTAAAATAAATCAAAGTTTGCTGTGTGGCTTAGGTAGCAAAGTACGGTATTGGCCTGAGTATAAGACTCACTTTTTTCCCCTAAGGCAAGTCTTTAAAGTAGGGGTGGGGCCTTCAATCAAAGCCTAGCGTTTTCAGCCTCTCTGAATCTCTTTCAAAGGCGTTTTCAAGCCAAGCCTCTCAGAGTATCTTTTCAAAGGTAAAACTGAGGTTTTTTTTCTCTCTCTTTTTTTAAACTGCAAAGCCTTAATCACTTGCTAAATGGCGAAAACAATGATTTCTCTGCAGCCTCTAGCCTCTGGAAACATTTGAAAAAATTAACCCTTAAGTTCCAGCCCCAGGACACTGTGGAAACTAAGATATTTATTGATCTTGCAGTTTAAAAGTTGAGAGTGCAGTTTGAAAGTTGAGAGCAAGAGCTCCTGCATAGGCTTACCATATCCAAAGGGGGACAGAGTGCCTACCTTTAGGCTGCAATTCTATGCACACTTTCCTGGGAGTAAGCCCCACTGAATGCAATGGGACTTACTTCTGAGTAGACATGCATAGGATTGTGCTGTTAACCATTGAAATTTGGGCAGGTGCAGCTCATCATCATGGAAGGGTGCAACAAGCTGCACCTGCCCAAATTCCAAAGGTTAAAGGTACCCCTTTGGATCTGGGAAGGCTACTTATACTAGGGTTTCCAGATTCAATAAGGGACAGGGTGCCTATGCCTTTAACTGTACTAAAGCTGTACTGTTTTACTGTTCTACTAATGTGTATATTTAAGTTAAAAAAAGTTAAAAATGTATTTTTTAAAAAATAGCACCAAACGTTAAGGGTGCGGCTTATAATCAGGAGCTTCCTATACTCAGGACAATACGGTAATGTCCAAAAGATAGTGCACTACTTGGTTATCTGAAAAGGAACAAGAGCCCTGAAGAGATCATAGCCAGAGTCTAAAACAAAGAATGAACAAAAATCCCCACTGAAAGTTATATGTCAAATGCACCAGTGAATAAAATAAGAACAAGAGCCCCTGGGATACAATGACATAAAATCAAACAAGTTGGATGAGATACCTATCATTTATTCCCTTTGGTACTAAAGACTAAGAAAAACCAGAAGTGTCAGTATACTTGACAGGATGGAATGCACTTTGTAATTAAAAGAAAAGGAAACTAAATTTCTGGATTCTCAAATTAAACCATATTTTATTTGTTTATTTATTTAGTATCCAGATCAAACTTTGCTCTGCCAAAACGTAGCCATGGCCACTGTTTTGTCATTAGCTTGCTGTAGGTCATTGACAGTATAAGACTCCGGCAATAATCGGCACACCATCAGATGCGCCGGGTCTTGGATTTCTCTGCATTCATGTATTGCCGTAAACTACATAAACTACAGCTAAGGAGAATTAAACCATAGGAGCAGCTAGAAGCATTTCTTAGCTTCTAGATCAGAAAGACCACGAGAATTCCTAAACCTGACAATCTCAGGTGGCATGCCTCATAAGTGGTGCCTCTTTGAAATTCAAACCTTGCTGGTTTGAATTTCTTGTAATCCTGGAAAGACTATTCTCCTACTTTCTGTCTGATGCAAAGATAGTAGCCTTGAATAAAACCTGAAGAGTCACATGTCAGGGGATGATGAACAAAATGATATTAAACAGATTATTCTGTATAAGGCTCAAATAAGCTGCAATTTTTAAAGATTTACTGTACTTCCAATGCAAGTAAACCACTCTTTTCCTCTAACAAAAGCAAACAAAGCCGAAGTTTATTCTTTTATTAGAAAATTCATTTCATGACCTTTAGATTCTACATTTGAAGCCACCTTTAACACTGACGCAAGAGACAGCAATATTGTGTTCATATCTGAACTACTATGAAGCATCCATTCACCAGACACAGTAACCAGACAGGCAACAACAGTACTGAAGTCGGCTGTTTGAGGTGACTTAGGATGATGAAAACAACTATCTCCCCCCCCCCCTCGTGGCCTACTTAGCATTTTTGCCAAGATCACCGGACTGAAATATTGACCTGTGTACTTTCAACTTAGATTACAGGACAGCACATTAACTAGTTTGCAGTCTTCAAAGGTTGATTTTTTTTTTTATTCCTAGTTTCTTGCATTTCTTAATAATAAAGAGGAACATGACTTTGGACAATCCTATGGTATTAGGTCCATCCATTGCAACATCCTCTCCTCAGTAGCAACCATTTTTATTGCTTTAAATGTGGCATGTCATAGCACGTTTCTACTGGTGTATACCATTCCTGGTCAATGCTTCCAGCTTATCATGAAGATGAATGTTCTGAGCATTGTAGTAATTGTCACATATATTTCTAGCTTTCTACCCTACTGAACTGTTCAGTGTTTTCTCCTGAAAATAACTGAGATAGCCCATTATTCATGGAGCAGTGTCCTGAACTCAGCACATCATCACCGTGATGTCAGCACATCATCCTGCTGCCTCAAATGCCAGCTCCGGTATGGGAGGACAGAAAAATCACAACTCTCCTTAGTTCTCATCATGCCCCCCCCAACTCTTGCTTGTGTACACACACTGTGTACAAACTACTGTTTCTGCTTTCTTCCCGTCCAAGAACTGCTTGAGTGGCGGGGGGAGGAAGGACAAGGTGGCAGTGTGTGTGTGTGTGGGGGGGGGGGGCAAAAATGCAAGACTTTCTGGGAGAGCTAATTTTCCTTTACTAAGAGGGGAATTTTTAGGGGTCCAAAGAAGAGATGAACAAAGAAGAGTTGAAGACATTAGTAAATGGAAATTCGCTGCAGTCCGGTAGCCGATGGCGTGTAGACCGGCACTGGTACACCAACCGCACTTTGAGAAGCACTGTTCTATGCAGTCCAAGTAGGAAATACAGGAAGTATAACCTAGTAACAAGGTACATGATGACAAGATCTTATGCTTTATATTACTTTTACATTTATATACTATATATCAGGGGTGGCCAAGCTACAGCTCCTGAGCCACATGTGGCTCTTTGATGTGCGGCTCTCGGAAATCTGTTGGCCGAGTTCCTTTTTTGCAACACAATTAATATAAAAGGTAAATAAGACATTTTCAAGCTTTATAATTATTTATCAGGTATAAACTGAGAGTCCACTGGATTAAAACAAGTTTAACATTCGTGGTGAGTAAATATATTTAAGAATTTAAATGATTCTTAAATGTTGCGGCTCTCAAACATCTGAAGTTTATCATATGTGGCTCTTACATGAAGCAAGTTTGGCCACCCCTGCTATATATCATGTGTGCTATGGCTTATAAAGAGATATGTAAAAGGCACAAAGTTGACTAGAACAGCTTTTAAAGTTGGTTTCTAACAAATGATTAGCTACATTTGCTAAATTATGTTTTAATCAGCAGTTTCTGTAATAAGCTAGCAATAACTGTAATTGCTACATAAAATATGACTGAGAAATCTAAGCAGCTTGAGACGTCTCTTAATTAAAAAAGAAATGTAGTTATTGCTAGTTTTCTCTCCACTTTTTAATAAAGAGACAGCCTGGATCTGAACACTAATGTTGAGGTGCTTTGATCCATACTATTATTATTTAAAATAGTTTATGATACCTTCTCTATATCTAAGAAATGGAAGTCATGTTCTCTAATTTAAAATCAATATACTTCTAAAGACAACTTATTCATGTGGGACAAATGCTTCATGGATGAATTGCCTGGAAGAATACAACACTAGTGTTCTTTTACAATTAGTTAAAGGCCAGGGTTACTGGAGCCTCTCTCAATGTTGGCTTGCAACGCCTCAGTTCTGCTCTGCGTGATGGGAATGTTAGATTGTGAGCAGGAACAAAGTTCACAAGGCAGAAAAGTTATCAACGTTTAGGCCTTGTCTATACTGTATTTGGGATCAGTTTGCAGTTTATTAAGAATTTACACTGAAGTGGTTTCAATCACTGCTCAGAGAGACCAGAGTTCCACACAATTTCCCACTGTGCTGGTCACTTTGCAGCAGCTTGTGCATATCACGAGTCTGGCCATGTCACAACCCAAAACAGGAAACCATCAATATAGACAAGCCTCAAAGGATCAGTTTAGCTCAGGCTAATTTATACCCAACTTTTGTTAAGCATGTGATGTAAAAATGTATGCACCAGCAATTACCCATTTGCAGGCACAATTAAGAAGTTTAATGGGACAGTATCTTTAATTCCCTTTCTATTCATTCATAAAAATGTTTCTATGCTGACTTTCTCCTCCATCAGAAGGAAGAATTAAAAGCAACTTAAAATTTCAATAAAATTGCAATAAAGAACAAAACAAACTCCACAGTCAAACTAAAAACAAACCAATGGGAAACAATTAGACCATACTAAATGCCTGGTAGAACAGGACTGTCTTACTGCAAACATCAGCCAACGTGGGGGCTGCACAAATATTCAACAGGGAGGGAGTTCCACAGCAGAGAGGGTCCTCTCTCTGTAGACTTACCATATGTCCCGGAATGCCTGGGACCCTCCTGGATTTCGGGCTCAGGTCCCGGCATCCCAGGAGGTATGGCGCCATCCCGGATTCCACCGTCACCGCCGCCATTTTAAGTTAACTTACCTTTTTTCTGGGCGCCGGCATCTTGGCTCGCGAAATCTCGCGAGATCCAAGATGTCGGCGCCCAAATCTCGTGAGGGCATGGCGCCCGGGTAAGTTGTAACATTTTGAAAATATTGCCAGCGCCGGAGGAGCAGCAGTGAGCGGGCACCCTGAGGCACATTATTAAGAGGATATCCTCACTACCTGAAAGATCATAGCGGAACACAAAGGAGGAGACTAAGGTAAGGGACCTAAGCTGTCTGTAAGGTAAGGGGCCTATGGTACAGTACAAAATGCCTAGCATACTACTGAGACGTCCTAGCATGCTACTGCAATCTGCTTCAATATACAAATGAAAGTCAGAAATGTCAACACATACTGGTTCTTTACAAACCCAGTCTTAAAGCATGTTGACAACAGAGCAAGGTCTGTTAAAAAGTGCTCCCTTACAGTGCATCTCCTTCTCTCTGACACCACCTGTCACTTAAGATTGATACTTAGCCCAATCCCAATTTGTATTTAAGATTGATGGGTCACAGAGTAAACTCTTTTCAGTTGTTGATACACTACATTAGGCTTCCTAAGGAGTTGAGGACTTCCTTGCCTGAGCTGAAGCCTCAGTGCTGCTGCGAGATTCATGGCGGCCCTGGGGTACTGCATTGAGTCCATCATGGCACCCCTTCCCATCCCTTGAAGGCACATTGGGGGTTACTAGTGCTACCACAACTGAGGGTCCAGGAAACAGCCAGGTGAGCCCTCTGATGGGTGTGGGCCTCTCAACCAGTGCCCTGGCTTCTTCTTATTATTATTATTATTTACTTTCTAACATTCTTCTTATTTACTTAAGTGTTTTTCTTAAAAATTTATTTACTTAAGAAAGTGTTACTTAAGAAAGACATTTACTTAAGGAAGTGTTAAGAACTTCTATGGTTAGGAAACTCTACCGATGTCTTTGTGGTCAAATCTTTCAAAGAAAATTGATTATTGGATTCATATTTGATATTTTAGGGTTTTATGGGAATAATTGTATTTTTTAAAGACTGAATTGCTGTTTTATTATTGTAATCTGCCTCTGGCATTCAGAATAAAAATCAAATAAATTAAACTAGTATTCATATTATACAATCCCCATAGAGTCATGGTAATAATTATTACTCCATTGCCAAATGCTAAACACAATAAAGTGTTAGACTGTCCCCCAAGTTGTACACTATTAAAGGGCATCTTTAGTCTCTGGTCTGACATGCTTTGTGACTGCAAAATGTAAATATCTATATGTATTTATGGGTATAAATTGCACAGAATAATTTGAAGAAAACCGACAGAACAAATGTCTATAGGCATTAAGATATAACACTACGAGGATGCTCGCTCGTCATGACAATAATAATCAAGTCACTGCTACTCTTTTACTTTGATACCTCATTGTTGATCCATGTGTTTTGGGTGCAGACTCAATCACACGTAACATCTGTATCTGTTATGACAACTAGAGCTAGAGCCTATGGGTTTTATCCTAAGTTAGCCGTGACTAAGGCTACAATCCTATGCACACTTTTCTAGGAGTAAGCCCCACTGAAGGCAATGGGATTTTCTTCTGAGTAGACAAGCATAGGGTTGTGATCTCAAGTTCCACTGAAATCAATCCATCAGCACAATCCTAGGTATATTTACTCAGAAGTAAGTCTCACTGAATTCAGTGGAACTTACTCCCAGATAAGCATGTATAGGATTGCAGGTTTACTCATCATCAGTAACATTATTAAGTCATGACTAACTGAACTTGGGATACAATCCATAGGTTATATAGCTATACCCCCTGTATCTGAGAATACATGAAAACTCTCTACTCACCAAGTGGTTCAAACTTACGTCTTAGAACTGCCCTATGGGACACTTATAAATGGTCACTAATTATTAAGAAGACGGTTGTCTTCACACAAACAAAGAAATCAAAACAAGGGAGTATACTTTGAAGAAGCAGTTTGTACAGGTAATCGTCAACTCCAATACTCGCATTACTCTATTTTTTAAGGGTACTTGGCATAGCGGTAAAGCTGCCCGTTCTGCATTCTGAAACTACGCTATGGGCACCCTACAGAAATAAGTAATTACCTAATTTCCTAATGACCTGTGAGAAATAAAAATCCATACATGTGTCATTTCTTAGTTATTGCACTGCAAAGCAGCACAATCTGTTAACTGAATGCATTAAATATCTAATTTAATTAAACCTCTAACAAGCCTCTGGAACCCCATCGAGAGCACTTTGTTTGATTACAGACATTGGGCTAAAGTAACAGCCCTATTGATCTGCTCAGCTTCTGCTTCTTTTATCTACCCAATTTAATCTGTGTAGAACAAAACCTAAATTTTAGCAAGGGCTCCTTCCTCACCCTCTGGGGAAATAATCAGAAGTGACTCTTGGTTCAGGGTTGCATATATAAAATATTTAGTAGGTCAAAGAAAACATTTATTTGTGTGGCAGCTATTGACTGTATTACAAATGCAAATAAGCTCCCTAGTGCTCACCATTACATAGTGTGGCTGACACGGACATCTGTAATAAACAGACTTCTCCAGGGGGAAATAAACTCACTGTTCTGCTGATTAGCATATGTTTTAAAGCACAAGACTTTGTTACTTCCCAAATATTGTGGAACAAGAAATATCATCCTCCTTTGAACAACTTAAATTTGATGGGTAAAAAGCCATGGCAAAAATTTACCCGTCAAATTTAAGTTGTTCAAAGATTGTTGCTGGCCCTGAAAATTTTAAATCGCATTTAAATATCTTCCTTACTGCAAAAAATAATTTTCTGTTCTACCTTTACTAGTATGGACTAGTTATGTACTTGCACCCCTCTTCTTTCCTGAGTGGTGAGAAGTTCCTGGAGCACAGCGTTACCTGTGTTCTGACTCCCTTCGTGAAAGAGAGCGCTGGAAGTTTAACGCTGCCCTGGCACGGGAAGGGGCTTTGGATATCGGAAGACCATGTTGCCAATATCCTTGCCCCTCTCCTGGGCCTGGCGGCCCAATCACCCCTCCCCCACCACCCTAGCCTGCCCTACTCATGCCGTCCTGTTGCAGGACTTACCTACATCCAGTGGCGCGTGGCGGTGTGAGCAGCACCGGCCTCAGCGCCAGCACCGCTTACTCCGCAGGTGCTGTGAACGTGCCTTACGGACGTTTGCGACACCCTGCACCGGCAGAGCACTCGTTCCACTGGCGCTGGCATGCGCAGGATTGTACTATCTGGTTCACATCAAAGCAACTTTCTTTGTCTCACACAGAAGCTGCCAGGAAAAAAACAACAACTCACTTTTCTTTGTACTTCTTTCCACTGACCACAGAAAGGGAGACTGAGGACGGAGTCAATTTACATATTACAGGTGGGCCCCCATACCCACTGATTCGCTATCCACTGTTTCAGTTATCCACTGATCGTGGGGACCCTCCCAGGCTTTTACTTTTTTACCCAGTAAGCTTTGTTTCTTCCTTAAGCCTCTGGCTGCTTATTACAGGCAAGCAGAACGAGACTAAGTACTAGACAGGCTCTGCAAGGTTAACAGAAACCTCTCTAGGACTTAGTCTCGTTCTACTTGCCTGCAATGGAGGCTGCTTCTCTGTTTGTTTTAAGGAAGAAACAAAGCTTGCTGAAAGAAAAATAAGAGCTGGGGGGGGGCAAGCAAGCCTGCCTGCAGGGGAGGCAGGGTGGGGGGGGCCCTCAGGAAACCATGGAGGGGGTGTTCGCTCTTATCCATGGTTTCAAGTATCCATGGAGGGGCCTGGAACATATCCCCAGCAGATATGGGGGCCCACCTGTAATCCCTCCTCATCAGGTAAATGTACTAGAGTTATATGCCACTCACACAGACCTTTAACAACACCCAGGTTCAGAGGCAGAGTAGTTGGGGGATTGTGGGCTTCTATTTGTTCATGCCCAGTTTGCGGGCTTCCAAGAGGCATTTGGTTGGCCACTGTGGGAAGCAAGATGCTGGACTAGAAGGACCTTTAGTCTGATCCTGTAGGGCTCTTCATATGTTTTTGGTAGAAGAGTGCTGAATGGAGCAGCTGAGTGGTCCAGTTGTGAATGCCAAGGAGTAACAAGTTTGGGAAAAATTACAGAGGCACCACAGAATGAAAATAGGAAGAGGTAGGATAAGGATATCAGTGAAGTTGGGGTGACTAAAGAAGAGATATTAGAAAGGGGGTGCAAGAACCTTGGCAACCACTGTGTTTTGTCTATAAACCCATTTCAAAATATTATCCTATTCAAAGGCAACCACCACTACCTTCAAATAGTTGCAGTCTTGATGGCCGCCATTGGAACAGCTAAGTGACTAGGAACCCAAGGCTCCCATACCTTTATACTTGCAAGGAAAATAACTATTCCACATCTTCTCTGAGACAGTAATGGAATTGTGAATTCTAATGTAAATTAATGCAGACTTTTCAACATCAGAGAATCTTGATTATGCTGTGATTTCTGCAACACAATCATGAAATGTGAGGTTGCAGCCCTAAGCACACTTACCTGGGAGTAAGGCCCACTGAACTCAGTAGGACTTAATTCTGAGTAAACACGCATAAGATTGTACTATGACATATATTAGTATTTTAGAAGACAACAGGGATTACAGAAATAATGCAAATGTTTCATATCTTTTCCTTCTAACACCTGGTCCATTTGATGAAAAAATAACGCAGCATTTGATGCCACGTCTATTAAAAATGCCTGGTTTAGCTTTGAATCCTCTCCAGTAGCTTCTTTAACATCTATGCTCCTCACTTTCCTTTCCTTCTGTTTTCTTGCCATGGAAGGCTGCTGCTCTGGTGATTAAGTCTTAGCAAGAACACAGCTAGAGTACTCAGCAGGCTGTCATTCATGGACTGTAGGAAGACAGGTCTATATAAGCTGGCTAATTTGTCCTTTTACAATCAGCTGTTGGGAATCAGGATACAAGAAAGAAGCTCTGAGAAGGAAGGAAGGAAGCAAGGAAATGTGGGGGCGTGCGTGGCAGAAGAGTTATGCCCCTGAAACTCAGCAACATGCTTGTGCTCTCTGCAGTTTGGGTAAATAACTGCCCAAACTGCTAGTTCAAAACATTCTTGGGGGCCGTATCCATTTTTTCATGTACCCCCTTTCTGGACAGGCCAACTGTAACTCACAAACAGTACATCAGCTTTGAAAAACCAGGTCCAGCTTGGGTTTGAAGCACAACAGGATTTTTTTTTTTTACCCAAAGGCACAGATTTGAATAAAAATTCTTCCAAATGAATCTTACACAACATAATATAAACTTCTACACAGCTCTGAAGCATAGGAGAGAGCTGCTGCAAAGCTTTTCACCAAGAAGCAGAGCATATAAATCTAAGAGATAACAATAATATACCCCTCTCAATGTCTTCTTCCACAAAATGAAAGAGGCACATAACTATTTTGAACTGATTTTTTCAGTGCTGTAACATAATTGTAAGTAAAAAAAAAAAAAAAGGCAATCAGAGGCAGGTAAGTGATTTCCACGATGGGGGGGGGGGGTTGTGTTAAGTGAAACCGTGGATACGGGAACCGTGGGTACGGACGGATGCCTGTACCTATATGCATAAAAACCAAATGAAATACTTCCCACAGATGATTTATGGGACCCTATTCTTTCTTGTCTATTAAATATGCTCTAGAACAGAGGTTCTCAACCAGTGGTACTAGTACTACCAGTGGTACTTCAACCAACTGTTGGTGGTTCTCAGACTGCAGGACCACTGGAACCCCGCTCTAAAGCAGTGCTTTCAGAGGCATTTTTTGCTCCGAGAGGCTCCTGCCTTTAGCCGAGCCTCTTGGGAGCACTGAGAAGGGTCCTCTCACCTTCCCAGAGCCTACTACCTGTGTTTTCTGGTCTCTGAAAACCCAGAAGTAACTGGTGATGATGTCATCGCCAGTCACTTTCGGTGGTATGCAGCAGGAGAGTGGCGCCGGAGGTGGTACTCGGCTGGGAAGGGGTTGAGAACCCCTGCTCTAGAATATTTTATATTCTTTTTCCAACCCTTCTGTAACTACGTTGCCTGTTTTGTTATTTTAATTATAACAAATAAGGTCTTTGACATGCAGCCAAAAAGATGAAAGGAAATCTGAATCATTCCATCATCAGTTAACAGAATTACTTTCCAATTAAAAAAAGAAAAGAAAAAGAAGATGACTGATCTTCTAAACTCAACCACACTCTGAATTCTCAAGTACAAAGATCTCTTTGTTCACAAGGGGGGAAAAAGGTGCCACACTGAAATATCCACTATAATTTCTGCTTGAACTACTGACATGTTTATACAGAAGCTGCCCTGTTATCTGGGATATCTTAAGATGTTCCAGAACATCACATTTAAATTATTCATAAGGAGAAACTGTTTGGTATTGCACAAGGAAAGACAAACCAAGTATCAAGCTTGCTCAGGTACAAAGTTCTATGTATGAGACCTTGTTCATGAAATGAAGTCAAGTCAATCAATGAAGAGACAATCAGTGGGAGGATGGAGGAAGCTGAAGAACAAAGACATTGATCCATGAGATAGAAGGGGAGGAGAACAGTGAAAATGAGGCAAGAGTGAAGGGGCTTGAGAAATAGTCTGCTCATAGCTTCTTACAATTCTGGCAGTCATATTTCTTCAGCAGATCTTCGATTTGTGTGTGATGCACGCGGTTGGTAGCTGTAGCCTTACCCTTCTGCGTAATCTGTCTCGTTCTTCCCGGATTGCATTCATGGTGGCCTTGGTTCTGTTCAGTTCCTCCTCCTTGCTGCACAGCATTGCTGTCAGGCTCTCATTCTCTTCCCTCAGGCCTGCCAGCTCCTTCTCCCATCGAGACCTTTCTTCGGCCAGATTTGGGTACAAGTCCCGCCCAAGCACACCTTCAATTTCTTCAACAGTCTACAAAATAGGGACAAATTAGTCAGAACATTAAAAAGGAGTACTAATTCACATCGAAGCACTAAGCCCATTATTTGCATAAATTGACATATTATAATTTGTTATTCTCACTTGGAGATACACAGAACATTTTAATCAGGAAACATTCTATGGTTTGCCTAGATGCCCTCATGTTTTGTTTTGGTTTTTTTACTGTATTTGGAATGTTTATGACACAACGGTCATCTTAATTGACATCTTGTTATACTAATGTAAGCAACCACGAGCCACGGGCATTTACAGAGCACATTTGTTCACTAGGCATTAAAGTGCATCAAACATACTAACTAAGCTCTAAAATGGGTAACAGAGTGCACTCCACTTAGCAAACTTAGATGTATGGACTGCTGCTTTAGTGATCTAACTAAGAAAAACTGAAGCCGGCAGCTCATTTGGTTAATAAGAAAGTGAAACTCAGTGATTGGTAGAGCTTGTGCAGAGGATAGGATAGAAGCTGTCTCACTGTAAATATTCAGATTCACAGGGGTACATTTCCCAGTGCAAATGTAGCCATGGAGGAGCTTTGAAGGTTTGTGTGGGGAAAAAATGACTGTATCAGGCAAGAGGCCTGGCTCAGTCGGTAGAGCCGCCACCTTGCAAGCCTGAAGATCAATGAACGGCAAGATCGAGACACGCCTTCGACAAAAAGCTATGAAACCCTCTGTGAGGAGAGATAAAAGCTGCCAGCTGTGTCGGCCAAGCGTGGGAGGCGACGGCCAGTGGAGAGGCCAGACTGCAAAAGGATACCATCTGGAATGTAGTTGTTCATGAAAGATTAGACATTTATATATTGTAAAAAAAAACCTATGGGGGGGTTAGGAAAGCCTGCCCACGTACACCGCCTTGGATTAAAGTCAGAGGAGAAATCCAATGACCAAGAAAGGCGGTATATAAATACTGTATATTATTGTTTATGCAGACTCTACCAAGAGCAGAGAACTGGCTTTTATTCCAATGATTAATGTCGAGTTTAAGCAATGAAACCCACCATAACATTTGCAGGGAGGTTTAAACTATGTTTAACATCCATGCTCATTGGTGTAGTAGAAAATACTAAAGTGCAGGAGCTCATCATGACATGCTTTCCATAGCAAAACCCTATTAAGATTGTAACAAAAAAAAAATCAACTTTAAATTTCTTCTTTAGAGTGTCCCCCCCTTCCTGCTATGCATTTCTATCTGTAAACTTACAATATTTAATTTAAAGATCTAGCTCATTTTATCTCAAACTCTTGAGAGTGGGGTACAATAGTCTTAAAACAAATGTATAATAGGATATTTAATTTTAAAAGTAAAGGTATCCCCTGACAATTAAGTCCAGTCGTGTCCGACTCTAGGGTGTGGTGCTCATCTCCATTTCAAAGCCGAAGACCCAGCGTTGTCCGAAGACGCCTCCGTGGTCATGTGGCCGGCATGACTCTGCGGAGCGCTGTTTACCTTCCCGCAAGCGGTACCTATTTATCTACTCACATTGACATGCTTTGGAACTGCTAGGTTGGCAGGAGCTAGCCAAGCAACGAGCGCTCACCCCGTTGCGGGGATCGAACTGCCGACCTTTCGATCGATAGCTTATGGTTCAGCGGTTTAACCCACTGCGCCACCCGCTGGCTTTATTTAATTTTAGGGATATATAAAATATTAGAATGCTAGCTTATGCATGCTTATGGAGAAGTACGGTAAGTCCCACTATGTTGTGTAGTAAGTTACTCCCAGATACATTTGCACAGGATTGCAGCCTTAATATAACTTGAGCTACATACTGTAAGTCCCTTGTGAAAGATGAAGACCTAGACATATGCCCTAGGCTACTGGTTCTCAAACTGTGGGTCGCGACCCACCATTGACAACTTTTGCTGTCTTCTGCCCCCTTAAGGGGCGGGGACAGCATGGTGGTGATGGCAGCAATCCAGGGGATCGCCACCTCCACCGCCGCCAAAATGCCCGAAATGAAGTGCCTGAAGATCGCTGCAAAACAGCGATCCGAAGATCGGGGGGGGGGGCCCTGCAGTGGGTCACGCAGGCCTCCCCAATGCTCCCCCAAGTCCCGGTAAGTGTGGGGAGCCATTTTGGGCATTTTGGCGGTGGTGGCGATCCCCCGGATTGCTGCTGCTGCTGGCTCCGCCCCTGCACACACTCAAGGTTCTCCCCGCCTTGCGGGGAGAATTTTGAGAAACGCTGCCCTAGGCCTAGGCAAATGTCTCAGTTTTCTTCCCACTGAGCCCGATGCTTCTCTGCTATAAAGCTTTTTTGAAAAAAAAAAATGAAAGGCAGCACCTGAACACTTCTGGAGATTACATCATCGCTCTTTCTATAGGAAAAGGTTCAGGAGCTCTGCTACCCCCTGTACCCCCTTGACTAGACCTCTGGATTTACTGGGACCAAACACATTAACAAAGTTCTAGTTTCTATCTCAGGAGCTTCCAATATATGCTCACTTTCAGTACTTGGTCAAACAGATTTTCATAAGAGATATTCTAAAACCAAGTTCACACATCTCCATTAATCAACATTCAGAAGGCTATTCACAGAGCTCTTAAGATTCTGGATGCATGGGTGAACTTCATTTTTGAAGAGTGACAAAAGAAAAAAATGCAGCCCCTTTGAGACAAAAACCACACACACACACACACACACACACACACACACACACACAGCACTGGAATACTTCCTCTCGAACAACAAATACAGTGGAAAACCAGGATTAAAATAGCTTGGGTAGAATAAAAATATATATTAATTTGATTTCTACCAGCCTTCCCAATAATGTTCTTGAAGCACAAAGTGCATTAATACAATTTAAACATTTATTCTTATTAATATTAATAAAGTCCAATCATATCACAACAACAGCAAAACCATACTAAATGGAGAACACATTTTTCTGTTGCAGGGACTTATAACAGGAGGGTATTCATTAATTTCCTAAAACATGGCACCGAAGAGGCCAGATGGTTCTCCCTAAGCACTCAACTCCCCAGGCAGGGTGCCACTACTATGAAGGCTCTCGGCCTTGTCACCACCAGATGAACTTCTGATAATGACAGCACTCTCAGCAGAGCCTCCTTGGATGATTTTAAGCATTATGGGTGAGACATAAAACAGAAGGCATTTCCTCAGGCAGGGCCAGATCGTGACTGGTTTTAACAATCAAAACCAGCATTTTGAGTTGGGCCTAGAAACCAAGTGGTACCCTAGTGCAGCTCTTTGAGGGCTACCATAATATGGTATCTTATGCCAGCGTTAGTTAGAAGCCTGATCTCTGTTTTGAAGAAGTTATAGTTTCCAAACTGTCTTCAAAAGGTAGCTCCATAAATAGTGCATTACAGTACACTCATCCAGAATTTACCAAGAGGTTAGATAGGAGAGAGTGCAGCAGGAGCACCAGCATAGCTAGAAAAAAAGAACACAAGCCAGCTGAGTAGGTAAAGGTAAAGGTGACCCCTGACAATTAAGTCCAGTCGTGTCTGAATCTAGGGTGTGGTGCTCATCCCCATTTCAAAGCCGAAGAGCCAGCGTTGTCCGAAGACGCCTCCGTGGTCATGTGGCTGGCATGACTCTCCTTGCTGCAGCGCGTAGCATGCAGCTGGAACACGGAGCACTGTTCACCTTCCTGCAAGCGGTACCTATTTATCTACTTGCATTAACATGCTTTGGAACTGGCTGCTAGGTTGGCAGGAGCTGGCCAACAAACGAGAGCTCACCCCGTTGCGGATTCGAACTGCCGACCTTTCGATCGACAGCTCATGTTTCAGCGGTTTAACCCACTGCACCACCTGCTGGGATTTGAGCAGCAAATCTGAGTCAAGACACACCCATCAACTGCAAACATCCACTATTGCAGAACTCCCCTATTTTTATTGGGGCACTACATATGTATTATTCAGCCCAGGGTTAATGCCAGAAGAGCAGGAAACCCAGGCATGGTTGAAAAGCCATTTTCCCTTTTTCTCCTTCCTCCTCCCCCCCACCCATGAAAAGTCACATTGAAGATTAAATTTCCCTAAGCTTATGCATTATGCCGATACCCTGTCTGTACCCAATGGACATGGTATGAACATGCCCAAAAACTCATCACTGTATTTTGAGAGCATACTTGACTACCCAGGTGGGAGTTGGCAAGATGCAGGCAGCTGGTTGACATGCAACACACAGCAGTGTGTGGAGTAACAGCAGAGGCTGCCCTGGTCATTACAAATGCACTCAGCACCACTACAGGCTCTGCTCTGTCTCTGACAATCTAGCAACAAATAAATGTTTAAGACAACATAAATGCTGCCACTTGGTTCTCTCTCTCTCGGTGGATGTTTTTCCAGGGTTTAGATGTTCTACAAGACACTCATGCAACTAAAATTGTAAATCTGAAACACACATCTATGTAGTCTCTAATGGGCACATTTGTGTCTGATTTGTGATATCTGACTTGAAATTAATTAATAATTAATAGCAATTAACTTAGAAAAAAGCTCTTTGCTGACACTGTTAATCTGCTAACGCTGCAGACAGGGTTTAACCTGACACCACAAAGAGAAAAGAACAATGAAAAACGTGATAAAAAGAAGTAAAAGATGTTTACACTTTATAACTAAAGGTTCCTTTTGGTGAAAAAAAAAAGGGTTCCAGATCTTAAATATACCAGATCCCTATATTTAAGTAACTGGTCCATAAGGTCTGTAACATACCATACGGTAATCTCTGACTCCCAGTTTCATTTCACCCTTTGCTTCCATTTTCTGATGAAACTAGCATCCACATACAACCTAATAAATAACTGTCGTGTTTTGGAACTATGACTTTGCATACGTTGCTTTGTTTCTGGCATAATTTACTGAAAGCACACCATTAACTGTGGCAATTTGGCATGTGAAGTTGACTGAACTGTAATGCTCCCCCTGCTTTTCCTTGCTTCCATCCCTTTTCTTCTTTCGTGTCAACATCTGGATGGTAAGCCCCTCAGGGCAGAGATCTGTCTTTTCAGTCTATGTAAAGCACTATGTACACTGATGGCACTATGTAGCTAAACAACAGTAAGTCAGCTGTCCCTCCCTTCTAAGAACACAGCGATTTTCCGCCCCCAATACAAACATATTCCTTATTCATAAACAGTGCAACAGTTTACAATCTTTGCTTATGCATCAAAGATGTCTCCAGAATCCAGCCTTAAGCACTGTAATATTGAGGACTTATTTTGGCAGCACATCAACTATGCGTATTCTTGGAGGTTACCAGCATCATACATAGTAAAAACAACAACACACCAAACAAGTACAGTATAACATGGTAAACGCACATCTGAAGCAAAGCACTTCAGATTGCATTTTGTCTGCCAAGATGGAACTAGCATAGCTTCCACTGCATTTGTCGACAAGACAGTACTGAAAGCCAGTAGGACAAGCTCCTTCTGTACTAAGCATTTTTCCTTCTTGTGTCCTTTTCTCACACATCTTCTGCAACAACAGAGAGACCTGCGGACCTGCTATCTCCAAACTGTTGCTTTTAGACTTGGCTCCTGTTTCGAGAAGAGGGATGGGAGCAACTAAATGTTTTTGTTTTTTACAAACACACACACACACTCCCCAGCTGGATAACTCAACCTGATTAAAATGTCTTCCGTTTACAAAGCTGGGAAATGTTTTCATGTGCAGGCTACAAGAATTCTTTTTTGTCAAACATACAGTGTTACTAGCACTGTAATATTCAAGATTAATGTGCATTGCAAACTCTCTCTCTCTCTCACACACACACACACACACACACACACACACACACACACACACACACACACACACACACAGACAGACAGACAGTAATAGAGGTATTTATACCTCTATTTAGTAATAGAGGTAAGCTATACATTTAAAGTAGAAAGTCTTGGACTCAATTCATGATAGGGTCTCTTCATTATTAAAATGCCAATGAAACATTGGATGGGGGGGTGAATGGAGAAAGTTAGCAGAGTCTATATCAAATGTCTTTTATATGCAAAATGCATGTGGTCACACTTCTTTTCTTGCTCACACTTCTTTTTGGATTTCATAGGAACTGCTGAAAGAGCTCTTTTATCCTTTGAAATTTTTCAAAACAGACCACATCTTGTATTTATTATGACCTATGAAAACCACCAACCAACAATTCTGCTATACCACCCCAGGGACTGGTTGAGGATTACTGTCTGCACAAGAGAGGCTCCAGTGGGGCAAACTAGAGTTTCTTTTAACCTCAGGCAGGTGGTGGTGTAGAAATGAAGGGACAAAATGGAGCCATTGGCATCCAAAATACCACACAGAGCACAAAAAGGACAGAGCCAATGACAATGCAGAAAAATTATCAGACAGAAGGCATTTGGAATGCATGGCATTCTTTAAAATATTCTATGCAAAAATGCTCAGATTATATTTCATGAGGCATCAAGCTATCATATATATTGCTCCTCTATCAAGGAAATAGTTTATTGGTATTTAATGAACAACAATGCAGAATAGGAGCACTTTAATAATTTGATATCCAAATCTTGCAGATCTTGCAGCTAAGGCAAAAGCTGGGTATACTGCTTAATGTTTAAACAAGAAGGATCTTTCTCTATCCTGTTTCTCATTAAAAATATCCGTAGCAATGTAGAATGACTTTTCTGTCTTGGGATATCTCCCACATAGTGCAATGTTTGACAAAGATTGATGAAAAAATGGAAATCAAACATAGACTCCGCAATGAAAAACCCAGTAAAGACAAACTGAGTAATTTCTAACATGTCTTAGAAAAGAGCTGTTACAGATGTTTAGGCTTACCATAGTCCCAGATCCGGCCGGAACAGTCCCAGTTCGGGAGCCCAAATGCTGGGCTCCCGGCCCGTCTCCTGTTTGTCCCAGTCGTCCAGGACTGCCCCTGCGGCGCTGCAGCGCTCATGCGCTGCATCTTCATCTTCTTTGTTCCAAGGTGCGCAAGGCTGGAAGGTCTCAGAAAATGTCCGCGTTAACTCGGACGCTTTCCGAGTGCTTCCAGCCTTGCGCAGGCGAGCAAGGCTGGGACAAAGAAGAGGAAGATGCAGCATATTAGCACGCTGCAGCAGGGGATGTCCCCGCCCCCCGGTGATTTTTCCTGCCCCCGGTGATGTCACAATCCCGGACCCCACCTCCAGTGATGTCACGATCCCGGACCCCGCCCCTGGTGACGTCACTGCTACCCCCCCTGCGTCGGGGAAAATATGGTAAGCGTACAGATGTACAGATGTTCTACATTTTTTTAAGTGATGTATGGCTGTGGAACTGCACAAAACAGCAGATGCCATTGCTGCCACAATAGCAAGTACTTACTATCATGCTGACCTGAAAGGGCTTACACTACCGAAAGCACTTGTGTCAGGCATGCAGGGAAACAACTACAATTGCTGAAATGCCTTTAGGAGTGAAAGGAGTGCCTTTAGACATCCCATAGCTGATGTCTTCTAGGGACATCCATTCCTAGGTCCTATGTCAGATTTCACAGAATGATTCAAATTAAAACCCATTTCCTCCCAGCCCACAGGTGTACACATTTAACTCCTGTTGCATATATACACCCTTGGGTAAAAATGCCTTAAACATATTCGGGTTTAAAGTCCTACAAAAAGTCTACAAAAAGCACTTCCACCTGATGTATCGCTTGCTTCTATGGCAGGCATTTTCAAAGGAAACAAATAGTTAATGCAACTATGGATGTATTTAGCAGATAAACTAGCTTACAGCCAATTTTTAGATAGAAGATTTCTCTGGAGCTTAATTATTCCTTTGGTAAAACAGGAACACTTATTCTGCTTATCTAAATCAGAAAAACTATGTCTTAAAATGCCTTGTCATTTTCATGTGGAAGGTGCTGTAGTACAACAACTACTTGTCATTAAGTTAAGTGACATCACGGGTTCTCAACCAGTGGTACTAGTACCACCAGTGGTACTTTGGCTGACTGCTGGTGGCACTAGAACCACCGGAACCCCACTCTGACACAGCACTTTCAGCGGCGTGTTTTCGCTCCCGAGAGGTTCCTGACTTTGACTGAGCCTCTCGGGAACGCTGAGAAGGGCCCTCCCACCTGCCCAGAGCCTCCTATCTGCGTTTTCTGGCCTCCAATAACCTGAAAATCCGGAAGTAACTTGTGAGGATGTCATCGCCAGTCACTTTCGGAGGTACGCAGCAGGAGAGTGGCGCCGGAGGTGGTAGTTAGCCGGGAAGGGGTTGAGAACCCCTGGTCTAGAACAGCATTTCTCAAAGTGTACACTCGGCTGGGAAGGGGTTGAGAACCCCTGAGTTACATAGTAAGGACTGCTCAGTGGACTAGCTAATGTTACCACACCTTAATGGCTAAGTCACAGTGTTCACTGGCAGTGGTGAGCTGTTCGATATGTCTGTCCACATCTGCCACAGACAAACTGCAGCTGCTCTTCTTCCGCCCGCAGACCACATTCTCCAATCCCGTCAGCACCCTCTGCAGTTCAGAGTTCAAGTCGCTACAGGTATCTGTGCAAAAGAGAGAATATGTCAGACATGAACTGCACGCCACCAATTAAAGAGCCGCCATTCCATCACTATCTAGGAGGGTGGGGGAGGAAAGAGGTCACACTCCTACAAAAGAGTATCTCAAATGGGCAGACATGCTCTTTACAACTGCTCTGCTCCCAAGTGCAAACACCCTCCCTAATCTTGCAAGTTACTAATTTACTGTTGGCTGATGTCTCTCCTAACAATCAGGCAAACTTGAAAGCTATTCGCTGATATTTCCAGATCACAAGATATTCACAAACTAACAAAGGAGCCTTTCACATGCAACTGAAATGCCTCAACAAGATGGCCATTCTAGAATGATTTTATGGAGTGTTATCACACTGTTATTGGGGCCAGGGAGAAATGTTTCCCCCAGGTAAGGCAGACTAGTGGCCATGCAATTTTTGTTTTTTCCCGTGTAGCACATGGCATAGCTCACCTGGAATAATATGCTCTGTAACTGTCTCACTCACAGTTACAAGTACCTGTAGCAATCGACAGAATGACAAATACTGTCATTACTAAAGCAGCAAATGAGCAGGTCTTGCTCTCTGCATAAACAGCCGACATAATTGTCTGGTCTGTTTAGGTTCAATGTTGGAAGGATAGGCAGTTAGCATACAGAGGGGGTGGGGAAGCTCCACACGATGACATTTAATCCAATTATATGTAACTTCTCTTACAAAATGGGTGGCCCAATCCTATGCAGGGCCTACAGCAGCGAGTCTCATGATCCACAGTCGTTGTTATGGCGGTGTGAAAGGCGCACCACAGCTGCCACATGCTCCAGAGCTGCCGGCACAAATGGACAGAGGCTCTGTGCACACGCCAGCAGATTCTGGATGGCACACTGGAGCAGGGGACAGCTTGTGGGTGGTTTGGAGTGAGGGCGAGGCAGATCTCGGCAGTACGAGCACATGCCAAAATTCTATCCCTGTTTTCCCATCCTTTCATGCCCCCTGAGGTTCCTCAAGCTTACATCAGCTAAATAACTGGCGCAGGTCTGAGGAGACCCCCCCCCCGAT
Organism: Plestiodon gilberti rubricaudatus; assembly: GCA_026170595.1. Lineage (NCBI taxonomy): Eukaryota > Metazoa > Chordata > Lepidosauria > Squamata > Scincidae > Plestiodon > Plestiodon gilberti. The sequence continues at coordinate 50,354,467 of JANXHW010000002.1, forward strand.
GGCCAGGCGGCCTACATAGCATGCAGAGTGTGCTCCAGCAGCACAGCTGCATTAGTGTAAACTGGTGGGGGGGTACAATTGGGTAGCCATCAGACTACTATGCAAAAATGAAATGCTGTTTTATTTCAATTATTTCTTATATTTTTTCTGCTCAGTTTAGCAGGCAATGTTTATTGAGGAGCAATTGCTTTAATGTATCATGGATTAGCTCAGAGAGGCCCCTTGCTTGGACAGCTTAGCAATGCTGGAAACTATCCTGCTATGTAGTAATGAAGAGTAATTACTTTCCTTCTAAGAAGCTTTCATACCAGACAGACTTTGTTTTACAATAGGAACTTTATTTTAAAATATTCACATATATTGCTAACCCATCTGTTTTCCATTGTGTTAGTCACCACTGCTTGTTCTTCTTAAGGATCCCTTCCCCCATAATGAAAGTACTGTGCTACATCCTATATAGGGTATTTCAAGATTGTTTCTTAAACAGAGAACCTTGCTCTGGATCACCACCAGCTGACCACACAGGGATTGTTTCCTTCCCCTGGAGATCTGTCAAAGTCTGAACTTGAGCATTTCCCATAAGTGTAATTCATTACAGGTTGAGTATCCCTTGTCCGGACTGCTTGGAACAGGAAGTTGTCTGGATTTTGGATTTGTCTGGATTTTGGAATATTTGCATAAATATAATGAGACATCTTGGGGATGGGATCCAAGTTCTAAACACGAAATTCATTTATGTCTTATATACACCTTATACACATAGCCTGAAGGTAATTTTATACAATATTTTTAATAATTTTGTGCCCCAGCATGCCTTGCGCTATGCCAGCCAGGTGCTAGAAAAAGGTTTTTCAAAAGCAGTCGTAGCCCCCCCGAATGTCTGGATTTCGGAATAGTCTGGATTTCGGATGTCTGGATAAGGGGTAACCAACCTACACTATAAATAAGTGTGACTGGGATTAAACAAGATGAGGCAATTAACTTTCAAATGGGGTATTTTGTTATATTGTGAGTTGTTTTAAAACTAGAATACGAATAAAAAAGTCTTCACATATGAGATCTTTTTATCAGCATTCTTCTGACAAATAATGTTTGCTATTACTGTACTTAATATATTAATTTTAGACATTAAAACATTTATAAATATATCCACATCCAACTTAACATTTAGTGAGAAAAATTAGCAGCTGTTCCCATTATGTATATATGGCTTAATTCATTCCTGCTTTTGTGGCTTCCGCTTGGCACCTTCATAGCAACATCTAGTTCACAATTAAAAAACAACAACTCTCTTTAAACAAGTATTATTTATTACAGAATGACATGCAACAACCAACAGACACTTTTTATTATAGAACTGTGACATTTAGGTCATCAACAGAGTGTCTTAAGACAGTGAAATGTACTCCCACTGGAGTCTGGATGTTTCCATGTTCATGTTCAGAATACTGTGGGAGAACATTTCAGTCTCCCAGGATCTTCTGATGATTTGAAAGTCACTATTTTACAACAAAACAAAACAAAAAGGTAACAAAAGCATTAGAAAGTGAGAAACTGCTGAACCAGAATGTATAAAGAAATTTGACTATTTCAGCAGTTCCCAAACAGTGGGCTGTGACCCGATTTCTCATGGGTCACGAACAGCCCGCTGCCCGAGTCTCAACTTCCGAAGTGGTTCTTTTAACCTTGCAAAGTCTCTCTAGCACTCAGTCTTGCTGTACTTGCCTGCAATAATAAGCAGTATGAGGCTGATTATTGTGTTTGTGTAAGGAAGAAAGAATAAACGAACCTTGCTTCACTAAAAGTAAGAGCCTAGGGGGGGGGGCCACGCACGGGGGGTAGCCCCCCGCGATCTGCGGATAAGTGAATCCATGGATAGTGGATCCATGGATAGTGGGGGGCTCCCTGTAAATGCTCAGAAAATACATTCAGGGAAGAAAATAGGAATCTGTAGTCCCGTCTACGTTGGCTCTGTTTTGGCCACAACAATAGTTCAATGAACACCCCTTTTAAACGCAAACAGAGTGGAGAACAGTGAGACCACTCAGGGAAAGCCCAGAGTACACCCACTGCCTCAGATGACCTTCCTTTGCAACAAGGATGGACCCTGTATGTCAGATACTCAGAGGAGTCCTGCAGATATGTTCAAAAGTTTGAAGAGAAAAAAAAAGCCCCTAGGAGAATTCTTCAGCAAAATCAAATTCCAAAATAGATAGGCAAAAGGTGAGCACGGGATTCTGAAGTCTGTTTGCATGCTAGCTCAGCTTTGAAATTCCCCATGAAAAAAATTCCCTGCCATGTCAGCTCCACTTAAAGCACATTTTTCTGCATTAGCAGCTATTCAGCTGCAAAATGTCTGTTTTATAAATACAATTTCTCAGACACAGATGCACTAGGAAGATTGCTGAATTGATAAAAATCTACTTATTTGGCTTGCCAAGCACCATGACAATTTGTACACATTTTGTCACATGTTACAAGACAATGCCTTCCCTAAACAAGCTCTTGTATTTTAAGTTCTAGCCCTGAGGCAGCTTTCCTCTCAGGAAATAAGACTTTATAACAAGACCCACATCTCAAGGAGAAAACAGATTAAACCCAGTCACAGGATTTACAACATACAGCAAGGGAGATGAGCTATTTTAGCCCTTGATGTTTTATTGCCCGTAGCAGTTGAGAGGCATATCTAAATTTACTAGCATATCATGACATGAAAGTGTTGTTTGGTATGTCAATGAGGTTGCTGCATTAAGTGCGATGTGCAGTTCCATGTTTTCAGCTCATGATGAATTTGCATTATGTGTATATCCTCTACTGAAGGATTTTTCAAAAGTTAGTTAAGCACATGAGTAGGAGAAAAGCAGCAACAGAACATTTAAAAATAAAGAGGAATGGATGTGTGCAGGAAATTAAAGACATGCATTTAAAAAAACATGCAAAAAATGAAGTTGTATTACAACATTCACATAGGTTTACTGTTGGCTAAAATGCTTATAAAAGCATGGTAAAAACTGGCCTGTCTATTTTATGCTCCTGGTTGATAGGGACTCTAATCTAATGTAGCTGCTTATGTGCAGGCACAGTCAGGACTACTGGTAGGCTTCAATCAGGGTTGGCTCCAGTCTGAGGGGGCCTTTGGCAAAGTGTCTTCTATGGGCCCCTTCTATACTGTAGGTGGCAACAGCAGTAAAGTTCTTCTACCATGCTCCTCCTTCCAATTCTCTCTCCCCTTTCCTGTCTCAAAGAGTTGCTCTTCATCCATCTTTGTCTCACCTTCTCTAGGCACCCTCCCTAGTTGCAGATGGGAGTATTCTTCCAGAACCTTCTATAGCATTGCAGGGACCGGGGGACGGACGGACAGGACACACTATTCATTCTTGTATGGGGTAGGCACCTAGAGACGACAGCGATGAAGATGGACTGCAGTGGTGGACCCTTAAGATGCCAGTCTTTGAAACCAGCCCTGATTTTACCACAGAAGTTCCAATAACTGACGAGAAAAGCCATGGTTTCATTTTAAAATTTGCATGTCCTGTTGGTTTTTAGAGCTGCTCCCACAAACATTATTCAGAAAGTCTCAAAAAGGGCACAGGTTTGGACATGTTGCTGTGTAAAGAGCCTTTTTGAAGGCATTTTTGTTACATATTTTGAACATAACACATAGCATTTGTATAGGCTTACCAGATCGCCGACGATCGGCGATCTGGTAAGCCTACATTTGTAGAGTGTTTTCTGAATGTAAAAAGTGATTCACATGTATTATCTGGATGTAGCTGAAGCTGAGAAGACGTGACTTGCTCACGGCCGCCTAGTGAGTTCATGGCAGAGATGAGATTCAAACCAGGGAAGTCCTGATTCACAGCTCAGTCTCTTAGCCACTACACCACACCAGCATTTTCACATTTAACTTCTTTCCGAAGTGGTCAAAACCACTACTGGAAGGAAGGCCTTGAGGCTTTGAAACATTTTCCAGAAGATGTCAATTGATTTTCTTCCCTGTTGTTCTTGTATCCTTTCTTCCCTCTCTTTGGGAGAGACAGAAAATACAGGGAAAGGAAACTTATTCTCCCCTCTATGCCTGCTATTGTTTTCTGCAGCTTTTGATTCTTTTAGCAGACATGCTGCTTTTATGGATTTATTTTGATGTTTTATTGCCATTTGGGTTTTTTTTTTCTTTTGCATGATTCAAATGACAGCAAAAGTGGGACGCAAATAATTTTAAATTACTAAAATCCTCACTTTGATTTGCAGGGCCAAGGCACCTAAATTGCGTCTGCCATCCATGCAGAATATAGCATTCTTGCCCAGCCTTATAAATTTGTTTCAGTTCAAAACTGATCTTTAGAGACTCTAATGCATGTATCAAAAACTGCTCATTTTAAGACAGCTGCAACTTCACAAAGCCAAAAGCTAAAGCTTACATTACTCTTCTCTCAATTGTTCTTATAGCTATCAGTATCCAGTCTGCAACTATAATCTTGCCTGGGCTACTTTATTGTTGAACATATCCAAATTCCCTGGGGCATAAATATCCCTACAGAATTCAACCAACATTAATCATGATTGTCAAGAGTTCCCAAATGAAGGGAGAGGATTATAGGTCTCATAGTAAGCTTTCCCATGCCAGTGAGCCCATGCAGTAGTTTAACAGGAACTAATCCTACACTGCACACCTACCTGCTTTCCCAAGGGTACGATGTTCTCAGAAACGTAGCCAACAAACAAATCCCTGTTTTGTACTTTAAAGGAAATGTTGCAGGGCCTGGCTGCACATACCGGTAGTATTTGAACCGATTTAACTATCAGTGAGCACACATGGAAGGAAGCCGGCAGCAATCTCCTCAGCACAGCAGCCCCATATGCCCAATGAAAACTCACTTCAGGGGGAAGGGAAGCCCTCCGAACAGGACTACCGGTATATGAGAGACACAGAGGGCTGTAGAGTTAAAGGGATTTCAGTGAAAATCTCCCCTGCACAAATGGAAGTGCCTTCTGTTCATGGAAGAGAAACTTAGGACACAAGCAAATGTGTTTCACCTATCTAAATGGGGTGGGAAAGAGAAACTTGCCTACTAGGTACAAACCTGCCAGTAGACCTATCAGAATAATACTTGACATTTATATAGCGCTTTCCGAGTGTGCAGAGTTTCATGTGTACTAACTTGACTAAATCCTTACAATGCTTTAAGTCAGTGGTTCTCAAAGTTCTCCCCGCAAGGCGGGGAGAACTTTAAGTCTTTGCGGGGACAAATGTTACTTTCAAAAACATTTTTTCCTGGTGGCGGCGATCTCTGGGATCACTGCCACTGCCGTCATGCTCTCCCCACCCCTTAAGGTGGCAGGGAACAGCATTCGGTTCTCTTGGTGGGTTGCGACCCACCAGTTTGAGAACCACTGCTCTAGGTTAAGCATTGTTATCTCCACAGTGCAGTTGGAGAGCTGAAGCTGGGAAGGAGTGGCTTGCTTAAATAAAAACATAAGAAAAGCCCTGCTGGATCAGGCCAAAGGCTCATTTAGTCCAGTTTCCTGTATCTCACAGTGGCTCCACCAGATGCCTCAAGGAGCACACAAGACAACAAAATACCTGAATCCTCTTTGCCACTCCCTTGCACAGAGAAAACCTACTTCTAAAGCCAGGAGGTTGCTTATGGCTTGTAACCCGTGATGGACTTTTCTTTTAATTCCTGTTGTGTATGTACACCCTTGGGTAAAAATGTCTTAAAGCCATCTAGTTAGTTCAAGGCAGGGGTAAAATTCAAACCAGGGAAGTCCTGATTTGCCCCTCAGTCTCTTACAAGTGCAATCCTGTCTAAATTTAGACCGGCAGAGCAATTGCTCCGCCGGTCTAGGGTGTCACAAACGTGTCATAAAGCACATTTGCAACATCCGATGAGTAAGCCGTGTGGGCAGAGAGGCTTGTGCCACTCCACCAGGGGTGCAGATCTTCTGGAGTGCACATTCTTTGCTTCTAGAGCAGGGGGAGAGATGACTCCACCCACCACGGCTCTTGGCTGGTTCAGTTCCAGACAAGCTTGGGGGAGAATTTTCAAAGGCTGCTTGCAATCTCTCTGCTCATTACTAGGTGGTGCCTACACTCAATAACCTAATTGAGCATGTGCTCCTCTGACCTTCTCAACAGCATCCACTTCACATGAGGAACGCAGGATAGGCAGAGGCGGTGGCACTGCACACATAATCAGCGATCCTCCAGTGTCCATGTATCTGGGATCCAGACCTTTCTGAAGGAAGCAGGAAAGGGGGTAGGGCTCAAAGGCAGCTGCCAAGGCCAGTCTCCATGCTTAGGCGCTGGCCCTCTCTTTGTTCCTCTCACACCACTGTCTTCTACTCCCCATCCTCACTGGGTATGCAGCTGCATCCTACTTGGTCTAATCAAAAAGAAAAAAGCAAGCAACTTCAGAAGGCGGGGCAGCTGCAGCAAGACATCTGCCGGACCGAAGAGGAAGAACAGACATTTACCCCACAAGCAGGTTAGAGATTTGTTTTGCAGCTCTTCAGCTGGTTCAACTTGTCTGAAGAAGCCTTCAGGCTCATCTCTCTCTCTCTCTGCATTATATTATGGACATCAGTAAAAAGTGCTAAACTGTCCGTGCCTTCTTGGCAGTCAGGATGACACGTGTTTTCATTACCCCAAACACCTTATTCTAGAAAGCTGTGTGTGTGTGTGTGTGTGTGTGTGTGTGTGTGTGTGTGTGTGTGTGTGTGTGTGCGCGCGTGCGCGCTTATCCTGCTATTATGTTAATTTGTGGTGCTGCAATCCTGTGTGCACTTACTTGAAAGTAAGCCCACGAAACCTAGAGGGGCTTCATCCTCTGCTTTGGAACACTTGAAATAAATAATGAGACAGTACATTTGAGCATGTGCAGACTATATTTTATATGCTCTTATACAATGATTGATTAATAATTTATTGCAGTTACTCGTGACTGAACAACAACTTTTTGGGATGGGGCCCCCAGACCAAAGTTCCATCTACCGCCACCATAGTGGACCAACTACAAGCATCTTGGAAACCCACAAACGGCATGAAGGCAACAGCTCTCCCTTCCCATCCAGCAACTGATATCCAGAGGTACATTGCCTTTTCAAAAATAAATTTAAGTGTCTGGTGCTGCCCCAGCTCCAAGCCTGGCACCCCAGTCCCCAGGAGACTGCATGGGTTGGATGCCACTAAATTCCTTTTCTTAGGACATTTCTTTGAGGGAATAAAACTGAAATGCTAGGCACTGTGTAGTACTCACTGGGGATGTAGCTATGGGGTTGTCACAAAGAAGTCCTGCACATCAAAATTTACCAGTACACCACTGTGAATAAAAGCAGGTTATTATACAAAATGTGCTGGCTGCGAGCCTAAGCTTTAGAGTCACAAAACCTGCTGGAGTTCAGCAAAAAACATCATCATCAGAGTCACTCTGACACAAACAAATGTCCTTAACACTCCTCAGCTCAGCCAAATGCTACTTTGAAAACTGCCATCTGTACAGAAATTACGCAGCTTTCTGAAAGCAACAAGCCCGGGAAGAAGGCTGCTTTTTATTTCCCTTTATTATCTGATCTTGAGGTTTCAGCAGTCCATGGATTATATTACACATACACTACCTACACTGCTTAAAAGAAAAGCAAGTAATCAACAAATAATAACCAAATTTAAGAAAAAATTAACAAAGCTGCCAGACACACTAAAAAATGAACGTTTAACATTAATGAAAAATTAGATGGTCATGTGAGAATGAATGGATGGCTTTTTTTTCAGTGTTTAATAAGGATTTCTGGCTGCCTGTTGAAAGTGAGTCTCCAATCATCAACCCCAGCTAAGTGACTAGTCTCCAAGGATTATGACCCGTATTTTAAATCGACGCAGATTTACCTTTTTATTTTAAGCCCTTCCCTTAAAAAAAAGGTCCAAATGAGTTCATCTTCTATTTCTCCTTTGCTGTTACCATATTCTCTCTCCGAAGGCCAAGCACAAGAAACAGGGATGTTGTTAAGTGCTCATGTTTGTTATTAAGCTGTGCTATGTATTGTTACTCAAGAGGGATCATAACTCAGTGGTAGAGCAAATGCTTTGCATACAAGAAGGCCCTAGGTTCAATACCCAGCATCTAGGTAGTAAGAAGGGTCACAGCCCAAGACCTTGGAGAGCCATCCCCAGTCGGAGTAGACAGTGCTATGCTATATATCAGGGGTGGCCAAGCTTGCTTAAAATAAGAGCCACATATGATAAACTTCAGATGTTTGAGAGCCGCAATATTTAAGCAGCACTTAAATGCTTAAATACTGTATTCACTCACCATGAACATTAAGAACATAAGAAGAGCCCTGCTGGATCAGACCAAAGGCCCATCTAGTCCAGCTTCCTGTATCACACAGTGGCCCCACCAGATGCCTCAGGGAGCACACAAGACAACAAGATACCTGTGTCCTGTCGCCACTCCTTTGCACCTGGCACAGAGAAAACCTACTCCTACAACCAGGAGGTTCCTTTTCCCCATCGTGGCTTGTAAGCTGTGATGGACCTTTCCTCCATAAATCTGTCCAATCCCCTTTTAAAGGCATCTAGGCCAGGTGCCATCACCACATCCTGTGACAAGGAGTTCCACAGATGAATTACACGCAGGTTAAAGAAATATTTTCTTTTGTCTGTTTTAATACTCCCTCCACTCAATTTGAGTGGATGTCCCCTAGTTCTAGTGTTGTGTGACAGGGAAAAGAACTTCTCTCTATCCAATCTCTCCACCCCATGCATAATTTTATACGTCTCAATCATGTCCCCCCTCAACCGCTTTTTTTCTAGACTGAAGAGCCCCAAACACTGTAGCCTTTCCTCATAAGGGAGATGCCCCAGCCCACTAATCATTTTGGTCGCTCTCCTCTGCACCTTTTCCAGTTCCACTATATCTTTTTGAGATGCGGTGACCAGAACTGGACGCAATACTTCAGATGTGGCCTTACCATCGATTAGCACAATGGCATAATAATATTGGCCGTTTTATTCTCAATCCCTTTTTTAATGATCCCAAGCATGGAACTGGCCTTCTTCACAGCTGTCGCACACTGGGTCGACACTTTCATCTACCTGTCCACCAGTACACCAAGATCTCTCTCCTGTTCCGTCACAGACAGCTCAGAACCCATGAGCGTGTATGTGAAGTTTTGATTTCTTGCCCCAATATGCATCATTTTACACTCACTTACATTGAAGCGCATCTGCCATTTTGCTGCCCACTCTCCCAGTTTGGAGAGATCCTTCTGGAGCTCTTCACAATCCCTGCTGGTCTTCACCACCTGGAAAAGTTTAGTGTCATCCGCAAACTTGGCCACCTCGCTGCTTATCCCCAACTCCAGGTCATTTATGAACAAGATGAAAAGCACCGGTCCCAAGACCGATCCTTGGGGCACACCGCTTTTCACCTCTCACCATTGTGAAAATTGCCCATTGACTCCCACTCGCTGTTTCCTAGTTTTCAACCAGTTCCTAATCCATAGGAGGACCTGCTCCCTTATTCCCTGACCATGGAGTTTTTTCAGGAGCCTTTCATGAGGGACCGTGTCAAACGCCTTCTGAAAATCCACATATATAATATCCACGGGTTCGCTTGCATCCACATGCCTGTTGACCTTTTCAAAGAATTCTAAAAGGTTTGTGAGGCGGCGGTATCTGCCCGAGGTCTTCTGCCGTGAAAACAGATGCAAAGAACTCATTTAATTTCTCTGCAACCTCCAAGTCCTCTTTCATCACCCCTTTCCCTCCCTCACCGTCCAGCGGTCCAACCGCTTCTCTGGCAGGTTTCCTGCTTCTAACATATTTGAAGAAGCTTTTATTATTCCCTTTAACGTTTCTGGCCATACGCTCCTCGAAAACTTTCTTGGCCTCCCGTATCATCTTTTTACATTTCTTTTGCCATTGTTTGTGTTCCTGTTTATTTTTGTTCCTGTTTATTACATTAAATAAACATTAAAGTTAACATTAAACTTGTTTTAATCCAGTGGACTCTCAGTTTACACCTGGTAAATAATTATAAAGCTTGAAATTTTTTATTTACCATTTATATTAATTGTGATGCAAAAGGGAGCTCAGCCAACATATTTCCAAGAATCGCACATTATACGTCAAAGAGCCACATGTGGCTCAGGAGCCACAGTATGGCCACCCATACACAGACATGTGGTCTCACTCAGTATAGGCAGCTTCATATGCAAGCTGATGCACACCTTTAATTCTCCTGAAAATGCATGCAACGATATCATTTACCTCTTCGGTTTTTCATTAGGCTGCTGCTACTTTGCCACATAATTTATTTCTATCTCAAAATATGGCTCACCCATATCTGCTGTGACCATGGTTGACTGATTTTCTGGGACGGAAACAGAAGTTTGATCTTGGTCCATACTGCGCGAGTCTTCGTTGGCCTCATGTTGGCTGTGACTAAGTTCCGATCGCAGTTCTGAATACTCATCTTCTTCTCTGGGAATTGAGTCACAAACAAATTATTTTTAAAAAACCTTGCTCTGTAGAAACAAAGCAAATGTTGGTCCTATATAGTTAGAACAACTAAACATCACAATACCACTTTCTATGGATATAGAAAGCAAGATCTGGCAAATGTTCACAACAGCATGGTCAACATATGGCATTGAAGCTCACAAAATTCACAACAAGGTACATTTAGAAGGACCAACAGGGACGCACTCCCCCTGTCCAGTCCCCTGCGCAGGTCATCCACCAAGGCGACCAAGGCCATCTCTGTCCCGAACCCCGGCCTGAAGCCATACTGGAATGGATTCAGATAATCAGCTTCCTCCAAGATCCTCTGGAGCTGAGACGCCACTACCCGCTCGATCACCTTGCCCAGAAACGGGATATTTGAGACTGGCCGGAAGTTGTTCAAAATAGTGGGATCCAAGGAGGGTTTCTTCAGGAGGGGGCGCACCACCGCCTGCTTCAAAGACGGTGGCACCACCCCCTCCCTCAGACATGAATTTACCCCCCTCCTCGTCCACTCAGCCAGCCCCGCCCGGGGAGATCTAATCAGCTATGCCGGACAAGGGTCAAGCAGGCAAGCAGTCGGTCTCACGCTACAAAGAATCCTATCCAGATCCTCAGGTTCTACAAGCTGAAAAGAATCCCAGGAAGAAGGACAGGTGCCTCAGGGACAGGCGCGTCACCAGGACGCGTGTCACCGGGGAGCGGGTCGTGTGCGTCACCCTTAAGGACGCGGTCACGCGCATGCCCAGAATACACACACCCCCGCGCTGTTTTCGGCTCATTTCAGAGCCAAATGGACGCAAGGGCAGGCGGGCGGGCCCAGCTCCACCGACAAACTGTAAGTGGGGGGGTCGCGCGACACCCCTGGTGGCCCGCCCCGCGCGCTTCCCCCTGTCGCCGCCCATGCTCAGGGACATCATTAGATACTCCTAATGTGGCGTTCAAGTCATGCCGAATCCGATCGACTTTGTCCACGAAGTGCTTTGCAAACTCATCACAGTGAGCCACCATGTGTTCCGCCCCATCTACTAGGGGGGCCAGATGGAGCAGGCCCCGAACCACATGGAAAAGCTCAGCTGGATGGTTCTCTGCGGACGTGATGCCGTCAAAAAAGAAAGCCCTCTTAGCTGCCACCACTGCCACGGAATAGACTCTGAAGTGAGCTCTAGCCCGTGCCCAGTTGGAGTCAGCACACGTTTTCTGCCACCGTCGCTCTAGGCCTCTGCCCTGCTGCTTCATCGTCCGCAGCCCCTCAGTAAACCAAGGGGCCGCTCTGACTCTACGGCTTGGTCGAGGATGCTCAGGAGCGATCAGATCCAGAGCCCTAGTCATTTCCCCATTCCAGAGGTCAACCAGGGTGCTGGGTGAGTCGCCGACTCTGGCAACAGGAAAGTCCCCCAGAGCCCTCAGGAATCCACCCGAATCCATCATCCTCCGGGGGCGGACCATAGAAAGAGGTCTCCCACCACTGCGGAGGCGACAAGCCGCGATAAGCCTAAATCCCACCAGGAAGTGATCTGTCCATGACAAAGGAGTGATGTTAATTTCCTCCACATCCAGATCACCATCCACCTGCCCAGCAGTAAACACCAGGTCCAGTGTGTGTCCCGCATCGTGCGTCGGGGCAGATATTCTCTGAGACAGACCCATGGTTGCCATGGCGGCCATGAAGTCCTGAGCCGTGGCTGTCCTCGGGGCCTCAGCGTGGACATTAAAGTCCCCCAACACCGATAGGCGAGGGCACTCCAACGCCAACGCCGAGATCACCCCGGTCAGCTCAGGCAGGGAGACTGTTGGGCAGCATGGTGGGCGGTACACCAACAGAATCCCTATTCTGTTTTGCCCTTCCAACACGACATGGAGGCACTCAAACCCAGTGGACCATGTATACATCACATTAAATAATTTTATTTTATTCTTCTATTCAACGTTTATTCACTCTCCAACATCTATTGTTCTTCCAAGGACCTCATACAGGATTATCCATTTTATCTTCGCAATCACCTTGCAAGGTAGATTAGTTGAATGAGTTTTGCAACTGAGTGGAGATTTGAACCAGTTCAAGATGCTATTCACCACATCACTTTGGTTCTCTGAGTATCTAAGTATACTTTTTACAGTGCCACCACCGAGGCAGGGAAAGACAGACAGCAAGAGGCCACTTTGGAAACGTCCCTCCCTCATCCGTAAAGGGGTTCCCAAAATCCAGGGAATGTCTACTTATACAAAAGCCAAAACGAACAGTAGTGAGAACAGAGCCACCTAGGGAAGCATGGCTAATCATCTTGGCTCCCAGGTAAACTAAGGCCAGAAAGTTAACCAGATGAAAAGACTTTTATTAAAGGTCTGGATAAACAAGGCACATCAAAAGGTTGCAGAGCATCAAAAAGTAGAACACATAAAAAATTAGAAACAGGAGAGGCAAGTGGAAAAGCATGTAATAGTCCCTGAACTTGACTTGCTGGATATTTTCCTATCCTGAGCTATTCACACTGTGCAGGATGACGATTCAGTTCCTGCATCTGGCTATGAGGGGTGCGTGAGCTTTTTGCTAATGCAGGAACGAAGTACATTGGTGACAAACCAGAGGCAACAGCAGAAGATCCCTGTGCAGGGACTTAAAAACCTAGGCTTGATGTCATAGATAGAGTCATCCGGACAGGATGAGTGAGGACCCATCTCACCCCTTTACCTAACCAGATAGGCTTGACTATCTGGCACATGCCATCATAACAGGAGAGCTGACCAGAATCTTTCCTCTCTTGGGAACTCCAGACATGAACATAGTAAATTCAGGTTCTGACATGCAGTTCTTTGGTAATGGAACTGTGTTTAAAAAAAATTGTACTGAAGGAAGATGTCTCAGTCATTTTTAGGATGCTGTGACATCACAAAAATCTTTGGAGGGCGACAACAGAAAGGTCTAAAAATAGGAGAAAATATGCAGGAAATGGGGGGGGAGAATCAGGAATTTTATATCAACCATTAATTTACATGAGACAGTGTGATTCAAAGTATTACCGTATTTATTGGCGTATAAGACGCACTTTTTTGTCTACATTTGTGACTCAAAATAGTAGGGTGCGTTTTATACGCCAATACTAAAAAATCCCTTCCCCCCCCTTGCCCGTTTTAAAGCATTTTCGGGCTTACCGCGTTTTTCCGGAGCCTGAGAGCTCCCTTGTGCTTTCGTCCCTAACTAATCTATCCGATCTACAGCTGTTTGTCGGGTTTAATTTATGCACGTGCATGAGTTGAGCTTCTCAGCAGCCAGCAGAGGGCGCTGTGCTCAGTTCAGTTCAGCTGAGCTGCCGAGGGCCTGCTCTTCCGGATGCAGCATGGGTAAGCTTCTGAACTGGGCCTAGTTGGTAGGCTTTGAAAACTGCATAGGTGGGGGAAAAGAGTTGAGTCTGGGGTTTTTGTATTTGGGATTTATGTTGTTTAAGAGTTGGTAAGAGTTGAGTCTGGGGGTGGTAAGGTGGTAAGAGTTGAGTCTGTTTTTTTTGTACTTTTATTATGTTTTTTACTGTGGAAACTGCAGGGGTGGGGTGGGGTGAAAAAGAGTTGAGTCTGGGGGTTTTGTATTTGGGATTTATGTTTACTTTGGAAACTGTGCATGGGTGGGTTGGGGGAAAAGAGTTGAGTCTGGGGGTTTTGTACTTGGGGTAAATGTTTTTTTACTTTGGAAACTGTGCATTGGGTGGGTTGGGGGAAAAAGAGTTGAGTCTGGGTTTTTTGTTGTACTTGGGATTTATGTTCTGGTGCATTTTGTTCATGTGTCTTATTGCTGTGTGTTTTAAAAGAGATCCTGGTATTTTTGTGCAATTTATGTAAATTAGCTAATTAAGCAGCCAAGCAGTAAGTGGCCAAGTGGCCCAAAAATGCTTTAAATCTTTTTTTCTTGAAACCCAGGGCCAAAAGGAAGGTGCGTCTTATACACCGGTGCGTTTTATACGCTGATAAATACGGGGTAGTTATTTTATAGTATTCTGTTTTACTATTACTGCAGCTGGCTTACTTGCAAAAATGACTATTCATGAACAGTTTACTTGGCATGAACATTGTAACAATGGGGGAGGGGGGAAATCACATGTTTTTTCTTCTTCTAATAATGAAAGGGGAGCTGCAATTTCTCATGAGCCCCTCCTCTTATGTTACACTTTTCACATGCATCAGCTACTTATGTGTATAATAATTTCTGGTGTGTTGGCTGCAGTAACATCTGCACTGGTTCCAAATTTTAGTGCCTTAATGTGACAGAAGACAGGCGAGAACCATTTATGAGTAAGTGTGAGTCAAAGGAAGTCCTCTATCACACCAACCACCTTAAATCTGCATTCAGACACCTAAAATGATTTTTTTCAAACAATATAGGACAACTTAGCCCTATCTACCACTACAGTTTTTATCAGTAGAAAATATTCAACACACCAAACTGATCAAAATCAGATCTAAGCAACATTTGAAGATGCTATGTAATGAGTGTGTTAAAGCAGGCAAGTGCACCAGACCTGAAATAGCATAAATTAAAGTACAAAATATTGAAGACGTATACATGTCGATTAATGTTCTATGCATACGTTAATTATTAGGGACAACAAAAGCCAACAATAATTAGCTTAGGCAAAAAAACAATTACCATACAGTCAAAGAGCTGCCTTTTTTTGATCAGAAGGGTAATTTGTTTGCTCATTTATGTCAATTCTCTGCAAATAGCCCTTCATTTTCAAACATGAATTACCTCTCTGAGCGGAAGAGAAGATTGGCTAATCACAATGGCAACACTTAGACACAAAAGCAACAGTGAGCTCTTCTTGCTGTTCTTTTTACAGCACAATCCTAGCCAACTTTCCAGTGCCGGTGTAGCTGTGCCAACAGGGCGCACACTGCATTTTGCAGTGCAGGGGCAGTCATTGAAGCCTCTTCAAGGTGAGGGAACATTTGTTCCCTTACCTCGGGGCTGCACTGCGACTGCACCGGCACTGGAAAGTTGGTTAGGATTGCACTGTTAGTCCAGCAGGTCTAAATCCAAACTATGCTGCAGCATTAGCTACTTTTTCCTGGAGAAAACAACTATTGCTATGTCTTACTCAGGGTCGGCCCATCTATGAGGTGAAGTGAGGCCATCACCTCAGGTGGTAGACTGGTAGGGTGCCAGGTGCCACCATCATCCACATCCTCTGTGGCTGCCACCACAACATTCCTATTCATGTGCCTGCTGGATTTGAAAAGGAAGAGAAGAATGGAGCAGAACAGGAAGTTAGGAGGAGAGAACCACCACTCTCATCTCCTTCACATTTCCTCTTCTGCGTTGTTCTCTTTTCAAATCCAATGAATGTGGGAGGACATGAATGAATTATGCTTCTTCATGCTTTCTGTCATGCTGCCTAGTGGGGGGGAAGATATTTGGTGCTACCCAAATGCCAGAAAAAGATGAGTGGCATTCAATGTCCTGCCTCAGAGTGTGGAAGATCTTGGGCCACTTACTGGCCACTGATCAAGGCCAAACTGGACCTGTGAAGACACATGTAAATACGTATCAAAAAAGAAATACTGTATGCAGAATTGCTTCTGCAAACTGCAGATTACCTATTTTGTGACTATGACAGCATTTTGAATACAAGCAGTTTACCTTTACTATGCTAGTGATTTAAACACCAGTCAGTGCATTTCTTTCAGTACAAATTATCATTTTGTGGAGTCAACCTATTTTTATTTTATTTTCAGAATTCAAATGCAACATATTACCTTCTTCGTTTGTAACAATGCAATCTAAAACCAGCTCTATAACACAGTATGCACAATTTCTACCAACCTATTTCCTCATATTACCAGTTCTTGATGAACTTATAAAATGTTATTAATTTAAACAATACACACACGAACACCAGGTCACTTTAAACTGCACACATTCAACACTTGTAAAACCGTTTCTAGAAAGTGCTCAACAACCTTTGTTGCATTTCAGACAGATCTAGGTTGGACTGAAGGCTACAAGGAGAATACAAAAATGGCTGCACCTCCATTTTTTTTTTTAAAAATGTCATGCTGGCCCATGACATTTTTGTTCATGCATATTTGGGGAATTAGGCTGGCCTTAAGAGTCCTCCCTCTCACAGAGCAGTACTAACTATAAGTGTGCAGTACTAACAAGAATACCTTGAAACATGTTATATGGATTTTGGAAGCTGACAAAGGTTGCCATGTGGTTGCATTCCTATCACAGGTTCCTCTCACCAATTAGCATGGAGAACTGGTGACAGGAAAGCTTTAGCTATTGGTAGATGTTTTTGGCATTGGATCAGTTCTACTGAATACCTCTTTATAACCGGGCAATGATTTATCATGATACACAGCAGATCAGAAAAGGGAACCAAACAAAGCAGTGCAATGCAACCTTGATCTTAGCCTTCTTTAGTTAAGCAGGCTGCAAAAAATTATACAAGTGACAAATGGATACCTTTCCCTACCCTCATCACCATGAAGGAATTCATCTGGGGTGTTGACAGGGTGTGTGCACAGTAATTCTCTCATGGCGGCAAACCACAATCTCTAGATACTGGCTGTTTTCCAACACTCATTCTGTTTTAATTAGTATTGGTAAAGCTTTGATATTTTCAGGTGTGAGGCCATCCATGAATACAGCGTTTGTTTAAAATTATGTTTATGCTAATATTTTTGTCAGATAGACTAGAGCAGCACTAAAAATGAAAATTGCCTATCAAATATCTCTGATCCACTTTTTGCTTGAATGGACAATTTTCTCCTCTTCTAAGAAATCAGTTTTGTAAAAGTTAAGAAGTTATTCGTTATGGGGCAATAATAAAGTTTAATGCTTTATGGGTAGTGAATAAAATATGGAGAATGAAAGATATTGTCTTAATAGTTTGTCAGTCAGATAGGCATGCTCCTTCCACCTCCACAAGTTTAAAGCATAATGTTTTAAAATAATTTAAACCTATAACAAACAAATGTAGAATTTAGTTGTTTATCACTTAGTAACTGCTGCTTTTACCTAATTTCTGGTAAGACCTGATCCTCCAAATGCTGAGGCTCAGGGCACAGGTATTTGTACTAGTGACCCAAAGACAAAAAAGTAGTCATCATCTTCTCAGGGGATCCAGTTTAAACCCACTACAGTTTTGAAAAGACTGATGTCCCAATCCCGTTCAAGGCCTGCGCTGGCAGAACACGTGTTCCACTGGTGTAGACTACTGCAAAAGCACCATAAAGCGCTTTGCGGCAGTGTAGAAAGCCGGCTCACCGGCGGGATGGCTGGAGTCTTCCCGTGTGTGCCAGTGGAACGACAGAGGCATGCCGGAGCAGGTAAGCCCTGCGCAGGAGGTGGAATGGGGTGGGGGGAGGGTGCTGAATGGAGCAAGGATGGGGAATGGAGTTGGATGGGGTGGGGGAGGGCGGATTAGGCCTGGGAGGGGGCGGGTTTGGCAGTGGCGGCACACGCCAAATCCAAACCCTCTTCCTGGGCCTAACCCGCTTGCATGGATTAATTCGGACTTGCGCCAGTTCAATTGCTGGCATCCAAGACAGGACTTGGATGAAGTTCTATTATTATTACTAGTATTATTACTATATTTTTATTATTTTATATAGACAAAGCAAAGAAAATACACAGAAGAAATTGCATGCAAATAATTCACATAGAATTACATACCTATAAAAATATTGTCTTAACATTGATAAATCTGAGCACAAATGTCAATTGGTCCTACATTTGCAGTTCTAATAATCCTCAAATGGTTGTAATTTTTCCACAATGGCATTTTTCTCCCCAAATGCACATGTACAATAGCTATAATTTTACACATGAGCATTACATACCAGACTTTCTGGAGCCAGAACTTTTCCAGTACTTAGCTGCAATAATTTTCACAGCAGTGAACATTTTGCAAAACTTATTTCTGCTTGTTCTTCCTGCACAAGACCTCATGTCATTTAAGGATGACTTTTGGAGTGCAACTTAATTAATCCCCTGTATTAGCTTGGTAACCTTTATCCAGTAAATATTACAGTGCAATCCTATATACACGTTTTGGGCAGTAAGCCTCACTGATCATAAAGGGACAAATAAACCTGCATAGAATTGTACTGTTAACGAACTTACAATTCTACCACATATGTAAGAAGTTACTATTACTCATAGTACATCTCCAACATATTAAATTTTTCTTTGTATTTTTCTGAGTCTTAATGGTGTATATATACCACTAATGGAACAACAATTATTTTATATGGAAAATGCTGCTGGAACTAATTTTACAAACATGTTCTGATCTGTCTCAAGGATCTTGCAAATCATTATTGTACCATCTTCCGGCATATTAACTGTTGAATGTTGAATCTCAAGATGTCACATTTCTTGCCAACCTATCTGTGGTGCTCCTGAGGTTACAGAGTAAACACAGCTTGCTGCGTAAATCTCACTATGCTACACTGCCATTGACTCTCTTTAGAAATCAGTTCACAACAACAACAACAAAATTTGTAGGATATTGGAAAAGGGGGAAATTTGGGTGTCTGGTCTGGTAGACGGGGGTCCCTGATGATGCCTGATCTCCGGTCGACCGTCTCTGGGGTGTCTGCAGTTCAGTGACTGGTGATTCCAGCTCGGAGCCCGGGAGGTCAATACCAGCCCTACCTGCTTTTACCACAGGCCTCAGATATGGCTGGGGGAGGGGGTTGTGTCACCGGTAGTCCTCCTCCCTGGTATCTGTGCTCACTGGCCTTCCAACCGTCCTGGCCGAGAGCCTACCCTGCACTGCCTTCCTCATCGGCCTCGATTAGGAATATATATACAGAGGAACAGCCCCGGCTCCACCCCTTCCTACCCTTGCACAGATCCTGACTTCAGCTCCTCTGGGCGTCCCTCCTCCACTTGTCCATACCCATCACACCCTTCACTTCCGCTTGGTTCCGCCCCTTTCAGTGTCATCCGTCCTAACCCCAGTTGCATTCCCTCCCCCCTAGGGCTATCCCCCCTGCTCCTCCTAGCTTCCCCAGGTCCCCTGTAGCTGCTGGTGCCGGTTTGCTCTCCTTTTCACTCCCTGGCAGGCTGGGGGAGCTGGTTGCAATGAGGAGGCGTTGCCCAGCTGACCGTGTTGGGTGAGTCCAGCACGGTTGGTTTTGGAGAAGGCCTGCTGCTGCCAGCGTCGGCCCTATCCCTAGGCGTGGCCCGTCCCTCACTGCAGCGGTGGAGGATCCAGCCGCCCAACACGGCTCGCCCCCTGGACCTGCCACTGCTGAGGCTCACCTGCAGCTGCTGATGCCTCACCTGATCCATTTGCAAGGGGCTCAGCCGCTGGTGCAGACTCTGCCAGAGCGCCGCCCTGGCCAGCAGGTACAGAGGGATCCAGACATTGGGCTTATCTGTGAACTCCGTTCTCAGTGGTTCCATTGTGGCTCAGTCTTAAGCATCTAGGAAGTTTTCACTTAGACAACAAGATACCTGTATCCCATTGACACTCCCTTGCATCTGGCATTAAGAGATAGCCTATTACTAAAACCAGGAGGTTGCTTATCCCCATCATGGCTTGTAACCTGTGTTGGAGTTTCCCCCCATAAATCTGTCCAATCCCCTTTTAAAGGCATCCAGGCCAGGTGCCATCACCACATCCTGTGGCAAGGGGTTCCACAGATTAATTACACACTGGGTAAGGGAAATATTTTCTTTTGTCTGTTCTAATTCTCCCGCCACTCAATTTTAGTGGATGTCCCCTAGTTCTAGTGTTGTGTGAGAGAGAAAAATAACTTCTTTCTATTCAATCTCTCCATCCCATGCATAATTTTATACGTCTCAAACATGTCCCCCCTCAGGCACCTCTTTTCTAGGGGATTATGCAGTAGCAGGAAGGCAGAGGGAGAAAGACCAAAAGAGAAGCAAGAAAGCATCAAGGTTTCAGCTGTCTTTTCTCTAGCCCCAAAAGTTGTAGCCTTTCCTCATAAGGGAGATGCCCCAGCCCACTGATCATTTTTGGTAGCTCTCTTCTGCACCTTTTCCAATTCCACTATATCCAGTGGTGTGCCAAGGGGTTGTGCAATGGTGCAGGCTCTCCCACATTCCCCAGATAGGACCAAGTATCTGTTGCCCCTCCACATAGCAGCAGGAGCAGGAACAGGAGTTGGCTGATGACAGGAACCTGTATAAGGTGGGGGAACCTGCTGGATTCCCCCTCACCCCAGTCTCTGCTGGATGCATACTCTCCTCTGCTCCAGCTAAGCACAGTTTAGCTTGGGTAGGGTGGGTAGACTGAGTTACACTGCAACCACACTGGAAGGGGAATTCACAGTTAAGCCCAAATTTCTTCATTCCCCAGTGGTTCCAGAGTGGCTTACTTTCGAGCATCTGGAACACTTCCAAGCAATGTCTCCCTAAAGCAGGAATCACACTGGGGTCTCTCTGAGCCACCATCTGAAGCACCTAATGAAGGTGGCATCAGCTAAAGCAGGTGTCGAACTCATTTTATACAATAGGGCAAATAAGTATTCACAGCACCTGCTGAGGGCCAGAAGTTACGTCACTAAGCAGGAAGTGACATCTTTAAGCAGGTGATGACCAGAAATAAGCACTTCTTCCTCATTTAGGGATGGAGAGCATCATTCTAGAAATATGGGACACAAGAGCTGCTAAGCATTCTGAATGTTACACTGATAACAAAGAGCTCTTAACAGTCAACTGTGATTTCTCAAAGTATGGGTCATGGTCCCATTGGAAGGAAGGACTTAAGGCTGCAAGTTCGTGCTACAGTTATCTTGGGCTGAAGATTAACATGGACGGCTCAAGAGAGAGAAGTGTCTGTAGAAGCTGGCAGGACAGGGTGACAGTGGAAGTGACATGTATACAGGAGTCAAGTGAATGGAGAAGCAGCAGGACAGAGCGCAGTAACCAGGGAATACAATATATTGATGTTTCTAGCTTTTGGAGGTGATGTGTGGAAAAAGAGAACCAAGTCATTTAGAGAGGAGTAATTATTTTATGAAGACTGAGATACACAATCTCATATGATGGTTTCTGGCTGACACAGCTAATGGGGAACACCGTACCTTATAGTAGATCCTTGCAGTCTATCTATTTTCTTATTTAGCTCTGCAATGATGCTATGAAGCTCTGTGATTCGCTCTTCATAGCGAAGCGTTGTCCGCTCTTGCACATCTTCGTGCTCTCTCATTAGATGAGACTGTTCACACTAAAATAGTGAAATAAAGACAAGCATTATGACTGGCTGCATAGCAATAAAATGCAAAGCAGTGTTTCACATACTTTCTTGGCTTCCTATTTCTATAAAATCCAATTCAAGGTCTTGACTAGGAAACTGACAAACCACTTTTAGGCTTCTCTGTAGTTTTCCAAGCTATCTGAATTTCATTTACATTAGATATTTCAGTACATGAGCACATAATGAATAAGTAACTTCCTTCTTTTTACCGACTACGTTCTTTGATCATATCTTTATGTTGATGACATTTTTTATGAATTACACGACCAAGTATTTCTACTACACACACTCACATTGTAGATACAATACAACGCCGTTATGATGACAGCATAATCTAGAGCAGCGGTTCTCAAACTGGTGGGTCACGATCTACCAGAACCAGATGCTGTCCCCTGCCACTTTAAGGGGCGGAGACATCCATGGTCTTGTGCAACACTTGATGAAACCTTGATGCTTTCTTGCTTCTCTTCTGGTCTTTCTCCCCCTGCCTTCCTGCTACTGCATAATCCCCAGTTCTTCATCTCCCTACTTCCCTAGGTAACCCTCCCAATTTCTCTACATTTTGCACCTCCTCCTTTTCCTCCTCCTCAATTTGTGCCATTTCACATCCCCTTTGACTTGTAGTTGTACAGATTTCCTCTCCCTCTTTCCTTCTACCTTGATATGGTTGAAATTTAGGGCCTTAGTTGTGAGAATGATTATTGTGTACGGTCAGAGCCGTCCCCAGTGGGGTCTGGCGGGGGGGCGGCATCCTCGACACCCCAAACTAATTAGCATAATTTATGCTAATTATTTTTCGCCGCTTTTTTTCGCCGATTTTCGGCGATTTTAAGCCTAGAACTGGGTTTTTTTCTAAGTATGTATGCTTTTACCGGCACTTAATTTGTATTTAGTTGCTCCCACGACGATTTTAAGCCTGCTCCCGGGCGCGCAGCTTCTGTGCACCCGGCCCGGGACTCTGTACCGCCCCCAGAAGCAATCTTCGTAGTTTGCGCATGCGCAAACCCACGGCATCTCCAGGGACGCTCCAGGGAGTAGTTTGTGCATGCCCAGAACGTCCCTGGAGACTCCGTGGGTTTGCGCATGCGCAAACTACGGAGATTGCTTCTGGGGGCGGTACAGAGTCCCAGGCCGGGTGCACAGAAGCTGCGCGCCCGGGAGCAGGCTTAAAATCGTCGAGGGAGCGTCAAATACAAATTAAGTGCCGGTAAAAGCATACATACTTAGAAAAAAACCGAGTTCTAGGCTTAAAATCGCCGAAAATCGGCAAAAAAAATCGGCGAAAAAATCGCTCTCCCCCAGAGCCTCCCGCCCCCCCAGGAGCCTCTGCGCCCTTGCGCCCTGGGGCCCACCGCCCCAGGGCCCCACATCTGGCGACGCCACTGTGTACGGTTAACCCTTGATTTACCAGACGAATGGAGTAAGAAGTGTCTATTAAAGCCAAAAGTCAGTTAAATCCAAATGCATTTCTGTCAATGGACACACACATGCGCAAAACATATATGACTAGTTTTTAATCAAGCAGAAAACGCCCATTATTTCTGAAGCCTGTTGAATCAAGTTCCATTAAAGCGAGGGTTCACTCTATATTGCACTGCATTTTCTTTTTGATTCCCCTTGCCAGTTACTGCAGTGTTTCACAAACTTTTTCGACCTGTGGCTCCCTTGACCATTGGCCACGGCTACCCATTACATTATGTTGATGCCTGCTAATTGGCATTGCACTGTATTCCAAGAGGATTCCGTGGCACTCCGCAGCTTCCCTGGCTGGTTTCTGCGGCTTCCCTGGGAGTTCTGCCTCCCAGTTTGGGAACCACTTACTACATTCTTGTCCCCACAATAAAAGATATCTAGTGTTGCACCTGTAACCCTGCCTTCCTCCTCATTTCACTGAGGTGTGCCATGAGAGCCACTGCATCTACACTAGATTTCCCCCATGCACACATTCCACGTTTTAAAAGTACTCCCAGTAACAACTGCTGAGGCAGTTGCTTTGTTATGACTGGGACACTAGAAAGGGGTGTAGTATGCATAGATGAAACGGCACAAACTTGGAAAAGCAGCAGAAAATCTTTCAACTGGAAAACCACGAAGTACATCCAAACAACAGAGCAGAGGAGCACCACTAATTACATTATTATATGCTGTGAATGTGCCTCCAAAACTGGACCAACAGGCAAGCACACCAAGCCATCAGTCTTGTCTCTTCTCACCCACTCCCTTTCTCACCCTCTGTCACCTCTGCTTCAGTGGAGGGAAATTAACAAAGCATCTTGCAATCATGGATTGCATGAGTTGAGATTTTTTCTGTCTCCAGCACGGAGTTGAAGGGGATTTTGCTAATTTTCCCTAGCTGGTTGAGGAGGCAGCACCACACAAGTGAGGGAGTGGGCAGCCAGAGGCAAGACTGATAACATTATACCAATAAATCAAATGTTGCTATATACCAAGCATGAAGATGGGCTGGCAATACTTCTGAGGAATGCACTGTAAGCCCTCTTTCTATATTATTTATTATTATTATTATTATTATTATTATTATACATTGTACAGTATTATACATTTGTCTTCTCCTGTTGTTTACCTGAACACACTGAAATAAGATGCTTTGCAGTGCACGTCTGTATATCACGTTTTCTGTAATAAATAATGGTGCCCATGAACCCTGAACTGATTTGGACAATCCTTTGAGGCCACCACCTCTCCACCCCACCAGGACGGCATGTCTGAAATCTGTCTATACATGTAAACTCCAACATGCAAAAGCCTCAAATTGCACAGTCAATTCACTGGAAAATATCCAGGGGCTCAACTACATGACTGAGGCATATGAACATTGGATTTTACACACTTAGGCAGAATTAAGACTTGCTGTCCCCATGTGGATATGCAGGGTTTGTTGAGATGGGGAGGCCAACCACCTCTCACCCACCCTCATTACTTTGCTCCATATGATGGACTGGATTGACCAGAAACTAGTTCCCTGTCTCAGCATGATTTAAGCGCTGTAAATGATCAGATCTGTACGTTTGGTGCAATTTCTTTTAAAAATCTTCTAACTCCAATAGTATTTTAGACAGGTTTGTCTAACAATTATTTTCTGGCAATAAATAAAAAAAATTGACTCTTCCAGATTTCACCTTGTTAAACTGCACTGAAGAGCTGAATACTGTTAATCTTAAGAAAAGATATACAGATGGATACTAATGGACTTTATCTGCAGCAGCCGTCTTGCTTTCTTTTCAAATCAACATTTTTCAAAATAAACTTTTATCTGCTGTTGCACAAATTTATTTATTATTTATTTAAAAAATTTATATCCCGCCTTATCCCATGCCGAGGCAAATGCCCAAGGCGGCTTACAACAAAAATTAAAAACAGTTTAAAATACAGAAAGTTTAAACAATACATAATTTAAAAACAATAAAAACAATAATATCAATAAAATCCACGGGGGGGGACACAATATGGAGCACAAAAGCAGCATGGCAGAGCATCTTGAGACACAGGAGGCAGGCTACAACCCATCACCCAAACGCAAGACGAAATAAAAACGTTTTGAGCCCTCGCCGAAAAGTCATGAGGGAGGGGGTGGTTCTCAGATCCCCTGGCAGGGAGTTCCACAGTTGTGGCGCCACAGCGGAGAAAGCTCGCCCACGTGTTGCCACTCCCCTAACTTGCGATAGAGGTGGTACACGCAGGAGAGCCCCCTCAGATGACCTAAGAGAGCGGGCCGGAATGTATGGGAGAAGGCGGTCCCTCAGATATCCTGGACCCAAACCGTGAAGGGCTTTAAAGGTCATTACCAGCACCTTGAATTGGGCTTGGAAACGAATGGGCAGCCAGTGCAGCCGCTGAAGCAGCGGCTCAACAGAGTCAAACCGCCTAGCTCCAGCTACCACCCGGGCCGCCGCATTCTGCACTAATTGCAGCTTCCGAACCGTCTTCAAGGGCAGCCCCACGTAGAGCGCGTTACAGTAATCCAGTCTTGAAGTCACTAAGGCGTGGACCACCGTGGTCAGGTCCGATCGACTCAAGTACGGCCGCAGCTGGCGCACCAGCCGAAGCTGAGCAAACGCACCCCTGGCCACAGCCGCCACCTGGCTTTCCAGGGAGAGCTGTGAAACCAGAAGTACAAATACAATGAGCACTAAGGAGTAACAAACAGGGATGGCACCAGCCTCAAAAAAGAGTGGTACAGAGCACACATTTACACATTCTCCTGCCTGTCTACTCCAAATCAGGTCTAGGCCCTTAGCCTGCACAGTTTGGTGCCCATTCTGGACTTTACTCAGCTGTGCCTATTTCTTCAGCAAGTTCTCCCAATATTTTATCATTAAAAAAATTATTGTTTATTCTTCATTATCCTCTTCTTCTCATTGCAGTGTTTTTTGTTCCATCTTACTGGATCTTCTCCTCCCTCTTTATTTTTCTTCAGTTTCTGCTTCTTCCTTCAGATAAACCAGTCACAACCTTATGGTCCAGTTCACTCTTTTTAGTAACCATGACTTCTTTCACCCACACTTTCACAGCCCAATCCTGTGTAACTCTTGCACCAGTGTAACAGTAGATCCCCGGTGTAAGAGCACTTATGCCAGTGTAACCTGCCGTACGCCGACGGAACAGACACCAGCGCAACTCCGCCAGCGCAGGGGGCATTCTGGAGGCATTCAGACATTCCCGGAATTCCCCCTGCGCCGGCGGAGTTGCGCCGGTGTCTGTCCCACGTCTGAACTGCGCATGTGAGGTGTCTGAGTGGTGTTACGCCTGTGTCCATCCTGTGTCCGTCAGCGTACGGCAAGTTACACTGGCAAAGTGCTCTTACACCAGGGGAATCTACTGTTACACCAGTGCAAGGGTTACACAGGATTGCACCCTCAATCTTTCCCTTGCTTTCAGAGACATCCCATCTTGCTTTAGGCATACTATTGTTTCTCCTCTATTTCTGAATTTTCTTCCAATTCCCCCTTTGACTGCTTCCAGTCCAATTTTCAACTTCTACATTCTACTGACAGTGTTTTATGTTATTACCCAATGATACCGCGTACAGTCATATCCTGCGACATGAGCATTCGAGTTATGAGAATTTGCCATTACAAGGAGTGGAGACTGGAGAAAGGGCCGCTAGGTAGACCAGCAATGAGTGACCCCATGGCGAGCCACTCAGGATGGGAAGCATGACAGTGGCCAGAGAAGTCACCTGCTGGCATGGCAAGCAACAAGCACCAGCCCAGGTGATGCTTGTGCAAAAAGCAGGAGCTGTGGCCAGCCTGTGCAGCCATGCCACAGAGCCCACACCAGAGGATGGTGTAGAGGAACTGAGAAGGCCCTAAAGATAATGACCTCCCAATGGGCTGGAGGCCAGAGGGGGAAGGGGGGAAGGTCGGGGATAAGAAAGGGGCAGAGCACGGAAAGGGAGGGAGCGGCCAGGGCCAGGTAAGTACATTTTCAACATACGAGAATATGCCCTACGAAGGGTTTTCCAGGAATGTATTGCCCTCGTAAGGCAGAGGACCATATATGCTAAGCCACAAAAGTGCTTTTTTATTCTGACACAGCAATCTCAGGCATGTTTACCCAGAAATAAGTTCAAAAGAGCTTACTCCCATGTAAGTGTGCATAGAGGACTTTGATCTTTCCCCAGCTTTTAACATCATTCACGATGCTTCTTAATTTTTTATTATCTCCTTTCCTCTGTTTTAAAATATTATTTCCAATTGTCTTTTAATTGTTTCTGTCTGGATATTGAATCAGCATCTCAACCTCAATATACAGAAGACAGAATTTGAATTTCATTTGCTCTTTCTCTTTCAACTGGCAACATCACTCTTCAGTCTTCTCTTCTTGGGCGTTATCTTTGATCGTTTGCTTTCTTCCTTGGCTCAGAACTGCTATAGAAACAATGTATTGGCTCTGTCTCCGATATTTCTGAAACTTGTCTTATCTATTTTTTTGTATTAAAAAAAGCCCTTGTGCTAACTCTTGTGTTGATTTTTGTGTTGATAAATGTAACATTTTTGCCTACTGGTCTTCTAGTTTCTCAGTTTGAAACCATTATCTCTGTTCTCAGCTGTTTGCTTAGTTTTTCTTTCTTGTACCTCTATAAGTTTGTCTTCACTGGTTTTCACTTCCGTTTAACCTTTTCCTACCCACTGAAGTTTCTTCACGGTTTTGACCCCTTATCTATCACCTTCCTTTCTCTCCTCCTCCTCCTCCTCCATTCATCAAACACAAATAGCCTTTCAAACTTCCACTCCCTTGTGCAATTTCTCATCTTCACAGTTTCTCTCCAATAGCTCTTTATGTACGGAACTCAGATATTCTTCCCCCCAGGAAAAGACAAATAAGTTTCAATAAATTGGTCTGTTAATACCTTTTTCCTAAATATAATGAATCAGCATCGTTTCAGCAATATGCCACAGTTTCATAAAATCAAATATATTATCAAAAGGCAATCAAGAATAATTCCTTTTCATACAGTTAGGTAGTTAGCTATCACATTAATCGTTGCACGATAGACAAGACAAACCATTTTATTTCTGAGATATGTTTAAGAAGGGCTCTTTCATTACACTGAAACCCAAAACCAATGTGATTTTATGACTCATCTCTTGTATAAAAGGGAGTTACTGGGAAAAGCCCAAAGAAGCAAGATTATGAAGCAAGAAATATGATAAGGGAAAACCAGGTCAGCCCTGGAATAGCAGTACAAAAAGCAGGTGTGTCTGTCACTTAATTTGTAGGAACTTGTTAAACTATAGTATTCCATGCAACATAGCTGTATTATTGTACCAAACTAGAGGACAAGACCAAACCTTAGCCCCAGAACCATGGTCATGTTTTCTCCACAGGCTAAAACAGCTGCATGAGGAAGAAGTCAGATCTCAGTGATGAAAGCTACACAATAAGTCAGCATAATTCAGATGAATCAGATAATGACTTGCAACTATCAAAATGCCTAATAATGTCTTGGGCTCACATAGCATAGCATTTTAATCCTGGAGTAGGATTTACAGAGTGCCAACAAAATTCATGTCTTGTTATATATTAATGTTAATCATTTTGCCTTAGGAGAAACACAAAGCCTGCAGGCAGGGTGGTTTCCTTTGACAGTACAGATTGTATTATTATTGAACGTGGCCATGAGTAGACCAGAATAATTAAACACCCTGATAATCTGAAGAGATCTGTTTAGCTATGACATAAACAATGTGTACCCTGATTTCAAGGCAAAACAGCACCCAGAAACAATATAATCAATATGTCAGAATCAATCAATATGTAGGCTCAGCTGGATGATAACTTCTGAAGAAGTTACTCCAAGCTATTTCGTCACTCTGGCAACCGAGAAGTGACATTCCCATGTACCTGGGCAGGTGTTTCCCAATATTACATTCTTTTACTGAACAATTCTTATTGCAATAGTTGAAAATTAGTCATTGCAGCAATAGTTTAGGATTACAATACACATCTTCTATTTCATCATGACATGAAACAGCCACAACACGCTTTTTTTTTTTACACAAGAAAAAATAAAAAAAATCTCAAAAACCTTTAATTTTACAATAATTCCTAGCAAGGTAACCTTTGGAGATTACTGAAGATTTTTTCATTACTAATTGCTCAGCTTTTCCAGTGCACTATAAATGAGCAACACCAAGATTGCACAGTTACAACCTTTTGTTTGCTGGGATGATTAACTTGACTTATATGTAGGCTTACCATCGTCTGGCTTCGGCCTAGTCCGGGCCCGAGCAGCTCCCAAGGATGCACTGCTTCTGTCCAATGGGCTTCCGGAACTTCTGGTCGACGACGCGACCGAAGCTGGAACCCCGTTGGTAAGCCACAGTGCATCCTTGGGAGCTGCTCGGGCCCGGACTAGGCTGAAGCCAGGCTCGATTCTGGGACAATGGTAAGCCTACTTATATGGGTCTGCTTGATATTCTGACTTCCAACTTTAAAAAGCTTCAGTGCTGTACTTTATTCTGGAGTAAGTAAAATGAAGTAATTTCATCATGTGTTTCTCTGCCTGTCAAACACAGTGCTGTTACATCTGGGGAGCAAAGGTGGAGGATTATGGCCCAACTATAATTCAAGTTTCCTGGAATCCACCATTTGAGATGTTTTTAGTTGGTTTGCTGCCAGTGGAAGCTACTCAACTCTAATATAAGAGGAAATTCCTGGCTGGTCAGGTCTAGATGGGATAATTCAATCTACTTCCTGCTACCTACCTTCATTTGCCTGAAGTAAGGGAAGCCTTATTACTATAATAAGCCTTCCTGATTGGCTTCCCACAGTCCTTGCCTCATTGGTTCAATCACAGTGGATGCATCCCCTTTTCTTTAAACTTAAATGTTTGAAATTCAAGAAGAGGTGGGATGGGAACTCCTCTTTTAGTTTTTGATGGCTGGCCAAGACATACCATGCTAGATCTGCCCCAGAAACATGTAGCTAATGCTATTTTAAAATGGCACACAAAAAGGACTCCTGTGACATCGACACAGCTACCTTTATTTAATGAGTTTTGTCTAAAAATAGTTATCTGTTTACAAAAAAAAAAAAGATTCTGCCTAGATTCTTTAAGGTACTCATTTGCTTGAAAGGGCTTAGCGCCAGATCAGCAAAGATAATTTAGAATCTTGATTAAGGCAAATAAGGAAGCCCCAGACTTTTGAGCAGTTCTTTGGGATGTCTGCATTGGCCCTAACAAACTTGGTGATACCAGTTAAGAAACATTGCTGTTCCTTGTTAGGAAGTTAAGATGCAGTATAAGCTTGAACTTTAAGCTCTTTACTCTCATGCAAATATAAATGCAAGCTGGGGAGGAGGGAGGGAGATAATTAAAGGCAGTACAAGAGGAATAGAAAATCCTGAAAGATGAGTCATGTAGCTTTGCATCCCTCTTCAAATCTGCTAACCGGTGATGCACACCAAATACAAAGCAAGTTTGCCAATGCAAGACAAATGGGGATAAGCAAGCACCACCATATTGCATGACAGACACATGACAAAAATTACTGGAGGTAGTGACAGACATTCATGGGAGGTTATGTACCGGTATACTCCAATAAAATTCATTAATTTTCTATCTCCTATCTCCCCCAGCAAAATCCAGCAACTTTAGAGACAATGTGGCAAGCTAAGCTGCACATGCTTGGGGATCCCCAGCCTCTCTGAGAGACTTATGGGACTGCTCTCTGGCAATGGTGGATCTAGCTCCGTGTGCATGCATTCCTCCCCAGATGGAGCATTCGCAGTTTCATTTATTTAAATGATTTGTATTCCACTTTTCCCTCCGAATAAATGAGGGAACACATTGTCTGGACTGTAGTGGGTTATCTCTGCTGAGTCATGGACCTAAAATGTTTACTGTGGACACTAGTGCCCCAATAGGGACACATTACCAACTCCAGAAAATGAGTCGTTATACTTGTTTCACAGAACAGCCAATTCACTTCCATGGAAGGGGAAGCTCTCTTTACGTTGAGCAGTGTCTCCTCTTCACTAATGTAGGAAGAGTAGGCCACACACATGCTTTTCATAGAAGTGTCATTCAGCGCTTCATTACATTCAGCGCTTCATTTATTCAGAGGGAAAAGTGGGATACAAATCATTTAAATAAATGCATGCATTCATGAATGAATGAATGAATAAATAAAAGTGTATATCGGTAACTTGGTAAGGACAAAAACAATTGCTTCTTTTTACTTGACTGTACTGTATACTTAAACACTAATTTTACAAGCTTGTATATCTGTTTTTGGGTAAAACCTAATGCCATTTTCCAATTTTTCATTTCATGCTGAAAGAAACCAGTATGTTTCACTGTGCTTAAATACAAACATAATACATGCAACGCTGTGTTAATTTGACAGCTGTAACCGTATCTTGAATGCTTTTTTCTGGTTAAAAAAATTGAAGTAGTAGGAGCTAAAACCATTTTAGCTTCCTGAATAGTCACTCACCTGTGCCTTTGCCAATTTCTTTTCCAACAAATCCCTCTCTCGTTCCGTTTGCTGCAGGCGTTTATTTAGCTCAACGATGTCTCCTTTCAAAGATGCCAGAGCTGCTAAGTGGAGCTGAAACACAGCAAAATGCAGCAAAATGAAATACAATCCACAAGATGACGTACCACTTCCTTAAGTTTGCCCTAGAAGAACACAGGCAATGGCAAGTGACTGAAGCCTGGTATGAAGTTTCACACCTTGGAAACTTTAATCAAAAAGTAGGACAAGCTATTGCACATCACTTAAATACTTCCACTTGGTATGTTTCCAGCTTTAACACTGAATACATTCGCTTTATCAGGATATACTTTGTAAGACTTAAGTACAATGGTGTGTAATATAATTGAAGTCTTGGGTGCATTATTCTTTCAACATAACTTTAGATTTTGTTGGCTCAGAGTTCTATGTTACTGAAGACTTTGGTTCACCTCTATTTACATTAGGCAGCACCATCACTTTTGGTCATAGGAAGGTTTGACCAAACATAATTACCACTGCTAAGTAATAACTTAACAGTCAAGAACAAAAACCCCTCATTTCCTATGGTAGATTGCATATAAACCACAATACTATCATAGAGAAAAGGGTATTACTCAAGGCTTGAGATACCAACATGGAACGTGATTCCAAACTCCCTCAGTTTAAATATACAATGTTTAGAGGATTTATTTCCCTAGGTCTCACAGTAATTAAGCTGGTTTAAGATTACCAAAACTAATCTAAAGGGCAAGACAGTACACTTTTTTCTTGGATGCCGTATTTGAATTAAGCCATTATAAATTATATTATAATTAAGGTACTATATAACTATTATAAACTAAACTATTGATAACACCAAGAGATTTCCCTTCCTCCCCCAATACAGGTTTTCTAGAGCCTCTTTTAGCTTCTGATACTCAATATATAATCCATAGGATGTTCAGCACACAGTTTATCCGACTCCACTGACATGGTCCCTAAGTAAGAGTACAATATGCATGAGAGTCGGCTAGGGAGGCCAAATCTAAAAGCTCGTCAACACAAGATACTAGTCTATTTTACAAGAAGGTGGGTGTCCGATAGCCCCCATCAGATCCAGATTAGCTTCCACCATCGGTATCTTAACAAGTTAGAAGGCATCAAAACACTTTCTCTGCAGTCCTGCTTATCAACGCCATCAAGACTTTATCTTGTGACTTTTCTTGACCAGATTTGTCATATCTAACATCTATTTATACATATTACCTCTTCACATGAACTATATGGTCTCTGTCAGTATCTGCAAGAGTTTTTTGCTCTTGAATTATACTTCATCCTCAGTGACTCATTGCATGCCATTCCTGAACCTGACACTAAACATATAGATGGACCAAATCTGATCCACGTCTTAATCTTTACCTATCCATCAACAGAGAGTCTGACAAAATGTAACAGAAGACACTGAACCTCCCAAGAGATATGTAAAAATCTGTAAACATGAGTTAACTCAAGTGAAATAAAAAAGATAATCTGTGCTTCTATGCTGTGTTGTACATGTAATTCAGATTTGGAGTCAAACCGACACAATTTCATATTCTCTAGTTTTATTTTTACGATGGTAAAGGGAGTCCAAAAAGGGAAAACTGTAAAATAATCCAAGTCTTCTCTTCATATTCATGAAGGAAATTTAAAATAATTCAAAGTGAGAAAGCAAAACTGTCTTTTCATGTTGGTTACTGTAAGAAGGGAAGTATTGTTTAGCTGCCAAGCCACTGGGTTTTTAAGATAAATATCTCCCTCAAATCTTCCTGCCAAACAGCTTTTAGTGTCCCGATGAAGCCAGGATGACACTTGATTTTTAAAAAATATTACTTTTGTTGTTAAAATTCAGTTTAAGCAGCTAATCAGTGATCCGGACAGCAATGTTATGGTAATATGGTGGTAAAAAAATAAATAAACCCAGTATTATTCTGCTCTATGGGAAATGATATAACATAATGATTTGAGCACTATTACATGGGCATGTTCAATCTGCACCGATCTCTTCTTCATTGTTTCCTATTTGTGAAAGGAATTTTTCCAGCGGCAGCAGTTTCTGGTAAATGCTTTGTTTTATAAAGTGCAATTCAAAACATGTGCTTTAAAAAGCTTACTGGTGGGAATGGGAAACAATCTAGAAAACATTAGGCATGTTTAAGTCCTCTTGTAGAAAACCAGAGATGTGTTGGCAGTTACACTGCTCTCCTTCAGTCACAAGGTAAAATCTATTTAATTTCCCCATGTTTTCTACAGCTGAGGTGACTTGCCTGCAGCTGATAGATTTACAGCGCAATCCTGTGTAAGATGCGGTGGCTGACCTAAAGGGCCGGCCACTGCATTCTATGCAGTTCCCGGACCGCACCAGTGCCCCCTTCCCCAGGTTCATCTCCTCCCTGGGTGTAGACGAGTCTGGGGCCTATGGGCCTCCTCAGATGCACGCCAGCTCCAGAACTGGTGTACATCCAGGGAGGCTGTGTAAGGCCAGCCCAGGCTATGACAGGGCGCTGGATATCGGCGCCGATATCCATGCCTCCTCCCAATGCCCCCCCCTCACTCGCTGCCCCGGCCCACCCTTCCCTATCCCTGCACCGCGCTGCCTAGCATTTACCTGGGCCATCCAGCACAGGGTCTGTAGGCCAGGGAGTGAGCGGGGCTGGCCTCTGCGCCGGCACTGGTTACTCTCCCGGAGTTGCAAACATGCTTTACGGCACATTTGCGACTCCCTACACCAGCATGGATCATTGCCTTGTCGTGGCGAAGGGGCTTGCGTAACTCAATGAAGCCATGAGCTATGCCGTGCAGGGACACCCAAGACGGACAGGTCGTAGCAGAGAGTTCTGACTAAAAGTGATCCACTGGAGAAGGAAATGGCAACCCACTCCAGTAACCTTGCCAAGAAAATCCCATGAACAGTACCAAAAGGCTAAAAGATATGACGCCGGAAGATGAGCCCCTCAGGTCGGAAGGTGTCCAATATGCTACTGAGGAAGAGCGGAGGACTATTCCAAGTAGACCCAGAAAGAGTGAAGCGGCTGGGCCAAAGCCAATAGGACGTCCAGCTGTGGATGTGTCTGAGGTTGAAAGGAAAATCCAATGCTGCAAGGAGCAATACTGCTTAGGAACATGGAATGTGAGGTCTATGAATCAAGGCAAGCTGGATGTGGTCAAAAATGAGATGATAAGATTGAACATTGACATCTTGGGAATCAGCGAACTAAAATGGACGGGCATGGGCGAATTTAAGTCAGGTGACCATCATATCTACTACTGTGGGCATGAATCCCTTAGAAGAAATGGAGTAGCCCTCATAGTCAATAAAAGAGTGGGAAAGGCAGTACTGGGGTGCAACCTCAAAAACGACAGAATGATTTCAGTTCGAATCCAAGGCAAACCATTCAACATTACAGTAATCCAAGTGTATGCCCCAACCACTGATGCCGAAGAAGATGAAGTTGACCGGTTCTATGAAGACCTACAACACCTTCTAGAACTAGCACCCAAAAAAGATGTCCTTTACATCATAGGAGACTGGAATGCTAAAGTAGGAAATCAAGAAATAAACGGAATAACAGGCAAGTTTGGCCTTGGAGCGCAAAATGAAGCAGGGCAAAGGCTAACGGAGTTCTGTCAAGAGAACACGCTGGTCATAGCAAACACTCTTTTCCAACAACACAAGAGGCGACTCTACACATGGACATCACCAGATGGTCAATACCGAAACCAGATAGATTATGTGCTTTGCAGCCAAAGATGGAGAAGCTCTATACAATCAGTAAAAACAAGACCTGGAGCTGACTGTGGCTCAGATCATGAGCTTCTTATTGCAAAATTCAGACTTAAACTGAAGAATGTAGGAAACACCACTAGACCAGTCAGATATGACCTAAACCATATCCCTTATGAGTATACAGTGGAGGTGAAGAATAGATTTCGGGCATTAGACCTGGTAGACAGAGTGCCTGAAGAACTATGGACGGAAGTTCGTAACATTGTACAGGAGGCAGCAACGAAAACCATCCCAAAGAAAAAGAAATGCAAGAAAGCAAAGTGGCTGTCAGATGAGGCTTTACAAATAGCTATGGAAAGAAGGAATGCAAAAAGCAAGGGTGAAAGGGAAAGATATAAACAACTGAATGCAGAGTTCCAGAGAATAGCAAGGAGAGATAAGAAGGCCTTCTTAAATGAACAATGCAAGGAAATCGAGGAAAACAACAGAATGGGGAGGACTAGAGATCTCTTCAAGAAAATTGGAGATATCAAGGGAACGTTTTGTGCAAAGATGGGCATGATAAAGGACAAAAAAGGCAGAGACCTAACAGAAGCAGAAGAGATTAAGAAGAGATGGCAAGAATACACAGAAGAACTATACAAGAAAGATCTTAATGTTCCTGATGACCACGCTGGTGTGGTCACTGACCCAGAGCCGGACATCCTAGAGAGTGAAGTCAAGTGGGCCTTAGGTAGCATTACTAACAACAAAGCTAGTGGAGATGATGATATCCCAGCTGAGCTACTTAAAATCCTAAATGATGATGCTGTGAAA
This sequence comes from Plestiodon gilberti rubricaudatus, assembly GCA_026170595.1. Lineage (NCBI taxonomy): Eukaryota > Metazoa > Chordata > Lepidosauria > Squamata > Scincidae > Plestiodon > Plestiodon gilberti. Next base: position 50,390,749 of record JANXHW010000002.1, read on the forward strand.
GTGCTGCACTCAATATGCCAACAAATTTGGAAAACTCAGCAGTGGCCAAAGGATTGGAAAAGGTCAGTTTACGTTCCAATTCCAAAGAAGGGCAGTGCCAAAGAGTGTTCAAACTACCGTACAATTGCACTCATTTCACATGCTAGCAAGGTTATGCTCAAAATCCTACAAGCTAGGCTTCAGCAGTACGTGGACCGAGAACTACCGGAAGTACAAGCTGGGTTTCGAAGAGGCAGAGGAACTAGAGATCAAATTGCCAACATGCGGTGGATCATGGAGAAAGCACGAGAGTTCCAAAAAAACACCTACTTCTGCTTCATTGACTACGCAAAAGCCTTTGATTGTGTGGATCACAACAAACTGTGGCAAATTCTTAAAGAGATGGGGGTACCAGACCACCTTACCTGTCTCCTGAGAAACCTGTATGCGGGTCAAGAAGCAACAGTTCGAACCGGCCATGGAACAACTGATTGGTTCAAAATTGGGAAGGGAGTACGACAAGGCTGTATATTGTCACCCTGCTTATTTAACTTATATGCAGAGTACATTATGAGAAATGCAGGGCTAAATGAATCACAAGCCGGAATCAAGATTGCCGGGAGAAATATCAACAACCTCAGATATGCAGACGATACCACCCTAATGGCAGAAAGTGAAGAAGAACTAAAGAGCCTCTTGATGAGAGTGAAAGAGGAGAGTGCAAAAGTTGGCTTGAAACTCAACATTAATAAAACTAAGATCATGGCATCTGGTCCCATCAATTCCTGGGAAATAGAAGGGGCAGAAATGGAAGCAGTAACAGATTTTACTTTTTTGGGTTCCAAGATCACTGCAGACGGAGACAGCAGCCATGAAATTAAAAGACGCTTACTCCTTGGAAGGAAAGCTATGGCAAACTTAGACAGCATAATAAAAAGCAGAGATATCACCATGCCAACAAAAGTTCGTATAGTCAGGGCGATGGTGTTCCCAGTAGCAATGTATGGTTGGGAGAGTTGGACCATAAAGAAGGCTGAGCGCCGAAGAATAGATGCTTTTGAACTGTGGTGCTGGAGAAGACTCCTGAGAGTCCCTTGGACTGCTAGGAGATCAAATCAGTCAATTCTAAATGAAATCAAGCCTGACTGTTCCCTGGAAGGACAGGTACTAAGGCTGAAACTCAAATATTTTGGCCACCTAATGCGAAGAGAGGACTCTCTGGAGAAGACTCTGATGCTGGGAAAGATTGAAGGCAAAAGGAGAAGGGGAAGGCCAAGGATGAGATGGTTAGACAGCATCACCAATGCAACGAACATGAAAATGAGCGAACTCAGGAAGATAGTGGAGGACAGGAAGGCCTGGCGGGATATGGTTCATGGGATCACGAAGGGTCGGACACGACTTAACGACTGAACAACAACAACCAGCATAGGTTACACAGGATTGGGCTGTTAGTAGTGTTTATTGCTGTATGATTTATGCATGCATGCATGCTTACATATATTAATGTAAACTATTTTTGGCAATCTGCTAGAGAAGCAGGATATAAATATATTAAAACATTGAGTGAGAACTTTTTTTGGTATGTTTGGTAAATACAGAATGACTTTAAATCATTGGTATGTTCTTACTGAATTTCAGTAAAAAACATAAGAAAAGCCCTGTTGGATCAAGCTAAAGTCCCATCTAGCTCAGGATCTCACCAGCTGCCTCTGGAAAACCTATAAGCAGGAGGGAAAGGCATATCTTCGTCCCGCCATTGCAGGAGGGAAAGGCATATCTCTGTCCCGCCATTGTTCTCCTACAATGGATATTCAGGAACATACTGACATTGAATATGGAGTTAACACATAGCCATCACGACTAGTAACCATTAAAAAGACCAGTCCTCCATGAATTTGTTCAATCCTCTTTTAAAGCCATGCGTGGGCATACAACAGCGGTGGGGAACTGCCGGCCCGGAGCGGTAAATTCGCGGGGTGTGTGTGTCAAATTTGTGGTGCCCCCCCCCAAATTCAGACGGCCTCATGGCTGGCCCACAGCCATTTTTCCCCATGGGAAAATGCCCCCCCCCAAAATAGGTTCCCCACCCCTGGCATACAACATCACCACCATTGTGGCCTGTGGCAACAAATTCCACAGACCAATTATGCTCTGTGTGATGTACTGCCCCCTTTTGTCCAGCCTAAATATCCTGACAATGATCAGAATAAGAACATAAGAACGTAAGAAGAGCCCTGCTGGATCAGGCCAAAGGCCCATCTAGTCCAGCTTCCTGTATCACACAGTGACCCCACTAGATGCCTCAGGGAGCACACAGCCAACAAGATAACCTGTTTCCTGCTGCCACTCCCCTGCACCTGGCACAGAGAAAACCTACTTCTAAAATCAGGATGATCCCTGATTCTAGCATGGGGGGGGGGACTTCTCTGTCTCTCAGTCTACACCAGGGGTTCTCAACCTTTGGAGGCCCAGGTACCCCCTATCACGATCCAATTTTCTGAAGTATCCCCTGCTAATTAATTGGATCAATTAATTAGGTAATTAATCATGAAATAGGTAAAGGTATCCCCTGACACTTAAGTCCAGTCGTGTCCGACTCTAGGGTGTGGTGCTCATCTCCATTTCAAAGCCGAAGAGCCAGCGTTGTCCGAAGACGCCTCCGTGGTCACGTGGCCGGCATGACTCTCCTTGCCGCAGCGCGTAGCATGCGGCTGGAACACGGAGCGCTGTTTACCTTTCCACAAGTGGTACCTATTTATCTACTCGCATGGACATGCTTTGGAACTGCTAGGTTGGCAGGAGCTGGCCAAGCAACGAGAGCTCACCCCGTCGCGGATTCGAACTGCCGACCTTTCGATCGACAGCTCATGGTTCAGCGGTTTAACCCACTGCGCCACCCGACACATTAAATACACATTAATTTTAAATGTGAAAAAATGTCTTATTTAACTCTGTGTGTGTGTGTGTGTGTGTGTACAAAAATAAGACCCAAACCAAAGAGAGACAGAAGTGCTCCAAAAATAATGACAATTTAAAATCCATGTTAATTAACACTTAATTAGCTGCTGATGGGGCAAGAGGTCCGCATACCCCTAGGGGTACTCAAGGAAGGCTGAGCGCTGAAGAATAGATGCTTTTGAACTGTGGTGCTGGAGAAGACTCCTGAGAGTCCCTTGGACTGCTAGGAGATCAAATCAGTCAATCCTAAATGAAATCAACCCTGACTGTTCCCTGGAAGGACAGGTACTGAGGCTGAAGCTCAAATATTTTGGCCACCTAATGCGAAGAGAGGACTCTCTGGAGAAGACTCTGATGCTGGGAAAGATTGAAGGCAAAAGGAGAAGGGAAAGGCAAAGGATGAGATGGTTAGACAGCATCACCGATGCAACGAACATGAAAATGAGCAAACTCAGGAAGATAGTGGAGGACAGGAAGGCCTGGAGGGATATGGTTCATGGGATCATGAAGGGTCGGACATGACTTAACGACTGAACAACAACAACAACAACAACAACATGTTACTATAAATTCGTAACACAGCCCTCTCTGTGTGTGGGTGGGAGGGAGTGGGTGTTTAAAAAAAAAGTGTGCAGGGTGTGTGTTGTGAAACAGGAAAGAACACGGTAGGGGGACGTTGCCTCTGCTGTAATTTTGCTCTATTTCATGGCCCTCAATACACTATTTTAAAATGCACACATTTTGTTAGTTCGTCTTTTATTTATTAGCAAAATGTCCATCATTATGACGATCAGGAGAGCATTGAAATGTAAGGGTTAGGTGCATTGTGCATCTAAGGGGCCTTACTTTGACAGCCCGTTTTAAGAAATGATTAAGTACGTTACGTCTACTTCCTTCAAATACCTCTTTCCAACTCTTGGCTTGACACAGTTTGTTTGACTTTTATAAAGATACTTTCTTTATTTAATATTGTGTAAAACATATGAAACAACTAGGGAGCTCCTGGAATGATCTGTTATAGTTTAGCTTCTTCAGTTTATTTAGCCACAAGAGACGAGTGTCATATCTGATGCATTGGTATTTTTACCTTTTATCGTGGATTTCCACAAAATAACAGTTTCATGAAGGTAAGGTAATTTCTGTGCAGGGCTCCCCCCCCCCCCAGGAAATCGCTAGCATTTTTTTTTTCTTTTGAGTAGTTATTGCTTTTTCCGAGATGGCTGCTTACAGGGGGCAATTGGTTGTAATATTTTGGGTTCATGCTTTAAGGATCAAAAAGCAAGACTGTCTTACTGAATTTTGAGTTGTCATGTCACTAATTCTAGAAAATGGCTTCCCTTTTAGGTTTTCCATTCCAGTCTTGTCAGTGTGTTTGCTGAAATGGACTTTGATTACATTCATTTCATCACTCGTACCATAAAAATGTGTCATTTTAGCTAGCGAAAAGAAGCCCAAATTTGAGAGAGTGTGGAGGAGAAAGCTATTAATATATAGATCAATCCCTTTAAAGAAATGTATCTATCTGCAATAGAGCTGTCATTGGAGTGGGGGAGGTTCTGGCTCTGGAAGAGAAACTGAGTGCAGTCCCCCAAAACTTCTTGATGCTTTTATGATGCAAAATTAGAAGCACAATTTTTCTCCATGTTCTTGAATTGATATCTGTGTCACAATAAAACCAAAAACAATAGTGTGTTTTGCCATTTTCACTAGCAGACAAGTTCTCAAAGAGATGGTATTTCAGAACAAGGATCTAATGCTATGGTGTTCTTTCATCAGGGAAAGAGCAATTTGTAACAGTAATATCATAGTAGTAGAAATAAATATTTAGAAGAGTGTATTTTCCTGAGTGCTGAAAATGCTTCCCATATCCTCTCTTTGCGGTCGTAATCACCAGCCTGCCAAATAGCCTGTTTTTATTATCCATGTCTTACAGGTAGGGTATGTGTGTGAGGTTGGGGCCTAGTAGTTTGCCTAAGGCCACTTTTTAGGTTCATGGATGAGTTGAGATTTAAAGTGGTTTTTGTCTTTATAGTACATGTTGCTGACACAATGCCAGGAGCTAGCTCAAATTCTACATACTGTGGTGTGCATGCAAATTACACTATATCTCTTTTGTTCTCCTACCCTATTAAATTATAGCTACTCTAGCAGATAAAGTAGTATAAATTAGCTATAGTTTAAAAACAAAAACCACCTCAATGCCCCTAATATTTGTGAAATTTTCTGTTGGTCTCCAAGATGGATCAAGATGATGATGATGGTTGTTGTTGTTGTTAACAAGAATATTTATATACTGCTTTTCAACAAAACGTAGTTTACAAGGCAGTTCGCAAAGAGTACCCATTGCACGTGCCGACTGTCCACCAGGTCCCTACCATGATAACACACAGGAGAATGGTGATCTCAGTGGTTCTTCCACAACTGCATACCTTTATTCTCTGGGAACTTGCTAAAATCTGAGGCTGAGATCTTCCAATTTGGACGGCTAATAGCAAGTTAGGTTAGCTAACATTAAACACATTCTGTAACTTATTATGTAGCAGTAAACTTGATAAGAAATTCAAAACCTTATTACACTGCAAACTCCAAACATGTAAGCTCCGAACAATGTGACAACCTTTATTAATTATTATGATTGTTCTACAGAAATGTTTTGTGATAGTAGAGGATCTTGTGGTAGAGTTTGCATATCCTCTGGAATTACCGTATTGGTCTGAGTATAAGACTCACTTTTTTCTCCTAATTTAAGTTTTTAAACTAGGGGTGCGTCTTATAATCAGGCTGTTGCAATAATGCCAGTGATTTAATTAAACATTTTTTTAATAGCACCAAACTTTAAGGGTGCATCTTATAATCAGGTGTGTCTTATACTCGGGACAATACGGTATGTCCCCTTTTGTTGCTGGTTATGTGTGTTAATTATTTCTATCTAGCATAGGGATCACCAGACTACAGCCCGCAAGCCACTTCAGCCCATCAACACATTTTGATCTGCCTGCTGAGCCCAGTGGTATTATAATTAAGTGCAGTTCCCTCACTCTTCTCCCCCCCACCCACCCATCACCATGCACCTTCTTCCTGTTGAATGAAGCAACTTCTGGACTGGGCCAGTCTCACTGAGAGCCCAGCTGAGGGAGAGAGGCAACCCCACAGCTGCAACATTTGCATTTTTTTTTCTCCTTTTGTGAAAATTCTCCAAGAATTTTCCAAGAGCCTTTGGGAAGCTACAGAAGGGTGGTGTGTATCTTATATTTCAGTTCCATGCATGTTTGTCCCATTTGTAACTGCATTTGGAAGGAGATCTGGCCTCTATACTGGGCCATATGGATAGTGTAGATATTCACCTTGTGACTTTAATTTTGCTGTGTATGCTCTACAGCAATACCTTGACTTTCATCGCTTTGCTCTTTCAGCCCTTTTCAATTATAACCACATTTCAAATTTTGTTCACGTGCTTTCCTCTTTCATCTGATTTCATCCAACCTTCCACGACATTTGTCAACATTCTTATGTTTTTCTTTTATTTCTGTTTATTTAGGTTTTGCATGTATTTGCATGTGTTATATAGTTGCTTGTTTTTCGCCGGCCAAAATAAATTCACCGGCCATAGCTAAATAAAGCTATGCTTTGACATTAATCCATTTTTATCTTTCATCCATGCTCTGGTCCCTAACCAAACGAAAGTGCAAGGTGTTGCTGTATATTTCTTAAACATTATTTGCAAGCAAGGATGGGGCAAGGGGTAGAGAAGTGCTTATATTTAGCAAATTCAGTTACTGCTAAAACTATTTTGGATTTGCCTCCTTTTGCAGGATTCACCGTTTACTTTGCTCTTTTTCATGATAAACAGCCACAGTTGGATGAGGCTCTGAACTTGAAGGTTATTTCGTCATTAACAATCGCCTCCACTGATAAAGAATTCTTTTGGCTAATGCAGGCATCCTTCGAAATCTGAAGGAAATCCTTATAGAATTTACAGATTTGCTTCTGAAAAATGTGATGTTACCCAATAAACTGGATCATAGTACCCAAAATGTAATAATGCAGGCCTTCTCTGCTTTTTCTTCTCTTTGGGTGATGGTCTTCAGAAGGTAGAACTAATGGACATACAACTCACTAAAGCCCTGTTTAGGTGATCAAGTATGAATGCACTGAGTCACTGGCTAGCCAAATGTCTCGTACTGATATGTCACCTAACCACACACTCTCTGGCTCTTCATGTGTTTTGCGTTTACACGCAGAAGCAAATGTTGAATATAGGAAGTAGTGGTTCTCTCTGAGTTCTAGAACCTTGTGAGCCAGAGTTCCAGAACACAGGGCAAAACTCTTCCCATATCAAGCACTTGTCTCTGCAGACAAGCACTGTAATGCAGGGAAAACTCTGATGTGACCACAGACTGTTTTCAGCACGGAGAGTGTGGCGGCTAGCTGGCATGTTCCGGTTCCCCTCTCTCTGTGGTCAGCTTGAACATCTGCAGAGGGCTCTCAAGCCATAATCTCTTGAACATATTGAACTAATTGTTATAAAACTCCTGCATCTGTAATATTTTGTAATTTTCTCTCATTGAAGTACACACCCACCAGAATGTTTGAAATGTCTTCAGGTAGTCTGTGATATCGATGTGACTGCATTATTAAATATTGTTTGTTCAGGAATAAATAGTGTCTCATTTGGCAGACACTAAGCCTTCTGCAGTCCTTGAATGCACATACAACTAGCTATCTAGAATGAAATACTGTACACAGCTGTAGCATCCTTGTTAAATAAATTGACTTTATGATAGGAACGATTCTCTTAAAGCTTTTAGTTCTTGTATTCTTTGTTGTAATAATACTGAACCAAAACTAGAAATATGATTTTTGCTGTTCAGGAAATACTTCTATGTTCTCTGTTGTCTAGTAGCATCACATCTTATATATTGCACTACACCAAAAAAAAAAGCTGGGTGCCAGCTGTGGTACATAAAGTTGATCAAGTGAAAGACTGCAAGGCCTTAATCAACAAACCTGTGTGAGAAACAGTAGTAAGTCAGAACGGGAACAATTGAAACCCCTTAGTTCAGTTTCGTTTTGTATCAGGCCTCATTATCTAGATTGCTCTAGTACCCAGAGGCATCCGTTATAGCAGCGGTGGGGAACCTCTGGCCCCAGGGCCGGATCAGGCCCCTGAGGCCATCCGGTCCGGCCCCCGGAGAGATTGCTGGGAGGCCGCCCAACCGGCCCCTGGAGGCTCCGCCGGGTCCGCGCGTCACCTCCGGAGACCAGGAGAGGGTCTTTGCATGTCCTCCCCGGCCGCCGCCTCGACCCCTTCTCACCAGGCCGTTGGCCATTTCGCACATGCGTACCACGCCGATGAGGGTAAGCTCTTGCCCTCATCGGCATGGTACGCCGGAGGTGACGCGCGGACCCGGCAGTGGCTTCAGACGGTGAGCGCGGAGCCTCCGGAGGCCGGTGGGGGGCTGGGGCAAAAATTAATTAAATAAATAAAAATGGCACACGGCCTTACGGCCGGCCCTCAAGCAAATTTCTAATATTTAAAATGGCCCTCGCCAGGGAAAAGGTTCCCCGCCCCTGCGTTATAGGATCCTCGTATATTGGACACTGAGCCCACGTTACACAATAAAAATTCAGGTCACAACTTTCACTTGCTCTTAAAATCAACATTTGGGGAATAAACTGTTTATCCATTGGCCTATGTTCCTCCAATATTTTATGTCAAAATCACAAACATTTTAGCTGTGACCTTTAAGTTTCCTGATTCTACTGCTACAGTTTAAGACACAAATAATGCCTAGAGCTGGTGGACAGAATTGACTTCTGCTTATGTTCTACATAGTAAAAACAAAGCACCAAACTATTACTTGCTTGTAGTAAACACCAAAACGGTTTGTTTCTGGGTTGTATATTGTTGTTGTTCAGTCGTTAAGTCTAGTCTCAGATCTGCAGGTTCTAAGAGCCAGTTTGGATTATTCTTTTCCAACTGGCCTCTATTCATATGATTAAGGATGTGCATACATTATGCACACTTATGTCCTGCCCTCTCTGAGGTGCTGTCTGATTGTGTGGTTTGTCTGAATCTCCTCTCCATTAATGGTTTAAATATGGTTCAGAACACCTCCTTCCACCCCATACAATTACACATGAGTAGGACATGTATGCTCACATCCTTCATCATGCAGAGCACGACTGGAAAAGCATCATGCAAAAACGATATTTTGTGCTTGCATGGCAATACTAGCAATACCATTGGAAAAGGCTCAAATCCTTCAAATTCACAACTGAATTGAAGCCTAGCCTTGCTCAAATTCATCCTCCACCCATGAATGTCAAACTGCAGGTCATAAGCTTCTCCAGGTGGAAAATCCATCTTTAATTTTGGGGTAGTTACATGTGCAGACTACAGCTCAGTAGTTTGTTTGTTTTCCTCTCAACACATTTGTTTTTAATCTGAAATTAAGGAAGAACACTGGACACAGCTTATTCCTGTGTGTGGAAAAGATCATCTGTTCTATGCACCCAGGCTGATAAATCTCTACAACGTATTTTCACTGAAAACATATGAGCAACGTAGGAACTTATGATTAAAAGCATTTGTACTGGTGCAGTACTTACAATCAATCCCTATTCTTGGCTGCTATGCTTTATGTTGGGTGCTATAAAGACATGGTCTAAAGCTTTATATTTATTTAGCACCATCACTGTACATGGTGCTTTATGGACCAACAGACAGTGTCTTCCTTATGATTTGCTGAGCCTGTCTGCTCTGATCACAGTATTCTATCAAACCAACAAAGAATAATACACAACCAGTCACAAAACATCCCCGTCACTCACATCGCTATCCTACAAACACTTAATTTAGGAGTAATCACACTGACCTCAAAAAAACCTTCAGAGTTCAGGGTCGGATTTGCACAGCAATCTCAGTCAACTGCTGAACTGAACAGTGTGGAACTGCCAGCTATTAGCTCCCACCCCTATACAATACTCACTCCACCCAGTCTAAAGTGCCCTGTAACAACTAGACACAAGTAGAGATGCAACAAACAAACACCCTATAAGAATTTAATTTCTACACAGAACAGGTTTTTAAGATTATATCACCACTGGATGGAGAAACCACTCAAACACACTATAAGAGAAGTAATAAATATACAATAGACCCAAGTTCCTTTAAAACTTTTCTAAGCCTTTTAAAAACACTATACCTACAGTGCCAAAACAACATTTTTAGAGACTGACCTTACAGTTTGTAAGCTAGGCAAATGCCAGCCCTGCCAAGGTAAACTACCTGTCACATCAAATTCTGCATTTTCCTGATGTTTCAGAAGAAGGTGAACAGATTGGTTGGGCAGCTGGAAAATGTTATTTCATTCCTATTCCCAAGTAGACCTGACCATGCAATGTCAAAAACAACCGCCGCCACCAGCCATCCTTAATGTCTATAATCAATGTTTTCCCGAGTACCCGACTCACAAAACTATACAGGGCTGGGATAAATCTCCCAGCACCTGAGGCAACATACCAAATGTCACCTTCCCTTCCATGCAGCACCTTGCCACACCAAATACAGTTGGCCCTCGCTATCCACGGGTGTGTGTGTGTGTGTGTGTGTCTGATCCTGATCCCCCCTGCGGATAGCAAAGATCCGCAGATAGCAGGGTCCACAAAAAATGCTTTAAAAGGGGGGGAGCCCCCAATGCCGCATTTTACCTTTTTTTAAGTCAAACCGCTGCATTTCCAAGGCTGCACGGGGCTTCTGCAGCCTTCCCAACCCACTTCCGAGTTGCGCCGAGGCTCTTCCCCCCCTCCCATCCTTGTCCCAGAGTGCACCCTGGGACAGGGCTGGGAGGGGAAGAGCCTCTGCGCAGCCCGGAAGTGGGTCGGGAAGGCTGCAGAAGCCTCGTGCAGCCTTGGAAACTCAGCGGTTTGACTTAAAAAAAGGTAAAACGCAGCTTTGAGGGCTTCCTCATTTTTTAGCGTTTACTTTCATGGGTCCCGAACCTGCGAATAAAAAGTGCCCACTGTACTTCCATCCCCATAAAGTGGCAGTGTGTCAGCTGTTGCCTCCACTGCTCCTCCTCCCTCAATTCAAAAAGGAAGAGGGGAATGAAGTGGTCTCTGACTCTCTAAGCCCACCACTCATTTGCTCCACATTTTCTCTTCTGCTCTGATTTCTTCTCTCTTTTGAAATTAAAGGAGCAAAAATGAGAAGCTGTGGCAAATTCACAGGGGCTGAAAAATCTTCCTGGTTCTCCTGGGCGCTGCCATCTTGGCTGGGCCAAGATCTTGTGAGAACCAAGAACAAGGTACCGTGGAAGAAGTACAGGGACGCCAAGGGTGCCGTGACCAGGGTAAGTTTGGAAACCGCTGAACTACATTAATAATCTGAAATGAATTTATGAATCAAATCCAAAAACATGTGGAGCACTCTCAGAAATACATATGTGCATAGTTTCTCATGTTCCTTTGATTCCCCACCCCCTACAGCACTTGGCTCGGTTGGAATGGGTTCAGAGCATTGCCAAAGGGAAGCTGTTTTCAGGAATGATACACTCTCCTGTATGCATTCACCACACCGGAAAATAACTTTGCAGGGAATCAATTGCAAAAGACTGGGGATGGGGAAAGAGACTGTAGGAATCCCATTTACACCTAATGTAGACCTGTGGAAAATAGTGAAGGCGTATTGCTTAATTTTCTTTTATAAAACTTTTCAAATGAGATCATTCTTTTCTGAAGTGCTTATCTTTCTCATGAAATTGACCTGTGTTAGCAAAATCCCCACTGCAACTGCACACCAGCGTAGAACAATCAGTGCTTACGACAACTCAGAACTTGGGATCTAGGACACAAAGAGGCAGGGCCAATGTGGGAGCAGCCGGAATTTTGTAATTAGCCTGTTTATAAGCTAGGAACTGCAGAGTCACTCCAGAGCAGGTTTCAGTGTGTCAGCAATATCAAGTTAATTATTCAAAAGTGCATACAATATTTATATTCTGCTCTTTGTGTACTTAACAAAATGCAACTCACTTGGCAAAACCTTGAAAGTTTGCTAGCTTGAACACTCAAAACGACATCATCATCAAAGTCCCACTCATCCTGAAACCTCAGTCCAACGCCAAAACTACTACTTATTTGAAGAAGCATCTTTGCTTCCTTATTTAATCACGTCAATAAACATTCCTTTCTGCTCAAGGATATGGTGGGATCAATACGTGACAATCTGATTTCACAGAATTGTTACAATGAACTATTTTGGACAAATAGGATCAAATCCCCCTTCTCATTCGATCTTCCTCCAAAATACTGGAGTAGAGGGCCTTGCTGTCTTATTTGGGGCCTGCAAAGTTCTGGAGCCGAGAATGACACAGATTTATTATTATTAACCACTTTTATATCCTGCCCTTCCTTCAAGGAGTTCAGGGTAGCTTAATTACTTCTTCCTACTCCCCATTTTATACTCCTGAACATACGAAGTTGTCTTTTACCATTAGCCCATCTATAGCGACTGGCTCAAGATCACTCAGTGAGCTTCACAGGTGAGTGGGGATTTGAACCTGACATTTATTAATGTATAGAGCTGTATCCTTGCACGTGATGCCTTACATAGAGTGAGAAAGGACAGGTCCCCGCAGAAGGAGTTTACAGACTAGAACTTCCAATAGTGGAGAGAAGGGAGATGGAAGCAGAGGTAAACAGGGAAAGCATATACTATTGTTTCAATTACTCATTAGCACAATTATACTAGGAAATAGGGAGTAAGACTTCAAAGACTGCCAAAGTCTTCATGGAAAAGGTGGGTTTAAAAAGGGATTTGAAGCATCGTGCAGGTATTCTGGGAGGAAGTTTGAAACAAAGTAGAAATTTCAGCATGAACGGTTTTCTCTGCTCTCATTCATCAGATTCCATCACCATCTCATATATAACATTACAAATCCTTTAATAAGTCAGATACAACCATGGACGTTACCACTTAAGAATTTAATGGACCAAAGTGGTAAATAAGATGAAAAAAGTCAAGGGTCAACGTAAGCCACCACTTATAAATTATAGGTGTAGTAGACTTATGCTGCACGCATACCTCTCAACACTGCAAAATGTCTGCATCCCTCTGATGACCTCTCACTATATAAGAAAGAGCCCTTTATGAACACCATTCTGTGCTTACAGCCACTGACAGGGCTGTAAATCCAAGTAATGTTACAGGACCATAAATCTTGAACTCTGCAAGCTGCCCATACTGGACCATAAATCTTAACAAGAAAAGCACAATGTAACACCTCTTTATCTTCTGTAAAAAAAATTATCCATGCAAACTCTTGTAACACACACACACACACACACACACACACACACACACACACACACACACACACACACACACACACACAGCCCTGTTCAATTGTGAGTCAATTATTTACGTTTTTGCCCTGTGAGCTTTTCCGCTACAAGGCTATTTAAACAGGTGTGTTAAGCTTTGAACCTAAAGGTATACTGTTCATTGTAAACAACTGACAAACATGTTCTTTATCTACTTAGGCAAGTCAGCACAATAAAAAAGCAACGTATCCTTCTGAAATCTAAGAAGCCCTCAGCTTACAAGACTAACATTTCTAGGATTTGGTTGTACTAAAATGGAAAGCAGATGGTGATTTCAATAATAATATATATAATATACAGTATTTATATACCGCCTTTCTCGGTCATTGGATTTCTCCTCTGACTTTAATCCAAGGCGGTGTACATGGGCAGGCTGTCCTAACCCTCCTTAGGGGTTTTTACAATATATATAAATGTCCAATCTCTCATGAACAGCTACTTTCCAGGTGGTATCCTTTTACAGTCTGACTTTTTTCTGCTGGCTGGCGCCTCCCACACTCGACCGACGCAGCTGGAAGCCCTTATCTCTCCTCCTGGAGGCTTTCACAGCTTTTTGCTGGCAGCGTGTCTCGAACTTATCAAGTTCACCGGTCTTCAGGCTTTGAAGGCAGCAGCTCTCCCCACTACGCCAGACTCTTCTTCAGACTCTTCAAGCTGTGCTTATTTTTATGGAGGCTTTTGGGTCTACAATTACTTTTCGGAATCTTGTTTGTAGGACCAGAAACATTGGTCTCCTAATTAAAACTCCTCCTCTTATATGCAGCTGGGTTATCCTGCCTCTGCCTTTCTACACCAAACAGTTGGAAAGCAGATCCAGGTTATATCTCATTGAACGCCAATCCTCCCTGCCCTTATACTGGGCCTCCCTCAGCATCCTTACTCTGCTCAGGTGGCTGGCCCCAAAGGTGGAAAGTGCTGGAATCTCTTTTTCTAAGTACTCCCAGGTCACTGCAATGATGAAAAGACAACTGGGATCGCAGGATAGGTAACAAGCATGTCCTAAAGGCTCCGGTGAAATGCAAAAACAGCATACTAAACATACAAACACCCATTTTCCATAATTATGCAATATGGGGTGACACCCCAACAAATTGCATTGTTTTTGTCACAATTGTTGGAACTTGTTCTTAACACTGGATAATTTGGAAACAAAACAAAAACAGTAAAACAGAGGAAACAACAATCTGGTCCAACACAAAACAAGACCAAACCAATGAAGAAAATGTAATGTTTCATACTCAATAGCAAAGATCACATTTTTAGGAAGGGAAAGCCATGCCTAAACCTAAACCAAGGATAACCTTTTCTAAACACTCCATTAGTAAATCAAACACTATGGTTAAAGCATGTTTGAATATTGACTTTTTAGAATGTAAAGAATACTATCTAACTGGCAGCAAACCTTTCAGGCTTAAGGGAAAGATTAACACACTGTACATGAGTTCCATCTTTTCAGGGAGTGGATAAGTTGGGCAGCCCAACCCTACCTAGACTTCCCCACGCTGATGCAGAGGCGCCAGCACAGGCTACGCTGTATCCTGCGGAGAAGTTTAGCAGGTGGATGGTCTCCTTGGGGTAAGGGGACATTTGTGCAAGGGGGACATCTGCACAACAGATCAACATGGACCTGCGCCAGCGATAGCGTCAGTGGATCAGGTCCTGAAAGGGGGATAGGATACAGTGCACGCTGGCGCTGCTGATCCTGCCCCCCTCCTGGGCCCGATCCACCTACCTCCCCACCCTTAATTCTTTAGTGCTTTACAACACTTGTGCCGGTGGAGCCCGCACTCTGCCGGGCGCCGGCGCAAAGGACAGATAGGATTGCACCATAAATTTATATATCATACGTCTATATCAGGGTGGTCCAACTTTTCGTGCCTCGAAGGCCACATGTAGACTTCGAAGGCCTCTTCTGCGGCCCCCGCCACTCTCAGAGCCCCCTCCCTCCCCCCGCCCAAGACACTCACTGTTTCATGCTTCCCTGATGATCGGAACGACGCTCGGCTCTCGAGCGTCGTTCCGATCATCAGAGGAGCGTGGGCGGGGCATGCCGGAGAGCGTTAGTCGCTGAAGCCCATGCCCGGCACTCCAGGCAACGATCGGAAAAGTACTCAGAGCCGAGTGCCTTTCCGATCGTCGCCTGGAGTGACGGGCATGCACTTCAGCCAACGAACGTGTCTTGTTTTTAAGACGGACTTGCACGGAACAGGAATCCATTCAAAGCCGTAATCACAGTAAAAGTTGTGTTATCAAACACTTGGTTAAGCAGCAAACTCAGCTAACTGGAATCTTCGCCCACTTCCTCAAATGGGCAAAATGTCAGTTAAAACCAGTGCTGTTTATCAAAGCAAACCCACACCTCCCTCACTTAGCTGACAGGGCTCCCTCTTTGGGGCTGCTCCACCTTCCTTCTTTCTTTCGAGATGTTCCATGTCCTTCTTCATGAGGGCTGGAGGGCTGTCATGTAGGTGGCGCAGCACCACTAGAGGGGGCCCTATCAGGTGAGGGAGCAGAGGTAGCCCTGTCGGAGAAGGGGCTTGTAAAAGCTGCTTTAACTGGTGAATTTGAGTAACTGACAACCCGTTTACCAAGCATGCTGCACAACCTTTACAGTAAGTCTAAAT
The DNA here is from genome assembly GCA_026170595.1 of Plestiodon gilberti rubricaudatus. Classification (NCBI taxonomy): domain Eukaryota; kingdom Metazoa; phylum Chordata; class Lepidosauria; order Squamata; family Scincidae; genus Plestiodon; species Plestiodon gilberti. The sequence goes on from JANXHW010000002.1 coordinate 50,406,696, forward strand.
GAACCATGTTGTTTTAACATCTACAATCACAAGCCAACTTAGGGCCATCAGAAATGCTGGGGCACTCAAAATCAGTGAACATTTTTGACAAACTGAACTTAGCAGGAGACCACAAATGGTGCAGGCTGTTATAAATTACAACAATGAACAAGGCTGGATTGCTGACTCCTTACTAATGATCATTTCCTGTTCTTGAGAGAATGTTGATCTTATCACTCTAAAAATATTAGAATTCATTCAACAGTTCCTGTTTTAGAATATCCAAATTCTAACTCAAGAAGTTGGAGGTTTCAGATTTGTGTTTCGCTACCTTTGGCACCTTCTTTCTAGAATGTATCTCATGGGGGAATAATTTTATGAGACTCATACAGAAACTGTTTGCACTGAAATTTGCAAACATTTAACTACAATCCCTGGCTTTGCCCTGTGAGAAGTAAAATACAACTGGAGCTTCTAAAGTGATGGGGGGTGGGGGTGGTCATGATAAAATAATCCACTGGGAATCCTGAAAGCTATAAATGACTACTACTCATTGACCAAAGGATTGACAACTGCCACAACCGTTGACCTCTTGAAGAACATACATCAGAACTGCTTTCAAGAGTAGAGACAAAGGGGAAAGAGGAAGCAATTGCCTTAGGTTCCTCAGAGTTAAGTGTAAACTGAAAACCAAGGATGACAAAGAACAAATGGAGAGAGAGCACACTGCACAAAGAAAGCAGCAACATAACAAAACAATCCTTGTACTGTTTGATAAACAAATTCATTAGTTCAGGTATTCTGTCATAGACAGAACACAATATTTGTTAAGCAATCTTGTCAAAAAGGGGGGGGATGCTCTTCAAAAGTCAAAGACATTGGCAAAATTCAAACTGGAGCTGTCGCAATTTACAACAGTGACATGATATAGCCCAACAGGACAATCGAATTAATGGAAGTAATTAATGGAAGGTTATAGACACCTTCCAGCTTGCAGCTGGGTTCTCTTTTCGCTTTCGAAGAAGCCCCTAATGCCTGGGGAGAAACGTCAAGCACAGAAGACCTTAAAGATTTCAACTTTGTCAGCTTTGGATAATCCATCCCGCTTGCCCGCTCCACGTCGCGGTAGAACCAGGATTTGGAATTTCAACTGACAATCGTAAGATCGATCTTTATTTCTTTAATTTTAAGAACTGAAATCACATGGCTGAAAATCCCTTAAATATTGTAACTTTGAGCATAACAACTGGCCATGAAAACCTGCATGTATACCTAATGGAAGTAGATCAGCAATTCTTAACTAAGATGGTCAGAGCACCAATTCTCCTGCCAAGGGATTCTCTTCTAAATGGTACATGTTACACTTATGCATGATCGGTGCCTAAAGAAAATAATAATTAGCAATGATTGGCTAAAGCGTCAACTGAAGCAGGACTTTTCCAGCTTGAAAGAATGCACAAATCTTCCTGTTGTAATTACATACATATTTGTATTTATACTGGTTATGTAATTATAACACATTTCATATTGTTATGTTTTTGTCTAAATATAAATTTTGTATAAATGAACGCTGAAGCAGACAAAATGCAGGCTATTATCAGTACAAGATGCAAGGATATTTTCTCCTATAGACATCAAAGTCGGGACTCTTACAGAAAATGTATGCTACAATTAAGGAATTAAAAGTTTAAATTCATATGTGTTATTCAGTAAAAAAAAGAATCACTGAACAATTTGAACAGCCTAGAACAGTAAACGAACCCTCTCACAAGTTTCTTTGCGCAGTAATTATTTTAACAAACCTATTGCATTATTAAAGGAGGTAGAGATCAATCAACTAGATTATTTTATCTAAAAATACAAAAAAAGGAGAGCCCAAAGCAAGGTATAAACAAACTGGGTAAGATTTCAATGTTCAGGTCATACAAATTTGGAATTTTAATAATCAAGAAGGTAGGAACGTCAGAAGGGAAATGAAATATAGATGCTGTACAGTTTATCTTAGTTCCAAGCTTGTTCACATTTCATAAGAGCCCTAAGGTCATTTCAAAATGTCCTGTTTTCTATTATACATTAATCACAGAGGCAGTGTGGCCTGATGTCAGAAACCATGCAAATGCAGGTTGGCTGACAAACCAAATTCTTCCCATCATTTCAAAATTAAAGCAAACTGGTTTATGTTCTTCTTCATGAAGCAGCTACCAACTAAATGGGAAACACATTTAACCTGCAGGGCTTCAGGAACATATCTGACATATTCAGCATTTGCTTTTAAACATTTCTAAGAATCAGCAACTGAGGCTTATTTATTAAGTAGCTGTGGAGAGAAGGGCTTTGAACAAAGATGCATGAAGAAGGGTTGCTTAAACACCACTTCAGATACCCCGCCAGGTTGATCAGTGGATAAATCCTACGGGGGGAGGGGGCAGCAAAATTTGGAGTGGAAAAGGGGTGAGCAATTCCCCTGCCTCTGTTCCAATCTCCTGTATCTTCATTCCCCCATCTGTGCTGTTATTGTGGCTCTGTTACACACAATTGTGCATAATGTATAGTTATCCCCTGAATATATACACAGCAGGGAACGATAGCCAGTCCGGGCTTCTGGGTGTGCTAGTATGATATCAAAAGTCTCGTGGCACCTTGAAGAAGCATTGTGGCATAAGCTTTCATGGAAAGTTAATATCATAATACAGTACTCCCCCCATATCCGCTGGGGATATGTTCCAGGCCCCTCCGTGGATACTTGAAACCGTGGATAGGAGCGAACACCCCCTCCATGGTTTCCTGAGGGCCCCCCACCCTGCCTCCCCTGAGGGCAGGCGTGCGCGCCCCCCAGCTCTTATTTTTCTTTCAGCAAGCTTTGTTTCTTCCTTAAAACAAACAGAGAAGCAGTCTCCATTGCAGGCAAGTAGAACGAGACTAAGTCCTAGAGAGGCTCTGCAAGGTTTCTGTTAAGGAATATGCTCCAACCTGTCTAGGACTTAGTCTCGTTCTACTTGCCTGCAATAAGCAGCCAGAGGCTGCTTCTCCTGTTTGTTTAAGGAAGAAACAAAGCTTAGTGGGAAAAAAGTAAAAGCCTGGGGGGGTACTCGCGATCCATGGATAACTGAAACCATACATAGCGGATCCGTGGATATGGGGGCCCACCTGTAAATAAGCTGATCTTTAAGATGCCACAAAAAATACGTTCTGATTTTGTTGCAACAGAGTAACACAGCTATCCTTTTGGAATGGAAAACATGCATGCCGTATACACACCTACAAAAAAAAATTGCACACCTAAAGATGTGGTTGTAGGTGTGCACCTAAAAAGGTAGTGTGTGAAAAAGTCCCCAGGCATACTGCATAAATCAAAGAACATGCATAGACTGTTTACAGCAATAGTCAATGAACTTTACTATACCAAACAAAAAAGCATGCTGTTCTATTTAGTTGAAAAATTGTAGTCACTGTTAGCAGAAGTGGGAAAATTGTTGTTTATATTACAAGCAAAGAAGGTATACTAAGAAGGTATACTTAATTTGTATGGTTATCTCCATAAAAAATATAATCAATCAGTCTGGGTCTACACATGAACTCTTAGAGGGCAGAGTCATAAAGGAAGGTGAAGGATCAGAGATACTTTTAAAAAACACTTTTCATAGTTACTTTTAAAAAACACTTTTCATAGTTACCTAAACACAGACAAAATGCTAAACTAGATTAAGTACTGCAAACCCCTATGAGGGTATGGGAAAATAAAGGATTCTTTGTTCAGAAATTAGGTGGAGTTTGGAACAATGCCAACAGGTGTAGCTGGGGAAAAGTAATTTCAATGTCAGACAGAGGGGAAGGACACAAATGCCTGTACAATATTTTACAAGAAAAAACTAGCAATAATTCATTCCACTTGGGGAACTTCCAGTACTAGAACTGCAGTGACTTATTGGGAGAAATTTGGGTGACAATATAACTAATTCAATTTTTTTAACAGTTTAGCTTTCTAAAGGGCCAAATTGAATTATTTTTGGTTCCCATTTTCAAACTACTGAGGTGAATTCCCAATTATCCACCATTTCACCTTCAACATCTCCATCCTGCTTGGAGTATTATAATGTACTCTACTTGGATTGCCTTTGAAGATTGTCCAGAAGCTTCAACTGGTACAGCATGCAGAGGCCAGGGTGCTATTACGCACCCCTTGGTCTGAGCATATCACACCAGTTCATCTTGAGACAATCCAAGTTGCTTAAATAAAATTTCCCTCTGTTTCACAGAAATTAACAAAGTGGCACATAACATAACATCTTTCACCAACTTCTCCCATTTCCACAAAGAAATGATTCACACAACATATTTTATTCACTCTCCTATGGAGCACCATGATATTTATAAGACCTCCCACTTTGTTATACTGTACAGTTTTCTAGTCATGCCCATTGCCTGCCTTTCTCGCCTTATTGGCAAGTAGGCCCTTACTGCCAAGTATTGCTCATGAAGAAGCTTCTTTCAAGGGAACCAGCCACCTGAGGAAGCAGGCAGCTATTTCCCATGAAGCTCCCCTCCCTATTAGCCTTCCATCTCCTTCTGCCATCAATTGGGGCATGGTGGTTTGGCAATGTGAGGGTGACCCCTAAAATCTCCACATTGTATCACGCTTCCTGTCTCTTTTGTTCTTGTAGTTAACTTTCCTAATACAGTCAACAGTATTGCTAAATGTTAGGGTCATGACCCAGACCTCTTACCCTTTGATTGCTGCAACCTCCCACTTCCAGATGCTCCTATCTACAGACTTTATTTGCTACTTTAGTACTTGCAACTCTGAACTTAATCAGTAGGAGTCAGATCTTTCAACTTGGCTAGCGGCAAAAATAATGAGATAAGTTTGGTAGGTTGGAGAGCCCAACATAAATGATTTACTTTGGTGCACCGTGCACCACTGACATAAATAGGAGTTATGGGTGAAACTAAAAGGGAAATATTAGGATAGATGACAGGAAATTTTCCAAAAGAATGTGATTTATTAAATAGCAAAAGGTTTTCCACAGGAGGTAGGGGAAGCTTAAGGGTTTTTTTTTTTAATGACTGAACAAAGTAGCAGCTACATGCAAAAGGAAACAAATTCTGTGGTTCAAAGGAAATAGACAAGAAAGTTTTAATGATTTTCCAATGCTAATGGAGCATATCCCTAAGTTCAATACAACTCCATCCTGTCATTATGACACAAGCAATATGAATTACATGTTAGCAAAGGAAAATATTGAGAACTAAGTTTTGTAAAACATTAGTTCTTTTAAAAAAATACACATGGTACTGAATTACACATACAGTCGGACCTTGCTATCAGCGGATCCAGCATCCGCAGATTTGTCTCACCACAGATCCTGGACCTGAGGGGGTCCACTTTAAAAAAAGCAAAAAAAAGGTTAAAAATAGCAGTCTTTACCTTTTGGCTGGCAAACTGCTCCATTTGCAGAGCTGTAGAGAGTGAACTTGCACTCCTACAGTCTCTTCTGGGTCAGTGGACTTCCCACTCCCTTTCCTAGGCTTGCCCCAATGCATTCTGGGGCAACCTTGAGGAAGGGAGGGGCGGAAGTCCAGCAACCTGGAAGAGGCTGTAGGAGTGCAATTTCACTCTCTACAGCCCTGCAAACAGAGTGGTTTGCCAGCCAAGAAGTAAGGAACGCTATTTTTAATTTTTCTTTTTTTTAAAGCATTTTTAAAGTGACCCCTGTATCCACAAAAAGGGGGGTTTCAGTTAACGTGGATTTCAGTATCCAGGAACGGAACCCCTGCGGATACAGAGGTCTGACTGTATACAACTACCACTGCATCTAAGAGCCGTATATGCCACATATACAGGTTATTTGTGCTTTTCAAATTACTCTCTTAATACACTTTGTAGAGAGAAGGATTTTTGGTTCAAAATGCAACAAAGGTCCTGATAAGGCATGAGAGTGGGTACATCAGCTAGCTATATCCCTCTGTCACCTTGCCATCTACAGAGGAAAGCACTGAGCCAGAGGAGAACTTCCTTCCTGCACTCTAGAATACTGGTCAGTCAGGGTTTTAGAACGTGAGGAGAAATTCTCCCCAGTCTCAAGGCTTGCCTCTGCAGACAAAGCCCAGACCAGCGCTTTGCTACAGAGCACACTGGTACAGTGGCATGGTTAGTCGGTGAGCTTCCATTCCCCTCTACCTGGCTTCAGGCTGAACGTCTGAACAGGACTAATGGGTGATTACAGGTGTCCTAACCCCCACTTGCTTACAACATTTTACAGCTCATGTGAGCAGTGTTCATATGAAAAGCAAATCTATGCAATGATGCAGTTTAAATTCCTTGTATTCAAATTCAATACTTTGAAACCAGACATTTCTGCTCATGTTGATCTGCAGGATTGTGCACACTCCCTTCTTCCAAATGCTAAGCCCTGGTAACATGAATCAATTACTCAAATGAGTTAAATGCACAAGATGTTGTGGAGTGGGGAAGAGGGAGACAATACACAAATCGGCCATAGACAAGGGTTTAGGCATACACCTTTTCTTCATGTTAGCCCAAAGCATGTTTGATGTGCACTTCCAATGTGTGTCAATACACACACCCAAAAAAGAAAATACAGATTCGACTGCTTCGAAGTAGCACCCATCAATTTGCATCAATGCATGAGAACACAGGCAAAGCTTAGAGAAAGAGGCAACTTAGGTAGTAGTAGAACATCCTAACCCATTATGAGACTTAGGAAATTGCATCATCATTACACTTATGGTATATTTATCATTACACGAATGCCCAACGCTGCTTGCTATCGTATTCCTTGTTTGTTTTATTGTCCATAATGATTTCCCCAGAACTAGAAAACATTCACATGGCTGTTTAGGGACTTCCAAATACATCTCTCGCCAAAGCATATGCTGTGCTGTGTATATCCATACAACATATACTCTTTTGATTAAAATTACACAGTCAGGAAATGAGCAAAAAAGAGAGAAAAGAGGGATCGATGCTTTGAAATGACCTGCCCTGATTACCAAAAGCTGAAATAGTTGCTGGACTGTGCAGTTCTACTGAATGGAATGCAATGCAAAGAAACATGGTTACAAATGCTAGCTAAAAGAAAGATTAAAATGAAGGTGTTTGATTTTTAGAAGCAGTTTTGACTTTTCTGGCCTCAAGTTGGCCGTTCTCCAAATAAGTGTTTCGTATCCAAATGTACTGCTGCCCTGCAGATTTAACCATCTTCAAGAAACAGCTTGGAAAATCATCAAATTAAGCTATTTGCCATACTGCTATAGCCTGGGCACAAATGACTTATAAGTGTAATTGCACAAGAGACCACATGTATTGCGGCCTTTCAGAAGTCATCTGGAATCAGTTTTGCTTTTTCCAAAAAGGTCTTTCCAATTGGAGTGGAAACTGACAGAAAGACCACAGTTCCAAAATTCATTCCAGCTTAAGAATGAGCTTCTATATGCCTCACAGACAAATAGGAGGGGCTAAGAGGAGGTTAGAGACAAAGGAATGGGAGACCTTGCTGCTGAACTGTACAGGAAACTATAATATACAGGAAACAAAATCATTTCTCTTTAAGCAGGAATACAGATTCCAAGGCTAAACATTTGATAAAGACTACTGGATATTTGTACCAAAAGTAACATCAACTAGAAACATTCCTTCGAGTGACAGAGGAGCTAGTGAACATTCTGGAATGGGCAATACCTGGTCCACTATGCTACAGTCTGCAGAACGCGGTTTACACCCAAACAATATAGGTAAGATGCAAAAACAGTTGTATAAGACAGACCAGAGATGTATCTAAAAAATCGTGATAGTAGGTTCTGGATTCTATGACATCAAGTTTCAGAGAAAGCATTCCCTGTTTATAGCACACATGTGTGAACAAAGTCAATGAGACAGACAAGGGGGTGCAAAGACTCTTTTGTATGCTTTCTCAGCAGCAGCAATGGTGCCCTAGTGACTATGATGGAAAATGCAATGTACACAAGTGAGGGGAAAAATTGGCAAGGAATAGGTAAATAAGACATTGCTGAACAAATTGGGTCACATGAGCCAGTTCATCCTATTCTAAGACATACACAGTACTAAAGAATGACAAATGGAGCTGAAATGGAGATCTCAACATTAATTGCATACTTTCACTGGGAACACAGGACTTGCCCAAACTGATCAAGGGTCCATCACGTCTGCTATGCTGCCTCCAACAGGGACAAATAGCAGCTACAGAAAAAGGAAAACAAAACTGAAAAGCACATATTGTAATAAATGCAGACCTCTGATCTGAGGGGTACTGCATACAGCAATGGATTAGGAGCTGAGAGACCCAGATCCAAACCACAAACTCAGATATCATGGAGGGGGCCTTGGAACAATCACCATCTCTCAGCCTAACCCACAGTGTTATTGAGAGTATAAAATGGGCGGGGGAGGGGGGGAAGAACCACCTTGTACATACCATGCTGAACTGTTTGGTGGAAGGGTGGAATAGAAATGTAACTAGCATTACACCGTTCGACAGAGAGGTGGTCTCAGTCTACGAAACACTTTACCATAACAGCTGGAACACATTGTGGTTTTCCTGCTGCGAATGTACAGATCAGGCAGGTGATATAATAAACATCTGTTTTCTTACAGGGTGAGTCTCTTTTCATGGGAAAAATGTTAAATGGAAATCTGCAGGGCCTAATCTGAGTGAGGGCTCAGATTCGGTGGTGGTGGTGGTAGTAGTAGTGAGACTATCCATCACCATCAAAAAACCATCCCATAACTGGGATTAGAAAGCGGTGCTTTCTGGACAGAAGATGTAGCTTACAGATGAGTTGGTCCTATTAGGGTTCGTTAAAAAGCAAACAAAAAAGTTAAGACCAGGAAATATAAATTACAATAACTAAAAATAATTAAGATAAACACTTTTGTGTCAGGAACAGTAGGATATATATCCATATATTTATTAATAGCCTAAGCCAGTGGTTCCCAAACTTTTTTGACTCGCGGCTCCCTTGACCTCCCTCGCCGTTAGCTGTGACTCCCCATTACAGTGCATGGAAGAAACAGGCACTCTTTACATGCTCAGAGGCACCCTTTCTTATATGTATGTGTATATTCCCAAAACAAGTCCTAAAGTGGATTTTCCATGCTTATGCTGAGCAGCAGCTAAGCCAGGAGTGCGCAGGGTGGGGTTGGGATGCTGCCCTCCCTCCATTGGCAAGCCTGGGTAGAGGGCACTGATGTTGTCTGTGTTAGTCCTATTCATGGCAAGAGAAACATCAAAGCATGGGAGGGAAGCATTGGTCATGCCCCACCCCAGTTGCACAAGAGAGAGAAAGCTAGCTCCTTTTGGTAGCATCTTTGCAAGATGAAAAACAGATTCTTATACTGCCTGGCAGTTTCCAGGGTGGGGTGGGTTTGTCCCAGCAAATACAGTGGGGAACTAACTTAGAGGTGGGTCAGAAAGGAAGAAGGAGAGAAATCCTAATAATTAATCAACCAAACTAAACATAGAAATCAAAGACTGTATGTAAAGCAGAACCTGCTCTGCACCATTTTCAATTGCACTTCTTGCATTTGTTTTGTGTTTGCTTTATTAAAAACATTCAACAGAAAGAAAATACTTTATTTGCAAACCTGCAATGTCTGAATGAAACCTGAATGAAAATACCTTATCTGCAAACCTACGAGAGAAACGGGATGCTGTCTTGTCTCCAGGAGCTCGCTGTCTCCAGGAGCTCAGCTTGAGTACTTAGCGGCTTATCAATTGTTCTTTAACATAAGATAAGCAAGGGCTTCCCTCACGCTGTGGTTAAAAACAAGACGTGGAAACTGCCTACAAACCTGAAGTGTTTTGAAATTAACTTTGAGTGACCCGATGTGAAGAGGCAGCTTTTCCCCGGGTCTTTGTTTTTGCTCTCTCTCTCTCTTGCAAGCAAGAATATGTGTTAATTAAAAGACTAACGCGACGCCCCTGGCTGCTTTCGATGACGCACTTGGGAGTTGCGCCTCACACTTAGAGAACCTCTGGCCTAAGCCTAAGGTAATGACAAATCTTCAGTCTAAACACCATAACATCTGGTTGCTTCTGCCACTTCGACACAACTAGAATAAAAGCTTTCAGGCCCAATCCTATCCAACTTTCCAGCACCAATGCATCCATGCCAACAGGGTGTGTGTTGCATCCTGCAGTGGGGGGGGGCAGTCACAGAGGTCTCCTCAAGGTAAAGGAACATTTGTGGCCTTACCTTGAGGCTGCATAGGAGCTGGAAAGCTGGATAGGATCGGGCCCTTCCACTCATAATACACTCTTTCCAACAAATACCATGTTCTGCTATTGTACCTTTACTTTATCTAATGCATGCTAAGCAACACTATTGTAAATAAAATCATGGATGCCTCAGTAGAAATTTGTTGAGTAGTCTTTGAAAAGGGAGCTCAGTACTATACCAAGGTTTTTTTTTTCCCCCTAACCTACATTAAGAATGCTCGACATAGGCTTCCATGCCAGAGAAGGTCCATAGATCTGGGGACACAACAGAAAGGGTACTGCCTCTCACATGACAGCTACTTCCCATAGATGTGGCCACACAGAAGCAAGACCTCTCTTCCAGATCTCAGGGACAAAAAAAAAAAATGAAACTGCTATCCTGTAAGGAATAAACTGGGACCAACGCTTGGGATTTACCTTGGGAGAGATGGGAAAGTTGTAGGAGAAGTCGCCAGGACCATGTATAAAGTTCAACGTGATATGCGGCGATGGCTGATGACTTCAAAAAGGGATTGGACAAATTCATGAAAGATAGGTTTATCAACGGCTATTACATTAGCCATATTGGCTAAATGGAACCCCATGTTCAGAGATAATTGTACATGAAGGGTCTATTTAGCTCACATGGCTATTAGCCACTGTACACTCTACATATCGCTGAACATCTGTTGCCGGAGATAAACAGAGGAGAGTTGCTACTTGTAGGCTTCCCAGAGACAACTGGTTATTGGAAGCAGGATTTTAGACCAGACTCATTCAGCAACGCTCTGCTTGTCATCTTAAAGGAGAGGGTCAGAAGGTTGTGGCGTATGAAACATTAGGCTTGAAAATGGTCATAGGACACTTTTGATGGTGTCTACCTGAAGAAGTGCAGAAAAAGAGGGGATGGGTAGAAAGCATGCTTGAGTTGACTACATCTGTACTTGCACAAATTGCAACATTTACATTCCCAGGAGCACAAAAGAACGTCAAACTCCTGATGCCACTCTATAGGATGCTGAAGGAATACTGTTACCACACAAACTGCTGCAGACCATTTCCCATCCCAGCAGCAAACACAATAGCTTTCAGTCTGGAGGCAAGAGTTCCACACTTCAAAGACTATTCTTTATGACAACACATTCTTGTGCATGTAATAAAAACAGGAAAATTAACAATGCTTGTAGTTTGAGTAAAAGGGCTGGAGGAATGTACAAACCACTCTAACTAAAAGAAACCAAAGGGTACAACTTTTAATTCCTCTGCACAATTTTACATTAGCAAATTAACAAAGAAAAAAAAGATCTAAGTGAGTCAAGTATTCATTGTTAACCTTCTCGAGAATAAGAAATGCTCAGCAGAGCACAGTTTCACCCAAAATTGTAAAATATCATGCAAGCATATTTTGCTCTTGAGGCATGGGTGGAATGACATTAATAGAGAAACCTTTCTATTCCTCACTCCACATGCAGTCTACACATCTACACTGTATCAACATTGTTTTTTTCTTTTGCCACAACAATAATTCTCTAACTGAATCAATAAGATGTGTGGCTGCCGACAGTGACCAGCTCTTCAAAGCAATGTTTTGTATAATCTCATTCAAAAGAGCTCCATAGCAAAGTGTCTTACCATCCCACATATGATATCTGTAATTTTCCTATGTCTGATCAGGCTCTGACTGGGTCCAGGGGGCTCTGACTCTCTCTTCAGTCAACTCAGAATGACTCATCTCAGTCGGGTGGAAGGTGAAAGACTTCTCTTGATATAAATATCGTCCTAACTCTACAAAGACGAATTAATTCAACATCCCATTCTGTGACATTTTCCATGCAAAACACCAGGCAAACATTCATATAAATTATATGCACTTGATCAAGAATTTAAGAAGCTAAACTCTGGTGATGAGGCAGACTGGACGTGAAGCCTATGTAAATGTCACAGGAAAACATTTCCCTCTAGGTCCGAAACACATTTTCTACAATATCACAACATAGGACAATTCTGTTTGTCTAGAACTCAAGAAAATGCCTCTCTTCACAGTCTGTTGAGATTCTGGCCAAAGTCTTATCCAGTGAACAGATGAAAAAGTATGAAAGCTCTTTTCATTCATTGCCGACTGTCCTAAATATTGAATATTCTGAGAACCATCCAGCAAGCCTGACCAGAGCATCTGTTTCTCAACACACAAGTTTCTTTCAGAACCTCCAAATGCAGGCAGGATAAGCAAACAGTAAAATTTTTTCTCTGACAAACTTTTTTTTTGGGCCCTTCATCTCTCACCTTTCCCCTCCTCCTCCTCAGGAGGTCTTGGAAAACTTTTATTAGCAAAACAAACAAGCAAACAAGCAAACCTACCACCAATAATTGTGATAAGTTAATCTCACTGCAACACTGAGTTTCACCATAAAAGAACAGGTGTAGAGATAGGTTTTCCACCCAAGTCTCCAAGCAGCTTGTACAATACATTGACGCTGAACCAAATCAACCAACACTCACGAGATGTGACCCAGAACACATAAGTAGCCCCTTTCTTTGGCTGTTAATTAAACAGTGTGCCGGAGGGCAAAATGGGGTAAAAACATAGCAGGGAGGTTGGGCAGCTTCCCCCCCCCCCCACTGTGATTCTGATCCTCATTGTGTCCTATACACGTTATTTTAACTGGGGAAAAAATCTTACATTGAAAGCCAATGGAAGGTTTTTCCCAATTAAAATAATGTGTGGGAGGGGGCATGATTGGAATTGCAGCGGGGCAAAGTCACAGAGCCCCCGCAACCTCTTGCCACAGTTTTATATTCCATTTTCATCCCCTTTCATGCTATTTAACTTGGAATAAAAAATCCGAAGCAGCTATTATGTTATCAGGGCTACTGATATCTAGTGTGACCCCTCAGAGTACAGAGACATACATTTGTTATAAAAGGCGCTGTATAGCTTTTCATTTCAAAATATTCACAGTGAGGCTCCTGCTTGTGCCCAGTCACTGTGTGTGAGTACACCAAATGGAACTGTCACATCTGTGTGCCCTTCACAATTGATCTATAAGTGTGGAGTTTGATATGTAAACCAAAGTACAGTACAATGCATTTCAGAAGAAATGACATTCAATATGATTGGGTCGTATAGAACCCAAATAGGAAATGACAATGGTTCAATACTAATCGCTCTCTACTTTCCCTCTCAAACTGGTAAAAAGTCACCTGGTAAAGAAAGTTTCTTTGTTATTTTCAACTTACTTTTAACCCATGTAGCTCTTGCTGACCTGCATATTTTATTATGGCCAGAGCACATATGGTTTTGTTCCCACATACTCGACACTGCTAAGGTACACTGAACCCAACAGAAGAAATTCATTTTTTAAACTAGTTCAGCATTCTGGTCATCTGCTTTCCCCATGGTGTTGCTGCTAGAAATTTTAACGTGCCTGCTGTTCACTGCAGACATTTGATTCTGCTTCATTTGCAATTTGTAACTAATGTCACAAAACGCAGCAGACTGCTAATTACTGCTGAGAATTCCTGTTTCCCTCACGGACCTTTAAAGTCACGTGAACTCTTTTGGTAATCAACTTCCTCCCTTTCTGTTCAAAACACGCCATGCTTACTGGAAAAACAAATCAGGCCCACATCCAAAGATGTATCTTAATTCCAGTTGTTTTTCTGACATGCCTGACTATAAAGCAGCTAATTTTTCCAACATCACAGCAGCTGTTGCTGCTTTTACTCTAATAATCAAAGCACACCTTCTAAGTCTGATTGTGAGGGATAATGCTCTTCTTACCTTAGTTAACTGCTTGTTCCTCCCAGGGGTGAACACAGGAGCCTATGCTTAACAAACCTGACATTTGTTCAAGCAGCAAAGGGACACCAGGTGTTTGTTCTCCTTCACAGACTTTGCTTCGGCGATGCCTTTTAAGCAACTAAAGTGCAACTTCATTTCAGCTGTCCCTTTGCCCTGCAACTCATCATGAAAGGCTCTTGCTACTCTCAATCAGAGAGGCACTCAAGTGATTGTACCTTCACCATCAAGACTAATTGCATATAAATAAGAGCTTTCAGCATGACCCAGAACTAAGAATATTTTGCGTCTAATACTACTTGGATGACCTTCACAGGAAGCTGAAGAGCATCCTTTTAACAGGTTACATTTCTGTAAGACAGAAAAATGGGAGACATGGAGACAGAAAAATGGGAGCTCTAAGGAGTTCACACATTATTCAGAGAGACATGGATCAAGTTCAAGAATTGATATGTTTTGGGTGTCAAAGGATATAGCTGTTAGAACTTCCAAAGCAGAGATTTTAACAAAATCTATTTCAGATCATAATCCGATATCGCTGGCCATAAGGAAGAAAATTAAAACTTATAGATGGACACTGAATGAACTGTTATTACAGAAAGAAGAGATAATAGAAGAAGCTAAGAGTAAACTAAAAGACTTTTTTGAGTTAAATATGAATAAAGGAACAGAAGTAAGAATGGTTTGGGATGCAAGTAAAGCATTTATAAGAGGATATTTTATACAAAAAAATGCAGAATGGACTAAAAAGAGACAAATTAAGTTTCAAAAGATTGAAGAAGAGATGAAGAAGAAAGAACAAGAGTTGAGGAGGACACCTGGTGACAAAAACGTTTTACAACAAATTAAAATTTTACAGAGTCAACTATCCCTGATGATAACAAAAGAAATAGAAATTAAAATGAAGTATGCGAAACAAAGGTATTTTGAACATGCTAATAAACCAGGAAAATTTTTAGCTTATAAACTGAGGAAAGAGAGGGAGAAAAGAATTATTTCTAAGTTACAAGAGACAGAGAAAATATGTACAGAACAGGAAGATATACAAAAATTAATTGTAAATTATTATACAAATTTATATAAAAGACAGAAGGTAGAACCAGCAAAAATAAAGGAATATTTGGTAAAGCAAAATTTACCAAAAGTTTTGGAAGATCAGAAATTAATTTTAAATGAAAGGATCATGCCTAGAGAAGTGGCAGATGCGATAAAGAGAGTTAAGCTGAATAAGGCACCAGGTCCAGATGGTTTGACTGGGAGATTCTATAAATGTCTAGAAGATGTAATAAGTATTCCATTACAAAAGACAATGAATGATATCTTACAAAATAGAAAAATGCCAGATTCATGGAAAGAGGCGAACATAACTTTGATACCAAAAGAAGGACAAGATTCAAGTAGTATAAAGAACTATAGACCTATATCTTTGCTTAACAATGATTATAAGATATTTACATCAATTTTAGCGGAGAGAATGAAGAAGATGTTGCAAAAATTCATACATGAAGATCAATGTGGTTTTCTACCAAAAAGACATTTGAGGGAGAATGTAAGAATTGTTGTGGATATGTTGGAACATTTTGACAAACGTATAGATAAGCAATTAGCATTAATATTTATAGATGCTGAAAAAGCTTTTGATAATTTGAACTGGTCTTTTTTATTAGAAGTTTTACAAGAAATGGACTTCGGGGAAAACTTCAATAAATGGATAAATTCAATTTATGTGACACAAACTGCAAGAGTATTAGTGAATGGTGAGCTGACTAAGACATTTGAAATTCAAAAAGTTACGCGACAAGGATGTCCGTTATCACCATTGCTGTTTATATTGGTGTTAGAAGTTTTGAATAGAAATATTAGACAAGATGAAAGAATACATGGTGTGAAGATTAAGAAAGAAACATTCAAGTTAAGAGCCTTTGCGGACGACTTGGTACTAATGCTGGAAAATCCGTTAAAAGATATAGTGTTGCTGATGAGTAAATTAAAAGAATTTGGATCTCTTGCAGGATTTAAAGTTAATAAACAGAAGACAAAAATAGTGACTAAAAATATGAAGATTCAAGATCAACTGAAACTGATGAATAAAACAGGATTTAAGGTGGAAAAAAGTTAAATATTTGGGAATTGTATTGACGAGTATGAATTGTACATTATTTCAAAATAATTATGTTAAAGTATGGAATGAAATTAAGAAAGATCTGTTAAGATGGGAAAGATTGAAATTGTCTTTACTAGGAAGGATATCGGTGATTAAGATGAATGTATTGCCAAAAATGATGTTCTTATTTCAAACGATACCAGTGATTATATCTGATGCACCATTTAAAGAATGGCAGAAAGACATTTCTAAATTTATTTGGCAAGGGAAAAAACCAAGGGTGAAAGATTCTTCAAGATGCAAAAGAGAGAGGAGGATTAGGACTACCAGATCTGAAAGTATATTATGCAGCATGTTGTTTTGTGTGGTTGAAAGAGTGGGTGTATTTACAAAATAGAAGATTATTGGAGTTAGAAGGCTCTGACTTGAGATTTGGTTGGCATGGGTATTTGTGGTATGATAAAGTGAAAGCAAATTCAGAATTTAAAAATCATTATGTTAGACATGCATTATGGAGAATTTGGAATAGATATAAAATGAGGTTTTATGAGAAAGTACCATTATGGGTTGCACCATATGAAGCACACTTTGGTGGAAGTAGCGTGCCAAAAGAGAAAGGACTACTATACAGAAATTTATTAATTTTTTCACAAGGAGACTGTATAATGAAGTCAAGAGAAAAACTAATGGAAGAAGACTTTAATTGCCAATGGTTTGTATATGCTCAAATTTTGGAGAGATTTAAAGTGGACAAGAAGGCATATGGATTTGTAGAAGAAGAATCAATATTGGAGGTACAATTAAAATCTGAAGACCAGATAATTTCAAAAATGTATAAATTGCTTTTGAAATTTGAAACAGAAGAAGAACAGGTTAAAGAATGTACGATTCATTGGGCGAAAAATGTAGGTCATGTTATTTTAATGGACCAATGGGAACAACTATGGTTAAAACAGTTGAAATTTACGTTAAATGTTAATATTAAAGAAAATATGTATAAAATGATATATAGATGGTATATAACCCCAAGCAAATTAGCAAAAATGTATGAGAAGGTGACGAATAGCTGTTGGAAATGTAAAAAGCAAGAAGGAACTTTTTACCATATGTGGTGGACATGCCCCCAAGCAAAGAAGTACTGGACTCAGATTCATAAACAGATTGAGTTGATTTTAAAGATTAAGGTTCAAATGAAACCGGAAACATTTTTGTTGGGTATGTGGGAGGATCATGTAGGCGAAAAATTTCAAACTTTGTTTTTATATATGATAGCTGCGGCAAGAATTTTATATGCACAATATTGGAAGAATTCGGAGATACCTTCGCTGGAAGATTGGTGGCTGAAAGTTTTGGACTATGCTGAAATGGATAAACTTACAATTTTAATTAAGGAAAAGTCAGTTAACTTTTTCGTGAATAATTGGAAACCATTTATTGACTTTTTAAGAGAGAGAGAGAGGAATGATGTGATGATATGCGGATTTAATGAATAGAATGTGGATGTTATTTTGGCTTGGAAATTATATGTAGAAAATAGTGAATAGTATGCTAGTAGGATATATTGCTTCGTGCTTGCTATAACTTTATGAAATATGTATTGTTTTTATGTTTTAATATATCAATAAAATATATATATGGCAAACAAACAAAAAAAAAAAACAGGTTACATTTCCAGAAAGCAATGCAGGTATTATCACCTTTGGCAGCCAGGGAGTACCACAGTGTCAAATCTTTAACATATTTTATGATGGAGAGGAAAAAAAAACATGAGCAATCAATTCAAATTTAAGATTTACAATAATTAGGTGGGGTGGCAAACTATTTTAAAGGAATGTTTTATTGCCTAAGTATTTCCTTGTTATTTATTTAAATAATGTACGGTATATCCTGTGTTTCCCTAACAATAAATGGCATTATTGTTTACTGCTGTCAACAAATGATGTGACATTTGAGCCTATGAATCTAAACTTGGAACTGAATCTCACAGGGTTCAATGAGATTCAGTCACGAATGTGGACTGGATCGCAGGAATTGCTTGTATGCTTTATTTTCACATTTATATCCTGCTCTTCTTCCCAGAAGCTCAGAGAAGTGTAGATGGCTCCTCCTGCTCCATTTATCATCACAACCACCTTGACAGATAGTGACAAGTTAACCCAGTAGGATCACCCAGTAAGCATCATGGTTGAAAGGGAAACTGAATCTAGATGTTCTTGGTTCAAGTCCAACACTCTAACCACTGCACCACATACATGCCAGTGATATGCTACTTGCAGCAGGAACATGCCTGAGGCATCCCCTCACTTGCCCCAACTCCCCTGTCATATTCCCTAAACATGGGGGGACATGGAGAGTCCTTGCAAGTCCGACCCAGACCATTACGTGCACTGCTAACTGCGAAGTAGGTTTAGCAATGCGTGTCAGTGAGAGGATTGGATGAACACAAATAATTGGAGAGCGTGAAGAGGAAAGTGGGACAAGTAAGGGGAGAGGCCAGATGCACATGTAATTTAACACATGGTGCCAGTTCAGACTCAAAAGTATCATCTGAACTGGCTCAATTTCAGAGAAAAGGGTTAGTGTGGAAGCTTTCTTTGATAACTTCAGTGGACTTCTAAGAAGATCAAAAAACTCAGAATACCCCAGCTGTTGCCGACACACCAAAACACTCATTTCTTCTTCCACACGAGTTTTGCCATCATCCAAGAGTTGTTCAGAATTTTTTTCACCACAAACCAGTCCCACCCCACAGTCAAGGATGCATGTGATCATGATGCATGCACATCCTAGCCCTTTTACTGCACGGAAGGAGGGCAGTTCATCCATATATACAGATATGCATCTATGCATATCTTTGATAACTTCAGTGGACTTCTAAGAAGACTAAAAACTATTACTATCTAACACTATGCACGCACACACAGATAAATAAAGCATCCAAGACGGAAAAACGTAATATCATAATAGTTCACACACAGCAAGAGAGAGAATAAAAACACTCAGGACTACCTGACTAAGGAAATGGTCGGCTCACATGCTGTGGTGTTCCACTCTCCAGGGACTGCTGCAGTCATAACGTGGCCTGTCCTTTAGCCATGTCTGGAGGTGGGTCCACAGCCACGGTTAACGTTTATACCAGCATCTCCATTAACCATGGTTAACGCTCACCAGGGTTCCGCCTTAAACATAGTTAACATGTAACCCTGGATAGTGTGAACTATGGAAAATGCTCCCAGGTTTCTTAAGTTATGGATAAGGCTAACATGAGAAGGGCAGGGAAATTAACATTTAAAGGGGGTTGTGCAATGCTGCAGTCTTTCCCTCAAAACATTATATAGCCTGCATATGAAGGCATGTTCAGTGGAATTTCTCTAAAAATACACTCTTGATGGTTCAAATTTAAGCTTTTGGCTACTGAAGCTGTGCCCAAGCCCTCAAAATGTCATGTGTAACCAGTACTGACATTCAAGTGTATTTGCTGCTGCCAATACCGCTGTTGGCTTGATTAGTTCCACCTGGGACTGAACCCCCACCCCACCCCGCCTTCCCCAGCCACACAAAAACGTGGCTATATGCAAAGGCCAAGAGGGAGACCTTGCTTTGAAATCATAACTGTACCAGTTTCCTTCCTGGCTTTAATATGGAATAGCCTTGGATTAGATTTAAGGCTACCACCAGATAAATAAACTATCTGGTATTTATTTATTTATTTATTTATACAAATAAATATATATGTATTTAAAAACATTTATAAACCACCCTTTCCTATCCACAAGAGAAGCTCAAACGGTGACTCACGGTTCATTAAAATTCAACAAAAGCAACATCACAGCAAATAATATAAAAACACAAATATGCTAAACAACCAAAACAATGGCAGTCAAGACCAAAGCGGACACCTAAAAATAAACCATCAAGCCAATTAATGAAAGGCTAGACCAAATAATGTCTTGAGCCCTCCCTTCAATATCCAGGCTATAAACCAGGGGTGGCCAAACTTGTTTCATGGAAGAGTCACATACAATAAATTTCAGATGTTTGAGAGCCACAATATTTAAGAAGCATTTAAATTCTTAAATATATTTACTCACTATGAAAATTAAACTTACGTTTTAATCCAGTGAACTCTCAGTTTATACCTGGTAAATAATTATAAAGCTTGAAAATTTCTTATTTACCTCTTATATTAATTGCGATGCAAAAAAGGAGCTCAGCCACCATATTTCCGAGAGCTGCACATTCTACGTCAAAGAGCTATGTGGCTCAGGAGTCGCAGTTTGGCCACCCCTGCTATAAACCTTCAACTGCATCAATTTGCTCCTATGCTTTGCATGGTTTCATATAGCAGAGCAGAATATAAAAAATGTTACAGAACAATGGAGGCCCAAGCTGAAGTGCATATTCACAGACATCACCTGGATACAGGCAAATCTTCAGTTCAGTTGTACATTCAATGTATATGAATCTGCAATTTACTCCCAAAATGGCACAATGGTCCAATCTACCACTGAACCAGGCGATCCTGTATCTGTGACGGGGTTGGAGAAGCAGCACTAATGCAGGGATTGTCCTGTGTGACAACATTCCTGTCTAAAGAGATACAACCTGTACTACCGTCTTTGAAAACCAGCAGCATAGACACAATCTTATTGCCAGACCCTGGAAACATAAGCTGTCAGCAAGTTCAGGTATTATATTGGAAAGTGCACTTGTTTCTGAAATATACTCTCCATTTTTATTTCTATTCCTTATCTACACCCAACAGAAATGTAGTAACTATAAATATGTCCTCCATTTTAATAAAAGTATCCTAACAGCTATTAGAAAAAAGTGTAGGAGGGTGCTATTTAACGCACATTCATAATTTCAGAATATTTACAAATGGGGAGGGATGTTATGGTTGATTGTACTAGTGCCCAGGAACGGCCCAAGGTGAGCAGTCGCCTTAATCAACTCCTAAATTCTACTGCACCGCCCCATTCCACCACCTATTCTCCTATTCCCAGATCCACCATCCTAGCAGAAACCCAAACACACACACTGTGCATCATGTTCCCACTCTGCTGCTACTTTATGCGAAATAACCTTTCCACTCCCAGCATTCTCTCTGCTTGCCACTTTACAAGAAGCACCAACAAAGCAGGCAGTTGAAGGAGGTTAACCCTCCACGTCCTTCTCTCTAAACACATGAGAAGGGATGGGGCTGTCAGGCAGGTGACAGGTTGGTGGAAATGGCTAGCAAGCATGGGGACACTCCCTGCCAGTTCAGCCAGCTTGCTGCCTGCCCCAGTCCACCTCCTGAGACAAAGGGTTCAACGAGCTCTGTGGCTGGGCCAGATCTGTTGATTGTTGTTGTTCAGTCGTTAAGTCGTGTCCGACCCTTCGTGATCCCATGAACCATATCCCGCCAGGCCTTCCTGTCCTCCACTATCTTCCTGAGTTCACTCATTTTCATGTTCGTTGTATCAGTGATGCTGTCTAACCATCTCATCCTTTGCCGTCCCCTTCTCCTTTTGCCTTCAATCTTTCCCAGCATCAGAGTCTTCTCCAGAGACTCCTCTCTTCGCATTAGGTGGCCAAAATATTTGAGCTTCAGCCTCAGTACCTGTCCTTCCAGGGAACAGTCAGGGTTAATTTCATTTAGGATTGACTGATTTGATCTCCTAGCAGTCCAAGGGACTCTCAGGAGTCTTCTCCAGCACCACAGTTCGAAAGCATCTATTCTTCGGCGCTCAGTCTTCCTTATGGTCCAACTCTCGCAACCATACATTGCTACTGGGAACACCATCGCCCTGACTATGCGAACTTTTGTTGGCATGGTGATATCTCTGCTTTTTATTATGCTGTCTAAGTTTGCCATAGCTTTCCTTCCAAGGAGTAAGCGTCTTTTAATTTCATGGCTGCTGTCTCCGTCTGCAGTGATCTTGGAGCCCAAAAAAGTAAAATCTGTTACTGCTTCCATTTCTGCCCCTTCTATTTGCCAGGAATTGATGGAGCCAGATGCCATGATCTTAGTTTTATTAATGTTGAGTTTCAAGCCAACTTTTGCACTCTCCTCTTTCACCCTCATCAAGAGGCTCTTTAGTTCTTCTTCACTTTCTGCCATTAGGGTGGTATCGTCTGCATATCTGAGGTTGTTGATATTTCTCCCGGCAATCTTGATTCTGGCTTGCGATTCATTCAGCCCTGCATTTCTCATAATGTACTCTGCATATAAGTTAAATAGGCAGGGTGACAATATACAGCCTTGCCGTACTCCCTTCCCAATTTTGAACCAGTCGGTTGTTCCATGGCCGGTCCGAACTGTTGCATCTTGACCCACATACAGGTTTCTCAGGAGACAGGTAAGGTGGTCTGGTACCCCCATCTCTTTAAGAATTTGCCACAGTTCGTTGTGATTCACACAATCAAAGACTTTTGCGTAGTCAATGAAGCAGAAGTAGGTGTTTTTTGGGAACTCTCGTGCTTTCTCCATGATCCAGCGCATGTTGGCAATTTGATCTCTAGTTCCTCTGCCTCTTCGAAACCCAGCTTGTACGTCCGGTAGTTCTCGGTCCACGTACTGCTGAAGCCTAGCTTGTAGGATTTTGAGCATAACCTTGCTAGCATGTGAAATGTGCAATTGTACGGTAGTTTGAACACTCTTTGGCACTGCCCTTCTTTGGAATTGGAACGTAAACTGACCTTTTCCAATCCTTTGGCCACTGTTGAGTTTTCCAAATTTGTTGGCATATTGAGTGCAGCACTTTCAAAGCATCATCATTTAGGATTTTAAGTAGCTCAGCTGGGATATTATCATCTCCACTAGCTTTGTTGTTAGTAATGCTACCTAAGGCCCACTTGACTTCACTCTCTAGGACGTCCGGCTCTGGTTCAGTGACCACACCAGCGTGGTCATCAGGAACATTAAGATCTTTCTTGTATAGTTCTTCTGTGTATTCTTGCCATCTCTTCTTAATCTCTTCTGCTTCTGTTAGGTCCCTGCCTTTTTTATCCTTTATCATGCCCATCTTTGCACAAAACGTTCCCTTGATATCTCCAATTTTCTTGAAGAGATCTCTAGTCCTCCCCATTCTGTTGTTTTCCTCGATTTCCTTGCATTGTTCATTAAGAAGGCCTTCTTATCTCTCCTTGCTGTTCTCTGGAAATCTGCATTCAGTTGTTTATATCTTTCCCTTTCACCCTTGCTTTTTGCATTCCTTCTTTCCACAGCTATTTGTAAAGCCTCATCTGACAGCCACTTTGCTTTCTTGCATTTCTTTTTCTTTGGGATGGTTTTCGTTGCTGCCTCCTGTACAATGTTACGAACTTCCGTCCATAGTTCTTCAGGCACTCTGTCTACCAGGTCTAATGCCCTAAATCTATTCTTCACCTCCACTGTATACTCACAAGGGATATGATTTAGGTCATATCTGACTGGTCTAGTGGTGTTCCCTACATTCTTCAGTTTAAGCCTGAATTTTGCAATAAGAAGCTCATGATCTGAGCCACAGTCAGCTCCAGGTCTTGTTTTTACTGACTGTATAGAGCTTCTCCATCTTTGGCTGCAAAGCACATAATCTATCTGGTTTCGGTATTGACCATCTGGTGATGTCCATGTGTAGAGTCGCCGCTTGTGTTGTTGGAAAAAGAGTGTTTGCTATGACCAGCGTGTTCTCATGACAGAACTCCGTTAGCCGTTGCCCTGCTTCATTTTGCGCTCCAAGGCCAAACTTGCCTGTTGTTCCGTTTATTTCTTGATTTCCTACTTTAGCATTCCTGTCTCCTATGATGTAAAGGACATCTTTTTTGGGTGCTAGTTCTAGAAGGTGTTGTAGGTCTTCATAGAACCGGTCAACTTCATCTTCTTCAGCATCACTTGGATTACTGTAATGTTGAATGGTTTGCCTTGGATTCGAACTGAAATCATTCTGTCGTTTTTGAGGTTGCACCCCAGTACTGCCTTTCCCACTCTTTTATTGACTATGAGGGCTACTCCATTTCTTCTAAGGGATTCATGCCCACAGTAGTAGATATGATGGTCACCTGACTTAAATTCGCCCATGCCCGTCCATTTTAGTTCGCCGATTCCCAAGATGTCAATGTTCAATCTTATCATCTCATTTTTGACCACATCCAGCTTGCCTTGATTCATAGACCTCACATTCCATGTTCCTAAGCAGTATTGCTCCTTGCAGCATTGGATTTTCCTTTCAACCTCAGACACATCCACAGCTGAACGTCCTATTGGCTTTGGCCCAACCGCTTCATCCTTTCTGGGTCTACTTGGAATAGTCCTCCGCTCTTCCTCAGTAGCATATTGGACACCTTCCGACCTGAGGGGCTCATCTTCCGGCGTCATATCTTTTTGCCTTTTGGTACTGTTCATGGGATTTTCTTGGCAAGGTTACTGGAGTGGGTTGCCATTTCCTTCTCCAGTGGATCACTTTTAGTCAGAACTCTCTGCTACGACCTGTCCGCCTTGGGTGTCCCTGCACGGCATAGCTCATGGCTTCATTGAGTTACGCAAGCCCCTTCGCCACGACAAGGCAATGATCCACGAAGGGGTACCCGTCAACAGGATCTGTTGGTACCTGCCACTAAATTTATGTGCATGCATATAACTGGGCTGGCCTGGCTGGGGTGGTTTCGGCTGTGGCATTGGAATGTCCCCAGATGATTATACAGGAGCATTTCAACGTGCATGCCAAAGCTCTGGTAGGTCTGGCTCAGGACATCAGGGTGACCATGGCAGCCACGGGCCTGTCCCAACAAATAGAGGCCTCGATGCATGTGGCCGGGCACATGCTGGACCTCATTTTCACTGCTGGGCAGAAGGGTTTCGCCCTTGCAGTGGACAGATCATTACCTTGTAAAATGTAGGCTGATGGCGGTGCCTAACCTTCGCAAAGTTGGGGGACCTAATGGCATGGTCCATCCCCCAAAGACTGATGGATCCGTATGGTTTCCTAAGGGCTTTGGGGGATTTCCCTGCTGCTAGGGCTGGTGATTCACCTACTGGTCTGATCGACCTCTGAAATGGGAAAATGGTCAGAGCAGTGGATGAAATCGCTCCTATGTGACCTTGGCTGGGTTGCCGAGTCTGGTTGGCTCCTTGGTTTACCAAGGAGCTTCGGGCGATGAAACGGCTCAGACGTCTAGAACAGTATTGGCAGAAGACGTGGGACGACTCTGACCGAACTCAGGCAAGATTACAACTTAATGCCTACTCTGCAGCAGTGATGGCGGCTAAGAAGGCCTTCTTCTCTGGCGACATCGCAGCGGCAGAATGCCGTCCGGCAGAGCTGTCCGGCATTGTGCAGGGCTTGTTATACGTAACACTCAAGGAGATTCTCCTCAGGCCCACTATGATGCTTTTGCGCAGCATTTTGCGAATAAGGTCATTCAGATTCGACTCAGCTTGGACTCCACATGGCAGCCACAGGCCTGGCTAGAGATGTCCCTTGGGTAACTATCTGTCCAGTTATTTGGGATTCTTTTCAGTTTATACAGCCTGAGGATGTGGACAGGATCCTCCTGGAGTGTGAGACCTGCTGCTTTCCCTCTTGACTCTTGCCCAGCGTGGCTATTACATTCTGCAGATTGGGTGGGGAGGATTATAAATTCATCTCTCAAGGAGGGGGGTACTACCCAAACCCTTAAAGGTGGCAGTGGTACGCCCTCTTCTGAAGGAAGCCTCTGTAGACCCGATAGTTTTGGATAATTTCCGGCCAGTGTCCAACCTCCCATTTTTGAGCAACGTGATTGAACGGGTGGTGGCATCTCAGCTTCAGGGAATTCTGGAAGAAGCGGATTATCTGGACCCCTTTCAATCAGGTTTCAGGCCAGGCTATAGGACGGAGACGGCCTTGGTCGCCTTGATTGATGACCTGTGCCGAGGACTAGACAGGGGGAGTGTGTCCCTCTTGGTCCTGCTGAACCTCTCAGTGGCTTTCGACACCATTGACCTTGGTGTCCTTCTGGACCGGCTGGCTGGCTGGCTTGGGGTTTGAAGGCACTGTTCTGCAGTGGTTCCGTTCCTTCTTGGCAGATTGGATCCAGATGGTAAGGCTGGGGGACGCCTGTTCGGCTCCCTGGGTACTGACTTGCAGAGTGCATCAGGGATCTACCTTGTCCCCTATGCTGCTTAACATCTACACGAAATCGCTGGGGGAGGTCATCAGGGGATTTGGAGTGGGGTGTCACCAATATGTGGATGACACCCAGTTCTATCTCTCTTTTCCAGCAGTTTTCGAGGGGGCTGTCAAAGTTCTGGGGCGCTGTCTGGAAGCGGCTGGGGCCTGGGTGAGGGCTAATAAACTGAAATTAAATCCGGACAAGACAAAGGTCCTCCTGATCCGGAAGGTGCTCTGGTTGGGGTAGCACTCCCTCTGAAAGAGCAGGTTCGCAGCCTGTGAGTCCTCCTGGATCCCCAGCTGCCCCTGGAAGCTCAGGTGGCATCTGTGGCCCGGGGGGCCTTTGCCCAGCTTCAGCTGGTATACCGGCTGAGGCCGTACCTGGATCAGTTGGATCTGGCAATAGTGGTCTATGCGCCCTAATGACATCGTGTTTAGACTACTCTAATGCACTTTATGTGGAGCTACCCTTGAAAACGGTTTGGAAGCTGCAGCTGGTGCAGAATGCGGGGGCCCGTGTGGTCACGAGGGCTCGGCGTACAGACTGTGCTATGCCATTGCTCCGGTGGCTACCCATTCATTTCCAAGCCCAATTCAAGGTGTTGGTGATGACCTTTAAAGCCCTAATCGGCATAGGACCGGGATACCTCAAGGACCGCCTTCTCATATAGTACAATCCTGTACGTACCCTCAGAGAGTACGTACGATCATCAGAGAGGGCCCTTATTAATCGGAAGCCGGGGGTGTGTGGCAAAGTGTAGGGCCTTCTCTGGTGTGGCACTTTGCCTCTGGAACCAGCTACCGGAGGACTTGAGGACGGACCCCTCATTACATGGTTTTCAGCAGAGCTTAAAGACCCATCTGGCATAAAGTCTGGCATTTGAGGAAGGAGGAATTACCTAGGGACCCTTTTAGTTCTTGCTGCTGCTTTATGTTGTAGAATCAGGGGTGGGGAACCTCCGGCCCGTGGGCTGTTTACGTCCCCTGAGGCGATCCAGTCCGGCCCGCGCGAGACCGGACCTCAGTCCATCAGGTCCAGCCCGCACGAGACAGCACTCACCTCGAGCCACCGCCGGCTCCGCACGTGACCTCGGCGCCTCCTCCTTGCTTCCTCGGAGGTGACTAGGCCGGCATTTTGGCCCGTTTCAAACGCTGCTTTCAGAACGGGCCAAGCTGCCGGCCTAGGTCGGAGGAGCGACGTGCGGAGTCTGCGGCGGCCTTGAAGGTAAGGAGACTGATGGGGGGGTGCACGTGCAAAAGTGGCAGGGGCCAAATTTGCGGGGGGCACCAAATTTGCGGGAAGGCCCGCAAAAAATTCCCCTGGCCTAACGGCCGGCCCACAACAAATTTTCCCCATGGGAAAATGGCCCTCCACTGCAAATAGGTTCCCCACCCCTATATGTTTATTTTTTAATCAGCTGTGTGTGTTTATTTTTTAATCAGCTGTGTGTGTTTTTTTTAACTTTTTCATTTTATTTTTAATTGTGTTAATTGGTTTTAATGGTTATTGTATTGTTTTATCCTTGTATGGTTATCTTTGGATACTAGTAAAGCGGTATAATAATCTTTTAAATACATAAATAATAATTAAACTAATAAACATTTTGCCAACTAGTGGTAACAGACTGGAGGGCTCACTCAATCTTTTCAGGCACAGGATTCCGCAAAGCAGTGGTACAAGCTACTGTTTGTGACACCTGAATTATGTGCATTAGTATGATCAGGTTATTAGGTTTGGATCAATGAGAGAACAAAATCATTTTTGTCTAGTAAGGATATTTTTATGACTGTATATTCAAATGTAAACAAGATGAGGAGCTTGACCTGAAGCTTGTCCTATGTCTAGAGTTGCCACGGTGGCAGTGAGTCTGCCAATTTTATCTATCAGAGCATGACAACAATGCCGGCTGACCTACTTATCTTCCCTAGAAGAGCCAGGCCACCTGTCTGCATAACACAAAAATCTTGGTTGGATCACATCAACTGGAAGCGTAACACACACAGTATTTTCATGTTCTCTCTCTCTCTTCCCCCCCCCAGAAGAATTATTCCAAAAATGATTTCCTATCTGATACTGAGTGAGTGTACTTGTTAACCACCTCTCTGCTAAACCTTGTCAACTATAATCAGCTACTGACAAATGCTACAGCAAAAACTCTTGCAATATTAAATGTATTTTGAAGCAGTAATTCATTATTAAAACCCAAACCAATCAGCTTAAAAGCATTCAAAAAGCAATTCATAAACAATTAAAAACTTGGATGGTAACAAACGTTTTAAAAGGGGCATTAAAAAGTAGCTTTGGAAAAAAAAATCAATGAAACACTCTCTTGTGCAGGACAACTCAGTATAGCAAGCTTTGTACGATTCTGTGTTTGTGCCCCCTTGCTTACCCTGCTCCCTCTAGGAAAAAGGCTTCTAAAAGTACTTTTAACATGATCAATTATTAAATAGTCAGTCAAAATAGCCCAGGAGCAGCATTTTGGAACACTACACACTGGGAAACAGGATGCATTTCAAAGCAACTCACTGAACATTTTGAAGGATGAACCCTGGAGGCTATGAGATATAGCTTTGGTTTATGTCCAATATAGTTGTCTAATTTAACCACGGACAATATAAATGGAGTGTACTGTACATTCAAGGAAAGAACATTAGCTACAATCAGAGCACAGTTGCATGCCCTGAAATCAGTGACAAACATAAACATGGCCTGAACTGCAAAGATTACTAAAGTTCTTACAGAAAGACAACAGATATAGCCAGGCCAAGAATAGCATCTAGGCATACCTGGCAACTTGTGATCCACCAAGTCAAATTCATCTCATCAGCTATGTACTGTAGGCTGCTTGATAATTTTTTCTTTCCCCCCCCCTCTCCCACCCACACTTTTTTCTGTCCCAAACAGGGAGAAGAAATGGGAGATCTGATTGAGCCCTGTGGGGCTGCAACATATGGCTAGTAGATTGTGTTTGGCTTGGTTGGCCACAAAGTGTGCAGGCCTGACCCAAGATTTGGTTAGGTATCACAAAGTTCCAGGGAAATGCTTCACAGCCCCACACACACACACACACACACACACACACACACACACACACACACACACACACACGCATTTTTATTTTGTTCCTTTGTGTACATGTGCAGGGAAGCCACAATTGGTCACAGATCCCCAGTGGGTAATACATCAAAAGCTTTCATATATTTTATTTTTGATGTCTTTGGGACAAAAAGAAAGGAAAAAAGTCTGCAATGTTTGATGCTGCCTTTAAAGTACTGTACAATGTCCTATTGCTGAACATTTTCCAATCAGCTGAGAGAAGTCACCCACAGATCAATTCTTACTGCATGGTGCACTCCATATTTTTTTCCAGGCAAGATCCACAGCTAACTGCTTCTCTCTGAAATCATTGGGCTCACGGCAGAAAGAATATTCAGAAGAATAAATCAAGGTGGAACAGTAAAGACTCAGTGATGATAATTCAAGCCATATTAAAATACTGAATAGCAATGCAGTACGTTTCAGTGTCTCCTTTTCAAACTTGTAATCCCACATCCCCCCTTCTGTGAAAATCAGTATGTCATGAAAAACTACTATTTTATAGGAAATGATAAATTTAGGGAGAAGAGGGATTTAGAGTTGCAAAGCAAGCAGAATCCACTAAGGCAACACTAACCAACAGCCCAATCCTACATTAAGGATCAGCAGCCGGGCCCTAGGGCTGGCTTCTTTGACCAAGCCTTTTAATCAGAACTAAAATCTCAGGTTTAACACTGGTTGTTAAATTGTCTGAAACCGACAATTTAATATATTTTGGTTTCCTATATAGATTATCTGTCAGTGTTGCATGCTGTCAATGCACAAGCGCGCGCGCGCGCACACACACACACTTTTCCAAAGTTTAACCATGCTAGATTCCCCTAAAGAGAGAAAATAGAAAGAAAAAAGAGAGCTGGATATTACTGGAAAGAAGCTTTTCTCGCTTTGAAGAATGAACAATGCACACTCATGAATATACGGTATGTAAGTTCTTTTGAACTTGTAACAAGAGAAATCTTTGCTCACTATGCATCCTTCAGACAAGATCAGATGCCCTTCATCCGATCACCACTTTAGAGTTAGGAACAAGAAGGAAGATTCTATAAAAATGTTCGAGACCTATACAATTTTAAATGATCTTACATCAAAAAGAATGAATCAGCAGCAGAATACACTTCTTTCTTAAAAGAGCAAATGCACAGATGCCTTTTTTGACAGATACATTGATTCAAATATGTGTGTATTTCTTGAAAATAACATTGATTTGAGATATGGCAGTGCATTACAATAAGGTAGGAAGAAATTAACCCTAAGAAAGATTTTGAGAGAGAGAGAAAAGCATTTTAAAGATGCCTTGCACACCAATAGTGAGTAAAAACATGAAATTAGCCCTTTAGATGGGCCTTTCCCAATTGTTTTCTCAATCAACGTTTGAGCCTCAATCCACTTAATCCCCAACTTAATCCACAATATTTTAGAACATAAGAAGAGCCCTGCTGGATCAGGCCAAAGGCCCATCTAGTCCAGCTTCCTGTATCACACAGTGGCCCCACCAGATGCCTCAGGGAGCACAAGACAACAAGATACTTATATCCTGTCGCCACTCGCTTGCACCTGGCACAAAGAAAACCTACTCCTACAACCAGGAGGTTGCTTATCCCCATCATGGCTTGTAAGCTGTGATGGAATTAATATGGTGATGGAATTTGTACATGGTGTTGCAACAATGCACCTTACTTGAAAATACTGAAGACACTGGAGTTAGGATTTCACCCACTGCTCTCCAGAAAAAGAAATATGTTAAACAGATATGAATGTTCTGCTTAGTTTCAGGTGAAACCCCTTCCCACCACCTTTGATTACTTCCTCGACAGAGCCAGAATTCTCGCACCTGCGCTTCCCATATACCCAGCCATTGAAGCTGCACTAGGCAGGTACTGACTGCAATGTGGAAGATAATAATAAATAAACCAGTATTGATATACCGCCTTTTCTTTGGTCATCGGATTTCTCCTCCGACTTTAATTCAAAGGTGGTTTACATGGGCAGGCTTTCTAAACCCCAGGTTTTTTTTTACAATATAATAATGTTCCAATCTTTCGTAGAACCCTTCCATTCTAGATGTTTCTTTCACAGTCCAGCTCTCTCTCTCTGGCGTTTACCTCACCACACTTCAGCTGACAGGGCAACCTTGACTCTCTCTCAAGTGCTGCAGCTGCAGTTCCACTCCCCCACAGAGGCTCTGCAACTTATCAGCTTGGCATGCTGGCAGCTCTCCGACAGACACAGACACTTCCGGCCGTCTTGAACTGCCGTTCTTCAGATCTTCAGGCATATATGAGAAGGTCGCTCTACCAACTGAGCCAGACGTTCTGCCCGCATCCTAAAATGCTAAAATAGCATCCTAAAATGTTCAAAATTATTCTATTTAGGCTGCTACCTAGGTTAACACGGTCATAATTTCCTAACCTTAGAAAACAGCAACTTCAGCAACATAATAGGGTGATGGGCTAATGAAGTACAAAAATAAATAATTTTTTTTTAATGTGACCAAGTATGGAATGGAGGCTGATGGTACAACAAGAATGAGAAACAAAAACTTTGCAGTTTTCATCTTGCAGCCATTTATGACTATTGCCGCTTTTGTTATGCGATGTCCTTTACTGTTTTCATACACATCCCATCTGCATACATTGGCTGGGTGTGGCTTGAAATAAAGCTTGTGGTGTTAATCGATTCACACTGGAACCAGACATAGCACATACACAATTTCACTGTGCTCTTCTGGTTGAAAGTTTCGTAAGTTTCCTATCGCGGGCCAAATAAAGACATTGTTATTGTTAGAAAAGCTAATGGTGTTAAGTGACAATTCAATTTTCAGCAGCGGGATTGCAACATCCTAAGGTGTTTCTGTTTTCCTAAACTGAGACTGACCCAGGAAAAAATGATTCTGTCTTTTATTACACCTTTAGATTTTTACAGGCTGAAGTTTTAGAAGCATGTGGTCCTTAGTGAATAACAACTGTTCTAGCCAGTCAGCCATCCAAAGCTCCACCATCTCAGAGGAGCCAGCCACACTGGCTTTAATTTTTGCTTTGGAAAGGTCAGATCAGCCAGTCAGCTTTGGCTGCTGACAAGTCAGTGAGCTGGCAAACTGCTTTCCCCAGAGGGATCGTCAGAGGAATCCATATGGTTCTACTTATGCATCATCTGAGGAGTCAGCTGACATACGAGCTGAGTCAGCTGATATGTGAGCTGACCTTTTCTGGCTGCCATGTCACTGGTTGGCAATGACATCAGATATGAAGCATTTCACATATTGTTGCCCTAAAGGTAGGAATATATTTAATATTAATCAACTGATTTTTAAAAAATCATGTTTATAGCACTTTTTAGTACACAGCAATCTCACTAATCCCCAGGACAATCCTGTGAGACTACGTTGAGAGTTAGTAATTTTGTGCAATGCAACTCAAAGCTTCATGAATAAACAACAATTTGAATTTCCATCTAATCTCAATCAGAATTATACTACTAGCGAGCACCACAGTGCACAGAAATCCTAAACCTAAGTACCTGGAAGTAAACAAAGAAGATTTCCAGTTCCTTTAAATAATTTAACAATATTTCTATGAACGAATACATTCATGTCAAAATACAGTGGGCCCTTGCTATCCGCGGAGGATCTGGTCTGGACTCCCCTGCGGATAGCAAGGATCCGGACGCTGGAGTCCAGCACCCAATGGCCCATTTACTCACTGTGGAGGTCTCCAGAGGCCTGTTCCACATCAACCTGGAAAGGCCTGCAGAGTCCTCCGCAGATCCCTGTAAGCCTCTCTGGTGCGATTTAAAGCTACTTCCAAAGTCACTTTAAATTACATTGGAGTGGCTTGCAGAGGCCCGCGGAGGACTCTGCAGGCCTTTCCAGGCCGACACTGATGTGGGACGGGCCTGCAGAGGCCTCTGCAGTGAGCAAATGGGCCATTGGGTGCTGGACTCCAGCATCCCGTTATTCGCAGGCTGCTTCCGTTAATACTGGGATCTGTGGAAGCCAAACCCGTGAATAACGAGGCCCCATTGTACTACATCAATCTGCAAACTATTTTACCAGCTCACTAATCATACCTTCCCAAATGCCATTAAAACAAAACAAAGCATCCTCAAACATTTCTCAGTGGGAGCCCAACTTCATGGAAGGTCTGATTCGCTACTGATGAAGATTTCCTTCAACTTTCCAAATTAGTGTACTTGGGATCACAGCCAAATTTAAACAACAAACTCTAGGGAGTTTAATTCAGATCTGTATGGGAAGATCAGATATTACCATATTCATCTATTAAGGTATAAATACATACATCTTCTATAGAAGAGTCAAAAATTAAAATCAGATTTCAAACAACCTATTTTCAGGGTTCCAAACCTGCACTAGGTGCAAGGATTTTCTATCTCATAACTGTGAACAAGTAAAGGTAAAGGTATCCCCTGACAATTAAGTCCAGTCGTGTCCGACTCTAGGGTGTGGTGCTCATCTCCATTTCAAAGCCAAAGAGCCAGCATTGTCCGAAGACGCCTCCGTGGTCATGTGGCCGGCATGACTCTCCTTGCCGCAGCGCGTAGCATGCAGCTGGAACACGGAGCGCTGTTTACATTCCCGCAAGCGGTACCTATTTATCTACTCGCATTGACATGCTTTGGAACTGCTAGGTTGGCAGGAGCTGGCCAAGCAACAAGCGCTCACCCCGTCGCGGGAATCGAACTGCCGACCTTTCGATCGACAGCTTATGGTTCAGCGGTTTAACCTCAAATTTGCAGCAACTAGGTTGAGAAAACAATTCCTTAGTTTATATGCACTTGAAACTTCCCCCAAAATAATAACTAGCAACAAACCTATCATCAAGGTGGGCTGGGTACATGGAGGAAGAACATTATACAGGTAGTCCCCTACTTAAGGACATCCAATTTACAGAGAGCCGCATTGCGCTTTTACACAGGCTCAGTCCGTCTTCTCTGGCATTTTCACATAGGTATGATATAGCACTGGTTTGTGAGAGGGAGAGAGATGCTGCGTTTGGAGACGCAGAAGGGTGGGTAGCCACTACAATACTTAATAGAACTGCACTCGTGTTCCTCTCCAACTAATACAAATACAAATTGTAAGTTGTTGTAAAATGTAAGCTGTTAAATGCAACTAATACAAATGCAGCCTTCCCAATCTAAGTTGCTCTAAGGCCCATTTTGTACACAACACAACAAAAAAAGCAGGGTTATTCACTAGGGAATTAATTAGCATCTATTGTATAGATATTTATATGCAGAAATAAATATTTCTATACTTTTTTTTTTCAGCCACTGCAAGAAGTTGTTCAAAATTTTGTTTAAATAAATCCCATTTTCTCCCGGCCCACAGATGTACACATTTGACTCCTGCTGTGTATATACACCCTTGGGTAAAAATGCCTTAAGATGCACAAATAAATAATGTTTCAACTTAAGTACAGACCCTAGCCTGTACTGCAGATGCTCCTTGGCCGCTGGAGAACATAGGAAGCTGCCTTCCACTGAGCGATGCCTTTGGTCCATCTAGCTGAGAACTGTCTACACTGGCAGAGGCTTCTCCAAGGGTCAGACAGCAACCTACCTGGCGATGCCAGGGATTGAACTTGGGACCTTCTGCATGCAAAGCAAGTGCACAGACGTATGTCTCCTCTGCCTGTACCCCAGTTCACACAAAGACACATTGCACCCCTACACAGTTCCTGTCAAAGCAAGACAAACAATTCACTGTCAGAACTGATGGGCAGATTTTGAATCCAACCACATGCGTTTCCAAATTTACTGGGCAGCCATTGATTTATACAAGAGAAAATAAAAAGTTGCACCGAGGCACAACCTTGTGGTGGGGTCTAGACTTCCCCATACCTGCAGCAACCCTAGTGCCTGTCTGAGACAGAAGGCCTGTTTTGCCTCTTCTTAATTGTGGCCTGGTATGTAGTTCATTTACTTGGCAGCACACAACTCAGTGGCTGGGTTTAGACATGATTAAACCATGGTTTATTATAACTAGCACAAGCCTCAGGCTGATGCACACATCCTTTGGGCATGAGGGGAAGAAATTTGTTGCTTCAGTTCCTGGTTTAAAACAAGCCATGATTAGTTGTTGCATCTGGACCCAAATAGCAACTTTTTTTTCTAACCACAATTTGTAAACAATCCAGGATATCAAATCAGTGCATAGTTTAATCATTTTTGAGCATTATGGCTGAATCCAAGCAAAAGGAGTCACTGAGCCCGTTTCATCTCTATAGCCCTGCTCTGGACTTTTTTGGGCACTCTAGGAAGTGAAGAATCCCATTTTAAATTTTTAACACAATCGCAATTGTTGACTGTGCGTTTTCAAGAAGGGACTTGTTTGTTTTATAAATGCAGCTTAAGACATTAGTGATTGTGTTAAAATAGTTAATTTTAACAATCTAAAAAGATAAAACAAGAGGAGGGATAAGATAATATCCAAGATGAATACTGGAACACAAATTAGGTAAAGAAAAAAAAAAGTTAAACTGTTGGTGGGTTGGGGGACAGGATTTCAAGGGCAAAATCAACAGGCCAG
The DNA here is from genome assembly GCA_026170595.1 of Plestiodon gilberti rubricaudatus. NCBI lineage: Eukaryota > Metazoa > Chordata > Lepidosauria > Squamata > Scincidae > Plestiodon > Plestiodon gilberti. The sequence continues at coordinate 50,442,575 of JANXHW010000002.1, forward strand.
AAAGAGTGAAAACATTAATTGGAAGAAAATATTCTGAGTTATAAAAGGTGAGAGAAAGAAGAAAAGTAAAGAGGAAACTAGGAAGGAGTGAAATGTAAAACAAAACTGAGAAGAAGCAAAAGGTCACTGATCTGAGAAGTTCTATCCTTACTCTGTGGAGAGTAATCGTTTACTGGTATAATCAGTCATGTTTAAGTGCAGTATGATATTTCACTTTTCTTTAGGGTGCAAGTGTATTATACATTTCCAAGAGTTGTCATTGCTTGATGCAATATCCACCAATTGTATGCAGAACTACCATACACATTATCTGAACGACATGTTAAAAATCCTTGTACATATTGCAAACACGTAAACAAGTTATCAAATCAAACATCAGAGGTAAACAGAACAGAAAACTGTTCAATATTGTTTATACTACAGCGCAATCCTGACTAAGGATCCGGCCAGTGGCCCAGGGCCGTCCACCAGATCCTGAGCCAAGGCTGCTGTTGCACTGGCGGGCCGGAGGTCTGCTCAGGGAAGGGGACGCTTGTCCCCTTCCCCAGGTGTAAACTGGGGCCGGCCCAATAGGCCTCCTTGGATTTCCGCCAGCTAAATAGGTCGTGTAACGGCCTAGCCACCCAGCGGGGACGGGGATATAGCAGGCACCATCCCCATCCCCCTCCCGGCCGGCTAGACCAATGGCCCCCTCCCTCGCCCGCCAAACCGCCCACACAGCTGTCGGGGGAGCGCTTACCTTCCTCCGGTGGCTGCAGCCTCAGTCCGACGATGGAGTGAGGGTGGTCGGCCTTGTGCCGGCCTCCCTTACTCCCAAGTAGTCACAAATGTGCTTTACGACATGTTTGCGACACTTTAGAATGGCGGAGTGCGCGTTCCGCTGTCGCACTCCGCCATTCTAAAGTTACCCAGGATTGCGCTGCTAGTCTTGTAAGCAGTTATACGGAGACAAGCAAGATTTGGCTCAAATATATCTTCTATATTTTCATTCTGCTTTACCTTGCTTTAGTTAATAGTCGCAGTGCCTGTTGAAGGAAAAAAATCCAGCCATGTTCAAGGAGCAATTATTCATAGCCTTGATAGTACCGGTATATTTCTTTTCAAAAGATAACCATGAAAGAGCCCTTTGCTTCCACTGTAAAGCATCTATCAACATCATTGCACTGTGCTACAAAGTGCAATTTTCCTCCTAGCTCTTTACTAGGTTTCTTGTTCTTTTAGATGTCCTATCGCTAAAGTGGAAATTAAACAACATTATGCTTTTATAGTTATACACACCCACATGCACATAGAAAACATTCAGAGTAAAAATACTGGATTTATCTGGCCACTTCCTTAAGGAAATTCAACACTACTCCACCCAGATTCCAACATAACATCATACTTCATGTATACAAGACAGACAAAAAAACAGGAACTGACTGAGGCCAACACAGAGATGTGCATAATATAATGTATGTATGTGTATGCGTGCGTGCACGCACACATAAAATGTGAATATTCATCCCTAGATAGAGTCTGGCCTTTTGCTCATGAGAAAGCAGTCACCACTAGCGCAAATGCGAAAAGAACTGAGAGGTTTCCATGTGACTGAACACTCTCTGAGAAACCCTCCTGGCCAGAAATACCAGACAAATGGGCTTGGGCCCCTGCCAATTGTGTTGGTCACTTGAGAAAAGGAACCTGCCCCCTTCTTCCAGAGGTAAATGGAAGCAAGCTGAGTAAAGCACTTGATTATGCTTCTTGCCTCTTCACAAGTTTTAACACATGAACTGACCCACATGGGAGCATCCAAAGTAGTTTTCAATGTGATGGGGGAGGGCTTGTTCAAACCTTAGGGCGCATGTCCAGAAAGGCTCCCTGGATTGTGACTATTATTATTTGAGATAAAATTATGTTTCTTCAGGTTAATCCACAGATAGCGCTTCCGGCGCTAATTACCTTGTCAAGAATCTTTCCGCGCTTTTCAGCACTATGTTTTTAAATGCTAGCCTTTCTTCTCTACAGGTAACTACATCTGCATAGCGGGTTGCTGTGCTTCCTAGATAAAGTCCTCAGGGGAGGACGAAACATTGGACCTTTTTAAATCTTTTAAAAATTGTGTGTGTGTGTTTTTTAGACTTTTAATTGTGTACAACCGTTTTTTTGTAGTTTTAAACAGACGTTTTAAACTCTCCTACAGTTTTTAAGCAGATTTTTAAACTTTTACATGGCTTTTGAACCCTTATATCCTATCTCTTTGAAAATTGTATCAAGCCATGAGAACATTCATTCTACATAAAATTATGTGTTTACAGAAGCATGACTGGATACAATGTGAAAGACTTCAGCAGCACACCTCTACTATCAATTTGCAGCACACATATGTTCTTAATTCTGTTGGGCCAGGTCAGTATAGTCAAAACCAGCTTAGTTACCAGCACATTTGAGGCTAAAGTGTAATAAAAAGACCTAAAGCTGAACTTTTCAAAAGGTTCACTTGTGTATTTCCAAAAATCATGTGGGCCTTCCTAAAGGGGGGCAGAGGCACATGCTCTTCCCAAAACTTATCATAATGCTTTAATGTCATTTCAATAGGTAATCTAGAACCTATCTGCCCCAGTTTCCTATTCCTCAATCAGCACAGCCAAATCACACTGTTCCCTTTTATAGATGGGTGTTCATAACCAGCAGGGAATTCCACTTGCTCAATATTCCTAGGTTTGAATTTCCAAGCATCTGTGCAACAACTATTACTAGGTTTCTGCAAGCAGCAGATGTAAGGAACTGCAGAAAAAAAATTCAATTCTAAAGCCTCAAGATTAATTTGCAGCTTCGGTAGAATAGTTTAGTTGAATGCTTCATTAATAGTTTTTGCAATGTGGCAAGTCAGCATGGAACAAACTTTCTATGTAATCCAAAAGAATCCAAATATACTTAAACTGAAAATTATGTTTTCATTTATCTAAGAGGCTGAATGCTGGAATTCACAGCAGCAGCACATTTACAATCCTAATGCAGTTGTTTAAGAAAAACACTTGACTTATGATTTAGATTGCACAACTAGAATTTATTTTGGCATAAACAACTGAGCATATGTGAAGAGAGACTTTATGGGGATACATTTCAATTTTGGCAAATACCCAGTGTTTTTAGAAATATTTTACAGATTAGCTTAATACAGTTTTAAGCCATTGTTATTCTCCACATGTACAGCTTGAAAAATACTGCCTTTGGAGAAATGTCTTACCTAGTAAAACTGTTCTTATCTTTTATTTGACAGTGTGATTTCTAACTTCTCACTGAAATCATTAGGTTTTTACATCAGTAAAGCTGCAATCCTATACACACATACCTGGGAGTAAGGCCCACTGAATTAAACATATTTGAAATTCCAGATTGATTCTGAATCTTTAGTATTTTTCTGGGCCCCAATCCCCAATGTGAGATAATCTACTTCAGTATTATAAATGAATGCATTTATACTACTGAAGTAGATTATATCACAGTGGGGACTGGGGCCTCAAAAAATACTGAACATTCAGAATCAATCTGGAATTTCAAATATGTTTCTAGTCTTCCTTATCTTCTCTCCCCCCAGACATAGCTGGACAGGTGGGTTATGTTATCTTCTCAGACAGAATGCAGAACAGATTACCAAAGAAAAGTTTCTATCATAGGGATGACATGAGGGTGGGGGATTCACATTTAACCAGGGACTCAATAGCTCAGTCAGCCTACTACATTCCCCCACTGAGGGTTCCAGCCCTGACTCAAAGCTGTAGACCAGTGGTTCACAAAGTTTTCCCCGCATCAAGTAGAACTGTGAGTACCTGCAGGGGCAGGGCCATGGCAGTGGCGTTGCGCCCAGGATCGCACTGCCACCGGTGGCAAAAGGGGTTATTTTTACCTTGCGATGGTCTCGCTGGCTCTCCAGAGGATGTGGGAAGGCCCGTGGCCCCCTCTGCAGGCCTCCCTGAGCTGCTGATCAGTTCTCCGCAGTGATTCCAATCCACGTCTGGTTTCAGACAAAAACTATGGGGAAAAACGCAACCCATAGGGAGAACTGAGAACCGAAACTGGATGTGGATTGTAATAGCCATGGAGAGCTGATCGGCAGCTCGAGGCCCATAGAGAGGGCCACAGGCTTCCCCACACCCTCTGGAGGGCCAGCGAGACCATAAGATAAAGATACCCCACTTTTGCCAACAGCAGCAGTACGATCCCGGGGTTGCCACTGTGATCCCGGGCACACCACCGCAGCCGCCACACCCCTTAAGGGGCTGGTAGCCGCTTTTGGTTCTCCTGGTGGGTCGCGACCCACCAGTTTGAGAAAAACTGCTGTAGGTCATTATATGACAATCCAAGTTTGTTGCCATCAACCTTTGTAAAGGATCAAGGAAGATCTGAATTGCACCATCCCAACCCCTGTCCCAAGTTGAACAGCCCTTGAGGCAAACTATGCAATCCTTGCCAAAGGGGTTCCATTTAGTATCCCCGAGCCAAACAGACTTTGGAGATCAGTTCTGGGCCTCAGCTGACCAATCTACTTACCTCAGGGTGCACACCAATCCCTACTCTTAATCCCTACCATGCAGTTATACCTGCCAGTTGTGACCAATCTGACTTAAAGCACTACGAATACTCTGAAATTGGCCAAACACACCTTCTACCACAAGCTAATTGGGTGAAGAGCATTATGTTTCACCCCCAAAAGGTGGCCAGCTAACCTCAGACTATTTTCCCAATTGGGTGGGCAGGACCGTTTTCCTGTTGCGCGCGCATGCGCGCACACACACACACACGCACACGCACACGCAAACTCAGCTTCAACCCTAATGGCCGCCTTAACACCTCCTCTACTGGATGCCTGATCAATTACAGTATTTGTATCTATTTTCCAGCCTTCCCTCATGCGAGGGAGAAAGGGCAAAGATACCCTCCTATTGATGCTTTGGGGAATGAGCATATTACCACCAGTACATAAATTGTTCGCTCGTTTCTCTCTCCTCCTCCCCCCCCCCACAGTCAGGTCCCAATACTTTGATTGGCTCCTGCTTTAGAGTCAGAGGCAATTCTAATGCAGGAACTGATCCTGCCTTCCATGAAAGAAAGACAATGCTCCTCCCTGCATTTGTCAATCTGTTCACCTCCTGATCAGGAACATACCAGTAATCATATACATACATTTCAGAGTACTATTCTTGCTAAAAACATGGTTTAATTAGAAATATTTTTTTCATACTACCCCAATGAAGCCTTGACAAATTCAGAAGTGCTTAAGGCACTGTACAATGATTTCAGTGGACAGAATGGAACAAAATTTGGTTTGCATGCCAGGCTGAAGTAAAGGGTAAAAAAAGCTCTTCAATTTCCTGAACAGATAAATGGAAACACTAGGACAGAAGCTCTGCAGAGCCATATTCAAATTTACATTCTTCAGCAACAACAACAAAATTCAAACTGACTGGGAATACAAAACACTGGATAGTATTTGCTTCTTCAGATAAATCACAGCTCAAGTATTCCTGGCTACTAAACCAAAAATGAACGTCTTGCATGAAGTGCACATGTTTATTATATAGACCACCACATGAGCTGCCCCAAAGACAGGAGAGAAAAAATAGAGGTAGGGAGGTTGTTTGTTTTTGTTCTGCATATGAATTATGTTTAGTCTTTAAATTATTTTTAACAATGGTAGTGCTTTTTTTTTTTTTGCGCTATATTCCCCATCAATTTAGCTGGCAAGAGAGGCACGTGGAAAAATTGGCTCATTTTTCTCTGCAAAACCACATCAGGAACACTTCACTCTGCATTGCCCGGGAAACCTAGAGCAAAGAAAGCGCAAAAATCCATAGCAATTGATTTCAAATTGAACGTGACTAGCCGGCTCCAGGGAGGGGAGTGTGCCTCAGATGTCAGCTGCATGCCGGGCTTAGAGCACTGTTCACACCATTCGGGACAGTGCAGAGAAGATCAAGAAAAATGCTCAGTCGGGGACAGCTGTAAGTGCTGAAGACACTTATGCTAGAAGCACCATAATGGATTGACTGGAGCACACATAGATAGAGTATCAGAATCTGCGCAACATACTGGTCAGCGTGATTCTGGCTCAGGAGAAAGCCTGTGCAAGAGCTACAGAAAGAGGAAGAAGTTCCCATGAAGCCCTTCACAGCAAGCTCGGGCTGGTTTGTTAACTTTAGGTGAAGATATGGCTACCACAACATTAAAATGAACAGGGAGGCTGCATCTGCTGATGTTGTGGATGCTGAGCAGTTTGTGGACATCCTGAAGGCTATTATTGAAAAGGGGGGCTACTCTGCAAAGCAGACCTTCAAACTAGTCACACACACACACACACACACACACACACACACACACACACACACACACACACACACACACACACACACACACACACACAGTGATCTCAACCAATGGTCCATCTCTTTGCAAACTCTCTCTCTCTGTCTACTGGTCATATTTCCTGCGATTATCTAAACCCAAAGATGAGTTATTGTGAAGGAGAGACTGTCCTTTACAATCTTGCTGCTAGTGGACAATGCTGCCAGCATCCCAGCTCCATTCAAGATCTTTGTGAAACCATCCAAGTTATTTATCTACCACCACCCCCCAACACCACCTCCCTCATCCAGCCAATGGATCAGGCTGTGATTAGTCAACTGAGGGGGCTCTCCTGCAAGTGCCACATCTATCTGAAGTTAGAGGAATGGCAGCACGTGGGCAAGCCTTCTGTTGTGGCGCCACAACTGTGGAACTCCTTGCCAGGGGACTTGAGAACTACCCCCTCCTTTGTGACTTTTCGGCGAGGGCGCAAAACATTTGTTTCTTCTAGCATTTGGGTGATGAGTTGATGTCTGACGTCTGTGTCTCAAGATGTTTTGCTCCGCTACTTCTCTGCTCTATATTGTTGCCCCCCCCAGTGGCTTTTATTGTTTTTAAATTTATTTTATGTTTTGTTTTAAATTATGCCTATTTTTATCTTTGATGTTGTAAGCCACCTTGGGCATTTGCTTTGGCATGGGATAAGGCAGGGTATAATTTTTTAAAAATAAATAATAAATCTTTAAGGATTATTATCTTAGTTTACTGAGGATGGACAAGTGTGAAAGTTAACATCAGAGACTCTATCATGCTTGTAGGGGAGAAATGGCAGGCGATCAGTCCTTCCTGTATGAATGGGGTGTAGAGAAAACTGTGCCAGTATGTAGTGCCTGTCTCCCAAGGATTTGATGTTGAAAATGACTTGTCTGTGACCAGAGAGAAGGCCAAAAAAGTGGGTCTATTTGAGGTGGAGATGTGGAGGAGTTGTTAAGAGTCTCACAAAGAGGAGTCCTCGGCCTCAAGATCTGTTTGAGCTCGAGAAGTAGAAGGAATGTAAGGAGAGCAAAGAGGAGGCTAATGTTGTGCAAACGCTAACAGCAAAGCAGCTGATGTCTTTCATTTTGATCGAGAGTTAAGAAAGAAGTGGACGTCTTAGGATGTGGAATTAATAAAAAATAGTCAAGATAAAGCCTAAGTATGGGAGTCTGCATGAGAAAATGGGGGGAAGAATAGCAGAAAAATTATGCAAAACTTATTCAATAGCTTAAATTTAAAAATAGTTAATAACCCAATAGTTAAATGTGGCTTTCTAAATAACAGTTCAATGCGAACTTTTTAATTTTTAGGACTCTGATATGTAGAACTACCAATAACTTCTTTCTTCTAATATATCCAATTGCTTAAGACACTCTAATTATTAAAATGCTAATATGGTAAACTAAAGTGCTCTATTAAATATATTCACCGTAACTCCAAGACCCACTTTCAGGTTAATCACGGTCAGTTTAGAAAAAAAAAAAAAACACCAATCACTTTGCATGTGAAATTAGAATTTTTTTGCCCAGCATGTATCACTTATACTTAAATACTTAAATATACTTTACTCAAGTGTGAGAATCTTAAGTTAGATCTCTAGATTAAGCACGGCAATGAAAAGCAAGCAATTTAATTCACAAGGTTAATATATCAGCTGCCACCAGAGGAACAGATGGCTCTAAGATTTATTCATATTAAAATAATACCATTAATACATTTCAAAATTAAAGTAAAAATGATATTCAAGGGTGAAAAGGTATTTAAGTATAAGGTCATACACACGGAGGCAAAAACCCTAACTTTATATGCAAACTGATGGGGGTCTAAATTTGTAGTGACAACTAAGAAAGAGATCTTGGGGCTGTGGTGTATATTTCAATAAAAATATTAACTCAATGCTCAGTGGGTGTTGAAAAAGCAAATTCCATGCAAGAAATTATCAGGAAAGGGATTGAAACTAAGATAGCCAGTACTGTAGTTCCTTTATATAAGCATAATAATGTGGCCATATTTGGAACATTGTGTATGGGTCTGGTTGCCCCGTTATAAAAAAAAAAAAAAGATATTGCAGAGCTGAAAAAGGTGCAGAAACAAAAAACCAAAATAATCAAGGGGTTACAGCACCTTTCCTAGTAGGAAAGAACAAAGCATTTGGGACTTTTTAGCTTAGGGGAGGAAAAAGAGGACTAATAGCAACAGTTTGTAACATTATGCATAGGGTCGATCTTGGATGTTTTCTGCCCCTCTCAAGACACTTTAAACTCAGAGTCATCCAATGAGACTGATTAGAATTAGAGGAAGATCAAGACAGGCAAAATAAAAGTACATTCTGACAAAATGAACGCAGAACACATAGGTACAAGATGGTTAGCCATTGGCTTAACTGACTTTAAAGGGATAAGACAAATTCCTGGAGGATAGGTTTATCACTGGCTATCAGCCAAGACTGCTATATGAAACATTCAGAGCCAGAGGCTGCATGACACTGAGTACCAGCTGCTGGTCTGATATTAGATTATCATGAAAAGAAATCAGAGATGGTATTAAAATATTCAAAGAGAACAAAAACACATCCTTATAAACCAAGTCTTAGCATCCAACACAGTGGCACAGCCTACAATACCACAAAGAATCAGATTATTAAATCAAAATGGTGCAGATCACAATGGAACTTATAAACCTCCCCAATAAACTGGTACAGTACAAGAGCAATTTTGCTAGGTAATCTTCTGTTTCTATAGGTCAATTCTTAAAGAAAGCAAAGCACATGCCAGTCACTGTAGGCGCTGCAAGGGTCCCCAATGTTGCTATTTTTTACTTTTACTTATGTATGTATTTGATGGAAGTTATGAGGGGCAGATTCTATCCCAAGTTTCCTCCCACAGAACATACACACACATATACAGTACACATCCATAAGAGAGGCCATTTTTTTCCACTGCCTTGAGGCTTTTCCTTTCTACTACAGCATCAGAAGGTCACATGTAGGTCTAGCTATCAGCCCTAAAAAGGAACACAGTATTTTATTCCTGTTGGATGAGAGTGTTCTGGAGAAAGGGAAGGGTGTCCTATTTAGAGTAATCACTTTACAGTGAAGGAAGGGCATTTCTGTCACCCACAACCCTGTTCCAGGATTCTTGCAATAAGCTACTAGAAGCTGGAGCAGACCAATTACCTCTCTCCCCACTGTATTTACTATCTGATCCAGCCCCCTCACATATTAAAATACATGCACAATATGTCATTTTCCCCCCACAGCACATCCTTTTCATTCCTCTAAATGTCCTAATCACATGGGGTTATCTGAATCCAACCCCTTTCCCCCATGCAATAAGAAGTAGAAGGATGTGCAAGGAGGGGGAGCAGGAAGTGTTTGTGCAAATCCTTAATCAAGTTTGAGCGGGCTGGATTGGACAGCATCATCCAGAGACCACCCCAGGGTCTCTCAACTGTTCTAGGCCTTCACCATTCTAAAAGTTCCTAGAAGCTTACACAGCAGACCCTGGCCACATAGGCCTTTTTTTGTATTTTTTAGAAAAAAAGGGCATTTTTAAAATTTAGAAATGTATATCCTTCTGTGTACTTCTTATTTAGAAGCCACTATTTTATTTAAAGGTGGCCCCATTGCACTTCCAGGCACTCAACCACCTGAGTTCACTATTCGTAAATACAGGGTGCAATCCAATCCTACTTAGGCCACCATTGTAACCAGCGGCCCAGCAAAAACGGGAGGCCCCAGAACGGAAAGGGGATTCAAATCCCCTTTGAATTCCCCTTTTGGAGGGGATTTGAATCCCCTTTCCGTTCTGGGGCCTCCTGTTTTCGCTGGGCTGCTGGTTACAACGGCGGCCTAAGTAGGATTGGTTTGCGCCCACAATGATATATGATTCTAAGACACATTAACGGTATATGTAAAGCAGGTTTTGTTTTTGTTTTTGCTTTTGTTTCAAGTGAACATCCCCCTGCATGCAAGATGCAGAAACTGTTCCCAGATCCAGGGAATGAGATGCCTCCTTGTTGGGACAAGGATCCTTTTGCCTGAATCCATACTCTACACAGTCATTGCATATTAGGAAGTACTGATATATGACATCATAGTACCAGAAATAACTTGAAAAGTTCACCAGGAAGACCCCTCTTCCACTAAGACGACATTTACCCCGTCTCTCCTAACAAATTTCCAAAAAAAATTTGCAGTTAAGAGTACACTAGCAGTCAGTACTTTCTAAGGTTAGACAATATAAAATCATTAAAGAAATCAGATAGTATAAGCTTATCCAAGTTGGTAAAATGTGATGTGAAGGTAAATCTTCCCCTCACAGAAACGGCTCAACCCTATTCTCTTCCAAAATGATTTACGAAGTATTTTCAAAAATGACAGCATTGCAACTCAGGGATCTCTCATCTGGAAGACATTCTGAGCTAAGCAGGACCAGGCTGCCTAACTGCCCCTATTGTCTCCACAGATAGTTAACACTAACTCACATTGCACAGAAAAAAAGCAGTTACCCCGTATTTATCGGCGTATAAAACGCACCGGCATATAAGACGCACCTTCCTTTTGGCCCTCGGTTTCAAGAAAAAAAGATTTAAAGCATTTTTGGGCCACTTGGCCACTTACTGCTTGGCTGCTTAATTAGCTAATTTACATAAATTGTACAAAAATACCAGGATCTCTTTTAAAACACACAGCAATAAGACACATGAACAAAATGCACCAGAACATAAATCCCAAGTACAAAAAAACCCCAGACTCAACACTTTTCCCCCACCCCACCCATGCACAGTTTCCAAAGTAAACAACATAAAAGTACAAAAAAACCCAGACTCAACTCTTACCCCACCCCACCTATGCAGTTTCCAAAGCCTCCCCAACTAGGCCAAGTTCAGAAGCTTACCGAAGCTGCATTCAATCTGAAGACCACGCCCTCTGCAGCTCAGCTGAACTTAACTGAGGAGCACAGCGCCCTCTGCTGGCTGCTGAGAAGCTCAACTCATGCACGTGCATAAATTAAACCCGACAAACAGCTGTAGATCGGATAGATTAGTTAGGGAAGAAAGCACAAGGGAGCTCTCCGGCTCCGGAAAAACCCAGTAAGCCCGAAAATGCTTTAAAACGAGCAAGGGGGGAAAGGGATTTTTTTAGTATTGGCGTATAAAACGCACCCTACTATTTTGGGTCACAAATGTAGACAAAAAAGTGTGTCTTATACGCCAATAAATACGGTACTTATCCCATTAATTCTGAAATCACAAGATTTTGCTCCAAACAAGAATTAGCTCAGTGGATTAAGCACACAAGTTTCTGAATGGCAGATGTTTTAACGTCATCATAACAGTGTTAACCAAGTCAGCTCAGATTTAGAAAGTACTGTTGTAATTATAATCACACACAGAATTCATGCCTTTGAAGAAAACATCTGCACTGAGTAGGTCCCTCCCCCCGCCCAGGGAGCGCACTGTAGTGTAAAACAACAGATGTCCAAAGTCACCTTTGCTTTTATATCACAGTGCTATGCTAAAGTTAATGACAATATACTCTATGACACCATTGGCTATCTCAGACAAAATGCCTTGGGTATAAGCCAGCATCATTAAAATCAATGAGGGTGTTGACATCAACTTCAGTACAGTGTGGACAGCAACCTTCTACATGACAATGGATTATTTTACAATACAGTAATAAGTACAGAATTTGGATGAACAGAAGCATTATGCGACTGGTCAATTTATATGATGCACTATTTGAGATATACTATGTCATGGTAAGCTAACCTTGGAGTAGAATACATGCCAAAACATAACCATCATCATGAATGCTTGCAAAGAAGAACTCCCAGCTCCTGAAGTAGCACGTCGGATGCACTCCCCCACCCTTATCCACCAGTATACCAGCTATCACTTCTTTTCCTTCTCCCATCCCCTATATTTGAAAAGGAAAAGGGGAACACAGTGAAAGAGAAAGTGTGGAGCATAGGACAGCAGTGGGTTAGAGATCCGCTAGTCCACCACTTGTATCTCTTCTACACTCTCTTCCATTCTGTTCCTTTCTGAATCCAGGGAGCTGGAGGAAGGGGCACTGAAGGTGTGCTTGTGGATGAATGCAGGCAGATGGAGAGTGCCCCCCCCATCAATCTGCCACCTGAAATGACCACTTAAGTTAACCTTATAGACGGGTTAGCCCTGCATATAGAGGATTGGCAATATACAGTAAAATGGTGTTAATTCAGCACACAAAGGGAACAGGGGTTGCAGTTATCCAAATATGCCAGTTAACAAAGCTTTTCACAAGCCCCATCGTGCACAGGGCTCCCTCTGCTTCCTCATTTATTTTATTTATTTTTATACTGCTCTTCCTCCAAGGATCTCAGTGTGGTGTACATGGTTCCTTCTTATCTGACAGGGCTCCCACTACAGTGTGGCTCCGCTCTCCTTCACGAAGGTCCTTTAGGTTCCTCCAGAGGGCTTCATGAGGAAGGAAGTGGAATGTCTCCATTCCTAGAAGGCCCTCGTGACGGAAAGGAGGGCTGAGCTGCACCAAAAAGGGAGCCCTGTAAGGTGAGCAAGGGAGGGTTTGGGGTGTGGAATGGGGGGGGGGGCTTGCTTAGCCAACATTTCATAAGCAGCACTTATTCAACTGGCATCCAATTAACCAAGTGCTGGATAACACGGCTTTTACTGCACTGGGTTACTCTCATGTTCCAAAGCATACAAATGAGCATAGTACTTTGAGCACACACGATATCCCACTAATATACTATATTATTTTGGAATTAAGTATGATCCATATGAGTGAGCCTTTTTGTTCTTTATTCTACTATGAAGCACTCAAGAAAAGTATACATGGCAACATGGGCAAAATGACTCATGAAGTAAAACTAGCACACACACACACACACACACACACACACACACACACACACAGTAAAGGGATATAGTTACCACAACTTTAAAAAAATTGAAATCCTTTACATTTATTTAAAGCTTTAACAGAGACAGTCCTTCTATATTCACCTAGCCCATTCTTTGAACGTCACAAAAAAACAGTAGTTTTCCCCTGATCTTTAGAGTGAAAATTACAGAAACCATGTATCTTGTTTATTAAGATACTTTCACTAGGTTTACTGTATTCTATAAGATAAATAATAGACAAGCAGTATCAACTAGGTGACGGAGACTTAGACTTAAAAGGAGCCACTTTCTCTATAGTATTAAGTGTACCAATGTAAAGAGATTAACTTGTCACTTTCTCCACTTGCGGCTCTCAGAAGACTGACAGAGCATCAGGAAGAGAACATTCCACTCATTTTTGCTTTAGTTATGTGGTGAAGAAGAAGGGCCCTATAAAGAAAAACCTTATGAAAATAAAATTGCGGAACAGGTTTGTGAGAATTATGACCTTTCAAAGTGTGATACATTAAAAACTGCAAGTGTCGGAGTTGCATTCATGTGCAAAGGCATATACAAATAGGCCCAGGCATAAGTGTTAGAAATGTGTTAGGGGAAATCACAAATGTGTCTACTCCTATAGCATTAATAAAAATTGTCTGCAACCATTGTTCAAAGTCTCCTTTCTGTACACGGCAGTTGTGAACTTTTTGTTGAAAAGCGGTATATAAATACTGTTAATAAATAAGTGAACTTAATAAAACTAAAAACATTAGCCTTTGGCTTAACCTCTCAGCCTTAGTAATACTACTTAACGTTTATATAGCACTTTTTGAGCATACAAAGTGCTTCATGTATATTATTCTTGATGCTATCCTTATAGTAATCCTAAAAGGTAAGTAAATATTATCCCCAAATTGGACCCATGCCGAAGGAGTGGCTTGCATAGGGCTGCTCAGTGAGTTCATGGGACAGGCAAAATACCAGGACCCCCAGTAATTGCACAAATCACCTTTTAAAACTTCCCCCCCCTTGGTGCTGGCAGCAACCCCCAGGATCACCGCCACCATGCTGTCCCCGCCCCTTAAGGGGGCAGGGGGCAGCTTTTGGTTCCAATGGTGGATCACAACCCACCACTTTGAGAACCATTGCACGAGGGAAGTTTGCAACATCACAATGTTTCCGGGGAGACTGCCACAATATTCTCTACCCAAAATACACTCAGAAACAATATGTCATTCCTTGGTATAACCTAAGGCAGTGGTTCTCAAAGTGGTGGGTCGCGACCCACCATTGAGAACCTAAGTTGTCTCCTGCCCCCTTAAGGGGCGGGGGAAAGCATGGCGGCGGCCATCCAGGGGATCGCCGCCTCCGCAAAAGTTCCTAAAATGCCCCCCCACTTACCGTGGCTTGGGGGAGGTTCAGGGAGGCCTGCGTGACCCTCTGCAGGCCTCCCCAATCTTCAGATCGCCGTTTTGCAGCGATCTTCGGGCACTTCTGGTTTTCGCAAAAACCGCAAACACCCAAAGATCGCTGCAAAACGACGATCCGAAGATCAGGGAGGCCTGCAGTGTGGGGGGGCGTTTCGGCAGCAATCCCCCAGATTGCCGCTGCTGCTGGCCCCGCCCCCGCACACACTCAAAGTTTTCCCCGCCTTCCTGAACTAGTTTTGTCCCTCCCCACCAAACAATCTCATTGAAATCCATTTTAGTGAAACTGTTCAAACCAGCACTAGTTTGGTCTGATATATGCATATCAGGACCTTTGTGACACTTAATGCTCTTGGTTTACATGCATAAATTATGGACTGCTCATTACATTAAGAAATTAGAAACTAAAAAACTCATGTCTTCCAGTGAAACACCCTGTGCATAAAATGCAGCAGCACTGAAAGTAAGACTTACAGCAAATATCACCAAGAGTTTTACACTGGTGAAATGTCAGTGGTTTGCTCTCTGGCCAAAAAGCTCTCAGCTTATCCAGGTCAATTGTTTTCTCTAATGCAGCTTAAAATGTCACAGCGGTTATTAGCAGAACAAAAAAAACAACAGGCAGGAAAATGGATATGTCTACATTGTGATAGATGACATTTCAATGTAACATTTTATAAGGAAATGGAACAAATGTTTCCAGTAAATAATATGAGACCCACCTCCTCTCACTTGTCTAGTTCAGGTTCCTTCGTCTGTAATTCATTGAAGAGAAATATCTCGTGTGTGTGTGTGTGTGTGTGTGTGTGTGTGTGTGTGTGTGTGTGTGTGTGTGTGTGTGTGTGTGTGTGTGTGTGTGTGTGTGTGTGTGTGTGTGTGAGAGAGAGAGAGAGAGAGAGAGAGAGAGAGAGAGAGAGAGAGAGAGAGAGAAATGCAACCCTGGAATGTATACCATTGGCAGAAATGTACACCCCCAGAATATAGTGGCAATAATTTTACACCTGTCATCTGAAGGTCTACTCTGCATTGCCTTATTGTTGGAGACCTGATGGTAGCCCTCAAGCTACGGAACTCCCTGCCCCTGGAGGCCCATTCAGACCCGTGTTATTAATTTTTTTACTCCTGGAGAAGATTTTTTTGTTCCGCCAGGTTTTCCAGTTGCATTGATTATCCTCCAACTGAGTATAATTTGTTTTTCCTTGTACTGGTGGTACTATTTTAATTTTGTTGTCGCTTGTTTTAATTGCTATTTTTTAATTTTGTTTTTATAATTTTATAATTTGCTATGTTATTAGTATTTCATTCCTATTCTGAGTTGCCTTGGGGGCTCCCCTTTAGGCTGAAAGGCAGAACTGATTTAAAAAAAAAATAGGGTTGCCTCTTAACCTTAATTTGAAGAAATGGAAGGTACTTCTGTCCACGCAGGGGACAGGCTGATTTTTGTCTATTCTTCCTTCCTTTGGCAGACCCCCCTTTCCATATTGCTCCAGAAGGTCCCACAACTCCCAGGAGTGAATTTTCAGGTGTCTCAAGATGCTATAATGAGGAGGAGGGGGAGGGGGAAGTACTGTGTAGTAACGTATTTCCATACATGTTAAGTATAGGATATAACCCATATACTCTATGAAACACACGACTGTCCTTTCAAGTTATGGTACTAAACGAGGTTCAGCTCTAAGTAAAGCCACAGAAGTAGCAAAGTATGATGCTATAAAGATAAAAGGCAATCACATTTTTAGCATAGCCTTTGAGATTTAGGCTATTCATGCAGGGCAAGGGAAAGAGTGGGGCAAGCCACTTTAGACAGTGGTTCCCAAACTTTTTCAACCTGCGGCTTCCTTGATCATTGGCAACCATTGGCTGCGGCTCCCCATTACATTATGTTGATGCCTGCCAATTGGTACTGCACTGTTTTCTGCGAGGATTCCGTGGCACTCCGAGGTTCCCCTGGCTGGTTTCCATGGCTCCCCTGGCAGCCGTGCCTCCCAGTTTAGGAACCACTGCTTTAGGATGTGAAAGAACTGTAAGGCTAGTTAAAGGAAACTTCTTTAAGCATATTAACGGATGAACTAGACTGCAACTTAACACTGCACCGCTTGCCAAAATGGCTACAAAGAGCAAATAAAAGGATCTTAAGCTTGCTTTCTATTCAGCTGTCCCATTTTCAGGGCTGCACACTATGGTTCAGGGACTAATAGGGAAGCAGTGGAGAAATCAAAGAGACGGTGAAGAGATTCAACAATGATCTCTCTGTTCCTGGGTGGCATGGTAGTACAAAGTGATCTGCTACCGAGAAATCATTTTAAGCACTACATTATTTGTTGATAGTCCATTTAAACAGAGAGCTTAATGGTTCTAGAATGTCTAATTAAACAATGTCACTAACACAATAAATACATCATGTATATTATGCAATATTTAAATCTATC
This sequence comes from Plestiodon gilberti rubricaudatus, assembly GCA_026170595.1. Lineage (NCBI taxonomy): Eukaryota > Metazoa > Chordata > Lepidosauria > Squamata > Scincidae > Plestiodon > Plestiodon gilberti. The sequence goes on from JANXHW010000002.1 coordinate 50,459,682, forward strand.
AAACTTTCCTAAATATGTGCACTAATATTTTACAAAATTATAATAGAGCTCCAAAATGTTATACAAACATAAAGCAGTTGGTCCTAAAACATATTTGTCATCAGTCAATGCTATTTAAAGATAAAATCACTGTTTATTCCACCACCTGCTATAAGGTCTTAAGAAAAGTTGAATCCTAAAGAGTCATGATTGATAAAACATTAAAACGAAGGCAACATAAGCAACCAAAGTGACAGTCGCAAGTTATCAACATCATGTAAATATGAAAACGTATTTCTGAATACTCAGTGCAAAAATTGCCACAAGCCACATACTTTCAACAAGGATGCACACAAAATACCATTTTGAAGGAAAAAAGGAAAACGAGTCATTAATAGAGATCTAAGACTTACAGCAGATAAATGGTTAGGTGGCACAAACAATAAAGATAAAATAATTAACAGATGTAAATTACAATTTTGCATTCAGGGGTCCTGGAAATTGTTAATGATCTCCCACTTGAGTATCTTATCAAGAGGAATTACTTTCATCAGCTAGTTTGGTTCCCTGGTTGTCTCTGATGAGCTCATACTCAAAGGTTACAGGGCAACAAGGGAGAACAAACTGAACAAAGGGTGCCATGGGAATTAATTAATCTTGAAATATTAAAATGGGGTTACGTTTCCTTAAAAAGGAGGAAGAAAAGTTCATCTTGCTGCATTGCTGGTTAATTTGTTACCTTGCACAGAGAATGAATAATAATTTGTTTAGAAAGCAGATTTACACCATACTTAGAAAGATCTCCACTAATTGGTCTCCATAACATAGGACGTAAAAGAGACCAATCAATGAACATCTAGAGCAAATTCAGACCCATTTTAAAAGCACAAGTAATGAGAATATTTCAGCATCTCGCAATGTTATAAAATTTGTTCTACATTTTTAAACATTTATGTAAATAGGCCCTTATTCTTAACATCAAATAAATTAAAGCATTTTTGTAGAGTTTTCTAAACCGTCTTCAATTTAATTTTTTCAACATCCTGGGTCCTGTATGTCTAGCAATAGAGGAGTGCATGCAGCCTAGCTAAGAAAAACTGAGTTATCAGATTATCTCATAAGATGTCTGACAGTCACTGTAATGCAATATAATTAATGGCTTGAATTTTATGGACCTTCATGGCCTTTAACAATATTGTTACATTATAATGTTAAAATAATAATAAAACACTTCAGAGTGGAAATTGTAGTGAAATGATTCCTTCTCATAAAGCCATACTATTTTACGAGTTTTATATCATGAATTCCACTTGAAACATCTGTTCATAAAATGGGCAATATCTAGTAGCAGACAAAAAAATCCATTAAACCTTCCACTTCCCTGCTCTCCATGTATATTTTGACATTCTACTTAAAAATGCATACACGTATGTTAAATTAAGTTCTGCTTATTACAGCGGTCTCAATGAACGACACAACTTCCAGACAGGCAGAATAATCCATCCTCACAGCACGTGACCTTGGATAATATAGTATAGGTAGCTCACGGCGCAGCACTGACACTGCGACCACAGCGCCTGCCTAGGGTGTCACAAACGTGCTGTAAAGCATATTGCGACACCTGGAGAGCAAGGGGTGCTGGCAGGAAGACCTGCACCATCCCGCAGGTGCTGAATCCAGACAACTGAACACTGGGAGCAGGTAAGAGCTGTTCTGAGTGGTGTGGGGGCTGGGAAAGGGCAGGAAGAGGTGTAACAGGGTGGGGGAGAGTGGCGATGGGGCGGTTCAGGCCTGGGAGGGGACAGGATCGGTGGTGCTGGCGCACACTGAATGCTATGCTCCCTCCCGGGCTTGGAAGCCCAACAAGAGGCTTCTCAGTTCTGCTCCAGCAAATCAGCAGGCACAGATCAGAGTAGCCCCGTCGCACATGGTAAGGGGACGAACTTTCCCTTACCTCGATAAGATCTCCAGCCTGCTGCTTCCTGGGATAGGATGCAGTGTGGGCTACGTGGCCCCGCTGTATCTCGCCTGGATAGGATTGGGTTGCCCATTTCATCTACAAAACTGATTAATTGGTTTCTAGAATTGTTGAGAGAATGATCAAAATAAAAATTGTAAGCCATTTTCCACATTCAACATGCTGCCTAAAATCACGACTAAGAATTTAAAGTACACAACAACTATTGCTGCTACGCAGGTCGTAACCAGGCACGAATTCACAGGGAATTCTTTGCATCTTGCATTTAAATTGAATGAATCAAAGATAAAAGTGACATTTACTCCCATGCATTGTATTACATTGCTGCCCAATCCTCATGTAAAGTCCAAAGAGTTACTGTAGCTGTATTGTACACAGGTAAAGAGAAATATTTCTTAAATGTGTGATGCATCCCTCCCCCTTTTGGGGGAAAGTGGAACTCATGAACGGTGTCTGCGTAGAGAGGAATAGGATCATGAGGAGCTGGAGCCTGTGCTTCCTCCTCTGCGAAGACTGGCAAGGTTAAGCATCCTCTACAAAAGGCTCTTCATTGACTTAAATTGGATTGTGGGGGATGACTGCTCCCTCAACTTGCTTAATTATACCGATCTGATTTGACATCAGTTTCACTTGGTTCTCCAATGGTGTTTCCCTGTGTGGTTTCAGGAGACAGACAAGAACAAGATACCTCTGATACTGCCAATGTTGAATTAGTGCTCCAATCTTTGCACAGAGCAGCTGGCTGAATACACATGATTGTATCTACCGGTATGCACACTTTGTTGTAGAACAGATATTTGGTGCTGGTTTGGGGAGGGCAGAAGGCAGTGGCATCGTTAAGGGGGGAGGCCCCCGGGCGTAGGGGCGCAGGAGGCTGTTTGGAGGCACAGGCCTCCTCAGGGTTCTGTATTTTCCCTTTTTCCAATTTCGCGGACTGCTGCCCCCCCCCGCTGCTTCCCAGGGTGGCAGCAGCCTCGTGTGTGCCCCCCCCCGGGTGTGTGCTTTGCGGGTACTTATCTTGTGTCTGTGGGGCGCAACAGCATTTTCCCAGGGTGCAGGCAGCATCTTGTTGTTCCGGACCGGAACTTCTGGCGCCGCCATCTTGGATGGGCAGGACTCTCTAGGACTCTCTCTCCGTCTCGCTGGTCTGTCAGACCAATGAGACGGAGAGTCCTAGACAGTTCCACCCATTCAAATGGCAGCCACAGCTCCGGAACGAGAACATGCTGCCTGAAGAAGCTGCCTGCGCCCCGCAGAGACAAGTTAAGTACCCGCAAAGCACACACATGCCCCCACGCCCCTCCTAAAATGCCCCCTGCCCCCTTAAAAGTAAAAAAACCCGGAAACCCCAGAAAATCCTTTGATCTTTGATCAAAGATTCTTTGATCAAAGATCAAAGGTTTGATGATTAGATCAGGATCAAAGGGGGGGCGTAAGGGGTAAGCCCCCACCTGAAAATGGGCTGGTTCCTCCTCTGGCAGAAGGCAGAATAAATTAGAAAGAAATGAATCTTTGAGAGGTCTGGGGAACATTATGGAACACCCGTACTACTACGTTTGTGGCCAATTTCAGTTATACATGATACAGTCTGAATCCAAGTTGAAAGACAATCTTCTCTGTCTCTCCAAAAATTAACTCTATTGATAGGAGAATTCTGCTGCCGACAAGTTTATGTCAGAATATATTTTGTGGAACAAATTGATTAAGACACTATTATTTTGATGATCGATTATGGAATCACAATAAGCCTTAGCAAAAATGGTTGAAATAGTCAGTTTCACCTCTTTCCTTCTTTACATCTCTTTTTAATCCCAAAATTCAGAGTCCGTGGCTAGTGTTTGTGAACCAAATAAGCATTTAACAAAGTACACAAAAAAGACAGAGTTACAAGGCTGGCTTTGGAAAAAAAAAAAGAAAAAGTAAACTACACACACATGAACAATAGTCTCACAGCAGAATTGCAAAATACACCCCCCTCTAAAACACTACAAAATCTTTGATGCTGAAAGATGACCAAACGCATTATATGCAGAATGTAAGTTATCTGCAAATGCTTTATCTTAGAGTTGACAAATTTACTCCATAAACCTTTGATAAGACTAGACACTGCACTCCCTATTATGGCAATAAACAAAGGTTAACCATTTAAAGGTTCATTCACTTGATCAAGTTGATCACAGAATTTGTATTTAATAAATGAATTTGTATCCAGCCTCTCTCCTGACAGGACAATCAAAGCGGCTTGCAACGTTAAAAACAACAATGATAAAACATTGTTTTAACGGTAAAAACCAGACAACCTCCTATGGATCACATAAAAGGTTAAAATTACACTGATTAAAAAGCCAGCCCATCATGTCAAGTATCAAACACCAACTTACATAAAAAGGTCTTAAGGCCCCGCCAAAAGGTCTCCAGGGAAGGAGCCTCTCTTAATTTAAAGGGGAGGAAATTCCACAATCGGGGTGCCACCACCGAGAAGGCACTGTTTCTTGCCACCATCCCTCTCACCTCTATCAGTGGTGGCACAATTAACAGGACCCCCTCTGATCACCTCAGAGGATGGGTCGAATTATATGGAACGAAACATTAGTATTCAATCTCCCCTGCTTTTTCAACCTGTGCAGACAGTAGCCAGCAGTGGGGTGGGGGAGTATATCTGGATGAACTCAGCACAGTGTGAATTATAAGTCAATGGATGGAACATCTCAGTACATATATTGACTTTTTAAAAAAGTTATTCATTACAAGAAAACCAGCACTATTTTGTATGATGTATTCAGCCATTACACATTATTCTAGTCACAAAATGAAAAGCTCTTAATATTAAACCTAAAAACATTGTACTAAAGTTCCAATGAAAAAGGTACTAACACAAATGTATTGGATTATATTGCACAGTACTTGTTTCTTGTAAAGAATCACACTTGCACATTCTTAGACAAATATAATCATATGAGTTATTGTTCCTAAATCTATATTTTTAGATTAAATTATATTAAACTAGAGGTCAGTGCTACTAACATCATGCTCCTGACATCAACTGGTAACAGGCAAAAATGCTGAGCTTTCCATAATAATTTATTTTACAAAAAAGCATTAACATTCATCATGAAAATTAATTTTAAAATTCAAATTTACGGCAAATTCTATTTTCATATCTTTTGGAATTGATACCACTGACTACTTATACAACATTCCCAAGCATCTTCAATTAACCTTCTAACATATATTTGGAGATTATCTTTTTTTGTGTGTGTGCCACTGAACAATTGTGCTTTTTATGCATATGTCACCTGCACAGCAATACTAAGAGCGCAGGGGGTGATAAGTTGAAGCTAATCACTCTGATGAAAACTGAAGACTTATTAACTGAAGACTATTGCTCTATGACATTTTGAATGGATCAACTTATCCATTCCTGATTAGAATCAGTTATTAGCTTTTCATACCAATTATTCTACTCAGGAAAATGGATTTACTATGAAACCTACCAATAATACAGAAATACAGAAAATCAGAGCAATTTCCGAGGATTAAGAGAACAGCTCATCTGTGAAAGGCGATTAAGAGTATTTCTTTGACTTCCAAAAGGAATAGGTACTGAAACTCAACTGCTTGGGTTTTCATAGCTCTTAAACAAACATACCCAATCAGGAGTCTGAATCTGGAGCAACTGGAATGCAGAGGGCATGCAGATGAAAAGGTAGCAGAACAGAATGGCAATCAATCTATTCGGCCTAGTTGAAGATATATTTTGAAGACAAAAGTACACTAGTTGGAAAATCATGACATCCATTAAGATCTTTTGAATGAGGCTACTATTGTACCTTACTTCTCCAAATCTTTAGTTTTTGCTTCAATTCACTGTGACACCCTTGGAGCACTGGAGGATTTTTATGCTATGTAGCTAAAGGCACATTACAGGTTCCCCTTAGAAGAAATGTGGGGTCCAGGGAGTAACCAGTCACCCAAGCATGCTATTTTCCTATCAGCAAATAGCCAGAAAAATCTATAGATTTCCTTCAAGGAAACTTCCCAAGACTTAGAATTTCGATATGAACAGGTTTAGAAGAAAATGACTCACAACCAACCCAGGGATGGCTATGTGTGGAGGATGCCACTTCCTTTATCTCCAGGGCAGATTTACTGCCAGGGAAAAGCCAGATAAAAGAAATTGTAGGTAAGTGTTTTGTGATTTTTTTTCAGACATTTTCCTTGCATAATTACTTTGTGGACCATTTAAAATCCATATAGTAGAGCATTATTACGTAAGGCAATATGCTTTGTTTATTTTAAAAATGTATATCCCACCTCTCTCTCTCTCTCTCTCTCTCTCTCTCTCTCTCTCTCTCTCTCTCTCTCACACACACACACACACACACACACACACACACACACACACACACACACACACACACACACACACACAAGACAGCTTACAACCATCAATTTAAACAGAGACCAATACAATGCAAAACAGCAGCAATGAAAAACAAAAACCCACAGAGAACATCAGAACAAATCATCATCAACAGAGATGAGTGAAAATAGCCAGGTCCCTGCGGATGACACACTGGCAAGGACAGAGCCAGCTGGACTTCATGTGGCAAGGAATTCAGTGTGGTGGGCACTGAGAAGGCCCTCTCTCCTGTCACAACCAACCAAAACTCAGAAGGTGGCAAAAAAGGTAAGATGGCCCTTGCAACAGCGTACAGAACGGGCAGATTCATATAGAGTCCATCAGGCATCTTGCCTGCAAATCATACAGAAAGTTGAAGGTAATAACCAGCACACTGAATTGCACCTGGCAAGCAGTGCAGTTGGGACAACAGCAGTGCTGTTGTTGTTTTTTACTTAAACAATTTCTATTATAAAACTAGTTTAGTTTTTAATTTAAGGTACGATGACAGCAATCTACAAAGCATTACTAGAATGTAACCACCTTGAATTCACTACTCTCAGAAATAGGACTGAAATACGAGGAATGGATGTCAATTACGGGTTCGAAAGCCATGATGTTACAACCATTTTTATGGCTTAAAACACAGTTCAGAAAAAAGGTATTTTAAGGCAATAAAATGAAATGTGTAATATGCAAGAACTGAAATATGTAATTTACTGAACAATACCTTTCAGCCTTTTCCTGATCATACCTTAAGAAGGTCTTTTCCTCCCAGTTCCTCAAAAGGCTAGCAATATAACAGAAAATAGAACTGCAACAGAGCCAATATAACTAAGGGAAGAGATGCTCAGACTCCCAAGCAGATTGATCTTCACTCCCTGACACCCACCCACCCTGGAGCATACAGAATAGCAGAAGCCGACTAGTAGACCAGATTGGCTGGAATCTCCTCACTGTACCAAGAAAGAAGGGTCAGAAAAGTCTACATTTCTAGACAAGGTGCTCTGTGGAAATGTTAGAAGCCTACAGAGCTCCAGATGGGTTTTCCTAGAAAAAGTGTGCATGTTCTGCTCAGACTTGTGTCCTCGTCCTGTAGCATGTCAAGATGGAGGTTTTGAAATCGTATTAGAATATTTATAACCCTAAGACCAGCTGTAAAAAAGCTGTCTTAGCTGTACTTACTCTGTACTTACTGTACAGTACAGTAAGCTGTACTTACTCTGTCACCCTCACCGTGTATCCAGGTGGGCAATACTTGAACTGGCGTGGTCATGAATATGACTGCATGAGATCATATCATAGTCAGGATTCTACTTCGCTCAGTCTTAAAGACATGTCTTTCCCAGCCTATTATTCATAGGCACTACGGGGAAAAAACGGAAAAAAAAAACACCCAGAGCACTAGTCCTTACTTACAGGCAGCTCCCCCTCCTCAGCTTGTAACAGCTACTAACCAACAACAGGTCACATCACAGAAACACCAACACAGAAGCCAGACCCTGCAACAAACTCAGACATCAATTCTGTCCACTCAGGTAACATTATCATAGGACCAAATAACATCAGCTACACCATCAGGGGTTCATTCACTAGTTCATCCTCCAAAGAGATACATGCCATTACCTGCAAAGAGATACATGCCATTACCTGCAAACAAGACTCTTCTGCAATCTACATGAGAAAAGCAGTTGAAACTGTACACAAAAGAACAGATACACACACAGATATGACATAAGACAGCAATGGTCAGATTTCCCCTCTGGAACATACAATGCAGAATTAAACTTGTGAAATTGTCTGTATGTGAAGCAGCTGCTTCATCACTGAGCTAGCAGAGGGGTCTGGCTCAGTCGGTAGAGCCGCCGCCTTGCAAAGCCCGAAGATCGGCAAATGGCAAGTTCGAGACACGGCAACAACAAAAAGCTGTGAAAAGCCTCCGTGAGGAGAGATAAGGGCTCCCAGCTGCGTCGGTCGAGTGTGGGAGGCGCCAGCCAGCAGAAAAGCCAGGCTGCAAAAAGGATACACCTTGGATTAAAGTCGGAGGAGAAATCCAATGACCAATGAAGGCGGTATATAAATACTGTATATTATTTATTTATTTCAGCCTCCCAGAACTCTCTACTGCTGACCTGAAAGTCACTATTTTGCAACAAAGGAACTTCAAAATGGGATCCTTTAGCATGAGACAGCTGAGTTTAAATTTTTCAAGAAGTTTGATTCTATCCATTTGGGTTTGAACAAAGATGGGGATTTTCTATCTCACAACATACATTGAGTAACTGCTCAGACTGAATTATCTATATTGGTTATATAAACTGCACTTATCTCATGCATTTAGTTTCACATAAGAATAGTCATTCGCTGTACCCATGGCCAGCCCAGCCATGTAATGACCTGATGTGGCTTGTGTCAAGTGATGGACGGCAGAAGGAGCAAGAGAGTGGCGGATTCAGGGGTGCCTTTCATCCCGAGTCTGCCACCGACTCCCCCAGCCTGCTGCGGATGCAAACCACATTGATTCACTCTCCACTCGCTAAAAGCATCCCTTTAAACTTTGAAGAGATTTATGAGCTATTTCATTACCCCTACTCAAATCACAGAATGACATATAGAAAGCAGTGTTCATAAGAAACTTTAGGAGAAACTAAAATTAACATGACAGCCAATTACTATTTTCATTACAATCACACAAAATGACTGAAGCCCAAGCTATCATTATGCTTAACCACTGCTGTTCAGCCCTCTTTAGGAAATATAAGTCATACAATACAGGGCATAAGGTAGCTACCATTTATATACAAACACTGAGTCAGGAGAGTAACCCAGTTTCTCTCCCCCCCCAATGTTGCTGGAATTAGGTGTCAAACAAGGCAATCCTATATATCAGAGGTTTCCAAACTGGGGCGTTGTGATGCCCCAGCTGAGAACAAAGGGTTGCTACACCCTTAAGGGGTGTGGCGACTCACGGTAACGTCGACAACCCGTCCAGGATCGTGCTGCCGCAGACAAAAAGTGCCTGTTTTATCTTCGTTGGTGACTCTGGAGGTCCTGTGTGGTGTGTGGGGAGCCTGCAGACCCCTCTGCAGGCCTCCCCAAGCATCAGAGCGGCCCTCCAATGAGACCCACTTCCGGTTCTATGGAGAAACTGGAAGTGAGTTGTGATTGCATTGGAGGGTTGCTCCGACGCTTGGGGAGGCCTGCAGAGGGGTCCCGCAGGCTCCCCACACACCCCGCAGGACCTCCAACACTATCAACGAAGGTAAAACGGGCACTTTCTGTCCACCGCAGCAGCAGCACAGTCCTGGACGTGTCGTTGCTACTCCTGCGAAGGCCCCGCTGCCACTCAGGGCAGCTGAGGCTCTTTCCAGGAGTTTGGGAACCTCTGCTATATATCACAGGACTCACAGGAATCCCACTATGTTCAATGAGGCTTAATCCAAGGTAAGTGTGCATAGGATTTCAGCCAAAGTTACTTCAAATGCAACTTACTCTGCTTCCAAGAGACAGCTGCTGGTTCACAAAATCAGCTTTCTTCCTATTGCATGCTTACTTTCAGTCATCCAAAGGAAACCCCCCCTCCCCCACAAAGGATAAACAAGGGTGGAGCTTATATTTGAACATCTTGGTCACCATATAGCCCATGTGACTCCAAACACACACACTTGGGCTGCAGGCGATTATGAAGGGGTTCTTATCAGTTCTTCTTTTGGGTTTATCAAGCAATAACTTAAAGACACCCACAAAATATTAAACCTGACAAATTAACCAACACACAGTCTGGCATATTTTAGGAATACCTCTTAACTGATGAAATACATCCAGCTGCATTTCTACCAGAATACGTTCTATTTATCACTCACATCATCAGTCTTATCCCAGTGATGTTTACCGACCTCATGTTTGGAGATTTTGTCCAGTTCTGTTCTCAATCACAGCTATTGACTAGAATCAATACCCTTACCTTAAGAACAACTTCACATTATATTTTAGAGAGAGTACTTATTGTATATATTGTATTTAATACATAATGGTTATTCCTTAAATCATAGGCGGCCATGCTGGTCTATCTGAAGAAAATTCCACAATCCAAGATCAGGCAAAATTTTATTTAGGACCAACCAAAAGTAACCAAGTAAAAAACAGATGGTAAGCAAAAGGGAGGGGGGATTTGGAGGAAGAGGAGAAAAGAGGAACATGTGGGAGGGGAGGAGTCCAGTAGTCTGCAAGTTGGTAAAATCTAAAGGGAGTTTAAGAGGTTTCCTCCAGACTTGAATCAGTCTCTGTCTTAAAGGTCTCAATACACGCATAGGGCTATATGCAGACAAAAGAAGCAAAAAAAAAATAAATGGCCAAACCCACCATTTTTAGACTTTGTATTTCCAGAAATAAACTTGGTCCAGTCTAAAACTCACAAGTTCCTTCCAAATTGTGCAGAGATGGGGGGGGGGGGGGGAGAAAGAGTAGAGGAATGCCAGGTGCAAGGGCCTTGCCAGGTGTAAGGGAGTGGCGACAGGATACAAGTATCTTGTTGTCTTGTGCTCCCTGAGGCATCTGGTAGGGCCACTGTATGATACAGGAAGCTGGACTAGATGGGCCTTTGGCCTGATCCAGCAGGGCTCTTCTTATGTTCTTAAGCAACAAAGATGAACTTTAAAGTCAAGTTGATTTAGCACCTGATGTAGGAGGGCATTTTACTCCCTCAATAATAGTTATTCCTTAGTCACCTCATTATTTTCTTATTTCTCTTTCCACAGAATCCTACGGCATTTAATTAGGAAAAATGTCTGCTGGTTTCAATGGGATCTATTCCAATTTAACTGTTCATAGGATTGCAGCCTTATTCTTTTAGTCCAGTTTTGACATTGCTATGTAACTGGAATACAAGAATAAGGCTACAATCCAGGATTTCCCCTCCCTTTCATTTCAATTAGTCTCTAATACTAATGAAGATTAATTAATTCTCCACCACTCAAATGTACTTTGCGAGAATGGGAATAATATACCCTGTAACTATTCACAGGGCATGAACAAAAGGGTAGTTAAATAATATCAAAGGGTACATAATTTGATCAAATGATTTTATTAATTTGGCCACAGAGTCATGTCAAGGTCAACAGCTCCTTGCCCAAGCTGACATTGAATCCACAAAAGCTTGTAGAAAAAGATGAACATTTAGGGGCTTCTGAAAACCACGATACAGCTGCTAGTTCAAAACACATTGTTTTGCATCGTAGCACTTGGATTTTGACCTAGAGTTGGGGGCTCTTGACACTAAACTGCAAATGCCCCCTAACGTAATGAATTCCTTGCTTTGTGGATACAGGAATAACCCTGCTTTGGGAATCTGGTATGTTGGGAATATTATTCTCATACAGCACATGCTCAGCCTCATTAAATCTCCAATCCATGGAGCGTTTCTCAAACGTGCCTTGCTATTCACTGGAAATATTTTAACAGCAGACAGATAAATTACATAATCTTGCTATTTTTTCATTAGGTGGTCTGCAAAACAGCATTATCTACATGACAATGTCTGGGCATTTAAGTAATCTTTTTTTATAGTGTTTTAGTTTAATGACATGCAATCCTGAAACTTTCTGTGTGCCTGATAAGCAGCTCACACAAATCCAGAAGGTAAACACTCTTTGATGTGACTGTTTCATATACCGGAAACACCACACATCTATCATGCTGGAAATGGTATACACTGGCCATACCAGAAACACTACCTCAGACCAAAACTACCGTACAAGCAGCTTTATACTTGTGGTTTGGGCCTATTTTCTCTGTGTGGTGCACCCCACTAAATCTACAGAAAATAAACCAAATGTACACCAAAGATCAAAACTCATGTTCTAATCCAGATCCTGACATTGGCAGCGTATGCTCTGATAACAATGCAGGGAAACTGACTGAGGGCCAAGACAGACATTCTATGGCAGACACGTGCAACAGTCTTCCAACAGATTCTTGTTCAAAATGAAAAGCAGCTACACAGACTATGAATTTGATTAGGGGAACTGCAAATGGGGAGAGAAGCGCAACCATTTCCCTGTGTGCTGCTTTTTTGCTGGAAAAATGCTTCCCAATCAGTTACGAACACAGGCAGCTGCAGCATAGTAGGTCAGGCTTACTCAATATTGCCCACACTGACTGGCAGGGGTTCTCCACAGATCCAGACAGGATTTTTTTTCTCTTTCGTACTTGTAGATACTGCAAATCTGTTACGGAAGCTTTCATGGCCAGCAATCAGCATGCAATGTTTTACAAATACGGGTATAGACGCCATGTATAAAGAATTTTTACTTGAAGTTAAAATCTCCTTCACTCCGTTCGCGGGTCTCCTAATTCAGGCAGCCACCAACGGACAGAAAAAACTGTTTAAGTCCAAGCTCTGCAGTACCCCAACGTTTCGTTCCGTGTACCCGGAACCTGTTCACGGGAATCCTGAAGGATAAGATGAAATTGTTCGAAGTTTGCCCGTTCTCAATTTAAAACAGCCTTAGCGCGGGAAACAGCCAATGATCAAAAGCGGAAGCAGCCTGACCCCGCAGCCACGTGCTGTCAATTAACCTGCTCAGCTGCAACCAGTTTCTCCATTGCTTGTACCTTGGTGTTGTTTGATTTAACAGTGAGAGTAGCAGAGCTTGGACTTAAACAGTTTTTTCTGTCCGTTGGTGGCTGCCTGAATTAGGAGACCCGTGAACGGAGTGAAGGAGATTTTAACTTCAAGTAAAAATTCTTTATACATGGCGTCTATACCCGTATTTGTAAAACATTGCATGCAGATACTGCAAACTAAACCTGGGACCTGTGTTTTGCCACTGAGCTACAGCCCCTTCCCAGCTGATTTTCAACCTGATAGGGGAAAAAAAGTTGCCCACGTATTTCCCCTCCTGTAGATGAAAACGTAGCAGCAAGGGTGAGAAAGAACGTGAGCCAGAAAACAGACCTCAAGGAAAGGATTAAGCATGCCCTCTTCATCCACTGTTCCTCTAACAAAATTTACAATCTTCCATGCTCACTTTTCACTTAAAAGTTAAATATGAAAAACAGGTTAGGAGTCCGTTAAAAGCATCTACCATGTAACATTCAGTATGGTTCTAAGTTGCGCAGTTCAATACAATCAATAGAGTCTCAGGAATGACACATCTACCCCTTTTAAAATGATACCTACTTTCATCTTCACAGTTAATCTAAATGTTCACAGCTTTAGACAACTGGAAATATATTACACTTGGCTAAGATATCAAGCATATACAATGATTATACACTTTGAATAATCATTGTTTGATTTAAAGCACAGTTAAAAAACATCATTGTATTAACGTTGCTATCTAGACTTCCTGGCTACTGTCCATGAGCTCCACCATAAAAATCCCCTACTTATAATTCGTTTTTCAAATTAGATATAACTCTTTAGAGTCTCCTTCTCCTTAGGTCTTCGTTAGCTGGGCAATCTTAAAAATGCCAATTTGAAACAGGACAAACCCTTTGCTGATGTTATCACACTTCATTTAAAGGTGAAGGGCTATAGCTCAGTGGTAGAGTACATGCTTCACATGTGGAATGTTCCAGGTTCAATCCCTAACATCTCCAACAGGATTGGGAAAGACCACCGTCTGAAACCGTCACTGCCATTCTGTGTTTAACATGCTCAATAAAAAATCAAATGTGTAGGTCTGATATAGATGGAAATGTACTACCTTCATCGCTTATGCTTTGAACAATGCACTATACAGTCTTGATATTTATTTCACTAAAAAAAATCATTTGAACAGACAAGACACTGAGATGGAAAGGGATAATAAACATCATCTTTTTTAACATCTCACTGGTACAGGTGGGGGTGCTGCTGTTTTTATGCTCCTGTTGTGACTGTCGCCATGATCTTTTTAATCGATTTTTAGATATTGTTTTTATTAATTGTCATTAATTGTTTTTACTGTTTTAAAATGTGATTATTTTTATACTGTATTTTTTGTTTTGATTTTCTGTTGTAAGCCGCCTTGGGTCCCTTCGGGGAGAAAGGCAGGATAAAAATACTGTAAATAAATAAATAATAAACTTGGCCCAAGACTCAATTGATTCCACAACTATACATCACTATAGTATGACAGCTGCAATGACACTGCTTCTTTTTGCACCATCAGTAACATGCAAAACGTCCTCTTCCTGAAAACATTAACCCAGTTTCCTGAAGGAGGCGCTGCAGTGTGTCCTTCTCCTGTTATACAGTAATAGTAATGTAGGAAGATTCCCAAGTGCAAATACAAGCTAGGCCGTCCATGGAATCAGAGCTCCCTCTTTCAGCTTCAACATGTAACAGTTTGGCACACTGTTACAAGATGTTCCCTTAAGATTTTAAGATGACTAAGTTGACATGGGAGGTTCATTGTTGAACACTAGGATTCTAGGAGTTCACCATTCCTATTTTAAGGTTGTTGACAATGTAATTACAGGTCAGAAGGCAATCCTGATTAACTGTTCCCATCTGAATTATCCATGGATACCTGTAAGCTCACAGACACAGGAGAACAGGATTCTCATACTGTATGTCAGTATTTCAACAATTATTCTGCTTTGCTTTGTTAAAAAAAAAAGAGAGAGAGACAGACAGGGGTGTACCTTGTAACTATAAAACATGTTTAGAATGGACACCAACCAATGACAGAAGGTTTCAACTTTGGGTGTAATGCAGTCTAACTGTAATTCTGACACAGTATATTGCGACAACCAACACTAGGACAAATGTTTGCTAGCACAAAATGAAAGACAGCACAGGGCTGGATGAGGAGAACACTGCCCTCAATGGTCATTTCTGGTATGACACGAGCCGCACAAGAGCAGCAGCAGCAGCAGCTAATCAGCAGCTAATCAATTGATGACTGAGCCATCAATTGTCAGAGCAAAGAGAAGGGAGCCATGTTTCCTCCATTCAGACCGCTGTGACCCCCCCCCCCCCAGGGTATTAGAAACACCTGACCTAGAGGCCATTTCTGGGTATGGGTGGTGTATTTCCCCCAGGCTTGATGCAAGCAGCAGTTTGGCCCCCAAAGGGGTGAAAATCCAAGGGGATCTCACTTTTGGGATAGACCCTTCAGGGGTAACAAAGGCTATGGGTGGGGTGTGTGTAATATGTATATTATTCCCCATCTATCTTTGCATCCACTTCCCTTTTCCCCCTCTGTTGTTTCTCCACAGCTGTTGTAGATTGTAAGCCTTTTGGGGCAATGAACCATTACAATCCTTTCTTTTGTAAACTGCTCTGAATAGTGTAACTCTTTGTTTCCAACCTGAAATATGTATAAATCCTGTCCCCAGTCTGTACACCACATCCCTTTTTTTTTTTAACGAGTCACATCTTGTGTATTCATCTGAAATACACTTCAAGCTTGGGTTTATAAAATTATGTTTATTAACTGAAAACATCTGCAGGTTATCTCTTCTTACTAATATTTGATCTACCCTTGGCCCATTTGATGAACCACATCCATGACCTGGGCAAGATAGGGTTCCTAAAGCTTTGGGAGTTCTTTCCCTTCCCCTACCAAAATGCTATCATGGTAGAGAATCAGGAAAGGGGGTAGGGAGGAGAACGAGAGAGAGAGAGCACACATGTTTAATCAGTTCTTCTGTTCTTTCCAGCTTCTTTCCTTTTGCTAGCAAAAAGACCACCACTAAAAATTCCTAGAACTGTAGCCTTTAACGCTACTTTCTTATCTTTACTAAAGCAAAGGTAAAGTCAGGGCAATCCATATGAACTAAGGTGATGGTCTCAAATTTCACTTCCTATAGCTTGCTACAATTTCCCTGTTCTTTGGTTTCTAGTATCAAGATTCTCACAGCACAATCCTGTGTAAAGATACGTTGCCGGCCTAAAGGGACAGTTGCCGCATCCTGAGCCCATTCCGGGCTGCCCCGGTGCTGCTAGGCCACACCTCGGAAGAACGGGATGTTTGTCCCCTTCCCCGGGTGTAGGCAAACCCGGGGCCTATGGGCCTCCTCAGATGCATGGCAGCTCTAGAGCTGGCGTACACCAGGAAAGGCAGTGTAAGGCCAGCACGGGCTGGGAAGGGGCTTAGGATACCGATATCCCCACCCCTCTCCCAGCCTGGGCCGGACAATGGCTCCCCTCCCTCGCTGCCCATGCCCACCCTCCCGCCGACTGGCATGGGACTTACCTAGGACGGCCGACGGACTCAGTTCCATGGCCTAGTAAGCAGTGCCGGCCTCCACGCCGGTGTTGCTTACTCCAGAGTAGTCGCAAACGTGCTTTACAACACGTTTGAGACTCACTCTGCCGGTCTAAAGTTACGCAGAATTGCGCTGTTAAACAGTGATAAAAGGGCAATCTTTTCACACTGTTGCATAAAGGATTGTTTCAAATACTAATTAAAGCTGGGTTTTGGAGAATCCCTATTTGTCAGGCGTGAGCCTTTCTGTGGCAAAAGAGACACAGCAACAAGCAGGGAATGTGGAGTGCCCAAAATCCCTTCCAAGTGCACAAGAAAAAGAAAAACAAGTAACGGGTACACTACCATTTTACACTATAAATCACCAACATTTCAGTAGCTGCCTTGTTCAGTGCAATATATCACTGGACTCCTACAATCTGTTTGAGTAGAGTTGTTTATTATAAAATAACTATTGTGACATTCAGAAAACTAGTGGTACTCTATGAATGCCATATATCAGAAGACACAACAGATCAAAACAAATTCCCCTGCAAAGGCTGATCTACAATAACTAAAACCCTGTCACAAAATATTAGAACTACAGTACATTACTTCTTAACTGGAAGACTCTTAGAGCTCCTGTCCTGCATTCTGCTGGGACGCAGGCGAATAAAAATATCCCTGGTATTTTATCATAACTTTCACAAACATCCGTGTTTTTTTTTTTTTTAAAAAGTGTTCTTCCAACAAGTGCCAAAAGGGTGCAGCAAGAAATGGTCAACTTTTGACCTGGGCCCTTTAGCTATATTTTTAACAACAATGTAATCTGTAACAATTAACAGGTGACCTTATTTGTCTCCATAACCTGACAAGTCACCTGCTAATTCTTTGGAGGTCAAGCTGATGCTAAAAAGCACAAGAGAAGGTCAGTTGCTTTCCAACCACTTGGCAAACAAGGAGTAACAGACATTTTAACTAGGCATGCCACACACTGACAGTTTCACTCGTCCCCCTTGTCATGGAAAGAAGAGTGTTCTCCCCTGGTGAGGAAGATGAGTGATTTTCTCCCCAAAGTGGAGGGATTTCCTCCCCTAGATGGATTAATGGTCTCATTTAGTATAAGGCAGCTTCCTATGAATCCTGAGCAAGTTATCATTTCTCAGTCTAATTATTAGACAGGGTTGTTTTGACAATAAAGAGAACAGGGTGAGAAAACATACGTAAGTATAGATACTGATTGGTTCATACTTAACAGCTAAACTATGGATTAGATGTTAGATCCGAGTCTTACAGTGCAATCCTGTGCAAACATCCGCTGGCGGAGCAAGGGCTCGACCAGTGCCGGGTGTCGTAAACGTGCTGTAAGGCATGTTTTTGACACCTGGTGAGTAAGCGGCACTGGCGTCAAGGCCGGTGCCGCTCAGTCCGCCCAGGACTGGGTCCAGTGCTGGCAGACACAGGTAAGCCCTGCATCGGTCAGGGAAGGGCCGTGGATTGGGCCGTTGGGCCTAGGAGAGGGGCGGGGATATCGGCGGCATGCTCCATGTCCCAGGCCAGGCCAGCCTTACATGGCTTCCCCGGATTTGCGCCAGCCGTTTCGGGGGCACTGGGGCTCCAATGTCCCTTTCTCCCGAGGTGTGCACCACCAGCGCTGGCCTGATCCAGGCTAGGATACGGCGCAGCATGCTTTTGCATGCTACAGCGGACCTACATAGGATTAGGCTGTTAGTCCCATGCCTTACACCCACTTGTGCACTTGTATTCCCTTTCTTGACTTCCTGATTTGGGAAAACCATAGTTTTCCATTACTGAAAACTGCAGCAAACATGAACTACTTCAAAAATTTAGAAATAGTCTACGTTAAACCTTGAAGGCAGGCAGAGTAAACACACAGGGCAACAACAAAAAGGAACAACCTTAAGCCTGATTCACACTACAGGAATCCAGGTGCGTTACTGATCTCCGGAGCGTAGCACGGAGCTCTTTGACAGCATTTTGGAAGCTTGCGGAGCAGCTGTGAGCTCTGCAAGGCAGAAGCTGGAAAAATGGTCTCCCCATATCTTTTCCGGAGCTGGGCTTCACAGAGCTGGGCGGGTTCGCGGAGCTACTGCAGCTTACCAATCGGATGAGAGGGGGGAGAGTGGCTGCATGCCAATCAGAACTACCTCCAATCACCTTCATAAGAAGGCAGGACAGCAGGAGGGCTTCCGGCCAGCTCTGCGCGCTGGGGCAGGGGCAGGGGCATCCGCCCCTAGAAAAGTGTAGTGTGAATCAGCCTTTAATGTGTAACTGGAAATTGCATGTACTTCATTCACCCCTGCCTCCATCTCCTGCCCTTCCTCTGCAGCCTTCCTTCTGTCAATATCTAGATTGTAAGTCCCTCAGGACAGGGACATGTCTTTCACTCTATGTAAAGAGCTATGTACTTTAGCAGTGCAAAATAAATAAAAGAGACCTGCCAATCCCCACTTGCAATCAAAAGTTAAGAGCAAAGAAGGTAACATAAATGAGTTTAATTAGCAATTTGGCAGGACAAAAGGGTAAATATATATTTATTGAAAATAAAATATGCAACTAGATCTTCAGGATGAGAGAGTATCCTTTATTTTACTTACTGTGTTATAAGAGGGCTTGGTATTCGCGGATTTGACCATCCGCTGATGAATAGTAAAAAAAAGGGACGAAGTGTTTTTTACCTTTGCGTGGGAAACCACGCAGTCTGCAGGACTGTAGGGCAGTCTCTGGAGCTCACCACAGCCACTTCCAGGTCACGCCAAGGCCTGCGACCCCCCTCCCTTGGCCCTCACACGATGCATTCTGGAGTCAAGGGAGAGGGTCGTGGGCCTCAGTGCGACCCAGAAGTGGCTGTGGGGAGCTCCAGAGACTGCCCTACAGCACTGCAGACGGTGCAGTTTGCTGCACAAAGGTAAGAAAACACTTCCCCCTTTTTTTACATAGTTTAAATGCGGATCCCACCATACGCAATTCCGCATTATCCATGGGGGGGGGGGGTCTGGAATGGATCCCCGCAGATAACGGGGGTCTACCTGCATTTAAAGTCTTTGTATCCTGCCTTTCCCCTCTCTTTCAGGTGGTCTGCTCACCAACTCAAAACGGTTGTCCGGAAACTCTCTCCATTTGTACACTCCATTTGTACACTGTTCAAATCCACTTTAAAAGTGAGGACTGCCTGGAATCAGGGATACTGGGTTGCATCTAAACTTTTTGTTCCTCTCACATTCATGGGAAGACCCCTCCCATAAGCTGAACTCTCCTTCTGCACAGTATCTCTTTCCATGAGTGGAGTAAACACTTTGGATGCAACCCACTGTCATTTTCCTACACAGCTCTTCCCCTCCCCAGTTTTTACTGCACATGTTTGCAGCTATTTGATAAATATACATTAGCCATAACAGAACTAGATTGAGTTACAGCAGAGTACTTGCTGATTGTAGCCAGCGTGAGCCTATTGACATTCCTAATCATGCCTACTGGGAGACAGAAGTAGACATACTCTGGCAGTGATTCATTCATTAAGAGACTAAAGGAGCAAATACTCCAGTATATCTCATGTGTGAATCAGGCTACTTGTATATAGAATGAGATTATCACAAAGAGACACTCAGTAGGACTGTATGGAAGAGTCCAACCACAGCCAGTTCCTTTTAATGGCCATGGTGCTACTGTCTCCCGGTGGCCAAGTGCATGCAATCAAAAGCTGCAAGAGAACAAGCATGTTGGGGGAAGGGCAAAGGGAGAGAGAAGATGACAAACAGAGAACAGAGGTAGGAGGCAGCAAGTAGGTTATACAGCCATGATGATGACACAGCATGTTGCATTTTTCAATAAAACACACTAGAGAGAGTGAAGAAAAAAAGAAAGTAGTGTCACTGTGTTTAACGTTAGCAGGTCATTTGTTGATGATTGAACTTTCGAATCGAGTGACCCAAAAGTATATTAATAAAGTTATTTGCTGCAAAGTAGGCAGCACAGATCATGACTTCCCAAAATTCTGGAGGAACCACCACCACTGAAAATACACGAGATGCTACAAGAAATATCTTAAAGCGGGTTATAATTTTATTAGAATAAAGACAGAATAAATATAACTTAAACATAAATGGAGGGGGGAATAAAAGGTTCTTTGCAAGAGATTCAGAGTTATCCTCTTCCTTATTTTTTCACATTTTTTTTATACCGCCCTTCCTCCAAGGAGCTCAGAGTGGTGTACATATTTCCTCCCCTCCTTTTGTCCTCACAACAACCCTGTAAGGTAGGTGGGGCTGAGAGATAGTGACTGACCCAAGGTCACCCAGGAAGCTTCGTGGCTGAGCGGGGATTTGAACCTGGATCTTCCAGGTCTAAGTCCAACTCCCAAACCACTACACCATCCTGGTATCAGCAACATAACTCTTAAGAATTCACTTGCAAAAGAATTACCACCAAACTCATTGATTAGAGGGATTTTTTTAAAAAAACAAAATCTCCTAAAAAGCCACAAATCTGGTCAATGGACTGAAGATGCTCCAGGACAGCATTGGCACGAAGAGTCCCTGCTTTGGTAGGGACTCTTACTGTTAATAATACAAAGGAGCAACTGGCGTTTTAGAGACACATTTCTAGACCTGGCGCAGAAGCAGCAGCTGCCACTACTGTCAAGGAGGAAATCACTGACAGACCACCTACACGGCACTCTAAGGCACTGAGTAGTCCAGGAGTCAATTCATCAGCATAACCATGTGCTTCTTATGTATTGTAAAGGGCTTCCCTCTTAAGATTCCCTACCTCCGCCTCGCTTGCCAAGCATAAGATTCTGCTTTATCTGCAGTGATACAAACCGCTGTTAATGCTACCACAGACTATTAGGACTGGTCTTCACAACTGTAATTGGGGGGGGGGGGGGGGAGCAGAAATAAAGGCATGGGAAACATTGCCACTGGTCAATTTCTGAATGATTTCCTGTACACAGGCAAGACCAAGCAGTACGAATTGGATCAAAAGAAAAGCAGCAACCATACTACTCTCATTCTGTAGAAATTGGCCTTTAGAAATAAGTTGAATACAATCTACAAATGTGTTTACGGCTGCAGTTCAAACTTGGCACACCTATATCTAGGAAATTTTTGGAACGGCGTTCACTTATGAATTATCAAGGTCAAAGTTGAATGTTGTCCCAAACGGCTGTTTATGCCAGTATAACTTTTAAAGAGTGCATGAGTGTGTGTACATACTAAAATTGATGTCAGGTCTTTGATCCTAAGTAGGATTTTTCTTTTGAGCCCTACAAACAACAGAAAGCAAGCAAGCAACACGCTGCATTCCATATGATAGCAATTTCAAACAGGGAGGATAGTTTTGGCAAAGAATGCTGGCGTAACTCCCACAGCTCCAAAAGTACCTGATGCTGAGCAGGCAGACTTTAATAACTCCCAGTTATCATTCAAAGGCTATCATTATTATTATTATTATTTTAAAATGCAGAATAAAGGCTATAAAATAAAATAAAATACTGGAATGAAAAACTGAATGATGCAGGCCTGCCTTAGACCCACAGCCACCCTCTCCTTCATCTCCCTGTCCTACCCTCATTTCTCCTACCTTTGCACAAATCTTGACAGGACCCCAATTTGTTTCCTTGGTGCCTTTACATTTTAGACCTGTCTCGCTCTTGTCCAAGTACACAACAGCCATCAATCTTAAACTCTGTAAACATAATCATCCTTGTAGCTCCTTCTCTCTCTCTCTCTCTCTCTCTCTCTCTCTCTCTCTCTCACACACACACACACACACACACACACACACACACACACACACACAAAGAATGAAGGCTGGATGTCCAAAGCTGACCATTTAAAATATGGTATTGTGTATTAATAGTAAATTAAAAATCCATTTTAAGCATAACAGACTACGGGCTGTATTCTGTGACAGATTTCAATGCATTTCAAACTAGTGATGATGGTATACCCTATGGCATTTCAATTTTAAGTTATAATGACATAGACCCCAATTCTATGTATGTTAACTTGGGAAGTAAGTCCCACTGAGTTGCACAAGATTTTAGGTTTAGTAATCAAAAGGTGAGCAAATGCTCAGAAATCCAAAAGCAAAAAAAGCATTATAAAAAGCAAAATAAAATATGTATATATAGCCACCAAAGGGTTAAAAAAAGAGTTCCAGGATTTATTTATTCTGTCAGGTAAAATTATATACATTTCATCTAAGTGTGCCTTAATGTAATCAGCTACATCATATGATTTCTTCCTGAAGCTGCTATCTTAATATTTGTTTTCTATTCCCTATTCTAAATTAGCTACCATCTGCTTGATTTCAACTGGGATCTCTGTGCTTGTTTTACCTACTGCAGAAAGGAATGCTGTGCGAAAAACACTGCACTTGGTAGGGGAGGGGGAGGAATCCTTGCAGCAGGATGCCAAGGGGGAAAAAGCCTCCACACAGTTGTAACAATTTGCCTTTTACCACTTAATCCTTACAATTCAATCTCAGATCATTTCCTGGGTAGCACTGCAAGTTCGAACAAGGTACACATACATCTATTAATCTTTAATTGCACTGCCTCCAGAGTGAAGACCCAAAAAACGGAGAGACTGTATTCTGAAAACAAAATCCAAGAAGCGTGAAAAACAAGAACACTAAAGCCGCTTACCTCGCTCAGTTCTGCAGAGGAGTCATTTCCATATTTCATGGCAACTCCAGAATTCATGATTAGACTTTCCAGGTCTTGGCTGCTTTCTATGGATTTTAAGGTTTCCAAGCTTTGCTCCAGAAGATTCAACAACCCCTTCTTCTCTGAGCTTTTCCTGTCTTGCACATTTTGCTCTAGACAGCCATTTTCACTCAACATTTAGACAGTCTAAAAATTAACAATGCACAGGGGCTCCTAAAGAGAGACAAAAAACTGGTTGTCGTTTCACAAACAATCCATTGCTGCAAGATACTCGTTTAAAACGCTGCAGAGTGCACAGCCAGACAGAGCGCAGACAGGCTGTAACGATCTCCTGGCTGCTAAAACAGCCTGGGACTGCTGGGCTTCAGTTTTATGCCTTCACTCCCCCAGCTCAGCTAGGATCAAAAACCATCTCTCAAAGGAGTTCAAAGCATTTGGAAATATTTTGGGAGCCTCGCAAGCACTCACGGGCCACAACCCATTCAGAGCTCCGATTAGATGCTACCAGGAGGTGAAGGAACGAACAGGACCTATCCTGCTGTTCACGCTAAAGTTTCCCCTTCCAGGGAGCCTGGAGTTGTAAGTGGTTTATGATCAAACACAGCTGTCTTGCTGCTGGCTACAGGGTGCATGGAAGGGGCGGTACCAATGGGAGGAGGGACTGAGAGGAAGACGGGAGGGGGAAGGAAGCAGAACACATGCCACAGAAAGCTCACTCTGGAACTGAAGGCATTTTTCCGGAGTTCTGCATGCTAATTGCAAATTACTATGTACCCAAGTACAAAGCAACATAAGCAAAAGAAGAAGTCAACTGGCCGGTCACCTGGGATGCCAACTTCTTTTCAATTATGTGACCATTCCTTTGTGATTCAGAAGAAATCCGACACAAAGACTAAGCAGTCAAATTAAAATATTACAAGCATTTAGGGCAGTTATTACTGGATTCCCCTCCCCCCCCCAAGTACTTGAATCCTGGATCTTTGCTTAAAACCAGGAAATCAAGCAAGAGAAATGGTTAAACACAGCATGCTTAAGCACTTCAAAGTGAGAAAGAGGAAATGTGATATCCCCCACCTTCCATTCAGGACTCCAACTCCTTTGCCCTCCTTGATCAGAAAATCCCCAACATATAATCATATGAAAAAGTACTTCTGCATGCCACAAAAGTAAAAACAAAAAATCATAGTGATATTGAAGCCATATTTGCAAGATAAAACTACAAGTTTCAACTACAGGTTGAAAAATCAAACAAAACAAGTTCCAACTCATAATACATAAACATAAGCCTTATAACTTAAGGAAACACAATAAAATAGTGCACAAAAAAGTTATGGCATAACAACTCTCCCTTTCCAGGGCTGGTTGTACTAGATTATATGCTGCGATCACAAAACGGAGCTGCCAGGTTGCAACACCCCCCCCCCCAAAAGGTCAGTATCCTAGCATACACACCCAGCAGCAAGTAGCATCATAATGCTGCATTAAAAGTCATAAACATGGGTGTGTCCCTCGTCTCGCTGGCATCTAATGACAGGGTGAGTGTCAACACTGAAAAATACAGTCTATGGCCTTATCTTCTTGAACAAAGGAGTTACACTTTTTAATTTCCTGCACACTATCACATGAGTCTTCCATGAAAGGAGCTACACTGGACAGAAAATTAAGTCTCTATAACACTTGATTTGATAAAATGAGGGGGGGAAAAGTAGCATTATTTGAGCTGCTAGAGAAATTTTTGCAAAGTTTTACTTTCTGAAGAGTTTTAACCAAAAACAGTCTTAAAGAGATATGCTCACCATTACCACAAACATGACGGTGAGGAGGAAGCCAACACACAAATACAGCTAGTCACGTGAATAACGTCTGTGGCTATAAAAAACACTGCTTAATCCACCCTTAATTTCATGTAACGAGAGCATGCATCATACAAATACTGTATGATGACATTTAGAACAAATATGAAATTAGCATCCTGAAATAACTCATATGGAGCTCATTATTTTTGTTCTCTCATAGGGTGAAGTTCTTCCTCTTCATTCCCTCTCTGTTGGGAGTACCTCAGAGTTCTTCCCTTCCCATTTTCTCTCTACACACACTGTCCATAGATGGCCTCATCAAGCTCCATGGACTTCCAGTACCATTTCTATCCCAACAATACTCAGCTCTACCTCTCTACTGCAGAACTTTCTCCCCTAACCAAACCCACATCTCCAACTGCCTGATGACATTTCTGCTTGGCCACTTCATCACCATCTCAAGCTCAATATGTCCAAGACAGAATTTGGAATCGTTCCTTCCACACTCTCCTCTCCTTGTACTTTCTCCTTATCCAATGACAATGTCACCACCCACCCTGTTGAACAGGCTCAGAGTCTTGACTTTATTCTTGATTCTTCTCTATCCCCCATGTTCAGTCTGTCACCAAAACATGCTATTTCTCCTTCTACAATATTGTAAGAATTCAACTCTTCCTCTCTGCTCTGTTGGCAAAAACTCTCTAGTTCAAGCCCTGGTCATCTTTTGCCTTGACTACAGCAACCTTCTCTTTGCTGGTCTTCTACAGGCACGTCTCCACACCCTCACCTCCAGCACTGTGCTGCCAAAATAATTAATCTCTCTCTTAATTAATTAAATGACCACGTAATCATGCTCCTTAAATCTCTTCACTAGTTTTGTCAGCTCCCAAACCCAGAAGAATTCCAACCCCAGAATACCGTATTTATTGGCGTATAAGACGCACTTTTTTGTCTAAATTAGTGACCCAAAATAGTAGGGTGCGTCTTATACGCCAATACTAAAAAAATCCCTCCCCCGCCCGTTTTAAAGCATTTTTGGGCTTACCGGGGTTTTTCCGGAGCAGGAGAGCTCCCTTGTGCTTTCTTCCCTGGCTAATCTATCCGATCTACAGCTGTTTGTCTGGTTTAATTTATGCACGAGCTTGAGTTGAGCTTCTCAGCAGCCAGCAGAGGGCGCTGTGCTCAGTTCAGCTGAGCTGCAGAAGGCCTTTCCTCCGATGCTGAATCAGCTTTGGTAAGCTTCTGAACTGGGCCTAGTTGGGGAGGCTTTGGAAACTGTGCTTAGGTTAGGTTAGGTTAGGTTAGGTGGGGTGGGGGAAAAGAGTTGGGGTGGGGGAAAAGTGTTCAGCTGAGCTGCAGAGGGCATGGTCTTCCCAGCTCTCCTCGGAAGGGTAAGCTTCTGAACTGGGCCTAGTTGGGAGGCTTTGGAAACTTTGCATAGGTGGGGTGGGGTGGGGTGGGGTAAGGGTTGAGTCTGGGTTTTGGTTTTTTTTTTGTACTTTTATGTTTTTTACTTTGGAAACTGTGCATGGATGGGGTGGGGTGGGGTGGGGTGGGGTGGGGTGAAAGAGTTTAGTCTGGGGTTTTTTTGTACTTGGAGTAAATGTTTTTTACTTTGGAAAATTTATGTAAATTAGCTAATTAAGCAGCCAAGCAGTAAGTGGCCAAGTGGCCCAAAAATGCTTTAAATCTTTTTTTTCTTGAAACCCAGGGCCAAAAGGAAGGTGCGTCTTATACACATGTGCGTCTTATACGCCGATAAATACGGTAATTCTTCCCTGTCTTCATTCCTCTACCCTTCCTCTGTTGTTTCCTTTGTGTCTGTGTAGATTGTAAGCCCCTGGGCTGTCCTCTCACGTTTGTGTAAAACGTCACGTACATTGATGCTCCTATACAGTATAAATAAAGATTAGTAATAAATTTTTATGGACAAGGGGAATACGGGTACATAAAAATTGTGGCTGGCCATGAAAGTTTCCGTTCGAAAATAGTAATAAACATCACCAACAACATTTATTTCATAATCCCTACCAGTTACTTTCGCCTGAATCCCTGACCTATTTCACTTGCCAGCCATTATGTCTTATATCTCTGTAGAAAAACATATCTGTAGTACAGGTGGGCCCCCGTATCCACAGATTCACTATCCACGGTTTCAGTTATCCATGGATCCCCAGGCTGTTATTTTTTTCCCAGTAAGCTCCGTTTCTTCCTTAAACAAAGAGGAGAAGCAGCCTCTGGATGCTTATTGCAGGCTAGTAGAACAAGATTAAGTCCTAGAGAGGCTCTGATAAGGTTAACAGAAAGATTAAGTCCTAGAGAGGCTCTGCAAGGTTAACAGAAACCTTGCAGAGCCTCTCTAGGACTTAGTCTTGTTCTACTTGCCTGCAATGGAGGCTGCTTCTCTGTGTTTTATTTATTATTTATTTATTTAAAGAATTTGTAGCCCGCCTTTCTCCCGAAGGCACTCAAGGCGGCTTACAACATATTAAAATACATATAAACAACTTTAAAACAATTAAACACATTAAAATAATTAAAAACACTTGAGATTAAAAAATCTCTTCTTTTAAGGAAGAAACAAAGCTTGCTGAAAGAAAAATAAGAGCTGAGGGGGTCACATGCCTGCCCACAGGGGAGGCAGGGTGGGGGGACCCCAGGAAACCATGGAGGGGGGTGTTCGCTCCTATCCATGGTTTCAAGTATCCACAGAGGGGCCTGGAACATATCCCCAGCAGATATGGGGGAAGTACTGTATTTCCTTGGTCTTTGCTTTTAAGGTCTCATGGTCTTTGATCCTTCAGAAGTACTCATTGCAAGTATGATTGCTAAGTGTCTCTCCACATGCTTAAGTCCTTTGTTCCCTTGATTTATCTTCCCTAACTCTACCCTCCATCTTAACTGGCTTTTGTCTAATTAATGTATGAGTATATGTCTAGGCCTAAGCTGTAATGCTATATAAAGTATGTACATTCTATAATCCCAGCAAGTTAGGGTGTTGCTCAAACCAAAGTAGCAATTATTAACTCAAAATTTTACCTTACAGACATTTGATTGTTCAGTGGACTCTTTTTTTTCCCCGTGGATCCCGGATTGACTTACCACAAATCCTGGATTCACGAGGGCTAACATTAAAAACTGTGTAAAAAGAAAAAAAAAACAGGGAAAAGCGGGAGTTTCACCTTTATAGTGAAAACGCTGTGTATTGTTGCTTAAACATGCTGAAAGCGCGCTCCAGAAGTCTCTTCCAGGTCGCGCAACTCCCCCTCCCCCTCCCAAACTCTACAAATAGAGTTTAGAGAACTTATTTTTAAAAAAACGGAAGAGGAGTCTACATATGCCATATCCTAACCCCCCTTCAGACAACAGACGAACCCCCAGTGTCAGAAAACTGCTACACCAATGGCAGAGCTGGTGTAGGTAGGAGTAACCCCACAAGAAACAATAAGGGAAAAATGGCAGATAATTGTTCCTCCTGTCACCCCACCACCCCACCCACTTTCCTATGATGAAGCATAGGATACAGACTAGACTTGGCGGTCAATCACAGTACACCAACTCCAATACTAAAGCCCCTGGTAGAGAGACTACAGTTTCAGCTGATCAGATACGCTGCATGAGGCTATACCTCTCTGGCCTCAGAAAAGGGGAACTTCAGCAATGGGAACCATAGTAAAAGAGCACAAAAAGAGAGCATTTTGCACGAACAACCTCTTGACTCTAACACTTGTCATCTTAGAATTCGTTTTGCAGGTATTCTGTCCCAGGAGGTCTTCATTCACTAACACACAATTGGAAACTCTATGTCACTACCCCAACAGGGGAAGTAAGAACAATGTACATCACACAAGTAAGCAAAAACTTCATTGATTATGATACGCCCTCATATGCTTTGGAGCTTCCTTTTCAGAGTTTCCTTTTTGATTGTTAAGGATTCACTAGAGAAGGAAGCCTCATATTCAGGAAGAAGCAGTTCCAATGTCTTGGCCCCGAGAAAGTCAACACCCCAAACTGCTTCAAGATACCCTGTTTTCCCCAAAATAAGACCGGGTCTTATATTAATTTTGGCTCCCAAAAAACACGGTAGGTCTTATTTTCAGGGGAGGTCTTATAGTTATGAGTGCCAGCAAAAATCACGCAATTTTTTTTTTATCAACCCTCCTCCTGCAAATTAGAGATCTGCAGCTTTCATGATTCTCTACCATACGTAATATGATTAGCCAATGCACAAAATGAAATGCATTCATATTAATTCTGTTTAGCTAATTTTAATTATGAAGTGTCCATATTTGAAATCTGTTCCACATTCCAGAATGGCTATTGCTCATGTAGTCAATGTAATTAAGACCACACCCTTCACAATCACATACAAGATGAGTCATCCAGTTTATTGTAAACTTTACTAAGCTTTCTCTAAGCATTTGATGGGGTCAAGTACCATCTGCCATACTGTGAAGTACCACAAGTATCAGTGTGAAGTACCACTGATTGAAAGCAGCTGTTTAAAATTGGGGGGGGGGGGCAGAATCTACAAACAAAGGAAAACACACTGCAATTCCACAACAGTGCATAGTTGACAAAAATTGTATGTATTCACCCAAATACTTTTTTATAAGAATATTTTTCCAACAGGACCCACAGGAATATACCTCTGCATATTCAATTCATAAGCCACTGCTGTTTATCATGAATTATATTGCTCAAAAATGGGATGTTTCTATACTGGGATGTTAGCAAGGGGTAGTGTAGGAATAGTGTACTTCTGGCTACCAGCTGTATATTTCAGGTGAAAACTGTATACATATGGAAATCTGACATCGCGTAGAACACACTCTGTCATACAGCCCAGACAGAACAGGTAAGACTTAAAAGCAGCTTGCATAATTGCATTTCATCATAAAAGGTCAACTGAATTTGAAATATTTATCAACACATATTTCCAAATAAGCTTTGATGCACATGCTAAACTGATTCATTCACTGATATTATTTTCATAAGTATGGCATATGGCACTGTGGACAGCCCTTTCAAATATAACAGTGCTTCTCAGCCAACTTTGTCTTCATAAAGATCTGGGATAAATGCATAAACAGAAAATATAAACAGATGTGTAAACAGAAAAAAAAATCAAAAAATAAAACAGAGTTCTTCCTGATCTGTGCCTGAAAAAGCGTTTCCTGCATGTTCCCATGTGCATACAACTTTCACCTGAAGCATTCAGGGACTAACAGCAGAATCCTATACATGTTTACTCAGAAGTAAGTCCTATTATGTTGAATGGTACCTACTCTCAGGAAAGTATGAACGGTATCGGATTGCGGCCTAAGAATGCATACCTTCTCTGCCCTCATGTTGTCCTGACAGCAGAGAAAATAATACAGATGTTAGTCCCCAGTTGGCCTGGGTGAGAGAAAGATCATTTCAGTTTTGAGGGGATAAGCCAAAGGGGTCAGAGAGGAGGGAACGTACTTAAGGATGCAAATCACAGGACACACTTCAGCCCCCCCCCAACATTGTTTTGATAACAAGAGGGGCTGTCACCATGGGCAGCCAGGGGCACATTTCGTCCAAGCTCACACTTCTGCCAAAATAAATGGGTGGGTGGGTGGGTGGCAGAATTAGGCTTCGAGGAACTGCCCATTTGCTGCTAGAAATATCACAAGGAGGGGGACTGGACTTAGAGAACATGCTTCCTCTGAGTTCAGCCCTTCCTCTTCCCAAATGATCATTTTGGCTACAAGGTGGTTTTATCCACTACAATATCCTTTCAGTAGCAAAGGTGTATCAGAATAGGACGACAGACTTTCCTCCAAACTCAGTGACTCCTGCTTCCCCCCCCCCCCATGAATGTTTGCAGGTCCCAACTCATACAATGAAAACGGGCTACAGAAGTGACATATGGGTTTATGCTTCCCATCAATTCTTATCTTTTTATTCTCACAATAATTCTTACAATATACTATGTACCTCTGGTTCATCTATTCCAGCACAAAATACATCAGTTATAAAGGCCCTATGTATGCATTTCAAGACTTTCTCTTTGATTCTGAACACACTTGCAAGTGGGGACTGAACTCTGTCTTGGTAGCCCCTTACAAGCACCTTGAATGAAAATGCTGTAAATCGTTGGTTTCAATGATGTATTAAGTTTTGTTTGTATATGTTCATTTTTGCTGTACACAGCTTTGAATTATTTTAATTTAATTAATTACTAATTCATGGGCATCTCATGGCCAAACTCTGCACACTGTTGTCCATACCACATTGGTTGCCCCCAACTGAAAATAAAGCCAAGTATGAAAACACAAAGGGTTTGGAAAATAAACATGACTAAAACTGAATAATCGGTGGAGCAGAACAGAAAAACTTAAATATAAAAGATTTGGAAAATTACTGTTGATACACTAACTGCAATTCAATCAGTTTCCTCACTATTCTGGCACACTTCAAATACTAAATCTACTTAAAATGTCATGTCCCTGCCTAAGTTAATCTCCTTCACATTTGATATTTGATTCTGTTTCCGATATTTCATGCCACCAAGCCATTTACTGATCTGTAAAAATTAGTCTGTCCAGTTTTCATCATTTTATCCACACATTTCTGGTGTTTACGGGAACACCACCTGTCACTACAGTGCCTCAGAAAAGGAGGAAGGATGAAAATCTTCTCTCCAGAGAAACAGTGAGGGCCCTGTTCAGTGCTTTCTTCTAAGATCTTAAGAAAGAAAATCCTACATTAATTTACTCTCATTGTATTCTTTTTACCCTTCACATCATTTTACCATAAATACCGTTATTTAAATCAAGTTCTTGATGCTCTCCATGTATTTGCCACCACCATGTACGTGCTTTCTATGTATGTGCCACATGTGGTACATACATGTGCTTGTTGATTTATTTTTACGACAATCATCCAGGATTGGGCTAGCACACAGAGGGGCTTATGACAGTGGAACACTGTTCTGCTGTCATAAAATGGCTTCTGGCGGCCCACACAGCATACCGCCAGCAGCCATTTTAGGAGGGCTGCCGCAAACAGCGGAAGAGCACGAGGACTGTCGCTGGACCCACACAGGTAAGTCTAATGGCGGCAAGGGGTGGACGGAACGGAGAGGGTTGTATGGGGAAGAGATGGGGCAGGGAGAGGTGGATCGAGACAGGGTGTATCTGTGGCAGCAGCGCCGCTGATATCCTTCCCGGGTCCAATCGGACTTGCTCCAGCAAAGTACCTAGCACAGATTCAAGTAGGCCCATGCAGGTGGCAGAGGCTTACCTCCACAGGCAAGGTAACAAATGTTCCCTTACCCAGAGGAGACCTCCAGGGCCTAAAACTCCCCCATGGGACGCAGCACACGGCCCGTTATATAACAGCTGCATCGGCACAGGGGAAGTTAGGTAGGATTGGGCTGTTAGAAACTGTACCAGTTTCCTGAACCCTTTACACACCAAAACTTTGCCGTATTTGTTTATTATTCAATTACTGTATAATGCAACAGAAGGAACAGTTTCTCAGTATAACAATTCCTGATATAGTAAAACCTTGGATTGCGAGCATAATTCGTTCCGGAAACATGCTTGTAATCCAAAGCACTCATATCAAAGCGAATTTCCCCATAAGAAATAATGGAAACTCAGATGATTCGTTCCACAACCATTTAATCATATAAAAATGATTACAGTAATACAAAATACAGTATAAAGTCAAAATAAAACAAAATAACCTGCACTTTACCTTTGAAAAGAATCGTGGCTGGTGTGAGGGAGACGAGAGAGAGAAGGAGTGTAGGACGTCTATCATGAACGTTATTGTGTAGGTGTAGGACGTTATTGTGTAGGAAGTCTATCACTAACAGGATCACTGCTATCTGTTGGCTCACTGGACTGAGACTGGGAGACGATTACCCACAATCCCACAGTGAGAGAGATTACTTGCAGAGGCGTAAAGGGCCTCACCGGCGCCTTTCCTCACAGGGCTGCCTCCACGCACCTTTCCTTCTATGCACGATCGTGAGGGCGGCATGAGAAGGCAGCCGTTCAGTGGTGGAGCCTGAGCCCCACGCCCGGAGCAGCTGCTCTTCGGGCTCCAAAACCTACTTGTAATGCAAGACATCGCTTGTTAATCAAGTTAAAATTTATTAATTTTTTTTGCTTGTTATGCAAAACACTCTCAAACCAAGTTACTCTCAATCCAAGGTTTTACTGTATATACTATTATTATTATTAATATTACTATTATTAACAACAGTATTTATATACTGCTTTTCAACAAAAAGTTCACAAAGCGGTTTACAGACAAAATCATTAAATGGCTCCCTGTCCCAAAAGGGCTCACAATCTAAAAAAGATGCAGAAGACCACCAGCAAACAGCCACCAGAAAAAAAAAAACCACTGTGCTGGGGTGAAAGGGGAGCAGTTACTCTCCCCCTGCTAAATGTAAGAGGAGCACCAATTGAAAAAGTGCCTCTTGCCCAGTTAGCAGGGGTAAATACGGTACTACTAGTCTCATCCACCACCCACTTTTACATTTTCTATCTCCATCAATCTCATGTTAACAAAAGTACTGTACAAACACTCCATAACCTTCCACAATGACCAAGAAATGCAATCAGGACCTGCAATCCTCTGCCCCCATAATGCAGGGGTGGGGAACCTTTTTCGTGCCAAGGGCCATTTGAAGTTTTACAAATTTGCTTAATTGATTATTTATTTATTTATTTATTTTTGCTATTTATTTTTGCTGCGAGAAGCAGCACGCACAACAGATACACATGCATGACAACCACTAGAAAAGAGATAGCAGCAAATGCTGACTTGCAGGTGTAAAGGAGCATCACAGATCCAACTACCGCAGGGGGGAAATGTATTATTTCACATCATTTTTTTTTATTGCTGTATTTATTATTTCACATCAGGTTGAGGTTTGCAATTTGCAAAGAAGTTTATGGGCACAATATTTTGCATGTTTTCCTTCTCCACAGCCACAATGGAAATAAAAGCATGTTCTTCTCCTGTTTACCCCAGCCTCTGTTTGCCTCTTTGTCCTCTCTTGCCCCCTTGTGTCAGTTTGCACAGTTCCCTGCGGCAAGGAGCATACAATCCATGCTGCAGGGAACTGCCTGTCCTGTGCACTATTCTGAAGTAAAACACAACACCGGACCACATTACACTTTCCGTATAATGTGCATTTGACTCCAAGTTCTCCTGCACTTGTCTGCTAACACCACAATAATGGAATAAAAATGTTGATGAAATAAAAACATCAACAGCTACCACATTCCTCCCCCACACATTCCTCCCCCACCCTGGAAACTGGGGCGCACTGGATGCCCCTGCAGCCAACTCGAAGCTGCCCTGATCCATTTTCACAGCCGCCGCATGCATCTGCTAAAGCAGCGGCCCCCAACCTTTGTGCCAGTGGCATCACTGATTTAGTTGCGGCCAAGTACCACCACGCTGAAACAAGCCGCGGCGCTTCTTTGGGCTACAGTACACTGAGGACGGGAGAGGAGACTCCGGAAGAAAACAAGTCGGGCTGGCAGCCTCGTAAAAGCCCCGCGCTGAAGCAGCTGACTGACTCACAGCAGCTCATCAGATCGTCGCGTCTTTCGCTTGTGAATGATCGTCAGGCTCAGATCGATCTCTCCCGAGGCTGCTGCAGGGCCCTCCCACTCTCTTCCGGTCTGGAGGCTCCCAAAGAAAGCGGGTCAGGCAACGGCGCTCCTTCGGGCTACACAGACGATCATTCACAAGCGAAAGACGCGACGATCTGATGAGCTGCTGTGAGTCAGTCAGCTGCTTCAGCGCGGGGCTTTTACGAGGCTGCCAGCCCGACTTGTTTTCTTCCGGAGTCTCCTCTCCCGTCCTCAGTGTACTGTAGCCCAAAGGAGTGCCGCGGCTTGTTTCAGTATGCGCACGCAGAAGCAAGCCGCGGCGCTCCCGAAAAACGGCCTCGTAGGAGCTCCTGGCAGGCCGGACCACATGCAATGGGAGCTAGCTCTCCGGGGGCCGGAGAACATGCCCCCGGGGGCCGGATCCAGCCCGCGGGCCGCCGGTTCCCCACCCCTGCCATAATGTGTACATAAGAGAACTGACTTCACCTTTCCTAAGTACATAATTTCACTACACCAGCAGTAGAAAGTTTGTTTGCTCATTCCATATTTCACATTTTCACAAAATTCTCAAGAACCAAACAAGACTAGTGGTGCAATCCTGACTGCTTAGGCAGGCACAGTGCTGCTGTAGCGGCCTAGGGTGTCACAAACGTGCCGTAAAGCAGGTTTGCGGCACCCGGAGAGTAGGCGGTGCCAGCACCAAGGCCTGCACATCCATGAAATACCTCAGGACACTGTGCTGTGGAGCAGGTAAGTCCTGCTTCGTGTGGCACAGGGTTTGGGAGAGGGCCGGGGGCACAGGGGCTGGGAGAGGGCAGGGGAAGACAGATGCAGGGGTTGAAGAGGGTGGGGGAGGGCAGGGGGAGGATCGGTCCCGGGAGGGGGAAGGGACCAGCGACGCTGCTGCGCACTGTATCCTATCCCCCCTTCCCAGGCCCTTTCTCCGGACACGGGCCTGCTTGGTTCTCCGCTAGCTAAAGAGCCCACACTGCATTGCCCAAACCGGGGGAGGATAGGATTGGGCTGCCCATTTTCTACCACTCCATGTACTGTACTATTTTCACTATGGTACCTTTTAGACATTGAAGAGGTTCTGATTCCATGGGGAAAACCCATGCGATTAGGCCCCATCCAAGCAGATGGGTTAATGTTCTCCTAGATATAAGAGGTTCCCATACAGCTAGAACACTAACTAAAGAACACTTATCTTACATGATTTTGCCAGCAATGTCTCCTGCTTCCTTCCCTTTTCCTTTCTTTCCTATTCTTTCAGCTGAGTTGATACTAGGTCCCTCAAGGCAAGAATTAGAGAAACTACTTCTATAAACTTGACTCAGAAAGTACACAACATTTAATCAGTTGCACAACAAATCATCATTTCACTTATTTTTGGCACAAGCAAATGTTTGTGTGAGTGTGCGCGCACACGCACACGCGCACGCGCACGCGCACGCGCACACACACACACACAGCATAGTACCTTGTAAGCAATGCAAGAACAATCAACTTCAGTTTCATTCCACCCTCCTGCCTGATCACATTTGCAGTTTGAAGTATACAAACAGAAAATACCTAGCATAAAAAATTAGACCTGGCGTTTTAACGTAAAGGAAAACCTCACTTGGACATATCAATGGGGTTATTATATAACTATACACAGAACAGCAATCGCCCTTCCTGAAATTGGAATTGCTTATTTTGATTGCTTCCCACAAGGATGAAAAGAGATCTTACCAATATACGCTGCTCTGTGGCCATAATCATAATCTGTCTCCCAGCTGTGGAAATGGCAATGTGCTTTTGCACTTTGAAATGAAGCAATCACAGTGAAGTGTTTTCCATAAAAATGAAGTAAGAGAAAAGGACCACTCCTTTCAAAAGGATAACAGTTTTCCCACTTTGACACTAAAATTATTAACAGCAGCTGGGTTGCTAGGTAGGTAGCTTTTTATTAAGATCCAAATACAACAGGAATTACAATAAAATTGGTCTGATGAACTTTTGCAAGTGTTCTCCCACAACTGAATGCTGTTCTCCTGTGGTTGGACTGGATTACTTATTAATTGGGTGGGGCTTTTTGCTATGATGAACTAATGTGATACAGCAGATTTTTGTCTAGTCCTTTCTGAAATAAAAACAACAGATTAAGAGAGAGCTTGAAAGGATGATCCAAATGGGCAATATAAGCCAAAAAAGAAATTGCTAATGGAAACACCTTGGTTTGAAACAAAGAATATTATGATTTCCATTTTATTCATTGGATCCCTGTGTCTAGAACAGAAATTGTATGATTTTTAAAAGATGTATCACAATTAATTTCTCAACACAACCAGTTCTCAAAAGCTCATAGTCTTGGAACTATTGGCAAAAAGGTTGACTATGCAAACAAGACCTTATTTATTATATTTTTATCCTGCCTTTCCTCCACTGGGGTGGGCATTTGTTTATCTTCTATAAACAGACATCTAGGTAAAGCAAATTAAAATATTTTAATTAAAATCATCTCTTTGTTCAAACAGGCCTTTGGAGGCTGATGTAGTAATTTTACTTTGGATCTCTGTTGATTGTGGACGAGATCCAAAGACTATGAAACTACTTTTCTAAACCCAAGAGAGTTTTAGGTTTGTTTTTCTCTAATAGTAGCCCCCACCATGTGGCAAACCACTTCTGAAACTAAAGGGGAGTGTTTACAGTCATTTGTAAAATGCATGGTGGGAGTCAACGGTTCCAAGTCAGTAGCTTTTTGGATCCCAGCCTGTTATTTTTACTGTTCAGAGTTTTCACTGCATTATATTTATTATATTGTGTTAAATTAGGATGATTACAGCAGACAATTCTAGAATTCAAACCCCATCAAAAGTCTGAGTGATTAAATGAGTTTTCAGCTAATGCATAAGGAGGGAGCCTAATGAACATGCCACATCAGAGAAGGACCCTATTCCCATGCACCACTTTCCTTTCCTAGGAAGGAGAAGGCAGCAGGGAAAGGAACCACTGTTAAGAACCTTAATAAAATGACAGGTTCATATAGGAGCAGGCAGTCTTACCTGCTATTATTTTCATGATTTGATGTTACAAGATGCCTTTCAGCCCAATCCTACCTAACTCCCCACGGGGGAATTTTGGCTACTGGATGTCACCTCAGGGTAAGGAGGCATTTGTCCCCTTGCCCCAGGGTAAGCCGCAGCAGCTGCTATGGGTCAAGTCAAACCTGCACCAGCGATATCGCTGCCGCAAGTCCACGTTGACCCATGCAGGCGGATCAGGCCCAGGAAGGGGGTTTGGATTTGCCAGGTGCCCTGCCCCCCTTCCTGAGCCTGATCCACTCATCCCCCGCCCCATCTCCTCCCTCCCCACCCCCCATCCTGGTCTACCCACTGCTTACCTGCTTCAGCGGGCCTCCCGAAGTACACCGGCGCAAATGGGAAGGCTTTGGCCTTCCCACCAGCATGCTGGCTGCTTGTGCTGCCGCAAAGCACTTTACAGCTGCTTTGCGGCAGCCTGAGCCAGCGGAATGCACATTCCACTAGCACTCCAGGTAGATAGGATTGGGCCATTTGACACACTCAGGTATACAACTTCAAAGTTAAACTTCTACAAATTAGGAATGGCATATGTGCTACCTAACGGGGAGAAATGCTATTTATTCAGCCTCTGTTTACATAAAATATAAAATGAAAACAGTACAGGTGGGCCCCCATATCCGCTGGGGATATGTTCCAGGCCCCTCCGTGGATACTTGAAACCGTGGATAAGAGCGAGCACACTCTCCATGGTTTCCTGAGGGCCCCCCCACCCTGCCTCCCCTGCAGGCAGGCATGCTTGCCCCCCCCAGCTCTTATTTTTCTTTCAGCAAGCTTTGTTACTTCCTTAAAACAAACAGAGAAGCAGCCTCCATTGCTGGCAAGTAGAATGAGACTAAGTCCTAGAGAGGCTCTGCAAGGTTTCTGTTAACCTTGCAGAGCCTCTCTAGAACTTAGTCTCGTTCTACTTGCCTGTAATAAGCAGCCAGAGGCTGCTTCTCCTGTTTCTTTAAGGAAGAAACAAAGCTTACTGGGAAAAAAGTAAAAATCTGGGGGGGTCCCCACGATCCGTGGATAACTGAAACCGTGGATAGCAAATCAGTGGATATGGGGGCCCACCTGTACTGTGTTCCTTAAAACACCTTAGCAGCTAGTTAATATAAACCTCAAGGGTACAGATTATAGTCTGCAATGTTTATTTGACTCTAGTGTTCTTTAATTCTTTCACCAAACAGAAGTACTATATCTGAACTATGTTCAGAAAGTCTCTGTATGAGGAGTTTGAATGGAGAAAGTACAATGCTTGCTCACCCATACTGCAACAGGGAACAACTCCAGAATCAAAATTTGCTAAAGCTACATTCATGTTGCTGATATGGAAGAAAAGCTTACTCACTTTTTCCAGAAACCCACTCTGTTCAATTCCCGTACTTGAAATCTGTATACAGTTCCTCCCTGCTTTCCCTTTATTACTGCATCTATTATCCTCTTATAGATCCTGTAAAGATTTGTTTACAGTTGGTTCACTTCAGTCAAGTAGCACACTTAAACGACAAGTTCCTGCTTCTTAGGAGTAAGCTAAGTGAAATGGAAACAAAGTGATGTACATTCAGAGCTGCAAGGAGGGGCAAAAGAATCAAAATTCTGCACTGGTAATCCAAAATCCTGTGCTAAAACAGGAAATTCTGCAACATGCATATGGTGTACAAATTAAATACTGTAGTTCCGCCTATCCTTAGTTTGCTCAATTATTTTTGTGTCTATTCATTATGGGAAAAATTAAGGAGCACTGCCCTTTCTGACCTCAAGGAAACCCTGACCCTTGGAAATCCTACTGGCCACTTCTGTGCCTTTTGATATGTCATAACTTAGACACAGCATTTTTAAGCCTCTCTCTACAGCCATAAAAGCTAGGGCTTTGATAAAGCTGATGCTAAGGTTTGTGCACAACGCTAGATTCTGCACTTTTTCTGTACCTAGATGAATTGCAGAAAATAGCAGTGGTCATAAACCAGGCAGAACAAAGACACATTTTCTCAGTTGTAGATCACTCGCTTGATATAAATCAAATAAATTTATGGTTTATATTTTGGAAATAAATACATGCATACATAAAGAATCTTTGGCGCTTCCTCTGTTTTGGGGGGCTACAACTAGTCATCATCATCATCAACAACTAGTCCATTCCTTTCTCGGGTACAAGTGTACAATGAGATGGTTATCATAGTGGCTAAGAGATTGAATTGTGAATCAGCATGTCCCGGGTTCTAGCCTCTCATGGACTCCATAGGTGTCCTTAGGCAAGCCACTCCCTCTCAGCCTCAGCTCTCCAGCTGCAATATAGGAATGATAATACTTACAGGCTGCATTGTTCTAAGGGCAACATTTAGATAATACACGAAGTGCTTTTAACAAAGATGAATTATTTTTTTTATGCTGCAGTGACATTCATCCTGGTACTATGTGATGTTCTTTAATGACCCAAGCATAACATCAATCCATATGCAAACACTGGTCAAGCACCAACGTTTTCTTCAAAGAGAGTCACATTTATTTCCTTATAATGAAAATCACAATACCATTTAAAAGATCCAATTAAAACCTCACAGTTAAGAGCATGGTTTAGAAAAAGGTTGTCAGACAGATGTGCCTTACAGAGTGCTTTGAAACCTGCCATTCTGAGCTCTGATCAACCACAAAGACAGTAAATGACAGGCTGACCTTTCAAGCACTGCACACAAATATATTATCAAACATTTTTTAAAAAGATACTTTGATGTAGTAATCTACTACTGATGTAAAATTGGCAACCATCTGCTACAAAACTGAGTTTTGTATTCTGATATTCTCTGATATCAGAGAATCTGATATTCTCTCCTTCTCCCCTCACCCCCCAGTCTCATCTGTATTTTTGTCATGATCTAGTAAGTTGAAGAGAAAAAAAACCTACACAGATGAGTCCTGACAAATCTGATCTCCTATCTCCACTTTTAATTTACAGCAGAAAAACAAACCAACCAACAAAGAGAGAGGAACGTAAAAGCAAGGGGGTCACACAAACACAATGTGTAAACCTATTACACCTGATCCCCAGCACCAAACAAATGAACCTAATGCAAATATTAGCTTGAATAAAAGGTTGAAAAGACCAACGCAAATGGATGCATGTCATCTGCCTGTGCTCTTGTTTGGACATTGTAGCACACACCTGGATGTACCTTTGAAAAAGAGGAACGTACACTCAAGTCTGTTTGCTAAAATCCATACTCCTATACTCAATTTTCTTTTTAACAGAAGCTTTATGTTCCAATTCAAACCTGATGGAGTGAGCGTACAAGAGAGTAAGCTCTAAAAGTGGTATTCTATAAAACCAGAATTCCACATTCATTTTCTCCTTGCTCTCTTAAGCTTCCCGCGACGGGGTGAGCGCTCGTTGCTTGGCCAGCTCCTGCCAACCTAGCAGTTCCAAAGCATGTTAATGCGAGTAGATAAATAGGTACCGCTTGCGGGAAGGTAAACAGCGCTCCGTGTTCCAGCTGCATGCTACGCGCTGCGGCAAGGAGAGTCGTGCCGGCCACATGACCACGGAGGCGTCTTCGGACAACGCTGGCTCTTCGGCTTTGAAATGGGGATGAGCACCACACCCTAGAGTCGGACACGACTGGACTTAATTGTCAGGGGATACCTTTACCTTTACTTACAGTTATGGGTGTGATAATAACGAGGAAAGAAATAGGTAAGCCAACTCAGCTACATGACCACATTTTGCTTTAAAAAAATAAATTGTTCAATGTGATGAACATATTCCTTGGCATGCATACTGCTGACTTTAGTGCATAACTATGCCAACTGCCTATGCTCTTGAGTTGGACTTTGTAGCACACAACTGGAAGTGTGGGAGAAGCCGTGAAAGAGGCAAGTACCTTTTTCCCCCGAAGAAATGCCAAAAGGGAGAAAAAGACTCCATCATTCCTCCCCAGCTTTGTACTAGCACAAGATAAAATCCCAAGCACATCTGGACTTCCAAACTTCAATACCATCTTGAAAAACTTAAGTCCTGCTGAGGTGATACCCCAAGAACGTACACTTATCATATACGTCTTTCAATTATTTTCTCCCTCCCAAGACGGACATATTCAATCCCATCCACCCTGCAAACCAGAAACACAAGATCATTAGTACAAACCTAAGGGGGGGGGGGGTTTGCAACTCCTGTTAGTCAGATATGAATGAGGTTTGTTCTGGCATTTCTGCATTTATTATAAAATGCATAGAAATAGAAAAATTGTGGGGCCATAGATCCTACAATGGGGTATTTAATTAGGGGTTTCACTGGCCTCTGTTCACCCAGTTTTCCCCAAACACTCGTTTTAGAAAGAAGAGTATGTCACAAAACACACACCTTGTATAAAAGGAAATGCTGTACAGCCAAGCATCCTTGCACTACATTAGACAAATATTATTACCTTGCATGGGGCTGTTCAAGCTTGAATGAGTTACAAAATTTGTTATGTCAATCTCTGAGGCAGGCAGCCAGATAGGCTCTCATTGACTGTCTATATAGGAAAGGTTTCCAATCTCTTAGAAGTCATGTCCCTGGTTGTACAGCTAAAGTGCAGACTAGGTCACATTTTATGCCCCAGAACAGGCAGAATTAATGGGCCACCCTTTGTTTGAGATCTGCAGGAACGTAGTAGTCTGAGATTAATTTCAGCTTCCCCGGTGTAAACCAACCAATGAGCCCATCTAGGCTCTGACCAATCCTAGCCATTTCCTTTCTAAGGCACCAAAAAGGGACTGTGGATTTAATACTTCTTGATCAAAAGGCAGCACTCATCTAATAATAATAATACCTTGCATTTCTTTAACACTTTCTGAGCAAACTGCTTCCCATGTATTAATATTGATATAATCCTTATAATAATCCTATAAAGTAAATATTTCATTCTGCCCATATTGCAGTTGAGGAGCTGAGGCTGAGAGGGAGTGGCCTGCCTAAGACCACCTGGGTGAGCTCATGAAAGAGGCAAGATTTGAACCTGGAAAGTTCTGTTTCACAGTTCCCTCTGCCATTATGACACCAGATCTTCATCTGCTTATCTTGAAACACAAATACAGTACATCAAACTCTCTTTTCTAGAACAGGACTAAAGATCAAAGGGCTGATACGTAACACTTTACTTAGGGCTTTTCAAGGTTACATATATTCTCAAAGTTTCAAAGATCTCATGGGAAATTAGCTACTGAATAGACTTTCACATAAAAACATACCGTACATTTTAAATTATTCACAGGTACGTTTTAGCAGCTCTGAGTCTAAGAACAGACATTAAGCCTGGCATTTGGGGGGACGGGACACAATATACTATTTTATAAACAGTTCATAATATGGCTTAGCAACAAGGCACTATCAAGCATACATTCATGTAAGAGTTCAAGGTTCACACCTTAAGTGGCTTCCGATAGTGACTGTACTGAAACAAGGCTATGTGTAATTCCTTT
The DNA here is from genome assembly GCA_026170595.1 of Plestiodon gilberti rubricaudatus. Lineage (NCBI taxonomy): Eukaryota > Metazoa > Chordata > Lepidosauria > Squamata > Scincidae > Plestiodon > Plestiodon gilberti. The sequence goes on from JANXHW010000002.1 coordinate 50,502,845, forward strand.
TATGCCTGTGGATTAACTGGGTTATGAAATAGGTCAAATACACACAGTGTAGATCATATAAAACGGGGGGGGAGGTAGAACACCACAATTTTGATATTGCTGATAAATGACTGGCTTGTTTGGCACATTTTGAGATGACGCAATTGGTCTTACAATGAGGTTAGACTGGAAAAAATGACAGAACTTGGATTAAGAATTAACACAAATAAAACCAAGGTTAGGAAAATAAGAAACTGGATAACAGAATCAAAAGGTATATGTAAATAGTAAGGAAGCCAAGCCATATGAAAGGTTTTGCTATTCAGAGAGCATGGCAACATGCTAAAGTCATCTTAGTAGACTTTTGTATGAGAAAAGCAAATATAACTTTTGAAGAAAGTATTTGTAGGAAAATCAAACAGAACCTTAGGAAACGAAGAGTGAACCTTAGGCAAGCAAACATAACGCTTTGCTTTTTAAACCGTGTAAGACCAGAAAGCAGCTACAAATAAAGGGAAACTGGAGGCCACCCAGTAAAGATGACTGAAAAAGATACCATTAACTTTGTGGAAGGATAATAAAAATAGGGGTAAGAGGCTGGTTGTAGTTGGCAACACAGTGAAATTTGCTGAAAATATCAGTTACTCGTTTAGAAATAGGGCATATAGTATACTGTAAGTATGCCTTAATGTGGAGAACAGGACAAACAGGCAAGAAAGCCTACCAACTACTAGAAAATAAATGTAGAGGATGCTGGTACCCCACTGGAAAAAATGAGGTTAATAGAGAATGATTAAACACAACTTTAAAAGCCAGGATGTTAACTCAGTGAACCAGTAACATGAGGAAAAATAACCTTAATTGTGGGGCCAAAGGAAGATTTTTTACACTGATGAGGAGTACAGTACTTCTGTAACTCACTTGGTACTAATCCAGGGGTGATACTACATTGCCTGCATGCACAAAGGGTTTCTAAGCCCTTTTTCAAAGCAGTCCTCAAGGCATGGCAGTATGGAAAAGGGGTGGGGAGATTTCAAACCCCCAATACAACATAAAGAACTGATGATAGGAAAACAGGGAACTCCCATTACACACTCACACTCACACTCACACTCACACTCACACTCACACTCACACTCACACTCACACTCACACTCACACTCACACTCACACTCACACTCACACTCACACTCACACTCACACTCACACTCACAGAGTTCTTGAAGTCATATCCAATATCTTCAAATACCACCCACGGATATGTATATAGTAGGTTTTCATTCAATCAATTTGGGATATTTTCTTGTGTAGCTGGACTGGAATGATTAGGGAGCCAGTGTCAAGAATCTACAATACAGTGGAGATTCATTGTTTATTGTCACACAGCTGGTTAAAACGTTTTTATTGTTTAAGGAAGTTAAAAAAAGAACTCAATGGTCTGAGAGTTTTTCCAGATGACAGAAAAAATGCATTTTATTTTTAACTGCAGTTTCTGCACAATGCCAGTGATGCCATGACTAATCCCCATTCAACTCTACTTTTTTTGTAACTCTGAATATTAGGGCCAACACATTTAATTGATGAATTGACTCAGTTGCTTAAAAATTATAACTCAATCAAAATGTTGTCTCAATTTGTCTCAACACCCTCTCCCCCCCATACCTGCTACAGAAGCGACATGACTCATACATCTGTGCATATACAGCTGGCTCCCCATATCCACTGATCCGCTATCCACAGTTTCAGTTATCCACGGATAGCGGGGACCCCCCCAGGTTTTACTTTTTTCCCAGTAAGCTTAGTTTCTTCCTTAAACAAACAGGAGAAGCAGCCTCTGGCTGCTTATTGCAGGCAAGTAGAACGAGACTAAGTCCTAGAGAGGCTCTGCAAGGTTAACAGAAACCTTGCAGAGCCTCTCTAGGATTTAGTCTCATTCTACTTGCCTGCAATGGTGGCTGCTTCTCTGTTTTAAGGAAGAAACAAAGCTTGCTGAAATAAAAATAAGAGCTGAGGGGGTGCACACGCCTGCCCGCAGGGGAGGCAGGGTGGGGGGCCCTCAGGAAACCATGGAGGGGGTGTTCGCTCCTATCCACGGTTTCAAGTATCCATGGAGGGGCCTGGAACATATCCCCAGCAGATATGGGGGGAGTACTGTACTCTACTCTCTCACCCCTTTTCTTCCCAAGTTCCTTGCTGGCCTAGCCAGAAATGAGAAGGTGCTGCAGCTCCCCTTGCCTGTTCAAGGAGACGATTGACTCATGGCTGCTTCTCTTTCTCTCTAGCCCTGCAAGGCCGAAGGTCTGGTGTAACTCTGTATATCAAAGAGGGTATAGAATCCAACCAACTATAAAACTAAGGAGGACCAGGATCCTCCAAAGAATCATTGTGGGTAGAAATAATAGTCACCCCAAAAAATGTAGTACTAGGAAAATGTCATCGCCCTCCTGACCAAAATGCTGAGGGTGATCTTGACTTGGAGAAATCTGTACACAAATCTGTTACACAAATCTATAGTGGACTAAATTGTGCACTGCAGTACTGTTTTGGAAGAACCTAAATCTATGGTCTTTCTATCAAACAGGTATTTGTACACAAGTTCTCTTTGCAGGTTATAGTCAGTTATAAACTATCACATTTCTGTTTCTACAGCACTATAGAGGGTATTTCTCACTGAACGTTCTCTTGAAAATTAAAACCATTTAGACAGATTGGCTACAGGAGGCACATGCAATTGAGAGCCAAGTTTTCAAATGCAGTTCAAGCTTACCATTGAATTTTTATGCAAATGCTCCCGGATGTTCTAATACGACAAACAATGTAATGCCTGGTCAAAATTAGATTGTGACCCAAGCAAACATAGCTTGCTTATTGATTGTTCCTTTATAAAAGCATGAACTCTAAGCCATTTAGTTTTTATCAGAGGCAGAGTAAAGAATTCAAATTGGACTTCGTCTCACTGGAAATTTGAGAACAACAAATTCAAATCAGATGTCAAGCAACATTTTTTTTCTAGTGATGAAACAGACCATTAAACAGAATTCCAGAAATAAGTCAGATGCCATTCTGAAGAAAACAGAATATTGAAAACACACATAAAAGGAGTGATTGAATGAAAAGAATGTATACTCCTATATACAAGCAACATATCTGTATAGAAAACCAAACCAAACATTCTTTATACAGTATATTTGGAAGAAAAAGAGAGAAGAAAATATACAGAAAAATACCTATAAGCAAGAAATGCATCCTCCTCACTTCCCTAAGTGGTAGAACATTTTACCTCTTCTCCACAATCAGTTTTCTTGTAAGGAGAGAGTACTGCAGGCTGCAAGAATATTACAAGCCACCATACAGGTACAGAAGTTAGAAAGTTAAGCCGGAGTGAGGAGGATCGACAAAGAAAGACCCAAATATAGATAATGTTCATCCAGAAGTAGCATCAGTTCCCCAAAAGCAAATCACAGATTCTGCTACCAGACTACCTATTGCCAGGCAGGACATTAATTTTCCCTCCAACCCTGATTAGTAGGTGAGACCTCCGATTTCCAGTAGTACGGAGTAGCTACCAGTCATCAACAGCTGTAGAAAGCAGCAGCTAAGCAATACAGAAGCCTAGAAAGAGGTGTCAGATCTTCATTTGGCATCAGAATAACATCCCTCTAGCAATGCTCCATACTGGAAACATATTTTAATTACAGAAAATATGGGCCATCATGTTCAAACCTAAAACTCTTGCATACAAACCGGACTTCTGTGCCTCTAACTGAAAAAGTAAAACCCTAGTACATCTCTACTCAGTAAAACAATGGCATGAATTTCTGAGCTGGAATAAAATGCTAAACTATCTGGTCTGCTTCAGAATTTTGCTCTTTTGTTCAGATAACAAATGATCTGTAGATCACAACCTTTGCAGCTGAATTTTAATTTTGCATTTTAATCTTCACAAAAGCTGAATTCAGTTCACAGGAGGCTGCATCTCTAAAAAGGATACACAAGCAAAACCGCCCTTTCCTCTATTTAATGGAGGAAAAGAAGTTTGCATGTAGAGTACATTGCAGCATATATGGGTTCTGTGTCTTAAACAGAAAGCTTTCCCACATCATTTTATACACTAGTAGTCCAAACAGAAGTACCATCTCCTTTATTCTCCATTTCAAACTATCTGTGTTACTATCTGTGTGCCCTTAACAACCAGTTTCCTAGAGATGGAGCAAGTTTCATGCTACTCATTACATAATGCGGTGGCCCAAAGCATTTAATAAGAACATAAGAAGAGCCCTGCTGGATCAGGCCAAAGGCCCATCTAGTCCAGCTTCCTGTATCTCACAGTGGCCTCACCAGATACCTCAGGGAGCACACAAGACAACAAGATACCTGTACCCTGTCACCACTCCCTTGCATCTGGCAATTCAGAGATGCATCTGACATTCAGACATTTTGGTACTTGAGGTGGGTACCGAGTCCCCACTCCCATGGCTGCCACTACTATTGTCTTGCAACTGGCTCAGTGGCAGTGCATATCCTCAGCACACCATATCTAAGAGGACGACAACGGAGTAGAAGTAGCACAGAGGAGAGAGGCATGTTAGAGCATCTCTGGGGCACATCTCTTCCAGTCTCTTTTCTGAAACACAGTAATCACAGGACGGAAAGATGAGCAGCAGTGACAGTGAAGGTGGAGGCAGTAGAAAAAATCAGTGGGCAACGGCCGCCCCCCCCCAATCTGCCAGCAAAGGCAATCATCTCACTCTGCCTTATGGACAGGATAAAAAGGTAAAGGTGACCCCTGACAATTAAGTCCAGTCGTGTCCGACTCTAGGGTGTGGTGCTCATCCCCATTTCAAAGACGAAGAGCCAGCGTTGTCCGAAGACGCCTCCGTGGACATGATAGCCCTGATTAATTAGTGAGTTTCCTCATATGTTACTGCTGCTAACTTTTTGAAGACTACCGTGCGAAAATTAAACATTTTTTTAAGCAGCCCAGGAATTGATATACACAGAAAAACATTTGCTACATCTACATTTATAGACATGACAGAATTTACCACATTCATAAAGATCTAATCTTGAAAGAGCTATGCATACAAGCAGGTAAAAACCAAGAGAAAAGTATTTGCAACGTTAAAAATTAGTATTACCTACATTACTTGAATAGTTTTACTGGGTGTCTAAACACACCAATAATGACTTAGTTTATCCTGCAGTAACTGGTGATATTTGCAATGTCTAGCTTCAGGGACAAATAGAGCCTTTGATTCATTGCACTGCAAGAAAGCAGGGAGAGATTTAACTAATGCTACCTTAGAATGCCCCCTGCCAGTCATCCAGAGAAACACACTTAATGGGCGACATAACTGTGAAACTTATGTTTGAGTCCTAAACAGAAAGGAACATGAAAGGCAAGTGTAATAAGGAGCACCAAGTGAATAAAAGGTAGGCATTCATATGCTTTTAAAATAGTTCAAAAGGAGTAGCAAAAACATTTTAATACAGACACACTGAGAATAGCCTTGCAGTAAAACACTCACACAGAGAGCAAGAACCAGTAGCTTTCTATCTATCAATCACCTTTATATCCCATCCTGCGTCTATGGAGATCAGGACAATGCATATGGGGTTATTCAGTTTTATCCTCTCAAAAGCTTGGTTGGATAGGTTAAACAGAGATGCAGCTGCTGCAAAGCTGATCAATGAGCAGGGATTCAAACCCATATCTCCCATGGCCAAGTTTGTTGGATTTCCCACTCAAGTCATCCTGTCACAAACAGGTATTTGAAGGTAAACAAGCAAGTTTGTAGAGCTGAGAAGGTTCTGGTGCTATTGTCACCTTCAAAGCAGTTGTAGCCGCTTCTTACATTAAAGCAATACTTACTCTAAGTCTACAGCCTTTGGTCTTTAATTTAGGGCAATATATATGCCTCGAATAGACAAATGGTAATCCATTATTTCAGTAGAAGCAGACCATTAATGCTCTTTTGGGCAGCCATCCAAAATCAATTTGCATTGGAGCCTGAAATAAATTTAATCCTCAGTGATAAGTCTTGATTTCTGTTGTACTGCAGATAAAAAGCTGTTCGTATAAGCCAGAGTGAGCAATTACAAGTTGAATTCTACTATTTACCAACTAGGGATTGAACTGAACCTGAGCCCAAAACACAAATTCACAGAGAGGTTTCTGCAATGAATCCAATCTGAATCGGAATTTAAAACGGTTATTGCTTTCAATGCAAAATGAATTCTTAAACACAAATGGTAACAAGCTCAAAATATGCGATTCAATGATCAGGCACTCTGCTTTCAGTCGTATGACTAATGTAACCCTGTTGCACGCATTTCATTCGTTTTTTTTAATGTTTAAAAACTTTTAACAACCAGTTTACAAAATAAGACATATTTTCTCCTCAAAAATCAAAACTGGTTATCTTATGTAAGTGTTCTTGCACTTGTATTTTAGGTTTGCAGGGTTTTTACTCTCGCTTTTGTATGGTTTGTTTTTATGCCATTAAAGGTTGATTGATTGAAAAATCAAATAGTTATTGTATTCATTTTAGAGAATTACACTGCAAGCAAAATAATATATTATTCTGCATGAAATATATCTACTGTAACCTGTTACAAAACCAGTTCAAGACATCCAAACCAAATACCAACCCAATTTTCAAAGGTCAGTGTTTGAACTGAAGAATTAGAAGATACAGATAAACCTGAATGGACCCCCCCCCCATGATTGTAAAAAGGGACCCATTGCAGCACTAAATGAGAAAAACCAAGATATTTACCTGTAACTAATGTTCTTTCAGTAAACTCACACTAATGGGATTTACGCAGGCACAGAGCAATCTCTGAACTGATTTGGTGAGCTTTGGAAACCAAGAACTGGTGCTTGCTTCTTCCTCCAAGGAGTGGGGCAAGTACCTTCCTGCTCAGTTCCTTCTAACTGCTCTATGCACAGAGGACTACTTGAACACCACCAGTTACAGGTAAGCAACCTGTTTTGCTTTTGCATTGCAACTGTGTTACTCACACTACTGGGAGACTAGCAAGCTCACACATTTGGAGCTGGATGCTGAATTCGTATACGAGTCCTTGAATTCCAATGAGTCCTTGGAAGACTGAGCAGGCAAAGGCTGCTGCCGCCAATGATCTGGTATCAATGGCACAGTGTTTCAGGAACGTCAATGGTATTGGGTAAGTTCCTGCCTTACAGAAGTCTTCCAAGGGGATACCTCTTATCAGAACCGTACGGTTGCTACTATCCCGGTAGAATGGGCATGGACCACTTCTGGACGGGTCATACCAGCAAGTCAGTATGTTAGGACAATTATCTCCACAAGCCAACATAATAGACGTTGTCTCAAGACTCTCAGCAAACAAACAGACGGCTCTCTAAGAAATATTTATCCAATTAAAAAAGGACAAGTCCCTATAAAGTCCAAATGCATGGAACTCCTTTTCCTGTTCATCCAATTCGTACCAATGCATCCAATGACAAAGGAAGTCAACAGGGCTACATCTTGAGCCAGACAAAAAGTGGAGACCACCTTGCGTACAAAAGCCACATCTGAACGATGGACAACCTTGTCTGTGTGCATTCAGAGGAATGGGGAGGGGGTTAAACAACAAAATGTTGACAGCTCTCTGGTATGCAGCGTCTGTGATGGCCACCGAGAAAGCCATTTCCCATGAGAGGAGGTGCAAAGGGCACATGGCTAACTGGGTTTTCTCATGAATTAATTGGCTAAGCACCAAAGATAAGCTTCACTGGGATGCTGGTAGAGGAAGACAACGATTGAGGCTGAATAAGCCACAGAGAAACTTCTTAATGAGTACAAAATGAAGACAAATGGCGGTGGAAAGGGGGTTTGGGGAAAAACCTGCTCTTTTACCCCTGATCCCCTAGCTAAGATGGAGAAAGGAGGGCATTAGATTGGGACAAGAGAAAGAGAAGGTTTAAACAATGCAAATATAGCTACTTGCATATGATATTTTGCAGAGGTTCAGAGTTTCATGCAGCATTAGGAGACCCAGCATGAGACAATGACTCAAAGGGTGAGTCTTTGCTTCAGGTAGATCACAAAATGTAACCTGAAACTTCTCAATATCTATGAGGCTAGAAAAAATATGCACACGTGAGATTCTGGGCATCTCGCTGGGAGATGCATAATCATCTCATTCATTGTGTTACCAGACTGCTAATTGTTGGGTGTCTTATGTGTGAATGCAATCTATTTGCACACCAATATGCTTATCCTGGCAAACCTCATCAGGAAGAGTGCCATCCGGAGAAAGTCCAAATACAGATGTTTGACTATCTTTAGCTCCAGAGCTTGTCACAATTACACAATGACATTAACTCTGGGATGCAACCAGGGATTTTGAAACCTCACTCTCCTCCCCCCCCCCCCCTCGGGTTCATGACAAGGTTACATGGCTTGTGGCAGGCTGAGTTCATGATGGAGTTTTCAGTTTGACCTGGATTTTAGAAAAAGCAGTGTCCAGAGTTTAATCATATTATTGCACATTGATGTGTACAGGTATTTCAAGGAAAATGGTTCAAAAATGTGTTTGTGATAATAGTGCAGCCTAACGTCTTCCGTTGGCATAGGAGGATTTTAGTCTTCTACTTTCGGGGGGGGGGGGGAGATTGAGGTTGTGCCTTTGTGAAGAGTTTCAATATGACTCCTGTGTATATCGATCCTAGTCCAACTAGGCTTGAGGAGAGCACTTTTCAATGGCAGATTCTAACTGTGTTTGAATTATAATAGGAAGCTTATTTTGCTCATAAGCAAAAGCTCATAAGTTTGCACTCAAGTAAAAGTTGGGCAACAAAATTAAGGGTTCCAGCACATCTTCAGAGGTAGGGACAGAAAACAGCAGTGGTGTCTTAGGGATAAAGGGAGCCCAAAAAGGTACCCCATGTTGTGGTGAGCATTGTGAATGAGACACATATGCCGAAGGGTCACTTACCTTCTTCAAGAAGCATTGGAGTAACAGATGTCATAAGACCACAGGTTTTGATTCCAAGTGAGAACAGTGGGAATGTCTAATTCATAGCTATCGTTGCGGAGTTATGAGCACAGCCTCAGACCAAACTTGGGCTATGGTACTGAGGTGACTATTAAGAGGGAACTGTAGCTGGGGGAGAGTACCAAAACAGACTGCAGTGCCTTGGTGAGTGGTAGATAGGGCTTTGGGGTTGAAAAGAATGGCAGCATTCTGGAAACCAGCATGCCTACAGAGATTCGAATGAATGCAGGGTGCATTCACAATCTTGAATGGATTTGTAGATTGAGGACCCTTGTGAAACTCAGGACCCATGAAGAAATTTGATTGATTGATTGATTGATTGATTGATTGATTGATTGATTGGCATAAAAGAAACAAAACACATATGACAAAAAAAACCCCAAAGGCATACAAATAAATACTATTGTCATACACAGAACATCACAGCCCCTCACTTAACAGGTAGACCAATTTCTCCACGTTCACATGCCCAGATATACTAATCAGAATGGGATCTAGATACATACTTCATGAGGAATTTTGTAAAGGGCAATAGAAAAAAATATGAGTTAAAGACTCAATAGATCTCCCATCACAGGGGTAAAACACCAACATAAGGTGTTTTAGAAAATCTGCCTAGAAAGACCTGTGAAGGGGTAACTTGTAACTTTAAGCCTGGCACACGACATCGCCTGACGGTGTCAATCTCAACCATCGCCAGGGTCTGAGAAATGAACTATGTCCTGTGGACTTTTCAGTGCAACACCCCTCTTCACAGAGATGATGGGTGTGTCTAAGCAGCTTTGTTTATGCTGTGGGAGAAGGCTGGGCAGGGGCGTTGTTGTTGTTGTGAGAGATGACAAGGGACATCTGAAAACAGACTTCACATCTTCTCCAGCATAGAAAGACCTGCCGATACGAGGATCAACACCAGGAGCAAACACTGGCTTGTATCACCTGCAGTCACCTGTGTAAGTTCTTCAAGAATTGAGTTTTCTGGAGACAAAGAGATGTACCCCTCCTGCCTCAGTCTCCGCAAAGTAACGGTAGTAGTAGATTCATATGGAGTGTCTGGGTATTCTTTCAAAGCTTTCTTCTTCTGTTTTGAAGGCTAGTTATAATCCCATAAGCACAAGCACTTACGACTCGCTGCATCCTTGGCTAATTTTCAAGGGTGAGGCCAGTTTTGATATTGAAGCCTGTTCCAATGTTGAGTGTGCTTTGGTCCCTGAAGAATGTGACTGTTCCTTGAGGGGTCCCTTTAAGAGACTTCACCGACAGGTATTCCTCAGGTGAAGGGACCAAAGGCATGATACAAAGCAAGGACGATAGGTGAGCCACGCTTTGAGCTCCAGAATGGTCTAGTTCAGTGTTTCCCAAACGTTTTCGACCTGCGGCTCCCTTGACCATTGGAGACCGTTGGTTGTGGCTCCCCATTACATGATGTTGATTCCTGCCAATTGGCATTGCACTGTTTTCCGAGAGTATTCCGTGACACTCCACGGCTCCCCTGGCTGATTTCCGTGGCTCCCCTGGGAGCCGCGCCTCCCAGTTTGGGAATCACTGGTCTAGTTGATACTGATGTGAAGTGGGGGCAACCAGTGCTTTAGCCCACATGGAGACTGAAAGGCGGGTGCTCCGACTGCAACGCATATGCTTAGTCGGGTTCTGGTAATGCTTACAGGAGTCCACTCTGTGTGCTTCTCCAAAGTCAAAAAGGCACGCGTTGTGGCTGTCCACTGAGAATCATTTTGTCCCACACACCACACATTTTAAAAATGCAGAGCCATAAGTCCATGCAGACTGCATGAAACTGACTAAATACAAAATCCCCAAAAGGTCAAAAACTGCAAGAAAATAAAACCATGGGCAGTCACCAAAAAGCCTGAAGAACAAAGGAGGAAAAAAGAAAGGAAAGGGGACCATTCCCAACGAAAGTTCACAGCAAAGCTGCAGAGGAGTTTCTGAAGCTGCTACTCAAATGGTAGTTAGAAGAGAAATGAGCAAGAAGGAATTCACTCCATCCCTTAGGTGAGCAGCCCCTCCCCTTCAGATGGAGGCCAGAGCGCCAGTTCCTGGATTCTACAGCTCCAGACGTTTCTGAGATTGTTCTGCTGGCGCAGGTGCAGATCCTATTGGCATGTCTGCACAGATGCCACAAAGAAGAACTGCAATTCACATGTTAAGACAAAATGTCCACACTTTTGGGATTCCAGTGAAACAGCTATTCCTGTCAGGTACTAACTATCCTCTGCAAAAACGTCTCACCAATGTGGTACTGGAGGAGAAAAATATTGACATTACTGTAAATGTTCTGTAAATGTGTGCACAAATGCCCAGGTGACTGCTTTGCACACTTCTCCCACAGAGGAATAATAGTGATTTTTACCCTTGGCCTGATGGACCTCGAATGCTATGGCTGAGCCACCTAGAAACACAAGGGGCAGAAACTTTCACAGCACAGATGAGACAAGAAGCCTGGGTTCCCTACGGGCCCTAGGCTTGTCTAAGTAAAAGCTAAGAGCCCTATGAAGGCCATTCCTGTTCCTCCTGCCATTTCCTCTCCTTAGGCTTGGACAGAAGATTGGCAACATGATGTTCTGTTGGCAACTTCCTCATAGTATTTGCTCTACTCACTCTTTTCCATTTAACATCACTTGCCTGGCATGGAACGTACATTCCCTTGCTTTTACAGTCTGCCTAAACCAAGGAAAAATAATTGAAAGCTTCATTTATGTTATGGTCAAGGACAAAAAATAAATAAGATTTTTGCTAAAGCGAATTAAGAGTTCATTTTAGTTCTCTCTGCAGACATATTGTGTTTGAGAACCACAACCTTCTAGATGGAATAAAGAAACACTGAAGTGTTAGGAAAACAGAATGTAATATATGATATGATAATAATGGAATGAATTTTCCCCCACATGATTCCGTCAAAGGCTTTCCTTTCATTCCAACTAATTTAAATTTAAAACGTTTTTACAAGCTGCCTGCATTGCACTACTTAAATCTGAATAAATTATAAAGCACAGCCAAATGCCTTATGGATCCAAGTTCTTTTTGAGTACCAAATCCTCAATAACAAACCAAAAGCTGGGTACTGATTATTTGCAAAAATAAAACATTAAAGGTGTTCTCTTAGATGAAAACAGCAGCAGTGTAGCGGTTTACTATGAGCTATGGTTCAAAGCAATTATTAACATAGTTGAGCTGGGAGAGGGAGGACCCAACATTTCAAATTTTTACACTGAATACAGACTGTACTCACAGTGTTAGCAAGTTCTAAGTAACTTCCTCCAACTGAATTGCTAAGACTGGAGGCCTGCGTCAGAAGTCTCTGCAGCGCAACTTGTTGATTCATGGTGTTGCCTCCATATTCCAAGAGCTTCTGTAAAGTTGAACGACTGTGCAAGTCAGGGCTCTGAAGGTCTCTAGCCCCAGAATCATATTCCCAGCTCTCTCTAGCACCCGATAGGGCACCTGGGGTAGAAAAATAGAAATACAAAATGAAAAAGAACTTGTTTATAATGAGGAATTCTACAATCCAATTTCATGTGTCTTCTCACAATGATGGTAAAAGGACTCAAACCTGGTTCTCTTGGCTCTGAAGCCAGATAACTCCTTCACACCATCACCTCTCTTTTTCTTTCAATTCCTCTTCAAAATCCATGCTTTAACACAACCACTTTGTGACTTTGACACAACCCTTTAGTCCGCATGCTCTTCTAAAACTAAGTCCAGGTGCATAAACCAGGGGTTCTCAAAGTGGTGGGTTACAACCCATCACTTTTTTGAGAAGAGGGCGATATGCCCTTAAGGGGGTGGACAGCTGCAAAGTTGGGGGTGGGGCTGCAGGATTGTGCCTGCTCCGACTCCAAAATACTGTTGTAAACATATCTGGTTGTCCTGCCAGCTCCCCAAAGGGTCTGGGGGGGGGGGTCTGCTGCCTCCGCAGGCCCGACTTTAAACGTCAACAATAGCATTCCGAAGCCTACTTCTGGTTTTTGGCGAAAACCAGATGTAGACTTCGGAACACGATCAGCACCATTTAGTCTTGGGGAGGCCTGCGTAGGCAGCAGCAGCAGCCCCCCCCCCCCCGCGACCCTTTGGGGAGCTGGCAGGACAACCAGGTATGTTTACAACAGCGTTTTGGAGTCGGAGGTGGGCATGATCCTGCAGCGCTGCCTCTGACAGCGCCCTGACCCTGCAAAGACTTACAGGGAAATAAACTCCCCTGTAAGACACAGTATTTGAACTGAATGTACATTATGTTGCTTACCTTTGTCTCTATAACTCTTCCCCTGTGTTGAATTATAGATTTTAAACCAGTTGGCCAGGGACCTGACCTCCTGCTGTTACTCTGTAAAACTGCCATATCCACCCATGATACTATAATGATTATTTCTTCCTTTGGTCATGAATTCCAATAGCACTGACTTTCTAGTCTAGACCAGGGGTTCTCAACCCCTTCCCGGCCAAGTACCACCTCTGGCGCCACTCTCCTGTTGCGTACCACCGGAAGTGACTGGCGATGACATCATCGCCAGTCACTTCTGGGTTTTCAGAGGCCAGAAAAACGCAGGTAGGAGGCTCTGGGCAGGTGGGAGGGCCCTTCTCAGCGTTCCCGAGAAGCTCGGCCAAAGGCAGGATTCTCTCGGGAACGAAAACATGCCACCAAAAGCGCAGCGCCGGAGAGGGTTTCCGATGATCCTGCGGTCTGAGTACCACCAGCAGTTGGCCAAGGTACCACTGGTGGTACTAGTACCACTGGTTGAGAACTCCTACTCTAGACCAAATAAGCTCAACCGCTTATGCATTTTTACACTACCCATGAACTCCAGTTGTATGTACTTCCCATACTGCATGTTTCCTCCTCTTCACTCATTACCACTGCCATTAAGGCTGTTTATGAGAGCAAGGCAGCATACACATTTTAACTAAATTTAAAAATAAATCAAGCAATAGCAGTTAAGTATAAAATATACAGAGTTGTGTATCACAAGCAGAAGAATTTCATGCAATGGAGCTTCCCTACCCTCCTAAACCTCTGAAAAGCCACTCCTCAGTATCAGGGACCCTCTGGAATAGAATAGGGTGGGGCACAGGAGTGCTGCAGTGGAGAGAAGGGGGTCAGGACGTTCGCTTGCATAAATTACTTAGAATCAAATCCTTAATAATACATATATGTGCAGCAGACTGATAGTTGCTGTTTCTATCTGAAAAGACTACATGCGTATATATATTTTTATATTTATCTTGCCTCCAACCCCGTGGACAGTTAGGCTGCTTAAAGTCCATTAAAGCCTCTCAACAGAACAACATGAAAGACTGAAGTCATCTTAAAACTTGGGATGAAAAGAGCACAAGACCTCGTGCAATGCTTTTGTGGATAATAAATTAGAAGTTGCAATTTTGTCCTCAGAACTTCTGTACAGTTTTACATTCTTGAATAAATCAAGTATTTCAGGTATTTTCATTACACTGGTTTTAAACTGATACAGTCACTTGAGTTGTGTTTTCTAAGAAATTTTCTAAGAAATCATTTTTATTGTAAATTTCTAAGTAAAATAGAGTTACTGCCCTCTACTGACAGAACAATGTTTAACTTTACAGGTACCAAGTAAAGTTAGCATAGCTCATTATAGCCAAAACACGCCTTAGAAATAGAGTATACCCATGAGAATATTTTTAGATGGACAATTTATAATGTTTTGACTGGACAAAAGCAGTTGTCCAATTTGCTTACATAAAGTCATGAAAGGAAAAGGGAGTGGGAAAAGAAAATAAAGATCAGTAGCCCTATTTACGGTAGTATCTACTTTAAGTACAGTGCCCCAAGGAAAGGTTTCCATCCCGAAGTATGTTGAGCTCATTCACGGTTAATTTTATCATAAGCCATTCCCATACGAATGGTACTCTTGGAAGTTTAAGGCGATCCACGTGCCTGCTGGACCCTTGCCCACCTTGGCAAGCGAGATCTGCCCAGAATGGAGGACGCCATCTCTTTGGGGGAAGGCATGGTGCCCCCCTGCCCAAAAGTAGTGCTGATCCAAACCCTCTTATGAAACAAAGTCTTGAAACAAGGATGTGCCAAGTTTGTGAAAAGTCTGCTGCAAACAAGAGGACTTCTCTGGATCTGGGAGCACTTTTCTCACACAACATTTTTCTGCTAGGTCAGAACCAGACTGTCTGCGATTATAAAATACAGCCCACTAAAAATCTCCTGATCAGTTTAGTCACAGCATCATACCCATTCCTTTTTATTTATTTATATTTATATTTATATTTATATTTATATTTATAACTTGCAGCACACTTGCTGAATTGCTCAGGCGATGATCTTATTAAAGAATCAAAGAGATTGCTGTGGAACATAAGAAAGGAGGTGCTCTCTGCAATATGTCATGTACAGCTTCTGACTCAAAACCAGCACCTTTAATTGTGTTCCTCAGACGACAGGAAGTCTATGCAATATGCAGGCACTTGCGCACTGCTATAATGTACTCCTGATGACCCAAACCCTGTCAGGAGGCAAACCATTAAGTAAACCACACATTAGGAATGTGAAATAGCCATAACAAATCAATGTATAGTACTGTACTCCATAGAACAAAGAAGGCAAGTATCCTGTTTCCAGTTGTGATTAAAAAAATAAAGTGCTTCAAATAAAACAAGACTTCCCACAAAGCAAGCAATTTGGCAATTCTATAGGCCACTTTCACAGACATGAAAAGTTTCCTTCCAGAGCAACAAAGGTGACAGATTTACAGCCTGCAGATTGGGTTACACCCATTTCCCCACCCCACCCATTATTTTTAATAGGCAGTTTACAGCTTTCAAAGTAACAAATGCTTAACATTCTTGCTTTTACATAATTCTACAGTTCACAAGACAGTAAAAACATGCCTCTAAGAATTTATTCTACAAGCCTTGAAAAACTGAAAGGTTAATATAATATTCTGATCATTTAAGAAAGGGAATCATATTTTATCTAACAAAAAGTCAAATGTCTTTCTACATCTAAAAAGTATGCTAAACCAGTGGTTCTCAAACATTTAAGCCCCGGGACCCACTTTTAAAAATGACACTCTATCGGGACCCACCTAGCTTTACAAGACGTTCAAACATTTATCTCCCTATATTTACAAAAGCTTGCAAACTGCAGGAACTCAGCTGTTTACTGGGTAATTAGCAAATATCTTGCAAACTGCAGGAGCTCAGCTCTTTGAAGGGCAATTAGCAGCTATATGATTCTTGAATAGCCTCAGGGCTTGTGGCAATTACTTTTCTGATCTTTCCATCACCTGGGACATACCAGAAATCAGGTCACAACCCACCAAGTTTGACCCATAGTTTGAGAAACGCTGTGCTAAACAATAATTGCCACAGAAAGCTAAACATTTGATCCATGAGCAGAATTCTAGTCTCTTGTTCACAGACTATGTACCGTATTTTTCGCTCCATAGGACGAACCGGACCATAAGACGCATGCATCCTATGGAGCAAAAAAATAGGGAAAAAAGTTTTAAACTTACCTGGGCTTCTGGGGGCTTCAGGGAGGCCTGTGGGGGCTTCGGGGAGGCCTGCGCGAGCCTCTGCAGGCCTCCCCAATCTTCCGTTCGGCGCTAAATGGCTCTTTTCAGCCATTTCCGGTTTTCCGAAAACCAGAAATGGCTGAAAAGAGCCATTTAGCGCCAAACGGAAGATCGGGGAGGCCTGCAGAGGCTCGCGCAGGCCTCCCCGAAGCCCCGGTAAGTACCTTTTTACTTTTTTTTGTAATCTTCGCTCCATAAGACGCTCGCTTTTTCCCCCTATTTTTTGGGGGGGAGTGCGTCTTATGGAGCAAAAAATACGTTAATTTTACATGTCAAGATGTTTTCATGTATACAGATGCTTTTTTTCTATGGAGTGGGGGGGGGAGAAGCATAGTTATCAGTATGATTAGTATATCTTCAGAAGTCAGACCATCACCATAGGAACCAGTGTTTTACAAGAAACATTTTGTAGAGTTCAGGTTTAATGTGATATGCCTCTCTTCTCCCCTCCCACCATCTTCTCCAAAGGATTTTCAGAAATGTCTTATCTTCTTGTTTTCTGCAGGGGGCACCATAATACCGTATGTCAGTTAATCTTCTAATCATGAAAAGTTAACAGAAAAGAAGTGTATGCCTAGTTACCTCAACACATACAAGATACAATAGAAAAATAGTGTAAATTGTGTACATGTATATTTAATTTATTTATTTAAAGAATTTTTGCCCCACCTTTCTCCCAACAGGGCAATCATATAGGGCTGCAATCCTACACACACTAACCTGGGAGTTAGCTTTATTGAACTCAATGGAACTTACATCTGAGTAAACATGCATGGGATTGCACTGTAGGAGCCCTTTTTTTGTAAGGCCAAAAGTTACGAGTTCCCTAGAATTAAATTTCATTTTGTAGTTATGCACATAAACCATGCGCATAAACCATACATCAAACGGAACAGCTGAATACAGTTTGAGTCATAAATAGCTACAACTACCACTTCCATCAGTCCAAAGAGTAAAACAAAGAAACACACAAAAGCACGACAGCAGCTCACATCCTCAACAAATAATTTTGGATAATGTATTTTTTACTAGCGGCAGAAGTATAGTACAGATTTTGAATTAGAAAATTTGTTATTCTAAAGCAAACACATATAGTTGTAACAGGTAAGTATTTATTGGGATATATTTAAAGCAAATTTAAAGGCGTGAATGATCCCCCCCCCCCCCACTACTGATTCCCAGTTGTAGTTACCCAAAAGTTTGGCATTGGTATTTCATTACTTCAATTCATTCTCATATTGTAAACCAAACGTGAATAAAATTATCATGTCAGTTTCCAGGTGAATCTGGAAGACTGTCAGAGTTAGTTTACCAAATGATTGACAGAAATTTCCAGTCTGAATAGTGCAGAGCCCTGATGTTTGGGCAGGCATAGCAACCAAGAACTCCCTGTGTGTGTGTGTGTGTGTGTGTGTGTGTGTGTGTGCGCGCAATGTAAAGTGATGCAATGAAAAGTGAAAGTGAAATAGAAATGGAAAATGCTGAATCACTGTGACATTGCACCTGTGAAAAGAGCTGATGCAATAGATAATGAGATGCATCAATCTCCACTGTGATTGGTGTAAAGGTACTATATAAGGAGGCTGGAAGAGCCTACCTGTTTGGGTCGTTGTGTGGATTTTGAGAGAGCTGGAGTCTATGCCGTGGAGTTGGAGTTTTGTATATACAAGGTATTGTTTTGCTGAAGCTGCTTATTTGTAAATATTTTGAATACACAGTCTTGGTGGTGGACATCTGCCTTAGAACAACAAAATACTTATCTTCATCCCTGAATTATATTTTGCCATGCATTTTTCCACCCAGTATGTATATTCAATGTGATGATATGGGTTAAGTTATTCTTGAAACAATTTATACTATTCTGAATGAATTTACTGTTAAACTGTAAAATATCTCTCTCTCTCTCTCACACACACACACACACACACACACACACACACACACACACAAAATACAGGTCTATAGTTTAAAATAATTACCAGTAGCTGGTGATACGCAGTGTATCCCGCAGTCCTTGGGATTAGCAAGGACTATGCAGCTCATGATACACATGGGCATTGTGCTCCTGTTTCTTAGAATCTGACAATCATGAGCAAAAGAACGGCAGTGTGAGCTCCTATGCCCAAGGCTCATTTTAAGACTAGTAAAGTAATCCAGCCAAAGAATGACTGTCACTTTGAAAGACTCGGGGCTTCTTTTCCATGGATTGAACATCCAACACCATGCAGGCATAAGTTGTGGTCACCACCACCACCACCACCACCACCACCACCACCACCACCACAACAACAACAACCTATGGCACAGGGGCACACAAAAGCCCTTTCAGATTGTGAACCTTACAGGAGATGTCAGAAGTATGTCAATGGGTGTGACATACCGTACTAAAAGAACAAAAGAGGAAAAGTCAAGTGTTATCCTGCTTTTTAAAAAAGTGTACGACTCGGCTTTTGAATTTAGATGCAAAGATGAAAACACAATTGCATAGTTCCATGAAATAACTAGATGTCTAGTTCTGTGGAAATTTCTGCAGGTTATGGGCCCTACATGCACTAGGCGTGAACTGTGTACACTTGGCAAAACCCCAGACCTAGGTCTTCAGGAAAACCACAACAATCCCTTTTATCAAAACTGGATGCATTTTCTGCTCATCTCCAGAATCCCTTGGTGCTCAGTGGCATTTGAATGATTTTGGCAGTCTCTGCCAATATACAGTACTGTACATACTTCACATGGCTAGCCAACAGAAACTTCCAGGCAACAGGGCAGACAAAACACATGAGCAGATGCACTCACAGTCTTTGAAGACACCAGTTGTCATGAACAAAGATTCCCCCCCCCCCACAAAAGTGGGCATCTATCAAGTGCATTTTGATGCCTCCTGCCTTCAGCTATATTTACAAAGCCATCAGGACTAATGTTTCAAGCTTCCAGAATCTTGTTTTATTCCATGACTGTAAAGAGCTAAGAAGGCAGCACACCACAATCTCATTAGTCAAGACCAGTAACATACATTCATCAAATCACCCCTAAGGCTTTTGCCCTATGAAGAGCTTTTATGGGGGTATGATTACTAATCAAGTGAACAACATTTGAAACTACTGTATAAGGTTCTTTACACACATCAACATATGGTCATGTTTTAACCAAAGCAAAAGACATAAGATTATTTTTTTCAGCATAATCTGAAAAACATCAGCTTAATCTGAAACAGTATAATCTGAAAAGAAAAAGAAAAAAAGGTAGCCAGCTTGACGATGACAACTAGGAGTGGAACTACAGTGTGCCCTTCGTATCCACGGGGGTACAGTTCTCAGAATCCCCGCAGATGCAAAAATCCACGGATGCTCAAGTCTGCGACGTGGAGGTGGGGGCGCCGCCACAGTACCTTAATTTACAGCCGCATGGGCCCACTGCTGGCTTCTCGTCTCTCACACCGCTTTTTTATCCTGTAAAAAAGGGGGGGGGGGAGACATGATCGGAAGCAACTTCTGTTTGCGCGTGCAACTGGAAGTCGCTTCCTGTTCATTCTTTTCCTTTTTACAGGCGTTTTACAAGATAAGAAAGCGGTGCGAGAGACAAGAGGCCAGCGGCTGGCCCGTGTGGCTGTTCATTAAGGTATTGTGGCACTGCCCCCAGCGGGATCCCTCCTCCGCAGATGGTCATCTACAGATGGCTAATCTGCGGATAAGGAGGGTCCACTGTACACATTACATGTGACACAGGGATGCCACCCAAAAACATATGGAGGAGTTTCCCATCTCCTTCCTATTTCTCCATTCCCATGCAGGCTGCCACCTCTTGGGAAAATCATAAGGGTTGAGAATTTAGCAACTATTACTGGGACACTTGCCTGACAGGAGGAAGCCGGCTTCTGCAGAGAACCACTTCACATGTTTTCCAAATGTGGATATAGGGGGGGAGCGCACACCCACATTTAGTGTAATGTACAAAGAATGTGTACATTTAAGACTTTTGCACACAATGGGAAGCCGTTGTTTGCAGTGAGTCTCTTAGAGGTGTAAATGTATTAAAATAAATGCATGCACAAGCTCTGCAATATACTTTATAGGAAAACAAGTTTATACATATGCCTGAACTCCTCTGGGTGGTTAGACAAAAAAGACAACTGGATTGAAGGAGCCTTAGCAGACAGTTTCTTACACTGCTTTAGGCTCAAAGCTGGCCTCATCTTTGATGCATTATCTATTCTATTTTTTTTAAAGAGAGTGACCAGGGGGATTTAGCCCCTTCCGTTGGCCACAGTCCTAATCTAGACTAGGGTCTCAAAACTGCTATTCGCCCAGGAAGAAGTTGCTATGGGTGCAAATTGCAACTTTCATTCTATACAGTCAGGAACTCAATCTGGGACCAGGACCATGCCAATGAGGGAAAGGGCTAAGTATCAGGGTCGGACACGACTTAACGACTGAACAACAAAATCAGCCACCCACAGCACCTCTCTTTTAAAAAGAAAGTAAAAAACAAAATAAAAAGACAGTCATGTCTGGCTTCACCCTTATATGATGCATCTAAGGGAGCATACAAAAGATCACATTACCACTCCAGATTAATCTTAATCTATAACAAATTGAAACCCATGATTTCATAGTCAAAATCGTTCATGAAGATAAGAGCCCCCAGACTCCATTGAGAGTGGCTTGACGTCATCTAACTTCCCAGTTTGCTTTCTAATCATGCACGGAAGCACTGGGGGAAAAAAATCAAGGCCTTATATTCACAATCAGGAAGGCTAGTATTAGCTAAGGTTCAATTTAGGACCAGTTCACATCATTAGTAATGGTATGCCTAAAGTCACCATAGGCCAGTGGGTGGCGCAGCGGGTTAAACCGCTGAACCATGAGCTGTCGATCAAAAGGTCAGCAGTTCGATTCCTGAGACGGGTGAGCGCTCGTTGCTTGGCCAGCTCCTGCCAACCTAGCAGTTCCAAAGCATGTCAATGCGAGTAGATAAATAGGTACCGCTTGCGGGAAGGTAAAAAGCGCTGCGTGTTCCAGCTGCATGCTATGCGCTGCGGCAAGGAGAGTCATGCCGGCCACATGACCACGGAGGCGTCTTCGGACAACACTGGCTCTTAGGCTTTGAAATGGAGATGAGCACCACACCCTAGAGTCAGACACGACTGGACTTAATTGTCAGGGGTCACCTTTACCTAAAGTCACCACAAGTACGTAAGGAGTTGTTTCACATTAATTGTTTGTGATGTGGAAGTGCTCCCCTGCAGTTGCATTTCAAGTATCAACCAAATGCATGAACTTGGCTCTATACTACTACAATCAGGTACCAAGAACACATTTTTAAATCAAAGTTCTGAGAAGTATGGGTTCTGTAACCATGTAAGCAATAAAATAGAAAAATAAAAATCCTTTACCGCAGTTGTAGTTTGGAGAGTTCTTTAACAAACACGTTCTTTAACAAACACGTTCTTTAACAAGATCTTTAAGATCTTGTTTGAACAAACACGTTCTCTGTTTCACGAAACTAAACTTAAACAAAGATTGAACTTGGAGGCGTTGATGATCTCGCAAACTAAACCATCTAAATTGATTAACCGTCAACAGGAAATGGCATATGCCAATAAAATTTGGATGCCCATTTTAAACGGGCAACGTAATAAGTAGTGAAAGACTCCACGGGTCATGAGTAGGTCGTTTCCGTTACTGATTAGCGGGTTTCCCGCGCTTTTGTACTGTGGTCTGGTATTTAACTTTCAACGCTCCTCGGACGACTTTTTCATCTAGCAGTTATCCAACTGCGCATTGCCTTGAGAAAGCTCCACGCGAGGAGTGAAACGTCGGCTTGAGAAACGAAGATCCCGTCGTCTGCTGTTGGAGGAACCTTTCTGTGTATACTGTTTGTGCATTTTAAAGAACTCTCCAAACTACAACTGCGGTAAAGGATTTTTATTTTTCTATTTTATTGCTTACATGGCTACAGAACCCATACTTCTCAGAACTTTGATAATCGTGCCTAGCCATGAAAATCTCCACGTAACATTTTTAAGTTTCAAATCTAGGACTCCGAAATGTGTTCTGGCCTGATGTTTCTAATCTAACATTAGTGATTTCCAATAGAAGGGTGGAAAGCAGCACCACTGGAATGGTATGATGCCAGGTTTACTTTAACAATCACTTTTTTGTACTAGATGTCAAACTATCCAAGGACATGATCTGAAGGCACACAACACCGCCACCTTGCTGAAGCTAAGCAGGTGGAGGTCTGGCCAGTTCCTGGAGGGTGATCGTATGGGAAACCTATGAATCTCACCTTGGGTTCCACGCTGGAAGAAAGGTGGGAAACAAATGTAATAAATATCTAGATGCGCACTGATGCATTCTACACCATATCTTACCAGCAGCCATAGCTCTACAATCTTAGCTTTTGAAGAATGAAAGCATAATGAGATTATACCTACCCAGACTGTTATCGCTGCTTGTTGGCCAGGAAGCTATTCTATCCCTTAATGTTTTCTTTTTACAAGAGTCATCTGATTTCACAGAAAGTTCTACTTCTTCTTTCCTGATTTCTCGCACCAGTTGCATGCGACAGCGTGAAAAATCCTGAAAGGAAATCTTCCCATTTTCATCTGCACCAAGCTGATGCATAATCTCAGCCACAGACTCCTCCATGTTCAGTTGGCGGCACACCATCAGCAAGTCATTCCTAAAGAATGTTTTTAAAGCCGGAGGGGGGGGGGGGAGAGAGAAAGAGAAGAGACAAAAGAAAGTTTAGCTTATAAACACACAATACTAACTCTGTATATATGATGAACACTCAATGATTCAAAAGATGCCAATAAAGAAACTATTTTTTTTTCACTTCAGCAATGGAACTTTGAAGTCAGTTGCATTCAGTCACAGGAGTATTGCCTGAACAAAAGACAAACTCACAAACTCCAGTGGTTTCTTGGCACAACCACAAACAGCAAAGTTGCATGCTCAGACTTGATTTTTACCAGAAAGATTTGAGGGAAGGGAAAAGGCAGGTGGTAATAAAGACAAATAAGACCATCTTTAATATATTTTTGAAACTTCATATTTCTCCCCACAGAAAATGGAATTGTGACATTTGCACTTTATCCTGTCCCCAATCCATCCATCCTACTCTGCTAAATACAAATTAGGCATAATCTAGATCACTACTACTAAGTAAGAAGGCAAAGGGGGGCACACTAGATAAGGCTCATAAAGACCTCCTATCCCCCTTCATAGCCTGTCATGCTGTCTGTACATATGACCATGAAGCCAGGGTGAGAATAAGGGCAGGAGAATAAAAAATAAGGCTCTGCTGAACCTACGGGAATCCTCCACAGTCTTCTGAAGTAGTACATTATTTAAAAACAAAAAAAAAACCACACACTCACATTAGGCCAAGGAAAACAAGTGAAAAAGAACAGAAAAGAAACTTCACACAACTGGCTTTGAACCTATGCCCCATTAAACTTCAAATCCATTTAAAAGTTTGAGCTGTACTTAATAAACTATGAAGGTTTTTCAAAGAAATTAACACTCTTTATTCAGGAATGTACATTGAATTCTAGAATGTTACAAGACACAGCAGACACAATCTAGCCAAGTTAAGTACTTTAAATAAGAGTTGCACATGAGCTTCCATTTCTCCCAAGGAAATTAAATGGGACTTAAAAGTGCTTAACTGACCAGTAAATTTATTTCTAAAGTCCATATCTGTGCTACAGAGGTAACCCACAACTGTAGCCTCAAAAATTATAAAGGGGGTTAATATTAGTTTCTACTTCTTGAGAAAGAAGCCAGCAATTAAGAACTCAGCATTTTATGAACACTAGGGACGCAAATTCTATGCCATCTTCTCATAAGCATAGTTTCCTACTCTTCTTGTTCTTTAGTGCATACTTGCGTTGTCTGTATTTTTTTTTACCCTTCCTTGCACCATGTTCTCTCATATTTTTGTAATTTGGACCCACCACTGTGTATCATTAACTTTTAAAACTACAATTGATTTCAAAGGGTTAGAGTTAGACTAGAGTGCTATTATGTCCAATCCCATCTGGTTGGGAACAACATATGATTATTATTCAATAACAACCATTTGCAGTGCTAGTTCATAAATTAAGAACATTCTGAAATGGCCATGCAGACCAATTAGTGCTCAACTTTCTTAAAGCTTTATAGTCATTTGCTGTGTCCAATATGACCTACTGCCCAATCCTGCGCAAGTATGCACGGCCGGACTAAAGCCAAGAACCAACTATAGACAACAGGGCATGGTCAAGGGTACATGAGCCACCTTACTGGAGCGAAGCAAGACTAGACGTAGGTCCATGTTTGGATGGGTAGCCACCTGGGAACCATATATTCACCACCTCAATGGTGTTTGTGATGAAGGGAAGATAGGATACAAATGCAATAAATAATTTTGCTCTTATTTTACAGGCTAGAAAGCTTGAGATACACAGCATGCCCTAGCCAACTGGAGTCTACTTTATTTAGTGCAATTACTTTTAAAACCCAGTCTTTGAGTTGAATTCTAACAAGTAAAAATGCTTTTAGGGCCTTTAAAATTCATCCCAATATTATGAAACCATCTGAAAAGGTACACCGAAGAAAGAATGCGTACCTAGAAACATTCTGCCTAATTTGCCTAGGGCTATTTAGCATGGGAAATTATTTCCTGACCACCAACATGCTACCATTACATGTTCCCAAGTACAGTATAACATATCACTGGCCTTATTATAATCCTCTGCACAACCAACAGTATCAGTCATCATCATGTATCATTCATCTTTGAAAACTTCCATGTTTGTGTAGGGGAAAGTATTAATAGACTTCTGAAATGTCTGGTTCGCTCAATGCACATTAACCTTGCTAGTTTAGTGACACAAAAACAACTTTCAAATCAAATATAGCCACAGGGGGGAAGAGAGAAAAGCAAATCTAACATACCTCCTTCAGCAAATCAGCTCTTATAGAGTACCGAATTAACGATCCCCAAATGACAAGACAGTTAAACTGACATTATGGTTCTACTCAATTCATAAGAAATGCAAACTAAAAGACAAACATGAAAGCTGAAATTACGCTGACTATCTTTTCCCACTAAGTGGGTTCCCCACCCCAAAGAGAGGACAAAGAATGTTAAATATGAAAGAAGTTTCTTCTGCAATGCATTCCAACTAGCAGCTGCTGTTTCAGGAAAAGTCTCAAGGCAAATAGGAATCTAATGAGACACTTTCATTCCTAACATTATTAATTGATCAAAGAGATACTGACAAATTAAAATAGCTTCAATTTCTCCGTTATGCAAACATTTCGAAGGCTTCTATGAAGTCTGGCAGAAAAAAACTCAAATATGTTTTGAGATAACCATAGTTGGGAGTCATATCAAAAAAGCAGCATGGGGAATCTGGTTTAGACTTACTGACAAAGGTTCAATTCAATCCTACTGCATACATGTAGGATTACAACACATGATTATCTACACATGGGAGCCATGCAGTTTCACGCACTAAAATGACCTCCTTATTCTTTTGGTTATTGGAATTTTTTTGTAAATTTTTATATAAGTGACTCCCTTATTAAATTATGTTACCATGTGAAGCAACTCTAAGTTATCTTCTGAAAAACAGAACAGAAAGACAGCTAAACTATTTCAATTTTTTCTTCTTCAGGCCAGTTCTTACAAGATGAGTCAAGGATCTAACATGTCAGCCACAGTTTCCAAGATGGCAATACAGATGAACTTTTAGGGCCTACCATGGTTGACTGCATGTAGAGTAACCATGAGACAATGGTTAACACAGCAACTTCATGAAAAGCGCAGACTAATCACAAGTCAGGCAGTGGCATCACATCTTCAAAGATAATTAACTGGTAGGCCACCATCTGTGAAACAGCTCTTACCATGTCTAACTATACAGGACAAGAATTTAGCATGTTTCTAGATTTGCCTATATTAGGAAAAACCAACCAAGTCCAGCATAAGGTTGGAACCAAAAGTGCCTGGCACAAGCAGAAAGAAAAGGCACTTTTGCTCTTGCAGGGGGTGAAACACAATTTCCACCAACTCTACTGTCTATTAAGCAGTGTCCCATACCATATCCTACACTATTCCCAAGTCTCCCGTTACATGTTCAATCTTTCATTTCCATTTCAAAACATTCAGGAAACACAAATATACACATATATACTTGGCGCAAAGTGCCTTTCAGGAGAGCATGGATCAGGGCAGTGACATGACTATTTCCTAGATGGATGGCAACACGCCTTAGATCCACAGGCCAAGGCCACATTTTTTATTCACTGGGTAATCAACCTGCCCCTCCCCCCAGCCAAAAATTCAAATAGAGCTCTCCTGCTCCAAAATTCAGATGTTCTGTTGGAGCAGCAAAATGGTACCTTGTTCCCACACCTGCCTCCTAAGGGCTTCTGACTTTGCGAAAAGCAAGTTTTAACAAAACAAAAGAAGGATCCCTAACTCTAACAGTCCTCACTAACACTATGGCTAAACTCAATCAAAGAGGCATGTTATCAAAATTAAGACAGCGACTCTTTTGGAACTTCTATTAAAGTACTAATCAAAGTCAGCTTTTGACAATGCAAGAGCCCTATTAAGAGTGCCCACATTCGTTTACACATTACTTTTTATATGCTATTCAAACTATAGATTTAACAAAAGTATATAGAAACTAATTTTAAAATATTTCCCTCATTTTCTTAGGTATAGGTATACAACCTATTATTACTTAGCGGACTAGCAGCAGTTCAGCTTGGGGTAAATAAAGAATTCATCAAGAAAAAATATACAGTGGGTTCTTTGCATCTGCGGGGGTTCGCTCCTGGAACCCCCGCAGATGCAAAAAACCACGGATACTCAAGTCTGTGGTCGGGGGGGGGGGGAGCAGCACCAATGTACCTTATTGAAAAGCTGTGTGGGCCCGCCGCCCACTCTTCCCTCCAGCACCATACTGCAATAGTATAAAATGTCTGTTAAAAGAAAAAACACGAAACTGGAATTGACTTCCAGTTGCACGAGCTTTACAACTACTTCCGGTTTTCACCTGCTTAAGGACATCATTTCCTGCTTAATTATGTCACTTCCAGCTCTCAGCAGGCATCATGAATGCTAACTTCAGCCCACTGTATGAACCGAGTTTGACACCCCTGTTCTAGAACACGCAAAATTAAATTTTATGTGGCACAACTCATCAATTTCAGTACAAGATAATTACAACTAAAGCTAATACTTAATTTCAGGGGGTAACAGTGGCTACATTTCTAATTATTATGGTTAACCTTCAATAGATGAATGCTCTAAAACCCTTCACACTTTTACTAAGATTATATCAATATGCTTTGCATATTTTAAAAACTAAGTTCTCAATAAAATTATCAGCAGGAACAATGTGTTAAATGTGCTAATTAAAGTGAGTCATGCTAATTAAGACTCAAGTGCTAGAGAACGGTCACTAAACAGGGAATATATTCCACACTTGTGCTGCTAATTCTAGCAGATGCATGTGAATGTTCTCAGTAACAATAAGGTAGCTTGTAGGCATTCATGTGGAATATTTTTTCACAAGGCCAATTTCTTAGACTTGTCCGGACAAACCCATCACCACTCCATCCTGTTTGGAATATTCAATTAAGGCTGCAATCCTATGCACATTTTCCTGGGAATAAGCCTCATTGAACATAATGGGACTTATTTCTGTGTAGACATGTGTAAGGTAATGCTGAAAGTAGGCTACAACATTAATTTAGAGCGCAATTCTGCGTAACGCAGGAACAGCGGAGTGAGTGCTCCGCCGTCCCAAGCCATCACGAACATGCTGTAAAGCACGTTCATGACAACTTTCGAGTAAGGGTGGCCACCACAGAGGCCGGCCGCCCTTACTCCACCGCCAGATCGTCCCCATGACCGCAGGAGAAGGTAAGTGCAGCACCGGCTGTGGCGGTCCAGACGACGAGGGAGGGGGGGCCACTGGCCGAGCTGACCCGGGGGTGGGGATGGAGGCCACCATATCCCCGTCCCATTCCTGGGCCAGCTCCGCCATTACACGGCCTCCTCAGACCGGCGCCAGCTAAATAGGTGACAAGGTTGGGAGGGGAGAAGAGCCTCTGCACGACCCAGAAGGGTCAATAAGCTTCCAGAAGCCCTGTGGAGGCTTCAGAACGGCACAGTTTGCTGCTAAAAGGTTTTTAAAAAATGTTTAACCTTTTTTTCTTTTTTTAGCATTTTACACGGACCCCCCCCCCCCCCCGGTTCCGGGACCCATGGTGAGACAAATCCACGGATGGAAAGGGTCTACTGTATTGTGAGGGAGAAAAATTTCTCCATATCCATTCTCTCTACACCATGCATAATTTTACGTCTCAATCATGTCCCCTTCTTAATCACATTTTTTCCAAGCTAAAAAGCCCCAAACATTGTAGCCTTTCCTCATAAGAAAGGTGTTCTAGCCCTCTGATCATTTTGGTTGCCCTCTTTTACACTTTTTCCAGCTCTATAATCTCCTTCTTGAGGTATGATGGCCATAACTGTACATAGTATTCCATGTGTGGCTGCATATAGATTTGTATAGGGGCATTATACCGGTAATAGCATTCTCGATCCCTTTCCTAATGACCCCGAGCATGGAATTTGCCCTCACTGTTGTTGCACACTGATTTTATCACTGAGCTATCCACCATGACCTCAAAATCTCTTTCCTGGTTCATCACTGACAGCTCAGAATCCAACAGCATATATGTGAAGTTGGGATTTTTTGCCACATTGTGTATCACTTCACATTTGGTTGTCCCTTCACTCACTTTGGAGAGATCATTGATCTTTTCAAAAACCATGAAAACATAGCAGTTTAGTTTAGTGGATTTAGGGACAGATTATTCAAGACACCCTTTTTCTTTGCTCAGCAGGTTCTCACTGTTGGCTTTTATCCATTCTTTATAAAATCCTTTTATTGAAAAATTATCGTGATTGTTAATAGAGTCTAAATTCATCACAATCATAACAGACCTGCAAAAGATGTCCCTCTTCCAGCAAACTACATTATCCACTAAATTATCCACTACATATGTTTCCCCATAACATTCCCTGATCTTTTAAAGATGGCAGAGAAATAATCATGATTTACCACCGGATTATCTCTCCTGCAGTCTGAGCCTGCCCGGCAACCTACTACAAGGATGTACACCCGGCAGTAAATTGAACTAACAAAAGTTTTGCTTGCACATTCAGGCCCCAAGGAAATTGATCCCTTCTAAAATCTTTTTAACAACTGTGTGATTTTTAGATTTTAAAATCTAAAATCTCCCTATGGCAAAGAAAGGCAGGATAGAAATTCATCATCATCTTTTTAAAATTCTGTGCAGGATATGTCAAGTTTGGCAGCTAGGGAAATAGCAGCATTTGACTCGCACAAATCCTACTTTAACACAGAGCTGGTTTACTTTAGCACAGCAGTATTCTCTCATTTTTTGTGCTCTCCCTAGCTCAGTTTTCTGTCCAGTGAACCATTAACTTAATCGCAGATCTTTCTGTAGTCATATCCAAAACCACTGTGAGGTAGGCAATTAAGAATGCCTCAGGACAATTTTATTGCTGCACATCTATTTTCCTACCAGATATGCAAGTTCTTCAATGTGAATTCTGTTTATGCGGTACCTTGTATTGTATCGTACTTTTTAAATTATAGTTGAAACGTGCAAAGCCAACTAAGTATTTAGCATAGCACAAACAGTTTCTAAAAAGGTTAGCATTTTGAGGTCAGTCCCCTGCTAACATGACTATACAGCTGATCTGACTGTGTACCAACTTTTTAAATTTTAAAAGGACAGTTGAAACTCACTGGCAAAGCAACAAAATCAGAAACACAGTTTCTAATTAAGACACTTAAACAAAAAGAATATTGTTCCTACCAAGACCTGCAGATGATTTGCGTAGCTCTTAAAGGATAAAGGGATTGAAAACAATCATAGAAGTCCTATATTTGTCTGTGTGAAGTACCTACAAAGACAATAAACAATGTTACCAGGAGTGCTTTTCAAACACAAGTAACAGGACACATTGGGGAATATCAATTTGTGTGCAGGGATCCTGTGAAGGGGCCGATGGCACAGCTCTGCAGGTTGGTGGAACAGGAAGAGGGAAGCATGTGCGAAAGGTGTAACAAACAAGATTTATTGTGGTGACTTAACTAAATAAAAAAAGGGGAACAAAAATGGTGCCTAGTTGAACTTGCTCACTCACTCACTGTAGCTAGACAGGGGAACAACTACAGTAGGGACCCCATAACCGCAGGAGATACGATCCAGCCCCCCCCCCCCGCAGATACGTGAAAACCGCAGATAGGGGCAAATGCCCCCTGCAATGTTTTCTGAGGGGCCCCGCCCCCTGTGCATGACCCTCCCAGGCTCTTACGTTTAGCGCCACAACATTGGTTTCTTCCTTAAATAAATGCGATAAGCCGCTTCCTGCTGCTTATTGCAGGCAAGTAAAGCGAGACTAAGTGCTAGAGAAGCTCAGCAAGGTTAACAGGAACTGGAATTTAACAGGAATAAAGGATTAACCAGGTAATGACATCAGTGACAAAGCTATGGGGGAGCGCTGTGCCCTCAGGTGCCACCCCAGAAGCGCCTCAGGGGGTGGCAACACACACTGTGCACGGCTTTTAAAAAAAAAATCGTTGCCATGGCTGCATGTTTGCAGCAGCGATGAAAAAAGGTGAGAGGTGGGGGCTGGGGGCTTGGCAGCAAGCGACCAATCTTTCTCTCTGCCACCGCCTGAGTCTCCAGCCAAAAAAGGTGGCTTTTGACGCTTTTTTTGGCTGGAAACCAGCAGCAGCTGTGGTGAAAAAGGTGAGTGGGGCAGAGGATGACAGGCTGGGCTGGGGGCTGGGCAGGGGGCAGCAGGCGGGAGAAGGGCAGCAGGCTATGGACACGCGTACGCTTGTTTTTCCCAAGCTAAAAACCTAAAAAACTATTTTCTTCCAAAATTACCTAATGTGAAACGGATTAGATCATTTTAGATTTCGCTTTCCATATAAATCAGTCTCTAAAGCTAAAGGAAAAGTCCATCTTTGAAGGTTCAAGTGCATCCAAGGCGCTCCTTGTAGAGTCACCCGGCTGTTGCTTTTCCTTCCATACCAAAGTAGATTCACGTGTTTGGAGAACACAGTAGACTGATCCTCCCTCCTTATTTTGTGGACTACTGTATCTAGGCATGCATTTCTCAAAAAAAAAGCTAGAAGAGTAGTGCAAACAGTCTTGCACTATTGTACTGCTGTCTCCATTAATACATGTGACAAAATAAGCATGGTAAAAATACAAGAGGACAATGAATGGATGACGACATTGTGTGAGTGTGTGAACAAAGTACAACCACCCCAGAGAGCACGTGCCTTTGCCTTCTACAGCACTGTCATGTTCACATAGGAAAAGAGTCAAATATAAATAGGTCCTAAGCATCTGTGATAGGCTTAAAGGTCTTTGTGCTCCATTATAGTCTCTTTTATTATGTGAACTTTCCTCTGTAGATTATAACTTCACATGTCTTTGGCAAATGTTTCTGGCAAATGTTTGGGAAAGCTTCATACTTAGTGCCTGTTTGTGACTGATGGCTGATTTACATTAAAAATTGCTAGTTGGGCAGTTAAGGATATTTACATGTTCAATGTAAATCAGCCACAAGGTAATAGCACAATCTGTACAGCCGGTTCAGACACAGATTAATGGCGCAATCCTGATTTAACTACGGGTGGCGGACCTAGCGTTTCACCGCCCGGAGTAGTCGCAAACGTGCCGTAAAGCACGTTTGTGGACTACTTTCGAGCCGGGAAGGCCGGTGCAAGGCTGGCCTTCCCAGCTCCGCCGCCGGACCCAGGTAGGTCAGGATCCAGCAGGTAGGTCAGGATCCAGGGGCGGGGCGGCGGAGGCTGGGAGGGATGGCGGAGGCAGGGGGCGGCCATAGGCCATATCCCGGTCCCCGCTGGGAGGCTGGTCTGTTACACAGCCTCTTCCGACTTCCACCACCAAACTAACTGGCGGAAATCCAAGGAAGCCTATCGGCCCCAGCCATCGTTACACTCAGGGAAGGGGACGAGCGTCCCCTTCCTGGAGTAGACTTTCTGCCGCAGGCTGCCTGCTGGAGGCTGCCCGCGGCAGAGATCAGGATCTGGCGGGCGGCCTTGGCCACCTGGCAGATCTTTACACAGGATTGGGCTGTAAATCTTAACAACAACAACAGTACTGGGCAATCCCAGCAGAAGAAATCCCTTTGGCAAAGAAGAAGCAACATTCCCAATTTCTAACTTCCAGCATCAAATTATTAGCCACCAGTTATGCACACAGCTGAATAAATATTTCAGATGTACCAACACAAGAATATAGAGGTACCAGTACTTACGTTTTTTGAAGCTAACAGCACTGAGCCTTGCATAGCAATGCCAAACTAATATCTAACATCCTCCAGCAAATTACACATCAGAGATGTCAAATACCTAAATGTCAAATACCCAGTAATATCTTTACCATCACCCCTTTACCAGGTACATGAAGTGGTCCTTTGCTTCTTACTTACCAGGCAACCACACCACAATCACTTACAGGGAACACAAGGATCGCTTATTAAAAAAAATAGGTGCAATAGATTCATCTTTTACTGTGTAATTAACATGGCCTGACTTGCTAATTACATACCTTATCTTAGTACATACATACATGACTAAAACACAATTTTTAGGCTTAAAGTGGTTTGCAAGATTTTTTTGTAAAGCAATTTTGTAAATCTGTGAAAATAATTACCTTATTTTTCGCTCCATAAGACGCACTTTTCCCAAAAAAAAAAATAGGGGGAAAATAGTGTGCGTCTTATGGAGCGAATAAAACAAAATGTAAAGAAAAAAATACTTACCGGGGCTTCGGGGAGGCCTGCAGAGGCTCGCGCAGGTCTCCCCGATCTTCATTTCGGCAAAAACCGGCCATTTTCGGCCATTTCCGGTTTTCGTGAATGGCCGGTTTTTGCCGAAATGAAGATCGGGGAGGCCTGCAGAGGCTCGCGCAGGCCTCCCTGAAGCCCTGGTAAGTATTTTTTCTTTACATTTATTATTATTATTATTATTTAAAAAAATCCCTATTTTTTGTTCCGTAGGATGCATGCATCCTATGGTCAGATGCGTCCTATGGAGCGAAAAATACGGTATGATGCAAAACAAAAGACCAAATGCAATTATTACCACTTCAAAACATGAATCTGTTACAGAGAAAAGGTGAAAGGTGAGCATGAACTCAATATTTTTAGGTCCTTTAAGAAACATCTCATATGACAACCTTTCCTAATAAGTTCCTCAGCTTACCAACAAAGCACATCCGTGAGGCTGAAAAAGATGCCCAACTCATCAGATCTGTAGGCGTTCTTCAGTCTCATTCAAAAGTAAGCTTAACTATTTAAAGTTAAATAATGCTCTATACTTTTCAAACACCACCACTTGCTAAATAGAGCATGTTAAAAAGGACAGAGGAGTCTAGGTCCTCTAGGTTGCCGGGCTCAACAAGAGGGTTCTTTTCTTATGAAAGGCAGAGAGACTTCAGGTGGTACAGATAAACTTGGCGATTCAGAGGGTTACTTTTCAGAGAACAGCTGATACTCTAATTACATGGTTTTTATGGTTGTCTGAGTTCACTTGGATATTTTTCTCACCATGATTACATT
Organism: Plestiodon gilberti rubricaudatus; assembly: GCA_026170595.1. NCBI lineage: Eukaryota > Metazoa > Chordata > Lepidosauria > Squamata > Scincidae > Plestiodon > Plestiodon gilberti. Next base: position 50,537,134 of record JANXHW010000002.1, read on the forward strand.
CTTTTCCACATGGTATAAGTACATTTTATAAGGAATTCATATGGTAAGATGGTTTGGTCAATATGGGATGTGTTGCTCAAGGGTATTTGGTAGTCATTGTTGTCTGAGTTGATTGTGTATTTCCTGAAAGCTAGGCTTACCATCTGTCTCAGGCTTTCCGGGCCCGGTGAAGCCGCCGCCACTTTTAAAAGTTAAATACCTTTTTTCCAGCGGCACCATCTTGGATCTCGCAAGATTTTGCTAAATCCAAGATGATGGCGCCAGAAAAAAAATGTAAGTTTTAAAAGCGGCGGCGGCAGCTTGAGGGGGCAGGAGTCCTGGCCGGCTCGGATGCAGCTGGCCAGGCTCCAGCGGCGGTGACAGAGATGGAGACAACGACAATGAAGACGACGAAGAAGAAGATGATATGATGGCAGCGGCAGCGGTTTTAGGGGGCAGGAGTCCTGGCCAGCTGGGATGCAGCTGACTAGGCTCCAGCAGCGGCAACGAGACGGCAAAGAGATGGCGGTGGCGGCAATGGTGGTGGCGGCAGAATGGTGGCAATGGCGGTGGCAACGGGATAGGCAAGTAAATTAATTAATTAGTTAATCAATTAATTAAATTGTAAAAATAAATAAATTAAAATTTGTGGGCCACAAAAATAATTAATTACTTCATTGATTGATTAATTAATTAAACTGTTGGAGGGTGTCCCGGTTTAGAACCGGGAAAATGTGGTAAGCCTACTGAAAGCTCATATACATAAGTTTAATATGTAACCTGAAAGCTCATATATATAATTATAATATGTAACCTGAAAGATAACTTAGATGTTCCAAATGAAGATATAAATTGGTGTTAGAAACTTGGAACACTGAGCATTGTCCTTCTGGCTCTCAGTTTCCAAACCAGTAATTTCACCACCTTGGAAAAGGTACCATCCTGATCACAAATAGAGCTTGAATAACCTATCTTCAGACTGTAAGGGTCAAACCACACACGAAGCCAAGTCACATTTCCCACAAAGGTTTTTATTTTGTGTGCAAAATGCAGTCGTAGAGGCTACAATCTGCCTTGGAAGACCCATAAGGAGGAGGGACCTTTAATCCAATACAATGGGGTTTTCCATGGAAAGTACTCCTTCCCAGCTGTCCCCCAGTCAATTTTTTAAAATTGAAAAATTTTAAAGATGGATCTTAAATAAAGACTTCACTACATAAACAATATACCTAGATGCTTAGACATCAAATATTACCAGTTGCACATTTTTGCTCAGAAATATTACTGTTATATAGAAATGTTTTCAGTGCAAAGAATGCCACTTACTAGGTGGGTTCCAAATTACAACCCAACTGCCAGATTAAATTGTTTTCCAATATCAGTTGGCAATTATTCTTTTATTTGCCATTTTAAAATGTCAGCTTAACTATTCAGAGACTGACAATTAATTGTTCTCTCAGGAGGTGCCCTTTTCTCTCCATATGTGGCTCAACCACCCAGCTAGTATTTAAAGAGGTTTTCAATTTAATGCACAACAAAGGGTTTCCACAGCTGAGACGCCATATAAATTCATTAAGAATGCAAATAGCTCATCTCTATATACTAAATGAAGATGTGCACAATAGAAAATAGTGTTTGCCTTTATTACATGAACAAAGATAAGCTCTCCTGCAAAACCTCTCAAGTATCAGTTTTTAAGAGTAAGAATCAACATCACAGATATGCATGTGAAGGATAGAAAGATGCAGCAAAGCTAAATTAATTCTGGGGCTGCATGAAGGATAGAACTGATTTAAAAGCTTTAAATATTAATAGTCTGGAGAGCAAATTACATCCAGTTACATTTATAAAGGAAGACATTCCAGTCACTCTCAGATTGTACATGAACATTTATGACCATTGGTGGTCTACCCAAGATTTACTGGTGGTCCAGGAGTTGGGTAGTTAAAGAATTTAAGTTTCTCGTCTTGGCTTCCAACTGTGTGTACAGATGTTTGAACTCTTTATTGCAGAGCAAAACAAAGCCTGTAGGACTACATCTGGAACAGGGACGCTAACCTACAGCATGTACTGGAGCCAGGACTGTGTGAGAGGAGGCAAAAAATCCTAAGTTATCCCTAGAGGCTAGTTTTAGCATCTAGGAAGGGAGGGAAATGCAATCAGCCTGCCTTGAACTTTGTTGTATGTACTTAGGGCCCCTTCACACATACTCTGTCTGCCATGCTTGCTCCTATACTGGTCAGGTCCATGTAAAAGCTTGCACCCCCATGGTTCCCTCTTGTAAGCCCGAAGACCGGTGAACTTGATAAGTTCGAGACACGTCGCTGACAAAAAAGCTGTGAAAGCCTCCAGGAGGAGAGATAAGAGCTCCCAGCTGCGTCGGTTGAGTGTGGGAGGCGCCAGCCAGCAGAATTGTCAGACTGTAAAAAGGATACCACCTGGAAAGTAGCCATTCATGAAAGATTGGACATTTATATATTGTAAAAAAAACCAAGGGGGGTTAGGACAACCTGCCCATGTACAACGCCTTGGATTAAAGTAGGAGGAGAAATCCAAGAAAGGCGGTATATAAATACTGTATATTATTATTATTATTATTATTATTATTATTATTATTATTTACACTCACCCCCTTGGGAGGTGCAGCATAGTATGCGAAACATGCCAGAGGTGCTATACGAGAGAAAACCTTTACATGGATCTAGACCAGTATGGCAGCAACTACAGAGGAAGTGGCAACTGTGCTAGTTAGAGTATGTGCAGAAGGGATGCACAACAGTGTGAGAAGACAGTAAACATTAGAACACAACCCAATACACAACCTGTTTCCATTCCCCAATATTTATGGATCTAGGAGCTTGAGTTGTCCTCTGAGCCAAGTGTGTGTGTGTGTGTGAATGATGCAAGCTGAATGTTATGTACCTTTCTTGTCTTTAGGGAACTGTACACATTTTTTCCCCACTTGGAGACCCACTATAAAAATGTGTGATCTCTCAATATACTACACATTACCATCAGGGAACCATTCAAGCTTCAAGACTGGATATAACATGTATATCTACTTGAAATTGTCATTCTTTGGCCTTGCAAAACCAAGTGCTTTATCAATACATTTTAAAAGACACTCTAGGGAAGCAAAACATCCATGAAAACTTCCGGCATCAGTGTGGCAGCTCTTTCATAACACAAGAGGAGAGATACAAAGGTGTCCGTGATCTGCCAAGAGATGGCCACTTTCCCTCCAGGCCCATCAACTGGTTTGAGGGTGTCAATGATCCTTACAGCCTTCCATTCTAGCCAACCTAAGCAAACTTTACATGTGGGCAAGCCTTGAACTGATTTCTGTGACCAAGGTATTTTCCCTTTTCTTTGATCTTCCTGACCTCATGCTAACAAGGATTACCAATTTCATCCACCTTTTCTCTGAGCTACATGGACTAAAGGCGGAGCCACACCATGCGCATATGGCCCATCTCGTTCCGGAACGTTTCAAGGGTGTCAGACGTGCCAGAACGCGATGCGATGGTGCAAGGCCCAGCCACACCGGAACACAGCTGTGGCTTTCAGGTCCCTTAATTGGAGGAGGAGCGGTGGAGAGACTTGCTGTAGAAGGATAGAGGAAGGAAGAAATTATCTAAGTGCATCACTTCCAGTGGGGGGGGGGGGGGGAAATGCACCTGCAGAATGACTGCCTGCCATGCAGTTGTTGAAGGCACAGAGCTTCTCCTTGATCACAGCAGCACAACTTTATGTTCTATGTACCCTGGAAATGTGTTTGGAATTGTTGCTTATAACAGACAACCACAATTCCGGTCAGCAATGTTGAAACAATAGCTTTTAAAAATATTAGGTCAGCAGTTCAGATGTTAACAATTGCACAGCTGCAAATTTTGCTTGCTTGGAGACCGCCCCACAGACCAAAATACTGCCTCTGATTAGTTGAATGTTGGCTGAACGGGCAAAAGTCACCTCGGACTCCACTTGACATGGGACGGGATGCGACCAGCCGGCGGGCAAATGCCGTCACGCGCAAATAGCACCGCACCGGGCGCATGCGGACTCAGCTGGACGCAGCGCCCCAAGAAGCGTGCGGTGTGGATCCGCCTTAAGGCATACTCCCTTCAAGAAACTGTATAGGTATATTGTCTGCCCACCCTAAATAACTAGGTATGTCTAAAAACTGACAGCCAATATCGGAGGCTAAAAGTATTCCATCTAACAGCCCAATTCTAAACTGAGTTGAAACGCACTTAAGATTCCACAAAAGTATGCTTCCAGCCTCAGGCACAATCTACTGAACTTGCAAATCTATGGAGGTCATTGCAACTAGTTTCCAAGAAGGAGTGTTTAAGATACTGCTGTGACGCTGCAATCTTACTATGAAGTATGACTCACTGGACTAAACAAGATTTGTACAATTCTTGCAGACAGTTCTAAACAATACGTAATACTGTAATTTCATCTTGATTTCTAGACAGACATTGGTAAATATCCAAACATTCATCTTTCAACTACCTTTAAAAGGAAAGAATGGCAATACAGGAAGACAGATAAAACACACAAAAGCTGCAATCCTATACTGTTTGTTTTTGTTGATAACCGCATGAAACACAAAACATCACATTTTCAAACAGAATTGGAACTAAATTACCAACTCTCTACTGGTTGTGGAATGCATCTGGTTGAAACAGATTACTTTTCCAGTTGGAAATAATTGAATACTTTGTTCTTTTTGCATTGAAGACTGCAATGTAATGATATTAAACCTGATTGATATTGATACTAAAGAATTCACATCTGTGAATAAAAATACAATCCACCACATTTTACATTTTAATTCAACAAATTTAAAAAAAAAAACCACCATTTTCAAATACCTCTACTTATTAGAAGCAGAGGTGTTGCTACGCCCCCACTGGGGGGCCGCCGCAGCTATGCCCCCGTGACGCGTCTCCGCCCCCACGTGATGCAGCGCGTGACATCACGCCGCCTCCAAACACCCACCCACCCCCCGCTGTTTTTGCCTCATTTTGGAGCCATTCGGAGTCAAGGGCGGGCGGGAGGGCCGAAACAAGCCAGCGAAAGATAAGTTGGGCACCCTCCTGAGCCCCGATCCCGCCCCTTCAGGGGTCCCCACCCTGGGGCCCAGGGCCCCCCGCCCCCCGCTCTGCGACACCTCTGATTGGAAGTAAGTTTCATTACATTCAATGGGACTCACTTCTGAGTAGATATGCATAGGATTGCACTGTAAGGCTGCAGTCCAAGCACACTTACTTGGGAGCAAGAACTACTGAATTCAGTGAGACTTAGTTCCAAGTAAGCATGCACAGAATTGCACTGCAAGAGAGGTTTATTGCTCAGCTAGATTTTGAATCCAAATCAAACAGCTGTATGTTGGCAACTTAATTCCCAAACATTTAAAAGTCATAGGACAGAGACAAAGGTCATAAGACAGACTATAAGTAGAGATGTGGTTTTTACTGAACATAATACGTGAAAATTACGTGTCTTCCGCCCGTCCGCCCCCCCCCCCGGTCCATACATATGCCTCAGAAACACACATAACTGGCAACACATGCAGCTTGTAACACAGTAAAAAGGAACGTAGCCATCTTACACATTATAGCAGTGGTTCCCAAACTGTGCGCTGCGGCACCTAAGGACACTGCATAATGTCCACAATGGCCTCTTCTTACCGGCTCTCCCAGGCACCGCTATCTTGAATCGCACGATTCAAGATGGCAGCGCCCAGGAGAGCCGGGTGATGGTGCCACCACAACAGGGCGCTGTGCAAGAAGGGTGCCATGAACATGGTAAGTTTGGGAACCGCTGCATAATAGGGTAGAAACAGGTATACACTTCTTGATGTATACCAATTTAAGCATCACCAAATGAAACATTTATTGCTTCTCTTCTACAACAGCTGCATGGTAGAGCACATTGTTTCTGACAGAAAATCCAAAGTTCAATTCTCAGCATCTCTGGGTACAGCTGGAAAATACCCTCATCTGAAACTCTGAAGAGCGGTTGCTGGTCAGTGCTAACAGTACAGAGCAAGAGCGACCAATGGTGCGACTCAGGATAAGGTGGCTTCCTACGTTCAAGTAGGTCTTACTTACAAAGCTAATCCAGGAAGTCTAGCGAGAGAGAAAACAAAATCCACTGTCACAGGCAGACATATCTATATTTGCTGAAAGTGTTACCACAGTAAACAAGAGTTTCCCTATCTAAATGTAATGATTTTCCCAGCGATTGATTTTCTCTAAACCACCCTGGGAGCCTTGTTATCTGAAGAGCAAGATGCAAGTGCTTTAAATAAATACAGTACACAAAAATAAAATACCCAAAAGGAAGTATGAGCATATTACCCACCCTGGTAGGTACACTGGCAGCACTAGAACTGTGCACTAGTCTCACATCCTCTGTATGGAATACAACCTTTGTGAAGAACGTTCCAATTTTTGGTGTTCCAATTTTTAGCTATAGAAAAACCATTCTGCATCTATTTGCACCAAAGCCCCCTTTATTTCATATGGGTTCATTAGTGCAATTACACCAACGGTGAAACTTTTTCTATCTCTATAGCTTCAACAACTGTTAGATCACAGCATGATACACAGAACCACCAACAGGGCAAAACTCATACTCAAACTGAACTGAGCGCAAATAAATCAAAAGCTAACCACACAGCATGATCTGAACCAGAACTTACCAATAATATATAGCTTATAGAGCACACACAGAATTAACAGTGGAAGAGGTGCCTCTGAGCATGAATAGAGTGCACACTTCAACATAACCAGCAGCACCTCCACGTTTAGGACTAGCAGCAAGAATTCTCCTGACATCATTACACTTCGACATTAAACTCTTGTTACTAACGTCTAGTTGCAAATATAATGGATGGAGTATTTGCAGGGTCACAATTTTCTTCTGAAATCGTCATTTCAGCACTACGGGACAGGTTTTAGTATTGCACCGGCGGGTTTGCCAGAGGGATAGACCAGCTGAACTAGCAAGTCCTTTGCGCAGGAACCGCCTGGGGGCCACTCCCCTGCACCGCCGATCCGCTTCGTACAACTCTCAAGTGAGAAACTTGCATGGAAGTTGAGCTGCCACTTTCTGCGGGTGCGTGAGAGCAGCCTCTGCTGCCGGCCGCTGCACCAGCCTTCGCAGCTGCCGTTACCTGCTGATAAAGCCGTCGCCGTCCCCGTCGCAGGTCTGGAAGAGGCGCTTCATCCTCTCCTCCTCGCCCGTGCTGGAAGTGTCGCTGCTGCTGCTCCCGGTGCTGCTCACGCTCACCTCCACCACCACGGCCGGGGCGGCCGCTGCCGCCATCATGCGCTCTCTCCAGAGCAGGAGGGAAGAGAGAGGAGAAAGCGGCAGCGACTCCGACTCCAGCCCCAGCCCCCGAGTTCTTCGGGGCCCGCGGCGCGGCCCCACACAATCCTTTCCCGGCCCTGCCGCCGCGCATGCAAGGCGCGAGCGGCTGCACAATGCAAACAAGGGGGTGGAGAAGCAGACGCTTCGCCTCCTCTCGCGCACGAATTCAGCGCGCGCCACCTCGCGCGCCAATCAGCGGCATCCCTGGTGTCGGTGCGCGCCTTGGCTGGAGCAGCCAAGCTCAGGCACGTTGTTTGGGAGAAGCCAGGGGTCGCGCGCTCTTTGGGAAGCACCGAAAGAGGGAGCCAGGCGCAATGCTTGCAGTTGGCTGCCCAGTTTGCGCATTGGCGCCAAAGGCGAAGCTTAGCATCGGACTTGGAATGTGTGAAAGTAATACAGGCATCTGAGTGTATGCAGAGTGTAGTTCCATTGGAAAACATAGTGACAGGATTTCATATTTATATTTGGGGACATATTTTTCAGTTAATTCGTTTAATTTATATAATTGTTGTTACATCTCGCTTTGTCTCGCTGTGTATCGTAAACATGACATTAATTTGAAGTATATTGCTAACATTGATTGCATCGATTTGGATGCATACAAGTTTGTTAGTTCTTCTGAGCACACACAAGCATATTTTGATCTATACTACAAGAAATAGGTTGTCTGGGTGAAATAGCCATGTAAAAAAGTATATAAACACAGAACCTCCAAAAAACACGTTCTGTGTTTATATACTTTTTTACATGGCTATTTCACCCAGACAACCTATTTCTTGTAGTATAGTAGCTGGCCATGAAAGCTTCCGGTCCAGAATATTTTGATCTCTTTCATTTGCTGATGAAAATCTACTCTGCTGTCCTCCTGAATCTACATCAGCTACCAAGTCCTCATCACCCTGTGTTGTTGTTATGGTGGGTGGGAGTGGGTAAAGACAAAGTGTGTGTGTGTATTCAGAAAAGTATTCTGAATATAAGGTAAAGGTGACCCCTGACAATTAAGTCCACTCGTGTCCGCCTCTAGGGTGTGGTGCTCATCCCCATTTCAAAGCCAAAGAGCCAGCGTTGTCCGAAGACGCCTCCGTGGTCATGTGGCCAGCATGACTCTCCTTGCCGTAGCATGCAGCTGGAACACAGAGTATACATGCATGCATACATCATTCTAAGAATTTTCACCAATAGAAAATAGTACAGTATTTCCAACAGCAGGGCTGCTCTCTCTGCCTCTTTCTCAGCTGGGGTCTCAGCAAGGGTCACCCAATCCAGGAATTGCTTCACTCAGGAGGAGGAAGATGCATTGTGGGAAAAGGGGAGAAGAGGCTCTCAGCACACTGTTCAAAATGTGTTGGTGGGCCTGATGTGGCCTGCAGGCTTTCGTTTGGGGCCCTGATCTACATATTAGAATCCAATAAATTGCTTGTACTTTTGTATAATAATGGTGAGGCAAATAAAAGCCAGCGAAATCCATCTGGCTAGGGCAGGGGTGGTCAACCTTCCACCATTAGGGCCTCTGCATTCTTAAGAGTGGTGTAGAAGACAGAATCTTAGCAGCTGCAAGTGCTGCTAAGGCAGCTGCACCTGCTGAAATGCCCTCACCTACACAACCATTAAAGGGCCAGGAGCATTCGTGTTGAAAGGGTGGTGGCCACCCCTGGGCTAGGGCCGCAAGCCTAAGCACACTCACCTGGGAGGAAGTCCCATTGAACACAGTGGGACTTACTTTTGAGAAGACAAGCAGAGACTTGTGCTGTAAGTTGCCGCTCTGAGCAACAAGTTACCACACAACATCAAGGCCGCAAAGTGACTTCTCAGTGATACTTCCAGAATGCTTAGCTTTATAAATACAAATTTTATTTTCTAATATTGACCATTATAAATAAAATTAAAATATCTGCCATAACAACTGAGCTGAAGCAACTCTTTCTACTTAGAATGCAATCTTATAACACAGTGTTTCTCAAACTGTGGGTTGGGACCCAGTTGGTGGGTCGCGGCCTGATTTCTGGTGGAAAGATCAGATAAGTAATTGCCACAAGCCCTAAGGCTATTCAAAAATTAGATAGCTACTAATTGCCCTGCAAAGAGCTGAGCTCCTGCATTTTGCAAGAAAGCTGCTAATTACCCTGCAAGCAGCTGAGCTCTTTACTTATAAATACATACATACATGCATACATACATACATACATACATACATACATTTAAGTCTTGTAAAGCTAGGTGGGTCCAGATAGAATGTCATTTTAAAAAGTGGGTCCTGGTGCTAAAAAGTTTGAGAACCACTGCTATAACACTTTCCTGAGAGTAAGCCCCATTGAACACAATGGAACTTCTGAGTAGACATGCCTAGGACAGCACTGTTGATGGAACTGCTGCTGCTGCAACTCCTGACTCAGTAACCTGACACATAATAGAATCAAACCTGTACAGTTTAAACCGGCCATGAGTGCCTCTTGTTGACAAAATACAACTATATGTTTCCAAAGTACATGTTTTTTCTATGTTTGCATACATAATCAATATGTTTAATACATTTGCAAAATACATCAACCACATTTTTGATGGTCCCATCTCTCAAAAAGCACATTGTGTAGCTGGAGAAGGTACCGAGGGCAACTACAAGACTAACAGATAATCTTCCTTACAAAAAGAGGCTTATTACAGCACAATCCTATGTGTGTCTACTCAGAAGTAAGTCTCATTGTGTTCAATAGAGCTTACTCATAGAAAGGTATGTATAGGATTGCAGCTGTAGCTTACCTCACAGCAACTGTGTATAGGAACCTACATCTGAGTAAACATGTTTAAGATTGTGTTACTAAGAAGTTTAAACGTCTTGATTTAGAAAAAAGACAACTAAGAAGGGACTTGATGGATATTATCAGAATTATGTGTAACATAGAGAGAATTAACAGAGACAATGTTAATGTTGACAATGTTCGGTGTCTCGAACGAAACATTGGACTAGATTGTTTATGTGTGGACTTCGATGATTTTACCGGTAATTGTATTTTTAAACTCTGGAATGCCTCATATTACTTTTTATCCTTACTTGACCTTTTAAACCTATAAAATCTACCTCGTTTTTCATTATGTTGGGTCATGAAAATATCCATGCTACAGAGAAATTCTGTCTTCTCAGTTAAATCATTAGAACTTTGGTTATCCAATGAAAGCCATTCTCAGAAGGTACAGTATAAAGACATGATTTTTCATATAGTCAAGGTCTGCTCATCCACTAAGAGCACAATCCTATCCAACATCCCCCACCGGTGTAACCAGCGGAGTGCAGGGCTGGGAGGCTTTGGAGGGGAGGTGGGATTTAAATCCCCTTTGAATCCCCCTTGGGAGGGGATTTTAATCCCCTTTCCGTTCTCGCTGCACCGCTGGCTGCACTGGTGGGAGAAGTTGAATAGGATTTCGCTGTAAGCTAATGGAGGCGGTTGCCTCAGGCAGCAGATTAGAGTGGGACACCCACCTCTGCCTGCCCACTCACCTACAATTCTCCTTTTCTCGACACCACAATTGGCTCTACAGGTAGGGCCAAGGCTGGCGCAAGACCTCCTAGCATTTGAGGCAGTGTGCCAAATGCTGCCTCCCCTTACCTCATGAAATATCAGCCTCTGTTTCTCCCATTCCCTGGTTTGGAAAAGTAAGGGGAGGGGGGTAGAAGAGTCAGAGATGCTCTAGTAGTCCATCACTCTCTTCTCCTCCACACTTTCTCTTTTGCTCCGTCTCTTCCTTTTCCAATCCAAGGTGTGGGAGGAACAAAGGTTGGCACATCACCAGGTTAAGGGGGGGACGACAGCATTTGTCATGCTACCTGAGGCACCAGGAGGTCTTTGGGTATGTGTATCACAGAAATTCAAATTTAGAGGCCTTTGACCTTGTAACAAGATGTCCTCATGGCCACTTAGCACCACCACCACTACCATTAATGAATATTTCTATCAATGGCTATAAGACATAATAGTCAAGGATACAGTCTTCATATTCAGAGATGGCATACCTCTGACTATATCAGAGGTCAAATGCTGGGTGCTAAATACTTGGAGTGACTATTCCCATCCAGACCGGCTCATGAACTTCACAGAGGACAGCTACTATGGGAAACAGAATGTCTCTGCTGGACATTTGTATTGCTACAGCAACGCAAAGACCATTCTTGTGTTCAGTTGCATGGCACGCAGCAAAAAAACCCACTGCTTTCATTCCATTCATACATCAGATGGGGAAGTACTGGTATGTCTAAAATGCAGAATATAGCTGCACAGTTAAGAACATTTTTATTAGACTACTACCGAGTAAATGGCTTTCATCAGACCTGGCACAGGCAGCTGGCAACTCAGGCATATGCCTAGAGCTTACTGTTGTCGCAGACTGAGCCATTACTCTCTCCCTGCTGATGCTGCTATAACCTAGCAGGGGAATGCAATGCAGTAGCAGCAGGGAAAACAGCGTCAGCAGCAGTGTTCCCTCTCCTGGGGCCTCCAGAAACCTGGCACTGGGCCTGGGTTTTATTTACATTAATAAAGATTTTTTCTCATGTAGAACATTATCCCCCAGATCTCTTATTTACTATTTCTGCCACGCCACTTTGCCTGAATCTAGTCTGTTTAGCTGAACATTTGCTTCAAAAACATTCGGTCCGGTTTTTCATGGGCCAAACACCCATCTAAGCTAAGGATGGAGGACAGCTGGTCGTAGTAAAGCCCCACCCCAAATCCATCAAGAATCCTGGCTTAGATCCGGTTGTATCTCTCTCTTACACACACTGGTGGTGTTGTTAATTTTAAGAGAGTGCTCACTCCTCCTCCAGTTAGACTCTGGCACACTACACTTCCTCAGACCTGGGTCAAGTAGACCAAGTTGCAGGGAATAGCACATTAAGGCTCGTTGTGCATTTTGGCAAGCTTTTGTCCCCTAGAGATGTAAAATAGGCAACAGCCTTGCATGATTTTTTTGCCTTCTCTGTGTTATTACCTTACTACCACAGTCATACCCCTGAACCTACCGCTAGCCAGAATTCAACAATCTCCTATACAATCTTCATTAGCTACAAAAGGATCTTCAAATTAACAGCTAAAATAGTAAAATCCCTGTCTTTGTTAGCATAACAACCACCACTCAGTTATTTCTCACCATTGCCACTGGCAGCCTCTCTATCTTACAGCCCAAACCTATCTTTCTCCCCCCCCCATGCAGCAATGCCAAAATGGCTACCACTGCATCCTGGGGGGGGGGATTAATGGAGGTCTCCTTTGGGTAAGGGAACATTCATTCCCTTATCTGGGGGATAAGCCTCTATGGTGTGGAGGAGTCTCCTCAGACCTGTGCTAGTGAAATAACTGATACAGGCCCAAGTGGACCTGTGCCGCAGGATCAGGTCTGGAAAGGGGGCTAGAATTCGGCGGTTGCTGCTGTTGCCAAACCCATCCACTTCCCAGAGTCAATCCACCCCCGTCACCACCCCATTCTGCCATCCCCCGCCCCCATTGCATCTTCATTCCACTCTCCCACGTTGGCCTACCTTCATTGACAGGGCCGCAATGATCTGCCAGTGCACAAGAGGTCGCTCCGGCCTCTCTGCTGGCGCTCCTGCAGCGCGTGACTTCACGCACTGCCGGAGCACTACGACTGCCATAGGGCAGTCCACGCTGACGGAATGCACGTTCTGCCCGTGTGCAAGCCTTAAGGCGGAAGCACACTGGCCACGTTCTGCGTGCGTGCAGCCAGTTGCGGCCGGCTGCATCTGCGTTCTTTTGGTGGGACTTGCCTCCGGCTGGAACGCCAAGAGCCGCCGGGAGGCGCAGAGAGGTCCGTTTGCATTGACGCTTCCCTTGGAGAATTCTCAATTTTTGCTGCGTTTCTCGCGCCGCATGCAGAACGCCAAGCAGAATGCGCCCGGCGTGCTTCGGCCTTTAAGGTGGATCCACACCGCATGCACTGGTCGCGTTCCGGCACGTTCCAAGAGCGTCCGACGTGCCAAAAGTCGCTTCGGAGTCCACTTGAGACAGGATGGAACGCGACCAGCTGGCGGGCAAACGGCGCCATGCGCAAATAGCACCACACCGGACGCATGCGGACTCAGCTGGACGCAACGCCCCGAGCCGCGTGCGGTGTGGATCTGCCTTTAATACCAGTAGGATTAGACTGTTACTTTCTGAAGGAACTACTGTTGTTACTTTTTGAAGGAACTACAGTTTGTGCAGTAAAAATTAAGCTAAAAGTCAATCTCTACTACTTCTATGCAATCTTTTTAATGCCCTTATAGTTTGAGTAATGGATCAGAAACAATGCAAGACCACCTGTAACTCTATGGTCCTGTATTTATCAGTTTGTGATAGAAAAACATCTCCAATTTTCTTTTCATTAAAGAGTGCATCATTAGCCCACAAGTACTTCAAAACTGTTTCCAGCTGTATCGATTAGATCTATTTTATCTTATACACATATCATTTATCTACTCTCTGTTCGTTTAAAATGACAAAAGTTAATTTTTGTATTCTAAATGTTTTTATCAGTCAGCAGGTTGGTGGGGGTTGCCCATCTCTGTCCGCCTACTTGCCTCCATTGACCCTCCTTATACTTTTTGGATTGGAAAAGGAAGAGGGGGGCTGAGAGAAAGAGGAAATGTGGAGGGGAGTGCTGAGCGATGATGACATTGGAGAGTGGGAGGAGCAGAGGCTGGCACGTCATTGGGTAAGGAAAGGCAGCATTTGGCATGCCACCTCAGGTGTCAGGAACTCTTTAATACATGAGGTTTCAACAACAGTACAAGCAAAGCACCACTCAACCAATCTATGAGCCACAGATTATGGCAGGCAGACTATGAAAGAGGTTGTTCATGCTCCAGACAAGTTTCATGATGAAGGAAAAGTCCCAGAGAATACGAGAGTGCATCTTCCTTCTGAGATTTCTACCTCTAGTCTAGCTATCATAACAACATATTCAAAGAGTTCCCTTCTCCTTTCATAATTGCCATCCCATTGCGCTTTACCTCTTTCTTCTTTCACATACTGCTGAAGGCTTTTCATTTGTTAATTTTAATGGCACCATGGAAATGCTTCATTTGTTGGTTGGATTGTTTATTCTCGGTTCTGAAATCAGCATTACTTTGCTCTCCTACTTCATATGCCTTCCATCAAGTTACAAGCTATTTCTCAATAACTTTTGTTTTTCCCCTGTGGAGATAATAATGAGGTCATGTGTCCTGGCAAACAGGTTATCCTAGCTTTGAAGTAGATTCCCCTCTGCTGACACTGCATCTTTAACTTTTCCAACTTTTGGTTTGTGTAGTACTGCATGATGAAGACCTGATTTGTTCCCGTGTACCTTTTCTTCTACTCTGACTCAGGAAGGCACTCCTGTAGTCTTCTGTGATGTAATCTATTGTTAGAGCATCTGATCATAGACGTGAATCTTGATGTGCCAACGGAAGTCTATATGTTCATTTTTACTGTTCAGAAGAGGCCATAACTCAGCTGTAGCTCATTTGCCTTCCATACAGAAGACCCCAGCTTCAATAACTGGTCTCTGCAGTAAAAAAAAAAAAGACCTCAGACAACAGGAGTGGGGAAAATGCATGTATGCTTTTCCTACCAGGGCAAGCAGCTGGGGAGGATTTTTGACCTGGAAAATGCGGGCATGCGTGTACAGCCCTGGAAAATGCGGGCATGCGTGTACAGTCCTGGAAAATGCGGGCATGCGTGTACAGTCCTGATATAGACTGGGGGCCCTGTAAACGTTCTAAAGAGCCAGGGATGATTCACACATCTCCATCTCAAGTCTAGTCTTGTGTAGCCTGCTTCAATGCAAAGGCTACTATCCTGAACTATTTTATCTTATATGAACATCTCTCACTCACGTACCATCTGCTTCTTTAACATTAGAAGAGTTACGGCACAATCCTATGCATGTCAACTCAAAAGTACCATTGTGCTCAGTGGGTTTTACTCCCAAGAAAGTTTGTATAGGATTGCATACACAATGTTTGATATTCTGAATGAGCCTTTATTACTTACTGTGTACACATATTGTATGTGATAGCAACAGTTGACAATGACATCTAAAATATAGACCCAGTCAAGACTGATCAGGAAGGCACTACAACTGCTAAATAAATAAACAAATAAATCAAAGTAATGGGTTGAGCTCCAGATCCCAAAACTGTAGGAATCATCTGAAAGTCCTTCCCCCACGTATGCAGATACCATGTTTTTCACATCATATTCTCTAATGCCTTACCGATTCTTGGAAAATTACAGCAAGCTAGCATTTGGAAACAGTTTTACAATACTCTTGGGCTAATTGTGTACTTTTTCACTAAAAAGAAAATGGGAGATGTGGTACATTTTCTTATCACAAACTAATTACAGAAGGCCTTGCGTTGACCCTGATTCTCTATTTAATATACAGGTGAGATTAACTTTTAGCATCTTGAGTGAATGAATTAGTGTTCAGAAATGGTCTTTAAGGCAAGATAAAATAAAAAGGCAGCCAATGAAAGTAACTGGATGCTGTTATTAGCGAGTTACTCGAGACTATCTTAGCTCTTAATCTGAAAACCCTCCATTAACCAATTAAGATTTTGTAGGAGATTGATATACAAACCCTTTTGCGCAACTGCAGAATTCTAGCTACAGGCAAATTCAGAAGTATTGTTGAAAATGTGGTGATATCACAAAGAATTACACAAAGTGACAAAGCTATTACCAATTTTCCATTTCTCGACCACAGAGTGCCAAAAGCACTCTAATTCCCTAGATTCCAAAACTTATTTAACGTCTGATGGACTTTTCTCATCTCCAATTAAATTATATTTCGTTCCTTGGGCTTTCTTTCGATCAAGAATCTTGATTTCTATTATTTCGTAATGTATGGTGTGCCTACCCATGTTGGGGATGAGAGTGGGATATGCCTCTCTAACTGCCTTGTTGTTGCACTTCTGCAGTTTTGAATAGTTTGTGTCTACAAGTATCATGAGTTAAAACAGAAACTCTTCTAAACAGCATTCTTTACTCAAAAGTAAGTCCCACTTCATTCAAAAAAGGATATTTCCTAGTGAGTGTCAGATTTATGATAACCCTGTAAAGCTGGTATTACTAGACCCATAAATACTGGTGAACCACTCTGGTTTGTTTAAGAGAAAAAGTTTGTACAGACAGTGCACCATGGAAAGGATAGGAAGCACACCGTATACTCCTCTCTCTCTCTCTCTCTCTCTCTCTCTCTCTCTCTCTCTCTCTTGCAGTGGTACTGGATTTCTATAGTTCTGGACATAGAGCAGATGTAAAGAGCTTTATGCTATTTTGGCTGTTCAGAAAACTTGAAAAGAAGGCATGCTCTGTGCAACAGATACCATTCACACAGGCGTTTGGAGCAGCAGACTATTACTAGGCTTACCAGATCGTCGACCGGGACGGAGCATTCTCCCCTTAAGGGGGCAGGGCATGGGGGGGCCATAACGTGACGCGTTATGGCCCCCCCACCCCCTTAAGGGGAGAATGCTCCATCCCTGTCGACGATCTGGTAAGCCTAACTATTACCATATTAAATCTAACTAGGCTTACCAGATCTCCAACCGGGCCAGAGTGCTAGACCTTTAGGAGAAGGAATGTGGGCAGGTGTAGCTTGTTAAGTCCTAGAGCAGAATCCTAGGCATGTCTACTCAGAAGCAAGCCCCATTACAAAAAGTAATGTAACTCTGGCCCGGTTGGAGATCTGGTAAGCCTAAATCTAACTCACATTGTTCTTACTATATTCTGACATCCCATTTCTAACAATTTGAATGCTGTGAATAATCAGTAGTGGTGGGAGTGGGGAAGAAGAGAGAGGGCTACTGGCAGGCTCATGACACTTTCACAAACATATTCTAGGCCCACTTAAGGGGAAGGGGCTATAGCTCAGTAGTAGATTACATTCTTTGCATGCAGAATGTCCAAGGTTCAGCCCCTGACATCTTCAGCTGAAGGATCTGTGGCACCAGGGCTGGGGACGGTCTCTTTCTGTCTGAGATGAGACTCTAGAGCAGGGGTGGCCAACCTTTCAACATGAATGCTTCTGGACCTTTAACGGTTATATTGTTGTTGTTCAGTCGTGTCCGACCCTTCGTGATCCCATGAACCATATCCCGCCAGGCCGTCCTGTCCTCCACTATCTTCCTGAGTTCGCTCATTTTCATGTTCGTTGCATCGGTGATGCTGTCTAACCATCTCATCCTTTGCCTTCCCCTTCTCCTTTTGCCTTCAATCTTTCCCAGCATCAGAGTCTTCTCCAGAGACTCCTCACTTCACATTAGGTGGCCAAAATATTTGAGCTTCAGCCTCAGTACCTGTCCTTCCAGGGAACAGTCAGGGTTGATTTCATTTAGGATTGACTGATTTGATCTCCTAGCAGTCCAAGGGACTCTCAGGAGTCTTCTCCAGCACCACAGTTCGAAAGCATCTATTCTTCGGCGCTCAGCCTTCCTTATGGTCCAACTCTCGCAACCATACATTGCTACTGGGAACACCATGGCCCTGACTATACGAACTTTTGTTGGCATGGTGATATCTCTGCTTTTTATTATGCTGTCTCAGTTTACCATAGCTTTCCTTCCAAGGAGTAAGCGTCTTTTAATTTCATGGCTGCTGTCTCCGTCTGCAGTGATCTTGGAGCCCAGAAAAGTAAAATCTGTTACTGCTTCCATTTCTGCCCCTTCTATTTGCCAGGAATTGATGGGCCCAGATGCCATGATCTTAGTTTTATTAATGTTGAGTTTCAAGCCAACTTTTGCACTCTCCTCTTTCACCCTCATCAAGAGGCTCTTTTGGTTATAAGAGGCTCAATGGTTATATAGGTGAGGGCATTTCAGCAGGTGCAGCTGCTTTAGCAGCACTTGCAGCTGCCAAGATTCTGTCTTCTACACCACTCTTAAGAATGCAGAGGCCCTAATGGTGGAAGGTTGGCCACCCCTGCTCTGGAGAGTCACTCCAGTTTACAGTACTAGGCCAGGTGGGCCAATGGAGTTGGTATGAGACATTTTCATACAGTATTATAAACCACAGTGGTTCCTGCTAGCTGGGGAAAGAATCTCATTATCTGGTCAATAATATTTTGTTGTCAGAGTGCTGAGAAAATGCAATATCACAAAATATATAGCACAGTGTAAGCAAGATGTTAGGGGGCCAGTGGGCCCCGGGCCACACAAGATATGACACCCTGTTGGATGCATCTTTCCCCCTCTCTTTTTCATTAAACCAAAAGCAGCCTTGAAGGTTGCATATTTAAGCAAAAGAACAGCAGTGGTGGTGGGCGGGGCTGCTTAACCCTTTTGCTCTGTTCTTTTGTCCGCTCACTTAGCACAGGTGTCTTTCCAATTGTAGGAGGAAAAGATACAGGCCTATACATCTTCTCCTGCTGGGAGAAAAGTGTGTGTGTGTGTGATTTTAAACACAAAATTACTGTAGAGCAGTGATCTTCAACCTTTACCCGACAGCAATGGTCACTGTAAGTCATCGCGACTTGGTGGCGACAGCACTTCCGGGTTCACGCCGCAACCGCGGACTAAGTAAAAAAAGGTATTTTGGACTTACCCGTCTGGAGCAGTGGCAAGAACCCAAGTTGTGCGGCATCTCCAGCCGCCGCCAATGGGTAAGTCCAAACCCCCTTTTTTACTTAATTAGTGGCGTAAACCAAAAAGTGGCGTAAACCAAAAAGTGCCATCACTGCCGTCCTGACATCACCACCGAGTCGCCACTCCCCTTAAGTGGAAAGACATTGTCTCCCGCTGGACCTTGGGGTTGCAACCCCAAGGTTGAAGACCACTGCTGTAGAGGGAAGGGTTAATCTGCCAATTTTCTCTGCTTATATTTGTAGCCTCCAGAGGCTACAACTACAACTTTAACTACAAAATTAAAGCCTTGATTTCAATCAAATTCCTTGATTGAGGAATCCTTCACAACAAATGAACAACAATTGTACAGTATACAGTGGACTCTCTGCATCTGCGGGTTTGGCATCCATGCATTTAACCCTCCACGGATGCCTCTGGAGGCTGCTTCCAGGTTGCACTGGGGTGACACTGGGCCTGCGACGGACTCCATTGACCTCCATTGGAACCTTAGGGAAGCAACCGGAAGTGACTTCTGGTTTACTTCTGGCTTGCACCCGCGACTTCCGGTCGCTTCCCCAAGGCATTTTGAGACCCACGGAGGCCGATAGAGTGTGTCGCGGGCCCCAGAAGTGGCTTCCAGAGGCTCCCAGGTAAGGCACTTTGGCATGAGGGTGCTGGACCTCAGCATCCAAGGAATTCAGTATCCATGGAGGGTTCCAGAACCAATCCCCCGCAGATACCGAGGGCCTACTGTATTCCATGACATAGGAAGCTGCCTATTACTGAGTCAGGCCACTGGTCTATCTAACTTAGGTGCAAATCAAACATGTACTTATTCCATGCGAAAATATATCTGTGAGTCAAATCCATGGCTTTCTACTCATGTAGAGTTTGTGTAGAATCTACTTTCTTCTTGTATCCAGCTTCAGTGTATTATAAAAGGTAATCAATTACACAGCATTGAAAAACATACAGAAAATGAGTTTGTTTTAATCAAGGGAGATGATGGATAGGGAAGACAGCACAATTGTCTGGAACACATTTCCTTTTCAGCACAGCATGTGGGCACTTGAACAATGTCTTTGTATTTCCAACTTGTCAAAGAGACGATCAAAGACTTTTAACATTTTTCAGAGTTTCAGTTACAGAAAAGGATTACCGGTAATTTTTACTGAGCTGACGTTTATAGGTTACTTGCTAGGTCATCAGGTCTTCTGTCAGAAGAGCTTAAAGTTAATTCCTTTATCTATAAAATGTTCAAAGATACAATTGAACATTGAACAATTATTCAAAGAAACGGCACAGATATTGTTTCAGGGTATTGTAATAACTTTGATAATATACTTATAAAGGTGGCAGGCTGCATTCTGCTCCTTCCATATCACTGCTGCTCACCCGTCTAGCTGGGCGTTCGATCTTGAGATGTATCCAGGGGCACAGCTCATAGCAGTACAATGCCCCATTCAGTTTCCAAGTGTGGTGAATGGGAAGCCTTCACCCTTTGTTAAAGCCAAAGGCTGTGTTTAAATTGGATCCAGGCCCACATGGCTCAAGTTCTCCATTATGAACTCTTATTGCCCAATCCTAGCCCCTGCCATGTTATAGCATGAATCCGTGCCAACAGAGGCAGTGCTGCATGATATGGTAGGGAGGGCAATCGGACAGCCTGCAGGAGGTAAGTAAAATATTTTATTTTTTACTTTAAAAAAAGCCGGAGGATAATGGGGGATAAGATCTGGTGTGAGCAACTGCTGCCGAATCCGTTGGGGAATAGTGACCATGCTGAGATCTGTTTCGCCATGCATGTCGGGGGGAGAGTGCCGAGCAAATCTGACACAAAAACCCTTGACTTCCGAAGGGCTGACTTCCCCAAAATGAGGAGACTAGTTAAAAAAAAGCTGAAAGGGAAGGTAAAAAGAGTCCAATCGCTCCAGAGTGCATGGAGGCTGTTTAAAACAACAGTCATAGAAGCCCAGCGGGAGTGTATCCCACAAAGGAGGAAGGGCTCGACCAAGTCCAGGAGGGTGCCGGCATGGCTAAAGCACAGTTAAGGAGGCTATAAAAGGCAAGGAAGCTTCCTTCCGTAAATGGAAGTCTTGCCCTAGTGAGGAAAATAAACAGGAGCACAAACTGTGGCAAAAGAAATGTAAAAAGATGATACGGGAGGCCAAGCAAGACTTTGAGGAACGTATGGCAGGCAACATAAAAGGGAATAATAAAAGCTTCTTCAAATATGTTAGAAGCAGGAAACCTGCCAGGGAAACGGTTGGTCCGCTGGATGGTGAGGGAGAGAAAGGGGTGATAAAAGGGGACTTGGAGACTGCAGAGAAATTAAATGAATTATTTTCGTCTGCCTTCACGGCAGAAGACCTTGGGCAAATACCGCTGGAATGGTCTCCCCTGACTAAAGAATTAAGTCAAATAGAGGTTAAAAGAGAAGACGTCTCAGACTTAATTGACAAAATAAAGATCAATAAATCACCAGGCCCGGATGGCATCCACCCAAGAGTTCTGAAGGAACTCAAGAATGAAGTTGCTGACCTATTGACCAAAATATGCAACTTGTCCCTTAAAACGGCCACTGTGCCAGAGGATTGGAGGATAGCTAATGTCACGCCAATCTTTAAAAAAGGAAGGAGGGGGGACCCGGGAAACTACAGGCCGGTCAGCCTAACATCTGTTCCAGGGAAGATGGTGGAAAGTCTCATTAAGGATAAAATCTTAAAATACATAGAAGAACAAGCTCTGCTGAGGGAGAGTCAGCATGGCTTCTGCAAGGGGAAGTCTTGCCTCACAAACCTGTTAGAATTTTTTGAAAAGGTCAACAGGCATGTGGATGCGAGCGAACCCGTGGATATTATATATCTGGATTTTCAGAAGGCGTTTGACACGGTCCCTCATGAAAGGCTCCTGAGAAAACGCCACAGTCAGGGAATAAGAGGGCAGGTCCTCTTGTGGATTAGGAACTGGTTGAAGACCAGGAAACAGCGAGTGGGAGTCAATGGGCAATTTTCACAATGGCGAGAGGTGAAAAGCGGTGTGCCCCAAGGATCGGTCTTGGGACCGGTGCTTTTCAACTTATTCATAAATGACCTGGAGTCGGGGATAGGCAGTGAGGTGGCCAAGTTTGCAGATGACACTAAACTTTTCCGGGTGGTCAAGACCAGCAGGGATTGTGAAGAGCTCCAGAAGGACCTCTCCAAACTGGGAGAATGGGCAGCAAAATGGCAGATGCGCTTCAATGTAAGTAAGTGCAAAGTGATGCACATTGGGGCAAGAAACCAAAATTTCACATATACGCTAATGGGTTCTGAGTTGTCTGTGACGGATCAAGAGAGAGATCTTGGGGTGCTGGTGGACAGGTCGATGAAAGTGTCGACCCAGTGTGCGGCGGCTGTGAAGAAGGCCAATTCCATGCTCGGGATCATTAATAAAGGGATTGAGAATAAAACGGCCAATATCATTCTGCCCTTGTACAAATCGATGGTAAGGCCACATCTGGAGTATTGTGTCCAGTTCTGGTCACCACACCTCAAAAAGGATATAGTTGAATTGGAAAAGGTGCAGAAAAGAGCGACCAGAATGATTCGTGGGCTGGAGCACCTCCCTTATGAGGAAAGGCTACAGTGTCTGGGGGTTTTCAGCCTAGAAAAAAGGCACCTGAGGGGGGACATGATTGAGACTTATAAAATTATGCATGGGATGGAGAGAGTGGATAGAGGGAAATTCTTCTCCCTCTCGCACAACACCAGAACCAGGGGACATGCACTAAAATTGAGTGGAGGGAGAGTTAGAACAGACAAAAGAAAATATTTCTTTACCCAGCGTGTAATTCATCTGTGGAACTCCTTGCCACAGGATGTGGTGATGGCATCTGGCCTAGATGCCTTTAAAAGGGGTTTGGACAGATTCATGGAGGAAAAGACCATCACAGGTTACAAGCCATAAGCAACCTCCTGGCTTTAGAAGTAGGTTTTCTCTGTGCCAGGTGCAAGGGAGTGGCGACTGGACACAGGTATCTTGTTGTCTTGTGTGCTCCCTGAGGCATCTGGTGGGGCCACTGTGTGACACAGGAAGCTGGACTAGATGGGCTTTTGGCCTGATCCAGCAGGGCTCTTCTTATGTTCTTATCCACCTCTCCCTCGACCTACCCCTTGGTTCCTCCCCCAACACATCCTGTTACTCCCATTCCCTCTCCCTGTCCACAGCCTGTTCCCACTGCCAACTTACCAGTGCCTTCTGGAGCCTCTGCCACACATGCCAAACCTCTCGCTATTGCAGCAGTGGCCAGCAGCACACAACAGAGACCCAGCTTTTGCGCCACCGTAAAGGGACTTGTGCTGCTGTAACTAGCAAAAGGCCCTAATAGGATTGGGGTCTTACCCTCTTATGTCTCTCTGCCTAGGCCAAAGGGCTTGGTAACTGCTTGGATGGCCTACCAAGAAAGTAAGCACCATCCTGGCTAATACCTTTGCCTTTAGAACAATGGGCAAGGAATGTTCTACTTGGCACCCTGCTGGATTTTGGACAC
Organism: Plestiodon gilberti rubricaudatus; assembly: GCA_026170595.1. NCBI lineage: Eukaryota > Metazoa > Chordata > Lepidosauria > Squamata > Scincidae > Plestiodon > Plestiodon gilberti. Next base: position 50,560,620 of record JANXHW010000002.1, read on the forward strand.
ATTTGCTGAGTCCTGTCACCTGACCATGGCATAGGGGAAATCCCAGGGGTTGGGCTAATTTTTCCCATCCCAAGGCTAGTCAGTAAGGAAGGCTAGTGTTTTGGAAGGCTACCAAAACACAGATATCCTTCAAAAAGGGAAGGATGGGGTGAAGGGCATGCTTTAAGATGTACCGCCTCTCTGGTGATGGGAGGAAATTCTGTGGTTCATCCTGTGTAAGTAGATTGCTTAGGTTGTAATCCTATACACACTTACTTGGGTGTAAGTCCCAGGCACTGAACTCAATGGAACTTGATTCTGAGTATACAACTTACTGGCTAACCCCAGGTTGGAGAGCAGGCTTGGTGAAACTTCAATTCTACCACTCCCAGGAGTCAGACAGGGACAGATCAGTGTCAGCCAGGTCTAGTTACTGTGGCATGCCACAGTCTTCCTTGCTTTGAGGAACCCAAGAGTGAATAAAAAGCAGGTTACACAGGGAGCACACCTGCCTTCCCATTACCACTCAAACAGTGCAATCCTATCCAACTTACACCGTCGGTGTAACCAGCGGTGCAGCAAGAACGGGAGGCCCCTGAACGGAAAGGGGATTCAAATCCCCTCCAAAGGGGATTCAAAGGGGATTTAAATCTCCCCTCCCCTCCAAAGCCTCCTGCCCTGTCCTCCCCTGCTGGTTACACCAGTGGTGTAAGTTGGATAGGATTGTGCTGCAAGTCAAAGCAGAAACTATTTGGCGGGCAAGAATCAAAACCCAGACAGGCCAGAAACATCTATATTGTATATTATAGGCCTTAACTCCTTAAGTATACAATCCTGTGCATACTTACTTGAAAATACTGAATTCGCAATCCTACCCAGCTCCTCCACCAGTGCAACCAGCGGAGGAGGGCAGAACGGGAATCTTTGGAGGGGAAAGAGGATTTTAATCCCCCTTTAGAGGAGATTTGGATCCCCTTTCCTTTCCAGGGCCTCCAGTTCACACTGCACCACTGGCTGCACCGGTGGAGGAACAGGATTGGATTGCGCTGTAAGTGAGGTAGTAAATAAACATAGGATCGAGTTGTCTGTCTTGCAAGATGGGGTAAATCAGATTATGTTCCCAAGTCAGTGTCCCCATTGATTTCAGGACTTGAACTTTCATACATGAAAGAGATATAATTGCTCTACTGGCACCACCTTGTGGCAGATGTATAATATAAGTCTATGTGCAACATCACAAAGCCTCACATGCTTTGTGTAGAACTCCGTAGCTAGAAACTAATAATAGTTTTTGAGTTGAAAATGGTTTGAGAAGAGTGCTGCTTCCCATGGACCATGGTGTACACACATGTATCTTGTGCCCAGTGTCACCTCTGGTTTATAGGTTTTTGAAATGATGCAAATCTCTAGAAGACCTGTTCATGAGAGGTAAAAGCGAGAGGATGAAAAATGTGAGCAATGAATGTCTACACTAGGGCTTTTCAATCTTTTTCTTGCAATACAATACCACTTTTGCAAGTGTCACCAACACAAGAGATGGTAGCTGTGAACAGGAGTGGGCGACTTGACTCACATTTTGGGCTTTGCTCTGCACTCCCCCTCCCACAAACTGTTCCTCATCTGAAGAGCCAGGCAGCTGCAGTCCCATGTTGCCAACTGGTGCAGCACCTCTAGAACCATCTGCATATCCAGCATTGCCACCTGGTCATCTTGGCAGTGGAGCTATGTACCAGCTGCCATACAGTGAAGTATTACTAGTTGAAAAGCAATGGCCTACACACCATGAATAGCAATCCCTCTTTAAAACCACTTTATTGAAGCAATATAAAGGTAAAGGTAAAGGTGACCCCTGACAATTAAGTCCAGTCGTGTCCGACTCTAGGGTGTGGTGCTCATCCCCATTTCAAAGCCGAAGAGCCAGCGTTGTCCGAAGACGCCTCCATGGTCACGTGGCTGGCATGACTCTCCTTGCCGCAGCGCGTAGCATGCGGCTGGAACACAGAGCACTGTTTACCTTCCGGCAAGCGGTACCTATTTATCTACTCGCATTAATATGCTTTGTTATCTACTCGCATTAACATGCTTTATCTACTCGCATTAACATGCTTTGGAACTGCTAGGTTGGCAGGAGCTGGCCAAGCAACGAGAGCATGTACACCCACTCCCGCCTCTACCCTCCACCTGTTCCGCCCCCCCCCCCACTACCTTACCTGGTCCGGCGGGTGCAGTGGGGTCCATCAGCATACTTGTGGCGCTGCTGTCTCTAGCAGCAGCGCTCACAAAATGGCTGTGTGCTCTGTCAGCAGCCTTTTATGACAGTGGAGCTGTGTTCTGCTTCTACAGAACAGCCCAATCCTGACTAGATGAATAGGATCGGGCTGTTAAGCCCTTTCTTTGGGGAGACTTGTGTGTTTCTCAAACATGCCTGCTCTCCCCAAAGTTACCAAACGTTCCTTCCTTGTTCTGTTGTGGTCAAAAGTGTGTATCTTGGATGTGTGTATTTGTGTGAATGGCATATGGAGACTTGAACTCTGGGTGGTCAGAATCATGGCAGTTCTCGGTTTTTACAATCTGTGCATGGAGGGCAGGAGGTCTGGTTCAGTTGGTAGAGTGACTGTCTCATATGACTGAAGATCTGGACGGCAGTTCAGGATGGCTGGAAGTGTTCGTGTCTGTTGGCACGCCGAGCTGACAGGCTGCAGAGCCTCTGTGGGGGAAAGAAGCTGCAACTGCACTTGAGAGGGAGTCAGGGTTGCCTGTCAGCAGAAGCGTGATGAGGTGAATGCCAGAGAGAGAGAGAGAAAGAGAGAGAGAGAGAGAGAGAGCTAGAGCAGAGGCGGAAGGAGGATGGAGCGCGCGGAGCAGATGCACCGGGCGGGGGCGGGCAGTCAGTGTTGGGGGGGTATTTACCCGCGCGATGGTTCAGCCCTCCCACCCTCCCTGGAGCTCGTTCGGCTCCAAAAAGGTGCCGAAACCGGCGGGGGCATGTTCGTTGTCGTGCTGGGCGCGACAACGTCACGTCACTTAGGCCCCGCCCCCTTGGACAGGGCGCTGGGAGGGCTTGTGGCATTACTGAGCTAGAGAGCTGCACTGTGAAAGAAACCATCTAGAATGAAGGGTTCTACGAAAGAATGAAGGGTTCTATGAAAACATATTGTAGTGTGTTTGGGAGTCGGACTTAGACCTGGAAGATCCAGGTTCAAATCCCCGCTCAGCCACGAAGCTTCCTGGGTGACCTTGGGCCAGTCACTATCTCTCAGCCCCACCTACCTCACAGGGTTGTTGTGAAGACAAAAGGAGGGGAGGAAATATGTACACCACTCTGAGCTCCTTGGAGGAAGGGCGGTATAAAAATGTGAAAAATAAATAAAATAAATAAATATTGTAAAAACCCCTTGGGGTTTAGAAAGCCTGTCTATGTACATCGGCTTTGAATTAAAGTCAGAGGAGAAATCCGATGACCAAAGAAAAGGTGGTATATAAATACTGGTTTATTATTATTACCTCCTTGTTCCCTGTGCCACATTAGTTCCTGAAGGAGGAGATGCTGTGGCATCCTTGTATCATGCATGTGCATGTGGTGTCCACATCTCCCCGTGGTTGTTGGCGGCAATGACTGCTCCTATGTTACACATTCCTGGGGCTGCCAGTTACTGGGAGGGGTGTACCATCATGATGTTGCTTGGACTCTTCCCCCCCCCTCCCCATTTGTGTTGGACAGGCTTAGGATATGATAGACTTTGCTCCAATGCAGCAGGGATGCTGGCACTTCTTGGACATAGGATTGCCCAGTAAGACAACTGAATGAAACTTAATGTGCATGCTTATGGCGTTATTTAATTAATTTATTTAAATAATTTATATTCCGCCTTTCCCATGCCAAAGCATATGCCCAAAATGGCTTACAAAGATTCCATAACAAGAGGAACAGTGTATGAAAAACAATGACTAAAATCACTTAATAAAATAAAGAAATCATTTAGAGGCAACAATTTGGTACAGGGAGAGGCAGCAGAACCAAAAAAATAATAATCCCATTAACTCAGAGGCACAGATATCAACACACACAGACAGGGCACAGAGATCAACCCATCACCTGGGCCAAACATGAGACAAAACAAAAATGTTTTGAGTCCTCACCGAAAAGCCATGAGGGAGGGGGAAGACTGTAATTCTCCTGGTAGGGAGTTCCATAATTGTGTTATGTGTTCAAGAACTCCAGTCCAACTGCGTCATCATTTTCAATGGGTCAAGGAAAAACGTAAAACACAATGCAAAAAGGTATCTGCCTTAAATTCAATATATTAGTATTTAAGTGGATGCCCACATCCATCCAGGACACAATTCTGCAGCTTTCAGGAATTCAAACACCTGCTCACTCGCAGCACCCATTTTCAAAGTAGGGGGAGAAAAATGAAAAACAACAACAACCAACCACCACCACATTGCAATGCAGCATCTTCCCTGAATTAAAGCTGTTGTGCAACGTAACGTTGCCAACGTCCAGGACACGATTCTCCATTTCCTGTTCACCCCGGAGCATATCTTTCTTTTGCTACATAAACCGCTTTGTGAACGTTTTCTATTGTTATTGGAAAGCAGAATACAAATACTGTATTCTAAACAACAATCCCACGTCCATTTTTATGAGATCAAGGAAGCGCAAACTAACCGTTTTAGTCCTTGCGCTACCAGTTTATTAAGGATGTAATTTACCTGGCAGTAAATCCCACTGAAAGGCTAGCGGGTGGCGCAGTGGGTTAAACTGCTGAACCATGAGATGTCGATTGAAAGGTTGGCAGTTCGAATCCGCGACGGGGTGAGCTCTCGTTGCTTGGCCAGCTCCTACCAACCTAGCAGTTCCAAAGCATGTTAATGCGAGTAGATAGATAGGTACCGCTTGCGGGAAGGTAAACAGCGCTCCGTGTTCCAGCCACATGCTACGCGCTGCGGCAAGGAGAGTCATGTCGGCCACATGACCACGGAGGTGTCTTCGGACAAGGCTGGCTCTTCGGCTTTGAAATGGGGATGAGCACCACACCCTAGAGTCGGACATGACTGGACTTAATTGTCAGGGGTCACCTTTACCTTTTTTAAATCCCACTGAACACAGCGAGAATGATTTCCGAGTCACCCTATCCACAAAAAGCGTTTGGGTTCTTTGAAGAACCAACGCCAGGCCAGCCCACAAAACTTTGCCGCAGAACATCTGCTAGGCTACCTAGCCGGGCCCTCTACCTACAAGGAGCCAAGCCCGACCAAGCTGACCGAAACAGTGACGCGAACCAATCCAGGGCCCGGGCAGGCCGTGCACGTGCTCTTGCTTGGTCCCGCCCCCACCTGTTCGTGAAGCTGCCAGTCTCCTCCTCTGGCGCCTGGGAGGTCGTGACGTCACCTTCTCCGCTTGAGGCCCCGCCTCCCTTTCCTTCAGAGGCACTTTCTCCTCCCCTTCTCCTCTCACGTTCCGTCTCCGTTTTGGGGCCCCGACTTCGGTCTGGAGCAGCTCCTCGGCCCTCTCCGGCAGCACCGCCAACAGTCCCGGGTGTGTGACTGAGCTTCGCGCCGCCGGGCGATGTCCCGCCCCAACAGCGTCTCTCCCCGGCCTCCGGGCTGCGGCCCTCCGAGCGGGGGCCCCGCCACGGCTTCAGCCGCTTCCTCGGCGTCCTCCTGCTCGAGCAGTGGCCGGGCCAAGGGGCTGAAGGATATTCGCATCGACGAAGAAGTGAAAATCGCCGTGAACATCGCCCTGGAGCGGTTCCGATATGGGGACCAGCGAGGTAACGGCTTCCTCCCCAGAAAGTGGTGACAGTGCAAGAGGAGGGGAGCGGCTCTTGTCTGCCTTTCATCTGGGAAGGGGCTCTCTTGGGAGCACAGAGTGCTGACACCCCCCCCCCAACCGCTTTCACTAGATCCATACATAAAATGTTAAAATAGCACCATTATAAACAACTGAGGGTGCAAACGCTTCACATGCATTATCTTGATGTAATTCTTGCAACAATAAATCAGTTTCACTGTCCCCATATTGCAGCTAAGGGACATCCAGATTTGGAGCTCAGACTCACGGCCACTATGCTGTACCAGCTCTGTCTGATACGAGCTGCTGATCTAGTTGAGGACAAGCAACTTCAATCAAAGTTGCTCCTTTAATAGTTGCATTAAGAGCGGGAAAAATATTACCACCATGACATGAGGTTTATCTGCTTAAAACCCATTTTCTCCCAGCCCACAGCCTGTACGCCTGTGGGCCACAGGTGTATGCATTTAACTGCTGTTGCGTGTATATACACCCTTGGGTAAAAATGCCTTTTAAATTGGGCCATTTTTGTGCCTGTTAAAATAGGGGTCAAGGTTCCCAGGCTTTTGTCTAGTCACGCTAGACATGGTGGCCTTTATGTAAACGTGCCTTACACTGAGTCAGACCTTTGGTCTTTCTTGTTGTTGTTGTTCAGTCGTTAAGTCGTGTCCGACCCTTCGTGATCCCATGAACCATATCCCGCCAGGCCTTCCTGTCCTCCACTATCTTCCTGAGTTCGCTCATTTGCATGTTTGTTGCATCGGTGATGCTGTCTAACCATCTCATCCTTTGCCTTCCCCTTCTCCTTTTGCCTTCAATCAGAGTCTTCTCCAGAGAGTCCTCTCTTCGCATTAGGTGGCCAAAATATTTGAGTTTCAGCCTTAGTACCTGTCCTTCCAGGGAACAGTCGGGCTTGATTTCATTTAGAATTGACTGATTTGATCTCCTAGCAGTCCAAGGGACTCTCAGGAGTCTTCTCCAGCACCACAGTTCAAAAGCATCTATTCTTTGGCGCTCAGCCTTCCTTATGGTCCAGCTCTCGCAACCATACATTGCTACTGGGAACACCATCGCCCTGACTATGCGAACTTTTGTTGGCATGGTGATATCTCTGCTTTTTATTATGCTGTCTAAGTTTGCCATAGCTTTCCTTCCAAGGAGTAAGCGTCTTTTAATTTCATGGCTGCTGTCTCCGTCTGCAGTGATCTTGGAGCCCAGAAAAGTAAAATTTGTTACTGCTTCCATTTCTGCCCCTTCTATTTGCCAGGAATTGATGGGACCCGATGCCATGATCTTAGTTTTATTAATGTTGAGTTTCAAGCCAACTTTTGCATTCTCCTCTTTCACTCTCATCAAGAGGCTCTTTAGTTCTTCTTCACTTTCTGCCATTAGGGTGGTATCGTCTGCATATCTGAGGTTGTTGATATTTCTCCCGGCAATCTTGATTCCGGCTTGTGATTCATTCAGCCCTGCATTTCTCATAATGTACTCTGCATATAAGTTAAATAGGCAGGGTGACAATATACAGCCTTGCCGTACTCCCTTCCCAATTTTGAACCAATCAGTTGTTCCATGGCCGGTTCGAACTGTTGCTTTTTGACCCGCATACAGGTTTCTCAGGAGACAGGTAAGGTGGTCTGGTACCCCCATCTCTTTAAGAATTTGCCACAGTTTGTTGTGATCCACACAATCAAAGGCTTTTGCGTAGTCAATGAAGCAGAAGTAGGTGTTTTTTTGGAACTCTCGTGCTTTCTCCATGATCCACTGCATGTTGACAATTTGATCTCTAGTTCCTCTGCCTCTTCGAAACCCAGCTTGTACGTCCGGTAGTTCTCGGTCCACGTACTGCTGAAGCCTAGCTTGTAGGATTTTGAGCATAACCTTGCTAGCATGTGAAATGAGTGCAATTGTACGGTAGTTTGAACACTCTTTGGCACTGCCCTTCTTTGGAATTGGAACGTAAACTGACCTTTTCCAAGCCTTTGGCCACTGCTGAGTTTTCCAAATTTTTTGGCATATTGAGTACAGCACTTTCACAGCATCATCATTTAGGATTTTAAGTAGCTCAGCTGGGATATTATCATCTCCACTAGCTTTGTTGTTAGTAATGCTACCTAAGGCCCACTTGACTTCACTCTGTAGGATGTCCGGCTCTGGGTCAGTGACCACACCAGCGTGGTCATCAGGAACATTCAGATCTTTCTTGTATAGTTCTTCTGTGTATTCTTGCCATCTCTTCTTAATCTCTTCTGCTTCTGTTAGGTCCTTGCCTTTTTTGTCCTTTATCATGCCCATCTTTGCACAAAACGTTCCCTTGATATCTCCAATTTTCTTGAAGAGATCTCTAGTCCTCCCCATTCTGTTGTTTTCCTCGATTTCCTTGCATTGTTCATTTAAGAAGGCCTTCTTATCTCTCCTTGCTATTCTCTGGAAATCTGCATTCAGTTGTTTATATCTTTCCCTTTCACCCTTGCTTTTTGCATTCCTTCTTTCCACAGCTATATGTAAAGCCTCATCTGACAGCCACTTTGCTTTCTTGCATTTCTTTTTCTTTGGGATGGTTTTCGTTGCTGCCTCCTGTACAATGTTACGAACTTCCGTCCATAGTTCTTCAGGCACTCTGTCTACCAGGTCTAATGCCCTAAATCTATTCTTCACCTCCACTGTATACTCATAAGGGATATGGTTTAGGTCATATCTGACTGGTCTAGTGGTGTTCCCTACATTCTTCAATTTAAGCCTGAATTTTGCAATAAGAAGCTCATGATCTGAGCCACAGTCAGCTCCAGGTCTTGTTTTTACTGACTGTATAGAGCTTCTCCATCTTTTGCTGCAAAGCACATAATCTATCTGGTTTCGGTATTGACCATCTGGTGATGTCCATGTGTAGAGTCGCCTCTTGTGTTGTTGGAAAAGAGTGTTTGCTATGACCAGCGTGTTCTCTTGACAGAACTCCGTTAGCCTTTGCCCTGCTTCATTTTGCGCTCCAAGGCCAAACTTGCCTGTTGTTCCGTTTATTTCTTGATTTCCTACTTTAGCATTCCAGTCTCCTATGATGTAAAGGACATCTTTTTTGGGTGTTAGTTCTAGAAGGTGTTGTAGGTCTTCATAGAACCGGTCAACTTCATCTTCTTCGGCATCAGTGGTTGGGGCATACACTTGGATTACTGTAATGTTGAATGGTTTGCCTTGGATTCGAACTGAAATCATTCTGTCGTTTTTGAGGTTGCACCCCAGTACTGCCTTTCCCACTCTTTTATTGACTATGAGGGCTACTCCATTTCTTCTAAGGGATTCATGCCCACAGTAGTAGATATGATGGGCACCTGACTTAAATTCGCCCATGCCCGTCCATTTTAGTTCGCTGATTCCCAAGATGTCAATGTTCAATCTTATCATCTCATTTTTGACCACATCCAGCTTTCCTTGATTCATAGACCTCACATTCCATGTTCCTAAGCAGTATTGCTCCTTGCAGCATTGGATTTTCCTTTCGACCTCAGACACATCCACAGCTGGACGTCCTATTGGCTTTGGCCCAGCCGCTTCACTCTTTCTGGGTCTACTTGGAATAGTCCTCCGCTCTTCCTCAGTAGCATATTGGACACCTTCCGACCTGAGGGGCTCATCTTCCGGCGTCATATCTTTTAGCCTTTTGGTACTGTTCATGGGATTTTCTTGGCAAGGTTACTAGAGTGGGTTGCCATTTCCTTCTCCAGTGGATCACTTTTAGTCAGAACTCTCTGCTACGACCTGTCCGTCTTGGGTGTCCCTGCACGGCATAGCTCATGGCTTCATTGAGTTACGCAAGCCCCTTCGCCACGACAAGGCAATGATCCATGAAGGAGATGTTTACATATACACAAATGTATGTGACTGGCACATAAGAATCTCCTTGCTGGTTCAGAGCAGAGTCTTCTGCTCTGCTTTCAAGAGTGGTGAGCCACATACTTCAGCAAGGTCACAAGCAGAGAATAGTACTGATGGTCAACCCTCACAGTTTGTCCCCAAACTTGTATACTTGGAGTTATAATGCCTCAGTCTAGAACAGGGATTCTCAACCAGTGGTACTCATACCACTAGTGGTACTTCGGGTGACTGCTGGTGGTACTCGGACCGCTGGAACCCCACTCCGAAGTGGCACTTTCAGTGCCGTGCTTTCGCTCCTGAGAGGCTCCTGCCTTTGGCCAAGCTTCTTGGGAACACTGAGAAGGGTTCTCTCACTCACCCAGAGCCTCCTACCTGCATTTTCTGGCCTCCAAAGACCCGGAACTGGCGATGATGTCATTGCCAGTCAATTCCAGTGGTACGCAGCAGGAGAGTGGCATTTGAGATGGTACTTGGCTGGGAAGGGGTTGAGAACCCCTGGTCTAGACATAGAGGTTTGATTTAATTGTTATGGCTAATGGTTGTTTATAGCTAAATGTAGCGGTTTGGGAGTCGGACTTAGACCTGGAAGATCCAGGTTCAAATCCCCACTCAGCCACGAAGCTTCCCTGGGTGACCTTGGGCCAGTCACTATCTCTACCTCACAGGGTTGTTGTGAGGACAAAAAGGAGGGGAGGAAATATGTACACCACTCTGAGCTCCTTGGAGGAAGGGCGATATAAAAATGTGAAAAATAAAAATAAAATAAATTAATGGAGAAAAGCTCCTCTAAAGCCACCTAAGCTAGAGTTAATCATTGCGACAGTGAATTTCACATAGCTTCTTTGGTCTTTACTAAACTTACTGCCAATCAACTTCATTAGGTGATATAGTTTACTATCCTTAAGAAACAAACACAATTATTGCTTTTTTAAATGTCAGGTAAAGTCCAAGTTGTTGGGTGCTCGTTTTTCTGCTATGTGCTCTTTTTTTTCTTCTTCTTCCAGAAATGGAATTTCCTTCATCTTTGACCAGTACTGAAAGAGCCTTCATTCATCGACTGAGTCAATCACTTGGTCTGATTTCTAAAAGTAAGGGGTAAGTCAGTATCTTTTTCAATAATATTTGTTGGTATCAATATAAGTCATATGTTTCTTTCCAAAACAATGTTTCTAGTACAGTTTTGTATTTTCAGCTTCTGGACTCTCTTAATACTGTCCAAAATAAGGATGATATATTATTTATATATAGGCTTACCATATCCAAAGTGGGACAGGGTGCCTACACCTTTAACCATTGTAAAAAGAGGGAATTTGGGCAGGTGCAGCTCATAATAGAAGGGTGCTACAAGCTGCACCTGCCCAAATTTCCTCTTTTTACAATGGTTAAAGGTGTAGGCACCCTGTCCCACTTTGGATATGGTAAGCCTATATATAATGTCATCAGTGTCACTGGCAGTTTGCAATAGAAGACAGGTCCCTGCCCCAAGGGCCTCACAATTTAAGGCTGCAGTGCCGTATACACCTTCCTGGGAGTAAACTCCACTGAATACAGTGGGACTTACTTCTGAGTAGACGTGCATAGGATTGCATTGTAAGAGACACAAGGGAGACAGCAGGGGAAGGGAAGTGGTGCCAGAGTAAATGTGGAAGAATATGTGATTCATGTAAATGTACTTAGGGTTAGTTGCCATAGGGACTAGGAAGTAGTGGCAGGGGCTTCTCATAGAAAAACATAGGTTCTGAAGACAATTTTTATTTGTTCCTAGGGGGGGGCATGTTTCCTGCTATTTCCAATAGTTCTACATACATTCCAATGCAGCCTGGCATTATGTTTATGTATGTTGATATCTTTGGGGCAGTTTTGTGATTTGTCAATTGGCTTTGGTGAATAATAGTTGCACCAGGTGATCCTATGGGGCTCCAAGTTTGGACTGCATGTCCTGGCTACCAATCCATACACATTGCTACAGTAATTCGCCTCATGTTGCATGCTGCCCTTTGTAAGGCCAACAAAGGACTGGTAGTAGGGGTGGTGGCTGTGACACTTACAGCAACCATAGTCTTGCCTCTTCAGCTGTAAATGGCTTGATCAGGACAGATCAGCTTCTAGAGTGGTAAAGACATTTAAGACTTTAATCCTATGCACAGTTAAGGAGTAAGGGCCCTTGAAATTTGTGGGGCTTCTTTCTGAGTAAACATGAGGGCAGTTGGGATGTAAACATGAGGGTGGTGGGGATGTACCGTAACTCTGCTATTGGTAATTGTTCTGAAATGAATATACTGTATTTTGCTAAACCTATTTTGTTCTTGCATGTTTGAGTCAGAGGTTAAAACAAGTGACCAGGTGTTGAAATGAAAGAAAAGTGAAGCTATTTGCCTTTAGATTCTTATGATTCTCACTAGTGAGGTTTCTATTATTGCTACAGGTTTGCTGGAGATTTCTAAGATATTTCGATAAAGTAGCTGTTGCTGAAGTTTTTGTATAGAAGACAACCTATTATTATTATTATTATTAGTATTTATATACCGCTTTTCAACAAAATGTTCACAAAGCGGTTTACAGACAAAATTAAATGATGAAATGGCTCCCTGTCCCAAAAGGGTTCACAATCTAAAAACGGTGCAGAAGAACACCAGCAACAGCCACCAGAAAAGAAACTGTGCTGGGGTGAAAGGGGGCAGTTACTCTCCCCCTGCTAAATATAAGAGGAGCACCAATTGAAAAAGTGCCTCTTGCCCAGTTAGCAGGGGCAAGGGGCAACCTAATTTCATGTAACTTCTTGTATCCTAAAATATTGTTTGTACGAACAGGTACTAGTCCTGTGTTTACTTGTGTTTATAACTGCACTGAGTTACACTCTGTAAACAGTTCTGGTTGCTGTGTTTGTACATTGAGTGAGAGCTTAGAAACAAAACACGAACCTTTGGTCTTTCTGGTCAAGAGTGAGAGGAATAGGGCTTTGCTGTCAACCATACTCTGTGATACAAAAAGTGTGATATTGATATTTTTATTTAAACAAAAATATTGAGACCTTCGTGGATACTTATCTCCAATTCAGGGACACACTATAGTGTTAGACGTGTTCTAGCTTAGGTTAATTAAAAAGCCAGCTTTTGTTCAAGTAACCCCTTTATATATGTAATCTACTCTGAGCCTTTGAGCTATAATAACATTCACAATTTCAGCCAGTGAAGAGATTTGAAGCAGATATCTACAAGGAATTAAAATCCAACTCTCTGTATCGCTCTCTAAATATGAAATGCCTTAATTTTTTTCAGGAAGGGAGCAAACAGATACCTAACGGTGAAGAAAAAAGATGGGTCAGAGTTGGCACATGCAGTGATGACGTGTAACTTGGTTCCAAACACAAAACATGCTATTCGAAGTCTAGTACAGCGATTTCCTGTCACCAATAAAGAGCGCACAGAGCTTCTACCAAAGACCGAGAGAGGAAATGTATTTGCTGTTGAAGCTGGTATGTAGCGTATATTTGTTTCAGAAATGTATTAGTGAGCAGTGGATGGAGAAACATGTTAGAGGGCTGTAGGCAATGTGTGTACAATACAGCAATTATATTTTATAATGTTTTTATGAATGTGATTATTGCTGTACCAATCCTGGTGGACTCCCTGCAGTTTGTTGCCGTTGCAGGAATCTTGCATAGTTGGCTTGACCTTGCTTGTATTTAATTTTTGGGAAACGTTTTCAAAGGAGAGTGATGGCTTCCCTCCTGTGTTCTGAATATTCTGATCATTTGCAATAAACCTGAACGTGCAAAATCATGATACCTTTTAATTAATTAATGCAAGCATTGTGATTTGGGGGACTGACGGACTCGTACTTCTCAGAGCAGTATTGATGCTTCTCTTGAAGCATTTTTGTGAGAAGTGGACATTGAGGAGCACTTAAGGGCCTAGTAGGGAAATAAAGAGATCTGATTTTTGGTGCCTCCATTTCTGTATTTTCTTAACCTTTTAGAAGGCATTTTTCCAAGAAAATGTTGTGGTCTTCCTATTCTGTTTCACAATATGACTGACTTTATTTCCAGAGGGCAATCACATTACTCTAAAACAGAAGTCTTGTAGCACATTAAAGACTGACCAGTTTATTTCTGCAGAAGTTTTTGTGGACTGTAGTAATGTGCTACAAGGGTTTTACCACGTTTCCTTTATTTTACCAATATCTTACTACAAATGGGACTTTGCAGATGACTGTTTAATGCACAGGAAGGGTATGATTGGCAGTTCTGCTGTGTTGTGGAGCAGTGTGTAGACAGAAATTCTCAGCTCAACAATGTTTCAGTGAACAAGGGGTCAGGAGACCATGTGGTCCAGTGACCACGCAAGAAACAGCCACTGATGAGGCTAATGAGAAGACAAGACTACAGCTTCCAGCTGGGAGCAAGTAGCTGCTGCAGGTATTTGAACCAGTCACAGCAATACAAATTGGTGTTGCATGGCCACTGAACAAGGCAGAGTTTTGATCCCAGGTCTTCAGCGCTTGGCTATAAATGCGCTGGCAGAAGGAAATGTAAGTTCAGCATAGCAGTTGTGGATTATTAAAAAAAATTGTGTAGCCTGGCGGTTCTAGATACTGAGCCATCCCCTTGTCAATTTTTCTCCTTCTTTGTTCCTGCAATAAGGCTACTCTAATCTCTTGTTTGGGGTAGGCTCTTGTGCTAGTTTAGAACTGATTTTTTTAAAAAAAATCAGTCATGGCTAAAGATTTTGGTGTAATATATTGGAAGCACATTACGCAGTTTGGTGCAGTAATTCCTTCTTGTATTTTCTTAGAGAATAGAGAAATGAGCAAAACAAGTGGCCGACTTAACAATGGCATCCCTCAAATCCCGGTGAAAAGAGGAGAATCAGAATTTGATTCCTTTCGACAGTCTCTTCCAGTTTATGAGAAGCAGGATGAAATTGTTAGAATTATTAAAGAAAATAAAGTTATTTTGATTGTGGGAGAAACTGGATCAGGAAAAACCACTCAGGTATATATTGTTGCTTATAAAATAGAAATAGTTTGTAAATTGAAGATTATAAACATGTTCACCTATGCAACTTAGTTTTTTTTGTTAGAGGAAATGAGTTTTTTGTAAACATGTTCACCTATGCAACTTAGTTTTTTTGTTAGAGGAAATGAGTTTTGTATTTGAATAACTTCATTTTTTTGCTAAAGCACACACAAGTTGTAGCTAGCTGTGCTCACAAGGTGCTGATGGGATTGGGGCAGGACTGGCACAGTGGTTTCAGCTACTCCTTGAACTTGATGTCCCAAGTTGGTCTTGGGTGCGAGGAGAAGAAACCCTGGAGTGATGGGGTCAGAGGAATTGGGAAAGACCTTCACTGACTCCTCTGCTGTTGCTGCTGCCTGAGTCTTTTGCAATTTTATTCTCTAAAGATTTGTTGTGTAGAGTGTGTGTGTGTGTTTGTAGGGGGGGGCTTAGCCTTTCAGAAGTGATTTGACTATCTCCAATTCTCCAAATAGAAGATATTGCAGTGTTTTTTTCTAAATTGTATACTAACTTGCATCCGACTTGTTAAAATGTTTCTTTTGAATGCGTGTGTGTGTGTGTGCTTTTATGAGCTTATTTCCTGTTTTGTTCACTTAATCTCACCTGTACAAATAAAGTCATACAATTGGGGCACAATATTTACAAACCAGTGAGAAGGTTTAAACATGTGGTAGTGCATGAAAATCTGGATTCATCAGGCCACCTCCTTTTCAGTAAGTGCTGACTTCAACTTGCTGTTTAAATTGTGGCTTGTAACAAGTGGATGGGAAATGCTATTGTAACCAGCACGGTAAACCCAGATCCATTGATGGACTTCTGGATTGCTGCCAGAGTCTTGAGACTTCAATCTTTACCTTTGAGCAGTTCACGTAAAATGAGGCAGTGGGTTTTATTTTTTAATCTCTCAGAAACTTTGCAGGTGTTAATAATGGCATTGTATTAGTAACATTAAGTATATGTAGTGTGTTGTTCAGATGAGATCATTGCAGCTTTTTCAAACTTATCCTAAAAACCTCTATTTAGATTCCTCAGTTCCTCCTTGATGATTGCTACAAAAATGGAATTCCGTGTCGCATATTTTGCACTCAGCCAAGACGTTTGGCAGCAATTGCTGTGGCTGAAAGGGTTGCTAATGAAAGAAGAGAGAAGATTGGGCAAACAATCGGTTATCAGATACGACTGGAAAGCAGGTCTTGACAGTGTTTTGTCTATCCTTGGAAAGAAAGTTTAGAAATCTTTTACCTAAAGTTTAACAAGGTGGAGCAGGAATCCAATAGCTGTTAAGATAAATAATAATAAATGTGCAAATAACATTTAATCACTCATTCCTTGCTCCACTTCCCACTGTTTCTCCCACATGTTGTGCCTTTGATCTCCACAGCTTTACATTCTGCCTTTACTCAGGTTTGACAACCATTATTGCAATATTGCTTTGCACAGCTCATGGCTCCTGCTACTCATTTTGCATATAGCCTCCATGACACCATGTCATGGTGCTTCCATATGTTAACACAGCTACTTTGTGGGGGGCTGCAGACATTGCTCTTTTTCTCCAAAAAAGAAAGGCCACTCCTGCACCGAAGAGCACAACAGAGTAGCACAACAGAGTAGCATAACAGAGTAGCATTCTAAAAGCTGTGTGCAGGAATTTCTCTTTGCTTTCCTTAGATCTGAGGCTGGGAACAAGATAGCCCCATAAGTAACTTTCAGAAAGCAGCATGTGGAAGGATTTCTTGAAAGGAAGGGAGGGGAAGAGACTGTTATATTGATATCTTCCAGAACAAACCCCTGTATAAAATGGCTTTCTCCTGAAGATGATGTCTGGTGCTGTTTTTTTTTAATAAGGCCAGTGGTTATTTGTGATCCTCTGTCAAGGATTTGTCTATCGCAGGTCAGATACAGGGTTATTCAAAAAGGATGGTGCCAAGAGTAAAGCTGATTTATTCTTAAACGAACTGACATTCCACAACATTCATGACATGAAAAGACAGGAAATGTTCGATGTGGGCACTTTCGTAGCTACAATTGGGGGAGGGGGGGAAGCTGCAATCACCTGGGGCATTTTCCCCCCTTGCCCCATTGTAGCTACACAAGTGCCCGCATAGAACATTTCTAATGTGCATGTGAAACTCGAACAATTTTTCTGTCTTTTCATGTCATGAATGTTGTGGAATGTCAGTTCGTTTAAGAATAAATCAGCTTTACTTTTGCATCATCCTTTTTGAATAACCCTGTATTTCCTACACATAGTCAGCTATGTTATATAAGATTGAATGTGAAACTTGTGAAAAGAACGTACAGTGATTTAATTTCCTTTTGCTATTTTTGTAATATAAAGTTCTTAAGAAATTTAATTTTTAACAGGGTTTCTCCAAAGACATTGTTGACGTTTTGCACTAACGGTGTATTACTTCGTACGCTAATGGCAGGAGATAGCGCACTGTCAACTGTAACTCATGTTATTGTGGTAAGTTCAACTGGTTATTTCTTGGGAAAATAACTACAGTGGGCCCTCACTATCCACAGGGGATCCATTCCGGACCACCCCCATGGATAGCGAGGATCTGCGGATACTGGGGTCCACCTTCAAAACGCTGTAAAAAGGAAGAAAAAATCCTTTGCATCCTGGGGCAAGGCTGGGAGGAGGGAAGAGCCTTCGCATGACCCAAAGTAGGTCGTTAAGCTTGCAGAAGCCCTGTGGAGGCTTGAAAACAGCGCAGTTTCACCACGCAAAGGTACAAACGGGGATGGGGGTGCTTTTTTCTTTTTTACAGCATTTTGAAGGTGGAACCCACTGATCTGGGGCCCACGGTAAGTCGGATCCCAGATCTGTGGATAAAAAGGGGCCACTATATTCTCAATTCGTGAAGATGTAAAAACAGGTTTGACTTTTCTTGGTTGTTGCTTAAAATGTTTGTTTAAATGTTAAAGTAAGAAGCAACATGATGTAATCCCATTCCTTCCCGGCCCACAGGTGTACGGATTTGACTCCTGTTGTGTATTTACACCCTTGGGTAACAATGCCTTAGGTCTTAACACTTGTTTGTCATGAATTCAGCTACACATTTCTTTGTATATTTTTGTCACTTTAAATTCCCTTAAGCCACTTGCTCTTAGGTGTATTTGTTCTAGCTGAATGAGAGGCTTGGAAAAGTATGGTGCTAGCATCTAGCTCAGTGATGGCGAACCATTTGGGCTTGGTATGTCAAAGACTTTGAAAATGCCTAACCTGACTCTGCTGGTGTGTCCCCCCTCCCCCAAACTTTTAATAGTACTTTGACTATTGCTACTTTTAATAATTTGAATTGAACTGAAAACTATAGAACACATTGCATTTTATTTAACATCAATTAGTGACTTTTTTTTGCGAAAATATAAGGTGTGTCGGGGCCCTGGGGGAAATGCTGGCGTGTCACCCAAAATGACCTTGTGTGTCACCTGTGACACGCGTATCATAGGTTTGCCATCACAGATCTAGCTTGTATAGAAATTGACATTTGGAATTCTTTTACTTGCATTCAGTTTCAGAGGTTGAAAAACTGGAGTAACTTACTAGAAACTATTTTAACCAGTTCCTGTAAGCTCAAATTATAACTGACATAATTTTAACTAGCTGAAGGCAAATATTCTATTTTTGAATTACTTTGAAATATGTCTAAGATGATGGTTACTACATTACTCTGGAATTACATCACCATATATTTTTTAAAAGTGAAAATTGGGTGCTTTAAATACATAACAATATCATGGGTCTAATGGTGTAGTGGTTTGGGAGTCGGACTTAGACCTGGAAGATCCAGGTTCAAATCCCCGCTCAGCCACAAAGCTTCCTGGGTGACCTTGGACCAGTCACTATCTCTCAGCCCCACCTACCTCACAGGGTTGTTGTGAGGACAAAAAAAAGGAGGGGAGGAAATATGTACACCACTCTGAGCTCATTGGAGGAAGGGTGGTATAAAAATGTGAAAAAAAAAATAACCAGTGTGCTGGAAATGCAGCCCCACAGCAACATAGGGCATGAGAACTCTATTTCAGTCTGATTTTCTCAGGGTGGTTATTGAACAAGGGAGGTTGAACATATTGAAGGCAAAACATTGAATGAAATTTCAGTGTGCTTTTGGGGGTGAATGCTGCAGAAAATAGCAGCTAATATAGACAGCAGGAAAGATGGCATTTTAACTCTAGTGATACCATAACATTGGAGAGAGAGAGATGTAACAGTTTAAGCAAAAATAGTGTGAAATTGGACTTGAAACTATTATTATTATTATTAACAGTATTTATATACCACTTTTCAACAAAAAGTTCACAAAGCGGTTTACAGACAAAATCAAATGATTAAATGGCTCACTGTCCCAAAAGGGCTCACAATCTAAAAAAGATGCAGAACACCATCAGCAACAGCCACCACAAAGACACTGTGCTTGGGTGAAAGGGGAGCAGTTGCTCTCCCCCTGCTAAATAAGAGGAGCACCAAATGAAAAAGTGCCTCTTGCCCAGTTAGCAGGGGTGCAAAATGCAAATCTCAAAAGCAAAATGAGTGCATAAAATGGGTGTCCAGATAGCCTTTTCAATGGGAAAGAAAGTTGAGTTGTATCTTAGCCAACAAATGACAAAAACCAACCTGTTTATAGTGGTATGTGCAGAGAAGAGAGGCAGTGAGGACTAGCTTTAATACCATACAGTAATAATTAAACTACGAGCAGCAGATGAGGAGAGAACTCAGCTGTCATGAAATCTATGGTGTAGATTGAAAAATATTTGCTCTTAAACAAAGAGCCATGGAAAGGTAGCTATGAAAGGAGATTTTGCATGGATGTTTGCTAAAAGAAAATTAAGTGCATAGGTGTAATCTACTGTGCATAGAAACCTACAGTGCATAGAAACCATCTACTCACAGCTAAGAGGCTAGCTAAGCACAGATAGGTTAGCCACATGGCTTGTCAGTAAGATAGCAGATGAACTTCCTGTTTGGAAATTTGATTAGTAAAATTAAGTTTTTATTGCTTTCAGCTTTTCAGTTTAAAAGAAAATGTGAATCAAATTCACTCGCATAGATAATGAGCTACAGAAAACCCTTGACTCAATGGTGCTGGAATTGCCACTCCATTTTGCCCTCGCAGGGAGCTCCAGGAATGTTTCTCCATTCCTGAGGCCACTCTAGTCTCTAGGAATGGAGAGTTCCTTAGGAAATGAGTTCCAACACCAACCATGGAAGGTAGGTAAACCTGCCCCCCAACCCCCTCCCAACCATAAGCTATGTTAGAAAGCTCCATCAGTGTTGCTGCTCCTATCTTCACCACAGCACTCTAGGAATGGAGACAATCTCCATTTCCTAGTGCACCCTGGTGGTGAACAGAACAGAGCAGCTGTGCTACGGGAACTTTATATGGTAGCAGTTTAATGGACTAATGAGGGAGGAGGCATTTGGATTTAACCGGCTTTCAGCATTAGTGTACAACCCTTCTCCCCATTAGTCCATTAAATCAAGAGTTCACTGTATCTGTAAAGGACATGTCTGCAAGTTGCACAAAACTATAACATGGAAGCATTTGTAAACTGAGGCACCATGTGGTATGCGGTGTCAAAATGTTAAAGTTTCATTTCAAAGAAGGCTTGTTTGTTGCAGGATGAAGTTCATGAGAGGGATCGGTTTAGTGACTTCTTGCTAACAAAGTTAAGAGATACGTTGCAAAAGCACTCAACTCTGAAGCTCATACTTTCTAGTGCTGCCCTGGATGTGAACCTCTTTGTCAGATACTTTGTTGGCTGTCCAGTGATATATAGTAAGTTCAAATGCTAGTATAAATCTGAGTACAGTACTAAGTTTGGCTTTCTGTTTGAAGCATTTTAACAAGTCTTGTATTGTACTTCTTACATATTTACTTTCCATGGAGCATATGTTTGCAAAATATTGGGAGATTTAAAAGCTTAGAGTCTATACATTACAGTGCCTTATTTGAGCTTGTATTCAGATTTCAAAAATAACATTGGTGGTTTAATTAGAGATGTGGAATTGGGCAGTACTTCAGTATAAAGGCTGTTTAAATACAAAAAGGAATGAAGTAAGAACTTCACTTATTGAACAATTCTATAATCCAGAGTTTTTGAAGAGGCTCTAAATTCATATTCAAGGCTGTGCACATGCCCTTTGAGCACTTGGACCTTTCCAGAGCCCTATGTTCTTTCACAATCTGTTATGAAGTGAGATACATCCAATTCTTCCCTACATACATGGAATTAATTATGTAATTCTTTGGGTTATGGCTGAAAATGTATATACAGCCCCCCCTAATCCACGGATTCCTCAACCGCGGTTTCAGTTATCCACGGTTGAGGAATCCCCCCCCGCACCCTCCACAGCCCCTCCCCAGGCACTTACTTTAAGGAGAAACCTCCGTTTTTTTCTTCAAAAGTTCCGAGTGAACAATTTCCTTTTAGGCCTGACTAACAAGACTTAGGTGATAGCTAGAGTCTCTGCAACCTTGCTGAGACTCTAGCTATCACCTAAGTCTTGTTGGTCAGGCCTAAAAGGAAGCTGTTCACTCGGAACTTTCGAAGAAAAATACGGAGGTTTCTCAAAGTAAGTGCCTGGGGGGGCTGTGGAGGGTGCGGGGTGGGGGCGTTAGCCCGCCGTCTGAAAACCGTGGGGGGCGTTCACCCCTTTCCGCGGTTTCAGGTATCCACGGTGGGGGCTGGAACATATGCCCCGTGGATACGGCGGCCCCCGTGTGTGTGTGTGTGTGTGTGTGTGTGTGTGTGTGTGTGTGTGTGTATCAAGGGTGGGGAACCTATTTGCGGTGGAGGGCCATGTTCCCATGGGGAAAATTTGTTGCGGGCCGGCCGTTAGGCCAGCCGCAATTTTGGCACCCCCACCACAAATTTGGTGAATTTAGCGATCCCTGTCCCCCCACCGCTCTCCGAACCCCCCCACTGACTGCCCGACCGCCCGCCTGCCTGCTCTCCGAATCCCCGCCCACCGCCCGCCCGACCCCTCGCTCTCCTTACCTCAGGCTCCGGGCCGCCGCGGCCTTCCCGCATCAGCTCTTTTTGAAAGCGGTCTTCCTGTACATGCGCAGATCGCCAATGACGCCGAGAGGGCAATCTCTCGGCCTCAGCGTCGCTCTGTGCATGTACAGGAAGGCCGCTTTCAGAAGGAGGAGGCGCCGAGGTGACGCGCCGGTCTCGCGCGGGCCAGACCTGATGCACTCAGGTCCGGTCTCGCGCGTGCCGGACCGGATTGCTCCGGGGGCCGGCCGGCGGTTCCCCACCGCTGGTGTGTGTATGTGTGATATATATATATATATATAAGCATCTGCCCCCAGTATTCCCTGAAATGTAGAGGATAGGAGAGTAGTGAATAACTCTCTAGTCCACCGCTCTCCTCTATCCTCCCACTTCTGCTCTAGCCCCCTCTTTCTTTGTAAATCTAGGGACCAGGATGAAGAGAAGCAGTGTAAATCTAGGGACCAGGATGAAGAGAAGCAGTGAAGGTGGCAGCTGGTGCACCACTGAGTAAGGGGGGGGGAGTTGGTATTTGGCAAACTGCTTCAGGTCCCAAGAGGTCTTAGGCTGGCCCTGATTTAGCTGAAAGTCCAGAGAACTGCTGAATGGCACTTTTAACATAGTTTCTAAGTGTCACTCTTGTGGACTTTTAGGCTAAGCGATAAGGAAGAACAATGGCGGACTACGAGTGACTTTACCAAAAATATCGGTTTCAGGGACCTTATTTTCCTGTGCTTAGTTCCTCAGTAAAATTGAAGGGAAAGGACCACAGTACTTTTTGCTGGTATGTTAATGCAAGTATTGGATTTAGTGCACTCCAGTATTAGCAGAACAACTAGCTATGAATCTGTCTATTTGGCTTGAGTGTCGCAGGCTCACTGTGTAAGGTAGCCAGTAGGATGCCGAGGTGCTGTTAGAATAGCAGACAAAATTTCAGTAAAATACCTCATTGATAGAGAATATAGAAATCAGAACGTGTAAATGTGTGTGATACTAATTATTGAGAGTAATCTTCAATTATTTGTGCTACTAATATTTTCAGTACCAGGAAGGCCATTTGAAGTAAAGGAAATGTTTCTAGAGGACATACTAAGAAGTACAGGCTATACAAATAAAGAGATGGTTAAGTACAAAAAGGAAAAACAGCGAGGTAAGCGTCCATATTGACTAGTGTTGAGAGATGTTCATATTGATAGTCAAAGCTTGCAAAAACATTTTTAAGTACACTGGAAGGAGAAATATTTCAACTTTCTTCATTTTGATTTTTCTTTCTGCAAAATATAAAATATCTAGAGGAGAAACAACAGACAACTCTGACTGAATGGTATTCTGCACAGGACAATAGCAAGCCAGAATCTCAGCGACAGAGAGCAATTCCAAATGTAGCTGAAGAGTATGATCTCTTGGATGATGGTGGTGACACAGTTTTCAGTCAGTTGGTATGCAGTTTTATTCTATTTATTTCAGAAATTTATACCCCGCCTTTTCCTATGCCGAGGCAAATGCCCAAGGCGGCTTACAAGAAGTTAAAATACATAATTTAAAAACAATACATAAGGTAAATTAAAAAATAATAAAATCCACTGGTGGGGGTGACAATGTAGAGCAGAAAAACACAACAAGGCAGAACATACTGAGGCACTGGGGGCAGACAACAACCCATCACCCAAACGCCAGACGAAACAAAAACGTTTTGAGCCCCCGCCGAAAAGTTGTGAGGGAGGGGGTTGTTCTCAAATCCCCTGGCAAGGAGTTCCACAATTGTGGCGCCACAATAGAGAAGGCTCGCCCACGAGCTGCCATTCCCCTAACTTGAGACAGAGGTGGCACTCGCAGGAGAGCCCCCTCAGATGACTTAAGAGAGCGGGCCGGAATGTATGGGAGAAGGCGGTCCCTCAGATATCCTGGACCCAAACCGTGAAGGGCTTTAAAGGTCACGAATGGGCAGCCAGTGCAGCTGCTGAAGCAGCGGTTCAACAGAGTCAAACCGCCTAGCTCCAGTGACCACCCGGGCCACCGCATTCTGCACTAGTTGCAGCTTCCGAACCGTCTTCAAGGGCAGCCCCACGTAGAGCGCATTACAGTAATCCAGTCTGGAAGTCACTAAGGTGTGGACCACCGTGGTCAGGTCCGATCGACTCAAGTACGGCCGCAGCTGGCGCACCAGCCGAAGCTGGGCAAATGCACCCCTGGCCACTGCCGCCACCTGGCTTTCCAGGGAGAGCTGTGAATCCAGAAGTACTCCCAAGCTGCGCACCTGTTCCTGCAGGGGGAGTGCAACCCCATTGCAGATGACATTGCTTCGATGCAGATGAACCTGCATCGAAGCTTTCCTGACCAGTAGGACCTCTGTCTTTTCTGGATTCAATCTCAACGTGTTAGCCTTCATCCAGACCCCAACCGCCTCCAGACAGCGCTCCAGGACTTCCACAGCCTCCCCAGAACGTGATGGCAAGGAGAGATAGAGCTGGGTGTCATCATATTGGTGACACCCGACTCCAAATCCCCGGAAGATCTCCCCCAACAGTTTCATGTAGATGTTAAAAAGCATGGGAGGCAGAATTGAACCCTGTGGCACCCCACACTGTAAAGGGCAGGGCGCCGAACAGGCATCTCCTAGCATCACCATCTGGGACCTGTCAGCCAAGTAGGAACGGAACCACTGCAAAGCAGTGGCCCCAAGTCCCAACTTGGCCAGCCGACCCAGAAGGATACCATGGTCGATGGTATCAAAAGCCGCTGAGAGGTCCAAAAGGACCAGCAGGGATGCACTCCCCCTGTCCAGTCCTTGGCGAAGATCATCCAGCAGGGTGACCAAGGCTGTCTCCGTCCCAAAGCCCAGCCCGAAGTCGGACTGAAAGGGGTCCAGATACTCCGTTACATCTAGTATCCCCTGGAGCTAAGACGCCATTACCCGCTCAATCACCTTACCCAAAAAAGGCAGATTGGAAACTGACCGATAGTTATTCAAATTGGAGGAATCCAGAGATGGTTTTTTCAGGAGGGGGCGCACAATTGCGGTCTTCAAGATGCTAGGCATCACTCCTTCCTGTAAAGATTAATTCACAATGGGTTCCACCCAATCGGCTAGACCAACCCGTGCAGATCGTATTAGCCAAGCTGGGCAAGGGTCAAGTGGGGAAGAAGACCCTCTCAAACTACAGAGGACCCTATCCACATCCTCAGGCTGTATAAGGTGAAAATAATCCATAATGATGGAATTGACAGATGCCGTAGGGACAACTTCTGGAACTGTTAAACCAGAGTCCAAGTCGTGGTGAATCTGAGCGATTTTATCTGTGAAGTGCCGTGTGATCTCACTGCAGCGGTCCGTCAAGCACTCCAACTCACTTGCTACAGGAGCCGAGTGGAGCAGATCCCGAACAACTCGAAAGAGCTCCACTGGTCAGGTTTCTAATATTCCATGTTGATATGAATTTTTGTGAAACAGGATCAGTGTGACCTGCATCCAAATATCCATCTACACACGTGTATATGCACGTTGCTTTTAGTTTGTATAGCTTTTTCTTTTCACTGCAGTGTCAAGTGCAGCTTTCTCTTGAGATGCCTACATAAAAGTTTGAGATGCCTACATAACAGAGTTGCCTACATAAAGTTTTCCCTGACTTTTCTGGGATTTTGTAAAGTTGAGAAAGTTGGATCCCCAAGGGACAATGTTAAAATGTAAAGAGCTCAAGATTACCATATTTTTTTCTGCTGTCTATATGATTTTCTAATTATACCTAACGTGTAATGTTTGATATAACACTGAGCTACTGCTCCTCTTAAAATACAGAACTTGATCTATGTACTATTTGCATGTGTTTGTGGCTTCAAACTGTTCTTCTGGATCAGAAGACCTTAGCTCACTGTAACCTAGGGCCAGTTCAAACGTCACATGGAGCCATGGGTTATCGTAGCTATGGTTCGTTTATGAAATTAGACTTCGTACTGCATATGATGATCAAATTCTGTTCCTTTGTATCCTGATTTGGTTTTTTTTCCTGTCCTTCAATGTGAGAGCATAGCTATTGCTAGGCAGAGAAAAGGGTAAGATCTGTTAGCAAGAGCGCAAGTGGGAGCAGATGTCTATATAGAGTGTTTTCTGTTTCATGCTGATCTAGGGAGGCATTTCTGTAGACGTTAGCATTACAAGCACTGAAACAAACCAGGTTTCTCAATTCTGGTATGACGTGGAGCTGTAATTAAGACAAACTCTGGTCAACAAAGCAATTTCCGACAATGGGTTCAGATCACTATTTCATTCTGGTTTGTTTATATGAAATAGACCATGATTAGTTGAAGGTCCAAGTAGGACAATCAAAAAGGCTGTAACTACGTTTAAAAACAACCCACCCCAATAACTATATATGAACTTGGAACCAACCCAGTGTGAAAGTTACTTTTTAAACTTGAGGAATGTTGTAAAGCAGCTTGTGATATAACACAGGGAGAAGCTACTGTAGCCTGTTAAGACTTAACAGAAGTGATTTTTTTCCCAGCTGTTCTTCAATAATTGATTTACAATATGAAAAATACTAGGAAGTTTTGGAATTTTGAAGGACAGTATTTTGCTTTTTCTGGGTATCAGGGTAAATTAACATTGCTGAGTATTTTTGAGACTTTGATGTTGAAGCGTGTTGTGTTTTCTCAGGCTGAAAAAGATGTCAATTGCCTTGAACCTTGGTTAATTAAAGAGATGGATGCTTGTCTCTCTGATATTTGGCTTCACAAAGACATTGATGCATTTGCACAGGTGTTCCACCTTATTTTAACCGAAAATGTCAGTGGTAAGTTCACATTGATAACCTTTTCTCTTACTGCACCGAGAGCTAAATGTCTAGGACATAAATGCCTGCATGATTTCTCTGAAAAAAAATGATCAGGTCCATTCCATCCCCCCCACCCCTCATGCTAAAGACACCCCAGGAAACTGATGAGCTTCATGACATTGCTTTTTATTTGTGAAATGCTGCTATTGTACAATGTTGGCTCGAATTGTTATCTCATGAACTGTTGCAGTATTACTGCAGTGTTTATATTCTCAGTAGCATGTGCAGCCCAATCCTATGTGTATTTATTCAGAAGGAAGCCCCATACATTTATCGGGGTCTAATCCAATGTAATTGTCCATAAGATTTCAGCCTATGTAGCAGCGATATAGCTCCATGAAGATCGACAATGAAAAAATATGCCATTTGGCCTTTAAACTTAAAAAATTAAGAATCTTGTCTTTACAACATTTGGAAGAATTAAAATAGTTTGTGCAATTTTTTTAAAAAAAACATACTAGTGCTTTATTTTTTGTCCTAGTTGATTACAGGCACAGCGAGACAAGTGCAACAACTTTAATGGTAGCTTCTGGAAGAGGTTTCTTGAGTCAAGTAGAACAGTTGATTGGCATGGGAGCAAATATTCACATCAAATCCTCCAATGGCTGGTAAAATATTCATAGCAGAACTGTTTCATATTGATTTTTTAAAATGCAAAACTAGTTTTAAAATTAGACGAATGTGTATTTCTGAACATGTCTTAATTTTTTTTGTATTTTTTTTTGTATAGCTTATCATGATAATCATACAGTACTAAAAGTACTAATGTTAAACTAGTTGGAAAAACCCTGCAACTTTATACAAGAAGAAGTGGGGGATAACAATGTTGTAATATGTTGGAGAAACCAATAAAAGTTGATTTTTAAAAAAAAAAAAATCACTAACTTGCCCAGTTGCACCAACCATCTCCATTGTTCCATTACCTGTTTGTGAGCCTAGACTCTGGGAAGTTGTTCTGTACTGCCTAATTGACGGAAGTGCAGCAGGTTGTAAGGAAATTCATTGCTTTAAAAACAAGTAAATAAACATCAGACATAAAATGTTTAGAGAGTTTAAAACTGTGACAGTGTGGGGAAGAGTATTTTGCAGCACATAGAAATGGTGTCCTTTTTCTCCTACTGTCATTGCACTTTGCACTGGAGTGCAGAATTGAAGTAGCAGACTGCCAGTCCACTCCTATCCCAAATGAGGATGACTCTTCTTTCTAATATCCAGGCTCATGAATTTTACTTTGAACCAAAAGGAATAAAGTAAGGTTCAAAATATTATGCTGAACTTGGCTATAAAAGATTGTGGATGTTCTTTGTTTAAGCACAATTTCTCTCATTATTACAGGACAGCGTTGGATTGGGCGAAACACTTCGGACAAACGGAAGTGGTTGACTTGTTGGAATCCTACTGGTAACATGTTTCTTGTTTTTGCAATGAAGTACATGTATAGAATTACCCGTTTAAAATTTAACGAGGAAGCCTATTTAAGCTCCTGTTTGTTAAAGGACATCCCATTCCATGATCAGGTTGTTGGATGGTGTATGGTTGCATTCTGAGCATGGTTTCTAATCTCTGTCACAGATAACCTTTATTCAACATCATTCTTTTGAGCATCTTGAGATTTCTTAATCCAACTCACTCAATTTTGAAGTAAGATGTTACATGGCACAATCCTATCACCCGATGGTGCTGGGTGTCACAAATGTGCCATAAAGTAGGAGGTGTAGGAGTAGGTGGCACCATCGCCAGGGCCTCTGCCATCAAGTCCAGAGCAAGTAAGTTCTGCACTTGGCAGCGCCCATGCTGGGGAAGGGCAGAGAAGGGGGCGGATTGGGCCTGGGAGAAGGGATTGGTGTCCTCATCGGACACCATATCCTCTCCTCTCTCCAGGCCTCCAGCCCTGACACAGGGCTTCTTGGGTCAGTGTGATGCTGACCCTAGTAACCCCACAGCGGAGGCTGGGGCGTTAAGGGGACAAATGTCCCCTTACTCAGAGGAGACCCCCCCCCCAGCCTGCTTCTTTCCAACACTGGATACAGCATGGGCCTGATGCCCACGCTGTACCAGTGATAGATAGGATTGTGCTGCCCAAGAAGTTGCTGCAGATTCAGGAATTAAAGATAATATGAAAACATGTACGTTTTTTTTAGTAAGAATCTTAAATATTCCTCTGAAAACAGCCCAAAATTATTTATTCCAGAACTTCATTTCATGGTGTGTTCCCGTTTTGGTGCTTTTGGAAAGGCGGGATATAAATTCCTTCAATAAATAAATATTCCAGGCTTGCAACCAAAATATTTTGGAGCTCTCTGAATTATAAGATGATAGTGGTTCTTGCAAAATTAGCAAGTGGGTTTGTTTCCATAATTTAGTCTACTTGAGAAACCTGAAGAGACTAATAGACATTTCCAACCTAAGACCAAGACATTACCTTGCTTTCTCAGCCATCAACATTTGTAGCCCCTCCCACTAGTCTCCCTCCTGCTAAGCCATCTTGGGCAAGCAGAAGTCAACATTTGTCAGGGTGAATGTTCAGTGACTTTCCTAGTCTAACCTATACTAGTGACACTGATTCCTATAGGAAAAATATTTTTAATTAGCACGTTTTTAATATATGCATTGATTTCTGGGAATGCAACCCCCATTTAAATCGAGAGCTGCCTGTAATGGTAACTGAAAGCTGCAGGTAAGATATATATATATATATTTGACACATTGTTCACACACATCACATTAAGCAATCTTATGGATCAGCCAAGATTATCTGATAGGATCAGGTCCACCTAATTGTTAACAAAGCCAATTAACTATTGTAAATATGTGGTTTCCAAATATTAGTGTAATTAGAACCAGAAGCCCTGGTAGTTCTGGTCATAGTTGAATTCAACAGGACATATATTGATGGACACTTGTTTGCAAGTGTTTCTGTACCTTGTTTGATGTTACTTTTTATGTATATATTTCAGTGCATCACTGGAGTTTGGTAATCTAGATGAAAGTTCTTTGGTCCATGCAAATGCTGGTGAACTTAGTGCAGAAGACAGAGAGCTCCTGAAGGCTTATCATCACAGTTTTGATGATGAAAAAGTAGATCTTGACCTGATTATGCACTTGCTGTACAATATCTGTCATAGTTGTGATGCAGGTAAATATGGGTATAGTTTTTTTTTCTGTTTTAATGTATGCTTGCACATTGATTTTTGAGGGTGGTTCACACTGCACTCTGGCATATAGGCATATAGACTGTACTGAGCAGAAAACTTTTTATTAGCCAAGATTCACATGTCCCATTTGAGAGCTTCCTAGAAACTTCTGGCTGGCCACTGCTGAAAGCAGGATACTGAATTAGATGGAACTTTGGTCTGATCCAACACTTACTCTTTTTGTTCTTACAACCCTATTTGATTACAAATTTGCTGCACCTTCTTTTGCAGTGGATGGATTGTATGAACCAGCTCTGTTTCATGATGGGGGGGGGGGGCTCATTTGCCCAGCCTGCCATATGCAGAATGTACCAGCCTGGGCTTAGTCTGAATCAGCCTCTAATCAAATAACTAATAAATATTGAATTTTTATCTTAAAGGAGCGGTTTTAATTTTCCTGCCTGGATATGATGAGATTGTTGGCTTGAGGGATCGCATACTATTTGATGACAAAAGGTTTGCGGACAGTGCCCACAGGTAAAGTCAGACTTATTTCTTTATGGTTGTCAAGTTGTACACTTACAAAGTTACATTTAACTTCTTTTGTGTTTGTTTGCTACTAGATTCCAGGTTTTTATGCTGCATTCAAATATGCAAACGTCAGATCAGAAGAAGGTGCTCAAGACCTCGCCCTCGGGGATCCGCAAAATAGCAAGTATCAAACTACTTTTCAGCTGTTCCCATGAATCTGCATTTTCCCTATAAACTGCTATTTCATCATAATGTTGTTGTTGCAGATACTTTCTACAAATATTGCCGAAACCAGCATCACAGTTAACGATGTGGTCTTCGTTATTGACTCTGGAAAGATGAAAGAGGTGTGTTATCTCAAGCTTTTACTTTAAACACATGGTGTACGGTAGAGGAATATAAAATCTGATGTAACATAAGCAAAACTTGTTAGTGTTACCTATTTATATGGGGGAAGGTGGGGTTATCTCATGATATAATATGATAAAATTCTTCATATGTAACTCTTGTAAATTTAGATCAATTGATTATCAAGTATTCATGTTGTTTTGGTCATTTCAATCTCCGCTTGTAATACAAGCATTTTCTCTTAACGTTTTAGAAGTCCTTCGATGCATTGAACTGTGTAACTATGTTAAAGATGGTATGGATTTCTAAAGCTAGTGCTGTTCAGAGAAAGGGCAGGTAATGCAAATATAATGAATTCATTTTATTAAGTAGGAAAGATAAGAACATGCTATTTGCAATCTGAGTGTAGAAAAAGTTTCCTTTCCTCATTATTTATTGAAATTTTTGGTACAGGAGGAATAGTGTTTGAAATGGGTCAAAATTTTGATTTTTAAAAATGTTTTAACATTTTAAAAGTTTTAGATAGGATGTTCTTTCCTAAAAATCTTTTTATGACATTTCTGGAGAGGACATCTGTTCATGCTAATTACTAGGCCCAAATCAGTCCAAATTTAGATTTAAAAGTTCTTCATATTGTTTTCATGTTTCTATTATTTTCAGTTACTTGAGCCTGTAAAAAATATACCCTTTTAAATACCTATGAGCATTTCCCTTTGAACATTTTGTCTACTTTGGAGATATCTCTGGAATATGCTTAAAGGCTTTGCTTTTTAAAATTCCACTTTTCTATGTTTTCAATCGCCTTTAATTATGTTTTCTGTTTCCAAGGGCAGGACGTTGTCGACCTGGAATTTGTTTCCGACTTTTCAGTAGACTCAGATTTCAGAACATGCTGGAATTCCAGACTCCAGAACTTCTAAGAATGCCTCTACAGGTAAATAATTCTCTCCTATTAAAGTGATATTTAGATGAAACACCAAGCCATGGTATATCATAACATGAAAGCTCAAACCTTGGGCTTTTGTATTTCCTCTTCTTACTGCTCACAAGAGGGGAGAAGATGGAAGCTATTGTTCTTGTTAGAGGCAAACCAGGATTAAATTGTTCACAGTCTGTACCCACCCTTTTTCTGTAAATGCTTTCATAGCACAATGTGCAAAGCTGTTAAATATATTTCTTTCTTACTATTAAGGACATTTTATTTCTTTAGCTGTCTGAAAGCCATGTCTTTAATTTCTAGGAGCTTTGTTTGCATACAAAGTTGCTAGCCCCGATCAACTGTCCAGTTGCTGACTTCTTAATGAAAGCTCCAGAACCGCCACCTGCATTAATTGTGAGAAATGCTGTGCAGATGCTTAAGGTAAATATAATAAACTTCCACTTCATGTATTTTTTTTAGCAATCATTAACTCGCTATGTGTCTTAGATGGAGTATGAAATGCTAGGTTTCAACACAGATGCCTAGTTAATAACTCTGCAGGCAACTCTATAAACACTTCCCAATTTCACTATTTTCTGACCTAATACTTGGCCTCTAAAGGATTCCCCCCCTGGAACTTTCTAATTAACAGGGGCTATTCCTTATGTTGTCATACAAATGGGGCACTCCAAATAGGAATACAAATGTTTTTTTAATTGTTCAATGGAACACTTCCTCTGCATATCTGAACCGAGTCACAGCAAGAAAAATGCATGCTGACCTATATTAAACTTGAAGCTCAACTGTTCTGTAGGAAGTTATCTATATTGTGCTTTATTTTGTTGGCTGACCTTGGTTACTTTTTTTTATATATATAAAGACAATAGATGCAATGGATACATGGGAGGATCTGACAGAACTTGGCTATCATCTGGCTGATTTACCAGTAGAGCCTCATCTTGGTAAAATGGTGTTGTGTGCCGTTGTTCTGAAGTGCCTGGACCCTATTCTGACTATAGCATGCACCCTTGCATATCGTGACCCATTTGTGCTACCTACGCAGGCCTCTCAAAAACGTGCAGCCATGTTGTGCAGGAAACGATTTACCGCAGGAACATTTAGTGACCATATGGCCCTTCTCCGGGCTTTCCAGGTATTGCTAATCTACTAAAATATCGCGTATGTCGTTTTGTTAGATGTATTTGAAAGATGAGGCACTTTTAGTTAGATTAATTACCTTGCAAAGCTACAGAAGCCCTGTCCACTACCTATTACTTTCCTTGACCCTACCATTTAACATTCCTACTGCATTCGTTCTCTTCCATTTTGTTGAGATATAGGTGTCCTTCCTCTCCATTTCATAAATTGCCTTAATCCACCCAAATATCCTTGAGCCTTTTATCTCGCATGCGCGAGAGCTGCGTTTGCCTCTAGAAGTCGCAGCCTGATGTTTTTAGGACACTTCTTCAATCCCTGGCAATTGGAGGCAGAAGTATGGCCTACCTCATTGGTGGTAGGCGCAGATCACACTGGCCCAAATTTATGTTGGAGATGGCAGATCAGCAGGTCAGAAGGTGGGGCTAATAAATTGCGTAGTTCTTGATAGTACAGAATATAGCTAAGCTTTTAAAAATGTTTGTTCTAATGCATTTCTTTTAAAAAAAGCCACTAGGAGTGCATTGTCTACCTATTAAATGTAACTACACTCAAGGTATTTTAAACATAACTTATCCTACAGGCATGGCAGAAGGCACGAAGTGATGGCTGGGAAAGAGCTTTTTGTGAGAAGAACTTCCTTTCTCAGGCAACAATGGAAATTATCATAGGCATGAGAACACAGTTGCTTGGGCAGCTCAGAGCATCAGGTAAATATAACTTGAGAGCATCCAAAATATGTCTGGGATGTGACTGTCTTTTTGGAACTCTTAACTTGACAGCAAAGTGCTAAGTTGGATTTTTATGGACAGGGAACATAGGTATTAAAGTCACACTTACTTTGACTACATTTCGATCACTAGATAGTTGCAATGGATTGTGAACTGATTCCAGCTATGCGCACTTGGGATTACATTGGCAGTGTTCACTATGTAATTTGTGAGCCCTATAATGAATACTACTTACAGCCCTGTCCTATGTAAGTACTATACTACTCCCTGCGCAGCAATGCTGTGGCACCAATGCCAGGCCACACTTGTCTGCGCTGTCACACTTGTTAAGGTTGTTAAAAGTTAAGGTAGTTAATTGTAACTCTGCAAAAGCCTCCATCCAGTATCTGAGCAGACACATCTAATGGCAGAAATCATTTCCTAAGTGGGTCAGTGGATGAGTGAGACAAATAGTTTTGAAGTGCATGCAAATCTTTAGAACGCTTACACCATATAGGCAAACAGAAATATGAGACTACTACTACTACTGTATCTTGTTCTATAGCTAAACTGTTTAAACTTGAACAGTTTATACTTAAGTAGAATGTAAGCCTATGAACACCTTGCGAATACTACTTCACCAGTATCATATCTCTGGTTAGGCCCCACTCTATTTACTTAAGTAGTCTTCCAGGTTGCATTTTTCTGAATTTGGAGCCAATACGTTATATTCTCCTTCTAGGATTTTTATAGGAGTGCTGCATTGATCAGCTCTTAATGATGCTAGGGTGCTTCATGGAAGAAATAGTAAGGTTCAAAGAGTAATATTTCAGGGAAAAAAGTACTTTGGATTCCTTCAGGTGTATCTAACTGCCCTTTATAGCTGTATGATATCAAGATAGAAAGGAGGGCTAATGCAGTAAAAGCTGTGATAGCCAGCATCTCTGGGACCAACCGGTGCTGGATAGCGCAGGTTTCTGGATATTAGGAAGTTGTTGTCAGTTTTGCTCTCAGTGGTGTCAGTTTCACTCAGGACTTTGTCAGTTTTCTGCAGTCATAAGAACATAAAAAGAGCCTGCTGGATCATCTAGTCCAGCTTCCTGTATCTCACAGTGGCCCCACCAGATGCCTCAGGGAGCACAAGACAACAAGATAACCTGTTTCCCGTTGACACTCCCTTGCACCTGGCACAGAGAAAACCCACTTCTAAAACCAAGAGGTTGCTTATGGCTTGTACCCTGTGATGGTCTTTTCCTCCATGAATCTGTCCAAACCCCTTTTAAAGGCATCTAGGCCAGGTGCCATCACCACATCCTGTGGCAAGGAGTTCCACAGATGAATTACACGCTGGATAAAGAAATGTTTTCTTTTGTCCGTTCTAACTCTCCCTCCAATCAATTTTAGTGCATGTCCCCTGGTTCTGGTGTTGTACGAGAGGGAGAAGAATTTCCCTCTATCCACTCTCTCCATCCCATGCATAATTTTATAAGTCTCAATCATGTCCCCCCTCAGGCGCCTTTTTTCTAGACTGAAAAGCCCCAAACGCTGTAGCCTTTCCTCATAAGGGAGGTGCTCCAGCCCACAAATCATTCTGGTCGCTCTTTGATGCACCTTTTCCAATTCAACTATATCCTTTTTGAGGTGTGGTGACCAGAATTGGACGCAATACTCCAGATGTAGCCTTACCATCGATTTGTACAAAGGCATAATGATATTGGCCGTTTTATTCTCAATCCCTTTTTTAATGATCCCGAGCATGGAATTGGCCTTCTTCACAGCCGCCGCACACTGGGTCGACACTTTCATCGACCTGTCCACCAGCACCCCAAGATCCCTCTCTTGATCCGTCACAGACAACTCAGAACCCATTAGCGTATATGTGAAATTTTGGTTTCTTGCCCCAGTGTGCATCACTTTGCACTTACTTACATTGAAGCGCATCTGCCATTTTGCTGCCCATTCTCCCAGTTTGGAGAGATCCTTCTGGAGCTCTTCACAATCCCTGCTGGTCTTCACCACCCAGAAAAGTTTAGTGTCATCTGCAAACTTGGCCACCTCACTGCCTATCACCGACTCTAAGAACATAAAAAGAGCCTGCTGGATCATCTAGTCCAGCTTCCTGTATCTCACAGTGGCCCCACCAGATGCCTCAGGGAGCACACAGCCAACAAGATATCCTGTTTCCTGTTGTCACTCCCTTGCACCTGGCACAGAGAGAACCTACTTCTAAAGCCAGGAGGTTGCTTAATTCTGGTTGCTTAAGTCAAATCTGGGCTGGTGAGCTTCCTCAGGCTATTTATATTATTATTATTTATTCGATTTTTATTCCACTCTTCTCCCGAAGGGCACCCAGAGCAGCTTTCCAGATCAACAGGTGCCACATATCACAATTTTTACTGTACTTTTGAGTTCAG
Organism: Plestiodon gilberti rubricaudatus; assembly: GCA_026170595.1. NCBI lineage: Eukaryota > Metazoa > Chordata > Lepidosauria > Squamata > Scincidae > Plestiodon > Plestiodon gilberti. The sequence continues at coordinate 50,596,331 of JANXHW010000002.1, forward strand.
AGGACCAATTCAAATGTGGAATTTCTAAAGAAAAAATGTCCTCAGTTCTCTGGTTCAATTAAAGGCTGGCAGGCACCAGAACTGTTCTTAAAGCTTTGTAAGTAAGCCCGTGTTAAATCAGGAAATGCATGTAGCTAAGTATTTGAGTGACTATAAAGGAGTGTAAAAGAACATGAAGATCCCAGTGCTGTGAACCAAAGCAGAATTCTTCATCAATGAATGGACAATTCTCATCATCCACATTTTTATTCCAAGGTGCTAAGTCTACTGCAGTGTTTCTCAAAGACTTTGCGGGGGCAGGACAATGTTGGAGGCAGCGCTCCAGGATCGCACTCCAGGATCGTGCCCACCCCGATCCAAAAACGCTTCTTAAAGCATACCTAGTTGTCCTGCCAGCTCCCCGAAGGATCTGGGGGGGGGGGGGGGGCTGCTGCCGCCTCTTCAGGCCTTCCCAAGGCTCTAAACAGTGGTGATTGCGTTCCAAAGCCCACTTCCAGTTTTCGGAAGTTTAAGCATACCTGGTTGGCAGGACCAACCAGGTATGCTTAAAAAAGCGTTTTTGGGGCAGGCATGTTCTTGCTGGCCACCCACCTTAAAGGAATATTGGTCACTTCTGGAAAAAGTGGTGGGATGCGACCCACCACTTTGAGAACCCCTGGTCTACTGTATGCCATAAATGGAGAATTATATTTCTTAAATTTATATCCTTTAACAATTTTAATACTATACATGGTTATTTATCTTTTAGGATTTGTAAGAGCCAGAGGTGGAGGTGATATAAGAGATGTTAACACAAATTCAGAGAACTGGGCTGTGGTTAAAGGTGCCTTAGTGGCTGGAATGTATCCAAATATAGTCCATGTTGACAGAGAGAATGTTGTCTTGACTGGGCCAAAAGAAAAGCGAGTCCGATTTCATCCTACTTCAGTCCTTAGCCAGCCTCAGTATAAAAAGGTAAGAGGATAACATTAATTTTATATCTATTTAAATTATTTATATTCCAACTTTCCCTCTAAATAGACAGTGTTCAAAGCGACGTACAAAATAGAGAAAAGGTAAAATGCAAAAATAGGAATGAAGTGTGAGATGCAATAATTATAAAATCATAAGGAATAGTGCAATTAAAAAAATGTACAGAATACAGTCACAAAACCCAAAAGCAGCTAAATGAGAAGGGAAGGCCAGGCAGAAAAGGAACGTTTTCAGCCCTCAGCTAAAGGTTAATAGGGAGGGTGCAGTTCTTAAACCCACTGAGAGGGAGTTGTGCAGTGCAGGCCCTGCTCCTTGTTGCCATCAGTCTGGCCTCTGCCAGACTTTGGGCACTGCCTCTGGCCTCCAGAGATGGCATGTTCCAGCAGAAGCCCCTCTGCTGACCTTGCAGGATGGATAGGTTTGTATAGAAGAAGTTGCTTCCTCAAGTGTCCTGGTCCTGAGCCCATATAAGACTTTAAAGGTCAAAACCAGCACCTTGCATTGGGCCGGGAAATAGATCAGCAGCCACAGGAGTAATGGACATTATGATGGCAGACTTGTGCGGCAAGGAGCAAGAGCCTGATCAGTTCTGAGGGCTTTGAATGCTTTGCTTATTTTAACGTTTGTTTTAATACAAATCTGTGATTGAAAATAGATTGTCATGCAGAAATGAAACAGAGTAGTGTGGTGGTTGTCATTGCAAAATTCCTTTTGCTAAACTTGTTTTTAGAACCCGACTATATGTATGTCAGAACCAGCGGGTGGCGCAGTGGGTTAAACCACTGAACCATGAGCTGTTGATCGAAAGGTCGGCAATTCGAATCCGTGCGACGGCTCCTGCCAACCTAGCAGTTCGAAAGCAAGAAATTGCAAGTAGATTAATAGGTACCGCGTCAGCGGGACGGTAACAGCGTTCCATGTGCCTCGGTGTGGAGTCATGCCGGCCACATGACCATGGAAACGTCTTCGGACAGCGCTGGCTCTTCAGCTTTGAAACGGAGATGAGCACCGCTCCCTAGAGTCGGACACGACTGAACTTAATTGTCAAGGGATACTTTTACCTTATTTGTATGACAGATTAAGCTGTGTAAAGTGGTGCTGTCACAACCACCATAATTGCGAGTCTGTTAACATTTTTTGTTCTAAGATGCTAGAATCATGTCAAAGTGTTTTGCTCTTCCTTTAAAAAGACTCAGAGCAGGTTGTATGGAGCCCCAGTCATCTCTCATCCAGTCAGTGGTCAAATCAGTACCTGCTTTGCTTCTGCAGTGTTGCAGTACTAGGTGCTCCCATCCTATTTCTGGCAGACAACTGGGAATATTGTCTTAAGTCATCAACTTTTTACATTTACTAAAAGATCCCAGGGCACGACCTTAGGGCACTTGCTTGGTCTGGTCAGTTCCTGTTGTTGGTGACTATCTAGGAACCTCATGTCTACTGCTTTGGGTTCTGTGTTGGAAGAAAAGCAGGATATAAATGTAATAAACCCGTTTAAATGGTCTTTCTCGGTTACTGCTAACAGATTCCTCCAGCAAATGGGCAGGTGGCAGCTATTCAGGCACTTCCCACAGACTGGCTTATATATGATGAAATGACCAGAGCCCACAGAATAGCCAACATCAGGTGCTGTTCAGCTGTGACTCCTGTCACTGTAGCCCTCTTCTGCGGATCAGCTAGGTTACCAAGTAATGCTTTACAGGAGTCTTCATCTTTCAGAGGTATAGTGCTAGAATAAAAAAAATGTTCTGGTTAATATGTAGATTGGTTTTTTTTATATTGTATGACTTTGCGGAGTGATGTATAAACTGTTCCAAAACAAGTTCCACATCAGCAGATGTTGGAGGTTATCCTTTTTTTTTTCTGAAGAGTAAAAATAATTTTTGATTAAATGGAGATGAGTTAGGATTAGAAATGGAAAATAGTGTGGTACTTTTCTGTCCCCCCCCCCCCCCGATTTTAAATATGGCTTCCATAGTTATTCTAGAAGGGGCTCTAGACTCTCTGGTACAGGGGTTCTTAACCTTTCTACAATTATAGACCCTCAGTGGATTGCCCAATATATCCCCATACCCCCTTCACCAGGCTGTCGAAGTCGTCATCATCACCAGTCCTACTAGGTACCAGTATGACTTCAAAAGATGTCAGTAGCTTGGCTTTACTTTAGATATGGATAGCAAGGAACAGAACGTCTCAATCCTTATTGATAATGGTGATAGTTAATAATCTAACAGCGGAAATTGTTATGACCTGCAACTACGGTATATTATAAGAAAAAATCATCTTATCGATTTTTTTTAAAAAATTATTCAGAGATAAGAGTCCCATATCCACATCATTTGGTTCCCATACCCGTGGTTAAGAACCCCTTACCTAGTACCTTGACATTTGAAAGCTGCTTCATGCATAATATATTTTTTTTACATGGTAAGCAGATCAGTGTAGGAAAGAGGCTACAACCCGTGGGTTGACTGACTAGGCTTTGATGTGTTTCATCATAGGCTTGCATTTAATTGGAAATTGCACTATTTATTTATTTTTATTTAAAAAAAATATACCCTGCCTTTTCCTATGCCGAGGCAAATGCCCAAGGCAGCTTGCAACAGTTAAAATACATAATTTAAAAACAGTACATAGAATAAATTAATAAACAATAAAATCCACTTGTGGGTGGTAATGTGAAGCAGAAAAACAACAAGGCAGAACATACTGAGGCACTGGAGGCAGACAACCACCAAAATGCAAGACGAAACCCATCACCCAAACGCAAGACGAAACAGAAATGTTTTGATCCCCCGCCGAAACGTCATGAGGGAGGGGGTAGTTCTCAGACCCCTGGCAGGGAGTTCCACAGTTGTGGCGCCACAGCAGAGAAGGCTTGCCCACGTGTTGCCACTCCCCTAACTTGCGCTAGAGGTGGTACTCGCAGGAGAGCCCCCTCAGATGACCTAAGAGAACGGGCCGGAATGTATGGGAGAAGGCGGTCCCTCAGATATCCTGGACCTGAACCGTGAAGGGCTTTAAAGGTCATTACCAGCACCTTGAATTGGGCCCGGAAGCGAATGGGCAGCCAGTGCAGCTGCTGAAGCAGCTCCATCACATTATAATCACAAAGTTTCTCTGATACAAGTTCCAATAGAATAAAATACTTGTATTAACTAACTGATTTGGTAAAGTTCTCCATACTAATGTATCGTTGAGATTATTGCCATATAACCCTATTTCAGTTTGGCTATCTTTTGTGATAGCATAGGTATTTCAAAGTAGTGAAGATTTAATCATTTACAGATTTCAGAAGAACAAAACTGACTTGGCTTTAAAAGAGGATTGGCAAATTCATGGAGGACAGGCCTATCAATAGCTACTAGTCATGGTGGCTGTGCACTTCCTCTAGGTGTAGCGGCAGTTTCACTCTGAATACCAGTTGCAGGGGAACAGTGGTGGGAGACAAGTGTCTTTCTCTCCTGCTTATAGGCTTCCCAGAGGCAGCTAGTTGGCCACTGTGAAAAGCAGGATGCTGGACTAGATAGGCCTTTGGCCTGATCCAGCAGGACACTTCTTATGTTTCTATGTCTAGAAATGGAGATTAGCTCTACAAATTTAATATTTTGAGAACTTGAATGCTAACTTTTAAGAGAATGCAAATAGTATAAATGCAAGTCTATTATTGGCTCATTTAAAAACACTCAGTGTTTTTAATTAGTGCAGTGTTCTAAAACATTCATGTATAGGATCTGGTTTGTTTTTTTCTAATATAGTAGATGGTGTTCCTAATGACAGTAGTGATAGTGAGATGGAAGACAGAACAACTGCTAACTTGGCTGCGCTGAAGCTGGATGAATGGCTCAATTTCAAGCTAGATCCTGAGGTATTTGGTTTATTTTTTTCCTAAAGGAAACGTTTTGCTCCTGAAGACTGTGTAAATATTTTGATATTCAACCAATTTTAAAACTTAAAATTCAAAACTAAAAATGTGACAGCTAAATGAAACAAAGGCAATTACCTGCTAAGTATATATTGACCGTACTACTTATTGTAATGGTTTTATATACATCTGTGATGTGGCTGCACTTTGAAAAGTGGATAGTTTGTTGCCTTCTCCCAGGCTGTCAGCACTAGAACTTTGGCCACCTAATGAAACTGATTGGTAGTAGACTCAGAATAGTCAAAAGAAAATACAGGTACTACTTCACACAACATGCAACTAACATCGAATTTGCTGCCGTAAGATGTAGTGATGTAAGGTGTAAGATGTAAGGCCACTGTCTTAAGTGGCTTAAAGAGGATTGGTTCTGTTCTCCACGGATTTATCTATCAACAGCTGTTGAGCATGATGGCTCAGTGGACCTTCCTGTTTCAAAGGCAGTAAACCTCTGAATAGCAGTAGGTGTTTGGCATGTGTCTTTACAGACACCAGAGACTATGGTAAAAACTTTGAAGTCTACTTCCCACTCCTTCCTGGCTGTCTCCACCTGTGTCCTGCTTCCCTGACCTTTGAAAAAGGCAAAGGCTGGTTCCTGGATGGAAGAAGGAAATGGGGAAGAACGGTAGAAACTAGAGCTTCTGGGTGTCTAGCTGCTGTCCCACATTTCCTTCTTCCTTCCTATGTCTGCATGGAATGTCAAAAGGCATGGAATGTGGGAAGGAGAAGGAGCCAGCCAGATGAAGAAAGTAGCAGTTGTAACCATTGCCCAAAGTAAGAGGTTTCAAATAGATGTGGAAAGTACTCAGACCGGTGTTTTGTAGAATGCAATTATGCAGGCGTCATGTACACCTGTTAGCTAGTGCCTGACACCTGTGGCCAGAGCCGTCCCTTAAGTAGGGCAGCTGGGGTGGCCACCTTTGAGCCATGCGCTTCCATTTATAGACAGCCTGGGAGAAGACAACAAACTGTTCACTTTTTCTACACTTTGCATAATTATACAGTATAAAGCTCTGCAACACTTTTCTCCTCCCCACCCCCAATTTTTTCCTAAACTGAAAATCCCCAAGTGCTTTAGCCTTTCCACATTCAGACAATTGCTTCAACACCTTGAGCGTTTCTAGAGACAGCTCCTCTGCCTGTGGCACGTTAGTGATGAGCGACACATTTCCTGTCACATGTCTATGCGAATTCACGAGCTCTTGGAATGCGTTTTTAAAAAGTTGTACAGAAGCTGAACTATTGATGGACTGCCAGTGTTTGTTGCTAAGCCCAGTAATTTTGTCAGGTGTCTTGCACAACATGATGGTTCCTGCCCTGATACCAGTTTGAAATTGAAGCAGCCGAACATGTGGGGACTGGAGGTGATCCCATTGCCCCTTTGCATAGAATTTGATTATACTGTATTGACAGTTTAGACTGCTTCTTGATCAAGTATTTTCCCCATCCTCAGCCATGTGCTCAGTATTTCAAGAAGGCCACGCAGATCTGTTTGCTTCCAGCTCCCACACCATGAATCTGTTACTGTAGAGTAAAATGCCCCAGTTTGGAAAACGCTGTATTGAACTTGCATGTAATTTAAAAGGAGAATGATTAATTTAAACACAAAAATGCTTTTAGAAATAGTTTACATTTTTCATCCATCCCTTTAAAAAAACAAACTTCATATTCAAGGCCATGTCACTGACCTTGTAGTTTTTTGTGCAGTCCTGCTACAGAAGTATTGGAGTTAACTGCAGTCATTGTTTGTTTACAATAAAAAACTACATGCATTACAGGCTGCTAGCCTACTCCTTCAACTGAGGCAGAAATGGCACAGTTTATTTCTACGGCGTATGAGAGCACCTTCAAAGCCTTGGTCCCAGGTTGACGAGGCAACTATACGAGCAATCATTGCAGTCTTAAGCACTGAAGAACAGTCAGCGGGTCTACAACAGCCTTCAGGAATTGGGCAGAGACCGAGACCGATGTCATCAGAAGAACTACCACTAGCATCTTCGTGGAGATCAAACACTAGTCGAAAAAGTTCAGCCGAGGCAGAATTTGTGGATGATTCTTTTAATGCTGAAAGGTCAGTATTTGGAAACTGCTGATTGTTACTTTAACACATGCCAGAATCCTGTTCTCTCTCTTCCCCCCCCCCCCCCCGTGCTCAAAGGCTCTGTATGTAGAAGATGGGAAATGCATCGTCTGCCCCATGGGTCTTAATCCAGGGAGGGGTTCTGTAGGTTTTTAAAAGGTTCACAGAAGGAAGAAAGGATGCAGCTGTGGTTTTTTTTCTAGAGAGGCCTACATCAGTAGTCAGGCCAGTAAAGCAGCAGGCCAGAGTTCTCTTAATTCCTCCCCCCCCCCCCATTACTAACTGCTTAATAATGGAGAGAAAAAAAGAGTTTGAACAACATGGGAATAATTGACCCAAATCTTGTTTGTCTCTCCCTTGTTTGAACTTCTTAACAATACTTTCCTACCTTGGCAAGCAAATCAGTCAGGAGGAGGTTGAAACTGACCTGGAAACGTGAAATATAATGCGGAAAGAAGTTTCATGGAAGGTTATTTCATTTTTATTTGTGGTTTCACACACACCACATGCCCACGTGGAATATTTTAGATAAAGATAAAGGTGAACCCTGATAATTAAGTCCAGTTGTGTCCGACTCTAGGGTGTGGTGCTCATCCCCATTTCAAAGCCGAAGAGCCAGCGTTGTCCGAAGACGCCTCCGTGGTCATGTGGCCGGCATGACTCTCCTTGCCGCAGCGCCTAGCATGCGGCTGGAACACGGAGCGCTGTTTACCTTCCCGCAAGCGGTACCTATTTATCTACTCGCATTAACATGCTTTGGAACTGCTAGGTTGGCAGAAGCTGGCCAAGCAACGAGAGCTCACTCCGTCGCGGATTCGAACTGCTGACCTTTCGATCGACAGCTCATGGTTCAGCGGTTTAACCCACTGCGCCACCATTTTAGTCCTCCATAAAATACTCTTCCCATGAGTCTGGTCAAAAGCGCGCGTGCGCACACACACACAGGCTGTACGTCTCAGACAAAACATTTTACTGTTTAAAGCTTACGTTATTTTTTAACACCGCTGAAATGATGCATCACTGGAACTCAGTCAAGCCAAAACTAACAATTTTGAAATGTTCTAGTTTCCACCTGATATTGGATAGGTAACACATACAAAGTAGCAATAGAATGCATGCTAGCTATAATGCAGATTATACATTTCAAATCTGTCAATTTTAAAACCACAAATACATAGGAAATAAAGGAATGCTTTTGTAGAGGAATTGGCCATAATATGAATTTAGTCTTGGCATGTTTGTAAAATGTCTTTCAAAAACAACTTGTAATTATTTAGCAATTTTTGTTTTTCAGAAATCCCCCTAAAGTGCCTTTAAACTATGATATAAACAAAGAACAGAACAATACAATATTAAGGTAACGTTGCATTTTAAAGCTTTTTAAAAGCACATTTTCAAAAGAAAGTGAAAATTTGACACAGGACATCTAAATAGACTAGATGACTTACTATGGAAATATAATAATAAACTATTAAAGTACCAGTGGTCAACACAACTCTCTCTTCTTATGAAAGTTAAAATCACTTCCTTGGGTGCTCAGAGAAAGCACAAGCCTGCCTTCAAAAACATCAGCTTAGGGACCTCTTGGACACTAGCAACTTTTACATCAAGCCCCCTTCTCACACCTATTTTCACTGTAACATTTGGGAAACAGCTTGTGTGCACTCCATGCTATGAAATAATTTCCCTACCAGCCAGCTAGTTCTGCTTACTTTGACTCCTTATGTTCCTGGGCCACACTTCAAATCATACCGTCACTGTTCGGCAGGCACAGTGGCGTTCCTACACCCCCCGTGGGGGGGGGGCACTGACACAAAACACTCACGTGACTCCACAAGCACCACAAGCCACGCCCCCAGGTGACGTGACGTCATTTTTGCGCACCACTGCCAAATGTCTGTGGCGGCGTGGCTTAAAACACCACCACCACCACCATCATTTTTCAAGGCTTTTGGGAGCCAAAGGGCTCCTGGGTGGGCGGGAGGGCAAAAAAAAGGATGAAGAAAAGACGGCCGGTGCGAATTAACAGGAGAGGGGGCGGAGGGGGAGGGGGCGTCCAGGAGGCAAGTACAACCCCCCCCCACCGCCACATGCACCCTCTGTCCTGGGGCCCACTGCCCCCCCCACAACTCCACTGGGCAGGCATGCTAGTATGTATATAAAACTGCTTCAGTCTGTGAATCCGAATTACCTACGTTCTACTCCCATGAATGCCAGCACTTGGTGTCTTGGGGAGTTCTCCTTGACTACATTAAAACTTTCTGCTGTTTTATTTGAACTGACTCTTACTAAATGCACTTTTCTTTCAATGTACAGAGTCCTAATGAAATCTGCATCTCCAGCATTTCACCAACCACTGAAATACAAGGAGAGAAGTGTTCTGCACTCCAAGCGCAGCACAGATGACAGGTCAGACCAGTCGTCGGTGAAATCCACAGACAGTAGCAGTTTCCCCAGTCCCTGTGCCAGTCCTTCTCCTCCTTCTTCTGGGAAGGTACAGTACTTGTGTTCAATGCCTGTTCATTCTGTGTTATATCTTTTGAAAACTGACGGATGCTCACTATCAGAATATTTTGTTTTCTAGTTGTCAGGGCATCATTATACACAGCACCTAGATTCAACAGATAACATTTTAATTTCCTTCGGTAGCTTTCCTTCGATTTTAATTTAACTTTTGCTCCGTATGCGGACGGACACACACACACACACACACACACACACACACACACACACACACACACACACACACACACACACACACACACACACACACACACACACACACACACACACACACACACACACACACACACACACACACACCTGGTGAGAAAGTATACATTGCAGAACGGAGACAAGCGCATCTAGGCTGAAAAACACATGATTGCAGAGTTCTTCCTTCTCTCTATCAGCTGGCCATAAATCATTGACAGTTGTTGCCCAGTCCAGACTGGGAAGAGCAATGGAGGGTCTTCTGGCTCTGTCCCCTTGGCTTCATCCCTTTATCCCCTTGGGGCAGTTCCTCCTGAAGTGGCTGTATACCTCGTCCACTCTGACTCTTAGACTGGAAAATTCCATTTTGGCTGGTCTGAGTTGACCTACCATTAGGAAAGATGCACAGGCTGCTTCTTTGCATGCTTGCTGCTTTCCCTTGCCTTGGTGTCCATGGGCCTTGGCAAAGCCATAAACAGGTTACATCTGGTTCTGAGAGGCCCACTATTAGTTGATCGGAACGTTGCACTGTTTCTTTTTTTGCAGGAGGAGGGATGCAAAACTGTGTCCATGCTCCCATCGGAGGGCTTCTTTGTTCCTCTCAAAGAGCAAGTTGCTATAAATTTACAACCTGTATATGTAAGCTCACCCCATTCCTTCTTCGTTTATCTCTCTTCAGTCCAGTGTGTCATCAAACTTGGCATTAGTTTGGCCATACTCCTCACACATTCTTTCACTTTTGCTGACTCCTATGTTATATAGAGCACTCAGAGGGTGGAAATAGGGAGGGGGAAAGGAGTAACAAGCAATTCTTTTCTAGCAATAACCAATATGCATTAATTACAGCTAAATAAAAATAAGGCTCATCACAAAACATCGTAACAATCTGAAATTCCCTCCTGACATTACAGCAAGTTGGCAAAAGCCTCTTAAGCTGTGCAAGACTTGAAAGTAGCAGCTTTATAAAGGCACCTGCAGACCACCCTCAAAGTTGTGTTGGCCTGGCTCTGTCAGTTGTCCCTGTCCAGTTCAGTATTGCCTGGCTACAGGGGCTTCTACAGTCTTCCATTAGGTAAAAATTAGTTCTGCTTGGGTACCAAGATCAGCGTCTTTTGCTGACTCGGCAGCAGTATGACCTGTCCTTCACCAAGCAGAATGTTTCTGACTCGGTGAAAACTGCTCCCAAATCTACAGGCTACTTCTGGAGACCTATTGACAGCAGATGGCAGAGAGGGCAGGATTACTTGGTTGTCTCTGTGCTACAGCTGTGCACAGGACTTCCCAAGCCGCAATTAAAATCCAGTCTTGATTGACTGCAGCATCTGGATCTTTAATTTTCAGCCTACATTTCCAAATTGCATTCCTTTGGCACTGCAGATGGTGGTTGAACAACTTCCTGCAAGAATCTGGAGGCCTTGTTTGAAGTTTGTTTTACAAGTGGCTAATGTGCCCAAAATGTTGTAAAAGGGATCTTTTTGTTTTGCAGGGTTCCAAGTCTCCTTCTCCACGGCCAAACATGCCAGTTCGATACTTCATAATGAAAAGCAGCAACTTGAGGAACCTTGAGATTTCACAACAGAAGGGAATTTGGTCCACAACCCCAAGTAACGAGAGAAAACTGAATCGAGCCTTTTGGGAGAGCAGTGTGGTTTACTTGGTATTTTCTGTTCAGGGATCAGGACACTTTCAGGTGAGAACCCCATAAACTGAAGTTAGTTTACTCAGGGCGCAATCCTGGAAACTCCGACAGAACGAACGTTCCGTCACCGGATGACATTGTAAACGTGTCGTAAAGCATGTTCACGATGCCTCAGAAGTAAGGGAGGCCGGCGCAAGGCTGGCCTCCCTCACTCCGGCACCAGACCAGGACGTGGACAGCGGCAGAAGGTAAGAGCTCCTTCGCCAGCTGCATGCGTGGTCTGGCCGGGCGAGGGAGGGGGGCCATTGGCCTAGCCAGTCCGGGAGGGGGCGGGGGATGGCGTCGGCCATATCCCCGTCCCTGCCGGGCCAGCCACGCCATTACACAGCCACGTGTACTTCCACCAGCTATTTAGCTGGCAGATATCCGAGGAGGCCGATTGGGCTGGCCTGGATTTACACCCAGGGTAGGGGACGAGCGTCCCCTTCCCTGAGTAGACCTCCAGCTCAGCGCGTGCCAGGCAGACCTGGGCCGCCAGCCGGATCCTTACAGTGGATTCCGCTGCCGGTCAGTTTTCTAGCAGTTGAACCAAAAGAGAATTAAAGCTTTTTAAAAAAAGAGAAAAAGTTGTAAAGCTGTTGTAGTTCTTTTGTTTTCCATGGACAATCCTTTATGCTTAAGGCAGCGCTTCTCAAAGGGTGGGTCGTGGCTTGATGGCAAGTTGAGCCCGACCACTTGCCCTTTCCTCTGTTTGGCTCCCAATTGAGCCAAACGGACGCAACCGGAGACCACTTCTGGGTTGTAGCTCAGCTCCAGATGGTGCTCCCATGTCGCACCAGGCCCGGAACAGCCTCTGGAGGCCTCACAGGCCTCAGAACGGCTGTGGAAACGACATCTGACTCCCAGTTTCGCAAACGCAACTCTTGGTTGCATCTGGAGGCCTTTCTGAGGCCCACGGAGGTTTCCAGAGGCTGTCCTGGGCCCAGCACAATGTGGGAGTACCGTGTGGAGGTGGGTCATGACCCACCACTGGAGGACAAGGTGGGGTGTGGCCTGTATAGGTTTGAGAACCACTGGCTTAAGGTTTTATCTTTCCAGATGTTTATAGCTAGCATGTTGTGCCTCCAGTGGGGCTAGAGATAAGAGCCAACGCTTGACTGAGTTGAAACAGAACATGTCTTTATTGCTTTACAGAGTCCATCAGTTTGGTTTTGTAATAGCAAAGTAGTTCTCATGTTGCTGACAGCCTAACTGCCCAACCTCCTAGGTGACCTGGAAGGTGGTGTGAGCCAGTTCTGATCTGGGAGTATAGCTGGCAGCCAGTTCCTGTGGTAGACTAGCCTGAGAGCCCAAACCATAGAGGTCCCTTGAAGGACCTTCCCCTGGATTTCTCACACTTACCTTCCACTGTGACCCATCCCTAATACTCCAGCAGTAGGTATGATAGTGAGAACAAATTCCCATGACAAGCAGTTATGGTATCAAGAGGAATTATTTTGCTATGAGGAAGTTGCTGTCTGTCCTTCCATTCAGGAAGTCTGGTAAACTCCTTCCTGGCCCCATCAACCAGCAGTCCGCACCAAAGGATTTCAGCTATCCGTAAATACAATATTGTCCAGTTGGCGAGATCCTAGACCTTTGCCTGGGTTGTCAACTATTTATCCTTCATGCACAAACTCAAAAGGAGAAGTGTCTGTTCCTGACTGCCCTACTTTTGAGCCAATCAGAAGTGAACTGGTCTGTCAGAGCATAGGGCTTCTTCATCTGGTAGAGCAGCTGGCCCACAAGTCACAACTCAGATGGTTGCTGGCCATGATACCTTCAACTAGCCTTGTGCTTTCCATACCTTGTATTCAAATGCATTTGTAGAATTAGGGTGAAACTACACATCATATGAAGCACATACCTAGTGGTTATACACTAGTAAAGAGCTCGAATTAGGACTGTGAGAGGGAATGGCTTTAATCCTATTGCGTGCCACAGTGCAGATATTTCCCCCCCCACACACACACACACACTATATGACTATTTGCTAAGGGAAAAAACACTTACTGGCATGAATGGGGAACTGTTTTTCTCTTGACAAAGAGTGGTTGGTTCTGGAGGGAGGGGGAGCAATCCAGATTAGAGCTATGTCAGTCCTGCCACGATCTCTATCCATTTGCTCTTTACTGATTAGAAAACCAGCAACTGTTAAGCACTCCGCACACAGTTCCTATAACGAGTAATTAGACTTAGTTTAAATTTTAACGGGCTCTGACAGATGTCTCAGAATTGGTCAGCAAAAAGGCTTTTTTATCTGAAAAGGTATAATAGGACTGTGAGGAAAGCAAATTTAATATATTCACTTAACTATGACTAAAATAACTTTTCCTGGTGTTCCAAAGACCTAAGCAGTGCTATATGACATATACTATACTACTGGGGGGGGGGAGCCATATCCATGGGGGGTACATTCCAAACTCCCTGTGGATACCTGAAACCGTGGTTATGGACGAAACCCCATATCTGCGGTTTTATGTGGCCCTCCTGTATGTGTACGTACACACACACACACACACACACACACACACACACACACACACACACACACACACACACACACACACACACACGGATGTTACCTTTTTGTTTTTAAAGTTTTGTGTCTTGCTTAGTACAAATGTGATAAGCCACGGCTTATCGCATAGAAGTAGACCGGAACTAAATGCTAAAGAGGCTCGGCAAGGTTAACAGGAAGCAGCGCTTTCTGTTAACCTTGCTGAGCCTCTCTAGCTTTTAGTTCCTGTCTACTTCCATGCAATAAGCAGCAGGAGATGGCTTATCACGTTTGTTCTAAGCAAGACACGAACTTTAAAAACAAAAAAGGTAATCACCCGGGGGAATTCATCATCCGTGGATAAGTGAAACCGTGGTTGCCAAACCAGCAGTTATGGGGGCCCTACTATACTTCTGTTTTATCTTCTGAAAAACACAAAGATGTTGTGAGCAACTGAGCAACTATGATAAAAACACTGAATTGAGTAACTCGAAAGTGACCATCTGTTTAATTCAGAGTAAAAATTAATAACTGAAAATTGAAATAAATTCAGATCTTAACGTTTGTCACAGGGTTTTGCTCGGATGTCTTCAGAAATAGGACGTGAGAAAAGTCAAGATTGGGGGTCTACCGGTTTAGGGGGAGTGTTCAAGGTGGAGTGGATCCGGAAAGAGAGTCTTCCCTTTCAGTTTGCTCATCACTTGCTCAACCCTTGGAACGACAACAAGAAAGTCCAGATAAGCCGGGATGGCCAGGTACGCTGCTTGTTATAATCAAGGCCAGATTTCTTGGGTCCTTCACTCTTCACAGTTTTTATAATAATGGTTAGTTTTATGATATTGGAAATATTAACAAGAGGAAAGAAGCTTTCCTGGTCTGTACTGAAGGACAGTCCTTACTGAGGCTGGTTGTCTCAACTGTTAGTGTCATTTTCATATGCTCTCTTTAACCTGACCTGTAAGCCCCCAGAAACTTTAACACTACTTTTGAATCGTGTCTCTGGTGTAGGAACTGGAACCCCAAGTTGGAGAACAATTGCTGCAGCTATGGGACCGTATTCCTTTAGGAGAGAGAAATGCAGCTAATTGAAAATACAGTGCAGATTTGAGAGATGCATTCTTTCCAGAGTGAGTAAAGAAGTTTATTTTGTAAAGTTCCTTCCCCCTGATATAGATATCAATATAGTGTAGCTTGGGGAAAGTAGCCTCTGCCTCTGAGTGACAAAGTGTTTTGGGGGACTCCACACAGGTTTTTAAGATAAAGGGTAGAAGTAGAGCTATGCACTTTAATTCACAGCCCACAGGTGTACACGTTTAACTCCTGTTGTGTATATACACCCTTGGGTAAAAATGCCTTAATATCATGGAAGCTACTGTGGAGGGAGGATTAACAGACTAGGCAAATGGAAGTCGGAGACAACCCATAAACCTATTTGCAAGGCCAAACAACTACAGCAGTGGTTCCCAAAGTGGGAGGCAAGGCTCCCAGGGGAGCCACGGATACCAGTCAGGGGAGCCACAGAGTGTCATGGAATCCTCTCGGAAAACAGTGCAATGCCAATTGGCAGGCATCATAATGTAATGGGGAGCCATGGCCAATGGTCAGCAATGGTCAAAGGAGCCACAGTTCGAAAACGTTTGGGAAACACCGGGCTACTTGGATTTTCCAGAGCAAGCTTAAATTTACATTGTGGATTCTTGAAATGTGAATTCATTGTGGATTCTTGAAAAGCACATGTGAGGGGATTGCACTGTCGCTTTCCAAGATAAAGGCTGCAGCTTTTGCTATTGGCAGCATAATGACTGAATTTAAATTCTTCTGTTTTTCTCCTCCACAGCTGCAGCTCATGCGAGTCTCTAACTTGCTAAAATCATCAACGCACCTACAGGAAGGAGACACCACGATGAACTGCGCTGTGGAATTCAATGGCATTCCTCTATAATACAGACTGCATTTGATGCGGCATTCTACCTTGAAGGGAAAATGCAGGCTGCTTTTATTTTCAGGGAGAAGTTTGTTCTTAGTGCTTCACTTTGAAGTTTCAAATGTTAAGCTTAGGGACACCAAAGCGGACTGAAACCCCTTGTGAACTTTAAATAGTGTTATAACTATTTTTAATATTTCTTTCAGAGGAAAAAGTGTCTGGGAGCAATGAGTAATACTCGAGACAATTAAGAGTTTGTTCAGACAGTGCTTGAGGGAAAACGAATGCAGGTACAGCTTCAGCATTGAAAGGCCTGAGCGCTACTTCTGCGACTGGCGTAAAACACTGAATAGATACATTGTGAAGAGAGCCTTTCCCCCTCATCCATTTAAAATGAGGATATTTTTTGGCAGTGAACTGACTTCAAGTTGTAAAATTTTGACCATAGTCTTTCGCCATTATGCACTCTTAAAAATGGGAAATGTGTTTGCAATTCTGATCTCAAGAACAGATTCTTTAGCACTGAAGGAAAAGAGATTTTAAGAAATCATTTGTCATTGGCGACACCTTTCTGCATCCCCAAACAATTATCAGTACCTTTCTCTCCCCCCCTCACTTATCATATTATCTAGATGACTCTCCTTGTATGCCCCATGCCTCTTTTCACTTCCCTTGTTTCTTCAGATTTTATTTTTTTTCATTGGGTCCCTCCTGCTTCATGTATGTATTTGATCTGTTGTGCATGCCTGCACAGCTCCAGTCCCTGTCACTTAACAGTTTCTGTTGTCTTTTGAACGGTGTTGGCCAAATCAGCAGTTCTCCAAGAAGAAAGGAGGAATGGTTCTTTCCTACAGACCACTAAGTGCAAGGAGAAACCATAATGAATTATCTTGGTAGAAATGGGGGTGGAGGTGAAAAAAGTTCTTGTTCTCAGAGAAACACTATATTGGCATCTTTACAAAGATTCAGAGTTTGAATTCATTGACTTTTGCATCTAGTGTTTAGTTTTTTAACACTTTTATGAATAGATTGACTTATTTGTCATTTCCAACCACATGCAATTAGGTTCCTCTGTACATCTGTGTAGCATTCTTCTGTTCAATTTTACTAACTGGTCGAATTTACCTGTTTACAAGTTTTAAATTGGAAATAAGGTGTTTAGAATAAAGTTGTTTTGTTTTTAGCTCTGTGGTGTTTGAAGCAATTTGTAACTGTGCAGCAGAGCATCACCTAATACCCGTGGCTGGTTTTTCACCTTTAATCATCCTCAATAGTTTGTATAATGCAACAATAATTCTGTTCTCGTGGTTCTGCAGATACCTCGCATAAACTCACTGCAGTAAACTGTAATGCAGCTGACATAGGTGCAAATTGGCAGGAATGTTGTCTTGTATGTTTCCTCTTAAATGTCTTCAAGATCAGGATTCAAAGGCAGCTGTGAAGGAGTGTGATAAATAAATGGCATGCATTTTGCTATTGGCTAGTAGTTTCTAAAGCACAATATAATAGTAAACTATTGTACTGTCACCTTGAGTGGGTATATTCTTTTTCTAAATAAAGCTACAAAGAGAGAAGCTTGTTAAACCTATTTAGTGGACTTTATATGCTTTTTAAAAGTCTGAATAACATTCTTCCAAGGAGGTCGGTCTGGTAGTAAGATTAAAAAGTGAATTTTTATTGTAATAAACCTGTTATGATCTAGTCTGATGCTTATTACAGAAGATTAGCAGTCTGATCCAATGCAGAATTGTCCACATCTAAACCTAATGTCTAGCAGTACAATCCTATCCAACTTACATCACCGGTGTAACCAGCGGGGGAGGGCAGGGTGGGAGGCTTTGAAGGGGAGAGGGGATTTAAATCTCCTTTGAATCCCCCTATGGAGGGGATTTGAATCCCCTTTACGTTCTGGGGCCTCCTCGCTGCACCGCTGGTTACACCGGTGGTGTAAGTTGGATAGGATTGTGTTGTAAGACTTGGCTGATGGAAAAGAGCAAATAAATAAATAAAATTAGGAGCCAGATAAAGAAGAGGGTTATAAAGGCTAAAGAAAAGAATAAGGAACAACATTGCTAAGAACGAAGTTTGGAGTAGAGCAGATATTGCTGTTCTTCCTGTAATCTAGGAATATTTATTTATTTATTTATTTAATGAAACGATTTATATACCGCTTTCCTAAACATTCAAAGTGGTGTACAACATCCAAAACACTAATACAATTAAAACCATTTTTTTTAAAAATCCATAATTAAAATTAAATATTAAAATAAAATTACAATTACAATTAAAAAAACATAATACAGAGCAGCATTAACAGTAAAAACAGGCATACAGCAGCAACGGGGAAATCCAGGAAAAAATGTTCAAGACTAGGATGAGTGTTTTAACAATATAATATAATGGAGGATGGGTATATTAGTATTAGTATTAGTATTAAAATAAATAATAATAATATTGAAGAGGCAGCAGGACTTTAACTCTGTAGAGTTGATGGAAACCAGATGCCTTGCTTCATAATTCTTCTTGCGTGCTTAAGGGTGACAATTGTAATACTTTCATTGAGGGGCACCTATTGACACCTAAATGAGGTTACAATTAATTTCTACTTGACAGGCTCATTAATTCTTTTGACATTAAGGAGCAGCTTCATTCTAATCAGTTTGTCTGTGAACATAACCCTTAGAATAATGTGGCTGTTAAAATAATTCTAAGATCTATTTTTCACTGAATTTAGCCTCCATAATTCTTTAAGAGCGCAATCCACCATAGACGTAGAGTGGCGGAGTGAGCACTTCACCGCTCTAAGCCGTCGCAAACGTGTTGTAAAGCACATTTGCGATGACTCGTGAGTAAAGGCCGCCGATGATCCGGTGCCCTCCAGTGCCGGATTGTCCCTATGGCTTCTGGAGAAGGCAAGGCTGCAGGAGTGGCAAGGGAGGCCGGAGGTTGGCCAAGCCGCCCCAGGAGGGGGCGGGGATGGCACCCGCCATATCCCCGTTCCGTTCTGGGCCAGTGCAGCTTTTACACGGCCTCCTCAGACTTCCCCAGCCCATTGTAGGCTGTTTATCACCATTGAACCTCATGTTGTACCGAAAGAACTAGGAGAAACTGCCAAATTTTTGGGAACGGATCAAAACCTTTCTTGTTGATCGTAATGTATGAGTCCATAATATGCCCTCCTACTATCTGCCTGCATTTTTATTAGTTGATCTGTTTAAATATCTCCTCTTGACATCAAATGCTCTTAATCTTGTATTGGTTGTTATCTCTTCAGTGAGTTTCTGATTTGCTAGATTCCGGAGAAGGGTCTTATTTTTATTTTTTTCTTCAAGGAGCCCCACTTCCTTGAAACATTGTTGGCAATATTTCTTTTTTTTCTCCCTGATCTGAAAATTCCTACCAAAAAAGTAGTTTGCAAGTTGTCATACTGTTGTTGCCAGAGCTCTGGAAACCTGTTTGTCTTTATTTCAGGAAGCCATGGTAGGAATGCGCCTAGTTTAATGACAGGTAGACACTTGGAAACACTTTGCTTGGAAACAAGTCAGGACATTTTTGTTCCCAACTATGAGGGAAAAACCTGATGCCTTGAATTCTGTGTTCTGTAATGTAGAATGCAAATATCCCTGTTTATAGTAATGTTATGCATGCAGGAAGTCTATCTTGCGAACACAATCCCTGGAGTACAACCCACTTCCTTACCACAACCGTATCTGCTGCTACTCTCTTTGTGGGAATCCTGTTTTTACTCTTCCCTGACCCATTTCTAATGTTTGCATTTAAAAGGAAGATCTTTTGGAAGGCTCTCTAATATGGTGATGAATTTCTAGTGAGGAGGGATGCTAATGCAAATTTTTTCTACTCTTGGAAGGTGTGAGAGGTGGTTCTATTTTGTATCTTAATTTAAACAATTAACAGCGCAGTCCTATCCAACTTATGCCACCGGTGTAACCAGTGGTGCAGTGAGAACGGAGGCCCCAGAATGGAAAGGGGATTCAAATCCCTTCCAAAAGGGGAATTCAAAGGGGATTTGAATTCCCTTTCTGTTCTGGGGCCTCCCATTCTCGCTGCACTGCTGGTTACACCGGTGGCATAAGTTGGATAGGATTGAGCAGAGGTCAGCCGGTGGTGTAAGTTGGATAGGACTGCGTCCATAGTCAGATAAAATGGAATATATCGGGTTCTTCCATTATCTCTGAGGGAGGGATTACATGGTCTTCTGTTGTGCTATTCACTTATGCAGCATGAAACCAGTTATACAAACTTACTTAAGTAAAAGCATCACTAAGTTCAATGGGATTACTCCCAAGTATGCATGTACAGGTTTGCAGTATTCAGTTCCTGGAAGACTGCAGTTGAAAAGCTAAAATTAAGGGCAGCACAGTCATTAATCTAACCTTCTAGTGTAGAATTAAGGACTTCCCTTGGTTCAGGTCAGTATTTGTTAAATAAGGATTTGTAGGTAAAATCTTTGCAGGTAAAAATTAAGGGAATCTTTTCAAGTTGCATATTTAAAATATTGTACAAGTTTCATTTCATAAACCAGCTAAGTTGTGCTTTTCATGGCATGCGAAGGTATATCCTATTTCATTGTGCTAGGTGGCGCTGTTGCATAGCATTAAAAAGGGGGAAATACCTTCAAATAAAAATAAATAAATGGGGGATACCTAGTTTGTTTTTCTTCCATTTGTCTCAGCCATGGTTATTTGATATGCTCTTTGGCATAAGTGATCTTTATTGTAAAATGACCATGATGGGCAAGGTGAGTATGGAAGTAGGGCCTGTATATTGCAAGGATCCTTGGAGGCTGTAGCGTCCCTTGTGTGTACATATTACAACAGACATAGGAAGTAGATCTTACTGTTTCCTCTTCAGCATCTCCAAAATACAGCACTTCCCCATAGAAATGAAAGTCCGCCATTTAGGTATATAAGAGGAAATAAAGGGAAGTGAAAGAGCAGCCTTTACCCCAGTAGCATAGTGTGAGTTCTGTTTTTCCTAACACTGGAGAAGAAAGTGGCTTTTATACAGATACAGGAGAAGCCTAAAAATAACCTTGAACTGTCATCACACCAACACAGTTGTTAAAAAGTTGATTTTCATGTTCCTTTTAAAACAAATTTCTATGCTGCCCTTTGGTCCCTTCAAGGGGTCATCAAAGTGGCTTCAAAAAATCTAAAACCATCTCAAAAAGCAAGTTAAGCAACAATTAAACAAGAACAAAAATAAAACACCATGTAGCTTGAGCAGAGATTGTAGATAAAATAACTCGCCAACAGAAGGCTAAGAAAGTCTCATGAAATGGAGCCATCCTTTACTATCAAGCCTCAAGATGGGTAGCAGCAAGGGCAACAGGACTTGAGCATTTGCATAGTTCAAGCTATTATAGATACAACAGGAGCTCAAAGGCTAGAATAACTCAGGCTGACAACTACTTGGGAACATGCCAAGCATTTGAGATTCTAGTAAAAAATTGGACACTATTTTTTCTAGATTCCAACTTGAGTGTACCAATTCTCTCCAGTTCACAACACAGTGTGTGCACTATCTAGCTGCTGTTTGTCACCCAAGTCCTACTGATTCCAATGGAAATACCGTTGGCCCTCATCTTACGTGGACTTGCACAAATTTTAATTACAGTGCTCAGCAAAAGAAAAAAGAAAAACAACAATTTAGTGTAGGCCACTTACTAAATGCATATCCTGGCATCAGCCTGAGATCAGAGAATGAAGCTGCTGTTCCCTCAGCCGCTCTCAGTTTCCACATGCCCTTTATAAAGAGACAGTAATATTTTTCAGTTGTAAGGGATTTTCAAGATAATTTTGAGTACAGTATATGTGATTTTAGCTTTCAGAGTTGGCACCTAAATGTAACCCTTACATAAGATGTGGGCTGCCTACATCAAGCAGCTGCTGAACTCACCCCTGTTGTAGTCAATGGAATTAAAAGTTCTAGGTTTTGCATGCTATTTTCACTGGTGTTGCTTATGGCATACTAGCATAAACGTAACAGTGCAATCCTATCCTTGGTGAGCGCCGATGCTGGACCTCTGCGCCGGGGCAGAGTGTCACAAATGTGCTGTCAGGTGTGTTTGTGCCACCTGGAGTAGGCGGTGCTTGCGCCGCCCACCAAGCAGCACTGTCATGGAGCAGGTAAGTGCTGCTTTGAATGGCGCAGGGCCTGGGGAGGGTGAGGGTGGGGGTGGGCAGATTGGGCCTGGGAGAGAGAGGGGGTCCGTGTCCGTGTCGGATGCCGTGTCCTACCCCCCTCCCAGGCCACAAGCACCAACACGAGCTTTATTAAATACAAATCTAAGTGAGGAAATTCATTAAATACAAAAGAAACAAGCTAGAATCCTTACTAAAGCCAATCATTGATATTGAATGGAAGGCCATTTTATTGATTTGCATCACAAGGTAGCTAACAGCCCATTCCAACCCAACTCCTCTCCAAGTCAGGCATAAGTGTGGCCTAAGTGCAGCCTAAGTTAGGCAGAAGTTATGCCTGAGGTAGGTCAGAGTTATGCCTGAGTTAGGCAGGCTGCAGTTTCTGTGGCCCAGCACCACCCCAGGATCCAGGCAGGCAGGCTCTTCTCCAGGCTCCGTGTCTGGCTCAGGCATGTGCAGGCCTCTGTCTGCATGTGTCAGCGTCCATCCATGGCAGCTGCCGCAGGGTCTGTCGCAGCCCGGTCGCAAAGGGGCTGACCGCAGGCAGGGGGGTTGCGCCAGTCATGTGGTGGGCGCAGGGCAGGTGAGCGAGGTGCCTGAGCCCAGCCGCCACAGGGCACCCTGTGCATCAGCCACCTGCTGCAGGGGAGAGTGGCCGTCCCCTCCCTCCTGCAGAAGGCGATGCCACCCCCAAGCCACGTTGAGGCTGCACTGGGGGGTGAGCGGGGGAGGGAAGGGAAGGGGAGGGGGGTGGGAACGTCACACACAAGGGGGGTCTCATGAGGACTAGAACTGCCTCTGACATGACTCGCCCGTGCGCTGCCTGAAGCCCTGGGCCTCCAAGGCCGGGGCAATGTCCACAAAGAAGGCATCCCGGCGTGCCTGCTGCTCTGTGCCCCAGCCAAGACCAAGAGATGCCTTGGGCTTGTCTGCTGCGAGCGTGAAGGGCTCACACAGCTCATCACACCCCCAGATGGGGTGACGACGGCGCCTCACAGCAGGCGCTCTGGCAGGGTGGGGGGTGGCCAGCAGCCATCATCAGGGAGTGGGAGGAGAGGCAGACACACAGGCAGGCAGACAGGGGGTGCTGGGGAGGGGCATGGGTGGGTCAAAGACAGACAGACAGACAACAAGGCTGGTGGGAGACAGATTCTGAGAGAGGGGTCTGCAGAGACCAATAGGGACACAGGGGGCGCTCCGCAGATGAAGGTGATGCATAAACAGGCGCCTCTTATGCAGGCAGACCTTTGACAGAGGCGCCTGCATTACGGGCGGACCTTCGACGGAAGCGCCTGCATTACGGGCGGACCTTCGACGGAGGCGCCTGCATTACAGGCGGACGCCCTGGCTGTCACTGTTTCCCTGCCTGAGAGGCCCCCCTGACTCCCCCCTCTCCTCTGTGCCATAGGGGTCGCGCAGCGCCCCTGCTGGGTTCTCCCAGTGAAGGCCCTGGCAGTCCCTGGATGGGACTCAGGTAGGGGCTTCAGTGCTGGGGGCTGTCTGTGTGTGTGGGGCAATGCTTGTGTAAACACTGGGCACATATGTTTCACTGGGGCTCTGCCCAAGGGGCATCTTTATTGTTCTGGAACATTAGCAGAGATGGCCAGGCGAGGCTGCCAGGGGTAGTCACAGCAGCCAATCTGAAAGCAGCAGCAGCACACCTGCCCCATGGACCTGGACATGCAGGCTCTTCCCCTGTGGAACCACAGCCTGCTCCATAGAAAGGGGAGGGGCAGCAAGAACAACAGCCAGGGAGGTGGAGCAGCAGCAGCACCGGCAGCTGAGGAGGGTTGCAGGGCTGGCTCCCTGACCTCTGGCAGCATCGAGGCAGACGACAGTGGGGCAACCAGACTGCAGCCCCAGGGGTGCTCCCAGGAAGGTAGGTGGTAGTGGACGTTCCTGGGGAGACAAAAAACAAGGGGGAGTTACATGTCAGCTGGTATGTGGAAGCAGTCACCATTGACGACAAGCCAGTGTGTCGGTTGCAAAAGCCTGCAGGGAGAGAAATAAAACACAGCTGATAGGTGTGACACACATAGCATGGTCTGAGCATGACCCTAAGGGGAAAGGGTCAAAGAGAGAGACAACAACACAACTTGGGGGTCACAACCATGGCAATCCTAGCAATACTGACCTGTCAGTAGACCCTGTGGAGAAAAGGGGGGGGGGAACAGCTGGTGTCTACATAAGGCTAACAGTTCCACACTTGTGGCATTGTCTGCTCACATTACTACAGGCAGCAATCAGACACAACAGTGGTAAAGAGGCATGTATCCTATATATCATAGCAGGCAAAGCAGGCAGCTATGAGACAACACATTGGTAAAGAGGCATATCATAGCAGGCTATGCAGGCAGCTATGAGACAACACATTGGTAAAGAGGCATGTATCCTTCCTATATTTCTAAATGCAACGAGGCAGCAGTCAGACCACATGTCAGCACAAACCCTGCTCTTACCTGCTGGTGTTGTTGCCTGTGGGGGGGGGGGGGAAGAGGGGCTGGGAGAAAGACATGGGTTAGCAAACACTTGCATGGAGGCAGCTGCCCAGGCACAGCTGTAAACAGGTTGGCCACAGCCAGAACAGCCCTCTCTGCCCTAGAGGGAGGCAGAGAGGAGAAGTGGGGTGTTTGTGAATTTTGCCCTCCACCGACAAAGTCCCACTTTGTGGCTGTGAGGGACAGAACCCCACGCCACGTGCTCAGAGAGAGAGAGTGACTGGAGTTCTGGGGCTGGGCTTTTGTGGGAATGAGGCTGGGTGGGGCTGGGTGCTGATAGGCTCCCTATCTTAGGCATAACTCTGTCAGTTTCCAGACCTAGCAGGCCCAACTCCGTCCTAACTCTGACCTAACTCAGGAGTAGGGTGTTAGAAATTTTCAGGAGAGGGCTGGCTTAGGTAAGGTAAAATGGCTCCTATGGGTCTCCTCGAATTTGGGTCCACCTTTTTGGTCGACCTAAATTTTGTGTCAGCATTTGTGTTGGAGGGGGCGTGTCTGTGCTTGCCAGGGTCTGGAATCCAACGTTAATTGGTTGCCGCCCCCGTTACACCCACGGTCCGCCCATGTTCCGCCCACTTTTAGGTCAACTTTAGGTCTGACTTGTGCTGCTTAGACCTTGGGTTGGAATGGGCTGTTCTTAGTCCGTTGGTCGTAACTTCAACCTAACTTTGACCTAACTTCGCCCTAAATGGTTGCATTCCAGACCTAACTTTGACCTAAACGACTTAGGCTGACTTTAGGTCTGACTTGGGCTGCTTAGCACTTGGGTTGGAATGGGCTGTAAATTCCCTAATTTGCCCATTTTCACATGCAATCGCACACTTTTACCCCTGGCCAGACAGTTACAGTTGCAATGATGAGATGATTATACAACTTAAATTGGCAGAACATGATGGGAGCATTCATCCCCAGATTCCTGCAAGTCTCTCTTAACTCCTCGGGGTGATTTCCTCCTGGAATGACTGTATGTGTTGCTCTTCATCTCTTGGACTAGGAAATTCTGCCTCAGGAGAGATGCAGACTTCACTGTTGTTCATGTCGAATTGGCCCATCTCCTTATCTCTTAAACTTGCTTCTTTTGGGGGATACACACAGAACTCTGTCCATGTTGCATCTAGGTTTGAGAAGCCCCACCGTATGCCCTTTTCACAAAACCTTGATTTCTGAAGACTTCCATTGATCAGAGAAGATCATTGATCATTGATGAACCTTTTCTCTCCTCAAGGAGGTTACAGTCTGTATATGTAAGCTGATCAGATTCTTATCTCCTCAGCCAGTTCTTCAGTTTATCAGAATTTGTTGTTTAGTTTGGCCAGTCTCTCACATTCACTCAAGTTTACAACCTTTGTTTCTCTAATTCCTAACATTCTGAGGTGAAAGGGAAGAGAGTAGAAAGCAAGTCTTTGCACTCACTAACAGCCCAATCCTGTGTAACTGTTGCACTGTGTAACAGTAGATTCACTGTTGTAAGTGTACTTATGTCAGTGTAACTTGCCATACGCCGACGGACGCAGGATGGACACCGGCGTAACCCCCCTCGGACGCCGCACATGCGTAGTTCAGACACGGGGCGGACGCCCCTGCAACTCTGCTGGTGCAGGGGCCATTCTGGGGGCATTTGGACACCCCTGGAATGCTCCCTGTGCCAGAAGAGTTGCACTGGCGTCTGTTCTCCATCTGAACTGTGTCTGTGGCAACCAAGGGGAGTTGTGCTGGTATCCGTCCTGCGTCCATCAGTGTATGGCAAGTTACACTGGCACAAGTGCATTTACATCAGTGGATCTACTGTTACACTGATGCAAGAGTTACACAGGATTAGGCTGACAATATAGCATAATAAGGTATATATCATAAAGCATCATAAGTTATAATAAAATGGATTCTGATTCCTGTTGCTCAGAAGCACTTTGGTTACAAATGTCATAACACTGAATCTATAACCAATACACTAACAGCATAATAGAAGCATATGTACCATGACAATGCATATGTTATTGAACAACCGTTCAAAACAGAGTCTGTGGCTCTGTCTTTGAAAACGGGCATTTTGATGCTGACTCTGACAATAGGATGATAAAGCAAATTGTCAATGGAAATAAAGGTAACGTGCCTGTCTAAAGCACCAACCTCACTTCAGTTAGTCTCAAGACTAAGGAAATGTTCAGGTGTTTGCTTGATGTGAACCCTCTTTGGCACTGTAACTGCCCAGAGAAGTGAAGTGTGACCTCGAGGATCTATAGCTGTAGCTGCCATTTACAGATGGTTATTCACATGAGTGCTGTCAAATACCTTCCACTCCCCTATCCTGCACAATTCACTCTCTAGAAGTGGTGGCTATATCCATGGCTTGACTAGATCAGCTTACCTTCTTCCATGTGGCTGAATCCATACGCTCCTCTGGCTATTTCACACGGAGTATCAACATCTGAAGTGACATTTCAAGACCCTGGACAACTCCTCTCAGTTGAATTTGAAAGGTGGTGCTATTCAATTGCATTTCCCATGCAATGTGTGCTTGGACCTATGGCCTAGTACAGGGGTTCTCAACCTTTGGAGGCCCGGGTACCCCCTATCACAGTCCAATTTTCTGAAGTATCCCCTGCTAATTAATTGCTAATTAATTGGATTAATCAATCAATTAGCCAATTAATTATTAAATAAAAAAGTACTAAAACAATTTTAAATGTGAAAAATGTCTTACTTAACTATGTCTGTGTGAGAGACAGACAGACAGACAGACAGACAGACGGGGGATTGCATTTAAGTTCTAGTTAACAAGTAATTAACTACTGATTGATGCTGATAAGGGGCAGGCTCTGTCGTACCCCCTGCCATTGGTCCGCGTACCCCTAGGGGTACTCGTACCACAGGTTGAAAACCTCTGGCCTAGTAGTTGCCACTGAAGTAGTGACCCTGTGGCTGGGCTGTATCGCTTTAAAACTGCAAGTGTCAGGTCACATGATTGGATGAATGCACCTTCATACAAAAAAAATTGCGCATAGAAAACAAGAGAGAACCCTTCTCCATACCTATTTTTTTAAAAAATGTGAAAGATTTGTTTTCCTATAGAGATGCATTGAATCAGAGGAGCTCCTGCCTGCAATCTGAAGACACAAGTGTTTTACCTTGGTGGTGATTAGGTCAAAGTGGGCCAGAGAATTAATGGAATTCTTTGTAGGTCCTCATTCCCAACCCCAGTTTCCATGGATTGATGTGCTTAATTAACTATGTAGATTTCCAAGAGTGAGAGTGCAGCTTTCTACAGGCTGTCTTAAGAGTCTTAGCAAGTGGTGAGACAAACTAAATTTTGGACCCAGCTATGGCTAAAGGTGATGACTTTCCTATAGTCCTTTATAGACATAGTTTGTTGATGTAGCGTGCTATTCAGGTGTGCTAGATCAAAAGTGATCATTAAAAGTACTCTCAGGAATCCTTATAACAGCTTTCTGAGTTAGGCAATCCTAGCATGACCATTTTGCAGGCAACATAAATCTGAGTGTACCTTGTCTAAGGCTACACCGTGAGTTCATGGCTCAACTGACACTTGGAGAGGGAAGGCATTCCTGCTCATAGCTCATGCTCTCAACTATTACTCTGTTCTAACCCTTGGGGGTCTGCTTTGATTAGGTGCATTAAATTATATCATGAGTGTAAATCATGGCTTTGAAATTAGCCATATACAGATGATTGCCTGCCTGCTGATACAGCTATGCTTTGGGGTTAAAAAAGTACAGTGGTCTTATTTATCTATTATTTTTAAGATTTATACTTCCCTTTAGCTCCAGGCTCCGATATAGATAGCATCATAAAAGAATAAGTAGAACTCAACATAAGAAACAATTCAGAAACATAAGAACGTCTAGAGAAAACTATAGGAAGTATCTGGCAAAGGTTTGATGGAACAGGTGGGTTTTTAAAACCCTTTAAAAACTGAAAGGGAAGGGTATTCTAAATAGAATAATAGGAGAAGCCCTGTCCTGCATGCACATCAATTGATCCTCAGTAAGAAATGGCACATGGGACAGAGCCCCCCCCCCCCCGGATCTTATTAAACAGACTGATTCATGTGACACGAGACAGTCATCAGCGCACGCAAGATCCAAACGGTATCAGGGGCATCACTGGGGGGGTATAGGGGGTGCAGACTGCACTGGATAACACTAAAATGACTTTCTATTCCATTTGTTACCGGTGGTGCGAAAACGCACCAATGGTAGAAATCCATTGTAACAAATAAATTAGTAACCTTATCCCAGCAGGATCCTACTTCCAGAAAACATGACTACAAAACATAACAGGGCATGCAGAGAATTCCTACAAGGGAAATTACCCACTGCAATGGTCTTTCCTACAGCAGCTACTGGAGATCCTTTCTAGCCTCCCTTTCCAAAGCCTTCTTGGCTATCATGACTCTGAAACCCACCTTCTTGTGAAGGAAATTTCTGATCTCTCTCCTGAGCCCTATTTAAACACCCAACATTTGACCTCCAAACTCCATGGGGAAATTATAACCCCAAACCAACTAACCTGCATCCCCCCCCCATTTCTCCCCCAGTTAACAGATGTTATCATCTGTTGTTGGATAAGGCAGGAGCGCAGGCGCTGGAACTGAGAAGGCTTTGTTTTTTGCCAAGAGGCTTGATTTTTTGAGATTGCAGTAGGGCTTCCGTTCCTTCTGTCTGCTAGAGTCTAGCTAGTCAGTGACCGATTTGGTGGCTGCTTGATGTTATTGCCCCCCATTGAATGCTGGGATCTCATAGGGGGTTGACAGGGTTTATGTCATTACTATTGCCATTACATTCAGTGATATACGGGAATTACAATTTACGAGTAACATTAGTACAAAAAACATTACTAAGGATTCTGTATGGTCTGGTATGGGAGAAGGTCCATGGGGGTGACACCATGAGTTCTTGCACCAGGTGTGCCAAACCCTAGTGACACCTCTGAACGGTATAGCAAATAATTAAAACTCTGGTTCTGTTACTTTCAGCACAGTTATGCAAAGCTAACGATTCCTGTTCACATAATTGGTGGAGAGAAGATACTGTGCTGCTGTCCTATCTAAAAAGTGCTAAAGAAGTGCTAGCTTGACCATGTAGTTTTAGCAGGGGTGTGTGTGCATGCACACATGCACACTCATGCACACATTTGTTCCATATCTGAAAAGGGTATTGGTGCAACATGGTTGTTTACTTGTCCAGATAATGCTGGTGAGATATACATGGACAAGGACATGAACGGACATTTGTTGACGTAAGTCAGAAAACCATATGATATCCCCCTCTTTGTGGAGATGTGTTTGCAAATTGCATGGACCTTTAAACAGACATTGCTGGATAGAGAAATTTCTGAAAGAGACAAAGAAGAATCCAATCTAGGTTTTGAAAAGTAGTAGTCAAACTCTTGGCTTGTGGCTGCTTTTCTGTGACGTTGGAGGCTTAATCCTGGCAAAAATAAAGTCCTTATCAATAAATAAGCTCTGCTCTGCAAATTCTCTTCAATTTATAGTTCAGCTGAGGCAGCAGATACTCTGAAAGTCAAAGGCAGCCCCTTGGCTTCACAGTGCCATTTATCTCTGAAAATCAGCAATGTGAAAATTGACTATTTCAATGGGGCAATCTTCTGTCAATTATTTGGACAAAAAGCTTTTTGTCTGAGCTTGTTGTTGAGAATTCAAAAGCAGAAATGGTGCAGGGAAGGAGCCAAAACTAAAGAAAGTGGCATGCAAAATAGTCTTACTAAATTGAAGGGCAAACAGAGCATGTTGGCTTTCTCCGAGCATTAAAATGTGATCTACTGTTTATGGAAAATAAGTTCTAGTTAGAAATGCACAAAGTGTCCACTGATCATAAAGGCAAACTGCCTTTGTCAGGTATCTGATCTATCGGAACATGTCCTTTTTTTTTAATGCATTAGATATTCATTTATACAGCATTCTTAATAGTTTTTCTGGGGAGAGAGTCGTGTGTGTATATAAAACAGTGGTTGTGGCAGGGCTTAGTATGAGACTGACATAAATAAATTGAATCCATTATTCTAACTGTTATTAATTGCATGTAGGTAAAGCTTTCTGATTGGCTCTCTGTGATGTCATACTCATTTCAGTGACACCCCGCAACTGTGTGGGCGTAGCAGCTAGCTGTTATTGAAATTCTCCTTTAATTCTCCTGTCAGCATGCATTTAAGGGCGGTTTCAATTCTTTGCCTCCTGCTTTTCAGTGCTCTCTTGTAAGGTTCTATAATTGATAAAAAAAAGTGTTGTATCATTGCAGGAAGAAGCTTGGGGTGTTTGGTTAGACAAAAGACATTCTGGAACATTCCGGCTTCTTGTTTTGTTGCAGGTGAAGGCAAAGTGCTCTAGAAAATAAATAAGGGAAGTGGCAACTAGGTCTATCATTGGAGGAGTCTTCATTTGCCCTGTTGTGCAGCATCTGATGAAGTCCCAGGGCTTGACTTTCAGCATTTGATCCCTTCCCTTTCAGTACCTTGCTGGAAGGAAACTTACTTTTTTGGCCTTTGATGAATATTCAGAATGACACCATCTGTCACCCTTTCTTTGCTGAGGATAGAAGCAGTTGCCTCTCTTACAAGCCTGCTGCCTTTTCTTACCAAAAAAAAAAAAAAGTGAATAGCGATTGCTATCATCTGGGGAAGACTCTGGTGTGACACCTGCAGAATAATAAAAGCAATGTCATGAAATCTTCTGGAACTGAAGGGGAAATTTGAGTGCTATAGAAAGGGGAGGGCACACTTTCCAAATACTTCTTTGTACGGAGGTTTGAGTATTGCCTGCTATGCAGCTGATATGCTGAGCTGAGGTTTGAGACTGCCGCACTAGAAATAAATCATTTTCTGTACTCTGGGGAACAGGGTTCCATTTCTAATAGTTACCAAACAGAGAGAATTCCTGTTTCATGGTTCATACATTTTGGGGAAGGGGTAATTGCCCAGTGGCATAGTTTGTGCATGCAGGAAATCTCAGGTTTAATCCCTACTAGTATGTCCAGGAAGTGCTAGGAAAAGACCCCTTTCTGAAACCCCAGAGAACCGCTGCCAGTCAGTGTAGGTAATTCTGAATTGGTTGGAACAGTGGTCTGACTCAGTAGAAAGCACCTCCTATATTCAACATGTTCTAGTTGAAGTTGTAAGGCCGAACAGACATGATGGCAGTCACAGGTAAAGTGTTTGCCCAAATAAGCATTCCACACCACCTTCTCACTTATACATTTCCTTACAATGTGATTCAGCCCATCTCTTCCTAGAGTTATCACATAGCAGTGTACCTGTTCAGGATAGCATGCCTTTCCACATGTAGGAGGACCCTTGCACTTGAAGACGCACCCTTTTAGTAGGTGAAAGAGACTTGTGTGAGGAAAAAACCACAGGTGTGCATAGGATGCTTACCCATGCAGGTTTGTTCTTGTTCTCAGGGACCAAATACATATTCTTACCTACCTTACAGGGTTGTTGTAAGGACTACATCTAGCTAATACATGTGAAGCACTTTGCACATTCAAAAAAACACTGCACAAATGCTAAGTAATTCCTTTGCCAGCCCACTCTTTGTTTTGAGACTGAGACAGAATGCTTTATGTTGGAACATGACTTTCATAAAAATAGTCCTTTACAGTTGATCTACACGACTGTAGAAATGCAGCAGAATGAGGTGGAAGAGTGGACTGTACCACTTTGGCCTGCAGGTGTGGAATGCTATTGTTTTAATGTTCCCTCACATTAAAAAGAACACACCTCCCTGCCAGTAATAAGACCAACACATAGGGAACATAGTTTCTAGCTCTGTCTGCTTATTTCTGTTCTAGTTTGTTGTTTGCCCAAGAAGTTTTGGTGAAAGGGACATTCAAATTGTCACCCCCAGCTCTCTGAAAATGATTCTTCTCCCTCAGAATATACCACAGCATTCCACTGCAAAGGTAGACCAGATCTCCATAATACATAATGGGGGTGATAGAACCGTGGTCTGTACCACTCCAGAATGCAGGTGTGAGAAGGTCATACTTTGAATGCTATCCCATGTTTAAAGCTCCCTGCATGTAGCAAGATAGCATATTAAGGAGAAAGTTATGCTCAAGCTTTCTCTTTGATACAACCGTTTACACGCAGTGAAGGGAGATCTTTTTGTTTTACATGGGGAGCATTCAAAAAAATATGAGGCCCCTCCCATCTGCAGTCTGCAGTGGTGTAATCCAGAATTCTGCCATTTCATTCTCCATAATGTGTAGATTAGCTCTTAGTATTCCAGTCTCCTCTTGCAAGGTGTACAGATTTTGATCTTCACATCTCTGTTTACTAAGGGACGTCTCAAGCCAAAATCCAAAGCTCTGTTCTCTAAGCCTGCAGCTGTCGCCTCAGCTGTTTAAATCTCCTTGTAGATTGCCTTCAATGTGTCCCCTAAACATACACATGCTATAATACAGGCCACAAATATGTATATGGATTTAGTCCAGTCACCAGTGGCCTTAGGGGAGTGTTGAGTTGAAGAGAGCTGGTGTAGCATGATGGCTAAAGGTCAAAATACGCATTACGCACTGACCAGTTTTCCTTTTATTTAGGCAAATGTCAGACATGGAGATGTGAGAACTGGATCAGAACTGTGGCAGGGGCAAAGTGTGAAAGCCCCCTACCCCTTGCTGCAGTTTCCAGAGCAAGATGAAGGGACAACACAAGCGAGAATGTGTGTTTTCACCCTTTGGAAGCTGAGCTGCAAATCAGGTCCACCCCTGGTTCAAATCGTGCCTCTGCTATGAATCCACTAGGTGGTTTTAAGCAAGCTACTCTGACCCAGCTCCCCTCAATGTGAAGATCATAATGCTCACTTACCTTATAGGGGTTTCCCTTATATGGATTGCATCAAGATAATTCAAGCGAAAGCCCCCTGGCCGACTCTGCAGCAGCAATTACAATTTTCATGCAAGTATTACTTGCATGAATAAAAGGAGCTTGGATTTGCAGGGTTTTTTTTTTTCCTCTCGCAAACCTCTCTGAGTCTTGCACCTACTCTAAAAGTGCTAGGGTCTTCCTGCATGTGGAAAGGCACCTTCGGATCCATTCCAAGACTATACAGTACCAATGTAATATTTGTGACACATGCTTTGAACACTTGAAAGTGCTGTACAAATATACAAGTGCTGCTGCTGTCTAACTTGGTCTTTGCAAAAAGCTGTTGTCCTTTCCATGTCACCCTCCTCTCTCATTCAGAGGCAGCCCATCCATGAGGCCTCTAGGTTCAGGCGGTGGGTTGGGGGAGACAGCAAGGTATTAAGGAAGATGCCCCACACCATGCACATGCCCACCACCTTCCCCAGCCCACCACTTGCCCAGTCACTCCACCTGGCTGCTCCATCCTCTTCTCACATGCTTGGAGAGCACATGGGAGGAGGATGAAGAGGTCATGTCTCCTCCAGTTGCATCTCCTGCACCACTTATTGTAAAGTAGCCAGCAGACAGAATGCTGGGAGGTTCTGCTCCCAGGATTCACCCTCCAGCTGGATCAGGAGAACAAACATGGTGAGGTGCATGTTGCGATGAGGGATGCATATGTAGTAGTGCTTGCATGCTTGCAATTTGGTATGGGTTCAGGCAATGAATTGACTTGGGCTGCTCCTGCTCATGTTGCACTACTCACAGCCCAATCCTACGTAAGATGCAGCAGCCAGCCTAAACGACTGGCCATTGCATCCTATGCAGGATGCTTCCTACACTGGCAGAGCCAGGGCTAACCTCAGGGGAAAGGGACATTCGTCCCTTTCCCCCAGTGTAAACCCCGGTGGCCCTAATGGTCTTCTTCAGATGCAGGCCAGCTATTTTGCTTACACATCCGAGAAGGCTGTGTAAGGCCGACCAGGCCCAGGAAGTGGTGAGGATATTGGTGGAGCGCACCACCAATATCCTCACCTCCTCCCTGGCCTGACCGGTCAATCGCCCCCTCCCGTGCCACCCTGGTCTGCCCTCCCCATGCCCTCCTGCTGCCTGGCGTAGTGCTTACCTATGTCCAGCGTCCAGGTCAGCATCTGGTAGCAGAGTGAGCGGCGTCAGTCTTGGCGCCACTTGCACTCTGAGTGCCAAGAAAATGTTTTACGGCACTTTCGCAACACCCTAGGCCAGTGGAGCGCTCATTCCACCGGCCTTACTTTGCGCAGGATTGCGCTGTCAGATGCATAAATCCCAACAGTATGTGTGGACCTATCCCAAGGTATGAAATGAGAAAATAAGCCAGCTGGGCCCATTAAATGTTAAGGTGGTTGCACTGAGCACATTGAGGGATGGTGTATACAGCCAGCTTTCCTTTCAGTTTTAACTTGATAAAAAATCTTGAATGCATTTTTCTGTGGGATACTGATTCTCAGTATTCAAAACTACTAGTATTCAAAACTTGCAGAATGATGTCTGACCCCATTGAGGTACTTTCACAAAACTAAATCCCTGTACAGAAATTGGTACGAGTAATCAGTTTGGATTTGTTTTAGTTAGTTTTTCTAATTTTAAAAAAGTAATGTGGATGACTTGGGCAGCCCAATCCTGGGCACATTGTGGATGACTATGTAGGCAGAGCCAGGGCTAACCTCGGGGGAAAAGGGCCTAAAGGTCTGGCTGCCGTATCCTATCGAGTTCCTGGGCTGCCCAATTGTCCCCTTCCCCCCTGTTTAAGCGGTGGGAGGCCCTGAATGTTAACATTAACATCATGTTAACGCTGGCTGTGTCAGCGTATCTGGGGCCTGGAGGGAGCTTGGGATACCGGGGATCTTGCCCCCCGGTATCCCCGCCCCCTCCAGACCTCGAATGGTCAATGGCTGCCCTCAATTTCTGCCCGGTCTGCCCTCCCCCCACCCCTGCTCCGACTGGCATAGGTCTTATCTGCTCCGGCTGGCGCAGGGCTGGGGAGACAGCGGGGCGAGCAGCGCAGGCCACAGTGCCAGTGCTGCTTGCTCTCCGGGTGTCGCACAAGTGCTTTACAGCACTTGTGCAACACCCTGCCACAGGGCAGCGCGCGCTGCCCTGTGGCAAGAGTTACACAGGATTGCGCGGTAAAGGACATGCTTCATAGTTACTACTGGTAGGAGGTAGGCTTTTATTCCACCAAATGTTGATATTCTGCATCCAAAACGGTTGGTACTAAATGGGATTTATATCCTAAGAAAGTTAGCCATGACGAAGTCCTATTGAAATTATTGGAACTCAATTTGAGTGGTGATCTGTCATGACTAACTTTTTAAGGACACAACTCAGTGTTATAAAATCTCTTCAGCAGTTGCGTTTCCACAGTAGGGGCGGCACCGTAAGTAACACTGCGTTGAGTACCATGTTTAGGAACCGAAACGAGGGGGCGGCGCCTCCTCGTTTCAGTTCCTAAACACGGTACTCGACGTGGCGTTACGGTGCCGCCCCTACCGTGGAAACGCCACTGCTCTTCAGACATGTTCTTTTCCATCAAGGGTATTAGTTTCTACATTCTAAGAGTTTTAAAGTTTTCTAACAAGTGCCAGTTCACACAGGCACAGACATAAGACATCACTTGATTACTGACCAATTGATGGCTTGCAGCTGAATGATGGTATTTGACCTATGATGCTCATTTATACTTGCAAGTCACCACTTGATGCAAAGATGGCCAATTGATTTGTGCCAATGAAATCCATTTGCTATAAGTGAACCTCTTGCTGCCTGCAAACCCCCCCCCCCATAAATGCACGAGGCGAGGTTTGCGTTAAAACTGGGCCACATTTATTGAACTTAATGCCAATCAGCAAGATATTGCAAACTCTGCAGCAGGTCCTATCTCCATTTACTCTTCTCCCCTGTAATGTGGGCACCTATCTGATGAGACAGCATGCCACTCTCTATTGTACCTTTGGGTGTTCCCACCCTGATTCAAAGCTGCAGATCATCTGTGGACAATTCCAGCTTCTCTATGCCAACTCCGGAAGGAGATCAGGAAGCTGAATTGCACTGCCTTCCCCAAGCTGGAGGACGTTTGAGGTTGATTTTGCAATCCAAGCCAAGGGGCTACCAGCCAGCATCCCCAAGTCAGATAGCCTCTTGAGATCAAGTCTAGTTCCCCCATGATTCTCGTTTATCTCAGGGTGCACACCAAATCAGACTGTTGTTGGGCTTGGGTTTTCCCTTTCCTTTCTTTTAACTTGGTCACTTTGTTTTGCAGGTTAGTGAGGGTACGAAGGCTTGAAGTTGGGCTATTGGGGTGAATTCTGAAGCGGCAAAGGCAGGGTATGCCCTATCTCCCACCTCTCAGTTGCCCGCTGGCATGGGGGGCAGGCTGGGGGGCTGTCCCTGGCCTGGATCATGTGGCCTGTTTCAAATGCTCTCCGGCTTGTGGCGGGCCTGAGTAGTCAGGCTGCTTCAGCCCCCAGTTGGGGTTTGACGGTGAAAAGCCTTCCTTCCTTGTGAAGGGGCTGTGGTTTGGTGTCAGTTGGAATGCCTGCCTGGGGTCAGGCTTTGGTCTGGCACCCCTTCAGTGCGTTGCCACAGCACTATTCTCTGCCTGAGTTTAACTCCTGCTGGTCTCCTGGCCTCTCTCTTCTTGTATCTTATTCAATAAAGTGGCCCTTTACACCCATATTCCTGACTTCTGTGTTTGTTGAGGAGTGCACAGGCAAAGAAGGTTTTTTTTGCAAAACTTCTAATCCAGAGTATAAGCATGAAATGAAAAATTAGAAGAAAGGTCGAGTTTATAAAACTTCATTTTGAGAATGAGTAATATACTCATTATCTTATTGTAGGGAGTTTTTCGATTTATTTTTCATCCAATGCTTTTTGTTCACAGTTCATTATGGTAAAAATCTTTAGCAGAATGAAGTGTGTAAGTGCTAACAGAAAAAAACAACAACTTTAAGGTCAAACAGATAAGAAGATATGAAAGGATAAAGAAAAAGCAGTTCTGCAAAGCTGAATGTCGATAATACAAATCTAGATTATGGAATGTTCCCTAGGGAAATCTATGCCTGACAACTTTCTTGGAAAATGGCCATTTTGTACATTCCCATCAATCTCATAGACTCCTTGAGTCCTTGAATGCCTACACATTCTTTGCAGATTGGCTAGAAAGCCATGAAGTTAGGGGCAGGAGATGCTTTCCCCACTGAAATCATTATGAAACTTACAGTATGTGTGTCTGTTTTTTAATATTCTTTAAAAGAGATACCCTTGGTACTATCTATCTGAAATTTGGCAGATGGGGACCTTGGATACCTGCCAACTTCATGCCAATTGACTGGAAAACTGCTAAGTTTAGACATCACAAGTAAAGCTGCTTCCTTGGATAGATGAGTGAATGAAAATTGTGCAAATTTTGTGATGATATAAACCTGGGGTTCTCAACCTCTTCCCGGCCAAGTACCACCTCCAGCGCCACTTTCCTGCTGCATACCACCAGAAGTGACTGGTGATGACATCATCACCAGTTACTTCCAGATTTTCTGGTTTCAGATGCCACAAAACGTAGGTAGGAGGCTCTGGGCATGTGGGAGGGCCCTTCTCAGCATTCCCAAGAGGCTCAGCCCAAAGCAGGAGCCTTTTGGGAGCAAAAACATGCTGCCAAAAGCGCCGTGTCAGAGCAGGTTCCCAGTGGTTTGGCTGTCCAAGTACCACCAGTCATTTTGGGAGATGGGCCCTTTTAGAGCACAAAGCAAATCAAGATGCAAGTCAAGATGCAAAACCAAAATTTTGGCAAATAGCTTTTGCCAAGGGATGGAAAGGGAAGACATGGGGGAAAACATGGTGGGAGGAGGAAAGTTTATTGTATAGAGTAACAGCAGTAATGAAATATACTGGCCCGGACTATCTAATGGATGTTTACAGTTATGTTAAGAAATATAAAATTCAATCGGATTGGCTAAAAGATAAACAATTGACTATCAAAGAACTTAAAGGGAGATTGTACCGTTTAATTTTGGAATATTGTTATTTCTGTCCTGACTTAGAAAAGAAATGTAAAAAGTTAAACTTGTCTATATATTTGAGAGAACTGATATATCCAATAATGTTTTTCAAAGACAAAAGAGTACCATATTTTTTATGGGAGACAAGTTTGTGATGTAAGAGCGACAAGGCCATGGTTACCTGAAGATGAACAAGTTTGCCCCAGACTAACTTGTCGGCAAAGGGGCCGAAGAGAGACAATACAACACTTTGTGTCTGACTGTCCTGCGGCAAAGGAGGTCTGGAAAAGACTTGCAAAAGAACTTGCTTGGCCTGATTTGGCAACTCAAAATTGGGAGACCATTATATCAGGAACATGGAAAGATGAAATCTTTAGAGGCCCGAAGAAGAATCTGAAAAGAAAAACAGTTAACGAACAAGGAAGACTGATTGCTCAGTTTTGGATGGTCCCCTGGTCCACAGTAAGACTTCTAAATCTGTTAGTCCTTACAGCTTTAATTTATGCCAGACACAAGGAGGTAAAAACAAATAAACCAAAATTACCAGAGGTATCTGTTAATTTTATAGTATGTAAAATGAGGACTTTGAGCGAGTATGAAAGGAAGAGAATGCCAAGAGCTAAATGGATAAAGTTTTGGCCGTGGATGGAGGGGACCACTCCGCCGATAACTTGAAGAAAAAAACTGTATTAGGATAAGTTAGGCAAAGAAACGAAGTAATAGGTAGAGAAATGATATTATTTGCTTTTATGTAACGGACTTTTACGTGCGGGTATGTACAATTGAAGTAGTATGGTTTTTTTAAATAAAAAAATTATATTCCCCAAAAAAATTATATTCCCAAGTACCACCAGCAGTCGGCCAAAGTACCACTGGTTGAGAACTCCTGATATAAACATAATACTGAATGAACCCAGAAACAAACAAGGCTTTTAATAACAAAAACGAATGGAGCTATTACACTTCTTTTCTTCTTGTACATTCCTAGTATTTACCTATGAGTGTACAACTTATTTGCACCTAGAAAAAGTTATCACTCTCCTTTCCATTTACATCTACTAGTCATGTGTTAGAAACGGACTGTTCAACAAAGCCTTGGGGACTTTCAGTAACTGACCCACAAATGTCTCTCCTCCATCCACAAATGGCCTAGACAAGCACAGCAGAATGGCTATTAGCAAGTCCAATCTTCAGAGTACTGGTGGTAGTTTGGTCTTTTTCAGTGAGTACCTTAAACTTGGGAGTCACAGTGGATGGATTTTTCTGTTTGACTTTGTTTAGACAAAAGGTAACATTCGGAGATGCTGTCTGCTTTGAAAGAAAATAAGATTTGCAACCCAGTTCCTAGGCAGCAATGTAGCTAGCTCACCGGGGTTAGGGGGCGGAACCAACATGACACTCCCTGTGATGTCACATGCCCTGCCCCTTCCGGCAGGTTTTCCGGTGAAAAAACACCCCTGGTGGCCACTAGGCACCTGGATGGGCACTCCTTTTTCCCTTGCCATGCCGAAATACCACCGAAAATGCGCTTTTCCCCAGCGCGTGTGCACTCCCCTGCGACTTGTGCACCCCGCCCCCCGATTCCTATGCTACTGTTCACAGGGAACATAGGAAACTGTCTTATATTGAGTCAAGCCATTGGATTATGTAGCTCAAGATTCTGTGCACGGACAGGCAAAAACTCTCCAGAGTTCCAGAGAGGGGGCACCACCAGACCTAGGTGGTGATGCCTGGGAGTGAACCTGGGATCTTCTGCATGCCAAGTGCATGTACTGTACCACTGTGCTCAGTTTTGGCTCCATGTTTTGGGGGGTCTTAAGGGAAGTAGACTGGAGGGGGCCTCCCTAGGGTGTGCTCCAGCCATATCTTGGAAAGTGCATATGTTTGCCAGATACTCACCACTCGGTGCCTGGAAACTGGGTAGCAGAAGGACACAAGTTCTCCTTCATGCCACCATAGCTATAGTGGGGAGCAGAGAAGGAGGATTCTCTTCCATCTACTGCCTGGTTCCTGTTAGTTTCCCCAGCTGGGGATCCAACGGGGAAACTTACCAGGAGGCAATGAAGAGCAGGGGCAGTAGCAGCAGAGCATCCTCTTTCTCCCCTCAGTGCTATTTCACAATCCTTTGCAGCCTCAGGGGTTGGTCAGGCATTAGTGTGGGCCCTTTTAAAAAGTGGGTCCCGGTGCTAAAAAGTTTGAGAACCACTGATCTAGGGTGTTGCAAACATGCCATAAGGCATGTTTGTTGCACCCAGTGAGGCCGGTGCCACTCTATGCACCGCAGAAGAAGTGGAGTGCCTGCCGGGGAAGGTAAATTCCCTGCTGGGTGGTGGCACATGCCCCACAAGGCTTCACTTATGGAGTCACCCCTGAGCTACAGCAGCCTGAAATATAAACATGAATGTAACACAGAGCAAACACCACTAATATTGTCACCATTCATATATATTGCGCTTGGGCAGGTCACAATGTGTGGGATCTGGCAGATGGAAGGCAGAGAAGCTGTAGATGTAGGTTAAGATCACAAAATGTCCCTTGTTTCAAATTAAGTAACACTTGTTCCTACTACTTTGTGTTGGTATTCTCCTCTTTTATCTTTCTAAACACACACACACACACACACACACACACACACACACACACACACACACACACACACACACACACACGACACTACAGGGGTTTGCAGTAAAGTAAATGTGTTGATCTATCTAAGTACATGCCATGAAAAGATCTGAAAGATGCTAAACACAGATGGAGGAAGTGGAACTTGAAAATACTTCTGGCTCTCAAATGCTTTCCCCAGGGAGGTTACCCTGGTACCAAGTTTGATGTTCTTTCAGCACCAAGTGGAGCTTTTCAGATTGAGTTTGTAGATTATTGCCTTTTAGAACATTTTAGATCACCTCTAGGCCTCTTAATACTGACACTTTTTTGCTGCTCTGCTAGCTTTGTTATACAGTACTGTTGTTTTATTATTGTCTGTTGATGTGATGAAAAAGAGAAGTACATGGATAGCTACCACTGTCGTATCTAGTCCTGAAGTTCTCTATGGGGGGGGGGGGGAGGGTTCTTTCTCAGTCCTACCTGGAAATCCCAGGGATTGAACCTGGGACGCTCTGCATGCATAGCACGTGCTGTGCCACTGGACTAAGACCCCTGCTATAGTCCCATCCTCCAAATAAGCAAGTCACCCTGATCCTGGCATGCAAATCTTCAGAAAATAAATAAATAAATAACTGCTGGTCTCAAGTAGGAGCAAGCAATATTGTTATGCCTAATATTTGTTGTTGTTGTTCAGTCGTTAAGTCGTGTCCGACCCTTCGTGATCCCATGAACCATATCCCGCCAGGCCTTCCTGTCCTCCACTATCTTCCTGAGTTCGCTCATTTTCATGTTTGTTGCATCGGTGATGCTGTCTAACCATCTCATCCTTGGCCTTCCCCTTCTCCTTTTGCCTTCAATCTTTCCCAGCATCAGAGTCTTCTCCAGAGAGTCCTCTCTTCGCATTAGGTGGCCAAAATATTTGAGTTTCAGCCTTAGTACCTGTCCTTCCAGGGAACAGTCAGGCTTGATTTCATTTAGAATTGACTGATTTGATCTCCTAGCAGTCCAAGGGACTCTCAGGAGTCTTCTCCAGCACCACAGTTCAAAAGCATCTATTCTTCGGCGCTCAGCCTTCCTTATGGTCCAACTCTCGCAACCATACATTGCTACTGGGAACACCATCGCCCTGACTATACGAACTTTTGTTGGCATGGTGATATCTCTGCTTTTTATTATGCTGTCTAAGTTTGCCATAGCTTTCCTTCCAAGGAGTAAGCGTCTTTTAATTTCATGGCTGCTGTCTCCGTCTGCAGTGATCTTGGAACCCAGAAAAGTAAAATCTGTTACTGCTTCCATTTCTGCCCCTTCTATTTGCCAGGAATTGATGGGACCCGATGCCATGATCTTAGTTTTATTAATGTTGAGTTTCAAGCCAACTTTTGCACTCTCCTCTTTCACTCTCATCAAGAGGCTCTTTAGTTCTTCTTCACTTTCTGCCATTAGGGTGGTATCGTCTGCATATCTGAGGTTGTTGATATTTCTCCCGGCAATCTTGATTCCGGCTTGCGATTCATTCAGCCCTGCATTTCTCATAATGTACTCTGCATATAAGTTAAATAAGCAGGGTGACAATATACAGCCTTGCCGTACTCCCTTCCCAATTTTGAACCAATCAGTTGTTCCATGGCCGGTTCGAACTGTTGCTTCTTGACCCGCATACAGGTTTCTCAGGAGACAGGTAAGGTGGTCTGGTACCCCCATCTCTTTAAGAATTTGCCACAGTTTGTTGTGATCCACACAATCAAAGGCTTTTGCGTAGTCAATGAAGCAGAAGTAGGTGTTTTTTTGGAACTCTCGTGCTTTCTCCATGATCCAGCGCATGTTGGCAATTTGATCTCTAGTTCCTCTGCCTCTTCGAAACCCAGCTTGTACGTCCGGTAGTTCTCGGTCCACGTACTGCTGAAGCCTAGCTTGTAGGATTTTGAGCATAACCTTGCTAGCATGCGAAATGAGTGCAATTGTACGGTAGTTTGAACACTCTTTGGCACTGCCCTTCTTTGGAATTGGAACGTAAACTGACCTTTTCCAATCCTTTGGCCACTGCTGAGTTTTCCAAATTTGTTGGCATATTGAGTGCAGCACTTTCACAGCATCATCATTTAGGATTTTAAGTAGCTCAGCTGGGATATTATCATCTCCACTAGCTTTGTTGTTAGTAATGCTACCTAAGGCCCACTTGACTTCACTCTCTAGGATGTCCGGCTCTGGGTCAGTGACCACACCAGCGTGGTCATCAGGAACATTAAGATCTTTCTTGTATAGTTCTTCTGTGTATTCTTGCCATCTCTTCTTAATCTCTTCTGCTTCTGTTAGGTCCTTGCCTTTTTTGTCCTTTATCATGCCCATCTTTGCACAAAACGTTCCCTTGATATCTCCAATTTTCTTGAAGAGATCTCTAGTCCTCCCCATTCTGTTGTTTTCCTCGATTTCCTTGCATTGTTCATTTAAGAAGGCCTTCTTATCTCTCCTTGCTATTCTCTGGAAATCTGCATTCAGTTGTTTATATCTTTCCCTTTCACCCTTGCTTTTCGCATTCCTTCTTTCCACAGCTATTTGTAGGTTATGCCTAATATGTCATTAGAAAAAAAATGTGGTGCTGATGGGATCAACCTAATGTTCAATTAGTTCAGTGGTCCTGTTAATCCAGCACTCCCCGTTTGATTGGCAGAAGCTTCGATTTTGCAAAAACTGGGTGTGATTCCAAACATACACAGAGCAGTTCTATGCATGTCTACTCAAAACTAAGTCCCATGTGGTTCAATGGGACTCACTCCCACATAAGTATGTATAGGATTGCAGCCTAACAGCACAATCCTGTCTAACTCTGCGCCCTGTGATGCAGTGAGCACGGTGCAGCCTCCACCGCATCCAGGGTGCAAAGCAGGCAGCCGGGAGGTCACCTTGGGGAAGGGAACGTTTGTTCCCTTACCCCGGGTAAAGCCCCAGCCTCTTGAATGGGTCTCCTCGGATCCACTCCAGTTATTTAGTGGGGACGCTCACCTCCGCTCCAACACGCCCCCGGAATGCCCCCAAAATGCCCTCCTGATGCTCCTCCACCACCCAGCAGGGAATTTACCTTCCCTGACAGGCACTTCACTTCTTCTGCGGTGCATAGAGTGTCACCGGCCTCACTGGGTGCAACAAACATGCCTTATGGCATGTTTGCAACACCCTAGACAAGTGGTTCTCAAACGTTTTAGCACCGGCAGTAGCGTTGCCTGATAATGCCTGCCCTACCCCACCCCACCCCCCCATAACCCTATAATGGCCAAACGCTACACGTTCGGCCCTCTCAGAAAGCCCTCGACCACCGAACAAGGCGGTCGCTTTGAGGAGGGCTTCTCCCCGGTCTCCGGAGCGTAGCCTTTGGAGGCCGGGGAAGCGCCGAGTGGATGCGCTGCTTTAGAGGGGTGCGCCAGCCGGGCTCCGGTGCCGCGCCGCTCTGCGCAGCCCCGAGCCCGGCTGCCGCGCCCCTGCGCCCACTCAGCACCTGGGGTGGAGCACACCTGCTCCCCCCATATTAGAACGCCTCTGCTGGTGATTAACTTTCTTTTCTGCTGTCTTAACGCATTGCTCTCCTTCCTCTTCTATCTGATGTCCTTTTAAATATTTGAAAACTGTCAACATGCCCTCTTCACCTTCTTCTCTCTGTACTAAACATACCCAGTTCCTTCAGCTTTGTCTCCTATCACTCCTAAACTTTTTATTATTCTCACTGAGGTTCCTCCTGACTGCTTTCCAATTTGTCAACAGCCTTTCTCCTATCTGATTTATATTTCATGAAGCACAAAGTACCGTGGCAAAGGGCCAGATTCAGGTACTTTTGTCCACCATCTCCCTTTTCAGGTAGCAGGTGCTCTGAC
Source organism: Plestiodon gilberti rubricaudatus (assembly GCA_026170595.1). Classification (NCBI taxonomy): domain Eukaryota; kingdom Metazoa; phylum Chordata; class Lepidosauria; order Squamata; family Scincidae; genus Plestiodon; species Plestiodon gilberti. Next base: position 50,641,161 of record JANXHW010000002.1, read on the forward strand.
TGGAGTCATGTGGAAGCCAGAAGAGATTATTTCATAGCCTCAAATGAGCAAAGAGGAGCTCTTGTTTGTTCACATCCTTTTTCTCACTTTTGTCTGAGAGGAAGACATTTCAAAATAATAAAATATTGTTTCATTAAGAAACTGTGGAACTGCTAAAGAAGGCACTCCATTTGTCAAGGTTTAACCACAGAAGAATGGCATAAAGATTGAAAGCAGAACATTCAACATTCACATAGTGCTAAAAACTAATATGAAAGTAAAGTTGGGGGGAAATGAGATAAATACAGAGGCTATGACCGTGGTTCCCAAACTGGGAGGTGCGGCTCCCAGGGGAGCCATGGAAACCAGCCAGGGGAGCCGCAGAGTGCCACGGAATCCTCTCAGAAAACAGTGCAATGCCAATTGGCAGCCATCAACATAATGTAATGGGGAGCCGCAGCCAATGGTTGCCAATGGTCAAGGAAGCTACAGGTCGAAAACGTTTGGGAAACACTGGGCTATGAAATGAATGCGAGCAAATTTTATGCCCTTTGACAATGAGATTCCCTCTAGGAAAGCAGATCAAATTTCTGTTGTCATAAGATGTGGATTACTTCAGAGGCGAATGTACATAAGAACTTAAGAAGAGCCCTGCTGGATCAGGCCAAAGGCCCATCTAGTCCAGCTTCCTGTATCACACAGTGGCCCCACCAGATGCCTCAGGGAGCACACAGCCAACAAGATAACCTGTTTCCTGCTGTCACTCCCCTGCACCTGGCACAGAGAAAACCTACTTCTAAAACCAGGAGGTTGCTTATGGCTTGTAACCTGTGATGGTCTTTTCCTCCATGAATCTGTCCAAACCCCTTTTAAAGGCATCTAGGCCAGGTGCCATCACCACATCCTGTGGCAAGCAGTTCCACAGATGAATTACACGCTGGGTGAAGAAATATTTTCTTCTTTTGTCTGTTCTAACTCTCCCTCCACTCAATTTTAGTGCATGTCCCCTGGTTCTGGTGTTGTGCGAGAGGGAGAAGAATTTCTCTCTATCCACTCTCTCCATCCCATGCATAATTTTATATGTCTCAATCATGTCTCCCCTCAGGCGCCTTTTTTCTAGACTGAAAAGCCCCAGACTCTGTAGCCTTTCCTCATAAGGGAGGTGCTCCAGCCCACGAATCATTCTGGTTGCTCTTTTCTGCACCTTTTCCAATTCAACTATATCCTTTTTGAGGTGTGGTGACCAGAACTGGACACAATACTCCAGATGTGGCCTTACCATCGATTTGTACAAAGGCATAATGATATTGGCCGTTTTATTCTCAATCCCTTTTTTAATGATCCCGAGCATGGAATTGGCCTTCTTCACAGCCGCCGCACACTGGGTCGACACTTTCATCGACCTGTCCACCAGCACCCCAAGATCTCTCTCTTGATCTGTCACAGACAACTCAGAACCCATTAGCATATATGTGAAATTTTGGTTTCTTGCCCCAATGTGCATCACTTTGCACTTACCTACATTGAAGCACGTCTGCCATTTTGCTGCCCATTCTCCCAGTTTGGAGAGATCCTTCTGGAGCTCTTCACAATCCCTGCTGGTCTTCACCACTCGGAAACGTTTGTGGGGTGGGGGCCGCCGCCGCCACGCCCTCACGGCCACCACATGGCCTGCCCCGATGTAGCGCGCCTCCACGGCACGGAAACGCCCTCCCCCTGGCGTTTTGGCTCCTTTTTCGAGCCAAACAGCGCCAGGGAGGGCAGGAGGGCCAAACCTGCAGCGTTCTTGCTGTGAAGAAGACAACGTAAGATCCGGGAGAAGGCGCACGCCGTGGGGCCCACCGTCTCAACCGCCCCCAGTGCCATGTCGCCGCTGGATTACTTCACTTCTGGAAGCCTGGAATGGTACATGCTTTCAGAAAATTGTTCAATATTATTCAATTCAGTTCACAGAATCAAGATGCTCCAAGAGGTTTTCAGATCTGGTTCCTGGTCAAAGACAGAAACGTCCTAAACACAAAGTATCCCCTTCAGATACCTGGCCAACCTTTTTTTGAATAATAACACAGCTAGCAAACTTCATATAAATAGATAGTACTGGAACAGCAGAAGTGTGATTGCAATTCATTAACTGAGTCATTAGCTAGTACTGAGTTTGCCACGGTAAGTGATTCCAGATGTTATGACCTACTTTGATTTTCTTGAGCACTAAGGAAAAAAACACCTTATTTTCAAATTTTCTAGTCTAATTCACAAGAAATAGTTCCCAAGGTAGTCTGCAAGATCCATAAAATTCCATTAAAAATCCATAAAATAAAACTGACTGTAAATTGCCACAAAAATCACCAGCAAGAACCACAAACCAATAACTCAGCATAACGGTAGAAAAAGAAAAAAAAGGAGAAGGGAAGTCAGGGTTGTAGGGACCTCCATCTCCATCACGACCTGCTGTGATTTTGGCTAGAGTGTAAAGATTAGAAAGAGAAACGTAAAGGTATCCCTTGACAATTAAGTCCAGTCGTGTCCGACTCTAGGGAGCGGTGCTCATCTCCATTTCAAAGAGCCAGCGCTGTCCGAAGACGTTTCCATGGTCATGTGGCCGGCATGACTCAACACTGAGGCACATGGAACGCTGTTACCGTCCCGCTGACGCGGTGCCTATTAATCTACTTGCAATTTCTTGCTTTCGAACTGCTAGGTTGGCAGGAGCCGTCGCATGGATTCAAACTCCCGACCTTTCGATAGACCTTTAGTTTAGTGGGTTTAACCCACTGCGCCATCCGCTGGCTCAGAAAGAGAAAACCCAAGTTCAAAGAAAGAGAAAACCCAAGTTCAAATCCCTGTTTACTCATAGAATTCACTTGGTTTAATCCTCTCAGCCAACTTTATCTCACAGGACTTCTCCCTTCTACTGCACATGTCTAAATTTGACCCTTAGACCAGGAGTTCCCAAATCTTCAGCTGCCTTCAGTGGTCTCCTCGCAAGGAGGAGCTGCGGCGGAAGTTTTGTTCTCTGCAGCTGCTTTTTTTGCAGCTGGAGGGCTGTGTTTGTAGCCACGGAGCATTATTGTACCGAAAATGGTGCATTTTTCTGGTCCTCCCACCCGCCCTGGGTCCTGGAAGGGTTGAAATGAAGCCCCCTCCGTAGACCAGCAACACTATTGTATGGTGGTTCGGAGCAGTTGAATTATAGAAAACTATACTGTATATACATTTTGTATGTGACTCTAAGACTTTTCACAATAGGTAAACAATATTTTCAAGTGCGCTATTAATTTCAATTATTTGTTATAATTATTGTGTGGGTCGATTGCATGTTGTTATAATATCAGCTGGGCTCAGTGGGCTAATCAAAATATGTTGGTAGGCTGAATGTGGCCTGCAGGCTGTAGTTTGGGGGCCCCTGACTTAAACATACTTTGCTGAAAAGGGTTGCACTCACTTATTCAGAAACTGTATGGTTTGAGAAGTAGGAATGAGGAGCCACAGCCAATGGTTGCCAATGGTCAAGGGAGTCGCAGGTCGAAAAAGTTTGGGAAACAATAGTCTCGTCTGCATCTAAAGACAGCTGTAAGGCTCAAGCATATACCCAGTTTCAAGAAGTCACAGGACCAAGGTAGGATGTAGTTGAGGGGGGAAACAGAGCTCTGGCACTTCTCCTCCAGCAGGAGCGCTGCTAGGTGCTGCTGTTGAAACTTTTCTCAAAGGACCTGAGTCACGAAGAAACATCAGATCTACAGAAGGCCAAATGAGATATTTGCATAGGGGCATGTGTTATTGTCTCTATTTTATTTATTTATTTATTTATTTATTTAAAGAATTTATACCCCACCTTTCTCCCGAGGGCACTGAAGGCGGCTTACAACACATTAAAATACAGATATACACATTAAAATAATTAATTAAAACAATTTAAAATAAACACCCCAGTGGGTCACCTGAGTTTACATATGTTAAAAGCCATTTGTTAAAAGGTTAAAAGGTCAGCCCACCATGTCAGACATCAAAAGCTGTCCTAAATAAAAACGTCTTAAGGCCCCGCCGAAAGGTCTCTAAAGAGGGAGTCGTTCTTAATTCCAGGGGGAGGGAGTTCCATAATTGGGGTGCCACAGCTGAGAACCTATTCCGTGCCGCCATCCCCCTCACTTCCGTCAATGGCGGCACGGTTAACAGGGCTCCCCCTGATGACCTCAGAGTACGGGTCGGTTTATAAGGAAGGAGGCGGTCCCTCAAATACCCTGGACCCGAGCCGTTAAGGCAGTGGTTCCCTAACTGGGGCGTCGCGACGCCCCAGCCGGGAACAAAGGGTTGCTATGCCCTTAAGGGGCATGGCAACCCGTGGTGACGTCGACGGCGCGCCCGGGATCACGCCGCCACCGCCACCGCCGTGCCCGGGATCATCCTTGTTACCTTCATTGGTGGGCAGTGGGTGTCCGGTGGGGGTTGTGGGGAGCCTGCGGACCCCTCCGCAGGCCTCCCCAAGCGTCGGAGCAGCACTCTGACGCGATTGCAACTTTGCGATTGCAAAAGTGAGTTGCGATCGCATCGGAGCGCTGCTCCGACGCTTGGGGAGGCCTGCGGAGGGGTCCGCAGGCTCCCCACAACCCCCGCCGGACACCCACTGCCCACCAATGAAGGTAAAAAGGGCGATCCCGGGCGCGGCGGTGGCGGTGGCGGCGGCGGCGCGATCCCGGGCGCATCATCACGACCCCTGGGAAGGCCCTGCTGCTACTTAGAGCAGCGGAGGGCCTTCCCAGGAGTTAGGGAACCTCTGCGTTAAGGGCTTTAAAAGTCAAAACTAGCACTTTGAATTGTGCCCGGAAATGAACTGGCAGCCAGTGTAGCCGCCGAAGCAACGGTCCGACTGAGTCGAACCGAAGGCCCTGGCAACCACCCGGGCCGCCGCATTCTGCACTAGTTGCAGTTTCCGAACAGTCTTCAAAGGCAGCCCCACGTAGAGTGCATTGCAGTAATCTAGTCTAGATGTCACTAGGGCATGGGTCACTGTGGCCAGGTCTGCACGATCGAAGTACGGTCGCAGCTGGCACACCAGCCGAAGCTGGGCAAAAGCCCCCCTGGCCACAGCCACCACCTGAGAATCCAGGAGCAGCTGCACATCCAGGAGAACCCCCTGGGCCTAGGTTAGACTCTAGGGCCTAGGTTAGACTCTAGTCTAGGCCATCATCTTTCCCAAGGACTTCCTGAGAGAGACAGTATGTGGCAATACACAATAACTACAATTATAAGCAAATTTACCTGGGAGTATGTCAAACTGTTACTGTAACAGATTTCCTCACTCTTTAATATGTCAGGCTACAATCCTAAGCACACTTACACATCTTATGCATTCTGGGCAGGAGGTTTGGTCTGAAGGTTGAGCTGTTCGCCCTGCTTGAAAAGCTAAGCAGGATCAGCTTCAGTCTCTCTTTGGATGGGTGACAGAAAGTCGCTGATGGACCTTGTGGAGGAATTCAGAATGCGGAGAAGGCAGCTGGCAAGAAATGGACAACATCTTGAGAATCCAGTTTGAGGCATGATGCGGCCTGTGGAAAACTTGTACAGTGCAAGCAGCCAGAACGACAACTGCACCATGAAGGGAAACATCTGGAGAAATGATGAAGGATTCTATGTGTTCTCTCATAGAATCCTTGAATAATATTTGTAATAACCCCATTTGAAAACAATGGGGTTTAGATCAGCCTGTCTATGTAAACCGCTTTGAGTCTACAAGACAAAGGTGGTATATAAATACTGTAAATAAATAAATTCTACTCAGAGGTAAGTCTACTGAGTTCAATGGGACTTACTCCCAGAGAACTGTGTATAGGATTGCAGCTGAAGTATTTAAATGGGGCTTCTGTAAGGGACATTTCATTTGGATTTGCTCAATAAATAATTGTGGGCACATACTTTTGGAGTAAGCTTTCGTGTTGGAGCATATTTGTGGTTTCAAACCTGACTGAAAACTTATCCATTACATCATCATTTATTCAGGTTGTGGTTTAATAGTATTCAATGATAGCTTTCTGCTGACACTTCTTCAATTTATTTTCTGTTCTCTGCTGTTTTCATTTGACCTGATATTTTCCAGTCTGGATAATACTGCTGTTTCAGTTTGGCTTGATGTGGCAAGAGCCAAGGGCAAAAACATAACTAATAAGCTCCCTGCTGGAGCATTCAAATTTTGATCTGCTCACATGCAGGAAATTGTATGCTTTCGCATCTGTTACATTCCAGGTGTTGCTAATTTAAAATTTAACAAACGATAGTGGTTTTTTTTTTTTTAACATCGAACCACTGACGGTTTCCTCTTCTGTACAAATCCTGCAAAGGGAGGGAATGTTCTAAACTCAAGCAAAGACATTTATAGGTCATTGGTCCCAACTGTATTGGTAAGTCTTCAAGTTCCTTTATGGTGGCGCAAAAGTCGGCCCTCCACCGCATGCTAGCATGCCCCCTCCCTAGCAGGTAACATGCAGGATGGCGTGGCTGCATGCTGTAACATAGTAGGGGATAGGAATGGGCATTTTGACTCCTTTTGAGAATTTATGTGGGGTCAATTGAATTATCTGTATTCTATCAAAAGCTATGGTCAATTAACTGGAAAAAGAAAACACAACTGCCGTATGTAACAAAAAGTGGATTTGCTTAACTCAAAACTGACCAAATGAGACTGATTGGTCCGAGAGCCAAGGAGGTGTTATTATGACACAGCATGGAACCAATAAGGGGTTAGTATGAGTCAGCTCTCATTTCTAGGTATCACTGCTAATACTAGAACTCTTATTCAGTTGTGTGACAGCGCAATCCACCATAGAGATCTGGCTGGTGGCCCAGGGCCGCCGGCCGGATCCTACCCCCATTCCGGGCTCCACTGGCGCGGCCCGGAGATCTACTCAGGGAAGGGGACGTTTGTCCCCTTCCCCGGGTGTAAACTGGGGATGGCCCGATGGGCCTCCTCAGATTTCCGTCAGCTATTTAGCTGGTGGATGTAAGAGGAGACTGTGTAACAGCTGAGCTGGCCCAGCGGGGGCCGGGGATATGGCGGACTCCATCCCCACCCCCTCCCAGACCGGCTTGGCCAAAAGCCCCCCTCCCTTGCCATCCATGCGGCCGCTGGTGGGAGCCTTACCTTCCTCTGGCGGTAGCTTGGACGTCCCAGCAGCGGAGTGAGCGAGGCCAGCCTTGCACTGGGCTCCCTTACACACGAGTCATCGCAAAGGTGCCTTATGGCACCTTTGCGACAGCTTCCGGAGACGTAACGCTCATTCCATCGTCGTTTAGTTACGCAGGATTGCGATTTGAGTGTCATTAAGTTGGTCACTGGGTTTTTTATTTGTTGGGTGACCTGATTACTTAGTTGACCCTGTTATATCTTAAAATACTGTTATATATTAAAATAAATAAAGTTAATGAGGGTGACATCATGAGTTACTGCACTGGGTGACACCAACCTGAGTGACTCATCTGCATGGGCCTCCCTCATTAAATGTTCATTTAAATATGCTTTGAACACCAATTCTAGGAAGAATCTTCAAAAAATAATGTACACAGGGTATCTTACTCCAATGAAAAGAATTAGACCATTGTTTGTAGGAACAGGTTCTTCTCTTCATATCTGTTGAGTCTGTCGAAAAAGTTAAGAAGTTTTAGAAAAATATCTTGATTCACTTAAGGGACATGTTGCATTATTCTGTACGTTTGAATCCCATGTGCTGCTTTTAGGCTGCTTGGATACGTATGTGAGGAAAGGACACAAGCTGTTGGTCTGCAATTTATTACTTAGTGTAAGAATTCTAATCACTAAATTGTGGAAATAATCTTGTGTACTTTCTGAGCTTCACTGGCTGCAGTTTGCCTAATGCTTACCTAATTGTGGCTCTAAGACAGGCTGTTGTAGGTCTTCCTTCTCTGAGATTCCAGACAAAAGATCCTCGGGGGGGGGGGGTGTATCGCCAGACAAAAAGATGACTCCCTATGCTAGCTCCTTTTTATCTTTGACTGAAGAGGTACTTCTCCTGTAAGGTTCTGCCTGCCCAATCTTAAAGTGAAAATTAGTTATGACTAAAGACTAAATTAATAAGACAAGTTAGCCATGGCTAACATATGTTCCATTAATTTCAATGGGGTTTAGTCATGACTTATTTTCTTTGGACACAACCCAACCTACTACAGTTGTGTCAGCTCAGAAAGTATTTTTTTCTCCATCACGTAGTTCTTTTTTTCTTTTTGCCAAAGAATAGGTATTCAGCAAAGGGATTCAAAATACAATTCTTTTAAAAGAAAATGTTTTATATTCCATGATGTTATGATGGTGCTTTTTGTCAACTCTAAAGAACAACCCTTTTGTAGCTAAAAAGATGTGTTGATCTTTTTTTTTTCAGTGACTTGAGATGGTATATATGAGTATATAGAATTTTATAGAGTTATCCCTGAGGGCACTCCATCTTTGTAATGAGGTTTTGAAAGAATCACTTTCCTCTGACTGGACATTCAATCTAAAGTGGATATTACTAAGTCAAGATTGCACCAAAATGGCTGCTGAAATGGCACCATTGTTCATTCTCTAGCAGCCCAAACTTATCACACACCCCTCCAATGCAGTTTGCCAGTGGAGTACGCGCTGCATCTTATGGTGGGAGCAGTCACAGAGGACTCCTCAGGGTAAGGGAACATTTGTGTATCTTGCTTGGCCAGCTCCTGCCAACCTAGCAGTTCCAAAGCATGTTAATGTGAGTAGATAAATAGGTACCGCTTGCAGGAAGGTAAACAGCGCTCCGTGTTCCAGCCGCATGCTACGCGCTGCGGCAAGGAGAGTCATGCCGGCCACATGACCACAGAGGCGTCTTCGGACAACACTGGCTCTTCAGCTTTGAAATGGGGATGAGCACCACACCCTAGAGTCGGACACGACTGGACTTAATTGTCAGGGGTCACCTTTACCTTTACCTATATCACTGTTGTCCTGCCAACCTAGCAGTTCCAAAGCATGTTAATGCGAGTAGATAAATAGGTACCGCTTGCGGGAAGGTAAACAGCGCTCCGTGTTCCAGCCACGCTGCGGCAAGGAGAGTCATGCTGGCCACATGACCACGGAGGCGTCTTCGGACAATGCTGGCTCTTCGGCTTTGAAATGGAGATGAGCACCACACCCTAGAGTCGGACACGACTGGACTTAATTGTCAGGGGATACCTTTACCTTTATATCACTGTTGACTTTGTTTAAACTGCCTGAGCCTAGCCTTTTTATTCGTTTAGATAAGTGACTATCAATAAAGTAATATGGTGGAAGTTTATCTTAAACTCTATTTTGGGATTCAAGGACATTTTCTTAATAGGAACAATTTGAAGAAAAGTGCACCCGAACAGCAAACTGAAAAACAGAAGCAGAGTCACAGTGGATACAGAAAAGACTCAGGTGGGAGGGAATTGCTACAAGGTTCATAATTTGAACACAAAAGTAGGAAATAATCAATTGCTGTTTTAAAATAGAACCTTTCTTCCTGTACATATATACCTATTGTCCTTATCACCCCATATACTTTTATAACAATGAGCCCCACTTTAATGAATAAGGTAGGACTCTGAATGCACAGTTCTGAAAAGAGGCCTATGGAGTGTGAAGGGTTATAAAGTGCACTTTATAAGAATTACTAGAATTTGTATTTCTGAAAGTTTTCCAGTCTAATGAAGGAATCCAAAAGTGCTGTCTTTAGGGGTGCACCAGGAGTTGGCCAGGTTGGGCAATACTGGCTAAGAGTCCACTCCCATCAGCAGCCTCACACAGGTCAACATCTGAACCCCCAGTGACTGTGGGTATGTTGTGGGGGCAAGAGACCCAATGCACCATGGGGAGGGATTTGTCCCCGGGTCTCCAGTACCTGGAGCTGGCACTGCTTGCAAGGAGTTATCTTCTAGTCTTATTGTATGTTATGTTTCCAGGATCAGTTAAAATAAAACCTGTGATAGGATGGGAAGAAGAGTTGCAGCATGTCAGCATTAATTCCTGTAACGCCTAGATGCTTTCTGGCAATGTTCAATTCAAGTGATGATTTATACATCAGTCTGCTCTTCAGTGTGACTGGCATTTCCTAGAGAAGTGCCTTGGGAGGTGAGAGTCAGTTTAAATACAAATGATGCTCAGATGTATAGATTTACAGAATCCGTCAGGTAGAGTCCTTGGGAATTCCTCCTTTTCATTATTATTAGAAAAATCTTGTAAGGAATTATAAAATGAACCCATTAAAATTCTGCACGGAGTTCTCTTCATAGTGAAGCAGAACAATATTATGTCGGGTATTTCAGACCAGATTTCTTAGACCTGATATTTAGAAGTTTAAATAATTGCCAAATGTGAGCATATTTAATCCTAAGGGAGGCATGCGAGTTCCTGAGTTTGTCTGTATCTTGGCTCGCTTTTGTGGCAGCATGTACAAGATATTAAGCATCTGAAATCTGCATCACCCAGAGGCAGGAAGCCATCTGATAGGGGGTTGCCTGGGAAACACGACTGCCCGTCAATATCCAGTTTTGCTGTCCTGTGTGTTTATAGCTCAAATTGTTTTCAGTTTCAGCCTTTCCTTGCATCACATTTACAGCATCACATTCACAGAGAAGAAAAAAAATTCAATTGTTTTTAACACAACCTAGGATATTTTTCCCCTTCATTTTTAGTTCCCTTCAACAGAAGGCTTAAGAAAACAACTACCACCATGGAAAGCCCTCAGTTGACAAATTCTGCTTGAAATGGCATTATGGAAATATGGCTGGCTGGTTCAGATGCAGCTCACGTCTGATGTATGCAGGCTGCCAGTGGAAAAACCCACACTATCTCCAGAGAGCTCTTCTCTGATCAGTTGGAGTAGATTATTCCTTCAGCTTTAATAATTCAGACTCCCCGTCTGCCTTATAGGGTGTTTTCCTCTCACTAGGAAGACACATACTGGTAATGGGGGAGTCCCCCAATCTCCTGCTCATATTTTAAAGAAAAAGACAAATTCATGACCGTATCTGCATAGTGATGTTTTTCCCTCCTTTTTAAACAAGCAATCTAGCAGTGATAAAAATGATTGATGCGTGCCTCTGCATTGAAAATTTCCCCCCATGGTTAGAGTTAAAAGGAAGCATGTTAGCCTGTTTTTCCAAGCATTTAATAAGAGATAAAGCAGAGTCTCAGCATTTCCAGTGCTTCTGTCTGCTGGATGTATTTACATCTGTCCTTTTTCTAATAGGGGTGCTTGGTATGTGGTAAATGGCAGCTGGAGGCTTTTTGTTTTCCCTTTAACAAACCACTTGAGTCAAGTTGGGACCCTTTTTTTAACTTTTCCTGCTGCTATACAGTATGCTGTCTCTTTTTTTTTAATCTGCTCTGTACCTTCTTTTAATTTTAATTATATTTTAATATTTGATTTTAATTGTGAATGGTTTTAATGGGTTTTTTAAATGATGTATTAGTTGTTTTGTCTATATGTTTGTTGTACACCGCTTTGAATTTTAGAAAAGCGGCATATAAGTCTTTTAAATAAATAAATAAGTTTTCATCTTTAGGGTTCTGGATGCCACTGTATTGGACATTTGTGGACATATTTTGACTGCATATTTCCTAAAGACGTATGTTGCTGGCTTTATTTTTATTTTATTTTTTAAAAATTATACCCCGCCTTATCCTATGCCAAGGCGAATGCCCAAGGCGGCTTACAACAAGGATTAAAATACATAGTTTAAAAACAATACATAAAATAAATTAAAAACAATAAAATCCACTGGGGATCCATCTTCTGCTTTGCTGCTTCTCTGCTCCATATTGTCCCCCCCCCAGTGGATTGAGACATAGGAGTCAGACAGCAACCTATCACCCAAACGCTAGACGAAACAGAAACGTTTTGAGCCCTCACCAAAAAGTCATGAGGGAGGGGGCAGTTCTTAAGTCCCCTGGCAAGGAGTTCCACAATTGTGCCATGGTGCCACAACAGAGAAGGCTCACCCACGTGCTGCCATTCCCCTAACTTGAGATAGAGGTGGCACTTGCAGGAGAGCCGCCTCAGATGACATACGAGAGCGGGCTGGAATGTATGGGAGAAGGCGGTCCCTCAGATATCCTGGACCCAAACCGTGAAGGGCTTTAAAGGTTATTACCAGCACCTTGAATTGGGCTCGGAAACGAATGGGCAGCCAGTGCAGCTGCTGAAGCAGCGGTTCAACAGAGTCAAACCGCCTAGCTCCAGTGACCACCCGGACCGCCACATTCTGCACTAGTTGCAGCTTCCGAACCATCTTCAAGGGCAGCCCCACGTAGAGCATGTTACAGTAATCCAGTCTTGAAGGTTCCACATATCCACCGGACTGGGGGGCTGCACTATTTGAATGGCAGCTCCTTTCCTGTGCCTTTATTTCAAGTGCTTTTGAAATTTAAGAGGGATTTGTGATAGGGCATTGGGAAGCAACACTGGGTGTTTGCTCAAAGGAAAACAAGATGGGAAAAAACCCCACTGGATGTGCGCTAATTTGGTCTGAAGGCAAGTGGGGCTGTCCGTTTACTGAAATGAGCCTGTTCTGGGCCTGGCCCATGCTTGGATGGGAGACCAGCTGGGGACCCCATGTATGCCACCTTGAGCTACAGCACTGAAGAACAATGAGATTGATATCAATGTAAATACATAAGTTGTTTGGGAGTTTTACTATGTAGTACAAAATATAGCAAGTTCTGTTTCTTTCACGCCTCCTTTTTCTGCTATGCTTAAAGGTGCAGCCACACATTAGAAGACAAACATGACATTGCCAAACTCATATTTCTTTCTCAAAGTTAATGTGGGGGCTAGGATGAGAGAAGGGAAGGTTGGCAGAGGGAAGGTTGGCAAAGAGAAGGGAAGGTCGGCTGGGTGGTGCTTAGTCTTTTATTTTCATCACGGATTTCCCCCTGCAAAGTTTCCCCCTTCAGGTCATTTTTAGTCCAAAGTAAGTGCAGTGGGTTAAACCACTGAACCATGAGCTGTCAATCGAAAGGTCGGCAGTTCGATTCCGCGCAAGATCAAACACCTGAAGGGGATCTTGAAATGAGGAAGCAAATCAGGGAGGTGTCAACGAGAGACAGGGTTGTAGTCATGGGGGACTTCAATTATCCTCACATCGACTGGGTCAATTCATGCTCAGGTCATGAAAGAGAGACTGGATTTCTGGATATGTTAAATGACTGTGCCTTACTTTCATAGGCCTTAGAGCAGCTTGTCACGGAACCGACCAGATGACAGGTGACTCTGGATTTGATATTGTGTGGCACTCAAGATCTGGTCAGGGAGGTAAATGTTACCGAACCGTTGGGGAACAGTGACCATGCTGCGATCTGTTTCGCCATGCATGTCAGGGGGAGAGTGCCAAGCAAATCTGACACGAAAACCCTTAACTTCCGAAGGGCAGACTTCCCCAAAATTAGGAGACTAGTTAAAAAAAAAGCTGAAAGGGAAGGTAAAAAGAGTCCAATCGCTCCAGAGTGCATGGAGGCTGTTTAAAACAACAGTCATAGAGGCCCAGTGGGAGTGTATCCCACAAAGGAGGAAGGGCTCGACCAAGTCCAGGAGGGTGCCGGCATGGCTAACAAGCACAGTTAAGGAGGCTATAAAAGGCAAGGAAGCTTCCTTCCATAAATGGAAGTCTTGCCCTAATGAGGAAAATAAACAGGAGCACAAACTGTGGCAAAAGAAATGTAAAAAGATGATACGGGAGGCCAAGCAAGACTTTGAGGAACGTATGGCAGCCAACATAAAAGGGAATAATAAAAGCTTCTTCAAATATGTTAGAAGCAGGAAACCTGCCAGGGAAATGGTTGGTCCGCTGGATGGTGAGGGAGAGAAAGGGGTGATAAAAGGGGACTTGGAGACTGCAGAGAAATTAAATGAGTTCTTTGCATCTGTCTTCACGGCAGAAGACCTCGGGCAAATACCGCTGCCGGAACGGTCTCCCCTGACTAAAGAATTAAGTCAAATAGAGGTTAAAAGAGAAGACATCTCAGACTTAATTGACAAAATAAAGATCAATAAATCACCAGGCCCGGATGGCATCCACCGAGTTCTGAAGGAACTCAAGAATGAAGTTGCTGACCTATTGACCAAAATATGCAACTTGTCCCTTAAAACTGCCACTGTGCCAGAGGATTGGAGGATAGCTAATGTCACACCAATGTTTAAAAAAGGAAGGAGGGGGGACCTGGGAAACTACAGGCCGGTCAACCTAACATCTGTTCCAGGGAAGATGGTGGAAAGTCTCATTAAGGATAAAATCTTAAAATACATAGAAGAACAAGCTCTGCTGAGGGAGAGTCAGCATGGCTTCTGCAAGGGGAAGTCTTGCCTCACAAACCTGTTAGAATTTTTTGAAAAGGTCAACAGCCATGTGGATGCGAACGAACCTGTGGATATTATATATCTGGATTTTCAGAAGGCGTTTGACACAGTCCCTCATGAAAGGCTCCTGAGAAAACTCCACAGTCAGGGAATAAGAGGGCAGGTCCTCTTGTGGATTAGGAACTGGTTGAAGACCAGGAAACAGCGAGTGGGAGTCAATGGGCAATTTTCACAATGGCGAGAGGTGAAAAGCGGTGTGCCCCAAGGATCGGTCTTGGGACCGGTGCTTTTCAACTTATTCATAAATGACCTGGAGTCGGAGATAGGCAGTGAGGTGGCCAAGTTTGCAGATGACACTAAACTTTTCTGGGTGGTGAAGACCAGCAGGGATTGTGAAGAGCTCCAGAAGGATCTCTCCAAACTGGGAGAATGGGCAGCAAAATGGCAGATGCGCTTCAATGTAAGTAAGTGCAAAGTGATGCACACTGGGGCAAGAAACCAAAATTTCACATATACGCTAATGGGTTCTGAGTTGTCTGTGACAGATCAAGGGAGAGATCTTGGGGTGCTGGTGGACAGGTCGATGAAAGTGTCGACCCAGTGTGCGGCGGCTGTGAAGAAGGCCAATTCCATGCTCGGGATCATTAAAAAAGGGATTGAGAATAAAACGGCCAATATCATTCTGCCTTTGTACAAATCGATGGTAAGGCCACATCTGGAGTATTGTGTCCAATTCTGGTCACCACACCTCAAAAAGGATATAGTTGAATTGGAAAAGGTGCAGAAAAGAGCGACCAGAATGATTCGTGGGCTGGAGCACCTCCCTTATGATGAAAGGCTACAGCGTCTGGGGCTTTTCAGCCTAGAAAAAAGGCGCCTGAGGGGGGACATGATTGAGACGTATAAAATTATGCATGGGATGGAGAGAGTGGATAGAGGGAAATTCTTCTCCCTCTCGCACAACACCAGAACCAGGGGACATGCACTAAAATTGAGTGGAGGGAGAGTTAGAAAAGACAAAAGAAAATATTTTACCCAGAGTGTAATTCATCTGTGGAACTCCTTGCCACAGGATGTGGTGATGGCACCTGGCCTAGATGCCTTTAAAAGGGGTTTGGACAGATTCATGGAGGAAAAGACCATCACAGGTTACAAGCCATAAGCAACCTCCTGGTTTTAGAAGTGGGTTTTCTCTGTGCCAGGTGCAAAGGAGTATCAACGGGAAACAGGTTATCTTGTTGTCTTGTGCTCCCTGAGGCATCTGGTGGGGCCACTGTGTGATACAGGAAGCTGGACTAGATGGGCTTTTGGCCTGATCCAGCAGGGCTCTTCTTATGTTCTTATGTCCTTAACGGCTCCTGCCAACCTAGCAGTTCGAAAGCAAGTAATTGCAAGTAGATTAATAGGTACCGCGTCAGCAGGACGGTAACAGCATTCCATGCGCCTCCGTGTTGAGTCATGCCGGCCACATGACCACTGAAACGTCTTCGGACAGCGCTGGCTCTTCGGCCTTGAAACGGAGATGAGCATCGCTCCCTAGAGTCGGACACGACTGGACTTAATTGTCAAGGGATACCTTTACCTTTACCTAAGCCAGGCTTGGGGGGAAATGGCCTCAAAAGAGATAGAGATAGATAGAGAGAGAGAGAGAGAGAGAGAGAGAGAGAGAGAGAGAGAGAGAGAGAGAGAGAGAGTAAAATCCATCGGTTAATCCTTATTCTTGTAGTGTTTTGTTTTACTGATTGTATGGTTTTATATTGTTAACTACTCTAGAAATAATTGTAATAAATAGCAGGAGGACCTAAATTGTAAACAAACAAACAAACAAACAAACATCCCTTTACTTTTCGTGTTCTATACAACCAACACAGTGAACGAAATGAGGTTAGATTAAAGTTTTTCTCCACACAGAAATGTTATCTACTGATCCAAAGTTAAAGGAGCATGGTATTTCCTCATTATTTTTCATTTGGGTATGTTGAAAGAAAAATAACTTGAACTACAGTCCTATAAAAAGCAACAATTGAGATGTGCTTTGCTTAATAATTTGACTGTCCTTCTTGAGACGTTTCTCATCTGATGTGACAAAGTGAAAGTGGGAAGTGGTTAAAATTCTGTTTCATGTACTGTATAGGCTAAGTAGGCCAGCAGACACATCTTTCACTGAGAAAGCTTGAGAAGTTAAAATGGCATAAACAAGCAAAGGAGCCCTCCTGTTTTTGCATTCTGTTCAGCTGGTGCACAGAGAGAGAGAGAGAGAGAGAGAGAGAGAGAGAGAGAGAGATATCTAGCAATATGAAGAGTCCTTTTGTAATACTCCAGTCCATGTGGCTCACATTATCAAATTGGATAAAACACCCACTAGCACAAGTACAGCTGTAGGACGTGTTCAAATCATGGAGGAAAATAGATAAGGAGGCCCTTGATGAAAATAAGTCCCACCCACTCACTGTCTTCCCCCATTTTAGCCATATTGTGGCCCCTCTGCATGCACTAGTTAAAGTGACCAGGCTTCCTCTGCCCACCTGTGATTTAACTACTGCTGTAGAATTACATACTGAGAGGAAGACGAAATTCAAAGCATGTAAGACAGCTGAATGATTCAGGGCTTTTTACTGGCAAGATTTTACATATTTTTTTTTTAATTGGCAAAATGATACAGATTCATCATACTTTAATTCCACCAACCCTTATAATTAATGAAAAGTCACATCCGGTAAACCTCCGTCTGGTACAAGGTGATAGGAAACCCATGGAGATATCATATCACATAGGTGGCCAACCCACGGCACGGGTGCCACTTAGTGGCACTCCAAGCCTTTTGAAGTGGCACGCACTGCCGCTCCTGCTCGAGCCAAGCACTGAAGTCCCTCTCTCTTTCTCGACCCCAGCGCACCTTTCCAAGCCTGTGACACTAGAGGAGGTCTCTGTACCCCACTGCGCCTCGTTCTTCTTGCACTGTCACGGTGCTTTAAATATTTTCATTAGCTTAGGTTTATTTATTTATTTATTTAAGTGGCATGCTCACGATTATCTACATAAAATGTGGCACATGGCGTGCCACAGGTTGGCCACCACATATCATATCATTGGAATGAGAATATAGCATTGCTTCCCCCCCCCCCCATAATCACTGCAATTATTTTCTTTAGTTCTCTGAGAGCCCAATTTTATCCTTCACGCACCCTACCGATGCAGTGGCACCAAAATGGCAGCTGCTGCATCCTGTGCAGGGGGGCGGGAACGGGAGGCTTCCATAGGGAAAGGGGATGTTTAATCTCCTTACCCCTGCATAAGCCTCATGGCCTGCAATGGGTCTCCTCGGACCTACACTAGCAAGTTTGCTAGCATAAATCCAAGGAGAGAAAAGGGGTGGGGAGGCTGCAGGGAAAGGGGATAGGATACTCCCCTTCCCGCGGCCTCCCTTCCCTCGTTATGCCCCCTCCCCACCCCCTGCCTTTTCGCCGGCTTACCTTTCCTGGTAAGAAAGGCTTACCTTTCATCTGGACGCCCTCCGGCATGGCTGGGAAGACGGAGGCCTTTTTGCCGGCGTCCCCAGCAGTGCGCTGATCAGTATGCTGTTTGGGAGGTATTTGCAACTGGTGCTAACTGCTTTACGGCAGTCAGCACCAGCGTGGGAGGTGCGCCACCACTCGGCGGCGCATGTAGGTTCGGGCTGTGAATCTTCTTTCTCTCTCCCCCCTGCCCCATTTAGCTATACCTTAATAGTACACAGCCTGCTTCAAAGGATGATTGATTGGACTTTTTATCTATAAGTAAGCCTGTTAAAAGCTGAACAAGTCCCTTAGAGTTCATGATATTTTGATTTGGGATTAGGTGCTGATAAAATAGAAATAAGGATGTGTTGTTAACAGTTCCAAGATGACCTTTTAAATTTGGGGACAAATTTATTTACTACTAATTTATGTACCACTGGGTGACGGGTAGTCCCCAATGCTTATCATAGTTTACGGGGTTATTGTAAGGGTGGAGCACTTAGGAAAAGTGCTATATAAAATTAATTATTTAAATTAGCAGTTTTAATAGGCTGAGATCAGTATTTGTCCTTGATATAATTTTCTGCAGAAGAATGAAACGATACAGTCTGGATAGCCGCTAAACAGACTCATTTGTATTACCTGCAGCATTAGTATAAAAGCTGTTAAACCTCTAATGAATGCACTCCTAAAATATTGCCCAATCCTGGAGATTATTAGTAAACCTGCTTTTGGCTATTCCTCAGTGACAGGCTGCTCTGATTAAAAGGATACACACTGCTTGCTAGAAGGGTATTGGGTTTTGAATGTCAGTGCTAATTGTACTCAGCTAATCATAGCATTCTTTTCTATTGCAAACGTTGCTCTCAGAAACGGTTTGTGGATGAGACATGTGTGGCTTTTTGGTGTCATTGAGAAGATGGGTTTTCCTCGGGAAGATGGGACACAGCTGATCTACCCCAATCCATCCTAATGGGACTGTGCTTGATGGTGCTTACTGCAGTGTGACCTTATAGGCAGCAACAGAATAATTTGTCCATTCGGGAGTCAGTTTGCTCAATGGGCTAACTGAATTACGAAAATAATTCTGATAACATGAACGTCACCATTGGGAACAAACACACTCTCTTGTTCCCACTGTCTGAAGAAACTAGTTTCATGGCTGAATGGAAAGGGCATCTCACCAAATTTCAAGGCTTCGTCTCATTATGGGTTTCACTCTGACTTCATTGGTCTCATATTTAAACATGTTAGTTTTTCTGGTGGTATTTACCCATATCTTAGGTTTGGCAAAGATACCCTCAGACCTTGGAGCCCTCTCATCTTTCTTCCTTAAAAGCCCACCAGATCTAGGCGATGCTAGTGGGACTACTCGCCCATGTAAAGCACATAGATAGAGAGAATATAAGGCTTACTCTGAAAATAGATGGTATTGTGCTGGAAGATGACAACTGCAATAAGAGGATGTCAGTCAAGCAGCAACTGATGGGTAACACACAGCATCGTTCTATAACACTATGATGGAAAAATATTGGAAAGGCATGTATTCAAATGAATTGACCATTTCTGATTTTACTGTCACCCTGTTCTTTTTTGTATCATGGTAATCATGTATTGTCCTTTAGAATTACACATCTGACAGATTTTAGAGTTACAGTTACTTAAATTGCAAAAGAATGTACAGTATTGATGTAAATATTAGGTGATATGGAGATAACATTGTATGAAAGTATTATTATTAATTAGATTTATACCCTGCTTTCCCCCTCATAGCAGCTTACAAACCCAAAGCAGCTTACAACAGTACAAATACAAATACACAAATCATAAAATAACATAAAACTCTTAAAAAAATCAATATGATAAAATATATAATATAAAACTCTTAAAAGACAATACAATTTAAAAAAACAAAGTACAATAAAAAGCTCTTATAATAAGAAAGTAGCACTAACAGTTGGGATTTTTGCTTTCAGCTATCTTTCTAGTGACTGTAATGCCAACACAAAATTGAATTGGAAGTGGCTGAAGGAAAGATCACTTCCTAGAGGCTTCTGGCTTCTGGTGGCTTCTGGGGAGACCTGTGCGACCCTCTGCAGGCCTCCCCGATCTTCGTTTCAGCGCTAAATGGCCATTTTCGGCCATTTCCGGAAAACCGAAACGAAGATCGGGGAGGCCTGCAGAAGGTTGCGCAAGCCTTCCCGAAGCCCAGGTAGGTATTTTTTTTTTACTTTTTAAAAAAACCTTCACTCCATAAGATGCACGCTTTCCCCCCTATATATTTTTTTGGGGGGGAAGTGCGTCTTATGGAGTGAAAAATATGGTAGGTTACAAAAATTGATTGGTGGGCCTGTATTTTTGCTGCAGGACATCTGTTGTGCCTAACTACTGTTATTCTGCCTGCTATCCCTTCTCTATTACCATTCTAGATTCTTATTTACCGATCAGCAAAAATTCTGTTTCCCTGTCATATGTCTTTGTAATCCACCTAGCATAGTGGCTTTAATGTGATTATTGAACCTTAGCCCCTTTCTAGCAACTACAGTCAGGCCCTGTCATAGTTTCATGCCAGTGCCAGATACAGAATTGATTTGCAGCTCTGTTTTTATTAGTAAATTCAGGCCTCATTTGTTGTTCCTGTAGACTGCTCTCGTGGCTGTTCCATGGGAGTTCATGGAAGCTATATGCAGGGACAGTCCAAGGTAACCTAATGCCTGAATCCCCTCCAATTCTGTTGCCCATTCCCATGCCTGCCAGTGCTCACCTGCAACACTGTACACTCACCTCGCTGTCATCGTCATCCGTCTTCTTCTTGTGGAGCTGCAGAGTGTCTGTCCAAGATGGTAATCCCTCCTATCCCCCTCAACATTTTCATCCTCCCCATGTGGAGCCTCCAGGGCTACAGCTGCTTCTTGCAAAATGGCAGAGCTGCAGGCTCTGCATGGGAGGTAGGCCCTCTGGTCCCACCCTCATCTTGGGTGCTCTCTGAGCCAATGGAAGCTTTTTTCCCCAACTAAAAATAGTGTGTGTTTGACAGCCCAATCCTAACCAACTTTCCAGCACTGATGCAGCCATGCCAATGGGGTGCACGCTACATTCTGTGGTTGGGAGGCAGTCACTGAGGCCTCCTTGAGGTAATCTATTTATTTATTTGTTTACAGTATTTTTACCCCACCTTTCTCCCCGAAGGGACCCAAGGCGGCTTACAACATGGGAAAGGAATACAATACAATACAAAAAATAATCACATTTAAAACAATAAAAACAATTCACAAAAACTAGTAAAAAACATCATCTAAAATTAATAAAAACAGATCAAATTACAATTAAAACAAGAGCATAAAAAACAGCAGCATTCCACCTGTACCAGCAGGATGTTAAAAAAGGGAAGGACTCAGAAGGCTTCCTTAAACAGGAAAGTTTTCAGGCCTCACCGGAAGGTCTCCAGGGAGGGAGCAGTACGTAAGTCAAGAGGAAGGGAATTCCATAGGGTTGGTGCCACTACTGAGAAGGCCCTTACCTTCTCAGGGAAACATTTGTTCCCTTACCTTGGGGCTGCATTGTGGCTGCATTGTTGGTGATAGAAAGTTGGTTAGGATTGGGCTGTGTGTGTGTGTGGGGGGGTGGGTTGTGATCACAATTGTAACCATGGTACTAGAAACCTCAACCCCCTCCCACAGTTTCAGTCTCATTCATTGCCCCCTCCCATGTGCAATTTAATTTAAAAGAACAAAACACAAAAGGACTATAGTACTTACATGTTTAGGGTCATGCCTAGTTAGTTTGATCATCTTACATAAACATTATTAAGGACCAAATTACACATTACATTAATATATAGCCATGTAGTTGGAGGCTCATATTTATGGAAATGTAGCAGTTGCACGGGTTTGGATCGGGACCCCAGTGCTGAGGTAGGAGGTATTTAATTTTTTACCTCTGCACCATTTTCCTCGTGAAACGCATACCCTTAAGCAGCTATTTGAGGTTGAAAGTGTTATTTGCTATAAGCTTGGAGTTTGGCCCTCATTCAAGATATCCAAGTTGTATTGCCCTTCTGTTGACCAGAATACACAAATTTAATTTGGAATTCTGTATACTTCAATTAGATTTTATTCTAGATTTTTTCAAGTAAACCGAGTTTGGACAATCCTTGTCCTCAGAAAACAATAAAGACAAGCCTAGCCAGAGAGCTGGTAGAGAGCTATTTGCCTCCACAAGGGATGTCAATGTGAGGCTTAGGATACAACAAGCTAGAACACCAGATGCTGATGCTGGTGAATCAAGCCCAGAGACAGTAGACTTTAAAAGGAAACTATGGAAGAAGCTAGACCTTGTGAGGCCTGCAAGTGTTTGATGGGAGTCACAGCGCAATCCACCGTAAAGATCTGCGGGTGGCCCTAGGGTCACCCGCTGGATCCTATTCCCATTCTGGGCTGATCATGATCGGCCTGGAGGTCTCCTCGAGGGAAGGGGATGTTTGTCCCCTTCCTCTGGTGTAGCGCGGGGAGGCCCCAATGGGCCTCGGATTTCCGCCAGCTCTTGAGCTGGAGTATGTCCAAGGAGGCTGTGTAATGGCCACGCCGGTCTGGGAAAGGGAAGGGGATCCCCGCCCCCCTCCCGGGCCGACTTGACCAACCGCCACCCTCCCTCACCACCCAGTCTGCCCCTGTGCCCACCGGCGGGAGCTTTGCCTTCCTCCCGCGGCAGTTGGGTTGATCCGGTGCTGGAGTGAGGGCTGCCGGCCTCTGCGCCGGTGGCCCTTACTCTAAAGTAGTCACAAATGTGCTTTACGGCACATTTGTGACACTTTCGAATGGCGGAGCATGTGCTCCGCCATTCAAAAGTTACGGTGGGTTGCGCTGTCATTGTTGTTTGGTGGAGTACAAGACATTACTGAAACATTCAGGAATTCACAGAAATTTGTATGAGAAAGAGGAGACTTTGAACTGAACAAGCGTGGGAGATATAACTGGGAGCCAGAAGCAGGGAGCCACAGATTGTGTTGGTCAGAGAGGAATTTGAGAGACAGGCAATTTAAGAACTGCAGTGAATGCTTTGTTCTGCAACAGTTTGACCCAGTGAATTGCACTAGTTCTAAAGTATGGCAGGCACCTCCCTGCTGATCTTCCACCAGTTGCTCAAGAGAAAACCTCCTCTGGCAGGTCGTTGTTGACCTACTTGATGCTGCCTGGTCAAGATATGTTTGACATCTTGCTGTCCTTGGCTGTTGTTGTGTGTGTGTGTGTGTGTGTGTGTGTGTGTGTGTGTGTGTGTGTTGCCATAGTTTTTTTTTGGGGGGGGATACATTGATTTTTATGTTTTAAATTGCTTATATTGTCAACTGCCCTGAATCTTAGGAAAAGGGTGGGGTATACGTTTTTAAATAAATAAATAAACTTTAATGCTAGTGGAATCCTGAGTGAGAAAAACTTTTGCTGCATTCTCCATGCCTACTGCATTCTGTACGTAGCCCAACAGTAACAGTTTTCTCCCTTTTTTATGTGTGTGCTTTTACAAATAGAGCACTGCTCTATAAACTGTTTTAGAATGCCATTAGAAACATGGTTATCTCTTTTTCACACAGTGGAGAAATAGAAGAAAGAAATATTGAGGATTAGCATGTTATATGGCAGGGTTTCGAAGCCTGTCTATTGCAGATAAGGGACCCTGTATAAGAATGCGGGTTTTTTTTTCTCTTTTGCAGCTGAGAGACGATAGCGTGAATCTGAGTGAGCGAGTGAGCTCATTTGTACCCTTACTGAAACATTTAATTGTTCACATTTCATGTTCTACACTGAGTAAAATCCTGCCGCCGATTAAGGTATACTTGTTTTTATACTTCTGAAATACATAGTACAAGAGTCTGAGCGCTGATTACAGGAGTCATTGTCTTAATAGAACTAACCGTGTATGCTATGCTGGTCGAAGTTCAGAGTTCTTTGTGGTTGTACCGACTTGCGGCACCACTCAGGCAAGGTGCCTCTATTTCATTTTTGTCAATTCCTTCCTTTCACTGGAGCAGGGGTGGCCCATCTATGAGGCAAGGTGATGCGCGTAGCATCGGTGGCAGATTTGGGGTTGCCTACACTCCAAGTCTGCTACCACTACCTCCCTCCAAGCCTGCCATGGATGCAAGCTGCATCGATCTGCAAGTGGAAAGTGGATCATCTGCCTCTTTACCTTTCTCCTCGCGCAGTTGCTTTAAACGCAGAAGTGCACGACTTCTGGATTGATTTACAGGGACCACACGAATGAAGGAGCTCCTTCATTCATGTGGTCTTTTAAAATAAAATTGGAAGTCCTGCGCTTCTGCATTCGAAGAACCAATGTGAGTAGCACGGCAAGGGGCTTTTTTTTGGTATTGCAGACATGGTAGCGAAGGACCCAAGGTGGCATCAGGCGGCATTCCGAGTCGCGATATCCCTGCACTGTAGCCTTCTGCACCATAGTCCATCCTGTTCCAGTGGGTCTCCCACCCACCCCCGGAGCATCTTTTCAGGGTACACAGGAGGATACAGTTGGGAAGAGGTGGCAGGAAAGCTCCCTTGCATTGGTTTTATTCTGTTGGTGCAAATCAGGAGCCATAGACAGATTTTTTAGAAAGATAAATGTTTTTACTGAGTAGCCACTGGCCCGCTGGCGTTGCTAGAGGTGGGGCGGAACAGTAAGTCTTAAGGTTCTAGCTTAATGGACAGGCTATACAAAATGTTAATACAAAAATCCCATCACTGGAGCCTTGCTGTACAGGCCTGCAAGTTGTTAGTGAAATTTTAAAATGCAATGTGAATTCTTAATTTCTGCATGTTTCACAGCGCAATCCTGTGTAACCTTGCACCGGTGTAACAGTAGATGCATCGGTGTAACAGCAGAAGCACCGGTGTAAGTGCACTTACATTGGCATAAAGTGCACTTACACTGGTGCATCTACTGTTACACCGGTGCAAGGTTACACAGGATTGCGCTGTCAGTTGTTTAAAGACTGATAGATAGGGTCCCAATGCAATCTTTGATGCATTGAATCAATGCAATCTTTAACCATCAAAGAGAAGGAACAACAGTCTTGGAGTTATCTGCACAGTTGGAGTGGCACTTCTGTATAATAGTACTTTTAGGGATGGAATTATACCAGCAAGATACCTTTCTAAAAATGTAGCAGGAGTGACTGCAAAGAAAGAAGGAAGGACAGAATGTTGATTTCCTTTTTTAAACACCTTCAGCACTTAACTGGATATATTAAAATAGCTGAACAAAACTTATATATTTTTTTCTTTTAGATATGTACCGAAGATAGCATATTTTCATATCTGTAATGCTTTGCATGTGAACATCTGCATGATTATTTTGAAAAGTTGTGCGCTGGGGTGCTATTTCAAGTTTTGTTTTTTTTGGGGGGGGGGAAAGAAAGCAACGTTTACAAGAACAGCTCAAAGCCTTACGGATACAGCCAAGGACAAGTTGCAAAAAGAAGTAGTATTTTAAAAGCGTTTGTTGTGAGTTAATTTTATAAATCATGTGTGTGTGTGTGTGTGTGTTTGTGTGTGTGTGTGTGTGAGAGAGAGAGAGAGAGAGAGAGAGAGAGAGAGAGTAATAATTGCATGTCAACTGAAATACCAGATAGAGGAATTCCCCTCCCTTGCCCTTCGTAAGTTGCCCCCCCCCCCCCGGTTGCTGACCCTTGAAACCCAGATCTACTTGACATGCTCAGCAGGTACTTTGATTGTTCTCTTTCCCACCCCAAATGGCAAATGGAGTATTGTTCTTTTTTGACCTGCTGGCTGCAGTCATCATTTTGGTCTGGGAAAAGTGTCAGTTTGTTCCAGTTATATTATTGTTTTGTAATTCAGTGCATTTCTGTTTTGTTTGTTTGTTTGTTTAAATAACTATATATTGGATCCAAACTTGTGCAAACACAGCAGTGTTCCTTCAAGGGTTTTTTCCTACCACTTCCCCACTGCAACTCTCTACGTCCTGTAATAGATACACCTGAGAGTTGACACTCTGGAAGGGCACATGGGGGCTGCAGTGAGAGGAGAATTAACCAGGCAGCGGTACCTTGTCCACATGGATCACAGGGAAGAAAAGAAGACATATTGCATTGTAGTCACTGAAAGGATAAGCAAAACTCTAGGTCATATTCTGACAAGGAGCTGTAGAATAAAATTAAAATGCTAATATAAAATATAGATCAACTCACAGTTAAAATAAGACATAACACAAAAACAGAAAAAAAAACCACAGTAGTAAACATTCAGCCAAATGATGAAACCAGTGTCAAAACCAGCTTATTACTTTCGTTTCCATGGCTATTTCTTCTGTGGAGGCTGTTGGCTCTGCAGATGCCAGTAAATTGGTGGCAGGGGCGGGGGCGGGATGAGGGAGGTTTGGTTCCCAAATGCCCCACCCACTTTCTCTCCTCGGACTTACTCCAGCTACATAGCGGGCCGTCATGTGTCCTATGGCGCGGGTCTGAGAACATAAGAACATAAGAAGAGCCCTGCTGGATCAGGCCAAAAGCCCATCTAGTCCAGCTTCCTGTATCACACAGTGGCCCCACCAGATGCCTCAGGGAGCACAAGACAACAAGATAACCTGTTTCCCGTTGACACTCCCTTGCACCTGGCACAGAGAAAACCCACTTCTAAAACCAGGAGGTTGCTTATGGCTTGTACCCTGTGATGGTCTTTTCCTCCATGAATCTGTCCAAACCCCTTTTAAAGGCATCTAGGCCAGGTGCCATCACCACATCCTGTGGCAAGGAGTTCCACAGATGAATTACACGCTGGGTAAAGAAATATTTTCTTTTGTCTGTTCTAACTCTCCCTCCACTCAATTTAAGTGCATGTCCCCTGGTTCTGGTGTTGTGCGAGAGGGAGAAGAATTTCCCTCTATCCACTCTCTCCATCCCATGCATAATTTTATACGTCTCAATCATGTCCCCCCTCAGGCGCCTTTTTTCTAGACTGAAAAGCCCCAGACGCTGTAGCCTTTCCTCATAAGGGAGGTGCTCCAGCACACAAATCATTCTGGTCTCTCTTTTCTGCACCTTTTCCAATTCAACTATATCCTTTTTGAGGTGTGGTGACCAGAACTGGACACAATACTCCAGATGTAGCCTTACCATCGATTTGTACAAAGGCATACTGATATTGGCCGTTTTATTCTCAATCCCTTTTTTAATGATCCCGAGCATGGAATTGGCCTTCTTCACAGCCGCCGCACACTGGGTCGACACTTTCATCGACCTGTCCACCAGCACCCCAAGATCTCTCTCTTGATCCGTCACAGACAACTCAGAACCCATTAGCGTATATGTGACATTTTGGTTTCTTGCCCCAATGTGCATCACTTTGCACTTACTTACATTGAAGCGCATCTGCCATTTTGCTGCCCATTCTCCCAGTTTGGAGAGATCCTTCTGGAGCTCTTCACAATCCCTGCTGGTCTTCACCACCCGGAAAAGTTTAGTGTCATCTGCAAACTTAGCCACCTCACTGCCTATCCCCGACTGCCTATATTAAGTGTGAAATGAATATTTATCGTTCCAAATTCTGGACCCCTTTTTGTATTAAGTAGATAGCAGTGAAGCACTGCAAGCTTTATAAACCCAATTAACTTGTATTTTGAGTATGGAAACCTTGAAAATTGCAATGATAAATGATGCAATCATTTTTGTGGTGTAGATTGGATGGTGGGTTTTTTGGGTTTGTTTTTTTTTGCTTACTATACAATACTGAGTTGAGGAAGCTTCACTTTGGATGATTTAAAAGCTTATTTTCTCCCCTTCACTTACAGGCTTTCTCATAGAAAATAGGCACAGAATCTCCTCTCACTGGTCTACATAAAAGCTTCAAATTAGGCCCCCTCTTTGGTTGTTTTCTGGCCCTCCTCTTTGATTACTGGACTCATTTGCTTTAAAAATAAAAGCACTGAATTTGTGCTATTTCATCCATATATTTCACATATACCTTATTTATTACTCCTGCTAATTTATTTTCAAAGAAACTGAATTCAACCACTTTGTGTTTTTATTCCATTTTTATAAATTATACAGTGCAATCCTGTGTAACCTTGCACCGGTGTAACAGTAGAAGCATCGGTGTAACAGCAGATGCACCGGTGTAAGTGCACTTACACCGGTGCATCTACTGTTACACCGGTGCAAGGTTACACAGAATTGCGCTGATAATTGCTTAAATAATCACTTTAAAAATGTACTAGGTAGGTGATTTAGGTGGTATAGTGTCAGCAGATGCAGCCATGGTCATTACCAATATGTAGAGGTGTTAGAAAACAGTTTTTTTTGCAGATTTTTTTTTTGGGGGGGTTATACAGAAAGCGGTTGTTTTTATTTCGTTATTACCGAAAAAGAATCCCCTACTAATAATTATTTTCCTTGACCTATTCCCCATAAAGTTCTCTATTTAAAGTTGTCCTTTAAATATTGTGTACAGCTACATTGGTACTCCTAAATGTTTTTGGACCGGATCTTCAGAATGCCGGTACACTGGTACCCTGTGGGCATAGAATTGGGGCATGTACCTGGTACACAGGTGTACTCAGGTACAGCATGAACATCTCTACTGTGTAGATGAGTCCTGGGATTAGGGACAAAGCTGAAATGAAATACAAGTAGAATACTGGTCTGGATACAGCTATTGCCATCCCTTCTTCTACAGTCGGCCCTTTGTATCCACGAAAGTTTGGTTCCCAAACCCCCAGCGGAAAAAAAAATGGCATTGAAAAAAATCCCTGGCGGGGGAGGGTGAGGTGTGGGACGGGCAGCATCGCAGTACCTTATTTTAGCACCGTGCTGGACCGCCGCCCACTCCTGGACTCCCGCGTGGCTTCCAAGTACTTCAAACTGCTGTAAAGAGTAAAAAAACAACAACCCCTCAATTCACTGTGAATTTGACGTGAAACTGGAAGTCACTGTGAATTGGTTTTTATTTTTGAACTCTTTACAGCCGTTTGAAATACTTGGAAGCCATGCGGGAGTCCAGGAGTGGGTGGCGGTCCAGCACGCTGCTAAATTAAGGTTCTGTGCCACCATGCCCGGCTCCCAGTTAGCCCTTTATTCCTCAATATTCCACATTGAGACAAGTCAGCGGATGGCTATTCTGTGGGAAAAAAAGGCTATACCTCTACTAAAAATAATGAGTGGGACAGAATAACACATAAGCCAAGTTGTGCTGGCACAAGGTAGCTGGTCAGTATTTTGTGTTTCTGCAGCCAGTTGGAAGCTGTGCTTCATCAGTGCAAGACATTTGTACCATGCATTTATGCCAGCTCAGTTACACTGTACTCAGTACAGCACAGTTGCATGGCACAAGGACAATAAGGTAAGGGAAGAGAGGGGGATGTCCCAGCTAATTACAGCTGATTTTCTTGGAACAACCCCTTTGCGTCACTGCATAAAACACAAGGGATGAAGACAAATACATCACTGTAGCCAAATAATAGCCCTGAGAGAGAGAGAGCGCCTCCTCCTGATTACGTTGGAGAACAGGAATGTGTGTGACTAACTGAATATTCAGTTATAGCACCCAAGTAATGATTTCCTTTTTGTTTGCTGCAGTTTCTGTGGTCACAGGTGGAAGTTCATTTGTATGCTGCTCTTGCAGCATTAGGAACAGGCTGACAAATTATTTAGTGAACAGCAGCAGCTCCAAGGCTCCTATCATGGACATGTTCTGCATAAAGACTCCAAAATATACGAGCAAGATCATTTAATAGCGAGAATGTATAGCTGTGTTTCCTTACTTGGTTTTCAGTTCAGTGGGATTGAAACTGCCACTTTGCATTAAATGCCTCTGATTAATGAAGTATGCAAAATAATAATTGAGTTTTGCAGTGTCTTGGCAAATACTTTATGAAGGACGTTGGTTGTATTGCATGTAACTTCTATATTCTCAGGCCATTTAAGCATCCTGTGCTAGAGAGGTGCTACTATTCTGCCCTACAGTTTCTTTCTTCTTAGAGAAGCAAGTTAGAACACAGTAGTAGGTTTTGCTTATTCTTTCAGTGGATCCAGTGCCTTTTTCTGATGATGAAATGTGTCACATTTTATTTCAAAGAGTTAGAAAAGTTATTTTTACAGCTAAGCAAACAGACAGATTTTGATAAACAAATCTGATAATAGGTAGGGTCTTTCCATGTCAAATCAACCAATAAAAATCCATTTTAGAACTTGATGTCATGGATTTTGTTCATTTTTGGTACATTTGTACCTTACCATGAGATGTTTAAAAAAAATCCCATTTTTTTTGTCCACCCGTTTAGGCAATTTTGAAAATTCAATATCTCAAAAATGCCACAATTCATTAGCCACTATACCTTCAAATGCCATTTACAAGATAATGATGATAGCTACAGACATGGGACAGGTTTCACTTTAATGCTTATGACTAGGACTTTCATTCTATATACTTTCATTTGATAGAGAATTTTTTAAAATTTTAAAATTTTGACTGACTGGCTACAAGTGTTATTTTTAAGTGTGATTTTTTTGAATTTTTTTTTAAAAAATCCATTTTTCCAAAAACTCAAAATAAATGTTTTTGGAACATTTTTGAATTTCTTGAAAATTTACAATTGTGTCATGTTGTATATCAAATGGAAGCTAGGTTTTTAGGACAACCCCTTGTTCTCTTGTTAACTTAATAAAATGACCAGAAGAACCTGGAAAATGCTTCCTTTTATTAATTCAAAGATATGTACCGGTCGCGAAAACCTCAGAACATACATAGATAATTTGTTCCTAATAATTCCGTTCACTTAGATTTTGAATGTTTTTCTAACCAAAACAAAAAATCAATATTTTTACTAAATCATTTCACAGTCACTAAAACAAGTGGTTTTGTAACTATTTACTTTTCACAGGTAATCTACTCAATTTGTTTGTTTACTTGTAGGCTTACATGTTTGCAATTTTAAAATGTGCTTAGATCCATTTGGTTCATTAAGGGCATAATCCTCAGAGGTTTAGTTAGGGGTGGTGGTGGGTCTCAGGGTGGCGGGGTGCCACACGGCGGGCACACTTGCCTCCGCAGTCGTCGTCGACGGGTTGCCCCCTCCGCCGCTTTTTTCTTCTTTGACGTCGCTCCAGCAGCGAGATTGGCCCTCCTGTACGCCCTGTAGCCGTTTGGTTCCAAAATGAGTCAAAATACAGTGTGTGTTTTTGTGCTGCGCTGCCGCCGAAATTTGGCGGTGGCAGTGCGTGGAAAATGACGTTCCACTTCATAGGGGCGGGGCTTGTGGCATCACATGGGGGTGTCGCGTCGGCGGTCCCCCATGGGGGGGCGTAGGAATGCCACTGATAATCCTGTCGAAAGATAGAATGGCGGAGCAAGTGCTCCGCTGTTCTAAGCCGTCGCGAACGTGCCGTAAAACACGTTTGCGACAACTTTAGAGTAAGGGCGGCCGATGCGGAGGCTGGCTGCCCTCACTCCGCCGCCGGATTGTCCCTGTGGCCGCCGGAGGAGGTAAATGATTCCCTAGTGGGTGCGGGGGTGGTCTGGGACATTGGCCGAGTCAGCCCAGGGGGGCAGGGATGGCGGCCACCATATCCCCGTCCCCTTCCTGGGCCGACACAGCCTTTACGCAGCCTCCTCCGACTTCCACCAGCTAAATAGCTGGCAGAAATCCGAGGAGGCCCATTGGGGCCTCCCCGTGTTACACCAAGTAGATCACGGAGACCTCAGGGCGCCCACCAGATGCTTACACAGGATTAGGCTGTAGCTCACACACACTTTTTAAGTGCACATCTTGAGTGCTTTCCATTCTCCTGTAGAGATATACAGTCTATAATAAATTTTATTTATATCTCTAAGATTCTACAGACCTTGGCTGTGAACCTGGGACCCCACAAAAAATGTTTCCAATTGGGCCCTGCAGCTCCTAAGGCCGGTCCTGTTCATTGGCTTTCTGTATCTGAAAACAGATATAATTAATGGTCCCAACCCCTATGCAAGATAGACTAGATATGATAGTATCAAATTATACTGGTCAGTGGAGATAAATCAGCTGAAACTGAAATACTCCCACTTAACTGATTCATTGATCACCGAGAAAGACTTTTGTTTTCTAACTTTCAATCACTTTTCATAGGAACTCTGTAATGACACGTATTCGATAGCTAACAGTGCAGTCCTTATCCTTTGAAATTTAAGAGCATCTCATTCGGTGCCCTTGGGTCGACAGGAATTGCTTTGCTTCACTTCACGGCTCTCACCCTTAAGGAAGAGTGAGGAGAGGCATACTTAAATAGATGCTACAACCCTGTCATTTATATCTAGTTTAGTGCAATGGAAAGGTGTAACATGTGTAGGCTTCTGCTCTCTTTCAGTCCACTTGGGAGACTTAGCATTATCAGACAGTCGTGGATGTGCCAAGAGTTTCTCTTTTTCAGAGATAATAATCTCGGTGACAGCTCTAAAGAGAACCTCTGCTATTTGTGATTTATGGTTGACCACACTATTTCCATAGGCTTCTGAGCCATTCTGCACAATTATTGCTTGGGGGGCCAGGGAAAGAGATGTTCCCTAGTCTGGTTGAGATGGAGCTTTTCCATCCTCTGCATTCTGATTTTCTAAGCCTTACCTTTTGAGGGGAGAGTGATCAAGAGACTGGAAGAATAACTTCAGCTCTTGAGAAAAGGTGGCTGGTAACATTACAAATGTGACTTCCAGAGAAGGAGCCAAAAACAGAGTTTTGTAGCAGCCAAAAGACTCATGGAAGGGCTGTTTCTGACCTAGCAGAAAAACATTCTGTGAGAAATGTGATTCCAGTCACAGAGACATTTCTTCTTTTATGAAAGTTAAGAACATAAGAACATAAGAAGAGCCCTGCTGGATCAGGCCAAAAGCCCATCTAGTCCAGCTTCCTGTATCACACAGTGGCCCCACCAGATGCCTCAGGGAGCACAAGACAACAAGATAACCTGTTTCCCGTTGACACTCCCTTGCACCTGGCACAGAGAAAACCCACTTCTAAAACCAGGAGGTTGCTTATGGCTTGTAACCTGTGATGGTCTTTTCCTCCATGAATCTGTCCAAACCCCTTTTAAAGGCATCTAGGCCAGGTGCCATCACCACATCCTGTGGCAAGGAGTTCCACAGATGAATTACACGCTGGGTAAAGAAATATTTTCTTTTATCCGTTCTAACTCTCCCTCCACTCAATTTTAGTGCATGTCCCCTGGTTCTGGTGTTGTGCGAGAGGGAAAAGAATTTCCCTCTATCCACTCCAGTCGCGTCGCGACGACACGCGTCACCCCAGAGCGGGGGCGCGCGTTGCCCTTAAGGGGGAGGCTCCGCCCCCGCGTGTGACGTCACACGCAGGAGCAGAGCGCCCTCCCCGCTCCGTTTTCGGCTTATTTTGGAGCCAAACAGACACAGGGGAGGGCGGGCGGGCCCAGCTCCAGCTCATACTGTAAGTGGGGGGTGATCGCGTGTCACCCCTATACGCGCGACGCCCCCCGGCGGCCCTCCCCCCGCTTCCCCCCGTCGACGCCAGTGATCCACTCTCTCCATCCATTTGCACAAGACTTTGCTCTACACCGACAGAGCACGTCTGATGGACTTAATTGCTCTACCCCTGGATTAAAAGGGTGTGCGATGAGATAAACCACATATCTTCGGATCGCTCCCATTACTTTCTCGGAGAGCGTAGGCTTTTCGAGTTTGTTTTGGTTTGAGCGTGGAAGAGAGGATCAACATCGAGCTCAAAAAATCAGCCGGAACGTAAGCCAAGCCCTCTCCCGCTTATACTTTTGCTTTGCTTATGCAAGTGGCAAGGAACTGCAATAAGAATTGAAGAAACGAGCTAAGATAACAAGTTAACTTAAGAATAGAAGATTTGTTGTGAAAAGGATATAATTTGAAAGAAAGACAAGATACTACATTAAAAATATTAAGTGACAACATTAAGTAATTTGTTGGTACTTACGGAAGATTGAATTAGCGAAGAAACATTTGGGGGAGATATCTACAAACTGTTGTAACGAGAGAAAGAGACTTGTTTTGCTTTTGAATTGTTTGTTTGGAATGCCTGTGGTTTGAAAATAGAACAAACAATCCCTTCCGGTTTGGAGGTCACCATTGAAGGGATAATTATGTTGGTTGATGTTTGCCGCCTGCACATATTTTAAGAAGTTGAGTCTTTATGGTTTTTGGTTTCTAAAGAGAAGGAAAAGAACTTGAATTGAACAAGTGAAAAAGTGCAATTTGATGAGCTTATAAATATGGCTACAAGAAAAAGAGTCAATACATTAGAAAAAAAATCTCCTCCAAGGTCACCTGGACAAGAAAAACCAGTGGAACAACTGGAAGAATGCTTCAAAAGATGGGAACTTAAAATTGATGCCAAATTTGATAAATTTGATGCCAAATTGGGAACTTTGCAGGAAGAAATTCAAAAGATGAAGGTAGAGATGACGCAGGAATTACGTCAGTTGGATGTTGCTGTAAAAGAAATGAAAGGTGGTTTTCAAGAGATAAATACCAAGATGAAAATACAAGAAGATAAAGTGAAGAATCTTGAAATGGAGAGCTGTAAGATTCAGGATATGCTGGCGTTGGCTGAACAAGAGAGAAAACAGAGTTTCTTACGGTTTCGTGCAATTCCAGAACAGCAAGCAGAAGATACAAGAGATAGAATGTTACATATTCTGTCAAAATTCCTACAAATAGATCGAGACGAAATGGATCTGGAGTTGGATAAGGCATATAGAATTAATACAAGATATGCAGCAGTTAAGAAAGTGCCAAGAGATATCTTGGTGCATTTTGTGAGGCAACAAACAAGAGATAAAGTTCTACAGCAACATGCTAAATCGAGACTCAAGGTAGAAGGAGTGCACATTATTGTGCTAAAGGAGATTCCGCTGAGAATTTTGCAGAAAAGGAAAACTTATGCTTTCCTGGTCGAAGTGCTGAAGAAACAGAAGATTGTTTTTAGGTGGGGAAAATTAGAAGGTGTGATTTTTAAACTTCAGGGAAAAACCTACAGATTGGATACAATTCAGAAAGCAAAAGAATTCCTGGAAAGATTCAAGGATGGAAGAGAAGAAGAAGATGATGATGATGGGATGGACGGTGCAATGGCAAGCAGTGAACAGTAAAAATGGATTACAAATTTTTATCATGGAATATTAATGGAGCTAATGCTCCGCAAAAAAGAAAAAGAGTATTCCATTATTTGAAAAAACTTAATCAAGATGTGATTTGCCTTCAAGAAACCCACATAAAAAAGGGAGATATAAAATTTTTGATTCAGAAAAATTTGGGAGAAGAATTTTTTTCAACAAACATCAAGAGTGGTGGACATGCTCCCAAGCAAAGAAGTACTGGACCCAGATTCATAAACAGATTGAGTTGATTTTAAAGATTAAGATTCAAATGAAACTGGAAACTTTTCTGTTGGGTATGTGGGATGATCATGTAGGCGAAAAATTTCAAACTTTGTTTTTATATATGATAGCTGCGGCAAGAATTTTATATGCACAATATTGGAAGAATTCGGAGATACCTTCGTTGGAAGATTGGTGGCTGAAAGTTTTGGATTATGCCGAAATGGACAAACTTACAATTTTAATTAAGGAAAAGTCAGTTAACCTTTTCGTGAATAATTGGAAACCATTTATAGATTTTTTAAGAGAGAGAGAGAGGAACGATGTGATGATATGTGGATTTAATGAATAGATTGTGGGTGTTATTTTGGCTAAGTTGGAAATTATATATAGAAAATAGTGAATAGTATGCTAGTAGGATGTGACGCTTTGTGCTTGCTATAATTTTATGAATTATGTATTGTTTTTATGTTATTATATCAATAAAATATAAATATACCTAAAAAAAAAAAAAAAAAAAAGACCCTCGAGACCTTTTTACAGCCCACCAGTTTCTGCACTGCAGTCTATATTCCTTATTCACCTCAGTCTCATAATGTAATGCAACTCTTGAGAAGCCTTTTGTGGTGAGAAGCCTTTTGTGGTGGACTTCAGTTTGTCAAGAGCTGGACCTACCTCAAGCCATAACCTTCAAGAGCTCAGCTACAACCCTGTCATTTATATCTAGTTTAGTGCAATGGAAAGGTGCAGATCAGGGCTTGGGAGAGGTAAGGGAAAAGGGTGAGAGGAGTGGGCCACTGAGCAGCCACAGTGCCTTAGTTCCTCTTCTTTTCCCATATGATGGTGACCAATCAGTGTGCACTGCCTGCCACTGTGGCATTCTGCCCCTTCTTTCCTTCCAGGATGGCTAGAAGGAGATCAGGGGCAGAGAGTGGCATGGCAATAGTGTGCGCTCAGTTTTGAAAGGTATAGAGAGAGAAAGAGGAAGTGAAGGGGGAGGCGAGGAACAGAGCAGAGCGAATGTCAAAGCAGGGAGGAGCAGGTGGAGATCAAGGGGACCCACTTGAGAGGGGGGGGCTTGATCACCCCACAGCCAACATCTCAGGTGAGATTTACCTCTCATCTAGGATTCCTAGCCCTGGCTATTGTTCAAACTGTGCAGGAAACAATGAAACAAAATGGTGGCGCACTGCAACCCACCTGAGGTTGGGTTGCAACTCACTTCTAGGTGCCAGCTCACCTGCATGTGCAAGAGTTCACAGGACAGCACTTATGTATTTTCTCCTTCTGCTCACTGTGCTTTGGTTGCAAGCATCTTCTCTGCTGCATTAGAAAGGGCCAAATCCAATATTACAACTTCCCTCACACTCAGGCAAACAAAATGTTTTTGACTATTCATCTAGTTTGAACCAGTTTAGACCAGTGTCCTTTTCTCCCACTCTTACAGTGCAATCCTATGCAGGTCTTCATTGAATTCAATGGGGTTTACTCCCAGGAAAGTGTATATAGGACTGCAGCCTATCCTATCCTTTCCCCCCTGCCGATCCCAAAATGAATTGCGCTGCATCCTCTGTGTGCGTGCGTGCGTGTGCGTGTGCGTGTGCGTGTGCGTGTGCATGCGTGCATGCATGCATGCATGTGTGTGTGTGTGCGCGCGCGCAGATCAGGGCTTGGGAGAGGTAAGGGAAAATATTTTCCCTTACCTCTCCATAAGCCCCTTGACTACCTATGGGTCTTCTTGGACCTGCACCAGTTCTTTAGCTGGTACAAGTCTGGGGAAAGAAAGGGGGCATGCCGGCTGCTATCGGAGGGTGCCACCCCTTCCTGCCCCTAACACACCTCCCACCGTCTCCACATTCTACCCCATTCCACCCTCCCCACCAAACTACTTGGTTTGGTGGGCACTCTGTTCTCTGCTGCTGTGCGTGGGGCTGCTCCAGCCTCACTGCTGGTGGACTGGTAGCGTGCAGCTCTGCACACTGCAGGCAGACTGTTTGCGACAGCTGTAAAGCGTGATCCGCCATCAGAATGCTAGTTCTGGCGGTGGCCTGCATGAATAGGGTTGGCCCGTTAGTTATACTGCTGGTGATCTGTGGAAACAGATGTAGAAGAGAAAACCCCCAAGGTGCAGAGAATATTTCCTTGTTAAGCAGACTCCTAACACATTTTGAATGTTCTTTCCTCAGGGGAAAAATTAAAATGTGGAAGCAACCTTTTAGTCTCCTTTTACTGTCTTCCCACTTCTACTGAAGTAGATAGACTGGTTCAGTAAGAGAGCCAGTACATGAATAGCATTCTGGTCCCAGTTGCTGTTCACAGAGAAGCAATTTCCTTTGAGCTTGGCTGAACACCAAATACTGGCTTTGAGTCTGGTGGTGAATGTGTCAGATATGCCTGTTTTATCTATCTTTATTGGTGTTGCACATCCCCACAATTATTCTTCCTGAGTGCCACATACTGTATATATGAATCAGAAAATTTATTCATCTAGTTATACACTCAGACAGCACCTTCAATGCACAGTGTGCTTTACAGAGTTTTGTAAGGAAAAAGAACTGATGTCTGCCCTGAGGAGATCACAATCTAAATGTCAACCTTGGGTGGGACGGGGGGGGGGGAGAGGAGGAGGCAAGGATGAAAAATAAAGGGGATAGAGGAGTGGAAGAGGCAGGGGTTACAAGGGATTAGTGCAAACTCTTATGCTTCATTTCAGTTGGAAATGAGGATTAGGAGTTAGACTGGGTTTTGAAGAGAGATTTGAAGGAAAAGAGCAAGATGGCGTCGCTTAGATATGTGAAGGGGATTCCAGGCATTAGAGACAGCCAGGGAGAATGGACAGAGTAATTTTCTGTTAGTTTTTATACAGACCGCATTTTTATTTTAATATTTCTATGTTGTACAGCACCTTGCCATCTTTGGATGAAGAGCAGTATAGAAAGTTATTCAAAATAAAAGAAAGCAGAAGACTTTGGGGCAGAGTATGTTACCATACTCTGACATGTCACAGAAATGTAGGGTGCTCACCTTTCCCCACTTCCTCAAAAACCTTTGAGATGCAGATGGAATCAGCAAGTCAGTTGTATCTGTACCACATCAGTGTGCAAAATTGGTTTAAAAAAAACACTTGAGTGAACAGCTAAAATGATTTCTAAGTACATTGATATACTGCTTTTCAGCAGAAAAGTTCACAAAGGAATTTACATTACAAAATAAATGAAAAAAGATATCCTGTACCAAAAGGACTTACAATCTTAAATAAAAAAAAAAAAAACATAAGGAGGGCACCAGCAAATAGCCATTGAAAAAGGTGCTGTGCTGGGATGGGCAGGGACTGTTGCTCTCCCTCTGCTAAATATAAGAGAATCACCTCTTAAAAAGTGCATCAGCCCAGAGGAAAATACAGATTATATAGATTTTGTCCCTGGATAACAACATCAACACAAGATGCATAGGGCATGATTTGAATACATGCTTTGAGTCCTAGATTCCATTCCTGGCATTTTCAGGTAGAGCTGGGAAAGACCCTGCCCCAAACGCTGGAGAGCTACTACTAGCCAGTGAAGACAATACTGAACTAGATGGACCAATGGTTTGACTCAGTCTAACAGCCCAATTCTATTGAGGATTGGGCTGTTGAGCGCCATCTTTTGCGACAGTGGAAGTGAGTTCCGCGGTCGAAAAATGGTTGCTGACGGAGTACACAGCACTTTGTCAGCGGCCATTTTGGGAGCAATGCTGTGCGAGGTGACAGCGCTCCCAGTTCATTGTTGGAGCTGCCTACTCCTGCCAGAGCAGGTAGGGCAGCAGCAGGGGCAGGGAGGGGGTGAAACTGGGTGGGTAGGTGGCATAACAAGGGCAAGGAGGCTGCGGGAGGGCGTGGATTCAGTGGCGATGGAACACACCAGGTTCTATCTCCCTTTTCTGCAGCCTCCATGCCCCTTTCTCTCCTTGGACTTGTGCGAGGGATTTCGCTGACACTGGTCCAAGGAGACCCATTACGGAGTGAGAGGCTTATAGAGGTGCAAGGGGATTTAAATCCCATTTCACTTCCAAAGCCTCCTGATCTGTGCCACCCCACACGCTGGATATAGCGTGCCCGTTTCTGGCGCAGTTGCACCCAATGGCGTCGCTACCGTCAAGCGACGGTAGCGGTCTGCCACGGGGTGACGCGCGCAAGGGGTGATGCGCGCACACGCGCACGTCATCTCTCCTGTGCGCATCGCCCCCGAAGATGTCCCTGGAGCCGGCTTCCCCGGCCGACGCGCCAGGGCCTTCTGAGGAAGGCCCGGTGCGCGAACGTTATTTATAACGTTCGTTTGCACATGCACAGACTGTTATGCGCAGACATAAAGGGCTGCCCTTTTCCCTCAGCAACAGTCTGCGCATATGCAAACGAACGTTATAAATAACGTTCGCGCACCGGGCCTTCCTCAGAAGGCCCCGGACAGCCGGCCGGGGAAGACATCCCCGAGCCGGCTGTAAAAATTGTCAGGCGTCCGGAGCGGTGCCTGTTGGACGTCCGGAGCGGGCGTCCGTCGGACGTCCGGAGCGGGCGTCCGTCGGACGTCCGGAGCGACGTCCGTCGGGCGCCCGGAGCAGGTGTCCGTCGGGCGCCCCCCAATTCGCGGCGCGGCCTATGGTCGCACTGAAGATTTGTAAGAGGGGGGTATACGGGGGAGGCTCACTAGGGTGACACGCGCGCACCGCTATGGGGTGATGCGCACCCTAGTGATGCCTCTGGTTGCACCAGTGTGTGTGTGGGGAAAGGATATGATTGGGCTCTAAAAGAGGTTCAGATGATTTCCCAAGAATGAATGGAAAGCATTGGAGGCTTTTTACAAAAGCTATGATTCAAATGATTTTCTGAATCTGCCCAGTTTGTGAAGTGGAAAAGGAATGGTACAGTAGGCTAGCTTGGGGAGAAGAGGAGGCAGGAGGAATTCAGAAGAACCACCTTAAAAGCTCGCACAGTGCATCAAGAAATCAATGAATGAATTCCATCGAAAAAAACACCAAGGCTCACCTTCATGATTCCTGTGGCTGTTGCCTGGGGCCAAATAGCAAGTGCTAGCATTTGACTTTTGCAGCCTATTGTATTGAACGGAAAAGTATTGTTGCTGGCTGTGAACCAGGATGACACTTCTTGTCATTGGAGGCAAGAACTCTGTTCCTCAAACTGCTGTGCAGTGCAAATCTCTTCTACCAGTGGGATACTGTCAGCCCAGTCCAGCCTAAGGCCTCAGCGGCACAATTCAGGCACAACTGCAGCCTAAGCGCCTTAGGCTCGAGTTGTGCCTGAATTGTGCCACAGAGGCTGAATTTGTGCTGCAATTGTGACTGACATAGGACGGGTTAAGGAAAGTTGACCAATTCAGTCCTAAGTTCGGCATAAGAGCTATTCCGTCCTAAGTTTGGCCTAAAAGTGGGCGTGTTGGGGGCGTGTCGGGGGAGTGATGGGGGCGGTTACAAAATTTGTTCTGGTTCCAGACACTGGCGACCCCCTGACACACCCCCTCGAGCACAACTCAGGCACAAAATTTGGGTCAACAAAAAGGGTGGACTCAAATGTGAGGAAACCCATAGGAGCCATTTTACCTTACCCACACCAGCCCTCTCCTGAAAAGTTCTAACACCCTGGGCCCGAGTTGTGCCTGAGTTAGGACGGAACAGTTGTGGCCTAACTCTGGACACGGACCCAAATAGTTACCCTATCAGCACCCAGCCCCACCCAGCCTCTTTCCCACAAAAGCCCAGCCCCAGCCCTCCACTCTCTCTCTCTCTCTCTGAGCACGTGGCGTGGGGTCCTGTCCCCCAGCAGCCACAAAGTGGGACTTTGAAAAATTTCAAACACCCCACTTCTCTCTTCCCTTCTCCTCTCTCCTCTCTGCCCCCCTCTAGGGCAGAGAGGGCTGTGCTGCCTGTGGCCAAACTGTTTACTGCTGTGCCTGGGCAGCTGTCTCCATGCAAGTGTTTGCTAACCCATGTCTTTCTCCCAGCCCCTCTCTCCTCCCCACAGGCAACAACACCAGCAGGTAAGTGCAGGTAAGAGCAGGGTTCGTGCTGACATGTGGTCTGACTTCTGCCTCTTTGCATATAGAAATATAGGTAGGATACATGCCTCTTTACCAATGTCTTGTCTCATAGCTGCCTGCAATGCCTGCCATGATATGCCTCTTTACCAATGTCTTGTCTCATAGCTGCCTGCAATGCCTGCCATGATATGCCTTTTTACCAATGTTGTGTCTCATAGCTGCCTGCAATGCCTGCCAAGGGGAGTTGGGGGGCCTCTCAAGCAGGCAAACACTGACAGGCGACATGTCGCATTTCCGCCACGTCCGTGAAGAGCCCTTTCGGCAACCGGGGCTCTCACCCGCCCTCGGTCTGCCTGTCAACGGCGTCCGTTTCCGCCCTCGGTCCGCCCGTCACCAGCGTCCGTTTCCGCCCGTCACCGGCGTCCGTTCTGCCCAAGGTCCGTCTGCATAAGAGGCGCATAAGAGGCGCCCATTCCTGCATTGCCTCCATCTGCGAAGTGACCCCTGTGTCCCTATTGGTCTCTGCAGACCCCTCTCCCTGTATCCCTCTCCCACCAGCCTTGTTGTCTGTCTGTTTCTGACCCACCCGTGCTCCTTCCCAGCACCCACTGTCTGCCTGTCTGTCTGCCTCCCCTCCCACTCCCTGATGATGGAAGCTGGCCACCTCCCACCCCGCCAGAGCGCCTGCTGTGACGTGCTGACGTTGCCCCATCTGGGGGCATGATGAGCTGCGTGAGCCCTTCCCGCTCGTAGCAGACAAGCCCAAGGCATATCTTGGTCTTGGCCGGGGCACGGAGCAGAAGGCATGCCGGGATACCTTCTTTGTGGGCATTGCCACAGCCCTGGAGGCCCAGGGCTTCAGGCAGCGCACAGGCATGTCATGGCAGAGGCGGTTCCAGACTTCATGAGACCCCCCTTGTGCGTGCCGTTCCCACCCCCTCCTTCCCTTCTCTCCCCCGCTCACCCCCCCATGACTCCCACGTGCAGCCTCACCGTGGCTTGGGGGTGGCATCGCCTTCTGCAGGAGGGAGGGCAGTGGCACTCCCCCCTGCAGCAGGTGGCTAATGCCCAGGGTGCCCTGGGGCAGCTGGCACTGGCACAAGCTCTGCCCTTCAGCTGACTGTCGCACGCCCAGTGCCTGCAGGCCCACCTGTGGCTGCCCATCTGCTGCGAACGCTGCAGCAGCTGTGGTAGGTGCACACAGACGAGTTAAGGAGGGGGCTCTTCGCTTCCACAAGACTGACACCTCCCCACAGGGGCCTGCCTGCCTCTGTGGTAAGTGTTGCCTCGATCCTGGCCCACTGCTCTTGCCTCCTGCCTAACTCAGGCACAGTTGCAGCCTAACTCAGCCCTATTTTGGGCCCCAATTGTGCTACAATTGGGCCTCAACTGTGCCTGTGTTGGGCTGGACTGAGGCCTGTGAGAACCAGGCTGAAAGCAGCTTCAGGGCGAATTCCCACTTTTCACATGCAAAGCCACCTTTATTTTATTAACTGCCTAGAACATTGTGTTCAGTACAACACGGATGCTAGTGCATTGTGACTCCTCTTAAAACAGACAACACCAATATAAATTGTTGCCTGGAAAATGTCTGCTTAAAACTGTATCTTTCCAATTTCTGCTTTTCTCAATGCTCTCTCTCTAAGCATATATTCTTCCAATAAAAGGTAAAGGTGACCCCTGACAATTAAGTCCAGTCGTGTCCGACTCTAGGGTGTGGTGCTCATCTCCATTTCAAAGCCGAAGAGCCAGCGTTGTCCGAAGACACCTCCGTGGTCATGTGGCCGGCATGACTCTCCTTGCCGCAGCGCGTAGCATGCAGCTGGAACATGGAGCACTGTTTACCTTCCCGCAAGCGGTACCTATTTATCTACTCGCATTGACATGCTTTGGAACTGCTAGGTTGGCAGGAGCTGGCCAAGCAACGAGTGCTCACCCCGTCGCGGGGATCGAACTGCCGACCTTTCGATCGACAGCTTATGGTTCAGCGGTTTAACCCGCTGCGCCACCCGCTGGCCTATTCTTCCAATAGCCAGAGCTTAAGGTATGAGGAGCAAGACGTGTGTGCACTCCAATGGAGAGTCCTCATCTTCTGATACCTGTCGATAGTAAATCATCACCATACCTGTGCATGAGTCTCGCGCAAGCTG
This sequence comes from Plestiodon gilberti rubricaudatus, assembly GCA_026170595.1. Classification (NCBI taxonomy): domain Eukaryota; kingdom Metazoa; phylum Chordata; class Lepidosauria; order Squamata; family Scincidae; genus Plestiodon; species Plestiodon gilberti. Next base: position 50,684,505 of record JANXHW010000002.1, read on the forward strand.
TTTCCAAAACTTCATGGTCACTAGTTTTTGGTCCTTTTCAACCATTACTTTCAGCCCAGTCCTAACTAAATCCCTGGTGGTGATGCAGCGGCGCAGGTGTGCTGCATCCCATGGGGGATTTTCGGCTGCTGGAGGTCTCCTTGGGGTATGGGGACATTTCTGAGGAGAGTCAGAAATGGAGGGAGGGGTGCTGTTGGGAGTAGCTGGCAGGAATGTTCTCTTGCAGGAATTTCTCACAGGTGGCGTTTAGGCTCCTGCCCAGTTTATTTGGGATATCAATGTTTTAAGCTATCTGTTAGTTTTATGTTTTTGCATTTTTAAAACATTCCAGTGCTGACCTTTACATTTCTTTTGAATGGGTTTATGAACCTGGGTCCCTCTAGTCCTAGCCTGGCACTCTAACCACTGCACTAAACTGGCTTCCGACATGGATGTTATACAAAAAGTGTAGGGTTTTTATGATGTCTCTGAAAACATATTCTTGGCCTTGCACATGGAACTGCCTGCTGATTGATTACCTGGTTGTCTCTGTTGCTGCTCTCCAAATCACACTTTTTTCTAATGTCACCTTTTTGTACTAGGAACCAAAAATATATATACCAAAGGGAGAGCTAAATGTGAAAACCAATCATTTCTGAAATAGGCTTTCTGCTGCCCTTTAGCTTTAGATTGTGCTATACTGTTGTGTACTATTTATTTCTCTTCCAATGGTAACAAACCTTCCACATAGCTTTTTTTAATAAACAGTTATGAACAATTTCACCACAGCTGGGAATTCTTATTAACAATAAATCTGTTTCACTCCATGCCTTTGGAAAAAGTTACATTTCCCATTACTAAAATTATACATGCTTTTGAGTCCTGTGGGTTGGATCCAAAGTGCCCTTCTGCATATGAAAGGTACGGAGGGACTATTTTCTATTTTTCTGTTTCTAAGGATCGTGTTACACAAGAAAAGTGACGCAAAATCTAAGGATGCTTGTTTCTTTTGGGCAACCCCTTTTGTAAGCAGAAGCACGACAGCTGGTATGCAGCCTACTTGTTATAACACTGCACAGAATACTTCCACTACTAGTTATGCATCCATTTGCAAAATAATAGTGCTAGGAGCTATTTTCCTTCTATTCTCAATTCTTTAGATTCCACCTTTTGTCTCTAGTTAATTGCTCTGAAATTGTACTTATGGAGGGTTACCCTGCGGAACAGTTTGTGAGGAACATTTTGGGAATTCAAAAATATTCTTTTCTTCTTTCTATTTTCTACTTGATGATACTTGAAGATAATTACTGTAGGAACAGATTAATCAAATCTAGAGGGGGAAAAAAGGAAGCACTCAGTAATTTCATGAATGTGATTGGCCTGCATATTTTGATACATTGAACAAAAAACTGATTGGTTCAGCACAGCTTGAATTATTGCATCCCAAATATTACTAAACACAGAAAATGCAGCATACGTGACCACACAAAATAACTACCAGTTGCTTCAGTTTCATTTGCCCGAGTATTTTTGTGACTTACAGACTTTTGTTGGCTTTTCATTTTGTGTCGAGTTGGCCAGTAATTTTGCTTGTTGCTGTTTTTTGACAAATAATTGAAGCGTGCTGATGTATACTTTTTGTCTTGTGATTTGATGGGGTAGGTTTGTCACATATGTTTTGTTATTTGTATGTGGTTCGATTAGGCAATGGCTACCAGTATCTAACATTTTTGTCAAACAGATTATTGGCTGAAAGCCCAAGGGTGCTCCTGAATGAGGCAATCACAGTTTTGAAATATTTAGTATGGAACCATCCAAAGTTGGAAACATTGCACATATCCCCCTGAGAGGAGAGGTTGAGATGAAGGGGTGTGATTCATGCCCCTCCCCCCTTGTGTGGTCAGCATAAGAAAATAAGCAGTGTTCTAGCAACTTCTGGATGAGACACAGAGTGAGTTGATTTGAGTGAAATAGGGGTAGGCAGGGATAATGGGCTGGACAGTCAGAGTGACTGGGCTAAGAGCTTACCAGATCCATACCGGGACAGAGTGTTAGAGCTTTAGGAGAAGGAATGTGGGCAGGTGTAGCTTGTTAAACCTTAGAGCACAATCCTAGGCATGTCTACTCAGAAGCAAGCCCCAATGGGCACTCTGTCTAGCACTCTGTCCCAGTATGGATCTGGTAAGCCTACCTTTTAAGGTATGGAAATGCTGCCGTATTGCCAATGACCTCATTTTTCCACTTTTCCAAAACATACACATTGCACAGTCTATCCCAACTCCATCTTGGTTCCTTAGCTGACATTCTTGAGTCAGCCAGGACTTTGCCCTGGAGGGGGTGAGGTACGGCTCCCTCCAATCAAGATCATGCAAATAAGGGACATTGATCAGAATGGAAAGATGCACTGCAGGGCATCTGTGTGTCACCTTCCTCCAAGGTCTTGCAAATTCAGGCTCCCCACCTTGGCATAATCTCGTTTGCAAGCAGAACTCTTCCTGAATCATAAAGTAAGCTTAACTGCCCAGTGGCTAGCCCCCCTCGACCGGTTTTTCAGACTCCTTCCTCAGGATGTCTCTCCCGCCAACGACCTAAGCATGGGTGCTACACAATCCTGCCATACCTTTTGTCCCTTCAGGAACCTCTCTGATTGGGGTGTAATTAAACCTTGTCTCATTGTTAATCCTCTATCCAGCCAACAGGTCGAAAAATAGCCATTCACTGTGTTCCAGCCTCTCTTGTTTTAAATGCCCCAGGTGGTTAGTCTAATTCTGGGATGGGCAGACCCAGATCCAAGCTTGTGTGTGTTTGCGCATGTATTGGTAGACACGGGTGCATGTGTATAAGAGCAGTGTTGGCAACAGCCCTCTGGAACTTAATTGCCCTGTGGAAGGAGGTGTTCATGTAACAGTATTTTGTGTCTTTTTATTTGACTTGTTAGAGACTAGCTTAGAAATTCTGTGATCAACTTGTTACCGCTTTCAGAAATGTAACTGCATTTTACCAATGAAAATGACAGCCTGGATCACATCCTCCTTTATCTCTAAAGGAGCATTTATGTGAGGCAAGCAGGGCATTCCTAAGTTTTGGCAGCATTGAGCATTGCTTGCTTTCCTCCCATTTTTCTTCCCATGCTGGTAGACTACATTAAAATGGCCAGCTCTATGTCTGGCTTTATTGAACACTCACTACTGCATGCCACAATTTGGCACACCAGAAATTCATATCTATGGGACTTGCTCTGGCACCGGTTTGGGGGATTAGGCTGTTAATGTTTATTTCTTCCTAGCAGTATTTTAATTCTTCATTTGCTCATTGACTTGGCACAGAAATCGGGGACATGTTTATAGTATAATAAAACTGAAGAGTCAGGAAGTGGTCATTCATGAACAGGCACCATTGCCAAACAGGCATCTCATTTTTGTGATAAAAGCACACACTGCCCTCAACAGTGTGAAGTGTCACTTTTGTTGTCCTGCACAGACTTAATATGATTCTATGCAATTTATTTATTGAAAACATTTATATCCTTCTCCTCCCAAGTTTGAGGTGGCTTCCAGCAGAATAAAGGAATAAAAATGGCACTAAAGCAAATTAAAACAATCAATAAATAGAACAGAATCAACAGCAACACATGGTCACAATGCTCATGTAACAGTGTTAGGCTTTCTGAAGGTCAGCACAGCCCAGATGTGTTGGTGGGAGATCTGTTCATGGATCTCCTGCATTTCTCCTGGGAATGGTCATGTCAGGCCTTTTAGGGTGGGGGAGCTGGGGAAGAGTTTTGAGAGTGTGTTGACTTTGGAGAGTCTGTTCCTTCGTTTCTCCTTTGTCTCTTTTTCCATCCATAATTCCCTTCTTCCAGTTTTCCCTGTGCAATTTTCAAATGTGTCCCATTGCTTACAGAGTCTCCCATCATAGTTGCTTTTCATGGGATCCTCCCCTGGTCCACCAGCTTAAAGGAGCATCAGTCAAAGATCCTCTCCCAGCTAAATAGTGTTTGCTCCTTAAGAACTACACACACTGGATGGGGAAAAAAAATAGAAGGGAAGAGTTTTGTAAAGAAAAATAAAGTTTTCAATTGAAACCAGAACTGAGCAGGTTTGTAGCTCTTTACTAGCATCCATTTAGGCTATAAAGGTAAAGGTTCCCCTTGTTTGAAAGCCAGTCACTACCGACTCTAGGGACGGTTGCTCATCTCCGTTTCAAAACAGAAGAGCCAGCAATGTCCAAAGACGCTTCCGTGGTCATGTGGCTGGCATGACTCAACACCAAGGTGCACGGAACACTGTTACCTTCCCGCTGAGGCAGTACCTATTAATCTACTTGCAATATTCTTGCTTTCAAACTGCTAGGTTGGCAGGAATTGGAGCCGAAGACGGTAGCTCACACTGTTATGCGGCACTTGGGTCTCAAACTGCTGTCCTGCCTACCTCCCGGTCTGCAGTTCAGCGTCTTGTTCTAAAAGCATTAGGGATATAGTATTTTTCATATAAAAAGTATCTCTGACCTTAATTACTAGGTGACTCCCACTGGTATTCACTAAAGTCACATATGTATTTTATCAAGTTTAAATACTTGATAAATCTGCTTATCAAAACGTCTGCATAGTTTTCAAACAAAGCTTGATTTCAATCACCCAAGGGAACAAGTACATTTTACAAGCAATCAGTTTTATAAGTAATCATAATACTTGGATCATGTTCAAACCCTCCATGAATTATGCTAGAGATGCAATGAATATGAGTTAGTGCTATGCCTAAGGTTTATTGATTATGAGCAAGCTTTTGATACATTAAATACTCTGAACGGATGCCTTGAGGAATGTGGAAAATTGAAGATGTCAACACTGACATTACTAATTACAAATACAGGAATGCTACTTCTAGCATTAGGCTCACAAACATAGTGATACACAATTAAAATTCAAGAGAAGGAGAATGCAAAGTTTCAGAAACTCTTTCTTTAACAGTATTGGAAGAGATGAAACTATCTGAAGTACTGAAAGTTTGCTTTCAGCCCAGGAGAGAGTTGCAAGATTGAAGGAAATGTTGCAGGACTAAGAATTGAGTCAAATTGATTTATATATGAATTACATTTTTTTTCTGCCCTTCGTCCAAGGAACGGGCAGCCCAATCCTGCCAAAATCTGCCACAGTGCAAAGCGTGCTGCAACAGATGCAAAGCAGGATCAGTGCCATGCCGGTGGAGCTGGGGCACACCTCGGAGCAATGGAGTCACTAGGGCGTGCACGTCACCCTAGTGACCCCCCGACACATACCCCCTTATATAAATCTTCGGCACGGCCGTTAGGCCATGGCGCGATTTTTTGGGGGGCGACCTGACGGGCCGCTGTCCTGAGTGCCCCCCCGCACCTGCCCCCCGCACCTGCCCCCCCTCACCTTTTGTGCATTCGTTCATTGCAGCCGGCTCGGGGACGTCTTCCCCGGCTGGCTGTCCTGGGCCTAAGGCCCACTGCGTCACAATGTAATTTATACCTTTTTCGCGCATGCGCAGACCGTTCCTGAGGAAAAAGGGCTGCCCTTTTCCCTCAGGAACGGTCTGCGCATGCGCGAAAAAGGTATAAATTACATTGTGACGCAGTGGGCCTCGTCAGAAGGCCCACGAGTGCTGGCCTGAGCGGACGCTCCAAGGCCTTCTCCTGGACTCGGAGCCTCCGGAGGGCGACGCACGCAGCGTAGGGCGACGTGCGTGGGTGCGCGCGTCACCCTCCGGTGCGCGTCACCCTCCGGCAGTCCGCCCCCCTGCCCTGCGCCAGCAACGTCAGTGCCTCGGAGGAAAGGGATGTTCGTCCCTTTCCCCCAGTGTCAGCTCCAGCGGTCCAAATGGGCCTCTTCGGATGCACGGCAGCTATTTGGCTGGCGCACATTTGGGGAGGCCATGTAAAGCCGGCCAGGCCCAGGAAGGGGGTAAGGATATGGTGGAGTGCGCTGTTCATAATCCCTCCCTGGCCTTGTTGGTCAATCACCCCCTCCCCCACCACCTCAGCTCGCCCTCCCTATGCCCTCCCGCTGCAGCACTTACCTGCGTCCGGCGGCGCGGGTGTCGGACGGCGGCAGAGTGAGTGGTGCTGGCCTTGGTGCCGATGCTGCTTACTCCCAGGGTGCTGCAAAAGTGCTTTACAGCACTTTCATGACAACCTAGGCCGGTGGAGCAAGCGCTCCTCCAGCCTAAAGTTGTGCAGGATTGTGCTGTGTAAAGGGAATAGATACGGCCTTAACCTTTTAAATCTTTGGGCAGCTCAAGCCTATGGTGGGTTCAATAAGCACATTGTGCACATATAAGCACATTGTGGACCTATAGTGACCCCATGAAGAGCTGCCTGTTTTCAGTGTTTGGCAATGCAGAGAGGTGAGCATTACAATACCCCTGCCAGCCACCCAATGCAAATACAGTACAAGGTAGAAGCATGGCATATTAAAACTTGCCTCATTTCATGGTTAGACCCTGGATGTAAAGCCTATGGCTATGGGATGTGGCGAGTGGGCTTGTGAGGGGAATGTTTGTAGACATTCCTTACTCTACTGGAGTCTTGAATACTAACCACCAGTGTTGTGAAAGCAAGACATATTTTGAATGCTTCATATGGGTACTACAGTGGACTCTCACTTTACAATGGCAATGTGTTCCAGATACACCATTGTATTTTGAAAGTATTGTAATGTGAATCCAATAACACATTTTATTTTTGGTACCATTCATTCCAAGACCTCAGAAGTTGACGTTTCTGCCGCAGAACTAAGCTATTTCTCTCTATAAAAGGTGATTTTAAAAGTGCCTACAGTGCTCTTTAGGGGCCATGGTTATCAGTTTACACAATGATGTTGTTGAATTTATAAAATTATAATTTTGCACCAGACGGGATATATGGGTAAAAAAGCCATGTATTTAAAAATGTCAAACAGCCAGAACTCACGGATTAAAACACGTAAAAAACATTAAAAGCCAGCCAAACAAGAAATCAGGATTTGAAACAGATTAAAAGTCCGGAAGTTGAAGGACCGACGTTTCGACCTTTGACCAAGGTCTTTGTCAAAGTAAAAAACAGCTGGGCTGCAAAGGTGTCATCTAGAGTGGGTCAAACCACTGAGATTTTTTATCGCTTGGAGCTGCTGAAAAGCGCACGAAAACGAAACGGAAATAAGCAAAGCCACTAGTAGTTGCTGTCAGGTCATGACCGTGGGTGAACTCTCCCAGCGCGATTGACACGGAGTCTATGTATTCTTGTGTAAAAGCCAGGATGGAGTAGTGGTTTGGGAGTCGGACTTAGACCTGGAAGATCCAGGTTCTAAATCCCCGCTCAGCCATGAAGCTTCCTGGGTGATCTTGGGCCAGTCACTATCTCTCAGCCCCACCTACCTCACAGGGTTGTTGTGAGGACAAAAGGAGGGGAGGAAATATGTACAGCACTCTGAGCTCCTTGGAGGAAGGGCGGTATAAAAAAATGTGAAAATAAAATAAAATAGGCAACCAGATTTTATCAATAAAGGTTAGTTCTTGCTGTCTATTAATCAAATTTTGTGCTTTCCTTTTACTGATTTCAACAGCCTCCAAATTCTGACGAGTTCTGTTGTTTACTTCATTGGTTAGACATTTAGTATCATTGAACAGAATGCTGTGACCCGTTGTCATGGAATGATCCGCAAGTGCAGAAACATCTTTGTGGTGTAAACGGACTGCTCTCTCATGTTCCGATACCCTAGTTATAATCGATCTTTTCGTTGTACCAATATATTTTCTGCCACAGGAATGTGGTATACTGTAAACTCCCGGATTTGATAAACCAACGATGTAAACCAACGATATAAACAACAGAACTCGTCAGAATTTGGAGGCTGTTGAAATCAGTAAAAGGAAAGCACAAAACTGCTTCGTGACCCCCTTGGGAGTCCCGACCCCCAGGTTGGGAACCACTGGGCTAGACTATGGTGTGTGTGCGTGTGCGCATACCATAGTACATGGCCTGCCTCTCTTGCTTTCATTATCTGGAATGTTTTGATAGCACAACATGTGTGTCATAGTGATTCAGATTGTATTAAAGTCTAGACTGGTCTGCTCTGTGAGCAAATAATGAGTAAAAACAAAGCTCAGAATTCCGCCTCTCTTCCTGATCTTGTTGAGCATTGGATATACATTGAAAGAACATTTTCGTTGCTATTTACAGTAACAGTGAGGCGATGTTTATGGCTGGCATAAACGGCTGGCAGTCAGGAAGAAATTTATGAGGTAGAGCCTCCCTCTCTCCAATGTTGCCAAGGGGGCATGCAAAATAATCCCCTCCTCCCAATTGTTACAATTCATTCCGTTATAGAGAAGCACAGTCATGTTGCCACCTCTCTGCTCCCATCAAAGCTTTGCTTCCACATTCATTTACTGCACCATTTGTTCTGAAAGAGCCTTGACTGCTATGTGCATCTCATGGAGAAATGAAACTGAGCAGGAGGATATGAAATCCTGTGGTTTCACAATATACAGGTTTATCCCCATATTCTGATGCCTGCTGGATAGTTTTGGTTTAATTGCCTCTTTGGGTTCTTATTGGCGCCTCTTACTCAGTGCTACATGTTGGCTATCTTGCTGTTTTTATAATGATTTTTGAAAAATGTCTAAACATGTGGAGCTCGTCAAAGGACTAAGCTTTCCCCAATTTCTATTTCAACGTTCCCATTAATAAATTCATTTAACAAGGGATTTATACCTTGCCTTGCTGACTCTAAAAAAAGCAATGACACCTAAGGCAGCTAACAATTAATAGTGCCAAGTTTGCTCAAAACGACTCAATCTCTTCAGCTTTTTTTCTTTTTTTGTCAAGTGGATGAGTGCCAAATGTTAATCTCTCTCCCAGGGCAGGGAGTTTTGGGGCCATTGTTGCTGGGCCTTGATCCGTTACTGCTGGGCTCTACCTCAGTACCAGATTTTTGCAGATTTTTCAGAGGTTGAAGTCTTGTAACATCACCAGGGTCCACCTCAGAAATTTCAGGATTTTGGATGCATCCAACCTGCCAACAACATAAAACGACAATCTTAAACAAAATAATTAAAACAGAGTGACAGTTAAAAATGATCAAACAGGGAGGGAGCCAGATGAAATCAAGCAGTCAGGCCAATTTCCTGGTTAAATATCAACATTTAAAAAAAGGCAATGAGGAAACCAGGGGGGAGGGGGAGCCAAATCTCCCAGGGCAGAGAGTTCCAAAGACTGGGTGCCATAATCGAGACAACACTCTTTTGCCTTCCAACCAACCATGCCTCAGATGGAAGTGTGACATGCAAAAGAGTGTCCCCTGCAGAATCTTACTTTTAGAAAAGGTTGAACAATAAAAAGATGTGAAACAGTGGGTTTTACACAGATGGAAATAGGTTTTATTTCATAAAAGAAATGTTCTTAAGGTGTGAAAAACTTCTGAATTCTTACATTTCAATGTCATTTTTTTTAAGCCAGCATGGATCTTTTATTAAAGAAAGTAGGTTTTCTCTGTGCCAGGTGCAGGGGAGTGGCCCCAGGAAACAGGTTATCTTGTTGGCTGTGTGCTCCCTGAGGCATCTGGTGGGGCCACTGTGTGATACAGGAAGCTGGACTAGATGGGCCTTTGGCCTGATCCAGCAGGGCTCTTCTTGTGTTCTTATGTACTCAGCTAAATTAATATTTCACATTCCTTGGTACCCAAATCAAATTACTAACCCACCCAGGAATGTATGATTCTGTCCAGTCCAATGCATACTTGCTCAAAAAGAAGTCTCCCTGTGATCACTGGGTAAGTGTGCACAGAATTGCAGCCTTTGTTGCTGAAAATTCTACTGCCCTAGTCTTGGAAGGGGCAGTTTTTCCATTAGAGACAAGTTGGTTCTTGTGAGCTCTTCCCCTCTTTCATACATAAATGCAATATATCTTCTTCCCTGTGTCACTGCTCCATTTATCATATGCTTTGATTCTTTGCTTTTGCTTTGTGCAAGCAGGCATATCTGTATGTTGCATAGTCAACTCAATGTCCTCTTTCTGCTGTATTCTCTTGCAGTATTTCTGCACTCATAATGGTGGTGCTCTCACACAGTTCTTGTCCACACATACGCCTCTCGAAAGATGCTTTTCAGTCTTGCTGCTTGAGATCAGTTTCAGGCTAGTACTAGAATCTTTCCATTATCCTCAAAAACACTCAGATCTAAGAAATCTCCTTATTGTCCACAATGCTCAGAATTATACAGTATTTCATTTGCCGTGCACTTTGTTTTCAGAAAAAAATCAAAAAGAAAGAAGTGTATATACTGTAATTGCCAGAGTGTGGGTGTAATAATGACAAGAAAAAAGGACAAAGCACTAGGACAATTTCTTCAAAACTGTAATCTATTAGTATGACACATTAACAAAACATGCATGACGGCTTTGGTGTGCTTTTATCCCCACTGAAAATGACAGCTGGGCAGTCTTTTCATTTTTTTTGCAAATTGGGAAGGAAGGATCCTGTGCCAAAAGAAGGATGAGACAATGACCCATATTTTGGTACATATGTTGGTGTAACCGTGTGTGTGTGTGTGTGTGTGTGTGTGTGAATGGGAGAAAGTACAACACTCTGGAACAGGGGTGTCAAACTTGTTTCATATAGAGGGTCAAATAGTATTCATGGTGCCTGCTGAGGGCTAGAAGTGACATCATTAAGCAGGAAGTGACGTCATTATTTATTTATTTATTTTCTGTATTTATTTACCGCCTTTCTCATCATCAGATTTCTCATCAGATTTATTCAAGGCAGATTTATTCAAGCAGACGATGGCCAGAAATAAGCACTTTGGTCTCACATAGAAATTCATTAGCTGCAAATGACAGAAGAGAAAATGTGCAAATCTTGATCATATTTTCAAGATATGAGAGAGCCCAATTATAACACTGGGAGAACCCAATCATCATGCGGGCCACCCTTTCAGTAGCGCCACTTCTGCCGTAGCGTCACTTCACAGCTCAGCAGCTGAGAGGTATTCTGCGAAGCAATGCCTTGGCAGATGCAGCGCTGCTGAAAGGGTAGCCTTCCTGATAAGGGTTCTCGGCAGTGTCTCCTCTCACCCCTCTTGGTCTGCCTCTTTCCCCATAGTGTTCCTTGCCTTCTGAGACCTCCTTCCGTCTCTTCTCTCCCAGAACTTCAGCAAAAGTGGCGGCTCTGGGGCCGGATAAAGAGCTTCTGGGGGCCACATTCAGCCTGTGGGCCTTATGTTCGACACCCCTGCTCTGGAATAATAGAGCTGCTTCCCATCCTAGCTTCTTCACTTGTGCCAGGCCACTGACAAGAATATGGCACCTTGCCTTCCCTCGTCTGGTTTTCCCCTTTGTCCCACACCATGAAATGTCTGCATCTGCATGTCCAGTTATTTTGTTACAGCGAGTGAGATCTTGTGATCTTACCACCTGACCTTGTGCAATTATTGTGCAGATTACAAGACCTTTGCTGTTGAATAGAGATAATAAAGGCTCATGTGTAGTAAAGGATCGTGTGTGTGTGTGTGTGTGTGTGTGTGTGTGTGTGTGTGAGAGAGAGAGAGAGAGAGAGAGAGAGAGAGAGAGAGAGAGAGAGAGTCAAACAAGACTGTGCACCAGGTTTTGTTTGCTTAGCCCCAAACTAGGGGGTAAGATTAGCTCTGTTTAGGCACTCTGCAATTTTGTGTTCATCAAACAAATGAGGGGGGCACATGAGCATGCGGACTAGCATTGCCTCCCGTATAATGCACTGGCTGGCCATGTTCCAAGGTGTCCATACCAGCACAGGGAGCATTGGTCACCTGTACATTGCCATTACCCCCTCAGGTGTTCACTGTTAGAACATTATCTAGTGCCACAAAGCAGACTAAAAATTGTCCTAAAATGAAATTTGTTGGAGTTGATTTCAAAAAATTGGGTAGAGGGTTGATGGATGTATTTAGTGTGAAATAAGAGCAGCACCCATTGCTCAGATGTGTAAGTATATTCACATTGTTGTTTCTGAACAGAAATACACTAGTCCTGTACATGTCATTCCACTCTGCCCTTGCAATGCTGTCCTGGTTGAGGATGTGACCCGCTTTATCATTTTCTGCAAATTCCATGTTCCGACATGTTAGATTTTTAGTCCTTTTCAGGAAATATTTCCTTCTATTTTTTACTATGAGAAAGTGAAATGGATTTGGGGGTTAATGATAACCATGTGGCTATCCAAAGGATTTTTGTATCTGCAGCAAATGGGATAAATCCTGATCTGGTTAACTGAATTATAATAGAGTTTTAATGGTCTGTTAGCTATGACATACGCTTTTACTAATAGACATAGCTGCTTATAGAAATGCCATAAATCTATGAGTTCTTAATTGCCATATGCCTGTTGGAACCAACTTGTTTTGGAATAGTTAGCTTGTATTGGCTATATAGGCAACCTGTTTTGTGGATTGCACACCAGCTTTTCAAAAAATATGGATGCAGTCTATCCATCTGTGCAGTCATTCATCTATCATACAACTGCCTAATTGACCTGTGTTGTTGTTGTTGTTGTTATGGTTAATTGCAGCCCACCAGGTGGTGGCTAGTGTTTTCTAAATATCAGGTCCTTCCCGAGGACCTAGGATATTTAGAGATATTCACACAGAATATGTGCAGTTCCAAGTAGAGCTGCCTTTTGCAGCTCATATGGAGTAATTTCTTTTACACCTAAGGCAGTAGTGGCCAACCTTTCAACATGAATGCTGGCCCTTTAAATGGTTGCATAAGTGAGGGCATTTCAGCAGGTGCAGCTGCCAAGATTCTGTCTTCTGCACAACTCTTAAGAACACAGAGGCCCTACTGGTGGAAGGTTGGCCACCCCTGACCTAAGGTGTACAGGTGTTTTCCCAAGCTTTTTGGTATAGCGCCTAAAGCACCCACTACTATCGGTATAATTTTTGCCTTTTTTGCCAGAGTCATTCTATCTCAATCTGAAGATCTTTATACTTGGTAACTTTTTCATGTTCTTTATCTTCAGTTTGTGGGTATTGGCACATCTATAATCCAAACCTTTTCTTCACTACTATTAAATCAGGTGTTATGCGCCAGATGTTTATCTGTTTGGATGCAGAAATCCCACAGTATTTTAACTTCTTTATTTTCAACCACTTTATCTGGTTTGTGATCCCACCATTTTCTGAGCCCTGCTACATTGTATTTCTTGCAAAGATTCCAGTGCACCAGGCATGCGACTTTGTTGTGCCTTTCCAAGTAATCAGTCTGTGAGATTTTCTTACATTCACATATCAGGTGTTCCACTGTTTCCTCTGCTTCTTTGCACAAACCACATTTACTATCATTGTTTTCAATCCTGGTTTTGATCATGTTTGTTCTTCTGAGTGCCTGTTCTTGTGCACCTAGTAATAGTCCTTCAGTCTCCTTCTTTAATGTTCCCTTCTTTAGCCATTGCCATGTTCCTTATCTATTTTATCTTCAATGTTCTATAAGTATTGGCCATGCAGTGCCTTCTTCTGCCATCATTCTCGCTGCAGTGTCAACTGTTCTTTCTGATATTGATCTTTTGCCCCCTTATCTTTCAGTATGCCTGCTTTTCTAACCTCTTCCAGCACTTCTTTCTGACTTTTTGTGATGTAATCCGTTATGATGATGATGATGATGATGATGATGAAGAAGAAGAAGAAGAAGAAGAAGAAGAAGAAGAAGAAGAAGAAGAAGAAGGCGTTAGGCGTTAGCTGCCCGAAGAACAGCTGGGATGAGATCAATTCGAGATGGCCAGAAGCTGCCGACAAGTTGAGATATCTCAGCCAACACGTTGCCTGCACTGACCCTCTGTAGGAGAGAGGAGTCGCTGTCAGACAAGCTTAGAAGGCGTGTGCTGTGCAGCCAGGGAGATACCACACTGTTGAAGGGAAACATCTGGAGAAGGAAATAGGTTCTATGCAAATAGAACATTATTGTAAAAACCCCTACCGGAGGGGGGGGGGGGTTAGGAAAGCTTGTCTGTGTAAACCTCCTTGAATAAAGACTGAGGAGAAATCTGACAACAAGAAAGGCGGTATATAAATACAGATATTATCAACATCATCATCATTATTAATAAGAATATTTATATACCACTTTTCAACAAAAAGTAGTTCATGAAACAGTTTACATAGCAAAATCGATAAACGGGTGGTTTACAGCTGTTAACTGTCATAGGACCCATCCTAGTGCTGAGTTTGTGACATGATTGGACCAGCCCTATGTACTAGGGGGCTATGGCTTAGGTCAGTAGTTGATAGGACAGCACTTCCAGGCCTGATTGTGCTCAAACACTTCTTAGAAATTAACTCGTCCCCCAAGGTCTTCATTTGTTTAAAATCCTATTTTTTTGAAAACCTGTCTCTCACCTTAATTTTCAGTGAAGACAATGCATTTTTCCTGCTGAAATCCCTGCCTGCTTTCTATGTACTCAGACAAACTTCAGATACAGAAAAAAGTTTTTTTAGCTGAGAGATATTAGAGAGATCTAGTGTTTGAATTATATTTTAATCTTTTGTTCCCCTCCCTGAAAGCCTTCGGGTGGAACGAAAGAAATCTCAAACACCACCAATTTGATGGAGAACACTTACGCTCCATTTTAAATAATAATTGCAATTATACACCACGAATCTGGGTGTGTTGCAGTAAGTGCTGTTATGGTAAAAAGAAGAAACTGCTCAACCCTAAGAGCTTTAAAAAAGGTAGCCTGCTGCTGGATTTTAATCACTAGCACTGTGCTCTGCCAAATGCTGCAGGAGCCATAAAATAGGGGAGAGAGAGAGAGAGAGAGAGAGAGAGAGAGAGAGAGAGAGAGAGAGAGAGAGAGAGAGAGAGAGAGAGAGAGAGAGAGAGAGAAACACAATCTGTGGAGCTCCTCTGCGTGGGCGGCACTATCTGGGGGCTGTTTGCAGGGATCTCTTGCAAGTGAATTCTCCTGGATGAAGGATTTCCCCGGCTCTGCACGCTGACGGAATAACAGATGGGTTTCTGCTGCACTGAAGGGGAAATACCTTTTGTCTTCCAGAATGTCCTTTGTTGTCGGCAAAGAAATGCATTGCAGAAGCTGCTCATGCCGGGCTCTAGAAGCAGACTTTCCATTTTCTTTTCCCCATCCCTCATCATACTATTTATAATTTTCTGTTTGAGAATGCTGGTAGGCATCAAGAAAATGCATTGGTGTGTAGCCTGTGTGTAAAAAGCAAAGCAAAATTTTTGCAACAGGAGAAAGAAAATGAAATCAGCTGCTATCATATTCTAAATATTCCAGAGCTTCAAATTTTCCATTAACATCTCATGCTGGATGACCAAAACAGGCTGTATTAACTATTTGGTATTCTTAATCTCTATAGAGCTGGGAGCTCTGTTGCTGCTGAATTACCTGGGCTGCATAAAAGCAAGCAACTTATTTCATGCATTTCATGCATTTGGTGGGGAGGACACAATGGGGGGGGCACAATGCAATGGAGTTGTAAATAAATGTAACAAACTGGTCGACTGACAGATCCTCCCTGCCATGTTAGGTCAGTTAAAGCCACCAGCTACAGGGGCTGGATACTAGGAGATAGATATATTACAGATACTAGGAGGGGTGGGGGAGGGGCTGGACTATCCTGGGTGTCACCCCAAGGAGGGGTGACACCAAAATGACTTTCTATTCTATTTGTTACCAGTGGTGCATTTTCGCACCACTGGTAGAAAATGGGTTTTTCTCAATCCCTGCTGCAACTCACGTGAGAATCACATTTCCCAGGACGCCTCCACATCATGTGGTCTGGTATGGGAAGAGGTCCATGGGGGTGACACCATGAGATCTGGCCTCAGGTGTCACCAACGCTAGTGACACCCCTGACCAGATATACGGGACTGGGGCAAACAACAAACAAGCAAGGTGTGCTTTTTACTGAATATATCCATGTTGCAAAAACAGCAAGATTCACTTACAGTATATTTAAGCTGCAGTTAGATGCTGTGGCAAATGTGAGGCTGCCACCATAAAGAATAATTCTTCTCTCTCCCCTGTAGTATCTAATGCTGTAATATCATGTGTAGGATTGCAACCCCTCAAGGATGGAGTTTCCAAGAATTGATCTCTAGGTGACTATTGAAAGCAATCCTGGAGATTTTAACAGGGTTTATGTACGTAGGTTATCATGACGTGACCAAATCTCTGAATTAAAAATCCGCATATTGCCGGGTAAACTCCGTCGTTGTAAGACTTATTTATTCAAATAAACAAGATGTTAAAAACAAACTTAACGTTTCACCCCAAACATCTGGGGCATCATCAGAAGTTAAAACAGTCGCAATTGAAGAACATCTACTTATACTTCAACCCCTTGAGAACCAGGATGTAATTCGAATGTAATTACTGTCAAACCCATGACTGCTTCTACTCACAATCCTTTCAGGTGAAAAAATCCTACTCTAATTAAAACAATCCAACACAACTTACAACCAAACACGTATACATTTCTCCACATGAGCCAGCAGTACTGACAGGAAACAACAAAAGACCCCCTGAGAAACCCAAAAGACCCCTTACATCCGTGCAGGAGTCTATAAAATTCCGTGTCAATGTGGTAAGTGCTACATTGGTACAGCAAAGAGAAGTCTCAATATCAGACTAAAAGAACAGCAACGCTATTTTAGATTGAAACAGAAAGAGAAATCAGCCTTAGTTGAACATGCCTTAGAGCAGGGGTGCACAACTTGGAAGTAGGTAGGGGCCAAAATGAATAGACTAAACTTCTTCGGGGCCACACGGGGGGCATGTCAAGGAACCGTGATGTCACTTCCTCAGGAAGTGACATCACAGGGGGCGTGTCCATGAGCCGGAAAATATCCGGAAAAGCAACATATTAATAAATAAAAAAATAAAGATAAAGATTGTTGGTGCACACAAATTAAGTTTGAATTTAAGTAATATAATGGCAAGCAATGGTTTGCAGCTAAAGCAGAAGTTAAAATTATATTTTAATTTATATTTTAAAAAGTCATGCCCCACTATAAAGCTGATAATCCCCCTCCCCCCTCCCCTATTTCATAGAAGGATATCTTTGACTTGCTTCTCTGAAGATGAGACGATTAGCTGTGGGGGAACTTCTGGCTGCCAAAAATCTTTCCCTCCACCACAGGCACTGCCGCTCGCCTTTCTTCCTTCCTCTTCGCGCCTGCCTGAATGCAGAAACGCTTTCCAGAGCTCAGTCGCGTTGCTGTGCCTGTGCACAGACGCGTGACGAAGAAAAGCCCGCCAAGAAATCGGAGATCCCTCGGTGCTCTCTTCATCCTGGTATCATCCCGCGCCTGCGCACAGGCACAGCAACGCGACTGAAAGCTTGAAGAGAGCGCCGAGGGAGGGACAGAAAGACCTCCAACTCCTCATGTGTAATTTGCGTGTCTCAGTTTCCCTTGCAAGACCTCACAATGAGCACCAGGGCGATCTCTGAGTCGGCGCTTTGATCACCGCCAATCAGCTGGAGTCTCCTGGCGTTCTGCCAGGAGCCGGAAGAGCCGCGTCTCCTCTTTCGTGCTAACGGGTGCAGAGGCTTTGGGGCTTGTCCCGTCGGTGCTGTCGCTGCTCTGTGTAAGGTCGGAGGAGGCTCGGATTCGCGGCGGCGGCTACCCTGCAGGGTGCATTTGTTCGGGGCAACCCCCCAGCAATTAAAGGACAGGGGCTAACAGCAAAGGAGAGGAGCCCAGCTGTAGTCATAGCGCCAAAATGGCCTGAGATTCACCTTTGCGATAAAAGCAAACAGATGGAGAAACATGGTCACTTTTCACAAACCGGCAACCCTGCTTGTCTATCGATCAGAATTTCACCTAAAATGCCTTATTCCTAATTGGAGTGCTTTCCGAATGTGGAAGTGTCTTGCTTCTCTAGAGATTTGTTCAGGTGCGTGTTCTGTACAAGGCAGGCCACCCTGCGTCTCTCATTGAATTCTAAGATTTAAGTACTGTGTTCATCAGATTACATATACATCCCTTATTGATTTATTTCCCCCTCTAGTTTAGCTCCAGACCTTGTCGTATGCTATTTCTTCCAAGAGATGAGAGTAAATTCTTCTCTTACTGGTCTGTAATTCCATCATGGTTTGTGGTAATACAATAAACTGTAAATGTTTTATGGGAGCAAATTCCTGACATAAAATTTTAGCCTTATAACTACCACTTGCCAATGCAGCATTCTCTATAATATATAGAGAGTTTTCCCTTAGAACGCCAGAACAGCTGAGCTGGACATTTTTGCTTATTGTCACTGTTTTGTACTACCTGAGTCATTTGTGTGAAGTCTTTTTCAGAATCATTTGTTTCCTGAATAAGCCACATCTTACTTTTTGAATCTTTATCAACTGAGGTGTTTGGTGGTGAAATAGACGTATGATTTACTTGAATATGACATGCATTTTCTCTTTACAATTAATTGCAGATTAATAGGGAAATGATGGCACATGTGTGTTCAGTCCGCCCTTGGTATCTGCGGGGGTTTGGTTGCACCTCCCCACGGATACTGCGAATCCGTGGGTGCAGAAACCCAGCACCTGATGCCAAAGTACCTTACTGGGTCCTGTGAGGGGGGCCAGAAGCCTCTTTGCCATCATGCTGGGCCTGCAACCAACTCCATAGGCCTCCGCAGCCTGAGAACATGTCTCCAAAGCAACCTGAAGTCACTTCCAGTTTCCGGTCACATCAGAAAAACCCAGCGCAACATGGAAGTGGCCTCCAGAGGCCTTTGGCTCAGTATTCTTGGACAGTGGAATCCGCAATTGCTGAGACTGTGGATGCCGAGGGGTACTTATTTTTTATCTTATGGTGCCATCAATGCCTATGGCACCTTACAACAGAAGAGAGGACAGGTCCCTGCTCCAAGAGCCTTACAGACTAGGAATAGATTCAAGAGGTAGACTCCTTATTATGATTATGATTATTAAGAATATTTGTATACCGCTTTTCAACAAAAAAAATCACAAAGCAGTTTACAGAGCAAGATAAATAAATGGTTCATAATGTTCATTATAATGGACATTTTGCAGGGTTAGCCCTCTCATCACTGGAGACGTTGTGTCCACCTCCTTGCTTGGCATCTTGCACACCCCTCCCCTCCCTCATTTGCTTTCACCTCTGCTGCCTCCGCTTCTGCCGCTACCTTGTCCTCCTCCTTGACCTCACCCCTGCTATGGCTGCCACATCTCCTCTTTCTGTTCATCCTGTCATTTGAAAAAGGCAGGGGGGAGCAAAAGAGGAAGTGTGTATAGGTGGAGGAGAATAGCAGCGGCCTAGAGCATCATACCAGAGGAGGTCTGGCTCAGTTAGTCGAGCGACCATCTCATATATGACTGAAGATCTGAAGGACGGCAGTTCGAGACAGCCGGAAGAGTCTCTATCTGTTGGAAAGCTGCCGGCATGCCGAGCTGATAAGTTGCAGAGCCTCTGTGGGGGAGAGAAACTGCAGCTGCACTTGAATGAGAGTCAAGGTTGCCGGACAGCTGAAGCATGGTGAGGCAAAAGCCACAGAGAGAGCTGGACTGTGAAAGAAACCATCTAGTATGAAGGGTTCTACGAAAGATTAGAACATATTATTGTATTGTAAAAACTCCTTGGGGTTTAGAAAGCCTGCCCATGTAAACCGCCTTTGACTTAAAGTCAGAGGAGAAATCCGATGACTAAAGAAAAGGCGGTATATAAATACAAGTTGTTTATTATTATTATTATTATTATTATTATTATTATTATTATTATTATTATTATTATTATAGAAGACGCTCCTTCTACATGCACTTCCCCTTCTGCTTCTCCTGCCTTTTTCAACTGGCAGCAGTAGAGAGGAGAGGAGGCAGGGGTGAGACCAGGTACCAGTGTTGGCTGATGTGATGGTCAGTGGAATCAGATGGTAGCGATGTGGAGTGTGTCTGGGCCACCTCCGCCAAACAGGCCCACCACTCCTGCCTGAAGCTGCTGCTTCACTGGACCTCACAAAAGGGCTGGCTCTGACACTGGCACAACCCCCACACCATGTGAGGATGAGTTGAAGACCTGTCGTTGTTTACTGTTTGGGCAAGCGTGTCATCGGGGTGGGTTGATTTTCTCTTACATCAGCCATTTTGGAACTTCAGGTTTTGCAACCCAAGGTCACAAGAACTGTCAGTGCCTGTCATCATGGACTGCGAAAGGCAGCCAGCCCTGCACATCCTTGGAGAGAGGGGTTGGGGGGACTAGCCTATAGTGGAATGCAAACTCAATCAACTTGGGGAACCTGCTTCAGTTGAACAGTGCCAGCCTCAATTCTGCTAGCAGTCATTCAAACCAAGGTATTCACACACTTGAGCGCTCTTGCTTCAAACCCTCATTTCATTCCTATGCCGTACTTGGTTGCAATAACTGAATATGGAGGATGATGCCTTAGACAAGGATAATGCTTAGTGCTGCTGCTGAATTTTCAAGCGGTAACAACTCTGACTGAACAGCAGCCGTCTCTGAAGTGTGAACTTTCCATGGTGGAGACATTTCTGTTGGCACTTCCAGAAGCCATGATCTAGTGCAAATGCAGCCTATGACAACTTTTTGCCACGTAAGTGTTGCCAGGCTGTAGCAGTTGTTCTTGAAGCTGCAGTATTCCTTTGGATTGTGCCTCATTTGCCACTTCGCGATACAGATGACAAGGTGTAAGATGCTAGTGTGTGTTTGGATACTAACTGTGCTCTCGATGCAGCCTCCCGTATAAAATGGAAGGTGACCTAAATTAAGCCAATGAATAATTTAATAGGAATTTATTACTTGGCGAATAATGGAAACCTTATTGAAAGCTATTGTCAAGACACAGTAGGGTGCCTGTATGAACGATGATCCCAGGAAGATGAGAGCAATTATGCCTGTAATGGTTTGAAGACTGAGAAAGAGGAATAAAGCTTCTGGAGCTTTATTCTGGAGCCATTTTGCAGTAGGTTTAAGTCCAACTATACAGAACTAGGTCCACATGGGCAGTTTATTCATTTATTTAATACATTTTTACCCCACCTTTCCCCTGCTGCCGTGGGTATCCAAGGTGGCATACATAAAAACCAAACAATATAAAAAAACAAGACAGCAGTAAAACAGCAAAAAAGCCAGAGACAGCAGCACAAAAGAGTTTGTCCTGTTTAGAGGCTCGCTGGGCTACTGAAAGCCAGTTTTCTTCTCAAGTGAGTTCTGCTGTCTAGTGTTTGTATGAGAGGAAGGGTGTGTTTTTCATCAATTCCCAATTTCCTCTCCAGCCCTCTGTGCCCCTCAAACGTCTGCTCCTGACAGTCCCCCAACTCTCAGAAGCAGAATTTTGAGGGGTGCAGGAGTCCAGAGAGGAAAGGGGGAATTGGTGAAAATCATGCTCCCTTGCACAAGTGCTAGATAGTGTGAGTAGTAGGCAGAATTTGGCAGTGATGTAGACTTGAGTCTATTGACGGGCAGCACAATCCTGTGTAAGGATCCGGCCGGCGGCCCAGTGCCGCCCGCTGGATCCTGTGCACTGGCGGCCGGGTTGTTGCCGGGCCGGAGGTCTACTCGGGGAAGGGGATGCTCATTCCCTTCCCCGAGTGTAAAGACGCACTGCGGCAAGGAGAGTCATGCCGGCCACATGACCACGGAGGCGTCTTCGGACAACGCTGGCTCTTCGGCTTTGAAATGGGGATGAGCACCACACCCTAGTCGGACACGACTGGACTTAATTGTCAGGGGTCACCTTTACCTTTACCTATTCACTACATTAAAATATAACAAGACGCAGATTCTGACCTTGGAGTGAACTTTCAGTCATTATCATGACTTGCTGTACATACACTGGCATTAAAAGCAACAGAAACTCATTAATATATTTGGTCTACGAGGCACAAGATGCCCTTCAAGGTTAATTGTTTGGCTTATAAAAACTAACTTGCTACTAGTTTATCCAGGAATGCTTAAAATACTCCAAACACTTATAAGCATGCTGCTTTTAAAGGTTATCAACAGTAGGGAAAGAGAATGTATGCTTTTCCATATTTTTTATGGTGTGTGTGTGATGGTGCCCTGCTACATCGATTTAGAAGACAAATTTACTTTTCAATTTCATGTTTATATTAGAAATCCAGTTTTTCTTCTTCTCTGCTTTCTGAAAAGGTTTTGTAAATATGGATGACATCTGGCAGAAAAATGTGATTAGGTTGAGTGGCCCAGTATGAGTTTGTTTCTAATTTAGAATCTTTAAATACTTTTCAGCCCAATCCAACCTAACTCCCCCCCCCCCAGCCAATGCATGCGCTCTGATGGAGTGCACACTGCATTCCAGGGTGGGAGGGCACTTGGAGAGGCTTCCTCATCAGGGTAAGTGAACTTTTGTTCACTTCCGCTTTCCCTAGGGAATCTGCTAGGTCCTGTGCCAACTATTTTGCTGGTGTAGGACTGAGAAGGGCAGCAGAGAGGGAGAGGGTTAGGATCCAGCTGCATCCCAGAAACAAGAGCGAACACTAGCTGAATGCATATTCATAACACCATAGAAGATGGTGCTTTCATTATTTATTTATTTAATGAGTTTTTATCCCGCCTCACTCAAGGTGACTTACAATGCGCGTCACGAGCGTGGCGGGGGGGGCGGCCCGCCGAGGGGGGTGACGCACGCCAAGGGTGACGTGTGCAGCGCGCGCCACCTCCACTCCAGGGGAAGGCCTCGGAGCGTCGGCCCCCGACGGCGGAGCGTCGGCCCCCGACGGCGGTCCGCAGCCTTCTGACAAGGCCCAATGCGGCGCCATGTCATTTATTAGGTTTTTTGCGCCTGCGCAGAACGTTTCTGAGGGCAAAAGGGCAGCCCTTGCCCTCAGAAACGTACTGCGCATGCACGAAAAACCTAAAAAATCTCGTATTGACGCATTGGGCCTTCGTCAGAAGGCCTAGGACAGCCGGCCGGCATGGATGTTGCCGGGCGCAGAAAATTTTCGGGTATGTTGGGAGTCAGCGGGGGTCATTAGGGCGGTGCGCGCCCTAGTGACGCCACAAAAAAAATCAATAAAATTAAACATTAAAAACAGTAACACACATTAAAAGCAGTAAAACACAGTGGCTTGCATCAAATAATAATTAAAAAGTTAAATTAAAATGCCAGTCAGTCAGTGAAAGCCATCCTAAATAAAAATGTCTTAAGGCCCTGCTGAAAGGTCTCCAGAGAGGGAGCAGTTCTTAGTACCAAGGAGAGGGAGTTCCATAATTGAGGTGCCACTGCCGAGAAGGCCTTATTTCTTGCTGCCACTCCCCTCACCTCCATCAATGGTGGCATGGTTAAAAGGGCCCCCTCTGATTATCTCAAAGGATGGGTCAGATTATATGGAGGAAGTGTCTGTTGTCAGACATTAGTGTCTGTTGTCAGAACAACTGGAGTATATTCAGTGTATCCTGGGGTATTTTCCTTGGAGCATAATGAAGAATCTGTGGATATGCACATTTGTTCCATGCTTGGGTTCCAGAGCTGGCTAGTGGTACAAGGAAGAAGCAATTTAGTTGCTTTATTTTGCTTGGAATAGTTCTGGCTAATAGCCTTTCTGTTTGAGGCAGAACATCTCATACACAGAACCACTGTGATACCTATCGGAATAGCAGGCATATCCTGCAGTGGGGCTGATCCCTGGTTTTGTTGTGTTTTCCATAGCACGCTTGTTCACCTTTATGGATTTTCTCCTGCATTTTTTTTTAGTTATGAGAAAAGAAATGGTCATCTCATAACCGACATGTTTGAAAAACAACAACGCATAGTTAGGAATTAATACAAATCTGCTGAAGGTAAGAGCAGATTGCACTGAGAAGCAAGTGCAAAGTAAATCCAAGGTCATTTGCACATTTGGTAAATGTTCCAACACATTTGCATTTGTGTGCATTCCTTCTGTAGAATATATGATTTAGTTCCATAGAGAGGCCATGTATTTAGTTACACAAGGTAAAAATAAAAATTATGGTTAGCAGTTATTTAGGGGCATGGGGAAAATAATTTGCTCAAGAATAAATAGCTTGCTGGGATTTATTATGCTATTTTTTAAGAGCTCCATGAGCAATAGATCAATTTACATATTATATGGTACAATATTCATCATCAAGGTGCTATATTTATCTCAAATAGGCTTGCTTTGGTGGTTTTGTTTTGTTTTTGTCCTTGAAACATTACAGAGTTTCTGCATTTGAGAAGTTGTGTTTGTCAGTTTAGCTCAGTCCATAATACAAGACCTGGTGAATTATTTGAGATTTCCTTTTGATGCCCCCCCCCCCATTATTCTTACCTAGGCTGTAAACATTAAATACCACCTTCAGTTTTCCATCAGAATGTCAGCTCAAAGGAGCACTTACCGATAGTAGAAGAAATATTATTTAAGAGATATGGAGTTTAAGAGGAAAGAGAGAACATGATGCTTTAGCACTGCAATTTTTCCAGCAGTCCTCAAGCCACTTTAGAATGCAATCATTGAAATGGGGAGAGGCTGTATCTCAGTGGAACAGTACATGCTGTTCAGGCAGAAGGTGGCCCCTTTAGTTCCTGGCACCTCCAGGTAGGACTACAAAAGAGCTTTGTCTGAAACCCTGGAGAGCTGCAGCCATTCATGACAAGGCACGACTGAGGCAGATGGAGCAATGGTCTGACTCTGTATAAGGCAGTTTCCTGTGTTCCTATAAACGTTAACATCTTGCATAAACATCGTAAAATGTTCATATGGTTGCCTTTCAGATCATTTGTGATAGCAATGGCCTGACTTCACCATGAGAACCAGTCAGTCACCAGACGAGGAGTTGGTAATGAAAATGGACTGTTAGGATCTGGAGATCCTAGTGCAAGGGGCATAGGGACCACCAGAGCAACACAGGGTATGTGTTCTAGTTTATCTGTGCTGCACTATTCATTTAATAACAGAGAGACAGAGGGAGGAGAAGCAGACTGGGTTTTCTAAGATTCCATTCTGCTAGTGCGGTGCAGTGGTTGGAGTGTTTGACTAGGGTGGGGAGGTCAAGTCTTCACTTAGCCAATGAAGCTCACTGGGTGACCTTGGGCCACTCACTACCTCTCAGCCTAACCTATCTCACAGCAGTGGCGTTCCTGCAGTAGGGGCTCGACAGTAAGTCATGCCCCGACCGACTACCGCGTTCACGAACCGAAGCGAGGAGGCCCCGCCCCCCTCGCCGTCGGAGCCATTCTGCGCAGCGAAGCCGAATGGGCAGGAGACCCTTAGAAAATGGGCAGGAGAATCTTAGAAAACCCAGTCTGCAGGAGACCCTGCCCATTCGACTTTGCTGCGCGGAATGGCTCCGACGGCGAGGGGCGGGGCCTCCTCACTCCGGTTTGTGAACGCGGTAGTCAGTCGGGGCACGACTTACTGTCGAGCCCCTACCGCAGGAACGCCACTGCTCACAGGTTGTTGTAAGAAGAAAATGCACAGGGGAAGAAACATGTACACTGCCCTGATTTCTGAGGAGGAAGGGCAGATAAAAATGTAGTAAAGTTGTTATTGCTTGCATTTTTATTGTTGTATTTGATAGCTGCCTTACAGTACAATCCCATGCATGTTAGAAGTTCCATTGATTTCAATGGAATTTACTCCCTAGTAAGTATGCAAAGAACCTACTGAAAGAACCTTAACAGGATTTCACTCTGATCTATCAGATATACAAGGACTGGGGCCAATGATGAGCAGCACATGCTTTGCATGCCAAAGGTCCCAGATTCGGTCTCTGGCATCTTAAAATAATCTGACACATCAGGACTTGAGAAGATCTTTGCTTCAGATCTGGAGAGCTACTGCCAGTCGTACAAGAGAGTACTGAGTTAGGCGGATCAGTGTTCTGACTTTCATCCCTCGCTCCCTGGTATTTTGCAATCCCCATTTTAAAGATCATATTTCCCTGAAGATATTTCCTTGCCCTATTTTGACTGATAATGGAAAATAGTCTGGGTATTTAAAAAATATGAGTTAGAATATTTTCCAGTATGCTGATTTTGGTTCATGGTGTATGAGTTTATTTATTATTAGCTGCACCTTTGTTTGCCATTGAGAACTCAGCTGGCAATCAGTTTTGTTAACCAGCCATGTACAGTGGCCTGTAGAATTGTCATGGTTAGCTGCCACCGCCAGTCGGGATAGTGCTGGCATAACTGCATAATGCAATGCTTAGGTGTTATCAGTATGCAACACAAGGTGAGAGCAAAGGGTCTAGTGAGGAGGACAGTGGTGGGAAATAACATTTACTTTTTTATCTTCTGTTATCTGCAGCACAGAGAAGGTATTTGGCCCTATCTTCTCTCAAGGTGAATATGACCTACATTTATAAGATTCACTACTTGGAAAGAAAATTAACCCCATCAACGTGACACAGGAGAGCACCTGCACAATCTGATAGGGCGTTCCGACAAGGTAAGATTGAACTGACCTCAGATTAAGCCGCCTAAGCTTTGTATAAAGAATGATAAGACACCTGCATGACTGTTGGGAAGCAGATTAGCTTCCACATCAAACTAAATGAATCTCTTCAGTAAGTATAAGCTCCTGGTTTAGCATAGAACATTATAGCAGAGTGGGAAGGGCAGGGACCTGTTGGCTCCTAACCGAAAGGCAAGGAGTTCTGATATAGAAATGACTGTCGGGACCAAACTAGAGATGCAATGTTAATTACATTTCTTTGGCCCTGCATGTCTTAAAAAAAAAAGTGTATCGCAGCCATGGGGCAGCCTGATCTGGATCAAGACTGTGGTGGTGAGAAAGGGAGCTTTAACCCTGTTTTCCCTAGCACAGGTCTGGCTCAATCCTCAATGTACACATTTCATGCTTCCACATGGAAGGCAGGTAGATCTAGGCTGAGGAAAAAAAGAGTCTCAGGAAAAAGGAAATGGACATTAGGAAAGCTGGCTTAGAACAAAGTCTTTTTCTTACATCATATTCTGAGGCTGTAGCTCAGGTGTAACATACATGCTTTGCACAGCCGTTTTCAGAAATTACTCACCAGCTTAAGCTATTATATCATCTTTCAGTAATACATTCTGGCAAACTGTATTGCCCTAAATGTCTATGTAGGGGGAATCTCTACAAATGTCTATGTAGTGGAAATCTTCAGTCAGAGTTGGGAACTGTGTGAGTGTGAGTGTGAGTGTGAGTGTGAGTGTGAGTGTGAGTGTGAGTGTGAGTGTGAGTGTGAGTGTGAGTGTGAGTGTGTGAGAGAGAGATGCTGTTTTTGGAACACCTACATGTATCAATAGGAAATACTTCAAAGTCCTGGGAAAGTTGTTGTTGTTGTTGTTCAGTCGTTAAGTCGTGTCCGACCCTTCGTGATCCCATGAACCACATCCCGCCAGGCCTTCCTGTCCTCCACTATCTTCCTGAGTTCGCTCATTTTCATGTTCGTTGCATCGGTGATGCTGTCTAACCATCTCATCCTTTGCCTTCCCCTTCTCCTTTTGCCTTCAATTTTTCCCAGCATCAGAGTCTTCTCCAGAGAGTCCTCTCTTCGCATTAGGTGGCCAAAATATTTGAGTTTCAGCCTTAGTATCTGTCCTTCCAGGGAACAGTCAGGGTTGATTTCATTTAGGATTGACCTGGGAAAGTTAGGTTTCTGATATTTCTGAGTCATGTATTTGAGCTGTATTGTATTGTACCCAGATTTAGATACCTGAGTACAAAACTTGAACGTGCGGTGCTGCCGGAATCCTCAGAAGATCACCACAGCCTAACCTGGGGATCGCGTGCCACCCGCTTGCACCTGAGTAAATGGGGGCAGAACACGTGCGCGATTCTCGGGATAGGCTGCAGCGATCTTCTGAGGATTCTGGCAGGGCGGTTCTGCTTCACCTGCCGCCCCCACACAGCATATCATCCCTGGTACAAAACGCGCGTTGCCTGGCCATGTCAGTCGTACATGCATGTCGGACTGTTGCTGAAAAAGACACAGGGGCAGCTAGAGATACAGAACATGCCCTCTGCATCAGACCTCGTTTGTGTGTCTTTGGTTATCTGTCTGCCAGTGCAAAACGATAACATGATAAGCCACCATCAGACCTGGTCGAGGTGCCACATGATTGAGAATAGAGAGTTTGTCCTGAAAGAGAATTTCTCACTTTGCACGCTCATTGTACATTCTTGTCTACTTTAATTGCTTACCCTTGGATTGTTTAATTATTTAGGAAAATAAAACCTTTTTAGAGTGTGAATATTAATCAGATGCCCTCACGTAGTACTTGAACAGCTGTCTTGAAGTCTACAGAAACACTTTGGAGTGCAATCCTCTAGATACCACTCTTCTGAAAACTCATTTTCTTTCAACTGGGCCCTTGTGCAGGAATGGACCCTTGTATCAGGGCCAAACTAGACAGAACTTTGGAGATGGATGAATGAATCCCTCATTGTTTAAAAAGCAGTCAAGGGAACCCTAGCTTGGCTCAGGGCTGCAGATTGTGTGTATGTGTGTGTGTGTGTGTGTGTGTGTGTGTGTGTGTGTGTGTGTGTGTGTGTGTGTGTGTTTAACCCTTTCTCTCCATGTTGTTCTCAGTGCACCCCATAAAGCCCCCAGCTGCTTTCCTCATATTGTGCCGAGATGTTGTCTCTTCTGCGGCTAAGAGCACCTTCCAGGGGAAGGGGACCTGTACTGGGGAAAGGATTGAGCAGGGGTCCAGTAGGCATGTCTGCCCCCAAGGCAGTGAAGGCCGCTCTCTGACTTGCTAGAAGGCAATGGGGTGCACTTACAGCAATGGACCATCTTCTTCTTCCCTCAGCACCATTTTATAAATCCTGCTGCTGCTGCTCCCTGCTCTTGTCCAGTAAGACAGCCCAGGGCTGATGGACTGGCTTATGAAGAGGAAAGGGAAGCAGATAGCAGCAGCAGGTACAAGACATCATTTGCACGAGCACCCATAATTTTAGCAGTAGCAATGTCCTATTGCCCATCCACTGTTTGCTTTCTGGGCATTGGGACACGAGCTTTCCAAAACATATAGGAAATGAACCATTGAGGGGGCCTTGCAGGACCTTTGCCCCAGGGTCTCCTCAAACTGTAGCAAACACTGGGCCTAGCCCCCTCCCCCTGATCCCAATGCAAAAATAAATAAATTAAAAGTATTAGAAGTTGTATTTATGCATCTTCTGAAAGTCTTATCCCATTTGGTCCTTTAGGAACTATGCACAAAGTCCACAGGAATTATTGAAGCTTTTCAGCAGTGGTGCCCCTGTGAATGCTGCACTAAAGTATTTTTGAGTTGGCTCTGTGCCATTTTTGAGATGCTTTGGATAAGACACTTTGCTCAAAACATTGCTAAACTCCATATTATATTTTCATGAAACTATTTATGTGCACGCAAAGGAAAAAGCATGTCACAAAAACACGAGAGTGTGACTAAAAGCCAGAACATTTGAGTGCTGAATGTTAGAGTTGAAATGATTTGTTGACTCTCTACATGACTGGTCCCATCAATTTCTGGCAAATAGAAGGGGCAGAAATGGAAGCAGTAACAGATTTTACTTTTCTGGGCTCCAAGATCACTGCAGACGGAGACAGCAGCCATGAAATTAAAAGACGCTTACTCCTTGGAAGGAAAGCTATGGCAAACTTAGACAGCATAATAAAAAGCAGAGATATCACCATGCCAACAAAAGTTCGCATAGTCAGGGCGATGGTGTTCCCAGTAGCAATGTATGGTTGCGAGAGTTGGACCATAAGGAAGGCTGAGCGCCGAAGAATAGATGCTTTTGAACTGTGGTGCTGGAGAAGACTCCTGAGAGTCCCTTGGACTGCTAGGAGATCAAATCAGTCAATCCTAAATGAAATCAACCCTGACTGTTCCCTGGAAGGACAGATACTAAGGCAGAAACTCAAATATTTTGGCCACCTAATGCGAAGAGAGGACTCTCTGGAGAAGACTCTGATGCTGGGAAAAATTGAAGGCAAAAGGAGAAGGGGAAGGCAAAGGATGAGATGGTTAGACAGCATCACCGATGCAACGAACATGCAAATGAGCGAACTCAGGAAGATAGTGGAGGACAGGAAGGCCTGACGGGATATGGTTCATGGGATCACGAAGGGTCGGACACGACTTAACGACTGAACAACAACAACAACAACAACAACAACTACATGCAGCAATGCTAAATAATGACTTTATTATTTTAAAAAAATACTGATGGGAGTTCTATGCAAAGATGAGATCCCTGGGAGAGGAAAATCCAAACAAGAGGATAGTAGCCAGAATTAGAAGATTTAGGGAGCAATCCTGTATAACTCTTGCACCGGTGTAACAGTAAATTCCTCTGGTGTAAGAGCACTTATGCCAGTGTAATTTGCCGTACGCTGACGGACGCAGGACGGACTCCGGCGTAACCCCCCTCAGACGCCTCACACGCGCAGTTTGGACATGGAACGGATGCCAGCACAACTCCGCTGGCGCAGGGGGCATTCCGGGGGCATCCAAATGCCCCCAGAATGCCCCTTGTGCCGGCGGAGTTGCGCCCACATCCATTCTATGTCCGAATTGCGCATGTGAGGTGTCTGAGAGGGGTTACCCTGGTGTCTGTCCTGTGTCCATCGGCGTACAGTAAGTTACACTGGCATAAGTGCTCTTACACCGGGGGATCTACTGTTACACCAGTGCAAGAGTTACACAGGATTGGGCTGTTAAATGTATTTGAGTTATCCACCAATATCTATTACATTAGTATCCCATGCTTCCTCTAAGGACATAAAGGGTGTGTGTGTAAACTGTCCGTTGGTTCCTCAGATCAATTCTCAGGACCATCCCATCTGCGAGATGAACTGAGGAGATTACCTCAGACAGCAGATCTGACAGGGGCCCAATCCATCACCCACTTCTGCGTCTGCTCCTCTCCTGCCCCTTGAATTCAAAAGGAAGGAGTACTGTAGTTAGTTTAACCATGGTCTCCCACACTTTCAATAACCATTACTTTTTGGAGGTACTGAGCTACTTCTGGTTGATGTGACAACTGCATCCTCTTCCAGGAAGAGCTGATCTTGCCAGTGACCCATGGACTAAGAGACATCACACACACACACACACACACACACACACACACACACACACACACACACACACACACACACACACACACACACACTTCCCCTTAACCAGAAACAAACAAAAAATGTCACTGAAATACTGGAGATTTTGGCATGAAACATGCAAAGCAAATGAAAACTCCAGTACTGTATTCAATTTTCCCATTGAAAAATGATGAAAACCAAAATCCATCACCAAACACAATTAGTATTGAGAAGCAATTGGAAAACCATTATGTATAGCTTATAAGAGCAGATATAGCTGTGGCTGTAGGAATTCTGTGCAGGAAAGTATCTACATCCAAGCAAAGTAATTGCAATGCAGCGAAGAGTGCAATGTAGTATCTAAAGAGAACAGTCCACTTGATATTGCACTGCCAGCAATCATATATCCAAAGCTAAAAGCATATGTGGAGGTTGATTGGGCTGCATATGCCTCCAATTAGAAGTCTACCAGTGGATACTTGTTTCAACATAGAGAAGGAACTATTAGCTGGGCCAGCTGAAAATGGACAACCATTGCACTCTCATCAACAGAAGCTGAATATGTGGCAGCCACACAAGCCTGTCAGGAAGCCATGTGGATTCACCAGTAGTTAGATTTAGAACTGGATGGACTTGATCCAATAGCAGTCTTTGTAGGGGTGCATTTAATTCATGAATTAATGTCTCAACCAAACTCATTGAAGTTCACCTCCTGAGAGACCAGCAAGAGGAAAGAACTACTGACATACAGTATTTTCCATCTGAAGACATGATTTGCACTCGCCAAACCACTGTCCAGAGTACACCTCTGAAACATAAATGAAGAGGAACATTGTGAAATAGCACATATGTTGTCAAGAAGGAAGAAAGATAAAGAGGCAACAGCATGTGAGCAGAGTAACAAAGGGGGGGGGGTCATGGGTGGCCAACCCTCCACCATTAGGACCTCTGCGTTGTGTAGAAGACAGAATCTTGGCAGCTGCAAGTGCTGATGGTGCTGCTATTTAGATGCACCTGCTGAAATGCCATCACCTATACAACCCTGGAACATTCATGTTGAAAGGTTGGCCACTTCGGTGTTGATGGTTGCCTCCAAAAGTAGGGGGAGCTGTACCGTATTTTGTTGATTACATCTCTTTCTACATCCAATTAACCTTCTCATTAGCTTCCTAGTTTCCTGTTCTGTTCCACCTGTGTAACACTGCCTGCAGTTTCCTTGTTGTAGCTGTAAAAAAATCACAAAACTTCAGCTCTGCCACATGTGGGACTGATTGATTCACACAACATACCTCAGTTTTTATAACTGGGAGTGAGAATGGAGGAAGTAGGTAATATTTGTTCTCATATGGTACAAGAGTGCTTATTTCTATATTACATTTGGGATAGCTGTTATATCTTCATTAGTATCAAGGAAATGACATATGAATAATTTGAGCTGGTGTTTTGTTCCATCACATCTCTCTGATCCCATAAAAGAGTTTGCCTGTTTTCCTGAACCCAATTAAATTACCAGGGGTTGACTTGCATTACAGGGTACTTGTTTGTGGTATAGTAATGATTGTGATCTGCAATAGAAAAAACCCAGAAGGATTTTTCTTTGCACAACACAGTGATTAGGAAAGCAGACACTTCTTCCTTTGATGTTAAAGCCAAAGAGAGTCAGGACAACCCAAATGGCTTAAATGTTCAAGGTTAGGACACAATTATTTTTCCTCTTTTCTGTTTAAAAAATAGGAGGATCCAAACATCATCTGCTAGGATTTAAGTAATGTACAATTTCTAATGTTGAAGTATCGCCAAGCAGAAAACCAGTAAGATTTTGGGGGACTCTGTTGGATCTAGGCTTGAATCAGCTCCTACTGAGGTTGGCTATTCTGACATTACTTCATCTCACAGTTCATCAAGAGAGGTGTTTACTTCAACACATTTCTTTTGCATTTTCCCTCCCTTAGGGAGGCACCCAAGACAACTTACAATAGCGTCAGTTGATTTAAACCTGCAAAGCACACTTTATTTATTATTTATTTTCTGTATTTATATACCGCCTTTCTCATCATCAGATTTCTCATCAGTTCTAGGTATTGACCATCTATTGGCTGCTGCCAGTTGTTACTCTGAAGAAAGCCCAAGCGAGGGTTGAAACGTCAGGAACGAAGTTAGTACTCGTGGGTCTGCTCTGGATAATCCTTAGACACTGGAACGCTGTTGCTTCGTCACAAAGGAATTTCTACAGACCACTGGTTTCAGTAAGAACTTTATTTCTTCAACAAATTTTACATGGCTGCAAATCCCATAATCCCGAAATCGCTGCAAAACTTGTAACCTTTTCCAAACTGGAAAGGTGGGAATAGCACCTTTCCCAAGACTTGTAGAAGGTGTGATAAAGTGTGTCTTCTCTTTTTCCTTCTTTAAAGGAGGACAAAGCTACGAGTACATCCTTTGTACTCCTGAACTTGCAAATACATCACATTCCTAGCAATCACTTATAGCAGTGTGTTGTTGGGGTCTGTTGGTGGGCCATAAAAGCCTTGCAGGTGGGCCAACGTCCTGGCAGAAATGGGCAATGCAGGGTCATGTTGAAGTTCACTGCCGGATCAGGTGCTGGACCCAACAAGTGAAAGGACCAAAGACAAAACACAGTGAGGGATCTTAAGGCCTAAATATACCTTGTTGAGAATGCATGGCTGACACCAACCCAGTCCCCCCCCCCCATCTCTTCAGTTCAATGTTCAAACGAAGCTGTCACGTGGTTCCCACCCCCACTCCATTGGCCTCTTCATGTAGGGGCAGGAATTGCTGAATGAGATCAGGTCACTGCAAAATAATCATGCATTTCTTTTATCAAAGCTACCAGGGACAGGGTTTTTTTTGCCAAATCAATGGCAGTCCCTGATCTGCCGTAATATGCAATTAAATTTTCATTACAATCTATGAGAACCACTGGCTATCTCACTGCAATTAGTGATCGGTCATATAACAAATTCCTTCTTTACCTGATTATTCTGAGGGAAATAATAGATCACTGGATGCTCCAAATAACCAGGGCAGCAGCAATAACCCCTGAGGTTATCACAGGTATCTCCTCCTGTTTAAATTCAATTTTAGTTTCTAATAGTGCAAGTTTATGCATGTTTACATGGAATTAAGTCCCAAGGGTTTCTATAAAACTTACTGATTGCGGCTTTAGAAAAGCAAGTTAAAAAGATATCCTCAGTTTGCCTGTCAGAATGATTCCTCTGGGCTTCGAGATCTATCTAGCACTGCTGCATGACATGCTGAAATAACACTCCCCCGGAAGAGAGAGTTTCCCTAACTCATTCCCTTTTAGCCACTCCTTTGATCTCTCTGTTCTAGTCTTTGTTTCATGGATATAACAACACTGGCTACTTTCGAAAGTGGACACTTTATTTTTTCTGTGTGTGTTTTATGTCTAGCCTTCATTGTTCTGTCCAGCCTGTCTTCATCAGTCTGACGTGAGACTCACGAATACTACTCAACAACTTTTTAGCTCAGGGTCTCCCTCTGATTATGCAGCAGACGTTTCTGTGCATACTTCTTCAAGCTGCTGGAAAAATCTACTCAAAACTGCCCTGTAACCATGGCATTATTGCAGTATGGGGTTCAGGTGTGCCCTGGGGAGTCCCTCATTGCTCACCTTGTCAGGAAAGGAAGCTCGCAACCCTCCCTGGAAAGGTGGCCCAGTCTCCAAAAAGTACAAGTCTTGGATCCTGTAGCAAGGGGACGACGACGACTCTTCCTGGAATAGCTCCTCCAAGCTGCCTAGCTAGCCAACAGAGACTTCTCAGTCTTGCTTCCTCCTTCTTAGCTCAGGAATTCGTCTTTTAAGGGTGAGCTATTCCATTGCACCTGCTCTGTTGAGGCCAGGCTGAGTACTGTACACAAGGGAAGTGCATCTCACTGGGTGTACCTGGACATGTAGCACTGGAGAAGCACAGCACTGGCAGTACAGTTTGTACTTTAATGCACCTTTTGTAAGTCCTTCCGAGAACTGTCCGTCCCCCCCAACTGCCAAAATGTTTTAAACTGCACCATGATAATGAATGGAAATGAAATGGAATCAATAAAAAAAGATGGATGGGGAATGAATTGATTTTTCCATTCGTATCTTAACATGATATACTTAGGAATTTGCATTTCCCAACTTAAAATCATGGACATGACATAAAAGAACTGGTACATCTAGTTTTGCTTTTAGAAATTAGATACAGTCATAGTTTTCTTTCCTGCACTGTGCCTCTTCCCCCCCCCCCCCCCAAGACTGCATGGAAATTGTTTAACGGAAACATGCTAGAAATGAATGTTAGAAAATATTCTCAGAAACAGAAAGGTTTTTTTTATTTTACTATTTTATGTTAGTCATCTCCTGATGTATATTAGCAGAGTTGCACTGGCTGACGCAGAACATTACTGACAGATGTATATAGCATGCAAAAAGCTGTAAAATCCAGTGATTCAGTCTTACACAAACAAGGAGAGCTTTTCCACTATCAGTAATGGCAGGGGAAAGCATTGGATATGTATGGACCCCTGAGTTCTATAGCAGGCAATGAAGCCCTCTGACAGGGTAGGGGTTTGGATTGCAATCCATGCTTTACTGAGAATGGGTGCAGTTCAGCCAGGATTAAGAACATTTAAGAACTTCGGTTTCAACGGGAGAGGATAAAAACATGCATAATTCTCTCAAATTGAAATCAGTGGGACTTTGTTTAATTTCTTAAAATGTTTAATTTGGACTAGATTGTGGCAGAGTTTTGAAATACTGTATTTTTAAGTCTCACACAAATGTTAAAGCAAGTGTCATGATTAAACAAATCGATGGCGTCTTGACAGATTTCATTTCTATATTAAAATAAG
The DNA here is from genome assembly GCA_026170595.1 of Plestiodon gilberti rubricaudatus. Taxonomy (NCBI): domain Eukaryota; kingdom Metazoa; phylum Chordata; class Lepidosauria; order Squamata; family Scincidae; genus Plestiodon; species Plestiodon gilberti. The sequence continues at coordinate 50,720,364 of JANXHW010000002.1, forward strand.
TTTGGTCATAATAACACATCTGCATAGTGTTTCTTAGGGTTGCTCTTTGGAGGGAGAAAATATGTCTTTCAAGTATAGTATCCCAAATATATATTTGGTAAGAGGGAGATTTGGAGGTGGGAGAAAGTATTGTGACCTAGAGGTCCTTTATTCCTATTTAAAACTACATTGCCTGTAAGCATGTATTAGTTTTCAGACACTCTAATTGGGTTTTCCCTAAATAGAAAACTGCATGAGCTTGGAACATCCTGAAAGAATACTTAATAAGGTAGCACTATTTATAATACAGTGTTTTACACTGGACTTGATTTTTCTTTTTAATTAACTCAGGAAAGAGTTTAAGGTTTGAGATTGTTTTTTTTAGAAAAACCTATTTCAGGCATTAGGCTATTCATTTCCCTAGTCCACAAGTCCTTAGTCTTATTAAGGAACTAAAAACCAAAACATTAAGCTAATTGTCTAGAACTTCTGTTAGTGCTTCTAGCAGCCTGCAGGTTATGTTAAGAATCTTGAGCAATGGGCAGCCCAATCCTAATGGGCTGCCCTGCTGCCAAAACTAGTGTTCTGCCAGTGCTGGCTGCCATAAGGCAGTCGTAAAGTGTGCTCCAGCAGTGTTCATTGCTGGAGCACCGGCGGGAAGGCCAGAGACTTCCTGTGTATGTCGTTCCAGTGCTGCCTGGCCACCTGCTGGAGCAGGTAAGCCAGCGCAGGAGGTGGCGGGGGAGGGAGGATTGGGGAGGGGAGGGGTGAAACTGGTCAGGGAGGGGAGAACGGGGGTTGGGGAGGCTGCAGGAGGGGGTGGATTTGGCAGCGATGGCGTCAGATCCTATCCTCCATTTCCGCAGCCTTCCCACCCCCTTCTCTCCCCAGACGTGCGCTACAGCTGGCACAGGTCCGAGGAGACCCATTGGGCAGGAGGCTTATGGAGGATTTATCCTCTTTCCCTTCTGAAGCCTCCAACTCTGCTAGCCCCTCAGATACAGTGCATACCTTTCCAGCGCAGCTGCACGGACGGGAGGTGGGGAGGAAGGATAGGATTCGGCCATAAGCTCTTATTATAGGTACATTTATTTCAGCACAAATTTGAGTTGTTAACATGATTGGAAGGTTGAAGACTGGATCTGTGTAGTCAATAGTGTGTTAACAATAATGGATATACACTGAAGACCACAGTAGAGAGACGTTGTGACCTCAAACTTGGGATCTGTGAATTCAGTTCCTCAGAGAAAACCATTCCCAGAATGTAGACGGTTTGGGCTTTCTCCAGCTGGTCACTTTGGAGAAGACCAAATGATTAGCATTTAGTCCTCTTGGATTATGGAACTTGTGAAGGAGTCAGCCTGTGTCCTCTGCAGTATGGGTATTCAATGTGTAGTTATCTACGTGCTGTAACTAGATATGCACTGGAGGGGAAGTTAACAATGGTCGTCACTGTCCCTTTGAAATTGTAATTTACACACTTGGTGCTGGTGTTAGACGGAGAGAACTGACTTTCCTGTGAGGTCAAGCAGACTCCCTTTTGAAATGCAAGGAGACTTGCAAAGTATCAAAGCAGCCAGGAAGGAGATAAGGTACTGCAGCGACAGGTCTTTAACACCTCAGCTACCTTCTGATATTTAGAGGTGTGACAGCTACAGACAATTCAGGATGAGGAGACAGAGGTACGTTCACCTCATGTGATTCGTTCTTAACCATGGCATGATTGGGTCACCTATTGGGTGAAGACCCACGAGGGAAAAGAGGATAAAAACGAACACCCCAGTTGCTAAGTGGGTGGCTCCTGGAACTGACACATCGGAGGCTCTGCCCGAAACGATGTCTGCTACTTCTGCTGGTAACAACTTGACTTAGTTTCTTAGAGAGGAAGATTACCTAGTTCTTTTCTTTTTCTAATAATGCCTTTTTGAAATGTTGATTGCCTGTGCCTACTAACGCTGCGGTTCCCTTTTGAATAGCTTTCCTTTTCAGGGAAGTCGGAATGTGCACCTACTTACTAACTCTTAAAAATAAAAGTTTTCTTTAAAACTTTTATACCTGGCTGTGTGTGTTATGAATTATGAACCAAAACGGGAGTAAGCATGAGTGAATAGGATTAAGGAACCCGGAGTTATAGCAAGGGAGGAACATTTGGTGGGGAAGCCCTGGTTGCTGAGCCCGGAGGAGGGTGGAGACGCAAGAGGGAATAAGGGAAAGTGCGCTGTGGAGAAGCAGCGGACCAGTCATTTACTTGGAGGTGGACCATCGTAAATAAGACGAAGGTCATTTTGTCCTGATAGCTCCTGGGAATAAAGGAATTTGCTGTAGATAAAGCCAGGATTTCCTCTTTTTATTCCTGCACCTCAGGGTACTACGCTGACAGAACTGAAGATCAGTTTTCTCTGCACTGGGTACCAAGTTCCTTTAAAGACCTGACTGTAGAAGTAAGACAAGTTCTGATCTTTGGAAAGCCCCTTTGTTGACCTGAGGATTTTACAAAAATTTAATAATAGCCACTGTATTGTTAAGCCTTCCCGTGGTGACAGATGCTGGTTAGATAGCACTTGATGTGATCAATTTATTGTTTATACTTACTCCACAAACTTTGCTTATGAAATGTTCCTGGTGAATCAAACTAAGGTCCAGCATTATATTTCCAACAGCAGATCACTAACTGCGCAATCCTGAAGTAAATACGGCTGTCGGACCGAGTGGTCCGCTGGCTGAAGCCATCGCAAATGTGCCGTAAGGCACGTTTGCGATGACTCGAGAGCAGGGAAGGCCGGCGCAAGGCCAGCTTCCCCTGCTCCGCCGACTCAGCACCCGAAGGACCGCCACTGGACCCAGGTAAGGATCCAGCGGGGGGGGGGGAGTCAGGGGCAAAGGGAAGGCGGCCATAGGCCCAGCTGCACCGGGAGAGGGCAGGGGACGGCTTAGGCCGAATCCTGTCACCCGCTGCACGACTGGGCCATTACACGGCCTTCTCCGACTTCTGCCAGTAATTTCCAAGGAGGTCGCTCGGCCCCAGTGCCAGTTACACCTGGGGAAGGGGACGAGTGTCTCCTTCCCAGAGTAGACTTTCCGCCGCACGGGAGCCTGCCCGCAGCAGAGCATGGGATCTGGCGGGCGGCCTGGGCCACCCACCCGATCCTTAGGCAGGATTGCGCTGCCCTGCACCTAGAAGCTTACAAGCAGGATATTTTTCATTGTCCATAGTATCTGCTGCCTCTGAATTGGAGGTTCCATTTACATTTTTGGCAAAAAGCCATGAATAGACTTTTCTGCTGATTCTGTTTTGCGTTATTAGATGGGGTAGTTTTTCTGGAAAAAGAGGAGGAAGTGTATAACTCGAGAACTTCATTTGTTCTTCATGAATGTCTTCACTCTCAGGACCGGCCTGTCCATGAGGCCACCTGAGGTAGCTGCCTCAGGCGGCGGATTGTTGACAGGCACCAATGTCCACTGCTCCTGCTCCTCCTCTCACTCCCTGTGTTCAGTGAAACAAACAAACAAACAACGGAATGAAACAGAAAAGGAGGAGTGGGATGAGAGAGCATCTCTGGCACTCACTCTCCTCTTCCTTTTTGAATCCAAGGAGAAGGGGGAGGAGCAGCAGGATAAGTGGGTGACAGGGATGGTGACAGTTGACATATAACCTCAACCACTGGGAGGTCTTGGGCTAGCTGTGGCCACAGTGACACACGTAACTAATCACACACACAGTCAAGGAGGAAGCTGGAGAGTTGCCTGGTAGAACACTTCTGGTGTGAATCGCCAACATATCTTAGCCATAATAGCTAAATGAAGCCTGATGAATAGAGGCAGTGTACCTCTCAGTATCAGATACTTGGGACAAATTACAGGGAGTGACCATCACTTTAATGCTATGAACTCCCAGAAGCATCTGGCTGGCCTGGTAGTTTCTTCTGTTCTTACATGCACCTTTGTTGTCTGGTAAACCAACAGTGAAATTCAGAATGAACAGATTTCAATTCATTAATAGGTCTTTCCCCTATTGGCCGCAAAACTTGTGCTGAAAGAACATGGTATTACATTCTGTGTACAAGAGGACAAAGCATATTGATTAACCAAAGAGTAATTAATTCTGATGAACACTGTAAAAATGAAAGCAAATGTGTTCAATTTGGTCAGTAAAGGGTTTCGATTCTTAGGCTGCTTATTTGAAGGTACCAATCATGATTTTCCCCTTCATGGATCATTGCCTTGTCGTGGCGAAGGGGCTTGCGTAACTCAATGAAGCCATGAGCTATGCCGTGCAGGGACACCCAAGACGGACAGGTCGTAGCAGAGAGTTCTGACTAAAAGTGATCCACTGGAGAAGGAAATGGCAACCCACTCCAGTAACCTTGCCAAGAAAATCCCATGAACAGTTCCAAAAGGCTACAAGATATGACGCCGGAAGATGAGCCCCTCAGGTCGGAAGGTGTCCAATATGCTACTGAGGAAGAGCGGAGGACTATTCCAAGTAGACCCAGAAAGAGTGAAGCGGCTGGGCCAAAGCCAATAGGACGTCCAGCTGTGGATGTGTCTGAGGTTGAAAGGAAAATCCAATGCTGCAAGGAGCAATATTGCTTAGGAACATGGAATGTGAGGTCTATGAATCAAGGCAAGCTGGATGTGGTCAAAGATGAGATGATAAGATTGAACATTGACATCTTGGGAATCAGCGAACTAAAATGGACGGGCATGGGCGAATTTAATTCAGGTGACCATCATATCTACTACTGTGGGCATGAATCCCTTAGAAGAAATGGAGTAGCCCTCATAGTCAATAAAAGAGTGGGAAAGGCAGTACTGGGGTGCAACCTCAAAAACGACAGAATGATTTCAGTTCGAATCCAAGGCAAACCATTCAACATTACAGTAATCCAAGTGTATGCCCCAACCACTGATGCCGAAGAAGATGAAGTTGACCGGTTCTATGAAGACCTACAACACCTTCTAGAACTAGCACCCAAAAAAGATGTCCTTTACATCATAGGAGACTGGAATGCTAAAGTAGGAAATCAAGAAATAAACGGAACAACAGGCAAGTTTGGCCTTGGAGCGCAAAATGAAGCAGGGCGAAGGCTAACGGAGTTCTGTCAAGAGAACACGCTGGTCATAGCAAACACTCTTTTCCAACAACACAAGAGGCGACTCTACACCTGGACATCACCAGATGGTCAATACCGAAACCAGATAGATTATGTGCTTTGCAGCCAAAGATGGAGAAGCTCTATACAATCAGTAAAAACAAGACCTGGAGCTGACTGTGGCTCAGATCATGAGCTTCTTATTGCAAAATTCAGGCTTAAATTGAAGAATGTAGGGAACACCACTAGACCAGTCAGATATGACCTAAACCATATCCCTTATGAGTATACAGTGGAGGTGAAGAATAGGTTTAGGGCACTAGACCTGGTAGACAGAGTGCCTGAAGAACTATGGACGGAAGTTCGTAACATTGTACAGGAGGCAGCAACTAAAACCATCCCAAAGAAAAAGAAATGCAAGAAAGCAAAGTGGCTGTCAGATGAGGCTTTACAAATAGCTGTGGAAAGAAGGAATGCGAAAAGCAAATGTGAAAGGGAAAGATATAAACAACTGAATGCAGATTTCCAGAGAATAGCAAGGAGAGATAAGAAGGCCTTCTTAAATGAACAATGCAAGGAAATCGAGGAAAACAACAGAATGGGGAGGACTAGAGATCTCTTCAAGAAAATTGGAGATATCAAGGGAACATTTTGTGCAAAGATGGGCATGATAAAGGATAAAAAAGGCAGAGACCTGACAGAAGCAGAAGAGATTAAGAAGAGATGGCAAGAATACACAGAAGAACTATACAAGAAAGAGCTTAATGTTCCTGATGACCACGCTGGTGTGGTCACTGACCCAGAGCCAGACATCCTAGAGAGCGAAGTCAAGTGGGCCTTAGATAGCATTACTAACAACAAAGCTAGCGGAGATGATAATATCCCAGCTGAGCTACTTAAAATCCTAAATGATGATGCTGTGAAAGTGCTGCACTCAATATGCCAACAAATTTGGAAAACTCAGCAGTGGCCAAAGGATTGGAAAAGGTCAGTTTACGTTCCAATTCCAAAGAAGGGCAGTGCCAAAGAGTGTTCAAACTATCGCACAATTGCACTCATTTCACATGCTAGCAAGGTTATGCTCAAAATTCTACAAGCTAGGCTTCAGCAGTACGTGGACCGAGAACTACCGGATGTACAAGCTGGGTTTCGAAGAGGCAGAGGAACTAGAGATCAAATTGCCAACATGCGCTGGATCATGGAGAAAGCACGAGAGTTCCAAAAAAACGCCTACTTCTGCTTCATTGACTACGCAAAAGCCTTTGATTGTGTGGATCACAACAAGCTGTGGCAAGTTCTTAAAGAGATGGGGATACCAGACCACCTTACCTGTCTCCTGAGAAACCTGTATGCGGGTCAAGAAGCAACAGTTCGAACCGGCCATGGATCAACTGATTGGTTCAAAATTGGGAAGGGAGTACGGCAAGGCTGTATATTGTCACCCTGCCTATTTAACTTATATGCAGAGTACATTATGAGAAATGCAGGGCTGAATGAATCGCAAGCCGGAATCAAGATTGCCGGGAGAAACATCAACAACCTCAGATATGCAGACGATACCACTCTAATGGCAGAAAGTGAAGAAGAACTAAAGAGCCTCTTGATGAGAGTGAAAGAGGAGAGTGCAAAAGTTGGCTTGAAACTCAACATTAATAAAACTAAGATCATGGCATCTGGTCCCATCAATTCCTGGCAAATAGAAGGGGCAGAAATGGAAGCAGTAACAGATTTTACTTTTTTGGGTTCCAAGATCACTGCAGACGGAGACAGCAGCCATGAAATTAAAAGACGCTTACTCCTTGGAAGGAAAGCTATGGCAAATTTAGATAGCATAATAAAAAGCAGAGATATCACCATACCAACAAAGGTTCGTATAGTCAGGGCGATGGTGTTCCCAGTAGCAATGTATGGTTGCGAGAGCTGGACCATAAGGAAGGCTGAGCGCCGAAGAATAGATGCTTTTGAACTGTGGTGCTGGAGAAGACTCCTGAGAGTCCCTTGGACTGCTAGGAGATCAAATCAGTCAATCCTAAATGAAATCAACCCTGACTGTTCCTTGGAAGGACAGGTACTAAGGCTGAAACTCAAATATTTTGGCCACCTAATGCGAAGAGAGGACTCTCTGGAGAAGACTCTGATGCTGGGAAAGACTGAAGGCAAAAGGAGAAGGGGAAGGCCAAGGATGAGATGGTTAGACAGCATCACCGATGCAACAAACATGAAAATGAGTGAACTCAGGAAGATAGTGGAGGATAGGAAGGCCTGGCGGGATATGGTTCATGGGATCACGAAGGGTCGGACACGACTTAACGACTGAACAACAACAAAAATCATGATTTAGAAAAAAAGCTATGAAAGCCATTATTACTATTAAAAGCTTTGTATGTACTGACAATGCAATGGTCCTTTAGGGATCTCATAAGTGAGTCAATGTTATTTTGTGGTTTTCAGCAGTACCTTGGAAGATTTGAATTAATACATTATGGTCAAGGAATAAAGCTGAAAAAACACAGTGAAATTGTGATTTTTGTTTTAAAAAGTATTAAAAAGTTAAAAGGAGAACATTCCTCCTCTATGGGAGATTTTGTCCCTGTCTTCAAAGGTATTAAAGTTTTTGGCAGACAGAAAGCATGTCGCATGAGGTTTTATCTTGTTTATAACATCTCGGTACTGAATGTATCTTACAACTTCCAATGGAAGGACATTTTTAAAAAATTGGCTATTGGAATTGACTTGAGATATCTTCAGCTCTAGCATACAAACAGCTAAAATGGAAATGTGTCTTCTGTTCCATCCCTTTTCAGAGTGAACATTTATACCAAATTCCCATTTTCCTTGAAAATCTCAAACATTTGCCATCAGTAGTTATGCATTCTATGCTACTGAGGGCGCAATCCAAACCTACTTAGGCCGCCGTTGTAACCAGCGGCCCAGTGAAAACGGGAGGCCCCAGAACAGAAAGGGGATTCAAATCACCTCCAAAAGGGGAATTCAAAGGGGATTTGAATCCCCTTTCCGTTCTGAGGCCTCCCGTTTTTGCTGAGCTGCTGGTTACAATGGTGGCCTAAGTAGGTTTGGATTGCGCCCAAAGAGTCTCTATAAAGAAATGACAATTTAATATTTTTCTGACTTTCCTATATGGAACTCCTCTGCTATATGGAGAACAGCTGCTATGATGAAACTCTAAGGAAAACTTCAGTAGAAGATTTTTGTAATCATGAGTTTGATCTTAAATTTGATCTGATTTCTAATAGATTATTTAATACTTTAATGCGCTAATTTTCCACTCTAGCCTACCACTCTCCTCTCCTTCACACTTCCTTTTCCATCCAATTCCCTTCTTCCTGTTTGAATCCAGGGAGTGGGAGGAAGACCACCAGCAGCAGCAGCAGCAGCAGCAACAGCAGCGGAGCAACAGAGGAAGGGGGTGGAATATTTGATATAGGTTCCATGGTGTTTGTTTGAGTTCCACTGGTCCAACCTTTGTTTCGCATGCTGTAAGTATTAAATATTATTTTTAAATGCCTTTTATTTCCTTTTAAAAAATGTTTGCACTCATACAACCAGTTTCTTGTGGGTCTTTTCTTTGGGATCCAGTTTGTTTAAGGTTCAGACATCGCAGGCAGTTGTTTGCTCTGCCCTTTGCCTCTTGAGCATATTGTAGCACCCCCTGGTAATGCTGAGTCAACAGCATTTAAAGTTCAAGCTGAACCTTTCTCACTTTGCTTTTCCCTGAGATTCTTTGCATTGTAGAATCCTGTGTAAATCCAATGACGGACACTTCTTACAGATGCAATTGCTGTTATGTTTCTCTAAGACTGGATTTCTTGTGATCACAAAGTGCTTGTCCAAAAGGTCATGATATTCCTGTCCTTCACCATTCTCTACCAGATGATCTTCACCCAATTTCCTAGATAACCAAAGCATTTCAGTATCTTCCACTTATGTTGATATACATAATTTGGAAAGCAAGCTGAAATTGAAGTTGAAGATAAGTAATTAAGTCTGAGTGTAAAGTGAGAAGGGGGTTAGTAAGCTCCCCCCCCCATGGCCACAGACTCAGTTGTGGGATGACATTTACTAGCCTTGATCTGGGCAGACACCCACTCTGAGAAATCTGGACTCGGGCACATGGTGAGCAACCAGATTAATTAACCACATGCTCAAGTTAAGCCCATATTTGTTCACCCCACATTACAGACTACTCTCAGTGTATGGTACTGTGGCAAAGGCGCATGCCAGATCTTATCCCCAATTTTCTAGCCCTCCCCTCCCCCTTCCTCTCCTCGGACATATGCCAGTAAAATAACTGGTGTGGGTCCAAGGAGACCCATAGATGACCAGAAGGCGTACCCAGAGGTAAGTAAAAAGTGGTTTACTTACCCAGAAGTAAAAAAGAGAAGGCTCTGGTTGGCCTTCTGATTACCCCCCTCACCATAGCATGCACTGTGCACTCCATTGGCTCAGCTGCATGCTATAGCATGGTAGAGGTTAGGATTGGGTTGTTAATCTTCTCTCTTTCTTCCATCCATCAGCCCCCTCCCCTCTCCATCATCAATCTGCATCCTGGGATAGGGCAGACTAGCGCTTATGCCCCTAGGCAAATTTGTCAGTTTTTCTCCTACTGTGATTAATGCTTCTTCTCAACTAATGTCCTTTCAAGAAACATTTCAAGGGCAGCACCTGAGTGCTCCTACTGATTTCACCAATCCTGCTGTAGGAGACATCAGACACTGCGCTCCACCCTGCGTCCCACCTCGACTGCATCCCTGGTCAACCCATGTGCTACATACATAATTTTGGCTCTGCAAAATCAAGATGAAAAAATTTAAAAATGTGGGCTGCCTTCATGTGTTGGAACTTTTCAAGTGGAGGCCCTACTCTTTCAATCTAGCTATCTTTGAGAGCAAGAATCACTGCATAAAACAGAGGAAACATCATGCCACTGAAGCACAATACTGCATATGATTCACAGCCCCCCCCCCCAATATGGGATGATACACAACTGGTTGTTTCCTGGTATCTTTTAAGGCTGTATATTTATGAGCTGAAACTTTGGGGCCATATATATTCTGCAACATGGAGTTATATTCTGTTGTGGCCTAGCCCTATTTAAAGAGTAAGGTATACAAAAAGACTCAGTACGTGCAGTTATTATGCTAAAATTGCGTTTTCAGCTCCTCTTGAGATCTATTAGTATTCTGTCATATTCACATAATAGTTGTCAAGTTTTCATTAATGTTTGGGGATTTTTAGCCAATGTAAAGTAAAATAATTTGTTGAATTTGCAGCCTTGGGAAACTGCCTCTGTTACCAGAAACAGGACTATGTTCTGCCAAGGTGATGGTTGAAAGACATGATACACAGTAGTGTAGAAAGGGTGGGGTGGGGGGGGTCCGCCCTGGGCACAAGAGGTAAGGGTGTGTGCGAGGCTAGGAGGGACAGCACCGCTGCCCGAGTCTTCACTGAGGCTTGGAGCAGTGAGCAGAGCTCTGTGGCTGAAGGGTCCGCCTGCCCTTGGTTCAGTACGCTCCCAAATTGCATTGAACTGGAAGCAGTTGGCGGTGACGTGATGATGCGCAACTTCCGGGATGCTACACACACCTGGCGCCATTGACCCCGGAGCCACCGCTGCCGCCCTGGGCGCACTCTCCCAAAGGAACGCTGATGATGATACAGCTTCTATCTGGAATCTACATGAAAGAAAGCATTGGCTTAAACAGAATGGAACACGCACCTGTTTTTCTGTCTGGTCTGTTTCAGCTCCAGAACTCAGATGAAACTGTAACAGAGCCAGAGAGCAGCAGCTTCTTAATTGTTCAGGAGTCAACTCAGCAATGAGACAAGCTGTTAGCAGCAGCATCTGTACTTCTTGAACTTCATCACTTTGTTCACACTCCCCCCCCCCCCCCGCCCCAGCTTTGATATCTTCAGGTGTAAGGAGAGCAAAGGATTCACTCTAACTCTATAACCCTTGAGAACTGTGTAAAGCAATCTCTCTCCCTAGTCCCTTTGGCCCTTTTCAGGAACTTTCAGGCTCATATTCCTTGTACCATGTTAAGACAAATAGTGCCAGGAGGAGTATACAATTTCTCTTCCTCTGGTAGTTAAGACACAGTCGCAAGTGTTGCAGACATAATTTTTACCTTAATATGTTTGATGATTCATTTTAGCCATGGGGTGAACTTTACTGGTCAGGCTTGGAATTCGGCTCAGAAAACTGAACAATTTCCTCAAAACGCAGAAAATAGCTCCATTCTGAGCCCAATTTTCAGACAAACTGAATGATGTCATCAGGGATGCAACAGGGTTGATTCCTCTTCTCCAAAGCTCCCCTGTCCTGTCCTGTCCTATTCTTCTACCTGGTTACCTCCCTCCCTCTGTTCTTTCCTTTACACCCAGTTGCTTACCAACAATGTGCAAGAGGAAGGGAGGTACAAATTTCTCTTCAGCATCCTTTTTCTGGCACCTGGTATTCAACTATGGCTGTGGAGCAGGCTCCAGGAGCAGTAGGTAATGTAGTGTTCCCGTTGCATCTAACAGATTATTTACGGAGAAGTTAAATAAAATACATCCAAAAAACAGATTCGTGGGGTACACCACTGCTTACTCCCCTCCATTGTCAGAACTGTCCATTTATTTTGATTTATTTTATTTATCTACAGCTTACAATAAGATAAAACAACAATCAAAATACAGTCAAACAGAACAGCAGATAATTAAAAAGGCAGTATAAAACAAAAACACCATAACTGAAAAGCTATAGCTAATTAACCACGTCACCCTTGCTGAACATCAGCACCCTCCAAAAGCTGAATGGAAAAGCCAGGTCTCAACATATCTTTTGAATGTGTATAAGGTGGGGGCCAACTAGACTTCTCGGGGAGAGCCTTCCACAAGGTTGACACCACCATCAATAAGGCCCTGCTACTGGTGGATCCCCACTGTGCCTTGGGGAGGCAGGAGAACCTGAGATGATGACTTCTAACTTCTACTTCCTGTTCTTTAACCGATCACTAATCCATTAAGTGACTTTTCCTCTTATCTCATAACTGCCAAATTTACTCAGGGTCCTTTGATGGGATCTTTGTCAAAAGGCTTTTGGAAATCCAAGCGTATAATGACACCTGAATCACCCTTATATGTGATGCAACAAAGCTCTAGAAAGCAATTTTGTGGTCATGACTGTGACTGATACTAACAGCTCTTTAAAGGATTGAATAGCATATCTGAGATATATTTTTACAGATATTTTTCTCTTCGGAGATATATTGCTCATTATATCTGGATATACAGAGAAATTTAGCTCCTACTGGAATCATCTGTGCACATAGACCAGAGGGGTTCGGATTTGGAAGATTGGGTGGGGGAAAGGACTGGCCATGACTGCTGGTGCTAACCCTGCCTGCCCCTAATAACCCAACATTGGAAACAATAGAGATGCATTTAGATGAAACTGATAAAATGTGGTCAACTTTATTCAAAAGGTTATATTGTAGAGAAACTTAATGCACAGTTTTCCTTTTTTTGACACCAGTTTATATCCAGATTTAGAGTGCATGAGTCAGCTTTCAGGTTACATCTTAAAAACAAACAAACCTGGCTTCAGCAAGGTTGCTGGAAAGAAACAACCAATGCAGAGAAGAATGATTAGCAAATACTCTTGATTAATTAGCACACTCTTGAGCAAGCCATGTACACGTCTCATGTTGACCAATCCACCCTTAAATTAAACTACAGTTCAAAAGCTGAGAGAAGCATTTTTCCTAACAGTTCTAATTAATCCTAGCAGTAGCAACTTGTAAGTTTAGTGATTTCCCAGGGAATGTGTGTTGTCCAATCATGTGTGTTTGCCATCATGAGTTAGATACCATCATTAGTTTGTTGTTGTTCAGTCGTTAAGTCGTGTCCAACCCTTCGTGATCCCATGAACCATATCCCACCAGGCCTTCCTGTCCTCCACTATCTTCCTGAGTTCGCTCATTTTCATGTTTGTTGCATCGGTGATGCTGTCTAACCATCTCATCCTTTGCCTTCCCCTTCTCCTTTTGCCTTCAATCTTTCCCAGCATCAGAGTCTTCTCCAGAGAGTCCTCTCTTCGCATTAGGTGGCCAAAATATTTGAGTTTCAGCCTCAGGACACAGTGCAAACTTTTGTGTCTTTTGATGAAATCAACCAGAGGTTGACTGGTCAATTGGGTCTGAGAGGTGGTGATTGGCTGCCTTGGGGAGGTGGAGGGCATTTTACATGTGAGCCTGAAAGAGGGGGTGGTTTTCCTACTATTGAAAAAGTCCTCCCTGAAACCTGTTGGTTTGGATAACTTTTTGGTTGGTGTGTATTGGACTGCTCAGCACTAGAACTCCCTCACTAGGGAGGTTGACATGGCTCCCACATTGCTGGCCTTTTGCGGGGGGGGGGATTTTTTATATTAACTCAATGTTGCTGAGCTGATATTTTATTTTTTTATATATAGTTTTTCCTGATGAATTGTAAGTAACCTTGTGTGCTCCTTTGGAAGGAGAAAGGTCGTTGGGATGAAGTCTTGAAATAGATGAACACATACTTCTGCCCCTTTCTCTGAACTGCCTGCTTCCCATCTTTTGAATCTGTTGGATCCCGTGCAGAAGTCACTCTTTAAATATACTGCATGTCTCAAAGATCACCAAGGGGAGAAAGCTGCAGTGGTGGAACAGATTTCGAGGTCAAGACTGGCCTATCCATGAAGACTGACTGAAGCAGTCACCCTGGAGGAAGAGAAATAAACATGTTGTAAATGCATAATCTAGCCAGGGAATTGGTGCATATCCTTGAAATAAACAGATACCATGGGCAGCTTCTTCAGAGGCAAAATGTCCAAAACAGTCTTCATTGCACAAGGTAGCTCAAGTAGGCTGACAGGATGGCTTTGGGGAGACTAGCTATTCTCAAAGCAAAAGGCAGCCATGGAAGGGAATGAAAGATCAACACACTCATAGAACTGAATCACAGTAATTACTCAGTGAAACAAAACTCATGCAAAGCTGCAGAGGGGAAATCCCTTATGTTTTACATGAAATGAAAGCAGCAAAAAAAAAATCCACTTAATATTGCCTCTATTTCTATAGCAACTGACAAGGCGAAATCCTAGACATAGCTTACAAATAAAAGCAAGGACTCAGAAAGCTTTGCTGAGGGCACTGAAGCTCCTATGTAAGGATTTCCACTGACAAATTTGATACGAGTCATATATGTCACTAGTAAACTGACAGACATTTCAAAGACGTTATTTTACTGTATATCTGTTCAAAGTATTCATTTATGAAAAGGCTGAAGACAAAAATGTACTGTATTTAAAGAAAATAGCAGGAGATTTGTCCTTCACATTGAAGTTTAGATAAGCATTGTGCTGCTACATTGTTGGTAATTTATGTGATAATATCAGTATCCCATCCTTCCTTTAAGGAGTTGAGAGTGGCATATGCGAGGGGTCACTCACTAGCAAAGCAGGTTTACCTGTTCCCCTGTATCTTACTGTGAGCGCAATCCTCCAGAAATTTGTGGGGAATTTGTGCTGAACCCCACTGCAACCCCACCACTAAATACATGAGAACTATTTATATCTTATTATGATAATTAATGATCTGTGTACTGTGATCTGTTTTAAAAACCATCAAAGCCCGACTGGAACAACGGTACTGCTGACTTTTTTTCCAGAAGGAAATTCTTTCAGCATCTGTGAAAAAAAAGGACCAATGTTCATTATTTTCCTCTAGAATTAATTGAGTGTTCCCAGGTCTGGGAAAAAAAAGGCTGTTTTGAATTAGAAGGATTAGGCACATCAAAGTCCTTAAGCCAGAGATGTGTATCATCCAAAGTCCATTTTACCTTGACTTGTCTTTGGGAGAATTCCATGGCTTGCATTGATGCTTTCCGTTCACATCAAATTAAAAGTACCCCATCACAATACAGATTATTCCTCATTTTCACAGTTCCTTCTGATGTTAATGAGATTTACCATATGGTCTGTGAATGCAGAGTATAAATAAACTTCCTTTTCTCTTTTGGATTCCTCTGGCCTTGAGGGAGTACTCAAGGCTCTTCAAAACATGTTATGTACAAAACCTAAACTAATTATTTTACATTTACATTTAGAACCAACACTGCAACACCATTACTACTGCTGCAGCATACAGAAATGCTATATGTCCCACTTGACTTCTGCTGTGTCAGGTTTCTTCTCTCCAGTACTAATTTGGTTGATGGAAGACAGGATTGTGAAGGAAAGTACAAGACTTTCCGCAGACTTAGAGGACATTAACACTTCACATATACCACAGCATGAAAGTGGCCTGTCCGATCACTTGGTACTAAAACATTGGGAAATATATTTTTTTGCATATCACCCTTTCAAGC
The DNA here is from genome assembly GCA_026170595.1 of Plestiodon gilberti rubricaudatus. Taxonomy (NCBI): domain Eukaryota; kingdom Metazoa; phylum Chordata; class Lepidosauria; order Squamata; family Scincidae; genus Plestiodon; species Plestiodon gilberti. The sequence continues at coordinate 50,735,828 of JANXHW010000002.1, forward strand.
ATGATATCGTATTTAATGCTGAAGCACTGCTCAGGTGGGGTGCGGTAGGGATGGGGAGTATAGTGTACCCCCGTTAGTACTTCACTTGTCCCTGATGAGCTGGTGCAGTGGTGTGATGATCAGAGATCAATGGCTTCTTGTCCAGTCAGGTGGGAGGAAGGAATGTGCATGCCCAGGTCAAGGTGGTTGTCTGAAATGATAGATTGGTGAGGAGCCTGTCTCCAACCACCTCCAGCCTCCTGCTCCCTGGATTTGAAAAAGAAGAGGGGAACAGAGCAAAAGAGGAAGTGTGGAGAAGAGGAGAGTAGTGGGCTAGAGTGTCCCATGCAGGAGTGGTGGTAGCAGCACCACTAGGTAAAGGGATATTTGGTGTGGTGTCAGGCGCCTGGAGGTCTTGGGCCAGACCTGAGCACATGGATCCTTCTGATGGCATGAACTTAAACATTCACTTATTGAGCACAATATAAAGTGGTCCCAGACTGTGTTGCCATTTATTTCAGTATAAGAGGCAAATGTGGAGAGTTGCTCAAAGCGAGCAACATCTACATAGAAACAGGGAAAACTGTGTAAGTCCATTGCAGTCATATGTCTGGACATCTAGACATCTTTTAAAACATAGATTGAAGTGGTCTTTGAAGGGCATTCAATCCATTGGCCTCTATAAATGCATGATTTTATTTATTTTTCACATTTTTATACCGCCCTTCCTCCAAGGAGCTCAGAGTGTTGTACATGGTTCCTTCCCTCCTTTTGTCCTCAAAACAACCCTGTGAGGTAGGGGAGGCGGAGAGATAGTGACTGGCCCAAGGTCACCCAGGAAGCTTCGTGGCTGAGCAGGGATTTGAACCTGGATCTTCCAGGTCAAAGTCCAAATCCCGAACCACTACACCATCCTGGCTCAGGGATGCTCAGAGTTAGATGCTCAGGGATGTGTCCTCCTGCCATTGAAAGCAGGTTCTGGAGGCTTAGGTCTGCTAATGTTAAGTTTGATATTTCATAACCCAATTTTAGAGACTCTTGAAACATTGAAGTGAGATCAATGACCATACAAAACAAAAGATGGAGTCAAGACAGTTTGCAAGGAGGTCAAAAAGGGGAAATGGTGTTGAAGGCCTGCTTAATTGTTGCATCAGTGCTATTTTAATTTATATAAATGACCTAAGTTAACTCGAACAAATGGGCCCAAATTAAAATTAATGAGGAATAAATGTGCAACGGGGGAAGGTAGTAGTTCATGCAGAAAATTATTAAAATATTATTTAAAAATTTCTGAGGCGAGGTTGTTGTTGAGATGATGACTAGAAGACCAAAGTAATCAAGATCCAACTAAAGATATCTAAGAATATACAGTATTTCCCTCTCCCATGGAAATCAATGAGATTTATAATTCCTTAAATTTATAATTGAATTATGCCCACAGTATTATGAACTGAATGTTACAGTTTGCATAAAATGGCATCAAAGGGCCAGCGTGTATTCTTTGATGCTTTTTTGTTACTTTTTAGTCTCTGTAAACTCTTTTGAAGACTCCTCATGTACACAGTTTGCACCATTATTGATGAAGATTTTTTAACACAGTTCATCATAGTAAACCATTTGTGTGAAGATTAAGAAACTCCTTTGCAATTCAGGTTATTTTTAACAAGGATATTGCAACCTCCCCACCCCAAGGAATGATAAGAGAGGCACATCCCTGCTCTAAGAGTTTCCAGTCTAAATCAGGGTACAGGGGGTGAAATGGGAAAGGGAGGAAAAGAAGAAGCAACACTAGTGAGGGATGAATGTGAGCATAATGCCCATATTGTCCCGAGTATAAGATGCACCTGATTATAAGACACACCCTTAAAGTTTGGTGCTATTAAAAAAAATTAATTAAATCACTGGCATTAAATTGCAACAGCCTGATTATAAGACGCAACCCTAGTTTAAAAACTTAGATTAGGAGAAAAAAGTGATTCTTATACTCAGACCAATACGGTATAAAAGATGGTTCTAAAATTTAACAATGTGCTTGCTTAAGGCATTTTTCCCCAAGGGTGTATATACGCAACAGGGATTAAATGTGTACAGCTGTGTGCTGGGAGGAAAACAAAAGAGTTAACATTCTCCTACCAGGGAGCCTTGTGAAAATCCACTTTCATCCTCCTGTGGAAAATTACAGTTTTAGGAGAAACTGTGTATTGTTCCAGCCACACATATTCCCTGCAACAACTTAGAAAACATCACCACATATCATGATCTGTCCAGTTAACCTGAAGCTCAAATATTTGGAGTAGCAGCTACCCTTCCCCAAATGTAGGCTTTACATGTTCTTTGTAATGTGTTGGAAGACAAATGACGTAGGTCCCGGGGCACAGTCTGAAGGCTCATGATGCAGCATTCTTGCTGAAGCCAAGTAAGTTGGCCTGGTGTGAGGTTGCCAGGGAACCCCAGAGACACTGTTTTAAGTACCCGATTGTAAGAAAGGCAGAATATAAAATGAAATAAATGACATACCTTTGTAGTTCTCCATGATCAGTTTGGTGTTTTTTTTATTACTACAAATTGGTCCACACTCTCATTTTTGTTTTTCTGTTAAACAAATAGGATGCCAATTTGCCTCTAGTTGTGTCCTGTTCCTGAGTTCTATTCCCTGGGACTCTGCACCATTACCTATGGGTGCCTCTGTAATAGCACAATTCCATTTACAAGCTCACATCCCACCCACTGTGTCTTGAAAATGCCATTGTCTTGTGTCATAGCCCAGCTTTATCTATTTTGCCTTTCTCAGTCTTGCTGCACCAAACTAATATTTCAAAACTTTGGAGGATTAAACTCCCTCTAGGCACACTGAAGCGGGACTAACAGTTTAACCTGAAGATCGTGTCTGTTGCATTTTGTGTGCCTATCTGTCAATTACTTTTATGTGCCATGACTAGGTGTGTGTTGGTGTATCTATGACATGCAACCAGTTTGCTGAATAACTGCCATTCACAGCACACTGGAGCAGAACTGTCAAGAATTTTCAATTTACTTTGAGGATAGGATTGCTTGGATTTTTAGAAAGCTATTTACTTTTGCAAAAGCAGAAGCATTTATTTAAGCATTTTTGTGCGAATAACAGAGAGACAGCCAATGTGGCTAATGAATATGGTCTATCTTGATTGGGTAATGAAATCAATTATGGGCTAAGGATTGTATTATTGATTGAGACAGTTGCAACCCCTTATGGTTCTGTGTTAACCGAACGACTTTGCCGCTATTAAGAACCTGGATGTACCTACCACTGCTTGATTACTTCATTCACAGTAACTCATCATAGTAAAGACGAGGGGTAATTTCAACTCTGGTGCCTGCCTGCAAAGATCTTATAATTCATGGAAGTCTATTAAGTCAATAATAACTGTATATGTCTATATCTATACATGTTTTCCATGTTTTGTAAAAAAGAAGAAGAATTTAAATTGATTGCAATATAATCCACCAAAGATTATGGGAATCAGCTCAGAAGTACAAAAAAGAAACCCTAATCATTTTTCGCATTTGTGTGATGATACCACACTGAGGGTCAAATTACACATTATTCTAAGTGTGCAATGTGGCCCGAGGGGGTTAGATTTGATTTTAAAATAAAACAGAGGCCAGGGCAGTGGCAAAACAGAATGCAGCCATAGTGGAGGAGGGCTTGGGGGTGGGGGAGCTTTAGGCTGACTTGCCTCTGCGGTAATCCCACATGGAATAACCTTCCACAAGCTATTTTAAAGAGAAAATAAAGCTTCCATTGGCTTTCAATGGAAGCTTTTTCCCTTCTGAAATGGCATGGGAGGTGTGATCAGAAGTGGAACTGCAGTGGGGGCAAGTTCTAAAGCCCCCTCAGTCCCCAATGTGTTTTTCCTCTATTTTTCAGCCTCCTTGGACCACTATTAAAAAATTAGCATTTAGGGTAGTGTGTAACAACCCGGAAATGCATTTATATGTATTTGAGTGTTAACATTTTGATTTTCTTAGAGCCCAATCCTATTCTTCCCCGCTGCCGATCCACCAAAATAGCTACCGCTGCATCCTGGGTGGATGGGGAGGCAGTTGTGGAAGTCTCCTCTGGGTAAGGAAACAATCATTCCCTTGCCCTAACTGGGCAAGAGACACTTTTTCAATGGGTGCTCCTCTTACATTTAGCAGGGGGAGAGTAACTGACCCCCTTTCACCCCAGCACAGTGTCTTTTCTGGTGGCTGTTTGCTGGTAGTGTTCTGCATCTTTTTTAGATTGTGAGCCCTTTTGGGACAGGGAGCCATTTAATCATTTGATTTTGTCTGTAAACCGCTTTGTGAACTTTTTGTTGAAAAGCGGTATATAAATACTGTTAGTTAGTTAGTTAGTTACCTGGGGGTAAGCCTCTGCGGTGCAGGGGGTCTACTTGGTCTAACCCTAAATAGCTGGTGCAGGTTCACATGGGATCGGGTATGGGAAGGGGGTTAGAATTTGGAGGCCACCGGTGCCAATGAATCCACCCCTTCCCAGACCCGATTCTCCCATCCCATCCCCGCCCCATCCCCGCCCAGTGTTGCCTCCTCCCTGCCCCCGTTCCGCCCTCCTCCACCCCGCCTCTCCTGCTGACTTACCTGCTCTGGTGGGCGGTGGGAGATCTGATGACGTGAGCGGGAAGGCTCAAGCTTTCCCGCCAGCATCCCTGGCAGCACACTACTGAGTGTGCTGCCGTAGCGTCTTTTACGATGGTGCTGACTGCTTTATAGCAATCAGCACCAGCGGAAGAGGCATGACGTTGATGGCTGGTGAATATAGGATTGGGCCATTAGAAATACAATGTAGAAATGTAGCGAAATTTCATTTCTACATTTTCAGTGCAAAGAGGACCACACATCTTGGAAGAAAGTCTGACCACTCTAGTTCTCTGTGGCTGATAATGTGTATTGGTAAAGTTGCATCTGAAGAGGATATAGTATCTCAAGTAGATCTTTCAAATTAAATATTAGTAAAAAGATATGTACATTACATGCTGCACAATCCATATTAACAAAGTGTTGTAAATCCATATTTTCTGTTCTGTAAGCCCCTCCAATTCAGCCCTAGAACTGTTGTCAATTTGATCCATGCTGGATTTGGTCAATGTGCACATCACCTAAGAAATGGTCAGCCTAGGGGTAAAAAAAATACCCTTATCCACCTCTGCTCAGGTGATTAGTGTTAGATTTGGCCCTATTCTCCCTTCAGTAGGTGATGGTACTGTCAAAACTGACAACATTGACCATCTTTTTAGAGGGTTTGCACACAAAGATACTTGCATGCCCGCAGCAATGTGTGCATCTATGAATTGGGGGTAAAGGGTGCTAATAATTTCATGTTCCTTACTCTCAGAAGCTGGTCATATTTATGATATTGTTTGTCATCCTCAAATCAGGATTAATAGCATGCTGTGTCTTCAGACCTTGTTGGGTGATCAAGACAAATTGCTTCAGATTAATACCACCTCATCCAAGCCAAACAATGGCCTTTTACCAAGTGTCCACAAACAAGAATATATCTTGAATGGAAAGTTTGTTCTCCAACGTAATTTGAAAATTGACCAACTCATGAACTATGATTGATCCTTGAAAGACTGGCAAGTCAAGGACAAAGTGGAACAGAAAGACAGACAGAGACAGAAAAAGAGAGAATTTTCTTTAAATCTGCATTTATGTGACAAATATAATTAAGTATGCTGTTGACAAAGGGGCTGTAGCACATGTTTTGTATCTGGAAAGTCTCAGGTTCAATCCCTGGCATCTCTAGGGAGGGCAGAGAAAATGTCATTCCTGAAACCTTGGAGAGCAGCTGCCAATCTGTGTCAACAATAATGACCCAGCCAGACCAATGGTCTGACTCGGTATGTCAGCTTCCTATGTTAACCAGTGTGTTGGAGGCAGGACCTGGAAACATATAGGAGTGATGGATTCAGAGGCATTGGAATGCTGGGGTGGGGGGCGGTCCACCCTGGGCAGCAAGTGGGAGGGACACAACTGTGCCACATTGGCGTCAGCGGTGGAGGCGGGAGAAGTGGGCGGGCGAAGGCAAAGAAACAGGTGAGCAGTTTGGCCTGCCTGTCCGCCTGCCCGGAGCCTTGGACGTGTTTTTCATGACATTCTGGCGGCCCGGAACAGCATCCAGGGTTGGCACCACACTCCATGGCCCCGCCTCCCGGGGGAGTGGCTACACCGCTGGATGGATTTGTGTACAAACACAGGGTGTACACCTCCATCCCCATAGATCCTCAGCCAGAATTTTTGCCTTTACATTTCTACCAAATACAGCTGGCCAATTCTGTAACGATAACTAAATAATAACTAAAAAATTGGCCTTTAAAAATAAATATTTAGGTCCGCAATAAATTTTACATTCGCCACTTGAGGTAAGATCACATGATGTGAATTTCTAGTCACCACTATTGCAGCTCCTCTCATCTACAGCATGAATTCCAAGTGCTTAGCTATCCCCCCCTTTCTATTAAGATAGTGTGCTATTTTTAGGGACACATTTACTGTGGGGGCATAAAGGTTATTCACTACTTCACTGAGCTCTTTGAAGTGCTTTGATCAATTGCTTTTCTTTTGTCTGTACTTTTTGTCCATGTTAGTCTCCTGCGGAGTTCGAGTGAATGACAAATAATGTCTGCATTCTGATGTTCCCTTCAGTTGCACACCCAGAGTTGTGGGAGCTGCTTCACTGTGATATGCTCCCGTGCTGCAAGGTGTTGCCTGGGGCACCTTTTTCAGTCATTAAACAGCTATGTTTCCATTTTGTACTGATTGATGGAAATTGATCTTAAGCATCAATCTAGTTCGAAACTTTGTTAGCCTTTCTTATTATGTTAAGTTGGTCGGTCATTAACCTTCATAAGGGGCCTAGGGGCATTTAAGACCTCTGGATCTTATTTGAAGTAAGTTGTTCACTGAAGGCTTCCTGAGGACCTGCAACTCTGGTATGCAGTGCTGTGCGAGTGCCCACCAGTGGTCAGGACAGGACAGGAGGGGGGACCTGCTGGCCATGCCCCATGGCTGCTGCACATTCAGCTTGAATAATAAAGATTGGTACCTGAGTACTTCATCATGGGAGAGGGAACATCCAGGGTCCCAGTTCCCATGGTACACACAAGTACTGTCTCTGTGTCATGGGAGTTGAATGCTTGGCTGCTAGAGTATGGCCTCTGACCGAGCACAGTCCTACATACCTTTTTGGATTCAGTAAGCATGGGGCATTTGGGGAAGACAGGGCGAATTATACTTCACAGGGTCCTCATCCCAGCAAAGATACAACTGAAAATACAGTTGGGCTCCCTATCTGTTCCAGCCCCCCCCCCCCCCGTGGATTCTGGTGTGGATATGTGAAAACTGTGGATATGTGAAAACTGTGGATAGGGGCAAACACCATATCCACGGTTCCCTGCGCCCCCCACCCCCTGCGCATGACCCCCCTGGCTGTTGATGTTTTAACGTTGGTGTCTTGTTTTGAACAAACATGATAAGCAGCCTCCTATTGCCCTCGGGATGGTACGGAGAGGCCTGTGGCCCGCTCTGTGGGAATCTATGTGCTTCTGATCGACTCTTTGCAGCAATTGCGGACCACTTCTGATTTCGGATGAAAATCAGAAGTGGGTTGCAATTGCCGTGGAGAATCAATCGGCAGTGCGGGGAGGCCCGCAGGGGGGCCGCAGGTCTCCCCGCACCCTCTGGAGGGCCTGAACAACCATTATTAGTTAAAAATAACCCCTTTTGCCACCGGTGGCATGATCCTGGGAGAGCCACCATGATCGCCGCTGCCCTGCCTTGCCCCCACCACCCCTGTCCTGCCCCTACAGCCACTCATGGTTGTCCCCGATTCACGTGGAGAACTTTGATAACCGCTGTGTTAGATATCAGTGAAATTCCACTTGCCACTGAATATATGAGCCCATATGCTCTGCAAATCTTCCACTCAAGTTAATCCTGAGTTAGTTAGTTCAGGATCACAGAAATGCTGCACAGAGGTGGAAAACAGCCCACAAGAAGTGGAAAATGTTAAAAGGACTGAAACAAGAACTTCAGGCATCAAGGTGGTTTCTATGAACTCAAAATTATGCTTTAGGTGGCTGATCCCCATGAAAGGCTATTTGGCATAATACAAATTTAATATTAAGTTCATTTTTACTTTTCCCCCCGGTAAATGTTAGTTAATGAGTTGCTGGTAATTACAGTAAAGGTGAACTGTTTACTCAGCGAACTAGGAGTGTCCTTGTAGTGCAGCTATTAAAACCACTTCTTGTGGCTTTGAATAAAAACAATAGAAAGGTCAGTTTTAATAAAATCGTATACCGTGTTGGATTTAGCTCAGGGGTACATTCCAGCTTATTCTATTGCTTTTGCTACATTTCTTTACTGTTGACTGATTGAGTCCCAAGTTTATGAGATATTTCTTATGGCTGTGGTAAACTGCAGGGAGGGAGTGGGAGGGACCATGGCTCGGTGGTAGTGCCTGTGCTTTGCTGGCAGTAGATTCCAGGTTCAATCCCTGGTATCTCCAGATAGGACTGGAAAAGACCCCACCCGAAACCGTGGATAGATTCTCCAGCCAAACAACACTAAGCTAGCTGGACAATAGAGAGGCAGCTTTCTATGTCCTTGTTTCTGGGATGTTCCACCTCAGACTATAAGGGGAGGGCGGCTCACATGCTCCTCCATGCAGAAAGCTAGCCTGTTAGGGAGAAGCCTAGGCTAGAACTCTCTATGTGCAGATAATATTTTTTTATTGAAAAATGTGAGCCCACACCTACAGTCTGAAATGGTACAGCTCAGATAGAGTACAAATTTCCTTGCTTCATGAGGACTCAATGTAGAATGTACTGTACATAATGGATTGTCAAACAGTCATTAAATGGTAATATCTTGTGTTACTCCTAACCATAGCTGGCTGCAGCTTGCTGATCTAGCAGGGAAGGGCTTTGTGTACTATTCCTTTAATCCCGTAAGACTTTATAGTCCTGAACATTGGCTGTCATTGTATGTTGGTAAAAGAACTGCAGCTCTATCAGCACATAAAGATTGATGAGGAGTGCATGTGATGGCTGGATTCTACTGAACATTAATGATATTTCAATAAATCTGATTTAATGAAAATTAAAAGCAGCATTTTTGTTGCCTTGGGGTAAAAGCTGCACTTCATTGCAAATTCAATTTCAGACCTGGTATTTCAATGCATCTGTGAATTTTGCAGAGCGAATGGCCTGGGGTTTGTTCAATCTGCACTCACCCAGGTAATTACCACTTTGTCACTGCCAGGACTTAACCTAGCACCATCTGAAAAGGGACTTTGGAAATATTCTGATGGAAACCTGGAGAAACAGGTTTGCTGCGCCTGCCCTCCTCACCCCTTGATATGAGCAAAGGCAATAGCAGGACACAAACGTAGAACAAGGAGGCTGATTCATGTTTGAACTCCTTAAAATACAAGTGGACATGAAATATGAATCCAATCCCACACTGGACCAAGTTTGAAAAGCCATTATAGGAACAAATACTTAACATGTGTTTCCATTTTTATTAGAGTTTTTAAAATACTGTTTGAAAATGGAATACACAAAAGATGAAGAGCTCCCCCCAATACAACTGCTTTGTTCTATTGGGCTACTAGCTTTCTCTGCTTTTTCTTCTGGCTTGCCATTGAGGACCATGCCCAGTTTTGGCATCCATTCTTGATTCTATCACTATACCAATTCATATTTGGGTACAAGCCAATTCATACCAATATTCATACCAATGAACAAGCTAATTCATACATTGGTATGTACAGTCATACATTCATACAATTTATTAGTACAAGCCAATGCATACCAATTCATACTTGGTGGTACAAGTCAGTGTAACCTTGGTGTACAGCCCCTTAATAAATTATCAGAGGAAGCACTATAGAGCTGCACTTGCACTTTTCTTTATTTGGAGACTGTTCTGATTGACTTTCTGTGCATGCTGATGTGGAACACAGGCTTAGCTTTGGAGCGGTATCTGAGTGGTGTTTTGTTTGTAGACCTGAAACAGGAAAATGCTAAAACATAGGGAAGCCATGCTTTTGTACTCCCCCTGGAACAACTTGGCTCAAGGTTTTACTTCCGCATCACACCTTGTGTGCCATATCTAGAAGATGACAAGGAACCGTGTCTCCACAAGTCCAGTACAGAATTAATGGACAGAGAGTAGACGCGAATTTCGTCGTCGTCATCATCAGGAATACTTATATACTGCTTTTCAACAAGAGTAGTTCACAAAGTGATTTACATAGTAAAATAACTCAATAAAGCCGGAGCTACACCGCACGCGTCACGGCACAGCAGACGTCACGGCATGGCCGAGTTGCAGCCGTGCTGAGACTCGAGAAGACAAAACCAAGCCACACCAGTTCTCAGCTGTGGCTTACGGGTCCCCTGTGATTGGATATTAGTGTGTCCCCTGTGATTGGTCACTTTCGGGTGGAGGCGGGAGGACTTTCTGTAGAAGGGAAGGGGAAGTGACTGTGGATTGGTTAAAATTACTTGCTTAAGATTGGAAGAGACACCAGCAGCAGCCACTGGAAAAGATGGGTGAAGAGGATTATGTTTTGTATTTCTGTTTTGTCTATCTGTAAGGACCTTGAGATTAGGATGTTTTTTTTAATAAATATTGATAATTTAAATATTTAATTGCCTATGAGTTGTCTTCCATATTGGTCACTACAGTGTGGATCTTAGTGGAAAGAGAGGAAAGTTACCAACCAAAGCATTTACAAAGTAATGTAAATAAAAATGGCCCCATGTAATAAGAGGCGTTGTTACGGTTGGGGCAGTGGGCCCCAAGCAATGGATCCGTTGCCTCCTCCTTCTCCTCTTCGCAGCCATTCTCGGCTGCAAGTTTGGCCCTCCCACCCTCTCTGGTGCTGTTCGGCTCCAAAAAGGAGCCAAAAAGCGCCAGGGGTGTGTGTTTCTGTGCTGCTGCCATGTGCAACGATGTCATCATACACCCCAGGAGCAGGGCGTGTGGCGTCCGTGGGGGTGTGTGTCTTTCCACCACTGCCACCTCATCTTGCTAGATTTGTCAGGGGGGTTATATCAAAAGACGTCTGCCCTAGAGAAAGGACTCTGGGCTCCCAGTCCAGAATCCCAGGTAAAAGAGTCCCTTTTACTCCCAGGCAGCGGGTTAAACCGTTGAACCATAAGTTGTCGATCGAAAGGTCGGCAGTTTGATTCCCGCGACGGGGTGAACGCTCGTTGCTTGGCCAGCTCCTGCCAACCTAGCAGTTCCAAAGCATGTCAATGCAAGTAGACAAATAGGTACCGCTTGCGGTAAGGTAAACAGAGCTCCGTGTTCCAGCTGCATGCTACGCGCTGCGGCAAGGAGAGTCATGCCGGCCACATGACCACGGAGGCGTCTTCAGACAATGCTGGCTCTTCGGCTTTGAAATGGAGATGAGCACCACACCCTAGAGTCGGACACGACTGGACTTAATTGTCAGGGGATACCTTTACCTTTTTAAAAGAATAGAACTGACACTATACACACAAAAGTAGCACACAGGCTCTCAGAGAGGGTTCAGGGGGGACAGATAAATTTAGACAAATGAAGGGGAAGAATGGTAGACTACCTTGCCAATGGGCTGCTAATGGTTAGACAGGGAAGATAGCTAGAAAGGGCTATACAGCCAAGTATACCTCTCCTGTATCCATTATAACAGTATCTTTGGAACATGGAGCAAGATAGGAGCTGTAGAACTAGGTGGTCGAGATTCCGGGAGCTCCCAGTGGAGTCTCAAGAGAAAATATTCAGGTGGGGAGGAGAGAAATGGGAACTGAGGCAAGGGATCCAGGTCCTTTCCAATGAAGAAGGTGAGGAAGACTTTTGTGGGGCTTCTCAGTGGATGCTGAGCCAGAGCTTGTCCAGTTTTGAGAAGGAAGGTAGGAGAAGAAGAAAAAGAGAAGGGAGGGGGCAAGAGGACAAGCAAAGAGGCTAGTTAAGATCCTGGATGCTGGAGTTGGCATGGAGATCCTTGGGTTGCTGATGTGATGAGGCAAGAGTGCATAACTCAGCATGGTATGTCAATTCTCAGATAACTAAGCTTACTGTAGGTGGAAGGAGAATGCATGTATTGGGGTTCTGTGACCAGATCCTTTTTAGTATATCTGGCCATAGACCAACATGGAGTCTTTTGTGGGTTGAGCTCATCCTGGACCAGCCTTTTGTTAGAAGGTTGTCCTTAATGGGCTTCTTTCACCCATTCTCAGTGGCCATTTTCTTTTGTGTCAGACCTTGGGACAGATGTGACTAGGGACTTCTGATTGCTCATGGGACCTATACCTCAATTAGCATACGGTATGATTGAATTAGAAATGAGGTTGGTGAGCCGCAGGCCAGATGCACTCTCTTTTGACCTGAATGTTTGTGTTTGACTCAAGGATAGGAAACTCCTAAGATTGTGGCAACATTTTGCAGGCGTGGCAGGGTGAGGTACTGCAATTTTTTTGGAATTTTACTTGAGGCTTCTCTAAGCTGGGGATGGGTGAGTTGAGTCGATTCATAGAACCAAAGTTTTGCATTTCACCAAAGGCCTGTGGGCCCGAATCTCCCTTGGCATCAGCCTGGTCAAGGACAACATGAGTCTGGCCTGGGTCACATACAGCCCGATCCAACGCAAGTTGCGGCGGCCGACATAAAGGGCCAGTGTGGCCCAGGCTCACCTCAGGGGAAGGGGATGTTTGTCCCCTTCCCCCTGGTGTAAACTGCATGGGCCCCAATGGGCCTCATTGGATGCATGCCAGCTCTGAAGTTGGCGTGTGTCCGGGGAGGCCGTGTAAGACCGGCCCAGGCTGCGACAGGGTGCTGGATATTGACGCCGATATCCACGCCCCTCCCAGTCCAGGATGGCCAATTGCCCCCTCCCTCCCCCTGCCCCCACGCCGAGTGGCACAGGACTTACCTGTGGTGACCAGCATGGATTTGGTCCTGTGACGCAGTAAGCGGTGCCAGCCTCCACGCCAGTGCCGCACTCTAGATGACCCACAAATGTGCTTTCCAGCACGTTTGCAACTCCTTAGTCTGGTGGAGTGCATACTCCACCAGTCTATTGTTAGGCAGGATTGCACCAATAATCTCTTAGTGCGCACTCATGACCATGTAATATATTAACATGTAACAAAGGGGCAAAATTTGGTGTCTCACTCAGATGCCCAAAAGTATTGAGCTGCCTCTGAATATCAGCACTGGCTTCCCACAGCATACAGTATGTTGCAACAAAATAGATCCTGGTGTGGTCATTCTTGCATTACTAGATTTGCTAAACTCTGTCTTCTCGCCATGCCATTGCTCAGCATGTTTCTCCCTTATGGTTCCCTTTCTTTTGCCTCACACACCTTATGTTTTTCTTATCTGCCTCATTTCTATGCCTCTCTGCTTTTCATTATTTGCTTCCCTTATTTCTCTCCTATTGTTTCCCACAAGATGAAAAAGTAAGACTACAATAAGCACTGCACTTACCTGGAAATAAGTGGAACGGGCTTCTGAGTAAATATGCATAGGATCAGGCTACACAGTCACTATCCTCTGAATAGTTTGAAGTCATCCAGTTGAAACCACCCAGGCTATTCCAAGTTAAGATACTTAAGAACTTCTTGCAAAGAGCTGAAACTTTCATTAGTGAATGTGGGCAAAAGTGAGTGGAAATTGAATGGCTTCAAACCAAGGGAGAGGAAACACATCTGAAGGTACGAATGGCTCTGTATTTCGCACACAATGAAAGACCACAACTAACCAATCTTTTGTACATTTTGAAGTAGTCAAGCAAGGCTACTGCAAAGAGGGTTGCTTAAGAACTTCATTCCAAGAGGTGGCATTTTCATTAGTAGACCTGGGCAACAGTGCGTGGAAACTGAATAAATCTTCTAAAGCAAGGGAGAGAAAAGTTGGTTGGTGGTGTGCCTGCCTACCTCTGTACTTCCCACACAGGGAATGACTATAGCCACTATCCTCTCTACATGTTGAAGTGTATTCCAGTTGAAATTAGCAGGGCAACTTCAAGATAAGATGCTTAAAGATGCTATTCAGACAGGTGAGATTTGCATGGCTGGGTCTGGGCAAAAGTGAGAGGAAACTGTGCAACTCCAGAGCAAGGGAGAGAGAATTTGGCTGAGTGTCTGTCTGCCAGTGCCAAGCCATCCATGCACCCCCCCAATGCGAGCTGCATCAGAGGCAGATTGTAAGGGGTTGGCAGATTTGGGGTGCCTGTTATCGCTGCCTCCTTCCAACATCCCACCAATGCAAGCCACAATTATCTGCTTCCTGCTTGCTTGAGCTAGAAACAGACAATTCTCCTCTTTACCATGCTTTGTGGAGTAGCCAGTGTAGGACCTGCTTCCCCCTCTTTTTTTGTCCCTTGCATGGGTGTTTGTAGCCAATCATGCACAAGGTGAGCACCTTGTTGGTTAGGGCAAGTCGGTTGGCTGGGCTCAAATCCATCTGGCCTGGCTCCCAGTCTTTGTCTTTGTACCAGCAACCCTGGTTGCCTGAGGGCTTTTGAGGTTCCCCTTGTGGCTTGTTCCAGTTCCTCCCCTGGCATAAGAGTTCCTTTCAGCTGGTGGATGTCCCCATATGGACTCAAGCCCTTGCCAAGGTGAGGCTTGTATGGTTGTTTCACATGGCTTGACCCTGTACCTGCTCAGTTCACCCTAGTGACACTTGGCTGCCAGTGCTGGGTCTGATTGGATGTGGTGATTGGTTCCTTGGGCATCACACCAAGGACACACGGAGTTCACACAGATGACATGCCAGCATCACAGTGATGACACACAGAGGTCTCATGGATGATTCACAAGTGTCATAGCAATGACAGACACCATACCAACGACACGCTGATGTCACGGCAATGATGCTCTGATGTCAGGAAACTGCATCGTCAGCATGGTGTTGCCAGGATGGGCTTAGGACTTGAGGGGTGTCACGTCAGTGTCTGTGTGCTGTCGATGCAGCATCCAAATAAGATTGTGCCATTAGTTAAGGGACTCAGCAACACTCTTGCTTCTGACATTCTACAGTATAACTATTTTAACCCCACTCCCCCCAAATGTAATTATTTGAAATATTGTAGTCACTGCAAGGAAAGCAAAAAGATTAAGCAACTTGAAAGGCGCATGATTTATTAAATGAGTTTTGAAATAATTAGACCTTGCTTTCCTAATGATGGCAGTGGAATACTCATTAATCACAACCTTGCTGTGTGTAATAAGGGGAATTTGACTTTTTCGTTTCTTCTTGCTACTCTAAAGAAAGGTAAGTATTGCATTAGTAAAAATAAAAGAAATATCCACAGAGAACGTAGCCTGCAATTTACTTTAAAGTAGTCCCACAAAAGTTAATGTCGATCCAGATCAGACTGTTGCCTGTGTGTAGCCGAGGGACCCCTTTTTAAGTTTCAGCCACAGAGGTTTGGCAAAGAGGATAGGAGGCAAGATTCACAGACTGTGCTTACAGTGATCCTCCAAACCAGTACAGTTTAGCAATGTTTTGCTGCAGTTACTTCTTTATATTTTTTTTAGTAGCCAGAGATATAGGTGGTTTTAAGGAGTAATCAGGCCAGCGGGTGGCGCAATGGGTTAAACCGCTGAACCATGAGCTGTCGATCGAAAGGTCAGCAGTTCGAATCCGCGACGGGGTGAGCTCTCGTTGCTTGGTCAGCTCCTGCCAACCTAGCAGTTCCAAAGCATGCTAATGCGAGTAGATAAATAGGTACCGCTTGCAGGAAGGTAAACAGCGCTCCATGTTCCAGCCGCATGCTACGCACTGCGGCAAGGAGAGTCATGCCGGCCACATGACCACGGAGGCGTCTTCGGACAACGCTGGCTCTTCAGGTTTGAAATGGGGGTGAGCACCACACCCTAGAGTCGGACACGACTGGACTTAATTGTCAGGAGTCACCTTTACCTTTAAAGAGTAATCACAGGTAGCCTGTGGAAAGGAAAGGAGGGGAATCCTCCCACCCTCCCTAATAATTTATTTATTCATTTAAATCATTTATATTCCACATTTCCACCCCACCCCCAAATGGTGCCCAAGGTGCTTACAATATAGCAATCCAGATAACACACAACCAACAAAACAACAGAATAGAAACGATAAAACAGCAGTAAAATCAGAATAAAAAGAACAGCTTTAAAATACAGTAAAACCACCAGCAACTACAGGCTAAAAGCATGGCTGGTAGAAGGCTAAAAATAGAGATGGTGGCCAGGTGTTTGCCAACATATGCCCAATAACTTTAAGTCAGGGATAAGGTGGTGGGGGTCAGACGAGCCACAGTTTGTTAACAGAATCGAATAAAATCTGCAATGGGACTCTAAACTCAACCCCACTCCCATTTAGTGCGGGTTCTTATACTGGGGGAGACAACAGAGGCTGTCTATTCCCCCTATTGGGCATTACCACCCAGACTCAAAACCAACATTTGCCCATTGAATCCCCAGCTTCTCACCATCCACCACCACCCCAGGACAATGGTAGGGGGCGTTGAGGAAGCTGCAAACCACAGAGCCCACCCCACGGCATCAAGCTGCAGACTCTGCAGTTCTTGCTCAAAGAGATCCCAACGAGCACCCCAAGCCACACAGACCCCCGGAGTCAATCTTGCCACTTCAAGGTGAAACAACCTGTTCTGGGGGGTGGATGGAGAGAAACTGGGGATTATCAGGAAGTAATCATTGCCTTTGAGTCTATACACAAGCATTGTCAACTTGATCTGCTTCATCCATAAATTAAGATTACACTGTAAGAGACTGACAGCCCGGTCCAGCCCAAGGCAACTGCGGTACAATTCAGGCACAATTGCAGCCCAAGTGCTTTAGGCCCGAGTTGTGCCTGAATTGTGCCTGAGTTGGGCTGCAATTGTGACTGAATTGCAGCCCGGTCCAGCCCAAGGCAACTGCGGTACAATTCAGGCACAATTGCACAATTCAGGCACAATTGCAGCCTAAAAGTGGGTGTGTTGGGGGCGTGTCGGGGGTGTGACGGGGGCGGTTACGAATTTTGGTCCGGTTCCAGACACTGGAGAGCCACTGACACGCCCCCTCGAGCCCAACTCAGGCCCAAAATTTGGGCCAGCAAAAAGGGTGGACCCAAATGTGAGGAGACCCATAGGAGCCATTTTACCTTACCCACACCAGCCCTCTCCTGAAAAGTTCTAACACCCTGGGCCCGAGTTGGGCCTGAGTTAGGACCGAACAGGTGTGGCCTAACTCTGGACATGGATCCAAATAGTTACCCTATCAGCACCCAGCCCCACCCAGCCTCTTTCCCACAAAAGCCCAGCCCCAGCCCTCCACTCTCTCTCTCTCTCTCTCTCTCTCTGAGCACGTGGCGTGGGGTTCTGTCCCCCAGCAGCCACAAAGTGGGACTTTGAAAACTTTTCTAACACCCCACTTCTCTCTTCTCCTCTCTCCTCTCTGCCCCCCTCTAGGGCAGAGAGGGCTGTTCTGCCTGTGGCCAAACTGTTTACTGCTGTGCCTGGGCAGCTCTCTCCATGCAAGTGTTTGCTAACCCATGTCTTTCTCCCAGCCCCTCTCTTCCCCCCCCCCCATACAGGCAACAACACCAGCAGGTAAGTGCAGGGTTTGTGCTGACATGTGGTCTGACGTCTGCCTCTTTGCATAGAGAAATATAGGTAGGATACATGCCTCTATACCAATGTCTTGTCTCATAGCTGCCTGCATAGCCTGCCATGATATGCCTCTATACCAATGTCTTGTCTCATAGCTGCCTGCATAGTCTGCCATGATATGCCTCTATACCAATGTCTTGTCTCATAGCTGTCTGCATAGCCTGCCATGATATGCCTCTATACCAATGTCTTGTCTCATAGCTGCCTGCATTAATGTGAGCACACAATGCCATGAGTGTGGAACTGTAACCCATATGTAGACACCAGCTGTTCCCCCCCCCCTCTTTTCTCCACAGGGTCTACTGACAGGTCAGTATTGCTAGGATTGCCATGGTTGTGACCCCCAAGTTGTGTTGTTGTCTCTCTCTTTGACCCCTTTCCCTTACAGGATCATGCTCACCGTACACCCAGGGAAGGAGCGCAGACCAGGCTATGTGTCTCACACCACTCAGCTGTGTTTGATTTCTCTCCCTGCAGACCTTTGCAACTGGCACACTGGCTCCTCTTCAATGGCGATTGCTACCACGCAGCAGCTGCCATGGAACACCCCCATGTTGTTCGTCCCCCCAGGAATGCCCACTACCACAAACCGTCCGGGGAGCACCCCTGGGCCTGCAGTCTGGTTGCCCCACGGTCACCTGCCTTGATGCTGCCAGAGAGGTCTGGGAGCCTGCCCTGCAACCCACCTCAGCTGCTGCTGCTGCCCCACCGCCCTGGCTGCCTACTTGCTGTCCCTCCCCTTTCTATGGAGCAGGCCGTGGTTCCACAGGGGAAGAGCCCGCATCTCCAGGTCCATGGGGCTCGCCTGATGCTGCTGCTGTGGTCCTAGAGGCTGCTGTGCCTACCCCTGGCAGCCACGCCCGGCCATCTCTGCCACTGTTCCAGAACAATAAAGATGCCCCTGGAAACACATGTCCCCAATGTTGCACAAGCACTGCCCCACACACCCACACAGGCAGGCCCTAGCACACAAGCCTCTGCATGAATCCCAGCCAGGGTCCGCCACAGCCATCCCTGGGAGAACACAGCAGGGGGGCTGCCGGACCCTCTGGGACCAGAGGGGAGGGGGGAGTTGGGGGGCCTGTCAGGCAGGCAAACACTGACGGGCACTGTGGCGCACGTCCGCCACGTCCGTGAAGAGCCCTTTCAGCAACCGGGGCTCTCACCCACCCTCGGTCCGCCCATCACCGGCGTCCGTGTCCGCCCGTCACCGGCGTCCGTGTCCGCCCTCTGTCCGCCCATCACCGGCGTCCGTTTCTGCCCATCAACGGTGTCCGTGTTCGCCCTCGGTCCGTCTGCATGAGAGGCGCCCGTTCCTGCATTGCCTCCATCTGCGAAGTGCCCCCTGTGCCCCTATCGGTCTCTGCAGACCCCTCTCCCTGTATCCCTCTCCCACCAGCCGTGTTGTCTGTCTGTTTCTGACCCACCCGTGCCCCTCCCCAGCACCCCCTGTCAGTGTGCCTGCCTCCCCTCCCACTCCCTGATGATGGACGCTGGCACCCCCCATGCCGCCAGAGCGCCTGCCGCAAGGTGCCGACGTTGCCCCATCTGGGGGTGTGATGAGCTGCGTGAGTCCTTCCCGCTCGCAGCAGACAAGCCCACGGCATCTCTCGGTCTTGGCCGGGGCACGGAGCAGAAGGCATGCTGGGATGCCTTCTTTGTGGGCATTGCCACGGCCCTTGAGGCCCAGGGCTTCAGGCAGCGCACGGGCATGTCCTGGCGGAGGCGGTTCCAGACCTCATGAGACCCCCCCCTTGTGCGTGCCGTTCCCACCCCCTCCTTCCCTTCTCTCCCCCGCTCACCCCCCCATGACTCCCACGTGCAGCCTCACCGTGGCTTGGGGGTGGCATCGCAGTCTGCAGGAGGGAGGGCAGTGGCACTCCCCCCTGCGGCAGGTGGCTGATGCCCAGGGTGCCCTGGGGCAGCTGGCACTGGCACAACCTCTGCCCTTCAGCTGACTGTCAAACGTGCAGTGCCTGCAGGCCCGCCTGTGGCTGCCCATCTGCTGCGACCGCTGTAGCAGCTGTGGTAGGTGCACGCAGACGGGCTGAGGAGGGGGCTCTTCGCTTCCACAAGACTGACAGCTCCCCACAGGAGCCTGCCTGCCTCTGCGGTAAGTTTTGCCGCGATCCTGGCCCAATGCTGTTGCCTCCAGCCTAACTCAGGCACAGTTGCAGCCTAACTCGGTCCTAGTTTGGGCCACAATTGGGCCACAATTGGGCCTCAACTGTGCCTGAGTTAGGCTGGACTGAGCCCTGAATTGCAAATCAACACTTTCCTGGTTTGAATTTTGCCTGTTCCATGTATTCACTAGGAGGCCTTACCTTACCCTCTCAGCTTCAGCTGCAGAATGGAGATAATGCTTACTTACCTTATAAGGTTGTTGTAAGGCTTACATCAGGACAGTATGTGTGAAGTGCTTTGTGCATGCAAAAGGCACTTTGCAAATGCTACAGAAAGAGAAGTCACTGTTCAATGATTATCAAATGAAAGTAGTTTCACAACGAGATGCCTATTTAATATATATTCCTATGGAGTACAACCTATATAATGCTTTTGGATGCTTTCTGGTTTAATGTGATACCCATTGTTCTGTGAAATGGATTGTTGCTGCATTTTAGGTCCTATTTATGCCTATTAATCAGACTGTCACTGTCTATCATTTATCATCTTGTCTTTGATTGATATTTCATATAACAAGTCCAGATCTTTATTGTGAAGTAATCACTCACTGACTACTCCAGGTGGATGGACACTCAATAATAGTGTAAAAGGGTTTTGTTTATATACACAAGTCTCTTCTCTTCCTGTGCATCTAACAAGTCCAGTCCACGAGAGTATGACACATAATCTTTACTTGATATTTTAATTTGCACTTGCAGCTGTGAAGTGGGACTTCCATAGTAATGAACTTTAGATTTCTTGAGGGAGCAGCGTGTATGTTAGATCTGTGACAGATTGACGCAGGTGCCACTAGCAGTCCAGGTAGCGGCATGGCACGTATTCCTTTCGGAATAAATGAAAATTGAATTGAATGAATTGGGTCCATTGGGACCAATTTTCATTCATCATGAAACAAATTACTATGGCAGGGGCAGGCAGAATTCTGGGAGGTTGTTTTCCTCCTTGCTTGGTTTTGCCAGAGAATTGGGAGCCACCAGCACAAAATGGCAGTTTGGGGAGGTGGATTCAGTCTCAGCTTGAAAATACTGGTCGTGTAATTAAGTTTAATGGGACTGAGAGATTAGTACAAGAACAGGGTTTTAAACAGAGGCTGCATCAGGAGGCAATACAGATATTTAGGCACAATAAGAATTTATTAAACCGTAAACAAGAACTGACATTCATCAACAAGATATGGATTCCCACGTTGAGCAAGACCTCGGTTTCTCCAGGTCATTTCCACCGTATAGTGCTGTGGTGCTGCACAGACACGCCCCCTTGTTCCGGCAGTTTCTGATGTCTGTTAGAACTACGCAACTGCATATTCCTCTGCAATAACATCTCTAGCCGGCAGTGGCTCATCTTACACCTGAGGAGGCTCATAGGAAATATGAGAGAAACGTCGTGTTTTTAACTTGTCTTTAAATTAAACATCTTTACATATGGCTTTTAATCCTGCTGAAGTTATTCGTTCATACTACATTGTCAAGAGCCATAAAAGTTTCAAGGTTTTAGCTTGAAAATAATTTATACTTTTGGATGTTATCACACAATTCAGTAACGCACACATCTCAATAATCCACCCATGTTCCAAACAAAGGCTGGGATTTGAACATGGGTTCCCTGGAGCTGGGAGGACACAAGAAAAAAAAAGCATCCAAGGTAGGTGTGTGTGTGTGTGTGTGTGTGTGTGTGTGTGTGTGTGTGTGTGTGTGTGTGTGTGTGTGTGTGTGTGTGTAGAACCTTTGGAGAATTAACTTTAGATCCTTGTTAGACAGTTACTGGTAGTTCTGGAGTATCCTATGGGATCTGAATAATGAAATGGCATCTGAGTCATTTAGTCTATTAAGGCCCCATTTGCTTCTATAATGAAGTGATTTAATGGGGCAGACTTACCTTATATCAGCATATCAGAGTGGCAGTCTTTTTTCATTTTTAAAAATTCCATTTTGCATTGTAAAAGTCACCTTGGACCTCTTTCTGCTGGCTGCCTCCTGGTGGCCATCGTGTCTCTCTCTCCCCCCTCCCCCCCACACACAGTGCCTGAAAATATTGTATTGGTCCAGGTCACTGTGGGGGAAAATATGGCAGCCATTAGGAGGAGCTCCTGTGCTTCTTTTACAGTTTGAAAACAAATTTTTGAAAAAAGAAAAAAAAAGCCCTCTGTTCTGCCCAACTACAAAATAAGTCCTCCCACAGCTCCTTCATGATGAAAACAAATGCAGTAACTGAAACAAAGGGGCATTTGTCCAATTTTAATGAATGAATGAACGGCAAAATGAAAAAGGGCTTAAGCAATGAAAACAAATGGGATACCTAACTGAAAAAAAGTTCTTGTGTTCATCCCTAATCCAGGGTGATCAGTGAACTGGAGGGGAGAAGTGGCTTTGATGGCGATGTTGTCTGCACAGCTTGGTTGCCAAGGTGACAGGAAGTTTATAATTATCAATTACATTTCTGCCCCAATCCTATCAAGGCCCTGCGCAGCCAGAACTAGCATTCCAGCAGTGCAAGGCGTGAAAGCCAGGCTGCTGTTGCAGGAAACGGCAAGAAGTGCGGGAGCAGCTCCAGGAGGCTCCGCAGGCGCCAGTAGGTTGACAGTGGAGGCGGGCCATGGGCAGGGAGGGGGAGTAATGGGGCATGTTGGGGGAGGAACTGGGGGGGCATGTTGGAGAGAGAGGGGTTGGATCTGGCAGCAACGACTTGCGCCTGGATCCTGACCCTGAAACTCCTCCCCAGAATGCCCCCTGGGTCTCCTTTTACGTCAGCAAAATGGCTGGCATAGGTCCGAGGAGACCCATAGGCAGTCTACTGGGGGGGGGGAGTAAAATATTTTTACTTACAAAAATATTTTTGTAAAAGTAAATAGTAAAAGTAAATATTGTTACTTACCTCCTGTAGGCTGTCTGATTGCTCCCCCCCCCCCCATAGCATGCAGTGCAGCCTCTTTTGGCGTGGCTGCATGCTATAATGTGTTAGGGGATAGGATTGTGCAGTTAGTGACCCACCTTTCCTCCAAGCAGGTATACAAAGTTCTTTGCCCCTTTTACCCTCACAACAACCCAATAAGGTAGGCTAGAATGAAAGGCAGTGATTAGCTTACTTACTTCTGAGTAAACATGGAAAGAATTGGGCTATCAGTCAGCTTCATGGCTGGGTCTGGATTTGAATCCTGATCTCCCTGTTCCTACTCTCTTACTATACCACACTCACTCTGTTGAGTGAGCATGTACTGTGGCGGGATACTCTGTGGATGCTGTGGCTGTCGTCTGAGTGTTCGATGACCATGGTAGCAGAGTCTGGGGACAGAAGTATGTCCAATTGGATAAAAAAAATTGCCTTGGGAAGGGGAAATTCATTGGGACTGACTGCAGCTTGAAGGGGAGCATGTGGCATCTCTGTGCTTTTGTCCAGCTCAAATTGTTCAGATATATGCATGGCATTTGGACAATCATACTTTATGCTGTCTAGATTGGGAATGGAGATCGATTTTCTTTTTTCCCAGAAGTTTGGCTTTCTGTTCGGAATCTTTATAAGTCTGTGCCAGAGAATGCGTATCATAAAAATATTAGTATCCAGAGTTCCTCTGCTGCTGGAGCAACAACTCTTCTGGCACAATCCAAAGCATTTCTACTCAGACACAAGTCCCATTGTGTTACTCCCAGGAAAGTGTGGAAAGGATTGGAAACTTCCTCAGGAGCAAGCAACCCTGGATGCTATCCAGTGAAAAAAGATGAAAATAATGGACTGTTGAAAAATGATTGTAAAAGGCTGACGAGAAATTATCCATCAATTAGCAACTGAGACAGCCCTAGGTAATGGCAGGCTAGTTACAGTAATCTCACAGTCTTATTGTTTCTCTTGGAGTTGGTGTGATTTCTTAATTAGCCCTAGAATATCTTTATGTTTTTAAGTGGTTTTGAGCACATAAACTGTAAACATTTCAGTCATTCTGATGGACGGAACATCTAAAAGCTTCAAGAGGAAGAAAATAATCTTATAGTCAAGAGAGTATTTTTCCTGCTCTGATTTTGTTTTGAAGTATAGTATCTCTAATCTGCCAAGGATGTGAGTCACCTGCCATCTATACAGTATGGTCTAGCAACCAAGTAGGCTCCACTGCCATGTTTGTATCACTAATGGTCCCAAGGACTGGCATCTTCTTCTCCCTCTCTTCTCCCTCTCGCACAACACCAGAACCAGGGGACATGCACTAAAATTGAGTGGAGGGAGAGTTAGAACAGACAAAAGAAAATATTTCTTTACCCAGCGTGTAATTCATCTGTGGAACTCCTTGCCACAGGATGTGGTGATGGCACCTGGCCTAGATGCCTTTAAAAGGGGTTTGGACAGATTCATGGAGGAAAAGACCATCACAGGTTACAAGCCATAAGCAACCTCCTGGTTTTAGAAGTGGGTTTTCTCTGTGCCAGGTGCAAGGGAGTGTCAACGGGAAACAGGTTATCTTGTTGTCTTGTGTGCTCCCTGAGGCATCTGGTGGGGCCACTGTGTGATACAGGAAGCTGGACTAGATGGGCTTTTGGCCTGATCCAGCAGGGCTCTTCTTATGTTCTTATCTGCTATCCATGCTGATAGCGCCAACCCTGTTTTGGGATGTACACATGTGCAATTTATCATGTGCAGTGTGGTGCGGTACATATGGATCATTTGATCACAGTGGAGGTGATGGGATGTTCTCTCCTATAAATTGCAGCCTTGCTGCCTATCAAGCCAAAAGTTGACACATGACCCAATCCTATGCTGTGGTTTATGGCAGCGGGACAATGTCCCACTGCTGTAAATTGGCTGATGATGATGCGTGGATCACTCTGACGACTGCCATTCTTGACTTGCCCCTGCAATGGGTGCAAGTAAGCTGGCATGGGGGGAGGATAATGGGCAGGGAGGGGGAGAAACAAGGTATTCTGGGGGAGGAACAGGGGACAGGGAGGTGGAGGGAGGAGGTGAATCCAGCAGCAATGGTGCACACCAGATCTCATCTCCACTTTTGAAAATCTCCCTGCCCCCTTTTCCTCCTTGGACATACGCCACCAAAATAGGATGGCCTGAGATGGCTTGAGGGGTTACTTGGTGGTAAGTAAAAATGTTTTTTACAGCCCAATTCTAATTAAATTCCCCTGCGCCTATGCAGTGGCATTGTGGGCTATGCTGTATCCTGCAGGGGAATTTAGCAGGTGGGAGGTCTCCTTGGGGTAAGGGGACATTTGTTCCCTTGCCCCAGGGGAAGCCCCAGCAGCTACTATGGGTCAACTTGGACCTGCGCCAGCAATATAGCTGGCACAAGTCCGAGTTGATCCGTGTCGGCAGATCAGGCCCAGGAAGGGGGATATGATACGGCGAACACCAACACAGCTGATCTTGTCCCCTTCCCAGGCCTGATAGGTCCACTCCTCCCTGTCATCACCCTTCCCCACCCTGTTCCACCCCCCTGCCCCCCGCCCTGCACAGTACTGGGCTTCCCTGCTCTGGCGGGTATAGTCTGCTCTGCTGGCACATGGGGGAAGGCTCCAACCTTCCCACTGGTATGCCTACCGTTCACTCTGTCACAAAGCATTTACAGTGCTTTTCCAACAGCGTGAAGGACTGGCATGCTGGCAGAACACATATTCCGCCAGCACGCCTGTTGGTTAGGATTGGGTCACTGCTTACCTCCAGTTTGCTTTCAGGTCGCTCCACCCCTATAGCATGCAGCACATGCCTTTTGGTGTGGCTGCATGCTATAGCATGGCAGGGGATAGGATTGGGCTCTTACTTTCATGGACTGTCCCTCAGGTGGCTATTCTGTGGGGAAAAAAGGTTGTACCTGTGCTTTTGACATAGTTGTTAAAAAATGGAAAATGTCTGTTATGGACAGCAGAGTTTCTCCCAATTAATATACACATCATTTATGGAAGTTATTATCATGTTTTAAACCAGGTGTTCTCAATGTTTGGAGGTCTGCGTAGTCCCTGCGTGGGCCTCTGGTTCCCTGTGTACCCCCAGTTGTTAACCCCCGCGTACCGCCAATTACCCCTGCGTACCCCCTTAAAATGTATTTATCCCAGGCTGCGGCATGGGCGGGTCTTCCCGCCAGTACCACGACCCAGGGGGGAAAGCTACAGCCCTGCCGATTTGGCTACTAAAAACGGCTACTATAGCCCTCCCGATGTCCCCCGTATTCTGCCCCTACCTTGTCTCCCGGCTGCCGCCATCTTGAATCTCACGAAAATCTCGCGAAAATCTTGCGAGTTTCAAGATGGTGGTGCCCAAATCTCATGAGGGCACATTCTCAAACACAGGACACAAAATTTAGAAAAGCCCCCCTGATTCAGATTGAACACATGATTCAGATTGAACACAAGAGAATGTGCACATCACCAAGGGGGACCTCAAAAGGTTAACTTTTGCTGGATTGTGTCCATAGCGATAGTGATACACCCAACCAGGCTGCTGTAAATTTCATGAGAGGATATAAAATTATGGACACCACCAATCCCATTTGAGAGATAACAACGCAGATAATGACTTTAAACTTTAACAGTTTAACATTTCCCTTCAGTGGAAATGACCCACTTGATCATGACCACAGTCGTCATATATGAGGAAGAGAAGAGTCAAAGACCTCTGGAATCATCAAGACAATCTTTTAAAATGTGTGGTGCAATTTGTGAAATTCACTTGTCCTTCATCACCTGCTTGTGTTTGAGGAGGTAACACTGTAGATGCAGGACAGCTTGCCTCGCCACTGATCTTTGATTATTGGATAATTTTTTTGAAACAAACTAAAAATAGTTTGTTTCATGAAGTATTAAAAATAGTTGAAAATCATTTGAGAAATGACACTTCTGTGCCTACTTCTTTCTTCTGTCCCCTTTCCTCCTTCACCATCTCATTCTCTTGGGACTTCCTCAGTTTGAGTCTCTTCTCAAGAAGGTCTGGTGAAAGTGCAGGCACTCAAGCAACCCCTTGGTCCTTGCCTGATGCTTATAATGGGTGGAAAGGAGTATGAATCTGCTCCCCCTGCTTCAACTTGATCTGCTTCATCCATAAATGGAGAGGTGGCCATGATAGCACTGGATGAGGGTGCCTGAACTAGGAGTAGATCTGAGGAGCAGTCTGAGGCATGATTTCACAGATCAAATGCTGCCCAGGGATTGCTAGTTTACGATTACTGATTTATGCCTGAAAGACTCAAATTTTGACAGAATCGAAAGCATAAAATGAAACAGCAGCCCAACAAATGAAAAGGGGGAAACCCCATGAGATTCATCCTTTGAAAAATGATGTGAATGTTATATTGTCCAAGGCAGAGGATGTGTGAATGTGCATGAACCCTTTGAGAATTACAACTTTATAATGACATTTGCTACTTGGGTCAATTTCAAACAGGTGCACACTTTCAGTTAATTTTTAAAAAACTTTCCAGTGGCTCTGAATTGGTGGCAAAGTGACACTGATGTATGACATTACCTTTTGGAAAGAGCTGATGAAAACATCCTGAAATATATTCCCACAATTACTGTATTTCCAGTCTTTCTGTTGTGGTCGTCTGGAATTAGTCATGCTACATGTTCTTTGCCAGGTGGACTTCTATCTTTTAAGAGTTCATATTTTCCTGATCCAACAATGGGGGTGGGTGGGTTTGAGCCTTGGAAAATACTGTATATCAGCCATTCTTTTTGCTTTGGGAACATTGAGTTCTGCCAGTATTATAAATGGGATTTTTTTGCACACCACACAACCCAGTCTACTGGCACCCTAACCACAGTGCCTATTTGGTACACAGAGTTTGAGCTGCATTCATGTAGCTGAACATGTGCACATTTTCCAAGTGCAGATGTACTTGCTAATAGGTTTGTTCCCATCTTTAAATTTCTCCCTACATTGCGCGTGATAAATGTTTGTGCCAAAGAAGCAATTTCCCATTGTGTAAATAACCAGTGCAGTAGATGGAAACAATTTTGGAGGCATCTGCTGCAGTTCCTCAAGATTTCTATAATTTAAAAAGCTTGAGACATGTGATTCCATTAAAGGTGATGTTACACACTCAGATTTTCAGAAATCATTAGATGCATTATCTTTTAAATTCTTTGGAAATTGATCCATGTGGATGGAGGAGAGACTCTAAATTGTCACAGAAACCAATAGAAGCATAAAATAGCACTGTATTGATTTTAGCAGAGGACGTTCTTCCTAACACCATTAAAGACTAACAACTGTATTTTTGAGGCTTTAAAAATATAATTTAACTGGGGCTTGATTGAGTAGGAGGCCAATCCTATCCTTTCCCCTCCCCCCCGTTGGTGCAGCCACGCCAAAAAGGAATGCATTGTATCCAGCCGGGGGGGGGGGAGAATCGGGAGGCTTCAGAGGGGAAAGGGGAATTATTTCCCCTTACCCTTCCATAAACCTCCCACTCTGCAATGGGTCTCCTCAGACCTGTGCCAGCT
This sequence comes from Plestiodon gilberti rubricaudatus, assembly GCA_026170595.1. Taxonomy (NCBI): domain Eukaryota; kingdom Metazoa; phylum Chordata; class Lepidosauria; order Squamata; family Scincidae; genus Plestiodon; species Plestiodon gilberti. The sequence goes on from JANXHW010000002.1 coordinate 50,764,112, forward strand.
CTGTAGCTGGCACAAGTCTGAGGAGAGAAAGGTGGCAGGGAGGCTCAAAAAAGAGGGGATAGAATCTGGTGCGTGCTATTGCCACCAGATCCACCCACTCTCACAGCCTCCTTACCCCCATTCCTCCTCCCTCCCCAGCCAGTTTCACTGCTCCACCCCACCCCACCCCACCCCACCCCGCTGCTGCCTTACATCGTCAAGTGGGTGCACTGAGGCCCAGCGATGGCTGGGGAGCTCTGCCACCTCTTGCAGCAGCGCTCCCCAGAGTGCTATATGTTCCACTGGCAGCCATTTTATGACAGTGGAAGGCTCTTCCAATCTGGAATAGGATTGGGCTGTAAGTCAAACCTTACATGGCTATTTCAAATTATCAGTTTTAGTTCCTATCCAGACTGAATGCCTGACAGAGTTATGTATCACAAATATACCAGCTGCAAAGGACAGTTTATTAGGCTGCAGTCCTAGACACATTTACCTGGGAGCAAGTCCCACTTATTTAAATTAGACTTCTGAGTAGACATGCATAGTCTTGCTCTGTTAGTTTCTTAAACCCCAATGCATCAAAACACAGTTTTCATTTCACAGGGTTGTTGTTGTTCAGTCGTTAAGTCGTGTCCGACCCTTCGTGATCCCATGAACCATATCCCGCCAGGACTTCCTGTCCTCCACTATCTTCCTGAGTTCGCTCATTTTCATGTTCGTTGCATCGGTGATGCTGTCTAACCATCTCATTCTTTGCCTTCCCCTTCTCCTTTTGCCTTCAATCTTTCCCAGCATCAGAGTCTTCTCCAGAGAGTCCTCTCTTCGCATTAGGTGGCCAAAATATTTGAGTTTCTGCCTTAGTATCTGTCCTTCCAGGGAACAGTCAGGGTTGATTTCATTTAGGATTGACTGATTTGATCTCCTAGCAGTCCAAGGGACTCTCAGGAGTCTTCTCCAGCACCACAGTTCAAAAGCATCTATTCTTCGGCGCTCAGCCTTCCTTATGGTCCAACTCTCGCAACCATACATTGCTACTGGGAATACCATCGCCCTGACTATGCGAACTTTTGTTGGCATGGTGATATCTCTGCTTTTTATTATGCTGTTTAAGTTTGCCATAGCTTTCCTTCCAAGGAGTAAGCGTCTTTTAATTTCATGGCTGCTGTCTCCATCTGCAGTGATCTTGGAGCCCAGAAAAGTAAAATCTGTTACTGCTTCCATTTCTGCCCCTTCTATTTGCCAGGAATTGATGGGACCAGATGCCATTATCTTAGTTTTATTAATGTTGAGTTTCAAGCCAACTTTTGCACTCTCCTCTTTCACCCTCATCAAGAGGCTCTTTAGTTCTTCTTCACTTTCTGCCATTAGGGTGGTATCGTCTGCATATCTGAGGTTGTTGATATTTCTCCTGGCAATCTTGATTCCGGCTTGCGATTCATTCAGCCCTGCATTTCTCATAATGTACTCTGCATATAAGTTAAACAGGCAGGGTGACAATATACAGCCTTGCCGTACTCCCTTCCCAATTTTGAACCAGTCGGTTGTTCCATGGCCGGTCCGAACTGTTGCTTCTTGACCCGCATACAGGTTTCTCAGGAGACAGGTAAGGTGGTCTGGTACCCCCATCTCTTTAAGAATTTGCCACAGTTTGTTGTGATCCACACAATCAAAGGCTTTTGCGTAGTCAATGAAGCAGAAGTAGGTGTTTTTTTGGAACTCTCGTGCTTTCTCCATGATCCAGCGCATGTTGGCAATTTGATCTCTAGTTCCTCTGCCTCTTCGAAACCCAGCTTGTACGTCCGGTAGTTCTCGGTCCACGTACTGCTGAAGCCTAGCTTGTAGGATTTTGAGCATAACCTTGCTAGCATGTGAAATGAGTGCAATTGTGCGATAGTTTGAACACTCTTTGGCACTGCCCTTCTTTGGAATTGGAACGTAAACTGACCTTTTCCAATCCTTTGGCCACTGCTGAGTTTTCCAAATTTGTTGGCATATTGAGTGCAGCACTTTCACAGCATCATCATTTAGGATTTTAAGTAGCTCAGCTGGGATATTATCATCTCTGCTAGCTTTGTTGTTAGTGATGCTACCTAAGGCCCACTTGACTTCACTCTCTAGGATGTCCGGCTCTGGGTCAGTGACCATACCAGCGTGGTCATCAGGAACATTAAGATCTTTCTTGTATAGTTCTTCACAGGGTACCTTGCATTTAAAAGGGAATGCAGTATTCTAGTCTGAAGCATTTGGGATTCCCAATAAATACCAATTTATTCCAATAAATATCAATAGTTTACATGTTATCTACATGGGAGGTTGCTTCAGCTTAATTATATACATCACACTCAGTTTAACTGTCCGTTAAGGATTATCAAATAGATCCTCCTTGTCGACAGTTTCCATGCTAGCATTGGATATTTCTGTAGATTCTGCCATCAAGAGAATTTTTGTGACAAGCCCCACTATACATTACATTTGAGCATGGAGATATAACATAAAATATAACTAGCTGAATAGCTTTTCTACTTACATATTGATTTATGTCTTCCTAATTTTGACATCCAGATGGATAGATCTAAGTTCATACAACTGACTGATTCTATATATTAGGATCTGGAAATATGGACAGCAATGAGTAGACTTACAACCTGGATACGTGGCTTGGAAGTGCAGATAATATGGACTTCCGGTTGGGAGGAATGGCTGGCTGACAGCTCTGTCGGTTGCTCTACACCGACAGAGCACGTCTGATGGACTTAATTGCTCTACCCCTGGATTAAAAGGGTGTGCGATGAGATAAACCACATATCTTCGGATCGCTCCCATTACTTTCTCGGAGAGCGTAGGCTTTTCGAGTTTGTTTTGGTTTGAGCGTGGAAGAGAGGATCAACACCGAGCTCAAAAATCAGCCGGAACGTAAGCCAAGCCCTCTCCCGCTTATACTTTTGCTTTGCTTATGCAAGTGGCAAGGAACTGCAATAAGAATTGAAGAAACAAGCTAAGATAACAAGTTAACTTAAGAATAGAAGATTTGTTGTGAAAAGGATATAATTTGAAAGAAAGACAAGATATTACATTGAAAATATTAAGTGACAACATTAAGTAATTTGTTGGTACTTACGGAAGATTGAATTAGCGAAGAAACATTTGGGGGAGATATCTATAAACTGTTGTAACGAGAGAAAGAGACTTGTTTTGCTTTTGAATTGTTTGTTTGGAATTCCTGTGGTTTGAAAATAGAACAAACAATCCCTTCCGGTTTGAAGGTCACCATTGAAAATAATTATGTTGGTTGATATTTGCCGCCTGCACATATTTTAAGAAGTTGAGTCTTTATGGTTTTTGGTTTCTAAAGAGAAGGAAAAGAACTTGAATTGAACAAGTGAAAAAGTGCAATTTGATGAACTTATAAATATGGCTACAAGAAAAAGAGTCAATACATTAGAAAAAAAATCTCCTCCAAGGTCACCTGGACAAGAAAAACCAGTGGAACAACTGGAAGAATGCTTCAAAAGATGGGAACTTAAAATTGATGCCAAATTTGATAAATTTTATGCCAAATTGGGAACTTTGCAGGAAGAAATTCAAAAGATGAAGGTAGAGATGACGCAGGAATTACGTCAGTTGGATGTTGCTGTAAAAGAAATAAAAGGTGGTTTTCAAGAGATAAATACCAAGATGAAAATACAAGAAGATAAAGTGAAGAATCTTGAAATGGAGAGCTGTAAGATTCAGGATATGCTGGCGTTGGCTGAACAAGAGAGAAAACAGAGTTTCTTACGGTTTCGTGCAATTCCAGAACAGCAAGCAGAAGATACAAGAGATAGAATGTTACCCATTCTGTCAAAATTCCTACAAATAGATCGAGACGAAATGGATCTGGAGTTGGATAAGGCATATAGAATTAATACGAGATATGCAGCAGTTAAGAAAGTGCCAAGAGATATCTTGGTGCATTTTGTGAGGCAACAAACAAGAAATAAAGTTCTACAGCAACATGCTAAATCGAGACTCAAGGTAGAAGGAGTGCACATTATTGTGCTAAAGGAGATTCCGCTGAGAATTTTGCAGAAAAGGAAAACTTATGCTTTCCTGGTCGAAGTGCTGAAGAAACAGAAGATTGTTTTTAGGTGGGGAAAATTAGAAGGTGTGATTTTTAAACTTCAGGGAAAAACCTACAGATTGGATACAATTCAGAAAGCAAAAGAATTCCTGGAAAGATTCAAGGATGGAAGAGAAGAAGATGATGATGATGATGGGATGGACGGTGCAATGGCAAGCAGTGAACAGTAAAAATGGATTACAAATTTTTATCATGGAATATTAATGGAGCTAATGCTCTGCAAAAAAGAAAAAGAGTATTCCATTATTTGAAAAAACTTAATCAAGATGTGATTTGCCTTCAAGAAACTCATATAAAAAAGGGAGATACAAAATTTTTGATTCAGAAAAATTTGGGAGAAGATTTTTTTTCAACAAACATCAAGAAGAAGAATGGGGTGGTTTTATATGTGGTCATGTTATTTTAATCGATCAATGGGAACAATTATGGTTAAAACAGTTGAAATTTACGTTAAATGTTAATATTAAAGAAAATATGTATAAAATGATGTATAGATGGTATATAACCCCAAGCAAATTAGCAAAAATGTATGAGAAGGTGACGAATAGATGTTGGAAATGTAAAAATCAAGAAGGAACTTTTTACCATATGTGGTGGACATGCTCCCAAGCAAAGAAGTACTGGACCCAGATTCATAAACAGATTGAGTTGATTTTAAAGATTAAGATTCAAATGAAACCGGAAACTTTTCTGTTGGGTATGTGGGATGATCATGTAGGCGAAAAATTTCAAACTTTGTTTTTATATATGATAGCTGCGGCAAGAATTTTATATGCACAATATTGGAAGAATTCGGAGATACCTTCGTTGGAAGATTGGTGGCTGAAAGTTTTGGATTATCCCGAAATGGACAAACTTACAATTTTAATTAAGGAAAAGTCAGTTAACCTTTTCGTGAATAATTGGAAACCATTTATAGATTTTTTTAAGAGAGAGAGAGAGGAACGATGTGATGATATGTGGATTTAATGAATAGATTGTGGGTGTTATTTTGGCTAAGTTGGAAATTATATATAGAAAATAGTGAATAGTATGCTAGTAGGATGTGACGCTTTGTGCTTGCTATAATTTTATGAATTATGTATTGTTTTTATGTTATTATATCAATAAAATATAAATATACTTAAAAAAAAGGAAGTGCAGATAATATAACTGGTGTTTCCATGTGGAGGATGGACACAAAGTTTCTGCAAAGGACACAGAAGCCTTTCTCCAAGCTACCGTGATCACACAAATCATGGCAGCTATGTATTTACTCTCCATACGATGGTGCCAATTCATACTATCAGGATATTCTTGGAATTCATCTGGTGGGGATTGCTAACTGTATGAATTGACCTACAAAACTGATTTGAACCTCCTTGGGTTACACAACTTCAGATCAAGAAGTCTTAACAACCTAATTCCAGATACAGTGTACAAAAGATGTGTATGTTACCACATTTGGGAAGCATTCTTTCTGTCATTGTTGGAACTGAAGTACTGTACCTGCCTCTTTTGTTTGTCATCTCTAATTACTAAAAGATTCTGAAATGAGTGGCGCAATCCTTGCCACTTAGGTGGAGAGTTCCACATGGTCAGAAGTCACTGGATAGACTTTGAAGAACTGAAGAATTGTTCTATGGTATTTGAATAGATCCATTGTACTGATTTTGCTGCTCTCAGATATTCAACCCAAAGAGTGTTCCTCAGAAAAGAGCATTATGGCAGTGAAAAGAACCCGGCGATTCAGCACATACTTTTGCAAACAGCGAGGACAGAAGTTTATTTGAAGTTTTTAATCTATCACTATAAACTAGATAAGTATAAGCACTGGGCTACTAAGGCAACCTGTTAACTCCAAAGTGCAAATACTAAAAAGCACTGAACAGAACATCTATTGCTGACAGATTCTGGTTGTGTTTATTTTTTTTTTTAAAGCTCTGAAACAACTGACTGCACCAAAAAGCCACTGTGTGCTCTATCAATCATCTTTGACTACTTAGTTGCTGCAAGTTTGGATTTTACTTCTAATTAAAAAAAGCCTCACTGAAGCCAAGCACCAGTGTTTTCAGTATGACTGATTTCCTGTTACAAGTGTTGCATATTAAACGACGTGCGAAATGACTCACTATTTGGGCAACAGGAAGAGATGCACTGAAGAGCGTCTCCATCAGTCGTCATTTACATTTGACTTCAACAGAGCAAGGCCCAAACTGAAACCAAGTGCCTTCTGCAATGATCATACCACCTGGTCACACTGTAGCATTATCAAAGCCTTGGGACCTGAATTTGCTTATTTTCCTCCAGAGGCGAAAGGACGGTGGAGCGTGTGGTTCACTCGAACCAGGCGCTCAGTGGCGGAGCGCGTGGAGCAGAAGCTCCAGGTGCTCGGGCGGGCGGGCGGGGCAGTCACCGATGCGAAGCGCCACGTTGTGTTGGCCCGTCCTCCCTCCCTGGAGCCCGTTATGCTCCGAAATGAGTGGAAAACGGGCAGGGGCGCGTCGACGCGACGCGACGCAGGCTCCGCCCCCACGCGCCAGGCGCCGGGAGGGCATCCGACATTTCTGTTTTCCTTTTCCTCTGTTCCTTTCCCCCTTTTGTAATGTCTTTTAGATTTAAACTCTAAACTACTCTGAGTGCTTTGACCAAAGGTGGAATATAAATGCACCAAACAATAACAGCACAATCCTGTGTAACCTGTGTAACCATCTAACAGTAGATGCACCGGTGTAAGTGCACTTACACTGGCATAAGTGCACTTACACGGGTGCATTTACTGTTAAACCGGTGCAAGGTTACACAGGATTGCGCTGTAAATCAGGGATCAGAATACTTAATATACACTGTATTAAACACTGTCTTATCAAAATGGGGGCAAACCCTGGGACTCTGTTAGGATTAGGGTGTTATGGTGACTTAAAGTCATTTGTCTGTACATCTATCAGCTGGGAGACCAAAAAGGGAGCACCTATTGTGTGATAGAGGGGGATACAGTGCCTATGTAGGAGACAGTGCCATCATGCTACGCCGTCCTTTAATGATCAACTGTTCATTTCCACACCAAATAGAGATGACATAACACACAATGTAAATGCATATCTTACATCTCCTAGAATGGTCTATGTGTGTTATCCTGTTATAATGGTGGACTTGCTCATAGGTTCTGCTTCTTATTTCATGATGCTACCAACTCATCAAGAGGTCTGGAGAAGGCACACTGTCCATGGTGCTGAATCTGAAGAGTCAGATTGTTCTCAAATAAGGGTTAGGTGATCTATCCCTTGACAGTCAACATGTCCAATATTTACTAGTGAATAAACATGTAATGTTCAGGTATTTTAAGAAAAAAGTGCAGGCCAGAAGAATTAGTTGAGAACAATTGTCTGTTCCAGCAGGAGAGTGCTGTGATTATGCCGAACCCGCGCCAATAGTGCAGGGTTCGTATTTGGCTAGCCTCCTCGTTAGTGCGAGGGGAGGGGGGCGCTAGTCAGGCCCCTCCTGTAGATTGGTGGCCAGCGAGGGGGCGTGGCATCTTGGACTTTACCTGGATGCTCCGCAGCCCTCATGTCCATTCTGTGTATCAGTCCCCTGGAATCTTGTCATTGAAGCCCACGTTTTACTGTGAAGGTATCTTAAAAAGGAAATTTCAAAAAAAAAAAAAAAAAAAAAAGGAAAGTGAATCAATAGCAGATAAGGTATTGTCTAGGGAGCAATATTCCCTTACTTGTATTTCTACAGATTTTCTATCTTGGAAAGTGTGGTATTTACTGTTCTTGAAACTTGATAAGAGTAGAGATTGTGAAAACAAAATGTAACAATTGCCATATAGATTTATAGAGGCCACATGCTCTCGATAGAATGTCAAATTTCAAGTTCATTTCAAATAGCTGTACCAAGTTTAGGCAGCTTTGCCAGTTTGCTTGTGTGTCTTTGGAAAAAAAAATCTATTTATTTACAAATCTATAGATTGAGCTTAGTGATGGGTGAAACAATTTTGGCTCAATTTGGAATGTACTGAACTAAAATAAGTTACCGTATTGCCCCGAGTATAGGACGCTCCTGATTATAAGATTGGTGCTATTTTTTAAAAAATACATTTTAAACTTTTTTTAACTTAAAGAAAATATACTCATTAGTAGAACAGTAAAACAGTACAGCTTTAGTACAGTTAAAGGCATAGGCACCCTGTCCCTTATTGAATCTGGGCACCCTAGTATAAGTAGCCTTCCCAGATCCAAAGGGGTACCTTTAACCTTTGGAATTTGGGCAGGTGCAGCTTGTTGCACCCTTCCATGATGATGAGCTGCACCTGCCCAAATTTCAATGGTTTACAGCACAATCCTATGCATGTTTACTCAGAAGTAAGTCCCATTGCATTCAGTGGGGCTTACTCCCAGGAAGGTGTGCATATGATTGCAGCCTAAAGGATGGCACTCTGTCCCCCTTTGGATATGATAAGCCTATGCAGGAGCTCTTGCTCTCAACTTTCAAACTGCAGGATCAATAAATATCTTAGTTTCCACAGAGTCCTGGGGCTGGAACTTAAGGGTTATTTTTTTCAAATGCCTCTAAGGCTAGAGGTTGCTAGAGAGATCCTGGCTATTTAGCAAGCGATTAAGTGCTGAAAACACAGCTTTGGCAGTTTAAAAAAAGAAAAAGCGTTTTATCTTTGAAAGAGACTTGGAGAGGCTTGAAAAAGGGATGCTTTGCAGAAAACTCTAGGCAGAAAAAGCTAGACTTTGATTGTAGGCCGTACCCCTACTTTAAAGACTTGCCTTAGGGGAAAAAAGTGAGTCTTATACTCAAGTCAATACGGTATATCCCAGAAAAGTAAGAAAATAACTGACTTCAACATTCAGATCCCAACGTGCTCTTGATTACACAAGTGGGAGCATGATGCAGTCCAAACTCTTCCCTGACCCATAAGCATCTCAGCCCCCCTTGAGCCCTTCAGTCCTGCCCCACTGCCCCTTCCCTTCCCCAACAACATATCTGGTGGTGGTAGTAGTGGAGACTACTATATGCTCTCTATATGGAGTACATTCCTCCATCTGGAATGCTGAAATGACAGAGTCTCATGTGCCAAGGATCATGGGTTATATTGTTCTCCACGGTGCTTGATTCTTTAGTGTGGATGTTCAGTGCCCTGTAAACTGTATTCAGAGCCCATGCACCTGACAAGCTGTCATGAATCAGCATCAAGAAGCCTTGAGACTTGTATTTTTCAGGGTGCCTGACTGCCTTTGAGAACTCCATTTTCCAGGGTTCCTGGTGCCTAGGATGCTACCAAGATATTGGTATTATGTATTCAAGATATCAAGGAGGAAGTGACACCTGTTAGAGAGGATTCCTCAACACTACTACAACTGTGGCTAGGTAGATCTTGGAGGAAGGGATGGGATGGATGAAGTGGCAGCCAGCAGAAACTTTTAATGGTACTTGTGAATTCATTATGAGCTGGATCCAAACATAGGGAAAGTTTGGACTTGGCTTGTAATGAATGGGGGAGGGGAAGAGTAAGCTCTTAAATCTGCCATTTTAATGAGCCCTGGAATTCTGAACTCTGCTGGAATTCTGAACCTGGAATTCTGAACCTTCTCTGGTTCAGAAGAAATACGAGGAAGACTCAGTGCTGGACCAGTGTCCAACAAGTTCAGAACAAAGCAGGATGATTTTGTAGGCTTTGCTTCCATTACCCCAAACAAAAGCCACCTGTGTTTTTCTCACACTGATGTTCAAACCACATCTTACATGCCAATGTGTTTTGGAAAACCCCACTGACCTCCATTTTTGCAGAAAGACAGCATCGGTAGGGGGCAACTTATAAGGGGGAGACAGAGGGGGTGTTTTACCGTATTTCTTCAAGTCTAAGGCGCCATCGATTCTAAGGCGCACCTTTACTTTCAGTACCACCAGCAGGGGAAAAAAAAATCCATCGATTGTAAGACTCACCTCCCTTCATTGAATCTACCTGCTCAGCACCAACTCTCCCCAGCATGTCTCCTGCAGCTGAGGATGACTGAGTGCACTGCCTTTGCATAGCGTTTCTGGCCCCGCCAGAAAGTGCCATTTCCTTCATTACCTGGGCTTGGGGGAGCTTCAGGGAGGCCTGCGCAACCCTCTGCAGGCCTCCCTGATCTTCAGTTCGGTGAAAAACAGCTATTTTTGGCCATTTCTGGTTTTCGCGAAAACCGGAAATGGCTGAAAATCACCGTTTTTTGCCAAACTGAAGATCGGGGAGGCCTGCAGAGGGTCGCGCAGGTCTCCCTGAAGCTCCCCCAAGCCCCAGTAAGTAAGAAGATAGAATTTTGGGGTGCTTTTTGGAGACCTTCGATTCTAAGACGCACCCCATTTTTTGAAATGCTTAATTGGGAAAAAAACATGCGTCTTAGAATTGAAGAAATACAGTAATACATTCCCTGCCCATCACTTTTCCACTGCTGCTTCCCCACTCCCCTGTTGCTCTGAACCCTGTTCCAGACATATGCTTACCCTTGTAAATATGCATTTGGAAGCCATGCTCTCTCTCTCTCTCTCTCTCTCTCTCTCTCTCTCTGTGGTGTGTGTGTGTGTGTGTGTGTGTGTGTGTGTGTGTGTGTGTGTGTGTGTGTAAAAAGCAGCAAAGGGGTTGCAGTGGAACAATGGGGCCTGGAGAAAGGGCTAAGCAACTGTTCTCTTCACTTTAGCTACAATCCTATGCACACTTTCCTGGGAGGACTTACTGTATTTCTTCGATTATAAGACGCACATTTTTTTCAAATTTAGCAATTCAAAAAAGGGGGTTCGTCTTAGAATCGAAGGTGTCAAATTGCACCCCCAAAATGCCACCTCCTTACTTACCGGGGCTTGTGGGGGCTTCGGGGAGGCCTGCGCGACCCTTTGCAGGCCTCCCCAATCTTCAGTTCGGTGAAAAATGGTGGTTTTCGCGAAAACCAGAAATGGCCAAAAATCACTGTTTTTTGCCGAACTGAAGATCGGGGAGGCCTGTGCAACCCTCTGCAGGCCTCCCCGGTCTTCAGTTCGGCGATAAATGGCTATTTTGGGGCATTTCCGGTTTTCACAAAAACCGGAAATGGCCAAAACCCGCCATTTTTCGCCGAACTGAAGATCGGGGAGGCCTGAAGAGGGTCGCGCAGGCCTCCCTGAAGCTCCCACAAGCCGTGGTAGCTCCTCCAAGCTCTGTAAAATCGGATCGGCGAAATGGAGCAGCAGGCAAGCCGGGGAGAGTTTGAAGGAAGGAGGTGTGTCTTGCAATCAATGTTTGTTTGTTTTTTCCCTGCTGGTGTTCCTGAAATTAAGGTGCACCTTAGAATTGATGGTGCCTTAGACTCGAAGAAATACGGTACTTCTGAGTATACATGCAGGATTGTGCTGTTTGTCATTGTAACTTGCCTCCTCCCGATTCTGCTCCTGGCAGGTCATTAGAGCTTTCTTACATGTCCGCACATCATGTGTAGCCTGATGCTCACACCTTCAGTTTCTGAGCTTGCTTTCAGAAAACACTATACATGGCATGTCATGGAAATGGACATTGGATTCATTTTCAGCCCAATCTTACGTAAATCCCCCCACCACCAATGCTGCTGCGCCACCAAGTACTGCAGCAAGTACTGCATCCTGTGTGTGTGTGTGGGGGGGGGTTGACTGTCCTGGAATTTTCCTCCTAGGTAAGGGAACATTTCTTCCCTTGCCTGAGGGTAGGCCCTTGATGCCCCATTGGGTCTACGTGGACTTGCACCAGGAATTTTGCAGGCACAGGTACAAGTAGACCCAGGAAGACAGATCAGGATTGGGACAGGGGATAGGATATTGGCAGCACTGCTGTTGCCAATACTGCTCCTTCCTGGCCTTGATTTTTCTCCCCCTCCCCACCCTGGTCTGCCCCATTCCATTTACAATGCAATCCTATGCATGTTTATCTGCATGTAAGTCCTACTGTGTGTCCAGTTGAGCTTACTCTCAGGTGGGTGTTCATAAGATTGCACTCTTACTTGTACTGATTAAAGCTTACAGTCCTAATACACACAGGCATCCCCCCATATCCACAGGTCCCATTTATCCACAGTTCACACACACACCCCTTGCACAAATGACTTATATGTCTCTGTGTCCAGCCCTCCTGTTGCTGGCAAATTTTTCTTATGGCAACTGAAGCTGGCCTGCCTGCCTGTCCGTTTGCTGGGAGCAGCTATTCTCTGCATTCGCGGTGGCCACTTTGAAGCCACCCTGAAGCTAACTGCAGCCATTCTGGAGATATTCTGTAGTCTGTGAAGTACTGGCAGCCCCCAGAGTGCCTTGTAGCAGCCATGTTATTGCTCCAGAATGCTTTGCAGAGCCACAGCCATTTAATAGTTTGCTGCTAAATTGGTAACAACATAGAGTTAGGGGAAACTCTTAGGGGGGGGGGAACAACATAGGGATCTCACTGGCTGCTTCATGTGTAACAGTAAGTAAAGAGTTCACTGCTATCTGCGGTTTCAGATATCCATGATAGCAGCAGGAATCTATTCCCCATGGATACGAGGGAATGTCTGTATTAATATACCTTTTATAGCTTTTCTTAAATTTCTGTACATCCCTGCTCACTAATGGTCTTGCTTAAAACTGCACTAAGTATGAGCTCATTGAATGTAATTGTCTTTTGACTTAATGGGTTTAAAATGCTGGGTTATTTAAGTAGCTATTTTCTAAGGTTTTAATCCTGTAAAGTTGAATTCAAGTCCCAATGCCTTTCTGGAGTAATGCACATGAGCAACGACAGAGCACAGGATCTGTCCCCTATTGTCTTTGGTCCCGGGGAATGCATCACCTCAGCATAGTGTATGTAAAACAAAGGCTTCCATCACAGAAATAAGTCCGGCTGTTAGAAAAGAAAAAAGATACAGTACATATTGCATTATCGGTGCCTCACTGCAGAGAAGGTAATCAGATAAATGAGATTGTATGACAGTCCTCTCTTGACAGAAATGAGTTTCCCATCCCATTTCTTACCGTGTGCATATGTTCCACCCAACTGTTTGATAGTTTCCCTGGTAATGAGGACAGAATCCTATGAATAAAGCTATAAATGGACCGTACTTGGAGCACCTTCCGAAACAAAGAACTAGATTGCTTTCCTTTGATATACAGGGAAATGACTGATGCCACACACAGCTTTCTTTTGAGCTAAAATAATAATAATAGCAACTGGTTAAAAGGAATCGTGTTGATGGAGTCCTAATGCACTAAACAGGCTTGATGCAAAGCCCCCCTCTCCTTTGTCATTCACAGGATGTATGAAAATGTTTTAGCACCTCGGGAGACCATCTGAGCACAAAAAATGCTGAACAGCAAATGGTGAGTTCCCAGCAGCAGCTGAAAGTGGCTCTATAAATAGAACAGCTAAGGAATAACCCTTCAGTGAAGGAACAACCCTTCAGCGAGCGAGTGGGTGAGGGAGTGCGGGAGGGAACCTCCGACTGGCTTTGCATTCTAATGAAGGAAGGGGGATGGAGCCGGGGGAAAAAAATGACTGCGGATGTTTTGTCTCATAGGCAGCGCAGCAGAGGCATGCTCTATTTTTCAGTATAGTAACAGCCTTTCCACCCACCCAGCCCTAGCACTGAGGACGGGGGGATAATAAAAGTTTCATTAATTTAAACCCACACTCTGTCAATGCCAAGGTTTCCCTAGAAGGGAAATGAACATTTGGCAGTTCTCATCGTCAGCTTCTTCTTCTTGCAGAATATCCTGTATATACATTTCTATACAGAAAGGTTAAATATTTGTCTGCTTCTTTGTAAAAATGGAAGCAAGACTTGCGCTATCCAAGTGTGTGTGTGTGTGTGTGTGTGTGTGTGTGTGTGTGTGTGTGAATGCTTTAGTGCGCCTTGGAATTGCAGAAATCTATCACAGTCTTACCCCACCGACAGTGGTTTTTTCTCTCCTTATGCTGCTGAAATGGGAGAGGCTGTATTAGGCATTTAACAGTCCAAGTGATGAAAAGGCTGCAAACTATATATTTCACATATAAGCTAATGGGTTCTGAGTTGTCTGTGACGGATCAAGAGAGAGATCTTGGGGTGCTGGTGGACAGGTCGATGAAAGTGTCAACCCAGTGTGCGGCGGCTGTGTAGAAGGCCAATTCCATGCTCGGGATCATTAAAAAAGGGATTGAGAATAAAACGGCCAATATCATTATGCCTTTGTACAAATCGATGGTAAGGCCACATCTGGAGTATTGTGTCCAGTTCTGGTCACCACACCTCAAAAAGGATATAGTTGAATTGGAAAAGGTGCAGAAAAGAGCGACCAGAATGATTCGTGGGCTGGAGCACCTCCCTTATGAGGAAAGGCTACAGCGTCTGGGGCTTTTCAGCCTAGAAAAAAGGCGCATGAGGGGGGACATGATTGAGACTTATAAAATTATGCATGGGATGGAGAGAGTGGATAGAGGGAAATTCTTCTCCCTCTCGCACAACACCAGAACCAGGGGACATGTACTAAAATTGAGTGGAGGGAGAGTTAGAACAGACAAAAGAAAATATTTCTTTACCCAGCGTGTAATTCATCTGTGGAACTCCTTGCCACAGGATGTGGTGATGGCATCTGGCCTAGATGCCTTTAAAAGGGGTTTGGACAGATTCATGGAGGAAAAGACCATCACAGGTTACAAGCCATAAGCAACCTCCAGGTTTTTAGAAGTGGGTTTTCTCTGTGCCAGGTGCAAGGGAGTGTCAACGGGAAACAGGTTATCTTGTTGTCTTGTGCTCCCTGAGGCATCTGGTGGGGCCACTGTGTGACACAGGAAGCTGGACTAGATGGGCTTTTGGCCTGATCCAGCAGGGCTCTTCTTATGTTCTTATGTTCTTATGTAACTAATATGATAGGGATTCAATAAAACAGAGTGATTCCTAGACTGTTGTCCCAATTCAGAGCTCCATATGCATTCCATACATACCCATGGAGTATGGAGGGGAAGGGCAATTCCTCATGTGCTTCCCTCTTTGTGTACAAAACGTCTCTCCACCACTGAAGTCCTGTGGCAAATATGTTGGCTAGCACTAGTAGATTATTGGATCTGCTGAGAGTGGCAGAGGTCCCTCAAAGAAGGTGTAGGACATCTTGTGGTCAACACTGAATCCTAGGTGGTGTAGTCAACCCAACATACACTGGCTGCACTGTAGCCAACTGCAATGCAGATGAGCAGGGGAGCATTGTAGACCTTTTTCTGTGGCATGTGAGCTGCTGGAAACGGTGTGCTGAATGAGTTCATCTACTTCCTGAAGGCACCTTTATTTTATTTATTTATTTATTTAAAAAATTTATATCCCGCCTTATCCTATGCCGAGGCAAATGCCCAAGGCGGCTCCATAGCCTCATAGTGGAGAAATTTTGCTGGCAGGACATGGACATGTTTCAATCTTTATTGCTAAAGATCTTTTTTTTTTGGCAGAAAGCAATTAAGTAAAAGACAAATGGATGCCACATCTGTTGAATTTCTGCCTGGTCTTTTACCTGACCAAAAACTTGGCATTTAATGTTTTTATAAATAGATTTAAATATGCCATCACTAGGTGGCTAGCCTTGTGCTACAGGGAAACATCGTTTTCTGCTGGTGTCAAGGCCACAGATGTCACAGAACCTGCAGGGCTACATATACACGAATATGGTTTACGCCATTGGAGTAACTTTATGGGTTAGTGTCCATCACCACACTGTCCCAGGAACCAGTGGTGTAGTCATAAATTTTAAAGTGCAGGAGCTGAACATGACACCTGTAGACTATATATGCTTACTCAGGAGTAAGTCCCACTGTACTTCCAGGTAAATTTGCATAGAATTGTAGCATTGATGTAACATGCACTGGTGTTGCTAGAGGTGGGGTGGAACGGTAAGTCTTGCACAGCGGTAACCACTCCATTCCATGGTGGCCCCGCCCACTCGCCCACCTCTCGGGACCAGTCCGAGCGGCGAAGACAACGTGCAGGAAGTCTCCTGCACGTTGCCTTTGCTGCTCGACTGATTCCGACGGCGAGTGGGCAGGGTCACCATGGAATGGAGTGGTTACCACTGTGCAAGACTTACCATTCCGCCCCACCTCTAGCAACTCCAGTGGTAACATGGGCTACATACTGTCTCTGAGGCAGCCCTAGATATTATTGGCATATGCCCCTGGGCAAGTGTCTCAGTTAGCTGCTTGTTGAGCCTGATGCTTATTCTCAGCATCTCAAAGGCATAACCTGAGTGCTCCCGCTGATAACATCACAGCTCCTGCTGTAGGAGAAGACAGGAATTCCCCCTATGCAAGTTCCATTGAAATGAAAAGGAGTTACACATGAGCATGGCTTTTCAATGAAGCCAGTTGTCCCAATCATGTCATTGGGCAAACCCGCCCTCTTTGCTTGATAATAATTCTTTAAAAGCAAAGAAAGCAAGAGTGGAAGTATGATTTGACACACTTATCCAGAGGCATCGTAAGGGGGGGCTTGGGGTGGTAGGCCCCAGGGCGGTGGATACCACGCGGCAGGGGGAGTGTGTACTCGCCTCCTGGGATCGCCGCAGGGTCGCCCCCTCCATCGCCACTCCTGTCTTCTTTTTGCTCCGCCGAGCTGCAAGATTGGCTCTCCCGCCCGCCCAGGAGCTGTTTGGCTCCAAAATGCCTCTTAAAGTGGTGTGTGTGTGTGTTAGGCGCGCAAAAATGCCATCATGCCCCCCAGAGGGCATCACATGGGGGTGTTGCGTTGGCACCCCCCATGGGGAGCGTAGGAACGTCACTGCACTTATCATCACCATGCAAAGCAGGTTGCAATGTGAAGTGCTGTGTATTAAATGTGAGGAATTTGATTTTCTACAGTTTATTTTTGTGTTTCTTGTCAACACTATATCCCATACTATCGGCACTGCATTGTAAATGGTCCCTTTGTTAAGATAAAAGAAAATGAGACTCATCTCATCCGAATGGATTTCTGTATGTATCTGAAATGTGTAGGGATGAGAATGTTAATCTAAACATCTTGATGAGTTTTATGTTACAGGGATATTGGTTCCAACTTAAATGGAATTGGAAAATAGCATTTGTTACTATAGCATTTGTTACCAGTGGCAGACATGTAAAAAAGAAAAATTTAACCCCACAGGAATGCTAGTTCTACATGGCAAAGTGTGTGTGTGTGTGTGTGTGTGTGTGTGTGTGTGTGTGTGAGAGAGAGAGAGAGAGAGAGAGAGCAATAACAAGCTAAGCATTGCCTGTTATATTGCAAGGTGATCCCCCTTCAGCCTTCTAAAGGATTAATTATTCCTTTCAGGTTTCCCTGAATCCTCGACTCTGATCCTTATTGACAGCTGTGGCATGCTCTGGAAGAGATTGCGCCTGCCACTTGCAAACTGCTGTGCACAGCAAATTCCTTTCCTAAGCTCTTCCAATCCCTTTGATTTGATTTGTCTTCGATGTTTTGCATACCACCCCAATATTCAGAAACAAAACAAATGCTGGCAAATAGTGTGCATTCTGAAGTGATGCAAAGGCCATGCACGTTTGTCCTGGTTGTTGTAAACTGAATGTTCCCCTGTAAAAATATGCAGCTGAGGGAAGCACATGCCATGGGATAAATATTAGAAGATTAAAGGGGGAAGAACCTATAGTCTTGATGCCAGTGCTAGGCAGATTGGGATGAAATACTCATTCTGTTGAAACTGGTAGCAAAGCTCCTATTGATTGCAATGGATCAGGAGCATGTATATAAAATCTGACTGCACATTTATCTAAGACTAGAATGCAGCGCTTTCATATGTGTTGGAACGGACATTGAATTTATTGTCCTTGTAAAAGAAGGATATAAAACAAACTCTATAGCATATCTGTCAAATTAATCTGATTTAAACAATCCAGAGGCCAGCTCTCTCTCTCTCTCTCTCTCTCTCTCTCTCTCTCTCTCTCTCTCTCTCTCTCTCTCTCTCTCTCTCAGCCAATTGCTAAGATGAGGATAAACTACATGTAAAGTTTGGACCTTGATGTAACGGATTCATTTTCTGGCTACAGAGAGTTTCTAAAAGCAGTTTGCTACAGAGCAGAGGTCTTATAAGGAGAAAAGATTCAAAAACCTCCTGGGTAAACAAGCCCTTCAGTATGCTTCCTCCCTTGACCTTCTCCTACTCTAAGATCGCGATCCAGCCTTCTCTTTATAGCAATGAATCTATGTATACTTCTGCCTAACTACATTTTTTTCTTTACATTAATACCTTTTAAGTAATGTTCAAAGAGTGATATCTGGATTGGCTGCACTGTAATGCAAAATTTACAAAGATGCCAGCCAAAGTAAATACTCTTAAATTTCCAGAATTTCAGTTTTAATTGGCTTCCCATATTTTTTTTCTAATTAACCACTTTACATGGTAATTAAAAACAGAAGCAAACTTGGTGTGGCATTTTGATACATTAAAAATGAGCAATTCGTCATGCTTTGCAGACCCAGAATTAACATAAACCCGTGGGATTGATGGCTTTCTATAGAATTGTAGGGAGAAGGACAGGAATGATCTCATTGCCAAAACCGAATAAACATTAAAATGCCAGAAAAATGTATGTTAAAAATGAGGAATGGAAAAAAAAAAGTCACTCCCGGTCATCATAATATGCTGTAAAATACTCAATTGGCAAAACGTTGTTTCAAGTGTTTATGGCACATTTACCTTGAGGCTTGAAATTTCTCAAGCTAGCAACAGAATGATTGCAGAGATATTTTTTTAAAAATGAGTGCATTGAGAGTCCAGTTCAATTTAGCTTCCAATATAGTTAGGAATGTTGGTCCTTAACAGTTGCAACAATCAACATTCTCCCCAAAGCTCTCTAATATGTAAACCGTATTCCCTTCTGTTTGGTCTTCCGAGTGTTTGCAATTACCGTACTTACTATTCATTGCAGCTCAGTGTCATTCAGTCCTGTGTACAGAGAATGTTAAGAAGTGAAGTGTAAAGGAAGCAGAAATGCAGAAATGAAAGCAGAAATGGCTTCGCTGTCTTCTTTCATGCCTCACCTTGTGTCTACTGATGGACATGCCTTGCTTTTTCTTTTTAATTTTTGGTGTAATGCCACGGGAACGTACTCTCCTTGGGGAATGAAGAATGAAATTGTACAATGGCTGATGTAATGGATGGAGTACATCAGGTGCCCAAATCTGTGCTTTATTCCTTGGCTTTACGTCAGACATCCATTTGTGCCTGGCAATTCAATGTGGATTTGTACTGATGATGTGCACAGCAGTCCATTTCTTCACATAGTTGTTTGACAAGAAATGGAAGGAGATACTCTAAGTCCCCAATATACAAATCAGACCTGTTCCAGGGATCTGTACGGAAGCCGGAACTCTTTTGTACAGCTGCTTCTTGTCCTACTTGTTCTTCCGACTCTTCTGGAAGCTGGAACTCGTCCTCAAAACAGCTGGCTCTTACCAGCCCAGTGCTATTATTGCACCTGTGCGGAAACACCACAAAGGACATATGGTGCCTGTGCAAAAGCGCTGATGCAGCCATCCGTAATTCAGACGTCCATAACTCAAATGTCTGTAACTCAGGGAGCCCGTCACCACATGACTATTTGGTTCTTGAAGGGTAGTGTGACGAAGAGGCTTGCCCCCCGAGCTTCGATGCTGGCACAATCCAAGGCCACGCCACCTTAGCAAGAGGGGTTTTGCCTCTTCTTTGTATGTTTTTGGGTGTCCACTCCTAACCAAGGAGGGGAAAGAAGGCACTCCTGAGCCACAGGAGAATAACACAACTACCCCTGACCAAGGGAATAGTATTTGCCACCAGCCATGGTACCTCCTAGCCCTTCCAGTCCCAGGCTACTGGGAAGGGGTGCAGAGTGAACCGTTGGTCCCACTAGGCTGCCTGACCAAGCCAGCTAGGGGATACAACGTGCAGACACAGGTAGTACGTAACCAAGCCCCAAGGCTTCAGGACTTAGACTCCATGGTTTCAAAGAAACACTCCCAGGTAAAAATGAAAGATGTTTATTGAGTTTAGGCTACGCAAACCAAGCATAGTAATACAGGTAAAAGATAAGAGCAACTGTAGTTGCAACAGTAAAGGCATAACATCCAAATACTAAAATACAGCACAAAATAATAAAGGAATAACTCCTCAGCTAAATACATTTCCCTACACACTCACCAAGATGAGAAAGGATAGTCAGCCATCCGAGGCAGGATGGAGTAGGGATGGCTCGCCCTAGGCAAGGGCTGAAGTCAGGCCATAGGAGTAGCATAGACAGGGAGAACTGTCTCCAACAAAGGTCAGTTAGAGAATGAAAAGAAGAACCCAAGATGGATGCCACAGAATAGCTTAAGTAGACTTTTGAAGGTAAGATGATTGACAGGGGGGAGCAGACCAATGAAAAGACGACACGTAAGGGAAAGTTCTCGAAGAAGAGCTCACTCCTCGCTCCCCCTCCCAGATCTGAGAAGCGCGTGATGGCCAGCGCAGGTGTGGGAACTTAATCGGGAGAAGTTGCTGTATCACTGTTCCCATGCAGATAAGGAATAAACAGGGTAGCTCAAAGCAAGGCTCCCAAGGCCTCTGGCCATGCGCCAATCACCAGGGCTCTGTAGCAGGCAGGCAGGCAGACAGAAAAACCAAGACAGGAAATCCAAAACGGAGACAGACCAAAGATTTTAGAGAGCTTTTCACCACAGGTAGGTTTAGGAAGGATCAAATAGTCATTTAGGTGATTTCTCCCATCCATACATAAGTCAAACCAATATGTTGTACTCAAAGGATCCTCAACCCAATTTAATAGAAGAATATAGTCTGATTGTGTTGTCAGTTATATGCAGCAAACTACTTAAACCAGTATGCTTATGCTATAACCATTTCAAACATTATGACTCCCACATGGGAACCACCAGGGAGTGCTTCTGGATCTACAAATGAGCCATTATGTTTTTAAGTGCGTGCAACATGAATATGCGTCATCAGGTGGAGGATCTCTATATCAGTGCCAGCTGTACAGTATTGACATGGGAACTCACTGTAAGAACATAAGAACATAAGAAGAGCCCTGCTGGATCAGGCCAAAAGCCCACCTAGTCCAGCTTCCTGTGTCACACAGTGGCCCCACCAGATGCCTCAGGGAGCACACAAGAAAACAAGATACCTGTGTCCAGTCGCCACTCCCTTGCACCTGGCACAGAGAAAACCCACTTCTAAAACCAGGAGGTTGCTTATGGCTTGTAACCTGTGATGGTCTTTTCCTCCATGAATCTGTCCAAACCCCTTTTAAAGGCATCTAGGCCAGATGCCATCACCACATCCTGTGGCAAGGAGTTCCACAGATGAATTACATGCTGGGTAAAGAAATATTTTCTTTTGTCTGTTCTAACTCTCCCTCCACTCAATTTTAGTGCATGTCCCCTGGTTCTGGTGTTGTGCGAGAGGGAGAAGAATTTCCCTCTATCCACTCTCTCCATCCCATGCATAATTTTATAAGTCTCAATCATGTCCCCCCTCAGACACCTTTTTTTTAGGCTGAAAAACCCCAGACGCTGTAGCCTTTCCTCATAAGGGAGGTGCTCCAGCCCACGAATCATTCTGGTCGCTCTTTTCTGCACCTTTTCCAATTCAACTATATCCTTTTGAGGTGTGGTGACCAAAACTGGACACAATACTCCAGATGTGGCCTTACCATCGATTTGTACAAAGGCATAATGATATTGGCCGTTTTATTCTCAATCCCTTTTTTAATGATCCCGAGCATGGAATTGGCCTTCTTCACAGCCGCCGCACACTGGGTCGACACTTTCATCGACCTGTCCACCAGCACCCCAAGATCTCTCTCTTGATCCGTCACAGACAACTCAGAACCCATTAGCGTATATGTGAAATTTTGGTTTCTTGCCCCAATGTGCATCACTTTGCACTTACTTACATTGAAGCACATCTGCCATTTTGCTGCCCATTCTCCCAGTTTGGAGAGATCCTTCTGGAGCTCTTCACAATCCCTTCTGGTCTTCACCACCCGGAAAAGTTTAGTGTCATCTGCAAACTTGGCCACCTCACTGCCTATCCCCGACTCCAGGTCATTTATGAATAAGTTGAAAAGCACCGGTCCCAAGACCGATCCTTGAGGCACACCGCTTTTCACCTCTCGCCATTGTGAAAATTGCCCATTGACTCCCACTCGCTGTTTCCTTGTCTTCAACCAGTTCCTAATCCACAAGAGGACCTGCTCTCTTATTCCCTGACCGTGGAGTTTTCTCAGGAGCCTTTCATGAGGGACCGTGTCAAACGCCTTCTGAAAATCCAGATATATAATATCCACGGGTTCGCTCGCATCCACATGCCTGTTGACCTTTTCAAAAAATTCTAACAGGTTTGTGAGGCAAGACTTCCCCTTGCAGAAGCCATGCTGACTCTCCCTCAGCAGAGCTTGTTCTTCTATGTATTTTAAGATTTTATCCTTAATGAGACTTTCCACCATCTTCCCTGGAACAGATGTGAGGCTGACCGGCCTGTAGTTTCCCGGGTCCCTCCTCCTTCCTTTTTTAAAGATTGGCGTGACATTAGCTATCCTCCAATCCTCTGGCACATTGGCCGTTTTAAGGGACAAGTTGCATATTTTGGTCAAGAGGTCAGCAACTTCATTCTTGAGTTGCCATTCGGGCCTGGTGATTTATTGATCTTTATTTTGTCAATTAAGTCTGAGACGTCTTCTCTTTTAACCGCTATTTGACTTAATTCTTTAGTCAGGGGAGACCGTTCCGGCAGCAGTATTTGCCCGAGGTCTTCTGCCATGAAGACAGATGCAAAGAACTCATTTAATTTCTCTGCAGTCTCCAAGTCCCCTTTTATCACCCCTTTCTCTCCCTCACCATCCAGCGGACCAACGGTTTCCCTGGCAGGTTTCCTGCTTCTAACATATTTGAAGAAGCTTTTATTATTCCCTTTTATGTTGCCTGCCATACGTTCCTCAAAGTCTTGCTTGGCCTCCCGTATCATCTTTTTACATTTCTTTTGCCACAGTTTGTGCTCCTGTTTATTTTCCTCATTAGGGCAAGACTTCCATTTATGGAAGGAAGCTTCCTTGCCTTTTATAGCCTCCTTAACTGTGCTTGTTAGCCATGCCGGCACCTTCCTGGACTTGGTCGAGCCCTTCCTCCTTTGTGGGATACACTCCCGCTGGGCCTCTATGACTGTTGTTTTAAACAGCCTCCATGCACTCTGGAGCGATTGGACTCTTTTTACCTTCCCTTTCAGCTTTTTTTTTAACTAGTCTCCTCATTTTGGGGAAGTCTGCCCTTCGGAAGTCAAGGGTTTTCGTGTCAGATTTGCTCGGCACTCTCCCTCCGACATGCATGGCGAAACAGATCGCAGCATGGTCACTGTTCCCCAACGGTTCGGTAACATTTACCTCCCTGACCAGATCTTGAGTGCCACACAATATCAAGTCCAGAGTCACCTGTCCTCTGGTCGGTTCCGTGACAAGCTGCTCTAAGGCACAGTCATTTAACATATCCAGAAATCCAGTCTCTCTTTCATGACCTGAGCATGAATTGACCCAGTCGATGTGAGGATAATTGAAGTCCCCCATGACTACAACCCTGTCTCTCATTGACACCTCCCTGATTTGCTTCCTCATTTCAAGATCCCCTTCAGGTTTTTGATCTGGAGGATGGTAGCATGCCCCTACTATTACATCACTCTTTGAGCCTGGTAATCTAACCCACAGTGATTCTATGGAGGAGTCAGAGCCCCCCTCTAGCTCTACTCTGGTGGATTCTACCCCCTCTTTGACATAGATAGCCACCCCACCTCCAACATGCCCCTCTCTGTCCCTCCTATAGAGTTTATATCCTGGAATTGCAGTATCCCACTGGTTCTCCGCATTCCACAAGGTTTCTGTTATACCTACTATGTCAATGTTTTCCCTAGCCACCAAACATTCCAGTTCTCCCATCTTTGCCCATAGACTTCGGGCATTTGCATAAAAGCACTTATATACCTGGTCCCCCAAGAAGGGCTGCATGTTTGCACCTTTATTCCTGCAGCCTTCTGTCCTGCTAGACTGGCTGTCATGTCCCATCACGCTACCACTCCCAATTTTTACTCTGCTGTTACTTGACTGTTCCCCATCCTCTGCACCCTCATTCCCTAGGGATGAGGAGTCCCGAACTGGATACCCCTCGGCTCCTGTCGGCTTCCCCCCAGGAGTCAGTTTAAAAGCTGCTCTGCCACCTTCTTAATGTTACGCGCCAGCAGTCTGGTTCCGTTTTGGTTCAAGTGAAGCCCGTCCCTCTTGTACAGGCCCGGCTTGTCCCAAAACGTTCCCCAGTGCCTAACAAACTTAAACCCCTCCTCCTGACACCAGTGTCTCATCCACGCATTGAGACCCCTGAGCTCCGCCTGCCTAGCTGGCCCTGCGCGTGGAACAGGTAGCACTTCTGAGAACGCTACCTTTGGGGTCCTGGATTTGAGCTTCCTACCTAGCAACCTAAATTTGGCCTCCAGGACCGCCCGGCTACATTTCCCCACGTCGTTGGTGCCAACATGCACCACAACCGCTACCTCCTCCCCAGCACTCTCTACCAGCCTATCTAGACGAGAGGTGATGTCTGCAACCTTCGCACCAGGTAGGCAAGTCACCGTGCGGTCCTCACATCCGTCACAGACCCCCCTCTCTATGTTCCTGACTATAGAGTCACCCACGACAAGAAGCCCCCTTCGCCCCCTCCCCAGAGGAGTATCCATAGTGCGACTGGATACGGGCCCATCACCTGAAGAAAGGGTCCCCACTGTGGGATTGTTTCCCTCTTTTCCAGAGCGACGTCCTCCAGCCCTGAGTCTCCCTTTCCTGGCAGCTGAGGAGCTGGCCAACTGAGGGTGGGACGATGCCTCCATGTCCCTAGAAGTCTCACCCTGGTTCCTCTCTACCTGTCTCTGCTTCTCTAGGTCAGCAACCGTGGCTTCAAGGGAGCGAACCCGTTCCCTGAGAGCCTGGAGCTCTTTGCACCGAGCACACACCCATGACTTCTGCCCAAGAGGCAGATAGTCATACATGTGACACTCAGTGCAAAACACTGGATAGCCCCCACCCTTCTGCTGTCTGTCTGACTGCATAGCTTTTGAGTGTAAGTTATGGATTTATCAAAGTTTGGGTACCTTAATGTTGTTGGAGCTCTCCTCTCTCCCTCTCTCCTCTCTTCAAGGAAAGCGCCGGGCAGTGTGTGGGGCCTGGCTTCCTTGCCCCGCTGCTGAACTCGCCCAGCTGCTTAACTCGCTGTGTCTTTTTTACCTTGCCACTTTGTCCCAGTGAGCCACTCGCTGCTCCTGAAAGGGCTCACTCGCAAACCAGCCCCAGATTTAAACTGTGTGATTGGTCGGTCCATATAATGATGGTTTGCCAGCCTTGTAACCCCTGTTTGGGTATGTGTATGGAGGTGTCCCAACATTTGTTGTGTGCCTGTCATGTCTGTGCCCCCCCCTGTGCACCAGGTTTGGGGGACAAGGGGGCATCTCACTGGGATCGCTGGGACATTGCAAGGTCCCTCTCTGCTTAACCTTCTGGTGGCGTAAACAGATTCATGTGGGGATGCTTTAGGGTGGTTTATTCCTGTAAGTGCTTTAACACTCATACAGCAGTTCCAAGTTTCATCACTGGGCTGTGGTCACGGATCTTAATACGAGTTTCTTCTCCTTTCCAGGTCGAATCTGGCAGAGCCGCCATTGACAGCTGAGTTCAATAGTCAGCAGGGCACATGATACAATGAGTAACACTTCAGACTTATTTATGGGGAATTACTTGTTTTGGACAAACCCCCCCCCCCCATATCAAAACTTCCCTGTAACATTCCCACTGAAGTGCAAGCTCTTTACTGGGAGATAATAATCCTATGGAAGCACAACCAAATACACGACCTCCTTGTACATTCTGTAATGATACAATATACCACATGTCTTTGCTAAAAACATTTCAATTGTCTCATGGCCATGTTTATTGCAATACAACGGGCAAAATTAATCCATATCAATGTTCCAATATCTTAAAAGTCCAGATGTTTTAAAATTGTAAAATGGGGTAGCTGAGGAGAAAGGGAAGGAAGTAAGCTGTGCCAGAACCTGCTCTGTATTTAATGGTTGCTTGGCTGTGATGTGTCATCTTTTCCTATCCACAGCTCTTGCTGTGGTTTGAAAATAGATAGAGCCAAATGAAAATCTGTGATTGCTCTTCACCTCTTGGGATTCAAGCAGATTTACATCAGTGGCATCTTCCCAGTGGAGTGACTTTGATGGGTTTTGGATCAAGTCCTAAGTGGTTTGGCAGGGATGAATTCCAGCCTCCGACAGTTTTGCAGAGTCTTCAGTAGCTTTTAAGTCCTCAAATCGTCTATTAATTTTTTAGCAGCAGAAATCATTAATGAAAGGGCAGCACATGAGCACAGATAAAGACAAATATATTGGAGCTAAGTGTGATGGTGGCGGAAATGGCTAAGCCAATGCCAGTAAAATAAATTTTACATTAGACACTCCAAAGGGTATATACATATATTACTTCCTCTGTAATAAAAGACAGGGTGGAATCCAATAGTGATCCTACATGCAACTTAGTGCACTGGAATGGACTGCATGGAGCACAGTGGTATTTCTTTAGTTAAATCTTGAATAACAAATTCAGAACCCAACAAAGACAATTTAGTAGAATTCAGTTTCTGGTTTTCTCTAATAGAAAGAGCTGGGGAGGTGTGCGTGTGTTTTTGTGCTACTATTCAAATAACCATAAGCTGCACTTAGCACATGCACACAAGATCAGTGTGTAAATTCCTGCCCAGTCAAAGGTAGAAGAAATTTGACATTTTCCTTAGCTGTTTTTGTAAAGACTAAACTCTTTATAAAGACTAAAAACAAAAAACCCTCCCTCCATAACTCTATGATCAAGTAGAAACACAGAAAGTAACTGATAACAATACCTTGGGTAAACGGCATAGATCAGGGGTGGCCAAACCGCAGCTCCTGAGCCACATGTGGCTCTTTGACGTATAATGTACGGCTCTCGGAAATATATTGGCTGAGCTCCTATTTGCTTTACAATTTATATAAAAAGGTAAATAAGGCATTTTTATGCTTTATAATTATTTACCAGGTATAAACTGAGAGTCCACTGGAATAAAACATAAGTTTAATGTTTATGGTGAGTAAATATATTTAAGAATTGAAATGCTTCTTAAATACTGAGGCTCTCAAACTTCTGAAGTTTATCGTATGTGGCTCTTACATGAAGCAAGCTTGGCCAGCCCTGGCATAGATCAACAACTGGAGCCCTGATGATGAAATCCAGGAACCTAAGAGGCACTAGGCACCTGCCCAGCTGCCAACCAGGAGTCAGAAAGATGTATGAAGGGAGCAGGGCTGTGACACTGTGCCAGGGTCTTGGGGGGTTAGGCCTATAAGTGGAGAATGGCTGCTAGTAGTCTAGACATTGGATTATGTACTCACTTCTGGCCCTTCCAAATGACCACTTATAGGCCTGACCCCTCAAGACCCTGGCACAGTGTCACAGCCCTGCTCCCTTCATACATCTTTCTGACTCCTGGTTGGCAGCTGGACAGGTGCCTAGTGCCTCTTAGGTTCCTGGATTTCATCATCAGGGCTCCAGTTGCTGATCTATGCCATTTACCCAAGGTATTGTTATCAAATTCTTAAAGAGATGGGGGTACCAGACCACCTTACCTGTCTCCTGAGAAACCTGTATGCGGGTCAAGAAGCAACAGTTCGGACCGGCCATGGAACAACCGACTGGTTCAAAATTGGGAAGGGAGTACGGCAAGGCTGTATATTGTCACCCTGCCTATTTAACTTATATGCAGAGTACATTATGAGAAATGCAGGGCTGAATGAATCGCAAGCCGGAATCAAGATTGCCGGGAGAAACATCAACAACCTCAGATATGCAGACGATACCACCCTAATGGCAGAAAGTGAAGAAGAACTAAAGAGCCTCTTGATGAGAGTGAAAGAGGAGAGTGCAAAAGTTGGCTTGAAACTCAACATTAGTAAAACTAAGATCATGGCATCTGGTCCCATCAATTCCTGGCAAATAGAAGGGGCAGAAATGGAAGCAGCATCTTTATATTATCTGCATCTGTACATAATAAGCCTTGAGCCTCAGATGTATGAAAACTGACATCCAACCTTAAAAGATGCTGTGATGGCAAAATTGTTAGTTTTGACAATATAGCTATGGAGACCTATCTGAGTTGTGATTAACCACAAAAGTATTCTGCAGACTCATTCATAACTGTCATTCCTCTTAAGAGCCTGTGGAGCAAAATCTCAAGAACATCTGGCCAATAGCTCAATCCAGTCATACTGAAGACTGCAGCTGGCAAACTATAAATATCAGCAAAGGTTTGCAATTTCCAGGCTTACAAATTCGTTGGTCTTATATCTGCTGTCTCACTTGATCATTTTGCATGAACTGCCAGAATTCAGAGATTGTCAGCAAAGCTCAACTCCTACAATGCGTATAGGAGATAATATTCTATGTCGTTTCTCCTGGGTTACACTGGATTAGGCAGTGGCATCGCAGAGTGGGGGGCGGGGGGCCCTAGGGCCCCAGGGCGTAGGGCACTGAGGCTTGGGGGGGGTGACAGCCTCCTCTGGTTTCGTTATTGTAACTTTTTTTTGCTATTTTTTACTGTTTCGCGGGTAGCTGCTGCCCCCCACTGCATCCCCAGGGCGGCAGCTGCCTCGTGTTCGCCCCCCCCGTGTGTGTGTGTGTGTGTGTGTGTGTGTGTGTGCGTGTGCGCGCGCTTTTGGGTACTTAACATTCGGGGGGCAGGGCAGGCAGCATTTTTCATTCCGGCTGCTCCGGCATCCATCTTGAATGGGCGGGACTCTCTAGGACTAGTATTGTTGATCGCACGCCCTCTCTAGGGCGAACATCTCATTGGTCTCATTGGTCGCGCTGGTCAGTCCTCCAGAGCCCTAGAGAGGCCTGGAGGATCGACGGACCAGCTAGACTGGAGAGAGAGTCCCACCCATTCAAGATGGATGCCGGAGCAGCTGGAATGAAAAATGCTGCCTGCCCTGTGCCCTGAAAAAAGCCAGTTAAGTACCCACAAACACACACACACACCCTGGGGGGCGAACACAAGGCAGCTGCCGCCCTGGGGATGCAGCGGGGGGGGGGGGCGGCAGCTGCCTGTGAAAATGTTCCCTGC
The DNA here is from genome assembly GCA_026170595.1 of Plestiodon gilberti rubricaudatus. Taxonomy (NCBI): domain Eukaryota; kingdom Metazoa; phylum Chordata; class Lepidosauria; order Squamata; family Scincidae; genus Plestiodon; species Plestiodon gilberti. Next base: position 50,793,386 of record JANXHW010000002.1, read on the forward strand.
TAACTGGGCAAGTAAAGGTTCCCTGCTAACTGGGCAATCATGTGTGCTGCTGGAAATGGAGACAGGAGGTACAAAGTGGAGAAGGAGGCTTCCAAACTGATTTTTGCACACACACCCCCCCAAAAAAATTGAAACGCGGCTTTATGGCCGTGCCAGAAGGTATTTTCGGGACATTAGGGGATGTGTGTCAAAAAATGGGTGGGGGGTGTAAAGGGTTGGGCACTGGATGTAGGGAAACTTTGTTCTGATAGTGTTAAGGGAATGGCAGCAATTTCTGCCTCATACTTTCTTCACCTAGGAGTAAGATTAACTAGCATGTGTACTGAGATTTTTTGAGCATGCAAAGTGCATCACATATATTATTAAATGTGTACTAAGTATGAGTTATGGTGGTGGGGTGCATTTCTTCATAATGGCTTCACACTTTGTTAGCGATTCCTTTGAGGTTATATTTCTGCAGTGGCTCACATCATTGGAGAGGGTTTAACTGAAGCCACATAGGATGATAGATAGTATGGGTAGGCATGCAGGGCTGAATAAAATGTGCATCTGGTGCATTACTCAAGCAAGGTGCTTGGCCAAATTAACTGGTGGGTTCCAGGGTCTGTCTCATGTAATAAGATTTAGAATGGGTTGCCTTACTTGCTGTGATAACCCTTGTGGTTTAAGAAGCTCTATAACTTATGAAATATACTGAATAGTAATGAAGTATCACTATTGTGCAGAACGTGACTATCACCGAGGCCCCAATCCTATCTGGGCCTTATGTTGGCGGATCTCGCAATCTGCCACCATAAGGCTGGACTGCCAGCATGGCAGGTGCTCCACTGTTCTACGTGCCACTGCTGCCAGCGCAAAGCCTCAGAGGCCGTATGAAGGTGACACTGGCCAGAAGAATCTCTGCTACCACTGGTAATTCAGCAGTGGGGACAGATCAGAGGAGGGTTGGGGCAGAATAGGGTGGGTAGCAGATAGGAGCTGGGGCAGTTCAGGGACAGAAGGGGGGAGGATTTGGGTGGCAGCCATGCATGCCAGATCCAATCCCCCTTTCCAGGCCTGGACCTACCCCCTGTCCCCCCCTCCCCCCTGAGGAGACCCATTGAGGACCAGGTGGCCTACAGGGAGGTAAGTAAAAATATTTTTTACTTATGTCTCTTGGGCTGTCTGATCTCCTGCATACAGGTCATGCTCTGTCAGCTCTGCATGCTCTGGGCCGGTGGGGGATAGGATTAGGCTGTAAGACTACATAGTCATGTATACAGTTGTGCATTATCACCACTTGGACATGCTGATGTTGGATTTCATCATCATCTGTCATTTTGATGACCATTCACTGTGAATATTTGTCAAAATGGCAAATGAGTTCCAATGAACGTTAAAAGTGGACGTAGGGGATGGTAAAAATAAATAAAAATCTAACTTCATATACCGTATGTGTGGAGTTGTGGTCTGATGGTTGAGCTGCCGTACTGCCTGAAGAGCTATACAGTAATCCATGCTCTGGATGGGAGACAAGAATGCTGGACCGACAAGTTGCAGTTACCTGTTGTGGTAGAATGGAGTCGCTGCTGAGTTGATGAGCCCTGCAGTGAGAAAGGGTGGGAGTGTGTGGGAAGGTCGGCTGGCAAGAACAATGAACAGCTTGAGAATCCTGCCTGGGCTGATTTACAGTTGCTGTGGAAGCTCAAACGTCGTGCAGCCAGAAGAGATAACCACGCCGTGAAGGAAAACATCTGGTCTATTGGGGGTTCTGTGAATTCCACAGAACAATATTGTAAAATTTCATTGAAAAATGGTGGTTTGGATAAGCCTGCCTGTGTACACCGCCTTGAATGCTGTGTAAAAATGGAGAAAGGTGGTATATAAATACTTAAATCAATAAACAAACAAACAAATATATGCTGGTTGGGTCCTACTTGCCCCTATGATGTTCAGTTTTAAAAGGGCAGTAAAAGCTTTTGTTTTGTTTTCCTCTGGAGTTTGTTCTTTTGGATTGTTTTCTTTTAGTTGCTCTTTCTCTTTAGTCTTGCTATGTTGGTTTGCTGATCGTTGAATTGCTATTTTAAAATGTTTTCAGTATTGTGGTTTTATTTTGCAAGCTGCCTTGGTAGTCCTTAGATGGAACTGAAAGGTGGCATAGAATTTTTTAAATAAAAAGAATGGAGTTTGGCCATCTGAGCAAACAAGCATAGGATTGCACTCAAAATGAGCTAGGGGTTGGACAGCTTTCCAAGTGAGTATCATCTAAAGCAGGGGTGGCCAACCTTCCACCATTAGGGCCTCTGCGTTCTTAAGGGTTGTGTAGAAGACAGAATCTTGGCAGCTGCAAGTGCTGATGGTGCTGCTAAAGCTGCTGCACCTGCTGAAATGCCCTCACCTATAAAACCATTAAAGGGCCAGGAGCATTCGTGTTGAAAGGTTGGCCACCCCTGGTCTAAAGCTACCCTCAAAATTCTTCATCTGAGGCTATTTCTGGTAAATTGCAAGAAATAGAACTTAAGTGCAAGGCGGAATGAAGTCCCTTTCATACATAATCATATGTTCTTTATTGGCTTCTAAAATTTAAGTGAACAATTAAATGCAACAGTAATAGAGTACAGGTGGGCCCCCATATCCACTGATTCGCTATCCACGGTTTCAGTTATCCATGGATTGTGGGGAAAACCCCCCCCAGGCTTTTACTTTTTTCCCAGTAAGCTTCATTTCTTCCTTAAAGAAACAGGAGAAGCAGCCTCTGGCTGCTTATTACAGGCAAGTAGAACAAGACTAAGTACTAGAGAGGCTCTGCAAGGTTAACAGAAACCTTGCAGAGCCTCTCTAGGACTTAGTCTCGTTCTACTTGCCTGCAATGGAGGCTGCTTGTCTGTTTGTTTTAAGGAAGAAACAAAGCTTGCTGAAAGAAAACTAAGAGCTGGGGGGGGCAAGCATGCATGCCTGCAGGGGAGGCAGGGTGGGGGGGGCCTCAGGAAACCATGGAGGGGGTGTTCGCTCTTATCCATGGTTTCAAGTATCCACAGAGGGGCCTGGAACATATCCTCAGTGGATATGGGGGCCCACCTGTATATGCGACAGTGTTGATCAACTATACGTAGCCTTAGGAGAAGAGGCCCAGCTCAGGGTAATCCTTCCTTATTCTGTACCTGACAACTGGAACTGGGGACCATTTCACAGAGTACATTTTCAGGTAGGCTTGCCATATTTTCCTGACCTTCAACCGGGACAACCCCCCCCCCATTAAATAATTAAATAATTGAAAAATTAATTAAAATTAATTTTTTAAAAATAAAATACATAGAAAAATACAAGCGTGTCCACAATTTCTATTTATTTATTTATTTTAAAATATAGGGGGCGCAAAGCGCCCCCAATTGCCATGCCAAGCGCAGCCGCATTTTTAATTATTTATTTATTTAGCCTACAAACTTAATAAGTAAATAATTAAAGGAAGCAATTTAATTTTCAAAAACGAAGGGGGCGCAAAGTGCCCCCTATTGCCACGCGAAGCGCGTCCGTATTTTTATTTATTTATTTAAGTTAAATAATTAATTAAATTTACTTACCCCACCATCGTCGGCAGTGCTGCTCCTCGAGTATTCGTTGTGCTGCTGAGATCCATGCTGCAGCTGAGATCTGTGCTGCTGCTGCTGCATCCTCGTCGTGCTCCTGATCCGGAGACAGACTGCCTGGGGCCGGCTCGCGCGGGCCCGGGCAGTCTCTCTCCGGATCACTCGCTGTCTCACTGGCTTGGAGCTAGTGAGACAGCGAGCAATCCAGAGACAGACTGCCCGGGCCCGCACGAGTCTCCCGGAGGTTCGTGCGGCCCCGGGCAGTCTCTCATTCGCCCGCTGTCTCACCGGCTCCGAGCCAGTGACACAGCGGGCGAAAGGCCTATTCACCTGCTCGTTTGCCGCCGCCATGTTGAAAATAGAGTTACTTACCTGGGCTTCGGGATGTTGGCTTGCGAAATCTCGCGAGAGCCAAGATGTCGGCGCCCAAATCTTGCGAAGGCATCATGCCCTCACGAGATTTGGGCGCTGACATCTTGGCTCTTGTGAGATTTCGCAAGCCAACATGCTGGAGCCCGGGTAAGTAACTCTATTTTCAACATGGCGGCGGCGGCGGCAATCCGGGATCGCGGCCATTCCTCCTGGGATGCCGGGATCCGAGCCCGAAATTCGGGATGGTCCTGAGCATTCCAGGATGTATGGCAAGCGTATTTTCAGGTATATGCCTAAATTAAGCCAGCATCTAAAACAAGAAAATGTAAGAACATATCATTTATATACATGAGTCATACAAGAACATTTGTCAGGGGGATATGATTAGATGCCATTCCCAGTTGAGTATACATTTACTTGCAAACCAGGGTTTGTCTCTGCATAATGTATAGAATAATACTCATCTTTCAGACTTGAATGGTGGGTTGGCTCCCATTGGAACTCAATTTCCCAGGCCAGGACTTACCTTGGTTTTCCTTCAGAGCATTTTATAGGGTACTTTTGCTTCACTGGACTTGTTGATGGATTTATTTTAATTGTTTACTGTCAGTGTTGGAAACAGCTTTAACATAGATCTGTTTTTTTGGGAAGCTACTGTATCTGTTGGGATGGCTTTGGTGCTTATGCGAGTTATCAGGAAAGGCAGTAAAGGGGAAAAGAGAAAAAAATAAATATCTACAGGCCTTTTTCTGGCATATTGTACATGCAACAACAGAAGTACATTCTGCTGGGTAATGATGATGAGGCAAATGTTCAGATGTTCATCAAGGAAGCTATAGTTGGTGCTCCTCTCACTTTTGTCTATCTTGTGTTTAATCCAAAAAGAAAGTACGTGAAGTTGGGACATATTACAGATTTGGATCCTCACTTATTATAAAGGTGCAAAGTCTCTGCAGTATGCAAGAAGGAGCCTCTTGTCGGGAAGTACAATATTTACATCCTTGACAAAATGTCCATTTCACTCCCATTGGCAGTAATGGCAAGTGAGCAGTGACCTGCAAAATGTGCAATGACATTTTAAAGAACACAAAGTAGAAAGAAATCCACAGTAGGAAGGCTGCACACTTAAATGTCTGCTGACTCAGGGAAAACGATAAACACATACAAAGCCAGCCAGGAATGTAATTATTGGTGCCTGCCAGCTGCCTCTTGATTTTCAGTCAACAGTTGTACTCACCTCTCTCTTTTCTGAATATAACGTTGCAGTGGGGGAGCGTCTGCAGTAGATTCTGAAACGACTCTGAGAGACCTACACAATGAAGATCATGGGCAGTGCAATCCTGCAGGCGCTGCTGGCGCCAGAACGAGCGTTCTGGTGCCAGGAGACTTCGCAAACATGCCGGAAAGCACGTTTGTGACCACTCGTGAACCAGGAAGGCTGGCCTCCCTTGCTCTGGTGCCACAGTGCCTCTGCGGCTGTCGACGAACCCAGGTAAGGATCCGGCGGGCGCGGGGATGGTTTGGCGGTAGAGGGAGGGGGGCCATTGGCCCAGTTGGCCTGGGAGGGGGAGGGGGATGGCCTCGGCCATATCCGAGGAGGCCGGTCGGGGCGGCCTGCATTTACACTCGGGGAAGGGGATGAGCGTTCCCTTCCCGGGGTAGACCTCTGGCCCAGTGGCAGCCTGGCCGCCAGTGCACAGGATCCGGGCCGCCGGCCGGATCCTTACACAGGATTGCGCTGTGAGATACTTTCAGGTGACTTGCTGTCCATGTCCAATCTATAAAGTTACTGTTTGATTTCTTGCATTGGCAGACAAAATTACAATTTTGTTCTTAAGCATATCTGAATAATATGTTCAAGGAGAAAAAGAAGCAAAGACTTTTATGGCCGCTTCAAAGATGGACAAGTTTATTGTGGCATGAGAGTTTATAGGGGAGAATATGTCATCAGTGGCATGAAGGCGACAACAAAGATTCAAACACATCCTGAAGGCAAAGGTACTGCATGTAAATTAGTCCACTGAGCTGAACGTACAGTAATTCAGTCACTAGGCACTAAGAAACATATTATAGAGTAAGCTCAAGCACACCTGATGTCTAGTGCTCAATAGCCCCACTTGTGAGATAATTGTAGTGGCTCAGCCAAAAGAAATAGCGCCAAGCCTGGCAATGAACATCAGTTCCACAGGCTCTTCTGCTTAAGACAAATGGCCTTGAGCTCAGAAATGGACTGCCACAGGCTCCTTGAACATTCCCACCACTTTCGTCATGTGGCCATTTTTATGTCCAATTTGTACCCTTGCATTTTCTCTTCTGTAGAGACTGAATCATTGTGTGTTGGCAAGCACTGAAAGAGTACAGCAGGTCACGTTCCACTCTCAAAGATGTCATTGCGATAGATACAGAATAGGAAGAGTTTCTATGCAATGGTTTTGGAGTCCTACAGTTCTTTCATTCACTTTGCTCTGGCAATATAATTACTTTGAATTAAACTTTGAACACATCGTAAATTGTAGACACACTTTGAACTAACACACACACACACACACACACACACACACACACACACACACACGCACATTACTGCATTGATTCACAAATTTAGAAGGACACCAACACCTAAACTTGTGGGATGAAAAAAAGTAGTACTGCATCATTATGCATGTGTCGACTGTACCTTCATTTTTGATGATGATGCACAAGTTTATCCACAAATATATAATACATTGCAGGCAAGAGGCAGCCCCTACTTATGTGAATTGTGTCTACCAATTTGGTGCACAATCAATATACGAACAAATCAGCTTTGGTTCTCTAACATCCCCTATATCATTTGGCCATTGGGTGGCAGCACAAACATAGTTCTGTATTACATATTTCCAGACAAATGAAGCGCTGCAGCTGGAGATACATGAGGAGTTTACAAAGGTACCACTTCAGTTTCTACACCAACACTCCAGAAAAAATGGAAGACATTAGAGACATAAAAGGGTGGCCAGAAACGGCTGACTCTTAGGACCTCAAATCTTCACGCTAGAACTGAGTTGTCCCTGCCTTGATAGATATTCCTGGCATTAAGATAAATATAATAACAGAATTGTGCTGAAATAGATAAGCAATTTCCCAAGCGATTCTTAAAAATAGCCTTCTTGAACATTTAATGTTTATAAGAGAAACATTAAAAGAAGAGATATGTCTTCATATATGGTATCCATGCCAAGCACAACCAAGACTGCCATGTCCTGTTAATCAATGGATGGAGGTGATCAGAAGCAACTTCTAGTTGCGCATGTACAACCGGAAGTTGCTTCTGGTTGCGTTCCCCCCCTTTTTACAGGCGTTTTACAAGATAAAAAAAGCAGTGTGAGAGACAAGAAGCTGGCGGTGGGCCCATGCAGCTGTTAATTAAGGTACTGTGGCACTGTCCCCCGCCCCCCGTGGAGTCCCTCCTCCGCTGATGGTCATCCGCGGATAGTTAAATCTGCAGATGGCTAATCCGCGGATAAGGAGGGCTCTCTGTACTAGTTATTGTCCAAATAGAAAATACTCTATAATCAAGAAGAATGCATAGCATGATATACTGTGGTTCTAATCGCCACTCAGGATGTTGGGAACTTGGGACCAAGGACATTTTCAACTGGTCCCATTTGCCTATATACTCTGTGTTTGCTAGTGCAGAGATTGTTTTCCTTTTTCTGTTGATATTGCAGTGAGTGAGTACAATAACTATAATTGCCCCCAATGTGCCAGGTGGTGTGTGCTTGTTTTTTGGTCAAGTTACATGGACATTCATTTAATAATTCCCTTCTGGTTTTAGAAAACCACCCCAGCCCTGTCAGCTACAGCATGCCTGCCCAATAATCTTTTTGTTTGTGCTCTGGTAACAGAGTCTGTAACAACTTTGTTGGCAGGTCTAGACACTGTCTATGTATTAAAATACCTTTGAGTCTTCTCCCCACTAATGTATCTATTATAAGGAGGGGTTATCTAAATTATCTGTCAAATTGCTCCTTAAAGCCTACATTTATTAAAAATGCTCACAAGACACTTGATAATAGCAAAGCCAGCCTGACTAGCCATTACTACAAGGGTTATGCAAATCCTGAGCATGAATTCAAGTTTTCATACGTTGCTGTGACTTATTGCTAGCTCCTCCAGGTGGAGATCCATCTGTTTATCTGTCTTCCGAATAGGTTCACAATGGGTAGAATTCAGAATGATCTGAAGGCCGAGTTCTGTTCATACAACGGAGCTTTCTTGCCACTTCCTTCCATCTGCATCCCATTGTGACTCCCAAAGCTGTTCTTGCAGTTTCAGGGACCCTCCATAAAAAACAACAACTTGTGGGTTAAGGCACAGGGGCTGAAGACGGGGGTGATTAATAGAAATCAGAGAGGAAGTGCCTTCTCTTTGTGCAAAGGGCTGTCTAGATCCTGTCCTATGAATTTTGCTGTCCTATCCCCATATAATGGGGAACATCCACTCTTTTTGGTGCTCCCATTGTCTAATGTCCACATTCCACATTCATTTGAAATATCAATTTGATAAGCAATAGGACACCATGTGTCACAGTACTACAGCTTGCCTGAGTCTCATCAGTATCACTTACCATTTATGCAGCACCATTAACATACATTGGCAGTTTTTCTTTGTTCATGTCTTCTCATAGACGATTATCTCGTGACTAGCACAGTGCTTTAGCATTGCAACAGAAGTGGGAGAAGCATTTCTGCTTTGTGAAGCACTGCCAGTGTGCATGGGGCTTTACAAAATACAAGAGGACAGGTTTCTGCCCTGTGGGGTTCACAATGTAAAATTCAACACAAGGGGGCAATGGGGGAAGGAGAGGGAATTGGAGGCAGTGTAAGCAAGGGGAAAATATGTAATTATTGCAGTGTGGTTAGGCTAATTATAGTAGGATATGGAGACTAACAGCACACTCCTGTCTACACAGAAGCAAAGCTTCATTGAGTGCAATGGGATTTACTCCCATGCAAGTGTGCATGTGTGTATGGGATTACAGTATAAGATTACATGCTAAAGGTTTCATGGAAAAGGTGGGTTTCGACAAGTGTTTGAAGGAAGCAAGATGCAAGAAGTGTTTGAAGGAAGCAAGATGTCACAAGGTAGCATCACACAGGTGATCTGGGAGGCAGTTCCAGGCATAAGGGGCAGCAAGGGAGAAAAGGGAGCAGGACACCTTTGACCCAGGGTGGCGGAACTGGAGGAGCAAAATGCTCCATGGGTGGGGATAGGAGAGTAAAGGGAGGGGGAGCCATGGAGCACTAGGATGGTTGGGATGGGGAATATGTGCTGAATTGAGAAGCCATTGTTGCACTGCATGCTCCTTGAGGTCATCTGGGGCAAAATGCTGATTGACCTACGTTGCTGAAGTGCCTGAGGGTTGCTTGACGTGTGACATTTTCCCTACCCAGGGATAAATCTTGATTCAAGAAAAAAAATGAGAAGCCAGCTTATATGAAGCCAGTGAACATTTATTTTGCCAGGAAGAGATGTGGTGGGAAGACTCTTTCTCTCTTAATCTCTCTGTCTGTCTCTCTGCATGTGTGTGTAAGAGGAACCTCCACAAGTGTAGCAGATAGTATTTAACCTAGTGCCACTTTTAATTATCTCTGGAGTGGACCTGAAATACTCATGTAATTGGAAATCTTTTTCCCCTTCCTTACAGCAATCTCTTGAATTTAAGGATGTGCAGATTTCCCCCCCCCCCCCCGCCACCTCGAGAAATGTAATTCATCTTATAGAAGCTCTGGAAATATCATAACAAGGAAGCAAGTTTGGGAAGCACACACCCTCCTGCCGCCGAGTGTTACCCCCAACGCCCGCCCCCCCTAACAATACCACTGGAAGCAACGGTATTCAATAAAGCTGAAGCAAGCTACAGGATATTATTTTGTAATATATCATATGAGAAGCAGGGATGTCTTTGTAGTATACCCAGCTGACATCCTCTTCTGCATACTTGGATTCCCTGGAAAGTGGTTTGGAAAAATGTCCTAAGGAACATTCAGCACATTCATTCAGTTCTGTAACCTGTGACATCTTGAATTTGTACACACCAGATTTAAGGTATATGCTTCCCAGTTACAGATACTGCTGCTAATGCTTAGTGTTATATCACGGAAAATGTTTCCTTAGGGAGGGAGTTCTGCAGTTTTGATGCCAGGACCAAAACAGTTCCACTCTTGTCTCGTGTGCTGAGGCACTCATGGCCTCACTTATAGTTTTAAAAGTCAAAATGGTGGAGACTCTGTGCATCATGTATTCTGGCAGCTGAGAAAGAATATCCAAACATTCTGACCCACCCTCCCCAATGTAGTAAAAAAGCAATAAATAAGCAACAATGTCCATTCCTTGTCTTCCATAGGCTCGTCTTGATCCGCCCCCCTCCATTTAGCACTCTGCTTCCCAAACCATTAATCTCTCTCTGACCATGTCCTTAGATCCCTTTTAGATTAGATTCAGCACAATCTCCTACCTAGACCTTACCTTCCAGGTCCTGTATGGCCTCTTGCCCCTCCTCATCTCTCATCTCTTTGTTCCTCCAGCTCCACCACCCTCAGCCATCAGAAGGTCTCCTGCTCTCTCTTACTGTCCTTTCTTCGCCCTTGCTGCTCATTATAATTGAAACTGACTTTTCACCTGGAACACTTGTGTGTCACCTCCTCTCTTCCTTCCTTCCTTCAAATTCCTTCTTAAAAATTTAATCCTCCTTCCTTACTAAGCTAGACAGCTCAACCTGATGCAGATTTATTCAAAAGTAAGATCCAAAGGATTAAGTGGAATTTACTCCCAGGTAACTCTGTCTAGAGTTACCTGGGAGTAAATTCCACTTAACTCAGGTAACTCTGTCTAGCTCCTTCATGGATCATTGCCTTGTCGTGGCGAAGGGGCTTGCGTAACTCAATGAAGCCATGAGCTATGCCGTGCAGGGACACCCAAGACGGACAGGTCGTAGCAGAGAGTTCTGACTAAAAGTGATCCACTGGAGAAGGAAATGGCAACCCACTCCAGTAACCTTGCCAAGAAAATCCCATGAACAGTACCAAAAGGATAAAAGATATGACGCCGGAAGATGAGCCCCTCAGGTCGGAAGGTGTCCAATATGCTACTGAGGAAGAGCGGAGGACTATTCCAAGTAGACCCAGAAAGAGTGAAGCGGCTGAGCCAAAGCCGAAAGGACGTCCAGCTGTGGATGTGTCTGAGGTTGAAAGGAAAATCCAATGCTGCAAGGAGCAATACTGCTTAGGAACATGGAATGTGAGGTCTATGAATCAAGGCAAGCTGGATGTGGTCAAAAATGAGATGATAAGACTGAACATTGACATCTTGGGAATCAGCGAACTAAAATGGACGGGCATGGGCGAATTTAAGTCAGGTGACCATCATATCTACTACTGTGGGCATGAATCCCTTAGAAGAAATGGAGTAGCCCTCATAGTCAATAAAAGAGTGGGAAAGGCAGTACTGGGGTGCAACCTCAAAAACGACAGAATGATTTCAGTTCGAATCCAAGGCAAACCATTCAACATTACAGTAATCCAAGTGTATGCCCCAACCACTGATGCCGAAGAAGATGAAGTTGAGCGGTTCTATGAAGACCTACAACACCTTCTAGAACTAGCACCCAAAAAAGATGTCCTTTACATCATAGGAGACTGGAATGCTAAAGTAGGAAATCAAGAAATAAATGGAACAACAGGCAAGTTTGGCCTTGGAGCGCAAAATGAAGCAGGGCAAAGGCTAACGGAGTTCTGTCAAGAGAACACGCTGGTCATAGCAAACACTCTTTTCCAACAACACAAGAGGCGACTCTACACATGGACATCACCAGATGGTCAATACCGAAACCAGATAGATTATGTGCTTTGCAGCCAAAGATGGAGAAGCTCTATACAATCAGTAAAAACAAGACCTGGAGCTGACTGTGGCTCAGATCATGAGCTTCTTATTGCAAAATTCAGGCTTAAACTGAAGAATGTAGGGAACACCACTAGACCAGTCAGATATGACCTAAACCATATCCCTTATGAGTATACAGTGGAGGTGAAGAATAGATTTAGGGCATTAGACCTGGTAGACAGAGTGCCTGAAGAACTATGGACGGAAGTTCGTAACATTGTACAGGAGGCAGCAACGAAAACCATCCCAAAGAAAAAGAAATGCAAGAAAGCAAAGTGGCTGTCAGATGAGGCTTTACAAATAGCTGTGGAAAGAAGGAATGCAAAAAGCAAGGGTGAAAGGGAAAGATATAAACAACTGAATGCAGAGTTCCAGAGAATAGCAAGGAGAGATAAGAAGGCCTTCTTAAATGAACAATGCAAGGAAATTGAGGAAAACAACAGAATGGGGAGGACTAGAGATCTCTTCAAGAAAATTGGAGATATCAAGGGAACGTTTTGTGCAAAGATGGGCATGATAAAGGACAAAAAAGGCAGAGACCTAACAGAAGCAGAAGAGATTAAGAAGAGATGGCAAGAATACACAGAAGAACTATACAAGAAAGATCTTAATGTTCCTGATGACCACGCTGGTGTGGTCACTGACCCAGAGCCGGACATCCTAGAGAGTGAAGTCAAGTGGGCCTTAGGTAGCATTACTAACAACAAAGCTAGTGGAGATGATAATATCCCAGCTGAGCTACTTAAAATCCTAAATGATGATGCTGTGAAAGTGCTGCACTCAATATGCCAACAAATTTGGAAAACTCAGCAGTGGCCAAAGGATTGGAAAAGGTCAGTTTACGTTCCAATTCCAAAGAAGGGCAGTGCCAAAGAGTGTTCAAACTACCGTACAATTGCACTCATTTCACATGCTAGCAAGGTTATGCTCAAAATCCTACAAGCTAGGCTTCAGCAGTACGTGGACCGAGAACTACCGGACGTACAAGCTGGGTTTCGAAGAGGCAGAGGAACTAGAGATCAAATTGCCAACATGCGCTGGATCATGGAGAAAGCACGAGAGTTCCAAAAAAACACCTACTTCTGCTTCATTGACTACGCAAAAGCCTTTGATTGTGTGGATCACAACAAACTGTGGCAAATTCTTAAAGAGATGGGGGTACCAGACCACCTTACCTGTCTCCTGAGAAACCTGTATGCGGGTCAAGAAGCAACAGTTCGGACCGGCCATGGAACAACTGACTGGTTCAAAATTGGGAAGGGAGTGCGGCAAGGCTGTATATTGTCACCCTGCCTATTTAACTTATATGCAGAGTACATTATGAGAAATGCAGGGCTGAATGAATCGCAAGCCGGAATCAAGATTGCCGGGAGAAATATCAACAACCTCAGATATGCAGACGATACCACCCTAATGGCAGAAAGTGAAGAAGAACTAAAGAGCCTCTTGATGAGGGTGAAAGAGGAGAGTGCAAAAGTTGGCTTGAAACTCAACATTAATAAAACTAAGATCATGGCATCTGGTCCCATCAATTCCTGGCAAATAGAAGGGGCAGAAATGGAAGCAGTAACAGATTTTACTTTTCTGGGCTCCAAGATCACTGCAGACAGAGACAGCAGCCATGAAATTAAAAGACGCTTACTCCTTGGAAGGAAAGCTATGGCAAACTTAGACAGCATAATAAAAAGCAGAGATATCACCATGCCAACAAAAGTTCGTATAGTCAGGGCGATGGTGTTCCCAGTAGCAATGTATGGTTGCGAGAGTTGGACCTTAAGGAAGGCTGAGCGCCGAAGAATAGATGCTTTTGAACTGTGGTGCTGGAGAAGACTCCTGAGAGTCCCTTGGACTGCTAGGAGATCAAATCAGTCAATTCTAAATGAAATCAACCCTGACTGTTCCCTGGAAGGACAGGTACTGAGGCTGAAACTCAAATATTTTGGCCACCTAATGCGAAGAGAGGACTCTCTGGAGAAGACTCTGATGCTGGGAAAGATTGAAGGCAAAAGGAGAAGGGGAAGGCCAAGGATGAGATGGTTAGACAGCATCACCGATGCAACGAACATGGAAATGAGCGAACTCAGGAAGATAGTGGAGGACAGGAAGGCCTGGCGGGATATGGTTCATGGGATCACGAAGGGTCGGACACGACTTAACGACTGAACAACAACAACTCTGTCTAGAATGACAACCTAAGTTCGTGTAAGTGGCACTATTAGGTGTTCGTCTTCCCCTGCTCATGCCTGCTTCCATTTCTCTCCTCTTCCCACTTGATTTCCCATTACAATTCGGAGATAGCGGATGGCAAGTTTACTTTGTGGAGAAGCTATCGAAATGCCCAGTGTAATGTGTGTTTCCATAGAAGCCAGCGAGGCTCGCAGAGTTCAGTAGTATTTACTCCCATGTAAGCATGAAGAGAATTGCAGCCTAAATGAAAGATTGACAAGAAATAAGAAACTATTTTGTTAAGTTTACTTTCATAAGAAGATAAATTCCTTCTCCTATAGCAGTTACTTTGTACAATATGAACTAAAATGAGTTTTTGATCCACTGCTTTCTAGCCAGTGCTGAATATTATGTCCACCTCGATAATATCAGAATTCTAACTACATTTCAATAGCACAGAAGCAGCTGAAAATGGGTTCTCCTGCCTTTTAATGGGATTTTGTGATGTGTTCTTGAATCTTTTCTTCCCTTTCCTTCTCCTACCACATACATTCTTCCCCCATCTCTCTCTCTCTCTCTCTCTCTCTCTCTCTCTCTCTCTCTCTCTCTCTCTCTCTCTCTCTCTCTCTCTGTTTCTTCATTTCCCATTTATAATTACCATGCATGAAAGAGGTTTGAAAGTAATTGTGCTCTCAATGAGGTGAAACCTGCATCTGTCAGTTGGCAGTGGCAATTCATGTTGTTTTTGAAGAGAGTTCTACTCAAAACTAAAATGTAAGTTCTCAATAGAAATGGATACAACACAACAGTATCTGTGTATCATGCAAATATGCTTGCCACCAAAGACAATCTTACAGCACATCTTAGGCAGGTCTTCTCAGAAGTAAGCCCCATTGGATTAAATAGGGCTTACGTCTAGGGAAGCATAGCAGCATTAAAGGGAAGAAGTACAGTTTTGAGGCTCCAGAAGCCAAACGGGACGCGCTGATTCCCATGAAGTTCTGTTGGACTGCAGCAAGGAAAAAGGTGACTTCTAAACAGGTATGGTGAAGAAAAAAGAAATGTTATTATAAAATAATGTTTTGTATGATGTTACTGGCCCAACATGTTTAACAGCCCAATCCTGTGTAAGAACTGCTGCACTGCACTAAGCACGCTGCGCTGGATCCTGTGTGGGATCGGGCCCGCACCGGCGGAGCAGGGGAACATCTCAGGGGAAAGGGACGTTTCTCCCTTTCCCCCAGGGAGAGCCCCAGTAGCCTCTATGGGGCTCCTCAGATGTGCACGGGCAAAATGACCGGTGCAAATCCAGGGAGGCCACGTAAGGCCGATCAGGCCTGGGAAGGAGGTTAGGATATCGGTGGAGCGCACCGCCGATATCCCCGCCCCTGTCCCTGGCCTAGCCAGTCAATCGCCCCCTCCCCTGCCACCCGACCCTTCCCCCACGCCCTCCCACATCCCGCCGCAGGACCTGCCTGTGTCCGGTGGCCAGGTCCTCTTCTGCCAGTGGAGTGAGTGGCACCAGCCTTGGTGCAAGGTGCCACTTACTCCGCAGGTGGCACAAACGTTTGGCACATTCGCAACACCCTGCACTAGCGGAGCACTTATAAGAACATAAGAACATAAGAAGAGCCCTGCTGGATCAGGCCAAAAGCCCATCTAGTCCAGCTTCCTGTATCACACAGTGGCCCCACCAGATGCCTCAGGGAGCACAAAACAGGCTCTGCCAGTGCGAAGATACACAGGATTGTGCCGTAAGTAAGTATGATACCTTTTTCTGGGAAACTAGAACATCAGACAAATATAAATTCCCGTACACAAACTCATAAATCCAAATTAACAGTCATTATAGACCAATTGATGAAAAAATGCAACCTGAACTCTCCATAATAACATTGCAAAATATAATTGAAAATGAACAAAACACCCATATATAGCACAAGAAGCTTATTTAAGGAAACATACCTAAACCAATTAAAATACAATTAAACCAATTTTAAAAAATCTTCAAAAATGATATAGAATCAACTAAATAAACAGCAGAGATATCTCTGCAGTTTATTTTTGTTCATTGTATATAACGTTTTGATTTTTTGTGTGTGAGAGATTTTGTGTCATGGTATTTATATTTGTCTGTTTTTCTAGCATCCCAGGAGACATCACACTGAAATGTGTTTAACCAGTAACATTTTACAAAAAGATGACTGTTTTCTGCACCTGCTTGGAAGTTGCTTCTTTGTTCCTTGCTGCTGTTTGGATGCTATCCCTTTTATTGCTTCATGCTTCTGGATTTCAAAGCCAACCCAGGGGATCATAGAGAAACCTACAGGCAGGGACGGTCCAAGTTCATTTGCCACTTGAATCTGCAGCGAATGAGGTGCCACCCTATCCCCCAAGTAGGTGTTTCCCAAACTTTTTCGACCTGTGGCTCCCTTGACCATTGGCGACCATTGTTCGCGGCTCCCTGTTACATGATATTGATGCCTGCCAATTGGCATGGCACTGCTTTCCGAGAGGATTCCGTGGCACTCCGCGGCTCCCCTGGCTGGTATCCGCGGCTCCCCTGGGAGTCGCGCCTCCCAGTTTGGGAACCACTGCCCCAAGTTCTTTTGCTCCCGGCCTCCTGTCAGTGTGCATGCACCAGCCTCCCCATCCTAACACTCCCAGCACCAGGCAGCACACACCAGCACCATAAACACAAACACAAAATTACTCGCTCTTTTTTATTGGCAGGCACGTAAACCACTCCTGCTGCCTCTAAGCTGGCCGGATCCTCCCCCCAGCCAGGAGGAGAGGAGGCAGTAGCAGGAACTGGAGGCAGAGACCTCCTCCTCCAGCTCTGCTTCCATGGTCTTTGGCAGTGGCACTGAAGGCAGGTCTCACCAGTTCATCTGCCCACTTGCTCACCCACTTTTTCATCCTTCTTCTCTCACCCGAGTCTTCTGTCTGCTGCCCTATTTTCAAACAGAGCAGCAGAGTCGGTTGGATGAAGGAAGTAGGGCAAATCACTTCCTTTTTTGGAAATGGGGCAGTGCTTTGCCTGACTTCCTTCTTCTGGCCGGCTCTGCTGCTCTCCAAGGCAGCAAGAGCGAAGACTTGGAGCAAGTGAGCAGGGGCATGGCAAGGTGGTGGCACGGTGGCTGATGGGGGCAGGTGCCACCTGCACTCACCTGCTGTTCTAGGCAGCCCACCTCTGTTCACCTCATGAATGAACCGGCTCTGAGTAAAGATGGTGAAAACTCATGCAGTTTTTTTCCAGGAGTGTACCGCTTTCTGTACTTCCAGTTTAGAGCTCCTGAGATGCCCCCAGACCCACAGGAGGCAGAAGGTACATTATGCCGTATTGAGCCCAGCAGTCTCTCTTGAGTTCCTTACTCGGTTGTTGTGCCTATCCTTGGCTACTCCCTGTTGGTTTGTGACAGAATATGTGTTTCTGTATCTACAGGACCTTGGTGTTGCCCATTCTACAGCACAGCAAATGTGCACATTGTAAAAAAAAAAAACCTTTCCCATCGAGGTTTATTGTAGGTTTTCCATATACTACCATGGCAGTACAGTTCCATAAAATAGCATAGTCATTTATGTACATTTTGGATTATCCAAATGTTTGCAATGTCTGCTACACCCTTTGGATAAATGAACCTGCATCTCTATAGGACAGAGCTGTCTGTACCCCTGTTGCTTTATGCTTCCCCACCATTATCTTTCTCCACTGTTAGCTCTTTGTATTACAGTGTTATTCTCCAGCCAGATGATCAACTATGATATTGCTGACTGACAGCAACCCTATTTCCTTCCAATCTGCTGTCTCCTTGTTCTGACTAGCACATTAGGAGACTGGATAACCCTTCATTTTCACAGGCAGTGCTAAATCCCCCTCTTTCCCTGATATGAGCGATTTGATAAATAAAGGCTAAAGGAATTACAACACGGTTTCTTCTGTCAATTCTTTTGAAAAATTCTGAAGAATTTTTCAGGTTATATCCTTGTAGTTTCCAATTAAATAACTTTGGACTTGATGTTGGAGCTGCACCAGACACTCTCTTATACTGAATCAGACCAGTAGCCCATCTAGCTCAGTATGTGGGAGCACTGACTGGCAGTAGCTCCCCAGAGTTTCAGACAGGAATTTTTCTCTGCCCTACGTGGAGATGATGGGGATTGAACCAGGGACTTTCTGCATGCATAGCATGTGTTCTACCAGTGCACTAGCCTAGCTAAAGGTTGACAATACAATGCAGAAGGCAGAAGAAAGCATTTAAATGAGGATTCTGATCAATGTGACTCTAGTTGAGAAAATTTAGTTATGTTCTTTCCCAACATGGCTGCCTTGTGCCAACGTTTTTCGATGGACAAAGTGGTCATTGGCTGCTTATTCATTTTGGATCAGCACTGGGTACATCTCAAGTGTCCTCTTCAACAGGCAGCCAGGTAGATGGGGGTGTCATAAGAACATAAGAAGAGTCTTGCTGGATCAGGC
Source organism: Plestiodon gilberti rubricaudatus (assembly GCA_026170595.1). NCBI lineage: Eukaryota > Metazoa > Chordata > Lepidosauria > Squamata > Scincidae > Plestiodon > Plestiodon gilberti. Next base: position 50,811,893 of record JANXHW010000002.1, read on the forward strand.
CAAAGGCCCATCTAGTCCAGCTTCCTGTATCTCACAGTGGCCCACCAGATGCCTCCGAGAGCACACACCCAACAAGATAACCTGTTTCCTGTTGTCACTCCCTTGCACCTGGCACAGAGAGTCCTAACCTTGCCACAGATTCTATAATCTTACCTTTTCTTTTATAAGCAGAAGAGATTCTAGTTTATAAAGAGCATACATGGAAATAAGGACACGACTCAGAAACCACTAGATTTTTCTCCTACATTTTTCTGAGGGTATCTTCTGCACTGAAGCTTTGTTGAGCTGTACATAAGAATATTTGATGAGGCAGTTGCCAATCTGGAAAAGGTGGGGAGAAAATAAATTCAGAGGCTGTTCAAGACTGGGATGGGATTATTACAAGGCAGTGATATTTTTACACTTTTATTGAAGTAAAGAGTACTTTTCAGGAGGAGACAAGTGAGCCTGTGCTGCCCAAGATGCTGTCATTTTTATTCAAAGTTGGTTCCTGTTGGCCCCTTTGGTGTCATCATGTGTCATGGGAAATAATAAACAATTCCTGGCTAAATACAGCTTTCTGACTGTAAAATGTGACAATGACAGACTTTCAAGGGCATCCACTGTATTCTGCTCAGGTACCTGCACCGGAAATTTGGCACGCAGGGTCTGGAAGAAAAACGTGCACATGTTCTCTTTATTGTTAATGGCAAAAATGTCTCTTTCTCTGACATAGGAAGAAACTCATCACTTTATTAAGAGCAATAAATACTAAGAACCACTCATTGCAATTACTCATTGTAATAGCTAAGAAAAAGCATTAGTAAATAATTAGACCTCTTTCGTCTGAATTTTCGTTTCTGGGAAGGTGCAGATGTCACATAATCCCCTCCCTCACAAGACATTGTGCTCTGCCTAAGCTCATGTTGAGCACTTAATATATAGACACAGGAATAAACAGCAAGGGTGCAAAACCACCACCAACTCCTGCAAAGGCACATTGGAAATTGTGGAGAGGAGGAGGAGAGGAGGTGTGACGATACCCGATGGTGCATGCAAGTGCTATATATTATTCCAGCATGACTGCCATTGTGTCAGTATAGAAAACAATGTCTCAGGCTGACAGAGTGGCTTAATATAGGTATATTGATCAGCTGCTTCTAAGTTTTTTAAGAGACAAATGGTTTCATACGTTAGGAAGCCTGGATTAGATTTTTTTTTTTGCCAGCGATGAGATAGCTAAGCAGGACGAATTCAAGATGCCTTAAAATTTCCAGTGGCTTTAATACTGTCATTTTACAGTATTACAACATCACTGTACTGGACAGCACTGCAGTGTGTTCTGCAAATGTTACGGTTCTATCCCCATCCAGGCCTTGCAAAGCACAGCCTTATCTGTTGTCCAGAGACTCTGGGAGACCATCATCCTGTCATACTCAGGAGTTAGTATGGAGTGGGGAGGAGTAAATGTTCCCTTACTCAGAGGAGACCTCCGGGACTGCCCTTCCCAGGATGCAGCGCATGCAAGGCTGCATCGGCGCACGCATGGGGGGGTTAGGTAGGATTGCGCTGCAACACTCCAATGTGCCGTATGTATGTATGTATGTATGTATGTATGTATGTATGTATGTATGTATGTATGTATACTTATTTTCCAATGTTTATACATTTGCTTTAAAACTATTGCTACTCACTGCAAGTATTTGGAATGAGATGAGCCAGATCTATAAATGAAGTACAGTACAATAAGCTTCAAAGTAGAAATAAGTCAGCAGAAGAAAATGCAGTAATGAGGACATTTAAAATGGCTTTTCTGTGCGTGATACAGTCTTACTGGGACATGATTATGGGAGCAGGACTATGGTGAGCTCCTTCACTTTCGAATGTACCACAACACCAATGGTCCCCTCTTGTGACACTGCTGTGCTTGGAAGGAACAGCTAGAATAGGCACCTGACAAGACCTTGAAGACTTGGATGTTTGAACCCCTGGCTAAGATGCTTTCTCATTAGCAATCACATTCTCTTTATAACCATTATCCTTCCTAAGCATCCACAAGATATAAGAAATGCAAAAATGATTGTGAATGACTTTGTGGTAAGCCATCTCTCCTGCCTTACTAGCAAAATGTGTGTATGTTCCAAGGTTGTGTACACACCCGCCCACTTCTGTTGTAATGGTGTACAGTCTGCTTTGTTGTCATTTGTTGGTTTTATCCTCCATTGCCTTCACTGTCCCTCACTGTCTCTGAACTGCTTTTCATTTGTTTCCAATCCACAAGGCTGGGTTTGGACTGGTTTTCCTGACCAGATGGTTCAATAAAGGATGTAGGCAGGTATAATAGATGCAGAATGGCTCATACAATGAATCAAAAGGATGGCAGTATGTGATGATTCCAGTCAAAAACAATTAGAAATGAATCCTGTAAACAGCAATATGCCTGTGTAATGATATGGCAAATGGTCTGACTCTCCTTAGTAACTATTTTCATTTATTTTGGGGTGGAAGGGGAAGTTAGCTAAGTTTGCGTATATGTCCTCACACTGTGGATGGGGTGAAGATTCTCAAGCCATAAACAAAAGAATTATTGTCTCTGTTATTTTCCCCATTTATAGCATTTGCCCTCAGATGATGCAACAATTTCATTTTTAAACCTCCACGGCTGCAGCAATTCTGTGGCTGCTTCCTTGCACGTTTCTTGTATGAGCAGGTAAAAGAAAAAAATGGAGAACAACTTTTTTTTTTACCATGTGTGGTGTCTGCCACCCTGCACAAGCTCCAGAACAGCCCAAGGAAGTGTTCGTGGCTAGCTCCAGCAGGATGAATGGAGAGGGGATGACATCAATGCCAGGTGTCCAAACCAGCAGAATGCTATCAGCATCACAGCTGACAGTGATCCTGGCTGGTACAATGCAGCAGCGGTGTGGGAAACTTTAAAACGAGAGAGAGAGAGAGAGAGAGAGAGAGAGAGAGAGAGAGAGAGAGAGAGAGAGAGAGAGAGAGAGAGAGAGAGAGGGAGAGAGAGAGAGCCCACCCAAGTTATACCCAGGTTCTGGCAGAGTGACTTGCACATTCTGTGTTCATGCTTGCTGATGTTGAAGGGGGGAAACCAGAGTGAGATGCATGCACTATGTGGACATTTGGAGCTCTCAGTGCACATGGGGGTCACTCACGTGTATGTCATTAGGTGTTACACAGGAAGTTCAAGCAAGGAATGCATGAGTTATTTGTGCATTCCCTGCTACTTCTGCCTAACACTAAAAGTGGCTTTCTGTGTAGGAAAAATGGATTCACGTTCATGGATATTAATTTCATGCTGTGTGGGAGAAAGCATTTCTATCATAATGTGTGAAGTGGCACATAAGTATTTTTCCTATGGCTGCCTGATACATATACACAATAGGGGGAAACTCACTTCATAAGTTATATTACAGAGATGCTTCGTCCCCCCCACCCCCCATCTGGAGATTAATCTCCATTTAGGAAATTGTGAATGTTAGAAGCAGCCCTAATTAGCACTAGAACCAAGTGCCAGATCTTTAATTCTATGAACACTAGACTGCTGAGAAGTGAGTGCATGCATTGTGTGTTTTAAGACCTGCCTACAGTTTCTGGCTCCTAATTGTATGCATGAATATTGTAACAATAATATGAATAGGCTGCTGGGGAGACAATCTTTGTTTCCTTTTCTTTATGATAGTCAGTGGTAGCATTTCAATTCCGTGTGCAAACCATCAGGTTTCATGTATTTGGTTTAAGAAAAGCTAAGTGTATGATAGGTTTTTTTGTTCCTTGCCTGCCTTCCCTTTTTTTCTCATAGAATCAGAGATCCATAATAAGCTGCCTGGGGCATGGGAACATGCTGTACCCCAGAAGTGACATCATGGGTTCAGGCATGGGTTTGGCAGCCCTTGTGTTCTGCTCGAACCACTCTGAGGGAAATGCTAGGGCTGCCGATTGCCTGCTGCCCCCACACGCTGCTCCTTCTCCTCATGATTGGGTTTGACCTGACTTTCAAGGAAAGCAATATCCAATATTCATATTGTGTGTTTTGGGGTATATGGAGCCATAACATAGTACAGTAGTCCATTTCAGCAAAGAGTTGGCCTGGGTAGGCAGGTTTGGCTTGAGTGGTGCTGCCTGGCATCAAGGCATATGCAGTCCATGATTGCATAAGTGGGCAAAGTCCAGAGGATAATTCAGGAACAATCATCACAAGTGATCAAGTGTGCCTCTGCAGTGTTTTTTATTTTATTTATTTTATTTATTTACCATATTTCTATCCCGCCTTTCTCCCCATGGGACCCAAGGCGGCTTACAAAAATACAAATACAAATACAAATACAAATACAAATACAAATAAATTTCAATTTTACATTTTAAACAGCAAAAAATTAATAAAAACATCTAAAAATTAATTTAAAAATTTAAAACAAGATCATAAAAACAGCAGCAACCCACCCGTACCAGCAAGCTATTAAAAAAGGCAAAGGCTCAGAAGGCTTCTTTGAACAAGAAGGTTTTTAGGCCTCGCCGGAAAGTGTCCAAGGAGGGAGCAGTTCGTAAGTCAAAGGGGAGGGAATTCCATAAGGTTGGTGCCACTACTGAGAAGGCCCTGTTTCTGGCCGCCGCCCCTCGCACCTCTCTGGGCGACGGCACCCGCAAAAGGGCCTTCTCTGATGATCTAAGGAGACGGGCCGGACTATATAGAAGTAGGCGGTCTCTCAAATATCCTGGCCCCAAGCCGTATAGGGCTTTAAAGGTCAAAACCAGCACTTTGAATTGGGCCCGGAAACGAATCGGCAGCCAGTGCAGTTGTTGGAGGAGCGGCCCAACAGAGTCGAACCGCCTACCTCCAGTGACCACACGGGCCGCCGCATTCTGCACTAATTGCAGTTTCCGAACCGTCTTCAAGGGCAGCCCCACGTAGAGCGCGTTACAATAATCTAGTCGCGACGTCACCGTGGCATGGATCACCGTGGTCAGGTCTGCACGATCCAGGTACGGTCGCAGCTGGCGCACCAGCCGAAGCTGGGCAAAGGCCCCCCTGGCCACAGCCGCCACCTGGGAATCCAGGAGCAGCTGCGGATCCAGGCGGACCCCCAAGCTGCGGACCTGCTCCTTCAGAGGGAGTGCAACCCCATTCAGAGCAGGACGATACTCTAGTACCTGCATTGTGGATTTCCGGACCAGGAGAACCTCTGTCTTGTCTGGGTTTAGTTTCAGCTTGTTAGCCCTCATCCAGGTCCCCACCGCCTCCAGGCAGCGCTCCAGAACCTCAACAGCCACCCTGGAATCAGGTGGAAAGGAGAGATAGAGCTGGGTGTCATCAGCATATTGATAGCACCCCACTCCAAATCCCCGGATGACCTCTCCCAGCGGTTTCATGTAGATGTTACACAGCATGGGGGACAAGATGGAACCCTGCGGCACCCCACACCTCAAGGGCCAGGGTGCCGAACAGGCGTCCCCCAGCACCACCATCTGAGACCTATCTGCCAAGTAGGAGCAGAACCACCGCAGAACGGTGCCCCCAACCCCCAACTCGGCCAGTCGGCCCAGAAGGACACCATGGTCGATGGTGTCTAAAGCCGCTGAGAGGTCCAGCAGAACCAACAGGGACGCACTCCCCCTGTCCAGTCCTCGGCGTAGATCATCCACCAAGGCGACCAAGGCCGTTTCAGTCCCAAAGCCTGGCCTGAAACCGGATTGAAAGGGATCTAGATAATCCGCTTCATCCAGGACCCTCTGGAGTTGAGACGCCACCACCCGCTCAATTACCTTGCCCAAAAACGGGAGGTTTGAAACTGGCCGATAGTTGTCCATTACTGTGGAGTCAAGGGAGGGCTTCTTCAGAAGGGGTCGAACCACCGCCCGCCTCAAAGTGAGCGGCAGCACCCCCTCCACCAACGAAGAGTTAACCACCCTCCCCGTCCACTCGGCCAGCCCCTCCCGGGCCAATCTAATTAGCCAAGCAGGGCAAGGGTCGAGCAGGCAGGCAGCTGGCCTCACGCTCCAAAGGAGCCTGTCCACATCCTCAGGCTGTACAAGCTGAAAAGAATCCCACAACACTGGACCAGCAGATGCCAAGGGGACATCCTCAGATATTGTCAATGAGGCATCCAAGTCATGGCGAATCCGATCGATTTTTTGTCTCCTTATTGTTCCTATTTCAACTATTCTCTCTTGTTCTCACTGCCTAACCCTGGCCCTTGGCTCAATCAGCTCCCACCTCTACCTCAATAGTTACATCAAAAGTCTCAGGTGTTCACATCAGAGAAATTATGCTTTAGGCTTGGTCCAAATCCATAAGCTCGTTTTTGGCCTGGTTTCATACAAAGGCGGCATCCCGCCTCGCCGGGTCACCAGTAATTGCCCGTCTCCCCCCCATGCGCCTGACAGAGGCGCAAAAATCAGGACAGCCAATTGGCTGCCTGGCTCTCAGGGTGGGACTGAGGGAGGTTGGACGAGTGTGCATCGTTCATTCCCCTCAGTCCCAGCCGTTTGGTCCTGCTGCAGGTATTCCATTGCACTGTCATCAGTTATTCTTGAATAAAGTGACCTAAACCCAAGTCTCTGTCTGGGGCGGTTATTTTTTTTTTTGGGGGGGAGGGTTTCCACGGGTAATAGATTCTAGCACTGGTTTTGCACTGACTGCATTGATTGATTGCACTGAGGTCCAAGGTCTTACATGCATGCATACTAAATAATCATAAGTGTCCTGTGCCAAGACTTCCTTGAACTCTATTGGGACATTTTGCATCAGCCTTTTAAGCTGTCTCATGAGCACTATAGGAGATTTCTGATGATGCCACGAGTGTTACGTGCGCGAAACGTCAAAGTATGTTTTACCATCTGTTGAAATTTATTATTTGTTGTACTAAATTTATCTATAACGACGGAGTTTCCCGGCAACATGCGGATTTTTAATTCGAGGATATGGTCGCGTCGTGAAAACCTACAAAAATATCTATTGGGACACTTTCTGGAATCATCCTTGTGGAGGGAACTAGCTCCTAAGGGCTCCTTCCCTTTGGTTATTTAAAAGTTTGTCAGCTATGATGATGAGAAACAGTCATGTTAGGAAAGGAATCCAAAATGGTTCAATCCTCAGCCTTTTAGTAGACTTTAAGGAGGCGGGACAGATCCAGTGGTGATATAGTTTTCCTGCACAAAACGTGCAAAAGACCATGTGATTTTGATGTCTTAACAAAACATATACATGTGCGTGTGTTCAAAAAGAACAGTCCAGGTACCAAACCCATTTTTGCACTAATAGGAATGGTAGACCACAGTTGGCTTTAAATTTGTAGTGACATGATAGCCTAGCCTCTGATGTCTATTGTAATTTCTTTCTTAATTCTGTAGCACTTTGCATACTTGAAGTCTTTGTGCCCATTAGTCCTTCCAACAACCCTGCAAGGTAGGCTGCTGCTATATCTCTTTTAAAAATCTCTCTTGGTCTCCATTCATCTGTGACTTGCTAATGCCGCTGTGGGAGTTTTCAGTGTTGAACTCTTCATTTTAAAGTCAGTTTTTTCTCTCTTGCAATGACAGCATCACTCCGTGTGTTCCTGAAAACACAAGTCAATGCATGATTGCTAGAAGTGGGTTCTTGTGAGTTTCATTCCATCAAATTATTCAAATGTACATATCCTAACACTCTTAGCCAATTTCCTGCCAGGCTCCTGTTAAGCATGCCCAGCAATGCCGAGGTCAGCAATTTGAAGGGCAAACTCTTAAATATTCCTGGCATTTATAAGAACCATAATCTCTCCAGAGAGGGGGACATCGTGATGTTAGTTTCTTTGTCACATTCTCCAGTGTCTAATTATAGTACAAATCCAATGTCTTTGAAAAACCCCCCAGCAAAGATAACGTTCAGGTGTGTGTGTGTGTGTGTGTGTGTGTGTGTGTGTGTGTGTGTGTGTGTGTGTGTGTGTGTGTGAGTGTTTACAAGTGGCTCTCATACACATTTGGATAGAGATACACATTTGGCTGGCTATATTTAGAGATTGGGCATCTTTTTTCTTTGATTTCTCTCCATGGAATGTACATATAGTGTGTGTGTGTGTGTGTGTGTGTGTGTGTGCGCGCGCACTGGCGTCGCTTCGGTAGGGGCGGGGCTGTAAGTAACGCTCCGTCGTAGTCCCTTTACCGAGCGAGCAGGAGGCGGCCCCGCCCCCTCACTGTCGAAGCCATTCCCCTACGGAGAAAGCAGCAGGCAAGAGACCCTGCCTGCTGCTTTCTCCGCAGGGGACTGGCTCCGACAGTGAGGGGACGGGGCTGCCTCCTGCTCGCTCAGTAAAGAGACTACGACGGAGCGTTACTTACAGCCCCGCCCCTACCGAAGCGACGCCACTCTGTATGTGTGTGTGTTTGTGTGTGTGTGATGGCCATGAAAGGCTGCCTATCGCCTGGGAGGTCTGTTCCACAGGCATTGAGTCAGCTCTTATTGACAAGCAGGGCCAGTGCCAGGCTATTTTGCACTCTAGGCAAGGCTAATTACTGTACTTGCAAACAACCCCCCCCTTTTTCTCCCCATAAGCCTTATAAGTATATTCAATAGCACGGTTGTGGTTTTTATGTTAAAACAAACAATATAAATTTTCAGTTGCATTTTTTACATGGGTTAAAAAAACTAATCTGTATAAAACTGTGCCCCTCAAAGGTCAGTACTGCACCCCTCTGAGGTCTGTGCCCTAGGCAACTGCCTAGTTGGCCTAATGATAGCACCGGCCCTGTTAACAAGACACTGGCAATCCCTTCATTCCACTGGGTGCACAAATGCACCTGTGATTCGAGTCAAGAGAACATGTGAAATTGCTTATACTGAGTCAGACCACTGTATTGTCTATATTTCCCTGGCAACAGCTCTCCAAGTTTTCAGATCATGGTCTTTCCCAGCCCCACATGGAGATACCAGAGCCTGAATTTGAGATGTACTATGGTCCCAAACCCAGAGCCTCATAAAGAGGGAGCATACACAGTCTTCATGAGCACAGAGTGTGTTCCAGAGAATTCATCTGTTGTATATACAGTGCAGGTAGGTTACCCCTTATTCGGACATCTGAAATCCAGACATTCTGGGGGCTATGACTTTAAAAAAAAAAAATCTTTTTTCAGCACCTGGCTGGCATAGCACAAGGCATGCCGGGGCACAAAAGTATGAAAAATATTGTATAAAATTACCTTCAGGCTACGTGTATAAGGTGCATAAGAGACATAAATTAATTTTGTGTTTAGATTTGGGTCCCATCCCCCAAGATATCTCATTATATTTATTTAAATATTCTGAAATCCAGACAAATCCAAAATCCAGACAACTTCCCGTCCCAAAGCAGTCCGGATAAGGAATACTCAACCTGAACACCTTTTTCTAATTCAGAAGACTTACCTACCTTGAAAGAAATGGTTCATCGTTGGTAAATACAGTATAGGCATAACAACAATAATATCTAGTATTAATGTAGACTTTTTCTAAGCGCTCAAAGTGTGTGCGTGAGTGTAATCTCCAACATATATTACTTCCCGGATCCTTACAAAAATCCTTGTAAGGTAAATGGTTTGAGGCTGAGAGAGAGATGCTGTCTTGACTACTATCGCCCAATGGGTTAAATGACTGAAGTTATTATTTGGATGCTTATAGCTCAGACATTTAACCAGAAAATGTATAAGGTTCCTTTCTCTCAAATAACTGGCAATTAATAAGCCACAAGTTATGTACTGGAAACTTCTATTTGTGCCCAACATTGCACATTATTTTTAAGTTGCAGAATTGCCCTATCATGAAAGCCCAGTTTATTTGGATTCAGGCAGACAGACATTGCTTACCTGTTTGATATTCATGCTTTACATTCAGTAAGTCCTTTTTGTTGCAGTCTGCAGTACCTTACTGGGTACTGCAGCAAGATGTTTTTCATACACTTGCACACACCTTTTATATTATCTACTATATTTGGCTATATTCGTTTGGCCATTATATTTCACCCCTTGAGCTGCTCTATGAAATTAACTGATGCTGTGTAAGTTGATAAATTTTAGGGCGTACTTACTTTTAAGACTCAGTTGTGCAAATATTCAGTCTCAAGCTTCCGTTACTGCAAGTCATTTTGAAGCTGAAGCTCTTTTCATTTCTGCTGGAAGGCAACATCAAAGGGTTATCGGGAAGGTTGGGCTAAGAGCTGATTTGGACTTGGAAGTAGTATTAGCAAAAACGTGTGCCAGTATTAGCTCAGCTCTAGCTGTAGGGTAACAATTGAGAAGCAAACACATGTGGTATGGAAAAACACAGCTTCAGCCATTGTGTTTTGTAATACCAAGTATTCATAAGGTCCCTTTTTGCTTTTAATATGGATGCTTTGATGGTGTTTGCTAAAGTCAACGGTTGTATTATTATCTTTTTAATCTTTGTATCAAAAAGCAAAACGTTCAGCATACTCATTTTCTCTATATACTAAAGGAGAGTTCTTCAATAGGTTTGTTATGTAACATCTTCAGTACAATGTTTATTAAAAGTAAACGAGGTACATTTCAAGGACAGTTATCCAGGGACTGTTGTTGTTCCCTCCCTTTATTGATCTTCATCACAAGAGTAGCCAACAAACAAACAAAACCACTGATGATTGATTTAATTTAACTAAGATTTAAAGTTTGTAGGTTCTCCATATTTACTCAGAGAACAAACCTAGGAGTTTCTAGCTCACATGGTACAGAAATAAAGAACAGAAATAAAGCAAATAATGTTATGACACCTAGTAACTTTTGGATATTGTGTATCTAAGACCAAGATTAGCCTTACAATAAAGGAATTAGCACACCATATTTTTATTTCTATCTTTGTAATGTCTGTGCTCACCCTGTGCTCCTCCCAAGGGGGCAGGTTGGATATAGGTTGGGAAAACATGGGGGGGGGGGGAAATAAAAATAGTCCAAACTGTCTGCTCTTCTGTTTATGCTCATATACAGTTGCTTCACCAGCTCCCCCAGAGTCTGTCCTCCCCTTCAATCCTCATGGGTATTCCATCTTCACACTGTGCAGGGGCCGTGTAGTCATCTTTGAGTGTGTCAAGGTAGCCTGTTTAGGAAGCTAGGGTGTTGGTTGGCTAACACTTCCCGAGGGACTGGAGCCCAGGTGGGGGCTGCTTCCAGGGAACAGGCCTCTGTCTTGGGAGAATGTGTGCATAAGGTCCTTGCCTTTCCCCATCCTAATCCCTCTGTCTTCTCTCCTCTTTTTTCTGCTACCCCCTCCAATTGTCTCCACCTCATGTCTAATCCCATCACTCCTCTTCCATAGCCCCTTCCAAGCCTGGCTGCCCTCCTCCTTCCACTTCTTCTCCCTGCTTCGTTCCTCATCTCCACTCTCTGTCCTTTTCCTTCCATCTCCTGTTCCTTCTCTTGCCCCTGTTGCCTCTTTTCACCATAGTTCTCTCCCCTGTTCTCCCTCCTACCCTTGCCTTAAATTCCCCCCCCCCCTCCAGTTGCACTCGTGATCAGTGACTGGCTGAGGTGCCGGCCAGGTCTCGTGAGACTCTGCCCCTGAGTGGTGATGTCAAGGGTGAGCTGGTGACATGGAAGCCCCGACTTGCAGCTGTTCCGCAGTTCCACATAGTGCAAAGGAGCTCCAGATGCCAGAGTCAATCAGGTAGGACTGGGAAAGGCCAGTTTCAACCAAGCTAGATGGACCAACGTTTGGATTTGGTATGAGACAGCCTCATGTGCTCATACATGCAGAGACGATGCTGCGTCCCCATGTGGAAGGGGCTGCCGACGCTACGCCCCCACGTGACGCCGGGCGTGATGTCACGCGGCTCTGACTACGCCCCCCTGCGCCGCTTTCCAGATCATTTCAGAGCCGTAAGGCTCCAGGGCGGGTGGAAGGGCCCAACCCCTGCTCAGCGAAAGTGGCGCAGGCAGCGACGGACGACCAGAACAAGAACGTCCAGGTAAGCCCAACGCCTTGGGGCCCACCCACCCCCGCCCCAACCACTGCAACACTTCTGCATACATGCCTCTAGTCCACAAGAACTTCTGCTGCAATAAATCTACTGGTCTTTTAACATGCCATAAGATACTTTGTTGTACTGCTACACACTGATAGGGCTACCCCTCTGGTATTTATGCTATACAAAATCTTGGCATTGGCAACTGTTTACATTGCTTTGTCTCAATCCGCTGATTAGCATGGCCACTGCCCTCCTGATGCATTTACAGAACTCTCCTTCCTTCATGTGACTTCTCATTCTCCCTATCATGCAAAAAAAGCAACTCTGTGTATACAAATGGATTCATGCATAGAACTGCCCCTCTTGGAAGTGAATGGGACTCAGAGGCATCGTTATGCGCCTCCCCTGGTGATGTCACCGTCGGAAGTGACGTCACCGCCGCTGCCGCTAAACATTCCTCAGAGTTGCAGGGTAGGCAGGAGGGCCAAAACCATCAGCGTCTCCGCTGCTACCGCCCACTCTTTGCGCCGCCTAAACAGCGCTATTGATGGCCCCGCCTGCCGCTTTGGCGCCCCCACATGCAGCCTGGGGGCCCACTATCCCCGCCCCCTCCAGCCACCGCTTCTCATGGGACTCTAAACCAAAGCCCAGTGCTGTTACTACCTAGCCCAAATTGTGAAACAGCCTTTGTGCAACAGTGCAATCAGTGCACAATGATCCTCTGAGCATACTCATACTAAACCATTTGCAAATGCCAACAACATACTTCAACTTTCAGAGGCTTCATTTCCAAGTTCTCATTTTTGTGTACGTTGACCTTCAGTCATACTGTGTCCAGTGGCATGTCATTCACTACTATCTAGAGAGATATCTGTGTGTCAATGGAAAGATTGATACAATTTCGAAAGTGATGCCGGTTTTCTTTCTTTCTTCCTTTTTCTAAAAACTAAACTAAACTAAAACTGTCCCCAAGAGGTGCACATGAGCAGACTTAATGTGCCTTGAAAGGCATATTGAGACACTTGAAGTCTCTCCATTCTCTGTTTTCCCAAGGACAAGACTTACCTGAGTTGGACGAAAGTTGTGATAGATTTTGCAAAAACAATAAAATGCCTGAGTAGAGTTTAGATGCTGATAAAATTATACCTGCCGTTGCATATTGTCTAAAACACTGTGACTTTCAGTGTCATCCACCTGCCACCATGTGTGCAGCCCTATGAAATATGCACACAGGAGGGATTTTTGTGAGTCTTTAACCATCTTCTCCCTATGACCCGCAGCTGGCGTTGTGCACTTCACAGGCCACTGGCCACAATATGGAAGGGGGAAGCCTGTGGTGGCATCCAGCAGCCCTACACTGTAAATGTAAAATGAATCATCCATACAACTAAAACATTGTGGAGGAGGAGGGGGGGAGGAATTGGAAATCTATTGAATACTTAGGTCATCGTTTTATTCAACTATATGTGAGCCTTAAACATAGTATTGTATTAATACTGCCCATTCAATAGTCAAGTCCTTTTACTAACTGGAGTTGCAATACGTAGTTATAGCTATTATGCTAGTTATTAAGGGTTTGAAATTGCTCCATTTTTGCATTGCCATAGATTTTGACATTGAAATTTGCTGTGATATGACCCTGTACTTAATGGTCCCCCCCCCGAGTAGTCGGGGGAACAGGGTACAACTAGTCAAAGTAAGCTTACCATATTTCTTCCCGGGACAGAGTGTGGCAGGAGTAGCTTGTATTCATGGGGCTTGCTTCTGAGTAGACATGCCTAGGATTGTGCTCTAAGGTTTAGCAAGCTACACCTGCCCATATTCCTTCTCGTAAAGGGCTACACTCTGTCCCGGGAAGAAATATGGTAAGCCTAAATCAAAGTTAAGCACATTAAGTTTGACTAATTTCAGAGAAAAATGTTACGAAGGGGCTGTAGCTCAGTAGTAAATCACATTCTTTGCATGAAGATGGTCCCAAGTTCAATCCTTGGCATCTCCATGTAGGGCTGGGAAAGGTCCCTGGAGAATCTGTCCTGCTGCCAGCCAGTGTCAACACGACTGACCAATGGACTGACTTAGTAGAATGCAGCCATGTGCTTAAATCACTCCCACTGAAATTAGTAGAACGTTAGAGTGCTTAACTTTGACTGGTTTGTGCCCTTAGCAAAAAAAAATGACCCTTTAACCAACAGGTATATAAGCGAATAACACATACAAAACACAATAGGTATCAACAACAAGGAGTGGGATTATTGAATAGGAAAAATCCAATGGACAATAAGCAGTGGTATTACCCCTGCTAACTGGGCAAGAGGCACTTTTTCAATTGGTGCTCCTCTTATATTTAGCAGGGGGAGAGTAACTGCTCCCCTTTCACCCCAGCACAGTCTCTTTTCTGGTGGCTGTTTGCTGGTGGTGTTCTGCATCTTTCTTAGATTGTGAGCCCTTTTGGGACAGTGAGCTGTTTAATCATTTGATTTTGTCTGTAAACCGCTCTGTGAACTTTTTGTTGAAAAGCAGTATATAGATACTGTTGCTAATCATCATCATCATCTCAGGAAAAGCTAATGCCTCGACTTGTGGATAATGTTCCATAATCTTATCTAGAGGTCATCCCAGAATTGGGTTTGGCTGGGCTATCAGTGGAAGAAAATATATACAGTATTGCAGTGCTGTGTGGGGGAATCCTTTGAGGAATTCATAGATGCCTTCCTTCTGGCTGCAAGCATCACACCCAGACTTAACATTCAATGAGACACAGAAACTAGAATATAGAATAAATAGCATGCTAGCATGAAATGTTTCTCTTGGCAAAACAATAAGCAATGAAACAACTTCCATTTTCTAGCCGGGATATTACAGCTGAAGGTGACAGAAACACTTGGCTTAATGAATACATAATTTTAAGAGACCCAGTCAGCTATTCTTCTTTTCAAACATTTGTCTCTGCGTTGGCAGATGGTAAGAATCCAGGTGAAAGCTCTTTTATTTTATTGCCTTATATTTTAAATATGAGTTCTAGGACTATAAGAGAAATTGCACTCTGTTTTATCTGGTTCACTATAGCAAAGGCTCAGCAGAGACAACCATTTTAAAGTAAAATGTTTTCATTCAAGCCATCACTAAAAGGAAAGAAATAGCCCAGAAGGGAGTAGATACCATGAAAAAATGAAGACGTCGTGTAGGAGGTACTAAGGAAATCCTCCCCCAACAAAATTCAATGTCAAAACTTTAATGTGAACTGCACTTTCCCAACACACGTGCTACTTTTAAGTAAACCCATTGGCTTGCACTGGAACTTTCACTGGAAAGTAACTTCATTGGCTTTCACTGGAAGTTTCTTTCTTTAAAAAAAATAAAAAATAGTGTGCAAGGGTACCTGTGATCAAGATCAAAACTCTGTTGACCCAAAGTACTAGAGCTCTCCTACTACTGCCATGGTCTCACTGCCCCCCCCCCCCACCAGTGCACTATTAATAAAGAAAATTCACTTCCCATTGATTTTTGTGTATTTAAGCGAGCTTCTGGTTTGCCCCTTATTTCAGTTACAATTTACTAGATGCTGCTTTTTACTTAAGACCTGACTGTTGTCGTCTTCCTGTTTTTGATCTTTGGACATTTTAGAACTTTTCGGTGCTATTTGTTTTATGGTTATTGCATTGCTTTTTTAAATTGATTTTTACTTTTATTTGAGGGGTCCAGCTGTTTTGATTCTCTGTTAATAGAAAGTTGAGATATAATATTAGAAATAAAAAATAATGTTGAACTTGGTTTATGATAGAGACAGGCCACGGGGTAGTGATTTTCTGTGCAGAGCCCATGGTAATTCCCCCTCCCCCAGGCTGCAATCCTATCCACACTTACCTGGGCTGGAAGTAAACCCCATTCACTATAATGAGACTTACTTCTGAGTAGAAATGCACAGGACTGGGCTCCCATTCTTGTTGCCAGACTTGCCTTTAAAAAGCAGTGGACATTTTACTCAGTAACTGAGACGACCTTTGCAGGGAATGTAGAATATTCCCCCTCCATTTCTACAAAGCATTCATCTGAAGGGCCATCATATTTAAAGCTGTTCCTCATGTTCAGACTGCTGAAGAAATTGCACATCCTATACGGGTGTACATCACTACAAAATTTGCAGCAATTTCAGTCACACTAATGGCATTCCAGTCAGCTGCAAGTCTATTAAACTGTCCCTCCTCCTCTAAGCCTTATTGCATTTTTCCAATTAATTTGATGCTCTCCTAAGACTGTTCTGATAGACTGGGGAGCAGGCCTGTGCTCATAAATGTGTGGCAATGCATATTCACAAACCAGCTTTCAAAATACAGCATGCATAATTTTTCTTCATTTGCTTTTGGCATATGCAATTGATTTTAAAATGTGCAAGATGTTCTTTTTAACTCTGCTGCAACATTTTTCTCAGCCTGCCCTGCACATTGGGAAAAAGCAAAAGGGAAACAGGGACCATTAAACCTCTGTGGAAAGGTGTGTGTGAAATGAAGCCATTAACATTTTGATGCTGTGATAGGGTTGCAATTGGGGTAGGATCAGCAGTAATAAAAACAGGTATGAACCTAGCCTAGTGAGACATAAGTGTACAGCTGTCACTGATGCTACCAGCTGTCTCATTCATATGGTTACTAGTACTACTATAGGCTATAGCTATCTAAATGGACATACTTCAGGCCTAAAATAATGTAACAGGACGGATAATTTTCTTTTGACTTTAAAGCCTGTTATGCAGATATGATAATCTGCATGGAGAGTCAACACATGGACCGAGGAACAAAAGTGTGATCCCACAGTGAGATGCCACTGAGCATGCCATGAGCACAACTGTAATAAAAGCCACTATTCCAAAGGCAAAATAGGCAAGTGTAGAATAATTAATTGAAGAGAAAAGATCAGAAGTGTCGTACCTATGGGGCCCCAGGGCACGGGTTGCTTACCTGTTGCCTCATTGCTTCTTCGCAGCCGAAAACGGCTGCGTTTTGGCCCTCCCACCCACCCTGGTGCTGTTTGGCTCCAAACAGTGGTGGTGGTGGTGATTGGAGCTGCGTGCTGACGTCACGCCCCCGTGTCACGTGGGGGCATCACGTCGGCACCCCCCCACATGGGGGCATAGTTCCGTCACTGGAAAAAGATTAGGGCAAATGCTTGACTCTATGGGCTACTTACAGTCATAGGTTATCTTTTGTAGGCTATGTGCGTCCTTGGGAAGGGCAGTTTGCTCATAGCTATATGTCAAGTAAGCACCCTCATGCTTTGCAAGTGTTTTTTATGTTAAATAACAGCCACATCAAAACCTCCCGTAGCTCAGGAACAAGGTGGCAGCAGCAAGGGTTGCTTTAACCCTACCCCCACCATTGCTCCACTCCAGACTGCCCTCCCCATGACCATTTGCCCTGGGAAAAAGCTCTCCTGGGTGCCAAAGATAACTTTTTCCCCTTGGCAAATAGAAGCTGTGGGGATTCGGATTTGGGACCATAGTGAGAAATAGGGTTAAAGCCTCATCCCCTCACCATACTCTTGCTCATCAGAGGGCTCCCAATCCAGCAACTACTGATAATTTTTAAAAATGCACATGCTTGCCAAGTATATACTTAAAGTACAGTACTATGTAATTGAAAGTGAGTTTTCTACTATTCAGGAGCTAAAATGCTGCAGCTTGAGTGCTGGAAAAATGTTATATAGTGATATACGTAGTCCATCAAACATTTATTATCTAAACCAGGGATTTTCAAAGTGGTGGGTTGCGACACACCATGCCAAACGAGAGCTGGTGCTGCCCCTTTAAGGGGCATTGTGATCCTCAATGCCGGCTGCAATCCTGGGATTGCAGAGACAAAAGGGTCGCGCCACCCTCCAGAGGGTGCAGGGGGGCATGTTCACTCAGTGGGCCTCCCAAAGCCTTTGGACAACTCCTGGAGGCGATTAAAGCCCACTTCTGTTTTACTTCCTGGTTTCCCCGAAAACCAGAAGTGGGCGGTTAATAGCCTCCAGGAGCAAGTCAGAGGCTTGGGGAGGCCCGCTGAAGGGCACGCCTCCCCGCACCCTCTGGAGGACGATGTGACCCCTAATAAGTCTAAAAATACTCCTTTTGTCCCCCAGTGGCGGCCCGATCCTGGGATCACTGCCACTGCCCCACCCCTGCAAGCACTCGCTATTTTCCCCTACTCACGAGGAGAACTTTGAGAAATGCTGATCTAAACCCTTCCCTACCCTAATAGAACTCCTGATCTTTGCAGAGGATCATAGCCTGAACCAGGTCCACAGCCGTGTGTGGCTGGCAAGGAGATAAAGATCAAGTGCTCACAGGTGTATAGACATTCTACACCTCAGTTGTTGACACCTAAACATTTTCCAGCTTCCACATTCCTTCTTCCTATTTTTGGAATTCCCTACTATTATTTTTGGAATTCCCTACCCTCTTAGTGCCATCCTGGATTCCTCTGTCTCCTTTCCTTGATGCCAGCTGGGCCCTGGTTGCCCCATTCCTGTCTTTGTTTGTTCCCTATGGTTTCCTGCCTCTCCATCTCAGGGACACAGTGACTTTTACTCTAGTGGTCATAAAAGCCTAGTCTGGTCCAGAACCTGGATCGCTTGTCACCTCCATCAATATTCCATTCCATTTTCCTTATCATTAATTCTAGAAATTTGAGGTAAGTTCACACAGAGAAGCAAACATGCATCTCAAGTCATGTCTTCTTTGACTGTCAGTGAACGGATCTTCAGCAGAAGAAACTGATGAGGCATGATGATTTTTGCTCAGAGCCTAACTTTAGAAAAATGGTGTTTTGATTTTGTAGGAATGCTAAGCTATGATTGTTATTCAGTGCAGTTTATTGCAAAGATCAGTGAAGGAGCAATGTGTTAAAGACAATGGAGCCACAATTGTCTGTCTAGCACCAGGGGAGAGAGACCAATTTCACCTAGGCCTGACTACACCCTGATATAAGAGGCTACCTTATCACTTTCAAGAGTTGAATGTCGGCTACATGAAATTGCTAACGTAAAAGCACCAGTGCAGTATGAGACACATTCTAATAATTAGCTGCCTCGAGCACCTACAATTTGCCACACTGTAGTGTCAAAGAGAGAAAGGAAAAATGTTCAAATGGCTAGAGCCCAATTCAGATAAATGCCAGGTCTTTGTGATCTTCCCTCTATATAGATGTTTTTATTTGCTCCTCTGAGAGTACTGTAAAATTCACTTGACAGGCCCTATAAATAATGGAGGTTGGGGCAATTATGGGGTTTCTCCTTTTAATGATTTTCTATACAGATGGGGGTTAGAGGCCAGGGAAATTCCCAGCAGAAGATTTAACTGGAGAATACCAGAAAGAGAGCAATTTGTTCAGCTGTGTGTGTGTGTGTGTGTGTGTGTGTGTGTGTGTGTGTGTCCCTTTCAAAGTACAGCTCCCCATGGGTCTTCTCTCTGCAGCAACTTTTGAAAGACTTCTTTGTTAAATTCTAATGATTCTGTATGAGTAATTGCCCCTAGGTATCTTTTAACAGAACTGATCTGCCTCATGAACATTTTCAATATGCACAAGAAATCAATGTTTCCAAACTCAAGACTTCCTTTTGGGTATACATTTTTGCAGAGCATTTTTTCGTTTCCAATAAAGTTTTAAAAACCCACAACTAATTGTTCTACTGGAAGGTAGTCTGGCTCGGTTGGCAGAGCGGTCGACTCATATGCCTGAAGATCTGAGGATGGCAGTTCGGGACAGCCAGAAGTATCTGTGTGCTGTCGGAGAGCTGCTGACCCACCACTGATGAGCTGCAGAGTCTCTGTGTGTGAGAGAGAGAAAGCTGCAACTGGCAGTCGGAGCATGAGAGGCGAATGCCAGAGAGAGGACGGACTGTGAAGGAAACCATCTGGAATGAAGGGTTCTATGCAAGACTAGAACATTTGTATTATTGTAAAACCCCTTTGGGATTTAGCAAGCCTGCCTATGTAAACAACCTTTGAATTAAAGTCAGAGGAGAAATCTGATGACCAAGAAAAGGTGGTATATAAATGGTGGTGGTGGTGGTGGTGGTGGTGGTTGTTACTGGAAATCTGCATAAAAGGAAGATGCTGCTGTTCTGATACTATTGGCTAGATACTGTACTTAGACATGCCAAAGAACCAAATACAGCTTTGTGCCATGTCTTTGCAGAAATCTGCAGCCAAATGGTTCTCCTCTCTCTCTCTCTCTCTCTCTCTCTCTCTCTCTCTCTCTCTCTCTCTCTCTCTCACACACACACACACACACACACACACACACAGATGCCAGGACTGTGTGTGTGTGTGTGTAATCTCTATCTGTTTTAATACCATGTAAGCCAGTCAGGAGAAGGGCCAAAGCCAAAAGCATAGCTGGCGTCGCGTCAGCCGCCCCCTCTCATGACTCTGATGTCACTCACCCTGCCCCCGAGTGACGTCAGCAGGACCCAAACGTCCGAGGGTTGGGCGGGAGGGACGGGGACAAACCATTCGCGGTGCAGAGGCGACAGGAGCCTTCTGCAGACTCCTCAGAGCCATTCTGCCGCGTTCTCTGCCGCCGCCGCCGCCCGGATCGCCCGCGCTGCCGGTATGATGCCTGCTGCCCGGGGGCGGTCCGCCCCCCGCCCCATCTCTTCCTACCCCTCTGGCCAAAGCTCAGTGCTAGAGCACATGCAGAAGATTCCAACACAGGCAATGGCCTTCTGAGTCTATTGATCCATCTACCTCCGATGGCACTGAGTAGCAGCAGCTTTCCAGGTTTTAGACAGAAACGTTTTTCTACCCTACCTGGAGATGGCAGTGATGGAATCTGAGACCTTCCATATGGAAACCCTGTGCTCTACCAGTAAGTTATAGCGTGTTGCTTGAGTGCAAGTTTCAATCCCTAGCATCTCCAGGTAGGGCAGGGAAAGCCCCTAGACTGAAACTGAATGGATCAAAGAACTGACTCAATATAAGGCAGCTTCATATTGACTATGGTATTTCTGAGCATTCTTTGTTCGATAATGAATAGATCAGTCCTTATGACTACACACTTATTGCATCCCAGGAAACTGGGAGTCCTAAGCCAAGCAATAACAAACTCTCTTCCATCTGGTACAGGGGTCAACTAGATAACAATCCACTTTTATCTAGTCTTGCATTAGAAAAGCAATTTGCATCTTTGTACGCTTGGGTAGCTGGGCTTGTGGTTAGCTCTTTGGCATCTTTGACACCTGTACAATCAGCTTCCCCCATCTCCCACATAGCATAGGATGGGCCAGGGGCCAAGGGCAGGAAAGAACCCACTTTAAACATTACCTGACCACATGTCCACACACCCTCTCTGAAATAGTTGTAGCAAGGGTATGACACTCACAGTGCTATCCTTACCAACTTTCGAGCGCTGGTGCAGTTGCAATGCAAATGTTCCCTCACCAAGAAGAGGCCTCCATGACTGCCCCTGCACTGCAAAATGCAATGTGCTGTGCATCCTGTTGGCACGGCTACACCAACGCTGGAAGTTGGTTAGGATTGCACTGTCAGTATGGTGGTCCAAAATAAATGTTTATTTAAAACTTTCCCTTTTAAACGCAGTCAGTTCTTGTCCTCTTTAATATGGAAGAGAGGAAAGGGTGGGATAGAGACAGAAGCTGATTCTCTCTCTCTCTCTCTCTCTCTCTCTCTCTCTCTCTCTCTCTCATCTGTTGCATTTTTCTTCTTTTTCTCTATACTGACTTTCCCTTTCTTTAGTTCTGTTCTTTCCCTTTCTTTGCTATACCTTTTTTGTTAGCTGTTGAACAAAATTTAGGGTTAGGGTGGGTGAGACTGTGTGTGATGCTTTGTTTTTTATGCTGTGTAGATTGGTAAAAAATAAAAATAATTAACATTTGCCAATAATTTATATAAAAAACAGAAGTAATGAGAAATGTTGGATAATTATGCATATTTCCCCCTCCCCCAGTATTCCCTTGTTACACTTTATGTACCGGTAGGTACATCAGAAGTTACCTTATAGTGAGTCAAACAAGTGGTCTATCTAGCTCAGTACTGTCCAGTCAAACTGATAGTGGCTCGCCAAGATTTCAGACAGTTCTTTCCCAGCCCTAGGTGGAGGTGTCAGGGTTGAACCTGGGACCTTTTGCTATCCTTTCTGGACTCAGAATAAGTCAGTGAGAGACCCTCACAGAAATGGAGGATTAGTAGGTTACTTTAGAGTTTTCTGCTCTGACAACATTAGTAAGAGTCGAAACAGATGTGGCATTAAATGCATACTTGCTTCTCTATCTCTTTTCTTTTTTGCTTTTCTTAAAACCCTGCAAGTCTTTTTTTCCCTTTCATCAGTTGTGAGATGTTTCAGTCATGGTATATTCATCATAGGTTTCCCTGCAAGCTATCAAACCATGGATAGGCTCTTAGCAATCAGTCAATCCTTGATTTGATAGTTGGCAGGGAAACTTATGATGAACATAGCCACTGGCATCGCTCGAGGTGGGGCGGAATGGTAAGTTCCACACTGTGATAACCTCCGTTTACTCCCTGGCACAAGGCGGCCCCGCCCCCTCGCAGTCGGAGCCATGCAGTGCAGCGAAGGCAACGCGCAGTAGACTCCCTGCGTGTTGCCTTCACCAAAACCTCATGACTGAAATCTCAGTTAAATTATCATTGTGGTTAAATGATTATTGCAATGCTCCTAAGTATGCAATGCTGAGAAACATAATGATCTTGGTGGAAGCAAAGCAGTGGAGGCATGATTTGTCTAGCCACCTGGCAGAGGACACAGAGACAGATCACACATGAGAACATAGAAAAGTAGAAGCATATGGAAGAAGGGAACACTAGTGGGACCCCATAAGTAGGGGGGCAACTAATATCACCTCAGTTTTGATCCTAACTCCACCTATAAGCCTGCATTGCAAAGGCAAGAAACCATCCACTCTTTCGCCATGATTGAACCACCCTGATTTTGCTAACTTCAGGATGGTTAAAAGATGTTACTGGGTAGCTAATGCACTGAGTTGTCTTGAAAATGTATGCATCCTTCTGGCTTGTCCAAACGGGTCTTATTTCAAGGGTCCACAAGCACTGTTTCAGTCCTTTTCATCCCCACGGACTCTTTCTCTGCTTTATACTTTTTTCCTCCTCCTCTCAACAAGCATTCATTACTCTCCCTCTTCTGTCCATTTATCTTTTCACTTCCTTCTGACCCTGCCACCCTCACTCTGTATTTTCTGCTAGACTGACAACCTGAGTTCCACTTAGATGCTGCTTTGATCGCCCAATTTAAACATGACGTCAAATATTGCTTACCAATGCAGTGTTCCACATGACCAGCTTCACATTGAAATCAGGGCCTGACAGTCACTATGCAGATCACTTTAGTACACCAGCCATAGCGTCTGACGGGGCCTGCGGATCTCTGGCATGCTAATGCCACACACGCAGCATCAGAGTGCCTGGTTTATACCTAAAGCTGGCTGCATGCAGAGCTACGTGGGCAAGGACTTTTAGTCCACCCAGTGTCATGTTTACATCTTGAGAAAGAATTTGGAAAGGGAGAAGCCACTTCTACATTATTGTCCCCCAGTGTGTGTGGGGGATCGGGAGGCTTCAGAAAGGAAAGGGGACTAAATCCCCCTTACCCCTCTCTAACCCTCCTACTTTGCAATGGGTCTTGTTGAACCTGCACCAGCGATTTCGCTGGCACAAGTTTGAGGAGAGTAAGGGGGTGGAGAGGCTGCAAAAAGAGGGAATAGGATCCGGCGTGCATGATAATTGGGCTTGCCCAACATGATAATTGGGCTTTCTCATATCTTTACAGGGATCCCTGCAAGATTAATGGATTTTGGGTCCTAATTTGCTTGTGTAAGTGTGTAAATGGTAGAAACTGGAGCTGAAACCTACACATCTTTTGTATAGTGTGAAAAATTAATAATCATTTGGTGTGTGCTTGAGCAATGCCAACTTGTGCCTTTGAGTGTTACTTCTCAGCAAAATTGATTTTTGCTTTATCAAAGAGGATCACATCTCTTGTCTTTTCTATCCTCCTCTTTTATGGTCCCTGCGCTTCTGTGAACTATGGGCTTTGGCTCCCACCCTCCTTGTTATGGCATGTAAATCCAGCCATCAACTCCCTGTTTATGGTGCAATCTTAGGTAAGCTTTCAAAGTCATATAAATAAGCATGTGCCATTGATAAACAACCCATTTCCAAGGCATTTTTCAATGGAGAACCTGGCACATCAGTCTGCGGTACCACATTGAGTAAATGTTATTGATTATGTCTAACTGTCCGCAAGAGGCAGCAAAAGAGCACAGCTCTCTAAGGAAAAGAAACCCCTACTGCACTATCAGCATGATGCATGATACTTTTGTAGAGCATTTTGAAATCAACCTCTAAATATTTGTCTGCAAACACTGCCATTTCTCCTTTGCTGCAGCAGTTAGCAGGGGCAAGTCCTGATTATGGAATTGCAGGATGCTTAAGGACAGGTAAACATAGTTTACCACACACAAGTAAAAGGAAATAGAGTTTGCTGCAAATAATTAGAGTACTTTTTTTTTTTTTTTTTACCACCAGTGAGGTCTGGTAATTCTCAAACATAGTGAAATTCAAGTGCTCAGAAGATATATACAGGTATGGGACACTGCCCTTCTTATACATTGAAAAGCAACTGATATCCAATGCAGTTGCCTATCTTTTCATGGAGGTCTGCAGCCATGTTTTACTTCACCAGAAATGACTTGAACAACATGGAATTTTTGGGGTCAAACTGTATGTTACATGCAAATGTGTGCATTTAAACCTTGACAGCTGCTTATTTTAAGGAAACGCAGCTTGGGGAGGGAGCAATTTTTCAATAGAAAAGCAGCAGAGGAAGGTTGTTGTTGTTTATTTGTTCAGTCGCTTCTGACTCTTCGAGACTTCATGGACCAGCCCACGCCAAAGCTTCCTGTCGGCCGTTGCCACCCCCAGCTCCCCCAAGGTCAAGTCTGTCACCTCCAGAACATCATCCATGCCATTGCCGCCCATATTGCCGCCCGTCATGCTATTACCACCCGTCGTGCCATTGCTGTTGCCCCCGTTGTTCTATTGCCGCCCGTGTCACCGCCTCCGCTGCCTCCTTGCCCCTGCATTCCGTGCCTCTGCGTTCCTCCGTCACGTTCCGTGCCCCTGCAGCCTCCGTCGCCGATTTTAAAGTGAAGAAACTTACCTTTTTTCCAGGCACCGCCATCTTGGATCTTGCGAAATCTCACGAGATCCAAGATGGCGGTGCCCAAATCTCGCGAGATTTCATGAGATCCAAGATGGTGGCGCCCAGAAAATAGGTAAGTTTCTTCACTTTAAAATTGGCAGAGGCTTCCACCAGACCAGGAACGTCTGGGACCAATCCAGGACCCGAGCCTGGGTTCCGGGACGGTCCCGGAAATTCCGGGACGGATGGTAAGCCTAGGCATGACTCAATGAAAGGAAGAGATCATCAAGTTGGCACCCTATGTGATGCCTATAGCAAATAATGTGTGATTGAAAATATTAACTTACACATAAGGATCCTGATATAGGTTTTTGTCCCTTTTTATACTCCACCATAAATGTGTGATTTGACAACATGGCTGTAATCCTATGCACGTTTACCTGTGAGTAAGCCCCACTGAGCATACTTCTGAGTAAACCTGTATAGAGTTTCACTGTCACAGCCCAATCCTCACGTAACCTAGGGCAGCAGAACAAGCGTTCCGCTGCCCGAAGTAGTCGCAAACGTGCCATAAAGAACGTTTGCGACTATTTTAAGCAGGGAAGTCCGGCATAAGGCGGGCCTCCCCTGCTCTGTCGACGGAGCGCCTGAAGGACCGCTGCCAGACCCAGGTAAGGATCCAGCGGGCGGGGGGGCGGCAGTCTGGTAGTAGAGGGAGGGGGGCCATTGGCCCAGCCAGTCGGGCAGGGGGGGCTTCGGCCATATCCCATCCCCCGCCAAGCGGCTGGTCCGTTACACGGCCTCCTCCAACTTCCGCCAGCAATTTCGCTGGCGGAAATCCGAGGAGGCTGATCGGCCCCAGCTCCATTTGCACTCAGGGGACAAGCGTCCCCTTCCCCGAGTAGACCTTCCGTCGGGTGGGAGCCTGCCTGCAGCGGAGCATGGGATCCGATGGGTGACCTGGGCCGCCCGGCGGATCCTTAGGCATGATTGCACCGTGAGTCACCTTACTCTACATGGAATGTGAGATTTCCTTGTTTTGCAAGTCCAAAAAAAAAGTGTAATTTTTCTAATGTAACATTACCAATCACAATGTTAGGCACCTTGTCTCTTGGGAGGAAATGCAATAACTATCTCTTTATTTGCAATGTCCCAATTTTGATAAGGACACTGAGCAGGCAGTGGCTGATACCCAGAATAGATACTGAAGTAATTTTCTTTCTAATGCTTTATTTGTGATGTCCCAAAGGTGTTTCACATTTTACCATAAACTTGACAGCCTACATTTACCAGTATTTATTTTCCTCATATGACCATGTCTTTGAGATTTGCTCAAAAACACAATTCTACAGTTGTCCTACTTAAAACCTCTGCCTTATATAGTTTTCTAAAAATACAGGGAGTGTCAATTAATGTATACTCTGACTGCACATGCACTGGAGTGTAAACCTGGGGTAAAGGTGATGCAGACCTACAGGCATACAGCCTGAGGAAACTGGCAACTTTTTTTTTGGGGGGGGGTGTGTGCGTTGACAAATGCTTGCAATATTGACATGAATTTTAATTTTTTTATCAAAGTGTAAAGAAGCATATGCCTAGATTTTATGCTCAGTGCAAATATCAACACAACATTACTTGTATGTGTAGGGTGATGGCTCATGGGAATATTTGGTCAAAGTGTATAGGAACACAAAATGAACTTGGGGCAAGGGAAGTTTTCTTCCCTTACCCTGGGTAAAGCCCCCCCAGCCTCCCCAACAGGTCTCCTCAGTTCCGTGCCAACTATTTTGCTGACGAAATTCTGAGAGGCCCGTGTAAAGCAAAAAGGCCTGGGAAGGGGGGATAGGATTCAGCGCGTGCCGCTGCCACCGATCCCGCCCCCTTCTGATCGGGCTCACTTTGTGAGAGAGGAATTTAGAGCCAAGATGTGACATCTGTGTGTAGGGGGAACTTAACCCCTTTTCTCATCTGCTTTTTTTTTTAAACCAAATCCTCATGGTGCAGACAGCTTAGGGAAAATATGGATTTGGAACCCTGTGAGGGACAAAGCCAGGTGTGTGTGTGTGTGTGTGTGTGTGTGTGTGTGTGTGTGTGTCACAATTTAGAGCAGAGAAATAGTGGGCAGGGAAGGGTTAAGACACCCTACACACATTGTTATCTGCTCTAAATGTTGCTGTCCCAAAGTGACTTTTATTTTTAAGAAAAAGCAACATTGGGGCTATATTACATGAGTTTGCATTTAACGTGCACTTAGATCCTAAATCTCTGCTGGCAAGATCCAGGATAGCCGCACTCCATGCTACTAATTCTCTAGCAGTCCAATCCTATTGGACTAGTGTTCCGGCAGTGGTAGACACTTTATGGCCATCGTAAACAGTGCTCCTGAAGCATGCAGAGCCGCACGCTTCTGGACCGCTGTCAGAGAGGCCACGAAGGCCCAGCACATGACAGTGGGGGAACGGAGCGCCTACAGATGAAGATGAGTTGGTGGTGAGGGTGGAACAAGGTGGGGGAGGGCGGAATGGGGCAGAACAGGGGGTGGAATAGGGCAAAACAGGGAGGTTGGGAGGTGTGTCGGAGGTGGGAGGAGATGGCACCCGGTGCAGGTGACTTGCACCGGATGCTATCCCGTCCAGTAGCAGCCGACTTGCCCCCTTTTGTCTCCTCGGACTAAAGAGCTGGCACGGGTCCATTGGCGATTGGGAGACTTACAGAGGGGTAAGGGAAAATCTTTCCCCTCCCAAGCCTCCTTATCTGCCCTCCCCCACTATAACATGCAGCGCAGCCCGTTTTGGTGCAGCTGTCTGCTATGTTGGGGAAAACCATAGGATGGGGCTCTACATTTTACAATCTACCTTTGCCAACCCTGTCCTTGACTGAACTCTAAGAAAGTCTACATTCTGTGTAGCTGGCCAGACAGTTCCTTGCTTTGCTGAAGTGGCCATTGTGCCTTTTTGCTCTATAGAGAATAGACAGGATTCAGAGGGAAAGCAGCTGTCTGCACTGACTCTTAAGACCTTTTCTATGAAGAGCGCCTTTTGATTTTGAATGGAAACATTTCAGTGTCTTTCATACTTTACAGATCAAACTGACTCAAGTTATTAAAAAGTTGTATTTTACAGAAGTCCAGAATCTACCTAAAGAGCAATTGAAGGTGTTTCTGGGGTTGCAGGTATGTATAGTGACCTGGTTTTTCTTCTCCTCTTTGAACTGCAGGGCCCAGTGACATATCACAAACCACTTTTGACAGTCCTCTCAACTTAAAATGTGGTTTGCCACGCAGCATAGGGGTTGCTGCTTATGAAACATGAGGTGAAAATCTCCCAGGCTACAAATATGCACTTTCCTGGGAGTAAGTCCAATTGAATTCAATGGCTCTTACTTACGCGAAGACATGCGTAGGCTTGCACTGCTAGTCACGCCTTACTAGTTGTGCCATTCTTTCAATCCTGGCTCTAGACAATATTTTTTAAAAACTTTACACACATACATTACCTGAAGACATGACTTTTCCTGCCTGTGCAATAGAAGCATAACTGCAGTCACAGAGAAGTTAGGCAGTTCCTGCAAACTCTAGCTATTCAGTTAGGAAAAAAAATGGATACCACTGTTGCCAGTGACCTCACTTTCCAAATTGTGCACAGTCTCTCCTAACTCCACCTTGGTTCCTTAGCTGACTGACATTCCTGAGAGTCAGCGTTTTGCCCTGGAGGGGGTGGGCCATGGCTTCTTCTAATCAAGATCATGCTAATAAAGGGCCATTGATCAGAAAGGAAAGCTATAGCATTGCCAGGAATCTGAGTGCCACCTTCCTGACAAACAATAACCTAGGTTTTAACCTTTTCTCAGGAACACAGTGATGTATTTTACATTGCTTCAATTCAGCATATTTTATTTTATTTACAGCCTGATTCTCTCAAACGATAGCATGGCGGAGCATGAGCTCCGCTGCTCTAAGCTGTTGCAAATATGCTGTAAAGCACATTTGTGATGACTCTAGTGTAAGGGCCGCTGGCACGGAGGCTGGCAGCCCTCACTCCGCTGCCCTCCAGACCCGGTATCCACAGGCGGAGGTAAGTCCTGCACCGGTCGGTGCAGGAGCAAGGGGAGGGCTGAGTGGGGCAGCCAAGGGTGTGTGGCCATTGGCCAACCTGAGCTGAGAGAGGGTGGGGATATCGGCAGCATGCTCCGCCGATATCCTCTCTGCCCGTTTCCAGCCATGTTCAGCCTTACCCCGCCACCTCGGATGTACGTCAGCTTCATAGCTGGCGTACATCCGAGGAGGCCCAGGGCCCCAGCCGGCTTACACCCGGGGAAGGGAATGAACATCTCCATCTCCTGAGGTGCTCCTGGGCTGCCCTAAGGCATCCCGGAAACGGCCTAGGATTCAGCGGCTGGCCCTTTAGGCCGGCCGTGTATCTTTAGGCAGGATTGTGCCGTTAATGTGAGGTGGAGCCTATGACCAAGTGGTAGAGCACATGCTGTGTCGAGATGATCCCAGGCTCAATCCCTAGTATCTTCAGGTAGGCTTGGAAACAACCTTTACTTGCAACCCAGGAAAGTTGCTGTCAATTAGTGTGTCAAATACTGAACTAGATGGGCTAATGGTCTGACTTGACATAACATAGCTTGATTTGTTTACAGATTTCAGCTTTACTTCTTAAGAACAAATCAGAATCCTAATTGTTTCTGAATGGAAGCTTCTGCACCCCTCAATACACAGAATAGTGGATTCTAAGGCTGATTGCCACATCCATCTGTTGCTTATATCCACATCCCTTGGAGTCCAAATTTGAACCCTCCCTGGGGTGCGTGCGTACATCAACACATGAAACACAAAGCTGCTCCAATGGATTAGTCTAACTGAACAATAAATGTGGTTGCTTTGCCCTGTTGAAAAATTGTATATGACTCCAAGCTGCAGTGCGAGAGAAAAATCTCATGTAAAAGATCACATTTCACTTTGGTCTTTGCTGGACAATAGCCCAAATTTATTTGTGAGGTTGCCAGATGTGAACAATTCAAGTTAGTCCAACAGAAAGCACTGTCCCAACCGATTTTTGACCTGTACATCTTTTCTCTGCTTGGATACTGATGCTGGAATAATTCTTTGTACGCTCTTGGCAGCAGTGATGCTACTTTGGGGTATGATCAATATTTTATATTCTTAACAGAAAGAAAATTGCTTAATGTAGCAAACTGCCAGCTGGTAAAAAAAACAAAAACAGCACCATCCTAATATACCTTCTACAAATTCTGTGGTATATGTCTGATGTAGGGCAGAGGGGGCAATGCAGCCATGAAAATGACCAATGACCAGCCATGAAAATGACTCAGATGACCTGGTTCCTACAGACATCACATGACAATGAGGCACAATATCTTCTAATAGTTCGAAATGTTACCACAGTTCATGTGGCAGTTTCCTGCAAGGCTGGATCCATCCCAGACATGCACGGACATGGGTCGTGGCCTGCATTCAACAAGCCTCCACTTGTGGCACCACTTCTGACTTTGGCGAGGACCCCTAGATGCCACTTGACCTTCCACAAATTTCAGGCCATCATTGCTCTTTTCATATCCAAAGTGTGTTAAAGTCTTAAATTCAGAGGTGTCGCTCTGGTGGGGGCCGGACGGTAAGATGCGCCCCGTCCGAGTCCCATTTACAAGCCGGCAGGACGCGGCCCCGCCCCCTCGCCGGAGCCATTCCGTGCTGCCTGCTGCCTTCTCCGCACGGAATGGCTACACTGGTGAGGGGGCAGGGCCGCCTCCTGCCAGCTTGTAAACGGGACTAGGACGGGGCGCAACTTACGGTACGGCCCCCACCGGAGTGACAGCTCTGCTTAAATTAGATATTCCTACTAAAACAACAACAACAACATCTTAACAGTAATAAAACCTAAAAATGCACTAGGAAAGCTGCATATGGACCTTCCTTGAAGAAGCAACCCACTGTCTATATTCCCATGACACACACCTCAGGGTGACATACATGCAATCATAATTGCCCTTAAGACTCATCTGAGATGTAGATTATCACTGTTATTCCCACAGAGGTGGAGAACTGACACCAAGAAGGTGATTTGAGCAAGAGCACATAATGATTCCTTGATAAAACTGAGACTGGGCTTTAGAGTCAGATGTTCAAGAGGTACAGTACAAATAATATGGCTGAGTTCAACTAAGTCATGGTTTTGAGGCTGGCCTGAAATGATACCCAAAATGTATTCAGCTCAACATGAAACTCAGCTTTTGCTTCTACAAACCTATTTATGAATTCTTCCTTTAACATAGAATTTGAGCAGCATCCATTAAAATTAGCTGTAGTAAACTGAGTTCAGCTTGTGCTCCTAGGTGAGGTGTGCATAACTTGCACTGACTCATGTCCAGCTCTTATGCGTGTCTCTTCCATTCCTCCCCTGTGTTGTTTTTCACATTTTCTTTACTTTTCATCTCTCTGTTAGGTTCCCAACTGTCAAAAATTTAGATTGCAAATTCCTTGACAGCAGGAACCTGTTGTTTTCGTTGACATTCTAATGTGTCATGTACATTGATGGTAGTGCATAAACAAATCGTAGAAGAAGTCATGTCTGAAATGCATGTTTCCTATTTTTTCCTGTTTCAAATACATTGCGGATACAAAAAACAGTCCTCATGATTAACATCTTTTGTTAAAAAGAGAGATCTGGACATGCTAAAAATGTAATGAAAATGCAGCCACTGCTCCCAGAGACAAAGAGTCCAGGGATCTGGATCATGCAAGTCGCTGGTTTGTGCATGATTTTATCATTATGCTTTAAGCAGCAGTAGGCCAGGTAAGAATATTGCTTTCATTAAGACATAATCAGATAAAATGGAAACTCTAGAATAAAAATAAGCAGGAATGTACTGAACTGCTTGTACTGAAGAAACTAGCAGGAGAACAGAAAGAGGAGAGCACACAAGGTCGGTCAGACATAGTCAAACTGTGCCTTTCTCCTTGGCACACTAGACATGCAATGACTGCTATATGATTGCTACTACCTTAAACTACTCCTTATAAATAATACCAGATGTTTCCAGGTGGCAAACTTTTCTTGAGTTTTCCTACCTAGATTGGGGTGGGGGGTATATCTAAACTTTGTTCTTTTGCTGCTGGCATGGAGAAATCTTTCATTCCAAATCAACAAAGACACTACATTGATGTGGGAGGTCCCCTGCACATGTACGGTAAGGCCTACCCCGGTATAGAAACTTGCTGAAACTCAGATGGACTACACAGCTTAAAGTTGCTGACGTTCATAGTATCTCCAAGCTGTCTGTTGTTGGGATGGTCCAGATGGTAGTCAAGGTCCATAAAGAAGTGGATACGATCCTAGGACTAGGAATATGCATCCATTAGCAACAGGGCCTTTTCTGTGGTGGTCTAATATTTGAAACTCCCCACCCTACTCTTCTTCCAGCATCTGGGGAAGACTTGTCTGTTCTAAAAGGCATTTTAATTGAGATGGCATTTTCTGCTGGATGCTGTGTATTTTTGATGACTCTCTAATAAATGTCGCTTTGGTATTTTTTATGCCATTTCTGTTTGTCTTTTTTGTGTATGTCTTTATTATTGGGCTACAGATAGATATTGTACTCTTAATGCATTGTGAACTGCTCTGTGTTGCAAATTGTGGGGGTATATATGTGTGTGTGTGTGTGTGTGTGTGTGTGTGTGTGTGTACAGTATATGGTAATAGCTATACATGGGCTTTTAGAAAATTCAGACGGGTCATTATTCATGGAATATGCAGACTGTGAAATGCCTTCCTTCATTTGGAATTAATCTTTGACATTTCCCTTTGAAAGAGACTGTGCCTGGATATTATCAACACATGTTGGCAGAGAACTGCAGTAATTAGTATGTACAAGAGACGATGCTAACAAAACAAAAAAGAAACAGATTGCAAATGCAAAATCTGACAGCGTCTTTGATATGAGTGTAGGACCACATCTGCTTAGAAACTGCAAGAAAACTGGAGAGACATCAATGTTAGGGAGCGACGGATAGTATATATCCCATTGTTTTGTTATTCTGTTTGACTTCTGTGTGTGTGTGTGTGTGTGTGTGTGTGTGTGTGTGTGTAGAATTTAACAGTACTTAGCATTTGTTCTTCCTGAGTGTGCAAAGCACTTCATATGTATTATTTGATATAGGCCTAACAATGACCCTGTAAGGCAGTGGTGGGGAACCTCCGGCCCCAGGGCCGGATCAGGCTCCCGAGGCCATCCGGTCCGGCCCCCGGAGAGATTGCAGGGAGGCCACCCAACCGGCCCCTGGAGGCTCCACCGGGTCCACGCGTCACCTCCGGAGGCCAGGAGAGGGCCTTTGCATGTCCTCCCCGGCCGCCGCCTCAACCCCTTCTCACCAGGCCGTTGGCCATTTTGCACATGCGTACCATGCCGATGAGGGCAAGCTCTTGCCTTCTTGCCCTCATCGGCATGGTACGCCGGAGGTGACGCACGGACCCGGCGGCGGCTTCGGACGGTGAGCGCGGAGCCTCCGGAAGCCGATGCAAAAATTAATTAAATAAATAAAAATCCCGGCCTTACGGCCAGCCCTCAAGCAAATTTCTAATATTGAAAACGGCCCTCGCCAGGGAAAAGGTTCCCCGCCCCTGCTGTAAGGTAAGTATTATTATCCCCATACTGCAGCTGGAGAGCTGAAACTGAGAGGCTTACCTAAAACTACCTTGTGAGTTCATAGCTGAGGTAAGATTCAAGGCAGGGAAGTACTGAGTCATAGCTCAGTCACTTCACCACCACACTACATCCTGTCTCTCTCTGCAAATGGCTTCAAGAAATGCATATCTTGTAGTGTGTCATTTGTCTTAGAGGTCTATTTGAAAAGAACTTCCTAAATGCTGACGATTGTGGTCCTCATCTTGCTGTAGTCACACATCCCTATCAAAAGCTATATCCAGCCATTTCAATGAGTCCTGGATAGGCACTGTGATAGGTGATATACACATCATCTATATTGGTAATGTGTATGAACGCTTGCTTCTGCAGGCAGGTATCTGTTGCTGGATGGGGACATATTTCTTTTTCAGAGAATAATGTTTGTATTACACATAGGTAGAACTATCATTGTAAAATAAATCCTCCTTTAGGTATCTTTGCCTTCTAAATCCCTGTTTCCAGTCTTGTATGTATGGTTACCTGACATATTTATTGAATGTTAAAATTGTGCGAATATTGGTGTTTTGAGACAAATAAAAAATTTCAGCAGTGTGCACAAAATCCCAGAATGGCCTGAAAAGCAGATTGTTTTCTGACCTTCAAATGACTAATACAATGCTAATATTACTATTTATAATCCTTAATAAGTTAATGGTCTTATTATCCAAGGTAATTCAAAATTCACTTCTAAGCTCTTGAGTGTTTTCCATTTATATTCTGTAATTATTCAGCATGTGTCATATTGATATGTGATCTATCATGGATACACTTTTGTATTTAGGGAATTTTGCTAATAGCCACCTATTTCTCTGAGGAATATTTTATGTAAAATGAGTTACATGTTATCAGATGCCTGGCTATCTAATGACATCTTATAACAACTAAAAATTAGATGCCTGTAAAATGGATTACCCAGAATCACTCTTTAACAATACAGTATTCCCATGGCACTCTCAAAAGGCACTTTGATAAGGTAAGCAGTAAGCAAATAAAACGGCCAATATCATTATGCCTTTGTACAAATCGATGGTAAGGCCACATCTGGAGTATTGTGTCCAGTTCTGGTCACCACACCTCAAAAAGGATATAGTTGAATTGGAAAAGGTGCAGAAAAGAGCGACCAGAATGATTCGTGGGCTGGAGCACCTCCCTTATGAGGAAAGGCTACAACGTCTGGGGCTTTTCAGCCTAGAAAAAAGGCGCTTGAGGGGGGGACATGATTGAGACGTATAAAATTATGCATGGGATGGAGAGAGTGGATAGAGGGAAATTCTTCTCCCTCTCGCACAACACCAGAACCAGGGGACATGCACTAAAATTGAGTGGAGGGAGAGTTAGAACAGACAAAAGAAAATATTTCTTTACCCAGCGTGTAATTCATCTGTGGAACTCCTTGCCACAGGATGTGGTGATGGCACCTGGCCTAGATGCCTTTAAAAGGGGTTTGGACAGATTCATGGAGGAAGAGACCATCACAGGTTACAAGCCATAAGCAACCTCCTGGTTTTAGAAGTGGGTTTTCTCTGTGCCAGGTGCAAGGGAGTGTCAACGGGAAACAGGTTATCTTGTTGTCTTGTGTGCTCCCTGAGGCATCTGGTGGGGCCACGGTGTGATACAGGAAGCTGGACTAGATGGGCTTTTGGCCTGATCCAGCAGGGCTCTTCTTATGTTCTTATTAATTAATTATCAATACTTCCTAATTGGACTTTTAGAAATGTACTCAGCATTTTTGGGGGAATTCCCGAGGGCTCTTCTGAGGTAAGAACCGTAAAACCTATAACATCTGGGCACAACAGTCATATATCACACAGCCCCCCAGAATACAAGACAAATTCATTTGTAACACAAGTATCGTAAGTATGAGTATGTATGACCATGCGTTTGACAGGACTATCCTAGGATGACAGACTATGCTCATGTGAAGTTAGTGAAATATTAATTTTTTTGCACAATCCTATCTGGCTTGATGGTGTTGCCAGCCTATGGTCTATGGCTGGCTAAGGAGCTGGTGAGGACCGAGTAGCCCCATTGCGGTGGCTGGGGGGTTACCCAAGTAGACCTCCAGCCTCTCCCTTCCCTGGATAGGATTCAGCATGGGCCGCATGACCCACGCTGAATCGCCTACACCGGGGGGGAGGGGGGGAGGAGATAGGATTGGGTTGTTTGTTTCGTATTGTATTTGTTATAGAAGACTTTAAAAGCACCAGAATAACAGCACATAATAATCCAACCCAAGCATAAGGGGCTGCAGATCCAGTGGAGAGCATCTGCTTTGTATGTAGAACGTCCCAGATTCAGTTTCCAGATAGGGCAGTGAAAAATTCCTTTCTGAAACCTCAGAGAATGCTGCCAGCCAGTGTCAATAATACTGAGCTAAATGGACCACTATTCTGACTCACAGCCCAATCCTATCCAGCACCGGTGCAGCATGTGCACCAGGCTCATGCTGTATCTTGTGCTGGAGAGGAGCGGGCCAGGGGTCGGCATCAGAGAGGTCTGGGCTGGGGTCTCCACCTAATTCGTCGGCGTTGAACTGAGAAGCCCTGTGTCGGGCTAGGAGACTTGGAAGGGTGGATAGGATATGGTGTCCGATGAGGACCGGCCTGATCCTCCCCCTCTCCACCCTCCCCCTGCCCGCTACACCTCCTCTCTGCCCTCACCCCTCCCTCCCTTAGCTTCAGGGCCTCTTGGAGTGGGACTTACCTGCTCCATGGCACTGTCCTCTGGGCTCTTCAGCGGGCGGACGGCGCAGGTCTCGGCGCCAGTGCCACCTACTCGCCACGTGCTGCAAACATGTTTTAGGGCACGTTTGCAACACCTTAGGCCAGCACTGAGGCTGAAGCACCAGCCGACCGTAGGATTGCGCCATCAGTATAAGGCAGCTTCCTATGTAATCATAGGCCATTATAACATCAAAAGCACATCTTCATTATTAAATGTTCCCTGTTGTTGTTTTTTATGATCCTATTTGGTAGGCATAGATGCTTGTTTCTAATTTTCTTCTTTGAATTACATACACTAGACTTGTCCCAGTCATCAAGTAACAGTACTGCATCTCAAATTGTGCAACACTTTAAATGTATCAAATGGTAGCACTTAGAAATCAACCACAAACACTTGTGCTTAAGTGCTTGAACAATGATAGCACCCCATTGCAAGGAGCTTTCCAACTGATAGTAAGGTAGATACAAGACAATGGTGTCATCCATGATGCAAGAAAAGGGTTTGGAAACATATTAAGGAAACAGTTTGTTTTCAGGTCTTTGAAGAACGGATATGTAAATGGAGAAAAGAAGCGTTACTAGATGTGCTGAAGCACAAAATAAGCAAATTGTTAAAAAAGAAACATTTCCAAATGAATGAACATGTGACCTTTAGTTACTTACAATTTTTTTTCTTTCCTCCATTATAATTCGTCAATCATAAGAATCCTTAGAATTTATCTCTTCATCCTAGAGAGAGAACAGAAATACAAGGATTTATTTTGTACTGTGAAGAGGTAGAGAGAACGAAAAGAGAGAGAAACTGGCAATGGTGAGACTTCTTAATATGTTTAAAGCCTCTAATGACATATACCTTTTTAAAGGTTGATGGTGCTTACATATGAGAACATAGATTTGGCCTATGGGGACCCAAACCATTATTTAAAGCTCAGTCCTATGCATGTATATTCAGAAGTACTATAACACCTTTTTGTTTTTCAATGGGACTTACTCCCAGGTACGTGTGCATAGAATGGAAGCCTTAATTGCTTTCGTTGGGATAATACAGGCTGAGTATCCATTTTCCGGACTGCTTGGGATGGGTAGTTGTCTGGATTTTGGATTTGTGTGGATTTGCATAAATATAATGAGATATCTTGGGGATGGGACCCAAGTCTAAATACGAAATTCATTTATGTCTCATATACACCTTATACACATATAGCCTGAAGATAATTAGGATGCATAGAGGCACCTCTCCCTAACAACTTAGGTAATCTAACTTAGAACTGATGGGTTGAGAATGGAATGGTGAGGAGCCTATGGGTGATCCAGAATCACCTGGCTGATGCTGACCCGGATTGGTGGGGCTGGCTAGCAAACCCCTGGGCTGGAAGAGCAAGGACCGCCTTAAGGTTTTCCTGAGGAGGTCTGCGCTGTCCAGCTTCCTCAACTCTTTGGGGTTGGTGGTGATAGGCAGGCTTGGTCATAGACCAAGCAGGGCTTGAGCCAGGATGTGATGCCCGTGACACCTGGGGGAGGTAGACGGCTAGGGCCATTTTTCCCAATTTAGAAGCCCGCATGCTGGGGGGGTGGATAACAACAACAACAAGTTAGTCCCTGCTGCAGATTTGTTATTGTTAAATAATTAATTGATTAATAATGTGACCCTTAATCCCAAGCCTTTGTTTTGCATGCTTTTTTTGGGGGGGGGGGTGCATGGGCAAGTCATTAGCCACCAAAATGTAGCTCACAAGTGCTGATGGCAAGATCATTCAAAGTCATTCATTTGGGTTGCTGGAACATTCATGGTTTCCCCTGATTTGCCAGTGGGCCCAGGCAAGTCCTAACACATGTGTTGCTTAACATTAATCACATACTTGGACTTTTGAGAAGTAAATGATGATGGGCTCCCAATATCCTAAGCAGCCTCCTTAAGAGGTCTTGGGGTTCTTGAACCATTCCGTGGCTGCGGAGAGGAAGTATCCAACCTATTTCAGTCTCCTCCTAGTGCTGTCTTCCTCCCATGTCAGTCTAACCGGCACTTGGGCTGGAAATAAAACTCTTGTGATGGTTATGCCCTTGTTGTAAAAGGGCATTTTGTCTTGGGTGCTTTGCTTGTTGTCTTGGGTATTTTGCTAAACTTGGGATTGCTTGCAAAGCTGCTAGTAAAAGTTGTGGTATGTTTCAACAAGTGTGTTGAACACACGTGTGCTGTCCCCCATTCAAAGACTGTCAGACTAAAAACTCAAGCTGCACTAGGATTGAGGTATATACTGTAATACTGCTGGTATGTTTTGATTACGAAACTCTATTTTACTGCCGAGTAAACTTTTTTGTCAAGTGTTATTCTCAGTGGAATGAGAACTTTGTGTCCAAATGGCTTCCTTCAGCCTTGTGTCTCCATCTGTCCCCTCTTCCTTTCATGACTGACACCTGGGTGACAGATGGTGCAAATGGCCTGGAATATATTTGTTAAATTACTATAAAAACACTGCCAGGTTGCTGGGTTCCTTTGCCATGGATCATTGGCCACGGACCTTGTGGCACTGACGACTGGTTAGAGAAAATGATGGTGCCTGAAACAGAGACTGAACTTCTTGGACTTGTGCTCTGAGTGGCTCAAGCATGACAGCTCTGTCTTAGGTATTTGTGTAAGAGGCCACACTTTTCATGGATCTTTGTAAGTCATTTTGCTACGTTGCCACTGTGCTCTGGCATGTATTTAAAAGTTGTTTCAAGAATAAGTTAAGTATTTTTCTCCTTTTCTTGCATTACATGGAGCTGTTGATCTTCTCTGCTTTCTATTTGCTCTGCTCTGGACCCAATGCAAAGGTTGACACTGAAGCAATGGGAGAGAATTTAAGGCCATATTCGTAAGCACACTTCAGCATTATTTAAATATTGAGAAATGAAATCCCAATATACTGTAAGGCACATTAGAAAGATTCATATCTGTAAGATCATGGAAGATGAGGCATGATAGAAATTTGTAAGCATCTTTCTTATGTTCACATTAGATGTTTTTTGAGGCCAATCATATAACTACCTGTCCATCACCCAATTTTGCAATTGCCTTATGTTTACTGTCATCATGATATACATCATGAATACTGTACATCATCATCAGTATACATAGTAAAATCAGTTCAGTATTGAGCTGAAGTTATAATATACAGTGCATTTTGTGTGGAGGATGCAAAAAGGTGCATCTAGTATAGAATCAGTTATGATACAACATCCTTTTAGGTACTTGTTTTCTGGAAGGTATCTGATAAAATAGATGAGATCAGCAAAAGCTTTGAAAACCAAGGAATATGTGTTATTCTAATTAACAGTCGTATCCTGTCTAGCAGGACGCGGTAGCGCAAATAAGGCGCTCACCGCATCCTAAGCAGGATGGGGCTTGCCTCGGTGCAGTTGGAGGCCTCCTCAGGGTAAACGCACCAGCCTCCATGATGGGTCTACTTGTATGTGCACCAGATATCCCACCCCCAGAATGCACCATCACGCCCTCCCCACACCCTTCTGATGGGGGGGAGAGAAAAACTCACCCTGGTGGGCGCACCTCCAGATCTGTAGTGAGTAGATAATTGGAGGGGCTGAGGCCTTGATATCATTTTCCCCTGATTTGTTCCTGTGCCAGGACCAAAATCAGAAGACTCTGCTGCCATCATGAGGTCAAAGCCAAGCAGAGAGAGGCCATCCTCAGAAGCCTTCCTCCTAATAACATGAAGAATTTCCCCAAAATCCAGACTGTGGCTGCAGGTAGCCAAGCGTCCAGGAGGACTGGGGCAAGGTTCTGGCTGAGTTCAACCTACAACAGGCAGGTGAAAACCTAAAACATAAAAAGAGTTTATGCCCCACAAAACGGGGGAGGATGGATAATACAAAAGAGGGAAAAACAGCAGAAGCAGGCTTGGAAAATAGATTGAGCATTGGAAGTGCCCAAGTGCAAAAAAATACAAGAATTACAAGGAAACTTAAAAGTAAAATCATTTTCTAACGCATCTCAGCTCACTGGTCTCTAGTTTAGAGTGGAAGCTTTCATGGCCAGCAGTAATCTTACACAATCTCAGATATATGGGAAAGGATGCCATGTATTTTTTATAGAAATCTATACGATTTCTATATAATCGTATTTGGCTTCTATAGAAAATACATGGCATCCTTTCCCGTATATCTGAGATCGTGTAAGATCACTGGTCTCTGTTTTTACCCACCCTGTGCCTTTGCTTTCCAGATGTCAGGACACCACTTTGATCCCCATGGAGGTGGAGGAACTGGCCAGGCACAGATTTACTCTGAGAGAGCCAGATCAGAACGTATGTGAGTATACTTGGGCTTGACCTTAAGTAACCTAGGTTCAGTGAGGTCATAGCTATGCCTGGATGGTTTACTACCATCTGGGTATTCCTACATGCCCTCTGACCTGGTGGACTCAGATGATGAAGACAAGCAATCCACAAAGTGTCTGTCTGCTTGGCCATGTGGTCTTTCTCCAGTGGCACTGGCTTCAAAGTGTCTCAGGGAAGCCTCCTTCCTGTTGAACTTTATGTTGAGGCTTTTCTTAAGGAAAACATATAAGAAGGGAGCAAGGGGAGCACAATCATCACAGCCCCTTTAGGTTAAAGTGCAAATAATCCTTTGTCCCAAGACAATGCTTTAAAGGGAAGCACCAATTTAGAAGGGGCCAGCGGGTGACGCAGTGGGTTAAACCGCTGAACCATGAGCTGTCGATTGAAAGGTCGGCAGTTCGAATCCGCGACGGGGTGAGCTCTCGTTGCTTGGCCAGCTCCTGCCAACCTAGCAGTTTCAAAGCATGGTAATGTGAGTAGATAAATAGGTACCGCTTGCGGGAAGGTAAACAGCGCTCCGTGTTCCAGCCGCATGCTACGCGCTGCGGCAAGGAGAGTCATGCCGGCCACATGACCACGGAGGCGTCTTCGGACAACGCTGGCTCTTCGGCTTTGAAATGGGGATGAGCACCACACCCTAGAGTCGGACACGACTGGACTTAATTGTCAGGGGTCACCTTTACCTTTTTTACCAACTTAGAAACAGACAGGGAACCAGTAGAGAGGTTCAAGCACCAATGAGATATTTTCCCAGTGACTGGTCCCAGTTAGCAGCCTCTCACAGCTGTATTTCGAACTAACTGCAGGCATTCTTCAAAGACAGTTCCATGTACTGTGCATTACCATAGTCTAATCTGGAAGTTGCTGGAGCATGGGTAACCATGAATAGACTATCTCTATCCAGGAGGGGTTACAGCTGAAAAAAGTGGCCTCAATTGGTGGAAGGTGCTTGATGCCATGGGGCCCCACTTGGACCTCAGTGGCAACACTTGATCTAGAAACACCCCCAAACTGTTGACCTAACCCTTCAGGGGAGTGCAACAGTCTTAGTTTAAACATCACATCCCCAGATAGATAAACCAGTCACCAACAATACCTTCTTCTTGTCTGAATTGCACTTCACTTTATTGACCTTCATTCTGTCCATTACTTCTCCCAGGCACCAAATTAGCACTTCTACCAACTCACTTGAATCAGATATAAAGGAGAAGTGATGTGGAAGGTCATCCATGCCGACAGATGACACCTCACTCCAAATCCATGGATGACCTCATTCAGTGGCTTCATGTAGCTGTTACACAGTGTTTAGAAATGCCACGAGGCCAAGCAGTCATCTGCCAACACCATCTTCTGAATGCCAGTGTTCCAGAATGGCTTGTGCTTTTGCATACATTCCAATTAAATGCTACTT
This sequence comes from Plestiodon gilberti rubricaudatus, assembly GCA_026170595.1. Taxonomy (NCBI): domain Eukaryota; kingdom Metazoa; phylum Chordata; class Lepidosauria; order Squamata; family Scincidae; genus Plestiodon; species Plestiodon gilberti. Next base: position 50,854,166 of record JANXHW010000002.1, read on the forward strand.
ACCTGTGCACAGCCCCAAAGGTAAGTACCTAGCTTTCGTTCAAGAGAAGGGATGGCTCACAGCATCCAGGAGAACACAGGACTGCTCACTTGCTCAAAGTAGTCAAACAGGAACATTGGTTTTTGTGAATGCTCCTTCTCAAATGCTTGAGACATCTCTGTCTGGAACTGGCCCTCCAGGTAGAAACGGAATTATTTTGGCTTATGTAAAGTGCAGTATCCATATGTAGAGATGGAATAGTGTCTTAGTTGTAGTAATAAACTATTATTTGTAGTAATAAACTTTTCGCAAAGGGTATGTATTTTCCTAACTATGATTTAGCTCCACTTTTATTTAATATTTGGTTTCACATAAAGGTTAGCAATGCACTTTTTGACTTGGCCTTGGACTGTATTTTCAGCACTTTTTGCCATTTTACCTTCAAAATGTCATTCTCTTGAATAACTCAGAAAATGGCAAATGCTATCTTTTATTTTTAAAATGTGTAGGGGTATATATGGGATTACATGCGATATTCTTTCTAAATGGAAAAAGAAAGAAATTAAGAAAGAGGCATGGCCATGTGAAATTAATTATATAAGAAAATCAAATTGTTATATAACTAGAGACCCAGAGGAAACTTGCCTAGAACAATAGCATAAGCTTGGAATCTGAGAAGTGACAGCGCATTATAGTACAATCTGAGCCTCACTTTTAAAAGGGCAAAATCCATGTATCACATACAAAGTGATTATCTGTTCTTACTAAAGAACCTCCAGATAGCAGTCAATGCAGTTGATGATGCTCTGGGTGTCTGCTATGTTTTGTAGAACATCATGGAATTGACCTAGAATATTCCAAATAGATATCATTCTTTTATATTGTGATGCCTGAAAGTGTCCTTAGGCTATGTCTGCAGAGGTTGTAAGAAGCAGATGAAATGGCGGAGCTACACAGTCCACTTCCCATGGTATCACATGGGATAGCTTGTAACTACTTCAGGTACAATATACTGTAGTCACTGGTTCAGAAATCACCTACAATGTTCACCATGCAGCTGAGCTGTGCTCTTACATCTAAGATGTAATCAAATCGATCTATAGTTTCATAGATATCCCACAGGACATGGGCATGGGATTCCTTGACATTGCTATAAAGTCAGGCATTAAAAGGTCATGGGAAACCTTTTGCTTCTTGCCCTAAAGCATGTTAAGTGATTAGCAACGTTCATTATTAATGAGTCGAGAAACAGTGAACTTCATTTTTCAGAAGTATAAACATCACAAGCTTCTTCAGAGCTGAAAGAGCATCTTGTTACTAATCCTACAGTGCTGATTTACGTTGCTTGGGTCATGCTAAAGCCCTTTAAGTATTTGTGCCAATAAGATGCATCTTGCTCCAATGAGACTTTTCTGACATGTGAATGAGAATTGTAGGTATTTCTACAGAGACTAGCATTACTCTTGCATGTGAACATGTTTATAGTCACAGATACTCATTTTGCAATGCCAAAGATAAGAGAAGGGACAACTCCACAGGTAGGGCCTAGTGGCACCATACCCACACAAGGGCCCACACCCATACATGGTCAACACATGTGGCAACAACCTAAGGCAATAAGATTCTACCACTTCTCCCCATCACGGTCCAGTAAGTTAGGGTCCACAGGGACACTTAGCATCCACTCCTGCAGCTGCTTCCCACCAGCACCCAATAAGCCAGCTAGGGCCCACTGATCTGGTACAGTACTTACTATTTCACATGCTATATTGTCCCCGTGTTTGAGAAATACAGGAGTGACCAGTGGCAGCTCCAGCCCATAGTTATGGGTTGCTGTGTGAAGGAGGACCTTTGCTGCTGCTAGCTAGACCCCACTGCCTCCTTAACAGCCTCCTCATTAACCCTGATTTGTTTACCAGGTGATGATAGAATGCAACTGTGGCAGTAGACATACACGTCCCTATGGATTCTGGCTTACTAGGTAAGTGTGAGAAGCAATAGGAGCGTATCCTTGTTGCCTCAGGGTGTGGGCCAGTGGGAAGGCACTGGTCCTCAGCACATGGTCCACCAAGTCCCACTTGTGAAGCCACACCTGGGAGTGATTCCTGTATCTGATAAAACCTGCATAAATGTAATCTGTGAATTGGCATCTAAAAGCCACTGAGTGCTTTGTGTTCTTGCTTTTAAAATGCATGTTAAATAACTGTCTCAATATCACTGGGACCAAAGTACCTTATCATTGAAGCTCAGCAGTTTATATAAGGAACAGGTGTGCAAACTAAAGTGTGAAATGACAGAAAGCTACTTTGTAGCATTTGAGAAAAGTTTTATTTATGGAAGGAGTGCAACAGAAGGTGACGAAGAAAGCCAGGCCATCATTTCTCTGTCCCGCTGAACAGATTAAACAGCGGTGATCCTGAAAAGATTAAAGCAGGCTGCCCAGCATAATTTTGCATTGTGCAGTGTACTAATGCATACAGTGTTGAGAGCTGGTTCACAGGCAAAGCTGACATTGTCTCTGGAGGTTCTTTTGAAACTGGCTGCATGCTGCTTTGAAGGGATATGTATGTACTTGTGCTTACCACAGGGGAGAAAAACTGCAAGACCAAAGGTTTAAAAATGGTACTCAGAGCTGTTGGGAAAGCGCTTCTCTAGCCTTTCACCCTTTTGCCAAGACCAAGTTGGATACACCTCTCTTGATTGCTTAAGTTCTTTCTTCTCACTGAAGGAGGCAACTTGATGTCTTGGGAGGTCCTGCTTTTATCTCTTTTTCTTCCAAAGGGTCATTTTGGTTTCACCTGCATTGTGAAACTGGTTTGGAATTGTGTTTCACTTGCATACAACTTGAACACAGCATAAAGTCTCAGCTGGAAATCAGGAGCAAGCCTACTCAACCTCTCAAGAAGGAAAGGTAGAAAAAAAACACTAGAAAATCTACAATCCTAGTAGAGGAGGTCTAACAAAGACACAGTTGGCTTGAACAGGACTGAAACACAAAAGCTACCAGCTCAGGACACCAAGATCGAATCACAACGAAGACACACAAAGGGTGAGTTCAAGGAGTCTTTATCTCTACAACTAAATAAAGGTAATGTCAAATGAGATTTCATAACCAGCTGTAAATAACATATAAAACAAAAAAAAATCACAAGCCTATAACATTTTCTTCATGTTACTTTTTATGGGAGAGTTGACTTCTATAAATATGTTCTTTTTGCATTTGATTCTTAATACCCTTCTTAATATTGTAAAAGACTGCCTTCCAACTCAAACCTTTAGGGTGCTATTGTTCTATAGACTACTTGGTTTGTGTAATTCTGTAAATGCTCTCCTTATACTGTACTTTTATTGAATTGATTGGAGTTATCTGGAACTTCTCTTCTTAAGCCAGAAGAACACACACACACACAAACAGACACACACACACACACACACACACACACAAAATTAAGGGAACAATCTTAACATAATGCTCCCTATGCATGGCCTATTTAAATAAATGGAAGCTGAACAAAAATGTTCTGTACACTAAGTAATTTTATGTGTGTAAAGTTTTTATAAAGTTCTGGTGCATTGTTTTATTACCAGAAAAAGAATGAAAAACTATCAAACTTAGGAACCAATATACCAAAAATAAAACAATAACAGAGAAACCTACTATCAGTTCTAATTATATTTTTATTGTTTTACATTCAAAACACATATGCCAAGTCATTACAAAACATAGTACAGAATGCATTATATTTCTTTTTAAATATGTGGATGAGACATATAAAAACAAATGTATTTTGTCATTGATTTCAGATTTTTCTGAAACAAACGAACAAGTCTACTGGTATTTATTTCTCTTTGATTTGGAATTGGGGTCATTCCATGTCAAATCAACCAATGAAAAATCCATTTTGGAACTTGATGTCACGGATTTTTGGTACATTTGTACCTTACCATGAGATGTTTAAAAAAAAATTCAGATTTTTTTTGTCCATCTGTTTTTGAGATATTGAATGTTCAAAATTGCCAAAATTATAAAAAAAATAATTTTTAAACATCTCATGGTAAGGTACAAATGTACCGAAAATGCACAAAATCCATGACATCAAGGATTTTTCATTGATTGATTTCACATGGAATGACCCATGCAAGCTTTACTCTTCAGAATCTCTGCAAGTTTTGTGGGACCCTTTCCAAATTCTACCTTATATGATAATCAAAGCTAATATATTGCTGGATATTTCAATACAACCAAAAGCTCCCACAGTATTTGACACTCATTAAATTGCAGAAACAAACCTTAGGCAACAACCAACCACAGTAATATGTGTCTCTCCACATGCAGACCTGAACAATAAGGTACACAGAATGACACACATTATCATACCAGAGAGATTTTAAAAAATCGCAGTTATAGCTTAATTCTGTATCACATACATTGATGTACTGACAAAACATTATCTGAATAGTGTTCCTGAGAAAATTGTATTTAATTTTCTCCATCTTGAAAAGAAATGCTTATTATGCTACTCATCATGGCGTACCTTGAATGTGCACTGGTGAACAGAATGAGAGCTGTCATGTGGGCTCCACAGGGTTTCCTGCTTTATATGAGTCTGCTAAGTGAGATAACCCAATATTTTGATGAAACAAAGTTCTGTGTTTCAAAGTACCTAGGAACTGCTTTCTCTGTCCTGATCCTGAAACTCTGGTCAACTGTATAAGGTCTAATAGGCTCAGACCAGACCAGATAGAAGTGATGGTGGCGGAGAATCCAAGTGTTTGTATTTTATATATGGAGTTTATCTGTTATTAATGGAGCTTGCATTACCCTACTGGAGCAAGTTCACAAACTGAAGGATGCTTCTGGATCTCACTTTGCAACTTGAGAAGCAGGAGAGTGACTGTGTCAGGAGTGATTTCTACCGGATAACTCAGATAGTCTGACTGTGTCCCTACGTGAAAAACAGGGTCTGTTCATCATCATCATCATCCATGCTTCTGTTGTTGTTGACTGACTACTCTGCTGTGTGTGCTCCATGTGAGGCTATCTTTGACTTTGAAGACAATTTGGAAGCTGCAGTTGGTGCAAAAATTCATAGGCCATCTCCTCATTGTAGTATTGGTGGGAATACATACAATCTGTTTTGCGGCAAATGCACTTGCTGCCCACTTGTTTCTGAGCCCAATACAAGGTGTGCTGCCTTTTGACCTTTAAAGCAGGGGTGCACAACTTGGAAGTAGGTGGGGGCCAAAATGAACAGGCCAAACTTCTCCAGGGCCGCACGGGGGGCGTGTCCAGGAACCGTGATGTCACTTCCTCAGGAAGTGACATCACAGGGGGCGTGTCCAGGAACCGTGATGTCACTTCCTCAGGAAGTGACATCACAGGGGGTGTGTCCATGGGCTGGAAAATATCCCGAAATATATGGGTATTAATATTAACATATAAATAAATAAATAAATAAATAAAGCACAACAAGCCTGATTCCTTTGCAAGCAAAACTCCCCCTCCCCATCAGTCATGGCCTCATGCCCCCCCTTAATATTTTAAAACAGTCATGCCCCACTACAGAGCTGTGTCAAACTCAAAGTAAATTACATTTGCAAAAAACAATGCACAACACATTTTGCAAGCCTGATTCCTGGGTCAAACACACACAGCAATAAGACACATGCACAAAAGGCATAAAAATCTCTTAAAAAAACACAAAAAACACATCTCTCTTAAAGAAACAGAAATCCCTCTCCCAAGTCCCCCCCACCCCAAAAAAGCACTTTTCCCACGTTAAAAACATAATAATGCCAGGATATCTTTAAACACACACACACACAGCAATAAGACACATGCACAAAAGGCATAAAAATCTCTTAAAAAACCACAAAAAACACATATCTCTTAAAAAAACACAAATCCCTCCCCACCAGTCATGGCCTCATGCCCCCCCCCTTAATATTTTAAAACAGTCATGCCACACTACAGAGCTGAGACCCCCCCCTCTTTCAAAGAAGAATACCTTTGACTTGGGGACTGTGCCTGCAAGCCTGTTCTTGAAGCGACGGGCTCCCTGGGGACTGCAGTAGCAGCGAAGATGAAGAACTAGCAGCAGTGAAGAAGACCCAGGGGTAGACTGCCCCAGCGCAGTGAGGCTCCGTGGATCTTCGGAGCGCGGGCTTCCTCTGCGCCCGTTCAACGCTCGCGCTGATTCGGCTCCTGGGTGAACGAGAGTTCTTCTTCTTCGGCTGCTCTTCCCAGCACGGACAAGAAGGCTTCCAATCCAGCGAAGAGCAAGCGGCTTGCTGCAAGCCAAAAAGCCAGCTTCCTCACTCGCGCCTCTTTAGCCTGCTGCCTTCGCGCCTCTTTAGCCTGCTCCTGGCCAACGCGCACGCGCGCGGCTCATTCAGAAGTCAAAGAGGGGGCTATTTTCGGGTCAGCAGGAGCGGGTGATAAGAGACTTCCGTCCCACCAAGCAGGCGCCTTTGCATGCAGAAGAAGGACAGCCCGAGCCTCCCACAACTGTAATTCGGTTTCAGGCTCAGCCGCCTCTCAGCCTCCGCGTCTGTTTGCTTTGTAGCCCGGCGATTCGAGCAAACATGTTGACTCAGTCCCACCATGTGCAACAGAACTCGGAGGAGAGGACGCAGCGATCCTCCTCCTGGCCAACGCGCATGCGGCTCATTCGGCTCTTGGCTGAACGCCAGGAGACTCAGCTGATTGGCGGCGATCAAAGCGCCGCCTGGAGTCTCCTGGCGTTCGGCCAGGAGCCAAATGAGCCCCATCAGTTGCGGAATGAGCGGGCACGGAGGATTTCCCGTGGCCTGCGAAGAACTTGGGGATCCCCGATTTCTTCGCGGGCCACGGGAAATCGTCAGGGGTCCGCATGTGGCCCACAGGCCGTATGTTGTGCACCCCTGCTTTAAAGCTTGGCAAGCCCCTTTTATTAAAAGTGGTAAGGATAGTTGTGGCAAGGGCTGGACCTTTTCTGTTGTTGCTCTAAGGGCTATAGAATTATAGATCCCTGTTGAGGCACAGAAAGATAATCCTTACTCTTTTTTAAAAAAAGAAACACAAGCCTTCCCTGTATCGACAAGCGTTCGGAGGTCTGTGAAAATGTTGGAGGTGGTTTGTTATAACTGTTTCTTCAAGCATTTTTATGGCTGCTGTGAAGGTAAATAAATAATTCTGGCTGCCTGGTAGTGTCCGACTTTCCACCATTTGGGCATTACCAAGCTGACAAATGCCACAACAACATGGCTCAGAAGCACAGGTTCCAAAGACTATGAAGCTGGCAATGGTTCATAATCATACATTTGTTGCTCTGTCATATTTTGCGAACTACCATTGTTTGCTAATGTATTGTTTGTATTAGTGCAAATGACAAAGGCCCTCCCTGCATTGGAGCAGACAGGAAGGAACACATACAACCAGTTCTGCAGCAAATTCAAATATGAATATACACACAGTTTGTTCCTGTACATGTTTACTCTGAAGCTACCTCCAGTGAATTCAGCAGGGCTTATTCTTGGACTGCAGCTGGGGGATATTCTTGGACTGCAGTTTACCAAACAATTACTAAGATCAGTATTACTGATCTGAAACAGGAGGCCGTGTGCTACTTTCAATTTTGTGTGGCAATCAGATGAACTAAATGGCCTGTGGGCCCAATTTGTATGAAGATCATGTATTGATAGTGGCACTAATTGGTTTAGATTGTTTCAACCATAAACTCAATTCCAATAATGTAAGTGTTATAAAGCTCTGTACAGAAACATAAACCTTGCACAAGTTTATACAGAAAATGAACCATTGACAGCTGGAAGCTATATTTTGACAGCTCTAGGTTACAGGACCTTTCTTGCTAATTTTGATAATGCAGCATTTGGTTCACTGAAAACAATTGAACAGAGATGGTCTGTATGAGGGCAAACTAAAATAGTATACGGTTTATCTTTTCAAGAAAAGTGATGGAGAAGGGCAGCAAGATTTTCTACTGCTCACTTAGGTCAAATAGTGGATCAGATTGCTTGGCAGATTATTTATTAAGATAACATGACCTAATTCAAGCTATAGGTTCCTTTAAAAAACACACACCCTACAATATTCTCCTGCATGAATTACTGGATAAACCAAGAATTCAGAAGGACAACTGTATTATGATTCAGTCAATTGACATGCCAGTTAGGTACTATGTTTTTTAGTTATGACTTAGGACAACTTCATGCATTGACAAGAAATTTGGATAAGGCACAGGGCCCATTAACTTCACTGCCACAGAAGTCTATTGAAAAAATTGGCTTGTTGGGTTCCCCATCTATAAAATTGGGACAATTATTCTTGCTGGGCTCTTTTTGAAGGCATAGTTATGTCTTTTGGAGCTATGGTCGAGAGATAATATATTAAACCTTTCTATTGTTGCAGGACATTGCTAAAGGAAAAAAATGGATATTGGCAAGCCTATTTTTCTGCACAGCAAAGCATAATTATTCATGGGTCTTAGAAGCTGTGGGAAAATACCCCTTTCCTTTAGAAACATATGCCAGTCTACTGATCTTTTTTCAAAAAAGTTCTTTATGTATGATGTACTCTGATCTATTTTCTATGAGGACAGTGTTCTACAGCATGTATTCATCAAAGAGCTAATAAGGTCATAGGCTTTTTCAACTTCTTAATTTTAATATCACGTTAGTCATTGAAGATTAGATTATTAAAAGGGCAGAATGATGCTTTGGCATAAGAAGGCAAATTTTAGAAAGGTGGCACTCCTCAACATGATTCCCATTATATGAACTTGGTTGGCAGTGCAACTTGAACAGAGTTCAAGCTGCATCATGCGGGGGGTGGGGGTGGAGCAGTCATCATGGAGGCTTCCATTGTTCCCTTACCTCAGGGTAAGCCTCCACTTCCCCGATACGTCTACTTTGATCTGCACCATCTCTTTGGTTGGCACAACTCTGAATAGACTCGGGGAGGTGGATCGAGGCCAGCAAGGAGGATAGGATATTGGCAGAACTGCTATGGCCAATAACACATACCATTTTTGCTCCAGTCCCCCCCCCCCATTCTTCCCCCTCCTTGCCCCGTTCCACCAACCCCTACCCACCCACAACTATTACCTTGCAAATTACCAGCACTGGGGCATCCAGGATTGCTGCTGTTGTGCAATTGCTGTTGCTTGCTTTTTCTGGCGGCAGCCTGGTTGCACACAACAGTATGTTGTGTTTTGTGATGTCAGAAAGGCTGCTGTGCCACTGGAATGTGAGTTCTGATTGTGTAGAGGCCTGTTAGGATTGGGTCCTAATTCAGTTACGGCCCAATCCTACCCCCCACCAGCCCATAGCACGTGGTGTCACTGATGGAGAGCTGCATGTTAGGGGGGGGGGGGACCAGATGACCCAGTAGAGATAAATACAAGTATTTTTATTTACTTCCCTGTAGGCCTCCTGGCCTCCAATAGGTCTCATCGGCCTTATGCCAGCTATTTAGCTGGCATAATGTTTGAGGAGACTGAGGGGACAGTTCGAGGCAAAGAAAAGGGGTAGGATCTCAGCATGTATGGCTGCTACTGAGATCCTCCCTCCCGCCCATCCCACCCCTGCCCTGAACTGCTCCTAATCCTCCTCAAAACTGCCCCTGCTGCTGACCTACCAGCTCTGGTGAGGCATCTGTGAGCCATTGTTGTGGGCATGGGGCCTCCAACCATTTGCAGATGGCCCCAGCATGAATGACAGCAGTGCAGCTTTTCACACTGTTGGCCTGGGTCTTATAGTAGTGGATTGCAAGACCTGCCTCCATAAAACCGGGATAGGATTAGGCTGATAGATTTCTCAGATTCCCTCTCAGTCAAATATTTCCTGTATCAGAGGTTGTGAATGGACTGGTGGAGATCTGTACATTGGTTACATATTGGATGCTTACACATGAGCAACTGACAGCACAATCCTATCTGCAAATCCGCTGGCAGAGCAATGGCTCCACCGACGCCGGGTATTGTAAACATAAGGCACATTTTTGACATGTTTTTGGCAGAGAGGCTGGTGCTGCTCACTCTGCCTGGGGCCACAGCCACCGCTGGCGGAAACAGGTAGCCAGGCGATGGGGCCAGGCGATGGGGACGCGTCAGGAGAAGCGCCAGGCGTTCTGCACTGCGCCAGGCGATGGGGACGTGTGGGAGGGTGCACTGGGGTGGAAAGGGAGGGTGCAATTAGCCAGGTGCGCCGCCACTGCATTAGGTGCGCCGCCACTGCATTCTAGACAGGATTGGGCTGTTATCCACATAATCTGTACCTCGTGGGTAGTTGTTCACTGCATAAACATATCTATTGTATTTATGATATCGAGACCACCTTTCTGCAAAATGTATCCATAGTGCAATAACATTAGAAAAAAACAATACCGTATTTCTTCGAGTCTAAGGCGCCATCGATTCTAAGGCGCACCTTTACTTTCAGTACCACCAGCAGGGGAAAAAAATCCATCGATTGTAAGACTCACCTCCCTTCATTGAATCTACCCACTCAGCACCAACTCTCCCCAGCATGTCTCCTGCAGCTGAGGATGACTGAGTGCACTGCCTTTGCATAGCATTTCTGGCCCCGCCAGAAAGTGCCATTTCCTTCATTACCTGGGCTCGGGGGAGCTTCAGGGGAGGCCTGCGCAACCCTCTGCAGGCCTCCCTGATCTTCAGTTCGGCAAAAAACTTTTTGGCCATTTCTGTTTTTTGCAAAAACCGGAAATGGCTGAAAATCACCATTTTTTGCCGAACTGAAGATCGGGGAGGCCTGCAGAGGGTCGCGCAGGTCTCCCTGAAGCTCCCCCAAGCCCCAGTAAGTAAGAAGATAGCATTTTGGGGTGCTTTTTGGAGACCTTCGATTCTAAGACGCACTCCATTTTTTGAAATGCTTAATTGGGAAAAAAGATGCGTCTTAGAATTGAAGAAATACAGTATATTTAAAAGACAGGAAAACAGTAGATTATCTTCATTAAATAATAATGGTGCTTGGGACTCATACTCAAATGAACTTCATACATCTTGTGTGCATAGGGTACTTGGGGTCCTCTTTGCAAAGTGATTGTCAAACATCTGAATCAACTGAGCAAAACTGCTCTTGCCAGCTTTAGGGAAACTGTATAGACAACAATTTCCATAATACACCATCTTCATTCTTTAGCTCGTACATGACATTTACTCCTAAAGGCTAAAAGTTATGTTTGAGCAGCATTGCTCAATTTTGTATATACCTTTTTTTAACTCAGGATCACTATTCGTGCACTTGCCAATATTTATTTATTTATTTATTTATTTATTTATTTATTTATTTATTTATTTATTTATTTAACAGTATCTTTACCCCGCCTTCCTCCCCAAAGGGACCCAAGGCGGCTTACAACAAAAAGAAAATACAGTGCAGTATAATACAAAAAAATAGTTACATTTTGAAACAGTAAAAACAATTAACGAAAATTAATAAAACAGTATCTAAAAATCAGTTAAAAAAGATTACAATTAAAACAAGAGCATAAAAAACAGCAGCACCCCACCTGTACCAGCAGGATGTTAAAAAGGCAAGGGCTCAGAAGGCTTCTTTGAACAAGAAGGTTTTTAGGCCTCGCCGGAAAGTGTCCAAGGAGGGAGCAGTTCGTAAGTCAAAAGGGAGGGAATTCCATAAAGTTGGTGCCACTACTGAGAAGGCCCTATTTCTGGCCGCCGTCCCTCGCAACTCCCTGGGCGACGGTATCCGCAAGAGGGCCTTCTCTGATGACCTAAGGAGATGGGCCGGACTATATAGAAGTAGGTGGTCTCTCAAATATCCTGGCCCCAAGCCGTATAGGGCTTTAAAGGTCAAAACCAGCACTTTGAATTGGGCCCGGAAACTAATCGGCAGCCAGTGCAGCCGTTGGAGGAGCGGCCCGATGGAGTCGAACCGCCTACCTCCAGTGACCACACGGGCCGCCGCATTCTGCACTAATTGCAGTTTCCGAACCGTCTTCAAGGGCAGCCCCACGTAGAGCGCGTTACAATAATCTAATCGCAATATCACCATGGCATGGATCACCGTGGTCAAGTCTGCAAGATCCAAGTACGGTCGCAGCTGGCGCACCAGCCGAAGCTAGGCAAAGGCCCCCCTAGCCACAGCTGCCACCTAGGAATCCAGGAGCAGCTGCGGATCCAGGCGGACCCCCAAGCTGTGGACCTGCTCCTTCAGAGGGAGTGCAACCCCATTCAGAGCAGGACGATACTCTAGCACCTGCATCGTGGATTTCTGGACTAGGAGAACCTCTGTCTTGTCCGGGTTTAGTTTCAGCTTATTAGCCCTCATCCAGGTCCCCGCTGCCTCCAGGCAGCGCTCCAGAACCTCAACAGCCACCCTGGAATCAGGTGGAAAGGAGAGATGGAGCTGGGTGTCATCAGCATATTGATAGCACCCAACTCCAAATCCCCGGATGACCTCTCCCAGAGGTTTCATGTAGATGTTAAATAGCATGGGGGACAAGATGGAACCCTGTGGCACCCCACACCTCAAAGGCCAGGGTGCCGAACAGGCATCCCCCAGCACCACCATCTGGGACCTTTCAGCCAAGTAGGAGCGGAACCACCGCAGAACGTTGCCCCCGACCCCCAACTCAGCCAGTCGGCCCTGAAGGACACCATGGTCGATGGTGTTGAAAGCCACTGAGAGGTCCAGCAGAACCAAAAGGGACACATTCCCCCTGTCCAGTCCTCGGCGTAGATCATCCACCAAGGCGACCAAGGCTGTTTCCGTCCCAAAGCCCGGCCTGAAACCAGATTGAAAGGGGTCTAGATAATCCGCTTCATCCAGGACCCTCTGGAGTTGAGACGCCACCACCTGCTCAATTACCTTGCCCAAAAACGGGAGGTTTGAAACTGGCCGGTAGTTGTCCATTACTGTGGAGTCAAAGGAGGGCTTCTTCAGAAGGGGTCAAACCACCGCCTGCCTCAGAGCAAGTGGCAGCACCCCCTCCACCAAAGAAGAGTTAACCACCCTCCCCGTCCACTCGGCCAGCCCCTCCCGGGCAGATCTGATTAGCCAAGCCGGGCAAGGGTCAAGCAGGCAGGCAGCCGGCCTCACACTCCAGAGGAGCCTGTCCACATCCTCAGGCTGTACAAGCTGAAAAGAATCCCACATCACTGAACAAGCAGATGCCAAGGGGACATCCTCAGATATTGTCAATGAGGCATCCATGTCAAGGCAAATCCGATCAATTTTATCTGCGAAATGTTTAGCAAACATGTCACAGCGGGCCACCGTGTGTTCCTCCTGATCTATTGGAGGGGCCTGATGGAGTAGGTCTCGCACCACACGGTACAGCTCCGCTGGACGATTGCTGGCAGATGCAATGGTAGCAGAGAAGAAATTTATCTTCGCTGCTATCACCGCCACGGAGTAGGTTCTATAGTGGGCCCTACTCAGTGTTCGGTCATAATAATTATGCATTATTGCCGTGGTGACAAAGATGAATATGTGATTGAGGAACATATGATTTTCTTTAAACAAATCATATCTTTTTTTTTTTTAAATAAGGTATTTGAAGGAATTCCAGAGGAATAAAAAGGTATTTGAAACTTGGCAGAATCTTCATGCTGTGCTGAATTGAAATTCCCAAGGCCTATCAAAAGAACCCATTTCTTCTCTTGGTAGCAGAACCCTCAGAGAGCAGAAGTCCTGTACTGAGCTATTTCAGAAAACCTATAGCTTACAGCCTGACCTTGCATAAGTCCTATAGCAGCAGAGTGCTCTGCCGCTCTAGGCTGTCGCAAGCGTGCCGGAAAGCACATTTGCGACGACTCTGAAATAAGTGCTGCCGGCACGGATGCTGGCAGCCCTTACTCCGCCAACCTCTGGACCCGGCACCCACCGGTGGAGATAAGGTCATCTGTTTAAAATGCATTTTCGTTACCAAAAATTAAAACAATAGAACACATATTTTTATCTAAAGGGAAATCAGACTTGGAGTCTTGGAAATTGGGCTTTAAATTAAAATACAGGCTAAGATTGAGACACTTTCTGAAATAAAATATTAATTATTTATTGTACTGTGTTATTATGTCATTACCATCTTTTGAAAGTAGTCTGTGAACAGAATTGTAAACAACTGGTCTCGGTCAGCAACAGTCACTGCCATATTATATCATATGGATATTGTTTGTCTTGTCTGATGGTTTTGGGATGCACACATCCTTCCACCTCCACCGATTGCTGGGAAAATAAAATATTCATTGAGCAGGGTCATCTTCCATCATGATCTCCGATTGTTCCATCCCATCTCACATACTGCCAGTTAATTTCTTTTTCCAGCTGCGCAAAAGAATTTAGCTATCTTTCTCCATCATTATAAACCAGCTGCTCTTTCTTCTAGAGATGGTCTCTGATGTAACATTTGCAAAACTCATATTTCATCATGGCTGTCATGGAGCAAAGCCAGAACAGAGTGGTCATTGTTACAATGTCATTTACCCACATCTCTGGGTAAATACTGATTTAAAACATGGGGACTGTGATATATATTCCCATTTTCCACCTTGACTGCCAAACAAACAAACAAACAAAATTGCTCTTGTTCCTGTTTCTTGAATGACAGGGATTTTGTGGGTCACTCTTGAGTTGGTTTCCTTCCTTCCACTCAAAATCTAGTTTCCTATATGCAGAATTTTTTTTTAAATGAAGGAACATTCAATCATGTGAGCTGCCACCTGCAGCCTGAAGTGGTACAGCCCAGACACCTGAGTGAGAGCTGAATCTCAGTTTCCATGTCATTTCCTAAGGTTAACTACAAAAGGTCACCACAGATCAACTGCGAACTCTTATGAATGATCTTCAGCCAACCTACATCTCCCTCAAATCTCCTCAAATCCACCTCAAATCTCCAATCTACCTCAAGGAAAAAAGGAAGTCTTTGTCTCCCCCCCCCCCATCTCCTTTATTGGTGAATAAAAAAAGAACGAGAACAACAAAAACAAAACAAAGGAAAAAGAAAAAAGGGGGAATACATAATATGAAGGATAAAATATATAAAGGTAAAATACTTTTCAACCCAATCCTGTGTAAGGATCTGGCGGGCTGCCCGCCGGATCCTGTGCTCCGCCACGGGCAGGCTCCCGCTCGGCCGGAGGTCTACTCGGGGAAGGGGATGCTTGTTCCCTTCCCCTGAGTGTAAACGCAGGCTTGGCCGATTGGCCTCCTCGGATTTCCGACAGAGAAATCGCTGGCGGAAGTAAGAGGAGGCCGTGTAACGATGGGCGGCAAAATGGTGGCACGACGGGCGGCAAGCAGTGGCGGAGGCTGTGGGGGCATGACGGGCAGCAATGGTGGCAACGACAGTTGGAGGAAGGGCACGACGATGGGTGGAGGAAGGGCACGGTGGTGGCAGCAGAATGGCGGGAAAGGCAAGTCAATTTAATTATTTCTGGGCTAAAATAAATAAATTGAAATTTTTGGGTGCCCTTTGGGTGGCAAAAGGGCGCTTCACACACACACCAAAATACATTTTAAAACTTTATTTATTTATTTATTTATTTGATTATTTAATTAATTGTGTGTGTGTGGGTTTCCCGGTTTAGAACTGGGAAAATTTGGTAAGCCTAATTTTAGTGTGTGAGTACAGTGATTGGGGACAACGACTTATTTACTGCTTGTTCATATCTGCTGTTTTTACTGAGTGGTTGTTTTTATTCACCTTTTTATCAAGTTAATAGTATTTTATGCTGCTGTCTACACTGCTATGGGTGGGATATGTTTTATGATGGCTGTGAGTTGTTCATCTAATTGATTTTATTGAAATAACTTATTGGATTAATTTTAATGTTGTTGTACTTTGGAATTTTAAAATTTTGTAGTTTGTTATTGATTTATTTATTGTATTAATTACGTTTGATAACACAACACAATGTTGTGCTGTGTGTCTGATTTTTATTAGCCACATCTGACTGTCACTTTGTGCATATATGCTCAACAAAAATCAGATGTGGCTAATAAAAATCAAACAGTTTGCAGTTGATCTGGGATATATACTGTATATCCCTAGGTTTCCAGAATATTCCAGGGATTCATGGATTTATAACATCAATAAGCTTGTTCAACTATCTGACATTTCATTCCTGCATTTGATCTAAATCTCAGTCTATCGCCAGTACTCAAGACATGGAAATTGAAAACTTTGCCTACATTACTATAGCTCCAAACATTCTTTACAAGGAAAACTTTGTGGCTCAAGGGACGTAGAGAATCTACTCCATTAGCTGCTTTCATGCCCTTTATATGACAGCGAGAAAGAATTATATCTAATTTTAAATAAAATTGGCCTGCAAATAATTATTTTTGACTTGTTTTTTCTCTAACTGCAGTTGCAATACAAAACAAAACCAAAAAACACTGAAATGAAAATAATGTGATTTACTGTAAGGGACTGAAGGTCAAGAAATACCTAGATTTTCATGTCACTGTATGTTGTTTGGAATTTTGAATGTTTGGTCATATAGTTTGATTTCGTTAGGACTTTATGCATAGTATGGAATCTTTACATTGATTTGTTTCTGTGAATTTTATTCTTACAGTTTATAGCTAAAATAAAAAGAATCTGACCATTTTACAAAGACAGACAGTTGTAAAAATGTAAGGAAAATCATTCTCAGAAATGAACACAGTTACAAGGTACAGTAAATAGCTATGTTGTACGTAGTCATTAGTATCAAAGTGATGATTGCGTAAGTTCAGATATTTAGCAGATCTGCACAATATCCTAGCACAGCAAATTGTGGAACTGCTTCACTTGATGTCGTTTCTATATTCCTCTTTCTATGTTGTTGATAATATTCCTGTATGAAATTCCATTCACAAGGTATAAAAATGCATTAGCATTTAATGCTTGCCTTGATCACTGTATAATGTGAGCATATAATTCATATATTCAATTGAATGAAGTGATAATTGGGGAAAAAAATATATATATATATAAATGAAGGTGCCATAAACATTCCATCTCAAAGAACAGTTCACCTCCTTCCTGCCTAGGATGGAAATGGGAAAGGAGTGTGAAAGTAGGAACAAGACATGCTTTCAACTTTATAATATGGTAGGCGCATTAATCAAGGCCATAATAATGGTTGCCCATCTGGATGAGAAGAATAGATGCTTTCGAACTGTGGTGCTGGAGAAGACTCCTGAGAGTCCCTTGGACTGCTAGGAGATCAAATCAGTCAATCCTAAATGAAATCAACCCTGACTGTTCCCTGGAAGGACAGATACTAAGGCTGAAACTCAAATATTTTGGCCACCTAATGCGAACAGAGGACTCTCTGGAGAAGACTCTGATGCTGGGAAAAATTGAAGGCAAAAGGAGAAGGGGAAGGCAAAGGATGAGATGGTTAGACAGCATCACCGATGCAACGAACATGAAAATGAGCGAACTCAGGAAGATAGTGGAGGACAGGAAGGCCTGGCGGGATATGGTTCATGGGATCAGGAAGGATCGGACACGACTTAACGACTGAACAACAACAACAACATCTGGATAAGGAAGAGCTGCTGCTCAATCCTTTCTCTGTACATCATTTACCCATTCTAATAGCACAATCTTATACATGTCTACTCAGAAGCATGTTCCATTTATTTCGATGGTACTTACTTCCAGTAAGCGTGTACTGTATAGGAGTGTGTAGGATTGCAGCACAAGTTGATGCTTTGAGTGGTTTTTCCTTCCAATAGGATTTAAATGCATGTTTGCATGGAAGGTTAACATAGAAGTATTTTATTCATGTGTGAAAAATGAGCATGTACATCTGGCATTTAGTACTATACTTTCTGCTACTCACAATCTGTCTGTCTGTCTGTCTGTCTAGCTACAGTGGGGAAGACTATTGCAGTAAGTAAAGTTATTTCCCTTGTAGGCATTCTCTGCATGCCCTGTCATGTTTTGTAGTCATGTTTCCTGGAAGTAGGAGCCTGTTGGCATAAGATTACTTAACAGATGTTATAATTTATTGTTGGACAAGGCAGGAGTGCAGGCACTGGAATTGAGAAGGCTTTTAGGCACTGGAATTGAGAAGGCTTGGGGATTGCAGTAAGGCTTCCATTTCTTCTGTTTGTTAGAGTCTAGCTAGTCAGTGACCATTTTGGTAGCTGCTTGATGTTATTGCCCCCCATTGAATGCTGGGATCTCTTAGGGGGTTGATGGGGTTTCTGTCACTACTATTGCCATTACATTTTGTACAAATCGATGGTAAGGCCGCATCTGGAGTATTGTGTCCAGTTCTGGTCACCACACCTCAAAAAGGATATAGTTGAATTGGAAAAGGTGCAGAAAAGAGCGACCAGAATGATTCGTGGGCTGGAGCACCTCCCTTATGAGGAAAGGCTACAGCGTCTGGGGCTTTTCAGCCTAGAAAAAAGGCGCTTGAGGGGGGGACATGATTGAGACGTATAAAATTATGCATGGGATGGAGAGAGTGGATAGAGGGAAATTCTTCTCCCTCTCGCACAACACCAGAACCAGGGGACATGCACTAAAATTGAGTGGAGGGAGAGTTAGAAAAGACAAAAGAAAATATTTCTTTACCCAGCGTGTAATTCATCTGTGGAACTCCTTGCCACAGGATGTGGTGATGGCACCTGGCCTAGATGCCTTTAAAAGGGGTTTGGACAGATTCATGGAGGAAAAGACCATCACAGGTTACAAGCCATAAGCAACCTCCTGGTTTTAGAAGTGGGTTTTCTCTGTGCCAGGTGCAAGGGAGTGTCAAAGGGAAACAGGTTATCTTGTTCTCCCTGAGGCATCTGGTGGGGCCACTGTGTGATACAGGAAGCTGGACTAGATGGGCTTTTGGCCTGATCCAGCAGGGCTTTTCTTATGTTCTTATGTTCTTATGTACATTCAGTGATATACTGAACAATAATAGGAATTACGATTTACAAGTAACATTATTACAAAAGGTATTATGGTCTGGTATGGGAGGAGGTCCATGGGGGACCCTCAGGGGCCCTTTTCCCTCAGGAACGGTCTGCGCATGCGCAAAAGACGTTATAAATAATGTTTGCGCAGTGGGCCTTCCTCAGAAGGCCCCGGGCAGCCAGCCGGGGAAGACGTCCCCGGAGTCGGCTCCCGGCCTGGCGAGGTGCACAGGGGAGGCGAGGCGCGTGTGTGTGCGCGTCACCTTTCTGCGCGTGTGTGCGTGCGTCACCTGGGGGGCCCCCGCCTGCCTGGCCACGCAACAGCGACGCCTCTGGTTGCAATTTTTTTGCCAATATTTTTCTCCTGCTGTGAAAATCCTTGTACACATGTACAAAACGTATATGCTATTTTCTATAACTGACCCACACCAGCCCACCATAAGAGCAAAGCTGAATGATGGCTGCTGAAAGTTTGGAGACTCCTAGAGTAATATTACTCTAGCAGAAGAGTCTGGCTCAGCCGGGAGAGCTGCTGCCTTGCAAAGCCTGAAGACCGGTGAACTTGATAAGTTCGAGACACGCTGTCGACAAAAAAGCTGTGAAAGCCTCCAGGAGGAAAGATAAGAGCTCCCAGCTGCATCGGTCAAGTGTGGGAGGCGCCAGCCAGCAGAATTGTCAG
Organism: Plestiodon gilberti rubricaudatus; assembly: GCA_026170595.1. Taxonomy (NCBI): domain Eukaryota; kingdom Metazoa; phylum Chordata; class Lepidosauria; order Squamata; family Scincidae; genus Plestiodon; species Plestiodon gilberti. The sequence continues at coordinate 50,873,718 of JANXHW010000002.1, forward strand.
ACTGTAAAAAGGATACCACCTGGAAAGTAGCCGTTCATGAAAGATTGGACATTTGTATATTGTAAAAAAAAACCCAAGGGGGGTTAGGACAGCCTGCCCATGTACACCACCTTGGATTAAAGTCGGAGGAGAAATCCAATGACCAAGAAAGGCGGTATATAAATACTGTATATTATATATATTATATTATTAATATTTGCCGAACCTGTGTTCCAAGGGAGGTCATCTACACACAGGAGTCAGCTTCCATGCAATTATCTGAATTGGGAACTATGCATGCAAATGCAAGCTGCATATGAAGTTCTCATGTTTGGATCCCTGCATCCAGCAACCACAGTGGTATGTATGGTTTCAGTGGCTGGATGAGGACTGGTTGTGTTGCATCAGGTACTTGGCACTGTCAAATCTGACAGTGATGTTCACCTTTCATGTTGTGAAACATCATGGCCTAGTTCAGGGAACTCCAAACAACAGCCTGTGGGCCGCATCTGACCCACCAACACATTTTGCCCAGCCCACTGAGCTCAGTGGCGTTATAATTACATGCAATTACATACTGGCATCGCATGCTTTCATCGCCTTGAATAGTTCCGAAGGCGAGGGGGCGGAGCCGCTTCATGCACCCGTTCCAGCACGTTTGCAATGGCTTAGGGCAGCGGAGCGTTTGCTCCACCGCCCTATAGTTGGACAGGATTGCACTGTGGGCAATGGGTCCCTGGCAGTTGAACGTTTGGGAGCCCCTGGCTTAGCTGAATGATGCATACTATGCTGGTACAATCCTGTGGTAGCAAACGGTACAAAATTAAATGATTTTATTTTTCTACCAAGTGCAAGATTTCTCCCATAAACCAGTGGGGATATGGGTAAGTGTTCCTCCTTTGTTCTACCTTCTTATTTCTACCTGTGAAACAAAATATGTCTGTTCTGAGGTCAAGGTCTCCAAAAGAGGAGAAAAGGTAGTTTCTTGGTCGTAAACCTTTATAGAATGACATTTACAATCAATTTCACTATTCCAAAAATAACAGAAAAAATATTTTGTTTCCTCCCTTTCTCCTTTATTGGTGAATAAAAAAGAACCAGAACAAAAAAAAAGGGGGGATACATAATATGAAGAATAAAATAAATAAAGGAAAAATACTTTAGTTTCCCATTTGTGTGCTAAAGGAGCTTGGAATGAAACTGCTACCTTCCACCTACATGTGCTCTGCCAATAATATCATACCCTTCTGCTTTAATCAACAAAAGATCTCCATGGCAAGGTCCTTTTGCCCCTTTCCTACATGAGAACTGGTTGAGTGAGGGCTTTGAATGGCAACACTGACAAACATGCACATAAGGAATGCAGAGCTGACTGTTCTCTTCGGCTTAAGGTGCTCTGTGACAAACTGCAGATGTACTTTAATTACTGGGAGCTTTGAAAAATTGTACAGATGGAACTTTGTAACAAGATTCTGCATTCTGGCATCCCACAGAGATTTTTTTTTTAAGTGTTTTATGGAATACAACGTTTAAATATTCGAGGGAACAGATGAAGTCAGTAAGAAAATGCCAGTAAGAAAAGACTTACAGAAGGGTTGCTGTGTTACCAATAAGACAAACATGCCATAGAAACGTAGAGAGTTGGACTTGATTGTCTCTGGAAGTTCAAACCGCAGTAAATCAGGTGACCACTAAGGTGGCACAGGATGTTTTGTCAATAGGAAAAGACAGGGACAGTGAGTCTGCTGCTGTTAAAGACAAAGCAGCTGAAGTTTGCATGCTGAGGAGAACGGTGCCAGCAGCCTGGTAAATGCCGGGAAGCACACTGTGCCTGGAATATGTTACGAAGCAATGAACAGCTGCCTGAGAGAGACACAGAGAGCTTGATTTGCTACTGGTATAAATCCTCCCAAGTCTATTGATTTCAATACTCTTTAATCAACTTATGTGAATGGAGAATATGACCCATAATAGGGGTTTTATGAGAGTTTCTGAGAACAATTTTAAATCTGCTTTCACTTTCTTTGAAGTATACTTTACTAAGATGGTTCTTGGTAGGTGGCAAAAGCAAACAGAAAAGTCTAAGGACAGTTGCTAAAAAGGACCTCAATTCAATTCACTGGATTTGTTTAAGAAGCTAAGCTCCGTTTCTTTTCCCTACTGTGAGCCTTCCTTATCAATCTGGAGTACGCAGAGTTTGGGGGCTTTTTCTCTTTTTGGCATAGATGTAGAGCTTTGTTTAAACTGTTCAAAATCTGCACATTTCACTGAACTATTCAGTCGTGTCTCTTCAAAGCAATATTTAGAACAGTCAGTCTTCTGATTTTGGTTGCCTTCATTTCTAACACCAGCCTACAGGATCAAGCACAGAAAGAACTGGATTATTTTCTTTGTGTGCAACACATACTTGCTTAAAAATGGCAGAGCAAAAACACATACTGTACAGTCTTTATGCATAAAACAGAGTGCTGTGTCTGAATAGTTTGGAAAAGCAACATCATTATAACAGGCCCAAGGCCTCCTGATACTTGAGGTGGAATGCCAAATGCTGCCCCTTTATCTGATGATGTGCCAGCAGCCTCTGCTCCTCCCGTGTTCTCCCACTCTCCACTGTTCTAGCTCAGGACTCCCCTCCCCTCCACATCTCTGTCGCCCTCTTCCTTTTCCGATGGAGAGAGTGGAAGGAGAAGGAGGAGCAGTGGAGGCAAGTAGGCAGATAGAGATGAATTCCCCCCCCCCCAACTCCGCTCCCTAAGGTGTCATTTGGTCTCATGGTCATGGATGAACTGGTCCTGAATTGCAACCATCCGGTTTTTGCTGCATGCGTGCCTGTCTTCCAAATTTGTTATTTGTTATTTGTATTTGTTATTTACAACCACATTTTCTTAAATGTGTCTCCTTTCTCGTGATTCTGATACGGCTTCCTGACTGCTCACTATTTTTACAAATGACTTTATTAATACAATTGGTTATGATCTGGACTTTCCACAGTAATGGAGGATTTTCTCTGCATATATTTCCAGAGTAAGGCTTTAACAAAAATGCAATGCAAATGCATTTATATGTTTGAATTTTAGAGTACTACTTTCATAGCCCAAACTTATCCTTCCCCCCCCCACACTGGTGCAGCTGTGCCAAAAACTAGCACGCTGTATCTAGAGGGGGGTGGGTGGGTTGCAGACCAGGATACTTTGGAGGGGAAATAATCTCCTTACCCTTCTGGAAGCCTCCCACTCTGCAGTGGGTCTCCTCGAACCTGGTACAAATCCGAGGAGAGAAAAAGGGCAGGGAGGCTGCCAAAAGGTAGGATAGGATCCAGTACACGCTAAAGCTCCCTGCCCCTCCCCACTTCCTCCACAGCCTTACCTGCTCCGGCAGCTGCAGACAGGTCCAGTGATGGTTGGTAGCACTCTCAAAATGGCCACCACAGAGCACTCCGTACACTGTCGGCAGCCATTTCATGACAGTGGAAGTGTCTCTTCCACTGTTGCAAAGAGCTACAAGTAGCAGCTAGGTGACATAGCATGGATTTTGAAATGTGGCATATAAATATTCTTAACTGATACTGGCTTTAGTGCAAAGCTACTTCTTCAAAAATGCAACCAGAAAATATATTACTCTTGAGTAGTTAGAATAGAAGGTCATACATTGCATATACATATGTATTGGCTTTGATCCCATACTGTAAATATTTCTAAATTAAAGCAGGGCCATTAACTATAGTTGTTGTGACTTGGCATAGAAGAAAAACTGAAAACACAGCAAAAGCAAAGTCCACAGGAGAATAGTTGCATTTCTACAAGTTCTTCTACCTTAATTGACCTCTCCTCTACAGGTTTTACATACAGAGTTTCAGTATCTCCTCCAACAAAAATTAGCATGTCTGTGCTAACTGTCCAATGATATACTGATGCTGTGCCGGTCTGAGCGGTGTACACCATGGCATATGTGCTCAGACGAGGGTGCAACAACAGCTTCACTAGTGCAGCACCTGGCCTGCTGGCGGTGGAAAGCCCCAACTTTCGTTGGCAGCAAGGCTGAAACAGGGTGGAGACATGAGCAGGACAAGGGTGCACTCTCTGATAGGTCCATGTGCCATAGCCTCCCAGCCAAATGTGCCTTTTGCGGGGAAGTGGGATGGTAAATGTTCCCTGCGGTGCTTTTTGCCTGTCCCCTGCTGTGGCTGAATGTTTAAAGAGTGATTTTATGGAGACACTAGTGTGGGATCTAGTGCTGCTTCCACTCTTCTTTTGCCCCTGCCATGGGTGTTTCTGGCCAGTCATCCAAAAGGCGAGTGCCTTGGTGGATAAGGGTTTGTCTCCTTGCCCCAGGGTAAGCCCCAGGAGCCGCTATGGGTCAACTCAGACCTGCACCAGCGATATCACTGGCTCCAAGTCCAAGTTGATCCATACGGGCGGATCATGCCTAGCAAGGGGTTCAGGACTCAGCGTGCACTGCCACAGATTTTGCCCCCTCCCGGACCCAATCTGCTCTCTCTCGCTATCACTCTGTTCTACCCACTCTGCCCCATTCAAACCCCTCCCTGCCCTCCCCCCACCATATCCTGCTCCCTGCACAGGTTTACCTATGCTGGTAGGTCTCTGTTGATCCGCTGGCGTGTCCAGGAAGGCTTTGCACTGTCACAAAGTGATTTGCGGCTCCTTTCCAGCAGCCTGCGCCAGCAGAACACGCATTCAACTGGCACACATTTTAAATAGGATTGGGTCGTAATTTATGCGTAACTGAAGCAACTACATATTCTTTATTTTTTCCTCTATTTTTCCCCTTGTGTGTATCTAGAATGTCAACCCATCAAGGCACAGTCCTGTCCTCTAATTCTGTGTAGAGCACCACATACATTGATGATGCTATTTAAATAGTAACAGTAATGATGAACTATTTTCAATATAATACATTAAATCAAGAAATTAATTAGTTTTTACTTAGTACTATTTCAATGTGATCTGCACTGAAATTACATGAACAATTTTAACACATACTGGAAAATATGAATTGTTCAATTCATGTGTGCTAAATTGATAATTTAGATATTGCATTATGGAAATCCTGTATTTTTCTACATAGCCATATGGAAACAAAATTAATGTTCTTTCTTATTAAACTGAAGATGATCTGATTGGGTTAAATCCATGTTTTGCCTTTTCCTGTCTTTAATGCTTTTTTCCCAGAAGCAAAGAAAACAACAAAGCTCTTCACTTTGCATGATGTACTCAGAAATTATTAACCATCTGATCCATAACCCAGTTAAGTTGTACAATGTGATGCTAGCCTGATGAAATAACTTGACTTAAATTTTTGCTCCACCTCTGTACAAATTCCAGTATTTCCTCTGAAATTAGTTGTGCATTGAACTGTCAATGGTTTTGTTAATAGAATAATACAATACAACTGGTGCATGCATCTATAATTCTTCATTCATCTGACACATTTTTAAGAAAGAACCTATGTTCTTGAACTGTTATTTATTTGGTTGTTGATCCAGTTTGTTACTTAAGTGTTCCATCAGGCACATGACATACAGCCTTTCTATAAGCCTTTCATCTCCTGTATGAAAACTACTTGAAAGCCCATATTGAGAACTTCTTGAAGTAAGGCAGTACAATGTATTTCTACTACAACTTCAGTAGACTTAAATACAGCCTAACATATACGGGAAGCCCAATCCTGTGTAGGATATGGCAGCCGGCCTAAAGAGCCGGCCGCCATATCCTATCGAGTTCCCAGGCTGCCCTGAGGTAGCCAGGGAACAACTCAGGGGAAGGGGATGATCAGTGGCGTTTTAATGCCTTCCGGCGCCCGGGGGGGGCGGGGGCTGGAGCGCCCCGTCGCGCCAGAGCGCGGCTGCCGCCCCCCCTGGAAGCGGCCCATCACCGGCTTCCGGAGACGCTTTGCTCTGAAGCCGGGAAGCCCTCCTCCTTGCGGCCGCCCAGTTCGGCGGTCGAGGGCTTTGTGAGCCGGCCGAACGCGTCGCAGGCTTTTATTTGGGTTTTCTGCACATGCGCAGAACCTTTCTGAGGGCAAACGGGCTGCCCTTTCTGAGGGCAAACGGTCCGGCGTGTGCAGCCAGGGGAGAGAGGGCTGCCGACCTCTGCGCCGGTGGCCCTTACTCTCTGGGTGCCGTAAACGTGCTTTATGGCGTGTTTATGACACCCTGTGCTGGGGGAGCGCGTGCTCCCCTGGCATACCATTGTGCAGGATTGCGCTGTCAATCATTCAAAGCAACAAGGCAGATTTCTTGCTCATCTTAAATGTTGCTATTCTGGGTTAACTCTTCTGTGGTAATGGTACTATGAGTAAATGTGACTAGTGGTCCAGTCTGGTTCAGTCCAGTCTAGTCTAGTCCAGTCCCTTTCCAGTCTGCCATATCCACCATGCTTTACAGATCAACAACCATGCTGCAGTGTAAGGTGAGCGTTTGCACAAAAGAAAAGAACTGAATTCTAGACCTAGCCACCAATCTGTTATGCCTGTTCAGACCATCATGAAATTTAATTGTCCACCTCTGACCGACAAGCAGATTTAAACTTTCTAAATCAGTTTCTAAATTAATTTTGTAAATCAATGCACAATACTTACACTGGAAGGAAGGTGGTTTGTGACTTTGGGGAGCTCGTGTTAGGTGAGAATTTTTCAACTTCTATTCTGTAGGAATTGAATTAGTTTCCAAGAAGACAAAAAGGCTAGCAATGGATTCATTACTGTTCAACTTACAATGGCAGGAATGTCAAGAGTGCTCAAGGGCAATTGCTTCAAGTCTCAATTAGGTTAGGAAAAAATAAAAGTTCCAACAAGAGTCAGAAGCCTGTTTGACATATCAAATTCCCCTGAAGTCCCAAGCCCGGATATCAGCAGCATCATGTGGAATTTACTGCAGCCTTTCAAAGAAGTGCACAAGAGTTAAGAGCCCACAAAAATGTTCACTACCTATTTGCCTGCACATTCCTGCACTTGGTCATTTGTGGTGTTATCAATAGCATGATGACGATGTTAGGGCAACCTTGCAAATAATTTTCCAAAGTTACTAGTCTAGAAAAAATTAACTAGATTGCCATATGTAAACTGAAAAATCACTTTTGCAAAAAATGGTCAAACCTCAGAAAACAAGTTAAAAATTCCAACTATTCTGGGATTACATTTTTTAACAATCCAGAAGGGAAAACATATTTGGAGATTTTGTTTTTGTTTTGATGTAACTTCAAAGGAGAACATAGGTACAGATAGAAATTATATTTGCTCAAACCAGCACCAATTTGCAACAAATTTCTGCAGGTCTACTTCTTAGCATGCAAATCTCTTTCTTCCCTTCCTCTTAATCAGAGTCAGGTTTGCTAGAACTCAGGTCAGAATTTATTTTTATTATTTGGGCTTAGCCCACAAATGGTCTCTGAAATGGAATTTTTAACTAAAGTAGTAACTGTGAGGAATCTTGCACAGCCTGCCCATACCGTATATAACAATCCCAACAGTTCCCTCTGAAGACTTATAGTTTCTGAAAATGTTAAAGTTAAAGTTCACTCCCCACCTTTCTCTCTGTTTCACAGCCCAATCTTATGTAACTCCCTGCACAGTGATGCAGCGGCACCCACACGGCTTCCACTGTATCCTGTGGAGGAGTTTCAGCATTCTGAGGCCTCCTTGAGGCAAGGCAGTGGTTCCCAAACTGGGGTATTGCGACGCCCCAGCCAGGAAAAATGGGTCACTACTCCCTTAAGGGGAGTGGCGACCTGCAGTGACGTCAACAGCATGTCCAGGATTGCACCGCCGCTGCCACCACCATGGGAAAAGTGCCTTTTTTAACCTTCCTTGAGGGATGTGGTGGGTGGTCCCCGTGGGGGGGTGCAAGGAGCCTGCGGAGCCCTCTGCAGGCCTCCCTGCACATCAGAACAGCCCTCCGATGCGATCGTGACACATGGAATACTGGAAGTGGGTCGCAATTGCATTGGAGGGCCATTCTGATGCACAGGGAGGCCTGCAGAGGGGTTCGCAGGCTCTATACACACACACACACACACACACACACACACACACACACACACACTCGGGGACCACCACACCCCTCAAGGATGGTAAAAAATGGCACTTTTTCCCATGGCAGTGGTGGCACAATCCTGGACGTGCCGTCACTGCTCTCGGACCCCCCGCAAACAGAGCAGTGGAGACTCTTCCCAGGAGTTTGGGAATCTCTGGGGTAAGGGAACATTTGTTCCCTTGCCTTGGGGTAAGCCCCAGCATCCGCCTTGGGTCAACTCAGATGTGCAACACTTCTAAAGCTGCCGCCAAACCTACCCCCATCTTGGGCCCAATCCGCCCTAGTTTCACCATTCTTCTAAAACGGTGTACAATTATAATGATGGTGTACAATTATAATGAGTATTAACTCTATGTGTTTACATGAAACTGGAATTATTCAGGCCTAGTGCTGTCTGAATGATTAGGCTGCAAGCCTATATGTGGAGCTTTTACTAATGTAAAACTATTTTCTGCTAATGAAGCATTGAATTTACTATTAAATTAAATGTAATTTATGAAATAATTGATTTTCTGCCAGATTTACCTGCTGTTCTCTCCACTAAATAGTAAATAATGGGTAGCACCTAGATGTGCACTACCACTGTTGGGAACTTCCTCCATGAATGGAAGGTCCCTCCATGAACAGAATGAGAATTCTACTAACACAAGGATTCCTGTGCTCTTTCCAGTCAACTTGGAGGAAGCTTCCATTTGCAGAGGGAGCTCCTGACAGCAAAAGCACTACGTGAGATGCTACCCATAGTGTGCAACAATTTATTTTTGTTAACAAATTGAGGGTTTTTTTTGTCTTAAATCCTCAGATTATGTATCCAAAATATTGAAGATTTACTAACCTGTTTTGAATAGCATTAACCTGTTGCTGCCTAGACAAGAGAAGAACAGGAATTCTTGCCTCTGCTTCAATTTCACCTTAGCTCTGTTATGCAAAACTGTTTAACTGGAGATGAACTTGAGACCTTTAGTTTGCAAAGAACATGCTCTGCCACTGAACTATGGCTGAATATAGTTAGTGTTTCTTTAACAAGGATGCAACATGGAACAAAGCACTAAAATGTAACTTAGGCAGCATCCAGAATTATGTTCTGTTTTTCTTTTTTTAAGAGCTAAGCAAAGAATTTAAATTCTGCCATGTACCAGTAACTGTTGCCTCATTGTGAAGGGGAATGAGATAAACTAAAAAGTCTTAACCTATTGTAGTAATTTTTAGCCTCCCTTACAGTACAAAAGCCAAAAGTCCGCTTTGGTAAATCATCTGGAGGCATCAGTATTGTGCTTTATGCAATAGTATACTCAGATGAAAGAACATAAGAAGAGCCCTGCTGGATCAGGCCAAAAGCCCATCTAGTCCAGCTTCCTGTGTCACACAGTGGCCCCACCAGATGCCTCAGGGAGCACACAAGACAACAAGATACCTGTGTCCAGTCGCCACTCCCTTGCACCTGGCACAGAGAAAACCCACTTCTAAAACCAGGAGGTTGCTTATGGCTTGTAACCTGTGATGGTCTTTTCCTCCATGAATCTGTCCAAACCCCTTTTAAAGGCATCTAGGCCAGATGCCATCACCACATCCTGTGGCAAGGAGTTCCACAGATGAATTACACGCTGGGTAAAGAAATATTTTCTTTTGTCTTTTCTAACTCTCCCTCCACTCAATTTTAGTGCATGTCCCCTGGTTCTGGTGTTGTGCGAGAGGGAAAAGAATTTCCCTCTATCCACTCTCTCCATCCCATGCATAATTTTATAAGTCTCAATCATGTCCCCCCTCAAGCGCCTTTTTTCTAGGCTGAAAAGCCCCAGACGCTGTAGCCTTTCCTCATAAGGGAGGTGCTCCAGCCCACGAATCATTCTGGTCGCTCTTTTCTGCACCTTTTCCAATTCAACTATATCCTTTTTGAGGTGTGGTGACCAGAACTGGACACAATACTCCAGATGTGGCCTTACCATCGATTTGTACAAAGGCAGAATGATATTGGCCGTTTTATTCTCAATCCCTTTTTTAATGATCCCGAGCATGGAATTGGCCTTCTTCACAGCCGCCGCACACTGGGTCGACACTTTCATCGACCTGTCCACCAGCACCCCAAGATCTCTCTCTTCATCCGTCACAGACAACTCAGAACCCATTAGCGTATATGTGAAATTTTGGTTTCTTGCCCCAATGTGCATCACTTTACACTTACTTACATTGAAGCGCATCTGCCATTTTGCTGCCCATTCTCCCAGTTTGGAGAGATCCTTCTGGAGCTCTTCACAATCCCTTCTGGTCCTCATCACCCGGAAAAGTTTAGTGTCATCTGCAAACTTGGCCACCTCACTGCCTATCCCCAACTCCAGGTCATTTATGAATAAGTTGAAAAGCACTGGTCCCAAGACCGATCCTTGGGGCACACCGCTTTTCACCTCTCGCCATTGTGAAAATTGCCCATTGACTCCCACTCGCTGTTTCCTGGTCTTCAACCAGTTCCTAATCCACAAGAGGACCTGCCCTCTTATTCCCTGACTGTGGAGTTTTCTCAGGAGCCTTTCATGAGGGACCATGTCAAACGCCTTCTGAAAATCCAGATATATAATATCCACGGGTTCGCTCGCATCCACATGCCTGTTGACCTTTTCAAAAAATTCTAACAGGTTTGTGAGGCAAGACTTCCCCTTGCAGAAGCCATGCTGACTCTCCCTCAGCAGAGCTTGTTCTTCTATGTATTTTAAGATTTTATCCTTAATGAGACTTTCCACCATCTTCCCTGGAACAGAGGTTAGGCTGACCGGCCTGTAGTTTCCTGGGTCCCCCCTCCTTCCTTTTTTAAAGATTGGCGTGACATTAGCTATCCTCCAATCCTCTGGCACAGTGGCCGTTTTAAGGGACAAGTTGCATATTTTGGTCAATAGGTCAGCAACTTCATTCTTGAGTTCCTTCAGAACTCTTGGGTGGATGCCATCCGGGCCTGGTGATTTATTGATCTTTATTTTGTCAATTAAGTCTGAGACGTCTTCTCTTTTAACCTCTATTTGACTTAATTCTTTAGTCAGGGGAGACCGTTCCGGCAGCGGTATTTGCCCAAGGTCTTCTGCCGTGAAGACAGACGCAAAGAACTCATTTAATTTCTCTGCAGTCTCCTGCAGTCTTCAAAAAAGAAGTTTTTGGCCTCCAGATTCATCCCCAATATGGTGGAAAGCTTTACTGATACTGACATAGTCTGTCTCCAGCTAAGCTGTATGACAAGGTAGTGCAATAAAGCAGACACTGCTGAACCTGTATTCTAGGAAAGATATTAGGAAATGTTGCTGAAGCTCAGCTTCTGCTTTTTTTTCTTCATTATTTTCTCATGAATTTCCAGACAAGAGTGCAAACATCTTATTTCCAATGTAAAAAACAAAATGTTCTTTGGTTTACCAGAACCAAAAAAAAAATATTTTCTAATTCTGCTCACCTCAGTTTTACCTTTGTGACAAGGTATGGGGGTGAGGAGTAGAGATAAGAAAGCATGCGTAATTCTCCATAAATATTTCTAAATGGCTGTTACAAACAGTAGAAGGTTGTAGCAGTGGTGCATAGAAGTTGCAACAAGCGATGTTCACCAGAATCCTAAAATAAATGGGTGTCCAGTCATAGTCAGGAGTCTAAGATCTTGAACTTGGATCCTTCATTGCTGCTCTGCTGTATACCAAGCCTGAGAAGCCCCAGTTTCTCAAGCACTATAAACTGGCTGCTTTGGGATTACAGTTTAATCATAAAGATGTTTACTCAGAAATACGTTCCACTGAGTTCTATGAAATGTAAGATCCTGGTAAACATGTTTATGATTGTGATCGAGCTCAAAGAATACCACACACTGACTGTGTGAGGAGTAGACTCTGTCTCACCCTATAAATAGGAAACTCCTCAGTTACTCAATTGGCCGGTATCACATGCATCGTTTGCTGCTGCTGCCTATGCTCCATGGATCCAGCTACTCATCCTTCCTTATGTTGGAAATTCTGTATTGACTGCAAGACTGGGAGAGAACCTTCCTACTAGATCAGTTCATGAACAGATCAGCACCGGAGGCAAACTGAAGAGCCCTGGCAACTGTCACAAACTCCCAGCCACCAATGACACTCAGAGAAGCCAATGGGCTGCATGCATTTTCCCACCCTTGTCTGTACTCCAGGGTGGCCGTGCAAAGGAGGACGACACCCCTCACCTTGAATTTGTTCAATTCAAGGCGCGTCATCTCCAGTCTCCAAATATAGATTATTTCTACGTGGCAAAGTTTTTTCTAGAATATTCCATTAATATTTAATACTAATAATCCTGACATATATTTCTACATAATATATTTAAACAGATGCATTTCTCATATACATAATGATTCAGAGTTTTTAGCCTTATGGCACGTTTGCGACCCCCTGCGCCAGCTCTGCGGCTGCAGTGCCAGCACCCATAGCCCATAGGATTTGGCCGAAAAACAAGGAAAGGATTTCCTAAGAACAGATACGGAAAGTATGTACATACATAAAATACTTGTTTCCAGAAAGGATAAATATGTAAAGAGAGGTGTGTCATGTTGTTATGAATAATTCGGCATCAAATGACAAAATGTTTGCATGCTCTTAGCACTGATAGTGTTAACATTTCAATATGTTACAGTTTTGACATAGTAACTTGCCTCTTCATTTGATCTTTCCCTATTTCCGGAATAAGAACATAAGAAGAGCATTGATTAAATAGTGAGTTACGTATATGAAGTATTATTATGCAATGTGCTTTTTGAATAAGTGCTTTCATGTGCTGGTTTGTGGTTAAAAGCATTCACATATTTTAAGCCTCAATAAATACATGTCAACTTTAATGATGTTCAGAAAATAAAATTAACAGAGAGAAGGTTTCAATCACTACCTTTAACAAAACAGACAACTGGGAAATGGGAAGAGACACAATTGCATTTCCTTTGCATGAATTCTCTTTTTTTCATATGAAAGACTAGTGAGTTGGCATTTTTGTTAGCAACTATAAAATCAATTGCAGGTAAACTAGTGAGGGAGTGTACAGACGTGGGTTTTATGGGATTTTCAGCCATGTTAGTGTTAGAAATCGATAGTGAGGGAGTATCATCTAGGCATTCTTTGCTGAACCATTAATATAGGGGCTTTTAAAAGTATTCCATAAGCCAACCATGCACCTTGATATTTCTATTTTACATGCTAAAAACCTAACCTTTTAAATGTAAAAGGTGGTATGACACCACAAATCATTCAAAAGCTATTTTCCCCTTGAACCATGCAGAAGAGAACTTGCTAGTGCCAAAGTGACTCCACTGAATCAGTAATGAGCCCAAGCAAGTATTGCCAACGGTGGGAAATACTTTCTAAACTGGCAATCATTTAACAGCTGCATCTCTTGAAGTTGACAGGCTTGACACTTATACAGAACACTGCAGGGTTTGTTCTCCCAAATAATTTTATGTGGAACTGACACAACCAAGAGACAGGATGAGATGTGAATATATCAATTCATTATTTAATGGCAACATCACCTTATACTGAAGTTGCCTTTTGGTATATAAACAGAGTGTTACAATTTCAATACTCTCTTCTACATGCACCCTTATGCAATCCCAGATTGCAGACATAATGCAGAAAGATTACAAAAAAATCTTCACATTCAGAACATACAGCTACCATTTTTAGAAGGAATAAAATAAATCCTAAAATTTGTTCCTAAACCTTGTGTTCTTGGAAATGTATCAACATATAAATGCTTCAGGCAGTATCAACTGTTCCTTGGTACTACTTAGGCAAAAAGCAAAGAGGCAGACAAGTTTCTGATTTTTGATAAGCCATTTCTTAACTTAACGTGCCTATTTCCAAAAGTGGACCAATTTCTTAGTAGTTCAAATAGCAACTGCATTCAAATACTTGTTATTTAATATAAGAAAGCATAAGAAAGCATTAGCAACTGAAGAGAAACCATAGCAATGTTCTCTAAGTTATTTTATGCGACAATGTTGCATTAATGTCCCTGTCTTAAACATATTTTCTCTGAAGTAAGTCCTAGTGATCTTGATGGAGTTTAGTTAACATGAAGTTTAATTAATTGGTGGAGTTAAATGCCGTAATCCTGTCTGCCTGTAAAGCATGTTTCCGACACTGGGAGAGTAAATGGTGCCAAGGCTGATGCCACTCACTCTCCGTCGGGCAGAGGCCGCCACCAGCGGACACAGGTACATCCTGCACCGGGTGGGGGGGCGTGGGGAGGGTGGAATGGAGCGGGGCATGAGGGCGGATTGGCCCATCGGGCCCGGGAGGGGGAAGGGATCTTCAGCTGTGCACTTCGCTGAATCCTATCTCCCATCCTGGGCCTGGTGAGCCCTACACAGGCTCCTCAGATTTGCACTGGCCATTTTGCCGGTACACATCCGAGGAGACCCATAGGCAGCTGAGGCATTAGCCAGGGGAAAGGGTCGAACATCCCTTTCCCACTAAGGTTGCCTCCAACTGCACCAGCACTGGTTCGATCCTGCCTAGGATCCAGCTCTGCACACTTACATGCTGCAGTGGTCCTAGACAGGATTGGGCTGTAAGTTTCAAGTAGGCATGCTGAAGATTGCAACCTTATTTAAAATTAAATTGTCTTGTAACTATGAACCGATGATAGACTGATAATAATTGTGCAAGCAGAAATGGTGAAGAACTGAAAATATATGGTGGAAACAAGGTTAGATGACTGAAAAAAAGTTAACATATGGTTATGCATTTGGTGAGGTTTTGGGCAAGGAGAGAACAAAAAGTAAAGACTAGGAACTATATTTAAAGTTGAAACTGTTTTTAATGTATTCTAATTTTTTAATGTATTCTAACACATTTTAATTGGAATGTTTCAATACAATTATTGAAATATTCATCATTTTCTCTTTTGTCAAAGGATCTGGGCTTTTGTAGACATATGGGGCCTACCGTCTGCTTGCCCGCTTGACCCTTGTCCGGCATGGCTGATTAGAGCTGCCCAGGCGGGGCTGGCCGAGTGGACGGGGAGGGTGGTAAATTCATCTCTGAGGGAAGGGGTGGTGCCGCCACCTTTGAAGCAGGCGGTGGTGCGCCCCCTCCTGAAGAAACCCTCCCTGGATCCCACTATTTTGAACAACTTCCGGCCAGTCTCAAATATCCCGTTTCTGGGCAAGGTGATCGAGCGGGTAGTGGCGTCTCAGCTCCAGAGGGTCTTGGAGGAAGCTGATTATCTGGATCCATTCCAGTCTGGCTTCAGGCCGGGGTTCGGGACAGAGACGGCCTTGGTCGCCTTGGTGGATGACCTGCGCCGGGGACTGGACAGGGGGAGTGCGTCCCTGTTGGTCCTGCTGGACCTCTCGGCGGCTTTTGACACCATTGACCATGGTGTCCTCCTGGGTTGGTTGGCTGGGTTGGGGCTTGGAGGCACCGTTCTGAGGTGGTTCTGCTCCTTCCTGGCTGATAGATACCAGAAGGTGGTGCTGGGGGATGCTTGTTCGGCACCCTTGCCCTTGAGGTGTGGGGTGCTACAAGGATCAATTCTGTCCCCCATGCTGTTTAATATCTATATGAAGCCGCTGGGAGAGGTCATCCGGGGGTTTGGGGTAGGGAGTCATCAGTATGTGGATGACACCCAGCTCTTTCTCTCCTTTCCACCCGACCCCAAGGGGGCGGTCGATGTCCTGAATCGTTGTCTGGAGGCAGTTGGGAGCTGGATGGGGGCAAACAAGCTGAAATTAAATCCTGATAAGACAGAGGTTCTTCTGGTCCAGAAGTCTACGACTCAGGTACTGGACTATCGTCCTGCTCTGAATGGGGTTGTACTCCCTCTGAAGGAGCAGGTCCGCAGCTTGGGGGTTCTCCTGGATGCACAGCTGCTCCTGGATTCCCAGGTGGCGGCTGTGGCCAGGGGGGCCTTTGCCCAGCTTCGGCTGGTGCGCCAGTTGCGACCGTACTTGGACTGTGCAGACCTGGCCACAGTGACTCATGCCCTAGTGACATCTAGACTAGATTACTGCAATGCGCTCTACGTGGGGCTGCCTTTGAAGACTGTTCAGAAACTGCAACTAGTGCAGAATGCGGCTGCCCGGGTGGTTGCCGGGGCCTGTCGGTTCGACTCAGTCGGACCACTGCTCCGGCGGCTACACTGGCTGCCGGTTCGTTTCTGGGCACAATTCAAAGTGCTAGTTTTGACTTTTAAAGCCCTTAATGGCTCGGGTCCAGGGTATTTGAGGGACCGCCTCCTTCCTTATAGTCCGACCCGTACTCTGAGGTCATCAGGGGGGCCCCTGTTAACCGTGCCACCATCGACGGAGGTGAGAGGGATGGCGGCGCGGAATAGGGCCTTCTCGGCAGTGGCGCCCCAATTATGGAATTCCCTCCCCCTGGAATTAAGAACGGCTCCCTCTTTAGAGACCTTTCGGCGGGGCCTTAAGACATTTTTATTTAGGGAAGCATTCGATGTCTGACATGGTGGGCTGGCATTTTAACAAATGGCTTTTTAACATGCAGGTTGACCCACTGGGGTTGTTGTTTTTAGTTGTTCGTTTTAATTGTTTTTAATTACTTGTTTTTAATTTTTAATGTACATGTATTTTAATGTTGTAAGCCGCCTTGAGTGCTCTCGCTGGGAGAAAGGCGGGATATAAATTCTTTAAATAAATAAAAATAAATATGAGTTGGATTAACTATTTTTATTTCCCTATTTACTGAGTTTTTCGACTGCTTTTTTGAGCAATCAAAGCAGTTTACAAAAACTTGACAAATAACAAGCTTATGCCAAATAATCAAAACAAAAACTATAAAGTCTAAAATAGCATCATCAAAAATAATTACATACTATCAAAAGTTTCTGTCATGTCATCTAATCTTTGATAATTTATTATCTAATATGGGAACACTTTTAAACAGAACTAATGTCAATGATCTATACTGAACAATGCAGTTGATAAAGAATGTGGAGTATATTTTACAGACAAATCACCCTCCCAAGTAGAATAAAGCTTTTTTTTTAATCCTAGGCTAACTTACCTAAAACTATTATATGAATGTAATTGAAGGGTTCCACTTCTTTGAGAAACGGAACTTTGTTGTAACAGTTCATAACACCAACTTCTCTTGAATGCCAAGTCCACTAGGTCACAGCTTGGGGTTGTATCCAAAATTTAGTGAGTCATGACCAAGGAAGCTAGTCATGACTTAAATCATACTCATGACTTACAGTAAATCAAAACACCTTCGTGTGTTTTGTCAAATTGTATAGTAGTAGTAGTAGTAGTAGTAGTAGTAGTAGTAGTAGTAGTAGTAGTAATGTACCGTTTTTCAACCACAAAGTGGTTTACAGATAAAATCCAATAATAAATGGCTCCCTGTCCCAAAAGGGCTTACAATCTAAAAAGAGGTGCAGAAGAGACACCAGCAAACAGCCACTAGAAAAGACACTGTGCTGGGGTGAAGAGGGACAGTTCCTCTGCTAAATATAAGAGGAGCACCACTTGAAAAAGTGCCTCTTTGCCCAGATAGCAGGGTTCTTCGAAACCCAGGAATTCTGTGAGACCCAAAAGATACTGGAAATGCAAGTACAGGTGGGCCCCCATATCCACGGATTCGCTATCCATGGTTTCAGTTATCCACAGATCGCGGGGACCCCCCCAGGTTTTTACTTTTTCCCAGTAAGCTTCATTTATTCCTTAAACAAACAGGAGAAGCAGCCTCTGGCTGCTTATTGCAGGCAAGTAGAATGAGACTAACAGCCCAGTCCAGCCTAAGGCCTCAGCAGCACAATTCAGTCACAAAAGCAGCCTAAGTGCCTTAGGCTGAAGTTAGGACTGAATTGTGCCGTGGAGGCCGAATTTGTGCTGCAATTGTGACAGACATAGGACGGGTTAAGGAAAGTTGACCAATTCCGTCCTAAGTTCGGCCTAAGAGCTATTCTGTCCTAAGTTTGGCCTAAAAGTGGGCGTGTCAGGGGCGTGTCGGGGGAGTGACGGGGGCGGTTACGAATTTGGGTCCAGGTCCAGACACTGGAGAGCTCCGACACGCCCCCTCAAGCACAGCTACGGAACAAAATTTAGGTCGACATAAAAGGTGGACTCAAATTTGAGGAGACCCATAGGAGCCATTTTACCTTACACACTCCAGCCCTCTCCTGAAAAATTCTAACACCCTACTCCTGAGTTATGCCTGAGTTAGGACGGAATAGCTGTGGCATAACTCTGGACATGGACACAGATAGTTACCCTATCCGCAGCCAGCCGCACCCAGCCTCTTTCCCACAAAAGCCCAGCCCCAGGCCTCCATTCTCTCTCTTTCTCTGAGCACGTGGCGTGGGGTCCTGTCCCCCAGCAGCCACAAAGTGGGACTTTGTTGGTGGAGGGCAAAATTCACAAACACCCCACTTCTCTCTTCTTCTCTCCTCTCTGCCCCCCTCTAGGGCAGAGAGGGCTGTTCAGGCTGTGGCCAAACTGTTTACAGCTGTGCCTGGGCAGCTGCCTCCTTGCAAGCATTTGCTAACCCATGTCTTTCTCCCAGCCTCTCTCTCTCCCTCCCCCCCAGGCAACAACATCAGCAGGTAAGAGCAGGGTCTGGGATGGCATGTGTTATGACTTCTGCCTGTTCATGCCAATATATGTTTGACTTTAGCCTGTTCATGCCTATATGTAGGACTTCTGCCTGTGTAAGCCATACCGTAGGACTTCTGCCTGTGTTTGCCATAATGTTGGACTTCTTCCTTTTCATGCCAATATGTATGACTTCTGCCTGTGTTCGCCTTTATGTAGTACTTCTGCCTGTCAGCACACATATATATGATAGCTGCCTCTTTACCAATGTGTCCTCTGATAGCTGCCCGTTGCCATGTAAGCAGACAAATATGTGTTTGTGTAAATGTGACTTGCCTGTTAACAAAGGTGTGTTTTACTAACCCGCAGCCTTGCCCCCATAGGGTCTACAACAGGTCAGTTATGATGTGCTAGCCATGTATGTAGTTGTGCTGTGTTTTCTCTCCTTCACTGTTGTCCTTTGCAGGATCATGCCCTTCTGACGTCCAGGTAAGCTCCTCACACTGTGACAAGCTCGTTATACCTAGCAGCTGTGTAATCTGATCTCTCCCTGCAGGCTTTTGCAACCGACACACTGGCTTGTCTTCAATGGCGACTGCTACCACACACCAGCTGACATGTAACTCCCCCTTGTTTTTTGTCTCCCCAGGAACGTCCACTATCACCTACCTTCCTGGGAGCACCCCTGGGGCTCCAGGCAGGGTGCCCCACTGTCGTCTGCCTCGATGCTGCCAGAGGTCAGGGAGCCAGCCGTGCAACGCTCCTCAGCTGCTGCTGCTGCTGCTGCTCCACCTCCCTGGCTGTCCTACTTGCTGTCCCTCCCCTTTCTATGGAGCAGGCTGTGGTTCCATAGGGGAAGAGCCTGCGTCTCCAGGTCCATGGGGCACGTGTGCTGCTGCTGCTGCTTTCAGATTGGCTACTGTGACTACCCCTGGCAGCCTCGCCTGGCCATCTCTGCTACCGTTCCAGAACAATAAAGATGCCCCTCGGGCAGAGCCCCCTTGTGCCCAGTGTTACACAAGCATTGCCCCCCACACAGAGACAGCGCCCAGCACACAAGCCCCTGCATGAATCCCAGCCAGGGACTGCCACTTCCTTCCCAGGGAGACCACAGCAGGGGGGCTGACAGACACTCAGGGCTCAGAGGGGAGTGGGGAGTTGGGGGGCCTCTCAGGCAGGCAAACACTGACAGGCGACATGGCGCCCATACTGGATCCGCTTGCGTCCGCCACGTCCGTGAAGAGCCCTTTCGGCAACCGGGGCTCTCACCCGCCCACGGTCCGCCCGTCAATGGCGTCCGTTCCGCCCAAGGTCCGTCTGCATAAGAGGCGCCCATTCCTGCATTGCCTTCATCTGCGAAGTGACCCCTGTGTCCCTATTGGTCTCTGCAGACCCCTCTCCCAGTATCCCTCTCCCACCAGCCTTGTTGTCTGTGTGTTTCTGACCCACCCGTGTCCCTCCCCAGCACCCCCTGTCCGCCTGCCTGTGTGTCTGCCTCCCCTCCCACTCCCTGATGATGGAAGCTGGCCACCCCCACCCTGCCGGAGCGCCTGCCACGAGGCGCCGACGTCTCCCCATCTGGGGGTGTGATGAGCTGCGTGAGCCCTTCCCGCTCGCAGCAGACAGGCCCAAGGCATCTCTCGGTCTTGGCCGGGGCACAGAGCAGAAGGCACGCCGGGATGCCTTCTTTGTGGGCATAACCACAGCCCTGGAGGCCCAGGGCTTCAGGCAGCGCACGGGCAAGTCATGTCAGTGGCGGTTCCAGCCATCATGAGACCCCCTTGTGTGTGACGTTCCCACCCCTCCTTCCCTTCTCTCCCCCGCTCCCCCCCCATGAATCCCACGTGCAGCCTCAGCGTGGCATGGGGGTGGCAACACCTGTTGCAGGTAGGAGGGCTGTGGCACTCCCCCCTGCAGCAGGTGGCTAATGCACAGGGTGCCCTGGGGCAGCTGGCACTGGCACAACCTCTGCCCTTCAGCTGCCTGTCGCACGCCCAGTGCCTGCAGACCCACCTGTGGCTGCCCATCTGCTGCGAATGCTGCAGCAGCTGTGGTAGGTGCACACAGACGAGCTCAGGAGGGGGCTCTTCGCTTCCACAAGACTGACACCTCACCACAGGAGCCTGCCTGCCTCTGTGGTAAGTTTTGCCTCGATCCTGGGCTGGTGCTGGCCCACTGCTCTTGCCTCCTGCCTAACTCAGGCATAGTTGCAGCCTAACTCAGCCCTATCTTAGGCCACAGTTACGCCACACTTGGGCCTCAGTTGTGCCTGACTTGTGCTGAGTTGGGCTGGACTGAGCCCTAAGTCCTAGAGAGGCTCTACAAGGTTAACAGAAACCTTGCAGAGCTTATCTAGGACTTAGTCTCGTTCTACTTGCCTGCAATGGAGGCTGCTTCTCTATTTGTTTTAAGGAAGAAACAAAGCTTGCTGAAAGAAAAATAAGAGCAGGGGGGCGAGCATACCTGCCCACAGGGGAGGCAGGGCGGGGGGCCCTCAGGAAACCATGAAGGGGGTGTTCGCTCTTATCCACAGTTTCAAGTATCCCTGGAGGGGCCTGGAACATATCCCCAGCGGATATGGGGGGAGTACTGTAGGCTTAATTATCCGTTGGTTTATTTTCAGAGGCAACATCTATTCCCCATTTACTGTTTTGCCCTTCATCCTTTCAGCTAAAATGCCATGCTGGCATCTAAGAAATCACATTTTTTCTTTCGGTTCTGTTTGGGCCCTATGTCTAAGAACTTTAAATATATTTTTTTAGCTCTGCTCACTGATGACTAGCTGTATTTTTTAATATGCAGTCCATTGTAGTCTCCAGCTGCTTTGCTACAAAACTATTATGCTTATACAACACGATTTAAAAACGGGTGAAGATGCCATGTCAATTTATTACTCTCTCCTTCAAGTAAATTAAAACAATATCAAATACTGTCCAACAATCCGAGAAACCCGGTGTCCGTTTTTGACAGGCAATACGCTTTAAAATCTGAAACGAGAAAGCAGTGAAGCCAACGTTTCGGTCCAATCCTGGACCATTTTCAGAGGCAAGATCAAAAGATCCAATGTGGAAATTAACCTGGAGTCCGGAAGCCTTCAGTTAAATGTCAAAAAGCGCGGGAATCCCGGAATTAATCAAAAGCGGAAGTAGCCCCAGCTGCTGCGCTGACCGCAGTTAACCTTACTTGGTGAACGTTTTTTTCCCCTGTTCCTTGCGAGCTCTGTTTAAAGGACCTGTGTATAATGGGGAACCAGATCTTATTGATGAAGTTTAAGTCCTGTTGTTTATTCATCAGTAAGAGACCGGTGGGGGAGCTGATGTCCGGTGGGTGTCATTCACCCTGCTGTCTGCCCCTTTCCCACCTCTCCGCTGGTGGGGTTGTGCCTTTGGCCAGTCTGCGCCCCGTTGATGGTTGTACGCGTCTTCCTGGCTGCTGCACTGTCATCTGTTCAGCAGTTGCTGGTGGAGGGGCTTCTATGATGGGAGGGCTGACTTTGCGCTGGCGGACCTGGTAATACACTGGCATTTCCCAGGGATAGGATTGGGCCATTTGTTTTGCTCTGAACACCTTAGTCCAGGGGTTCTCAACCCCTTCCTTATCAAGTACCACCTCTGGCACCACTCTCCTGCTGCATACCACCAGAAGTGACTGGCACTGACATCATCGCCAGTTACTTCCGGGTTTTCAGAGGCAAGAAAACGCAGGTAGGAGGCTCTGGGCGGGTGGGAGGGCATTTCTTAGGATATCGGAACGACTCAGCCAAAGACAGGAGCCTCTTGGGAGTGACAATGCTCTGCCAAAAGCACCATGCTGGAGTGGGGTTCCGGTGGTCCGACGGTCCGAGTACCACCAGCAGTCGGCCGAAGTACCACTAGTGGTAATAGTACCACTGGTTGAGAACCCTTGCCTTAGTCTGAAAAAGGAGTCGGATTTACATTAATGGGATTCTTCCAAATGACCAGTGAGATGAAAAGTAACATCTCACACAATCAAGTTCTGTGGTACTAGCAAAGATACAAAGATGCTTTTTAGGAGTCAAAATGAAAAGAAAAAAAATGAGGATATTTACAATCAATGTTTTAAACACTTGTTATTAGGCTAGTCTCAACATTTTAAAACAGATATACTAGAAAGCTGCCTGGGATGACACAATTCAAAGTGGTTCCCTGCATGAGCTCAGTATGCACCCTAGACTCTTCAGCAATATTGCAGGGCATCTAGATACGCTCTCAGTTTGTTAGGAGATGTCTTTTGCCTTGAGCAGAAAAAATCTTGGCTTGTCCCTGTATATGTCAAATGAAAAGTACATTAACTAGCAGCAAGCTACAAACCACTGTAATGACTCAGAAAGCCAAGACCTCTTTTTAATCAATGGATCTTTGTCTGCAGTGAAGTTATAGATTTTCATTTCCAGGCACGCCTTTAAAAGGTGTTGTACAGGTTTTCTTTTATGATAGCAACTGAAAGGTTAGAAGGAGGCTGATCCCATTGCAAGATATGTTCAGTCACAGTTCATAAGTTGATCTCACCCATGTCATTCAAGATCTCAAAGGCTGCTTTGTTTTATGCACAGGGATGCCACTGGATATGTACTGTACTAGATATATAACACTCTGTGATTGGAAGTTCTCTTGTTTTTGCTATCGTGGCTATTAACTGTTTTTGTGGGTGTGCAGTGTACAGTACTTGTCTCCAAGTCTTGCATCAGGGTGCAAATTATGCGTTGTTACATGTTACAGTAAAACATCTTGCACGAAACAGGGTGTATGGGTAAAATAGCCATGTAATTTAAAATGTGAACAGCCAGATATCCCAGATAAAAACACACAAAAATTTTCAAAGAAGCCAACATAAAAGCAAGCACAGGTTCAAATCGGAGAGTCCGGAAGTACGAGTTGGTAAACATTTACGTAAAATGTTTACGTAAAAGGTAAAAAACATTTACGTAAAAGGTAAAAAAAGTAAAACATCTTTTAACTGTGCTAAAAAGTACTGGGTAAAAAGTACCCAGTAGCAATGTATGGTTGCGAGAGTTGGACCATAAGGAAGGCTGAGCGCCGAAGAATAGATGCTTTTGAACTGTGGTGCTGGAGAAGACTCCTGAGAGTCCCTTGGACTGCTAGGAGATCAAATCAGTCAATTCTAAATGAAATCAAGCCTGACTGTTCCCTGGAAGGACAGGTACTAAGGCTGAAACTCAAATATTTTGGCCACCTGATGCGAAGAGAGGACTCTCTGGAGAAGACTCTGATGCTGGGAAAGATTGAAGGCAAAAGGAGAAGGGGAAGGCCAAGGATGAGATGGTTAGACAGCATCACCGATGCAACAAACATGAAGATGAGCGAACTCAGGAAGATAGTGGAAGACAGGAAGGCCTGGCGGGATATGGTTCATGGGATCACGAAGGGTCGGACACGACTTAACGACTGAACAACAACAAAAAAAAGTACATACTGTGGTCTAAACTGAGATCTATTCCCTCAGTTTTCTAAGTGGTTTATCACATGGCATTGGGAAGGGGGATGTAGTTTGAGACACACATTCCTAAAACCCAGTTGGGCACATGGAAATAGCTGCATGAGTTCCAGCCAATAACAATAGAATGAAAAGAAAATATTTGACTTTACTGACGTTTCTAATCACTGTGGGGATCAGAATGACTTCTTGTTTTAAATACTGGCATATTCTGTTGTTTATTGGCTTAATCATTCAATCACATAAAATATTCCAGAAGCTATAAACAGGTTTGAAGGCACAAAATGCCAAAATATCAAAACTGGGATTTGTGGTTGTTGGTGCATTTGGCATTAAATTAAAATGAAGATTTTCCTAGGGGGAAACTCATTTTTATGTGCATACCATAAATTACTATAAATCATATGCATTTACTTTTCTAAATCAACATACCTAACTACAATCCTAATGAAAGTTAAGATTGAACAGAAAAGATGCAAACATGGGAATGTTGCATCTGCTAACAAAACCCAGTCGGTAAGTACCCCCGCCAATGCAGGTGCGGCAAGGAGGCGCATACTGCATCCTATGGTGGTGATGGCGAAGTTGGAGAGGTATCACTGGAGTAAGTAAACTTTTGTTTACTTGCCCTGGAATAGTCCCTATGGGCCTTCTCTGTCCTGCACCAGCTATTTTGAACACTCAAACCCACCCTCTCTCTCCTTTGTTCCTCCCCCTCACCCCGTTCCTCCCATTGCCAATCCCCACCGCCACCTTACCTTTCACTGGTGGACAGTAGCCTGGCTGCCAGCCCGTGCATGGGACTGCCAGCAATTGTGCTGGTGGCCTTGCTGCGCTGGTCAGTGGTGCTGGAGCGTGTAGCACTATTGCGCTTCTGGCAGGATCCAGGCACTTCCATCTAGATCCTGCCAGCTCCGCTAGCGGAACACACATTCTGCCAGCAGAGAATTTAAGTAGGATTGGGCTGTCAATTATACACCCCTGCTGCCACTTTACCTCCTCTGGTGCAGCTTGGATAGGCTGTCAGCATGTGCACGAGGCCTCTGGCCATTCACGCAGGTGGTTCTGCAGCGCATGATAGTGGCACACCTTTTGAGGCACTGCACCAGCACTTACAGAGGCAGATCAGGAGAAATTTGCATCCGTAAGCACCCAATATTGCTTATGGGCTGCCCATATCAGAGATCCCCAACGGATTAAAATGTAAAACAACAAACTTAAAACACAACTGAAAATGAAACAGAGGCAGATAGAAAAATAACATAAGGGTTTATTAGTTGTTTCATAAATTATACCATTTAACATTGATCCTCTTGTTCATATTTGATATATTTTTCCAATTGTAAATTGTGTTTTGTGCAGATCAGATTAATAAGTATTGTCAGTGTGTGAAACTTCTGAACCTGAGACACAGACAACTTCATACTGTAGTCATATGTGGGTAATATACTTACAGTGCAATCCTGTCTATATTGGAAACTGGTGGAGCAGGTGCTCCTCCAATCTAGGGTGTCACAAACATGCCGTAAAGCACATTTGCGACACCCTGGGAGTAAGGGCCGCCAGCGAAGAGGCCAGCGCTGCCCCCCCCAGATCCCAAGGAATGCCCGCCGGAGAAGGTGAGTTCCCCACTGGGCGGCGAAGAGGCGGATGGAGGGTGGAACGGGGGTGTTCCGGGAGGAGGGGATTGGTCGGCTGGGCCCAGGAAGGGGGAGGGATTGGCGGCGGTTCTGCTGAGATCCTATCCCCCTTCCCAGGCCTGCCCGACATTACACTGCCCACTTGAATGTCCGCCAGAAAAATAGCTAGTGGAAATTTGAGTAGACCCATTGGGACAGCTGGGGCTCTACTTGGGGTAAAGGGACAAATGTTCCCTTACCCCGAGGAATCCTCCAGCTACGCCAGTACTGGGTCCTATCTTGCTAGGATGAGGTGTGGGCTCTATGTCCACGCTGCAGCCTAGCTAGACAGGATTGGGCTGTTAGATATGGAATTTAAAATTAAAATAAATAAAATCCCTGCCTTTTGAGATGCACAAGGGGACTGATGTGATGGAACTGCATGAGCTGAAAAGTCAGAGAATATAATGTTTAAACGTGTTTCATCCCAACATTTAATACAACATACAGTGCAATTCTGTACATGTATTCGCATGTATTTTTGGAAGTGAATCTTGCTGAGTTCAATGAAACATACTCCCAAGTAGGCATGCTTTGGATTGCAGCTTTAGAGATTATTAACTTAAAGGGGCAAGGCACTTTCTCATTCAACTATAAATTAAGGGTATTTCAGATCCAGATGATTAACCTAGCAGATTGTGGCATCTTTTATAAATCACTACACTATCCTAGATTAGAGAAAATCCATTTAAGAGAGAAATGGTATAAAAGTATCAAAACCAGCCCTGATTTTCAAGCTCTTACAATAATGCCCTTAATAATCTCTGGTGAAGCTGCTTTGAACATTGCAAAACGTGTGTGAGTACTGAACCCAAAATATTAATAATCACAGATACAACTGATGGTGTTATATGTTCTTATAGAAGAACTTGGTTGACCAAAACATATTACCACATACGTTTATTAAAGGCATCAAACATTTTGAAAGATGTATTTGGATTTGTTGGCTCAGCCATCCAAGTAAACTGACTCTGTGGGTTTCAGTTTTTAGAATCCATAGCAAAACTACATAATGGAAATATTAATAATGGGTATTGGAAATAGCATAGGTGTTGTAAGTAAATCACTTTTGGGTTTTGAGAGGTTTTCTTTCTATAAGAAAAAACAAACAAAAGAATTTGTTCGGCATGCCTATTGTATTCTTTTTGGGATCTGTTAAAATGAATAATTCACTTGATGGCACTGGAAAAAAAAGACAAAATGGTAGCAGGTGATCAACTTTAGGGTTGCTACAGAATAGAATTTCAGGAAACTGGATCCAAGTCAGAAATTCAATTACTTAATGACAGTGATCCTGTTTCACTGTTTGGCTTCAGCTGACCCATTAGGAGTGTCCCTATCATATGAATCTTTTGATCATTTGCTAGACTCTTTGGGCAGATTTTTAAAGAAGCTACAAATCTTCCATTGACTAATATTTAATTTTCCATCTCCTAGGTTTTAGCTCCTAATAAAATATTAATTGTATTAAACAAAACCCTATTGCTAGAATATTGATTTTTTTCTAAATCTTCATAACTGGAAAAATGATTGACATTGGAAGAAACCTTGAAAGAATGTATCTGCAATACAAGCTCATCAATGATGTTTCCACTTTTACCATTTTTTACCATTTTTAAAGAATTTTTTAATAATCCTGGACCCAATCCTCTGGATTCTAGTATAGACTTTTCATCTCATATTAACCGTTTGTATGAGTAGTACTAGTGGGTAATAATGTATTATATCTTCAACAAGTGACATGAGGACACACTTGTGTTATTAACCATGAGCTCTTGTTGAAAACATAGCTTACACTAGGCTTCAACAAAGGATAGGATGTTTGGATTAGCTTGGCTGAATTGATGTTTGGATCCAACTTGCCTGCATAATTGGGATGGAACAATTAGATGCTTTATGAATTGGGTTGAACTCCCTCTCGTATTTTACACACTTTAATTATTGTTGGAGTGAACTCTTTCTATAACAGCGATATTACTGCAAATGGCCTTTTATCCAATATAAGAGGTGCATAATACAAACAGCTGTAATGCAGTATATGCCTTGAGCAACATACCACGAATGGTCGTAGTAACACTGAGGTAACAGCACCAGCCTATGTTTTCCTTACAGATGTAAATCAAACCAATTACATTCAGTGATTTTGAAATGGATGCTGTTCTTTAACTTGACAGACTAAGGGCTACCGATGAGCAAAACCTGAATGACTGAGGTAAGCAGATATCTGCAGCAATTGGGTCCAGAATGCTGCATTTATTTATTTATTTCATGTGGCAACCCAGCCCTGCAAAGGTTGAAAGCTTAAAAGAAAAACACATGTTGGTGAAAACCAGATAAAAATCTATGCTGCAGAGATATGACAATACAAAAATAAAATGCAAAAATTACAAGAAATGAAATTACTTCTGGCTTTCATAATCCCCAACACAGAGTGTCTCCCTAAACAAAAGGATTTTACACTGCAGCATTTACACCATTGTTTTTTCAGTCCACTTGTGTGTGTGTGTGTGTGTGTGTGTGTGTGTGTGTGTGTGTGTGTGTGTGTGTGAGAGAGAGAGAGAGAGAGAGAGAGAGAGAGAGAGAGAGAGAGAGAGAGAGAGATCTGTAATTGGATTATGCATGTTTAAAATAAAGGCTGGAATTGTGAAATTAGAATTGTGTGTGAGCGTGTGTGATTCTATAGCATACATCTCTGTATCTCCCTCTTTTGATATGTATTTCGAGAAATGCAAGAAGAATATCTAGCTAGCTTATATAGGTTGCTTTAGTTATTGTCTCGCATCTGTGGGCTTTCAAAAGCAGAAAAGACACAATATTCGGCAGGCAGAAGGGAAACCGCTAACCAAAGATCATGGTTCTTTGTGCCTGTCTCGCAGAATCCCACCGCAAGCGGCGAGGGGAAACCCGCACGAAAGGCGCCCAGGACTCCTCGAGGGGATTTACCAAGGCTGGACAGCTCCCAGCGGCACGGAGCGGCGCCTAGCTCACCAGCCCGGGCGAGCCGAAGACAGGACGGGAGGCAGCAGAGCGCCGCTCGGAATGTTTCGGAAAAGGCGAAAATGTGAGCGACGGGCGAGGCGCTCGCGAGGTCGGGGGAACCCCCGCCCCCAGCCAAGCAGTCAGCCAACTCGCCTCCCCCTCCCCCTTCCTCCCCCGCCCTGTCACCGCGCCTGCCAGGGCTTCCCCGCGCCAGTGCACAGCCCTGGGTGGAAGCGACTGCAGCTCTCTCCGCTCCCGCCACTCCCCAAAGCGACAGCTGTTGGCCGCGGAACTGCCTTGCAAAAGGTCACAGCATTCACGCTTCCCGCAGCCCTTTTGCCCTTTGCCTTGAACAAAGGGAAAAGAAGAACGAGCAGAGCGAGGTGCCAGTCAGCGACCAGGAAAGGGTTAAGGATCCCCTCCCCCTCGGCAGAAAAGCCGCTCCTGCCTGCCGCCTCCTCCCTTGAACAGACGGAGGAGCGCGCGCACCGTCTCTCCCGCTCTCTCACACTGGCATTCCGGGATTTCCCTTTGTTCAGAGCCGGGAATCCTCTCCGAAACCTTCCTCAGCAGTATTTTTTGTCCCCTCCTGCAATCCTCCAGGATCTTACTCCGGAACTATTTTAAAAATTCCAATGATTATGCGGCTACTCCGGAGCAAGGGCTTTGAGGACTGGCTGGATTCTCCCCCCCCCCCCATTGCATTTCAGTAGTATGCTGCACAAACAAATTACACAGCGACTCCGAGGACTGCAACCCCCTCCCCCGGTCGCATCTTTCTCTTCAGTTAAGGCAACCCCCAATTACATCATACCGAAGACCTGTTTCCGCTCACTGTCCAACGTTGCACTAGCAGGCTGGTCTAAACATGAAGCGTTTTATGCTTCAATAGCAATTCATCGGATTTCTGGGACCATTGCGGGCGGGGGCTGGGGGGTCATTTTAGCTGGAAAATGTTAACTAATTGATGCTCCTTAAGGGAAATTCCAAGTGTTTCCATGCACGTCACATACACACTTGCAAAATCACCCTGGGATGCTTTCTTGTGCTGCACATACAGATGCAAAGCTACTAATATGCAGACTTCTGGCGGAGAGAAGGGATGGAATATGAGACCCCCACCCTCGCCATTGGGGGGGGGGGAAAGGCCGTATATGCATAACTAACTGTTGAGACGTTTTAAGCTCCTGAGCAATTATTCAAGGGGAAAGTCCTGATTTAAACGCTTTGAAGGGACCCAGATTAAGGGTGTTGGGGTGGTGGTGGGGCGGGGGGCAGAGAAATAACCCTTACCTGTCTGAGTAGCTCTTGCAACAGCAGCAGCGAGTGGTGTTGCTGAGACCAGCTCCCCTCCTCCCGCCGGGGCTGACACACTGCAGTGAGTGTCTGGCGGTGGCAGGTGGAATTCCCCCCCCCCGGCAGCCAGAGGGGCGGGGGAAAAGGAGAGGGGAGAAACTGCGCGCGCCCACTTTGCCGGGTGTCACTGGCACCAGCGGCGGCACGCGCCGCTCCTGGGATTCTCTCTCTCTCTCCCCCCCCCTGCACCCCTCCCCTCTCCTCGCGCGCTCTTCCTTCCTCTCACGCTGCAACTTTTTTTCCTTTCTCCCCCCTTCAGGTGACGTGATGCCCGTTGTTTTGGTACGCCCGACCAATCGGACTCGTCGTCTCGATTCTACGGGAGCCGGGATGGGCCCGTCGTGGCGGCAACAGGACTCCCCTTTGCCGACCATAACGCATTGCGCAGGGTGCACCACCGCCTGGTCCTCCTGCAGCTTTAACAGCTCTGACATGGAAACACCATTGCAGTTCCAGCCGGGCTTCTGCTCAGAGCAGCAGCAGCAGCAGCAGCAGCAGCGCCCACACCCGCATTGCCAGCCACAGCAGCAGCAGCACAGCCAAGACAAGCAGCAGCAGCAGCAGCAGCAGCAGATCAGCCCATGCCTTCAGTGCAACAACTGCGCCTACTATGGGGCTGCGACGGCTGCAGCGGGAGATAACCTGCCTCTGCTGCTCCGCACTTCGTCGCCCCTCTCGGGCGCTTTCCGGACTCGCTCCTCGCCGCTCTCCTGCTCCGCAGCCTCCTCGCGCCAGGGCAGCCAGCTCAACGTGAGCGAGCTGACCCCTTCCAGCCATGCCAGTTCGTCCAGGCAGCCCCACCACTACGCCCAGTCCCACCACCACTCCCACTACCACCAGTGCCATAGCGTGCAGCAGCCCCAGCAGCCGGGCAGCCCCCCGAGCAGTGTCAGCAGCGGCAGCCACCACCACCACCACCACCACCACCAGTCCCAGCAGCAGCGCCGGGAGAGCAACCCCTTCACGGAAATAGCCATGAGCAGCTGCAGGTACAACGGCGGCGTCATGCGCCCTCTCAGCAACCTGAGCTCGTCCCGCAGAAACCTCCACGAGCTGGACTCCGAGTCGCAACCGCTGCAGCCCCACCAGCCGCCGCAGCAGCAGCCGCCGCACGCCAGTCCCAGCGCCTCTGCCGCCGGCGGCGGCCCGGAGATCGTGGTGTCCAAGCCCGAGCACAACAACTCCAACAACTTGGCGCTCTACGGATCCGGCGGTGCCGGCGCCGGCGGCAGCCAGAGCAACAGCGGCAGCAAGTCCAGTAAGAAAAAGAACCAGAACATCGGCTACAAGTTGGGACACCGCCGGGCGCTCTTCGAGAAGAGGAAGCGCCTCAGCGACTACGCGCTCATCTTCGGCATGTTCGGCATCGTGGTGATGGTCATTGAGACTGAGCTGTCCTGGGGCGCCTACACCAAGGTAGAGCTTCTGGTCCGGCCATCACCCGCCGCTAGACTTCTAGGGCTAGACTAGTTTGCTTGCTTGCTTTGTGTAGTCTTCCTTCCTTCTCCACATTTCTCCTTTCTCCCCACTTATAATACTTTTAGTCCCCCACCCTCTTATTTCCTTTTCCTCTTTCTGTCTTTCCTATTTCCTCTCCATTTCTTTTTTCTCTCCTCTATCTTTGCTGTTCCTTTTCATTCTTTTTTATTTTTATTTTTACCCCCTCCTTCTCTAGCAGCTCCCTTGTCTGCATCCACTTTCTCCCTTTCTTTTGTCCCATATCCTTAAAACTCAAATTCTAGATACATTCCCTTAAGTCCCAATGACTTCCACGGTATTTACTTTCAAGGAAGTGCAGCCACCACAGCTCCAACCCCATACTTGTTTACTTGAGATAGTATGTCCCACGGGCTCCTATTCTTTTTCCCCACAAAACATCTGGGGGACTGTTACAGCATATGTGGTTTGTACATGACCGTCACTTCTGCACTCAGTTATTTACTCTGCAAAATTGTCTTCAGCACCGCTGTTCTTGAGTACCTTGGTGGGTGGCTTGTTGCAGCCTTACTTGCTTTGTCTGCAGCTGTGCAAAATGCCCATCCACCCATGCTTTGTTATTGACCCGATGTGCAGAGTACTTCTGCTACATTACACATTAAGCTCTGCAATGAATAACACATAAACCTGCCGTCTTGTACAACCAATAGAGGTTAGCTTAGTAAGACTTCTGTAATCTGCTTTGTAGCTTTCTTGTTCATCCATGCACTCCAATGCACGCTATGGCTGCCTTCTACACTAAGATGCCCTGCAGACACTTCCTCTGTCAGACTGTCTGGTATATAGGCACTTGCAGCTACTAGCTCATGAGCAGAGACAGCTGTATATTAAACCTTGCATCTTTGTTGTTTGCACTGTAAAAAGGGATAGAAGAGAATTGGATAATGCTTTGGTAAAAGAACAACTTGGAAAGCCAGACGTTTAAATGGCTACCATTCAGGATTGTGAATTTTTGTCTTCCCTTACAAGATTACTATCATTTAATTCCAAAAAGACTTGCCTGGTCTTACTATCCCTGAGAGTAACTTTTTTGGTGACTCTGTAACTCCCTGCTGCTTTGACAGGCCCCTAAGAGTTCACCTGTTCCCAGCACTGGGCTCTTTTGCTACAACAGTGAGTTTACACTTCAATATTTTTTTTTGAAAGATCACATATGCTATTATTTTTTAAAGAAAGGATATCAAATCCCAGCCAGTGAGCTAAGTGTTTCCTGCAACAGATAGCCCATATATTCCCCTTGAGATCTTCAAGATGAAGGACAAAAAGATCAATGTAAAAAGTATCTATTTTTCTCTTGCAGGAGTCGCTGTATTCATTAGCCCTAAAATGCCTTATTAGCCTCTCTACAATCATTCTGCTTGGTCTGATTATTGTATACCACGCAAGGGAAATTCAGGTATGTTCCACAGGCTTGCTGCTTCTTGTGCTTCAAGGACATTTCTGTGAAATTAAGCAGACTGCATCAATACATTCTTACTAAACAATTAACAGTGCAGTGTATTAGATGCTGTATAGTCATTGACGGTGTCTTAATATAGACTTATTCTGCATGTAGTAGTTATCCTTTGCTTGCCTTTAGGGGCAATTTATTAGTGCAAAGGGAAAGCTACAATGCCTGTCCTTCTCCAGTAACTGCATGTTTTGCTAATCCATACATCCTCAGTGAATCACATGATTAATTGTGGAGTTTCCAGTCACCTCTAAATATCAGATCTTGCTCATGTTGTCCTAAACGTGTAATGTACAAATATAGACTTGTTGAATTTCAGAGAATATTTAAAATAGTCAGCGAAGAAGCACAGCTTTCGTTAAGGAGTGGGCAGTTAGCTTTGATTTTGAATAAATACAGTTTTCACATCCATTCATTCTAGATTTTAAGACTGAGAGAAGTTTCACATGAGGAATATATTTTTCCTACATTTACTTGTGATGGAATAAATAGTTGCACTTCACATTTGATGGTACATATGCTTTTTTTCCTACATGCAACCAATCCCCATTAATTGAAGTAAGTCCTACTAATTACTATGGAACTTCGAAGTAAGTGTGTTTAGGATTACAGCCATGGAGAGTACCTCCATGTAGGGAAAACGTCATGTATAAAGGATACTATGTATCCCTATACAATGCTGTGCAATTTTTATTAGAAATTACATGTGGTCAAGGCAATAATTAGTATTTACCTACTAGCATCTACCAGATAATCAGTTTTATAGAAAACTATGCAATACAGTCCTATGCATGTTTACTCAGAAGTAAGTCCACTGTGTTCAATGGAGCTTATGGCCAGGCTAGGTTCATAGGATTTCTTACGGCGCAATCCTCTCTAATTTTGGAGTGGCAGAGCACATGCTCTGCTCTGCTGCTCCAAAGCATTGCAAACATGCCATAAAGCACATTTGTAACAACTCAGGAGTAAGGGCCAGTGGCATGGAGGCCGGCAAACTTCACTCCACCACCCTCCAGACCCTGTGGCTGCTGATGGAGATACATCCTGTACCGGTCGGTGCAGGGGGAGAGCGGGCAGGGGCAGCCAGGGGGGTGTCCATTGGCTGGCCTGGGCTGGGAGGGGGGATATCGGTGGCATGCTCCGCCAATATCCTATGCCCATTCTGCCTCCCCGAATGTATGCTGGACCTGGCGTACATCCGAGGAGGTCTATAGGGCCCCAGCCGGCTTACACCCGTGGAAGGGGAAGAACATCCCCTTCTCCCAATGTGCTCCCGGGCTGCCCTGGGGCAGCCCAGGAACAGCATAAAATACAGTGGTCCTTTAGGCCGGCCATGTATCTTTACGTAGGATTGCACTGTTAGTGTTTTAGGGAATTTCCAAACTAAGACACAGATCATGAAGGTCCTTATCTAGGTAGAGAGTACTTGTTCTTTTTGTTCAAGGTCATAGGATCTGATTGACCTAACTCATATAAAAACTTTAGTACAACATATGCTTACAAAGATATTTAAACCTCTTTTTATAAAACCTGGATGTTTATTTAGATATTTCTTAATGCAACCAGTCAGAATGCTTGTGCAAAAGCAAGATTTTAAAAATATATGCCTATTTCTAAGAAGTTGTTTGTTTTGTTTTATTAAAAAAATGTATCTCTCCCCCCCCCCCCCCAAGGATAGAGATGCCCAGGACAGCTTACAACCATACAATTAAAATATATAAAAACAAATAATAAAATCATAATTAAAAACTATAGAAAATAAAATAACACATTAAAAACCAGCAGAGCAGATTACTAACCAGGAAGAGCAACCCACAGAAATAAAGATGGGAAAGTTAACTGGAATAAAAATGTTTTTGACCTCTGTGGAAGGCTAACAGTGGACATAGGTCTCAACTCAGTTGGGAGGGAGTTTCACAGTATCAGTGCCACCACAGAAAAGGCACTCCTCTGAGTCTAGTCTTGGCACCCGGGAGTTGGCACCCAGAGGAGCCCCCCCCCCAGATGACCTCAAGGGCCAAGCCAGTTCATAAGGGAGAAGGCAGATACCCTGGTCCCAAGTCATTATTATTTGCCAAACAATGTTTTTCATATACGCATTTTCAGTAAACCTGAATTAATGTTTTCTGAATTACAAGAACCTTATGCAATGTTCAGTACTGCTAAGAATCCTCTGAAGATTGGAAGAGCTTCCTACTAGTCATAGTAGAATAAAAAGGATGAACAACATCTTTATTCATAAAAAAGAATAACATTTTACAAGCAAATGAACTTAGATGACAGAGCAGACCCTGAACATTATAGTCTAGATTTTTATAAGCAGAATTTTGATTTATGGCAATTGTATTTAAAGATCAATCTTCATTTGTAAACAAATGAGATATATGCAATTAAAAATGAATATCAGGCCACAATATCAGGACACCTATGTATACCTTGGAGCAAACTCCACTGAACGTAGTGGAACTTACTTCTGAGTAAACATGCATAAGATTGACCAATTAAAAATAAATGTAGGATTGAAATCCTGTGCATACTTACCTTAGAGTAAACCCCACTTGAATGTAGTGAAGCTTTCTATGCATGTTTATTCAGAAGTATCAAGCAGCATGTATTATGAAAGAGGCATTGCCTACAATTCAATGACTTTGTCCAGCTAATTTAGTGAAGCAGACCTGAACATTAGTGTTCAAATCATTTATTCTAGATCATTTGAACCCAAGAATAGACTGGAAATTGGATAGACCCTATTTACTTTTTTAAATCTTTAAAACATAAGTTTTAAAACAATACAAGTTAATCTTCAACTACAGTTCTATGACTATTTTCAGACTAACTTGAATAAAGGAACCTTCTATAAATGGCAACTAGCGTTTTCAAAGCTGAAAGAGTTTTCATTGCTGTCCTCTGATATTGGAGCTGCATAATATTGATACAGTTCTTTTTCCATATGGAGCTACGTTAGACAGTTAGTCATCATAATGTTGTTGGTAGATTGCAAATTTTGGGGGCATTCTCCACTGTCATCTTGAAAATGAAAAACCAGTTTTCTCTCCCCCCCCCCAATAATGGCTTCCTTACAGTCTTTAGTTCCATTTTGTGAAATATCCACCTGTTCGCTGATGACCAGACTTTTTTAAAAAAATTATTTTTAACAAAACAAAGAAAGTGCACACAAAATAAGCAGCTATTTTTAAGGGATACTTTTAGTCCTAACGTGTGTGACAATGAGATTTCTACTATGAGTTCAAGACATGATGGGCTCCTTGATAATGTCGTACTTTAATATTTGGGGTACTATGCCGTTCCACTTTGTATTTTTTCTAGGTTAGCTCCGACTCTTTAACTGTATTTTGAAAAGAAAACTGTAATCAATGTAGTGTAAGTGTGTAGAAAAAGTGTGTGAGAGAGAACAGTTAAAGTGTTCTCAAACGATACTGCAATACAGTGTTTCACTTTTGAAGGAAGAGGCTAACTAGCTTGCACTCAGGAAAGAAGTAGCACTACAGTTGTACTGTACCTAATGCCTCTTTTGTTTTATGAATTAATGATGAGAGGTCATCATTCAGTAAGGAATCATTTTCCCATCATCCAGTTAGGAATCGTTCTCCTTGAACTTCCCAGTTTAATTCTTCCCAGGCATCTTACTGAGAGGACGTTCAAACACTTATGTAGTGTTATTTTTTCTAAGCACTGGTAGCAGCTATTTTTCGTTCTGATACAAAAAATGCATATAAATCTACATCCTTCAAAGACCTTACTAGTTGTCTTCTCTTGGAAACACACTGAAGAGTTCCATTATACAGCCCCTTTTACTAGAGCCAGCAGACAGCATGTTTTTAAAAATCTCAATTTCTATAGGAACAAGGAAATCAGTTCTCCCATTCCGTTGGATTTCCTTTTCAGCACTATGGACAGCGCTCATCATCAGAAGTTTTGTCTATATATGTGTTAATGCCATGTAACCTTTTTTTCTCCCCAAACTGCAAGAATATGTAAACATATAGCAAAAATGATTTTCAAACCTTTATTCAAAGTCTTTTTGGAAATCAAGTGTTAAATTAATATTGTGCTGATTTTGTTTTAATCTTTAAAGAACAGAGATGAATAAGTTATTATTTTGGATGTGCCTACATAGTATCTGTGCGCATGCATGCACACACAAACATATACCACGTTTTCTGTCTGCCAAAGCTTGCCAAATGTAAATCAAGAGGGTGTGAGTGAGAAGTGTGTAGGTGGGATGAGAGGAGGTAATGAGCCTCACCTTTTTGTGAGTGGAAGTTAAAGGTGACAACCACTCCCTTGGAAATATTCTAAGGCTGCAATCCTATTCATACTTACCTGAGAGTAAGTGCCATTGGACACAGTGGAATTTACTTCTGAGTAAAAATGTATAGGATTGTGCTGTGCTACTTGTGTTACATGTAGCCAATTCAGTTCAGAAGATAGATTTCTCTAAGGCAAGCCCACCTTCTGTATTATTTCTTGCTCTGTTATTTTAAGTGAAAAACCGGTGTCTGTGCAAAGCCTAATCTTCATATTCTAAACCCATTAGCAAAACAAATTATTATTTTTTCTGCTCCAATACATGTGTATAGCTTTTTGGTGCTTGGGAAAGGAAAGCTTCTTCAAAATAGCATCTCTGTCAAGAAGCGATGCTTAGAATGTTGTACAAACGTTTTAAGTTACTTTGATTTACAGTTAAAAATGCTTGTTGTATTTCGGAAATAATTTTTATAAAGTGTTTTCCAGATATTTAATAGTTAATGAAGATTTTGTAATATATATTTTTTAAAAATTGAAGCACTTTGCATAATATGAAGATCATGCTTTATGCCAACAGAGGGAGGCATACATTTTGCTTCAATACGAATCTCAAGAAACACATTCTGACTGGAAAGAAAATCTTATTGTGGAGCTGATGCCTTTTTGAGTGTCAGCTATGATTTTGATCATGATTATGAAAAGAAGGACTTTTGTGAATAAGATCATGCCTCCTCATGGAATAATAGAACCTTGAGATGTCCCTTCTAGAACATGGAGGCGTTAATAGCCCATTGATCCAAGAATTTCATCCTATAATCAGAGTAATAGAGATGAAACTAATTATTGCAGCTGAAGCTATACAAATAGTATCTTCAGTGATATATAGTGCTTGCTTGGAGTCACTAGATATTTGCATCAGTTCTTTTACACGTATAGGTACACACACAAGTGAATACAAATAACCTTGAAATATACCTTAGAGGGGTATTTCTAAGCTGGGACAAGTTTTATTGCTGTTCTGTATAAAAATTCAGTTAACTTCATGGTGTTCAGTGTTGTCACAAACTTATATTCGGATTGAAATGGAGAAATATGGTTATCACCATGCAATACATATAACACATTACGTAGCACTGCTTTGTTGAAGCAATGTCATTAATGCCAAATTGTTTATTTCCTTGGATTTACAGAATTGTTCTATAATTTGGTAACTGTGGTATGAGGTATTTGGAAGTTGGAAATAGATTTGATAAATTACTAAGCCAGCCATGCATAATTAGTACAACGGTCTGTGTGGCAAGAAGACCAAGGCAGATATATGGATCTGCCTTCTAATGAGTTTGTCCAATGGTGGTTCAACTTACAGGACAATCCTATGGAGTGGGCGGATGACGGAATGAGCGTTCCGTCGCCCGAAGCTGTTGCGAATATGCCGTGAGGCACGTTTGCGACGACTCGAAAGCAGGGAAGGCCGGCGCAAGGCCGGCCTCCCCTGCTCCATTGACGGAGCGCCCCACTGGCCGACCCCAGACCCAGGTAAGGATCTGGCGGGTGGGCGGTTTGTCGGATGGGGGAGGGGGCCCATTGTCCCAGGCGGCCAAGGAGGGGGTGGGGGATGGCCATGGCCGCATCCTGACTCCCACCGGGCGCCTGGGCCATTACATGGCCTCCTCCTACTTCTACCAGCGATTTTGCTGGCAGAAATCCAAGGAGGCTGATAGGGCCTGCCCCGGTTTACACTGGGGGAAGGGGACAAGCATCCCCTTCCCTGAGTAGACTTCTGCCCCGGTGGCAGCCTAGCCGCCGGGGAATAGGATCCAGCGGGCAGCCGTGAGACGCCCACCGGATCTTTACATAGGATTGCTCTGCCCATATAGTTTACCCTTAATGGCTGTGGCTTTTTAGGTTTATTTGCAATTCTGACTACCTGAAGTCCTTTCACTTAAGATGATGATGATTGTAGCCTTAATATACAAGCGAAACGGGTGGCCTAAACCTATCCCCACTAGCTGCATGATGCAATGTTGCTGACAGAGTGTGTGCTGCATGCTATATTGTGTGTGTGTGTGTGTGTGTGTGTGTGTGTGTGTGTGTGTGAGAGAGAGAGAGAGAGAGAGAGAGAGAGAGAGAGAGAGAGAGAGACCAGACGGCTGGGAGAGTAAGTAAAAATCTTTTTTACTTACCTCTGGTAAGCCACTTGGCCGCCAGTGGGTCTCCTTGGAACTACGTCAGCATAGCTGGCATAAGTCCGTGGAGTCTTAGGGGGCATGTCAGGCCAGGAAAAGTGGGATAGGATCTTGGCATACACCACTGTCCTTGATATCCTTGCCCTCCAACCCCTGAACCACCATTGGTTCGGCCCACTCCGCGCCCCAATCCTCCCCCGACTCACCCTCCGTTCGATCCAGTCTGCATCCCGGTCCTCCCCTGAACTGCCCACACCGCCACATTACCTGCTGTGGTGTGGGCTGGGTGAGCCACTGGCATGTGCATGAGGCTTCCAGCTATTTGTTCTGGTGGTCCCTGAAGTCCACAATAGTGGCATGGCTTTTGCAGTGTCAGACTTATGGCAGTGGATTGCGAGATCCGCTGCCATAGGCCCTGCATAGGATTGGGCAATTAGACTCTGCCTCTAACCTGTGGTCCAGTGGGCATGGGTGTGGCCTGAAAAGCAGCTCCTTCAGAGCAGTTTAACAGCACTGTAGTGTAGTAGATGGTAGAGAGTTTTACCTGGTTATTGCTGCAATGCTTCAAAAACGTTTCTTATGATCTTAGTGAGAATTTTAGAACTCACAAATAGTTCATGCTTTAGCTTTTAGATGCTGTCCTACCTGAAGAATGAGAGAGCTGAAAGATGCAGAAAAATACAAGAAAGTCAGTGGCAGGCTGCCAAATACAGATTGAAACTCTCATAAGTTTCATCAAGAAATAGAGAATTTAATTTAGGATTGACTTTTTCTTTCATAGTTGACTTCAAAGAAGCAATTCTGAAGAGAGCTAATGAGTGGGTCTGTCTCTCTTCAAAAATGTTAAATATAGAGATCATGCTAAAAAGCCTATCCTATACATTTGTAAGCTTTGATAATTATAACTTTGAAGATATATACTTATAATAAACACTATACATTTATTTGAAGTGAATGTGAAAATCTATGAGATGCATAGATTACATGGTATTTTGTGTAACATATACAAAACAATTCATTGATGATTAAAAATTGTTTTTCCCATGACATATGATAATGTATTTTGTACTACAGTCATATCACTGCATGAGTCCATCCAATGTAAGATGGGGCCTATCAAACTGTACACCAAAGTTTGACCAAAGGAGATTTAAATAGCCTAGGGGAAAGCAACAATGAAAGAGGGAAACTCCACCTTAACTTAGCATTAGCTGTCATTGCTTCAGAGTACCCTGTATTGCCCCGAGTATAGGACGCTCCTGATTATAAGCCGCACCCTTAAAGTTTGGTGCTATTTTTTAAAAAATACATTTTTAACTTTTTTTTAACTTAAAGAAAATATACACATTAGTAGAACAGTAAAACAGTACAGCTTTAGTACAGTTAAAGGCATAGGCACCCTGTCCCTTATTGAATCTGGGCACCCTAGTACAAGTAGCCTTCCCAGATCCAAAGGGGGACAGAGTGCCTACCTTTAACCTTTGGAATTTGGTCAGGTGCAGCTTGTTGCACCTTTCCATGATGATGAGCTGCACCTGCCCAAATTTCAATGGTTAACAGCACAATTCTATGCATGTATACTCAGAAGTAAGTCCTATTGCATTCAGTGGGGCTTACTCCCAGGAAGGTGTGCATAGGATTGCAGCCTAAAGGTTGGCACTCTGTCCCCTTTGGATATGATAAGCCTATGCAGAAGCTCTTGCTCTCAACTTTCAAACTACAGGATCAATAAATATCTTAGTTCCTAACAGAGTCCTGGGGTTAGAACTTAAGGGTTATTTTTTTCAAATGCCTCTAAGGCTAGAGGTTGCTAGAGAGATCCTGGCCATTTAGCAAGCGATTAAGAGCTGAAAACACAGCTTTGGCAGTTTAAAAAAAGAAAAAGTGTTTTACCTTTGAAAGAGACTTGGAGAGGCTTGAAAAAGGGATGCTTTGCAGAAAACTCTAGGCAGAAAACGCTAGACTTTGATTGTAGGCCGTACCCCTACTTTAAAGACTTGCCTTAGGGGACAAAAGTGAGTCTTATACTCAGGTCAATACGGTATCTCTGTCAATAAATCCCATATTATTTGTCTATCCCAGAAGTGAGAGATAATGGAGTAGGACGTAAGATCAGAATTTGGTAGATCTCTGGATGATACACACTTTTAGTATGTCTGCAAGATTTTCTGACTCCTACAGCCTAATCCTGTCTAGCAGGACACAGCAGCGCAAATAAAGTGCCCGCCACATCCTGTACAGGATGGGACCTATGCCAGCGGAGTCAGAGGCCTCCTTAAGGTAAAGGGGTGTTTGTCCCATTACCGTGAGTAGAACCCCAGCTTCCCCAGTGGGTCTACTTGAATGTGCACCACACACATTTGAGAGGCCTGTGAAGGGCCCAAAGGCTCGGGAAGTGGGGATAGGGTATGGCGGAGGAGGCCGCCACCAATCCCTCCCCCTCCCAGGCCCGGCCAACTAATCCCACCCCCTGAAACACCCCATTCGACCCTCCTCCCACCCCACTGCAGTGCCATGGGCACCTACCTCTCCGCTGTGGCATCCATCTGTCCCATAGCACTGGCAGAGTGGCTCAGGCCTCTCCACCGGCGCTACTTACTCTCTGGGTGCCGCAAATGTGCTTTCTGGCACGTTTGCGACACCTTAGACTGGCGGAGCAATTGCTGTTAGTTGCTAAACAATAGCAACAACTAAAAGCCCTTTTTTTTCACCCTTGGTAATGAACACAGATCCCCAAGGTGATGAGTACCTGCCCTTGTCAGTCACTTTTTTTTTTGTACCTGGCTTTGATTGGTAAATCTCAAGATTCTAGTAAGGGCCTGCTAAAGGCCTGCTTTGGATTAAAACCCAGACTCACGGTGCAATCCTGCCCAACTATAGGAACATAAGGCATGTTTGCGATGACTTAAGGCACGTTTTGCTGGCGCTAGGCCAGCAGCCCTTACTCTGTCCCCGGATTTCCATGTGGCCGTCGAAGGAAGGTAAGGGCTCCCCCGGCGGCCACATGGGTGGT
Organism: Plestiodon gilberti rubricaudatus; assembly: GCA_026170595.1. Classification (NCBI taxonomy): domain Eukaryota; kingdom Metazoa; phylum Chordata; class Lepidosauria; order Squamata; family Scincidae; genus Plestiodon; species Plestiodon gilberti. The sequence goes on from JANXHW010000002.1 coordinate 50,916,194, forward strand.
CCGGGTGGTGAGGGAGTGGGGGCTATTGGCCGTGCTGGCACAGAAGGTGGCGGGGATGGCATCCTCCATATCCCTGTCCCCGGCTGGCCGGTGCAGCCGTTACACGGTCTCCTCCGACTTCCACCAGCTGAATAGCTGGTGGAAATCTGAGGAGGTCCATCGGGCTTTCCCCGGTTTACACCGCCTTCCCCCGAGTAGATCTCAGGACTGCTGCAGAGCGGCCCAGAATGAGGTTGGGATCTGGCAGGCGGCCCTAGGCCGCCCGCTGGATAGTTAGGTAGGATTGCGCTCTCAGTGAATTAAAAGGAACATCAGCAAAACTGTGCCTTTGACTGAGTGAGATGATGGTTATTCCATGTGCAAGCTTTATTCACACAGAAAACAATTACCCTTAAAGGATCAAGCTATGTTATTCTTCATTGGTGTGCCTTTTATTTAAGTCTGTACAGTTTTATCGACTTAAGTGAAAATGTCATGCTCAGCTTCTTACTGCTGTAATTCTGTTAATCACACATTGGAAGACAGAATTTAGTTTCCTTCTCTTGAATCTTTTCTGTGTAAATGATTTTATTTAACCATTATCCTCTTTGGCTTTGCCCTATATTGCAATTGCAAGTTGCAACCCATACAACCTAGACCTACTTATGCTTCTGCCAGGTTTCTTGTATCTGTCCACACAACATACACACCCCAGTAGGGGAGCAGGTTTGAGACATCTTGTGTTAGATGAAGAGCCCCAAGTATCGGTGATCATAAAGAGAGAGAATAATGAGACCGATCTAGAGTTGATTGATATCAATGGCAGTCATGTAATTGTCTTGAGTAGATAACATAATTTCAGACATTCACTGTAACAAAATTTACACAGCAAAACTTTCTGTGAAGTGAGGCTATGCTTTTTGATTCAGGGCGCAATCCTGACCAAGGATCCGGTGGGTGGCCCAGGGCCGCCTGCACAGGCTTCCCGGCACGCGCCAGGCAGGAGGTCTACTCGGGGAAGGGGACACTCATTCAGGATGACTTGGAAGCCGTTTCAGACTTGTGCAGGATTGTGCTCTCAAAGAATGTCTTGTGCATGGCTAAAGGGCTTCTGTATTGGCATGTTACTTAACTATTTTTTTTATTCTAGCTACAGCCCCTTGAACTATGCTGGGTGCTGCCTTAGGGGCTCTGCAACCCTCAACGATGTCTTTTTAAGGTTGGAGGGAGGGTTGCAATGGGGAAAATGTACACTATATATTTGGAAGTATATGCATGTTTAGTTCATCAGTTAACTTTCAGTTAACCTTTAACTTAAAATGTATAGACAGTTCAGAGTCTTTAGACTGTAATCGTATGAATACTAATTTGGGAACATGCCCCATTGAACACAATGGTACTTATGTTTGAGTAAACATGTTGGATTGTGCTGTAAACCTGCAATTCTAAGCGCACTTATTAGAAATGACACATTACATAGGAATGTCTGTAAGGAAATCTTAACATTTCTTTGCTTCTGAGAGCACTTCATTGATGCAAGGCAGGACCTGGAGAGGATAATTTGGAGTGGAGATTTGCGCCAGCAGTATCACTGATGCAGGTCCAGTTCGACCGATAGTAGCTGCTGAGGCTTACCCCAAGGAGAATGGCAGCAGCCAAAAAAACCCCTAGGGATGCAGCTTGTGCAGGCGCCGCTGCATTGCTGCACAGGGATTTAGTTAGGATCGGGCTGCCCATCAGCCTATTGGCCCATCTAGTACAGTATTTCACACTGACTGACAGCAGCTCTTTCCCAGTTCCAGGGATCTGCTGCTCCACCCCTGAGTTACTGCTTCTTCCCACTTTTAAGTAAGCATGCTTAGGATTGGGCATTTAGACTGTGTGTGCTGCATATAATAAGGCATTTGGGAACTTCAGATTAGATAATTTTGCTGTACAAAGCTTTTGTTTTTTATCTCTTTTGATTTGGGTTTTTGGAGCAGAGACAGTAGACTTTTCTCAAAAATAAAAAAAGCTGAACTAAAAAGACTGGCATAGTCAACTGTCAGAGATAAGAGGTATTCATATAAAATAATAATCCTGATACCAGATCCAGAACAAGCTTTTTGTCCTTACCTTCAAAGTCTTCTATGGCCTTGCCCACCCATCTCTCCGCACTCATATCTCACTGCGTCCCTACCCATGACCTTAATCCTTTAGTTCCACCACGTTGAACCATCCAAATGTCTCCTTCCCCCTTAGATGACTCAATCATTTATCCGGTGCTTTCCTTTATGCTTTGAACTACCTCTCAGAACACCTGTGTGATACCATCTCTGTCATTTCCACAATTCATCCTCAAAACCTTCCTTTCCATGAAGCCTTTGACATACAACTTTAGTCTCCATTCCCTACTGAAGCTAAATATGTGCAACTGAAACCAACACATATCCTTCCTCTGTTTACCCATAACTTCATCTCTCCTCCCTCTGTTTTCTTATCATGCTGAATTTTAGATTGTAAGCTCATTAGGCAAGTGTCTATGTTCTTATACTATATAGCAGTGCAATCCTATACTATCTACTCAAACGTAAATCTCATTAATTTCAATGAGGCTTACTCGCAAGCAAGTGTGTATAGGATTGCAGCCTAAAGCACCATGAATATTGATGGCACTAAATCAATCAATCAATCAATCAATCAATCAATCAATCAATCAATCAATCATAATAACAGTGTTTAGTAGGTGCAATAATGAACCATACAAAAACTTAAGAGTAAATAGGCAGCAGTTCAATGCACACTTACTTGGGGGAAGAAAAACCACTGAACTAGTGGGACTTACTTCTGACTAAGCATGCATAGGAATAGGATTTCCCTGTTAGAGATGTTTTCATTTCTGAAAATCTTATCTACATTAGGCAAACATGACCAACATACTAACATCTCTTGGCAGATGTACTGTGGTATGATTTGCTACTAGGTAAAACACAATTGTTATTTTATAGAACAGTTTGCTGGCTTAGGAAGAACATTTGTGCTAAAGAGAATTGTAAAACCTGAAGCCATTTTGCAATTCGTGATCAGCACGTTGTAAAGTAGATGTTTTGCAACAGTTATCCTGAGAGCTGAAGATTTATATTTTTTCACCAGTCACATTTGTAAAACCCCTTTAAAATGGGATTGCTGAGAAGATGCATCATTTGAATGTCACCACTTTATGAAATTATGGTTATGGGGATTGTTTTCATTGGTCAGTGCCAAAACAGATGCTTTCTAAAGTGACACTCTTTCTGATTATACTGTAGTTTAGAATTGTGAATGGGGAACAAACTGAGATTTTAATTTTTATCTTGCTATTGAACATCTGTCTCGATGACATGAAGAACTGAAACAATAGTTTGTCATTACAAGAACGTGGTGCATTGAGCTTCTGGCTTGCATGCTCCCTGCTTCCCCAGACCTCTGCAGATGAGAGGAAGGAATTTAACGCTGCCAGTCATGGTTTGTAACAAATGGCAGTTTCCCAGTTTCGTCTGAATATGCTTGTAGAAACCATAGTTAATTCACAAGCCAGAATATCAAACCAGAAGTGATAGGTTTCCTCCCCTTGTGCATAGAAGAGTAGGTAAGTGAAGGAAGAGGCATGAGAGCCAAGACTTGTTTTGGCACACTCTTTTAATGACAAACCATAGTCTGTCATTGTTTCTGAATGTAGTAATTGTAAATGCTGGTGCACTGGTGTAAAGTATTTCCAGTGATGCAGTTCCAACTGCACCCTAGAGTTACAAAGTCACCAGGCAAAGTTGATGAGCAGGATTTCAAGTGACCTGAAGTTCAACCAGACCTATAGATCTAGAAAACCTCCCTTTCTAAGTCCAAGGCTTGCTAAGGTAAAGGTAAAGGTATCCCCCACTCCAAAGTCAGTCATGTCTGGCTCTAGGGTGTGGTGCTCATCTCCGTTTCTAAGGCCAAAGAGCCAGCTCTATCCGAAGATACTTCAGTGGTCATGTGGCCGGCATGACTAACAGAATGCTGTTACCTTCCCGTCGCAGTGGTACCTATTTATCTGCTTGCAATTTCTTGCTTTCGAACTGCTAGGTTGGCAGGAGCTGGGACAGGAGACAGGAGCTCACTTTGTCACGCGGCACTCGGGTCTCGAACTGCTGTCCTACTGACTGTCCGGTCTGCAGTTCAGCATCTTAACCACTAAGCCACCGCGGCCCCTCCAAGTCTTGCTAGCCATCATTATTTCAGTCTTGTCTGGATTCAACCTTAACTGACTCACCTACTTAGCCATGACAACAACTTGAGTTATGTCAGACTGTAGGATCTGGATCATGTGTAAAAGATAATTCCAGAGGAAGAGTCGTTATTCCAGGGAAAGGGAAACTCTGGATGCTACCCATTGTTATTTCCTAGTTTCAGGGGGGAGAAACCATAATGTGGTCCCCTGAAAGTACACAAGAGAAACTGATCACAATTTTTACTGTCTGGCATTGTACTGTCTTAGGCAACTTCTAAATCAGCTCCGAACACTCCCAGGCTATCCCCTGTTGCTGAGGTTGAGCAACATGATGCCCTCTGCCCTTTGTCCTTACCTCAAATCAGTAGGTTAATGGAGAATAATATCTGCTTTCTCCACTTGCTCACCTTACAGAGGGCTTCAAGTGTTGAAACTTGAGGAGTTTCATCCCACTACACTGTTTACTTCCACATCAGGGAGAATGAGGCCTGGGGATTGTATTGAATTATAATTGAATTGCCTGTTACATGTAGCATGTTATTAAATATTAAAATGAAGAAATTATTAAAATTGTAATGCTTTAATTTCATCTAGCCACTTATTCATAGATCCAATGGATATTAAAGCCAATCTGATATATTTAAAGTGTTGATTTTACTCATGTATCTGTGAGTTTCTTAAAGATGTATTTATTTATTTTTTAAATGATCTCTCTCTTAGGTTACTACAAATATAAATCTTGGGAGTGCATATTATTTCAGAATAATAAAACAAACTACATACAGTAAACAGGCTTGTAATATCCCTGTAAAATAGACAAGAATATTAAATTGTCCACGATGTCATTTTTTAAGTGCCTTTAATGATGCAATGGTTTTGCATTGTAATGGGAATGTCACATTTCAGTCTTCTCCAAAGTGGAAATTGCATTGTAACACATGACGGGATCTACGTTATGTTAAAGTGTTGTAACTGGAATAAGGACATTTCTAAAATCTGGTTTAGTGGTTAAGACGCTGAACTGCAGACCAGAAGGTTGGTAGGACAGCAATTTGAGACCCGAGTGCCACGTGACGGAGTGAGCTCCTGTCTCCTGCCAACCTAGCAGTTCGAAAGCAAGAAATTGCAAGTAGATAAATAGGTACCGCTGCGATGGGAAGGTAACAGCGTTCCATTAGTCATGCCAGCCACATGACCACAGAAGCATCTTCAGACAGCGCTGGCTCTTCGGCCTTAGAAACGGAGATGAACACCACACCCTAGAGTCGGACACGATACCTATACCATTACTAAAATCTGAAAACAAGACAAATGATGTAGGTTCAGCACTTCAGTTTCTAAAGCATCCATGCTGTAAAGGGCAATGCTACAGTGAGAAGACAGCTGGAGAGTCCTGACTCCTGTGTTTTGTATTTTACTCCATTAGACTGCACTGTCTGATGTTTGCACTTTATCTTTAATAGCTTGTTTGCAATAGATCCTGAATATTCTGAGGTAGGCATCAATGCGGGCAACATAAACATAAGCTAACTTGTTATAGCCATTGGCAGTTCCTACATCAGTGCCAGGTTACCTGGGGCCCTGAGGCAAAGCACTGCACTGTGGGGGGGGGCAGCCACCTCCCCAATCCCTGATAATTCATTGGGTGCTATCTATGCCACTAGTACTGTGAATTCAGGGGTTGGCCTGGACAGGTTGGCCCTCTGATGGCTGTGGATCTTTGCCCAGTGCTTGACTGGTCTTCTGCTGGCCACCATAGTCACAGATATTGCTGCCCACTGTGCCTCTGTTTGGGAGGTTCACATAGTATACTTGTTCGTAGAAGTGCATGCCTTCAGATTGCTTGCATAGAGAGTATAGTAGAATGTTTTATGTGAAGTATCTCTTAGGCTTCTTCAAGTAACAGAGGCAGCAGAGCAACTTGTTCTATTCCAGTTCCTAGTGCAGCAGTGGAAAGTAGCTTGGTTAATGCTTCAGCATTCTCCAGTGATTGACAGTTGCTGTCGCTGCCCCACGTGATAAAGGACAATCAGCATCTAAGGACACTTTTGCCCCTTTCATGAGCTGCACTGGATGGGTTGAAAGGGAGGAATCTGAAGCTGACTGATAGTGTTGAATGCTACACATTGATATTATACTACAGTTCAGGACAGGAAATGGAGAATACTGATAGTGTTCAGTTACAAGCAGGAGGGAAATTTGAGCAGGGCTTTTGGATGTCAGAGAGTTCACAGCAACTTCACTCACTATTAATTCAAAATCACGGGCTGAGCACCTATGAACGAATAATGCATGCACTCCCCCTGTTATGAAGAATAAAACTGCCAGCACCATTATTGATGGTAGCAATGATTTGATATGATGAGGGTAAGGGCAGTTTGTACATCCTTATAAATTACGTTTCCAAAACATTGTTTTACCTTTAAGTGGATTGAAAATGCACTGCTAGACATAGTTCTGCTCTTATAATCTACCCTTTGGCAGAGGGCATGAAAAGGATATTATTATTATTATTATTATTATTATTATTATTATTATTATTATTATTATTATTATCATCCCTACAGCACTTTCAATGTGTGCAAAGTGTACAACTTGTTTAGTTGATCTTCATTTAATCTACGCATGCAGCTAATATCTCTGTGTGCTCTAGAACATCAAACCTTATTTACTATGTATGACTTCAGTTCATATAAGATTGATTTTTTAAAAATTTGAAACCCTGCATATAATTTCATAAAACATGAGGAATGAGGGAAAAATGAGAAATAAGATTTTTTTATATAATAGAAAAACATTAAAACATCAAGTAATTCATTCTGGTAAGCTTATTAGATGAATATTTCAGTCACAGAGAATTTAGTAAAGATGAGACTTTCTGAATGCCGAACGAGACACAACTTCAAACCCATTGCTTGGCCTTGCATTTATTGCTGGTAAATGACAGCTTTGGGGCTCCTGATCTGGATGGGAGCATGACATGGAGAGAGGGGGATTTATCCCTTTGTGCTTGCCACAGCCAAATTTGGGGTTATTTACCAACATGCCTGCTATTTACCAACAAAAAGCAAAGGACAAAACATCTGTTAAAAGTCATGCCTGCATGTAAGTGAACGGAACTCTCATGTTCAGGAAAGCACCAGGAAAATTTTTGGAATGGTTTCTTGTTAACTGCAAATATAAATCCCATCATGACCAGGCTATATATTTTTTTCCATTTTCCTGTGATACTGGCATACCCTATATTTTAAGATGAAATCAGGAATTTACAGTGCAATACTATACATCACTACACAGAAGTTAAGTCTTATTGTGTTCAGTGGGGCTTACTCTCAGGAAAGTGTGCATGGTATTGCAGAGTCAACTGTGTAAGAGGAAAGAAAGTGTGAATGATGGGTACTAGTCATGATTGCTATATGATACCTCCAGTTTGCCTCTGAATGGCAGGAGAGGGCTGTTTGCCTACACTGCTTCTGAACATCCCAGAGGCAACTGGTGGGAAACTAGATCTTGGTCTAGATGGGCCTTTGGCCTGATCCAGCACAGCTTTTCTTATGTATTGTTTGCATAAAACTGCATTTCATCTGTCCTTTTCCCACCCAAATCTGCCTTGAGAACAATGTGTACAAAATTTAATTACAGTGAAACCTCTTTCACTCCCACAATCCAGTCTCTTTGTGGTTCATGCATTTTTATCCAGATTCGAAAATTGCTGTGGGAAGTTGGCACTGGGCAGTGTGCAGTGTGCCAAGGGAGAAGATGAGAGACATGTTCAGAATAAAAGAGTATCCAGATTTGACAGATGTGGTTATTATGAAGAGCTATATGATATGTCTGCTGTAACTCTATGGAGTCAAATCATTATTTTTTAATTGATCCGATTTCCTGACGATAGCCCAGCATGGTATTTATTTTAGGAAAAATATGAATGCTCAGTAGTTTTTAACTGATTAACGTAATGTGGCATTATTTGCCCCTCCTATTTGGTATACCCATGATGTGGTCTGCAAACTATTACTCAGATAAATACAATACTGGTTAAGGAAGGTCCCAGATCACTTGGTGAGTTTCCCTAATGATCTCAGATGCAAAATCCCCCCCCACACACACACACCATCTGCTCTTTTGAACATGGTTCTTTGCACAGTGGTTCTCTTGTACACTAGTTTTTTGAGGCTGCAATCCTTTACACACTTACCTGGGAGGAAGTCTCATTGAATTCGAGACTTACTTCTGAGTAGACATGCATAGGATTGTATGAAGGCCATCATTTCAAAATGATTATTGCATGCCTGGAAATCTCACCTGATCTCTAGAAGAGGTGGACAAGGAACATTTTGAAGGCAACCCAAACTTTTGGCCTTTTATCTTGTAAGTTACTTGTACTTTATTTATTTATGTGACATTTTGTTAAACAAAGAACTTTTCCATTTTAATTGTGTTAATATTTATTGTGACTGCATGAGTCACAATAATGAGTTCACTCATATTTCCATTTTACGGATGAATATACTATGAATGAGACTTAGAACCCAATCCTATCCCTCCCCCCCGCCGATGCAGCCATGCCCCTCCCCGCTGATGTAGCGTGGGGGTGTGTGAATCGGAATGCTTACAAGGGGAAAGGGGAATTCCCCTTACCCCTCCACGGATGCCCCTGTTCCTCCCCCTCCCTGCCCAGTTTTGCCCCTTTCCCACCCACCCACCCCCAGCCCTCACTGCTGTCTTACCTTCTCTGGCAGGTGCCTTGGGGTCTGGCGGCAGAGGTGGAGCACTGCCGCCTTTTGCAGTAGTGCTCCGAATATGGCCACTGATGGAGTGCACTGTCAGTGGTCATTTTGCATCAGCAGAAGTGCCTTCCGCTGTCACAATGTGATCCATGGTACAGCTCAATCCTATCCAGGATCAGGCTGTTAGTGAGTTACTAGATGGAGTGCGATTGGAATTCAGATATCCCAACCTCCTCTCTTTTTTCATGAAAGGCTTATATGTGAGTTCATATGTGAGGACATGTTAGTTATTTCTGATTAATTAATCTGAATTAGAATATAATCATCTGTATGCACACTAACAGCCCAAACCAGCGTAAATCCCCACATGGCTTTGCAGCGGCACTGGCACGGGCTGCGTTCCATCCTGCAGGGGAGTTCTGGCTGCTGGAGATCTCCTCAGGGTAAAGGAAAATGTGTCCCCTTGCCCCAGGGTAAGCCCCAGCAACTGCAATGGGTCAACTCAAACCTGTGCCAGCAATATTGCTGGCGCAAGTCTGCATAGATCCGTGCAGGCGGATCAGACCTGGGAAGGGGGGTTGGTTATGGCATGTGCTGATACTATCCTGCCCCCTCCCGGGCCCGTCGCTGCCCTCCCCCTGTGTTCTGCCCTCTCCCCACGTCTGTTCAACCCCTCCCCCACCCCTGCGCTGGACTTACCTGGTCCCAGCAACCACTGGTGCCAGCGGGAAGGCTCTGGCCTTCCTACCAGTACGTCTAGCTATCACGTTGTTGTGAAGCACTTTACAATGCTTTTCCAACAGTGTACACTGGTGGAATACGTATTCTGTCGGAACATCATTTAGTCAGGATCAGGCCGCCAGTTATTATTATGATACTGCATTGTGAACTACTTTTATTGAAAAGCAGTATATAAATATTCTTGATGATGATGATGATGATAGGGTACATGAACCATTGTATTAACACTAACCGAGAGAATTTGCACACTCGTCTGACCTACTAATGTAAATGATGGAGTTTCTCGCTTAATAAAATATAAATGGTTGTGTCCTCATGATTCATATCCCATACTGAGATGTTAGATATTAAAAATCTCATTTTCTTTACTGAGCAGTTAAATAACTTTTTTTGCTTGAGTAATTTGTAAGATTAAATTTTAATATTGGTTATATGAAGCCGGTCCATTTATTTCCATACAGCTTTTAAAATGAAGGTTTAGCCCTCACTGAGGTGTCAACTGGTGTTTCAGCTGCACAACTTCAGTCTGCAGGTGGGAGCTCATATGACTGATCCTCCATTAAAAAAAAAAAACACATCCCTGCGTTTAGGAAAGTAGATATCATGGAGGAGTGCTCTACTCTAGCCTTCTTTCTGCTAGTATGTTCTCTCCCCCCCACACACACATAATCTACATGAATACCATGCAAAAAGTAAAGGCAAAAGATGTTCTGTATCTCAGTTCCGTAGGAAGCTGCCTTATACTGAGTCAGACCATAGCTCTGCAGAGGCGTAGCTAGGCTGGAGCGGAGGCAAGTAGTTCTGTAACGGAGTCTTGCAGAACTACTTGCCTCCGCTCCAGTCTAGCTACACCTGAAGCTCTATGCAAAGCAGGTGCATTACCAGTGATCTACAGTCCTTTCTTGAATGTGTGATTGTTGTCGTTGTCCTCACGGTCATCACCATCATCAAAACAGTTTACATAGCAAAGAAATAGGAAGATAGTTGCTGGCCCCAAAGGGACTGAGGACCCAGTCCTAACAGGGTGCTGTACTGTCAATATGTGGGTTTTGACAGCATAGCAGCTTTTCCGGCATTGCAAAATGAGGCACATTGTTGTGCACAGCCGGACTGCCAGCGGAAATGGTGAGTGGCAGTGGCCGCATGATAGTGGTGATCCCACATGCTCTGGCATGGGTAAGTTGGCATGGGGAAGAGGCGGGGGAAGAACGGGGTGGGGACCAGGGCAGAGTGGGTTGTTAAGGGCAGGAAGGGGGTGCCAATGTTCTGTCCTCGTTCCTGGCCTTGATCCATCTCCCCATGTCCACTCAGAGTTGCACCAGCCAAAGAGGTTGCACAGGTCTGAGTAAACCTATCAGGGAAGTGAAGGCTTACCCTGAAGGAAGGAAATGAACATTCTCTTATCTCAAGGAGGCCTCCAGGACTGCCACCAGAAAAGTACAGCACACACTCTGTTGGTGTGGCTGCAATGGCAGGGAAGATTTAGTTAGTACTGGGCTGTCACAATCTTAACATTGTTACAATTGATGCTAGTCCATAGAGTTGCTATACCTGAGACATTTTCATCAAAGTAGCAGCAGAGCTGTTCACTTAACCTGCTTGCTTTAATTATGCCATTACATTTCTGCTGTGTTATGGCCTTATGCCTATAGATATAATAAGAAATGGAGCAAGACATCCATCCTGTTGTTTCAGATCAGGTCATCTGTGCGTACACTGGTGTTAGTGAATTTTGATCATCAAGCTGCTGGGGTATTGCTGTGCTACTGAAGTATCTTCTTTCAAGCTGCTGCACTTCTAATTGATATTTCAAAGCAATCAAAGTACTGCAAAGCGTATACACATAAGGCTCTGCAGAAGAATGAGACTGATCCTTATTTCAAAATAGGTCTTAATAACCCAGAGCTCACAATGGCTTAGAATCAGAAGTTGTTTTTATGCCAGGGCTAAGCACTAGGATACATGATGCTGGAAATGTAGTCTGCTCATGCCCAGAGACAATGTGTAATCACAGGTGGCTTCCATACGTATGACTACAGGCTCAGGTCTTCCAGGTGAGACGGCTTCAAGGCAGGCTTTTGGCTGTGGGCACCCTTTCCTTGTTGGCACCCTCCCATTTACAAACAAGCTAATGTTATGAAAATGGACAATTAAACAAAGGAAGGTGAGAGATAAGATTGCATAACAGGTTTATAAGTATACAGTTACATGTACACTTGGATTATTGTCATTTGTTTAGAAAGGACACAGAAAACCAACCACATAAGGACAAAGCATAAACAGCTCTTTACGGCTTATTTTAGGTACTGCAGATTTAACATACTTGGCCTAAGAGGTTTCTCGGTGTAATTGTGTTATTTGTATTTCCATTTGACAGACTTAAGTGATGTCAGGTATTTTGCCCCTCCTCTCTCTTCCCCTCCCCAACGCTTCAGAAAGACTTACGGCGAAATCCACCATAGAGATCCGGCCAGCGGCCCAGGGCCGCCCGCCGGATCCTATCCCTGCTCTGGGCTGCGCTGCTGCAGCCCGGAGGTCTACTCAGGGAAGGGGAAGTTCTTCCCCTTTCCTGGGTGTAAATCGGGGCAGGCCCAATCAGCCTCCTTGGATTTTCGCCAGCTAAATAGCTGGCGGAAGTAGGACGAGGTTGTGTAACGGCTGAGCCAGCCTGGGGGGAACGGGGATATGGCGGACGCCATCCCCACCCCTCCTGGGTCGGCTTGGCCAGCGGCCCCACTCCCTCGCCGCCCGGACCGCCCATGCGGCCGGCGCCAGAGCCTTACCTTCCTCCGCCAGCCGCATAGACGTTCCGGCGATGGAGTGAGGGCGGCTGGCCTTGCTCCGGCCTCCCTTTCTCCTGAGTCATCGCAAACGTGCCTTATGGCACGTTTGCGACAGCTTCTGGCGACAGAACGCTTGTTTCATCGTTGGATCCGTAGTTAGGATCTGGCTGTTAGGCTGTGGCACTGTCATCTGTTGTAGATGGCTATGCAATTACAGACATTTGTCTGTTCATATTATGTCCCGTAATTAGTTAGGCCTCTAAATTACCATTTGATCAATCAGTTTCTTGATTTAGATGCCCAGTTCTGGTGTTGATTTACTGGATGAATTGTTGCACATGCAGCTGTTGATCATCTGAAGACTATTCATGCGAAATACTTCAGCTTATACAAAGATGAAATTGGCAACTGACGACGGTTGTTATGATTAGAATGTATTAGTAACACATAAAGGGGTTCTAGGCTTATCAGTCATTGAATACCGGTAGATTCATGTTGAAAATAATGTAGGAAGCTTTCAAGAGGGTAGATTTTATGTAAATGAAGCTGTTTCAAATCACTAGGGAAGAAGCCTCAGTTTAGTCATTGATTTCAATAAACGTCTACTTGAAAATAAAAACACCTTGCCTTTCCATTGTTTGATGGACCTTTATTTCTTCTGCTGATAAATAACACTTTTAGTAACCAGTAAAGGCATAATATAACCTTTAAAACAATTACTTGGTAATTTGATATTTTCAGATACGTTTTATAGCTGTATCAGGAAACTTATTTAATTTACTGCAGCTTATTGATGCTTCCATTGACTGCAGAAAGTTGATGTCAGAGCCTAGACTTGTCATGGATCTTTGGAGGATCAGACATTAGATGTGGTAAACTGCATTAGGAAGGGATTTAATTTATCATACAACAATTTAAGTTGCTAATTTTAAATGTATTTTGTTTAAACAAGGCAATATGAAAGCATAAGATACTTCTCTCTCAATGAAACCATGAAAACTGGTTTTGTGTTTACTACTATAGTAATAGAACAGATTGACAGCCCAATCCTAACTAAACTCCTGTTTGGCGATGCAGCATTGCTGATGCGGGCTGCGCTGCATCCTGCGGGGGAGTTTTGGCTGCTGGAGGTCTCCTTCAGGTAAGGGGACATTTGTCTCCTTGTTCCTGTGTAACCCCCAGCAACTGCAGTGGATCAACTTGGACCTGCACCAGTGATATCACTGGCACAGGTCTGCGTTGATCCGTGCAGGCAGTTTTGGCCCGGGAAGGGGGTTTGGATATGGTGCATGCTGGCATTGCCGATCCCACACCTTTCCTGGGCCCCAAATGCCATCGCTGCCCCTCCCTGCCCCTGTGCTGGACTTACCTGGTCTGCCGAGTGTCCCTACAGTCACTAGCGCCAGCAGGAAGGCTCTGACCTTCCTGCTGGCGCACCCGGAGCTTGCGCTGTCACAAAGTGTTTAATGGCACTTTTGTGAGCCGCACATGCATGCGGTCCACTGGTGCGCCAGTTACACAGGATCAGGCCATCAGTAATGTGCAGGTGGAATGCGTGGTCCACCAGCATGCACTGTCACAAAAGTGCTATAAAGTGCTTTTTGCCAATGTGAGGAGCCAGGTAAGTCCAGCGCAGGGGGGGGGGTGAGGTAGGGCAGGGAGAGGGCAGAACGGTTTAGGGGGAAGGTGGCAACTAGGACAGGGTGGGCAGATCAGGCCCTGGAAGGGAGTGGGATCGGCGGTGCTGGCACGCACCTTATCCAAACTCTCTTCGAGAGGGGGGGGCCCTGATCCACCTGCACGGATCAACGCGGACTTGCGCCAGCGATATTGCTGTTGCAGTTGCTGGGGCTTACCCAGGGGAAAGGGGACAAATGTCCCCTTACTCCAAGGAGACCTCCTGCTGCCAAAAATCCTCCACGTGATACAGCGCAGCCGACACCGGCGCCACTGCATTGCCACATGAGGGTTTGTGCTGGATTGGGCTGTTATTCTCTCCTTGCACTCACTGCTCTTTGGTTCCAAGCCAGTTATTGCTGAGATATTTTACAGTTGTGCATTTATGTGTAAAGGTAAATGTGACCAAGTCTTAGTGAGAGTCAGTAAGTAAAACTGGGAGAGGATGTTAACATCTGAACCAAGAATGTAAGGAGCCTCATTTTGCTAAAGAAAACACACACCAACACATACATGATCCATTTTCATTTTAACATTATACCAGCGCAATCCTGTGTAACCTTGCACTGGTGTAAAATAGAGGCACCAGTGTAACAGCAGATGCACCGGTGTAAGTGCACTTACACTGGCATAAGTGCACTTACACTGGTGCATCTACTGTTACACCGGTGCAAGGTTACACAGGATTGCGCTGTAAAGGTGCAAGGGAGTGATGACAGGATACAGGTATCTTGTTGTCTTATGTGCTCCCTGAGGCATCTGGTGTGGCCACTGTGTGATACAGGAAGCTGGATTAGATGGGCCTTTGGCCTGATCCAGCAGGGCTCTTCTTATGTTCTTATGTTCTTAAATGTGGTAAACCTATATAATGGTTGAGCTCCTAAAAATTAAATCATATTTGAAAATGTATTGTATTTAACATTTTTGTAATTGAATTTTGGTGTAACAGATATGCAATAAAGATGGACATAGAATACATGGAATCAGCACATCTTCCCACTCCCCTCAACTTCCTATGCCCCATCCCTAACAAACATACTACAAACGTACTGAAAGTCCTTCTAATTCCACCCTTTCCCTTGTATTTCACTTTTAAAATATATATTTTTCAGCTGGATACAGTTCATATTTAAAAAGTGCCACTAATATTTCACTAATGCCAACCTTCTGCATTTCTTTTCCAGTTGTTTATGGTGGACAATGGAGCAGATGATTGGAGAATAGCCATGACTTATGAGCGCATTTTCTTCATCTGCTTGGAAATCTTGGTGTGTGCTATACATCCTATCCCTGGCAACTACACCTTCACATGGACAGCCCGGCTTGCCTTCTCCTATACTCCATCTACGACAATAGCCGATGTGGATATTATTTTATCCATACCAATGTTCTTAAGACTATATCTTATTGCCAGAGTTATGCTTTTGCATAGCAAACTTTTCACTGATGCCTCATCCAGAAGCATTGGAGCACTAAATAAGATAAACTTCAATACCCGTTTTGTTATGAAGACTCTAATGACAATATGTCCAGGAACTGTACTCTTGGTTTTTAGTATCTCCTTATGGATAATTGCTGCATGGACTGTCAGAGCTTGTGAAAGGTAAGTTTCCATTTATTAAAACATATAATGTAAGTGAACTACACAGTACAAACTTTTACATGTCTACTCAGAAGTATGACCCATTGAGTTTAATAGGACTTACTTTTAGGTAAGTTTATATAGGACTGAAGCCTTATAGCACAATCTCATGCATGTTTACCCAGAAGTAAGTCCCATTATGTTCAATGGTGCTTACTCCCAGGTCAGTGTGCATAGGATTGCAACCTTAATCTTCTAATACTTTAGTACCACCATATCCCTATTAGTAGATCTTTCCCCTTGTCCTATGAACGTTCGCTTTGTGTTTTATGTCACTTCCATGATTCTTGTAATGCTTAACTTCTTGACTCCGAAGGATTTTAAAGATTGGGTTAAATTGTATCCTCACTGTGCTAAATAATCACATGGCAGTGAACGTAATGGAATTCACTGTCACCTATACTGGTATTTAAGTCATGAGAATCTGTCTGTGCTCTATGATGGCTTACTTAGAAGTTTAAAGTAATTGGCTGAGAACTTAGTAAATCTGTCATTATGATTAGGCTTTATGGTTCTGATGGTTTAATTCTGTTATAAGACACGGTATAGTTATAAGACATTCAGGACAAGCAGTGGGCTATTGGCCAGGTTACAAAAGAGGAAGATGGAATTTATTTATTTATTTTCTGTATTTATATACCACCGTTTTTATCCTCAGATTGCTCTTAAGTTCAGATATTACTCAAGGTGGTTTACATAGGTAGGCTGTCTTAGACCCGATAAGGATCTTTACAATATTGTTCTATATAGAACCCTTCAACTCCAGATGGTTTTCTTCCATGGTGTAGTCAACTTCACCAGCTGCGGAACACAAGCTTGAGCTTTTTGCAGGCAGCCACAAATTTGGGGTGGGGTGGGGGCCAATGCAGGCACATAATATGATCAGGCAGAAGTTTTGTTCCCAAAAGTGGCAGGTAGGGAAAAAAGAGGCAGTGGCGTCACTGTAGGTGGGGCGGAACGCTAAGTTCTGCAGCGCGTTGACCTTCCCTTGCTCACCGGCACGAGACGGCCCCACCTCCTCACCTTCTGAGCCATTCAGTGGGGCAAAGGCAACATGCAGGATATCTCCTGCGTGTTGCCTTCGCCCCACTGAATGGCTCCGAAGGCGAGGGGACGGGGCCGCCTCATGCCAGTGAGTAAGGGAAGGTCAGCGCGCTGCAGAACTTAGCGTTCCGCCCCACCTACAGCGACGCCACTGAAAAGAGGTATGGTAAGACAAGGTGCTCAGACTGAGGATCCAAGCCTGATGCAACAGTTATATAAGGCCTATTCATTCCCGAGCACCAATTTTAATTTGTGTCGCTGTCACTTTGCAGGTAAGACATTGAAGAAGTTTTACAGCAGAGAGAGATATTGGTGGGACGGGACAGGGAATCTGTTATCATTAGTGCCCCATTTTAATTTAGTATTGGACTGCTTAAATTGATCTATGGATTGTCCAAATGGTCCAGGCTTGTAACTTCGTGGGGCTGGGAGAGGTCTTGAACGTGATAGCTCTTTGGCCCTTTTCAGTAATTCTACGTATTGTATTTTTGAGGATTTATTATAAATAAATAACTAAATAAAACCATCCTTAGCTGACAATTTAATATCTTATGTTAGTGGTACTTTCTTATGAGGAAATGCACTATGGATGATTTGGACTTCTCTTTGTCAAAGACTAGGTCTTTATAAACACTTACAGTAAATGCCATTTTTTAGCATGATGCCAGGGGAATCAGAAACTAGTTTCCTCTCATTAACTGAAGCTGCATGCCCAGTTTCCTTCACATGATGCTGTAAAGCTCAGAGGCATTTCTATGGTAGGGGTGGTACTGTAAGTTGCGCCCCGTCCTAGTCCCCGTTTACAAACTGGAACGAGGAGGCTCCGCGCCCTCGCCGTCGGAGCCATTCCACATGGCGATGGGCAGGGAGTCTCCTACCCGTCGCTTTCGCCGTGCGGAATGACTTCGATGGCGAGGGGGTGGGGACTCCTCGTTCCAGTTTGTAAACGGGGACTAGGACGGGGCACAACTTACGGTACCACCCCTACCATAGAAACGCCTCTGGCAAAGCTTCCCCTAACAGTGTATGTCTCGCAGAACTGACAGCACAAGTCTATGCATGTCTACTCAGAAGAAAGTTCCATTTATTTCAATGGAACGTACTCCCAGGTAAGCGTGCATCGTATTGCAGCCTAAATCGCTGTCATTTGCTCTGGCTCCAAGATACTAATTAGCCATGTTTTTTAAAAGATACTGTATTACAGGGAAATATGGTAAGAAACCTGCATGGGACAGAAGATGGAACTTGCCAATTTCAAAATATTTCTTCATTATTTAAAAATAATCAGAAGCTATAGGGAAGCACAGCCATTGCTTTCCTCCTTTTTGTCTCCTGAAGGAGGCCTCAAAGGAAGAAAAAAAAAGTAACAGGCAGAAGTCATACATGAAGATCTGTAGCAGGGACATTGATCAACTGACCAGTAATATGTTATCTTGGCTGTCATTTGACCCACAAAAGAGAGAGTCTGATCACATTAAGAAGGATCAAAAACAATCTTATTTTTATTTGAACCTCAAACAAACCTGTTTGAGGTTGTGAGCACCTGTGCTGAAAAAATATTTGAGTACCTTGACCCTCCTCCCACGACTACACTCATATACAGCGCAATCCTATACAACTTACACCACAGGTGTAACCAGTGGGGGAGGGCATGGCAGCAGCGGAACTACGGTGGAGTGCGTGGAGCAGGAGCTCCAGGCGCTCGGGCGGGCGGGGGGCGCGCGCGGAGCACTCACCGTTGGAAGCGCTGTGCTGGATCGGCCCTCCCTCCCTGGAGCCCGTTCGGCTCCGAAATGAGTCGAAAACGGGTGGGGGGGCGCAAATTGGGTAGGGTGAGGCACGTCTACGCGATGCTACGCAGGCCCCGCCCCCTTGCGCCTAGGCGCTGGGAGGGCGTCTGTAATTTCTGGGTCAAGGTGGGAGGCTTTGGAGGGGAGGAGAAATTTAAATCCCCTTTGAATCACCCTTTGGAGGGGATTTGAATCCCCTTTCCGTTCTGGGGCCTCCCATTCTAGCTGCACCGCTGGTTACACTGCTGGTGTAAGTTGGATAGGATTGTGCTGATTATGTTTTTACGTGTGCTAATATGTATGAGCCTGCCTAGGAATGGGGCTGTGGCTCAGTGGTAGGACACCTGCTCTGCATGCAGACAGCCCTAGGTTCAGTCTGTGGTCTCTCCAGTTAGGACAGGAAAAGACCCCCTGTCTGAAACCTTGGAGAGCTTGTATGGCTCGGTACAAGGGAACTCTTTAGGGTCACATTATCTGCACATGTAAGGCGTGTTCATCATGTGAGGTAAAAGTCACTTCTTTTTTTCTAACCAGCGAACTACATATAACAGCTTCTCATTCTGACTATGGGTACTCAAAATGTTACCTGTACCACTGTCTGCTTTTTTTTAATCCAAAATAAATTTAAGCTTTTTGCAAGAAAAAAACAGACTTGTGAAGAAGCTGTAAATAAATGAGAAACAAGAACACTAACGACCAGTGTGGTTTGTTTTCCAGCTCCTTTTCTTGGAGGCTGTTTGGGAAATCACAAAAAGCTGCTTTGCTTGTTTCTAATGCAAATCTGTAGCTTCATGCACAATTGTCGTCTAAAGAATTTCCAGCCAATTTTGCCCCAAGATCAGGAAGCTTTTAATTGGTATCCGTCTGTTTCCTAAAACACAACATCATTTTCTTTCTTTTTCTGGCCTACTCTTTTCCCCTCCCCCAAATTTGCACTCTAATATTGCATCTGTTGCCCCCTGCTTGGATAAACACTGGTTGGCATTCTGCTATTCTAGGTATTGCACTATTCATATATGGTAAGCACAGTTCCCTACAGAAGTGATTTGCAAGCATGGTTGATGGAAATCAATTTGAAATTAAAATAAAACAAACCAATTGTCTTTTTCTTTTTTAAACAAACTACTTTAAAGAACATCAAAAGAGAAAATAAGAAAAATATTCAATCTTTTCTAAGCTCCGTGCACTGCAACTAGTATCTCGCATAGATTTGTGACCTGATTGAAATTGAAACATTACTTGTGATCAGATTTCTTCAATGTTGGCAGAGTAGTCATGAAAAATTCATTACAACAGTACTCAACATTGCCTATTATCACCTTGATTTATTACTGTACCAGCGCAGTGTGGTCAAATAATTTGTTGTCATTCCAGCTTTCGTTCCAGCTGCTGAAATGTAAATGTTAATTCACTGAAAGCATATTTTGTATTGCTGTTTATATTTCAAGTGCTCAGTAGATAAATAAGGAATGGGTATAATAATTTCTTAAATTGACATATGCACAGTTAGCAAGCTTAGGATGGTTAAGTGCCTGTCAGACTGGAAATGAAACGGGGTCATCCCAAAATAAGGTAGTGGTTTCTACACAGTTGGGTGACTCACTACTGTGAGGTCTGAACAGCACCACAAGACTCCTGTTCCAAGCTGGCTGGAACCCTGAACGCATTCTTCTTACCGACTGGGGATACACTGCATTTGCTGCAGGTCATACTTGTCTCTTCTATTTGCAAAGAAAGACAAACAGTAGCCACAAAAGATGTAGGCATACAAAACTGTAGATAAGTAAAAACTGAAAATCATCACAAGGAGCCCTATAATAAACACTAGGGCAGGGGTGGCCAACCTTTCACCATTAGGGTCTTTGTGTTCTTAAGAGTTGTGTAGAAGACCGAATCTTGGCAGCTTCAAGTGCTGATGGTGCTGCTAAAGCAGTTGCACCTGCTGAAATGTCCCCGCCTATACAACCCTTAAAGGGCCAGGAGCATTCATGTTGAAAGGTTGGCCACCACTAGGGTCACAATCGAACATTGAATTAAGTGCTCTTAATCCCATCAAAATCAATGGGCTTAAGTGTATTTAGCTCTGTGTTGGATTGTGACCTAGAGACAAAAGGAACTGTATAGTTCTCTATATACACCTTGAATTCAATTCTGAATATTCTTTAAGAAAAATCAGGTCATGGCCAAAGTTCCCTTTAAGCCATGTGACTATGCAGCTCAAAGCTTCAGGAAGCTGAGCTCTGTGCTGCTCAGAGCTCAGTGTTCCTGAAAGTCCAGCAATGACCTATGATGACATCACCATGTATCCAGAATTGCTGCAGGGCTCTGGTGCAGCAGCCAAAGGACCCCTTAGAGGGATTTTTTTTTGTACTTGTATTATTACAAATATTTTTACATCCTTTCATCGTGTGCTGTGAATTAGCAAGTCAATGACCTTCACAATTTCAGTAATGAACGAATGCAATATTATAAAACATTGCATGAGTGATTGTGCTTCAGGAAGTGTTGGTATACATACATGTCAAGCAAATCAATAAATTGGGGTGACTGTATATCACCTCTGTTTACTGGATGAATTGCATAACCATTGTGCAGCCAGCCACCCAAGGAGACTTGCACTGTTGAATAGCTCTAGAACAGAGTTTCCCAACCTGTGGCACATGTACCAGTACTACAGGGTTGGGAACCCCTGCTATAGAATACAGCTGCAGTGGTGGGTTCAGGTGACATGCCTGCTTAGCGTTTAATGCAATTACTCCTCTGCTCTCTATACTTTGACAGGAGTGGTGTCTACACAGGGTCTTCATGACTTCATGTCATCAGCCCACATTTCCAGGCTCTTCCTCTTACTGTTGCCACTGTGATGTAGTGGGGGCAGGAGCAGCCCAAGGAGAACCACTACCTGAACCACCCCAAAATGCTACCATACATCCCTCTCCCCCTTCCCAGTATTCTCTAAAACAGTGGTTCTCAAAGTGGTGGGTTGTAACCCACCGTTGGAACCACAATCTGTCTCCTGGTTTTTTTTAAAAAAAAACTTTTTTTTTTAATTTACCATTGCCTCCGGGGGGGGGGGGTGCGGGGAGGCCTCTGAAGACTGCTCCATGGAGATTTATGACCACTTCCGGTTTTCGTGAAAACTGGAAGGGGTCATAATTCGCCGCAGAGCGGCAATCTGAAGGGGTCCGCAGGCCTCCTCGCACCCTCTGGAGGCCGTAATAAGTTAAAAAAAATGTTCGGGTGTTTTTTGGAGAACTTTGAGAACCACTGCTCTGAAGTATTCTTCACTTTAGAAGAAGTGGTGATGGAGCTGAACAGGGAAGGTGGTAAGTGCTCCCCATCCTCCAGTCTCATTCTCTCTGAGCATTCAAGGAGAGGATGAAGTCAGCGGTCAGGTAGGTGGTGGGAAGGAGGCAAGCAGGCACAGGGTAATATAGGCCACTCCTTGCCAGCTTGTCACCTCGCTCAGCCCACCACCAGAAACAAGCTTTTCAATCACACTTGTGGCTGAGCCAGCCCTGAGAGAGAGGAAGCAAGAGGAAGAACCTCCAAAATGAGGGACCGTGTGGCACAAGAGATTGTGGCCTTAAAACAATTGAATATGGAAACTTCTATACATTTGAAGGTCAGCTGAAAATTAACATCAGCACATTGTTATGGAGCCATCTGAGGGCAGCAATCACTTGGCTAAATTTAGACGTAAATGTGAGGTGATGGAGATAGCCATTTTGTTCTAAATATGTCTGCCCCACCATTCACATCAAAACCAGATAAAGTAAGCTGAATCCTCCCTCATTTTAGCCCCCTCCTGCTCCACCATTTCAGTTTTCTGATATCAGATGTAAGCTGAGCTGAGGGGAAAGTGCTTGAAGTGATAAAGCAGGGAAGACAGGTAGGTTTTGATGTAAAAACTTAACCCCACCTCCTGTTTTAGAAATGAACAGAGCAGGCACATAAATAAGCGAATGTGGCTGCTCCCTGTAATGTCTAGTTTGTCCCCAATAAATACAGAATATCATGCTGAAGAAAAAATATGACCTTTTCCATGACATTTCTTATGAGTGTTAGCAAATAGCAACTGTACACTTCCTTTGAACATCAATTAGATTATAAATACAGTATAGAGAAAACTAACCGCTGTCCCAGAACCACATAGCCAAGCATTCAAAATTTAGAGCACCGTCCCCACCAATAGCATCAAGAGAAATTGCTTGGGATTATTTAAAACTTAAGTGTGTGTTTCCAACTTACAGTGCAATCCTATCCAACTTACACCACCGATGTAACAAGCGGTGCAGTGAGAACGGGAGGCCCCAGAACGGAAAGGGGATTCAAATCCCCTCCAAAGGGGGATTCAAAGGGGATTTAAATCTCCCCTCCCCTCTAAAGTCTCCCTCCCTCCCCTCCCCCGCTGGTTACACTGGTGGTGTAAGTTGGATAGGATTGCGCTGTAAAACTATTGTTTTTATTTGTCTAATGGCGCAATCCTTCCTAACTTTAGGCCAGCAGAGCGCACATTCCACTGGCCTAATGAGTCGCAAAGTGCTGTAAAGCTCTTTTGTGGCTCCTCTGGAGTAAGTGGCTCCACTGTAGAGGCTGGCACCGCTTACTCCACCACCTACCTGGACTTGTGCTGGCCGACGCAGGTAAGGGCCGTGCTGGTCAGCGCAGGGACATGGGGAGGGCGGGCAGGGGTGGTGAGGGAGGGGGCCATTGGTCAGCCTGGCAGGGATATCGGCTCTTGGTTGCACCAATATCTAACACCCCTTCCCAGTCTAGGCTGGCCTTATATGGCCTCCCCGGATGCGCGCCAGCTCCAGAACTGGCGCTTATCCAAGGAGGCGACATTGGGGCCTACTGCATTTACACTGGGAGAAGGGGACGAATTGCTGCGCCGGCGCGGCCCACATCCCGACTAGGATGCAGCGGCCAGCCCTTTAGGCCAGCCACCACATTTTAGGCAGGATCGGGCTGCCCGTCTGCTTTATATAAGCAATTTTAGAAGCTCAGATCCTTCTAGGTCTTTCCTGACCTAAGTTCACAATCCTACTTCCAAGTAAACTTATTTTGGGACAGATTGTATAACTGTGACATAAAGAAATTCTGTTTAATTCACAGCTATTTCCAAACCATTTTTAGCTTCTAAAGGAAGAAAAATCTAGCATCTCAATAGTCTGAGCAAATGAAATTCATTTTATTGCATTCAGTGGAGAGATGTTTTGCTCCTCATGATAAGAAGTAAAAAGAAAAAGAAATAACAGGCAAATTTCAAAGCATTGTGAAGCGTTAGCCACACAGCTGAACATAAGGTTAATGGGAGTCATGTGGCTAAAAGACAACTCACTGCTTAGCAAATGTACTCTTTTTCAAGTATTGAGACTTCAGTTGATAAGAGACCTTTGAATGACCATTGTAACCCAACATATCTCACAACTTAAAAAGCCTGAGATAACTAGAGAAACTTCTAGTGTTTATAATAACTTTCTAGTACTGAAAAAGTAATACTGGCTTGCCTATTGGTAGGAACAGGCAAACCCTGCCTACTTTTGGTTCAGAATAACTGTGTACTTCATCACGTGGGTTTATATGAATTATTTTACAAGTGTTCCAGATAGTTCTGAAATGCAGTGGTAAGCATCCATATTACTTGCATATTTTTCAGCCCACAAAATACGTATTTGTCAACACACCTGTTATTCAACCCTGCATATAAGTACAAATACAAGTTGAGAAATGAAGGCAATAGGATTGTTTACAATATTTCATCATATCTGCCAAGTAAGAAATCCATGTACTGTACAAAAACTATATCAAAGGTGCATGATATAAATCTTGCTTTAAACTCGGTGTGTGATAGTATCCATGAAACTGTAGAAAGTTCCTAATCTCAAGACCTACCTTTTCTCTGCTTTGATCACATTCTCCCATTCTAAAAAAACCCTGTACTTCCTATTATACTAATTTTCACAGTGTGGTGCAATGCAGAATGTTGGGTTTGGATTTTTCATAACAATTACAATTTTTTGTTATAAAAATTGTAAGAATTGTTTGTCTTAATGTTGTAATAAAAATGTAGTAAAAGATGAAATCATTCTATAGTAACATCACTAAAATACCAAAAGATAATCAGATCCCAAGTGCTAATCTAAATGTAAATTATGAAGGCTGCAATCCTAAAACCAGTTACAATGGAGTAAGCCCCACTGAATGTAGTGAGACTTACTTATGAGCATAGGCTGGTTCAGATGCAGCTCAATCCTAACCAATTTACCAGTGCCAATGCAGCTGCAATGCAGCCCCAAGGTAAGGGAACAAACGTGAGGAGGCCTCTGTGACTGCCCCCCCCCACAGGCCCCACACACACTGCAGGATGCAGTGCATGCCCCACTGGCATGGCTGCATTGGTGCTGGAAAGTTAGTTACAACTGAGCTGTAAGTTTGTTTTCTAAAAATAAGAGTTGCTGAGCTCCTGGGAGCAGCACTGAAGAGCCCTGGGGCATCACCATTACCATGGAAAATCTTGCTCCAAGCTGCAGAGGGCAGTTAGTATGAAGAGCAACAGAGCCACCCCCATCGATTTTAAATGGCAGGGGAATTTGCATGGAAAAGGTATTCAGATCAACTGGACCCATTGCGTGGCACTTGGGCTCAGAAGTGAACAGTCAGTGCAATTGATTTAGGACAGGAATTGTAGGTGTTCCATGACCTGATCTAGAAAGGAGAAGTATTCACACAGAGTGGACCTACTGCATCTCCACTTATAAGAACTCCTTCTTGGAATGCAGGCTGGTCTTTTTGAATGATACTGACTTCTTGAAGTATATCATACACACACCTGGAGTGGTTAAAACGGATCTTCATTCTTTGACATTTTAGTATATATGCCATATGTTTCTGATGACATAATTTCTCCAGGTTCTTTGGGGGCATTAGCATTTCCCAGCATGAGGTTTCACTCTCTCTAGAATCTTTTGGATCCTGGTAACTGTGGAGATTTTTTTTAATATTTTCTGTTGGTTGCATTCTTGTCATATAAAAATGTAAAGCACATTGTGCACTAAAAGGTCAATAGAAATAATAAATAATTGCATTTTCTCCTAATTTGTCTCCTTTTCTGAAGGGGGTCTCCTTGTCTATAGAAACAGTTTTCCTTTGCATTGTATCCATCCTTCAAAGGCAATATTAGTAGATATACCAGTCAGTTCAGAACAAAACTAAATACTGTGGCATTGTCATTGTTTATTTGGCATTCAGAAGTGTTGCATTATTTCTGTTGCCTCATCTCCTCATGCCCATTCTGAAAGGCAACCATCCAGCCCTGAATTACATTGGCTTTCTAAGAAAGACATCTGCTTCAAAGCAGATTGCAGAGGTTGCCTTCTCTGCTCTCTCAGCTAGTTGCAGATCTAACAAGACTGGTGACTTTAGACCTGCTGACATAATTAGTTTGTCACATCTGCTTATTATAAAGAGATTTATAACATGAGTGCTCTTGATTATTACAAAAGTACAAGAACACAACAGACTATACAGTTGGGCCCCTGTATCCACAGGGAATACGTTCCAGCCCCCGCTCCAGATATGTGAAAACCGCAGATGGGGCAAACGCCCCGTCCCCCCCGCCGCAGCCCCCTGTGCCTCTTACCTTTATCTCTTGCTTAAACAAACAGTTCTTATTTAAACAGAATGCTATACGCAGCAGCGTGCTTGGTGGGGCAGCTAGAGAGGCTCCAAATGTTAGCAGAAAGCTAAACTGCTTCCGGTTAACGTTCAGAAGCACATTAGGAAGCACGTTCGGAAGCATGTTAACGTTCGGAAGCACATTTAGCTTGGGTGTGTAGCTAGCTGGCATGTCACGTCAGTGGCAGAGGTTGTAGTTAGCGCATACAGTCCCACTGAGTCCCGCATGTGCTAGCTGTCCATAGATAGCATAATGCATAAACAGAGCTCTTGCCTGTTAGCACGACCCCACTGAGCGCTGCACACGGTTGCTGTCCATAGAAAGCAAACAGATGAATGGGGCTTGTGTGACTCAGCAGGAGGTTTGTAATTAAATAATTTATACATAAATGGTCAGGCCACTCATGAAGAAAATTTAAGACGTAATGGGAGGTTTGCAGAACATCCTTTACTGTGTAGTTAGGAAGAAAGGCTCAGCAAAACTTCTAGCTCATCTTCAACATTTGGATGGAATACAAGAAGAAGAAAAATAAGTAAGAAATGCAAGAGAAAATATCCACTGGCTAAGACAAAAGACCCTCCCACACACTATTAATCCCAGTGATTTGAGGATTATGGGAAATATTGCAGTACTAATTTCTGCATAGGAATATAGTGGGGAGGGGGTCAGGAAAATAAGGATGTAATTGGAATGAACAGGCATTCCATATTGACAGCTAATGTAGTTCTTTGGCTGGATAAAATGTTTGGAACTTTAAATCAGTGTTCATGATGACCTCTATAATGTTACTAAATATAATTATTGTAGCCACAGAACCTTACAGATGCAAAATACTGATGCCGATAAACTTATTTCAGCAGTAGTCGCAAGCAGTTACAAAGTCATTTCTATTTCAACTCGTGTAAGTATGTGAGGTTAGGGAGATGAATCAATTATATCCAAGGAAAAATGAAGGCTTGTGTGCATGATGCAGAAAACTATTAGCTGCAACAATTTGGCTGTGTTGCTAAACCACTTCTTGCCAGCTCTCTAAACTGTTCTCTCTGGAATAAAATGCATGGAACGAAGCCATGGATAGTGGAATAAGACAGTACATACAATCATCCTGTCAATCTTTTATAATCTCAGACAATGTTGCAGCCTTACACAAACTCTTTGACTTGTCTGTGCAGAGTCAAAGAAGATCTGTGCCAGCAAAAACCAATACCCGGGGTCAAGCATCCCCAGCCCCCTTAGCTAAGCACGTGCTAAATTCTTGCTTCATTTAGTTTGCATGGAAAAAGGAGCAAGATTAGTGGACAGGATCACTGTGTTCTGATCCTTGGAGTGCAGCAATCTGGCCCCCTACCTTTTCACCTTTCTCCTTCCTCCACTGGGCCCTTTAAACAACAAAGCACATTGTTTAAAAAGCCAAGTGGAGGAAGGATCAAAGTGAGAAGGCAGGGGGCCAAATCTCTGTGTTCTGAGGATCAGAACCCAATGATCTCTCTCCTTCCAACGTGAGGGCTCTTTAAGCAAAGCAGGAAATGTGGAGCACACTGGAAGCTATCCTAATATGCTCTGCATTTCCTGCTTTGATTAAAGAGCCTACGCAAAGTAAGGGGCAGGAAAGGAGGCTGGCTCCATTGGTGGTGGACTGGAGGGAGGTGGTGGATGTCTGTTGGCTACTCCCCCCAATGCGAAAGTCATCATTCATGGGACGGTGACAGGCCAGCCCTGACCATCTCCCATATGAGCCTGCCCACTTTTAAAGATCCTTGCTCCAAGTCCCACCACCACTGGAAGTACAATAAGCTGTGAAGTTTGAGAAACCTTTTTTTTTTAAATAGTAGTGGGGTTTTTTGTGGAACTCCCTCTCCCTGGAGGATTGCTTTGCCCCCATGCTGCAGATCTTTATATGGGATTGAATCTGCCTTGTGGTGGCAGATGACTACATTGTGTTGTTGCTGCTACTCTGTGTGTGTGTGTGTGTGTGTGCGTGCGTGCGTGCGTGCGCGCGCGCGCGCGCTATTGGGTAGCATCTCAACTATCACTTCCCCTCTCAGGAGCTTAGGAGAGGATCACTCCTCTCACACAAGGGTTATTTCACAAGTGGAAGGACCCGTTTTGTGAAAGGAATGCTTCTTCTTTTGTGAAAAGGTATGCTTCTTCTTTGCTCGTGGCAACTGAAGCACTAGTTGGGATGCTACTCATTGTTTTTCTGTTCTCAATATAAGCTGCTTGTGATGGTCTTTGTGGGTGGAAAAAGTGACCTAAAATATTAATATAAATAAATTACCTATGCTCTTAGGCACTCTGCACCTTGCTCTATGGTTGCAGGGGTTGGGAACAGCAGGCATCACACTAGTACACTGGCACATCCTGCAAAGCTAGACACTGAAAGATATAGTTATTGACTTGTATCCAAATGTTTCTTCTTCCAAACTGTAGAAGGGGACATTTGGCTACAACCTGTGGTTTATGGGTTAGAAAGTGGGAAGTTGGCAGCCCTAAAGTTAATTCATTTCAATGGGATGACTAGTCACAACTTGCACATTCATTTGGAACATTTTATCAAGAGAGTCTTATATTAATTCAGTTTATTTCAGGCAGGCTGTATTATACTTAAGACTCTCAGGGCGCAATCCTCCGGAAGTCACCGATGACAGAACGAGTGTTCTGTCGCCAGAAGCTGTTGCAATTGTGCTGTAAAACATGTTCATGATGACTCTGGAGTAAGGGAGATCAGCGCAAGGCCGGCCTCCCTCACTCCAGTGCTGGATCAGGATGCGGCTGCCGGCGGAAGGTAAGAGCTCCCACCGGCGGCTGTGGGAGGGGGGCCATTGGCCTAGCTG
Source organism: Plestiodon gilberti rubricaudatus (assembly GCA_026170595.1). NCBI lineage: Eukaryota > Metazoa > Chordata > Lepidosauria > Squamata > Scincidae > Plestiodon > Plestiodon gilberti. The sequence continues at coordinate 50,945,320 of JANXHW010000002.1, forward strand.
ACCCAGGAGGGGGAGGGGGATGGCATCAGTCATATCCCTGTCCCCGCCGGGCTGGCTAGGCCGTTACATGGCCTCCTCAACTTCCAAGGAGGAAATCCGAGCAGGCCTATCAGGTCGGCCCCGGTTTATACCTGGGGAAGAGGACGAGCGTCCCCTTCCCCAAGTAGACCTCCGTCCCACCATCGGATGGGCAGCCCAGATGCAGTATCCAGCGGGTGGCCCTGGGCCGCCGGCCGGATCTTTAGTCAGGATTTTGCTGCCCATCTAATATGGTAGAAGATTGTGCATTTCCAGCATATATTTGAAGAGTACAGTTGTTTTAATGTGTGTACTGCTGGGAGGGCTGTAGTACCATTTTCTTACTAGGAGATTTCATTGACCTTCACAGCATATGATCAGATATATGCTGACAGAGAACAGATAATTCTTTTCTATAACCCCCCCCCCCTCAATTTATACTGCACTGAAGAGGGGGAAATGAAGTCCTCCCATCAGAGAAGATCAAGTATGATCTTGCTTTGATCAGAAAAAACTGGTAGGTGTTGAGTAAGTGAACAGATAAAATGAAGAAGGTTGTTTTGTTTTTTTTAAGATTCCTCACTCCAGGACTGGGTGGGAAAGCATTATTTTCACAATTTCCAAAGGAAAGAGGGTTTATCCCCTTTTTTGAGGCAACTGCTTGCTTTTGAGCAAGCAGACAGAAGTTCTCTAGGATCTTCACAAGCCCACATTTCCGAAAAACCAAAGCAAGTCAAAAGGAAGGAAAGAAAAAAGCAAAGTGTAACCAACACACTGTGCCCGCCCACACACGAACACATACATGGAGACATTCTCTGAAGAACCTGCTACAGTGGTAGCCGAGAAGAATCTAGCTTCCCTCAGTAATTCCTTTCTTACTCCATCACACATCAGAGCTGGATAGGACAATGGGTTTGTATTACCAGGTAGTGCTGCAAAGGCCTTTGAGCATCTCAGCACCTCCTTCCTCTTACGCCTGCGACAGCCCAAGAGTGGAAAGATGCTTAAAGGCTACTAAAACAGCCACAGAGTGAGACAGCAGCACAAGAGAATACTTGTTGCAAAATAGTTCTGGCCCTGGAAATCTGAATCATTATGGCTGCAGCTCAACAACGGTTGACAGAAGGTAAATTGACTACGAAGGCTAGATTCTTAAGAGGGGAGATAAAAATAGATAACTTTAGTAAAATTTGGCATCCCCTGTTAATATTGGATAGGGAACAAGATATTGAAATGAACAGAACCAATAATACATTAGTATATTGGTTGGTTATTAAGATTACAAAATTGTATTAGAATTATTGCTATATGTATATGCTATATGTATGAAGAAAATGATGTTAGAAGGTTATATGTATTATTGTTATGGATTGTCATGGAATGTTAATTGAATAAGTACCAATAAAAAAAATTAAAAACCACACACAAAAAAACCACAACGGTTGACAGAAGGTGACTAACCAAGTCTCTAAACTGCAAAATTCACTGCAATAATCCTCAGATTAGATGAATCCTGATGGCCATCATACTCCTTTCCTCTTAATGCGGGAGGAAATAGTCTCCATCTGGATTCTGTCTGTTGAATAAAAGTGACTGTGCCTGGATAGAGTGCAAATTTTACAAGGACTCTCAGAGGTCTTCTAGCCCAGGCCATTTCCTTGAGGAACAGGCCATCTTACAGTTCTCCCATAGTCCCCTTAGCCTTATTGTAGTAGCCACCACTTTTCTCTCTGGTAGTTACTCTTGTCTCATTCCCCCTTCTCTCATAGCTGCAGGAAGGACAGGCACAGGAGTCCTCTTTCCCACAATTCTCCAAGGAAAGACAGGTTGCCTCTCATGGTTGCTCTCATAGCCATTCGCTTTTCCAGGTCGAGTGATAGAAAATAGAGCAGAGATGGACAAACCTTTTGGTCCATGAGCCACATTAGGGTATGATGACTTACTCTTACACTTATTTTTTAGTAACAGTTCTTAATAGTATGTGCTGGAGTTCCTTTTCAATGGTGAAAACATGCATGTGCGTGCACGCACACACACAGAGCCCAATCCTGTCTAGCTAGGCTGCAGCACGAGTGTAGAGCCCATGCTGCATTTTATCCAGGTAGGACCCAGTATTCTTGGGTGAAGGGGACATTTGTCTCCTTACCCAGAGTAGAGCCCCAACCACCTGATGGGTCTACTCAAATGTGTGCCAGCTATTTTGCTGGCACACATTTGAACTGGCCGTGTGACGGTCGCCAGACCCGGGAAGGGGGATAGGATTCAGTGGAGGCCCTCGTCTGGCCAACCTATCCCTCGGGAACACCCTGTTCTGCCCTCCCCATGCCCCTCCAATACCCGACGAGGAAATTACCTTCCCTGGAGGGCGCAGCATTGCCTCCTGTGAAGGGAGAGCAGTGCCTGGTGCCAGCCTCGGTGCCGGCATCATTTACTCTCAGGGTGCTGCAAACATGGTTTATGGCATGTTTATGACACCCTGGACCAGCGGAGCAGTCGCTCCACCAGTCGAAGACTAGATAGGATTGCGCCATCATTGTCACCAACAGATCAGCTGCAGTTTGATGCAAATCTGGCACAGTTTCAGAGTACTTGCTTGTAAACAGTATTCATTTTCAGGGTAGTCTAACAAATATTCAGTAACACCTCCCTCACTGGTTTTAACAGTTTGAAGAACTGTTAAAGGATGCAAATAAACAAATGATTTCCTGAGCTTGTTTTTTTTTTTGGGGGGGGAGCATGGTTTATAAAAAAAATCAGATTCACAAATTTGGCAGAAAAGAGTTGCAAATTAAGATTGCAACTAACCCTTTGAACTACACATTATGACAAATGCTTAATGTGACCCTGGTTTCTTTGGTAAATAGCATAGCAAATTCTTAGCACACACATGGTGGTGGTGGTGGTGGTGGTGGTGTGTGTGTGTGTGTGTGTGTGTGTGTGTGTGTGTGTGTGTGAGAGAGAGAGAGAGAGAGAGAGAGAGAGAGAGAGAGAGAGAGAGAGAGAGAGAGAGAGAGAGAGAGAGTTTGCCCCTGCTGCAAATTCAGTCCTGATATTTCTTTCCATTTAAAATAGTGCATGAGGGTATGATCAGGATCGGGACAATGGTAATGGTGGGAACAAATTCAGAGACAGAAAGAGGGCTGTCTGTGTGTGTCTGCTGGCAGCCTAGAATCATTAGAGATGAGACTGTTCTTCATGGCACTTCCCTCTCAGCAACTTTTGTGAAATCCAGTTCCAATACATATAATGATTCAATGACTCTCAGTGAAAAGAAAAGAAAAACTAATCAAGCTATCACGCTATGTACAGTACATCTAATATGTTTACAAGTCTCCTGTAAAAATGTGACAAATAATTGATCATGCATCTCTGAAGCAGATGAGAGTTTATGTGCTACCACAAGAGGCATGCTGTATTTGGAGACCTTAGTTTCGAATCAAATGTTTTTGCTTAGATCTAAACTCTACTGTTTCCATTTTTCAGAGTCAAACTAGATGTGACCCTAAGTGCATACGTTTGTCTTCCCGTTTTTTGTTTTTCTTAGCAAACAATTCACTGGTGGGGAAGATGAAATGGTTCAAAACTTCAGCAGGGAGGATAGGGGAGCTGTAGTCATTTGCCCCTGCAGTGGTTCTGACTTTGATTGCAGCCCCCTCCCACATACTTCCTTTGAAAGTCAATCTTTCAATGGGGTGGTCTGCAGTGGAGGCAGTGTCCCCTTCCCCAGATCATGGTTTTGACCCATTTTGTCACACACCCCTGCATGTTATTTTCTAACAAAAACAGAAGGTGAACTGACATGTTTGGGGTCTGACCCTTAAAACTGAAGTAATAAATATGATGGTAGGAAATAGAAATATACTGTAATGATCCAATAATTTTTTTATTTAAAATACCTTGGCACTCAATGTGAAATAATCTAATACGACTCTTAAGGTCTTGTGAAGCCAACCAGGGATAACTGAGATTGTTTCTGGGGCTGTTGACGTGGTATTAATGAATGAGAATTCTTGCTTAAGGATGATGGCTGTAATTCAGAATAGTGTGATTTTTTTGCTAATTGACTAGTTTTGACAGAAGAAAAACAAATAGATCATGTTTTCCTTATGACTCCCACCCTTGACAACTTCAATTAATGCATATCCTGAAGTTCCACCTTTTTATTCACAGGCAAGCAAGTGTCCCTTTTGCTTATTTATTTATGGTCTGAAGCTGTCTGAATGGGATAGCAAGGCTGTAGATTTGTATTTGTATGTGAACTGTGTGGAGAAAGTGGCAGAATCACTTGGAAGACTTTTCCTTCTGAGGACTCACCATAGATCGGGAATGATTAAAACAGACATTGGTATGAAAGCACTTATTCTCAGATACAGAAACAGAAACCTTTATTGGCATAATAAACAATACGAACATAAAACATGTACAGTACAGTACAAATTTACAATTAATCCATATCCTCAATTCTCAATTATTTGGGAATCTTGTCTTCCATTTAGAGTATAGTACTCACATCGCAAGTGATATTATCTGTGTGATGAAGGACGGACACACAACTGCTCCTTCACTATTCAAAGCTTCTCACCTGAATGTGGGTTGTTTCCTAAGCAGGCTTACCAGATCGTTGCCGGGACGGGAGCGGTCTACCCTTAAGGGGGCGGGGGGGGCAGAATGCGTCGCATTCTGGGGCCCCCACGCCCCGCCCCCTTAAGGGTAGACCGCTCCCGTCCCGGCAACGATCTGGTAAGCCTGTTCCTAAGGAGCACCTGCAGAAATAAGGTGGCATTTTGTGCTGTTCCACAGGCAGTTAGTTGCTCAAGTGCATGCCCAGGAAATTGCACAATGAGGTTCTGAGAATGTTCTGTATGACATCTTGTACTATGTGCTACGCAAGCACACAACCAAGTCAGGATTCCATTCAGATTTCTGCACCCAAAAAACTCACACTATCACTTCTATGTGCACAAGTCCCCTTAAGCCAGGTAACTTGGGACACAACCCAGTAAATATATTAACCAGGCCAAAAAATTCGATGTCAGTCACTTTTAAAATCTAATGTTGGTCTCAGATCACTTTCATCAAGTCTTTGATAACAAGTTTTTCCATTGTGTTCCGGGGTATAGATTAGACAGTGATTCAGATTGGCTTAGGTTTTAAACAATTGGCTTAGGTTCTTCTGTTTCTTGAAGAGGAAAAAAGCCACATCTAAAATGTTTAGTATATTTGGGGGGGGGGGGGGGAGAGAAAAAGCCACCTTCCACTACCTATTATTTAAACTAGTGATGAAAAGACAGAGGATTTATTATTTTGGTCTAATAACTAGTTACTCTACTCAGTGTCAAATTGACAAGTTTTAGATTTGGTGGGATGTACAGTTTTAGCTATTATTAGATGAACTGTATAATGTGCAGCAGGCCTATATTTTGCTTAGATCAGTAGTGTTCTGCAGGGTGGTTTGGAAAAAAATAATCCAAAAATGCTTTCCTCCCATTCTTTCAGTCTATTAACCCCACCCCCACCCCAGTAATTTTTGTTTGCATTGTTTAGGCAAGCAAAGTGCTAGCTTGTGAACTCCCCCCCCCCATAAGATCAGTACTGAACAGGCTAAACTGAGACAGACAACTCTATTGCATGAAGTAAAGAAGCTGAAATGTAAAGTTTAATTCCTTTTACTTGTTGGCATTAAGAAGAATGTGAAACAGCTGTCAAGGCAGGACTGATGAGTAGCAATTGTGTTCAGATAACAGGCAGCTATTGTAACCATTAAAGTGGGATGTATCACTCTGTACAGACACTATTGTGAGCAAAAATAATGTTGGGAGCCATAGAGTAGTCATTTGAGCCATATTAGGGAAACGAGCACTTCAATTACACTTTCGTCTATGTACCTAGGACAGTAAAAGGAATCTGGATGATTGCCTTGAAAAACGTAAATCACTTGGACTTTTATGAGCTTTTTCATCCAATGACAAAACTCCTCCCACAAGGTTCAGTGTGAGAAAGCAGGGTCGTTTTGCATTTCAGATATGAGTTGCTAGGTTAAGGCCTACTTCGATGCATATTTAGTGCAAACAGTTCCTGAGGAATGAATTTATATTTCCTGACTATTGGCCGGGCACAGCATAATTTCGCTCCCTTGAAAGACACATTGCCTGCAAAGATTTCTCCCCAGCTTTCCCTTGAGTTTTGAGGACAAGACGCACCTCTTTCCCACTGAGCAAACCCTACCAAAATGTAGAATTGACAGACAGATGTTCTTGCTTTTGTCCTGATTTTTAAATGAATCACTATTTTAAATGGTTTGGCATACCATTTCAAATTTCTTCCCTAGTAAAGGGTATAGTAATATTTCATCATCTCTGAAGAAAATGGCTACAATTAGATTAAAATGCTTTTATAATATTAGTTTATAAAAGCTAATAATCTTGCTGAATCACCATCAAAAGCTCATCTAGTCCAGCATTCTCTGTTAAGTGGTGAACCGCCAGATATCTCTGGGAAGCCCACATGCACAAGTCAATTTCGCCACTAAATCCCTTCTTCAGAATGCGAACATTGAGTGATGTTTGGAGGCAGTCTTTTGATTGTGGACAGTTTATTTCCAGAATTGTCAGCTGTGAGTAGTTTGGATCTTTCTTCCAAAGACAATGTCATTTCAGAGAAAAGATATGTATTTGGAAAATTGCTGGTAATGCACCAGTTGATCTGGTTTTACTGTTGTGATCCAGCCTCTAAAAATGTAGGACAGCACCTTGTCAAGCATTTCCACTGCTGGGAGTTTGTGAGTAGAAGGAGCATTCCACTCATGCAAGGAGTATTCCACTCATGCAAGGAGCATTCCACTCATGCAAGGACCTTCTCCTCGTGCAACAAGAAATTCACAGGGGAGCTTCTGTTCGCAAAGGGAATGCCCGGGACCAGAAGCACTAGTCGAGATGCTACCCATGGATATTATATTTCATAAAGTGAATGATAAAAAAATATTAATTTACCGTGAGTTACAGCACAACCCTATGCATGTGTACGCAAAAGTAAGTCCCAGTATATTCAGTGGGACTGACTCCCATGTAAACATGTATTGGATTGCAGTCTTACAGCCCAATCCAGACGAAAACTCTGGCGCCGGAACGAGCGTTTTGGCACTGGAAGCAGTCACAAACGTGCCATAAGGCACATTTGCATCTACTTTCGAGCAGGGAAGGCCGGCGCAGAAGCCGGCCTCCCCTGCTCTGACAACGGAGCTCCCGATGGTAAGACAGGATCCGGCGGGTGGGGGGGGGCGGATCAATGCAGGGAGGGGGCCCATTGGCCCAGGCAGCCCGGAAGGGGGCGGGGGATGACTTCGGCCATATCCTGACCCCCGCTGGACACCGGAGACGTTACACGGCCTCCTCTTATTTCCGCCAACAAAATTGCTGGCAGAAATCCGAGGAGGCCGATCTGGGCGGCCTCCGTTTACACTCAGGGAAGGGGATGAGGGTCCCCTTCCTCGAGTAGACCTCCGGCCTGGCGGCCAGGCTGGCTGCCGGTGCACAGGATCCGGTGGTCGGCCATGGGCCATCAGCCAGATCCTAGTCAGGATTGCGCTGTTAATGTGTTCAGTTAATAATAAAAAAGCACAGTTAAATTAGACCCTTTTCTGTGGTGTCGCCACCACTGCTATGGATTTCTTTGCCTGAGGCCTCTACACTGACTGTTTTTAAGTGAACTTTCAAAATACTTTTCTTCTGCACTACTTTTAACTGATTTTAGTTTAAACATTTTCTATTGTTTCTATGTTTTTAGCTGGTACTGCTGGATTTTATACTATGGTTTTGTTGTTTTCATTTCATGCTTTTTTCTAGATTACAGTGTTCTTGATTTCATGTTTATAATTGCAGACCATTTTCTGCAAATGTATTTTTTAAAGTAGTGTATGTTTATTATTATTCAAGGTATTTTATCCCATGTACTGCTCCTCAAAATGTGTGTATACACGAGTTATTTTTATAGGTAATTGTTACAAAACATGGTTTTTATATGCAGTTGCATAGCTCATTGATGAGTCAACAACTCAAAGTTCAGGAGATACACCTTTTATTCTGTGTAAAATATTCTGCCGGTATTATTGTGCTTGTTATTTGACCCGTCCTGCACCTTTTTCGGTTGCCATCTGTTGGGATATGATAGCATTTAAACTTTACTTTCAAATATACGGGGTTTGGTACTCCATAAGAACATAAGAAGAACCCTGCTGGATCAGGCCAAAAGCCCATCTAGCCCTGTTTTCCTTAAAATAACTTCCCTACTGGTAGTTTGGAGTTCGCCTGCCAATACTCGCCTGCTCTATGGCTGGACATGAGAGATTGGGCCAATAGTTCTACAGGCAATGGAGTCGCAAGAAATTCAAGCCGGAATGCAGGGTTTGGAGAGTTATGACGATGTTCCAGAAGAAGATGATTGCATTTGGATAAATGTAAATTGTTATACCGGTACATTAAAAAAAATAAGACACCCCCTGAAAATAAGACCTACTACGTTTTTGGGAGCCAAAATTAATATAAGACCCAGTCTTATTTTCAGGGAAACAGGGTAGTCCAGCTTCCTGTATCTCACAGTGGCCCCACCAGATGCCTGAGGGAGCACATAAAATAACAAGATACCTGTATCCTGTTGCCACTACCTTGCACCTGGCACAGAGGAAACCTACTCCTAAAACCAGGAGGTTGCTTATGGCTTGCAACCTGTGATGGACTTTTTCTCCATGAATCTATCCAATCCCCTTTTAAAGACATCTAGGCCAGGTGCCATCACCACATCCTGTGGCAAGGAGTTCCACAGATTAATTACATGCTGTGTGAAGAAATGTTTTCTTTTGTCTGTTCTAACTCTCCCTCCACTCAATTTTAGTGCACATCCCCTGGTTCTAGTGTTGTGTGTGAGGGAAAAGAACTCCATGAGTGGGTTTATATCAATCATAATTGCTTGTAATTGTAACCAGTTGCAAATAAGTAGACATGTTTTGCTAACGCCTGATCTCTGTTGAAATTAGTTGGTAGATCCACTCATTCTGTTTGCTAATGGGAATGTGTTGGCATCGGTGAAAGAAGGGCCATTACTGTGACTGACTCCTTCAGTAGCAGGCCAAGCAATGGACAGGATGTGAGTATAGGCTGAGGTTCCCTAACGTCACCTGAGGTGGTCCTCCTGATAAACCTGGCCCACCATATCTGGCATATAGATACAGCTGCCTTTGTGCATAAAAGCCAAGTCTGACTGCAGCTTGTCATAACATTTCATTAACCATTAAAGCTTAACAATAGGTACTTTGAATGAAGCCTGTTGTCTCATCTGTGTTTGTATTTGCATAAAGCTTACAAGAATGAAAGATGCCTTGTTTTTTTCTCTCTCCTCTATTTTAGAGTCAACAGAATGCCTCTATAGCAGTGGTTCCCAAACATTTTAGCACCAGGACCCACTTTTTAAAATTACACTCTATCGGGACCCACCTAGCTTTACAAGGCTTAAAAAAGGGTGATCTATAAATAAATAATATTTTTATTTACTTACTTACAAGTAATATTTTATTATTTATTTGCAAAAAAACTCGATCCACTTCTGGTAATGAGGCAGCCCTGATGAATAGCCTCAAGGCTTGTGGGATTTAGTTATGTGACCCAGCTTTGCCCTCACTACCTGTCATTGACAGACCTGGGAAAAAAAAAACACCAGAAAAAGATGCTCAAATGTTTATCTCCTTATATTTACACAAGCTTGCAAACTGCAGGAGCTCAGCTCTATGCAGGGCAATTAGCAGCTATCTGATTTTTGAATAGCCTCAGGGCTTGAAGCAATTACTTATCTGATCTTTCCATCGCCCATGTTTTCATTGGAGGCTCTGTGGGACCCACCAGAAATCAGGTCGCAACCCACCAAGTGGATCCCGACTCACAGTTTGAGAAACACTGCTCTGTAGTTCATTGGGCACTCCTGTTTTAAGCTTGATCCCAATCCTTTTGGCATTCCTTTCAGTTTAGTGGGATTTCAACTAACAAAATAGCTGGAGAGTTGGCTTAAGTTAGTTAAGAGGAGAGACTGTCATTAAAATTATCCAATTTTGATTTTCACATAAACCAAGATCTAGTTCCTCACTCCTTTCTAAGAGATCAGTACTGTCAAATCTGACAGCATCAACTGTATTTTCAGTACACGGATCTGCATACATAGCCAGGTGAATTCAGCCCACTGCCGCATACAAGGGGTGTGTCGATCAGGATCATCATAGGCCCAAACCCAAGCATGCATGTTAGCATTTGTCATTTCAAGTAACAAAAGTAACCTCGAGAACGAACCAGCTATTCAGATTCTTTTCAAAGCAGAAAACAAAACAAAACTACTGCTGAAGAATTTGTGACAAAAGAATTGGCCTTTGGCCTGATTCTGCAGGGCTGATCTCGTATCTTATTAATTGTAATTTTATTTTTAGGTATCATGATCAACAGGATGTTACTAGCAACTTCCTTGGAGCAATGTGGTTGATTTCAATAACTTTTCTCTCCATTGGATATGGTGATATGGTACCTAATACATACTGTGGGAAAGGAGTCTGCTTGCTTACTGGAATAATGGTGAGTGCCCCTGGTTTTTAATTTCCACGTTCCTTGTGTTTTGATTTGTTTTTGTAAATAATTTCCAGAACAACTGCACTGGTTTTAAAGCACAGATTATATCATCAGAATAAAACTGCTCATGAAATCTTCAATCAGTTGTATAACATGTGGGCTTTCAAGCAGGTAACTTCAAGGATTTACCACCTATGGAAAGACAAGGAGCTTTGTCAGAAAATGCAGTTAAAATGAGTTAAGCTGGTTGTCTTTCTGAACGCCAAATATCTCAGTTGTCACTTCTTCTGCCATATACGTTGCAGCCACCACACTTGTGTCTTTCCTTGTTGTTGTTGTTTTGCTTGGGGCCATGTGCAACCAGACCATTAAAATGTCAGGCCCGCAGTTCCTTTGTTGTCATAAAGACAGAGTGATCTTACATTTTATAAAACTGCCACTGTGGTGTCGACATCTCTCTGTTAATGCTGCTATTATTTTGGAGGGTTTGGAGCAACAGTAATGTTTTTCCGGGTGCTTGAAATATTCTCTGAAAATCCTTCCTTTGATTGTGGTTGTCTGATATAATTGTTTTTCTTATCTGCTGTTGTTGACCTTTTTTTCTGATTTAGGGCTTTTTTTTTCTTACTTTATAGTGGACTGGTTCTAACAATATGACTGCCAGCCCCCTCCAAATGATGTGAGACAGGAACATGTGTACACACACTCTCCCACCCAGCACATCCTCATTTTTGCTGAATAATTGCATAAGGGAATCAGTCTGAGTAGCCCTCACATGTGCTGTAAATGTTACCAACATTTCCCAGTATTCAAATTGCATGTGAGATGAAGTGTCCTATGTACAACTGTGCTGTGAAACAATAGTGTGCCAAGTGGGGGGAGGGGGAGATGTGTGCACACTCACTTCTCCCCCATGTGATTCCAAGAGGGGCAGTGGATGTATTGTCCAAACCAGTTTGTAGTGAACCCATCAGTGAGGAATCATGCAGTGAATGTGACAATGTCACAACATTTAGCAGCCCATCAGATGTGCTGATTTCACTGAAGGTAATTGGGTCTGATTTAAAACGAGGGCAGTGCTTCCTGAACTGGAAATATAAGTAGTGCTGGCCAATCAGGAATATGAGGGCAAAGAAAATCTAATTAGGGCTACGTTTTCATGCATAAGCAACAACAACAACTGTTATTCCACCCCCTCTAATCAACAAAATGAGGAACCTTTTGACCCTGACATAAGAGTTTGTGAAAATTCTCCCTACATTTTGGGTTCCTGATCATCAAGGGGCAGAAAGGCCATCTGAAATGATGATGTAAATTGGTCAACCTCATGAAGAGCTAACATAACTCAGAGGAGAGGAGAGGGGCAGGGAGGCTGCAGGGAAGGGAGAGAGGATTCAGCATGGCTGTCCACGGTAGATCCCCCCCTCCCGCGGTCTCCTTGCCCCCGCTATACCCCGTTATGCCCTCCCCCACCCCTTCCACCCTCCCCCTGCCTCCCCGCCAGCTTACCCTTCTCAGCACGCGTTCGGCCGTCCTCCGGTGCATCCAGAAAGGCGGAGGCCTTCCTGCCAGCATCCCCAGCAGTGTGCTGGTTGGCATGCTGTCAGGAGGCTTTTATGACTGACATAGACTGTTTTATGGCAGTCTGCACCAGCGAGGGATGCATGCCGCCATTGCACGGCATGCATAAGATTGGGCTGCCCATAAATTATTAAAACTCACAGAGTGCAAGCTCTATTAAATTAATAGGAAAATGCCACTAGATAAGTCCTTTACAAAGTTCATAAATAAGGTTTGGTTATGGTGCCAAAACTCAGTGTTACAGCGCATACTTTGCACATACTTTGCTTGTACAGTATTTGGTTTCAAGTGTTCCTGGAATCTCCAGTTAAAGAATCTCATGTAAGAGGACTGAATAAGACCCTGAGACTCTGGAGAGCCACTTCCAGTGTAAGCCAGCTTTATATATCCACAGCTCATGTTGTCATTTCCATCACAAATATTTTTTAAAGGATTAGTTAACTACATAGAGCTAACAGCCTAACCCTACCTAAGTATCCCCCAACCGATGCAGCCATATCATCAGAGCGCATGCTTCATCCCATGGGAAAGAGCAGTCTTGGAGATCTCCAGGTAAGCGAACATTTGTCGCCTTGCCCAGGGGTAAGTTCTCACTTGTGCCCGTGATTTTGCTGACACAAGTCCGAGTGGGTCCAGGAAGGCAGATTAAGACTGGGAAGGGGTATAGGATATTGGTGGTGCAGCTGCCACCAATACTGCCCCCCTTTCAGCCTTGATGTGGTGATGGCATCTGGCCTAGATGCCTTTAAAAGGGGTTTGGACAGATTCATGGAGGAAAAGACCATCACAGGTTACAAGCCATAAGCAACCTCCTGTTTTTTTTTTTTGTTTTTTTTTTAGAAGTGGGTTTTCTCTGTGCCAGGTGCAAGGGAGTGTCAACGGGAAACAGGTTATCTTGTTGTCTTGTGCTCCCTGAGGCATCTGGTGGGGCCACTGTGTGACACAGGAAGCTGGACTAGATGGGCTTTTGGCCTGATCCAGCAGGGCTCTTCTTATGTTCTTATGTTCTTATGATCCTCCCCCGCCCCGGTGTCCACCCTATTCCCCCCCTTTCCACCCCTTTACATCCACATCCCACCTCACTCCTACCCAAGTGCTGACTTACAAGCACCGGGGGTCATTGGCAGGCTGTTGGTGTGCGATTGTGGCTGTTCACTGTTTGCTGCGGTAGCCCAGCCACACTGAATGGCGTGCCGCATTTGCTTTGTGACAGCTGTAAAAGACTTTGCACTGCCAGAACACTAGTTCCAGCAGTGCAAGGCCCCAATAGGATTGAGCCATGTCTGTTCATGGATATTAAAATGACAGCTAAGAGTAAAATCTCCATGTTGAAAACTGCATGCCTCTGCAGTGACAGGGAATGTAATATCATCACGTTGCCCTCTTGTGAATTTCCCTCAGGCTTCTGGCTGCTCTCTGACAGAAAAAAAATCTGTTTGAATGATGGGCAGCCCAATCAATCCTCTGCTAGCCTAAAGCATGCAGTGCTAATGGAGCGCATGCTTCATGCTATGGTGGGGAGGTGACCAGATGGCCTAGGAGAGGTAAGTAAAAATCCTTTTTTACTTACCTCCCGATAGGCTGCCTGGCCACCAATGGGTGGGGAGGGGGCAGGCTGGGAGCGGAATGGGGAGGGGATAGATCCCAGTGTCACCAACATGTGCCAGGATCCTATTCCCGTTCCTTCCCCCATTCCGTCTTCCTTACTCTCCTCTATTCTGCGCCAGCAGAATGGCTGGTGCAGATCCAAGGAGATCCATTGGGGCAGCAGAGGCTTATCCCAAGGTAAAGTTCCCTTACTTCGCGGAGGCCTCCAGAACTACCTTCCCCCATAGGATGCAGCACATGCTCTGTTGGCATGCTGTACGGGCGGGGGTTAGTTCTGATTGGGCTATAATTTTGGTAGGATCATGCTCCAAGTGTACAATGCTCCATATTTTGAGCATGTTCCATGTCTAGGTATGTGTGACCTGATATTTGTCACATTGTTATTTTGATTTATATGTATGGTCATGTAAATCAAAAAATGGATGGCTCATTTGTTGAAGTGGTCGATCTACATTTTAAATTGAGTTTAAAGGTCTTTATTGGTTAGATGGAAGATGAACAGAAAAAAGTACTAGAGGGGAAGAACAGAATTGCGTTATCTATTGAGAAAGTGGAGAGACAGCAAGGTTTACCAAATGCTGAATGGAATGCTCTTGTTACCATAACATGTGTGGATAATTTAACAAAGTGTCTTGAGAGGGACAAATGGAAGCACTTCATGCAGTGAATAATTAGTCTACAGCCACATGATATTGTGATGGCTTCTGATATAAGTGGCTCTAAAGCGATCTGACATACTTCACGGAAGAAAGGTCTATTAATAGCTTAAATGTCATGACAGCTAGGAACAGAACCGCTATATTCAGAGATGGTATATCTTTAGTTATCACTTGCCAAGGACAAACAACAGAGGAGGGCTGTCTCCATTTTCCCTTGCTTGTGAGCTTTGCTGGGGCATCCTGCCATCCACTTTTGGAGGCAGACTCAACATGATCATTCTCATCATTCACTTTGAGCTCTCCTATTAGGTTCAGAAAGGCTGAATAAAAATATTACAAAATAAAATTAAAATGTTCTCACCAAAATATAGTACAGAGGAACATAAAATAAAGTTGTCCCAGGCAAAGTTCACTGATAGTCCACTAAGGAGTCTTGTGGAGTCTTCCTGAGAAGTGCTGAGAAGCCACACATCTTCTAACTCCAGTGAACTGGCGATGATGGATGGCATTGCCAGGCACAGAAAAGCACAGGCTTTGGCAGCTGCTCCTGGCCAGCCTCTGTAGAGGTTGGGGGATGAACCAAGGCAGGGAACTGGATGAGAGAGAGAGAGAGAGAGAGAGAGAGAGAGAGAGAGAGAGAGAGAGAGAGAGAGAGAGAGAGAGAGAGAGGTTTAACTCTTTTTCCTACACAAAGGCCCAGTCCAAATCACCTCTCTGAAACTGCTAGTAGCCATAGAAAGGGAAACATAAAGTCACAACATGAGTCCCTGGGTGTTTTCCCTTTCATGGCTAATAGATGCTTCAAAGGAGCAGTCTAAAAAATGACATAGGGAGAGGGTTAAAAACCCATCTCCCCAATAATGCCACAGCCCTGATCCAAAGCATGTCCTCCCCATGGCTGATTTTAGTGAAAGAAAAATACATCTAGTGGTTTGGCCCTGAGATTGCTGTTTGATGTGTTTTAAGTGATTGGTCCAACATACTTGTTATGTTGCTCCGGCGTGCTTGATTTTTCTTCTGCAAATAGCATCTGCAGATATGGATGGGGAACATGGGGAGAAAAGGGTTAACTCCCCCTCCTCCCCATGCCCATGTCCCAATCCAGGTTAGATCCCCGCACAGTTGGTATTTATTGAAGACAAACTAAAGCCAATCATATTATTAACTTAACATGTATTCCCACCCACCCCTGCTCCTTATATAAAGCTTTTCATTGTGAAGATATTAGGCAATTGTTATGAATCTTCACAAATCTTTGTGCTTCTTTGAAGACTAGAAAAATGCCTGCACGGACGTCACTGTAGCGTGGCGGGCAGGGCGGAGTGCCCCAGGGTGACATGCGCAGAAGGGTGGCGCGCACGCGTCTCCTCCCCTGCGCACGTCACCCGGGACGCTCCACGCGTCACCCGGGAGGCTCCGAGGCTGGGAAAAGGCCTCGGAGCGTCCTCCCAGGCCTGCGCTCCTGGGTCTTCTGAGGAAGGCCCGCTGCGCAGATGCTATTTATAAAGGGGCTGCCCTTTTCCCTCAGGAACGGTCTGCGCATGCGCTAAAACATGTTATAAATAGCGTTCGCGCAGCGGGCCTTCCTCAGAAGGCCCAGGACAGCCAGCCGGGGAAGATATCCCCCAGCCGGCTGCAACCATTGAGGGGGCGCCCGGAGCGGGCCGTCGGGCGCCCATCAGGCCCCCCCACCAAATCACGACACATCCTATGGCCGCGCCAAAGATTTGTGAAGGGGGTGTGTCGGGGGGAGGCGTCACTAGGGTGACGCGCACGCCCCGCCCTGGGGTGACGCCACTGAATGCCTAGAAATGACAAATGATAATACGCTGATGATAATAAAATTATTTGTTATCAATAATATCAGTAGAATAAGAAAATATAAAATTATACATTATAAACTGAGGTCAAATGAGAATCAACTCTGTCAGAAAATTTTGAATTATTAAAATTAGAAAGACACATTAGTAAATGCTAGATATATATAAACAACACATTTTTTTCTCTTACTGCAAAGACTAAAAAGAATGCAGATAAAAATATTCCATTTCCCATAAATGTCTGAATGCATAATTAAACTAGGTTACACTGGGTAACTATATCTAGTTAGTCATAACACATTTACCTGGGAGTACGTCTCACTGATCTCAATGGGGCTTACTTCTAAGTAGATATGCATTGGATTACGCTGAAAATTCCATTGATTTCAATTCAACTTGCAGCACAATTCTATGCATGTTTACTCAGAAGTAAGTTCCATAGTAGTCAACCACTGTGATCCATGCCACGGTGACATCGCGACTAGATTATTGTAATACGCTCTACGTGGGGCTGCCCTTGAAGACGTTTTGGAAACTGCAATTAGTGCAGAATGCGGTGGCCCGTGTGGTCACTGGAGGTAGGCGGTTTTACTCTGTCGGGCTGCTCCTCCGACAGCTGCACTGGCTGCCGATTCGTTTCCGGGCCCAATTCAAAGTGCTGGTTTTGACCTTTAAAGCTCTATACGGCTTGGGGCCAGGATGTTTGAGAGACCGCCTACTTCTATATAGTCCGGTTCGTCTCCTTAGATCATCAGATAAGGCCCTTTTGCGGGTACCGTCGTCCAGAGAGGTGTGAGGGGCGGCGGCCAGAAATAGGGCCTTCTCATTAGTGGCACCAACCTTACGGAATTCCCTCCCCTTTGACTTACGAACTGCTCCCTCCTTGGACACTTTCCGGCGAGGCCTAAAAACCTTCTTGTTCAAAGAAACCATCTGATTCCTTGCCTTTTTTAACATTCTGCTGGTACAGGTGGGACGCTGCTGTTTTTATTATCTGTTTTAATTGTAATAATTTTTTAATCAATTTTTAGATGTTGTTTTTATTAGTTTAACTGTTTTTTATTGTTTAGAAACTATTTATGTATGTATTTTTTGGTATTGTATTTTTAACATCTTTTTAACATGTATTTTTTTTCTGTTGTAAGCCGCCTTGGGTCCCTTCGGGGAGAAAGGCGGAATAGAAATATTGTAAATAAATAAATAAATAAATAAATAAATAAATAAAATGCAGCTTATTTCAGGTGAGTGTGCATAAAATAGTGGACTCAGGATACAACCCATGATCGTGTTAGCTAGAAGTACAAAGCAAAGGAAGATTAGTTAGACTTCCTTCATAGCTGCCACTGCTAGGAATCAATTTTCTATTTTCTCACATTCTGAAAGCATATGTTCCGGAAATCTCCCTCCCCCAGTCTGAGGGTTCTTACAGGGAGAAATTGCGTACATACAGTATATGATATCACCTTTTTAGACTTACAGTTCTTGCTGCCGCTTCAAATCTCACCTTCCCCACGTGAAGCTAACCATTTCATCCTAACCAACTTTTCAGCACCGATGCAGCCACAATGCAGTCCCGAGGTAAGGGAACAAAAGTTCCCTTACCTTGAGGAGACCTCCGTGACTGTCCCCCATACTGCAGGATACAACGCACGTCCTGTTGACATGGCTGCATTGGTGCTGGAAAGTTAGTTAGGATTGAGCTGTAAGTGTGTGAAGAGGGAACTCCCATTCCCCAATCACAACTGTGCCTTCATTTGCTCATGGACATCTGACTCTTGTTGTGAGGCAGTCTTCATGCTCTAGGTAGGTTTTAAGGTAGAGAGGTAAACATTAGGCTATTTGGGATTGATTCAGGTACATACCAAGCGGCAGTTTTCCATTTGTGGTGGAAGCACCTGTACTATGTTGATACGTCTATCAGTGAGTGGGTGTTAGCAAGGCAAAAGTTCTTTTATATATGGCAAGATATCATATAGCAAACACCAGCTGGCAGTTAGATTTTTTTAATAGGTTAAAAAGCTACCGCAGTGTGTGTACAGTATGAGATTTGGTGATTTCATTTCATCCTAATGAACCATGTACTCTAGGTTGGATATGTTCTTCCAGTTTATACTGACTTGTATGCTTTACTGGAACATCTCTCTTGCATCTTTTCCTCAAACAACCACATGCAAACAACCACCAAGTCTACTGTATGCAGCTATTTGTTACTGCTCTTCAACAAGTTTCCTTTATAGCATATATTGTCTTTTGTTTTTGAGCTATGGCTTTCCCTCATATTGTTAGCTAGTTGTAATATAATCCAAATATGATAGCCGTATATAGTATCGTCTTTTAGATGTGAAGGCTTTTAAAAGTGGAGACAGGATGTTCTATATGCAGTTTGTTAGGGCTGTTGCCTGTGCAGAATTCTGCACACCTGAGACCAACTGACCTTATAGGCATCATTCAATTGCATCATTCTAAATTTCTATGAGAATTTTGCTCTACCACAACACTTAAATTCTGCGAAAATCATCAGAGGACCCACAGTGAAAATCATCAGAGGACCCACAGGAACTGTAATGAGAATATTTATTATTATGAAATGGTCTTAAGAAGACTTTGTTTGCCAACAGCATTAGGAGACTTCAGGGAAAGTGAAATTGGCGTGAATAAAAGTAGAAGGAGATCATATTTCAAAGCAAAGAAGGAGCTCAGCCTGGCTCTAGTTTATTTCAAGGAAGGTTGGAAGATTTGCACCATTTGATGCTCATGTATGGTTGGATTCAAATCAACTTGATCGAGGCTGAGCAGCTCGTTGGTGAGGGACATAGCTTACGATTGCAAATTTTGTATGCTGAAAATCTCAGGGTCAATCCCTGGTTCTTCTCTAGGTTGGGCTAGGAAAGACGTCTGTCTGGAAACCCCAGAGAACCCCTGCCTGACAGTGATGACCTAGATCAGGGGTGGCCAACCTTCAACATGAATGCTCCTGGCCCTTTAATGGTTGTATAGGTGAGGGCATTTCAGCAGGTGCAGCTGCTTTAGCAGCACCATCAGCAATTGCAGCTGCCATGATTCTGACTTCTATACAACTCTTATGAACACAGAGGCCCTGATGGTGGAAGGTTGGCCACCCCTGGGCTAGATGAACCAAGGGTCTGAGTTAGTATGAGGCAACATCATATGATTATGATTGAAGTTGTGAGCGAGGAATCCAGTCCTGAGATAGTTTTTTAGAACAAGTAATATGGAACCACACAGAACAACTTTCAGCTACTTGGTATTTCTTATTAATATGCTTAAAGCAGAAGTGAAAGGGGCGGGGGAGTTTCAGTGTGCTTTAAGTTGTTCTGTGTGGTTCCATATTTCTTTTTCTAAAATCTCTCACAGGACTGGACTCCTCTTTCATAACTTGAAACTCTTTTCTCTTCAATCATGACTCATCTTTTTTTTTTTAAAGAAAAAAGTTCTGGCCTCTTCTGTTGGCCGTCCTCCTAGAGATCCCAAAATGAATGGAATGTCTATTTAAATTCTTACAGGCTTTTCATTTTATACAGAGCAGCAGGAGGATTGTTGTGCATTTTCTGGTGAGAGCTAAGTTTCCCACCTATGTCTGCAAAGCGGCGGACCTACTTTCTCCCTCATTGGATCCCAAGGGACATGAGCAAGAAATGGGGCAGCCGCCTTCTCTCGGAAACAGGCAAGTATAGCAGGGCCCGCTCATGATGACAGCAATCTGCTTCTCCTTAAGCTAAGTTCAAAACTGCCATAGGTGTTTAGGAGGATCAAGAAGGGATATTATCATGTGAGCAGCTTATTTTTAAACTTGCCCGATCACTCGTTTGGGGTTGATTTTTTTTTATTTATTTTTTTGCTGAGCTACAATGCTAGGCAACTGACATTTGCATGCATTGATTTTGCATCTAGAAATAAGCAGTGGCTTATGCTATATAGCTAGAATCAGGAAGCCATGGAATCATATCTGTCAGTCTAATCCATTGATTCATTCATGCATTCTGCCCAAAGCAAGAATCAGACAGATGTTTTCTCTCCGTTAAACCTGGTTCAGTCCAAGCTAGTCCTCCCCATGTACAGTATTACAGTCTTTGAGAATAGCGTAACCGCTGCACTGTCTGATAAGGAAAATCCTATCAGTTTGTTTCGTTAGATTGTCAAGGGACAAAATGTGATTTAATAAGCATCAGCACTATCTCTGCCTAACACTAAGCCTGAATCAGAACACAGAATCCAAGTTCTGCATCTTCCGCTCACAGACAGGGAGGGCTGACTCAAGGCTCCTGGCACCTGAGGTGGCATGCCAAATGCACCCTCCTTGCCTGGCAGTGTGGCAGCTGCTGCTGCTGCTGCTGCTCGTCCTCCCTGAATTTGATAAGAGGAAGCAGAGGAGGGAAACATGAAGAGGAACAGCGAAGGCAATTCACCACCTAAGCAACCAGCTCAGTTAGCCTCATGGATAGGCCAGCCCCTTTGGAAGGGCATTTTTACACCTTTGCTACAAAAATATTGTACAGAACAGTGAAACAAAATCCAAAGATGTCCTTCCACTTGTGCAACCTCTTGCACAAGCAGAAGCATGAGACCTGCTATAGAAGCAACCTATTACAGTACTGTGTGAACTTTTGCACAAGCTTTTGTGCAACCATTTGTGGAATTTGCCTTTCTCTCATGGGGCTTTGGATCCAACGCACTGTACTTGGTAGATCTAGATGTAAGCACTGTGGGGTAGGTATCTGTCTGGCATTCTACCACATGGAGTCTAAGCACCTCCAGGCTTAACAAAAACTTGTATCTTGATTTTTATATTGCAAAATGTATAAAGGGCTTCTAGTTACTGGTCTTTGCCAGATATCTCAAGATGCTTCCTCACATTCATTGTGAGCCAGGTGACATTTTGGAAAAAAGGCTTCTTTTCTCCAAAAGGTTAATTAGTCATTGAAGTGCCAACTATAACATATAATCAGTTGTTCAAAATGGTTGAGCTTCTGGAAAGTACACCCCACAGATTGTTTTTGGCAGGGAGGAGCAGTGGAGTTCAAAAAGAACTGAGGTGTTTTGAAGCTCTTTTGTACATTCATGAAGGCTTAGCTTTTTTAAAAAACTAAACCTACATTTATCATGAGCCACCATTTCATTCTTTTTAAGCATTTCAAGAAACATTTAAAAATGGCTGTATGCTTGCTCTGGCCCTGATCCAGCACCAGCCGTCTGCTGTTCCATTGTTGTGTGATGGCTGAGAGGGTAGCCTTGTAAAGGAGAACAAAGAATAGAGTAGGCAGACTAGGCTTATATTAGTAACAGCCCAATCCTATCCTTCCCCCCCCCCCATAGCATGCAGCTGTGCCAAAACAGGCTGTGCTGCATGCTGGGGGGGGGCTGATTGGGAGGTTTAGGAGGGGAAAGGGAAAAGATTTTCTCTTACCCCTCTGTAAGCCTGCCAATGGGTCTGCTTGGACTTTGCACCAACTCACCCCATTGGTGGGCCTCCATCTTCCTGCCGCTGTTCCAGCTACACACGCTTCCAGATTGCTTTTTGTGGCTGCCAGAAAGCAGGGGTGTGCGGTGTAGGCATGGCAGGTGAGGCAACCCCACCCCCTCATAGTTCCCAGTAATGTGCCACAGCCTAACTGGGGGATTGTGCGTGCTATTCGCTTACTCAAGTGCAAGCGGGTAGCACGCGCATACAATCCCCCAGTTAGGCTGCAGCACTTTACTGGGAACTACATGGGGGCGGGGTTGCCACACCTGCACCGCACGTCCCTGCCAGAAAGCACGTTCCCCAGCTGGACCGCTAGTTCCACCAGCAGCGGCCATAAGAAAGGGAGTGCAAGAAAGGGAGCCAGCTCAAGGGAGTAAAATTTCAGCCATCATTCTATGGGGGAATCTTTAAAAAAGAGTGATAGCTGCTTTACCTTTGTTCCTTCCCCCCCCCCCCGCCCCATTTGTATATGCTTACATGGTGCACAGTTCAGAGCAGAGGAGAAGCAAAGTCGTTATGCACTCAATATATTCTGAATTTTACTCTCAGATGAAAGGTGGTGGCTCCCAGAACATACAGAGTGTCAGGATCTCTGGCTGGCCCAAGGATCTCTGCTGCTGCAGCTATGGGCCTTCCTGCCAGTGCAACTTCACGACAGCTTTAATCTGTCTCCAACTTTACTCTGCTCTGCATATCTTCTTCCTATTTGATAGAGGAGCACCCAACAATTCTTGTAATAATGACCTCCTCCTCTCCTCCTCCTCCTCCTTCTTCCTCAGCCATTCATTGCTTACAACTCACTAGAGTTTTGTGCCCTGGGCACAAAAACTCAGATTGGTGTAATGACAAAGCAATTTATCGGCAAACTGTCTCTCATTATTGGTCCATCTGGATCTAGGATTGTTTTGGTCCCTGAGGAGGTCACACAGCCTCAACCACTCACACAGACATCTGCTGCGAAAGTGAAATTGTTTTCTTCAGTTTCTTACACAGCCTGTCTCATTGTACAACCTCCTGGGTTTGTGTCTTAAAAAGGCAGCACACAACATTTCCTCTGTCGGACTCTGCACCATTCCCACTAGCTGACCCACCCTCAGGCAGTTCTGTTTCATAGAAAGTGCAGGGATGTAAGCAAGCCCTCAGAAGGAGTACCGGAATGGTCCAACAGGACCCTATTAAAAACCAGATTTGCCCAGCCTGTACAAGGTTTGAATACTGTAATCATGTCTCCTTTCCGTATCAGAAACTTCTGTTCTTGTCCATTCTTGCTACTGTAAGATTGAACATTAGTTCATGCTGCCTGAAAATTCAGTCGAGTCAAGCTGAGCAGGCAGGCGAAAGAGATACCCAAAGCACTGTTTGACAAAGTGACATAGCAAGTTTGGTGTCAGATGCCAGCTAGATCTGGACTGAGAGACACATCCTTCCTCACAGAGGCATCATGACGGTGCAGGCAGTGGGCCCCAAGTGGTGGGTCATGGGGGGGTGTACCTGCTGCCAGATCTGTTGCCCCCCCTGCCGCTGGCTCCTCTTCGCAGCCATTCTGGCTGCACGTTTGGCCGTCCCACCTTCCCTGGTGCCGTTTGGCTCCAAAAAGGAGTCGAAAAGTGCCAGGGTGTGTGTGTTTCCGCACCGTGGCGGCATGTGAAGATGACATCATGCCCCCCCCAGGGGCAGGGCATGTGGCGTCCCGTGGGGGGGCATATGCTGTCCCGTGGGGATGTCGCAGCAGCGGTCCCCTCCCACGGGGGGGGGGGGGGGTTGTAGGGCCACTACTGCATCCTCTCCTTTGAGGAAGAGGGGGAACTGGCCTCCACGCCATAGTTCAACTCACAGAGTAAGCCACTGTGGAATCCTTGGGCCTTTCCCCCTCTGAGAACCCAAGAACCCAACACCCTCCACTGAACAGAGTCTGCATCTATCTAGGGTCCCAGAAACTGAGACTAAGCCAAATCAGGTCAGAAGCCCAACTCTGGCGGAGAAGTGCCCATCTGGCAGCTGGTGGCTTTACTGATTCTGGGCCTACTCAGGAGGAAGTTGCAGGCTCAGACACAGGCTCTGGATTGAGACTGTAGCTAGATCCAGGCAGGAATGGGCCTTCCTGGATTCCTTCTAAAACTCCAATCTGGCTTTGTTCTCTGCTTGTACAACCGCTCTCTTTTCAGAGCACCTCTTTGACTGGCTTCCTAGTATGTATACCCTCTTCTGCCTGACCTGCTTCAGTCCTATACCTTTGTGTCTCATGGATTGATCTGGCTTCCACATCTTGTTGCCCTCCTTTGCAATCCTCTGCAGCCTAAGAACCTTCCAGATCTATGGCATGATTGAGCCTACCTTTCCAGCTCACTGGACTTGGACACCTAGAGATGCAGATTCTGACGCTCTTGGGCTATACAGCTCCAAGCATTTGTGATATTATATCTTGTTTCTGTAGCCACCATCCTTAGAGTCTACGGTTGCCAATTTGCTGAAAATGACCCTGTTTTTCTAGGTTTTTCTTGTTGTATTTTTTAAGGTGGATGGATGACAAAGGTTAATCACTGACCATTTGGGGGCTGATATTGGATTCTGCCCCTTTGCCATTGGCTATGCCCCAGTACCAGATTTCCCTCCTTCATTTTTTCAAAGGTTGACAGTCTTATGACATCGTCAGGCTGCACCTTAGAAATCTCAGGGTTTTGGATACATCTAACTTGGCAACCCTGATAGTGATGCTGGAAGCATCTCTGCTGTTCAGAAATGATTCCTCTTCAGTTCTGTACTTCTGTTGCACTCTGTCCCTGGTCCTGTGAGGTTTTATCCCTGAGGTTATCCCCATAGGAGAGGCAATTCATCACAATTATATCGCCATTATATAAATCACTGATTCGGAATACAGCATGCATCAATGGTCAATCCCATACCTAAAATGCTAAAAGGAGCTATGCGGGTAATTAGGGAGATAGAAAAACCATCTTTCATTTGAAAAGGGCCTGAAAAGCATTAGATCGTTTGTCTTAATAAGACAAGACAAGATAATAGATATAACACAATTAAAGGTAAGGAGAAGAGAGATCTGGAATTATGGTCCCTTTCTATAATTTTTGTGGCATGCTAGAAACTAGATGAAATGAACTAATATTTTATGGCTGTTTGGTCTGCAGGATACTTTTGAGTGCAGTCTGTAAAATCATGTTACTTCTAAGTGCCTTGCTCATAGCACAGATTAACAGAAGAAGTATTATGGACAGATATGTAGATTCACAGATCCTCAAGTTATTGTTTATGGTAATAAAGAGTATTGGAAGAGGATCCAAGACATCTAGCTTTGTGAGTAGAGGCAAACTGAACATTTATTGCAAGACCTTCACAACAATAACCATTTCAGTATGTTCCATCATGATCTGCCTAAAGTTGGGAGGAAAGATGGGGGACAAACTTCATCTTAGTTGTCAGAAGCTGAACACTGTTTCAGCCAGTACAGCATTCGATTAACTGTAGCTTTGAAAAACCAACATAGCAATTTGCAACATATTTCATGGGGAGAACTGATGTTGCATAGCAATAATACAGTATTTGGATTTTGACCTGGGAAACCTGGATTCAATTCCCTGCTCAGCATGGGTGAGCTGGGTGACCTGGGGGCTGTCACCATTTCCCAGTCTAACCTGTTTCACATCTGATTGCAAGGAAAAACACATCTGATTGCAAGAAAAAAATACAAAGGCATTTCACTGATATTATGTGAATATCATTCACAATTACAATTACAATTTCTTGCTTATTGCAATCACCTCTTTTAGCTAGACATGTGTTGGTATCCGTTTGCACTTACTAACAGCTCAGTCCTATGCATGTCTACTCAGAAGTAAGACCCATTCATTTCAGTGAGGCTTACTTTCAAGTAAGTGTATTTAGGATTGCAGCCTACTTTTATTGACGAGATATGCCAAGCCAGCACTCCTCTTGTATGGGGACTGTGTTTCAAAAGGTTCTGGGAACTGCCAGGGGATACACTTGGTGAAAAAGGTTGAGAACCCTTTGTTTAGGACAATTCATTTGGAAGTACTAGTTTTGTAGTCAGGAATTATGGTTCCACATATTGGCAAAATGGGAAATCCAACTAGGTCAGTGTTGTATTGTAAAGGATGGCACACAAGTGTTTGTTTCCGTAATTTTGAATAAGCAACTACATTTGTTCTGTTCGGGCAGCCTTATATGTAATCTTTCACCCTGTTGTTTTCATATTATATCGTACTTTCCATAATATGATGACATTCCATGGGATCCAACTCAAGAGCAAACATACTGTGCACAGTAAATATGTGGATTGTAAAGAGGATATGTATTTGACTTGTATCAAATCAATGCTTTGATTTGATAGCTCCTGTATAGGCTTATCCATATACAGTACATTTGAATATTGTGTAGCTTCTCTTGAAAGCTGTCAATGAGTTTGCATTTGCCACAAGTCCTATGCAGATGTTCCTTTTCCTTCTCCATGGAGAGGGCACACCTGATGGACAGTTCTGGCTCGCCCTTCTACTATGGTAGCCCTGCACCTGTCTCTCCATGAGCAGCATTTGTCTGCAGAAGCAAATGCTCAACGCGGAGAGGGCATAGAGTGTGGCTAGTCATCATGTTATTGGCAAGAGAGGGGCCAGCTGGAGGAGCATCTCACACATTCCCTACCCATAGGGCTTCAACTTTGCATGTACTGTATGTGGGAATTTGTAACTGGTTATGATGATGGCTTTCAAATAATACACATTTTAAAAGAGTTGTTTAAGTCCAAATACAAGATGAAGTCAGTCCAGAAAAAAAAAATGCTTAAGTTCTTTGTATGCAGGGAATATTGAGGGTCAAATCCAGTGTATCTAGCCTGCATGAGTCACATCAACCTGTTTAATCCCATGGACTACCATGGGATTAATTGGGCCTAAATCCGTGCACTTTGGCCATGTTCTTAAATAAGTAATAGGCAAACATAAGCAAGGCCCATGAGTATAGATGTAGCTTTGGCATTTTTGATTTCATGGAAATATTATTATTATTATTATTATTATTATTATTATTATTATTATTATTATTAATTGCATTTTTATCCCACCTTTCTCCCCCTTAGGGGGGACATATACAGTGTATGTATACACACACACACACACACACACACACACACACACACACACACACACCATATTTTTCGCTCCATAAGACGCATCGGACCATAGGACGCATGCGTAGTATGGAGCTAAAAATAGGGGAAAAGGGAAAAAATAGGGAAAAATATTTGTTACTTACCGGGGCTTCTGGGGGCTTCGGGGAGGCCTGCGCAACCCTCTGCAGGCCTCCCCGATCTTCAGTTCGGTGATAAATGGCGATTTTCGGGCATTTCCGGTTTTCGCAAATTTCCTATTTTTGGGGGGTGGGAAGTGTGTCTTATGGAGCGAAAAATACGGTGTGTATAGATAGATAGATATAGATATAGATATAGATACAGACAGACACACAAACACACACATACACACACACACACACACACACACACACACACACACACACACACACACACACGACCTAAACATGCTTAACTTCTAATCTAGGACAAATCACTTTTATTATTGTTATTTTACATAAGTGTATTAAATTTACTTTGCAGAGCAAAAGTTCATAATAATATTGTGACAAGCATGCTAACAGCGCAATCCTATCCAACTTACACCACTGGTGTAACTAGCGGTGCAGCAAGAGCGGGAGGCCTCCGAACAGAAAGTGGATTCAAATCCCTTCAAAGGGGATTTAAATCTCCCCTCCCCTCCAAAGCCTCCCGCCCTGCCCTGCCCCACTGGTTACACTGGTGGTGTAAGTTGGATAGGATTGCATTGTAAGTCTCCACCTTTACAAGGATTTGTAGGGCTACAATGTATCACAATAAAAATTAATATTAATTTCAATCAAAGTTGCATGCATGATCTTGGTAAACTATTATTAATAGAATGTCAGACCTTCCCCCCTATGGAGCAGAGTGCACAGTATTTCACCTTTCATGGCTTAATTAGATTGAAAGCAAGACTTTTATTAAAGTCCAAAGATAAAACAGGCTGCTACGTTTATTGCATTTGTTTCTAATATAATTGTACTTTCTGTCTGAAAAGACACAGTGATCAAGTGTTATGAATTGGCTCAATTAAGTCCATTACCATTGTAGTGTAAATGTTAAATGCTGTTTTTAACATTGACATTAATAAGGCATCTTGTTCTAATGTCCATAATTTGTTTTACTATCTAGCAGAGAAAACTGAAAATTTCTCATCTCTAATGAAGAATTGATAGTTATTTGTCTTGATAGATAGATAGATAGATAGATAGATAGATAGATAGATAGATAGATAGATAGATAGATATCAGGGGGGTTCAATTATTTTAAATTGTGTGCCACTTTGCAAGATCTAATGTATATCCCCAAATGGCAAAACCATTGCATGTATCTGCAACTTCTCCCAGAGTCCCAGCTCCTTTTTTCTAATGAGTGAAGTCCCAAACAACCTTATTTCTTATCAGGTTTTCTGTAATCTTTAGACTTGACTTTTTCTAACCGGAGAAGAATCATAACTATGGAAAGCTGTTCCTTAATACTTTCCACTCTGTACTCTTGTGTTGAGGTCTTAGTGCAGGCAGTACGAATCCTGAGGCTTGCACATGGAAGGTGTCACATTTTAACAAACAGGATCCTCCAACTGAGAAAAGAAGGTGGGTCTCAAATAAGCACTCAGATCAGACCCCAAGGCTTTCAGAAAATTGCCCTCACTGAGAGTCCAATCCTAACCTTTACACACACACCCCGCCGATGCAGCGGTGCCAAAATGGCAGGGGGAGGGGGGACCGTTAGGCTTCTGCAGGGAAAGGGGATGTTTAATTCCCTTACCCCTACGTAAGCCTCATGGCCCGTAATAGGTCTTCTTGGACCTACGCTAGCAATCCGAGGAGAGAAAAGGGGTGGAGAAGCTGCAGGGAAGGGGGATAGGATCCAGTGCGGGCCTTCCGTGACGGATCCTCCCCCTCCCTCAGCCTCCCCACACCCTGTTATGTCCCTCCCACCCCCATTCCATGCTCCCCCTGCCTTCCCGCCAGCTTACCTTTCCTGGCACGCGTCCGGATGTCCTCTGGCGCAGCTGGGAAGAAGGAGGCCTTCCCGTCAGCATCCCCAGCAGCGCACATATCAGTGCGCTGTCAGGGAGACTTTTGTAGGCAGTCAACACCAGCGCAGGAGGCACGCCACCATCAGGCAGCACGCTTAGAATTGGGCTGTGACTGGGAGAGAAACAGTAAGAAGCACAAATGTGCTGCTGAACTATTAGAACAAAAATGGGCAGAGTGGCCAGCATGTTAGGCTTTTACAGTAAAAATAACAAGAGACTTATAGTACCTTAAATACCAACAGACAAACAAGCGTGCACATGTGCATGCACACACAGAGAGGGATAAAAAAGAGAAGAGAAAATACTGTAAAAGGTGAGGTCAAAGGGCAATGGGATGTAAGAGATGCAATCGGTGACTATTATTATGTAAAGTTAAAATGTAAAGAGATATAGTGATGATTCGTGACAGCAGTAATAGTAGATAAAGCAGTCTTCCTAGTTGCACTGAATTAATTCACTAAATATTGAGGTAGGAACAATGGTATCCTATATTAGAGCCTAAATGGATGGGACCAGACCTGTGAACAATGAGACCAAATGGCCATGGAGTGTGAGAGGTACAGTGGGTGACTATTCTTATAGGGAAAAAGGTGCATGAGAACATTCCATGGTGATAAGTGAAAACAGTAATAAGTAATACTGCAGCCTTCCTGGTTGAACTGGAGCAAGAGGTTTCTCTGCTCCAGCACTGTGTATGAGAAACATTGCAGGGAAAAGGGAAAAAAATGCAGATGGGGTGTGAGATTGGGTAGATGTCATTGCAAAATTCTTTAGCAACCCTTCATGAGCCATCAAGGGTATTAATAGCAGGGATGTGGATCAAGTCTCTGACTCTAAGTCTCGAGTCAAATCCCAAGTCTCTGGGTCCAAGTCTCAAGTCAAGTCCCAAGTCTTTGCCCCCAAGTCCCGAGTCTTTGGTTGTGAGTTGCGAGTCTCTATCTATTTAATGGGGAAAACGGGTTGAAAACTGAATAAAATTTGACTTGTAAAAGGCTCCAAGACAAGTCTCGAGTCTTCGAGTCTTTTACAATCGCCGAGTCAAGTCCAAGTCAAGTCATTGATGCTACTTGAGTCCGACTCAAGTCCGAGTCAATAGACTCAAGTCTACATCACTGATTAATAGTATCAAGTATGGAAGTGCTGATTATTTATATTTGTACATTTAAAACATTTCTATCCCACCTTTCTTGCTTACGAAGGCAACTCATTGTGACTCGCAATAAGATAAAAGCAACCAAAACAACAAACAGAACAACTCATTGAAAAGCCACCACAGCTGAAAAGCCACAACTAAACATCATCCCTCTCCTCGAGGGATCATCATCGAAACATCATCCCTCTCCAAATCCTGAACAGAAAAAGCAGGAGATACGCTAACTCCCAAAGGAGTGTAGGGTAGGAGTCAACTGGGTCTCCATGGGGAGAACATTCCACAGAGTTGGCACCAACATCAAGAAAGCCTTGATCTTCGTTGATGCCTGCTGTGTCTCTGAAGGCAAGGGCATCTTGGGCAAGACCTAAGATCAGAGCTGGCATCAGCAGTTGGTCAGGTGTGGTTGAGGGCCCATCAGAGGACCCAAATAGTCAGGCCAATGCCGGATTCCTCTGTTCTAGTGGCACTGATGGTGCTCAGTGCTCTATCAGGAGGCAGGCCAGTTCGGGGCTTTGCCCCAGGGTTCCCAGCAACCTGGCACCAGCATTGCCTATGTTTAGGACCAGAGCATATGGGGAGGCACATATGGGAAGAGGAGGTCCTTACAATATGATATTATTATACAACTTTGAGTTAAGCAAATGGGTCATGTAACATTTTTTTCAATGATATGAACTAATCTGATTTCTTTTCATATTTTGCCAGTGCCATACCCCTTCATAAATAAGTTATGGTAACTCTTTGGATTTTTGTTTTATTGTTATTTCCAGGGTGCTGGTTGCACTGCACTGGTGGTAGCTGTGGTTGCAAGGAAATTAGAACTTACCAAAGCTGAAAAACATGTGCATAATTTCATGATGGATACCCAGCTAACTAAAAGAGTAAGTTATACATGATGACTTTTGTATTCTGTAAGGAAAAGGGGATGTTTATGTTCAGTTTTGCTGTCTGGTCATAGTTACTTCTAGGGATTGATCTTGCAAGTTGCTCTGTTGGGTCATTGATGCCAGGATCTGGTCAATATTTGGGTAGGATACTACCTGGAAAACCTATGTAGGTTGAGATCCTCCCCTGAGCCACCCCAGCCCGACCCACTCTTTGCCCCAAACCGCCCATGATCCTCCTCTGAACCGCCCCTGCAGCCAACCTACCTGCTCCGGTGATGGTTCAGCAACCCATCTCTGCCAGAATGGGGCTCCTTGGCTTCACCAGCAGCAAGCTTGGCACCATCAGTAGCAAGCTGTCTGCTGTCAGAGTGGCTCATGCGATGTCAGGCCCCACCTTACACTGACGAATCACAAGATCCGTCAGTGTAAGGCCCTGATAGCATTGGGCCATCAGGCTGCAATCCTATACACACTTACCAGGGAGTAAGTCCCGTTGAACTTAATGGAACTTACTTTTGTATAGACATGGATAGGCTTGCGCTGTCAGATACACATGTTGAGACATACCAGCTTAGTCTACCTGATTGTCCCTCAATAAAAATAGTGCCCTCCAAAATTGTAATGGCAAATATTCAATTTGTAACAAGTAGCCTGATGATCTGGTAAAAATTGACTACATTTGTGCAGTTGAGATTAAATAGCCTTTGGGCTAGAGGAATGAAAAGCAGTCCATTCTTATGTATTTGGCATTCCAGTTATATTTCTTATCACATACAGTTACTTTTCTTTGCAAAAGCACATAGGGCGTATCGTGCATGACCCAGTCCTCCAAGTATGTTTCCTCTTCTTTTCTATGAAAGGAAATGCTCCATGACAACACAAGAGAAAAGGGAAATTTTTGAATGCGAGGGAAGGGGTGGGAGGGTCAGCATACTCATCAGAGCTACTTTCATCACAGTCATAAATGTATCAAACTCTTGGTTCTCAGGTGTTAGGGATGGGTAGTTGATAAAGGGTGTGCCAAGCAGAGGTACGAGCTCAATCCTATACATGTCTACTCCGAAGTAAGTCCCATTTTGTTCATTGGGGCTTACTCCCAGGAAAGTGTGCATAGGATTGCAGCCTACATCAGCTTTCTGCCGCAGCTGTTCTCAGAAGCAGCCATTCCTGTAAATATTTATGACAGAGAGCATGTGCCTGAGAGGACTCAGAAAAGATGTAGTGCCAATTTTAGTTAGCCCGGTGTTTTCTTTTGTTAAACAGGTGAAAAATGCAGCTGCCAATGTACTCAGGGAAACATGGTTAATTTATAAAAACACAAAGCTGGTAAAAAAGATAGACCATGCAAAAGTAAGGAAACATCAGCGCAAATTCTTGCAAGCTATTCACCAGTAAGTACAATTTTGGTTTGTCTTTTTTCTCCTTATTAGGGATCCTGCGGTAATCTGGCAGGTTCAGGTTCTGACATGGATATTTTAGTTCTGCTGGTGCAGACAGCTGTTCAGAACCCAACTTCAGCTTGATTCTATCTGATTTACTTTCTGTTGGACAAAACTATATTGGTGTCTGGATGCATAACTGAATGTACTTTTAATGCTCATCTCATTGAAAGCGAAGGGCAGCATACATTTATGGATGCCCATTCAAGTGCCCAATTCAATGTGCATCTGATTTGCCCTGCAGTTCCTAAAAGCAAAGAGATCTGAGGTATTCCATCGATAACCAAGACCAGGGAGTGGAAAAATGGAAAACTACATGGAAATAAAGGCATGACTCTGACAAACAGCCCAGTCCTAACTAAAATCCCCCCTCCACCAATGCTGCTGCGCCAATAGAGTGTGCACTGGATCCTATGGGGGGGGCAGCATGGAGGTCTCCTCATGATAATGGAACTTTCATGATCATGGATTATTTTCCTGGCACAGAACCAAGTAGAGTAAGGAAGAGGGAAGAGGAGAAGGAATGGGGATAGGATCCTGGTGCATGCTGGTGCCACCGGGATCCCTCCCTCCCCCATTCCGCTTCCCACCCTCCCCTCCCCTGCTCCTCCCCCTTCCCACCCTGTTCATCCCGCCACCCCCGTCAGCTTACCTGTGCTCCCGTGGGTAGCTGGATGCGGTAGGAGGCCACTGACTGTGCTGGTGGTTCCAAAACGGATGCCAGCTGCGCACACAGCACACCGCCATAAGACCATTCACAACAGTGGAACCTCTGTTTTGCTGTAGTAAACCTGACCATTCACAACAGTTGAACCTCTGTTTTGCTGTAGTAAACCTTGGTTAAGATTGGGCCAATAGTCAGTTTAACTTGGAAATGATGTGAACTTTTCTGAAAGACTTGGAAGACCTTAGATCATTTTATCAAGTTGATCCACAACCCAGATAAAGGGTCCATCTTCCCACTGTTCAGTGTAATGGGGCAAAGTCACCCCATAACTGGAATTCAGGAGCTGCAGAAGCAAAAACGGGATGATTGCCTAACCCCTCCCCTTCCTTTTTTTGTTTCTCTGTTTAATGCAATGGAGCCAAAGAGTTCTGTAACATTAAGGAGGGGGCAAGAGAAGCTGATAATTCTTCTCTACGCACATTTTAATCTGATTTAGAGAAGAATTGAGAAGTTTTTAAAATTTGTCTCTCCTTTGAAGTGAATTTTCATTATTTTTGAATGTGGCTTGGGATAACTTTGCTGGTTCCTCTAGGTTTAGCACATCACTACTCCCTCTCTCTCTAAGTATGATCCATCCTCCTTATTCAGAACTTAGCTTTTATGTATAGCTAATTGTCAGGGGTCACCTTTACCTTTACCTAATCTTTGCTATCATTTATAGAACATTTACTCCATACACGTGATTAATTATATGATCAAATATTGTGGTTTTCTGGCAGGTTTTATAATAATTGGTTTAGTAGAGCTTTCCAATTTTGATTATTATAAACAAATATTATACTAGCATGTCAGTTTTAATCATGATTATCAAGTAAATATTGTCATAAATTCATATTAGAATGATTAATTAACTTGGGAGGACATCAGGGTTTGGCCAGGTCAGGCAGAGGTTGAGGACCCATGCCCATCAGAAGGTCTCCCTGACCAAGTCAACCAAGTGTGATAACGGTAGTACCAAGCACACCATTAGGCAACAGGTGGGGGGACCAGTGCATCATGGGGGGGGGCAATGCAGGGCTGTGGCATCTCAGAACAAGAATAGGTTCTTTAAATTTGGAATTCATTTCTGATATGAAATAAACTTTAAGAATTGCAGAATTCTGGAAAATGCCAGGGAAGTAGGGCAGATTCTTCTTGCCAGTCTTTGGAGAGTGGCCAGCCAGTTTTATCAATGCAAGGGAAGTGGACAATAGTTTGGGCCACACTAATCTGGTGGCACACAGGAACTGTTATTAGTTCCACTTCCTCCCCTTCACTTTTGTCCTCTATAGCAAGTAGAGAGACCACAGAAGGGAGGACAGCAGAAAATGAGTGTGAAACCAAAGAAACTAACAAGAGAGATGTAGGATGGAGCATATAGGGTTGACTTTCTCAGAACTCTGCATCACAACCTCAGAATCTGAGTAGGAGTTAAAAATCTTTATTCGTTTTCGTAAATGTCCAGGTCAGAATTTATACCAGTAAAGCCATTTTGATAGACTCAGAGCTGTAACATCAGAAAGCATGCAAGTGATAGAGTTGGGATAAGAAACAAGATAAGGCTGTAATCCAGAGGTTCTCTAAGTGTGAGGCGCGACTCCCAAGTGCGTCATCAAAAGCAGCCAGGGGCGTCGCGTTAATCTTTTAATTAACACATATTCTTGCTTGCAAGAGAGAGAGAGAGCAAAAAGAAAGATCGGGAAAAGCTGCCTCTTCACATAGGGTCACTCAAAGTTAATTTCAAAACACTTCAGATTTGTAGGCAGTTTCTACGTCTTGTTTTTAACCACAGCGTGAGCAAAGCCCTTGCTTATCTTAAAGAACGATTAACAACTCTATTGATAAGCTGAGTACAGGTATTTTGGAGCTGGAGCTGCAAAGACAGCATCTTGTTTCTCTCCAAATCCTGAGACATTGCAGGTTTGCAAGTAAAGTATTTTCTTTCTGTTGAATTTTTTTAATAAAGCAAACACAAAACCAATGCAAGAAGTGCAATTGAAAATGGTGCAGAGCAGGTTCTGCTTTACATACAGTCTTTGATTTCTATGTTTAGTTTGGTTGATTAATTATTAGGATTTCTCTCCTTCTTCCTTTCTGACCCACCTCTAAGTTAGTTCCCCACTCTATTTGCTGGGACAACCCCACCCCACCCTGGAAACTGCCAGGCAGTATAAGAATCTGTTTTTCATCTTGCAAAGATGCTACCAAAAGGAGCTAGCTTTCTCTCTCTTTCTCTCTTGTGCAACTGGGGCTTCCCTCCCATGCTTTGATGTTTCTCTTGCCATGAATAGGACTAACACAGACAACATCAGTGCCCTCTACCCAGGCCTGCCAATGGAGGGAGGGCAGCATCCCAACCCCACCCTGCGCACTCCTGGCTTAGCTGCTGCTCAGCATAAGCATGGAAAATCCACTTTAGGGCTCGTTTTGGGAATATACACATACATATACACATACATATAAGAAAGGGTGCCTCTGAGCATGTAAAGAGTGCCTGTTTCTTCCATGCACTGTAATGGGGAGTCACGGCTAACGGCGAGGGAGGTCAAGGGAGCCGCGAGTCAAAAATGTTTGGGAACTGCTGTAATCCTATACATGCTTACCTGGGAGTAGGGCGCAATCCAAACCTACTTAGGCCACTGTTGTAACCAGCGGCACAGCGAAAACGGGAGGCCCCAGAACGGAAAGGGGATTCAAATCCCCTCCAAAAGGTGAATTCAAGGGGGATTTGAATCCCCTTTCCGTTCTGGGGCCTCCTGTTTTCACTGGGCCGCTGGTTACAACGACGGCCTAAGTAGGTTTGGATTGCGCCCAATGTAACGTACTTTTAGTAGACATGGCTAGGATTGAGCTACAATAGTTACTCAATCGTATTGTAACAATAGTTACTCAATCGTATTGTAGCTCAATAGGATTGAGCTACAATAGTTAATAGGGACTCCTCATCCCTCGGGAATGAGGGTGCAGAGGATGGGGAACAGTCAAGTAATAACAGAGTAAGAATTGGGAGTGGTAGCGTGATGGGACATGACAGCCAGTCTAGCAAGACAGAAGGCTGCAGGAATAAAGGGGCAAACATGCAGCCCTTCTTGGGGGACCAGGTATATAAGTGCTTTTATGCAAATGCCCGAAGTCTTCGGGCAAAGATGGGAGAACTGGAATGTTTGGTGGCTAGGGAAAACATTGACATAGTAGGTATAACAGAAACCTGGTGGAATGCGGAGAACCAGTGGGATACTGCAATTCCAGGATATAAACTCTATAGGAGGGACAGAGAGGGGCGTGTTGGAGGTGGGGTGGCCATCTATGTCAAAGAGGGGGTAGAATCCACCAGAGTAGAGCTGGAGGGGGGCTCTGACTCCTCCGTAGAATCACTGTGGGTTAGATTACCAGGCTCAAAGAGTGATGTAATAGTAGGGGCATGCTACCGTCCTCCAGATCAAAAACCTGAAGGGGATCTTGAAATAAGGAAGCAAATCAGGGAGGTGTCAACGAGAGACAGGGTTGTAGTCATGGGGGACTTCAATTATCCTCACATCGACTGGGTCAATTCATGCTCAGGTCATGAAAGAGAGACTGGATTTCTGGATATGTTGAATGACTGTGCCTTAGAGCAGCTTGTCACGGAACCGACCAGAGGACAGGTGACTCTGGACTTGATATTGTGTGGCACTCAAGATCTGGTCAGGGAGGTAAATGTTACCAAACCGTTGGGGAACAGTGACCATGCTGCGATCTGTTTCGCCATGCATGTCGGAGGGAGAGTGCCGAGCAAATCTGACACGAAAACCCTTGACTTCCGAAGGGCAGACTTCCCCAAAATGAGAAGACTAGTTAAGAAAAAGCTGAAAGGGAAGGTAAAAAGAGTCCAATCGCTCCAGAGTGCATGGAGGCTGTTTAAAACAACAGTCATAGAGGCCCAGCGGGAGTGTATCCCACAAAGGAGGAAGGGCTCGACCAAGTCCAGGAGGATGCCGGCATGGCTAACAAGCACAGTTAAGGAGGCTATAAAAGGCAAGGAAGCTTCCTTCCGTAAATGGAAGTCTTGCCCTAATGAGGAAAATAAACAGGAGCACAAACTGTGGCAAAAGAAATGTAAAAAGATGATACGGGAGGCCAAGAAAGACTTTGAGGAACGTATGGCAGGCAACATAAAAGGGAATAATAAAAGCTTCTTCAAATATGTTAGAAGCAGGAAACCTGCCAGGGAAACGGTGGGTCCGCTGGATGGTGAGGGAGAGAAAGGGGTGATAAAAGGGGACTTGGAGACTGCAGAGAAATTAAATGAGTTCTTTGCATCTGTCTTCACGGCAGAAG
The DNA here is from genome assembly GCA_026170595.1 of Plestiodon gilberti rubricaudatus. Taxonomy (NCBI): domain Eukaryota; kingdom Metazoa; phylum Chordata; class Lepidosauria; order Squamata; family Scincidae; genus Plestiodon; species Plestiodon gilberti. The sequence goes on from JANXHW010000002.1 coordinate 50,982,766, forward strand.
ACCTCGGGCAAATACCGCTGCCAGAACGGTCTCCCCTGACTAAAGAATTAAGTCAAATAGAGGTTAAAAGAGAAGACGTCTCAGACTTAATTGACAAAATAAAGATCAATAAATCACCAGGCCCGGATGGCATCCACCCAAGAGTTCTGAAGGAACTCAAGAATGAAGTTGCTGACCTCTTGACCCAAATATGCAACTTGTCCCTTAAAACGGCCACTGTGCCAGAGGATTGGAGGATAGCTAATGTCACGCCAATCTTTAAAAAAGGAAGGAGGGGGGACCCGGGAAACTACAGGCCGGTCAGCCTCACATCTGTTCCAGGGAAGATGGTGGAAAGTCTCATTAAGGATAAAATCTTAAAATACATAGAAGAACAAGCTCTGCTGAGGGAGAGTCAGCATGGCTTCTGCAAGGGGAAGTCTTGCCTCACAAACCTGTTAGAATTTTTTTGAAAAGGTCAACAGGCATGTGGATGCGAGCGAACCCGTGGATATTATATATCTGGATTTTCAGAAGGCGTTTGACACGGTCCCTCATGAAAGGCTCCTGCGAAAACTCCACAGTCAGGGAATAAGAGGGCAGGTCCTCTTGTGGATTAGGAACTGGTTGAAGACCAGGAAACAGCGAGTGGGAGTCAATGGGCAATTTTCACAATGGCGAGAGGTGAAAAGCGGTGTACCCCAAGGATCGGTCTTGGGACCGGTGCTTTTCAACTTATTCATAAATGACCTGGAGTTGGGGATAGGCAGTGAGGTGGCCAAGTTTGCGGATGACACTAAACTTTTCCGGGTGGTAAAGACCAGCAGGGATTGTGAAGAGCTCCAGAAGGATCTCTCCAAACTGGGAGAATGGGCAGCAAAATGGCAGATGCGCTTCAATGTAAGTAAGTGCAAAGTGATGCACATTGGGGCAAGAAACCAAAATTTCACATATACGCTAATGGGTTCTGAGTTGTCTGTGACGGATGAAGAGAGAGATCTTGGGGTGCTGGTGGACAGGTCGATGAAAGTGTCGACCCAGTGTGCAGCGGCTGTGAAGAAGGCCAATTCCATGCTCGGGATCATTAAAAAGGGGATTGAGAATAAAACGGCCAATATCATTATGCCTTTGTACAAATCGATGGTAAGGCCACATCTGGAGTATTGTGTCCAGTTCTGGTCACCATACCTCAAAAAGGATATAGTTGAATTGGAAAAGGTGCAGAAAAGAGCGACCAGAATGATTTGTGGGCTGGAGCACCTCCCTTACGAGGAAAGGCTACAGCGTCTGGGGCTTTTTAGCCTAGAAAAAAGGCGCCTGAGGGGGGACATGATTGAGACTTATAAAATTATGCATGGGATGGAGAGAGTGGATAGAGGGAAATTCTTCTCCCTCTCGCACAACACCAGAACCAGGGGACACGCACTAAAATTGAGTGGAGGGAGAGTTAGAACAGACAAAAGAAAATATTTCTTTACCCAGCGTGTGATTCATCTGTGGAACTCCTTGCCACAGGATGTGGTGATGGCACCTAGCCTAGATGCCTTTAAAAGGGGTTTGGACAAATTCATGGAGGAAAAGACCATCACAGGTTACAAGCCATAAGCAACCTCCTGGTTTTTTTTTTTTTTTTTTTTTGTGGGTTTTCTCTGTGCCAGGTGCAAGGGAGTGGCGACTGGACACAGGTATCTTGTTGTCTCGTGTGCTCCCTGAGGCATCTGGTGGGGCCACTGTGTGACACAGGAAGCTGGACTAGATGGGCTTTTGGCCTGATCCAGCAGGGCTCTTCTTATGTTCTTATGTTCTTATGTTCTTTTCTACTCTTGCCACTTTCCATGTAACATGCAAAGTGAGACTTGTGGATATTCCCTATGTAGAAATCTGTGAACTCCAGGGTTGCTCTAAGGCTCAGGATTGCAGAGAGGTTAGGTGGGCCCTGGGGAAGATTTTCAACAGTCATCCTGTGGTACCTGTGTGCCTGATCTTCCTCCATCCTTCCCATTCCTGGATAAAGCATCCCAGTTGCCTCAGCAACTGGGATGTGCTTCGTGGCATTTGGAGGCCATGTGCGTTATTTCCACTTGGTTCCTGTAGGTAAGTCTACCCTTGGACACTGTCAAAGCCTGGGTGGCAACCCTCCTTAGGGTCCCATTTAATGTCGGGGCCCTGGGGAATTATCCCTGGTAACCCCACTCTCTCTGTAGCCCTGCTGACGCTCATTGAACTCATTCAGTTGTACCTCACAAGTGGAAAACGTAGTTTCAGAATTCTCTCATGCTTCTTCTTTTGCTATTGATTTGAACATATTAAATGGCTGTAGTATTATTTCCTTTCCTGCATCAGAGTAATGCTTGAGGAGGCTTAATTCATTAATGTTTATATAGCATGTTCAAGTTGTAAAAAGAGTCACAAAGAATGTTAATTCAAAAGTTGTCAGTTTTAGTGCTGCTACCTATTGAATACAGGACCATAGAAAAAGATCTGTGGGAAATATGATTCCCAGCATTCCCTCCACCAGCCACTAGAGGGGAAGGAGGCAGCTTTGGCGCACTGGTTGCCAAGGGACAGAGTAAGCCTCCCTCACCCCTGGCCGCTTCATGTGTCTTTCTGCCTCAGTCTCCAGCGCCACAGCCACTGCTTCCTTTAATAGCCACAGAGGGAATGTAGGACTTCTAGAATTCCTTCCACTGGCCATTTGAGAAGGAGGGACACTGAGGGAGAGAGGGAAGCCCTCCCCATCTTTGTCTCAGTATTCAGCGCTGCTGCCGCTGCCACTTCCTCCTCCTCCTCTAATGGTTGGCAGAGGGACTGTTGGGAGCCCATTAGAGGAAGTGGTGGTAGCTGTGCTGGACAGTGAGGGAGAGAGGTAAGCCCCCTCTGTGGTAGATGCCAAGGGAGAAAAGTAAGTGAAGCAGGCAGAAGGAGCTTACTTCTCTCCCTCGGCATCAAGGGCTGCCCCTTCTTCTAATGGCTATGGAGGGAATACTGGGCTCCCATCATTCCCTCCACCAGCCATTAGAGAAGGAGGAGGAGGCAGCAGCGGTGGTACTGGATGCTGAGAGACGTAAGCCCCTTATAAGCTGTTCCCTCTTATAATCCCCCCTTACTGGTTGTTTCACTGTAAGTCCAAGCTTTCCAGTCCCTAACACCAACTTGTGAAGCGGACTCTCTATTCTTCTTGTACACACATCTAGTTTGATTCTTACTTCTGAGTAAACAATGCTTTGATTGGGCTGCAAATTATAGAGACCTCCACAGTGAGGTATCTCATGATCAGTCTTCATGGATCATCAATCATCTCATTTCCCATCCCCGTGGAATCGATCCCAGAAACAGGCACCAAGATGGCATCTGAAAAGCACAGAACATAACTATTAACTACCATGAAATGGTTCTCATTTATATGTGACTTTAGCTTTGTTTACTAACCTTGCTTTCTAGGTGCTTCCTGTATTGGGTATTTTGATTTTTTAACATATGTTTGAATCTGCCTATTTTATTTGGTAGGGCTTTATTCTCAAAATAAGTGATGCAGCTTTACACCATTAATCTCAAAAGTGCTGCATAAGGTTGCAGATCATTGTTCTGCAACTCCTATTGAATAAGAGACTCAATAAAGCCATTCCCATAGTGGTCATCTTTCCTTGTTATGCAGAGGCAGACTTTTGTTTTACTGCTGAGGTTTCCTTTGTGCTGTATTGCTTAGCCTCTGAGCTAAATGGATGGGTTAAATTATATTCTAGCAAAATTGTTCAGCACCCCATGTCTGGGTTCGAGGCATATCCTCTTACTAGCTTCAGAATATGTATTTTCCATTTGTAATTGAGGCCAACGTAGTCTCCTTGTGAATGAAATGAATATTGCTGATAATTCAGATTTCCATATTTTTCTTTAACTTAAGCCTTATAGTCAGAGCCACTGCAGAGTTAGTTAGGAAGAAATAACGGTCAAACCTACTATGCAGCTTATGCATACGGATCACTGGGTTAGCTTGAAATGTTGAGAATCCTGTTAATATTTCATGGATACAAATTCTTCTTGTGTGTGAATAGCAAAGATGAGGCGAAAGCCAAAGACTTTAGACCCAACTGATCTCACTCTGTATGTTTGCACCAAGATCGTTTGAGAAGATGCTGATTAAAATCAGGCATGGTCCAGAAACTGTAGTGATACATACAAGCTGATACGATTGCATTACCCTGCATCAGAATTGGTTGCAACCTTGGATAATCACTGACCCACAGAATGCTATGGGGGAAATGTGTGAACAACAAGCTGCATAGCGGAGCCCACTGCGCTCACCTGAAGACTGCCCCTTGTGTTGATTTGTTTTAGTCTATTTTACAGTTTCTTTTTCTTTTGTTTTGTCTTTTTATTTCGACAATGAAAATAGAGCTCGGAAGTAAGTTGTATGAGCTGTTCCTTTCAAATTTGCAGAATTTACCACTGTCTGCATGCAACAAATGGATCCTTTTGTGAATTTCAATAGTCTGGTTGCTGCTGTGGAACTGCGATCCAAAGTCATGTATTTCTTCTGTGATAAGTGAAGTTCAGAAGGAAGGAATCGGAGTCTCTATATTTCTTAATTTACAGAGAAAGATCTGGCCAGTCTCATTTTCAATCTGACTGTTGCAGCTAAGAAATTACAAATTTATAAAATGTTTCCCTTTCCTAGGTCATCTCTGATGCTTAGATAGCCCCCCTCCCCGAAGAACACCAATAGATTTCTCTTTATCAGCAAACATTTGCATGAGAGGTAATCAGCACAAAACGTAGTGCTATTTTACAAAGGAGCAAGTGAATTATCTACAAACAGGCTATAACCTGCAGTGCAATTAAAATGAAATATTTGGATTTAGTCTTTAATAGTTTTAAGGGCTTGGGAAATTCAAGTCTTTGCCTAGAGCCAGAAAGACATCTGATGTGTGTAAGGGAGCAGACCCAGAAAATGGATCCATATGTGAAAATCCTGTGTCTCCATATGGTTAACCATTTCTGGCTCTGACTGCAAAGGTATAGTTTTGTAATCTAAATGACATATTTACCACTATTCAAAAAAGATTCTTAAGTGCAGCTTGCACTTGACATAAATGTTTAAGTAACAAACATATTTACTTTTGTCATTTCCTATGCTTGCCAAATTCTTGCCCTTTAAACCGATGCTATTTTGGATGACAGTACTCTGAAAGTGCATATAGGAGAAGGAAGGAAGGAAGTTCTGAATCCAAAATGTCACCAATTGGCTTTCTCTCTTCCAAGAATAACTGATGACCCAGTTATAATATGCTCCCAAATGTGTGGACAGACAAATCTATGTGTCTAAAGAACCCGTGGATGTGTCCAAACCAGCACTTTTATTTCATTTAATTTCGGTGTTCTCCCTCACAGTCTTGTAATACAGTCCGTATGTGTTCCCTGTACATATGGTTCTCCTCCTCCTGAAATTATGGGCTTGGAGTGTTCCCACCTGACACACACAGTAACATAGCATTTGTGTGACTGCAACTATATGCCCATTCAAATGTGCATGCCCCAATAAGATGAATGCACTGTGCTGAGAGGGGGGCTTTAGATGGAACCATGAAGCAGCTGAGTACTAGAAGTGTCACGGAACCAGGTTTAGCTTCTACTAACAAAAATTATTACAAGAAATCTGCAAGGTATCTATGGTGCATGAGTGCAATAATGCAAATTCAGGATTAACACATCTTTAAAAAATAAAAGGGCTCCAATCATGTATGAGGGTTGGAACAATGGCCTGGAAGGAAGGGCATTGTGAGATAGTTTGTACTTCAATGAGCTACGAACTTTCTTGTGAAGAAAAAGTGGAGCACTAAATATTGACATGATGTGCTATGGACTAGCGTGCGCTCCGCCGGTGCAGAGTGTTGTAAGCATGCTGTAAAGCATGTTTTCAACACCTGGAAAGTAAGGGCCACTGGCGCGGAGGCTGGCAGCCCTTACTCTGCCACCCCTCGGACCCGGCACCCACCGGTGCAGTTACGTCCTGCACTGGTCAGTGCAAGGGGAGGGAGGGCTGGGTGGCAAGGGAAGGCGACTATTGGCCGAACTTGGCCAGGAGGGGGCAGGGATATTGGCAGTGCACTCCGTCAATTTCCCCAAGCCCGTTCCCAGCCTGGGCCGCCCTTACCCCACTGCCCCAGATGTACGCCAGCCCCAGAACCAACGAACATCCGAGGAGGCCCATTGGGTTAGGGCAGCCCTACACCGGGGAAGGGGACGTACGTCCCCTTCTCCTGAGGTGTTCCCAGGCCATGCCAACACAGCCCAGGAAGGGCGATGGATATGGAGGCTGGCCCTTTAGGCCGGTCACGTATCTTTATGCAGGATCAGGCTGTAAGTTACAGTTCTTGTTAATAGATTGCACACAAAAAAACTGCTGGTTTAGACACACAACTTTTCATTACCTTGTGAACTTATGATAATAGACTGACCTCATAAGAGAGACACATATCCAGCAGTTCATTGTGGTCTTCTATTGTTTAATGCCCACAGAGTGTCCTTACCTGCAAGAACTCCACATCTACTTCAATGGTGGGAGCTATTCTATGTGTGCAAGAGGATACACATGTAGAGCTCACTCCTCCATTAAAATTAATGAAAAAACCCAGTTGCACTTGAGCTCTGTGTATGCACACATTGAACTGAATATGATCTGGTTTGTACTGTTTTATGCTTTGGAAAATGTACTTTTAAAAGAAACAGACCAATAACTACTTATATTTGTTTGATCATTCACAATTTGGAACAGAATTATTTCTACCATGGACATTAAAAATGAAAAACGTTTTTGTTCTCATGTATTTTGAATACTTGAGAATAGACAGCCAGACTTTAACTCAGAGCCCAGTCCTATCCTTCCCGCCCCTCGCTGGTGCAGCTGTGCCAAAAATGGGTGTACTGTATCTAGTGGGGGGGGCATATCAGGAGGCTTCAGAGGGGAAAAGGGATTTAAATTCTCTTATCCCTCCATAAGCCTCCTATTCCACAATGGGTCTCCTCGGACCTGCGCCAGTCCAAGGAGAGGAAGGGGTGGAAGGGCTTGAAAAAGAGGGGATAGGATCCTATCATCATAAGCACACCATCACAGCTGAATCCACCCCCTCCCGCAGCCTCCCTGCCCCCGTTCCACCCTCCTCCCCGCCCCGTTTCGCTCACTCCCCACCCCGCCACTGCTTTACATGCTCTGACGAGTGCTGGGTAGTCCAGCAATGGTCGGATAGCATTGCCACCTCCTGGGGCAGTACTCCCAAAATAGCCACCGACGGAGCGCTCCGCTCTTCATCAGCAGCCATTTTACGACAGTGGAACTGTGTTCTGCTGTCATAAAGCTTTGTGTGCGCCAGCACAATCCTAGATAGGATTGGGCCATCTGTGAGATATATTGGGCATAGACTTCTAAACAAAGACTTACACATTTGCTTATCACAGTGCAAAATAATGTATCTTGTTTTCTCTTCTTTTACTGTGCTCAGCTAATTACCATGAACGGAATTACTTAGGCATCAGGGGAAGAATATACCCACGAGTGTCTTTTATAGTATACATATATGATACTTCTGAGTGTTCTAGTTTAATCACTGACAGATAAACAGCCCAGCTAAACCAATTAAGAAGACTGTTTTGTGCATGCACATTTTAAAAATTAATGGTATTAAATTCCAAGTCAACACCATTAAGGACAGTAAAACTAATATATTAACAAGGATGCTCTTTATTTAGCTGCTGGTCAGATAAAAGCTTTTAAAAATTAACAAGGAACTCACTTATCACTGTATTTTCATCAGGTTCAAACACCTCCTAACCTAATCCATTTCAAACTGAAGAGGGCTTATACCTGTATCTAATCATGTAGGCATAAGGAAGAGTATTAATTACGAAGGCAAGAATAATGAGATTGAATTGTTGTCCATCACTTCCTATGCCTACTTGCCAGGATACTGGAGCTTTAAGGAATGTTTTGGCTTTTCTTTCATACACTATGAATAAATCCTTATCTCCTACTTTGAATCCAGCGTTAACCATGGCAATTAGTAGTCTCGGAGACATCACATTTTCTTGCTCTCTCTTTCTTTTTTGCGGTGTTAAGGAAGCATGCTTTTCATTGTACCAGACACATAACCAGTTATGACTGTACACAAAGTATTCAAGGCATTGTCCATGCAGTTATCTGTTTAGATGCATGCCATATACAACTTTTGTGAGCTGGCAAAGACAGTTACCTGACTTCGATTTTCATCTTTTAGATTAAGAAGTGTTAAAATGGAACAGAGGAAACTCAACGATCAGGCAAACACTTTGGTGGACTTGGCAAAGGTTAGTATATTACTTATCAATGGACCACAATGTGGTTCTTTTCCTTTGTAAATTGAAACTCATTTTAATCTCAATCACTCGGTGTTGAAAGGTGATTCAAAGCACAACAAGAACGACAATCACATTTACAGAATTATTAGAATTGGAATGCCTTCATCTGACGTTGGTGAATCCTGTTTGATATTGGTTTGAGTTATGTTAAGAAAAGTTCATGAACATTCTAAGTTGCAGATAAACACTTCCAAAAATAACGTGTTCACAAATAGTTCAGTTTCTGTGAGGAAAGTGAATGGTTCGCTTGGCTGGGGAAAACCTAAGACATGGCCATTGGATAGGAAAAGCTGTGTGAAACAGATGAAGAGACAGAGAACAGGAAATCAGACTCAGAGGTAGAAAGCTGTATGTTAGTAGGATATATTGCTTCATGCTTGCTGTACTTTTTGAAATGTTATGTATTGTAGTTTTTCTTTTTTGTTCTTTTTTCTATGTATTAATAAAATAAAATATATATTTTTAAAAAAGAAATCAGACTCAGAGAAATTCCAAGAGATAGTGATGTTAAGAGGCAAAAATCACAGAGGTACAGTAGGCTGAAGGAAAGGAGCAGAATAGATGTTGATTGAGAAACAGGAAACCAAAGAAAGATTGAGATCTGAGAAAAAGATAGAGAACACAGGGAAAACAAGAATGGTGGGCCAATAGAACAGGGACTGGCAGAGGAAAAACTGTATCTGATGAAATTCCAGCAGCTATACAATTTTTAAAGGAATTTTCAGGATGTCGGCCTGGCAGGTTTCAGGGGTCAAGAAAATTCAAGAGGCAGAGAAAGGGCCTCAGCTTTATATATTGAAGTAACCAAACAGATATTTGGCTGCAGGTTTCCATACTGAAATGGCCTGGGCTCATTCATCCCCTTCCCCGTGCCAGCTCTTTTGCTGGCACACCTCTGGGGAGGCCATGTAAGGCCGGCCCGGCCTGGGAAGGAGCGTTGAATATCAGTGCAAGCCAGCGCCGCTATCCCCACGCCCTCCCGCTGACTGGCCTAGGACATACCTGGTTCGGCTGGCACAGGTGCTGTGCGACAGCGAAATGAGCGGCTCCAGCTTCTGCGCCAGCACCGCTTACTCCTGAGAAGCTGCAAAGTGACGTAAGGCACTTTTGTGACACCTTAGGCCGGCAGAGTGGGAGCCTACACAGGATTGCGAAGGTTACGCAGGATTGCGGCCTAAGACACAATTGAGGAAGTTAGTATTGGACTTCAGTAGGACTTGGGACCAAACCAAATATGAAGAAATCCACGTGATAATGGACATTTTCCCATGGACTAAGCACACATTAGGAAGCAATACTCATGTGGGTTTCCTTATCCCAGAGTTTTGTGCTATAGAATATCCATGCATCTCTTTCCCACTCATTTCCCTCTTATTCCATGAGTTTGGATTTTTCCACATGGGTTTTTGAATTTGCGGTTGCAAAACCCACATGGATCTCAATATCCATGAGTTGGTAAATGAGACAGTGTCCATCCTCCTGGAGAGCCCTTTCTTGCCACAGCAACTCCTCTCAACAATGGCCCTCATCACCCACACTACTTTCAACCAATTGTACTTGTAGACAGATATGAATGAAAAAAAAATTCCAGTTTTCCTGGATTCCTGGGCCTGCTGCTGCATGGTTTGGAAATGGGAGGCCTGACGGTGTGCTGCTCTATGAAAGGGAAGCCAGCAAACCCCAGCAAAATAGACATGCCCTAGGTGATTTGGGGGCTTGTTTTTCCCATGAACGAAGAAAATCCTAGGAAATCAGTGCATGTGGAATGTGTGGTTTTCATGACACTTTCTTTCCTTGGGACATGTTCCCCATTGAGAAGTCCCCCATCCTCGCTCTTGTTCCGACTCCCAGAAATGGAAGCATGGAGGGGTGAGGCAGAGGCATACTTGGCATGCCTCAATTGGGCACGAATGAATTACACCAGGGTGATTAATTAGGCTTGTACAGATCTCGAAAGCTCCCTTACCTGGTTCTAAATGAGAAGGTTGTCCTGAGAAACCTCCCAATCAGTCCCCTTCCCCCCCAAAAAATGACTTTTTTTGTTGATTCTGGGGAAAACTTCTGAAAGGAGTTTGATTGGAAATAGGGATTAGAAATAGGGAGATTGGAAATAGGGAGATGAGGCCTGATTGGAAATAGGGAGATGAGGCCATTTTTCAGAAGGTGTTTCCATTTGGGGAGCCCACTTCTTCCTTGGTTGAAGAACAGAACTTCAGAAAACATGGGGGGGGGGAACATGGGGGAAAGTCCCCTGTGAAATTCGAGGCAGGGAATCACAGTACAGTATATGCTTGAACCAGGAAGCATCCTGCCCTGAGAAGAGCAAAGCCTCAGAGAAACACCCACTCCTTTCAGAGGGCAAGTGCTGCTGGGATTTCTGCAAACCCAGGAAGTCTGCCTTGGCAGTGTGGGAAGAGGGATTGGCGCAGTTTGTGCCTCAAAGAAAGCCCTGGATTTTGGTGAACATGTGGTTGCAAATCACACATGAGTTGATACTTACAGATGTGACTCATGGATGTATTTTCTCATGGAACAAGTGCACATTTTGTTTGGGCCTCACTCAGTGAGGGATGTGATCCCGGGACAAAGAAGTTGGGCACTAGTCAAAGGCTTACAGCTATCCAAGGGCTCACTTGTCTGGGACAACTCCTGAATCCTCAGTACCATTGGCAGTGCACAATGTGCCATTAAAGGGAAGGTAGGGGTGCCAGGAAGACCTTAGTGCGGTGCTTCTCCTCAGGGCCCTCAGCAACCTGGCACTGCATCTTAGTCATTACCAGGGATATGGATCAAGTCTTTGACTGTAAGTCTCGAGTAAAGTCCCAAGTCTCTGGGTCCAAGTCCCAAGTCTTTGCCCCCAAGTCCCGAGTCTTTGGTTGCAAGTTGCAAGTTCCTATCTATTTAATGGGGAAAACAGGTTTAAACCTGACTAAAATTCGACTTCTCATAAAAGGCTGCAAGTCAAGTCTTTCGAGTCTTTTACAATCGCCGAGTCAAGTCCGAGTCAAGTCATTGACGCGACTTGAGTCCCACTTGAATCCAAGTCAATAGACTCAAGTCTACATCACTGGTCATTACAGGACTAACTCATCTTACGATACAACCCTTTGGGATGCTGGCCATTTTTTGATATGATATCACTGTGCTGCCATTTTCTGTCACTGTGAAATATTTCTAGAAATGAGTAAAATAAAAATGTTTGACATGGTGTAAAGCCATCTTGCATTATGCTTCCACCCTTTCCTTCTTCTTTCAGACCCAAAACATCATGTACGATATGATTTCTGACTTAAATGAAAGAAGTGAAGACTTTGAGAAGAGGATTGTTACTCTGGAAACAAAACTGGAAACATTAATTGGTAGCATTCAAGCTCTCCCTGGACTGATTAGCCAAACAATCAGCCAGCAACAAAGGGAATTCCTTGAAGCTCAGATACAAAACTATGATAAGCATGTTACCTACAGTGCAGAGCGATCGAGGTCCTTATCTCGGAGAAGGCGGTCCTCCTCCACAGCACCACCCACTTCATCAGAGAGTAGCTAGAAGAGAATAAGTTAACTACAAAATAAAGACTGTTTTGCCATCATATGGTCAATATTTTAGCTTTTATTGTAAAGCCTTATGGTTCTAATCAGTGTTATCTGGGTTCTGATGTCAGAATTCTGGAAACCTGAACACAATGTTTTAGGCCAAAATGAGTGAAAACTCTCTTTTTTTTTCCTTTCAGATGCACAGTGAATGCACCTATTATTGCTATATAGATTGTTCCTCCTGTAATTTCACTAACTTTTTATTCATGCACTTCCAACAAACTTTACTACTACAATATACAATATAATAAAAAGGGGTTAATTTCTGCACAGAGTTGTGCTTGGTCACTTTGACTTTAACATTTCTAATTCTTAATATTCGTATTCAGGACAAGGGCTGGGAGAGCTTTTTCCTTCATGTTCTGCCTTGTGGGCCTCCCAGAGTACGTTAGCACCGTGAAAGGCAGGTGTTGGACTAGTTGTGCCTTTGGTCTGATCCTGCAGCGCTCCTATGTTTTAGGTTAATGCTAAAAATGCTTTAATTATTAGAAAGCTGGGTGTCTGTATCATGATCTGAATAATATATTCTTTCAAATATTCTCTGTGGAGGAAAAAAGAGGTTAACGTGTTGGACAAGTTCATGTAAGAGACTGGCTTGAACTTTAAGGTTTGTTGGCTGCAATGCTGTGCTCGTTTACACGCTTAGTGCGACTGACCTAAATGGGATCACACATGCACGACTCCAGTCTGTTTTCACAATCACTGGGCTATGTATCTGAAAGTTCTCCTAGAATTTAAATGCTCGTAAATAAGTTCTCAAGTTTTCACGACGTGTCCAAATCTCAGAATTCAAAAGAAGCATCTTGCCGGGAAATTCCGTCGTATAATGCACATTTATTTCAAAATGTAAACGGATGTTTAAAAAAATAACGTTTTGCTATTACGTTTTATACGTAATAGCAAAACGTTATTTATATGCTATTACGTTTTAAATAACGTTTTAAACATTAAAAATAATGTTTAAAAAAAGAACGTTAAAAAAATCCTCAGGTTTATCCTCAGGTTTCAGGTTTATCGGAACACATTAATTATCTTGTTAACGGAGGGTCGGGCGTCAGGCAGAGAGTTGTGTTGGTAACATCTGAGTGTGTAGAGTGTTTAATATACGGTAACAGTAGTCGTTTGTCAGTGGGCTGTTACTTCTGAGGATGCCTCAAGTGTTTGAGGCGAAACGTAAAGTTTTTTAACATCTGTTTACATTTTGAAATCAATTTGCATTATACGACGGAGTTTCCCAGCAAGATGCTTGTTTTGAATTCTGTTAAATGCCAACTCAAGGAGGCAACCTGACAAGTAGTGAGAGCTGTTGCACCAACAGCTGACCTCCCTGCTTCCAAGCTTCAAATGTCTGTCTGTCATATTCTCTTCTAGATTGTGTTAAATACTCCCTGTCAAAAGTGGGGGGAGGTACAACAATCCTTCAAACCCTTCAGAATCTTGAACGTTTATATGGAGAGGATATACTGTATTCATATATTCAAATCCCCATTGACCAAATATGTCTTGGCAGTCAAGTATATTGTGTATCTAATTATGTCGGTGAAATCCTAAATCCTTCTTTCCACTAAAATGGACTGGTGGGAGCGTTAGAACAAACAAAAAGAAATATTTCTTTACATACACACCCCAGTGTAATTAATCTGTGGAACTCCTTGCCACAGGATGTGGTGATGGAACCTGGCCTAGATGTCTTTAAAAGGGGGATTGGATAGGTTTATGGAAGAAACGTCCATCACAGGTTACAAAGCCATGATGATGACTATATGCAACCTCCAGATTTTAGAGGTAACCTATCTCTGGATGCCAGATGTAAGGGAATGACAACAGGATAGAGGTATCTTGTGTGCTCCCTGAGGCATGTGGTGGGCCACAGGAAGCTGGACTAGACGTGCCCTTGGCCTGATTCAGCAGGGCTCTTCTTATGTTCTTATTTTTTGTTCTTATTTTTTGAATGGCATTTGTATTTCATTATTGGTGTGAGTTGTCCAGTGGTAAATGTTAAAAGTGCAGGAACTCATCACGACACACAGACCCCATACCACAGCTCATTAAGACTACAACGAACAAGAAACACTGACTTCAAATGTCTTCATGAAAGAGTTTTCCTCTCCTGTCACTTATTTCTACTTCATAAAAGATCTAGCTCATTTCATCCCCAACTATTGGAGGGGGAGTTGCAATAGTTTTTAAAACTATAAACATTGAAAAAATGGAATTCTTACTATGTTCTTATACCCTTCCATGTGTCCATAATTCTCAGTATCTGCACGCAGTGCTCTCCAGTCCAGTCAGGTAAATAAGATCGCAAACGTTGTATTTATAGACAGCTGGAAATGCCTATTCTCTTTAGGCATATGCTGATTCCCTGAAAGTCTTCCCTAAATAGAGCAAGTGTCTCCAGATTTGCCTGTGCATATCTAGTTGTGTGGCCATATTTGGGGCTAGCATGTCACATGCTTACACACATTACATGTCAGTCATAAACATAAGAACATAAGAAGAGCCCTGCTGGATATATATATATATATATATATATATATATATATATATATATATATATATATATATATATATATATATATATATATATATATATATATATATATATATATATATATATATATATATATATATATATATATATATTCAAATCCCCATTGACCAAAAAATGTCTTGGCAGTCAAGTATATTGACTGATCAATCATCTTGCTCATTGCACTGACCATTTCTCATCCCTCCTTAAATCTCTCCACCAGCTTCCAGTTTGTTCTCTGATTCAGCAAAAGCCTGCTGTCCTTACCTTAAAAGCCCTCCATGGCTCTGCCTCACTCTACCTCACAGGCCTCCTACCCCGCTACATTCCTGCCCTTGACCTTCCAACTGTTCCTGCTCCACCAACCATCCAAAGCTCTCCTGTTCCTTCTTACGAATCTGTCTTTTCTCCCGAATCTGTCTTTTCTCCCATGTGGCCTCTCATGCTTAAAACGGCCTCTCAGTACACTTGCAAAATGCTTCATTTCCTTCAACTCCCTTCTTATAGCCCATGTTTTCCGTGCTACCTTTGACACCACACCTTTCACACTACATTTTCTAGTGCAAAACTACCTTTTAGCATATGTAATTAAAACCATTGCATATGATTCCCCTGTTTATCCCTGCCCCTATCCCCCTCCGCTGTGTCAATATCTGGACAGTAAGTCCCTTGATACAGGAACTCATATTTTCAGTCTATGTAAAATGCCATGTATATGGGTGGCATTATGGAAATAAATACATAAATAAATGGGCAATCCACCATTTCTGCAGCCTCCTACCTGCAATGTAATAAATTTTTTAAGTTTCAGTGGAAAATCTTGCAAATTTGAACAAGTCTTCCATAGCTGTAAATTCATGAAGTCAAGCACAACAGGAATGGCTGAAGCAGAAATCTGCACTGGTGAGTAAAGCTAAATATCTCTATGCAGTAGTTTTACAGCTCCATAGCTGATTGTTTGTCACATCTTATTCAGGTAGGAGTGGGGGTTGTGTGTGGAATAAACATACTGCCCAATCCTATCCTCCACCATTGGTGCCAATGCAGCTGCCTTGATGGGGGGGGGGGGTGGCAATTAGCCAGCAGTCAGTAAAATAGTTTTATTAGCCCTGGTAGGCTGCCTGATTGTCTATAGGTCTCCTCAGACCTATGCTAGCCATTTTGCTGGCGTAGGTTCGAGGAGAGAAAAGTGGCGAAACTGCCTGAGAAAGAGGGGATAGGATCTGGCACAAGCTGGTGCCACTGAGATCCACCCCTCCTTCTCCTTTTTTACCCTCTGTCCTATCCCTCCCTGTCACCAAACTTCCCCTGCTCTCCCCCTCACCACCCACCTCTGCCGCCAACTTACCAGCACCAGCAGAGGCTTCAGGCAGTGGCGTCGTTAGGGGGGCGGTGGGCCCCAAGGCAGCGGGCGCACGTGGCGGGGGGTGTACTTGCCTCCTGGACGCGTCGCCTGGTCTCCCCCTCCGCCGCCGCGCCCATTGTCATTTCACACTGTTTTCGGCCTTCCAACGTCGTTTTTGCCCGCCCGCCCTGGAGCTGTTTGGCTTGGAAAAGCCTTGCAAAATGGCGGGGTGTGTGTGATTCCCTCTTACGAAAGTAAGTGAAATGGTTTTATAGATTCATACTTCAGTACTGTTTTCCTCAGCTTAATCTGTCACAAAGAGTCACAGCTATCCTTAATATTTTATACATTAAGCATTTTCAAAACTAATAATAATTCCCATGAATGAAGCAAGTTTCAGGTGCTTCTTTATTTTCAGACTGATGCCTTGTCCTGATGAAGGAAGTTTCCTTATTGGAATCGATGCTTCCTAATTATTCTGTCACTCATACGTTCCTGTTTTCATTTGTTTCCCTTCAGCTGATGCCCTGCTTTGGGTTCCTCCACCTGTGGAGTTAGGCGGAAGCTACCAGGGATGGGAGCTTGTGCCTTGAATGTAGAACTGCCTCCACAAACATACTGCCTGGAACCTTGTTAACGCCCCAGGTAAAAGCTGCTTTATACTTGAGATTTTGGTAGGATTTAACAATGGATAAAGAGCGCTGCTTATTCTCTTGATTTATGTTTGAGATGGTTTTTGGTAGACTTGGGCTGCATTCCTATGTACACTTACCTGGGAGTAAGTCTCACTGAACATCATGGGATGTACTTCCAAGTAAACATGCATGAGATTGTGTTGTTAATTTTATATTTTACATAAGTTACCTTGGCTATCATTCAACTAAACAGTGACTGTAAATCTTTTATCAGTTGATTACCTAATTAAACGTTTTCTTTATACTTATCAATCAATTTTCTATTCATTTGCTTATGTACTGTTTCTCAATTTTTTTTATTTGAGATACTGTACATAAGATTTTGTCTTCACTCTCAAGCCATGGTGACTTGTAAATTTGTTAGCCAGGACTGGAACTCCTTCCTCTATATACTTTTTAGGTAACATCCTGACAAGCACTTCTGATGTCAGGAGCTCCCTCCTCAAAAGGAAGCTCCCTCCTTGAATGGATGTGAGCATTCCTCTCATGCGAGGGGGGGGGCACCTTGATTTTTTACACACACACACACACACACACACACACACACACACACACACACACTAATGCAAGCTGGACTGCGCTGATATCCAAACCCCCCTTCCCGGGCCTGGCCGGCCTTACATGGCCTCCCCGGTTGTACACCAGCTAAACATCTGGTGCGCATCTGAAGAGAACCATTCGGGCCACCGGGGCTTACACCAGGGGAAGGGGATGAACATCCCCTTCCCCTGCAGTGTGCCCTGACCCCGCCAGCATGGGCCGCATCCTGCACATTTAGGCCAGTCAGTGCAACTTGTGCAGAATTGGGCTGCCCCATGAGATTGCAGTCTGGCTTCCATCAATTGGAAAATCACAAGTGGCAATTTTCCAGTCCACAAACCAAAAAATGGGCAATATTGCATGAGTTCACCATGCCAGTGTGACACTGTTCATGCAAATGGACAAATTGTACTCAGAGGATATACAGAAGTATTTTTGTTTCTGGGGTTCTGTTCATGGGGGGGGGGAGAGATGACACTATGTTATCATTCTAGGACCCATTCCTTTTCATTTTTCTATTCCCACTCATTCTAACTTTTTAAAAAAATGCTTAAACCTTTTCTTCTCCCTGTGCCAGAGGCAGCAGGAGCTCTAATATGCAGCTACCTTCTGGTGGTGGCCATTTCACTGCTCATATGACTCAGGATGCAACATTCTTTGGGGCAGTATGGGTAAAAAAAATGGCCATGCATTGGAGTTCCTGCTGCTTCCAACAGAGGCAATGGCAGAGAAGTGGTTGAAAAGAACTTTTTGAATTAATTTCTCCCTCCAAAATGAAAAACAAAACAAAAAGCAAGTAGGTATAAATGGGATTCCAGAAGCAGCCACCACCATTCATTCCATAGGCTAGTTGTTTTGGGCCAAATGGAACCCAAAACAACTGGGCCTCATCCTCTGTGGGCCAGTCATTCTGAAAATGAATGTACACCCCTAACTTGTATGTACGGTGCA
Organism: Plestiodon gilberti rubricaudatus; assembly: GCA_026170595.1. NCBI lineage: Eukaryota > Metazoa > Chordata > Lepidosauria > Squamata > Scincidae > Plestiodon > Plestiodon gilberti. Next base: position 51,000,788 of record JANXHW010000002.1, read on the forward strand.
TTGTGGAATATTTTTTGGTTTTGCAAAAGGTCACTACTAGAGCATTGCTGGAACTGACTATCAGTTATATATCATCCCTCCTTTATTTTTCCCATCTCTTCCCATGCCTCAAAACAGCGAAACAGTATTCCTCACCACTAGTCTGCCAAGTGATTCAGTGTTGCCTTCACCAGGAATACATGTCATCCAATAGACACCAATAGGAAGGGCCAGTTTCAGAAGTTTTAGGCTCCTGGACCAAACTACACCATGCCTGTGTGGGGAAAAAGAATTTAAGAATTTGGGAAGGTGTTCATAAGAGTTGGCAGGAGAGGCAACTACTACTATTTGGGCAGTGGAAGATATAACAACTTCCATTACAGTACTTACTATCCCTTACTGCAACAATGCAGCTGTTCTGAAGATGTACAAAAAAAAAACAACCTGAACAGTTTCTAGCTATCTCTTCCTCCTTCTATAGAAGTTGAAAAAGAGGTATGCACTGGAAATAAATTAGATCTTAAAACAATATTTTTAAAGCATCCTTGTAGTCTGTCTTTTAAACCTCTGTAAATAATTCTTTAAATTAATTGTATATGTTTCTTTTCCCTTTAGAAAGCTTATTCTGAAAAAGAATTGATCTTTACATAGCCTGCTAGCCCAGAACAGAGGTTACAGATGACATCTTCCAGTTCTGTCAGGTTCCATGAACAATATAACTCAGGATGCAACATTCTCTGGGGCAGTATGGGTTAAAAAAAATGGCCACAGCATCCTTGAGATGGGAGCTGAAAATGGGTTTATCTTCAGAACTGGACAAGAAAATGGATAAGAAAATGTAAATCTGGGAAATATCGGACCGGCTGGTGCAAGTCAGTTGTGGAATCTGTGCCTGTTCACTGTTTTACTGAAGCTGTTGGGAAAGCAGACATGGCTCATATTTTGGCTTTATCAGAAGATAAAACTCCTCAACAGTGTGGATATCAGTGTGATAGCCAAGCCACTCTCAGTGACCTGATATTAGTGCCCTGTAACATCACAGCTAGGCTGAGTCGAAGAATTAAGGTGAAAGTGCACAAAAACTATTTTCAGCAATGCAGGCTGACTGGAAGTACATCATTAATGGAAAAGAATGTGAAAGTAAGATCAAAGGTCTGAAATTAAATCAAGAGACATGTGGAAAGGGCATTCTAGAGTAGCAAAGTGGAACCAGTTCTAGGGAGAAACATGAAGGTAAAAGGAAAGCAAGAAAAAAGGCCATGGAAAAGACAAATGTCAGTACAATAGGAGGGAAAATGCAACATATAGATGCAACAGAATGGGAAAGTGTTCCTGAATCCTTGAGTTTGAATCACACTTAGGTCCACATCAGAATGGTCAAGCTGTTCCTAGTTCACCCAAGTGTAACTATGAACTAATCTGCTTAGGTGGGAAAGTTAAAAATGGGCTTAAATCTGTTGGCTGCAACATACTTTTGTATCTGCAACAGAAACTGATACTCTTAACTGAGTGCATTCATAAATAACATGGGACAGGCCTTGGCTTTGATTCGATATTCTATCTAGAACAGTGATTCTTAACCTTTTGGGGTCATGGAATCCTTTCAGAATCTGATAAAGCCATCAACTCCCTCCCCAGAAAAGTGCACATATTATTATTATTATTATTATTATTATTATTATTATTATTATTATTATTATTATTATTATTATTATTATTATTATGCACACAATTCTGTATACAATTATGTTTATTGCATTAGAAATTGATTTCCTTCACAGAGACAGAATTTAAAAAAACATTCTTTACAAAGAATTATGTCTCTCTCACCCTCATTTTTTAATGCAAAAAATAATGGCCGCTTCCTGAATTTTTTTTTATAATAAATTCAAACTGTGCAAATAATACAAAAAGTAACATTTAATTCTGCTCAGAAGTACATTTCAACGAGAAGTCTGCTATTGTTTGGCATGAATAAGAAGCTGAAATTGTTCAGTGATCTTTCACATGGCAACACGCACGTTACCTTTAACATTCAATCCATTTCCACTGTTTATTTTGATGGCAACAAGTGCTGAAAGCCCACAAAGGAATATAGTAACAAACAAAACCAGAGCTCTCATGGATTGTTTTGCCAGGTGAGGGTAGGCTTGTTGTCAACCAGAACTCTCCATGACTCTTCGAGTTGAATTCATGTTGCATCAAGTCCTTCATCCTCAAGTCAATGAGTTCAGCTTTGGCAAGGTCTGCATCACTGATGATGTTGTCTATGTCAGCAAAGAAAGGATTACAAATCCACGTTTCAATTTAAGGTCATCTGAGCAGAAGCGACCTTCAAAAGAGCTCTGCAGTGTTACCAGGTGTCTGCAGATTTCTGCCTGCAGAGAAATTGACAAGCCTTCATCACTCTCAACACCAGCCTGCAGAAGCACACTTCCACTACAACATTGGATAGTTTGCATACTTGTCCACCTCCAATCTCTTCTTCTGGAAATAGTAACTTGGCCAAAAGAGCTCGTAGTTTTTCAGCAGCATCCATAATAGTGACTGCAGGGCCTTGAAAAGATTTACCTCATTCATATGGCCAAAAATATCCGCCAAGCCATGAACGAACTCCTGTCAAATTGTTCTGAGAAACGGCTTTCCTTTTCTCTTAAAAAAACCCCAAAACTTCTACCTGAAGCTCAATCAAGTGTTCAAAACATGTCCTCTGGAAAGCCAGCAAACCTTTGTGTAGGAGAGAAGAATGTCATATTCTGCTCCCATTTCATTTCCTGACAAAACCTCTTGAAAAGGCAGTGATTCAAGACCCTGGCTCTGATGAAGTGAATAACTTTCATTGCAGTAGACAAGACTCTTTTAGGCTCATTGGCAGAGTCATTGATGCCAGTTCATGCTGATGTCACCACAACATGTGGAGCATCTTTCTTCACCAAAGCAGCAAAATCAGCAAAGTTGCCATTTGTGCACAGAGTACCAAGATGTTTTTGTCCAGTCAAAGCGTTGTTTGGAAAAGAAACCTTCACCATTTTGAAGATGTCAGTAGCCTTTGTAGTTTCTAAAAGGGGCTCACAAACTAAGAATTCTTCTTTGATGGCATCAATGTGCACATAACAAACACTGAAAGTCATCAGTAGTTACATCCAGTTACATACTGAAGAGAAATGGTGTAGCTAACAGTTCCTCCATGACCTGCTTCAAAATATTATTATTATTATTATTATTATTATTATTATTATTATTATTTTATTTTATTTTATTTTATTAACAGTATTGGAGAGGATGATGTCATTTGACAGAGACATTACTTCACTTTTCTTTCTTTGTTCCAAGCCACAAACTAGCTCAACTATTTCCAGGACAAATGGCTTCACCAAGGAAGGAAAATGAGGAAAAAGGCCTTGTAAAGCCCTTTATGGCTCAGGACTAGGGTACTTGAAGGATCGTCTTCTTCCACACATTGCAGAGCATCCCCTGGGATTGTCTGTGTGTACCACCCTTAACTGAAGTTGGGGTGGCAACAAAAGGGAGGACCTTTTATGTGGTGGCACCCCAATTATGGCACTCCCTCCACTTTGATTTGAAAATAGTACCCTCCTTATAGGTTGTCCGGTGGGGCCTGAGAAGACCTTTCTTTTGGGGGTGGCTTTTTAATTATGCTGCTATGCTGCTACCTTTGATCATATGCTGCTGTTGGTTTTATTGCATTATGTTGTTTATACAGTTGCTCTGATTGTGACTTTATTTGTTGCTACTACTGGGCTTTTTTTGTTGCATTTCATGCTGTTATGTTTTTATGCTACTGCTGCTTGTTGGTTGATCTTATGACATTGCCAATTTTATATGATTTTATATGATCTTTTTATTGTTTGTATATTGTTTTTATCTGTATTTTTGTATTTGTTGTTCTGTAAGATGCCTTGAGTGCCCCTTTTATGGGAGGGGGAACAGAGTAGAAATTGAATAAATAAACAAACGAACATATTTTTGTGTCCCCCTGAAAACCATCCATGGAAACCCTGAAACCCACCCACCCACCCCCTGAAACCCATCCATGGATATTCTAAAGAATAGAACCCCTGTTCTAGAATAATGCTGAGGAACTAACAATGGTGTCACCTGTAAACAAGAGGTTGGTTAAATCTATCCTGAAGAGAGACTCTTCAGTGGGAATCAGACAATTATTTTTTTAAGAGAGCTGAAGACAGTTTGAAAGAGTGATCATAACTCAAGGTGCTCTGATCCTATTTTTGCCTTTCATAAATAGGTTTGTAGTATGAAAAAAATCTTTCAGAAATAAAACACTGGAACAAAACAGATGTGCATAGGATTTGGGCTGTAATTCCTCCTTTCTAGGCATGGTAGACGATGTTTTGTTTGCTTAACTTCCGGGGATGTTACGTTTCCCAGTCTGGTGAGCCACCAATAGTTGTGAGTACATCAGTGCATCAGGGATATGCTCTATACTAGTCTAAAACCTATGCTGAAGGGTTTCCGCTGATGGATCTGCTGAGAAATGCATCATAGCAAGTCCGAGTGGACCCAAGGGTGCGTGGTGAGGCTGGGTGCAGGGCATAGGGTATCTGTGGAGCCATTGCCACCAACAACCACCCCCTGCCCTCCCTCAATGGCCCCGATCCCCATCCTGATCCTTCCCCTCTCAGCTCCAATCTTCCCCCTCCCCACCCACAGCCCACTCCTGCACCAACTCATGTTCTCCGGCAGTGGCTGAGCACTCCAGTGGCGTGCACGCGGTTGCCAGCCTTTCGTGCTGGCAGCCCCATTGTGTGCATTGTCATTGCAGTCACAGTGCCAACAGAGAGGGCCTTCTACTGATGGAACACTCATTCTGTCAGCGGAAGATGCCCATAGGATTAGGTTGTAAGGAAAATAAAACCTCAGCGAGCAGTTACCTGCTACATAAAAACATTTACTTTTAAACAATTTAATTTGCCTTTTTATAGCACTCACCAAAAGAATTAAAATTAAAGGAGGGAAAGTGTGAGACAACATTTTTTTTAAGTGGGAACAGCTTGTTTCCATGACATTTATACACTAAGCTTTCTCTAAATGACAAGCAGATTGGTAGAAACCAATATTTTCTGCCCTTTTTTCTTCTTTGATCTTTGTTTTGTGCCCTTATGCAATGAATGAGAGACTTGGGTTTTTATATGCAAACATCTCTTCTGTGTATTGGCAAGCTGCATGGAGTGTGTTGGAATGGGAATCTCGGCTATTTAAACCATGGTCAACTTAACCACTTGCCTGCCACCCACTGCCCTCTGATACAATCTTTATTGTTTTATAGATCACAAAATTAGTCCCCAAAATTCTCAACCTTTTTTACCCACAGGGCATATCCAAAAGACAAAATGCCCAATCCTAACTAACCCCCCTATGATGATGAAGCTGCACCAACAGAGCACAAGCTGAATCCTGTTGGGGGGGGGGAGACACGGAGGCCTCCTCAGGATAAGCCCCCGCTTCCTCAATAGGTCTATTTGGATCTGCGCCACCTTTTTGGCTGGCGCAACTCTGAGTGGACCCAGAGAGGTGGATCGAGGCTGGGAAGGGGGATAAGATATTGGCGGAGCCACTGCCACTGATAACCACCCCTTCCCGCCCTCAACACCCCCTCTCTGCCCCAGTTCCCACCTCATTCTTCCCCCTCCCTGCCACAGATGTGACCCTTTTCCGACTTGCTCCCAGCAAATAAGAGGATCTGAGCACCCAGTGGAGTGGCAGGCTAGAGAGGGCAGTAGCAGGAGGCTCATCCATTTGACGCCCCTCCAAAGGTGCCACTCCACACGAACATGTCAAGTGGCCTCATGATTGGGCTATCACTGATCCAGAGGAAGTCTACAAAGACTCTCTTCTATGTATTTCTATGGCTCTCTGAAGCAGAAGGTCTGAATTTTTCCCACTGCCACTACCTTTGTTATACAGAATCGTTGTGTGTGTCTTGGACAGGCCACATTAGCATTTCCTATAGCGGGCGTCAAACCCACCTCTCCTGTTTCCTGTTGCATTGCACTGCACTGCTCTTTCCTACTAAGCAACCAGTGATGTTCCCTACTGTGCCCTGGCTGCTGTGGTCTTCATTCTTTCTTGCCCATGCGGCTCCCGTCCTCCTTCTTTGCAACGTGCTTGTTTGCATTCCACAGACAACAGTACAGACTGATTGTGTTACAAGTATTGCCTGTGCAAAACACAGTAGGGCCAGAGTAGGGCCTGAACCTTTCTCCTGAGGAATCTATCATCTTTAGGCTCTGCATGCACCCGTCCCAACTACCGGGTTATGGCAGGCTCTTGTTTAGGAAGGTGTTGTGGGTTATTCATGGCATGTGTTGGTAAGGTATGAATGGGACATTGTCATTCTACTCTTGTTGCCAGATCTTGATTGGTGTCATCCCAGCATGGCTAATGTGGGAGCGACTGTCATTGATGCTACATTGACCCTTCTTTCTATGCTATTATTGTGCTTTCAGCACTGCTGCTGGATGGAAGCACATGCTATCCCCTAACTATGTTGATGTAAGCTGCAGAGTAGCAGCAGCCATCTTATTTAGACCATAGTATATTGGATCATACAAGAGCCAGCGGGTGGCGCAGTGGGTTAAACCACTGAACCATGAGCTGTCGATCGAAAGGTCAGCAGTTCGATTCTGCGCGACGGCTCCTGCCAACCTAGCAGTTCGAAAGCAAGAAATTGCAAGTAGATTAATAGGTACCACGTCAGCGGGACGGTAACAGCGTTCCATGCGCCTCGGTGTTGAGTCATGCTGGCCACATGACCATGGAAACGTCTTCGGACAGCGCTGGCTCTTCGGCTTTGAAACGGAGATGAGCACCGCTCCCTAGAGTCGGACACGACTGGACTTAATTGTCAAGGGATACCTTTACCTTTACCTATATTGGATCATAACATATAGTATGGAGCTGCACATCCCACTGAGCATAAGAACATCAGAAGAGTCCCCCCCATCCCCAGCTTAAAACCAAAGATCCATCAAATTCATCCTGTATCCCACAGTGGCCAACCTAATGCCTCCAGGAAACCCACAAACAGATTATGGAGGCAATAGGCCTCTCCTGCTTTTGCTCCCTGCAGCAAGTATCAGCTGCCTCTGATACAATCAGCTTAGTGCTTCTGACCTTGGAGGTCCATCTAGCCCTTCAAGACTGTAGTCATTGATGTCCTTCATGAATTTATCTAATCACCCTTTAAAGTCATCTAAATTAGTGGCCATCACTACATCTTGAGCTAATCCCATAAATCAATTGTGTATTGTGATTGTGTGACGTACTTTTTTGTGTCTGTCCTAAATCACTCACAATTCAGCTTCATTGTATGACCCCCACGCACTATTATTATGACAAAGGGGGAAAAATTCTCTCTGTCTACTTTCTCCACAGCATGCTAAAAATAAAAGTGTGTGTGTGTGTGTGTGTGTGTGTGTGTGTGTGTGTGTGTGACAGAGAGAGAGAGAGAGAGAGAGAGAGAGAGAGAGAGAGAGAGAGAGAATTATTTCAGATAATTGAACCATTTCTTGAAAAATTGTACTGTTTTAAAAATGACTGTTAATGTATTATAGGCAATGACTCAAATGTGAGTTGTTTTTACATTACTTTTTACTGCCTACCTACAGGATAATAATAGCAATTTATTACAAAATGAAACTGAAAGCGACTGACATTGTGGTTACTTGAAATGTTATATACCATTTGGGTTAGAATTGCCCATGATGCAAATGTATAGTAGGGTTATTTGGCTGTGTTAATTAAACTACCAAAGCACTGACTGTAGTTTAACAGGAAGAACCAGTGTATAAATTGTCCAATTAGTTTACTATGAGAAATTGTCTTGTTCACAACCACATCAACATGGAAGCAATAGGCATCATTTTTAGAGGGCCTCTGATCTAAGAGGGCTATTAAAAAGCTAATAGCTGAAAAATGTACATCACATTGACTACACATGTAGATTGACAACAATAACCTCCTTTCAAACAGGTATGCAAAAAGTTAATTGAATCAACTCATCTCTCATGGTGTCCATAAAACAAGTATTGTCTATAATACATTATACATCTTCCAGCAGTTGAATGAAGCCTTTATCTAGATTCAAAGTGCTTTTTTATTTGCTGTTTAACATACTGTACACTTAGATTAATTTGTGCCAAAAAAAAAAAATTGAAAGAGGAAGGGCGGACTCTTGGTTAAGGCTTGGTTTGGCTACATAAACATATTCAATGTGGAACCTTGGGCACAAACCCTTTGTGGTAGATCTCTAGGGATTTATGTCATTTCTTTAACGTAAATTCATTACTGTATCATGGCTTGGGACAAATTAGTGCCAGCTCCAGTTTTGGAGGGCCTGGGGGCAGGCTGCCCTGAGTGGACCGTCTTCCCTCAGTGGGCCCCACCCACTCCTCCTTGCTACACCACAGTGGCCATTGCATGTCTCCTACAAGGCCCAATATGTAACAATGCTCAGGAGAGAGAGAAAGAGAGAGACTTCCAAGGTGATTGCTCCTTCTCCCTACTCTTTGTCACTGCTTGCTTGATTCGAGTAGGTGAACCAGCAAGGGCAGCAAGGAGGATGACCAGTAAGGTAGGTTGAGGGGGCTCTGGAAGTCAGCAGTGGGCCACCTGCTGGGTCATCATGAGCCTTAGCAGGCACCCAACAATGCCAGCCCCCCTGGGCCAAAACGTACTTCCAGAGCTATGAGCAATTGGCTCTTTCTTAGGCCATGTCTGCAGTTCCTCCCAGCCCACAGGTGTACACATTTAACTCCTGTTGCATATACACACCCTTGGGTAAAAATGCCTGGGAATTCAGTGATCAGTTGCATTTTTTCTGCTTCACAGGAGCACAAATCTGCCCTGTACAGGATTGATCACGCAATGGAAATACGAACAGTTTATGTACCGCGGACAGGTGCAACTGCTGATGCGATTCTGGGGGCTGGAGTATGCTCTGCAGCGAGAACAACGACAGCTTTAAAAAGTTGTCATCTGTTGTGGAACAGATCCTACCATAACGTTGCTGGCACAGCCGTATGTTGCAAACCCAGCCTTAATCCCCAAAGGCCTAATCCCTAAATCATAGCTGCCTGCAATCCCATTAAAATTACCAGCTACTTCAAACTAAAACCTGATTTGCACAGTGCTTATTTCATGGATTGTTGTTGTTCATAAGTCTCCATGGGTTGAGATCTTTGGTCTGCCACAGTCTGTCTTTTTGATCTGTATTAAGACCAGCCTGGGTTGTGCAGTCTATGGCTTTTCCAAGAATACAACAGCACCCAACCAGGAATGCAGACAATTGCCATGGGGTGTGCCCTAATTAATTTGAAGATAGCAGTTTTCAGCAAAGCACATACTAAGGTTTATTTGGGAACTTCTTCTGTTCCTAACAGCACCATTTTGTGTATGCTAAAGGAAGCTGAAAAATCAGCTACAGCAGGTTTACTGTATAAATAAAATATCCTATCAAAATAAATTTGCTATATGCTATAAAGATGCTATAAAATATAACCTATATAATATGCTATAAAACGGGTAGACTTGTCAGTCATACTAGCTATTTGCATACTGAACCTACTGATGTTAAATGTTCACTTTAAAGATGATATAGCCATGATGTGCTGCATCAGTTATTGATGAATCCTACCTTCTACAGACCCTGTATTTTTCTGGTTGCTAGCATGATACATTTAGGCTGAAATTCGCATTTACCTGAATTGTGTACACACGTACCTTGGAGTAAGTCCCATTAAACTCAGTTTAAACTTACTTCAGAGTAGACATGCCTAAGATTGCACTGCCAGCATGCACATATTCTGTGATGCTGCATGTGCAGAATTCACAACAAAACCCAACTTTTGAGCTCCTAAAGCTACGTCAGCAGACTCCAAAAGGTGTGGCAAGTGTCTGATGGAATCAGAAACTGGGGGAGAGGATACAGCCTGCTGCATTGGATTACTAATACAATTTAATACATGATTATTGTAATACATACACTAGACTAGCTAATACATTTCTTTGTTCCAAGCTACAGCACATTTACTGCAGCTCTAGAGGAAGACATAAGAAGAGCCCTGTTGGATCAGGTCAAGGGCTCATCTAGTCCACCTTCCTGTACCTCGCAGTGGCCCCACCAGATGCCTCCAGGAGCACACAGACAACAAGATCCTGTTGCCACTCCCTTACCTCTGGCATTCAGAGATAGCCTACTTTTAAAACCTGGAGGTTGCATATTGTCAGACAGAGAAGAGCCCCTTCCATTATGACTCCGTTATCTATTGGACTCAACCACTTGTACTGGGTAATAAGAACTGTTTGTCCTTACACTGCCCAAGAAGCAAGGTCTTGTTTTTAAGAAACCCAGGTATATTATACAGTATGTTCTTTTTTCCTATTTTAATATTTTTATTTACAGAAAATTATAAGAATGTATAAAAGACAAAGGGGAAAAGTAATAATAATACAAAACAAACTAAGTATACACCACCAATCTTGAAATGCAACAATACATAATACAATCTTACAACAAGGAAAACAACAAATATGGAGAGATATTATCTTGAAATGTATCATCCCACTACTGAATTAATACTGCATAAATGTGTCCATTGTACTGTATTATTTTGAATGCCTACAATATACCGGTACATGAACTTCGTCATAAAGGCTATCAACCACTGGGTGGTGTCGAGGGTCAGCCAGGTTGGACCTGGACCAGAACCAACGCCCATCAGGAGCTCACCTGGCCAGGCTGAGTCTTGGACCCTCACTACCAGTTGCAGTTGTTGTGGACAAATGAAAGTCCACTGAAAGAGCGTTTCTCTGACTGCATGAAAACAGTGAATCCAGCAAGAGACATCCTCACTTTTAGCTCTTTTATTGAAGCACCAACAAGAGAGAGCATGGTCAGAATCCCTTCAGCCAGCTAGCTAGCTCTGTCCCATGTTCATCACAGCAAAATATATATCCTTCAGCTCAAGCAAAGATGATTCAGCAAAAACCGGCAAGCAAGACTTCAAACTGCAATCAGTAGCAAGATAGAACCAGTTCTTTCCACCCTGTTTGTTCATCCAGTGACCTTCCAACCCCCACCCCACCCCACCCCACCCCCCTTAGCACATTCCAGGCTTATCTTGGCCTTTGGCTTTGGGTTAGATCATTCTGCAGCTCATGTGGGTAACCCTGTCCTTCCTGACAGAACATTCTACAGATTGTCATTAATTAATTTTTATCACAATGAAAACGTTCAGTGTGCTGTCAGGGGACAGGTGAAGGCCCCATCATGGTCAACTATAAATGTCTCAGCTAGTCCTTGATAATAGGCAGATCTGGATCTGTACTGAATTGTACTTTATATTTTCAATAAAATGTTCTTCCAGTTTAATAGTGACGTCCAAATATACGTACTGTAGGGGGTGCTTGAATAGATGCATTGTTTGAATTAAATATTGTATGTCTAATGACCCAATCCTATCCTTCCCTCCTGTGCTGATGTAGCCACACCACCAGACCATACGCTGCATCCTGGGGGGGGGGAAGATAAATCCTAGAAGTCTCCTCCAGGTAACGGAACATTTGTTCTCTTACCCAGGGATAAGCCTCCAGTGCCAGAACAGGTCTACTTGGACCTGCACCAGCAATTTTGCTGGTGCAACTCTGAGTGGACCTGGGAAGGTGGATCAAGGCCTGGAAGGGGGATAGGCACCACTGCCGCTGATACCGCCTCCTTCCAGGCAGCAATCCATCCCCCGTTCTGCCCTGTCTCCTCCATGCTCCTGCCCCTCCCTGTCTCCCTCCTGCCTCCCATGCTGTCTTACTGCCACTGGGGGGGGGGCATCCAGGGACTGCTGGTGGGTTCCCGCCACCACTTGTGGCAGTGGCCCAGTTGCTCCTAATGGTGTGTCACATTTGCAACAGCTGTAAAAGACCTTATGCTGCTGGAACGCCAGTTCTGCATAGGATTGGGCCCACATAGGATTGGGCTGCCCATGACCTCCCCTCATTGCTTCATTTAATAGTCACACTGTAGTTCAAATACATGTGTGTGTGTGTGTGTGCGCGCGCACACACACACACACACACACACACACACACACACACACACACACACACACACACACACACCATTTAATGGAGGTTCTTATGTCTTGTTCACTGACTTTTCTGCACTTGGGCAGAATCAAAATCACCTGAAACAATGGGAATATCCAGGAGCAGCAGATCTGAACAGATGTGGGAATCATCATCTGTTTAAAGTAATTAGCTCATATATTTCCATGCTCCAAGCTATAGCACGTCCACCGCAGCTCTAGGGAAAGAGGAAGGAGAGCCCCCCTCCCCCTTTCTCTCTTCCCAACTTTCTCCTTCACGACCTGGCTCACTAGCTCTGATCCCGCACCATTCAAAACATAAGCCACCCTGTCCTGTTTGTGTCCTCTCATTCTTGACACAGATGGGTTGCACTCACTCTAATATCTCCCAGTAGGCTTGTGAGTAGCATGAATCATTTGGTTTCAGATGCCTGCCTGCAACATTCATTGGCATGGCACTATTGTGAGCCTGCGTCCTTGAAATCCTTCAATACTTGCTAATCACCTTCACTCCAGCACGTGACAGACCTCTACAAGTGGGGGTCCTTTATTCTCCAACAAAGCATTTTCCTTCAGTAGCTTGGGCTTGTGTGGGAGTTGAGCTATATCAGCACAGCATGCCAGACAAAGAGAAAAAAATATGCAGGTATAGGAAGAGAACATATAAAATGTCCATAGAATCATAGAATACTAGAATGGGAAGGGATCTTGAAGGTCATCTAGTCCACCCCCCCTGTTCAACATAGGCAATGTCAGCATCCCTGACAGATGGCCATACAACCTCTGCTAGTGGTGGAATGCTGTATATGCAGCAAACCATACAGAACAGTACAGATTGGAGATAAGGAGCAGAAGCAAAGCAACTGGAAGCAACAGGACGGCCTTCGGAGCTGTTGGAGAGGCTCTGCAACTGTTCCAAGCAAGATCCCTTACTTAAAAGTATCGGCAGATTACTCAAAAGTAAGAAAAAGCAGTGATATTTCACGGAATGAAGGGTTTTCCCGCGTTTTTTTCACATTTAGAGCTAAAAATCATTTTATATCACACTTTGAGTCAAAGGTAGCTTTATTTCGTGTTCTGGGTTGGTCACCAAAAAAACCCCCACCTCTATCCATTGTAATAAATGTGCATGCATCAAGATACTGTAATATTATCCAACTTGCTATGGATATCAGGACTTTTATCATTACCTTTCCTTTTCTGTAACTCTTCTGATTTTTTTTAATGTTGCTATGCTTTCTTTTTCTGTCTTCTAACTTTATGTTTACTCCTATAGCTACCTGGCCTAGCCTTAAAGCTCCTACGTGAGAATATAAGCCCATGGGATCCTCCTGCCTAGATGAGACCATGTCCCATGCAGAGAAACCAGCATGGATGATCTAACAAACTGCAGGATCCCCAGAGCAATCAATTAAGATGCCAAGACAAAAGCCACATTAGCAGCTACAACAGTCAACAGCAACAACAAAAATAACTGGAAAACAAAATTCTTGCCAATTAGCAGCCATACACTGTTGGGAAAACAATGAAAACATTAGGACATGTTTTGGCTACCTGACATCGTATACCAGAAATATCTAATTCAGAAAATTATTGTGGGAGAGTTTGCCTGCTTTTTTCTGCCATTTGAAGGAAAGCTTCTTCAGTAGCAGCTGCTGGAAAAATTAGTCGTTTCAACAATTTCAGAGAAGATTATGGCAACTTGTAAATAACCTGCATCCTGTCTATTCACTGCTGACAACTGTTTCCTTCATTGTGGTTAAATTGCAGGAAAATGTTGTTTTCCTCTCTCTCTCTCTCTCTCTCTCTCTCTCTCTCTCTCTCTCTGAGGTAATGAAAGAAAAAATTGGCTGAACGATGGATACTATTGTGACAAACATCGCATGGAATTGTAAAGCAACTGAGACCTTGTTGTGAGGTGTTTTGAAGCACCTAAGCTTAGAGCACAAAGCACTGATCGTTCTGAGTGCCCAGGTTTGTGCTAGCTTAAAAAAATATTGACTAATTATCCATGTTCGTTTCCAGTGAATGAAATCCTGAGTATATCCACCATGAGCTACCAAAAGGGGCTTATGTTACTGAAGGAAACAGATAATGAGCATGCAGAAGGTAAACCCAATGAATACCTTGGGATTACACACACATGTCGAACAAATACGGGAATCATCGCCATGGAATAAAAGAACGATTTTTCGTTCCTTGGGATTATATTGTGCTTTTCAGGGACTTGTTCTAAAATACATATTTGAGTTTCCCAATCAATAGGCTTTGAATGCATTCCTGAGACAAGCCATGTGGAGATGGCACACAATGGTCTTGAGTGAACATTCCTTTGAATCCAACCCTACTTCTTAGCATAGGCAGTGGTTTTGAATGGAGCCAAGTGGGCCTGTAGCTGTCCACACACACACCTATGGCTTTTCCCCACACTGTTCCCTGAGCCATACCACTTTACATTGTGGATGAGAACTCAGCACAATGTAAAATTAACTAGATTTACAGCGCAATCCGACTTAACTTTTGTGCCAATTTAACCAGTGGCGCAGCAAGAACAAGAGACCCCAGAACGGAAAAAGGATTCAAATCCCCTACAAAAGAGGAATTCAAAGGGGATTTCAATCCCTCTTCCGTTCTGGGGCCTCCCGTTCTCGCTGTGCCGCTGGTTAAACCAGCACAAAGGTTAAGTTGGATTGCGCTCTTAGACTCCAGTAGTATGCAATCTTTCCTGTAAGTCCCATTGAATTCTATGGGACTTACTTTTGAGTAGACAGCCATACAGCTGTGCAGGTTACTTATTTAAAATCTTGATATCCTGGCATTCTACCAAATATGCACAAGGTGATAGACATGCAATCCCATGCATTTCTACTCAGAAGTAAGTCCCATTGAGTTCAATGGCGTTTACTCCCAGTCTTTAGGATCAGGTCGCGACCCACCAAGTGGGTCCCGACCCACAGTTTGAGAAACATTGCTGTAGCCTAACTAAACTATTTCAAATAATAGAAATATAAAGTCGTGAACACTAACAACGTCTAATTCTTACAGATAAGACAGCCATAAAAAGGCTTTTGTCCTTCTGCATCTCCAATGCCCAAGCAAATAAAAATAATATAACCTGCTATGAAAAAGGGAGAAAGGTCAAACAAGCAGCCCTCAGGAAGGAATTACAGAGGCCTTGTCTCTGGTTGCCATCTGGGTCGCTTTTGAAGGTTGGAGCATCCAGAATTAGCACAGAGACAGGTTGATATGAGAGAGAGGCAGTCCTCCAGGTATCCTTTTTCCAAACTATTCACAATTTTAAGGTGGATTGAGTCCCAGTGATAAATCGGGAATAACTAGACCTACAGAGGATGCCGGTGACGGAATGAGCGTTCCGTCACTGAGAGACATCGCGAACGTGCCATAAAGCACGTTTGCAACGACTCTCGAGCAAGGAAGGCCGGCGCAGAGGCCGGCCTCCCTTGATCCGGCACCGGAGCACCCCAGCGGCCGCCGGACCAGGTAAGCCGGGATCCGGTGGGAAGGGGGCGGTTTGCCAGGCGAGGGAGGGGGGCCATTGGCCTAGCCGGCCCAGGAGGGGGCGGGGGATGGCCTCGACCATATCCCGGACCCCACCGGGCAGTGGCGTTCTGAGCCCTCCCGGCGCCTGGGGAGGCGGGGGTTGGAGCACCCCTGTCGCGACAGGCTGCCGCGCCCCCCGAAGCAGCCGGGCTCGGGGTTGCGCTGCGCGGCACCGGAGCCCGGCTGGTCGCCCCCCAGAAGCAGCGCGCCCACTCGGCACGTCACCGGCTTCCGGAGGCTCCGCTCTGAGGCCGGGACAAGCCCTCCTCAGAGCAACCGCCCAGTTCGGCGGTCAGGGCCCTCTGAGAAGGCCCAACACGTCGATGCGGCTTTTATTCATTTTTTCGCGCATGCGCAGAACCTTTCTGAGGGCAAACGGGCAGCCCTCCCTGGTGCACAGGATCCGGCGGGCAGCCCTGGGCCGCTGACCAGATCCTTCCAGTGGATTGCACTGATAGACACTCTTCTAATCCAGTTTACCAAGTGGCCTCTACTAGGGTGCCGGAATAAGGGAAGGAGGCAGGGACTCTCCAAAGGATCCGAGGGACGTTATATGGAGCAACAGACATTTTCCAATAATAAGAAATAGCAACATTTGTTGCTGCTATTGTTAATAAACTGACAGCCATTTCTAAGTCATTATCATAAGCCAACTGAAGTAAATAATTAAAAAGCAAATACAAAAGATCTGTAGGAAGTTTGCATACTATAATTTGCTCTATATATGACAAGGCCACATCTTAAAATCTTTTAATTTGATCACATTTCAAAAAATATGTGAATAGAATCTGTGCAAGCTCTTCCACCACAACAACCGCGACCATGAATCATATTATAAATTCATTTTATTTTACATTGGGTGAGATATCACTGATTATGTATTTTGGGGGAAAAAATCAGATTGAATTATATCACTTCTTTTAGGCATCGTGTGCCACAGCTTGTTAGCAGAGCTGTGGAAAAAACAAACTCATTCACAGTGGAGCTGAGTTACACCAAGCATTTTACCTTCCAAAGGAGGCCAGCCCATCCATGAGGCCAACTGAAGCAGTCACCGCAGGAATCGGATTGGTGGAGGGGTGCCCCCATCTCTGTCCACCTACATGCTGTCATTGCTCCACCTTCTCCTTTCACTTCCTGGACTAGAAAAGAAAGAGGGGGACACAGAGGAAGAGGAAATTTGGAGGGGAGGGGAGTGCTGAGCTAGAACACTGGTCAGTGGGAGGAACAGAAGCTGGAAAATCATTATATAAGGGAGGGCAGCATTTGGCATTCCGAATGCCATTCCAACCTCAGGTGTCAGGAGGCCCAAGAAAAGAGACCAATGAGATGTCTAGTCAAAGCAGGTAAGAGCAATCCGCAAGCCTTTTAAAACTTATGAACTGAACAAGTAACAGTCCCCCCTATTGGTGAAGAAAAACACATATATCCACACCCACTGTTATTGTACATGTCTAGCTTGCATGCCATCACTCTTCCAGAACAGCTATGGCCAGGCTCCTATGGATATTGCTGCCTCCCGCAATCATCTCCTTATTTATTTATATTTTGACAAACCATTGGACTGTCATCTCAGACATTTACATCAAATAAATGTTACGTACTGGTCTGCTACTAATGTATGACGCAGAAAAAGTCGTCATAATGTAATTACAGCTGCTGAAATAGAGTGTCTGATTTGAAACTATTGAAACACCTGGGAAAAATAAGGTTTTATCGTGACTGCTACTTGCTCACAACATATTACAGTATTGTTTTCAACAACTTCCTTCAAGAAAAACAATCCTTTGCTCCTCCATCAGACATGGAGTATTTTAGCATATTTCCTCATTATAGCAATAAATGTTCTATGAAAAGAGCTTCAGGCCCAACCTGATCTTATATTTCTGCCAAACTGAAAATGCTGCCTTTGCACAAGATTATTATTTATTTTTATCACGTTCTCATGAGGAGGGCACTATAACATAAGGCTTATAAATAGATAAATGTCTCCATATTCTTGTCATTCCAACCCTGTAGGTTTTATCCAGACTTTAATGGAAGCTAATCTATGTGTTTCATAATACAATTTTAATTTGGGAAAGCCAATAGCTCCTGCTGAGGGAGATCTGAGGAAGCTACTCTAGAGACTGTTGCTTTGTCCATATAAACTCAAAACACCCTTTTTATATAGATCTATTCACAAGGAGCAGTATCTGATTAGCAAAAACAAGATCCTGCAGAGAATATTCAATTTGATCACTGAAACCTTTTTCATCCAAAGTAACCTTTAGAGTGGATTGTTTTTCTAAATAATATTTTATCTCTCGACAGTATTTGGTGGTTTATTCACAGAAACAATGATGAAACACAACTTTACTAATAGATTGTTTAACCTTCCACCCTCCAATAAAGCACACCAGACAGAGACACGTTGGAGAAAGGGCCACTTTATTTAAAATAACAGACCTGCAGAGGGGGAAAAAAACACCTAACGTAACCTAACTTTAACAACAACTTCCCCACAGCATGCGGGCACTACACGGGGGGAAAGGTACTAACTGTCTACCTCCCCCTGATCTTAAATGGGCATCAACATCCTGACTTCAAGCCACCCTCGGTCACAGACCAAGGAAGCCTACCACAGCCAACCCCGAAAGGTCGAGACAGCAGAACAGCGCAGATTCCCACAGACCAAGCCATGTGATGGTCTTTGCATATCCCAGCCAGGGGGCTTGCCAGCCAGCCTCACCAACCTGGTCAAGTGTCGTTTGAGCGGTTCTGGCTCACCTCCTGACCTTGCTGGCCTCAGGATGTACACCGGTCCCTCATGCCCTACATACCCAATCCGCACGACACCTGCCAAAGTGACCAATTAACTATTACCCCAATTCCAAACCATTGTCTGAGGTATGCGGGAAAAAAACTGCCAGCCCTGTGCCAATCTGATTGACAGCAAAAAAAATCCTACCTGCCCCTCAATAAAGGGAGACCAGCTAATCCCAGACTATGATGAAGGGACTTGATGAAAAGGCCTTGATGACTGAGGGGCCAGCAAAAATGCTGACCAGTTTCTGCCCCTCAGCCGTGCCACAACGATGCACCAGCCAATCAGTGGGCTTTCATTTTGTGCCTCTGTGCTGGTGAGCCCGCGGGGGGGGGGGGAGGGGAACCTGACAAGATGCTAGGCATCTCATCACCATTCTTGGTTGGCAGAGAAAGCCAAATGTGAGTTGACCTTGCAAGTTATTCCAAAAGGATTGCAGAGCCCCATTGGGCTTAGAATCTATTAACGTAAGAAATACAATAATTCCATATTTCATAACAATCCTCTTATTTAGCTACTCCATTGGAAAAGATGAATCTGATGCATATGTTTTCCCATAAGGCAATGTCCCAAGTCCTCTTGTACTATCCAGATGTATCTTCCAATGAAGCACCATTTCTGGTCTTGCTGGAATCGCCTCTGCACCATTTTGCCACTGAAAATTGCCTCTACAAAGAGGCTATTCAACCCTGAAGGTGTCATTTGCTACAATGGCATTTTTCAGGTTAAAATGGTGATTTTCAGAGAGGTGGTTTTCAGTGGGAAAATAGCACCAAGGCAAATGAGTTCAATACCCCTACCTCTGTGCTGCAGTCCTAATCCAAATGGTGACTCTGAATGGCTGCTACACTAGAGTAAACATAACCATAGCTTCCTACTGGTGGTGCATGTAGTGTCACACGCAGTTTGGCTGTAAGCGGCTCAATACAAATAAGGAGCAATAATTGCAACACTGGATATTCTTGTTTTGGCTCCTTAGAGAGCATGAATTTCTGTTAGATCACTAAGAAAAAAATCTGGCTGTGAGATTTCTACAAATAAGTGGAACCCCTGGCTTGAATTAGAATCTTATCATCTCTACCCTCTTCAGAAAGTTTTTCAGCATTAGCATTTGACTCTCTGCATACTATCCGGTAGTCCCCCTTTGGCACAGCTGCTCCAGAGTCTCCTTTCTGGGACACTCTTGCCCTCCAAGCTTTTTCCTGAAAGGTTCAGTTCATTAAAAAAAAAAAAAAGGATGAACATCTGTTTCCAACTTCTGGTGTTCATCTACAAACAAACGCAAAGCTGTTCTGACAAGATGGTACCATGTGCAGAATATTGTTGGAGAAACAAAAGGAAAAGACCTGAAAATGAAATATTACTGACTCATAAATAAGTCAAAAGAGTCCCTATGGCTTTTTTTTTTTTTAACTTTGCTAACAGAAACTATTTCTAAAGGTTTTCAATTATTTTGCCTAGCAGGTCATCTCTCCTGCTGTGATCCTTCCACTTAGATGTTGCAAAATGTTGAGGGCGATCATCTAGAAAATACAAATGACTATATTACAGTATATTAGGTCGCAATTAGGATAGACTCTCCAACATATTATATAATTACATAACACAATACCCTTCAAATGGTGGGAAGAGAAATGTGGACATAAAAATAGACTGTAAGAGCCAAGCTAATTAAAAGCAGATGTGTAGAGATCCTAAATTGGGTTGGGGCTGGAGCACTGGGGGAGAGAGAGCTTTAACCCTTGCCCCCATGCCATTTCCCCAATTGACAGCGCAATCCTGACTAAGGATCTAGCCGGCGGATCCTGAGCCCGAGCTGCCCATCAACCAGCAGGCCGGAGGTCTACTCGTGGAAGGGGACGCTCGTCCCCTTCTCCGAGTATAAACCAGGGCCGGCTCTGTCGGTCTCCTTGGATCTAAATAGCTGGTGGAAGTAGAGGAGGCTGGCCTCCCTTGCTCCCGAGTAGTTGCGAACGTGCTTTATGGCACGTTTGCGACTGCTTCCGGTGACGGAACGTTTGTTCCATCGCCGGCGCATCCTTCAGGATTGCCAACCCCTGGATTGCCAATCCTAAATCATCTCATGCAGCTTTGAGCTGCAATAGAAGAAAAAGAAAACCTGGCTTGTATGGATTCAGTATTATTTGGCCATAAATGATGCTTGTGGCCCTGCTAGTGAGATGCTCACCAAGTAGAGAGAATATGTATGAAAGTCTCACCCAGATGGGTACAAGAGAGATTCCATTGTTTTATCTTTTTTATTGCAAGGCACTGTATATATAGAAGGGTGGGATATAAATCAAAAAACTAACCTATTACTCTGAAGTAAGTGCAAATTGGATTGCAGCTGCAGGCAATCTTTATGGAGGCTGATTGTATTATTGCAAATGGAGGGCTGACAGGTAAACCTCTTACCTATAGCCACTTGGAAAATTTGTACTGGGGACCTCCTTGTGTATCACACCAGCTCTCAATTTACAGCACAATTTTACCTTTGTACTGCAATCAGTCTCTATTTTTCTACCCTCTCGAACCTTAGATTCACCATTTCACATGCACAGAAAAGGTAGATTTTCATCTAATCCTAGCTCCATATAAATAGCCACATGACAGTTTGTGATTAAGGATGAGACTGCTGTCACTGTCCCTGAGCAAACTATGAAAGGAGACAGTGACTTCTCCATGAGTCGTTTTATGAATGGATGTGTAATATCATATAATCAGATCTATGTATGGCTCTGAACCAGGCCTTAACAACCTCCCCCTTCAGCAGCCCTTTCAAGTTCAGCCCTTTCAAGTTCTGTGCCAAGGAAACATGAACTGTAGGCTCAGAATAAACGGTGCAGACTTTCAAACCATCTCTGTAGTAATTTGTTTGGCCTGAAACTTTTCAGATGGAGCGCAAGAACCTCACCCCACCCTTTTGAAAGGCCTGAGCTGTTATCAATGGATTCTGAGCCTTTACAAACATTTCCCCGAGGTTTCAGGGCTATTTTCCATAACTTACAATGCAATCCAATGCATGTACAGTCAGAAGTAAGTCTGTTCCGTTCAATGGGACTTTCTGGCAGGTAGGTGTATAGCAGCATCTCTCAACCTTTTTTTACCCACGTACCCCCTCCCCTAGCCCCCAAGCACCCCCCGATTCCCCCCAAACCCCGCGTACCCCCGCGTACCCCCGCGTACCCCCACGTACCCCTCCCCAAAAGTGCACACACACCCCGAAAGTGGAAAAAAGGTGCTTTATTTCAGCCATGCGGTGCTTCTGAGCGGCTCCTCCAGCCGGAGGACACGCTCAGAAGCGCTGCATGGCCGGAATCATCCCCCGTAGCTCTCCCTTACCTTTCTTTCGGCCATGCGGCGCTTCGGCCATGCGGCTGGAGAAGTACAATTTATCTTAAAAGGGCAATGTCTCTTAAAAGGGCAAGCTGGGCCTACTTGCCGGCTTGCCCTTTTAAGAGACATTGCCCTTTTAAGAGAAATTTACTTCTCCAGCAGCATGGCCGAAGCGCCGCATGGCCGAAAGAAAGGTAAGGGAGAGCTACGGGGGATGATTCCGGCCATGCAGCGCTTCTGAGCTCCCTCTGGAGGACCCGCTCAGCCGTGCCGCAACCCGAAATCATCCCCGGTAGCTCTCCCTTACCTTAGCTTGCAGCAGTCTCCATGTTGGATCGCCGCCAAGTCTCGTGAGATCCAAAATCGCAGCTCCCAAATCTCACGCTGCGATCTTGGATCTCGCGAGACTTCAGGAGATCTAATATGGCAGCGGCTGCAAGCTAAGGTAAGGGAGAGCTACTGGGGGTGATTCCGGCCATGCGGCGCAGCCGAATGGGTCCTACGGCTTGCGCCACAAGTCGGAGGGAGAAGCTACAACCTGGCAGGGCTTGCGGCGTGAGCCGGAGGACCCGCTCGGCCGTGCCGCATAGCCAGAAAAAGGTAAGAGACAGCAACGGGGGACAATTCTGGCCATGCGGCACGCGCTTGCGCCACATGCCGGAGGGAGAGGCTACAGCCTGGTAGGGCTGAAGCCTCTCTCTTCGGCTTGTGGTGTGAGCCGGAGGACCCGCTTGGCCGTGCCACATGGCAAAAAAAGCACTTTTTCCTCTGGTTCGCGCTTTTTCTCTGGTTTCTCTGGTACGTGGGGGTACACGAAAAAGCATCTCGCGTACCCACAGCCTGTGGCCCATGTACCCCCAGGGGTACGCGTACCACAGGTTGAGAACCTCTGGTGTATAGGATTGCAGTTCTAGACAGAGGATTAGAAACTTGATTTAAAAGAAAAGGTATTCATGATTCTAGTTTTTGTGTAGGATAGACTCAAGACCTCCAAGCACCTGAAGCAGTACATTAAATACCACAATCGCCACCTTACGTTGCAGTGCACAAACTGCCACTTCTCCTCCTCCTTCTGCCTCCTGGATTCAAAGAGGGGAGCAGACAAGGAAGTATGTATGAAGAAAAGGAGAGTGGTGGACTAGACCGCTTGCAGTCTTCCTCTTCCACACTGTTTCCCTCTTTATGTCCAAGGAAGAGAAGGACCAGTGGAAGCAGGTGACCCTTGTCAATCTGCCACCTGCCTCATGGATAGGTTGGTCCTGATTGTACACCAGACCAACAGCTCCCCTGAAAATGCATGGATATGTGCAGCATTTACAATCAAATACTGGATTTAAAATATTCAGGTTGATTATCATTCTCTCTGAATTTTAGAATCCTGTTTTAATTGTCCCTTTGCTTGGCTTTTATAGCTGAGAGGACCAGGCTTTTAAGGTGAAAAGGATATGTCTAAAAAGTCAGGTCAAAATCAAAAGGCCTTATAATGAAGGCAGAACCATTATAATAATAATAATAATAATAATAATAATAATAATAATAATAATAATAATAATAATAATAATAATAATATATTATAAACCGCTTTTCAACAACAAAAAGTTCACAAAGCGATTTACAGAGAAAATAAATAACTAAATGGCTCCCTGTCTCAAAAGAGTTCACAATCTAAAAAGAGGTGTAGAAGAGACACCAGCAACAACAGCCACTAGAAAAGTCACTGTGCAGGGGTGAAGAGGGACAGTTATTCTTCCTCTGCTAAATATAAGAGGAGCACCACTTGAAAAAGTGCCTCTTTGCCCATTTAGCAGGGTACGAGAATCAAACAAAGATTGAGGATTAACTATGAGAATCAAACAAAGATTGAGGAACACTGCTGTTTTTTTCCAGAAGGTGGGTTGAGTACACTGGTAAACGCAGGAAGCCAGGTTGCTAAGCACTCCAATAAATAAAACGGAAAATATCTAAGCTAACCACCTATGAGAGCTCTTGAAAAGAAATGTTTTCTTTATCTGCTGACAGGGTTATGCATAAAAGAACAAATCAACTGTCCTTCAAGTCAGCCAGTATTTCCAAGACCAAACTGGATAGTAGATGTGCAAGAAGAAAAAAAGAGTGTGCATAAAAAAGAGGAGCTTGAACAAGATTGACACTCCACCATACTTCTTTATAAGTCTTCTTACCCAGTATTGAAAGAATCCTATTGGCTTTCTCTAAACTTCAGTGGTGCAGTGTGTGTATTCAGTGACTGAGACTGCAATCCTGGGAGTAAGCCACACTGAGCACAATGAGACTTGCTTCTGAGTGTCTACTCACACACACATAAGATTGTGCTGGAAAGAGAGGCCCTTCTAGGTCTGCCAGCCAGGTAATGGGTGCATTCAAAAACTTGAGATATCTGAGACCGGGCCTGGTAGTGTCACACAAACACTGAAAAGTGGGAACAAAATCTAGTGTCAGGGCAGACCCCAGCTATAAAGTGGTGGAGCTCAGGAAGGGGAGGGGCAGCTGTGAAGCAGCAGTGGCTTGAGGTTAACCTTTGCCACCTGCTGCCAGTTTGAGAAAGAAGCAAACTTCTGGAGAAACAGGGTCATTTGGGGCAAAACGGCAATCTGACTTACTTCACACAGGAATTGTCTATTCCCCATTCTCCTATTTGCAGTTATGCCTGGCCCAGCTTCTGTCATCCTCCCCAGTTCCTATCAGCCAAGAAGATGCTGTACTAGTAAGGCCAGAAGGAAACGTACCCTTCTTGTTTTCTGTGGTTCCTTGTAAATCCCAGTTTCTGCTGCTCTCACTCGGTTGCCTAGGTGCAGTTAGTTGTCGCTCCTTGTCGACTCCATGACATTGCAACTTAGCTACAGCAGTGTTTGGTGCCAGCAAGGTTTGTATTTCTGTTTACGAGCAGTACAGAGACAGATTCATGTATCTTTCTCCATTCAGACATGGACAATAATACCAATATCAAGTGTGAGAGAAAATAGAATGAGTTGTGTTAACCTCTACAAACTTTCTACTGTCTTATGAATAGACAAGTCTCCCCGCTAAGTTTAGACCTCCCTCCTTCTGCCTTCCTCTGGAGCAGGCAGTATTTTGAATCTTTTTTTCCTAAGCATTTCTGTTCCTATATAGAAAATGGTGCAAAAAATGGCTTATATATTGACCACAGCCTTGGGAACTTGAGTATCTCTCTACAGAGGGAAATGTTCCTTGAAGAAAAATGAGGAATAGGAAGTATCAAGTATGGCATTTTTGCTTTCTTTTCCCATCACATTAATAATGTCTACACAACTGCTCATTTTGTGTAGGGTAGTGAATGTATGTTTTATTCAGAAGGCCTTCAGGGGAAATGCTGGCTGACCAATTTATTGCTATCTATGTTGCTATATTCTGAGTGTCCTTGTATGTCTCTCTGTGTGTGTCCGTGTGTGTTGCTGTTGTTTTGTGGCTTAATTTTTTTCTGGTATGCTGTATTTTATACTGGTTTATATAGGCTTACCATATCCAAAGGGGGACAGGGTGCCTACACCTTTAACCATTGTAAAAAGAGGGAATTTGGGCAGGTGCAGCTCATAATGGAAGGGTGCAACAAGCTGAACCTGCCCAAATTCCCTCTTTTTACAATGGTTAAAGGTGTAGGCACCCTGTCCCCCTTTGGATATGGTAAGCCTAGGTTTATATCCTAAGCAGAGTCAGCCCATCCATGAAGCTGACTAACACAGTCACCTCAAGCAGCAGATTGGGGGGGCACCCACCTCCATCTGCACAGTGTCCTCCACTCCTCCCCCCCCCCCCACTTCCTGGACTAGAAAAGGAAGAACGAATGGAAGAGGACAGTGTTGAGGAGAGGATAGCATTGGGCTTGAGTTCTCTCCACCTCCAAGTCTTTAGCTTCTCACTCTCCTCTCCTCCACACTTCTGCTCCATCTCCTTCTTCCTTGTCCAATCCAGGGAATAGTAGGAGCAGAGGCTTACATATAGCTAGGTAAGTGGACACAGCTGGGGGGGGGGGCATAAGCTCAGATGGGCCCCGAAATCTTGGGCCAATCCTGATCCTAAGTGTTTGCTTTGAGGTGCTCTTTGGCCACAATCTCCTTCTCCTTCCATGAATAGAAGAGTTACACTCACACAAGGATCCAATCTGCTAATCGAACAATCTCTTGAATGGTCATGAGTGAACTCTCCTGCTGTCCACAGAAGGAGATTGTGACCAAAGAGCACCTCTATGAACACTCAGTATATAATCCACTGGTGTGTGTTTTTAATCATTATTAGTTTGCTTCCATCTGGCTCTTTCCTACAAAAAGGTGGTATAAAAATTTCAATCTATCAGTAAATCAATGATGTCCAAAAACATTCTTAACGAGGAAGTCAAAGTGGTTTAGGCTAGGCCCAAACGTCCTACAAACCCCATTCTGACTCTATTTATTTAAGTGTTCACCCCCTTGTGCAAAGATTAACTTTTACCCTTGACTTTGCTCATCCACATTCATCAAGCAATCAGTCCTTAAATAGTGGATAGTGTGAGTATAACTACCTAAAATCCTTTGCCAGTTACATAAGAACAGGGGGAAGGAGAAGTGTTCATTGGAGGAAGGGAAGGACAGAACTTGCAAATCCTAAAACCATAATGGTTTGTCCCTTCAGTTTGGAAATGTAAGTACGGTACACTCTGCTTATTTTCAATTTGATCAATAGGCTTGCTTACGTTTAATTGATTCCATGTTGGCATGTTTTCAATTAGACTCCTACAAAGAAATGGCATGCCTCTATGATTGTATTTTCATTAGCTTTAAATTGAATTGTTTCTGGTCAACAGAAAGTGTCAAAACTGTACATAAGAAAGCAATACAGTACTTCTTCAAGGCAGGACAATTGATCTACCTGGGAATTTCAAAACACTTCTTTAAAAAGTAAGAAACAACTTGTTCATTTGAACAAATAATACCATAAATTAGATCGTAATAAACATAATCAGCCTACTATGAATGAAATTCAATTAATTTACATGGATGCAAAAAAAATTATGAAGATGAGCAGCTGGCAAAATTCCACATTTTTTAAAATTAAGGGTTTTGTCAGCAGGTTAGAGACAGAGCACCACTGGATGTCTGAAACTAAAATTTTGCAGCAGCTGTTTGCAGAAGCTTGTTAAAATCAGCATGAAACTTGAGCCAATATGCAGGCTAGAGTACGAAACAAAATAACCCAGAAAGAACAGCTGGGACTATGGCTTAATGTCAGTGCTTGCCCTGTTAAGACTTGCCTTGCCAGTCCCAAACAAAGCCCCATTCACTCCACAAGCTCTACAGATGGTTTGAGCAGAGTATAGGCAGTTCAACAGACCATCTGATTGTTAAGATCATGTGTATTTGTTATGTGGATAATATTTTTTGCCATGCCCACTCCACTTACAGTTGCTAGGAGTGTTCAGGGTGAGGGAAAACATCTCTAATGGGCAAGAGACAGCCCTTGACATTTTGTCTTGAGAGCAAAGATTAGTTTACAATTCAAATGACTCATCTGCTATCTACTACCTCCCCTCTCTCTGGGCCACCAGGGAACCTTTCAAGTATAAATAACAGGGGCATAAATAGAAAGGAATAACCACTGCCAAGTTCCTAGCTGCTTTGTATGGATGTTGCTGCTACACATTTACTCTCTATCAACAAGAGAGCTCACATTCAGATCTTTTGTACCTGATTTAGAAATTGACCAATAGCTCACTGAGAAAGGTTAATATAGCTGGAAGGATCTGAATCAATAATAACACAGTTACTAAAACAAAGAACTGTAATTCTTCAATACAGTTTGCATGTCTTGACAACAGTATTAACTTTGGCACCAGTCAAAATTAAACACTTAAGTTCCATAGTTTTCAATGGGAGAATAATCTTTAGATTTAGAATCTTTAGAACTTTCAATGTGCTTAACTCAGATTGGGTTGTGTGTCCACAGTGATTTATCGCCAGATCAATTTTTGTATGCATTGTGCTGCGTGCTTGTAATCTGGACTTTGATAGTAGTTGGAAAGGATAACAAAAGTGGACCTTTTGTTTCATACTTGATCTGATTCAGCAAACAAAATATTGCTATCAAGAGCCAGTGTGCTGTAGTGGTTAGAGTGTAGGAGTTGGACCAGGGCGTCCTAGGTTCATAATCCCCCATTCAGTCATGAAGGCTGTTGGATGACCTTAGGCCAGTCACTGTCTCTCAGTCAGTGTTATGAAGATAAAAGGAGAGGGAAGATCCATACACTGAGTTCCTTAAAGGAAGTCTATAAAGTCTATAAAGAAAATATAAATAGTCTATAAAGAAAATATTTTTCCAAAATTACCTATGACTAGCTGAAAGATATGGCCCAATTTTATTAGGCCCTTATGCTGCCGATGTTTTTTTTTTTTTACATCTACATGAAACCACTGGGGAAGATGTTCCAGATGTGGATGACACCCAGCTCTGTCTCTCTGTGCCATCTAATCTCAGGGAGGCTGTCGAAATCCTAGAGTGCTGCCTGGACTGGATGAGGATCAACAAGCTGAAAGTAAATTCAGACAAAGCAGTGGTTCTCTTGGTTCTGAAATCCACGATGCATGTAATGGATCATCAACCCATTCGGAATGGGGTTGCACTCCCTCTGTAGGAGCAGGTTCACAACTTGGGGTTCCCCTGGACTCCTGTCTCCTTCTGGATCACCAAGGGGCAGTGGTGGCCAGGAGGCCCTTTGAACCTCTAAGGCTGGTGCGCCAGTTGTTGCAGCCAGACTTGAGTCTCTTGGACCTAACCACAGTGGTTCATACCCTGGTGACATCAAGACCCAACTATTGTAACATGGGGCTGCCCTTGAAGACTGTCCAGAAACTGCAATTAGTGCAGAACATGGTAGCACATGTGATGGCAGGGGCTGAGCAACTAGTCTCTGTGGGATGACTGCCTTGGCAGTTACACTGGCAGCTACACTCATTTCCAGACACAATTCAGGGTGCTGATTTTGATGTTTAAAGCCCTTCACAGTTTGGGACTGAGGTATCTAAAGGACTGCCTTCTTCCATGTTGACTGCCTGTCCCCCAAGGTCATTGGAGGGGGGCCTTCTGCATGTGCCATCCCTAGCTGAGGTCAGGCTGGTGGCCACTAAAGTTAGGGCTTTCTCTGTGGCAGTGCCACAACTCCCACTTGAGTTAGGATCTAGACACCCCACCCCATCCCCCATTAGCCTTTGGCAGGGGCTTAAGACTTCTTTTCCATTTAGCATTCCCACCTTAAGTTTACTGTTGGCTGTAGCTGCTGTTGACCTTCTCTGGGTTTTCAATTATTGGCTTCTGTTAAAAGCTTGATTGTGTCCATGTGCTGCTACCTTCATTGTTTTTATTGCTGTGATTGTTTTGTTTGCTGTTTGTTTTTCCATATTTATTTGTATTTCTATATTTAGTGTATATATTGGGCTTTAATGTATTTGTTGTGATCTGCCTTGGGTGGTCCCATGTATGGGAGGAAAGGCTGGATAGAAGAGCGCAATCCTGGAAAAAGGTCTGGCGACGGAATGAGCGATCCGTCACCAGAAGATGTTGCGAACGTGCCATAAAGCACGTTCGCAACGACTCTGGAGTAAGGGAGGCTGGCGCAAGGCTGGCCTCACTCACTCCGGCGGCGGACCAAGGATGTGCCCGGCAGCAGAAGGTGAGTCCTCTGCCTCCGGCCGCGTGGGCGGTCTGACTCGGGAGAGGGGCCATTGGCCTAGCCGGCCTGGGAGGGAGTGGTGGATGGTGTCGGCCATATCCCCATCCCCGCCGGGCCAGCTACGCCATTACACGGCCTCCTCTACTTGCGCCAGCTATTTAGCTGGTAAAAATCCGAGGAGGCCGATAGGGCCGGCCCCGGCAGCAGAATGGCAGCCGGGGCTCAGGATCTGGCAGGCGGCCCTGGGCTGCCGGCTGGATCCTTAGTCAGGATTGTGCTGGAAAAGTGTTTAAATAAATAAATGGGATGAATGGACATCTTATTCTTCAACAGTGCTCTCTTAGCTGAATGAATCCCTCTGTCTTCAATTCTTCCTCCTGCCTTTGCATCTGTGAATGGGCTTTCCAGAAGCTCTTGCATCATCACATGGTCTTCTGAGACCAGGACACGAAAAGGCAGAAACAGAGAAACTCTGAGCCCAATCCTATCCCCCACAAAACTCCACCATGCAGCTGCATTGCCGTTGACAGAGTATATGTGGGAGGGGGGGAGGGAAGGCAACTAAACAGCCTGAGAGAGGTAAGTAAAAATGTGTTTCACTTTTCAATGTGCTTAACTCAGATTCACTTTTCTTAACTTATTTTTAATATATATTTATATTTTATTAATATATTAAAACATAAAAACAATACATATTTCATAAAGTTATAGCAAGCACGAAGCAATACATCCTACTAGCATACTATTCACCATTTTCTACATATAATATCCAACTAAGCCAAAATAACACCCACATTCTATTCATTAAATCCGCATATCATCACATCGTTCTTCTCTCTCTCGCTCTTAAAAAATCGATAAATGATTTCCAGTTATTCTCAAAAAGGTTAACTGACTTTTCCTTAATTAAAATTGTAAGTTTATCCATTTCAGCATAATCCAAAACTTTCAGCCACCAATCTTCCAGTGAAGGTATCTCCGAATTCTTCCAATATTGTGCATATAAAATTCTTGCCGCAGCTATCATATATAAGAACAAAGTTAGAAATTTTTCGCCTACATGATCCTCCCTCATACCCAACAAAAAGGTTTCCGGTTTCATTTGAACCTTAATCTTTAAAATCAACTCAATCTGTTTATGAATCTGAGTCCAATACTTCTTTGCTTAGGGGCATGTCCACCACATATGGTAAAAAGTTCCTTCTTGCTTTTTACATTTCCAACAGCTATTCGTCACCTTCTCATACATTTTTGCTAATTTGCTTGGGGTTATATACCATCTATACATCATTTTATACATATTTTCTTTAATATTAACATTTAACGTAAATTTCAACTGCTTTAACCATAGTTGTTCCCATTGTTCCATTAAAATAACATGACCTACATTTTTCGCCCAATGAATCGTACATTACTTTTCTTAACTTATTGACAGATTCATTGACAGCTGCCTGGCTGTCAATGAGTCTCCCTCGGACTTATGCCAGCAATTTTTCTGACATACATCTGAGCAGTGGCAGGGTATGTGTTGGGCCTGGAAATAGCATCCAAGCATACTCTACTTCCGCCAGGATCCATCCCTCCTGCCTCCTTCCCTCCATGCTTCCTACCCTGAACCTCCCCTGAACCACCCATGACCTGCCCCACTGACACCTTACCTGCTCCAACGCAGGCTGGTCCATCTATGGCAGGCGCACAGAGTCACCAGCCATATGAACTGGCAGCTCTGACATGCATGGCAGCAGCGCCCCTTTTACAGGGCCACAGAGGCATTTAAGACAGCGAATTGCGAGATCCGGTGTTGTAACTGCCCAATAGGATTGGGCTGCCAGTCAGTCAAGTGTGTTGCTCTGCCATTGCCCCACATAAAGATACTTGTATGGGAGGCTTCAATGGTCAATCAAGCAGGCCCCTGGCCAGAACCTATCCTGAGAAACTCTGACACCATGTGCAGCCATGTTGGTCCATTAGAAGAAAACATTACAGTCTAAAGCAGGCTAATGCTTTAATTAGGACCAAACAGCAAACTTTCAAATCCTACAGAATTCTTTATCAGGCAGATTTCCGTTTTCCCCTCCCTTATCCTTTGCTTACCACCTGCCTGATGAATAGTTCTGTAGTTCTCAAAACCTTGCTGTTTGCGACTTTACTTTTGGTTGACCCTAAATAAAGCATTGCCCTACTTTGGATTAAGAAAATAAGAGGTACTTTTAGAAGCTAAAAATTGAATTATGCTCCATACTGCACAAAATACTCAAGGAATAAAAGTGGCCATATTCTTTATCAACATCATGCAGAAATGTCTGGAGCTTCAAAGACAATCACCTTTGCTGGTAGAGCTATACCTTCCTGAAATGTATCGGCACAGAATTATTCACAATGTACTATTCATATGAGGGCCTGGAATTGCAACAACTTATACCAAAGACCAGCCAAAACCAAAGATCTCCCACATGCCAAGTTATTAGCATCATGAGTTTTTCTCCTTCCTAATTAAATTACAAGATTTACACAATCAGTTTAAATAACAGCAAACATATGATAGGCTTAACAGGTCCCAGCTTGCCTCTCAGCCCAAGTTCAAATGTAATAATATCCATCTGGTTTTATTTTTAACTAGGGGGATATCATTACAGGGGCAACCTTTCCCATGGATACAGAGACTTGTAAATCACTGATTGGCTCTAGGAAGTATCTGTGGGATTTATAAGATTCCCTAGCCAACATGAGCTCCTTTAACATACCATAGATGACCACAGGAGCTGTACAGAGACTAAAGGAAGAAGCCCCATCACCCCAAATTTCAGATAATAGACAGAGTTCTTCCATCAAATAGATGGAAACTGAAACCAGAGGGAAGGCTTTTAGAACAGAAGATAATGTTCATTGATAGATGGAGGAGAACACTCAAATATGCCATCAAGAAAAGAACATCCACCTATTTTCAATATTTCTCTCTTAATCTATAAGGGAATACTGATACCCACTTCTCTGCTGTCAGTAGGAAGACACCAGTCACTCATCAAGATCTGAAATATGAGAGAATATTCCACCACTTGGGTTGAAGTAACGTATGATGGAGCAATGAGGCCACTCTGGGAGCATCCGCACTGTGTTCAGCCCAACGATACCTATTCCTCTCCACAGTCAGGCTCTGAACAAATGTCTCTGCATATTTGAAGCATGTCAGCTACACACAGCACTGATTGGCTTGCTCCTGTGCCGTCACCAAGAAAATACACCAAACGCTGAAGCAGTTTAAAACATTTTTAAATGGTGCTTTAAAAAAAAAAAAGAATAATGGGGTGAATGAATGAACAAACATATGAACATTCATGTGGTACATTCAAAAGACAGGTTAAAGGTGAACAGCTTGCCTGATACAAGGGCAAGACCAAAGACATCTGTCTTTTCAGTAAGTCAGGCTCATACTGCATCTTGTGAATACTCTTTACTCTTGCCTGTTCTTATCCTTGGAAAATATTGGGTTCCAAAATTTTCTCTGCTGTTGTCAAAACCAGAGTCCTCTGAACAGTCTACGGAAGTGGCAAGATGCTGTCACTGGTGGAGAGGATGTACCGATAATCTTTGAGTGCTGCAAGGTGACTGGAACTCCCTCAATATCTGCCAATTACTGAGAAAATAGGAAGCGATTGCCTAGGGCAGTGTTTCCCAAACTTTTTCAACCCGCGGCTCCCTTGACCATTGGCAACTATTTGTCACGGCTCCCCTTTACATTATGTTGATGCCTGCCAGTTGGCATTGGTCTGTTTTCCGAGGGCACTCCGCGGCTCCCCTGGCTGGTTTCCGCGACTCCCCTGGGAGCCGCACCTCCCAGTTTGGGAACCACTGGCCTAGGGCCAACTGAGTGGCTACTCTGTATCATCATCATCATCATCATCATCATCATCATCATCATCATCCAGCAGTCACTGCTTTGGAATATTAAAAGATCTTCTAGAATCAGTTCCATACTAAGTAAGTGGGTCAGGAATTGCTAATTTGGGTCATGATATAATTTTGTGGATAGAATTCTTTTACTATACTGCTTCAAGGCAACAACAAAAAAATCTTTATTATTCCACGTCTCAAGAGAAAAGACCACAGTGTTCCAATTCTTCCTCTTCTCACTCAGAACTATTTCCAAAATATTTTTTTTGCCATCTACTCCCCTGTGAAACGTTATATGCCAGACAGGAAGTAATGTCCTCACATTTTTTCACAGGCTACAGATGCCAAGCTCCTCCTAATTTTGTTTTAAAAAATGCATTATTTCAGCATTTGAATGCACGGGAGTATGCTCTTAGTCCTTGCTTGGCAATGGAGCCTGTTTTCAAAGAGGATGTCAAATGTTGCTGATGTCATCCTGGAAATCAGGATAAGTGAGGGATAAACTTAATCATTTGATAAGGAACAAGTACATCCGGATGATCACAGCTATGGAGACTGATGACCAAGTGACAACTTTCCAATACAAAAGTGTTATGTACAAAAGAACTCTTAACTTTGGTACCAGCTGCCTCAATCAGCTTATGCCTCAAAATGCACAGCAGCATAAACACACTTCCACAACATACACATAATAATGGATTTGGCAGGAAGAAAAATCAGCCCAAAGGACCGGTGGGCTATTATCCGAAAAATATCCCAATTCACTAGCAGTTGACAAGGAAGGAGTTGATACACCAAGGATACAAGGAAGGAGTTGACAAAATGGGTGATAATAGAAAAACTAGAAAATACAGTCATTGCCAGAAATGTAAAATACTACAGATACAGTCTTACAAACTGAAACCAAAATTCACCGTTTTGGTAAATATAGTATCCATATGTTTACATAGTGCACTAAGCAGTTCAATGCGTTGTTGCTTCATTACACTGATCTTTTGAAAATGCAGATGTAGAATATTGATCTGGTTATGCTTATATTTAACATGATGGTAATTTTTAGTGCAAATGCTTATGCGTACTTGTCACATTCTAAAAGCATATATTTTGTCAGTGAAATAAAACACATGCTCCAGGAATAAGAGCACCAGTGTGTGTGTGTGTGTGTGTGTGTGTGTGTGTGTGTGTGTGTGTGTGTGTGTGTGTGTGTGAGGTTGGTAAGAAAAGACAAGAACTGTATTAAATACATTTCAATTGGACAGACATATCCTCTCCTGTGATCAATTTTCCACAAAGGCAGCCAGGCACTATAGCAGCCACAACGAAGAGGCAGTGACTAGACCAGGCTGTCTACCTTGTTCATGAGCCTGAAATGTTCACTGGCTAACTTCTGAACTGCAGGAGCGATGCAATTGCTCTAGTCGCCAAGTACATTGCTCCTTACTGTGATGATGGGTTCTCTGCAACAATATGCAAAAAACACACCACCTCAAAATGGATTCATTCATTTGTTTCTCTTTATATAAATCTCAAGAAAGCATAGCCTTTATGGAACAACATCTTCAAAGCAAAGTTCTAAAAGATTATATGTTTTAAAAGATTCTAAAAGATTAAAAGGCTCGTCTCCATCAGAGAAGGCCCTTTTGCGGGTACCGTCGCCCAGGGAGGTGCGAGGGGCGGCGGCCGGAAATAGGCCGTTCTCAGTATTGGCACCAACCCTATGGGATTCCCTCCCTCTCGACTTACGTACTGCTCCCTCCCTGGAGACCTTCCGGCCAGAGGCGTCGCTCCAGTAGGGGCGGGGCTGTAAGTTTTGCTCGGTCGGAGTCCCGTTTACCGAACGAGCAGGAGGCGGCCCCGCCCCCTCACTGTCAGAGCCATTCCCCTGCGGAGAAAGCAGCAGGCAAGAGACCCTGCCTGCTCTTGCCTGCTGCTTTCTCCGCAGGGGAATGGCTCTGACAGTGAGGGGGCGGGGCCACCTCCTGCTCGTTCGGTAAACGGGACTCCGACCGAGCAAAACTTACAGCCCCGCCCCTACCGGAGCGACGCCTCTGCTTCCGGCAAGGCCTGAAAACTTTCCTGTTTAAGGAAGCCTTCTGAGTCCTTGCCTTTTTTAACATCCTGCTGGTACAGGTGGAGTGCTGCTGTTTTTTATGCTCTTGTTTTAATTGTAATTTGATCTGTTTTTATTAATGTTTAGATTTTAGATTAATTTTTAATTTTTAGATGATGTTTTTTACTAGTTTTTGTGAATTGTTTTTATTGTTTTAAATGTGATTATTTTTTGTATTGTATTGTATTCCTTTCCCATGTTGTAAGCCGCCTTGGGTCCCTTCGGGGAGAAAGGCGGGGTAAAAATACTGTAAATAAATAAAAATAAATAAATGTATACTGTACTTATCTATGTGATTCAAAATACTTCTTGCCTGCTCCTCAGGTTTATGCTTTTGCTCACAGTAAAACAAACATTGTGTTGTACTGGGAGCTTTTCCTTGTGCTTTGGCAAAAGTAAGTGCAATGCAAGATAATTCTAGAGCTGATAATCAGTCACCAAAAATGTTTCTCTGCATGCCTTTGAAGAGTTTGGTGTCTGGAGGGGCTGTAGCTCAGCCTCTGAGTTACACACAGCCTCTGGGGCTTTGCACCACCATCAGTGGCCCACAGAACAGCAGATTGGGCCCCAATGTATGTACTCAATCCCATATTACACCCTAAGTAAATCAATTGCGCCTCCCTTGGCATAGCGCCCAGGGTAGCTGCCCTTCAGGCTTCACCTTTGTTACACCTCTGAGGGGATCCTTCCCAGACCTACCTGGAGACACCAAAGCTTGTACATGGGACCTTCTGCATGCAAAGTACAGTAGATGTTCCATCATGAGCTACAGTCCCCTCCCCACTGAGTCTCAATATTATTTTTCCCCTTGATCTAAAAAAGCAATGAGCAATATTTATCTGATAAGCACCTTGTTTGCCCCCCCCCCTTCAATTGGCCCTCAATTACTTTTGCTTCTTCCTACCACTTGGTCTGTTTTTTATAAGTGCCACCAGCAGTTAGTGTGTCAGCGGAGAGGCTCAGATGGGGAGCAAATGTCTGCAGCCCATTTAATTTTGGAAACCTGAGAGCTGGAACAGTAAGAAACAGGGCTCTTCCGGTAGAAGCATGCTGCCAAAAGCATGACATTCAGCCAAGATGAAGCTGGAATGTTTCCATTTTGCATGGCTCACTGCAGCTCACCAGGAACTCCCAGACTAATCACCAGAAAATATTTGGGTTTTGGTTATGTCTTGTGTCAGCCTTTCTACATGATGAACTCACACATGCTTGTCTCTTAACACTAAGTTTGCTCTAGCCCCATTCCAGCACCAAAACACATAATGGAAGGAGGAAATATATTTACTATCAGGGGAAAGTCAACACTAGTGAATAAACCCCTTCAGCACTTGGGCAATTGCCCAAAGGGCCAGTGGGGGGGGGGCAGAGCTGCTGAGCCACTGTTGGATCCGTAGCTGAGTAAGAACCATCAGAGTGGGGGAGGTAAGGGCTAGAAGCATGGCCTTATTGACTCATTGAGGACAGAGCGTTGGAAAGGAGGAGGTAGCACATCTCATGTATTATGCAGAAGGGCGTTGTCGTCGTTGTCAGGTAATAACGGCCTAGCTGAAAGGAGAGGCAACCCAGAGCCCTGTCACCACCACTGTTTCACCTCTGCCTCTCCTCAGTGCCTTCCTCAAATTCCCTTCATCTCTCTGAAAATTAGTGCTGTGCTGAATTTCCATGAGGTTCCATTTTTTGCTACAAAAGTTGCCATTTCAGGGATACAAGCATGTTCGTTAAAAAAAAAACCCTTACCTTACACTCTTTTGTGCCTTGTTCTATATGTTTGCAGGCATTGTTCTCTGGATCTGCTGCTGCTTGGGGCAGGGGAAGAGGGAACTTATCCTTGTCGAGGCAACCAGGCTGCCACTCCCTCAGTCAGGATGCATATTCTCCCATGCACTCCTTCTACCGTTAAAACCAGATCCACCACATGTTTTACATGTGAATGGGGGAGACACATGACAAGAAGGCTGCTGTGCTATTGTTGTGGTCAGTTTGATCCAAACAGTCTTAGGTAGCTGAATTGCCATAACACATAAGTACCGTATATACAGTCAATTCTCGTTATCCGCTGGGGTTAGGTTCCTGGAAAATACAGCAGATACCGAACGAATGGATACCGAATCATTGATCTTATGGGAAAATGGGGTGGGGGGAATCAAATTTGCAACCCTTTTTGTCATGATGACCCCAGCCCCAGGAAATTATCACAGATACCTTCACAATACCTTCAGAATGGCCGTGGATAACTTCAGAATGACCACCACAGATTTAAAATGACCATTGTGCATTCAATATGGCCACTGCAAATAGTTTCAGAATGGCCGCAAATGCTGCAGATAGCTTCAAAATGGCTGCAGATATCTGAGAATAGACTGTGAATGGCGCAAGGTAAGTTGCACTCTTGTTCCCTGAAGATAAGTAAATCCATGGGAACGGAGTGCGCGGATAACGAGGATTGACCATATTTATTGTATAGGGAAAAATTGCCAGGAAAGCGCTTGTATGAGCTTGACTGAAACAGCTGGACTGTGTTGCTATGTGCATTATGTTTTAAAGCTACATAACTCATAGTGTAGTTCATCCAAATGAAATGGAAGCTCATCAGTAAATGCATGACATTGCCAGCTGACATATGGCTGGAATTTTGAGAGAGTGTTCATTTAAATGCAGACATGAAGTCTAGGGGCCTTCATAACCACACACACACTCCCTTATCTTGGATTGAAAGATGGATGAGTCAACCCTCAGATCTTGCCAGATTTGCTGACTAACTTCAACCTCTGATCCTTGGTGGAAAGGAGTTCAGAGTAGATAGCGTCAAAAACAGAGACTGCTAAGACTAGGGAAGGGGCTGCAGCTCAGTGGTAGAGCACATGTTCTATGTACAAATAGTCCCACATTCAATCCCTGGTATCTCCAGGAAGGACTGGGAAAGATTCCCGTCTAAAATACTTGAGAGCAGAGACAATGATCTCCTGCCATAGAAGCCAGCCTCCTAAGCACCCTAGGGAGGTGCGGGGGGGGGGAGCCCGCACCAGGTGACACACCAGGGAGGGGTGATATATGCAATTGGAAGCCAAAAACGAAAGTGGTTTCCAGTCGCGTCTCAGACCTGTTTTGAAGCACAGGGAGGACTCCGGCCCATTCTACAGACCTCCCTGCACCTCAGAACATGTCTGAGCCACAATTAGAAGCCACTTACAGTTCTGCAAAACTGGAAGTGGCTTCTAATCAGGCTTCTAATCTGAGCCAGGATGGTGTAGTGGTTTGGGAGTCGGACTTAGACTTGGAAGATCCAGGTTCAAATCCCCGCTCAGCCACGAAGCTTCCTGGGTGACCTTGGGCCAGTCACTATCTCTCAGCCCCACCTACCTCACAGGGTTGTTGTGAGGACAAAAGGAGGGGGAGGAAATATGTACACCACCCAGAGCTCCTTGGAGGAAGGGCGGTATAAAAAAATGTGACAAAATAATCACATCTCAGACCTGTTCTGAGGCGCAGGGAGGCCCGTAAAGTGGACCAGAGTCCTCTCCGCACAGGCACAGTGATAACGTATTTGGTTGTGTTACTTCATTTATAATTGTGGACCATTATGGCCCATTGACTACACTGAGGGTCAACTGGAAGTAGAAAGAGGCAGTGAAAGCCACAGGGGGGATAAAAATACATGGCTGAGCTGACTTAAAACTGGTCAGGACCTAGTAAATGATATGAGCATCATCAAAACCTCATTTGGTCCATTGATAGATGTGCCTGTCCAGCATGAGTGTGCATACAGAATGCGAATGTGCACACACACACACACACACACACACACACACACACACACACACACACACTGATGCACCTCCTTATTAATAGCTTGTGTGCCAATATACTCTATGTATAGGGAAAGTCAGTGAAAATGGAAATATCAAGATGCCATCGATTGTTCCCTTCAAATCCTAATATTCCTACTTTTGTATGTATGTGTGTCAGAGAGAGAGAGAGAGAGAGAGAGAGAGAGAGAGAGAGAGAATGTTAATGTCACATTGCAAAAGGATGTGTGGGAGTCTCTTGAACAAAGTGCAATGTATCTTTGGAGCTCAGAAGAATGTGAACTATGTAATCAAAAGGTTGCCATGGTAAGTATGCTGAATTTGAGGGTTCATTTAAAAAAAAAAACACCCACAAACCTGAAACAGTATAGTCTGTAATCACATCAGTCTTTGTAAATTATTGTTATATAAAATCCTCCCATCTCCAAGCTTCCTTCCCCAGTTCATTTGTTCCCCGATTTTGGCAAGCAACCTGTCTCCCTTGTCTACCCCTCTCCTTTGACACTGAATACTGATGTTATTCAAAACAGGACAAGAAACACAGGGCAAGATTTACACTATGTTGTGAATGCCATGCTTCATGATCTTCAGGTTGCCACATAATTTGAGATGCAAGGATCATGATTGTATCAGAGATTATGTTGACTGAATCTGATTTTTTTAAAAAAATAATTGTACTTTGTATCTTGCTGCTGGTGGTTTATATGCATTGAGCCAGTTTAACTTCTCAGGACTCATATTTCAGTTTAAAGACACAGAAATGGGTTACAATACCTGGGCTTTAAGCATCCTGGTCTTGCCGTTGCTTTCTAGAAGCCTGTCCTGTGGCAAAAACATGGAGTCATTCTAGGACCACTAGGCTGACCATAGGGTTGCGCAGGCCTTGGCAGGTTTGCAGCACAATCCTGAAGAACTGGCGGGTGATGGAACGAGCGTTCCGCCGTCCAAAGTAATCGCGAACGTGCCGTAAGGCACATTCATGACGACTCAAGAGTAGGGAAGGCTGGCACAAGGCCGGCCTCCCCTGCTCCGCCGCAGGTTCCCACACCCAGCTACCGCCGGACCCAGGTAAAGATCCAGCGGGCGGGTGGTGGATCAGCGGGGGAGGGAGGATGCCCATAGGCCCAGCTGACCTGGGAGGGGGACGGCCTCGGCCATATCCCAGTCCCCACCGGGCGGCTGGGCCATTACATGGCTTTCTCCTACTTCCGCCAGCAATTTTGCTGGCGGAAATCCGAGGAGGCCGATCAGCCGGGCCTGGATTTACACTCGGGGAATGGGATGAGCGTCCCCTTCTCCGAGTATACCTCCGGCTGAGTATTGAGTGGCAGGGCATATTGGGTCATCCCTGGATCCAGGATGTCCTTACTATAAATTAAGCACATTGAGTCCAGTGGACCTACAGGGAAATATGCATACTGCGAGACCTATCTTGTTTATTGTAGCTTTTATTTATGGCAGATTAAACCTCCTTATTCAGAGGGAGTATATCTGATTTTCAGATGCTAGAAAGGGAAGATCATCACCTTTGCATGTGATTTCCCAGAGGCATCAGGCTGGCTACTGTTGGAGACAGAATGCTGGGCTAGATTAATTGTTGGTCTGATCCAGCAAGGCAGTTCTCATGTTCTTTACAGGCAATATTATTGAAACTTTAATTAGCCAAAAAGCTCTTGACAAAGTGCTACAGGAATAACTGAAATATATTCTGGCACCGTTTGCCGTGGATGAGGAAAAAAATGGAAATAAAAACCTGCATTTTCTGAACAGAACAAAAATTAATTAAAATAGCAAAAAGTTTTTCCCTCTAATTGAAAAAGATACAGAGAGCTACATCAATGCCAGTGTTTGCTTGGTTAACTGTAGT
This sequence comes from Plestiodon gilberti rubricaudatus, assembly GCA_026170595.1. Classification (NCBI taxonomy): domain Eukaryota; kingdom Metazoa; phylum Chordata; class Lepidosauria; order Squamata; family Scincidae; genus Plestiodon; species Plestiodon gilberti. Next base: position 51,041,938 of record JANXHW010000002.1, read on the forward strand.
ATCACACATCATGCAAAAAGCAGAAAGTAAACCTTTTTCTCCACAATATAATATTTCTCTTCAGCTTCATGGTTTTGAGGAACCCACGGCCCAGCCATAAACACTGAAATACACTCTACTGATGCCATAGGAGATAAATTACCTCCAGTAAGAACTGTTAGGATTGCAGCGTAATTGTCCACTCTTCCATGCTGCAGTAGGAATCCATAGGATCTACGGTAGTGTAGCAGCTTTCAAGCTGACACAAGGAGACGAATATTCTCTTGCAACAGTATTAGGGCTTAACCACAGTGTTGCAGCCGCAAAAGGAGCTGCATTAGTGCTCCCCAAAGCTTCTGTATGGCACAGAAAGATCATCATGACACTACTCTCTAGGCTATGGCATTGTTTCTCAAACTGTGGGTTGGGACCCACTTGGTGGGTCACGACCCGAATTCTGGTGGGCCTTGGCAGAGCCTCCAACAGAGGTGATGGAAAGATCAGATAACTAATTGCCTCAAGCCCTGCGGCTATTCAAGAATCAAATAGCTGCTAATTGCAAAGAGCAGAACTCCTGCAGTTTGCAAGATAGCTGCTAAGGAGCAGTTTGCAAGGAGCCAGGGGCGTCACTGTAGAGTGGCAGGCGGGGTGGAGCACCCCAGGGTGATGCGCGCAGAAGGGTGACACGCGCACCCCCATGCGCGTCACCTCTGTGACGTGCGTCGGCCTCCAGATGCTCCGAGGCCGGGAGCCAGCCTCGGAGTGTCCGGCCCGACCGGCGCTCCAGGGCCTTCTAAAAGAAGGCCCAAGCCCAATGCGTCAATACGCGAACTTTTACAGTTTTCGCGCATGCGCAGACCATTTTGAGGGCAGGCCCTTGCCCTCAGAAACAGTCTCTGCGCATGCGCGAAACTGTAAAAGTTCACGTATTGACGCATTGCGCTTGACCTGGAGCGCCGGCCTGGCCAGACGCTCAGAGGCCGGCTCCCGGGCTCGGAGTGTCTGGAGGCCGACGGGGGCACCCGGAGCAGGGTGCAGCCGGGTCCCCCCCCCAAAAACGCGGCACGGCCTATGGCCACACCGATAGTATCAGTAGGAGCACATAGTCGGGGGGGTCACTAGGGTGACGCGTGCGCCCCCGCCTTGGGGTGACGCGTGTCCTGGTGACTCCTCTGCAAGGAGCTGAGCTCTGCAGTTTGCAAGCTTGTGTAAATTTAAGGAGATATATGATTGAGCGTCTTTTTTATGGTGTTTTTTCCAAGTCCGTCAATAATAGTTAGTGGGGACAGGTGAAGGCTAGGTCACATAACTAAGCCCATCAAGTCTTGAGGCTTTTAGGGCTGCCTCACTACGAGAAATAGATTAAGGATGTTTTTTTTGTGTTTTGTTTTTGCAAATAAATAAATAAATAAATACTTATAGAAGAAGAAGCGGAATGGGGGGCGACGCGCGTGGGTGCGCGTGGGTGCGCACGCATCACCCTTGCGCCCCCCGTGACCCGACCCGCCCGCCACACTACAGTGACGTGACTGCACTTTCGCGCTGCTGTTTTGCTGCAGCAGTGCGAAAGTGACATCACGCCCCAAGGGGATGGGGCTTGTGACGTCACGGGGGTGCATAGCGAGCCGACCCCCTTGCTGGGGGTGTAAGAACACTGCTGCGTTACCAAGCCAGAATGGTAAAGCAAATGGAGGCAGAAAATGCTGAGGTAAGTCCGCCCCCAAATCATGCACCAATCAGGTGCTGTTCTGCTCCATCTTGCCTCATACCAGGGGCGGAGCCATGCAAAGTGGCCACCGCTTGTGATGTGGTGTGGCTATATTTCCCTAATCTTTCTATTGGACCTGTGAGATCAATTGAATCAGAACAGCAAGGAAAAAGGTAATGTGACAAAACTTTGACTATCATATTTAATGTAAATTGTTGGAAATAAAAATACAGGTTCACATTATTAGAGCAGTTTCCATGGAGACAGGAAAAAATGAAGGGTTTTGTTTTTTAAAGAAGAATGCCTGTGACAAAAAGAACATATTTTATGTCATTATCTTTCAAATATCAACTTCATGCTTTGGGATGAGCATCCGGCAGCCCGTCTTCTCACAATCCATGCTTATGGAAAGCTATTTTCCATCCTGTTCTGGCACAGTTCATTTGAGCGGGCTGCGGATCATGAGAAGACTATTGGGAAAAAAAAACCAAGAATGGGTCAGCTGTTCATTGTGAAATGCAGAAGGAGCAACATTTTAGAAAAATGCAATGGAAACTTTTTGCATGTGACTGTAGTTCTCTTCACATATATCTGCAACCACATGAGAGCTACATCCCCATAAGTGCTGTCTCATGTGACTGTGGTAAGTGTGTGAGTACCACAACCATGTCTGCTGTGCACTGAATCAATAACATGAATCTTTCCTACCCAGTTGTCACCCTCTCTCCTCCTAGAAGGGTGCTGATTGGTTTGGAAAGGTCTCCATGATTGATATCGCCCACATTGTTTCAGTATTTGCACATTTAACTTCCTAAGATAGCAACATAGATAATTTGCTGCCATGTGGATGCAGGTATGTGTGATGGGGGTCTGAATGTTGAAAAAATGCATTCCTTTCCAAAATCCTAGCTTGGATCCATTATAGACTGCTGCAGCATTTTGCACATTCTATGGCAATACAATTTGTGATGTACTGTTACCGAACGTGATGCGTGAAGTTCATCTCTGTTAGATTCTTGCTGTGTTTATGTACTTTCTACTCTTGCTCCTCGGGGATTTTCTAGTGTTCTGAGGATCCTTGTTGGTGTGCGGATCTCATGGTCCATATGGAGTGAGTTGGTCACAAAAAGACTGGCTTCCTGTACAGCATAAGAAAACGTGAAGGTTTGAAGGATAAACTACAGTTTACAGAAGGTACTCCATCTCCCAAGATGGAGTTTTAGGGAGGAAAACAAATGCATCTTATCTGAGCCCTCATAACCTTATTAAACACTTGATTCTCTTCATGCTGAAAATTGTTCAGTTGGTATATTGCCCTTAATCCAAAACACTCTTTCTGCAAGAAACCTAGGCAATGTGTAACAGAAACAGTTCAGTTGCCAGGGAACTGTAATAAAGAATAGGTTTTCATTAAAACATGTATTAAATGTATTGCATTTCAGTGTATTAAATAAGCTATCCATTGTCTACCATCAACAAGCAGACCGTCTCAAAGCCTACATAGTTGCTTTCAATAAAATAACATTTAGTTATTACATTTTTATCCCACTCTTCCTCCAATGAGCCCATGAATACCTCTAACGAAGTGGTTCTTCCTCCCCGTATTTTTTCTTCACAACAACCCTGTGAGGTAGATTAGGGTGAGAGAGCAGAACTGGATCATGGTCATCCAATGAGTTTCATTATGGTTGACGGAATTTGAAGCTGGATCTCTTCAGTTTAGGCAATGCCCACTACATCACACTGGCTCTCAAAAGGCTGCTTCACAACAATATTATTGTATAGCTTGTGAAACTTCCAATTAGAAAATACTGATCATACCTCTTAACTTCTTTAGAATCTGCATATCTCAAGAAACAAAGCAGTAGTCATCAACACAACACATTGTTCATTATTATACTGAAAATTACCTAGGGGACATTTGACTGATCAGAAATTCAGATATATTGTATTAGCTCAGGCAGAGATAGTCTAGCCATGGTTATCCATGCTCTGGTAACATCTTATTTAGAATGATTAATGTCTGGCTTTGTACATGGGGCTGCTTTTGTAGACTACTCAGAAACTTCAGCTGTTACAAAGTACAGCAAAAAGATTACTGACTGGGACCTGTTGAAGGGAGCACATCTCACTAGCCCTGAAATAGTTATACTAGCTACCACTCCATTTCCAAATGCAGTTCAAAGTGCTGGTTCCGAAATTGGGACTGAATACGTGAAAGACCACCTGCTCACACACGAACCTGCCAACTATTAAGGTAATCCTTGGAGGCCCTTTCCCAAATCCCCCACCTCCAGCACAGGTGGTGACAGAGGGGGAAAGCACCCCCCAGGACAAGAAAGTCCTTGCTTGCCCCCTGGCCATCCCTCATTCTGGACCCCAGCACGCAAGCAAGCAGTTTCCCATAGGCTCATTTCCATTTATGTTTAAGATGAGGCATTAATGTGAAATACTCCATTATCAGGGATGGCATCAGGACTTGATCAGGCACTGGCTGAGGCAGGGCCCACACTGAGGGCCCACGAGAGGGGGTAAAGCAGGGAGTAAATTTGACCCGGGCTCAGGGTCAAAAAGGGGCCCAGCCAGGAATCAAAGGAGGGGGCACAGAAATTTCCTGGGATCTCAGCTGGCCTCATGGAGAGTGAAAGACTGTGGCCATATAAGGTCTACTGGGCAGGTAGCCGCATCAGGAAGCTGTCAAGGTTTGTGGGAGAAAACCTAAGGAATTTACAAACTAGAACAGGCCTAAAAAGGAGGGCAAGCAATCAAGCTGCCAAAAGTGCTGTATCATTCTGTAGCCAGAGAGGCTAATGAGAAACACCTGGCTAGAAGTAACCTGGAATCTGATAGGCAGCCAACAGGTGGCAGAGGTATAAATGTGTGGCTATGAAGCACATTCATTCTGGCTATCTGACTATCTACCACTCTGCTACAAGGAATGCTGCGTTGTTCTTACCTTGTCTGCTGTGTATCCTGAATCCTTGGAATGCTGTAACTAAGATCTCTGCTTGTGAGTACAGAATATAGAAACTTTATAACTTACCTTTGCCTCTGAGTCTTCTCTTGCTGGAAAGAGTCCCAGGACAGCTGGCTAACAGTTCTAGCCAGCCTCCAGGGCTGCACCGTTGAAGGGAGACAACCATTAACAGAAGCCTGGTAGACTTGGGCTCTGAAGACATTTCCAACTATTGCTACCCTCTTCTCATCCTGGTTTGTTGTCCCCCCCTTGGGAAGGGGCCCAAAACAAACGTTGTACTCCCTGATAAAATTCCTCTCAGAGGTCCTGCCCATTAGAGAGCCCATCTGAATTTGCTGATCCCTGAACCCCTTAATAATAGGGGCAGTATATTTTCCTGGTCTCCAACAGGGACACACACACCCCGAACTAATATTTTGCCCACCATTTTTATTTATTTATTTATTTTTGACCATGAAAATGGCCGTTTTGCCACCACTGCCACTTATCTGTCCTGCTGCCATCGTCCTCCCTTGCAGTGTCCTCGATGCCATCTTGCCACCATCCTCACCGCCGCCGTCCTCAACGCTGCCATCTTGTCACCGCTGCTGTCCTCGTCCCTTGTTGGAGCCGCCGCTATCCTCATTCCTCGTCCTTGCCGCCGCCACCGCCGCCGCTTGGAGCCTGGCCGGCAGCATCCAAGCCAGCCAGGACTCCCTCCAGAGCCTCTGCCGCTACTTCCCAAAGTGCAAAAAGGCACCTTTTTTGCCTCATGTGCCCTCATGAGACTTGGGCGTCGCCATCTTGGATCTTGTGAGATTTTGCGAGATCCAAGATGGCGCCACCGGAAAAAGGTGCCTTTTTGCACTTTGGGAAGCGGCAGCGGCGGAGTCTTCACTGGGCCCGGAAAGCCCGGTACTGACCCAGGACCGGAATCCGGAACAGTCCCGGGTTTTCCAGGATGGATGGCAAGCCTAAGTAGTAGTGCCCAGTACTCCAGCAGGAAGTGGGTGGGGGAACCATGGGGCTGTGTCTAAGGGCTGCTGGCAACGTAGAATCAGCACTGACAATTAGGTATTTTCTTTCAGAAAACAAATATAAGTTCTCCCCATCTCAAAAATGAACTTTACCCTGACTCTAGATATATTTCTTCTGGTGTCACCACTGACCTCCAGAGATAAAACAGGTGACCAGGGACAGGGCCTTTACTAAAGTGGCACCCTGATTATGGAATACACACAAGGAGGCTCACTTGATGCCAAACCTGATGTCTTTTTTTCAGGGCCAGGTGAAGGCATTTTTATTTGTTCAGGACTTTTAGACCATAAGACTTTTCAAAGAACTGCATCTTTATCTTTGCTGTTATGCTGAGGCTGTTTCTGTGCTGCTGACTTTTAGTAATTCTCTATGGATTTTATTATGTTTTTAATCCTAGTCAGCTGCTCGGAGTCTCTTTTGGACTGAAAAGAGGGGTGCAGCAGCAGAACATTGCAAGTAATAATGAAACGGCAAAGCAGTTTACATATGGCTTTTCTTGCTATAAAGAAATGTGACAGAAGCTGAGCCAACGTGAACGACACAGAGTTTAAACTAATCAGTATTTGGAAAACTGGGATTCTGCCAAATCTATCTTTCTGCATGTTTTAAAAACAGAAAATGAAAAACATAAAAAGCCCACTAAACCTGCGAGTCTCAAAACATTTACATTGATGTCGCATTGAATTCAACTAGATTACACTCCAGAATAATGGTTTTTAAGACAAGGTATCTTACAAAATTGGGAAACTTTCTGTATTTCTGATTACTTACGCACCAGACATTTAATTCCCCTTCTTGCCAGCTCAGATCAGCCAGCATAGCAATGACAGGAGTCGAACAGGCAACCAAGATTTTATCACACAGTTGCATCCAAATGCAACCCTCTTCCCATTTGGCAGGCTGTTAGAAACAACCAGCAACCATGTTGTGAGAGAGCTTAGTTTCTGTAGTTTTTTGTGCTCACCGGCTGGCCACACCTCCAGGCCTGTGCACTCCGGACAGCTGACAGAGTAGCTGTCAGATACAACATTACAGCATCAGCACCAGGAACCAGAATTCCCATCTAAACAAGATATGATGGGTCCCATGCGGATTATAATCAGGGGGGATTACTCATATGAAATGCATTCACCGCATGGGAACTGGTATTGGCAGAGAATTTTACACTTTTAGAACACTAGCTTTCTTTCTTAAACTTAAGGGCATTTTTGCTGATTAATCTCAAGTGACTTTTTTTGCTTCAGTTTGTTTTATTTGTTCATTATAAATGGATGGAGAATAGCCTGAGTCAACCATTATGTAGTAGTAGTAGTAGTAGTGTTACATCTGATGTGCTGTATATTATACAGTGTATAAATTAAGGTAGTAGTACAGTATTTATTTTCATTGGGCTAAACTGTCTAAGATCCAGCTATATTGACTTAATGATACTCTGAAGATAAAGGCACAGAAAGAGGAAGTTGTTTGAACTCGCTAGCATGAGCTGAGTAGCCTTTGCAGGGCTATGACTAATGACATAAGTTTAACTCTCTATAGGCCTGGATTCAAGGGAGAAAACCAAGTAGCCAGGCCAAGAGGTTGCCTAGGATGTCAACATCAAAGGAGACAGCTGGTGGCAGGCTGTAATCCCCAAGGACACTCTACAGGTGGGCAAATGTATGAGTGGAGTCTGAGAACGCTGACACTTGCTGGCAGAAGCTTGTGAAAGTCTGAAAGCAGAGGAGGTCAGGAAGTCACAGACATGCAAGAGGGATCATTATCAAGATGAAAAGCAAGGGCATGGCTGAGCTTCTGGCTTTGTGAAAAAGAAGGTGGTGGGTGGGGCTTCCCCTCCTGACACAGCAGGATGGGTTTGGTTAGGCCAGGGGTGGCCAACCTCCCACCATTAGGGCCTCTGTGTTCTTAAGAGTTGTGTAGAAGACCGAATCTTGGCAGCTGCAAGTGCTGATGGTGCTGCTAAAGCAGCTGCACCTGCTGAAATGCTCTTACCTAGACAAGCATTAAAGGGCCATGAGCATTCAGGTTGAAAGGTTGGCCATCCCTGGGTTAGGCTGTAGTGATTTGCCCTTAGCAATGTTAAGTTGGGAAGTGGTTGTAACTCAGTGGTAGAGCAATTGCTTTGCATACAGAAAGTCCCAGGTTCAATCCCTGGTATCTGTGGGGGAGGAGGGGGCAGTGAAACGTTCTTGCCTGGGAACTGTTGACAATACTAAGCTTAGGCTTACCAGATCTCCAACCGGGACAGAGTGCTAGACCTTTAGGAGAAGGAATGTGGGCAGGTATAGCTTGTTAACCCTTAGAGCACAATCCTAGGCATGTCTACTCAGAAGCAAGCCCCACTGAACACAATGGGGCTTGCTTCTGAGTAGACATGCCTAGGATTGTGCTGTAAGGTTTAGCAAGCTACACCTGCCCACATTCCTTCTCCTAAAGGTCTAGCACTCTGTCCCGGTTGGAGATCTGGTAAGCCTAACTAAGCTCAATAGACCAATGTCTGATTCAGTATAAGTTCAGTATAAGGCAACTTCCTAAATTATCGTTCATTAAAAAAAAAGATTCTTGATGGAATCGTTCCACATATCACTCCCACTAAAATCAGTGGAATTTAAAAATGCTTAGTATCTTAAACAATGCAGTCCTAGTCTTGTCTACTCAGAAGTAAGCTCCATTGAGCTCAGTGGGACTTAGTAGTAAGTGTGCGAGTTGCAGCATTGGCTATTAATTAACATGTGTTCATATGGTTTTTGTAATGGTGGGATTTTAAGAATATTGTATTGGCTCTATCAGCAACAGTAGAAATCACTGTATTATTCATGAGTGCAGTTGTGGAATTCCTCTGACTATTCATGATTATTGTGATGGGACTTTGCACGAAACCTCTCTTGGGAACAGGAGAAAAATAAGAAGCAAATTGGGCAAATAATTGTATTTATTTAAATAAAATAAGCAACCATTATGTTAAATTTTAAAAGAATCCCTCATTAAGTTCCCAAATATTGACAAATTGCACTTGTCCTCTGGTGGCAAGATGTTAATTTAAATTGCAAATACTATCCTTGCTGTGTTTCCACCCGCAGCCTATTCCTTTGCGTAGAAGTCCTGTTGCATACTTCTTAATATACAAACAGTATCACAATTAGGTTTTCTTTCAAAGGAACCTGTTCAGAACAAAGCAAACAACTCCTTTTTCTTCAGGCTAGCTAATATCAAGTGTCCTGGTGCAAAGCAGAAAGTTGCCTTGACAATTTGACCAATGAGGCAGTTGTGCGATAAGAGCCTTAGATGATCATTGACCACATCATTGCACCAGTTAGGGTGATTCATGAACGTAAGCAGTTTTCCATGTGCATTGTTGATGTGGATGCAGGTGTGCATCAGGATGCCCAATTCTATCTACATCTTGATGCTCAGCCACACCCTCCTGAAATGACCACATACATCTTCTCATGCAAATAGGGATGCAAGGGGCACCACAATCCTGCCTAACTATACGCAGCCAGCAGCCAGCCTAAAGGGCCATCCACTATATCCTAGCCCCATTGACACCTGCTCCAGGCCACTGGCGTCGCTGGAGTGTGGCGGGGAGGGAGGGCCGCCAGGGGGTGACGCGCGTCACCCTCAAATAATGATGCCCTCAAAACAGTCTCTGCGCATGCGCAAAAATTGAAAAAATACCCGGATTTCCGCTGCGCAATGGGCCTTCTTTTAGAAGGCCCTGGAGCGCCGGCCAGGCTGGACGCTCCAAGGCCGGCTCCCGGGCCGGCCTTGGAGCGTCCGGAGGGCGACACGGGGGGAAGGCAGCTGGGTCGCCCCCCACCGTCACTAGGGTGACGCGCGCCACCCTGCCCCAGGGTGACGCGCGTCCTAGTGACGCTACTGCTCCAGGCCCATTGACGCCTGCCCCAGCACACCTCAGGAGAAGGAGACATTCGTCCCCTTCCCCCGGTGTAAGTGCTGCGGGCCTCAATGGACCTGCTCGGATGCATGCCAGGTCTGTAGCTGGCGCACAACTAGGGAGGCTGTGTAAGGCCGGCCCTGGCTGCAGTTCGGCGAGGCATAGGATATCGGCGCATCTCAGCACCGATACTCCCACCCCCTACCAGCCCAGGCCAGCCAATGGCCCCCTCCCTCGCTGCCCCTGCCCGCCCTCCCCACACCTCTGCCAGTCTCCTGCACCAACCGGTGCAGCACTCACCTGCAGCAGCCGGCATGGGTCCAGGTAGGTCACGGAGTAAACAGTGCCGGCCTCTGCGCCAGCGCCGCTTACTCTCTGGGTACCAAAAATGTGCTTTATGGCATGTTTACAACACCCTAGGTTGACAGAGCACTAGGTCCATCGACCGATAGTTAAGCAGGATTGCACTGTTAGTATTGTCAGCCACCAGTTTTTATCCATTATTAGTTTCCCATGACTACAGTGGAATTGGGTCCAGAAATCATGACAAGTAGCAATATTCACTTCAGTCATATATTCGTACACAGGGCAAACAAGCTTCTGATGTGAGAAGTATACAAAGGGCCACCACATGGAAGTGTTCCTACCAGTGGCGGTTGCTAGGTTGCAAACAATTCATTTCCCTTCTTGGTTTTCCTTGGAGGTTTGTGGTGCTGTTCAGTGTTGTTTTATTCCTTATTGTATTGTGTTGTTTGGTATTTTTATTTTTACAATGTTATTTTTTTTGTTGCATGCTGCCCTTGCATCCTCAATGAAGGGCAACACATAAATGCACTAAATCAGTGGTTCTCAAACGTTTTAGCACCACGACCCACTTTTTTAAATGACACTGTATCGGGACCCACCTAGCTTTACGAGACTTAAAAAAAAAAAGGTGATCTAGAAATAAATAAATATATTTATAGTATTTATTTATTTATTTACAAGTTAAAGAGCTTAGCTGCTTGCAGGGTAATTAGCAACTACCATATCTTGCAAACTGCAGGGGCTCAGCTCTTTGAAGGGCAATTAGTAGCTATCTGATTTTTGAATAGCCTCAGGGCTTGTGGCAATTACATACCGTATCTGATCTTTCCATCACCTGGGACCCACCAGAAATCAGGTCGCGACCCACCAAGTGGGTCCCGACCCACAGTTTGAGAAACACTGCACTAAATAAATGAATACATTTTGCAACTGCAAGGAAGTTGAAGGCATCATAGGGCTCATCTCACCATGCAGCTAGTGTCTATAAGACAAACAGTGGCCACAGGCATCAACATCTTGGAGCAACTGTTGAGGCCTTATGGGAGATGTAAGATATGTATTGACCCCACAATAAAAGTGTGTGTGTTGCACCTTCATCCTCATCCTTCTGCACTGAACCACTGAGCTGTGCACCAGATGCCAGTACACAAAATAGATTTCCTCCGTGTGTGCATGTTAATGCATGTCTGAAAAGTAAACCCGGGAACACGTCTTAAAGCTATTTTAAATGTAGTATTAGCAGTGCGTGTGAAGAGGAGATGAACTCCTCCCCTCCCCCCATGCAATGATGATAAAAAGCCCCAGCATGCTGGGAAGTAAGGGGAGTGTGTGCTCTCACGGAGAGGCGGGCTCAGTCATTACCATCCAAACCATCCCATTGTGTGTCTTTTGAGATTTTCATGGCCAGCGATAATCAATGAAGATTGTATGTCCAATACAGGTTTAAAAGCCATGACACATTTAATACCATTAAAAACTGAGTTCAACGTAGTTAAAAACAGCGCTAAAAACACATGAAAACAAGGTTTAAAATGAAGTTAAATGACTTCGTTTTAAGTCCGTGTTTTACCGAAGTTAAACTTCATTTTAAACCCTGTTTAAGTTGTTTTCATGTGTTTTTAGTGCTGTTTTTAAATGTCGTGGCTTTTAAACCTGTATTGGACATTCAATCTTTGTTGACCATTGTATGTCCTTTCTGAGAGTCAGGTCAGCTATAACGTTCCTGAGAAAGGGGACTTCACAATTCTTGTTTTGATGTTGGTTTCACAAAGATTATTGTTCCAATGGCTTAATAGGTGAAAGTGAAACCTGTTCCACACTTGAGATGAATATATCTAAGTTCCTAAATATCTAGGGATCCTTCAGGCCCTCTCAGCCCCTCAGATCCTCCTCCTCTCAAAATCTCCTCAGCTGCCCTCTCCTCTTTCCAGTGGTCACTTTATCAGCACTCTATACTCTCTGCCCCTCCCATCAGACAGAACACCCCAAGCTGGTTGAAAATAATGCTCCACTATGCCGCTTTACGGCTGGAACCCACAAGCAGGAGTACAGAGGCTGCAAATACTGCTGTGGCATTCAGTACCTGCTGCCACCAGTCCTAGATGCACAGACATGCTACCTATTTGTCCTTACATAGCACTGTTTTATAACATTGCAGAGAAGAAGGAAAAAACCCTTTCAAGGTCTTTCTTTAGGGGGAGCATCCTTACCATCAAAAATTCATTTAGAGCTGAGCTGTCATTCAAGTACAGCACTTCAGCTAAGCATTGAACTACAGGTCCACCACATATGGCCAACTACTCAGAACATCTTTGTTTTTAATGGAGCTCTAAAAGAGCTGAATACATGCAAAAGATGTGAACCTTTTTTTAAACTTGATGCTGATTGCCAGTATCAAATGCATCAAACAGACCTTGACAAGTTCCACCTGAACTTTTAGCAAACTAAGTAAAATTTCTTGACGAGTTGGCAAAACCTGACAACTCAGGCTTTAAGAGATAATAATACAGTATATCCACTTTTTGCCTGGTTAGACATCTTTCCTCGGAGGCAGAGACGTATTTAGGGTGGAGCGGAGGGAGCAATGGCTCCAGGCGGCAACTCAGGCTGGGGCGGCGAAACGCCGCGCTGTCCTGATTTGCCGCCCGCCCTGTCTCGCCCGCCGTGTAGCTACACGACGGGTGAGACAGGGCAGCGGGAGGCTGCCCAACCGGCCCCCTGAGGCTCCGCCGGGTCCGCGCAGCTCCGGAGGCCGGGAGAGAGCGTCCTCCCATCATGCCGGCTCGGCCTATACTGCCCAGGCCTGAGCCGGCGATTTTGCACATGCGTACAACGCATCGGCGTTGTACGCATGTGCGAAATCACCGGCTCAGGCCTGGGCAGTAGGTGCCGAGCCGGCGTGACGGGAGGACGCTCTCTCCCGGGCTCCGGAGTTGCGCAGACCCGGAGGGAGAAGCCGGGAGGGAGGTGGCGGGCGGGCGGGCGGGCACCGGGTCGCCCCCCCCATCGCGGGCAGTTATGCTGCCCGGAGCTAGGGGGTGTTGGCCACCCTCAGGGCGGCCAACACCCCCTAGCTCCGGGCGGCATAACCGCTAGCCTCGCCTCTGCTCAGAGATTCAAAAATGCAAGAAAAAAGTTTCAGGGACTGTAATCCTAGGCTTCGTTTGTTTTTCGGCTTCAAGTGCTCAGGGCGCTTGAGAGCTTTTTTTTTTTCGCCTTGTAGCTCTGAGCAGTTGCGTCTTTTTTTTCAGCTTCCAGCCCTCTCACCACGCTCACAGTTTCAACTGCGAGCTCGATGCTAGAAAAAATGGCGGCCTCCTGCACCAATAAGGAAGGCTGCTTGGCTGAAAAGGAGCTTGGGAGATGTAGTACGAGGGATGGGGAAATAACGATGGCAGCCTCATGCACCAATAGGAAGGTGGGAGATATAGTGGGAGAGACGAGGAGCAACAGCAGCCATTCTGATTGGTAATTTCCATTCATTTTGGAAGCCTCCGGTAGCAGCGATATCAAGCATGCTAGGAGCATCACTTCCTGCTATTCCCAAGTTGAAAAACAAACGCAGCCCTAGGTACACTTACTTGGAGTAAGGTCTGATGCATAGCAGCATTTGGAAAAGCTCCATTTAGTCTGGAATCCTACAGCCACACTCACTAGAATGAAGGCAATGCCCGTTGAACTTAGAGGGGCTTACGTTTATGCTGCATTAACAGTGCCAAAGAAAACTTACAGATAGGATCAGGAACCGTGCAATGGAGGGACTTCTAGATGAATAATCTGTAGCTAGTAGATTAGGCCAACCACACCCTAGCTTTTAATAAATAAATAAATAAATCACATGAAATGTTTTATGAAAAGGTTCCATGGTTGCAAGAGGCCCTAGGACAAAACACTGCATTGGAACCTCCTTGATGTGTTGGACTACCTGCCCTAGTTTATTGGAGAACTGGAGAGAGGAGTCAATGGTGGTAGCTCTTCCTCCTCCTCTCACCCTCAAATGGTAGGAGAAAAGGGAGCCACCACTGCATTTTTTCCACCCTTTGGCTGATGGGGACTGGGCAAAGAGAGAGAAGGAGGTGCTATCTCTTGACCAAGTGACTCACATAGTCTCTCCTCCCACACTACTTGTCAGTCAATGGAAGCATCCCTTAGAAGCTGCACAACAACACAGGAGGCTCTGAAGGATGGTCCTAATGGCCAATGCGGCAGTGGCACTGATAGAGGCAGTGGCAGTGTGAGTCTGTTGACCAAATCATGACACTACTCACACCGGTCCTGGGATAGGTACTTGGGATTGGAGGTCAGCATGTGATGACCTCACCAGCCCCAGACAGAAAGTTCATGGCAGAAAACCTGGAAAGTTCATGGCAGAAAACAAACAAACAGCCCCATGATGAAATGACATTTCAAATGTCAGGTGGCGGCTGTGGCCAGGGGTGCGTTTGCCCAGCTTCGGCTGGTGCGCCAGCTATGGCTGGACTTGAGTCGATCAGACCTGACCACGGTGGTCCACGCCTTAGTGACTTCAAGACTGGATTACTGTAACGCGCTCTACGTGGGGCTGCCCTTGAAGACGGTTCGGAAGCTGCAATTAGTGCAGAATGCAGCGGCCCGGGTGGTCACTGGAGCTAGGCGGTTTGACTCTGTTGAGCCGCTGCTTTGGCGGCTGCACTGGCTGCCCATTCGTTTCCGGGCCCAATTCAAGGTGCTTGTAATGACCTTTAAAGCCCTTCACGGTTCGGGTCCAGGATATCTGAGGGATATCCCATACATTCCAGCCCGCTCTCTTAGGTCATCTGAGGGGGCTCTCCTGCGGGTGCCACCTCTATCGCAAGTTAGGGGAGTGGCAACACGTGGGTGAGCCTTCTCTGCTGTGGCGCCACAACTGTGGAACTCCCTGCCAGGGGATCTGAGAACCACCCACTCCCTCATGACTTTTCGGCGAGGGCTCAAAACGTTTTGGTTTTGTCTAGCGTTTGGGTGATGGGTTGTGGTCTGCCTCCTGTATCTCAAGATGCTCTGCCATGTTGCTTCTCTGCTCCATACTGTCACCCCCCCCAGTGGATTTTATTGTTTTTTAAATTTGTTTATGTATCGTTATGTATTGTTTAAACTTATTTTATGTATTTTAAATTATGTATTTTAATCTGTTGTAAGCCGCCTTGGGCATTTGCCTTCGGCATAGGAAAAGGCGGGATATAATTTTTTAAAATAAATAAATAAATGTGCAGTTCCATTAAAATGGTTTCTGGAGAGCAGAAGTTTCAAGCACTTACTTCTCTAAAGAACCTGTGGGGGGGGGGGGAGACAAAACACTCCAAATGATGCCAGGCATGTCACAGTGCTTGGTTCCCAATGGTTTGGTTCCCTGGCAACACATCCATTGAGGACAGGCACCTGCTACCGTTTCTATGGGTACATTCGCACAAGGCCCTTTCAAGTGAGGCAATGCTGTTCTTGCCACAATTTGCTTCTGTTTGGCAAATTGTTCTGCCCTCATTAGCAGATGCCAAATGGGAGTTACTACTGTATTACAGTAATCAAGTATAGCTGGGATGTGAGAATTTTCCATGAGCTTAGGTTGGGAAGGATGAGATAGCAGCAGGTCCACTTGTTTACATTTGGATCTGCTCCAAGGACATTTAAGCAAAGGGACTCTTCCCCCCCCCCCCATTCACCTCAGTGTTGAGCACTGGCGTCACTGTAGCGGGCCGCCGGGGGGTGACGCGCGCCAGGGGGTGACGCGCGTCACCTCCGTGACGGCGCGTGTCACCCTCCGGAGGCCGGACGCTCCGAGGCCGGGGAGCGTCCAGCCCGGCCGGCGCTCCAGGGCCTTCTAAAAAGAAGAGGCCCAAAGCGCTTGTGTTAAAACGCGAGCTTTTAAGATTTTCGCGCATGCGCAAACCCTTTTCTGAGGGCAAGGGCCTGCCCTCTTGCCCTCAGGAGGGTCTGCGCATGCGCGAAAATCTTAAAAGCTCGCGTTTTAATGCAAGCTCATTGGGCCTCTTCTTTTTAGAAGGCCCTGGAGCGCCGGCCGGGCCGGACGCTCCCCGGCCTCGGAGCGTCCGGCCTCCGGAGGGTGACGCGCGCTGGAAAAGGTAAGTTTCTGTAGGGGGGGTGAGTCGGGGGGGGTGACGCGTGTCACCCGCTCTGGGGTGACGCGCGTCACAGTGACGCCACTGGTGTTGAGCATGGCAGCGATAGTTCTTTCTCAATCCCCTTCCACCAATAGCTTGGGAGGGGATTGAGGCTCCTGAATTAACACAAGGGTCTGGCAAAAGCCCATTGGCTGGTGCAGAGGGCTGACCAAGACCCAATATAGAGTTTCATGGTGACTGTATGTTTTCCCATGTCTATATGTGTTTCGCACATGGAGCTAAGAAAACAGACTTGTAAGAAAATACCGTAGTCGTGTGGTAACTCAATGCTTTTCTTATCTCTATACGTGAGTCACATATAGACATAAGAAAACATACAGCCACCATGCAACTCTATATTTTCTTAGACATATATGTATATCCTCTGCCCCTCCTCTGCCCCTTTTCTGTTGTAATTTCCCATTGGGTGGGGTACAAATGCTTTGAATGAATAAATCTGCCTCCATACTTTCCTCTGAAATATCAGATAATGCCACAGTCATAAACATAATGTTGGGTGGGATAGATTAATTAAAGTCGGAGTAGAAATCCAATGACCAAGAAAGGCGGTATATACTACTACTACTACTACTACTACTACTACTACTACTACTACTACTACTACTACTACTATCTCATTTGCTCTTTCCCTTGGGATAATGAAAGTTAACATGCAGCTGGATTAAATGGGATGTTCTGACGTGTAAAATTCTGTTTCAGAATGAGACGAGTGCGTTAGGTAGCTTCCAAATCTCACTCATCCCTTTGGTTCTACAATATGAGATAATCCTAATCTGCACATTTGCAGAGATGTGGTTAATAACTCAGTAGAACTGAGGAAGGTGTGTGCAGAAATTAATGCAAATTGCAAGGCTCGATGTTCTAGAAACCAGGCCTTGATTTTCACCAAATCTGGTACCGCAAGCAGCTTTCATAATTGATTTGCTCCTTTCTCTGCGAGCTTTGGAATCAAACTGCGCTAACAAATTGCAGAGGTTTCTGACAGAACTTTGGAAGCACAGCTAGCCAAAAACCTCTTGCAATTAAGTAAAAGTTCTGATGTAATTGCCAGTAATGCTTACTTTGCAGATCTTAAAATAATAACTACTGCAAACATTCACTTGACCTCCCAGAATGGGAGTAAATGAAGGATTGCTCCACAACACAGTAAAGACTTGAAAACAAAATCTTAATTATAAACAGATAATTAAACATGGACAAAAATAGCACTCCCCCCCCCATTTAACAAGACGTTAAAAACCCTAGTACGTCAGCGGCAGAATGAAATAGTGAAGAATATGCGGTATTCCCCATATGAGTAAAAGGTTCAAGACTGTTTCATAACACTGGAACTCAGAACCTTCTAATGAAATTGATTGGTGATCGGTGTACGACAGAGAGGAAGTGGTATATCTTCACAGAATGTATAATAATTAACTCATGGAATTAGTGGGGCTTATTAATGGGGCTTACTTCTCATTAATGGGGCTTACTTCTGAGTAGCCATGCCTAGGATTTGGCAGTGAATGGAAGCTTAAATAAGGAAAATGAATGAAACACAGAATCAGAAAACAATTTTTTTAAAAAATCAAATCCCTAACTACAGCAATGCAATTCTTAAGTTCTTATGACTCCTCTGGACTGTTTCTAATATTTCTGAGTTATTTCCTTGAAGTGCAAGACTCCTTAGGACATTTTTCACTTTTGCTCTAATTGCACCCAGAAGGGAGATGATTTAAAGATATTCCAAGACTGCCTCTTGCTCTTGTAAGCCTTCAGCAAAATTGTATTTTCCTCTCACACCTTGCCTGTGTGAGATTTTTTTGTTGTGGTTGTAGCTTGTCAAGTGTCAACTTCACAGTATTCTACGAGTTCACTCTTCATTTCTGGTCCTCTCAGTAGATTTCACTTCTGTTTCACTTGAGGTAGAACGAGGCGCATGCAGAAACAAGGGGACATCATCTCGCCTTCCCCGATTTCTCTCTTTTCTTTTTGTCAGTCTTTCACCGCATTCCAGGACACTCTTCGTTCCAAGACCAACTATCAATCTTCCTCTGCTACTCCTTTCCCCTTTCTCCTTGAGCTCCTGTCCTTGTCATCATACTTTTCTTTGCTCTCGACTTGCTGTTCCAAAGGCATATTACAATCTGTCATTTTCTAGCTAAGGGCCATTGGGGGGGGGGGGAATCATTCCAGAGTGGTTTACATAAGCAACTGCCAGCCGCACTGAATCAGGGAATAAGAGGAATTAAAACAAGGTGGAGTGTTCAGCAGGTCAGAACTTCAGTGACAAGAAAATGAACCGTTGAATTGGCAGATTTTGTGTTTTGTGGCTCATCCATCTTTCTCAAACATACGCTTCTCATAAATATAACCTGACTATGTGCTGTCAATCCAAGGTCAAATCTCAGTACAATGGATGATGCTTTGTGCATCAGATCCTCATCTGAAAGCTCCAGGGAAGCAATTTACAACATCGTTTTCCTTCCCCAAACATTGTTGCTCGAAAGCAACATGTTGCCCACCAGCAAACCCTTCTTACTTAGCGTCATTTTATTAGGTTCTTTATGAAGGTTCCATGAATCCCTTTCATCCATTTTTAAACATGACATTGGGGGCGGGGGAGTGTAGGAAGAACATACCTGTGCAGCATTCCATGTGACTGGGGTTTCATTTAATGCAGATCACCTTCTCTATGCACGCTGCATTCATGTAGGGTAATGTTGCAGATGTGGGGACTGAGCGCAGGGGTGTAACAATGGCAGAGCCCAAGGGGCACCTGCCCTGGGCACTCCGCCGAAGAGGGCACAATTTCTCCCCAGTGCGAGCCTCCAAGTAGTGCCAGGAGACTCAGCGTAGTGGGGAGAGCTGCAATGCAAAAAACAAGCACTAGGGAAAGCCCTCCCAGCCGCTCCAGGCTTCTTATCACTGAGGCTCACATTGGGCCTCTGAATCCAAAAGTGAGTGGGCAGTGATGTCATCGCCACTCACTTCCAGGTTCGGAGCACGGGGAGATGCCACATGCTGCCTTGCTCCAGGCACCCTTTCACCGCATTCCGCTTCTGACTGAGAGTCCAGTTTAAATGTGACATTGGCCACATGGAATTAATTTAAATTCAACAGCATAAGGCAGTAGAATGTGATGGTACAGTCTATTCTTACTCATTTTGACTATTTTTTTTTCTTGCCCCACACATTAGCTGAAAACGGCCTCAGATTAGTTAGCATAAAATCAATAAAAATAGTTTCACTTTCACCTTGCTGGCTCCGGCTCCTGCTTCTGCTGCTACAACTACTGAGTTCTCTTGGACTATACCACATCAGGTTGGGAATTAAAGTTTTGAATGTGTTCTCACAAAGGAAGTCTCTGCATGTAGAAAGCTAGTACATCAGAGAGAAAGGATTAATGTGACCCTCTCCTTGATGTCCTAGTTTATTACATACATGGAGGAGTGGTTTTGTGTTGATGTTGTTTGACATGAGGGGCAGCCCAATCCTGTGTAAAGATTGGGCGGGCGGCCGAGGCCGTCCGCCCGATCCAGTGTTCCGCCGCAGGCAGCCTGCAGCAGGAAGCCCGTGGCGGAAAGTCTACTCGGGGAAAGGGACACTTGTCCCCTTCCCCGAGTGTAATGGCGGCTGGGGCTGATAGACCTCCTCGGATTTCCGCCTTGGATGCCCCCGCCCCGGGCGGCTGGGCCTATGGCCACCCTCCCAGCTCCGCTGTCCCTCCCCCCCATCCGCCGACCCTCCCAACCGTCCGCCGGATCCTACCGTGCATGGTCATACATGGTCATACATGGTCATGGATGGTATAATAATTATAATGAGATGATGCTTTGCTTTAAGGATCAATGCTGACATGCTAGATCAACAAGGAATAAAGTTATTTTCAATACCCTCATTCTGCTTTAAGCTGGTAGAGAGAACCCAGCAGCACTTGATACTGCATATAGTTCCACCAAGTATGAAAGCAATACACAATTATTAAGAAGAGTTTTTTTTAATAATAATAATAATAATAATAATAATATCTTCTCACCTACAGATCTATATGAAATGTTACTAGTGTTACATTTCTTCTCTTTTCAAATCCATTTGAGTGGAACATGCAGCAATTACAATTTCTACAAAACTAGCCTCTGGCTAAAGCAAGTTTATATTAACTTCAGGATACAGTGACTTAAGGCTTCCGGAGACTTTGTAATGTGTTCATATTTCTTTCTGTCTCATAAGTGCAGTGAGCAGCTGAATTTTTTTTTTGGGGGGGGGGGTGTCATAAGAGGACGCGGAAGATTCAAAAGAGAAACCATTTGTTCCCAATCATATTTCTACAACTTGCTGTTCTATGTTCTAGTACATGCAAATTATTTCACCCTTAGTTTGTATATTGAGATAGAAATGTACATTAGGACTCTTCCCAAGTGATAATTTTCCTGGACTCCCAGAGAAATTAAAAAGTAGGAGTAGAAATAGGAATTAATCCTTTCCATCAGTCACTTCCATCGTTTCTACCAATGACTCCATTGCGCACAACATTTGCATGACATTTGCGCCCTCACTGGGTCGCTTACAACAGCAGGTCATTTGATTGGGTCGTTACTGTCTCATCCTCAACCTCAAGAACTGTCCATGACAAGCCTCTTTCCTGGTCAGGAATCTTGTCTTCGCAATGTGCTTTGAAACGTTACACAAACTCGAAAATAGCTGCTCCATTCTTACATCATTGAACTTACATACAAGTTTACAGGCCTGAGGTCCACGAGTTCCAGATTATGCGTTTTCTCATTATATAGATAAAATCAAGAAAGAGAATTTCCATGAAGAACAGTAATTAACAATCAGAACAAGGGCAATTTAAAGTATGAGTTAACTAATTATGTAACTAATTACTGTATTTTTTTTACACAAGACAGCATTCTGAAGCTTAATCTATACCTATTTGTAATTTCTGCATCACTTGCAAGAGATGGGTCAATAGGTTAGTTTGTCATAAAATTCACAATAGCTGGGAGGTCAGAATGATAATTAATCTTTTCCTCTACACTGGCTTTCACAATAAAGGAGTTTGTTAAGTGACACTGAATGTCTGTCTATGATGCATGTGAAGCCCAAAGTTGCAAAATTGGAGAAACACACCATAAACCTATTATAGGACCCTCTGGGGATGTTATAAACTAGAACGATAGTATGTCTTTTTAATTTATTCATTTATTCCCATAAGTATTTTTAAACAGCAGACAATGCCTATTGCTGGAAAACCTAGAAAATATAAAAACAATAGGTCACGTTTATTAACACAAAGGTTTGAATAAATAAAAGCAATGGCAAAATAGCATCCTGCGCTACACACTGAAAATTGCTGTCCTTTTTTCAAAGCACTGCGGTACATTTTGAATTATTCTGGGTATCTCCAATGCCACTCTCTATGGTGGCGTTACTGGAGGGGGTGCAGCACTATAAGTGGTGCAGGGCACTGCACCGTGCCTTGCAAACCATGCGGCCCTTCCCACTCGCCCCTGGAGCCATTCCGGCATCGAAGGCAACACGCAGCGTTCAGCAATGGAATGGCTCCGGGGGCGAGTGGGAGGGGCCGCGTCACACCATTTTGCAAGGCACGGTGCAGTGCCTTGCACCAATTACGGTGCTGCACCCCTCCAGCAATGCCACTGGCTGTCTGCACTGGATGACATTTCCTAGGAGTCTCCTTGAACCCACAGAAGCTATGTAGCTTGCATAAGTCTGAAGAGAGGAAGGGGGATAGGATCTGGCATGCGTGACTGCCACTGAGACCTTCCCCCTCCCACCCTTGAACCACCACCACCCCCAGTTCGGCCTGTCCATGAACCATCCATGGCCTGCTCCCGTTTCCACCTTACCTGCTCCGGTGCAGTCTGGGCGGGCTGTTGGCATGTGCAGGGAGCTGCTGGTCATTTCTTCTGGCAGTTCCCTCAAGTTCGGCAGTGGCACGCCATTCATGCATTCATGCCACTGCATTTATGACAGCAGAATGCAGGTTTGCTGTCATAACTGTATGATAGAGTTGGGCTGTTAATCATTTGTCCTATAAGCCATTGACTATTTCCTCACTTCCCAAGATTGTTCTTTCATCTTCTTTTGTACACCGATTGCATTTCCTTCTGAGGTCTATGACATTAATATCAATCCCATCAAATTTTAAAATCTGAACGTGAAGCTCTGACTGAAAAATGTCTACTATAAAAATGAAAGATTTTTCTTGCATTAAAAAAAACTCAGATAAAATATATACATACCATTGGACCAAGCTACCACCAGCCTTACCCAGTGGGGTGTCAGCTGCCACCACCATCACTGCTTTTCCTTTTCCCATTCTATGGAAGTGAACCGGAAGAGGAAGTGTGTGTTGTCTCCGCCTCTTGTCCCCAAGGGAAAAGCTCAACATCCAACA
Source organism: Plestiodon gilberti rubricaudatus (assembly GCA_026170595.1). Taxonomy (NCBI): domain Eukaryota; kingdom Metazoa; phylum Chordata; class Lepidosauria; order Squamata; family Scincidae; genus Plestiodon; species Plestiodon gilberti. The sequence goes on from JANXHW010000002.1 coordinate 51,064,384, forward strand.
GTTTTGGGAAGGTCATGAGTTTTGCAGGAGATACACTCAGGACCAGTTATTGGGTTTATTGGCCAGCCCGGGCTGGGAGGGGGCAGGAATATCGACACTGAGATGCGCCAATATCCTGAGCCCCGTCGCATCCCAAGCCGGCCTTACACAGCCTCCCTGGATGCATGCCAGCATCAGAGCTGGCATGCATCCAAGGAGGCCCATTGCAGCCCACTCCACTTACACCGGTGTACCTGGTGTGCACTCCACTTACACCGGTGTGCTTACAAGGTGTGCCTGGGCTGCTCCAGGGCAGGCCGCAACGGGCCTAGGATACAGCTGCTGGCTCTTTAGGTTGACCGCATATCTTTACATAGGCTTACCAGATCGCCGACCGGGACGGAGCAGCCTGCCCTTAAGGGGCGGGGTGGGGGGTCCCCCCGCGCGCCCCGCCCCTTAAGGGCAGGCTGCTCCATCCCGGTCGGCGATCTGGTAAGCCTATCTTTACACAGGATTGAGTTGCCCGTCTTCTGCTGGCTCTTTCTCACACCTGCAGTATTGGGATGAGTCTATCGTCTGCTGAGTATACCTGTTGGAGGAGCCTGTTGCCCCACTCTTCCAAGCTCCCTGCACTTCCCAACCAATCTGAGATGACCACCTCAGCCTCATGGATGGACTGGCCCTGCTGGGTCCCTGTCAATGCCCCACCCCTTCACTTCTTCCCAAGAGGGATGTTCCTCCTTGAAGAGGGTGGGGAATGGCACACTGGGCTCCATCTTACCCCAAGGAGTATACCACACAGTTGAGTGCTGCAGGGAAAGGGGATTATTGCAAGCACCAAGTACAGAAATGTCCCGTTCACCAAGGCCCTTCATCCTTCGTACCTCTAGTTAACCTCACTGCGGTCTACCTCTGATACTGAGCCCCTCTTGGGTAGGGAGTTTGGTGCCTGGGAGGAAAGAGCATGCACATCAAGGAACCCCATTCAAGGCTTGATGAGTTGAGGGGGGTGGACAACCTTCCACCCTCCCTTAGTCTGTGGAATATCTCCCATCCAGGGCTTGTGGGGAGTTCGGGCTTCCCCCTTCCAGGTTGCTCCTTTCTTCCTGTCTCCTCCATCTCCATCTCCTTTCTCTCTTCTTGCCCTAACTGCCTGCCTCTCCTATCCCAGTTGTCTGGTTCTTTATCTTCCAAATCCCTCCATGGCTCGTCTTCTTCCTGTTTCCCCTGCTCCCCTTGCCTCTTGGGTATCTCTCTCCAACTTCGTGGCTCTCCCTCCACTCCTCCTTGATGCCACCTACCTTTCCCCAGTTCAATTGAGCCTTCCTATTTCCTCTCTCTCCCCCTCTTCCTGTTTCCCTGTTGCCTTAAAGCTCCCACCTTTTCCTGGCTCCACCCCTCCTAATTAGCTTCCCCAGCCAGCTGGTCAGCTCTGAGATTCCAAGAGATGATGTCATCCCCAGGTGCCCCAGACCCACCCAGTCAGCCAGGGCAAACCTGCGTGAGCCACGCAACCCCACCAGCACCACAGGGACTCCACAGTAGACCCAATTGTGCTTCAATTTGCACATGTGTGGACTCTGTTCAGAAGTGATGAAGACGTGTAGGGAAGGCAGCAGACATGATAAGAACGTAAGAGCCTTGCTGGATCAGGCCAAAGGCCCATCTAGTCCAACTTCCTGTATCTCACAGTGGCCCCACCAGATGCCTCCGAGAGCACACAGCCAACAAGATAACCTGTTTCCTGTTGTCACTCCCTTGCACCTGGCACAGAGAAAACTTCTAAAGTCAGGAGATTGCTTATGGCTTGTAACCTGTGATGGTCTTTTCCTCCATGAATCTATCCAAACCCCTTTTAAAGGCATTTAGGCCAGGTGCAAGGGCAGGCTAGTGAGATTTTTGCAAAGTCACCCAGTAAAAACATGATAACTGGATAGGGATTTGAACCTTGGAGTCCCGTGTTCAGGCACCACACTCTAGCAATAGCATCCCATTGAAAAAGTGGTGAAAATTGAAAAAGAAAAAGTTGAAAATGGAAACAGGATGCTGATTGCTTCTAAAACCGCTGTTTGACAGCTTGAGGAGAAGCGACTGTTTAAAACTCTCACTTTCATAGCCAAACCATTTCTCTCTTCTGTTGCTAGTGGAAGGCTAATGTTAATGTCTCGTGCTCCATCAGTAGCATGGGGTGTGTGTGGCTTTTTACTCCCACGCAGTTGGTGAAAAAATTGCTTTGCTTTAGTGGTAAAACTCATGGGAGAACTGGCTATATGTGAAACTTGTCTGGATAAAGAAGTGGATAATGGACAAGCTGTTTCATGAAGTTTTAGAATTCCTTTCGTGGAGGATTTTAAGGTCCTAGATATGCATCTTACAGGGACAGTTTCAGCCTGCTAGTGCAAGAGAATGGACCCTTTTATTCTAGCCTTAAAATTACCATCCAACTCTAACATTCAATATCAAAACAGCGATTCTAAATAGGTGATATAACCCATATATACAAATGTACAAGCATACCTTAGGTGCAGGGTATGTGAATATTTCCAACAGATGTACATTAACCCAAATCTTCAAAAAACACTGAGGTCCTACACCAGTTCCCACAATTCCAAAGGCTGTCCCTGGTGTAACATTGCAGGGAAGCATCTTAAAAGGATTGCCATTAATTAGAGTTAATGCATTCACTAATGAGAAGAGCAACACCATATGAAATCATCAATCAAGTGATACATACGCTCTTGTTAAAGCAAAAATACAGTCATATCCAAGATGATTAAAGGCCACTTCACACATTACTTTCTCTACAGGGGGATTTATATAATCCACAGATGCAAAGAGTAGCATAGACATTACCGTATTTTTCGCTCCGCAAGACGCAGCGGACCATAGGACACATGTGTTTTTGGAGCTAAAAATAGGGGGAAAATATTTGTAACTTACCGGGGCTTGTGGGGGCTTCAGGGAGGCCTGTGCGACCCTCTGCAGGCCTCCCCGATCTTCAGTTCGGCGATAAACTGCTATTTTTGGCCATTTCTGGTTTTCAGAAAACCGGAAATGGCCAAAAATAGCCATTTATCGCCGAACTGAAGATTGGGGAGGCCTGCAGAGGGTCGCGCAGGCCTCCACAATCTTCAGTTCAGCAAAAAAAACGGCTATTTTTGGCCAGTTCCTGTTTTCACAAAAACAAGCCCCAGTAAGATTGCTCGTTTAACATTTGGTCCATAAGACGCGCACTCATTTCCCACACTCAGAGGAAATAGAGGAAAGTGCGTCTTATGGAGTGAAAAATATGGTACATGCCAATAATGAACACTGCTGGCAGTGAAGGGCTCCAGCCAGGGTTGGCCAAAGACGTCGTGGTGCCTGAGAGGTACCAGATGCCTCCACCAACCTTTAAGAACATAAGAATTGACTTGCTGGATCAGGCCAAAGGCCCATCTAGTCCAGCTTCCTGTATCTCACAGTGGCCCCACCAGATGCCTCTGAGAGCACACATCCAACAAGATAACCTGTTGTCATTCCCTTGCACCTGACACAGAGAAAACCTACTTCTAAAGCCAGGAGGTTGCTTATGGCTTGTAACCTGTGATGGTCTTTTCCTCCATGAATCTATCCAACCCCCTTGTAAAGGCATCTAGGCCAGGTGCCATCACCACATCCTGTGGCAAGGAGTTCCACAGATGAATTACATGCTGGGTGAAGAAATATTTTCTTTTGTCCGTTCTAACTCTACCTCCACACAATTTTAGTGCATGTCCCCTGGTTCTGGTGTTGTGCGAGAGGGTGAAGAATTTCCCTCTATCCACTCTCTCCATCCCATGCATAATTTTATATGTCTCAATCATGTCCCCCCTCAGACGCCTTTTTTCTAGACTAAAAAGTCCCAAATGCTGTAGCCTTTCTTCATAAGGGAGGTGCTCCAGCCCCCGAATCATTTTGGTCGCTCTTTTCTGCACCTTTTCCAATCAACTATATCCTCTTTGAGATGTGGTGACCAGAACTGGACGCAATACTCCAGATGTGGCCTTATCATCGATTTGTACAAGGGCATAATGATATTGGCTGTTTTATTCTCAATCCCTTTTTTAATGATCCCGGGCATGGAATTGGCCTTCTTCACAGCCGCCGCACACTGGGTTGACACATTCATCGACCTGTCCACCAGCACCCTAAGATCTCTCTCCTGATCCGTCACAGACAGCCATTAGCAGATATGTGAAGTTTTGAACCCATTAGCATATATGTGAAGTTTTGAGTTCTTGTCACTTTACACTTACTTACATTGAAGCGCACCTGCCATTTTGCTGCCCAGCACCAAACCCTTCCCCAGCAGCACACTAGTCTCCTCTTTCCTGCTCCCTGCATTCAAAAAGGAAATTGCAAACAGAAGAGGATGTATGGAGAAGAACAAGAGAGTGGAGGGCTAGAGCGTCTCTGATGCTCTACATTTTTAATCTAAGTAGTAATCTAAGTTTGTCTGCTGTACGCCTTTCCAGTGAGTTGTAGTTGTATTCTTTAGTTAAGAAGACTGGTGTGTGCTACTGTTGTCACATATCCAGTACAGGTGATGATGAAGACAATGTTATTGAGTGAAGACGTTCACAGCAATATTGTTAATGAATGGTCTGCTAGGGTAGGTTGCCTCTGTACCATTGTGGCATGGCCAGCCCAATTGCCGGGGGGGGGGGAGGATGCACTCATGGCAAAGAGTATTAGTTAATAGTGTGTTCTCATTTAGGAGACTGGATGTTGTGGTGGTAAATACAAAGAATACAACACAGCCTCTCCCTTGCCCCTCTCTGCCCCCGAAGCCTTGGTCAAGGCTATGCTGGCACAGCAACCAGTGGCGGCAATCACTGTGAAGGCTCAAGACCTATGCTTGAGTAACAGGAAACGGATTGCATAAATTCCAGGATTTTTTGGACATATCCCAAAAGAATAATTAGAACAGTAGCATAATGCATAATTGCACCAGCATGGCAGGAGAAGCTAAGGCACTTTGAAATGATTCATCCCATAAGCAGGAGATGAGTCATCTAAGACGAAATGTTTAATATGTGTTAAATGATATATTATACCTAACTACTATGCAATAAAATGCATAATGTTGCTCTAAGGAATTGGGCATTCCAAGATGTAGTTTCAAGAGTCACCTTCTGAGCAGGGATTAGAAGAAGTCCTTTCTTGCCTTTAGCTATCTCGGCACATCCAGGCAGAAGATTGACATTCTTAATATCCATTAAGGCAATCCTTTAATGTAATTATAAATACTAGCCACCAGTGAATAGTGGTGAGCATATCAGACTGACTGCCCAATCCTATCCCCCCCATTGGCGCCAATGCAACTGCACTGGTGGAGTGTGTGCTGCATCCAATGGTGTGTGTGTGGGGCAACAGGAGGCTTGCCAGAGGTAAATATTTTTTACTTACCTCTGCACAAGCCTCCTGATAGCCTATGGGTCTCCTCGGACCCACGTTAGTTATATAGCTGGTGTAAGTCCAAGGTGAGAAAGGGGATGGGTTGGCTAAAAAATGGGAGATAGGATCTAGTGTGCACATTTGCCACCAAAATCCTCCTACTCTGACTTGCTCCCAATTCCCTGCTCTCCCCACTCTGGAACACCCCGAACCTCCCCCTCCACACCCCTGCTGTGAACTTACCAGCACCTGCAGAGCCTTCCAGAGTCGCTGCCACACATGCCATGCAACTCACCGTTTACAGCAGTGGTCCAGCAGCACACAACTACGGCCCAGCTTTTGCACCACTGTAAAGGGCCTTGTGCTGCCGGAATGCGAGTTCCAGCAGCGCAAGGCCACAATAGGATTGGGGCTTGTTTCTGGGAGGATCTGGGACTGATTGTCCAGCCAGTTATGAAATTCACTGAGTGACCTTGGAACAGTCACTATCTTTCAGCCTAGTCTACTGCACAAGGTTATTGTAAGGATAAAATGGGGGGGGGGGGAGTTGCCTATATTGCCTGAACTCGTTGAAGAAAGGGAGGGATATAAATATAATAAAAAAGGTAAAGGTATCCCCTGACAATTAAGTCCAGTCGTGTCTGACTCTAATATACATTAATATTTTTTATTCCTGATATGCTTCTTGGAGGAGAAAATAACTAAACTTTATTTCTTCAGGTCTCGTTGAAATTAATGGGGAAGATGGCTGAGCAGGAGGTGTGTACATGAGCAACAAACCCAAATCATTTCAGAAAGCATACAACGAAGGGGAGAAAGCCTAAGCAAACATCTGAACCAGCAGAAACAAGCAAGTGAGATAATAAAGGAGGAAGCAACAGGTCGTTCTGCCCACAGAGAATAGTCATGAGGCGCTTTCAGAAAGGGAGGGAAAGAAAGAGGCGGATCTGAAATCTGCTGTCACTGCCAGACCTGGCAACCCTGAACGAGCAACGGGGGCCAAAAAGCTGTGGCACGAGAGAAGAGTGGAAGTTCACAATATTCATTGAACTAACAAGCCAATTCTTTGGCCTCAGGGTTCTAGTTCAGTGGTTCTCAAACTTTTTAGCACCAGGACCCATTTTTTAAAATGACACTCTATTGGGACCCACCTAGCTTTATTTATTTATTTGCAAAAAATCTCAATCCATTTCTCGCAATGAGGCAGCCCTAATGAATAGCCTCAAGGCTTGAGGGGCTTAGTTATGTGACCTGCTCCCACTACCTGTCACTGACAGACTTGGAAAAAACACACGAAAAAGACACTCAAACATGTATCTCCTTATATTGTATTTATACAAACTTGCAAACTGCAGGAGCTCAGCTATTTGCAGGGTGAATAGCAGCTATCTGACTTTTGAATAGCCTCAGGGCTTGTGGCAATTACTTATCTGATCTTTCCATCATCTGGGACCCACCAGAAATCAGGTCGTGACCCACCAAGTGGGTTCCGAACCACAGTTTGAGAAACACTGTTCCACTGTTCTAGTTTATTTATACAACACCACCACAGTACTTGGCTCTTGGCAACAGAAACAACAACAACCAACAACAACAACAACCAACAACAACGACAAGCCCTTCCATACAGCCGTTATTTAAAATTCGACAGAGTGGAGAGATAAGAGCCTGCCCCGTTTCCAGTGCTAAAGACATTCCCATGATGCTCATAGCAGGCATAGAAGCAGAGCAAACAAAATACAGTCAGCAGCATCTGAGTTTTATGCTATAGTAGTACAAGAGTTCCATCTTTGAAGAAAGCAAGGATAAAACTCTCTAGTAGTTTTATAATTAATGTTGCAGGCTTTTTGATGCATGCTTTGAAATATTAGCTACATACTACATGGTGAGATGATACAGTACTCCAAACTTTCCTTTTTGCCTTCCAAGCCACTATTGATTCTAAATACCATCTGGCTATTTCATTAACATTAATAAGAGCTATCAGCCTGAATATATCCTCACAGAGAACCAATTAGCAGACTCTGGTGCATTTATTATTGTAGGCAAATGCAATATTTATTAGTGTTAAGCAAATGCAATATTTATTGTACAAAGAAGTGAATTACAGAGACCCTGTGTGGCATGCCATGAAATGAATCGGTTGCATTCAAAACTGAGATTAAATTAAATGGGAACATCCCCCACCATTGGGGATACCCAGATACATAATTCTGATTTGTTCAGTAGCAAATGGTTCTTTTGCAAAAAAAAAAAAAAAAAATCTGCTGGAGAACTGCTTTTCAGAATTCAGCAAAACTCAGGGTGCTGTGAATTGAAGTTTTGCTTTTTAATTTGGATGCCACTTCTAATTATAAAGAGATCAAACATTCTGAAACCCAAACCATACATCTGACTAGGTCAGATCTATCTAGCCTGGGTCTATCCTCATTTGAAAAGATGCACAAAATGCTGCTAAGTTGTTTATGTTGTCTTATGGAGGTATGCTTAACACTGGCGTCGACAGGGGAAAGCGGGGGGGCGGGCCGCCGGGGGGCGTCGCGCGTATAGGGGTGACGCGCGATCCCCCCACATACAGTTTTCTGTTGGAGGGGAGTCCGCCCTCCCTCCCCTGTGTCCGTTCGGCTCCAAAATGAGCCGAAAACGGAGCGGGGAGGGCGCTCCGCTCCTGCGCGTGACGTCACGCGCGGGGGCGGAGCCTCTCCCTTAAGGGCGACGCGCGCCCCCGCGATGCTACTGATGCTTTATGCTGGAAACATCTAATTGTTTTCTCATAATTTAGTACATTTACTGTTAACAGCCTGAGAGCCCGATCCTATGCTTTACCTCCCCTGCCGATGCAGTGGCGCTGAAATGGCAGCGGCTGCATCCTGTGCGAGGGAAGCGGGTCCGGGAGGCTTCCGCAGGGCAAGGGGATATTTAATCTATCAGGTGGCATGCATAGGATTAGGCTGTGACAGTGCGACCCTCATCATGTCTACTCAGAAGTAAACCCCACTGGGGTCAGTGGGACTTACTCAGAGTTAGGGGTGTATAGAATTGCAGCCTGATAGCCCAATCCTATCTCCCACAACTGATGACAATGCAGCCATTCTGACAGAGTGTGTGCTGCATCCAATAGTGGAGGGTTGTTGTTATGAAATTGCTATATTTTATGAGTGTTCTTTTCTTTTTTTCCTTTGGGGTTTGCCTGTTTCACTGTGGAATTCTGTGTGTGCAGTTTTGCCCCACCCCCACCTCTTGCTAGCAAAATGTTTCAGATATTCCTTGTCTGCTGAAACTTCATTTGCATCTCACTTCCTACTGAAAAGCCAGGAATGTTGGGTTAGGACTGAGCCAGTGATGATTGGCTCAGATACTTTCTGCTGTCATCCATGCAGGCAAAAGGCAGAGATCAGGTAAGCAATGACAACTTTACAGCTGAGGGATAAACTCCCAAGCAGACAGAAGATCCTCCTTTTCTTGTCTCTTTCTCCAGCTTTCACGGAGGGGAACTCTGGCAGGGAGCTCCGGACAGGGAGAGCCACCAGCACATTTGGGGAATGCAAGGGGAGACTGGTAGTCCCATCATCCAGGTACAAAGATAGGACAGTTATTAATCAGAAAATGATAGCTGCAGGTGCTACTGTGAGAATGATTTTAATAGACCCCTGAGGTTCAGTATTGTTCTAGGAGGAGGGTTTTGCCCAGGGAGCCCCTCTGGCTAGCCTGATCTCGTGGGCTGGTGGCAGTGGATTCAAACTACCCCTTGGTAAGTTGTGTGTCCAAATAGGGGAAGAAAGGGGGAAGGGAGTGAGTGTGCAATAGTGCACTAGGAGCTATTGCCCTGGATCAGCGTGCGGTGGCTATCAGCCCTTCTCTGGACAATGACAGGGGTGATCAGGAGGCCATCCAGAGGTAAGTAAAAAACTGTTTTACTTATCTCTGGGTAGGCTCCTGTCCCCCCTGGGTCTCCTTGGATCCATGCTAGCTATATAGCTGGTGTAAGTCCAAGGAGAGAAAGGGGGCGGCAGGCTGAAAAATTGGGGATAGGATCTAGTGTGCACCTTTGCCACCAAGATCCATCCCCTCCTGTGAAGACTGTGAAGACTAATATCTGAAGCACGGGCGTCACTGGAGCGTGGCGGGGGGAGGCCGCCTAGGGGTGATGTGCATCATGGGGTGACGCGCGCACCCCCTCGCGCATCACCCTCCGGACCCTCAAAACGGTCTGCGCATGCGCGAAAATCCGGAAAATACCCAGATGAACGCGCTGCGTGGGCCTTCTTTCAGAAGGCCCTGGAGCGCCGACGGGGTCGGTCGCTCCAAGGCCGGCTCCCGGGCCGGCCTCGGAGCGTCCGGAGGGCGACGCGACGCGACGCGGGAGGGAGCCGGGTCGCCCCCACCCCCCGCGCCGTGATGACAGAGCGTCACTAGGGTGATGCGCGCCTCCCCCGCCCCCGGGTGACGCGCGTCCTAGTGACGCTACTGATCTGAAGCATTTATAGGTATATCTAAAGCAGCGTTTCTCAAACTGGTGGGTTGCGACCCAACATGCCAGCCGGAAGCAGTCGCTACCCCCTTAAGGAGCGTGGCGACATGCGGCAATGGCGGTGACGGCACTTCCATGGTCCCGCCGCTGTGGGAAAAAGGGGTATTTTCACTTACTGGGGGGTGCCGGCCCTCCAGAACCCTCTACGTCCCCCTCAGAAACACCTCAGAAGAGCTTCCAAGTGCGTTGGGGAGCTACTTCCAGTTTTCGGCAAAAAAGGGAAAGAGCTTTCAAGCGCGATTGGAAGCTCTTCTGAAGCACTGGGGGGCCCATAGAGGGGGCTATGCTCCCCCACAACCCCCGGAGGGCTGGCGCGACCCCCCAGTAAGTGAAAAATTGCTTTCTTTTCTTTGGCGGTGGGACCCTGGAAGTGCCGTCGCCGACATCACTGCCGAGTCTGCGACGACTTACAGGTTCCCTTATTTCCCTGTAAGAGGTTGAGGACTGATCTAAAGCATTTAAAGGTATTTTCCAGCACATTGTTGGCATAGTGCAAGGCATGTTGGGGCACAACATTATTAAAAATATTGTATAAAATTACCTTCAGGCTATGTGTATAATGTGTATGTGAGACATAAATGAATTTCTTATTTAGACTTGGGTCCCATCTCCAAGATATCTCATTATATTTATACAAATATTCTGAAATCCAGACAAAACCAAAATCCACACAACTTCCTGTCCCAAGCAGTCTGGATAAAGAATATTCAACCTGTACTCACATTTGCTCATGGGCTGGCACATGAACTTCCCTTGAAGCTGGAGACAATATTTCTCATTATGTCTGTCAAGACACTGTATGGCAGAGGCGGAAGGAGGATGGATCGCGTGGAGCAGATGCGCCGGGCGGGCGTGGGGGCGCAGTCAGCGTTGCGGGGGGGTACTTACCCGCGCGATGGTTCGGCCCTCCCACCCTCCCTGGAGCTCGTTTGGCTCCAAAAAGATGCCGAAACCGGCGGGGGGGGGGCGTGTTCGTTGTCGCCTTGGGCGCGACGATGTCATGTCACTTAGGCCCCGCCCCCTTGGACCGGGCGCCGGGAGGGCTAGTGGCATTACTGCTGTATGGATTATTGCATACAAGTTTGTCCCTCTTTAAGAAGATCCTGGTATTTCTTGATTCAAATTTAATGCCCTAAGCATGGACACTACCTGGAATGAGGAGCAAACTCCAGCTGGATATGCTCCAGGTCATATCTTGGAAAAAAAAGAGCAGATGCAGTAAGTGCTTAATAGGGCTTCTTCAGGATGAGAATATTGATAGCATAATCTGGAATAAAGAGGCATTTGTTTCACAGACAGCAAGCATGCAGAAATGAAGTTTTTCCCCTAGTTAAATATTTAGCTTCATACACTCGGAACATTGTGTGCACTCCACATTCAGCATAGTTACATTATTTTTAAAAGGCTTTGTAGTGCACTTAGATGATCTAGACAGGAGCCATATTTATTGCTCCGGTCCTGTCAAATGTGTGTTCATTGTCCTACTGAAGATTGGATAACGTTGTTTAGGTTCAAAGCTGGAGTGGGCACATAAGAAAATGATCTCTGCTTCTTTCAGTGTTGAGAAAGTGTTCAATTTGCATGAAGAGTACAATTTGTACTTCATTTCTGAGTCTATGCATGGAGCTACTGAGTGTGTGGCTTGCCACTTGTCACTGAGTGTGTGTCTTGCCGCTTTTTCACAGTTTTATGGTACCCAATAAGCATCTTCATGGCAAATGTGAGGAGAGGGATCCATCATGGACCCATCCTGTTGATGTGCAATTGAGAAGTCCATTTTTGGAAGGTTTGTGTAGGCGTGTCAACACTATATGCCACCAATTCAAACGTTATTCCAAAGCACCATGGTGCAGAACTCCCAGAAGCAAAAACAAGCAATGGCTAATCTAGTTGACCCAATTTTGATTCATCTTGTACCAGTGCTTCCTGGGAAAGTGATGAGTGAGCTGCTATGCCCAAGATGGAACCCCCCAATGACATCTTTGCCACAAGCAAACTATAATTCATCTAAGCTTTTAAAGAATTGCCATCACCACCAGGTTCAGTATTCATCTGAACTGGTCCTCTGAGACAGAACATTTGCATACAAATCTTTGCTAAAAGCACTTATTTGAAATGCATTGAAACTAAAGCTTACACAGCTGTTGTTAAGTGTTTATTGTACTGTACCAATGCCTGGCTCTGGGTTTCTTCTTGGATAGTTTTGCTATCCTGTGTTTGGGAGTGTATAACATTTGTTCTGATTTGATATTTTATTGCAATTGTAATGGTTTTATTTTTGGAGTGTATTTTTATTGTTATAATACTGCCAGTTTGTGCTAGTACTGGAAGTATTACCTCCAAAAATAAAGACAAGTTGTCTTGAAGGGCACTTTGTTATGTACCCACCTTGTTTTGTATCCATCCTCATGCATCCTGTACAGCCTTTGCATAGATGTGATTTCCTGCAACTATCCTGGGGACAAGTCAGGGATCAGAGTGGGATGTGGCAGTATGCTGAAAAGAAAAAGAAAAAAGACATCTTTCAATAACAGAGGATGACTGAATGGGATTCTAGCACTTGGGGGGCTGGCAATACTTCACTCAAAACAAATCCAACCAATCCTTTGTCTCTGTCAAGTCAGAAACAGGGTAAGGCAGTGGTTCCCAAACTGGGAGGCGTGGTTCCCAGGGGAGCCGCGGAAACCAGCCAGGGGAGCTGCAGAGTGCCATGGAATCCTCTTAGAATATAGTGCAATGCTAATTGGCAGGCATCAACATAATGTAATGGGGAGCCGCAGCCCATGGTCGCCAATGGTCAAGGGAGCCGCAGGTTGAAAACATTTGGGAAACACTGGGGTAAGGTGAAGCAAGGAAAGAGAAAGAATGACAGAGCCTTTCCCCTCCACCCAAGACAACAGGAGGATTGTAGGAGTATGGTCTCCAAGTTGCTCATACAAATGAACTGTAACATGGGAGCCTTTATAGATGTCAGGAAATCTCACCTGACTGTCTGGTCTATTGCTGTTAAAATTAGTTTCCGTCTAGACTGCGTTCGTATCTAACAGTCCTCAAATCAGAGAGCTCGTGCAGTATAGTGTTTAATATTTGGGCTAGTTAAGGTGGAGAAGATCTGACTTCAAATCACCACAGTCACTATCTCTCAACCTAGTCTATCTTGTTGTGAGGCTAAAATAGGAGACTGAGAACCATATATGCTACCCCAAAGTCCTTGAAAACAGAGCAGGAAGATACAAAGAAATCCAAAATCTGCCTTTGGATCCAAGCCCCGACATCCTCATAGCTTCCAGCCTCTTTCTTAATAAATCCCAACTCTCTTCCAGCTGTGACAAAAAATAGAACTCAAAAAGTCTAAATTCTGCTTTTCAATTTTCTCATGGTATTCTGATTACATAAAGTGTTGTCTTTTAAGAAAATGGAAGATTTCCAGACAACTTTCATGATGATTATTAAAAATATTTATATACCGTTTTTCATCAACAAAAAGTTCAATGCTGTTTACCTAGCAAAATAAAGAAAAAAAATGGTTCCCTGTCCCAAAGTGACTTAAAATCTAAAAACACAGACACACGAAAGACTCCAGCAAACAACCAATGGAAAAAACATTCTATGCTGGAACGAACAGGGGAAATGGCTCTTCTCCTACAAAATAGAAGAGAATCAGAAGAAGTGCCTCTACATCTGGGTAGCAGGTAAGTCCACTTTTATAATGATAGAGTGCAGAGATGGTTATCTCATACACTTCAAGAAATGTGCAACTTGTAAGTGATTACTGCTTGATGTACAACACGAGATTTCAAGTTGGCCTGAAAAAAACTTGAACTGGCATCACTGGGTTTTGCAACTACATTTCCAATTGATTTTTTTTAAATTTAAAAATGGGTGTTATGCCACACATATTACATATCACCACTGTTGTGTGTTTGTATGTATTCCACCAAGCCCAATCTTCCTTAGTAGATCTGCTCTCTTTTTTCTTGGCACAAGACAGCTGTTCCAACCCACAAGACAGAAATGTTTATGTTACACCATGGAATTGGGATTGTGTCTCCTAGGGAGATGAAAGAGAGAAGGGGATATACGGATTGAGTCTTAAATAATTTCTGCTGCAGAATTACCTGCTGCACAGCTCAAGATAAGCCTGTAATTATCCCTGAGTCTGAACCCTGCTATCTTGAGCCAAAACTTGCACTACGGGCTCGTTTCACTATATAACTACCATGAACGCATGACCCAGGGTCTGATAAGGGCATATCTGGCTTGATGACAAATCACTTCTCCATAGGCTGATTCAGCAACATGCACCTCTGTGCCACATTTGTGGTCCCTGAGACGGAGAGCAGCTAAAGCAGCAATCTGACAATTGCAAACATTGATTGCCTGCAAGTGAACCAATTTGTTTACCACACAGAAGTCCATACAGGATACTCATGAGAAATGATGCCATTTTCAGAAAGGCACATGTTTACAACACTGAAATTTTGCCACAAAAACCCATCTGCTTAATTATTCACTGTTATATTTACTGATACTGTCTAAATTATTGTAATTTATTAGGCAAACACCTTTTAAAAAATTGGCCAGAAGGTGCATTGTCTAGTTGTGAGAAAGTGATCCCAAAAAGTATATATTATTTATACTTTGATTCAGACATAACACTGGAAAAAAAATTAAAGGAAAAATGTGCTTTAACTGGTTCATCTTAACCAGGTTCACACAAAACACTAAATGTCAATACCAGCTGATTGGTGTTGGCCTTCAGCCAGTGTTTCACCTGGTGGCCCCCAGTGTCACCCCACTCAATATGGATTGGGGATAGACTTCATGGGAAAGAACAGAGAGGTGTGATGGGTGAGGATGCAGCCTTATCCCAGTCTCTAAATCTTGGATCTCTTCATGCATGAACCTGGCCTTATGTTAAATGCACCTGTGATTATACAAACTCCTGTGCTTCTTAGTGCTACTTTCATAAAATTTCTCAAATCCTAACGTACAGCTGAGTACGTTATATTAGAAAATCATTCCTCACTGGGGGTGGTCTTTAAGATACAAAAAGGGAAATGCAGTCTGATCAATTTTTCTAACAGTCCAATCCCGTGTAAACAAACGCTGGCACAGCGTGCGCTCCGCCGGTGTTGGGTATCGGAAATATGTCATAAAGCACGTTTACGGCACCCGGAGAGTAAGTGGCACTGGTGCAGAGACCGGCACCGGCTCTGGAGCTGACATGCATCCGAGGAGGCCCATAGGCCCTGAGCTTGCCTAAACCAGGAGAAGGGGACGAACATCTCCTTCTCCCAAGGTGCAGCCTAGCAGCCCCGGAACAAAGTTCACATCCCTTCAGCTTGACACTGGGAAGGTAAACAAATCATTTATAAACTTTCACACCATCTAGGATCATGCCTGTCACTTGATCCATTTGGTTGCAATGAACTAGTCTGATTCATTGGGGCACAGATATGATTTGCTAGTCATAGCTAAGGGAAGCTCACTATGGTGTTCTTTCATTCCTGGATACCATGGAAATGGTAGTAGAGAAGATTGCACTGTAATTTGGCCTTCTTTACAGAGCAATTTATTGGAATGTTTGTAGTTTCATTGATTTTGGAAAGCCTTTTAAAAATTAAAAGCTCGCGATAGGTAGTTTAATTAATTTCAACCCGACTGAAACAGGCACTTTTGAGAACTAATAGGCATGCTTAGGGGGGCAGAGAATTTGGAATACTCCATCTCCAAGACATGGTTCGTATCCTTAGGAGAAACTCCTGGGGAAAGAGTCCTTCAGATAGTGCATACCTATGCATCCCTACTCAGAAATGAATGCCACTGTATTCAATGGGGCTTTACTCCCTAGTAACATGTGGTGATGGGGGGGGGGGCACTTGCCATTCTCCTTCTTCCTGATCTGTCTTTATGCCTGGGCAAAAATCGCTCTGCTACCACCATGACCACTCAAAGGCTTCCTTCCCAGTTACATGGAGAATTCCCCAAAAACCTAGATTGAAGTGATTAGCCAAGGGTCCAAGAAGACTGGGGGCAAGGCTCTGGCTGAATGCGACCAACAACAGGCAAGTGAAGAATTAAATATAGAAAGAGCTATTAAAACACAAAAGATAGTTGGATAATATAACTGAGAAAAGAATAGAACAAGTCGGCTTGGAAAATGGCTTGGGCATTGAAAGTGCCCAAGTGCAGATCATAGCAAAAATATAAGCAGGGAAACTTTAAAAGCAAAATAATTCCCTAACAAGTCTTAGCTCACTGGTCTCTTACCTTTGCTTTCTAGATGGCATTATAGCCCTCTCATCCCCAGTGAGACAAGTAGAGCTGGTCATGCGCAGATTCACTTTGAGATTAGAACACATGTGAGTATCCTTGGGATTCACCATAAGTAACCTAGGTTCAATAAGGTCATAAGTATGTCCGATTGGCCATGCCAACAATTGGTCCGATTGGCCATGCCAACAAAAGTTCATATAGTCAGGCCCCAGGACTGTCAGGGCGATAGTGTTCCCAGTAGAAATGTATGGTTGCGAGAGTTGGACTATAAGGAAGGCTGAGCGCCAAATAATAGATGCTTTCGAACTGTGGTGCTGGAGAAGACTCCTGAGAGTCCCTTGGACTGCTAGGAGATCAAATCAGTCAATCCTAAATGAAATCAACCCTGACTGTTCCCTGGAAGGACAGGTACTAAGGCTGAAGCTCAAATATTTTGGCCACCTAATGCAAAGAGAGGACTCTCTGGAGAAGACTCTGATGCTGGGAAAGACTGAAGGCAAAAGGAGAAGGGGAAGGCAAAGGATGAGATGGTTAGACAGCATCACTGATGCAACGAACATGAAAATGAGCGAACTCAGGAAGATAGTGGAGGACAGGAAAGCCTGGCTGGATGTGGTTCATGGGATCACGAAGGGTCGGACATGACTTAACAACTGAAGAACAACAATGTCTGATTGGATGGTTTATGACCACCTGAGTATCCCTACCTGCCTTTTGATCTGGTCAGTGGGCTTAGACAACCAATTGAATGTTGCGTGCCAATCCTAGCAGGTGGATGGGGTCAGGCCTATTGTTCTTGTACTAACCAAACATGGAATACACAAAATGACCTGTTAGCCTGGCCACACGTTCTTTCTGCAATAGCTATGATTTCAAAGTGCCTCAGCGAAGCCTCTTTCTTGTTGAACCTTATGCTTATTCATGCTTCCTTAAGAGCAAGGGGAGCTCATTAAAAATAATAATAGCATTTGTATAGCACTTTCTGAGCAAGCAAAGTGTATTATCTTTATATAATTCTTACAACTATGTAAGGTAGGTATTATTACTATCTTCCTACTGTATCTGGGACTGGCAATGAGTGAGGAAAAGTCATCACACTGCAGAGACTGTAGGCTGATTCCGGTCTTATTGTAAAGGTGCAGAAGTGCTTCTGAATGCTCACAGTTCAAGGAGATCTTGTGGTGAGATCCATGTGCTCCAGAACACATACTGTATCTTTCAGAGATTTAGGAACATACTGTATCCCATTGCAGTTGGGCTCATGTTTCTATGCTTCACGTGTTGTCTGGAATACAGGAACTGAGAAATGCAATTTTCACATTTAATTACTGTCTGCATGGCTCATAATGAGTCAAGGGCAAGGACAGAGAACCTTCAAATCTCATCTTTACCATAGGCCCGTGTGTGTCTTCGAACAAATCACTCTTGCCCAGCCTCAATTTGAATACTAGTGACCCATATCCTGATAATGTGATAACATACAGAATAAAGAGTTAAAAATGCAAATTACCGTATTGGTCTGAGTATAAGACTCACTTTTTTCTCCTAATTTAAGTTTTTAAACTAGGGGTGCGTCTTATAATCAGGCTGTTGCAATTTAATGCCAGTGATTTAATTAATTTTTTTTAATAGCACCAAACTTTAAGGGTGCGTCTTATAATCAGGTGCGTCTTATACTCAGGACAATACGGTAAATATTATAACTAGTTAACAGTTATGTAACAGTAAATAAACTGAAAATATCTCCTGTGGAATTTCATTTTTGCAATAGCCTTAGAGATATTTTCATGCACTGAATTTAAAACCTATATAATTATTTCCCTTTGGATTAGTATCTAACAAAGTTCTAAGGTGTTCTGGTTGAGAAGCCCTAGGATAAGTAATTGCTTGTTAATGGTCATCTGAGCTCCTCCAAATGTTTCCAAGTAGGTCAGGAAGTAAGCCGACACTAAAGAATGTGACACAACACAGCAGTCAGACTTTAAAAAGGTTGATTGTTTCCTTCAAGTATTAGAAAAAAGAAACAGAAGTTATGAATTCTCAAGAAAGTTAGCAACACAGTACGGAAAGGAGACAATTGAAGAGGCAAGAAATGCTGAGGCTTCTTATAAAATACTGTCTGCTAGAGAAAGAAAATGATAATGAGATAGTAGAAGGTACCAAGAAAATGGTACATAAACAGTCCAATCCTATACTCACTGGCCAACGTTCTAGCGCCTCTTCCACTGACTGCCTTAAAGCAGTCAACATCATTGTAAAAGGTGCTCCAGCAGTGCGCTCAGTAGTGCACTGCTGGGGATGCTGGCAGGAAGTCCAGAGCCTTCCCGCCCGCATCACTAGCTCTCCTGCCATGCGCAAGAGCAAGTAAGACAGTGGGAGAGGCGGGAGGGGTGGGGAGGGCGGAACGTGGCGGAGAGGGGGTGGGGGGTGGGCAGATCAGGTCCGGGAAGGGGACGGGATTGGCGGCAGTGGCAGCCAGCCACCCAATCCTAACCCCCTTCCCAGACCCAATTCCACTGCATCGGTTCATGCAGACCTGCACCAGCTACTAGCACAGGTCCAAGTCGACTACCCCATGCCGCAGAGGCTTACCCCCACTTAAGGGAGCGATTGTTCACTTACCCAGAGCAGACCTCCGCACCTGTCCCCCTGCAGGATGCAGCAGTAGCCATTTTGGCAGCACTGTATCAGCAGGCAGGGGGGAAGAGTAGCATTGGGCTCTTAAGAATGCGAGGTGGGGGAGACTGGGAATGGACCTGGTGGAAAACAGTTTGTTTCCCTTGTTTCTGGCACTTCACTACTTAAGATTTATCTACTTCTACCAGAGCCCCCCAAAAGGATGGTTGAACACTGAAACTTCGGGCAGGGACAGTTCAATATCTTCCCATACCAGAGGCAGGCCCCACCTTACCCAATGATGTCCAGTGCTAAATGCCACTCCCTTTCTTTGTGGCATGTCAACAGGTATGAGAAGCTACTACCACTCCTCTTTCTCCTCCAGCACTGACTAGATTTCAAAAGGAAGAAGGGAGTTGAGTGAAAGAGGAAGCTTGGAGGAGAAGAGCATGGTAGGCTAGAAAGTCCCACAGTAGGTGCTCTGGACCATCACTCTCCTGCACTTCCTGTTCTGCTCTGTTCCCCTCTTCCTTTTTATATAAAGCAAACATGGAGGCAGAGTCTGAGCAGTGGTAGATGTGAAGGAGGCAGTGGACATAGATGGGGGGGGGGGTTGCCACTAGAACTGCCTGAGGCAACTGACTGAATCCCTCTGTCTCTTTTATCCAGGCATAACCAATGTTTCCACTTTGTGCTGGTGGGAAGTGAGAATAGAAGCCAGTCCCCATTAGGAGATGAAATGAAATTTGTCTGGCCTGGTTCTGATGATCCAACAAACCATGGCTTGTTGAACTATGTATCCAAGCCTAAGGAGTTTCTATCCTGTGTGTTTCCTCCCCCATCTCTTCCTCTTCATCACAGGGATGCAGCTGAAATGGAGGAATCATTGCTAGTTAAATCGCAGCTCCACATGTCATCTGAACACATTGTAAACTATGCTTTACAAATCAGTTTATGAAACTGGAATCAGATCACATTTTCATATCTTGGTTTGTAAACCATAGTTAAACTACAGTTCCCGATTTTCAGCAGCACACAGAACTGTGATTTAACCTACAAGGACTAATTCCCTATCACTGGTCTCACTCCACCGTTCTCTTGAATATAACTAGCAGCCCAATCCTATGATCTTTCTACAACAGCGGAACTGAATTGTCATAAAAGGTCCAGTGATGGCACGAATATTGTACAGCTGCCGGGCCATTTGGAGCCACCAACGCAAAATGTCAACAACTCTCCACACATCCGCTGCCATGGAGCCTGAGCTGCACCAACCCCAGTAAGTCAGAGGAAGGGGTGGGAAGGGGGAGGTTCAGGAGAGTTTTGGACAGGGAGGGGAGAGGGCAGGGGGGTGGTTTGGCAGAGAGGTGATATCCTGGTGTCAGCAACTTGCGCCAGGGTCCTATCTCCTCTTTCTCAAGTCACCCCGTCCCTTTTCTCTCTCAGACGTACACCAGCTACATAGCTGGCATGGGTCTGCGGAGACCTGTAGGTGGCCAGAAACCCCACCCAGAGGTAGGAAAAATATTCACCTCCCCACCACTGGATGCATCATGTGCTACACCAATGCGGCTGCATCACAAACAATGATGAGGAATGGAATTGGGCTGTGAATAACTGATACACCAGAATTTTAATAATTATGGATTTCCAGTTAACACATCTGAAGTTTGTAAGTGTCCCGTCACAGTAGAAGATATGTCTAGTCCAGTAGAAGGTAGAATAATTGACAGAGATGCAAGAAATCAATAGTGACAAAGTGATTGATATCTCCTAAATTCCAAATGGAATGTCTACTAAAGGTGAGAAATATTTTTGTCTCTGGGTCTTTGGTTTATTCCTGCAGCAACAGTTTACTACTATGTACTGCTAGAATTTATGCCCTCGATAAATGTGGTAGCATTCCACAAAAGCCCTAAAGTTTAAATAATTGCTTGTTTGGAATAAAGCAAGGCACATTCTCTTGCAAACATAAATTGCAATAAACTATAAAATTAGACTGTTACAATTACTAAAACCAATTTGAAATGAATATTTACACACTCACTTAATGAGACGATCTGTAAATTTAAAAGGATATAAACACTGCACATTTATATGTATTAAAGAACAGATAACATAGAAGTCTCTTTAGGCAAAAGGAGGGGTATACTGTACACTTTAAAAATAAGTAAAATACAAATAAATGTAATAGGTGATTCAGGGCACAATCCAATCCTATTTACGCCACCACCGTTGTAAGCAGCGGTGCAGTGAAAATGGGAGCCCCCAGAATGGAAAGGGGATTCAAATCCCCTTTGAATTTCCCTTTTGGAGGGGATTTGAATCCCCTTTCCATTCTGGGGCCTCCCATTCTCGCTGCGCCGCTGGTTACACCGGTGGCGTAAGTAGGATTGGATTGCGCCCTCAAGCAATAGAGAAAAATGGAAAAGATTAAACAGGCTGACTGTCAAGTTGAGGAAGAGTAGAGATATATTTTCAGTAGATTGAATCACAAATGATACATTGCAACAAGCATTGCAACAAGCAAGTCTCCCTCCCCCCATACTGTAGTCCTGATCCTGATTCTCCACCCCACCCCCCTCAGCTGCTATTTTAGTTGAAAAAGGGTGCAAGCCTATCCGGCCGCTAGGCCGGCATATGACCTCTGCGCCGGCCCAGGACCATTGCACAAGCTGCCATAAGGCAGTTGCACCAGCCCCTGCAGGTCAGATCCCAACGGCGTGTGGCCCAGGTAAGCTGTGTCTGGGCGACACGGTGCAGGGGTGGGGGGAGGACATTTTGGGCCGGGGGTGGGGTGGGCAGGGCAGATTGGGCCTGGGAGGGAGAGGATTGGTGGCAGCAGCATACACCGTATCCTATTCCCCTCTCAGACCTCTCGGAAACATCTGGTGGGGCCACTGTGAGATACAGGAAGCTGGACTAGATGGACCTTTGGCCTGATCCAGCAGGGCTCTTCTTATGTTCTTATGTTCTTATGACCCATTTCTCCTGACACGGGCAGCCTTGATTTGTGCTGTCAAAATGGCAGGCACAGATCCAAGGAGGCCTGTTGCAGGGACTGGGGCTTCCCTTACCCCGAGGAGACTTCCAACCCCACCTACTCTGCTGAGGATACAGCATTGCCAGCGCCGGCATAGCTGGATCAGCTGAAAATCAAGCACATCATCCCCACCCACAGGTTTAATGTAGCGTGTAGTTTGGCCCTCAGGCTGGCAAGACTATTGAAGCTGCATCGAGTTTTAAAAAACGGGGAAAATTAGCATGAAATGCCACATAATGTAATTCAGTCCTAAGCAATGACTTGATGAAGATTTATTAAACTATGAACAATGTGAAGAGTAAATAGGTACAATTCACTATTGTTGTCTAAGATATTAGAACTCAAGGTCACTGAATTAAACTGATCAACAGTTTCATGACATCAAATTAATAGCATGAAATATATTTTCCATTATATGTTGCTGGTGCTTGCACATGTTATTGGCAGCGTAATCCTAACCACGCCAGTGTAGCCGTGCCAACAGGGCGCACACTGCATTTTGCAGTGCAGGGACAGTCATGGAGGCCTCTTCAAGGTGAGGGAACACTTGTTCCCTTACCTCGGGGCTGCATTGCGGCTGCACCGGCACTAGAATGTTGGTTAGGATTGTGCTGTAAAACTCATTATGGTTTAAAGCAGGGGTCCTCAAACGATAGGCCCTTCTGAGGGCAAGGCTTGCCTTGGCCTGCATTATTCAGGAACTACTGAGCCGCCAAAGAGGACTCAAATAAGCAGCGGCTGAGCGATTAGTACCGGGCGGCAGTGGGGTGGTGACGCAACTGCTTGCCCGCTGCTTCTTTGAGTCCTCTTCGGCGGCTCGGCCACTTCTGAGTAGGGCACGCCAAGGCAAGGCTAAAGCGGCACATGCGCAGAACGCCACTCAAAACCTTGCCCTCAGAAGGGCCGATCGGAGGGCAAGGCTTTGAGCAGCGTTCTGCACATGCGCTGCTTTAGCCTTGCCTTGGCCTGCGTTATTCAGGAGCGGCCGAGCCGCCGAAGAGGACTCAAAGAAGCAGCAGGCCGGGCGAGCAATTAAGTACCGGGCGGCAAGCGGGGGGTGACAAGACAAGCTGGGTGGGTTGACGCGATAAGACTTAAATAGCCAGTCAGGGCAGGCGGACCGGGCAAATAACGTTGGCGGGCCGGATCTGGACCATGGGCCGTAGTTTGAGGACCCCTGGTTTAAAGTATCAAATTTCTTTTCCATTTGTTCGCTTGATGTTGTAACAGTCTTTACCATCCATGTGATCTATGCTTCAAGCAGGGCTGGCTGACTGAGGAAGTTGCGCCAGATAGCACATTGATGGGCTCATCTGCCTCCACTACTCCTTCTCTCACTCCCTGCATTTGAAAAGGAAGAGGGGAACAAAATGGAAAGAGAAAGTGTTGAAGAGAGAAGAGAGGCAGGCTAGAGCAGCAGACATTTAAGTCTCCCACTCTGTTTCCATTTCCATGTCAAATCCATGTGCTCCGGGCAATGGTGGGGTCAGCATTTGGCATGCTGTGTCAGGAACTGGAAGGTCTTGGGCCAACCATAGTATGCAGAAGCATATGGAGAAACATTCCACGACAGTGAGACATCCCAAAGACGTTCATCAAAGCCTGACCCTCAGCCCATCCTTTGGGCTAACATGTGGTGGCTGAATAGACATGTACATTTGCTATTTTAATTTTCTTCTCTACTTAGATTTGATTTTTATTTTAATAGCATGTTCTTATGATAAGAACATGCTAAGATAAGAATCTTATCTACTCTGATCCTCCAGAAGAGAAGAGAGGCAGAGAAAAATGTAAACTAATGCAGAAATGAATGCTCAAGCCAGAAATGGTATATAATTATATCCGCTAATATAGTCTAGTTAAACACTTAATGAAATAATGAACTTTGTGACAATGTCAAAGCCTATATTTATTACATGTTTTAAGAGTCATTGAACGTTATTACCAGAAAGCACTTAAAATGTGTCCAAAGCACTTTCAAGGAAGGTGTCTGAATGGATGATGTTAAAAAGGTAAAAAGGCAAATCTGTAAAAAGGTAAATCTTCACGGCGCAGGGGGTCTACTCGGACCTGTGCTAGCCAAAAAGATGGTTAAGGTCCACGTGGACCCATGCCACAGGGTCAGGTCCAGGAAGGGGGTTAGGATTTGGCAGCCGCCACTGCCACCAAACCCACCCCCTTCCCAGACCCGATCCACCCATCTCCTGCTCCCATTGCCGCCCTGTTCTGCCCTCCCCTACCCCATTCCACCCTCCCTCACCCCTCCTGCCTTCCCTGCCAACTTTCTTCTGTTGTCGCCTTCGCAATGCTGCAGAGCACACAGGAAGGCTCTGGCCTTCCACTGGTGCTCCAGCAGCGTGTGGCTTCATGCGCTGCCGGAGCGCCTTTTACAACTGGCACTGACTGCTTTACGGCAGTCAGCACCAGCGGAAGAGGAGTGACATCAACAGCCGGTGAGTGTAGGATTGGGCTGTAAGTGCTCTTGGCAAATTCTACTTGGCCCTTTCTAGAAGAGAGCAAGCTGGTTGCAGCTTCTAAATCTTGAGAAGTCAGCAAGTCAAGTGGATGCAGTGATTAAAACTTGACAGACTAAAACCTGTTTGAAGAGGCAGACTAAGAATAAAATGCCATTTATTCAGGCAGCAGGAGAGAGGCAAGTTCTCTTGTGTGTTCCTGTATATGCATTGTACATGCTACCAGGACTGCCACCAAACCTCCCAGTGCCTGAGGGGGAGTAACAAATGCCCCCCCCTCATCCAGCAGTAAACCAGTTGCCAACTTTTGCCATTCCTTCTCCTGCTCCCGAGATTCAAAAATTAAGAGGGGACCAATGGCCTAACCCGCCACTGTCTTCTCCTCCACACTTCCTCTTCCATTCCCAATCCAGGGAGTGGGAGGAGCAGCGGCAGCAGCCAAGGGAGTGCCCCCCCACCGCCCCTCTGCTGCCTGGGTGACCACTTCAGTCAGTCTCATGGATGGGGGGCCCTACAACCCACATTGGTCAAATCAAAACTCATGTTAATTGTTTGATATAACAATGCTGTGGCATTTACTCATAATGAATACTGTAAAACATAGCACCAAAATTTCATTTCTTTCAGGTTGTCTAGAAGAGATAACAGAGGTTTGTTTTGCTCTACCTGTGTGCAACCATTCCCTTTCTATGTATTTGCTTAATTCACCGAAAACCGGAAGTGGGCTTTGGAACACAATCGCTGCTGTTTAGAGCCTTGGGGAAGCCTGCGGAGGCAGCCGCAGCCCCCCCCCCCGGACCCTTCGAGGAGCTGGCAGGACAACCAGGTACGTCGAAAAAAGCATTTTGGGGTCCTGGAGCGCTGCCTCCAACATTGCCCCAACCCCACAAAGACTTAAAGGGGAGTAAACTCCCCTGTAGGACTTTGAGAAATGCTGCCCTATATAATTGAGGGCAAAACGTCAGCAAGATCGAAATTCGTTGAACATGGTCAAAAAACCCAAAATAATTTTCTACCTCAAAAATAAGAATTGTTATGGTAGCTGGCTGGCAATTTTCTTTGGTAGCAGATTGCTAGTTAATAGCCTAGAATGGTAGGCTAATGGGAGCTAATGGTTAAGAAATAGGTCGAAATCTCTCTGCATTTTTGAAGGATATCCATCAGAGCTTGGGGAAGGTGACATCCCTCACACTGAGGGAAAGAGTATTCTTATTAGTAAGGAATTTCTATATCGCTTTTCAACAAAAACATTCAAAGAGGTATACATAGCAAAATAAGTGAAAATATGGTTTCCTACCCAATCTCAAAAAAAAAAAAAAAAAAAAGACACAAGGGAGGTGGCAGCATAGAGCCGGTGGGAGGGATGCTATGCTGGGATGAATAGGGCCAGTTGTTCTTTCCTAAATATAGCAGAATGACTACTGAAGGTGCCTGTTACAGCCCAACCCTATCTGGGTTTCAGAACTTGCATTCAGGCAGTGCAAGACCCTTTGTGGCGGCAAGAAAGCCTGGCTGCTGTCATGCACTTCTGGGCTCATGCAGCAGTGGCTCCCAGAGGCTCTGCCCCTTTCAGTAAAATGGCCACAGGGGCAGGGTGGGGGAGGGCAGGGGGAGGATTGGGGAGTGAGGGGTTGATCCCAGACCCTGTGGCTGCGGGCACGCGCTGTGCGCGTTGCCTAGACGACGAGGACGCTCTCCTCGGACTCAAAAGCTGGAGCGCCGCCCGCCCGTTATGGCTGCGTGCGGGCGCCGTGCTCCAGCTTTCGAGCAACAGCGTCGTTTGACGTCACGTGATGTGTCACGTGACTTCCGGGGGCGCTTGGCCAGCCCCCGCCCTCCTAGCCCCAGGCGGCAGGAGGGCTGAAGACGCCACTGTTTTCAACTCTTCCCTCCCCTTTTTGCTCTTTGAACATACGCCAGCTATATAGCTGGCATAGATCTGATGAGACCCATAGGTCACCAGGAGGCCTATGGGGAGGTAAGGGATATTTTTACTTGCCTCTTCCAGGCCTCTTGATGCCTCAGTTGGATGCAGCATGCGCCCAATTGGCACGGCTGCATCGTCACCAATGGTGGGGGATAGGATTGATCTGTTAGTCCACTTAGCAGGGGATAACAACATTTTCAGCTGCTCTTGCTATCTGCCCGTCTGGAAAGGTTTTCTTGCTTTCATGATATTTAAAAATTGGCAGTGGGGAAGTTTTTGGTGCTATTTTCCTCCAGATATACAGAATCTCTACTTCACAGAGAGACTTCAGCCAGCAAATTACAATTCCTAATATCATAGCTTTACAAAATGACAGGATGCGCTGGGCACACCGACAAAAAAGTTGCAGGCAATGAAAAGGCTATACACAGTTACCTAGGAGTAATTCCAATTGAGCTCAGTGGGGCTTACTTACATGCATATACTGTAATTGCATTGGAAGAGAACCAGCTAAATAATAAAAGTGAATAGCTGAAGCTTAAGTAGCCTTGTATGATACAGAAACAGCTATGTTGTCACTAAAACCAGTAAACTAATGGTCTGAGAACTGTCTAACAGCACAAGATAAGGATCTCATAAGAAGTGCTACTCTGCTAGTTGCAAGAAAAGATCAAAGCGTCTCCGTGAGATAAAATAAGGGTATGTGAACACATGACAGTAGATAAGGTTTGTGGGGTAACACATATTACTGACGGCACCTAACATCAGATAAGTTCTCTGTGTTGTATTTATTAACATTTGTGCTATCTTGCTGAAAAGAAGAAGGTGTGTGTTTCATGTATGAGATTTGCTGTATTTTCTGTTTCAGGCATTGCATTGGAATACAGTTAGTATGATGACGGCACCAATGGGAGCCTAGTTTCCTTGTCAAATATGTGTCAGTCCATATTGGGACCATGCTAGGGGTAACGCTAAAGCTCCCTCCACCCTGCCACAATTGTGATCCAGCTGACACTTAACATTAAAGGAACAAGTACACACTTGCAAAGTAACATCCAGTTGGATGCTAAGGAAGGAAGACAGGGTACAGAAAGGCAGTGGAGGAAAAGAGACACTAAATTAATATCTCAACAAATGGTAGAAGTCCTGGGAAGACAGACATGTCTTGAGGTAGGCTTACCATATCGCCGACCGGGGGAGGGGAACAAGAGCGCGCCCGGACTCGTTCCCCTCCCCCTGCCCCCTCCCTTAAGGGCAAAACGGAGCGTCCCGGTCGGTGATATGGTAAGCCTACATGAGGCAGAATCAGAGGGACGAAGGTCCCAATCTATGGGGGCCTTGCGTTGCCAGAACTTTTACAGCTGAGCTGTCACAAAACGTAACATGCCGTTTTGCTCATCCATGGCCACACACCAGTAGCCTGTCAACAACCTATGGCATGGTAAGTCAGCACAGGGGGTGGTAGGGAGGCGGGGGGTGGAACGGGGTGGGAAGGGTGCAGAAAGGGGCAGAGACCAGGGTGAGGAAGAGGGCAGATTGAGGCTGGGGGCAGATCGAGGCTGGGAAGAGCACAGTATGGGGCTTGCTTCTGAGTAGACATGCCTAGGATTGTGCTCCAAGGGTTTAGCAAGCTACACCTGCCCACATTCCTTCTCCTAAAGGTCTAGCACTCTGTCCTGGTTGGAGATCTGGTAAGCCTACCCACGTTCCTTCTCCTAAAGCAGTGTTTCTCAAACTGTGGGTCAGATCCCAATTTCTGGTGGGTCCTGCAGAACCTCCAATGAAACCAGGGGTGATGGAAAGATCAGATAACTAATTGCCTCAAGCCCTGAGGCTATTCAACAATCAGAAAGAGCTGAGCTCCTGCAGTTTGCAAAATAGCTGCTAATTGCCCTGCAAACAGCTGAGCCCTTGCAGTTTGCAAGCTTGTGTAAATATAGGGAGATAAAAGCGTAAGGGCACAATCCTATCCTACTTATGCCACCGTTGTAACCAGCGGCGTAGCGAAAACAGGAGTCCCCAGAACGGAAGCTATTCTCCAAGCTATGTGGACGTCTTCCTCTTCTCCAAGCTATGTGGAAGTCTTTACAGAATCACTGTCCTTTGGGAGAGAGTCAAAAACGTGGGAGTTTCTGGAATGGGATGCTGATTGACAAATCTGCTGGTTGAGTTACTGTCATGGGGATGCAAAAGCACATGCATAGATAGTACAATTGCAACATCAGTATTGTACCCAACACTCCCCCCCAAAACACAACCTCATTCCCTCACTCCCCTTATCACCCTCTGAGAGCCAACTTACTACTTTATTAAATTGTCTCAAACCTGTCACCGGGGGGGGGGGGTTTGATTCCTGCACATCTTTCTAAAATATTTTCAGATTATGGGCAATGAATTATTCCATTTACCAAGTGCCTCTTATCCCCTATCATGTATTATGCTATATACAGTATATATACCAAAGCCTAGGGCTCTCCTCAGCATGGGTAGATGAGGGAATCAATCAGTGCTACACACAGCAGAGTTGAGTTTTGTGACTCCTTTACTACAACAAGAAAACTGCAAGCAAGGTTACAGAAGCAGAACAACAGAACAAGAAACCAGGAAGCTAAAGAGAAGGTCAGAAATAGAAAGAGAAGCAACCCAAAAACTCTAACCAGCAAAGTAGGTTACAGCTCCGAGCTCCCCCTATTGTTGGAGGCAACCATTCAAATGATACTCTCTATCACTTTACACTGGTGTAAATCTGCTCACAGGTGGTCCCCTCTCCAACAAGCATAACACGACAATGTATGAGAGTGGCTAGAGTGATGGGCTGAGATGCAAGACGCCCATATTCAAATTGCCAGTCAATTATGAAGCACACAGGGTAGCCTTAAGCAGTTCACTGGCTCTCAGTCTAAGGAGCCTTGTAGGACTATTGCGAGGCAAAAATACCACTTTGAGCTCCTTGGAGGAACAGCAAGCTACAAAAGTCATGAAAATATGCCCATTAAGTATTCATGCACCACATACACAATGAGCATTTTCTGTCATGGACAAAAAAAATGGGAACGCACTGTGGGAAACTCTACATTGCACTCCCAGTCACTCCCATCTTGAGCTCCATGTCTGTGTCAAGGCACACACTGCTATCTCCACAGAGCTCCTATGGCTTGGGTTTATTCATCGAATGCAGCTTGTGCAAGAAGGAAGCTATCCATACAGTGAAGAAAAAAAACTGTTGAGGTTCTTGTGGGCATGGTGGGAGCTCCACATCAGAATGAACCCCTGCCCGAGATTCACTGGAGCAAGAAACATGGATGCAATCCTCTACCAGCCTCTACTGCATAACCTCCATGCTTTTCCTTAACTTAAAGCATGATATGAATGGATGTACAAATGATGGGCAGGCAGCATTTCATCTACAGCCCTTCATATCCGCAGGGGTTCCGTTTCTGGAACCCCCGTGGATGCGAAAATCCGCTGATGCTCAAGTCCGTTGTGTTTGTGGTGGGGGCAGTGCCACAGTACAGCTGTGTGGGTTCGCCACCCACTTCTTGCCTCTCGTACAGTTTTCTACTCTTGTAAAATGCCTATAAAAAGAAAAAAACGCATCTGGAAGCGACTTCCAGTTGCGCTGGAAGTGGGATCCCTCCTCTGCGGATGGCCATCCACGGATAGTCAAATCCATGGATGGCTAATCCGCAGATAAGGATGGCCCACTGTATTCATGAATATAGGAAGCTTCTTTCTGTTGAGTCAAGCTTTTGAACTATTTAACACAGTATTGTCTATGCTGACTGGTGGTGCATCTCCAGGGTTCCATGTACGGCTCTTTCCCAGCCCTTCCAATGGATGCCAGAAACTGAACCTGCCTGTGATCTGCTTTCTAAAAAGCAGCAGGTCTACCACTGTAGTCTTGCATTGAGATGTAATACTCAAGCACTAAAATGGGAAAATAGATCCTTTGGGTCTACGTCCATGACTTCTGTCTACAGTAAGACCAGCCAGTTATTTCATATTATCCTACCCTTCCTCCAGGGTGGCATATATACTTCCCTCCATTTTCTCCTCATCACAACCCAGTGAGGGAGGCTCATCTGAGAGACAACGATTGGCCATATGAACTTCCTACCTAATGGGGACTCAAAGCCAGGTTTTCCTGGTTCTAGCCCTACACTCTGTTTGCTACCCTATTCTGGCTGTCTAACACAATTGTGCATTTTTTGTAAATGCATGATTACAACTGGATACAAAAAATACATTGCTTATTTTTCCCTTCTTTTTAGCAAATTATGAAATTGCATCATGTTACACTCTGAAACCAATGCAATTAGCTTTCAGAGAAGAGAGACACAAAGCATTTTATTTCCATCAAGACGCTGTGCTTGTGCAGAATTCCAAGTCATTTCCCAATGACATCTCATTACTCGCTATTAGGGACACTTCACACTTCAACCTTGCATTATTAATAAATACTTAGCACTTACATTGCACTCTTTCTCACCCAGAGATTTCAACGTGCTCTTAAAAAGGAGTCGGAGCAAATCACCCACAGGGCAGTTAGTGGTAAACTGGGAACTGAAATCACCTTGGAGGTCTATGAACTGGTCTACCCTGGCCCACTAAATTGGGCTTGTTTATTGCGAGATGTGTTAAGCAAGGGGGCAAAGCATTCAGTATCTGGATTCCTCTTAAACAATACTAATTTACTCAATGAGGTGAAATGCACTTCAGTTAAGAAGTTCTATACTAATGTTCAGTGTACAGTATATGTGGAGGAAGGGGTTTCCCCTGAGGTTGCCACTGAGGCCCCTCACACCTGACCTCCACAAGTGCATCAGAACATGCATATACTGTAGAAGACTGCACAGTAGACAGCAAAGCATGTAGTGGGACCACATGATTACTTCCTATGCACATGTGCATTGATCACATGTGTTCTCATCTATGCACAAAGGCCAGTATGCACATACTCCAGCCATCATATAAAGTTGGGCTTATGGAGGGGCAATGTCACATGTATGTATGCATGCATGTGTGCGCATGTGTGCGTGCGTGCGTGCGTGCGTGCATGCGCACGCACGCACGCACGCACGCACGCACACACACACACACACACACACACACACATGTCTGCCCCAGCAGAGGTCTTCTTATATTCTTATTTGCTTACTCCGGACAAGATGCATTTATCTTGTAACTGTAAGCACGTCACAGTAATGATCAACTGTGTAACATTAGATCTTCATAGCTGCATTGGGGGGGGGGGGGTACCAAAAGGATGAAAGCCTCTGATAAATTTATTCCTCTTGTGTTAAGTAGAGAAAATGCTCAAGAGTCTCCTAGGTCACTCATAGCAATGTGTCTCCGCAGAAGTTCCCTGACATGACAATACACTGCATTGAAGACTAAGTGCATCGTTGTGGGACTGGCACAGATTTTGCTTTTGTTTTCTTTTCCTAATCTATGTGGTATCTATACTTGTTTGAGGGGATTATTTGGTATTTTACCAGTGGGTGAGTGATCTACTTCCATTGAAGGTTGGTTTACACAGGCATGTTCATCATGAGTGTTTCAGCATCAGGTGGTGACTTGATAGTCAATGAACTATCACACATTGAACACCATGGATAGTTAAGTCTGGTGGCCTCAACACAATGCTTGTCAAGGGAGTCAGTTCACGCTTTCATTCAGGAACCATCAAGTGATAACAAATCAATGTGCAGTGGCACCAACACAGTGATGATAAATATGATGATGATGTTGATGATGATGTTGATGATGATAATGAATATTTATATAATCATCATCTATATTATATAATATTATAGTATTCCTGCACAGTGGCGGTGACATGATGATGTCATCGCTGAACATCTAGAGGCAGCATCACGACAAGTCACAACGCTACGCAGCTGCTGAAGGGGTCCACACACCGACATGGACCTCTTAGAGGGAATGGTGGTACCGAGTCTTAGATACACATGTATGTTTTCCTTAGATATCTTAGATACACATGTAGGTTTTCCTCCTTGTGTATAGTACCGAGTCTTTCCCAAAGTGACGTTTGGGACAGGAATGATTTCATGCCACCTCATCAAGGGTCCTGGTTCTATCAGGGGCACCTCCTGGTGTCTCTCAAATCATGGTACCATAACCAAAGTACCAGATGAGAAAGTAAGATACATTTTCTCAAGCTCTTGCTTCCTAAAAACAATCTGGATACTTGCAGGAGGATGGATTCTCTCCTCAAAGGCAAACTTCTGGCTCCTATACTACTAGCTTTTAGGTAAAGGTAAAGGTGACCCTTGACAATTAAGTCCAGTCGTGTCCGATTCTAGGGTGTGGTGCTCATCCCCATTTCAAAGCCGAAGAGCCAGCGTTGTCCGAAGACGCCTCCGTGGTCATGTGGCTGGCATGACTCTCCTTGCCGCAGCACGTAGCATGCAGCTGGAACACGGAGCGCTGTTTACCTTCCCGCAAGCGGTACCTATTTATCTACTCGCATTGACATGCTTTGGAACTGCTAGGTTGGCAGGAGCTGGCCAAGCAACGAGAGCTCATCCTGTCGCAGATTCAAACTGCCGACCTTTCGATCGACAGCTCATGGTTCAGTGGTTTAACCCACTGCGCCATGGTACAACTAAAAACAATCTTCTTCACCTAATTACAGGAAGATATTTTGTGTGCCATCTTTTATTGTATCACTATTTTTTACCATCATTCCTGTTCTTTGTGTAGTTTTCTACAGTTATGGCTATTGTTATGCTGCTATGGAGTTTACTTTTTTTAATTATTGCAATTTCATCCTTTTAACTTTAATTTGTTTAATGTTTTTATTGTTGCTTTAATCTTTTGGCAGTTTGCCACCTTGAAAATCTCCCTGTTGAAAGCCAAGATAGAAATATTTGAAATCAAAGCAAATGAAATAAATTTGTTCAGCTTTGGGCAGAAATTAGAAAAAAAGCAAAGCAACTTCCCAGGGCTGAGTGAGTCAGAGACTTTCAGCCCGATCCTATGCATGTCTAGTCAGAAGTGAGTCCCACTGTGTTTAAGGGAACTGACACCCAGGTAAGTGTGTATAGGTTTGCAGCCTTAGGGTAATGCAGGAGTTAGCCTATTGCACTAGATGTGGAGATGGCTGGATTTGAATCCCCGCTGCGCTATGAAGCTCATGGCCCAATCCTATTGCGGAAGATTGCGGAGCCTTTTGCAACGGTGGAAGGCACTTCTGCTGTCACAAAATGGCTGCTGACAGCGCAGCGGCAATTTTGGGAGCACTGTTGTGCAAGGCAGCAGCAATCCCAGTCTACCAGCGGATCACCAGCCACCCGCCAGAGCAGGTAAAGCAGCAGCGGGGGCA
This sequence comes from Plestiodon gilberti rubricaudatus, assembly GCA_026170595.1. Classification (NCBI taxonomy): domain Eukaryota; kingdom Metazoa; phylum Chordata; class Lepidosauria; order Squamata; family Scincidae; genus Plestiodon; species Plestiodon gilberti. Next base: position 51,097,999 of record JANXHW010000002.1, read on the forward strand.
GGAGGGAATGAAACAGGGCGGGGAGGGGTGTGATGGGGGTGGGGAGGCTGCAGGAGGGGATGGATCTGGCAGCAATTTTCAGCAACCTCCCCACCCCCTTTCTCTCCTTGGACTTGCACCAATGATTTCGCTGGCACAGATCCGAGGAGATCCATTGAGGGTCTGGAGGCTTACAGAGGCGTAAGGGTATTTAAATCCCCTTTCGCCTCTGAAGCATCTCAATCTGCCCCCCCCACTGGATACAGTGTGCCCGTTTTTGGCGGGGCTGCACCAGTGGGGGGGGGAGGATAGGATTGGGCTCTCAGTGGATGACCCTGGACAAGTCAGTGTATCATAGCATAATCTACTAAAGGCAGGGGGAAGAGACAAAAACCTATGTGCTGCACTAAATTTTTTGGAAGAAGAATTGGATACAAATGATCATTATTTATCATCACTGAAGAAGTGCTTTCAGATATCTGCAGCTACCAGTTTCACAAGAGGGATGCTAATCATGTCACGTATGCTATTGGAAATTGCCTGGATCACCAAGCACTAGTAATTGTTCTACCACTAGCGTGAAACTCAGTAGTCAATCATACATTTGAATGCAGAAGACCCCCGGTTCAATCTCCAGGTAGCAGGGCTGAGAAAGGCCCCTGTATGAGACTCGAGAAGCCAGGGCAGACAACACAGAGGTAGATGAACCAATTGTCTGACTCGGTTGAAGTCAGAATCCTCTGTTCCTGTTTTTGCAGAAGAACCTGAATGGCAAGCAAAGCCCAAGCAAAGATGGGGAAAGGAGTCTATTGTCCCCAGGTCCTATAGTCCAACCAGCCCATCCAAAAGTCCATCGTTGTTCCATAAGAGAACGTAAATAAGGCGAGTTATTTGAGCTTTGATGCCAAACTGTGAAAAGAAAAAAAAAAGCTTGTGCCCTTTGTGCATTCCAACCAGTCATTAAAATCTCTCTACTGATGGTGTTATGGCCACCTTTTGTTTCCTTTCTTTTAGAAGAACAATTAGCATTTCTACGTGAGATCTGTTCTGACGCGATTCAATCCGCTTACACAGCTGCTGTGTGTAGGAGAAGGCAGCCCTAAAGTACTGGTTAGTAGTAACTTGTGCCTTGAAAGACAAATGGCTTTCATACTGCACTAAGAGATACTACAGTTTAATATTCTTTCCCTGCTTCTCAACTGCAGCTAGCAACAGGGAGCCACTATTACCAGTTTTCACACACGGAATAAAGTGCATTAGATTATAAAGATTTTTTCAATGTCTCTGCAATTGGCACAAAGTAATTGCAGAATGCCTTTATTTCCTTTATAAAAAGTGGCATTTATGAAAATAGCCTGTTGTGCTGTGCTGGGCTTCAGCATTCTTTTAAAGGAGTTAGTTTCCTTGCATGGCTGGGTTTGTCAGGACAAACCTGAGTCTGAGGCATTTCTTATTTTACACGTTGAAGGAAAGGAGAAAGTAAATTGCTACTCTTTAAAGGCCATATAGGATTAGCACTTTGTCAAAGGCATATCAATCATTCTGTTGCTAAACCTATTAAGATTTTCCAGAACTTGCTAGAAGAAAAGTTTAGAAATTCATAAGACTTGCTCGATGAGGTCTACAATCTAGGCTGAGTCTCACAGTAGCTCTTAGCATGGTAAGTGCTGTGGTCTTCCAAGACCTACAACAGTGACCTAGTGGTACATTTTGAAGTGCAGGAGCTCGTCATCAGTCACACACAAGCCCACACCCACACACCATAGCCAAGCCCCACTAAGACGATACAACCACAAAAATCAACTTTAAATGCTGTTATGAGAGTGTTTTCTTCTCCTCTCACATATTCCTACTTTGAAACCTATTTCATTTATAAGACCTGGCTTATTTCATCCCAAACTCCTGGAGTGGGCTGCAGTAATCTAAACAAGTGTATAAAAATTGAAAATGGAATTTTAAAAATTCCCAGATAAATATAAAAGATATATTAGAGTCCTCGCCTATGCATGTATACTCCAAAGTAGTCCTACTGTGTTCATTAGGACTTATTCCCAGGTAAAGTTGCATAAAATTGTAGACTTGGGCTGCAATCCTATACACACTTTCCTGAGATTAAATCCCATTGAGCATAATAGGACTTACTTCTGCATAAACCTGTATGGACATGTGCCATATGAACCTGTACAACATGAGCAACATACTATCTCTTGGGCAGCCCTTAGGAAAGACCTGGTGTAGACATTCACTTATGCCCCTAGGCAAATGTCTCAGTTTGCCTCCTGCTGAACCTGATGCTTCTTCTTGGCCCAATCCTATGTAACTCCCCACATGGCGATGCAGTGGCACCAACACGGCTTCTGCTGTATCCCTCAGGGGAGTTTCTGCGTGTCGAGGCCTCCTTGGGGTAAGGGAACATTTGTTCCCTTGCCCTGAGGTACGCCCCCAGCAGCCGCCATGGGTCAAATGACTAGGCTTTCCAAACCTTCAAACTGGTGGTTGACACTCTCAAAGTTCCCGTGATGGACATGGTATGTGAACTTGCAGGTTCCAAATATAGCTTTTCACCCGTGGTTTCTGTCATTCTGGTGGTACTTTTTCAAACTGCCATGCTCATCAGAATTGTCACCAGGGGACTGTGGCTGTAACCATGCTGGATCACACAATGCATCCTTCATGTGATTGCATCTCCAGGGACAGTCAGGATACACCATATGGAAACAGTTGTGTCTGTGCAAATTAACTCAGAGGAGGTAACCAGTGGAAGAAAGAGCAGACAAGGCTTGAAAAACTAGCGATGGGTGAATGTTAAAAAGTAGTTGTAAAAGTGGAATATTCCACAAGGCCAGTTGCACTTGAGATACCATTTCATTTTGACTTATTTAAAATGCAGACATTTATTTCATATTGACTCATTTAAAATTTCTACCCTAGCATTTGGCTCAGAGAACTCTCAAAAGAAAACTCAACAATTTGACACAGAGATGTTTACAAACAAAGCACACATACACAACAGTTTGCACAACATTGGAAAAAGATGATCCAGAAGTGTGGTGCATAATATAGGTGCATAAAAACGTTCAGTATATAGAAAGCTTCTAATTCAGCTAAGGTTGTGATACCACACGTGCTCAGTGACACACCGAAGCACACTTACACTTGCACAGAAACACCTGTGTTCTAGAAACCTTTGACTCTTGGTTCATGACACACCCCAAAGAAACATTGGCATTCGAGAGATAAAGAAAGCAGGAGGCAAAAGTAATTAAAAGTACAGTATTGGGGGATAAATTACAATAATAGGATGGGAAAATGCAAAAACAGGAATGCAAACAAATCAAAATGTGAGCAATGACGCAGAAAATGGTTTGCATTCAATGGAAGAATTACGGTACGTACTTCTGAGGCTATGCCTCTATTCAGTGGCGTAGCTAGACTGGAGCGGAGGCAAGTAGTTCTGCAAGACTCCGTTACACCTGAGTCAGCGGCCCCTCCCCCTTGCTGTTGGAGCCATTCTGGCAGCAATGGCAACACGCAGGACACTCCCCTGTCGCTGCCGGAATGACTCCAACAGCAAAGGGGACGGGCCACTGACTCCAGTGTAACAGAGTCTTGCAGAACTACTTGCCTCCGCTCCAGTCTAGTTTCACCTCTGCACTAATCGAGTATTCACTTCCAACAAGGGAAGTGAGGAAGGAGCAGGGAGTGGGACTCAGGACAAGAAATGCAGGGTCACTGGACTAACAGACAGAAGAGGGGGGAGGACAGAGTGAAAGACACAATGTCCCTGAAATTGACCAGGTCAGAAACAGATTAGAAGTAGACTGTCATTTTCCCCCATGGTAGTAGGAGGAGAGGGAAATAAGGATGGAATAGAGATGGGGAACCGAATGGGAGGGACGTTCATGTGCTACAGAAATGAAAGTGTTAGGGAGCAGAAGAGTTTTCTGTACAGATACCAACTCTAGGGTGAGCTCCAGAGGGAGAGAGAGGTGGCGCCTGCAGATTCTTGCAGAGAAACTATGGGAAGGCTAACTGGGACAAGAGAGCCTGTTGCAGCTAGTCTTGCAATAATAAAGGATTCACACCCAAGAGATTAGCACGGACACTTGGATGAAACATCTACCAAATAAGGACATTTATTCCCAATGGTTCCGGCCACTTAACTGATCATACAAGCTTCTAAGAAGGGAGCAGAGAGGAAATGGTGATTCCCTTGTTCCTCAGAGTCCTTGCTGTGTTAAGAGAGCTGGACCTAAGGGACCTAAGTCTCCAGGTTTCCATCCAAAACCAAGCGAAAAATAGAATTAAAGGGCTAGAGAAGGAGGGAGAACTCACCCTGCACATTGTCCACATACGAGAAACTAGGAAGATAGGAAGATGTTGTTAGCATACTTGGTTTACATAGCGGGATTTGAGAGACTTCTGTTAAGAAAATCACTTCAAGGCACATTATTATAAAGAAAAGGAAATACTTTATTTACAGGAAGTCTATACCTGGATAGTGAAGGAGGGAGCGATAGGGTGCTATATGCTTGCTATCTAGCTGGAAAAGGGAATTCTGGGAAAACGAAGGAGGAAGGAAGGAAAGTCTAAGATTAGCGATCTGCATAACAAAGAGATTCTTATTGGACAAATAAGAGGGGAAACTTTCACATCCCATCCGGCCAGCTCACTAGCGACATTGCCCCCTTCAGGTGCAGGATGCTTGTGCAGTGTTATAGCACCATTCTTCACTTCCAAAAGAAGGAGCAAATTGGCCAAGATTATCCCACCTGAATCTGCTAAAAACTCTTGAGAAGCTAGGAGGTGGAGGTGGGGGAAGTGAGCCTCAAGACTACGTGGCCACGTGCCCGAGATTTACCCAACTGAAAACCAAGAGTGGTTTCCAAGCCAAATATGCACTCCAAATGAGGTGCTTGATTGGGAAAAGGAGCAAACCATGTTCGCAAGGTGCATTCTTGAGTGTCGGATTGGCTGCGCAGCTCTGGGGAGTGGCTTGCTTGGGCCCAGCAAGAATTGGGGGAATGTACTCATGCAGCACAGCGAGAGCTTCTCCAAAGTATGGAAGGATGAAGAAGGATTCAGTGTTTTCAGGTCTGCTTTAGAAAAGCATTTTTGTACCTGGGGGGAAATGAGCCTATGAACCAACAGGGACTCTTTCTGAGCAGCTATCCTTGGTCTGAGAGGTACAACCATTTCCTGGGGTTGGTACTTGGATCCTGTGAGACAAGGAAGAATAATTACATTACGGTTGGGGTTTAGTCCATTGACTGTTTTGAACCAGAGCCAGATAATTCAATGAAGGTTCATTTTCAACAGGACTAGCACGGAGGGGAAGCCATGCTGGAGCTGCCGCTAAAGGGGTGGGATCACCGTGCTCCCTGCCTACCCAGCTGTTTTGTCAAGCAGCTGGACAGCCAAAGGTGAGGCAGTGGCAGCCCCAAAATTTCCACCGGGCCGGAACTCCAGGCAACATCTGTAATATGTGAAGGAGGCACAGTCTTGGTAGGGGAATTTCCCATACAAACCAAGTGGACCTCATGAGAATCGGTTTTAGAGCCCAATCCTATAGCATGCAGTGTGCACCAAAGAGGCATGTGCTGCATGCTATGGTGAGGGGGCAACCTCAAGGCAAAGGGGAGGTAAGTAAAAAACTTTTTTTTTTTGCCTACCTCCATGTAAGCCTTCAGGCCGCCTATGGGTCTCCTCAGACATATGACACCCATTTTGGTAGCATATGTTCAAGGAGGGAAAGGGGGTGGGGAAATATTTTTAAGGGGATAATATCTACCCCACGCCTCCCCACCCCTGGTTCCTCCTCCAACACGCCCCATTCCTTCCCCTTCCCTGCCCACGTACCACTCCCATGCTGGCTTACCTGCAGTGGAACAGGTTGCCAGCTGCAGCAGCAGGCCTCTGACCCTGCTGCCCCTTGGCAGGAATGGCTCAAAAGTGGTTGCTTGCCACTGGCGTGCTCCATGCATCAGCAACAGCCAATTTATGGCAGCGGGACACTGTCCCACTACTGTAAATCAGATGTTAGGATTGGGCCGTAAATGTTCCTGCAGCTGGAAGAAGCCTCACAGCATAATCCAGCGTACTGTAACACCGGCGGAGCTGCCGCTCCACCAGCGATGGGTGTCGTAAACATGCCATAAGGCACACTTTCGACACCTGTGGAGTAAGCGCCACCGGCGCCAAGGAGAGCGCTTCTCACTCTGCTGACGATCCCGGACCTGTGGGCGGCAGGAGGGTGTGGGGATGGCAGAACGGGATGGCGGGGGAGGTGGTGATTGGCTGGCCAAGTCAGGGAGGGGGGATATTGGCAGCATGTTCAGGGCCTGGTCAGTCTTACATGGCTTCTCTAGATGTGTGCCAGCAAAATAGCTGGCGTGCATCTTAGGAGGCCCATTGGAGCTGCTGGGACTTACACTGGGGAAAAGGGACAAATGTCCCTTGCCTCTGAGGTGTGCCCTAGCTCCGCCGGCACGGGCCGCATCCTGCTTAGAATGCAGCGGCCAGTTGTTTAGACCAGCTGGTGCATCCTACGCAGAATTGCGCTGCTCATTACAGCACTGTGGGAATGTGAACTGGCTCTAATAACTAAATGTTAAAGAGGAAGTATTAGGCAGTGGAAACTTCTGTACGTCCTTTTTTGCCTATTAGCAGTTTATATGTGACTCATACGAAAATGCCCAATGCAATCCATTTTATTTAGCATATAAGCAAGTACAAATTCAGTGTCACAGCAGAAATGGCAATTCTTATCTTTTTGATGTCATGGGAATTGATGCAGAAGTAACTTGTGAAATCTAGAGTTATATATTTTACACAGAGTAGCAACATAAAATATGGCCCCTGATTTATTTTATGGACAATTCCAGCTTCTGAAAACTCTAATGAGGAAATGAAATGATTACCATGCCTATCAGAAAAAAAGGATAGTGATACATTGGCTTTCTAATTTATTCCCTTAATAGGCTGTATTTGATTAATTGAACTCCCTTTTCAAGTCTAACAACCTATTGTGATTAGGCTTTATTACAACTGAGCTAGCTTTTTTCTGTACATTGATGTACTTCCTTTGTTAACTGCAAATACTCAATTTCCAATAACCCAGAGCTAAGATTCCAAGAGCCCTCAATTACAAAATCCTTTGTCAAAAACTTGTGCACAGAGACAGCAACAAGACACAAGCCGAGAGCTGAGCTGAGGGGCAAACAGACAAGAACGTCAATATCTATTTTGCTAGATTGCTAGCAGATTTATGATGTAACCACATTTATCCGAGTGATATAAAGGGGCATCCACACAACATTGCAGTAATTAGGAGTGTGAATAAATGGTAGTATCTTTTTAACTGTAGGTCTACCTAGACATTGGATTTAGATATAGGGCAACTAGTTTATAGATTCAAATCAGAGCTACCACCCAATTAAAGAAATCTTGGTCACTCAATCAGATCAGTTTTAGTTCATTAATTGAGTAAATCTGCATAAATTTGGATACGAGTAAACGACGGCTAACAAGCTAACTAGTGTCTCTGCCATTAGGAACTCCTTCTGGGAAGGAAAACTTGTTCCATTCGCATGAGCAGAATGCTCCTTCCATTCCCAGAGGGAGTTCCCAACAGCGGAAGTGCTAGTCAGGATGCTACCCAATATTTCTAAAGCATGCTCAAAAGCAAAGGGTTGTATCCTGAGAACGTTACATAAGAACATAAGAACATAAGAAGAGCCCTGCTGGATCAGGCCAAAAGCCCATCTAGTCCAGCTTCCTGTGTCACACAGTGGCCCCACCAGATGCCTCAGGAAGCACACGAGACAACAAGATACCTGTGTCCAGTCGCCACTCCCTTGCACCTGGCACAGAGAAAACCCACTTCTAAAAAAAAAAAAAAAAAACCCAACCCACAATGTTAGAAGCAGTGAGTGGATAGGATTGGTTACAACCCAATCCTATCCCCTGCCATTCCATAACATGCAGCCATAAGTAAAAGTAACTTTTATTCACACACACACACACACACACACACACACACACACACACACACACACACACACACACACACACACACCGATAGGCCACCTGATCACCTATGGGTCTCCATGGACCACAGCAGCTATTTTGCTGGCCTAAGTCTGATGAGATGAAGGGGATGGGGTGGGTTGGAAAATCAGGGATAGGATCCAGTGTGTGTAACTGCTGCAAAGATCTTCCCCCCTCCCACCCTTGAACTGTCCCCCTGATTTGGCCCACTACCCGCCCAGAACCACCCACGAACTGCCAATGGCCCACACCTGCCACCATCTTACCTGCTCCAGTGCAGCCTGGATGAGCCATTGACATGCACAGAGAGCTGTCAGCTGTCTCCGCTGTCAGTTAGTGGCAAAAACGATTGTGCCGCGAGTCATGATTAAGTCCCATTGAAATTAATGGGATCTGCCACAATTAATTTGTCTCATTTATTCCAATGGTGCTTAGTCATAAGTAACTTTCTTTGGATACAACCCACACTTTCTTTGTGTTTATATGATACACGTTGTTGCAGTACCATCTTAGAAAAAGGCATCCTTCCTTTGTGTGAGATAAGGGATTGCCTCTTTTTAAGATGGCAGTTGTTGTAAGTACATTTAATAAAAATATTACCTTTTTAAAAAAATAAGCAAGCAAACAAAAATGGTCAGTCTTCCAGTAGTGAGCCAGACCTTCATGGTCCTTTGAGGAAGTGTCCGCACAAGATGTATCTGGAAGAAAATGTACTCAAAAAGATAGACTCCATAGATCTGGTGTCATGTGTAGTGAATGCATTAGGGGAGCACTGCCTGCAATAATAAAACAGACGCTCAACTCCTGAGGGAGACTTACTCATTGCTTCCATCCCAAGCTCATGTTTTGAATTCTATTTATTTTCCTTAGGTTAAAAAACTTAGTTTCACCTCAAGTCTATTTTGTTGCCACCAAGGGTAGCATCCAGAGCTAATAAGAGTTTCATCACAGATTGTTCTCTTCCCCAACGGTTCTTTATTCATATCATTCGGCTGAGCCTTTAAACATCTTCTTCCGTTAAATAGATATGTTCACTGCTCTCTCCCCCTGCCCCTCCCATCACTCACTGCTTCTAACATTGTTGCACATAATTGCCCTTGGAGACTAATTAGCGGATAACAACGAGAGAAGCAGTGAGCAGGAGAAAAACAAGCTGTAGGGGGGAAAACCCAAAACCGTGATGGGCACTGTTTGTGTGAAGCTTGCTATGAAGAATCTCAGCAGCCAAACCATTTTCCTAAAGGGCGGCGCAATAGCGACCATCTGCTGTAAGGAAGGCGATACAGCTGCAGCTCTGTGGTAGAGTGTATGCAGAAACTCCTAGGTTCAATCCCTGGGGTCGCTAAGTAGGGCTGGGGATGCCTCTGTTTGAAACTTGGAGAGCTGCAACCAGTCTGTGTAGGCATTATGAAGCTAGATGGGGCAACAGTCTGACTCAGGGCCTGAACAGATGTTACGGTACTTGGGAACACATGTTTTGGCCCCATATTTTTCCTTATTTTTTTTAAAAACAACATTGTACCCCCTGATAAAATTCCTCTCAGAGGCCCTAATGGGAAGGAACCTGCTCAAAAGCAGAAGCAGCTAAAACTCATGCACTGCTTTCAACCTGGCAAGAGGCCCTCTGTGCCAGTGGTGTTCCTACAACCCCCATGGTGGGGCCGCCAACATGACAACCCCCCCATGTGATGCCACAAGCCCCACCACCTGGAAGGGTGACGTCATTTTCGTGCACCACTGCTGAAATGCAGTGGCGGCATGTAAACACATACCCCACGGCGCTTTCAGACCTCATTTCGGAGCCAAACGGAGCCCGGGCAGGCGGGTGGGCCAATCTTCGGCCAAAGACGACTACAGGAGGACCAAAGCGGCGGAGGGGGCAACGGATCCAGAGGCAAGTACACCCCCCACCCTGTCGCCTTGGGGGCCCTGCCCCTCCCTAACGACACCTCTGCTCTGTGCATGAAATGAACGCATGTTCAGAAGGCACTGGGGCAAGGGTAGAAGGTCCACACTCTGTGGGTGGGAAGGTAAAGGTTAAGGTGACTCCTGACAATTAAGTCCAGTCGTGTCCGACTCTAGGGTGTGGTGCTCATCCCCATTTCAAAGCTGAAGAGCCAGCGTTGTCCGAAGACGCCTCCGTGGTCATGTGGCCGGCATGACTCTCCTTGCCGCACCGCGTAGCATGCAGCTGGAACACGGAGCGCTGTTTACCTTCCCGCAAGCGGTACCTATTTATCTACTCGCATTAACATGCTTTGGAACTGTTAGGTTGGCAGGAGCTGGCCAAGCAACGAGAGCTCACCCCGTCGTGGATTCGAACTGCCGACCTTTCGATCGACAGCTCATGGTTCAGCGGTTTAACCCATGCAATTAGTACAGAGGGTAGATAGTGCCCGCAGATCAGCAGTTGGACATCACCGCTTTATATAATAGGCTGGCATCAGCATTAAGAACCCACGACAGAGCTGGTTGTACCTGCTACCAAAACAGACAAACGTTCAGTTCTGAAAGAGAATTCAAGAAAGATACAAGCCCCATTGCTTGACAATATGGTAATGTTGCAACATCTCAGATTTAATCTTTTAGAGCCTCCAAGCCCATATTTGTTCTTTGACTGAGTATTGCACCCAGAAAAATGTGCGTGCTTATGGATGAATTTTCAGTGACATAAACCAAAGCTGACAGCCTCAAAATACTATCAATGCAGCTTTTAAAATCCAAAATGTTCTCATTTTCCATGCTTTGGTAGGGGCTTGTTCTGGTTTTGATTGAAAGACAGTCGTAGGATTTTCACACAGCCTAGGCTAAACACACTGTGCTTTGTGATAGGCTTGTCAGAGAGATATGATTAAGCTGGTTAAAATGGTATCTCAGTGTATTCGCTAATTTAGCACAAACCAAAGAGCATTCACGTTGTTCGATGTAGATTATTCATTATTAGTTGTGACAAAAACAAGACAGAGAAGAGCTTATTGTTTGGGGTTCGGGTTTTATGATAATATTTATGTTACTTAAGAATATTTCTTTATCGCTCCTGTTATTCATAAGCTAAACATCATACTGCCAAGGTAAATTCAGGACTAACATAATAAATAATTGTTTCGATGACAAAGCTTAGTTTGTACTTAACAGTTGGCCTCTTCAGGGGTGTAATCAGGGGTCAGTCCTATTGGAAGCTGGCTGAAGGTCTATCCCCATCACTGGAGTCACCCAGCTGTGCCAGTTGCCCAATTCTGGTGGCTTGAGTTGACTGGCAGACTCACACTGCGGTTGCACCCAGCACACTAGCTGCAAATGGGAGTGTCTCTCAGATGCCTCTGCAGCATTGTTAGGCTTTAGGGCAGTGGTGGCCAACCTTTCAACATGAATGCTGGCCCTTTAAATGGTTGTATAGGTGAGGGCATTTCAGCAGGTGCAGCTGCTTTAGCATCAGCACTTGCAGTTGCCAAGATTCTGTCTTCTACACAACTCTTAAGAACACAGTAGCCATACTGGTGGAAGGTTGGCCACCCCTGCTTTAGGGGATGCTCCTATTGGCCAGTGGGGAGGGAATAATAATAATAATAATAATAATAATAATAATAATAATAATAATAATAATAATAATAATAATAATAATACCAGTATTTATATACCGCCTTTCTTGGTCATCGGATTTCTCCTCCGACTTTAATTCAAGGCCGTTTACATAGGCAGGCAATCTAAACCCCAAAGGGGTTTTTACAATACATATTCTAATCTTTCATAGAACCCCTTCATTCCAGGTGGTTTCCTTCACGGTCTGGCCCTCTCTTTGGCATTCGCCTCCCAAACTTTGACTTGACGGCAACACTGCCTCCCATTCATTGTGCCAGCTGCAGCATTCTCTCTCCCACCAAGGCTTCTGCAGATTGACAGTGGCATGTCGACAGCTCTAGACGGGTATCGAACCGCCATCCTCAGATCTTCAGGCATATAAGGCGGTAGTTGTCACCATCAAAGATTCTCCCCAGTCATTCATAGAGAGGATGGAAGGCCCAGATCTGTCACCAGTAAACTTGAGGAGACTGGGGGGTGGCAATGTTCTCTGGGGGCTCCTTTGCAGGTCCCCAAGCTCCTAGTAATGTATTGCAGACACTGGCCTTCTTCTCACATAACTGGTCACTGAGTGGGACTACATCCACTTGCCACAGCCCCTAAAAATGTCATGCCCTGGGCAGCCATGTATTCAGCTCTTTTGAGAAAAGGGTTGTACCTGTATATCCCTTGTGCAGAAGCCCAGAATGAACAGGGCTCCTGCTCACAGGGAATGAGTAATTACAGTCATTTTCTCGGCCACTGGAGGCGTGGCCAGTGGGCACAGTCTTGCTCCCCTTTCCAAAGTTCATTGAGGAAATAATGTGAGAATGTTTTAGACCTAAAATAGTGATAAGTCAGAACCAAGGCTAGTAGTGGAGCATGAGTACTTGGGACTTTTTAATTCTGGAAAAAGACAGCTAATGGCCCAATCTGGCATACGTTGCTTTCCGGTGGTGTAAGTTGCTTTCTGGCTATCACAAAAGGTGACACACTGGAGTGTGCAGCCTGGCCAATGCCACAAGCGGCGAGAAGCAAACTCCATGTGCCAGTGAACTCCGGACGCCCACCGGCACAGGTAAGTGTGCACAGAGAGTGGGAGGGAGGTGGGAGGGAGCAGAATGGGGCAGGGGGTGGGCAGAATGGGGTGGCGACAGGGCAGGGAGAAGGGAGGATTGGGACCAGGAAGGGGGTGGATTCAGTGGCAGCAGTGTCTGCCGAATCCTAACCCCCTTCCCAGCCTCGATTTCCCAACCTGGGTCCACGTGGACTTACGCCAAGTATAGAGCTGGCACAGGTCTGAGTAGACACAGCAGTCTGCCATGGGCTTACCCCAGGGCAAGGGAACAAATGTTCCCTTAACCCAAGGAGGCCTCCGGAGGCCAAAACTTCCCCCGTGGGATACAGCAGGCACCAAGTTGGCACTACTGCATCTCTGCGTAGGGAATTAGTGTTGAGCTGCCCAAGGGGTTGTAGTAGAGGTTTACAAAATTATGCATGGTGTGAGAAAGAAGGTAGACAGAGGTGTTTTTCTCCTCTCATATCATTAGACCTTTCTGATAGCAGATTTAGGACAGACAGACAGAAGTCCTTCTGGGAGCACATCATTCATTTATGACATTTGCTGCCACAAGATATGGTGATAGTAACTAGATAAGACTCAAGCTACACATTACGCAGAGAGAGGTAGTAAATTGAGGTGGTAGAAATCTGGACTGTTCAGGTGGCAGGTGGAGAACCATAGATTGCAAAAACTACAAAACACCTCATTACAAGTAGTTAATGAGCACATTGGAGGACAGGTTTAGTTCAAATCTCTCCATGATTTGCTGGTTCTCAAAACTCAGGATATTTTAAAACTTTTTGCATGTGGGAGAATTCTAAAACACGTCTCTTCACTGCAGCCTGACGTGGAGCAATCCAGAATTCTACTACCTCAGCTCAACGCCTCACTCTATGTAATGTGTCAATTGCGTGAGTTGGGTCTTGGACAGCTTCATAACATTCATGGAGGACAGGTTTAAGACAAGTCTACAATGCCAGGTGCCCTGGTAGTTGCTTGAGTCATCCTTTCCTAAATCTAGGCCTGACAGGGTCTGTAGTGTGTGGAGTGTTAATCCCCAGTGTGTGGGAACTCTATATGCATTTATTCGGAGATGAGACAAATACACTTCACACTGTTCAGAGGTCCTTTGAGATACTCTTACTTCACAATATCTGCAGATGTTAAACCCTGGTGGCACTGGAAGCAGATGCTGGGGTGACATCTGTGACTTGTCTGTTGCTTTTCTTTTTCACAGATCAATTCAGATGTGCACTACAGAGCAAGAATTAAGAAGCAAAAAAAACCTGCACAGCGTAAAGAGGAACGGTTCATGAAACAGTAAGCAATTGCTGCAAAGATAGAGGTAACCTTGCTGACATTCACTGGGGGTATTTAGGTGGGTTGGTTGGTTAGCTTTCAATTTTATAAAGGCTTCATAAGCACCGTTGCTAGAGTGGTACTGCAAGAAGCCACCAAAACAGACAAAAATAGATTAAAGACTTTTTTAAAAGCTCTTGAAATTGCAGCCATGGAAGAAGAAAATATTGCTTGTCACCAGCGATGTCACAAGCATTACCCAATAAGAACAGCTGATGTAGCTTGTCTGGGTCGACCAGATGAACTTCATTGGATTACACACATACATACACACCTGCCTACTGAGAATAAGACTTCATGGATCAAGTGAAGGGGTCTGTGTTCACAAAAGCTTATGCTGAAATAAATAGGTTAGTCTTTAAAGGTGCTACATGACTCTGCTCTGCTCACAACCAATCATAATTTCAGGGACCTCTGTCATGCCCGCCCGCTTACATTTTTTCTAAACTACAACCCTCCAAGACTTTAGTGTCTCTTTTAATCAGGTCAGTGCTCTGATCCCAAAATTACTTAAGGTAATCTTGTCTGTAGGTTTTCTGGCTCTATGCTTTGAGATGGGGCAGTCAGAACTGTCCACACTAGATCTGGTCCTAACAGTGGCTGAATCAAGTATTTCCAGAACGGCAAACAAATATAGAACAGCTCAGTTGTGGGGAAGGAGCCATAACTCAGTGTTCAAGCACATGTTTGCATCAGAAGGTCCCAGGTTCTGACATCCCTAGGTAGGCATGGGGAGCACCCCTGCCTGAAACCCTAGGGCAGGGGTTCTCAACCTTTGGAGACCCCGGTACCCCTATCACGGTCCAATTTTCTGAAGTACCCCTGCTAATTAATTGCTAATTAATTGGATTAATCAATTAATTGATTGGCTAATTAATCGTTAAATAAAAAAGTACTAAACAATTAGTTGTCTTCGGACAACGTCTTCGACAATGCTGGCTCTTCGGCTTTGAAATGGGGATGAGCACCACACCCTAGAGTCGGACACGACTGGACTTAATTGTCAGGGGATACCTTTACCTTTAAACAATTTTAAATGTGAAAAAATGTCTTACTTAACTCTGTGTGTGTGTGTGAGAGAGAGAGAGAGAGAGAGAGAGACAGACAGACAGACAGACAGACAGACAGAGACAGAGAGACAGAGAGACAGGGGGATTGCATTTAAGTTCTAATAAACAAGTAATTAACTACTAATTGATGCTGATAAGGGGCAGGCTCTGGCGTACCCCCTGCCATTGGTCCACGTACCCCTAGGGGTACTCGTACCACAGGTTGAGAACCCCTGCCCTAGAGAACTTCTGCCAATCTCTTTTTCATAGATCAATTCAGATGTGCACTACAGAGCACATCTGTAGGGGGGCCTTTGCCCAGCTTTGGCTGGTGCGCCAGCTGCGACCGTACTTGGATCATGCAGACCTGACCACGGTGATCCATGCCACGGTGACGTCGCGATTAGATTATTGTAATACGCTCTATGTGGGGCTGCCCTTGAAGACGGTTCAGAAACTGCAATTAGTGCAGAATGCGGTGGCCCGTGTAGTTACTGGGGGTAGGCGGTTCGACTCTGTCGGGCCACTTCTTCAACAGCTGCACTGGCTGCCGATTCGTTTCCGGGCCCAATTCAAAGTGCTGGTTTTGACCTTTAAAGCCCTATATGGACTGGGGCCAGGATATCTGAGAGACCGCCTACTTCCATATATTCCGGCTCGTCTCTTTAGGTCATCAGAGAAGGCCCTTTTGCGGGTACCGTCGCCCAGGGAGGTGCGAGGGGCAGCGGTCAGAAATAGGGCCTTCTCAGTAGTGGCACCAACCCTATGGAATTCCCTCCCTCTTGATTTACGTACTGCTCCCTCCCTGGAGACCTTCCAGCGAGGCCTGAAAACTTTCCTGTTTAAGGAAGCCTTCTGAGTCCTTGCCTTTTTTTAACATCCTGCTGGTACAGGTGGAGTGCTGCTGTTTTTTACGCTCTTGTTTTAATTGTAATTTGATCTGTTTTTATTAATTTTTAGATGATGTTTTTTACTAGTTTTTGTGAATTGTTTTATTGTTTTAAATGTGATTATTTTTTGTATTGTATTGTATTCCTTTCCCATGTTGTAAGCCGCCTTGGGTCCCTTCGGGGAGAAAGGCGGGGTAAAAATACTGTATATAAATAAATAAAATAAATCAGCATAGACAATAAAGAGCAAGATGGAACAATATTGAGACAGTATGTTACAACTCTAAATGCATATCATTTGGGAAAAGTCCAATAGCACCAGTCCCAGTGCAGGTCCTTGAGATATTTTGTCAATATCTTTTTTAAAGACTAGCACACAAGACGTGTACATACATAGTTGCTGACACTCTTAAGAATTCTAAAAGTTGGCAAGGTCAGCCTTTTGCAGAAGCTGTGCTTCCTCAGCTGGGATTGTTCTCCTCTAGGTTTTGACCGTTCCAACATTCTCTGTGTAATGTTTTTTTAATTCTAGTCAGTGCATGGGATTCTTTCTCTGCTGCTCTTGCCAAGCAACCAACTATTTTAATATAAAGGAATGGCAAATACTGTACATCTTCCCACCAGCTTCAGGAGTTCTTATAGGCCTAAAAAGGCCTAAAAAGCATACTACAGTAACATTTTTTTAAAAAACCTAGAGGATGGACTTTTCCCTCTCTCTGGCCCCTGCAGAGCAGTATAACTGCTGTTGCCCAACATGGCTAAGTCACAACAACAAGGTCGGCCCACTAATGATGTCGTCTCAAGTGGTGAATGGGCACAGGATGGTGCCCTACACCCACCAACTGCCTCTGCTGGCATCCATTGCACTTACCTGGCAGCAATATTGGAAGCAGCTGCCACCCCTGCTGCTGCAACTGCCAATGATCTTCTTCTCCCCAACTTTTGAAAAAGTTGGGTATATAGAAGGAAAAATAAGGAAGTGAGAATGAGGAGTAGAGTGACATTGGAGGGGTTAAGTGTCTTCACTCTAGAGTCTAGACAGCCAGTACTACTGTACTCTACTTCTCTTCAAGCACAGTCCACCAGAACAATGGAACGGCTGAGCATCGCTCTGCCATTCCAAGCCGTCGTAAACATGCCATAAAGCATATTCATGACGACTTGAGAGTAAGGGCGGCCAGAGTGGAGGCCATCCGCCTTCACTCTGCCACCAGATCGTTCCTGTGGCCGCTGGAGAAGGTAAGTGATCCCTCGGCGGGCACAGGAGCAGTCCGGGCGGTGAGGGAGGGGGGCCATTGGCTGAGCCGGCCCAGGGGGTCGGGGATGGCAGCCGCCATATCCCTTGTCCCATTCCCAGGCCATCTCCACCATTACACGGCCTTCTCTAAAGCCTGGGCTACACTGTACGCGTGCGGCCAGCGTATGGCCAGCATACAGCACGGCACGGGCATGTGCGTCAAATGGAACCGTCGGCAGCCGGCGTTGGCCCGTTGGCAGCCTACGTCTCCGCAGGGACAAAGTCGACCTCGCCTCGACTTTTGCCCGTTTTTTGAATGTCCAGTCAATCGGGGGGCAGGCCTTTGTACTATGGGGGCGGGACACATTTTACGCGGTAGCCAATCACAGGGCAGATGTCACAAAACCTCACAAACAAGTACTTTCCCCAGAGGTCAGAGAGAATACAGTATACAGAGCAAAAAATCTTTAACCAAAAAAAAACCCTCAGGTTTCTACCAGATTCAGGGTGTCAATTCTATCCATTCTGTCTTCTTTCTCTCCCTTTCCACAGCAGTCCTCCAATGCTCTTTGCACTGCTCCTCTTCCACTCAAAACCAACCAATCCATGGGGACCAACTTGTGTCCAATCACAAGCCACAACTGGAGAACACGTGTGGCTTTGTTCCAGCACGCTACGGCTGCGCTACGGCTGTGTCAGACGCAAACGGAGCATGAACATTGACAGTGTAGCTCAGCCTTTATTTGCGCCAGCTAAATAGCTGGCGGAAATCCAAGGAGGCCCATTGGGGCCTCCCTGCATTACACCAAGGGAAGGGGACGAATATTATCCCCTTCCCCGAGTAGACCTCGGGAATGGGGATAGGATCCGGTGGGAGGCCTGGGCCGCCCGCCGGATACTTACACAGGATTCGACTGTTCCCCACTTCCTCATTCTTGCTCCCCATTCCTGCCTTGTGCTGCAGGATGGAGGAGCAGCAGCAAAAAGGACGAGGTAAGAAAAGGGGGGAGGTCAGGGAGGGTCTGGATCAGATTAGATAGGGGAGGCAGGAAGCCATGGGAGAGAACCACATATGTGGGCTCCATGGTGGGCAGGTAGGCTTACCAGATCTCCAACCGGGACAGAGTGCTAGACCCATTGTGTTCAGTGGGGCTTACTTCTGAGTAGACATGCCTAGGATTGTGCTCTAAGAGTTTAACAAGCTACACCTGTCCACATTCCTTCTCCTAAAGGTCTAGCACTCTGTCCCAGTTGGAGATCTGGTAAGCCTATGGGCAGGGAAAGGGGAAAACCATGGAAAGCTGTTCCTTTCCTGCTAGGCTTACCATATCGCCGACCGGGACATTCCGTTTTGCCCTTAAGGGAGGCGGGGGGAGGGGCGATAGAAGCCTCCCCCCCCGCCTCCCTTAAGGGCAAAATGGAACGTCCCGGTCGGCGATATTGTAAGCCTATTTTCTGCCATCCCAAGCATAGCTGGGGCTTGAGCTAGGCCTACTGAGCAAAGACAGAAGGTGCCCCCTAGAGTGCTTAGGTCTCCTAGAAGAACTGAGTATTCAGCAGTTTGCAGGGGCTTCACTCCATATCCTATCAGCTTTTAAGATGTTGGCAAGAACTACGTGTATTACACACACACACACACACACACACACACAGAGAGAGAGAGAGAGAGAGAGAGAGAGAGAGAGAGAGAGAGAGAGAGAGAGAGAGAGATTCTGTTTCTGTAACATCTCACCACCTCAAGAATTCTTCACAAGAAAAGTTCATAAATATTGCGCTTGCAATAAGGCCAGTGCCTGAATACCCAGATTTGCTATTTCCAGTAGGTGCTGATGCTTCCAACAGAGTTAAGTGAAAGTTCATCAATCAGGAAATGTCTGCGATCAGAAAGGTTTTCTCTTTTCCTCAGAGCATAAAATGGTGCACAGCTACAATACCTTAAAAGCAAAGGCTGACAATTTATTGCTTAGTTGTTGCTCCTGCTAAGCAGCACTTACTCTAGCCATGACCTCATCTTCAGCTCTGGTAATTGGTTAGCGACCGTGCAGTAGACATGGCTCTCAACAGGAAGCTGGAAAGTTACATTCTGGAGTATGTATTTGTTCTCTTCTGCATCAAAAGAATAATCAGCAGCAGGGGGAGGATGATGCAACAACAGAACTGTATTAACTTGCATGTCACGGAAAGTAAGATGCTAAGAAAACACAAACCCTTCAACATGACTGTAGTAGTTACAGAGAAATCACTCCAAAAATGTAAGCTTCTGTAGCACATTTGGTACAAATGGCAATTTAGGACCAAATGACAAATGATGTTCAGTCATATGTATTTCTCTCGTCTCTCCCCCCCCCCCTTTCTTTTGGACTTTTAACCAACAGCAGTTGTGGGACAGTGTGAGGTTCAGCAGAGGATTAATATATGTGATGGGGGGAAAGAAAGAAGATATTTAACCATTTCCCCCAGGCCATTTTCCCACCCAAAATTGCCTCCCCCAGGCTGCTTTACCAAAGCAATAAAGTACGCTCCATAGATGGAAGCATAGCTGCAGGTGGAGTTAGCCCCTCCCTCTCCCCCCCCCATACACACATCAACACAGGCAAATGTGTTCCATGCCCAGCCTTCCACTCAACATTGCAAACTCCATGGCTGCTTTTGCCTTTAAAGAATGTTGACAGGGGGGAATAGTATCACATGTAAATTTGAGCCTTCAAGAATTATACCATACCAGTATAGACTTGTATTTATTTCCTTCCAGGTATTTTAATTCAGCCTTTCCACCCCCACCCCCCAAAAATGGTGTCCAATATGACTTGCAATAAAATAAAGCAGATAAAACACAATAAAATATAAGTAAATAGAATAGAAACAATAAAACAGTAATTAAAAAAGAACAGCTTAAAAACATAGTAAAACAACTGGCAAGTCTTTGCTGCCTAGTTAAAGACTAACCGAGATGATGTATCTCTCATGGGAGCAGGTCTCAGAGCCTGGGTGCAACTGCAGAGAAGGCTGTATCCCAGGTCCCAACCAAATTGGTGTCTGAGATTGGAGGGACACACAGGAGGGTCTCCCCTGGTGATCTGAACAAGCAGGCAGGTTCAAATGGAAGAAGGCAATCCTTCACGTATCCTGGGTTCAAGCTTTTCAAGGCTTTAAAGATCAAAGTGGGTACCTTGAATTGTACCTAGAAACCCATTGGTAGCCAATGCAATTATGGTAGCTGTGACATCGCATGATCCCAGTGACTTGCCCCCATCTGTAAACTAACTACTGCATTCTGGACCAGTTGATGCTTCTGAGCAGTCTTCAAGGGCAGCCCCATGTTGCATGATATACAGGTACAGTATATCTCCAGGTATTTATATTCCACCTTTCTCCCTCTGAAGAGGCTACCAAGGCAGCTTAGAACATTTTAAAAGTACAATGCAATGTAGAAAACAGTAGACCTCTCAGGTCAGAGTTGGGCACTTCTTCCTTAACATCTGTGTGCCCTGAGGAGAAGAAAGGAGTGCATGCCCACCCTACCTGCAATGCTACTGTGGACCTGGGCAATACCCCTTCTAACTGGGGAAAGAGTCACCTTTTGAAGTGAGGTTCTCTTATATTTAGCAGGGGGGAAGCAACCGTCCTCTTCACAACAGCTCGACGTCTTTTCCAGTGGTTGTTACTCATGTTTCTTCTGCATCGTTTTTACACTGTGAGCCCTTTAGGAGCAGGGAACCATTTCTTGATGTACTTTGCTATGTAAACCGCTTTGTGAACTGCTTTTTGTTGAAAAGCGATATATAAATATTCTTTATAATGCTGATAATAACCATAATGGGAAAGGTCCTGTACATTTCCATTCTTCCGTCACCCTGGAACCCTTTCCACTCCACACACACTCACTAGGTGGTGGTGGAAACAGCAGCATCACAACTGAAAGGGACCGTGCAGAAAACGTTTGCTAATTGTGTCCCTGATTCTACTACTCAATCTCTGTGGAACCCAAATGACCACACGTTTTCCAACACACAACGTCAAGTTAATGGACATACATGGATCCATGCATGTTGTCTTCATAATTATGAGTTAGTCACAAAGTGCATAATGTTCTCAGACACTCTGTGGCAACAAATCACACACACACACACACACACACACACACACAGGTTTAGCCAAGAAAAAGTTTATTGAGATTGTGATGTCATCAATGTGGGTAAAGGTAAAGGTATCCCTTGACATTTAAGTTCAGTTGTGTCCGACTCTAGGGTGCGGTGCTCATTCCCGTTACAAAGCCGAAGAGCCAGCGCTGTCCGAAGATGCTTCCATGGTCATGTGGCCGGCGTGACTCTCCTTGCCGCAGTGCGTAGCATGTTGCTAGACACGGAATGCTGTTACCTTCCTGCAAGTGGTACCTATTTATCTACTCGCATTAACAGGCTTTCAAACTGTTAGGTTGGCAGGAGCTGGGCCGAGCGGCGAGAGCTCACCCCGTCGCCCGGATTTGAACTGCCGACCTTTTGATCGACAGCTCATGGTTCAGTGGTTTAACCTACTGCGCCACCCCACGGCCAATGTACATGGGGGTTAACAAAAAATAAGAAGAGAGTCCTTACCATGCAAGGCTCACTCTAGAGATACACACAAGGAAGTGAACAGAGGATAGGAAGGAAAATGATGGCAAACAGAGGAAGAACATGCAATGGTTTCATGTACGTATATTTAAGCTGAAGGTATTAGGGGGCCGTGCCAAAGCCTTGATGGAAAAGATGGGATTGGAGTCGGGATTTGAAAGAAGTAAGATAGGAAGCATCATGCAGTTGATCTGGGAGGGAATTCCAGTTATAAGGGGCAGTAAGGGATACAGGGCCGACTCATCTTTCCATCTCTAAGCATCTCTGTGTTTTAGATGCAATCTGCAAAACTGTTTTTATTATTACCATTCTTAAAACCGACCAAGAGATTTGCAATCAAAATTGTTTAGGACAGATAGAAATGTTGTGCTTTGTTTTGTTTTCTGGTGGGAAATGGCAAGAGTTTAGTAGTCCTTGAATCTGCAGCCATTATGCAAATGTTGTAACCTGCTTCAAGTATTTCATCTTATTAATGCCTAACTGACAAACATTAAGTCAATTTGGAAAAAAATAATTTGTGTGTATAATGAAAAACTATAGTAAGCACTGTGATAATGTATTCAGCATTTCCCACAACTTCCTCCTTAATTGCATAAGCATTTGTTTCTATGAACAATTTCCATCTAGTTTATTAAGAAGATCACAGTGGGGGATCCTCTAATGAGAAAAAATGGGAAAATATGAGGCTCCAGTTAAAGGACTGAAGAAGATCAGGCCACATGGGTGATAGGGCTGACAGCAGAATAAAGCTTAGGACCACTTCAAATGTAACTTACAACACAATCCTATGGCAACTGCTGCGCCGGCTTAAGGTGTCGCAAATGTGCCGGAAAGCATGTTGCAGCACCCGGAGAGGAAGCGGGCACCGGCAGGAAGACCTGCGCCGTCCCGCTGCATCCAGGAGCACCGCGTACCAGAGCACATAAGGTTTGTTCCAAGCAGTGCGGGGGCTGGGGGAGGGGTGTAATGGGGAAGGGGTGTAACGGGGAAAGGACGGAACAGGCCTGAGGGGGATGGGATTGGCACCACTGGCACACGCTGAATCCTATACCCCCTCCTAGGCCTTTTCTGCCTACACCAGGCTCATGTAGATCTGAGTAACCCCATTGCGGATGCTGGGGCTTTACTCGGAGTAAGGGGAAATGTCCCCTTACCCCGAGGAGACCTCCAACCTGCTCCTCCCTACCGCTGGCAGTGGCGTCGCTCTAGGTAGGGTGGAGCTCTGAGTTCCGCAGCACTCCGACCCACCGTTACACGCCTGCACAAGGCGGCCCCGCCCCCTCGAGCGCTGCGGAACTTAGAGCTCCATCCTACCTAGAGGGACGCCACTGACCACTGGATACAGCATGGGCCATGTAGCCCCACAGATCCAGTGCTGGTTAGGATTGGGCTGCCAGGGTACATAATTTTCTTATTTTTCATGTGTACACAGAAGTGCAGGCACACAAAGATATAATATCGCTAGATGCTAACCGCAAAAAGTATGAAACAAAATACATCTATGCGCATGGGTCCTGGTAGAACCTGTATACAGGAGCATATAATTCCTTTTCTGTTCAGTCTTTATAGGTTACCAGTTTGCTTCTGGGCTCAATACAAAATACTGGCTCTTTACTTTCCTAAATGGCTTGGGGCTGGGTTATTTCAGAGACCACCTCTCCCGACATTAAACTGCCTTCCCACTGCATTCGACCTACAAGGCCATGTTCCGTGTTCCTCCACCATCAGAAGTGCAATTGGCAGGGACACATAACAGGGCTTTTCCTGTCATGGCACCTCATCTCTGGAACCTAGAGGGGTAGCATCCCGGCAAGCAGTTCCACCATCAAGAAGTAGTGTTCCACTTGTTCAAAGACCCCTAACAATTGTGCAAGGACCCCTTGTGCAAGCAGAACACTCCTTCCATTCACAGAAGGAACTCCCCATGGCTGATCGACTAGTCAAGATGCTACTCTTGGTTAGCTGCCTTAGGCTGCAATCCCATACATGCTTTCCTGGAAGTGAGCCCCATCGAACACAAGGAGGCTTATTTCTGAGTAGATGTGCATAGGATTGTGCTGTCACTACTGTTTTTGTTTTTTCAAGTGTTGATTTTTACTTGATTATGCAGTTCTCTTTCCTGTGCATCTTTTTGGTTCTTTGCCTGTTTGCTTTTTTTTTTTTCGTTTCTCATTTAGTTTTTGTATCGTTATGTTCTAAATAAATCCATTGCTCAGATGATCCCACTATCACAAAAATTATTTTTATTTATTTATTTTCCACATTTTTATATCACCCAATCTCTGAGGAGCTCAGGGTGGTGTACATGGGTCCTTCCTTCCTTTTGATTCCTCACAACAACCCTGTGAGGTAGGTTAGTCTGAGAGATTGTGACTGGCCCAAGGTCACCCAGGAAACGTCATGGCTAAGTGGGGATTTGAACTTGGATCTTCCAGGTCTAAGTCCAACACCAGAACCACTACACCAACATTTTTATATCAGATTGGCTCCATGTGCGCACAGTCCTCTATGTCAAACAAAGTTCATGGGCACAAGGGAGCTTGCCTGAACTACTTATTATCCTGCATTCCCTCTTTCCTGATACTGCCTGATACTTCTGTTCCTGATTCTTGAAAAGATACTCCATTTTCAGTCCCGGCCATGTTGCTGTACTTCAACAATGGCCATGTTGGGTCAGAAAGCTGGAAGTTGAACTTCAGGCTTAATTTAGTAGACCAGTTCGGGAAAGCTGCTGCTAAACTGCAACAGTAGTTTCTGCATATGGATGCGTGTTTGAACATCAGACAAATACACACATCAAAACTTCACATGGCAACTACAAATGAGGTGTTAATTCCAAAATGTGAAACTCAGCATTTTAGAAATGTGGAATAAATAAACCAGATGCCTCATTCTTTTCTGAATCGGTGGGAAAGGATAAGGTATTGGGTTTGTTTCTTCTGCGTTTCTAAAAACAAAAGTGTTCTGTTCAGTAAATTATACTGCAAAGGCGTAACCACGTTAGTTTGTTGCAGAAAACTCACATGCACAAAGAGTATGATGGCACCTTAAAGACTCAGGACGCAATCCTGTGTAACCTTGCACCACAGTACATGTACTGGTGTAAGTGCACTTATGCCAGTGTAAGTGCACTTACACCGGTGCATCTACTGTTACACCGGTGCAAGGTTACACAGGATTGCACCCAGTGAGACTTACTTCCAAGTAAGCATGTATAGAATTGCACTGTAAGGACTAGGAGTGTAATCTAAACAGCAGAAATGTCTATTGGTTCTGTAAAGAACTATACATCTTCTTGCAACATTCAAACTGGCTCAACTTTTTTTCCCTTTGAGTTGCTTTAGATTTGAATTTATTCCTTTAGTTTTTGCTATCTTTGGTGCACACAGAATAGAAATTTGACTAAGGTTACTTGTCAATGCATAGCATAGAGTTACTTTCATGTTACTTATCTTTACAGATTCTCATCAGAGGTGGAAGAGAGACTGAAAGTAAACAGGTAGCTAAATCGGATCAGCAAAAGCTTGCCTGTGGCTGTCACAGAACTATAAGCACTCCCTGATTGTGTCAAGGAAGCAAGAGATAAGGAAGGATATTACATGTTTTGAGTTTGCAACCTACTTTTAAAGCTTCTTATTAGCCAAGAGGAACTACCCAATTTTGCAATGGTTCATTTTTGTCTTCAGCTGCGTTTTTTTAATGTAGCTTTTAAGGAAGCATCACTTCCCCAGAGTTTTTTCTTCAGGCAACTCAAAAGGGAACTCTGCAATTCCACAGCTTTATTCCCTAAGACTGTGGAACTATGATAATGTCTCAAAAGGTTGAATACAGATATTAATAAAGGTCTAGGGCAGGGGTTCTCAACCTGTGGTACGAGTACCCCTAGGGGTACGCGGACCTCTTTCTGGGGGTACGTCAAGCCCTTCCCCTTATCTACCCCATCAGCAGCTAATTAAGTGCTAATTAAGTGCTAAAAAACATGGATTTTTAAATTGTAATTATTTTCGGAGCCCTTCTGTCTCTCTGATTTTGGTTTTGGGCTTATTTTTGTACTTTGGAAAATGTACTTTGGTGGGGTGGGGGAGGGAGGAGCTGATTTGGGGAAGTGTGACTTGGAGAAAAAAAAGATCCTTGCATGTGTGTGTCTCTCTGTGTCCCTCACACACACACACACACACACACACACACACACACACATACAGAGAGAGAGAGAGAGAGAGAGAGAGAGAGAGAGAGAGAGAGAGAGAGAGTTAAATAATTATTTTTTCACATTTAAAATTGTTTTAGTACTTTTTTATTTAACAATTAATTACCTAATTAATTAATTGATTAATCCAATTAATTAGCAGGGGGTACTTCAGAAAATTGGACCGTGATGGGGGTACCTAGGCCTCTAAAGGTTGAGAACCCCTGGTCTAGGGTCTGTGAGGAATGCCCTGTTTTGTTCCAGCTTCTTTCCCTGATTTTCTGTATTTTTGGACAGTACTAATCCCCCCAGAGGACTCCCCACCCCCGTTGTGCCCTCCCGCTGACTTACCTGCTCCAGCAGGCAGTAGGAGAGTGCTCTGACCTTCCCGCTGGCGTCCTGACAGTGCGCTACTCAGCATGCTGCCAGAAAGCACTTTGCAGCACTTTTTCAGCAGTAGCCGGCAGTGGAACACGTGTTCCACTATCAGCCAACCCTGATAGGATTGGACCATTACTTACGGCTGCCCAATCCTGTCTACAATTTATGACCCATTTGAGCGGCTGGGGCTTACACCAGGGGAAAGGTAAAAACAATCCTTTCCCCCGAGGTGACCTCCCTCAGTTCCCTGCTCTGCACTCTGGATGCAGCGGAGGTTGCACCAGCCCCCCTGCATTGCAGGGCACAGAGTTAGACAGGATTGCGCTGTTACTTATTTAAAAGACTTATATCCTACCTTCTCCTCCCCAGTGTGCCCAAAGTTGCTTACAATTTGACAATAAAACACAGTCAATTAAAAAAATAAAAGTAATGCAATAAAAGCAGCATTATACAGTAAAAATATTAAATTAAAGAGCAGTTAAAAACATGAGAGAGCTAAAAACAACTATAATGTATAAAGAGAAAAACCCTGATGATTTTTTAAAGTGTTTATTCCCTGCCAGAAGGCCAGCATCCTTGCCACAGGTTGATATGGCATCTGATCTATTGGACAGACTAGGGGGATTGGACAGGTTTAGAAGGGGATGACAGACTTAAGGAGGAAAAGTCAATCACAGGTTACACATCACATGATGACTATACACAACCTCTGGGTTTTAGAGGTAGCATTTTTCTGAATGCCAGATGCAAGGGAGTGGCAACAGGATATAGTTATCATGTTGACTTGGGCGTCCCCTGAGGCATCTGGTGGAGCCACTGTGAGATAGAGGAAGCTCGACTAGATGGGCCTTTGGCCTGATTTAGCAGGGTTCTTCTTATGAGGATATAGTTCTCACTTCTAAGGGCAGGGAATTCCATAGCTGTGGTACCGCCACAAAGAAGGTCCTCTCTCTTATTGCTGTCAACTGGGCTTCAGCCCCTGGAAGACCTCAGAGGATGGGTTGTCTCATATGGGAGGAGGCAGTCCCTCAGATACCCTGGTCCTAAACCATAAGGGTTTTGAGGGTCAAAACTAGCACCTTGAATTGTGCTTGGAAACAAATGGGCAGGCACAGGGGCACCAGCGTCAAAAGGCCCATGCCCCCATGGTGACCACACAGGCTGCTACATTCTGCTACATTTTGCACTAACTGAAGTTCCTGAAGAGACTTCAAAGACAGCCCCACATAGAGTGCATTGCAGCAATCCAGTCTCACTGTCATCAATGCATGAACAACAGTGGTCAGGTCTAATCCACTCACAAAAGGCTGCAGTTGGTGCACCAGCCAAAGTTGAGCAAATGCCCCCCCCCCGGTCACCACTGCCACCAGTTTATCCAGGAGCAGCAACGAGTACAGGAGGACACCCAAACTGCAAACCTGCTTCTGCAGAGGGGGTTCAACCCTATTCATAATATGTTGATAGTCTAATACCTGCATTGTAGTTCTCCAAACCAAAAGGCCCTCTGACTTTGCCTGGATTTAATTTCAATTTGTTAACCCTCATTCAGTCCCCTACCACCCCCAGGCAGCACCCCAGAGTATCCACAACCTCCCTGGGATTAAACAACACAGAGAGATAGAACTGGGTGTCATCTGCATATTGGTGATGCCCAAGCCCAAAACTCTGGTCTCTCTAGAGGTTTCATGTAGATGTTAAATGGTAAGGGGGATACGATGGAACCCTGTGGCACTCTGCAGGTCAAAGGCCAGGGTGCTGAACAGCAATCCCCCAAATCAGATAATCCACCATGGTGACCAAGGCCATTTCTGTCCCACGGTCTGAAACTGGATTGAAAGGAGTCCAGCTAATCTGTCTCATCCAGGAAACTCTGGAGCTGAGGTATACCATGGATATGCATCAGTTCTGATCTTCTAATTCCCCCTTTACTCTTCCATTAACATACAATCAGTTTTAAAATTAGAACAGCCTATCTAACTTAACACAAATGACACTGCCTCCAGTAAACATCTTTAGCTGATGGTACACACAGCTTTAGATTTATTAGCTCAAATTAAATGAGAAACATGTAGCTCAAATTTATTTCAGCCTGCAGATTAGCAGACCTGGCAAATCATTCACCAATTATTTGTGTGTGTGTTTTCCTATTCCTTATTGGGAAGAAACCATCACTGGGGGTCCAATACACCCTGGAGTCTTTTGTGTTTGAGATCAGAGAAATTGAATATCTGAGCTTCAAAAACTAATAATTTTGAATATCACTCAATCAGCAATATTTGACCAGATGATGAAATTATCACAAGCAAATATCTGTGCAAAGAAGTTCATTACTACTAGCATTCAGAGATTTGTGACTACACACTCAGGTGCACAAATTATCCCATGGAGAGAAAAAAAAAAGATGTATATGACATTACATGATCAAAAAGGAAAAGAAAAACGCAACTTCAAATGGAACCTGGATAGCTGGTAGATCAGACTGGCAACAGTGTGTGTGTATATCCCTGTGTAATTAACGTACAAAGCTATAAAGACTGTTTATATATAGGATCAGCACCCTACATGAAAACTGATTGTCTCCCTAGAGCATCCTATTATCCTTGTTGAGCCATCCTATAATAGCTGGAATTCACACCTTTATCTTTCAATGGGGTATGAATCTGAATCTAATATTTCACTTATAAACCAACCCCCTTCACTTCTGCTAGTAGAGTGCTCTTTATCCTCCTCCTCCTGAGCCAGTTTTTGTGGGGCAACTTAACACTCATTTGTACACACAAAGAAAGCCCAGTGGGAGAGAAGAGCAAAGACAGCATGAAAGAGGAATTCCCAAGGCAACAAAGGTTTGAGTACAAGATAAAAGAGGAGTGGGAGTGGCTGCCCTCCTGATTCTCTTCTCTCTTGATGGGTCTAAGTAAAAAAAATAGACTAAATATTCCTTTTCAAGATAAAAAGCAAATGTAATCTGCACAAAGCAACAAATAAATAAAAATCAATTGAGCTAGAATACTTCAAATGTCAGTCATTCTGACATTAATACTTGCTCAAGAGTAGCATAAGAGAATCTCATGGTGTGAATTATGAGAATATACTATGTTTTAAAAGGGTAACTGAAATGGATGAAATTCTAGACCTGCTTTTTATCCTGACAGAGCCATTAAGATTATAAAATGACATTAGAAGCTTTTATGGCCATGCAAGTGATAAGTTTCATAGAACCAAACCTGTCTCTTGAGATTCACAGCCAATTGCTTGTAAAAGAGCTTGAGTTATACCTTCCACATGATACGTTCTACTGAAAAGGTAAAGCAAAACGGGCTCTTTAAAGGACTCTGAAGAGAAGCACTAGCCCCAAAGTGGCGACTGATCCATGCAATTTAAAATGGCCCTGTAAATGCCACAAAGTAAATCACTTTATTTGGCACCATGAACTGCCAAGAAAAAGTGCTACTGCCAGGGGCACAAAGTAAAATGATAGAACCTTGTACAGGGATGGTAACACAGAACAGCCCCTGTGGTGCCCTTTAGAAAGTTTGTGAATGGCATAGAAACAAGAGAAGATATGGGTTCATCTCATAGTATGGCGGTGACACTTAATGCCCCAACATTGTGGGTTGGGTCATTTGCACAGGACACACAATTGACATCTGGCCAAAACTGGAGGCAATGATTGGGTGGGAAGGACCAGCAGTAAATATGGAGACCGGCGTTTAAACATTACAGCACTGCCATGGAATGAATCCATAGAGAAAGATCACTCCCCCGTCACTCCTGTGATAGCTAAAAGTCAGCTAAACCACCACATGTGTGAATCATGGCAGAAGGGAGGCATTGCATACACATGCTTGCTTGTAGGAGATCCCAGTTCAATTCCTGGCATCTCTAGAAAAAGCAGAGCAAATATCTGTCTGAAACCCTGGAATAGCTCCTGCTAGTCAGAGGAGACAGTATTGAGTTACATGGACACACAACGGCCTCTGTGTAAGGCAGTTTGATATGCTAATCTACTACTACAGGTTCAGGGTTTAGATGCCTGCCAAGTTAACTCATATAACTGGAGTAAGGGGTTGAATTTGGCCATTGGCATATGCATAGGAAGTGATAGTGAATGAAAACAGAGTCCATGTTTTTCAGAACTTACCGTACTCTCAAATGGACCCACTGAAACACCACCCATATTGTACTCTATAAACATGCTGTTATAGAATCAAATTGCAGGTGATAATGAAGTTCTCTTGCCCAAATCCAGAGGCAGAAATAAATGTATGAAAACAGAATTCCACACTCGGAACTGTTACTATGGGTGCAATAGGTTGCTGTATGAAGGGGAAAATAACTGGGGGGGGGTTGTCTCCCCTCCCTGCTCCTGCAGATTACTACTGTTCAGGTAGGGACAGAAGCCAACATGTCAATAAAACTTTTTAATGGAGAGCAACGATAGCTTGTGCAACCTATTGAAAGAAGATCAAGAGAGGAATTCCCATCTTCCCCATGAACAGTCAGTTTGATTGCTCCCACTTCATTCAAGATATGACAGGTTCAAGATATAGCAAGAATGACACTATTAACCTAGATTCCGAGTCTGGATGAAGGGTTACAAGCTGTCAGATGACCTAAGACTCCTATTTAACTGATAGAGGGTTTCCCTAATGTCAGGTGGGCCTACGGAGTCAACCCCTTGAAACACATTTTTGTCATTTTAATAGGTGCTTGAAGAGTTATTCTATTATGCCCTAGCCATTCATTTTTCTACAGTAACTAGATTATTGTAATCAAATAGGAGCCAAGTACAAGTGAAATTGATGGCCGCCTTCATGATAAGTGATAAACTGATTGATTTCCGTAGGCTAAAGTTTTGGTAAAGGAATGTATCATAATTTAACTTCTTTTTGCAACAACTGCTCCCCCATATAATTTAGTTTGGGATGAAATGCCATTTATCATGTTCTGAACTTCTTTGGAGTGTCCTCAGCCAACACACTGATGTACCAGTAGATGTGTATCTTTTCTGATTTACTTGAGTGAAAAGCCATTTGACTTACATATCCATACTTTTGGCATGACATCAATTACTGGTCTGCCAGAGCAGTGATGAACAGTAGTTAAAAACAGTTATGCAACTTTTCATGTTGTTGAATGATTACAACTACTTTATAAAAAGGATTTAAACTACATAGTAAAACTACCCTGTTCTGGTAGTTAGCCACTGTAATTTAACCACTAAGAATAAGCATTACTTTTCCCCACTAGAAAAAAATATGTTGTTTTAAAAATTCATTATTTAGTATCTGAAAACTCCATGGGTTGCATCCAGACTAGTGTTTCTGTCTTCTGGCTCTGCCTCCATGAATGAAAGACTCATTCACTCATGAAGGGCCCCTTGCACAAGCAAAATGCTCCTTCATCCACCATCGTATCCCGAGAGTAGGATTGGGCTGTTACTTCCCATTCTCCTAAGAAATCTGGCTACATTCCCTTTCCTGCTTTAAAACAATTAAGTAGATATAAGACCCAATCTTATGGGTATGCTGCACCGCCGGAACTAGCGTTCCAGTGGTGGCACAGCATGCTTTATGGTGGTCACAAATGGCAACACACCAGTGCTTGCAGCCGGGACACCACTGTGTATGGTGAGCAACCGGGCTCCAGCGGCCTCCCAATGAGCCCTGGCACCAGTAAGTCAGCATGGGAGGTGGGCAGGAGGCAGGGGGTGGGCAGGACAGGGAGGAGACAGAATGGGCAGAGACCGGGCGGAGAAGAGGGCAGATAGAGGTTGGGAAGGGGGTGGTATCGGTGGCACTGGCGTCGCCGATATCCTATCCTCCTTCCCGGCCTCAATCGGACTCCTGGATCCACTCAGATGTGCACCAGCTAAATTGCTGGGGCAGGTCCAAGTAGACCTATTCAGGCAGTGGAGGTTATTGCCGGGCAAGGGAACAAATGTTACGTGGAGAAGACCTCCAGGAGTGCCCCCTCTCAGAATGCAACATACACTCCTGTGCCGTGGCTGCATTGGCGGCGGGGGGGGGGGGGTTGATAGGATTGGGTTGATACTTAGTTTACAGCACAATCCTATGTATGTTTGCTCAGAAGTAAGTCCCATTGTGTTCAGTGGGACTTACTCCCAGGAAAGTGTGTATAGGACAGCAGCAGGGTTGGCCAAAGGCCTCTTGGTACCTGAAGTGGCATGCCAAATGCTGCCTGCCTTAGCTGGTGAGATGTCAGATTCGGCTCCTCCGACACTCTAGCCCACTGCTCTTCTCTCCTCCACACTTCTGCTCCTCTTCCAATCCAGGGAGTGGAAAGAGGAAAAGGGAGGAGGATCACTGGAGACAAGCAGGTGGAGAGAAGTGGGCGCCCTCTGCCAATCTGCTGCCTGAGGCAACCACTTCAGTTGGCCTCACAGATGGACTGGCCCTGGATTGCAGCTGTATTGAACTTCACAAAAACAAGATCCTCGGTTGGAATACAAAAGGTTACTATAATGCATAGTAGTTTCTCAGGAAACAGCAATACAGAACTCAGACCCACAGAGCAGTGCTAGGCCCAGAAAATAACGTGATAATAATTATTCCAATTTTTAGACCTGGGCACAAGATTGAGAGCTGCGCATAGATTTCAGAGAAAAGCTCAAGACCAATAACAAGGATATGTGTGTTACTGTCACCCCGCAGCCCTAGGGGAGGAAGAATGGCCGCCGGGCGATGGCAGTGCAGCAGCTCGAAGCAAAAAGGGGTCCCTTGGACGCGAGGAGCACCTCGCCGGGAGAAAGGAGCAGGGAGGAATGGTCCCACTCAGGGAAGACTTGCCTCAGGGGGGCCGGGGTATTCGGGGGAGCCAGCTGGGGGAGGTTTGGGCCTCTGAAGGCAATAGCCGACCACGCTGGCCCAACGCGGGCAACAAGAGTGAGGCTGGGCGTGGCACAGAGCTTTATAGCCCCACACTGAACAAGGCAAGGGAAGTCTCGCGTGAACGGAACTTCAGGGAAACCCCGCCCCCCGGAAGGGGTGGATAAGGCTGCAGGCTCATAAGGGAGAAGGCAGCCGCCAAGGGAGGAGGCTGGTGGGGACAGCTCCCGTTGTGGAGCATCCAACCTCCTACCACGGGGCCTGAAAGGAAGGAAGAGGCGCCACCAGGGTACAGGGAGAGTCAAGCTGGAAGCAGAGAGTGAGCCAAGGGAAAAGAAGGGATCCTTCACAGCCAAAGAAGCCCATAGCCCCTCCTGCCTGGGAAGGCTGTGGGAATGGGGAAAAACCAAGGTGTGGCCAAGTAAAGGTACGCCTACTTCAACCCCTCCCCTTCTCACGAGTGGGGCTCCACATGCTGTACAAGAAAAGCCAAACTTACCTGAAAGAAGGGCAGTGACTGCTGGTACTAAACCTTGGGGCACCGTGTCGGTGGGAGGAAGGAGAGAAGGAATTCCTTATAATATAGACGGAACACAGCTCGGGGGCCTGTGACGCAACACGGTCCCCAATGAATGTAAAAACGTTGTCT
This sequence comes from Plestiodon gilberti rubricaudatus, assembly GCA_026170595.1. Lineage (NCBI taxonomy): Eukaryota > Metazoa > Chordata > Lepidosauria > Squamata > Scincidae > Plestiodon > Plestiodon gilberti. Next base: position 51,131,860 of record JANXHW010000002.1, read on the forward strand.
AAATTAAATCACATCGGGAAAGCAGCATGTAAGTCTACGTTTTTATTATCTCGGGACCCTGGGGACTTACTGGCACCTACCTTGAGTGACCTTCGCTGCCAGACGACCCCCTTTAGCCCAACCTCGGGATATGGACGTCACAGTTACATATTCAGATGACAACACAATCTCAAGGCTGTGCCTTGACTTGAAAGAAGCAAACAAGAGCAGACAGGAGTAGAATCTAGACCCAAGATGGAATTCACATTCAGATATGGCCTTGGAAAGTTCATAAAGCGGCACCATATGTCGGAATCAGCACAGCAGTTTGGGCTCATACTGATGGCACAGATCAGTTTTCTTCTTTTTTTTCTTAGTTACTATTATTAGGAAGTAGATAAGTCCTAGGTTTTCAGAGGAACACTGAATAACATCCTACCTCCATCCTTCTCTAGGAAACTTGGACTATGAAGATGCCAATTTCAGCTTCTTATCTGCTATGGAAACACCTTAACAACTTGATATTGTTCCCAAAGTATTTTTTTTAATATACTGTAAATAATAGTGATGACACTGCAAAATATACAACTCTACCATTTGAAAGAGGTGGGCAAGAAAACCTATACATGTTATGTGAAAATCTTTCCTGCAGTTAATTTGCAGCCAGAGTGCACCTGCCAAATCCTCCCAACAAAAATATTGATGCCCAGGGGGGTAATCAAACACTGATAGGCCAGGAAGATTAGGCTCTGAAAAGAAATTCCATCCATCAGCGATGGCATTGAAACTGGGACATGTACAAAAGCTTCCTATACTTGAGTGATAAGGATTAGAGTGGAAGTGGAAGTGAGAAAGACTGTAACTGAGAACATTTAGCATTCCCGTTTAGCAGTTTCACAATTTATTGTCACCTCGTTTTATAATTATCTCTCCCTTTACCAATATGATATGAAGAGCAGGCTAACAGAGTAGAGACACCAAGCTACAAAAGCAATGATACAGGGCACCGCTACTTGGAAGTTGTTTAGAAATGTACACATTGAGTGTGAGGGAGGAAGCAAGCCCACCTAAAACTCTTAGGCAAGGGCTGTAGCTCAGCGATAGAGCACATGGCTTGAATACTGAAGGGGCTACACATCTGAATAGCCCCATCGGGGCGACTGGCGCATTACTTGGGGTAAAGGGACAAACGTCCCTTTGCCCCGAGGAGGTCAATGGCTGCGCCAGGGCAGGCCTAATCCTGTTTTGGATGCAGTGGGTGCCTTATGTGTGCCGCCGCAACTTCATTTAAAGTTCGAGCAGCTCATTTCATCCCAAACTCTTGGAGGGGGGTTGCAGTATTTTTAGAAAGTATAAATGTTGAAAAATGGAATTTTAAAAATCCCAAATAAATTTAAAAGATATATGAGTATCTGAGCACTCCTGCTGATGATTTCAATGCTCCTTCTATAGGAGAATTCCCAGAGTTCCACACCTCTCCACTACTTCTCTGGAGCAATCATGGGGGTGTTTTCTAGCAAAAGGCAGCACACATGTTCCAAAAACAAGAATCTTGCTTCCAGCTGAAGAATAGATTGCCCTTCCTAAATCAGGACAAATGCAAAATGATTGGGGTTGGAATCCTATACCCACTTTTCTGGAAGTAAGCCCCACTGAACACAGTGGGACTTACTTCTGAGTAGACATGCATAGGATTGAGCTCTAGGTGGTTAGAAATCAGAACAAATGCATTACAGCCCAATCCTACCTAAATTCTCCCACTCTGATGCAGCGAGGCCAGCGTGGGCTACGTTGTATCCTGCAGGGGAATTTTGCAGGTGGAAGGTCTCCTCGAGGTAAGGGGACATTTGTCCCCTTGCCCCAGAGAAATCCCTAGCCTGTGTAATGAATCTACTTGGACATGTGCCAGTCATATGACTGGCGCAAGTCCACATGAACCCGTGTTGGTGGATCAGGCCCAGGAAGGAGATTAGGATATGGCGCATACCAGCACCACCAATCCCACCCCCTCCCAGGCCTGATCTGCCCACCCCTCCAGCTCCCCCATCACCGCCCTTCCCCGCCTCATTCCACCCCCTTCCCACCCTCCCACAGCCCCATTCTACCCCCTAGGATGACTTACCTGCTCCAGCGCACGTTCCTGGAAGTGCCAGCACCAGCAGGAAGACGCAGGCCTTCCCGGTGCTGCAATCTGGTGCACTGTTACAACATGCTCCACCATAGGACTGTGCCATTCGTTTCTAATGGGGTGAGGTGAAATTGTTCTGTATGGTCAACAGTTATTTTTCCTCATTTACACTCTTCCAGTGTTGTGTTGTATTGTTGTCTTGGAGCCAAATATAGGATAAAGAAGCAGTGACATAAAGAAGCATATTTTCATCTACAGTTACCGCAGCTTCGCCCAGCATGGTTGAGGTATTCCCCATGCATAATGTATCCTTTGCTAAGAGAGGTGACAGTCCGTGTCATTCAAAAATGAACTGAACTGTGAAATACTTGCAGAGAACAATTTCTGTTTGAGAAGGAATAAAAGTTCTGCAACATCCAGTTAGTTTCTTTCATTAAAAATATATATACTGGCTGTACATATATATTCACAAATCTTGTAGAGGAATTGAATGCCAGCATAAGACAGCCATACATGCATATTTTGTAGAAACACAACAAGCAAATTGTTCCTTTCAACAACTAGTTGCACAGACAGGTGGAGCAGGTACTGCGTTCCCAACATGAGGAGTGTGGGGAACATCTGGATCCCCACGTCTGAGCTTGTGACTTAACAGCATAATCATGCATGTCTACCCAGAACTAAGTCCCACTGCATTATGTATTACCGTATTATTGTATTAACAGCGCAATCCGACTTAACTTTTGTGCCGGTGTAACCAGCGGCCCAGCGAAAACGGGAGGCCCCAGAACGGAAAGGGGATTCAAATCCCCTTTGAATTCCTCTTTTGGAGGTGATTTGAATCCCTTTTCCGTTCTGGGGCCTCCCGTTCTCACTGCACCGCTGGTTATACCGGCACAAAAGTTAAGTCAGATTGCACTGTAAATGTATTTACCTTATTAGAAAATGCTTAAAATGAGCCATGACAAAGGGCGCAGAGAGAACAAATTCCCACCAACTGATTCAGTTCCCTTCTCTAAGGTCTTGTCATATAAAGTGTGGTGTTGGGCTCTTGCCCAAGGAGTCCTTAGTTAATTGAATATAATTATTCTGCATCCTACTTTCAAATGCTAGAGCAGCTTCCCTGTCCTCGTAATACAATATGCCTGAAAGCTCCAATTGTTGTCTGGTACATGTAATTCTTTCCTCTCCAGTACATTTCCTTCCATAATAAGGCAGCACTTTGCTGGGTGTTGATGATCTTTAAATATAATGCATGACGATCGGCTAAATTAGTAATGGTAGGTAGCTAAAGGCATTCCTTTAAAACATGAATAGTTCTTCACTGCAGGCCTAAGTCTGGGGTCATTCCACATTTTTCTTTCTGTCATTAGCCATAAATAAATTAACAAGGCCATCAATTAGCATGTTCATCCTGACCTGAGATTGACAAGCTGGTAGAAAGCAAGGGAGGTAGAGGGAGGATGACTTTCACTGAAACAGAGACCTCAGATATCAATAATTGTCTGCCAGGGGCAAAACGAAGCCTTAATCTGTTTGGAACATCTAGAAAGCCAGTTGGTGTAGCATTGCCTCTTAGGAGATCTCTAGTCCCATTTTAGAAGATGTGTTTAGCCTATTTAAAAGGCCCCTTGCTTGAATTTACACATTATGCGCCAATGGAGAAAAGTCTGCTACAGGTAACCCAACCACTTATGAATGACCAATATAGACAAGGATACTGATAAGTGAACTGCAGTTAATGTAGTTTGTTAGAAGCTAAAAAGGAAAAGGGGGCAGGGGCCGCAGTGGCTTAGTGGTTACGATGCTGAACTGCAGACCGGAAGGTCAGTAGGACAGCAGTTCGAGACCAGTGTGCAGCGTGACAGAGTGAGCTGCTGACCACCAAATATTTTTTTTCCCAATTCACATACCTTTAGCAATTATTTTTACCATGAATACTAAGTCTCTTACAGCCCAATCCTAACTGGGCTGGGCACCAGTGCAACAGCAGCCTCTGCTGGCATGTGCTGCCAGGTTGCTGGTGGGGAGGCTGGAGCAGCCTCCTGCACACCGACGGATGTCCGAAGACCCACCGGAGCAGGTAAGACTACACAGGGGGTGGAAGAAGGTGGGAGAGGGCAGGGGGAGGGCAGAACAGGAGAGGGGGTGAGCGGAAGGGGAGGGGGCAGGGATAAGGGAAGATCAGGCCCATGTGGGGGTTAGCATCTGCGGCACACACCGAATCCTGACGTCCTACCTGGGCCTGATCTGCCATCACAGATCAACTCAGACTTGTGCCAGTGATTGAACTTGCACAGGTCCAGGTTGATCTATAGTGGCTGCTGGGGGTTACCCTGGGGCAAAGGAACTAATGTTCCCTTGCCCTGCGGAGGCCTCAAGTGGCCAAAACTCCTTCGTGGGATGTTGCGGAAGCCGCGCTGGCGATGCACGATGCAGCGGAAGCCACGCTGGCACCGCTGCATCATCACATGGGGATTTAGTTAGGATTGGGCTGTTACCTAGTTACTATACACCAGCTTTCTATGTACCTAATCATGGTAAAAATAATTGCCAAAGGCATGGGAATAAAACATATTTGGTGACCAGCTATCGAATTAACAGATAGGTGCACAAAACACTTTCCTCCCTGACCCTTTTTTCTGCTGCCTGACTACGTTTCAGTTCATATGTTGCTGATGTGGAAAGTACGTCTCTCCAGGGCCAGCTCTGTACTGCGCAGGTAAAATCTGTAAGCAGTACTGAAGTCATTCCTTCCATGTCGTCATCACCCTCCCTGGCAATGGTGTGGAAGGGCCCTTATCCAGCTGAGTGGTGGGACACAGTCCTCCAAGTTCGAAAAGCAGCTGGGGGACTATGGGCAAAAACGTTTCAAAAGAGGAGAACTTGGGGAGAAATCATCGTGCACATCAGCAATACTTGTCTTCTGAACACTCTGTGCATAAATCTCAAAATACTTTTCAAAATTGGAAACATATAAAATCAGGGACATCTGCGAGGAGGTGGTGGTCACTTTTTGAAAGGAAACCCAGAGGGGGAATGGGCTGCATCTGCTCTGTTTTGTATCCTGGCCAGCACATATTCAACCGTTTCTCAAGTGTTGCGGTTTCTTGGAGTGTTGGGCGGTGCAATTCTGTATCACCTACTACTCTCAGAAGTGTGTTTAGGATTGCAGCCTTGGAAGTGCAGCAATTGAGATCAGCTAATTAAAGGTTGGCGTTCACTGTGTCCCTGAGAATAATACTCATGCAAATTCGCTCACTTATGATATCTTTCTGGCTTCTGGCTTTTGGTACTGGACACATTTGCCCCACCTCTGGTGTGCTGTGAGCTATCCAATCTGAAACCATTTTGGGACACAAGACAGCCAAATCCCTTTTGTGCTCCTGTGAAAGCCTGAGGCAAGTTTCTCCCTTTTGTCTTGGCAAAGTGGATACACTCATGCATCACAGAGCCACACAAGTTGGTGGGAATCCAGATTAACGCTCATTCTACTCCATCAAATCTGCCTCTTGAATAGAAAGAGGAGATGCCTCTGAAAACACTATTGACTTAATTAGGCCAAGTGTCCTTATAAAAGGGGTTCTCAAACTTTGTCACAGGGTGTTCTTTAGCGTACAAAGAAAGCTGGCCCTGCCACAGGCAAGAGGAATAATTTGGAACAGAAGTATTCTGTGGCTACTAGGCAGAAAAGCGTCTGCTGCTTCTATTTTTCCCCACCCCAAGCAAGGGCCGATTGCTTGGGTACATGATATGCTGCATATTTTGCACACACAGGGAGCTGTTTAAACATGCCTGCATGTGTTAAACGATTTGGGGGGGGGGGGGGAGAGAGAAGTACAAGTTGCAGAAGGCATGGAGTTTCCACCAAGAATGGTACCCCCAGTGTCACATTCTCTCCCCTAGCACGTAGTAACAATTATCCCGTGTTGTGATGTCATCACATCATGCATCTATATACCCACTCTTGACAGCAGTAATGAATGATGTATAGTAGGGGTGGGGAAACATGTCAATAAGATGGTGTCACACGATGGGGTATGTTTTACTACATATTATGAAGCGAGAGAAGTCAAAATGGGGGTGCCATTTGCAGTGGCAGCCCTGCGTCTCTCACAATATGTAGTTCAGCCCTCACACAGTTCTTTTTAATCTCAGATAAAAAAACAACAACTTCAAGGGTCATACTAGATGGAACACTAAACAAATCATGGGAGCTTCTGTGTTTGTTTTTCTTTAATTAAATAGTGCATGAGGGGGGACAAAACAGCCCACAACTGCATGGGAGAGAGTAGGAAGACTTAGTCTTTAATCCTCACTGTGGCTCCAATCCAGGTTCATTCTCTCTCTCTCTCTCTCTCTCTCTCTCTCTCTCTCTCTCTCTCTCTCTCACTCACACACACACACACACACACACACACACACACACACTTTTTTAATGGAAACAAACTTCCATTAAAAGCTGGTAGAATTAAAAAAAAAAGGGGGGGGGAAAGCACACGAAGGGAGGTATGAACAGGATTGGAACCATGACAGGGGCAAAGTACTAAAGCCTCCCTCCCCTCTCCTGTTGCAGTTTTTGGAATGTTCTATTAATCTATTTGAAGAGAGGACTCTCTGGAGAAGACTCTGATGCTGGGAAAGATTGAAGGCAAAAGGAGAAGGAGAAGGCAAAGGATGAGATGGTTAGACAGCATCACCGATGCAACGAACATGAAAATGAGCGAACTCAGGAAGATAGTGGAGGACAGGAAGGCCTGGCGGGATATGGTTCATGGGATCACGAAGGGTTGGACACGACTTAACGACTGAACAACAACAACAAATTCTCTCCCTCCCCAACAAACTGTTTAATAAAGGAAAATATGTATTGCTTTGTTTTAATATTATACTAATAAAATTGAAATTAAAAAAGATAAGCAGTTAATATTAACTACCTCTGATGTTTTATTTAACCATTCTCTTTCCCTAGATCTTGATGAAACTTTCCATTTTTGTGCATACACCAGTCTAGCTGTGATAGTACACTATAGCAATGGCAGTGGTTCTCAAAGTGGTCTGTCGCGACCCACCATTGAGAACAAAAGCTGTCCCCTGGCCCCTTAAGGGACGGGGACAGCATGGGGACGGTGACGGCGATCTGGGGAATCGCCACCGCCACAAAAGTATCCGAAACAGCTGTTACACAGCACTTACCGGGGCTTGGGGGAGCTTCAGGGAGGCCTGCGCAACCCTCTGCAGGCCTTCCCAATCTTCAGATCACTTCAAAGCGAAGTCCGGCTTCGTAAAAACCGGAAGTGCCTGAAGATCGCCGTTTTGAAGTGAACCGAAGATTGGGGAGTCCTGCAGAGGGTCGCGCAGGCCTCCCCGAAGTTCCCCCAAGCTCCCCCAAGCCCCTGTAAGTGCTGCAGCGGCTGTTTCGGGGGCAATTTCATAAGCTTGAACTACCTGACTACCAGAAAAATACAAAAGAAATGTTAACTGCTTATTTTCTTCCAAATCATTTTTAGTCTCTACTGCTACATAACACCATTTTGCCACCCTGCCCACTTTGCAGTCTCCTGCCGTTCAGTCAAAAGGACAGGATGATAATTGGCTTCAAACTGTTCTGGAGACCCCAGCAAAGCTGAATCTGCTGAAAGTGTTAACACTACTAAAGGAGTCCGACCCTTCTTTGCCCCAGCTGCCTTAAGGCTACGGTGTGGGCAAGCAGCCTACAGAGAGTGATTGGTTGTTGCACGATGCCAAAAAGACGCTCAAAGAAAGCAATAGTTGCTATATTCCAGCAGAAGCAAAGACAGAACAGAGATTCTCCCTTAAAAGAGGAAAATGCAGTTTGTAATCCACCATCAGCACTGAGAAATCGTAGATTTTTACCAATGTTTGTGAGGGCCTTCTAGGCAATAATTAATTTGTAAGCAGACAGGTGCTGGGGATGAAACCTCACTGAGGCTGCAATCCTTACCTGGGAGTAAGTCCCATTAAACTCAGTGGGACCTACTTCTGAGTAGACATGCATAGACTTGAACTGTGAAAGTCACAGTGTATCTCTTGACTAAAAAGCGTTCACCTCTCTGATAACAGGAATGTAAAGAGAAAGCTGTGTCAGTTGACCAGATGTACTTTCATATCATTAAAGGTTAATTTATTGCTGGTTACATCTTTGTCCTGCCATTGCTCCAAGGAGCTCAAGGTGGTGTTGTGTTTGAATGCTTGCTCTGTTTTCCCCTTCATTGCCAATTTTTCTATATTTTTGGACACTTAATCCCCAGGAGCTCCTGAGCAGGTTCAGCCATCTTAGAGTCGCTCGAAAATCCTCCTGTAACATTCTTGTTCCTTGGAAACTCTATTATTCCCCAGCCATGGGCTGGATGTGGATTCAGGGTCCGTCTCCCACAGTTTGGGGGATCTAGTCTGCTTAGCAACAGAGCTACCTTGCCCATTGGTCAAGGGGCAGGATGGAGTGACCAGGTGGATTCCACTCCCCCAATCAGGTAACTTCATGACATTATTCAGGCAAGGTTATATATTCCCCAGCCCAGAGGAAATCTTGGTTGTTTCTCTGTCAGTTGCTGAGTGACCCATTCATTGGCAGCTCAGAGAGGAGCACTCACTTGCCTCCCCACCACAAGTGCAAGGACTAGGGCTTCCTTGGGCAATGTAAGTTAAAGACTGTCTAGGTAGGGTTGTCTTAAGGAATTACAATACTTTATTTTCCTGGTTTACTAATTCATGACACATGGGGAAGAGGGGCTGTGTCTTTTGAGTAGCATCCCAGCCCCATCTGCTGGGCATTACCTGTTACTGCATCCATTTGTTGTGTTTCCCAGCCAAGCTCAGGCATTTTCCATCAACCCGCTTGTACTTTTACAACCAACTTTCTTTTCCATTTTGTTTAATTCCCTTTCCTCTTGGACTTCTAATAAACTAGTTATATTTTCATCCTTTCTCTTCCTGGTCCATGTTCAAGGGCAATTCATTGGATTGTGTCATCACTTCACCCTGCAGATGCTACTGAGGGTTGATTTTTAATGAGAAACCCTGGCATTCAGTGCTTTCCTGAGAGGGGGGGGTTCTGAGATGGCTCCCCTCTACCTGGTCTCTGTAGCCTGGGGTGGTGGCAGTGGATACAAATACAAAGATTCTTCCCCATTCAGCTGCTGATCCAGTAAAGGGAAAGACAGGAGCAAGAAGGGGTGCATGCGCATGAACTACTAGGTGCTACTCCTCTTGGTCAGCCTGCCTTTGTCCAGGGACTCTTCTCTCTTCCTTTTTCCTGACAGGTGTATGTGGTTCTTTACCCACCCATAGTGTCTCCATAATGATTCTGCAAGGTAGGTTAGGCTGTGAGATAGAGAAAAGCTGAAAGTCACCTAGTCAGCTTCATGGTGACTTTGAACCCAGGTCTCCTTTCTCCTAGTCCAACACTTTAACCACTATGCCACATTGGTGTAATGCAGCACTAACCTCTTCCTTTAATTTCAGTAGGTGCAGCATGTGAAGTAAAAGGCCACATAGCTGCTGTTGCTTAAATTCTTTCTTCTACACAACTCTTAAAGCTACAGGGGCCTTATCCTTCTATGCCCTTGGTTACTCTTAGGCTAAGGTTTCTCAGTGGTATAGGAACTGAAGCACCTTTTGCAAACGGACAAGGGCATTCTCCTGCACCTTGTTTGTTTAGCTACTTGCTAAGCAGTAGCTAAACAAACAAGCTTTAGCTCCTGCTTAGCAAGTAGGAATTCAGCTCTGTGAAGTCATACACCTATGATATCAGCAGTTTCCTGTTACGAAGGCTCTGCTGCCAGCAGTATGGCAACAACTCTGCTTCCTTCCAATGCACCTTGCATGAAACAGCAAGACTTCAGTAGCCACAGCATACTATAGTGTGTGTGGGGGGGGGAACCTTTTGCTTTAAAATTGCCCTTCTCTTTTAAACCGACTCACTGCTTTTCATCCCCATAGCTACAGTAACATTCAAGGTTATTATGATGATGCCTACACCCTCTTCCCCCAATTAGCTTAAGGCAAGCTCAAGTTACAAATCTAATTCTGACCTTAAGAGGTGACTCTGCTGTTCCTCCATTTCCTGTGTCTCTGCAAGAAGTGGTGAAATGAATTAAAGTGACTTGCCCTTAGTTAAAGAAGCTTGCATTCAGCTTCACGGGCACCGGCCCTGATCTAGCTCTATTCATTCTTTGTTGTGTGCAACTAGTAAGCTTGGATGGGTTATTATTTTATATTTAAATAAAAACATACAGAAATAATTTTTCGTCGGCTTTATCAAAGTAGCACAATTCACATCTGTACTGGCTATATGCTGTTGTTGTGTCCTACAATTGTAAGGTGCTGTGCAAAAAAAAATAGAACTCACATGGGGTCCATCTTCAAGATGATAATCTACAGGTAAAGACATGACACAGTGAGGACAGAAAGAGAGTAAACGGGAAGAAGACTCAGTTGAAAATGGCCAGGGTGATATAAGCGCCAGGTTTTGGAGTGCTTTGGGGCAAAGGCCCTATCAGGGACCACCAATGGTGTGTGCCCCCTCCCCATGCTTTGCAAAGCATGCACATGAACCAGCAACCCCCTCCCCCTGGTGCCTAGAACCACTGAACCAGGGAGTGGACGGGTGATTATCTGAAGTTGGACTATCATTTGCTGCGGCCACCTGCTCCCCATCACCTCCTCTGAAGTCTCTGCATTGGCCCCTGGGATCCTGGCTGTATCACCAGGTGGGGAACAGCAGCAACAGAATTTGCAAAATGGCACTGGAGGAAGAAGAGGACAGTCCATTGCTGCTTCTGGTCCCTGGTCCCAGAGCCCAAGAGGGAGGCTTGCTGGGAGGCAGCAGCAGGAGCAGCAGACCATGCTCACTCTCTCTCTCCCTGGCACAACTTAACAGTTTGAAAATGTTCCAGCCCCTGACATAGCACTGGAGGACAAAACGTCTGGAAACTGTACTGGGGGGGACGACAGAAGATGCTTCGCTGCTGCCATTGCTCCCCCACATAAGCATCTCCAGGTAGTGGTGAAGAGCAGTGACAGCAGTGGACCCTTACTGCCCTGAGATGTGGGAAAAAAAAACCCCAGCATGTGCCCCACCTGCGGAGCCACCCCTATCTCTTCCTCTCCATCCCCTGCAGTACGGTTGTCCTTTCATGGAATCTGAGAGGAGTGGAACCAGTCAGCAGTTGGTCCAAATGGGCAGGTGGAAAGTCCTCGCACCCACAACCTCTCCCTCTGCTAAGCTGAAGAATGGCTCTCCCCCCACAGAAGTGACTTTTCACTTTTCTGTACTTCATGGGGTTGCGCTTGGGGGGGGGGGTCTACTACTTTGTGAAAGCTTGCATGTAATTGTTCTGTTGCCAGACCTTTCTATCAGCTCTGGGGTTACCTTTTTTATTCCTTGGGGGGGGGGAATATGTGCAGCAGTAGCCATTGTCCATCCAGCTTTCATTTACCATGAGCCTCCATTCTGCAGTCTCCCCAGGCTGGTGCTATTCCAAATCCTCCAGCTGTTGCACAAAGAAAGCAGAAGCCAAGTGACACTGGGTATTTGTACTATACACAAGGCCTAGTCATTGCCATGGGCATTTGATAATATATGGGCTCTCTGTACTGTTTTCCCTGACATGTCAGAGTGATGGCTCTTCTGCCCTTTGGATTGCCGATGGCGATCGCATGCACATCAATACTGAGAGATGACAGAAGAAGCAAAAAGACAAAGAAACGAAAAAGAAAAAAACAACAAAGCTGTGATACCGCAAATGTGATTCAAGCCTCTTACTGAGATATAATTCATGAAAGAGCTTTTAGTTTTGTTTTATGTCCACATCAGTGCATGTATTGACAGATTACTTAACATCTGGGATCTAAAAGGATTCTAAGCACTCTTGAGAGGGTTCTAAATGGAAAGGTCCAAACTGCAAATAACACAATTAAAAAGGACCTGCTGAGGTTTCTCTCTCTGAGCCTTTTAAGTCCTGACACATGCTTTATATTCAGACCCCTCAAGAGGTTCAGCTTATATCTTCACAGGAGGAAGAGCTATCAACAAGAAAAACTGGACTCTGGATTGGTCACTTTTAAAAATGGTTGAACCTTATAAGAGACAGCACATCTTTTGTAACGAGAAATGCAGGAAGATTTGCTCAGGTGCAGAAAAATACTGCCTTAATGCTGCAAAAGAAATATGCGCACAGTGCGACTGATGCAGAGACACACCTGGATGAGGATAATTCTCTGTATCATTACACTGTTGGTCTGGGTGCGTATGTGGATACAGGTGGGGATGCATTTCCCCATCCAAGGACACTAGCAGCATGCAGCTAGCTTGACTAGAGCTGAATCAGTCAGGGCCATCATGTCTGCCTTCCCAAATCTATCACTCATACTAGAAGAACCACAGAAGAGTGGCACCATGGATATAGTCTGGGAAAACTGAAGTATATGCTGCAGAGAGGCATCCCTGCTATCGACCCCCATATCCCTTGTCCTGGTCCTACCCACCCAGGAAAATTACCCATGATTGTATGTATTATTCCCTGGGGTCAAGTGTCTAGTCAAGACCTCTCCCATTCCCTCCAGTCATCAGTAAGAACATATTCAATACGTTAGACATACTGTTTATACGTTCCCCAACTCCCCAAGCACTGAGAAGCCCCAAGGGCAGTACTGCTACCCAGGTTTGGCTTACTTTGGAGGAGAGGCCTCTGTGGTGTGATATGCATATCTACAGCACGTGCTCCATCAGGCAGCAGATTCACTTCCCAACATCAGGTCTCCAGAAAGAGAGACCACACACCTCGTCTTTGAGACTGGTAGCTGTGTTAGTCTGTTGCACCAGCTGTAGTCTGTAGCTGTGCAGACTGCAGTCTGTGGAAGCTTACGCTGCAATAAATGTGTTAGTGTTTAGGTGCCATAAGACTCTTGGTTGTTTTTCCTACATCTCAAGGTGACTTCAGCCAGCTCTCAGCTTTCTTGTTGTGCTTCACTACAAAACTGCTGTTTCTTTTCTCTCTCTCTCTCTCTCTCTCTCTCTCTCTCTCTCACACACACACACACACACACACACACACACACACACACACACCTCTTATATCAGCCACCTCCCGTTACCTCTTTTTGAGGGACACCTGCTCCAGGCTGGGATGGCTATTCCACACGATCAACAATTACCTCCCAACCACCCACTTCCTTTGAGGAACCATCAACCAACCATTGCTGATAATAAGCAATTGTGCTACCCAGACTTGTTAAGCTCTGCTTGTGGATACGTTTTTCTGTATAGGACAGATGTGCAAATGTCCTCTCTGGGCCAGTTGCCATATTTAAAGTGCCAAGCAAGTGGTCTGCGCTGCCGGGTGGCAAGGCAGGCCAAAGACTGTCGTTCTCTTGCATGTGGTCCAGGGAAAGAAGGGGGGGTATATATATATCCTTACCATTAGACTAAGGAGAATGTGCAGTGGGTTGGAAATATCCCCCAGACCAACAAAGATATTCTAGAAGAAAGGTGCTCTCTAGGTAGCACTGCCTTTTTCTTTTCCTTTCACCCTACGTTCCAGTTTAGGTCTTGACAAAGCAAATAGCATTTTAAGAATCAACAATGCTCTCTAACTCCTACCTCATTACCTTTTCTTTTTAGCTTTTTCTTTGAAAAACGTACCCGAGGTGCCTATTTCACTAAATTCTCTTCCCTCCCATTTTCCTGCCCCCTGCCAAATAATATTTTGCAAAGTGCTTATTTCATGCTTGTGCTGGCGCTTGTGTGTCATTGTGCCGGCCTCTACCACACACGAATCTGCTGCTGCTGCTGCTGCTGCTGTTACCCACCACCTCCAAATTGCAGGCTGACACATCAATGGCCTGAACCGCCCTCCATCCAGCTGAAAAGAACCAGTTGTTTGCTTAATTCAGGGCAGATTGTGCTAATGACTAGCTTAATTATTTTTCTGCCAGGAATGGGTGGCAATCACTCAGCAGCACTGAATGCCAATTAATGGGCGGTTGGAGAGTGGCAGAGGGGCCTTGTGTGGAGAATTTGGAGCTCCCACAGATTGAGCGAGGGAAGGGCGACGAGAGAAAACGTCCTCAAAACGTTCTCCTATCAAACTCCACAGTAGACACAACTATTGGTGTGTATGTAGAAATGGGATCAAGCTGTTATACAGTTATGGAATTTAATTTCCTGGGAGAGAGTGGCTTTGTCCTGGGAAACCCCCAACCATTTGATTGCCTTAATGTGCGGAATTGTTCAAGGGGTCAGCTCTCTCCAAGTCACGGTACAGGAATGTACTCTGAAAAGACACTTCGTTCTGCCTTTCTCTTTTTCATATGTATTACTCCGTGTTCCTCAGAGGGAGGGAAGTCCTGTGGAACTTGTTTACAATAAAGCAGATGGGGGGAGCGAGAGAAAGAAAGGATTTAAAACACTGAGATTTCACAGTTATATTTTTCTCCTCCTACCTGGAATAGTGACACAATGGAAAACCTGTCAGCCTGTACTGTGAGGGATTTTAGAGCAGGCTAAATGATCAGGGCAAGCATAGAAAATAATAACAGAATTGCCCTTGAAGAGAACATAATTTGCCCAGCTGAAATGTGACTGACGTTCAGAATACAGCAGGTTGGCTTACAGGACTAACACGATTTTGAAGGTCCAAAATGTCAAACGGATTATTAGTCTTTCTGTAAAACAGAGCAGAGAATTTTCTGTGACTTTATTATATTATATCGCATTCAGATTTTTTTTGGAGGGGGAGGAGAATTTTCAGTGATGGAGGAGCATGAGTTCAGAAAGCCTTAAAGGTCTGATCCAGATAATTTCAAGAGTTCCTTTTTTTTCCTTTTAAACTTAAGCAATGGATTTTGAGAGTATTTGCAGTGTAACATTTTTACTTCATAACAACTATGCAATGTTGTCAACAACAGAGATCATCAACAGTTGCAAGTACAGTATCTATTGATATAATAAATGTTATGTTTAAACCTTGCAATCCTCCAGTAAAGCGGTCAATTACACATTTTAGCTACACAATCAGCAATTTCATATTTTCCGAGTTTTTTCAGAACTCTTTGGGTGCAGTCCGTCCTCGGTGATTTGTTGCTTTGCAGTTTGTCAGTTAGTTTTTGAACATTATCTTTTGCAACCTCTATTTGACTCAGCTGCAGCCGCATAACGCCCTTATATGGATGTTGTCCTGGGCAGACTGGGGCGAAAGCCCTAATGAGCAAAATAGACAGAAAATAGTCTTTGGTAGTGTTTGGATATCATGCGTCATAGTTCAGTGGTCTAGTGTTGGCTTTGCAAGCAAAAGTCTCAGGTTCAGTCCCTCTCTGCTGACAAGATTTCAAGTAGGACTGAGCTAAGCAGACAAATGGATCTGACTTTGTAAAAGGAACCTTCATGCGCTTGTGATCCAGCTCCCAAATGAGTCAGAATTTTGAAGCTAGGAATTAATGCCTGCCTTGCACTCTCTTACTGCACAGTTTGAAACCAATTGAACAGATCAATTGTCTTTGATACTTATAGGAAGAGATAGAGTCAGAAAAGAGAACAGGATCTTCTCAATGAAAAAATTGTTTATGATTTGAACCACACACACACACACACACACACACACACACACACACACACACACACACACACACACACACACACGTCTGTCTTCTTACTATTCTTAGAGGCAAACTAGCTGCACACTTGAAACTCAACATTAATAAAACTAAGATCATGGCATCGGGTCCCATCAATTCCTGGCAAATAGAAGGGGCAGAAATGGAAGCAGTAACAGATTTTACTTTTCTGGGCTCCAAGATCACTGCAGACGGAGACAGCAGCCATGAAATTAAAAGACGCTTACTCCTTGGAAGGAAAGCTATGGCAAATTTAGATAGCATAATAAAAAGCAGAGATATCACCATGCCAACAAAAGTTCGTATAGTCAGGGCGATGGTGTTCCCAGTAGCAATGTATGGTTGCGAGAGTTGGACCATAAGGAAGGCTGAGCGCCGAAGAATAGATGCTTTTGAACTGTGGTGCTGGAGAAGACTCCTGAAAGTCCCTTGGACTGCTAGGAGATCAAATCAGTCAATTCTAAATGAAATCAACCCTGACTGTTCCCTGGAAGGACAGGTACTAAGGCTGAAACTCAAATACTTTGGCCACCTAATGCGAAGAGAGGACTCTCTGGAGAAGACTCTGATGCTGGGAAAGATTGAAGGCAAAAGGAGAAGGGGAAGGCCAAGGATGAGATGGTTAGACAGCATCACCGATGCAACGAACATGAAAATGAGCGAACTCAGGAAGATAGTGGAGGACAGGAAGGCCTGGCGGGATATGGTTCATGGGATCACGAAGGGTCGGACACGACTTAACGACTGAACAACAACAACAACAACAAGCTGCACACTTAAATGCATTTTTAGAAGTGTGCTTCCAGCTGGAAGTATCATTATTAAAGCATCATTTAAAAATAATTTGGTGTGGAGAGTCCTGATCAGAATTCAGAACCATGGAGCATAAGGAAAGAGTGATTAACTCTTTTCCCTAATGCTGTGTTCTCACTGATCCCCCCTTTAAGGGAGGATTTTCCTTGAGAAAATAGTGCAAGGAGAAAGAGTTGACTCCCCCCCCCCCCCCGCATGCTGTGGCCTTGATCAGACTTGGACCCCCTGCAGCTGTTTTTCATGAAAAAGAGGTGCTTCCCCAACAGAAGCACTCCTCTAACCATGCATTTACATGTGCATCTAATTGACCCCTATCCCTAGTAATGAAATCACTTGTTTTGATTTTGTTCCTGTTCCTGTGAACATGTCAGAGACCAAAAACAATAAAGAGCATCAGCTAAATGTTCATCATTTTTAATTTTCTCTTGCAAAGCTCCTGTCAAACCTTTTTGCCCCACAGACACGTCTCCAGTTGCTTTGTATCCCACATGATCATTTTTCTGCTTCTCATTTACATTTTGGATGTCTCTGTCAATTTCCCAAACAGTTTCTCAAGACAATCTCATTAAAATCAGCAATTATTAAACACCTGTTTCTGGAGAGTTTAGCAAGGCTTCCTACAATCATAAAGCTCAATTACTGTAACCATATATGCTTCCCCATGTTCTTGAGACAATTTGATGGAGCCTTATTTCCCACAGCAGAAGTGAATCTTAATGGATTTCCACAACACACAGAGTTTGGGCTGCCATGTACTCATTTGTTTTGCTAATTGAGATGTCATTTTTAAATTAGCTCGTGTCTGTGCAGCACTCTGAGAGGATGGAAACCATGTTAGTACTAATAAGATCTATCATATGGATTCATGTACATAGGAGCGTCCAAATCTAGGGGCAGCAGCGACAATATTTCTGCAGAGTTTTAAGGTACTGTTAGCCCTAATGATCTTTGCTGTTCTTGAGCAGATCAACACTACAAGAGACATGAATGAGTCAGAGAACAAACTGCTGTTTTGCAGAAAAAAAGAAAAGGTAGGGGGAGACCCAGGCCAGAAAGGTTTTACCAGATTGACAGCCTAATCCGGCGCAAGTTGCAGCGGCCAACTTAAATGACTAGCCGCTGCATCCTGCGCAGGATGTGGCCCGCGTCGGCGCGGCTGGGGCTCACCTCAGGGAAAGGGGACATTCATCCCCTTCCCGCAGTGTAAACCCAGGAGGCCCGAAAGGGTCTCCTCGGATGCGTGCCAGCTCTGGAGCTGGCGCACAACCGAGGAGGCCATGTAAGGCTGGCCTGGCCTGGGAAGGGAACAGGGATATCGGCGCAACCCAGCACCAATATCCCCTCCCCCACCCAGGCTGGGCCGGCCAATGGCCCCCTCCCCACCACCACTCCAACCTGCCATCCCCACGCCCTCCTGCCACCTGGCACAGGACTCACCTCTGCCTGGAGGCATGGAGCCTGGTAAGCGGTGCCGGCCTCCACACTGGCGCTGCTTACTCGCTGGGTGCTACAAAAGTGCTTTATGGCACATTTGCGACACCCAATGCCGGCAGAGAACGCGCTCCACAGGCGCAACTTTAGGTAGGATTCGGACCTGAGCTAGGTAGCCAGGCCAAGTGATAGCTTGAGGATTAGATATAGAACAGGGCTGGTAATAATGTAAATAGAACCAGAGGAGTCCATTGGAGTCAAGACACAGGATGGCTCAAGCTTTGTTACAGCTCTAGGCAATTATATATATATATATATATATATATATATATATATATATATATATATATATATATATATATATACACACACACACACACACACTGTATATGCATCATTGTTTGACTTTGAGATAGAGTAGAATGCATATACAAATAACAGACAGAGGGCTCAATCCAGAAATAGTAAGGCACTCCCAGTTCCCTTTTAGACAATGATATGGGCAGCCCAATCCTGTCTACATTTGAGACTGGTCTAGGGTGTTGCAAACATGCTATAAAGCACATTTGTGGCACCCAGTGAGTAGGCAGCACCAAGGCCAGCACCACTCTACTCGCTGCAGATCTGGAGCTACATCCGCCAGGAAAGGTGAGTTTCCTGTCAGGCGACAGAAGGGTGTGGGGAGTGCAGAACGGGGGGTGAGATTGACTGGCCAGGCTCTGGAAGGGGGTGGGATTGTCGGAAGTGCCCTCTGCCATATCCTATCCCCCTTCCCAGGCCTGGTCACCATTACATGGGCTTCCTGGATTTGCGCTAGCAAAATAGTTGACGCACATCTGAGGAGACCTGTTCAAGCGGATGGGGCTTGACTAGAGGAAAAGAACAAATGCTCCCCCGAGGTGAACTCTCAGCCGGCCTCTCTGCACTCTGGATGCAGCAGAGGCTGCACCGGCCCTGCTGCATCTCAGGGCGCAGAGTTAGACAGGATTGTGCTGTTAGTTGCACAGTTACGTATTCACACCCCACTGATTTCAGTGGGGCTGAGATTTACCTAACATTTTCTCTGTGTTCATTAGAATCACATAGTTAGGCTACCCTCCAAATTAAACTATCATCATTTTCAAAGTTGTTGATCATGTGCACTGGGCCAGCTTATCCATGAGGCATATTGAGGCAGACAATGGATTAGTGGGAAGTGCTGCTGTCTGAGTATGCCTTGTCATCCTGCAGCAACTCCTGTTTTGCTCCTTGAACTTGAAAAGGAAGAGGGGAATAGTGTAGAAGAGGAAGTGAGATGGGCTACAGCAGAGGTTCCCAACCTTTTAGTTCCATGTACCACTTTCGCTGGCCTCCGGCCGCCGCATACCACCAGAAGTAAGTGCCGATGACATCATTGGCATTTACTTCTGGGTTCGCGGCCATGATGGAGCGCAGAAATGCAAGGTAAGACACAAGGGGGGATGGGGGGCATTCCCTGTGTTTGGAGCCCCATGTGCTCGAGCTCTGCTGGCTCAGCAGAGCTCAAGCCGCCACTTTTGGGGCTCCGACATGGTGACACGCAGCCGAGATGGCAGCCGCCATCTTGGCCGCCAGCAGCCTTCATACCTCCAGCTTGTGCTATGTGTACCACTAGTGGTACATGTACCACAGGTTGTGAACCTCTGGGCCAAAGCATCTCCCAGGAGATGTTTCACCCATCACTCACCTCTTCTCCACACTTCCTCTTCTGTTCCATTCCCGTCTTGCTTTTCAAATCTAGGGAGTGCAAGAGAGGGAGCAATAAACCTTACTTACCTTCTGAGAAAAGTCAAAGTTATAATGCTAGCATAGCTTGTCTATGGACCTTAAGACTGCAGTCTGGAAATGCCCTTGGGATAAATGCCATTGATTTCATCAGAAGGTGTATTTAATTTTTTTCCCACTGAAATCAATGGAAGTTAAACAGTTATTAACTTTGACTGGATCATGTCCATACTGTTTGACAAGCCCATTTATGCACTTTCACCTTGTATTTTATGACCAGTGACACACATGTATTGAACGCAAAATGTGATCATTTTGGTACACTTCCTAAAGTAATGCGATAGAGTGGCACCTTCTCTCTTCACAGTATTAATATTAAATGACATTGACACAATGACACTGAACTAAAAGAAAAAAAATGGGGTGCCTTCATATCAGCCGAACTACGAAGGAGATTTATGTGACAAGTAACTTCCTGAAATGAAATGGGTGAGCCAAGTAATCAGTTTGAGTGAAGTAGAACGGGCCTGCTTTATTAATGTCATCAAATCTGTGACTACCCCACCTGCAAGGTCTTGCCAAGTTGGGTATGTGTTTTTATTAACTCTACATCCAGACATCAATGGAGGAAATCAGAGGCACCGAAATGGCATGTGTCCTGCAGTGTCACCCATACCTTGATTATTCTGTAGGTCACATACCTGTAGAGGTGATTTAGGTTATGATCTAACCCACAGATAGATTACTACCCACAGATCCATAGTATCTGGACTAACAGTCCCACCCTCTTTTTCCCATTCTACTAAAGAGAGGGACTTCGGACTAGTGCTTCCTAGAAGTCTTACATGCTCCTCTGTTGCTCCCAAGTAGGAGATCATGTCAAAAATGATATAAAAAGGCCGGACAGACAGACAGACAGACACACACACATGAGAGAGAGAGAGAGAGAGAGAGAGAGAGAGAGAGAGAGAGAGAGAGCAAATGATACGAAAAGGGCAACTAATTTTTTAATTATTTATTTATTTCTGCCACAAGAAGTGGCACCCACATCACCAGGTTCTTCGCGTCGGCGTGGCAGAGACTGCAATCACCGCTTGCCCCCATCCCGGCAAACCGGCTGCATCCTCCTCCGTGGCCCGCTGGGTCTGAATACTGCAAGGTGCACCTGCGCAAGACTCACGCAGGCGCACAACGCGACCTGGGAGCTCTGTCTTCAGAATCATCTGGGGAGTCCCGGACAATTCCGAAGGGTTCCCAGGCGCAGGCACACCTCGCAGTATTCAGACCTGGCCAGCCGTGGGGACAGGCAGTCCCAGTTTCTGGGTCCGGCCAGGGACAGCCAGGACGGTGGCTGGAAACTGGGACTGTCCCGGCCAAACCGGTATGTCTGATAAGCCAATTACCCCCACCAGGAAATACAACGAACCTGGGACCTTCGGCATACAAATCATTTGCTGTACCAATGAGCGACAGCCGTTCCTCGTGGTCTTTTTGGCATTTATCTTGTAGATCTCAGAAAATACCTTGTCAGTTTAGCTAGTACTTGAAACTCTGTATATTCTCAGTTTCTGTGAGAGATGGGTGAAAGAAACAGTCAGGGTAACTTTTGAACATGGCCAAAGGGTGTGTGTGTGTGTGTGTGTGTGTGTGTGTGTGTGTGTGTGTGTGTGTGTGTGTGTGTGTGTGTGTGTGTGTGTGTGTACACAAAACATATGAACATGTGAAACTGCCTGGTTCAACTTCAGATCATTGGGTCATCTTGTCCAGTACTACCTACTCTGACTGGTCTGCAAGGTCTCAGCCGAGGTCTTCCTAGCCTTGCTGTATTATGTTCTTTCTTGCACTGGAAATGCCAGCAACTGTCCTCAGTCTTTGCCACAGACATATGACCCCACCCCTACAAAACAAATTAAAAACATCATATCTGTCACCGTGAATGGAAAAACAGATGCAGAACCACCCCCAAAGGAAAAAAAAACAGTACCAGTACTTCAAAACTGCTAAAGTCTACTTTTGAGAAGCAAATAAGAACATAGCAATTCTACAGTGCTTTCGCGCCAACATTCAGGTGGTTTGTACAAATCATTTATCCTCCATTATCAACAGTGGAACATTACAGGCTATAATGACTTCCTCTAAATAGCTTATGTTTTCCTTCCCTCCCCATTCGCACTTCAAAAATTGTTATGCAAATGCCTTATCTCTCTGTTCATAAAGCTCCAAAGGGGTTTTCTTGATATGGAATAGTTTTTAAAGCTCCACTTTCCACTTTTATGATGCACACAATTTATGGGGTAATTTGCATGCCATCGTAGTCCTGACAGTGGGAAAAAAGGCTTTAAAATGTCATTATGATGAACACCCTCACAGTGGGTGAGCAGACAACAGGATGTAGGAAAGTGTATGTTGTTGGAGTGCATAAATAGCTGCCAACAGGTCTGAATCATTGTTCTCATAAGGCTTCAACATGGCAGCTAATGGTGGAAGGAATTACACCCAATTGCAAGGCAACTGTCTTTTCATATATTTCTTTGTTTTCCGATCTATGAACTTAGTCCACCACATCCCACAGATTTATTTATCTTTACACAGTATCTGGGTAGGTAGTGGTTCCCAAACTGGGAGGTGCGGCTCCCAGGGGAGCTATGGAAACCAGCCAGGGGAGCCGCAGAGTGCCACGAAATCCTCTCAGAAAACAGCATAATGCCAATTGACAGGCATCAACACAATATAATGGGGAGCCACAGCCACTGGTCGCCAATGGTCAAGGGAGCCGCAGGTTGAAAAAGTTTGGGAAACACTGGGGTAGAGGTTTAATGCTTGACATATGCAGCTCAATTTGTTTGCAATGATTACCTACAGAAATTTATTTTGGCCAGCAAAAAGCATAAATAACTAACTATACAAAACATACAAATGCATGTGAAACCTAAATAAAAAAAATAAACATACAAACGTGCAACGTTGGATGAAATTGGACAAAAGAGGAAAGCACGTGGACAAAATGTGAAATGTAGTTATATCTAGGCTTACCAGATCCATACCGGGACAGAGTGCTAGACTTTTAGGAGAAGGAATGTGGGCAGGTGTAGCTTCTTAAACCCTTAGAGCACAATCCTAGGGATGTCTACTCAGCAGCAAGCCCCATTGTGTTCAAGCACAGGTGTGTTTAGCTAGCTTACTTCCAGTTCAGAAAACCGTAACCTCACTGATTACCGGTATATAGCGAGGAAGGTGGGAGTTAATTGGGGCTCTTCTAATGCTGTTAATTGCCCATATATTTGTGTGAGACAGCTAGCTAGAAACAATGGATTCCAAGCTGTGCAAAGCTAACTTCCAAATCCAGAATGAGAGAGAATTTCTGGTTACATCTTTGTTGGGCAAGAAAAATACAGACACAACAATAATATATCAAATAATCCTATATTTACTATATTTGAAGGTAACAAAATCAGATGCCCTTTGCTGTTTGTTACTTACTCATACCATCGAAGGCATCTACCAGGTACGTCAGCTAAATAATGCTTTGCCATTGATCTTGGTTTTAATGTTGATTTCTGCACAGGCCAACCAACTCAAATGTGTATATCAATAACGTGACCTCTCTAGGAAGCAATTTGGAAATTGCTTTTGAACTATTTTGTGATTAATGTTCCACAATACTTTCAATTAGCCTTTAGAAGTCACTGGAGCTATTGATTACTTAGTGATGCCACTTTAAAATGAGAAGTGGCCCTCTGTTAATTAAAGAGTCCCCTGTGTGAAGCTGATGTGGATTGTATTGGATTAGTTGGTTTACTGGCTTACAGTGGGGTGATTTCATGTGATTCTATTTAAGCATCATCTCATTTATCAGAAGTCTCCAGGAACGCCTGCAATATTTGGACAATGAAAAGCTTGGAAAACTGGGGGTGCTGTTTACATACTGTTACACTGACATAGGGTTACATCAAGGAAACATGTTGAATGAAGGTGGATCTTGACTGATAATACCTATTTTGAAATACCTATTTTGAATAGGATCACTGATAGGGCTATTTGTTTTTAAAGTGAGCTAATCTGTTTTAAACCATTAAGGTTTAATTGCTGAATGTTTGTTGTGCACTTTGACTGAAATCATAAACCTGACTGAAATGGAGGAACAATTATTCAGGCAACAACTACAGGCCAGATTATTTGACTTCTACTGTACTCTGTCATGGTGCATAATGATACATGGAAAGGGGGCTATATCTGCCGTGACTTCAGACACGTCCAAAATGTGGGCTTCAAAGGGAGATGCATATTCCATTGGGGCAGTCTTCATGAGCCTCCACTTCGGACATGACACAGAACCACAAAAAAACAAGAGCATAGTTACATTTCCCGGTTCGTCAGAATTATGTGCAGTCATGTGACTAGCAGTGGCCTAGAAACGTGCAAGGCTCAGGGCACCAAAAGTCTAGAAATAATCCCAGAGGTACAATGCACTCCAGCACTCTGGAGCACCTTCCATCATGCACTTCAAGTGACCACCATATTTACATATGACCCAAAAGGAGGGTGCGAATCACAAAAATTCAACAAAGCACTTGGTTGTTCCTCTGTCTTCAT
Source organism: Plestiodon gilberti rubricaudatus (assembly GCA_026170595.1). Lineage (NCBI taxonomy): Eukaryota > Metazoa > Chordata > Lepidosauria > Squamata > Scincidae > Plestiodon > Plestiodon gilberti. The sequence goes on from JANXHW010000002.1 coordinate 51,156,182, forward strand.
GAAACCTTATTTTTTACTAAAGCATAGCCAGCTTTAAAGCCTTTTCCCTCACTATGTCATTTCCTGAGAGCAATGAGGACCCATTCCTCCGCTCTGTTGCATAAAACAAATGCTAACCAACCAGGCTGCTCCTGAGGAGGCTCCTTTTGCCCCTGGCAAATTTCTGAGCTCACCCTGCTGAGCACAAACCTGCCTAACTTTAGTGCAGCAAGCATGCGCTCCACCGCTCTAAAGCATCGCAAATGCACCATAAAGTGCGTTTGTGACAACTCAGGAGTAAAGGCTTCTGGCGTGTGCGCCGGCAGGGGGAGGGCAGACCGGGCAGCGAGGGAGTGTGTCCATTGGGCAAACCGGGCAGGAAGAGGCTGGGGATATTGGTGGCGCACTCCGCCAATATCCCAGGCCCTTTCCCTGCCTGGTTCGGCCTTACCCCGCCACCTCAGATACACACTAGCTTCAGAGCTGGCATGCATCCAAGGAGGCCCATAGGCCCCGGGCTGCCCTGCACTCGGGGATGGGAACAGGTGTTCCCAGGTTCCCGAGGTGTTCCCAGGCCATGCCAGTGTAGCCCGGGAAGGGTCTCAGGATTCCACGGCCAACCCTTTAGGCCAGCCATGGAAAGCTGCACAGGATTGTGCCAATAATTTCTTTCAGCATCCAAAGTGTCAGTGACAGACCGATATTGCAAAGATGCTCCACTCATTCCAGCACAGAGTCATTAGTTCACGTTGCGTACTAGAATTGGCCAGTTTTAAAGCCAAATCAATCTTTTTCAAACATAGATATCTAAAGTATAAGAGAACTATTTTGGTATATGCCTTATTAAAATTGTATAGAAAAAATAGAGAACATCAAGTAGCCTGTTACATAATCAATAGCTGAGATGCTTTAAACCATCGCCATCAAATTATCCACCATGTGCTGCACAGAGATTACCCAGAAACAAAACACAAACTGGTCGACATTTCAACTTTGCAACGCCCTTCAAATTGTGCATTGATATCCTGAAACATTTGTAACTATGAGAAACACTTTCAATGTTAACAGTACTTTCAGTAACAATGAGAACCACATTCCAGCATGCCAACACCCCTGACACAATTTAAGCACAACAAGAACAAAACAGCAATAATTATTATGTTTCCCTCCATTTCAAAAAATCTCATGCTGAGGAACAAAGACAATATACGCTGTAATAAGGAGGTAAAGCCAGATTATTTTGTGCACAATTCAGAGTAGGAGCAATGGCTTCGTGTCAGAAAAGCATCCAAACGAAGGCCCCAATTCTGTGAGCAGACCATGCCACCTACGGTCGATAGCCCTACACATTGTCACTGCAGAGCCTGGACTTTAATCAAGGACCAAGCAGAGAAGGTCTCGAGTAGATCGAATGCAATCAAATGACAGAAACTAGTGCTTGGTATTTAAGCTTTCATAATAGGGCTGTCTTTTCCCTTTGAGTGTTTTGTGCTGAATACAAATCAGAGAGGCACACACCATTGGTCGAATAAAAGAAGTTCAGGTTTAGCATAGTTCTCAGTATTGCAGCCCAATCCTACCCTTCCCCCTCCCTCACCGATGCAGCGACGCCAAAATATAGCTTGCGGGAGGCAGTTGCGCAGGTCTGCTCTGGGTAAGGGGACATCCTCTTTTCCTTCTTTCTTCCCTCCTTCATTTGTGCATTACGTAGATGCCTCCTTCTCCTTGTAAGGATTTCCTCTTTTTCTATCTAGAAGCCAGTGACACTTAGGGTCTAGATGTATGAGGGATCAATTGTGTACATAGCTTTGTTTTTTGATTCCCCTTCCTAGTTATTGTGTTCTTGTTCCCACAATAAAATTAATCGATGGTTTCACCGATAACCTCGCCTTCCTCCTCATTTCATGCCATTCCACTGAGTTGTGCCACGAAACAATGCTCTTGTCACTGCATATTCAATAGATTTCCCCCAAGTGTTACGTATGTCTCAGAGCATACCTGGTAACGATTTGCTCAGTTAGAACATCACTAAAATCTGCTTCAGAAATTGTTTCTTCAACTCTTTGTCCTTACTTAATAGCAAGAAGGGCTCAGTGTCCGTTCACGTCTCACTGAATTAAAGTGCTGGGCAAGATCCCATTCAAAGCCAGTGGTGAGTAAATGGGGCCAGCCCATTCATGAGGCTGACTGAGATGGTTGCCTTAGGCAGCAGGTAGGCAGCACCCACTTCCCTCTAAAGAGCCTCCTCCCCATCCCTGGATTGGAAAAGGAAGAGTGGGGTGGAGCGGTGGAGGAGGTGCAGAGGAGAGAAGAGTGGTCGGCTGCTAGAGCATCCAAGACAGTGGGCTTCTCTCCTCCATAGTTCCAGTTTGCTCCACCCCCCTTTTCATTTTCCAGTCCAGGGAGCAGGGGGAGCAGAGGCTGGCACATCACCAGGTAAGGGAGGGAGGGGGAGTATTTGGCACACTGCCTCAGGCACCGGGAGGTCTTGGGCTGGCCCTGCTAACAGATGCTAGATTCATTTAGCTGGATATATCTGGCATCCCATGGCTCCTGGGGCTGATATTGCAGAACATACCCAAGGTGTGCTATTAGCAAACAGGAGGTTTATGGGAAACGGCTAGAGGAACCCAACAACACAATAAAGTAAAAAGCTATTTTATTTTCCTCCAACTCCTCCAACACGGTGCCAACTGTCAGCAGGAAAGGAAGGACAGAGTTATTGGCTTCTTGGCTGAGAAAAAGCAAAAGGGAAAGTCTGAGCTGTAAAAGCATTTTATCATACAGAGAGACAGCACAGTACAAGGAAAACAAAACAAACTGAGAGATGTTCTAAAACTAAAGACAAATCCCCCCCCCCAAAAAAAAATATATGATCGAGCTGTTTGACAAGAAAACATGACAAAAATGGAACAAGCTGGCAAGGGATGTTGTAGAAATTCCTCCTGTGGAGGTTCTTTTAAAAAAAGAAGACGAGGTAAGCATCTGCCATGCATTGTGGTTTAGGTTTAAGGCTGATCTCCACCAGCTTTGGTAGCGCACTTGTGTCTGGAGGCGCACGAGCGTAGGGGACAGGATGGCCCACCTGAAACGCTGTCCTGGGCTCCACCAGTTTCTTCAATGCAAATGGTCCCTCCTGATTGTCCCGCCTTTTAATAAATCTCAACGGTGATTGGCTGAAACACAAGTGCGCTCCGATTGGCTGAAAACCCCCTCTCATCCCATTGGTCAAACCATTAGCTCCGCATCCCGCCCTCTCAAATCATGAGCATGGTCCATGGCCAATCGCAACGGAACTCGGGAGAGCCGATGCAATCGGTTAAAATGGAAGCCACACAGCTCCGCACTCTCCGCATGCCTCCGGGAAGTGCCAGAATTCGTGCGGTGGAGATCAGCCTTTAGAGTCTCGTAACTGGATGGACAGAATGACATTGGGTGTTGACAAACTGGACTTGAGCATCTTTTTGGCCCATATTAGAACCGAACACGTTGATCCTGATCAGGTGAGATCCGTATGTGCAGCTGTTGTGGATGTGCTTCAGGATACTCAACCAGCACCAACAAATGTAATGAATGTGGTCTGTTGGTGCAAGTAAAGATGTACAGTACATTCCTATCCAGTGTTTGTCCTGAAAGTGGGAGCCTATGAGGTCTGATTGGGGGGGGGGGGCAAAGGAAGGAAAGGTTCTGGATGTAGGTGGGGCTGGTTCTAGGCGGGGCTTGGGCTCAAGTTCATTGGGTGCTGGCTCTGGGGACTCTGTCAGCGCAATCCTAACTAACTTTCCAGTGCTGATGGAACCACAATGCAGCCCCAAGGTAAGGGAATATTTGTTCCCTTACCTTGAGGAGACCTCTGTGACTACCCCGCCACCACAGGATGTAGCATGTGCCCTGTTGGCACAGCTGCATTGGCCCTGGAAAGTTGGTTAGGATTGGGCTGTGTCTCTGGGGTCTCCTGGCTGGCAGACCCAGGCTCTGCCCCAGTCTTGGGGCTTGAAACTGGATCTGAGGCTGGCTCTTTCAACCCAACTGCTCCTCCTTATCGGGTATATGACAACCTGACAACAACCTCTAACATACCATTGGTATGTATGTGGAGCTAGATCAGAACCATCGTTTTGCCATTTTGCTGGACAAAACAAAAGAAAGAAAAGGAAATGTGACTATTTGGGCCTTTCTTGAACTATCTGTACCCAATCTCCGAATTAAAAATCCACATATCGCCGGGTAAACTCCGTCGTTTATGAAACTTTTTATTAAATAAACAAGATGTTAAAACAAACTTTACGTTTCACCCCAAACATCTGGGGCATCATCAGAAGTTAAACAGCCACTTGAGGAGCAACCTACTTATACCAAAAACCCAGATACCCAGATGTAATTTACTACCAGCTGTCAACTAGCCACACCCTCTTCAAACTAATTAATGCTTTCCGGAGTAAACTATCCTCCCTTACTTGAAACATTCTGTCAAAACTTACAACAGTGATTGAACATTTTCCCCCCGGAACTAAACGGAACTAAACACACTAACCAGCAATCCCCTGACATTAAAAAGCAACAGATCCAGTGACAATACTACCGCATCTGCCCCCCTCTCCAATCTAGCAACCCCATGACCACTGAAAGGGAAAATAAAGGAAATAAAACAGCCCCAGTCATCAGTGGGGTAAAATAAACCAGAAATAAGATTATTGACAATGGGTAGGGGCAGTGGTGAAACCAGTGGGCCTAGTGCATGGTCAATACATTCAGGGGCCAAAATCTGCTAGTGACCTTTCCTCAGAAAACATTCCCAGAGGGGAAAATGTGTTAGACTGTTACAGAAAAAAAAAACCAAGGGGTCTTGTAGTACCCTGAATAAACTAATCAATTTATTTCAGCATAAGCTTTTGTGAACTGCAGTCTACTTCATCAAAACATGAAGACGTTTCACGCCATGCATCTAATGCATCTAACTCTCAGCCAAAAAAGCTTATGCTGAAGCAACTTTTAAGTTAGTTTTTTTAGATGCTAAGAGACTCTTTGTTGTTTTTTCCCCAAAAAAAATATTCTGGCAACCAGTTTCATTTTAACAAGGCAAGCACTACTTACAAGGGAATGTTATATGAATATTATGTTCAATCTGCCATAAAAGAGTAGATCAGTTCTTATCCACTCACTGCAGTATTTCTTCATTTTCTACTTGCTTCGGATATAAAATCAAATGACAAGTTTTTCTGAATTCAACATCTTTTTAGGATTTGATCATTATCATCCTAGAAATGTTCCCTTGTTTCAGAAAATGGACAATAATTTCAGCTTAATAACAAATTTCACTGCAGCTTCTTCAAGGACAGTAGTCCAGCAAAGGAGGGGTTTTTGGGGTCCCTTAACTGTTTTCCAAATTAAAAAACTCAATGGCTTCCAGCTATGAATGAATGAGACAAAATTAAATTAATATCTCGTGCTCTGTTTCTTCTGAATGAGTCATTTTAAACTGTTAAAACAGCAAGGTGACATACACAAGTAAGAATGATTATTTCCTTGTTGGTGATAATTCAATTAAATACTGTAAAACAGATTAGTCACTAAAAAGAGTGCTGCTGGCAAACTATAAATTTAATTTTCTAAGGCTACAGTTCTATGAGCATTTACTTGGGAGTAAGTCCCATTGACGTTGTTGGGACTTCTGAGTCTTTGTGAGTAGTATCGGGCTCTTAAGTCAAATTTGCTTCAAAATGATGACAGCCTCCCTAGTCTAATCCATCGACTTTAGTTAAATTTACAGCAGATGCTAACAAATGTTTATGTTAGAGGCTATGTAGAGATGCATGGCCTGATCCCTAATATGTCTAAACTGGGCTTAGGTATGCATAAAACAGCTTGTACGTGCATATCACTTCCTGGACTGGGAACTGTAGGCATAAATTAGATGTGTTCAGATGCTATTCCAAGTGAGGATACAGTCTGCTGCCTGCATTGCATTGTTTTGAATGGGATGCACTTTCTGACTTGCTTTCACCAAGACACATTTTAACAACTTGTTATGAATGTCTGGAGCAGGATCAGAGCCATAGACTTCTAACCTGAATACAATTAGGCTGCTTTTTAGCAGGCTGAGAGAGCCCAATCCTAGGCATGTCTACTCAGGTCCCCCAATGGGGCTTATTCCCAGGTAAACCCCATTGATTATAATGGGACTTCTGAGTAGACATGCCTAGGATTGGGCTCTCTCATCCTGCTAAAAAGCAGCCTAATGTGGATAGGACTAAGTGTGGATAGGACTGCAGCCTGACTGTAGGACTACAGACATTGGGGCTTGCCACAATAAAATCCAAAGCCTGAACTCTTAAACTCGGTCTTGTATCCATGTAAATGTGTGAGCGGATTGTAGCTTTAACGTGCGTTAGTGGTAGTTATGTGATAAAAAAAGAGTAAATGTGGATTGAAAAAAAGGGTTTATGTTCTTCAGGCTTACCAGATCGTCGCCGGGACGGGAGCGGTCTACCCTTACATTCTGGCCCCACCACGCCACGCCCCCTTAAGGGTAGACCGCTCCCGTCCCGGCGACGATCTGGTAAGCCTGATGTTCTTCAAGTTGCCATTTTGGACCAAACTGCACATTATATACAAATATGTGTAACAGTAGCCCAATGGGACTGTTTGAACAGAAAATGAATGAGAACAGGGCTACACACCCTCCCACACACACAAACATACATGCTCAAACCACTACGTCATCCCTGATTTCCCCCTCCAGAAGCAGCTTTTCTTGTATACAGGACCATCAGGCTTCTGTTACATATGTTCATGTGTAACATGTAGTTTGGTCCTCTGTGAGACCCCTGCAAGGAGGGAGCATTTTGGCCTCTGACATGTTCGTTGAGTGCCCATCAGATGGTGAAGAAGTTGACAGGTCACTTTGGTTTTTTGGGGTTTTTAAAGAGACAGGGCTTTCAGAGTGGAAACTGAGTCTCTTTAAGGTTATTTATTTATTTTATTTATTTATTTAAAAAAATTATATCCCGCCTTATCTTATGCCAGAGGCAAATGCCCAAGGCGGCTTACAACAAAAATTAAAATACATAGTTTAAAATAATACAGAAAATAAGCTTAAATAGGCTTACCAGATCGCCAACCGGGACGCTCCGTCTTGCCCTTAAGGAGTGGGGCGGGGGGAGGGAGTCCCGATCGGCGATCTGGTAAGCCTAAGTTTAAACAATACATAACTACATTTTAAAACAATAAAATCCACTGGGGGGGCCGACAGTATGGAGCACAAAAGCAGCATGGCAGAGCATCTTGAGACACAGGAGGCAGACCACAACCCATCACCCAAATGCTAGACGAAACAAAAACGTTTTGAGCTCTCGCCGAAAAGTCATGAGGGAGGGGGTGGTTCTCAGATCCCCTGGCAGGGAGTTCCACAGTTGTGGTGCCACGGCAGAGAAGGCTCGCCCACGTGTTGCCACTCCCCTAACTTGCGATCGAGGTGGTACCCGTTATACAGCAGCATTCCCCAAAGTGTGGGTCAGGACCTACTTGGTGGGTCGTGACCTGATTTCTGATGGGTCATGAGCAGAGCCTCCAATGAAAACATGGGTGATGGAAAAATCAGATAACTAATTGCCTCAAGCCCTGATACAGCTATTTGCTTGGAGACATTACAACTCCTCCCTGGCTTTTCCCAGTCCAACTGCTGTGTCTTGAGTAGGATTGGATGCAGAGCAGAGTGCTACCCTACATGACCATAGTAAGTTGAGCAATATGTTTTGTAGGGGTGGGAGTTCCAAGGGATCATTTCCATAGTATCCTAGTATATTTCTGCCTTCTGCTGGCAGACTGCCATCCAGAGTTGAGGGCCTGTTGTTACAAGCCAGAGCAGATGCCTCTAAGGTTCAGCAGCATGTGCAGTGCATAGTGCTTGCTTGCTCAAGGCTTATTTACATTACTGGGGTATTGCACTTTCATACATAATGTTCCAGTTGCCAAAGAAAGAGATGACCTGCTGGCATACCAGTTCATGCCGAGTGCTTACTCTCCGAAGTTTAGGACAATCAGTGCTGCGATAAGGAATTTACTGGAGCGAAGATGCCAATATCTTTCCAGATTTAAAAACCCTCTGAACAAATTCAAATTTAGCATCCCTCTTAATTGCATTCCATGTTAATACTGCACCACATGGGAGAGGAACACTTTGATCAAGGGAAATGAATGCTGGCTGATGGCCAGATTTTGGATTTTGTGAAATATTATCTGCTGTCCTCAGAAGTACTGTCTCTGTATTATTCCAGGGTCTGGAGAGTCAGATCAATTAGGAGATCTCTATTGGATAAATAATTATGCTGTTGGAATATAGGGCATGCTCATTATTATGCAAATAAACAAAATTAAAGCATGCATCCCAGTCCTGAATACATTTGCATGGAAGATAAACTCATTGGCTTCAATGGGATTTACTTCCAAGTAAGTCAGTTTAGGATTGCAGCTTTACGACCCAATCCTATGGGCCTTCTACAACAGTGGAACTTCAGTTCTGGTTCGGCTATCTTAAAAGGCTTGGCGACATCTCAAACATCGCACCACTGCTAGGCCATTTAGAGCCGCCAATGCAATGTGTCGACATCTCTGTCTGCCATGGAGCCTAAGCTACGCCAACCCAAGTATGTTGGCGGCAGGGGCATGTCATGCTTGGGGAGGGGGAGATTCGGGATGAGATTGGGTTGTTACTCTGTAATTATGAGCATATCTATACTACAATGGTACTTTTGGTTTTATCCTAATTTAACTCCGTCTCTCATGGTTTTGGACAAAGAATCATGGAAATTATAGTTGAACATCTGAAACTTCCTTATGGATAGGCTTACCAAATCTCCAACCGGGACAAAGTGCTAGACCTTTTGGAGAAGGAATGTGGGCAGGTGTAGCTTGTTAAACCTTAGAGCACAATCCTAGGCGTGTCTACTCAGAAGCAAGCCCCACTGAACACAATGGGACTTGCTTCTGAGTAGACATGCCTAGGATTGTGCTGTAAGGTTTAACAAGCTACACCTGCCCACATTCCTTCTCCAAAAGGTCTAGCACTCTGTCCCGGTTCGAGATCTGGTAAGCCTACTTATGGACCACTGGTCCATCTAGGTCTGCTTTGTCTCTACAGTGACTAGCAGCAACTATCTAGGAGTCTTTCCCAGCCCTACTTTATCTAGAGATGCTAGCTAGACACTGAACCTGTCCCTTCTACATTCAAAGCATACGTTCAAAGTACTGAGCTACAGCCTCCACTTTGGGAAGGCTGGTGAAATGCTCTGATGGAATGCTCTGATCAAGCCCCCCAACACAGAACTACAGTTCCCAATGTTCCATTAAACCAAGACAGGATCAGCAGACTGCTTCATCTCCTGGCTAAGGTTATCTTAGATAGCTCTTCCAAAATCAGTGGAGCTTACTTCCAAATAAGCACATTTAGGGTTGAGGTGTTGGATTCCAGATTTTCCAAAAGCTCTTTTGGTGAGCACATCAGTTGAAACTGAGTGCTTGCTCTCCAACTGGGGCAACCCACTCCCTCCTGAAGGAACTTAGATCAGGTAGATAAACTATGAAAGTAAAATAAGGGCTCAGTCCAGCCCAACTCAGGCACACTTGAGGCCCAATTGTGGCACAATTGGGGCCCAAAATAGGACCCAGTTAGGCTGCAACTGTGCCTGAGTTAGGCAGGAGGCAAGAGCAGTGGGCCAGGATCGAGGCAAAACTTACCGCAGAGGCAGGCAGGCCCCTGTGGGGAGCTGTCAGTCTTGTGGAAGCGAAGAGCCCCCTCCTCAGCCCGTCTGCGTGCACCTACCACAGCTGCTGCAGCGGTCGCAGCAGATGGGCAGCCACAGGTGGGCCTGCAGGCACTGGGCGTGCGACAGTCAGCTGAAGGGCAGAGGTTGTGCCAGTGCCAGCTGCCCCAGGGCACCCTGGGCATTAGCCACCTGCCGCAGGGGGGAGTGCCACTGCCCTCCCTCCTGCAGACTGCGATGCCACCCCCAAGCCACGGTGAGGCTGCATGTGGGAGTCATGGGGGGGTGAGCAGGGGAGAGAAGGGAAGGAGGGGGTGGGAACGGCACGCACAAGGGGGGTCTCATGAGGTCTGGAACCGCCTCCGCCATGACATGCCCGTGCGCTGCCTGAAGCCCTGGGCCACCAGGGCCGTGGCTATGCCCACAAAGAAGGCATCCCGGTATGCCTTCTGCTCCGTGCCCCGGCCAAGACCGAGAGATGCCTTGGGCTTGTCTGCTGTGAGCGGGAAGGGCTCACGCAGCTCATCACTCCCCAGATGGGGCAACGTAGGCGCCTCGCGGCAGGCGCTCTGGCAGGGTGGGGGGTGCCAGCGTCCATCATCAGGGAGTGGGAGGGGAGGCAGGCACACAGGCAGGCGGACAGGGGGTGCTGGGGAGGGACACGGGTGGGTCAGAAACAGACAGACAACAAGGCTGGTGGGAGAGGAATACAGGGGGAGGGGTCTGCAGAGACCAATAGGGACACAGGGATCACTTCGCAGATGGAGGCAATGCAGGAACGGGCGCCTCTCATGCAGACGGACCGAGGGCAGAAACAGACGCCGTTGACGGGCGAACTGAGGACAGAAACGGACGCCGTTGACGGGCGGACTGAGGGCGGACACGGACACCGTTGATGGGCAGACACGGACGCCGTTGATGGGCGGACCGAGGGTGGGTGAGAGCCCCGGTTGCTGAAAGGGCTCTTCACGGACGTGGGGGACGTGCGCCATATCACCTGTCACTGTTTGCCTGCCTGAGAGGCCCCCCAACTCCCCCCTCCCCTCTAAGCCCTGAGGGTCTGGCAGCCCCCCTGCTGTGTTCTCCCTGGGCTGGCTGTGGCAGGCCCTGGCTGGGATTCATGCAGGGCCTTGTGTGCTGGGCGCTGTCTCTGTGTGTGTGGGGCAGTGCTTGTGTAACATTGGGGTCATGGTGTTCAAGGGGCCTTTGCCCAAGGGGCATCTTTAGTGTTCTGGAACATTGGCAGGGATGGCCAGGCGAGGCTGCCAGGGGTAGGCACAGCAGCCACTCAGAATGTAGCAGCAGCAGCAGCAGCTGAGGAGGGTTGCAGGGCAGGCTCCCAGACCTCTGGCAGCATCGAGGCAGACGACCATGGGACAACCAGACTGCGGGCCCAGGGGTGCTCCCCAGAAGGTTGGTGGTGGACATTGCTGGGGAGACATAAATCACAGGGGTGTTCCATGGCAGCTGCTGCGTGGTAGCAATCCCCATTGAAGAAATGCCAGTGTGCCGGTTGCAAAGGCCTGCAGGGAAAGAAATCAAACACAGCTGAGTGGTGTGACACACATAGCCTGGTCTGCGCTCCTTCCCTGGGTGTAAGGTGAGCATGATCCTGTAAGGGAAAGGGGTCAAAGAGAGAGACAACAACACAACTTGGGGGTCACAACCATGGCAATCCTAGCAATACTGCCCTGTCAGTAGACCCTGTGGAGAAAAGGGGGGGGGAACAGCTGGTGTCTACATATGGGTTACAGTTCCACACTCATGGCATTGTGTGCTCACATTCATACAGGCAGCTATGAGACAAGACATTGGTATAGAGGCATATCATGGCAGGCTATGCAGGCAGCTATGAGACAAGACATTGGTATAGAGGCATATCATGGCAGGCTATGCAGGCAGCTATGAGACAAGACATTGGTATAGAGGCATATCATGGCAGGCATTGCAGGCAGCTATGAGACAAGACATTGGTATAGAGGCATATAATGGTAGGCATTTCAGGCAGCAATGAGACAAGACATTGGTAAAGAGGCATATCATGGCAGGCATTGCAGGCAGCTATGAGACAAGACATTGGTATAGAGGCATGTATCCTACCTATATTTCTCTATGCAAAGAGGCAGATGTCAGACCACATGTCAGCATGAACCCTGCACTTACCTGCACTTACCTGCTGGTGTTGTTGCCTGTGGGGGGGGGAGAGGGGCTGGGAGAAAGACATGGGTTAGCAAACACTTGCATGGAGACAGCTGCCCAGGCACAGGAGTAAACAGTTTGGCCACAGGCAGAACAGCCCTCTCTGCCCTAGAGGGGGGCAGAGAGGAGAAGAGAAGAGAGAAGTGGGGTGTTAGAAAAGTTTTCAAAGTCCCACTTTGTGGCTGCTGGGGGACAGAACCCCACGCCACGTGCTCAGAGTGAGTGAGTGAGTGGAGGGCTGGGGCTGGGCTTTTGTGGGAAAGAGGCTGGGTGGGGCTGGGTGCTGATAGGGCAACTATTTGGTCCGGTTGCAGAGTTAGGCCACAACTGTTCCGTCCTAACTCAGGCACAACTCGGGCCCAGGGTGTTAGAACTTTTCAGGAGAGGGCTGGTGTGGGTAAGGTAAAATGGCTCCTATGGGTCTCCTCACATTTGGGTCCACCCTTTTTGTTGACCCAAATTTTGTGCCTGAGTTGGGCTCGAGGGGGCGTGTCAGGGGCTCTCCAGTGTCTGGAACCGGACCAAAATTCTTAACCGCCCCCGTCACGCCCCTGACATGCCCACTTTTAGGCTGCAATTGTGCCTGAATTGTGCAGTTGTGCCTGAATTGTGCCGGAACCCAATTCAGTCACGATTGCAGCCCAACTCAGGCACAATTCAGGCACAACTCGGGCCTAAAGCACTTGGGCTGCAATTGTGCCTGAATTGTACCGCAGTTGCCTTGGGCTGGACCGGGCTGTAAGTGTATTAAAAGCCTGAAAAATCAAACCCAATGGAGGGGGAAATACAAGAGAGATTTTTTAAAAGGCACTGATCAACTAGCTGGCTCCAAGCCAATTTCTTGGTTTACTGGTCAGTTGGAGAAGAAGAAGATCCTCAACAAAGGATTGCTATTACTACATCTGGTTGACTCGGCAGGCATCCCAAAAGCACTTGGAGTTCTAGAAAAGTCCAAAATAGGTGAAAAATAGAGGGGGGAAATCAGAGGTTTTCAACATACTAACAAAATGTAAATTTGAAAGAATCTCAGTTGAGCAGGTTGGTGTGGAGCCAGAAATGCAAAGATCCACCTAACATAATTATATAATTATGGACTCCTAACAAGCTTAAACCATTATCAAATACTTTTTATAACCAATGACAATTTGTGTTGTGTTTTTCAGTAGGGTCTGACTACTTTTTCATGCAACTCTTCCACTTTTCTCTACCAGTGTGTACCTGGAATTAATTATAGCAACATTCAGTTAAATAAATACCTGTGGTGATAATATTTATTTAACATTATCAGTCATACTAAGTCTTTGTAACTATGCACAGGTGCTTGAGGCATTATCTGTCAATATCTATGTAGCGAAAAAGCAAATTTGTGTCTCTCAACTTTGGAGTTTGGGACCTGACAGTTTCGTTTTAGCGTTTGTCCTTGTGCTGGAGCATTGCTCTGGTCTCAGGAGATAAGCAGGGGTGGAATGTAAAACAAACAGGCCATTATCAGCCTGAGACCAAGGCTACTAATCAACATCCTAATTGCCACCTGCTGGGTCGCTCTCCATGGAAAATTACTGGTAAAATGCAGAGTCATTGCTCCCCGGATGTCCTACCTTCCCCCCCCATTGGACAATCTTGTATGTCCATCTTCTGAGACCCCTAAAGGGTATAAGTAAGTGACCCCAAGGGAGTGGGGGCAGTTCTCTTGGTAGTCATCTCTTTGTGAGTGTCATCTGCGTGTGAGCTCCGTGCTGCATGCAACCCTATGCAACCCTATGGAAGACATCATGCCTTAACATCATGGTCCTTGCCTACGTGCTTGTGGGGCACCTGGTCGGTTCATCCCCAGAGTATATTCTTGGGTGAGTAAGGGAAAACAGTTCAGTGGTAGGAGATTAGAGATTTATTATTTTAGTCACAATGTTTGTGTCTGTCAATATGATATACTATATATGCAGTAATTCTGCCTTCTATTCTATGCTGGCATAGCTTAAATAAACACCTATATATTTTTACACCTGGTGTGGTTATTGGATTGGACGGATCTTACCCTTGCCGGATGCTTGGCTCGTTATCTGGACGTACCCAAACAGTTGGAGCTGTTTCACTAAGATTGCCTAGCCCAGGGTTGGTGCTGTGTAGCTAAGGCTTACTGGGCACACTGTTGGTGCAGTGTTGCCAACTTACCGAGGCTGGCTTTGCTGGACCTGTTGGTGCAGGGACCCCAAAACAACTCTCTGGGAGGCACGCTAGTCCTGGCCCTTCACTACAATCTATTACAATGTTTTTATTTGGGTCATCCCATATCCAATAAATGTTACATTTAAATGGGGAAAAATCAGTATTCATGTGCTTCCTTTATGTTCCAAATCATGCCATCTTCTCTTTGGTTGTTTATTATTATTATTAATAATAATAATAATAATAATAATCTCCTCTCTGATGCATAATTTATGGATTTGGATATTAGAATACACATCTGATTGTGCTGCCAGGTAGCAAATAAACTGGCTTTTAATTATATAGTGTTAAAATAACCCCATAGTTAAATCCATACACCTGTAAAACAAGATCACGGGTTGTGAAAGCTACCACATGAACACATCAAAAACAATTCTGACTCTCTATGTTGTTGAGGACAGATAGGCACGCAGAAAATATGTTGCTTGCAATCTTGAATCTCACAAGCTTCACAAAGCTCTGCTTCAGTCATCTCACCCTCATTTGAGAACAGTGTGGCAACATCACATATATAAGTGGCAATCATTTTTTGCCCCTTTGGGTTGAAAGGCTTGAAGACAATGGTCTGGTTCAGACAATCCAATAAACTGTAGTTTGTTGGACTGGAAACAACCTGTATGTACTGTACATTCTTTCCCTCCTCCAGTCTGCATGCCTGAATGAATTCAAAGTTTCCTGGTCTGTTGACCACAGTTTCCTGTAACATCTGAACCAGGAAACTCTCGTCGATGTGCTCTTTACAAGCCAGGATCACCACCGAGGATCAAACTGTGGTTTGCAATCCTGGTTTGTGGAGAGGCTTAAGCCACATTCCCAATCTTGATATCACTACAACTATGGTTTAATAAACCGGAAGGCTTGGAGTTCAGCCGGGCATGCAATAATAGGAGGGAACATGCGTACACATGCACACAACTTGTTCCTGGTCCAACAAACAACGGTTTGCCCTAGGACTCCCACAATGTATATCAATAGAGTAAGGACAGGATAAAGCCATATAGTATCATACATGGGAAGTCCGAAGGGGACTCTCACTAACACGTTAGACTGCACTGCTAAGAAATACTCAAATGTGGCCCTTCACCGACATCTGTGTTTCCAATACATCATGGTCAATGACATCAAAGTCATAGAAAGGAGTAACAAAGTCAACAGTTGCAATATCTTCAATCAATTACTAGGGGACATTTGCATTAAGTTTGCAAATACAGTTTCAGTCCTATACCATGTGAGCTAAGCCATCAGCAAAGTAACCTGTTGGGGAAATCTCAGAGTTCTATAATCCAACTGCCTCCATAAATCCCCATAAATCTGGATAACCTAAATTATCCATCTTCCTGATGAGGGTATTAAAGGATAAGGATATGTGCCTTCAGAAAGTATCTGGCAGGGATAGTGCTGTCTTCTTATTGCCACCAATAGCCAGATGTCCTCTTTCTAGGCCACCAAAGCAGATCCTCAAAAGGAAATTTTAAAGCTTCCCAGCTTCATATGGAATGTTTATGATCCAGACCTAGAACAAATGGGGCTTATAGTTACAATGAACTAATAGGTAAGGCTTTATTCTTACAGCAAGAGTGACTGTTACTCATTCTCTGCTGTTTGTGTTCCTATTCTACTTTTCAATCACAAATGTGACATTTTGCCCACAGATTCTACTGCTCAACACCTCTCTCTCTCTCTCTCTCTCTCTCATTTAATTTGGATGCCAACAAATTTTTGTTTTGTTCCTACAGCTGACAAAGAGGTGATTCAATAAAGCAGAGTTCTCACGGAGTTAACAACAGCACAACTCCAGCAAAACCTCTCTTTTTATTTGGATGCCAAACCTCTCTTTTTATGTGGATGCCAATTTTCTCGTCTTGTTCCTACAGCTGAAAAGGAGACTCAATAAAGCAGAATTCGCACAGAGTTAATGGCCTAGGTTGCGTTGATTTCAACACAGAACACAAAAGGGAGTTAATCATGATCAATGGTCATCCCTCTTTGGAGAAAACTGCAGAGAGATGGCTTTGTATTATGATGTTCTTTTTCAATAGTGCTCTGAAGGAATGAATTACAGTTATGCGTAGGGAAGTGATGTTCCACAGGCAACCATGGCTACCATTGTGTAGTAACACAAACAAAAACCTTGTAGCAGCTGAAAAATGGTGCATCAGAGCTATTTTGGAATTGTAGAATGGTCCCATTATGGGGGCAGGAACAACAAAATCTCCCCTTTAGGTCAAACCACAAACAATGCTGCTATCAGGGAATACTTGTAAATAGGGACAAGTGTAGGTTCATCTTACACTTGTCTGGCAGGACGTCTGGCTCAGAGCGTTCATCTCACAAATGCCTGAAGATCTGCAGGACAGCAGTTCAAGACGGCCGGAAGTCTGTCGGAGAGCTGCTGGCACACCGAGCTGATAAGCTGCAGAGTCCTGTGGGGGACTGGAGCAGCTGAAGCGTGTTGAGGCGAACGCCAGAGAGAGAGACTGTGAAAGTAACATCTCGAATGAAGGGTTCTAGGAAAGATTAGAATGTTATTATATTGTAAAAACCCTTTGGGGTTTAGAACAGCCTGCCCATGTACACCGCCTTGAATTAGTCGGAGGAGAAATCCAATGACCAGAAAGGCGGTATATAAATACTGTATAATAATAATAATAATAATAATATCATGGATCAAAGGTAACACTTCTTACAGCCCAATCCTGTGTAAGATGTGGTGGCCAATCTAAAAGGCAGGCCGCCGCATCCTATCCAGGTCCTGGGCTGCCCCGGGGCAGCCAGTGTGCACCTCGAGCGAAGGGGATGATTGTCCTCTTCCCCAAGTATAAGAGGCCTGAGGCTCTATGGATGTCCTTGAATGTACACCAGCTCTACAGCTGGCGTATATTCAAGCCCTGCATGTAAGGCCGTACCGGGCTAGAAGAGGGTGTTGGATATCAGCCAAGCTCACCGCCAGTATCCCTGCCCTCCCCTGCCCGGTGCGGCCAATGACCACTCTCCATCACCGCCCAGTCCGCCCTCCCCCCGCCCCTACACCTGCCAGTGCAGGACGTACCCTGCCCGGTGGGCGCGGGGACGGTCCACTGGGGGAGAGAGGGCCGCCAGCCTCTGCGCCAGTGGTCCTTACTCTCTGGGTGCCACGAAAGTGCTATACGGCACTTTCGCGACACCCAGCACTGGAGTAGCGCACGCTCCCCTGGTGCTATTTTACACTGGATTGTGCCATTACTCACTGTGACTTCAGAATGCTAATATTTGAATAACTTTGGGCCGAGCCCTATCCAACTTTCCAGTGCTGATGAAGCTGTGCCAAAGGGGCACAAGCTGCATCCTGTGGGGGGGGGGCAGTCACGGAGGTCTCCTCAAGGTAAAAAAGGAATGTTTGTTCCCTTACCTTGGGGCTTCATTGCGGCTGCGCCGGCACTGGAAAGGTGGACAGGTCACATTTAGTCACATTTCTATTGATTTGGTACATTCTTAGTTAAAGTTTTTTCACAATCCTCCACGCTTTTCTAGGAAATGGTTTGGCTTATTGCACTACTGGAAATGTGTCAGGAGCTGACATTGTCCCACGATTCCAAGGCAAGATGAAGGTAAGAACAAAAACAGAACAGAGTCCACTTCAAGTTGTACCAAGCAAGTAGCTCTCAACACTGCTAGTTGGAAATGAACACTGACCCCAGAGAGGTGACCTTATGAATGCCAAGCTAGATGATACATACAGTAGATAGAAGGCATGATTTTGGCCAGCAATTCAGAGCAGGACCATGATGAGGAAGAGAGGAGCTCCAAGAAAGGTGGCAAGTGTTCCTCCCTGGACAAATAGTAGTCCAGGAGGGGGATCCATATTAGGACCAAGCAGGAGGAAAATGTTAAAGTCTTCCACCATGGTCCTGATCTGGACCCATATGGCTGTGACTTACCGTATTGGTCTGAGTATAAGACTCACTTTTTTCTCCTAATTTAAGTTTTTAAACTAGGGGTGCGTCTTATAATCAGGCATAAATTTAATGCCAGTGATTTAATTAAATTTTTTTAATAGCACCAAACTTTAAGGGTGCGTCTTATAATCAGGTGTGTCTTATACTCGGGACAATACGGGTACTTTTTAGAAAAACAACCACAGTTTGGCCGGGGGGGGGGGAATTGAGGTGAAGTAGCCGCCTCAAGAGGAAGATTTGGGGGATTACTCAGGATGAGAGAGAGAGAGAGAGAGAGAGAGAGAGAGAGAGAGAGAGAGAGAGAGATCTGCTTTCCCCACGCTTTTGTGCAGCTCCTGTTCCTTTCAATGGGGCTTCTCTGAGATTACAGCCTGGTGGGTGGTGTCCTATACCTTTTGAGGAGGGAGGGATGTGCATGTGCTAGTTAGCTTTGCTCTCTTGCGCATAGCTGATTTCTGGGTTCACCATGTGAATGAGTGAAGTTAGTATATTCAGAAAGAACAGGTTGCAAAATGCATTAGGCGCTTCCTGGCACTTCTTTAGTTCTGTGCTACAGTTTCAAAAGACAAATACTGCAGTAGCATGCAGCTACCCAGGAATGTTCTTATATTACAGTCCTACTCTGTTTCTGGTCACAAAAGAAGGATGAATCATGGGAGAAAGAACTACAGTATCCCAATCAGTGCTGGCATCAGGTAGTTGGGACCCCTGGGGCAAAATTCTGCACTGTGGCCCCAATTCACTCCCTGATAATGCATAAGGCACTACTGCCACCATCATTAAGACGATTCAGGAGTCAGCTCAATCTATTAGTGTGGACCCTCAGTCAGTGCCCAAACTGACCAACCCCTGATTCCAAATACCTAAACTGGAACAAAGGAAGGTGACAATGGGCTGTAAAGATACTTTCAGGATGGTGGTTTTTGCAAATGCCTTGCATATAGCCTGCCTCGATATCCCATAGTACTGCAAGCAAGGCAAGGAAAGGTGAGATTGGCAGGGGAAACATCATGCCCCATTGTACTATCTTTCTCTTGCAACTGGTTCTTACTTCCCATTGCTGATGATAGAAACAGTGCACTTGCTAATCACGGGTAATTGTGATAGCATTTCCCCCACACTTTGTGTTCCAAGTGCATGCAATCAAAGTGCAATTTCATTACTCAAATGATCACACACAGTTATTTATTACATAAATATCTTACAACAAGCTATGAAATCAGAACATCATGGTTGCTAAACGCAACTTCAACTGAATCGTTATACATTTTCATGATTACTGAGTAGGTCTTCAAACTTAAACAACAGTATGATTCATTGCATTGAACATGTATTAGAGGGAGGATTATTCAGAAGCAGAAGGTAAGCAATATAAAAAGCAGGATAGATGGGAGGACAAAGGGGAAAGCAGAAAACATTATGAGAGGATTTCAAAAAAGACTCCATAGCTCAGTGGCAGAGCATAGGCTACAGTTGTAAATGACAAAGCGTGTACCAGGATCTACATTTTCCCAATTCGACAGACCACATATGCCATTTTATGCCCTTTGTTTGATAAACTGGTATGTACTAAGATAGATATAGCTAGGTACTCGTCTAGGGATGAGCAATATCAGACAAGAACCTATAGAGTGGCCATTGAAATCCAAAAACATGAAAGAAGAAACCTTCAGCCTTATAGTGATTTATTCAAACCAACCAGGATCAAATTGTGGTTTGAGATCCTGGATTGAGAACAAACAATACTTAAAACTAAACACAGTTCCAGGTTTGCATGACGCGTGGAGCTGTGGTTAGTTTAAACATGGATGTGGAAGTTTCGTATCTTCTCCTCCGGTGTGTCAAGGAGGCAGAATGCTGAGTTCACAGCTATGCAGAGCTCATTCACAACCCAAATGTTGGGTTTTCTAATACAGACAGTCCCTCTGTGCCACTGTCTTCACAAAGTGAGGGTAGGTTTGAATCCAAGCCTGAACTTCGAATCAAGCAATCAACAAAATCGAATCAACAAAATCAAGCAATCGGTGGATGTTGCTGCTCAAACTGTATTTGAGCAATGCACAAGTCCTTGCAAGGAAGCTTAACATGAAGGGTCATAGTCTTGACTCAGCAAGTGAACTGTTGGCAAGCCAGGTTCCATTAATTTAATATCACTAATGGAAGATGAACATCAAATATCTAGTGAGCTAAAGAACGTTACTCCTCCTCCTGCTGCTGCTGCTGCTGCTGCTGCTGCTAGTTTTTCTAGCTGCAACCTGATAAAATCTTTTCCAACCATTTTTAATTATTGCCTTTGAGAAGAAATTTATAATCTTGTTTCTCGTTCAATTCCAATAACTCTGCAAATATTTTAGATCGGGCTAGATGAAATATAGAACCTCTAAACTATTACTTAGAGGTACTCAGACCTCTAAGCATAGAAGTCTGAGTACAAAGAGCCCAGGGAGTGCAGTGACAGAGCTGCTTCTCATGCAGAAGATCCCAGGGTCAATCCCTGACATCTCCAGGTAGGACAGAAAGACGTTTTGGTCTGAAACCATGGGGAGCTGACAATACTGAGCTAAATAGACCGATGACCTGATTCAGTATATAAAGCAACTACCTCTGCAGGGCCGGCCCATCCAAGAGATCATCTGAGACAGTTGCCTCAGGCAGCAGATTGGTGGGTGGTGCCCATCACTGTCTGCACACTTGCCTTCATTGCTCCTATTCCTTGGATGTGAAGAGGAAAGTGGTGGGCTATAGTGTCACTCCAGTCCACCTTTCCGCTCCATCCCCTCTTCCTTTGCCACTCCATGGAGTGGGCGGAACAGAAAATGGCACGTCACCAGATAAGGGGAGCAGCATCTGGTATGCTGCCCCAGGTGCCAGGAGGCTTTGGGTCAGCCCTGTAACAATGTAACTTTGCCTGCAGTAGCAGGCTAAACAGAAGAATCTCCTTGAAGAGAGACAGCCAGTTTGACATTCCTGTCCCTTGATGAGTGGGAAGGTGCCTGTTTCAGTTTCTGCTCACATTTCCTCTGCTTCCACGAGGTGATTGGTGCATTCGCAGCAGGCAAGCAGCCAGCCACTGCTTCCAGAGTGTGCATACATACAACTCTAATTCAGAAATAAGTATCACATACACAGCTCCAGCTGCTGGTTGAAAGGACTTTTCCCTGTGCGCGCTGGACCCAATCCAGAAGAATAATCTTCACACAGAACCCTGCACTTCTGTGCCCACTCCTATCCTCATGGTACGCTGGCAAACTACGAGGTTCACTGGCAAACCCCTGAGGTCCACTGGCATGGCAGCCATTCCACCAGTTTGTGATGTGCTGTTGCCAGTGATGAAGGGCCAGAAGACCACGTGCCACCAACAGCGCAGCACAGACTGGCTGCCAGCCAGGTTCTGCTGGAAGAGAGCTGGAAATCGGGGCAGATCAGGGATGGGATGGGGCAGATCTTGGCGGCACTGGTGTCCGCCATATCTGGAACATCTGTCCCAGGGCTGACACAACTCCAGCAGACTCCTCAGAACCATGCCAACTATAGAGCTGGTGTAGATCTGGGGATTTTCCACCATGCAGCGGCCAGGAAGATAAGTAAAGATTTTCTTTTCTTACCTCTCCCGATCATCCTGGTCCCCAATCAGTGCACAAGATGCAGCAGATGCTGCACCAGCGGCCAGTGCCGGATTTAGACTTGGTGAGGCCCTAAGCTATTTAAAGCTTGGAGGCCCCTTGCTTAAAAACTACACCAAAATTTGCTGCACAAGCCATTTAATAAAAGTCTACATAAGATATACATAAAATATGTGCACACATAAAATTTTAAAAAGCCCCCCCCCCAAAAAAAATCTGATGGTGTTTTTTTTTTTAAGGCCTCTGCAGATTGTGAGACTATAAGCTGTAGCTTGTTTAGCTTATGTCTAAATCTGGCACTGCCAGCAGCCCTGCATCATGCACATCGGCGGGGGATAGGATTGTGCCATCACTGTATTTATTATCTCTAAAGAACATAAACTGGGTTATTTTCAAAGATTGTGTTAAAGGCCCTGATTGCACTTTCCCCCATACAGAGAGTTTTAAAGAAATCACTGTTGACATGGAAATAACTTTTAGTCAAAGAGTGGACAAAAGTGCCCTCTTGTGTTTCTTCACCAACTCCGTTAGAATTTAGAAAGCTTCTTCTTTAAATATTTAGTATAAGAAATTGGGGGAGTCTCTTTCTTGCCTGTAAATCTTTCCTTTGACAATGTGAATAATGCATATTTTCAGGTTAGTTCATATGTGGAAACATTCCTAAGCAGCAGTAAGGAAATCCCTTCAGAGCTTTTTGTTTTATTTTATTTTATTTATTTATTTATTTATTTATTTATTATTATTATTATTATTATTACAGGTGGGCCCCCATATCCACTGATTCGCTATCCACAGTTTCAGTTATCCACAGATCGTGGGGACCCCCCCAGGCTTTTACTTTTTCCCAGTAAGCTTCGTTTCTTCCTTAAAGAAACAGGAGAAGCAGCCTCTGGCTGCTTATTACAGGCAAGTACAGTGGTTCCCTAACTGGGGCGTCGCGATGCCCCAGCCGGGAACAAAGGGTTGCTATGCCCTTAAGGGGCATGGCAACCCGCGGTGACGTCGACGGCGCGCCCGGGATCGCGCCGCCGCCACCATCACCACCACCGTGCCCGGGATCGTCCTTGTTACCTTCATTGGTGGGCAGTGGGTGTCCAGCGGGGGTTGTGGGGAGCCTGCGGACCCCTTCGCAGGCCTCCCCAAGCGTCAGAGCAGTGCTCCGACGTGATCGCAACCCACTTCCGGTTTCGCGTAAAACCGGAAGTGGGTTGCAATCGCATCGGAGCACTGCTCCGATGCTTGGGGAGGCCTGCGGAGGGGTCCGCAGGCTCCCCACAACCCCTGCCGGACACCCACTGCCCACCAATGAAGGTAACAAGGACGATCCTGGGCACGGCGGTGGCGGCAGCGGCACGATCCCGGGCGCGTCGTCGCGACCCCTGGGAAGGCCCCGCTGCCACTTAGAGCAGTGGAGGGCCTTCCCAGTAGTTAGGGAACCTCTGGGCAAGTAGAACGAGACTAAGTACTAGAGAGGCTCTGCAAGGTTAACAGAAACCTTGCAGAGCCTCTCTAGGACTTAAGCCGGTGACAGACCAAGCCCGTGCTCCGTGCGGCACGGGGGTGCGTCCGTGCTGCGGGCGCGTTTGGTCAGTGTGACATGGCTCCGTTTCTGCTCCTGGCAGCCGCCGTCAGACGTCGTCAGCCACGGGCGTGTAAACGCTTCAGCTGCCCCAAGCCCAGCTCTGGCAACGTTTGTCCCGTTCCGTCCGTGTCCCAGCCCCCTGGAGGCGGGACACAGAGCGGCCAGAGCCAATCAAAGGAAAGAAAGCAAAAGTCAATCAAAGGGAAAGAGGGGCAGAATGTTTTCATAAAGCAGCCATTTGTGTGTGTGTGTGTGTGTGTGTGTGTGTGTGTGTGTGTGTGTGTGTGTGTGTGTTTACTAAAGCTACAATATAAATGGCAGTAACTATCGCAAGTTGCGATAGTTACTGCCATTTATATTGTGGCTTTAGTAAACACACACACACACACACACACACACACACACACACACACACACACACACACACACACACAAGCGTTTCTCTTTTGTGCAGTCCCCAATAGTCCTGACCTCTTCTCTTCCCTGAGGGGAGATCCGCAGCGAGGATCGAGCAGCGAGTGAGCGAAAGAGAGGGGGGAGAGAAGGGGGAGAGAAGAGGGAAGTTCCCTCTTCTCTCCCCCCTTCTCTCCCCCCCTCTCCCTCACTCGCTTGCTGCTCGATCCTCGCTGCGGCTGCGATCTGGTGGGACATAGTAACGTCCCATCTAGCCCCCTAGCGTGCGTCCGGTGCGGCAACGCAGCCGGAGCAACGCACGCACCGCCCAGACCATGGGCTTGGTCTGTCACCGGCTTTAGTCTCGTTCTACTTGCCAGCAATGGAGGCTGCTTCTCTGTTTGTTTTAAGGAAGAAACAAAGCTTGCTGAAAGAAAAATAAGAGCGGGAGGGGGGGGCAAGCATGCCTGCCTGCAGGGGAGGCAGGGTGAGGGGGGGCCCTCAGGAAACCATGGAGGAGGTGTTCGCTCTTATCCACGGTTTCAAGTATCCACGGAGGGGCCTGGAACATATCACCAGTGGATATGGGGGCCCACCTGTAAATCGATAAATGATTCCCTGTCCTCAAAAGGCTCACAGTCTAAAAGATATGCAGAAGAGACACCAGCAATAGTCACTGGAAAAGACACTGCCCTCCCCCTGCTAAATTTAAGACACCACTTTAAAAGGGGCCTCTTTGCCCAGTTAGCCGGGGTTTATGGTACCTCGCTTAAAATAATAGAATAATATCTACACAAAGTTATCTTTATCTCATTTTTCAGTTTTGTAACACTACCCCCCAAATACAGATTTAAAGTCAATTGTATGCAAATTAAAGAGCAAAGTTTGCTGCCACTGTCACCCACCTCAGCCAATGGTGGGCCGGTGAGCCCTTCCTCTTCTTCCTCCTACTCCCACTGGATTTAAAGAGGAAGCAGGGGAAAGAGTAGAAGAGAAAGTGTAGAGGAAAGAAGAGTGCTGGGCTAGGACAATGCCTCTGTTGGGTTCATGGGTGGGCCAACCCTGACAGAGATTTAAGGCCCAATCCTATTCCCTGCCAGCCAGTCCATATCATGCAGCACCACTATCATGCAGCTAGTTAGCCGGCATGTCCAAGGAGACCCAGGGGGGTTGGGGGGAGGGGAAAGGGATCCGCCCCTGCCACCCAGATCCCCTCCTGTCCCCAAACCGCCCCTGCTCAGCCCACTCCCTGCCCCAAACTGCCCACAATCCTCCCCTGAACTGCCCCTGCTGGTGACCTACCTACTCTGGTGAGGCATTGGGGAACTGCTGTTGTGCACATGGGGCCTCCTGCCATTTGTGCTGGTAGCCCCAGCGTGCATGATGATGGTGGCACAGCTTTTGCACCACCAGTGCAGGACGTATGGTGGCAGATCACAAGATCCACCACCATAAGCCCTGGATAGAATTGGGATGTGACTCTCCTAATTTTAAATTTGGTCTCTAACAGATGGGCACTAAAAGAACCTGTAAGTCTGCATAGCAAAATAAAATTGTGGAAGGGAATACAACTTAAGGAGGCAGTGATCATTATAAAGTTCCCTTCACTTCCAGCATGAAATGGCATACAAATATGCAATAAAAATAATGTATTTAGTTAAGAAAATCAAGAACCAAGGTAACATACTGTGATGATGGTTCTGAATGCTGCCATGTGAAATGTCTGGGTCACATTCAGAGGTGAGAGCCACATCCAGAGATTGTGAAACAATAAATTAAATGTAAATGTTGCATTCACTAAGGAACATAAAATACCAAAAAGGCTATCACTCCAATTTTCCAATGTGTATAACAACAGAGAAAAAGATAGGTTCAAGAGAGCAACCTCATCAGATGCCAATGCATTTGAGATGAGAAAATAATCTATGTGGTGTTTCAGGAAAGGCCTTGAGGTTTATAGCATGCAAAGAGCACTATTACTCTTTCCGTTTTGTCATGTTCAGATCCGAACAGGGTGTTACAGGGACATTGAGACAAATGATTTCAGTCGACCACATTAAAATGAAAAAAAGAAGTAGAAAGTTTATTTGACATCAGATGTGGTGGGGTCAAGAATTTTCTTTGCACTGAGCAGGTTGGGTGTCTGGCTTGATGAAGGTTCAAGAATTGATATCCAAATACTGTATACAGGCAACAATTCAGGAATGAATTTCACTGAAAGAGCCCACGGACTTCATATTTTGATGGAATACAAGATTCACAATACAGCTTTATGTGCTTCAAAAGGTGGTTGCCCCTCATGCACACAACACACAAAGTACCTCACTGTACAATAAATAAAACGGGAATGTAAACAGACTCTAGCAAAGAGAAAACACAAAATACAGTATTATTTTGCTCAATTTGTGGACTAAATCCATTGGCATCGGTGGCATATCGCTGTTTTAGGGAAGGAGTGATTCAAATTGGGGCCATGGTAAGTGGAGGGGTTAAAAAAAAAGCCAGCAATGCTAATTATGGCCTCAACAAGACATTTTACTTAATTCTAAATTTTGCAAGAAGGTCTTTTCAGTCTTTCAGTCAGAAGATGTTCTGAGGTCCGCCGCTAATTCCAGATGTGCTTCTTGTAGCAGCAGCCAGTTGTTGCTGTTTCCGCTTGCAGCCACATGTGGGGTCGCAATGATCCTTCCACACCTCAGTGGATACAGCATGTTTGGGGGCAACGCAGTAGGCTGGACCTCCCCATTTTCCCGCTCCTGTTGTGGTCTGTTGAGCTGCGCCTCTCAAGAAAAGATGGAACAGTGGGGTTAACAACAGCCCACATGTGTGGTCATTGCACTGCTTATTAATGGATTTTCTCACAGCCCAATCCTATCCAACCTTCCAGCACCGATGCAACCATAACGCAGCTCTGAGATAAGGGAACAAACATTTCCTTACCTTGAGGGGGCCTCCGTGGCTGCCCACCACAGAATGCAGCATGCGTCCGGTTGGCACAGCTGCATCGGCGCTGGAAAGTTGGTTAGTATTGGGCTGTCAGTTCATAAATATGATAGTTTGAGCACCAGAAAATACAGAACAGTAGCTGGATAATGATGCCATGTGAACCCTCATGAAGAGGATGTGAACCAAGTGTGACAATCCCACACTGAACACCTTAGTTGAGGGAGACCTGGGATTTCCACTCTTAACTCCCCTGCCACTGCTAAAGCCTC
Source organism: Plestiodon gilberti rubricaudatus (assembly GCA_026170595.1). Taxonomy (NCBI): domain Eukaryota; kingdom Metazoa; phylum Chordata; class Lepidosauria; order Squamata; family Scincidae; genus Plestiodon; species Plestiodon gilberti. The sequence goes on from JANXHW010000002.1 coordinate 51,183,095, forward strand.
CAGGTGAGAATGTTCATCCCTTCAGCATCTTTCCAGCATTAATCTCTGGTGAAATGCCAGCATTCCAAAGGCAATGTCTGAAAAGAGCGCAAAATCTAAGCTTCACCTTTGGTGGTTTGCCACTAGGTTTCCTCCATAGGCTATTTAGAAAAATTTTGGTGGCCAGAGTTTCTGTCTGGCAACCCATCCTCAAAAGTTGCTTTAAGTTTTTGTTTTGTTTGTCCCAAAGGATTTAGAGATGCTGATGCTGATGCTGCTCTCTCTCTCTCTCTCTCTCTCTCTCTCTCTCTCTCTCTCTCTCTCTCTCTCTCTCTCTCTCTGCATAACAATAAATACAGTACTGAAAGAACCAAATCTACCCAGCAAAAGGCATGAATGCAAATTAAAATTAAACACTTCATTTGTTGTTCAGTCTGTGGCTACCACCTACTGGTAAGACTGAAGAACAGCTCAGGAAAGAACAACAGTAAAGCTGGCTGATACTGTTGGGGATCGGAATGCAGCTCACTGGTGGAGTGTCTGCAAAATGTCCCAGACATTTTGGGATGTCCTGATCTCCAGGCAGGAACAGCCTGAGCATGAATTGCGGAAGATTCTCATGATTTTTTTTTAAAAAATAAAAACCTTGTGCACATCTTACCATGCACACACCCCACCTCCATTGCTGTTGCTACCACAGTTGCTGCCTCCTCCTTCTCCTTACCCACCTGGTGTTAGGACCCAAAATTGAGGCTTCGACATAACTTAGTGCCCAGCCATTTATTTTTAGAAATCCTTTCCTAGCCTACTTGTAATAATGTTGTTGTGTAAGCTTCATGTAGCAACCTGATAAGAGCTGAGGGGGATGCTGGAACTGTACAAAGTTCCAGTCATAATTGTAATGGTATGCACACAGAGGCAGCAAGAGGAGGCAAGGCCATGAGATAAAGGACAGAGTACATGAAGAATGTAGTAATTGACCAGTGGACTCCAGCCTGCGAATCAGCCAAACCCTTTCGAAGCTCTCTTTCCTCACCCACGTTGTCTGTCTCTGTTGCCACCTGGATGAGACAAGAGCCAATGGACAGGGGGGAAGAGAGAGGTTTGGGGCAAGTCTTGGGAGGAGCGGCAATGGAAGAAAAGGAGGTTGCACATCTAGATTCAGGGTCTCTTTCTCTTCTCCATCTGCTGAGAGTCCTGCATCAAGGTTGAACCGGTACATGGCAATAGCTTGCTTAGGTAGAGACGTCTGCATAACCTGTCTGTTTGTTGGAGCTTGACTCTGAGGCCGTAAAACAGCCTCACAGGCAAGACTTTTCTCTGCTTCACTGTCCCATGTGTGATCTATCAAAATAAGAACTGCAGTTGCTAATATCCAGAGTGTGAGTGTATTTCCTCCCAACCAGACAAGCGTGATCCTGCTGCCCCTTGAAGCATGGGAACTGGCTATTCCTATGTTGGGGCAGGGAAACCTAAAGCAGAAGGGGGTAGCCCCTCCCTGTCCACAGGATATTTACTAAGACAGCCCCTTTCTCCTTTTCCCTTTTCATCCTAACAACCATTGTACGTTTAGCCAAGACTTGGCTTATACCATTTGACATGACCAAGTGGAGATTCAAATCCAGATTGCTCTTACAGGGTGACCCGTACAAACACATCACCCAAACACGAGCATAAATGTATTTTTGCATTCTCTTTTATATTATTATTATTATTATTATTATTATTATTATTATTATTATTATTATTTTAAAGGCCTCCAATGTTTTCTGGGTTTTGCTAGTGATTTTACCAGAGTTTGGCCAAGAGCAACACAGATTTTTCAAGGCATTTACCTAGTTTTCCTCCCAATACAACCAAGTTGACTTCAATGCACTGAAATCTATTCAGTCTGAGAGAACTATTGATGTGCAAACATTTGGGTTTGGTTTGTGCTTTCACATGCAGCTTTGCTCTGCCAATAAGAAACTTCAAGATCAGTCTCTCTCGCTCTCTCCTAAATAGCATCAAACTTGTGAAGAGCTGCCTCTTTTGTGTGTGTGTGTGTGTGTGTCCATCCTCAAAGCTTTTTGATAACTGTCAACGTGAACCATTCATCCGTATTGTGTGCACATCAAAGGGACTGGCAGCCAGAGAAGCAACGGCAATACTATTAGGGTTCCGTCTCCTAGAAGAAATCCTTCTCAATGTTGTTTCAAAGGGTCTATTCAGTGTGCCATTGCATTAACACCATGAAGAATAATGCTGGGTTACCAGCAACCAGAAGCACAGCAAGCCTCACAAAAAGGCTTGCAGACCTCATGGCAGACACCTCCAGAAAATGTCTTTCTTGTGCCTCTTGGCTTAAAAAACTGAAGAACTTGAGCAGGTGCTTGGCTGCCTGTGCTTCCAAGTCTCCCTATTCAGCTGTGCAAAGGGGGCTTGGGGGGGGGTACCTTGGAAATTAAGAGCCAGAACCAACATTACTCTTATGTGGTCTTGATGTTTCGTGTGGATTTTTTTCATTGTGGATACAGTGGAGTCACAGCTTAAGCAGGAGTTCGGTTCTAAAGTCAGTGTGTAAGGTGAAAATTGTGTATAGTCAAAAATACCATTGAAAATCCCTTGAATTGTTTGTGTTTAGGAGCTTAGTGGTCCCGATTGCCATGTGCAATTGAAACCCAAAACTTCGGCCTCTTTGCTGCATTTCAGATCAGCAAGGAGCCGACCGCGTATCCTTACGCAGGATCAGGCTGCCCATCACATGCACATTTATGTAGCCACAATTCCTGTATGTCAGATTGTTATGGCACAGGTGCAGAGTCATTAAAAACTGGCAACCCTACATAAAAGGCAGAGGTTTCATTCCTCTCAAATTACATGAACTTCTTTCATCACGGTGTTATAACTTACTGTTTTATTCACAGCAGATATCTGGGCTCCTTTAGCAATGTGTTAAGGTAAAGGTGACCCCTGACAATTAAGTCCAGTCGTGTCCGACTCTAGGGTGTGGTGCTCATCTCCATTTCAAAGCCAAAGAGTCAGCGTTGTCCGAAGACGCCTCCGTGGTCATGTGGCTGGCATGACTCTCCTTGCCGCAGCGCATAGCATGCGGCTGGAACACGGAGCACTGTTTACCTTCCCAGAAGCGGTACCTATTTATCTACTCGCATTAACATGCTTCGGAACTGCTAGGTTGGCAGGAGCTGGCCAAGCAACGAGAGCTCACCCCGTTGTGGATTCGAACTGCCGACCTTTCAATCGACAGCTCATGGTTCAGCGGTTTAACCCACTGCGCCACCCGCTGTGTTACAAAGCTATAAATTTCAAAAACTTAATACAGTTCACCACGCTTAGTACTAAGAGGATTCAAATTCCAGCTTCAACTAGAAACTTAAGAAACCTTAGGCAAATTCAGTTTGTCTGCAGAATTGTTATTTAACCTTAGTTTACACTGTAAACTACACTATATATTGGAGACTGCCAAATATATTGTATTGAGAATGTGAAATGAAGACTGTTCTAGAAAATATCCAGACTATACTGTAAACTTGTATACTATAAATTTTACAGTATAGTCTGGATATTTTCTAAAACAGTCTTCCCTTCATTTTATATCTTTAATATATTTGGCACTCTCCAATATATAGCTTTTGAGTGACATCACCAATTATTCCAGACACTCATTGTTTTGGAAATCAATTCAGCAGGACAAGGGGACATTTGTCAGTCTCTGCAAATATATTACTCAAATGGACAATGTTTCTACAATTTGATTTAAGATACTGTCAGGACATGGAATTAGAGACCCTGACACGCAAATTAAACTGTTTCCTGCACTGAGTGGAAGAAACTGCACAATATTAAAATCCTTAAAACAAACAAGGGAAAGGATCTGAGCAAATGGAGGAGTGATGCTATCTGGGACAGAAAGTGTCCAACCAAACAGGCTAGCTGAACAAACAAATCCTTTCATGGATAGTTGGATTGGCCTGGTACAGCGTTTGGAGTTGGCAGAAAACACACAGAAGGCCTTATTGCGAAGCCAAGGACCTAGAAATATTCTTCAGGTCGAGTCAATCTAAAGTGTTCTTAGATCAGTGCCAACGTTCTTTAGAAACACAAAGTCTGTGGAACACCACCCTTAATTGGACCAGTTTAAAGCTGTCCACTCAACTCTTGCCAGGCAAAAAGAATGTCCAGGGAATGAAAAGGGGGGGGGCATATAGGCCATGGAGGAATCTACAGCACAGAGATCTCAAGTGGTGCATACAGACAGTGAGGATTTGTGACACTTCTGGCCTGTGGACCTGGCAATAGCATGGAGTGAGACCTGCGTTCCTACTTGCCTTTCACACACTGTGCTTCTCATTGCATTATACTGGAGGATTTATGAGGAAGAAATCTAATGTTTATTACTAGTGGAGATCCCCCCCCCAAAAAAAAAAACACCTTGTAAATGATGGTCCTTGCATGGAGCAGAGCTTTTCCAGTAACACTTCCTGCTACAGTCCTTTGTATGCACCACTCTTGAAGTGAAGGGATCCTCTAGAGAAGGAATTGGCAATCTTCTTCTGCATAGGGGCCAGACATTGGGTCCATCAATAGTAAGAATGCATGTGAATTCAATATGCATGCACGAACCTCTCAATTAGGCCATAAAGAAAAAAGAAATGGGCACAGTGGAGAGAGACGCACACCCAGACAGAGAATGAAGCTCAAAAGGAAGCTTCTGCCTTTGGTCTGCTTACACCATAAGCATTATGGAGATAAAATTACAAACTTGAATTCTTTAGGAGCACAACGGGCTGGATGGATCTCTCTTTATGGGACTATGGGCTGGATGATTTTGGGTGGCAAGTTAAATGTGGCCAACAGGCCGTAGATTGCCTACCCCAGCTCTAGATGCACTGGTGACAGGGGCGGACCACCCTGGGTGTCACCCCAGGGAGGGGTGACACCAAAATAACTTTGTATTCAGTGGTGCAAAAATGCACCACTGGTAAAAAAAAATGAGTTTTTAATTTTTCCTGATCCCTGCCACGACTCGTGCAAGGATTGCATTTCCCAGGAGACCTCCACATTGTGTGGTCTGGGATGGGAGGAGGTCCATGGGGGTAACACCATGAGATCTCGTCCTGGCTATCATCAACCCTAGTGACACCCGACTGGTGTTGTGGTGTAGGGCAATTGCAGTGTAGGGAAATTGCTGCCTAGGGGACAATTGGCAACATTCCTGTAACATACTGCTGAAGTGCTACCAAGAGGGTTCCTTGGCTCTCTGCCACCTAAACTCTGACAGAGTAAAAACGATGGAGAAATTACACACTGACAGGCAGATTACTCTAAGTAATAAATACAAAAAAAATAAGAAAAAGGAAGCATTGTTTGCCATTTGTGTCAGAACATGGAAAACACCTTACAATTTTACAGTTGTCTTACTTCACTTTTGGAAAAGATTGATGTTTGAAGTACAAGCACAACACAAGATGGTATGAATTTTCCTAACCTATTGTACACTCAGTGGTCAGCTCCTAGCCAGAAGTTGCCATTAGTAATAACAAGTGGAATAATAAAACACAAACCATTTCATTTTCAGGTGTTGTTTTTTTTTAATTCTTGAGAAAGTTACATTTTCACTTCACAATGTTTTCAAACAAGGCCTTACGGTTTGCATTAAAGCTTCAAAAAAATTCTGAGAACTGTCTACATGATGTACACTTGTATAGAGGAGCTTTGCAGATCACACAGTAGTTACTAACAGGTTTGTTAGTCATAGCAGCTATATTGAGAAGGATCCACACACATTTTAGCTTAGTCTGTATGTAAAGTGCTCTCTCAAGGTAGAAAGTGGGTTTTAAAGAACCCTTCTGGATAGTTTAGAGTAATTGAACAGGGACGTTTTCCATTTTGGTGAAAAGCAAAAGCCTCAGTATAACCAGGTGGGAACTTTTCCCTGGTCCCTTAAATTGAAGACCAAGCACCAGGTGGTTTTGTTTGTTTTGGTATTGCCCCAAGCACACCATTAGTGCCCAGCACAAGTCATATTTTTAATTCTAACGGTAGGGTGCATAAAAAAAGTAGTGGTGGTGTCCAAGGCGCTTGTTGATTAAATTATGATCTAGGATTCTTTAGAGCAGATTACCTCACTGTACAATAAATAAGTTATGGCTTAGTCAGCATCTCATAAATAAACAAGCTAAATAGTAATGCTTTGGACTCTAGTTGTGATCCAGAATGACCAGCAGTTGTCCAATCTTGAACAACTGCTGCCATCTTAAAAAAAAAATTGAAACAGTAGTTAGTAAAATATTACACACATTTATTTCCACCAAAAGAAAGTTACAACCAGAACTGCAGTGCTTCAAGAGCCTCCATTTTGGAGCAACATTTTTCACAAGCTAAGCAGACTATATGGAACTTTAGACAAGTTCATACGGATTGCTTTGTAGCTAACAGATTTGGACTAAAAGTGACACCTTAAGGCAAAAGTGTCTCAAACTTAATTGTCAGTGCACTTTATCCTGGACACACTAAAATTCTTTATTTTACAAAGTATAAAAAGTACCAACAAAACTTTTTTAAAAAATCTCTGTATATTTCCACTTGTGTCTGCATTTTTATCCCTCTCCGAAGACTTATATATGCAGAAAGTGTTTAACATCGTCTGATGCTTCAAGATAAAATTGCACTTATTTAAACATACTTAATACAGTATGTAGGAAATAACCCAAAATACTGAAAATGTATACACGAGCCTTGCTATTAATCATTGATACAGCTACATCAGTTTTAAAAGGAAATTGAAGTAGTCACAATAAGTCCATATTAGATACAATCATAGTGATTCATCATCCATCCCCTAAATTTTACCAGTGGTCAGCTGAACCATGAATTCACAGCGTACCTTGCGACCACTAAGAGTAGTAGACTCCTTTTGGAATGAGTATACATCATGTATAAATCACAAGATATGCGCTACTATGTGTGGACTAGTTCCATTTTAAAAAATGGAATGTGAATGCTAGCTGTGCCAGCTAAGAAAGAATCTGGCTAGGCAGGTTTCCAGCTTAAGACAATGAGGCTGCTAATCCAATTGTTTTTCTGAAGGAATCTAGTGTCACTGCATGCAGAAGGCAGATCAAGGGGCAACTGCAGGAAGACCTTTCTAGGCACTAGACAGACGTGGACATGGTTTTCTCTCCAATGAAAAACTCGAAAGAATACAGACTCAAAAGCAAGAGTGCAGCAAACACACGTAGGAGATATGATGTAATTAAGACATAACGTTAAGGATGGATCCTTGGGCATTACATGTCTTCATCTTGGTATTCCAAATATTTTGCTGCAATAGTTTCTTCCAGCTGGATTCCTCCACTTCCCATCAATGCAAAAGCTGGATACATTTTACCAGAGCAGTCCACCTGACGCTCATAAAGACACTTCATCCGGTCTGCATCATAGAATCCCACTTTTCCTCTGTCACAATCGAGGCAGATTCCAATGCATGATGGCATGGGAAGAATTCTATTTGCAGAATCTTTGGGAGCAGCTGGAGTAGGGGATGCTTTAGGAATAAAGAATTTCTTCATGCCTAAAGTTACAAGTGTGAAAGGCTGCAAGGACTCAACAATGATGTCTTCACTCCCACTGTCATGACCACTGTCTTGTTCATATCTAGAAGAAGAAGAACACACAATTTCTTTATCAACACCCAAGAGTACTGTCACATTATGTAAGACACATTATGTCACATTATGTATATATTTTACAGTATAGAACATCAACATGTGGTAACTCCTAATACACTGTGCATGAAAACAAGTTCCTCTGCTTGAAAGAGATAGAAGAGGATGAAACCGGCTCTAGGTAGTGCCCAATACGGTATATATGGTATGCTCATTCCAGCAAGGACCATCAAAGCAGGGGGAGATACAAGCTGGTTTAATGACAACTGGCAAAAGGGGTTGGTGCACCACATTGAGAATCCTGCCAGTGTAGCCAGCAAGTACAGTGCACAAAGGACTCTGGCTTCTTCATGGAAGTATGTAGCACCTTTCTCCAGAGATACTGCATTAAGGTGGGGATACTCAAATGACTGGAGTTGCCACAAGGTAAGGGGAAGCATCTACTGTAAGAATAAGGGTCCTGACATGAATTAGGAAGTATTTAGTCTCCCCCACCCCAGTTGTTTGCTTCCTCCTAAAGGGGAAAAAAAATCAGAGTTTTGGACATGGGAAACCCAGTTTCAAGTTCTCTCTCAGCTGAGAGGCTCACTTTGGTAGCATCAGGCAGGTCACTATCTTAACCTCAAAGACTGGAGCAAGTCTAAAATACTACTCTGAACTCCTATAAAGAAGGCTGGATACAAACATAACAGAACAGTTCAGACAACAGTACACAATATTAAAGTTCTCAAGGAATTTTTTTAAAATGTCATAACTTTTGTACCTCTAAGATAACAGTCCCACCCACTTACTACCACTTCTGTGTTTGCCTTACAAGGAAAACATGTGGCTGGGAACACTACCATCTAACATTTAGCTCCAACTTCAGAAAACATTGTTTTGAGACTTCCCTAATGCAAGTAAAGGAGATGAACAAAGAGCACTTTACTAGCAGTGTTTTCTCCTGGCTGAGGGCAAGAAGGTTACAGAGAAATTCGGGGGGTGGGGGGGTGGAGTACAGTGAAGTGAATAGGAAGTTATTAAGTTCAGTTCAAATTCCTGCTTTGGGCAAATCATGGTCAAGTTGTGTTTGCCAAGTTTGTTTGCTCGGAAACATGATGAAGAAAAACTGAAGTACAATGGCTATGTAAGTCCACAGGAAAATAGTAAGTTAATGTTACAGAGGTTGCCATTAATTTACAAAGGTAAGGGAGCTGTAAGTAGAAGGGCAAAGTGGCTCATAATTATTCGTGTTGAACAGGCAAGATATTGAATATTTGCCTTACTGAACATACAGAATGCGAAAGGGCTTGCAGGAGAAATGTATGCCTCCAATAGCAATTATCACTTCCTTAGAGTACAGCCTCATATTCCAATTCTAAACTATATTAATTAAAAAAAATCTCCACCTTTTCTCCATTCTTCCCCCCTCCACCTCTTTCAGGCCCTTTTCTTCTGGATGGTAGATTTTTTTCTCCCTGATAGCATGAAGCAACTGTAATCTTGAAAAATAAAAATGTCACTTATCAGCACTATTAACACTGCATCTAGTTGAAAATAAGGCTAGCAAAATGACTCTTATGGTGATAACGTGCAGGCTGTAATCCTTAAGTAATTAAGCACTGAACACACAAGCCAAATCACAGTGAGAAGCAATGTTGGCCTGTGGGAGTTCTGTTCGCCCTTCACATCCTTGAATCAGGTTTGGATCGGAAGAGAAAGAACAAGCATCCGTGTGGCAGGTCAAAAGTCATATCGACTTGAGAGTTCACGGTACACAAGTATATATGCATACACTTTACACTTGCCACTAAATGTAAATCATCCAGTAGGAGTTTAGATATTTTTACCAGATGTTGAAAAGATGAGACGTTGATGGAAGCTGAGGTCACTATTACTGGATCTGTCCTATCTCCCCCCCTCCCCTCCAGAAATGTTCAGAAAGGTTGTCATCACCTGGTACAGTGCCAGCTCTTACAGAGTGCCAGCTCTTACAGAGTGTCGAACAATTATATGCAATGGTCTTCTTCTGGATCATATTTCCATTGTGCTCTGAGCTCAGTGCTTTTTCTGTTGCACTGAGTACTATTTGGTTTTGTACAATCACACAAGTCAATACACACCAACTACCTGTCTCTCTCAGCCACATGCTCTGGAACAGCTTTGCCTCTGTAAATCATGTACTCTTACATAAACAGTGCAAATATATTTTACAGTGCCCAATGTTCACAAGAGGAAGTTGTCACTATAAAAAGGGAATACAGACCTGTGAAAGTTAGGTTAACATGCAAGCGACTAAGACAAGATAATGCATGCTGTTCTAAACAGAGCCAGTTCAGCATAATCTGCAAATTTGCAAATAATTTGCTAATCTTTCCCCCATTTCTGTCTAGCCCACAGGTGTACACAATTGGCTCCTGTTGCGTATATACGCCCGTGGGCAGAATGCCTTAATAAGCAACAATGAGGTGTATTTTGAGAGTATCAATTACTCTCTATTTACCCAGCTCTCTAAAATAACCCTCTTATTGCCTGTAGGCATCCCAACACACATTCTAAAACAAGGACACTCGTGTACAAGCTGTAATCCTTAAGAAATTACAGTACTAAATACACAAATCAAATCACAAGTGAGAAACAACATTGGCCTCTGGGAGATTTGTTCACCGTTTACATATCCGAATCAGGCCTGGATTTGAAAAAAGAACATGCATCTGTGCTGCGGAACAAAAGTCACATTGATTTGTGAGTTCGTGGTACACAAGTATATACAGCTTACATTCTGCAAGCATAGCTAAATGTTTCCCAGGGAAAGGGATAGATTAGAATTGTTAAACAGTACCTACGATGACTGAGCTCCTCTTGCTCCCCCTTTCCTCCCTCCCACAGATTCCAGAAAGCTTCAGCATAAAAATCCACTACAAGAGAGGCTTCCTTTAGACTTTTTAAAACCAGCATCATTGTAGAACGCCCGGTCATGCTGCTCAACAAGTTGTTTTGTGTATTCCTTCCCTTCTTTCTTGGTTTCTCCAAGAACAAAAGATTCTATGCACCTTCTGAGATTGGCATGCACCAGCTGATTGGGCATCCTATCCCACCTGACCAGGTCAGAGGGTAGGGATACTCAGATGGCGATAAAGTTAACCATCCAATCAGACAGAACAAAGACATAATCAAACCTAGGTTTCTTAAGGTCAAGGGCAACGATAATTTTGTGTGTTCCACCCTTGGTTTCCTCAGAAAAACATCTTTATGTGATCAAGTGCTCATCCACCTCCCTGAGGATCAGAAAGATTAATGGTGTCTGGAAAGCTAAAGCCCTAAATATAGTTATCAACCAGTGACCTAAAAGGTGTTTGGGAATTATTTTGCTTTTAACTTTTCCTGCAATTGCCTCCTTGTATTTTTGCATCAGCACTGTGAACTCCCAAACTATTTCCCAACCTTGTTTGTTTTGTTCTTCCCTCCTTGTATTATACACCACACATGCAGACACAGAATGTTTAATACATTTTTTACATTTTAACTCTTTATCTGCCTACGCTTTATTGTACTTGATTAGAACTTTGCCTCAGCCCACCTCAACCCTTGACTACATACTATTGGTTATATTTGGGGAAAATTCTCAGGAGGGACTAGGAGGGAAGCTTTTAAGGACAGCTTCTCTCTGCCTGGCTTTATCCTCATGGTGGCAGCAGAGTGCCAATTTTGACCTTGACATAGGAGATTAGGGAAAAGGAACAAGGCACAGGACTCCCCCATCCCCTACAGTACTATTAAATGGGGGGACAGGGGAGTCTTCATAGAACATTTTACAGTATTTCTGTATCAGCCCATCATGTAATACAATGAAAACATACATCATAGAATGAGTTTTCTAAGTGGATCAGTGAAGTGATGTCACTATTATCATGCTCTGTTGCTTCACAGCAATACAAGCCTCCCCTATTCTGTGTTCTGGAAGGCAAACTGGGTTGTTGAAACACATTTCAATAGAGTTGATATCATGAGGAAACACACACACAGATTTCCAGAAGCATGAACCTATGCTTGCAGAATGCAAGATGTATTCACTTTGTGTGTTCCCTTACAAATAAATACAGCTTGTGGTCTACAAGCACAGGTGCATGTTCCTAGATGGTACTGGAAATCCCTTCTCTCCCACATTCAAACCCGATTCAAGTGCATAAACAGAGAACAGTATTCCCAAAAAGACAGCATCCTTTCCAACATGTATTTGGCTTGCTCCATGGTGGCCTCTATCGTGACAAATTTTGGTAGCTAGATGTAAAAGGGTCCATTTTCTAGAAATCAGCAGTGTCTGTAAAATGGGAAGAGAGCAGTTGGCAAAGAACAGAGAAAGTTAACCCACCTCCCAGATGAATGCACCCATGAGTGCATAACATTGCACAAGGGTCTCAGGGTATTTGTGCTCAGCAGTTTGAGTGAGGGATAGTTTGTCGACAAGACAGAGTCAGATGTAGGCACCTAGAAAGGCTGGAAGTAACCCGGCATCTATGGGAAAGGGCCAGAAGGAGAATTGTGCCAGAGTCTGGAACAACATGCTTCTGTCTAGCAAAGGGGTCGAGAGGACTCCCAAGCCAGAGAAGTGGCCATTCTAATCCCTGTGTCTACTTTGTGAGCTCGTTATTCTGTACCAGTGCGCCAATACTTTGTGCAAGTGAAGACTATTTGTTGCATCATTCTCTGCCACAACTAAGTTTAGTTCTCTCATGAATCCCAACAATATTGAGCTGTCCCTTAGGGCAACTGTGCCACACAGGATTTTGAAACATGAGTATCAAATTTACGTTTCCAAGGTAGTATGTTGCCTACTTTGAGATATACAGTCACATCGCATTATACTTGTGCGAATTCAAGTCTAAACACTCAGCAACTACCAAGAGAGAGAGAAAGACAACAGTTTAAAGCCGCCATTCTACTCAATGAGTTTTTTCCCCAGAGTGAGTGCAAGATGGGATAATTAATCTGCTGTTCCCTCAGTCATCTCAGTTCCCACGTGTTTCTCGCAGTGCGATTTTACTTCTTAAAGGGACAGTAAATATTTTGGGGATTTAAGGTAGTTTTAACTTATACGCGATTTTCCCCTTATGTGCTGACCCCAGAACAATAACCCTCACGTAAGATGCAACCTGACTGTACTTCATTGCCCTCATTTCGAGATAGATAATGGTCCTTTTTCTCATAGATTATGGAGTCTTGGGACACACAGATAACAATGTTGTTTGAGATGCACAGGTCTAAAGTTCTCTTGGGCAGGTGGAACTGCTTGCACAGTTCTCAGGATCCAGACAAATATCTGGAAATATTGCTTCCCATAACAATACTCAATTAGCATAATTAACCAATATTGAGAATCCAGCTGTTATTTCAACTAAGCAGCTTTCTAGCTTATCAAGAAACAAAATAGCTATGAGATCCTATGAAAGCAACAAAAAAATTCTTACCTTGGGCTAGTGAGATCACGAGAACTATGGAACCATTCTTGGATCTTAGCATCAGACGCAACTCCTACTTTCACTAAGTATGAATAGGGCTCTACATGAAAAGCCCAGAAATGTTTTCCTCTCACAATACCAGTGTCTCCAACAATGCAGTCCAAGGTGGTATAGCAGCCTGCTTGGATACGCTCAGCTCCCAAAAGCAGAGGAAACCCAGCCCTGCTTTCTACAGCATTTCTCCTTGCATTCAGCATGAGACGTTCACTATTGTAGCCACACTTGTCATCGAAAAGGAAACTAAAAACTGAAAAATAAATGTGCATGTTACAGTGATGCTCAATGCTTAGCTTTAGCGTTAATTCTTAAGACTGAGATATTCCAGTTGTTGGCAGGAAAAAACTTGGACACTGTCTTGTCTTCTACTCTAAACAGCAGATTGGCCAAGGATCCACAGACATAAATTACTGCAAAACACTAACATAATCATGACTTTCCTGGTGCCTAATTGACTAGCAAGCGTAAGGGTTTAATTTTCATCTGAAAACCGGAAGTGGTTGTAATTGCTGTAGAGAGGCAATCTACAGCTCAGGAAGGCCCGCAGAGGGGAACACGAGCCTCCCCAAACCTTCCAGAGGGCTGCAGGCCCCCTGGTAAATGTTAAAAGTACCTTTTATTTCCGCCACCGCCAGCGATCCTCAGAGTTCTACCTGCCTTGCGGGGAGAACTTTGAGAATCACTGCGATAAAGTATAGACACCTGACAAGGGCTACATGACTGTAAGAACAGCCCAGGTGACAGGATTTAGCATAAATATGGGCATTTTTTAGACTGTGAGCCCTTTTGGGACAGGGAGCCACTTAATCATTTGATTTTGTCTGTAAACCACTTTGTAAATTGAACGAAGCATCTTCGGGATTCAAGGTTATAAAAATAGAGGATTTATAAAATGTAAGAAGTTAAAAGTTCATGGATTATGAATGAAACGTCATGCTGAAATAGGTTGTGGAATGTTTTTAATGTATTTTAAATTGTGGACTTTTAAAGTGTTTTTACTCACAGTTGTGATTTTAACTAGACTTGTAAAGTCGCTTATATATATTTAATACAGTTTACATTTTATAAATCCTCTATTTTTATAACCTTGAATCCCGAAGATGCTTCGTTCAATTTACATCATAGTGCCCTGATGGCGAACCTATGACACGCGTGTCACTGGTGACACGCGAGGTCAGTTTGGGTGACACGCCAGTGTTTCCCTCAGGGCCCTGACATTTTTTGTCTTGAACATTTAGGGCAGAGATTTTTGGCAGACCTCTTTTATTATCTAGTAAAACTCAGCAACAAAAAAGTCACTAATCATGTTAAATAAAATGCAATGTGTTCTATAGTTGTTTTCAGTTTAGTTCAATTCAAAATTACTATTAAAAGTAGCAATAGTCAAAGTACCATTAAAAGTTGGGGGTGGGGCGACATACCAGCAGTCGAGTTAGGCATTTTCAAAAATTTTGACACACCAAGCCCAAAAGGTTCGCCATCACTGTCATAGTGGGTTATAACAGTCTTCGATCGTAAACCACTTTGTGAACTTTTTGTTGAAAAGCGGTATATAAATAATAATAATATTGTTTTTGGATCTTTGTAATATAAAAAAAGAGACTGTTAGAGCCATTCTTTGCCTGATCCTGGACATCCAGGGGGACATGCTGTTGTAAGCTGCTTAACATCAGTCCAGGATTGGGACTTTGGCTAAGAAGCTGAACTGTAAGTGATACCTTTAGTAGTTATATGTATTATCGTTGGTGCTGGGAATGATGCTTTTATATTCTGCACTCACTTCCTCTGGGCTTTTACCCCTTACTAACTTGTGATTTTCTTTTATTCTCTCAATTGTGTGTTTGAGTTGGGTAGAGCTGCTCACCCAAATCAGTCTTTAGATTATTTGGCCATATACAGTAACTGAATCAGGGAAGCGCTGGGACAGAGAGGTGTGTGGCGCTAGGGTGCACTTTCCACACACACCACTCCACTAATTCTGTTGGGCTACAACATCCCCCTGGCTCCCTTTGGAGGGAATTATTAGGTGCCTGCTTAAGGGTGTGGTGGCAAGCTTCCAATCTATTGAAAATTCCAATCTATTGAACACTGGATATTAACACTCTCTTATTTCTGGTCTTTCTTCACCACATCTCCTGCCAAGATAAACCAGTTCAGACAGAAAGGACACCAAAAGACATTCTTGGTAGCTGTTCTGCATTTATGAAACTTCCCTTTACAAGTCTCAGTCTGAGTACATTTCAGAAGTGTTCTAAGAATTACTTGTTTGGGCTAACTTTTAGAGCTCAAGGTTAGACTTAAAATATTGTGGAGAATGGGGGGGGGGGGGGAAAGAGACTTAAAAATATTAAGTGATGTAATTACACATACACACACACACACTCGAGAGTGTAATTACATCACTTTAATATTTTAAGTCTCCCATATATAGAGGGGGAAAAAAGAGTGCACAAGTCCCCAACCTCCTAGAGCAAGGGTGGGGAGCCTTATGGCCGGCCCGCAGCAAGTTTTCCCTACGGGAAAATGGCCCCCCACTGCAAATAGGTTCCCCACTCCTGCTGAAAGAGGTTTCCACGCTGCTGAAATCTCTTACTGTACCTGGAGCCGGTGGCGTGTGCAAGATAACTTCTCTGCTCCAAGGGCTGCAGATGGATCCTTTATATCCTCTAACTCTGAAGGAATAACTACTGTTAGTGTCAAGGTCAGAGATTATTTCACTCTTGCGGAATACTTCAATCTCTTGCCATGCTGGGTTTGCCTCTTCTCTATTAAGCTTACGGTATTCAAGGATGTAGGTATCAGCTGAACCCGCTTTCTGTGGATGATCCCAACAGATCAAAGCTTTGTTATACATTTTGCTCTGTTCCTCATTTATCTCTGGTATATCAATACCTGAATTAAACATACAAGAATAATTTTTAGATTTAGAGAAGCCTTTTGAGTTCTTCAGAAGCAAGACAAATGAACAAAAAAGCCTCGGAACTTAACCATCCTGAATGTTATGGGGAAAAGGGTCCCCATTCTACAGACTGGACAGCCTGCTACACCTTACTCAGTCCTAGGTTGTCACACTCACCCAATAGTGGTGCTACTCATACCATCAAGGTTTCTGCTGACAACAAGACTTTTAATTTCTAGGGATATCCTTGGCTGCTCCTGCCAGCAGCTTTTTTAAAAAAACTCATCACCATTCAAAAACTGTAGTATCAGTTGGTCAAGAAAAGAGAATTCCACCACACACAGAGAGGTGGAGTGTCAACACTCACTAATCTGACTTTATTTTTTAAAAAAATACCCCGATTCTCTTGTGGAATCAAATCAGCTAACAATATCAACAAAACCAGTAAAAACCATACATCTTAAATATTAACCTCATATATAATAAAACACCCTTAACATTCCATGATTTACTTTGTCAACAACAAGGATCTGTTTCCTCTTCAAAATGTTTCCAACACATAATTGTGCCCAGTATTTTCTCTAATACCAAGACATTTCCCAAAGATACAGGTGTTACAGGGCATACAATGTTTGTAAATTGTTGAGAGTAAATTGTGTCTGGAAAGACAGTGAGCAAGTTGGGGGCGGGGAGAAATAAAGCAGTCATTTGATTAAGCTTACCACTTGAATGGAAAGACAAGTCTCCAAGAGCTTCCTGCTGTTTTCCTACATCAATAACATAATCTTCAAAAGAAGCTTGGGCTGCAGGTCTGAAACTCTTCAAAGATTCAGTAGCTTTCTGAATTCTGTGTGTGAAAAAGGTTTACTAGCTAGGTATATGCATACTCTCTCTAAGTTAGCCTTTACGATATTTGAGAGAAACAACAAAAAATCTTGCAAACAGACAATATTGTTCATCATCCTTTGACTATGGTAAAATTAGGATGTGTATTTCCCCAAAAAATTCCTTTAATGGAGTGCAAAAACTGCAGCCCAGTGTGTATTCATCCATTACTTTCTGCTGTGTGAACGACAAATGGAATTAAGATTTTAAAAAGGGATCAGGGGAAACAATCCACTAAGAAGTTCTCCTGTAAAGCTCCATTAAAATGGATGGAAGCTGCACAGGAGTTACTCAACATTATGTCATGTGGGCTTCAATTCAAAGTACGTTGTGCACAAACAAAAAAGCACTAGTCAGTTTAGGTCAAACACATACTCCAACTGATGTAGCATTGGGGGATTCCAGATACCAATCCAGAGAAGTAGTTTTTCATGGGCTATAATGGGCTGCAGCAAGCGGATGGGAAAATCCCGCTGCACCTCCAGAAGACTGCATCCAAGTTTTGCTTTGAAGTATACAATCTAAAAATATCTCACAAGACAAATTACATACCTAACATGCAGCTGTTTTGCTGTTTGAACAAAACAAGACTGGTCTGTTTCTTTGAGAACTTCTTGGGCATAACCCACCAGGCCATTATTTTCTAGAAGTCCCTGATACTCTTCTATTTGAGATTGCAGTTTCTCCAGTCTCAGGTTTTTGGAAGCTTCAATCGCCCTAAGTGCAGTTGTTCTTTTCTCTTCCAAAACATCAAACAGCTTGTCAAAGTTGTTAGATGCTTCTTCCTTGGCTCTTTCACCATTGCACTATTTAAAAAACATTTGAATATGCAGGCTTCACTTACACAGTGTATATCAATGCTAAGTATAACAACAACCTTTTACATTAACTACCAAAATAATGAAATCAAAAGTTTTAATTTTGAGTGTAAAGTGCACTTTAGGTTATAAGGCTCAGGTTTCAGACCAGTTTAATTTAATGCATCTCTAAACATGAAACAGTTATTCAACTACATCGCTGATTTAATGATTCTGACCATTAAGGCATCACATTGCAAGACACCAAAGTTGCAAGATCAAAGGTAAGAGGGGAGGATCGTGTGCGCGGGGGGATGGACAGAAAACCAAGGATATGGCGTTCGCTCCATCCGTGATTTTCATGTATCTGCGGGGGGCCCTGGAACATATCCCCGTGGATATGGGGGCCCAACTGTATTTTGCTTCCACTGTGCCTTTGAATATTTATGGCAATTTCAAACAAGTTATAACTAAATATTTCAGTGTCAGGTTTCTTTGGTAGAAGGGTGAATTTTCAAATGCCGTATTTCTCGCTCCATAAGACGCACTCCCCCCCAAAAAAATAGGGGGAAATGTCTGTGCGTCTTATGGACCGAATGCTGTAAAAATGGGTGAAATTAAAATGTCTTGCTTTAACAATACATTTTAACGACACTTGGCCACTTACTGCGTTGCTGTAGCACCTCCGATCTACGTCAGCAGCTCCAAAACACAAGGCTCCCAGGCGCTGGACGCGACCAGGGAGCCATACGCAAACATCGCAGTTGCTGCGAAGTTTGCGCAGGGCTCCTTGGTCGCTTCCAGCGCCTGGGATCTCTGTGCAAACATCGCAGCAACAGCGATGTTTGCGCAGAGCTCCCAGGCACTGGACGTGACCAGGGAGCCCTGCGCAAACATCGCAGCAACTGGATGATCTGCTGACGAAGATCGGAGATGCTACACAACGCGGTAAGCGGCCAAGCGCCATTAAAATTTATTTTTAAAGCAAGACATTTATTACCCTATTTTTCGCTCCAAAATACACATGCGTCTAATGGTCCGGTGCGTGTTATGGAGCAAAAAATACGGTACACAAGTGTCTAAATCCATTGCAATGGTCACTCTTTACCTCTGCGCTCTTACCACTAAAAATACCCCTGAAGGTACCATTACAGCAAATGGCACAGTAGCTTCAGGAGCGATACAGCAAGGAATTAGCACAGAGTTAAGGGGCTAAACATTCCCTTCTTCCAGATTGGATACTCAAGTAGCTATGGTTTTAGAGTTAAAAATAAAATCCTTGAACTAGATAGTAATGCATTTAATGTGTCGTTCGGCCTTAATTTGCATTACAATTCTTGCATAATTTAATGAATCCTTTGCATACAACACTGACTTGTTGCATAACCTTCAGTCAATTTTTTTCAACTCTGCCTTCTTCACCCCAATTCCATAGCTTAACGGAAACATTTTCCTGTTGCCATCTAGCCAAATGAGCCAGTTTGTTATTCAATAATATCTAGGTGTTCTTATGTGCACTCTAGCACATAACTGGATCCAATAAATAGGGGAAGGGAAAATAGTTGACGTAATAGACTAGAACCAGAGGAAGCAACAGCATGGCTGAAGAAGATAAACCAGTATCAATAGACAAGACACAGGCAGCTCTCAATTTATGCGGAAGTTATGTTCCTGGAAAATTGCTTGTATATCACAAATGTATATCACAAACCGGCTTTCCCACAGAAAATGGGATTGGTCTGGTTTAGGGGGGAAAGTCATTTAACACTCATGCCGACCACTGGCGACTTCTGCTTGCACATGATGGCTCGCGTTTCAGCTGCGAGCTCCCAGCTGACAACCTACTCTTAGCGAGGTAGGGCCGAACTGGGTCCAACGGTCAGCCCTCCCGCACGGAGAAGACGTTGTTCAGTTGACCCTACCTCATGCTGGCGCGAGGGCAATTCCCAGTCAGTTGGAATGCCCCTTGCTCTCCAGGGAACTAAGAAATTGGTAAGCAGCAGACTTTAGTCCCAGGACTTCTTGTCAGTTATCTTGAGGGGGAAAAACCACTTGCTGCTTCCTACCTTTCATGTTGCAAGAGGCAACTACAGCTCTCTCAGAGCGAGTAGCAGAAGTCTCTCCATTTAGAAGAGACTCAGAAGTCTCTGCTGCCTTGCTGGCACTCCAGTCCTTGCCACCAAGCAGAAGGAATTTTACAAGATCTGCAGCCACAGCCATCTCAGAAGCTCTGTGAACACATTTGCTTTGGTTTTTTTTTTATCATCTCCTGCTTTAGAGGAGACTTCCCCCTCCACTGGAAGCTACTAGCGTCTACTTGTTAGTTACCAATTAGCAGCTAATTGACCACGTTATATTAAACACAAGCCTGCACAAATCGTATTATTTCTGGTATTAATTTGTAAACTACATTTCAAAAACATGCAAATTAAGACCACATTAATCAAGAGCTCCACGTTAATCAAGAGCCCGCCACCAGCGGGTGGCGCAGTGGGTTAAACTGTTGAACCATGAGCTGTCGATCGAAAGGTCGGCAGTTCAAATCCGCAATGGGGTGAGCTCTCGTTGCTTGGCCAGCTCCTGCCAACCTAGCAGTTCCGGTAATCATATTTGTCAGTTAAATGTTTATCTCTTGTAAATAATAATAATAATAATAATAATAATAATAATAATAATAATAATAATAATAATAATATATTTACATAGCACTATCAGTGGGTGGCGCAGTGGGTTAAACCGCTGAACCATAAGCTGTCGATTGAAAGGTCGGCAGTTCAAATCCGCAACGGGGTGAGCTCTCGTTGCTTGGCCAGCTCCTGCCAACCTAGCAGTTCCAAAGCATGTTAATGTGAGTAGATAAATAGGTACCGCTTGCGGAAAGGTAAACAGCGCTCTGTGTTCCAGCCGCATGCTACGCGCTGCGGCAAGGAGAGTCATGCCGGCCACATGACCACGGAGGCGTCTTCGGACAACACTGGCTCTTCGGCTTTGAAATGGGGATGAGCACCACACCCTAGAGTCGGACACGACTGGACTTAATTGTCAGGGGTCACCTTTACCTTTAATCAAGAGCTGCCTGTACAAGGAACCACTTCATTTAAAAAGAGATTAATATGGAAGAGCTTTAAATAATATGAACAGCTGACAGAGGAAAAAATGTTTCAAAAAATGCAGCATCCAGTTATCACACAAAAATTAACAATAACATTAATATATCCACTTTAAAATAAGGTCATCATATCCTTTTATTAATAAGAGGAGCTTGATCCATGTCAATAAGCAAAGTCTTACCTCCATTTCTTTTATTAAAAGACCAAGTTCTGAAATCTGGCTTTTCACCTGGCTTTCCTTACTAATGAGGTAGTCTATATCCTTAGAAAGTTTCTCCTGTTAAAAACAGCAATACTGGTTAGAAAAAAGTGAACTGTATTTATGCAGGAACATGCGAGCCATCTATAGAAATTCAAATTCCCTGCTATTTGCTATTTTCGGAGAAGTTCTTCTGAATAAAAACAACTTATAGCCCTGTTTCATGAGCCACTATGTCACAACTGCATCAACTTAATTACCAGTTAATTACTTTTCAGAGTCAATGCAACTGGTACACCTATCTCCATCAACTGTGGCACATAACTACATTGTGCAATCATATTACCATCAAGACATGGTAGGAAAGGGGTGCGGTGGGATAAAATACATTTCTTAAAATACATTTCTGCCACCACAAAGCAACTACATAAACCAGTTTTTGCTCTTGGAAGTAAGCTGCTTATTTAGTAAAAGTTATTTTTAAGATTGACGGCGCGATCCTGGATAAGTCTAGAGTGACGGAGCACGCACTCTGCCGCTGTAGTGTCGCAAATGCACCATAAAGCGTGTTTGAAACTCCCGGCGAGTAAGGGCCGCCGGGGCAAATCCCCTCAGCCCTCAATCCGCCAGGGGACCGTCCCTGCACCCACTGGAGAAGGTAAGCCCTGCACCAGCCAGTGCAAGGGCGGGAGGTGGACCAGGCGGCAGGAGAGGGCAGCCATTAGCCGAACCGGGCAGGGAGAGGGCGGGGATATCGGCAGCGCGCTCCGCCGATATCCCGGGCCCTCTCCCAGCCTGGTTTAGCCTACCTCCCCCGGCTCGAATGTATGCCAGCTTCAGAGCTGGCATACATTCAAGTAGGCCCATAGGGAGTCAGCCACCTTTGCCTGTGGGAAAAGGGACGAGCGTCCCCTTCTCCTACAGTCCTCCCAGGCTGCCCCGGGGAAGCCAAGGGATACCGCAGGCCCAGGTATCCTTACACAGGATTAGGCTGTAGAACAGGGTAGCTCAGGGCCAAACTACACATTACATGAAATGCATAATGTATGGTTCCCCCCCCCTTCAAATAGCATGCCGAAGTGAGGGCAGCAAGATAAGCAAAACTGTGGCTGAGGAGGTAGAGGGGCTTTAGCACACTAAGCCCTCTGCAATCCTGACTGCAGCCTCCATCACATACTATTTTAAAAGCTCCCACTGAAAGTCAATGGGTTTTTTTTCTTTAAAATAGCTCATGGGGGCACCCACAATTGGGATTGTTATCACAATGGGGGGGAATGCTAAGCCCCCTCAACTGTTCCACTGGAGTTTTGCCAAATTTTGACCACCACCACCCCCGGCATGCCATTTAAGGAAAACAAAAACAAACAAACAAAAAAGTCCACCGTACGTGTTTACTGTAACATGCAAATTGGTCCTAAGTTTAAAGCTATTCAGGGTAAGAAGTCTACTACTTCCATTAAACCATCTATCTTAGAGTAAAGGCAATATACAGTTTGTACATAAAACCCCTTGAGAAGTTTGCCACTAGTCTCTACAATATTAAGTATGTTCATGATAAGCAAGATATTTTAGTTCGGCTTATACATTGTTAAATATAAAAACTATTTCTATTCCAAAGCAATTATTTGTTCCATCAAACCCATCATAAAACATTGGTCTATTTGAACAGCTCATATGAGCTAGGTGAAGATGGTCAATTGTGCTGATTAAATTTAAGTTCTGTTTAGCTTTTGGCACATGATTCGCTTATAACTACTGCTATTTTATTGTTTTGTTGGGGTGCTTTCATTGCCAACTCTACTGCTGTCACTGTTTTTTTATTGCTTGTAGCTTGTTCTCCGTGTATTGATTCTGGTTATAGGCTGCCCTGATTCTGGTTATAGGCTGCCCTCTCTTACGGGAGGGGAAATTCCAGGGTATAATTTTTTTGCTAAAAAAAATAATTCCCATCTAACAAATGGATGCTGGGGCTCTAATAGTTGCCAAAGCATAAAGCCCAATACAACTCTATACATTGTTTAAAAAATAGCACCTCCATTTGCAAAGATGACTCTGTAAGCATGAATATGGTCTGAGGGCACAATCCTATCCGGCTGCTAGGCTGGCATAGGACCCCTGACCCGGCCCAGGACTATCGCAAAAGTTACTGTAAAACAGTTGTGCCAGCTCTAGGCCAGTGCAGAGGCCTGCGCCAGACCTTGCAGGCCAGATCTGGACGGCATGTGGCCCAAGTAAGCTGCGGCTGGTCTGGGTGAGGCATAACGGGGGCATTCCAGGGTGGGAAGAGGGCGAGACCATCGGGCCCAGGAGGGGCCGGGACTGGTGGCAGCGTACACCGTATCCTATCCCCCTCCCAGGCCCGTTTCTCCCAACATAGGCCTCCTTGATTTGTGCCACTGAAATGGCAGGTCCAAGGAGACCCGTTGCAGGGACTGGGGCTTTACCTGTGGTAAGGGAACAAAATTTCCCTTACCTCAAGGAGGCCTCCAACCCTGCCTACTCTGCTCAAGATACAGCATTGCCAGCGCAGGCATAGTTGGATTGCTGAGTAGAGCGTAGGACAGGGCTATAAGTTTGTTTTTACACACCAAGAAATATCCAATTCCTCTTGTTTTCCAAACCCACTTACCTTGAGTGTTTTGTAGGCACTGCTCATGGTAGTCACTCTGTGGTTTGCATGTGTGCCACCTAATTTGCAAAGATGACATACAGGCCTTCTGCATATTTCACAATACATGTTTACTTTCTCCATTTCATGTTCTGGACACATCAAAATCTGGCAAGGAAAAATCATATGGATGTACTTTTAACAACTGCCCAACAATATGTTGATCATACTCCCATTTGTATTAATTGCTCAAATTTATAGACTATATTAACAGCAGGAAACCTTTAATTTAAAGGTTTAATTTAAAAATTGACAGACATGCCCACATTTTTGATAAGTTTTTTTAAAAGGTACAAAAAAGGGAACAGTCATCTTAAGAGAGCTCTTATAAGTTATAACTATCATAGCTCAGCTACATCACCCACCCCGCTCGGTGGGGGGAAACATCCCCAAAGCATGTTTGGAAAAACCAAGTGAAAGTATAGCTGCAAAGATTGAAAATTGAAGGGGGTGCAAGGGGCAGCGATAAAGAGGGGAAATGTTATGCTTCTATCAAATGAAGCCATCCATATGTTATGTGAATACAGTTGGCCCGCATCTTATACGTGACTGACTTGCACGAATTCAAGTATACACACTCAGCCCCACCAAAAAGAAAGAAAGAGAGAGAGAGAGAGAAACCGTTTAAAGTGAAGGTGATCCCCCCCCCCGCCATTCAACTTAGGCTATTTATTATCCCAGAGCGAGCCTGAAATGAGAGAATGAAACTGCTGTTCTCTCAGTAATCTTTCCCTTGTGTCTTTCGTACTATGATGTTAGTTCTTAAAGAGACAGTGCATATTGTTAGATTTAAGTGAGATTCAACTATACACGATTTTGGCTTTACGTGCAGAACTCTGAATGTGACCCTCGAGTAACATGACTGTACCAAGAATGTCTTCCTAGACAACTGCCCATTCATACAAATAGGAATTTTTGAAAGAAAGCATTTTACTCTTTCTGGTAAATTATGAATTTTACAAAAATGATATGCTACAATTCACTAGCTAACCAGAAAAGGGGGGGGTCATATACTTCAACTACTACAATGTACTGAGCAGGCACAAGTTGCTAATATGGGAATAACTACGGAGTGATTCTATTGGAGAGTGCTTTGAGCTGTCATTTGTTTTCATTTCTAGTCTAATGTAAACCAAGAACTAAACTCCATAAACATTCAGCAAATTGCACCAAAACACTAAGGATTGTTCAGGAAAGTTTCAGGCTCCAAACACCATCACCAACCAAATTCCCAAGTATTCAAAACAGGGCACAAGTTTATCGTCAAACAGAAGCCAATGATGTATAGTGTACACACACCCAGTAGTGCACATCTAAGCTGAACAATTAAATTCATATATGAACCTAGATAAAAGTTACAAAAGCCTGCTGCAATATCATTTTAATCTACACAAGAATCTAAGACTGACCCATACAGTACTGTCTACGTTAGTTAATAAGGAGGTATTGGTTAGCAGAATTGGTTAGTGGGGGCATTAACTGCTACAAAAATGTTTTCTAGAAACAAGCCATCTGGCTCTGGGGGAAATGAAGGTTATTCCTGCTTGCCTTTGTTTCTTTTTCCTCAAAAACTAAAGCAAATGTAAGCAAGTTGTTTCATCCAGTTACTTGTTTTGAAGTATTACAAAGATGTATTTCCCCCCCTTACTGAATTACAACAAATCACGCTGTTCTATATTTAATAGTAGAGATACTCATGCATGTGATATTATAATTAATTTGAACAACAAACCCACAGACTTGAATTTAACATTTTAAGGTTAATTCACTAAAAGGATTACCAGCAATTACAGGATTCCATCTGCTTCTCTTTATAGAAGAGTAAGCAGTCATCTAAAATATTCATCCTGCAAGTGCGATAAATGGGAATTAATTCAACAAGGCTACTATCTTGCATAAGTTATTGTAGGTACCATTCTTATTTAATAGCTCTCCTAAGCTATACTTGGTTATTTTTTTTAGGTATAGGCTTAGTTGGTTCCAAAGATTTGCTTGCACAAACAGAAGGTATTTCTGCTCCTACATGTGTGGGAGTGCTAATCTCCCTCTCCCCACAGCTGCAGCCCTCCATCCCACACCACTGGGAGAATGGGCAGCAAAATAGCAGATGCACTTCAGTAAGTAGTAAGTGTAAAGTTATGCACATTGGGGCAAGAAATCAAAACTTCACAGACGGTTCTGAGCCGTCTGTGGCAGATCAGGAGAGAGATCTTGGGATGCTGGTGGACAGCTTGATGAAAGTGTCGACCAGTGAGTGGCAGCTGTGAAGAAAGCCAATCCCATGCTCAAGATCATTAAAAACGAGGTTGAGACTAAAATGGCCTATATTATTATGTCATTGTACAAATCGATGGCAAGGCCACATCTGGAGTATTACGTCCAGTTCTGGTTGCCACATCTCAAAAAGGATATAGTGGAACTGGAAAAGGTGCAGAAGAGAACAACAAAATGATTAATGGTTTGGGGCATCTCCCTTATGAGGAGAGGCTACGGCGCTTGGGGCTCCTCAGTCTAGAAAAAAGGCTTCGGGGGGGACATGATTGAGATGTGGCGGGAGAATTAGAACAGACAAAAGAAAGTATTTCTTTAGTCAACGTGTAATTACTCTGTGGAACTCCTTGCCACAGGATGTGGTGATGGCACCTGGCCTAGATGCCTTTAAAGGGGGATTGGACAGATCTATGGAGGAAATGTCCATCACAGGTTACAAGCCATGATGGGTGTATGCAACCTCCTGGTTTTAGTAGTAGGCTCTCTCTTAATGCCAGGTGCAAGGGAGTGGCACCAGGATACAGGTATCTTGTGTGCTCCCTGAGGCATCTGGTGGGGCCACTGTGAAATACAGGAAGCTGGACTAGATGGGCCTTTGGCCTGATCCAGCAAGGCTCTTCTTATGTTCACTGTGGAAGGTGTCCAAACCCTGTGCACTAAGCTGAAAGAGAATACTGAGTTGGAGGACAAAAAAAGGAAAAAGAGCAACCACAAAGAGATGCAAAACCACCAGCGAGTTAAGAACTGGAAATTGAAAGGAGGATACTAATTACCTGGGAAACAAAATTCAGGGAAATGAAATTCAGGAGCACAGCTTCAATAAAATCATGAAAGCAAATAATCTTATTTGATTTACCAAGTTGTATGTATGTGTCAAATTTTAACCTCGGACTTCATTAGACAGACACATAAGGGAACAATGATTTCCATTCTTACTGATACTTCCTCTATAACAGCTGTTTCTAACATTAAGACACAGATGAAGGCACCTGTGTGCGTGTGTAAGCAATGTTGTGAGGGATACCAACAATAAAGTCTCCAGAAGTCAATTTAAAAAACAAACAAACTACAACACCAGTGTCTAGAAAGATGTACCAATGGAAACAAAAGCAGCCAATAAGGTTTGGATTACCTTCTCAGGTTTGGATTACCTTGGATTACCTATAACTATGAAAGTTTGAGAGAGTGGATTAGTGTTGATTTGATTAAACAGTTTGAAAAGGGTTGTCAGCCACAATATTCTGGTTGGGAAGAAAGCCCTACGTAACCCAGGGTTGCACCAAGCAGCAAGACAGTGAGCCAGAAGAGGTTTTGCTCTTCCTTTTGTGTATTGTCAGGCATGTTTACGTGAACGTTATTCTATAGATGCATGTGAACAACAAGAAGTTTAGGGTCAGTTGTCCTCCTGTTTTCCAAAGCAAACAGGATTCACTGCAAAGTTGTTTCTAAACATTTCTAGCTATGAAGGTAGTGTAGGCTGTCTTCTTAAAAAAAATTATATAACTAGGCAACCTCAATTCTGTGTCAAGAAAACAGAATGCTGCAAACTGTATAAATTGTGTCAGTTGAGCAAATTCGTAAAATTTATTATGGTTTTGATAATCAGGAGAAATGACAAGAAGCTACACAGGACACTGGAGACCCACCCCTAACAAATAGAAATCTGGTTCAGATGTCCTCTGGCATCTTAGATTTCAGCACACATTGTTACACATGTTTTAAGTATATCTTCATGGCTATAAAGGCTAGAAACATGATCATTTTTAAGTCTTTGCTCACTACTGTATTCTACAGTTTCCCTGTGTTCCCACAGAACTGCAGTGCACACATAGATATGCCTACAATTTAGTTCCTGAACGAGAAGGCTGCATTCTAAAAAGATCTTACGAACCCACATACCATAGCAAAATGTTCTGCAATAGGCAACATGAAAGACCCTAGTCTTATAGAATCTGAAGTGGAGGCTCAGTGCTCTTACAGTTCTAGGAAAGTGTTTCCATTTTAATTTATTCTATTTTAACAAGCTTGCAAAAAACTAATGCTAGACCATCTTCTGGAGTCTGATCTCATGTGTTTTAAATTACAAATTGTAGTCTAACAGCCCAATCCTATGCTGGCCTCCACCCGCGTTACTCCACGCTGTCGCAAACGAGCCGTAAAGTACATTGCAACAGCGTGGAGGGCAGGTGAGCTCCGCGCCGGGCAGCGGGGAAGGGAGGAGCGGAGGTGACGTTTTGGGGCAGGGAAGAGGGCGGATCACGCCCAGGAGGGGGTGGGCTTGGCAGCTGAGGCCTCTGCCGAATCCTATCCCCCATCCCGGGCTTGAGAGCTCGACACTGGGCTGCTCAGGGTTGTTCCGAGTAGCCCCATAGGGACTGCTGGGGCTCAACAAGGGAAGGGGACGATTGTCCCCTTCGCTCGAGATCTGCAGCCCCGTGCTGGATAAAGCAGAGCCTGCCCCGGCGCTGCTGCATCCTAGCACGGGGCTTTGGATAGGATTGGGCTCTTAGTCTGATAATGACAGGTCTCAAAAAGAAGTAAATACCTTCTCCATTAAACCATTTCATGATGGATTATCACTTTAATATATACAGAAATCTAGCAATACCTACAAACAACTAAAAATGACTTTGCCCTCACCCACCATGGAGCATAAGAGGGCAGAGATCGCACCATTCTGTAATACAGGCAAGACTTTGTCCTGCCCCTATGACAACTGGTGACATGGTCTCGCCTGCTCTGAAATCCTGTTGTACATGAACACATTATGCCATGGTGTAGGCTGTTCTCCAAAGTTGTCAAGGTGCTCATCTGCAATTTTCACTGAATTCCCCTGTCCTGTTCCAGTTTCCTCTACAAGTTCCTCAATTCCCTGATCAGAAGTGAGAAACAACGCTACAAGGTAGGAAGGCATGTTTGGTTGTCAGTGTTGGTTAAATCAGTCTGTGTAAGGTGGATGGTAACAGCTTTGACAAACCATTTTCTGCAAGTATGAAAGGAACTACGGTATTTAGAGCCCATTACATTGTGCTAATTTAACACATACTGTACATACTCAGTTCTCTGGCATGTACAGAGGAACTGGAGGAAGAGAAGGAGTCTGTAGCAGCCACAAATTGTAGCAGTCACAAATTATGACTAGCTAGTAAGCCTAGCATTTCTGTACTACCAGTATAACCACTAACCACTTTTCCAGTGTTGCTATATTTCTATATTCCACAGTTATGAGCCTTTTACTGGGGTGGGCTTTTACTGGATAAAATCAGGTTGCTCTGTGATTTATCATACTTTTCCTTATTACAATTAATGGTCTCGCTGGTCTGTTCTCCAGAGCTCTAGAGAGGCCTGGAGGACCGAGACGGAGAGAGAGTCCTAGAGAGTCCCGCCCATTCAACATGGATGCTACCGATCCAGGAAAATGCTGCCTGCGCCCCGCCAAGACAAGCTAAGTACCCCAGAAGCATGACACCTAAACACCCCAAAACACCCCCCAGGGCGCACACGAGGCAGCTGCCGCCCTGGGGATGCAGCTGGGGGGCGGCAGCTGCACGCGAAATACAAAAAAACCCGGAAAAATGCGAAAAACCACAGAAATTAAAACCGGAACCTAAGGAGGCCTATGCCCCCAAACAGCCTCAGCACCCTACGCCCTGGGGCGGTGGGGCCCCCACCCCCACTCTATGACACCTCTGGATAGGGGAAAATAATATTTAACCCATTTATGACAGAATGTCAAAACACAAAACCTTTTCTACTCTTTTGAAGCTATTTACTACCGTAATAAGAGTGCATTAGCAACTTCGTACATGACTGCCCCCAATGAGACAGTATGCATTACTGTTCTTAATAAGAGTTAATTTTTTAAAAAAGTAAAAGGCATAAGAAGAATCCGGTGCGTAAACAGCTGTTAAAGTCCTCACTATTGGTTTTTGGTTCAAAGCTCCTGAAGCTATCATTTTTAACTGTTTATACAGTACAGTATATTTGTTTCCGAGTCCAATGTTAAAAAATATACACATCTTTAAAAAGGGATCGTGAAGTCTAACAACTATTTAAAATAAATAGGTTGTATCCTAACTTTCACAGATAGAAGGAAATTTCACAAGCAAACTTTCCTGTTCCCTCCATCCCATGGCAGTCCCTCAAAAAAACCCAACTCTTGCGAAGTTAGGAGACTCTTGGAAACAGACTGGGGTGTAGTATGTGGAGCTGCAGGAGATGGGGGGAATTTTCTCAAACTAAGCGAAAATAATTTCCTGAAAGCATGATGGCCATTTCATATCAGCTGACCAGAATTACTTGTCATTATTGCCTTCACAATATACTTTTATTGCCTTCACAATATACAGTACTTTTATACAGAGGTAAAATGATTTAGTCTAACAATTAAAGTCTTACTGCCCATAGGGGTGCATGCCAATGCCAGGAACGGAGTGGTATCAGCAGCAGTCATGCTGCCAATATCCTATCCCCCTTCCAGGCTTTGATCCACGCACCTGGGTCCACTCATACTTGCACCAGGAAAGGCGCAGGTCCGAGTAGACTCATCAGGACAGCAGAGGCTTATCCTAGGGCAAAGGAACAAATGTTCCCTAACCTCGAGGATGCCACTGGGACCCAAAACTCCCCCACGGGATGTAGCATACGCCTCTCAGCAAGGTTGCAGAGACTCTCTAGCACCCAAGTCTTGTTGGTGAGGCCTGCAAGGAGGCTGCTCACCCCGGTCCTTGTGAAGAAAAAAACGAAGGTTTCTTCTGTAAAAGTAAGTGCTGGAGGGGGGGGTTGTGCCAGCCCGCGGGGGGGGGGGCTCTGAAAACCTTTCCGCAGTTTCAAGTATCCACGGTGGGGGCTGGAACATATCCCCCACAGATACGGCGCCCCCCCCTGTATATTTAAAGGTAATATAAACACAGTCCAATATAAATCAACAGTAATGTTGTACTACTTTCAGAATCCAATTCGATACAAAGCAGCGATCTACAATCTAATTCTCACTTGAGAATTACCTTAAACAATATATATAGTTTTGCCTATGCATACATTACAGCTCATTTCCTCAACAGTCACAGCAGCAGAACCACAAGCTAAATGACAGATTGTCAGGAACTGTATTTGTTGTGTACTGAAGCAGTAGTTCTGCAGCAACAGTTCACATAAAAAAAATGTACATGTGCAAAGTTTTGCCAGTTCTATTACAACCTGGAAAAAGTCACTTACTTTAGGCTTGAAGTTGGTGGTTGGTCCCACATATTCATGTTGCGCTTTTACAGTTCCCCAGGGATGATGTATTTTGAAGCATTCGTTGCAATAACTCGCGCTACAATCCATGCAGCTCTTTGTGGATTCTTGCGGTGGGGGTTTACAGAGATCACACATAATGGCTGTAGCTGCCCTTGCTGCCTGCCTGTATCGTTCCACAATAGTTTCCAAGGTGAAGTTGCGAAATAGGCCATTGATGCCACGCTCTCCCAGATCTATATCATGCCGGCATCCAGGACAAGGGAAGGTAGTTGTCCTAGGAGTTAATGAATTACGTTTCCAACCTGTGCTGCTGGCAGGACCTGGTTTAGTTACAATGCAATAAGAAAAATAGTTTGATGAATTAAAAAGATGAGCACCACTGCCAGATCCTTATTTAGGAATTAATACATAACTTTTGGAATGGCACTACATGGATGCCACAGTGTTTAATAACTTTGCACACAAATTATACAACCTTGCAAGAAAGACCAAGAAAAGCTACATTCACCAACAACCCTGACCAACTTATATTTATCTGATAATTGGAGGAGATTGTATTACAAAGGAGACTGAAAGAGAAAGTACTTGTACAAATCCCTGTTCAGTCTGAAGTTCACTTGATGACAGTTTGTAATTCACTGTCTCTCAGTCTAACCTTCCTTAAACAGTTGTGGCAAGCTGATGGATATATTGTTGTAGTACATAATGGGAACAATATAGGGATAGAGCAGAAAATAAATCTAAACTAAGGAACCTTAAAGATAAGAACACTGTCCTAAGTTCAAAGCCTGGCTGCTAAATTCTTCTCAAGCAGGGGAATGGTTCAAATGTGATTTCATTCCCAAGTCAATTAAAAAGTACTTCAAATACAGATAGGGATGGACAAGCTGAAAAATGTGTACATGTCACTTTAACAGCTGAGTTTCAGCTAAGCATTAATAATTTTGATTTGAGCTTGCCAGAAACATAGTCCTCTTCAAATAAATATTAAGCCCTTACACATTAGCAAGGATACATAGCACTCTGTGACAAAGGAAAACCCTGACTTTTTTCACTCATGTCACCCAAGTTCTACGTCAAAGAAATCTAAATTCCATAGGCAGGCTAAAGCTTATACAGGCATCTCTCAGTTTACACAGTTTTAAAATTGCTTGTTCAATTCATCTTTATGCCAATAAAGGTTATGGTATGGTATGGTACAGTTCAATTAATCCCAGAGCCCTAATTTACACGTGCAAATTTTAAAATTACACGGTCAGCAGTGTAGTGGTGTGCCACGTGTGACAGAGTTCACCGAGCTGCTGCTTACCACTTTCTCAGTTTCCTTTTGTGGCATATTTGTTTTCATTGTTGCTTTCTCAGCCATCAACATCTGTAGTCTTCCTCCTCAACTCCATGCCATCTTGGGCAAGCAAAAGTCATCAGTCAAGTACTGTATTATATGACTTTTCCCTCTGTACCATTAAGTACATTCCATTAAGTTAGTTAAAATATTTATAACTTACATGCCGATTATGTGCCGATTTTCGAGAATGTAACCCCCAAGTAAAATGAGAGGTGTCTGTATAAGCCTTTCCAACTTTCCTGTATTTTGGGTACTGTATAAACCATATTTGTGTAAATATTTGCGAGTACAGAGGAGGATTTTCACCAAATCAGCAGCCCTCCATACAACATCCCATCTTGCTCAGAGGGCCTCCCAAACTCTAGGAATGTACTGTCAGAGGCTGTGGGAGATTAATGTTGAAAAGAAGGGGCAAGAAAGCAAGAGTGGCACCAGAGGTTAGCAGGTTGGGTGCTGGCCGAAGGCCCACTCAGTCAGTGATACCTGAACTCAGTATCAGTAGCATAATCCAATGCGCCAACATGAGTTTCTTGGGGGGGGGGGGGTTAGTACAACACTTTGCTCCAGGACTTCCAACAATATGGTATCAATGCTGCAGAGGGAAGTTCACATGCAGGAACGTCCTTTTGTAAATGGCAGGGTTATTATACAACACTTTGATTCAGATTAAGGTTTTCAAAGAATTTGGATTACAGATTAAGAATAGGTGAATTGAAGAATATGGACCTTAAAGAAGGAGAGTCTATAACATGGTGGTCCAATGCGTGGCCCGTGGGCCGCATGCGGCCCCCAAAGGCCTCTGCAGCGGCCCCCGGCTGCTCTTGGAGAACCCCTCCCCCCGCAGTCACCCACGCTCCCCTGATGATCGGAAAGGCGGTCGGGAGCCGACCACCTTTTCGATCTTCAGGGGAGCGTGGGCGGGGCATGCTAGACAGCGGGGCATGCATCGGTCATTATTATTATTTAATTAATAATTTAATTTATTGTGCGACCCCCAGGTTTCATGTCGAAGTTCGCATGCGGCCCTCGAGGTACGAAACATTGGACCACCCTGGTATATAAGGATAGGAGGTCAAGAACAGCTACTAGAGGACAAAGCAGAATATTGCATGTGGCACTGAAAACTCTGGCTTCCAAGGTTTCATAGCTCACACTTTTCTCCACAGCTCTGCTCCTTAAACCATGAAAACTGCCATTGTCAGGATATCAACTTCTGCACCAGATCTCATGACTGGGCAGGAAACATATAGTCCTGAATACAGTATCATCATAGCACCCGGGTAACTTCACTCAAATCAGTTGGTTAAAAATTATCTTCAAATACGCATTTCTAATACAGCAAGTCCTCGCTTACCATCGTTTTGCTATCTGCTGTTTCATTTTACCATCATCTTCTGTGACTGCAGCAGCTTCTGGGTCACACTGGGCTCGCGACCCACTGCCTGGTCCTATTCGTGCCCCATAATGCCTTGCAGGAAGCTTCTGCAAGGCATTCTGAGGTGAGAACAAAGCCAAGGAAATGGCACGGTCCTGCGCAACACAGAAGCGGCTTTGCAGCGCATGAGCTCGCGAGAGCTCCCCAGAGTGTCACTGAGCCCACCGGTGAAAATTGGTTCGTTACACATTGTTTCACTTAACATCGCAGTTTCCAGAAACCTATCTACAACGTTAAGTGAGAACTTGCTGTTACTTGTAGCAAACTTGTATGCAAACTTCAAGAGTTAACGCCAATGTGTACAATTCTGGTTTAGTGATGAAAACAACATCTCATACTCCAGGAAATCTTAAGAAAGATGGCTACCACATTTATAATCTGATTACAAACTATAAAAAGTAGTATCTAGCATGCTTGTATTTCAAGCAAGTTTAATCTCAAAAAAGCCACACAAGGCTTACATACAATATATTATTGAAATATATTTTATGTATTCTACATAGACTGAGTAATTCAGGCTGCAATCCTATACACACACAATTACCTGGGAGTAAGTCACACTGAATTCAATGAAACTTACTACAGAGTAGACATGCATAGGATTGTGCTGTCAAAGGTCTAAGTAGGAAGCATTTGTAACATGCAACATGCAGTGAAAAGTAGATACCACAAAAACAGCTTATGTTGACTATTAAAACAGGCAACAACCAACACTCAAGTCATTCACTATATTTAAAGGACAATGAAGCAGGCAAAATTCTTAAGACACAAAATCTAATACAAGTTTTAAAAAATGATGCAGTGGTCAAGTTTAGACAATGAAACATTTAGCGAGTAGCATGCCTCTGAAGTGTTAACAGGTGCACCTCATAGTTAGAGTTAAAATGTGAGGTTGAGATGTCTATGTGTGCATTTACTTCAAATTAGACAAAAATTAAAAAAGCATGATAATGAAAGCGTGCTTTTATGAACATACCGGTGACACCAAACCAATGAATAGCAAATCCAGAAGATCAAAGATGTTCCATCCCTTTTCATCAAGACTACTTATCTTTGCGTTCCTTCCAGCCCACAGGTGTACATATTTAACTCCTGTTGCATATATATATATATACACACACACACACACACACACACACACACCCTTGGGTAAAATGCCTTAAATTAAGCTATTCCATTAATTCATAAACTAAGCACGCTACTGCCATTCACACAGATGCAAAAAAACCAAACACAAAAAACAAGCTTCTATTATTTTGAAGTTGTCCTAAGTAGCTTCAAATAACAGATGTGATTATTAGTGGAGAGCAAACGCCTACCTGCTTCTAACACTGTGTTCCATATTTGCTTTTAATGACAAAATGTCATGAGAACATTTAAGGGCTAATACGAATTGTACATATTTTAATCGCCTCCTTTGTCTTCAATCATACATCATATCCAATGGACGGGAATATTTCACATCCTTTGAAGATTGTATGGAACCAGCTAATTCAGAACATGGTAGTCTGATTACTAACTGGGACAGGATAGTCTGATCATATCACACCCACATTAAAAGAACTTCATTGGATCCCACAAGTCTCTAAGCACAATTCGAGGTTTGTCCTTTAAAGCCCTGCTGGCTTAGGGCCTGTGCACTTGACTGCTTTCTTCCAAAGGAATCTTCCTGGACTTTAAGATCTACACTAGAGGTTCCCATCCTTTGCCAGCCAGGTGTACCACCTGTCATAGTCAATTTTTCTGAAGTACCACCTGCGCAATAAATAATATTTAATTTAAATAAATGTGTACACTAGATAGGTGATAGTGTCAGCAAATGCAGCAATGAAGCCACTGTGGCTTTTTTTTTTTCAAACAGTAGTATTCACAGATCCACTTCCTGCTTTGGAAGCTTATGCAAAAGAGCAGATATATAGGCTTCAGTTCAGTATTAGAATATCATGCATCCTCAGTTTTGAGTGTGTTTTGGCCTATTTTTCCCCAAAATAGTTGTGTGTTTTGGCCTATCTTTCCCCAGAATAGTTATGTTTCATTGCTCCCCCCCCCCTTCATGCCTATTGATTTGAATCTCTACAAATATGAGCAGCAGCTTGCTCAGATACAGCTCAAATACAGCAATTTGATTTGAGCAGCTTGCTCAAAAACAGCAATAAAATAGAAATAAAATAAAAGAAACAGAAAATAAAAGGCTCGCCTGCTTTGTTCTTGCCTGCGCTACCTAGTGGCTCAATGTTGTATATACAGGAAGCAATACAGATTGGAGATAAGGAGCAGAAGCAGCTGAGAGATCTGAACCACAGATGAGACCTAGCAGCAGATTGCTGTTCCTAGCAGCTGATCGCTGCCTGTCCAGATAAGTGGCCTCGGGGGAACAGCGTTCCAAAGGCAAGACCAGCAAGTCAGAGATGCTTTGAACTGCAAGTCAGGCAGGAGATCAGAAAAGCAGATAAGGACCAGCCTGCTGTGTACCACTGGCAGTACGCGTACCACAGGTTGGGAACCTCTGACCTGCACTATATGTCATCTGGGTACCCCCCCCCCCAACCTCCATAGGTTAGCTGGGCAACAACTGGGGCAAAGGAAGCCTTCTCA
This sequence comes from Plestiodon gilberti rubricaudatus, assembly GCA_026170595.1. Taxonomy (NCBI): domain Eukaryota; kingdom Metazoa; phylum Chordata; class Lepidosauria; order Squamata; family Scincidae; genus Plestiodon; species Plestiodon gilberti. The sequence continues at coordinate 51,219,681 of JANXHW010000002.1, forward strand.
GTGATGGTACTCTGGTTATGGAAAGCACTTCCTGTACCTGGGCTGTTTCAGCTTAACCCTTACAAGTTAAGTGGCAGGTTAAGATCTTTTTATTCTCCAAGGCTTTTTCATGCAACTGGTGGATACTGTTTTTATTGCCTTGCTGTCTTTTTATACGGTTTCAGATTGCTTTTAGCTGTTGCTGTTTTTTTACACCGTTTCCCTACAGATTTTTTAAAATGTTTATATTGAATTTTCCTTTCAACCACGGTGCATTTAATTTTTTTAAAAAATCAGTATATAAATATTTTAAAGCAAATAAAATACAGGAAGAACTGTATCTGCCCCTCTCCCTACACACACACACACACACACACACACACACACACAGGTATCCCCTGACAATTAAGTCCAGTCGTGTCCGACTCTAGGGTGTGGTGCTCATCTCCATTTCAAAGCCGAAGAGCCAGCGTTGTCCGAAGACGCCTCCGTGGTCATGTGGCCGGCATGACTCCTTGCCACAGCGCGTAGCATGCAGCTGGAACACGGAGCGCTGTTTAACTGCCAACCTTTCGATCGACAGCTTATGGTTCCGCGGTTTAACCCGCTGTGCCACCCGCTGGCCTACACACACACACACACACACACACACACACACACACACACACACCTTTATCAAAATGTCTGTACACTTATGACTGAAAACTGGTTCTCATTATTACCTGCCTTAATCTGCTTCTCACACAACTGCCAGCCCCACCATCCGAGCCCCATTTGCATTCATAGTATTTAACAGAGACATTTACCAGTAAGTATGATTTACCACAGCGAATGCCAGAAGAACTAGAAAAGGGATAATACATCTTTAATTCAGCTTCGGTTTCTGAATACAGTGATTATCACCAGCATCATGAACAACAAATAATAAATTTGTGAAGTGCGTTTTCAGACAAAAGATTGTTTTGCGGTCAACTGGATTCGCGTATTAAGTTCATAAACGAATTCTTGCTTTCTTCAGACGAAATTTTTTTTTAGGATCTTTGAGATAAGGAAGGGATTGAGTTACAGCACATACAAGTACTATATTGGAAATTACAAACTGTTTTTAATTATGCACAACTGTCAACTTTTGTTTTCCTTTAAAGTAAAATGTACTTCTCAGTCTAGTTTTGTAAGACTTTTTCCAATTCTATTCATAATTTTTCAGAATGCAGTTCTCCTCACAAAACTGCCTTTCAAAGGAGAGCTAAATCTACAAGCAATGTACATCTTTTGCAATTGTCTACATTTTCAAGTATATCATTTAATATCAGTGGAGTGCAAAGTATTTCTGTGTGTTTTCCAGAAGAGGGAGAGGGAGACAATGGCAGGCACAGCTGTAACAACTACCCCTGCCGCAGGGAAACGTTAAAGGTGAGATGTGGGCAGAGAGAGAGGGAGGTCCTGGCAAAGACGCTTAAATATCCTAAAGGCCATGTACAGTATAATCTCTTGGCCAAGAAACAGTAGTGCAGCAATCCTGTACCACTGTTTCTACATAGAAATAACTTGTTCAGGCAAGCAGAGCAGAATATATTGTTCTGCTCTACTTGCCCAGACCAGTACATTAGTTTGTGATACTGAAGCGGCATCCTGACCTTGAAATTACTTTCCTTTATAATAGGATGTATTAGATTAGAATATTTTACATAATTAATCCTCACTTTAATACTGCAAAATTGCATCAGTATTTTTATAAACGTACTGACCTTTTCGGCAAAGTACAACATTGTTGTAGAACACCAGGTCCAACAAATATTTTCCCCTTTAGATAGCAAAACATGCAAGTCATGACTTTGCTAGCAATTCAACCACCACACCAAAGCCCAAGTACAGGGTTACTGATTATAGTTATTTCTAAGGGTGTATTTTTACTTGTATGAAGGTTACAATTACGCAGCTTCAATAAGACTAAAAGCTATTGAGTTAGAAACATGAATCCAGTTGACCTTCACACATTGGTTTCACAGAAATGAAAGTAACATTTCCTTAGCAGTATTGCTTCTATCCACCTGCTTAGACCACTATACTTGTTATATATTCAATTGTATTAATACTTGACCACTGATGTTTAAAAGAACTATAGGCCAAAAGGTATCTATCATAAGAACTACACTATCCACAAGCATACAAAAGTGAAACATTTCTACCTCTCCACCCAGAAGACCTCCTCTGTGAGGCTGTAAACAATGAACAGAGAGCTGTTTTTAGAACAGGAAGGATTCTCTAATGTTTCCCTGTGGCACATCCATGATAAAAAATTAAACTGCAGTAGGAAGGAGGGCAACTACGTTCTGCAGTACGCAAAAATAGCTTAGATTGCAATCCTCTGCAGAATTTTATTGGGAATACATCTCATTGAGCTGGACAGAAGTTATTTCTGAAGAAACATGCACCAGATCAGATTGCACAATTGTTATAAAGCATCAGGTAAGGAAAAAAGCTTTAATTACATCAAAACCATTAAGTACAGAATATAATCATCAAAATTAAGCATTTATTATTAGTTTATCATAATAAGATTTCTGTAGACAATCACACTTATACAGAAATTATCCTCTGTTCCAAAACATACCCACACAACATGCTGAACATCAGTACATAGTCCTACTCAGGAACCAATTTAACAGGAATAACATTCATTAAATAAATTCTCATATATGCAGACAGTCACAAAAACTACTTTGCAGGCACATGGTCACTCTACAATGCTCATGAAACCTAGGTCCAGACTACAACTACATAAAGATGGCTGCTATTGCAAAGCACACATATTTGGCATTTTAGTTGCTTATGAAGAGTTCCACCACATATGCAGAAGAAATGATACCTAGCTGAATAAGAAAATGTTTGGAGGGTAGGGGAAAGAGACCAAAGCTGTGATCCCAGACATCCTTTATGTGAAATTAATTCCAGTGGTTGTATCTTCAGTTCCACTCCTGTGAATGCAAGGCACATGGGGCAGGGCAATTTTTTTGCAGATCTCCCCCTTCCTTCTGCAGCCCCTTGCACTGCCCCCCATCTGCTCCTCAGGGTCAACCAACCATCAGGAGCAAATTTTCAAGAGCTGCAAACAGAATAGTAAAAATTACCCTACACACACACCTCAGCAAACTGAGTTGCTTCCATAGGTAGATGATGTTCTTAAGATCCAACCCATGATATAATCTTAGCAAAGTGAAGTCTATGTCATACAAAGCAATCATAGCTTACTAGAATAGTTTGATGTAACAATATACTATATTACCCACTCCACTGAAACACTAATGTTGTAAGAACACCTCGACAATAAGTGACCCTGTAAAGAAATAAGACCTCATGTTACATTATTTTTAAATATGACCCCATGCAAATAGACTTGGCAATTATGTGCTACTTATACATATACATACCTGTTCTACTAATCCTGTCAATTTTATCCAAGCTAGGGGAATGTATCCGGATGCGAGGGCTACTTTGATTGGAAGACTCTGAGGCCGCATCATTGAATGAATCTTCAAGTGTCAAGTAGAGAATTTCTTTCACACATTTGTGGCAGATACTGTGCTGACAAGGGAGAATAAGTGGATGGGTAAATAGCTCCTTGCATGCTGGGCAGATGAGTTCTCGTTCAATATTCTTAATGGTAACCTAAAAACAAGATAAGAATGACAACAATTACGAACAGTAGCAAGACTGCATATACAAAAAAAACACATGCCAATGTAATTTCAATCAGATTTTTTTTTAAAGACTACAGTAAACTTTCCTAGTTTAGTGCCCCGAGAAGGAGATATAAGACTCCCTTTAGTAGCCAATGCACTCACACTTCGTAGGATATAACCCAACATATATTACTGAGGTCTTGATTTAGTACCACAAAGAATGATTACAGTGAGCAACTACAGTACTGCATAAGATTTAGTGGTGGGGTGCTACCATAAACATTTGAAATTTGGAAGGAAAAGGACTGTGATCTTAGAACGTTGTCAAGCAAAGTGTGGAGGTGACTGTTCAGTTTTTAAACAATCATCGAGAAAAGGTATCAATGCTCAGGTTTGTATGCAAGTTCTGCTACCTGCCCTTGGAAAGAAATTCTACTTTTTAATTGACAGGGCAGTGGCAATGAAAAGACAGTCTATATATACATACAGAGGTACTTTATTACAGTATTTCATATCTGCTTATTGAAACAAGGGCAATGGCCAAACATAGGGGTCTATAGCACTAAGTTGGCATGGGTAAGCAGAAGGATGGCATAGCTTTTTTCTATTTATACCAGTGGTATGAAGTTAGTTTGCTTTATACCGCTGACTGTAAATCAAGCATTAACGAATATTGTAAAATTTTGGGTGGTTTTAGGATTATTTGCACTTTGCCAGGTGCTATATATGAGACAATCAATCCACTAAACCCTGTGGGACATGCTTTCCAAGTATAAATGCATAGGATTTGGCTACAAGCATGAAAATGCTTTTCTGTTTACTTTTCATATTTGAATGACTAAAACTAGTGTTCCCGCTTCTTCTGTTTAGAAAACGTTCAAAATGAAATGTTCACCACCAGCACAAGCTAGAAGCTGAAATATTCCTCCCTTTTCCTTGTGCTCCGTGTGAGCCTTCTGTGACATTGGACTCACACCAAGCTTTCCTGTTTCCCTACTATGAAGCTAAGTATGGAAATTTAATGATACAGTGTAAATATTACTCAAAAGTAAAATCTAATCAATGCCTAGTTAAAAGTTTTATTAAGGGCTGTACTTTCACAGTAATGCCATGGTATGGCAATAAATGGCATAAAAAATTACAACACACACTTTTAGATATGGAAATGTCTTTTATCTACTAATACAATTGTATAACAATTTGTTCTTAAAATAATTCATGCAACTCCAGTCAATGATGCCATTTTTACTTCCTTGTATAAATCAGGACTAGTGTACTGATAGCTAAGACACTTGAAATGAGCTGTTTGCACCTTAGACACACACTTGTGTGCATGTAGCCGTTTGCTTTGCCCCTCTTCCAATGGATTGCAAAGAACAAGAAAGCACATTGTTAGAGAAGAGAGAAGAGATGTTTGTCCCAGTTACAGTTCAGTCAGAATAAGTTATAGCCTGGTTGAATAAATTAAGAGACAGACTCTGAAACACCCAGCTTTTGCCTTTTAGAAAAGTGCTTTCTGCACAATGCTGCCAAAGGTTCAGTGAATGATGATCAAACCGCTATTCATTATCCAGAAGTAAAGGCTGCACCTTTCATTCCTCCAAATAAAAGAGGGAAGGTTTTGTACAGAAGTCTTGAACGTATCAACTAGACACACAATAGTTTTCAAGGGAGCTGAAAGTGATACAATTATCAGCATTAATGCCTGTGGTGTCTATATAAATTCTTTTATTTTGTCCCACTATTGCTATGGGTCAAACAGGTTTTGGGAAGCTCTATGACAGCCTGCAAAACTTGTGAACGGACAGGATAGGGAGATGACTATGCACACCACAGACAATATACCTCCGCCGTATCATCTTCAACCCAATAGGTATTGAGTTTCTCTACTCTTTATTAGTGCAAATTGCTGGAAAGGATGGATCCCAAAAGCTATCCAAGAGAACATGCAACATTCCAGACAGCAGTCATGGGGGGGGGGGGGGGGACAGGGCACTTAGGATAATCACACATTCACACACTATTTTCAGGGTTTGTTTACATGACATTGTCATCCATCCATGGTCCACTGTGCTTTGGCTAAATTGTCATATTTATCAACAGATTTTCCTAGTTAATAACATGAAAAAATGGTACAGCAGTGCAATAACTGCAAGTGCAGATGGCCATTATTGCAACTGTTCCAGGGGAGGGAGGATCAGTCCTCTGTGTCCTAAAAATATATTCTGTATGCCCTGCTGCACGGAAGAAAAGTTGCAAATTCTGCATGTCACTGCAAGTGGAAAAGCAACAACTGGCTGGCTATTTCTAGATCCTGTCTAGAAACACCCATGATTCAACACTATTTTTTCCAAATCCAACTGTATAGTTCAGCAAGTACCATCTCTCAAGATAAATACTCAAAATAAATTATCCTGGCTAACGAATCCATATTGAAGGATGGTAGACAGATACTTTCTCTCCATACTTTAATTCATTTTATGGATGGGGATTGTAACAGACATTGATGGGAGTACAGAACAAGGAATATTCTAAATTAAAATAAAGAATATATGCACCACCAGATGCGTACCAGATATCACTACCAGATTTTTTCCCTCAATCTGCCACTCACACTTGAATGACCATCTTCAGCTCCAACCTGATGGATTTCCACATGTGATGCTGACACATGCATCTATTCTGCAGTCCATAAGGACTGAAAAACAGGGGTTGGCCACAGCATACTAACATTTGTGATGATGAGCATCTCTCTTTCTCTCATATACACCACAGAGTTATGGGATGCTGGTACCACCCTCTCCAAACAGTGCAGAAAACCGAAGGAGATTGGAAACGACCGTGGTCACACTGCTGCAACTGACAGCTTCTCCTTGGGCCAGAGTCCACCGAGCCGACAACTGCAGCAGAATGAGTTTGCACAAAGCGATGGCGCAAGGCACAACACACCCAGCTCTCCAAGCAGCGTGTGTGCGTGTTAAAACAAACACAGAGTGAGCGGAGAGGGCGCCTCGGTCTCCCTTATTATCGAGGAGGAAAAATCTCGCAAACACAAAAAGACAGCTATATGCCTAAAATTACAACAACACACACACACACCTAGAAAGAGGTCTGCTTTCGTGTCACGCTAGGAGAGAAGGGAGAGAACTTCGATTCCGAAGTGGTCCCGTTTCGTCCCTCTCTGGGCGACAGCTCGAGGTGAGGGGCCCGAGTCCACGGTGCATTGGACGCAAGGGCGGCGGCTCTTCAGCACGCCAGCCTTTGCCCGAGGACTGGAGCGAGGGAGCCTCCCAGCAGCACTCTGCCTCAGGACCTGAACCTCACCCGCGACCCTTGCCTCAGACACGCTCCCCGTCCACGAAGGTAGCCGGCAGCTCCCGCCCCCTCACGCTCTGCAGCTACGCCCCCGCCCAGCCCACGCAGCAACTCACGACGGGTTCCAGCCGGTCCCCCTCCATCCTGGAGCCACCACGCCGCCGCCACCCTCCGCTCTCGGGCGGTTGAGCCGAAGATGCCCGGTGCGCGCGTGCCTGACTCTCTCTCTTTCAGTCGCTGACTCCTGGAACCGGCTGGGTCCGCCCTTCCCCCCCGGAGAGCACACGAGGGAAGGGAAAAGAGAGAGAGGACGCGCGAAGCGGCTGCGAGGCGCCCAGCAGCTGCCGCCACTGCCCCCCCCCCCAAGGAAACTCCGACACTGCGGGGGGCGGGGTCGGCGGGGAGGGGGCGGACCGGGCGGGCTGCAGCGTCCACGACACAATGGGGGAGGGGCGCCACCTGGCACCTTTGTGACCCGCCCGCCTCTCCCCGCGCCGAGGCAGGTCGCGCTGCGTGCTCTGGCCTTTTTTCCCGCCGCCCGCTTAGGGAGCAACTCCACGTCCACGTCGTTCCCCTCTCAGGAGCTGAAGAATGCTAGAAGAAAAAGGGAAGCAGGGTGCTGCTTTCTTTTCTCACCATCGAAACCGGCTGCTTCCGCCCCACTTTTTCTCCCCGCGGGCGGGCGGACGTTAGACAAGTGCAGCTTTTCTTGGCGAGGAAGTGTTTAACCTGTTGAATTCTGACTCATGCAACCGAGAGGGGGAGGAGAAAGAGACGGCAGCCTTGAATTCGTGCTGTGTAGATTCAACTTGGAAGAGGGCTAGTATCTTGCAGTGCAATCCTTAGCACGTGTCTACTCAGAAATCAGTCTTTAATTCCCTGAACTTACTCCCAAGTAAACGTGTATAGGATTGCAGCCTTGGGTTGCTGCAGCAAAAATAGATGGAGTCTTTTGGCACCTTAAAGACTGACAGCGCAATCCTGTAGTAGAGGGCGCCGGCGACGGGACGAGTATTCTGTCGCCGGCATGTGCCGCGGACTACAGAGCAAGGGAGGCCGGCGTAAAGGCCGGCCTCCCGTGTGTCGCCAGATCGCCCAAGCATCCGCCAGAGAACGCAGGTAAGGATCCGACAGGAGCATGTCGGCGGGCGAAGGAGTGGAGCCATTGGTGTAGCTGGCCTGGGAGGGGGCGGGGGATGGCCTCAGCCATATCCTGGTCCCCACTGGGCCGGCTAGGACGTTACACGGCCTCCACTACTTCCACCAGCTATTTAGCTGGCGGAAATCTGAAGAGGCCGATAGGGCCTGCCGGAATTTACACCCGGGAAAGGGGACATTCTCTGAGTAGACCTCCGGCCCATCAGCAACACAGCTGCCAGGGCTCAGGATCCGGCTGGTGGCCCTGGGCCGTCGGCCAGATCCTTACACAGGATTGCGCTGTAAGCAATGTATTCCTGCAGAAATTTGCGTGGACAAAGAGTCTGCCTCATCAGATGCTAGGTAGATTGAACCTAGATTGTGGCTTGTATCCAAAGACAGTGAATCCTGGCCAAGCACTACTGAAATAGAGACGAGTGGCAGCTAACTGAAGTCATAAGAACATAATATGAGTCCTGCTGGATCAGGCCAAAGGCCTATCTAGTCCAGCTTCCTGTATCTCACAGTGGCCTCACCAGATGCCTCAGGGAACACACAAGACAAACAAGATACCTAAATCCTGTTGCAACTCCCTTGCATCTGGCATTAAGAGAGAGCCTATTACTAAAACCAGGAGGTTACTTATCCCCATCATGTCTTGTAATCTGTGATGGACTTTTCCTCCATAAATCTGTCCAATTCCCTTTTAAAGGCTAGGTGCCATCACCACATCCTGTGGCAAGGAGTTCCACAAACTAATTACATGCTGGGTAAAGAAATATTTTCGATTGTAGACAAATTAATTGCAATGGAAGTTGGAATTCTTTGGATACAACCCATTTGGCTTTTGAGCTAAAGGGGGTTTGCTGTTCATCTGAATGGAGACCCCTCATGTCTATACTGTATTCTTTACTGATACTGTAAATTGTCATTTGTATAGCAGGATGCATGTATGTGATGATTTATTCAGCAGTATAATTAAGAAGGGCAACTCCCTGGCAGAGGAGCTTTCAAACTAAATTTTGACAGTGCAAGAGGCAAGGAAAGGGAGACAGTGTATGCTGGATACTAGGAAGGAAAAAAAAGTCCCTCTTTCCTATTGGCAGAGGACTACTGTGTTCCAATGGGCTTTTTAAAAGCCTCCATAGGGCACACTGGGCACAGCTCCTAGCTATTAGCACCTGGCACCAACCTTCCAAGGTGGAAGCCCACTTCATCCTTTAAATGGGGACAAGCTGCAGATAATTGGGAAAGGTAGAACATTGCCACCGTGCCAGACTGGGAAGGCAGATGGAGGAGGTCACATGATCGGGAAAAACTCCCTCCCAGCAGGGCTGAGAACTCCAAATGCCAGGAGCTCCCTTAACAGTAACAGAACATGATCGTCTGGCTAGGAGAAGTGGCAGCCTGTTCCTACCTGAATGAACTGAGATCAGCCTCCGAGGTGCTAGAAAGAGCGAAAACAGGTAAAAATATGCCAAAAAAAATAGGGGGATGGTAGAGATTTTCACAATAGTCCTGATTCTCATTATGTTTTTTTTTAAAAAAAAACACCTGCATTTGAAGATTAATTTCTTTTGGAGGGGGCAGAAGCAGGTTCTCCCAATCTCAGAAAACTAGAGTTGAATATTCCAGGGATTCCAAACTGCCCATGCTGGAGAATACTAAATGCAAATTGATTACCCAGAGCACTAAGGATTTGCAAGCCAGTCCCTTGCTAGTTCTGGCAGCAGCCAGCTTCTGCTTCCTCCTCTGTTGTGGGAAGGAATGAAGGCTGTCAGAACTTGCTCCCGAACAACCTGACAATAAAAGGGAAGCTTCTAACAAGGGCGTAATTCCCTGAAGAGCTAATTCCACTCCAAGATTTTGTAACTGGCCATAACGCATTCCAACAATTCTCTTCTTTAATTTTATTTCCCAAGTGTACCTACAGCAGAGGTATGGAGAAATGTCATCTTGTGTGCACATGTGCACACTTACACTAAAAATATATCTGCTTGAAAAAACTGCCCAATTGACAAGCAGCCAGCTTCTGCTTCCTCCTCTGTTGTGAGCATATAACTGAAAGCATCAGTTACAGAAGCAATACATGGCAAGAATGATTTGCACCTTATGTTCCTAGAGGAGTTCAGAACTACAAGTTGGTGACAGTAAAGATGTGGATTTGGGGCATATTTTGGAGCTATTTATATCCCCCTTATCATGATTTGCTATTTTACAAAATAATAGAATTTTATTGTATTAATAGCATATACAATTTTTAAAAGCAAATTATAAAAAAATACAGTTAACAATTGTAACTTTTCAGTAGATTTTTAACATGTAGCCATCACCATAGTGGTGAGCAAAGTACACTACTAGATCAAAGTATATATCTAGAATATCTTTATCTTCAGAAAGACTGGTGGGATGTTGGAGATAATTTTGAAATATCTGTAGTTGGATCCAATTCTTTTCTAGTTTTGCTGCATCTGTCCCATTAGTTCCTCCATTCGTGCAATAGTCCATATTTTTGATACCAGATCAAATTATATTTTCTGTCTCATAATTTGCAGAGCTGACTCCCTCCAGGACTTTGCCCTGGCTTACCTCCTCCATCTTCACGCTGATGCATTTTTGAAAGAGGGGCAGTGGTTCTCTCGGCTTCTTTGTTCCAGCCAGCTCTGTTGCTCTATTTAAAAACAGAGCAGAGGGAGGGCGCAGAGGGAAAAGGTAAGAAGGGAAGTGAGTAGACAAGCTGCCAAAACCTGCCTCCAGTGTTGCTGCCAAAGCTTTGGTAGCAGAGCTGGATGAGGAGGTTGCCACTGCTGGGGGTTCCTGTATCTGTTTCCCGCCAACACCTCTTCTCCTCCAAACTGGTGGCCAGGCAGGGAGATCTGGCCAGAAGAGGAAGATAGTGGAGAGTGTGCACTAACACGCATACCAATAAACAAAATACACACAAAGGGGGGGGGGGTTAAAGTGTGACCTCAGTGCCTGTCTGACCTGATGATTTGTAACCTCATTTACAAGCATGTGTACATGGAAGACAGGAAACGGGGGTTCTGAGTTAGTGCATAACGCACACACACCCTACAAAGTCCATGACCAATGATTACACATATGAGTGCCCTTATGCTGCCAGGGATGTGGCTGCAGAAAGCAGTGAGTAACAAGCTGTTACCCTTTTGTCCACCACAAGCCCCCACAATTGGTTTAGGACTGAAGAAGGGGACTTTCTCACGCATGTGTGTGCATGCACACATACATGCCACACCCCCACCTGAGTGAATGCACTGAATGCTCTCCCCCTGTGTCGTGTCCTGCTGCAGCAAACGCTGGCCTCCACTTACTGGATGCTATGTCAGCCACTGCCCCCACTCCCTGGTTTCAAAAGGGAAAAGGGAAATGGAGGGGAAGAAAAAGCCCTTCACACTTCCTCATCATTCCCTTCTTTGTATTCAAATCCAGGGAGCAAGTGGAGGAGAAGCAGGGGTGGAGAGGCAGAGATAGGTAGCAGCCCCCCCCCCCCCCCGCCAATCTGCAACCCAAACTGATAGCCTAAGTTAGCCTCATAGCAGCTTCAAGTGATAGCTTCAGTTGGCCTCATGGACATGCCAGCCTTGGCAGAGGGACACTCTTCCCCTGAGCTCAAGACAAATCACAAGGGATTAGGTTGAAGATGGGGGGGGGGGAGGATTCTCCTAGCTCTTTTTTTCCCCAAGTCATTCACAAATAAAGCAAAATTAAGTTATAAATAAAAAGGAAAGAGTCTTGTAGCTCCTGAAAGACTAGCTGATTGATTTCATTAGATCAGGGGTTTTCAACCTTTGGAGTCCTTGGTACCCCCTATCATGGTCCAATTTTCTGAAGTACCGCCTGCTAATTAACTGCTAATTAATTGTATCAATTAATTAATTAGGTAATTAATCATTAAATAAAAAGTACTAAAACAATTTTAAATGTGAAAAAGTCTTATTTAAAACTCTCTGTGTGTCAGACAGACACACACACACACACACACAAAAGGATCTTTTTTTCCTCCAAGTCACACTTCCCAAAATCAGCTCCTCCCTCCCCCACCCCACCAAAGTACATTTTCCAAAGTACAAAATAAGCCCAAAACCAGAGAGACAGAAGGGCTCCGAAAATAATTAAAATTTAAAATCCATGTTAATTAACACTTAATTAGCTGCTGATGTGGCAGATAAGGGGCAGGGCTTGGCGTACCCCCAGCAAGAGGACCGCACAGGTTGAGAACCTCTGCATTAGATGCACAGCCAATGGGGATTTTTTTAGTACAATGGGACAGTTTAAATTATTTACAGCGCAATCCTATGCGTATCTACTCAGAAGTTCTACTGTGTTCAGTGGGGATTACTCCCAGTAAAGTGTGCACAGGATTACAGCCGAGGGCATGTAAGTTAAGGAGAACGTTCTTTAAAAGTGCAATTCTGTACAAGTGTGCTCAGAAATAAATTCCATTGTATTCAATGGAATTTACTCCCAGGAAAGTGTGTATAGGATTGCAGCCTTAGTATTTTCTAGACCAGGGGTGGCCAAACTTGCTTAATGTAAAAGCCATATATGATAAACTTCAGATGTTTGAGAGTCGCAAGAGAGCTGTTTGAGAGCCGCAATATTTATTTTATTTATTTAAAAAAATTATACCCCGCCTTATCCTATGCCAAGGCAAATGCCCAAGGCGGCTTACAACAAAAATTAAAATAAATAATTTAAAAACAATACATAAAATTAAAAACAATAAAAACCACTGGCGGGGTTGATAGTATGGAACAGAAAAGCAGCAAGCAGAAGCATTTACATTCTTAAATATATTTACTCACCATGAACATTAAACTTATGTTTTAATCCAGTGGACTCTCAATTTATACCTGGTAAATAATTATAAAGCTTGAAAATACATTATTTACCTTTTATATTAATTGTGATGCAAAAAGGAGCTCAGCCACCTATTTCGAAGAGCCGCACATTATACGTCAAAGAGCCACATGTGGCTCAGGACGGAGCCGCAGTTTAGCCACCCCTGTTCTAGACTAAAACAATTATCATTTTAAGGAAAAACCAGACCTTTTTAGATATAGCTTACTAAAAGTTGCATAAGAATAAAGGAGCTGGCATCAATGAGCCATACTAAGCTCAGACATCAAAATAATTGCTAATACTAATGGCAGAGTCCAAAAAGAGAACAGGCATAAACGTGTTCATTTCTACCACCATCAGTTCAACAAGATGAACTCCAAGCTATAACTAGCAATTGCAATACTAACAATACTAACTGCTATAACTAACAACTGCAGGAAATCAACGCAGGGAAGTTCATCTAAAAAAAAACCTTAGGCAACAAGCATCTCCTTTATCCACATCCAACACCAACCGAATCTCTCCAACACAAGGGGGGGGGGGACACCATCTGTGGCTATGTATGGTTAAGCTTCTGAAAAACATACTGGCTGCAAATTTTACAGCTGAGAGACAGTGTCCCCTTGGTTCACATTTTTTGAAAAGTCTTAATTTAAATAAATCAAATTAGAGAGGCTGAGGCAATCCTAGAGGCCTGCCAGATTTGAGAAGCCTCAAATGACAAACCTCAAAACTACGTATTTTAATAAAGTTCATTAAGAATGTATTGTAATCAAGAATAGCAGTTTGTTTTCCTTCTATAACTTCCCAGATAGTTAATGCTTCTTGAAGTGATTACATTTTGAGAAAATTAACACAAGCCCATCATCATTGCTTGTAATACCTATTATCTACAGGAGTGAGATAGATTTTTTAAAAAAAAATATTGATTAGGATCGCGATCACGGGGTAGGTTGCTTGCATTTTAAAATGCTGTTTCATTTTCAGTGCTTTCGTTTTTATCATCAACATTTTGCCTGTTTTGCAGACCTTCCTGTCCAGTACAGTGTTTGTTTTTGAAAGTTTACATAATACAGTATAAAAAATGAACTAAAAATATTATGAGTGCCAAAGACATATTTAGCCTTGGAAGAAAAATGTTAGTCATTGTAGCACAAGGGAAAGGCAAAGCAGAAATGCCTCTGCATCCACAGAGGGAAAGATTTGGGAAAGGTGAAATCCAGGCAGGAGTACTGGAACTGTCCAAAAGAATTCAAGGGTATTCATCAGGATTCATCCAATTTTTTGAGAAACTTCCTACATGGACAATAGGCGAGAAAAAACCCTGGCAACAACCCTCCAGAGGAGAACAGATTGACAACAGAATATTTGTTGTCAGAAGGGTCTGGCTCAGTTGGGAGAGCTGCTGTCTTGTAAGCCCGAAGACCGGTGAACTTGACAAGTTCGAGACACGCCGCCGACAAAAAGCTATGAAAGCCTCCTGGAGGAGAGATAAGAGCTCTCAGCTGCATCGGTCAAGTGTGGGAGGCGCCAGCCAGCAGAATAGTCAGACTGCAAAAAGGATACCACCTGGAAATGTAGCCGTTCATGAAAGATTGGACATTTATATATTGTAAAAAAAAAAAAAGGCGGTTAGGACAGCCTGCCCATGTACACCGCTTTGGATTAAAGTCAGAGGAGAAATCCAATGACCAAGAAAGGCGGTATATAAAATACTGTATATTATTATATATATTAATATTATATATTTCTTGTTACTCTTCAAAGTTTTAAGCTTTCATATTTCTGCAAAAACTTGTACACCTATGACTAATTTTAATAAAACAGTTATTGTGCTGTGATTTCAGCATTTTCCCTGAATGTGCATACAGTACAAGTTACTCAAACAGTCCCCAACAAAGCCAAGAAAATGCTGGAATATTGGAGCATGTACTGTACTAGTTAGTGATGTCACCAAAGTTCATGACTTCTGGGTTTGAAATACTGTACAGACCTCAATGAATGACTCACAATGCTTACCCAACCCCCCAGTCCAAGATGAGCATTTCAAAACAAGAGAGCTTCTCCAGATCCACTGCATCTGAACCAGAAAAGGATGCCTCTCTTCCATTCACCCATTCGCTGCTATGACAATTCCTATGGTGAAATGGGTGGGGGGAGAGTGATCCCTAGTGTCTTGAATGCTGCTGGGAAACTACATTTCCCAGGATCCCTAGCACCTAGGAAAGGACATTGTTGTAGCAGCATTCCAACCCGTGAAGCTTTTCTTGAAGCCTTCCTCTTGTTGCTGCCACTGCTGCTTGTGCCCCTGTCACCAGGCCAAGTAAAGCCTGGGCTACATTGTCCACGGCTGCGTCGGCGGCTGCGTTCCGTGTCCCGCCCCCAGGTCAAACAAAGGCTCTGATTGGCCGGATGTAGCGCGAACGCGGCAAAAGTCGAGCCGGGCTCAACTTTTGCCGCGTTCGTGCTACGTCCGGCCAATCAGCCTTTGTTTGACCTGGGGGCGGGACACGGAACGCAGCCGCCGACGCAGCCGTGGACAATGTAGCTCGGGCTTAAGTGGGAAGGGGTTGGGGGCTCTGATCCCACATCATGCTTTAGGAGTAGAACAGGACCTGGCCAAATTAGGCTTAGAATAATTTTCCAGGAAAATAGCTCAGTTTGCCAAACAATTCCAAATTGGAGGAAGTTTGCCCATCACCTGTTTAACATAAAGGGCGAAACACACCGAGCGCGCCCTGCGTGCATCACGTACAACGTGACAAACGCGGCAAAACAAAATTGGCCAAGGGAGGCGTCAACACGAACGTTCCTCCCGGCGGCCCTCAGCGTTCCGGCCAGAGGCAAGTCCCACTGCAAGAACGCTGGAGCAGCCGGCCGCAACATGTGAGACACATGCGGGACGTGCCCGGTATGTTTCGGCCTTAAGTGTTTTGCAGCAGAATCAACTGCACCAGACCGGAGATGGAGGAGTAATATTTTTTTATGTTCCCCTACTACAGGCAACAGGCTGTGGAACTTCTCCCAAATAGTCTTTAGCTCTAGACTAGTTTTCTATTTGCAGGGGGGGGGGGGTGTTCCTGAAACCTGTACCCTGAAGTGGTGGAGCCCATTCTGCAGCATTCACCCAGCCCTATTTGTAAGCTTGCAAGTTGTTTAAGGCTGCAATCCTGTACACACGTACCTGGGAGTAAACTCCATTTAACACAGTGGTATTTACTGGTGTGTGTGTGTGTGTGCGTGCGTGCGTGCGTGCGCCACCACCACCCCGCTCCCCCAAGGTTGAATCCGTCACCTCCAGAATATCATCCATCTATCTTGCCCTTGGTTGTCCCCCTTTCCTTTTGCCTTCCACTTTCCCTAGCATCAGCATCTTCTCCAGGGTATCCTGTCTTCTCATTATGTGGCCGAAGTACTTCAGGTTTGCCTTTAATATCATATTATATATAAACAGTATATAGGCATAGGATTACACTGTAAGAACGGTGTTCTTTAGTAGCCAGAATCTCTCCCCATTGACTCCACTAAACTATTCCAAATAAAGTGGATAAAAGCCACCATTGCCATATGCTACCCTGTCCTTTTAAACCACCTCTGTGCTCCCAAGAATATTCATATTTAACAGCAACCATGAATTTGAGCAGATAATTGCTCTATTGAAGGGTAATCAGAACATGCCCCAGTTTCTGAATAAAACTGTTCTATTCAAGCATCAATCAGCATCTATTCACTAAGCATTAGCCAACAGTTCTGTAGTTGACTTTTCAAACTTGTATATAAAGCAGGTATATTCTAATTGGCTGATTGCTTTGCAGACCCTCCCAACTTTTATTGTTGTCAAGATTTCTTTGTGAAAGACTGTTTGCTCCCTCTGGCAGATCAAAGGGATTAAACTTGCTGATGTATCAATTTGTTTTGTCTGTAAGATGCTTTCAAAGCAAGATTTCAATTATCTTGCTCTCTTAGGCATATTAAGTGCCATGGTCAGTAAGGTCTTTCAGCTAGTTGACATGGGAAGCATATTTTAAACCACCAGCTTATACCAGGACTACTTCATTGCCATTCTTCTGTTCTCCTTACCTTAACCATCCTTTAAGTTGTAATAACATTAAAAGTTCAAAGCTACCTGTAACAAAACATATGTAAACCTTTGACAATTGACCACTGTCACAGCAGAAAGACTAAGCATACACGAAATAATCACAAATTGTTTTCTTGTTCAGGGATGAGGAAGCTACTCAGTTCTCCCAGACTTGCCACAGAAACATCTGCAAAACTGACCTGAATAGAAAACAATGTCCTTTTCTATGGCAGTGTTTTGGTCATATCATTACACCACATCTATTTGTTATCTACTGCTTTTGTCTTATTTGAAATAATATTAGGGATTTAATCACCAGATTAAATCTCTGAACCTGGTGGTTTTTGTCCAGAATATCCAAACTCAGCATTGGCTCCCCATTTAATTTCTGTTGGGGCGGAACAAAATGATTCCAAGTCAACTCAAAAAAATATACCAATTACCTTTTCTGAAATTATTACATTTGTTGCAATCCTAATTTTCGCTGGCATTGGTGCTGCAGCCTCAGTGCCAGCCTAGGGTGTCGCAAACATGCCATAAAGCACTTCGCGACATCCTATGAGTAAGCAGCACCGGCGGGAAGGATCCTGCTGCCAGTGCCAGCGCAGCACTGGACTAGGGACTGGGAAGACCTAGGCTGAAATCTCCACTCAGCCAGGAAAGTCAGCTGTTGACAGTCAGTACTTCTCTGCTATGAGGTTTCTCACAGATTCTGGACACCAACAAGTCAAAATACTTTCACTGGTAACCGTCACTGATGGCATACACTATGAAGGGAAAACATCTTGAGAAATGGAGGGTTCTATGAGTTTCTCTCAGTCTCATACAATAATATTGTAAAAACCCAATTTGAAAAAATGGAGTTTATGCTTGGCCTGCCTATGTAAACCTTCTTGAGGGCGCAATCCTGTCTAAATAACAAATGGCGGAGCTAACGCTCCGTCGTTCGAAGCCATCGCAAACGTGCCATAAAGCACGTTTGTGATGACTTTAGAGTTAGGGCAGCCAGCGTGGAGGCTGACCGCCTTCACTCCGCCACCGGAGATGGTAAGTGATCCCCCGGTGGGCGTGGGGGCAGTCCGGGCAGCAAGGGAGAGGGGCCATTGGCCGAGCTGGCCTGGGGGGGCAGGGATGGCGGCCGCCAAATCCCTGTCCCCTTCTCAGGCCGGCACGGCCTTTACACGGCCTCCTTTGACTTGCGCCAGCTAAATAGCTGGCAGAAATCCAAGGAGGCCCATTGGGCCCTCCCTGCGTTACACCGGGGAAAGTGGACGAACGTCCCCTTCCCCTGAATAGATCTCTGTGTTGCTCCCGGAACGGGGATAGGATCCGACAGGCGGCCTGGGCCACCCGTCGGATACTTAGGCAGGATTGCGCAGTGAGTCTATGAGAAAGGTGGTATATAAATACTGTAATAAATAAATAATACTGAGAAGATGCTACAGAAGCCTAACTAAACAAACTGTGTTCTAGACAAATCTGACAGAGCAATCCTATCCAACTTACACCACCGATGTAATCAGCAGGGAAGGTCAGGGCGGGAGGCTTTCGAGGGGAGATTTGTATCCCCTTTCCATTCTGGGGCCTCCTGTTCTCGCTGCACCGCTGGTTACACCAGTGGTGTAAGTTGGATAGGATTGCTTTGTAACAGTACAATCCTAGGCATGTCTATTCAGAAATAAGTCCCATTGAGTTCAATGGGACTTACACCTAGGTGTGTATAGGATTTGAGGCTAAATGTTCTAAATCTAAACTGTTGTTACTGGTTGAGTTTGTTTTGCTCCTAAAACTCTCACCCTATCTTAAATGTTTTATCAGAGGTTTTTCTTTAGGAATCACAAGCCCACCAGCCATCTTTGATGAAAGGAAGTCAATGAAAGCTGGAACCAGATTCTCTTCAGCAAATCTGTAGAACTGGCCAGAAGAAAAAGATGCTATCTTAAAAACTGCTATTGAGTTGCCCGAAAATTAATACTGCTTAATAAAAGCTGTCAAATTCTTGTCAATGATAGGTGCTTGTAAGATTCTTTTCTTGTCTCCATCCAGAACTTCACTACAGTCAGTTCCATCTCTTCACAAGACAGTGCATGTCATATGGTGTGCATTTAAAACTCCTGCTGCTAAACAATGAGCAACACTGGTCTCAAGCAACATTCCTGAACAGCAAACTTTTTTTTCCTGTGAGGAGAGTTTATGAATAAGCCGAGGAAGTGGCTTATACTCCCTAACCCCAAATCATACTGAAGACTTAGTTTAACTAACATCAAAAAGTGAAGACTTCAAAGCAGTTGCTGATCTAGACATGTTGATGTGCTTATGTTTTCTATATTACAAAACAAGGTTTCCGTTGCCTCATATTGGGGGGTTTAACCCTCGACAATGTAGTCACACATCCATCACAAACCTTTGATTCAAAAAACCCCAAGCAAACAGTTGCCAGATGAGCCCAGAGAAGGTAAAAGACTGACTCCTGAGTAGTAAATACAGAGACATGTTGTAAGAAGGAAAGGGTTGGAGAAATTCGAATCAGCAATTCCATTCTGCTACCCTGGGATGAGGCCACTTTGGCGGAAGCCACCCAACACCACCGTCATTCCTTTTCAGTTGTAATTTGTCTCCTGTTTCTTATTTGCAGGGCTGGCCCAGCTATGAAGCAGGGTGAAGCAGGCTGCTTCAGGCGAAAGACTGTGAGCTAGGCCTCAGGGGCAACCCACTTGGCGCCCCCACCACGGACAGCTTCCAGAGGAAAGAAGGTAAAGTGGCACCATTCTGCTTCTTCTTCCCTTCTTAATAGAAAAGGAAAGAAGGGGGCAGGATCTGACTGAAGGAATTGAGATGTGTGGTTTTAATAGAAAAACAAGGAAGGGGAGGGGTGCCATTTGGCGCTATGCTTCAGGCAGTGAAGTGTCATTGACTGGCACTGTTTGTTTATGAAAATTATTTCTGTCTTGCCCTTCTGCCTCAGCATGTGATGCTCAAGTGGCTAACTACACCTCATTAGCATTATCTCCAACAAAACTAAAAATAAATCTCATCCAAACAAATAAAAATTAACACAGCAATAAAAACAGACAGCGGCATTGTTAAGCCACATAAAAAGACAAATAGCAGTTGCCTTCATTTGAGCTGTTGTGGCATTTTCCATTTGGTCATTTGTGAGGCTGTATGAAGCTCTTTCCTCATAAGGAAAATAAGGTTTTAGCTACTTTCTTTCTAGATCTGGGACATCAGGGTCGGCCCCTGGGGAAATGGCACCTGAAGCTGTACCCCTGATGCTGCCTCCCCATCACCGTTGCTGTCACTTGCACAGGGGCCCACTTCGGTTTAGAGGCAGAAGAGAGGCAAGATGACAACAGCTGCCATCTTAGCCTGCCTGCTCACAGAGGAGAAGATGATGGCGGAGGTGGCGGTCATCTTCCCAATTCAGAATTGCTGCTGTGGCCACTGCCACTACCTACATCCCCTCCCCTGCTTGCCTGCTCCAATACAGCAAAGTGGAGCAGAACAAGGAAGCCAGGAGAAGGAAATGGGTCGGTGGCTCTCCTATCTTCCTTGCTGTGCCGATGCCCTGCTTTGCCATGCTGTTTCAAACCACAGAGTGGCAGAACCAGGAGGAACAGGTAAGAAGGTAAGTGGGGGTTAGGTGAGGTGGTCACAGAGGCACAGGTGCCCATCTGCCACCTCATCTTGCTGCATCACTGGGCCAGCCCTCCGTGGCATTTCTCACATTCTCACCAAGGCTGGTTCTGTCACTAGGCAGGGCCTCTGAGAGGGGTACGATCATACCTGGGCCCAGGAGCAAAAAGGGGGGCCTAGGAGTCAAATTTACATGATGGGAAGGGGCCCAAAAGAAACTTTGTACCCCCAGATGAAATTCATCTGAGTGACCCTGCCACTAGGCCTATAACTGCAGAGAGCAGCACTCATGTGGAAGGTTGCAAGAAATACCATCATAAGAGGGTTTGGAGGTGATGGGGATTCCCGGTGGACATAATATTATATACTGCTTTTCAATATAAGTTAACACAATAAGTGAACAGGACAACCTTGATTCTCACAGGAATTATAAACTGCAGTCTACTCATTTTATGAGGTGGAAGAAAAAAGACCCAAAATTACTCTAATAAGTAACATCACTCAAGGCCATTCAGAGAAATTTTATCAAGGGGGTACAAAGTTTCTTTTGGGCTCCTTCCCTACATATATATTTGGCTCCTTTTTTGCTCCAGGGCCCCCTTTTTGACACATTTTCGGTACAAATTACCCCCTTAACCCCCCCCTCACACACACACACACACACACACACACACACACACACACACACACACACAGGCCCTGACATCACTCACGACAAAAGAAGTTTGGTTTTCAGAGCTTCAGAAACATACAAGTATCATTAGGCCCCACAACCTACCCTGGCAAGTTCTGAATCATTTCCTGAAAGATGACAGGCTTTTCCTAGTATACCCCTATCCATCATTGTAGAAAATGCAAGTATTTTTAGGAGCATCACTTAGCAACATGGGACCATTGCATATACATACAGTAATCCCTAGGATAGCCATAATTAGCTTCTAGTAGGAGTGATAAACACTAACCCTGGGCAACATACGCATAACTCCTCTGTAGGCTGATACCAGCACATAGGCATGGAAGAGGTTTACAGTTTAGCCAGGGAAGTTTCAAATCCCACATCAAGTTCGTATCATGATAGTTGTCTTACCTGTCAGATTCTTTGCTTTATAAAGGTTATCTGCAATTCAAAATAGAGATGTGTCTGTTTTCAGAGTAGCATAAGCCTGAAAGCTTTTACAACAAAGTCATCTTGATCAACTGAGCAGCTATAATTCAAGTCACATCCATCTTGCTCAAGAATTGGCCTAGTCTTAAAGGTCACGACATGCATTATGCAGTACCAAACGCATTTGCCATTGTGTGTGGGAATAAGGCCAGGACCAATCCCACTTGCCTGTTGCATCTACCTGTAAGATGCACTTGGTGGGAAAGATTCATTTGCTGCATGTTCACACGAATCACTTTAAAGCAGTGGTTCCCAACCTTTTTAGCACCGGGACCCCCTTTTGTAGAATGACAATCTGTCGGGACCCCCCTAAGACCTAGAGCCGAAGTGATGTCAGTAAGCAGGAAGTGCTGTCATTTAAAATAAATAAATAACAGTTTAATAAATCACATTTTTAAAAATAAATCACATTTAAGTTGTACTCATAAGCAGCCCCATGGGGGGGGGGGTAGACTTACCAGATCTCCAACCGGGACAAAGTGCTAGACCTTTAGGAGAAGGAATGTGGGCAGTTGTAGCTTGTTAAACCTTAGAGCACAATCCTAGACATGTCTACTCAGAAGCAAGCCCCATTGTGTTCAGTGGGGCTTGCTTCTGAGTAGACATGCCTAGGATTGTGCGCTAATTGAGGGACAGGGGCAGGAGAGAACTGCAAAAGAGATCCTCAGTAGCATTGGATATATACGCAGTGTGAAACCATACAACTGGCCGTGTTCCTGCTATGTCTGCATCTTACAGATGTTGACACTTGAAGCAAAAAGTCAAAATGGTACACACACAGTGGACTGGAAATACACACACTCGGTGATGAGGGTTGGAGGTAGAAAATTGGGTCCACATGAAATAGCCTGTACATTGCTTCAGAATACTACTAGCTAGATACAATACTGTCCATCAGATTAATTTATCTCTCTTCTACTAATACTACTCCTTTATTAAGAATTAGTCCTGAATGCAGTTCCCCCCTCCCCCCGTCCTGTGCATAACTTTTTCCTCTAGCACAGTTTCAATCAGGGAAGCCAGGCATGAAAATACTACACAGCCCATAACAGGTTGTGTCTGCCATGAAGAAAAGCAATGCAGACTGAAGAAGCCCCACTGTGCAGATCAGATACATCAAAAGAGAGCATTTCCAAGCCCTGCAATCTGAGCTGTCTTGGAGTGTCCCTAAGATAACATGGTGAGCCCACGATAAGGGGCACACAATACTAACTCTTGCCTGCTCACGACCATTGCCCTTTCACCACCAATGCTCCTGTTAGAGCAGGCCTTGAGCATGGGGTGGTCAAATTACTGAGCAGAGAGACAATTCTAGAATTCCAATTTCTCATCCCCTGGCCTAACCTAATCACATTCCATCCAGCTAAAATCTATAAAAGCTCGTTGCTTCAGGCTAGGCTAAGCAATGTTCTCTCTCACCCTCCATCCCAGATATGCTCAAATCAAGTTGTTCTCATAACACTCACATTTATTCCTTTTTAGTTCTCATAACACTCACATTTATTCCTTTTTAATTCCCAACAGTCACTGTCAACACTTTAGAAAATGGGGGTGGGGTAGGGAGGAGCTCATCCTAATCCAGGAGGGAGTAGCTAAAAGGTCTTCCTTCATCTGGAGGAGCAGGTGGTGCATAAATTCTACAGATTTGTGAAACCCCTCCATGTCATTTCAGATGTTTGGGGGGTTGCAAACCGACTCACAAATCCTTCAGTACAGTTGTACGATATCTCTTAGATTTCTCAGGCTATATGTTATATCAGTACAAAAGCAAAGTGATTTTCCCCCCCTGCCCCCATTGCCAAGGTAACATCTCCTCCAGAACGTAGCACAAAGTGTAGCAAGTGAAAAACACACAGAGGTCATCTGGAGCAAACATAAAGCATAGAGTCATCTCGTCCTAATGCACTGGTGACTGAAGCACTGTTCCCATTCATTCTCATTATGCGTGTTCTCTCCATCCTCTCTAGGTGAGCAGCCAAGCAAAGACATGGTGATTGGTGAACAAGACTGCAGAGCACAATGGCAGAAAGTGTTCTTTTAACTAATGCTGCCCACTGACCCCCAAAATTGGTGTTTCAGCCATGTACTATGTGTTCAAGCAACAGATCCTTGACTGTTTAGTGAGCTGAATCTGTGGCATGGTGGGAAAAGAGGGGCTGCTAACTCACAAGAATTACAGGAACCACTCAGAGCATGTGTCAAGTTCATAAGTCTTTACGCTCTTCAGAGCTGTTTTTAAGCTGCTTTAAGCTGAAGCTGTTTTAAGAGTCATGGTATCAGGTGCCTTGCTTCCCTGAGGAAGTGTAGAGACAGACTTTAGAAGTCAAATGAAGATATTTAATTAAAAAATGGTGTGGAGGGCAGTGTTTCAGTTGGGGAAAAATGGTTAATGCTATTCAAGCCTGGAAGCCAAGTTGGAATTCCACATGTGCAGGAAAGCAATGACTGGGTAGTGCTAAATGCCTCCAGTCTGGATGTACCAGAGTTCTAAGTTCCCCAAGCCATTTGTTTCACTCAAAATTTTCAGAGGCAAATGGAAAAGCTAATGAAAGACCCTTAGCCCAGTGGCATCCCTGGGGGGGGGGGCACGGGAAGTGCGGACCGCACCAGGTGAAACCCTTTTTTGGGGGGGAGGTTGACCAAAATTGTGAAAACTTTGTCTTTATGAATACCGGTAATAGCATCATGTTATATATCATTTGATG
Source organism: Plestiodon gilberti rubricaudatus (assembly GCA_026170595.1). Classification (NCBI taxonomy): domain Eukaryota; kingdom Metazoa; phylum Chordata; class Lepidosauria; order Squamata; family Scincidae; genus Plestiodon; species Plestiodon gilberti. Next base: position 51,244,245 of record JANXHW010000002.1, read on the forward strand.
TGTACTTTCATGCAGAATGCAATGAAACAAACTGTTTTGAATTATCTGTATTCTATCCTTGTGCCTCTTTTCTGCCTCCCAGGGGACAGGCAAGCATTTTTCTCAGAGCCTACTAGTACCTACAAAAACAATTACCTGCCTTTAACCTATCAGTAAAGTGTATAACGGCTATGACACACTGCAGGCGGCGTGAAGCAAAGAGACGACTTGCACCGCACCACTTCCCGTCTATATAGACCTGGGGGGGGGGGGTTGGAATTGGATGGCTCTCTCTTCCGTCTTTTCAGCCAATCAGAATCAATTCTGATTGGCTGTTTGCTTCCCTTCGTGTCCCGCCCCACTGCACTGAACTTGCCTTCTGATTGGGCAAAGTTCAATATTTTCATCTCCTCTCGCACGGCTCCACAGCTCATGCACACTGCCGCACAGAGGAGGAGAGTGCAGGACACACTGCATGCAAGGAGCCGTGCGGCGCTGCTTCCCAGCACTTTGCGTCGTGGGCAATGTGTCACAGCCTTATTAAGCTAAAAAGTATTTCCGGGTTAGAATCCACTAGACATATAAATTGTGGAAAGGCTCACACACATTGGGTTTGTCTCCTATGGCAAAGCCATCTTCTTTTGAATTGCTAATATTAGGGGCCAAAATCCCCCTAGAAGATCTTTGTTCATCCAGCCAAAATGAAGGGCAGTTTCAAGCTTAAAAGCATTGTGGCTTCATAGCCACGAACACAAAACAGCTGTGACATCACAGCTTGCCACAGATATATCCCCCTGACATGGGGCATTTTTGCAACTGACCAAACCACTTTCCCAGTTCCCTGTCTCAGGATCTCACTACCACTCTGTTACCTGCATTATGAGTATGACTGCCCGAATGCGATACCTGTCCATTGGACACAATCCATCCCCACCTTTACTAGACACCACAACCAGATAGCTCTATGGGAAGCATTCCAAACTAATAAGACTCTACAGAAAGAGAACCTCCATTCTCAGGTGTCTGAAAAAACTCACCAAGCATTAAGTGCCAGTGTAAACTTATCTTCCAGCCAGGCTCTCACCTGAATGTAAAATGAGTCTGTAGCACATCACATACTATATTACCGTAGTTCAAATGAGAAGTACACTCGAGGCCTTGAGAAAGACGAGAAGGCATTTTTATCGTTTTGAAAATGCCCGTGCTTCTTTAGTGTTGCCATGATCAGGGGCATGGGCCAACGGAAATGCCTACTGCTGCAATCCCCCAGAAACTTGGGCAAGACAATCTCACAGTGCGTCTTCAGCTTTTCAGGCCATGTTTCTTATTTTCCCACACTGCACCTCTGGAGTGTACATTAGCATAGCAGGAACTGGCATCAAGGGGTCTTCCATATTCACAATTGACTCTTCATCCTCATAATTACGAAATAGTTCAAATCAGCACACCACATATACATGCATCAATTTTCAAACCTTTCTTCACTTCCCTGAACACAGCACAAAAGATTAATCACCCAAATTAATGGACTAACAGTGCAATCCTTGAAATCCATATCATACACGTTTGCAGAGGGATGTAAGTGGGGGGCATTTGCCCCCCCCAACTCTTTTTTTTTTTTTGCTAAACATTTGAACCATCATACATTAATAAAGAAGTCAGTCCAATCCTAACCAACATTCCAGCTCCGATGCAACTGCAATGCATTCCCAAGGTAAAGGAACAAACCTTCCCTTACCTTGAGGAGTCCTCTGTGACTGCACCACCACCACCGAATACAGCACAAGCGAGCCCCATTGGCAGGGCTGCATAGGCGCTGGAAAGGTGGTTAGGATTGGGCTGTCAGTTCTTACATTCTACAGCCAAGGAAAAATATGCAAAAGGGGTGGTGGTGTTCAATTAGTCCAATTACTGTTTTGTGCCTGTTTACAGCCACATTGTTAAATGGACAATTTAACACTTTTGCACTGTCAAAGGGGAGGGGTCTCACTGTCAGTAGTACAAACACTGTAGGGGGCCAGGCCAGTGATCCACGAACGGACTTTGTCCCCTCTCCCAAGAATTATTTCCGTGGATGCCCTTATCACAGACATTCTTGCCATAGTCGTGACAGCAACCCTGTAAGGTAGGCTTATCATGGCCTGATTGCAGGTAAGGCACGGAGCGGCCTCGCTCCGGCCACCTCGTGAGCACTTCTTGATCATATCCGCCACAAAAGCGGAAGAGACTCTGTCGTCGACTCGCTTTTTTGAAGCCCATGCTGGCTGTCAAATCCGTCAGAGGGGACGAAAAGGGCAGCCCGACGTCCGGGTGGCGACCGTCTTGTGGAGGAACACAGCCCAACGTGTTGCCCCAGGGAGGGGGTGGGTTGGGCAGTTCTGCTGCCCGATCCTGTCGCTCCAGCTTTGCAGGTTACCACGCCTGCCGCTTCCACCGCCCACTTTTCGCCCCCTTGGAATCGAAAATCGCTCGCTTCCAACCAGGGCGCCAGCAACGTCTGTCACGCGTCCTTCTTTCCCACCCCGGCCCATCTCGGCTTTGCCAGTCTCACTCTGAGCAGACAAGACGCTACACGGACAGACAGCTGCAAGAAGCACAGACCCTCCCCGCAGCCTGCTGCCACACACTGCATTGAACAGACAGTGACGGCAAATCCCCGGATACATCCAGTACAAGAGACACGCAGCCGGTGACGCCTTGTTGTCATTCAGGGAAACAAACAGCAGCGCTGGTGAAATCGACCAAGGTTTCAGCGCGGCTTCAGAAACAACTGGGCGCCGCCGTCCCAGTCTGCACACTCTTACCTTGCCTTTTTCTAACAACTCCACTATGTAGCCAAACTCACTCCCTTCCTCTGACTCAGACATCGTCAGTAAAGGCATGAGAGAAAGCAACAAGAAACAGACAGGAGCGGGGGGAGCCCCAGTCAAGCTCCTCTGAAGCAGCGCAACTTTCCGGTGACTTTTGCCTCCTTCTCTGTGATTCTCCCCGGCGGTCGGAAACGGCTTTGCCAGGGAAAGAGGCGAGCGCCGACGGCGCTGGGAAGAAAGGCAGCAGTGCCACTGTGCCAGTGCCTAATTGATGCTATTTGCGAGCCGGTCAAGGAGATGATGAGCTAACGGAAAGAAACGGGGGGGGGGGGGATAATAACCACACATGAGACGAGGCTGCAGGGATGTGAAATTTTCATTAGCTCAACTCCATCTCGGGACGTCGAGGCTCCGCCTAGAGGAGACAAGCGTTTCAACCTCCCCCCCTCCCCCGGGCAGCTCTCATCAACGGGGAGCAGTCTGAAGAAGACAAAGGCCTAGTCAATTTCACCGACGGTTCTCTCTTCCTTAGTGCAATAGGTGTACATAGTATTTCATTCGGAAGCAAGTTTTCCGCGAGACTGACTCCAAGGTAAGTGTTACAGCTTCATGGCACAATCCTATGAGTGTCTACTCAGAAGTAAGTCCCATTATGTTCAATGGGACTTACTCCCAGTCCCACCAGCCCCGGTAAGTGTGTAAGATTGCAGCCTCAGTCACGGCTCCCCGCCCGCACATTTTGAAATTCGTCGGTCATCTCTCAAATCCTAGTTTGAGATTCTCCGAGCGGTGTGCTCGGAAGAGAAGAGGCGCGGCTCCTAAGTAAAGCCGAGGACAAGATTCCGAGATAACAGCCGTGAAAGAACAAACCACACAAGGTCATCGTGAAAAACAGCAGGCACGTAGCTGCAGTGAGCCTAGCACTGTATTGATCGGATAGATTCAGCCTTTTAATGTTTGGGACGGGAGCCGAAAGTGGTTCCTCTTTTTTAAAAAAAGAAAAAGAAAAGCACAGCGGACTGAATGGCTTTTATGCAATATTCGCTGCTAGGCATAATGGGTTTGTTTACAAGCCACTGCAGTATCTGGAAAATAGTCTCATGCCTATCCATATTGACTCAGAAGAAAATCCAACTGACTTCGATATAATTTACTCCCAAGTAAATTTGAACAGGCCACTAGCCTCAGACAAATATTTGCATATTAAATGTTAAAGCTTTTATGCAATATTCGCTGCTAGGCATAATGGGTTTGTTTACAAGCCACTGCAGTATCTGGAAAATAGTCTCATGCCTATCCATATTGACTCAGAAGAAAATCCAACTGACTTCGATATAATTTACTCCCAAGTAAATTTGAACAGGCCACTAGCCTCAGACAAATATTTGCATATTAAATGTTAAAATGACACAGGGCCAGATTTCTAATCCTAATCCTCACCCACAAGGTAACTATACTACTTAAAAGAGTTTGTTCCAAGACCTTATTTATTAGGTGTTTTTATTTGGCTGTAAGTTAGTTGCACACCTTACGTGATGCAAAGTTAGGCACACCTAAACCCATTGAATTATTGGGCTTAGATACATTCAACTCTGCATAGGATCCAGCTGTTTAGCTTGATTGTCCAAAAAGATACAGTGTTTTCTTGTTCAGCCTTTGACAAGGCTCCTGTACCTTCATGGTTGCAATCCTATATATAACCTACTTATTTGGGAGTAAATAGTGCTGAATTCAGTGTGGCTTGCTCTAAAATAAATGTGCATAAACTCACTCAGGCTACAGGAGTTCCAAAGAAAGACACACAGCACCAAGTATTTTCCTTCCCAGGTTTCTGGAACCCCAAATCTGCATGTGGTAGAATTTTCCCTTTCAGGCAACTTTTACAGGTTAACGACCCTTTCAAATGCTCTCTATCAGACTTGTTAAGGAATGGGAAAGAGATGGATTTTTCTGCCCCTTCAGTTCATGCTCATGGCTAAATTAAGAGAATTGCAACCCGTGTTTAGCGATTGTGAATCAAAACAAAACCAACAAAAAGCACCCCCAAACCATAAACACAATGGCTGTTACTTTAAATGAACTGATAATCTAGCTAAACAGTCTCTTCTCCTCCACACTTCCTCTTCCCCTCTGTCCCCTTTTTCAGTCTAGTGAGTGGGAGGAGCAGAGGCTGGTACCTCACCAGGTAAGATAGGGCAACATCTGGTATGCTAAACAAGGCTACAGTAGAAAGGTCATCCAGAAAAATGAAAGCATCCTTTGTTTTCCTCACTCATTCACATGATCAGAAGGCTCACAGTGACTGCTTGAAATTACTGCATATGGAAACTCCCTGTTTGTTTGTAACCAGCAGGTTGTGTCCAGCTGCTGCCACATGCAAGATTAAGGTTATTGCCCTCCTAAAAAGCAGGTGTGCAAATCACAGTCTTGCAGATGGAAGAGGCTGTACATGATCAACAGGTCACAACCAGAGAACCAATACATGGAGCAATGCCAAGCAGCCAACAGGAGCCAGATGGTGTGTGAATCACCCCTTCTGTTTGCAGCTCAATAAACTTACTAGAGCCTTCATCTTTGCAAAACATATGCAGTTTGTTTATTTATTTACAGTATTTATATCCCGCCTTTCTCCCCGAAGGGACCAGGTCCAAGTGTATGAGAATGTATTTAGGTCCAAGTGATTTTATTTCTATTTGGGCATATATGCACATAGATTTCCTAAAGGCCTAAAATGGGTGACTTTGTTAAAAGGCAATTCAAGCAAACTCCTTCAGGGCTTACCCCCACCCTCCATCCTGGGCACCAAAACCAATTCAGACATACTGTCAGTAGCAAAATATCCAGGTTTAGACTTCAGTGACCCTTCTAGGGAAGAAAGTCTATAGCTGTAAGTTGCTACTGAGAAGATTACGGTATGTTGAAAAATGCCCTGCCTCCGAGAAAGCCTTGGCTTGGCTTTTGCTGTTAGGTTCTCCAGAACTGAAACCAGGTCATTTGCAAGCCAAATAAATATTTGTTTTCTTTGATAAATACTTCAATCCAAATGCGCACCATGCAAATCTGTGAAACCGGAAGTCTCCGTGTATCATGACATTTTGTTTCCTCTTCAAGGATGCTGAGAAGTTTCCAGAGACTGAAAGCAGAACTGAACCGAGCTATACTCACCTAGGTAAAATGCAACTTGATTGGCAAAAGATATTACTATTGATTATTCTTTTAACGTCCCTTGTTGTAGGAGGCCCAGATCTGTTTCCTCCCGAAGCACTTTCTCCGGGCAAGCTTCATTAGCTGTGATTATGTAGTCTAATCTGTTCTATTGATTTGGGGATAGGAACCCACCTTACTGCTGGAAATTAGGCCTGAGCAAAGCATGCAGCAGAATGAGGTGGTAACATTTGAAGGTAGCAGAAGGGATTGTGCCATGTTTTATTTATTTTTCACATTTTTATACAAGAAACCCTGGTAGATCGGGGAGAAATGTTCTATCTCAACCTGCTCTTTGCTAGTTTTTTACTTGCAAGTAGTCTTTTTTAAGATGGGAAAGCATTAAAATATATGATCATCCACCTGCAGTTTTGAAGTGGTAGGGTCAAAATTCTTTGCCTGATGATCAGATGTAACTTAAGGCCTTCATTTGTGTGAAAATGGCTTCGAATGATAGGATATCAGTTTCAGAAGCATAATGCGGTAAAACATCTATTCATACAACTAAAAATCAGATGTATGTTTAGATATTCTTGAATATATAGTTCTAGCTTCTGGATGACTATTACGTGGTTAGGTTTATAATAGCCCGGGATGATCAGTTGATATCTCTTCATGGGAGCTAATAGTTGGAACAGGTTCCCTAAGAAACCTGGAGATCATCTGTCTGGAATGTTTTGAAGAAGATAGCCAGCAGATCTTGGAGGTGACCCACAAACACAAACACACACACACACACACACACACACACACACACACACACACACACACACACACACACACACACACACACACACACCAAAGAGAGGGGAGCAAAGGTGCGCGTGTGCATTCACATGCATGCGCTCAGACCGAGCTGTGGGTTGGCTGAAGACACCTAGAGCAGAGGCTCCCATCCTGTGGTACGTGTACCTCTAGAGGTACATGGACCTCAGTCTGGTGGTATGTGGACTGCTGGCGGCCAAGATGGCAGCCGCCATGTGGTGCTGCAGCAGAGCCCGAAAAGCAGCGGCTCAAGCTCTGCTGAGCCAGCAGAGCTCAAGTGCGCAGCCTCTAAGCACAGGGAATGGCCCTCCCACCCTTCCCTGTGCCTTATCTTACCTTTCCGAGCTCCAGCGCAGTCACGAACCAGGAAGTGCTGACGATGTCATTGGCACTTACTTCCAGTGGTACGCGGGCAGCCAGAGGCCCGCATAGGTGGTACATGGACCAAAAAAATTGGGAACCTCTAACCTAGAGGAATGCAAGGTCTCCCTCTACAAAGCTGATGTGGAACAGTGTGTCTGCTGCTTTGTAGGAGTGCCTGCTGATTGCCTCCCCTTATGCTCTACCTGTATATTACTAAATAAAGTAATGCTTATAAAGTACTATAAGTCTGACGAGCACACTCGCCCAAAGGAAGCGAAACCCAAATAGCACTATTCCTGGAACTTCTCACACTTGGGGAAGTAGGAAAGTGCAACAATACAACAAAAGTAATGTACAAGGAATAGATCGCTATGCCTTCCTTTTCTATCACATTCAAAAGCTGGATCTCCTATCTGATTCAGTTCAATTGTCTAAGGAACAACAATCTCTGCTCTTTCAGTTTGAAAGAATCCGAGTGTCTTCTGCTTTCTGAAGCATTATCCTCTTTGTCCTGCATGAATTTTAATAACCAGAATTTTAATAACAGGTCAAGGTTTGAATGGCTTCACAAACCCAGATTTTCATAATTACAACATCCTGAGAACCAGGGAGCTACACTGCTGAAAACCTGACCTGGACCTATTATGTAACCTCATTTAACCTCTCTATAGAGTTTGTCTGCAGGTTACTTTAGAACAGCAAAATGGCTCTTTTCAGAGGCTCCAATGGTTAAGGTTACTGTCGTAATACTACTCCCGATCCTTTCTACAGGTTATCCCTCAAACAATATGCTCTAATTTCTCAGGAACCTGAACACATGAATAGATATCAAGTTTGTTTGTTACCAAATACTGTGCACTTCCATCGGATGCTTCATTAGCTAAATAGCTTGTTGCTTGAGTCTCTTGGCACATCTCCAGTCTTTTTCTTTTCCCCCTTTCCAATGCTGTCTTCCATTTTTGTGACAAAAGGGTACAGATTAACAGCATGAGCCTCAGGAGAAAGAAGAACTGTCAACGCTCAGTGCAGATGAGAAGATCTTCATAAAGGTGGTAACTTTATGCTGCTTGCGTTATTTGGGGTTTGATAGCAAAGCAGATAAATGGAGCTTCTGTCACCGTGGCCGATGAGACCTTTTCTCTGCCAAAGTCCAGTCACCAAACGAACCTCTATGATAGCAGCCAGTGCTGTGTCCTTCAGCCGTTGCCTTCATCTTCCTGAAATACTCTCTCCTGGGCCTGAGAGGCATCTTGGGCAGAGGAGAAGCAGAAGCTGCAGGTGGTACAACCCATCGCTTCAAGGCAAATATCCTCAGGCAGTTTACTCTTCTGAGCCACACATCCCCCTCCAGTTGTCCCTCGACTGCTTGCAAGTCTTTGCTCCTCCCGTTGCCTCTGCTGTATCCTTACCTCCACGCTGTACCGTCATATCTGCTGTTGCCTGCCTTTTCACTCTTCCTTGTTCACTTGCTCCCTTTCCGCTACCTACCGCCTCCATCCCACACTTTACCCTTTGATTCTTTGCCCTCTCCAACCTGCTTAATATTATTTGCCCAATTTTCAGTACCCCCACTCCCCTCCCAAAGTAGATGAAACATTTTGGACCTTAAGATAGAGGGCAAACACTTGCGTGTTGTTACACTAATTCCTCCCCCCCCTTTCCATTTTGGAGCTTTTGCCCTTCTCCGTTTTGGGGGCACTAGTTTAAGAACACAAGAAGAGTCTTATGTAGGATCAGACCAAGAATCCAACTAGTCCAGCATGCTGCAGTGCTTCCCACAGTGGACTCCCAGATGTCTTTAAGCGGTCCACCAAAAGCATATGAAGGCATTTGCTTTTCCCAGCTGTTGTTTCCTCCAGCAACTGGATGGAGTGCCTGTGAACATGGGGGGGGGGGGCAGATAGCCATCGTAATTGGTAGCCAGCAATAATCCTCGCCTTAATTTTCTATCTAATCCATCACCAGAGTCCTGGTGCAGCATCGTGGTTGAGTCCGAATTTTCCAGTCAGAATCTCACCTCTGCCATGAACTAACTAGGTGGCCTTAGGCAAGTCACTCCTCGGCCTCAGCTCTCCAACAGCAATATGGAAATAAGAATACTTATGTTATAGGGTTGTAATCCAGGATTGTCAGATTACATCAATACAAATGCTTTGTGCACTCAAAAAGTGCTCTGCATAGATGGCATTATATAAATGATGATGATGATTTTAAGCCATCTCAACTGGGATGCATCCAAGCTTCTATCGACTGAATTTATCATGGCAATGGCAGTCATAAAAATGTGTGTAAACATACACTTTTAGGGGGGATGTAGGAAACAACACAGTGAGAAGTAGTGGAGAGTGAATGTGGTAAGTTGGCCTTGGACAAAGAGACATGGGTTAAAATTCCACAAAGCTCACTGGGATGGCCTTGGGTCAGACAATATCTGTCAGCCTAACCTTTCAGCATTCTAGTGATAATAAAAATGGGGGAAAGCTCCCATGTATGCTGCTCTGAGCGCCTAGAGGAAGGGTGAGATAAAAAATGCAACAAACAGTAAAAGCGAAGGAAAGAGGACTATAGGTGAGGGAAATGTTTTCATTGTAGTAGAAGTAGTAGTACAGGTGTCCCCTGCTTAATGACGGGGATAAGTTCTGAAATCTCTGTCGTAAAGGGAAGTCGTCATTAAGCGGGTCTTGCTGTGCTTTGAAGTTTAGCACTGTGCTTAAAGCCCCAAACATCCAAGTTCTTATCTTGCCCCTTAGCCGTTTGGCTTTAGATAAGGGCTTAGAAGTTCAGCACTGTGCTTAAAGCCCCAGTGCTGAACTTCAAAGCCCTTAGCTAAAGCCAAACAGCTGAAGAGCTGGGGATTTAAAAAGATGCGTCTGTTAAAATCCTTTGCTCTTTTTTACTGGGGACCTCCGTCATATATCCGGATTGTCATTAAGCGATCCGTCATTAAGCGGGGGACACCTATATATTGAGACACTACAAAAAGAAAGCACCTGTTATGCCCTGTTAACTAGATGTGTAACTAACAGCCCAATCCTATGGGTGCGTTATGCTGGCAGAACACATGTTCTGCCACCATAACGCACTTTGTGGCTGTTGCAAAACACGACACCACCAGAGTGCACAGCCTGAACACCACCGTAAGCGGCGAGTGGCTGGGTCCGCCCGAAAACAGATCGAGGACACCAGTCAGTGCAGGTAAGCCTGCATAGGGGTCAGGAGGGAGGCAGTGGGGGTGGGGTGGGGACAGGCAGAACAGGGAGGGGATGGGGAGGGCGGATCGGGCACAGAAAGGAGGCAGGTTCCCTTCCCCCAAGGGGGCCCCAACATGCGAAAACTCTCCCGCGGGATTCAGCGGACACCATGTTGGCGCTGCTGCATCACTGTGCAAGGAGTAATTTCCTTAGCCTACCGTTGTCTAGTATCAAAGCAACAAACTGAATTATATTTAAGCTGTGTCTCACAACCGTACTTTTCCCTCTTTGTAAGAAAAGGAATCTGCTTTTATTCTACCAGTTACATTAAGAGAAACAATTTGTACTCCTCTGTCTGAGCCTTTCAGAATGAAAGAGCATTCACAAGTAGTTTATGAATTTTGCATAAACTATTCCCTCTCCGTAGGGAGGTACTTTGATGGAAACAGTCAGCAGCCACAGGAAAATAGAGAGACCCCCCTCCCCCCAGTTATGCTCAGGGGGCAGTGAATATAGGCAGTGGAGCCTTCTTATTAGAAAGCTCTCTGTTCTGGCTAATAGAAAGAGAATTTTCCTTGTCCCATGAGGGTGGCATCTTCATCAAAATGCCAAGACTGAATTTGACATTTCAGCCATGAGAAAGGGGTGGTTGCAAAGGTAAATGTGCTCTTATTGACACAGTGGAATCTGATGCCATATTGCAATCTGTTTGTTAGAGGCATTGGGTGTGTTTGTATGCCGCACATCCTTCAGGGAATGTAGACCAGTGTACCTGGAGTCTTCCCAAGCAGGGGCTGACCAGGCAGAATGGCATCCCTGCTGTTATCTCAACATGCATAACAAAAACACTCACTAAAAAACAAGTAGGACAAAATAAGGGCTGTTTAGTGTTGTGAGACAATGACTCAGAATGAAGTCAGCGCTATGCATCTCCTTGACTGCTTTGCAGCATGGTGGTATTCAAGCTGAGTCATTAATCCTACTGATGCCCAATGTGACTTTTATCTCAAGTGTGTGTTTAGGATAGAGTACCACAATGCTAAGTAGGAAGATATTAAGAATTTGACATGAAATTCTATGGAGCTATGGAAACAGGTGGAGCCTGTCCTGATTATTTTGTCTAGGGTCACCATTTCATTATACAATGCAGAAAGGTCACTCAGGACAAAAGGGTGTGTGTGTGTGTGTGTGTGTGTGTGTGTGTGTGTGTGTGTGTGTGTGTGTGTGTGTGTGTGTGTGAGAGAGAGAGAGAGAGAGAGAGAGAGAGAGAGAGATCATGTCAGAAATATGGGTTAAGTAGGAAGACCATTAATATTTAATGATTTCATGCACAATGCTTAATCTGCCCTTACATATGTATAAGCGACAACCCCGAGTCTATAGTCAAGTATACCATAAATATGCAGGGGCATTAAAAACCTTTATTTGCAAAGGAAGGCTGCAATCCTATGCAAGCTTACTTGGGAGCAAGCCCTACTGAATTCATTGAAGTTACTTCATAGTAAACACGCATGGGCTTGTAAATATCACGTGCAAAGCAGATTAATGCAGCTGCATCAAGGATTAAAAATATTAATTAGTTTTCCAAGCATTGGGTAAAGAAACAACACAGTATCAAAGATTTATGGAAATGGTGGAGAGGAGGAGGAGGATTGGGCAATTAGTTGTGCCCCAGGGCCAAGGCAGCGTTCAGCAGAATCTTGTCTGGCTTAATCAAATCTACTTTGAAATGCATCAAACAGCATGACCTCTCTGCTTCTGTCAGAAACAATTCCACAGTTATATTACCAGGACAATTTTCTAGGTATTTGATTTTATTCACAATGCGTATATCCAACCCCATTCTAATACTCCATTCTTTTCAACATATGTATAATTCTTGTGTGAAGCCTTGCATGAAGCCACAAATTATTGACCTTTGGTTTAGGGCAATTTGACAGTGACATTATCTCCTACTTCTCAGAAGGATATGGTAAAATTATTTAAGACAAAGAACAAGAAAATATCTTCTATCAAGAGAAAGGACAGGAAGGACTCCTTTTAGCAAAGAGAAATGCTTAGCAAGAGAGAATGATACAGATGCATTTGTCTCCACCTACCGCAAAGATCTCCTCTCCAATTTTTCAATGTATCACCATTTACAATGTTCTGGGTGCAGATAGCATCTCAACAAGAGCACATAGGGAGCTCTACAATGCCCTTCAGCCATAGCTTTGATGTCTTTTGCAGGTAATTTAAGGCATGTTTATTCTGGCAGGTGCTTAGTGGTAAAGGCAACATAGAATTGTTTTATGGCCCAATCCTATGGGCCATTTATGCCACTGGAGAGTGTTCAGGCAGTGTAAACAGCTTTATGACAGTTGCACACATGACAATGCTGGCCAGCGTGGCCTGGCCGCTACCGCAAGCGGTGAGCAGCCACGTCCACACAATGATGGGCACTGGACGCCCACCGCTGACAGTAAGACCATGCAGGGATTGTGAGGGAGGTGGGGAAGGGGTAGAATGGGGCAGGGGGTGGAACCAGGTGATGGGGTGGGGAAGCCTTCACCGGTCAACGCGGACATGTGCCAGTGATTTTGCTGGTGCAGGTCCAAGCTGATCCATGGCAGCAGCCCCTCGAGGAGGTCTCCAGATGCCAAAACTCCCCCACGGGATACAGCGGACGCCACGTTGGCACCACTGCATCACTGCGCAAGGAGTTAGGTAGGATTGGGCTGTTTGCCTGGTAAATATGGGTAGAATTGCGAGTTGAGCATATGGCGCAGCCTCAACCACGTACCTACCGCCCCATAAATCTACCCAATTATCAGTGTCAGCAGGCAAATTTTGTTGTATGAACTAGCCCAATCTCTGCATTGATATAAGAAATGGTTCAGTTGCAGCTGTGAGACTTAGCCCTGCATCAAGACAAAGTACATACTGATTACAGCAATGGTTCCCAAACTTTTCTCAAGCCTTTGGATCCAACAGAAGGTTCTCCTTGTTCTGCCCAAAATATGTGCACTAGCCCGTTTGAACAGGACAGAAGACCCAGTTCTAGACTGTAATGAGAGAAAAGAAAATCACATATAATGGCTGTGGAACTGAGCAGGAGTCCCTCAGTAACGGCTTCAGGAAAAACTGGAGTCATGGCAACTCCCTTGGGCAGAACTCACCAGCCATGATAGACAAGGATGAAGAAGGCACATGAATCCTCCCAAGAATCCTGTCCACATCTTCAGACTGCACAACCTGAAGAGAATTCATAACAGCTGGACAAGCAGAGGCAGAGGGCACATCACTAGAAACTGTCAATGTAGAGTCCAAGTCATGGACTCTACAACCAGTTTTATCTATGAAGTGCCTATCCAATTGATCACAGCAGATCACCAAAGTGTCTTCTTCCTCACTGTCTGGTCCCAGACATAAAAATTCACACACCATCTGGAATAGCTTCACAGGATGACTCTCGGCAGATCTAATGGTGGCAGAGAACTTGACTTTTGCTGCCATTGTTTCCACAGCGTAGCACCCAAAATAGGGCTCTAGCCCACATTTGAGTAGATTCATTGTAATATCTTCCTCCTGTCACTCAAAACATCCACCTAAGCAGTTTGCTGCCAATAGCTCCCTAGTGAACCAGGGAGTTGACTTAGTTTGATGGTTCAACAGAGGCTTCTCAGGTGCAATAATCATATAACTAGCCCTAGTCATTTCTCTGTTCTAGAAGCTGACCAGGGCCATGGTAAAATCACCAACTCTAGCAGCAGAGAAATCCTCCAAAGCCATCAGGGATCCATAAGCCTCCAGGAACAAGCCGTCCAAGTAGGTCCCTCACATCTGAGAAGGAGTTCCAATAAGTCTAAACCTGGACAATCTGTCCACGATAAAGGAGTGACGGTAACCTCCTCCACAACCAGATTGCCATCAATATGCGCAGTGGTAAACATGGGGTTCACACATGGTGTGTGGGGCAGATAGTGAGACAGGTCCATAGTCGCCATGGCAGCCATCAAGCACGCGTTTTAACATCCCCCAGCACTACCACCCTAGGGGACTCCTCAGCCACACCTGAGATCATCCTGGCCACCTCAGGCATGGAGACAGAGTGGACGGTGTGGCAGTAGAATCCCAATCCTGTCTTGCCTGTTCAGCACCACTTGAACCCCAGTGATTCCTCGACATGGCACTTGGGCAAGGGGCTAGAATCACAATAGACGATCACAACACCTCCTCACCCTTGAAACTGTGTCTGCTGCAAAACTCTGAAATCTGGAGAACAAAGCTGGGACAGACCCACCCCACCCACTTCATCCAACCAGGTCTCCATATTATGCACACTAGATTGGCTTCCTCATCCGTGATTAAATCCTGGATGAGAAGGGTCTTATTATTCACCGACCTGGCAGTTAAAAGCAGCAGTTTCAGGCTAAAGGAGCTATTGTTAGAGTCCCATTGGTTGGAGGAGGGATCAGAAAGAGGAATGGTCATTATATGACAGGATTTCTTTAAGTTCACTCCACTGCCATACCTCCCACGACCTGTCACTCTAGTAACGGTGGCACCCCTAACTCACCTGTTACATCCAATGCACCTCTTACTTATCTACTACTTGGAGTTCAGTAATAGGTTGGGCTGCGAGACACTGATTTGCCTAAGGCCACCTACTAACGTTTCGCAGATGTGCAGAAAGTTTGAATGCAAGTTTATTTTACCCAAATCAAAACACTTGAGATATTGCACTTACTGAACTGCACCAGTTCTTCAGCTTTGAAACTTTGCTTGCAGTTACAGACAAAACTACTTCCTTCATTGTCAATACAAGGCATACCACTGTTAAATGTTTTACAAGTTTAAACATACCACACATGTCACTTTTGAGTGTTTTAAGTGTGCTGGAATTCAAAAGCATAGACAAGACATTAAAGGGTTGGAAGGTTTATGAATGTTGTATGCAGAGGCGCCTGGTGTTAAACTAAAGCATTTATAGCCCCATCTAAACTTTTTATCTTATCCTGCAACACATGCAAGTCCCTTTCTTGTATGATTTGGTGTGTGCAGAGAAAATATTCTTCCCTGCCTGTGTTTTAGAAATATTTCATCCACTGGACACAAGCAAAGTGATTGCAGCTGCTGGAGGGGGGCAAGGAGAAAAGAAAGGGAAAGCAAAGAGGGAATCTAATCCAGACTTGGTATCAGATCAACAGCTGCGGCACAATTCTGTTGCCTTTTTTAGAAGGAAAACCGTGGGAACTCTTGATCTCCAGCAGCATTCCAGTCTGCACACGCTCTTGAGACGAGCATGCAAGGGGCCCACATTACATGCATCCAGATTCCACGGCCCCCTCAGAGCCGAACAAAAATGTATGTGCTATTGTAAACCAAAAGGTGACTATTTTGGGACTGCAGACATCAGTACAAGCATTAGAACATTAGATACGTGGAAGGAGGGTCTGTAACTAACGCAAGCTGCAGGCATCCCAATCCTAGATACGTGTATCCTACAAGCAGCTAGCATGGCCTGTCCCTTTCTGACAAATGGCTCCAGGGCAGGCTACTCGTCATACACACCCACTCAGAGTCAGCGTCAACCCCTGCTAACTGACCAAAGAGACACCTTTTAAGGTTATGTTTGGCAGGGGATAGCCGTCCCTGTTCATCACAGCACAGCATCCCCCCAAGTGGCTGTTACTGGCTTCTCCAACTGTATTTCATTTTAGACTACAAAACCTACAATGAGTCTTGTGGCACCCTAAAGCCCAACGTTTCTTCAGGCATAAGCTTTCATTTACTACAGTCACTTCATCAGATGAGTGTGAATCACAACGGACTTATCACATGACAGGGCTAACTGACTTAGCATTGCAATGAGGGTGCCATCACTAACCGAATTGTCATTCTTTTAAACTTGTATAAAACTTGTTTAAAATTTGCATAATTTTAAACTCGTTACAAATTCAGCAGTTTCATTCCTTCCCCCCCCCCCATAGAAATGGATATACGGTATATATCTGTCTAAAGAGGATTTCCCTTCATGTAGCTGATGAAATGGACTGTAGTCCACAACACCTTATGCTGAAATACATTTGTTAGCCTTCTACAAAACTCTCTGTAGTCTTTACTACTACATATTAACACAGTCAGCTATGCGCCCCTTTGGGACAGGGAATCATCTTCTCATTCCTTTCGCTACATGAGCCACTTTGTTTTTCAACAAAAAAGTTCACAATCATGATGATTCAGAAGGTCATGTCATGCTGCTATAGATGAGGGTGTTTGACTTCATAGATGGATTAGAACATGCCTGATGCAGGTGCACTAGAGAGCTCCCAATTGGCCATAGCTCCCTATGTGTATACTTAGTAGGAAACTCTAGTCTTCGTGATCACATCACATGAAATGGTCCTTAATTGGTATACTACTCTGTTTGCAATGAAATAAAAATCCCCATGAAATCCCTAGCTACCCAAAGAGAAGCAACATAAAAGGCCAAGGCTAACCATCCAGTTTTCTATCTTTCATATTTATCTACTTCACACAGTCTAAACCAGGGGTGGGGAACCTATTTGCAGTGGGGGCCATTTTCCCATAGGGAAAATTTGCTGTGGGCCGGCCGTGAGTCTGGCCGATTTTTGGCCCCCCCCCCCAAATTTGATCGTCCCGCGGGCCGGAGGTTCACCACGCCTGGTCTAAACCATCTTGTAACTGCACTAGTACTACTTGCAAGCTTTGATTTATTTGGCAAACCACACTGAAGCATTCCCTGCATGATATTTTAGGATTTTATAAGCTACATGGTAACATCCATCTGTCACTGATATAACAGGAAATCCTTTTATTTGAAATCTATCTCCTAGTAAATCCTTTTCCTGGGTAGTTGCATATTTTAGGGCCTATTAAGAATGGCTGCACCGAAGACAACATGCTCGGGATGCTTGCAGCTGATCTATGATACGGATTACATGCAGGGAGATCAGACATTTGAGGAACATTCAGTGCTTGCAATTTGCTCAGCAAACCCACCTACGGTTTTGAGAATGACATCTCTGCCTTTCACAGTCTGCATAAAAGCAGCAGAAATTAAGCTAGCAGACCATTACAAATATTAGCTACCCTAAAAAGATACATATAAAACAGGGGTGGGGAACCTCAGGCCCCCGAGGCCATCCGGTCTGGTCCCCGGAGAGATTGCCGGGAGGCTGCCCAACCAGCCCCTGGAGGCTCCGCCGGGTCCACGCGTCACCTCCAGAGGCCGGGAGAGGGCCTTTGCATGTCCTCCCCGGCCGCCGCCTCAACCCCTTCTCACCAGGCCGTTGACATTTCGCAAATGCGTACCATGCCGATGAGGGCAAGCTCTTGCCCTCTTGCCCTCATCGGCATGGTACGCCAGAGGTGGCTTTGTACAGTGAGCGTGGAGCCTCCGGAGGCCGATGGGGGGCGGGGGCAAAAATTAATTAAATAAATAAAAATGGCGGCCGGCCTTATGGCCGGCCCTCAAGCAAATTTCTAATATTTAAAACGGCCCTCACCAGGGAAAAGGTTCCCCACCCCTGATATAAAACATGCTTTTGAATTAATAATTTCACAATACATGTAAAGGAAAACATACTCAAACATGTAGAGGAAAACATTCTTTTAAAAAGAAAAGTTTTAATAGGAGTTAACAGTTATTCTACAGCAGTAGACAACACAGTGCTGTACCATTCCACTATTTGTCTCTTAAACTGGCTAGTCTGGTAGATGCTCAGGCAGCCCAATGATACATGAAGAGCCATCTGTTTGCTTTTCCTAAATTTAGAAATATGAGATTAAAACCCTATTAATGTATTGATTTAATACTTAGATCATCAACCTCCATGTTGCAAACATCCATTTCTCCTTTTTGCAGAACTCTCAAAAATGACAGATCCACAGAACCTGCACTTTGCAGGACATAAGAGTCATTGGCTTGAGAGGACATGACTCCGGGTGCAAGAAATGACGTGCAAAGAAAAAAGAGAGCAGGAAATGGCTCACCTAACCATATTCTTGATGCCTCTTGGAAAGCCTGTAAACTCATCTAAACTGCAGCTCATGACAGGCAAGACTTATATGGTATTAAGTTTACAGGCTTGCATCACCCTTGTACCTAGCACATGTACTCTTTTCACTAGTTTGTCTGCTACTCTCATAAACCTAACCTACTTCACAGGGCTGTTGTGAGAACATGGAAGAAGGCATAGGGAACCCTGAGCTCCTTGGAGGAAGGATGGGATAGAAACGTAATAAAAACAAACACACACTGAAATGGATGGCTTTGGCAACAGGGTTCCTGGCAGGCATTCAAGAGTGGTTTCACATCACACTATTCCCCCGTCAGCTCTGTGCTGTGCTCTACTTTCTAATTTAGCTCATTGTGCTAAGTTTTATATTTTTGCAAGTTCATAATTATATTATTTTTAATACAGTACTGTAGTGTTATTTTATTGCACATATTGTTGTATATGCTTCTATGCTTGTAAGTCACCTTGGATGCCCAACTGCAGGGGGAAAGGCGGGATAAAAACTGACTACCGGTAAATAAAATAATTACTTCTTGTAACGTTCACTACAGGCATATTGTTATTTTATGACAAAAAGCAACATGAGCTACAACAAAGTCAGCATCCACTGTCAATGGCTGCTGCCACCAATAACTGGAATTTTAAAATTCTAATTTCTTCTAAAATTCATCAGATTATGTCTGCAGAAGTGATCACTGCTAAAAGAACAAATATGGGAATGATCCAATTGGGTGATGTTACTCTGAATGCTGCAATAGGAACAAGTAATTTATCATGATACCTTTGGAAAGAAAATATATGGCCACATATGAAGAGCCCTACGCAAACATCACAGCGACCTGGGAGCCCTACGCAAACATCGCAGGAACTTAGCCCAGGCGCCGGATGCGACCAGGAGCCCTGCGCAAACATCGCAGTTGCTGCGATGTTTGCGTAGGGCTCCCAGGTCGCGTCCTACGTCTGGGAACTTAGCCCAGGTGCCGGACGCGACGAGGAGCCCTGCGCAAACATCGCAGTTGCTGCGATGTTTGCGTAGGGCTCCCAGGTCGCGTCCTGGGCCTGGGAACTTAACCCAGGCCCAGGACGCGACCAGGAGCCCTGCGCAGCGGCCGAACAGAAGATGGGGAGGCCTGCGCGAGCCTCTGCAGGCCTCTCCGATCTTCAGTTCGGCCGAAAATCGCTGTTTTCGGCCAAACTGAAGATCGGGGAGGCCTGCAGAGGCTTGCGCAGGCCTCCCCAAAAAGTCCCGGTATTTTTTTTTCAGGCTTCGCACGATAGGACGCACACGTTTCCCCCCCTATGTTTTTTGGGGGAAAAGTGCGTCTTATCGTGCGAAAAATACAGTATGTATAGAAGGCAGCTCACTTCTTTGAACCCTGCCTCCAACAGAGGCAGAGGCCAAGGAAATGGTGAATTTGGGTCACCAGTTTACAGATCAGTAGTTTACAGCAGACTGAGAGAAAGGCTTTAAGAGCAAAGTTTGGAAAATTAGAAAAAAGGAAAGGAACTGAAACGTTAGAAATTTCCTTAAAAATCAAGAACAGTGCTGGTACTTCAGACATACAAACTGGGCAAACCCTGCAAATCTCAACCCTGTATCTTAAGAAGGGTAAATAGAAGTTCTTTTTTTTATACAACTGAGTTTATTTTTAAACTGAGCATTACATGCTTGTCGCACATCTGACCTCCTTCCTCATACTGAGTTTAGGCAACAAAACATTTTTTGGTAGATGATGCAGGAAAAAAATTAAATGAAAACAATGTGGTACAGTGCAAAAAGCATTTTGGTTCTCCATTGTAAAGAGGGCATTCAGAGGAGCACGCTTCCAGGGCCAACATTTGTGAAATTTCTGTGCATTAGGACTCCTTCCTCTCAAAACAGATAGGCTTGGAATTTTTATTTTTTAAGCAGAAGCTTGTTTTGTGCAGTTGCACCCAGAGATTCACGCAGCTGTAAGTCACTTTGATGCACTTCACTAAAAGGAGGTGAGGAATTGAGTAAACATAGTAAAAGGAAGCCTAGATACTTTACGAACAGAGGCGTATCAGCAGTGAGTGCTGCCTGGAGCACTCGCTGCTGCGCCGCCCCGGGGGGGCGGCGCCACTCCGGGGCGGGGGGCGACCCAGCTTACGCGGGCGCTCGGAGGCCTTCTCCCCCAGCCTCGGAGCCGGAGAAAGCCCCGGAGCGTGAACCACGACCGGTGACCAGGGCTTTCTGAAGGCGGCCGACTGCCGCGCTGCGCTATTTATGGTTGTTTTGCACATGCGCAAAACGTTTTAATGTTCTGCGCATGTACAGAACATTTTAACGTTCTGCGCATGTGCAAAACAAGCATAAATAGCGCGGTGCAGCAGTCGGCCGCCTTCAGAAAGCCCTGGCCACCGGTCGTGGTGGACGCTCCGGGGCTTTCTCCGGCTCCGAGGCCGGGGGAGAAGGCCTCGGAGCGCCCACCCGCGTCACCGGGAGGGCGCGCGCGCTCCGTGGAAAGACTGGAGTGAGCGGAGCAGCGCCGCCTGGGGCCGAGGAGCCGCCCGGGGCCGCTGCTCCGCTCACTCCAGTCTTTCCACGCCTCTGTTTACAAACAGCGCAATTGTGTGTAACCTTGCACCAGTGTAAGTGCACTTATGCCAGTGTAATTGTACTTACACCGATGCATCTACTGTTACACCAGTGCAAGGTTACACAGAATTGCGCTGTAAGAGAAATTGCCAAATAAAACTAATAAGGTCAGCCAGAGCCAACCTTTCCATGATGTGAAAGCGTTGCATTGAGTGGCATAGTTGGAGGGATAGTGAATTAAAAAGCTCCTTCCTCCATCTGTTTGCCACCCTCTCCAGCCTGCCGCTCTGGTCAACGCTCCAATCCTCTTCTGACTCACTGAGAGAGACTCAGAAGTGGTGTGTGGCTGGCTACTGAAGATGTTTCCTCCACTGCTGCTGGAGGAAGAAGTGGGGAGAAGCTGCCATAGTTCCAGGACACCCTTCACCACTCACCTGTCTGCTTAATAAAGCACAAAGCGGGCAGGGAAAGACCATCTAGAGCTCACCCACCAATGCCCCCCCCATCTTTTCCCTTGAGCTTTTCTCAGCATGCAGCCCCCATTCTCTGTACCACTCCTATTCCGACATGAACAGGAGGTGAGCATGTTGGGTTCCCATTAATGCACCTCTTCTCCTGATAATTTGAAACAGGAGCAACATAGAAGATGGAGGCTGTGTGCCAAGAGGGTACAGGAGCACCTCTCACCCACACTATATCCAGCAGGTGGCAAGTCTGGGCTTGCAGAGGTGACAAGATGGGGGGGGGGATTTGGGTAGCAGGGAAGCACTGGTCCCTTGAGGTAGGTGAACAAGTGCATGGAAGCAATTGTACAAACTCACTCTTAATTAGGGGAAGAAGGGAAGAGAGAAATAGAAAAAATAGCTCCTATAATGAAGGATAGGAAGATGACAAAGATCAAGATCAGAGACAGTAGAAAATTTCTGTCTAGATCAGCAGTGCAAAGATATGCATTTTTAGAGAAGTACAAAATTGTGTGTGGGTGTTTTTAAAGGAAGTGGAATGCAAGAGCAGGGGATCACAGAACGCAATACAGGCTGCACCATCCCTTTCTGTAATTTTATGTGGCAAGTTGTGGTAATCACCATATTAGACAAACCCAAAGAACACCAGCAGCAGCCTGTCTGTTACTACAGTTTCTTTTCAGCTGTATGTTATGCCTTAAAATATCATTAAAATTCAGTTAGACAATATTATTGTTACAACTGTAATCTAAAATTCTTTTAACTTGTGGCAGTCAAGTGCTTACACAGAAA
Organism: Plestiodon gilberti rubricaudatus; assembly: GCA_026170595.1. NCBI lineage: Eukaryota > Metazoa > Chordata > Lepidosauria > Squamata > Scincidae > Plestiodon > Plestiodon gilberti. The sequence goes on from JANXHW010000002.1 coordinate 51,266,397, forward strand.
TAATACAACACATTGGGTCCAGGATATAATGAATAAAATAATTTTAATTTTTCTATATTTTTTTACAAAGGTTATATAACTGTCATCTACCTTAAAAGGACACCTTTTACCAACCAAGACTTAGTTTATAAGATTTTATATGATGTGTCAAATAAACATAATTAAACTCAAGGGATTAAGTATGAAAATATGTCAATACATTTTGAAGTTCTTTTTTCATTATTATTAATATTACATTTTGCCATCGCACTGCTTAACGTAACACAACAGAACTAATAATTAATTTTGCCTTGAAGGGATTCTTCAAAACTGGGTGTTACAGCATCTGTAGGCAAGCAATTTTCTTTTTAATCCCAGTCCAAAATAATTGGCTAAAGGCCATTTGCTGTCAAAATGATGCCAGTCGCATCAATTTGATTGTATGGTTCCAGTACTTTAAAAGAGCACATTGGTTATACATGGCTTTTAACCTTGGGCTACAATTATGCTATCAAGCTCGACTGGAGTCCAAATCAGTCATGTGGCATTGTGCACATCATCTGAACACTGTTTAGAGTCCTTGGTTGCCCAGAGTTGATGAAGGTGCTGAAGGCGCTCTGAGGTTCTTGTGCTTACGTTCAGGGCAGGGTGAACCTTGCGAATGCCAGGCTCGTCCATTAAAGACAGGCCACAGATCCCAAAGTATGCATGCAGGGCATCTGGAGGGAGAAACCAAAGTTAGCAAATGTGTATTCTATGGTTGTAACCAATTGCTTCTAGGTCATTTTCCCAACATAATGATTTTCTCACTGAAAGTCAGTAGTAAGTGCAACCTCATCACATGGTACTGAAGAGCGTCAACCATTAATTACAATTTACAGGAGAGAACATGTGTATGTGAAGGGGAGACAGGGGACCAAGTGGGTCAAGCAGTAATGAGGAACATCAAGCAATTCCCTTATAAAGTGCTGCTGGAATTTTTTAACAGGGCAATACAGACTTGCAATCGTTAAAAAGCTTGTAATAGAAATTATTTCCTGTATTCTAAATACTATGACCTTGACACAGGCACAAAGACACCAATGTGGGTGTTGACCTCCCTCTGTATTGGGGCAAAACTACAGTCATAATCATTCTTGCACATCACATTAGATATGCTTTTTCACATTACGTTACAAAACATGGAGTATTTCAGCAATGAGAGACAATCTCAAAAACAGTTCATTTTTTTTAAAGGAACACAATTTATTCTATAAATACCACTTAGCAAACAGAGCACAAGTGATAGGTGAAGCACCGAAATCCAACTGCAAATTTTCATGGTGACATCTGAATCCAATTTAGAAGATCATTTTCATAAGGTGTCTACCTGAGAGAACTATGTCCTCTACTACATTTAGTAACTATGTCCTCTACTACATTTAGTAACCTTACTGACAGAACGCTTAACTCACATAAGCTGCATTTTTGACCTGGGGTGTGGTAGAGGGAGAGGAGTACAACAAGGAGACAGTTGTCAAACACATTGAATAGCATTCATTCCCAAAATATAAAACAGGTGCCTAATGATTAGATATAAAGAAAGACTTGGAAAATATTTTCTTGGATTCTACCCACAATTCCCATATTGCACTTTTGAAGCCAAAATGTACATTGCTCACAACTCCAAAATCACTGCACATCTCCCATCTCTAAAAACCAAAAAAGTCTCTTCAGGGACATACCCCATTGCGCTCACGTATGGGAACCCCCCCCCCCAACGGAATGAGGTCCAGAAGAATATACTGAGGGTGTGCTCGTGTTTGTGCATATGCACGTGAACATGTCTCCCAGCGTAATCATGCCAACAATTGGCCATTTCCATCTTTACAGTGTTTGCTGGCATACTTTCCAGACCAGCAAGATTAGATCCCAATTCAAGTGTCTGTCTCTCAATCTTACCTAAAATCCTTTAGTTTTAATACAAGTTTGCAGCCAAAATATTTTTCAAGCATCTCTCATCTACTCTAGCCAAATGAATTTTATTTAGTCTTGCTGAATGTAAGCCAGCCCCCCATTAGCCCTCATTATTGTTCAGGCAGAACACAGATTTGGCATATAAAGTTTCTTTTGGTTGATCCAATAAAAAGAGAATCAGCCAAGGACTGCTCATTCAAGAGGAAAAAAGCCCACTGAGGTACCTTAGAAAAATGCCAAATCTGTTCGAATTCTCCCCTGCAAACCAATGTCTAATATATGTGCACGTGTGTGCATAGCTACACAGCGTAGATTAAATTAAAAACAGTGTAGATCTACAGCAATACAAATGCTAGACACTTCAGAGTGCTGACTGCATGTATTATGTGCAGCTCTTTTATTTCTTCTCATTAAAACACAAGAGTTTCAACAGACAGCAATTCTGCAGCCAAACAATTTGCAGGAGTGAAGGCAACCTATTTAAGATGCTATCTAGAATTTCAGTCATGGTATTCACTATGTAGTCTATAGGCTAGAAATAAATATCAGGAAACTTGACCTTGCTATTTGACAAGGTAAACCTTCACTAACAGCGCAATCCTGTGCGAAGGCCGGCCACAGTATCCTAAGTCCATTCCCAGGCCACACCGGCACGGCCCGAGAACACTTCGGAAGAAGGTGACGTTTCTCCCCTTCCCCGAGTGTAGGGTTGCCTGGGGCCTATGGGCCTCCTCGAATGTACACCAGCTCTGAAGCTGACGTACATCTGAGGCGGCGCAGTAAGGCAAATTGGGCCGGGAACGGGCCAAGGATATTGACAGAGTGTGCCGCCGATATCCCACCCCTCTCCCAGCCCAGTTCAGCCAATGGCCACCCTCCCTCTATGCCCCTACCCTCCCTTGCACCAACCGGTGCAGGACTTCCACCGGTGGGTGCCGGGTTTGGAGGGCGGTGGAGTAAAGGCTGCCGGACTCCACGCTGGTGGCTCTTACTCCAGAGTAATCGCAAACGTGCTTTCCAGCACGTTTGCGATGGTCTAGAGCTTGGGTGGGGAACCTCCGCCCCCCGGGCCGGATCCGGCCCCCCGAGGCCATCTGGTCCGGCCCACCGAGGCCCACCCCACCAAGAGGAAAACCAAAATTAAATTGTTTTCCTCTCGGTGGACCTTGGCGGGCCCGACGGAATGAGCTTGGGCACTTACCCTGTATCAGCGCGCAACCATGAGGGCAATCAGGAAGAGGAAGTGGCGCACCCCTCTAGGAATAGACTAATCTCGGTAGTGACTCACCAGTGAGTAGGGAGGCGATTCCTAGAGAGGCGCTTTCCTCTTCCTGATCGTTGATGATCACCCTTCATGGCTGCTGCACGTCGATACAAGGTAAGTGCCTAATGCCTCCGCGCCCGGATTGTACAAAAGTGCTGACGCAGCCAACCATAACTCGTTTGTCCATAAGTCAGGGTCCCAGTGTACTTAACAGAATGTATGGAACTGGTTCACTGGCAGCTTTATATCATTTCCTGTAAATTGTGTTTTTTAACCACCTTTCTGTCAAAGCACACAATTTAAAATTTAAGATGCATAACATAAAATGAAAAGGAACAGGTAAGGAAGAAAATATGCATACGTAGGTACCAATTCCTTCATACTGTTATCAATAAAGTTACATCATGCACAAACAGAAAGATCATGATAGAAGGTAGGGACGTGCAGTGCCTCTGTCACAGGAGAGGCAACCCCGCCCCCACCTACTCTACTGAAAATCGCTGCAGTCGAGATTTGAAGTACACTCGCGCACCACCCGCTACTCAAGTGCAGCGGGCAGCACACAAGCACACTTCAAAGCTCAGCTGCAGTGAATTTCGGTGGAGGGGGCGGGGTTGCCTCCCCTGTGACGGAGGCACCGCACGTCCCTGGTAGTAGACAGTTGTGCGAAGGGACAAGTATAATTAATCATGGGGAAGATCTCTCCATGGGTACAATGTTTTCCTGTGCAAATGCTGTATCCGTGCATGTGGGGGGGCTGGGCTTTGAAGTGCATTGGCACTGGAACTTTCCAGCATGCCCCACTGTCCCTGACCACGCATTCCCTCTCCACAAAGAGCAAACCTCCAAACAGAGCTATCGTTCCAAAGCTTTGTGTTTTTGAATCTGAGTACGAATGTGCATAAGGCATAGCCACCGGTCTAAGTGTGCTCAGAATCACATCTGATGAACTCTGATCGTCCCAAACCAATTGAACAATTATTTACAGCTGGCAAACTAAGCGAGACTGTAACTTCTAGACTTAACACATTTGGCTATATCCCGTGTCTAGGAAAACAGGAAACTTTGAGCCCAATTCAACGATTGGCCGGCCTGCGTGATACAGTGGTGCCAACACATCCTCCGCTGCATCTTGTGGGTTGGCTGAAGAACAGGCAGTGGCAGAGAGGTAAGTAAAGACTTTTTTTTACTTATTATTCCTCTGTTCTCTAGTCCCCAATGGGTCTACTTGGATCTACGCCAGCTCTTTTGGTCCAAAGGGGTATACCAGGGACATAGGATCTTGGTGGTTGCTGGTACCACCCAGCTCCTTCCCCCCCTGCCCCCAACCTATTCTTCCCCCACCAATTCACTGGCACAGTGGGAGCCCGCTGGCACTCGTGCGTATCCTCTGAGCATTTCTGGTGGTGTTAGCTCTCAGGAACTGCTGCCGCACTAGTGGCATGCAAGATGCAATGATTCGCAAGATCTGTCCCCACCCACAGGATTGGGCAGTTAGTTGCGTTGGCATTAGCAGCAGCAAATCAGAAGAAGCCATGCCTTGTCCCCTCATTTTTATGTACTGCTTCAATAGTTCACTTATTCTTTGTTTTGGTTGCCGTTCCCAAATCTTTAGAACTAGACTAATTTTAAGTTTAAGAAATTATCATCATCTGGCCTGAAGGACAACAGCCAAGTCCTCAGCCGTGATGATCCATCCTTCCCACATGCCTCAGACTGCTAGATGACAACTACTTAAAGCATTCTAGGCACAATTTCAACTAGTTCCACAGACAAAAAAGATTTTAATATCCCTTGCTCAACTTAGCAAGACAATTTTACACGCAGTCAGAGCTTAACACCAGCACAGAAACCTGCTAGAAATTATGGCCTCTGGCCACACCTCCTAATCCAGGAAAAGAGAGGGAATGCCATGGTTATGCAGTGAGGGAAAACGCTGTCCTCAGCCAGCCTCTGCAAGTGCATAATGCACAGCACAGAAGTGTGACAGCAGAAAGCTGGAACGAAAATAGAAAACTGCAGCTAGCTAGTCCATTGTTCTAGATACAACTAACTAGTTAAGTGAACTTATTCAGAAGCTAATCTCTAGTAGTGGTAGATTCTAGCCTACCTTCCTGTAGAATAGCAGAAATCTGGAAAAGATGCTAGCTGGAGCTGGCAGAATGTTCTTCTATAGCAGGAGATACCAACACAGAGACATTAATATCAGACTTTTACAGCTTCTAGAATTGAATTGTAGCAATTGAAAATTCCCCCAACAGAAAGTCCTGGCTCAAAGTAAGTTCTGCAAGAAGTCATTTCCAAGCTTACCCAAATCCTGGGAAGATTGTCACAAAGCACACACAATTGCATATGGTCAGGCTCATGTCTGCTGGCCCCACTCCCTCACCTGACACCACATGTTCGAAGCCCAATTTGCACAAGAGTCCACGGACGTATACCTCAGCAACCTGACCCATATCCTCAATTTTTCTTGGGTACATATAATGTTTTTGGAGTCGATGCAAATGAGTTCTCCAAATGGACACAGTCAGGTGTGGTGAGAGCCAGCAAACTCCCCACATGCACAGCTGTACATACTTTCTGCCTCAGATCTCAAACTGAGAATGTCACAAACTCTGAACACAGTTAATCTACAGCATTCAAATAATGAGATAACTCTGTAATTATGAGGCCTCTCAAAGTCCTCAAACTTAACTGCTTGATAATGTCATTGCAACAAACCTTAGAAGCCCAGAACTACAGTAAAAAGTATCTAAGACACTATTTATTGCATCTTCAATCACATTTTTGGAGGAATTATACAGTTTTTTTTACTAACTGGAAACAGAGCTGTTGAAGAAAGCCCCTTATATTTGAAACAGAACACAATACATTTATTTTGCCTGATTAAAATCAAAGCAGATAAGTCAGTTTTCAGACCGAGTAATCTCAAGTCTTACATAATATATAACGCTTTGAAGACATTGACTGAACGCTTTTTTCTGTTAGTTAAGCGATTTCATATCCTTCTTTAAAGTTAGTAAAACAAATGCCCTATCAAGATTAAGCAGGAAAAGACAGGTTGCCCTCCTGGTGCCCACAGCAGTGCTTTTCAACTAGTGGCACTTCACAGCACGACAGGTGGTACTTATCTCCACTGCCAAGGTGACCAACGTGGCACTGCCTTGCTTGGTCCCACCTTGAAGGACCTGGAGATGGCTAGGGTGGTGGTGGTGGTATCAGTGGGTAAAATGTGGCTGCACAGTTGCCTGGCTCTTCAAAAAAGGCATGACTTGGGGAAGGAGAGTGCAGAGCAAAGCCCGAACTGTCAGGCAAATTGCCCACTCCTGTAAATAGCTGCCATCTCTGGGGGCAGCGGTGGTACTGGAAAAAAATATTGAAGAGACCCGGCCAACAGTAATATTGATTAGTCTGCTTCCTCTGTGGTTCCTGCATGTAGGTCTAAGCCAGAGGCGGGCCAGCCTGCCAATGCATACCCCACTACCAAACTCTCAAGAAGTATGCATTGGATCTTCTGGCAGAGCAGGCCTATCATTCTGGACAATTACAAGATTAAGCAAGGTTTTAACATTATTTGCAAAATAGCTCACTACTGTTCATAAGAGCCCCTCCTGGATCAAATCACAGATTCACCAAGTCCAGGATCCTATTTGTAGCTAGCCAGACGCTACCAGAAAGTCTACTAACTGTGGACTTTCATGGGAGCATGAAGGCAACACAGCTCCCTCCACCCCACCAGCCAGTATTTAGAGGTTTACTGTCTCTGAACATCAAGACTCCATTAGCTACCAGGATTAATGGTTAATATTGATAGACCTATCCTTTATGAATTTGTATATCCTCTTAAAACCATTTTAGCAGCAGCCATCACCACATCTTGTGGCAGCAAATTTCACAATTATGGAAAAACACATTCTTGTGTGCACTGAATCCACTGCCAATCACTGGATGACTAGGAATTCTAGTATTGAATTCCTAATACCTGTATGTGAAAGAAAAAAACAAAACAAACCTTTCTACCTCCTATCTTCACAGCATGCATAACATTTTATAAACCTGTCTCATTCGTTCCAACCCTGACACTTTTTCTAAATTTAAAAAAGACAGATGCCTCAGCCTTTCCTCATTAGAGAAGGTGCTCCAGCCTTCTGGTGATTTTGACTGCCATTTTTAAGCTCTACAATACCATTTTTGAAACACAGCAACTAGAATTGTACACAGAATAAATTAACTAAAAGCATTACAATACTGGCTTTTTTATTTTTGATCCCTTTCCTAATAATTCCGGGCACACAACTTGCCTTTGTTACCACAATCAGACATGAGTTGATGTTTTAAGTGAACCATCCACTATCATCCCAAAATACCCTTCCTAGTCAGTCACCATCAGATTCAGACCTCATCAGTGTCTATGCGACGGTGTACAGTATTTTTTGTCCCACATGCATCACTTTACACTCGCTGACACAGAACCTCATTTGCCATTTTGTTGCCCATTCACATAGTTTGGAGAGATCCTTTCGTAGCTCTTTAGAGTTTTCAACATCCTGAATAATTTTAGGTCATCTACAAACTTGACCACTTCACTATTCGCACAATTCAATATTATTAAAGAATACGTAAACAGCACCATTCCCAATACAGATGTGAGAATGATCCATTTACTCCTGCCTTCTGCTTCTTCTTTTTTAACTCATTCGAGACTCATAAGAAGAAGAGCAATTATCCTGTGACTATTTTACTCAAAGGAGCCTTTGGTGAGGGACTTCACCAAAAGCATTTTGGAAGACCCAATTGATGCTGTCTGCTGGACCACTCCTATCTTTATGTTCTGTGACACTCTCAAACTAAAGTTTTAAACGGTGAGATAGGACTTCTCTCTGCAGAAGCCATACTGATTCCTCCTCAGCAAGGTTTCTTATTCTACAAATTGTCTCAAAAATGTTTCCACCAGTTTACCTGGAACAGCTGCTATGTTAATGGGCCTGACATCTAAACAGAAACATTGTGAAGATAATTTTCTTGAGAAAAATTATGCAAAAAGGTAGTTTTAAAACTGTGTACCGACTACACTCTTTTTCCTTGTGTGCTATTTCAACTCCACTACCCAATCGTTCACATCTATTTCAAATAATTCTCACCTTTTGCCCCATCTACTTTTTTATGTAAAGATATAGCTCTCAGATACACAGCACTTTCACTCAGTCAACTGCATGAAATACTACTTTAAATCTATTGCTTGGCATCCAACCAATAATCATACAAATACTACCTGTTAAGCCAAAACTATAGATTAAGTAGTTAGTCAAACATATTTCTACTGATTAAATAGTGTTGTACATTAACTTTCATTTTATTCCTCATCAAAAATATAAACTACCTTCTTTCTTCGTATATGTATTTGCACAAGTCTCTCATCCTCTCCCTCCAACAATCTTCTCTCCCATCCTTCCCAGCACACACACGCTCTCCTCCTCCCTCAGAAGTCAATTTACCTGGATGACTATCTGGCCATTTAGCAAATCCACCAACAAGGCGGTCTTGGGTTGATAAGATGTAATTTCTGTTTTTTTCATAGTTTGTATACTGGAATATTTTCAGAAGCTGAAAGAAAAAAGTCAGTCAATTTAAACACCATCACAGAACCATTATCAGGTTTCACTTGAATCAGCAATAAAGCACAGCTTCTAGGAAGTGTTTATATCCTGACCTCAAATGTATTACTAGAGTTAACAATAAGAGAGAAAACATAAGATTTGATATTAAATGTCAAACATACACGAACCTATAACTAGAGATGTTCGAAAATGGTGTTAATTTACTCAGAAGTAAGCCCATTGTGTTTAGTAAGACAGGCTGTAATCCTCTCATATTCAACAAAAAACAAACATCTCCACTTATAACCTTTTCAGTATGAAAAACGTTAGAGAGCCAGTAAGTATATTATGGAAAGCAAAAGCTACTTTTACTTTCATATTACCTTAAGAGTAGCTCCCACCCAAAATGAGTAGCAAGTGTCTACAGGCTTGTTAGGTCGACCATGATAGCCGTTCTGTTGCCTCATGATACACCATCTCCTTATTCTGTCCAGTTCTTTCACTGAAAAAACTTCCTCAAGTTTACCCATCAGGCACAGTGATGCAACACCACAAAAAGTAGAGCCACCTGTAAGGTGAGAGAGAGATTCCTTACTATATTTTGCAATCTCGCATGCAGTTAGTGATGAAATTCTATTTACATAAAAAGATGATCTATAAGTACAGAACAATCTGATGTTTTCAATAATACGTATAGATTCATTTCATCACACAGAGAGTGCGATGATTCATTTCATCACACATTGCACTGATTACTTGTTTGGTTACCACAGATCATAGAATATAAAGCCAATATTTACCAAAACAATGAAGTAGCAAAGAGAACTACCATTTCGCTATTGCTACTGCACCATTCTGCAACATACTGTACTTCAGCCAGAGAAAATCAGGCTGTCAATCTCTCTTTCCAGATGCCACACGGATTGTTACTTTAGGTGCAGTTGTAGGCCAGATGCAAGAGTGTGCAGGGTTACAGGGTTATTAGGCCATAGGATCACTCCCCCCCCCCCCCCGGTACATCTTTTTTCTCTACCCAGAAATGTCTAACCATTGTTATGCTGGTTAAAATTGAGCCTCATGATATTTCTTAAACTGTCCTCAACTCCTCATTTCTGCCAGTTAATTTCTGCCAGAAATTTTCTGGGACTGGCTCCATTCCACTTGCATGTTAACCACATGTACAAACATTACACTCCAGTTTCCTTTAATTCAGCTTTCTTTAGTCTGAAAACCTGACAGTTATTCCAAAACTTATGTGGAAGTGAGAACTGTTCAGACAACTCTGGCAAACAATGACTGAAGATGCAATGCCCCCCCCCCCGCCAAAAAAAAGAGAAGAAGCCTTTCTCAGTGAAGAATGATCAACACAGCTATTGCTTTCATAAGAGGGAGCTTCAACAAAATTTGCAACATCCAAATGTTATCAGAAGCCAAACTGAACAAAAAAGCTTCTAAAAAGAGTTTTTTCCAATGCAAAAAATTTTGCTGTTGTAAATAGGTTACTACAAGTCTTACCGTGAGATTCAAGTCCAGCTCCTTGGGCAAGTCCATTATCATAGGACTGAAAAATAAAAGAAAGCCAAATCTTTATATTAAAGCCAAAGTAATTATTATTGCAAACTTTTTAATGCATACCTCTGTTTAATAAGACTAGGGCCAGAATGCAAAGCCCTGGCCCAAAGCTGATTCCATTTCACATTACAACCCAGGAAACAATGTATCAAAGGTAGAAGAGGTTGTAACCAGACACAGAAAGCAAGGAAGTAACTCAAATCTAGATGAGGCATTTACATTAAGGAATTTCCAAGACACCTCCCACAAAGTTATGAAGCATCTCAAAATGTTTCCTCAGCAGACCCGTCCCTTGGGGAGGGCAACTGGGGCAGCCACCCTGAGTCCCACACTTGGAGGGGCCTACAGAGTGGTGCACCTCACTTCTTGTCTCCCCGTGTCGCTGCCACAAGCAAGCGCTTTAACAGATTTAACTAACCATAGTTAGAAGCGCAGGAGAAGCCTGTCCTCCCTGAATTTGTCACTGCATTCTGCGGCAACCAATTCCACAAACTAATTATACCTTTTGTCTATCCTAAACTTTCCATAATTACTTTCATTGAATGACCCAATTCCAGTATTATTGTACAAACCATACATAATTTTATAAAGACTTACCATAAATCATATCCCCCTTATCATTTTTTCCTATTTTAAAAGCCCCAAATGCTGTAGTCTTTTCCTCATAAGGAAAGTGTTTCAGCCCTCTGATAATTTTAGTTGCCTTTTCTAATACCTTTCCAGCTCTATAATATCAATATTGAGGTGTGGTATTCTAAATAAGGCCCCACCAGAGATTTCCACATTTGTCATTTGGTCCTCATTTGTCCAGTTTAGAGAGATCCTTTTGGAGCCCTTCACGCTGCTTTGGTTTTAATCATCCTGAATAGCTTGGTGTCACCTGCAGCTTGGCCACCTCACTGTTTAACTCTAACTCCAGATCATTTATGAACAACTTAAAAAGCATTGATCCCAATACAGATCCTTGATGGCGCCCACTTCACTTCCACTGTGAAAACTGCCCATTTATTCCTACTTTGTTTCCTTTAATGAGTTACCAATCTATAAAAAGGACATGTCCTCTTATTCAATGACAGCTAAATTTACTCAAGTGCATTTAGTGAGGGACTTTGTCAAAGGTTTTTTGAAAGCAGAAGTACCGGTATATAATGCCAGGTGAAGAGTCATAGGACACTGTTGTAAGCCGCCTTGGGTATTTGCTTCGGAATAGGAAAAAGGCGGGGTATAAATTTTTTAAATAAATAAATATGACAGCAGACAACTGAGACTTTTGTATGATTTTTGGATCTTTGGAGATAGAAATTCTAGAATGGAAGACTATGAGGTAGAAAAAACTTGTCCCCGGATCCATGCCCCTCCTGACCAAAATCTCCATTTAGAAATAAACACTGAATAGAAAAAGCCGCCCCTTACAATGTCACAGAAGTGCATACAGTATTATGCACCTTAAAATCATACTAGTCTGTATGTTGGCGGGGGGGGGGGGTGCTATATGTGCAACATATAGGTGCTATATGTGCAACATCAGCAATAACAAAATCTGGGAATCTGCTTAGATACACTGACTTTCTGTCATTATACACTGCCTTTATGCCATACAGTATTATTGAGGTCTGATATGCTTTGTGCAATTGCACAGTATTGTAGATTTACACCAGTCCCACATGACTGTCACTACTGAAAATATCAGACGAACAACTGCTAATGTACAACAACTGATCCTGCTAGCTGTATAAAGCAAGCCCCTGACTTACGTCCTGTTCCGGATGTTTGGCCAGAAGTCAGAACAGTGCTATAGCACAGGCATGAAAGCACAAGGTTGGACAGACTGCACCTGCGTGAAAATGCCAATGCAGCCATCCATATGGCTCTGGCCAGCTCAGTACTTTTGTGTAGGCGCAAACGTACGAGCCTGCATAGACTGAGTCTACATGAAAGATATATTGAGCTGGGCATATTTAACTTAAAAGAACAGACAAAATAGGAAGTTTGGATATCTTAAATGCTCCCATCAAGAATGAAAACAGCAGTTAACTAGTCACAGAGAAAAGACAAAACAGCCCCAAATTCACGTTGTATTGAACATAAGAAGAGCCCTGCTGGATCAGGCCGAAGGTCCATCTAGTCCAGCCTCCTGTATCACACAGTGGCCCCACCAGATGCCTCAGGAAGCACAAGATACTTGTATCCAGTCGCCACTCCCTTGCACCTGGCACAAAGAAAACCTACTCCTACAACCAGGAGGTTGTTTATCCCCATCATGGCTTGTAAGCTGTGATGGACTTTTCCTCCATAAATCTGTCCAATCCCCTTTTAAAAGGCATCCAGGTCAGGTGCCATCACCACATCCTGTGGCAAGGAGTTCCACAAACCAATTACACGCTGGGTAAAGAAATTTTCTCTTTTGTCTGTTTTAATACTCCCTCCACTCAATTTGAGTGGATGTCCCCTAGTTCTAGTGTTGTGTGAGAGGGAAAAGAACTTCTCTCTATCCACTCTCTCCATCCCATGCATAATTTTATATGTCTCAATCATGTCCCCACCTCAACCGCCTTTTGAAAATCCAGGTATGTAATATCCACGGGTTCTCCCGCATTCACATGCCTGTTGACTTTTTCAAAGAATTCTAAAAGGTTTGTGAGACAAGACTTATTGAGAGGATGTGAAATTTAAGGGCTGGCTTATAAAAAACATATACATATGTCCTAAATTGCAATTGTCCGTTGGATGGTAGGATAATCAAGAGAAATTGTTGCTTCTTCCCAAAGCATTTATAAAAAGGACAATCAGTAAGTTTCTTTTGGCATGGAACAGAGTCTAGAGAATCTAAGTTGTACAAAAGTTAGATTACTTATCAATTCAGAAAGTATCTTTTGAATGCAACACCACTCCAAAAATATTGATCTGAAATAATATTTTACAGATCAAGATGGTGGCTACTGAACGAATTACAGTACTGTATGTGACAGTCAGCAACAAGCCAATTTGCAATGCTGAAAAAAGTTTGACAAGCTTTATTTTCTTGCAAATAGTGCCATAAGATATGGCAAAAAAACAAAAAAAACCCACATCTTTGTATAGCAGCAGTCTTCTAACAATGACATCTATTTTGCCTGTAATGAAGGGGACATTATTAGAACAGGCTAGAGTTGTAGAAAACCAAACATGCTCATTTGTGTAAATGACACTTACTTGACAGTACAATAAGGTACACAGGCATGTCCCTCATGTATCCACAAATTTGGTTTTGAACAGAAATATTTTCATTTTCCATTATGCAGTTTCCTTTTTGAGAAAATGTCAGGTTGCAAGGCAGCTATTATTCTGAATCTTAGGGTTATAAAAACAGTCTAAAGTAATTTCATTTAAGAGCTATTATACTTGTTGAGTACTAAAACAGGGATATAGCATGCAGCTGCTATGGACCAAACACATAACTGAAGTTTTCTGGTACTGGAATCATAGAATGGAAGTTGTGAGAGATCTTAAATATCACTATTAAAAATACATCCATACTTGTATTAACTGACCTCAACACAAAAACACCACTGCATTCAAAAAAGATACCATAACAGAGTCCAGCACTTCATGGAGAGGAAGAATGAAAATTTTGATAAAAAGAGTGTCCATCTGTACCCTTCAACCTATTATATTGTAAAATAAATAGAACATGAATGTACATGGGAGCTTCTAAGAAATTCAGCTTACTGGACCAATAATCTACACACTGGAAATCTAATAAAATTACTACTGACAATCACACATTTTCCTTATTAAAAGTGTAAAGACTATCACTGAAAAGTTCATGTAGCAATAAGTAATGCATGTGTATATATATTGTGAAGCTGCTCAAACCCTATGGATTTGCACAACTGCATACAGCATTGCAGGTGAAGTGCCCACTTAGCGTCAAAATGGTATTAATCTCTACAGAAAGAAGTGGTGGAAAGAAGTAAAAATAAATAAATGTTTGTTCCAAAAGCATTTTATATCAAATAGTTCTTCATACAGAAATTTTGAGCATTAATTTCTACACAGCAATTGAGATGCTGGCTGACTACACTGTGACAGAATTTTAAATAGCCTTTATTAATTTTTCCCCCTATCTGTCTGACTTGCTTCTCAAGGTCAATATTTGGAGCACACTTGATTTTCCAAGAGTGTAATCAAGAGTACTCAAACTCAAGTGTCTCACTATCAGCGCTAACTACGGAAACACTACTCTAGTCACTTAGTTCCTTCCCCACATCATATCAAGACCAAAAAAGCATGCCATATTCTTGGCACTATAAAGGACAGTTGATGTGGTATAGTGATCCCTTTTCAAGAAGGGATTAGTAGCAAAGCTACAGCCAACTGGCTACTGCCCCTCTAAAAGAAGGTCAAAGAGAAAGGGTTCAGAGAAGAGGCATTCTAATATGCTAGAAGAATGCATTATCCACTCTTGCAGGCTTCAAACCTCTTGTGTAAAGTTGAGCCAATTATACCGGTAGTATCAGCACAAAAGAACACAGAACTCTGAATTCTATTGTTAATTTGTAACTCTATGCAGTACCTTTTTCACATCGAGAGACGGCCTTAGAACAGGCAACTACATGTTGCATTCAAAACACAATTCTGGATTCCACGCTTAGGAAAGGCAAAATGAGATCACAAGCAGTTGAAACTTAAACATTGTAAACTAAATAAAGTTGTGACCAAACATTGCAGGCATATTTTCATCATATTAAGGAACAGGATTTCACCACTGCGATCAAACCAATAGAAGCATACATATGAACTGACAAATTTTTAGCTTTGAAGAATGTAATGGAAAATACAATGTTAACCAAATAACTTAATAGCAAACACAAAAACATCTTGCAAGACAGGGGATTTATGGGTATAAAAGTCACGTAAAAATAGTATATAGCCAGTAAAATGCAATTAAGAACAAGTTAAAACACAGATATCCAAGGGATTCCAAAACAACTATAAAAGTTAGAACCACAGGATAATTTCTTAAAATCACAGGCTAATAACAGACACCGACGTTTCGTCCTGTCCTCAGGACATTTTCTATTTAAACAGCTGTATTTTTAGTTGTAGTTTGATGTCATCTGCACAGCCTTGCTGGTCTGTACCTAGAAAATGTCCTGAGGACAGGACGAAACGTCGGTGTCTATTATTAGCCTGTGATTTTAAGAAATTATCCTGTGGTTCTAACTTTCTAACTTTTATAGTTGTTTTGGAATCCCTAGGATATCTGTGTTTTAACTTGTTCTTTTGTTGTTGTTGTTCAGTCGTTAAGTCGTGTCCGACCCTTCGTGATCCCATGAACCATATCCCGCCAGGCCTTCCTGTCCTCCACTATCTTCCTGAGTTCGCTCATTTTCATGTTCGTTGCATCGGTGATGCTGTCTAACCATCTCATCCTTGGCCTTCCCCTTCTCCTTTTGCCTTCAATCTTTCCCAGCATCAGAGTCTTCTCCAGAGAGTCCTCTCTTCGCATTAGGTGGCCAAAGTATTTGAGTTTCAGCCTTAGTACCTGTCCTTCCAGGGAACAGTCAGGGTTGATTTCATTTAGAATTGACTGATTTGATCTCCTAGCAGTCCAAGGGACTCTCAGGAGTCTTCTCCAGCACCACAGTTCAAAAGCATCTATTCTTCGGCGCTCAGCCTTCCTTATGGTCCAACTCTCGCAACCATACATTGCTACTGGGAACACCATCGCCCTGACTATACGAACTTTTGTTGGCATGGTGATATCTCTGCTTTTTATTATGCTGTCTAAGTTTGCCATAGCTTTCCTTCCAAGGAGTAAGCGTCTTTTAATTTCATGGCTGCTGTCTCCGTCTGCAGTGATCTTGGAGCCCAGAAAAGTAAAATCTGTTACTGCTTCCATTTCTGCCCCTTCTATTTGCCAGGAATTGATGGGACCCGATGCCATGATCTTAGTTTTATTAATGTTGAGTTTCAAGCCAACTTTTGCACTCTCCTCTTTCACCCTCATCAAGAGGCTCTTCAGTTCTTCTTCACTTTCTGCCATTAGGGTGGTATCGTCCGCATATCTGAGGTTGTTGATATTTCTCCCGGCAATCTTTATTCCGGCTTGTGATTCATTCAGCCCTGCATTTCTCATAATGTACTCTGCATATAAGTTAAATAAGCAGGGTGACAATATACAGCCTTGCCGTACTCCCTTCCCAATTTTGAACCAGTCGGTTGTTCCATGGCCGGTTCGAACTGTTGCTTCTTGACCCGCATACAGGTTTCTCAGGAGACAGGTAAGGTGGTCTGGTACCCCCATCTCTTTAAGAATTTGCCACAGTTTGTTGTGATCCACACAATCAAAGGCTTTTGCGTAGTCAATGAAGCAGAAGTAGGTGTTTTTTGGAACTCTCGTGCTTTCTCCATGATCCAGCGCATGTTGGCAATTTGATCTCTAGTTCCTCTGCCTCTTCGAAACCCAGCTTGTACGTCCGGTAGTTCTCGGTCCACGTACTGCTGAAGCCTAGCTTGTAGGATTTTGAGCATAACCTTGCTAGCATGTGAAATGAGTGCAATTGTACGGTAGTTTGAACACTCTTTGGCATTGCCCTTCTTTGGAATTGGAACGTAAACTGACCTTTTCCAATCCTTTGGCCACTGCTGAGTTTTCCAAATTTGTTGGCATATTGAGTGCAGCACTTTCACAGCATCATCATTTAGGATTTTAAGTAGCTCAGCTGGGATATTATCATCTCCGCTAGCTTTGTTATTAGTAATGCTACCTAAGGCCCACTTGACTTCACTCTCTAGGATGTCCGGCTCTGGGTCAGTGACCACACCAGCGTGGTCATCAGGAACATTAAGATCTTTCTTGTATAGTTCTTCTGTGTATTCTTGCCATCTCTTCTTAATCTCTTCTGCTTCTGTTAGGTCCTTGCCTTTTTTATCCTTTATCATGCCCATCTTTGCACAAAACGTTCCCTTGATATCTCCAATTTTCTTGAAGAGATCTCTAGTCCTCCCCATTCTGTTGTTTTCCTCGATTTCCTTGCACTGTTCATTTAAGAAGGCCTTCTTATCTCTCCTTGCTATTCTCTGGAACTCTGCATTCAGTTGTTTATATCTTTCCCTTTCACCCTTGCTTTTTGCATTCCTTCTTTCCACAGCTACTTGTAAAGCCTCATCTGACAGCCACTTTGCTTTCTTGCATTTCTTTTTCTTTGGGATGGTTTTAGTTGCTGCCTCCTGTACAATGTTACGAACTTCCGTCCATAGTTCTTCAGGCACTCTGTCTACCAGGTCTAATGCCCTAAATCTATTCTTCACCTCCACTGTATACTCATAAGGGATATGGTTTAGGTCATATCTGACTGGTCTAGTGGTGTTCCCTACATTCTTCAGTTTAAGCCTGAATTTTGCAATAAGAAGCTCATGATCTGAGCCACAGTCAGCTCCAGGTCTTGTTTTTACTGATTGTATAGAGCTTCTCCATCTTTGGTTGCAAAGCACATAATCTATCTGGTTTCGGTATTGACCATCTGGTGATGTCCATGTGTAGAGTCGCCTCTTGTGTTGTTGGAAAAGAGTGTTTGCTATGACCAGCGTGTTCTCTTGACAGAACTCCGTTAGCCTTTGCCCTGCTTCATTTTGCGCTCCAAGGCCAAACTTGCCTGTTGTTCCGTTTATTTCTTGATTTCCTACTTTAGCATTCCAGTCTCCTATGATGTAAAGGACATCTTTTTTGGGTGCTAGTTCTAGAAGGTGTTGTAGGTCTTCATAGAACCGGTCAACTTCATCTTCTTCGGCATCAGTGGTTGGGGCATACACTTGGATTACTGTAATGTTGAATGGTTTGCCTTGGATTCGAACTGAAATCATTCTGTCGTTCTTAATTGTTCTTAATTGCATTTTACTGGCTATATACTATTTTTACATGGCTTTTATACCCATAAATCCCGTCTTGCAAGATTGTATCGTGCCATGAAAGTTTTCGCTCAACAAAAACATCTTTGCCTGCAATTCTATGTCATCTTACTAGGGAAGACATCCCACTGAACTCACAGGACCTTACTTCCAGAGGATTGTGTTGGGCCCAATCCTATCCAACTTTACAGTGCCGATGCAGTCGTGCCAATGGGACATGCGCTGCATCCTGCGTGGGGAGGCAGTCATAAGGGCCTCCTCAAGGGCTACACTGCGGCTGCATCAGCGCTGGAAAGTTGGATAGGACTGGGCCCTAATGCATTGATTTTGCTTGATATACTTAACATCTTTTGCCCACACAGTTTGACTGAAATGAACTGTTCCCTATTGTGTGTGAGTGCACACATGTGAAAGAGATTAAGTACAAGCAAAGTCAGTACATTAAGTGGAAACTATTTTGCCCAACAGCAATCATGAAGTCTATGCTCTTATTTCTGGTATAAAGAGGAAAGCAAAGCAGTATTATCCTACTACCATAAATAGTTCACATTTTAAACAATTGTATGCGCGTTGGAAAAACCTTTAGAACATGCTGCAATACTGTGGACCCCTTATTCACCCTTTTCATGCCAAGACAAAATTAAAAATTATACAGTATTATAGTTTGCATGAAATAATGTGGTTTGGCTACAACAATGCTGGTAGGAGAAACTGCTTTAGTTTCTTGATAACACACTGCTACAGAATATATGTTCACAAACAGCAACTAAAAGGACCCTTAGATGCACAAAACTGGAAAATTTAGATAAGATGACGTGTGGCAAAACTCACCATGCTTCTTCTAATATAGTCTATGGCTTTCTTTGTATCCATCCCTGACCAATTGTTGAGCATGTAGCAAATACAAGAAGCGCAGTACACAAATCTCAGGTCATTTTCACTTCCTTCAAGGACCGCACAAAAACTGAAACAAATATTGACATTATACTGAATGTGTGGACTGAATGTGTGGTGTGTGCATGTGTGTATATATAAGAGCAACAGTTATTGCAAATTCCATAAAAATGAATCCTGAAATATTTCCTTTATTTCTCAGGACAAAAAAAAAAAGATTAAAAACCATTACTTTCTCAGAGAAAATGATCAATTACTGACTGGGGGACAGACCTCCACTGGGTGATTACAGGACCTCTGCCTGCTCTCCCCACTATAAAGCTAGCACATATATCATCCTGACGGCAGGGACAGAAATCTCCATTTTGTTCTGCCGCAATGCCAATTGCTCAGCTGAGTATTTCGTGTTTTGACTCACTGGACGTGCCCTCTGCTTCCCAGAGTAAAAGTGGAAAGGCTAAAGGTTCAGTAGAGGGGGGGGGGGGGAAATACATCAGACATCTGAAGCAAGAGGGAAGTACAGATGAATCACCTTCCCTGAACAGAGCTGTCAACACCTCTGGGGTGGGGGAGAAAAGGGGAAATAGATACTGTATTCATGTCCCCCTGGCAACATAGCCTATTGAGGAATATGGAGAATCCATAAGGTAAATATTCAAAGGTCCTGAAGGAAGCCAGTTGCACCTGTGCTTCTTATGCCTATATCCTCACCTAAGGTGGTAGCAAAATAATTTGCCCCAATGCTCCAAGTCAATGTTGGCACACGTCTGCCAAGGTACTACAACAGTAATCATTGTAACGCACAGTTATAAATTATCTTTTCATATTCTACATATTACATGAAGAGAAATGAAAAAGAGGTTCGTACAACTTAACCAGGTGCCTGTCTGGCTATTAATATTTTATATAAGGTTTCATTGTTTGTATCCTTAACCTGCTGCTATATCAAATTGCACACTCATGAATTACTGTAACAATTCACATCAGAATCTCTCATCTGGCAATTTTCCCCAGCAACCACTGATAGCCTCAATGTAATGCAAGTTATAATTCACATTTTAAGTGACATACATTATAATTGTGATCAAGCTTCCCTCAAGAATGCATCAAAATATAATCAACTGGTATAGAGAGAAACAAATTTATAGTATTTTTCTGATATTTCTATTTGTGCAACAGGAAATATGCAAAAACTTGAAGGCATCAAAACCTTAGTTTTTGTAGTTTTCAACATCTGACAAGTTTTTCAGGACCTTATGCTACAGTTTTCATTTAGATTAGCCAAAATCTGACTCATTGGGGTGTTTTCAGATAATACTAGAGGACTGTAAACGACATTTGGCTGGTCAATCCCACTACCCATATCACAGGCACCCCATTCCAATGATCTAATCAGCAGACATTCTTTCCTGTCCACTTGCCATCATCCTGTGCCTCCAATATACTTGCAATATTCATCTTTTTCTACCCCTCTTCTGTTCTATCTCCACCTCCAGCAGTGCCACATGAGTGCACTGTTCACCTCTCTTGCCACTTTCTCATTTCACTGCTCTCTTCTGCATCTTCAGAGTCTCACCAACTCTGGTTCTCTCCTCCCTTCAGGTTGAAGCACATGCTGTCTGTAGCAAAGCTTTAATACCACAGGCATAGTATAAAATAATAATCCATCTTGTTGTGGCAACTAGAGGGATATAGATGACATACATAGAGGGATATAGATCTACAACTTACAGAGTCAATTTTTTAACCAACATCACATGCTGGTGCTGTCATTTCTAGGAAAAAGAACCTAATAGGCTATTTTTCTTTGAGGTAGGATTAAGCTACTTTAGCTCTGGACACACTTTCTAAAATTACTGGCTGGCCTGCATACTTGGTTAATGCTTTTTATTCCATGTCCTATCCTTAGGAGTATTGGCAGGTTATAGTTATCACACTATGAAGTCACTAACTCCACCATTTGCATTCTCTCTCATATGGCAATCAGGAGAAGGCAGAGAAAAGAATTCTGCTCTTATTAGAGAGTCATTTTTAAGATTAATAAATAGTAGGGAAGTGGAAATTATATTCCAGGATATACAAATTACCATGTTAACAACTAAAAGCCATCATGGAAGGATATTCAAGTCCTGGTGTGAGACTAACACTATGATGAGAGATGGATACAATCTAGATGCTGGTGGCATTTTAGAAATCATGGTTTCTACAAACTGGCCTTCAGTTCTATATTTTTACAAAGGAAAGTGTTACTCCTCATGTACAAACTGACCAGTTAACATGAAAATATGGCTAATGGAACACTCTTCCCACACTCAACTGATCAAAATCTTTCAAAATGTATGTGATGGGCAAAAATCCAAATACATCTAGTAGTGTAGTCCACAAGAGAAACCATCGTTCCATTTAAAGGCTGCATACTAGAAGACTATTTTATAATCTAAGTTAATCTGAATAATGCATAGCCTGTTTCATATTTCTCTGATGCACCAACCTACGACTGTGTCATTATGTGCTATTTGAAAACCAAATCCAACATGACCTTTAATGCTTAAAGTAACTTCAATCCTTAGCAAGAGCTGAAAAATGGTACCCAGAGTTGGAATTGACAACCTGAATGCTCTCTTCCCTCATTACTGTAATCACATATAATCACTTTCAATGGTAGGCCACCTTTTAAAATTTCCACATTTATAACTACCGGTATTCTCTTCAAGAAAGCACATGATTACTAGTTGCTACACACAACAAATATTTTCCCCTCAAATATTCAAGTATCTGCTTTCTAGGGAGTACAGGAACTAATACTGCTGAGATACAGAGTATGGCAAAAAAAATCAGATACATTCAAGTAGTACTGTGATCTGCGTTTAAGAGATACAGAGGACTCATTTTTCCAATCCAAACAAAGTTTGCAGCCTGGACAACAAACCAGTTGTGCATGGAGATCATGCCAGAGAGATGAATAATGGTAATTGTTATAGGTAACGGAGGGAGGAATCGTCAGTTTGAGAAGGAAGCTTAAAAAGCCAGGATTAGGGGTCAGAAGACTGGAAAAGCAGGACAGATATTTTAGAATTAAGGCGAGTAGAGCAAGAAGTTCTGAAGCCCTCAGAGTGCTTACAAGTCTTCAGCCAGTTACTTTGACTGGAGAGCTGAGGGCACTGAAGGAGTTACATGATGCCACTCTCTCCTACTGAAAGTCACTAGACCTCCCAATTCACTGTTTTTCTCTCTCAGTTTTTCAAATGCAGCTTTTGGTAGTATAGCATCCTTCCACTTCCCTCGAGTCCTTCCATTTCCCTCATCTGACTAGTTGTCTTGATGACACAGAAAGCAGGAAACCAATGCCTGCTTCTTAACAAACGGACTTTGAAACCCATGGTGAAAAGTACCATTAGAGGCAGGAGACTGGAAAGGGCAGGGCTGCTATGCCAAGTGTTCCAGAAGAATGCCAAATGTGAGGATGCAAATTCATGACTCCGCAGAATGCATACAACTCATCAAGTTGTCAAACTACCTAAAATATATTCAAGACTAAGTGCATGCATAACAAAGCAAGAATAATAGTTTAAAGTTCAGCTTCTGGAACACATGACACTTTGAGCAGTAGAGCAATCAGACTCGCACAAAAACTTTGATAGACTGAAAGTACAAACTTTAGAGCCCTGCTCCCTGCAACCCTAACTTCTGTGCTACTTAAAAAGAGGAACGAGCCAAAGACAGACATCCCTCCACGCATGGGGTACGCCCTAGTCTCAGTTTGCTTTCCCCGGAGGGAAGAGAGAATAAAGCACATGAACAAGAGGAAAACCCTTCCATTTGCTCATATGCTTGAGACACTCTCTTTCTTCAAGTTGAATTCAGCCTGGCCAATTCCTGATTTACAGTAGCTTGCATTATGTATTTTGATCCACCTTTTGCCTTCTAAAAATACCTAGTGCTCTGCAACAAGGAATTCACTGTACCTCCCATCTTCCAGCTGGAGAGCTCTTAGTCCTGCCAAGCAGGCTTCTTTATTTACTCTGCTCAAGTCATCGCCAAGAATAACTAAGCAGGACAGGCCAGTATAAGTCATTGCTATATGCCCGCTGTCATAGGGATGAGAAATACCGGGACCCTGAAATATAAAAGAGAGCAAGAGTTAGTTTACTAAACAGAACATAATTACACGCTCATAAAGACAAAAGCATTTATTTTAGAGGTAAGCTAGGATCATCTTCCTGAACTCTTTGGGGTAGAGGAACCCATCCAAAGAGGCCTTGGCTGAAAGACTATATATAAATGCCCACCTCTGCATGACCCACACATAGCAGCAGCTGTGCAAGTGGACAGCAGGAAGCATAACAGCTATTTTAAGATGAGGGTACAGTTCTGACACCAAAAGGAATTTGCACAGATTTTCTACAAACTGATGACTGGTTGTAATGTGCCAATTTAGCCCTAACAAAACAGTCCTCAACCACCATTACCCTTTTTACCCAGAAAATCATTTGAGGAGATCCTTCTGCAAAGAAAGTGGGGGGGGGGGGAAGAGCAAATTACTGAGGAAGAGTGAAGTATCAGCAGCCTCTGTACTGGCTGAGAGGGCAAAAATGGCCATTTTTTTGCCAGCATTCAAGCAATACTGAAGCTAAAATAAAGATCAAGTAGAAGGGTTTTTTGTCGTCATCGTCATTAGTGAATCAATCCTATTAAGGTGGCGGCACTTAATGCTCACTACACAAAAGATGCTGTTTTCTTCTAAATATTCTCCTAGACTTACATAGGATATCCTATGTTACAGAATGTTGGCATTAAGTAACAGCTACAAAGCGATTTTAGGTATTTACTTGGGGATATACTTTTCATTGATTCTGGAATTAAGATCACATAATTTAACAAAAGAAACCCTAACATTTTGTGTTGTTCTGTGTGGTGGTTTGCTTATTTTTGCAAGGTCAGTCAATAAAAAATGGTCTTACACCTAGGGATACATGCATGGGTTTATTATGCAAATAGAGGTATACAGAAGTAGTACAGGGGCCAAATTGCACATGGCTCTGGGAGGTTTGTTTTTCTCTCTCTCATGTAAGGAAAATGCAGGTATTTTATTGCTGCAGTGTCACTTGGGGGGGGGGGTTGCTTAACCCTTTCCCTTATGGGCCTTTTTTGATACCAAAATTGCCCTCAGTGGGAAAGCCGTCAAGAGGGGCTGATTCTGATTACAGACACGACCCACAGGGGAAAGAGCCACCTCTCCAATAGAGTCACAGCACCAACCTATGCCTGCATTTTCCTGAAAACACAACTTGTCAGGAAATCAATCATGGATCTCCCAGCATTATATTTAGTTTAGTTCAGAGATGCCAGATACAACCTACTCTCGTTTAATAAAAGGAGAACTTTTTAGCTTTGCGATAGTCACGGAGAGTGCGCACATGTTTGGGTTGTATCTGTTCATCAGAGACCTACCCTATATGTTTGTGTCTCACAATTATACTTTCCTGCTAACAGCAGGGCAGAAATGTTAGCAATGGAATCTCTGTGCATGCAGCCAGCCGAGTGATACTGCAGACCCAGCTGGCTCCTCTGACCTTGCCCTTGGCATAGCTGCTTCCCGCTCTACCTCTAGCCTACTTTCCATTCCAAAGCCTCAACTTTGCCTATCCCAACTCCAATATTCTCCCTGTACATGCTCCCGCCTAACTGCCTACCCATGGAAAAGACTTATGGACCTTTCGGTTCTACTCTTCCGTCTTGGTCCTGATCTAGAACATATGCAAGCTGCCTTTCCCTCACTCCTATGCTCCCTCCAGACTGCCTATCTGACTCTGAAATGGCCTTCTGAATATTACATAACCCTGTTCCCCAACACATTGTCCCCAAGAAACATCAAAAGGGGTTCATACTTTGAGAAGCAATTTCACGGCATCAGCAAGTTCTGACCAAAAAATGTTGATTGAGACTGCACTTTTAAGCATCAACACCTTTTGACGGGACTTCAAAAAACAGCAGCATAGCTAACTTCATTAAAGTGAAGGGACATGGGCAAGAGCTTCTCACTGAAGCACATCCAGATCTAGTGCAACACAGTAAAATACGTTTTCAGGCAGCATTGCAATATTCTAGGTGTTAAAGCAATGCATTACCAGACAGCACATGGTAATCTTGACTTGGCAAGGGACGGCAGAGAAAGGTGGTGGTTGTCAGGAATTCCCTGCTAACGAATGTGAAAGCTGTGGTATGCCGACCTGACCCGCTTGCTCGTGAGGTCTGCTGTCTTCCTGGTGCCAGGATCTGGGATGTGACGGAGAAATTGCCGAAACTGGTCAAACCCACAGATTGCTATCCCTTCCTGCTCATTCACGTTTTGGCCAAAAACCGGAAGTGGGCTTTTCAATGCAATCACCACTGTTTTAGAGCCTTGGAGAGGCCGGCAAAGGTGGCAGCAGCCCCCCCCGGAGCCTTTGGGGAGCTGACAGGACAATCAGATATGCTTAAAAAAGCGTGGGTTGGGGGGCAGGCGCAATCCTGGAGCACCGCCGCCGTTACTGGCCACCCCGCCCTTAAGGGGCTATCGGCCACTTCCATAAAAAGTGGTGGGCCGCAACCCCTGGGTTAGAACCCCTGGGCTAGATGATACAATTGTTAGGTGGATTCGTAACTGGTTGGACAACTGTACACAAAGGGTGCTCATCAATGGCTTCTCATCAACCTGGAGGACGGTTTCAAAGCACTACTTTTAGTTTCTAGAATGTCTCTTCAGTCTATGCTGACCTCAGATATTTCCTGGATATACAAACATTTGTAAGAAGATCACAAGAGAACTCAGAGACTACTTCTTCATATACCATTAACTAACCTTGGATGGATTGAATGACATTCCCAGATATGAAGAACCACGGAATCCACAACGATGCAAGTTTGATCCTGGAGAGGGAATAAGCTAGTTTTATTGGATCATAACAACCAAAGTATAACAACATTTAGTATGAAACAATTCAACTGAAATTAAACCCCCCCCCCCCCATGGAAGTATTCACATTCCCTATGTCACTGTGTTACAGAAATTAGACAGGTTAAAAAAAATCCCAACGAAACTGCAAATAGTATACTGCAGCCAAATCAAGTACTGTACGTGCTAAATCCAAAAAAATACACACAAGGGGCAAAGAGGGGGAGAGATCCTTGAAGCATGCATACTGTGACCTTCAAAACTGTTTTATTAGTTATTAAGACAGACATAAGAGATGTTTAATACTTACATAATTCACAAGTCATAATTAAATGAGAAAGACCTACTATACAAACAATTTTCTTTATAGTATATGTTGTCAACACTTCCTATGTTCAGACCTACATAGATGAAATGAGGGCCAGTAACAGCTTGCCACACAGCCTGGAATCTGCAGAGAACATAGTCTCCTTGTAGCATGCATGGAATGGCTCCAGAGGCTACTTATTGCCCATGCTAAGTTTAGGCTATCTTGTGCATTCAGCTGCTTTTTTCAATGTTCTTGAGTAGCAGACACAGGATTTGTATGGCACCGCAGCAACTAGGTCTTTCCCATACAGAATCATTTATAAAATTTAAGGGAAACTGAATGTTTTAACCTAAACATGCTTCCAGTTCATGTACACATTCTAGCGGGGATCCCCCTTTCAGCAAGTTCTGAAGAATATGGACCTCATGTCTGATTCTTAGCTAAACCAGGACTCGTATGGAAGAACTGATGGCTGTGAAACTTAACAGGCACCACGTTAGGAAACTAGAAGATTGGCATCTCCCCCTTGCCCAAGCAAGGCATACCATGAAGAGACATGCTCTCGACACAAATACAAAATCACTACAGCAATTGTATAATACCGTATTGTCCCAAGTATAAGACGCACCAGATTATAAGACGCACCCTTAAAGTTTGGTGCTATTAAAAAAATTTAATTAAATCACTGGCACTAAATTTCAACAGCCTGATTATAAGACACACCCCTAGTTTAAAAACTTAAATTAGGAGAAAAAAGTGAGTCTTATACTCAGACCAATACGGTACTTTGTGTACAGAATACTATAATTGTGCAATGAAGAGACAAGAAACTGTTAAGAAAATTGTTCTAAAGACAAAGCCTCTATTATTCATATTATAGTACTGGTAACTCTTGACTTACATGGTTTTAATTTGCATGTTTTTGAAATAGCGCAATTTACAAACTGAAATCAGAAGTGCATGGGCTTCTTTTTGAAAAACTCGTGGTTAAGCTTCCCACACTTTGCATGTTTGGCCAGTAAGAGACACGTGGAATAGTTGGTGCACTTTTCACTGGAGATCATGTCTGGAACACTTCCATCTGAATTGCATGGGAAGCTTAGAGTGAAGTAGGCGTGAAAATCCATTATAATGGATGTTAAGCTGGATGTGATCAACTGGCTCCAGAGAGGGGGGAGTGTCTTGGATGTTGGCCATGTGCTTGGCTTATGTGAGAGCCCTGTTCATAGCATTAGGGACAATGCAGACAAAATAAAGAAAAGTGTTCAATGAGGGACAGCTGCAAGTGTAAAGACCACCTCTTATGCTAGAAGCTCCATCAGGGAACGCATGGAGCAAATGCGGAGCATGTTGATAGAGGATCAAGTTAGCACAACATACCCGTCACCATGATCCTAGCCCACAAAAAAGCCAGCACAACCATGGAAGAATTACAGAAAAAGGAAGACGACCCCGTGAAGCCATTCACAGCTAGCTCTAGCTAGTTTGCTAACTGTAGGCGAAGGTACAGGAGGGCCAGTATGACCACCGGTAAGTGAAAATACCCCTTTTTTCAACAGCAGTGGGACCCAAAAAGTGCCATTGTCGAAGTCGCCACACCCCCTTAAGGTGGTAGTGACTGCTTCCAGCTAGCATGGTAGGTCGCACCCCACCAGTTTGAGAACCACTGATCTAGAGGGAAGTTTATATTTTGAGAAGTAGACCCAAGAATCTTTTTGTTGAGAAATGGGATAGAAATGTAAGAATATTCCACATGTAAGAGGTGCGTTGTTCAATTATGTTGTTTGAGGCCAATGGTCCTCAATACACAGGAATTGTTGAGTTGGACTATGGATGGACTTGGTGATGTCTTCAAATGGTCTTGGAATAGGATGAACCATGCCTTATTATTTGAAGCAGATACTTTTTTTTGCATTGCACTTTTCTGGAGATGCTTTTGCTTTAAAAAGTTTGGTCCAAGGGTAAAAATTAGTATTACTAAATTCCAGAGGGATACCTGTGTTAGTCTGTTGTAGTAATCACAAGATGTTTTATGGCACCTTAACGATCAACAACAAGTTTATTGGCATAAGGTTGCATGATCTACTGTAGAGCTCACTTCAGCAGACGCATGGCATTATCACACTTGTTAAATATTTCTACACGTACGTAACAAAAGTGGAAAGAAATGCGCCCAAATAGCACAAAATATTTCTATGCAGAATCCAGACAAGTCAGACATGTCCAAGTTTGCTGTGCTTCTTTACTTATCATTAGCACAAAACCTAAGAAAGGCTAATGTCATCTCAAGTATTTTGTAACTGCATTACAGAATGGCACCATCTAGTGTTAAGTTTCTGTATAAATGGCACTACTACTGAAAAAGACAGCCCAATCCTAACCAACTTTCCAGGGCTGATGTAGTCATGCCAACAGGGGCATGCTGCATTCTGTGCTGGGGGGGGCAGTCACAGAAGCCTCCTCAAGGTAAAAGAATGTTTGTTCCCTTACCTCAGGGCTGCATTGCGGCTGCATCGGGGCTGTAAAGTTGGTTAGAATTGGGCTGTAAAGTATTCACAAGAGGCAAGAACACACTCCACTGAGTTGCATCAATCGTTATTCTAGAAACACAAGAGAGTGCCTTGTGACAGCTTATTAAGGAACAGAGTTATTGTTCAATCTGAAAGGTACCAAAAGACTGTTTACTGTAGCAGACTGGATTGGCTACCCTTCTAAAGACAACAAACCATAAAGGTTGGCGGGGGGTGGGCGGGCTGGATTTTGTACAGTTAAGGCAAGATATCACTCCATCACACAATGCCTTATATAAAGTCCCCTAACCTAAGTACAGGTTACCGTATATACTCGCATATAAGATGATCTCACTGATAAGACGAGGGCACGTTTTGATCCAAAAATCCTGGAATTTGCTATGATCCTTTGATAAGACAAGGGTAAAACTTAAGGACTTGTGGGGTCAGGTCCTAGAAAAGCTCAAATGACTTTACCAGTAATCGTTACCTAAGAACTCTGCATTCAAATGTATTGAATAGTAAAAGAGTGGGAAATGTTTGGTAGAAGTTGAGCGATGTCATTTTACTACTGTAAATATATCACTCTTTTTAAGAAATCACAGGTTTTATTAAATCAATAATCATTAATAAATAGAGGGGGGAGGGCGATGCTCCATATATGGGATGAGGTACAGTAGCCATAAAAAGCAAACAAGCCCCAACAGAGCATATTAACAGAGATGCATTGAAGTGAATTAAACATTGCAACTGCAGACCATATGAAGAGAGCATATTAACATGGCAGAGCATATGACAGAGGACCATTAAAAAAAGGGAGAACACCATTAAAAAAGGCACCATTAAAAAAACACAGGCAGAGAACCATGGGGTGGGGGATTCACATATCGTACCTGCTGACAAAACGTTGATTCAGAAGACGCTCAGATTCCTGGAGTGAGGGAAAGCGTACACAAGCTCTGCTGCAAGCTCTGCAGGCTCTCCCGCCAAAATACCATATTACTGGTAACTTTCTCGCCTTCTATGCGAGTATATATGGGTTCTAGGGGTTCGTACTTAAGCTGAAACATCCAGTTCTTGCTAGTCCAGCACTATAGCACCTTTGCAAAAGCACTACCAAAGGGAAAAATAGTATTTCTTTTTTTTTTTAAATACTCACTTTAAAGCATTTTGCCTGCGCAAAAGTGCCAACACAGCTGTCCATAACTCAGACATCCATAACTCGGGAGAGCCAATATAATTCCAAAGATTTGCCTGTGGGCAAAAGTACAACTCCTGGTTGTCCGCTGGACCAAAGCAATAACAATTCAGAAGAGTGTTGTCATAAGAACGTTCCTTTGGTCTTAAATTTTAATCATATTACGGTAATCACCGTATACGGATTTCGGTAATCTAAATACGGATTTAGACTAAGATTTTTTCTGGGTTTGCTTTTTGAAGAGAGTAGATGGCAGCTGTAGGGGGCCTTGATCAATCTTAGCTCTAACACTTCCCTCCAATGAACAAACTGGATGTTCATAAGTCGAATGCCTGTAAGTCAGGGACCTTCTGTATAGTTATCGTATGTTATAATAAAGTTGAGTATCGGTATCTGGCATGTATCTCAATTCAACAAGTATGAGATGTCTCCCATTGTTACCAGATGCTGTCCCCTGCTACCTTAAGGCGTGGGGACAGCATGGTGGGGACAATCCCGGGGATCGTCTGAAAACCGGAAGTGGTCATAATCATCACAGAGCGGCGATCTAAAACTCAGGGAGGCCCACAGAGGGGCTGTGGGCCTCCCCACACTATCTGGAGGGCTGCAGGCCCCCTGGTAAGTGCGGTAATTGTATTTGTGGGGACGGGGACAGCGGCGGCGGCAATCCTGGGGATCGCTGCTGCCGCTGGGGAAAAAATTGAAATTACCGCACTTACCAGGGGTCCTGCAGCCCTCCAGATAGTGTGGGGAGGCCCACGGCCTCCCCACACTATCTAGTCCAGTGTTTCAATGATCTAGTCCACTGTTACTCAAACTGTGGGTCGGGAACCACTTGGTGGGTCGCGACCTGATTTCTGGTGGGTCCCAGGTGATGGAAAGATCAGATAAGTAATTGCCACAAGCCCTGAGGCTATTCAAAAATCAGATAGCTACTAATTGCCCTTCAAAGAGCTGAGCTCCTGCAGTTTGCAAGAGAGCTGCTA
This sequence comes from Plestiodon gilberti rubricaudatus, assembly GCA_026170595.1. NCBI lineage: Eukaryota > Metazoa > Chordata > Lepidosauria > Squamata > Scincidae > Plestiodon > Plestiodon gilberti. The sequence continues at coordinate 51,297,493 of JANXHW010000002.1, forward strand.
ATTACCCTGCAAGCAGCTGAGCTCTTTACTTTTAAAATTTATTTATTTTTAGATCACTTTTTTAAAAGTCTCGTATAGGTGGGTTCCTATAGGGCATCATTTTAAAAAGTGGGTCCTGGTGCTAAAATGTTTGAGAACCACTGATCTAGTCCAATCCCCTGTGCTCAGTGTGGGCAATTACAGCATCCTTGCAAGGTAGCCATACAGCCTCTGCTTGAAAACCTCCAATGATGGAAAGCCCCCAATTGTATGAGGCAGACTGTTCCAGTGCCAGACAGCTCTTACAATCAATGTCCTTAAAACATAATGTCCAAAACTGGACACAATATTCCAAGTGATATCTGACTAGTGCAGTATAAAGTGGAACTATTACCCCTTACAATCTGGACACTATGCCTCTGCTAATGCAGCCCAATAATGCATTAGCTCTTCTTGCAGCCACATCACACCTGCTGGCTCATGTTCAGGTCATGGTCTACTAAGACCTAAGTCTAAAAAGGATAAACAGATTCTTCTACAGTCTATCAGAGCAACAATTTGAAAAGGTGCAGAGACAGAAAAACACTCCTACTTGAAAACTCTTGTCTACTTTGCATGATACAGCTGAATCTATTACACACAATGGGTAAAACCACTGTCAGCACAGTGCAACATACTTGCCAGACTTCACTCCACCCTTCTGCAACATTACCAGGGTATTAGCCATTTTAGAACTGCTCAACATTTACAACTGTAGCCCAAAAAAGGATGATTACAAAGTTCAGCATTGCTGTGAACGAGAGACGGCTCTACTCTCAAAAGCTAAAGATAGCATGAATGAATGTAATGAAAAGTGAATAATAGAAAAATAATAGAAAATAGAAATGCTAAAAACTCACTCACTGTCTTCTGTGGGAAGGACCTGCAGGGAATAGATCCATTCTATTATGTCCTCTTTGTTCACCACATCTAAGGAATCCAACATATCCAGACCAGAGAGTGCAAAAAAAGCAACTGTCAACCTGAAAGGAGAAAAAGAGCATTTTACTACTCACCAAGAGCACCACAGGGCCTATAAGCACAGAAGCTCATATTTCTGAGAGGTACGAGCTGCACAAAAAGGTACCTGCATGCATGTCAGTTCCAGAATGAACTGAAAAAGACAGGAGCACTGCAACCTGACAATGCTGCCAGGATCTGCTCACATACAACTCCATAAGCAGGTGGCGGTGCTGCTGTCAAGCTTAGCTAACCAATTTCACTTTGAGGCAAAGAGTGTGGAAGCAATACCATGAGTGTCTCCCTGACAGGCAAAGCAGACCATTCTCAGAGAAAGGACAACAGCAACATGTTCAGGAAAGCTGTATAAAATGAACAGCTCATCAGCAGTAAAAGCAGAGGGAAACAAATCCTTCAGTAACTGGAACCATTTCAGAACAGAATATCGTGACACAAACAACTGTACCAAATTTCTCTGAGGGGCTGCTTAGTCCTAGAAATATATAGATGGCAAGAGGATACAGGTACCCTTATGTTGTGACCCGACACAGCTGGGGATGGGAATGTGAAAAATGCAACCAAGTGAGTGGAACAGATCCTCACTGGAGCTGCACTGCATAAAAGCTCCCAGATAGCTGCATGTGAAGATCATCATACTGGCTACGGCTGTAAAAAAAAAAAAAAATCTCCCTCTCTTCTGAACAGGGGATTCACATCTAATTCAGGATGAGACAGACCACACTACATAGCCATACTATGCCAACGGGTTTGCGCACAGGATAAAGTAACAGTAGCAGACGTCCTTTTAAACATAGCACTGCCTTCAAACATGGCACATTAAGTCAAAACCAGAAGTGAGATATTTCTTCTTCATGTATCTATGCTGGTGACTGCTGGAGGCCTTTACATGCCTTGCACCAGAGACCTCTGCACAATCTGGTTACCCAATAAATAGCACAGCCTTGTCATGAGGTCCATCTTTTCTGGGTCAGAGATTTGATTCAGCGAAGAACAAATGAAAAAGACAAGGTTAAATCCCAGCAGTGGCAGTAACTGAATGAAACCTTAAGAACTGTATGGGAGAGAAAAAGGGAGCAAGCATAAAAGCTGGGGAGAGCTGGAAAATATGCTACTAGATCATGCTGACATGACTGCCCAGTGAGTGAATAAAATAGTGAGAGGCATCCTTTTTGGTTAGCTTGCTCCTTCCTGCCAACTGGGCTAAAATTTACTACCATTTAGAGCCGTGTTGCTCAAAGTTCTCTCCACAAGGCGGGGAGAACTTTGAGTACAGTACTTGCAGGGATGAGGCCAGTAATAGCGACGATTCCAGGGACAGCTGCCGAAAAATGCCTGAAAACGGGTTTTCGTCACTTACTGGGGCTTGGGGGGGGGGCACAGGGAGGCCTGCGTGACCCTCCGCAGGCCTCCCCAATCTTCAGATCGCCGGAAAACGGCAACTACCAACCACTTTGGGCACTTTTGCAGCGCCGATCCCGGGGATTGCCACCACCGCCATACTGTCCCCGCCCCTTAAGGGGGCAGTTTGTGGTCTCAAAGGTAGGTCCCACCACTTTGAGAACCACTGATTTACAGAATTCTTTGTAAACATTTGTCTTGTGGAGGTCAGACATAACAACATTTCTTAAAACACCAAAGGTTTTGCTATTCTACTTTAACAAAAAGGCACATTGCAAAGATTTTAAAATGTTAAACAGAAAAGTCTCACATCTTACAAGGTATTGCATAATGACCCTGATGGGTCCCAGATGGGTAACTGAACAGGTCATTAGTCTATGACAGAGAGAAAACATGTCTCTGTTGACAGGTACAAGTCCAAATCTCTGATCACTGGACTGCAATAATCTTCAATTTTAATATGATATATACTAGTAAAAGATTACTGCAAATTCCACATAGTTCTCTAGACTTTAGGTAGCATTGCCAACCACAACCATTCAGCTGTGAAACATTCTGCCCAGGAAACAGTGAAGAGACATACAATGTCCTGAATTGGTATTTTGCCTCAATCAGAAAATGACTCTGGGAAATTCTCTGAATTCCATCACTTTACAGAATTCCTAGATTCTGCAAAAGGCAATAATAGCATACCTCTTTTAAACAAATGAACAAAACTACATTTAGGACCAAGACATGTTTGCTTATTATTTTGATTTTGTTTTTCCCAAACACTTTACATACTGTCCAAAATGGAACATGAATATTCAGTGTACAGTATATAGCACACTGGCCATTAGAAAGATAAACACTAAATTAGAATTATGTTATTTATCACTGAGAGTTGCTGCAGAAGACATTACTTCAGATGTTTTTGCTTAATAAACAATATGAATTTAAATCTGGTAGGATTATTTCTAATTAAGTACACAACAGGAACCAAGAAATTACTAGTTGAACACCACCACACCTACAAAGTAGTTGCAGAGCACTACTGAACTCACGTGTTGACATTTTTTCTGTAAGACCTCAAGTGTTGCTTAATTCCACTTTGGAGGTACACAGCATTCATTAGAGAGACTAATCACTCAATATTTGAGTCAGGCACCATTCAAGCTTTAGAATATTTAAGACGATAATGAAGCATAACTTGTACTTTGCTTTGCAGCCTTGGATGCTATACCTTTTACTCATGTTTACCAAGGTTTTGCAATGTAATAATAACCACCAAGCATGTTCATATCTGATACACCCATTTTTACTGACAACCGGTTCTTGTATCTGACTCTGAGATCACAGAGTAGTCACTAATTACGGTATGTGTTTGCATAATTAGTAAGAATCTATGGTGGAATGAAGTACACAGATGACATGTCTCCTTAGGTCTGTAGCAGTTGAACAGGTGGCTACACATATTGCAGAATTTCTTTAAGAAATAGCAATGCTGTACAAGCACTAAGCAGCATGCTGTTAAATATAAAGTCCAAGAAGTCAGCATTTCTCAAGCACAGGGAAGGGCAGAAAAGTAAGCACCTTTTACACATGCACTTTTTTGGACATTTCTACCCTCCATAAACAGAAATATTTCAAACTTTTAGTGTTTGGTAAGAGGGGCTAGGCCTACTGACTTCCTGTTGCCCAAATTCTACATTCACATTGTCATCTTCAGTTCTCCCTGGGGGTGATTTGGAGAACACACAGGAGACCTGGGGAAAGAAATGGAACTGCCTGCTTCTCTCAAGACAGGAAGGGCTAACACAGAAGGACCACGCTGAAACTATTACAACAATGAGGCTAAAGAACTGAAGGAGAAACAAGTGTTTGGGACCCCCTGTTAGTGTTATTTTCAGAGCTCAGCAGTTTATTGACTCAACTCTCTTTCATGCCCCACATGACATGGGGCATAGACCCACCCATCCAGGGAGCAATTGTCACACAACGGTGCCTGACCTAAGCTGGAAAAAGGAGGGGGGAAGGGGGGGGGAGTATACCACCATTATTCAGACATGGCTTAGCTTGTGCCAGAGCCTGTTTTCAGCCCTCCCTCCTGCCACACCAAGGACAGGGCTTGAAGGGGGAAAGCGCGGCCTCCCGGAGCGCGCAGGCACCTCTGTTCAATCACTGATGAGCACTGAACGAGTTCAGAAAGTTCTCAGGCGGGGGCTGCGATCATCACCACCCACCCCTATTGCGGGGAGGCATCAAAAGCAGGGCAAAGCCAGAACGGCTGCGAGGGAGCCCCCGGACGGAGGGCTCAGTGCTCGGCAGCTTGAACGCTCCAGGGAGACCCCGGGGAGAGGGAGGGAGGCAGGCAGGCACTCGCCGTCCCAATTCCACCCGGCACCGCTCGAGCGCTCCCGCCCCTCCCGCGGGATACCTGCTGGTCTCCAGGGACGAATAGCGCTCCGGCAAGATCTGGAGGCAGCGCTGGAAGAACCGCACGTGCCTCTCCTTGAGGAAATCCAATCGCTCCCCATCGCCAAAGCCCCCATCTCGCTCCCGCTCTTGCGCCGCCGCGGCCACAGCTGCCGCCGCCATATTGGCCAACCGCTCCCTAACCTCGCGCGCAACGTCCACGACCGGCATCACCCGGTCACGTGGTACAGCCTAGACGCCCTAGATCTCGACAACCCAAACCCAGACTCACTCACTATCCTCAAATGACGGGTAAGTTTGAAAGTTGTTTTTCTTCCCGTCTTCTCATTGTGGCGGGAATGAGAAGAACTACACATAGAAAACACTACAGTAGTTTAGCGAGAGGAGGATAGGAGCATGTCCGTCCTCGTCAACAGAAGACAGAATCGGAGACGGGATTTCCTTGGTTTCCAACTCACGTTTCCGTCCGTGTGGAAAAAAAATCCCTACTTTCAACGCGCGAATAGACTACAGTGCAAGTCAATAGAGCGCGTGTCTTCTGGGAAGCCGGTGCTTCCGTTTCAATTTATCGCTGATGAGCGGCGTGATGAATAGGGATCCGCAGCGCTCAGAGATGATATGTTAAAAGGCTGTTCTTGTCGAGGCGAAATCTGCATCCAGGTGTTCAGATTAACGAAACGCAACAGGCGGTATTGAAGTTGCTACCTTTATTTTCGGGGGTGGGGGGACAGACCGCGAGATAATCCTGGAAAAGAAAGTTGTCTGTGAGCAACAGCGCTGCGGCGTAGAGAAAACAATACAGGTGGGCCCCCAGGGACACCCCCCCAGGCTTTTACTTTTTTCCCAGTAAGCTTTTCTTCCTTAAAGAAACAGGAGAAGCAGCTTATTACAGGCAAGTAGACTGAGACTAAGTTCTAGAGAGGCTCTGCAAGGTTAACAACCTTGCAGAGCCTCTCTAGGACTTTGTCTTGTTCTACTTGCCTGCAATGGAGGCTGCTTCGCTGTTTTAAGGAAGAAACAAAGTTTGCTGAAAGAAAAATAAGAGCTGGGGGGGCAAGCATGCCTGCCTGCAGGGGAGGCAGGGTGGGGGGGCCCTCAGGAAACCATGGAGGGGGTCCACGGGGGGGGGGGCCTGGAACATATCCCCAGCGGATATGGCCTGGGGGGCCACCTGTACTTATTACGGCAGTGTCTTGGCTGGGCCAGCTCCATCAAGCACATTTACTTGGGAGTAGAGAACAAATTGAGGCCATCCATCAGCCGGGGTTGCCTTGCCGATGCCAGTTCAATTTCTCTTTTGTGGCCCTGGAAATTTATTGATGGGGAAGCTTTTTTATCTATACAATTTCCGCCTGTGCTTGATGCTCTTACGTCGTGTGGAGCAAATACGTCGTATTTGGGGGATGGATGACAACTGGAAAGGCAGTTTGAATGGACTGACTTTTGCTGCAACTTGGGGTGTTCTGAGGCGGTGGGTTGGCTGGAAATCCAAACCAAACTTTCCGTTTTTTTCTCGGCTTTGACTGCTGAGCTTCAGGTCCCTGGGTTCAATATATGGGTTCAAACAGGTTGAACAAACACGTAATGCACTTTACATTCAGAAAGTGCTACATAATAAGAATGCAGTCCTTATGTATATCTGCTCAGAAGTAAGCCCTATTGGGTTCAACAGGAAGTAACATTTTTGTCCTTCCAAGGCTCCTAATACCAGGTAAACAGCCTGTTGTCTGCCTGCAAAGATGCAGTTCTATGAACATACTGTAAAAAAGAAATGGCTTACTTAACACCCACTGTGCGCATAACTTTTTCTCCTTCTGAAGCCATATTTTGAAAGAACACAGGCAATTTCAAGTTACTGTGGACTGTTAAGACCTCTTTAGGCAAAGGCAATGTCCACTCTCAATACCATTTTGTCAGGATGGAATCTGATTAATGGAGGGTCAGAACATACAGCACACAGATCACTGCCACCTTCTGTGTCAAAGTAATGGTCATAAAGCACCATCTTGAAAATGAGCAGTTGTAAATAGCATCATATAGCTATAGACTCAAACACTGGGATAACATGATGGACAAACTCCTGATGGAACTAGAGGTTCAATAAGTAGATGCAGAGGGTGTGAGAAAATTGATGTGTGCCTATTGCCCAATAGCAGGCACAGATGACAACAAAGTGAGCTCTTAGAGAAGAGTCAGCCAAATGCATACAGTAGATTTATGGCGGATACCATACTGTAAGAAGTCCTGGATAGAGGCATCCCTGAACATTATCAGGCACTGCGTAGACGTGGAAGCATTTCCACTATGTAGAATCAATCTTGTTGGAGAAGCATTTCTTTAGTGGGCTAATATATCCTTTAGGCTGGCTAAAGTCAGATGCTCCATGGTACCAACTTCAGTTTCAACATCTTGATGTAGCATTCAGCCTTGATTCTGAGAGTGGAAGTTCAAGCAGGAGGCTAAATAAATATAATTGTCCCTCATTACCTTGAGCAGAGATGCAAACAAGTTTGCTTCAGCCACCGTGACATTATTGCAATGAAGTGTAATATTAAACTTTCATATTATGTTGACAACGTTGGCAATTACCAGTAGTAGGAAGAGGGAAAATGCATAAAATAGGACCTCTTCCTATGGGGCGAAGAACACATTTCCTCTGAAATGGGGATTTGCGTCCAGCATGAGTCATGACTAGCACTTGGTGTAGTGATTCATGGCAAACAGGTTCACCACAATGCAAAGGAAGAGCATTCCTCACAAACACACAGAGCTACTACTTGTTGGAATTAACTTACAATATGTTTTAATCTTTTCTATAACATAACCTAAAATTCATATTTACATAACCACATCCAAAACAAAATGAACATTTTTATCCCATAGTAAAGTTTTACAAAACCTAGGCAAATTACACATGTATTTATGCATCTTCTCATAAGTCTGTGTGTAGACCTCCAACTATAGCCCTTGTCGCCAGCTTGGTACAGCCCTATAAAAGATAAACAGAAGTGAGTAGCTTGTAATTGTTTCTATTAAAATATGCAACTATCTTTTAGTTTCCTTACCTGTGTGGAATATGCAGAAGTGGCCCTGATCCTTGTGGCCCAATCTCTTTTGTTCGTTCTTCCCAAACTTTGGTAGGTTTGTAGAGTCTATAAGGGTCTCGAGTTACATTAATTTCAACCTGTTAACAAGGACATTTTTGTTTTCAACATTACATGTTGGCAAAGACAAACTTCAAACAGCAGCTTTGCTACTATTCTGTGAAAGGTGTGTTGCATGCTAAGTGCCTAAGGCTGCAATCCTAACGACATTTGCTAAACACGCTTTGGTTAAGTCCCAAAGAACTTGCTTTGGAGTAAACCTGTTTAGGATAGCACTGCAAATTTTACAAGCCAAAATGCTAGTCATCAATTTCTTTTCCCTTTGACCCATTTTGTGGTGTCACTATGTGGTGACCACATTTTGTGGTGTCATTTCCGGAAAACCGGAAATGGCCGAAAATAGCCATTTAGCGCCGAAATGAAGATCGGGGAGGCCTGCAGAAGGTCGCGCAGGCCTCCCCGATCTTCATTTCGGCAAAAAACGGCCATTTTCCAAACTGGCCATTTTCCAAAAGCGGCCATTTTCCAAACTGGCAGGAAAGCTAATTCTTTCCAAATTTCGGCAGAAAATGGCCATTTTTTGCCGAAATGAAGATCGGGGAGGCCTGCAGAGGGTTGCACAGGCCTCCCCGAAGCCCCGGTAAGTATTTTTTTTCCTTTTGTTTTTTGGATTTGCTCCATAAGACGCACACTGATTTCCCCCTATTTGGGGGGGGAAGTGCGTCTTATGGAGCGAAAAATACGGTACTATTATTATTATTATTATTATTAAAATATCTAATATATAGTATAAAATTATAACCTACTGAAGCTGTCTTAGCGAGAGAGAGAGAGAGAACACTGTTGGTTTTACACTATGTTGGTCACTATGATTTGGCCACTGTGTGATACAGGAAGCTGGACTAGATGGCCTTCGGCCTGATCAAGCAGGGCTCTTATGTTCTTATGGTCACAATTTCTTTTTACCATCTTATTTATTTATTTATTGCATTTATGTCCTGCCCTTCACCATATGGTCTTAGAGTGGTTCACAACATCATGAAAGACAGTAAAAATAATCACATATTAAAGAGCAGATCAGTTCACATGGAGCAGCAGTCATCAGCAATGCTCCCTGTAAAAATGAATGGAGCTGTGTGGGGCTGCTCCGGAGCACTCGGCAATGACATCATTGTCCTCTCTGAGTTCCAGAGCACTGTGAAGGAAGATGCACGGAGCTCCGATTCTCATTGCGCGGCTTAGATGGAACACTGGTCATCAGTGATAATCACAGTCCAAAAGGCTAGTAAAACAACAGTTTTTGGCAGCTTTTTAAAAATGGGGGGAGTTTGGTGGGAGTACCAGTGGCTGGAGGACCCAGCCAGCGAGACTAGGGGAGCTATAGACTGCAGCAAGGTTGCGCAGGCGCAGCCTCTCTACTAGCATCTTTTAAACTGCCGGCCACCAGGAAGGATGCGTCTGCCGCCGCCCGGGTGTGTGTGTGTGTGAATGAACGAACGAACTTCGGGTAAGAACACATACACACCGGCTTCGTACCCCCCCTCCCCGGTCTAAAAAGCAGGTCTAAACAGGTCTAAAAAGCCGGGGGGGGGGGGTGCGCTGCCATTCGGCGGCGGGGCTTGTGACGCCGTGCGCCCTTGGGGACGGGGCTTGTGACATCACAGGAGGTGCACATTGAGGGGGCCCCCTGTGGGGGTGTAGCTACGCCCCTGGGGATAACATCTCTCTTCTGTAAGGCATTCCAAGTTGGGGTAGGGAGTCACAACATAAAAGGCCTATTCCCACGTGCATGCCAATCACATATCCCTAGGCAGGAAGGAGGCAGCAACATGGAGCAAGGCCTCCTCGGAAGATCTTAAGTGGAGGATAGGGTCATATGGTAACTGGGCTAAGAGGCACTTTTTAAGTAGTCATTCTCTTATATTTAGCAAGAGGAGAGCAACCGTCCCTATTCATCCCAACACAGTATATTTTCCAGTGGCTGTTTGCTGATATTTCTTTTATGTCTTTGTAAGCCCTCTGGGATCGGTAACCATCTTTTCAATCATCTTGCTATGTAAACCACTTTGTGAACTTTTTGTTGAAAAGCATTATTATTTTTTATTTAATTCAATAATAATGCATTAATTTGGATATTAAAATATCCCAAACTTTTATTAACTTTTCATGAATTAACAATGGCTTATTACTCTTTCAAAGTTTCATGATTACCAACCTATCTGTCAGGATTAATTCAGTAAAAGATCTACTTTCCCTGTCTTGCTATGAACAATAAGAACTGTTTTATAGAGAGTACATCTGTTTCAGTTACTACTGTACATCTGTTTCAGTTACTACTGATTTGATCCCCCTCACATTACTCAGAAATTTAGAACTCGCACTACATTTCCAAAATAAACGTGCAGTCTTCTTACATGGCAAACCAGATTAGGGGTGAAATCCACCCTAAACTTGTGCGCTCCGGCAACTGTCGCAAACATACCATAAGGCACGTTTGCACCTACTTTAGAGTAAGCGCCTCACTCTGCTGCCGGGATGACCATGCGGACGCCAGAGGCAGGTAAGGCTCTCGCCGGCACCCACATGAACATCCCTTTCCCTGAGTAGACTTCCGGCCCGCCACATGGCAGGCTGCGGCGAGGGATGGGATCTGGCGGGCGGCCCTGGGCTGCCCGCCAGATACGGTGGACTTGGCTGCCCATCTTCTCTTTAAAACAACGGCTAATGGAAAGGATCCTGTTTTCTTTTAACACATAAGGTTGCAATCCTATGCACACTTATTTGTGAGTAACTGAACTCAGTAGGACATACTTCTCAGAAAATAATATACATAAGATTGGACTACGTGGCAAGTTACTATGTTACCTTCTCTCTCAGCTTGGATAATCTTTTTTCCTTTTCTATCTTTTCATCTTCTTTTGCCTGTTTTTCTAGAATCTTAAGCTCTAGTTTATGCAGATCCTAAAGAAAAGAAAATACAATAACCGAAACATTTATTTCTAGGAATAGTCATAATACATATTATATACTACAAAGCTGCTTCTTATAGTACAATACTTAAATAGCCAAAGTCAGCTTCTATTTTCTACGAACCTTCTGCATGGCTCTTGCTCAAAACTGACCAGAGCATCTAGTGCAGTCCCACCCCTTCAATCACCGTGGAAGGCTAGTTGTGTAGAACTTCTACTAATCCAGCCTTGCAAATAATCAGGAGATTTATAAATAATAAAATCAATTTCTAAAAATAATCAGAAGTTACCAACTCCCAATTCACTCACTGGAGCCTTCTCATACTTGCACTATTTCCTTCCATTCATAGAACATACCTTTGTTTTTTCTTCATAGAGCTGGTGCCAGGTTAGTGTGTTTCTTGCTTAAACAAAACTTCCTGCTTCCTGTTTAACGGAGCCTCTCTAGCATGCAGGCTTATTGCCTGCTTTGTTAAGCATTTTGGTTAAGTAAGACACACACTGACCTGGCGCCAGCTCTATGAAGAAAAACAAAGGTAATGGGTGCAGGGATAGTGTTCCCCTCTATACACGGGTTCCTGGTATCCAGTGGCGTTCCTGCACCCCCCATGGGGGGGCACCGACGTGACAGCCCCACATGATGCCACAAGCCCCGCCCCCTGGGGGGCATGACATCATTTTTGCGCACCGCTGCCAAAATGTGGTGTGGCGCAAAAACATCCCCCACCGCCGCTTTTTCAACCGCTTTTGGGCCGTACGGAGCCGAGGCGGGTGTGTGGGCCAATCTTGCACCTGAAGACACGGCCATCCCCAGCCAAAGGAGACAAAAAGCGGCGGAGGGGGGCGACAGATCCGGAGGCAAATACACCCCCGCCACTTGGCGCCTTGGGCCCCCCACTCCCCTAATGACACCTCTGTTGGTATCTGGGGGGGGGGGGAGTAGGAACCTATCTCCTGCGGATACCGGGGTCTCACTGTAGTTGTTTCGCTCTCCGTTGCTGGAAAGGAAGACAAGCACCCACTGGCCTCACTACGGGGGGGGGGGCGGAGCTGTAAGTTCTGCTGAAATCTGAGCCTCCCTTACACAGAGGAACGAAGCAGCCCCGCCCCCTCACCGTCGGAGCCTTTCAGGGAAGCAAAAGCAACGTGCAGGGAGTCTCCTGCGCGTTGCTTTCGCTTCCCTGAAAGGCTCCGACGGTGAAGGGGCGGGGCTGCTTCGTTCCTCTGTGTAAGGGAGGCTCAGATTTCAGCAGAACTCACAGCTCCGCCCCCCCCCCCCCTGTAGTGCCGCCAGTGCAAGCACCCACGTGTGCCTTTTCCAGAACTAGAAAGCAACTGAACATATACAGGTCTGCCTTGTCTCAATCCAGTTCTTATTCAACACAAGTGAGTGGGCATTTTTAAACCTGGTTTGAAAAGGGATATTTTGAGCCTATTTGTGATGTGTGCAATTTTTCCAGAAGAGACCTGCCTTTGGTTATGTATAACAGTGTTATGTGTTATGAAACTCCTTTTAATTCTGTGAAACTACACATCAGAGAGCATAAATATGCAAGAGACTAAAGAGACTACCCACTCGTTCTTGAAACTTAAGAATTTCTTCTGCAGCAGTTCTTTTCCGCTCTTCTTTTTCAGCTTCTTCCCTTCTCTCCTTTTCCAGCCTCAAGAGCTCTTCCTGCTCCTTTTTCTGCCTACTATACTTTTCCAACAGCAACTTCATCTGGAACTGCCGCTGACGTTCTCTCTGCTTTCTTGTCTCCTTCTCTTCTTCCTCTTTCAGCTGAGCTGCTTGTTTCATTGCATAATCTATTGCTTTACGCCTTTTCCATGCTTTAAGCTCTTCCAGTCGTTTTTTTCTTTCTTCTTCAGCTTTTTGCTTCTGTGCTTCTTCACGCTGAAGCATATTTGCAGTGAGTACATCCTCTGGCATCTCCTTTTCAGCCAAGATTTTCTTTCTTTCCTGTTGCTTTTTCATTTTCCATTTTTGAATGGACTAGAGGATAACAATAAAAACAAATTATATTTCTATATGCTGCCATACTAATTCTAATCCTCTGAAAGCTAGAGAAAATATTTCAAAAAATTTAAGACACCAGCTTCGATGAGATACCTGGCTATAAACACAAAGTGAAAAGCTAGGTGTAAATTCTCGACAGAAATGTATCAGGAGTTTTTCCCTTAACATATTATTTCTGACCTATAAATAAATGCCAGTAATATTTACTAATAAACTGTACAAGCTCTTGCCCCTAAGGAGGGACTTCAGTGACAGCAATCTGTTTCACTGTTGTGGTTGTCTTGATTTATATAGGGCTACAATAGCGTCTGGCATATGAACCACATCTTTAATACAGTAATTAACTTGGGGCAAAATGGCAGGTTCTGCCTCAACTTCTGACTCTGTTGAACAGCTGCTTCAGCGGCTGCACTGGCTGCCCATTCATTTCTGGGCCCAATTCAAGGTGCTGGTAATGACCATTAAAGCCCTTCACGGTTTGGGTTCAGGATATCCGAGGGACCGCCTTCTCCCATATATTCTGGCCCGTCCTCTTAGGTCATCTGAGAACTGTGAGTGCCACCTCTATCTCAAGTTAGAGGGATGGCAACACGCGGGTGAGCCTTCTCTGTTATGGCGCCACAACTGTGGAACTCCTTGCCAGGGGACTTGAGAACTACCCCCTCCCTCATGGCTTTTTGGCAAAGGCTCAAAACATTTCTGTTTCGTCTAGCGTTTGGGTAATGGGTTGATGTCTGACTTCTGTGTCTCAATATGTTTTGCTCCGCTGCTTCTCTGCTCTATATTGCCCCGTCCCCCCCAGTGGATTTTATTGTTTTTAATTAATTTTATGTATTGTTTTAAATTATGTATATTTTTATCTTTGATGTTGTAAGCTGCCTTGGGCATTTGCTTTGGCATGGGATAAGGCAGGGTATATTTTTTAAAATAAATAAATAATAAACTTCATGCCCTTAAAGCCTAGCCACTACATCTCATGCAAACAAGGAGAGCTCTCTTACAGAGAATATTTTGGAGAAGAACAGCACTTAATCCTTCCCCTACTTGCTGGTTTTGCCTGCCATTTCTCCCAACCAAGTATTCTTCCACCGCCTCCCACTACCCAGCTTAGGTCCTAGACCTGTATTGTGAAGAGGAAAGGTTAAGTGCCCTCCTCCTGTCCAAAGCTTCTCTGCTGCAATCACACATACACAAGAGTCAGGCAGAAAGTGTAATTGTGCCTTTATGCTGCCCAGAATAAGTTCCATTCAAATATAAAAGATTTCAGGTCAATCTTCACTTGAGAGTGCCAGCACAAACATCAAAAGAAAGGTTTGTGCTGGAGAATGCACACTTAGCTGCTCCATATAAACGACTTACCATAACACTGGCAGCCACGGTTTGGTCTCTGTGGAGCGACCATAACATATAGGTAGACTTTTATGCCCCATAAATTGCTTCATAATCAGGATCATATTTCATTATACAAACTAGAACTATGCAAATGTTAGCATCTTGCAATATCATTAATATAACGCTTTGATTAAACAACCTTTTACTTTTCTGTTTCATTTTTTTAATAAACATGATAGTATAAAAAGACTTTAAAAAAAGGCATGAGGCTGTCTGGCCACTAGGGCCATGTTGCACCTCCCCACTCTAGTATGCCAGCAATCATGGCAAAAATATGCCAATGGTGGATGACAGCAACTTGTGTATTCTGCTCACGCTCTATAAGAAGAGCACAGTGGCAACATAAGGACGGGAACCACAGCATGGGTACATGCAGCCAAGGAAGGGTGGTAAAGAGAGACCTGCAGCAGGCAGGAGGAGGTCAGAGAAGGCAGCAAAGGCAAGAGCGAGGGCTGCAACATCAGCTGGTCCATCAGCTGCACCAGGCTCATTTAGCCTCACAGAAGACAGCCAAGGCTATAGAAGAGCAGGCAGGAACTTCACAGTCAATATTTCTATAAAAGGCAGAGCTGTGTAGAGGAACAGGAAATGAACCTGACCTCGGGGTAAATGTCTCAGCAGGGCTGAACTCCAAGTCCTCATAGGGACTGTCACAGCCAGTTATGAGAGACTCACAGCGCAACCCTGCGCAACTATCCAGCACACTTGCAATGACTCAGAAAGCACGTTTGCAACAACTCGGGAGTAAGGGTGGCCAGTGTGGAGGCCAACCTACCTCCGGTGCTGGATCATCCCTGCAGTTGCCAGAGGAGGTAAGTCCAGCTCCAGCAGGCGCAGGGACAGTCTGGGCAGCGAGGGAGGGAGGCCATTGGCCGAGCTGGCCGGGGGTGGTGGTGGAGGCCACCATCTCCCCATCTCCCTCCCAGCTGGCACGGCCTTTACATGGCCTCCTCTTACTTCCGTGGATAGGATCCTGGCCGGATAGTTAGGCAGGATTGCACTGCACATCAGATACATGATGTTTTTGAGTTTGAATAAAACTCACTGCATGAAACAGAGCAACAGGTGCAGGTAGAAAAGGTTACACATACACTTAGAAATAGACACACCAAACTTCTCTTACCTCCTTTTTTTGAGCCTCTAAAATTAGATATTCTTGATACCATTTCTCATGTTGCTGAATGTCCTCCCTTGTTCTGTCAGCGAAATAATCCAGTGCTTCATCTATATATGAAGGTTTCCCTTTATGCTTTCTCCACAATTTCAAAAAAACTTGATGATCAAATTCATCCCAACCTCCTTGTCTCCCTCCAGTCTGCTGGAGGAATCTTTCCAGCTCAAGTACTTCACCAGGCAGATGATTTTGAATCTCCTTATCCAATGGGACATTGTCTTGCTTTAAAATTCTTCTTGTTGGCAAAGTACCTATTGCCCACATTTCTATTTTTTTCTCCAAGGCATTAAGATCATTAGTAGCAGTCTTCTCCTCTCTCATAAGCTCCTCATATCTGAAATAAATAAAAATCCATATAAAAATCCAACTAGCAACTATTAGCAAAATAATTATCCCACCACCCTATTGCTGGAATCCAAAGCAGCACACAACTCATTCTGTGGTTCCAAGGGCTTGTGTTTTGCAAACAGCGGTCCCATGCTGCATTGAGAAAAGTTTTTGAATTCGAGGACACTTCCAAAAGTAGTTTCGGAACATAGGATCCTGCCTTATATCAAGTCAAACCATTGGTCACACAGCTCAGTATCATCAACAGTGACTTGGCAGTGGTTCTCCAAGGTTTCAGATGGAATTTTTTCTATGTCTTACCTGGAAATACCCAGCATTGAACCTGGGTCTTTTTACACATAAAGCAAATGCTCTTCCATCTGTGAGCCACCATTTGTGATGTGACATGTTCAAAGACAAAACTCCCACGAGGGGTGCCCAAGATTTTGAATACAGTACTTTTAACGGAGTAGTCACACAATTGTGACAAAAGTTAACTATGTTAACAAAATTGTGTCTAGTCTAAAAAATATTAGGTTTTTTTTACTATTTTAATGTAAAACTCAGGAGAAAAGAAAAATGGAAAAAACATGTTGTGAGACATAACAGCTATTGTTTCAAAATTAGTATTTTGCAAACTGCCATGTTAATGACAATTAGAATTTAAACCAGAGCACATAGCATACATCTGCCGTTGTTCTTCTTTAAAAGCGTTCATTGCAGTTTCAACTTCTTCCATAATTTCTCTAAGACTGTCAACAACTACAAAATGGAGAAAAAAATAATGTTTACAGATTACTGTAGAAAAGTTCAAACATAGAAAATATTATTTCAGGTTTGCATGGCCAGCAATAACAATACATGAGTTAAATAACAGTTAACGTTCTCATGGCCAACTATAATCAAAGAGGACTGCTCATTAATGAGATTAATAGTCATGGTGTAATAGTTAAAATAGATGTTTAATTACGAATTCAGGTTGTGAGCTGTAAGGAAGATAACCGACAGATGGGGTTATCTGCCTTACAGCTCACAACCTGAAGAAGTCCAATGAGACTCAGAAGAAACGTCATTTGAATTTACTTGTAGCATTCGTAATTAAACATCTATTTTAACTATTACACCATGGCTATTAATCTCGTTAATGGGTAGTCCTCTTTGATTAATACATGAGTTAATGGAGTTTATGGGTTTGTTGGCCATGGTCCAAATTAATTACAATAGCAACTTAAGAGTTACAAACACGACGTTTCATCCAAATTTCACTGGACCTTATCAAGCGAAAGCTGGCTCTCTGGCACAGCCTGGTGTTAACATGTTATAGAAAATATCACAGAAAATAACACAAGAAAATATAACTGAAAATGACACATGGATTTTAAAATAACCCAGTTTTAAACAATAGGTAAATTAGAGTGTGGCGCAGTGGGTTAAACCACTGAACCATGAGCTGTCGATCGAAAGATCGGTAGTTCGAATCCGCGACAGGGTGAGCTCTCGTTGCTT
The DNA here is from genome assembly GCA_026170595.1 of Plestiodon gilberti rubricaudatus. Classification (NCBI taxonomy): domain Eukaryota; kingdom Metazoa; phylum Chordata; class Lepidosauria; order Squamata; family Scincidae; genus Plestiodon; species Plestiodon gilberti. Next base: position 51,314,794 of record JANXHW010000002.1, read on the forward strand.
GGCCAGCTCCTGCCAACCTAGCAGTTCCAAAGCATGTTAATGCGAGTAGATAAATAGGTACCGCTTGCGGGAAGGTAAACAGCGTTCCGTGTTCCAGCTGCATGCTATGCGCTGCGGCAAGGAGAGTCATGCCGGCCACATGACCACGGAGGCGTCTTCGGACAACGCTGGCTTTTTGGCTTTGAAATGGGGATGAGCACCACACCCTAGAGTCGGACACGACTGGACGTAATTGTCAGGGGTCACCTTTACCTTTTTAAATTAGAGTACAGCAGGACAGTTCTGCATACACAAACATCCCATACAACACCTAACATTCTTCTGTATCTACCATGCCAAGAACAGCTATGCAATCATCAAAAGAAAAGCTGTCATAATATCTTGTTACTAATATCCGAGTTTGACTTCCATCCAAGAGATAACACTTCCATCCACCACAGTTAAACTGAAATTAATACAAATTAGCAACTCTTCTTGAAAACAGCAAGCTGACAATCTCCTGCACTGTAAATTACGGTCAAAAGAAACATTTGAATGTTGGGTTGAAGGTCCAGCTCAACTGAGCCTATAATGTAAACGCTGACAGATTTATGGGCTAGAAATGAAAAGAGAACACTCTAGTATTAACACAGCAAACAGTCAGTCTGAACCATACCGGTAATTACTCAATAAAATTAGAGGGATTTTTCTTTCTAGGAAAGACATTATTAAGCCTTACATTCTGGTGTCGGCTTCACATCTTTTAATTGCCGCTGAAGTCCTTTAACATTATAATGAACTTTTGCCAGTTTCTGCTGGATTTTAGCTTCTATGGTGGAAAACAAAAATAATATAGTATTATGTTTTCATTTTAAACAGCTTCATGATCTAGTTTATTAGATATGTTGCTCGTAACAACTTTTCACAAAAATCCCTAAATTATGCATGCCATACACATTTCTCTCCCAATCACCATGTATATCAGTTTCATCCTCTTTCACAGATCGCTGTAGCAAACCTCAATTCTTCATCGTACTGAGAGACAATTCCATGCCTTCTTTCACACTGCACCTTCTTTTATGATACTGTTTACAAAGCTACAATCCTCGCTATTTCAAATTCCATGCAAAATCACAATGCACACAAGGGGCTATTGCTCAGTGATAGACATGCTTTGCACACAGAAGGTCCTTGGTTCAATCCCTGGCACTTCCAGGTAGGGCAGAGAAAACTGCTGTCTATAACCCAGGAGATTCGCTGCCAGTCACTGTCTAACATAGACTTGCAGTGCAATCCTATGCATGTCTACTCAGAAGTAAGTCCCATTGTATTCAATGGGACTTACTCCCAGGATTGTATAGAAATGTATAGGATTGCAGCCCAATATTCTGACTTGGTATAAGAAAGCGTCCTATGTTCCTTATTCATACTTGAAATTAAAAATTCATACATGCCTAAAGCATTATTCTGCTATCATATGATCATCTTTGTCCTCCTCTCTCCCCTTTTATTTTGACCCTGACAAATAGCTTCTCATTTCACATATGTTTTACATTCTGTTGAACATGAGTACAGTAATATCTATCAGGTTCCAAGGGTTGTTTTCTGGCCTCACTAGTTGAGTAAAAACATACTTCATCTCCAATAATTGCATCATGTTCCTGGAAAACCCCAAATGTAGCCTTTCAAAAATATTTGTGCTTCAACCCTAAACCCAGCGCAAGATAAAATACAAAGAACAGCAACAATCCTAGAAATGTTTACTTGGATGTCAGAGTTCAATAAGCTTTATCCAAAGTAAGCGTGCATAGCTTTTTGTAAAAAATACCCAATACACTGATTTACAGTCAAAAAATTCTCAAACATCTACAACTTTTGCAAAACAATAGGGTAGCAGTCACACTTTTCCTTCCTTTAGATCAAGGAAACTGGCTATTACAGTATCCTTAATGTTTAAGCTACAATACATTTACTTCCAGATTGTGATCCTGCAGCCCAATCCTGTGTACGGATCCGTGGCCATAGGGCTGACCGCAGTATCCTGCGCCCTTCCTGGGCCAATCCTGCACAGCACGGGCTGGGAACTCCTGGGGAGAAGGGAACGTTCATCCCCTTCCCCCGGTATAGGGCTGCCCGGCCCCAAGGGGCCTCCTCAAATGTACATCGTCTCTCGAGCCGGCGTACATTCGGGGCGGCAAGGTAAGGGCCACCCAGGCCAGGAATGGGCACAGGATATCGGAGGAGCTCGTTGCCAATATCCCCGCCCCCTCCTGGCCTGGCTAGCCCAACGGCTGCCCTCCCTCGCAGCCCGGCCCACCCTCTCCCCGCCCCTGCACCAGCACCTGCTCTAGCAGCTGCAGGGTAAGTCCATAGGCAGAGTAAAGGCTGCAGAGCCTTACAGAACCCGGCGCCTGTGCAGCACGTGCTCCGCAAGCGAAAAGTTACAGAGGATTGCTCCGTTAAACACACTCACAAGGGAGGAAGCCCCACTGAATATAGGAGCTATTTCTGAGAAAATATCATAGGACAGTGCTGCAAGTCACTGTGTGCTTACATCTGGATGTTTAGATACTGAAATATGTATAGGTGTCTTTTAAAGGGTGGTGGGTAGAAAGTTATTCTTTAAAATTCTAAGACAAAAAATGTATACACACTCTGAAAATATAGTATCTGTTTTCTTATTTACTGTACAAGACATATAATGGAGCATGAAGTCCTTCAATATAGTTATCAAAGACGTATTACATTAATAAATATGAATAAGAAAAACAGGATTTTACTTTCTGCTTTCTGGTTTTTAGTCAGTTTATATTCCAGTTCTTCCAGTGTGCTGTACTCCATCCTAAAATCACTTTTCTTGTTGAAGAGAAGGCTATTTTTATCCTTTTCAATATTCAAGAGTCTGAGGAAAAAAGACTTGGTTTTAGAAAGACAAATTGAATGATAAATATTAATATCAATTAAACCAAAGACTGATATTATTGTCTCTTTGCAACACATACTGAAAGTTCACCATCATATTTTCAGTTGAAGGTAAATCAGTCATATGTAAATAAGATACAATAAATATTTTTGATCAGTCCCTTTAGCAAACCTGTAAATCATTCTATTAAGTACTCCCGATTTCTTTGAGTTAATAAAAGGAAGCATTTTCCAGATTGTTCTGGTCATTTTATTAAGTTAAGAACAAGAGGTTGTCCTAACGTTTCGCTCCTAAACCATGAGGAGCATTATCAAAGGTGCAGCAACTTGCTGTCTGCTTTGAAGAACTAGAGCAGACAGCAAGTTGCTGCACCTTTGATAATGCTCCTCATGGTTTAGGAGTGAAACGTTAGGACAACTTCTTGTTCTTAACTGGGCATCCCAATCTTGTGTAGGATACGACAGCCGGCCTAAAGGGCCGGAAGCTGTATCCTATCAAGTTCCCGGGCTGCCCTGGGGAAGCCCTGGAACAACTTGGGAGAAGGGGACAATCGTACCCTTCCCCCATGTAAGCAGCGGGAGGCCCTATGGGCCGCCTTGAATGTGTGCAAGCTCTAGAGTTCGTGCACATTAACGCCGGCCACATCGGCATATCTGGGACCTGGAGAGAGCTCGGGATACCGGGGATCTTTGCCCCCGGTATCCCTACCCCCTCCAGGCCCTGGGCGGCAAATGGCCGCCCCCCCCTTGCCACCCAGTCCACCCTCCCCCCTTGCCGCCCAGTCCGCCCTCCCCCCACCCCTGTCCCTGCCGACGTAGGTCTTACCTGCTCCGGCCGGCAAAATATCACAGAAAATAACACATGCTCTCCGGGTGTCGCACACAAGTGCTTTACGGCACTTGCACAACACCCAGCGCCAGGACAGCACTGCTCCTACACAGGATTGTGCGGTAATAAAACGACCAGAACAACCTGGAAAATGCTTCCTTTTATTAACTCAGAGATATGTACTGGTCGCGAAAACCTCAGAACTTACACTCCCATATTTGTTTAAAAAGAAGATATTTCTCTCTTTTTTAGATAGATACGTATTCTATTCTTCCTTATTAAATTCAGTAGGCCACATCTGAATAAGCATGCATAGAATTGGGCTGCAAATCTTTGATACCTTGTATAAAACCTCGGGAGGAGGGGTCACCAAGCTATCGATATCACTGAGCAATTAATTGTGCTTAGTTTTAAACATATAAAAAGGTAAAGGTATCCCCTGACAATTAAGTCCAGTCGTGTCCGACTCTAGGGTGTGGTGCTCATCTCCATTTCAAAGCCGAAGAGCCAGCGTTGTCCGAAGACACCTCCGTGGTCATGTGGCCGGCAGGACTCTCCTTGCCGCAGCGCGTAGCATGCAGCTGGAACACAGAGCGCTGTTTACCTTCCCGCAAGCGGTACCTATTTATCTACTCGCATTAACATGCTTTGGAACTGCTAGGTTGGCAGGAGCTGGCCAAGCAACGAGAGCTCACCCTGTTGCGGATTCGAACTGCCGATCTTTCGATCGACAGCTCATGGTTCAGTGGTTTAACCCATTGCGCCACCCGCTGGCCTTGCTTTAAACATATAGCCACCTGCATTTAACTAGAACATTAATCACATGTATTCCAAAGCATCAACGCTTCTTAATATACGGTAACCTCTGACAAAATAATTTAACCTTTGCTTTGTTTCTTTAAGTATTTCTTTATAGCTTTCACAGCTTGCTTCATTACAAAATCAAAACTTACTGATGCTTGAGTTTTTGTCCTGTTCTTATAAATTCCATTTTCTTTATTTGATCAGTTTTGATCTTCGAGTTTTGAACATGTTGGCCAAGACCTGGAGTACTAAAACAGCTGATATTCTGCACACAGAACACAACAGCAAGAATTGTTTTAATCAGAAACACTATGTTTATTATTTAAAGTGTAGGGGAAAGAAGAACCACACACATAACTGAAAGGCTAATTTTGGCCTAAATTAATTACAGTATAGTACTCATATTTCCTCCTTCATGGATCATTGCCTTGTCGTGGCGAAGGGGCTTGCGTAACTCAATGAAGCCATGAGCTATGCCGTGCAGGGACACCCAAGACGGACAGGTCGTAGCAGAGAGTTCTGACTAAAAGTGATCCACTGGAGAAGGAAATGGCAACCCACTCCAGTAACCTTGCCAAGAAAATCCCATGAACAGTACCAAAAGGCTAAAAGATATGACGCCGGAAGATGAGCCCCTCAGGTCGGAAGGTGTCCAATATGCTACTGAGGAAGAGCGGAGGACTATTCCAAGTAGACCCAGAAAGAGTGAAGCGGCTGGGCCAAAGCCAATAGGACGTCCAGCTGTGGATGTGTCTGAGGTTGAAAGGAAAATCCAATGCTGCAAGGAGCAATACTGCTTAGGAACATGGAATGTGAGGTCTATGAATCAAGGCAAGCTGGATGTGGTCAAAAATGAGATGATAAGATTGAACATTGACATCTTGGGAATCAGCGAACTAAAATGGACGGGCATGGGCGAATTTAAGTCAGGTGACCATCATATCTACTACTGTGGGCATGAATCCCTCAGAAGAAATGGAGTAGCCCTCATAGTCAATAAAAGAGTGGGAAAGGCAGTACTGGGGTGCAACCTCAAAAACGACAGAATGATTTCAGTTCGAATCCAAGGCAAACCATTCAACATTACAGTAATCCAAGTGTATGCCCCAACCACTGATGCCGAAGAAGATGAAGTTGACCGGTTCTATGAAGACCTACAACACCTTCTAGAACTAGCACCCAAAAAAGATGTCCTTTACATCATAGGAGACTGGAATGCTAAAGTAGGAAATCAAGAAATAAACGGAACAACAGGCAAGTTTGGCCTTGGAGCGCAAAATGAAGCAGGGCAAAGGCTAACGGAGTTCTGTCAAGAGAACATGCTGGTCATAGCAAACACTCTTTTCCAACAACACAAGAGGCGACTCTACACATGGACATCACCAGATGGTCAATACCGAAACCAGATAGATTATGTGCTTTGCAACCAAAGATGGAGAAGCTCTATACAATCAGTAAAAACAAGACCTGGAGCTGACTGTGGCTCAGATCATGAGCTTCTTATTGCAAAATTCAGACTTAAACTGAAGAATGTAGGGAACACCACTAGACCAGCCAGATATGACCTAAACCATATCCCTTATGAGTATACAGTGGAGGTGAAGAATAGATTTAGGGCATTAGACCTGGTAGACAGAGTGCCTGAAGAACTATGGACGGAAGTTCGTAACATTGTACAGGAGGCAGCAACTAAAACCATCCCAAAGAAAAAGAAATGCAAGAAAGCAAAGTGGCTGTCAGATGAGGCTTTACAAATAGCTGTGGAAAGAAGGAATGCAAAAAGCAAAGGTGAAAGGGAAAGATATAAACAACTGAATGCAGAGTTCCAGAGAATGGCAAGGAGAGATAAGAAGACCTTCTTAAATGAACAATGCAAAGAAATCGAGGAAAACAACAGAATGGGGAGGACTAGAGATCTCTTCAAGAAAATTGGAGATATCAAGGGAACGTTTTGTGCAAAGATGGGCATGATAAAGGACAAAAAAGGCAAGGACCTAACAGAAGCAGAAGAGATTAAGAAGAGATGGCAAGAATACACAGAAGAACTATACAAGAAAGATCTTAATGTTCCTGATGACCACGCTGGTGTGGTCACTGACCCAGAGCCGGACATCCTAGAGAGTGAAGTCAAGTGGGCCTTAGGTAGCATTACTAACAACAAAGCTAGCGGAGATGATAATATCCCAGCTGAGCTACTTAAAATCCTAAATGATGATGCTGTGAAAGTGCTGCACTCAATATGCCAACAAATTTGGAAAACTCAGCAGTGGCCAAAGGATTGGAAAAGGTCAGTTTACGTTCCAATTCCAAAGAAGGGCAGTGCCAAAGAGTGTTCAAACTACCGTACAATTGCACTCATTTCACATGCTAGCAAGGTTATGCTCAAAATCCTACAAGCTAGGCTTCAGCAGTACGTGGACCGAGAACTACCGGACGTACAAGCTGGGTTTCGAAGAGGCAGAGGAACTAGAGATCAAATTGCCAACATGCGCTGGATCATGGAGAAAGCACGAGAGTTCCAAAAAAACACCTACTTCTGCTTCATTGACTACGCAAAAGCCTTTGATTGTGTGGATCACAACAAACTGTGGCAAATTCTTAAAGAGATGGGGGTACCAGACCACCTTACCTGTCTCCTGAGAAACCTGTATGCGGGTCAAGAAGCAACAGTTCGAACCGGCCATGGAACAACCGATTGGTTCAAAATTGGGAAGGGAGTACGGCAAGGCTGTATATTGTCACCCTGCTTATTTAACTTATATGCAGAGTACATTATGAGAAATGCAGGGCTGAATGAATCACAAGCCGGAATCAAGATTGCCGGGAGAAATATCAACAACCTCAGATATGCAGACGATACCACCCTAATGGCAGAAAGTGAAGAAGAACTAAAGAGCCTCTTGATGAGGGTGAAAGAGGAGAGTGCAAAAGTTGGCTTGAAACTCAACATTAATAAAACTAAGATCATGGCATCGGGTCCCATCAATTCCTGGCAAATAGAAGGGGCAGAAATGGAAGCAGTAACAGATTTTACTTTTCTGGGCTCCAAGATCACTGCAGACGGAGACAGCAGCCAGGAAATTAAAAGACGCTTACTCCTTGGAAGGAAAGCTATGGCAAACTTAGACAGCATAATAAAAAGCAGAGATATCACCATGCCAACAAAAGTTCGTATAGTCAGGGCGATGGTGTTCCCAGTAGCAATGTATGGTTGCGAGAGTTGGACCATAAGGAAGGCTGAGCGCCGAAGAATAGATGCTTTTGAACTGTGGTGCTGGAGAAGACTCCTGAGAGTCCCTTGGACTGCTAGGAGATCAAATCAGTCAATTCTAAATGAAATCAAGCCTGACTGTTCCCTGGAAGGACAGGTACTAAGGCTGAAACTCAAATATTTTGGCCACCTAATGCGAAGAGAGGACTCTCTGGAGAAGACTCTGATGCTGGGAAAGATTGAAGGCAAAAGGAGAAGGGGAAGGCCAAGGATGAGATGGTTAGACAGCATCACCGATGCAACGAACATGACAATGAGCGAACTCAGGAAGATAGTGGAGGACAGGAAGGCCTGGCGGGATATGGTTCATGGGATCACGAAGGGTCGGACACGACTTAACGACTGAACAACAACAACAACTCATATTTCACACCGATATTGTTCATTTTAATGGCATCGTGCCAGCATAAAAATAGAGTGAGAGAAGAGGTCCTGAAGCAACATATTAAAATATCCTAAACATCTGAGGTATCCTCAGAAGACCTCTCATCACAACTCATTCCCTAGATGCTGCGGGAGAGCAAAATCCATTCCTTAGCAAGGCATTTGGCAATGAAGTAGAAGAAAATTCAGAAAAAACACTAAGATCATGCACAGCTACTTCTTCAGAAACAGGGCTGCACTTTCATTGTGAGAAGAGCCTGGTGTGCAATGAGAATACTGTACATACAGTGAGATTTCCCTAACAGAAAAGAATGGGACAGTCCCCTGCAAGTGCGGAAACTTAAACGGGTGGAGCTCATGCAAGAGGCCCAATATGTAACAAGGGAGGTGTGTGACATGTCATCCCCAATGCATTCAGAGGGGGTCTTCGGCTACAAGGGCTCTAGACGGGCACGCCTAGGGACCAACTTCAATTGGACTGTTTCTCTTTCATGCATTTTACTTGTTGAGCCTCACTGTGTCAAACTGGTTCTCCTCCAACCATCCCATACAATTACAAGTTGTTGGGCTACTTTTTGCATCCAATGAGGTAGGGCTGCATACAAGCTTATGTCCCAGTGAACGTGTGCATGAATCTAGGCATAACTCTCTTAGAGGCTGGAAGGAAATGTTGCTTTTGATTGAACCCATACCTACAAAACCATACCAGATCTGGTTCAACACAGGTCACCTCCCTTACCCAGTGGCGTGGCGTGCCTAAGGATTGGTGCACCCAGGGCCCGAGTAACACTGTCAACCCCCCCCACTTCACTCCAGGGGGTGTTTTAAAAAAAGGCAACCGGTACCACCAGGCTTTGGTTTGCAGGAGGAAAAATGGCCAGGTTTTATGAGGTGCACTGATGCCAGATTGCAGCTTCTCTGGCACAGCATCTCCTTTCTGATCAGATTCGGATTAGTTGCTTTGGAAGCTGGCATGTTGCTTTGGCGTTGCTGGCGAATTGGGGGGGGGGGCGCAGGGACAGGGAGCACCGCGGGGCGGGCAGTAACATCCATCTTCAGCTTGCTCGTTATCTTTTACGTTGTTTGCAGATCCAATCGATCGCGGGTGCGGGGGGGGGGGGGGACGACAAAGCTGGAGCGTGGGGCATACACTTCAGCTAACGAACTCTCCCCAGCATGTCTCGCACTTCAGCTGACGAGTGGCGACTTCAGCTTCTCTTCCCGGCGATCGCCGCCGCCCGCACGCGCTCGTTGCCTGCCCTGCCGCTCGCTGGCAAGGAAAAAGGTGAAGCGGAAAGGCACTCAGGAGCTGAGCCCCTTTTCGATCGTCAGTTGGAGCGCCGCGCGGGCGGGGCAGGCACTGGGGCACACACAGCTGTCGATCGGAAAGGCGCTCAGTCACCCCGCCAGCGAGCGGCAGGGCAGGCAGCGAGAGCGCGGGCGACGATAATCGCCAGGAAGAGAAGCTGAAATTGTCGCCGGCGGCAGCCGCCGCCGCCACTGACTTAAACCGTTCATAAAAGCCACTTTTCGAAGCCATGGAGCCCACCAACGGCGAAACAATAACGGCCCCCGAGCCATGTATAATTTGGTGACTGAACGACGAAGGTGGGCGAATGTTACCTGGCGCTGCCTGGTTACCTCCACAGGCGCTACTGTTGCTAGGTCGGCCATCTTGGAAGCCGGTCAGTAGGGCGGGGCTAAGAAAGGACGCTTTCTCTTTCAAGGGACTACGTGAAGGCAGTGACTTAGGAACGTCACAGCGGGGGCGGGGGGAGTGGCTTGGTTCTTGCGCATGCTAGTCGGAGCATTTTTCTGCGCGTGCGTTTGTTGGATTGTTGTTAACCGTTAGTGCTATTATTGGGAGCAGATCCGAATAACTGCTGTATTTAGCCTTTAAAAAAAAGGGTGACTTACCGTAACTTACTAGCAACCCTGTGCTTGGTAGCTAGCAGAGGCTAATCACAATCCAGATAGGAATCGTCTGATGATAGGAATCTGCAGTTCACCTGGAAGATCTCTCCCTTTTCGTGTGTTTTGCTTACTAATATCTAGCCTGAAGATGCAGAGAGTTCTGAAGAATTCGAAAACGTTGTACTCTTAAAAGTTGGTGCTTTCAACATTGGGGCTTTTGGTTTTCAAGTGTGTGTGAGCGGGACAAGGTAACTGGTCTAGTCCCGCACGAAACAGCTTTGGACCAGAGTTAAAAGTGTGGTTGATGAGTTCCATGTGTTTCCCTCTATGCCGTGTGTGTGTTTATTATACCTGCCAACCAAGGATAACACCTGTGTCCTGACTTCATGCATATACTGAAGTGGATTGTAGTCCGAGAAAGTTTATGCTACAATACATTAGTTTTTAAGTGCTGCAAGACTCTGCATTGTTTCTACTGCAACAGAGTTGCACGGTGACCTCTCTGAAAGCGATTTATAGATCGCAGCTTCTGGACCTCCTCACTGTGTGTGGCAGGGCAGGGAAACATTTTGATGTCTATAATTAATTGTACAGTGATGTGCATTCACAGGAATACTTGAAGTGGTGTAGTGAGAAATGTTGACGTGCAGGAGCTCGTAACGATCCTCCCCATAGTCACAGTCCTGTAAGACTATACAGTACAATAAAGAAAACCAACTTTTGTATCAGAGTAGTTTTCTTCTCCTGCCACTTATGCCTACTTTGAAACTTATTGTACTTAATTTAAAGATCTATAATCATTGAATGTTAGTGTTGGAAGTGACTTTAGAGGTCATTTAGTTCAACAGCAACTACAGCATTTCTGACATGTGGCTGTCTAGCCACTGTTTGAAAATCTCAGTCTAGTTCAGTCATCCCAAACTCTTGAAGTGGGTTGCAATTGTTCAAATCAAATGTATAAGAATTGAAAATGGAGTTTAAAAAAATATCCTAGATAAACAAGGTATATTAGAGTTCTAATGTTAGCATGTTTATTCAGAAATAAGTCCCATGGTGGTCAGTAGGATTTATTCTCAGGTAAATTAGCAAAGAATTGTAGCCATAATTTGACTTGAGCTCCATACTGTATGTATCTTAGGCAGCCCTTAGGAACGATTATAATAATAATATAATATACAGTATTTATATACCGCCTTTCTGGTCATTGGATTTCTCCTCCGACTTTATTCAAGGCGGTGTACATGGGCAGGCTGTTCTAAACCCCAAAGGGTTTTTACAATATAATAATGTTCTAATCTTTCATAGAACCCTTCATGCGAGATGTTACTTTCACAGTCCAGATCTCTCTCTCTCTCTCTCTCTCTCTCTCTCTCTCTCTCTCTGATGTTCACCTCAGCACGCTTCAGCTGACACAGACAACCTGCCACTCAAGTGCTGTAGCTTGCAGCTCCACTCCCCCACAGAGCCCTAAACATTAACATATGCCCCTAAGCAAAATTCTCAGTTTGCCACTTGCTGAACTAAGATCCTTTGAAAAAAGTTTCAGAGGCAGCACCTGAGAGCTCCTGATAATGATTATGTTCCTGCTGTAGGAGAAGTACCAGAAGTACCAGAGCTCACCCCTCTGTTGAGTTCAAGCTATTGAAGGGCTTAACTTCCATCCCCCAGATTTCACTGGAGCCTCTTTTGAATTGTAGCCCCAGGGAATGAAGACTGACATACTTGGAGTTGACAGTAATAAGTAATAAGCATAATCAAGTCAATATTTTATAGGAGTCATAAAGAAAACTGGTTTTAGTTTTTATAAACAAATCACAGCTGTTTTCCATTTTTACAAAGCAACCCAAGTGCCTGAATGGCCAGTAATCTGAAAAAGACAATCTATGTATTTGTAAATACAACATCAGCTTGGCTGTTTTCAGCATCCTACTGTGTTGGTTTACAAATGTTCCTAAGAACATCTGAATCTCTCTCTGGGTTTTGAATCTCTCTAGGCTACTAAAGTTAGTAGTGGTTGCTATGTGGGAGTTAAAAAGTGTACCTCTTCATAGATCTCATTCTACATCATATTGCCTGTTTTATTTTTCCCATCTGCAATAGACACTCCTACCTTATTTACCCTGTAGCTTGTGGGAGTCTAATACACACTGGCTCTTGACGCAAACAATTATTTCCTACCAAGAATTTTTTGCTTTGCTTTTTCCCAGCATTGATTTCGCCTAAGGTGAGGGATGTCCTGGTCCACATTTGTCATCCTCAGTTTCATTTATTAAGAACAATTGTCTCATTAGTCAGCAATTTTCAGGCAATGATGTCAACAAGCTTTTTTTAATGAGCTTAATTTCTTACTTACTTAAATTGGCCTCCAGGAGCCCAATCAAGTGTACTGAATCCATACTGGCATAAATGAGATGTTGGCATTAAATAGCTGAATTCTCTAATACAGTATATTGTATGATTTTTATTTACCATTTAGATAGATAGCTAAATCCTATGAATCCTTATGAATAGGTAATTTATACATGTGAAGTAGACCATTATCATTCCCTCTTAAGGTGATTTGTCTACAGCTGCTATTAATAATGAGTAGCATCATCTGTGTGTATTGTGCTTTACAAAGAATGAGATTTTACTTAATTTATGGCTAAGGCTACAAGTAAGCCACTTTAAATTTAATTGGACTACTGAGCGAACAGGTTTAGGAGGATATTGGAACTTTGAACTTGTGTTACCCCAGATCCAGTCATGTAATTTCATGTATAGCTGAATCAATTGAACAGTAACTGAACAAAGTCACCTGATGTGAAGAATGACAGCCCAATCCTGTGTAACTCTTGCACTGGTGTAACAGTAGATCCACCGGTGTAAGTGCACTTATGCCAGTGTAACTTGCTGTACGCCGACAGACGCAGGACGCAGCACAGCTACAGGACGCAGGCGTAACCCCCCCCCCCCCGGATGCCGCGCATGAGCAGTTCAGACGAGGGATGGACACCAGCGCAACTCCACTGGCGCAGGGGGCATTCCAGGGGCATCTGAACACCCCCAGAATGCCCCCTCCACCAGTAGGGTTGTGCTGGCATCTGTCCTGCGTCCGAACTGTGCATGCGCGGTGTCCGAGGGGGGTTACGCTGATGTCCGTCCTGTGTACGTTGGCATACAGCAAGTTACACTGGCATAAGTGCACTTACACCAGTGGATCTACTGTTACACTGGTGCAAGAGTTACACAGGATTGGGCTGTAAATCAGTTCTGTGTGGTACAAGTCTAACGGGAGGCTTTTATTGCAAAGCTAGCACTTGAATATGTGAGCAAGTGCTAGACCAGTTATGTTGAACCTATGAACATAAGAACATAAGAAGAGCCCTGCTGGATCAGGCCAAAAGCCCATCTAGTCCAGCTTCCTGTGTCACACAGTGGCCCCACCAGATGCCTCAGGGAGCACACGAGACAACAAGATACCTGTGTCCAGTCGCCACTCCCTTGCACCTGGCACAGAGAAAACCCACAAAAAAAAAAAAAAAAACAGGAGGTTGCTTATGGCTTGTAACCTGTGATGGTCTTTTCCTCCATGAATTTGTCCAAACCCCTTTTAAAGGCATCTAGGCTAGGTGCCATCACCACAACCTGTGGCAAGGAGTTCCACAGATGAATCACACGCTGGGTAAAGAAATATTTTCTTTTGTCTGTTGTAATTCTCCCTCCACTCAATTTTAGTGCGTGTCCCCTGGTTCTGGTGTTGTGCGAGAGGGAGAAGAATTTCCCTCTATCCACTCTCTCCATCCCATGCATAATTTTATAAGTCTCAATCATGTCCCCCCTCAGGCGCCTTTTTTCTAGGCTGAAAAGCCCCAGACGCTGTAGCCTTTCCTCGTAAGGGAGGTGCTCCAGCCCACAAATCATTCTGGTCGCTCTTTTCTGCACCTTTTCCAATTCAACTATATCCTTTTTGAGGTATGGTGACCAGAACTGGACACAATACTCCAGATGTGGCCTTACCATCGATTTGTACAAAGGCAGAATGATATTGGCCGTTTTATTCTCAATCCCCTTTTTAATGATCCCGAGCATGGAATTGGCCTTCTTCACAGCCGCCGCACACTGGGTCGACACTTTCATCGACCTGTCCACCAGGTCAAAGGTGACACATCACTATGTTTTGGGTGACACGCCAGCATTCACCGACAACAACTCCAGGATAGTATCCATGGAGGTCGCAGATACAGGGGACCCTTTAAAAACCATTTTAAAAGTAAAAATAAGTCAGAAAAAGCCTTCCCTGCCATCATGCTGCAAAATCGCTCCATTTGTAGGCCTGCAGGGCAGTCTTCTGTGCTCCCTGAAGCCACTTCAGGGTCATGCGATTTCCCCCCCCCCTTCACTCTGGCTCACCCCAGAATGCATTGCACTGGGCGAGCCAGATCAAAGGAAGGCTGTCGCATGACCCGGAAGTGGCTTCAGGGAGCTCCGAAGACTGCCCTGCAGGCCTGGAAACAGTGCGATCTTGCAGCGCAAAGGTAAGGAAGGCTTTTTCTGACTTATTTTTACTTTTAAAATGGTTTTAAAGGGTCCCCTGTATCTGCGACCTCCATGGATACTATCCTGGTTTTTAAAGGGGTCCCCAGCATCCACAGTTCTGCATTATCCATGGTGAGGTCCAGAACAGATCCTCGCGGATAATATGGGCCGACCTGCATTCTCCCTGTTTGAGTTATCTAAGAAACTGAACAAACAAAAACACAAGAAATAGCTGACCCTGCACCATCCAGAGCTTAAATGGATTCTCATCATCCATATCAGCACGTGATCTGTCATCTTCAGAATTGTGATTGGTGGTGACATGAAAGAGAGAGCAACTTGCAAAATGTGATAGGAATACATCAGCCGCATAGTGCCAGGAGGGTGCCGGCATGGCTAACAAGCACAGTTAAAGAGGCTATAAAAGGCAAGGAAGCTTCCTTCCATAAATGGAAGTCTTGCCCTAATGAGGAAAATAAACAGGAGCACAAACTGTGGCAAAAGAAATGTAAAAAGATGATACGGGAGGCCAAGAAAGACTTTGAGGAACGTATGGCAGGCAACATAAAAGGGAATAACAAAAGCTTCTTCAAATATGTTAGAAGCAGGAAACCTGCCAGGGAAACGGTTGGTCCGCTGGATGGTGAGGGAGAGAAAGGGGTGATAAAAGGGGACTTGGAGACTGCAGAGAAATTAAATGAGTTCTTTGCATCTGTCTTCACGGCAGAAGACCTCGGGCAAATACCGCTGCCTGAACGGCCTCCCCTGACAAAAGAATTAAGTCAAATAGAGGTTAAAAGAGAAGACATCTCAGACTTAATTGACAAAATAAAGATCAATAAATCACCAGGCCCGGATGGCATCCACCCAAGAGTTCTGAAGGAACTCAAGAATGAAGTTGCTGACCTATTGACCAAAATATGCAAATTGTCCCTTAAAATGGCCACTGTGCCAGAGGATTGGAGGATAGCTAATGTCACGCCAATCTTTAAAAAAAGGAAGGAGGGGGGACCCGGGAAACTACAGACTGGTCAGCCTAACGTCTGTTCCAGGGAAGATGGTGGAAAGTCTCATTAAGGATAAAATCTTAAAACACATAGAAGAACAAGCTCTGCTGAGGGAGAGTCAGCATGGCTTCTGCAAGGGGAAGTCTTGCCTCACAAACCTTTTAGAATTTTTTGAAAAGGTCAACAGGCATGTGGATGCGAGCGAACCCGTGGATATTATATATCCGGATTTTCAGAAGGCGTTTGACACGGTCCCTCATGAAAGGCTCCTGAGAAAACTCCACAATCAGGGAATAAGAGGGCAGGTCCTCTTGTGGATTAGGAACTGGTTGAAGACCAGGAAACAGCGAGTGGGAGTCAATGGGCAATTTTCACAATGGCGAGAGGTGAAAAGCGGTGTGCCCCAAGGATCGGTCTTGGGACCGGTGCTTTTCAACTTATTCATAAATGACCTGGAGTTGGGGATAAGAAGCGAGGTGGCCAAGTTTGCGGACGACACTAAACTTTTCCAGGTGGTGAAGACCAGCAGGGATTGTGAAGAGCTCCAGAAGGATCTCTCCAAACTGGGAGAATGGGCAGCAAAATGGCAGATGCGCCTCAATGTAAGTAAGTGCAAAGTGATGCACATTGGGGCAAGAAACCAAAATTTCACATATACGCTAATGGGTTCTGAGTTGTCTGTGACGGATCAAGAGAGAGATCTTGGGGTGCTGGTGCACAGGTCGATGAAAGTGTCAACCCAGTGCGTGGTGGCTGTGAAGAAGGCCAATTCCATGTTCGGGATCATTAAAAAAGGGATTGAGAATAAAACGGCCAATATCATTATGCCTTTGTACAAATCGACGGTAAGGCCACATCTGGAGTATTGTGTCCAGTTCTGGTCACCACATCTCAAAAAGGATATACTGTAGTTGAATTGGAAAAGGTGCAGAAAAGAACGACCAGAATGATTTGTGGGCTGGAGCACCTCCCTTATGAGGAAAGGTTACAGCGTTTGGGGCTTTTCAGTCTAGAAAAAAGGCGCCTGAGGGGGGACATGATTGAGACGTATAAAATTATGAGTGGATAGAGGGAAATGGATAGAGGGAAATGGATAGAGTGGATAGAGAGAGTGGATAGAGGGAAATTCTTCTCCCTCTCACACAACACCAGAACTAGGGGACATGCACTAAAACTGAGTGGAGGGAGAGTTAGAACTGACAAAAGAAAATATTTCTTTACCCAGCATGTAATTCATCTGTGGAACTCCTTGCCACAGGATGTGGTGATGGCACCTGGCCTAGATGCCTTTAAAAGGGGTTTGGACAGATTCATGGAGGAAAAGACCATCACAGGTTACAAACCATAAGCAACCTCCTGGTTTAGAAGTAGGTTTTTTCTGTGCCAGGTGTAGGGGAGCGGCAGCAGGAAACAGGTTATCTTGTTGGCTGTGTGCTCCCTGAGGCATCTGGTGGGGCCACTGTGTGATACAGGAAGCTGGACTAGATGGGCCTTTGGCCTGATCCAGCAGGGCTCTTCTTATGTTCTTATAGTTCAATTGTCTTCCAACCACTGGGGTGCTTGTTTTCGCTAGCACAGCTACATCGTCATTTGAAAGTTAGTTAGGATTGGGCTGTATGAATAGAATTGCAGCCTTAAGAAAGCAATCTTTAGTTGGAAATCAGTCCGAGAAAATGTGTTTAAGGTTGCAATCCTATACATACCTTTCTGGGAATAAGCCCCATCGAGCACAGTCAGACTCATTGATTCATGCATAGGATTGTGCTGTAAGATTGGGATGCCAGCACTACATAAGATATAAGAAAACATGCTAGAAAACAATATGGCCTGCTAGTCATGTCTAAAACATAGCCAGTCAAAGCCTCAACTGTACCTTTTACAGAATAGAGACTATACATAAAATATTACTAAACTATAACTTTGCTTAACACCCAATCTGATGAAGAATTCTGCAGAACTTGAAAAGCTGCTTCTCACCACAATGTTGTGACATTTTGGTTGTTCCAGACAGTGGCTTTTGGTTTTACGGCGCAATCCTGCTCATGTTACAGGCGGCAGACCTAGCGTTCTGCCACCCGTAATAGTCACAAATGTGCTATAAAGCACGTTTGCGGACTACTTTAGAGCCGGGAAGGAAAGTTCCCCGAGTAGACTTTCTGCCGCAGGCTGCCTGCTGCAGGCTGCCCGCGGCGGAGCACAGGATCAGGCGGACGACCTCGGCCACCCACCCGATCTTTACGCAGGATTGGGCTGCCCAAGATTTTTCATCTGTCAAGCTGAAGTTCTAATATCCATCCTCCACTCTCCACATCTTCCAAGTCTGCCAGGGTGTAATCCTCATAACTGTTCTCATACACATGTTAATATTCAGTTCAATATACCATTTCATTTTTGAAAAATTAAACTTCTAGCCTTCATCATTGGGGGAGGGGACTTTAAAAGGAGCAGCTCCAAATGGGATTGCCCTGCTTAATGAGGGAACATGCCTTTGCATGTCCATCTGTCCACATCCAAACGTACCTCTTGAGAACATTGTTGCCATCTGCAATTTTGCTTCAAGAAAAAAGAACAGTTTGGAATGAACATACTGTACATTTTTCCTTAACGTCTTGTCTTGAGTCACCAGCATTATTAGCATGAATGCATGCAGAGCATGGGGCAGGCACAGGACCAGTGGGTAGAAGAGAGAACAGATCTCACTGCTGTGATAATGCCATGTTAGTTTTCTGGAACTTGTGTTTGGCTCACATCCTTTAGTAGTTCAGGCAAGTTTGTACAGCACTATCAAGCAAACTTTCTGCAGAAGATGAGTATTCAAAGTGAAAATGTGCAAGATGGAAACACTTTAGGGACTGGTATTTTTCCCAGCTGCAGAGCACAAAAAGCGTTCATAGGTACAAACAAAATGGCTTGTGCTGAAGACATTTTATTGTCTAATTGATGTTTTAAGAGCATTTTCCTGTTGTATTTTTTCTTTTTGTTTGCGTGACTGCAATTAGGTTTAATTCCTTTGTGCTGGGTGATTTTTACGTATCTTACTTTGAATAGGAATTAGCAAGTAGTGGGAAGCATTTCAAAGCTTGAAAATAGTCATCAGAGCACATTAGAGAGAATTGTTCTTATTGATTATTTCATGGAGTGATTTGAGAAATATTCTTTTTATTCGCTCATTGCAGTGCCATTTAATTCTTTGTCTCAAGTTGCAATGCCGTCATGCCAGGGGAACACATTGTACCCACCGATACATTCACTTTGGTTTTTGAATTGAGTCATGAACCATTCTATTCCAAGGTTACTATTGTTGCAGGTATTTTCAGACTTTTTCACCAGTCAGCCTCCCTGTGTCACAAAACCGTAATTGAGCATCTCTGATTATACCTAAAACAAAACAATTTCATGAAAGCACACATTTTTTAAAAAAAAACCAATGAATTAAATTGAGAGATTTAAGAATCTAAGGCGATGACTAAGCTATAGCTGTCTAGAAGACAAGTTGAAGCTCTGTTGTTAACACCCCATGAGTTGAAACCTACCTTTTAGAAACCACTACATAGTGGTGTGGTCTTGATGGGGTTGGAGGTGTAATACATAATACCGGTGACAATTTTGAGTGATGATTTTGTGCTTTCCCACACTTCACCTAAAGGCGATTGCTTTGAAAGTAGAGCTGCAATATTTAGTAGGTGCAAGAAGCAGTTTATAGGTGGGCCCCCATATCCGCTGGGGATATGTTCCAGGCCGTTCCGTGGATACTTGAAACCGTGGATAAGAGCGAACACCCCCTCCATGGTTTCCTGAGGGCCCCACCCCCACCCTGCCTCCCCTGCAGGCAACCATGCTTGCCCCCACAGCTCTTATTTTTCTTTCAGCAAGCTTTGTTTCTTCCTTAAAACAAACAGAGAAGCAGCCTCCATTGCAGGCAAGTAGAACGAGACTAAGTCCTAGAGAGGCTCTGCAAGGTTTCTGTTAACCTTGCAGAGCCTCTCTAGGACTTAGTCTTGTTCTAACAGCCAGAGGCTGTTTCTCCTGTTTGTTTAAGGAAGAAATGAAGCTTACTGGGAAAAAAGTAAAAGCCTGGGGGGTCCCCACAATCCGTGGATAACTGAAACCGTGGATAGCGAATCAGTGGATATGGGGGCCCACCTGTACTTCTTTACAGTTTTACATAATCACTTCTAGGGAAGGCTGTTGTGTGCGAGGTTGGATGGCTCAGTCATCACACAGATGTTCCTGCAAGAAGGGAGAGATTCTTCCAGTTGCTGCTTCCTCTTGGTTTCTCCTCAAATTTGCATTCTCTTTTTCCAATCTGTGCCTTTTTTGAAGGGTGAGGTCTGGGCTGCCACACTGATGCACCTTAATGCCTTCCAAACCATCCCAGATTCCAGTGGGGCTGGACCAGGCATAGAAGTGCGACATGGTTCCCATGGCAGCGGCGATGCATCACATACATCTTATAATCTACAAGGCCAAGTTCTACCTGCTGCACTGTGAAGTAACACAGATCACAGTGGTACTATTATCACTGGTTGAAAAACATTGGGTTCAGTTAGTTGACCAAACAACTTATAATGGGCTTAAAACATTCTTCTGTTGGATCTTAAGAAGTGTGTGCATAGGCAATTGCTTCAGTGCCTTCTCCCTAGCAGCCCATGCACCCTGATGGTCAGAGCTGCCACATGCAGAAGGTGCCTCTGCACCATTACTGGACATTCTCTCCCTTTCCCTGCAGCCCCCACAGCCCAGGAGAGACTTTTTAAGGCACAGATGGGTGGGAAGGAGTGAGGGAAAACTTCTCTTGCAGTAACTTCAACGCACGTTTCTTAGGATTCAGTCCATTATTTTTTAATGCAGCCAGGATTATGTGGGACAAACACAGAGATCCAGGGCATGCTACCTAAACCATTAACTGTTCCCTGTAGGCAGGACCTCTGAGAGGGGGGTTAAGGGGGTAATTTGTACCCGGGCCCTGGAGCAAAAAAGGGGGGCCCAGGTGCCAAATTCAAATGTAGGGAAGGGGCCCAAAAGAAACTTTATACCCCCTGATAAAATTCCTCTGAATGACCCTGCCTGTAAGGGAGACAGACTTTAGTATCACAGTGTAGGATGCAGACATTGGGGAAGAAGCAACCATGCTGCTCTGGTAATTTATGAAGCAGGTCTCTTTCAGTCATAAATGTGCATGGATATAGCTCATTTTACGCACGATACTACTCTGAGAGCATTGCTATGTAAATGATAATGGTATGGGTAGTTCCAATATGATCCTAGTGATTTCACATGATACTGGAGCAACTTTAGATCCAGCAAGGAGGAAGGCTACCATAATAATGCCAGTCCAGGAACATTATATGAACAGAGTTTATGCATACTGATGTGGCATGGCTAGTGCACTAATGCTTTATATGTATAGCATAAGGACATAAAGGTCACATTGCAAAAAGAAAAGAGAGCACCAAAATGCTGACACTCTCAGAGGAATTTCCTCCTGCCATTTTGAATTATGGTTCTTTTGAGGTGACAGGCATTGTTCATAGCCAATTTTCATAATTTCCTTTAATGGAGCGAAGATGGAAATGGGGCCTCTTTGGTTCTGAACCTGACAAGAAAAGAGGGAGCAGCCATCCACCCATGTATCCATTCCATTGCGCATATTTGTTTGAGTAAGGACTTGAACCCTGAATCCTCCGTTTAAGAGCCTAGTGATCTACTAACAGAGCTGTTTTATTATTTGGGAGGAGTCTGAAATGTTTGCACTAAAGGAAAAAAGGCAGGAAAAATGTCAACTGTTGTTGTATCCTTTTGTTCATCATTAAATAACTGAGAAGTTTACAAATGAAAACATCAAGCCATTGACAATAATTGAAGCATTGAGCATAATATTGGGGAGGGGAGAATAAATTGGGAATTAGAGAACCTCAGCGATAATTTGAACGTAAAACTTAACTAGGCCATTGTTACAGTGAGTGAAAGAAAGAAAATGTGTGCTAATGTTACTGTTCTAAGATTCTTTCTTTTGGATTTGTCCAGCAGATGTCATCTAAAAACCACTGTGCCAACTCACACCCCCATAGCATTTCCTTTTAGGTTGCTTCATAGAAATGCTTCCTCTCTCCAGTTCAGACTGTTAAGCTAGGTACACAACAGAATAGCATAGAAAGGACTTGAAAGGAAAACTAACCATATTTTAAACCTCTCTGAGCAACAGTACTTAGCAGAGCAATTCGGTGCATATGTCTATGCATGATGATCACACAGAAGCAACTCCCACTGTGTTTGGTGGCAGCACTTGCTGCACCCACTGTCTATAGCAGCCAAACAAGCTCAGGTCTGTGTTAGGCCCTTTTGCTCAGAATGCGTCCACCCAGATGCTTTGGGTGGTCCAGCACTTTTGATCTCTGCAGCCCAGATCTGTTCTTACAGATCCTTGCTTGAGAAACAAAAGCACCACTATCAGGAAGGGTAGTCACAGAAACCTGCCCAATGCATTGGCCTTGCTTGCTAGAATAAACAGATACTGTAAATGCAAGATAGTAGGAGGTGGTCATCTTTCCTTTGTCTAGGCAGGCTTCTCTTTTGTTTTGATGTCATCCCTGACTAGCCCAAAGGTGGTCTAAAAGTGACTTTTTAAATATTTTACAAGGCCTCCAATGTATCGGATAACTTTTTGGTGAGCTGTAAAGGAGACTATTAAAGCTATTTAGGCCACCTGGGGCTATTCTCTTTTGCTCTCTGCAGTGGATGGTATGCCCTGCCTTTTTTCTCCGATTGCTTTTTGGTTTCTTCCATACTCAATAATTACGCTCGAATTGCCATCCTTTATTCACTTTTTACAGAGAAACCAGATAAGGCTATTGTACTCTGTTGAATATCAATTTTTGTGTGTGTTGCTGTCCTGATTTTTTTAGACCTATATGGTTTTCTCTCTCTCCCTTAATGCCAGTAGTAATAATACTTCACATTTGTATAGCACTTTCAAAGTGCTTTACAAGTATTACCTTACATCAGCCCTGTAAGGTATGTGTTATCACTATATTGCAGATGAATCTGAGAGGGAGTGGCTTGCTTGCCAACTAACAGGTTCATGGCAGAGACAAGAACTGACCTAAGGAAGTCCTGATTTGCAGCTCAAACTCTTAGGTACTGTACTACACCAGCTCATAAGTACAGCATCAGCTTGTCCAGGATAGACTGGAAAGGTACTACTGAACGAATTTTTCAGGGCTACTGTGCCTTTAATTAGAAGATTTTTCCTCTGGACAAAGTAGCTTTTCTGGTTCCAATCTCTTCACATTTAGTGTGTCTGCCATTCCTGGTGAATAACTGATGAATTGCCCCTTAATTGCACTGTCAATCAGTTCCTATTACCTGGGTAGAGGCTTAATCACTGGTTTCCTTTCATTTCCTTTCCTTCCTTTCATTATTTCTTTTCTTTTCTCTAGCAAAATAGTATTTTGCAATAGCATAAAGGAAAAAATGATGAGAAGAAAATAATTAAAGCCTCAACCCCAGGGAACAGAGTCTGCCTAATTGTGGAGCAATTACTGTATTTAGCAATTCACCAGTCATGCTAGGCCACACTGAACAGGAAACAATGACAAGAGCAGAAACTGCAAGGAGAAAGCCAGTGAAGATGCAGGGGACCTTTGTTGAACTGTACTTACTTGTGAGTAAACATTATAGAAGGCTCTTGGCCCTGGTGTGGCTATTGCATCGTGCTACATCAAGTGGAATATGGATTTTAATTCCACGTCTAGCTGATTGTGGGAAAGGAATGCCTTAGCAATGCTTAAGGGCCTAGTACTGACAGCAGCCTATTTTATGCCATTGAATCCCACTAAAAAATCTCACGTGCTAAGTGACATAAATTCCTTTGGATCTTGATCAAACTTTGCAATATCAACTCCAACATTTCATTCAAAGTGTGCTGCCTCGGAGCTCAATATCCCCTGCCAAGAAATATATTATTGCATACTACTGTGACTATTAGAACTGTTGCCATGCTTGCTTTTTCCTTTCTTTTTTTTTTCTTTTTTCTTTTTATTTTTTGTAATGAAGACCATTGGTCTAATTCTCCAGTGGTATCTGCTTTTCAGATTTCTGGGCATGATTTTCTTTTGGTAGGGAGGGAAGTCGCAAAACCTATTTGTGTCAGTCAGGGCTGGCTCTGCTTGTAGCTCTGAATAAAAGATATTTGCAAGTGTGTCCCATCCCAGTCCCCCATAGTGTTACTGCAGGGCATTATATCAGTGCTAAAATAACATGAAGAACCCTCAGGGCAGTTCTAGCTTGTAATGCAGCTAATTCCAAGCTGCAATAGTTGACAGATACAGTATCTGTCAACTATTGCAGCTTGGAATTAGCTGCATTACAAGCTATACAGCATGAAACGTAAAACTGTGTCAGCTCTCACTGTTGTTGTTTTTTCTTGGTGGTGGTGGTGGTGCTGCTGGTTAAGTATCTTTTTCATTGGACAACACTTTTGGTTAACCCCTGCAGGCTGCCAGAATGTTTGTCTAGCATGATGAAATTTTAGGGGTAACTAATGGAGCATCAAGATGCACCCGATATTTCTGGCTACACTCACTGTAGACAGAGATATCCTTGAGACCCATAACAGACCATTCAGTTTGTAAACAGCTATAGGTATTTGGGCAATAGGCCAACTCAGCCATTCAGGGGTCTATTCATCCTACCGATTGGGCTTGTGCTGACAGCTGGATAAGAACTTGAAAAGTACTGTATTCATGTGCTGGCTCCCATCCTGTGGAAAGCTACATGCGTGCAGGATTCTGCTTCCAGCAAGAAGAAGCACCAGAGAAATGATAATTCCTGCTTTATTGATTGGACATAATTTTTTTGTCATTATTTTGTGACATAGATTTTTTTGTGTCGTCATTATCAGTGCCGGCACCAGGTTGCTGGAGATTCTGGGGCAAAGCCCTCTATTGGGCCCTCTATGGCACATTGGATGAAAATCTAGTGGTTGGTGGGATGAAAGGAGGAGCTCCTCCTTCTCCTGCCCTCTCTACTTGCCAATGGGGAGCATCCCCTAGAGACCCTGCAATGACACATGGGGTTTCTGGGGGATGCTCTCATTTGTAAATGGGTGTGCTGCTGAATACCATGGTGGTACAAGTCTCTTGAGGGGTCTTGGAGTCACCATTTGCTAAGCCAAGGGAGCTGGCTGGTGCCAACCTGGTTCAGGCGTCTTGAACTGCTGTCCTTCAGATCTTCAGGCATTTGTGAGATGAACGCTCTACCAACTGAGCCAGACGTCCAGCCCATTTGTTTCACATCCATTTGTTTCAACAATTTCCTTCCAAGAGTTTGAAAAGCCTACTCCCACCTAACAACACATCAGATTCATATATAATAAGAGAAACATTGGATTAGAAATCCCATTGGATCCCTCTATCCAATGGAGAAGAACTGCAAATTCCCCAAGGTGAAGACTAACTTCTGAACACCTCAAATCTTCATGGAAATCTCCTTGTAAAGTTTGCAGTGGGAGACCTGCATCATCAAGTGCATCTCGATACAGTATCTGCAGGGTTTTTGTTTGCAGTCATTTTAAACCTCTGAGGATTCCTCCTCTTATTTTGGTACAGTTTTCAAATAACTTGCAGACAAACATGTTTCTCCTTTCTGATGGAGAAAGGAAGGCTGACTTACAAAGAGTCAGAATGATAGCAGCTACAGCTCTCATGCTTCTGCTCCTACACCATTTTTAGCATTTTCAAAGGAGCCATAAAAAACTGAACTGTAAGAAAGTCGGAGTTATTTGAATTGATGGGAGAAAGAAAGGAAGTGGTTGATTTATCCTGCAAAGCTTTTCAGAAAGGAAAAAAAAATCTATCAGGAACATCCTAGTTACAAAAGAGAAGGGACAGGCCAAAGGTGCCTTCTTCACATCAAAAATAGCTTTGCCAGAAACAGCTCCAGCTGTCTTTCAAAGGGTATTGTTCACATACATATGGCACTGAATGCCAATTCCAAGGGGTTTATATATAATCCCAATATTCTGAGATTTTGTATGGGTTTGTCATCCTGCCAGGCCGGGGGAGGAAGAATGGCTAGTGGGAGACTGCACCAGAGCAGCAAGAAACTTAAAGGGACCGCATGGACGCGAGGGAACCCTCGCTGGGTAGAAGGAGGGGAAAGGAGTGGCAGCGACCGAGAAGCTCTTACCCTGGGACAGCACAGGGGCTCAGGGGAAGCAGGCAGTGGAGGTCTGGGCCTCAGAGGGTGAGAACAGAACTAGCAGCCTCACTGCCAGCACAGGGAATGGGCCTGGGCGTGGTAGGTTGCTTTATAGCCCTGTAGCAGCTGTAACAAGGGAAGTCTCTTGTGAACGGACTTCCAGAAAGGCCTGCCCCCGGAAGAGGCGGGACAAGGTGGAGCCAGCAGCAAGCTCATAAGGGCAGGACCGGCTGCCGAGGGAGGAGGCTGGTGGGGGAAGCTCCCAACTGGAACTAGCCAGCCTGCTCCTACAGCACCTGAATGGCAGGGGAGAAATAGCCTAGCCAGGGGAGGGGATACCTAACCCCTCCTGTCTGGAAAGACTCTGGGAGTGGGGGAAGGCAAGAGTGAGGCCTACCCCAGTCCAGACCCCTTTCCTTCTCCCATTTGGGGCCTCCCTGAAGTCAAGGTAAAGGTGGCTACTTACCTGAGGACAAGAGAAGGCAAGCAGCTCCAGCATTCAGAATTTCTGCACCGGGTGGAGGGAAAAGAAGGCAATCTTTGTAATACGTCCAGAACACAGCTCAGGGAGCCTGTGCCGAAACATGGTCCCTGATGAATGTAAAGGTGCTGTTGAAATTAAACTGCATCCAGAAAACAACATGTAAGTCTTTGCTTGTGTTTCCTCGGGGCCCTGGGAACTTACCTCTACCTACCTTAAGTGATTTCTCCAACAGGAGGCCCCCATTAGCCCAACCCAGTAAGATGGACATCACAGGGTTATAACACTTTTCTATGTAACATCCAATCTGGTTTTTGGTTTTGTAAGAACTAAAATCGGTATCAATACTGGCTATTCAGAAGTGACCTATCTGGTAACAACTGGAAAAAAGCTTGTCTACAAACTGGCTGAAAATGCGTGGTCACAGAATTACAAGGCAAGAATACACAGCAACTTTTATAAAAGTGGTGGAAATGTGATCCCTCTGTCCCTGACTCTCTAGCCCAGTGTTCTTCAGAGTATGGGTCGCGTCCCAAAGTATGGGTTGCAAGATAATATATATTATTTGCAAAGTACAACAGGAAGGCCCACCAGTCAAACTGAGCAGGTAAATTTGAAATTGATTTATTTTATTTGTTGTATATTTGATATTGATAAAGAATCTCCTTAGCTTCATATAGTACGTCTTGACTAATGAGCCAAAACCTTTAATTTACTGTGAGCCCAATCCTATGCATGTCTACTCAGAAGTATGATCCATTACAGTCAATGAGACTTACACCCAGGTAAGTGTGG
The DNA here is from genome assembly GCA_026170595.1 of Plestiodon gilberti rubricaudatus. Taxonomy (NCBI): domain Eukaryota; kingdom Metazoa; phylum Chordata; class Lepidosauria; order Squamata; family Scincidae; genus Plestiodon; species Plestiodon gilberti. Next base: position 51,341,898 of record JANXHW010000002.1, read on the forward strand.
CTAGGATTGCAGCCTGTACCTGTTATCTTGTTTTATATGATGTCAGGCATTTTCAGAAGTACAAGAATATGGCCATGAGGGTATGTGATATTATTGCACTGAGTCATGGGGGGCAGGGGGGTGTTTGAAGAACACTACTGTAACCCACAGCTTTCCTCTCCTCTACACTCCCTCTTCTGTGCTTGGTTCCCCTCTTCCTTTCTGAATCCAGTCAGTGGGGGGAGGATGGCAAGATAACAGGTAGCTGGCACACTGCTTGGTAAGGAGGGGCATCATTTGGTGTACTATGCCATCTCATGTATCAGGAGGTCTGGGGCTGGCCCTGGTAGATGCGCTGACAGTGTGATGTGTCTGCTCTGGGCACCTCTCTTAGATGGTTCTCATAAAGAGTCATGTGCTTTCTCCACTTCACCCTACCATGAATAGCTCTGGAACTGTTTGCACAACTTTTTATTTCAATTTTTTGAAATACAGGTAAGTATGTGAAGGATAAGCTTTTATTCATGTGTCTGAAATGAATAACAACTTGTGCAGCTCTTTAAAAAGAAGAGGCAAAAGCAACAGTGCAAGATGACTTCAACAACATTGTCCTGCGATTTCAGTACTATCCGTATTTATAGATTTCATTTTTCATTGGATAATGTGCACTCCCCCCTCTCCAGCACTAGAGTGAGCACTCTGTTGTTGTCTGTAGGCCTTGTCCCTAGAGCAAGGCTATCCAGAAGCACAAATCCCTCTCTGTACTTGAAATGCTGTTTAGCTACTGAAACAACATCAGGAATGGCACCTTCATTGTCGTAACAGGGAAGTCAATCACTACACTGAAATCATCATCTATACCAGTGGTGGCCAACCTTTCAACATGAATGCTGGCCCTTTAAATGGTTGCATAGGTGAGGGCATTTCAGCAGGTGCAGCTGCTTTAGCAGCATCATCAACACTTGCAGCTGCCCAGATTCTGTCTTCTACACAACTCTTAAGAACACAGTAGCCCTAATGGTGCAAGGTTGGCCACCCCTGATCTATACTCAGACTAACAGGAAAAAAAATGATAAAGTGAAACTCCTTTTCAGATATGAAATTCAATGCAATGTTCTAGTCTGTCCTTTTTGTTCCTGCTGGGATTTTTTTCCCCCATGTGCTAAAAATAACTGACTAATAATTTGCAATTGCTACGAGAGAAGCTGCGTTGGGACTAGAGTTATTAGACCGATTTCATACATACAATTTGAAATGCAATTCCTAAGCACAGTTCCAAGGGAGTAAGAAGACCCACATAATCCTAGGGGACTTTTCTCCTGAGTAAACATGCTTAGAATTGACCCAGGAGCTTTGGGCCCCCTCTTCCACTCTTGGTGTGCAATGTGTGAAAGACAGAAATGTAGTTTTAAATGCACTTATAACAGGTTTTTTTAATTAATTAATGGCCATGTGGAAGGGTGAATTTATTGTAGAGTTTCAACCTTCCTGACTTATTTTGTGTCGCCTGTAAACAGATGTTTTATTTCAAGTGCGTTTTTAGTCCTCCAACATTTTTCCATACCTTTGTACGCATTTGGTATTGGCTTTTTTTTTGCATGTTCATCTCTACCACCTATATATATATATATATAGCAGTGTCTCTTTGGTGTCAAGATTCCCTTTTGGTGTCAAGTGTCTCTTTTTTTACCTTTTCCACCACTATAAGCCTCTGTGGGATAGGCATTTACTTAATTGCCCCTGCCACTCTGGTTTCTAGTAAAGCTGTCACGATCTGAAGAAAGCCTCATTAATATCACTAACATACTGGCTTTTCTTCAAAACATCATATACATGCACCAGTGCGGGTGCACTTAGTAGTACCGTACTTTGATTAAAAACAAAAACAAAACAAAGAGGCATGCTTTTAAATTGACAAAACTTCTCTCTAAGCTTCTCAGGGTCACTAAAGGTCAGGAGGCAAGGAAGGTTGAATGAAATTGGAATTGGTGAAATTGACAAGAATTCTCCCTGGTCTTGTCAATTTCACTGGAAACCAGAAGTGTGGAAGTGAGCAGGCAGGTAATACAGAAGGGGGAAGGTTAGACGCTACCAGGGTCATCAGCCACATCACCATATGATTGCATCCAAGTCTGCATGCAGGACAGTATACCTAAGTCAGCATTCAGGGTAGGCAAACATGGGTGTGTCTTCTCCCATACTAGCTGGAGAGGCTGAGTTGACAATTAAAGTAGGAAGAATAGTGAATAGTGGTAAAGCACATTCACTGAAGTGGGGAGAACTACTTCCAGAGGGCTAGCCGTGTTAGTCTGTTGCCGCAAAAACAAGAGAGCCTTGTAGCATATTAAAGACTAACCAATTTCTGCATAAGCTTTTGTGAACTAGAGTCCATTCATCTAGTTCATGTTGTCCTCAGTTGCATTTAGCTTCACATAAGACTCGTCACCTGCTGTTCCGCTCACATTCTATAACCATTTGGTCCCATTGTTCACAGGTCTGGTGTGATCTTTTTAGGCTCTAATAGGATATCATTGTTCCAGTCTCACTACCGTACTTAATTAACTCAGCATAGCGAAGAAGATGGCTTTATCTCTTATTACTGCTGATGTGAATGTCAGTGCACTAATCTTACATTTTACCTTCACATAATAGTAACTGACCGTTGCTCTTTCATCCTACAGACTTTCCCTTTGACTCCACCTTTCACAATGTTTTTTTTCCCTTTCTCTCTCCCCATGTGTATACCCCTGCCAACTGAGAATAACACATCTGATGACGTGGACTCTAGTCCACAAATGTTTAGGCTGAAATAAAGTTGTTTGTATTTAGGGTGTTGCAAGACCATTTCTGAATTATCATTCAAGGCAAGCACTTGTAAGTACATGTGTGATTTTGCCCTTACATCCCAGAGGGCTCAGTGCCAAGATTTGTTCACTACTAGGGTATATCACTGTCAGCTCAATCCTGGCTAAGGATCTGACCGGCGGATCCTGTGCCTGGACTGCCCAGTGCGTGCCGGGCCGGAGGTCTACTCAGGGAAGGGGATGCTCGTCCCCTTCCCATAGCTGACGGAGGTAGAGGAGGCCGTGTAACGGCGTAGCTGGCCTGGCGGGGATGGGGATATGGCTGACGCCATCCCCCGCCCCCTCCCGGGCCGGCTAGGCCAATGGTCCCCCTCCCTTGCCCGGCCAGACCACCCACGTGGCCGGCGATGGAGCGCTTACCTTCCACTGCCGTCCGCGTGGAGATCCGGCACCAGAGTGAGTTACCCCCGAGTCATTGCAAACGTGCTTTATGGCAAGTTTGTGACGTTTTCCGGCGATGGAACACTTGTTCCGTCGCCGGCCTTATTTCCAGGATTGCGCCCTGTGTATGTTAAATCATACACAGTAGAGTTTGCTGGATCCATTATGCTATGCTGTTTACTGTTACAAAGTGAGAGAGACAAGCTTAAACAGTAGCTAATGAATATGGTACTCTGCTTCTCATCTCAAAGACCAATGTTCCCAAATGTTCTCATTCATTAATTCAAAGCCCAAATGTTCTGAAACCGAATTACCATCTCTGTTTTCACTGCAACATACAACTGTCATATCAAAGGTCACTTGCTCTAAGCAGAGCTGAACATGAGTTGAAAAAAAGTGACAGCATTTGAGACACACACAGCTCATCACGCTTATATAACACGTCACTTATTCTTGATTGCTATATACGTAAATTATGATAGAAATTGTTATCTAGGAGGGGAGAAAACTGTGCGTGACAAATTAGACAGTATAGAGAAACAGAACTTTTGAGAGCCATGGGACCGTTTCCTGCTTATCTTTCATCTCTGCTTTACAGCTGCTTCCTTTTCAGTTCTTTGTTAGGTTCACATTCACATGACATTAACAGCATGCTTGCCTCTGATGTATAAAGACTGCAATCCTATCCACACTTACCTGGGAGTAAGCCCCATTGACTCTAATGGGACTTATGCCTGAGTAGACATGCATAGGATTGGGCTCTTTGTTCAATATCAGCCCCTTCCCTGTTATTCCTGCCTTCTCTCTTCTTGCCTGCCTTATAGTGACCGTAGATTGTGGGCTTCCAAGCCTTTTCATAACAATTCCAAGAGTATGAACGTGAGAAAAGTAGCATCAGAGCCTAAGAACAAAGAATAAAATAGAGGAATAACAGCAGGAGGACGGCAAATCAAAAGCTCCATTTTAGTAACATTTAATTTTAGAAAATGTGGATAGCTCAGGAGGAAAAAAATCAAAGACAAGAATATCAGGAGCTGAAAGATCTGTAACAAAAAGATAAAGATGCATATCTTCTGCATAAAATAGCTAACTAGAAAATAACTTATAAGATGAGGTAGATTCAGTCAAGTGAACCAGGCTGAAATAGATCCAAATTTGAATTGGTAGAAATTAAAAAAAAATACATAAAGAAAGCACCAGACATACCAAGATTATGGAGGAGGAGAAGAAAAAAGACAAAGTTAAGACATGGGACAATAGTTAGAAAGATCTGAAAACTCTCAATTTTTTGTAGGCGTAGATAGAATAACATTTGATCAGAATGAGAAAGGAAAGGAGACAGAAGATTTAAGACAGAAGATATGGTTTCAAATACGGTATAAGACGAGTATGAAGAAGAGACTTCAAGAATGGAAGTGGGTGCATCCAAGGAATCCATCCTTGGAAAGCTTTGAGTTACAAAGGGGGAACAAATCTGAGTGAGTGAGTAGTAGAACTAGAGGATGCAATGGAAGGTGCAACCAGTGGAAGGAATAAAATATACATAGGAAGAAGGCAAAGTTGAGGCTTGAGATATAGAAGAAGAGAGGGAAGCATGATGAGCAACCTGAAAAGGAAAAAAAAAGTTATCCTAGATCTGTGGGAGAAAGGGTGCAGCAGCTGGGGAAGCATGTAGAAAGAACTGACTGCCTCAAAATGAGGCAGAGGACGTGCGACACAATGAAAATAATAAGCCCCATCGTAGGTCGTCTTGTGGTGAGCCTCATGTTCTTCCTGTGCTTAGATGGTGTTTGCTTTTTCCTTTCTGATTATGGATGAAGAAGAACTAATCACGGAAGTGAAATAACTCTTTGGTCATCGACACTGAGCTGCAGAAGGGAAGGTTTCTGTACAGAGAAAGATTCAGCTCCATGGCATCCTCATTTTTGTCTGCTTTCATGCATGAGCACATGATATTTCCCCTGAGGTGACTGCTTGCTACCATTTGTTTCGAAAACTATTGTATGTGACAACTTTCCCATTTCCTAAGGAACTATACCAGGGTTGGCCCAGCTGTGAAGCTGACCAAAGTGGCCACTTTGAGTGGTGGACTGGAGGAGAAGGCAAACTGATAAGAGGGAGTCTGTCCCATGCACCTGCCCACCATCCCCCTCCATCCCCCCCTTCAACTGGCATAACAATCCTCTTCTCGCTCACTGAGGGCAGCACCAACCCACCTTCCAGAGTTTCTGCTGCTGCAAGCTATCACAGCAGTGAGGCTGCAAAAAGAAGCTGCAGCACAATCCTCAGGGGTGGCCCATCTATGAGGCGAGATGATGCAGGAGGTTGCATCAGTGTGGGGTGAGAGGCAGGCGGCCCATCTGTTGCCACCACCTCCCTCCAGTCCACAGCGCATGTGAGCCACATTGATCTGCTTCCTGCCCGCTAGAAGCGAGCAGGAAGTGGATCAACGGCTTCCTTACCATACTCCATGCAGTTTCTTCAAACATGGAAATGAGGGACTTTAGCGAGTGCAGGTCTAAGTAGACTCCCCTGCAGTGCGGAGGCTTACCCCCAGGTTCCCTTACCCTGAGGAGGCCTGTGCAACTGCCACCCACCATAGGATGCAGTGGTAACCATTTTGGCAACGTTGCATCAGCGGGGGTGGGAAAGGTTAGGATTGAGCTTTAAGAGAGTGAAGTGATTCACTGGAGAGGGAGTTTGGGGTTGGGTTCATGGTTCAGTGCAGAAGAACAAACTGGATAATAGTTGTTGAGGGCCTGTTGAGGGCTATGGCTCTTTGTAATGAGACACATGATGAATCTTGTATACTTTCTATATTTGCGGAGAATGCTATCACAGATCTGATGGTGTTATTGCCCCTGATCCAAGCTGAGACGGCAGGGAATGGTCTCTTAGTCCTTTTCTGAACAATGGCAGACAGCTATTTCAAAGTACGCATAATGAGGTTGGACGTTCTTTTCCAATTCGAGAACGTAGTCAGTTTTTCAACAGGAAACACTAATGCAAATGTGTTAATGCCACTCTTCATACGTTTGAAAGTGGAATCCTTTGGTTAGTCCTGCATTACCCTGCTTTAGTTTGAAGATTTTTGTTCTATATGGACCAAAATAGCCATCTGTGAGTTGAGACAAATAGTATATGCCTGTCGTGAGCCCAGTCCAACCACAGTTCTATGCACTCCCACTGGAGATCGCAGTGACTCACCCCATGTCACAATTCAACACAGTTACATGTGCTTAAATCAGTCGGCTTCAAGCCTAAATCTGCATTAGATTGGGGGTCTACTTTATCCAATGTCACCATCAAGGCAGCAAATGTGGGTTTTCCAGGTGGTCTCCCATCCAAGCACTGTCCCAGACCTGTTTAGCTTTTCATAATATCACATTCCCTCAGGCCATACCCTGCATCTAAAGCTGCAGCCCACTGAAATTAGTATGACAGCCCACTGGACTTCCTTCCAAGTAAACATGGTTAGAAAGAGGCTGAAAGTAATTTGCCTTAGCATGAACTTTCATCAGTTGCAGGAAACAGGTAGATCTACATGGATGTAAGTAAAGTGGAGGAAGACTACAGCTTCCTACCCGGGTTTGTATCTATAACTACCAACTTCTCTGTCCATGGTATGCGGCTGAAGAAGGCTCCTTTGCATCTACAAACCCGTCTGCTACAAATTAATCTTGAGAGTGTCACAGCCTCCCTGTCTTCATTATCATCACAGACTAATGTCTTTAGCATTACAAACTAATGCAGCTACATTTCTGAAAGTGGACCACACATGGAATCAAGCTGTGTGACAAAACTGACTAGGTGCCTGTAACGAGGGTCTGTCTAAATCTTTGGTCTGTCTCCATTTTGGATTTCCTGTCTTGGTTTTTCTGCCTGCCTGCTTTCTGTAGCCCAGTGATTGGCACTTGGCCAGAGACCTTGGGAGCTGTGCTTTGAGCTACCCTGTTTATTCCTTATCTGCATGGGAACACTGATACCACAACTTCTCCCAATTAACTACCCGCACCTGCGCTGGACATCATGAGCTTCTCAGACCTGGGAGGGGGAGCGAGGAGTGAGCTCATCTTCGAGAACTTTCCCTTACGTGTTACCCTTTGATTGGTCTGCTCCCCCCTCTCAATCATCTTACCCCAAAAAGTCTACTTAAGCTACTATCTGGCATCCATCTTTGTTCCTTCTATTCATTCTCTAACTGGTCTTTGTTGGAGACAGTTCTCCCTATCTGCTGGAACTCCTATGGCTTGACTTCAGCCCTGGCCTTGGGCAAGTCAGCCCTGCACCATCCTGCTTGGGATGGCTATTCTTTCTTCTCATCTTTGGTGAGTGTGTAGGGACAATGTGTTTAGCTGAGGAGTTAGTTCTTTGTTATTTTAGTGCTGTATTCTAGTATTTGGAAGTTATGCCTTTTTGCAGCAACCTAGTTGCCTGTACCTTTTACCTGTATCACTATGCTTGGTTTTGCGTAGCCTAAAACTAAACACCTATCTATTTTACCTGAGAGTGTTTCTTTGGAACCCTGGAGACTAAGTCCTGAAGCCTTGGTGCTTAGTCACGTACTACCTGTGCTGCACGTTGTATCCCTGGCTGGCTTGGTCAGTCAGACCTGGGACCAACGGTTCACTCTGCACCCCTTCCCAGTAGCCTGAGACTGGAAGGGTTAGGAGGCACCCAGTGCTGGTGGCAGATCTCTACCTGAACTATCCCCTTGGACAGGGGTAGTTGCATTAACCCCCCTGTGGCTCAGGGGTGCCTTCTTCTCCTTGGTCAGGAGTGGACAAACAACCGATTGGGGAACAAACTTCCTCGTGCTAAGGTGGCGTGGCCTTGGTTTGTGCCAGCATCGAAGCTAGAGGGGGTGGACCTCCCCATGACAGTGCCGCCAGTTAGAGTGGCTGGCGTGTTTTCTTTTGACAGAATTCCCATGTCTATATACAGCGATGTAGCAAGCATAGATCTGCAAGAGAAGCTTTCCCTGTCATTGATAAGCTGCACATGCTGGATGCTGGTTGTCATGCAGCTGTTAAAAGACACAGGAGTCCTGCCAGGAAAAAAGTGGGTAACCCTAGATTGAACATTGACTTTTGCAGATCTGTCTCGTGGAAAAAGGCAAGCAGCCATAACAATGCCAGTAGACAAGTATCATATTGCTTCAGTTCACGACCCTTCTGTGGCTTTTTCTTCCCCTTTGCAAGAAGTTTTTGATCCTTTAAAGAAAATCCCCTACAATGATGGCTGTGCCTATTTTTAACATTTCAGCAGTTATGGATAAGTAATAAATCCCCATTTAATGTCAAGACAGTGTGACCTTCCGGAGCTCTAATGACAGTACACTTTCTGTCTCTAAATGTCTTCATTTTTCAGAAGCTGCTTTGAGTTTTTTGCCTCTGTCAAAATATCATAATAGCATGAAATATGGAAACAGATTTTCCATAACTTAATACTTTTTTTTTGTACACTAGAGAATGCATTGTTATTCAGGTCTGAAGGCAACAGCAGGTTCATTAAGGGAAAAAGTGTGACAAATTCTTGTCAGCAGTTGCAATTCATACATTTATGTGTACTTTGAAATAGCTGTCAGCAGTTGTTCAGGAAAGGACTAATAGACCATTCCCTGCCTATTCAGCTTGGATCCGGGGCAATAATAACATCATTGGATCTGTGACAGCATTCCCTGCAAATTTTGAAAATGTGCAAGATTCATCAAATACTTCATTACAAAAAGCTGTAGTAGAATTATAGGCAGGAAACAAACAACTTTTCTCCAGTTTGCTCCTTTGCACTGAAGCAGAAACCTATTTGCCCCCACCCTATGAATCACCTCCACTCTCCGAGAAAATACAGTCCCAAGGAGACAGCCTTCTCTTCAAAGACCAATAGGACCCAGTCATGACAGAAGATGTGTTCTGTACAGACATAAATCATCAGACCTGCTGTATAATCCTATTAGAGAACTGCAAGGTGTGGGTATGACCATATAATCTCACCTGCTCTTTTGTCAAGAGCCCCTTTAATTCACATTCATTCACTGGATTTATTCGTTTAACTTATATCCTTCCTTATCCTGAGGGTGAGCTACATTTTTTATACAATTGAAATTACTTCCTTGTGCACCAATCCAAAATGGCGCATATGGTGTTCATATCTTTGTTGCATAGATGAGGGACTTAGTGCAGCTGCTCAATATATCATGCAGGGATCAGTCAAGTGTTAATACTAGCTGAAATTAAATTAATCATGCCTAACGTTTGTATCACACTTTTTGAATGCACAAAGTGCTCCACATGGATTATCTTGAAGTAATCCGTACAACAATCCATATAAGGAAGTATTATTATCCGCGGGAGTGCTCCCAACATGCTCTGCTCGTTCTGTCTGAAACAAACAGGGCCCGGTGGAGAAGCAGGAGAAGGTGGCTCCAGAGCTGCAGGTAAGAGAAAGGAGGCAGTGGAGCTTTGCCTCATTCTCCTTGCTTGCTTGGCCTTCTTGCTGGACAAGCAAGAAGAAGGAGGAGGTGAAACCAAGCAATCCTGTCCTGATCATTCATAAAACCAAACGATCAGAACGGGTTTGCTCTGTTGCTGCTTCTTGCAGCTCCAACTCGCAGTGGTCGCACTGGAGGAAGAGATGGGTTCCTGCTGCCCTGATCCTTGTCCTGCTCAATCTCAGTGAGTGATAAGAAGATCGGAGGACCAACTGAAGTGGCTCAGCAGGCGGTGGGCTGGAAGGGTGGGTGGGAGGAAAATGTGGGGGTGGGCCCCCCCATCAATTTGCTGCTCCCCCCAACTCGCCACCTGAAGTGAAGGTGTAGGTGGTTTGGGAGTCGGACTTAGACCTGGAAGATCCAGGTTCAAATCCCCGCTCAGCCACACAAAGCTTCCTGGGTGACCTTGGGCCAGTCACTATCTCTCAGCCCCACCTACCTCACAGGGTTGTTATGAGGACAAAAAGGAGGGGAGGAAATATGTACACCACTCTGAGCTCCTTGGAGGAAGGGTGGTATAAAAATGTGAAAAATAAATAAAAGAAGAATGATAGCATGTGAACACCCTCCTCTTCTGAACTGCTATTTTCTGCCTTCTGCTAGAAAATCTTCCCATTCCTGAAAGATACCCAGTTAGAGAGAGCACTGAGGTGGTGAAGGCACACCAGCTCAATGAAGCCTGTTCTTGTTTATAGCCGTAACCTAAGGACACTGATAGTGTGCTCAGTATTTTTAGAGCTCCAGTGATTGATTACAGCTACCAAAACATAAAGCTGACCACACATTTTGCTGTATTATATATCATTCTGATGCCTGCTAACTTTGTGGATGAAACCAAGAGCTCAGGCACATAGAAAATACAATAATCCTTTATTGTAAGGGTCTAGGCAAGTCAATGAAGAAAAAAACCCATAATATTTCTCCAAAGGGGTTTCTTTTCTTTTTTTCTTTTGCTAAACAATCTCTGCTGTAGATTGATTTTCTTAGTCACAAATTACAAAAGTTCCACTACAGAAGACAAATCCAAATGACAACTTTCTCCCAATGGCAAAGTAAGTTCTGCAATTCTTTTTTAAAGAACAACATACTATTTATTGAATTTGTCAAATGTAAAGATACATTACACTAAAGATTACAGACAAGGTTGCAATCCTATACATGCCCACCTGGGAGTTCCATTAAATTCAATGTGGCTTACTTCTGAGTATACATGCATAGGCTTGCACTGGACATACAGAACACAATGTTAAAAGCCAACCAGCAGCAAGCAGCAACTAAAAAACGCATTGGTCTTAAAATATGCAGCAGTTAATTAAAAAACAATCAAGCACCAATGTGCAACCAGCAGATATACCCCTAAAAATGCTGAGTTCAGAAGGCTGTTTAAAGAGAGAAATGTCCTCAGGCCCCGCCAGAAGGCTTCCAAAGAAGGAGCAGTTCTTAACCCAAAGGGGTAAGGAATTCCACAGAACAGGTGCCACTATCAAGAAGGCCCTATTTCTGACCACCATCCTCCAAACCTTTCTTAATGGCGGCACTTCCAAAAAAGCCCTCTCAGATGACCGAAGAGAACGGACCAGATTATACGGAAGGAGGCAATCTCTCTCAAATATGCTGGTCTCAAGCCGTAAAGGGCTTTAAAGGACAATACCAGCACCTTGAATTGGGCACGGAACTAAAGTGAGCAGCTTTGAAGGGTAGCTGATGTGAGTTCTAGACCTGCCTCCCCTTTTCTTTTGTCCCTGTCAGGGATGTTTCTGGCCAGTCATGCAAAACTGTAGCATCACTAGGCTGGGGCTTGGGGGGATGCTGTGCCCCTGGGTGCTGCCATCGATCTCCTCATGAGGCCGCGGCAGCAGCTTCCGCAGCCCCGGCAGTTTCTTTCGCAGCTGCAGTGGCTGCGGAGGTCATTTGGGCTGTTTTCGGGGCTGAAGAAGACTCCAAATGGTGTCTTTCCGGGAGTGACGTCGTGACAGGGGGATGACACGAAACACGTCATCGCTCCGCCCCCCAGCCCTCCTCCAGCAATGCCACTGATGCAAAAGGTGAGTGCCTTGCTGGTTAAGGCAAACCCCCTTGCAGTGGTGTCGTCAGCATTGGGGGCCTTGGGGTGGTGGACCCCTGGGCGGCAGGATCGGGCCCCAAGCAGCAGGCGGGCAGGGTCATGGCGGCAGGGCAGATCGTCCTGTTCGCCGGGGCGAGCGAGGAGCGCCGTTGGTGTGTTTGGCCCGCCCGCCCACTTGGAGTCTCTGTATGATGAATAACGGCTGCAGCCGTTACATCACTTTCAGCACGGAGAGGGGGGCGGTCATCGAAACGCCACTATGGCAGGGTTCAAACCCATTTTGCCTGCCTCCCAGCCTGTGCCTTTGTGCAGTGAGCTTCCAGCACCTTGCTTTGCCTGAGTGCTGTTGAGGCTCCATTTGTGACTTGTTCCAGTCCCTCCCCTGTCCAAAGGGCTCCTTTCAGCTGGTGGATGCCCCACAGGGATGCAAACCATTGCCACGGATGGACTTGTGTGGTTGCCTCTCCTGGCTATCCTTTGCTATGCTCTGTTCAAAAACCGTATTCATTGGATGTATGAGTTAATGTGGGTGGGATAAGGGAACTTGAACCCTGGATGCAGAGATTCCTAGTAGGTCTTTGCATTTGCCTCTTTACTGCTGACACCACTGTAGCTTCTATAGGGAGTGGAGGTGCTGTGGCACCCTTATGTTGTTGTATGTGTCTGTGTGGTGTCCATGGGGCATCTCTCCATGGTTGGGAGTGGTGCCTGTCGCCTTATTGCTCATTCCTAGTGGCTGCAGTGGCAGGGGGGCATCCCCCCAGCATTGGCCCTGTGCCTGCCCCTGCCCCCTTCACCCTGATGGTGCTTCTGTGGCTGCTGGCCAATGTGGTGGTTGGGGGTGGATGTGGTGATTGGCTCCTTGGACATCACATCAATGATGCATGGAAGTCACACTGTTACTGGGAGGGTTGCAATGGCTTGGTGGGCTTAGATATAACTGATGTTGTGCTGGCATCTATGTGCTGTCGGCATGGTGTCAGAATAGGATTGGGCCGTTATTTTGTTACATTGACCGCACTATGGAGTCTGGGTATGCGAGTCATCTTACACTCATACTTCAACCCCTCCTCTCCAGTGGACATACATGGCTGCCTCACTACCACCATCTAGAGAAATCTATTAAGGATACATCCAAGAGTCATTAATGTGTCATTCAGGGACAACAAAAGAATCACTCCCTAATCTTGCAACAGTATTGAACATACTCAAAGTCTGTCTATTCTGCAGCAACCTGTGCATTAGAGGGAAGAACGCTGCTGGGTGCCTCTTTTTTTCCCCAACAGCATGCCAGTGAAAAGAAAACATTGCACTGCAAATCAATATTGCTTTGCTCTGAGATGTAAGAAACTCTGCTTGCGGAGATTCAAGTTGTGCCTGAAGGAAAATCTCTAGTCATGTTTGAAGAGATAGTAACCTCAAAAGTCGCAGAGTCTTACTGAACTGTACTCAGCCACGTGACGTGACAGAGGGCCTCTTCACATGTTCTGTACACATAGCAGCACAAACCGAGGCATCTTTAATGAAACATTAGGTGGTTAATATTGCAACAGTCCAGTTCCCCTCTGATATTTACCAGGGGTGGCGCAGTCCTACCGGGTGAAGATTTTATTCTGCTCTAGGTCTGCACAAGAAAGCATGTTAGTAAGGCATTCTCAGCTGATTGTGTTTCTGTGAACTGGCCTCAATAAATACACGTTGTTTACAAGCCTACCTGTCTGTGCTTTCAGAAGTTGGGCTGTTTTCCCTCTGGTGCTCCATCAGGTAGGCTGCAGTTTTCTCAGCTTCTGTAAAAAGTAGAGCATATCATACCTCCATCAGAGTTATTCTTTGTGTGAAATTTGGGAGAGAACTGGAGGAGATGGGAACAGCAGGTGAGGTTGTACTTTCCAGTCATCAAGGCTGAAGAAGAATCTGAGGACCATCAAACTGCAGGCGTACCACAAGCCATCCTGGCTGAAGTTCTAAGGAGCGGTGAGAGGACTGCATCCATGAAAGATGAGCAGGATATATGGAACTCTGTGTGTGTGTGTGTGTGTGTGTGTGTGTGTGTGTGTGTGTGTGTGTGTGTGTGTACGTACACAACTTGGGGGTCAAATTACACATCATTTTAAACACATAATCGGCTGTTGTGTGTTTTCATTTTGCAAAGTAACAGCCACGGAGGGCCCAGTCTAGACCAGGACCATGGCATGAAGGGAGAGGGGCTTTAACCCTTCCCCCCCGTGCTATGGTTCTGATCTGGATTGAACCCTCTTCTGGCTGTTATTCGGGGGGGGGGGAGCATGCAAAGGCCAGTTACACGTTTAAATAATATCTAGGGTTTTTTTTTAAAACTCTGCAAGGGATCAAAAAACTGAGCAGGAAGAAGGGATACACAGCACAGGAAGAGATTCAAAGATTTGTTTCTTACATTTTTACCCCATCTGTTCTTAAATGAACTCAGGGAAGCATACTTTCCTATGCATTTTCCCACACTGCACCTTTTTAGCCTCACAACTGCCCTGTGAGGTAGACTGGGGTAAAGGATTGTGATCAGTCCAAGGTCACCCAGGTAGGTATAGCTCCCTTCATAGCTGGGAGCTCATAGCTCGCTCCAGCTCCCTTCATAGCTGAGGGAGGACTTGAACCCAGTTCTCCTCAGTCCATGTCTACTGCTCTAACCACTATACTTTGTCTTTACTGACTCTTTTTGACCATTGTCAAGTTCCAAAATCAAGACCTCAGACCTCAAGGTAGATCACCCAAGTTACAGCATCCAGCACAGCACTAACATGCAATAAGTGATACTCTCTAATCTAAAAGCATTTCTGCTGAAAAGAAGGCCTGGTTGATTTTGCTTTTCTCACTACTCAGCAGCCCAAGCTGCCTTCCTGTGTGCAAACGAGCTGACTCATTGCATTCATCAGAGGAGAGCTCTCATACGTGTAGCAGACAGGGAGTGAAATCAATACTCCTTACTTAACTTAGACAAAGTTCTGAGTGGGCCAAAGCTATTCATAGCTTGTGAGGGGAAAAGCAGCCTCTCTTAGCATGCAGACATATTTGCAGAGCCTCCCGCCACCCCCTGCTTTTTCTGTGAAGGGCAATATGAAGACTACTAAAGCTACAAGCCTCTCTACACACACTTACCTGACTAAGCCTCATGGAGCTCAATGGGACCCAGACGTGTATAGGATCATGCTGGGGAGTTGGGGGAAGATGTGCAAAAATGTGAAACGATTCAAAACTGCCTGAAGGTCAGACAAGTAGGAGAATTGAAGGGAAAGTACACCTGTCTTTCAGAGCTATCAGTGCACTATGCAAGCTTTCACTTGCCCAATATGTGGTGAAGAATTGCATGATAATTTAAAACTGAAGAATTTACAGAATTCCATGTGGAAATCTGTGGGAAGTTTGCACATTGGCACGTAGTGCAGATCTTTCTGTTATCTCTGCGCGTGAGGACAAGACGATCTTTGCTGCAGCTGCCAGGCACACACAGCCAACCCCCCCCCCAAAAAAAACCATATGCAGTTTGTTGTGACATGTTATAATTCATGCATAAGTTTCCTGCAAAGTCAGATGCAGAGATGCCTTTAATGGGAGAATTTTGCAACATGTGACGTTAGGTTGCTTGAGCTTCGCCACCAGTTTCGAATGGTATGTTTTCAGCATGCACATTTCAGAGTACCAGCTGAGTGGCCAGTGACCTGGAAACTGAATCCTGATTGGGTTGGGCAGGGGGTAGTTCAGGGTGGGTCTTGGCGGTGGCAGTACACACCGAGATCCTATCCATCCTTCCTGGCCTTAGCCTGCCCCCTGACTCTCCTTGGACTTATGCAGCTAGAAAAAGAACTAGTGTAGGTCCTAGGAGACCCATTCACGGCCAGGCGGCCTACATAGAGGTAAGTAAAACATATTTAAAAATAAAAATATGTTTTACTTACCTCTATGTAGGCCGCCTGGCTGTGAATGGGTCTCCTAGGACCTACACTAGTTCTTTTTCTAGCATAAGTCTAAAGAAAATAATAATAATAATAATAATAATAATAATAATAATAATAATAATAATAATAATAATATTTTTACTTACCTGTCCTGGGCTGTCTGGTTGCCCCACACCACCACTGCAGGCAGCATGTGCACCAGCAGTGCGGCTGCAATGCATAGCTTGAAGTGGTAGGGATAGAATTGGGCTTTAAATGGTATGGTTACTACTGCATCCCAATGCAGCAACTGCTATTTAGATGAATATATAGAACAAGTGCAGGCAAATCAGAAGGGGGGGATCATGGGGCCCTTCAGTGACATGATCTCCTTTTGCTTCTCCCCTCTTTGGCTTGTGGAGGATCAAGCCTGGATAGGTAAGCCTCCATTACAGTGGTCTGCTGCCTCTCCATGAAGGCCTTGGTGCGCTGTCCTCAACATGTGCTGAATGCCCTCAACAACCCCAACCAGCATCCTTATATCCTGGGACTTTTGCTGCACCAAGGCCTGAAGGCTTTGCTGCACCGAGGCTGTGGTCGTGTTGTCCAGGGCTCGCTCCTGGCTGGCTGCTGCCCCCTCCAAGCGTGTGTCTCACTCTTGGAAGTCTCTGTCTTGGAGATGGTTTAGGATGACTGTGAACCTGTCGCGCATTTCCTGGTTCGCCTGCAAGAGCTCCCAGGAGATCTCTAGATGCTGCCACTTCTGCCTGTTCCTCAGATGCTGCATCCTCTCTGCCGGTCATCTGACTTCTCCATTGCTCAACTTCTGCAAAGAAGAACATGGTTTTGAATAGCGCGGTGTGCCGTGCCTGTCCGATCCTTTCCATGATCAGTGCTGAAAGCAGGAAAGTCATCTACCCTCCTGCCATTCCTGGCCCTGCCAACTCCCCTCCCCCACTTTACAAAGCGTTAGTTTTAAATAGTGCTTGCCCAATGTCTAAGAGGCATCCCGTCACAGGTCTCCCCACTACCGCACCACTGACCGCCCCCTGCCCCCACTTTCCAAAGTATTCACAGGGAACAGGGAGTAATTACCTGGATCTTCAGATACTGGTTGTGAAGGATCATCAAAAGTGGCAGGCTACCTGCACCACTGAGGGTGCGGGACAGCTCGTCTAATGCTGAAGGTCCTGGCTACACGGAGGAAGATTCCTCTGGGTTGAAGGGAACTAGGTTGAGGACCACTTCTTCCTCACCATCCGCTTCTTCCCCCACTTCCCTTGGTGTGGAAGCACATCTCCCCTGCTGGATCACTCCTGTGCTGCCACACATGCAGAAAAATAAACATTTGCAGAAAAAAACAACCAAGAGCCTTGGAGCATATCAAAGACTAACTAATTTATTTCGGCATTAACTGTTTATGCCAAAATAGATTAGTCTCCAAGACTCTTTGTTGTTCTCTCTCGAGGTGGCTCTGGAACATGAAAGGGTGCAATATTATGATAGCTGCTTCCTCCTGCTCATCTATTTATTTATTTTTGAATGGCTACAGTGTCCTTGTGCCTGGTGAGCTTTAGAGCGTCATCCCTAGCATCCCAGGGAAAACGTCTGGAGGGTTTGACCATGGACTCACAAGGGACTTCTGTCAAAGAGGACAGTCTAGTGAGCAGCACTAGAGGGACCCAACTTCAAGGTTTTCATGGGACAGAAAAACATTTATTTATTTATTTATTTATTTATTTATTTAAAATAGCTTTAGCCTGTTGAAGGGACCACAAAGGCCGTTTATAGCAACAAAACAATATTTAAAATTTAAATAGTAAAAAAACAGCGATTGAGCAACAGAACAGTGAGCAACAAAATGCGAAGGAGCAAAAAGCTAAGGGGAAAAGAGGAGCACATCAGCATTTTGTTGTTGTTGTTGTTCAGTTGTTAAGTCGTGTCCGACCCTTCGTGACCCATGAACCATATCCCGCCAGGCCTTCCTGTCCTCCACTATCTTCCTGGGCTCGTTCATTTTCATGTTAGTTGCATCGGTGATACTGTCTAACCATCTCCTCCTTTGCCTTCCCCTTCTCCTTTTGCCTTCAGTCTTTCCCAGCATCAGAGTCTTCTCCAGAGAGTCCTCTCTTCGCATTAGGTGGCCAAAATATTTGAGCTTCAGCCTCAGTACCTGTCCTTCCAGGGAACAGTCAGGGTTGATTTCATTTAGGATTGACTGATTTGATCTCCTAGCAGTCAAAGGCTGAGCAGTATCAAAAATGAAATTTCAAAAATACTTCTTTCCATCCCGCTCCGTGAGATAGAAATTACCAGTTCTGCACAGATAACTTGATCCTCTTGTCTGGAAGTTTAGTAATGTAATTATCTTCAATAAAGTATGAGTATTTAAAATGTCTCGGTTTATTCCAGAGAAGAGAGAAGATGTGATAGCACATTTAATTAACCATACCCAACAGTAAAAATAGTATTGCTGGGATTATGCAAAGTTATTAATATGTGGAATATAGAAGCTAATTATGATGCTATCTTTTCCCTTCAAACAGTAATTTCTTCAAAAACAGTAATTTCTGTCTAAGCCCCTGTTTTCTATGGTAATCTTTCCTCAGGTATGTAAATTAGCAATAGATACACATAGTCCAGAGTAAGTAGTTTAAAATAAAACCAACAATATATAAGGAAAGCGCAAGTTTGAGTGCTATGAAAGGAGAAGCGGTAGGAGGCAGGAGTAGCTCTGGACCTTATCTGCTGCACTCCTGGATTGGTCTGGGGGAGAGGTGCTCTTGTGGAAGACTTGCTATTTGCCCCACAGAGGCTGAGACACCCTGAACCGCCAATGATGTGGGAGGAAAGAGGGCCGGCCCAAGACCTCCTGGAGCCTGAGGCGGTATGCCAAATACTGCCACTCTTACCCAATGATGTTGCTCCTCCCACTCACCGTGAGGCCAATTGATGCAGGCATCAGATGCGGGTGGGATTGCCCATCTCTGTCCATCTACTTGCCTCCACTGGTCCTCCTTCTCCTTCCATTACTAGAAAAAGAAGAGGGGGACAGAGAGGAAGAGGAAATGTGGAGGGGAGGAAAGTGCTGAGCTAGATCATTAGAGAGTGGGAGGAGCAGAGGCTGGAATATCATCGGGCAAGGGGGGCAGTAATTGGCATGCAGCCTCAGGTATCTCAGGAGGTCATGGACTGGCCCTGTATGATTGTTAAGGTAGCCTGCCTTCATACGAGGCCTAATCTTTTGGCCTTCCCCTTAACTGGCATGTGGGGTGAGTCGGGTGACTAAGTCTTAATTGGTTCAGGGGTCAACCCATCCAAAGTGTAGATTCTTTCTCTGAGAATCTTTTCCTCTCCCCATTTCCTAGATCAAGAAGTGACTAACTTCTTGATCTAGAGGGGACCATGGGATTTAAACAGGGGAGATGGCAGAGATCTAGAGCCTGACAAATGGGGTAACTGCTACAACTACCAAAACTAAGACAAGGATAGAGAGATGGGGTTTCATTTTGGTGGGGGCATCTGGGGTCAAGATCTCGTATTCTTTTGTTTGTTCAAACACACTTATTTTAACTTTGATAACAGGATGTCACCATGTTTGTGCCATGTCTCTGGGGTCCAGATTCAGGATAAGTTGCAGTCACTTTGGTAAAATTCCACCCTCCATGTGACTTTGCATAGAGGGTGGAGGGGAAGAAGGAGAACAGGAAAAATGACTTTTCATCTATGCCTGGGTTTCATGCCCTCCTGGCACTAGCCTTGTTCAAAAAGACATGTGCCTAGTGCCCAATATGAGAATTGGGGACTTCGGTAACAGCAAGGTTATCAACAGGTAGTGGTGACTCAGATCTCGGTTTTTGATATTGATTATATTGATCCTTTTCAATCTGGTTATTATAGGCCTCAGTTGAGGACAGATAGCTTTGGTCACCCTTTTAGACAGGGTCTTTGGCAGGAACTAGATAGAACAGTGTGACCCTGCTTGTTCTGCTAGACCTCTCAGTGGCTTTTGATACGATTGACCATAGTATTCTTCTGAGTGATCTGGCAGGGACGGGCTTAGGAGGCAGCTTTTATCTGCCAGGTAGACTTCAGATGGTAGCAATGGGGGACTGCTGCTTGGTCCCTTAGCCAGTGGGCTATGGGGTTCTGCAAGAGTCCATCTTGTTCCCCCCTTGCTGCCAGGCATTTCAGATGCAGTGTAATTAGTATGCTGATGACACTCCTCTCTCTCTCTCTCTCTCTCTCTCTCTCTCTCTCTCTCTCTCTCTCTCTCTCTCTCTCTCTCCTTTCCATCAGGTACAAGGGAAGCTGTAGAAGTTCTGCCCACAATGAAGGACTGGAGGTGGGTTGATAAACTGAAACTTAATCCAAGCAAGACAGCTGTGTTGTTAGTAGGAAAGCTGATTCAAAGTTGGGTTTGCATCCCCCTATACCGGATGGGATTGCACTCCCCTGAAAGATCAGGCTCACAACTTATGGGATGCTCCTGGACCCAGACCTTACTCTGGAGATCCACGTGGCCAGGAGCACATTCACACAGCTGAGTAGTGCGCCAGCTGTGCCCACTTACTTTGTGAGCAGCCTTTAAATTCCTGCATCCAATAGACTCCCACAAGCACAGCTTGCTTATTTATGTAGCGCCATCCGATATACCTGGCGCTTTGCAACAGGTAAGAGGAAAGTTCCCTGCCTTGAAGGACTTCCAAGCTCGAAATAGACATAAGTGAGACAAGAGAGGAAAGGAAGAAGGGCGGTAGTAAGGTAACCAAAGAATATGCAATGAACTTTGCTGGCGAGTGCGATAAACTTTTATAGTGCGTGCCAAGCACAGTTCAACCACTCTTCGTGAGTTGAACACAGTACATTAATGCTGCGTGTTGGTGCTCGGAGCAGAAAATACATATCAAGCAACTTGTACATAAGATGGGGATCATTGACCTTTGAAAGCCCCTGCATGAGACGGAGTGCATCAAGCTGGCATGAACCCCAGCAGCTGTCACTGGGGTTATCGCTATTCCACTCTCGTTAGTGCAGCTCTTGGCCAGGCATAGCTAGTAATGCAATCTCCTGTTATATATTTAAAGCTCACTCTGTTCCTTACTTTCTAGGGAGCAAACAAGAGGCGCTCCAAAGTGAAGGCCATACACTTGGGCTGCCAGAGGCGGGTGACAACTAGAAAACAAAACATTACATGAGTGAAAAGAGCTGTTTGGGGTTTGGGTTTTTTTGTTTTTAAATAAAATGTATCTTACCTGGAGGAGCCTCACACAACAGGTATAGGTTGTTTCATGCAACTGATTCACTTTTGCTGCAACCCTATGCATACTTTTCTTGTCCACTGAACACAAGAGGGCTACTTTCAAGTAATCATGCACTGAATTGCACTGTTAGTTGTTTCTCAGATCCTTTCTTTTTGTTGAATCCAGCATTCTGCCGTACACAATTTCCTGATATATTGTTTTAATTTTTTTCTTGTTTTCCACTTTGAGCCACCAGTGTAAAGCAGTTTATAAATACTGTACCCTAAATAAAGCAAAGAAGTGAATGTGTTCCAGCTTGGGGAAATCCGCTGGAAATTTCCCCTGTAGAAGCTCCAGTGACATCAGCACAAGTCACTCAAGAGCACGGCTAGCTAGCAGATTCTCGACAGATAGAATAGCAGTGCTTTTGACTGATGCTTCTCCAGGGGAAACTACACGTTGCAAAGGAAACAGGGTTCTTGCCCTTATGTTTATCTTACAAGGCAAATAGAGGGATGATGAGGGTACTTGCAGGAATGAATTGTTGGGAGGGAGATGCTTAACTGTTGAGGGACTTCACCATTGAGTCTTCCCTGCAAATCCCCTGACAGGCATGGTCGGGGTTAGGCACTTCTCCCTTCCTCCCTTTCTCACTTGCAAATACCCCCTTCCCTCTAGTCCCAAATGTGCATTATGGCAGCAAACATGGGTTGAAACCCATTTGCCAAGGTCACATGTCGTTCTACCTTCCCGGGAGTGATGTTCTGTGTTCTGTGTTCTAGAATGAGCCCTGTCAACTCATGTCAGTGAAGCTTACACAGAAGACCCTGGTGGACTGTACCTGTTGTTTTTGTGGATCAGTTTACTTGGCATAGGTGAAATTCACTGGTCAACTGTAGAGAGGAAAAGACAGCAGGGCAAAGTGAGGTCCTGGCATACCACTCTTCATTCCCTTCTTAAAGTGCCTCTTGGGTAAAACAATTTGTTTACATGGATACAGACAGATGCTGCAGGACTGCTGAAGACTACATGAGCATCAACAGAGCATGGATTTGCAGTCAACCGGCAATGTCCAAAATGGCAAAGGTCAGAAATGTAGAAGGGCTGTTAACTCAGTGGTAGAGCACATGCTTTGTATGCAGCTGGTCCAAGGTTCAATCCTTGGTACCTCTAGGTAAGCTAGGGAAAATCTCCCTCTGCAACCCTGAAGGCACCATCAGTCAGAGTAGGCAATAATGAGTTTGTGAACCCAGTGGCGTTGCTGGAGGGGGTGCAGTACCCTAAGTGGTGCAAGCGCTGCATCGCGCCTTGCAAACCAGGGTAATGCGGCCCCTCCCACTCAACCCTGGAGCCATTCCAGTGGCGAAGGCAGCGTGTTGCCTTTGCTGCCGGAATAGCTCCAGGAGCGAGTGGGAGGGGCCGCGTTACACCGGTTTGCAAGGCGCAATGCAGCACTTGCACCACTTAGGGTGCTGCACCCCCTCCAGCAACGCCACTGAGTGAATCAATGAGCTGACTCAGCATAGAGCACTTTCTATGTTCAAATCATAGTGTGTGTCTCTGTTAAGTTTGCTTACAGAATTAGTGTAGTAATTCATGCCAGACAATAACTGTTTGAACATTTACATATCAGAGTACTTCGTTACCTTCCAACATACCCATTTTTCAGAACTGTTAATGAGAAAACCTTTCTCCATAGTAAGATGTACTGGATAGTCAATGGAGAGATCAGAGCACATGAGCAGCCCTGAGAGTCTGTCTGCCCATTTTCTTCTTCTTCTCGCTGACGAAGCGGGTTGTTCGCGAGGCGGTTTTACATTGTGATAGAAGAAGAACATCCTCAAGAAGCAGCATTATCTGTTCTGAAGAGGCAAAACTGCTTGGTTGAATTACACTGATAGGCTTTGTTGATACAGCTGTGGGCTTCCACAAACCTGCAGCATTATAAAAGTGCCACATAAATATAACTTACCAGAAGTACTTGGGGCTGTTATGTCCCATAGCAACTGATGCTCTATAAATAGGAAAATGGTTTCCAGGAGCCAAGGCTCTTATTAAGCCACAATTGTTTGATCCTTCGCTGGTGGTAGCCTACAGAGTTGTCACAACTGTGTATGTGAAGTGACTCAAGATAGGGCTCAAACCTAACAAAAACATCATGGGGAGAGAGGCAGAAACTGAAACCTCTTTGAGGCTCTTCCAGGGAACAGGAAGAGCATGAAACAGGGTTCTCCCTCTGTTCTAGGTGATGCACAGGTTCAACCCCCTTCCTTTTCTTTGCCCATTTCCTTAACTCTCTTGAGAGTGTTGAGATCTCAGTGCTTAACCTAAGCTGGCTCAGACTCAGTATAATTCAGTATACAAATAACGCTTCGCGTTTTGAGTGTTCGAAGCATTTTAATATATTATCTTGATGCAGTTCTTACAACAACCCTGTAAGGTAACAAGTACAATCCTGTACATGTTTACTTGGAAGTAAGTCCCATTCTGTTCAGTGGGACTTACTCCCAGGAAAATGTGCATAGGATAGCAGCCTCGGTATTATTGTCCCCATGTTGCAGTAGGGGAGCTGAAGCTGAGAGGGAGTGGCTTGCCTAAGGTTTCCTAAGGCAGGGGTTCTCAACCCCTTCCTGGCCGAGTACCACCTCCAGCACCATTCCCCTGCTGTGTACCACCGGATGTGACTGGTGATGACATCACTTCTGAGTTTTCAAGTTTTTGGAGGCCAGAAAACGCAGGTAGGAGGCTCTGGGCGGATGGGAGGGTCTTTCTCAGCGTTCCCAAGAGATCTGGCCAAAGGCAGGAGCCTCTCGGGAGCGAAAATATAGTGCCAAAAGTACCATGTTGGAGCAGGGTTCCGGAAGACCAGTAATCCGAGTAACACCAGCAGTCTGCCAAAGTACCACTGGTGGTACAAGTATGTACCACTGGTTGAGAACCCCTGTCCTTAGGAGAATGAATGGCAGAGGCAAGATTCAAACTAGGAAATGGCAGGGGTGTTTGGTGAAATATCCTACCCCAGATGTTTGCCCTGGACCCTAAACACGTTCTATCTAGTGAGTTGTAGAGGGAAAGAATGGTTTTGCTAGTTCTACTAATAAGGACATCACTCACCCCTCTATCTATAACATTTTGATCACAGGATATAGAGCCAGAACTGGTGCCAAAGCCTTCAGAAACTTAGATTTTGCCCAGATGGCATCTTCTCTAAGCGAGTCTGTATAAGCACTTCAATGAGTTTGTTCGGACTGCAGAACAGAAGACTGGAGCAACTGCTATATAGAGCCTCCTGTCGCTGGTTCTTCAGGTCACCTGGGCAGAAGAAGAGATGGGAGGTGCTGCCGTGCAACAGAGATCACACCAACAGCTTCCTCAGTCCAGAACATACCTTAGTGCTGCTTTTATGCTCCTATATTTTATGTCTGTATTATTGCTTGTGCTTTTATGACACTTTGTGCTGCTGCTTTTTTAGCTTGCTGCTGCCACCTTATTATTGTATTTCAGATGTTCATGGTTGTTTAAGTGATCATTATGGTATATTTTTTGGATTTTATGTAAGCCACCTAAAGCATCCACATAAGTGGTGGAAAGGAGGGGTAGAAATATATTAAATAAAGAAATAGTGGTACAGCAATTAAGGCACCTGAGCTTTGTTGCCAGGGTCCCCATTTCATCCGCCTTGGGCATTTGCCTCAGCATAGGATAAGGCGGGATATAAATTTTTTAAATAAAATAAAATAAATAAATAAATTTCAGGCCCAATGGCAGGCAGGCAGAAGAGGGCTTCACTTTGCCTCCTTCCACCCCAGCAGTGGCAATGTTGCCACAGCGGAAGGTGGTGGACCAGGTAAAGAACAATCTAGGCATAACCTACCTCCTTCTGAGAATCCATTGCGGATGGCTCACAGCGGCAGGCTTGGACCTGTAGCAGAAATATATTCTTCTAGCACCAGATCATTAGTCCTGTACAGATATCTATAAAACTAAAGCAGTAAGTTCATTTTCCTCTGTCTCTGGCTAGACATCCACATACTTAATAAAACTTCACATCATTGACAGGTGTTCAGTACCCACAATATCTATAGTGTGAGGAAGTCCCAGAATCAGAGAGGATCCCTAGGTTCTCCAAAGCAAGTGTTTGTACAGGTGGGCCCCCATATCCACTGATTCGCTATCCATGGTTTCAGTTATCCACGGATCGTGGGGACCCCCCCAGGCTTTTACTTTTTTCCCAGTAAGCTTCGTTTCTTCCTTAAAGAAACAAGAGAAGCAGCCTCTGGCTGCTTATTACAGGCAAGTAGAACGAGACTAAGTACTAGAGAGGCTCTGCAAGGTTAACAGAAACCTTGCAGAGCCTCTCTAGGACTTAGTCTCGTTCTACTTGCCTGCAATGGAGGCTGCTTCTCTGTTTGTTTTAAGGAAGAAACGAAGCTTGCTGAAAGAAAAATAAGAGCTGGGGGGGCAAGCATGCCTGCCTGCAGGGGAGGCAGGGTGGGGGGACCCTCAGGAAACCATGGAGGGGGTGTTCGCTCTTATCCACGGTTTCAGGTATCCACGGAGGGTCCTGGAACATATCCCCAGCGGATATGGGGGCCCACCTGTATGTCCCCTAACTGAGCCCCAAAGCTGGAGGCTGCAAGGGCTGTGCATCCCTTCTCCAATTGTGATGTTGATTGGGGATGCTGGCAACCAATGGGGACCCCCCCCCCATCTGCTTTGAATCTGCCTGTGCAGAAGCTTCCACTGAACAGCTATTCCCACTTATCTTCACTCCCTATGGGGAGATTTTTCTTGAATTAAGGAGACTCAGCACCTGAAAAGCCCTGCCCTATATGTATTTTGCTTCAGCCATTCCATTCTAAGACATCTTTGGCGTAGGCCAGATAAAAGTTTGCATTTGGTATTTAGGAAGTGTTTGTTAAAATCTCGACCTCCCTTTCATTCGTGATTAACAGAATATGTTTTTCTTCCAGGCGATGAATCATCATCTGTCCCATCAGCATGTACGATAAAAAACCAGAGCAAAATACATATCTCTAATCATTAAACACTCTATCAAAAACTTCTAATCAATCCAACATGAACTGATGAATCAAGGTTAAATCCCAAGTTTGTCTTCTAAATTGATAGTATGGTCTGCTTTACTGAAGTCCCTCGTTTAAAAGAAAGCCATGTATTTTGTGATTCATATCCATACCCACTGTCATAATTGCATGCTAATTCTATTTTAACACCCACACGTACAATGGCTTGTTTTCCATCCTTTATTATATGCTTGGTTTTTCATCTCACCAAGGCTCAGGCAGATTCCAGAGCTTTTCTGAGCAGCTGCACCAGAAATTGCCTTCTTAAAAAGCTTTCCATACCGAGTTGTGATTATCCTCAATTTTATTCACAGAAATTTAATTTCACCTTTTTACTTTACTGAGCTAGTCAGACCTGGGGATGAAAAGCAGAGCGCTGTCAAGACAACTAAAGATATAAGCCCATTTTACTTTGTGCAAGTCTTACTTAGGACATTGTCACACCCAATGTGAACGGTGCCTCTGAGTCTCTCTCCACACACCCACACACACACACAATTGTGTGAATAGCTGAAGACAAGCCATTTTTTAACTGAATGTACAAATCTAGATAATGTAATGTAAGCATCACATTTGCCTCACAAAGATCAGTTCAGTTATCACGTGAAGGGGCAGTTTCTCAGGTAGAAATGTATGTGATATTTTTCTTCTGGGGAACAATATGATTGTGTTACCCTCTCCCTCACTTCCATGAGTGGTGAAACGTTCCAAGAGGACCATGACTTGAATTGGGCGGTCTTTGGAAGAAAGTGTCTTATAGCATTTTGGTAACATTTGGTTTATTTGCAAGTATATAAGTAGAGCATCGGTAGAGGAGGCAAGGAGCAGATCTGACATCAGATCTCCAAAGAGAGACTCTGCATCTCAAGGTGCAAAACCCCCCAGAAAATTTAAATGCATCTCCTGCTTTGAGAATAAAAAGTCCACTTTGTTGTTTTCTTTTCTTTCCCTGAACGCTGCCTTGGAAAAAAACCTGTGACTTACAAGATGGACTGGAGACTGGACTGAGTTAACTTAGGAACTTTATGTTTCCAGAAATGGGGAGTGCAGGTGGTTTCAGCCATTTTTTTGCTTCCCTTTATTAAGCACATCTGGAGTATTGTGTCCAGTTCTGGTCACCACACCTCAAAAAGGATATAGTTGAATTTGGAAAAGGTGCAGAAAAGAGCAACCAGATTGATTTGTGGGCTGGAGCACCTCCCTTATGAGGAAAGCCCTCTCGCATAACACCAGAAACAGGGCACATGCACTAAAATTGAGTGGAGGGATAGAACAGACAAAAGAAAATATTTCTTTACCCAGCGTGTAATTCATCTGTGGAACTCCTTGCCACAGGATGTGGTGATGGCACCTGGCCTAGATGCCTTTAAAAGGGTTTGGACAGATTCATGGAGGAAAAGGCCATCACAGGTTACAAGCCATAAGCAACCTCCTGGTTTTAGAAGTGGGTTTTCTCTGTGCCAGGTGCAAGGGAGTGACAATGGGAAACAGGTTATCTTGTCTTGTGCTCCCTAAGGCATCTGGTGGGGCCACTGTGTGATACAGGAAGCTGGACTAGATGGGCTTTTGGCCTGATCCAGCAGGGCTCTTCTTATATTCTTATGTTAAGCAGCCCTTAACATAGCCCTTGTCTTATGTTCTTATGTTAAACAGCCCTGTGTGCGTTTTGCAAGTATCTTACACCTTTCAAAGATTAACAGCCCGATCCTATCCTTTTCCACCTGTGCATGTCCTCCCCGGATGCCGCCTTGACCCCTTCTCACCAGGCCGTTGGCCATTTCGCACATGTGTACCATGCCGGTGAGGGCAAGTTCTTGCCCTCTTGCCCTCATCGGCATGGTACGCCGGAGGTGACGCACGGACCCGGCGGCGGCTTCAGACGGTGAGCGCGGAGCCTCTGAAGGCCGATGGGGGGCGGGGGCAAAAATTAATTAAATAAATAAAAATGCCGCATGGCCTTACGGCCGGCCCTCAAGCAAATTTCTAATATTTAAAACGGCCCTCGCCAGGGAAAAGGTTCCCTGCCCCTGAAATCTGAGATAACAAAGGAGGCATGTCAGGAGGCTCCAGAGGGGATAGAATCTAGTGCAAGTTGCTCGTGCTGGGATAACTCCATCCTGCCTCCAACATGTAACCTTCCCTCCCCTGATTTGCCCCAATTCTTACCCCCCACCCCGTTCCACCCACCCCACCAATTTATCAATGTTGACGGGGCTTCTCCTGGATGCAGCCATGTGTGGGATCTTCCTCGCCATCTACGGTGGTGGCCCAGAAGTGCGCAGCTACGTGTGCTTCCATAAAGGTGTTTTCAAAGCCGTATAGTGTGCTCCGCCTCCGAAACATTAGTTCTGGCAGCAGGATTGGGCTGTAACTTGATAGGATTGGGCTGTAATTCAACTCTGCAAGAAAAGCCCTAAACTCCATCTTTAGAGTTTACAACCTGCAGACTGTTGAGGCTGCTACAACATCCCCCCCTTTCCCCCTGACCTTTTGCTTATCTTCTGCTGATGAAGAGTCCCGTAGAACTCAAAAGTTTGCTGTTTGATATTTTGTTATTTTTGCATTGGTCTTCCTAAAGGCATTACCCTACTTTGGATTGTACATTTGTTTTTTTTTCTAATGAACCAACACAGCCACCTACAATTTTGCAAAACTGCTGCTTCTCTACATAAAGTGATAATGATAATATAGGTGTTGCTTTTTCACATCTTAACAAAGCTTCTGGGTAAGTGAAGATTTGTAATGGTATGGATACACCAGCTCTTTTTTGTGCTGTTCACTGACATGAGCACAAGGAGCTGCTATAGCCTACACCTCTTCCTGTGAAATTGTCCCTGTTTAGCACTCTGGCTATTCCCCCTCTACCTACCTACCTACCTACCTACACCCACACCCAAGATTGCACTTCTTTAAAGAGGTACATCATTTTCATTTTGTTTGTGCTTTTGTGAGTAACAGGATGCTGAGTCAATATGCCTGCCACCAACAAGTCAGCTGGAGAGCTGGAGAGGAAATGTGTGGAGGGAAGCAGAGTGCTGGCCTAGAGTGTCTCCAGGAGATGCTCTAGAGTCTAGATCACAACTTTCCTCTCCACTCATTTCCTCTTGCTCTCTCCAGGCTCTGCTTTGGGAAGAGAAAGGGGGGTAACAGCAAAAGGGGGGGTATACACACATGGCAGGCAACCTCACCTCAGATGTGGGGGAGGGGGTTTGGGCCAGCCCAAGAGGGGCTTATATGCTTGAACTGAAAATGTTTGATAAGCAGCAGCTGTGAGCAGAGGCATATCTAGGGTATGGCAGATAGGGCACATGCCATGGGTGCCACTTGAAGAGGGGCACTGAAACAGGAGGCAGCAGCGACCTCATGATCCGGCCTCCAAAGGAGAAGGGCAGCCGGATTACAAGGCCACCACCGCCAGCACCTTAAACTTTTAAGAGAGGATGCACCAGTGAGCAGATGAAGATATTGGTGACTGTGTGCATGGCTTTGCGGAAGGTGATCACGTAGAACATCAGACAGTTGCCAAAGAGTGCCAGGGCGAAGATGAGCACACAGAGGAGCATGAAGTCCAGCTTGGTGCACCCGGGCTACTCCGGAATGTAGACCAGCGGCTGCAGACCATAGACGGTGATGAACTGTTCCTCCTGGGTCATGTTGTTACGCAGGAGCTGAGCGAACTGCTCACTCTGAACATCAGGGCTTGCATGACCAGGATGGTGGTGCTCCTCACCGGGAGATTCTTCTCTCGGGCACAGCTGGGCCAAGGTGCCTCGTCCCATGATGGGAGAACCCAGAAGTGACATCACAACATCACTGCCCTGGGTGCTGTGGCCTCTAGGTATGCCACTGGCTGTGAGGGGCCCATTCTGTCTTTGGACCGCAGCACAGGAGAAGCAAAGGTTAACATTTTCTCCCTCTATCATATTCCTGCTGAAAATATGGCACCCAAGGCAGCTATTGAGCCACTTTGTGTGTACTATATTCTAGGAGGAAAGGGGCGGGGATATAAATCCTTTAAATAAATAAAATATTTGCTGCAACAGACTGGAGAGGAAAATACTCCAGAGCCATAAATGTCTGTACTTTCCTAATGTACAACTTCTCCAGATTTTCCAGGCTAAATGCTTTCCTGTTTATGCACAGCCCAGTGAGGAAAAAAAAAAACAGCATATCAAATCTGTTTCTGTCAGAGTCGTGACTGAGTGGAAATGCTTTCTGCTCTTTTCTTTTTATACCTAAGACGACGATTTAGCAAATTTCCCACAGTGGGACAGAATCGTGCATCAGTAGAGGTGGCAGGAAAGCAAAAGGTCAGCCTTTAAATTCAGCAGTGACACTATCCACGGAGAGCATCTCTTGAACATGCTTGCTAAAGCCCAAAAACTGCAGAGGCACAAGAGCTTAAGAGGGAAGCAGTCCCTCCAGCTCCCTTCAATTCTGGCACCTAGTTTTTTTACAGATGACCATTTTTGCATCAGTGGCAACAAACCAGTGGGAGTGGGGGGGGAACTGCAGGGGTGGACACAAGTGAGTCAGGTGAGGGTGGATGCAGCAGACAGCTTGTTTCTCAGCCGATAGCTCCCAATTATCCCATTGATTGCTTGGATGGGAGGCAGAGAGACTGCCTGGAAAGCCTACGCACACCAGCTCCAATTCCATGGAGGAAAGACAGGACCTAAAAATGCAATACAACTGGTTGGGTTTTTTAGTTTTTGTTTTAATTTTTATTATGAACAAAATAAAAATAACATCACACAAATCAGACATACATTATCCATTCACCAAATTAGCTACATTTCCAAGGTTGCAATCCTAGACAAACTTACCTTGGAGTAAATCCAATGGGACATACTTCTGAGTAGACATGCTTAGGATTGCACTGCAGTTTAAATAAATTAAAATTATTTTGTTTAGTTTATTCAACAAAATTGATGAACTTGCTCCAGTGATACCAGACTTTCAATGTGTGATAGTCATTTAGCAAGAATCTTAGATATCACATTTAGTAACTACTTCTCTGTTCAGTTAATTCATAATGTGATGGATGGGCTTGATGAAGTGATACCAGTTTCTCAATGTCTGGCTTAAAGTCACTTAGCAGGAGTCCTAAACCGCCATGTTTAGTAATCTGGAGTACATTTCTTTGCTTAGAGAGAAGTTGGATGACCACACTAAAACCACTTTCCATCAAATATGATGTTGGAAAAGCAACAGGGAGCTTCTTAACCACTGTCCTTGGTGCAGGATAGCAATGAGAAATGTCCTTCTGTA
The DNA here is from genome assembly GCA_026170595.1 of Plestiodon gilberti rubricaudatus. Taxonomy (NCBI): domain Eukaryota; kingdom Metazoa; phylum Chordata; class Lepidosauria; order Squamata; family Scincidae; genus Plestiodon; species Plestiodon gilberti. Next base: position 51,373,183 of record JANXHW010000002.1, read on the forward strand.
ACCAAAACTCTTGGTACAATTTCTTAAACTTTGGCTTCAGCTCAATGTCATTTTTATAGCTCAATTAGTTCTTCCTCCACTACCCCAACTTCCTCAGTATCTGAAAATCGATTTAACATGCAATCTGGAATTTCCATTGAAAGAAGATCCTCAAATCGCTCAGGTGTAGCTTCATAGAGCATAACCAAATGATCTCAAAAAAAACTTGCAGATCATCACCTTGCATTCCACCTTTCTCTTCTAACACAGACAGGCTCGGAAATTGGTATAGCTCACGGCGGCCTATATTACACTTGACTAGAGTTCAGTGGCGTTCCTGCAGTAGGGGCTCAACAGTAAGTCGCGCCCCAACCTACTAACATAAGAACATAAGAAGAGCCCTGCTGGATCAGGCCAAAAGCCCATCTAGTCCAGCTTCCTGTATCACACAGTGGCCCCACCAGATGCCTCAGGGAGCACAAGACAACAAGATAACCTGTTTCCCGTTGACACTCCCTTGCACCTGGCACAGAGAAAACCCACTTCTAAAACCAGGAGGTTGCTTATGGCTTGTAACCTGTGATGGTCTTTTCCTCCATGAATCTGTCCAAACCCCTTTTAAAGGCGTCTAGGCCAGGTGCCATCACCACATCCTGTGGCAAGGAGTTCCACAGATGAATTACACGCTGGGTAAAGAAATATTTTCTTTTGTCTATTCTAACTCTCCCTCCACTCAATTTTAGTGCATGTCCCCTGGTTCTGGTGTTGTGCGAGAGGGAGAAGAATTTCCCTCTATCCACTCTCTCCATCCCATGCATAATTTTATAAGTCTCAATCATGTCCCCCCTCAGGCTCCTTTTTTCTAGGCTGAAAAGCCCCAAACGCTGTAGCCTTTCCTCATAAGGGAGGTGCTCCAGCCCACGAATCATTCTGGTCGCTCTTTTCTGCACCTTTTCCAATTCAACTATATATACTACCGCGTTCACGAACCGGAGCGAGGAGGCCCCGCCCCTCGCCGTCGGAGCCATTCCGCGCAGCGAAGCCGAACGGGCAGGAGACCCATTCGGCCTCGCTGCGCGGAATGGCTCCGATGGCGAGGGGCGGGGCCTCCTCGCTCCGGTTCGTGAACGCGGTAGTAGGTCGGGGCGCGACTTACTGTCGAGCCCCTAGCACAGGAACGCCACTGATAGAGTTAACTCTGAAATAAATGTAGAGTCGACAGATTTGGCCTTAATAAGACTGATCTCATTTCCTTGCAACTGCAAATTTATTTCATTGAACTTTGCAAAAAGTTCGTATAAATAAGCAATGTCATGCCTGATCTCTTTGAGTTAATCACTGACCAAAGCATTTGTGTCTCCAAAAAACTCTACAATGATATGAAAAAGGTCATTAAAGGATCTCACACAGTTGCCTTTTGATCACTTGCCACCGGGCAGGCAGCATGACAGCATGTGATTCCTGGGCTCGCCGCTGCTGCCCTTGCAAACACTCACAGTTCTCCCCACCTTTGAGAACTTTGAGAAACACTGATCTATATGATTATGTGCAAAGCACGCAAAGCGCAAACACTAGCTTCTATGACATATAGTTAAAAATCACTTGCAAGATTTTGCACAGTTTTCCCAAAATCTCTAGTGATACCTTGATCTCCTTAGAGCTTTATATTCTTGAAAACGACATGTCAGGAAGGATTTCCCTGTCATTTTTTGAGCTAACCACCAATGCAGAGTATTTCATTGTTCCAACTACCAGCTGTGGAAAACAAGACAGCGAGTATGCATTAAATATGACCACAGATTTAGTATGTTTTTCCCGCTAATAAATCTCAGCCTTCCTCAAAATCTGTTATAGTACAATTTGTTCAAATTAAAGCTGCGGTGATTCCACACAGAATCTTGTCTTGCAGAAGGAGCTGAAAATTAGAAGCCATTCAGTGATTCATGGTAGAGTGAAAGGAAGCCAAAAATACAAACCTTGAACATAAAGAATATTATCTCCTTGCCTCCCAACCATTCTGTCATGGTATTTTCAATGCCAGCAATTCTTTGTGCTAGAAATTAAATTCTTTGTGCTAGAATGTGCCTTTTACAGCACAATCAGCGAGAACAGGAGGCCCCAGAACGGAAAAGGGATTCAAATCCCCTCCAAAAGAGGAATTCAAAGGGGATTTGAATCCTTTTTCCGTTCTGGGGCCTCTCGTTCTCGCTGGGTCGCTGGTTACAACGGCAGAAAAGTTGGGTCGGATTGCGCTGTTAGTGTGCTAGAATTGCTATATAGGTGATGATGATACACTGGGCCTAGAAATGTGAAATTCGGGGAGTACGTTCCTTCCGTGACAGCGCCCGCTAAGAAGGGATTTTTAGAAGGGGTGCTGTGATCCTATTCACCATTACCTGGGAGTAAGCCCTATTGACTAGAACAGAACTTACTTCTGAGTAGACACGCCTCGGCTTGGGCTCGCCATGCATTTTCAGATTCCTCAAGATCTCTTTGGCCCGACGAGAGATCGACTTGGGTTTTGCTCACAAAGGTTACCCAAACAAATGCTTAAAAACATATTTCTGGATTTTGCCCTAATTGATCCCTAACATTCTTTTTTGGCATATGGAGGACGATAGAGGACGCTTGTTAGTTCTTGGGACTACTTTGTGTTTCAGTTCTTACCTGTGAAGCCCCCTAAATACACGCTAGACAGAGGATTGGATAAAGGGTCACTATTAAAGTCTAATAAACGTATAAAATCTGCAGCGTGGAAAAAACTATAACATCCCCCAGCGTGCATGCGGGTGAGGGAAAAACAGGCAACGTGCGGGTGAGGGAAAAATGGTGCTGCTCATACGTTCCCCCTGCTACCCTCGGGCGTGACACCAAGCTCTGCCCATTCATAGATTGGGAACGCTTATCACAGCCAACCCTGAAGGGTTTGAGGCAGCTGGGCAGTGCAGACTCCCCTTAGGCAAGCCATGTGGTGGTCTTTGCTTACCCAGCCAAAGGGGCTTGCCAGCCAGCCTCACCAACCCGGGTAAGTATTATCTGAGCAGTCCTGGCTCACCCCCTTGACCTTGCTACCTCAGAATGCACGCCAATGAAGATCTCTACCAACCCACTCTCCGCAACCTGCCACATGGTGGGGTTAGCCTAGTGCTAGATCCCAACCGCCCCACAACCAGCCAGAAGGCTCAAATGTCCCTGCTGCAGGTCCCTGAGGAAAATGTTGGCATCAACCGTAGAGAGGTGGATGCCATCGCCCCTAAACAGGGCTGGTGAAGGATAAACAATACCAGGGTGAGCGAGAGCTGGCATAAGTCCGAGGTGGTCGTGTAATGGCTGCGGAGCCTGGACATGGGACGGGGATGTACTAGCGGCCAACATCCCCGCCCCCTCCCAGGCCGGCTTGGCCAACCGCCACCCTCCCTCGCTTCCTGGCCTGCCCTTGCACCCGCCAGAGGGAGACTTACCTTCTCCTGTGGTGGCTGGGTTGCTTCGGCAGTGGAGTGAGGGCTGCCGGCTTCTGTGCTGACGGCCCTTACTCTAGAGTTGTCGCAAACGTGCTTTACAGCACGTTTGCAACAGTTTAGACTGGTGGAGCGCACGCTCCGCTGGTCTAAAGTTAGCGTGGATTGCGCTGTCACTCTATTGCTTTTTAAGTTGGTATGGCCATTGAGTTTTTAAATGTTAATAGGGAGATGGAGCCTCACACAATTGTCCCCATCACAGGAGACGGAGTCTGCCTGTTTTGATCCCTCTCCTATCTCATGTATGACACTCACCTAATGGGGCTAGGGAGATGCGTGAGCTAATCGTGAGGCATGTGGTGGACACCTGGGAGGAGTTCTCCATCATGTCCCACGACAGCGAGGGGGACAACTATCATTTGATGGAACCGTGACTTTTAATCATTGCAGGGTGTTGCCTGACATGGGGGAGTTGTGCTACATTTAAAGGGTTCATTGCAATCAAAGGAAAGTTCACTGGAGTCAAAATGGATTTATTTACATCCCGTAGTGAAGTACGGGCATCACACTAGTTGTATATAAAGCAAAGTAACAGACACAGGCCCTGCCTTCAGAAGCGCAGCAGGAAATGGTAAAAATGTGAGGTCAATTAAAGAAAGACAGAGTGAAGGGGAGAGTTCTTCTCAGGTATTTAACTTCACCAATCAAAGGAGCCAGATGGATGTCAGGATTTAGAGTCAATGCATTGCAATGGCAGGGGGTTCCAAAGGAGAAAAGGGGGGGGGATGGAGGGGTGTACTATCTAGGTTGGAAATATGCATTTCTTTTAAAATCATGGTTACTAATTTAACATTTATAGTTCATAATTGTCCGTACTATTAATATGAATATTACTATTAAATGATATATTATGTGGTATAGGAAGATACAGTATATGCAGATAATTACTACATGCTCTCTCACACACACAAATTACTACTATATAATGTAGCGTTTGCAGGGCAAGATGCACTATTCAGAGAGAGTCAACCTGGTAGTTTTCATCCCACCTGTAGTTTGTGTTTTCCCCTGTTTTTAAGATGTTTCTTTTATTCAGCTGGGTTGGTTGGGATTTTTCTTCTACGTGTATTTTTGTATGCTTTATTATTGCTGTTTTTAAAATGGAGCAAGTTGCCTTGGGGGCCTCTATGGAGGCAGAAAAGTGGGATCTAAATGTGTGAATAAATAAATAAATAGGCAAACCATGGGCGACAGCTTCAGTTGCCTGTTGCCTATTGAATGGGATATTGTTAACACTCCTGTACACAGTGATCAAGTGTTCACACTCCTGAGGCTTGTATTCAGCTCCAGTCCCCTAACTATTGCGACTGTTTTAGCATTTACTGTCCAACATTTCCTTTGCACCAGGGTTCCAAGACTGGTAGAAAAACACAGAAGTAGACTACTTCCTGGCCCTGAAACACTATTATAACTCTAATGGCCCAATCCTAATTGGGCCTTGTGCCGCTGGAACGCTCGTTCTGGTGGCGTAACTTCCTTTACAGCTATTGCAAAAAGCGATAAGCCATTCAGCATAGCCTGGCTGCAGCCTCAAGCAGTGAGCAGCCAGGTTTTCATGTCAGCGAACCAAGGATGCCCGCTGGCAGGAGATGTGGTCTAGTGGTTGAGCTGCTGCCTTGCCTGAAGAACTAGGACAGGATGAGTTCGAGACAACTGGAAGCTTGCCTGAAGAACTAGGATGGGATGAGTTCGAGACAACTGGAAGCTGCCAACAAGCTGCGATATCTCAGCTGACATAGTCTGCACTGGCCCTCTGTGGGAGAGAGGAGTCACTGTCAGATAAGCTCCAAGCCTTGGAAGCTGTGTGCAGTCAGTGAGATACCACACCATTGAAAGGAAACAGCTGGAGAAGGCGGATTCTATGCAAATAGAACATTTACTGTAAAAATCCCTACTAGGATTTAGGAAAGTCTGCTGGTGTAAACCGCCTTGAATAAAGTTTGAGGAGAAATCTGACAGAAAGGCAGTATATAAATAAAATAATAATAATAATAATAATAATTTAATGATGATGATGATGATGATGATGTTAATGCATGAGGTAGAAGGCGGGGAGGGGGCAGGATGCAGCAGGGAGGGGGAGGAATGGGGAGGAGATGAAGATGGGGAGGAGGGGGGATTGGGGCGGGGAAGATGGTGGTATCAGCAGCAGTGGTGCATGCTGTTATTCTAATCCCCTTCCCAGTCTCGATCCTCTAACCCAGTTCTACTCGGACCTGCACCAGTTCTATAGCGGGGCCGGCATGGACTTATCCTGGGACAAGGGAACAAATGCTCCCTTCCCCTGAGGAGGCCTCTAGAGGCTGAAACTCCCCCACAGGATTCAGTGGGCACCACATTGGCACAGCTGCATTGCCACACAGGGAGTGGGGTAGGATTTGGCTGTCCAGCTGTAATCCTAAATAGACTTACCTGGGAGTAAGTCCCATTGAATTTAAAGAGATTTACTTCTGAGTAAACATACATACAATAGGCTTGTGTTGTATCTACCGGGTCTAAGGCAGCAAGAGGGGATTTTACCAGCAACTTGCCCTGCTGCTTCCTATCAGCAATATTGGGAATTCCAGCAGCCACCAAGGTCTTTGTCCTCATCTGCATCTGTACTAAGATGTCCCAAGATTGCCAAGCTTACAAATGACTGACATGCAGTGTCCTAGAGTGGGTCTGAGTTTTCCCTAGCTTGACCGTACAGCTCAGAAGTCTTGTGCAATGAATGATGGCGAATGCCCTTTGTCAGAACCCCAAGACCTGATCCCCTGGGGCAAAGGACCTTATACCGGCCTCTCTCTCATGTCACCATTTCTGGTCTCTTTCACTGTTTCCCATGTCCACTGGTGGCCCTCTGTCAAGTGGTTCCTGAGGTTTGCTATGTATAGGGAAACTAATCTTTTGTCCAGGGTGTTGGAGTACATCCACCCATCAGAGGCGGACCCAGGCCTCTACGGGGTTGGAGCGGGGCCCCCGAAGCCCCCCAATAAAACTGTCAAAAATTTTAGGTCTCGGTTTCGTTTTTCCTTTTTTCGTGTTTTTTTTACTGCTTTCCGGGGGTTTTTAGTGGTAACGGGGCATCTGTGTGTGTGTGTGTGTGTGTGTGTGTGTGTGTGTGTGTGTGTGTGTGTGTGTGTGTGTGCTTTTTCCCCACTTAGCTTGTATATAGGAGCCGAATCAGAAGCTTCCAGCGATGTTCTTCTGCCTGCGCCCGGCGTGAACTCCGTAAAGTGCCCAGCAGCGCGCAGGCGCAGAACATCGATTGGAAACTTCATTGTTTTGCGCATGCGCAAACTGTGGAAGATTTGCGCAAGCGCAGAATGACGAAGTTTCCAATCGACATTCTGCGCCTACGCGAACTGTGGAAAGTGCTGCTGGGCGCTTTACGGAGTTCGCGCCCGGCGCAGGCAGAAGAACATCACTGGAAGCTTCCGATTCGGCTCCTATATACAAGCTAAGTGGGGAAAAAGCGCACACACACACACACACACACACACACACACACACACACACACACACACACACATACACACAGATGCCCCGTTAACACTAAAAAAAAACCCCGGAAAACAGTAAAAAAAACTCGAAAAAAGGGAAAAATGAAACCAAAACTTAGGGAGCCCCGCCCCGCCCCCCAGCCTCAGCGCCCTACGCCCTGGGGGCCCCCGCCCCACATCAGCCGACGCGTCTGCCACCCATATACCTGTCATATATTAGACAGGGCCCTTCACAGTTGTCTGACACAGCTGGCTGGCTGTCAGTGCAACCTATCTCCAAGCTGTCCATGTTCACATCTGGTCAAGTCTAATGGAGCAGGGAGGTACAATACAGCTCAGGGTGACCCCATACTCCTCTTCAGTTTCTCCTTAAGTGATGGAATGCTCATCTTCCAAAAGAAAAGAAAAATCCCATTAGTAAAGGAGACTTACCTCTAAGATGCAGTTATGTGACACAACAGGTTTGTCAGACAAGACGCAGAGTATTAAAACAGATCCCATGAGCTTGCAGCTAAGCTGTTCCGCACACTAGATTAGTCACCTCATTTTGAAATAATGAATTCCTGCCCTCTCATCTCTGACAAATTGTATCATATTGTCAGGAGATTTAAAAGCCAGGAACTTCAGCAATGAAATAATTTTCATCTCTTTGCTAGTTTCCATTCTTTGCTCTGTTGGTTCACTCTTTGATAAACAATATGTGGCACTACAGCTGAATTGTGCAAAAGGAATATACTGTATACAGTGAAATCAAATGAGCTCTCTCTCTCTCTCTCGCTCTCGCTCTCTCTCTCTCTCTCTCTCACACACACACACACACACACACACACACACACACAGAGCGCACCACAGGGATCTACATTACCATAAGTCATTCTTAAAAGCAAGGCTAGTCCAAGACCTCCTGACATCTGAGGCAGCATGCAAAATGCTGCCCCCCCCCACACAAAAATGTGCCAGCCTCTGCTCCTCCCATTCTCCAATGTTCTAGCTCAGCACTCTCCTCCCCTTCATGTTCCCTCTTCCTCTCTGCCCCCCTCTTCTTTTTCCAACCCAGGGAGCGGAAGGAGGAGGCCCACCAGTGGAACAAGTAGGTGGACAGAGATAGGCACCCCCGCCAATCTGCTACCTGAGGAGACAGCTTCAGTTGGCCTCATGGATAGGCCAGCCCTGCTTAAAAGACAGATCTGGCACAGTTTTCTAATGATATGGTCATATAAACTGACAAAGGTGAAGGCCTGCTCTCTGGTTCCTAAACGGGGGGAGGGGGGGAAGGGAAACTAATCTGGCCTTTATCAAGGATTCTTTGGTTAATCTTGATTGCTAAAAAGTACCAAGGGGAGGGTGATGGCTCAGTGATAGAGAGTATGTGGAAAGTCTCTGGCTCAATCCCTGGCATCTCCATGCAGGGCAGAGAAAAATTCCTGTTTGAAACTCCAGAGAGCTGCTGCCAGTCTTGTGCTGATAACGACTAAGATAGACCAATGGTCTGATTCAGTATAAGGCAGCATCCTGAGGCATAATTAATTCTCCTTTAACTAGGCCTCAAATCATGCAAGTCATAGAGCTGGTACAGTCCCACAACAGGTAGGCTTAACAGATCTCCAACCGGGACAGAGTGCTAGACCTTTAGGAGAAGGAATGTGGGCAGGTGTAGCTTGTTAAACCCTTAGAGCACAATCCTAGGCATGTCTACTCAGAAGTAACTCCTATTGAGTTCAATGGGACATACTCCTGGGTAAGTGTGCATAGGATTGTGCTCTAAGAGTTTAATAAGCTACACCTGTCCACATTCCTTCTCCTAAAGGTCTAGCACTCTATCCCGGTTGGAGATCTGGTAAGCCTAACAACAGGGGAAGTGAAAAGAGGGGAAAAGCAAGAGACAGTCCCCCTAGGATCCCTCCAATGCAGAATTACATTGACATCCAGTGCGCACAACCCTAGAGAGAATTGTGGAAGGCCCAGATTACAGTGTGACCAAGAGACACAGGCAGAACTCTTCATCTCATCTCATGAATAATAGCAGGCTACATCCAAGCTCAACTGCTTTGCTGTAAGTTGTTACCCTACCTCAGGGGTTCTCAACCTTTGGAGGCCCGGGTACCCCCAATGAAGGTCAAACTTTTGGAGTACCCCCAGCTAATTAGCATAATTAGCTAATTTACATAAATTGCACAAAAATACACAAAAATGCCAGGATCTCTTTTAAAAACACACAGCAATAAGACACATGCACAAAATGCATGCTGAAATAGATGCTGAAAAGAAAGTGGGGTTGACCTTACAAAAAGAAACTCAGATAAACTTGCAGCCACAGAAAGGAGAAGACCACTTAAAAACAGGGTTTCCAAAGTAAAAAACATAAATCCACATACAAATCCCCCCAAACTCAACTGTTTCCCCCCACCCCACACCACCCATGCAGTTTCCAAAGTAAAAAACATAAATCCCACGTACAAATCCCCTCAAACTCAACTCTTAACTTAATTAACTCAAAACTTAATTAACACTTAATTAAGTGTTAATGGGGCAGATAACAGTCAGTCCTTGTCGTACCCCCAGCACGTGGTCCGCGTACCCCACAGGTTGAGAACCCCTGCCCTACCTTAATCATTCTTGACTTGGTGTTCTTGACCAAGTTAAATTGGGGCTTTTATTTGAAATAAAAACCCATGTATTCTCTCTTTTTCAGAGAAACACAAAATGTCAGCGTCAGAGTTGCCCTTAAAAAGTGGTGCAAATTACTTCATTTTCTCCATCACTGTTTCCATGATTCCTTTTGCCCTCCCCCTCCGCCCCCATGTTCTCATTCCACATTCACATCCTAATACAGTTTAAGGTTTCTCTCTAGGTGGCTGAGCTAAAGGCATTGAAAAGATGCTGGGGATATGTGTCCATCTAACAGCACTGCTGAACAGAAATTAGCCTCCTTGTAGCAAGCAAACAGCTTTCCTTTCTTTAGGCAGGATTAACATGGATTTGAACAAATAACACGGTTTTTAGTGATGCAGAAGTTGATTCACACTGGTTTCATTTTTCTGATTTTTTAAATTTATTTTTTAATCATTGCCAATTATTAAGTTAATATTGTTCAGAACTAAAAACCGTAGATAGCCCAATCCCTTTGTATGGTTTTTCCTTGCCAAAGCAGCCTCTCACAGGAGATAAAGCTATGCCACATTAATTTAAACATACAAATGAATATAACACACCATCGCCAGCAAAGTTCCTGGAGTTGTAGCAGTTGTTGCTTCTGTGCATTTGGCGCAGCTGACGCAAATGCCCTGGATGGTGAAGAACTGACTAGTTTATGGGAGTGCTATCTTGGTGACACGTCTTACGAGTTCCAATGGCCTCACTGAAAAAGCAAAGGATTGAGATCAAATCTTGTTTTTGTTTGCTAGCAGCTATCTCCATGATTCCAGGTCAGGATAAGCAATAATAATAATCCTACAAAGTATTGTCTTGATGGTGAAGCTGTTGACCTAACTATACTCCTGAAGGCTGCTGGTTCACCTCTGGCCTTATCTGGTTGTCTCCATCCCTTAACTAACCCAAACAAGTTTACATTTTTTATGCATTACAGTTTTTGTTAGCCTTTAATCTCTTAGCCACTCTGAGAGGTTGCCTGAAGAGTGGACTAGAAGTCTTTCAAATAAATAAAAGCTGCACCCGTAAATATTCCTATGCTTCAGGGCAGGGACTTTTTTTAAGCATCATGCACACTGATGGTGATATATAAATATCAACGATAATTCTCTAAACGAAGGCATTGAGAGGAACAGGGACACGGGAAGGAGAAAAGGAGATGGGGGACATTAGAGCATGAAAGAGCAGGAAGGGGAAGGAAAAGAAACTGGCTGTGGCACATGCAGGGAAAGGTGCTGTGTTCATGGGGAGAAGATATCATCTTCTCATGCTCTACATTGAAAAAAGAGATGAACCTGAAATACAAATCCACATCCAGGTGCACACTATTTGCTTGTTTGGAAGATCTAACATCATAATATACATTATGCTGCATAAACCCCATTTCTTATTGCTTCCGCAGGAATATGTTTGGATGGAAATGCTTTTCCAATAGCTAAATACTATGCCTACATACAAAACTCATTAAACGTTCCAAATTTCCAGATGCCAGAATCAAATACGTACTCCACAATCACGTTGCAAGCACGTTTCCGACACCCTGGGAGTAAGCGGCGCCAACGTGGAGGCCAGCACCACTTACTCTGCTGCATGCCATGACCAGTGCACCGGCCGAAGCAGGTAGGTCCCACACAGGTCGGCGCAGGGAGGGAGGGCAGGGGTTGCGAGGGAGGGGGCCATTGGCAGGCCCAGGCTGGGAAGGGGAGGGGATATCGGCGCTGAGTTGCACTGATATCCCGAGCCCCATCACAGCCCGGGCCAGCCTTACACAGCCTCCCTGGACGCACATCAGCTCCAGAGCTGGCATGCATCCGAGGAGGCCCATTGTGGCCCGCACCACTTACACCGGGGAAGGGGACAAATGTCCCCATCCACTGGCGCGGCCCACAATGGGCCTAGGATGCAGCAGCTGACCCTTTAGGCTGGCCGCTGCAACTTAGGCAGGATTGGGCTGCCCGTCACTTGAGCAACTAAACACTAGGATTTTTTCAGCCCTGATTAATAAATGTGGACTTTCAATGCTGGCCGAGAAGTGCTACTATTACTGTCTGCACTCTGCAGAGCCTTACAGTAGTATAATAGAAGAAGCCTATCAAAGAAAAACGTTTATTCGGAAAGGGAATAATTAGCAGAGGAGGCTTCAGAGGAACTGCAAAACACAAATGCAGCAGTGGTGGGAGGGACACTCAGCATAGAAGGCTTATGTACAAAATTCAGCGACTTTCTCATTTCGTAAGGCTCAAGAGTGGTTTTCAAAAATGACAGCTTCTTCCATAGATATTATGCTTTGTTTGGTTCCTTGACATGCTTGATTTTTTGGGGAGGGGGGGTATTTTTTGTTTTATCTGCTCCATAGCAAACACGCACCACAAAAGAGTTGTATAAAACATGGCTTTACCACTAAGGCTTTGGTTTTCTTTCTTTAAAAAAAAAAAGAGTGCTTGTGCTTGAATGAAAAACTAAGCCACCGTTTTTGTAAGCATATAGAAAAGCATTTTACAGTTTAATAGATCCCATAGACCTTTGATACCTGTTGTGCGTAATGAGCACAGACCCACTTCTGCCAGCTCTATTCAGATGCAACCAATGAGGTACCTGTTGCTGTGACTCAGCCTTTGCTTTTAAAAACATATTTTTAATTATGGCATTTGAGGCAAGGACAGAACAAGCGGCTTTGCCTCCATTTCTGCTTCTGCCACCAGCTTCCTTTCTAGAACACTTTTGTGTCTGGGAAGCTGAAGATCATCACTAACCACCACATTCTGCATTGATGGAGGGGGGGGGTCCCCCCATTAAGCTCCTTAACTCACACCACTCAACTTAGGAGGTATCACAAATAGGGGGAAAAACTTCAAGGACTAAATGCCAAAGGGTGCTTGTATAGCAAGGAACAAACACAGTAAAATGTACCTAGAATGGATGAAATAAGCAAATCGGCCAAATGCTGCAGGAAAAAGCCCGTCTCCCATTCCCTGCCTTGGTCTTTTCCATGTAGCATATATGGAAGGGGAAGGGAAAAGCTGCCTCAGAACTCTAATATAATGATAATATAGAAGGTAAGCATGAAAGCAAATAAAATCTTGAGAGTCACTTTAGTACAAATCCTCTCATATAGGCTACAGCAGCTTTGGGCATTGTTTATTTAAATATGTCTCTCCTGCCTTTCAGTCAAAGGCTCTCAGGACAGTCAACATTTTAGAACAAACAAACAATTGAAATGCAGTGCCTAAAGGGAAAGTGGGCACCCTGTACTTTACACTGAACTCACACACATTTTCTACGTGCACACATTTTTTTAAATTTATTTTGTTTTTAATTTATATAAAAGGCCTTTGCTAAAACCTTGGTTAGAAGACAGAAGACCTGCAAAACAACAAAGGCTACTGCTGCTTTTTCTTCTTCTTCCCAAAACAAGGCCAATTCACACTCTGGGGAAGGAACCGTCGCTTTATGGAAGAAGACATGCTTTGACCGTTGTATACATGGGCAAAACGTTAGGACTCAAAAACCCTTCAAGACCATGGTCCTTAAGCTCGAATTTTTTAAATTTTATTAAGACATGTTTTGTTTGCAGAAGGTTCCAAGTTCACTCTGGAAATTTAGGTAGGACTGGGAAAGACCCCTGTCTGAGATCCTGGAAAGTTGCTGCCAGTCAGTGTGTAGACAATGCTAACTTAGCTGGACCAATGGTCTGACTCGTAGAAGCAAGCAGCTTCCTATGTTAACTCTGCCATCTGTGTTCACTATGGAGAACAGCATAAAATATTAAGGGGAAACATGTCTGTAAACACATTGACAACCTTTGTAAGTGCATCACTGTCAAAAACCGCCTGATACATGTCCCCTGCACAGCCCATCTTTTAGACATGCACATCTTTCCATCACAATTTACATAGTTCAGCCTCAACTCTGCTTCATCATTTACCAAAAAATAAAAATACCCCTAGAAATGTATATAAACCAACCAGAGATATTTTTCCTTCATTCCCGTCGGAACTTTCCAACAACTACAATGTTTTCAATTACTTTATTCTTTCCATTGGCAAGAAACACTTAGCTTGTCATTTGTATGAATTATTTTTGGCATCAGCACAAGCTGAAATTCATCAGTAGTTTAAAGTGATGCTCCGGTAGTAACAGGCATCTCCCATAAACAATACAAATAGGAGCTTTCTAAAGATTGTTGTTGTTCAGTCGTTAAGTCGTGTCCGACCCTTCGTGATCCCATGAACCATATCCCGCCAGGCCTTCCTGTCCTCCACTATCTTCCTGAGTTCGCTCATTTTCATGTTCGTTGCATCGGTGATGCTGTCTAACCATCTCATCCTTTGCCTTCCCCTTCTCCTTTTGCCTTCAATCTTTCCCACCATCAGAGTCTTCTCCAGAGAGTCCTCTCTTCACAATAGGTGGCCAAAATATTTGAGCTTCAGCCTCAGTACCTGTCCTTCTAGGGCAGGGGTGCACAACTTGGAAGTAGGTAGGGGCCAAAATGAATAGACTAAACATCTTTGGGGCCACATGGGGGGGCGTGTCAAGGAACCGTGATGTCACTTCCTCAGGAAGTGACATCACAGGGTGTGTGTCCATGAGCCGGAAAATATCCGGAAAAGCAACATATTAATAAATAAATAAAGATATTTACAGAATTAAAAATTCGGATTTGCCCTCCCGCCGCGAATCCGAGCCTCCTCCTCACATGGAGCAGCGACAGTGCCAACGGGATAAGCCCCAAAACCTCCGCGTTGGCACACAAGAGGAGACGCAGCTCTTCCGGCTCCTGGCTGAATGCCAGGAGACTCCAGCTGATCGGCGGTGATCAAACGGCGCCTTCAGCAACGGCCTCAAAGCCTCCGGGCCAATGGGCTCGCAAGGCTCAGTGACTTCGTCCTTCTCACTCGGCGACCCGAGCGAGAAGGCTGCACAGCTACGCGGCTGGAGCGAAGATATCAGAGATCCCTCGGCGCTCTCTTCGTAAGCAACGCGCACCAAGGGATCCCTGATTTCTTCGGGGGCCACCGGAAATCCTTCGGAGGGCCGCAAGTGGCCCTGGGGCCGCATGTTGTGCACCCCTGTTCTAGGGAACAGTCAGGGTTGATTTCTAAAGACAGCCCATTGCTATCACTAACTTCAACATAGTCAACGGATGATCACAGTACATGCAGGCAAGGTCTTTCAGGCTCACCTCACCTGTCACTGGTTCATAAAGCTCCCAGTCTGCAGGCACAGTGGGCTTCCTTCACTGAACATGTCCACAGGCAGGGCCAGCTCACCCATGAGGTTGACTAAGGCAGCTGCCTCGGGCAGCAGACTGGTGGCAGGGTGCCCACCTCTGCCTACCTGCTCACTTCCAATGTTCCTCCTCCCCCCTCCACTCCCTG
This sequence comes from Plestiodon gilberti rubricaudatus, assembly GCA_026170595.1. Taxonomy (NCBI): domain Eukaryota; kingdom Metazoa; phylum Chordata; class Lepidosauria; order Squamata; family Scincidae; genus Plestiodon; species Plestiodon gilberti. Next base: position 51,388,192 of record JANXHW010000002.1, read on the forward strand.
AACTGGAAATGAACAAAAGGCATAACACGGAAAAGAAAGTGTGGAGGAGAGGAGTGTAATGAGCATGACAGTTAAAGCCATGTGTGTGGTGTGTGTGCTCTAATTTAGACTCTAGAGAGACTAAATCGTAACACACAAACTGCATAACTGCAAAGATCAATATTGATCTTGCAGTAATTTTAGTGTCCTCAAAATTTGCGATCAACGATCGAACAGCTCATACACAGAAAAGTGTACAGTATAAGAATACACTTTCTATTTATTGTGATCATATTCATAGCACTGGTTAGACAGGATTTTACATCAAAATGTTTTTTGTTGTGTTGGCAGGGGCTCAAGATAGGGCAAGATAAGATACCCTATCACAAGTACCTGAACTGCAGATTGGTAGTGTACAAATATCCAAACATTTATCACAGATTCTGGAAGTCATAACCTGAAATCAATAATGCTTAGCAATTGGTGCCACTTAGAGCTGGTGTAGAACAGTAGCTAAGAGGGCCAAAATACACATTATGTTAAATATTGAGTTTGTCCATGCATGTATATGAACTTAAAGTAGCAGCCATGAGGAGAGGAGGGAATCAAGATCAGTACCATGGGCAGGGGGAGGAAGTATTTAATCCCTTCACCCCACACCATGGTCCCTGTGAAGATTCCCCCCCCCCCAAGTTGGCATTTGTCCTGGGAGGGGAGTGTCCATTTTCTAAAGAACGTCAAGTGCTCAAATATACTTTGCATATACTGTCTCAGAAATTCTTACAAAAAACTTTGAAGGCAGGTCAGATGGTGGGTTGGTGGGTTGCTTAGTTAAGGCCACTCTTTGTGAGTTCAAGGCAGAGGAGTGATTTAGTAGTGGTAACAGCAACAGTAATAATAGCAACATTAATTTATATAATGCTGCCCCTCCTCATGGTGTAGAGAAATTTGCTAAGATAAGGTTTGGAAAAACTCCCCTTTCAATTCCAGCGTACGGTTTTGCGGGGACTTCCCAGCTCACTCTTAGCCGCTACACGTCACTAGCTCTCAAGAGACTAAACTAGAGCCCACACACCACACATATGGCTTTAACTGTCATGATTTCCTCCCAGGAGACTATGGAAACTGTTGTTCAGGGAGTGGGATGGAAGACTCTGTATCTATCAGATCACTTTTAGTACACATCTGTGCCACTCTAGGTGAGGCCTTGTTTTATATAGTGCAAACAGTCACTACTAATGAAAACATAGCTGACAGTATGTAAACACACACACACCATCAGTGCCATTTCACTCATGGCAATCTAAAGCATCTTTGAGTTTTTCATGTGTTGTGGCATGCATGATACATTAATACAGGACAGAGAGTGAAAGACACCATCTGAAAATAAATTCTATATGCAGATCAATATATAGGCTTTATAATCACATTATAGAATAATGCAAACACAAAACAAGCAATCCTCACATTGGTATCGTGAGTGAAAATGCCCTTAAGATTCAGAAAGCATATTTATTGTTAAAATCAAATCATCATGATTTCTGCTACAGAACTTCATCCCTTAGAAGAAATCTGCTATCCAGGTCTTGCAAAATGGATATGCTTAATAATAAGACTTGTTCTCAATAGCATCCCCCCCCCCTCAAAGCTTTGGCCAGCTGAACAAAGGAATCCTCTGTAAACAAACAATGGAACTTTAATTGAGATTTGAATGGGGTACATTGTTTTTGTGTGGAAATTATTTTGCCCTGATGCAATCCTCCTCTTGTAGCAAAAGAGAAGCATTTCTCTAAGAACATAAGAACATAAGAAGAGCCCTGCTGGATCAGGCCAAAAGCCCATCTAGTCCAGCTTCCTGTGTCACACAGTGGCCCCACCAGATGCCTCAGGGAGCACACGAGACAACAAGATACCTGTGTCCAGTCGCCACTCCCTTGCACCTGGCACAGAGAAAACCCACTTCTAAAAACCAGGAGGTTGCTTATGGCTTGTAACCTGTGATGGTCTTTTCCTCCATGAATTTGTCCAAACCCCTTTTAAAGGCATCTAGGCCAGGTGCCATCACCACATCCTGTGGCAAGGAGTTCCACAGATGAATCACTCGCTGGGTAAAGAAATATTTTCTTTTGTCTGTTCTAACTCTCCCTCCACTCAATTTTAGTGTGTGTCCCCTGGTTCTGGTGTTGTGCGAGAGGGAAAAGAATTTCCCTCTATCCAGTTTTGGCTAAACATAAATGCCAGAATTTCCCTCTCTATATGGGAATCCATTTAAACACTGAGCATTTGCTAGCTTCATGCGTTAAACCATTTTAACAATTTCAGATAGAGATTAGGATATTCAGCACTCTTGTTGGTAAGTAGAAGTATACCAGCACACTTCATTTTGGGCACAATTCGTTATGGAATTTCCCTATATCAGGGGTTCCCAACCCCTTCCAGACGCGGACCACCTCTGGTGCCACTCTCCTTCTGAGTACCACCGGAAGTGACTGGCAATGACATCATCCACCAGTTACTTCTGGGTTTTCAGAGGCCAAAAAACACAGGGAGGAAGCTCTGGGCAGATGGGAGGGGCCTTCTCAGCGTTCCTGAGAGGCTCAGCCAAAGGCAGGAGCTTCTTGGGAGCAAAAACGTGCCATCAAAAGTGCCGCGTCGGAGTGGGGTTCCAGTGTTCCGAGAACCAACAGCAGTCAGCCGAAGTACCACTGGTAGTACTAGTACCATAGGTTGGGAACCCCTGCCCTATACAATTCCCACTCAGTACAAGGAGAAGAAGTTTCTTGTATAGACCCTTCTTATACCTTAGGGGTGGCCCTTACATTGATCAGCTGGCATTTATGTTTAGCCAAAACTGAACATTTTTGTGTTCAGGTGGTCAGACAATCTGTAGATTATGAAGATCCGTTATTTGAATAAAAATGATGCGACACTACAATCCAGCCCAGAGTATGGTTCATTATGCCAACTGATTACAGTATACTGTAGCAGCCAGAACTGATTGTAAGCACACCTTCCTCTGTATAAGACTGTAGCCTAGACCTGCAAGTCTTCAGCATGTCTACCAGGCTTAATTCAGCAGGAATTTTACATGCACATGCTTTGAATTAATTCTACCACCCCCAATATTTAAATTTCCAGGGCAGCTTACAAAAACAACAGTAAAATCAAAACAAAATTGGCAGCATGAAACAATCAGAAAAGTTAGAAATTGAAGGCAGCATAAAGCATCACACAAATTAAAAGGTCTGGAAAATTAAGAAGTGTACTTGGCAGCAAAAAAACAACACATAACAGTAAACACTAGATGAGCCTCCCTAGGAAGCACATCTCATAGATATATTAAGTATTCTTAATAAAGTAGTAGTAGTAGTAGTACTGAGACAGAATTGAAGATAAAGAACATGAGAACATCACAAGATATCAAGATCTGCAAGTAGAACTTGGGCGTCTTTGGGAGAAGAAGGCCAATATTGTGCCAATTGTCATTGGAGCCCTTGGAGCAGTGTCTTAAAGTCTGGTGAAACACTTTCACATTCTTGGACTTGAGCAAGTCATACCAGCTCATCTCCAGAAAACATCAGAACAGCAAGAATCCTATGACAGTAACTCTGAGATTCCTAGGAACTTGGCTAGATCCCGAAATGCAGAATATAACCAGCCCAGCATAGGCTGTGATGAAGTATAATGGTAGGCAGGGTACCACTACCAAGAAAACCTCCTCAGGCACCATCTGCCTCAACTGTGACAGTGGGGACATCTGAAAGAGGGCTCCCATAGATGACAGAAGCTCACGGGCAGGTTGATGTGGGAGTAGGGTGCTCCTTCAAATACCCAGGTCCCCAGCCAGGTAGGGTTTTAAAAGTAAAGCACTGGCCCTTGAATTTGTGCTCACAAATGAACTGGGAGCAGTGGAGCTCCTTAAGCAACAGCAAGATAGGATGTCAACAACCCAACCCAGCCTATTGGCTCTTTCTTGAACTAGTCACTGTTTCCAGTTAGTCTTCAAAGGGAGCCCCACGTATAACACGTTACAATAGACTAATCCAGAGCATGGATAACTGTGACCAGGCTAGGGAATTCTATCCCCCATAACAAAACAAACAATCAGCTGTTTTCTATTGGCCTTTGTATAAGAAAGATTGATATCTCAAAAGGAACATTTCTACATGACAACGTTTTGGACAGATTCAAACGAATTCCCTAGACAGTCAACCAAATTAGCCGAAGACCTCAGCATATTTCTACAGGTTCACCTGTCAAACAAGATGAACAAGGAGTCCAAACTGGAGGATCCTTTCCAATAGTTATTCATTTAATCATCCCTAGGTGATTCCCAGATTCCTGTTTTCACAGAAAGACTTGTGTCACTATACCAATGCTGCAGCAACAACAACAACAAAACATCTTTCTCCGGAGTCATTGTAATAATTTAGCTTTTTGCCTGTTCCACCTGACCTTAAGATCACTCCACAATTCTTACCTCTCTGCGGCAGCCATGTTTGCTATTTCCTGTTCTTCGTTTCTCCAGTCCTAGTTTGCTTTCAGTTCCAAAATGCTATTTTGCAAAATATATTGCATGTAACATTAATAGAGGATTCTTCTTCTTTCCAAAATAGTAACCTTCAACAATCTGAGTGGGTTTTCTCTTTAAAACAAAAGGCAAAATCTGCCAAAATCTATTTCTCTGCCATGAACTAATTAGGTGGCTTTAGGCAACCAAGTGCCAGCTTCAATACTGGAGGAAAAAGTACTTGCAGCAAGATAATACATGTAAAGCACTTTGCACACTGAACATATGCTATACAATATATATGGATTATTAATTATTTCATTATTTCATGTCATTATTCAATTTAATTATTATTATTATTATTTCAATGTTGATCTTCCCTGTTGGAATTTTCCACTCAAGGGAATTTACAAAATACATAGCCCACATAATCCAATGACTCTTACACAGTTCGCAATAAAAGTGTCCAGTGGCTCCCATTATGTGCACTGTTATAAGCTCCTGAGTCATTTAAGTGACAAGACGTCACAGGGCAGTAATAGACAGGGTATTTCTATGGCTACAGAATTTTTTCACCAAATGTGTTCCTTCCCATTCTTTAAAAACAACAACTATGTAATCTATGGACAAAGTATGCCACAGGCATTGGCTAGAATCCAAAGAATTGTATAATGAATGTTCTAAATCCATCACCACACTCCTCAATTCCTTTTCTGCTCCCCCAGGCTCTACTATGGGAGAGGTGATGGAGGAGAAGAAGTGACATACGATGCTCCTTCTGTTATTATGTGGGGGGAGAGATAGAGGCAACACGTGTGGTTCTCACAATAGGGGTGGTGGTGGCTCTTATCCTCGGGGATTGGAAGGGCTTGGGCCATCCCTGTGCTTACGGTAGTGAGAGGACTTTCAAAATTAGTTTGTGCTATGTCATGGGAGGTCAGCTATTGAAAGAAAAAGAGTCAAGAATTCCACTGGGCTAATGCAAGTCCCTTGTTTGAACCTAAGCAGTTCTTTGGACCCCAGTCATTGGCTCCTAATAGTACTTTTTAGTAACACAGATAACTTTCTAAATAGAAACACAATGTTCTCCTAAATAAAATAATTTATTTTGGGAACAGCCTGAGGATACTGATGTTATAGACAAGACAGACAGTGATGTACATGTGTCATCTTAATGATATCATTATTTATGAACATGGGAGGTCTGTTTTGATTTGATGATTGGGGTAAGAATTTAGTTATTTATAAGTCCGTCCGTACCGTTCTGACTGATTGGAATATGATATACAATAATTATATTTATTCATTGGATTCCTTTTGGCTCCCCAGCAACTGCCAAGGTGTCTCACAATAATTCATGAACAGCAGCAGCAACCAGAAGTACTGAGGAATTTATTTCTTGTATATAACTTTTACACATATCTTGGCCATAGCTTAGTTATGGATTCTACAGCGTAATCCTATCCAATTTACACTACCGGTGTAACCAGCGGTGTAGCGAGAATGGGAGGTCCCAGAAGGGAAAGGGGATTCAAATCCCCTTTGAATCCCCCTTTGGAGGGGAGATTTGAATCTTCTTTCCGTTCTGGAACCTCCCATTCTTGCTGCACCGCTGGTTACACTGGTGGTGTAAATTGGATAGGATTGCACTGTTAAAAACATAAACCGTTTGTTTAATGCCTGGTGTATTCAGTATCAACTCCAAAAGTTTCTCTTTGATTTGCTTTATGCATGGGATGCTTTATGCTTTATTTTATTTATTTTTATTTATTTTATTTTTCACATTTTTATACCGCCCTTCCTCCAAGGAGCTCAGAGTGGTGTACATATTTCCTCCCCTCCTTTTTGTCCTCACAACAACCCTGTGAGGTAGGTGGGGCTGAGAGATAGTGACTGGCCCAAGGTCACCCAGGAAGATTCGTGGCTGAGCGGGGATTTAAACCTGGATCTTCCAGGTCTAAGCCCGACTCCCAAACCACTACACCATCCTGGCTTTATGCATGGGATGGAGAGAGTGGATAGAGGGAAATTCTTCTCCGTCTCACACAACTCCAGAACCAGGGGACATGCACTAAAATTGAGTGGACGGAGAGTTAGAACAGACAAAAGAAAATATTTCTTTACCCAGCGTGTAATTCATCTGTGGAACTCCTTGCCACAGGATGTGGTGATGGCACCTGGCCTAGATGCCTTTAAAAGGGGTTTGGACAGATTCATGGAGGAAAAGACCATCACAGGTTACAAGCCATAAGCAACCTCCTGGTTTTAGAAGTGGGTTTTCTCTGTGCCAGGTGCAAGGGAGTGTCAACGGGAAACAGGTTATCTTGTTGTCTTGTGCTCCCTGAGGCATCTGGTGGGGCCACTGTGTGATACAGGAAGCTGGACTAGATGGGCTTTTGGCCTGATCCAGCAGGGCTCTTCTTATTTATTTATTTATTTAAAAAAATTATATCCCGCCTTATCCTATGCCGAGGCAAATGCCCAAGGCGGCTTACAACAAAAATTAAAAAACATAGTTTAAAATGCAAAAAAGTTTAAAACAATACATTAATTTAAAAACAATAAAATCCACGGGGGGGACGGACAATATGGAGCACAAAAGCAGCATGGCAGAGCATCTTGAGACACAGGAGGCAGACTACAACCCATCACCGAAACGCTAGACGAAACAAAAAGCCGAAAAGTCATGAGGGAGAGGGTAGTTCTCAGATCCCCTGGCAGGGAGTTCCACAGTTGTGGCGCCACAGCAGAGAAGGCTCGCCCACGTATTGCCACTCCCCTAACTTGTGATAGAGGTGGTACACGCAGGAGAGCCCTTATGTTCTTATGCTTTAACTACAGTATAATAAATGTCATGTTTTTACATGCTCCCTTGCTTGTAAAACAAACATCAAGGCCATGGTTAGAAAATGGTCCTAACACAATGGGATTGTTCTGGACTAGATTAATTTAGGATTACCAAAACAATTATTTTGTGTAACATATCACATACCTGCATATATTCACTTACGTCAAATCTTTGTTGCTATGATGGACGCTTACAAAGTACGTGAACAAAGAATAAGAAGGTTACGGCTAAATTCATTTCCAAGGATTTCTAGAAACATTAATTTAGAACGAACTACTGTACTTCTGAAATGCCCGCTTACTTTGAGCACCTACTTGAATCAAACAGCAACCTATTCTATATTGTGTTGCACTGTACTTGCAGCAATGAAGCCTCTGAAGCTGATTGGCTGCGCTTGTGTGGTGGGGAATGTCCAGTTGCTCAGGAGATTAAACAGTTTGTGATCCAGCTCCTGTGAGGGAAAAGAAAATTGTCAGTTTGGCTACCTCACATAGGCTAGCCTAAGGATTGGAAGGTTCAGAGACAAAAGCAACAAGACTAAAAAAACCTACAGAACAGGCAATAGACTAAGAAAGAGGAACCTGAAGGAATGGTAGGTGGAAAATAGCATTTGATGAAAGGGGCAGAGGAAGGTTTAATCAAAGATGAGACTCTAGGAAAAAAAATCACAATGCTTAAGATTTGGAAGGGTCCAAATTGGCACGCACAAAAATACAGTATATTCAGTACCTTGTCAAGTTACTATTCACTTGACAGTTTTTATCCAAAGTTTCCTTGTTTTTATTTTCAAAGTCTGAAACATGTTCTGGCTGCCTGCTGAATGGCAAAGTGGGGGTGTGGAGAGAGAATGGACAGCAAGTTTCAGGAAATTCATTCCCCCTCATTTTATTACTGAAATTCTAAGCTATTTTCTCTAACACATACAAGGAACTCAGTAGCTTAGCAACACTCCTCCCACAGACAAGGAAGAAAAAGATGACATCAATTCCTTCTGCACATTTACTTAGAGCTGAGCTTAAAAGAAGCACTTTCTTGTTAAATGGAAAAGACATGTAAATCTGAGTGAGACAAATGTCAGTCTTGTCATTTAAAGAAGTCTTTTGATAAAGTAACACTAGTGCAGAGGTTCTCAACCTGTGGTACGGGTACCCCTGGGGTAAGCGGACCTCTTGCTGGGGGTATGCCAAGCCCTGCCCCTTATCTGCCCCATCAGCAGCTAATTAAGTGTTAATTAACATGGATTTCAAATTGTAATTATTTTCGGAGCCCTTCTGTCTCTCTGATTTTGGTTTGGGGCTTATTTTTGTACTTTGGAAAATGTACTTTGGTGAGGTGGGGGAGGGAGGAGCTGATTTTGGGAAGTGTGACTTGGAAAAAAAAAGAGATCCTTGCATGTCTGTCTGTCTGTCTGTCTGTCTGTCTGTCTGTCTGTCTGTCTGTCTGTCTCTCACTCTCTCTCTCTCTCTCTCAAACACACACACACACACACACACACACACACACACACACAGAGTTAAATAAGACATTTTTTCACATTAAAATTGTTTTAGTACATTTTATTTAACGATTAATTACCTAATTAATTAACTGATTAATCCAATTAATTAGCAGTTAATTAGCAGGGGATACTTCAGAAAATTGGACCGTGATAAAATTGGACCCGAGCATCCAAAGGTTGAGTACCCCTGCACTCTGCTGCTGCTGCTACAACTATCATTAGGATGCTCCCTTTGGCTGTTACAGAAATCATACTTGCCCAATGTTGGTTTGCTGTGGATTGCATTTATTATTGGAAGGGCCAAGAAAACCAGCTTTAAAAAGGAATGGTGGAGATGGAGGAATAATTGGCTAGAAAATCCTCATCAGAGGTGCAGGATTAAATCGCAGGAGCTAATCATGACACACACCCCATAACCATGCCCCATCAATCAACCTGAAATATCTTCATTACGGTGTTTTCTTCTCCTGCCACTTACCGGTAATTCTACTTTAAAACTTGTTGTGCTTCATTTAAAGACCTACTCATTTCATCCCAAGTTCTTGGAGAGGGTTGTGATACAGTAGTTTTAAAACAACTGTAGAAAAACTGAAAAAAATGAGATTTAAAAGATATCCCAAATAAATATAAAAGATACTGTATATTTGAAGATATGCTGGCCTAGGCTTGTTTAAAAAAGGTAAAGGTGACCCCTGACAATTAAGTCCAGTCATGTCCGACTCTAGGGTGTGGTGCTCATCCCCATTTCAAAGCCGAAGAGCCAGCGTTGTCAGAGGACGCCTCTGTGTTCATGTGGCTGGCATGACTCTCCTTGCCACAGCGCGTAGCATGCGGCTGGAACACGGAGCGCTGTTTACCTTCCCGCAAGCGGTACCTATTTATCTACTCACATTAACATGCTTTGGAACTGCTAGGTTGGCAGGAGCTGGCCAACCAATGAGAGCTCACCCCGTCGCGGATTCGAACTGCCGACCTTTCAATCGACAGCTCATGGTTCAGCGGTTTAACCCACTGCGCCACCCGCTGACTTGTTTACATCGAGCTAAATCCCACTGTGTTCAGTAAATTTGCATAAGATTGTAGCCTTAAATGTAACATGAGCTACATGCTGTCTCTGGGTAGCCCTTGGGAAAGATGATGCCCTGGCCTAGACATTAACATAGGCCCCTAGGCAAATTTCTCAGTTTGCTTCCTGCTGAGGCTGAGGCTTCTTCTTGGCTAAGGTCTTTTGAAAAATGTTTTAAAGTCAGCACTTGAATGCTCCTGCTGATTACATCACTGTTCCTGCTATAGGAGAAGTCCCACAGCTCTGCTCCCCCCTGACTACACCCCTCCCTCACCAAAATCTAGCATTGGCCATACTCCCTTGCTGTTACGTTACAAAGAAATGCAAGATGGCTATTTCTGGAATGAAGACAGGGCCAGTCCATTCATCAGGCAGACTGAGGCACTTGCCTCAGGTTGCAAATAGACAAGGGATACCACCTCCTCCCGAGGAGTGGAAGAGGAAGCATGGAGGAGAGGAGAGTGATGGGCTAGACTAGAGAATGAGGCTATTACCCACCATTCTCCTTTCCCCTATACTTCCTCTTCCCCTCTATTCCTTTCTTCATTTTCAAGTACAAGGAACAGGAGGAGCAGCAGCAATGGTTGGCACACTGTCAAATACATTCAGACAGCATTTAGCACACCGCCTCAGGCACTGGGAGGTCTTGGTCCAGCCCTGCATGAAGCTCAGCAAGAAAGAAATAGGAACAAATGGAGAGTAATCACATCAGGGGAGGTTATAGCAGCATTTCTCAAAGTCCTACAAGGGAGTTTACTCCCCTGTAAGTCTTTGCAGGGGCGGGGCAATATCAGAGGCAGCGCTCCAGGATTGCACCCAACCCAGAAATGCTGTTGTAAACATACCTGGTTGCCCTGCTACTTTCCCGAAGGGTCCGGGGGGGCTTCCGCCGCCTCTGCAGGCTTCCCCAAGGCTCCAAATGGCACCAATCGTGTTCCAAAGCCCACTTCCAGTTTTCAGCAAAAACTGGAAGTGGGCTTCGGAACATAATTGGTGCCATTTGGAGCCTTGGGGAGGCCTGCAGAGGTGGCGGCAACCTTCCCCCCCTTCTGCAGGCACCTGCAGGTTACCTGCAGGGCAGTCAGGTATGTTTACAACAGTATTTCTGGGTTGGGGGCAGGCGTGATCCTGCAGCGCTGCCTCCGACGTTGGAGCTGGTCACCCTCCTTAAAGGTATTTTGCCCTCTTCCGGAAAACGTGGTGGGTCATGACCCATCACTTTGAGAACCCCTGGGCAATAGTAAGCAAACTAAAAAGAGAGACTCTCCAGTGTCTTAGTTGTACGGGTAAAGATGCCATGTTGTCCAAAAGCAAGAAAAACCTTTGATGTTCAAATGAACTTCAAAAACCACGTACGGGTCTCCTTTGTAGGCAGCCGTGCGTGGGCTGAAAACATTAAAAACCCAAAGGTAAAGCAGCCCCAACGTTTCGTTCCGCTAATGTCCTGCTGAAGGCCAAACCTCCAGTGAGTAATATTAGTGGGTCTGAGGCTCGGGCCATTAGACAACTGAGAGATAATAAGGATATAGTTATATTGCCAGCTGATAAGGGTAACGCCACTATCATTTTAGATTCTGAAGAGTATTGCAGAAAGATTAGGGACTTATTAAGTCCCGAAACATACACAATTTTAAAGAAAGATCCTACTACTAGGATCCTTAAAGAAACTAATAAATTAATTAAAGTTTCTAATTTTAATGATAATATTAAACATAGACTTACCAAATCTGAAGCACTACCCCCAAGATTGTATGGATTGCCCAAAATACATAAGCCAGGATGTCCCTTAAGACCTATCGTTAGTAACATTGGAGCCCCCACATATGAGTTATCCCAACACCTGGCTAGGATATTACAGCCTTATATTGGAAACACCTCTAGTTTTGTAAAAAACTCTTATCATCTTATAGAGAAATTGCAATTAATTAATTTAAAACCTGAATCTAGACTAGTGAGTCTAGATGTAGTCTCATTATTTACTAGGGTACCTCTAGCCAAGGTATTGGACATAATTGGAAATATTGCCATTTTGGAAGATCTTATGCCCCTTTTTCGCCATTGCTTGACATCTACCTATTTTATTTGGAATGGTGAATTTAGGGAGCAAAAGGAGGGGGTGGCCATGGGAAGTCCTCTGAGTCCGGTAGTTTCTAATCTTTTTATGGAGACTTTTGAACATCAGGCTCTAGAGTCAGCAATAGTCAAACCGGAGATCTGGATAAGATATGTGGACGATGTACTGATTGTATGGAATTATGGGGATGCAGAATTGGAAAAATTTGTTGAACATCTAAACAATCAATATAATGAGATTAAGTTTACGGTGGAGAAAGAAGTGGATAAATCTCTCCCCTTTTTAGACGTCCTGATTACCAGAAAAACAGACTTGACTATAGGTACACAGGTGTACAGAAAGCCCACACATACCAACAGATATTTAAACTACAGCTCAAACCATCACCCATCACAGAAACATTCACTAATGTCTTCCTTGATTTATAGGGCAATTAATATCTGTGATCAGGAGTCATTGGCCCAAGAAAAAGAAAATGTGTTCCAATCATTAATGGCCAATGGGTATTCAGCAACACAAATTAATAAGGTTTGGGTACAGCAAGAGAAGAAGATCAGGAATAGGAGATTGGGACTGAATTATAATGATAACGAAAATAAAGAAACTACACCAGAGGAGAGGTTAGGGATTTGTCTTCCGTTTATTAAAGGGACAACTGACAAAATTGCAAGAATCCTAAAGAAGGGAAACATCAAAACAACCTTTAAACCAACAATGAAAATACAACAGGCAATAGGGTACCCCAAGGATAAAAGACCGGACTTGGCGTATGCTGGCATTTATGCGATCCCGTGCGAATGTCAAAAAAATTACATAGGCATGACTTATAGGACGATTAGAACGAGAGTGAAGGAGCATGAGAGATCGGTGAGACTTCTTCACCCGGAACAATCCTCGGTGGCCGAACATGCAATTTCCACGGGACACAGGATACGCTTTGAAGATACCAGATGCCTGCAGAGAGAAAGTAATTTTAAAGTTCTTCGCCATTTGGAGTCGTTAGAAATAAGTAAAGGGATTAAAGAAGGACTGATTAACAGGCAACAAGATTTGGTTTTTACGAACAGGATTTGGCTCCCTATTATTCGTAGGTTTCAACAGGATGAGGGAGAAACAGGAGAAAGCAGAGCACTGGCCCTTTTAACAAATACAGCTCAGTAGGATGCTCTTAGGTATTTAAACTCCTGTCAAATGGGTTACAGCTTTACCATCTTGATCTGATTGATTCCCATGACTAGGTTCCGGGCTTGAGCGGAACGAAACGTTGGGGCTGCTTTACCTTTGGGTTTTTAATGTTTTCAGCCCACGCACGGCTGCCTACAAAGGAGACCCGTACGTGGTTTTTGAAGTTCATTTGAACATCAAAGGTTTTTCTTGCTTTTGGACAACATGGCGTCTTTACCCGTACAACTAAGACACTGGAGAGTTACTGCGGGCCATGAAACCTTTCGTAGCAAATTAAAAAGAGAGAGAACAGATACCACAAGAGTAGAATAAGACGTTGATACTCTAAGACAGTGGTCTTCAACCTTTTTTGTGCCACAACTCCCCCCCCCCGGGCCCAATCTGTCCAACCCCCACCCCCATTGTTGCCCTCCTCCAACCCCATTCCACCCCCTTTCCACCCTCCCCCCCACCTCTGCGCAGCAGCCCAGCAGGGGACTAAATTGCTCTGGCAGGCTTCCTCCACTGGGCCAGTACGCACACAAAGGCCTCAGCCTTCACACTAGCACACCTAGCCCCTGCGCCATCGCAAAACACTTTATAGTACAGCCTTCAATAGGCCCAGAGAACAGGAGGTAGTGGAGTGATGTGGCAGCAGGAATTTTCCAGCAATGTAGTCAGCTCTAACAATATTCTTTTAAAACACTATGTTAAAAAGTATTTCACTCATCTGTCTGAAAAAGAAAATACTGCCATTTTTTCTCTGGAAAAATTGGAAACATTCCTCTTAAAAAAAATAGGAATGTTCCACTGATTTTTGTTTCCTTTTTTCAGTCCCTTTTCTGCGGGGCTCTACACTGGCACCAGATGTTTCTGGTTGTTCAAAAGTATGCAACTACGTGATATCATCAGGACCTGCCTCCTGATTCTGAAGTTTGCATCTACCTCTGACCGAACAACCCTAACAACTAGAGGACCTCAAGTTACATCCCACCTTCCAGGTGAATTGTCCGCTGCTAAACTAGATCAGAGGTACATACGCTGAAAATGGCACAGAGCTTGCTAACAGGCCATTTCGAGGTAGGCATTTGGGCCTTTGCTCTCCATTACAACTCCACTGATGTTGTGAAGCTTCAAGAAGTTTAGCTGCTTACAATTTCCCAAGGCTCTGATCAACATGAACACGTTCTTAGGAATTGAATATTCTTCTCCTATCTATGGCTATTGGGAAAGCCAGCGAGACAAATCACATAATACCTAATACCTACATCTGCAAGAAAAAGACTTTTAACAGCAGAGCCTTTTTTTCAACACTAGCTTATTGACTGAAATACATGACTGTCTGTACAACATTTCTATTAATAGGACTTGAACAGTTCGCTAATCTCTACAGCTACCACTTCTTACCGATTTTCTGACTCAGATAGTACAGAATTTTAAAACGATTGTTTTCTCTTTCAGTTGGCAGCAGCTGGCTACTTATGCAGGTAGAGTGCCCATGTTCTCATCTACAGCCTTTTACACTAAGAAATCTAGATACAGAAGCTCTCATTACTGAACATAGGAGGAGGTGTAGAATCCATAAGCTATTCCTGGCATTTTCTGGGGTAAACTGCATGAAAATTAATCAGTGCAGACAGCTCATGCCTTGAGTTTGAAGTTTCCTTTGGTTATCATCATCTATGTCAGGTTCTTTCCACGTTTTCAAAAGCCAACAATAAGAAATCAAATACAAAATTACTCAGACCTTTCTAATTATATGCCTATGTTATGCTGGTCTCTTTCATTGTTTCTTGGAAGTACAAATGATGTAAATTCAGTATGTAGATATCTATATATACACATCTACATATCGTATATATACATATCAGGCATAGCAAGAAAGAAAAACTGCAGAGACCTGGACAGATCTGGAGCTCTCCGCTGTAGGTGACCTAAAGAGACCCAACCTTCAAAAACATATAGCTATCGCTTGAACCCTGAAAACCATATGTACCCAACACAGAGACCACAAGCACACATCCTTAAAATTCACAACAGCATAATATAAAAAAACACTTTCTCATGTAGATGTAGCTTCTCTCTTATTCTCTATGTGCAAAATATTTTCTCTACATTTGCTTTAGAATTTCTTTGTACAAGTGAGTCAGAAATACAATCATATACTTCCACTTCATGTTTTTCTACTATTAACCTCCGTTAAATCTCACCTCACCATGTCTTCTGTTTTGCTCTTGCTGTGGTGTTTTGTATAAACAAGTTCTGTAGTTGCCAACTGACACATGGATGACCAAGAAAGTCACATACATGGAACCAGTGGTGACTGGTGAGGTTTGGAGTTGGTGGGGTCAATGTCTTTTGCTCATGCGTAGCGTACAATCACTACAACAGTTGTAGTGGTTCATCATGTGTATAATACACATGAAAAGTTTCACGTGGGCGAGCCTTCTCTGCTGTGGCGCCACAACTGTGGAACTCCCTGCCAGGGGATCTGAGAACCACCCCCTCCCTCATGACTTTTCGGCAAGGGCTCAAAACGTTTTTGTTTCGTCTAGCGTTTGGGTGATGGGTTGTAGTCTGCCTCCTGTGTCTCAAGATGCTCTGCCATGCTGCTTCTCTGCTCCATACTGTTGCCCCCCCCCGTGGATTTTATTGTTTTTAAATTAAGTATGTATTGTTTTAAACTTATTTTCTGTATTTTAAACTATGTTTTTTAATTTTTGTTGTAAGCCGCCTTGGGCATTTGCCTCGGCATAGGCGGAATATAATTTTTTTAAATAAATAAATAATGTGTATATACTTTTGCATAACCACTGAATGCTAAACAAAAGCCTTTCACTGACACTTCCTCCCGCAATGTATTTTTCAAAAGCATTAATGTGCCATTCTAGCAAATGACAACTTGACAGTCACTTCTTGTATTATCATCACACTACAGGGGGCCCCCCATCCGCTGATTGTTATCCGCGGATAGCGGATGGCCCCCCGCCCCCCCAGGCACTTACTTTTAGCACCGGAAGCTTCCTTTTTCTTCCAAAGGTATGCAATGACCAGGGTCTCATGCAGCTTCCTTGCAGGCCTGTCCACGGAGACTAGGTGCCTAGAGAGTCTGCAGAAACATTTTTTACACAATACCAAACTCTTTAAATCTCCAGGATTGTTTTCAGTAATCTCCTAGAGATTAATGCTGATTTCTGGAGACATGCAAGCCAATCCTGGTGGTGGGGTGACAGCTGCACAAATTTATACTGTACAGCTGAGAACATATACCAAGAACATTCTTGGATTTTTATCTATTCAGAAAGATTAATATGGAACACTTCAGAGATGTACAAACATGATCACTCTCTAGGCCAGTCACTTCTCACAGCTGAACCACAGAGTTTTTGTGAAGATAAAAGGGGGTTGAGGGAACAACATGTCTGGCACTTAGAGCTCCTTGGAGAGAAGGGACTCAAATTTGAACATAATTCCTTGGTGGGAGGGAGGGAGGAAACACTGAGGAGATACCATATTTGAACATAAAAGCCTACTAGGCCAGGCCTACCTTTCTACACCAACTGTGCCTGTCAGACTAGGAACCAGGCCTGTTGCAATGAGAGGGAGATTGTGCCTTTTCTCTTCCTAATACCGTATTGGTCTGAGTATAAGACTCACTTTTTTCTCCTAATTTAAGTATTTAAACTAGGGGTGCATCTTATAATCAGGCTGTTGCAATTTAATGCCAGTGATTTAATTAATTTTTTTTAATAGCACCAAACTTTAAGGGTGCGTCTTATAATTAGGTGCGTCTTATACTCGGGACAATACCGGTATATGACAACTGGTCAGAGTCAGCCAGAAGTGGTATCCAGCAAGTATCTTAGGTAGGGCCAGCCCTATTCAAAGCACTTTGTTCTGTCCCCCAATGACAGGCTTACTGGTTTTATGTGATAATAGCCTGACAACTGCTGGCAAGCCTCAGCAACCAATTGGTTGAAAGTTTTGAGAAGGAATTTTGAAAACTTTTAGCCAATTGCTGCCGAGAAGTGCAGAAGCAATTAGGACAAGTACATTGGCCCTCCCTGCACTGAGAAGACTGTTAAGGAGTCTTGTCATCATGTGAGTCTCTAGTCTGCAGGCCCCTCCCTCTTGCCCTGACAGCCTTAGAGAGGCCTGAATGAAAAGCCAGCTGGAAACTAGAGACTCAGACTTGAAAGAGAACCAATGGGAATGGACAACCAGAACAAAAGCAGGATTAGTCAGTGATGTAGCCTAGGTCACACAGAACTCTAACTGATTTACAATGTAACCCCACACAACTATAGGCTGGCTCTGCCAGTCTAGGGTGTTGTAAACATGCCATAAATTTAAAACACGTTTTCGGCACCTGGAGAGTAAGCGGCATGGAGGCCAGCACCATTTACTCCGCGACCTAACTGGTCCTGGGCCGATTTAACTTTTGTGCCGGTGTAACCAGCGGCGCTGCGAGAACGGGAGGCCCCAGAACGGAAAAGGGATTCAAATCCCTTCCAAAAGAGGAATTCAAAGGGGATTTGAATCCCTTTTCTGTTCTGGGGCCTCCCGTTCTCGCTGCGCCGCTAGTTACACGGGCACAAAAGTCAAGTAGGATTGCGCTGCCAGTCTCTAGATCAAGGGACTGATCAAGGGAACCTATTTGCGGTGGAGGGCCATTTTCCCATGGGGAAAATTTGTTGCTGGCTGGCCGTTAGACCGCCCAAAATTTTGGCCCCCACCGCAAATTTGGCGCCCCCGCGAATTTCGTGATCCCCCACCTCTTTTGCACACGCGCCCCGCGCCCCCCATTGCTCTCCTTACCTTTCAGGCTCCGGGCCGCTGCCCGCCGGCTCCGCCTCCGCCTCCGCGCATCACCTATTTCTGAAAGCGGCGTTCGTGTACATGCACAGAACGCCGCTAAGGCCAAGAGGGCAATCTCTTGGCTTCAGCAGCGTTCTGCGCATGTACGCGTACGCCACTTTCAGAAGGAGGAGGCGCCGAGGTGACGTTAAGAAAAAAATCGCAGAATAAAGTTGATGCTTAAAATTACAAAGAGAACAGTGAATCTGATATTTGGAGACACTAAGCTCTCTTTTTGCTGTGCCTCAGTGTCTACAGCTTTCTTTCTTTTTTCTTGGTATTCATAAAATATGCAGTTTTCGGTATGAATAATTTTAAGCCTCTCTGCTATCTCTCCCTTTCACTTCCCATCAGATACACAAAACAAGATCACACCCCTGTAGTCTATTAAACAAACAGGAAGCGTTACTAATCTGTGGTTCTATATTCATATATGGGATGATGTCACATATAAACGTGTATTTGAAGAGCTTTGTAAATCTCCTCTAGTCTCCAATGCAGTATCTTCTTCATTTATACATATTCTCATCGTAAATCTAAAAGCAGTTCTGAAACTAGTCACTCCCAGACTAAATATTTCATTAACCTCAGTGGGAAAGTTTCAGAACAAATCATTTGAGGACTTCAGCTCAATCAGCTTCCTGGAGATAATCATACTTTGACTTTTCCCCTGCCTTTTTCTTCCTCTTCCAGTTAAAAGACCTTTGAAAGTATTTCTAAGTATTTATATTGACTCTACAAGGGTCAGCTCTGCTCCTGTTTAAGCCAACAGATCTGACAAGAGCCCATTTTCTAGTTCAACTTGTTATTAGACAAAGACCAGAGTAGACCACATTATTCATTTGCTATTTCACCCTTTGAAACTCTTTATATGGCATTGTTGAAAAAGATTATACCTTGTTTCCCATTGCACAGGAACCATAGTTTTTGTGCTATCTATCATGTCTGATTGTGCTTGTGTGCAATATTCCTATTTCATAATGTTCTACGTCATTGCTGTTTACACTAGGGACTAAAGAACAAGCTGAAATACTTGCATGTCAAGTGCCTGGAAGCTATTTTAATTATGGCAAGGAATGCAACAGTGATGGATGCAAGTCCTAGCGCACATGATCTCATCTACATTATATTAGTCAGCCCTGGTTGCATATATTAGTCAGCCACTGTTGCTCAAACCTGTTGAGCTTGGACCTCCTATTTTCCTCCTGAGGACTGCTTTCATATTTCTATTATCTTTGTCATTTTGTCTTCAGCTCTTTGAAGAACACATATTTGGATACAAATGGAAAAGTAATCCATTTGTTTAAAACAACAACAACAACACCAGGACTGGTGTAGCAACAGCACATGTTGACAACATAAGTTGCATAGGGAAGCATCAGCCTCCCAAATCAAACAGTATTCTGAACTTGTGCTCTTAGCACAGGGTTCATGCTTTGCTAGGCCACTCCAGAGACACATGAGTGGGGGCTGTAACCGCCCACTTCAATTATCTGTAGTTGGGAGTGTGGGCGGGGCATAGAGGGGTTTATCTTTCTGCTCCCTGCCTCACTTCTTCCTGTGTCTCCTCTGAGCCAGCAGCAGCTGTTAACCCTCCCACCTTCCCTTTTTGCAGTCTGGGCTATGCTGGTCGCCCAATTGGGGGCCAGGTAGGATTTTTTTCAGCACACCTAATTGGCCTTGGTGTGTAGTTTTTTTCGCCTACCTCTGACTGTAGTGGGGCTCTGTTATTCATGTTACTAACCGGTCACTTAATTTGCAGGTTACCATGGGTAAGAAGGCTGTACATTGGGCTATAGGCATGAACTCTGGGGCAGCAAGAGTAGGTGATCCCCCCCCCCACGTTTTCCATCTCCAAGCTGCCCTCCGGTGCAGGGATCTGCGGGGGGAGGGGTAGTACCCTGGCCTGGATCACGTGAGCTGCCCTAGATGCCCTCCGGCTCTGGGTGGTGCAACTGTTCCTGCTGCCCTGGCCCGTTAGGGGTTGACTGGGAAGAGCCTGCCTTCTTCGTGAAGAGGCGGTGGCTTGGAGTCAGGGTTGTAACATCCGCCCGGGCAGTCCTTAGGATGTGCCCCCGCTTCAGCGCTTCGCACATGCGTGTGATTACCCTGACCTTCAGCCTGCGAGTCTCCTGTTCCTCTCTTCTTTTTATCCATTTTCAATAAAAGTGGCCCCTTTTCCTCCATATACTTGACTCATGTGTTTATTGGAGCATGCTAGAGCAAAGTAGGTTTTGCATGGAGAGAATAACCAAAGCTGGTGGTCCAGGATGGTCCTGAATAGAATAGATATAGCCAGGAGTAGCTTTCACTTGAAGAGGCACAGGAAGAACTGCATATTCTGGAGGAAATGCAGACTTACAGTGAAAGCCGGATGCATCAGAAAAAAAAGGATGCCAAACACTTTTGCCTTGAAAACAATCAGTGGCTAACAAGGTTTCCAAATTAATTGGGAAGCTGATATTTTGGACCTTGTCACACAGCATGTTCATTACTTTCCTTCAACATTAATATATAGGAACAAGTCATTTGATTCAGTGCAGAAGTATGACTACACCTAAACTATTTCTGTGATTGAACACTCTCGTATCAGAGCTACAATGCAAGTAGCTAGGCAACTGGTAATCAAAACAAATGTGGTCACTTGATTATTTAGGGTGTATTCTTTGCTTGAAGGATCTAGGTTTTTCAGGCACCTGTCATGTACATGTCTGACATATTTGTCCTGAAATGATAGGCACCATATCATCCTCTACTTAGTTATTGCTTTGGATTTACTAGGAAGTCATAAAACGCTTGCACAATTGTCTGTGGCTCATGCTGCTACATTATGGTTACTCAAATCACATTTCAGTGAGTGTCCAGATGGCCTAGTCATCATGAATAAAGTGCTCAATTATGGATTATAATATTACAGGCAAGGTGTCTTTTTCCAGCTGTGACTATAGCTGAGCACCGACTTCTTCCATGCACACTGATATTAGCTTTTACTACTTTCCCCGTGTTTAACGGAAGAGCCCTATTCATAATGAAAGTTCCATTAAAAAAAAACCCAGCGCTAGTTATGAGCAAGATAGAAAAGGGAGATGTGGCTCCAAGCAAAAGCAACATATACAGCTATCTAAGGAGGCCCATCACTATTCTTAGAGAAAACAAAGATTAGAATTTGTGAGGATTCGGGGATCCAGTGTGGATGGGTGGGTGGTAGATAGGAACCCAAAGCTACACAGAACTGGTGTAGTGACACCACTAAAAGGCTGAGCTGCAAATCAGAACTTTCCCAGTTTGAATCGCACCCATGTCATGAATTTAGTGAGTGGTCTTCAACTAGGCACTCCCTCTCGGTACTGGCTCCCCAACTGCAATATAGCAATACTACTAATAATATGGTAAAAACAAGATCAAATACATACAAATGCTAAGCACCAGTATATAACACCACCATCCCCAGCCCCATTGAACAATTCAAAACAGAGAGGCATTTCAAAAATACCAAAGGGGAAACAGGACTACCACACATGAGAGGAAGCCCTGCTTAGGAGTGTGGCTGAAAAAGCCTGCAGGCAGCAGCTGGTCAAGCGATTCATACAGGAAACCCCCTAAGTGAGAGATCTTTATATGGATTTGGGAGCAGGGCCCAGTGTGATATGTGACACTTGTGCTTCTCTCTCTTGCAGAAGTGTTCTGGGCTTAAGGGGAGAGATGGCTTTTCTTGGAGAGTTCCAAGGAACAGGGAGCCACCCAGAGAGACTGCAGAGTGAAAAGCTATACTGGAACTCCATAACCGATAATGTAAGCTGGATGCCTGTAGACTGCTCACGCTTCTTCCCTGCAATTGGAAAGTAAGGTCCATATCTGGAAAGCAGGATTTCAAAGTTAGCTCAGAAAAGCAAGTCTGTGGAGACAAATAGCAGGGTCTGGCTTTGTCACCTTTGCTGTCTAAAAAGGTGAGTTAAAAGGAATTCCCCAGTCCATGTGGAATTCCTGAGGGATGGTGGAATAAGGATTCCTCATGATCATGAAACCCATTCAACCGAAGGCAGGACAGTCCTTTTTGCCAGCCTCTCCTTCAAGCTTTTGTTAGGATTCCAGACAATTTAGAATCACTGTCATGGTTCAGATCGCTCTTCAGCTCAGTCTTTCCCAAGTCCTGTTAGCTCTTTAACCCTTCTCCCCACCTAATACATTCAGAGGGGCAGCGCAGCAGCCATGTATACAGCACCCTTGGGATTGCCTCGTCTCAGCCTTCAGGAAATGGAGCTCAGTAGTTCATAACTGATCTTTGGGAGAGAAATAATCAGAGCCCCCACAGGTCTCCCCTTGCCCTTAATTTCTGCTGCCTTTCAAAGGAGGCCAACTGTACCTGTGGCCAGTCCAAAGTGCTCCCATTCTATAGCAGCATCTCCCAGTACCACTTTCAGCTCCATGTCAGTCGTGGGTTGTGAATCAACTGGTCAGTTTGCCTGACCACCCACTTAGTTCCTATCACACTCATTGCCTAGCAAGGACTCCCTCATTATAGTCATCAAGAAAATTTATTGTGTAAAAGGTTTGTTGTTGTTGTTCAGTCGTTAAGTCGTGTCCGACCCTTCGTGATCCCATGAACCATATCCCGCCAGGCCTTCCTGTCCTCCACTATCTTCCTGAGTTCGCTCATTTTCATGTTTGTTGCATCGGTGATGCTGTCTAACCATCTCATCCTTGGCCTTCCCCTTCTCCTTTTGCCTTCAATCTTTCCCAGCATCAGAGTCTTCTCCAGAGAGTCCTCTCTTCGCATTAGGTGGCCAAAATATTTGAGTTTCAGCCTTAGTACCTGTCCTTCCAGGGAACAGTCAGGCTTGATTTCATTTAGAATTGACTGATTTGATCTCCTAGCAGTCCAAGGGACTCTCAGGAGTCTTCTCCAGCACCACAGTTCAAAAGCATCTATTCTTCGGCGCTCAGCCTTCCTTATGGTCCAACTCTCGCAACCATACATTGCTACTGGGAACACCATCGCCCTGACTATACGAACTTTTGTTGGCATGGTGATATCTCTGCTTTTTATTATGCTGTCTAAGTTTGCCATAGCTTTCCTTCCAAGGAGTAAGCGTCTTTTAATTTCATGGCTGCTGTCTCCGTCTGCAGTGATCTTGGAACCCAGAAAAGTAAAATCTGTTACTGCTTCCATTTCTGCCCCTTCTATTTGCCAAGAATTGATGGGACCCGATGCCATGATCTTAGTTTTATTAATGTTGAGTTTCAAGCCAACTTTTGCACTCTCCTCTTTCACTCTCATCAAGAGGCTCTTTAGTTCTTCTTCACTTTCTGCCATTAGGGTGGTATCGTCTGCATATCTGAGGTTGTTGATATTTCTCCCGGCAATCTTGATTCCGGCTTGTGATTCATTCAGCCCTGCATTTCTCATAATGTACTCTGCATATAAGTTAAATAAGCAGGGTGACAATATACAGCCTTGCCGTACTCCCTTCCCAATTTTGAACCAATCAGTTGTTCCATGGCCGGTTCGAACTGTTGCTTCTTGACCCGCATACAGGTTTCTCAGGAGACAGGTAAGGTGGTCTGGTACCCCCATCTCTTTAAGAATTTGCCACAGTTTGTTGTGATCCACACAATCAAAGGCTTTTGCGTAGTCAATGAAGCAGAAGTAGGTGTTTTTTTGGAACTCTCGTGCTTTCTCCATGATCCAGCGCATGTTGGCAATTTGATCTCTAGTTCCTCTGCCTCTTCGAAACCCAGCTTGTACGTCCGGTAGTTCTCGGTCCACGTACTGCTGAAGCCTAGCTTGTAGGATTTTGAGCATAACCTTGCTAGCATGTGAAATGAGTGCAATTGTACGGTAGTTTGAACACTCTTTGGCACTGCCCTTCTTTGGAATTGGAACGTAGTGTAAAAGGTTAAAGATACATAATAAAATTATGTATTTATTTAAAGCATGTGCACCCCATCCTTCAGCCAAGAAGACTCCCAGAGCAGTTTACAGAAAATCAACATGGAAAAATCATCACAACAGGAAAAAGTGTGCCGGGGGGGGGGGGGAGTAATGCCTCTCTGGCTGCTGTTTCTTCTTCTCACAGAGCAGTTAGTGTTTCTGTGCCCTCTGTGAGGGGTGGGGGCACAGCCCAAGCTTAAGGAGGCACCAGTAGGTGAAGAAGGTGGCTCTTCTCCTTCCTAGCTTTCTTTTATATGATCAAGACAAGACCCACACAATCCTAGAACGTTAGAGTTGGAAGTCATCTAGAACTGGTGGTAGCAGTATTCCAAGTGAGGTCTGACTATTGCAGAATAGAGTGGAACTGTTACTTCTCACGCTCTGGACTCGAAGCCTCTGCTAACGCAGTCGAGCACTGCATTACCTTGTTTTGCAGCTGCCTCATGCTGTCGGCTTGTGTTCAGCTTGTGGTCTACTAAGACACCTAGATCTTATTCACAGGTGGTGCTGCTGCCAAACCAGGTCTCCTCCATCCTGTACTTGTGCCTCTGGTTTTTTTTTGTACCTACATGCAGGACTTTACATCCGTCTCCACTGAATTTCATCTTGTTGGTATGGGCCCAATGATTGAGCCTGTTCCGAATCTTTATTCTATTTTCTAGAATATTAGCTATCCTCCCCAGCTTTGTGTCATCTGCAAATTGAATAAGAATCCCCTCTACTCCCTCATCCAAGTAATGAACAAATGAACAACACACAGGGCCCCAAGACAGCTCGGTGACATCCTGTGATACCTCCCTCCAGAGTGAAGAGGAGTCATTTAATTGTACTCATTGGGCAAGTTCAACCAGTTTTTAACTCATCTAACAGTTGCACCATCTAGCCTACATGTGTTTCAATTTTATCCACAAGAACATAATGGGAGACTTTGTCAAATGCGTCACTGAAATCTAGGTACGCTATGCCTACAGCGTTCCCACAGTCTACCAGAGTAGTCACTATCAAAAGAAAGAAAGAGATGAGATTAGTCTGGCACAACTTGTTCTTGACAGACCCAAGCCGTCTCCTAGAAATCACCCATTATTTCCTAAGTACTCACAGACATTTCATTTAATATCTGTTCCAGGAGCTTTCCAGGTATTGCCATCAAGCTGACTAGTCTATAGTTTCCTGGCTCCTCCTTCCCCCCCCCTTTTTTTAAAGATAGGGACAACGTTTGTCTCTCCAAATCCTCTGGCACGTCACCCATTCCCCAGGAGTTCTCGAACATTCCTGAGAGTGGCTCTGAAATCACATCCACCAGCAACTTCAGTACCCTTGAGTTTAATTCATCTGGTCCTTAAGTCTTAAACTCATTTAAAGTAACAAGGAGGACTGTAATCCTATACAGACTTACTTAGGAGTAAGTCCCATTAAACTCAATGGGACTTACAACTAAGTAGACATACATAGATTTTCACTGCTAGTGATCCCTTTCCATCTCTTTACCCACCTTGAGCCATGATGCTTTCCCTTCTGCATCAGTACAGCTGTTGTCATGCTGGGCCAGAGTTCCCTTGCGGGAGAAGACAGATGCAAAATTAGAACTGAGTAGATCTGCCTTGTTGCTGTCACTTTCCAAACATGCACAGTCTCCCCAAGTCCATCTTGGTTCCGTAGCTGACTTTCCTGAGAGTCAGCCAAGCTTCACTCTGGACGGGGTGAGGCATGGGCACCCTCTAATCAAGATTATGTTAAACAAGGGCCAGTGATCAGAACAGAAGGCTGTAGCACTGCCAGGCATCTGAGATCCACCTTCCTAAGTTCTTGCAAATTCAAACTCTCCACCTTGGCATAATCTTGTCTGTAAATGCAAGTCTTACTGAATCATAAATTAAGCTTAACTGCCTGATGACCAGGCCACCTGGTAGAGGCAGAGCAAGGGATGGGGCGGGGGGTGGGCCGTGGGGGCATTAATCATGGCCCGTAGGGGGGTTAACAAAGCGGCTAGGGGGGTGTTAATCGTGCCGTGGAGCCGGCTTAAAAACAACTACACTGTGTGGAGGATTGCCCCACCCACCCGGCCTCCTATGATGTAAAAAACAATGAAAAACGCCAGGGGGGGTTTCAATGCGGCAGGGGTGGGGACGCAACCAGCAGGGGCAGGGCTTCTGATGTTCCACACGGAGGGGCGCCAGAGAGGCTAGCTATGCCTCTGGTACCTGGACAGACTTTTCTCCAGGAGGCCTCCTCCACCAACCATCTAACCATAGATGTAGCCCACACCCTGCCATACCCTCAGGTTTTGACCCTCAGGAACTTCTCCGATTAGGGTGCAATTAAGTCTTTGCACCCTCCTGGAAGGACACACCTTAACTCAATCAAGCCCAGGAAACTCCTGGCTACACATCCAAGAGATGTTCAGTATACCATTATTCACCCAGGAATGTCTTTGTATTCTTTATCTAAAGTCCTATATCTAGCACTGCTCTGGGAGCAGCATTTTGGTGCTTTCTTCTCCACTGACACACGTGTATCTGTATGAGAGCAGTGTTGGCAACAGCCTTCTCTCCATCTGTTACCACTTCATTGTGTCCTCCAGACCTACCACTTCCATGACCTCCCTCTTCTTTTGGACATATCCCAGTTTATTGTTTTTGGCAGCCCTCACAAGCCTCAACTCATTCTGTGCTTTTATCTTCCTGACGCCCCCCCCTGGAGATGCAGGCTATACCTACATACTGTCCTTTTGTTAACTTCCCTCCTCAAACTTCTCATCCATGTTCTACTTGCACCTTATCTTTTAGAAAGCCCCTTATGCAGCCACACTGGTTTCCTTAGATATCTCCCAACTTTTCTTCTCATTGGAACTGTTTGCAATTGTGCCTTCAGTATCTCCCTTTTCAAACTATCCCATCCCTCTATGAATGACTGTTTTCGGAATCTTTTCTCCTTTAGAAGTTCCAGCCATGGAATACTACTTAATTTTCCTCCGAGCCTATTAAAACTAGCTTTCCTGAAATCTAGGAAACACATCTGACTACCCTTAGTTTTCCTGTTCCTCAATATCCAGAATTCCAAGATCACTTTTGCCCCCAAGTCTCTTCCATGTCACTTTTCATTTTAAATAATGGAATGGTAAGGTTTAAAGTGAGCCATGGTGGCTTAGTGGTTAAGATGCTGAACTGCAGACCGGGAGGTAGGCAGGACAGCAGTTCAAGACCCAAGTGCTGCCTGACAGTGTGAGCTACCGTCTTCGGCTCCAGCCAACCTAGCAGTTTGAAAGCAAGACATTGCAAGTAGATTAATAGGTACCGCCTCGGCAGGAAGGTAACAGCGTTCTGTGTGCCTTGGCGTTGAGTCATGCTGGCCACATGACCACGGAAGAGTCTTTGGACATCACTGGCTCTTTGGCTTTGAAACTGAGATGAGAACAGCCCCTAGAGTCGGTAACGACTGGCTTTCAAGCAAGGGGAACCTTTTCCTTTTAAGGTATAAACATTATAAGTCAAAAAGAATAAATTACTATATGCTGACATTTTTGGGAGCAGAATAGATCCACTGTCTACATAGATCATCTCTTGAACTACTACTGTAGCAGGGGCCTAATAAAATTGTGTGCTGTACCCAGCAAGCTTAATATCATAGAGAATCTAGTCCCAGACATGCACATGCATCAAGGTCATACATCATGAGATTAGAGGAGAGAAAAGTTTAAACAAACCCTAGACTTGAGAAACAGCCAAAGGGATTTTGAAGGGACCAAGGAAAATTGGGAGGGGGGGGGAATAAATCTGATATGGACAATTTGATTAATTAGAAAATGCAAGGGTAAGGCATTCTAGTGCAGTGATTCATCCAAGGGACTTAAGTTCAAATTAATTTGAACAATGAAGTAGACAAGCAACTATTTCAACACCACACGTAATTAAAGCATAATTGGTGTTGGGAACTCAATTATCAGGCAGATAATTTTTAATCCTAAAACTTTGTGGGAAAATATCTGTAGTACAGACTAGCCTAGGAGAGGCAGGCAAAGGCAATGTCTTTATACCTAGAGCAAGATCATCTGAGACTCTTCCCCATTTCTCTTACCAGTGTCCATGTGGTAGCAACTGCCCTGGGAGAAGATTGGGGGGGGGGGGAGGAGGAAAGAAGTCTGTTCTTGCACATGCAATTGGGACTGCTCTCTTCTGCCATCTTGCACTTAGAAGATACTTTCCTCCCATTTACTATCAACTGAAGATAGGAGTATACTTTTTTTTAAGGTGGAATGCCCTCCAGTCATGAATACTAGCAATATGGCTTTTTTAAAAAAACTTTCTGCCTAGTGAACCACCTACTGTGTTGGATTTAGACTTGGTGAGGCCCTAAAAACTAAGGCAGGGGGAGCCTAGATTAATCTCCTAAATATATAAACACTTCCATGTTTCCCCTCTTACTTCTGTTATCTGTCTTACAAGAGGCCGTGTGCTTCGATTAGCAGTGGAAATGGAAGAGTGAACTGCTAGATTTTATATTTAGAAAAATGTGGTATATTCTCCATTAAGAACTCTTCTTCATCCCAGAAGTTTGAGATCATGTCTAGCACTTAATGCATTCCTGAATCCAGAAGACAAAACACACAAAATGCTGCCATATGACAATGTTAGTAGCCATAGTAATATCAAGACAAGCATGCCAGTGCCATTCACCCAAGGGTCTTTGCAGTACTAAATAAGAACTTTTTGATTGCCCCTGTGTTACCTTTTAAGAGTGCACCTCTCAGGAGGATAGATGTACAGAGTGGCCACAAATTCCCTATGCAAACTTAAATGGCTTCAGTCTCAATCCACACAATCTCAGGCATAGGGACTGTGTGGCCACCCTGTAGTTTAATGAAATCTTAACTAGCTACTAAGCTTGGGACATTGACGTATCACAACAAGGTCTGCCTTGGTTTGGCCCTCCTGCTGCCGCCACCACAGGTTTTTCCAACATCTTTTCTGGGCTGCTTGAACCACTGCACGATGAGCACAGAAGCACACGGCTGCTACATACTGTAGCTTGGCAACATTTTCCAGGTCACACACATCCATTTTGATTATACAATCAGGAATTAGACAGTGAAAAGATTTTAAACTGTATGCATTGTGGGATGTTTTCCTTCTTTTTATCAAGCATATATCTTAATAGGACAGCTTGAAAAGGCCCTCACTGATATCCTTAAATGTTAATACGCAACATCATTTGTATAGTACTTTCCGAATGTACAAGTAGTTCTCCTGCATTGTCTTGATGTGATCCTTACAACAATCCTGTCAAGTATGTAATAATTATGATGAATGCTCATATTGCATTTGTACAGCTGGGGAGCAGAGGCTGAGAGGGGGTGGCTAGCCTAATGCCACCTAGCAAACTCATGGCAGAAGCAAAGTTCAAATTGGAGAAGTCCCAATTTGCAACGCAGTCTCTTTGCCACATCAGCTCTATGTTGAAGAGTTCTTCTTTGGTTCAATACTTTAAAAGCCCACAATCCCAATGGAAGATACACATCAACATAATTTGTGCACAACCTACTTTAACAACTGAAATACCCTGTTCAAGAAAAACAAAAATATTTCTTAAGACTCCAGGTAAGCGTTTTAAATTCTTGTCAAGTGTTTGCACTGGCATGATAAAAGTATACAAGTCACACATACACATCCTGATAGATCCCCATGACTGTTTCACTACCAGCTTAGTCACTTGAAGTTTTTGAATTAAATATTTGATGTGCTGCAGAAGGATACTTCCCACCAACCCCACATGTCATATCATATGAGCCATGTTGTCATTCAAATCTCTTTAGCTTTAGTGAGCCTTGGTAAAGTGGGTATTTAATTAATGCATTTCTACATGCCAAAGGTTTTGACTCACTGTGGACCGATACTGCCCTAAGGACTAACTGCACCTACCTACGTATGGATGCTTGCTTCCTTTTACCTCTACTTGCGTATTTGTAATAAACAGATATACCTGTAACTCCTCTCCCCAAAACACACACATCTTCAGTATTCTCTCCTTACAAACAATGTGCCTATGTAAACCTGCCCTGGGACTTCCTGCTGCGACCATCAGTAGGGCTTGTATATCAACATAGGAAAGCACCTGACCAGGCGCGTCGCGACGACGCGCGTCACCCCAGAGCGGGGGCGCGCGTCGCCCTTAAGGGGAGGCTCCGCCCCTGCGCGTGACGTCACGCGCAGGAGCAGAGCGCCCTCCCCGCTCCATTTTCGGCTCATTTTGGAGCCAAACGGACACAGGGGAGGGCGGGCGGGCCCACCCTCCGCTCCAAACTGTAAGTGGGGGAGGTGATCGCGCGTCACCCCTAGACGCGCGACACCCCCCGGCGGCCCGCCCCCCCCGCTTCCCCCTGTCGACGCCAGTGCACCTGACCTGTACCTATCCACGCTATTCTGTGCCTAGTAATTCAGCTTTTGGACTTTAGGTCTGTAACTGAACGTTATAGTCATATTAGTTTGAAGTTATTCTTTATTCCTTTATTGAACCTTCCAAAATATGTCTTGCCAACAGGGGAAATGCATCCTACTACCGCCAAGGCAAAAAACAAACAAAGCAAGTTTAACATTATTTAATTTTTCACATTTATGGAGCAGAGAAGCATCCTGGAAAGAAACAAAATTGGTTTGTCACACTGAGGATTTAGCCTACTGAAGACACAACTAATCCCTGAGACTCGCAGTGCAGACAGGATCACAGAGCCTCCACTGTATCATCTGCAATGTCAATGCTGGTTTATCATACATCACATTTAACCACCCACCCACCCACCCAGGTGCTTCTACCCACACCTTTTGGCCCTAAAAAGAGCCCCATTGTTCTTTCAACATACATGCTGCATGACAAGGTGCTTCATTCTCCAGCACCACTGCAATATTCGCTGCAAGCATCACCATAAACCCAACTTTCTAAAGCAACCTCCATGCATCTGTGTGTCGCATGCATTTGTGACCACATTATGAAAGCATGGAATGTTTATCCTGTGCAGAGTTTAGCATTTGAACAATCTTAGTTAACATCTGAAAATAAAAGTGTATAGGCCTTATGAATGTGAAGACAACTTGGAAACAGGGACCAAAGGTGAAACATCAGATATCTAGTTTCTTGCCCATCAGTAACAGGTAGTGGAAGCAGAATTATTCAAAATTAATTCATGTGGCGATTTTTTTTCCTCAGGGCAGAATTTGCATTATTTTAGTGCAGTTACACACAAACAAAAGTGAAAGTGTTTTGCTTATAGATAACAGACTTAAGTCAGTTGCTAACAAAAAGATCTGTGCCAGGTTATTAGCAATGAACTGAAAGTCCAGGTCCTATATTGTTTTGGTATTAATATGGGGGGGGGGGAGAGAGAGAGAGAGAGAGAGAGAGAGAAACAGAGGGTAAAATAAAACACTTCCCTGACAAGCACGTTCACAGGATACTATTTAGCAAACTGAAAGAAGGTAAGCTCTCCATACCACAAAGCAACAATTTTGCATTGTTCTGGAAAGCTTTCCTGGCACAGGAAATGGGTTCAAGTGCTCTCTTCTCCTTTCTGTTGAAAAGGAAGGGTGTGATGAAACTAAGAAGGTGTGACATGTACGAGACTGGGAAAATGATGGATACATACCAAGTGGGAAAGACCAAGTCTTGGGAAAGACTCGGCTCCCAGATCTACTTTAGTGGACACAGTGGTAGAGTACTTGCTTTGCATATAGAAGGTCTCAGATTCAGTCCTTAACATCTCCAGGTAAGGCTTGGAAACCCCTGCTTGAAACCCTGGGCGCAAGACTGCTAGATGGACTAATGGACTGAGTGAGTTTAAGGCAGCCTTAAGGGAAGCCAATATTAAGTACACGTTTCATATCAAAGCTTATGGCAAGATCAAAGTTCCCAAATAAAATCTATAGCCAATATCAGAACAGTCTAGGCTTGTCCACAAAAGTGCTTACTGTGGTTCTGTTCTTTAGCAAAAAGTCATTAAGCAGAGGGAGCAGGATCCGAAGGGTTTTGCATATCTTTCTTCCATGTGGACTGGCCCAATTGCATTTTCACACGGAATACTGGAGGTCAGCATTGACCGTACATGACTGCTACATACGTAGTTTGCACGGATCAGATACTTTAAACAGTAACGCCATGAAACAAAAACTGAACTGACACGCCATAAAGGTCAGGCTTTGTCTCTTCAGGAGGTCACTCAGTCTCCCTGTGACTCAAGTTGCATTTGCTTTGAAGCATGCCTCAGTTATGTTGAATGTTTCTAGAAACCTCAATTCAGTATCTAGGAATAAGAACCGTTTACATACCAGCAGTTACTAAACAGGGCTAGAAAAATCCCAAGGGATTGGTCACCCACATCCCAAAGTTGATGCTAGGAATCTGAAACGTTTCAGGCTTCAGCATGGCTAATACCCAAACATCCAACAGAAGCTGCTAACAAATAGATATTAGCTTATAGGTGTTTGTAACATTTTTCCAGTTCTGCTATTGGAGAAATCCCATGGTTTACATAAATCCTATGGTTCCGTCCTAAAAATCCTATGGCATAAATCCTATGGTTCCATCTCTTGCACTTTAGAATATGAAATAGCAGATACCACTATGGCATTCTGCAAAGTACTGTATTTCAGATTCTGTTAGTGTAAGTTTCTACCATTGAAGTTATGCAGATGAAGCAAATCTGCATGCTTTAAACAATTTTCATGGTAGGACAATGTGTTCACCAGAGGAAAGGCTGTGAAATATGAAATTCTATGCAGAATGGGAGGGGGGAGGCTTGGCACTAAAGAAGGGTAAAATGCAGGGGAGGAGGAATACATCTGTAGGAGGTGCTGACTATGAGATGGAGATCACAACTCCTGATCTCTTGAACTTTTTTTTTAAAATCTGCAATTATAAGAAATATCTACAAATGAAAAAACGAGTTGCCCAGAATTCTGTATTAGATTCAACATTATGATGCCATGCTGACAGAGTTACTGGCTGGCAATGATAGTTGCTATTTCAAATTCTTTATCTCCAAAACATTCAAGCCACACTTCCAGGTTTGTTTTACAGTCAAACAATGCAAAAAATGCACTATGCAGTTTAGCTAATTCCAAACAAGACTGCATTCATGGTCTTCTTTCCTTTTATAATTGCTCAGTGCAACATTAGAAAGGCCACAATTTAGCGCACTTGCTGGCAGACAGACTAACATAAACAAGGACATGGTTGTGCTAGTGTCAAAAATAGCAAGCATTCATAAACAAATAGGAAATATATAGAGGTTATGAATAGGAACAATTATGACAAAGGGTCAAAATGAGTCAAAATTTTCATATTCACATTTCTGCATCTCTATCAACTGGACTTGAAAAATATTTCAAATTCTCAAGTAAAACAGAAGAAATGTTTTATGGAACATTATGATGAAGGGATTAGAGGAAGAGATCAGTCAGAAGCTTCTGAAAAGTCTTTGTTTCCCTAAGTATATACTCCACAGTACATACCGGTACTCCAGCTAACCATATTGGAATTCTTCATGAATGCATTATATTTGGTTATAATTTCCAGGGCAACAGCAATAACTAGAACTCTTTTCCAAGTGGTGGATCATTTCTGTTGAAAGTGATTTTTTGGCATACAGAGAAAAGATGTCTGACCAGCAGTTTCTAAATTATTCACATTTTTGGGATTGTGTTACTTTAAAAAGTAGCAAATTCATGTTAAAGTAAGGCACTTAAGAAAATGACACTTTGCCTTCATTAGTCCTAGATCTAAAAATGTGGCAAATCTGTAATGTAATCATACAATTATTTAAAATCATGATTTGAAGCCCTAGTATTGCAGATTATTGTAGGTTAGAGGGAAAATATAAAGATACTTCATTAATTCATCCATTAACTGTTGCTTAAAATTGTCTATAAAAGACTAATTTCTTAACTGATAAGCAGAAGATATATTTCCAAAGTACAAGTCATCAAAGGAGTTGAGTGACAATCTCCTGAGGTTTCCTATTATCAGAATAGTGTTACAAAGTAATATAAAAAAATCTGAGAGCACACAATGTTCTACTATCTCTCCTTCTGATGTCCTATTTTTAGGCTAAAGTAGGTTGTGTTTTGCCCTTCTAGTATATGACTATGTCTACTTGCAGAACAGGTAAGTAATAAAGAAGAATATGAAAAATGAGACATTTCCTTCAAACTGCTCACGTTTTTAATCCATAAATAGGAATGTGTTTTAATCAGAAACCCATGTGCTTTGTTTTTCCAAAAGATGATCCAGATGTGCCCATGAACAACAAAAATAGAAGCTTTTTGTATATTTCTTGCCAAATTTGAAAATTATATACCAGACAAATAGTAGTGCACC
Organism: Plestiodon gilberti rubricaudatus; assembly: GCA_026170595.1. Taxonomy (NCBI): domain Eukaryota; kingdom Metazoa; phylum Chordata; class Lepidosauria; order Squamata; family Scincidae; genus Plestiodon; species Plestiodon gilberti. The sequence continues at coordinate 51,422,482 of JANXHW010000002.1, forward strand.
TGCAAATTTGGTCAATCGTTTCATATGTTTCTCATCTTTCTCTTTTTACTTTTCTGCATGAAGCTACCTGAATTAATGTCACACACGCACACACACCAAGGCAACAAGTTGGCAACGAAACAAGCCAATCTGCTACTAATATGTGAACAGTGAGGAGTAAACACACCAAACTTAAATAATCAACCAAAGGTGGTGTTATAAATTTTGTTCTAAAAACTGAAAGACCAGCTTATACCAGCCTTGATTTGGTTCCGAGTATCTTCTAATATCAACTGCCACAAGTTCATAGTAATCTATGTATTGTAATTTTGAATTGAAAGTCATTAGTTATGATCATTAAGATATCAACGGCATTGCAAAACACTCAATATGTTATACACTGGTAAGTATGCATTATTCCACTCAAGGAAAAATGAACTTTTTTCTTGAGAACCATTTTATTTTAAGACATTTGCAGGTCTAATATGCCATAATAAGTTTCATTATGAATCAACAATAAAGTGCTGAATTACATTAGTTACCTGAATCTTAATCTCATTTGTAGTCTTCACTTATGGTTTCCTTATCAAGTCTAAAAAGCCCTTTCTGCTGCAATAGCTAAGCTGTTGTGCAAGTATTATAAAAATAGATAGCTTTCAGTGGAGGCTATGTACTCAACATGGCCTCTGATGTTTCCATAAATATGGCTGAAACGTTTTAGAGAATAAAATGCATGCAAATTATCTGTAAGAGTTATTTTAAAATGAAGTAGAGGGGATACTACTATTCAACTTCTGAAGCCCCTGCAGAGGGCTACTGATTACAACCATATAATTAATTATACTAGTTGATGGCTAGATCTGGACTGACAAGCATCATCATGCCACATGCTTTAGTTTCTTTTGTAACTAAGAATCTTGAGTTGTAATTTCAGACTATGTTTGATCTAGTTCTCACTGAATTGTATGATTAAGTTTCAGGTTAAATTTGAAGAAACTCTCTATGCCTAGTCACACAATCAGCCCAAGCAAGACACTAGTGCAGAGGAGAAGGCAGCAATTCGTTACCCTCCTCCCCTTGCAGCAAGACATAATAAAATGACTTTCAGACTTAATTTAAAAGTGGGTTTGCCAACAAGAACACATTTTACTCCCAAATCCAGCACGCAGCTTTAGAGAAATCAATAGAAAGCAACCGCAGAAACAGCTAGGGGTGAAAGTCAAATGAGAGTTTGGACAGCTGACCAGTACCTTCAAGAACTGTCATGTTGTAAAGGGTGGATTCTTGAAGAAAGCTCCAACAAACTGCAAGAAAACAGTGTCAGGGCTGGAAATGGCCAACTGCTGCATAGAAATATGCCAACACACAAACAGTCATGTTCAAGCCAGTGCATAGAGGGGATAAAGCACTTATGGTAATTGCAAAAAGTCCATACAACTTGTACAGTTCAGCAGTGAACCCATTAGAAAAGAAAAAAAAGAATAGAAATGCTCAAGCAAGAACAAAAAGATGACTTCCCAACTATAGAAAATCCACACACTGGTAAGAGTAAGACAACACCACGAAAATTATTGAACTCAGTCCCAAACAATCAACAGGCAAACTAAACCAGAATAGACAAGCCTTTGGCAGACAATTTTAGTGAGTCCAAATATAGCATTACATTTCTAAATAATCCACAAAATATATTATATGGTACGCTTGTTTTAAATACTGGGTAACCAATTCCGCAGATCCGATTCCAATAATGCCTTAGCCAATGAGCAGGATGGGCCAAGCTGAATGAACGATGGTATATCGCTGGCATATCACAACAATGCTTGAGAAAGCAACAATTAGTGTCACTAACTCGTGCTCCCACAGTATCAAGGGCCTACATCAGACTATCATCTATGGAGTAAAACAAAGTTCTCGAGTTTTTCTGGGATGTGCCCTTGGTAACCTATGCAATGATTCACAATGACACGGGCAGCAAGACACTTCAGTGTAGTATGGTTGATGGGTTGGATCAAGTTCTTTGCCATCTCCTTCTCATCCAGCAAGTCAATAGCAGTTTGTTTATGTAAGTTTGTGGCATCAAAATGTGAACCTGACTTGATGAGAAGATTCATGATGTCAGGATGGTTGTTCAGTGCAGATATGTGTAAAGGGCTGTTGTCATCAGAGTCTCTAGCATTTACGTCAGCACCACATTCCACTAGTATAGCAGTGACTTGCAAAGAGGGAAATTTACAAACTGGGTAGCGACCCACACAAGTGGTGTTCTTATCAACAGCAAGGTGGAGGGGGCTAAAGTTATTTTTTCCTCTAGGATGTAGCTTAAGAAATCGATATATAGTCTGTTTCTTAAAATGATCTTGTTCAGGGCTACAAGGAACTTTCTCCAGCAAGCAAATTAAATGCAAAATGATGGAAAGGGCTTTGTTGAGCTGTATTTGGTCAGGCGGACACTGAGTTTGTTTGATGGCACGCTCTATTTCGAGGACACTTTTGCACAGTATACCCATAAGATCATCAAATGTGACTGTGGTGCCCAGCAGGCCTTTCGCCCTGTCCTGCAGCATGAAGGAAAAGAGTTCCGCAAACGATAGCAGACTGCTGGCAGTCATAGGGCTCAGTGGGTCCAAATTGCTCTGCTGCATGTCCAAAGCATACTTCCACAGGTTGATGCATCGTTTGAAGTTTCCAGAGTCTGCATAGACAGCTCCTCTATACCGAATGTAGTAGGACGTATCGGGGTGAGAAGGGCCAAGAATCCGTTCTCTAATTAACAACGCCTGCATTCTCATCTCATCGGGGTCTGCAATAAGATTTTCTAGCTCTTCAGCACTGTTCACCTCCTTGGCATAATCATAAGCCATTATTAACGTTTGTGGCACAGGTTTGCTGAGGATATTAGTCCTATCACTGTACCTCATATCCATAGCTCTTTTCCAGTATTTCAAAGCACCAAGCAAATCTCTCTTTTTGTCCACAAATGTGGCACCTAGGAGTTCCAATGCATTGATGCGTTCTGCTTTGCTTGTCTCAACATGTTGAGTCAAAAAGTCAACAATGTTGGTGTGGCCTGTAACGCTAGCTGAGAGAAGGGGAGTCATGCCGTAGCCATCTTTTTCCATCTTCGCACAATATTTGAGAAGCATCTTCATGATTTCCAAGCTACCAGATTCTGCACAGTCATGTAAGGCCGTGTTTCCTGTGGAAAGAAAAAAAAATGATCGTGTATGTATGCTATGATGCATTTTCTGAGCAAAACTACATCTACTAAAGGAAATGCACTTATTTGTATATCAGATGAATTATCTAGCATGCTAGTTGTTGGAATAATGAGGGTGATAAATTCACACATCACAAGCAGCTGTACAAATGGACAAATGCTTAAGTATGCCATTGATGTGTTAAAAGGGTAACATCCTTTATTAGTCACTTGGATCATCTTAATATTTGCATTTAAGAAAAATAATTAGACTTGAAGACGTGGCTTTACCAACCCCCAATGCACAGTAATTCTTCAAGGGTTATTCAGGAAGATTATTCATATCTTGAATGACCATAATCATACCTTACCTGTGTACTGTTCACGTTTTAAAAGCAAGAGCATTTCTTTTTTTCAGAAAGTAGGCAGAAAGGCAGATTAGGGGGTTCATAGCACAGTGGCAGCTAGGTTCTAGTGTGTGCCAAATAGTGGAGTATGTATTCAGCAATCGTCTCTAACCATCTAATACGTTTAAGCATAACTTTCAGTCAGCAACCAGGTCTCTCCAAGAAGACATTCATTAAAGTCATGTGGGGGAGCCACAGTAGCCATCCTCTCTCCATCACAGAAAGTCATAGTAGAAAGTAAAACCAGTGTACCCCACTCTAATAACTTTATTTACATAAAACAGTGGCCAAAGTTGTGCTACGTGATGAGATCACATACCCAGTTCCCTTTGTCAGTTTGCAGTAACCATGTGCCAAAAGCAATCAAAATATTACCAAATTATAATACCTGAAAGCAAGCACCTTTCTTTGCTGTGTCAACAGGCAGACTACTTGCAAGTAGATCCTCTAGTGGGAAAGTTATCTCACCACAATTGCTTACACAACAGGCCAAGCTGCTTCTTTGCAAGCAGATCTGGTCATGGTTTGCCATTTCAAAAAGATGGCTTCAAGTTGGCTTCAGTTTGCCATTTCAAAAAGACTGGGGATCTTCCCCACAAATACATCTGCTTATAATTAGACAACTGAAATGGCAGGTAGAGGTGCCAATTTAATTATGTCTAATAAATGAAATATTCAAGGTAGCCTAATAGCAAGTATATCCCTTTCCAGGGCAGGTACACCAGTTTGCTGCTTGAAACAGCAAGACAGGCTGTTTACTTATGGGTAGACATGCCAGCATGCCAACTGAAACAGCAGGTTTAGAGTGCTTACTTACATACAGGTCATCTTGTGGGTGCCCTCTCAAGTAACAAATAAATAGCAAGACAGAGTCATGCTATTCTAGTGTTTCTCTGCTGTTATTCTCAGTACCTTTCTTAGGAAAGAACGTTATTTGACCGCCATCTAGAACATTTTGCAATGAAACTATTTTGAAATACATGGCAAAAAAAAAAATCATGTTTGTGTTTCATTCCACCCCCTTTGCCCGATCTGCAGTATCACGGGATGCTTATAAGTATTCAAACTACTGAGAAGGCTTTCAAAAAAGAATACGGGTGAATCCCTATATCTGCGGGGGACAGGCTCCCACTCTTTCCGCGGTTAATTGAAACTGTGGAAAAGAACGCTATCCCCGCTCCCATTACCTTCACGTGTGTAGCGCTGGCGCCAAGGCAGTGCAGGTCTTCTTTAAACAAAGCGTTATAAGCAGCAGCGTGCTGCTTACAGCATCAGAATGCTTATAGCAAGCAGCCTCAGTGTTAGAGAGGCTCCAAATGTTAACAGGAACATTCCGAGTCTCTCTAGCACCGAGGCTACTTGCTATAAGCATTCAGATGCTGTGCTATAAGCAGTAGCGTGCTGCTTATAGCATTTTGTTTAAGGAAGACCTGCGCTGGCTTGGTGCCAGTGCTACACACACACACGAAGGTAATGGGCACAGGGGTGCGTGGATCCGCAAACCACAGATAAGGGAATCTACAGATACGGGGGTGACCCTGTACTTGTGAACATGGCTCCTTCTGTGAAGAAAATGAGAGGCCAGTCTATCTTGAAAAATGATGACATCGGACCCTATAGACAGGAAGATCTGCATGGACAGACAGGGAGACAGAGGTAGGAAGACAGCCAAGAAGGTAGTAAAGCTAGGCAAGGATACCTTAAGATAGAGGTACCCAAACTATGTTTAACTTGGAACACCTGATTGCCAGACTACACTCCTACAGTTGCTACCCAAGGCTACAATTCTATGTACACATCTGCTAATAAGTTACACTGAATACCAGGGGACTTCTGAATAATCATGTACATTTTATTTTCTCTCAACTTTCTCATATCTGCATTGAAAACTTGTCATCATAATGCAGGGGTGGCCAACCTTCCACCATTAGGGGTACTGTGTTCTTAAGAGTTGTGTAGAAGACAGAATCTTGGCAGCGGCAAGTGCAGATGGTGCTGCTAAAGCAGCTGCAGCTGCTGAAATGCCCTCACCTATGCAACCATTTAAAGGGCCAGCATTCATGTTGAAAGGTTGGCCACCACTGTAAAATGCATTAACACTGCACTTTTGCTCTCTCTTTCTAGAATTCTTTGGTAGAGAGGCAGTACTGCACAACATTTTCCCATTCCTACAACAGAATCTCTCTAAAGCTCAATTTTTCTCAAAGTGAATACAGAGTCAAAAGCAGACTCTGGAGTGATAATCATTAGTAATGAACCACAATTATAACAGGTTTACATATATATAATATAACTAAGAAACAAGAGGTTCACATGGTTCTTTCATCTGGCTCTCTAGAACATCCTGGAGTGTACTCCCTCACACACACATTCCAAAAGGCAAACTACTAAATTACAGGTACTGTATGTGCCATCTAGCGATCTAGCGACGGGGATACATTCAGCAAACATCGGCCATTGCCAGGACAACCAAAAATGATGGCTGGGTTGCGTCCCAGAATGCCCTGCGGGAGGCTCGAAAACAGGAAGAAAGCAGCTATCTGGCCGAAAGCACATGCAGAAAGCACGCTTCATGCTGGTTAGCCCATTCAGGAGGAAAACGGAGGGAAGGAAGCTGGCTCTGTAAGTTCGGCGGGACCACCGTCGTATGTGTACTTGGTGGTTCTCCGGAATGTTGCTAGGCAGCGCATACCTGTACTAAAATATATTTATGCTGCATAGCAGTACACAGGCACAATATTCTCCACACGAAAAACTTGTTTATAGCTGCAATCCTATACACACTTTATTTTTCATATTTTTATACCGCCCTTCCTCCAAGGAGCTCAGAGTGGTGTACATATTTCCTCCCCTCCTTTTGTCCTCACAACAACCCTGTGAGGTAGGTGGGGCTGAGAGATAGTGACTGGCCCAAGATCACCCAGGAAGCTTCATGGCTGAGCGGGGATTTGAACCTGGATCTTCCAGGTCTAAGTCTGACTCCCAAACCACTACACCATCCTGGCTCATCCTGGATAGGGCCAATCCTATCCAACTTTCCAGCGCTGATGCAGCCATGCCAACGGGGCGTGCGCTTCATCCTGCGGTGGAGGGTACAGTCATGGAGGCCTCCTAAAGGTAAGGGAATGTTTGTTCCTTTACCTTGGGGCTGCATCACTACTGGAAAATTGGATAGGATTGGGCCCTTAATCTAGGAGTAAGTCCCACAGACTCAATAGGACTTACTTCTGAGTAGAAATGCATAGGATTACTCTAAGATTTTTTGCCTGGATCAAGTCCAGCAGCAGCAACATACTATGCAAGCATGCCCCTCCACATACTTGCCAACACAATCTCTGAAGTGTTTGGGGACAAGAACCAGATACAAAAACTGCTGACAAAGACTGCTATTGCATTGCTCTTTACCACATCAACACAGCAAGGAGGTCTTATACAGGAAGAAAGCACGTCTTCGTTATTCTATTTATTTATATCCCACTTTCCCCCTTAAATATGGGGCATTCTGTATGGTTTGCAATAAAACATCAAATAGAATATCAATAATACACAGTATATCTAAAATCACCAGGCTCAAAAAGTATCAAATATATAAAATAAAAAGAGAAAAAACAATCCAAACACATCCAAAGGGAAAAGCAGAATAAGAAAACTTTTGAGGCCTCAGCAAAATGTTAGCAGGGAGGGCATAGTTCTTAATTCTACAGCGAGGGAGCTCCATAACAATTTCAACGCCACAGAGTAGGCCTTGCTCCCAGTCACCGCCAGCCTGGCTTCCACTAGGATAGCACAGAGAGTAAGGCCCCTCAGCTGACCTCAGGGGACAGGCCGCTTTGTAAGGTAAGGGGGTGGTTCCTCAAATACCATGTCCCAAGCCATATAGCACTTTAAAGGTCAAAACCAGCACCTTTACCAGCAGCCAGTTGTAGTTGCAGGAAGAGCAGTCGGACTGAGGGCCCAATTCTATCCTACTTTCCAGCGCTGATGCAGCCTCAATGCAGCCCCGAGGTAAGGGAACAAGCATTCCCTTACCTTGAGGAGGTCTCCATGACTGTCCCCCCCCCCACCGCAAGATACAGCACATGCCCCCTTGGCATGGCTGCATCAGCGCTGAAAAGTTAGAAAGGATTAGGCCCCGAGTCAAACCACCAAGATCCCGAGACAATTTCTGGACGATCTTCAAGGGTAGCCCCACATAGAGCATGTTACGCTAGTCTTGATGTCTTCAAGCCATGAACCACTGTGGTTAGGTCTGATCAATTCAAGTATGGTCGCAACTAAGCCGGGCAAAGGCCCCCTGGCCACTGCTGCCATCTGGCAATCTAAGAGTAGTAATGAATTCAGGAGGACCCCCAAGTTGAGAACCTGCTCTTGCAGAGGGAATCCAACCCCATTCAGAACAGGTTGACAATACTACACTTGAGTTGCGATTTTCCAAACCAAAGGGATTTCTGTTTTGTCCCGATTTAAGTCCACCTTGTTCATTTGCATCCAGAAAATGCTGCAGGATTTCAACACCTTCCCTGGCATTAGATGGAAAGGAAAGGTGGAGTCAAGTATCATTGACATACTGATGACACACAACTCCAAACCCTTGAATTAATCCAGCATTTTCATGTAGATATTAAACAGCATGGGGGACAACATGGAACCCTGCAGCACCCCACATGCCAAAGGCCAGGGTGCCAAATAGGTGCCCCCAATAACACTTTCTGGGACCCATCAGCCAAGAAGGACCAGAAACACTGCAAAACAGTGTCCTAAGACCCAAACTGTTCAACAAACCCAGAAGGACACCATGATAATGGTGACAAAAGCCACTGAGAAGTCCACGAGGACCAACGGGGACGCATTCCATTGTCCAGTCCTGGTAGAGATCATTCACCAGGGCAAACAAAGGTGTTTCTGTCTCAAAGCCAGGCCTGAAACCAGACTGAAAGGAATCTAGATAATATGTTTCATTCCAGACCCTCTGGAACTGAGACAGCACCACCCACTCACTCACCTTGCCCAGAAATGGGAAGTTAGAAACTCGTCATAGTTCTCCAATACATTGGAATCCAGGGAGGGTTTTTTTCAGGAAGGAGCAAATCACAGCCTGTTTTAAAGCAATTGGCAGCACCTCCGCCATCAAAGGAGGATTAACAACCCACCTGTCTACGTAGCCAGTCCCTCCTGGGCAGATCTAACAACCCAAGTCAGGCAAGAGTCAAGTGGGCAAAAGGAAGACATTATGCTCAGCCAAAGGATCCTGTCCACAACCACAGGTCATATAAGCTAAAAAGAATCCCAAACAACTGGACCAACAGGTGCCATGGAAATAATGACCAGCACTTCTGCAAGAAGGGTTCCCTGGAACTTTAATAACTGAATAAGGAAAGTCTCAGGAGAATTAATCACCCCTGGCAGATTTCCCTTACATCTACAGGTTGCATCTATTCCCTAATATAGAAAAATAATGATAAATAGACGCTTATCTAAATCTAAAAGCTACTACAACTGTACCTTTGAAACTAGAGTGCTTCTTTGAACTCAAACACACAAAAAACATAAAGACCATCAGGAGGCCGGAAACCTTTTTGTTGGGTATGTGGGATGATCATGTAGGCGAAAAATTTCAAACTTTGTTTTTATATATATGATAGCTGCGGCAAGAATTTTATATGCACAATATTGGAAGAATTCGGATATACCTCCGCTGGAAGATTGGTGGCTGAAAGTTTTGGACTATGCTGAAATGGATAAACTTACAATTTTAATTAAGGAAAAGTCAGTTAACCTTTTTGTGAATAACTGGAAACCATTTATCAATTTTTAGAGAGAGAGAGAGAGAAGAACGATGTGATGATATGCGGATTTAATGAATAGAATGTGGGTGTTATTTTGGCTTAGTTGGATATTATATGTAGAGAATAGTGAATAGTATGCTAGTAGGATATATTGCTTTATGCTTGCTAAAACTTTATGAAATATGTATTGTTTTTATGTTTTAATATATCAATAAAATATAAATATATACGGGAAAAAAAGACCATCAGGAGGAAACATCAAAAAAGTCTGAACTGGCAGCAACTACCCAGAGGTCTTGGGGTCATACTGGGCAGTGCAATAAAAAGTCAATCCAGTATACAGTCAAAGAGGCAAACTATGCTAGGAATCATTAGGAAAGAGATTGAAAAAACTGCTAAAATTATAATGATTAAATACAAATCTATGGTGGGGGCATATTTAAAATAGTGTACAGTTCTGGTCATGTCTCAAAAAGAATATTGTAGCGCTGAAAAGGTGCAGAAGAAGGTAACCAAAATCATTAACAGCCCAATCCTGTGTAACATCCACCACCGCAGCACGCAAAGCACGCTGCACCGGATCGCTCCGCTGGATCCTCCTGCTTAATGGAGCCTCTCTAGCATGCAGGCTGCTTGCCTGCTTCATCGCTATAAGCAGCATTAACTTATAGCGTTTTAGTTAAGCAAGAAACACACTGACCTGGCGCCAGCTCTAAGAAGAAAAAAGGTTATGGGCACGCAGGGGGCTAACGGGGATAGTGATCCCCCTATTCGCAGGTCCCCGGTATCCGCGGGGGGGGGGAAGAACCTATTACCTGCAGATACCGGGGCCCTACTGTACTGTGAATACTAGTTGTTTGGGAGCACTGGTGGGAGAGAGGTATTGCCTTCCACTCCTGCTTGTGGGCTTCCCGAAGGCATCTGGATGGCCATTCCAGGACACAGGATGCTGCACTAAATGGGCCTTTGGTCTGACCAAAGCACACATACGGTAGTTCCTATGTTATTTTGAAAGTTCAGAGCTCATAGATGTTCATGAGTGACAGTTTTGGCTTTTAAGTGATTTTCTTGAATAAGTTATCCTTCGCCCCCTGCAAAATACCCCAAGTTTAGTCACTGAATATATTGATGTGAGTGAAAGAGGGAATAAATTACTGTATTTCTATTAATTTTAATAAAATGATAATTTTCAGGAATTGAAAGCATCAATCTTATGTAAGTTGATTAAAACCAGTGATGGGAAGAAGAATTGACAAGCTAACAACTGCTGATGAAGTTACTTGGTTTGCTTAAGCCACAACTGTCCCAGCAGGAAAAAAGTACAGTCAAGGGCGAACCACTCCCAAAGTTTCTCCCTTCCATAATCACCACTGCTTGGGAGGGGACACCCATAACGATTTTCATGAATCTCCACGTCCATAGCTTCAATTATAAAGGCACCTCACTAGAGCCCATGACCATGATACAGTAACTAAAAAGAACTTACTAAAATGGTGCTGAAAATTCAACATAACTAAAAAGAGGTGGATAGGTTTTGCAGCCTAGTGTCAGTGACAACACTATGCTTCTTCTGGATATAAAAATAGCATTCCTTTCACATTGCTGTAAGGGCAGAACTTGTGTTTAAATTATGAGTCATTCACCAACAGAGTGAAGACAGACAACACCAGAAGTTCACAGACTAAGAACCAGAATAAGCTGGTCAGTAATATAACAACACTTTGTACTTATACAGCACTTCAGAGTGCTCAAAACAATTCACATAATCTTTGGGTCTTATTTATAATCAACCCGTAAGGTAGGTCAGTATTATCATTAACTTTCTTGTACTGCATATGGGGAACCAAGAGGCCACCTAGTGAGTTCATGATAGATGCAAAAGCAAAACAAGGGATTTCCCAATTCACAGCTCAGCGTCTCCACCACAAGCATGCCTTTCACTCAGGCTCACATTGATATACAAAAAACATACATCAACCAATATACTTATTACACTATAAGCATGATCCAACGAAAGCCAAACACTTTTAAACCCCATGTATTTCAATAAGTACATGTTGGGCAGTGCAATCCTCCCTAAGTCCTAGAGCGGTGGAGAGCACGCTCCGCTGCTCTACGTCATCACAAAGTGCCATAAAGCATGTTTGTGACAAGTCAGGAGTAAGGACCGCTGGTGCGGAGCCCGGCAACCCTCACTCTGCCACCCTCTAGACCCCCCGGCTGCCAGTGGAGGTAAGTTCTCAGCCATCAGTGCAGGGGAGGGCAGGCAGGGGGATGGCCATTGGCCGTCCCAAGCTGGGAGAGTGCGTGGATATCAGCAATGCACTCCGCCGATATCCTTTGCCCATTCCCAGACTGGTATGGCCTTGCATGGCCTCCCTGAACGTAGGCCAGGTCTGGACCTGGCGTACATCCAAGGAGGCCCATAGGGCCCCAGATGGCTTACACTCTTCTCCCAAGGTGCTCCCAGGCTACCTCAGGGCAGCCCAGGACGGCCATAGGATGCAACAGCCGGCCCTTTAAGCCAGCCGCGTATCTTTAGGCAGGATTCCACTATAAATCTCTCTGTTATTATGCCTACTTATTTTCAGAGCTCAGGTGGGGGGTGTCAGATGCATCTGACGTGGAAGCAGGATTGGCAGGGGGAGGAATATTAATGAGGGACACTGAGGAACATTAATGGTTGTCTGGAGCAGCAGACATATTTATCAGAGTGAGACATACAATTAAAAAGCAATGGCATGCCCACAATAAAAACAAAGGACATTCACAGTATAAACTACAGAGCATTTTGTTGAACAATATTGTCAATACCATAAAAATAAAGAGGCATATGTCCTAATTCACAGTGCCACTGTCCCTTATATTTTTTTAAAATCTGATCACAAGGATAGACTAGTGTTGAATATGTTCTTACTGCACCTAGTAGACAAAAAAACGTTAGTTCAGTAACAAGCAATGGTTTGTACAAACTGCCAAGCTCCTTCTTTTCCATTTGTAGTATTTTCTGTCTTAGGTAACGCAAATGAAATTCCTCTCTTAATGACCAGAAATATCCTAGCTTCCACACAATGCAACTTTTTAAAAATGACATTTGTAGCTTGTACTATCAGAGCACACATCTATGGAAAATTTGACTTTTATAAATTAAGACTTGTTAAGTAGCATGCGTAAAGAAATGCTGGAAGAACTCGCTGACAAAAACGGCATAGATAGCAAGTCTACTGTTACGTTTACTCTTCTTGGACTCTGAACCTTTGAGCTGTCAGATCAAATCAACATTCTGAATAGAACTTTTTAAAACTCAACTCTGTTGAAAACTGATACTGAACTCACTCACCTTTGACACTTTTTCTATTTACGTCAGCCCCCTTCTCCAACAAATACTGAGCAATTTCTCTGTGCCCCTTGTAACAAGATATCATAAGGCACGTATGCCCATGACGGTTTGATACTTCCAAATCAGCTTTGTGCTCCACGAGATACTTTACAATTTCCAGGTGGCCATCAAAACAGGCAGCTCTAAGAGGAGTTGAGTTTGTCAAAGTTGTATTGTTGACAGATGCTCCATGATTTAATAGAGACTGGACCACCTTCAAATGGCCAGCAGCTGATGCTGCCCATAATGGTGGAGCTCCCTCAATAGTCTCACCATCAAAATTCACAGAGCCACCCACTTCTATAGAAGCACTGCAGTGTTCCAGCAGATATTCCACCATGTCAAGGTGCCCATAGCGTGCTGCCATAAGAAGGGGTGTGGCACCATTTGTTTTTTCTGACATCAGCAAGGCCACCTCTTCTTTAGTTTTGTTTGCCAGTAACTTGGTGAGGAGCCGCAGCTTGCCATCACGAGCTGCATTGAACACTGCTGTCTTAAGATCCATTTAGTACCTTCCTCTCTTAATCGACTCGCTCTTCAGAATCACAGAGTTGGAGAGACAGCACTCACACGCTCTCCCAGACAGATATGCGTTACTACTGTGCACAGCATGAAGGTTTTACATGTGATCTCTCAAAGCTTAGAACCTGTAAGAGAAAAGAGAATAAAAAGTTTAAGGGTCTTTTCTTTCTGTTCTAAACCAACACACCCCAAATCAATATGGACATACCTGCATTTGCTAGAGCTAGACCATTCCTGCCCTGTGTGGCCATCAACTTTCCAGGAAGAAAAATATTGCTGGATCCAAACATTCTCCTCCCCAACACACTCTGGCTTTTGAGGTCACCAAGTGAAACTGGGTGGTCTTCCCCAGGATTCAAGGTGCAGCAGAGCCCACACAGCCACCCTTTGAACAAGCTAGATCACCAGGAGTCCATCTAGACTAGGGTTCAGTCCTTTCGGACAAGTTAGATGGACACTGGATTTCCACCGCTTGCTTGTCGTTTACAAAAGTAATGAAGTATCAGGGCAACGACTGGAGCGCGAATCTATGCCCGGAATTATCGCCGTGATATTACTCACAAGGGGAAGCATGAAACGCCCTCAGCCGGGAGGGTGCCTAAGAGCCAAAGCTTGCTTTCCCCCCTTCTCTGCAAAGTCTCTGAAAGGTTTTAAGGTGTGACTGTCGCCCCCCCATCCAAAGAGCTTACCCAGCCTCACGATTCCTCCCTCCCGCCGCGGTCTGCAAGGCTGCCACGGGCACAGAGCCACCCAGAACGCCCTTCGCCTCTCCGCCCCCTTTGTCCTGACTTCTCCCCTGGGAAGCCTCCTATGGCCAAAACATTCAGGCAGGCTGCTTGGGGGCAGAAGTACCGAGGAGGGAAAGCCACGGTCCCAAGAAAAGACGGGGTGGGACTCCTCTCCCGCCCCTCACCTGAACCCGTGCCTGGTCCTTGCTCCGCAGCAGCCCCCCACCCCACCCCACCCCGCAGCATTTCGTCACCGCAGCCCCGACCAGCTTCGCTTCCCCTTCGCTACAACCGGCAGGCAGGCAGGCAGGACTCGGCGACGCCTGAGAGGGAGGCGAAGGGCGGGGGAAGGAGGACGTCTCCGCAGACAGACTGGAGTGGAAAGCCCGACTACCTTTCCTGGGCGCTGCTGGAGGCCCCTGTCGGCTTCCTCTTCTCCGAACAGCCTCCGCGCCGCCTCTCACATCCAAGCCGCCGCCGCGCCCCGTTCCCAGCGCAGCTCCTCCATGACAGGCGCTCCCAAGCCAACAGCAACGAGCCAGTCTGTCTCCTCTCCTCCCTTTCCCACCCGCCCGAGTCAACGAACCAACACAGAACTCAGCGCAACCTAGCCTGCTGCTACCTCACTTCTCCGCCTCACGTCAGTCCCAAATGGGAAAGCACACAGCTCACCCGCCCGGATAAGCTTCCTAAGGCCGCAGTGAAGGAGTAGGCGGGCTCGGGATGGAGGAAGGCAAGTTAGACTGAGAGCGCAAGCACGAAGGCGGCTGTGAAAAGGGGAAGGCGGGCGCTGGGTGCTGCTGAGCTATTCCGGGCGGAGGAAAGTCGGGGAAGCCGAGTAGCGCAACACCGGGCTAAATTAGCACATAATGGAGAGGGGCGGGCGCCAAACGAGCGCGGCCTATGAAGAGTGCGGCTCCATCAAGCTTTGCCTGACTCGGTGTCATCCACGAGTGTGGCCAGCTGAGAAACGAATGGAGGGTCTCTCTTGCAAGAAGGCAGAGAGAGGCCAAGGTAATAGGTGGGCAACTCACCAGATTCCCTTCTTGGCCGTTTGCCAGAGACTACGTGGGCCCCGCAAAAACACAGTTTTGTTTGGACTTCACGTCGCCTTTGTCCTCCTATTTTCTGTGTTGTTTGTTGTTGTTGTTCAGTCGTGTCCAACACTTCGTGATCCCATGAACCATATCCCGCCAGGCCTTCCTGTTCTCCACTATCTTCCTGAGTTCGCTCATTTTCATGTTCGTTGCATCGGTGATGCTGTCTAACCATCTCATCCTTTGCCTTCCCCTTCTCCTTTTACCTTCAATCTTTCCCAGCATCAGAGTCTTCTCCAGAGAGTCCTCTCTTCGCATTAGGTGACCAAAATATTTGAGTTTCAGCCTTAGTATCTGTCCTTCCAGGGAACAGTCAGGGTTGATTTCATTTAGGATTGACTGATTTGATCTCCTAGCAGTCCAAGGGACTCTCAGGAGTCTTCTCCAGCACCACAGTTCGAAAGCATCTATTCTTCGGCGCTCAGCCTTCCTTATGGTCCAACTCTCGCAACCATACATTGCTACTGGGAACACCATTGCCCTGACTATGCGAACTTTTGTTGGCATGGTGATACCTCTGCTTTTTATTATGCTGTCTAAGTTTGCCATAGCTTTCCTTCCAAGGAGTAAGCGTCTTTTAATTTCATGGCTGCTGTCTCCGTCTGCAGTGATCTTGGAGCCCAGAAAAGTTAAATCTGTTACTGCTTCCATTTCTGCCCCTTCTATTTGCCAGGAATTGATGGGACCAGATGCCATGATCTTAGTTTTATTAATGTTGAGTTTCAAGCCAACTTTTGCACTCTCCTCTTTCACCCTCATCAAGAGGCTCTTTAGTTCTTCTTCACTTTCTGCCATTAGGGTGGTATCGTCTGCATATCTGAGGTTGTTGATATTTCTCCCGGCAATCTTGATTCCGGCTTGCGATTCATTCAGCCCTGCATTTCTCATAATGTACTCTGCATATAAGTTAAATAGGCAGGGTGACAATATACCGGTTTACAGTATTTGACCCGCATACAGGTTTCTCAGGAGACAGGTAAGGTGGTCTGGTACCCCCATCTCTTTAAGAATTTGCCACAGTTTGTTGTGATCCACACAATCAAAGGCTTTTGCGTAGTCAATGAAGCAGAAGTAGGTGGTTTTTTGGAACTCTCGGGCTTTCTCCATGATCCACCGCATGTTGGCAATTTGATCTCTAGTTCCTCTGCCTCTTCGAAACCCAGCTTGTACTTCCGGTAGTTCTCGGTCCACGTACTGCTGAAGCCTAGCTTGTAGGATTTTGAGCATAACCTTGCTAGCATGTGAAATGAGTGCAATTGTACGGTAGTTTGAACACTCTTTGGCACTGCCTTTCTTTGGAATTGGAACGTAAACTGACCTTTTCCAATCCTTTGGCCACTGCTGAGTTTTCCAAATTTGTTGGCATATTGAGTGCAGCACTTTCACAGCATCATCATTTAGGATTTTAAGTAGCTCAGCTGGGATATTATCCTCTCCACTAGCTTTGTTGTTAGTAATGCTACCTAAGGCCCACTTGACTTCACTCTCTAGGATGTCCGGCTCTGGGTCAGTGACCACACCAGCGTGGTCATCAGGAACATTAAGATCTTTCTTGTATAGTTCTTCTGTGTATTCTTGCCATCTCTTCTTAATCTCTTCTGCTTCTGTTAGGTCTCTGCCTTTTTTGTCCTTTATCATGCCCATCTTTGCACAAAACGTTCCCTTGATATCTCCAATTTTCTTGAAGAGATCTCTAGTCCTCCCCATTCTGTTGTTTTCCTCGATTTCCTTGCATTGTTCATTTAAGAAGGCCTTCTTATCTCTCCTTGCTGTTCTCAGGAAATCTGCATTCAGTTGTTTATATCTTTCCCTTTCACCTTTGCTTTTCGCATTCCTTCTTTCCACAGCTATTTGTAAAGCCTCATCTGACAGCCACTTTGCTTTCTTGCATTTCTTTTTCTTTGGGATGGTTTTCGTTGCTGCCTCCTGTACAATGTTACGAACTTCCGTCCATAGTTCTTCAGGCACTCTGTCTACCAGGTCTAATGCCCTAAATCTATTCTTCACCTCCACTGTATACTCATAAGGGATATGGATTAGGTCATATCTGACTGGTCTAGTGGTGTTCCCTACATTCTTCAGTTTAAGCCTGAATTTTGCAATAAGAAGCTCATGATCTGAGCCACAGTCAGCTCCAGGTCTTGTTTTTACTGACTGTATAGAGTTTCTCCATCTTTGGCTGCAAAGCACATAATCTATCTGGTTTCGGTATTGACCATCTGGTGATGTCCATGTGAAGAGTCGCCTCTTGTGTTGTTGGAAAAGAGTGTTTGCTATGACCAGCGTGTTCTCTTGACAGAACTCCGTTAGCCTTTGCCCTGCTTCATTTTGCGCTCCAAGGCCAAACTTGCCTGTTGTTCCGTTTATTTCTTGATTTCCTACTTTAGCATTCCAGTCTCCTATGATGTAAAGGACATCTTTTTGGGGTGCTAGTTCTAGAAGGTGTTGTAGGTCTTCATAGAACCGGTCAACTTCATCTTCTTCGGCATCTGTGTTGTTTAAAGTCTGACAATGCTAGTCTTCAGAGAGGGGGCACTCTTAGGCATGCCTAGAAAACTACTTTCATCAGAGATTAAAAGGCATTCTGGATAGGCTCAGAGAAGCACTGTGTGTCTGAAATATGCGCAGAGGTACTGTGTTTCTCTCTGAGATGTTTTAAAAGAAGTTGGTTTTCTTTAGAAAGGACACGCGTTTTTACACTTAGATTCATGTTTCTTCTTTTTATTAAACGTTTTTATACCCTTGGTAGACAGGCACTTGGCTCAAAGAAAATGCCAAAATACTTTGATAATACTGTACTTCATTTTTAAAAGGCACATTTGCAAAAGAACCACAAGAATTTCAGTTTGGCAGGATGTGTATGTAATTGTAGTCATGTAAACTTGTGGATTTTACCCTTCCTGCCTGACTAAAACCTTAGTGGAGAGATAAGAACTAGGTGAAGAGGTACCTTTTTGCCTAGAAGGGCTCAGGCAAGTGGCAAAGTACAAGAGGGTGGCCAGTTGGCACAATCTGCATAGCCCCTAGAAAAATGAAGTCCCTGATGCAAGATCAGTAGCTGATCATAGCTACTAATAAGAGTTAGTAACCCAATGAACAACAAGTTTAATCCTCCATGCTAATTAGACAGGACTTGCAGCACAACCCTATGTGTGTCTACTCAGAAGTAAGTTCCATTGAGTTCAATGGAACTCCCATCTAAGTGTATTGGATTGTAGCCTAAGGCTACCTGAGAGTAAGCCCGTTGAATACAGTGGAAATTAATTCTGAGTAAACATACTTAGCATTGCACTGCAAGAGTGGTGCAATAGACAGTGTGTTGGGTTTATTATACAGGAAAGTTCATTGACACCCCAATCCTATGCAGAATTAGGCTAATTATTAGGTTACAGTAATTGTGTTTCATTTTAAAAAGTGCAAACTGTGCATAAAATTGGGCTGTTAGACGCCTTGGGGGAAATCACTGTGACTCAGATTGACCTGTGTCTCAGGGTTGTTGGCAGGATAACAATTCTACATTGTGAAACACTTCCTACACTGAAAAGTATTCTAGCCCCTGTAAGAGTAATGTTTGAAAGTGGTGACATTGTAGCAGTTGCATATTTTAATCAGAAGATCAGTAATTTCACACTTCAGTTCCTCAAGAACTCTTCGGTGGATGCCATCTGGGCCCAGTGACTTGTTGTTCTTTAATTTGTCAATAAGTTCTGAAACATCCTCTCAACTTCCCAGGCCTTTTAGAAACAATTGCTTTTAGTGCTGTTTTAACCTGCTGTGGTTCGTCTTCCTGATACTTTGTTAACAAAATTTTAACAAAACCTTATTTTTGTTATTTTAACTATTTAATTACTTTTATGGTTTTAATGGTATGCTGCTTTGCATATTAATAGAAAAGCAGCTCAGATTTATCCTAAATAAATTGTGTACCAGAAGGAGGGCACAGCAGTGACCAAGATATACTGCATTGGAAGAGCCTGCAGGGCTAAGAATAATTTTAATGAGCCCAGATGGTTCAAATACTCAAGCTGTGCCACAGGACAAAATGGAAAACCAAAATGGGATCACTAGCCAAGGTGACCAAGAATAAAATTACTCCCCATCTCCCAGTACAATAATCCTGAGTATAAAAGCTGTAGGCTGCAGTTCTAAGTACATTTACAGCACAATCCTATGCATATCTACGCAGAAGCAAGTCTTACTCAGTTTAATGAGATTTACTCCCATGTAAGTGTGCATAGGATTGCAGCCTTGCAACCCAATGCTGTGCATATTTGCTCAGAAATAAATCCCACTGATTACAATGGGATTTATCTCAAATAAATTGGCATAGGATTGCAGCCTTATTAAGGAGTAGGGACTTTAATCTTCTGAGTAAACATACTTTAGGACTGAGCAAGAGAAAATTTCCTTACACCCTGATCCCATGACACACTGAGAAGGTTGGCACCACAAAAACAAAGGCAAAGAAAATGATTAACAGTGCAGTCCTAGGCATGTCTACTCAGAAGTAAACCCCATTGAGTTGAATGCAGCATTTCTCAAGTGTGTTCCTAGGAGCTCTGGGGCTCCCCAAGACCACTTCAGTGACTCCACAAGCACACTGTTAGTGGCCGCCCTCTGCCCCCTATCCAGTTTGCACCGGCACTCTGGGGCTCCCCAAGACTCCGTGCGTGTGCTGGCGGGGCTCCCTGAGACTATTAGGAGTGTAAAGGGCTCCAGAGACCAAACCGTTTGAGAACCGCTGGTTTAATGGAATGTACTCCCAGGTAACTGTGTACACAGGGTTGCAGCCTAAGTAGGTGCAAGAAGCAGCTTTAGTAAGCATAACATTAGTCCCCACCATGTGTTGTGAACATTAAACAAAGTTAGTCAGTGGACAGAGTATATGTTTTTGTATTCATTTTTTACTTGCACTAGAAGGTAGCCCTGGTATGCTTTCTCCTTCAGCGGGGTGAAACTGAGGAGTTAAAAAGACTCAGGGATCAGGGTAGAGCTCAGTAAAACTGTTTCTTGCATTAAATAATTTTCTTGAATCTTATCCTATACCCATGTACTGTCAGGATTCAAATACTGTACAAGTACAGTATTTGTCTAGTTCTAGCACCTACATCACCCACCCACACCCTATCCTATAAACATGAAGGCAGGAGGGGGAGAAAGCTAGGGAAGACAAGGGACAAGTGACATATTTGAATGTTGCTGTGAATACCAGTGCTGCAGGAATAACCGCCAGCTTAAATTAACTATGCTCTGTAAACTACCTGTATATTGATTCATCCATTCTTTGCCTCTTTTCCTGAACATGAAACACCCGGAACTTCCTAACTTTCTTCAAGCCTCTCTCTCGCGCACAGTGGTTACCAGTTTGAATATCTGGAATTGGCTAAAAGCAAGTACAGTAGTATTTATTAACGTTATTGAAAAGTAGTTGACTGCTCCCTTTATGTAGCAAGTATCCTTCCTGACTGGCAGTTGGTGATTTTTAAACTGTTCCTTTCAGATGTGCAAGCCTGTTGCTTCTTTTTATGATTATGCTGCTTCATCATGTTTGAAATGTGCACCTCTCTTATTTCTTAATTACCGGTAGGTAATTTCTTAGGGTAGAAGGTTAGCAAAACTTTGAGAGCATATGAAAACAATACTATTGTCATACTTCCTTGGAATAGAATGACAGCCTGTAGGCATGTTCAGCAATGAATGTGTGTGTTTTAACAGTCTGTAGGCTATCCTGATAGTTCAGCATTCATTCTGGAAAGTTTTTATCCCTCATCACCACAGAGATATTGAAATACTGTATGTGACAGAAAAATGCTAGTCTGGTCTTTGAGGAAATGGCCCTCTCTCAGGAGTAAACATTGCTGTGAAAACACGAGGTTTATAATTGTGACTGGGCAGCGGTTAAGAGTACATTGGGCCCTCAGTATCTGTGGGGGATCCCCCATGGATGCCGAAATCCACAGGGTGGGCCCTCAGAGGACCTCTGGACTCGACCGGAGGTGTGTTCCTGTTGCATCTGGAGGTGTTCTGAGGTGCGGGGAGGCTGTGTATGGCCTCCGCGTGCCTCAGAAGGCCTCCCAGGGGCATCCTGAAGGCACTTTGGGTTCGTGGCGAAAACCCGAAGTGCCTTCAGGACACCTTCAGGAAGCTGAGGATCAGGGAGGCCGCGCCTAGCCTCCCCATGCCTCAGAACATCTCACGGACATGACTGGAAGCAACTTCCAGTCGCATCCAGAAGGTCATGTGAGGCCCTCCAGTCGGCACCCATATTGGGTCAAATCCGTGGGTGCCGAACCCATGGAAAAGGAGGGTTCACTGATGGTAGGTACTGTTTTTCTTTCCAGAACGTTTACCCTGATCTTCAGCCAGTTGCCCTCAAGGAACATAGGAAAGTTGCCTTATACAGTCAGACCATTAGTCCATCTAGCTCAGATGGTCGTATACTAAAGAATCCCATGCTAAACAACACTCCACCCTTGAACAGACTTTCAGACTCAAACTAGAATTGTGCAAGTGGCACTAATTCCAGAATTGGGGCTTACGTAAGTTTACATTAGAACTGGTGGAACACCAGGCAATACCACAATAGATAAAAATGGCTTGCAAAAGAGACTGTAGGTTTTGTCTTCATCGCCATTATGTATTATAAATATAGTTAGAGGTGCTTAGGGCATAAAGATAGGTAGTGCATCTCAACCATTAAAAAAGCCATGGAGGAATCAGTCTGCCCTGTGTCCGTTTTAATGACAACAGCTCCTTCAACGAGCAAACTACTGTACTTATATCTTACCCAACAGGAGCAGTGGGGGGCTTTCAGTTTCTGTAGTTGCTAGGTGAGGGCTAAACGGCTGCCACATGCAAATGCATGTTACTGTAAGCCAGTGGCCCTTTTGAAAAGTAATGCCTCTTCCAATGGGGCAGGATGGGGGTGCTTAACCCTTTCATACTTACCATTTCCCCATTCCCAGTGCCCCCCCCATAGTGATTTTTACCCACATAATCTCAAATGCATGTTTGCTACTTTTCCACTTCTGAACACCTGCTCCAAAAGTAACTTTCAAGTCCTGCTACAGTTCCAGGCATTTGTTTGTAACAATTTTAATTTGGCTCTGATGGACAGAAAGCCAAAATGTCTCCAGCCCTGTTCTTCCACCAGTCCCCTAAGCCCATGCTTCTCTCCTGTCTGGCCTCAAACGTCAGACAGGAAAGTTGAAGAAAATTAACAGAGTCATAGAAGCTTCTTCTAAAGAATCACCAGCCTCAGGACAGACTCCTCCATCTACAGCAGTGGTTCCCAACCTTTTGGAGATCGTGGACCACTGAGGCAAAAAATGGAATTGTTGTGGATCACATCCAACCTTCTCACCCCCCTGCACACACAGAAATACAATTGAATGTGTAATAGAGAAGATTTATTAAGTCCCATACTTACATTTATATGTAAATTATGTATTATTTTGTATTGTGATTTTAAAAAACTTGATAGGGTGAGTATCTTAATGTGATGTTTGCGCTTGTATTTGCTTCACTAGCTGTGAAATTTTTGGGTTGATACTTCTGGTCAAGGTGGTGGTCAGCATTAAAATTACCAAAGGTCAATTTTGGGGGGTTGAGACCTCATGGACCACTTTTCAGGCGCTCATGAACCACTGGTTGGGAACCACTGATCTACAGCTAGAAACATTAGGTAGAATGCAGAATTCATTTTGTGATCCTTAGTATTTGAGAGACAAATTGGAAGGAATTCCAGAAAGAGCAATTAACATGATTAAGAGCCTAGCTTGTTAATTTATGAGGAAAGATTAAAGGAATTAAAATATGTTCAGCTTGCCTAAATGCTAAATTAAGATAGTGGCAGGGGAGGGGTTGTTAGAATCTTAACTTAACTGAATCCAGGAACTACCAGGAAAGTGCAGCTAATAAAACAAGTGGGGAGAAACTAAAAAGAAAATGCCTGTTTTCTTAGTGTTGGGGTCCGCGCTCTGGTGAGCCAGGTAGTGGGGTGGCCAGGGCAAGCCCTGCTCCAAGGGCTGAGGATGAAGGATCGCTCTCTAGCCCGGCAAAGGGATAGGAGGACCTTACCTGGCTTGCAGAGAGTTCCCAGCTTAGTAGGCCTCAGAATTACTCAGTGGAGGGGGTTAGATACATCCTCTTCCTCCTCCTGTGTAGGACTTACAAGAGGTCCTGGGCTCAAACCTAAGGGCAGATAAGAGTCTACCTCCAGCCTTCCTTCATCATCGGCCACCTCTGCCTTTATGGTCCTGGCTGGCCTCTTACCCTGCCCTTCCCCTTCCTGACCCCGCCCTGGCTCTTCCTTACTCCCTTCAAGTAGACCCAGACCCCTCCCTTCAAGTAGACCCAGGCCTCGCTCCTGGTTTCCTTGGTCCTGTTTCCCCCCCTGTTGGGTCTTTCCCAGGCTCTCCCCAGTGGACTTGCCCCCGCAAGGGCATGCCCCCTAGACTCCTACGGCGAGCACGGGAGACTAGGGGGTTTCTGGCCGCCCCCTCAGGATCCCCACTTTGCCCCCAGGCTCTGTCCCTTGGAGGCACATTCCGGCTGTCTCAGTGGGCACAACTAGAAGGGTGGCGGAGGGCAAGGGGGGATCCCCGGCTAAGTCCGGTGTAGGTATGGGCTGGCCCGGACACTTAGCATGAAGGTTCCTTTTGCATCCTAGTAGGTGCTTGGCCTGGCTGAAGGTCAGACCACAAAGGATTACTGTAGGAAGGTACACAGATCCTACATGCTCCTATCCCTTCAAACAAAAATTATCACCACTCAGGAAGGTGTTTATATTATTGGGAAGATCTAATGACAGAGACACCTAGAAGATCTAGCTTTCAGTGCTGCAGCAGTCAGGACCCCCCCTCCCTCCCCCCTGCATTGTGGAGATGGTCTTCAAGGGCAGCCCCATGTAGAGCGCTTTACAGTAATCCAGCCTTGATGTCACTAAGGCATGGACCACCGTGGTCAGGTCCAATCGACTCAAGTACGGCCGCAGCTGGCGCACCAGCCGAAGCTGGGCAAATGCACCCCTGACCACTGCCACCTGGCTTTCCAGGGAGAGCTGTGAATCTAGAAGTACAGGTGGGCCCCATATCCACTGATTCGCTATCCATGGTTTCAGTTATCCACGGATCGTGGGGACCCCCCCCCCCAGCTTTTACTTTTTTCCCAGTAAGCTTCGTTTCTTCCTTAAAGAAACAGGAGAAGCAGCCTCTGGCTGCTTATTACAGGCAAGTAGAATGAGACTAAGTACTAGAGAGGCTCTACAAGGTTAACAGAAACCTTGCAGAACCTCTCTAGGACTTAGTCTCGTTCTACTTGCCTGCAATGGAGGCTGCTTCTCTGTTTGTTTTAAGGAAGAAACAAAGCTTGCTGAAAGAAAAATAAGAGCTGGGAGGGCAAGCATGCCTGCCGAGGAGGCAAGGTGGGGGGGGGGCCCTCAGGAAACCATGGAGGGGGTGTTCGCTCTTATCCACGGTTTCAAGTATCCACGGAGGGGCCTGGAACATATCCCCAGCGGATATGGGGGCCCACCTGTACTCCCAAACTGTGCACCCATTCCTGCAGGGGGAGTGCAACCCCATTCAGAGTGGGCAGATGACTCAGTACTTGCATCAAGGCTTTCCTGACCAGTAGGACCTCTGTCTTTTCTGGATTCAATCGCAGCCTGTTAGCCCTCATCCAGATTTCTCTGTAAAAATATGAAAGTTATTTCTATAAAGATACAAATAGGGCAAGTATATTAATATCCTCACAGAGGAATTCTGAAGAGTTGAAACGATCTCATTAATCTACATGTCGCCTGCCACATTAGTAGTGCACAAGGTGGATGAGAACATTGCTTCCCCTCCCATTGTGGTTACTCCAAAGGCAACTCACAAAAACACCTTTCAAGATTTCAATAAGGAGCATACAACACACAATCCTTGTTACTTTTTTTTTTTTTTACAAAAGGGATTTGCAGAGAGAACTGTGGTGAGGCTTATGTGAACAAAAGCCAATAGAATTACTTACAGTAAGTAGTTTATTTAGGAAGATATTGTTTAATTCTGTACTGTTCACAGTCTTTACAGAGGAACATGAAAGACTCCCATGTGCACCTCTAATCTGCTTTTCAGAGAGGACCTGATTTCTACAGTGAACAAAGGGAACCTGGGGTGCGAGTCCATGTTGGTAAGGTCACAACACATGTGACTGAGCAGTAGTGGCCTGCCCTCCAATGATGAATTGCTGCTCATTTCAACTCATTGGTCAGTGATGACAGCATAGGAGTTAAATCATAATGAGAGTTTGTAAAACTGAAGAGCACGTGTGCGTGAACATAGCCTGCATGTCATCCACTATGTATTAAAAATCTTCTTCAATTTGTTTACTCTGAACAAGTCCCATCGATTGCCATGAAGTTATTCCAGCCCATCCGTCCATTTTCCCAGGTTCTGTTCCACGGCTTAAAAAGGCCTGCCATGAACTGCACAGCGTATCTCCTATATATAGTCTTCACTCTCTACCAGTGCAATGTGTTGTTTTTGTCCAACATTTTTAAAAAGGTTAAAT
This sequence comes from Plestiodon gilberti rubricaudatus, assembly GCA_026170595.1. Classification (NCBI taxonomy): domain Eukaryota; kingdom Metazoa; phylum Chordata; class Lepidosauria; order Squamata; family Scincidae; genus Plestiodon; species Plestiodon gilberti. The sequence goes on from JANXHW010000002.1 coordinate 51,448,130, forward strand.
CCTGCTTCCTTTGAAAACAGCCTGCATAGGGAGCCATTTTCACCGTGCTGGCCACATTAGGGACATAAAAGGCTTTCTTTTCTACCAGGGCAAAAAGGAATTTATCCAGGCAGACAACCCCAGTGGTATGCTGGGCATTCGCTGCTGCGTCTCTGAGCAAGAACAACTTGTACTGCTGATCATCTGCCAGCCAGTTTCTGTTACTGTAAACTGCACCCCCTTTTTCAGCAAGTCTTTTGCACAATATATTCCCTGTATAACAAAATTATAACTCTTTGGACTGCATCTTTTTTTCTCTCACTAGCAAGTTCGCATGTATAACCAAAATCCTAGGTTCTTAAAATAGGTCATATTTACATAACTAGGGTTAGATAAAGTGCTGGAGGGCCAGCCCAAGACTTCCCAGCGCCTCAAATGCTGCCCCCCCCTTACCTAGGTGTGCACCAACTGCCTCCTACACCACTTCTCCTCTCCTTTGACTGGAAGAGGAAGTGTTTGTTTACTTTGGACACTCTAACTCACCATTCTCCTTTCCTCCACACTTCCTCTTCTGCTCTGTTCCCCCTTTTTGAATCCAGGGAACTGGAGCAGCAGCAGAGATGGGCAGATGGAAAGAGTCCTCTGTCACTTCACCACCCAAGGTACCCACTTCAGTCAGCCTCATGGATAGGCTGGTCTTGATTCAGGAAGCAATCCGTTTTCTTCAGAAAAAGAAAATTTAAGGTTGTCTTGTGGCATTTGTGATGCACTGTCTGTAATCAGCCATCCTTCTTTTGTGCTGCCTTCAGTGTTCTGAAAAAAACTCTAATCCAGAGGTTCCCAACCTGTGGTACACATACCACTAGTGGTACGTGAACCACAGGCTGGTGGTGCATGGGCTGCCAGCAGCCAAGATGGCGGCTACCATCTTGGCCGTGTCGGAGCCCGAAAAGCAGTGGCTTGAGCTCTGCCGAGCTGGCAGAGTTCAAGCGCGTGGGCTCCAAGCACAGGGAATGGCCCTCCTGCCCTCCCCTGTGCCTTACTGGTGATTTCTTCGCTCCAGCGCGGCTGCAGACCCGGAAGTGCTGATGATATCATTGGCACTTCCGGTGATACACGGATGGCCGGAGGCGTGCTGAGGTGGTGCGCTGAAGAAAAAGGTTGGGAACCTCTGCTCTAATTTGTCTCTAATCAAAGCTTCCATATCAGTCACACCATTGATCCATCTAATTCAGTACTGTCTAACCTGACTGTCAGTGGCTGTCCAAAACGTCAGGGGGGTGGCCTTTCCCAGGCCTGGTACTGGATATCCTTTCTTCCAATGAGCATGCTAGGAACTGAACCTGGAACTTTCTGCAGGTGAAGAATGCACTCTCCCACTAAGCCATGGAGTCTTCGTGAGGTCCACTCATGAGAACACAAGAAGAACCCTGCTGGATTGGGCCAAAGGCCCATCTAGTCCTGCTTCCTGTTTCTCACAGCGCTCACCAACTGCCTCTGGAAGGCCTATCAGCAGGAGATGACAACATAGCCCTCTCCCGAGTCTAGGAGGTTTTTCCACCATGGACGACAAGGTGGAATAGAAGGTTTGAACATTAATACCTTTACAGAGGATATCATCGAAAGAGTAAATTCCCACCCAAACATCTCTTTTGAGGCATCCAGGCCATTTTCAACAAGGTGGAGTTAGGTCAAAGTTTCATTAATCCATCATTCAAATATCCTTCATTGAAGGATAATTAATCATCCTTCATTGTCACTTGACCTGTCTTTATACCTTCAACACCACAACATCTCTCGTGCCACTCCCTTCTTTTGATTCCTCCACACTGCTTGTTGTTGCCTATATCTGGACTCCTGGAAAGTTTTCTTTACTTGCTCAGCAAATCCAGGACTATCTTCCTGCAGTGCTTTAATGGACTGGAGAATGAAGGGAGTCTTATCCCATGGGAGTGGGTTATTCCGTGGCCTCATTGGTATGACAGTGTTGCACTTGTGTGGTATGGTCAGTGCATTGTATAAAGAGGTGTAGGACTGAAATGTGCACCAAAGTTCACTCAGGAAGTTTTCTGTCAGCAAGATAATTGTCCATGCTGAGCCACTGATGGCTGTTTGGAAATTTTCTAGCAGATGCCTACCACTAGGCATTTCCGCAAAGATGATTCCTGGTTTAATACAAAATTCATTTTGCAGCAGCTCCTGGACCCTAACAGCTTCATCTGCATCATCCTCCGCATGAAGAATTACAAACCTGTAAAATATCTCCCCAACATCCTCATCACTGCTCTGACTTTCCTCTTGCGTATCAGTATGGCCACTGCTTTCTGAGTCTAATGACAGTTCACACAACGTGGGCTTTTGCATAAAGCCTGTTTGTCGTGTATGTGTATGGTTGCCGTTCACACTGTTCCTTGGAAAAATCAGAGATGTCCATTTGGAATGACCGTTTCCCATTATGGGGGGGGAAAATCCCAGATCCAGCAAAGTATGTCTGTTCTTCCAGTCTCTAAACAAAATTCAAAAAAGAAAGATATAACACATATTTTAGCAGTTCCAAAATACATGCAAAGCTATTTTGAAACCATGCAAGTCAAGGGATCTGGGACAAGAGCAAAAAGCAGAAGTTATTAAAGGCTTGGAAAGGCAAGAATGCAAAGTAAATTAGAGCCAAGCATGTGATGCTACAGCAGGGAAAGGGGTAAAAAAGAACCTCTCTCATTCACACCCACACAGAAGGAACAGTTGACTGCAGAGCTCTGAAGACACCGCAGTGATATCAGGGGCTGTACATTCATGTGAAATCAGAGAAATGAATGCAGTAAGCCTTCCTCAATTTATGTGGCATAATTGCAATGCACTCATCAACAAATTAAAAATTATTTCAAAATGACTAATGTCAATGAGGCCTCCCTATGCAGAGTGGCGTATCCTGGCTCTGCAATAGGAACACATGCTTTGTATGATGAAGGTATGATGTTCTATCCCTGGGATCTTTATAAAGCATCAGGGAGAGACCTCTGCCCAAGACCCTGGAGAGTCACTATGGGACAGAGCAGACAATAGATTCCAACTGTTGTTTCTAGAACAAACACCTCTAAGTTTTGCAGATTTTGGATGAATTACTGACAAAGGTTGTGTTCTTTGACACAATCCTTGCTGAAAGAGGTCTCGAACAGATTATGAAAGATGTTACATCCACAATCAAGATATTCAGTAAATACGTTCAGTATAAAAGGCTGATACAGTGTGGGGAAAAAGTATTTGATCCCCTGCTGATTTTGTACGTTTGCCCACTGACAAAGAAATGATGAGTCTATAATTGTAATGGTAGGTTTATTGTAACAGTGAGAGACATAATAATAACAACAACAAAAATCTTGAAAAAAGCATTTCAAAAAAGCGATATAAATTGATGTGCATTTTAATGAGTGAAGTAAGTATTTGATCCCCTATCAATCAGCAAGATTTCTGGCTCCTAGGTCTTTTACTGTATACAGGTAACGATTAGGAGCACTCTCTTAAAGGGAGTACTCCTAATCCCAGCTTGTTACAGTACCTGTATAAAAGACACCTGTCCACAGAAGCAATCAATCAAGCAGATTCCAAACTCTCCACCATGGCCAAGACCAAAGAGGTGTCCAAGGATGTCAGGGACAAGTTTGTAGACCTACACAAGGCTGGAATGGGCTACAAGATTATCGCCAAGCAGCTTGGTGAGAAGGTGACAACAGTTGGTACGATTATTCGCAAATGGAAGAAACACAAAATAACTGTCAATCTCCCTCAGTCTGGGGCTCCATGCAAGATCTCACCTCATGGAGTTTCAATGATCATGAGAATGGTGAGGAATCAGCCCAGAACTACATGGGAGGATCTTGTCAATGATCTCAAGGCAGCTGGGACCATAGTCACCAAGACAATTGGTAACACTACGCCGTGAAGGACTGAAATCCTGCAGCGACCACAAGGACCCCCTGCTCAAGAAAGCAGATGTACAAGCCCGTCTGAAGTTTGCCAATGAACATCTGAATGATTCAGAGGAGAACTGGGTGAAAGTGTTGTGGTCAGATGAGACCAAAATCAAGCTCTTTGGCATCAAACTTGCTGTGTTTGGAGGAGGAGGAACGCTGCCTATGACCCCAAGAACACCATCCCCACCGTCAAACATGGAGGTGGAAACATTATGCTTTGCGGGTGTTTTTCTGCTAAGGGGACAGGACAACTTCACTGCATCAAACAGACGATGGACGGGACCATGTACCGTCAAATCTTGGGTGAGAACCTCCTTCCCTCAGCCAGGGCATTGAAAATGGGTCGCAGATGGGTATTCCAGCATGACAATGTCCCAAAACACACGGCCAAGGCAACAGAGTGGCTCAAGAAGAAGCACATTAAGGTCCTGGAGTGGCCTAGCCAGTCTCCAGACCTTAATCCCATAGAAAATCTGTGGAGGGAGCTGAAGGTTCGAGTTGCCAAACGTCCGCCTCAAAACTTTAATGACTTGGAGGGGATCTGCAATGAGGAGTGGGACAAAATCCCTCCCGAGATGTGTACAAACATGGTGGCCAACTACAAGAAACGTCTGACCTCTGATTGCCAACAAGGGTTTTGCCACCAAGTACTAATTCACGTTTTGCAAAGGGGTCAAATACTTATTTCACTCATTAAAATGCACTAATTAAATGCACATCTTAGACTTAATTGACAAATTAAAGATCAATAAGTCACCGGACCCAGATGGCATTCACCCAAGAGTGCTTAAGGAACTCAAAAATGAAGTTGCTGATATCTTGACAAAAATATGCAACTTGTCCCTTAAAACGGCCACTGTGCCAGAGGATTGGAGGATAGCTAATGTCACGCCAATCTTTAAAAAAGGGAGGAGAGGGGACCCTGGAAACTACAGGCCGGTCAGCCTAACATCTGTTCCAGGGAAGATGGTGGAAAGCCTCATCAAGGATAAAATCGGAAAACATATAGAAGAACAAGCTTTCTTGTGAGGGAAACTTGCCTCACAAACCTTTTAGAATTCTTTGAAAAAGTCAACAGACATGTGGATGCAGGAGAACCCGTGGATATTATATATCTTGATTTTCAGAAGGCGTTTGACATGGTCCCTCATCAAAGGCTCCTGAAAAAACTCCATAGTCAGGGAATAAGGGGGCAGGTCCTCCTATGGATCAGGAACTGGTTGAAGACTAAGAAACAGAGAGTGGGAGTCAATGGGCAATTTTCACAATGGCGAGAGGTGAAAAGCGGTGTGCCCCAAGGATCGGTCTTGGGACCGGTGCTTTTCAACTTGTTCATAAATGACCTGGAGTTGGGGATAAGCAGCGAGGTGGCCAAGTTTGCGGACGACACTAAACTTTTCCGGGTGGTGAAGACCAGCAGGGACTGTGAAGAGCTCCAGAAGGATCTCTCCAAACTGGCAGCAAAATGGCAGATGCGCTTCAATGTAAGTAAGTGTAAAGTGATGCACATTGGGCAAGAAATCAAAACTTCACATATACGCTAATGGGTTCTGAGTTGTCTGTGACGGATCAGGAGAGAGATCTTGGGGTATTGGTGGACAGGTCGATGAAAGTGTCGACCCAGTGTGCGGCGGCTGTGAAGAAGGCCAATTCCATGCTTGGGATCATTAAAAAAGGGATTGAGAATAAAACGGCCAATATCATTATGCCGTTGTACAAATCGATGGTAAGGCCGCATCTGGAGTATTGCGTTCTGGTCGCCGCATCTCAAAAAGGATATAGTGGAACTGGAAAAGATGCAGAAGAGAGCGACCAAAATGATTAGTGGGCTGGGGCATCTACCTTATGAGGAAAGGGGCGTTTGGAGCTCTTCAGTCTAGAAAAAAGGCGGTTGAGGGGGGACATGATTGAGATGTATAAAATTATGCATGGGATGGAAAGAGTGGATAGAAGTTCTTTTCCCTCTCACACAACACTAGAACTAGGGGACATCCACTCAAATTGAGTGGAGGGAGGATTAAAACAGACAAAAGAAAATATTTCTTTACCCAGCGTGTAATTGGGTTGTGGAACTCCTTGCCACAGGAGGTGGTGATGGCACCTGGCCTGGATGCCTTTAAAAGGGAATTGGACAGATTTATGGAGGAAAAGTCCATCACAGCTTACAAGCCACGATGGGGATAAGCAACCTCCTGGTTGTAGGAGTAGGTTTTCTTTGTGCCAGGTGCAAGGGAGTGGCGACAGGATACAAGTATCTTGTTGTCTTGTGCTTCCTGAGGCATCTGGTGGGGCCACTGTGTATTACAGGAAGCTGGACTAGATGGGCCTTTGGCCTGATCCAGCAGGGCTCTTCTTATGTTCTTATGTAAAATGCACATCAATTTATATTGCTTTTTTGAAATGCTTTTTTCAGGATTTTTGTTGTTATTCTGTCTTTCACTGTTACAATAAACCTACCACTACAATTATAGACTCATCATTTCTTTGTCAGTGGGCAAACGTACAAAATCAGCAGGGGATCAAATACGTTTCCCCCACACTGCATTAAGTAAGCCTGGGTTCTATCACAGCTGCAGAATCAGGCTGTTTATTTTTGTGGGAATAGCACCACCTTATGGTGCAGGTACACTGTTTTCTTAGTATACTCATAACATCCTAGTGGTAGTATTTAATATGCCACTCCTAACAAAAGATTAAAAAGTTTACAAATCGGTTTACGTAGCAAAAGCAATGGAAAAAATTGTTCCTTGTTCCAAAGAGGATCACAATGTAACTGATGGCCCAATCCTATGGGCTACAGGCGCTGTGGCCACAGCACTAGGTGTTGCAAGCATGCCGTAAGGCACATTTTGACACCTGGAGAGGAGACGGTGCTGGCAGGAAGGCTTGCGCCATCCTGCCGGCACAGTATCCAGGCCCTGCATGCGCTGGAGCAGGTAAGGCCACTCCGAGCAGCGGGGGCTGGGGGGCTGGGGGAGGACTGGGAGAGGGCATAATGGGGCAAATGCCCGCTTACTCCAAGTAGACCTCCAGCCATGGCCTTCCCTGGATAAGATTCCATGTGGGCCGCGGCCCACGCTGAAGAGCCTACGTCAGGGGAGGATAGGAATGGGCTGCAAGACACAGGAGATACCAGCAAACAGCCAGAACCACCACTTTAACCAGACTTAATCCGAATCAGGACTGACCCAGGCTCAGTAATGAAACTGTGTTTCTTTCATGTCAAGACTCAGCCCTATAACACTGGCAGTAATAAAGAGAAAGTATAGACAGACTCGGATTTCCCATTAGAGATTAACCACATGTTAGTTGCACACAACTGTGTTGGAGGTCTGAGTGTGAAAATTATAAACACTTCATTTAGAATAAGCTGTTGCTGCCACTGTCATCACACATGGGCTATATCCGGGCAGTTCTGGTTTTAGGAATTGGAAGGAAGCGATGGTCCACAATAAAGGCTGATCCCTGCAGCCCATGTGCATAGCATGCTCCCTCCAGCTCCACAGCAGGTGGGTATAGTGTTAATGATGGAACATTCCCTGATCCCAGCCAGTATTCCAGAGCGTGCTGGATAATTACAGGCTAGTTTACCCAAGATTTATATTGGACTAACAGGGCAGAGGGAATTTTGGGAAAAAATGGGGAAGCAGTTTGGCTGTATGCAGGTCTGAGACCCAAGGCAGAGAGTTCTCCAGTCTGTGTTGGCCTTTGTTAATGCCAAACCTTAATGTCTGGTATTTCTTAGGTTCCTGTTGGACGGGGCCACAACAGTAGGGTCAGGTGTGAGTATGGACTGGACAGCTGGAATCCTGCAGTGCCTTTCCACAGACCACTTCCTACGCTCCTGGTTGTGCACTGCAGTTCCCAGCTAGGAATGTAGAAATATGGTATTTGGATATGCCCAGTTCCTATGAACCTTACAAAAGTGAAATTATGAACATTGAAATTGCCAAAGGAGTAAAAACAGGGGTTATACTGCAGATATGCATGAATTCAGCCTAAACATAAGACATGAACACTTCCATTGCAGAACTAGCATAACAGTTCTCCAACCTGCTTTGAATTCAGTGGCTAACATTTTATAGTAATGCCAGGGTGATCTCCACTAATACCCAGTAAAGATTTATGCAGGAAGGACTCGGTCTTTGCCCAAGAAGCAAAAACAAAGAGAAACAGACACATTTATTTATAGGCGATAAAAGTAATGAAAGAGCAGAGACACTTATTTTATTTTTAAAAAATTATATCCCGCCTTTTCCTATGCCGAAAGGTAAATGCCCAAGGCGGGAATCTAACATCAGCTGGAGATCTCAAAGGGCCCTCTACCTAATTAGTCTCTTGGCATGGAGTTGCTAAACAAAGTCACTAATAGACACTGAAGTTATCACGTATAAAACTTCTAGGTGGCATTTGGCAAAAGTTCTCAGTAGCTGATCCATGAACCAATAGAAATAGAGGTTCATGAGGTTTATAGAAATAAATTCCTAAGATGGAGGAAAGACAGAATCCAGCTTTGCACAATTCAGCAAGAGTTAGGCCAAGCCCTGCACAATACTATTAAGAACACTTACCCGGTATATACCATGTTTCAACAAGTGTGTTCACAAGGTGATAGCAAAATAATTAAATAATACATTGTCTCACATGCCCTTTTTCAAAAGGAAAAAAAAACCCACCTCGATCCTTTTCAATCTGATTTCTGATCCAGTTTGGGACCAAAACAGCCTTGGTCACTTTGGTGGATGACTTTTGTCAGGAATTATTTATTTATATTTATTTATTTATCACATTTTTATACCGCCCTTCCTCCAAGGAGCTCAGAGTGGTGTACATATTTCCTCCCCTCCTTTTTGTCCTCACAACAACCCTGTGAGGTAGGTGGGGCTGAGAGATAGTCATCCAGGAAGCTTCGTGGCTGAGCGAACCTGGATCTTCCAGGTCTAAGTCCGACTCCCAAACCACTACACCATCTACACTACAGGGGGGTTCTGTATTCTGTTGGTTCTGCTGGACCTCACAGAATTTATTTATTCTGAACCCTAAATCAAGTGGCTCACTTTCCCCACCGACTGGGTCAAGAAATCGTACTTACTAGGTCAGCCGGGTGGTGAGAAAATTCATGATGTCCCGATTTGGATGCAGAAGATCGCGAAGGGTGGCGACTTCCTACCTCCGTTCCAGAGACAGCCGCGGCGCTGGGCGAAAGCAGCGTCCTGCCAAGTCCCGGTAAGGAAGGGGAAGCGGGGGCATCATCATCATCACTGGGGTGGAGCCAGAACGCGCGGCTCGCTTCGTCCCGCTCGAGTGGCTACTTGTCTTTTTTTTTTTTCCCAGACAGGCAGAGAGAGAGAGAGAGAAAGAGATTGATGACCGTCCATTTAGCGAGGCTGCTACTCAGACACGTAAAGGGAAGTCGGGCAATCGGGGTGTGAAGGCGGATCAAGAACGTGTCTAGAGTAGACCACAGGGGCGAAAGCGATTGTTCAGCCGCTTGTCGTAGATGACTCACTGAAGTCTGAGGCAAGCCCGCCCTTGCAATTCTGTAGCCGTAGTCAAGACCAATAAGGACCCAGCAAAACCGCCGCGTCCCATGTCAGGGTGAAAGATGAAAGAAAGGTCATGAACAGAACGAGGGAGGGGGGAGGGCGCTGGAATGGATGGGGGCTCAGGAATTAAATGAAGAAATGGCATGCGTTATTACTGGGACCGTATTTTCCGCTACACAAAATGCTTAGCTATTAATTTGCATAGCTCTTGGAAGTAAGAAATGACGCGCAATCTATATACAATATGTAGACCATAATTTCCCTAATGCACATACAGTACTAGGAAGTCGCAGCTAAGAACAGCTTCCTAGCTCATACACGCCTGTGTGTGCATACAATTTTATCCCACATTCACCAGTTGCCTGTCATTTCCGATATAGAAGCGGGTGTCAGGAAACTTAACACATGAGCAGCCATAAAAGCGAGTGACTTGCACACAGGCACCCCAACAACACAGAAGAAACTGCAGGACGAGTTTCATTTGAAAGATTTGTACCCCCCCCCCGCCTCATCCACGATGCTTGAGGCGGTTTCAAACAATAAAAAAACACCACCGTACGTACAGCAATCAAAGCTCGAAAACGTATCAAGAGAAACTTAAAAGCTTTATCTCTAAGCCAGCAGGGCAGCTTTATGTAACACCCCCCCCCCTACGTTGCATTGCAAATGCTGAAACACCAACAGCAACGTAAATTTTCGAGCTTCTACCGAGAAAGGAACAATGTGAACGCTTTACATCAACATCACCTTTGTTCCAGCCTCCTTCATAAATGGCAGATTCCCCTCATTAGGTTTTAGATGGAGGTGTTCATATGAGATTACTGTATCACTTTTTAAGCCTCGACCCTGTTGCTTACTATTGAGTTTTTAAACTGTTATTTCATTTTAATAGAAATAAAAAAGCAAGCTTCTAATTCTAAAGGTCAGGCTTTACTTTAATCCTTTTAAAGAGCTTCAGTCACATCTTCCAATGCTAACAAAATGCTCCATAATGTGGTTCCAGCTATTAAACGGAGGTGTGCTTGAATCAGGAGGAAGTTGCTTGAATCAGCATATAAAAGTGGCTATGCCTTATCTCCAAAACTAGAGCTGATAGGGCAAAGCTGAATCTGATGCCATTTTTGGAATCAGTGCCCCAAATATACCCAAGAATAGATCTAACATCCAAAGCACCAGGGGAAAAAAATATTTTGTTGTTGTTCTGCTGTTGTATAATTTATCCATCTAATTCAGTAGTACTGTTTACTCTGCAAGGGGGTGGTCTTTTGCACCTCTCTTACACCACATCCTTCAACTGGTGATGTTAGAGGTTGAATTTTGGACCATCGGCATGTGGTCCATCACTGAGCTATAGCCCCTCCCCACTTCAGTTAATAATCGAAGGCTTATTTCTGTGAAAGCTGAAAGCAGGTGTGGTTCTGCTTACTATGACTAGGAGCAACTATTGGGCCTTTTAAGGTTAGTATTTACCATAATATCCTACTTCCGGAATTGATTTTTCATTTGCAAACTTGCTGCGAATCCATTTCAATGGATAATTAAGTTTGCGTATTGAGAAAATAAAAATTTTCATACCCACTTACAAATGTGCTTCTATTACAGCATTTGCTAATTTAGTACCTTTTCCTCCTAATGCTTAAAAGGAGTGTATTCACCTTTACTATCCTAGCACAGGAATGTGAAGTTCTCAGGGAATGTCCTTCTATGACCCCCAAGATCTTTCTTAAGTTATAGTCCATTATTTCACATGCACAATATTTTTAGAAGCAATGTCATATGATTGCCAGCATGCAGCACATGGAGTTTCCAAGCATTAACTATTTGCTACATCCACAATTTCCCCTTTACTTTCATATTTCCTCTTGTTTTTGAATCTCAAGTCCCTTCCTCTTTCCTTACAAAGTGTGTCATTTTAAAGTGGCAGTTGAAGCGTGTTCTCTTTCTTAGGCTCTGTACAGGGCCCAGGTCAAGAATAATATAAGTAGTAGTAGGAGGAGGAGCCACTTTTAGCTATTTAATAACAATTCAATTTGTAAAGAACTTAAATATGAATTTGTAGGGGAACATTACAGTAAAATGTGAGGGAAATCACTGCAATACTGAAAATGAAGGCGATCAGCCATTTTAAAAATCAGGTCACTCTTCATTTTAGGAAGGAAGGGAAGAACATAAGAAGAGCCTTGCTGGATCAGGCCAAAGGCCCATCTAGTCCAGCTTCCTGTATCACACAGTGGCCCCACCAGATGCCTCAGGAAGCACACAGCCAACAAGATAACCTGTTTCCTGCTGCCACTCCCCTGCACCTGGCACAGAGAAAACCTACTTCTAAAACCAGGAGGTTGCTTATGGCTTGTAACTTGTGATGGTCTTCTCCTCCATGAATCTGTCCAAACCCCTTTTAAAGGCATCTAGGCCAGGTGCCATCACCACATCCTGTGGCAAGGAGTTCCACAGATGAATTACACACTAGGTAAAGAAATATTTTATTTTGTCCGTTCTAACTCTCCCTCCACTCAATTTTAGCGCATGCCCCCTGGTTCTGGTGTTGTGCGAGAGGGAGAAGAATTTCCCTCTATCCACTCTCTCCGTCCCATGCATAATTTTATACGTCTCAATCATGTCCCCGCTCAGGCGTCTTTTTTCTAGACTGAAAAGCCCCAAATGCAGTAGCCTTTCCTCATAAGGGAGGTGCTCCAGCCCACGAATCATTCTGGTCATTCTTTTCTGCACCTTTTCCAATTCAACTACTGTATATCCTTTTGAGGTATGGTGACCAGAACTGGACACAATACTCCAGATGTGGCTTTACCATCGATTTGTACAAAGGCATAATGATATTGGCCATTTTATTCTCAATCCCTTTTTTAATGATCAGCAGCAGTACACATTTTAATGGAAGTACATTTTTAATGGAAGGCAGCAGTACACATGCAAAGGAGAGGGGGACCTCTCAAAAGTTCATCAAGTACAATACAGGTGGGCCCCCATATCCACTGATTCGCTATCCACAGTTTCAGTTATCCACGGATCATGGGGACCCCCCCAGGCTTTTACTTTTTCCCCAGTCAGCTTCGTTTCTTCCTTAAAGAAACAGGAGAAGCAGCCTCTGGCTGCTTATTACAGGCAAGTAGAACGAGACTAAGTACTAGAGAGGCTCTGCAAGATTAACAGAAACCTTGCAGAGCCTCTCTAGGACTTAGTCTCGTTCTACTTGCCTGCTATGGAAGCTGCTTCTCTGTTCTAAGGAAGAAACAAAGCTTGCTGAAAGAAAATAAGAGCTGGGGGGGCAAGCATGCCTGCCTGGAGGGGAGGCATGGTGGGGGGGCCCTCAGGAAACCATGGAGGGGGTGTTCGCTCTTATCCACGGTTTCAAGTATCCATGGAGGGGCCTGGAACATATCCCCAGCAGATATGGGGGCCCACCTGTATATTAAAGCAAAACATGATTTGAGTGGCAAGATTTTTCTTTGGGGCAAGTGACTCACTAGCAGCACAATCCTAATGAACATTCTAGTGCCAGTGCAGCCGCAATGCAGCCCTGAGGTAAGGAAACAATGCTCCTTCACCTTGAAGAGGCCTCCATGACAGCCCCTGCAGTGCGTGCCCTGTTGTCACAGCTACACCGACGCTGGAATGTTGGTTAGGATTGCGCTGTTGGTTGGGTAAAACTCTTGCTTGCTACTTGATGATGTTGGGTCTGTATACATAATTCTAAGTGCACCTTTGAGAGTTCTCTTTCCATTCAACTTTTATTTATCAACCACTTAACCAATCATATTTCAAATACTCAGTGTATCTTCAGATATTTAAGCTGCAATCCTATGCATACTTTCCTGGGAATAAGACCCATTAATCACAGTGGAACTTACTTCTGAATAAACATGTTCAGGTACAGTTATTGCACTGTTTGTTCCAGCCTCCTTCATAAATGGCAGTTTAGTAAAGATTGCACTGTTAAATATTCAATTAGGCTGAGACCCAAAAGTCTGCTTGGTCTTAGAGAAGGGACTTGTGTTAGTCCAATAAGCATCTGACTTTTCTTCTTAGAATAGCTTTCCCTCCTCCCCACAGAGGATCCTAGCCATCTCCATGCCCTATCATAACCTGATTTTGAAGTTCAACTCTTATGGGCAGGGGGTGAGAAATAGTGTTTTGATATAAACTAGCTGGGCAGCCCAGTCCTATCCTCCCCCAGCGTAGGCTCTTCAGCGTGGGCCGTGTGGCCCACGTTGAATCCTATCTGGGAAGGCCTGGACAGGAGGTATACTCTCGGTAAACGGGATTCTACGCCAGCTCTTCAGCTAGTGTAGGACCGAGCAGGACTGTGTCAGGGCTAGAAGCCTGGGAGGGGGTCCAGGGGGGTAGGATACAGCATTCGCCACAGATGCCGGTCCCACCGCCCTCCTAGGTTGATCCACCCACCTCCTGCCCTCCCACAGATCCTCCACTTGAAGCAGCACTTACCTGCTCCACGACGCAGGGTCTTCTGCTACTCCGCAGGGAGGTGGTGCAGGTCTCGGCGCCAGTGCCACCTCCACCCGAGTAGTCACAAGTCTGCTTTACAGCATGCTTTCTGACACTTGGTGTCAGAGCCGAGGTCCAGCACCAGCACGCCTAGACCATAGGATTGCACCATAAAGTATTCTTGGGCTCAGGAAACAAGTGTCATCATTTTTTAGAATTCCAACTTTATACAATCAAAATCATTTTAAATATGCACATTTTCAAGTGGGTAAGTACAGTCAAATGCCACTTCACTGAAGCATTTTTGGATACCTTTCATTGCCAAGACTCCCTACTGTTTTCATCCATTATAAAAGGAATAAAAGGTAAAGGTATCCCCTGACAATTAAGTCCAGTCGTGTCCGACTCTAGGGTGTGGTGCTCATCTCCATTTCAAAGCCGAAGAGCCAGCGTTGTCCGAAGACGCCTCCGTGGTCATGTGGCCGGCATGACTCTCCTTGCCGCAGCGCATAGCATGCAGCTGGAACACTGAGCACTGTTTACCTTCCCGCAAGCGGTACCTATTTATCTACTCGCATTGACATGCTTTGGAACTGCTAGGTTGGCAGGAGCTGGCCAAGCAACGAGTGCTCACCCCGTCGCGGGGATCGAACTGCCGACCTTTCGATCGACAGCTTATGGTTCAGCGGTTTAACCTGCTGCGCCACCCGCTGGCCTTATAAAAGGAATACAGTACTGTATTTGAAATGTATCCCTTTAAGGGGATTTAAGAACATCTCATCAGTAATTTTGGATCTATGATGTTTGATCCTTTGAAATTAATAAAAGAAAGATGTTCTTGCCTAAACATCATTTTTAAATGTTTTATTGTGCAAACAAAATAATGGGCTATAAATGAGATTTAAAAAATTGATTATACCATCAGCACTGAACATAGGTTAAGAATCCATGTGTCAGGTTAAGAATCCATGTGTCAGTTTAAAGAAACTACCATCCATTTTTAAATTCAAGTTAAATGAGTTAGGATTGCAGCCTACACAGCTCCTGGAAGCAAGTGACATTGAACCAAGTGGGATCTTTCTCTCTCTCTTCCCCCCCCCCCCCGAAAATAATGAATATGATCAGGGTGTCCATAGAGTCCTTAATTTGTTTCTAAGTATTGGAACATGATGACCCAGAAGTCCAAAGTATCAAACACATACATCCCAAATCTCTCCCCCCTCCTATTTTTGAGATTATAGACAGCATTAAGTCCCCAAATGAGGAACCACTCCAGGAGAACCATACACAGTATTAATTTTATTATCCCATATAATCCACAGGGCCTGCTTGATCTTATTGACACTAACAAAAGTTTGCAAGTTATATCAGAAACTGGACAGCAAATCATGATACAAATGTGATGACTTAGAGCAAATAACTTAAAAAAAACTGGCATTACAATTGAATTGTACTTCAAATAGATGTGTGCTACACAGGCTTTGTTTGAACAATTGCTGTAAGTAGATCCATGAATTCTTTTTATACACTTGTGCATTTTATTTGTGTATGCCTATTAACACCTACTACTAACCCAATCATGTACGTTTCAACTGTATGCAACTGAAAAGGACATTTTTAAGAAGTATGCTGCAAATTATGCAGCATGGTACAAGGTGGTTGGGGTGGAGCCAGCTAGTTTAACAGTCAACATCACAAATTCAGTACAGTGGAATAACTGGGTTAAGCAGCCCCATTACACATTAACTTATTACTAGAGAGGGAAAAACCACCCAAGTAAAATTCATACATTTTAAAAGATGTTATGGGTGGACGCAAGTACAATCTTGGCAAATGGCAGCTGTATCGCATAAGGAAGAAGTGGTATGTAGACTGGCCCTTTGGTTACAACCAGTGTTAGCACCTCCACTGCTGCTTGGAAATCCAGGAAAGCTGAAGAGGCATTTAATTGCATGAGGACTATAGAAAACTATGTCCCTGGTACTGTTAAGAGGCTGGTGGTTATCTGAATCCACCCAACAAGATAGTTTTAACTATTACTGAACTTTGGACTGATAGCTTTCCCTATGACTGAGGTCTCTCAATTGGCCTGCTTACAAGTCATTTTAAAACTTTTCATTGTGAACAGATATGCTTTTATGAGATTTTTCCATTTGTAGCTACAGCTTCTAACAATCTTTATTCATTACAGTGGGGTTTGAATGGAGTTCTTGACTATGCCCCACTAACAAGAATGGAAGTTGCAGCAGTTGCTAGGGTCAAGCCTAAATACATTTTCATTTATGAAAACTGACTTAACTACACCTGCCCTCTTTAACAGCATATGATTGTTTTAATATAACAAAAAAACACAGTCAGTATGTTTATGTAACGCAAGCTCAGTAGGAGACAAACACGATGTGTACAAAATTATTTTGGCAGGACCTTAACCACTATAGTTCTGAGGTCTTTCCTATCTCTAAAATACATCAGTGTTGTATTTTCTAAAAAGCCACAAAAAGTAATGGTCAACATTTCAACTACCTCAATAACTAATCAAAGAAACTCAAGGTTCATTTTCAGTGCTCCAAAGTTGAACCACTCTGTGTTACGGTAAATATATTCCTCCCTTTAAACATTATCTGCATTTAAACTCAAGACAACGGTCTAGGTTCATACAGAGCATTAAAATATAGATAACCATGTAATGAATGTGTTTCTGGGATTGATCTCTTTTCTACAATACTAGAATTGCATGAGGCAACTTCGTTCAATAGGACAGATCAACACAAACCAGATTTTTGTAAGACTATAAGCCTTTGAGCTTAGTGGTGTCCATATGCTTGCAAATCAAGTTTTTATCCTAAGCCTTATTCTCAAATCCAAAATATACATATTTTGACTTCAGCAGAACGTGTTTCCATGAGGCTAAGTTTTTAATAAATGTGTTTGATTGGGGTAGCACTAGGGTGTGTGTTTTTACTTTGATCTCCTGAAATTACAGTAGAATGTGAGCTCTCTCTCTCTCTCTCACTCACACACACAACACAAGCTTTTAATCAGGCATGAACAACGAACAGTGCCAGTTATAAACTAAGATACCCCACATACCCTGAAGTTTGTAAACCACTACACAAGTGGTCCTCCAGTCAAAAAGTGGTATCTGTCAGAACAAGGCAACCAATTACTGTATTGTATTACACCCATGAAAAGCAGCATTCCAATAATTGTTAATTTAGATTCTTAACAGCAGAACTGAATAAACTCTTAGATATTTTGCAACTCTGCCCAGCATTGTACAAATGGTGCTTAATAAGCCAGTAATTTAGGTTACAATCCTCAAATCATTTATGTCACTTAACTGAGTACGTTTGCACTTTAGCTTGGTCATATTGACTTCAAGTGGAACTGATTTAGATGATTTGTGAATCAGCATGTTGATTTTTCAGTTCTTCAAAGCAGCAGCTGCACCACAAGCTCAAAGACTCAAATAGCTTTGAGAGTTACAAGACAGTTTCCCTACTCGTTTGATTTAGGAAGAAAAATGAAATAAACCACACTGACTTCAAGGTACAGAGAGCTGGCTTCCCCAGAATTCTCAAACTAAAATTTGGTACTATAAACCAAAAAGATCCAAGAATGGTTCTGCAAGAAAGTGTGATAAGAATTTTCATAGCAAATCAAAACAGTGCAGTACAAGGCTTTGAGACTACAGTTAATCACATTTGCTTTTGTTTTTATTCCCACACCCTTCAAACTTGGAAATTAAACTGCCAACTGCATGTATATGGACAATTTCAAAATCATCATTTAAAGAATGTTTTTAAAGCATTATGTTTCTAATGGTCTTATTAGCTTAAAAATTAACCTTAAGTTATATCTCTCAGAAGACAAACAGAAAGAGAAAACCCATATATAAACAAATAAAAAGCTGCCTTTTTCACAGCTTTGGGGGAAGTTATATTTTTCAACTAGGGGAAGGGAAAGGTATTTAAAATGTTCTGCACATTTTATTGTACTGTAACTAGAAATTTGAAGAACAGTATTTTACAAATAGTGGATTGGAAGCATTTTCTCAACAAGAGTTATGATCCAACACGAGTTGTGGTGGTTCTTTTGTCGGAGAAGAAGCTTTTGAGAAGGAATACCTGCCCAATACTAACTACAAGAAGAATGATGGCTTCTCCTACTGACCAATAAGCCACCCGTGTATTTAGATCTTCTGCTCTGCTTCGGCCTTGTGCTTCTCTCAACCGAAAATGAGTCTGGTGATCAACAACAGATTTTAAAGCTTCATGAATTGAAACACATGCCGATTCCATCTAGATACAGAAAGAGAGAAATAACTGATTAATAGTTTTCTAGGGAAAAACATATCAAGTTTATTAAGCTTTATTTTCTTAAGCAGTCAGTAGTATGACTGCACAATGTCCATGACTGCACAATGTCCACGTCGAACTGTCTGCAAAGTTTTGATTTAATATACAGTAAGCCTTCAGAACATGTTAAAATAAAGCATCATACTCAATTGTGGGGTATAGGTGGGTCACCATTTTGTGAATGGGAACCTCGTCTCTTGGCGCTTCTATATGACTCAGTCCTTCAGACTCCCTCCCTGAGAAGGTCAGATTAGGCATGGTTATCTGCCCTATGTCTTCTGTAGTGAAGACAGATGCAAATAATTCATTCTAATTCTCTGCAATATCCCTACCGGTTCCCTTTTTATTCCCTCATTATCTAACTGTTTCCCTGGCAAGCTTCCTGCTTTTGATAAAGATGTTTTTATTGTTTGCTTTGATATTTTTAACCATACACTCCTCGTATTCTTCTTTTGCATTTATTGTCAACTTACATTTCTTTTGCCAGAGTTTGTGTTCCTTGTGTTCTCCTTATTTGGGCAAGACTTCCATTTACTGAAGGAAGCCTTCCTGCCTTTTATTGTATAGCTTCCTTGACTCCATGTGTGAGCCATGCTGGCATCCTCTTGGAACTGGTGGTGCCTTTCCCACTTAGTGGGATACATCCTAGCTGTTATTGTGGTTTTAAATAACCTCACTACACTCTGATCTGATTCACTTGACTTTCTCTTTCAGTTTCCTTTTTACTAGCCCCTGCATTTTTGAGGTCCCCCCCAACTGAAGTCTAACTCTAAATACTAGAAATAGCTAGAAGTAAAATTTGTAGAGCTCCATAACTGGTTTTAAAAAGCCTGGGGATGTGCAAGATGTTACTGTCTACTCCAAATCACCTAAAAAGCAATTCTACCTGAGTAAGTGCAGTGACTCTGTTTTCACTAGGAAAGAGAGGAGGATCATCTCCAACTTGAAAGTCGAAATACACTGTTTTGTGTGTGAAGGTAGAAAATTCATTGCTGAAACAAAATTTGTATGTTCCATTTCTGGAAGCAGTAAAGGTAAAACTATCATACTGTTTCTTCATCTCTTTATATAACACATTGCCATCCGGATCTTCTAAGCGGCAGTCAACATCATAGTGTCCTCCAGTGATCACCTGTGGAACAAAAAAATTGGTATTTGAGATAGCAGACTTATCACAATCCCTGGCAAATAAGGCAAGCATATCTACAGAACAGGGAGACAAGCAATTCTAAACTATGCATAGTTCTCATTGAAAACAACTCCAGAAGGGAAAGTAAAGTGAATTTACCTGCACCCAGCAGATGATTATAGGGTCAAGGGCAACTCTAACATTTGTTCAGTTGTTTTTATCTTTCATACTTTAATAAATTAACTGGCCTAAATTATAACTGAAGAAAAGCAGATGTTTCCTTGCATGTACTCAGGTAGATGCAAGGAAACATCAAAATGCAGAATACTCAAAATCTTCTAAAAAAAAAAAAAAACACAGTAAAATCATGTCCTCTAGTCTCTTTCATGTATTTGCAAGTCTTGCTGTTACAGAAACTCTTATAACACTATATTTAAAAGAAGCTGTACTTTTGCTAGAGGTTCGTATAGACATCCCGTTTTGCTTATGGCTAAAATAAATTACAGAAGAAAAACTAAAGACTAAGCCTTAATATATTTACGGTGCAATTCTGTCGAGCTCTGCCAGCCGCTCTGCCACTCTTTGGTATAGCAAACGTGCCGTAAGGTACATTTCCGACTCCAAGGCCGGGGCCACTCACTCTCCACTGGACACAGGTAAGTCCTGCGCTGGGTGTCATGGGAACATGGGGAGGGCAGAACGGGGGGGGGGGAAGGACCCTCGGCAGTATGTCCTCCGATTTGCGCTGGCCATTTTGCCGGTGCACATCTGAGAAGACCCATAGGGGCAGCTGCGGCATTACCAGGGGGAAAGGGATGAATGTCCCTTTCTCCAGAGGCGGCCTCCAGCTGCACTGGTGCGGGCTCGATCCTGGATAGGATCTGGCACAGCGTGCTTTTGCACGCTACGGCGATCCTAGACAGGATTGGGCTGCCAATAATAATCTAAGAAAGTTTGTTTGATTGGTTCTCTTTCCTAAAGGAGTTTCAATATGATATGAATGAGGTCCCAAACATCCTGATCTTACATACTTGTAGTATTTCTACAGGCAACATCACTGTTAGTCATCAACACTGGTAAAATCTTCCTTTTTAACATTTCACTGGTATGCCATACCATAAACTCCAATGTGCTGGCATATGAAAGCTTTATATTAGTTTTCACCTCAAGCTATCAAGTCACCTCAACACCTCAAGCTATCAAGTCAGAAAAAGAATGTTGCACAAATCCTTTTTAAAAAGGCAAAAAAAAAAAAAAAACACTTGTTGCCCTGGTGT
Source organism: Plestiodon gilberti rubricaudatus (assembly GCA_026170595.1). NCBI lineage: Eukaryota > Metazoa > Chordata > Lepidosauria > Squamata > Scincidae > Plestiodon > Plestiodon gilberti. The sequence continues at coordinate 51,468,854 of JANXHW010000002.1, forward strand.
TATGAGGACAGGCATAGGCAGCCCATTATTTTGAGGGTGCCCTGACACATGTGCCTGACTCAGAACAAGTACTAGGTTGGCATGGAGTTCAGGTCAGAACCAAAATTGGAGATTTTCAGGGCACAATCCTGCCCAGCTGCTACACTGGCACAGCAACCGCTCCACCAGCTTAGGGTGTCACGAACGTGCCATAAGGCACATTAACGACATCCCTGCAAGTAAGCTGCGCAGGTGGGACGGCCTGTGCCATCCCACCTGTGACAGTGCAAACCACAGCACGCGCTGGAGTAGGTAAGGGCCACCCGGAGCAGTGCAGGGGCGGGAGGGGAGGGAGTTATGGAGACATAATGGGATGGGCAGATCGGGCTCGGGAGGGGGTGGATTGGCGGCAGTGGCACAGGCCAAATCCTATTCCCCTTCCCAGGACTTCTGCCCCTACACGGGCCTCCCTTACACCCAAGGAGACCTGTTTACACAGAGAGGGCTATTGGAAATTTCCAACTGGGGGACACCTCTATACAGTACTAAATGCTATGTAGCCATGAAATGTATAGTTCTATTGTAAGATGTAGGTGGGAAAACTTGAGTCAATGTTAGGAAGAACACAGAGTAAGTTTGATTATATTAAGTTAATCATATTTTAACACACCGTTTCAGCAGAATTTGACCCTTCAGACTTTTCAATTTATTGCTATTTGGGTTATGTTCATGGCAATCCATTTGTAGTTCATATGTAATCAGCCTGTACCCAACTGCACCTTTAGCCTCAACCCCTGCTAACTGGGCAAGAGGCACTTTTTCAATTGGTGCTCCTCTTATATTCAGCAGGGGGAGAGCAACTTCCCCCCTTTCACTCCAGCACAGTGTCTTTCTGGTGGCCATTTGCTGGTAGTGCTCTGCATCTTTTTTAGATTGTGAGCCCTTTTAGGACAGAGAGCCATTTAATCATTTGATTTTGTCAGTAAACTGCTTTGTGAACTTTTTGTTGAAAAGCGGTATATAAATACTGTTAACAACAACAACAACAACAACAACTCCAAGGAAGAGAGCAGCAACTGCCCCTGCTCTCAATCTATGGACAGCATATATTGAATACCTGGACTATGTCTCCACTCTGGACAAGATTACACACTTCACTTTTGCATCATCCATCCTCAGTAACAATAAAAATCTCCAAGAGCTCAAGGCAAGCTGACCTTGCTCTGCGAGAGTCAGACTGGGAGGGAACACCCTCAGTGGGAGGAGACTACTTTTGTCAAGCCGCCCCTGCCTCTAATGATGGAAGAGCATACCCATTCAGTGGAGAATGCCCCCCTTCCTCCTCCAGAGAATCACATTTTAGATCCTTGCTGCTGTAACTTGCTTTCCTAAACCTTGTTACCATGAAACGGTAACTGAATTTCAGTAGAGTACGTCTGTTGTATGTGGATAATGATCTCATATTGCTCAACTTAGGAGCGGTGGGGTGGGGTGCACAATGAAGAGAACCACAATGCCACCAAGCTAACGGTGCATTCCTATGCATGCTTCTCTGAACTGCGTTCAGTGGGCTTACTCCCAGATAAGAGTGCACAGGACTGCAGTTTTCACAAAAGATGATAAAGCAGAGAGCATGACAACCTAGTGTTACCAAATGGACAGCACCGTGTGGCTTTACCATACTGGGGGTGCTCAACATGATTGCGTAAGTAGCACTTCCTTTGTTTCAGTTTAACAAAGAGATGATTCACCATTCAAGTTGGGCAGCAAAGAGAGGCATTCCTTTGATGCTTTAAGCCACACCTGGCAAAAGCCTTTTAGCAACACACAACTTGATAAGCAGAGACTTAAAAACGTCTGGCTTGGTGGCACACAGAAAACATGACTAAGGCTACACATAAAAGTGAGTTCACTTTTTTCTGCCATTACGTTTCAGAGAGGTGGACAATTAATAGTGATACACAGTGGTATGTGTGCCCCTTTCTAGGTGATTAAATACTATGACCGTAACGGCTCGGGTCCAGGGTATTTGAGGGACCACCTCCTTCCTTATAATCCGACCTGTACTCCGAGGTCATCAGGGGGGCCCCTGTTAACCGTGCCGCCATTGACGGAAGTGAGGGGGATGGCGGCACGGAATAGGGCCTTCTCAGCTGTGGCGCCCCAATTATGGAATTCCCTCCCCCTGGAATTAAGAACGGCTCCCTCTTTAGAGACCTTTTGGCGGGGCCTTAAGACGTTTTTATTTAGGACAGCTTTTGATGTCTGACATGGTGGGCTGACTTTTTAACAATTGGCTTTAACAAATGTAAATTCAGGTGACCCACTGGGGTTGTTTATTTTAAATTGTTTTAATTAATTGTTTTTAATTATTTTAATGTGTATACAGTATATGTATTTTAATGTTTGTTGTAAGCCGCCTTGAATGCCCTTGCTGGGAGAAAGGCGGGGTATAAATTCTTTAAATAAATAAAATAAATTTGGTATTATCATTTTCCTTCCCATACACTGCAAGTGTTTCAAGATAGGCCAGATCCTAGTTTGACATTAAAAGTAATTTCTACTATTTTTCACGTTTATACCACCCTTCCTCCAATGAGCTCAGGGTAGTGTACATGGTTCCTCCCCTCCTTTTGTCCTCACAACAACCCTGTGTGGTAGGTGAGGCTGAGAGATAGTGACTGGCACAAGGCCACCTAGGAAGCTTATTCACTGATGAACAATATTGTCTGAAATAACCCACTAAATCATTCAACAAGAATCACATGGTAATATAGCTATTCTGGATTAAACTAAAATAAATAGGCATGCAAACAATAGCCAAGAATTTATTGGACTTCTGAAATCACTGCAGGATTCCTAACAGTGACCTTTAACAAGCAGCTAATGGGGTAGTCCTCCATAGGTATTTATTGCACATTTATTGAAATGCTTGCGCATGAACATGTATGTACCCTCCCGTAAGTAGTATATCATTACTCCAAATTTCAAACAAATAGCAGCACAAGATGAACACTATGTGCAAATGGAAGATAGAAAAGGCAGTGGGCAGAGGATATGCTAAGACAGGGTTTCTCAACCAGTGGTACTTCGGCCGACTGCTGGTGGTACTCGGACAGCTGGAACCCCGCTCCAACACGGTGCTTTTGGCAGCACGTTTTCGCTCCCAAGAAGCTCCTGCCTTTGGTCGAACCTCTTGGGAACGCTGAGAAGCGCACTCCCACCTGTCCTGCGTTTTCTGGCTTCCAAAAACCTGAAAGTAACTAATGATGATGTCATCGCCAGTCATTTCCAGTGGAACGCACAAGAGAGTGGCGCTGGAGGTGGTACTCGGCCAGGAAAGGGTTGAGAAACCGTGCGCTAAGAGATACTGATGGGGGGGGGGGGAAGTACAGGAATGAGAATATAAAGCAACACCTCAATGTGGAATATGTACTGAAAAACACACTGCATATCCCTTACTCTTCCAACAGCCCGCTATGTTTACAAGGTTAAGAGCTAAACAGTGTCTAAAAGGATAATTTCTCCCACTTTTTCAACACCAGTTTTAGGACTGAAAAAAGAATTGTACATTACAATGGACTGGTTTAGATAGTATGTCCAAACTGGCCCCAATCAAGAGCACCGAGTGACACTATTGTGCACATTCTATTCACTGCAAGCACTCAATTACGCTTTCACAATTATCTAGCAGAGCAGATTATCACATCCTCCACACACCGTTACAAAAAGTGGAACAATGCACTGGGAGGGGAGGGGGAACACTTACATTTAGGATCATATATAGATAGGGCTAGCTCAGATGCATTGCCCAAAGCAGCCCCCACAAACTATTCTCCACCTGAAATCAGCAGTTATTCTGAATTAACTAAAACACACAGGCACACGCTACCCCCTCTCCCACCCAGGTGTGTTTACACATATAAGGCGCTGCAGACCAAATTATGCCCTTACCTGGAACTCTAGGGTACACTTGGTGCCCTGCGCGATCTCCTCATAGAAACATTGCTTGGCATTATCTGGCAACTCAAAGGTGATTTCCGCAGCGTGCACGGCGCGGCCCAGGTGCACTAGCAGCAGTAGTAACGCCGACAGTCCCGGGGCTCTAGGGCCCTGCCAGTCCCTCAGCAACATTTCCCTGACAGGGACTCAACCGCAAAGCGCTGAGAAGGAAAAAAAAGGGGGGGGGGGACACACAGTGAGACACGAACGAGGAAGGAACCTTCCGAAGGGTGGAGGGGGAGGCTCTATGTAGGCCTTACACACGCAAATAAAGCCCCAGGCAGGGGTTGGACAGGTAAGTCTCAGGCGCACTGACTCTCACCTTCGAAAGACCCGGATGCGAACAACGTCAGCTAAAGCCGGTTTCTACCCGCGGCGTGGCCAAGGGGAGGACGAAGGGAACCGGTAACCCGGAAGTGACCGTATTCCACCTTACGCGGCCAGAGAGGACTTCCGGGTGAGTTGTCATTTGTAGACGTGGTGTTCTTTGAACGGAGCTGCTGACGGGATGAAGCGAGGGAGTGAGAAGAGGGCGGAGATTAGACAAAGGGGTGGGCGGGGCTTGACGGTCGCGGCTTTACTGGGTTGCTGCTGCAACGGTTACGGGAAGCTGTTATTGGAGTTTTCAGGCGAGGTGCTGATTGGACGTTGCTGGGCGACGACGGTTACAGCGCGTGCTGGCGGTCTCTGTACCCTTGTGTTGCGGGAGGCAGGCAAGTAGTGTTGTACTTTTTCCCCATGTGTTCATTTGCATGAAGAAGGGTGTTTTTTTCCATGGGAAAACATTCCAAAATATGGCCCTACATGTTCAGTCTAAGTGGATTTTATCACCTTATTTTTCAAAATGTGTAGGTTGGATCTTAAGCCCCGCTGAATTCTTTTCTTTACAAATAAAAACAGCTGGTAAGTGTTTGATAGATAGCCATGGTTCAATTTTAAGATATTATAAGTATAGGGTGTAACATGTTTGCTTATATTAAATTTACATTTCCTTTTAAAACAAATTTGTTTGTATCTTTTTAAAAATCTGTTTTTATCCACCGTGTGGCCAGGATGGTGTAGTGCACGGGTGGCCAACCATTCAACATGAATGTCCCTGCATTTTTAATGGTTGTCTAGGTGAGGGCATTTCAGCAGGTGCAGCAGCTTTAGCCTTTAGCAACACCATCAGCCATTGCAGCTGCCAAGATTCTGCCTTCTACACAACTCTTAAGAATGCAGAGACCCTAATAGTGGAAGGTTGGCCACCCCTGGTGTAGTGGTTTGGGAGTTGGACTTAGACCTGGAAGATCCAGGTTCAAATCCCTGCTCAGCAATGAAACTTTCTGGGTGACCTTGGGCCAGTCACTATCAGCCTCACCTATCTCACAGGGTTGTTGTGAGGACAAAAGTAGGGAAGGAATTACGTACACCACCCTGAGCTCCTTGGAAGAAGGGTGGTATAAAAATGTGATAAATAACTTAATGCAAATTAAACATCTCCAAACTCAAATCTTATAATCTCAGGTGTACAGATAAAATAACAGATAACAGACATGTTGTGTACTGTAGTGGAGGCCACCATCCTGGAAACATTTACTTTAAGATACTATAATTTGAAGGGAGTAAAGGGATTTTTTAATTCTCAGAATGGCAAAAGGGATTCCTCACTACTGCAAAGTAGGGAATGTCCCAGTTGGAGCTGTAATTTCTGTAACACAGTAGAGGGCGCCCTTGAATCAGAATAGTTTTCAAATCTAAGTTCCTTTTGTGGCAGAAAGTGAAAGCCACATTCACTTCAAACTTTGATTATATTCAAATACCCTGGTTCAGTCACAGTGGAATCATACAGTATTATTTAGGATATCTAGCACACAGTTCCTCTCTTCTAGTGCAGTCTGAATTCATTAGTAGAATGATTTGAACAGTAGAATGTGGGTTTGCACCTTCATGTGATGCCTTGCTTGAACGTAAGCTACATTAAAATCAAGCAGACTTAATTAAAACAAGTAGGGACCAAGTTATGGTGTTACGGTAGAATGGAGACGCCATTATGCCCTCTGCCCCCCAAATGATTATGGGTCTCTATTTGTATCTTCATATGTTGCACTCAGTCCAGTCTTGTATTGGGATTTCAGGGGCTGTTATTATAGTCAGTTCGCTGTGATCCATGAATCTATAATTCCGTGTTTCACATGAAGTGCAATGCCTGTGCTGCACTCGCTACAAATGGCTGACAAAACGCAAGACGTTTTTGGATGTGTCAAGTCTGCATTGGCTGAAGTTTGAAAATATATAGCTGCTATATTGACAATCAGATCATGGATCCATCTGTAAGCACTGCCTGCTCTGACAACAGTTCTCCAAGACTTCAGGCAGAGTTCTCAATTAGTTATAGCTGTGATTTGCAAACATTTGCTATGCAAGTTTTTAAACATGGAAAAGATAAAGAAAACAGGGAGAAAAGACCAGAAGTGTTAGAGCCACTATGTCTTGTATAAATTACTTTGAACATAATTCTGCTGTGTGCTTTCTCTTTTATTTTTTCTTTACTTTATAAAGACAAGAAAAATAACTTGATGGTAAACTAAATATGTCATCCTAACTTTTTGTTTTCATTTTTTAAACTCAAAATCAAAGCCTGTTGACCTAGCACTACATTAAACTTGATAGTTTGGATTCTGAAGGAAAAAAAAAGAATATTTTAGCAAACCATAAAGGCTTGATGATCTGTCAGTATACTTGAATTCAGGGGGACTGACTTCCAGTTAACTCAGGGCTGGGCTGCAAAAGTAAAGTTTGTAGCCAGTCCTATGTGTGGTTACTCTGAAGTAAGTTCTACTGAATTAGCAGCCCAATCCTATTGGGCACTGCTGGTGGTGGAAGGAGCATTCCGCCAGTGGCGACTGCCTTATGGCAGTCCCAAAAGGGCCTCCAGCAGCACATGAAGCCATGCACTGCTGGAGCGCCAGCAGGGAGGCTACAGCGGCCTTGCGCATGACATCCAGGTAAGTTAGTGGGGGCAGCAGAATGTGGGCGGGGGGAGGATGGAATGGGGGGGAAGGAGGGCAGATTGAATCCTGGAACGGGGCGGGTTTAGCAATGGCGGCTGCCGAATCCAAATACCCTTCCCGGACCTGATCCTGTGGCCTCGGTCCACTTGGACCCATGCCAGCGATTTTGCTGGCAGGGGTCCATGTGAGTAGACCCCCCTGTGCTATGAAGGCTTACCCCCAAGTAAGGGAACAAATGTTTCTTTACCCAGAGGAGGCCTCTGGAACTGCCCCTCCCCCCCTAGGATGCAGCATGAGCCATGTGGGGGGAAAGCACAGGATTCAGCTGTCTTACACACAATGTGTTCTGCTGGGTCTTCCAGCATCAATTTAATTGGGATTTTCCATTTCTCCTTCTGCACCATTGACTCATTGGTCCAGTCTTTGTTGGCAAGATTTTTCAGGCCTTTCTCATTGATTATCTCAGGACTAGTTCATGACCATTTAAGGCTTATTTCAAATTTGTGATTGCTGTTTACTGAGCCCAGTTTTGAATTCAAAGACTACTTCTTAAAATAGACTTGGCACCCTGACATTAGTTGTGTGTGAAAAAGTTACAGTTGCTCTAAATAGCCAAACATAACACCTGAACACGACCCTTGAAGATCTAGCCTATTTCCTGACTGTCCAGTTTTTCTAGCTTGCTGACAGTGCTCAGAGCCACTCTTATTTATTTATTTATTTATTTATTTATTTATTTATTTTTCACATTTTTATACCGCCCTTCCTCCAAGGAGCTCAGGGTGGTGTACATGGTTCCTCCCCTCCTTTTTGTCCTCACAACAACCCTGTGAGGTAGGTGGGGCTGAGAGATAGTGACTGGCCCAAGGTCACCCAGGAAGCTTCGTGGCTGAGCGGGGATTTGAGCCTGGATCTTCCAGGTCTAAGTCCAACTCCCAAACCACTACACCATCCTTTATGGTAAGGATAAACTACCTGCACTGTCTTTGAGTGGGTTTTAAAAAAAAATTTAAAGACCTTTCTGCCTTAACATAAGCTAAATCACAGGACATCTATCTTAATCAAGGAGAGAAAATGCATTTCACTTGAACATGTGTTTCAATGATTAGTTGGGAATGGATGTTTGTGCATCCAGTGTTTTTCTATTTCTGTCAAAAGATGTTTTGTTTCTGCTGTGTTGCTTTCAAAGGCACACACAAGAGAAACACAAAAGCTCCATTCATACCAGTATCTATTTAGCTACTATGCAGTGTCCACTTTCCATGTAGCTGATGAACCTTGCAGCCGTGTAACACTGACCCCGAGGAACCTGCTGAAACTGAAGCCACATTTCTTATATCTAAGCTTCTCTCACTTCTAAACTCCAGGAGGCATAGATATCTGCTCTCTACTGGTTTTCTTGCTGCAGCTAAACACCTGTCTGCTTGTTCTATTCTTTTAGTACTTAAAAGACTCGCAGCCCAAGTCTATGTGTGTCTACTCAGAAGTAAGTCCAGTTGAATTCAATGGGGCTTACTCACAGGTAAGTGTGCATAGAATTGCAGCCTCAATCCAGTCCAAATGTAACGGATCATGTTGATTCCTAAACCACTAGTTACAATGGAAAGGAGAAAGGAATCAATCCTTGTGCTTGTTCATGTTTGTCAATGTGGTATCATGTTTTAAAAAGTGCTATGGGTAAGTATGGATGTTCCTAAGTTCACTCAGTTTTTGTACTGCAAATTTAGTGTTGGTCTAACAAAAAAAGCACTTTTAATCAGATGTTGTTGTTCAGTCGTTAAATCGTGTCCGACCCTTCGTGATCCCATGAACCATATCCCGCCAGGCCTTCCTGTCCTCCACTATCTTCCTGAGTTCGCTCATTTTCATGTTCGTTGCATCGGTGATGCTGTCTAACCATCTCATCCTTGGCCTTCCCCTTCTCCTTTTGCCTTCAATCTTTCCCAGCATCAGAGTCTTCTCCAGAGAGTCCTCTCTTCGCATTAGGTGACCAAAATATTTGAGTTTCAGCCTTAGTATCTGTCCTTCCAGGGAACAGTCAGGGTTGATTTCATTTAGGATTGATTGATTTGATCTCCTAGCAGTCCAAGGGACTCTCAGGAGTCTTCTCCAGCACCACAGTTCGAAAGCATCTATTCTTCGGCGCTCAGCCTTCCTTATGGTCCAACTCTCGCAACCATACATTGCTACTGGGAACACCATTGCCCTGACTATGCGAACTTTTGTTGGCATGGTGATACCTCTGCTTTTTATTATGCTGTTTAAGTTTGCCATAGCTTTCCTTCCAAGGAGTAAGCGTCTTTTAATTTCATGGCTGTTGTCTCCGTCTGCAGTGATCTTGGAACCCAGAAAAGTAAAATTTGTTACTGCTTCAGATGGCAAACATAATCTGCAGCTGTGGGGGCCTCATCCCAAGGGGGCAGTTCTTATCAAGGGAGTTAGGGGGCAGCATGCGGGAGAGAGAGAGAAGCCCAGGAGAAGGTAACTGACAAAATCAGGTTCTAGCATCTGTGTTCTGCAGTTTCTGCTCAACCCAGTAGTTGTGCCACATCAGGTCATCTAGTCCAGAGGTTCTCAACTAGTGGCACTTCGGCTGTTGGCCAGTGGTACGCAACATGGAGATGCTCCAGTGTTTGTCATAGAGACCATGACCGTGACTCTGCAAACGCCGGTAGGAGGCTCGGCGGGCTGAAAAAAAAGCCATGAAAAAGCTTGAAAAAGTCCTCCCGCCTGCCCTGAGCTTCTTACTGACGTTTGCAGAGTTGCGGTCTTCATCTCCAACCCATTGTAGTCTCCAACCCGGAAGTAACTGGCGATGATATCATCGCCAGTTACTTCTTCTAGTGGTATGCAGGGAGGTTGGCAGCACAGTAGGTGGTATGTCGGGTCGGCGGGTTGAGAACCCCTGATCTAGTCTTTTCAGTTTTCAGGTGGGAGCTCTTTGATCAATTCCCCATTGGGGCAAGTGGGGGTAGTGGAGGGCCCAGCTCACTTGTCGGCTCATCTGGGCTCCCAGGTCCATGGTGGCTGAGTCTTCTCAACCTTGGGGGGTAGGATTCTGTCATGGAAGTGCCCTTGAAGTCTTCTCCCCAGGATCCTGATTGTCACGGGATGTCCTGCTCCCCCCATCCAGCCAAGTCCCAGGTGGGGAGCTCCCTTCCATCCTGTCTCCTTGAGGGGCTTCCCTTTCCTGCTGGTCCATCCGTCTCTCCTTTCCCCCTCTTATGCCCCAGGACTTCCTGATTTCCTTTTTTTCTCTGGCCTTTTCCTGTCTGCTGCCTTTCTGCCCCTTCCTCCTTCAACCCTCTAGCTTCCTCCTCCTTTCCCTACTTGCTCCTGTCTGTCTCCTCCTTCTCCCTGTTTGTTTCCTGGCCTCTAATTTCCTTCTCCTCCTCTACTTCCTTGTTCCTCTTCTCCTCATCCAGCTCCTCCTGCCCATCTCCATTCCACCCCTGCTCCTCAGCACCAGCCCTCCTTAAAAGATGGTACCACCTGGCAATGACACCATTGACACTTGGTAATGATATCACCAGTCCAGACACCCTCTGAGTGAGCCAGTCTCCACAGCCTGGCAGGGCCTTAGTGGGGCAGCACACCCCACACCTTCCTAATTCCCCATTTTTTCTTATACAGGGTGAATGTCTTTTTTTTTAAATGCCTGTTGTGACACATGCATGTAAAACAAAGTATGCTGCCTATTGCAAACTATTGTTCTTGCTTGTATGTAAGTATATGCAAATTTAATTGCTAGATTAATCATGAGGTTTTAGTGGACCAATTAGTGAAGATTTCTTTAAATGAAATCTTTCTTAGATTTCTTTAACTCTAGTGTATGGCACAGATGTGACAACCAATTCGGATGTATTGTGTAAAAAAAGTATACTCCACTTTCTTTGACATAAGCTGCCTTATCAAAAGAAACTTGGCAGACACAGAGTTTGTATTGCATAATGGACAAACAGGGCCACCAGTTTCCAGAGCCAAATCCCACCCCCCACCCCCACCCCCGGGTGTCAACTGGAAATATGCTGCTAGCAAAACTGTTACTTAGCTTTGACTGCTACTGTGGATCAAGTGGTTGCTCATGCTAGTCTGAGGAGACCATACTAAGGGAGATGGTTGAAGTGTAAGCTGGTTCATGAGAAGGGTACATGACTCTTGAGACCAGACATTATGACACAATTGCTGTTGTGCAAATTGTCAATATTTGATTTTCTGTTAACCAAACCAGCATGGCCATTCACTTTCCATGTCATAAAGTTTCATCGTTTGCCCACTTAACTACCAGTCCTTTCTTTTGGGACATTTAGAGACTGCAAAGCCCCTGAACTTAGAGGACTTCCTTCTGAGTAAACATGCTTAAACATGGTTTTGCTGTCAGTCTTCAAGATAGTGGTCTTGTTTAGTGTCCTTGCATGAGAAAAAGCCAAAAAAGCCAACAATTAATTTCATAATTGTTTCCCTTTGCCAATACAAATTCTATAGCATTGCAAAAGGTATATGAGCTATATGAACAAAGGTTTTGCATTGTACCCCCGAGTTGTATAGAAGCCTTATTTAATTGCAAACAGATACGTTTTCATTCTTACAACAGTTAGTATGCAATGCTTTTTCAGAAAATGCATAAATTAGAAAGCTGGAAAACTGATTTAAATCAATCTGGAACAGTCTTAGCATAGTATAAGGATGCACATTTTCTAAGGCTGTGTGTTAAGAAAACATTTTAGGTATGCTGTAATTGTCTGAGCAAAAGGAAAGAGAAGGAAAAAAGCAAGATTTTTGCCCTGACAAAGTCCAGCGATTGAACCTTGTTTGGCTTTTGGTGTTGTGAGCGGAAACCACGCACCGATGCAGCCAAGGACAATGTTTGAAACACATTGCCAAATTTGACCTCGGTTAAACCTAGGTGCACCCACAGTTAACATCAGTCGCAGGTCAGTTTGTAAAGGTCATTTTATCCCAAGTGACAAAACTTCATGCTGTGAGAAATACATCTTAATCACATATGCTTACCCAAAAGATGAAGTTCAGACTCCAGAAGTGAAGCAGAATACTTTTATTGTACATTTCTGCAGAAACGGGCATCCGATCAAAAGATCAGAGCAGCGATAAACAAAGTGTATCCAGTTTTTATTCCCCTTGTTTGGAAATGGTTCTCCTCCCCTATTTCCATTACTCCTCCTCTAAACCTTTGATTGGCTAGGTTCCCAAAACCTATCAAACTTATTGTATATTTCACGTGGTCCTTGATCTCCGCCCCATATCTCCCCTCATTCATTACAAATCTCCCCTCACTCATTATCCATATTTGGGCTTCTTCCTTGACTTGGGGTGCCCCCTTTCTGACCTCTGCTGACTACCAGTTTATCCTTCTCATCTGGTTCTTTCTGGTTTGCTAGTCTCTCTGAACCCCTCACCCCCAACCGTCTATGTCTATTCAGAAAGCTGGCTACCGTTGGTAGGTGCTTCCTCTTTACACGAGTTCATCTGTCTGTCCCAACTATTCTGGTCCCTTTTCCTGTCTGTCTCCTTCAAGGGCCCCCTGTACCACATCCTCTTCTCCAATTGTCAGAAAACCTGCGTCTCAACTTTTTAACTTCTGCACTCTTGACCTTTGGTCTCAGCCCTCCTGTTAGCTTCTAAGCATCAAACATTACTACAATTATTAATTCTACAAAAACCAACATTTAATAATTATACTTTATAATTATTCCTCACAGTGCCATGAACTTCAATTAATTTTACCTAAAATTCAAAAGCAAATCTTCATCTTTGGTACGTAGAATAGTGTCAGTACTGTTTTGTTTCAGAATGGCTTGTAAAACTTCTTGAAGATAATGAGCTCCAACAGTGGCAATGGTTGGAGTACCTGGCATTTACAGAGAGAGAATGAGAGAGAGAGAGAGAGAGAGAGAGAGAGAGAGAGAGAGAGAGAGAGAGAGAGAGAGAGAGAGAGAGAGAGAGCGCAGACACTAGACACTCACTGCTGTTAGCTGTTGCAAAAGGAAGGGATGCTTAGTTATGCAACACTGTGTATGGCACACAGAGGTGTTTGGTAATATTGAAAGGACTTGAGGAGAGCAGGGCAGAATCATGAGGCAGATAGGCAGCTTCAGTGCTTGGTGGTATTGGATTCTCTCTCTTCCCTTTCTTACTTGTGTAGGGTGCATTGTCCTTGCTCCCTCTATTGGGTTGTGGAGCTGTAACGGAGCATGCTCTCTAAGACACATGTAACATGCACACATGGGGCAATTGACTACGTATGCAGAGATGAAGTGCAGTGGCTCATGGTACAACTCAGTGGACTTGCATGAAATGAGGAGAAAGGCAAGGATAAGGGTGCAACAATATATAGCTTTATTGTGGGGATAAAAATACAATAAACAGGAAGAGGAATCAAAAAGATCGTGCAATGCAATATTCACACTCACTCACTCACTCACTCACTTATACAGCTAGGCCCCAAACATTTGTGGTTTCTAGGCAGATCAAAAGAGAAACCAGAAATCCTTACAAGGAAAAAGGGTGCATCAGAGAGATCACACAGGGGGAACTGGGATTGAAGAACCAGGAATTGTGCGGTAGCGGGAAAAGAAGTTTCAAGCTGCTGATGTTTCAAGCTGCATCTGAGATACAGATAAGCTGGAAATGATGATTCTTCTTGTTCTTGGTGTACTTGATAGATCGGGAACTGTGCATTAGAGACCTAGGGCTAAGCTCTAGGCCTCACCCTTGTATGGTAGAAGATCGATCAAAGATTCCTGGACTTCAAAACACACATCACACCATACCAAAGGAGGAAGGATAGAAACATTGTGTGCCATCAATTTGATAGCACACAAGCTAAAGAAGATGGGGGGGGGGGGGATGTTAAAGACCAGGGTTACCTCTCTGTATCTGTTGAGGCTTGCAGGGATCATGGGGCTAATTTGCCAAGACACAGCAATCTCCTGATTCAAAGGTGGGGGGGAAAGGCAGAGAGAGGCATATCCAGGAGGGCTAAGCAGCAGCAGCAGCGTACCTAGTTAGGAAATGAAGCAAGACGAGGTAGCCAAGGCTGCTTTCCCAGGGGGAAGCTTCTTGGAAAGTAGCTCAGTGGACACTTGAACCACAGTTTGCGGTAGCACTGAGGAAAGGATATGGGAAAGAAGGGGAAAGGGGCAGAAAGAGAAGAGACCCTACCTATGCTGGGTGCTGGCTAGCACAGCAGTTCTTGGGTAGTGGAGGGAACGGGGGGGTGCTTAATACAGCACTAGCTAGCCAGTGCCTGAGCAATGCATGAGTGGCAGCATAACAGCAACAGCCTACACGAGACCAATGGCAACCATGAGGAGTCCAGGACCCAGCTTTTTATAGACAAGATCCCCATAGGCCAGCGTGGGTTGTGTGAGCTCATCAAGGCCCATCCTTTTATGTTTTGTTGCCCGTTGATGGTCCATCTATGGTTGAAGATGTGTGTTCTCTATTGTTTAGCACCCTGAGGAGGGTGCAGCAGGGGACCCCTTTAATTGCTTTGGAGTCCTGTGGTTCAATTAATATACAACTCAGAATTGAATTTGCAATGAAGTTGTGAAGGAAGCCAAAGTTGAAGGCATTTCTTGGTTTATCTCAAAGTCAGGAAGCTCCCAGGCTTGAATTTGCTGACTAAGAAAGGTGCGACTGGTCATGGAATTTTTCAAGACCAGATTTCTCAGAAACCAGCCAGCAAGCGTAGGGGAGTTGCTCCGACAAACCAAAGTTTGGGCTTCTTCCTAAAGGCCTGTGGGACCTTATGCCTCTTTACCATCAGCGCAAGCAAAACAACACAAGACTCACTGCCTGGGTCGTGCTTGCTTGGCATGCACCCATCACTGTGTACATGTGCTTATAAACATATCGGGCAACAGAGTGGATGTTCTAGTGGGTGTTGTGGAGTCCTGGGGCAAAGTACTGTACCTGCAATAAGAATTCTGAGAAGACAAATGTTAGTCTTGACGGAAATGTTGTATCCTACTGGTGGTCTAGCTTCTGCATACCAGAAAGGACACTTTGTACAAAGATCTATGCCAGCTCTTTTGCATTGACTTCTTATCTTCCTGGCACAATTCAAAGTGCTTTAGAATGCTTGCCTTTAGAACTACAAATGGTCTGGTGCAAACAGTCTGAAGCTAGCATCTGGTAGATTCCATGCAGGAGCGAAATTTGCCCACAAGGGCATTCATACAAAGCTGCCAATGTCTCATCACCAGCATCTTTAACTACACTCCTTGAAATGGCTTGCCTTGGGACATGTCAGATCTGAGCGATCAGAATAGCTTCTTAGAGAAGAACTATAACAACAAAATTTGCCAGAACGTTTGCCTGGAGGCAAAATGCTGGTTCCATAAAAAAAAAAATGAATACAAATTACCCAGTTGCTTTCCTCAGTAACTCTTGTTATCATAATGCCCCACAGAACTTCAGCGGAGGCTGAAAAATAAGTTAGTCAGACCACCTCTACTGGTTCTGTTCAGTGCTGTCCTTCGGGGGATTTTACTGCCCTCAACAGGGCAGGAAAGGTCAAGCCCTCACAGTTGAGTTAGCATTTTGCCTCTGTAGAAATTATGGGTCTTCTTTGTATAGCAAGCAGTCTCTATAGACTCCCCCTCATCTCATAGCATTCAGCACACCTAGCAATTAGCAGCCACCGGCAGCCAGACAGTAAGGATGACAGCAGTGGTATAACATCTAAATTCTAAAATGCTGCCCACAATCACTTTCAGCAACGGACTGCTCTACCTTCATAGCATTTTGCAGGCTTTAGCAGCTACCAGATCCCTCCCAAAGGAGGTCACAGTGCTATTTGGGAGTCAAACCAGAGATTATGTTAAATTGTGCATTTGCTTCTTGTATCATTTCTTTCTTTTAAAAACGAAAGCTTCCCTCCCCCCTACATCAGATGTGAGATGTTTCAGTTATACTGCTTTCAGCATCTGGTTCCCTGCTTCCTCCCATCACAGATCAGCTTATTTAATCAATGCATATAAAGAAGCTCAGGTCTTGGAGAAGGCAAACCAGTGGAGTTATGTGGCAGGCCACACAGAAACAGATCATGCTTGAGAATACAGAAAAGCAGAAGCACATGTAACCAGAGAAGCAGGCAGTGGTTATTGATTCAAAAGGGACCCTGTAGGTAGAGACGCAGCTAATGTCATGTTTGGTTTGACCCTTGGTTTGTTTTTGTTGGCTCACATTTCTGCAAGGGCAACCCCTATCATTGGGCAGGGGCCCGTAGACTCCAATAGCAGGCTGCGTTTGTATCCTGCCTCTTAACCCAGAGTTCATAAGGATATACTCTCAGCAGCATAAAATCAGATAATGGTCTGGGAGTCTGACAGCGAAACAGACGAATGACATTCCCTAGGTGAGGTGCCATAACGAAGAAAGCCCTGACCAGAACCCAGACTATGATCTTCAAAGTCAAGCAGACTGTGGGAGCAGGCAGACCGTCAAGGCCAGGTCCCAACTGTTTAGGATGGTAGAGGTTCAAACTTGCACTCGAGTTGTGCCCAGAAATAAGTGGGCAGCCAGTGTAGTTCTTCTAAAGTTCCCTATTTGTACCAGTTAGCAGCCTAGCTGCTGCGTTTTGTACCAATTGCAGTTTCCAAAGTGTCTCCAAAGGCAGCACCCTGTGGAATTGTGGTGAAAATCCCCGATTTCCCCTATTTTTTGACCCTTCCAACTCCCTGGGGTTTTTAATGACAGAGCGATGACAACTGGAAAAATGTTTCCCTGTTCAGCATGATCTGTGGCATCCTGCGGAGAGTTCGAGGCTTGTGTTCAGCAGCTAAGTGAAGATGACTATGCCGTGGAAGAAACCATCTGGAATTATAGGGTTCTATACAGAATAATATTGTAAAGATCCTTATCGGATCTAGATAAGCCTGCCTATGTAAACCGCCTTAAATAACATCTGAAGAGTAATCTGAGGATAAGAAAGGTGGTAAATAAATAAATAAATAGATGATGCTTCAGCCTCCTAAACCAGGCTGCTGAAGCATCCTGTTGCAAGGGCCTCTTTTAACTCAGTGTCATTATGAAAAAGCCACATTTCAGGGCAGCCAGGTCGGACTGTGGATTCACTATCTTCTTGTCTGGCTTCTCCAAGAACAATAGATTCTAGCTAGCCCTCCTGCTGGGATTGGTGTATGCCAGTTGATTGGTGCATGTTCGGTGTGGAATTCTTGAGAAGAGCTCAAGAGGACTTCTTGAGAATCAGCCTCCCCACCACCTCTTTCAAAGTAGATGGCAATCAGCCCTCCCTGAGAGATGCATTTATGATCTCCTCCACCCACCAGGCTGTCCCTGCTGTGGCAGCTTTATTAGGCAAGATGGGCAAGGGTCAAGAGCACAGCTGGATGAACTCACCTTCCTGAGGTTATTTGCCACACCTTTTGCTCAGACACATTCTCCTGCTTGCTGTGGGAGAGATAGAAGGAGATTGTGGGCAAAAGGGACTGGCACAGCAACATTATTATAAAAGTGGTTATATGGACTCTCTGTACCCTGGCGACAATCACCATCTCTGAACAAACATTTGACAAGCCTACTGGCAAAACATGTTACCATGACCAGACCTAAAGTTTGACTAAGGATGGAGGATTCTTTGCACTTATTCATAGCACACAGTCTACATTCAGCAGTATAGCCTTGTTAATTTGTTTATTATTTTCTGTATTTATATACCGCCTTATCCTCAGATTGCTCTTCAGATGTTATTCAAGGCAGTTTACATAGGCAGGCTTATCTAGATCCGATAAGGATCTTTACAATATTGTTCGGTATAGGTAAAGGTGACCCCTGACAATTAAGTCCAGTCGTGTCCGACTCTAGGGTGTGGTGCTCATCCCCATTTCCAAGCCGAAGAGCCAGTGTTGTCCGAAGACGCCTCTGTGGTCATGTGGCCGGCGTGACTCTCCTTGCCGCAGCGCGTAGCATACAGCTGGAACACGGAGCACTGTTTACCTTCCCGCAAGTGGTACCTATTTATCTACTCGCATTAACATGCTTTGGAACTGCTAGGTTGGCAGGAGCTGGCCAAGCAATGAGAGCTCACCCCGTCGCGGATTCAAACTGCTGACCTTTCGATCGACAGCTCATGGTTCAGCAGTTTAACCCACTGCACCACCCGCTGGCCTCATTGTTCGGTATAGAACCCTATAATTCCAGATGGTTTCTTCCACAGCATAGTCATCTTCACTTAGCTGCTGAACACAGGCCTCGAGCTCTCTGCAGGATACCACAGATCATGCTGAACAGGGAAACATTTTTTTTCCAGTTGTCATCGCTCTGTAACTGACATTCTTAGTATTCCAGTCTGTTCTCTCACCGCACCATACAACAGTGACTCCCCTCCGCCACCGAGGGTCATGACAGCTTATCAGTGACTTCCTGGTCTCCCTTCCAGCACGAAAACTGACTGTTCCTGCTTAGCTTCCGGGAGTCTTCAGGCAGTTCAACCTCGGGACCACACCTGCTGCCTCTGTTGCAGCTAACAGTTATTTGTGCATCCTAAAGATGAACAAATTGCAGCACAATCCTATACAGTTTTGTTCAGAAGAAAATCTCATTGCATTTGATGCAGAATTGTTAGATTATCCTTAATCATCTCAGCTCTCCCATGAGTCCCTGGGTTTATCTCTCTGAATGCCTGCCTCCCTCCCTCTTCTCCCAGGTTCCTGGGAACTGGAATCTCTTCCTGTCTTAATGCAATCATTTCATTGTGTTTCAAACAAGAGTGGTATAGAGACCATCAAGATTTAGTTTTACGTGTGAGAACACCTCAATTGTCTAAGAAATGCAAGTCTCTAGACTCCCTGGAGCCCATCTTTCCCAAGAAATGTCTTTGTCCTGGTAATGTATAAAAAGTGTGCTCATTTTTGGCAAGGGGGTGAGCACTCTGCTCTTCCGGTGCTGTCCACTGCGCTACGTAACAATAAAGATACTTTTTCCTTGCCCTTCGGTCTGCATGGTCCATCCTTAATCTTTTAAGTAATAATTTTGGCTACATATTCAATGGCATTACTCTCAGGAATGTATAGGATTGCAGCCTAGATTAGACTAATTTGTTAGGATTACTTGATAAAAACACAAGACAGGGCATGTACTTTTAATAATGTCATAAGAAGGGGAATGTCAGCTGGTGCAGTTCATGCTACAGTGTTACAAGTTGAGAAAAGCAGCACTGGAATGCCCTCTTCTGCACAACTAGTAAGAGATTCCCAGTGCAATCCTATGCACATCTACTCTGGAGTTGGTCCAATTGCGTTCAATGGGGCTTACTCCCAGGGAAGTGTGCAAAGGATTGTGTCCTCAGGAGCCTTGTTCTCAATTGCATATTGGCAGCTTGTGGAAACCATTGGAAGCTCATAGTTGCATGCGTTCATATCAAAGTCCACATACATTAAAATACAATCAAATGAAGTTTTAGCTAAAGGGGCTTCCGATACTGGGTCTTCTGCCATTCACTTCCAGCTTGTTTAGTACTTACGTACCGTTAATGTGACAAATGCTAGATTTGGATGTCTACTGCTTGAACTTTTATTTTTTGAGTAAAGCAACACTGATGTCAAATAAATCTAAGTTTGATGCCACTTAACTTTCTACCCAAGTTCTATTAATGTGCAACTCCAGTGTCACTGAAAATCACAATTCATCGAACTTATCTTGTTCCTCATATTGGTCTGATTTGATAGAAATATTAAAAACAGCTGACAACATTAAGCAGTTATGCTAAATTGTAGAGGCAAACAGGAAAAAAAAAGCACATTTTGAAGTGTGTGTCCAAATCCAGTTTTATTTAGGTCACCAAAGAAGTCTTAACTATACAAAACCACCTTAAAAAACTGGAAGCTGATCCCATTCCAACTTCATTAGCAACATTAACAGAACAAAAGCAACATTTTACAAGACATTCATTCTTGCTTTTTTGTCAGATTTTCTACATGAAATTTTAAAACACACAAACTATTTAAAAATTCCAACAAATCATTAAGCCCAGGATACAAGGAGGCTGTTAACAGAATACAGTACTCATGATATATGAATACAAGTTAATGTTGGCCAGAGGCTAAAAAGGGACATTATGTAGTAAAAACGGGGCTGCTAAAAAGATTCAGACCACATTTAAAATCTCAAATGCTGAGCTTCCGTTTATACTTTCTCAAAAGTTAAATTAATGAGGCAAAAACCCGAAAGGTGGCACTCTGATTTTATGGTTGACTACAAGGGACATCTGAACTCTCTGCAGCGGTCCGTGATGCTACTCCCTTTAGAGTTAAAAGGAAAAAAAAAAAGGAGAAATCATTCAGAATAACTACAAGACCTGGAAGCTCTCCTACTGCAGAAATTATGCAGAAACAGCTTGCTTCTGACATCATCCATGCAATCTTTCTGTTCCAACTCTAATAATAGTACAAAACAAAACCAGCAAGTCTTGTTCTTCTCAGTTGTTCTCTTGTGAAACTGTTGTCGTCTAGAAAGAAGAGAAAAGGTCTTTATTGTCAAGAGGTCTCAATTATAAAGGCTGTCGCACAAAGTCTAGGCAGATTACTCATGTAAACATTAAGTGTAAGCAAACTATCTTGGCTCTCAATTTTCTAGTTGGTCATATTTTCACATTTTATACATGTGAAACTCCTTCCTCCAAGGAGCCCAGGGTGGTGTAGATGGTTCCTTCCCAGCTTTTGTCCTCACAACAACCCTGTGAAGTAGGTGAGGCTAGGCTCCAAGCACTTTTTGTATAAAAGTGGGGTTTGGAATGAGCAGACAACACACAGTCCAAGTAGAAGTCTCAGCGGGGGTGGGGGCAAAGAAAAAAAGAAATTGGGGGTGTCAAGCACCTATCCTTGTGAGAGACCTGGCAAAATGAACTTCCTTTTCTGTCTCCTGCAAGGGAAAGGCTGAGCTGTTAATCATAGCGGGTGGATGTGTGGTTTGTTGTCAAGCTATCATACCATCCTATTGGATATTCCATTTTTAGTTACAAATAATAGTAAGCCTTCTCAAACATCACAAGAAGGAGAGCAATAAATAATACGCTGAAAAAGAAAGCAAACGGATATTCTAGTTTCCTGTAAAATCCCCAGATCCTTGCATTTAAACCTGAAGGTTTTTATATCATTTTTCTACAGAATCTCTCTGGTTTAAGACATCTTGCCGCTGGGATTCATTACTAGAATTCAACTCAACATTCTCATTAAAGAATTTCCAATTTCTGCTATTCCTTTAAAGGAGGCGGCTTTCTGGTACTGGAAAATAGGTTCCAGAAGACACTCCCCCTTGCCCTTTAAGGCTTCTGGTGGTAACACAAGCTGGGACTTTAAAATGTAAAAGCCCTGCAGCTTAGGTTTACCAGATTCCCCCCCCCAAAAAAAACTGGGACTCCCCCCCATTTTTTCGCCGCTGCTGACTAAAAGTGGTCATTTTTTTTTAACCTTCGTTGGTGGCTGTGGAAGTCCTCCAGGGTGTGTGGGGACCCTGCAGATCTCTCCACAGGCCTCCCCAAGAGTCAGAGCAGCCCTCCAACACAATCGCAACCCACTTCTGGTTTCGTTGTAAAACTGGAAGTGGGTAGCGATCACGTTGGAGGGCCGCTCGATACTTGGGGAGGCCTGTGGAGGGGTCCGCAGGCTCCCCCCCCCGGAGGACCTCCACAGCCAACAACGAAGGTCAAATGACCTTTTTTTTCCTTTGCCGGGGCGTGTCCCCAAGACTGGGAAGCGTCCTGGCGGGGACCAGGACTATGGTAAGGCTACATAGGCTTACCATCGTCCCCGAATAGATGCTGACTTCAGCCTAGAGCGGACCTGAGCCGCACCCAAGGGTGCACGGCGGCTGCCCAATGGGCTTCCAGCTTCCGGAACTTCCAGTCAACGACGTGACAAAAGCCGGAACCCCGTTGTGCAGCCATACCCTTGGGAGTGGCTCGGGTCCGCTCTAGACCGAAGCCAGTGTCGATTCTGGGACGATGGTAAGCCTACTTAAAAAAAGGTAAAGGTATCCCCTGACAATTAAGTCCAGTCGTGTCCGACTCTAGGGTGTGGTGCTCATCTCCATTTCAAAGCCGAAGAGCCAGCGTTGTCCGAAGACGCCTCCGTGGTCATGTGGCCGGCATGACTCTCCTTGCCGCAGCGCATAGCATGCAGCTGGAACACGGAGCGCTGTTTACCTTCCCGCAAGCGGTACCTATTTATCGACTCGCATTGACATGCTTTGGAACTGCTAGGTTGGCAGGAGCTGGCCAAGCAACGAGCGCTCACTCCATTGCGGGAATCGAACTGCCGACCTTTCGATAGACAGCTTATGGTTCAGCGGTACAATACAATACAAGCGCAAATGAGAAAAAATGGTCAAAAGGCCCCAACTCTTGCCCATCCTCCTGAGCATGCCAAAAGCCCTGGAAGGAAGGTGGCCATAAATAATGCTTGGCTAGTAAGCTGAGCCAACAACTGTGGATCCCTGCTACAAACACCTGAGACCAAAATGGTTCGTTTGCCACTTTGGCACATGCAAGTTGAAAGCAATCTTTCCAAAGAAAAGGTGGCATAGTTAAGCTAAAGGTAGGATACAAGTTCATACTTACATATGGAGTCCTTCCTCCAAACTGACTATAGAATGTCATTGTAACTTTTTGCTTGTGCCCAGTTCTTTGATCAAAGGCATGGCAGGTTTCAAAGGGTGGGCTGTACAAATGGAGACTAACAGCAGTTTCTGTATGGCTTGTGTTCTCCACACGATGCAAGCCAATGGAGTCTAAATAAGACAGGTATAAGAATTCGGATTATATACAAAACTCACATAAATGGCTCAGTTCTGACCAGCAGCATAGTAAGGGGTGGGGGGGGCATACCGCCCCATGGCGGCAGGCCGCTCAACCTGGGGGAACAGACAAAAGGGCTGCTGCAGTGGTGGCGGGAAACATAAGCCAGCAGCAGTGAGGAAGTGGCGAAAAGGTAGGTCGCCCCCAACCTCTTATCACCCCCTCTACTTTCTTTGCTGAACAGCTATTGGCACCATACAACAAAGCACTAATCTAGCACCGAACAGCTGATAGGCACTTGAGTTTTAATCCCCAGCACCGAACAGCTGTTCGGTGCTAGATTTGCACTTTGCTATATAGCGCCGATCAGCTGTTCAGCAAAGAACGTAGAGTGGGTGGAGCTGGGGGCAACCTACCTTTTCACCTCCTCCTCACTGCTGCTGGGGTCGCACGCCAATCAGAGCAGCCAACTCCTTTTTCCTTCTTCACAGTGAAGGATAAAAGGGGTTGGCTGCCCCAAGTGGCACACAACTTGGAAGTAATTGGCTGTGACATCAGGTCACCACCAATTAGTTCCGGGTCTTCTGGTGCTGGGTGTGTGAGACGTCGTCACGAGTCACCGCCCCAGGCACCAGAAAGTGTAGCTAAGCCACTGGTTCTGATAAGGCCATTTATTCTTGATTTATTTTAATGTCTAGTTTGCATTACAACCCCCAGTGAACTGTTTCTTCCTGATCATCAGTAAAGACAGATGTCTTCATACTGTTAGACCACAGTTTCCATTCATGTAATTATGTGCCACAAAATGATTTCAAGATTGCTTTCTTTCCTAGGATATATGGGATTTTTTTAAAAAATGGAACAAGATCAAATTTCACAGGAAAGGGGATAGTCACATTACACTTACAGGCAAGGAACCAGATGGCTTCAGTCGTAATTGGTCTACAAAAGTTCATACTGTCTAATCAGGTTTAACGTTGAGAGTGCAATCCTGTGTAACACAGGAACGGTGGAGCGAGTGCTCTGCCGTTCAAAGCTGTTGCAAATGTGTTATAAAGCAAATTTGCGACGATTCTAGAGCAAGGGCAGGCGGCGCGGAGGCCAGTCGCCCTCACTCTGCCGCCGGATCGTCCCTGCGGCTGCCGGAGAAGGCAAGGGATCCCCCAGCAGGGGTGGTCCGGGCAACAAGGGAGGGGGGGCATTGGCTGAGCTGGCCCGGGGGACAGGGATAGCAGCCGCCATATCCCTGTCCCCTTCCCAGGCCGGCACGGCCTTTACATGCCCTCCTCGGACTTGCACCAGCTAAATAGCTGGCGGAAATCCAAGAAGGCCCATTGGGGACAAACGTCCCCTTCTCCTGAGTAGACCTCCGGACAGATCTCAATCGACCCGGAACGCAAATAGGATTTGGCAGGTGGCCCTGGACCGCCCACCGGATACTTAGGCAGGATTGTGCTGTGAATGTGCAAACTCATGTTTATTTTAGTCTGAAGAAGTTTAGGTAAACAAAAAAGTTTCTTTGGGCAATGTTCAAACTCTTTTGCATGTGTGTATGCACGCACGCACACACACACACACACACTTTTGATTGCTTTCCAAATTGGAATGTTTGGGCATGAAAACTTGGCATCTACATAGTTCTTAGAGCCATAACATATTACAAGTTTCAAACTCAGTTCTTTCATCTGGGAAAGAAAAGGAACATCTTTTTTCTGTGCTGGCATGCAAAATTCCACAACTATAAAATAACCAGCCAAGATCAAATGAGGACAAGTTTGACTTATTATACAACCACAGCAATGCCCGAACAGTTACAGTGGAGAAGAAGTCAAACAGAATTTCATCATTATAAAGGTTGAAGATTCACAAGGCTGACCCAAACATGAAACAGAGCTGGCAGAGGCTCCAAGAGGTGCTGCCTCTATTACCTCCACATCTTCCTCCATTGGAAAAACCTTGGCTGGACTTGAGAAGCGAGGAAGAGACAAAGTGGGTAGAGCAGAGTGGGAGGGAGCAAAGGGCCTACAAAATCATGCACTGTTTCAGGCACAGCGCGAGGACTTGAGGCTGCACTAAACATTTTAGTCATTGTAGAATAAAAATAAATTACATGGAGAATCCAAGCAGTGAAGACCATAAACTGGTCATTAAAAAAATCCAATAAGAATTGGCCAAAATACAAGAGTTTAAAGATTTTGCTTTGAAGTGCAGTTTCCACTGGTTTGTGACCCTGTTTTTCCAATCCAAAACACACGTCACCTTTCCCCTCTTGCTACTTGGATTACTTCAAACATTCCAGGATCTGCCCCATATCTATGGATCGGTGAAACTCTGCAATACATTGTTACCATTACTAGGTGTTTTAAGTCCTCATTTTAAATCAATGACAAGTGACATATCGGCACTATTGCAATGCATGAGACCTGAAAATTCTGCCATAAGTTTGGGTCCTCAAAAGTGCTGGCACTTGTGCCGGTGAGTGTCTATCCCAACCCAAGTGGTCTCAAAATCCTTCAGTATGGACCATGCTAGCAAAGCTGTAGTTCTGATCAACACCTTTCACTCTTTTTGTTTTAATATTATCCATGTAAGATAGTTCGCCATTTTGTAAGATATAATACAAGATCCTGAAGGAGGCAGGCTAAGATAAATTACTTTTGAATGTTCTGGATGCAGCCACGGTATTTGTAGTAGGACTGAGTAGAAAGAAGAGTCTATCAGTCTCACGGAGTTGAGAGAGTTTAAAGGATCACCAGTTGATATCAGCTACACTATGCACAGGAGTCATACATTTGACTTACGGTTAACTGTAATGTTTAGTTACCTAATCATGTAATGAACTGACTGCCTGCGGTAGCAACAATAGAGTGCTGCAAAACAATGCAGTAAATACGGCTTTATGAGTAATAACATGAAAAGAATGGACTCTTTTAAATGATCCTATTCCTTAATATAAGGAAGCAGCAGAGAGGGCCACAGAGAAATGGAAAGGCTAAATAAGACTAAATCTACAATATAAATAGATGTGCACACGTGACCTTTCCTTTAACCAATGTATCTGGAAAATTCAACCTTCAGCATTTAACTACAATGAAACCACTTAAAGTTAACATTTCTGAGAAAAGATAAGTTTGGCATATAAAGTAACAAAAAGGACTTACCATTAATATAGGCACACTGATTCTCTTTCAAAACCCTTTCCGATTTCTTAATAATCTCTCCAGTCCCTTTTTTACCCGGCCATGCAAATAGTGTTTCCTTTAGATTTCCTTGAAGAATCTTCATAAAGCAGTGTGAATCTGTGTGATCATGGATGCTGCTGTATATGCACACATACAAATATATGAAGCCAGCTGGGTAAATGCTTTTATAGTAAGTGCACAGCAAATCTAAAATGCACTATGAAATGCCTAGATATACTGTACAGCCGAGGAACATTATTGCACACACCCAGCAATAAGAGTTGCTGCACTTCAAAATTTGCTGACCTACACCAAATCTGTTTGCGTTTGTGGGGTCGCGAGCGTAGGGGACAGGATGCCCTGCCCCGAGACACTGCCCTGGCTCCACCGACTCCTGCTGTCACCCAGAGCCGTAGCCAGCTGGGGGGCCGGGTCCTCGGCGCCCCCCATAAAACTAATTAGCATAAATTATGCTAATTTTTCCAGCCGCTTTTTTTTGCCGATTTTCGGCGATCTAAAACCTAAAAAAGGGGTATTTTTAAAGTATGTCTGCTTTGCGGCACTTAACTGGTGTATAGGAGCCTCCAGCGAAGCGATCGGCTCTCTCCAGCGACGACGTTCTCTTCCAGGGGCGCAGATCGGCGATCGGAGATCGCTCCTCTGCGGCCCATGACTTGAACTGCTCATCGTAAGCTCATCCTTTGAGTTCGCGCATGAATGCGCGAACTCAAAGGATGAGCTTACGATGAGCAGTTCAAGTCATGGGCCGCAGAGGAGCGATCTCCGATCGCCGATCTGCGCCCCTGGAAGAGAACGTCGTCGCTGGAGAGAGCCGATCGCTTCGCTGGAGGCTCCTATACACCAGTTAAGTGCCGCAAAGCAGACATACTTTAAAAATACCCCTTTTTTAGGTTTTAAATCGCCGAAAATCGGCAAAAAAGCGGGAAAAATTCAATTTTTTCCCGCTCTCCTCCGGAGCCTCCCGCCCCCCCAGGAGCCTCTGAGCCCTTACGCCCTGGGGCCCACCGCCCCAGGGCCCCAGGTCAGCCTACGCCCCTGCTGTCACCACAAGTGCACTCCGATTAGTTGAAAGCCCTCCTCTCATCCCATTGGTGAAATACTTTGCTCCACGTCCCACCCTTACTTTCTTCCGATTGGCCGAAAAAGGCCAAACATCAGCATGGTCCACAACCAATCGCAATGGAACTCGGGAGAGCGCTGCTCTCCTGCATTCAGTGGCGATCAGTTAAAAGGGAAGCCACGCCGCATGCACCCGCCACGTGCCGGAATTTGTGCGGTATAGGTCAGCCTTAAGAACCATGGCTCCTTTTCACTTGCAAATGACCTGTCCCCTTCAGCTTTGTAGCGGAGAAGCAGTGGCCTCAGTTTTCCAGATCCATATTTACCACTGAACAGCTAGTAACTACATTGCTCAAAACAAAGGAGGAACTCTGCTCCACACCAGCTGATAGGATGGGCAAAAAAAAAAAAAAAAAAGACTAAATGTCTCTCATAGAATCTTCAGAACCCTTTAACATCAGAGGCATGGTGTGTATAGCTGTGTAGTCTGAACTATTGTAGTAGGCCTTTGTCCGTCCGTCCCCCCTTTCTTTGCAAGCAGATTTCTGACCTGCATCACTGGCCTAGAAAAAGGGCACACCACAGCAACTCAAAATTAAACACAAATAAAACTAATTCTGCATCAAGAACCCTAAACCAGTTTTTCTCAAAGTTCTCCCTGCGATTCGGGGAGAACTTTGAGTGTTTGTGGGGGTGAAGCCAGCAGCAGCGGCCGAAACCACCCCACAGCACTTCCCGGGGCTTGGGGGAGCTTTGGGAGACCTGCGCGACCCTCTGCAGGCCTCACAGATCTTCGGATCGCTGCAAAACAGCCATCTTCAGACACTTCTGGTTTTGGCGAAAACCGGAAGCGCCCAAAGATCGCTGTTTTGCAGTGGTATGAAGATCTGGGAGGCCTGCAGAGAGTCGCTCAGGCCTCCCCAAAGCTCCCCCAAGCCTCGGTAAGTGCTGCAATGGCTGTTTAGGGCAATTTGGCGGTGGTGGCGATCCCCCGGATCGCTGTCGCCATGCTGTCCCCACCCCTTAAGGTGGCAGGGGACAGCTTAGGTTCTCAATGGTGGGTCGCGACCGCACAGTTTGAAAACCATTGCTGTAGACCAATGTTTCTCAAACTGTGGGTCGACCCAATTTCTGGTGGGTCACAGATGATGGAAAGTTCAGATAAGAAATTGCCACAAGCCCTGAGGCAATTCAAAAATTAGATAGCTGCTATTTTCCCTTGAAGGAGCTGAGCTCCTGCAGCTTGCAAGCTTTGTAAAGTCTCGTAAAGCTAGGTGGGTCCAGATAGCGTGTCATTTTAAAAAGTGGGTCCCGGTGCTAAAAAGTTTGAGAATCACTGCTGTAGACAGAACTTTTAAAGCAGCAGATCCAGCAAAAGCAAAGGAGAACAAGAGGTGGAAAACATACTAGAGAGAAAGCACACCTAAACAAGACTGTCTGCGTGCATCACCTAAATGCTCAGAACCAGACAGAGAGGCTTTGCTAGCTATCTCCAGACTGTGAATTTCATAGTCCAGGTGCTCCTACATACTACATAAGAGATTCAATGCCCATCTTCCACCTTCCCAGCTGCACGGAGGCCACAGAACCCAGTGAGCACAAAGGAACTGACATACTTCACTTTGCCAAATTGCCCTGCATACTTTGAATACTTATTGGTGGTCTCAGGTCACTAGTTTTCATAGAAATAGGGGTGAGCTCTCTATTACTTCACAGAGGCTGCTTAGAGGCAAACATAGCACAATGCTCTTTCAGTCAACACTGGAACTATCAGCGTTCAGAGCAACGAAAGACCTATTACCATTGTGAGAGAACACACAAAGAAGGAAGTCACCAAATGATTCTACAACAGCTTGTTCTGACAAAGAATAAATTACATTCTGATTCTGGTCTATTTTTCAGAAATCAGACATTAATGATTGTAAACAAGGGAGGGACTGCTGGACCCCCTCAACGAAACTTTGATTTCTTTCAGTGTCTTGTGGGAAGCATGGTCTATCTATTATGTAAGCAGGAAAGCCTGGCCCTCCGACTTAAAACGACAAGGGAGTTGGGTGTCCTTGTGAAAGAAGACCCTATGCTTGCCGAGAACTGGCACTCTCATGGCGCTTTGCAGCCATAAATCCTTCTGCCAAAAATAGCCAGGGGTCGATAATGAGTTGTGTCGCCTCAACATTGGGAAACTGGAGTTACCCAACTCAGCAGGAACTTCTCATCTGATGTTCAATAAGAGCTAGAAATAATTGGGGTGCCTCTTTCAATTATGTGACAATCCCTCAAGCATGATTTATGGTATAATTTTGATGCCCCCTTGGATCAAAGATGAGGTAGGTGAAACAAGCATTTCCCCCTTGTTAGTGAAATTTTAAGTGTAGGCCCTCATTTAGTTTCATTGTAGATTTTGATCCCCCTGTTCTCAGGTAGCCCTTCTAAAAGGGGACATACCTTCTCCCAATAGAGGAGGCTCATTTCACTTTCCTGACTTTACCTTCTCCTTTGCTAAGTTGATTTGTGGAGACTCAGGACTCGACTACAAGTGGCAAACCTAGAGCAGAGTTTTGGGGAATGTCTACTTTTAAACTAAGAGAAGGGCTGGAGGGAAAAACTCTCCAAGTTCCCTTTGGTCCTGTCTCCTTGACTGATTCTGCCGAGCCTGATACAGGCTGTGTGGGGTGAACTGGGGTGCTAAACCAGGAGGAGGAACCACCAAGGATTGAAGCATAGCTGATAGTTCCAGAGAAATCCATCCTCCATTGCCAACAACAGCTGATGCCTAAATACTTTCCCCCTTTCCTACTCCTTCAAGATCAGGCAACACCACCACCACCCCGGCCAGCTTGTGTCTCCTTCCCCTTCTTCCTAGGACCTTTGCACTGCATGTCTAAAAATCACATTTTCAAAGGGGGAAGGCGTTTCTTTGGCATGTAGCTTCCCAATTCTTCTCTTTCCCTCCCTCTCTGCTCTCTTGCAATTCCCCAGCTGGCTGTCAGGTTCTCTCTCTTTTTCCCCCCTCTTCTCATAGTAACTCCAGTCTCTAGTTAGGTTAACCCTTTGCTTTTGTGCATGTGATGTGAACATTATACAAAATTACGTGACAATCCCCTTGCCTATACAAGCAGCAATTGTTTGCAGTTATTCACAGCTTTGTCATTCTAAAATTGACTGTGCTGAATTTTATGACTCATTTTTATTAATTTCAATAAGTTAATTGTTTGTAACTGAGTGGACTCCCAAGTCACTTCCTATCCCCTTTTAGTCTTATAGTGACACTTGGTGGGTGTGTGCATTGTGACCAAAGGCTATAAGATCTCTATACATGCATGTTTGGAGGCATGTGTAAATGCACAGTACAGGTTGTTAACATGATACATACTAGACATAAAATTGATGCAACAGGAAGTGGTCCTGCAGTACGTACTCATTAAAAAACTTTAATTCTCCCAATGCATGGCCTAAAAACCACAGGATGTTTTGATTTAGTAGCAGGCAAAAGTCATGGCATGTACATTTATGGATCCCCCTGCCTTGTACACACTGAAGATGGTTATTATACATGATTGTTGTGGTTAGCCTGTTGTGGTTAGCCTGCTGTAGAAGTGTACTCACTGCATTTTGGGCAGATATACAATTGTCTTCTGAGCTCTGAACTGAGCTCTGAAATCTGGTCCTATAGTTTGCTGCGGAAGCTGGAGTTACATAGTGATTGACCAGCCTTTGTGTCAATCACAAAGCCAACACCCACCTCAGAGCAGGGTTGTACACAGTACTGAATGGCTGGCCCTGCATCACTGATAAAGCTACTCCCCCCCCCCCTTCTTGGAGCAGTTTAAAGGTTTTTTTTTTTTAATGCCAAGCATCTAAGACATTTGAAAAACCATCACTAGTCCACCCAAAGTGCAGTGGAGGGGGAACAAAATCAGATCAGGTGGTTCTACACATTCCATTCAAGGAGTAGAAGAAATCAAAGCTCATTCCAAAGCTCATCTGTCTCCTGTTTGAAGGAGTGTGTAAATATTCAAAGACTTCCTTCACCTTATAACCCTCCCCCCTTCAATTCTGATCACCCCAGTGTGCAGAAGAAACCTTGATGATAGTCCCAATGGTGGAACAAAACATGGCCTTCTCTCTGTAGTATCTCCAAGACTATTGAATTCATTTAGGATGGTGGCACACATCTTTGCTTGCTTTTTGAAGACAAAAACCCAGGTCTGAGTTTTGCAGCTGACTGGGAAAAGAGCCTACAAGCACACAGGCAGACAGTACTAGTTCATAAAACAGCAACAGCTGTCCCCAAAACAAGCACAAAAGCACTTTGACTCTCACCCCCCCCAACTCTTTTTACCAGTTAATTGTTCAAAATTCAGACCAGTTTCTAATTTACTGCCAATACTACATCCCTCCAAACTGTTCCTATCTCTGCCCCACACACAGGTCTGGGCCCCACCCGAGACCTGTGTGGCACACATTATAGGTGTGCCTCTTGGCCACTAGCAGTTCCCACCTTCCGATGAAGCATCAACAGATCACTGCGGATCATTATCAAGCAGTTGGGTATAAACAGACAATCGCCTAACAGTTGTTATACTACTGTATTTCTTCGATTCTAAGATGCATGGTTTTTCCCCAATTAAGCATTTAAAAAATGGGGTGCGTCTTAGAATTGAAGGTCTCTAAAAAGCACCCCAAAATGCAATTTCCTTACTTACCGGGGCTTGGGGGAGCTTCAGGGAGGCCTGCATGATCCTCTGCAGGCCTCCCCGATCTTCAGTTCGGTGAAAAACAGCGATTTTTGGCCATTTCCGGTTTTGGCAAAAACCGGAAATGGCCGAAAATCGCTGTTTTTTTTTACCAAACTTAAGATCGGGGAGGCCTGCAGAGGGTTGCGCATTTTCTGGCGGACCACAAAGGCACTGCTCAAATGCAGTGAGGAGATCATCAGCTGCAGTGCGGGGCATGCTGGGGCGAGCTCTCAGGTTCAGGAATAGAGCTCGCCGCTGAGCAGAGGGGGCAAAATGGTGCTGTAAAAATCGGACTGCCGTGGCAGGCAAGCTGGGGAGAGTTGGTGCTGAGCAAACTGGGGAGAGTTGGTGCTGAGCAGGAAGGATGTGTGTCTTGCAATCTATGGTCTTTGGGTTTTTTTCTGCTGGTGTTCCTGAAATTAAGATGCGCCTTAGAATCGATGGCGCCTTAGACTCGAAGAAATACGGTATATTTAAAATGGCTGTGTTTTAAATTATGGATTTTTAAAATGTTTTATGCAGTAATAAGCCACTATGCTTTTGGAAAACTGGAATATAATAAATGTATACAATAATTCATTTATATGATCTGACAAGTTGATTGTACTAGTTTATAATACTGTACAAATGTTAATATGAACATTATAAGAGCACACCATCTTAAAAACTAATACCAGTGCAACATACTGTACCATTTTATCTACATCTTTTAAAATGTATATTTAGTCACAAACCTGCCATGTCCTTCTCCCCAGCATAAGATCATCAGATTGAACTTTCCATTTCCTTTATCCACAAGA
Organism: Plestiodon gilberti rubricaudatus; assembly: GCA_026170595.1. Taxonomy (NCBI): domain Eukaryota; kingdom Metazoa; phylum Chordata; class Lepidosauria; order Squamata; family Scincidae; genus Plestiodon; species Plestiodon gilberti. The sequence continues at coordinate 51,501,407 of JANXHW010000002.1, forward strand.
TTTCGTGTGTATCTGAAACAATTTTAAAAAACAGGGAGTTTTATCATCTACTATTAAGAAACACAAACACAGTGCATAGCCTCTGACCAATATATTCAAGAGGAAACAAATATATATAACAGTATTTATATACCACCTTTCTTGGTCATTGGATTTCTCCTCCGACTTTAATCCAAGGCGGTGTACATGGGCAGGCTGTCCTAACCCCCCTGGGGGTTTTTTACAATATATAAATGTCCAATCTTTCATGAACGGCTACTTTCCAGGTGGTATCCTTTTTACAGTGTGACAATTCTGGAAACAAAAGCCACCCTTGAAAACGATACAAAGACAATACAGTAATAGGAAAACATACACAACCCCCTCAAAGAAATGCCAACAGCAGCAGCATTTTAAAAGCTTTGGAAACACACATACATAGTAGCCAGAGGGTGAAGTGACAGAACTATGAGTTTTCAAACGCCTGGGGTTTGACTCTTGCCTCCCTACACCATTAGCTCATTAGATGGCCTTAGAAGAGCCACTGCCGCTCAGTCCCAGCTGCAATATTGGATACTGACCTACCTTGCAGGGTAGTTGTAACACTAACAAAATAACGTATGCAAGGTGCTATGAACACCTGAAAGGTATTCCAATTCTAATGAGCACATGAAACTGCCTTCTGAGTCAGATCATTGGTCTACCTGGCTCAATATAGTCCGCACCAGCCGGTAGCAGCTCTCCAGGTTTTCAGATAGATGTGGACATTTCCAATCCAGATATAGGAGAAGGTGCTTCTCTGGAAAAATATCTTATTTTTTATTTATTTATTTTTCACATTTTTATACCACCCTTCCTCCAAGGAGCTCAGAGTGGTGTACATATTCCTCCCCTCCTTTTTGTCCTCACAACAACCCTGTGAGGTAGGTGGGGCTGAGAGATAGTGACTGGCCCAAGGTCACCCAGGAAGCTTCATGGCTGAGTGGGGATTTGAACCTGGATCTTCCAGGTCTAAGTCCGACTCCCAAACCACTACACCATCCTGGCTCTTCAACCACAATGGGGGCAGGGAGAGGAGGGGAAGACCCAGAAATAAAAGCAGCAGTGGGAAAACTGGACTACATTCGAAACATTTCAGGGCATGCATGGTATCTAAAATAAAAAATTCCCTTGTGTGCATTGTAGTCCTTTAAATTCCACAGCAGCTAACCGCAATCCATTCTCAAGCAATTTAGAATGGAATTAGAAGTCAAGAAGTTCAGCTCCCCCCAGTCGAGGCTTTTGGTTAAAAACGTGCATTCTGACATTTCTCCTTGGCTTGGTTGTGGGGGGGGGGGGGTGCATGGCTTGACAATAGGGATGTGATGATGGGCTCCAGCACTTCAAAGGTTACTACTATACCACTGCTCCTCCCACTTGTGCAGGGCTAGTACAGGATGAATCAAGGTTACAATTCAATCAACTGATTAGTAATCTCTTGGCTGATGGACTGCAGCCTTAGCTATTTTACTTCTTATAATACAACAGTACACAGAGGCTGGGCTATAAAGAGCCATGCAACTAGTTCTCTGAGAAACACATGGCAAACGCCTCCTCAGACACAAGCCGCTACCTTGCCCCTCCCATACCTGTTAGTTTTTTTTTTTTAACTGAAAGGATGTGCCAGTATCGATGATACTGCACAAGACTGTATATTTTTCAAAGTCAAATCATATTGGCCATGCTCCAGCCTTAGGCATGTATAAAATAGCTCCTTGGATCCCAGCCATAGTCATAATTAAACCAAAGGCTTCAGTTAGACACGTGTGTTTTGATTTAAGCTCGTGTTTTCAAATGTTTCCTCTTATGGATATAGTTTCAAGTATTGCAAAATAGTCCAAATAAATAGACCTGAATGTTTGGGGTGGGGGGGGGAGAAGAGGGGGAGAATGATCAAAGTTTGTAAAAGCTGGAAAGTAAGAAACCAAACATGACACACCTGAAAGATTTTTCTTAACTACACAGTAAATGATATTCAACACCACAGCTTGGTAAGTCTCTTTCCGATACTATAAAAGGGAAGAACATAATTGAAATAGTTGTGGGATAAAGTCAGTTCTGCAAGGAGTTTACATACCCACAGAACAGTAGTGACGACAAGGAAGTCAGGGACTATATTTCCATATTATTGGTTTTCAAATGTTGCTTTGAAATTTTGCATTTTCCCACCTGCACTACTTTTCTGCACAAGATACCCATTTTACAGAGCGAGGATAGAGCACATTTTACATCTGAACTTTCTTCAGATAAAATGCCAACTTTGGCAGAATTCCCTACAAACTAAACAAGAACAGAAAAGAAACTGGTCCAATACGCCAACAGGCAAGTGTTGCACAAGAATACAGCATTACCAATATCTTGTTATCAAAAGGTAGTAAGAGTTAGTGCAACCCAAGAAAACACCTCTATACCAGTACGATTAAACCAGAAACTGCCTTTTAAACTGGTGTGGGGAATATACATCCTGCCGAAATCTTTTCATGAAGCATTGAATGGTTTGTCTCAAACTTTAGCACAGGCTTGGAGCTGTGCACAATCCTCGCACGAAGAGATTTTGCAAATAAGGACTGTTCTGTTAGAACAGAAGGCGAGCTTCCCAACTGCGGAGGAGTGCGGGATGGAAACGCCAGGGAACAGCGCCTGATCTGCCGACCTTGCTTTTGCCAAGCGCATTTTGCTGTGGAAACGGCGATTGTTATTAATAACTCGGCACAGGCTGCTGTATGCCAACAGAAGCAGATTTTATTGCAGTCATTTATTTCCCTTATCTAAGTCAACGATAAACACAAACACAAGCGATTACTTTGCAAATCGAGCAAGGTGAAGAGGGCGCAGGCAGGCATCTCACGGAGCCTGCCCTGCCCCCTCCTTAGCGGAGCACTTGAGGGCAGTGACCGAGGGCTTCTCAAGGGCTTTTCCGCGCGCCCGCCCACCACGGACTAGAGACATTGCCCTCGCGACGACAACGCCCAAACAACCTCCAACCGCTGACGTCTCAAGCCGTCACTCCCCCACCACCCAGCTCTCATTGGTTCAACGCTCGGGGGTGCAACTCAAAAGCCTGCTGTGATTGGACGCCGGCTCCCCGCCTTCTCTTTGCCTCTGACCCTCCTTCGCTGCGTGGCACTTCGGCGAAGCCGGGAGAAATCAGCAAGGTGGAGCAGAAAACAGGCAGAAAGGCGGGGCTGGCTCTCCGGGGTACGGAGGGAGCGCCGAGCGCCTTTTCCCTAAAAGCTGTAATCCTGCAGTGCAGCTGGACTACTATGGGAACTCAAGGGTGCGGGCAAAGGGGACAAAGAGAGAGATCTGTGTTGGCTGTTTTAGTTTGCTGATGGTTTAATTAACACTCCAGTTTTTGATTTTATAGTTTCATTTAAAATGTTTGTCCAATAGTTCTACAGAAAGGCAGGACAAAGTTTTAGATATCAACACATCCGGATTCGGTTGTTTTTTAAAGTTTGCCACATTCCACAGTGCCTCTCCTTTGCTCCTACTCCCCCTCACAACAACCCTATGAAGTAGCTTAGAAGAGAGGGCTGCTGCAAGGGGAGGCTTCGTGGCTGGGCACAAATGCGAAGGCCTGTCAAATCCTATCCAAAACACACCACGTCAGCACAAGTGAAAACTGCACCCAGAACTCTTGCCAAGATTTTACTTCAACTCAGTCTCTTCATGGGTAGGGTTGCACATTGGTGTGTGCCCCACACATGAGAGGGAGCGTGATCTCAGGATAGGAACTCCCCCTCAGCCATGCACCTCACTTAGGAATCTTGGGCCAGTCACCCGCTCCTAACCTGCCTCACGTAGTGGATGAGAGGATAAAATTGGGGGGGGGGGGAAAGAGGAGATGTGTATGCCACTCTGCGTTTCTTGATGGAAACATGGGAAATTGGTCACAACCCGCAATGTATATTCCAATTCACACTAATTCAGAGGCCAATTAAAAGAAGTGTACTGTATGCTGGGGGGGGGGGGAGAGAAGCCCCTTGATAGGTGATTCTGAATGCATTTTTAGCTTTCTGCTACCAGCAGAGGAATTAGTCTTGAGACTCTGACAAATGTGTGGGTGTGATACTACAAACCATACAGCAAGAAGGGGGCAGAACAAAGGCCAGGAGGAGGAAGAAGAGTGTTCAGTACAGGTCAGTTGCAGAATAGTAGATCATGGAATGGGCTAACTCATGCCTGAATTATCATCCAGTCATATAAAACTCCTACTGATCAGAATTCACCTTACTACACATCAAGACCCCAACCTTTTACCCTCTCTCTAACCACTAGCACCATACAAGGATGCTTAGAATGAAACAGGGTAACTGGCAGCAGATTCTTTCCTGCAAGCACCTGTATGGGTGGCTACTACAAGGATAGCACCTGTCATTTGGTTAAAGCACGTTCCTGTGCGGTTTTGGCAATTTTCACCACACCGCTACCAACTAGATAAATCCAATGATCTGTGGTGGGACATGACTGTACATGTCTATTGCATGGGCTAGACTCAATATTGTTTCAATGATTACACACACACACACACACACCATGCTACTCCTCAGAGCGAACACACTGTCCTTGTAAACACTTGGGCAGCCAGCTGCATGCAACATCTTGCTAAGTGAGAAGAGACTTTTACCACTCCCGTGCTCCTCTGGATTTCTGCCCAGGCACAGACAAGCTGTTCAATGCAGTTACTATTATTAAACCAACAGCAATTATATATTCTCTTGGCTATTAGAATGCAAGTGGAGTGCTTTGAACAGTACTCTAAGGTGTTCTATAAAAACCCCAAGCAATGTTATTAAAATGGCGCTTGGTATTTGGCCAGATGACCAAGCAATGTTATTAAAATGGCCCTTGGTATTTGGCCAGATGACCAACTTACTTAGAGGTTACAATCACACCAGGCTGAGTTGCCCGCTGGTCAAGCAATGTTATTAAAATGGCCCTTGGTATTTGGCCAGATGACCAACTTACTAAGAGGTTACAGTCACACCAGGCTGAGATGCCCACTGGTCAAGCAATGTTATTAAAATGGCCCTTGGTATTTGGCCAGATGACCAACTTACTTAGAGGTTACAATCACACCAGGCTGAGTTGCCCGCTGGTCAAGCAATGTTATTAAAATGGCCCTTGGTATTTGGCCAGATGACCAACTTACTAAGAGGTTACAGTCACACCAGGCTGAGATGCCCACTGGTCAAGCAATGTTATTAAAATGGCCCTTGGTATTTGGCCAGATGACCAACTTACTAAGAGGTTACAGTCACACCAGGCTGAGTTGCCCGCTGGTCATGCAAGTTCACCAGGTCATGCAAGTTCACCTGGTACTCAATCACAAAGTAGTTAAGAGAAACTGGGGTGGGGTGGGAGAAGAGATACAGTATGGATTTTTTGTTCACTTTCAAAATCGTACTAAAACAAAGTGAGGATTCTTACCTACGCTCTTGAGAGAGGCCCACTCAACATGTTTGATCATTTGTATGGGTGCTGCTGAAAAAAAAGATAGCGCTGCTGCATGGTTGGGAATGCACAGTGCTGCAAGAATATTTTAATCTCCCTCCTATAGAGGTTGATCTGCTGGATTGTCTGAGAACCCACTGCCAGTTTCCAGGGAGATGCATGCTGGCACAGATACTTCCCAAGCAATTCAGATGACTTTCATGGAACAAGGAATGTAGATGTTCCCGCAGCGATACTGATTCTCATTGATTGAGGGAACCCATTTTCTCACTCTGTGTAGAACAGAGTAGTGGCTCTCCTGGATGATGCTGTACAAAAATGACATCATTTGAACTGGGCCTTACTCAAGTCGTCTTGATTAAGAACCAAGTCTTTGCATAGGAATGAAGGGTAGTAGTTATGCAGTAATCAATGCGACACCAACACAAGGCTGTATGTAAACCCATTTTATGTGGTATGGGATTTAGAACTACGCTAATCAGTCATTGCAGAACCCATTTCAATCCATCAGAGAAGTTGAGCAAGTGTGGAGAATGGACTACATTCCCCACAACCCCATTTTGCAAGACAGCTGGCTACGCTACCACTGTCCTGAATCATGGAAAAAAACCCCCAGGGTTAGAGGCCCCACAAGGCACATATGGAGCAGGTTATGCTTTGACCTATGTTTCTTTCTGCCATCTTCAGAGATGTTGCCAAGAGGCATTATTGTTCCTCTCCCAATTTCAGGTGCAACCCTCAAGAACGAGCATTTTGAAATCAAGCACAGCTGCCCCCCTTGACCAAGCTCTACTCTCTTGTGTAACATTGCAAGATAAACCGAGATACCAATGTGTAGTGTACTTAGTAGCACTAAATGAAGAGACTAGAGTACGAGTGGCAACGCTACAACTTGCCAGCGGCAGAGCGCAGAGCCAAGAATATATCAGCATGGCAGGCGCTGGGTACAAGCGCAGCCACCTTGAGCCACAGTGCAGAGGGACGGAACTAGACCGCGCATCCCAAGGACTGGGCTGCGTGGAACAAGTTTCCTCCAGCTCGTCAGCCTGGGCGTCTCGCCAAAATGCTTTTCTATGGGCATTTAGCTCGACAGCTGCTTCCAAGAGACTCGCTTCATTCTTAAAGTCGCCAACCAGCACCAAGCTGCGTGGCCTCCCAGTCCTCCAGATTGCTCCAACATGCCACTCAGCTGGACCAGACAGATCAAGGAGGCACTGCTTGCTGGAGAGAACATCTGTTAGCTCGCGGAGAGGCAAAGGAGAAACGTACCGGCAGCTGGATGAAAGCCGCCCAGGCAGAGACGATGAAAGTGACCAGTTTCTATTTGTAAAGATATCAAGCATGTGCAGCTTGATAAAGAGTTGTGGGAGGTATTAAGTGTGTATTACTTTCAGGAACCACCCCCCCCCCTCGAATTTTGTAGTGGAGTTAATTCAAGCATGCGCCAGAGAAAATCATACTAGTCTGGCAGTTTAAGAAAACTGATTCTCATTCACATTCATTCACTCACACACACACACACACACACACACACACACACACACACACACACGACAATAACCAAAATCCGCAGAGAACGAGCCTGCAGGAATGCTAGGCAGGGCGTCCCACCGGTTTCTCCATCCGCGCGGGGCGCGTTCGTCCAAGTGAACGCATCTCCTCGCGCTCCCCCCTCTTTCTTCTGCACTCAGAGCAGGTTTTACCTGAACTGGTCGAAATAGGCAAATCTGGTCCACTCCTCGGGGTTGGTGTCGTAAGATTCCATCACGGCTTGCACTTCTGCCACATTGACTTTATCGCCGGAGAACAACTCATGGAGGATCTGGATCAGCTCCTCCAGTGTCCGGGCTTTGCACACATTTGTTTGCACGGGCTGCTCCATAACGCGCCCCACACGGCCTCTGCTCGGACAATAAAACTTCTTTCCCGCGAACAATTACAAGGAGCTCTAACCGTAGCCGGGGGCTTCTCCTGCCTCCCTATTTATCTCCTGAAGTCACAGTGGGAACGTACCATGGAGCAAAGAGGGAGGCTCCACCAAGTCGCTCGAGCCTACTATAGGCTCCTACGACACGCTGAAAGAAAGGACACCCCCACCGCCGCACCAAGTAGTTCACAGAGGCTTTGTCAAAGCCCCTGGCTTATTTCAAGAAACGAGCTGGTTTCTCGGCACCTCCCCGCCTCGAATCTTAAGAGACCTGATTGATTGGCTGCTTCAGCTCTGCGTTACAAAACCTCCACTTGGAATGGGGGGGGGGGAAGAGAATGTTACAAGGACCGAAGAAATCACGAAAGGAGCAATCATTCACTCTGCTTATCGCAGTTGCCTCGCAAGGAAGAGGGTAGTCTTTTAAAGCTGCAATCTTATGCACATTTACCTGGAAGTAAATCCCATTGAAGTTGATAAGGTTACTTCTGAGAAGTTCTGAGTAGGCATTCATAGGATTGCAGTTAGTTTCCCTCTTTCTTTCTTTCTTACACTACCCAACAGCCTGCCCTAATAATTCTGTGCCTGTCTCCTCAGAAGTAAATCCCATTAAGTGCAATGGGACTTACAGCACAATACTATCCAACTCGGTGCAGCAAGAACAGGAGGCCCCAGAACGGAAAGGGTTTTCAAATCCCCTCCAAAGGGGGATTCAAAGGGGATTTAAATCTCCCCTCCACCAAAGTCTCCCGCCCTGCCCTCCTCCATTGGTTACACCGGTGGTGTAAATTGGGTAGGATTGCGCTGTTATTCCCAGGTAAGCGTGCATAAAATACAGGCTTAAGCCATAATTCCAAGTTTGAATGCATTCCAAATTACGCAATACAAACCAGTACACTATTAGTAGCCTTACACAATGCAACAGTTTTTACAGTGCAGTCCTAAGTACTGTATGTTTACTGAGAAGTCTCACTATGTTCAATGGGGCTTACTCTCAGGAAAGTGTGCATAGGTTACAATCCTATTGTAGGATTGCCCTGGGAGTAAGCCCCATTGAATTTGATGGGGCCTACTTTTGAGAAGGATGATCCATCCTTCATGGATCATTGCCTTGTCGTGGCGAAGGGGCTTACGTAACTCAATGAAGCCATGAGCTATGGCGTGCAGGGACACCCAAGACGGACAGGTCGTAGCAGAGAGTTCTGACTAAAAGTGATCTACAACTGGAGAAGGAAATGGCAACCCACTCCAGTAACCTTGCCAAGAAAATCCCATGCTGGCAAGCTGGATGTGGTCAAAAATGAGATGATAAGATTGAACATTGACATCTTGGGAATCAGCGAACTAAAATGGATGGGCATGGGCGAATTTAAGTCAGGTGACCATCATATCTACTACTGTGGGCATGAATCCCTTAGAAGAAATGGAGTAGCCCTCATAGTCAATAAAAGAGTGGGAAAGGCAGTACTGGGGTGCAACCTCAAAAACGACAGAATGATTTCAGTTCGAATCCAAGGCAAACCATTCAACATTACAGTAATCCAAGTGTATGCCCCAACCACTGATGCCGAAGAAGATGAAGTGGACCGGTTCTATGAAGACCTACAACACCTTCTAGAACTAGCACCCAAAAAAGATGTCCTTTACATCATAGGAGACTGGAATGCTAAAGTAGGAAAGCAAGAAATAAACGGAACAGGCAAGTTTGGCCTTGGAGTGCAAAATGAAGCAGGGCAAAGGCTAACGGAGTTCTGTCAAGAGAACACGCTGGTCATAGCAAACACTCTTTTCCAACAACACAAGAGGCGACTCTACACATGGACATCACCAGATGGTCAATACCGAAACCAGATAGATTATGTGCTTTGCAGCCAAAGATGGAGAAGCTCTATACAGTCAGTAAAAACAAGACCTGGAGCTGACTGTGGCTCAGATCATGAGCTTCTTATTGCAAAATTCAGGCTTAAATTGAAGAACGTAGGGAACACCACTAGACCAGTCAGATATGACCTAAATCATATCCCTTATGAGTATACAGTGGAGGTGAAGAATAGATTTAGGGCATTAGACCTGGTAGACAGAGTGCCTGAAGAACTATGGACGGAAGTTCGTAACATTGTACAGGAGGCAGCAACGAAAACCATCCCAAAGAAAAAGAAATGCAAGAAAGCAAAGTGGCTGTCAGATGAGGCTTTACAAATAGCTGTGGAAAGAAGGAATGTGAAAAGCAAAGGTGAAAGGGAAAGACATAAACAACTGAATGCAGATTTCCTGAGAACAGCAAGGAGAGATAAGAAGGCCTTCTTAAATGAACAATGCAAGGAAATCAAGGAAAACAACAGAATGGGGAGGACTAGAGATCTCTTCAAGAAAATTGGAGATATCAAGGGAACGTTTTGTGCAAAGATGGGCATGATAAAGGATAAAAAAGGCAGGGACCTAACAGAAGCAGAAGAGATTAAGAAGAGATGGCAGGAATACACAGAAGAACTATACAAGAAAGATCTTAATGTTCCTGATGACCATGCTGTGGTCACTGACCCAGAGCCGGACATCCTAGAGAGTGAAGTCAAGTGGGTCTTAGGTAGCATCACTAACAACAAAGCTAGTGGAGATGATAATATCCCAGCTGAGCTACTTAAAATCCTAAATGATGATGCTGTGAAAGTGCTGCACTCAATATGCCAACAAATTTGGAAAACTCAGCAGTGGCCAAAGGATTGGAAAAGGTCAGTTTACGTTCCAATTCCAAAGAAGGGCAATGCCAAAGAGTGTTCAAACTACCGTACAATTGCACTCATTTCACATGCTAGCAAGGTTATGCTCAAAATCCTACAAGCCGAGAACTACCGGACGTACAAGCTGGGTTTCGAAGAGGCAGAGGAACTAGAGATCAAATTGCCAACATGCGCTGGATCATGGAGAAAGCACGAGAGTTCCAAAAAAACACCTACTTCTGCTTCATTGACTACGCAAAAGCCTTTGATTGTGTGGATCACAACAAACTGTGGCAAATTCTTAAAGAGATGGGGGTACCAGACCACCTTACCTGTCTCCTGAGAAACCTGTATGCGGGTCAAGAAGCAACAGTTCGAACCGGCCATGGAACAACTGACTGGTTCAAAATTGGGAAGGGAGTACGGCAAGGCTGTATATTGTCACCCTGCCTATTTAACTTATATGCAGAGTACATTATGAGAAATGCAGGGCTGAATGAATCGCAAGCCGGAATCAAGATTGCCGGGAGAAATATCAACAACCTCAGATATGCAGACGATACCACCCTAATGGCAGAAAGTGAAGAAGAACTAAAGAGCCTCTTGATGAGGGTGAAAGAGGAGAGTGCAAAAGTTGGCTTGAAACTCAACATTAATAAAACTAAGATCATGGCATCTGGGCCCATCAATTCCTGGCAAATAGAAGGGGCAGAAATGGAAGCAGTAACAGATTTTACTTTTCTGGGCTCCAAGATCACTGCAGACGGAGACAGCAGCCATGAAATTAAAAGACGCTTACTCCTTGGGAGGAAAGCTATGGCAAACTTAGACAGCATAATAAAAAGCAGAGATATCACCATGCCAACAAAAGTTTGTATAGTCAGGGCGATGGTGTTCCCAGTAGCAATGTATGGTTGCGAGAGTTGGACCATAAGGAAGGCTGAGCGCCGAAGAATAGATGCTTTCGAACTGTGGTGCTAGAGAAGACTCCTGAGAGTCCCTTGGACTGCTAGGAGATCAAATCAGTCAATCCTAAATGAAATCAACCCTGACTGTTCCCTGGAAGGACAGGTACTAAGGCTGAAGCTCAAATATTTTGGCCACCTAATGCGAAGAGAGGAGTCTCTGGAGAAGACTCTGATGCTGGGAAAGATTGAAGGCAAAAGGAGAAGGGGAAGGCAAAGGATGAGATGGTTAGACAGCATCACCGATGCAACGAACATGAAAATGAGCGAACTGAGGAAGATAGTGGAGGACAGGAAGGCCTGGCGGGATATGGTTCATGGGATCACGAAGGGTCGGACACGACTTAACGACTGAACAACAGCAACACTTTTGAGTACTCATACAGAGGATTGCTTCCTAAGTCACTTGGTTAGTCAGGCAAAAAGGTGTGATTTCTCCCCATCCCACCAGAGGACCTTTATCAAGCAAGAGGACATTTTCATGTCTCAAGTTGTGATTTGTAATATGGAATAGGGGGGGGTATTTGATTTTAGCAGGGTTTCTATGGGATTTGATGGTGGGTGGCTGTGTGGCTTAAGAGAAAAATGGGTTTGTGATACTGCCAGAGCAGGTGACTTTCATCCAAAAGCAAGAACTCCAAAGTTACCAAAATTCAACTTGGAATTAGGTGCACAGATACAATCAGATACCATTGAGTCAAGCATCAGTTTTGAACCCTTTTTGTCCCGGTGCAGCAGTTACAAATTCAAGCTAGGAATCCCCCGTTCAGTCTGGCATCAAGCCACATAGTATTGCACAGTAGCAAAGGTGTGCTTTTTATTACACTTAATTGTTGTGGAAAATAGCAATCAATTCTGGCTAATTGGTGCATAAGCCATGTCAGAAACAGTTATCTATTGTGTGATGACTGAGCAACCCTTGCTCTCTTCTTCTATCCAGCATAAGGTTCAATAGGAAAGAGGCTTCTGTGAGATACTGTACTTTGAAATCAGCACCATTGCAGAAAGACCACATGGCCAGATAGGTAGTTTCTTGATTGCTTATCTATCATGTGAGTCCACCAAGAACAATAGACCCTTGCCAGTCCTCCTGCTGGAATTGGCATGTCATAGGCAGCAATTAGGTATCCAAGCTCACCTGCTTGGAATTTCAACAGAACTATTCTGTTGAAAGTGGTGTACAAACACGCGCACGTGTGCACACACACCTATTGACCTTCTCCAGCACCCCATAAGAGTAAGACTGAGTGACCCTGGCAGCTCAATGTTTGGGGACACAGGTCAGAGAAACACAGTTTATAGCAGGTACGGATAGCCAGGTTACCATAAACCATCTAATCAGACAGACCTATGACTTCGTTAAACTAAGTTTTTCATGGGTCCAAGTTTGCTGTGGGTTAAGCATCAGACAGCATAGGAGAAAGGCAAAGCCCCCATCTTTGGCCCAGCCACCTTCTGAATCTTGTCCTCTCCATTGGCTCAGCATTTGTCTCTCTCTGTTTTCTAGTGGCTGTTGGTACCCTAATCACAGACAGATTTCCCAAAAACGCAAGACTATTGCATTGCTGTCCTTACTTCTGGGCCAGGAGGCAGATTTTGCCCTTAGTAGAAGCGGGAGCCAGACAGTTCTTGGGGAACGATCCACCAAGGTAACTGGAATTTTTGAATGGTTTCTAATGAGTAATAACTAGTTTGTTTCTAATAACTAGCACAGCTCTCTGAATTTTTTGTCTCAACTAGTCAGGCATTCATATCTCCTAAATTTGATCATTAATTGCCATATTCCAGTTTACAAATTATCTTAAGTTTCTCTTGGTTTTTCAAAACACTTGCCATGGTTCACTGCATATATATCTCAATAGTGTTTTGAGCCCAACCCTATGCAGTTCCCCGAGAACAAGAGGGACACATGAAGAATATCACTAAAGTCAACAAGGGTATGTTTAAAATCTAGTCAGCACTTTCTAAAACATGGTGTTCAAGTCTGTCTGGAAGCACTATTTCTTAACACCTGGTTAGGACTGTGTTGGGTTAGGGCAGGGGTACCCTGGATATGGCTGTGGGCCACATTAGGCCCACCAATACATTTTGACTGGCCTGCTGAGACCAGTGGCATTATAATTACATGCGCCTCCAACTCTTTCCTGTTCTCCCCCACCAGCTTCCTCCTGCTGGATGAAGTGACTGCTGGACTGAGTCACTCTTGCTGAAAGACAGCATGAGAGTAAACAGCCCCATTGCTGCAAATATTTCTCCAATTATGAATATCCTTAGAGTTATATACACCCCTGCTAACTGGGCAAAGTGGCACCTTTTAAAGTGGTGTCCTCTTATATTTAGCAGGGGGAGGGCAGCGGTCCCTCTTCACCCAGCATGACATCTTTTCCAGTGGCAGCTGGTGGTATCTCTTCTGGCACAGAACATCTAGTCCCAGTAATTGCCAAATTCCAGGGTTTAGCAGATCAAGAGATATTGAGGAACATCTTACCGACAGAGGAAGGTGATATATTGGAAAGGGTTGCAGCCTTTGTTTGTTCAATCGTTTCGTCTTGTGCATCAGATATATGATGTAATGGCCCCTAGACCATAGCCCGATATCTGGTTGTTTTTGTTTGATTGGACTTTTTGCTTGTTTGTAACATGTGTTATGTAATGTATGTTGACTTATGTTGTCTTTAATGCCAATAAAGGTTCTTGATTGGTATCTCTTCTGTATTTTTTTAAGAGTGTGAGTCCTTTGGAGACAGGGAACCATTTATTTCTATGTAAACCACTTTGTGAACTATTCTGTTGAAAGTGGTGTACAAACAAGTGCACGCGCACACGTACGTATTGACCTTCTCTAGCACTCCATAAGACTGAGTGACCCTGGCAGCTCAACATTTGGTGGCGCGGGTCAGAGAAATGCAGTTTATACAGTACTTACTGTACACTCCTGCGCATAATTAAAAGTGCGTAATTAAAAGTGCTGTAAGGCACATTTGTGGCACTAGGAGAGTAAGCGATGCTGGTGTGGAGGCCAGCGCCGCTCACTCCACTGTCCATGACGACCCGCACTGGCCGACCCAGGTAAGGGCTGCGCCGGTTGGCGGGAGGGCAGGCTGGGGTTGTAGCGGAGGGGGCAGGGATATCGGTGCTGGATTGCGCCGATATCCCCTTCCCTGGCTGACCTTACATGGCCTCCCTGGACGCGCACCAGCTAAAGATCTGGTGCGCATCCAAGGAGGCCCATTGGGGCCTCCAGCGCGTAAACTGGGGGAAAGGGACGATAATAGCATTTCTATCATATGATAGCAAATACATTTGCTGTTTGTTCACTGATACCCAAATTCTATTTCCAGGCAATCATTTCAGTAGTACAATTGCACATTTTACAGAAGTTTCCATCAGTTGATAAGTTTGATAATTATTCCAATCTCCTACTAAGGCTGCAATCCTATGCACACTTACCTGGGAGCATGTCCCATTGACTATAATGAGTAGACATGCACAGGATTGGGCTATAAGTAAGATTTTGGAGAAGGCCGTGGGTTAAAGCAGAAACAAGTAGAAAATCAAGAATGGCAAGAATAGAGGAACAAATGAATGTAGGTCATATTTGAAAAACAGTATGCTATTGTTTACTCTTTTGGCAGATGATTTCAATTAAAAAAATGAATAAATGGAGTTACTATTGAAATCATCTGCTTTGAATTGTCATTTTACTTTGTGAAGTTAAGATGGGGAAAGCTAATGTGTGATCTCTGGTTTCCCAAGAGGTCACTTGGGTGTTGATAGTTATTCATTCACCTAAATGATGTATAACAGGAGCTAGTGAGTTCCACTTCAAGCAACCAGTTGAAAAGGACACAAGACAAAAGTCTAAAGAGTCTATGCTTTACAAGGAAATAGGGGAGTATCTGAATATACACAATGTAGGATTAACATGTGATTACAAGTAAGAGCAAAGGTAAGGCTCAAGACAGAAGATGGATGCCAGGGAGAAGAATGAACACAACATTTGTTAAATGAAATATCTTATTCTGAATATCAAGATACTCTCACATTTACATTTTTGCATTTTTGCAGTTCATTTTATGCAGTGGTTAGAGTGCTAGAAACACCACTCTAGCAGAGTGGGGTTTCTGAACTACACTAGCAGAGCAAACAGCAACTTGGCAACCTTGAATATGTCCCCATTTAGATTTACCATGCAGAGTTACTATTTGGGTAAATAAGGTTATGTTCTATACCGGGGTTCTTACCCCCACCCCAGTGTACCACTTACAGGGCTGTGGAGGTCCCCGTGTACCGCCGGAAGTAACTGGCGATGACATCACTGCCAGTTACTTCCGGGTTGGAGGCCTCAGCACAAGCCTGCAAATGCTTGTAAGAGGCTCTGGGCAGGCATTTCCCACAGCATGGAACTGGCCGCCAAGACGAGCCCCCTACCGGCATTTAAGGCCTCCATGATGTGAGGTGGTTGTCTGTAGGTGCCGTGTGTACCACTAACGCCCACCTCACGTACCACTGGTTGAGATCCTTTGCTTTATATACCAGAACACCCTTGCTAAAGCAGCATGTCCTTCATTTTAAGATGCTTTATAAAATATATACAGCACAATCTGACTTTTTTGCCAGTTTAACCAGCGGCCCAGCAAGAACGGGAGGCCCCAGAACGGAAAAGGGATTCAAATCCCCTTTGAATTCCTCTTTTGGAAGGGATTTGAATCCCTTTTCCGTTCTGGGGCCTCCCGTTCTTGCTGGGCTGCTGGTTAAACCGGCAAAAAAGTTAAGTCGGATTGCGCTGATAGTGTGTTAAATTATTACTCGCTCCGCCGTTCTATATTTAGTGAGGATTGCGCCCTGAGAAAGGCAATCTCAAAGCAACTTGGACACACAGAACCCAAAGTTCTATTTATGTATAAAGCAAGGAGTCAAAGACAAGAATAAATGGAAAATGTAACCATTTTATCTCAGATACTGTACTCCAGCTGCCCATATACAATACATTTCACATAGCATGGTGAAATGACAAACTATACCCTCAAAGTCAAGAGATAGTATCCTTTTCTTGAAATAGAAATCTGGAGCAAGGAAAGGCAGCTCAGTTGTATAGATGGTGCACACATACGATTATTTCCACAAAACAAGATGAAGAACATTCTCTGGTTGAGAAGCCTGTGCAGCTGTTGTACTTTGTTCCGACACTGACATGTACAGAAAACTTGAATAAAGTGAACTCCATGGGCAACAAGGCAGACATTTCTTCAGTTTGTCCATGAGGAATATCTCTGAAGCTTATTATAGCCAATTTGCTTTCTTACAGTCCTAAGCAATGGTAGCTCTTAATTCATCCCCAGGCCTGAGATTTACAATAATGCAGCACAAGCTTACCATCACTGCCAAAGCACTGTAAGAAGGAACAGATAAAAAAAAAAGTTAAACTAGCAACCAGGTGAGCGACTCAAAAGCAATGGAGATAAGTTAAGCATTATATCACTGAACAATTAGATCACAGCATCTCCTTGTTATATAGACTACTATATAAAGAGTCAGCATTCTACTCAACTTTCAGATGAGTAGACGTGTTTGTTGTTTCTGTTGCAAACCAACTAACAAAGTTATGGTAGCATAAGCTTTGACGGACTACAGACCACTTCATCAGATATGTAAAGATACACTCCCATCTGAGGAAGTGTTTCTGAAAGCTTATTTTCCAACACTTTAAGTCTTTCAAGTGCCACAAGATTCTTTGTTGCTTTTGTTCTACTCAAGTTTTCTTATGAAACACTGCCACCTGCTGACAATGTGCTTTCCCATTGCTTTGCATAAAGACTAACATACTTTCAGGGACTGAAATTGTATTGCTTTGCATACTGCATTTGTTCCAATCACATATTTCTCAGGGTACTTATATGACAATCAAACCGGCCCCTCACATACCCCAACATGACAAGCAGAAAAACAAAACACTTAGAAGTTCATAATCACCTCATACAGTGTTCCAACTTCCTGGTCTGGGGAAGGTGCAAAGGACTGATTCACGTAAATAAACTGCATGGGAAAGACAATACATGGATAAGCTTGTGTTGATGTGCTTTAGAGTTATGTCCTCTAAGCAACAACAAAATCTCACTGCAGCACAAGAGCATGATGGCAGCCCACAAAGGTTACTTTTCAAATGCTTCCCCTCAAAGAGGAGCGGAGTGAGCAAGTTGACATACATGAAGGAGCTCCCTCATCTTCCATGTTTGCAGTGGGGCAAGGGGACAAGTTTTGTCTGACCCTGTAGGCAAGAGGCTGACAACTGCAGGTGGAAAGGAGCAGCCCCAAGGATGTAAACTGTAGATGCTTTGGCATCTATACAAGAATTTCAATGGATGTTTTCTCATGCCTAAAGTGTCATAGTACTGGTGTTCAGAACACCCACAATCTGTAGATGGAATATTACATTCACTTGGAGTTGCCCCATGTCAATTCAATTATACTTAATTTCATGTTAACTATGCATAGGATCTCAGTTAAAGTCTAGCCTCAGTAATCAATATTGACTGAATAAGCAAAACAAAGAGGGCCAATTTAAAATACCCCATCATAATCTATTTTCCTTTTTTCAGGAACACCTCTGGAAAATATGTTCGTAAGTTGTCACGACGTGACCAAATTTCTGAGTTGAAGATCAGCATATTGCCGGGCAAACTCCGTCGTTTTAAAACTTTTAATTTTATAACAGCTTTACGTTTTGCCCCAAACATCTGGGGCATCATCAGAAGTAAAACAGCTCTGGAAAAGTCTGCCCATCTATATACGTACGGTATCATTTTGAAGTACCAATAGGGACCATTCTTAGTACACATCAAGAGGTATATTTTGAAGGATACTAGACACTACAGGGAAGGGATGGTACTTTGATGTCTTGCCTGTGGAATTCTTAGCTTTTGGCTAGCCAACGTTGAAAATAGGACAAAGGACTAGGTGGCTCTCTGGCATAATTCAGCAGGTACCTCTTATGGTTTCCTCTTAACTTCTTAATTGGGAATGAAAATATATTACATACCAGCTGTTCTGAAGCCACTAGTTTAAGAAACTTTTTGATAAAGTCAATGAGCCCCTGAATCGTGCGGGTTCTCTCTACAGTCCATTTCTTGGTCTTCATTATAGGGGTATCTCCAACAGCCTTGAGTAAAACATCAACTAGAAAGTAGAGAATATTTAAAATAAGCAAGATGAAAAACTCAAAAAGGAACAGACCACATAATGTATGGCAAAATATGCTGAAAACTGATTAATCCTAAAAATCCTAATTCCCACATAACCTGATGGAAGTGGGGGCAAAGGTACATTGAGTTCAATGAGACCCCCCCCCCCCAGGCAAGGGTTTATAAATTAGGAGACCCAAGACTTGGGGATAGGGAATAAGAGTTCACTCAACAATTCACAGGAGTACGACAGGAAAGCAAAATAAATAGCAGTTATGATGAAGACTTATGGAATCACTGGTAGTTAAGGGTCTTCTCTAGCTTCCAGATACCAAGATGCTACCCTCAACTCTGGACCACTCCACAGGAAATAAAAAAAGGGTAGATGACTGTGATGGTCCATTAGAAAAAAACCTGATGGTAGAGTAATATTATTAGGACAAACTATTAAGTCTATTAAACATCCAGATCCTTTTCTCTCCCCTCCCCTTTTTATTTTTATGTTTAACATCAAGTTGGATAAAACGCCTTTTATGAACTTGAAACCCAATAGCTGATGTAGCAGAGTGGCTAAAAAGAGTTGTAAATCAGGACTTCCCCAGTTTGAAGCTTGCTCTGAACTCACTAGATGGCCTTAGGCGAGTCATTCCTTCTGAGCCTCAGCTCTCCAGAAGCAATATAGGGATACCTTTTAGGGCTGTTGCAAGAATTACATCGAGAGAGGTTTTGCACACTCAGAAAGCTCTACACAAATTTTTATTGTTATTAATTGTAATCCTTTAGGTGGCTAAAGTTACCATCACTTTTGAGCTTGTGGATAGCATCAGCTGTCAACTAACTAAGATATCTAGTGCCTAATCTGATTCACTCATCATAGCAATGGGAACTTCCAGCACCACCCGTCCCCGCCCGTTTACTTTTCTTTCGAGTGTCTCCAGCAGGTTCCTCGGTCACCGGGGAGAGGGCTGAGGGGGGAGGTGGTTCAAGCACCCCCGCCGCAGTCCCTCCTCCGCCTCCTTCCGAGGTCTCTTCCCCACCTTCACCTCGGCCCCCCTCTTGAGGTGAAAGAGAAGTGGGCAATAGCTGCTCCTCACTCGCTTCCGACATGATAATAAGTAAAGAGCGGAAGTGGTATAACTGCCAGGACCATTTTTATAAGCTCGTATCAGGGTCACGTGACTATGACAGCAGACTGTACACATAGAGATAGAAGAACTGTAGAGTGATACGCTAAGGAAGAACTTCCCGATTCTTCCGGATGCTATTTGTTTTTCTGACTCCCAAAGCAAAAGTAAGAGCTCTCACAAAATCAAAAAATGCCACGCCAACAATGACAATCCAATCCATAATTTCTATATTGCTAGGGTCGTTGGGGCCTGGTTTATGACAATTCAGCCTTACCCTGCTAATATTACAGATTAGAGCCACCGGCTGAGCCGGTAGCGTTGTTAGTCTGATTTGTAGTGCAATCCGATTCCAATGCATGTTTACTCAAAAGTAAGTCCCACTGTGTATAGTGGGGCTTATTGTTATTTCTAGGCAAACATGCATAGAATTGCAGCCTTGAATTCCCACACCCAAAATCCTCAGGCTTCAGCAAAGGCCAGCAACGACTTCTTAAATGATAAATCGCTCCCTCAGACGCGCACCCAGCCCAAATCCAGTGGTCAGTTGCATGTAAAACCCTTGTACTCCATCCATTGTATTTTTGCAATGAGGAAAAAAAACCTCATTTTTCACACGAAAGAAGACTTGAGTTAGGAAGAATATGAACTCTCGTCTCTCTCGGCTGGTACCTCTTGTTTCAGGATGGACACACTAAGACCCGCCCGGTTATAGCTACATGCATGCATGCCTACGTATATATCTATTGTTTCCTATGAGCAGCTGTCGCTGTCGCCCCAGGTGAGTGAGGCTCCCGCCCGAACCCCCCCTCCCAAAAATCATTCGAAGCGTACCCGGAAACCGGTAACCTCGTGTGAGTCTATTTATGGCTATGTATATACTTTGTCCCTCGCGCGCCACCGTCCTCGTAGGTAACAAAGTCAGGCGACCGCTTCCCCCTCCCTGGTCTCGTCACGAGCTAGAGAAGCGGTTCTATCTCCAGCCCCAAGCCAAGCCTGTGCCGGCAGCTTAGAGAGGAGGGGTCCCTAGCCACGCTCGCGCCTCAGAAGGGGGAGGGGCAGAGCCCTCAACCCCACGACCCCCTCCCTCCTCGCCATGATCAAAGCCATCCTCATTTTCAACAATCATGGGAAGCCGCGGCTCTCCAAATTCTACCAGCGCTACGTAAGAGTCCGCCGTGGTGGGTGAGGGAGGCGGAGAGCGACAGTGTGTGTGTGTGTGTGTGGACGTGGCTCTGTGTGTGTAGACGTCAACACGGGGCCCCTCCCTGTCATCAAGGGCTTAGCTGCTCTGAACGCTTTCGCTATGATAAAGCGGCGGCCTATATAGTTTCTTGCAAACGAAACAAAATATAGCGGAGGAGAAATGCTGGGAGAATGTGTCTGCTGCTGCCCGTTGCTCGTATGAAGGTGTCTTGAGTGATGCAGGGACAGGCTAAGACCTCCCAGCGCCTGAGCAGCATGGATGCTCCCTTTCCTGGTACTGTGCCAGCCTCTCCTCCTCCTGCTCCCTGGATTGGAAAAAGTGGGAAGGAGAGGAGAGCTGTGGTGGGTCAGAGGCGCTTTAGCCCATCACTTCCTCCCTCCACATCTCCTTTGAACTGAGGATGCAAGAGAGGTGTAAGGCAGATGCTGCAAGGGGCCAAACCCGAGTCTTTTAACAGGCAAAGCATCTGCTCTGTTACCTCCCTGAGCCCCCTTCTTCACAGTGCTGTGAATTTTGAGTACAGGTGGGCCCCCATATCCGCTGGGGATATGTTCCAGGCCTCTCTGTGGATACTTGAAACCGTGGATAAGAGCGAACATCCCCTCCATGGTTTCCTGAGGGCCCCCCACCCTGCCTCCCCTGCAGGCAGGCATGCTTGCCCCCCCCCCCAGCTCTTATTTTCTTTCAGCAAGCTTTGTTTCTTCCTTAAAACAAACAGAGAAGCAGCCTCCATTGCAGGCAAGTAGAACGAGACTAAGTCCTAGAGAGGCTCTGCAAGGTTTCTGTTAACCTTGCAGAGCCTCTCTAGTACTTAGTCTTGTTCTACTTGCCTGTAATAAGCAGCCAGAGGCTGCTTCTCCTGTTTCTTTAAGGAAGAAACGAAGCTTACTGGGAAAAAAGTAAAAGCCTGGGGGAGTCCCCACGATCCGTGGATAACTGAAACCATGGATAGCGAATCAGTGGATATGGGGGCCCACCTGTACTGTAGACAGGCAAAAGTTCATGGCTAAGAGGGTGCTTTGCTCCACCTGAGCTCACTTGACTGGAGATACAAAAAGGTGGTAGATGTAAAGTTTTCTTGGTGAGTAAGATGAGAAGCAGGAGACTGGAGTTAGTTGGATGTAGGTGAGTTCTCAAGTTGCCAGGTAGCGGAGACTTTTCCAGCTGGTGATATCCAATACTTTGTCAGCCTTTCACCTAAGAGTGAAAGAGCACTCTGAGCAGTGCTTGGTGCTATTATTTATTAATTATAATATTTATATCCTATCTTTCCACTCCGGTAGGAGTTCAAGGTGACTTACAACAAAATTCAAAAACTATAAAACTAATAAATTAAGCAAAGCAAAATCAACACAGAGTTATTCCTGCAAGTTGCATTGTAAAAGCTAGTTGGTTTGCGGGCTATGGTTGGCTGCTGCCTTTTGCTTCTGTCTAACGACTAGAGAAGAAAGATGCTGTTTCCTGAGGTTCAGAAGGTCATAAGAGAGGAGAAAAATGGTCAGCTTTCCATGGAAGAAACTGTCATGGCATTATTGGAATGCCGTGGCATAATCTTGGAAAGAGAACTTAACTGCCTCTGGACATTATCAGCAGAGCTGGCCCATCGATTATGCGAATGATATGGCTTGCATGAGCAACAAGTTGTGGGGAGCAATGAACAGGCTCAGGATGCCTTTAACCCCTCCTGCCTGCCTCAGACAGAGCTACTCCGATCTGCTTCCCACTTGCTTTTAGCATGGTCCTTCATTGCATGGTCCCATTAAATAAAATGAAGTGCAGAACAAACTGGGAGCGATCGCAGTGCATTCTGCACTTCCTGCTTTATTTAAAGGGATTGTGTGAGGAAGGGAGTAGAGAAGTGGATTGCTGCTGCCTTTGCATTTTTTCTAGTGGTAGCAGCTGCCACTACAGCCCTATTTCCAGGTAAGGGGGTGGGGTGAGTAAGGAGGCAGGAGCAGTGCACCTCAGGTGTGTGACACGTCCTGGGGCCTGGTTATCAGTACAGCGAAGTGTTGCAAAATGTCATTTCTTAGGGCTTCTTCCCATAAGGCCGCCTTGGGCATTTGCCTTGGCATAGGATAAGGCGGGGTATAAATTTTTAAAATAAATAAATAAATAAGGCAAATTTCTTTTTTATTTATTTATTTATATTTTATTGATATATTAACATAAAAACAATACATATTTCATAAAATTATAGCAAGCAGAAAGCAATACATCCTACTAGCATACTATTCACTATTTTCTATATATAATTTCCAACTTAGCCAAAATATGCACAATATTGGAAGAATTCGGAGATACCTTCGCTGGAAGATTGGTGGCTGAAAGTTTTGGATTATGCTGAAATGGATAAACTTACAATTTTAATTAAGGAAAAGTCAGTTAACCTTTTCGTGAATAATTGGAAACCATTTATCGATTTTGTGTGTGTGAGAGAGAGAGAGGAACGATGTGATGATATGCGGATTTAATGAATAGAATGTGGGTGTTATTTTGGCTAAGTTGGAAATTATATATAGCAAATTTCCTAAACTGTTATTCCAGGAAGAAAATTCTGAGTATGCTACATCTACAGAGTCGCATGTGATGAAAGTGTATATGTATGTTTTGCATTATGACCATTTGTTCTGTGCAGTATGTATACACACAGTGGAACGCATGTATGTTTGCTGGGCTTGGTGGTATGCATTCAGTTCTAAGGGCCATCTGGCTCAGGACGTCTGGCTCAGTTGGTAGAGCGTTCGTCTCACAAATGCCTGAAGATCTGAAGGACAGCAGTTCAAGACGGCCGGAAGTCTGTCGGAGAGCTGCTGGCACGCCGAGCTGATAAGCTGCAGAGCCTCTGTGGGGGAGTGGAGCTGCAAGCTGAGCACTTGAGTGACAGTCAAGGTTGCCCTGTCAGCTGAGGCGAACGAGAGAGAGAGAGAGAGAGAGAGCTGGACTGTGAAAGAAACATCTCGAATGAAGGGTTCTATGAAAGATTAGAACATTATTATATTATAAAAACCCCTTGGGGTTTAGAACAGCTTGCCCATGTACACCACCTTGAATTAAAGTCGGAGGAGAAATCCAGTGACCAGAAAGGCGGTATATAAATACTGTATATTATTATTATATATTTCACACATGATGGCTTTTCTGTAAAGGGCACTATTTCTGTGTAAGAAACTGAATGCACCATTCTCTATTTTATCGGTGCTGCATCACTGAGGTTCCCTTACTTGGGGAGTGGAATAGATGCGGACTTGTAGTTGTGACTCCTCCTTCTGCAAAGCTGAGAGAATGAAATAGACTTGCCAATATTTGAAAAACAGAATGTTTGTTTTTTTAACTTTAATCTAAGTAGCACCTTGGACTACTTGAAATAAAATTTAACAGCCTGAACCTATGTAGAATTAGGTATGTCTAGGGTTAGGCTGTTAAGCAATCAGCTAATTCATATTTCTCCATCTTGTGAATTTTTTTAAGTGATGTATTTGCTTACCAGTTTTTCTGCTATCCATACTTACAGTTGATAGCAACAACCCTTTGAGTGAATTATAGCTATTGATTCTTATGATTTGTACAAATCAATGGTAAGGCCACATCTGGAGTATTGTGTCCAGTTCTGGTCACCACACCTCAAAAAGGATATAGTTGAATTGGAAAAGGTGCAGAAAAGAGCGACCAGAATGATTTGTGGGCTGGAGCACCTCCCTTACGAGGAAAGGCTACAGCGTCTGGGGCTTTTCAGTCTAGAAAAAAGGCGCCTGAGGGGGGACATGATTGAGACGTATAAAATTATGCATGGGATGGAGAGAGTGGATAGAGGGAAATTCTTCTCCCTCTCGCACAACACCAGAACCAGGGGACATGCACTAAAATTGCATGGAGGGAGAGTTAGAATGGGCAAAAGAAAATTTTTCTATACCCAGCGTGTGATTCATCTGTGGAATTCCTTGCCACAGGATGTTTGGACAGATTCATGGAGGAAAAGACAGGTTACAAGTTACAAGGTTACAATCACAGGTTACAAGCCATAAGCAACCTCCTGGTTTTAGAAGTAGGTTTTCTCTGTGCCAGGTGCAGGGGAGTGGCAGCAGGGAACAGGTTATCTTGTTGGCTGTGTGCTCCCTGAGGCATCTGGTGGGGCCACTGTGTGATACAGGAAGCTGGACTAGATGGGCCTTCGGCCTGATCCAGCAGGGGTCTTCTTATGTTCTTATGTTTTCCTCAAATGGATTAAACTCATCAGCTGAAAAGCTAAAGAGAATTTGCAGTTCTTTCTCTTGGCAAACACTGTGGCTGTATCTTACTCATCTTTTTGCCAAGATGTTTGGTTTGTGTTCAGTAATGGCATATTTTGCTAGTGCTCACTCTGTTTTTTGAAACAATTGCTAATTGAAAAAATAAGAAAGCAAGCTGTAGTTACCCCTGGCTTTAAAATACTGACTTTGTTGCATAGAAAGCTTGGCAGTGGGGTAGTATTTATGCTATACAACACTTGGAAAATGAGACAACACACTGCTGCCTTACTACCCTCATTTTTCCTTCCCCCCCCTCCAGAGCGAAGATACACAGCAACAAATTATCAGAGAAACATTTCACTTGGTGTCAAAACGTGATGAAAATGTCTGTAACTTCCTTGAAGGAGGCTTGTAAGTATGATTAATTGAAGTAGAAGTTGTTTTGCATAGTACTGAGGTTCATTATCAAGTTTTGTAAGTGAAATAAATGTTGTAGCTGCAGCTTAAGCTTTGGCATCAAGTATAAATGCAGATAATTCAGGGACTCACTTTGAAGACTTGTCATATTAGTAAAATAAATGCTTAGGATTTTATAGCAATACAGTATCAGAAAAATTGGCATTGTGTCAGGCATTAGTGTCCCAAAATGTTTGCAATAAGGGTGTAATTTCCTCATATTGTTTTACAGGGGGTCCCCTTATAAGTCTATCCCTTATACAGCTTATAAGTCTCTCCCTTACACTGTACGTTGCATTTAAATCCTTGGCTTTTTGAGGACCTGGACATTAAAATTCTCTGCAGTATGTGGCTTTTTGAGGACCTGGACATTAAAATTCTTTTAATGGCTTTTCGAGGACCTGGACAAAGGCTTTTTGAGGACCTGGACATTAAAATTCTCTGCAGTATTAAAATTCTCTGCAGTATTCTTTGCCTCCTGCATGCTCTTCTTTCTCCTTGGAGCATTTAAAGGGTCTGTTACAAGGACAGCTCTCGATTCTGTGTTCACTGTGCCTGCAGACTCTTTTGTCCTCCAAGCTTTTAAAGGCGGTGCAGAAGGTAGCCAGGGGAGCCACGGAGTGCCATAGAATCTTCTCAGAAAACAGTGCAATGCCAATTGGCAGGCATCAGCATAATGTAATGGGGAGATGCGGTCAATGGTTGCCAATGGTCAAGGGAGCCGTTGTCAATGGTCAAGGGAGCCACAGGTTGAAAAGTTTGGGAAACACTGGGATATTTACATTTTGCTGTAGCTGGGCACATATGCTTGTCTTTCTCTCTCTTCCCCCCTCCCCTTCTGAGCTCTTAAAAGACATTATTATTTACAGTATTGTGTTATCAGTTTTGGCATTGTGTGCCATCATTAATTGAAATAACAGGGAGATTGTCTTTCAGTGCAGTCCTAGGCATGTCTACTCAAGAGTAAGCTCATGGGCAGCCCAATCCTGCCTAAGGATCCGCTGGGCGGCCAAGGCCGCCCGCCAGGTCCCGTGCTCCGCCGTGGGCAGGCGCCCGCTTGGTGGAAAGTCTCCTCGGGGAAGGGGACGCTCATCCCCCTTCCCCGAGTGTAACCGGCACTGGGGCCGATCGGTCTCCTCAGATTTCCGACAGCGAAATCGCTGGCGGAAGTTGGACGAGGCCGTGTAGTGGCTCAGCCGATTGGTGGGGGACAGGTTTCGGCCAAAGCCATCCCCCTCCCCGACCAACTGGGCCTATGGCTTCCCTCCTGCTACTGCCGGACCGCCCCCCCACCCGCCGGTTGGATCCTTACCTGGGTCCGCCGGCGGTCCTTTGGGCGCTCTGGTGGCTGAGCAGGGGAGGCCAGCCTTGCGCCGGCCTTCCCTGCTCGGAAGTAGACGCAAACGTGCCCGCTGCCCGTCACAGCACTAGGGTTGCGCTGTTAGTTAGTAGGACCTACTCCAGTCCCAGGTAATTGTGTACTGTATAGGATTGCAGACTTTGTATCTCGCCCACCCTAGATATTTGGATTTGCTGCATAGACATTGTCTTAGCTGCTAATCCCTGGTACCCCTACTTACAACCATTTATTTCTTCTGGGGGGAAAATCTCCTATATAAGTCATTTCACTTTAAGTCTCTAACTCCAACTTATAAAGGGGACCCTCTGTAACGCCTATTTGCTGGTGGCCAGAGTTGTCACTGATCTCTTAGAACTGGATAGATTTTTATTTTTTTCTCTCTAGTTGGGTTAACATTGGTTATAAAAATGGGTTCTTATCTTAAGGTTCTTACATTAGCAAGCACACACCATGACAAGTCCTATCTCTTATTCTTTACCAATCTTGCCTAAAGATGCTCTCTCAGTTGCTCCATTTTCTTTCAATGCTGGGTAGACTTCGGATCCTTGGAGAGGGGAGAATGAGTTTTTGTACAACTAGAAAAAGTTTGCCTTGTGAGATTTTGTTATCGTATTTTTATTCTGGATTGTTTTGAATGTCGGCAACTCAGTATAACAAAGGGAATGTGTTAGATTGAGTTGTTCATGTGATCAACTAATTCCTGCGCAACCGAAGTAAATCTGATGCATTTTATGTAGTATGTTGTTAATTTGAGTAATTACTTTCAGCACAATTGAGATTAGATATCATTTTCAGTGACTGAAGGGGGTAGGCTTCTGCATAGCACACACAGCTGTGGTACATAGCTGTCTGTCTGCCTGCATAGAAGACATCACTGCTGAAATGGTTTTAATTTTAATGTATTCATGTTGATTCTAGTGTGCTTCGCTACATTGTACCACAACTATACATTGTTTTGCCTTTTGCCAATGCATATAAAAAGCTGTAGACTCCAACAGAGGCAACCTGGAATGTTGCTGTTGATTGTTACTTGATATTTACCCTATTTTGTCTTAGATTAATAGGGGGATCTGACAACAAATTGATATACCGACATTATGCAACACTGTACTTCGTCTTCTGTGTCGATTCTTCAGAGAGTGAACTTGGCATTTTAGATTTAATACAAGTAAGTAGTGTATAGAGGATATTATATATTTAAAAATATTCCTCCTTCTTTGTCAGTATATTTTTCTCAGTTATTTGGTAATGACTTATAACAGGGGTGGCCAAACTTGCTTAAAAGAGCCACATACGATAAACTTCAGATGTTTGAGAGCCACAATATTTAAGAAGCATTTAAATTATTAAATATATTTAGTCACCATGAACATTAAACCTTTGTTTTAATCCAGTGGACTCTCAGTTTATACTTGGTAAATAATGATAAAACTTGAAAATTATTTATTTACCTTTTATATTAAATTGTGTTTCAAAAAGGAGAACCCGCACATATTTCTAAGAGTCGCACATTGTATATCAAAGAGCCGCATGTGGCTCAGAAGCTACAGTATGGCCACCACTGACAAATAAGTTGATGAGATATTGAATTAAGTGTTTCTTTCACTAAGAAATGTTTTGATGGGCTAGTGCAGTGGTTCCCGAACTGGGGCATTGCGACGCCCCAGCCGGGAACAAAGGGTTGCTACACCCTTAAGGGGCGTGGCAACCTGTGGTGACGACAACGGCGCATCCAGGATTGCGCCGCCACCGCTGCGGACAAAAAGTTCCGTTTTACCTGTATTGGTGGCAGTGGATGTCCGGCGGGGTGTGTGGGGAGCCTACAGACCCCTCCGCAAGCCTCCCCAAGCATTGGAGCAGCCTTCTGACGCGATCGCAACCCACTTCTGGTTTTACATGAAACCGGAAGTGGGTTGTGATTGTGTCGGAGGGCCGCTTTGACGCTTGGGGAGGTCTGCGGAGGGGTCCGCGGGCTCCCCACACCCCCCGCCGGACATCCACTGCCACCAATGCAGGTAAAACGGACCTTTTCATCCGTGGCAGTGCGATCCTGGACGCGCCGTCGCGACCCCGGGAAGGCCCCGCTGCCACTTAGGGCAGCAAAGGGTCTTCCCGGGAGTTAGAGAACCACTGGGCTAGCGTCTAAGCTGTCCCTCCAAGACTCTGTATTCCTCTCATGTAAGCTTGAAACTTCTCAGGTCCTTCACAGTCCCCTGAGTTTCTGTTGCTATTGTGTAGTATCTAGAAGTGTTGAGCTAGTGGCCTATGCAGTGAACTGGCATTTTGCCCATATTTGTTGTATAAAAAAGGTAAAGGTGACCCCTGACAATTAAGTCCAGTCGTGTCCGACTCTAGGGTGTGGTGCTCATCCCCATTTCAAAGCCGAAGAGCCAGTGTTGTCCGAAGACGCCTCCGTGGTCATGTGGCCGGCATGACTCTCCTTGCCGCAGCGCGTAACATGCGGCTGGAACACGGAGTGCTGTTTACCTTCCCGCAAGTAGAAGGTAAATCACTATTTATCTACTCGCATTAACATGCTTTGGAACTGCTAGGTTGGTAGGAGCTGGCCAAGCAACGAGAGCTCACTCCGTCGCGGATTCGAACTGCCGACCTTTCGATCGACAGCTCATGGTTCAGCGGTTTAACCCACTGCGCCACCCGCATAGAGGCATAGAGCTGTGTTAATACAAAGTCTGTTGTCTTTGTTAAATGTGTTAAAAGATTTATGAAGCCAGAAGAGCAGAATCTGAATATTTAATAGGGCTACTTGAATGTTGATAAATATTCAAACTTGAAAGTGCAGGGAATGGGGGTGGGGAAGACTGTTTTTTAAATCCCATTTTGCCAAAATGGCAAGTGAAGGATTGTCTTTATGTGTGAAAGGATCTTGGTAATCCTGCTTAAATCACATCTCTTTCTGCTGTTGCAAAATGAAAATTAGGCTCTCAATACAGATCTGAAATTATGCTTTCAGTTAACATGAAAATACTTCAAAGTCCAGGAAAGTCAAGACACAACAGAAAATATAAAGCATAATTGTAGTTCTGTATTGAGAACCTAATTTGTTTAGGTTATACATTTTGTCAAGCATGCATCTAAAAGTAATTGTTTAATTAGTACATTTTCGTCCAGTATTATTGAGTACATCACCTTGCAGATAAATCCAACAAAACGTACCACCACCACCCCTACCCACATGTACCAGAGTCACAAAACCAGAGCAAGAGACAGTTCAAGACAGCTAACAATGTATTAAAAAACAATAAAGTCTGTGTAAGACTGAATTGTAAAAATGCTATGCAAGTTTGATACTTGGTGTGCATTTGCCTGAACCACAGTTTTGAAAAGTGACTCTCCTATATCGGCTCAATTCAGATAATTTTCAAAATAAGCAGCAGAGGGAGCTAAAAATTCACTGACATTTAGAATGTGTTTTGATTTTAACTCTCAGATTGCTCTCTGAGGTTTAGTGTCCCTCTTAATTCCCTGACACCCTATGAAACCCTGTAGGTTTTTTTTAAAGATCCGTATTACAAAATTTTGTTGTGAAAAGTGACTGTCATGCACCTTTACACTTAGAGCGCAAAGTGGTGCACCTTTAGTGCCAGTAGACAGTTCCACAGTTTAGAGGATAATCTCTATCGTGGTATAGATCAGGGGTGTCAAACATAAGACCTGTGGGCTGGATACAGCCCACGGAAGCTCTTTATCTGGCCTCCATGATAATTGGGCTCTCCCAGTACAACCATCAGCTGATGATGATGCAAAGTGACACATCAGCAAAAGTGGTACTGCTGAAAAGGTGGTGCTGGAATAGCCCAATTATCACGCAGGCCACCCTTTCAGCATCGCTGCTTCTGCTGAGGTGTCACCGTGTGATAATTGGACTCTCTGAGCACCGCCCTTTCAGCAGTGCCGCTTGAGTCCCAAGACGCTGGGAGGGAGAGACAGAAGGAGGCCTCAGAAGATAAGGAGCGGTAGAGGGGGAAGATGCAGACCAAGAGGGGTGAGAAAGCGAGAAGCTGCCAATGTGCTGGGACAGCCCAATTATCACGCAGATTGCCTTTTTAGCAGAGCTAAAAAGCATCACTATGTTCTCAGCTGCTTAGCTGCGAAGTGTCGCCTTGGCAAAGGCTGTTCTGCTGAAAGGGTGGCTCGCATGATAATTGAGCTCTCCCATATCTTGAAAATGTGATCAAGATTTGCATATTTTTCTCTTCTGTCATTTGCAGTGAATGAGTTCCTTGGTGAGAAAAAAGTGCTTATTTCTGGTCATCACCTGCATAATTACATCAGTTCCTGCTTAATAGCATCACTTCCAGCCCTTAGCAGGCACCATGAATGCTATTTGGCCCGCTGTATGAAACGGGTTTGACACCCTGGTTTATATTATTGTGAATCGGCTGCAATGACTATCGTTTCCTTGTTTCCTTATCCTCTTTCCTTTGTGTGTGAGAGTGAAAGTTTTCATTTTTACTTGATATCCTGCCTTGTTAGGGCTTGCCTGGCGCACTTGTCTTTAGTACCTAAAGTTTGGATGAAAAATTGGCATGTGCTTCTTGTGGATGGAAGGAACCAAGATGAAATACAAATTCATTATACATAAGACATGTCACCTCTTCCCTAAAGAGATGAGCATGGGAAAAGTAACACCAAAAGCAGCCTGAAATTTAAGTACTAATTTTTTGTTGCTTCCCCGGTGTACTCAAGTAGGATCAGTAAAATTGATTGCAGTGCTTCTGTATAAAATGTTTGAGGCCAGCCAGAAGAATTTATACCATTTTATATGATACAAAATACATGTACATACTTGTGTCTGTAGTTTAAAAAAAAAAACTGTGGAGACATTACTTGATCAGAGAAGAAATTAAGCAAATGTTGATTCCTAGATCTTTTAAAACAGGAATCACTTTTGGAGTTTTATGTGTCTTCTTACTGATCCACTGAATTGATCTTTGGAATATTTGATGGTTGTACTATCAACAGTTCAGTAGATAGTCCCTAACCACCATTGGGAAGTACTAAATTTAGATGGCAAGTATGACCTCATAAACTGATTATTGGTTAGACAAATTAATATAAATCTAATTCTAAACCGGAAGCTTTCATGGCCTGAGATTATAGGAAAAGATTTGCAGAATATGGGTGAAGATGCCATGTAATGTTTAATATCCTTCCAGAACGTATTAAAACAATATTCAGAACTGTCCGAGGAAACTTGCTTGCAGAGTCTTCACTGACAGCCAAGAATACTATTTAAAGTCCAAGGAAAGAAAGAAGGTGGTAAAACCAACGTTTCGTTCCAATTCTTGGAACTTCTTCTTGGGTACAACCCAGAGATTGAAGATGGAAAAAAGAACTGCTATTGAGCCTTCAGTTAAAATGCTAATTAGCAACGGAAGCAGAATCCAGATTTTCAATTGCGCTGACCATAGGTGACCACTAGAGGCCCTCGTTCTTTCTCTTCTTTTCGCTTATGGTTTGAAAGGACTTGTGTATAATGGGCAACCATATTTTATTCACAAAATTTAGGTCTTAAGTACCCCTATAGGTCTCTTGCTGATCTCAAGTGCTTCAAGGTTACGAAGTGTTTTGATGTTGCTCTCACTCTTTAAACACTCCGCATCTTCAAAGTTGATCTTATGACCGGTGCTTATGGCGTTGGTTTTACCACCTTCTTTCTTTCCTTGGACTTTAAATAGTATTCTTGGCTGTCAGTGAAGACTCTGCAAGCAAGTTTCCTCGGACAGTTCTGAATATTGTTTTAATACGTTCTGGAAGGATATTAAACATTACATGGCATCTTCACCCGTATTCTGCAAATCTTTTCCTATAATATAAATCTGTTAAATTTTCAAACATTATGAAAAATAGTTTGTACCCAAAGTTCGTAATGTTTGGAAATTCAGCTTAGGGCAGATAGCTAGTTTCAGTGAACTTTGTTGCTGTGTTTTATGTTTTTGTAGCATGCGCTCACAACTCACTTATAAATAGGAATTTTAGTACTAGTTTCCTTAGTCAAAGCTTCTGTCTCCTTTTTAAAAGGAATAATCCATATACATTGGTGCATGTTTGTGGCAGTGGGTTGCTGCTCCTGAATAAGAGCAGTATGAGAAGGCTGCTTATATATCGCAAAATGTCTTCACCTTAGGGGTTAATCAGTGAACTGGGTAGGACTTACCTTAGGTAATGGGATGTTCAAGTAACATCTGTGTCTTGAATGAGAACTGACTACATGGTACATTGGTAAGCCCACTCCCACAGCTCTTTTTTTGTTGGGATAAGCATTTCAGCATGTTTATATATACATAAACAGAGTCTCAAAATGTAATAGTAAGGTTTTAGACCATAAGAACACATGCACTATAAAGTATTTTCAGAGTGTGAATTTTGATGTTACAGTTGACTAAGGAATAGGATAAACCTTTACATTAGTGAAGTCTGATCTTCAATAATGCATTCAGGATTTGCCAAGATAATTCACCATGTAAACCACATGTTGTGCAGACATATTAAACTTCTCTAACCCTGTATAGTCTTGTTTTGCCACGTTTGTAGTGTCTCCATAATGGAATGATTGAGTTGCTCTTAAACTTTGACCCCTTGCAATTTTTTCTCCCACAGGTTTTCGTAGAAACGCTAGACAAGTGTTTTGAGAATGTCTGTGAGCTGGATTTAATTTTCCACGTAGACAAGGTACTGTGATGAACTACTATAATTGAAAACACCTTTGCAGACAAACATTTGTGCTTATATATCTGTCTGAATGGTGAACAGTCCTACCCTTGTTCAGATGTCACCACTGTTATATCAACTTGTCTGTTTTTTTTTAGCTTAATACAGTATTTACCGGTATGTCCTAAAACATGAAGAGAAACATTTATCTGTAGTTTTGAAATACTTTATTATTTGGGATATTAAGGAATTGCAAAGTCAAACGGCCTGACCTTTCTTTTTCTGATGTAAAGAAGCTGGTGGGCACCAAGAAAACTTCCTGATCACCCTTGTATGTAGTCTGCTGTTCAGGGAGGAAAATTCTGATTATTTGTGGGGAAAGGGTGTGGGTAGATAGTAACTTGCCCCTCAGTTGTAGAACAGCATGATGGATATTCCGACAATACGGGAGGGGGGGGATTGGGATGGTGGAAGTGGGATAAACTGCTTAGTTTCTTGCTATAGTAAACAATAGAACAAGCCAGAAGTTTGTGTACAGAACAATAAGTTGCTTTAATAGTTGGCAAGATTTCTTCCATATGAATATTGTATTGTTAAACATCTGTACTGCCAAGTTTATAATAGTTTGTGATTGTTGGGCAATTAAAGATTGTAAGGAGTGGCTAAACTTTCCTAAAGGCCTTAAGTGAACCTGTTCCCTTGCATATGCAGCATTTTTTCTCTTCTGTTTCAACTCCTCTGATGCTGTAGTTCCCCTGGGAGTAGTCTTAACATCTTCCAAACATGCAAATTTTGACAGGAACAGTGAATCTGTCTGTTTTTGAAGACTAGCAAGTATTCTCCCGATATTCCTAAGAGAAGTCTTCTTATTAACAATTACAGTACTAATACCGGTATGTTTGTACATCTGAGTTTGGAAGAGGAGAATGAAGAAGCAGGAAAGCCCTTACCCTTGCAGTGGTTTAAAATGTTTGTTTTTTAAAAAAAATATGAGCTTCCATCTGTCCCAAAGCTCAGCGGGTCTTGAGGCTTGTGCAAGGCAGTTCTGTGTCTTGTTCCTCCTAAACCCAGCCTCCCTCCCCGAAGCTCATGCCTGTCTTGCTGATTTCTTCTTGCCAAAATGTTTTGAACTATGTTAAAATATTGCTGTTGGGATAAATCATGTAAATTAAGTACATTTATTCTGACTTGTGCAACTTCAGTGCATCAAGCCCTAGTCAGAAACCATGGCACAGGACTGCAGGGTACTGTAGTTTAAATGTTGCATTTGAAATGCTTTTTCGGTTGCATATGCTGTATCTACTTCAATGTTACTGTACAATAGCTCAAAGGTGACACTGCAGGTGACACTGCAGAGCCAAATTCAGTTGTATGTAGGGTATAATGTCAGCATAGACCAAAGTGTGTGAAGACTCTAGATTTTAATAATTCAATTT
The DNA here is from genome assembly GCA_026170595.1 of Plestiodon gilberti rubricaudatus. Taxonomy (NCBI): domain Eukaryota; kingdom Metazoa; phylum Chordata; class Lepidosauria; order Squamata; family Scincidae; genus Plestiodon; species Plestiodon gilberti. Next base: position 51,536,159 of record JANXHW010000002.1, read on the forward strand.
TTCTTGAAAGTTTGAGATCCATTGCCTTGTTGAATGATTTTTTTTAAAAAAACACAGCAGCTCTTTGAACTGGAACAAAATATTTTTAAAGATCAGTATTTTAATCTCAACCTTCCTTTCTGCTATCAAATGCAGTTAGGAAAATGTGCTTATGATGCTATATAAGCCTTGAAATAAAGTGTACTATAAAATCCTAATAACCCTAGGAGATATAGGGTAAGCACTAAATTGCATTCTTTATGAAACATTTGTAAAACTTGCTAGTACAGATACCTGTTTTTAACTCCTCAAAGTAATGTGTTTTTATTTTGTTCCAATCTGGCAGTCAGAATTTCAGTTTCCTACACATAACTACATTATATTTCAGATTCAAATTACTGTACTATGAATAACCAGTGTTAGACCTGTGTAGATTAAATATTTGATATTACGAATGTTACATTGAAAAATTAATTTACCTTAGGGGAACTATAATTTGTGAATGTGGAAGATGTCAAAATATTAGTGATGTATTGTGTGCCTTTTGATTTATGTTGTGTTCATTTCAGGTTCATAATATCCTGGCTGAAATGGTGATGGGTGGAATGGTTTTGGAGACAAATATGAATGAAATTGTCACCCAGATTGATGCTCAAAATAAGCTGGAAAAATCTGAGGTAAGAATTTAAGCATTAAAGCCAATTTGAGCATGATCATACAACCAGCATGCTCTAAATCTCTCATATCTTTTAGTATTGCTTTATATTCAGCAACTTGTATTGCTACAAATGAGCATTTACTATGTGGCATGTTAAAGCCTTTGTTGATTGCTTAAATAGCTGTGCATTCCTTTTTCCTTCTATATCAAAGCCACATCTGCCATTGACATCTCTGTACAGAAACATTTCTGAGCTTTCTTCAGTCAAGGCTTCTGACTCCTACAGCCTGTTTTTTTTCTCTTTGTTAGCTCATATTAATATGAACTTTTTAGAGCCACCCTATTGAAAGGTTATGTATATATTTAACAGAAAACATAATAGGAGGAGGAGGATCTCCCTATGCAGTGACCAAAGAAGTTTTAGCAAAAAAGGAGGAGCCTGGCCTAGATTCTGAAGAGTTCATTATTTAACGTAGCACTACAGAGCTTGCTGAATGTGGTACCTACCGGTAGTGCCACTGTGTTCTTGAACTATGCAATTTTTTTGTCCTTTTCAACAATGTGACCAGTATATCTGGAGTTATGTTTATTGGGTTGGATCCAGAGGAGCATTTCCTCTCACACTAGGAGGACAGCAGTATTTCTGTCGTCTCACTCTATGGGTCGCCTCACGTGCATAATCGCGCATGGAATCCCCCAAAATATCAGCTTTAGGGGCACACTGGGGGTTGCAGAATGGGGGATTGGAATACTGCTCTTGGTTCTCTGGATCCAACTCATTGAGTTGTGCACCTAGAAATTGAAGTGTTGCCTTTTGTTTCCCACTATTATGAATGAATAGGGAATATTAAAGGCTCTATAAATTGACAAATTTGGGGACTTTTAATCTAACTCTATGACAAGATACAGATTGTCCTTCTGCTGCCTACAACATATATTGATTGTCTAATTACTGCAGCCACGAAATTGAGAGGTTTCCTAGGTGGTTTACCTAGCAGGTCCTTCACACTGTTGCTTCTAATTTGCAATTTGGTTGGACAGTCTCCTTCCTTTTTAGTTATCTAATTTACTTTCCAATGAAAGAGCAGCACAGCATTGGCTGAAAAGCACAGAAATTGGGTAGGCTATGGCATGGCAATATACTAGTGCAATAACATTAACAAAGATACTCGAAAAATGTATTTCAGTTTTTTTGTATAATTGGATAAACTTGGAATCAGGTATACATTAGGTAAAATTTAGTTTCTATGAGTGGCTCAAGAGAACTTGCCTAAAAAGTGTCTATTTCTCATTGAAGCATAGTTTTTAATCTATAAGCATAGTTTTTAATCTATAAACATAGTCTCAAGAAAAACTCTGAGGTTTAAGTAACTGATTTGTAACGAGTTGTCAAATAATTAATTCACAAGCCACTTCAGTGAAGTAGGCCACTTTAATTCTCATTTCCATTATGTTATCTACTCAGCTCTGGGTATTTTTCTGAGCATGTAATATAAAGCTTGATAGGAGGATAAGAGAAAAGTAATTGGATCCTAGGGGCATTTGCTGCGCTGAGTGCCATTGCCTGTTACAGAACAAAATTACCTGTAAACAGTGAATGAAAGAAGGTTAACAGCGCAGTCCGGCTTAACTTTTGTGCCGGTTTAACCAGCGGCCCAGCGAGAACGGGAGGCCCCAGAACGGAAAAGGGATTCAAATCCCCTCCAAAAGAGGAATTCAGAGGGGATTTGAATTCCTTTTCCGTTCTGGGGCCTCCCGTTCTCGCTGCGCCGCTGGTTAAACCGGCACAAAAGTGAAGTCAGATTGCGCTGTAAATCTCTGAATAGCCATTGGTCCTGCTAATGCTCATTTTATATTCTTTTTGAAGATTTACTTCTTTACAAGACAGCTCCTACTTCACCTGATCCAAAGTGTCCCTTCTGCTTACTCATGGATGTGTTTGTGTGTCACTGATCCCTCCTCCAGCTGCAGCCCCCAGGCCATATTGCACTTAACTCTGGAGGGTCCTCTGACTCTTGGGAGCAGCCTTTCACAGGGCGTGAAGAGCTGCAGCAGGAATGTGGGGTGGAAAAAGCCATGGTGAACCCACAACGCAGGATATGGTTCTTTGGATCAAAGTCATTATTTCACGTATTTGTCTATCAAATTAATATACAACCATCACTTTCGAAAACATGAATTGGAAGTTAGAAACTTAACTGGAATTGGCTCTATCACAGCTCTATGTTTATTTTCCAACACAAGACTTTAAGAAATGTCAAATCAATGTCAGTCTTGCTCGGATTTTAGGCAGTCTTCAACTCTTATTTCACAGCCTTTTTACTCCTGAGTGGTTTTGTTAAAAGTGAATGATCCTGCTCCAGAGTAAATGGGTTGTAGATGATCTTAGAACTAAAGCAAGGACACATCAAGGATTTTTCAAACTACAAACTGAATTTTAGGATATGGGTATCATGGACAGTAGCACCTTCTGCTTCTTGCAAGCAGTGAGCAATGCTAGTTGCCCATTTCTGAGACTTCTTACACAGGAGCAGTTAACATTGTGATTCAAAGAAATTTTGCCAGTAATTTTGCGAGAGTTTGGGTCAGGGCTTCTCAGGCACTATCAGTGACATGGAAGCTGTCCTTTGGAAAAACTGGGATACTTGTGTTGTACTTGTAGTGTTCAGCTGGGTGTGAATTTGGTCGTTTAAGTCAGTCCTCATTTTTCCAAACACCTGATCTTTCTAGTTCTTTCCATTCTTCTCTTTACAGACCTTTATCTTTCAGTCTCCCAGACAGGACAGGTAGACAAAGGTATTGCAAATTTCAGAAAAAAAAATGTGCTTCTTAAAATAAAGGGAAAGCAAAATGATGTCAAAGGCAATAAATAAATTAGGCCAGACTCAAAAATTATGTGTTGATAAACCCACATTAGTCTTTGTAGCCTACTTTTTGTGCTAGTTTCCCTCATCTTTTATTGCCTGTAGTGTATTTACTAGATTTGTCATTGGCTTCATATATTTTTATTTTTCCCTTTTATTAGTGATCAGCTTTGGAATTGATATAACACTATATATCTTTTTGAAATGGAGTTCTATAATTTGTATGCTCACATTACAAAGAAATTTGATTGATGGGTGGGGACATAATACTCCCGGTAATTTAATTGCATTTAAGCAATAACAAGCAGAATGCAAGGCCGTGTGCTCTCCCCCACCACTTTTCTTCTGCACTGTTTAAACCTTAGGCTTCATGGCAGTTACTGTATTAACTCTAGGCATCCTGCTTCCCTGGGTTCCAAGCTGATTTCAAATAATAGTTAAGTAGGAACTTTGGCTTGCTCTAATTACAGTTAATGCCATTGCCACCATAACATTTAAACATGGTGAACCTGAGAATTTGTGTTCCAAAAGAGGAGAGGAGGCATGATAACAGATAATGCTATGACCCACTTCCAGTTGCTTAATGTCTGCATAGGACCAGTGACATTTGTACCTCCAACTAAGAATGCAGTAATATACATAATGCACATTTTACTGGTTCGTAAGCATGAATGATAAAGACTTGAGTCCAACAGAGCCCTTGTGTAAATGAAAGGCACTTCCACTTGTGTAGGAGGGGGCATGTATTACATTTCTTCCAACCCCCCCCCCCCCTGCAACAAGAGCATCTCTTGCTGAGTTGAACATGTTCTTGACAGTAAGCCAATCCTACTTTCTAGGTAGTGAAGCAAAAAGAAAACAGGAAAGCCCTGTTCTGCAAGTGAAATTCCTCTTCCAGTTCTTAGGACCCAAGACTACATTTTTAACAGGAATCCCCCATGGAGGAATTGTTAGATTCTTACTTGATGATGGCTCAGAAATTTTGCATATTTTCAAGCTAATCTTAATGATGGGCTTAAAAATGCAGCTGAGATTCAGAGAACCAAAAACTGCCCTAGATTCCTTACTGTATTGTGGATGGATGGATGAAATAAACATAGCCCTAGTAGTCATCGTATTGAGCTGTAACGGAACAAATTGCAAATGTAGTACTGCTAAATATAATTTTAAATCGTCTCTAGACACATAGCGTAGGATTTACAGTTTTCACTCGTGCAGCTTACTCGCAGTTCTTCTTGTGGCTTCCTTTTATTCCCCTCTCCCTCTGTAGCCCCTCTGTTCTTCATCCCATGCTTCTGCTAAAGGTCACCCAACCCTCAGCAGTGGCTTTTGGAGGGATTCAAGGGCTTTACGATAGAGAGGGGCGGAGTGGGGAAGGTGGCTTGCGCTCGTACAAAATGCACAAATGTAAACTGTAGATACTACCCATGTATGAGAACTAAACTTTGTAGGTGATGATTCAGGTAAAAAAAAAGATGTACAAATGATAAATCTTTTAGGGCTAAGTGAATTGAAATACTGTATCCTACTTGTCTTTGGAAGACAAATCTGCATGCAATGAGCTTCAAATGTGGGGATATCATTATAGTAGCCCATTTAGGTTCACTGTTGATGGCTCATAGTCCCGAGGAAGCTCCATGGCAATCACCAGTCATCCAGGACAGCCATGGGAAAAAAAAGAGCCTGCAGAATTAGAAAAGTTGCATTCATAGTTCAGTATACGTCAAATATCAGGCAAAACTATGTCTACGTTGGTAACAATTGAAATCTTGTGACAATATTATATTTGAAAGGAAATTTAAAGTACTTGTTCTAATTGTATTGCATTTTAATAGATAAAACGTCTCTTAGAACTGGATCTTAAATAATTTTAAAATTGACTAGGTAGCGAAAAGTGACCTCATCCAATGAAACAGAGAAAATATAGAAATATTTGACAATATTAAGTATTCAGTTTTTTAAAAAATGACCAGAACCAGAGCACACTTTACTATGAGGTTTAACTTAATGAGCAATTCAAGAAGTTCATTTATTTGCCTACTTCCCCAAACTGCAAATGTGTTCCACTCTATAAGAAAAATTACTTTTTTTTTTAAACTTTTTATGTAATATTGCTCTATTTTACTTTCTGCTTGTACATGTTCTGTTTTTATTTTTGGGTCTGGCAACTTAAAGGATATGACAAACAAATTTTTTTAAAAAAACCACGTCCATTCATTACTATCGCTGTGATCCAAGTGCTTGAAATTTCCAAGAGTATGTCTAAGTCTTCTATCTGTTTGGCATTTTGATATACTTGCAGACTTCATTTTGTTTTTTCTCTAATTCTGTTCATTTATTTAACTTCATGAGAAGATAACATGACCATTATTTTATATTCTGTACTGCATCCTTCCATTCTATTCATAACCCTGCTGCTTTGAATCATACTTGTTCTGGGAAAAAGAGTTGATACAAAACACCAGCAGCTGTAATGTTCAGGTATGCAACATGCTGGAGGAGTGTGGGTGGGAAGCTCCTCTAGCAGGCTGCTGTTTCATTTTCAAGGTAGTGCATATAAAAGGAACCTCCTTTTCTGATGAGTACCAGCTCTTGGGAGGCTAACCTTTCCATATGCCCTGTAAAGCTTGGAAGGTTGCTGGTGCTATCATTTGGGGGATAATTAAGATTTAATGAGTGAGCATAGTTAAAGCACCTTTCTGTTAATTAAACCCATGTAATGTGCTGTATAACAGAAGGAAAGCAATGTACAACTTCCATATTACTAAATAGTGTCCTGAAATTGTATCTGAAACATGCCTTACCTTGTCCATTTTTGTTCCTGAAAGGGAAATAGCTTTCCCACTTGTGTTACCTGGGTGAATGTACTAACCTTGTTCTTATCCCCTCCGTCTTTTTGGTATGTTTTAAAGTGCTCAATTTGTGGCCACAGCCCTTTATTATCACTGAAGATATGTCTTTCATGACTTTGGATATGAAACGTCAAACTGCAATATGCTCATTTAAATTGAGATTACAAAGCAGCTGGGAAAATATGTTGTCTGGTTAATTGTAATGCCAGCTGTATGTACTGTAAGTTCATACTGTACTTCTAAAACCTCATGGGCATGCTTAAATATTTTTATTCGCTATGAATAATCATTTGCTTCATGACTGAGAGTGTGCTTTAGGCTTAACATGGCGAAATATCCCTTTTAGTTACTGATTGATGAAGAATAGCAGTAACTTGCTCTCCAGTTGCATCATGGAGAATGTTTAATTCTTTTTCTATAGTATAAAATAAAGGTAGCAATTTGCTGCTGTAGGTACTATTCAGTGCTTTGTATAGTACACAAGAATATTTAAATCAGGTACGACAGGATCATCATTCCCATGTCACCCTGTTCACATATAAAGCAGCAAGCTAGGGTGGGGGCTGTTCTTAATAGAAAAAGGCATGTTCAGGAGAGGGCCAGTGAACCCTTCCTCGTATCTTCCCCTCCATTCATTGCTTCATCCATTTTCTTCCATTTCTGTACTCCGATACTGAAAGTAAGCCAGGAACAGAGAAAAGTGGTAGGCGCGATGGACTAGCATCCCTCTCCTGTACATTCCATCTTTAGTGTTAAGGACAGACACCCACTGCACCCCTGTGCTTTTATATGGAAATAACTTTAAGTGCATACAAGGAAACATGCCTCTGCCAAAGTCTCATCTAGTTGGCTCTCAATGTAGATTCACTTTTTTAGTTAATGCATCCAGGAATTTATAAGCGTTTTCATCCCAAAACTGCCCACTGTGGCTTAGAAGTACGGTGTGATTTTTGTTCCATGATCAAAGTTGAGATGTTTTGGCATCTTGATTTGCAGTGGCAGGTGTCAATTCACCAAACTGTTTGAGGTCTTGGCACTCTTCACTTACAGTGATATATGGATAAATACATTTACCGTTCTGGCAACTGTCCTGCTTATCAGTAGGAGTACCCCAAATGTTTAAAGTCTTTCTTCCAAGGTCTGGTCATGGTCTCAAAAATCAAAGTAACTGGTAGCCAGTCATGGTATGCAAAGTACTGTCAATCTCAAATGTTTTAATGTTCTTGGTGTGGAAGAGATTTTTTTTTTCCCTAGGTGAAATGAGATAGTTACAGGTTGGTAAAAAACAAAAGTTTTTCTTTTTCTGTTAAAAGTAGTAGGGTGATGGGGACCTCACTCTCAAGAGCTAAAGCTAATAAATTCTACATAAAGTTGAGAGGTGTGTGCTCTCCTATGGTTCTTGGACTTCGAGTGTCAGGTCCTTATGACATTTCAACTGTCAGGTACACAAAACTGATAGATATTGAGACAGTCAGGGCTCACATGTCAAGGAAACCCTTGTGGTCATAACACAGCAGTTGTAGGAGAACACGCTTTTTGCTGCTACATGTCAAGATAACGTTATGCTGAACAACCAATAATCAAGTGCTATGCCTGCCTCATTCCAGCTCTCGTGTGTCTTGAGGCTATCTTTCTCAGCTGATCAAAGTGTCTGATGAAATCATGCTCACGACATAGCCATCTACCAGGCATAGGATGATCGTTGACTTTATCAGCTGTATTGTCTGGCTCCATACCCACTCTGTGTTTCTGTTTTCGGTTCTCAACTCTTCTCTCCCCTCCTGTTTTCTCTGGATAAATTAATTGGTGTGGTGCCTCATGCAAACCCGCCTGCTACTCTTTCCTCTGAATTTCAGTTGGTAGATTCTTTGGTCTCAGTCCATCCAGAATTCCTAGCTCTTCAGTTCTAAGGCCATCACTGAATGTTAAGAACCACAGAATTGTAAGTTCTTGTCTTCTGGCACCTTTAGCTGTGATGCAATGAAATCTAAGGTTCGGTGCACTTGAGTTGGATGCATGTTATAGCAGCTCTGTGATCTCATGTCAGTCATAGTGTCTGATGGGCATAGAATGTATATGGTGGTGAAAGGCACTTGGAGAGCAAAAGATTTCAGAGGATTTAAGGATGTGAGGCAAGGCACAAAAAAAGGGGGGGGAGAGATTGTCAACTATTGGATGAGACTAATGGGCTTTGGGAATCCTGAGCAGATAGCTATCCTGTTTTTGGTACAGATAAGTTCATGGTAAATTATAACAAGTTTTACATATTCTCAGGTGATTGTACTATACTCTAAACGTAGGGTTCTGGTAAATTACAAGTTAATCCAAGATAGTACATCATCAAGCTAACCTTTCTTCAATAACCTGGTCCGATAGGTGAACATATATAATTGTAGGCTCAGCCTTTCTCCTAATTCAGCTTATTTGGAAATAAAAGAGTGTTTTTGTGTTAAACTACCTTCAGCTTTAAGGCTGTAAGCTTATGCACATTTACTTGGGAGTAAGTCACATTGAAAGTGGGATTTACTTCTGGGTAAATATTTATAGGATTGGGCTGTAATATTAATTACAGTGGAGATGCAAGGTATCTCTTAGCCAGTATAGGTATATCTGCTTATGTATATTTCCTCCTATCACTTAATTTCTTGCTTTCATAGTACTGTAATTTCACCAACCACAAGGCAGCATTTGCTACGTTATTTTTGGAAATACTGGAGTCAGTATAGATATTTCAAATTCTATATGAGCTTTTAAAGTCAGTTGTAAAAAAGAACAATGCTGCCACTTTTATTGCTTTCTACTAAAATATTCATAGAATAAGCTTACTAATTGTATATACTATATGATGATATGGAAACTAGCTCTTTTTCTCCCTGGAAAAGTAGACTTCAGCAAAAACATCCAAGTCATGAGGTTCCAGGTGTTGAGAGTGTTGACTTTTGCTGTGAGGGACCCAGTATGAAGGACCTAACTTGATCTGAGGATTTCTTCATATTTGCCATTTCCATTTAAACCTGGATGATGCAGTGTGGCTTTCATGCATTTGTGTAAAATGATGCATGTAATGACTACTTGCCAAAAATGAATATTTACTGGAGGAGGCTAAAGATTATATAAGGAGTTCAAGGTTGCATGTGGAGAAATAATTTAATGGCAGAAGGTGAAACAAGTAGAATGTTCTTAATTTTCTCTTGACTAACCATTCTGGCCTTAGCATATCTACTTAGAAGTAAGACTTGTGTACTCCAGTGGGTCTTGTGTTAAAGCAGAATTGGTTAGCACATTTGTTTGATTTGTATGCTGTCTTTCAAGCTGAGGCCTCTAAAAGTGGTTTACATGCAATTAAAAACAACAAAATAATCCAGTTTTTGTTTCTCTGCTGAGCAGCAGATGTAAGAGCAGCCCCAAGCTGCTGCCTTTTCTTTCCCACACACCACGGCGATTCTACGACCACACCGCCCCCTGTGCTGGAAGTGACGTAACAGCTGCCGCCGTTATGCACCATTCCGAGGCGCCGGGTGGGTGGGAGGGCCAAACATGCCGCTGACGCTCCTCGCTTGCCCCGACAAACGGGACGATTCGCGCCTCCAACGGCCGCTGTGACACCCCCCCCTGCTGCCCAGGGGCCCACTGCCCCAAGGCCCCCTCCCTGACGACACCTCTGCCCACACAGCAGCTGTAAGCGGCAACAAGGGCTGGGGGGATGAAATGGAAGCAGTCTACATCTGAGCCCAGATGTTCTGGTAGCTGCCTGCTTCTGAGGCAAGCCTGATTTAAATAGCCCCAGGGAAATGGCCACCAAGAGAACCTGGCAGCAGATGACATTTGTAGGGGACATGGCTTCTACTCTGAGCTGCAAATGTAAAAGTGGCCTCTGACTGCCGCTAACTCGTCTTGCACAGCCACTCTAAGTGGTAATAGAACTGTGGGGTGAGATGACCACAGTTCTCTCACCCCAGGTCATGTATAGCCCATGGTAGTGCTGTAAGTATTGAGACTTCAAATATAATTTCTCATAGAACTATTGCTGGCTTATAGCCTATCTGGATAAATACTAAGGGTATCATAAGACTATCATACAAAGATTGCAAATTACAAGATCACGATATTGTGGTGTTTACTTCAGTGAGTAGTTTTTCATCTAGTGAGCCTTGCTCATAGGTGGACATGTGTCTAGTCAAAATGAATGAGCCTTTTGTTGTAGATAGTCCTAAGGTGGTATTTGTGCCAGGAGCAAATGCTTCTTCATGTCTGATAGAAGAGTATAGTAAACTATCATGTGAAGCAAGCATTAAGCAAGCTTGCAGACAACAGTACTGGCCTGTTTGCCTGCATATGTCACAGAACAACTTGAAGTGCAAGTGTGGCAAGTACTGTGCCAGAAGGAATAAATTATGGTAACTTAACCCTAATTAACTTCAAGGGAATATCAAAATTAGTACATGGAGTTGCTTAGCAATATTGAATATTTTAAGAATAAGTTAGTGCCTAAAATTACTTGACAAGTTAATCTGTTTTTGGAAGTTCAGCATAACCCTGGCTTCCTTTCCCCCCCTCCTGAATGCAAGTATGAAACACCATACTTCAGCTGGGGCAGTGTAGTTTTGTACGTAGTTTTCTAATGCACCACAAAATGTGTTATGTATGGAAGCCGCCTATGGTGTGTTGTTGCAGATACAGTGGCAAGCTTCCATCTGCTTAGCCTCAATTAAGACGGAGTAGATATAAACTTATTATTGATCAATATATTACATTGGTATATCTGGCCATTCTTCCATCACGGAACTCACGGTGGTGTACTTGGGGTTCCTCAGGCACTGACCAGGTCTAGACTGGTTTTGCTTTAGCAAGTTGGCTGTACCCTCGGCCCATGCCAAAGAGACCCAGTATTTTACAATACTTTTCTTTGGAAATAATAGAAATCATTGAAATTCTTCTTCTTGAGCATTTGTACATATTTTCAAATATTCCTCTGCAAGCATGCAGGCTAGAAACTTATTTAGAAAACATTGAGATTATCAGGATTTTAATCTGAACCAGTGATTATTACACAGGAACCTTGAACATATTGACCTAGCCTCAATGTTCTCTCTAATTCCCCCCCTCCCCAACAGAAGCGGTATATAACCACCGTAATCATAAAATGGGCAATAGCCAGGCTGATCATTAGTAATGCAGTACGTGAGGAACTGCTCATGCATCACAACTAAGGCGAGCAGGTGGCATGTTTATCAGACATGGTAAAGAACTATTTAATCAGTATGTAGTAGGCTTTTTAAATGAAACATTAACAGAACTTGGTAAATAGTCCCTATACCCATTGCACTGCAATATATACCATGTTCAGCCATATATGAACAATGTGTTCACTGAAAGCAATTATTAATTAATTCTAGTAATGCCTTCAGTGTGCAGATGCTTATGAAACATAGGACAGTAGTACAGTTCATACCCTGTGATGAACTCATGCTTGGAGGAATTCATAGACACCTAGTACTTCAAGCATGCCATGTAATAGATTTTTACAAGAAAATCCTTTTTGTGTCATGACCCTAACCTGTCACATTACAGGTTAATACAATTTAGAGATTCTAGAAGGATTTTGTTACCGGTGACTTATTGCTGTTGTGACTTGGCACTGTGCTTTTCTTATATACATTTAACCTTTACATAGAACTGTCATACATGACATACAATATTTCATGACCATTTGGCTCCACTATTTACATTTTTAATCTATACCTATGTGAATGAGAAACTGAATGATACAAACTGACTAAAAATACCCTCCATCTAATAAATGCTAGTTATTCTGCTAAAATGGTAACAGATCCTCTGAAAACACAGTTTTACAGCACTGTCCTATACATGCCTACTCAGAAGTCCCATTGTATTCAATGAGACTCCCAGGAAAGTATGTATAGGATTGTAGCCTTAGATTCTAAATCAGGATCTCTTACCAGAAATGTCAGCCCTACCTGGGCTTGCCAAGTATTGCAGCTGCAAATGGGACCTTATCCTTGTTAAACTTGGAAGACGTTTAGTTTGCTTAGTGTTTGCTTAGTGAAGATGTTGTCTTTCTGGGTGGTAATAGAGATATTACTACATTGTGACTTTTTGAGATTCTTTACAAACCACGTCTAATTTCCTAAATTTTTCTCTTCTTAGTTCCCCCCCCACCCTTTCCCCCCACAAAATAAAAGTTCTCGATCATTTTGGGAGCCCATCTTCTCCCATTATATCCTTTTGAGATGGCACAAACAGAACCTTGCCCTGCTCTGTCACTTCTGTCTGCACAGCACACATGCCAGGCTGCCCTCCCTAGAAGAATGGAGATAGAAGCCAATAGAGGAAACACTTTATCAGTGTTCCGCGATCTGCACACAATGCCTTCTACTTTGGCAGAGATAGAAGCCCAAGGGAGGGAGATAAGTGAACAAAGGAAAATGATGTGTGCAGCAACTTCTTTCAGCTGTGCTGGGCTTCTATTACAGCTGTGTGGCTGCGCAGCTTGCAGGGCCCAGTGCCTAGCAATCTTATGATATCCGTTTCCTGCTTTGAACATGGCTTACTTTGGTCCTTCAAGTCTGTTTAAAACAAGATCCATTGAAATTAATTGCATTCTGTGTGAAGAATAATTTTGAAAAGAGAACTCTGGCTTCATAGAAAAATGGGACAAATTAATTATAACAGTTGACTTTGGAAATCTTGGCTCAGGAACATTTTTCTTGCTAAATCTGAAGGCTGGAAAGGGAAGTGCCAACAAGTTTGAGAGGAAGAGAAATAAATATATCATGTTTTTGCTTAGATCCAAATTGCCAAAAATATGTATTTAGTGTATGTCTTTTATCCTTTTGCAGGCTCAGATGCAGTCCAAGCAGCTATATAGTCTACAAGTTTGCGTGTGTTAGCATCTTGGGCTTCAGTCTTTTGAACATCTCAGAGTATTTAAAGTGGGGTAGCATGGAATAAAGATCTAGAGGTCATACTGTACATTATTCACTATGACTTACACGTTAAACACACTAGATGAAAAAAAACAGTTTCTCCATTTTTTTATACAACAGCATTTAATCAAATGCTAAAGACTAAGAAAAATACTCATATTTGAAGTGTATATCAATTAAAACTAGGTGATTGTCAGAATGTTTACCAATTGCAGATGTCAGATGACTGGTGCAGGGTATGTACCATATATGCTGCAATCCCTGGAAACAGTAAAAATCAAAGACAGCATGAGCCTTAACTTTAACCTCAGTCGGGGTGTTTTACAAACTACATGTTAATGTTTTCTGTATGTCTTTCATCGAGTTGCCATTGCACGTGTTAACCATATGTTAGAATTTCTGTGAACAATTTTTTCTCTTTCTAGTTAAATATTTCAGAATAATCCATTTCATTCCAACCCAAGTACCATCTGGTTATTCTAATATTTAGTGTTGGTGTCTGTGTGTATAATTTACTGTAGTAAGCTTTGTCTTAGTGGCATATGATTGATGGTAATGGGCATCATCTTAATGGTGTCTTTTTCTTCTGTATACAGGCTGGTTTAGCAGGAGCCCCAGCCCGGGCTGTGTCAGCTGTAAAGAATATGAATCTTCCAGAGATCCCAAGAAATATTAATATTGGTGACATCAGTATAAAAGTGCCAAACCTGCCCTCTTTTAAATAAATTGTGCACTCAAAAATGAAGAATAACTAGAAGTTGATCACGTAAATGATTGTCAAACCACTGTTTTTGCTGTTTGAATAAAAGCTCAAGGTACTCTATGAAAATCCTTTATAAAACTATGTGAAGTTGATTGTGTTTGCTTAGTGAATTTAAAAGAATATTCTTTGTGATTTTTCCAAGTAGCGTTCTTGTATCCATCTAAAGCAAGCAATGTTCCAGAAAGTAATTGAAAATATTTCTTTGTATAACATGTTTTTGTATAGTCTCTAAGCTCTGTAATTAGTGCAGCAGCCCTGATCATATTACATCAGGTTGTTAAATATTTCGATATATATGTTGCATGAAAGCACTGAACTGTACTTTCTCTTGCTTTTGAAATAAAGTCATAGTGAACTGGACTTCAAGCACTAGTTTGATACCTATATTGTTACCAATAAATTTATCTTCCCATTAATACATGCCCTTGTCTGAACCAAGACTGAGAATACAGGGGGGCCGCCGTATCCGCGGGGGATACGTTCAAGCCCCCACTGTGGATATTTGAAATTGCGGAAAGGGGCGAACGCCCCCTCCCGTGGGCCAGTGCAGCACCCCCATGCCCTCCCCCCCCCCCCCCCCGGCACTTACTTTTACAGGAGAAAGCTCCGTTTTTTCTTCAAAAGGCCGATTGAGCTACAGGCCTCACTAACAAGACTTAGGTGCTAGCTAGAGTCTCAGCAAGGTTGCAGAGACTCTAGCTAGCACCTAAGTCTTGTTGTTGAGGCCTGCAGCTCACTCGGCCTTTTGAAGAAAAAAACGGAGCTTTCTCCTGTAAAAGTAAGTGCCTGGGGGGTGGAGGGCATGGGGGGGGATAATGCCTGCTCGCCCACGACCCCCCAGGCACTTTTACAGAGAAACCTCCATTTTTTTTCTTCAAAAGGCCGAGTGAGCATCTTCCTTGCAAAGCCTCCTCACCAACAAGACTTCTGTGCTAGAGAGTTTCAGCAACCTCTCAGCAAGGTTGCTGAGACTGTCTAGCACTGAAGTCTTGTTGGTGAGAAGGCCTGGAAGGAAGCGGCTCACTCGGCCTGAAGAAAAATTGGAGGTTTCTCCTGTAAAAGTAAGTGCCGGGGGGGGGGGGGGAAGAATTCCTCAACCGTGGATAACTGAAACCGCGGAAGAGGAATCCGTGGATACGGGGGGCCCCCTGTACTCTGCTTAAAAACAAATTGGAAGTTCTTTACCAAGTTAACCCGCATTCTGCATTGAGAACCGATTTCTCAACATCTGTTGTGTAGACTTGCTTATTTTGCATAATTCATTCTGCTAGCCATTGGGCAGGATAAAGAGCTATGCATGGCCTTACTACTTGACCACTGGAAATACTACTGTGTGCATGTGTCGTCACTGCCATTTCCTTTTCCTCATGTACTTTGGTTCCCAAATCCTCCCTCTTCGTCCTGCTCGTGATCCAACATGACTTTCCAAGCAAACGACTCCCCAAATATGTTGCAACTTTCCATCTGCTCTCACCTCGTTCCCACATCCTGCTACCTCTAAACCTATTACTGCTTTCCTTGATCTCATTTTGCTTGTTTCCATTTCTCCCTGTCCTTTGGTTCCTGTCCCTTTTTTTTGTTTTCAACAATGTTTAGATATATTTTATAGAAGAAAATTCCCTTGACACTGCATCTTTTTTTCGGATTGTTGACTTTTCCCTTCCCACGTGACTGAAAATTGCTTTCACAAAAGTTTACAATGATTGTCTTGTAGCTTTGGCATCGGTTATGCTGGCCTCCTTTGACTCATTTTTGCCTCTCTTGATGTCTGTGAGGATCTCAAAAGATTATGTGCTTGGCCCCTTTTTTCCCTCACTGGGTGCATCTCATTCATTATTATTTTAATAATAATATAATATACAGTATTCATATACCGCCTTTCTGGTCATTGGATTTCTCCTCCGATTTTATTCAAGGCGGTGTACATGGGCAGGCTGTTCTAAACCCCAAAGGGTTTTTACAATATAATAATGTTCTAATCTTTCATAGAACCCTTCATTCGAGATGTTACTTTCACAGTCCAGCTCTCTCTCTCTCTCTCTCTCTCTCTGGCGTTCGCCTCAGCACGCTTCAGCTTCAGCTGCTTCAGCTGCAGCTCCACTCCCCCACAAGGCTCTGCAGCTTATCAGCTCGGCGTGCCAGCAGCTCTCCGACAGACTTCCGGCCGTCTTGAACTGCTGTCCTTCAGATCTTCAGGCATTTGTGAGACGAATGCTCTACCAACTGAGTCAGACGTCCTGCCTTTATGCTTTTAACCAGCCTTTATGCTGTTGATTAATTAAGTAGTCGATTATTTGCCTGTAAGAAACTGTCATTCATTTTCAGTAGATCATTAAAGTGTGTGTGTGTGTGTGTGTGTGTGTGTGTGTGTGTGTGTATTCTAACAATTTACGATAATTAAGCTGAAGAGGCAGGATATTGGTTGGGATACCTTGAATTGGCATCGATAAGTTGCTTTTTAGCCACAAGCACTTCTGTAGAAATTTTGTGAAATTGCCTGCGTTCATATATGTTACGGTGTTGCATTTGGAGAAGAGGTATGAATTTGGTTATAAGAGCACAGAGAACCTTCGTTGTAAGATGGGATATTTGAATATGTAAATATATATTTTGGAAGAAGAGTGCTAGCCTAAAGAAAACATTCTACATAGTTAATCTTACCCATCCCAACAAGATGTGTGGGGGCTTTGCTTTTCAAAAGTAATTGGGGAATGAGTCGATGATATAACAGCCACATGATGGTGGAAATGCTTACAATTTTTCCAAACTTCTTGCCTTAGTATCTTGTGTAGCAGTTTTAAGTGCACAAGTTGCTGATCTGACAGCTCTTGCGCAGGCCTTCTTGCCTGCTGAGACCTTTTTCTAGACTGTTGCCAGATCTTTTCTTGACCTCTCCCTGTTTGAGTGCATTAGTTGCCGCCTGTCTTGCCCCCAGGAATTTTTTCTTTTATGATTTTCATAAAGTCCATCACACTGGGTGGCCAGAATCACAAACCTGCCTTAATTAGCTTAGTTGGAAAAACCAGAAATACAACACCCTTAATCTTTGTTTGGCTTCCTTTTTCTATTTACTTTATAGCCATAACTGCTTTTCTTGTTTGTAAAGCTCTAAGCGCTTCTTTCACATCTTTGTGTTGCTGCCCATCCCTAGCAAAAAGAAGCCAAGAATGATTTAAATCACTTTTCAGAGTATTGGTGGTCCAAATTTAGATATGATATCTGTGATCTGTACACATCTCTGTACTTTTATTTGCACAGGGGAAGGGATTTCTGAAATTTCCCTTCTGCTAGATCATCGTGCTCCACAGAATCCCTGACTTTCAGGAGCAGATTTTCAGGGAGATTCTGAGTTGAGAAGGCAGTGAAGTTTGCTTATGGGTCCCTTCTGAACCTCCTTAGAATCTAACCCACAGTGTTCTGCCCACAGAGCTTTACAGCCCAATCCTCAAGTAAACTCCGATGCCAGAACGAGCATTTTGGCGCCAGAAGACGTCGCAAACGTGCCATAAAGCATGTTTGCGCCTCCTCCAGAGCTGGGAAGGCTGGCGCAAGGCTGGCCTTCCCAGCTCCAGCACTGGGAGGACCCTGCCGATGCTGACACAGGTAGCTCAGGATCCAGCGGCCAGCGTGAGTGGCCAGTTCACCGGACGGGGGAGGGTGGCCATTAGCCTGCGAGGGGGATGACCTTCAGCCATATCCTGACACCCCGCTGGGCACCAGGGCCTTTACACAGCCTCCTCTTCCACCAGCGAAATAGCTGGCGGAAATCTGAGGAGGCCCATTCGGGCGGCCTCCGTTTACACTTGCCTGGGCCACCCACCCGATCCTTAGGCAGGATTGGGCTGTGTATCACTCAATGGAAGAATTTTTATCCTGCTGGCTGAAAGCAGGTCAGATGCAGAGTAATTTAAAGAGTGTCAAGGGCTAACAAGGGGGCAAGTCCAGAGTTCTCAATAAACCAGAAGTATTAACTTCATGGATAGCAGCAACAGACTGGCGTCTTATGAAAACTACAATTCTTGCACAGTATTTCAATGTGGCCTCAAAGTTACAAACTCTGGCGTTGACAGGAGCGTTGTTTACTTACATCCGCTTGGTCTAACTCCATGTTCTCCTAGAACATGGCGCACTGGGTTAATTTGTTGTACTGAGAACTTCCTCCATTGAGAAAGCGGCACTCCCATGTGGCTTTGATTCATGTTTGTGTTTTCTAATAGTTTTAGTGGAACATGTAACTGGGAGCCTTATAAGACGGGTATGAGCCTGAATAGGAGTAACAGAATAATGAGATCTTAGAACTAGAAGAGAACCTGCAACGTTGATGCTACATCTCAAGACTGATAGCTGAACATTTGAGAAGAAGAAAATCTCAGGTCCTGACTCATCAGGATGCACCAAAATGTTTGTTACGTGTTTCTCTATGCAACTGCAATTATTGTTTTTATAACAAGGTTAGAAAAGGACAAATAGGGTGAGTACTATACTTCAAAGGACTTCATTGTGTTCTTATTTTCATCTGTTTAGATCCAGAGTCAATATAATGCATACAGCTGCATGACCCTTTTGGATTTCTTGTAAGGAGTAGGTTAATCACTGTAAGGCAAACAATTTGCTCTCCTCAGGGCAGCTTAAATGTTACTTCTCTGTTTGCAAGTACTCAAGTTCTTCATGATTATGACCAGCACAGTGTGCTTCCAAAACAAAAACCCCATTGAGGAATGGACTTCAGTTCCAAAGAAGAGGAAAAGGACACCTGAGACATTCATAAGGATCCACTTCCAATAGCCACCTTCTAACAGATCCCTAGACATGTTAATCTTTGCATCTGATGGGTACAGGGGGGTCCCCTTTATAAGTCAGGGTTATGGACTGGGGAACTTGGTCTTATAGTGAAATGACTTGGAAGGGGAATTTTCTTCCATAAGAAAGAAGGGGTTGTAAATAGGGTTACCAGGGATTCACAGCTAAGATCCTTACATCCACTTAGTCTGTGTAGCAAATCCAAATATCCAGGGAGGGCAAGATACAAAAGCTGCAATCCTATATAAATTTACCAGGCTGGGAGTAAGTCTATTGAACTCAGTGGGGCTTACTTCTGAGTTCTACTATGCCTAGGATTGATCTGAAAGATACTCTCCTGTTTAAAATATAAAATTGCAAGACTAGAGTAGATTACCCTAACATGAGGCCCCCTTAGATGCAGGACCCAATTGGGAGCAATCGGTCCAATTGGTTTAAAGCTGGACCTGAGCCATGCATGTAGGCAGACTGTCTAAACATGAATCACTACCTCTCAGGCTCCTCTGTGATTATAGTGAGACCTGAGAGCAAGGCCAGGGGTGCATTAACCCATGGCCAGGCCCCTAGGCTTTCAGTATTTCGGGCCCCCTCCAGCACTTCAATCTTTCACCAAAGAGATCGGAAAGATATTAGCTGAATTACGATGAAGAGATCCTCTCATTCTATAGAGACTTAACAGGCAGGCTTAACAGGCAGAAATTAGTGCAGTGTTGCTGACTGTGATCCATAACTGGGACATTCCAGGACATTGATGGATGACACAGGCCCCTGTCCCTGCGGGGCCCCTAGGCTGAAGACTCGTCAGCCTTATGGATAATACACCCTGCAAGCCCTTTATTGATCAAGGAGGGAATATCCAGAAGTTCCTCCTCCCCATCTGCAATGGCCAAGAAGGGCTTGCTCCCAGAGGCGTCGCTCCGGTAGGGGTGGGGCTGTAAGTTTCGCTCCCTCGGAGTCCCTTTACCGAGCGAGCAGGAGGCAGCCCCGCCCCCTCACTGTCGGAGCCTTTCCCGTGCGGAGAAAGCAGCAGGCAAGAGACCCTGCCTGCTGCTTTCTCCGCAGGGGAATGGCTCCGACAGTGAGGGGGCGGGGCTGCCTCCAGCTCGCTCGGTAAAGGGACTCCAACGGAGCGAAACTTACAGCCCCGCCCCTACCGGAGCGACGCCTCTGCTTGCTCCCAGGGCTGTCCGCCCGGCTTATGAAAGGCTGGGCCCTGGGAGCAAGTTAATTCACTGTAGCACCAGTTGCAGCAGCCTAAAACTGTTGTTGGATAACATAGATTTGAACAGTGACACAGCCCGATCCTGTGTAGGATACACCAGCCGGCTGCTGCATCCTACACAGGATGTGGCCAGTGCTGACGGAGATGCGGCATGCCTAGGGAGAAGGGGACGCTGTCAGCCCCAGCGGCCCCAATTGGCCTCCTTGGATGTGCATCAGTTATTTTGCTGGTGCACATCCAGGGAGCCCGTGTAAGGCTGGCCAGGCCCAGGAAGGGGGTTAGGACATCAGCGGAGTGTGCCTCCCTGGCCTGGCTGGCCAATTGCCCCCTTCCCTGCTACCCCGGCCCTCCCTCCCCATGCCCTATTGCCGCCCGGTTCAGGTCTTACCTGTGTCTGGCGGCGCGGGTGTCGGTAGGCAGCGGAGTGATCAGCGCCAGCTTCGGCTTTGGTGCTGCTTGCTCCCCAGGTGCTGCGAAAGTGCTTTACGGCACTTTTGCGACACCCTAGGCCGGCAGAGTGCTCGTTCTGCCGGCCCAATGTTGCACAGGATTGTGCTGTTATTATCTCTATATGTAAATTGTACGTAGAGATTAGATCAACCTTGCAGCAGGTCTGAGTGGGCACTCTGTGTATGCACCAACTGCATCCTCTAATCTGCTACCTGAATCAGCCACCTGACTTGACTTCACTAGGAGGCTGGTTCTGCTTGGTTCCATCAATATGGCTGGATGCGATGGGCAAGGGCATATCTCTTTTAGGACCATGCAGATGGAGAGGCTTGAATGAATACAAAATAGATCTTCCATTAAATATTTCTGAAATAGGTGTAGAAATGCAGACCCTGATCCCCAGCCTTAATGCCCTCTAGTCATTAGATCTACTGCCAACACTTTTGAACTGTAGCCTTAAAAGTATCCAGTGAATACTCGCGCAGTACATTTGAAGTATGACCTGTTCAGAAACTGATGACAGCAGCGGAAGAACACAGAATCTGGATCAAAGAATAACTGGCAGAGCCTCCAGTTAAGCCCATTCTTTGTGAAAAGGCTGCATATTTAAACATACCTGCCTCGTTCATGTGTAAACAGAGGGAGTGGGGTGGAGGAATAGCATTTACTTTAGACCCAAAGTAGCAAATGGATGGTTGGGGTGTTTATAATTCATTCATCTGTTTTGTCAATAAAGTACAGTACTCAAGTTATCTTTATCACCATAAGTGCTTTTGATTTTTTTCCCCACTCTTAAATTCTGCAATGCTTCATTTCAAAGTCATCTTAAAAACTGTGGCTGGCTGAAATTACACTAAGTACTGAAATGAGATTATCATTTAATAAGAATATTTTTAAAAACTTAAAAAAGGAAAATATAAAAACAAGACTTTATGTAGACATGACTGTTGCAAAACAAGCCACCTCCTAATTTTTCCTTTTTTCAAACAGAACCAAAAGAAAATGAAAAAAGGGGGAAATGCATACATTTTACCCCCTAATTTTAAAAAATCAAGACTGCAGAATTATATAGAAAGAGTACAGAGGTTTCTTGAATACTGCTTTTGTGTATAAATGAAATGGCTCCTTAATCCAGTCTATTCATTAGTACTTAGTGACAGATGTGATTAGAAGACGGTTTGCTGCTTACAATACTGTTTACCACTTAGACCATGAAACTATGGTTGATCAAATGGAGTAAATTACAGAGTGCAGTTCCTTAGAAAGACTTGTGATGTTGAAGTATGCTGTTGAATTGAAAACATGTGGTTTATGTAACCATTCACTACAATCACAAGATAACTTTGCAATAAAAAATGTGCTGTCTCCATCTCTGTCAAAAAGTTGCATTAGAGTTGAGTAGATAAAGTGGTTAAGGGCGCAATCCGGCGATGGAACGAGCGTTCCTTCACCGGAAGACATCGTGAACGTGCCGTAAAGCACGTTCGCAATGACTCTGGAGTAAGGGAGGCCTCACTCCGGCGATGGTTCTCCATGCGGCTGGCAGCAGAAGGTGAGTCCTCCGCTGTCAGCCACGTGGGCAGTCCGGCCTGGGAGGGAGGGGGGCCATTGGCCTAGCCGGCCCAGGAGGGGGTGGGGGATGGAGTCGGCCATATCCCCATCCCCGTCGGGCTGGCTACGCTGTTACACGGCCTCCTCTACTTCAAGGAAATCCAAGGAGGCTGATAGGGCCGGCCCCAGTTTACACCTGGGGAAGGGGACGAGCGTCCCCTTCCCTGAGTAGATCTCCGGCCCGGTGGCAGAACAGCAGCCGGGGCTGAGGATCCGGCAAGCGGCCCTGGGCCCCCTGCCGGATCCTTAGCCAGGATTGCACTGTAGGTTGTACAAGACAAGGTTCGGTTTTGGATTTGTTTCATTTTTCAATTGCAATGTATTGTTGCATCTTTCATTTTGTTTCATTTTACATTGCAATGTATTGTTGCATCTTTCTTCCTTTATGTTTAATAGAGCAACATGCACATTGTAAACAGAGTTGAACTGAGCCTGAATCTCAAAAATGATTCAGAAAGGGTTTTTTTTTTTTTTGCCATGCTCTGGAACTGGACTTGAACCTAAAATCCCGTGGTTGCTTTGAACCAGAAGTGAAACCAAACCACTAAACACAAAAGGTGGAACTGATTCAAAATACAGTGGACCCCCACTTTACAATGGGTTCACCATGCAATCAAATCACTTTACAACGGACTCTCTGAGGCAGGACTTGGTATGGTCCAGAGGTTAAGCTGTCGCCCTGCCCAAAGAAGCTAAGCAGGAGTAACTTGGGTCATGCCTTTGGATGGGAGACCAAAGCCACTGACAAACCATTGTGAGGGAACAGAGCTGTGTGAAGTCACTGTAATAACCGTGAGAGGACGGAGGAGTCACTGCAATAAGCCACCGTGAGAGGATGGAGGAGTGTGGAGGTCAGCTGCCAAGAATGAATAACAGCTGGAGAACCTGCCTACCTGATTTGTTAGCCACTTCCGTTGAGCTCCGAAGGCATGCGAACTGTGCAGCGAAGAAAGATGACCACACTGTGAAGGGAAACAGCTGAAAATGAAGGATTCTATGAGTTTCTCATAGAACAATAATTGTAAAAACTTCATTTATAAAAATTGTGATAGCCTGCCTATGTGCCTTGTGTCTGTAAGACTCTCAAGCCTGGGCTATTAATCCAATTTGGCCCACACTCGCACCAGCAATGCCTGGTCCACCTGAGTGATAACCATGGTAATGTGTAATCCTGACTGATTACACTGCTATTGGCTGAGATGCTACCAAAATGCTTGCATTCACATCTGTGATTCACTTATCTATCACCAATGAAGTCCAAATTGGTGGCAATCATAAGCCCATTGTAAAGTGAATAACTTATATAGTGAACCTTATATTATTATTATTATTATTATTATTATTATTATTATTATATAGTATTTGTATACCGCTTTTCTCACTGACTTTCACAATGAGTAAAGCCGGAGCTACACTGTACGCGTTCGCGTTGCATCCGTGTTCCGTGTGCGTCTGGTGTCCCGCCCCCAGGTCAAACAACGGGCTCTGACTGGCCGAACGTAACGCGAACGCAGCAAAAGTTGAGCCCAGCTCGACTTTTGCTGCGTTCGTGCTACGTTCGGCCAATCAGAGCCCATTGTTTGACCTGGGGGCGGGACACCAGACACACACGGAACGCGAACGTAATGCGAATGCGTACAGTGTAGCTCCGGCTTTACTCATTGTGAAAGTCAGTGAGAAAAGCGGTATACAAATACTATATAATAATAATAATAATAATATAAGGTTCACTATATAAGTTATTCACTTTACAATGGGCTTATGATTGCCACCAATTTGGACTTCATTGGTGATAGATAAGTGAATCACAGATGTGAATGCAAGCATTTTGGTAGCATCTCAGCCAATAGCAGTGTAATCAGTCAGGATTACACATTACCATGGTTATCACTCAGGTGGACCAGGCATTGCTGGTGCGAGTGTGGGCCAAATTGGATTACAGGATAGACATTTGCTGTGTCACGAAGGGCAGACACATCCAGCATTTGTAAGGTCTGTAAAAAACTTTGAACATTTCTCTTTCCATTACCATTAACAATGTTACCATATCCCGCCTTTCCATTATGATGTAGTGGTAAAATCCCGGAGACCATTATGACTCTCCCTGTATGTTCAGGAAATTGACTACATACACTAAAATTGAGTGGAGGGAGAGTTAGAACGGACAAAAGAAAATATTTCTTTACCCAGCGTGTAATTCATCTGTGGAACTCCTTGCCACAGGATGTGGTGATGGCACCTGGCCTAGATGCCTTTAAAAGGGGTTTGGACAGATTCATGGAGGAAAAGACCATCACAGGTTACAAGCCATAAGCAACCTCCTAGTTTTAGAAGTAGGTTTTCTCTGTGCCAGGTGCAAGGGAGTGGCAGCAGGAAACAGGTTATCTTGTTGGCTGTGTGCTCCCTGAGGCATCTGGTGGGGCCACTGTGTGATACAGGAAGCTGGACTAGATGGGCCTTTGGCCTGATCCAGCAGGGCTCTTCTTAAGTGTAATTCATAAGAACATAAGAAGAGCCCTGCTGGATCAGGCCAAAGGTTAACTTAACCTTATCTTAACTTGAGATAAGTTAATTTATCTCAAGTCATCTGATTAGTTTGTCATGTTTAGAGATTGCCCAGGCTCTGAACAGATGGGTTTGCTATGTTGCTAGAAATGCACAAAAGAATTTTTATTAAATACAGATTGATATAGTTTTATAGGGTAATCATCATTTTTGAGGTTTGGTTTTGGCAGCAAGTCAAATACAAGTAAAACAGAAAACACAGACTAGGTTTTCTTATAAAACTTGTCTGTTCTGCATGTTGCGTGTCTTTGTTTTCATCTTACTGGAAGTTGCTGCTGCTTTTCACATATTGGTTTTACTGGTTTAAGGATAAATACATGTGGTTGGTGCAATGGATGAGCAGTCTTCAGGACTATTCTTCAAAGCATATTTTGAATTCAGTGTGACAGGCAGCCCAATCCTACCTAACTCCCCTCCCCAGCGATGCAGGCAAGCCAATGGAGCATGCACCACATCCTAGGATGGAGGGGCAGTTGTGAAGATCTCCTCAGGGTAAGGAAACTTTTGTTCCCTTGCCCTGGAGAAAGCATCCACTTTCTCTATGGGTCTCCTTGGCCATGCACCAGCTATTTTGTGGCACAGAACCGAGAAGTGTAATGGCAGCAGAAAGGGAGAGAGAGAGATCCAGTCACACATGAGAGCTGCCAATCCCACTCCCTTCCTCCCGTTCCACCTCCCTGACCTGTCCTGCCCAGAAACTCCCCCATTCTTTCTCCTCCGCCCACCCCCATTCCTCCCATAGACCACCCCCACTGCCATTCACTTTGTACTATTGATTGATTATTCTCCAATGGTCAGTGCACCCGGATGCCAGCATTTGTGCTGGCAGTCTTGCAATTCCACTGGCATCCTCCTCCTTCCACTGGCAGAACATGTGTTCTGCTCCTGGTGAGGGAGGGGATATGATTGGGCTGATAAACCAATGAATTTGCCCTTAAATTAGTTAAGTCTCACAGTTTAATGGGTCATTATCAGGGTTTTCCTGCCCAAAATGCACACATAGGAGCAGGGCCGGCCCATCCATGAGGCCAACTGAAGTGGTTGCCTTAGGCAGCAGATTTGTGGAGGGACCTACATCTCTATCTGCCTACTTGCCTCCACTGCTCCTCCTCTTTCCACTCTCTGGATTGGAAAAGGAAGAGGGGGACAGAGAGGAAGAGGAAATGTGAAGGGAGGAGAATGTTGGACATTGGAGAGTGGGAGGAGCAGAGGCTGGCACATTGTTTGGTAAGGGAGACATCATTTGGCATGTCATTTCAGGTGTCAGGAGGTCTTGGGCCAGCTTTGCTAAGGAGATCATGCCTGGTGGTAGTCAGAGGGGCAGTACTGTAAATTGTGCCCCATCCTAGTCCCCGTTTACAAGCTGGCACAAGGCGGCCCTGCCCCCTTGCTGTCGGAGCCATTCCGTGTGGAGAAGGCAACGGGCAGGAGACTTTGGGCAGGAGACCCTGCCCCCTCGACTTCTCCACACGGAATGGCTCTGATGGCGAGGGGGCAGGGCCGCCTCATGCCGGCTTGTAAATGGGGACTAGGACAGGGTGCAATTTACAGTACCGCCCCCACCGTAGGAATGCCTCTGGTGGTAGTTTGCATGAAACAATGACGCAACTATCTCTCCTATGCTAATTCGAGTCCTGATCCTGGTACAACTCCAGCATTTGATAATGAAATAGGGATGGGGGGCTCAATTAGAGAGTGGGAGCTGGAAATGGGTGTGTGTGGAAGTGAAGCAGTGGGTGGATGCCACTTAATACAGTTCTTCTGGCTTTCCCCCCAACCTGTTCACTGACCTTTGTCTATGCAACTGCCTGCTTTATTTTTTCTTTTTCTTTCTCCAGGCTCTCTCGATAACTCTTTGCATTCTTATGGTCCTACTACTACTGTAAACTAATGCAACAATCAGGATACCCCATCCTGAACAATCAGGATACCCCAACACTTTTTTGACAAAAGTAAATACACATTTCTTATCCCTTCATATTGTGGACAAAAACAGAATTTCAGAATACAAGCCAGATGATCAAACATCT
Source organism: Plestiodon gilberti rubricaudatus (assembly GCA_026170595.1). Classification (NCBI taxonomy): domain Eukaryota; kingdom Metazoa; phylum Chordata; class Lepidosauria; order Squamata; family Scincidae; genus Plestiodon; species Plestiodon gilberti. Next base: position 51,562,900 of record JANXHW010000002.1, read on the forward strand.
TTCAGATGATGATTTTAAGGATATGTCAGAATGCAGGAAAGAAATGAGAGCTTTTACTTTGCAGAGATTCTTTCCTTTGGAGTATACTTTAGTTACATTTATAAAAGTGGGAATTTTAGTTATGAATTTCTGAGCATTCTGCAAATGAACACAGAGTTGGAACAACTTGCTTTCAGCTGGAAAAATAACCCTGGAAAGATGTCAAACATCTGCCATTTCTCATCATCCTGTGCTTTTAATGAAAGCCAAACAAAGGACTGTTGATTCAAAATGAAGAAAGAGTTAAGGTATGTCCCTTCCTTATGGACTGTGTGATTCAAATAGGCTTGACTTGGCAGCCACCAATTCTAAAAAATATGTTTCTTTTCAAATCAATGTGGAGGGAAATGCACTTAGCAGGATAGTTATTTGCATGGTCAACAAATTCATATGTAAACACATCTTTCCATTATTCTAAAAAAAATCCAAATTCACTAGAGTTGTTAATGGCAAATCTACTGGCAGCAGATCCTAGAAGTGTATTGAAACAGGACTTATTGTGAGACAGGGTAACATGTGTAGATAAGGAGCTTGGAGTAAGACCATCAGTCTCTTCACCTGACCTGCACATTTGAACAGGTAATGCTAACTGCAGTCTAGGACAGAGGTTCTCAACCCCGGTGCGGCATACCACCTCCGTGGCTTCCGCGGCGCCGAGTACCACAGGAAGTAAGTACCGATGATATCATTACCACTTCCGTGTTTTTGGCTGTGCTGGAGGCCTGAAAGCAGAGGTAAGGGGACAAGGGCGGGAGGACCTTTTCCAGACCTGGAAACCTGTGTGCTCAGGCTCTGCTGGCTCTGAAGAGCTTGTGCCACCGCTTCCAGGGCTCCGGCGTGGTGCGGCTGCCCCTAGCAGCCACCATCTTGGTGACCAGGGGCCTGCATACCACCTCCCTGTGGTCCGTGTACCTAGTGGTACGCATACCACCGGTTGAGAACCCCTGGTCTAGGCATTTGGCCACATGGTAGTATTATTTTCAGATACTCTTAAAGCAACCTCCCTAATAGTTTCACTTATTCCGGGATTTGCTACACATGCAACACACTTAGTATGACTGGTGACTTCATTCTCAGCAGTACAGAGGTGAAGTGGGGGAGGTTTCTTTGAGGGGGTAGAAATGAATGACACCAAGTGAAATTAGAGTTTGGCTCTTCCAAAATTCCAGGGTGCCTGCCAGTGACACACATACCCATCACTAGTATTATCATAAGTACTTGCCTTTCCTTCACGGACCTAAAGGGCCAGCTCTAATATATAAATGTAACCAGTTTGAAGTGACAGTCGCATTAATCCTAAGACTTAAGGGTTGTTTTCAGGCATCACACCAAAGCATGCTTTGTCTTTATATCTGAATGTACGTAGGTTCACAAATCATTAATAAGCCACAGTTGTAGCCACTGCTCCACTTCAAGAGATTGCTAGAGACAGGAGTTCATGCAGAGGTAAACAAAAGCTTGCCTGTTGTATGTTTGGAAGCTCAAACCATGTTATTATAGGTTATCTGTGGTGGATATACAAACCATGGGTTCTGTGTGATTTCTGAAGTGAGCCTAAGACTTCCTGTATGCAGTGTTTAATTGCAAAAGAAGAAGAAGAAAAGGCTATCTGAATGCACGTGAACAAGTAGAATCATCCTTAGAGTTATAAGGAACGGACTGTGAAGTGCATTTGTCCAAGGCAGCCAAATACAGTAATTATGATTCATTGTAATCTCACTGCTGGGCACATCCATAAGTTATGGAACCCAGAAGTCTGTTTCTGATTTTGATACACATTCCATTGTTTGTTTTTCTTAGAGAAACTCAGCATTGGTGAACTATTTGAAGACTTTTGGCACAATAAAAAAAGAAAAGCTCAACTGACGTAAGGCAACTATTTGTGAGAAACAGATGCAGCGAAGAGAATCTACGAGAACATACGTACCTAATGGGGGAGGCAGGAGCTGAGTGCCTTTGTGCTCATCAGCAAGGGCGGGGCATGCTGTTTACGTGTCCAGTCTAGCGAGGAACTGCTCAGAAGATTTTAAAAAATCTTTGGACTAAATCAGGGCACATGCTCGCCACCCCTTAAACAGAAGTCCCTTCTGAAGACAGGGGAGGGAATGAGATCACGTAGGACTTCCACATGTGTGCATGACATGCTGTTTGGGTCTCCCTAGACATGATCCACGTTGGAAAAGAGAAAAAGAGACGCTGCAAACACCCCGCAACCATCACACAGCCCTCCCGAACAAGATCCATCCCTGCTTGAATGTACATACGTACACGCTGTTGGTGTGTTTTTGGAACGATGTTGTGAGGCTTCTGCTCATCTTTGTTGCCCCCTCCGGAGCCTGCACTGCAACTCCCTTTGTCGCCCCCCCTGGCGCTTTTTAAAACACATGTTTTTATTTTATTTTTTGAAAACACCCCCAGGAGAGATATCACTCCCGGGGGTGATGTCACTCCCAGAGACTGAAAACATCACTCGGGCCCCAGGTGCACCAGACCCTAGGTATGCCACTGCCACTACTATCCCTGGAACCCGTCACTCTGGGAGGTGGGGACTACACAACACTATAAATATATAGCTTTAGTTGTGTCTAAGATGAGTCTTTTCTTATTAATATTTGCCAACAGTCTGTTGTAAAAAAACAACCGACAACCAAATGTCCTTAATAACCCCTCTGTACAAGCAAGCCATTCTTCATTTAATATGTACAAAAACAACCCCACCCCTCCTCCAGCATTATTAGTGCCAGATATTATTTTGGGTTGTATAAGGCCAGTCACAGCCATTCGGTGCATTCGTGAAAAGGAAATTTCAAATACACCAAAAGACAAGGAGCCATTTATTTATTTATTTATTTATTTATTTATTTCCCCATGTGAAATTTCCCCAAACCGCCTTGTGAACTTTTTGTTTTTGAAAAGCATTATATAAATATTCTTAGTCGTAATAATTACAGTAGATGCAATTTTGAAAAGCTAATTTCAAAAACAGCAACAGAAACACAATGACTTGTCTGCTCTTCTGTTTTTTTTCTTAAGTACTAGATGTTAACCAGAAACCAAACAGCCAAATGATACCAGATGTTGTTGGGAATCTTCTCTCTTCCTCTTTTCAATGATTTTGGTATACAAACATGAACCCCTGAGTACTGCCATGAGCAAAGGTCCATCAAACCAGCATTCTGTTTCTGATCCTGGAGAGGCAGAACACTTAGGGAAGTTAGCAATGATAATCCCCTATTGTTTCCTGAAGTGTGTGATAGAAGAGGAACACTTGCTTATTTATTTATTTATTTATTTATTTATTTATTCATTTATTAATTATTATTGTTCAGAATATTTATATACCGCTTTTCAATAAAAAAAGTTCACAAAGCGGTTTACAGACAAAATCAAATAATTAAATGGCTTCCTGTCCCAAAAGGGCTCACAATCTAAAAAAGATGCAGAAGACCACCAGCAAACAGCCACTAGAAAAGACACTGTGCTGGGGTGAAAGGGGGCAGTTACTCTCCCCCTGCTAAATATAAGAGGAGCACCACTTGAAAAAGTGCCTCTTTACCCAGTTACTAGAGATTTCTCTGTTTCCGATTCATTAGATATGAAGATTTAAGGAATTGTACCACTAAGAGAAGGAAAGATGAGGCCGTGGGACAAAAAGGAAGTGACACTGCTCCGGTTTGCATCTTGTACCCATCCAGATATCCCCACAGCTCCATCTCCTGTAGTGCAGATAGGCACTGTTGTGAAGATAACACAGTACAGGTTGCAGCAGGGTTGGATGCCTGATACATATCTAAACCCCGAAAGACTGTTCATGCAAATAGACCACAGTTCCACAGAGAAGCTGAGTCCATTATGAAACGAGGATGTAGACTATATGTATGCAGAAGGAGCACTACTGTACTGCTCTTCACATCATGACAGCAAAATTAAATGTCCAAGTGAAGTCAATGGAGAAGTCAATAAGACCCTCAAAAGTAATAACCAGTGTTACTCAGTTTGCAATCAGTGTCAAGCATAAAGATGTTTTCAACAAACTAAGGCAAGATGTTCTGCCAAGAATGAACCCTGGGATACAGACACTCTTGGTTTCTGGCCAGGTTTGATCACCGTTGACATTCAGCCATACTTTGTGGTGAGACACAAATGACTTGTCTGAATGATAAAGCTTATGCCTTTTGTCTCCAGGAAACTTTATTTTCCATAATACATGAGACCAGAAATTTAGGATAGCATGCAACAGTTAGCAAATGATGTTGAAAACCTCACTTACGTACTTAGTAACATGCTTGTAAATAGAATAACACTACTAACTTGCACTATCTTTATGTTCGCCAATTGTTTCAGCAAAGATTTTAAGGGCGCAATCCTGACGTTGGTGTCGATGACGGAACGAGCATTCCGTTGCTGGAAGCCATCGCAAACGTGTCGTAAAGCACGTTTGCGACGACTCAGGAGTAAAGGAGGCTGGCGCAAGGCCAGCCTCCCTCACTCTGGCGCCAGATTTCCATGTGGACGGCGGCGGAAGGTAAGAGCTCCGTTGCTGGCCGTGTGAGCGGTCCGTCCAGGCAAGGGAGGGGGACCATTGGCCTAGCCGGCCTGACAGGGGGCAGGGGATGGCGTCGGCCATATCCCTATCCCTGCCGGCCGGCTATGCTGTTACATGGCCTCCTCTACTTCTGCCAGCTGTTTAGCTGGCGGAAATCCGAGGAGACCGATAGGGCCAGCCTGGGTTTACACTTGGGGAAGGGGACAAGCGTACCCTTCCCCGAGTAGACCTCCGACCTGGCACGTGCTGGGCAGCCTGTGCACAGGATCTGGCGGGTGGCCCTGGGCCGCCAGCCAGATCCTTAGTCAGGATTGCCCTGTAAATCAGTTAATGTCTTTCATGAAAATGTATGGATCAATCCATTGCTTTTCTGGCCAGACGGATTGTATGACTAAAAAGGTATCATTGGTACTATTAAATGCTCTCCGGTTCCCTGAATGGTGATATGTTCCAGGAACAGTGTTACCTACAATTTGGTTTTCTTTGAAGGTGGAAGCTTATGGTGTTTAAGTAATTTGTTTTTCTTACAAATACGTTAATAGAGCAAAAGTGGAAACAAGCAACCTGTTCACTCCCACAAGGCAGCAGAGAGAGAGAGAGACTTGTAGTTTTCCTCTGAAACCCTTTGTTGCCAACAGTGTCATTCATATGCACATATGTATATTCCCACATGTGTTATACACTGTACACATACTCAGGTCCAGATCGGCCTAGCCTAGAAGAATTAAACCCATACTAGGGGAATTAGCAATACTTCTAGAGTGAAGCTGCTACAGAGAACTATTACATCTGAGGGGGGGAATGGTATCCATGTCTCTAGTATCCATGCATCCATATGAACATGAAGGCACCATGCAGTGCATAGTTTGCTATTTCACATGCTGGTGAGGCTAATTTTGAGCTCTTGATGATATGATGTAGGACAATAATATTTAGTAAACCAGAATAATTCAATAAAAATGCTATTATCACTAACATCACATTTACTACCTCTGAACTTTGGATCTAAACGTTTTCCCTTAGTGTAATATGATTTTAACACATTTTAACAATATTATTTTAACACACTACATTTAAAAATGCCTCATTTGGAACATAGGGTGCTATAGGTGCAGGTTGGGTGGGGGTACAATTTTGTATAAGCTTTGAGCAGCAAAATGTCTTGAATTATCTTGAATAATTATTATTATTCTTAATAACATAATTTGAGAAAGCATTGGCCTCGAGTCACAAGATCACACATATCCAAATTGGTATCTGCTGTCTTGTGTGATGTCTTCATAACTGACCAATTTGGTATCTATGACCAATATCTTGCAAAATGTGGGCTCGTAGTGTCTGGCTAATGTCTGGTCAGCAGCTGGCAGTGGAGTAAGGTGAAATGACACCATGCTGCTTTTCCTAATTTCCTCATTTATTTATTAAAAACATTTATATATCACCTTTCCACTCTTGCAGGAGCTCAAGATGACTGCCATATTATATTATTATATTATATTATATATAAGATATATAATAAAATATAATAAAAAGAATATAATATAATATAATATAATAATAAAACAATCAATATAAAATACAAAGCAAAAATAGCAAAAGTGTGTGTGTGTGTGTGTGTGTGTGTGTGTGAGAGAGAGAGAGAGAGAGAGAGAAATTTATGTATTTCCTGTGATTTCAGTTTTTTATTCTTAAGTGTAGATCTTTGTTTTGTGATAGCTGGATTTTATTGTACTACTGTACTTTTGTTAAATGTATTTTTTCTCATCTGTATTACTAGGTAAACTTTCTTTGTTACAAATTGTTTGAATTGTGTAAATAGCAACACGGAGCAGGGGAAAATACACAGCATGGAAAAAATCTTGATCTTTGCTTATCCTTGGAATACTGGCATTGGGACTAGCTGGCTGTCCTCTTTCTTAATAGACAGAAGTTCATTTCAGCGCCCAAGGGAAACTGCTCTGTAGCAGAAAGAAGAAAATCAGAAACAAACCAATTGAACTAACAGAAGGATGCTATGTTTTCTTAGTTGTGCATTCCTGTGTGTCCTGAACTTTCCAGATGCCTGAAAAACAGTATGATATAATACACAGGCAGAGTATTTTGAAAATATAGTGTTCAGAATCTCAGTAGTGAGCTTAACTTGGTGCTGCCCTAAAGGCAAGATGCTTGCTGTTTCATGTGGGCACTACATTGCACACATTTATTTTTGGTTACTATTGTTTATGTAATCCCTACCTCTGACCCCTTCATCTGACTAGTTGCTTGCTGTGCATTTAAGAATAAAAGATGCATTCCTGGTTGGAAAATAATCCTGCTCCAAAAGCATAAAATCTTCAATTGCTAGTATAATCTTAAATGTTATATGTTTTCTGGCCAGAGTCTTCCCTTCCTTCCAGCATTTCTGGATGTTGTTACCCCTTCTACTCTCTGAGTCTGGCCCGGCAGAAGACTGGGCGCTGTCTGAGGCAGCCCAATTCCATTGCCTCTTCCTCCTCAGGTGTGGTCAAGAAGAGGGGCATATAGTGATTAAGGATGGCATAGATGCAGACACTAGAGCTTCTATGCCATCCTTAATCCCCTATCACGGTCCAATTTTCTGAAGTACCCCCTGCTAATTAACTGCTGATTAATCAATTAATTAGGTAATTAATCGTTAAATTAAAAAGTACTAAAACAATTTTAAATGTGAAAAAGTGTCTTATTTAACTCTGTGTGTGTGTGTGTGTGTGTGTGTGTGTGTGTGTGTGTGTGTGTGTGTGTGTGTGTGTGTGAGAGAGAGAGAGAGAGAGAGAGAGAGAGAGAGAGAGAGAGAGAGAGAGAAACAGACAGACAGACAGGGATCTCTTTTTTTCTCCAAGTCACATTTCCCAAAATCAGCTCCTCCCTCCCCACCCCACCAAAGTACATTTTCCAAAGTACAACAATAAGCCCAAAACCAAAATCAGAGAGATGGAAGGGCTCCGAAAATAATTAGAATTTAAAATCCATGTTAACACTTAATTAGTTGCTGATGGGGCAGATAAGGGGCAGGGCTTGGTGTACCCCCAGCAAGAGGTCCGCATACTCCTAGGGGTATCAGTACCACAGGTTGAGAACCTCTGCACTAGAGCTCCAGGTAAGGAGGCAGATTGCTGTGCCTCCTACTCCTTGCTTTCCTAAGCAGCTGAGTGTGGCTGAGGAGGTGGCACTGTGTGGCAATGGCAGATTCCCCCCCCCCCCTTCCTCCAGCACTGCTACAAGCAGCAGACGCAAGTTGCTGCTAGTCCAACCTTCTTCCTGCTCGCTCTCAGCAGGAAGAGGATCAGAAAGTAGACTCAAGTGGCTTGGTGGGTCGTGAACTAGAGGGAGAGGTGGCCAGACACAGGGTGCAGGTCACCCCATGTCAGTTCTCTGCTCCTGCTCAACTCAACAAGATACAATCCTTTTGTTAGTGCCTTTGGCCGGCCGGCCCTGCTCTGAGTAGCAAAGGATTATGATTTAATGGTGGGTGTAAAGAGTTGCCTGATATAAATGCTCTAAAACTGTTATGACCAGCTACAATCTTATAAGAACGAATTATATCTACGGGATTCAAGGTCATAAAATATGTATGACCATCTTCTTCTTCTTGCCGGCTTTTGGCTTGATATGCATCTGAGGATATTCATGGTCAATGAATGAAACGTTATGATGTTTTAAGATCTTTTATTGTAAAAATAAATATTTTATTACCTTGAATCCCGTAGATATGATTCGTTCTTATACGTTGCCTGATATGTTACTGTTTTGACCATGTACATGCAAAGGTTTTTACATGAATGTTACAGTAAAAACCCGAAATTCCATCAAAACTAGTTTCAACTAGTAAAAACTAGAAGTTCTGAACCGTCTTCAGAGATCCTAGTTTTAACTAGTAAAAACTAGAAACTACTGTACCAAAACACATAGCAGTTTCTAGTGTTTACTAGCTAGAACCAGGATTTCCAAAGACAGTTTGGAGCTTCTAGTTAGAACCAGGATCTCCAACTTTTAATCTGTGAGCATGACCAAAGTATGTTTTCCACTGAGGATGTGCCAGAGGGGAGGTGTGGAACTGGCCACAACTCCCTCCTTCCTGCATGTTTGTACATGCTTGCTGCTATTAATGCATGAAGTGATTCTATGTGCTGTAGTGAACATCTGTCTTCAGGGTTGTATCCGGTACCAAGACATCTCTTAGTTCCCAACATGCACTTACAGCAGAATCCTATGCATGTCTACTCAGAAGCCCCATTATGTTCAATGAGACTTGCTCCCAGGAAAGTGTATATAAGATTGTAACCTTACCTTACAAATATAACTTGAGGGAAAGACAAAAGAGTTCTCACACTGTTCTGGAGAGATGGAAAGAGCATTTCTTGAAACCTGAAAAAACTAAGTGTTAAGAAAATTCCCTTCCCCGCCTTGCTTCATTTTTCAAGCTGTAGTGCAGCAGCTGTTAGCTATTGTCTTCAGACCTTCAGCCAAGTTTTGCTTATTTTTAAAAAGCACCTATATACCTTTCCCCATAACCTAACCTACCTCACAGGGTTGTTGTAAGGACAAAAAGGAGGAACCATGTAGTCCACCCCCTGAGCTCCTTGGAGGAAGGGTGAGATAAAAATGTGAAAAATAAATAAGCCCCTTGGCAGTTTGCAGTCAAAAACAAACAACAACAACAACAACAACAACATCGTTATTAAACATTCAAAACAAATTCAAGACAGAGAGCTGAGGATTGCTCAAGCGAACTCTGCCACCCCTACCCCCCTTCGCCTCGAGTTTCCACCGTTGGCTCTGCCTGCTACGGTATGATGTTGTGGTCCAAAAGCAAGTTCGCGCCTACAGAGAAGGAGGAGGGGCTTCGAGGTACCTTCCCGTCAACTGCGGGATGTGCGGTTAGGCGGCCCTGGGATGGGGAAGACCCACGCTGAGAAGGGAGGGGCTGCGGAGGGGATGGATGACTTTCAAGTCTTGAGAGCCAACGCGCTGCCTGCCTGGCTTCTTCAACCAGGACGCTGGTGTGGAGACGGAATGCGAGGTTTCTGCCTGGGATGCCAAAGTCACTTGGGCCACTTTGGCAGTCAACTTTTGCAGCCAGCCAGCAAGGACGGAGCTATCGTGACTAGGCAATGAGAAGAAGGCACTGATTCCTCCCTCCTTTTCTGTCCGTGAAGAGAAGAGGGGCTCCCTTCAGCCCCCCCCCCGGGCGCGCGCTCCCAGGCACCTTCCTCTGCGCGGGAAAGGGCGAGCCAGGCGCGAGGCGCAGCCATGGGCACCAGACTGCGCTCGGGCTTCTACTTGGGCAAGAAGAGCGGCGTGCTGCTGGCGGCGCTGCTGGCCGCCCTGCTCCTGGCCTTGGTGGTGCTGGGGAGCCTCTATGGACGCTGCGCGCGGAAGCTGGAGGACGAGAGGCTGTGCGCTGGCACCTCGGCGCCCACCGGCCCCGCGCCAGGGGGGCGGCCGTCGGGCCCCTGGGACCACCCGCGCCTGCCCGCCGACTTGGTGCCTTTGCATTACTCGCTGCTGCTGTGGCCTCACATGGCGCCCGGGCTGCCCGCGCCGCGCGCGCACTGGGGCCAGGTGAAAATCACGCTGCGCTGCCGCCGGGACACGTCCACGGTGCTCCTGCACAGCGCTGCGCTCACCTACCAGAGCGCCGCCGTCTGCGGACCCCTCGATGCGCCGCGGGTCGCCAATGGCAGCTGCGTCCGCAGCGTCCCGGTGGCCGAGCTGTGGATGGCGCCGCTCCACCAGTACGCCGTGCTGGAGTTGCGCGAAAACCTGAGCGCCGGCGCCCTCTACGAGCTGCGGCTCACCTTCCAGGGCCTCATCCACGCCGAGCCGGATTTCAACGGGCTTTTCCGCAGTACTTATGAAGACGAAGGCGAGAGCAGGTAGTGCTGTGCCCCGCTGCTGTTTCTAGTTTCTCGCCTCCCCCCGTAGACTGAATAGCTGCGGTGGGTGGATGGGTGGCTATAACGTCCGAGAAACCTCGTACGGATCTCCCACGTCGTGTCTGGTTTGGCCCAAGCTGCCCAACTCAGCTGCGTAGTACTCAGCAGGTGAAGAGTTCCCTTCACCGCATTTCTGTGCGGGGAGGTGGGAAAGTGGCTGGGGTCAGTTTTGGCCATGCTGGCATGGCATCTACCAACGGCTTAACCTTTGGCTCAGTGTCTGCACAAAAGCATCAATGGGCACAAATCTGACATCAAAAAAGTGGAAACAACAATCAGAAAGGGGGGGTACACGACACATCACAACACATTTCAGTATCCCAGGACACTCTGCTTCCGATTTGTATGTCACCATTCTTCAGCAAGAGCCACTTCTGTTTCCAAACCGAGAGAATGCTGCTTGCTTGTTTTTCCAAATCCACACCTCCTCCACATTCTGTTGCTGGGGAGGCGGCGGGGGGGGGGGGGGAGGTATCGAATGTGCTGCAGTTTAGTCCTTATCAGGCAACTTTGGTTTTTCTTTTAATTAAGAGATTTGGGGACCAATCCTATCCAACTTTCTAGTGCTGATTAAGCCGCAATGTAGCCCCAAGGTAAGGAAACAAAAGTTCCCTTACCTTGAGGAGGTCTCCTTGATGTCCGGGCCAGTGGCGTCATCAGCAGTGGGGGCCTTGGGGTGGTGGGCCCCCGGGCAGCGGGATCAGGTCCCAGGCAGCAGGCGGGCGGGGGGTGCAACAGCAGCCAGCGGCAGCATGGATCATCCCGTTTGCTGGGGCAAGCGAGAGAGCCGTCATCCTGTTTGGCCCTCCTGCCCGCCCTGCGCCTCTGAGTGAGCAATAACGGCAGAGGCAAAACAAGGGTGGAGCGAAGGCAAGTAGTTTTGCAAGATTCCGTTACACTGGAGTCAGCGGCCCCTCCCCCTTGCTGTTGGAGCCATTCTGGCAGCAAAGGCAACACGCAGGACACTCCCCTGTTGCTGCTGGAATGGCTCTAACAGCAGGAGGGAGGGGCCGCTGACTCCAGTGTAACGGAGTCTTGCAAAACTACTTGTCTTCGCTCCACCCTTGTTTCGCCTCTGAATAATGGCTGCTGCCATTATGTCACTTCCAGCGCGATGGAGGCGGTCATAGGAACGCTACTGCCCCCCCCCCCCCACAAGATGCAGCATGATCCCTATTTGAATCAGGGTGATTGAATTTAACCCTATTTTTTATTATCAATCTAGGTGGCTGATTGCACTACAGCTAGCAGCTGCAAGGAGTGTTTATCCATGCTTTGATGAACCTGTCGTGAAAGCTACCTTTAATATTAGTATTTTTCACCATCCAAACTATGTTGGTACGGCTGCATCAGTGCTGGAAAGTTGGATAGGATTGGGCCCTTATTTCTGCCTACCTAGGGAGCCCCCTGAGTATATAGAAATCACTATCTTGGTGGCCCCCTTTGCTTCCAATCTAGGCTGTGTTCTTTTTTCAGATAGAAAATAGCCAGAAGTGATGTCACTAGTATGCCTCTACCATGCTTCTAGCTCGGTTCATTTAAAAATGGAAGCAAAAATGGCGTTTAACCAACATGGTGCTTTCACGGCTTTAAGTAGTTGTTTAAAAGAGCTGGATGTAGAATCTGAAGATTGTTGAAAGCCACCTTAGCTGTTTTTAATGAATATCCTGTCGACATGAGCCCCAGCCGAAAGACTGCTCTTATTTCCTCATCCCTCGCACTACAGTACATATCTCACAGCGCAATCCTATCCAACTTACACCACTGGTGTAACCAGTGGTGCAGCGAGAACAGGAGGCCTCAGAACGGAAAGAGGATTCAAATCTCCTCCAAAGGGGGATTCAAAATCGATTGAAATCCCCCCTCCCTTCCAAAGCCTCTCGCCCTGCCCTCCCCCGCTGCTACATCGGTGGTGTAAGTTGAATAGGATTGCGCTGCCAAGCTCCTTTGCAGCCAAACAGCCTTCTTATTGGTGCATGAGGCTGCTATGTTTAATAACAATGAGCTTGAAGGAAAGATAAAAACGAACGCGACCCTAGCATGCTAGAAGGAGAAAAAGATATCTCTAGCGTGTCTAGTGCTAGAAGCTGAAAAATGAACGCAGCCCTAGTAGGCCCTCAACCAACTGGAGTTTACTATTAGTACTGTATACACAAGAGGGATCTGCAAGAAAAATTTGCATCTTGCAAACTGAAGTTGGTTCAAGTAGCCCAAGTCCCACTCCCCTTTCTCCCTTCCCTCCTGCTGTTCTTCTTTCCCCAACACTTTAACATTCACTGGCTGTTGGGGACCACTGAGCATGCTCACTCTGAGCATGCCCTAGCCTCTGCTTCCAGTGAGCTTCCACCCCTGCCATTATGCTGGCTGAGGCAACCGCTTCAGTGAGCCTCATGGATGGGCCCTGATTCTTTCTCTTTTCTTTTAATTTATAAACTTCTCTACTTCTCTCAACGTAGAGTCAAATATAAATGCTACCTTGTCTGTGGGTGGCCCCATTTTGCATACAAACTGATAGGTACTCAACCAATTGTTGCTAATAGTATATAGATAATATTAATAATAATAATTAATACAGTAATTGTTTGGGCAAAAAGACTGTCTATTTAATTTGAGGTTTTTTATTTTTGTTTAAGAATCCTTGGTAAAACATACCAGTGTTGAGAGAAATTCATTATGTTGGAACAATGCTGATGTTTTTGGAAAATAAAATTTAAATTGGACTCATTTAAGCCACACAGTTTTAGTCTGTCATCTGGAATAAAGTTCAATGGAAATTCAATTTGTTTTAGGTGGTTTTAAAAACAAACTCATTCTGATGCTTCCCCTGTGGTATTATCAACCAGATGTTTCTTATTTACCTGCACCACTGTGAAGTGTTCTCTGTTTTAAAATACAATGAACATACAATGAATCAGCTTTCCTTTTTTTTATGATGCCTTTGTCGATACATGTTTTCTGCTTTTGGTCAATTGAGGAGCATAGTCAGAGAGCCAAATTTACTTAGAACTGTAATCTGTTTTGCTTTTGCTGACAGATGAGCAGGGAGTCTTGAAGCATTCCAAAATGTTTACCACATGCTTGACCTAGGAGAAATAGTGAACAACTATAGAGTCATAAAATTATCATTGCCAAGAAGTATGTATTGCTGTACATTCTATGCATGTCCTTACGCTTTTGAAAAAGATTTCACTGAAACATGTTGTGAACACTTTTTAAGGAGATATACCCATCCCAGCAGTTGTTCTTTTTCTTTTGTGTTTGCAGCAGACATACTTCTCTTTTTGTTGCTATACGTGCACAGCTCCAGCTGCTCAATCAGGCTGGAGAATTTAAGTGTGCATCTAGGAGTATGCATGTAGAAACGGGTTTCCACAGGTGCATGATCCCTATTTGAACCAGGGTGATTAAATTTAACCCTATTTTTTATTATCAATCTAGGTGGCTGATTGCATCACAACTACAGCCAGCAGCTGCAAGGAGTGTTTATCCATGCTTTGATGAACCTGCCATGAAAGCTACCTTTAACATCAGTATTGTCCACCATCCAAGCTATGTAGCTCTTTCTAATATGCCTGCTATAGGTAAGAAAAGAAGTGGGGTCCCAAGCTAGTGGCCAAGATCTCTGGGTACCTGAGGCAGGGTACCAAAAGCTAAAGTGGAGGAGATGACAGTGGTGGCCTAGAGAGCCTCCTTGGAGTCAGTACTCTCCTCTCCTACACTTTGTCTTCTGCTTTATTACTCTGCTCCTTTTCAAATCTGAGCAAGGAGGCAGTGGGCAGGTTGGGTGGGTGCTCTAAGCCAGATAGGGGAGCAGACAGACAGGTGCCTCTTGCCTCTGAGGTAATCAGTGGCAGCAGACAGCTGAGTTGATCAGATGGAGTGGGCAGAAGCTCTCATTGTTTAAAAAGTAATTATCTGTATTTTTTGTATTTTCTTTTTGTTGTAAGCCGCCTTGGGTCCCTTTGGAGAGAAAGGCGGGATAGAAATATTGCAAATAAATAAATAAATAAAATACCATCTCACTGCCCCTGATAATCCATCACTAGAAGTCACCATTGCATTATATGTGTCATTAGGAGGCTTGCCATGGCTAACAATAGGATTACAGCTGGTGCTGCTAGTAACAACAAGAATAATAGTATAGTTGGCCCCCTGTATCCGTGGATGCTTTCGAACGGTGGTGCTGGAGAAGACTCCTGAGAGTCCCTTGGACTGCTAGGAGATCAAATCAGTCAATCCTAAATAAAATCAACCCTGACTGTTCCCTGGAAGGACAGGTACTGAGGCTGAAGCTCAAATATTTTGGCCACCTAATGCGAAGAGAGGAGTCTCTGGAGAAGACTCTGATGCTGGGAAAGATTGAAGGCAAAAGGAGAAGGGGAAGGCAAAGGATGAGATGGTTAGACAGCATCACCGATGCAACGAACATGAAAATGAGCGAACTCAGGAAGATAGTGGAGGACAGGAAGGCCTGGCGGGATATGGTTCATGGGATCACGAAGGGTCGGACATGACTTAACGACTGAACAACAACAATCCATGGATTTGTCTCACCGCGTATGCTTCGCGAATACAAGGCCAACCTGAAAACATTTTTAAAAATAAAAAAGTTAAAAAGCGGTTTCCTTACCTTTTTGCTGCAAACTGCTGCTGCATGTTCTTCCTTCGGCAAGCTGAAATTGCACTCCAGAAGCCTCTTCCGGGTCGCACAACTTCCCCTTCCTTTCCCAGGATAGTTCCAGAATGCATTGCATTCAGAATGCAATGCATTCTGGGGCGAACGTGGAAGAGGGGAGTCACGTGACCCGGAAGAGGCTTCTGGAGCACAATTTCAGCTTGCCTAAGGAAGAACACGCAGCGGTTTGCAGCAAAAAGGTAAGGAAACCCTGTTTAACCCTTTTTCCTTTTTAAAAAACGTTTCTAGGTTGGTCTCAGTATCTGCTATAGCAGTGTTTCTCAAAGTTCTCCCTGCGAGGCAGGGAGAACTTTGACTGTGTGTGGGGCAGAGCCAGCAGCGGCGGCGATCCAGGGGATCGCCACCGCTGCTGCCAAAACAGCCCCCGAAACCCCCCCCCCGCACTTACCGGGGCTTGGGGGAGCTTCGGGGAGGCCTTGCGCGATCTGGAGGCCTCCCCGATCTTCAGATTGCTGTTTTGCGGAAACCGCGAAAACCGGAAGTGTCCGAAGATTGCTGCAAAATGACGATCCGAGGATCGGGGAGGCCTGCAGAGGGTCGCGCAGGCCTCCCCGAAGCTCCCCCAAGCCCCGGTAAGTGCGGGGGGCATTTCGGGCACTTTTGAGGCTGTGGCGATCCTCAGGATTGCCGCCGCCGCTGCCATGCTGTCCCCACCCCTTAAGGGGGCAGAGGTCAGCTTTAGTTCTCAATGGTGGGTCGCGACCCACAGCTTGAGAACCACTGTGCTATAGCAAACTTCACTATCTGCGGATTTCAGTATCCGCGGAGGTTCCGGGAATGGAACCCCCGCGGATACTGAGGGCCAACTGTAATGTTTTTATTCTTGTTGCTGTAGAAAGACTGGAAAAATCCCTAGTCTTAAAGGCCCTCATTTTTGTTTTTGTCATCATCTCACTTTGTTTTGCTTGCAAAATATTTTTACGTTCTAAACTTATTTGTCCTCATGAGACTTTTGAGTGGGAAACTGAAACAGTACATATGGGTCCCACATGTTTCTTACATCCAAACCAGCACGCATACCACTTCCAGTTCCAATAGATTCACTTAGAACTTCTGGAGGTTTTTCAGCTACTAAAAAAACTGTAAAAGAGTTTGTCACACTATGAATGGTTTATTTAGGAGTTGCTGAATTCACAAGTGGTTTTGGAGGCCTCTGTGAATGCAGACTTTTTCACCAAGGGATGTGTGTGTGAAGAAAGTCCCTGTTCTTCAGCCAGATAATTAATATTGAAATATTTCTGGCAGAAACAAAATATCACTTTTGACATCCAGCAGCCATCCATGCATGCAGCATGGGATGCGTGGTTTGTTTTAATTTTTGATTGAGAAATTCAGGACTTTGTTCAGGAGTCCATTTATTAAGATCTACTTGTACAGTTTAAGTGGTTAAACTTGTGTAAAGCAATAATGTGGCATGTAAACCAGTTTGTTGAGTGATGGTTAGGGGCGTAGAGCAGAGGTTCCCAAACTCCTGGGAAGAGCCTCCACTGCCCTGAGTGGCAGCGGGACCTTCCCAGGAGTAGTGATGACACGTCCCAGGAAAGAGGCAGTCCAGGTAGGTAGGGGGGAAAGACTTACCTTAGTTTCCCAGCCACTGCATGGTCCCCTATGGGACTCCTCAAAGTTATGCCAGCTCTATTACTGGAGTAACTCTGAGGAACCTGCTGGGGGCATGTCTGGCCTGGGACAGGTGCACTGGCGTCGCTTCGGTAGGGGCGGGGCTGTAAGTATCGCTCCGTCATAGTCTCTTTACTGAGCGAGCAGGAGGCAGCCCCGCCCCCTCACTGTCAGAGCCTTTCCCGTGCGGAGAAAGCAGCAGGCAAGAGACCCTGCCTGCTGCTTTCTCCGCAGGGGAATGGCTCCGACAGTGAGGGGGCGGGGCTGCCTCCTGCTCACTCGGTAAAGAGACTACGACGGAGCGATACTTACAGCCCCGCCCCTACCGAAGCGACACCACTGGACAGGTGTTCAGGATATTGCGGTTTCCGGCCCTGCCTTGTTCTGCCTCGATCTCCGCCCCTTTCCTGCCTCTCTGCTGGCAGATCCCTGCTGGCAGCTGGTCTACACCTCACTGCTGGCTGCGCGTAGCTTTACGGCTGCTGCACCCGTGGCTGTGCAGTAACCCCTGGCAGAGGGGCTGCTGTAATGGCAGGGCCCTTGTCGCTCCAGCATAACTGGAAGTACACCATGTCAATCCAAGGATAGGATTAGGCTGTAAGACCTTTACTGGTATTTTGTCTAAAGCAAATTTGAGAAGTAGGAGGAAATCCTTAAAACAATTTGGGCTTGTGCCACATTTATCCCAAAACTAAATCCAACCCATTTGCTTTCCCAATGTCACATGCAAAGTGGGGTTGCGCATACATACAATGTATTCTGCTAATCTTAAAAAAAGGTAAAGGTGACCCCTGACAATTAAGTCCAGTCGTGTCCGACTCTAGGGTGTGGTGTTCATCCCCATTTCAAAGCCGAAGAGCCAGCGTTGTCCGAAGACGCCTCTGTGGTCATGTGGCCGGCATGACTCTCCTTGCCGCAGCGCGTAGCATGCAGCTGGAACACGGACCGCTGTTTATCTTCCCGCAAGCGGTACCTATTTATCTACTCACATGTTAACATGTTTTGGAACATCTTATCTTACATCTTATCTTACATCTGTACAATAATTTTCACATTTAATATTGATACCTGACATTAATTTTTTTTATAGATGCACCTGAGTGGAAAGATTTGAATGAACGCACATTGAGTTCACTGAGTAACTGGACTGTATTGATGAATTGGACTGTCACAACATTTGAAACAACACCGAAAATGTCCACATACATCACTGTTTTTGTAGTCTGCAACTTTGAGTATGTTACCTCAACTGAGAGGGGCAATCAGGTGAATAATGATACACTGTAGATTTGTAGTAGATCTCAGCAGTACATGTGCTTTCATCACTCAGTTTTAGGTTATGCAATATATTCCTGTGTTTCAAATATGGTATAACATTAAACAGTATCATCACTTATATATTTTATAAAATTAATTGTGATTCAGAGCAATTCTTCCCTTACCTTGTGGTGGCATAAATAACCACCGTGGCATGCAAATATGAACAGTTGGTGAACAGCTCTTACAAATGTATTTATTTAAAATATAAATTTTAAATTGCTGAGGAAATGTCAGCAAGGGTTTAAAAGTTTTTGTGCCTATTGGTTTGAAATTGTATACTTTTAAAGAATTTTTGAACCATTCGATGCATTTTAAAGCTTTTATTTCTTCTTCTATAAAATTTACATGGCTTCTGAACGCATATACCCAATCTCTTTGAATATTATTTAAAATAGTTATACAGGTTGAGTATCCCTTATCCGGACTGCTTAGGATGGGAAGTTGTCTGGATTTTGGGTTTGTCCGGATTTCGGAATATTTGTATAAATATAATGAGATATCTTGGGGATGGGACCCAAGTCTAAACACGAAATTAATTGATGTCTTATATACACCTTATGTGTATAGCCTGTGGAGAGATATAGGGAGATAGCATATTGGCGGCACCGCTGCTGCTGATACTGCCCCCTTCCCGGCCTGGATCCTCCTCCCTTTCCCCCTTGGTTTCCTCGTTGTTCCTCTCCCTCCCTTCACCATTTTGCCCCCTCCCAGCCTCCCCCCGCCTGCTGTGATGACTTCCTTGCGCTGGGGGATGTGGAGGAACCACTAGCATGCCTGTATATACAATGTGTATAGCCTGAAGGTCATTTTATACAATATTTTTAATAATTTTGTGCCCCAACATGCCTTGCGCTATGCCAGCAAGATGCTGGAAAAAGTTTTTTTTTTTAAAGTCATAGCCCCCTCCCCCCCAGTTTGGATTTCAGAATAGTCTGGATTTTGGATGTCTGGATAAGGGGTAATAAAACCTGTATACTGTTTTTCTTGAAGAAGTGGTGCAACACAAATTGCATCTATTGTGTGGCACACCAGTATTTTTTGATGAAGGGTTGTGGCTCCATGGAAAAGCACATATTTGTATACAGGAGGTCCCAGGTTCAATTCTTGCTGCCTCCAGGATGGGCTAGGAAAGACTCCTGTCTGAAAACCTGGAAAGCTGCTTCCAGTCAGTGTCAACAGTATTAACCTAGATGGACCAGTGGTCTGATTATAAGGCAGCTACCTATGTGATGCACAGAAACCTTTCAGATAGCTGCCCATTCATTTCCGAGCCCAGTTCAAGGTGCTGGTAATGACCTTTAAAGCCCTTCACGGTTTGGGTCCAGGATATCTGAGGGACCGCCTTCTCCCATACATTCCGGCCTGCTCTCTTAGGTCATCTGAGGGGGCTCTCCTGCGAGTGCCACCTCTATCGCAAGTTAGGGGAGTGGCAACACGTGGGCGAGCCTTCTCTGCTGTGGCGCCACAACTGTGGAACTCCCTGCCAGGGGATCTGAGAACCACCCCCTCCCTCATTACTTTTTGGCGAGGGCTCAAAATGTTTTTGTTTCGTCTAGCGTTTGGGTGATGGGTTGTAGTCTGCCTCCTGTGTCTCAAGATGCTCTGCCATGCTGCTTTTGTGCTCCATACTGTCGCCCCCCCAGTGGATTTTATTGTTTTTAAATTAAGTATGTATTTAAACTTATTTTTTGTATTATTTTAAACTATGTTTTTTAATTTTTGTTGTAAGCCGCCTTGGGCATTTGCCTCGGCATAGGATAAGGCGGGATATAATTTTTTTAAATAAATAAATAAATAAGCTACCTGTGTAGCTGTTATAAGGCAGGAACCAGTCCTGAATATTTATGTCTTGATTTTCAAATGTCTGAGTGACAAGGAGCATGCTCAAACTTGCTGGTGCCTCTTTTCTCTTTTCCTTTTATACTGAACATTTATTATTTTGATTGTAATACAAAATACAGCTGCATGTGAGTGTAGAAAGAGTTACGTGTTAATTTGAAAGTCTTTCATATGGTCTTCCTATGGGGCAGATGTAAAGTATGTGGTCATCTGTAAAAAATAGTGCAATCAGAACAGTAGTCTAAAATACAATAAGATTTAAGAAACTTTGCATAAGCCCTTGCAGATCTGGGACCTTCTGATGAGAAGCATGGTCAAAACAGAAGGTTACTTTCAAAATATACAGCCTCCACTGAACAGATAACTATATAGAGTAGATACTCACTGGTTGTCTAAAATAAACCATCTCTGTACATTCTGACAGATACGAATTTGGGCTAAGAAGGATGCAATTAGAAATGGGTTTGCTGACTATGCTTTAAATCTCACTGGACCACTCTTTTCATTTATGGAAGACTTATTTAACATCAGTTATCCACTTTCAAAAACAGGTATGTTTACTTCCTAACTTAAACAAGAAAATTACTTGTATTTTCTTTATGAACATTTATGTTTCTTTATGAACATTTATTTCTTTATGAACTATTATGAACATTTTATTTAAAAAAAATTGTGGCTATTTGCAGTGGTGTGATATGTCCTTGGAAATGCTATTTTATCTTTTTTTTGGCCTTCATTTAGTAACTTACAAAAGATTTAAAAATAGGTTAGCTAGGTAAGAAGGTACAGTGTCTTCATACCCTAGAATCAACCTGGTTTATTTTGACGTGAGCTGTCTTTATCAAGCAGCGTATCCAACAGCCTACATGAACTCATTGCATTGCTTGTACTAAAAGAGGTTGTTGCATAAGAGAGTTCACACCAGAGAAAGGTGTAATGGCATTTTTGGTGGGGTTTTTTTTGCTGCTGTTGCCTGGTTTCCTGTTCTGGAATCTGTCATTCACAGTAATTCATCCTCTTCTCCTCGTTTCCTTAGCCCGAACATATTGATCACCCCTCCACCAATGCAGCTACACCACTGGAGCTCACGCTGCATCCTGCGGGGGGGGGGGGGGGGAGAGTTCCTTTGGTCTCCTCCAGGTAAGGGTAACGTTCGTTCCCTTACCTAGGGGTAAGCTTCTATCGCCTGAATAGGTCTACTTGGACCTGCACCAGTGATTTAGCTGGCGCAGGTTTGAGTGGACCCAGGAAGACAGATCCAGGCTGGGAAGGAAGATAGCATATTGGCGGCACCACTGCTGCCGATACTGCCCCCTTCCCAACCTGGATCCTTCCCCTTTTCCCCCTTGGTCTCCTCCCTGTTCCTCTCCCTCCCGTCTCCATTTTGCCCCCTCCCAGCCTCCCCCCCCGCCCGCTGTGATGACTTTCTAGTGCTGGGGGATGTGGAGGAACCACATGGCATGCCACCGTGTGCTGTGGAGGTCCAACTCCGCACTATTGTCGTGTTGCATTTTGCGACAGCTGTAAAGGACCTTACGCTGGCGGAACGCTAGTTCTGGCAGCATAAAGCCCTCATAGGATTGGGCCATTAATAATTCTACATTCTTTCCTCATCCCTTCCTTTGCCACTTTTTTTTTTTTTTGCTTTTTTAAAGTAACTAACATTTTACTGAATATTCCAAATTGCACGTTTTGCCAGCAGGCTATACAATAAAGAAAGTTCTTCTCCCTACACATATGAACTATATCCCTACACATATGTAATGAATACGGTATATGAAATTCATTACAACAAATTCACGGAGGATAGACAGGTCTATCAGTGACTGTTAGCCATGATGTCTACGTGGAACTTACATGCTCAGAGGAAATATGTCGCTGAATACCATCTGCTGTGGGCAGGGTACACCCTTAATGACTTCCTTGTGGGCTTTTGAGAGGCATCTGGCCACTGGGAAACAGGAAGCTGGACTAAGGGCACCTTTGCTCTGATCAAGCAAGGCTATTCTCATGTTCTTATAATGCCCTGTTGTTACATTAAAGAGAACACAGTGATGATTAAATACGTTTTTTGCAGCAAAAGCACAGAAAAAAATCACAGGTAGGGAAATGTCTAATACCATTTGCCAGATTATTACCGTATTTTAAAAATAATAAAAAGGTTTGCTTTAATACTACTGTTGCCAGCTACTGGAAAATATTGAGATATTGTGATATAATCAGAGAGTTGCATGCAAATGTGTTAATGATAAAATTGTTAAAACTACTTTTTTCTGCATAAACCAATTTAGATCTGATTGCATTGCCGGATTTGGAAGTACGTGCTATGGAAAACTGGGGGCTAATGACTTTCAGTGAACCATCCTTGTTGTATCGAACACAAGATAAATTCACAACCAAGAAAATGATGATTTGCCAAGTTCTTTCCCATGAGATAGGCCACCAGGCATGTGGTAAAATATTCTTTACTTTTATTTATCCTTAAAAAGAAATTGATATTTTCCAGCTGTTGTAGGTGCATAATTGTAGTTTAATGTCAAGTTCCATTGTGGCTACTCCCATGGTCTTCAGAGTTGGACAGGAGTAACATTTATTGGGGAGTAGAAAAGACATATATACCCACAACAGAAGACACCATTTCCAATGAGATTAATAAAAGCAATGGGAACTACAGTATTTTGACATTCTTTCTTTTTGAACTATATTGACAAGACTGCCCAGTTAAAAGGGTCACCAAGATATGGAAGATATTTCCTAATGCAGGACTTGCTTTTACTTTCTGGTAAAAAGGCATTTAGATACTTGGCCAGCCCAAACTTGAGGATGAATTTTTGTGCAGCAGTGCAAGCAATGACTTGCATTGCTGCAGTAACAGTCAAATTGTCTACCTGGCGAGTGAGGCTTCCTGC
The DNA here is from genome assembly GCA_026170595.1 of Plestiodon gilberti rubricaudatus. NCBI lineage: Eukaryota > Metazoa > Chordata > Lepidosauria > Squamata > Scincidae > Plestiodon > Plestiodon gilberti. The sequence goes on from JANXHW010000002.1 coordinate 51,585,820, forward strand.
CTCTTTTGCCATAACCGTGCTGCCATGATTATTATGGTGCCATGGAATATACTATGCAATAGTTCCTAACTCCTGAGCTAATAAATGCTGTTTGAGATATTGCTTTCCTATTGCTTGTATATCTTCCTCTGCACTGCTTGGAGTAAACCTTTTGCACAGCATCCCTGTGTCACATAAGAGAAGAGAAACGGTACCAATGGCTTCTTCTGCGTTAGCAATCTGATTCTCATAGAAATGCAGGAAGATGAATAGTAGGGGATATAAGAATTACTTTGCTGGCACAGATCATTGATTGCTCAGATCATGATCCACCAAGTCCAGCAGCCTGCTTCCAGTAGTGGACAGCCAGGTGTATCTGGAAGCTCACAAGCAAGAGATTGAAGTGTTGGCCTTTCCCTGTTGTTTGTTCCTAACATCTGGAACTCAGAGGTCTGTTGCTTCTGAACATGAAGGCTGCATTTAACTAACAAGCTCGATATAGAATTTTTACTTAAGACATATCTACACTACACATTAACTATAATGGTTTGCAGCAATGTAGCATTTTGTAATCCATTTGCATTTTGTAAATTTATATTTGCATTTTGTAGCAATGGAATGCACAATACTATAGTTTCAAGAGGATCCATTATATCAGAGGTTCTCAACCTGTGGTACGGGTACCCCTAGGGGTACGCGAGCCTCTTGCTGGGGGTACGCCGAGCCCTGCCCCTTATCTGCCCCATCAGCAGCGAATTAAGTTTTAATTAACATGGATTTTAAATTGTAATTATTTTAGGAACCCTTCTGTTTCTCTGATTTTGGTTTTGGGCTTATTTTTGTACTTTGGAAAATGTACTTTGGTGGGGTGGGGGAAGGAGGAGCTGTTTTGGGAACTTGGGAAGTGTGACTTGGAGAAAAAAAAGAGATCCTTGCATCTCTCTCTCTCTCTCTCTCTCACACACACACACACACACACACACACACACACACACACACACACACACACACACACACACACAGAGTTAAATAAGACACTTTTTCACAGTTAAAATTGTCGGACTTAGACCTGGAAGATCCAGGTCCAAATCCCCGCTCAGCCATGAAGCTTTCTGGGTGACCTTGGGCCAGTCACTATCTCTCAGCCCCACCTACCTCACAGGGTTGTTGTGAGGACAAAAAGGAGGGGAGGAAATATGTACACCACTCTGAGCTCCTTGGAGGAAAGGTGGTATAAAAATGTAATAAATAAATAAATAAATTTTATTTAATGATTAATTACCTAATTATTAATCCAATTAATTAGCAGTTAATTAGCAGGGGTACTTCAGAAAATTGGACTGTGATGGGGGTACCCGGGCCTCGAAAGGTTGAGAACCTCTGCATTATATCTAAACCAGGGGTGGTCAATCTTTCAATATGAATGCTCTTGGCCCTTTAACGGTTGTATAGGTGAGGGCATTTCAGCAGGTGTGGCTAAGCACTTGCAGCTGCCAAGACTCTGTCTTCTACACAGCTCTTAAGAACGCAGAGGCCCTAATGGTGGAAGGTTGGCCACCACTGATCTAAACAAAGCAGTATTGTAGACTTGTCAATACATACAAGTATTAAAGCCAGTGAAGAACAACTAGGATTTGAAAATGTTGAACCAAATCCCAATAAAACTTTTTATCCTGTAGTTGTAAGTCTGCCTTGCATTTAGAGTTGCTTTATTTTTATTTTTTTTAAATTTGGCTTGTTATGATAGCTTGCTTCATGTTCTACTATCTACTTCATGGCAACTATCTGGCGGGCGGCCCAATCCGCCTGCCGAATCCTATGCCCGTTCCTGGCTGCTCTGCAGCGGCCCGGAAGTCTATTTGGGGGAACGGGACGAATGTAAACTGGGGAAGGCCCAATGGGCCTCCTTGGATTTCCGGCAGCTAAATAGCTGGTGGAAGTAAGAGGAGGCCATGTAACGGCCGGTCTGGTCCAGCGGGAGATAGGGATATGGCAGATGCCATCCCCGCCCCCCCAGGCTGGCTCGGCCAATGCCCCCCTCCCTCGCTGCCCAGACCACTCCCATGCCCGCCGGGGATCTCTTACCTGCCTCCGGCGGGCGTGGGGACATCCCGACGGCGGAGTGAGGGTGGCCGGCCTTGCACCGGCCTCCTTTACTCCCGTGTTGTCGCGAACGGCATGTTTGCGACGGTTTCTGGTGGCGGAGCGCTTGCCCTGCTGCTTTTTTGTGTGCAGGATTGCGCTGTTAATGTTGCCTTGCTAAAGGAGAGCACTTTACAGTGCAGTCCTATACAAGTCTACTCAGGAGTAAGTTTCATTGAGGTCGATGGGGTTTACTCTCAGGTAAGAATGCATAGGATTGCAGCCCTGGTCAATAAAAAGACTTTTATTAATTTGATTAGTACACATGCCTACCCTGTGATATTTATCTGTTCAGCTTAATATTTTGTAATGATCTTTTCTATTATTTGATAGCAGACAGAGAAGGAAAAAGGATTATGGGGGATGAGGAAAACCTATTAACATTTTTTTAGCTATGCACTGTTTTTCAAAGTCCTAAAAAAAGTACTTAATGGAACCTACAGCACAATTCAACCTAAATCCCCGTGCAGCGATGCAGCATTGGTGGCATGGGCTACACTGCATCCCACGGGGGATTTTCAGCTGCTGGAGGTCTCCTTGGGGTAAGGGGACATTAGTCCTCTTGCCCTGGGGTAAGCCCAAGCAGCCACAACTTGGACCTGCGCCCGTGATATCACTAGAGCAAATCCCTATTGATTCGTGCAGGCGGATCAGGCCCAGGAAGAGGCCTAGGATTTGGCGTGCACTGCCACCACTGATCCCAGGCCCTGGCTGCTGTCAAATAATAGAAAAAATCATTACAAAATATTAAGCTGAACAGATAAATATCACAGGGTAGGCATGTGTACTAGTCAAATTAAGAAAAGTCTTTTTATTGACCAGGGCTGCAATCCTATGCACTCTTACCTGAGAATAAACCCCATCGACCTCAATGAAATGGATCCCAGGCACGATCCATCTGCCCCTGCCTCCTCCCTGTTCCGCCCTCCTCCCGTCCCATTCAACCCCCTCTCCCTCTGACTTGTTTCCCCCCCCCCCCCCGCCACTGGGCTTACTTGCTCTGGTGGACCTATGTTGCTCCATCAGTGCACGTGGGAAGGCTCCGGCCTTCCTGCTGGCCCTCTGGCTGCTTGCACTGCCACAAAGCATTTTACAGCACTTTTGCAGTAGCCAGCAGTGGAACACGCATTCTGCCGGCGCATCCTTTAGTTAGGATTGGGCCACTAGTTAGATGGCAGATAAGAAATATAGATTAATAGATCTGTAATGACTCGACAGTAATGTGATACATGTTTGAGGATTTGTAAACAGCCAACATACTGCATGACAACTGTTTTGAAACTTCTTTTGACACTCCAAGGTACACTTCTGATGGTATTACATGAAACTTCCTAATGCTCTGTTTATGATTGACTTATTTTCCTTTACTAAATCTATGAAAGTTATGTTTAAAGGTGTAACTGGGAAAACAAATTGTAATGTGAGAAGTGCCATATTTCCAAGCCTTAACTTGGTATTCCCAGTAAACTAGCAGTGCCTTTTCTGAATTAAAGTACTGTATAAAAAAATAAATGAAATGATTGTATTGGTTTATGTTATATAAAATGCCAGTATCCTTTTAAAAAACTTTGCACTTCTCTCTCTGTGGCTTGTCTCTTGGCCACTACATTCTTACTGGAAGATGTTACAGAATTCATTGACAATGTATGCATATTAGAGAAAGCCATTAATTCTTCTTTTGATGAAAAGATGGCAACAGTAGTTTGAAATAATGCATTCAATGTTCCCTTTTCCCCTCTTCTCTTTAAGTGGTTTGGAAACTTGGTTACCATGAATTGGTGGAATGACCTATGGCTTAATGAGGGATTTGCATCTTACCTGGAGTATCTTGGTGCAGACTACATCGAATGTGGAGTTACAATGGTAGGTACATGCTATGGTTGGCATCCAGAGTTATGTGTCCAAGAACAGAAGCACACACCATGAACTCAAACTCCCTCTAAGAATGGAAGGAGTGTTCAACTCACGAAGAATTCTTTGCATGAGCAGAATATTCCTTCTGTCCAGGGAGTGTGCTTCCATTCACAGAAGTGTTAATCTGAATGCTACCTTATCTCAGCATTTTTCATATAGGTTTTTCTTTTTTACAGTTTTGTTGTCACTGCGTTGAAGTTATTAGGATCCCAGCAGTGCAAGCTCCAGATTTTAGGCTACTCTTGAGCAAGGTACCCTCAGAGGGTCTTCCTCCTTTCCACAAGGTTGGGGCCAGTCCCCAATATCACCCAGAATTAGAGGATGGGCAAATTTGCATACATCAATGGTTGCTGCTCCTATTCCCTCCCCCACGGCTGTTCAATTGTCTGCTCTCCCTCTAGACCCAGGAGAAAGGGTGGGCAGGTAACAAGAGCATGGAGAGATAGGAGGGACAGGTGGTCGGTGGTGGAGTCACTGCTGTAACCTGGCCCTCAGCAGGTTCCTGCTGGTGCCAACCCTGGACGCTAACCCTGGAGTTGTCTTTTCACTTTCTATTACTGTCTGTCATACTGTTGTGAGTTTGTTTGGCTTGCTTTCTGAGGATGGGTGTCAGAGATTTGACAGAAGAATATTAAAATGTGTTAATGATGATCACACATGTTCACTTGGATGGGCAATTCACCTGCTGAGTGTTGTACTGTGCAGAGTGTGTGGATATAGATATGTGTGTGACAGAAGTGTTCAGTTGATATGGATGGAGACTGAGGCAGGAAGAGAGATCTGAGATCTAGCTGGAATAAGATGAAACTGGAGATGCAGCCTTGGTGTGCAGGAAGACGCAGGTTTCTTTCTCGGGATCTATTGTGGGAGTGCTTCTTTGCTTCCAATATGCATACCTTTGCATACCTTTTTAAAAAAAAAAAGAAAACCAGCATTATAAACATGTCCTATGTTTCCAGAAAAATCATAGGTAGCCGTGTTGATTTATTAGAAAAAATCCAAAAGCCATAGTCTGGTAATATCTTATTTAAGACCAACCAAAATGACAGTCAGCCCAATACTGCCTAAGATTTGCTGCAGTGCCCTAAGTGCGCTGTGCCAAATCCTGCATGAGATTGGGTCCCACGTTGGCGGAGCTGGGGCACACCTCGGGAGAAAGGGATATTCATCCCTTTCCCTCAGTGTAAGCCCCAGTGGCCCCAATGGGCCTCCTTGGATGTGCACCAGCTATTTTGTTGGCACACATCTGAGGGGCCGGAGTAAGGCTGGCCAGCCACTGACAGACCAGGCCGGCCAATTGCCAATTGCCCCCTCCCCGTGTGAGCCCACTCTTTCAGTCTGAAATGGTGCAGTCTAAACACAGGTTTGCCACTTCATCTACTGTTTCTGAGAATTAGTGCATTGTTTCCAAATGTCCGCCTGGCAGAGTTTTAAGTTCTCCATCAAGGTCAGTGGGTGCCCCCCCAGTCTGCTAACTCAGAATCATGAGTGGACTTGTGGTGTCTCCTGCTGATTACTCTTCTGTTGCTATGGTGATGTCTTGAAACGTCTCGTCTGTGTTCTGTCTGCAGAACCTTAGTGCTATTACTAAGAGGCAGATTGGGTATCGCCTATTGTGATCAAAATTTGCATATGATGTCCTGGTTATTTGAAATTTCCATTTGGTATTTTGGCTTTCTGTCATAATTTTGAATACTGTATATTGAAGCTCTCTTGAATGGAGTATTACCTCAATGACTGAATGAAGGAAAGAAGAAGTAAAAATGTCTAATTGCAGAGGTAGCTTAAAGGACAGGGTTGTTGTTTTTTTAGGTTAATGTGGTATTTTATGATTATTTTTCAGGACAAAGAGTTTAGCAATAATGTTTTATTACCGACGTTGGTGATGGATAATGTACCTTCTAGGTCTTTATCAGCCACAGATGAAATACAACATGCAGATAATTTAACAGATCTATTTGATCTTATCACGTACCATAAGGTAAAAACAGAAAATCAAATGAATATTTTTTAAATAAGTTCTTGTACACATGATCTGAAAAGAAACAGCATAGAATTATTACTGCAGTTCATAGTGGATATACTTTTAATCTAGCATGAGCAAAGAAATCTGCTCTCTCAGATTTGAAGTGAATGGTGAAGTCTATATGGGCAGGTTGTGGATATCAAATGCCCAGTGACAGAAAGTGGATCAGGAGCAGTACATAGAAACATGTTCCATTGAATTTAGTGGATCTTGATTTCATGTCCTGGGCATCTTTAAAATCATCTTTAGATTTCCATTTGCTTCCAAGATAGGATTCCGTATTCCACATGCTTTGCATCCCCTGGGAGATAGAACAGGAGAGCGAGACACTTGTCTGCATGTGTATCCAGGCACACTCTGCTAGGTTGCTCCCAGTACCTATTGCCTGGAGTTCAACAGAGGGGCTCTGAGTATATGCAGAACACATTTCCTTCACCACTGAGTAAATACAGGTTGAGTATCCCTTATCCAGACTTCCCTTATGGCAGTGGTTCTCAAAGTGGTGGGTTGCGACCCTCCATTGAGAACAAAAGCTGTTCTCTGCCCCCTTAAGGGGCGGGGACAGCATGGCGTGGATCGCCGCAGCCCGAAACGGCTGTTGCAGCACTTACCGGGGCTTGGGGGAGCTTCGGGGAGGCCTGTGCGACCCTCGGCAGGCCTCCCCAAGCTTCGAATTGCTTCAAAACGGTGAAATTCGGGCACTTCCAGTTTTTGCGAAAATCGGACGTGCCCGAAGATCACCGTTTTGAAGGGATCCGAAGTTTGGGTAGGCCTGCAGAGGGTCGCGCAGGCCTCTCCGAAGCTCCCCCAAGCCCCGGTAAGTGCCGTAACGTCCTTTTGGTGGGCAGTTTCGGCGGCAGCGGTGGCGATCCCCTGGATCGCCGCCACTGCTGACTGCCCCCACAAACACTCAAAGTTCTCCCTGCCTTGCGGGGAGAACTTTGAGAAATGCTGCCTTATGGGAAGTTGTCTGGATTTCGGATTTGTCTGGATTACGGAATATTTGCATAACTATAATGAGATATCTTGGGGATGGGACCCAAGTCTAAACATGAAATTCATTTATGTCTCTTATACACCTTATACACATAGTCTGAAGGTACTTTTATACAATATTTTAAATAATTTTGTGCTCTATAATGCCTTGCGTTATGCCAGTCATAGTCCCCAAAATGTCTGGATTTCGGAATAGTCTTGACTTCAGATTCCAGATAAGGGGTAATCAACCTAACATATCCCCACATATCTAGAAGGGTTTATTGCAAGACAGGTTTGGTGTATTTTACTTGGTGTTACATATGCCCCTTATTCCCATGCATCACTTCTGAATACTGTGGAGTCATAGAAGAGAGTTTCAGATCTATGCAATTTTTTCAGTGGAATTCTAAGTATGGAAAATTTCAAATACAGTATGACCCCCATATCTGCAGGGGATAGGTTTAATATCATCACCTGTACATAAGAAGTATCTAATGATACTTAAATAATATTTATGGTAAATAAGAAAAGCTTGTTTTCACTGTAATTTCAGTAATTAAATATTTTGAATTTCTCAACTTCTCCTTTGAAAACATATTTTAGGGTGCTTCCATTGTCCGGATGCTTTGCAGCTTTATGACTGAAAGACTCTTTATCAAAGCACTCAAAGTGAGTTTAGAAAAATAACTTTTCATAGAGTTCACATTTTAAAGATTTGACTAATAATGATTTTGTTCTTGTTTAAAGACTTTAGCATGAATTGTCAATGTTAATTGAATAATCATCCTTGTGTCCTTGCAGTCGTACCTGAATGCAGTTTCCTTCTCAAATGCCATCCAAGATGATCTGTGGCGTCATTTTCAAAAGGTGCTTAAAAAAAACTTGTAATACAGTATTTTGGACTTGAGATTGCAACAGGACAAGTTAGGACTAGGGAACACATCTCTGTCATCTGGCAATAAGCTAGTGCAGGGGTCAACCAGTGGTACTAGTACCATCAGTGGTACTTCAGCTGACTGCTGGTGATACTGAGACTACAGGACCACCGGAACCCTGCTCCAACGTGGCGCTTTCGGTAGTGCGTTTTTGCTCCCGAGGGGTTCCTGCCTTTGACCGAGCCTCCTGGGAACGTTGAGAAAGGCCCTCCCACCCTCCCAGAGTCTCCTACGTGCTTTTTCTGGCCTCTATGCATCCTTCTGAAAGTAACTGGTGATGATGTCATCGCCAGTCACTTCTGGTGGTACACAGCAAGAGAATGGTGCCAGGGGTGGTACTCAGCCAGGAAGGGGTTGAGAACCCCTGAGCTAGTGCTCCTCTGATATACCGTATTGTTCCGAGTATAGGCTGCACTCCCCCCCCCCCAATGTATGTCTTTAAACTAGGGATACGGCCTACAGTCAGTGTTGCAAAAAAAAACAAAACACACTTTCAAATTTCCCCTTTAAGGCTCTGACTCAGCCTTGAGAGCATGGCTTGTTATCTTGCTCCTTTTCATATGGGGAAGGAGCGTCTGTAAGCTTTGCAAAGCTGCTGAACCCACCCACCCCCTCCCCCAAATGAGAATGGAGAGGAGAATGAGAGAAGCCAGCAGCATGAAGTTACCAGATGACCTCTCCCAGTGGTTTCATGTAGATATTAAATAATATGAGGGACAAAATTGAACCCTGTGGCACCCCAAGGGCCAAGGTGTTAACAGGTGTCCCTCAGCACCACCATCTAGAACCTATTGGTCAAGAAGATGTGGAACCACCGCAAAATGGTGCCCCCAACTCAGTCAGCCCCCCCCCCCATCTAATCCCTGGCATAGGTAATCTATCAAGGCTGTCTTCATCCTGAAGTCTGGCCTAAAGCCTGATTGAAAGGGATCCAGATAAACCCCTACATTCAGGGCCCTCTGGAGCTGAGATGCCACCACCTGCTTGATCACCTTGCCTATACTGCACTATATTTGTCTACTGTCAATAGGAAAATGAGTGTTGGTTAATAAGCTGATTAAGAACCAGATGATAAATTAGTTTTCCTGACTTTATTGTGCATTTAGCAGTTCAGGCAAATTGCTTTCATGAGCACTGTAATGTAAATGGGAGTTATCAAACTTTAGAACAACATCCACAAGAAGGGATTTCCCAATTTGGAGAGCATCCTACTCAGGTTGCTGATCTGCAGAATTTATTGAGTCTTCCCCTTCTGTCAGCCCAATCCTGCCTAACAATCCACTGGGCTGCCCAGGCTGCCCGCCGGATCCCGTGTTCCGCTGCGGGCAGCCTCCTGCCCGGCAGAAAGTCTACTCGGGGAAGGGGACACTTGTCCCCTTCTCCGGGTGTAACTGGCGCTGGGGCCGATCAGCCTCCTTGGAAATTCTGCCAGCAAAATCACTGGCGGAAGTCAGAGGAGGCCGTGTAACGGCCCAACCACATGGTGGGGGACAGGATTCGACAGAAGCCGATCCCCGCCACCTCCCGGAGGGGCTGGGCCTATGGCCACCCTCCGTTTGCCCCCGATCCACCCCCCGCCCTTTGGATCCTTACCTGGGTCTGGCGGCGGTCCTCCGGGCGCTCAGTCGGCGGAGCAGGGGGGGCCCGGCTCTGCGCCGGCCTTCCCTGCTCAAGAGTCGTCAAAACAATGCCATAAGGCGTCTGATTTACGGCATCTTCAGGCAGCAGAACGCTTGTTCCACCTCCCAAACAAAGAAGAGGATTGCGCTGTAAGTGAGTTATTAAATGAGCTTTTAAGATTACTGGGAAAACCGAATGAATGGATCAGACAATCAGCACCTAGTATCTGAAATACCTGATGTTGGATTCCATACAAACATTTACGTAAATAAACCAAACAAATTTCTGCATAAAGAACGCACTGCTGGATCAGGCCAAAGGCCCATCTAGTCCAGCATTCTGCTTCCCATAGTAGCCCACCATCTGCCTCTCCTGCCACACACAGAAGAAAAAGACATACATCTCTCCCATGATTACTCCCCTACAATGGCTATTCAGAGGCATACTGCTGCTGATCTGGAGGTAGGATGTAGCCATCATGACTAGTAGCCATTGACTGAACAGGGGGAGATTAAAGTAGTATCAGCCCCCAGGAAATAAATGGAGAGGTCTTGTTTACTTCATTAGTCTGCCTGCAATTTATCCTTTTTTCTAATCCAGAACTTTTCTTGAAGGTAATAGATGAACAGAATGGCCTCCAATTGCCTGCACCAGTCAAAGTTATAATGGACTCATGGACCTGCCAATTTGGATTCCCAGTCTTAACAGTAAATCCGTCCACTGGAAGTATCAAGCAGGAACGGTTTTATGATACAATAAAAAACAATACAAAAACTCACAAGTATGTTTAGATTTGACTTTTTTGGGGGGTACTGATATGCATCTTGAAGTACAGAAATCTACTTGGCAGACAACTCTCTCCAGTTGAGGCAATTGTCCCTTTTAGCATGAACCATAATTTGCCATGAAGTGGATTTCCATAATCCACTTCATATTGTGGTATTTAATTCAGATTTGGAGGGCAAACACAAATTATAGTTTGCCAAGCATCACAGCAAACAATGGGTTGTACTTCGTTTCGTTGCCAAGTTACTGGGGGTCCAAGGAGAAAGCCCTGTACTAGCCCTCTGTGGTACACCCACCTGCCCCCTGATGTTGCATTGGGTGCTACCAAAGCCAATAGTATTGAGAGTTCAGGGGTCAGTCAGGCCAGGTGGGCCATCTGATGGGGGTGGATCATTGGCTAGTACCAAACCTGGCTGGCCTCTGATGCCACCCCTGTTTGTGTTGAACAGAAAACCAAAAGTGAAGCTGCATGTGAGAGGAAAGGAGGAAGCATAAAAGCTCATGGCTCATTTCTGAACCAGTCTGTTGTATTATGTTTTAGTTTATGTTAAGAGTTATCAGTGGCAGTATCAGCTAGAACTAGCAGAGCACTACTCCCTTTGTCAAAGTTTTGCGCTTTCACTTTGCATGACTCTGAAATGCTGCAGTAGTTCTAAGCAGTAATACAGGACAACCTCTGGCAGAGGCGTCGCTCAGGTAGGGGCAGGGCCCTAAGTTTCGCTCTGTCCTAGTCCCTTTACCGAGCGAGCAGGAGGCAGCCCCGCCCCCTCACTGTCGGAGCCATTCCCGTGCAGAGAAAGCAGCAGGCAAGAGACTTTGTAACCAGCAGCTGCTCAGTTCCTATCCTTCAGGCCAACGAACAGAGCAACCAGGTGGGTCCTATTGCCAGAATAAAGAGTGGGGATGAGGGCAAGAGATTAGCGCTCACGTTAAATCAATGTGAAATATCTGTTCACATTGATCCAGATTCTAAAGTGTTATACCAGGATACATGCAACTGTATGTGCTACACTCAGTTGCCAAAACAATGTGGGAGGTGGGAAAGAGAAGACAGGGCAAGCTTAGAAGGAGTTCAAAAAATTTGAGAAGCATTTCCATAACCTATAGCTGGAGAACTAGTTGAAATGAAATGAAAACTTATTCATGAAAATTTTAACAGCCCAATCCTATCCTCCCTCACTGGTGCAGCCAGTCGGGGCGGGCAGAATGCGTTCTGTCCTCCCCCACTGGCTGCACCAGTGGGGGAGAAGGATAGGACAGGACTGTAAAAGTATTAAGCACAAGTTCCCCCCAAATTCAGTATAGGTTCTTGGGGTCTAGTTTCTGTAGATATCTGAATGTTAGGCAGGTACTATAGAGAGGGAGGTTCATCTTTTCCCCTCATGCTGAAACCCTGACAATGACATATAGTATATCCCCCACTAAGCTGTCTTGGAAGGGAAGCTGTTGTTGTTAGTGCAAGCTGTTAGTGAATGGGCAGAAATTGGGGTGCTATCTCCATGACGCAAGGCGAGAAAGTTAATCTTCACCTCTCCGTGCATCCTGGTTCTGATTTTGATAGCTGCTATATGGTTTGCATATAGCAAAAGACGCTTACTCCTTAAATTAAATTTAAATTAAACTAAATTAAATTAAGCTCCTTAAATTAAAAGACGCTTACTCCTTGGAAGGAAAGCTATGGCAAACTTAGACAGCATAATAAAAAGCAGAGATATCACCATGCCAACAAAAGTTCGCATAGTCAGGGCGATGGTGTTCCCAGTAGCAATGAATGGTTGCGAGAGTTGGACCATAAGGAAGGCTGAGCACCGAAGAATAGATGCTTTTGAACTGTGGTGCTTGAGAAGACTCCTGAGAGTCCCTTGGACTGCTAGGAGATCAAATCAGTCAATCCTAAATGAAATCAACCCTGACTGTTCCCTGGAAGGACAGGTACTAAGGCTGAAACTCAAATATTTTGGTCACCTAATGCGAAGAGAGGACTCTCTGGAGAAGACTCTGATGCTGGGAAAAATTGAAGGCAAAAGGAGAAGGGGAAGGCAAAGGATGAGATGGTTAGACAGCATCACCGATGCAACGAACATGAAAATGAGCGAACTCAGGAAGATAGTGGAGGACAGGAAGGCCTGGCGGGATGTGGTTCATGGGATCACGAAGGGTTGGACACGACTTAACGACTGAACAACAAATATGGTTTGCAATAAAATTATAGCTGCTTACTGTTCAATAAAAAGTGAACACACAGGGCTAAGTGACATGTCTATTGAAATGTGTACTTTGGCTCCTACAGTCATCAATGTTATCAAAACCCAATCCCTACCTATGCTACATGGTCACATCAATATAAAGGAGATCAAAAAATGAATTTCTCATTTGATTTTGACAGAAAGATGGACGGACGGACGGGGACACACACACACACACACACACACACACACACACACACACACTCACACACACACACACGATGGTGCACGCTGGATCCTACCCTTCCTGCCCCCTGTCTCTCTTCAGACTATTGCTGGTGCAGGTCCGAGGAGACCTGTTGTGGGGCGTACTCTCCAAACCGTCCTGATCCGCCCCTCTCCGCTGGATACAGCACTGCCTTTTTGGTGCGGTTGCACCAGCAGGATAGGTTTGGGCTCATAGTAGAAATTACGGCCCAATCCTATCCAACTTTCCAGTGCTGATGCAGCTGCAATGTAGCCCTGAGGTATGGGAACAAACATTCCCTTACCTTGAGGAGGCCTTTGTGATTGCCCCACCACTAGAGGATGCAGTGCACACCCCATTGGCACGGCTGCATCAGTGCTGGAAAGTTGGATGGGATTGGGCCCTCAAGCTATTATTTACAGATGTTTAACAAATAACTTTATCCTTTTTTTGTTTTCAATTAAGTAACACATGGTTCATTCCTATTTCTTGGATGAGAAATGGAGCTACACAACCTTCAGTATGGCTTGATAGCAATAGCAGTAAGTCATTTTTTCTTGAATTTAAGGACGTATGAACTGTTTCAGTTCTCTTATTATTTCTGATTTCTGTCAGTTCATCTTCTGCAACAGTTAATTCTGGTGACTTGCATACACTAAACACAAACGGATCTCTCACCCAGTCCAACGTCAAGTGATGGGAAATATCAATGTTGAAAATAATTTTCAATGTTTTTACTCAGCAGTAACAAACTTTGTAGAATTAAATTGACAAGATATTTGTCCAGTCTCCCAATGTAACTAACTGCTTCCAAAAAGCCACAACCATCCCTCTTTTGGGGTTTTGATTGTTCTGCTTGGTTGCCTCTCATGCATTTTCTGACTTCATTTGGTGTGTATTAAATAGCCCCACCTCTCCTTGTTTGGGTGGGAAGCTTGGCGCTGCTGAGCCACCTAGAGTTTCATCTGGGCTTGGAAATAACATGGTGAGGCAAAGAAGCTGCATGAGTCAAAACTTGCATGTGTTCTTTTTCTAGAAAATGTGACAGAATACTAACAGCGCAATCTGACTTAACTTTATGTGCCTGTTTAACCAGCGGTGCAGCGAGAACGGGAGGCCCCAGAATGGAAAAGGGATTCAAATCCCCTTTGAATTCCACTTTTGGAGGGGATTTGAATCCCTTTTCCGTTCTGGGGCATCCCGTTCTCTCTGTACCGCTGGTTACACCGGCACAAAAATTAAGTCAGATTGCGCTGTAATATATATAAACTCCCGCGGCACACCTGTGGACCATCGAAAATCGCTGCCTTAGGGGGTTCACGTGGCTGGGCTGACCTCTAAACTCCCCAGTTCTGATCAGCTGCTGCAGATTTTCCTGGCTGTTTGCTAGTAGGGTGGGTGGGTGGAGTAACTCACTTTGCTGGTAAGCATGGAGAGAGACCCAGTGCAGAACTTAACCCTAGGGTCTCTGTCTACCTTGGCTCTGGCACTGGTTACTAGCCTTCATTATTATTATTATTATTATTATTATTATTATTATTATTATTATTATTATTAACAGTATTTATATACTGCTTTTCAACAAAAGTTCACAAAGTGGTTTACAGACAAAATCAAATGATTAAACAGCTCACTGTCCCAAAAGGGCTCACAATCTAAGAAAGATGCAGAACACCACCAGCAAACAGCCACCAGAAAAGAGACTGTGCTGGGGTGAAAGGGGAGCAGTTACTCTCCCCCTGCTAAATATAAGAGGAGCACCAATTGAAAAAGTGTCTCTTGAGCTTCTGGTGAAAGGTTAAAACATGTTTCTTTCCTATTAATTAGGAAAGGTAATCTTAAAAAAAAACCTGAGTTTTATTGGTGGTGAGGAAGTGTGATACCTACCCTGGTGACTGGAACCCATTCTTGTATGGAAGGAAAAAAGTTTCCTCCTTTTTTTTTTGGGACACATACCAGCTGTATTTTAGGGACATAGGACAGTATATGTCCTATGTATCACCTCAAGGTCCAATGTACTACACTACCAGCACAATCCTATCCAACTTACACCACTGGTGCAGCGAGAATGGGAGACCCCAGAACGGAAAGGGATTCAATCCCCTTCAAAGAATTTGAATCCCCTTTCTGTTCTGGGGCCTCCCGTTCTCGCTGCAGCGCTGGTTACACCGGTGGAGTAAGTTGGATAGGATTGCACTGTACATCTCTTTTTTTGCCATATATTTATATTTTATTGATATATTAAAACATAAAAACAATACATATTTCATAAAGTTATAGCAAACACGAAGCAATACTTACTAGCATACTATTCACTATTTTCTACATATAATATCCAACTAAGCCAAAATAACACCCACATTCTATTCATTAAATCCGCATATCATCACATTGTTCTCTCTCTCTCTAAAAAACCGATAAATGGTTTCCAGTGATTCACGAAAAGGTTAACTGACTTTTCCTTAATTAAAATTGTAAGTTTATCCATTTCAGCATAGTCCAAAACTTTCAGCCACCAATCTTCCAGTGAAGGTATCTCCGAATTCTTCCAATATTGTGCATATAAAATTCTTGCCGCAGTTATCATATATAAAAACAAATTTGAAATTTTTCGCCCACATGATCATCCCTCATACCCAACAAAAAGGTTTCCGGTTTCATTTAAACCTTAATCTTTAAAATCAACTCTATCTGTTTATGAATCTGAGTCCAATACTTCTTTGCTTGGGGGCATGTCCACCACATATGATAAAAAGTTCCTTCTTGCTTTTTACATTTCCAACAGCTATTCGTCACCTTCTCATACATTCTTGCTAATTTGCTTGGGGTTATGTACCATCTATACATCATTTTATACATATTTTCCTTAATATTAACATTTAACGTAAATTTCAACTGTTTTAACCATAATTGTTCCCATTGCTCCATTAAAATAACATGACCTACATTTTTCGCCCATTGAATCATATATTCTTTAACCTGTTCTTCTTCCATCTCAAACTTCAAAAGCAATTTATACATTTTTGAGATTACCTGGTCTTCAGATTTTAATTGTACCTCCAGTATTGATTCTTCTTCTACAAATCCATATGCCTTCTTGTCCACTTTAAATCTCTCCAAAATTTGAGCATATACAAACCATTGGCAATTAAAGTCTTCTTCCATTAATCTGTACATCTCATATACTGACCAAAAAAGTAATTAGAAGTTTGTTTTGTTCATTACAATAAATACCATTTTGTCTTTTTGCGTGTTTATCTTGTGTTAGAAATGAGTTCTGCATCTTCATTGGCATATGCAGTATTTCAGAAAGACACTACTAAATTCATTCTAACTTTTTTTCATGCTACCTACAGAAATATTTCCTGAAATGAAAATATTAGATCTAGAACATGATTGGATTATTTTGAATGTGAACGTGACTGGTTACTATAGAATTAATTATGACCAGTCATACTGGAGGAGATTGGCCAAAGTGCTTGAACGTGACCCAAAGGTAAAGACATTTCTATGGTTATTATATAGTAACATCTTGAGCTGGCATCTGAGTCCCCTATGGTATTAGCAGTGCAGGGTGAAAATTGTTCTGGCTCATTTCCTTTGGAAGTGCTGTATTTTTCCTTAGGGGAAGGCTGTTCCAAAGTCAGGGGTTTTGCTTACCCAGGGAGAATTGTCAGACCCAAGATATAAAGGGAATTGTCAGACACAAGGCATGTAGGGGAGATCAAGAGGGATACAGTTCTGACCAAGGTCCTTGCGAGTGGTTTACTGGACAGAGGACATGAGTGGAGCAAGTAGGGTGTACTACATAATAACTCTGTAGCTTTATTCCAGCTGGGAATGGAGAAACCAACCTGGAGGCAGTGCACAAATATACTTCTCAATAAAAACAACCCATGTCTGCTTCTGGTCTCATTCATGACAAGGTCCCAACAATCTGGGCATGCTTAGTATAAAGGAAGAAAGAGAGAAAAAGTTTGTTCCTTTCCTATATTTGTTGTGCATGTATGTAATTTCAGAACTACACAAACACACACATTCACTGACACGCTAGGGATTAGGGGTATTTGTGTACATATGGCTAAATCCCAATTCTGGATGAATAACCTCTTATTCATATTTTTTTTATTTGCATTATTGTAACTAAGCTTCCTGATTGTCAATGCCTTGAAACAAAAGTACACTCCTTGCTTTACAATGAATTGTTTAGATATGCTAAACTCACATAGATATTTTCTGCAGATGATTCCTGCTGCCAACAGGGTACAGTTGATTTACGATGCCTTTGTCTTGCAATGGTAAGCATATAGCTTTCCCTGTTATTTCCACATCTCTCCTTTGAAAAAACAAAAGAAAAAAGTCTTTCTGCTCCTTCCTTGCAATGAGAGTGTAGGACGGCATATTGCATCAGTTCCTCTGGTTCTTTTGACCAAAAGCCATGAGAGGGAGGTGGGCATAGATTTAACATTATGCAAACCTGTGATAACCCCTCACCATACCCCTACATTTGGAATAATCTTACCAGCCAAGGTGACTAGGGGAATTAGAAGAATGAAAGATTCTCCCCATTCCTACCCTCATGATCTCCTTCCTGAGCCATTATAAATGCATGAAGCAATGCTCATGCAATGCAAGAGCATGCATGTACGCATACTGATAATGTTTACTTGATGCAGTGGAGCTGATGAGGAATGAGTTGAACATTTTGACTGGAGCATTTTTCTGCTGCTTTCTTGAAAATAAAGAATTCCATGAGAGTTTATTTACAGCACAGTATTGGGGGTATAGATCTCGAATCTGGACCAGTTAGTGCTCAGGCGAATCACCACCACCACTTGGCATCCTTAGCCCATTTTTGCTACTTCTCAACTGTTGCTTAAGGAACTGCAGAAATGTAGCCCGACCGCAACCAAGCCCCCCCCCCCCCCAAATTGTAACATAGTCATGCAAGGTCTTGCCTGTGCAGCCACTCACATAGAGCCAGGATAGTGTAGTGGTATTGAACTTAGACCTGGAAGATCCAGGTTCAAGTCCCTGCTCAGCCATAAAGCTTCCTGACTGACCCTGGGCCAGTCACTATCTCTCAGCATAACCTACCTTGCAGGGTTGTTGTGAGGATAAATGGAGGGAAGGAACCATGTACGCCACCCTGAGCTCCTTGGAGGAAGGGTGGTATAAAAATGTGAAAAAAATTAAGTACAGGTATGTGTTGCACCATAGGTAGCTGCACTCTGAATATTTGCTTCTTGCCCTGTCTTTAGCCTATTTCTTGCTTCTTCCCTCTCTCTGTTCTGGTTCTGAGTCCACCCCACCTGGCTTACCTGCCTTCTTCAGCCTCATCCTGCTTCCTGATTCTGATTCCAGCTTAGCAACTTTCTCCTATAATTTGCCTGCCTAGAATATCACTTCGGACCGTGAGTATATCTTACTGTCTGCCAGACTTGATGCTTCTGGAATTTTCTTCCATCTATCTTCTGACACACAAACAAAGTAAAGGTGGAGTCATCTTTTCACTAGTGGCACCGTTGCAGTTTTAAAGTTAAGTTCTGCCGGAGCAGCATCATGGGAAACTATTTGTGCAGTCAGGTAGTTTCCCTTCCTATTGTTAATGCAAACCCTCCATGTGGGACGCTGCTTCATACAAACAGTTTCTCACATTGACTACTTAGGCTTTCATGGCCAGTATGTCTTGCACAAAGTCTTTTGGGTTTTAAGGCCATGTTAAACTTAAACACACTAAAATGCTACGTTTCGCTGACAATTTTAGTCAGCTTCTTCAAGGGAAATTGGTTTGGAGCCGTTTCCTGGATTGTTCAAGAAGTGGCTAGAGAAGAGATCAACCAAGAGAGGTTTCAAAATGCTGAGGTACAGCTCTCTTCTCTAGCCACGCCTTGAACAATCCAGGAAAAGGCTCCAAACCAATTTCCCTGAAGAAGCTGGCTAAAATTGTCAGCGAAACGCAGCATTTTAGTGTGTTTAAGTTTAACATGGCCTTAAAACCCGAAAGACTTTGTGCAAGTTTCTCACATTGTATTGCTCTTCAGTGGTTTCATTTTCAAGTGGTTATTGTTCTACTAGGAAGCATAGGAATATATCCTAATTTGTTTCATCAGAAATGTACATGTTCACTTTATTCCAGGAATTTCTATCCTCTCCCTCTATCCCCCATGCTGTATTATCCTCTTCTTTTTACACCCTGTTTCTTGTTAAAACTTTCCTATTGTTAGAATTATTACAGATGCATATTGAAGGGTCCATTTATTCCGAATCCATTCTGAAAATGCTCTACCATTGCAAGCATAGTGAAAAAGTGATTGAATGAACAGGGCCCAAAAGAAGCTATCGAACTTCATAGGGCTTTCTATCCCCCCCCCCTTCCAGGTTTGGTGGTGATATATTTTAAAGCTCCTTCCCAACTGCACCAGACTGGCTCACGGGAGCTGAAGTGGTTTTTCCCCCCTTTGAGTTGCTTCCCAGCTGCGCTTGTATGGGAAAACCTGCCATTCACTTATAGCCCAATCCTGCCTAAGATGCGTTGGCCGGCCTAAAGGGAAGGCCATTGCATCCGAGTTGGGATGCAGGCTGTGCCGGTGCAGCCGGGGCTCACCTTGGGGGAAGGGGACGTTTGTTCCCTTCCTCGGTGTAAGCCCCGGAGACCCCAATGGGCCTCCTCAGATGTACGCCAGCTTCAGAGCTGGCACACGTCCAGGAAGGCCATGTAAGGTTGGCCCTAGAAGGGGATGGGGATATGGCGGAGCGTGCTGCTGATATCCCGCCCCCCTCCTTGGCCTGGTGGCCAATTTCTCCCTCCCCTGCCACCCCGGCCCTCCCTCCCTACACTCTCCTGCTGCCCAGTGCAGCACCTGCGTCCAACAGCACAGGGTCTGGAGGGCAGTGGAGTGAGCTGTGCAGGCCTCTGGGCTGGTGCCACTTACTCCCACGGTGTCAAAAATATGACTTACGGCACGTTTACGACACCCAAGGCTGTTGGAGTGCTCGCTCCACCGGTCTATAGTTGCGCAGGATTGCTCTGTTAAGCAGGTATCTTTTTGCGAATTTTGTTTAAAAGTACAGTTGGACCTTGCTATCCGCGGGGGATCCGTTCCGGAACCCCCCCCCCGAGTAGCGAGGATTCGCATATACTAGGGTCTGCCAAAAAAAGCTGTAAAAAAGCAAGCCCCCAAATTGCCATTTTTACCTTTAAAAAACCAAACTGCTGCGTTTTCAATCCTCCACGGGTCTTCTTGAAGCGTAATGACCCACGTCTGGGTCACGTGAAGGCTCTTCCCTCCTCCCAGCCTTGTCCCAGGGTGCATTCTGGGACAAGGCTGGGAGGAGGGAAGAACCTTCGCGTGACCCGGAAGTGAATTGTTAAGCTTCAAGAAGCCCTGTGGAGGATTGAAAACTCAGAAGTTTGGCTTTTTAAAGGTAAAAATGGCGATTTGGGGGCTTGCTTTTAAAAAAAATCTTTCACAGCTTTTTAGCGTGGACCTTCGCGAATCCGGGACCTGTGGTAAATCAAATCCACGGATCCCGAATCCATGAATAAAAAGGGTCCACTGTAGTTCAAGAGTCAGTTATTTACCAATTTATAATGATCATTACTATCCTTTCCTAGCTTTTCCTCTACTGGAATATATTTAAGTATCTTAAATACTTTTGCTTAAGTATGATTTGTTTTTAATAGGTCTGGTTATACTGAGTATGATACTCCACTGTATTTAACCAAGTACCTTGAAAAAGAAGATGATACCGTGGTGTGGAATGTGGTACTGCATCACCTACACAGTCATTACTGGGAGCTTATTCAGAGTGATTATGAGTTATATCCAGTTTTAAAGGTACAAGCATTCTTTTACATAGATCGAAAGCTTTCATGGCCCGCTATAATGATCATGGTTCCAACATTTACAGGTTTTAAAGCTATGCCTTGGTGCTCAGGATTTTGCGCTGGGTTCAGCGCCATTCCCTCTGCGGTCCGATTAGGATTGGACTGTTAGACAATTTAAGTGACAGGGCTATAAACAGCTTTTGATACATTTTTCTCTTTGATTTTTGAAAATGCATGTAAGCTTGTAGCTAGCTTGCATATGACTTGCAATGTCTTGTATCAAAGGATCTTGCAATGCCTTGTATCAAAGGGTCTTGTATGTCTTGTAAGCCCCATGGGACAGTCCAATTTAGTGCATATGTTCCCTTTCCCCAGGGTAAGCCTTTGCTGCCCTGCTGGGTCTACTTTAACCTGTGCCAGCGATTTTGCTGGCACAAATCCAAGTGGACCCAAGTTGGTGAATTGAGGCCAGGAAGGGGGATAGGATATTGTTAGAGAAACAGGTAGTACGGGTAACGCAGCCATATCTAAGTAAAAACACAGCAATCCGACTGAGGTTTAAAAACAATGACTATTTTATCTGGGTTTAATGATGTATTCCCGGACAAACAGAAATTATTAAGAAACCACGGCTGGACAAGTGAGCCCAACGTTTCGTGTCCTAATCTGGACACATCTTCTGGGGCAATCCCAAAAAGGAATGAGAGATGTTATAGTTCTCGGCGTCTTGCTTCGTTGTTTTGAACTTCAGAGGTTAGGGAAACATGCTGTCAGTTGAACTGAAACCATTCCGGAACTCCTCTGTCAATCAAAGAGATCGATCTTGCAAAAACTCCTGCAAGTGATAGCTTGCAATTTTGTCCTTTAGACCTGGGGCTGTTGTTCACTTAGAGACACGGTGACTATCAGTCACATAGTATCAACCCGCATTTTCTGTTGTTATATTATTGCGAGCCTGTCCCTTCATAGGATGTTTACGTATTACAGGGAGCCAAATGCGATTGGCAAGATTCAATTCTTGCTGCCTATTCATCAGTAAGTGAGGTGGTTTTTTGCTGATCTCGAGAGCTTCCAAGTTCTTCAAAATCAATCCCTTGTTTTCTGTTAGGATATTTGTGGAGCTGATGCCGCCGATACCGCCCCCTTCCCTGCCTCGACACACGCTCTTCCCTGCCATGGTCTCTGCCCTGTTCCTCCCCCTCCCCTCAGAGAGCATGTGTAAAAGCCTTTAACAGATAAACATGTATGTTTAGGACTGGTAAAGGTAAAGGTGACCCCTGACAATTAAGTCCAGTCGTGTCCGACTCTAGGGTGTGGTGCTCATCACCATTTCAAAGCCGAAGAGCCAGCGTTGTCCGAAGACGCCTCCGTGGTCATGTGGCCGGCATGACTCTCCTTGCCGCAGCGCGTAGCATGCAGCTGGAACACAGAGCGCTGTTTATCTTCCCGCAAGCGGTACCTATTTATCTACTCGCATTAACATGCTTTGGAACTGCTAGGTTGGCAGGAGTTAGGACTGGTAGTGAACCTTAAATTTGTGTTCTGGTGTGAAGCATGAACCAGTGCTTGAACACGAAAATCTCTAGACATATTGTTGATAAATTATACTGATATTCAGTATGTTTGCTTAGACCTCTATATAGCAAACCACTGGCACAGGCCTGGAAACGTTTTCAAGAGGCTGAAAACCTATACACATTTATCTGGGAGTAAGTCCACTGCTTTAAGACTGCAAACCTATACACATTTATCTGGGAGTAAGTCCAGTTGAAATCGAGCTTATTTCTGAATAGGATTGTGCTATACGATATTGTGTACTTGAAGCTCAGCATGTGCCGAAATTCTATGATAAAGAGAAAGAAAAGATTGTGGGGATCTTCAAGGATTTCAATATTCAAACTTGTTTTAAAATCTAGAACCAGTGGCGTCGCTCGAGGTGGGGCAGAACGGTAAGTTCCGCACTGTGCTAACTTCCGTTTACTCCCCGGCACGAGGCGGCACCCCCTCGCCGTCGGAGCCATTCGACTCCGGGGCCACCTCATGCCGGGGAGTAAACGGAGGTTAGCACAGTGTGGAACTTACCGTTCCGCCCCACCTTGAGCGGCGCCAGTGTCTAGAACTGTTAATTCTTTGTGCCAAATTTCAGATTAAGTTTTGCATCTGGAAAAAAATGGGAATGGGATAGTAGGAGCATTTAGGAGATTAGGGCTGCAATCCTATACACAATTCTTGGGAGTAAGCCCCACTGAATACAGTGGAACTTACTTCTGAGTAAGCATGCAAGTCTGCAATAAGCTATTTTTGTGTTAGATCAATTAGAATAGAGTTGAGTGCTTCTACATGGAAAAATAAGTTTCTTTTTCATTTCTCCAAAGAAATATTTCTTACCACGAATTTCACCAATATACCATCATTATGCAAGTCTCCTTCGTCAGAGTTTTGAAGTGTTGGAAGTGGAGTATTTTGGTAGGTGAATCCTTACATGTAGTAAAAACAGACCTATAGCTCAGTCATTAAACGTACAACATGAAAATAATGCCCCAATCCTAACTAAGTGGCATGCCGGCAGAACGCATATTCTGCCGGTGTGCCAAGCTGCTGCGCTGTCACAAAGTGTCACAAAGTGCTGTGCAACAGCGTGTCTTTTAGCAGCGCTGGTGGGAAGACCAAAGCCTTCCTGCTGGTGCCGGTGCATGGAGCGACGCCTGCCAGAGGAGGCAAGTCCAACGCCGAGCCATGCAAGAAGGGGGAGGGTGTGGAACAGGGTGGGGAGAGGGTGGCGATGGGGGTGTTGGGTGGGTGGATTGGGCCTGGGAGGGGGTGGGATTGGCGGCGGTGTCCCCTTAACCCAAGGAGACCTCCTACCTGCTAAATTCCCCCGCGCCAATGCCACTGCATTGGCATGGGGGTATTTAGTTTGGATTTGGCTGTTAGTCTTATTATTGTCAGTTAGATTCTTTGCAATGAAACATGTTTGTTGGAAGAAACATGACATAGATTGCTCCCACAGTAGCCCTTTTCTCTGAAATTGCCATCCTTTGTTCACTTGCTGTTTCTAGAACATTCTGATAGTGCTTTTTCACTATAAAAAGGGAAAAAAACCTACTAAATAAAGCCTCTCCTTCCCCCATGGGAACCAAAATGAACACTGGAGGTAATTGAGGTGGACAGTTCTTCACAAATCCCCTCTCCAGGATTAACAAGAAGCAATAACATGGACTGAAGCAGCAAACAATAAACCTTTTTTTTAATTTGCTAAATGAGACATTTTAGAAAAAAATGTAGAGAGAACATGCTACCATGTGTGATTGGCATGTAGTAAGATTAGAAGATATTTTACCTGGATACTTCAATATCAAACCCCTTGGAAGATATGTTAATTCTCTCAATCCTGAGGCAATTTATCTTGAGCTATTAGATACTAGAAATACACCAAGAATTAGACAGGATCTAATGTTCTTACTGACAGGTGCTAAAATGCAGTTTGCATTAACATGAAGGAGAAGGCATCTACCAACCATTAAATAATTGTTTGATAAGCTGATTGAGAGTTTCACAGTCCATTGTTGAATTTCAGTAGTTTTGTTACTGCTAATTTGGGCAATCTAGTCATAACAGCACATAATCATAAATCATAGAATAAAATTCATGAATTTGGAAGGAACCAGAAGGCTATCTCACGTAATCCCATGTCAAAATGTAGTACCATTCACTCAACAATCCTGCCCTGCGTTCCTTGCAGATTGTCCAATTCACCAATCCAGAGCAGGTGTACTTCAAAACAGATGGCTGCAGAGAAAATACCTCAGAAGACTTGCCCAGTTATTAGTTAGAATGGATCCTTTGTTGAAATGAAAAATGTTTAATCTCTCTCTCTCTCTCTCTCTCTCTCTCTCTCTCTCTCTCTCTCTCTCTCACACACACACACACACACACACACACACACACATTTATTTTGGTCTTTTTTTCAAGAGATGGTATAGAACAAATCATCAACATAGCATGTCTGTTTGGGCTCCGTGACTGTTTAGACCTAGCTTCTGAAATTTTCACCAAGTGGATGGACAACCCCAATCATGAGTAAATATGGTTTACTATATATACAATAATATGTAAATACAGTATGTTTGAGAAGGTGCTGACTGGATATGGTTGATTGCTAAAGGGATATAATACAAAGGATTTCTTTTTTAAAAAAAATAGGAAGTCAGAGAGATAACACTGGTAATAAAATATTTGTTGGAGCATCCAGGTGAAAGTTGAAACAGCAGCTGAAGAAGGAAGTTGGATGACTAGAACAGATGACCTGTTGTAGTCTCTGATGAGCTCCTTGTTATGAGGTTCTTGCTTACTTTCCATTCCCTAGATATTGCAGTACTGCAGTAATGGAGGGCACAAAAGAAAAGGTTGCTCCCCAGGCACTGTTAGGCCCTAAAGCCTTAGTAATGGATTTTGCTTCCTACTATTGTTCCCAGTTATCTTTGCATTGGGCAATACAGTACAGTAAAACTCCAATAGTTTAGCATCCAATAGTACGGTGCTCCTGACAGTCTGGCATCAAAACGGCTGTGGCTTGGTGATCACTTCAAGCTGCTGTGGCTACCCTGTTGGTGGTGCCCCAGACCAGCACCCTCTCCATCCATCTGGGACCTTCTGCATGCAAAGTACATGCTCTAGTACTGGGCTATAGCTTCATCTCTGAGTTATGACCTCGCCCAGTAAACTCTCAGTGTTAAAATGTAGAACTCTTAGCACAGTCCTGTCTAACTTTGCACCCTGCAATGCAGCAAAGCCGGTGCAGCCTCCACTGCATCCAGGGTGCAAAGCAGGCAGGTAGGAGGTCACCTCAGGGAAAGGGAACATTTGTTCCCTTGCCCCAGGCAAAAACCCAGCTGTCCCAGTGGGACTACTCGGATGTGTGACAGCTATTTTGCTGGCGCAAGTCCGAGAATCCTGCATAGCGGCAGCCAGGCCCAGGAAGGGGGAATAGGATTTGGCAGAAGAGGCTGCTGCCAATCCTTCCCCCTTCCTGGGCCTGATTCAACACGCCCCCCCCCCCGGGATGCCCTGTTCCACCCTCACTCCACCACCCGGTGGGGAACTTACCTTCCCTGGCGGGCGCAACATTAAATACGGGGAGATAAGAGCAGTACCGGCCTTGGTGCTGGTGCTGCCTACTCACCAGGTGATGCAAACGTGCCTTATGGCACGTTTGCGACACTCTAGACTGGCGGAACAGTACTCCGCCGTTCTTAAAAGTAGACAGGATTGCGCCGTAAATGTTGCAGTTTGAACTGTTGTCAATGCTGAACGTTTCATAGAAATCTTGAGTTGCCAACTGAATATTTTTGTCTGACAGAGTCATCTTAAGCACATTTGCCATCATGGGGACACATAAGCCACTGTTCTTAGAACTTTATCAAGAGTAGAGACAGATATCATTACCTTAAATAATGTGTTTTCCTTACAGATCCTTATTTCTAAGAAATGACCTAGAAATATTTGTTAAAAATAAAACAGTTGTTAAGCAGTTATGTTTCACTGTGCCAACTCTCGCTGTTTTGTTTTGTTTTTCAGGCCTCCTTTTTGTTTTAGCGAAATAATTTGTTGCTATGCTATTAAAATGGGAAGTGAAAAAGAATGGCACTTTGCATGGAAAATGTACAGAGATAACGCTTCCAGAGGAGAAAAGTTCGCAATATTTTCTGCTCTCAGCTGTACCCATGAGCCATGGTTACTTCAAAGGTGACCTTAATTAACTTGCATTTTTGCTCCATTTAAACATTAATTTGGTTTCAGTGGGAGTATGCCTCTGAATACCAGGTGCAGGGGAGCAAAGGTGGGAGAGAAGTATAGTGAAACTTCAATTTAACAGACTAATGGGGGACAAGGGGTGTCAATACCAATAGTCCATTAACTCCAGACACCCCCTTTCCTCTATTAGTCCATTAAACCCTTACCTTAGAAAGCTACCTTGGTGCTGCCACTGTAATCTGCTGTCCACCAGGGAACTCTAGGAATGGAGGAACATCTCAATTCCAGGTGTGCCCTGATAGAAAATTGAGTGGCAATGCCAAGGGAGCTCTCTAACATAGGTGAGTGTTGGAAGGGGCTTCAGGCAGGCATACCAACTTTCCAAGACACTCTTGGCACTGGCTCCCTGCCCTCAACCAGGGCACTCTAGGAATGGAGATGCTTCTCCATTTCTCAGGCTGCTCTAGGAATGAACATGTTCTCGCTGAGGGAGCTCTGTAAAGTAGGAACTTAACAGACCTCTATGGATATTGGGAAATGCCCATTATTTCCAAAGTCTATTGAATTGAGGTCTATTAAATTGAGAGTTCATGGTATGCCTGTCTATCCTGCTTTGGAGGCTAAAGCGGTAGCTGGTGGGCTACTGTGGAAAACAGATGCTAGACTAATTGGCCTTTGATCTCGTTCATCAGGGCTTTTCTTACATTGTTATGTTCTCAATTATCGTTAACATAGGGCCCAGTCCTATGGGTACACTGTGCTGCCAGAACTCAGGTTCCGACGGCGTAGCGTGTTTTACAGTTGTCTTGAAAGGTGATATGCCTTTCTGCACAGCCAGGCTGCCGCCCCAAGTGTCAAGGGTCTGCAGCCACGCTCCAGTGCAAAGGAGCACTGGCACCGGTAAGTCAATGTGGGGGGTGGGAGGGAGGTGGGGGTGGGCAGAACGAAGTGTGGAAGGGCAGGAAAGGGGTGGAGACAGGTAGGAAGGGGGTGTCAAGGTCAGGAAGGGGGCTGTATCGGCAGGCAGCAGCTGCGCCACTGATACCCTATCCCATTTCCTTCAACTGTGGGCAACGCACTCCTCTGCCAGGTGCTTGGTTGAGAAGACATGGCCCTGATTGCGGCAAAGAAAAGCGGAAGACGCGGGTGCCCCAGTGTGCTGGTGGTCGCGTCTTTAGCTTCTCTTCCTCGCGATCGGGGAAGTGAAGCCAAAGACGCAGCGCTGCACAGCCGAGGTGGCTGCTGCCATCTTGGCTGCCGGCAGCCTGTGTACCACCAGCCTGTGGTCTGTGTATCACCAGTGGTACACGTACCACAGGTTGTGAACTTCTGCTCTAGAGTATCATTTTGCAGATTCTTCTCTTGACTGAAGTTCTCTTAGGAAAATAGCCAAATTGTGTAAGACCTGCTTTTTAAGATACAGTCAACTTGTATATGTTTAGAAATGCTTCCTGTTGCCACATTATTTTTGAGTGTATTCATTATGAATTGCCAGGATCCAGTTTCAGTTAACTAAAATATAAAAGTCCAAGATGAATTCATTCAGTATCTTAAATCTGAAAGATATACAGTATTTAGCAACTGGAGATTAACTAAGAATTTCGTTCATGACCATAGTTACATGGAAATTCTCTGACTGAAGTTGAATTAGTTTCACTAAAACAAAAATGAAACTGAAGGTCTGCCTCTAAGCGGGAGTAAAATGGGCAATTTTTGCCCCTGGCGGTGGCGGCAACACGATCCTAGATGCGGCGGCGCGATCCTGGATGCATCGTCGCTACTCTTGGGAAGGCCCCGCTGCCACTCAGTGCAGCGGAGGTTTTTCCCAGGAGTTCGGGAACCTCTGGGCTAAGGGATGGTGACTTTCCCAATTTCACCCAGTGAGCTTCACAACAGAGTGTAGATTTGAACCCAGGTCTTCTCAGTCCCAGTCCTTCATTCTTTCCACTACAAAACACAGAGTTTAACTTAATAGCATTTTTAAACTACATGTTTTCTCTGTTATGAATGTTATATTTATTTTGAATGAACTTCTCTACAGATTATTGCATTATGCCCTCAATGAGTCTATAATTCCATCATCCGTTGTGTCAGATGTAATTGAAGCTGTGGCAGCATCTGAGGTTGGCTACTGGCTAGCGTGGAGATTCGTAACAGACAATTGGTCAAGTTTAAATAATAGGTATGACAGTAAATTTCCTGATGTAACTTCAGTTTGGCTTGCACTAATAATCCTAATCCATAGTGGGGAGAAAGTAATTTCTTTGTAATTGTTTTTAAACCATGAATTAGCAACAAAATAAAAGATAAAAAAACAGGACAGCAACAAAGATGTGCTTCAGATATCCTCTATCATTAAATACACCATAGCTAAGTAGTGTGTGTATGTGCTTACTGTTACAGAGAAGGGCAGCCCAGTCCTGTCTAGCTAGGCTGCGGCATGGGCATAGAGCCTGAGCCACATCCTATTTAGATAGGACCCTGCACTGGCACAGTTGGAATACTCCTTGGGGGAAAGGGATGTTTGTCCCCTTACCCCAAGTAGAGCCCCAGCTGCCCCGATGGGTCTACTCGAATGTTCACCAGCTATTTTGGTGGCGCACATTCGAGCGGGCTGTGTAACGGCGGCCAGGCCTGAGAAGGGGGATAGGATTTTGGTGGAGCTGCCACCGCCAATCTCTTCCCCTTCGCAGGCCTGGCCAACCAATCCCCCCTCCCGTTCCACCCCCCCCTCCGTCGCTCAACAGGGAACTTAACATCTCCGGTGGATGCTTTTCAGGATCTGGGACAAGTAGAGCAGTGCTGGCCTTGGCGCCGGTGCTACATACTCGCCAGGTGCCACAAACGTGCCTTGCGGCATGTTTTGAGACTTCCTAGATTGGCGGAGCAGCACTCCACAGGTATAATTTCTAGACAGGATTGCACCGTTAAACACTGAAGTGGTAAAAAAAACTGAAGATGGTGTAAAGTTTTCAAGATAGTTAAGTTATTACAGTACTAGCTATTACTTATTACCAAGAGTTACGGCAGTAACTTCCTCAACAGGGAAACTGAATATTAGTATGTCAAATGGAATTTAATACTGATAACTGTAGGAAACAATCCCAGCTCAACAGAATACATATGCAAGCAGAAAAGAACTTTTTAAAAAATGGAAGTAATGGCACTAAATCTTAGACTATCCTCTCCTTTATAAATGTGTGAGCTGCTTCTGACTGCTGTCTTTCGAAAGGATGACCCACATTCACAGTTATATCACATTCTTACAAAATATTCTTTGACCAAAACAGAGAAAGAAAGCATAGTGGTATTCATGTAGAATCTTATCAAAATGTTTTATCTCACATGAACACTCATAAGACTTTCTGTTATAGGCACAGGATTGATGCATTAAATGTTTTAATACATTATGTCCGTACAGACTTACAAGTTCAAATGGTAAGTAAAATAATTGAGTTGTAGAATAATTAAATATCATAGAATAGTTGCCCTCCAATGTGAAGTCCCTAGCAAAAAAAAGTATATTTTAGAAAATTATGTGGACTGGAAAAAAATGAAAACCAATGGAAGCTTTTTCCAGAAAAACGTGTGCCCAGGAGGCTGCAATCAGGATCAGAGGCGTCGCTCCGGTAGGGGCGGGGCTGTAAGTATCGCTGCGGTTACAGTCGCTTTACCGAGCGAGGAGGAGGCAGCCCCGCCCCCTCACTGTCCGAGCCAGTCCCCTGCGGAGAAAGTAGCAGGCAAGAGACCCTGCCTGCTACTTTCTCCGCAGGGGACTGGCTCGGACAGTGAGGGGGCGGGGCTGCCTCCTCCTCGCTCGGTAAAGCGACTGTAACCGCAGCGATACTTACAGCCCCGCCCCTACCGGAGCGACGCTTCTGATCAGGATTGAAACTGCAGCAGGGCAAAGTGCTAAAGCCCCTCATTCCCACCACAGTTTCTGCTCCTTGGCATGCTACTTACAACAAGACAAACAAAAAGTGCACACACCAGGCCATGTTACGCATTTATTGTAATGTGTAGGTTGGCTCTAAGGACATTGATCCAGCAATTTCTAGGACCAAATGAGATATTTTATACAGTAGTTCTGCAGTTCTGAATGTTTTTGTTTAGCTTCACCTCTCTCCACACTGAGGAAAGTTGTTTTCAATTAAGTAGGCTGTACCTTGTTCCTCAGGTCTCCTGCTGTCCCTCGCTGTGGGATGGTCGTGGCCCTTAGGCGTGCCAAGGACATGAAAGAGGAAAAATCTCTGAAATCAGAGAAGGGGGCAGGGCTACTTCCTGCTACAGGATGCTACAGCAGGCAAACCTGCTGACGGCATTGGCTCCTGATACTCCTCTCCCTTGGTCATCTCTGGCAAAGTGGGTATTGCAGGGGTTTCTCTCTGTGTTGTTTGGGCCCCCAGTGTTCTCTGTCCTGAGTCCTCTGGGTCGAAATCCTGGAGCTTTGAACAACAACTTCAGAATTAATATATTTATTTATTTTAGGTCCAGCTTTTTATTAACAATACACTTGAGGCAGAACAAAGAACACTTATTAGCGATGGAGTGATGACAGCAAAAACTGTAAATGACAAAATGAAAAAATTCTTCATCCCAGTGATCAAGTGGCTACAGAAAAATCTCGATGACTGACATTTGAGAACACTTCCAAGTACACACGTGTGTGTGTGTGTGTGTGTGTGTGTGTGTGTGTGTGTGTGTGTGTTAGCACATGGCTTGCTGGAATCATATACTATTTTAATTTTGTTTTAAAGAAGAAATATACTATTTTGTGTGTTTCAAATAGAATGTTATCTAGTGCAAAGCTAGCTACTGCGGTTTCAGAAAGAAGGATTCAGTTTTCACCCAGGACGTTGTCATGTCCCAAGAATGCATATAAGTGAATTCTTCTTTTCTGGAAATGCATGTAAAAACCCGGGCCTATACAAAGCCAAAAAATAACCTCAATGAATATCTTAACGCTGTACCCAGTGAACTGAAAGAAGCAAGCTTTTGTGGTTGCAATAAAGAAGCAAATGTGCTTTCTCTTTCATGGTTTTTAAATTTCAGTTTTCTTATCTTTAAAATGATGGTGATAATAAAGATAACTCACATGTTTACTGTACGATTACACCACATGATTTTTTTTTCTCAAGGTTTTGCAGGCACTGAATGATTCTTAGTGCTTCAGGCTTCTTGAACAATCTGTATAGCTCCTGGTCCATTAGTGTTCCAGCAAGGTATATTTGGTTATGCAAATTTGCATATAAAACTTACTTATTTGCATATAAAAATGAAATTACTCTTATAGTCCAGTTGATGCTTCAAGATACAGCACGTTCACAAATGCAGCACAAATTTTGGACTATATTGCCACAAGATACAGCATAAAGTCCATTAACTAGGATGCCTAACTCTTTGACGGTTGTTAAAAAGTCACTCAAAGAACAAAACAGGGAATTATAATGATGTATTATATATATAAAAAATCCTTGGCTGTAGTTTAAATGTTCCTGAGCAGCAAGGCAGAAACTGCACGGCACGGGTGCTAGGTCTTGCTATACCTAGGTTCAGAAATGGATGTGGGGTTAAAAATCTACCCTCATCACAGTTGTCCCTCTGTCCCTATCTAGGGTCTAGCTCAGTGGTTCCCAAACCAGGGGTTGCAACCCAATTGAGTGTCTCATGGATGTTCCTGAGGGTCGTGGGAAGGTCTTGGGGTGGGGAAATGTCTGTTGTTGTCTGGGTCCAAACTCACCTGGCTCTGGCGGACCCAGACAGGCTGCTGGCAGTGCCCCTCCCTCCACGGAGCAGGCCACTTTCAAGGCGTCGGGTCTCAAGGAGCTTCTGGAGTTTCTCCTGCAGAGTGGAGAGGTGCAGTCAGGCAAGCTGCGAGTGTTGGCGGGAGTGGCTGAGGCAACTGAATGAACAATCTGGGAATATCCGACCCCAGTGTGTTAATTTTACCTAAAATAGTTGTTGTTAGAGATACTGCCGTAGGATTCTTGTTGTTCCAAGCAACATTGTTTTCTGGAATTGAGCTGGTATAGTTTGCTCAAGGCCAATAATGTTGAGATGTTTATTCAGACTTCAGGGCACTGCTCCAAGGGCTCCAATAACAATTGGCACAATATTGACCTTTGTATGCCCCACATCTCTGCGGGGCCTTTGCAACTGGAAGCGAGATGGTAGCAGCCTGCCCTGTAACAAATTGGTGGCCACCAACTCTAGAGGCTTCTTCCTTCGCAGGAATAGGGTTCTGCGATGGTGCCTGGGATTGCACCAAGGCCTCAGAGTCACTGGCGGGGAGGGGGCGAACATACCCAGTCTCCTCCTCAGCTGCACCAGCTAGAGAGTTGGCTTCCCCACACACTGACCCTTCCCTTACCCTGTCACTGGTGGTCCTCCTCACACAGGCCAGTGTTGGTGCATTATGACCCCGGGGTCTGTGGGAGCTCCTTGCCTCCTCCACTCCTGGACCATTCATTGGTGGGTGAGGGGGTCCTCTCCCTTCCCCAGGAGGGGCTCCAGTCACCTCCCTGTTGGGCTTTCTGCCCCACGTCCCACCAGGGCAGGACTAGAATGCTCCCCACTGCTGCTCTGGGTGGCATCACCAGCAAGGCGCATTGGCTGAGCCAACAAGCCCTGCATGCAAGCACAGAGGCTAGCACCAGCCTTGCAGACACGCACTCCAATGGGCGAGGAGGCCACATAGGCCTCTCCTGATATGCCTGGGTGGGCATTTATTTATTTATTTATCACATTTTTATACCGCCCTTCCTCCAAGGAGCTCAGAGTGGTGTACATATTTCCTCCCCTCCTTTTTGTCCTCACAACAACCCTGTGGGGTAGGTGGGGCTGAGAGATAGTGACTGGCCCAAGGTCACCCAGGAAGCTTCGTGGTTGAGCAGGGATTTGAACCTGGATCTTCCAGGTCTAAGTCCGACTCCCAAACCACTACACCATTTCCATCGGTAGCATGATCGGGGAGGACAACCTTCTTCTCCCAGAGACGCCAGCAGACCTTGATATTTTGTGATCCTCTAGTTAGTGTTTCTCTGTCTTCAATTCTGCTGTCTCCTGGGATTGCAATATTAATGATTCAAACATGATTTTTTTCTTTGTGAACTACTGCTATATCTGGCGTATTGTGTTCGAGGTGTTTAATCTGAAGTCCCAAAGAGTCTTTGCTTGATGATTCTCAGTGATTTTTGGTACAATCGTAGGGTAATAATAAAAATCAACATTTTAAAACTGCAGTTCAGTCTTCAAATGGCTATTTTCCTATTATTACACGATATCCTCATGCTGTTGACAGAACACCTGATTAAAGCATGTCTCAGGTGTACTAACAATATTAATTGGCACAATCACATGGCCCGTTGTGTCCAATTATGTCTGTGAACAACAAGTAAGAAGCATCACTACTAAGAGATTATTAGCAGGATCACAGACTGTTATATAATTTTGCTAACAATTGTATTTGTGCTGTGGGAAACTCCAAGTGAAATACAGCTTCAGATTGCTTTTTGCAGTGTAACAGTCACATTAGGTAAGTTATACATAAAGAACTTCTGCAAAAAAAATGCTAGCTGTAGAAAACTGTGGTGTAAGTAGGTCTAAATAATTACATTCAGGTTTCAGTTCCAGGTTTGAGCAACAATAATCCTTCATATTCTGCAGAAAAAAAATGAGTGAGAACTTCCGGCCTTCTCAGATTATGAGCCTGGAAGACCTTTGGTCCTAGCATGGCAAGTCAAGACAAAATAGGCAGGGCATGTTTTGACTTGGGGAGGGAAATTAGTTATTCGTAATCAATTAATGGAGTTATATCCTTGAGGCATTGTAATGTGTTTCTAAAAACTTAACACACATCCTAAGTACTGTATTTCTAACCAGGGTTTCCACGTTCAAATTCAGACAAATCCATTTACTGTACTTTTAATTATCTTGGTGTAGGGGGGAAAGGCAGCTGCAACGTATCATATGGCTGGAGGAGGTGTGCAAGTCACATCTCTTTTAGAGCTGAGCTTTGGGTAAGACTTGAATGAAGCCAATACAATTCTTGCATTTTGGGCCTATTCCTGAAATAGGTTTACAAAAAAGTGTACGCATGTGCATGCGCGCACGCACACACACACCCTGCAATTTTGATGCCCCCAGCACCGGCAGCCCAATCCTATTTAAATTCTCCACTGGCAGAATGCAGAAGCCATTAAGATCCAGGCGGAACTGCCTGGATCCTGCCAGAAGTCATGCGATGGTGTCATGTACTCCAGCACTGCCGGCCAGCACAGCAAGGCTGCCAGCGCAGTTGCTTGCTGCCATGTGTACAGGCCAGTGGCCAGGTCACCATGTGCCAGCGAAAGGTTAGGTGGCAGTGGGGGCAGGAGGTGGAACAGGGGTGGGAGGGGGAGGAATTGGCGAGTTTCTGGACAGGGAGGGGGTGGGGAGGCAGGACATGGGAGGGAGAAGGCAGGTTCAGCGGCACGAGTGAGTGTTCGAATCCTGTCTCCCTTTCTGCTGCCTTTACACTTTTTGGTCTTGCGCCAGCAAAATAGCTGGCGCAGGACTGAGGAGTCCCATAGGGCCTATGGGAGCTTTCCCATTATTCACTATGGAAAGTGAATAAAAGTTCATTTCCCCCAAAGAGACCTCTCCAACTGCCCTCTCACCATAGGATGCTGCACACGTGTTAAGATACGTTAACCTGTGTTAAGATACTCCGCTGGCCCATAAGGCTGATTGCAGTATTCCTGCGCCCTTCCCAGGCCACTCCGGTGCAGCCCAGGGACTCCTTGGGTGAAGGGGATGTTTTCCTCAGGAGAAGGGGGCTGCCCGTCCCCGCAATGGGCCTCCTTGAATGTACAGTACATTCACGGGCGTCACTGGAGCGTGGCGGGGGGGGGCGGGCCGCCAGGGGGTGACGCGCGCACCCCCTCGCGCATCACCTCCGTGATGCGCGTCACCCTCCGGACGCTCCGAGGCCGGCCCGGGAGCCTGCCTCGGAGCGTCCGACCCCTTCGGCGCTCCAGGGCCTTCTGAAAGAAGGTATTCTTCTGAAAGAAGGTATCAATCCGGGTATTTCCTGGATTTTCACGCATGCCCAGACCCGTTTTGAGGGCAAAAAGCGGACGGGGTCGGACGCTCCGAGGCAGGCTCCCGGGCCAGCCTCGGAGCGTCTGGAGGGTGGTGACGCGGGGGGGAGCCGGATGGCCCCTCCCCCGCGCCTATAACGGCGCGCCACTAGGGGGGGTGACGCGCGTCCCCGCACCAGGGTGACGCGCGTCTAGTGACGCCAGTGAGTACATTGTCTCTTGAGCTGACGTATATCTGGGGTAGTGGGGTAAGGGCCGCCGAGGTCGGGAACAGGATATCAGCGGAGCTTGCCGCTGATATCCCCGCCCCCTACAGGCCCGGCTTGCCCAATGGTCGCCCTCCCTCGCTGCCTGACCTTCCCCCCCCTGCATCAACTGGTGCATCTCTTACCTGCACCGATGGCTGCAGAGCTGTCTGGGAAGCGGAGTAAGCGCTGCCAGCCTGCGTGCCGGCAGCCCTTACTCCCTGGGTGTTGAAAATGACCTTTACAGCGCATTTACGAGACCCAGCGCCTGCGGAGAGTGCGCTCTGCAGGTGGAAGTCTATGCAGGATCGTGCCGTGAATTACTGATTTCAGGCGTGCAGGTCAAAATAGTACAGTATATAATAAAGGAAAATACTGCAAGTCAAGCTAAAGTAGTTCTCCGCTAGTCTTCTTGTAAATGTCTCTCACAGGAAGTTAGGTCTTACTAGTAGTCTGCATTGGACTTACAAAAACTTTTTGGGAGATAAACAAGATAATTTATATGGTAGTCACTGAAAACAGTTATCTTTGCCAGCAGTTGCTCTATACAAAAATGATTTATTTTGTTTCATACATCACGAGATTGAAGCACACTTGTATATTGTATGCTATGTATGGAAAGACACAATATAAAAAAGATGGAAAGGTTTGTTTACCTGGCACAGTCTCACGCTTGATCTTCTGGGAGAGTTGTTTTGCTGCTCAAGCTCTGATTTCAGTCTTTGGGGGGTAGGGTGAGGGGCAATGTCACCCCACTGCAACTACAGTAGCAGTAAAGCAGGACTTCTGAACAACTGTGTCTTTGTTCCCAGGACTTATGGTACGTACAATTTAAATTTGGAGGAAGTTTTTTTTTCTAGTCAAAAGAAACTTGAGTCAGAATATCACCCTAAACTTGTGTAACTGGAGAGTGCAGTTGGATCTTCATTTCTGAATAATTTAAAGGTGGTAATATAAAAGCTATATACAATAGTTACCTGATGTAGCAGTTTGGGCAGATTAAAGACATCTATGTCGTTTTTTAGATTTGGATGAATGGAATCAGGCTTATCCCATAACTCTGGACAGACACTGAAAATGTCTGCAAGGTTTTATAAGTGGACATAAACTAAAACAACGAAGAATCTTCTGGCACCTTAAAAACTAACACATTTATTGAAGCATAAGCTTTCATGGACTACAGTCCATTTTATCAGATGCTTGGAGTGAAATTCTCAGGAGGCAGGTAATACAGTATATACATCATACAACCCAGCAAAGTCAACTGCAAGAGGAAATGCAACAAAGCTGGTCTTGTAAACTGTTATTGCAAGCAAATTCTAATTTCAAGAACAGCAGGGAATACTCGGAGTGAAAACAGTGATAGAGTACAGTACAGTATCAACCATCCTGGTCGCTCCCCATTATTACTGTGAAGATACAGTACAAGGATTCAAAATACTGTATGTAGCAAAGGTTTTTTGGCTGCTGAATCCTTTCCAGGATTGCTGTGTTGCAATCCTCCTCCTCGTTTTGCGCTATTGTGTCAGCAAGATGTTTCAACCATTACATAAGGTCCTTCCAAGAAAATACTGGGGTCATCATGCATGCAGCCTTGCAAACTAAGCCGTGTCGCCACCGCACGCGGAACAATAACGCTTGTTTGAAATGGTATGTTTGTTTCCGTGTAGTGCAGGAACATTTCAGTGGAAGTTGAATGCTGATCTCTTGCAGCACGTTGGCAGATCTTGCCAATGTACGCACTTCGCCGGTGGCCCTCCTGCTGCTGTCTCCTCTGAAGAAGATGGATTTGGCTCTTTTATTTCCTTGATAGGGAGGTAAAGACATGCGATAAAGATGCGATTACAGTTTCGCTCCTTGGGGTACACAGAAGGAGGAGCCTCCTCCTCCGGGAAAAGGACCGGGTGGGTGCACTGGCAGCTCTGCCCCGGCGAATCCTTCTAACACCAGTGGATACGAGAGTTTCTCCTCCAAACCTGAAGGGGGCGCCATGAGCACAGTGGAGGCCGGTGCCTGTAGCCGGTTTCTTGTAACCCTGCGACGATTTGTCGAAAGGAAATAAAAAGCGAAAGTAACGAGGGGAATCCCTGAGAGGTTTGCATAGAAGATCTTGGACGTAAATTCCTCCAGTAGAGAACTGTTTTCTCAAGCTGAATGGTAAAGATGCTGTGTAAGATCAACACTTCATAGGATAAGGGTGACATGAATTCCTGAATACTAGGGATCTCTCAAGTTAATAATGTTATTTATTTATCTATATAGAGCCATCAATGCATATGGCGCTTTGCATTGGGTGAAAAAAGACAAGTCTCTGCCTCCAAGGGGCTTGCAGTCTAGCTGTTGACTCAAGGGAGACAACACAGGACGGGGGAGGGGATGGAGGCTGGGTAAGCAAGGGGAAAGCAGGTGTGATTGTTTTAGTTACACGGACTTATTTAGCTCAGGCTGAAATCCTAAACACACTTTCCTGGGAGTAAGTCCCACTGAACACAGTGGGACTAACTTCTGAGTAGACGAGCATAGATAGGAGGATTGTACTCTCAGTTACAGACTAGGGACTAAGGCGTGGTGCCAAAAGCTTTACAGAAATACTCTTCTTCAAAACGTTTCACGGCCAGAGACTTTGAGTGATGTTAAAAGCCTGGTAGGAAAAAAGAAATCGTTGTCCGTTGCTCAGCGATTCGTAAACTGTGTCACAGACAATGCAAATCGCCTTAAACCCCTCTCTGACTACACCAGGTTTCGATTCTCCTGGTTGTGCCTCCGTTACAGGGAATGAAATGAAGGCCCTACCCCACCCCCAGCCAACAGCAATGTCCCGCTGTTCAGCGTTTTTTCCTTCTCGTTTTTTTCTCTGGAGGATAAACGCTCCCCCTCCAGCAATGAGACACACAATTCCTGTTGTTAGGCTACTTGCAACAGGAAAAGAAAGCGCTACACCTTGAAGCCGGCTCTTTTCCGTTATGTTTGTACTGAATACTGTATTTAAACTAGCCTGAAACCGCTAGACTGCAAGCCCCTTGGGGCATTGTTATTGCTGGCCTTTTTGGGAAGTTGTTTGGTACGCTGCCTTCTGACTCAGCCAAAGATCACATGGCAGAAAAAAAAAGGGGGGGGGTTCATTAGATCAAAGAGCAGATCTCCCTATGCCATCCACTTTGCGACCTATTGCACTACATCCAGCCTACAGACATTTCAGATGTTAGTAACGTTTGTCAGCTCAGCTGTAATTCTGCCTTGGCTAAGAAGGAATGGTTTGGTTCCTAAAATGAAGATCAAATATGAGTGACAAGCTGAAGATGAAGATCAGATGTGAGTGACAAGCAGATTTGTTTTTATTTGTATCCAGATCAAACTTTTCTCTGTCAAAATGTAGGCACCGCCACAGCTCTGTCATTAACTTGCTGTAGGTCATTGACCTACAACTTGCTGTAGGTCATTGTAGTACAAGGCTCCAGCAATAGTCGACACACCATCAGATGCGACGGGGCTTGGATTTCTCCGCATTCACATAAAATGTTGCCGTCAGCCAGCAACCCCCCCACTTAAATAAATTTGTCTTATTTAGAGGTCGGTCAGAATGATCGGAGGGCTGAAGCACCTTCCTTATGAGGAAAGGCTATGGTGTACTGTTCGGTACTTTTTACTTTGGAAAAAGGTGACTGAGGGAAGGACATGATTGAGACTCACAAAATTATGCATGATGTGCAGAGAGAACATAAGAAGAGCCCTGCTAGATCAGGCCGAAGGCCCCTCTAGTCCAGCTTCCTGTATCACACAGTGGCCCCACCAGATGCCTCAGGGAGCACACAAGACAACAAGATACCTGTGTCCAGTTGCCACTCCCTTGCACCTGGCACAGAGAAAACCTACTCCTACAACCAGGAGGTTGCTTTTCCCATCATGGCTTGTAAGCTGTGATGGACGTTTCCTCCATAAATCTGTCCAATCCCCTTTTAAAGGCATCTAGGCCAGGTGCCATCACCACATCCTGTGGCAAGGAGTTCCACAGATGAATTACACGCTGGTTAAAGAAATATTTTCTTTTGTCTGTTATAATACTCCCTCCACTCAATTTTAGTGGATGTCCCCTAGTTCTAGTGTTGTATAACAGGGAAAATAACTTCTCTCTATCCACTCTCTCCATCCCATGCATAATTTTATACGTCTCAATCATGTCCCCCCTCAGCTGCCTTTTTTCTAGACTGAAGAGCCCCAAACGCTGTAGCCTTTCCTCATAAGGGAGGTGTCCCAGCCCACTAATCATTTTGGTCGCTCTCCTCTGCACCTTTTCCAGTTCCACTATATCCTTTTTGAGATGCGGCGACCAGAACTGGACGCAATATTCCAGATGCGGCCTTAAGGCACACTGGCTGTGTTCTGCATGCGGTGCGTGCTGCGCGGGAAACACAGCCAAAGTTGAGAATTCTCCAGGGGAAGCGTCAAACGCAAACGGACCTCTCTGTGGCTCCCAGTGGTTCTTGGCGTTCAGTGGGACTTGCCTCTGGCCGGAAAGAACGCAGACGCAGCCAGCTGCAACGGGCTGCACGCACGGAGAACGCAGCCGGTATGCTTCAGCCTTCACCATCGATTTGTACAACGGCATAATAATATTGGCCGTTTTATTCTCAGTCCCTTTTTTAATGATCCCAAGCATGGAATTGGCCTTCTTCACAGCCGCCACACACTGGGTCGACACTTTCATCGACCTGTCCACCAATACCCCAAGATCTCTCTCCTGATCCATCACAGACAGCTCAGAACCCATTAGCGTGTATGTGAAGTTTTGATTTCTTGCCCCAATATGCATCACTTTACACTTATTTACATTGAAGCGCATCTGCCATTTTGCTGCCCATTCTCCCAGTTTGGAGAGATCCTTCTGGAGCTCTTCACAATCTCTGCTGGTCTTCACCACCCGGAAAAGTTTAGTGTCATCTGCAAACTTGGCCACCTCGGTGCTTATCCCCAACTCCAGGTCATTTATGAATAAGTTGAAAAGCACCGGTCCCAAGACCGATCCTTGGGGCACACCGCTTTTCACCTCTCGCCATTGTGAAAATTGCCCATTGACTCCCACTCGCTGTTTCCTAGTCTTCAACCAGTTCCTAATCCATAGGAGGACCTGCCCCCTTATTCCCTGACTATGGAGTTTTTTCAGGAGCCTTTCATGAGGGACCATGTTAAACGCCTTCTGAAAATCCAGATATATACTATCCATGGGTTCTCCCACATCCACATGCCTGTTGACCTTTTCAAAGAATTCTAAAAGGTTTGTGAGGCAAGACTTACCCTTGCAGAAGCCATGCTGAGTCTCCCTCAGCAAAGCTTGTTCCTCTATATGTTTTCTGATTTTATCCTTGATGAGGCTTTCCACCATCTTACCTGGAACAGATGTTAGGCTGACCGGCCTGTAGTTTCCGGGTCCCCTCTTTTTCCTTTTTTAAAGATTGGCGTGACATTAGCTATCCTCCAATCTTCTGGCACAGTGGCCGTTTTAAGGGACAATAATATATATATTATTACATGCTCATGGCCATTGGATTTCTCCTCTGACTTTATTCAAGGCGGTGTACATAGGCAGGCTGTTCTAAACCCCAAGGGTTTTTACAATATAATAATGTTCTAGTCTTTCATAGAACCCTTCATTCGAGATGTTGCTTTCACAGTCCATCTCTCTCTCTCTCTCTCTCTCTCTCTCTCTCTCTCTCTCTCTCTCTCTGGTGTTCGCCTCAGCACACTTCAGCTTCAGATAACACAGGCAACCTTGATTGTCACTCAAGCATTGCAGCTGCAGTTTCACTCCCCCACAAAGACTCTGCAGCTATCAGCTCGGTGTGCCAGCAGCTCTCCGACAGACTTCCGGCCATCTTGAACTGCTGTCCTGCAGATCTTCAGGAAGATTTATGAGACAAACGCTCTATGTCCTGAGCCAGACGTCCTGCAATTTGCATATTTTTGTCAAGATATCAGCAACTTCATTCTTGAGTTCCTTCAGAACTCTTGGGTAAATGCCATCTGGGCCCGGTGACTTATTGATCTTTAATTTGTCAATTAAGTCTAAGATGTCTTCTCTTTTAACCTCTATTTCACTTAATTCTTTAGTCAGGAGTGGCCGTTCGGGCAGCGGTATCTGCCCGAGGTCTTCTGCCGTGAAGACAGATGCAAAGAACTCATTTAATTTCTCTGCAATCTCCAAGTCCCCTTTTATCATCCCTTTCCCTCTCTCACTGTCCAGCGGGCGAACTGCTTCTCTGGCAGGTTTCTTGCTTCTAACACATTTGAAGAAGCTTTTATTATTCCCTTTAATGTTTCTGGCCATACGTTCCTCGAAATCTTTCTTGGCCTCCCGTATCATCTTTTTACATTTCTTTTGCCATTGTTTGTGTTCCTGTTTATTTTCCTCATTAGGACAAGACTTCCATTTGCGAAAAGAAGCTTCCTTGCCCTTTATAGCCTCTTCAACAGTTCTTGTCAGCCATGCCTGTACCCTCCTGGACTTAGTCGAGCCCTTTCTCCTTTGTGGGATACACTCCAGCTGAGCCTCTGTTACTATTGTTTTAAACAGCCTCCATGCACTCTGGAGAGATGGGACTCTTTTTACCTTCCCTTTCAGCTTCTTTCTAACTA
Source organism: Plestiodon gilberti rubricaudatus (assembly GCA_026170595.1). Taxonomy (NCBI): domain Eukaryota; kingdom Metazoa; phylum Chordata; class Lepidosauria; order Squamata; family Scincidae; genus Plestiodon; species Plestiodon gilberti. Next base: position 51,628,173 of record JANXHW010000002.1, read on the forward strand.
GTCTCCTCATTTTAGGGAAATCCGCCCTTTGGAAGTCAAGCGTTTTCGTATCGGATTTGGTTGGCACTCTCCCCCCGACATGCATGGCGGAACAGATCGCTGCATGGTCACTGTTCCCCAATGGCTCGGTAACATTTACCTCCCTGACCAGGTCCTGAGTACCACACGATATCAAATCCAGAGTAGCCTGTCCTCTGGTCAGCTCCGTGACTAGCTGCTCTAAGGCACAGTCATTTAGCATATCCAGAAATCCAGTCTCTTTTTCACGACCAGAGCTTGAATTGACCCAGTCAATATGAGGATAATTGAAATCCCCCATGATCACTACCCTGTCTCTCACTGACATCTCTGATTTGTTTCCTCATCTCAAGGTCCCCTTCAGGTTTTTGATCTGGAGTACGATAACATACCCCCACTATTACATCGCTCCTTGAGCCTGGTAACTTAACCCACAGTGATTCTATGGTAGAGTTAGACCCCCCTTCAATCTGTACTCTGCTGGATTCTACGCCTTTGACATAGATAGCCACCCCACCTCCAACACGCCCCTCTCTGTCCTTCCTATAGAGTTTGTAGTCTGGGATTGCGGTATCCCACTGGTTCTCCGCATTCCACCAGGTTTCCGTTATGCCCACTATGTCAATGTTTTCCCTCGCCACCAAACATTCCAGTTCTCCCATCTTCGCTTGGAGACTTATTTGCATAAAAGCACTTGTATATCAGATTCCCCAAGAAGGGTTGTTTATTTGCTTCTTTTTTCCTGCATCCTCTCATCCTGATGGACTGGCTGTCTCGTCCCATCCCACTTCCTCTCCCAATTTCTACTCTGTTGTAACCTTGCTGTTCCTGAACCTCTCCACCCTCATTCCCTAGAGATGAGGAGTCCCGAACCGGATGCCCCTCAGCTCCTGTCGGCTTTCCCCCAGGGGTCAGTTTAAAAGCTGCTCTGCCACCTTCTTAATGTTACGCACCAGCAGTCTGGTTCCGGATTGGTTCAAGTGAAGCCCGTCCCTCTTGTACAGGCCTGGCTTGTCCCAAAACGTTCCCCAGTGCCTAACAAATGTAAACCCCTCCTCCTGACACCACCGTCTCATCCACGCATTGAGACCCCTGAGCTCTGCCTGCCTAGCTGGCCCTGCGTGTGGAACAGGTAGCACTTCCGAGAACGCTACCTTTGGTGTCCTGGATTTGAGCTTTCTACCTAGCAGCCTAAATTTTGCTTCCAGGACAGCCTGGCTACATTTCCCCACATCGTTGGTGCCGACATGAACCACAACCGCTACCTCCTCCCCAGCACTCTCTACCAGCCTATCTAGACGAGACGTGATGTCCGCAACCTTCGCACCAGGCAGGCAAGTCACCATGCGGTCCTCACATCCATCACAGACCCCCCCCTCTATGTTCCTGACTATAGAATCACCCACTACAAGAAGGCCCCTTCCCCAGAGGAGTATCCGTAGTGCGACTGGATACGGGCCCACCATCTAAAGAAGGGATAAGGGATAGTGTCCCACTTCTCCAGAATGACGTCCTCCAGTCCTGAGACTTCCTTCCCTGGCAGCGGAGGAGCTGCCCAACTGAGAGTGGGATGATGCCTCCACGTCCCTGGAAGTCTCACCCTGGTCCGTCTCTATCTGTCTCTGCCTCTCCAGGTCAGCAACCAAGGCTTCAAGGGAGGAAACCCGCTCCTTGAGAGCCTGGAGCTCTTTGCACCTCGCACACACCCATGACATGCCCAAGAGGCATATAGTCATACATGTGACACTCGGTGCAAAACACTGGATAGCCCCCACCATGCTGCTGGCTGGCTGACTGCATAATTTTGTGTAATTTGGTTTAGTATAGTGTATTTGATTTGGGTTTACCTAGACAACTGATATAGTTGGGCCTCTACCTCTTCTCACAGGACGTGTAGGGCAGTGTTTGGGGCTTTCTTGCCCTGCTGCTGAACTCGCACAGCTGCTAAACCCGCATCTTGGTACTTCTTCCCAATGAGGCACTGACTTGCAGGGAGGCATTTGATGCTTGTGAAAAGGAGGCACTTGCAAGCAGGCCTGAGCTTTATAGCCTGACGTAGCTCCTCCCCCTGCTCTGCTGTATCCTGATTTAGCTCCTCCCCCTGCTCAGCTGACTGAGACTGGGGTGACCTGCTAGGATTAGCAGGACAATAGCTGGCTGATTATAGCTGTCTGGGTATGTGCCCTTTCTAGATTCCTTGCTCTCTTACCTTACAACTGACTTTTGGACTCTATTTTAAACCCACAGTTTGTCTTTAAGTTCAAACTGAACTCTGCTAAACTACACTTTTAAGTTCAAACCAAACCCAAGCTTAACCCACACTGGCTTTGTTTTAACTGAGTTGAACTGGCTTTGGAGTCTTAACTTACAGTTTAACACTTTAAATCCTGTGTAAAGTCTAAACCCTAAAGTTTGCTTTTCCCCCTTCCTTTTCCTCCTCAGTTTTGTTTTCCAAGTGCCTCTGCCTTGGGCTCTTACTCTCAAATAGACTCTGGTCCTACTCATGAGTAGGCTTTTACTCTCAAGTAGGCTCTGGTCCTACCCATGAGTAGGCCACTTTAGACTGAGCTGCAATTCTCTTCAGACTCAGCTCCCAGGCTTTAACTTGCCTTGCTACCTTTATTTATGTATGTGCGTACAAGGGTGACGCGCGTTCCCCCGGCACTTACATTATGTTGTTGGAGCTGGGCCCGCCCACCTGCCCTTGCGTCCGTTTGGCTCTGAAATGAGCCGAAAACAGCGCGGGGTGTGTGTGTGCTCCGCGCCTGCGCGTGACGTCACGCGTGGGGGCGGAGCTGCGTTCTTAAAGGTGACGTGCGTCCCCGCTCTGGGGTGACGCGCGTCCCTGTGACGCGACTGTGTGCTTGTTTATTTGTTTATATTTGTTTCCTTCGGCTAGCTCCTATACCCTGTGTGCCAAGTACTAGTCCTTCAAAATTCCCTCCTCGGGTTAGCTTAAGTTCTAACTTTTAAGGTTAGATTTAAGTAGGTTTGAGTTCAATTAAAGTGAGAAAAAAATGAGAGTGCACTTACCTTCTCCTGGCACAGCTGCTAAACCCGCGTCTTGGCACTTCTTCCCAATGAGGCACTTACTCCCAGGGAGCCACTTGATGCTCGTGGAAAGGAGAGAGTTTCTCTCTCTCGTAATATTAGAACCAGGCAGCAGCGTCATTGCAGGGGTGGCGGAGCTCCAAGTTCCGTCAGGCTCTGACCCTCTGTTACACGACGGGAGAAAGCAGCCCCGCCCCCTCGCCTTTGGAGCCATTCCGGTCGACGAAAGCACTTGCTTTTGTCGGCTGGAATGGCTCCAAGGGCGAGGGGGCGGGGCTGCCTTCTCCCGTCGTGTAACAGAGGGGCAGAGCCTGACGGAACTTGGAGCTCCGCCCCCCCTGCAGTGACGCTGCTGGAACCAGGGGTCTTCCAATGAAACTACTTGGCAGGAAATTTGGCCTGGTGAGGGGCTGGTTTTATTAATCAGTAGTGTGCTATTTTTAGTGGTGGGTGGAACTTCCATTGGCTTTCAATGGAAATGTTTTTCTCCACTAAAAATAATAGTCACATGCAGAGGACCCCATGATGGGCATCAAAACTCTGTCACGGCAGAATGCGCAAGCTTACCTCCACGCTGTCACATTTCATCCCATTTTGCGGAGCAGGGATGTCCAGCACACTGAATTAATAAAACAGCCCCCATCAGAGCACTCTATGTGTTTATAGGCATGTCTGTTGTGACCCTAAGCCACCTTAATAGTTGGGTTACCTCCCCCCCCCTTATAGGAAGATGTAGTCTTAGGTGTCACCCCACTAAGCTCTCACAACTGCTTTGACAATACATTGATTAAATTGAGGCTGAAAGTAATTTAAATCCACGGATCATGGCCCAACATTAAGTGCTTTTACTCTTTGGGTGGTAACGTTATTTGATGGTTAGGAATGCCAAAAATTCAACCCAGTTTTTAGCTTCTTGAGGCATTGGTTTTGATTTTACATTCTGAAATCTCAGTTTGTGGTATGGACCTATAAAGATCAATAGTCCATCCGTTGTTCTTGAACCTGGTCAAAAGTGACCAGTATGGTGACTTCTATGCTTTGAACACTCAGTAAAGTTGTTAAATGACTTTCATGGCTAAATGACTAGGGACACATTGAGATGACTTGTGAACTGGGAAGTGGCCCCACATTCAAAACGTAGGGAAGGGAACTAGTGGTTGCTCACAGTACCTTTGCTGCAGTACCAACCTTTCCACAATCAGGGTCCTAGCCGTGTCCTACACACATATGATTGTATGTGTGTAGATCCAGTTTGCTCTTTCCTCTGAATGCTGGGGCAGGGGGTGAGGCCAGTGGATGTGTGGAGGTCAAGGGGATAGGGTCAGTGGATGTGATATCCCAAGCACTCTGCATACATTTCAGTGAAGGTGTGAAGAAGGTGAGAACAGCGCTACTGATTTCCTTGCTTTGATTTGGAACAATTGGTGCTTAATTATGAAATATTTCCAAATTAAAAATGCAGCTCTGTGCAGCTGTGTAGTTAAGTCATGTTTAAGTTTTATCCTTGAAAGGTTTTAAGTAAGCTCTCATTTGATAAATCAAACCAGTTATGTAAGTAGCAAAAAGAACCTTGCAGCGCAATTCGACTTAACTTTTGTGCTGGTGTAACCAGCGGCGCAGCGAGAACGGGAGTCTCCAGAACGGAAAAGGGATTCAAATCCCCTTTGAATTTCTCTTTTGGAGGGGATTTGAATCCCTTTTCCGTTCTGGGGCCTCCTGTTCTTGCTGCGCCGCTGGTTACACCGGCACAAAAGTTAAGTCAGATTGCGCTGTTAGTTTTTTTTAATTGCTCTGGCTATCTGTGGCCTAATATTGGAGTTGTGCCTTCATAGAACAAGAGTGACACCTGATGGCAAGTTGGTTTAGCTACAGATTACTTGTGACTGAAAATGCTTGAATGTTTGATAGCTAATATTTTCTTGAACATTAAATTTAAATTTAACTGCCTAAGTTTATATACTTTTGACTGATTATGTTTTTCACTTGAAGTTGTCTACATCTGCATATAATGCAGTGTTTATCTGCCATTTCAGGTTTTGCATTTTTTTGGGAAAATGGGTGATAGTTTGGAGATACGTTGTACCACAGAAGGTCAGTCTACACCAGGGGAACTGGCAGAAGCCAGTAGCACTTGCACCAAAGAGAGTATTCTGGGGCAGAAGCAACAGGTATGACTTCTAAGTACATGCAGTATATTCATTAATATTCTTCCAAAGCCTTCATATTTTTCTAAAATGTTGCATTTTAGGCATACACACAAGGTGGGTCTTCGAGTTAGTTCATATTACCTTGTCCAGTCAGGAGATTCTTAAGTGATCTGTGCTAGATTATGGATATTGATACAAATGTACTGCATGACTGCCTATTACTCAGGGCTTGGATGTTCTTATTCAGTAGGACTGATCCCAGAATTTTGCCCGTGCTCATCCTGTGTTGGTCTCCCATTCATCTTGCTACTGTCTTTGCAGGGACAGGGAATGTTGAGAGCTGTAAATCTAGTCTAGTCTGCACGAAGTGATTTGTACCTTTTTATTTTAACAGGGGAAGTAGACTATTGCTCAGAATTAGAATATGTATCCCAGGCTCAAATCCTGGCATCTCTAGTTCAAGGATCATGGATACCAAAATACTGGGGCTTGAACTAGAAGTCTCATAAGTTGAAACTGGGGCATGGCCTGGAAAACTACTGAGGGGTGTGTACGCGTACGCGTGCGTGTGCGCATGCACGCGCCACAGTGCCTTCTTCAGGACAGAACAGGGGTGTGTAGCATTAGCTCATCTGAGCCTCTGGATTGGCCAGGCTTAGTATAAATTACAAGAACTTGACTTTTTGCCGTTTCCTGATCAAGAGCAATATCCTTTGCCATCACCAATACCCAATCTTCAGTTCCAACAACAGATAGGAGGGTTCCATTTCAGGGTTGAAAAGCTCTCATCCCAGTTTTGGATTGGGCCATGGCTGCTCATAGCTCTGACACAGACCTGGGGAAGGACTTCTGCTGGAGACCTGTAAGGGCTGCAGCAGCATTCATTTTACTTGTACCTTTCTTGGACTTCCAGGTTACTTCTAAAGTACTAAACAAGAAGCATAGAAAGCTCCTGCAGACATGTTAGGAAGTCGTGGATGTCCCATATGCACATTGTACTTTTTCACAAGGATCCAGACTCAGGAGTGACCGGTCAGATTGATTCCCCCAACAAATTTATGTAGCATCTTATGATTAAAATATACAAATGCTATAGGATGTATTGGTCAGTACTTACCACAAGCATTGGTGGTCATGTGACTGCACTGATACGCACAGTTTTGCATGTGCCGTTGATGGGGCAAGAAAGTGGATTATTCAAGCATATGCCAGTTGCAAGATTCAGTGGGTTGTGTAAGAGAATGTCGGCACAATCCAATCCTTCTGTTAGGCTGGCGGAAATATACTGTAAGGCACATTTGCATCACCCAGTGAGTAGGCGGTGCCGAGGCCTGTGCCACCCTCCCGCTGAAGAGCCCAGGAGACAGCACCATGGAGCAGGTAAGTCCCGCTCCGAGTGGCGCAGTGGCTGGGGGAGGGGTGTAACAGGTGGGGGTATCCTATCCCTTCTCACAGGACCTTTCTGCAAACATGGGGCTGCTTGGTTCACCTCTGGTTAAAGAGCTGGCGGAGATCAAGTAGCCCCATTGCAGCGGCTGGAGGTTTTCTCGGGGTAAGCGGACAAATGTCCACTTCCCCTAAGTATACCTCCAGCAGGGCCTTTCCTTGGATAGGATGCAGTGTGGGCCACGCAGCCCACGCTGCATTGCCCAAACCGGAGGTACATAGGATTGGGCTGCCCAATGTATTGAATTGCTGCATGAGCAGGTGCTACCCGAAAACCAAGGAGACTGCTGCGCAGATACTTCCGTTGAACCTCTGATCCATCACATATGGTGCTCAGACGCAAAACACTATGAGGCAGTATGTTTTGGCACTGTAGCAAATGGTTCTAAAAATAAATTAACACTGCCTCCAGTTACATTTCATGTCCATCACTGATGGGAGGGGGCATTTCAAACCACAAGTGTAAGAATGGTCATCTGAACACTCAGACATGTCAAAGTTACAAAATACATGAGCACTTCAAGATGCTCTAATGTGGTCATATATTTCCACCCTTAATCAACACTTAACTTTGTCTACCTAGTACAGAAGCAGGAGTGGAGGCTGCTTTCTTCCATGTGGCACCCATTATTGCTGGATAAGCATGCTTATGGACGCTGGTTTATCTTGCAGAATAGTCGAGTTTCACTGTGTTACCACCAGTGCTGGAAAGGATGTTTGTATTGGCTCAGTGAAACTTGTCCGCTTTTTATTATGAGCCACTGCACATGAACAATCATAACAATTGCCATTAAATCTCATGGAGTGATTTAATACATACTGTAGCAGCTAGAAGGTGTGTTGTTGTTCAGTCGTTAAGTCGTGTCCGACCCTTCGTGATCCCATGAACCATATCACGCCAGGCCTTACTGTCCTCCACTATCTTCCTGAGTTCGCTCATTTTCATGTTCGTTGCATTGGTGAAGCTGTCTAACCATCCTTTGCCTTCCTCTTCTCCTTTTGCCTTCAATCTTTCCCAGCACCAGAGTCTTCTCCAGAGAGTCCTCTCTTCGCTTTAGGTGGCCAAAATATTTGAGCTTCAGCTTCAGTACCTGTTCTTCCAGGGAACAGTCAGGGTTGATTTCATTTAGGATTGACTGATTTGATCTCCTAGCAGTCCAGGGGACTCTCAGTAGTCTTCTCCACCACCACAGTTCGAAAGCATCTATTCTTCGGCGCTCAGCCTTCCTTATGGTCCAACTCTCGCAACCATACATTGCTACTGGGAACACCATCGCCCTGACTATGTGAACTTTTGTTGGCATGGTGATATCTCTGCTTTTTATTATGCTGTCTAAGTTTGCCATAGCTTTCCTTCCAAGGAGTAAGCGTCTTTTAATTTCATGGCTGCTGTCTCCGTCTGCAGTGATCTTGGAACCCAAAAAAGTAAAATCTATTACTGCTTCCATTTCTGCCCCTTCTATTTGCCAGGAATTGATGGGACCAGATGCCATGATCTTAGTTTTATTAATGTTGAGTTTCAAGCCAACTTTTGCACTTTCCTCTTTCACTCTCATCAAGAGGCTCTTTAGTTCTTCTTCACTTTCTGCCATTAGGGTGGTATCGTCTGCATATCTGAGGTTGTTGATATTTCTCCCGGCAATCTTGATTCCGGCTTGCGATTCATTCAGCCCTGCATTTCTCATAATGTACTCTGCATATAAGTTAAATAGGCAGGGTGACAATATACAGCCTTGCCGTACTCCCTTCCCAATTTTGAACCAGTCGGTTGTTCCGTGGCCGGTTCGAACTGTTGCTTCTTGACCTGCATACAGGTTTCTTAGGAGACAGGTAAGGTGGTCTGGTACCCCCATCTCTTTAAGAATTTGCCACAGTTTGTTGTGATCCACACAATCAAAGGCTTTTGCGTAGTCAATGAAGCAGAAGTAGGTGTTTTTTTGGAACTCTCGTGCTTTCTCCATGATCCAGCGCATGTTGGCAATTTGATCTCTAGTTCCTCTGCCTCTTCGAAACCCAGCTTGTACTTCCGGTAGTTCTCGGTCCACGTACTGCTGAAGCCTAGCTTGTAGGATTTTGAGCATAACCTTGCTAGAATGTGAAATGAGTGCAATTGTGCGGTAGTTTGAACACTCTTTGGCATTGCCCTTCTTTGGAATTGGAACATAAACTGACCTTTTCCAATCCTTTGGCCACTGCTGAGTTTTCCAAATTTTGTTGGCATATTGAGTGCAGCACTTTAACAGCATCATCATTTAGGATTTTAAGTAGCTCAGCTGGAATATTATCATCTCTGCTAGCTCTGTTGTTAGTAATGCTACCTAAGGCCCACTTGACTTCACTCTCTAGGATGTCCGGCTCTGGGTCAGTGACCACACCAGCGTGGTCATCAGGAACGTTAAGATCTTTCTTGTATAGTTCTTCTGTGTATTCTTGCCATCTCTTCTTAATCTCTTCTGCTTCCGTTAGGTCCCTGCCTTTTTTGGAAGGTGTAACCCACCCTAATCTGATGTTAGGAAAAGTTAACAGAGCAGTGCAGTCCTCTATAGGTGGAACAAAAGATTTTTCACCACTGGTTAAAGAGCTGGCGGAGAGAACAAAAGATTTTTCACCACTTAGGGCCCAATCCTATCCAACATTACAGCGCAATACAGACCCGAGGTAAGGGAACAAACTTCCCTTACCTTGAGGAGGCCTCTGTGACTGCCCCCTCTCCCGCAGGATGCAGCGTATGCCCCATTGGCATGGCTGCATTGGCGCTGTAAAGTTGGATAGGATTGGGCCCTTGTTGTATTTTACAGTTGATCTAGCACACACTTTTCTCATTCAGCTGGTTTCATGTGTTTGGCATTTTCTTCTCCGTTGGGGCCTTTATTGTTTTGTTTCCATTTTGTAAGTATTTTATTAGGACTGTGTTTTATGGGTGAGACCCAGTGTTACCTTTTGAGAACCAGATTTCAAATTGAGGCTTAATCCTTTCTTGACATGACCCCTCCCTTACCACAAATCAATGGCTTCCAATGCATGTACTTAGTTTCCTGGTAAAAACAAAAAGCAAAAAAAAACCTGACACAAATTCTGAACAATGCCACGGTATACAAGAATGTAGATTACACAGATGTCAGCTTGTTTCAGTATTAAACTAATAAAGATAAATGGAACTGACTTAGATTTTTTTAGGAATCTAAAACAATATGACCTTATTCTCAATTTTCTGTATTTCAATCTGTACATAAATGGTAGTGCACCACTATTTCATTAATACAAATCCAACCCTTTCATGCTTTCAAAAAAAAAAAATTCTCCTAAAACAATTACCCTGAAATACTTTTCCTAGTGATCGCAATGCTGGCTTTGGCTCACTCATCTCAGTGCTTTTGCTATAGTGCTCTGAATATTTTGCTTTTTTGCACCAACAATTCTTTCTGTACCTTTTCTTTGCCTTCAGATTCTTCAGCCAGGCCAAGAGAATCAGTGGAAAAAGAAGATGGTAAGAGTATGGAGAGAAGGAGAAAAATTGAGAGTAGCAGAATTTGACTTTGAGCAGTTGCACTTGCATTGTAGGTTACTGAAGGCTGGTTTATGCTACAGTACTACTTCTGCCCATGCAAACGGTCCCAAACATCTATAGATACGTACTGGGGGGGGGGGGGACTGAGTATGTGAGCCAGGCAATTAAAAAGTAGAATACAGTCTAGGGAGAAGTTCTACACCAGGGCTTGTTAACTCCTTCCCGGCTGAGCAGTCGCGTCGCTACGATGCGCGACACCCCAGAGCGGGGGCGCGTGTCGCCTTTAAGGGATAGGCTCTGCCCCCGCGCGTGACGTCACGCGCAGGAGGAGAGCACCCTCCCCGCTCCGTTTTCGGTTCATTTTGGAGCCAAACGGACACAGGGGAGGGCGGGCGGGCTCAGCTCCGCCACCAAACTGTAAATGGGGGGGGTCGCGCGTCACCCCTATGCGCGCGACGCCCCCCGGCGGCCCGCCCCCGCGCTTCCCCCTGTTGACGCCCATGCGGCTGAGTACCACCTCTCCTGCTGCATACCAACAGAAGTGACTGGCGATTACATCATCGCCAGTTACTTCTGGATTTTCAGGTTTTTGGAGGCCAGAAAACACAGGTAGAAGGGCTCTGGGAGGACCCTTCTCAGGGTTCCTGAGAGGCTTGGCCAAAGGCGATCTTTGGGTACTTCTGGTTTTTGCGAAAACACCTAGAACGCCATGTCGGAGCGGGGTTCCAGAGGTCCGAGTACCACCAGCAGCCGGCCGAAGTACCACTGGTGGTACTAGTACCACTGATTGAGAACCCCTGTTCTACACAATCCTCACTGAATGAAATGGAGGCTCCCATGCATTTCAAGACTTGCAAAAAACCCTTCCTGATAGCTTGTATGTCTATAGTGCACAACCATCTTTGTGATGTGGCAGCTGCAGTTATAGGAATCACTGAGAAATCACTGTAGCTGCCTGGCTTGTATAACATGAGGATATTGGTAATTGCTCATGTGGACTATAGAAGTATAATGTGAACCAGACCTGTGTTTTAAAATCTAATGGTGCAATCCTCTCTAACTTTGGGGCACTGCTCCAGGGTGTTGCAAATGTGCTGTGAAGCAGCGGTTCTCAAAGTTCTCCCCACAAAGCGGGGAGAACTTTGAGTGTTTGCAGAGGTGGGGCCAGCAGCGGCGGTGATCCAGGGGATCGCCACCGCCGAAACCGCCCCTGCTGTACTTACTGGAGCTTTGGGGAGGCCTGCACGACCCTCTACAGGCCTTCCCAATCTTCGGATTGCCACAAAACGGTGATCTCCGGGTGCTTCTGGTTTTCACGAAAACCAGAATTACCCAAAGATTGCTGTTTTGCAGCAATCTGAAGATTGGGGAGGCCTGCAGAGGGTCGTGCAGGCCTCCCCGAAGCTCCCCCAAGCCCTGGTAAGTACAGCGGGGACGATTTCAGGCAATTTTGCAACGGTGGCGATCCCAGGGTTCGTCGCCACCATGCTGTCCCTGCCCCTTAAGGGGACTGGAGACAGCTAAAGTTCTCAATGGTGGGTCGCGACCCACAGTTTGGGAACTGCTGCTGTAAGGCATGTTTCCAACACCTGGAGAGTAAGTGGCGCTGGCATCGAGGCTGGCGCTGCTCACTCTCCGCGAGCAGAGACCGCTGCTGGCCAACACAGGCAAGGCCTTGGGCGTGGGGAGGGTGGAACGGGAGGGGGTGATTGGGTGGCTGGGCCTGGGAAGGGGGAGGGATCCTTGGTGGTGTGCTCCACCAAATCCTATCCCCCTTCCCGGGTCTGGCTGGCGTTGCAGGCCTCCCAGATTTGCGCTGACCATTTTGCACATCCAAGGAGACCCATTGGGGCGGCTGGACTGTTACTCGGGGTAAAGGGAAGAAAGTCCCTTTACCATGAGGAGGCCTCTGCGCCAGCGCTGACCCAATCTTGGACAGGATCTGGCGCAGCATGTGGCGGTCCTCGATGGTATTTGGCTGCCAGTTTACCTTTCTGTTTACCTTTCCATCTTAAATTGAATTATATTGGAATAATACTACCTGCCAGTTTTCAGAAATGTTGGAAATTATGCTGTATGCACTCCCCATGAGATATCCAAAGGCAGTGCTATAGCATTCAGTTTCCTTTAGATGAGAGCTTATTGGTTACTAGAGTGCATGTAATATTTGTTAGATATACAGGTAGAGCTTAGTAGAAGCAGCAGGCTCTGCAGCAAGAAGGCTGATTTATCATGCTCTCTTTGTCTATTCCAGCTGCAAACTTCCTTTTTTTTGCTTGCTCTCTCTCCTCTCTCCTCATCTCGTGGTGTGTCACCTTCTCCAAGCTCTGATGGCGACCTCATTCCAAAAGTTAGAGAGCAATTCCCATCTGTCAGGGGACCATCCTATCATTAGGTCTCATTGCTGAAAAATCAACCACCATCCCAAACTATTAGCCATCATCCAGCTTTACAAACGTACCACAAATTCATTTCCTTTTGCACACTTCAGAGATTTGCGATATATTACGACCATCGTAGAGACTGCTTTTGAGGAGTGGAGAGTAGAAAGGCTGAGAAGATATCTTTCAGAGGCTGTCTCAGCGATGAAAAGAAGCTTGAGGTTCTTTTATAGTTCACAGCAATGGCTCAAATGAGCTTGGGTTAAACAGGGAACTAGTATGCCTAGTATTAAATGCCTAGTATTAAAGCACTTGCAGCACAACCCTATGCATGTCTACTCAGAATTGCGTCCCGTTGACTTACCTCAGGTAGACTTACTCCTAGGTTAGTGTGTATAGAACTGCAGTGGTTGGTGACCTAGATGGTTGGCATAGTCAGTGGCGAGTAACTTCACTGTTTTGCACTACCGGTACTTGTACCCTTTCACCCCCTTGACTCTCGGCATCCCTTTCTCTGGTGAAACAGATACGGTCGGGGGGGAAAGTCTTATCCATTTTACCACTGCTATGTAATGTTTTAAATTCTTATTGTGAGCTTCACTGCTAATGCACTTATGGATTTGTGAAAAAGAAAAAAAATCCTTCTCGAACAGGAGCAGCAATGGTAGGGAAAGAGGTGAATGAATGCTTGGAAGAGGACCATCTGTGAGCCCAGTGACTTGATGTTGCCAGCTACCTCTTCTATGTTGAGCGCTCACTGTCACTGATGTGGCAACCCCAGCTTTCCTTCCTCCATGTGCCTGGCAGCCAAATGGACAGTCAGGAAGCCACCATTGCCATTTGCGGCAATGCTGGGCGAATGGCTGAAGCCTGTAAGGTGTTTGGGGGCATCCCCTGCCTACTAGAAGGTTGTGGGGGTGGCCTTTTCTCTTCATTTGGCGGTTCTGCTCCCTTGATGATTGGGAAGAGGACTCACCTTTTTCCACACTTAGTTTTTCCTTAAGGTTTCTCCTGGCCCTTCCTTCCCTAACAACTCCAGCAGGCAGTAGCAGTAGTCGTTTCCAGATGATGATCATAAAAGCGTTATTTTGCTAATGCCCGGGAAATAGATGGTGCTCAGTTGCTATGAACTAGTGTTGTGCTAGCATGGCAGTCACAAAAAATGTATCACTTGTTCTCACCTAGGAGCACTCTTCTCCTCTCTTCAGCCTAGTTGTGGGACTTGTGACACACATTTTTACCAAGCTCCACCCACCTGCTATTCATGTGCTACCCCAAATACAAGATTCCATGCAGCGTTAAATTTCTAATGCAACACTTTCCTTGGGTAGCCAGATGGCTACGCTTCAAGGAAGATTGGTTAAAGAGGCAATATGTGATGAGATGTTTAACGGGAAGTATCCCGGAGGTCAGGCTGTTAGCCTGCGTTCTGATAGCCACTCCTTTTGTATGTTTCTGTTTTAATATTGATTATGTTATCTCTCCTCAAGCGGAGATAACTTTATCACTATAATTGCTTGTTTGTTTGCTCATAGCAACAGATAGAACGGCAGCTGAAATGCCTGGCATTTCAAAATCCAGGACCATTGCTAGCAGACTTCAACCCTGAAACTCGGGAACAGCAAAAGAAAGCCTGCATGTCAATGATAAACCAGGATTGTTTTAATAATACAAAAAAGTAAGATGGTACATCCAATTTATTCTGTATTTTTAAGTTGGGTGTCTTTGTAGAAGACGATTAGAACTGAAATTAGAGTTGAAATTAAATCTAGGAAAGATGGAGGGGACCCAGGGGATAGAGGATCAGCCTGTTCTGGATGGGGTTGCACTTCCCGTGAAGGATCAGGCTTGCAGCTTGGTGGGGGGGGGGGGCGGCGGCTTTGGCTCCTGGATATCCAGGTGGCAGCTGTAGCCTGGAGTGCCAGGCTTTGCCAGCTTATGTTGGTGCACCAACTGTGTCCTTTCCTGGAACAGGTAGACCTGGCAGTGGTTCTCCATGTATTGGTTACATCAAGCCTAGATTACTATAATGCTCCTTACTTGGGGCTGCTCTTGAAGACCACTTGGAAACTTCAGTTATTGCAGAATATTGTTGCTGACTTACACCAGGTGATTTGGCTGTCTGGACCACTGGCTGTGGGTCTGTTTCCTAGTACAACTTGAAAGTGCTAGTTCAGTGGTTCTCAAACTGTGGGTCGCGACCCAACATTGAGAACTTTAGCTGCCCCCTGCCCCCTTAAGGGATAGCATGGCGCCGGCAATCCAGGGGATCGCCACCGCCACAAAATTGCCTGAAACCGCCCTGCTGTGCTTACTGGGGCTTGGGGGAGGCCTGTGCGACCATCTGCAGGCCTCCCCGATCTTCAGATCACTGCAAAATGTCGATCTTTGGGTACTTCTGGTTTTCGCGAAAACCAGAAGCGCCCGGGGATCGCCGTTTTGCGGCGATCCGAAGATTGGGGAGGCCTGCAGAGGGTTGCGCAGGCCTCCCTGAAGCTCCCCCAAGCCCCGGTAAGTGCAGCAGGGGAGGTTTCAGGGGCGGTTGCAGCGGTGGTGATCCCCTGGATTGCTGCCACTGCTGGCCCCGCCCCCGCAAACACTCAAAGTTATCCCCGCCTTGCTGTGCTACTTAATATCCTTTAAAGCCCTAAATGGCTCAGGACTATCTGAAGAAATTGCCTGTCCTTGAGTTCAGTCAGTGGGCTCTCCTGTGGGTGCCGCTGCTGTCAGGAGGTGGCACCCACTGGGCGATACTACTGCTGTTAGAGATCAGGCTGGCTCCATCTTGGCAGTATGCTGAAGCTGAAGCAGAATTCTGTTGTATTCTGAAGCAGCTGAAACTTCTTTTAGTAGTTGGGGTATTTGGGACTTTGTTTTAGCTCAGTCGGATTGGGTTGTCATGTTCCTTTTTATGCTGCCAGCTTTGTTTGCTTTTTTTTTGAGGTGGTTATTTTATTGTGCAACATCAATCTTGGGTTTGCTTAATTATTGTATTAGCTTTAGCTTTGTGTCTGTGTACGTATGTGTGTTTAACATTCATTGTAAGCCACTTTGAAGCCTCCTGTTGGAGTGGAAAGGGGGGGGATAGAAACATTTGAAATAAAATAAATAATTGCTGTTCTGCTGAGTGCAGACAGTGATTTGCAATCATGTGCACGTTCTCTTTGGAGTCTTGTTGAACTCATTAGGCCTTAGCTTCTTCATTAACTTGCACAGGACTGGACTGTAGGTCAGCCTCTAATTGCTGAATAAATGCCACATGACATAGCAACTCGTAAGCGAAGCATGATGGTGACAATAACTGTCCCGTTGTTCATTCCTAACATTTATTTGCATATACATACAAGAGAGATCTGCTTCCCTTTACCGGCATTAGTGGCCAGTGATAATACTGCAGTATCTCAGCAGCCTTCAATACAGTTTACCATGAATATTACTTGTTCATCTGAAGAGTTTCTGCGATTATTTTTCTTTCAGACTTAAAAACAACAGCAACACAGCTTCTCAGGTTGCAAATTCAAGTGGAAGACTGGCACAGGGGGGAAAGAGGTTTCTTAATGTTTGTCCCTCGCTCTGTTTTCTGCTGAAAATTCCCCCGCTGCTCCAATCTCCTGCTGCTTTCTTCCTTTTTTATATAGAAAAGGAAAATTATACAAAGAAAAAATAAGAATTGCAGGACTAGGCATGACACATAGTTCCATTCTCAGGGCTTGGTGTTCAGAACACTGTCTTCAACCTAGTGTGAATCTACTTGGCCTTTAAAGATCAGCCAGGGGGACTCTGCCGATAGATCAAAAGTTTGACTAGTGTCGCTCTGGAACAGGACCTTTCTGGCAGTAGCCCCACATCTCTGCTCATTTTCCCAGGGAGGTTTGACCGGGTCCTTCCTTCACCACCTTTAGATGCCTCTGAACATGACTCTCTTCTGTAGAACTGTTGATTTCGCTGTGTGATTAATCCTGGAAAATTGGTACCTTACTGCTGCTATGTTTTTATCCTTGCTGGTTTTATATCGTTTCTATTGGTTTTAATTGTTTTAAAGCTTGTATGCTGCCTTGATATGTTTTAAAGTGAAAGGTGAGAGATAGATTCACTAGGCAAATAAAGGAATAATTGGCTTGTGCAGCCTAGGCTGGGTCCCCCTTGAACCTCTGGCTCCAGATAAGTATGACCCTTTTACTTTCTCCCCAAAAGGAAGTCTTGGGATAGGTTGGTGGTTGTTTTTTGAAGTGAATTCTCCTCTTTTATTTGCTTCACACTCCCAGATCCACTGAAGTTTCCTATTTGATATTTTACAGAACCGTAAAGAAATACAACAAACATGGCCAGCTGCTTTCCAGTAAAACTGATTTGTGTGACTGCCTGGACAAGAACTGCTTGGGCTGCTTCTACCCTTGCCCTAAGTGCAATTCCACCAAGTGCGGGCCAGAGTGTCGCTGCAACAGGAAATGGAATTATGACCAGATTCAGATAGAGGGTGGTCAAATTATTAGATTTCCATTTTGAGAAACCTTGAAACCCTGGGTAGTATCCTAAGTCCAGTTAGTCATAACTGACTTCCTTTCGTCATGACTAACTAAAGTTAGGATGCGACCCACTTTGTAAATCACAAGGTGTAATATTTATATGTATGTATGTATGTATGTATGTATGTATGTATGTATGTATGTATGTATGTATGTATTAGGGTGTTTTTGATCTGTTTTTTCAATAAGGTTTGAGAGGGTGTGTATTTACAATAGTTTGTGGATTCATTTTTTAATGGGTCTGGAGCGTCGATTGGAACACTGCAAGCCTTACGGGGCAGTGATTCTCTTTAATGGTGGAGGAACAGTCACATGCTCCTTCCCTCCACCATACACGGAACATAACATGGGAGATGAATGAGTGCACAGAGGTGCTGCCCTTTTCCTTCAAAAAAAGAAAAGAAAAAAGTTTATGCTAATCAAGCTTAGGCCTATCTAGGGCTTGCCTGTTGCACTTTAGGAATGGTGGAAGTGAGGGGATCCTGCATGACGGAGGTCGTCTGATGGCATAGTGTTCCTTTCATTGTTGAATTATGTCCCTACAGGAGAGGAAGGAGGCAGTAAGCAAGCATCCTGTTAGAGGAACGTCAGGGGCTAATTGCACATTATGTGCAAACACAGGTAACTGTGTCCCTTTTTTAAGAACAAGTTTAGTCCTTTTATTAGAAAAAAAAACAGCCTTGGGTCAGAGAAAGCTTGCATGAAGAAGCAGGGCGAGGGATGCTTAACCCTTCCTCCATCCATGATCACTCTCTCAACAGTTTTGTTCCTTCTGGAACTCAAAGTGCATGCTTCCTCATGTTTTCAACAAAGTTTTGAACCTCATGGGTGAGGTGAAACTGTGTGGGGAAAAAAGGGGGCTCAATTTGGAGCAGCAAAATGGTAGCAAGGGAAAGGTTTACACACTTTCTCATGCCACTTTTTTGCTCACAATCCCCATGACTCAAAGCTGCTTTTTTCTTAACAAACCATCATCAGGGCTTCATTTCATGCATTGTGTGTTGTTAGCGTGGTCTTGCGGGCTGAACTGTGAAAGTGTGGAAATATGTGCCAGTGAGGCAGGCTTCCTACGAGAATCACCTCCTTTTTCTGAAATAGGACTGGCGGTGGGGAGCAAAATTGGTCAGAACTGGGGCACATGGAGAGGGCAAAGTTAATTCTTTCCACGTGTGCTATATTTATTCTGAAAATTGCCCCTTGGAAGCAGTGATTTGCCCCTAATCAGCTGCTTCAGAAGCAAATTGCCGTTTCAAAGGGGCGAGTTTCAGAATAAAAACAGTATGTGGGAAAAGAATAAACTTCTCTCTCCCCACATGCTGGGTGTGAACATCTCCATGGCACATGCTTGCATACCTGGGTACTTCAATCCTGAGTTTCTGTAGCTTGAATACTACAGTTTCTGTAGTTGAATGTAGTTTGCAGTTCAAAACTAGTTACTGGCAGGTCAAGTTTATTTTTCTCCTAGGTTAAGCCTGTGCAGGAGGGGAGGAATAAAACCTTCTTAAGGGACAGATTCAGCAGTCTTGGGATTAGAGCAACTCAAAACCAGCAGAAGTTAAATTAAAGAAAAACATACCCCCCCCCCCCCCGTAGGCTCATTATTTCCTGGTTTCTTCTATACAGGCCTCATTTAGGTTAATGTGCCCTATTTTGCTCACATGAAAAGAACACCTCTGTCCTGAAGCCCTCGCTCCAAATGACTTTTGCGAACAAAAGAAGAAAAAGGAATCAAGGAATACAAGATTAATAAAAGCTGTGTCTTGTTCCCAAAGAGACTATTGTCGAAGTTGAAAATTGATTCCTTCTGTGTAGTCTGTTCCATTGGCTCTGCAGTATGATGAGTAGCTTTCCAAGTAAGTGTTTAAGTCCTGTGAGCAAAGTTGTAGAAAATAAACCTAGACATAAACACTGTCAAGCGTATAGCTTTTATTGGTATAAAAGTCTGGTTCTATGTGTGTATATATATATAAGGAACAGGTAGTTAAAAAGTTACATTTGCAACATTTGTCCTTCTGCAGTTAAATAAAAAACAAAATTCCTGTACAAACGTTCCCTCTCCAAGGAGGCAGAATGCTTGATGAACTGCCATACTTTCCACTGATCAAGCGATGGCGAGCCCTGACCCCTACTTGCCCCCCATTCAATGTTTATTACAGAGACAAGTGTTCCAGTCATGGGGGAAAACTCCACATTCAGCACTTGCCTCTGCAGACACATGTTGAAAATGGGGACAGTGGGGGCAGGGTTAACCATCATATTAGCGGTGGGGTGGGGGGTGGCATGACTTACTGAGAGTCATGCTCTCCATACGTTGGCGGCAGGGGCATGTTGTGGGTGGGGAGGAGGAGGGCAGGGGCAGTTTGGGGGAAGGACAGAGTGGATTTTGGTGTGCATCAGGATCCTATCCCCTCTTTAGAACCTGCCCCGCCCCTTTTCTCTCCTCTTATACCAGCTATATTTATTTATTTATTTAAAAAAATTATATCCCGCCTAAATAAACAGTATTTATTTATTATGCCGAGGCAAATGCCCAAGGCGGCTATATAGGAGGGAGACCTATATAGGCCATGAGGAGCCCTACGCAGAGGTAAGTAGAAAATATTTTTACTTACCTCTGGCAGGCCTCCTGCTTGCCCCCAATGGATGCAGCGTGTGCTCCCGCACCACGGCTGCATAATCATTAATGGTGGGGGATAGGAATGGGATGTTAATTTCTTGTTCTAAATAAGTTACTTATTTAGAGAAACTACTGCGGTCATGAGAACATAAGAAGAGCCCTGCTGGATCAGGCCAAAGGCCCATCTAGTCCAGCTTCCTGTATCACACAGTGGCCCCACCAGATGCCTCAGGGAGCACACAGCCAACAAGGTAACCTGTTTCCTGCTGCCACTCCCCTGCACCTGGCACAGAGAAAACCTACTTCTAAAACCAGGAGGTTGCTTATGGCTTGTAACACTGGCGTCACTGCAGGGGGGGCGGAGCTCCAAGTTCCGCCGGGCTCTGATCCTCCGTTACATGACGGGAGAAGGCGGCCCCTCCCTCTTGCCTTTGGAGCCATTCCGGCTGACGAAAGCACTTGCTTTCCATACATTTGCGTCGGCCGGAATGCTCCAAAGGCGAGGGGGCGGGGCCGCCTTCTCCCGTCGTGTAACGGAGGGTCAGAGCCCGGCGGAACCTGGAGCTCCATCCCCCCTGCAGTGATGCTAGTGGCTTGTAACCAGTATCTTGACCATCCAATGAGGGTTGCATGTAATTCCGCTATTGCCAGGGAAGCAGTGGACTCCATTGTCAGACTATGCAGTTACAGCAGTGCCAATATTATTAAGACGAGGCCAAAACAGCATTTTGCTGCTATAAGCCCCAAATATTCTAAAATCTAAGGCGTCCATCCAGTCTGCCTCAAATTAGACAATGAGTAAGACAGTCAGGCTCCACCACCCTGCCAAATTGGGAGCAAAAATGTTGTGATTTGAGGAGATATAGCAGTTAAACATTTTAACAAGAAAAGTGCTAACAGAGGGGTTTGCGATTTTCTCTCTCTCCAAATATTGCTGTCTTCCAGTTATTTCTATGTCCCTTAAAATGTGTCCAAAATGTCAGGTTTGTTGAAGGGTACATACTTTCATTGTTTGAACAAAATTCATTGAGTACTCAATCATTAGCTTTTACGGTAATCCCCCCCCCCTTTTTTTCCAATGGTTGAGTCTACTGGGTCATTCCGTGTCAAATCAACCAATGAAAAAACCTTGACGTCATGGATTTTGTTCATTTTCGGTCACACTTAAAGGTATATGTCTTGTAGTCAATCAGTCAAAATTTCAAGATGGTATCTCAATGGTATCATACAAAAATTAAATTTTCTTGTTGGCAGTGACCAGGAATTAAACCCCTCAAGTCCATTTTTCTACAGTTTACATTGATAAAATTAGGTGGTAAACTGAAATGAATCCAAAAATTTATAACAGGACTTATAGAGATAGATTTATAGAGCATGAATTCACTTTCTGTTCTTTTACAGGATCAGCTTTTTGGTAAAACTATCAAAATCATGAGCTTTTTACTTCTGTTCGTAGTTTTAAAATTTTCCTTTAGTTGCTGAATAATTTCTGAAACAGCACAGTGACATTTTTCCTCATCTAAATCATCTTCAGAAGTAAAAAAATAATTATTTGTAGGTCCTTTTAATCTTCCCCATCTTTTCTTTGCACTTTAGATACTTTCTTCTTGCACACCGCAGACTCACCAAGGGAGGTCAAAGAGGCATTTAAGTGGCTTAAAGCTGTATCAGGGTCCAAATACTCAGACTCCTTTATATGACTAAGACCAGGAATCTCATAATTCTCAGGAGGAATTTCCTTTTCAAGTATATTGTTTTCCATCTGACAAGGCTTCTATTCATGTGTGGTTTGATTTCACTATTTAGTGAAACCATCCAATCAGTTACATTCCTCAAGTCTTTACTAACCCAGTGCCCCCCCTTTTTTTAAAAGGGCTGCAACAGTTTTTTGACCACTTATTCTCCTCCATATTTCAAATCATGTAATTATCAAACAGTTAATGAATTAAACTTAATAAAGACTAATAAAGCAGCTTCACGACAAAAATGTCCTAGAAACCTTCACTAAAAACACACTGTCCAAACCCACTTAAATGCCTCTTTGACCTCCCTTGGTGAGTCTCCGGTGTGCAAGAAGAAAGTATCTAAAGTGCAAAGAAAAGATGGGGAAGGTTAAAAGGACCTACAAATAATTATTTTTTTACTTCTGAAGATGATTTAGATGAGGAAAAATATCACTGTGCTGTTTCAGAAATTATTCAGCAACTAAAGGAAAATTTTAAAACTACGAACAGAAGTAAAAAGCTCATGATTTTGATAGTTTTACCAAAAAGCTGATCCTGTAAAAGAATAGAAAGTGAATTCATGCTCTATAAATCTACCTCTATAAGTCCTGTTATAAATTTTTGGATTCATTTCAGTTTACCACCTAATTTTATCAATGTAAACTGTAGAAAAAAGGACTTGAGGGGTTAAATTCCTGGTCACTGCCAACAAGAAAATTTAATTTTTGTATGATACCATTGAGATACCATCTTGAGATTTTGACTGATTGACTACAAGACATATACCCTTAAGTGTGATTTTTAATTTTTTTTAAAAAAAGTTTGATTTTTCAAAATTTCAAAATTAATATTATTTGAATATTTTTGAATTTCTTGAAAATTTACAATTTTGTCATGTTGTATATCAAATGAAAGCCCTATGCATAAGCTTTAAAACGACATCGTCCCATGTCTGTAGCATTCATCGTTATCCAGTAACTGGCGTTTGAATGTATGGTAACAAGTGGATTTTGGCCTTTTTTGGCAATTTTGAACATTCAATATCTCAAAAACGGATGGACAAAAAAATCTGAAAAAAATAATTTTTAAACATCTCATGGTAAGCTACAAATGTACCGAAAATGAGCAAAATCCGTGACATCAAGTTCCAAAATGTATTTTTTATTGGTTGATTTGACACGGAATGACCCTACTGGCAAAATTCTACGACACTTCTCTTGGGCATGTTGTTTTCCTCATCAAATAAGGCTGCTGGCAGCTGTTCAGAGAGCAGCGTGAACTTCTTTTGTTCATAAAAGCAGCATTGTTTGTCCAAACTTCCTGAAATGTGATATGGATTATTAACTACTCAAATGTGGTCCCAATCTTCTAGGGAATTAATGAAATACACTGCTTTCAATCCTGACCACGGTTTTGTTCATAAAAAAGTTACATGGTAAGCAGTTACATGCTTACATTTCATGTATAATATTCATTAAAACTGTAAAGAACTGAACTTTCTATGAAATCAGTGGGTTGGTTTTTTTTTCCGAGCAAAATCTCACGAAAAGTGATTTGTCCCCCCCCCAAACACATTCTTGTCTGGTTGTAGCGCTCGCTTGACTCCAATTGACCCCCACAAAATTGGCTTGGTGACGTTGACCTTTTTTGTTCTTTCTACAGAAACAGAAAAATCAAGCCATTGCCCAATCTCTCTGCTGGGAGTCCTGGTGGTTCACTTTCATTTTGCCCTCATCAGCTTTTATGTCTGAGACAGGCAGCAACTGATACGTCATCTGGCTCCGTTCTCAGCTGGTGTTATTATTTGGTATAGCTCTGTCACAGTCAATGGTCAATCCAGTTGCTTGAGAGTATAGTGAAATGTCATCAAAATGAGAATAAAAGAAACCTCTTTTTTTTTTAAACAAAGTCTTGCGTTCCAGGCCTTAGAGAGAGATTGTTCGTGACTGTGCCAAGCAACAGAGGAAAATATGAGTCAACTTTTTCCCTTTTTCAATAGAACCTTGGACTTCTGAAACGTGAAACAATGTCCACGTGGACTTCTGAAACGTGGACTTCTGAAACGATGACTTTTTTTGAGTCATCCAAAACAATTTGTAGTAGGAGTCAAATAATTTATTAGACTATAGTTTCTGCTGTGATAAAGGGAGCAGGAAGAGAAGGCCCATTACAGATTTGCAAAGTGTACAGTAAACAGTATTTATTTTTGAGTTACCATAGGAATTATCCCAAACACAGTTATGCTTGCATGCTCCTTAGATTAATTCCATATAAGGTTGTCAGATGATGCTATTCTTGATCTTTTCCTTATAACATGATACAATCTTGAACATTCCTGGAGGCCCTGTTAAAATCTCCAGATTGCTTTTGATAGACACCTGGGAAACAATACTCACTCCTGGAGACTTCAAGCCAAGTTTTTTTTTTTTTAATTTAATACAGGAATATTAAAAAAAATTAAAACAGCATTAAAAAAATTACGGTAAATGTTTTAAAAAACCGTGGGGATGTGATGTCACCCCGGAAGTGATGTCACACCCACGTCACTTCTGAAGATAATATTTTGAATTAACTGCCAGTTAGTGCTCCACTGTGCTTGTTAAACGCATACTTCCTCTCGTTGCTTAAAAAACACTTGAAATTTGAAAACAGATAGATGCAGTTTGTGTTTAACTGGCTCCGTCTCTTTTTTGTTTGAATTTTGTTTAAACCGTTTTGGCACATAATAGCATATTACCAGATGCCTTGAGGATTGCATTTGACCTTACACAACTGTGACTACTTTACAGTTCTGCAAATCCCAGTCCGTACAAGTGGATCGGGAGGCACAGTGATATTCTTTGCTTCAATGAAAGGGTCTCATGAATAACTGGCAGTGCAATCTTATGCATGTCTACTCAGAAGTACGTCCATTGAGTTTAATGGACCTTATGGCTCAATCCTACCCCCTGCCAGTCCATAGCATTCAGCGCTGCCAATGGAACGTGCGCTGCATGCTATGATGGAGAAGGCGACCAGATGGCCCAGGAGAGGTAAGTAAAAATATTTTTTACGTACCTCTCCATAGGCTACCTGGCCATCAATGGGTCTCTTTGGACCTATGTGAGCTATTTAGCTAGCATAAGTCTGAGGAGAGTCGGGGGTGGGTCCAGGTGGGAAATGGGGATAGGATCCGGCATGTGCTGCCGCTGCTGAGATCCACCCCTCACCTCCCTGAACCGTCCTCTGCCCTCCCCGCTCCCCACCCAGATCCTCCCTTGAACCACCCACAAACTGCCCCTGCCGCCACTTTACCTGCTCTAGCGTGGCATCCAGCAGCTGCTGCCATGCCCTTGCGGCTTACGGTTGTTTGTGCTGGCAGCCCCAAAGTGCATAATGGATCACCTTTTACAATGCCACAGTGGCACTTACGGCAGCAGACTAGGAGTTCCGCCACAGTAAGTGCCCAATAGGATTGGTAAGTGTGTAAAGGATTGCAACCTTAGGCTTCACTTCTATACACGCTTACTTGGGAGTAAGTCCCATTGAACTCAATGGGACTTTCTTCTAAATAGGATTGCACTGTTAAACTTCTCTCCCTTAATCAGTGGGTCTCTCGTAACACACCTTAGGGTACCCAAGATTCCTCCGGAGCTCACACAGTAATCACAGCAGACTAGTCTGACAATAGCAATGTGATTCCAAAGTTTTATGGAGAGCGTATTGCATGAAAACATATCTGCATTGATTTAAAAAGATGAGCTGTCCTCTTAGAAAGACCTACGGCTCCAGAAAGTCTAGTTGTTCAACTCCCAGATTCCGATAATTAAGTCACTCCTTTGGGTTTCAAAGGATGTACTGTATTCAGATATATTTCTGGCAAAATTCCAACTGGTCCCACTTCATCGTTTAATGGGAAATGAGTCTGTCCTGTTCCATTGCTTGTACCCATCAATGTCTGCCGAGAGGAGAGCTTCATAGTTAACGTTCACCAGTCTTTGGCTGTTAAAATTACACCCTTTGAACTATTTCCAGCCTCCTTTAAAAAAAAAAAACAAGAGCTAACAATGGAAATATTGCTTACATTCAGTTTTGTAAGTCAGAGTAGAGATCTGATTAAGGACTCCTGGTCTCAAATCAGATGAACTTGGAATACAGCCTGGACAAATATTTCAAGATATGATCCAGATACCCTGCTTCTTGAGCCTGTATAATCCTGTAATAAAGACAAAATTTAAGTTGTAGATTCTCAGTGAAGCAGATTCTACATTCTGGAGTTGTGGAGCCAACAAACACTCATTTTAAAAGTGAGATGGATAGATTGTGTGGGACATTGCACAACTATTATTAACCCGATAACTCAAAAGTGGCCCGGGGTAAGAAAAGTTCATATGTTTCTGCTATCAAACTCCAAGATTGGTTTCCCTTTCTCAGAAATTGTCACAACTGGTAACTGAAAAGAATGATGTGACTACCCAGAATGTTCTTCACAGAAGAGAGTGAATGTTGGGGGTTAGCTCTGTGGAATTACAGCAATTTTTCAGTCGTTGTAAGGCTTGGGTTACTGGTCAGATACTCAGGGATGGCCCAAAATTCTCCTGATCCCTGAGCCGACATGCCAAATGCTGCCCCCCCTTACCCGATGATGTGCCAGCCTCTGCTCCTCCCACTTTCCAATGTTCTACCTCAGCACTTCCCTGCCCTCCGTATTTCTTCTTCCTCTCTGTCCCCCACTTCCTTTTTCAATCCAGGGAGTGGAAAGAGGAGCAGTAGAGGCAAGTAGGTAGACAGAGATGACCAATCTGCTGCCTGAGGCGACTGCTTCAGTTCATGGATGAGCTGGCCATGCTTATACTGCAATATTGCTGAAGCAATACAGGTGTGGGCCTAGTTGGTTCCTTGTATTGGTGGCCATGGGAAGCCCCATGTAAAAGTGATTACATTTATAATAATATTAAATACATGAGCCTATCCCATCAGATGTCCTAACAGATGTCTTCTCTGATAGCCTCCCAGAAAAAGGTGATTCAACCATCATGTCATATAGCTTCTTCTGTTGCTGAATTGGCTCTTGGTACACATGTTAAATCCATTTTAGTTGGCCGGTTGTCCTGGAAACAGCATACAGACCAAAGAGTATTCCTCTTTGGTTCCTTGGAGTGTTGCAGAGGTGGGTGGCCAAACTATGTTGTTGTTGTTGTTGTTCAGTCGTTAAGTCGTGTCCAACCCTTCGTGATCCCATGAACCATATCCCGCCAGGCCTTTCTGTCCTCCACTATCTTCCTGAGTTCGCTCATTTTCATGTTTGTTGCATCGGTGATGCTGTCTAACCATCTCATCCTTGGCCGCCCCCTTCTCCTTTTGCCTTCAATCTTTCCCAGCATCAGAGTCTTCTCCAGAGAGTCCTCTCTTCGCATTAGGTGGCCAAAATATTTGAGTTTCAGCCTTAGTACCTGTCCTTCCAGGGAACAGTCAGGCTTGATTTCATTTAGAATTGACTTATTTGATCTCCTAGCAGTCCAAGGGACTCTCAGGAGTCTTCTCCAGCACCACAGTTCAAAAGCATCTATTCTTCGGCGCTCAGCCTTCCTTATGGTCCAACTCTCGCAACCATACATTGCTACTGGGAACACCATCGCCCTGACTATACGAACTTTTGTTGGCATGGTGATATCTCTGCTTTTTATTATGCTGTCTAAGTTTGCCATAGCTTTCCTTCCAAGGAGTAAGCGTCTTTTAATTTCATGGCTGCTGTCTCCGTCTGCAGTGATCTTGGAGCCCAGAAAAGTAAGCTAAACTATACCGTACATAATATTTAAAGTGTCAATTTTAGCCCTGATGGGATTAATTTTCTTAAGTTAATAGCAGCCAGATCAGGGGTCCCTATGGATCATAACAGTGCCAGGGATAGGAGGCTTTTACCCAAGCCCCCCACCAGAGTCCCAGTGTGTGGAACCCCCAATCTGTCTGCTATTTACCCCAGAAAAAGCTCCCTCCTGTTCCAATAGGAATATTTTTCTATGGTGAATAGCAGCCAGATCAGCCTCCATATGAACTGGGACCATGGCAGATGGGTAGGAATTCAAGGAATAAGGCTGCCATATTATTAAACAAAATTACAAATTGAGAATGATTGTCCTCAGTGAGACCAAAAAGCACATTAACAAAAAGCACATCATGCCCATTTGCTCAGAAACAAGTCCCATTGTGTTCAGTGGGGCTACTCCCAAGCAAGCACACATAGTGCCTAAAGCCAGAGCTACATTACACGTGTCGCGGAGCTTCTGACCTGATTTTTGAAGCAAGCGGAGCCGCTGCGACCTCTGCATGGCCGGCGCGTACCTCAAGCTGGAATCCTACTTTTCAGGGGGCGTGCGCGCAGAGCTAGGGGGCGGTTCGCGGAGCTACTGCAGCCTACCAATCGTAGGAGAGTGGCTGCATGCCAATCAGTACTACCTCCAATCACCTTCTTAAGAAGGCGGGACAACAGGAGGGACAACAGGCAAGAAGACACTCCCCCGCTCCAAGTGCGGAGGCAGAGGCGGCGGCAGAGCCTCTGCCTGTAGTGTAGCTCAGCCTTAACTCTAGTTACAGCACAATCCTATGTATGTTTACTTGGAAGTAAGTCCCACGATATTCAATGGGGCTTACTCACAGGTAAGTGGGCATAGGATCACAGCCTTAAGGCTGATCTACACTACACGTATCCCGATGCGTCCCGGGTGTGTGTGGAGCTGTGTGGCTTCTTTTTTAACCGATTGCCATGGAACGCGGGAAGTTCCATTGCGATCTGTCGTGGACCATGCTCATGATTGAGGGCGGGACACGGAGCAAATTGTTTGACCAATGGGATTGAGAGGGGACTTTCAGCCAATCAGCACATGTTTCTTTCAGCCAGTCAGCGTTGAGCATTATTACAAAGAGGGACAAGCGCGTTGAAGAAACTGCTGGTGGAGCCCAGGGCAGCGTTTCGGGGTGGGGCGTGGCGTCCTGTCCCCTACGCTCACAAGCCTCCAAACGCAAACGCGACACACAACCAGAGTTGGTGTAGATCAGCCTTTACTCTTCAATTGAACGTGGCTGTTGTGTACGGCACTGATCTGGGTGAAAGACTACAAAGTTAAGATCGCATCCTTTTGCTTTGGATGATCTAATGTTTTGTAATCACCATCACCACTGTAAACGAATGTAGATTAAAAACTCATTATATTATTATTTATTTTAGAATATTATATACTGCTTTTGAACAAAAAAGTTATCAATATATGGGTTTACATAATAGCAGTTGCACACAGCCACCTGTGAGGACAACACAGTGACTGATGAATGAAAGACTAGCTAGGATTAAGCTGATCTACTGGGGTGGCTTTTGTGTACACATCTCCTGTGAGAGAGACGACGGCAGAATTTCATTTAACGAGGCTCTATTATATTCTCGCTATATTTTTTTTACTAAGACGGCGGACAATTGTTCACGCAGTACCAAGTTCAGCGCTCTCCGACGCCCCCTGGCGATCAGGGCTGCCACAGCGCAGCTCTCTCGTCTTGGGGAGGAGTCTCCGATGACAGGACACAAGCTCCAGGAGGAGCTTGAACGCGAAAGGCGGAGCCCGCCCGAGCTCCGGATCTGGGATTGGCTCTCAGTTCATTCGACAGAACTTTCTTCGCCTGTCTATTGGTGTCGCGGTTGAGAAGATTGGCTGATTGACAGTGACCAAGATGGCGGCGCCCATCGTTATTCCGGAGACAGACAGGTACAGTAAGAACCGCCGACTGTCTTCCCCTTCTGCGAGGGTCCGTGACAGGCGCTGCTGGTTAATTTGCACTCGCGTTGGCTCCCCGGTTGAACGTTTGGAAAGTTGCACCTGCTAATGGCACGGAGTTTGGGGCGTGCACTGTCATATCAAACTAGTATTCTTGGACGGGTTGGGTAGTAATAGAAATGAACGAAGATTTCTGAGCGTGCATAGAATGCCTGCCTGCTCACTACTAAGTAGTTATAGCACCAACTCACCATAGCTGGAATTAGGGGATAGGGTTTCCAGGCAAATCTTGCCAGCTACATGTCTTCATATCGAGTAGCTGCATGACAAACTATGCGTAGACAAGAAGTGGTGGGGAAAGTGTTATTTCTTGATGTTACTGATGTTCTCCAGATGAACATTTTAATATTTATTTCTTTTATAAATTTGTGTCCTGCCCTTAAAGACACAATGCTACTCACATTTATTTTTATTTATTTAAAAGATTTTTATACCAGTTTTCCATCTGTCATAATGGAACTGGCATAATTTATACCAGTTTCCATGCTCAAAGCAGTGTACAACAATAAATGCAATAAAACAAAATTGATAAGAACATTAAATCAAAATCAATTAAAATGGTATTGGAGCAGTTAAAAGATGTAAAAACAGCAATAACATATAATAAAAATAGTGTGAAAACAACAACAGATTATCCATAGGTGTTAAATTAAAAAGCAGTCCCTAAAAGGTTCCTCCCTCTTCAAAAGCCAAGCAGAATAAAACTGTTTTAAAACACTGCCAGAAATGATATAGAGAGGGGTCTGTCCTCAGATTTTCTCTGGAAGTTGATTTCAAAGACCTGGTGC
Source organism: Plestiodon gilberti rubricaudatus (assembly GCA_026170595.1). Classification (NCBI taxonomy): domain Eukaryota; kingdom Metazoa; phylum Chordata; class Lepidosauria; order Squamata; family Scincidae; genus Plestiodon; species Plestiodon gilberti. The sequence goes on from JANXHW010000002.1 coordinate 51,658,181, forward strand.
CACAATAAAAAAGGCCCTGTACCCTGCCACCATCCCCTTGGCTTCAGATGGCAGCGATATCCTAAACAGGGTCCTGTTTGATTATGTATTGTAGGGAATGTGCAGGAATGGATTATATGGGGGAAGGTGGTCCTTGAGGTATCCTGGTCCTATGCCGTGCAGGGCTTCATCGGCAACACCTTGAACTGGGCTCGGAATAAGCCATATAAAACTCTTGCAATAAAACCAAACAATAGTAGCAATATAACCACATTTAAAACAACAGCAGCAGAACACATAATCACTGCAAAACATCAGCAGAAATTAAAAAAGCCATCATTGGTAACCTTATGGAAAAAGACTTGCAGCCAGTGCTTAAAAAATGAACAGAGCATGGAGATAGATGTTCTTGTGGAGAGAGTTCCACCTGAGAGAGACCCTGCTCTGCTAACTGTCAAATGCATTTGAGCTAACAATGGGCCAGAGAGCAGAGCCTGTGAAGCTGATCTTGTGGTTTTGGAAGGTTCATGTGGCAGAAGAAGATCCCTGAAAAAGTTTGCATAAATATTCTGTGCAGGCTTGAGCCCTGATGCCTTTCTTGTTAGAAGTTAATCATGAGAAAGCTCTCTCTCTCTCTCTCTCTCTCTCTGTGTGTGTGTGTGTGTGTGTGTGTGTGTGTGGGACTTATCTGCTCCCAGCCTTTCTGTAACTGACTCTATTTCTATCTTGTCTTTTTCCAGTGTCAGAAAGGCAGTGTCCCTTTTCAACACCATAGATACAGGCAAGTTTTCCAGGCTGCTCTCCCGAATCGTTCAGAAGCTTCACCTGAAGGTTTGTAGAGAGAGAGAAAATGACGCACAATCTTTGAGTGCGATCTTGAAATCTCTTATGTTGCTGATATCCATGAGCTGCACTTGAGTATGGGCTTGGCACTCTTCTTTGCTCTCACTTGTTAGCCTGTCTATCATGGAAAAGAGCAGAAAAATACTGATATACTTTGTTGATTTTACAAGAGAGGCTCTCATGTCGATTACAAATGCTATATACTTAAGGATCATTAAGGAGCCAGTGTTTTGAAGGCTTGTCTTTTCTTTCACAATAGCACAACTGTAGCAACACAGCAACTGTCTGCTATATTAAGATATTTCTATGTGGGGATTCTTTTGAGATCTGATAAATGGATGCTGCTGTTCTTGTATTTGTTTTTTGTTGCTGATTCTTTTATACATTGATGATAAGGTTGTATTATGATTTTATGTATGTTGGTTGCTTTATGTTTATTTTTAAATAAATTATACTATGTATTATCGCAAGCCAGCCAGCTGATAATCTACATCTTAGGCCGGAAAAGATATGGGGTGGATGGCATAACTACATGTGCAAAAAGGATGCACAAAATCCTCTATATACAGTAGATGGTACCTTCTTCTTTTTAGGTAGTATGTTAACTCTTGCAATTTTGTGTGCTGAAGAACTGGTGCAGGAAACGTTTGAATGTACATATAGAAGACCTCTGTAAAATCCATGTCGCAACCTCATGGTGATCCTTGTTTTTATACCATAGTATTATGATTGTGTACTTGAATGTGCTTAGCACTGTGTTGGACTTTAGCAGTTGTGTGTTTTGTATAGACCCTAAATTAGATACTCCTTTTTGAACATTTTAAAAATCAAAGTGCAACACACCAAACAAAACTTTGAGTGGGATTAATTTTCTTCTTTAAGGTGTGGGTAAATAGTTGACTTTTTAGACTTTCTTCTGCTCCCACCACCTGACTCTGGAAACAATTCTCAAAAGTTGTCCTGGGTTACAGGAGTTGCTTGTTTAGTAGTGCTGATTGCAGGATTCCCAGTGAAGGAAGTTATTTGTATGTGATGTGACTGGGTCCAGGTGAATTGATCTGATCAGTCTCTGTGTTTGTATTTTTTTGCGTACAGTGATAACCTATTTGAAACTTATGGTACATGGCAACTTTTTTTCTTCCAGGCTGAAAGTACTTTCACAGAAGAAGAGGAAGAAAAACTCCAAGCTGCCTTCTCAGTAGAGAAGCAAGATCTCCATCTCGTCCTTGAAACAATCACATTCATTTTGGAACAGGTATCTTCTTTTCTAGTGCCGTAATTTCAATTAATTGATATGGATTGAATCATAATATAGAAGATCAATGAATACTTCTCTTTTTTTCCAGCTTCATTTTTTTTGGGATGCTTGACCTTTTGCTTCCCTTATTCAATATTTAACTCTGCCAGTAGTTAACATAAGGATTCCATTTACAAATGTAACTTCTCTTTGGAAATTCATGGCCTTAGAAGACAGTACTCCAGTCCCAAGTTTTTTTTAAGTGAGTGGCAGCGCAATCCTATCCAACTTACACCACCGGTGTAACCAGCAGTGCAGCGAGAACGAGAGGCCCCAGAACGCAAAGAGGATTCAAATCCCCTTTGAATCCCACCTCATTTTGTTGCTGAAACTTTAAAAATTTCCCTACTCTCTTGCTTCCATTGATACTGTAAAAGTTGTGAAGAAAGTGACTTGCAGTTGATGGATGTGCCTGCCCCACCCCGATAACTTCAGCTTTGTAGTGAGGGTAATATATGTTCAGTATCATTTGAAGTCCTTTTTTTGATAGTACTTGGCATTTCTGGGGGTTCAAAGTGCTTTCCATGGAAATATCTTAATGTAGGCCTTACAGCAACCCTGTAAGATAAGTAAGTAGTAGTATCCCCTTGTCACAGCTGGGGAGGGAGCTGAGAGGCAGTGGTTTGCTTGCCTAAAGCCACTCAGTGAGATCAGGGCAGAGGTGAGAGTCGAACCAGGAAAGTCCTGACTTGCAGCTCCATCTCTTAGCCGCTAGATGATCCCAGCTTCTGGAGGTGTCATTTAAAATAGCTTTTAGGAAAATCTTTTTTGTTTTTATCACAGGCTGTATATCACAACTTGAAACCAACCATTCTGCAACAGCAGCTGGAGCACTCACATGTGGATCATGATAAAGCAGAAGTGTTTGCCACTGCATGGGCTGCTGCAGGGCCAGAGACAGTGGAGAAGTTCAGACAACGGACATTTTCGCCCCAGAAGGTAATAATGACTGCAACTTATTAAACACTTGGTGCAACGCTTTTTTGCTAGGCAGAGAGAGACAGGTGCACATCCCATGTGGAAAAAAAGGATCCATGTTTTACTAACTAGAGATATTTACCAAAATATAAAGAAATATTTTAATAGTGAAAAGACTTTTATTGGTAGTTTAGCAGTGTAGACACTTCTTAAATGGGTGTGTACATGCATGCGCACACAAGTCATTTAGAGAATTTAAAGTGTGTTTAGAACAGAAAATCTATGCTCAGCTATGAAATGTGGATATTGCAGAGCATCCAGTCATAGGAAGCTGCTTTATACTGAATCAGGCCATTGATCCATTCTAGGCCACTGTTGCCAACACAGGCTGGCAGTTGCACTCCATTTCTGTGGCAGACTTGTCTGTTGAAAGGTACTTGATAGGTGTAAATGGGCACAGTATTATTCAAATAAGGCAACACAGCCATTTATATAAGGGTGGGATCTTGCAGACTTTTATGGGTAGCTGCAGCTCCTGAATTGAAATGAAGATAATAGAAATAGTGTGCATTTAGCATAGTCAAAACAGCGTGCTGGACATGCAACGTAAACTCTTGCTGAACTATCACAGAGAATCTTATTCTCCACTGTGTCTCCAGTTATTTTAATTGGTTGCCACTGGATTGATTGTTTACAGTTCATGTGTAATTAAAAGCATCCATGTGAAATGAATACATAAGCAGTTTGTCAGGCATTATAATGTACAGTACTGAGTTTTAAAACCCTGGGGCTATAAAACCCTGCCACAGTCGCATACTGTATAGTTAAGATGACAAGTGAGTTAAGCTTGGAAAGGTGTGAGCAAAGTGAAAGCTGCTTTAATGGTGCTTTTCCTATAGAATTGTGAACATTGGTGTACCTCGCTTGGGATTACTTGCTTGGGGGAAAAGCATTCTGCTAGCTCATTAGATAAGTTGGCAGCAGAGAGGACAACCAGAGTCTGGGCCTTTTATGACTGGTCTTGGTGAGCAGCTGATTTAGCCTAGTGGGTGGTCAAGAGCACGCACTTTGCCACGAACTCTGTAGTTTGTATTCAGTGAAAAGAGCTGCTTTGCAAAGAGCAAGACCGAGCTGGCTTAGCCTTCCCCTTGACATGCTAGTTTTGTGTTGATTGACCCCGAGCCTTACGCGGTGTGGATCCACCTTTAGTTGTACTGCTGTTGGTGGAAACAGATGGTCCTTGCATTTCATACATGGCCCCTCCTTTCTTGGTGGGATTTGCACTCCTAGATTGGTAGTCTCTGAAAGAATTTACCATGTGATTTTTCTGAATATATGACTCACTCTTAGGTGTATGATATTCATGAGAATGCACATTCTTGGGTGGTATGGAGATTAGTTTCTTTTTTGCTTCAAATGACTATTCTCTGTGTACCATGCTTTTTTTTTTTTAATCCATGCATTAGTCATTGTCATGAAATTCATTGGAAGAAATTCAGAGCGTGAGTGTTCATATTAACAGCTTGATTAGAGGCGTCGCTAATGCCAGAAGTAACGGGACTTTTAGAAGTAGCTTGAAAAATGTGCCGAGATCAAATGTAAAATCCGATATTAGATTTTATTTTTGGTCAGGCTCAAGTCTAGTGATGACATCGTGAGGAACTGATGTGGCCAGACTGATAGTTCATTATGAGGGAGATCGATGTGAGATTTATTACCAGGCCTGAACGTTGTGGTTACTCTCTCTTTTTCATTTCAGTAGTTATCGTACTATATGTGTCAGCAAGTGTTTTTCTAAAGGAGAGTATTCGTTGTTCTGAAAGAAAGCTATAACTCTTTTACGATGCCCTCAAGATTCACCTTCTGACCAGTCCGTCTGAGTAGGGCTGACACATTGAACAAGAATCCAGAAAAGTTTAGCCTTGAATGAAACTGGCACACATTTGCTCTCTTGCTGTTCTTCAAAGTCAGAAAGTGGCGTGAGTTTGCCCACATTTTTAAAAAAAGCTTTATTACAGTATATGGTTTTGAATCCTTGAACTGCAATCTGAAAACTCCTCCCCTTGACACCAGCCGGTCACCAGGCCCAGTAAGCCTAAGGCATCTCTTGGAATGAGATTTCACTGTGCAAACAGATGTGACGGATCTGAACAATTGCAGCAGCTTGAAGCCTGGGTCTGGTTTTGAGAGGCTTGCCACAACTGCTCAGATCCGGTGCAGCAGTGCTGGTGGGTTCTTGAACCAAGGGCTGCGCACAGTATACCAGCTCCCAGAAGTGCCTAAGATTGGTTGGACCATGGCTGCCTCTCGTCTGGTGGTCAGCAAGATCCCTGATCTTGATCCCTGATCCCAAAGTCTCTTCAGTGCAGAAGAGTTATGGGATGTCTCAAAACTCGCCCCTTCCCTCAGTGTAAGTACAACCCCAATCATTCTAGAAGGTCATCAGTGGTCCATGGTCATGCTTGTACATGTTCTGTCAAACCTCACCTGCTCCCTCCACATAACTGTGTGGCTCAGGGTGATTCTCATAAAAAAAGATCTAGTAGCATGACAGAGATGTTCAGTGCTGTTTATTAATAATTGGGTGAATAGCTTTAAGAGGTACTTTAAAAATGGGCTATAGCATACACAAACGTTATGTGAGAAGGCTCCAGTGGGGTTGAATCTCTTCTGGGAGGAATTCCGTTGCTGAGAATAAGGAATGCATTTTGGAGAGCTGATGGCTTATTAGCTTCCCATATTGTTTTTGCAATGTGCTACTTTCAGGAGCTAACAGCCACTGCCTGAAAAAATATCCTCATGTGCTAATGTTTAATGATGCATATCTTTCCCCTTTTAGCTTGTTTCCTGTGCTAAAATGATGTGGGTCTTTGTCGCCTATCTCATTACAGTGATGGCCATTTTAATACTGTTATAAAGTGCATTACGTCCTTTTTTTAAATGCACAATGTGACTTGTCCTTCCTCTACATTTCCCTCCTTCCTCTCCCCTACTATGTCACTTATTTTCTCCCTCTTGAAATTGGAATGTAAGCCGTTTGGGAGTGGGGAGTCTTCATGCATCTATTCCTTGGTTTGCATGTCATGAAATTGGAGCACAAATAAGAAACTTCTGTTAAAAGTGTGACTTTTCAGTAATGAAAATGAGAAGTACCGTATTTTTCGCTCCATAAGACACACTTTCTCCCCCAAAAAAATTAGGGGGGGGGAAAAGCCTGCATCTTATGGAGCGAAGGTTAAACAAAAAGTAAATAAAATACTTACCGGGGCTTCGGGGAGGCCTGCACGAGCCTCTGCAGGCCTCCTCGATCTTCATTTCGGTGATAAAAGGCCCTTTTTGGCCATTTCCGGTTTTCCCGAAAACTGGAAATGGCCGAAAAGAGCCATTTATTGCCGAAATGAAGATCGGGGAGGCCTCCCCAAAGCCCCCACAGGCCTCCCCGAAGCCTGTGGGGGGCCAGGTAAGTGAAACTTTTCCCCCCTATTTTTTGCTCCATAGGATGCATGTGTCCTATGGCCCGATGCGTCCTATGGAGCGAAGAATACGGTACATGTCAGGGGTCTGCCTCCCCCATTGCCCCTGACTCACCTCCGCCACGCCACTCCAGGGCCTCGCTGCCAGTGTCGCAGTTACCCCACGCTGCCCCTGATCTAGTGACCCCTCCAGGGTGGCCGCTCTAGCTGAAGGATGCAGAGCCCCCAGCAGGGCCGGAGCCCAGCCTGAGCCGTCAAAGTGCAGGCAGGATCTCACCCCCGACATGAGAGGAGACCAAGGCCAGGGAAGGGGGTGGAACAGCAGAATTAGATAGCCTTAAAAGGGGTCAGGGGAGCCCATGAGGAGGCTCGGTACCTGAGAGGCTGCCAGAGAGTGAGGAGCTGCCTAAGACCAGGAACAAGAGAGCCTTGGCAGGAGGAGGACCTCGGGTGTAGTAACCCCCTCCTCTGCCCAGACTGAGTCTTATTCCCACCCCATGAGCGAGGGCAGGGCAGGAACCTCACAGTAGAATTCACCATTGCTCAGAGTCGGGGGGGGGGGGGCTTTACGCCTCCGGGCAGTGGTGTCACTAGAATTTGCATCACCTGGTGTGGAAACCCAGAAGTGATGTCACTTGGGGGCTGTTGTCACACCCCCCCCCATGCGCCAACCTGGAGATACAGACAACCACACTCCACTCACAGTGCTGCAAACCAGGATGCGTTGGAGCTGTGTGTTCGAGGACTCCCCTAGCTGGATTTGAAACCAGTGGCTGGCTCCACCCCTTCCGGGTTGCTTCCAGGGCAGCCGCCTGGCATCTGTTGACAGGCGGCTGTCCTGAAGCCGCCGCGATGGCCAGTGCAACCAGCTGGGCCTCTGGAGCACCCGAAATTGCGTGAGAACCAGGTGGTCCCGGAAGCAACCTGGGAGGGGAGGGGCCAGCTGCTGGTTTCAAATCCAGCCAGGCAGAGCGCGTTGATCTCTCAGTGCTCTTCGGCCAGCTCCCTGGGGCCTTCGTTGGCGCTTTGTGTTCTTGCAGAGGCCCCCGGAGCTGCCCAACATCAACACGCTCTGGAGAGTGACACTGCCACCTGGCTCCAGTGTTTTGTTATCCCTCAAATGTGCGTTACCTGGTGCGGGTTGCATCCCCTTAGTGATGCCATTGCTTCTGGGGTTGAAACAGTTACTTCTAAAGGACTATGCAAGCTACAGGCCTGAGTGAAGATTGTTGGCTGTGTGTGTGTTCCCACTCCCCACACAAAGCAAGAATACAATTGAGCTATCTTGAGTTCTGGGATTCTCAGTTTGCAGATGTAGTTGACTGTGCTGGAAGCAGCTTAAGAGCTGGATTCATGCATTGCTTCTAACATAGCAAGAACCTCTTGCATTGTATTGCTCTGTGTGACTCCCTGAGGATTGGGCTGGCCCTGGCAGGCTGCAGCACTTAAGACCTGAAATATGGGTGAGATTAGAGTTCAGTAGGACCCAATTTTTATGTTAGTTTTTGCAAAATGTAAATGTTACCAGATGGTCTTGTTCTCTGCTGCTGTTTTCTCTTTGTTCCTCCTCTCAGCCTTTCGTCTACTAAATTCCAAGGATGGGTAATTCACTGCATTCACAGCTTCAAAAGTTTGTGAAAGAGCTTATTGAATGGTTATGGTGCAGTCTTGGATGGAAAAAAGCACTGCTGCTCTTTGATGAAGAGTTGCACAGAAAGTCGACCATGGCCCATTCCTGGACCATTGACCAATATCTGCTAGATTAGTAAGCACCTGTGGATTGCTGGGATTCTTCCAAAAAATACTAGACTAGGTGGACCTTGGTCTGATCCAAGAAGGCATTAGTAGTGGTTGTTGTCATCGTCATTGTCTGATCCAAGAAGGCATTATTATTATTAGTACTAGTTGTTGTCGTCGTCGTTGCCTCCCCCCCCCCCATATGTATTCATTGAAATTCTCCTACGACTTTGGTTCAAGGCGGTTTTCATAGGCAGGCTATCTAAAACAAAGCGGTTTTTACATATTACAAATGTTCTAATCTTGCATAGAACGCTCATTCCAGGTAGTTTCCTTCATGGTCTGGCCTCTCTCTGGTATTTGCCTCCCATGCATTGACTTGACGGCAACACTGCCTCCCACTCCGTGTGCCAGCTGCAGAATTCCCTCTCCCACCGAGGCTTCTGCAGCTTGTCAGTGGCGTGTTGACAGCTCTCGACGGGTCTTGAACTGCTGTCCATAGATCTTCAGGCATATGAGGCGACTGCTCTACCAACTGAGCCAGACCCCCTGCCCATGTGCATTTGTCTTATACCGAGTCAGGCCAGTTGGTCCCTCTCGCTTGGTATTGTCTACTATGCTGACTGTAGCAGCTCTCTGGGGTTTTGGATGGGGTCTTTCCCAGGAGTGGAGTCTGGGACCTTCTGCATGCCAGTGCTATACTACTGAGCTATGGTTCACATTTTTTTTAGCAACAGTGCATACTATGGATTGCTCAGTGCAGTTTTGTTATATCTTAACTGTTAAGAGATCTAAATATGCACTGTTGCTTTGTTAATGCCAAAATACATTGGTAAACCATACAGTGGCCGGGGGGGGGGTCCGCGCCTGGGCGGCACGCCAGAGAGAGTGCATTGGTGGCGGCGCTGAGGCTTTTCACACTGCTTTTTTCAGCCCCTGTGGCAGCTGCGAGCCTCGCAGTGCTGCTGCTGAGGCTTCTGGAGGGCGGGGGAGGTGTTTCCCACCCTCCCCAAAGTGACGTTTCGGCCAATGACAGGCCGCTGACGACGCCCTGGGGGTGAGGCTTGCGGCCGACGTCACCTCACGGGGGTGTGGCTTCCACCGTGGGGTGTCATCGCAGCCTGCGGCCCCCAGGCAAGGGCGGCATTACGACGCCACTGGAACTATGGGGTAGAATAAATATCAGTAAATTAGACTTCACAAGACTGAAGTCAGTTCACCCTGATCTAATGCAACGCTGAATATTACCCACCATCAGGTACTTGTTCGTAAATTATCTCAAACTTTGTAGTTGTTGTCCTGAAAGGTGGAATATACATTTTAAAAATAGTAAATATGTGACCAGAAAATATTTTTTAAACTAAACTTTCAACCTAATCCTGTGTATGTCTACTTGAAAGTAAGTCTGACTGAGTTCAGTGGAGCTTTCTCACTGGTAAGAGAGCATACTTTGCAGACTTTGTTCCTGTTAACTGACCTACAGCATATAACAATACAGTTGACATCCTGTAAAAAGCAAAATATGTAAAGTAAGTTTGCTGATTTGGAAAGCTCTGACTTGAGTCCTTAATTCTCAGCGTGTCTTAAGTAACCCTCTTCTCTATGCCTATATAGCTTGTCCCATTTTATTGTGGTCATATATCATGTACTCTAAGCAGTCAGAATTGGATGGACTCTATTATATTCAATCTTCCTTTCAATAAAATAAATAGGTAAGCCGTTCTGAAGCCCCAGGCAGCATGCGGTACATTCATCAAAGATTCTTAAAGCGTAGCTATTCTGCTAGAAATGGGAGGGGGGATGACTCCACTTGAATCACACTGAATAGTCACACCGTTCAACATAGGAAAAGGAAGTTGCTGATTTTGCCTTTGCTTGCTATCTATGTTAATCTGCAGCTGGTGCGATCGTTCTAATACTGATGCAGTTTTCTGATTTTAGAGTAGGAATTAAATTTGAAATTGCAGTAGATCTATATTTTTTGTTCTCAAAACATTTACCGTATTGTCCCGAGTATAAGATGCACTTCTTCCCCTAATTTATGTTTTTTAATTAGGGGTGCGTCTTATAATCGGGCTGTTGCAAATAATAATAATAAAATAAAATGGTGATGCTGGGCCTAGCCAGTGTCGGGTTTGCGACCGCCTCTCCCCCAGGCTCAACAGGGAAAGGGCAGCAAAATACTCACGGCCGCTGCTCAGCTGTGCAGTGAGGGCCTCAGCTAATTGAAGTGATTGGGTGATTATCGCTGCTGGCTGAGACGTCTTTGCAGCACCTGCTTTTCGGAGCCCGTGTTTGTTAGTGGAGATAATGGCAGAGATGCAGCGGGATCCTTCTCTGCCCTGCAGGGCGTACGGTTTGTTTCTTTGTTAAAACAAGAACACACGTACCTCTCCCCTCTCCAGGCTGTAACCCTTTCCAGGCTGTAAAAAGGTAAAGGTATCCCCTGACAATTAAGTCCAGTCATGTCCGACTCTAGGGTGTGGTGCACATCTCCATTTCAAAGCCGAAGAGCCAGCGTTGTCCGAAGACGCCTCCGTGGTCATGTGGCCGGCATGACTGTCCTTGCCGCAGCGCGTAGCATGCAGCTGAAACACGGAGCGATGTTTACCTTCCCGCAAGCGGTACCTATTTATCTACTCGCATTGACATGCTTTGGAACTGCTAGGTTGGCAGGAGCTGGCCAAGCAACGAGCGCTCACCCCGTTGCGGGAATCGAACTGCTGACCTTTCGATCGACAGCTTTAATTTTCATTCTCTGCTCTGCTGGGTTTTGTATCCTTTTGTAAAGCAAGATCACATACACTTTCATCCCCCCCCTCCCCAGGCAATGAATGGTTTAGGCTGCAATCCTGTGCATACTTTCCTGAGGGTAAGCTTCATTGAAAACAGTGGGACTTGCTTCTGAGTAGACATGCACAGGATTGCACTGTTCGTTTAAATCACTGGCATAAATTTAATGCCAGTGATTTAATTTTTTTAATAGCACCAAACTTTAAGGGTGTGCCTGATAATCAGGTGCGTCTTCTATTTGGGACAATACGGTAATCACGTTTGTATTTCATACACAACTCCAGTCTTATGCTACATGATGCTGCAACATCACATTGTGGGGAAGGGCCGTAGCTCAGTAGTACTGCATGCAAAGGGCCCTGTGTTTAATCCCTGATATCTCCAGGTAGGCTGGGAAAAGACTGCTGTGTGAAATACTGGAGAGCCACTGCTAGTCAGTGCTAAGCTAGATGTACCAATGACTCGTATAAGGCAACCTCCTATGTTCACATTATTGCAAGTTCTGGGCATGAGAGAGAAGAGAACAAGACTGCAGCTAACATATAAGTTTGAAGAGCTTCAATGATTATTGCAAGTTGCGCTTGTGTTAATAGTAAGACAGTGCTGTCCTTTGCCTGTTCACTCAGAAGAAAATCCTGCTGCGTGCAATGAGGCTTTCTCCCAGTAAGTGTGTATGGGATTGCAACCTTTGTTCATTTGGGAGGGAGATTGGAATGACTACCTGCTGTAAAGGAGAGTAGCTCAGCTTGCTTATTATAGTAGTTGTCATTGATCTATCTATTCCTTTGATGATGTCAGTGTGAGTTCAGGGCACTGTCCTAGCAGCACATAAGGTTTTCAGTTTCAGAGTACAGTACTGTGTTTTGCAGTGCAAGCATTTTTTAGATTGTTCCCAGAATTTTTGTGGGGGATATCAATTCTGATGCGTAGTTTGCAACTGTAAAGAAAGATTGTTATCCATTCCAAAGCACGTTGAGTGCAGATCACGCTTTGTAAAGTGGTTGCCACTTATTTCAGAGCAAGTTAATGTGAATTAAAAAATGTGAAAGCAAAAGGCATAATTACCAACAATCGGAAGTACCTATTTTTCGCTCCATAAGATGCACTGGACCATTAGACGCATGCATATTATGGAGTGAAAAATAGGGAAATTAAAAAATGTCTTCCTTAAACAAGTTTTCCGGCCGCTTGGCCACTTACCTGCTTGTTGTTCTGCAGCTCTTCGCTCCATAAGACACACAGACATTTCCCCCTATTTTTTTGGGGGGGAGTGCGTCTTATGGAGCGAAAAATGTGGTACAAGGTGATGCAGGCCTCGGAGATGATGATGTGCCCTTCCCAGCCCGGGCCGGGCATAAGAAACCTTTATTGGCATAATATGATGATGTCATATTGAAAGTTCTGCAACATGAGGCACCCCTCACGAAGGTTCCATGGCAGCCTACCCAGGTTTCAGGAGTGGTCCTGGGCTCCAAGACCAGACCAGCCATGAGGCCAACTGAATGCAGTTTCCTCAAGGAGCAGATTAATGGGGTGGGGGGAGCTTCTGTTTCTTGTAAACCTAATGTTAACAGCAATCTTGTGATGCCCGCTTCTTCCAAATAACAAAAAAAAACCTGTCAAAACCAGCACTGTATAGTCCTGGGCTTAGAAACCACTACATAATGCATCGTTTACGACTTGACTTTAGTGCTTGCTGTTTGATCCATTTCAGTAACAATAGCTCTCGAATCTCATGCTGTTATCCTGGAGAACTAAAAACAGCTAACAAATCAGAGTGCCATAAACTAATGATTGTTGCTAGAGTCAGTAGGCTTATCTGTATACATTTAGGGAGAAGATAAACCGATTTAAGAAGGCCCTATTTTTCATCATAATTTCTCTAGCCCAGACATTTTTTTCCCCTAAAGTTGTGGCAGTTAAAATATTTGGCAACTAGGAACTAGTAAATGTTCTTTTGTAGTTGGCTTCTATCATAGCGATAGCTTATTCTCGTAACTGGAGTAAGCAAATTACTTACCTTGATTTCTCTAAAAGTGAAGAAGACTCTTGGAGGATAAGGAAGAATGTAGAAGTCTTGTTCCCGTCGCAGTCCTTACGCCGTCTGTGTTGGCTGACACCAGTCACTAAACAGAGTTGAAAAGTGAAATGTTGCATTGCCTTTACTTGCTGCTTCCAGCACATCTTATTTTAACATGCTTTTGTGTTTTGTAGCTTGAGACGGTTGGATGGCAGCTTAACCTTCAGATGTCCCAGTCCACCCAAGCAAAACAAAAGTCTCCTCAAGCTGTGTTAGAACTGGGAGTGAGCAATGAAGATTCAAAGGTATGAAGCTTTTGCCATATTCTTCTCTTAATACTGTTGCTGCAATGCTACAGACGATGATCAGGCTTCCCACCAGTGTTCAGGTTTCAAACGTACATGTCATTGAATAGGCCTTGGAGTTTAGAGCTTCTTAAGTAACTTGCTCCTGGTAAATAGGGCAAATTTTGTGAAACTTTCAGCCCAATCCTGCCTAAGATGCGGCAGCTGGCCTAATGGGCTGGCCACTGCATCTTGTTAAGCAACGGTGTAATAAATATTCTCGCAGATTGTCACGACTTGACCAGATTTCAGAGTTAAACATTAGCATATTGCCAGGAAACGCCGTCGTACAAAATTGAGAAAAGATTGTCATGCACAGCACACGTACAAAGGGCGCAATCCTGTGCAAAAATAGGACGGCGGAGCAAGCGCTCCGCCGGCCTAAGGAGCCACAAACATGTGCTAAAGCACGTTTGCGGCTCCTTTAGAATAAGTGGCGCCAGAACAGAAGGCGGTGTCGCTCACTCTGTCGCCAACCAGGACCTGTGCCAGCCGTCGCAGGTAGATCTCTATTCATGGAGAAATGAGTGCGATATAGTGCTTTCAAACTCAGTCATACTTTTATTCATAAAGATGAAACCACTTTTACAGTCTTCCTAAAATTTGCATTAAAGTAAGAGCAAGTTGGGCCAGCGGGTGGCGCAGTGGGTTAAACCGCTGAACCATGAGCTGTCGATTGAAAGGTCGGCAGTTCGTATCCGTGACGGGATGAGCTCTCGTTGCTTGGCCAGCTCCTGTCAACCTAGCAGTTCCAAAGCATGTTAATGTGAGTAGATAAATAGGTACCACTTGCGGGAAGGTAAACAGCGCTCCGTGTTCCAGCCGCATGCTACGCGCTGCGGCAAGGAGAGTCATGCCGGCCACATGACCACGGAGGCGTCTTCGGACAACGCTGCCTCTTCGGCTTTGAAATGGGGATGAGCACCACACCCTAGAGTCGGACACGACTGGACTTAATTATCAGGGGTCACATTTACCTAAGAGCAAGTTAGCCCTCCAACAGCTTAAAGCAACATTACAATTACAAATGTTGGCAACGCAGCCATGATTGCAAGCATTATTAAATGGAAAATCCTAATAGATTGAATTCACAGGGAGAAGAGTTTGCCTGTCTAACAAAGACTTTAAGAAGAAAACAGCTTTAGAAAAATAAATGGTTAATGAGTGTGTTCTGTAGGGGCCCGCAAATGTGTATGCCAGCCTGCCTGCTTCTGATGACTTCTCTTGCGCCAGATCTTGCAGTTCTGGCCCTGAACTTCAAAGAGCAGCAAGATATCATGCTGCTTCCTGACCCTTCCCAAGGTTCAATCTGTGCTATGGCACACTTCTCACTCACTCTCTCTCTCTCCCTCCCTCCCTCCCCCCTTAGCTTGGAGCCCTGGGAAGAGGTTTTTTCCGGTTTGCCCCCGAGTTGTGCTGGCCCTTGCTGCTTCACATGATGTTGGTGGGACGGGGGGGGGGCTGGGGTTGGCAATGCCCACTGCAAATTTGGACAAGGTCAGCTATTGTGGTCCAGTGGTTAGAGGATCGCTTTGCCAAGAAGCTCATTGGTGACCTTGGACCAGTTACTTTCTTCTATGCCTTACCAACCTTATGGGGTAGTTGTGAGGATAAAATGAGAGTGGGGAGAATCGTGTATCCCATCGTGAACTCATTGGAGAAATGGCAGGACAGGAATGTAACCTAATGTTACATTATACTATATAGCTCTTTGGGGATGATTTCTTTAAAGAGTCCTGAGTTAGAAAACTCTCTGTATTTTGCATGCAAATACTAATGAAGATCACATTGTCACTTTTGAATCTTAACAAGACCAACTGAAAACAGTGTTGCACCATACATACAAATCCTTTTGCAAGCATATGAAACGAATGCTTGCCTTGAGCTGTTTCTTTTAAGAAGCATATAGGAAGTTGATTCCAAGTGTAGTCTGAGATTTTTGCATCCCTGCCGCCAATCCTGCTACCTCAGGCTATACTCCCTTCTTCCTTTATAACTGTGAGATCATATTATTTTTTTTTCTTGGATGGAAATCATTAACTTGAGAAACGATTTAGTATTTTATGTCTAAATATTCAAATAATGACCTACAGTATATGTATTTTTTCTCATTGGCTCACTAGGGGGCAATAGAGCTCTTCCAAGTACCTGCATTTCTTTGACAAGGGGAATGTGTTTTTTCTTTCAAATAGCATTATTGAATCAATTTTGAAGTTGGTAGTTGTGGGAAACTGTGTTTACTGTTCTAATCTGCATACAACAATCGAGTTCTGTTGTATCTATCTACTCACTTAATGCTTTCTAATCAATATAAAAACAAAACTGACGTGGAATATGTGTTAATGACTGATCACAGAAACAGTTTTGTTTTTGTTCTGTAATTGGTTTTTGATCACAAACCAGAGCTCTGTTGTTAAGTGTTCTAAGTTGATGCTGGTGGTGGTGGGGGATGGGACCCATTTTGGTGTGACAGATGTGTTTGTGAAGGGAAAATTGTTGCACTGTTTTAAGACATTTCAAGAGATAGTGAACTTGGGGGACTTTTTACTCGTCTGGACCACTTATAAGATGCCACAATAGTTTTAAAAACTAAACTGTAGCATGTTTCCATGTTTGGTTATTCTGCCAGAATGAGAACCAAAGATGGGGGACCTACACGTAGGGGAGGAACATACGTGCCACCCAGTGTTTTGTCTCTGGGTTCTCTATAGCCTTCTCCATTACTGAACGTAGGTAGCGACCTTTATACTGAATCAGACCACTGGTCCATCTAGCTCGAAATTGTCTACCCTGACAGGCTGCAGCTATCTAGGGTTTCAGACAAGGGTCTTTCCCAGCCCATCCTGGACATGCCAGAGATTTGAACCCGAGACCTTCCGCATGCAATGCATGTGGTCTTCCACTGACCTACAGTCCCATCTCTAAGACGCAACCAGTGCAAACTGCTTGTGACAAAGACAAGGTGACCTGCTACTGAAGAGATAAGACATTGTTCAATATTTTTCTTTGTTTTTTCAAACCAGCTTATCTCTTTGGCAGCAGAGATTGTTACTGAGTAAAACTCTGTGTGTGCATAGTGGTTCTTTGGATCATAGCAATCCGGAGAGCTGATGCGTTTTGTATCATGGGTGTCGACCACTGGATTAGTACAGTGTCGTCTCTGTGATGAGAGGGCCTAGCCTTTGAATGTGCTCTTCATTTTTGAGAGTTTAATTCAGTCGTGTCTTTCCTTCATTGTCCCCATGCATGCTGCCTCTCTCCTTTCTCCTCTCTTTCCGCTTCTCCTTCACTTAACTGCTGGTTGTTATCCCTGTGGTAAGTTTCCCATGAACTTGCTGCATGAATTGAGGCCATTAGGTTTTTCTGTCTCTCGGTGGTCACGCTGTGGGTCCAGCAGATCAGAGGCAGGAAAACCAAAGTAGTCCTGATTTGGGCCGTGAGTTCTGGTTCACAGTATGGCCGGGATGTAGAAAACTCACTGCAGGGATGCTGATTCCCATGCAGAAGAAATATTTAGTCTGGTTTCCTCCCTTGAGCCTGTCTTCAAATGTTTTTCTCCCTTAAGCCTGTCCTCGTGTGTGTGTGTGGTGTGTGTGTGTGATCTTGCCATTGCACACTGAATTATCATTGTCTGATCAAACTGTTGCTGGAAGAACAAAAACAAGAGTGTTAAAAATATTTCTGGTTGGAAAATTAAAACCCTGCTATTGATCTACAAGTTTGAAATGAAGTGGATGTAAAAAAAAAATAAATGAACTGAATTGTGCAGACCAATTCCTAACCTAAACAGGTTAAGCTTCAGTATTTTGATATTTGTGTTGGCATGCCGAAGTTCTGTTTGCTTCTTCTTGAGATATTTCACATTCTCAGTTCTAGTGTGTGAACTGGGCAAAAATATGGCCATTTCGAGATCATCAGTAGAGATCTTGGTAAATTTAGACCTAATCACTCCAGAGAGAAATATACATAAAATAAATACACCATTTATTTGGTGTTATATTTAATCTGTCTTTCCCCAGGATGCTACCATGAAATCACCTTGACAACAAGAGATAATTTATCTTACGGTAAATTGGATTGGATTCTGGTTGCAGATGGTGCTTTGTTTGTGGGAAGAGTTTCAAATTGGAGACTGACTAGAGTCTTGTGATGTAAACCTTTTAGAATGACAAACATTTAAGTCTTATTTTTAAATGTTGTGTTAGATCATCCCCCCCACCTCTTACTGTTTCAGTGTGTTTTGATGCGAAAGTGTTGCTGTTAAGCGTAGCAGTCAATTAATTTCTACAGCTTTATAAGGAATGTATTCGTGTCCTGAAATGACACTGACTTCAAGTGAACAGATATTTGAAACAAAATTCTATTTAAAACTATTTAGAGCTGGCCGGGTACGATCTCTTCACAGACAAGTGCATATACTGTAATGGCAGTTTTGTAAACAAAATAAGGGGCAAATATTTCATTTTTTAAAGTCTACTAAAATACTTTATATTAGTGTATCATGTAGACCCCCCCCCCCAAGGGGTTTGCTGCTGAGACTTGCTTACATAGTGGATCATAGAACCAGTCCACTCAACGTCATGAGATAGTTGTGAGGACAGGCACGGACCAGCCATGAAGCGGGCTGCTGCAGCTTACGTTAGTGGCAGATGCAGGGTGCCATTCAGTCAGAGTCTGTTTCTGTCTCCCTCCAGACCGCTATGGACATGAGCTGCATTGATCTGCTCCTTGCTCACTAAAAGCAAGCGGACATCGGATCATCCGCTTCCGTCCATTCGTCCACCGGACGAAAGGGGAAGATGTCCCTTTAAACCCTCCACGAGGAAAGACTGCTTCTCTGTCCCCTCCCCCTTGTTATGTCCTCACACAGCATTTAAAGTTCAAAGGGATGCATTTCCTTTAAGTTGTAAACCCCATGTGAAGGGATATGAGGCTTTTTTTTTTTTTTTTTGGCATGGGCTGTGCGCACAAGCGCATGCACCCCAGCAAAGGCAGCAGAGTCAGGGCTGGCACTGGGCAGCAGACCTGGTTGGACCATTTCTGTATGGTGATAAAGTGGGAAAAGCTGGAAATCCTAGGAGAAGGATGGGATAAAAATATAATAAAACAAATAATGCACTATTGCACGATTACAAGTCAAGTGTCATCTCTCTAACATTTGTCTTGCTTGAGTTGCTGAATAACGTATCCATATTGTCAGATGTTACAAACACTGTATAGATGTGACAGAGAACAGGTGGCAGTAACAAGTGCTCCAGCAACCATTACTGCCGTGCTTCAGATAGGTGAAGATACAGGTCATCACCTCAATCAGTTGTAAGGCCAGCAGTTGACATCAATCTCCTCGTGCAGTTTGCAACAAACAAGTTGGCCATCTGCAGCTTCTCTACAACCAACTTCATTGCACCTGCAGTTGGGTTAACTCTTTTGCAGCTGTTAAGAGTCTTTACTATGATCACTGAGCTGGAAGGTGTTATTTCTTGCCTGAGAATGTTGCCAAAGTATCTCAACTTGCATCTTCAGAATTATTTTTTTGCCAAAAACGTACCTGTAGAAAATTGCTCCTAATATAAATCTCTGTGTGTGTGTGTGTGTGTGTGTGTGTGTGTGTGTGTATGCTTTTCTCCCCCTCCTAAAATACCCTTCTTCTTGCCTTGTTGAAAGAGATGGATTGAAAAGAAACCGGTAGGGATTTTCCCTGTCATTTGCTTATTCATTTCAAAACCTTTTGCTACAAGAATGATAAGGGGGGATGATAAGGGGGGAGCCATTTAATAAATATGTTCTTTGTCTTTGTGTGTTTTCCTATTGAGAAGCAATTCTCGGGTTGACTTGTCTCATCCGAATTCTGTGCTAACTTACAACAAGGCCTGAGAACCAGGACTTGAGTTCTCCTGTACAAGCTGTGCCTGCTCAGTTGTCGTTTGTTTAGGCTGCTGCTATCTTACCTATCCCCTCCCTAAGGTTTAACATTCAAAACGACAAAATTCCCAGAAGGGTACTTGACCTTGCATAGTTCTGTACAATTTATAATCTATACACTGTACTTGGTTTTTCAAGAAACTCTAATCAGGGCAAACTCAGATAAACTCCTATCAATGGAAGAAATAGCAAGAAATGCTACAAGCAATATTTGGCGTTCTTCCTTTTCTCTGATTTTCACTGTTGTTGCTGGGGGGAGAGGGGGAAGAGTGTAGAAAAGGTGATAGACAAATAGGATGAGGTGATGGAGAGAAATCTTGCTTAAGAAGTGAGGATTTATTTTGATTTGAACCAGGCCGCACAAGTAGAATGGCAAAGGAAAATATTGGACACTTTATTCTAGATGCTGTTTATTGCATTAGCTTTTGTATAGTTTTTAAAGCACCCAGTGGCTACATGGGCAGAAGTTTGGCTAAGAAAGTACGTAGCTGTGGCTGTTTATATGCAGTTCTGCCCTGTTCCAGCTATTGAGACAATCTTGGCCACACATTGTAGAAAAGGGCACAGGCACAGTATTTTGTACTATTATCTGCTCTAAAATTTGGAGCTGCCCACTAACAGTGGTAGGGATGCTTCCATAAATGTTTCTAGTTGCTATGTGTCACAGGTAATTTCACCACACTGACCCCTGTTGATGCATATACTGGATTAAAGGCCATCTTTGCTGTTTTCTCATGGCCAAGTCTCTGCTCAAGAGAGACGGCACACATTTTTTTAGCTCTGCAGCTTCAGAAATAAAACTGGCATGATCTGAAATGTCAGAGGGAATAAACTTGAAAACAGTAAAAAGGGATTTGCACTTAGATTTTATTACAAATTAATTTCAGCCTGGGTAAATGGATGGTTCCCGTTTACTCTTGAATGTCACAGAGACTTGGAGGGCATAGTTATTGAAACAGAGGGTATTTGGTTCTATTCTCTTGCTCTTCTTGCTTATTTTTAAGGCTGTTCCACTGTGAGCCTAAAGCAATACTGTGGCAAAAAGAGCTGAAGAATCCATAGAAATTTCCTTTTCTGTGAGTTCGCAGAAACAGACTTCAAATAGTTTAGTATTTGAAAGTTTGTCTGAACATTATCCCCCCCCCACCACCTTAAAACACTCAGGTCCATGCCCTTTTTGTTAAGACCAACTTATTTTAGTGATAATGGTTTCTCGTGATGTTCACAAAAATCTATAACTTGGTCAACATTTTTAATCTAGTTTGTTATAATCTCCTTTTCCGAGGTCATTGTGTCAAACTCTTATTTGATGGTTTTGTGTGCTGCTACTTTCTCTTTCGACTGAGGTGTTTCACTTGTTATGGCTTCTTTAGCCGATCCTTGGGTACAGGTCTGTGTTGTATTTTATTTTTTTATTTTCTGTATTTATATCCCGCCTTTCTCATCATCAGATTTCTCATCAGATTTATTCAAGGCGGCTTACATAGGCAGGCTATCTTTTAGACCTGATAAGGGTCTTTACAATATTGTTCTATTCCTATATAGGACCTTCCATGCTCGAGATGTTTTCCCTTCCGAATGCAGCCCTCCCTCTGGCTTGTGCTTTGCACTTCCAAGCTTCACAGTTCACCGCAGTTCACCCTCGGACGGTTGTCTTAGATGTTCTCTCTCTAGCTGACTCCTCCGCATTCCACCCTCTCACGATGCCTTCTCAGTGTCTTTGCGAGGTTTGTCAGCAGCTTCCGTCTCCCATCCAAGTGGGAACTGAGGTTGACCCTGCTCAGCTACTGAAACTTTAACACTTGAAGTGCACACACTTCCCCTGCCACCCATGTACACCACAGGCAAAAACACAATTGACTTGGTCTTCCTGTACATGTTTCTGCAGTCACCGAGAGAGAAAAACATGCATTTTCTTTAAATGTTAGTTTTACTGTGAAAAACATGGGTCAAGTGTGAATATGTCAATACCGCTATGTCTAAATGGACTCTGGGGCTGCTTTTACAAATGATGCTAAGAATGCCTCTTAGTCTGAACATGTCTCATGTGAATTAGTTAATGTGAGATAGAAAACGGAAGCATCAAAAACTGATTTATGCATTGCCTGTGAAAATGACTTTACTTTCACTAAACGCTATGAGATTGACAGCATTTTAAGAAAACTGTCCTAGGGTACACTTGGTAAAATGAGCCAATTCCACATCGCAGCCAACCATTGTTAGATTTATTAGGAGAAACGGCCCATGGGGATTTGTACAGATTGGAGCAAATATCGTTGAATGCGTTTATTGATGTTTAGTGAATTTAATGTAGCCATGTCTGTCATGCACACAGTACAGCAGGGAATATGGAACTTGAAACAATCCTCACCTCCCAAAAATGGGAAGGAGAATGGAAAAGTAATTAAATGGTCTGTTAAGAGATGTTAAGCTTTACTACTAGGTATGTTTACATGCCGCAAAAAAAAAAAAAAAACCCAAAACCCCACACAACTTATTATGAACTCATAGGGAAATGATTCTATCTATGAAAGTATTGGACCTTATGTTCTACTGAGTTCCTCTAGGTGTGATATTTAAATCAGAAACTAAAGTGGTCATGATAAGAACTTGGAAAATTCCTATGTTGTTTTGAATCTGAAATCTCCTTGAGTTGCTGTTAGGGTTATTCAGTAACTTACTTTGCAGTAATAGTATGGTAAACTGTGTTGAAGCTTGGAGGTTGACCTACTAAGAGCTTGGAGTTTGAAGCTGAGATAAAATGTTGATGTTGCTTTTGATGTTGAACCTCCCTTCTGGCAGTAGGCAGAGGAAGCAGGGACCCTGGCCAGCTGCATATTGCAGTGTAGAAATGGGCAACAGGAGCGATGTCTTCAGTTTTCCCCCTGAAACCCTAACCCACAAGATTGTGCATGGTCTTTTTTTTTTTTTAAACTGCGTTGTAGGCAAAAGCAGCAAGGGGGAGGATGCGGTTACCAGGAAAAGTGGTGAGGTTGGGTTAAGCACTTGCTCTCTAGTTTTTTTTTTTTTTACCAAATTGTACCAAAATCTGGTTTTTGTACCAAAGCACTTGCTCTCTGCAAATTGTACCGTTTCCTGCCACCCTGTAGTAGCTCTTTAAAGATCTGTGGTTCCAAACCCAGGTCTGCTGCAAAATGTCTAGTTCAGCCCTTAGTCAAGAAACGTGTGTTCCTTATTACCCTGTCTGTGAAACTGGTGAATGATACAATTTTTGCCCAGCAATATTAAGCATTAGCAAAATTGTGAAGGCCTATTTTTGGTGGCTAGAATTGGGTGGTGGTGGGAGTTTATCGTGGGAAGATAAGTAAGGATAAAATGCTAGAACATTGCAAGATGTAAAGAGGTGGTAAGGGGAATTGTGACTTACGAACATGGCACCTACATTTTAATACAATATGTAATTGTATTTAATAATTGCTTATTATCTGGTACTAATTGGACTAGATCCTCCAAGGGAAAGGTAGGGTAAACAACATTTTTAGTGTGAAACTTCAGGTGTGTTATGAACTTTTTATGCTATGTTGTTTTTTGCCGCTAGTCTGTACTGTGAAGACAGATTACAAATTTAAATAAATTTATTACGAGGCAAAGTAAAAAACTGGAATGAGCAATTTGCAGGCTACGTTAATGCTCCATTGATGTCGGTGATACTCCACCAATTCAACTTGTTTGGCAAGTCTCTTCTTCAATTTGCGTGTGTTAATTAAATATATTGATAGCAATGAAATACAAGTGATCAGAAAATAAATGTTTTCTTTTAGAAATATCAATAGAAGTTGGGTTGGATTGTATCTTAAGTTTAATTCCTTAGTCATGATGACTAACTAACCATAGGATACAACCCATTAATGAGAGGAGCTGGCTAACTAAAGTCAATAATATGCATCTGGTAGTCCTTATACTGTAGGTGGTTTATTCTTTCTTCTCCTGAATGCAATGGATTGTAGCAGGTTTCCTATGTATCATTGGCTCTCATCCTGGTTTTCAAAAGCATCATCGTATTCCAAGCACCAGAATTCACCGATTAGCAGTAAACAGAAAGAAAAATGATACTGTATGTGTAGTGATGGGACAAAGCTTGCTCTTGCACTCCGCTATGTGTATAACCTACATGATATCTGGGTCATGTGTGAGCATCTCGTTTTGCTTTTTCCTTAGGGCGCCTGCAAAGTAAAGCATCATTTAAGGTGGGGTAAGGGGTTCTATAATAAAGGACTGGAATTGGAGCTCTCCAAACTGGATTGCGTATTTTTTCTGCACTTACTCTTTTGCTGCTGCAGTAACAGCACAATAGTTAAGCTACTGCAACGTCTAAACTCTTGTACTTGACCACAATTACACTTTTCCATTCATGCAGGTGATTCATAGATTTCCAGCTGCTAAGTACTGTGCGATAGTGAATTTTCTCCTGAGGTACACTTGTGATTGAAGGGGGATTAAGCTGAGCCAACGCAGCATCATTTATTTAGTGTGTTCCTATAGATGAATACGTTTTTCAGAAACCAATTAAAAAACATCTAGTGTTGGCAGTTCTTTGGTTTTTCTCCTCTAATTCACGAATCCTCCAATCTTCAGCACATTTGTAACTTCTTTGGGCTTCAGTGAGGTTTTGTAAAAAAAAAAAAAAAAAGGATATCTTTAGGACTTGCACCACTGTGGATCTGTGTGTTTTCTAAACCAGTGTTCCTTTACTTAATTGTCTCTGGAGAATTGCAGTTCTCATGTAAAAGAGAGAGAGAGTTAAGGGGGTTGTAATTAAATTAAGTCAAAGAGCTTCCTGTTGTAACCGACTTGAAAGGGCAGTCTTAAATTTTGTGATGTTGACCTGAGTCTGAAAGTTGGAAGATATTTGTATTGTGTTACAGGCTCATGAAAAGTTGGACAAACCATTTTACATTCAGTTAAATCTGTGCACAAATACTGTATAGTTGCTTGCATAAAATTGCTACACATTTACTGCTACTATTTCTCTGCTGTCTGTTACAAGGCTATTTTGGTTCAAGTTACTATTGACCAGTTGGTATAAGAGCCCTTCTGTGCATTGGAAGAAATGGCTTAAAGATCCTTGAAGTAATGGCCACTTCACGTATGACAGCTTTCCAGTTGGGCATCACTTGGGAAAAAGCACATAACATATTTGTATCATTTGGTATAAAGGACTTTGCAGCCTGCCTGTATGTTGGAAAGCTGTGGCCAATGTGAAAACATCCTGTGTGGATCAATCCCTGGATTCCAAGAGTAAATTTGGAACCCTGATTTGGGGATCAGTATTTTGTTCTACTATTTTGGATCAATAGTGAGGGAAACAAAGAGGGAGGAAAGGGACCAAGATTGAACATGAGAAACTACCTCAGACATGCACAGGAATCGGTGAAGTACGGGACAATCGTTAACATTCTGAAACAGCAAGTGTAAACAGTTTCCTTTCCATTGTAGCAAGGACCTCTGCCGAAACAAGGAAACTGCGAATGCTACTTACTTGTTTTTCATGATTCTCAGTGCTGAGTGTCTTCATCATTTTTTTTCTATAAGCAGAAAAGGAGAGGACCACAATTCTGCTCATGGTCCTCACCATGGGGACTCTTCCATCTCGTTCTCTCGAGTGTGACAAGAGGAGGACCAACCTTCTTCTGGTTAGAGCTGGGAATAATTCTCTGCAGCTGTACTGCACTCAAAAATGCAACTTAACATTGGGTTAGAGTCCTGCCTCATCTTCACCTCAGAGCTGGATAGGAAAATTGGGATTGCTGTTCTGGTGCTGGGTTGCTGAAGTACTTCATATACTTTGGCAGCCTAGCACTGAAACTCAACCTCCCCTTCTGCTGCAAGAAGGAGGGAAAGCTGTGTCTTGATCAGGAACACAGTGCAGCAATTGTCCCCCATAGCTGTGTTGGGCTTCAGCAACTGCAGGGGTGATCCTATGTTCACCAATCTTTAAGCTTGGAGCTGGGGACCAGAGCAGGAGATTGTCCCTAAACTTGCAAAGAGGTGCACCATGAAGTCAGGGATAATATGCCATCCACAAACTTTGTCTTAGTTACCAAGCCAGAGGGGAACCTCTGATTTCCACTGGGAGGGAGTTCCATGTGCAAGATGCTGCCACAGAGAATGCCCTCCTCCATGTTATCACTGGCTGAAGTACTGCTGGTGGTGGAATGAGGAGGAGGGTCTCTGCAGAAGATCTCAAGGGAAGGCTGTTTCATATGGGAGGACGTGGTTCTTTGGGTACCCTGGGTTTATTTAGGAGTTTAAAGATAACTACCAGCATCTTGAATTGCTCTCAGAAACTGACCAGTAGCCAATTTCATTGATGTAATAGCGGGGGTGATGTGATCATACCACCTAGAGTCAGTCCAGATTTGGACATCAGCTTTTTGCACCAGTTGTGATTTCCAAATGCCTTGAAAGCAGTCCTACATACAGCGTGTTGTGGTAGTCCAACTTTGATGTAACCAGTGCATGGGTGACCATAGTCAAGACTGATGTACAACAGGAAAGGATGGAGCTGGCGCACCAGCATAATGTTGGCAAAGATGCCCGGAGACACAGGAGGTCCAGGAGGATCCCCAAACTGTGGACCTGGTCTTTCAAGGGAAGTGCACAACAGGCCGACAGTCCATTACCTGGATCACAAGTCTAATAGCACTTTTATCTTGATATAATTTCAGCTTGTTAGCCCTCATCCTGCCCATTACTGACCCCAGGCAATGATCCAGGGTTTTCTCAGCCTCCCCAGCATCAGATGGGATGGAGATGTAGAGCTGGGTGCAGTCCGCATCCTGGTGACCCCCAATCCCTGATGACCTCTCCCAATGGTTTCATGTATATTTTTATGTATTTTATGAATTTATACCCCATTTTTCCAGTTATAAACTTCAACATGGGGGACAGAATTGAGTTCTGTGGGACACTGGAAAGCAGAGGTAATGGTGTCAGACAGGTGTTCCCTGTAACAACCTTTTGGGGACTGTCCTCCAGGAAGGACCTAACCATTGCAACACAGTGCCCCAAGCCGCAGTCTAGCCGGGGGCATCTGAAGGAGATACCATGGTATCAAAAGTCATATCAGTAGGTCCAGCAGGAATGGGAACACACTCCCCTTGTTTAGTTTCCGGCATAGGTAATCTCCTACAGATATCAAAGCTGTCTCTGTCCCAAACCTGACCGGAAGTCAGATTGAAATGTATCTAGGGAACTAGTCTCATCCAAATATCCTGATAGTTGTTATTGCATTATACACTCAAGTACTTTGCCCTAAAACAGGAGTTTAGAGACTGGCTGGTAATTGTCTGAGTGGGGTCCTGCTTCAGGAGAGGGTGACCACCACCATTTTAAGGCACGATGGAACTGCACCCTCACCAAGAGATGCATTAATCCTTGTTCACTTAGCCAGTTCCCTCGCCCGCTGGCAGCTTTTTTAAACCAAGATGGGCAAGGGTCAGGCATGCATGTCATCAGCTGTTAAAATGGGCTGTTAATCTGTTCTATTGCACCTGCACTTACAAAAAAAAAAAAGTTCAATTTGTTACTGGTAGTCTTCATGTAGCTGTAAATGCTTGTAAATGTTTACAAAGTCTGTTATCCTTTCACATGATGATGAGTTTGTGTGTGTGTGTGTGTGTGTGTGTGTGTGTGTGTGTGTGTGTGTGTGTGTGTGTAAGCATAACTGAAACAATAATAAACACTTTTGAATTGCTTTTGTATTTTTCAGCTGCTAGTTTGCCTTATACTTGTGTTTTGACAGTCATGCTGGTTTGATGGTTAAAATTTCAAAAATGCACATTTAACATGTATGAATTCAAAGTGAAGTACCAGAAGGAGTCTAAAGCTTGCCAGTCTAAAGGGGGTGTATTGCAGGAAGCATGGAAACACTTTTATGGCAGTTGCAATGCAGTGTCAGCAGAGGTGAAACTAGACTGGAGCGGAGGCAAGTAGTTCTGCAAGACTCCGTTACACCAGAGTCAGCGGCCCCTCCCCTTTGCTGTTGGAGCCATTCCGGCAGCGACAGGGGAGTGTCCTGCGTGTTGCCATTGCCACCAGAATGGCTCCAACAGCAAGGGGGAGGGGCCACTGACTCCGGTGTAACGGAGTCTTGCAGAACTACTTGCCTCCGCTCCAGTCTAGCTACGCCACTGGCTGTGTGTACGTATTTAGCATTATGCAGAATACAGTGGTGATCAAAAGCTTTTAAAATATGGAAACAAAGTGCAAGTACTGTACAATACTAGGTAAATTTGTGAACAGTTGAAAAAAGGTGAATAATATTTATTTTTTTAATATACTAAATTAAAAATGTTTGTGCCTACGTCAGCAGAATTAGATACCGCCTTGGTTGCCCTTGTGGGAGAAAGGCGGGGTATAAATTCTATAAATAAATAAATAAATAAAAATAAATTTCTGACTGGGACGTCCAACTATAAATTGGGTGATTAGGAGGCCGTCCGTGCCTGTTCCTGGCCACAGTTGCAGAGGGACACTCTGCTCAACTGAACAGCCATATCCCTCCACGGCTGGAACTTAAGCGCATAACAATGAAGTAAGTTAGATTAGCTAGTTAGTGTTTATTGTTCTTTATTAGTCTTTATTGTATTTTCACTTTAAAAGTGGCAGCAGCAGCGGAGGCTTCCACCGGGTCCGGAAAGCCCGGGACTGATCTGGGACGGATGGTAAGCCTACCCTTGAGTAAGTTGGAGGTGCGGTGGCTGGAAAGGGGGTTGTTTAGCTGGGCAACGCTAAGGGAACGGAACCGGTTTGGGAGTCCGTGCAGCTTAAGCGGACATGAAGAAAGGACAGGGTGGCTAGTTGATGAGTAGCAGCGATTGCTGTGGTAGGACCCTGACTCTTTCCATCATCACAAATCTGAAATGGGTTGAGCTTTTGTAGGCATTTGAAGGCAAAGCCTGAAAAAAGCGGCAGCTTTGCAAGCAATCACTTCGATAGCTAGCAAACAGTTCGATTGCAAATGGGCAGTGGCTTATCTTTGCCATCACATCTTTTAAAAAGGCTCTGATTGGAAAGGTAAGCTTTCTGGTCAGAACCTTTTACCCTGCAATTGAGAACCTAAACAGCCTAGCAGTTTAATTGCTCTTGTTTTTTGAAAAGCCGATATTTTCAAAAATGCCTTCTTTCTCTTTCGGAAGCTAGATTGATTGGGGGAGCCCTGTCACAGTGGTGGCACGTGTACTTGGCCTGCCCTGAGGAGGAAGGTTCCATCAGACCATCCTGAATCTTCTTTATTTATTTATATATATATACATACATACACACTTTTTAAAAAATTCAACATGTTTTTTGGAGTCTGGTTTTTATGTTTGAACTAAGTTTCTTACCACTGCTGAAAATCAGATTATAATATATGTTTTATTGATTCTTCTGTGTTTACAACTGTGTTGTGTGGAATGAATTTTATTGTTTGACTTGTTACATACATTCCGGCTCAGCGTTATGCTGGGGAGGATGTGAATGAATAAACCTTTTCTATGAGTGGTTCCTAACAAAATTTGATGGCTAATAGTCCGGTCATGATCTTTTATTTATTTATTTATTTATTTATTTAAAGAATTTATAGCCCGCCTTTCTCCCGAGGGCACTCGGAATTTTGTGATTCCATTCCCTCAAAAGTAATAGCGCAACCTGCATTTTGCACCGCTGCTTCTCACACTTGTGTGCATTTTTGGATTAGTTTTGTCAACAGTTGATGATGGTTACCAACAGGCGCTGGAACAATTTGGATGCCTGCCTTGCTCTGCAGGATCAAGAGCAAAAAATTATTTGGCAGCAATAATGGTCTCATGAAATATCTGTGATCAGGAAGATCCCATGACCTTGATCCTGCAGTGCTATTGCCATAATACTTGGAAAGGTTTATAGGCATAAAATTGTTTACGTGAGTAAAGAATAAGCACGTTCATTTGGAAGTCTAAACAAGGCCTGTGTGCTGCAGAAACAATAAGCCCTTGTAAGATGACTGATGATGTGATTATTATTATTTTTTTGTGTGGCAATTTTTCTCCATGCAGCGCTTTATTATCCACTCTGTGACCTTGGAAACCCATTGTTTTGCACTGTTTGAACCAAATACAGGCCCTATTGTAAACTTTTAAAATGATGTCATATTTACCACCCAGGTAAGAAATATAGTAAGCGTCCTTGTTGGGATGGATTTCATCAAGGGTCTTATTAAGTTGTAAAGAGAAGTTTGAATTTAATGCAGTCATAGTTCTTAATGTATAACTTATCCTGACCAATTTTGTCTGACTTCCATTATAATTCCATTTTTTTAATTGCTATCTTGAATCTGATGTGAAAAGAAAAAAAACCACTTCACAGTTTTCTGTATCTTTGTGTTTTCTGTCTGCGAGAGGTGACTAACCAGAGAGTAATTAATATGTGGTGTGTGGTCTGAGCCAGGCTGTTACTGTGTATCTTTAAAAAATAAATAAATCTGTTACACATTTCTAGTATACAGGTTGACACTTTTTAAAAATATGTTTTTAAAAATAGAACTCTTATTGGACCGCTACCTGGCTTCCTAATTAAACACCAAGTTAGAGTTTGTAATTACCATCTTGGCTTTTTTTGTTTTTGTTTTCCAAGGTATGTTCAACTTAATGCCTTATGATCAGGGTAGTAGCAGTCTACACATCTGTTAACACTAAAGCTGCATTGTAAAATGGCGCTCATTTATTGAGCACCATCAGCTAAGGTCATAGGCCACTATAAGCCTCCTGCTGATGTCCCTGATCATAAATTTTGAATGTGCCCATAGTGCACATTTTAGAAGTTCCTTAGTTTAATTAACTGAGTCTGAGGAAGCAAAGAATTCTAAACTAAGGAGGCCAAGTATACCAATGACTTTTTCACACTTGCAGGTTTTTATTACAGTCCAAAAAGATTGCTGGAGTATAGCCTAGCCCCGCACTCTCTCCCAGTGTTTTTTTTATTTTATTTAAAGAATTTTTACCCCACCTTTCTCCTGATAGCCGCCTTGAGTGCCCTCGGGAGAAAGGCGGGGTATAAATTCTTTAAATAATAAGGGCAATCAAGGTGGCTATTGTGAGACCAAGTTAATGCACATACATAACACTTTGTTTACCGTGTACAACCATGATGGTAACTGATCTCGTGTTTCACAGTGTTGCGGTGAGTTATGTATGAGTTACAGGATATTGGTGTTTGTTTACATTTTGCCAAACTAACAGCGCAATCCGACTTAACTTTTGTGCCGTTGTAACAGCGGCGTGGCGCAGTGGGTTAAACCGCTGAACCATGAGCTGTCGATCGAAAGGTCGGCAGTTCGAATCCGCGATGGGGTGAGCTCTCGTTGCTTGGCCAGCTCCTGCCAACCTAGCAGTTCCAAAGCATGTTAATGTGAGTAGATAAATAGGTACCGCTTGCGGGAAGGTAAACAGCGCTCTGTGTTCCAGCCACATGCTACACACTGCGGCACGGAGAGTCATGCCGGTCACATGACCACGGAGGCGTCTTCGGACAACGCTGGCTCTTCGGCTTTGAAATGGAGATGAGCACCACATGACTGGATTTAATTGTCAGGGGTCACAACTGTCGGACACGACTGGACTTAATTGTCAGGGGTCACCTTTACCTTTACCTAACCAGCGGCACAGCGAGAACGGGAGGCCCCAGAACGTAAAAGGGATTCAAATCCCCTTTGAATTCCTCTTTTGGAGGGGATTTGAATCCCTTTTCCATTCTGGGGCCTCCCATTCTCGCTGCGCCACTGGTTACACCGGTGGCGTAAGTAGGATAGGATTACGCCCTAATTCCTAGATATTGTGAAAACTAGAATGTTGAAGATGAAACTGTGAAATTTAGGCTTTCAACATTGGGGCATTTTGCGCTTTTCCCTTGTTAAGATCACATATTTATATGATTTGAGCAAAGTAAGACGTGCATAATAATTCATATCTCTTTTTTTACCCTTACACTTAATGGGTTATATCCAGAACCCTTCTTTTGCTCGCATTGTGCATTCACACAAAAAGTGGAGGGCACAATTATCTCAGATACCCTGTTTCCTCTCCAGCCCCCACCCCCATAAAAATAGGGAGAAGGGGGGGACATCCACAAACATCGTACTCTCCCCTTTCATGACTGCTAGCCACCTTCCGCTTGCATGTACGGCCCCATGTTTTGTATTTGAACCTATTAGCAGAGAGAATCTGTCCAACTCTCTAAAATGGTCAGCCTATCCAGCCAGTCGTATCGACCCTTTTAGTGATTCTGCTGCCCCTTGTTGCCCCAGCCACATCTTCACACCCAAATCGAGCATTACAAGAAACCTAGGCAGCAATGCTCTTTTAACATCTATTTTCCACTTCACTTTCACACAAAATCAGGGAACCTCTTAGCCTTTTTGCTGCTTTCCATGTGCTTAAACAGCACGTTAGGGCTAAGAATGTTTGGCTGCCTCGTGCTGTTCAAGAGCTGGTAGGCATGTGTGGTTAACAGAGCAGAATTAATGCCAGTCCTCTGCTAAAAGTATTAATTTAAAGACAATTGGAATGCCTGTTTTAAACCCTTGGAAAATGTCCCGAGACCTGTCACTGGATGCCCCATCTGATAGGCTGGAGTTAGCATAGTCTGAACTCAATTAAAGTGTTACTTTCCTCAGTGTTTGCGGTAACAATAGTGGTGCCTGATAATGTTTTAGACCTACTTGCTTTGTGATCGGAGAAGACCTAACACAATCTCTGAATTGAATACTCTGAATAAATGCACTACTGAGGAGAGAGAACTGGAGTATTGCGAGTGATTTAAAAGGAAGAAAACTGAGCACCCTATAATGTGTTGCAATGATTGATAACATGTAAGTTGCATGCATATATTTATATTATGTATATATAATCTCCATTTTGTACTGCCTGCGTGATTCAAGCCCTCAACGTTCTTTGAGTTCTAGATAGTTTTAAATATTCCTATACGTAAACATTCTAGGTCTGAAAGCAAACCTGAGTAGCTTCCAAGTTGCTCATTAAATTGTTCAGACTGTTCAGACAAATCTAGCAATGTGGTGTTTTTCTGATTTTGCAATGTAGGATAAATTAGCTTTTATCTAGTTTATTAGTTTAGGTGAAAAATCATTTTAATTAAAGATACTAGACTATTTGTAAACCAGTACATGAGCTCTTGCTTGAAGAAAACAACAATTTTTAGTTAGCTTTTTTCAATACAGTGTAGCTTTTTTCAATACAATGTCGTGTAACTACTTGAAAGCTTGTTAAGCATGTATTTCAGTGCCTGTATTTGTAATGACAAGCTTTTGTCAACCTTTTTATTTCAAACTTTTAAAAAAATTTCTTTTAAACATTTACCAAATATCAAATTTTCATGCTTCCCCCCCCCCCCCCCCACATGCAGAAAAGCTAATGTTTTCTAACCAGGGACTTTGGTGCTTGTATACTGTCCAGAAAGAGACATCGTGTCTGGGCAAAATTACTTATCAAACTGAAGATACTTTCTCATTCTAGTAATTTCAGCCAAAGTAGGTCATTCAATAAATGTCAGTAAGCCAGGGAAGTAAGTGAAATGTCACTTGAAAGAGGCACGTATGCATAAATTTGTGAGGCACTCTAAAAGCTTTTATAGGTAACATGACTAAAGATATATATTTTTTAATCGGTCTCTAGCGATAAATGAGTGAATGATTACACTAAATTATCAGGAGGTTGGTTGCCTACTTGTTTATATAAATTACCTAAGTTTGATAAGAAGTGCAGAAAGAAGGATTCAAAAAACAAAACAACAAAAAAGGTAGAAGTGCTCTTGAAAAGGTGTTCAGATTAGCAAAAGTTTGAGAAGTGGGTTCTTATCATTGATATTGGATTTAATAACAACAAACTAATACAAGTTGTTTCTGTTGTGATTCTGCAGAGACTTGCCATGCAGATTTTAAGCTGTTGAATTCATGCCATGTTTTCCGCTTGCCACAATACTGTACATTGAAGGGACAATTCAAACCAGTTGAGTTCAGTTGGTCTGCATCTTTTTCGCCCTTGTGCAAATTCAACTGCATGCACTCATCAAACCAAAAGAGAGAGAGGGAGAGAGAACAACAACTGTTTAAACAGTGCAGGCGATTCCGCCCGCCATTCCACTTACCGTAGTTAAATGTATGCCCCAGAGAGAGTGAGCGTGACTTGGAGTCAGAGACTCGATCCACATACCTGATAAGTAGCGGGATTCCTTGGTGCTCCAGATATACGGTATATTTGTTAAAAACATTTTCTCTCTCCATCTTCTACCCTCATTTGATTTTGTCTGTAAACCGCTTTGTGAACTTTGTGTTGAAAAGCGGTATATAAATACTGTTAATAATAATAATAATTTGTACAGGTAGGGACATAGTTTCGGGGGGGGGGGAATAGGTAGAAGGTTTAGGGAATTGAGGGGCAGAGTATCCTGCTGTGCCTTGACTGAAAGCTGCTTTGGCCCAAACCCTGGTATGTTTTCTCTTTCCCCTCTTGTGATCCAAGGAAGGCAGCGAGGAGCTCGCTTTGGGATGGCACTGTTATTTTATGACCTGAAAGTTCTGGAATACTCTCCAAAAGACACAGGAGAGAGACTCATTTAAAACCTGGGTTTTAAAACTAAAAAGCTTAAAAACTAAACTTCAACAGCCATCCTATGGCTGTTTTGGAGAAGAGAGGAAGTTATAGTCTGTGAACCACATTAAGCAATTTCCTAATGGCCAGTCAGGGAGCTGATTATCAGCTTGTGACTTCAATGAAGCCCAATCCTATCCTTCCCCCTTTGTATCAGGCGCGTGGGGTGTGTGTATGTGAATTGGAAGGCTTGGGAGGGGAAAGGGGAATTATTTCCCCTTACCCCTCTGTACGTCTTCTGCTTGCCAATGGGTCTCCTCGAACCTGTGCCAGCTCTTTAGCTGGTGCACGTCTGAGAAGAAGAAAGGGTCAGGGAGCTTAATTGAAGGGGACTTAATTGCTGTACAGTACCTAATAGAATGTTACGGACTGGTAGCCATGTTTTGACTATGTAGTGTTGACTTGTTTTTGTTTTATATCACATAATAGTCCAAATGGTGTCATACTTGGATGGTAGTATCAAATATAATCCAACTAAATATTGTCAGAAAGAAACTGGTTAAATGCTATCTAGCCTGGCAATATTCTGGTTGTCCACTTATATTGTGCCTGTTATCCATGATAGCTCTGTTGGGATCTGTGGAATAACTGTTTTGCTTAGCATTAATTTGTGGTACTATTAGCATCATGGAAGGTTGATTTCAGTTGCCTGTTATAGGTGATTACTGCAGGAAAGACAACTGCATACAGGTGGGACACCTTTCAAGGTCCTTTTGATTCCTATTGCATCACTGCTTTCTCTCATCTAAGCTGTTTTGATGGTCCTCTTTGGAAGGTTGCATTGAATGAAATGCTTCTTTTTCATCCCATGTGTTTTCTAATTAGTTGATGCTATCGGTTGAAAACTGAACAAAATGGCTAGGAAGAAGATTCAATAGGATGACAACTAAATTTTCCCCAAATCCCTTTGATGTAATGTAATGAATTGTCATTCATGCAGCAGCATGCAGGCTTTGTACCAATTTCTTAGATCTAGGTGTGTGATGTGTTAGCAAGCCTAACTCAACATGTTTTGTCATTAGCTTCTTTCCCCTTGATTACAGTTCTAGCAAATCTTGACACATTTTCAGTATATCAGTCTCTAGATTCTTATCTTGCGTACAACTTTCAACATCCTAGTTGTCCTTGCTGTCTTCCCAAATCAAAGAGATCCGAGTGTAAAGGCTACAAGGAACACATCTGTGGGATTGCTCTTCAAGTTGCTGTATCTTTTCACGCCAGCTGTAACTTTTCAAATCGTCTTTGATCTAGAGTGCAGCGTAGTGCACGTTTCATGCATCTGAAAATGCTTCTCTGAACTGCAGACCAACTGCTTCCTCATCAGTGATTATGTGAAGTTACAGCTGCTTGCACAGCTTTCAATGGTTGTCACAGTTTGGGAGACGAGTGATGGAAGATTTGCATCTCTTTGGTGCTAAAATGGAAAGACCAGTGATGTAGACATGAGTCTATTGACTTGGACTCAAGTCGGACTCAAGTCACATCAATGACTTGACTCTGACTTGACTTGGCGATTGTAAAAGACTTGACTTGAGACTTGGAGCCTTTTACGACAAGTTGAATTTTATTCAGGTTTAAACCCGTTTTCCCCATTAAATAAATAGGGACTTGCAACTAAAGACTTGGGGGCAAAGACTTAAGCCTTGACTTGAGACTTGGACCCAGTGACTTGAGACTTGACTCGAGACTTGGAGTCGGAGACTTGATCCACATCCCTGGGAAAGGCTGTCTTGGAGAGAATCTGAAGTTCTCGCTTTATCTGCTTCAGTGTCAGCAAGGATGTCCACCACTGTAATCTTCTGCTAAATTGCGATATCTTTCAAGTATATTATCCAAACTGCACATTTTTTTTCTGTGCAAAACTGGTATCTTGCTAATCAGTCATGCTTTCACTTCAGGAGAAGAATATCGGCTTGAGCCATCTCCTCATGCAAATGGAAGTGAAACTCGTTTCCTGCCATTTGCATTCAGGGTGGTCACGTGTCTCAGGGATGATTAGACCTTCCACAGCAGTTCAGTAAAGCAGAACATCATTCTTTCTGCCAATGGGTGTTGCATTGGCTGATGACAACACTTGGTTAAGTCTGTTCTTTTAAACATCTTTCTGTGAACATGCACATGCTCTGGTGAACTGCTGGTGTTGATGCTTTGCTTGATGTCCTAGCACTTCCTTCACTTCATAATGTTGATAGGGTTTTCCCTTTTATCTTCCTTGGCTGACTTTTTCAAATTTCTCAAAGTAAAGACTGTCACTTAATGTGATCAACTGACATGGATGATCAAATGATACAATTATAGTTGCACAATTTTAATAGCTGAACACTTTTCAAGTTTATATAGTTTGGGCCTATTGGTATGCTGAACACACAGATTGTTAAACATTGTCTCCACTGATTTGCAAAAATAATAATAATTTTTTTTGCCACTTTTTACTGTGTGAGTTTCATGCAGCAAAATGTACACTCACTTATGGAGCTTTAAGAATGGAGATACCCCAACTAAAGTCAGTACATGCTTAAAATGGTAGTGCTGCTTTTGGCCACGATCCAAAGAGCTACTCTACCCAAGGCCCTGCACTCATCCCGTAGGATTTTGTATTACTTTATCAAGAGATTACTCTGTACAAGTCTGCAGAGTCTACACCCTCTCCCAAGTCTGTTTTTGTTTGTTTGTTTGTTTTTTGGTACTTCTCAAAAGCTTTTTGCTTTGCGACACACATGGTTGCTATTCATGGAACACAAGCACAAAGCAGCCTTAGTACATGAAATTAGTTGAATAGTTCTTTGGATCTTGGCTACTGTCTGGAATAAGTTAGTGGTTTATTTCATCAGAAAACTATGACTGATTCTTCCTATTAAATAAACAGTTACACTTGTGATTAAATTAAACAAGGATTGAATAAAATAGCACTTTATTTTTTTAAAAAAGGAATGACATAATTTAAAAAGATTCTTTGATACCATAAATTGTTGCATGTGATGCCAGTATTTGTAAACTTCAAAGCCAAAGAACTGTAGTAGCGAAACATACAGGCTTCAAAGGAGTTTAGGTCCAGGCAAATTGTTAGTCTAAACAATTTGTGATGTTAAAACAGATTCATATTGATAATAAACGACAAGAGCCATTTACTAACTGTACTATTATAACTAACATTGTGCAGTTTGAGTTCTGGAGTTAAATTTTGGGATGATCAAGATGTAAGTTGTCTTATTGAAATCTTTGTGCTTGTGTTGTAAGTAGAAGCTGTTTAAGATGAGACCTAATGAGCATGACATTTCCTATTTGTTCTCTTTTAGGTACCTTTTAGTCAGTGCACACTAGTACCATTCATTCTGTTACTTTAAAAAAAAAACCCACGTAAGAAGAGGCCTGCTGGATCAGACCAAAGACCCTTCTAGCCTAGCATCTATTTCCCCACAGTGGTTCACCAGTTGCCTCTAGGAAGCCCACAAGCAGGAGAGAAAAGCGTACATGTGGGTTCTCAACCCCTTCGTGTACCAACGGAAGTGACTGGGGATGACGTCATCGCCAGTTACTTCTGGGTTTTTGCATTTTTGGAGCCAGAAAATGCAGGTAGGAAGATCAGGGCGGGCAAGAGGGCCCCTTCCAGTGCTTCTGAGAGGCTTGGCCAAGGGCAGGAGCCTCTTGGGAGCAAAAATGCGGCCGAAAACACCGCGTTGGAGCAGGGTTCCAGCGTACCAATGATCCGCATACCACTTCCAGTTGGCCAGAGTACTGCTGCTGGTATGCATACCACCAGTTGAGAACCCCTGGCGTACATCTCTCCCACCTTTGCTCCTCTACAACGTATTCAGAGGCATACTGCCTCTACTTTATTCTAAAAACATTCATTTGTACAAGCAACTGCATGAGTTGCTAGGTATTGTTGGTGTTTTTTGTGTTGTCG
Source organism: Plestiodon gilberti rubricaudatus (assembly GCA_026170595.1). Classification (NCBI taxonomy): domain Eukaryota; kingdom Metazoa; phylum Chordata; class Lepidosauria; order Squamata; family Scincidae; genus Plestiodon; species Plestiodon gilberti. The sequence goes on from JANXHW010000002.1 coordinate 51,696,059, forward strand.
CTTCATCAGTTTCAGTTCAGTTTCAGCTGGTTACTCTAGGAAATGAACGTATTAGTGAAATTAGCAGATTTCAGATAAGACCCATTTACCACTTTCCTGATGATGTCATAACCAGTCCTGTGGACAAGTCAATGAGCTTCATAAATATCTTTCTTACAATAATGTTACTGTTATTTGTCTGTGAGCTTTCCTTCCTGACTATTGCTTGAGGTGTATCGCAGCATTTCTCAAAGTTTGAGTGTGTGCGGGGGCGGAGCCAGCAGCAGCGGCGATCCGGGGGATCGCAACTACTGCTGCCGAAACGGCCCCCGAAACGCCCCCCGCACTTACTGGGGCTTGGGGGAGCATTGGGGAGGCCTACACGATCCTCTGCAGGCCCCCCTGGTCTTCAGATCACTGTTTTGCAGCGATCTTCAGGCACTTCCAGTTTTCGCAAAAACCGTAAGTGCCTGAAGATCGCTGCAAAACAGCGATCTGAAGATTGGGGGGCCTGCAGAGGGTTACGCAGGCCTCCTCAATGCTCCCCCAAGCCCCGGGAAGTGCGGGGGTCCATTTCAGGCACTTTGGCGGCGGCGGCGATCCCCCGGATTGCCACTGCCATGCTGTCCCTGCCCCTTAAGGGGGCAGGGGACAGCAAAAGTTCTCAATGGTGGGTTGCGACTCACAGTTTGAGAACCAGTGGTGTATCGGAACATTAGCTTAACCACTAGCTCACCTGCCAGAAGTTTTCAGTAGTGAAATTGTGGCCACAAATCTGACCATTATTTGGTAACTTCTAGCAGCATTACTAAAATTCAGTTTTCTAATTTTATTTCACTCTGGAGCACCTGTAGAACAGCTGATTTGAAGTTCCCATTGAAGTGGCCATAGTAAGTGATTAGAACAGCAAACCAGATTATTTCTGGTGCCCTGTTGATTGCTGTTTTGTCATCTTCCCTCTTGAAGCTCAGGTATGTGTGTCATTCTTTTTGAGAGCTCCTAACTCTGTTCTAGGCCAGTGGGTGGCGCAGTGGGTTAAACCGCTGAACCATGAGCTGTCGGCAGTTCGAATCCGCGATGGGGTGAGCTCTCGTTGCTTGGCCAGCTCCTGCCAACCTAGCAGTTCCAAAGCATGTTAATGCGAGTAGATAAATAGGTACCGCTTGCGGGAAGGTAAACAGTGCTCCGTGTTCCAGCCGCATGCGCTGCGGCAAGGAGAGTCATGCCGGCCACATGACCACGGAGGCGTCTTCGGACAACGCTGGCTCTTCGGCTTTGAAATGGGGATGAGCACCACACCCTAGAGTTGGACACGACTGGACTTAATTGTCAGGGGTCACCTTTACCTTACCTAAGTCTGTTCTGATAACTTCTGTATGCCTGTATCAGTGCCGTTGTGCTGATTTTGAAATGTTTGAATTTACACTTGCAAGTCCTCTACTTGCTAACAACCTCTGTGAGGAAAGAAGAAGCAAGTAAAAGATTTGGGTCATATATGCAGTGTGTCAGAGTGTAGTTTCCCATGTCTGCTTCCCTTCCGTAAGTAGAAATGATTTCTGCCAACGTTACTAAAGCTGTAGTTTGTGCGGATGTCTCTTGTCTTACAGGAAACTTCAACACACAAGGTTCAAGGAGGCTACATCCTGCTGAGCTGTTGAGTGTTATTTTTTGTACTTGTTTCAGGGTTGGTTGACTCATAATTGACAAATTCATAAAAACAGGAAAAGCAGTAGAATAACGTGGGCTAAGAGTTAAATCCCCTTATGTCGGGATCTCTCTTCCTTTTAATTTGTTCCTCAGAACTCACCAAGCCTTTGCCTAATTGTGTCACCATTTGGATGGGGGGAAATGTGTATGATCAGCACCACTCCTAGGGCTGTGATATTCACACTCATCCACCCTATGGGATAGCAACACAAGGAAGTGTTTCCCACACAATTGCAAGTGTGTGTAGGCGCCTTGCCCCGAAGCAGTTCTGAGAATTGTAAGGGTTTGGATTATCCTCTGTGAGAATTGTAAGGGTTTGGATCAACCAGTATCAAACTCATTTGCTTAAAATACTGCTCTTACTGGAATTAGTACTGTTTGTACAATTAAAAAAGGTAAAGGTATCCCCTGACAATTAAGTCCAGTCGTGTCCGACTCTAGGTTGTGGTGCTCATCTCCATTTCAAAGCCGAAGAGCCAGCGTTGTCCGAAGACGCCTCCGTGGTCATGTGGCCGGCATGACTCTCCTTGCCGCAGCGCGTAGCATGCAGCTGGAACACGGAGCGCTGTTTACCTTCCCGCAAGCGTTAACATGCTTTGGAACTGCTAGGTTGGCAGGAGCTGGCCAAGCAACGAGCGCTCACCCAGTCGCGGGAATCGAACTGCCGACCTTTCGATCGACAGCTTATGGTTCAGCGGTTTAATCCGCTGCGCCACCCGCTGGCCTTCGTTTGTACAATTAGCATGTCCCAAACTTAATTTCTAGTCCTATTTTATGTAACTGCACTTGAAGGGTAGATGATTATTTGCTTTCCCTTGGACTAGTAATAGTTCATGATGATGATGATGATGATGATGCCATCACCACACATTTGGCCCCTTTGCCCAAAAAGGTTGCTGACCCCTGATCTGAAAGATGCCTGGGAGCAGAGCTGGTAAGGATCTCTTTCCAAAACTCTGGAGGATTGCTGCCAGCCATAGGAGATGCTGCTGCTGCTGAACCATCTGGTCTAGCACACTGCAAGGCAGCTGCTTTTAAAACAATCTTAGTGCAAATAAGCAGTCCTTTGGTTTTCTTGTTGTTTTTGTTTTTTTTGGGGGAAAAATCTAGTACCTTTCAGGAAGCAAAAATGCTGTACTTCTTATGGAGCCTGACATCTTTTTAGTCATCCAGGAATTAGATGATAAACTCAAGTTACTATTTTTCCTCGGGTAATGGAAGAAATGGGAATAAACTAATTTGCCTCCGTGGCTTTCAGGAGACTTGTGTAGTATCTATAATAAAAATGAGCTGACCAAAAATGTTAGTCTAAGTCCAGTGGAAAAGCTGCTTGGATTTGGCAAGCTGCCAATCCTTAAAAGCAACTGTTTCAGCTTTTGAAATTTGAATCTAATATCTAATTTTATTTTCCCCATTATGGAAATAGTCAAGATAATAAATGAAGTATAAAAATGGAGTACAACATAAAAACAGATGGTTATCCTGAACATTTTAAGTAATAGAAAGTAGAATATTTGTTTCCCCTCCCCACTTTGCTCAACTGGGCTTGCTGTTTGTTTCCAGTTCAGTTCTGTGAGTCAAAAGCATGCATGATGTTAAATGCATCACCATAGTCTCTCTCTCTCTCTCAGCAGCTGTAGGGGACTTGGTGGGACCATGGTGCAAGGGAAAGGAAGGTTAACCTTATCCTTCTGTACTGTTTTCCTGACAATAATCTCCCCAAGCTGCTGTTGGTGCCAATAGCAGCTTCCCTCTTGAGGCAAAAAGCGGGCAGGGGGAGGGGGTTGGCAACTGATGGATGGATTTTCAGTAGGAAAGGGCTAGTCCTTTCCCTGTACACACTGTAGTCCTGATCCATATCACATCCCCACCCCCCGTCCCCCCATCCCCGTGGCTGCTATTTAAGAAGAAAGAGATGGAACTGCGCTGTCTTGTAGCCATGGTGAGCCCTCTTCCAAATAAAACTTTATCTAGGATTACTGGAAGTGACTGTAATGAAGAATAATGTTTTCCCAGTCTGCTAAGGAGGAGGAAAGAGTCATTTTTTCCAAAAGCAATGTATATAACATGTAGTAAGTAATTGGCCATTTCATACTTAGACTTTCCTCCCAGATCTGTTTCCTTTTGAATGTATTGGTGTGTGTTTGACCCCCTAATTCTGTTGCATTACTCTCTCTCTCTCTCTCTCTCTCTCTCTCTCTCTCTCTCTCTCTCTCTCTCTGAGAAGTTTCTCCATACTTGTGAGCTAAAGTGACATTCAAAAGTATTGAGTGAGAGATTCCAGAATTGTACCGTGTTAGGAAAGCTGGCTTCCCCCCTCTCCCAAAAGGAAGCAGTGGATTGAATTTAGGGTGGCAACTGGTTTTTGCTAAAAAGACTCCTTGGCAAATGGAGAATAGAGGGTAGCAAGCTGTGGAGCCACTGTACTTCTTTATGTGAACTGTCAGCACATCCCATGAACACAGCAGCTATTTCTTCCTCAAAGCCTTCTTGCTCCTTGCTCCAGCGGGAGTCATATTTGCTAGAGCAGCCATATTTGGCCTAGGGATCCCTGGTTGCTAGTCATTCCTCTTTGCTACCCCTTGCCTAGCAGATTTCCTGCGTTCTCTCAATCAGGTCAATTTACTAGAGTATTACGTGATAAAACATTAACTTATTTACCGTAACACATTTTAATTGTATGTTGCGCATAAGTTTTTGTAAGTGATTTTACAGCGGTGTACGTGAGTGTGATGCGCAGGGGCTAGTTAAGTTTTGGTTCTGGCTCTTGCAACAGGCGGTTTGTGTTTGCAGTTGCCATTCAAGGTTAGTATTAATTTCAGCGTTGGCATCTACTATATTTTATAAACCTTTCAACAGAAACTGCAGTATCGGAGCAGTAGGTAATTATTGTTTGGCTGGTTTGAGATCTATTCAAGAGTTCATGCCGCTTTAAATTGTGGTCGTATGTTCATAATTATGAAGCCCTGTGTGGAAAATAAAAGAATTGGCTGCAGGGGTTCTTCCTGAGAGTTATTAGTGAATTCATTGCACTCGCTGTGAGACTGAATTTCTAGTTATATATCTTTTTTGTCATGAACTTTTGTATCCAAACTGAATAATTAGTTCATCTTCTCAGATACTTTCATTGCCTTTTTGTTTAGGGTCATGAATCGTAATGCTTTTGAAGTGCTATTAAGTCCCTGTTTTGTCAAATTTTGCTCTCACTTCCTGTTCAAACTGTTCAACTAGGATTTGTTTTTCTCTTTTAATTTATTAGCCAAATATGTGGCGACTTGCTCTGGGTCACTGTTTGTTCAGTGCATTGAGGAAAGCTTCAATTATTTAGAATATTTTTAGCTTGTGCCATTTCGCATGTTGTTCAGCCCTGCTGTTGTGTTAAAATATAATATGCATTTGGCCATTTCTCTGTACGTGGTCATCAGGATATGACCCCAATGCAAATGGGGTCGCCACAGGTTAATCTACTTAAAAGCACCATCACTTCTGTTATGACATTTTTTTTTGTTCCCAGTCCACAGCTGGTCATTACCAGATGGTTTTTAAACCTGTTTAGTTCTCTCTCTCGAAATGTAATGCCTAATGTATTTGGGTAGTTTTAATAGCAGAAAGTAGTAGTTAGTGACTGGAAAGTCTAGGGAATGCTGACAGTAAGCCTTGCCATTGCACAGTGCCCTGCCAGATATGACTACTCTTGAAATGTTAATGGAGTACTGATACAGATGATGTACTGTGTGCCGAAATTGGTGTGCCAGTTAAAACTGAGATAAGTTGTCTGTGTTTTTTTTTTTCTGATTTAGCAGGCTTGTGACAAAAAGAATCAAGCATACCTCATGAATCTGAAATAAGGGCACTTCCAGGGATTAAAAAAAATGGACTGTAGGTATACTCTTATTTCTTTCCTCCTGTAGTTCCTTGCTTAAGCCTTGCCCACATCTGCAGCAGAATGAGGTGATAGAGTAGAATGCACCTCTTCAGGTTACAGGTTGGGTGTTGCGTTTTCTGGTGCTTCCTTATGTGAAAAGCCAAACTTAAAGTTGAAAATCTCAGCTAAAACCTCAGCCATATCTAGGCAGAGTTTGTTGCCCAGCCCATGCTCTTCTGTGCCAATTTTGTGTTTGCAGCGAGCCTTTCCTATAAATTATGTCCCCACCTGCTCTCTGAAGCAGTATAGTCCATGAAGCCACCAACAGAACTCTCACATCTTATTCCCACTTCATTCTGTGCATAGACCAAGCCTCAGTGAGAGTAAAACAGGAGCTAGAGTTTGTTGCATGTTTGTCCACTTGAAAGGTGGACAAACAAAGGCTCATGTGAGCATGTCCTTGATATCTGTGCCTGTCATGTATGTCTTGGAATCAGTTCACATGTACTCAGTGCTGAAAATTATGTATATATGATGGGGCAGCAGACACCCATGCAACTTGACATTCATACAATGTAGTGTGTTTGATATGTGGCGTGTATGCTACATGCGTATACTGGCTCCTACCATTTTTTCTGCCATTTTTTTGTAGGGGAACAGCGATGGGAATTGAGTATGCCCTGTAACACGTCACATAACACAGGAGGTTGATTGCACATCCCTTGATCTGTCTTGTATATGGTGTGTCTGGAAATGAGAATTTGTGAACTAACTTCTTATTTACAAATATTGCTGTTAAGTTCCTAGTAAAAAGTATTTCTAGAATTTTATAGCTGTATGAAAACCAAAACACATCCCTCATAATGCAGATCTATTTTGATTGTTTAGTCCAGAATAAATACTGAAAAAATAAACACCAAGCATGTACTCAGATTTAGATGAAACACTCTGTTCCTAATGTACATCAGGACATTTTATACTTCAAGCTTTAAATATTTTATTAAAGAGAAAAAAGCCATTCTTTTGATTTCTTTTTAATTAGCGGTGGGTACAGTTTTAAAACAATGAAAGCAATATTCTAGTTTTACAAAATTAGTATCTGTGTAGGTGTTGGTCCTGAATAAACCAGTCCACTACAAAATATGGCCTTTCCAATTATCCTTACAGTATACTTAGGAAATGTCAGTACTGTCCATTTTTTTCTTTTAAGCTGTTAACATTCAAGCCACAGTTAAACTCGTCAACAAGCCTAGGAGTCCAGAATCAAGTTTAAGTATTTGACAGCGCACTCCTAACCAACTTTCCAGCACCGGTGCAGCCGCGGTGTAGCACCAAGGTAACAAATGTTCCCTCACCTTGAAGAGGCCTCCACAAATGCAGTGTGTGCCCTGTTGGCACGACTACACTGGCGCTGGAAAGTTGGTTAGGATTGCGCTGTGACTTGTATATCCAAGTAAGTAGTGGCTGGCTCTCCAAGTTGCTTCACAAAGGAGATTTTGGCATAAGTTGAGGGCTGCTTTGTCATTAAGACCAGCTACTCTGGAGTTGTTCATAAGGATGAGCATCACAGTCTCTCAGAGAAGATTGAGCTTCTCTTTCCAACTGACTGTTCTGACCCGTGTGGCAATGCTGCAGTCCTGAAAAACCAAAGGACTCCAGATGGCAAATGGTTGAAATACCTGGCATTCACCAAGTGAGAGCAGGCATTCACTGCTATTAGGAAGAGATGGTTCAGCCACACAGTGTATGGTGCAGGGACATTCAGCAATAGTAGAGGTCGGGGGACAGACAGGATATGCAGTATTAGCATGTTGCATCATGGGATTTCCTCCTCTCCTTTGCTTACCTGTGCACATGATACGACACTGGAAATATATATCCCCATGCCACAGACCCTGCCTTCTGAGTCCTGCTTTCCCTGGCAGAGGTTTTAGTACTGAGGTTGGTGTGCTGTGATTGGCTGCAGTGTGTAGTCTATCAAATGCTCCACCATAAGGAAGACGGTGGGGCAGAGAAGGTGGTGAGAGTTGAGATTTTCTGTTGTTTTTTCTCACTCCATTGTTTGAGTTATTGGATTTCTACACCAGCTCCGATGTTGGTGTAGCATTCCACTGACATTCAGGGCATGTTTGCCACCTGGAGAGGGTTTATGATATGGTGCATGTCAGTTCTTCCCCATCCTGCCCATGTCTCCACCCCGGTAGGTGTGTTGGTGGTTAAGACACGTCAGCATAGTGTTGCATTGATATCAGTGACACACCTACTGGCAAAACTGACACTATGCTGTTGTTGTGCTGGCACTTGATGGTGTGCGCCATATCCTATGCCATTGGTTTTCAAAGTTCTCCCTGCGATGTGGGGAGAACTCTGAGTATTTGCGGCGGCGAGGACAGCGGCAGCGATCCCGGGGATCACTGCTAGGAAAACAGGTTTTTTTTTCATTTACCGGGGGTCCTGCAGCCCTCCAGACGGTGCAGGGAGGCCTGCGGCCCCCTCCACGGGCCTCCCTGAGCTTTAGATTGCCATGATTACGACCACTTATGGTTTTCAAATGATAAAAAATTTCGAATGATTGGTAAAATTTTCAATGGGCCTCAGTGGAAGCACCAGATTATACCATGTTTCCCCAAAAATAAGACAGTGTTTTATATTAATCTTGGCTCCAAAAAATGCAGGAGGTCTTATTTTCAGGGAGGTCTTATTTTCCCAACCAAAGGTCTTATTTTCCCAACCTGTGGCGCCCCCCCCCCCCGCACTTACTTTGATTAACCAGGCAGTAGCATATAGAGAAATCAAGACACGAGTCTTAGATATCGAATACCAGGAGCTGCATAGCAAAGCTTGTACTTCCTGTTCCCCGCTAAAATTCCCCGCTAAAATTCCATATTTCAGTTATGCTAGGTAAGATGGCCCCATACTTATACATTCTAAAATGTCCGCAGAATTGTAGAGCTTTCTCCCTAGCGAGATGCAATGTTCTCCCGTCTGCTTTGCTACAGGGAAGATACAATGGAATTGCAATGTCTGAGAGATACTGCCCATGTGGCATGAATTGTGTAGAGACCCTCTCACATACATTCTTATATTGCTCGCTCCACAATGCATCCCGCACAGAACATCTAGTCCCAGTAGTAGCCAAATTACGGGGTTTAGCTGATCAGGAGATATTGCGAAACATCTTATCGACGGAGGAAGGTGATACAATGGAAAGGGTTGCAGCCTTTGTTTGTTCAATCGTTTCATCTTGTGGATCAGATATATGATGTATTAGCCCCTAGATCGCAGTCCGATGTCTGGTTGTTTTTGTTTGATTGGTGGGTTTTTTGTTTTCTGTTATATATGTTATGTAATGTATGTTGATTATTGTTGTTTTTAATGCCAATAAAGGTTCTTGACTTGACTGACTTTGACCGATTAAAGCTTCATTCTTTTCCGAGCGTGAAAGGCTCTGGTAGGCCTGCACTTGAGTCCTCCACCATAGAGACGACATGCTAGAGAGGCCAGCAAGGCCTGCAAGGAGGCTGCAACCTTGCAGAGTCTCTCTAGCATGTCGTCTCTATGGTGGAGGACTCAAGTGCAGGACTTCCAGGCCTTGCAGAGCCTTGCACCCTCGGGAAAGAATGAAGCTTAAATTGGTCAAAATAAGTGCCATGGGGGGTGCCGGGGGAGGGGGTTTGTGTCCATCTGGCTAATGATCCTAGCTAGGTCTTATTTTCAGGGAAACAGGGTACATTTTAAATAGCCTCTATTAAATCTGTGAGGCTCTTCCAATATTTCATAGTTTAAGTCCAAGGATCTTTAAAAATAATAGGCATGTGTGTAATGCAGTGTGGAGAGCACTTCATGTATACAATCTTGATGTTGTCCTTACAATAACAACACTATAAGGTAAGTATTATTATCCCCATATTGTAGATAGAGAGTTCAGACTGAGAGAATGGCTTGGCTAATGCTGTCTAGTGAGTTTTAACAGAGGTAATAGAGAAGAGTGTGTATGTGTGTGTGAGAGAGAGAGAGGGGGGGAATCCATTGGATTTCCCCCTATTTTTTGTCGTCTTTTTCTGTTTTTGGACATTTTTAACTTACCAAACGTTCCTGTGCATGTTCAGCAGCCTAAAAGGGTGCTGGGGCATCCTCTGCAAGCAGCGTTTGCCCATTTCATTGAAACTCCATTATCTAGCCCCCCCCCCCCCGTGTGTTTGTAGACTGGGAAAATTCCTCCATGTTTGCTTTCCAGCCAAGCTCTGGTGTTTTCTATCAGCCTTCTTGTACCTGTTCGGCGCCCTGCCCTTTACAGTGTGGGGTGCCGCAGGGTTCTATTCTGTCTCCCATGCTTTTTAACATCTACATGAAGCCTTTGGGGGAGATCATCCGGGGATTTGGAGTTGGGTGTCACCAATATGCTGATGACACACAGCTCTATCTCTCCTTGCCATCTCGCTCCAGGAAGGCTGTGAAAGTCCTGGAGCGCTGTCTGGAGGCGGTTGGGGTATGGATGAGGGCTAATAGGTTGAGATTGAATCCAGAAAAGACAGAGGTCCTACTGGTCAGGAAAGCTTCGATGCAGGTACTGAGTCATCTGCCCATTCTGAATGGGGTTGCACTCCCTCTGCAGGAACGGGTGCGCAGCTTGGGAGTGCTTCTGGATTCACAGCTCTCCCTGGAAAGCCAGGTGGCGGCTGTGCCAGGGGTGCGTTTGCCCAGTTTCGGCTGGTGCGCCAGCTGCGGCCGTACTTGAGTCGATCGGACCTGACCACAGTGGTCCATGCCTTAGTGACTTCAAGACTGGATGCGCTCTAATGCGCTCTACGTGGGGCTGTCCTTGAAGACGGTTCAGAAGCTGCAATTAGTGCAGAATGCGACGGCCCGGGTGGTCACTGGAGCTAGGCGGTTTGACTCTGAGCCGCTGCTTCGGCGGCTGCACTGTCTGCCCATTTGTTTCCGGGCCCAATTCAAGGTGCTGGTAATGACCTTTAAAGCCCTTCACGGTTTGGGTCCAGGATATCTGAGGGACCGCCTTCTCCCATACATTCTGGCCTGCTCTCTTAGGTCATCTGAGGGGGCTCTCCTGCGAGTGCCACCTCTATCGCAAGTTAGGGGAGTGGCAACACGTGGGCGAGCCTTCTCTGCTGTGGCGCCACAACTGTGGAACTCCCTGCCAGGGGATCTGAGAACCACCCCCTCCCTCATGACTTTTTGGCGAGGGCTCAAAACGTTTTTGTTTTGTCTAGCGTTTGGGTGATGGGTTGTGGTCTGCCTCCTGTATCTCAAGATGCTCTGCCATGCTGCTTCTCTGATCCATACTGTTGCCCCCCCAGTGTTTTTATTGTTTTTTTAAAATTTGTTTAAGTATCGTTATGTATTTTATGTATTTTAAATTTTGTATTTTAATCTGTTGTTGGCCGCCTTGGGCATTTGCCTTTGGTATAGGAAAAGGCGGGATATAATTTTTTTAAATAAGTAATAAATAAATACTTTTGCTACCCAACTTTCTTTCCCCATATTGTTTAATTCCCTTTTTTTTAGAGTTTAAACTTTTATTAAACAAGTGACACTTTGACGCATTTTTCTGCCTTGTCCATGTTCGCGGGTAATTCAGTGGTATGTCACATTGCTTCACCCTACAGATGCTACTGTGGGTTTGATTTTTAATAAGAACCCCTGGTGTTCAGTGCTTTCTTGGCAGGGCTGGGTGGGTTCTGAGATGGCCCCCCTCTGTCTGGTTTCTGTAGCCTGGGATGGTGGTCGTGAATACAAACTACCAAGGTTGTTTCCCCATTCAGCTGCTGGTTCAGTAAAGGGAAAGCAGGGAGCAGGAAGTGTTCATGCACACCAACCACTAGGCACTATTCACCTCTGACAGCCTGCCTTTTCCAATACTGTAAGTCACTTTCCCTGACTGTGTTTCTGTCTTCTAGATGGTTTTAAGAGCTATAAACTGGTCTTCTCCAAGTCCAGAGGGATAATAAACAAGTCTTAGTATGTTGGATAAAAATATCTGCTTAGGATATCTGTAAATAACTCAGCACAAGGAATTACATTAGCATATTCAGTATTTTCACTGATCTTTCTTCAGTTCCTGAAGGAACCTTCCCCTGTGTGTGAGACATTGGTCCGATATGTGGGTGGAATAATACCATTAATTTGATTGTGACATGTAACCAAAGATATAATCGCAAATAACTTGAAATAATCCTGGGTGGTACAAGGGGTTAGCATCTGAAGAAGCTTCAGACTGGCAGTTGACTTTCTTTTTCGGTGTATGACCTATTCTTTCTAAGAGCAGGGAAAGAGCCCATACTAATTGCTTGATTATTATTAATATATGCTGTCTGCTACTGACCCACTTTGTTTAGAATGTGTGCTGGATGTAAAGTGCCATAAATGTAAGGGTTATAGATTAAAAAATTCAATTTGAAATATCTCCTGCCATCATACATTTTAATAGAGTTTACAGAAGAAGGTCTCTACATGTTGCCAAGAGCAAGATAATAAAAGTATTGAATTAAGTGTCGGTTCTCTTATTGTCATGTAGAGGAATTGCTAATCTGGGCACTGAAATTAATTTTCTTAGAATGAACAGATGGGTTTGTTTAAAACCTGCATGCTGATTGAGTCAATTTTTTGGGTGGGGGGGGGAGAAAAGAACACAAGTTCAGATGAGACTGAACGGTATGTGCATGTGTATGCGTGTGCACATGCGTGTGTGCAATTAATGTTTGAATTTTGAATATGCTGTTCCAATGTGAGGAGTTGTACATTAGTGCAAGCTAGTAATTGGTGGTGTTTCCCCATAGTAGCAGAACATTTAAGCGCTTGCAACTAAAAATCAGTTCACTCCAGTTCAATTTAATGTGTTCAGGGAAAAAAAAGTAAAGTTTTTATGTGTGTGTTTCATGCATCCTTTTTTTAAAAAAATGTAGCTTGTGGCTGCCATTCAGTCCCAGCAAAATAAAGTCGAGCTTATTGATTATTTTCTGGAACACAACCATTTCTTTAAACAATGAAAAATGTAGGAAAAGATTTGCAGAATACGGGTGAAGATGCCATGTAATGTTTAATATCCTTCCAGAACGTATTAAAACAATATTCAGAACTGTCCGAGGAAACTTGCTTGCAGAGTCTTCACTGACAGCCAAGAATACTATTTAAAGTCCAAGGAAAGAAAGAAGGTGGTAAAACCAACGTTTCGTTCCATTTCTTGGAACTTCTTCTTGGGTACAACCCAGAGATTGAAGATGGAAAAAAGAACTGCTATTGAGCCTTCAGTTAAAATGCTAATTAGCAACGGAAGCAGAATCCAGATTTTCAATTGCGCTGACCATAGGTGACCACTAGAGGCCTCGTTCTTTCTCTTCTTTTCGCTTATGGTTTGAAAGGACTTGTGAAAAATGTACTCTTTCTGTTTACCAGAGATACCAATAACTTTCTGTTCTGCAGCACAAATTGCTAATATTTTGCATTTAGTGTTGTAGATAGGAGACAAAAGGGAAAAAGTACACCCTAAACTGTCATTTCAATAGTCTATCCAACAACAGTTGCTAGTAGCACAGTTTTACTGTATAGCATCAAACTGTTACTTAAAGAATCTTGCCATATATTTAATAGCATACCATTTCACACCTTTTATTCTTTGGTAAGATTCCTTTGGGTTTGTCCCCTAGAGTCTTATAAGTGAGCTGTTTTAAAAAGAAGAAAAGCTACTCTAGACTAAATGTTGTTCACAAAAAGCCTGTGCTGTGCATTTCTTTGAAATATAAGGACTACCAGTATTCCTCAGCCATTTCAAAAGAAAGGTCAAATCTATAGGGAACTCTTTTGCGAACTCTGTTGAAATGAGTGAATATTAGAGCATCACTTTTCACACTTTGCTGGTGTGTAAGAGTAGCAGTCTCAACTAATTCTGCCTGGTGTAAGCATTTCAGACGCTCTTTTTGTAAGAACCAACTTCACAAACCCTACCTTATCACGCTTGGGACTCTCTAGGTCCCTGATGGTGAACCTATGACACATGTGTCACAGCTGACACGCGAGATCATTTAGACTGACACGCCAGGGCCCCGACACACAGTGTTGTTGTTTTTTGCCTAGTTCACTGTGGTCCAGCCCGCGGCCACCAGCGGCCCCCGAAGCCTTCTTCTGCGGCACTCTTGCTGCTCGGAGCCCCCCTTCCCTCCCCTGTCCCGATCGCAGCAAAGGCACTCAGCTGATAAGCATGATCATCAGCTGGAGTACTATGCTGCGGTGATCTTTCCAGAGGCTGCTCTCTCGCAGCTCCCCCATCCCGCTCTCTTCCTGAGCTTCAGGAAGGGAGTGTGTCAGGCTGGTGGCCTTGCAAGAGCTCGCCCCAGCATTCCCTGCGCTCCAGCTGATTAGCGGAAAGGCACGCTTGTATGTAGGGGCAGCTGGGGCATGCTGCTGAGCCCGTGCCGTTGTGCGGGTCTCCTCCACTGCTCAAGGCACACCTCATGCATCACGTGCAAAGGGGGCAGGCAGCGATTGACGAGAGCAAATGCTCAACCACTCGGTGAGGACGGAATGAAAGAACTGCAGACAGAGGGAAGATAGCAGCAGCAGGAACGACGATCTGGCTTGGAAGCAGAGGCGTAACAAGGGTGGCGCGCGTGCTGCAGGGGGCGCACAGGGGCGCACGCCGCACCACTGAAGAGGAGCGCGCGGGGTTCGCCCCGCCGTGCAGGCCGCCACCCGCCGGCCCGCCCGCCCTGTGGAGTTCAAGCGCCGGCCAGCCTGCCCTGTGGAGCCCGTCTTCTTCCTGTGCCTGCAGCTGCCATGGAGAGTCCGGAGCTTCCAGGTACGCGGGGTCAGAGTCTCGTCTTCCTCTTCGGTGCAGGGTCGGGGGGTGCCCAGTGCAGGGTCCCGCCGGGTCGCCCCCCCAAAGAAATCGCACCGCAGCCTCATGGCCACAGCAATTTTAAATTGTATGGCCCGTCGAACACCCGGTGCAGGGGGGTTGGGGTGCCCGGTGCGGGGTCCTGCCGGGGCGCCCCCCAAAATCGCACCGCGCCCTCATGGCCGCAGCAATTTGAAATTGTATGAACCAGGCTCCATTTCACCTAGTTATACCTCTGCTTGGAAGCCCTGAGGTTTGCGCCCGCATTTCCAAAGTACTGTACAAGGAAACTAAGCTTGCTGGTTGGAAGGGGGGGGGGAGTTTGATGTGGCAGGGAGGGCAGAGAATGTTGAGTCTAATTTCCAAGCATAATTGCCCTTAAAACCTCAAAACAGTTGAAAAAATTCCCCACACCAGCAGTTCTGTAGAAACACCACAGCGATGTTTGTTTGTTCGTGGGCTCCCGATTGCTTTTCACTCTGTGAAGCGTGTGGTCTTCTTGCTTCCCTCCCTGCACTTTCACGCTCATTTTTTTCTTCCCCCTTTTTAGATCTCCTTTCTCCCCCCCCTTTTAGATCTCTTTTGTTTTTCTCCCTGCCCCAGTAAGGCTCAGCGATCCCCTTCTCTCTTGTGCACGTGCTTCAAGAGCAATGTTCCATTTACCCTCCCTCTTTCCAACGTGCCACAGGAGCAATGTTCCATTTACCTTCCGCCCTCCTCCCTCTTCCTGCCAACATGCCAGGGTGATTCTACTTTCAAGTTTCAACTGGTGTGTAGAAGCGAGAATTAATAACTTGGGTATGGGGGGTGGAAATACGGGGGGTTAGACATTTGGGGTTGGAGGGAGAGAAATAGGGGGAGCAAATTTGGGTTTTTTAAAGGTAATTATGTTTGTGGAACTTAGGGCTGATATTACCCCAGAACCTGGGGGTGGGTGGGATCATGGAGAGAGGGACATATGGGGGCTAAGACTGGGGGGCATGGAAAGTTTCTTGTGTTGGAAGGAAGGAGATGAGTATGAGGGTTGATTTTGGGGATGGTAGGGTTAATATTTGCGATTATTAAGTGAATTATGGTGGCAGTGGGGACTTGGAACAGGAGTAGGGGGTTAGAAAATAATGTGGGGCTGGTAGGATGAAGAATGAAGAACTCAAGAATGAAGTTGCTGACCTCTTGACCAAAATATGCAACTTGTCCCTTAAAACGGCCACTGTGCCAGAGGATTGGAGGATAGCTAATGTCACGCCAATCTTTAAAAAAGGAAGGAGGGGGGACCCGGAAAACTACAGGCCGGTCAGCCTAACATCTGTTCCAGGGAAGATGGTGGAAAGTCTCATAAAGGATAAAATCTTAAAATACATAGAAGAACAAGCTCTGCTGAGGGAGAGTCAGCATGGCTTCTGCAAGGGGAAGTCTTGCCTCACAAACCTGTTAGAATTTTTTGAAAAGGTCAACAGGCATGTGGATGCGAGCGAACCCGTGGATATTATATATCTGGATTTTCAGAAGGCGTTTGACACGGTCCCTCATGAAAGGCTCCTGAGAAAACTCCACAGTCAGGGAATAAGAGGGCAGGTCCTCTTGTGGATTAGGAACTGGTTGAAGACCAGGAAACAGCGAGTGGGAGTCAATGGGCAATTTTCACAATGGCGGGGATAGGCAGTGAGGTGGCCAAGTTTGCGGATGACACTAAACTTTTCCGGGTGGTAAAGACCAGCAGGGATTGTGAAGAGCTCCAGAAGGATCTCTCCAAACTGGGAGAATGGGCAGCAAAATGGCAGATGCGCTTCAATGTAAGTAAGTGCAAAGTGATGCACATTGGGGCAAGAAACCAAAATTTCACATATACGCTAATGGGTTCTGAGTTGTCTGTGACGGATCAAGAGAGAGATCTTGGGGTGCTGGTGGACAGGTCGATGAAAGTGTCGACCCAGTGTGCGGTGGCTGTGAAGAAGGCCAATTCCATGATCGGGATCATTAAAAAAGGGATTGAGAATAAAACGGCCAATATCATTATGCCTTTGTACAATTCGATGGTAAGGCCACATCTGGAGTATTGCGTCCAATTCTGGTCACCACACCTCAAAAAGGATATAGTTGAATTGGAAAAGGTGCAGAAAAGAGCGACCAGAATGATTCGTGGGCTGGAGCACCTCCCTTACGAGGAAAGGCTACAGCGTCTGGGGCTTTTCAGCCTAGAAAAAAGGCGCCTGAGGGGGGACATGATTGAGATGTATAAAATTATGCATGGGATGGAGAGAGTGGATAGAGGGAAATTCTTCTCCCTCTCGCACAACACCAGAACCAGGGGACATGCACTAAAATTGAGTGGAGGGAGAGTTAGAACGGACAAAAGAAAATATTTCTTTACCCAGTGTGTAATTCATCTGTGGAACTCCTTGCCACAGGATGTGGTGATGGCACCTGGCCTAGATGCCTTTAAAAGGGGATTGGACAGATTCATGGAGGAAAAGACCATCACAGGTTACAAGCCATAAGCAACCTCCTGGTTTTAGAAGTGGGTTTTCTCTGTGCCAGGTGCAAGGGAGTGACAACAGGAAACAGGTTATCTTGTTGTCTTGTGCTCCCTGAGGCATCTGGTGGGGCCACTGTGTGATACAGGAAGCTGGACTAGATGGGCTTTTGGCCTGATCCAGCAGGGCTCTTCTTATGTTCTTATATAGGAAGTTTTGTTTTCAATTCAAAATTACTATTAAAGGTAGCAATAGTAAAAGTACTATTAAAAGTTTGGGGGGGGGGACAGCGGAGTCAAGTTACACATTTTCAGAAATTTTGACACACCAAGTCCAAAAGGTTCACCATCACTGCTCTAGATACTTAATTACAATCTCTAACATTGCTGTTTTGGGAGCATTTCTGGTTTCTTCATTTGTTATTTGTTTGAAGGTGGGTGAAATGTTGTTGTTTGTTCTAGCCATGTAGGTATTTATAGACTGTGATATCTTTAATATACTGTACCGAATTGATGGCTCTTCCAAACAATCTTTTTAGTTTTTCCGTTCTTCATTGGTGTTAGGATGAACATCATCATTCCTGTCTGTGGTCTTTCCGATTCCATCTGTACATGTAATACCTGCTAATTGGTATCTTACTTAAACTTCCAAGGATTCAATTCACCACTTAGCTAACAGCAGCCACCTGCCATTCATCTTCAGCAAGTCTGGCCCAAGCCCTCTTGGTGGCTGAAGTGGTTTACTAAATGCCCCCCTCTCTTTAATCTGGCAGCACAACCCTGAGGTTTGGTCATATGAACCAACCCACACTGTGATGAAAAGGTTTGGTGTGATGCTTAATATGTGGTCTTTGTTGATGTTCATTTCATCATTTTATGCTAGCTTTTCAACGATATCCTCTGTGGATAAAAACAGGGAAGGTCACCAAAAGAGGCATTCTAAGGGATCTATTTTAGGCTTTGCCCTGAAAGGGCCATAAATCTTACAGACAATACACTCAATTTTGACAGCCACCAGTAAGAACATCAGCTCAAACTTCATCCTGTTTCTGCCAGTGTGTTAGCAATAGCCACATTCAGAATAGCTAAAGCTTAAACTTTCTATTGATTTCCATCTATACTTGTCTTACGCCTGAATTTTATGTAACTGCTTTTAGAAAACAGGATATGCATTGATCTTTGCCTAATCCACATGGCATTGCAATTTCTAGGAACCAAATGCTCATGTTTGTATTTCATGACACTTCCACAAACTACATAGGCAGTTCTCAGAAGGCCGAATATTCTCCCGAACATCTAAAAAGGTGCGGGGAGAGCAATAGGTAGGTGAAGGAGTACTGTATTAGGGTTAAATGTTGTCACATGATGTTAATTGCATTACTGGCCATGATTTGATAAACAGCAAAACCAGGATTTCTGTGGATTGGGACTGTGGCAAGGGGGTAAGGGAAATTCAGTCCTTTTACCATGGTTAATCTGGACCATGGATCAAATATCAAATCTGGATCAAACAGCATGTGCTTTTTGCCCAAGAAATGAAACTTTCATTGGCATGAGGGGGATCTAGTTTATGACTGCAGCAGCGGAAGGTTTGTGTACAGCTCCCATGATATTGTTTTCATATTTTGAAAACCGCTTTGGATGCCCATTTGAGAGAAAAGTGGGGCATAAGTCAGATGGATGGATGGATGAATTTCCCCCCTGCCTTTAAAATTAAGCATGTGAAGACGAGTGACACAATTAATGTCATACTATACTGTATATACATAGTTTTGGCCCTTTGTGTAAAGACATATTTCTCAACTGTGGAATGACGTTGAAGTAAATTTGAGGCTAGAGTATATAGAAGGTTTCTGCAACCTGAAGGTAGGTGTAAAGTGTGAATTCTGAATGGCTAGGCTTTCAAAAATCCCAGTTATCTAGAATGTGATACTGGCACTGAGAAAATTGTCAAATGAAAGCCTCGAGGGGGGCTAGAAAAAAAAATCCAAAGTAGCTGTTGCCAAGGTATCTTCAATAATCTGAATTATGGACACGCATTTGCCTGGATTTTTAAGCCTGGCATGATAGCAACATTGTTGAAATGTATTAACTTGCAATTCTCATTGCCTTTTCTTTCCCTCTTCTCTTGTTCTGTAAATGACCTCATTACTCCAGAGTTTATGCAGTAAAGCAATTTAAAAGACGAAGTGGTGTGTTGATTCATTTCTGTGATTAAAATATTACCATTCCAGACAATATTACTGTTCCAGACTGAAGAAGGCAAAGAGTTTCCTTGTTTGCCTCTTCATTTGTCTCTGCTCAAATCTCTAGCTAATATAATGTGATTAAGGTGTATGCTCCTGCAATTGGTGCAGCATGCTTGGGCAAGAAAACAAAAGTTCAATTTTTAATCTGTAAGGTTTAAAATTTGTGGAACAAGATAATGAACAGTGAAAGTGTTGTTGCAATAGAATCTTTTTCCTAGTTTAATCAGTGGCTTTCCGGTTAATAGTAAAAAGTCCTATTACAGAGAAATGCCAAACCTTAACATTTTTCAAAAGCAACCCTAACATATACTAGTATATTGCATTTGATATCCATGGCTAAGCATTTTTTTTCCTAGTGAGCTTTTAAATCCAGGTGGCATATCCGCACACACAAACACTTTTTTTTTTTAACACAGCAGTTAATGAATTCTCTATTCTGATTGGCAGATGGTTGGTCACCTAATTTACTCAGTGTGGTTCTGTTTAAGAATGTAAGAAGCAGAAATATTGTTGCAGTTAATGGACCAACACAAAAGAAAAGTAACTCTAGACTGATCACAGTGTGCCATTGGTGAGCTTCCAGCAGGTAAAGGACAAGGAATGTATTTGTTTTAAATATATTTATCCCACTTAATTTTTATAAGAAACTCAGAGCAACTAAGATACAAAATCCATAGAAACACTAACAGCCCAATCCTAAAATCCGACCGGCAGCCCCTGGGCCGCCCGCCGGATCCTAACCACCGGCAGCCAGCCTGGAGCCTGGCCGAAGGTCTCCTCGGGGAAGGGGACACTCGTCCCCTCCCCGAGTATAATGGCTGGCCGCCTGGATCGGTCTCCTCGGATTTCCGCCAGCGATTTTGCTGGCGGAAGTAAGAGGAGGCCGTGTAAAGCTCCAGTGTCCGGCGGGGGTCAGGATATGGCCGATGGCCATCCCCCTCCCCCTCTCGGGCCTCCAGGGCCAATGGCCACCCTCGGTTGGCCAGACTGCTCCGCGGCTGGCAGCGGGAGACTTACCGTCCGCTGCTGGCCACGGCTCGGTCCGTTGCCGGAGTGTGGGAGGCCAGCCTTGCGCCGACCTCCCTTACTCCCAAGGAGGTGCAAATGTGCCTTATGGCATGTTTGCAATCTTTTCCGGCGCCGGAATGCATGTTCCGGCGCTGGGGGAGTTAGTCAAGATTGTGCAGTAAATCATCAAATGCAAGACCTTAAACAAAGCCAAAAACATGGCGACATATCCTCAAAAAAAATATGTATAGTAGGAGATAAGCAATGCATAAGATCTCATGATATGGGTGGTATTGAGTTGGCCAGGTTGGTTATTGTCTGAGTGCCCAGGCCCAGCAGAGGGCCTACCTGGCTGAACCAACCCCTGGGCTTTCAGTACTAGTGGCAGTGGTAGGGCTCAGACAGCGGTGTCACTAAGGGAATGACACCCTCAGGGGGGATGAAACCACTAGTGGTCAAAATTGTGGAAACCTTTTGGAAAATTTGTATTTTTCAATTGTGAGCCCTTTGGGGGCAGGGAGCCATTTAATCATTTGATTTTGTCTGTAAACCGCTTTGTGAACTTTTTGTTGAAAAGCGGTATATAAATACTGTTGATAATAATAATAATAAAGTTATGAATGGAGGAAGGCAGGGAGGAGCTGGCAGGGCTCATTAGTAGCACGTAAGTAAACCTAATATGCAAGTAGCCCTGACTTACAAACCAATTTTAATTAATCTCCCCCCCCCCCGTGAGTACAATTTTGGCGCACGGTGCTTGATTCCAGGATTCGCAGTATCCGTGGGGGGTGGGACGACCAATCCTCCATGGATACCGAGGGATGATCTATTTCTTTGTTATAAGCTACCTTGGGCATCATTTTTGTGATGGAAAGATGGGATATAAATATCTAAAATACATATTATAAATTTGTGTGTGCTATAAATTGGGGGGGAGGGAAAAAACAACAATCCAGAGTTATAAAAATGTTAATATGTTCAAACTCAGTCTTATAAACCTGCATAATAGATTCTGAAAACTGCCATCCTACATAGAAAATCCACTTCATGGCTCCATGTCCATAATGGTTCTCTTTCCGTCATTCCCATTGTGACAAACTGACAAGACCCCCATTATAGGCTGTGGAAATACATGCTGCTAAGAGGTCTCTGGCAGGTGTTGTGCACTGGGGTAGAGAAAGTGAGGTAGAGAAAGGGGGCTTCCCTCCTCGCACCCACATGGAAAAAGTGCTTCACGCTTGGGGCTTTCTCGGCCCCACCTCCTTTTCTAGCCAGGAGTTTATAAAGGCAGGGGTGCTGCTTCACCCCATCCCTCCACTTTCTTCTCAAAGCCAGTATAATTGATGACCGAAATGGTGGCAGCGATATGTATAAGACCTACACAGAAGCGGAAACATGACCTCTATGTGGACATGGCTGGGCTGCAAACCTGGCAGCTTTGTGTGCTGCCACGGCAATCATGTGAGGACCACTGTGATGCATGCCTTAAGAATTGCTGCACCGGTAGCTGATTAGGATGAGATGGACTTGCTGCTCTGATAGCATGACATCACAATATATCTTGTTACATGTCAGTTTTCAGGGATGGGCTCGTAATAGAGGCAGATATATTGATTCAGCTCCCTAGAGGAAGAGTACTGAGATACTGCATGAACAGTGGAATTGAAAGGGAAGCTTTTAAAGAATGCTTTAAAAGTGAGTCACTGCTGGTATCTCTGCCATCTGTATTTTTAACAGCAACAGCAAGTTGCCTCCTCGCTACTGGAGGAATTGTGGGTAGTTACACTATTTCTACTGTGGTGGTCCTGAAAGGCAATCGGGCCAGCCCGCCCATGAGACCAGGTGAAGCAGCTGCTTTGAGCAGTCCTGTGCCTGCCTGCTTGACTGGAGGAGGATGTATTGGGGAAGACGATTGCCAGCCCCAATCCCTGTTGCCTCTTCTCCTCCCAGGATCCTCCCTGCCTGGCTTGTTTTGAGAGCAGGGGGGGGAGACGCAGTGGCGGCCAAGAGGGGATAGAAGGAATTTTATTTGATGGCTGTTTCAGGCACTGGTTCAATAAGTAGTATCCTGTGCAAATAGATCCCACCAAATCCTAAATTAGCCTTGCTTAACATAACTCAGACTCTTTTGGTGTATATTCTACACAGAAAGCACTCCCCCCCCCCACTCCTGCTGGGTGGCAGAATTGAAATATCTATGCACTGGAAAGACAACCAGTGGTATTGGAGACTTTGGAAACTGGCTTTAAAAGACACGTGTTTTTGCAACAAATCTGTGTTTCAAGCGGTACGGCAGAGTTTGATAGCTTTATAGAAACTGGTTTCTTTTATTTCCCATGTTAATGACCTAACTATAATTAGACATGTGCCTGCCATATTATTTATTAACTTATTAACAGTATTTATATACCGCTTTTCAACAAAAAGTTCACAAAGCGGTTTACAGACAAAATCAAATGATTAAATGCCTCCTTGTCCCAAAAGGGCTTACAATCTAAAAAGATGCAGAACACCACCAGCAAACAACCACCAGAAGGACACTGTGCTGGAATGAAAGGGGGCAGTTACTCTCCCCCTGCTAAATATAAGAGGAGCACCAATTGAAAAAGTGCCTCTTGCCCAGTTAGCAGGTCTATGTCTTTGTACTCGTGCCATAACCTTCATGCAACTTTTTAACCTGCGATCAAACTTTGTATGCCTCTTCCCACTGACCTAATAATTCATTCGTGTGCTTACCTTTCTACCGTTGTTTTTTGTGTTACTTTCATTCATTTTTCTGTCTTGTAAAATTAATAAAACATGTAAAAATTGCCTCTCAATTTAACTTACAGCTATTCTGATAGGTTTAAATAGTAGTTTCGATACACAACTCTGTGAAATTCCAGGATTTAAAAATATTTCATTTGGATTTTACTCAATGTGGTGTTACACTTTTCAGTCTCTAAGAATATACATTGAACTTCAGTTAGCCTCTAGTAACAAACAATATTGAAAATTCTGAGGACTGCTATTGCGTTAAAAGGTGCATAGTAGCAATGTCATTCACAAATGCTTTGAAGAAACAAGCCAACCTGTCTCTCCATCTGGTTTCTTAGATGTGCTTGACGTCAATTTGCCATCTTAGTGCATCTCCTTGAAAAAGTACTTTTAAAAATTGACATCTGGCAGAGTTATGCCAGTTTTGTTTAGAGCTGAGCTAAGCCAAAGTTTTGTAAGTTTCCATTTGGGAGCATTTGCATCACTCTGTCTGAGCTGGGATTAGTATGCAAAGCCTGCGCGAAAAATAGGTAAGATTTTGGAAGCAGTCAAAACTTCTGAAAATGGCGGTGCTTATGCCAATAGTAATAATAGACAAAATGAAGCTAAAAGATTGTTTTAGGCTTGGCTTTAATTTTATTAGACTGACGGCACAATCCTGCGCATCGAGGCCTTAGCTATAAAAATGCATGCTCCACCAGCCTAAGGTGTCGCAAAAGTGTTGTAAGGCACTTGTAAGGCACTTTAGCAGCACCTCTAGAGTAAGCGGCGCTGGCGTGAAGGTCTGCGTCGCTCACTCTACTGCCATCCCCGGTCCTGGCTGCCAGATGCAGGTAGGTCCTGCACTGGGAATGGGGAGGGTGTGCTGGGGTGTGGGCGAGGGGGCCATCGGCAAGCCCGGCCTGGGAGGGGGTGGGAATTGTGCCAATATCCCAAGCCCCTTCCCGGGCTGGCCTTACACAGTTTCCCTGGTTGTGTGCCAGCTCTAGAGCTGGTACACATCCGAGGAGGTCCATTGGGGCCCCCCAGCCGCGCTGGTGCGGGCCACATCCTGCACAGAATGCAGCGACCGGTCGCTGCAACCTACGCAGGATTGGGTTGCCCATTTGGGAAAACTCTGCAATCTCTGAGCTTTTCTGGCTGTAAAGCTCTCCAACTCAACCAGTCTATAGTTTATGCAAGACTTTTTATGCGGTTGCTATCGGCTCTATTTTTTTTGGCACTTTTAGTTTATCGTTATGCCAAAAGCTTTCCTCTTACGAGTCTTCATGTTAAATGCAAAGCTGATGCCTGTGGGAGAAAAGCCTTTGGCTTACTTTGTGATCATTTAAAAATATATCACTACCCATAACTGTCGTTTCCCTCATTATAAAGAATTGAGGCATTTACTTTCTTCACTGCTGCTGCACACTGGGTCACCTGTAAGGTAAGTAAGTAGTATTATCCCCATATTTCTGCCGGCGAACTGAGGCTGAGAGTGCCTTGCCCACAACCACCTAGAATCGTGGCAGTTCCAATATGCAGCCCAATCTGCGCAGCCACTATGCAGGTTGCCTTCGGCATAGGATAAGGCGGGATATAATTTTTTTAAATAAATAATAATGCCACACCAGTCAAGTTGTTAGTTTACTTTTTATTACCATGACCACTTTCACTGAATAGTTTGTGTTTGGAGCTATAAAAATGCACAAGAGGCTCTGAATCTTGACAAGCACCAAGGATACTAATAGATAAAAAAATAATGTTTAATTAACACGTTTCACGTAAACCAACATTTTATCAAAGAGACTGGTCATGGCATTTCTAAATAGTTTTTCACTTTCTTTTTTTGTTTAGAATTTTAATAGATATGCTCAAAGGTACATGGATGCTTTGCTTCTGTAATTTTGTGTGAATTTAAGCTTCCCAATTTTTGGCAGCTTAGGAACACAGCTAACCAGTGCCAAATCTCAACTGACAGTTAGGCAAATTGGCCAAGTTTTGTTTATTTGGTGTGAAGAGCAAACTCCCAGTAATCTTTTCTAATATTTGTTTGTTTGCATTTTCGTAACTGTGTGTTGGCATTTATTCTGATCACAGGTAATAAACTTGGAGGCTGGGATACTAGGTCATTATTTAGCCATGGATTTTGTTTTCTTCTTCCCGCTGAAGCCACTTGTAGATTCTCCCTTGCTTGAAGAGCTGACAGAATGTTTTACAAATCTTTTGCTCTGCTTTTTGCATATTATGTTCTTTATACAGAAGACCAGCGGGAATCATGGCAGAAAGAACCCCTTTCCAGTACTTCTGTTTTTATTCACGATTCCATTCCCAGAATTGCTTTTGTTCCTTCCATCAGAGTTAAGGCTAGTCTCTCATACAAATGACTGGTCCTTTGTAAGTTTCCCTAAATTGGTAGAAAGAGGCCTTTTTTTTTTTTGCAGAAAAGAGGAAACGTCATTGAGGTAGACATGCTGGCCCCAGTGATTTTATGGCTGATAATAACTGCTCCAAGGAGATGTACAGAGCAGTGTGCTCATCTTGAGGGCTCAGTGTGCCAGTCCCCAGTTCTCTGAACTAGTTGGGCCAGTGGTAGAATCTGTTCCATGCAACCTCTGTTTTTCTTTCCTGTCTTGAACCAAAGACACACATAAAGTGCATCTTAATTTTCCTGGTCAGGCACAGTCACACAACTGATCTGTATGCACCATTACTGTTCTAAATATCAATTTACTGAAAGTCTAACTTGTATGTATCATATTTGGAGAGGCCAGAAAGCCTCAACTTTGTACACATAATAATACAGTTGTACAGTTTTTTATGGTTTGAGGCTGCAATCCTTAAACACTTTCTTGGGAGAAAATTTCATTGAACATGGTAGGACTTACTTCTAAGTAGACATGTATAAAATTGCACTGTGAGTCCTTCAGACATGATATGAACAAAACATTATTTTTAAAATCTTACTACTTTTTCCCCTTGTTACTTAATTTTTTTAATAATAGCAGGTGAAACATTTATGCTGCACTTAGAAACCAGCAAAATGCTGATCAGCAGTGTTGTGTTCTTATACAATAACGTTTTTTTCTGATTCTCTGACCTTCCACTCTTGACCTTTCCTCCTTGAATGCTGTCCTCTTAAGGACAGTAACAGCTCTGTTCTTTGTCCCAGTGAGTATTTGCCAGTAGAGGTACAGGTTATCCCCCGGTTAACGACGGGGATACGTTCTGCAGTCGGCGTCGTAACGCGGAGGTGTCGTTAAGCGAGGCAACTTGACAAAAAATGTTTTAAAAAATCATCTTGCTTACTTTATAATTAGATTTCCGTGGCAGCAGAGCTCTCTCTCTCTCTCTCTCTCTCTCTCTCTCTCTCTCTGCAGAGGAAGAATGGTGTCTCGTCGGGTCAGCCTCCCCCCCCCCCCGGCTGCTGCTTCTTTGCAAGGCTCCAGTTTAGCTTTCAAAAAGGCTCTGCTTCGGCTCAAAGGAAAAGAAATCTCCTGCACGCATGCACGCACTTTGCAAATGTAAGCCGAACTGGAGCCTTGCAGAGAAGCAGCAGGTGGCGGGGGGGGGGATTTGACCCAACGAGTCGCCATTCTTCCTCTGCACAGAGTGAGAGAGAGCTCTGCTGCCGCGGAAATCTCATTGTAAAGTAAGCAAGATGATTTTTAAAATGTCTTTAACTTTAGGGGACCTCCATCGTATATGCAAAATCGCATTATGCGATCTACCGTTATGCGGGGGATACCTTTTATAGTATAGAAGCGACTAAGCCAGTGACAGTCAGAGGGTCTGTGTAAGAAGGGTGGAGGGCTGAGATCAGAGACCATTGTGACATACAGCAGATTACCCAATAGCAGCATGAAACTTGATTTACACATTCTATGAGCACCTCCTGTGAAATTAAATACTAACTGCACAATCCTATGCATGTTTACTCAGAGGTAAGTCCCATAGTGTTCAACAAGGCTTACTCATAGGAAAGTGCATGTAGGATTGCAGCCTTAGTGCCTTAGGTGGTAAATTTTTGTTGTTGCAAATCTGTTTAGCAATTTTGGACTTGGTATGGTGCTTTTGAGGAAATATTAGTTTACACCTAGTATTTCTCTCATAAATCAAAAAGTTATAGCCATGCTGTTTTTTCAGAACAAAACTGCAGAGTGCAATGAAGTTTGCTTCAACTGTAGGTGTTCAAAGCAACAGCAACAAAAAAAGCAAATGAATAAAACCAAGACTATGAAATGTCTGGTCTCACTAACAGCTTATGTATTTTTGTAAATCATACTTTGATTACGTAAAATGCTGTCTGCTGTATGGACTGGTTGTCTTTTTGCTACTTTTCTCTTTAGGGCAGGGGTTCTGAACCGGTGGTACACGTACCACTAGTGGTATGCGGACCACCAGTTGGTGGTACACGGAGCCCTGACAGCCAAGATGGCGGCCGCCAGGGTGCCCGTACCGCCCCGTGCCGGAGTACGGGAACCGGCGGCTCGAGGTCTGCAGAGGTTCCCAGGGCTCAAAAAAGACCCTCCTGCCCACCCTGGTCTCCTGCCTTACCTTTTGAGGCCTCCGGCGTGGTGGGAAGACGGAAGTAAGTGCCAATGACATCATTAGCACTTACTTCCGGTGGTATGCAGCGCAGCGGCCGCCATGTAGGTGGTATGCAGCGCTGCTGGGTTTGAGAACTCCCGATTTAGGGTATACCTGCATGGTGGCACTTTATATGTTCGTGCAACAGCAAACATATGAAAAGTGGATATAATAGGTCCCTGTAAAAAGCAAAGACCATTTTCCCTTCACCAAAAGTGTGACTCTGTGAAGTCCCACATTGGTTCTACAGTTGCCCCTGGCTGGCCTGGGATTATTGATGCATGTGCTTTGTGGAAGTCAGCCATGCATGTTCCCCTCAAATGATGAGACACAATTCTGTGTGTGAAGTAAGTACCGCTAAATTCAGTGCTATTTGCTCTGAAGGAAGCATGCATAGGATAGTGCAGTTAAGAAACCTAAATGGAATTCTAGTCCTGATTTCTCTGGATGTCTCATAATTCAACATACGTTTTCTGTACCATCAGCTTTTCTTAACATTCCTCTCCTGCTCCCAATCTACAAGAAAATCATACCAAGGGGGAAACCCTTTTAGAACATATCAGTAAGGCAACAAATTGGGATGTATCAATTCCAGATGTGTCAGTTTTTCTACAGTGATAGAAGAGCAGCAGTGTGCAGCAGTGAATAGAGTGTTAGACTTGGACTGGGAAGACCTGGCTTCAAATTCCTGCTCAGACATGATGCTGCTTAGTGGGTGACCTTCAACAGGTCAATGACTCTTGGTTTAACAGGGTTGTTGCTGCATCTTGTCCCTTCAACACTTTTATGTACTCCCTGGGCTCTTTCAAGAAATGGGCAGGAATCTAGATGCAAATATGATAAGGCTGCTATGTAGCAATAAGCATGTTTGCATCAGGCTTCATTGACGTCCTGTTTCAAATAGCCCACGAGACAGGATCTACATATGCAAAATAAATAAAATAACGTAAGGCATTGACTTTAACTCTCCAATCAATAACATAGGCGTAGTCATGCATAGGGTTATTACCTGCCATCTGTTTTATTCAGCCTGCCTTCAATCAATTGTTACTTTTTGCTTTTAGTATTTAAGTGCTGCTTTGAAGCTGTAGTGTTAATTGTTAACTTTGGCTGAATGTCTGTGCAAATGACTGTAGCAAACTCAGCATGGTAAGATCATAACTGCTAGCTTAATTTGAGGTATTAGCTCTGTGCTGGTGAACCACTTTAATGGGTATGTGTGTTTTGTCACATGCTCTGCCTCCAGTGTCTCATTATAATGGTATTTATTAGCTCTCCAAAAGACTGCTGACAAGGTTGAAATGCAATCTTTTGTATTTTATTATGTGTCTTTAAAAAATAATAATGAAATTTTCTTCCTTAAACATCTATTTTGTTGTTGTGGCTTTGACAATAACTTACAGAGGAAACTGTGGGCTGAAGCCCTTTACGAAAATGTAATGTGCATGTACCGTGGCCATTATGGTCTCTAATATTTTGTTGGAATATTGCTGCTCTTATGTGTAGTATAGAACTAAAATTAAACTGTGAAGGGCAGTGTACCACTAACAGTCTTCTTGACATATGAAGAGAGTTGTACATTACTGTACATTGCATAATCTTACTCCTTGGGCATTTTCTTCTCTTTCACAGGCTGTGGAGAAAGTGTTTGTGGAATTCAGCCATCAGGAACTATTTGAGTTCTACAACAAGGTCTGTACTGGTGTTTTTACAGACTTTCTAACATTTTGATAACCTTTACTTTGCCCTTAATATGTCTTTATTGCAAATCCTTTTTGGTACTAGCTGCTCTTACTTTGAGCTTTCCTTGTAAACATGTAATAGCTTCATTCCCCCAAAGCTCTGCCTCTCTGAGTTATGTCTTGTATAAAGCTCTAACTGTGAATGCAGCTTTTACATTTGCTGTTAAAGTGATTTTCAACAAGGTGATGCTTAATATACTTTGCTCTTGAATACAAAAAGTAACAAAAGGGCAATGAGAAACTTTCTGCAAGACACATCCTGGGAAGGTATATCTTTCTTTGCATGTGGATGAAACTGGACGAGAGCACAATTTGTGCGAACATTTACATTGGAAATTTGCAGTCAAACAGCTATGCATATGTAGAAAGACAACTGTTTCTTTTGCATATGATTCCAATGAATTTCATGGAAACACACATTTATGGGCACAGAATGCTTCCATTGCTTAGGAATATGTCATTTGCATAATTTAGTTGATTGATTATTTTTTTCTCATCTGTTTTAATGTCTAAACCTCTTACATGAATGCTTTTTTTATTAAATAGTTGGAGACTATACAAGCACAGCTGGATTCCCTTACGTGATACTGCTTGAAGACTAATTTCTCCATCACATTCCTGCCACTTCAATATTCTCTGTTTAAGATAAATTGGCCAGCCGGGTTTGATGAGGAATTCAATTGGTTGCTTTCAGTAACTGCCTTATCTCTTCTTTGACCACATCTGCTTTTCCATGGTGTTCATGAACAACTTTACCAGGGGTGGGAGTGGAGGGGAGACATCCTCTGTTGTTTTGAAATACACTTGTGTGTGTTAAAAACAGAAGAAAAGTAATCTTGAAATTAATAATACATTTGAAAAAGATAACTCCATCAGACATTTAACAGGTAAAACATTGGTTCCAATAACTGTATCTTAATGATAAGCAATAAAGATATGTTTGTTCTGAATCCTTTATTTATATTCCTCAATTCCTTACACTTGTTCCAAGGTTTTTGAGTTACAATGAATAGCAGAATTGGTAGCTAGTGGTTGTAAAAGAGTGTTAGCGGACAGCTGTCCTTGCACAAGGGAGATGAGAGTAGTAATACTCAAGAGATTACAAGCACTAATTAGTATACTTTATCAAGCAACTGGCACTTTACACCAGATGTTAATGCTATGGCTTCCTATTTTGAAACAAGCAAGAAAAAGTAGAACATGGTACACTGAAAGCATATTGTGTAGGAGGTCAAACCAAAGTGGAATATATGTAGCAAAGTAGAAATGAACGGTGTAGCAAATGAGGAAACCATTGCACATGCAGGATCTGGAATTCCAGTACATGCAAGATGCCTCTGGCATTGGATTTGACTGTTTCAAAATATGAACATTAATTTTTGAATTACCAATTTAAGCATTTTAAATTATCGACTTGAATATACTGGCTCTGTACTAGCGTACAGTGGATTTACCTTCACAATTTTCATTCAAAGAGCAATACTTGTGTCATGGTTCAACGGTTATGACCATGGAGTAAATAGTACTTCAAAAAATCTTGTTGGTTAAGAGTGAAACCCAACAAATCTGTGATCTACTTTGAATGTGGTCTCTAAACTGGATCAGGGAATATGGCTAATCTGTTTTCCCTCCAATTCTACCAAATTTAACTTACTACCAAGATATTTAGACATTTCCCAAATCAGCACGAACTTTGGAATGCAAATTAGGAGCCCTAGCAAAAAATGTCTGCTGCGTCAGTCAGATTAATCTGAAATCTTTCTGGTTATTCCAGCCTGCTCCTGAAATACTACAGAAATAAGCATTAGTGTAGGCCAAGCATTAGAGGCAACATGAAGTAATTTAGACCCATCAAAAAGAAATAGCAAGATTATTTGAAGGTGTTCACAGACTAAAATCATAATATTAAAAAAATTGAAAACAAATTAAAATACAAACTAGTTTTCTCTCTCTGACTTAATTATAGTTGGCAGTTGTTAAGCTTGCAAACAATACACTTTGAAATAGAAGTACGGTGATGTACGGTGATGTAAATTGGATAGGATTGCGCTGATATTTAAACTTCCTATGGAAAACTCAGACTAGAAAACGCCAGTCTTAATGATTGGAAAACTTTTCAATAGAACATTCTGTTGAATGGGTGGGGGTTATCTTAACCACTCAAAAATAGTTTCTTGGACTTCCACCCTCCTAGTCTCTAGTCAATGATATGCAGAAATCTAGAAAACTGGAAAAGAAATCCAATTTTGTACTCAGCTGGGGGCAAGAATGGACTGATTTCTCTTGCTCTTCCTCCAAGTTGGATGCTCTCTGTTGCACTATTTTACCTGGTCATTGTACCTATACCCTGCTGCCCTTCCTTCAAAGATCTCCTATATATGGTTCCCTTCCATTCTCCTGCTCAAGAAATAGTCAGGGCCTGAATAATCAGTTTGAGTATAGATTATGTATTTCTATATCGCAGTACTTTAAAACCTGCCTCTTAAGACACCAGATTCTGTTGATATGCTGAATTGTTGAATAAAGTTTTTTTTAATCTTCTACCTTGTATGGTACAGATAGAAGCATACAATTAATTTGTGTTACTCTGTACCACTTTTCAGAAGGATGTGGGGTGAAGAATTAAATGTATGAATGCTTTCTTGTGCAAAGAATTCCTACACCTATAAAAGTGACATATCAGGAAGGTTAGGCAACTCTAGAACCTTTTTCCGGACATGCTGTTTTCAGATACGCAGAAAATGTTATACAGCAAGGCATTAAACATTCCTTGCTCTGTCTGTGTCTGATGGAGAAAAGTTCTGCAAAAGGTGCTGCTGATCACATACAGCTGTCCTAACATTTATCAGTATACATCTGTACAAAATCTTTTCTATAACATGTGTTATGATGCAATCCCATCAGCTTATTTCTTGTCCTTTAAGGAATTGACTTGAGGAAGCTCGTCTAGAAAAATATAGTGGGGAAAACATGGCTGTAGTTTTAAGTACCTAAACATGAATCCGTTTCTTAGAAGAAGGCAAAAGAGTAGAAGGTAATATGGGATAAGTAGAACAGACACGGTGTCCTACAGCTATATGAGCATTTATGAAGAAGCTAAAGCAAAATGTCTGCATGTGCCGAAACAGTTATGAATCATTTCCAGATTTCTCTGTGATTTATGTTGCTGTTCAAGTTACAGCCTTGGAAAAGGTTTCAGCAGCATTTTTATACATTTTGTAGGAACGAATATAAAATCTTAAGATACTGGTGACTTTAATTTCCTGCTAAGAGGTATATAGTTCATGATCAAAGCCAAGATAATACAACCTGTATTCACTGGGTGGAAGATCGAATCTCGCAACGATAAAGATGCCAAATATTTGTACCTTTAGACTTGAAGACAATGCTGTGTTATCTCAGGCATGCAGAATTGATCTAAAATATTACCTTTAAAATATTCTGTGAAGATGCCAATATCAAGATCATGCAGCTAGAGAATGCAGAAATAATATATTCCTTTACAGGAGCTTGTTTGTACTCTAGTCATTTAATATTTAAACAAAAGTATACATAAAATCAAAAATACCTAACTTTCAAAAGGATTTCAGTACGCAGCAAGATCTATAGTCATTTCTTTTGTGCCTAGGTGGAATGCAAAAACAGAAGGGATATCCAACATGTGGAAGCCACAATATATAGCTGTTGCATGGGCCAAGCTAATTGATGCTGTCATTAATTTCTTTATTGGATCAAGATGCTTTTCATTTGTAGTGCTTGTTTCAGCCTTCAGCAACAATAATAAAACACAAAGTATTTCATTGTTTTTTTTAATCAGTGCTCAGATGATGTAAAGATCTCTGAAATGTGACATAGTACCTGTAAGTTACCTTAATGCAATTCAGAGGTTTTCTTTGGTATATCCCAATATAGTTGGAATGTTTGAGCTGGAATTAATTTGAAAGGCTTCAATCTATAAAAACAGCGGGTAAAAGGAAATGATGGCTTGAACACAATGGCCCATTTCATAAAGTCTCTACATATCAGTTTAGACAACTGGTCTTGTTCTGTTTTAGTAAAACGATTCCAGAATAGAGATTGTTGAGAAGTTGTTTCCTCAACACACTCTGTTTCAATGCCTTTAGAAAAATAAACATTTTATTTCCTCTGTACTGTAATTTCTTCTGCTTTGAATTGTACCTCCTAACAAACCATGCACAAAAACTCAAATCTGTTGAGTACAGGAGCTTTTGCTCCAGGTGGGCCAAGTTATGAAGACTTCAGCATGTCGTTTTCCTTCAATTTGCCTTTGAAATGGATTGTAGTCTGGCTCTGTTATCACTTATGAGGACTTTCTGCCCTGCCCTACCTTGGTCTTTTCTTTTATTCCTGGTAGTTCCCTTAGCTTCTTCAAGCTCAGCTGAAACACATCTTTTTCAGCAGAGGTTTGCTTGCAGAGATTCAATATATCTTTTTATGGACTCTTGTCATGAGTAGGACTTAGGTTTCCTTGTCTGCTCTCATTATTTGTCCTGGTTAACCCCTCCCCCCCAGACACAAGACCAGATATATTGGGAGTGTGGGCCACTTTATTGATAATGAAATATGCAGTGGGTCCTGTCTAAGGGGGCTCCTCACCCCATAAGTGTGGAACCTACCCTGGAGCAGATGGGAAGCCGGTCGTTTTCCCCCTGCATGTTATCACCCCGTCGTTTCTCCCCATGGCAGCTGAATTGCCACAGCCTTTGAGGCAGGTCTCCCAATTCAAGCTCATGGGGCAACAGCTTGCATCTCAGAGACAGACAGCCTCTTGAGACAGGTACTGCTTGCCTGATGACTCTTGCTTCCCTCAGGGTGCATACCAAATCCTTACTCCTAGTCCCTGTTCTGCATTACTCCCACCAGAGTGACCACCTAGCGAAATCCACCTTCAAAAACAGTCTGGGAAAGACAAAACAAACAAAAAAATCCCTCACCAAAAGCTAATTAGGTGAAAAGCAAAAAATAATAATAAAAAAATCCTACCCAGCCCTTAATGGTGACCAGCTGCTCTCAGATTGAACTCTAGGGTGGGCAGGTTGGGCCTTGCTGCAAACCAGCCTCAGAATGTTGGTGAGGAGCTCGGAATGTTGATGAATGTTGGTGAGGAGGAGTCTGCCTTCTAAGGCTTGCTCCACCTCCCTCCCCCGGACAAGCACCAATCAGGTGCCCTGCACATAGTACCTCTCTCATGCAGGGGGCAGGACCGAACAAAGAATGCTCCCTGCCTATAGAATTGGAAGAGTGGCATTCTAAGCATGAATCATTCATCTGTGGTCAGACTTAGGGTGAGCTTGGTTATTCACTGTTATGTGGACCACGCAAAATAAAATGAGAAATCTCCATGTACTGCATATTCTCATGAGCTTGGTAAAGGCAGGATACAAACATGACAAATAAACAGCAATGTGCTACTATCGACAGTGGATACAAAATTGAATGTGTATAAATAACACTGTCATTTTGGAGTACTACCTCCTGTTTTGAAGTTCTGTGAGAACCAAAATGAAGCCAGCTAGAATTGTGACCCATGAAATTCTGGCAGATGGTGCCTTGGGGCTTACAATTTGAGGCAGCTATGCTTGTCATTCTTGTCTGTGATTGGCTGGCAGTTGAATGAAACTAAATGTGAACAAGAACTTTGCCGCTTCTAGGATGGCAATTGTGATCCATTAAATGTTGCTGCCATATGTAACGTAGGATAAAACTCAAGGGAGAGAAGCAGATTGGAAGACTTTAGAAATACGATGGGGGGGGGGGAAAGGGAGATAAATAAAACACAAGAAAGGATAATACTGAAACCCAAAAATCCCCTCAGTTTTAAGAAAAAAATCTTTAAAACAATTCTAAGGTAAAGGTAAAGGTGACCCCTGACAATTAAGTCCAGTTATGTCGACTCTAGGGTGTAGTGCTCATTCCCATTTCAAAGCCGAAGAGCCAGCGTTTTCCGAAGACGCTTTCGTGGTCATGTGGCCAGCATGACTCTCCTTGCCGCAGCGCATAGCATGCGGCTGGCACACGGAGCGCTGTTTACCTTCCCGCAAGCGGTACCTATTTAGGAGCTGGCCAAGCAACGAGAGCTCATCCCGTCATGGATTCGAACTGCCAACCTTTCAATCGACAGCTCATGGTTCAGCGGTTTAACCCACTGCGCCACCCGCTGGCCCACTTTAATTCTCACAAGCACTCAAAATAGAGCACAAAAAACATTATTATAATGTTCTAGTTAAGTATAAAATCAACCTGTGAAATGACAGCCATTTATATAGGGAAAAAACTATACTCAAAACTAGTCCTGTAGAATGTTGCATGCTTACTTGAGTGTAAGCCAGTTGGAATCATTGGGACTTATTTCTTAGTAAGCATGCATAGGATCAGACTTTAAGACAACATTTTTAAGAAGCAGTAAAGCTAGTTGAAATAATATGAGTCATGGCCAACCATAAAGACAGATAAGAATTCGCAGCCTGAAAGACGAGAACTGGAAGCTCAGATTATCTAGTTCAACCTGTTGCATCATACATGAATTTCCACTACATGGATCTCTGTCTTCCGATATCTATCTGGGCTGCTTTGCAAGCTGCTTTTGTACACAGCTTGAGTTTCGATATCAGGCAGTCTGTTGCTGGATCCTGCTTAAAGAGACGTTTCCGGTCTCTTATCCAAATGCTTAATCATACTACTACTCCTTCTAATCTAAAATATACACAGTAGATTAGCAATGTAGGAGGCACTTGCAAGAGCCTGTAAAGTGGGGAGGTGTTGTGTTTTTTTTTTTGCACTTTCCCACTAGTTTCATAGCTTTTAAATGTAACACAATCCCACCTTCTCCTGAAATAGGTTTCTCCAATGTATATACGTGTCTCTGTTTTGATAACTCATTCTTAAAAAAAGGCTACCAATCCTCCACAGTGGGAATAAATTGAAAAGGAAAGAAAAGTCTTACAACCCCAACCTGTGCATATAGGAGAAAAGGTTTTGTTACGTTCAGTGGGTCTTTGTTCCAAGTAAGATGAATAGGATTGCAGCCCAAGATACAGGGTGACTGGTGTAGTATAGAAATTAAGAAGCTGAGCTGCGACTTCCCTGGTTTGAATCTTGCCTCTGCCATGAACTCGCTGGATACAAGCTTCTCCTTCTCAGCCTGAGCTCTCCAGTCAAAATATGGGGATAATACTTACCCTACAAGGTTGTTGTAAGGGTTACATCAAGATAATACATGACATGCAGTTTGCACACTCCGAAAGCACTAGATATTATTTATATTGATGGTGCAATCCTATCCCCCATGGATATCCCCCAATGCCTTTGTCCTCTTCCTCATTATTACTAAGCTATGAGTGTGACTAAAAACAATTGCATATACAGTGAACTCTCTGTGTACTACTGTTTTGCAACAATTCACAATAACGATGGTTATTCAGAATCATCGCAAACCTGCCACGAAGGCAAGGAGCATCTTACTGAGCCTACACTCTGGTGAGTACTGTCATTCTCCTTCTCAGCACATCTCAGCACGTTCTTCTGAGCACATCGACTCAGAATGATGCTCCCCGCCGGAGCACAGGCTCAGAAAGATGCTCCAGAGTGTCTTTCCGAGCCTATTCTTTCTGAGTCTTGTAGTTGCGCTGGGCCTGGGGAGAAGAGCAAGGGTCTTCTTGCAGAGCACCACCTCTGCTGCTAGCAACAGCAACAACCACAGCAGCCTCCTGTTGTCTCCCCACATGGCCATGCTACCTGGAGGATCCTTCCCTTGCCCCTAAGGGGCAGCTCAATCATTTCCTTTTACCCGCTGTTTTTATAGATTGAAGTCTTTCAAATTAATTCCAGCTCAAACATTCCAACTGTATTGCTATTTAAGAGCCGAGCAGCAGTCTACAAGCTATTTTTACATTCAGACCATTCATTTCAGAGCTTTATATATAAGATATCACACCAATTTTGAGAGGGGCCTGGAACGTAACTCATTGACTTCCCATTGACTTACGTTATATAATTAGGTTCATTTTACACCGATTATTTTTTTTTTTTGCAACAGTTCCTTCACAGAGAGAACCCTGTTGTAAACTGTGGGCTGCCTGTACTTCCCTATTTATTTATGCAGGTGCCTCGAAGCAGGGACCTGTCTTTTCACTCTATGTACGGTGCCATGCTCCTTGATGACACTATAGGAACTATAATTCCTTAAATAAATTATCCTACTGCATGAATACTAGCAAATACAGGGCACTGGAAATTTCTCCAACATAGTCCCATTGAACTAAATGGGAGCTCTAGCTGAGCATGTTCTGCACAGCTTCCATCCATGTCACTGTATTTCCTGTGGATTCAGTCCAACATTGGCATTCTTTTTTGTCTCACAAAATCTCTGCTTTAAAAGAAACTTGTCAGTTTACTTAAGCACAAAACCTTTTAAAATTTTTTTATATATGCTCGCTGGTTTATTTAGCACATCTTGTATTGACAAAGTGTTTCATTTTCTTTCCTTAACACTTTTCTTCAGCAGTCTGTAAAATACATCTGGGAGAAAAGGCTGTGCTATCCATCACTGTGATTTCAGATATGTTTTTATCAAATATCAATGCTATTTAAAGGAACAGTACAAGTGGGAAATGGTGTTTGTACACTCTGACATTCCCTGACCTGGGCGTATTTTGCTGAAGAGGTGAGTAGCCTTATGGTTCATAACAGGAAATAAATGAAATCACAGGGCTGCAGGCACAATTTGCTAGGTGATTATTCAGCTGACAGTACAGAACTCAAGTAGAGCAGCTCCCTGGTCTCCGAAGACTGAATTCATTATTTCTGATAAACAAAGCATGCCTTCCCGGTGGGATTTTCAAGTCTACATTATTTCTTTTAAACAATTTACCTGTACCGAAATTCAACCCAAGGTGTTAAAACACTTACTTCATTTCATACCTCAATTACTCATTTTCAAAGGTGTCAGCGTGCCAAGACTTGTCTGTGCTCCTTTTTATGTGTGTGTTGAAGAGAATAATAAGGCCACTTTGAGTAGTCTTGATCAGCTGATTAGATCCTTATTGGTGTGACCTCTAGGCTGTGCCACATTTCCAATTTCAGGGTGTGGGGAAATGGAAGGAAGCTGTGGTAGTAGTTCATCAAGGACGTTATCTCTGAGTAGGTGCAACCTGTTTGAAAGCAGGATTCAATTTTCAAAATGTTGCAGCAGCTGCATATAGCTTCGATTAAATAATTCAGTACATTCAATAGAGAAACATATACACGGAACTCAGGCAAGTTCACACAACCGTGTCATCCATAGTGGCATAGCATAGTAGCTAAGAGGCTGGCCTATGAATCATGACTTCCCTAGTTTGAATCTCATCTCTGTCACAAACTCACAAGGTGGCCTGAGGAAAGTAACTCCCTCTTAGCCTCAGCTGCATCATGGAGAGAATAATACTGATTTTACAAGGTTATTGTAAGGACAACATCAAGAATTCAAGATAATACATGTGAAGTGTTTTGTTCATTCCAAAAGCACTACACAAATGCTCAGCATTAATCTGCTTTTTATTGGTCCTCCTACCCTCTTTAAAAAAAAACCAAAAGAAAAACCACAAACAAATGTGTATTCTCAGAAATCAAGAGTTCGGGCATCATTGCTGTGAGTTGGGTATGAATGCAAGCAGGGAGAAGGTATTTGGGAATGAGTTTCCTATGAAATGACAAAGGGAGTTTCTTGATGAGCAATGGGAGAAGAGTACTGCAGTGTGGCACAGGGCGTAGCATACAAGTGAGTCTTGGGCTCAGGCACTCTTTCTGATCTGTAATGAGAATGGAAACCTGCATGCAGCAACACTAGTATTATAGTGCTATCAATGTGCATGGAGCTTTACAATGGAAGAGAAACCAAGTCCCTGCCCCATGGAGCTCACAATCTAGAATAGACAGAAGGGAAACTATCGAGGAAGGGAAGGGGCATGGTGCCAGGGTACATAGGGAAGCATATGTGTTTGTGTACACTTATTAACACAACCCCACCAGACATGCAAATTATTGCATGTGAAAATGCATCCACCATGAGTTACATCTGTGTCAACGCATGTGGGACTTGCAACCTCACGTTCACTCCAATCTGGGGATTCTTCATGGCAAAAGCCATGCTAGTGCCGTCTCCAGCGCTGTCCATCATCCTTCAGCAGACTTCCTACGTCTGCATATATCCCAGCAGAACTTGTCTGCTGAAAGGGGTAGGAGCTTCTGCCTGAGAGCTTGGCTTTCTGGGAGCAGAAAACTTCCTGGTTCAGGCATAGCATGTGATTTGCCACTCCAACTTTCACAAGGAAGCTTTTCCTCCCTCATTGTTCAGTTCTGTTCTTTAACCAAGAAAGCAGCATCTTTTGGCTGCTTTGGAGCAGGGAGGTTCTCCGTAAATTGATTGATGTTGCCTGCTAGTTGTTTGCGGTCACCCAGAATGACCTATTCCAGTTAGAACCAGGGAAGGGAGCCAGCAGGTCACAAAATCAAAGGAGTGCAGAACACCCACAAATCATTTCAGCTGAATGATGCTCAGCCAAGTGCTCTCCTGTGTGTTTCCCCATACTCAAAGTTCTGGAGACTGCAACAAGATCAAGGCTGTTTTTTCAACAGGGAACATGAGTAACAGGAGGCAAGTTGGGGGAAACCCGCACAGTGCACATGCCGGAGAGTTTTTAAAAATAAAAACTTTCATAGCTAAAATTGGTCCACACTAATTGAACTTTAGCTGATACTTCATTAAATCAATTTAAAGCTTCCAGCCTTCATTTTTATAAATTATGGAGAATGCCTGTTCCGTTCAAGATATATTGTGGAAGTCAATTTAGTAACCTAGCATTATATCACATGGTTCTGACCATCAAATGTAATTCAGTTTGGAAACACTGCTTTGTCAAATCATTTCTTTGCATGCCACGCTTGTATCAGTTATTCAGGGCAAGCTGCTGCTTTTCCTCCACTTATGTCATATGGTGCTAATCAAAGCTCTGGGGGTTAAATTATGACATCACAATTGTGTTCAAATCCCAGTCTATTGTTCCTCGGTTATCTATTAAATAATTGTTGTGATGCACAACAGGGGATAAAATTCAGTGCTGTTTCCTTAGCTGTTTTTGTTCAGCAGGAATAAAATTCTATTTAAACACTAAAGTCAGCAGTTACAACTCTGAATGCAGACGGAAGAGGTCTGTTATATAAGGAGGTACATTTTGTTTTCCCATTTTGTTTTTTTGTCATTTTGTTTTTCCAGAGCGGAGGTGTGCATTAGTTTCTCACCACCTAGTAACAGCAAAATGTTTATATAAAGGAGGACTCCTACTTCTTCCCTCACTTTTAATAACTGCTTAGCGGCAGCTCTGCAGGCAATCTGGGGAATGGTTCTCTAATGGGAAAAATTAACACTGCAGATTTAAACCTGAATATAAGGCAGTAGGTAGCAAAATGAGTGGTCACAGAATGTGTTTTCTTGAGATAAGACAGAAATGCAAAATCTGAAATACTCAAGGCTCAGCTGGCCTACTGGAAAAATGTGGAAACAATGGTGTCCAAAGACATGTCATAAGAACATAAGAAGAGCCTTGCTGGATCAGGCCAAAGGCCCACCTAGTCCAGCTTCCTGTATCTCACAGTGGCCCCACCAGATGCCTCCGAGAGCACACAGCTAACACAATAACCTGTTTCCTGTTGTCACTCCCTTGCACCTGGCACATGTCCTTTAGAGTGGAAGGACGTCAATGACTTGCGTTGGTGAACTGGGTGTGGGCCATGCCTGAAGAGGCTCAGCTGTCATAACCGCAGAGGGGAGGGCAAGGATTGTGTGTGTGTGTGTGTGTGCGTGCGTGCGTGTGTGCACGCTGGATTTGCAGCAGATTCTCAGTCGTCTCTGACGTTCCTCCCCAAATTGGTCATGGTGGGTCCCAAAATTTACTGTTAGTTTCTGGGTATTTCCAGAATCCAAGCAGCAATTTTGCAGGCGATCTTCTCTTGCATATATCTTCAAACATGCTGTGCACTGAAGTATTTTAGTATGAGGAAGTACCACTGCATTATTAAAAATGGTGGCTGTTGTTACTAAGGGGCTTTCTTACTGTTGAGTTAGTCTCTCCTCATTTTTCCTGCTCTGCTTGTTCTGAATTATGATTTCATATGACAAGTCTAGGACTGCTTACCTCAAAGGACACTAGACAATAACATAAGTGTGT
Organism: Plestiodon gilberti rubricaudatus; assembly: GCA_026170595.1. Classification (NCBI taxonomy): domain Eukaryota; kingdom Metazoa; phylum Chordata; class Lepidosauria; order Squamata; family Scincidae; genus Plestiodon; species Plestiodon gilberti. The sequence continues at coordinate 51,737,483 of JANXHW010000002.1, forward strand.
TTGATATTTAGTAAAACATTTCTTCTACATGAGAAAATGCTTAGAAATGAATTTCCTGCCTCCAAGTCTTAGAATGGGATAGCAAATAGAAATTAAAATATATGAACTTATTAAAAATATTAGCATACTGCTTTTCAGCAAAAAGAGTTCACAAAGTGGTTTAATAGGGGGGGGGAATAAAGAGGTGGTTCCTTAGACCCAAAGAACTCACAACTAAAAGCAAAGAAACAACATGCAAAGAGACATTGAAGTAAAGAGTTGAAGTAAAGACATTGAAGAAAAAGATGCTATGCTGGGGTGAATTGGGCCAAATGCTCTCCCCCTGCTTAATATAAGAAAACCATCACTTAAAAGGTGCCTCTTAGCCCAATTATTAGATACTCATGTGGAAACGTCAATAATTTGTTTAAGGAAACAATGTGTTGCATCCAAAACCTGTCTTCCATGAGAGGAAGATCTTCGCATCAAGTAAGCAGGGCACAATTGTCTCCCACTTCCCATGCTGCTTACTATCTTGTTGGGGAGGGGCACGTGTCAAGGCCAGGAAGGGGGCAGAATTGGCGGCAGTGGCTCCACTGATATCCTATCCCCCTTCCTTGCCTTAATCCACCTTCCAGGGTCCACTCAGACAGAGGCGTCGCTCCGGTAGGGGCGGGGCTGTAAGTTTCGCTCCATCCTAGTCCCTTTACCGAGCGAGCAGGAGGCAGCCCCGCCCCCTCACTGTCGGAGCCATTCCCCTGCGGAGAAAGCTGCTTTCTCCGCACGGGAAAGGCTCCGACAGTGAGGTGGCGGGGCCGCCTCCTGCTCGCTCAGTAAAGGGACTAGGACGGAGCGAAACTTACAGCCCCGCCCCTACTGGAGCGACGCCTCTGCGCTCAGAATTGTTCCAGCAAAACCGCTGGTGCAGGTCTGAGTAGACCCATTTGGGTGGTAGAGGCTTACACCCGGGCAAGGGAACAAATGTTCCCTTACCTGGAAGAGACCTCCGGGACTGTCCCCCTCACAGGATGCAGCATGCGCTTCAGTGACATGGCTGCATCGGTGGGAGGGGGAGTTAGATAGGATTGAGTTGTTAAGGTTGAAATCTTACACAGTTATCTGGGAGTAAGTCCCATGGAACTCAATGGGAGTTGCTTCTGAGTAGACAAGCATAGGGTTAAGCATTAAAGCATTAAGCATTAAAGCAATAGTATCGGAACCCCGAAAATGGCGTGATTTTTTTTCCATCTGCTGCTATTTTGAAAGAACATTCATCAGAGCAAACTTTCTGAGTTTTTTATCTGCTGTTATTGGACACAAATTGCTTTGGGTCCATTTGCACAGCTCCCATTAGTTTCGAAAGAGGTTGCACAAGAGAACACCACAGTGAAGAGTGTCCATTTGTTTACAGCTGTGCATTTTCTCTGGCAGAGGTGTACATAAACAATTGATGAATAATGAGAGTCCTACTCTATGAAGGCTGCAGTGTATCATAAATTGCAGACTCTGAATCAAACAGCTTGTTAGCTGTTGGTTTGTTCGAAGCTCTCAGAAATTATTGCTTTCATGTTTTTCGATTAATAGTTATCCTCCTTGTGAGCCATGTTGTGTTTTTCTGTACGGTATATCACCCAAAAAAGCATGAATAAATATAGCAAATATGTGGGCGAAGGTACCACTGTGTTGCAGGGAATGTTTCTCGTCTCAGAAACTACAGTATAGCTGTATCAGACACACACATCTCAGGCACAATATTTACTTTCCTTAGCTGATGCTTCATCTTATGTGCATATGTATGTGTTAGGATCTAATTAAGTGTTTACAAAGAAACAAATAGCCATTAATATTATATGAAAAACTCTATCCTGCATTTTTTCCCTTTAGGGGACTCAAGGTGGCTTCCCAAATCAATTCAAAACACCAACAGTACAAAAGTAAAATAAAAACAAGCAGCAGGAAATTAAACAAAATTATGAGGACAGTCAAGCGAGTTCAGGAAGTGCTTCTTTACGTAGTCAGCTTTTCATTCCCTGTTAAGGATGGAGATAGCTGCACAGCAGAGGGCAGGGAATTCAACATTCTGGGGCTGTCACTGAGAAGGCCTTGTGCATCACAACCAACTGAATCTCAGAGGGAAGTGGGACACACAAGAGAGTTTCTATTCCTAGACAGGGACATGAAGATTCATGTGGGGAAAGTGGTACTTCAGGTATCTTGGCCTCCAACTGTGAAAATAACAGTAATAACCAGCATCTTAAATTTGTCTTAAATAAAAAGGAGCACAAACTGTGGCAAAAGAAATGTAAAAAGATGATACGGGAGGCCAAGAAAGACTTTGAGGAACATATGTCAGGCAACATTAAATGGAATAATAAAAGCTTCTTCAAACATGTTAGAAGCAGGAAGCCTGCCAGGGAAACGGTTGGTCCACTGGACGGTGAGGGAGAGAAAGGGGTGATAAAAGGGGACTTGGAGACTGCAGAGAAACTAAACGAGTTCTTTGCATTTGTCTTCACGGCAGAAGACCTCGGGCAAATACCGCTGCCGGAACGGCCTCCCCTGACTAAAGAATTAAGTCAAATAGAGGTTAAAAGAGAAGACATTTCAGACTTAATTGACAAATTAAAGATCAATAAATCACCAGGCCCAGATGGCATGCACCCAAGAGTTCTGAAGGAAAGAATGAAGTTGCTGACTTCTTGACCAAAATATGCAACTTGTCCCTTAAAACGGCCACTGTGCCAGAGGATTGGAGGATAGCTAATGTCACGCCAATCTTTAAAAAAGGAAGGAAATGGGACCCAGGAAACTACAGGCTGTTCAGCCTAACATCTGTTCCAGGGAAGATGGTGGAAAGTCTCATTAAGGATAAAATCTTAAAACACATAGAAGAACAGGCTTTGATGAGGAAGAGTCAGCATGGCTTCTGCACGGGGAAGTCTTGCCTCACATTTTTAGAATTTTTTGATTTTTTTTTGAAAAGGTCAACAGGCATGTGGATGCAGGGATATTCAGAGGAATTTTATCAGGGGGTAAAAAGTTTCTTTGAGGCCCCTTCCCTACATATGAATTTGGCTCCTGGACTCCCCTTTCTTGCTCCAGGACCCCCCTTTTTACCCATTTTTTGCCCTGGGCCCGGGTACAAATTACCCCTTAACCCTCCTCTCAGAGGCCCTGTGTGGATGTAAGCGAACCCGTGGATATTATATATCTAGATTTTCAGATGATGTTTGACACGGTTCCTCATCAAAGGCTCCTGTGTTCTGAGAAAACTCCACAGTCAGGGAATAAGAGGGCAGGTCCTCTTATGGATTTGGAACTGGTTGAAGACCAGGAAACAGCGAGTGGGAGTCAATGGGCAATTTTCACAATGGCGAGAGGTGAAAAGCGGTGTGCCCCAAGGATCGGTCTTGGGACCGGTGCTTTTCAACTTGTTCATAAATGACCTGGAGTTGGGGATAAGCAGCGAGGTGGCCAAGTTTGCAGATGACACTAAATTTTTCCGGCTGGTGAAGACCAGCAGGGATTGTGAAGAGCTCCAGAAGGATCTCTCCAAACTGGGAGAATGGGCAGCAAAATGGCAGATGCGCTTCAATGTAAGTAAGTGTAAAGTGATGCACATTGGGGCAAGAAATCAAAACTTCACGTATACGCTAATGGGTTCTGATCTGTCTGTGATGGATCAGGAGAGAGATCTTGGGGTGCTGGTGGACAGGTCGATGAAAGTGTCAACCCAGTGTGCAACGGCTGTGAAGAAGGCCAATTCCATGCTCGGGATCATTAAAAAAGGGATTGAGAATAAAACGCCCAATATCATTATGCCCTTGTACAAATCAATGGTAAGGCCACATCTGGAGCATTGTGTCCAGTTCTGGTCACCACATCTCAAAAAGGATATAGTTGAGTTGGAAAAGGTTCAGAAAAGAGCGACCAAACTGATTTGTGGGCTGGAGCACCTCCCTTATGAGGAAAGGCTACAGCGTTTGGGGTTTTTCAGTCTAGAAAAAAGGTGCCTGAGGGGGGACATGATTGAGATGTATACAATTATACATGGGATGGAGAGATAAATTCTTCTCCCTCTCGCACAACACCAGAACCAGGGGACATGCACTAAAATTGAGTGGAGGGAGAGTTAGAACGGACAAAAGACAATATTTCTTCACCCAGCGTGTAATTAATCTGTGGAACTCCTTGCCACAGGATGTGGTGATGGCACCTGGCCTAGATGTAGGCTTACCAGATCTCCAACCGGGACAGAGTGCTAGACCTTTAGGAGAAGGAATGTGGGCAGACGTAGCTTGTTAAACCTTGGAGCACAATCCTAGGCATATCTACACAGAAGCAAGCCCCACTGTGTTCAGTGGGGCTTGCTTCTGAGTAGACATGCCTAGGATTGTGCTCTAAGGTTTAACAAGCTACACCTGCCCACATTCCTTCTCCTAAAGGTCTATCACTCTGTCAAGGTTGGAGATCTGGTAAGCCTACCTAGATGCCTTTAAAAGGGGTTTGGATAGATTCATGTAGGAAAAGACCATCACAGGTTACAAGCCATAAGCAACCTCCTGGCTTTAGAAGTAGGTTTTCTCTGTGCCATGTGCAAGGGAGTGACAACAGGAAACAGGTTATCTTGTTGGCTGTGTGCTTTCAGAGGCATCTGGTGGGGCCAATGTGAGATACAGGAAGCTGGACTAGATGGGCCTTTGGCCTGATCCAGCAAGGCTCTTCTTATGTTCTTATGTCTAGTCTGGATTTAATTTCAGTCTGTTTACCCACATCCAGTCCTTCAACTGTCTTCAAATGTCAGGATCACTACAGCCTCCTCAGCTTTGTTCTTGGGCAAGGTGCTCCTGTATCTTTGGGGCAGGCAAAGGTACAGGTGTCCCCTGGTTAATGACGATTCGTTTAATGACGATCCACATATACAACAGGGTTCCGCCTGTACAGTACCTTACAAAAGGTTGCTGCTGCTTGCTGCCTGAGCCTGCTGCTGATTACAAAATGGAGGCAGGAAGCACTCACAGCCCTTTTAAAATCCTTGTTAACTTTTTAAATCCCCAGCCCATCAGCTGTTCAGTACTAAACATCAAAGCACTAATCATCTAGCGCCAAACAGCTGATGGGCTGGGGATTTAAAAAGAGGAGTCTGGAGTACTTGCCATTCATTCTCTATTACAACTGCGCTGTATTACATAGGCTATACAATCTATACCAAAATCGACCACTAGATGGTGCTAAAGACTTGCTTAAAGATGGATTCACTTTACAGTGGAGTTTTAAGAAGATATCCTGTCCTTAACTGGGGGACATCTGTATATACAACTGGGTGAAACCACATATTGTACTTCTGGTGACCTCCCCCAAAGTTTCATGCAGATGTTAAATAGCATGGGTGACAGACAAGTCATGTGGGCCTCATAAGCCAGAGGCCCCCAGCACCACCTTCTGGAACCTACTATCCAGGAAGGAATGCAACCACAGCAACACAATGCCCTCAGCCTCATCCTAGCCAAGTGGTCTAGAAGGATATAATGGTTTTTGGTGTCAACAGCCACTGAGAAGACCAGCACAACCAACAGGGACATACTTCCTCTATCTAGTACCTGGTGTAAATCACCCATTATAGTGGCCAAGACTGTTTTGGTCCCAACTCAGGTCAGACTGAAAAGGTTGAAGGTTCTTTTCCAGGAATTCCTGCAGTTGGATCACCACTACATGTTAGAGCACCTTGCCCAAGAACAGAAGATCAAAACGTGGCTGGTTATTATCCAACACGATGGGTTCATTGGAGAGCGTTTTCAACAGGGGGTGCACAACACACTGCCATTTTCAGGCAAGATGGAGCTCTGTCCTCTGCCAACAAAGCATTAATTACCCTCCCATTATTAATAATGGCTCATTGGACTAACATCCCTAAAAACCCACTTCTTTGTCCGGAAATAGAAACTTTTAATAAGTGGCAAATTTATCTCGAGAGAGCAGCATGACATCCCTTCATTCCAAATTTCAAGCTGCCTATCCCCACAGCAGGAGAGAGATTCATTTTAAATTAAACATGCCAAGAACTGGACTTCAAAGGAAAGAAGGCAAAATTGTTGCTTCCACACTGGAAATTCTCAGAAGTATCTGCACCAGTGGTCTTTGGCTCCCTATATTTCCTGCTAAAAATTAATTGCTCCTCTTACTTAGCCAGAGCAATTAACCCACAAAAAAAGAGAACACTTGCAGGGAGTTACATTGAAAAAGAGAAATAGCTAAGTAGTAGTTCCAATGTATGTCAGAGAAGACAAAATTTGACAAATTTGAGGCAGGGAAGTGAATGTTGCCACCTTGTTTTTAACTGGCACTGATTGTATGACTTTCATAGCTGCATAATAATAGACACTTACTCATAAGATGCTTTTCATATTAGCACATTTCCAAGCTCCTTTTACATTTCTGCTTCTTGATGCCAAAAGAAAATGGCAACCCTATGAAATTCACACACACACACACACACACACACACACACACACACACACACACACACACACACACACACACACACACACACACACATATTAGACTTCCTATTCTCCTTTGCATCAATTTTGAAGACCTAGTTTGAAGTGATGGTTTTGAACTGGATATCTTAATGCCACCAAAAGAATCCCTGCGATACTATGGAAGGCTTGTAGAGTGCACATTCGACAGGTTTAGACAGCCCTAACGTTACCAGCACAGAAGAAATCCATTTGATAAAAGTAGACATAAATGGATTTCCTTAACTTGTTATCTTAAAGCATCTTGCATTGATGCTGTCACCCTCACACTCTGCAACAGTGTCCTTACATAGGACGATACAAATCTGCAAGGAAGGCGTCAAATGTATGCAGTATACATGAGTAATGAATATATTCTTGCAAATAATTCATGGAAAGAGAGAGAAAACAAATGGAAATAGCTAAGCAAGAAAGGAAGTTCTTAATGCAATGCTCAAAAGGGGAGGAAAGGAGAGAGGAGATATAGTCTTTCCCTGATCAGATTTGTATACTTTTTTCCAGCATTGGATTAATTGTTGCTAAGTAAGCTAACAATAGAATAATAATTTGCTAAATGTTCTTCTGGTACAACTTTTACATGATTATCAAGAATGATTTTCTATGAAATCGTTATGCCACCAGAGTGAGCATTCCAGTGTCACAGGGCCTGGTTAGGATTGGGCCATTAATCTAATGGTTTTGGTGAATAATTTGTGACACATCGGATGAAAGCTTGAAACATTGTACAATTACTGTGCACATCATACATTAACACATTCCTGGGAGATAATCAACCTGGATGACCTCTTTTCCATAAACGCAGGATGGTGTTTAAGATTTTCACCAAATATACAAATGCACAAATGCCTACAGTACGTCTTTGCTACGTATTTGAGTTGACATATTGGCAATATGCATGTTTTGGAGGGAAAAAGATCCATTAATGGCTGCTTCAAACGAGTTACAGTCATAACAGTCCATCACATTTCAAGATGGCTGACACATTGGTGACATTAAGTACAGTACAGACTTGTGGGAGTTTACATTACATTTATATTTATCATTACATTTACAAAATGTTTTTGAGCTTTAATTTAACTTAGGTTTATTTTTCTTGTTGGCAAAGACAAAGCAGATGCTCATCACAAGCAACACTGATCATTTCCACTCCAATGGCAAAGAGCTCCGCACTCAAGTGGAGAGTTTTTATAGAATCATTTCCTTGAGCGTAGGGGTTCAGTGTTACAGCCTCACTTGATTAGCTCCCTGCAAGCTCTTGTTACTTCTGGTAGCATCACCTACCCAGGCTGCCAAATGTCCTCCGTTTTTGTTCATCCAAAGTCTTCAGAAATTGAGACATTCTGCTGTGATATCAAGCTCGGTAACCAGATGCTGGTTTAATGGATGCATTCTTTAGTTTATTGGAAAGAGCATCCTGCATTTGTGGTAGGTTTTGCATCATCTTCCCTTGTATACCTGGGGGAGAAGAGCTCCTGGTCATTCATGCGGTCAAAGTTTAAGCCAGGATGCAAGTGAACTGCTCTATTGATGTAGTAGATGCCTCTGATTTTGTTTCTAGAGACTGGAAGGGATTTGCATAAGTTTGGTTGTTTTTAGTTGCTGGAGGGCAAATTAACTTTTGGTTGCTGGAGGATATAATTTCCAAGTCTTCCATGCTTCCATTTCCAGCTTTATTCCCTGTCCCAGTTGTGATGAATCTCCTGTTTCCCCCCCCCTCTATTTTTTTTTGCCTATTTTCTTGTGTTTTTGGACACTTTTAACTCCCCAGAAGCTCCTGAGCAGGTTCCCTTACGGCACATTTGCAACACCTAACACCGGCAGAGTGGTAGAATTATGCAGGATTGATTGCGTTGTTAATTTTTTAAAGCAGGAAAGTGGTCTGACTCTCAGAAACCTCAGGATGTGATTAATAATCAAGTAAAAGGTAAAGGTAAATGTATCCCCTGACAATTAAGTCCAGTTGTGTCTGACTCTAGGGTGTGGTGCTCATCTCCATTTCAAAGCCGAAGAGCCAGCGTTGTCCGAAGACACCTCCGTGGTCATGTGACCGGCATGACTCTCCTTGCCGCAGCACGTAGCATGCAGCTGAAACACGGAGCGCTGTTTACCTTCCCGCAAGCGGTACCTATTTATCTACTCGCATTGACATGCTTTGGAACTGCTAGGTTGGCAGGAGCTGGCCAAGCAACGAGAGCTCACCCCGTCGCGGGAATCGAACTGCCGACCTTTCGATCGACAGCTTATGGTTCATCGGTTTAACCTGCTGCGCCACCCGCTGGCCCAATAATCAAGTACACAATCCTATATGGCCAAGACATGATCAAATTATATACAGAATTTTGTATCTTTGATAAGTTTTGTTGTGTAGGTACTTTACACAAAGTACAAATCTCTGTCCTACATATACAGTACAGCAGAGGTTCTCAACCTGTGGTATGTGTATCCCCAGGGGTATGTGGACCACAGGTTGGGGGTACACGAGAAGTTGCCCGTCTTTAGCTGCTGCGAGCACTGCAACCCGGTAAAAATGGCTACAGCTCTCCCAATATCCCCTGTAGCTCCCCCTACCTGGTCTCCTGGCCGCTGCCATCTTGAATCTCGCAAAATCTTGTGATACCCGATGGCAGCGCCCAAATCTCGTGAGGGCACATGAGGCAGCAGTGGCATCACTAGGTCGCGCGCTGCCCCAGGGTGGGGCGCGCGCGTCACCCAAGTGAAGCCTCCCCCAGAACACCCCCTTTTATAAATCTTCGGCGGGCTGCTGCCCTGGGCGCCCCCTTAATAGTTGCAGTTGGCTCGGGGACGTCTTCCCCGGCCAGCTGTCCACGGCCTTCTGAGGAAGGCCCGCTGCGCCGAACGTTATTTATAACGTTTTCTGCGCATGCGCAGACCGTTCCTGAGGGAAAAGGGCAGCCCTTTTCCCTCAGGGATGGACTGCGCATGCGCAAAAACGTTATAAATAATGTTTGGTGCAGCGGGCCTTCCTCAGAAGGCCGTGGCGCGTCGGCCGGGGAAGACGTCTCCGGAGCCGGCTCCCGGCCTTGGAAGGACCCTCCGAGGCCGTGAGCCAGCACCGGAGACGTCTTCGGAATCGGAGGCGAGGCGTGCAGGGGAGGTGACGTGCGTCACCCCTATGCGCGTCACCCCATAGCGGCCCGCTATCGTCGCTTCATGATAGCGACGCCGCTGTGAGGCAGTCTCATTCCTTATGTGCCCTCATGAGATTTGGGCGCCCCCATCTTGAATCTTGCAAGATTTCGTGAGATTCAAGATGGCGGCGGCCAGGAGACCAGGTAGGGGGAGCTACAGGGGACATCGGAGCAGTTTTTCCTGGGTTGCAGGTCCTCCCGCATGCGCCGCAACCCGGAGGGAAAAGCTACAGCCCTGCCGAATCGCCCACACCACAACCCGGGAAAAATACATTTTAAGGGGGGCATGTGGGGAGTAATTGGGGGCATGCGAAGGTATGCGGGGGTACATGTCTGGAGGTACATGGGGTCCCACATAGGGGGTACGCGGGCCTCCAAAGTTGAGAACCCCTGCAGTACAGTATAACTTATTTTATGGGCTTAGTTAGAAAATGTAAGTAACAGCCCAACCCTATCCTTCCCCTCAGTGTAGTCTGAGCAGTGTGGGTTGCGCGGTGCACACTGTGTCCTATCTGGGGAAGGATCTGGCTGGAGGTCTACTTGAGGTCAACTACATTTGTTTGCTTACCCTGGGTAAACCCCCAGCCACCGCAATGGGGCTACTTGGTTCTCCACCGGCTCTTTTGCTGGTGGAGAACCAAGCAGCCCTGTGTTGGGAGAAAGTGCCTGGGATGGGGGGTAGGATACAGCACGCCATTGCTGCTCCCTCCCCCCTCCCGGGCTCGATCCGCCCACCCCCACCCTTCCCCATCCCCTGCGCCCCCCAGAGCGGGACACCCACTCCATGGTGGTCTGTACTGCAGTCTAAGGCAGGCAGGCGGTGCAGGCTTCGGCGTTGGCACCACCTACTCACCAGGTACCACAAACGTGCCTTATGGCATGTTTGCGACACCCTAGGTCGGTGCAGCAGCACTGCGCTGGCCTAATCTTCCGATAGGATTGCTCCTTGAATGTTAGAAATGACTTTTTATTATGTGGTTGATCTCTCCATTTGCAGGGCATTTTTTTTAAATAAACTATCTTGAAATATGAAGGCATTACTTCTCACTTTGCATAAGCAACTCCACCCTCAATAGATTTTTCCTAAAGGTTTTTGAAGAAATTGAGGGCTTTGGCACTTTGCAGAAATCATGCTTGACTAAAGAAGGGGTCAGGCTGTATTTGGTTTCTCTTTCTTTTACTGAACACTTTGCTGAACTGTATGGAACATTTAATGCCAAGAAAGGTGCTATTCCAGGATCCATTCGTCTCCGTCAGTGACAAATACTATATGCAACTGCAGGCTATAGCGTGTGGTCTTGCACTGGGTTACTAGTTAATTTTAACAAATGCCTCTGATAAATCATTGCTAGGCTCTGTTAATGTCAAAACACTTTCCGTTTAAGTATGGTTAAAATGTCAGAAACATTTAAAAAATTCTTAAACCCTTTTATTCCCACTGCAGAGTTTCACACTAAATATAGAAAAAGACTTGATGCTTTTAAAGGTACTGTTATGAATGTCAGAACCATCCCTATGCAGCACTAGATTGTCAATCTCAGCAGCTCATGCCTAATTAGTAATAATTAACCCGAGCACATTTATCCCACTGACTCAGTTGTCGAGAAGCACCAGAAATGATTCTGTATTGATGTGTCTCCAATCTCCTCCTTGGGTGACTGAATTAATTTGAGGATTTTTAAAAATAAAATATGTATTCAGAAAGGTAAAAGTAACAAGAAATATTTTGCAGAGGTTTGGATACCTTTTCTTTTGCTTTTGCAATGTTTTGAAATCAGATTATATGCTGTTCAAAATTATTTTTCTTATTTAAAGTAATTTAAAAATATTTTGACTTTTTGGAAGAGACACAGTTTAATAGAGGCATATTATAACATGGAAACTAAGAATCCAATCCAACATTTTCTGTCATCTTCCTGTAAGAAGGGAAAAAAATTGGGTCAGACCTATTGCGAAATATTTGTGTTCTACAAACAGATTTTCCAAGGACTGGATTGGATTCCATTATCAAGAGGCAACAGAACATGCAGTCAAGCCCAGAAAGCAAGATTTTCCAAGTCATAGGTTTTTACAAATCTGAAATAGTACTATTAGTGGACACTAGTGTGATAGATAACATACCAGGGAAATGAGATAGAAAGTGAAGGGGAAGAGAGAGGTTTGATAGTAATGGTGACAATGGCCTAAAGGTAACAGTCAGTAGCAGAAGGCACAACTACAGGGATGCACAGTTCAGGAATAAGAGCATTTCGCGAATGGACAGGACCATAGCTTGGCAGTCTCTTGTGCAAAGAGTTCAGAGAAGAAGAATTTACCCATCATGAAAGTTTGGCTTCTCTTTCTGCTTTCTTCTTTTCCTTCTCCTCCTACATAGACGATAATGGATACCTCATGCCCGCAAAACAGCACATACACCAAAGACACTAACAAAACCCAATAATGTGTACATACGAGGCATTGCCAGCCAACATGTATCAGCATTGCCACGTAGGAAGAATTCTTGGATGAAAAAAGAAATTCCACAGAACACTCAGCAAGTAAGCTCAGGTTGAATGCATCAATGAAGAATGCATTCTCATTCTTCACAGCTCATCTGCCACTAGTAATGTTAAGCATGAACAGAGTGCTAGATGTTGAACTACAGAACATATCAGGTGATGCTAACCCTGCCCACAGTTTACAATCCACTTGAATTAGAAGGCAGGTTCAATGCCCAGGTGGAAAAGTACCAGTAGATGTTTTCTCCAAAAAGTGTTGGTGAAGTAAAGCAAACTTGGGAAGGCACTTCCAGATAATAAGATGTGAGGTGCCACCCTGGGAAAGCACATGTTGTGATTGCCATCTTACTACATGGGGGCTCCTCCTAATTAAGACCATCTCACAGTGTGGAAAGTAATCTTGTCATGGTGAGTGTTCCATTTTCATCTGCCATATTGAATCAGTCCAGTTGGGAACGAAAAGTGAAGAGACAAAGGACTGATAGCAGACACTGAATGCTATTTTTTTTCAGGAAGTATTTGGAAAAAGGAAAGTGAGGTGATGGTATCTGGAGGGGATGGCTCTTCCAGATATAGGGAGCCACATTGTAGAACATTGGTTCAAATTGACTCTGATTCAAATACAACCCAAGCCTCACCCTGCCTACTCACAGGTAGTCCAATTTCCATTTGTATAGCTATGGAGGACATGGTTTGAAAATAAATGTGCAAAGTTTTGTACTTTACTCTTCCATATAAAGCTGGGGGTTCATTCTTTCCAGCAGCAAAAACAAATTCTACCTTATCAAACCAATTATAACTTGAACTGTACTTAAGTTATTCCCCCCCCCTCCAACTTCTTAAACCCGGCCTGTATGTGGCATGGAGGAATAAGGGCTTGAATTCTGTTAATTTGCCCTTGCTGAGCGCATATTTATGAGTTGGTGACGCAACTGCAATATGTGTCATTCTTGATCACTGTTAGCTTCTGACATTGCATTAACTTTTGTGCAGTGCACCAAGGTGATTTAATTGACTTGGGAAGTGAGAGCAAGAACTTTCCCTTTCCTTTTCCCTCACTGTTCTCAGCCTCAAGGAGGAATCCTCAGAGGACGCAAAAGTCTTAAGCAGGAGCTTGCTTCACACACAACACTAATTGGCAGATGAATAAAAAAGGAAGTAGAAGGTTTGGTGAGCACACAGCTCCATCTCAGTTAAAGGGAGTGTCACTGCGATGGTACTTGCCTCATCCTCCAGCTGTTCTCTTATGCCACAGGGATCTTCTTCCGCAGGAAACATTATCCTAAACCGAGGAGAACTAGTAGACCAGAAAACCTTTTGTCAGTGAGTGTTTTGATATGTTAGCGTTGCCCTAATTCCATCATGCTAATTAGATCACTTGCTCATTCAGTCAGCTAAAGCAAAATGTATCTAAGAGTCTTGTTCACTCTTCTCTTTAGAAATCAACTAGTGTGATGTTTGCTTAAGCTAAATTGGATCAAGGCATGAAATTGGAACTAGAACAGGGGTTCTCAACCCCTTCTAGGCCGAGTACCACCTCTGGCGCCACTCTCCTGCTGTGTATCACCGGAGGTGACTGGCGATGACATCATTGCCAGTTACTTCTGGGTTTTCAGGTTTTCAGAAACCAGAAAATGCAAGTAGGAGGCTCTGGGTGGGTGGGAGGGACCTTCTCAGCATTCCCGAGAGGCTAGGCCAAAGGCAGGAGCCTCTCAGAAGAGAAAATGCTCCACTAAAAGCGCCACATCAGAGCCGGGCTCTGGTGGTCCATCGGTCCACATACCACCAGCAGTCGGCCGAAGTACCACTGGTGGTACTAGTACCACTGGTTGTGAACCCCTGAACTAGAACACAAATGTGATGCTCCGGTTGCACTTAAAACTGTTTTGCTATTGCTAGGCAGCATGAGTCCTGTCACAAGGTGTACATCTTCCTCACACATACCTTTCCAATTCAGCAGGTGGATTCATTAACCACTTACCAAATCAATTTGTTGCACATAGGCACATGACAGAATCCAAACTCATCTCGTGAAGTTCTTATACAGAAAATTCTGCCTTTTGATGGTTCCTTTCTTGTAAGAGCTGGGACCAAGAGAGAGGGCTTTGATGCCTGGGTAACTGCAGAGCCCTCACCTTTCTATATTTGAGCATGCTGGAGACCTATGCTGTGTCAAAGAACAGGAAATCCATGTTCAAGACTCTTTTCACCAGTAAATATCCACAGCTCATGCTGTATTTCATTGGGGATGGGGTTGTAGCTCAGTAGAAGCATAGACATTTCTAGGTTCCATCCCTGTCATCTCAAAGTAGGGCATGTCTGAAACCTTAGGAGTCACTGCCAATCAGGGTGGACAATACTAAGCAAGATGGACCAATGTTCTGACTCAGTAGACATCAGAAGCTTCCTGTGTTCCTATATGAATTGGAACACAGACTGGAATCTCAGCCCTAGTTTACAACTGTATCTCAGGATGCGTTGGGTAGAGATGAAGTATTTCCAGATTCTTTACACAACATCCCATGCAGTGACATAGGAAGGGGAGTAGCGGGGGGGGGAGTACGCCCCAGGTAGCATGCAGGAGGGGGCAGCTTACCGGAGGTGGGGGCTAGATGGCAGCGGGGCAAGAAAATGTTGGCTGGTGCATTGGCAATCCAGGCAGCAGAACAGGTCAGAAGGCGGCGGAACAGGTCAGAGGGACCAGCTGAAGGTGTCTGCCGCCTCTGCGCGCCATTCGTTTTGGCCCCCGCCTGAGCCCCGAGTAACATTTTGGTCTGGCTTGAGTCACTTGGAGGTGGGGTTAGTGACGTCAGCCATCATGTGGGGGCGGCTGGCGCAAATCCAGCTACGCTGCCGATCCCATGAGACATTTAGATGGTGAGCCAGGACGGTGTAGTGATTCAGGAGTTGGACTTCGACCTGGAAGATTTAGGTTCAAATCCCCGCTCAGCCATGAAGTGTCCTGTGTTTAAGTTAGGTTTCCCCTGCTGCAGGGTCTGTATTTAATTTAATAAAGTGGTCTTTTCTCCCAAGTTGGTGTGCTTCATTGGGTGTGTGTATAAGGGTAATGGCTAGAGATGTAAAATCTTTGTGAAGAACTGAAAATGTTTTGAGATGGGTTCCACTTTTCATAGCATATGCACGTATGTCTCTTGTCCCATTCTTACCGCTGTTCAAACAGGTGTTGCAGGCTTTTGAGAAAATCCAAAAACCTGTTTACCAGAGACACAAGTGGGATGAGTGTTCAAGCAGCACACCTTGTCTCAAACTCCTTTTAACCCTCTGGGGAAAAATACTGTAAAACTATTATCTTTCTCCAGATAGATTTTAACAACTCCCTACTGCTTATTCTGACATCTTGTAGGTATGCACAATAGTGTTTTGATGTCATATTTGTATATTACAGTTACAATTTTCTGTGGATACATCTGCAAGTTCTATTGAAAGGGAGGTCTCAGTCATAGAAATCTCCCATTCCACATCCTGTGTGCCATTCTCCATCCCTTTTATCACTTGTTACATTTACTCCGCTTTAAAATTCCACTTGTTTTAATTGCCAGTAGTGGTTTTAAAAAAATCCCTCTAGGTTACTTGTGTGCAATTCTGAATATTTATTTTTCCTGAGGCTAGTTGATAACATATTAAAACATCCCAGTTCTACTGTGTGATGTTTCATGTCTGACTTCAGGTGCAACCTCAGGTGCCTGTTTGCGACGTGCTTGCATCAAGTTTTGTACTTCCTTGTTATACAAAAGGTGTTCTAAAAATTGCACACCATATGGATCTCACTGTCTGTCTACAATCTGAACAGTTTCTGTAATGTTATATATTAAAACATCCAAAACTTATGAGTTAAGCCACTTACCATTTTCTTTTATGATCCAGAAAGTGTGAAAAATTGGAAGTGATGGCAGTTGGTTTTCCAAAAGTATCCTGGTTTTTTGGTTTGGTTGAGGAGGGAATGTTACAGTATGTACTGAAACGACCAGGTGACTATCCTCATCTTCTTGCTCTGTGCTGGCATGCAAGGATATGAAATAAAATAGAGGGCATTATTCAAAGATGATTTGCAAGCTGGTAATCCTTCCTCACTCCTGCCAACCTACCGTGTTTCCCCGAAAATAAGACAGTGTCTTATATTAATTTTGGCTCAAAAAAACGCAGTAGGTCTTATTTTCAGGGAGGTCTTATTTTCCCAACCTGTGGCGCGACCCCCCCCCCCCCGCACTTACTTTGACCGATTAAAGCTTCATTCTTTCCTGAGGGTGCAAGGCTCTGCAAGGCCTGGAAGGCCTGCACTTGAGTCCTCCACCATGGAGACGATGTGCTAGAGAGGCCAGCAAGGCCTGCAAGGAGGCTGCAACCTTGCAGAGTCTTTCTAGCATGTCTTCCAGGCCTTGCAGAGCCTTGCACCCTTGGGAAAGAATGAAGCTTAAATCGGTCAAAGTAAGTGCCGGGGGGGGGGGGGGGTTTGCGCCCATCTGGCTGATGATCCTAGCTAGGTCTTACTTTCGGGGAGGACTTATATTGACGAGTGCCAGCAAAAATCATGCAAAAATGATGGTAGGTCTTACTTTCAGGAGAGGTCTTATTTTCAGAGAAACAGGGTAGCAGTTCAAAAGCAAGACATTGCAAGTAGATTAATAGGTACCGCCTTGGCGGGAAGGTAACAGCGTTCCGTGCACCTCGGCGTTGAGTCATGCCGGCCACATGACCACGGAAGCGAAAGTGACTCTTCAGCTTTAAAATGGAGATGAGTGGTAATAACTAGCTTTCAAGCGAGGGGAACCTTTACCTTTACCTAATCCTTCCTCTACAGCTGAGACTATGAAAACTCTTGCATTGCCATCAGTTTGAATGGAGGGGAAAGACAGGTTTCCTTGAAGAGTGATAGCATCAGAAACGGCACCTCCAGTAGAACGTCAGCCTGGACATTTACTATAGTAGCAGGTGACATTTTTGGGAAGCACTGTGTATAATTGTAATTGATTGGGAAAGTTGACTGGGTGATCTACTGGCTAGATGCAAATCTCCCCAGCTCAATGTTGAACTGAAAGACTAAGGCAACATGTGGGTGCAGGGAGATATAATTTATAATTTATAAATTATAAAGCAAGTGTGATGTAGGAGACTGTAAATGGTGCAGAAGTTAAGCCAAGCACATTATCTTACCATTTTCCATGCTTTTTGGTGTACAAGACAAAATTGTAAGCTTTTTAACTCTCATCATAAACTGAAACTTTTTATTTCCTTGGTTTTTGGAGCAGTAATTTTTTAAATAAATAATCAATTTAAAATAATTAATTAATTAAGTAAAGGGGGCGCAAAGCACCTCCTCCTGCCGCGCGAAGCGCGCCCGAAATTTTTAAATAAATAATTAATATTTCTATTAAAAATATATAATTTAAAAATAAGCTTACCGGGTCACTGCTGGTCACTGGTCCGTGGTCGCTGCTGCTGCTGGGGCCGCGGCAAGCAGGCTGGGGCCGCGGCAAGGCAAAGCAAGGCAAGAAGCAGGCTGTGCTTCTCCCGGTGCCGCTGCGAGACCAGCGGCACCGGGAGAAGCACAGCCTGCTCGCCTGCGTTGCGCAGCCCTGGAGAACACAAGGTAAGAAGCAGACTGTGCTTCTCCCGGTGCCGCTGGTCTCGCAGCGGCACCGGGAGAAGCACAGCCTGCTTTTTGCTCGTGTTGCGCGAGCTACAGGGCTCGCGCAACGCGGGCGATCAGGCTGTGCTTCTCCCGGTGCCGCTGGTCTCGCAGCGGGAGAAGCACAGTGCTTGCCCGCGTTGCGCGAGCCTGCTGGAGGCTCGCGCTGGCCGGGCAAGCAGGCTGTGCTTCTCCAGTCTCCCAGCGGCTCCATGCGGTGCCGCTGGGAGACCGGAGAAGCACAGCCTGCTTGCCCGGCCAGCGCGAGCCTCTAGCAGGCTCGCGCAACACGGGCAAGAAGCAGGCTGTGCTTCTCCCGGTGCCGCTGGTCTCGCAGCGGCACCGGGAGAAGCACAGCCTGCTCGCCTGCGTTGCGCGAGCCCTGGAGCTCGCGCAACACGGGCAAAAAGCAGGCTGTGCTTCTCCCGGTGCCGCTGCGAGACCAGCGGCACGGAGAGAAGCACAGCCTGCTTGCCCGCGTTGTTCGAGCCTGCTAGAGGCTCGCGCTGGCCGGGCAAGCAGGCTGTGCTTCTCCGGTCTCCCAGCGGCATCATGCCCTCACGAGATTTGGGTGCCGACATCTTGGATCACGCGAGATTTCGTGACCCAAGATGCTGCCCGGTAAGTTTGAAATTAAAAAAAAAGATGGCGGCGCCCATTCGTCCCCCGGGACCCGACCGGGAATCGGGTCCGATTTCCGGGACTGTCCCGGCGAAACCGGGACGAATGGTAAGCCTAAGGTTGGAGAATGGGAAGAAGAGAAGCTCCTGCGGAGTCCCTTCCTACCAGCCTCCCCCTTGAGGCCCTTGATGACACAAAGACTTTGGAAGGTGCTCCCATTTGTAATACACGTGGAATGCCGGGTGTAGTGGTATTGTGAGTCTCTTAACCAACTTGTGCCACTGTGGCCACTGGTACCATGGGATTTACAGTTTGGCCTGACCAGGTGGACTCTCTTTTGGGTGTGGGCTCATGCTGGTACCTGATGCCAACCCAGCAGTTTCACTGTCAGGGGAGTGCTATGCACATGGATTCTAAGGAAATTTGTCTCCTCCCCTACTCTGAAAGAAAAGCACAAGAAAACATTATACTTCCTGTATGCATTTGCTTTTCATCTCCTCTCCCTGAAATATGTGCCAAATCATTTAGATAAATGGTAACGGGTGACCATTCATTCATTGACTTACACTTTCTAACTCTCTCCACCATGGGAGCATAGAACTGATAATGAAAACCAAACAAAGCTAAAAACAAAACATATGTTCCTACCCTTTTATTATCTTGGCTTATGTCACTGAAAACTTAACTCAAACATGAAAGTCTTATTCTGCTTCCAAAATAATAAGAGGTTCACCCTTTGCAAACAAATGATGACAATTATGTGCAAATTACTGGGCCTCTTATCTGTCACTTCCCCAATGACAGCTGCCTCAGAACCCATTAACTACTGATGAAAATGATTAGCCAGAAATCCCATAATATTATACTAGTACTTTAAGGACTGCTTTGTATGTGTGTACAGTACTTCTATGTTGCAAGGAATCAATTAAAGCACTGGCTTCTTAGAGCACAATGTATGTGGTGCTTCTACACATTATATTGTAACTAGTATTCAGAAGTACATCATCTTTGAACAACATGGAGCTTCTATTTCACCATCATGATGAACAGCTAATAGACCTTTACTCTTCTTGTACAAAATAATACACTGCTTGTTTAACTTTGATCATGACTTGTACCTTTGCATAGGCTTACATATCCAAAGGGGGACAGGGTGCCTACACCTTTAACTATTGTAAAAAGAGAGAATTTGGGCAGGTGCAGCTTGTTGCACCCTTCCATTATGAGCTGCACCTGCCCAAATTCCCCCTTTTTACAATGGTTAAAGGTGTAGGCACCCCTTTGGATATGGTAAGCCTACCTTTGCAGTACGTTTTGTGATTGGCCCCACCTTCTTGGCAGCCATTTGTGGCATCCTCCCCCCAGCGGCCATTTTATAGTGGTGTCTGCTGTCTTCTCTGCTCAGAATTCCAAAGTTGTTTCCAGCCAGGTTCTACAAGGTTAAGAGTCCTGCATTACAGTGTACATCTCTGGTAAAGGCAGAACAAGATGTTCTTCAGGCCAGGTAGTTCATCTGAGTTAGAACTGGGAATAATTTCAGTTTAAGATGTGCAGATTATCCTTCCTGTCTTAACTGCTTCCTGACTTAACTGCTTTTCTTCCCAGCACCTTCCACAATCCCAGTGTTCTAAATTCAATTAGCTATTAAAACAAATTCAACAAATAGTTGTGCTAACCTCTGTCATTAAGTGACAGCTAGGATTATTAATGGAATTGAAAGTTTAACGGATATTGCAACTGCCAAGAACAGGTTTCTGGTGGTAATAATGTTAAAAAGCAAAACAAAAGGCAGATGCTGAGAAGTGTTCTAAATTTGTTAGTTCTCATTTACATCTGTGTGTGTCATCCATGCCAGGTTCTCACCACAGGGCAAGTTACTATGGAAACCATAACTTGGTTACCTCAGCCTCAATTGACACCAAATCTGGCCCTTCCTGCCCCTTTTGCACTAAACTAGTTCTAGTTGAAACTCCATATGGCTTATTTTGAATTAGAACAATCTCTTTTACACCCAAAAAGCATCCTGAATTTTATTTATACATGAACACTCCTTTAACAGATGGGCCTAAAGCAGGAAATGGCTTGGCAGAAGTGTCCTGACAGGAAGTGGCCTGAAAGTGGTCTTTTTAAGCCCCCAAACAGCTGTGGACTCCTCAGTTTAGTCCAGGAACAGGGAACGTGGTGAAGGAACTTCTCCCCTGCCATTGTCACACCAAAGATTGCTTCCCCCTCAAAGCAGATTTATTATGCTTTGTGTGAAATATTTCCTTTTCTCTGTCCTAAATCCTCTGCCAATCAGTTTTATTAGACAACACCTGGTTCTAGTGTTGTGTTAGAGGAAGAACATCTCTTTATCCATTATCTTCACACCATGCATAAGTTTATAAGCTTCTATCATGTCCTCCCTCCCTTCCTACTGCCCTGTCAAAGAGTTTAAGGTAATGTGTACTGTGACCCTTTGTCATTGGGACAGAACAGAAACGTTTGCCTCGGGCCTATGTGCCTTCCTAGATGCTAAAAAGGATTTGCCTTTAGTGGCTGGTATTCACTTTGAAGAACATTCCAGAGGGATGGATTTAGCCCAGAAACATAAATTAGTGCTAATGGTGAATCTTCCAGAGTTCTATATTGGAAAGAGGCACATAACAAAATGCCCTCTCTTGCTTCTTTGATTAGAAGAAGAAGAAGAAGAAGAAGAAGAACTCCTCTGTTCTAAGTGCTCTGGGACTACAGAAGCAAGGGAAGAAGCACGCTCTCGACCCCGCTATCAGCTGGAGGGGCTAAGAGCTTCTGGGTTGTTTATTGTTAGCTGATGTCTGCCATCTTGGGAATCACTTTAATTGAAAGGCAGGATTGATAGAGGAGAGGTCATAGGTCAGCAGCAGAGGACCTGCTTTGCATGCAGACCTTCCCAGGTTCAACCCATGGTTCATCTTTGCTTAGGGGTGAGAAAGACCCCTACCCGAAACCCTGGAGGGCTGTCTGCAGTCACTGTAGACAGTCCTGAGCTAGAAGGACCAATGGTCTGATTCTGTATAGACATGTGTTCAAAGGGAGGGCAGAAACCTTCAAAATAAATAGATTAGATTTCCCAAGCCCTTGAGCCTTGGGCAATGGCAAGAAGGATTGATTCTGCTCATCGTGAAAGTTATGAAGCAATGAGATCAGAAGACTGGGTCTAATAATGCTTTCCTCAACACATGGCTTGTGGGTGTGATGACCTCTAATCTTCACCTCCTCTAGTGCTGCTGCTGATTCAACTCCCTGTGAATATGGCTGGTCAGCTTCACAGCCTTCTGGTATCAAGCTGAAAGTAAATCCTGTCCACCCAGTGGGTTGTGATTGAGAACAACCTGAACACGTCAGAGCTGAGCAGAGCTATAAATGTTTCAGTGTGGTTTAGTCACGCAGAACTTGGCTCCTTTATTTTTGAAAAGCTGGTGCCTTTTAATCACAATGCAGTGCCGTTCACAGCTTCTGTGAAATGTGACAAAATGTTTATTGGTTTTTTAAAAACCTTCAGAAAGGCAGCTAGTCAGGACCCAACCTTTCCACAAAGAGGTAGAGTGGGAGAGGCATCAGAGAGAGAACTTTGATGTGTTCATACATGTTTAATGTGGGCATCTTCTTTAAGAGGTGGACTTATGCAAACTGGAGCCACTTCGAGGCAGTGGACCACCTGCTGAGCAGTTTCTTCTTGGGGCTAGTTCACATCTGATAATTTTCCTAACTGCTGCGTAGGGGGGAAAAACAGGTATGCCATTTTGAGCACTTTTAAATTAGAAAGGCCAAGTTTGTAGAATGTCAGAATCAATGACGAATAATGACAGCAATTTCTTTCATGCTGCCCACTCTCCCAACTGGTAGGAAGTTCTATGGGTTCTTATAAGATCAGTTGCTTTGGGCTGGCCAAATACCCATTATGCAATTGAAAGCAAGGGTGTGCATGTCCCACCCTCTCCTGATTGGTCTGGTTTGCATACTCACATAGGGTAAGATTGGCCACTCCTAATCACACGGTTCTAATACTACTTTATAGTAGTAAGTCAAGGATGTTCAAGACGCCCCTGAGGAATTTTCACGTGTGCAGAAATTTGTTTGGTTTCAAACTTCTCAAATGTTTGGCATTGGGAGGAACCCTAAAATTCATTTTTTTTTATTTGTATGAAATTTTGGTGCCAAACCTAGGACTGCTCAGAAACAGAGAAATTGTGTTACAGACAGAAGCTCTTTTGGCTTCCCTTGAAACTTTTCAGATGTTTTGCCTTGGGAGGAACCTAGATATTTGTTTTGAATTTCACTCATTGTACATTTCAGCATCCAACTGTAGTAGCAATGGAGACTGAACACTCTAGGAACCTTGAATGGGATCTAATTATTAGCTGCAAAGGAACAGCATTTAGTGCAATCTATTAGTGGATTAGATCTGACTCCTTAAATTTGACCTCTTGGACTTCCAATGGAAAAGTTCTGATCTACCTGCTTGGTTTGAAAGAAAGGCCTGTTTATGCAGAGTATGTTGGAGGAATTGTTCAAGGTCAGCTTCTCTGTGTAAAAAATAAATGACCCATGTAGGATCACCAAGGTTGATGGAATTATATGCTATTTGAGTGGCAGTCAGGCAAATTAGAGCTCTCAAGTACTTTATTTTACAAGCCCTGCCAGTTTTCACCCTCAAAATGCAAATAATTTATGAAATTAGAATAAAGTCAACTTCTTTTCGGCTGATTCACTGGTTCACATGTGCCTTGACAAGATCATCAAGATGGGTCTCAAATTGGTGAAGTCTGATAGTAAATACTTACAGGAAGACAGGTTTGTTGTATCTAACATTGTGGTTCCTAAATTATTCAGAAACTGGAGATTTGATTTTTGTGGAGCACAGCTAACCTTATAAACTGTAAATGCTAGAGGCAGGCAGTATCTCATTCACAGATTGACAAAAGTTGACTGCTTAAGAGATTGACTGCTTAAGAGCTTATTCCTTATGGTTCTCTGTGAAAAGAGAAAAATGTCAGGATCTTTTCTCCATTTTCTATGAACTGAAAATGATAATTGTTGTTATTATTGTACAACACCATCAAAGTACACAATGCATTCCAGATTGTCAAGTTCTGGAATGTCAAGATACAAGTTCCTTTCCCAAAGACCTGATAATCTAAAAAATGTTGACAGTTGGGGAGACAAGAGGAAAGGGTAACATAAGAGTTGCCACCTTTTTTTGTTGGTCTCTCATCCTGTGCCTTTAAGAGTGGCTTGATGATCTACAGACATAAGCAGGCAATATTGCTTATTATTGCTATGCTGAGAAAAGGTTCACATGTACTTAGATGCCATTTCAATAGGGACTGAAAGGTTGAGCCAAACTAAAGAAGAGTCCTATAATATCCACCCTTTTCTGCCTACTTCCAATGAAGAAATAACTGCTTCAAGCATTGTTAATTTTTTTTAGCTATCCTGTCACTCTCCTCTCTCCCATATATTTTTCTTCCACTAGGCCCCGCTCTTCCTTTTCCAATCTAGTGTTTGAGGGGCAGAGTGTGGCACATCACCAAGTAAGGGGGGGGAATAGCATTTGGCACACTGCCTCAGGCACTGGGAAGTCTTGGATTGGCCCTGATTGTCAGTTTGCTGTGCATTTTCTAAATCTCACTAGTGTACATCAGATCAGAAACCTTTAAAGGATGCTGTAATCTGGCAGTAGGCATATATCAACAGGGGATTTTTTTTCCCCCTGTGGTGGCAATATAAATTAAAGGTCAGTTGGGTTTTTTTATTTTTATAAGCATGCTAATGGCAGCATTTTATTAGTAGGTGAACACAATTCTGATATTTGCATAGATTTTTTTTTACTAAGTACAATGAATGTAATACTTTTAAAGGGTTTCTTCCCCATACAATTTGGCACATGTAGATTCATTTCATTTTGGGTGTTTTGTCATTTAAATGTGGAGTATTTTGACGGTTCTTATCATCATAGGACTTCACTGTCTATTTGTCTGAACACTTCTCAAATTAGATGTCGTCCCATTCCAATTCCCTCCACTTTATACAAATGCATAATGAAATTCTAAATGTTTTCTTTGTAAATTAGACCGATTGGTTCCACAATGTCCACTGGCGTCACTACGGGGGGGGGGGGCGGAGCTGTAAGTTCTGCTGAAATCGGAGCCTCCCTTACACGGAGGAACGAAGCGGCCCCGCCCCCTCACCTTCGGAGCCTTTCAGGGAAGCCTTTCAGGGAAGCGAAAGCAACGCGCAGGAGACTCCCTGCGCATTGCTTTCGCTTCCCTGAAAGGCTCTGCCGGTGAGGGGGCGGGGCCACTTCGTTCCTCCGTGTAAGGGAGGCTCTGATTTCAGCAGAACTTACAGCTCTGCCCCCCCCTGTAGTGACGCCAGTGAAATGTCTTAAATAACTCTAGCTTCATGAAGGCATTGCCTTCTACGTTTTTACTTAACTTTGCCACTGATTCCCCAATATAGTGTTACAGGATTAGGTAATGGCTATCAGTTGGACCAGCTCTTTTGCCTAATAGATACTGGTTGGGAGCTCAGGGATAGTGATGTCCCTGAATAAGGTGCTAATGACTCCTGGATACATCCTTAACAGAGACTTCATCAGAGCCTGGTAAAATGTCATATAACCTTCACCTGAAAGGAGAGGCTGAGGTAACAGCAGGTGACTCAATCTACCTTCATACAGCCAATGTAACAAAAGAAGTATGGTAGTTTCCCCTTAGCTTCTTGGTAAAATAGACAGGCAGAGTTTATCTGAGTGAAATGGATGCAGCACAATCCTATGCATGTTTACTTAGAAGTAAGTCTCATTGAGTTGAATGTGACTTACTCCCAGGTAAGTGTGTATAGAATTGCAGCCATAGAGAGATACTGAAATGGAAGCAAAGAGAAAGAACTAGGAGCTAAAAGCATCTTTTTTTTAGAGTGCCTCTCTGGGACACTGATGCAATATGTTGTTCTTTGTAGGAGTGCACTGCTACTTACCTCCCTCAAAAGCACAACATGTATACTGTACTGTATTTGAAAATAAAGCAAATATTAGAAAGATAGCTATACGACCCCCAAGGAAGCCAGAATCTCATCCACACTGCCCCTGGAACTTCTCAGTGTTTGAGGACATACGGAATATGCACAGCATAAGACCTTAAGGAAAGCCTTGCTATATCAGGCCACAGGCTATCTAGTCCAGCATTCTGGCCAGTGGCTCACCAGCTCCCTCTAGGTTAGGAAATCCACAAGAAGGAGAGAAAGGCATACTGTACTTTCCTGCCGTTGCTCCCCTACAAAAGGATATTCAGAGGCATCTTACCTTTGAATTTCGAAGCAAACATAGTCGTCATGATTAACCATTGATAGACGGTCTATCATAGATCTGTCCTCCATGACTTTGTCCAATCCCCTTTTAAAGCCATCCAACCTGATGACCATCATCACATGTTGTGGGAATGAATTCAACAGATGAATTATGCACTGTGTGAAGAAGTACCTCCTTTTCTTCATCCTAAATCCAGTAAGTTTCATTGGATGACCACTGGTGAAAGAGGGAGAAAAACAATGCATAACTTTGACCTTTTTTCCTTGAACAAAAAATTGCTTTCCCATTCCCTTCAGGCATATGAAAGTTGTCTTTGAAAGTCCCAATCAGACACAACCAAACTAAACGTAAAGCAGTTAATCCTAGGCCCAAAACATATATTCGTTACAAATAGTTTATTAAAAGTTTTCCCATTTATACAACAAATCTACAGCAGTCATCCTGCCCACCCCAATCCCTTCCCCCAGACTGCACAAACAGAAGAGTGTAACCATGAGCTTGCCAGCCCCAGTCATGATCCGCTTGGGGGTCCAGTGTCTAGAGCAGGGGTTCTCAACCAGGTGAACTAGTACCACCAGTGGTACTTTGGCTGACTGCTGATAGTACTCAGACTGCTGGACTGCCAGAATCCTGGTCTGACGTGGTGCTTTTGGCAGCGAGTTTTTGCTCCTGAGAGGCTCCTGCCTTTGGCTGACTCTCTTAGGAACGCTGAAAAGGGCCCTCCCACCTGCCCAGAACCTCCTACTTGCATTTTTTGTATGCAGTAGACTTCTCTACTGTGTCTATGAATGGGGCAGACCCAGATTTAAACAGAGGTCTGTTTTTATCATGTGTAGTTTTTGACTCTCAAATTCTAAAGCATTTTGCCATGCAGCAATGGGGGGGGGGGAGGAAAACATGAGTTGAAAGCCCTCACTAATCTTATCTACGGCCTATGGCAGTGAACTACATGGTCCATTGCCGCAGGCCCTGTTGCGGTGGCACAAAAGCTGTGCCATTGTCACACGCTGGATCCTATCCTCAATTTTTCAACCCGCCTCGCCCTCTTCATCTCCTTGGATTTACACCAGCAAAATAGTTGGTGTGGGTCTGAGAAAACCTAGGTGATTAGCTGGCCTACCAGGAGGTAAGTAAAAAAACATGTACTTCTCAGTAGCCATCTGATTCCCCCTCCCCAGCATGCAGCACACACTCTGTTGGCAATGGTGTATGTTCTAGTGTGGTGGGGGATAGGGTTGAGCTGTAAATTGGTTCCACAGCTTGTGGAGCTTGACCTTGGTTTGGGAAGAGGAGTGGGCTAGTTTATGTAGTAGCAGCATTAGTTTCATTTGTATTATCCCATTCTGAGGAGGCTCTCAGAGGAGCATACATGAACATACAATTCCTAGCTAAGCCTACATACTATTCCCACTCTAGACCAAGTCCTAGCATGATGACTCATGAGTGAAAGTAGTGTACACCCAACTTGGATGTCTTTGGTTGTTTTTGACTGAGGTTACTGAAGGGTGACTGGCTTTGGGCAGAGTCTGACCAGAACATCCATGAAAAGATATTGAAGCAGTTCTGAAAATCTGATAACTGTGTAGAGCAGAGGGCTACGTTGATGTCTTGAGATGATCATGATTTGGTTTCTCATATTATGAGTTTTAGTATAATGTCCTGAAAGGTTATAAACAATGCAGACTTGTTTTGTATGGGGCTTTTCATCCTCTTTCTATGACTTCTCATTCAGTATCTCTTACTGAACACAATAATGCATATTTCTCCGAGGAGTGAGAAATCCAGAGATAAAGTATATAGTCTCCAGTAAGAATTGAAATGAGAAAACCAATGAAGCATGTAAATATATTCCTAAATCTCTGCCAAGGATCCCTTGCTTCAGAAGCTTAGGCCTTTGCTATCACAGTTTCTCTTTTAGGGCAGGGGGCATTGAATTATTGGAGCCATGTGGCATTTCTGGACTTCAGCAGCCTGCGGTAACTCACTAGTAGCCTGGGGCTACTAGTGCAATTTTCTACATACTTAACCTGAGAGTAAGCCCCACTGAACATAATGGGACTTCTGAGTAAACAGTACAGGACTGCATTGTAAGCACACCACCTCATACAATATATTTACATACCAAAGGTGCTGACTGGGATCCTTTGGTGCACTGAGACAGAAGGATGCTCTTATAAGGGCCAAGCCAGATGTGACTTTAAATGCATTGCTGTCCTTCTGTGTATGCACATTTCTTCTTTTATAAATAAGCGGTCTGGGGAAAGTCTGATGGACTCACTATAAGACAGGTTCATATGTTGATGTAGCTGAAAGGCATAGGGCAGATCACTAACATCTTCTGTCTATGTATTTGTGGTCCCTCATTGTTGGAGCCTGGGAATTCTTCCTTGCAGTGATTAATGATGCTTTGTCCTTTTGATGCCCCAATGAGATTGGAAATAGTGTAGGCACTCCCCGTTTTGCTGTGGGAATTGAGGAAGAAAATGGATCGGGTAGCTGAAGGCTATGCAGCATCTGTGGCTCAGCTCATCAGCTGAGAACAGACAAATGTCCTGGTTGCGAGATTCATCTTTCCTCACTTAATTCCCTTGTTGTCTTCCTTTTGACCTGTGCTCCCCTGTGCCTCATCCAGGGAAGTCTGCCGTTTAACACTTTGGAAGATCAAACTTTTCAGAGTGCTGAACAAGACCCCAGGAAACATGAGTAAAAACAATTAAAGAGGAAAGACTGCCAACCTCAGGTTCTTAGCACTCAGCTAAAGCCAATGTTGTCTCTTTTAGTTTGAGCAGCATGCAAGAAAAGAATTATGAGAGAACAGGTGTTTCCACGATCTCTCACCTCTACCACATTAGGTATGCTATTCTTTGGAAACTTCATATACATACCTTTTGCTCCGATATCCCCCCGCTACTATGTGAAGTTTACTCTATCAATCATGTGCTCAGTCCAAATTGAAGTTGTCCTGCTCAACTACTTGGAATGGGGGGCAGCCTGGGTGTAGTCAAAGGGGAGTAGGACCCCTGGACTTCTCCAGCAGCAGGAGGGGTCATGTCAGTACCAGGGGTGCTCAGGTGCTGCATTTTTCAGAGGACTTTAGCAGAGAAGCATCAGGCTCAGCAGGAACTGAAAAATGTGCCTAGGAGCATATGCGAATGCCTAGTAGGCCACTGACTTTCCCAAGGGCTGCCTGAGAGATAGTATGTAACTCATGTTACGTGGGCAGCCCAATCCTGTCTAGCTAGGGTGCAGCACAGGCGTAGAGCCTACACTGCATCCTATCTAGATAGGACCCAGTACTGCTGCAGCTGGAGCACTCCTTGGGGGAAGGAGACGTTGGTCCCTTTACCCTGAGTAGCACCCCAGTCACCTCCATAGGTCTACTCAAATGTGCACCGGCTATTTTGCTGGCACACATTCGAGTGGGACATGTAACGGCGGCCAGGCCCGGGAAGGGGGATAGGAATTCGGTGGAGAAGCCGCTGCTCCTACGAATTTGTGGTCCCTCATCCACCTGGCTGACCAAGCCCCCCTCCCGGAATGCCCTCCCCCAGCCCCACTGCTGCCTGGTGGGGATTTTGCCTTCCCCAACGGGTGCTCCACTTGATCTGGGATGAGTAGTGTGGCGCAGGCCTCTGCGCCAGCACTGCCTACTCGCGTGTGACTATGGGATGGAGGGCTCATGATTCACTCCTGCATTTTAAAATTTGCCACTATACCACTGATGTGGAGGGGATCAGCAAATGCTTAAAAAACAAAACATTTGAAATGCCATTGAAATTCCAAGATTGGAAGCTCTGTTAGTACACAAAATCAGGGATACTTGACTGGAACCCAACCATTAATTGATGCTGCTGACAATATTTTGTAGAGGTGCCGATGAAGCAGCATACAATATCAAAAAAGGGCCTTTTAGTGTTGCAGTGGTGCAACACATGCTATATGTGACCCTATGTGCCCTCTGAGAATTGCGTGTCAGCATTTTCCATCGTATTGCAAGATATGCTATAGATACACCTTGTGGACAGTGAGTTGCAGCTGTTTGGATGCAGCAAAGTCATCTGGACATGTTGTTCATTACATATTTGATTCTAATATGGGTGTTTTCCTCATGTAGTGAAGGTGACTTTTAAAGAACATGAAGGATCCACGCACACGCACACGCACACGCACACGCACACGCACACGTTGATATATATCTCCTGCTCCTCCTGATGTATTTTTATTTTCTTACTCATGCAGCAAACCAACTAGGAGGTCAATAAAACTTTCCCTGCTAGATCAGAAAGGTATTCCCACGCTGGATTTCTTTTAATCATTTAAAGTAGCTGTTCTGCCAGACATTTGTCAGTAAATCTTGGTGCTGCCTTAGAGGCTGTGAGACTTTGCCCATTTCAGAACCATGTAATGATAATGTTCTACGGATGGAGGTATAAGTGACAGATGTATAAGAGGAGAGTGTTTGCCTAGCAGTGCAATTTATTGTCCTATGTTTATGTGAAATAAGAAATCTCAGACTTCACTAAAGTATATGGAATCGCGTGGATCTTGATGCCTATCTTGGTTTTTTATATTGCCTTAAAAAAAAAGAACATGAATAATTTTGCTCCCTTGGGCCAGTGATGTATTTTCATACATTTATGACCCAATCCTATCTAACTTCTCACGCGGCGATGCAGCGGTGCCGGCACAGATTCCGCTGCATTCAGCGGGGAAGTTTTGGCTGCTGGAGGTCTCCTCAGGGTAAGGCAAAATTTGTCCCCTTGTGTCAGGGTAAGCAACAGCAGTCGCTATGGGTCAACTCAGACTTGTACCAGCTCAATCACTGACGCAAGTCCGTGTTGACCAGGGAAGGCAGATCAGGCCTGGAAAGGGGGTGGGGATTTGGCATGTGCTACTGCTGCCGATCCAGCCCCCTCCCAGGCCTGATCCACCCTCCTCCCTGCTCTCATCACCACCTTGTTTCTCCTACCCCTCTCATTCCACTGACCCCACCCTCCCCTTGCCCTACCCTACCCTGTTCCACCCCCCTGCACTGGTTTACCTTCTCCGGCAGGTCTCTGTCAATCTGCTGACGTGCATAGGAAGGCTCCGACCATCGGAGCCTTCCTTTGCACGTCAGCAGATTGACGGAGACCTGCCAGAGAAGGTAAACCTGTGCAGGGGGTGGATCCACCTTCCTGCTAGGGCTCCAGCAGCACATGTTGCCCGAGTACACTTTATGGCTGCTTTGCAGTAGCTGAAGTCAGAGGCGAAACTAGGGCGGAGCAAGCGGAGCACCGGCTCCGGGCGCCATCGCCCGAAGGGCGCCCCGCCCGCGAGTCCGAGTTGGACTCGGAGACTCGCGTCTCCGAGTTGGACTCGCGTCTCCGAGTTGGACTCGGAGACTCGAGTCCGACCGCCCCCTCAATCGGGAGAGCCGGCTCGGGGACGTCTTCCCCGGCCAGCTGCCCGGGGCCTTCTGGAAGGCCCGCGCGAGAACGGTATTTATACCGTTCTTTTTGCGCATGCTCAGACTGTTACTGAGGGGAAAAGGCTGCCCTTTTCCCCTCAGTAACAGTCTGAGCATGCGCCTGAGCATGCGCAAAAACGGTAAATACCGTTCTCGCAGCGGGCCTTCCTTAGAAGGCCCCGGGCAGCCGGCCGGGGAAGACGTCCCCGAGCCGGCTCTCCTGATTGAGAGGGGGGGGTCGCCGCCTCCCGGAGCGCGCCTCCTCCTCCTCCCGGAGCACCCCCCCTCCGGAGTGCGTTGCGGCGATATTCAATTATAGGGGCGCCACACACCCCGTTGCTCCGGGCGCCAACGGGGGCAGTTACGCCTCTGGCTGAAGTCAGCAGAACACGTGTTCCTCTGGCAGGGCAGCCTATTAGCTTGGGCAGTTAGTCCTTTGAACTTGGGTACTCAGATTTCCATTTTGTAAATTGTCCACCACTTGGCCATTAGCTGCACGGACGTCAGGTGGCAGAGCTGGCCTGCTAGGAGACAGGGTGAAGGAACTGGTTCAGATAATAGAGTGGTGGAGGTGGTGGGAGGCAAGTGGGTGCCCCACATACACCTGGCACCTCTTACCATTTCTCTGCCAGCCACCTGCTCTGCTATCCCAGACTTCTGACCTGCTGGCTCAGGTTTGGTCACTTGCCCCGGCTGCTGGTCCCAACTACTCATCCTCCTCTTCACTCCCTGTTGGAAAAGGCAGAGAATGGAGAGTGGAAAAGGAAGTGTATGGAAGGCAGAGTAGATTGGGAGCCTAGAGCATCTTTCAGGGTGCTTTTCTAAGCCACCACTCTGCTCTCCAGGAATGGAGTGGTCCTAGGTCTGACAATGGGGTGGAGGACAGAGATTTAATTGCTTCTGGTGTGGAGGGCTTGACTGGCCCTGATAGAAGGTGATGAGGGTAACTTAAATAGGGTCTCCTAGGGGCACATTACATGCAAACGTGCTGAGTGAAGGTACAACTGGTTCCATATTATGGATGCAGATACCTGTATTAAAATGTGATCTATCTATCTATCTATCTATCTATCTATCTATCTATCTATCTATCTATCTATCTATCTATCTATCTATCTATCTATCTATCTATCTATCTATCTATCTATCTATCTATCTATCTATCTATCTATCTATCTATCTATCTTTGAACTGTGGTGCTGGAGAAGACTCCTGAGAGTCCCTTGGACTGCTAGGAGATCAAATCAGTCAATTCTAAATGAAATCAAGCCTGACTGTTCCCTGGAAGGACAGGTACTAAGGCTGAAGCTCAAATATTTTGGCCACCTAATGCGAAGAGAGGACTCTCTGGAAAAGACTCTGATGCTAGGAAAGATTGAAGGCAAAAGGAGAAGGGGAAGGCCAAGGATGAGATGGCTAGACAGCATCACCGATGCAACAAACATGAAAATGAGCGAACTCAGGAAGATAGTGGAGGACAGGAAGGCCTGGCGGGATATGGTTCATGGGATCACGAAGGGTCGGACACGACTTAACGACTGAACAACAACAACAAATCTATCTATCTATCCAATCTGTTGTATAAACTACAAATCTAGCTGAACCTTAAAGCAGAACTACCTAAGCAATATCTGATCATGTTGTAAAACAGAATGTAGTACGACATCAAATGAAGAATATATCTGGAATAATTTGCAAGCAAAGCAAATTTCTGGCACAAAGTGTGTGTGTGTGTGTGTGTGTGTGTGTGTGTGTGTGTGTGTGTGTGTGTGTGTGTGTGTGTGTGTGTAAATTGAATGGTGGTGCCTGCTGGGAAGCCCAGTAGTAGGGGCCTGGCAACTCACTTCCTCTACCTTTATCTGCTTGCTGTTCCAAAATGTTCTGTGAGTTCCACGCTTTTGCAAATTTGCTTGAGACACATCACTGTGCCAACAGCTGGGTTTCCCAATGGTGAATTTAGTAGTGCAGAAATCCTCCCACCTCTTGGCTGCTAAAAATGCTTGCAAATTGTGATAAATAAATGTAGCAGATAAATATAGAGCACATTTTCCTTGCTTTACCACATACACATGTGAACTTCTACTTCCAGGTGCTCTTGGAAGTCAGTCAGCTGATTAGCTATTGATAACGTTCTGTGATGGACTCCTTCACCACAGCACTGAAAAATTCTGCCATATGACAGCAGAACAGTAAATCACCCTGTAACGAAACTGGCAGAAGATAGCATTTAAATCTAGTAGGTGTAATTGATATTGGGAATGCCACTTGGCATTCCCTCAGTCTCTTTTTTCAACAGGCTAACAACATAATCCTATACATATTTACTTGGATGTAAGTCCCATTGTGTTCAATGGAGTTTACTATATTATGAGGTTTACTCTCAGGAAAGTGTGCATAGGATCGCAGGCTTACAGCCCAATCCAACATAACTCCCTGCGCAGTGATGCAGTAGCAACAATGCTATATCCCATGGGGGAGTTTCGGCATGTTGAGGACTCTTTGGGTCAACTCGGAACTGCGCCAGAAATATCACTGGTGGATCAGGGAGGGAGTTAGGATTCAGCGGGTGCAGCTGCTGCTGAACCCGTTCCCTTCCTGGGCCCTCCACCCCACCCCATGTCCTTCCCATTCTTCCTACCCCATTCCACCCCACCCGCCTGCCTCCGAGCCTTGCGTGGCCTTACTTGCACCGGTGGGTGTCCTCAGTCTGTCTTTGCATGTACCTGGCCACATGCTGCTTGTGGCAGCGGCCAGGCTACGCACTCTGGCAGGGTCACTTTTGTGATAGCCGCAAAGTGCCTGATGCCAGCGGAACATGAATTCCTTTGGCATAACGTGCCCATAATAATATAATATAATATAATATACAGTATTTATATACCGCCTTTCTTGGTCATTGGATTTCTCCTCCGACTTTAATCCAAGGTGGTGTACATGGGCAGGCTGTCCTAACCCCTCTTGGGGGGGGGGGTTTACAATATATAAATGTCCAACCTTTCATGAACGGCTACTTTCCAGGTGGTATCTTTTTTACAGTCTGACAATTTTTTTTATACCACCCTTCCTCCAAGGAGCTCAGAGTGGTGTACATATTTCCTCCCCTCCTTTCTGTCCTCACAACAACCCTGTGAGGTAGGTGGGGCTGAGAGATAGTGACTGGCCCAAAGTCACCCAGGAAGCTTTGTGGCTGAACGGGGATTTGAACCTGGATCTTCCAGGTCTAAGTCCGACTCCCAAACCACTACACCATCCTGGCTCCTATTCTGCTGGCTGGCGCCTTCCACACTCAACCGATGCAGCTGGGAGCTCTTATCTCTCCTCCTGGAGGCTTTTCACAGCTTTTTGCCGGCGGCGTGTCTCGAACTTATCAAGTTCACCAGTCTTCAGGCTTTGAAGGTAGCAGCTCTCCCAACTGAGCCAGACTCTTCTGCCAATAAGATAAGATTGGGCCATTCGTCTCCTTATAGGAAATACCTGTGCAAAGATTTTGTCGACCTGGGAAGAAAATCCTTGTAAAATAATGAACTGGTTTGTTATCCTTCTGAAAATCATCAAAGTTATTTCTTTCGTATTTACTGTTGCCTGCTTAGCTACTTTGTGAAAGACTGTCTCTTTTTGTCAATTTCTTATAAAGGTGGAAATATGGGACTGTCTATAGTCTATATTACTACGCGCTGCGGCAAGGAGAGTCATGCCAGCCACATGACCACGGAGGCGTCTTCGGACAATGCTGGCTCTTCAGCTTTGAAATGGAGATGAGCACCACACCCTAGAGTCGGACACGACTGGACTTAATTGTCAGGGGATACCTTTACCTTTTTTTTATAGTTTTCCTTACACATAGAAAAGTGCCATTTTATTTTTCAAAGACAGAAAAATAGGGGATCATATTAAAGACCACAAAAACCATGTCCTTGGTTGCTTTCAGAAAGTATCTGTCATAAAAAAGAAGCCTTGTTGTGCCCATCATCTGCTCTGAAATATGCACTCAGAAAAATGTTTTCTTAAAAAGAAGAAACCTTCAATGTAAAGGTTGCTGACCTTTCTCCTTCGTGACAAAGCCAGAGATTTATGCTTCAATAACGCATAAAGCAAGGCAAAAAGAGGTAGGCTGAAGGCTGATGCTTGGCAAGGAACGCTGGTGAGCTGTAAAGAAGCACAGAGCTGTCAAACGTCTCATGCACTGGCGTTGTATCCTATAGGAATGTCCTTTAACAGATGGCAGATACAAGAGCTGTTCATCACGGCACACTGCAGCACCGTCTCTGCAGCGCACGTGGACTCGGGGACGGTTTAAAAGCTATTCAGATGACCTTCATGATACAAGTGAGATGATTTCAATTGCACAGTATGTGTAGAAAGAGATGCTCCACTCGGATGTGCTGTTCATGGTGGCTCGAAGAACAAAAGCGAACATATGAAAGGGCCTTATTCTGAATCAGGCCATGGGTACACCAAGGCCAGTACTGTTAACTCTATCCAACAACAGCTCTCCAAGGTCTCTAGGCAGGAGTTTGTTGCAGCCCTGTGATCCGAGATCCTTCTTAAAACCAGAGATACTAGCAATGTTGGAGTCTTTCGCATGCCAAGTACATGCTGTGCTACTGAGTGATGCTCCCTTCTGGTTACCTATAGTTATGTTATCATTACCTGGTTCCAGCCTTGGTTATTGTCTTGCCTTTTACAGAGACTTATGGAAGTAGAAAGAAGTTGCACTCATGAATCACCAATCTGGGTCACCTTTTGGTCCCATCAGCTACTCTCCATCTTCTACAAGCTTTCAGAGAACACCAGAATCTCAGCCGTTAAAGAAACATTGACCATTCTCCCAGTTGCATACTGGCAACCTTAGCTACACAAAGGAAAATCTGGTTCTTCAGACATTTGCGTTGCCCATCCATCATTGCCAATGGGTTTGTACTCTAATTTATTAACTTAAGTCATTAAATGCACACGTGCTTTACGATCTTTGCTAATTCACCTGTGTCAAGGAAAAGTAAAATCTAGGCTTGCTCCGACTCCATCTTAGGTATCTTATTTCTTCTTTTGATTTGCTCCGAAAACCAGAAGTACATTACGGAGGCCTCTGTGGGCCATTGCGAGGACTTCAGAGGCCAGGAACAGGCCTCCGGAGAGACCCATGACCAGGGAGATGGCTCAAACTTCGAACAGGTAGAGAAACAGACCCATGATGTTCTGCTAATGTCCTCCATTGTATATGCAGGGTGGGTGGGTCGTTAAGCAGAACGTTGTTAAGTGGGGGACACCTGTAATTGGTTTATTTTAAATATTATTTAGTTATATAAATAGAGGAAGGCATTTTGAATAACTTAGACAGACATTCAGGCCTAAACACAAACAGGATAAAACAATAATCTCTAAGCTCCTAAAATGAAATACTCTATCACTCGCCCTAGGACACTAGACCTCTGAGCATAGACAAAGACAGATCTTTCCTCCTACCTTTCTGCATCCAGTCGGGCAGGCATCCATGATGAAAGTCCACCAGTCAAACTCCTCCTCTCCTAACTGAGGGTATCTTTATAGTTTGATGGAACCTAACAGCCAATGAGAAGGCCAGGCCAGCTGAAGCTTTTCAAAGGCTGATGAACTGCTCAGGCAATCTGCTCTTACCTCGCCCAACCAGAAACACACAGGTGTTTTAAGTTCCCAATCAGGCGGTCCTTGGCAAGTCATCTCTAAGCAAAACTTGGAGCTTTGTGACTCAGCACTGGCTCAGCCACCGCCAGTTCAAGGCAAGGATTCTCACTGCTGCAAAACTGTTCCCATAGAACAGCACATATACTAAAATTGGAATGACAATACAGTCTGGCTGGACTCTTACTGTGTTAGGGGAAGGATGACTCCATCGGTTCAAATCTCAGGGCTATTTTAACTACACCTGACGTAAAGTAAAATCTTACTCATCACTTGGCAGGATGGTAGAGACAACCAAAAGCAATAAATAGACTTAGGAAAATAGGAAGCTTCCTTGTACTGAGCCAGACCAGTGGTCCATCTAGCTCAGTATTGTCAACACTGATGGGCAGCAGCTCTCCAGGGTTTCGAACAAGAATCTTTCTCTGTACTGCTTGGTAATGCTGGTGATTGAATCTGGGGCTTTCCCCATACACAGCATGTCCTGTACCATTGAGCAATGGCTCCTCCTGAGTCTTACAGCACCTTAGACTAACTAAATGTTTTTGTGGACCAGAGTCCTCTTCATCAGATGCATGATGAGTTCTCATCCCAGGGTAGCCTAATCAGCACTATGGGTCTAGACGACCACTTGCCACACTAGGGACAACTTGTTGTGGTAACCTATTTGGTCAACTCTAGGGTTGGCCCCACTACCCATTTTGAGTATTAGTGAGGGAAACATATGCTATTTACTTCTCTGGATTTCTCATTGTAAATGT
The DNA here is from genome assembly GCA_026170595.1 of Plestiodon gilberti rubricaudatus. NCBI lineage: Eukaryota > Metazoa > Chordata > Lepidosauria > Squamata > Scincidae > Plestiodon > Plestiodon gilberti. The sequence continues at coordinate 51,775,117 of JANXHW010000002.1, forward strand.
GTTGTAAACTTCGCCTTACCATGTGAGCAGATACTACAGAAAACTATCTCTCCATGTGATTGCATGCCCACCAAGAAGTAGTGGCATAAGTGGTAGGCCAGATCGGACATTGGTCAAGGACCCTGACCCGTGAGAAGGTCCACCTGGTCACGTTGATCCCTACCCCCCCCCCCAGTATTGGTGGCAGTGGTAGTGGGGGCAGGGGATGCCATGGGGTCCCCCCCACCAGGGTGTGCAGCAACCTGATGCCACCAAAGTAAACTGCCTAGGAGTCTGAGGTGTGAGACAGGACTTCCTTGATTTGAATCTCGCCTCTGCCCTGAACTCACTAGATGACCTTAGGCAAGCGACTCTCTCTCAATCTCAGTCTTCCCCAGCCGCAATATGGGGATAATAATACTTATTTACGGTACAGGGTGGTTGTAAGGATTACATCAAGATAATACATGTGAAGTATTTTTCACACTTAAAAATTGCTACACAAATGTCAAGTATTCGCTGAATTGTCCTATATCGACAGTATTCTCAAGCCCTTGCTGTAAAGGGTGTTTCCATGAGGCTTAGACGCTGAGATGCTTAAGCATGCTATTTGTACAAAGCATTTTCCAGCAGAAAAAAAGAGACATTATTTTATTACTGAAGACCAGCAAGGTACAAGGAATTGCACGTTAGCTGACCTCGTACCCTGCCTAATACTTAACTTGCTGCATGTTTTATTTTTTTTTGCTAGTTCCTACAATGGAGGGCACTCCACAATCCCTTTTGAATTGTCTAATTGAGAATGAACAAACAAAATAAAGCACACCGGGAATAAAGAGGAAGCAACTTTATATTTAGCCTTCCCCATCTCTCTTTAGTTTTGACGTTAACTGTGACAAGCACGACACAAAAAAGTAGCAACATCAACTGTATCCAGCATCAGCGATAGATTGGAGGAGCCGGAGCTCTGGAGAGATCAATTGTAATTTAGCACAGAATGACTTTTGCCAAGCTGCAGATTTGGCGGAAGCAAACAGCCTGCAAGCTGCTGTTTCTTGGCCCCCCCACCTAGTGACTGTGACCCTGCAACTTGCCAACTCTACAAGTTGAGAGAAACAAGCTTAAATTAAATCGGCAGGCTCCTCTCTCCTTGGCACAAGGTGAAGTGGAGTCTATCAGTGCATTTATTTTGAGTGCTGTAAACGCTATTGATATAGAAGAACATTAATTAGTTCAAGTGCAGGGAGAAAAAAACTTCACAAAATGATGTAACTAGTTTCAGGTTGTTTTTCATTTAACGATGCAAAAAGAAAAGTGTTTGGTGCAGGTGATCTTCTTGATTGTTATTCATCAACCCTCTTCTGTTTTGCAGTGGGCAGCAAAACCTTTTAGGCTCCACAAAGTTTTTAACTGCTGATTTTAGTCCATGTTTTAGTTGGTTAGTTTTTTTCTACCGCTGTTTAGTATTTGTCAGTTTGAGGAGGAGGGACGTAGAATATTTATATACCTTTTTTTTTTTCAACAAAACTGTTCTCAAAGTAGTTTACATAGCAAAGAAACAAGAAGATGGTTCCCTGTCCCAAAAAAGACACAAAAGAGGCACCTGCAACACCATCGGAAAATATACTATCAGTGTTGGCATCCCTGCTTGTTGGCCAATGGCATATGGGGTGCTACCACTGCCACCAGTACTGAGGGTTCAGAGGCTGGCCTGGTCAGGTGGGTCCGCTAGATAAGCCCTGATTAAACTTTTGGGTAGCTGGCAGCATTCCCTCTGAGGGGTCCGCGCCGGTGTGCGGACCCCTTCGGCAGTTGCACAGCGTTGCAACATCGTGACACTGGCTCCAGACATCCAGCGATGATGTCATCATGTCATTTCCAAATTCCCAGTTTGCTGAGCTCTGTGCTGCATGGTGCTAGGTTGGGAGTTGCGCTGCTGTACCATTGTGCACCTTAGAGAGAACATTGGTAGCCGGTTTTTGTTTTAGATCAAAGTGTAAATCAGGACACCCTTTAAGTCCTGTACATTCTAACTCCTCTTCCGTTCACCAGAAGAGCTGGTTCAGACCTCCAGACGTTCATGTAACTGGGCCATCACTACAATGCACCTACACCACAGAGGCTGTTGCTGCTGCTCATAGAACTGGTGGAATTGCCAGAGTTGGTGCCAGAGAAAAGCCCTGCACTGGGTCCGCAGGGCACCCCTTAATGGAACATTGGGTGCAAGCACTACTATTGAGGGTCTTGAGAATTCAGGGGTCATCCCAGCCAGATTAGCCCTCAGATAGGCCAGTACCCTACCTGGCATATTCCTGGTATTATTAACCCTTGGTAGTTTTGTGAATGTGGAAACATCAGATGAGGGGGGACTCAAATATTGTAGATCAAGTGCCATGAGTGAGTGAGGCTCTAAAGTATTCTATAATCAACTTCTGAACCTCAAACCTATTTCTGTCCCAGTCTCCCGCCCCAGTTGGTAGAAGAATTTAATGATGCATTTTTGAAGTATGCATGTCAGTTGAAGAGCAAAGTATTCATTAAAATGAGCCATGGGCAGCAGGGTGGAAGTCAGGGTTTGTTTGCTTTAAGCAGAATGGAGGAAACAATTATTCGACCCTGTCTCCTTAAAAGCTGAACTTCGTCAAGCATCATATAACAGACCAACCTGCTGTGGCAGGCAATGAATATTGTGAAGTTAATGACCATAGCAACTCCACAGTGGAGTGGGGTGTTTTGTTTTGTTTTGTTTTTTGCTAGAATTAAAGCATGGTAACTGGTTTCCAGGTGCTTTGCCAGTACAGTACAAGATATTTGGCATGATGAATGCCCTGGCAGATTAATGTAGTAAAAATATTCATTTTATTGATCCACTTTCCATGCTTTGATGGTGTAATTAATGAGCCTAAAGGGAGGCATCAATTAAAACAGAATTCATCATTGGGGGGGGGGCTCAAGCTGGGTCAGACATGAAGATCATGTGGAATCTGGTGTAAGGCTAGGTCATGTATGCCTAAGGGAGACAAAGTGGGATGCTACAGTTCAAGAATGCATGATGAGACTTAGGAGAAAAAAAATCTTTTACCTCCTGGTAGGCCACCTAGTCACCAATGCGACAGACCCACTGCAGCTATTTTGAAGGAGGGGAAGGGGTGGGGCAGGCTGGAATAATGGGGCTGTTGCCACTGAGATCCACCCCTTCCAGCCCCTGAACCACTCCTGTCCTCCCTTCTCCTCACCTTGAACTCCCCTAAACTGCCCACGACCTTCCCTGCCAGCGCCTTCCCTGCTCTGGTGGCAGCCACACAGAGCTGCTGGCCGTTTGTGCCGGTGGCTTTGACCCTTTTGGCAGCGGGTTTTGTGACAGCAGAAGGCAAGATTGTAAAGACCCATAGTATTGCAAAGCCCCCACACCCTGCTTTCATAAAAGGTCCCATAGGATTGGACCATTCACTTCTTGATACTGATGCATGTAGCCTTAAGTTGGATCATTTACAATGTCGGTAATCATTACTGCAGTATAGTGCATAGTGTAAAGCAGGGGCGGGGAACCTTTTCCCTGGCGAGGGCCGTTTTAAATATTAGAAATTTGCTTGAGGGCCGGCCATAAGGCCGGCCGCCATCTTTATTTATTTAATTAATTTTTGCCCCCACCCCCCATCGGCCTCCGGAGGCTCCGCGCTCACCGTCTGAAGCCGCCGCCGGGTCCGCGCGTCACCTCCAGCATACCATGCCGATGAGGGCAAGAGCTTGCCCTCATCGGCGTGGTACGCATGTGCGAAATAGCCAACGGCCTGGTGAGAAGGGGTTGAGGAGGCGGCCGGGGAGGACATGCAAAGGCCCTCTCCCGGCCTCCGGAGGTGACGCGCGGACCTGGCGGAGCCTCCAGGGGCCGGTTGGGCGGCCTCAAGGCAATCTCTCCGGGGGCTGGACCGGATGGCCTCGGGGGCCTGATCCGGCCCTGGGGCCTGAGGTTCCCCACCGCTGGTGTAAAGAGTTTTCAGATCCAAGAAGCAGACAAGATTTGTGCAAGGAAGAGAGACAATTTTTTTTTTCTCCCAAGAAATTTGCAAATACAGAGAGCTAGACCCAGATAACTACAAATGAAAGGAAAATAGCCCCTTGGACTCTTTCTCAAATATTTGCACAGAAGCTTATGCTTGCTAAAAAAATTTCAATGACAGTTTTCATGCTTCTGCTCATGTGGGAATCAGTTCTTGTGCAAGTGAATGGTTGAGGCTTGCTCCTGGTGGGTACAGATTGTGGCCCAGGTTGTCCCTGAATGTGGGTGGGGCTGGTGCCTATGTGTGGGCTTGGCAGGCAACTTCATGGTTCTGTGTCTGGGGGTCCATCTCTGAGGCACTGCTCAGTTGCTGGGCCATTTTGGCGCCAACACCGTGGCCAGCAATAGCGTCCAAGTGGCACTGTGGTTGCTGGGGATGTTGGTGTTGTTGCTGGGCTGGCTGCGATGGTGGGACATGGTTCAGACTTGGTTGCCTCCTCTCCTCCTCTGCTTTTGCTGTCTCGGCTTAGGATATAATGGATGTTGGCTGGCGTCTGCGCAACATCGGCGTGGTGTCCAGATAGGAGTGGGCTTTGAATGAAATGGATTGTAGTCTAGTTCAGCTTATGCTGAAATAAATCAGTTAGGGCCCAATCCTATCCAACTTTCCAGTGCTGATGCAGCTGTGCCAAGGGGGCGTGTGCTGCATCCTGCGGTGGTGGTGGTGCAGTCACAGAGGCCTCCTCAAGGTAAGAGAACATTTGCTCCCTTACCTCGGGGCTGCATTGCAGCTGCATCGGCACTGGAAAGTTGGATAGGATTGGTCCCTTCATCTTTAAGGTATGACAAGAAACTTCCTATAGTTGCCCTCACTTGAGACAAGGGACTGCAATTGCCATTAGGGAAGGCTTTTGCCTTCTCAGCTGTCTACTGGTTATTGGTGAGTGGACCAAAAGATGCCTGGAGTCCTGGACTTCTTGCTCTCACTGTTTCTGGGCTTCATTTTAGGGCCAAATTGCATGTTGCATCAAACATTTCTTATTTGTCAAACATCTGACAAATCCTAGCTGTCTGGATGGTCTGGAACCACAGTAGGTGCTTTCAGGTGGGCGCAGGTGTATTCCCACAGATTGTTCTCATCCCATGTCTTCTGGCTTCTGGCATCTTCAAAATATTGCAACCATTTGGGATATATCAAGTCCTCAATTTTGAGAAAGAAAAGTGGACAAGATTTGAGAAAGAAAAGTGGACAAGATTTTTTTGGGTGGGGTATATATTGGACTATCCGTATACCAAATTCAAGGGCTGTAGCTCATCTGGAAGAACCCTGATCATTTCAACACCCTCTGCAGTGAGTGAGTGAAGCTCAAATGTCGTTATATACATAACAACACAACAGGAATCTGAAAAGAGGAATACAGTACTTGCATAATTATCATACTGATGAAGCCAACGTTTGCTGAACCCTATAAATGCATTCTTTTCTATTATCATTTATAAAATTAAAAAAAAAAGATTCTGTGCACTGAATTAATAAAGGGATGGTGCTAATTTTAAAAACAACAACAACCGGACTCTATGCAAATATAAATATAAGGCTTTCATAGATCTATTGAAAGAGTATATTTTCCTACTTTTGTAAGATGATCAACTCCTTTCTAATTAGCATTAAGACATTGGAGGCCTCTCCCACAAATGTTAACAGCTGGCGCTTTAATCCTCAGATGGGGCTTTGTAGATTTGTATTGAAAGGTAAAAAATAAAGATGAATGAAGAACCCACCACGTTGCATTAGTTATGTAGACTGGCATGTTTGTTATAAAGAAATTACCCAGGAGACCACTTAGCATACTGTCACTCAACTTAATGCGTTTTGCACACAAGAAGTGAATGTTAGACGAGATCCTGCATTACTTGTGTCTATGGTCAGGAGTTGCTTTGGGGAATGGCTAAAAAGAAATATGGGCATAAATTTCATCTTGAAATTAAAAAAAGAAAGGAATTGTTTTGTGTGTCTTTCTACACTTCTTCTCTGTTTGGTCTCTTATAGCATGAAAGCAAAAATAAATCCTTAGTTGACTTGCAGTGCAAACTTGTGCGGAATTATCTAGAAGTAAATTCTACTGTTTAGCGGAGCTTCCTTCCAGGTGAGTGTGCATAGGACTGTGTTGTAAAGTCATTTAATTTAGGATGATTTGCAGCACAATCCTATGCTTGTCTACTCAGAAGTAAGTCCCATTGGCTTCAGTTGGGCAGTAAGGAATTTGTGCATAGGATTGCAGCAGAGGCGTCTCTCCGGTAGGGGCGGGGCTGTAAGTATCGCTGCGGTCATAGTCTCTTTACCGAGCGAGGAGGAGGCAGCCCCGCCCCCTCACTGTCCGAGCCAGTCCCCTGCGGAGAAACCGGCAGGGAAGAGACCCTGCCTGCTGCTTCCTCCGTAGGGGACTGGCTCGGACAGTGAGGGGGCGGGGCTGCCTCCTCCTCGCTCGGTAAAGAGACTATGACCGCAGCGATACTTACAGCCCCGCCCCTACCGGAGAGACGCTAGTGGATTGCAGCCTTGTTTTGATAGGAGCAGATTGTTGAGACCAACATTTTATTACTAAGCAGTGCCTTTAAAACATTAATGTTCAAATCTAACATAGTTATGAGACTATTTCCAATATTCTGTTCAGCTCCACTTTATTCCTCCCCAGGTGATTAAACCAATGCAAATACCTATGCTGAAAAACAGGAAACCTCTTAAAATGGTTGACTGATCTTTGCATATTTCCTTGCTAACGTTCGTAACTTTACACCTTGATAGTTAATTACTACTGTGCAGAGTCATAAATTGCATAAGCAACATGTGGTTGCTTGGAGTGGCAAATGCTTTAGGGACACCAATGAAGCAAAGAATGGTCTGAGCCTTATCCTCTGCAACATTGCAATACAACCTGGGGCACACTCTTATGCAGTGAGGTCACTTAGATCAAGACAGTCTCTCTCTCTCTCTCTCTCTCTCTGTTCCTGCTACTGTTTAATTTTTCTTTCAATTCCAATAATGTGTTAGGCCTTTTACTGAATAGAGAAAATACATATTCCCTGTCTGGGGGGGGGGGATAATCTACCTGAGATGAGCAACAAAGTGAGAGGATGAGCTGAAGGACTGACAAATGAGTAGTGAGGATGAGGTAGGGCACAGTCAGGTAGCAGCAGCCTCTTGCCCTCAGTGGCATTGTGAGCATGCGCGAAAATGCGAAAAACGGCGCATAGGGCCTCATCAGAAGAAGCCGAGCTGCTGGCCGAATAGGACGCACCGAGGCCTTCTCCCGGACTCGGTGGGAGACACGCGGAGCCAGCGGTAGTGGGGGTGAAATTTTTTGAGGGTCACTGGGACTGCAGGTGACGTGTGTCGGCAGGGGGGTGATGCCCCCCGCCCTAGGGTGATGCACACCCTAGTGACACCACTGAGTGGAGGTGGTACAGATGAGAAGGTGTTTGGGTAGGAGAGAAGGTGTGGAGCCCTGGCAGGCTGAGGCAGTCGTTTGGAACACCCTCCTTTTCTCCATCAAACATGTCCAAATAAGTCATTTAGACAGTGCGGCTGTGCATGCACACTCTTCTCTTCTTTGCATGTAAATCACTTGTTTGAATTGCAGCTTCATGAAGAACATGCAAATGACTAAGGCAGAGGTTCTCTAAGTGTGAGGCGCGACTCCCAAGTGCGTCATCAAAAGCAGCCAGGGGCGTCGCGTTAATCTTTTAATTAACACATATTTTTGCTTGCAAGAGAGAGAGAGAGCAAAAAGAAAGATCAGGAAAAGCTGCCTCTTCACATCGGGTCACTCAAAGTTAATTTCAAAACACTTCAGGTTTGTAGGCAGTTTCCACGTCTTCTTTTTAACCACAGCTTGAGCGAAGCCCTTGCTTATATTATGTTAAAGAACGATTAACAACTCTATTGATAAGCTGAGTACAGGTACTTTGGAGCTGGAGCTGCAAAGACAGCATCTCGTTTCTCTCCAAATCCTGAGACATTGCAGGTTTGCAAGTAAAGTATTTTCTTTCTGTTGAATGTTTTTAATAAAGCAAACACAAAACAAATGCAAGAACTGCAATTGAAAATGGTGCAGAGCAGAGGCATTCTAATATGGGGGGAGCAGGTGTGCTCCACCCCAGGCGCTGAGTGGGTGCGGGGGCGCGGCAGCCGGGCTCGGGGCTGCACAGAGCGGCGCGGCACCGTTCGGCCTGCATGCGCAAACCCTATAGTGGCCGAACGCGACGCATTCGGCCCTCTCAGAGAGCCCTCGACCGCCGAACTAGGCGGTCGCTTTGAGGAGGGCTTCTCCCCGGTCTCCGGAGGAGGCCGGGGAAGCGCCGAGTGGGCGCTCAGCCCCGAGTCCGGCTGCTTGGGGGGGGCGCACTAACCCGGCCCCCCCAGGCACCGGGAGGGCTGGGAACGCCACTGGTGAACAGCAGGTTCTGCTTTACATACAGTCTTTGATTTCTATGTTTAGTTTGGTTGATTAATTATTAGGATTTCTCTCCTTCTTCCTTTCTGACCCACCTCTAAGTTAGTTCCCCACTCTATTTGCTGGGACAACCCCCCCCCCCTGAAACTGCAGTATAAGAATCTGTTTTTCATCTTGCAAAGATGCTACCAAAAGGAGCTAGCTTTCTCTCTCTTTCTCTCTTGTGCAACTGGGGCTTCCCTCCCATGCTTTGATGTTTCTCTTGCCATGAATAGGACTAACACAGACGACATCAGTGCCGTCTACCCAGGCTTGCCAATGGAGGGAGGGCAGCATCCCAACCCCATCCTGTGCACTCCTGGCTTAGCTGCTGCTCAGCATAAGCATGGAAAATCCACCTTAGGGCTTGTTTTGGGAATATACACATACATATAAGAAAGGGTGCCTCTGAGCATGTAAAGAGTGCCTGTTTCTTCCATGCACTGTAATGGGGAGTCACGGCTAACGGCGAGGGAGGTCAAGGGAGCTGCGAGTCAAAAAAGTTTGGGAACCACTGGACTAAGGGTTGATTCACACGTTCATGCTCATCACTTGATATCCTGACACTTGTTGATCCTGTATATGTGACAGCTGGCAGCTGAATGAGTAAACCGATTCAGTTGAAAAGCCTTGAGTTTGGAGGGGAGGCCAAATTGAAGTGATATGGTGTCATATCATCAGCCATTCATACATGCAAATACTTACTTGATGCTTCAGTCAGCAAGCAATGGCCCTGTCTATCAGCCCTGGTGACTGCCAGAGAAGTGTGTGAACTGGCTTGATCGAAAAGGATTGTGTGTGAAGTGAGGCTGACATGAGGTGGATGTCTCTGTGATGGCAGAGCTGTCACGCCCTGCTTGCTTGCCAATGCATCAGTCACCACTTGATGCTGCCATCGTCAAGTAAGCATGCATAAGCATGCATGGGATGAAGCTCCTGGGATGGAGCAACCTTGCTGAATCTAAGCACAGCTTGGTCTGGATGGGAAGCTGTCTGGGGACAATATGGATGCCACCTTGGAAGAAAGGGAGGATATATGTATATTATATATGTAAAAAAAAGAGTGAACCAACCCACAGCGATGGAGATGAGATGAGATGCATGCACAGATCAAATAGGAATAGAATGAATTTCCATAAATCTCATTAAACTAGACATATATAGACAGGTGTGAAGTTTTTTTTTTTTTTAATTTGCTGGAGTCTGTGGGTTTTCCATTTGCATGGTGGCAAACTGGTATACGTGACCAGGTCACATAATAGTTTCAGTTGCAGAACTGGAAGGAAAAAGCCAGGTTCTTATTTAGAAGCAGAGCCCAGGGTCTCTTCTTAGCAATTTCCGGCAGCCACCGTGACAGCTTCACACCATGAGTCTCTTGCACAGGCGCTTTCTTGGTATGCATGGCTCAGAAATACAGCTGGAAGGATCTTTGAAGTAGAAATAAGATTTCCCTTTTCCATTAGTCCTGCTGCTGCTTACTTGCTCAGGAAGTCTGAGGTTACATAGCAGGTGTCAAGCTTCTTACTTCTCTACCCCACACCTACCATTAGGCAGCTGCCTTATAAGAGGCCCAAGGAAGGGCTGTTCCTTGATCATCCTAATCAAGATTGATTAAAAAGGGGATATGTCTTCCATTCCTGCGTCCCTGCCATACATTCCGAGGGTCTGTTCCACTCAGTGTGTGAACCTTTCCTAGATTGCAGAGTGAGAGCTCATATACCTTTGTATGCTGCTAAATGCGGTCTAAATCACTGCAAGCCATATGGCTGAACATAATATCCCACATACCAATCAACAGCCACTGTAGTTACATTGCTGCAAGCCTCTCTGTGCCACCGCAGCACCATAAAACTAGGAGATGGGTGGCCAAACATTCTGCTAAGTTATTTTTTGAGTTCCAGTTCGCCCTGGGGCTCAGGATGATTTTTGCCCCACTCCTATCCCCCACTACTTGCATCAATGCAGCTATGCTGACAGAGCACACGCTGTATTCAAAGTGGTTTTTTTTTGGGGGGGGGCAATAGGACAGCCTGCAGGAGGTATTTTTTACTTACCTCCTGGTAGGCTGCCCAAATTGACTGCCAGCTGTTTTGCTGGCGTAGGTCCGAGGAGATAAAAGGGCAGGGCATCCTGGGAAAGAGGGGACAGGATCTGGCAAAAGTCTCTGTCTCCAGGTCCACCCCCTCCCTCCCCTAACACGCCCCTGGGTTCCTTCCCCAACACACCCCATTACTCCCCCTGCACACCCATGAACTGTCCCCCCCATGCTAGCTTACTTGCTCCAGTGCAGGTCACCAGCTGATGCTGCCACTGCTTTACAATAAAGCAATTTATGACGGCGAGATTCTGTCCCACCAGTACTAGGCAACCCATAAAACTGGGCTATATCTTGATTACAGTTGGAGCAAAAAAACCTCCTGTTACATATGTGTAAGATCAAGTGAGCAATGAACAAGTTAACTCCCACAGTTATGAGCTCATGATTCTATATGCCAGTTGGTCTGTACTGGGACTCAACAGCAGTCTAAAAAGATAAACTAATTCCAAAATAGTAGATTGGAACTGATGGTCCATAAGTATCCTGTTGATACTTATATACTTATCAGCCATTTAATCATTTGATTTTGTCTGTAAACCGCTTTGAGAACTTGTTGAAAAGCGGTATATAAATACTGTTAATAATAATAATTAATAATAATTGATAGGCCACCAAACAGGGCCGGCCCAAGAGCCCCCAGCATCTGAGATTGTGCTAACAAAATGCTAACCCCTTACCTGGCAATGTGCCACCCATCGCCTCTGATGACTCCCTTCGTTTCACTGAAAAGGAACAGGAGAATGAAGAGGCAAAGGAAATGGGGCGGGGAGGAGATTGGAGAGCCCACCACTCTGCTCTCCTCCACACTTCCTTTTTTCTTCATCTCCCTCTTCCCGTTCAAAAGCAGGAGGAAGCAGGAGGTTTCTGAGTTTTCCACCTGTGCACAGTCCTGTGCTCAGCAGGAATGCTGCTATGCTGTGGAGGCCAATTTGAGGTGCTGACTGTCCTATCTGCGGGTATGACATCGCCAACAGGGGCAAGTGTTGCCTAAACAGCTTTTTATTTGTATTTTAGTGTGTGAAGTTTGTTTTCACAGGTATGTGGTGCTGGGTGCCTGCCAGGCAAGCATGGCCTAGGCCAGTCTCATGGCATTTGACTTGGGCTGATGGCAAGAGGCACCCAGGACAGGTGTCATCTGCTCTCCTCCTCCTCCTCTTCTTCTTCTTCTTCCTCCCCTGAGCACTATTGCAAACCACTACTCCAGTGCCAGCAGAGCTGCTTTTCAGGAACCGTTCCCCCAGGAAAGCGGCTTTGCTCCTTTGCTTTGCTCCCCAACCCCAACTAGGTAAGGCTACTGCCTAATAGTCCCTGGGCTTGTTGTAAACCCTTCTCCCTGCCTTGCAGCTGGAGAACACTGCATCTTGGCACCCTTGCCCCATGATCCCTGCAATGCTTCAAACTCCATTCAGCAGATGCCATCACCTTGGTCTTCAGTAAGCCTGGTCATTGACCCACAATGTCCCCCCCCCCATCTATCTTCTCATCTTGTGTGCAGTCGACAACACGTTCGGTGCCCCTGTTATTTCCTCCTTGGTGTGAGTGCTATGTGTGTTTGTGAGACTAGGACCCTCTTTCTATTTTTAAACAGTTTTTTTGGGGGGGGGATTAATCCCAAGATTCCTTTTAGACACTCACTGCAGCTGCTCCAACAAGCTGTGTTGCCCTGTTGTACGCAGTAGCACCTGTCCGAGTGTCTGCAGTGTTGGGTAAGAGCAATCAGATGGCGGGAGCAACGAGCCCTTCCGCCACAAGTGAGTGAAGCGATTTCATGGCCTGCCTGGTACGCTACTCCTTGCCTGTAGCCCTGGTTCAGGTTACAGAGAACGGCAGCTCTGCAACAGTCTTTCACCATTGTCTTTCAGAACATTAGTATTTCCCTGCTTCTCTCTGCTCTTCTTCCCTGCTTCCTTTCCTCTCCCCCTTCTCTCCCACTGCTGCAAAACCCCTGGTTTTCCATCCCCAGTTCCCGCTGGGTAACCCTCCTGATTTCTCTATGTCCTGTTCCCCCTCCTCTCTCCCTTGCTTGTTTGTGTCATTACGTGCTCCCCTTTTTTTCCTTTTTTCCCATTATATTTTTATTTTATTAATATAAAACTAAAAAATTCTACAATACATAATATTTCAGAAGATATAGCAAGTGTGAAGCAGTATATCCTACTAACATACAGTTCTCTATTTTTTAACTATATTATCCAACCTAGCCGAATATATATCCAATACTCTATTCATCAAATCCAACGTACCCCCTTTTCCTTGTACGGTTTTCCTTCTCTTTCTTTCTTCTACGTAGAACCGGTTATATTTCAGAGGGCCTAGTCGTGTGAGTGATTGAGTACACTGCATTCCATATTACTCTTGATTTCCCCTTTCCATTATTGTATTATTATCCCCACAATAAAAAATATCTATTATTGCACCTCTAACCTTACCTCCCTCCTTCTTTATGCCATTCCACTGAGCTGTGCTCTTGGCCACTGCACTCAATCCCTGCACATGAACTAAAATTCACATGCAACACGTGTCTTAAGAAGCATACTTGGAACAAAAGAGTTACATGAAATTTCACTTTTGCAATACGTGTTTGAAACGGCAAAGGTGGGTTTCAAACAGGGGCAACATTTCACAGGTGGCCTTGTTAAAGGAAGTTCCTTGAAAGTACTGGATCAAATGACCAATGAGATTTATTCTCAGCCCTGTTTTTTTTTTTTAAATAACAAAATGGCAAACTTTCATTTTTAATTGATTCAGAATCCAAATTATTTCAAAAATATTCACAATTTGCTTCCAAGTTTGTTTGTGTTTTAAAAACATAATATGAAAGGGGAATGATCTTGGCAGAAGACGTGCTTCTATATATTACAAAACGTGTCCTCTCCCTGTTTGATCTAAAGGGGAAGGTAGACAGAAATATGCTGTATCACAAGACAGCTAGAGAGGTCCTTGAACTACCTCTAAGAGACATCATGTTGCATTTTTTTTTCCTGGTGTTTCCAAGGAAACCAGTTTAGTGTAAAATGAATTCTTTGTCTCCTGCTCTTTGCAGAATTGTTGGAACCATCCTATCTCATAAAAAATTACCTTCCCAGGTGATTTTAAGCAGCATTAAGCGGGGTGGGGGTGGGGGAAGAAGCTTAATCTTCAATTTGATGCATCAATGAAGGCAATTCCTTTATCAGAAGCATGAACATTTTAGATTATATTTTCTGAAAATGATAAAATTATGTTCCTATTTTTGAAGCATGTATGAAATAAAGCCTGTTATCTTTCATTCATTCCCCCCCCCCAAAAAAAATCTACCTACTTTTTTGTTCACAAGCCAATGTAAATTATTTATATGTCCTCTGTAGGATTTCATCAGTGTTTCGGTTTCGGCACCAAGACATGGACTAAAAAAGAAACACACTTTCGTTTCTTAGTGCCTAGCAAAAAGCCTGAATAAGTGAATCAAGACACTGAACTTTACTCACTGTTTTACTGTATTTGCATGGAGGTCATGTCCATAGTTTATTATCTGTAGCCATAAGATCAGTGGTGGAAATAAGAATTGCATTCTTCTGATTGGAAAAATACTTGACCTTTTTCTTGCTTCTGTTTCCCTCTCTAGTGTGTAAAACCCACCCAGTTACCTGGTAGGGACTACAAATGTTAGCTTTCTTAAACTTTCTGCTCCAGAATAATGTTGAATATCTAAGGGCAGTTGCAATGTTCCTGATTCTAAAACTTGTCATGTTTTGAGATCTATTGGTTTCTCAGTTCAGAACTTTCTTTGCAATCTAGACGCTTCGTTTCTTCATGAAAGTTCTGGATATGTGCTTGAACTTCTTTGCTCTAACTTTTAAAACTGTGACTAGCCGAGAAGTTCCATTTCTTCAAGCAGCCATACAGATGGGTGGATTTCTCAATCAATGCCACCCTGGAAAGGTACATCAGAAGAACTTTTAAGACATGCTGATCTATACCAGACTAATTCCTGGATTTCCACCCTTTATAACTGAACCGGAACATCTTTTAAAAATGGGAATTGAAGCTGGTAGGCATTCCTTTTGGAGGGAAGTGGACAACATCTATCAAGTTGCCAAAGATGTTTAGACTGCTGCAATCTCATAACACTGTCCTGGGAGTTAGCCCCACTTAACACTTACTTCTTACATGGGACTTACGTGGGACTTACTTCTGAGTAGACGTGTGTATGATTGTGCTGTTGGCTAAGTTGCACTTATGTCTTACTTTTAATTAATTAAAATGAATGCAATTTAAAATTAAAATAGAAATAAACCCACTTAAATTTAATGCCAAACAAGGAAAAAACACAAACTGTGTTACATTCACCTTAGTCTAATATGCAGATGACCAAATAGGGTTTACCTGGGAGTAAACCTAGCCACACTTACCTGGGAGTAAGCTCCATTGACTATAATAGAACTTACTTCTGAGTAGATATAGGCATAAGATTGGGCCCTTAAGGTTATAATTGTCCCTTGTTCAACTCACCTCAGCTACACATAGGAAGCTGCCTTAGGCCCTGGCTCTGTCTGGTTCAGTATTGTCGATGCTGACTGGCAGTGACTGTCCAGGGTTTCAGGGAGGGTTTTTCCTCTGCTCTGCCTGGGATTGACCCTGGGCACTTCTGCATGCAAAGGATGTGCCCTATCACTGAGCCAGGGCTCCTCCCCCTTTTTTGCGTGCATGGATATAGGCAAAAACATATGATTACAACGCTGCAACATTATTTTTTATTATTATTTTTCACATTTTATACCACCCTTCCTCCAAGGGGCTCAGGGTGGTGTACATAGTTCCTCCCCTCCTTTTGTCCTCACAACAACCCTGTGAGGTAGGTGAGGCTGAGAGATAGTGACTGGCCCAAGGTCACCCAGGAAGCTTCATGGCTGAGCAGGGATTTGAACCTGGATCTTCCAGGTCTGAGTCCAACTCCCAAACTACTACACCATCCTGGCTTCAGATCAGCAAAATGACTGCATGACTACAGATCAGCAAAAGGAGGCATTGTGTACGTAGGCTACTCAGAACGGCTTCACAGCACTCCCCCCTCCCATCAACTGCACTCATCGTGTAGACGGTAGAACTAGACCCTCCTGAGATAACAACCTGTGCGTAATGCTGCAGTGGAAAGCGGCCTGCAGGTATATTGTATTACAGATATTGCAGGTTATTTATACTTGTTATAATTTACCATTATGGTCATCTGGATTATACTTTCCTTCTATTTCAGGATTCAGCTTTATTTCTGATGGCCTCTAGCTAAAGAGTATTATTGATTTTTTTCCCCCTTTTAATATTTATGTTTCAATTGTTCTGGTCGAAAAGGCAGCCATCCACGTTCTGCACACTGATGCTGGGACTTCAAATGCATCTTGGCCTGCAAAAGAACCTACTCATCTAATTGAATTAACAGTGACTCTGTTCTGCTTAATAGAGTTTGTCATGAAACACTAAGTAGATGCGACAATGATCACAGTAAATCATACATTGCCTCTGCTCTCTGGATAGCATTAACTATTAGCTGGCTGTTGAGAGGTTTATTCTTCTTTCTAATCAGTACCTACTTCTTAGGCTGATGGATAAAATATGCCCAAGATGTGGCTAACTCGAAGCGTTAATATTGACAATGAACTTGCCTAATTAAAAGAGATGCAGATGGCTGTGCTACCTAGCAATTTTCACTTCACTTCACTTCAACTACAATTATAGCCCTTCCCTACTGACTTACACTGTATAAATTACAAAGTCAGAAGGGCGGATGACTACTCACCTGCGTCTATTCATAAAGAGAAGTCTAACACTTCTTTTCCTGTGCAAGGCATGTGATGCTGGTTTTAGTATTTGCTCTGGAAATAGAGGTAACTTCATTGTTGAAAAACCCAAGGAAGGGAAAGAATTACCGGTAATGATATTAGCAAATACACTCAGTGGCATGACACGCCCAACAAAACACAACGAGTACAATCCACTGGGAAGTTCTCCTGCTCATTGAAACGGCTGAGAACTACTTGGATCTGGTAGAAATATTATATGGTGCACAGTCTTGCATCTGATTGTTAGTTTGTATTACTTTGCACTTATGATATAAAGTAATTGCTGAGAATGGTGCGATGCCACATTTATGTTATTGCATATGTCCCCATAACTGGAAATTGTGCCAGTCCAATTCATGTATCCACTGTACAGTACTTTAATGACTATTAATGAACAGTAGTTTAATGAATGGGAAACTAATTCTTAAACAACTGCTGCTGTTTTCCATGCTATTTATTTGTTGGAATTTCCAGTTTACCCCATTGCCAAGTTTTAATGTCCAGGTATTACTTTTAACCACCAAGCCACCGCAGTATTATGACGCTGAACTGCAGACTGGAAGGTTGGTAGGACAGCAGTTCGAGACCCGAGTGCCGCTTGACGGAGTGAGCCCCCGTCTCCTGTCCCAGCTCCTGCCAACCTAGCAGTTTGAAAGCAAGAAATTGCAAGTAGGAGATATCACCATGCCAACAAAAGTTCGTGTAGTCAGGGCGATGGTGTTCCCAGTAGCAATGTATGGTTGCGAGAGTTGGACCATAAGGAAGGCTGAGCGCCGAAGAATAGATGCTTTCGAACTGTGGTGCTGGAGAAGACTCCTGAGAGTCCCTTGGACTGCTAGGAGATCAAATCAGTCAATCCTAAATGAAATCAACCCTGACTGTTCCCTGGAAGGACAGGTACTGAGGCTGAAGCTCAAATATTTTGGCCACCTAATGCGAAGAGAGGACACTCTGGAGAAGACACTGATGCTGGGAAAGATTGAAGGCAAAAGGAGAAGGGGAAGGCAAAGGATGAGATGCTTAGACAGCATCACCGATGCAACGAACATGAAAATGAGCTAACTCAGGTAGTGGAGGACAGGAAGGCCTGGCAGGATGAATGTGGTTCATGGGATCACGAAGGGTCGGACACGACTTAACGACTGAACAACAACAAAATAGGTACCGCTGTGGTGGGAAGGTAACAGCATTCCGTTAGTCATGCTGGCGGCCACATTACCACAGAAGTGTCTTCGGACAAGTGGCAGATGCTTACCGTTACTGAGAAGTTAGGCTCTTGTTTATTTCTACCAGGAGAAATTCAAGGAGCTCACAGAATGCATAGGAGTGACATAACACGAAGTGAGGTAAGTGCTATAATAGAATCCCAGGCATCCCCCCTCCCAAATAGCTGGACAGATGACTAAACTGATGTCCAGCACTTCTACATCTGCTCTTTTAAGAAAATGAAATCATTTTGTTGAATTGTGCCATTATCTAGACAACGGCAGACTCTGACCCTTATAGCCACCTTTGTCCTGTGAAAGCAAGAGACATGAGTCAAACTGTGAGCATTGAGCCCTGGTATGTGATATATCCATTTCTCTGCTCAGCACTATATACATTCAGATTCTAATGGCATTTTCCAACCATAGATGGAAGATTTGCACTGAACCACCTTGATCCATCCTTTCATGAGACCTTTCTGCTGAGTTTTCTGTGTCAATATTAATGCCTAGGTGAACCAATATCAATAAGGACTCGTGTCACTTTTACAGATTTATTGTAGCATAAGCTTTTGTGGACTGGGTTCCACTTTGTCAGATGCATGAAATGTTATTTTCAGTTTGCAGGTGTGTACACACACACACACACACACACACACACACACACACACACACACACAGACACACGTTTAGATAAAAAGAGAAAAAATGGCAAAAAGGGGGGGGTCAAAGGGATATGAGCTTGGAGAGGTACAGTGGGTGACCATCATTGAGCAGAGTACAGTGATGATGATTCACAAAAGCAATATTAACTCAAAGAAAACTCTGTTGTTCTTTCTGCAACACAGCTAATCTTCTGAAATAAAACGAACCAAGCCAACTGTTTTAATGGAGCATTTTTCTATTGTTCAGCTCTTACGTTCAAACGTGCGAGATGTCAAATTAACGGCTCACTTGCCCAGAAGTGACCTGATTCATCCTGACCCATGTCATATTGAGATTGCTAATAATTAGTCAGGTTAAATACCCCGAAATGAAAGTACAGGATCCAATGAACTAGAACCTCTTCATATAAAATAGTTTTAACAGAACAGTGTATTATGCAAATGAATGCTGGTTTGCAACGAGCTTTCATATTTCATCATGACATAGTAAATGAGGATATCATGATGACCATTAATACAGTGAATCTTATGCCATTACATTGATTAAAAAGCTCAGAGTCACACTCCTTTCCTCCTACTTGCTCCTTCCCTGCCCACACCTATCCAGACCTGAAGGATTAATCCAACCTAGAATTGAATAATTCATTTCTTGCAGGGACAACTTTCTAGCTTTTCACAAAGGGGGGGGGGAAAGGGCTTCATATTTCACATTGCAAGTTCTTTTACTTCCTCATTTATCCTTGTACTGGGTATGCATTCCTGACCATTTGCAGGATAAATGAAAATCTCTGTAGACAAAGGCAATGTCTCCACAGAAAATATTTTTGGAATGGCAGGTGGAAAGGAAGGCTGGTTTGGCAATGAAGTTGACATTTTCTCTCAGAATTCAGGGCAATAAGATATACATTCTCACAGTTGCAGACAGTGCTGGCACCTGGATTGCTGGAGATCTGGGGGGGCATAAAGGTCCACACTGACCACCCCTCACTTACTAGCAGCAGCTCCGCCTCCTTGGTGGCTGATGGGAGTATCACCTGAAGGCAGTGATGTAGACTTGAGTCTGTTGACTTGGGTCGGACTCAAGTCGCGTTAGTGACTTGACTCAGACTTGACTCGGCGATTGTAAAAGACTTGAAAAACTCGGCTCGAGACTTGGAGCCTTTTACAAGAAGTCGAATTTTATCCAGGTTTAAACCCGTTTTCCCCATTAAATAGACAGGGACTCACAACTCGCAACCAAAGACTCGGTACTTGGGGGCAAGGACTTGGGACTTGACTCGAGCCTTGTAGTCAGAGACTTGAGCCACATCCCTGGTAGGAGGCCCTGGGTATTCTCCCATTGGTTTATGAGCGTGCCAGGCCTAACAGCTGCTGAGCCTCTTGGCGGCCTTGTTCTACTATTTCCACCAGGAGCAGGAGGTTCAGGCGGACAGCTTAGCTGAGGGGGTTCTCTGATGGGCATGAGCCCTCAGCCAGTGCCCCACCTGGCTGACTCCAGATGCCAGTCCTTGCTGTGAGGACCATTTGCATTCCATTTTGTTTGCAGTTGGGACCCAATTAACTCTGCTGGTTAGAACTGTATTTGGGGTGTTTTCCATACTACAAATTTAGTTTGTAGCCTGACCTGTTCCACAAGCCCAAAGGCGAAAGGCCTGTGTTGTGTAGAAAGCAGAGATGGTTTCACTGACTGACACTTGCTAGCCCTGTTGGAGACTTTTGACAGAAGTCCACTTCTGACAATGGCCAGCTCCACAAAAAGCCTTTGCCCCAACCCAAGCGAAAAAATAATGCAGTCTTCCTTGGGTCAGAGACTTGCTTTGCTAGGCTGGTTCCTGGCTAGCACTTCTCAGTACTTCTTCTACACTACAGGGCAAATGCTCATATTTATTTCATTGTATGAATGAATACAGTCAGGCCATTGGTCTATCTAGGTCATTATTATCAATAGTAACTGGCAAAGCAACAGGAGCCGTTCCCCAGCTCTACCTGAGAATGCCAGAGAATGGACCTGGACCCGGGTGCAAGAGCTCTACCACTGAGCTGAGCCCAAACAATGTAATTGTTTTTTATTTTTAATTTTTTCCTGTTTTAATTATTTTTATTGTATTATATTTTATTATGTATTTTAACATGTTTTAATTGTAAGCCGCCTTGATTGCCCTTATCAAAAGAAAAGTGGGGTAAAAATTATTTAAATAAATAAATAAATAAAAATCCCCCTGAGCGACTTGTGCACAATACATTTAAGGGACCGCTACAATTCTCTGCAATATGTACATGCAACACAAGAAACACAAATAGCTGCCTGGCATGGAAACTGATACTGTGTGCAGTAGATCTTAGTGTTATTGCTGAACTTTCCTTAGATTGAAATAGCATTCTTTATATGTTATACCCCAAGCAATGACTGACACTGTTTTTAACCCCTTGCTTGGGGTTTTGATATTTTTCAAATGATCTTCTCTTTTCCTTTCCAAAATACAGGGCATCACCCCAGTGGTGAAACAGCATAAAAACAGTCAGTGACATCAGATATCTGGCTCTCTTCTCCATTTATGACAAAAAAGGTTGGTGTGTTTGGCAGACACAGAGGGTTTGAAAGTCATGCCTATTCTAAATATCAATAGATAGAAAATAGTACAGTGACCACAAACACTAACTAGGACTTCTAAATAATACTGGACATTAAACTAAAGGTGGACTGAACTGTGACAACCAGGACAGGCCAAAACAAATGTACCGGTTAGCTAAAGAGACCTGTTTGCTATAGGATTGTGAGATTAAATAGAAAGATGACACAGTGAAGTATGCATATGAAGGCAACCCTAATATGCCTTTAGCAGAAATGCATCAATGTCAGAGATTCTCACCTTGAGGGGGGGGGGCATGAGCATCTCAGAGGAGTGTTCACCACCTCCTGCAGTGGCTGTTGGTCTCTGCCAGTGGTCCTGCAGGAGGAGGCTGGTATTTTGAATTCCTTCCCAAACTGAACATCTGTGATCTAGTCTCTTGTTTTTCTTTCATTATAAAGGTTACAGCTTGAGATAGCTGGAGAACAGCCACCTCTAAATGGATGCTTAAAAAATAATGTGACACATGAAGGGTGTCAGAGGAAGACCAAACAAAACTCCCCAAGGTAGGTTGAACAAATTCGGAAGCCTTGAATGTAGCAAGCCTAGTACCAAAGACCATAATATAATGTGAATTTTAGACTATAGTGAAAATATATCTTGCCACACATAAAGCAACCTTAAACTCTCTCTCTCTCTCTCTCTCTCTCTCTGTGGGGACAATTATGCACATCCCCGTAGGGCCCCCCAAATAAAAAAATCAAGTCCCTGCCTTTTGGATGACATTTCAGTATGAAAGCTTGCATGTCTAATCTGGGGGGGAGATGGAGGAGAGGAAGTGAATGGGTGTGTGCTATGTTGGGCTACCCTTGAAATACAGAGCTGCAACTAGTGCAGAAAATGGCTGGTCAGGGGTACAAAGTTGTATCAGGGGTACAAAGTTGGTGCTGTAGTTTGCAAAGTCTTATGCCTCTACATGCACGTCCTCATTGCTCTGTGTGGGCATTATGGTCTTTGGATCAGGAACAGCAAAAGCCTCCCACTGTTTCTGAGGTGGCATGGAACATCACCCCCCCCCCCCCATGTGCCCTTCCCACCTGTAACTTCCTCAGTGGTTCATAATTACCTCCTCATCTTGCTCACTGTTATTTGACAGTGGGGTCAAGCAGAGGGGTCTGGCTCAGTCGGTAGAGCTGCCGCCTTGAAAGCCCAAAGATCAGCGAATGGCAAGATCAAGACACGGCACTGACAAAAAGCTGTGAAAGCCTCTGTGAGGAGAGATAAGGCCTCCCAGCTGCGTCAGTCGTGTGTGGGAGGTGATGGCCAGTGGAGAAGCCAGACTGCAAAAGGATACCACCTGGAATGTAGCTGTTCATGAAAGATTGGACATTTATATATTGTAACCCCCCCTCCAATTAGGGGGGTTAGGAAAGCCTGTCCATGTACACCACCTTGGATTAAAATCAGAGGAGAAATCCAATGATCAAGAAAGGCGGTATATAAATACTGTATATATTATATTTTAAAAATGCAAGGGGACGGGGAGTGTGGGGAGGAGAGTGGTGGTGGTCTACATCGTCTCCCAGGAGCAGCTCTAGGCTTCCACCACCACTGCTCTCTTTTCCTCCCCACTTCTTTTCTGCCTTTTTAAAATAGTGAGGAGTGGTGGTATCAGTCGCAGGTGTTAGCAGTGTGGAGCCAGGACAGTCCAGACCAGGTGACGGTGAGGCTAGCAGAGGTGGGGCATCTCTGCCAATCCACTGCCTCTGGCCTATTCTCTGGAGGTGGTGCAGAGGTGAAACTAGACTGGAGCGGAGGCAAGTAGTTCTGCAAGATTCTGTTACACTGGAGTCAGCGGCCCCTCCCCTTTGCTGTTGGAGTCATTCTGGCAGCGACAGGGGAGTGTCCTGCATGTTGCCTTTGCCGCCAGAATGGCTCCAACAGCAAGGGGGAGGGGCCGCTGACTCCGGTGTAACAGAGTCTTGCAGAACTACTTGCCTCCGCTGCAGTCTAGCTATGCCACTGGGTGGTTGCTTCATCAAGCCTTCACCAGGTTGCTTCTATTGTCTTGATCAGCACAATAGAAATAAATGATCAAAGAAGTAAAAGTGTATTTTATTCAATGGTTGTATCCTAAAAGTTTCTTCCACTCATTGAAGCAGCTCTGTTTGAGCAAGAGGATGTTGCTGATGTCCCCTTTCCTGTCTGCAGTCCTCTGAAAATCTAACCCTGGCAGGCCCCTAACCCTCAGCAGTAGAATTTTCAGGCGCCACAGAAGGAAGAGGATACCAGTGAAAATCACCTTTCCCTCTTGTGCAAATGGTGCTTCATCCACAAATGGCACTCTTAGTATACACTATTTTGAAAGTGTTTAACATGTATCGAATATATTTAATCTTCAAACTCATATTTTCATTTGTCCATGGACACTTTTCTGAGATTAGTAGCATTTTTTTAAAAAAAATAACTTTTAATGTTGTTGGACCAATTGATTAGTTATGTAGAGTTTATGCATGTGCACCTATCATTATTTAAAATAAAAGAAAACCTTGAACTTACATGTATTGGTAACTCTCAATTTGCATGGTCTTATTTTACCCGTTTTTGAAATGGCGTGATTGAAAAATACCTGGAGTGCAATTTGTGCAGGCTCATTTTTAAAATAATGTGGTTCGGTGGTGGGAGGAGGGACTTTTTGTTGGCATTGTTCTCAAACCCCCAGATTGAGTCTTTCCCCCCCCACCCCTTCTCAAAGCTGTGCACCCTCCCACACTCCTATTTAAATCCTGGAAGGACTTCACTCAGCTCTCCTGACTCGGGCTGCAACATCGCATCTCTTTCTGTCTCTTGTGAGTTCTTTTTCCGGTCTTGACTAGTTGGCAGGCAGGCTGGCTAGAATTGATAATGCTTGCCTGGAATGGACTGTGCCTTAAATCAGAGGCAGGCAGGAAGGCAGAGTCCATTCCAGCCTGCCAGACAAGACTGGGAAGAAAACTCACAGAAAGAAAACGACTTGGCACGGTGGTGAAGTCAGGCCCAGCTGTTAGAGGTCCCAAGAGTTGAGTGCCTCCAGGATTCAAGTAGGAGTGTGGGAGTTTTCACAGCTTTGAGGGGCAGGGGAAGAGGAGCTGGGAATGGGAGACTAGTTCTTGAGATTTAAGAATAATGCACACAAAAGCCTGCCCCCCCCCCCCAGCACACAACTTGATTGCCCAAGCTAGTGAGCCATTGGCATTGGCAGCCTCATCCAAGTAGCCTCTCTCCATAATTGCCATTCATTACAATGAGTGCAACCTTCCATGATGAGCTGCACCTGCCCAAATTCCAATGGTTAAAGGTATAGACACCCTGTCCCTTTTTGGATATGGACAGCCTAGGTGTGTTACATTCCCATTTTACAATAACTTCTCAGTAAGTCTGTTGATGAGCTTGAAAGAAAAAGGATGCTGGGGTTCAACAGCCTATTACATTCATAGGCTATCAGGATGAACCTGTATTGATCATATCCAAAAAGGGACAGGGTGTCTGAGTCAAGGCAATATTTTCAGAAGACGACTGTTGCCCTGTTGCTTTGCAGTGTTGCAAGCTTCAATTGGCAACCTATTCTTAGGCTTCAATCTATGCACACTTTCCTGGGAGTAAGCCCCATTGAACCCAATGGGATTGACCTCTGAGTAGACATGCATAGGATTGCATTGTCAGTCATGATTCTGTGATCTGGCACTTACAATTTTGTTTGGGTCATATGTTTCTCATCTGCTGTTCTTCCTCTGTGCCCTGGCCTCTGGATTCACGGATGCATGAAAACTGATGGCAAATGGGGGAAATCTCTGGTGGTTTCCAGTTCTAGCAGTGGGTTGTGAGGTCTGTGTGCAGTATTCTGTTATTGTGGGCATTTTCCACTGTGCTGGAACTGCCTGGACACATGTTCCTTGTGTTTGGGGATTATTGTGTGTGCACAAAGGGGTCCCTTTGTGAGGGGGTCCCTGTTCTTGTCAATTTGGACAGGCGTGTGCTTAGTGTCCTCAGCTCTCCCTGTCTTTGTTGCACTGTTCATGTCTGCCTTTGGATGCTGCAGTTGTGCAATACCATAACTTGTGTGGTGCAACACTCTTTTTATCCAATACCAGCCACATTAACCCTACAGCAGATCTGCTGTAACCCCCCCCCCACGAGAGTTAACCGTTATATTCACCATCAGCACTGACTCTGAAAATCAGCAATGCACTCCAATTTACATGCTATTTAGTAGCAGTCATGAAAGACAACCAAGAGACAAAATAGAAGGTAGAACAGTCTGGTTTTATTACTTTATGTCATCAAGAGACTTTTTTTCTTCCCTTGCCATTTTTTTCTTTTTCTTTTCTATTTTAAACCTTTTTTTTCTTTCCTTTTTTTTACAGCATACATTAAGTTGTGAATCAGATGTTAGGGGGATGTGGAGATGAAGGGAAGTTGGTGACATCACAATATTTTACAACTTTACAACCAATGAGAGTCTGAATTTGTTGCGTCTACCAGTGTATAGCAAGGGTGGAAAGCAAAGGCACACATAGGTCTAATAAGGACCTCTTTACGCAAAGGGGCAGAAAAAGGGGGGGGAGGGAAGTATCTGAACAGAAAACACACTCAAGTACAAAATGGGCATCTGAAGGTCAGCTCAGTCGTTGGCGTGCTGTATATTACAAAGGCAGATCTCTGTACAAAGCTGCAGTGATTATTCATTTCTACATTATGACAGAATGCTTGGTAAGATGTAGCAAGGGGCACTGTGCCCTCTGGAACTCCAGGGGGTTGAGTTTGAAAGGAAAAGACGACATTGCTCCTTTTTAAACTTTGTCCTGATGAATTCCTGCTACCTGCAGTTTAGGAAGAAATTAAAAAATACAAAACAAAATCCCCAACAGAAGCATTGCTTTGATTTCAGTATGCATAGTTCCCAAACGGCAAAGAAATCAGTTCCGTGAAACAGGCAGAGACGAAAGGAGAGAAGAACAGGCAAGCACCCTTGTTACACACTTGGGTTTCGACCCTCCAGACTTTCTAAAAGACCACCTACGCGCTAACCAACTTGAAATCTTTCCTTTTTTTTTGATAATTCAAAAACAAAACACTCCTCCTCAAATCCAGCAAAATAATTTTTCCTCTCTTAAAAAACAAACAAATAGAAACCAAAACTGAAAAAACAATACCACCCTCCTTCCCAAACATTCTGTCCAGGCAATATAAAAACACGCACCCTCCCTCCCCCCTTTTTTGCTACAGCATGTCAACACAGTTATAGTAACAGAGTAAAAACAAAATGTATGCTTGTGCTCGAACTGAAAAACTGTCAAAACATACTTACACACAGGCACTCCGTGCACCCACACATCCCCCCCCAACCTGACAAATGGGAATAAATGAAATAAAAACTGGATTTCCTCCTAAAGGGTTATGCAGCATCATTTTGGATTTGCCTTACTGTAGCAGTTTTTGAGAACCAGCAGGAACCAGCCCGCTGTATACTTTATTTCCATTTATTTCATGTGCAGTACATGCGCTATGCTGCTGTGCCTGGAATTTTTCTGCCAGAAGAATGTCAACTGCACATAGTACTTGTCTCAGGTGGACACAGCAGGCTTGGTAACATTCTGTTCATGATGTCTTTGCTGGTTATGAATAAGAATATATCGCTATGCAGAAATGATATGAAAATATTTAGGCAATGCTGCTCCTGATACGGCGTCTATGCTGCCAGCATAGCCCAAGATTGGTTTGAGAACCCAATTGGCACAACTAGAAAGTCACACTGAAGCAATGTGTATCGCTACTGCCCTGTCTTCTGGCGAGTCAGAGTGTTGTTATTACAGTAACCACAACATTCTTCTTTGACATGCGCGTTCTCCAATTCTCCAGGAGAATAAGTGAGGATGGAGATAAATAAATATCTGATTTATTCTAAAGAGAGAGGGGGTAAGGTTTTTTACATACTACATCTCACAAATATACACAACTGAGGGTGTAAGGCACAAATTTACATGTGGAAGAAAAACAGGCTATTCACAGATGTATTTCCACGAAAAGACCCGTGCGGTAAGACCATAGTTTATGCATGGCACAAGCCAGCATACGAATGAGTTCACACTGTTTGTGGATTTTTCATTTGCCATCTCACATGCAAAGGATGAAATGAGATGGCTGAGAACAAGCTGGTGCCTTCACAGAAAGTATTCGCTACTGACAAAACCATGTTCACAGCAATGGGGCACAAATGTGCAGCTTTCAAGAGCTCCCTCTGCAGTCGCTCTAGAAAGATAGGAAATTCAGGGGGTGGTGGCGGGATTTGAGTTTCTTTGTTTGCTGCCTGACATAAAGAGGCTGGCAGACCAGCCAGCAAAATCAACCGACATTTAAATAAATATTCCCCTTTTTGATTTTCCAGAAAGAGATCAGACAGTCCAAACACAAAGTTCAGAATTCCAGCTCCAACTTATTATAACTCAGTGAATTTATTGGAAAAATAAAAAGAGTTTTAATTACTCCAGTTAATGGGTTTCACGTTAAATAGGCATAATGTATGTTCAATGTATTTTTTTTCCCTTCTGGAAAGCTGCTCATACGATGATATGCAGAAGAAGTAATTTCCTTAGGAATAAAAAAAGACAAAAGGATGAACAATAAATAATAGGAGTTACTTGCGTTAACAGTCACATGTTATTCGTTAAAAGAGAAGAGTAGCAGAAACCTATGACAGAGTTGTTGCCCAACATGGCAATCTGCTATAACCAAATGGCTGTAACACTGATGGGCAATTCACAGTACCTGCACATAGTAAACGTCTGCCACAGTTCAGTTAAGAGTTAGCTTAATCAACAAATTCCATTTATTTTGTTGTTGGTTCTGTTCCCCCCCCCCTTCTTTTGCTTTCAAAGCACTCGTCCCCCAGTTCTGGGATGCACTGTGCAGTTGAGAGTGAAGCTATCACAGTCATCATTCATGTGTGTGCTTTTGGCTCAATGTTTGTGGTTAGTCTTTTGAGTAAAGAACTGTTGCGTCGTGGGGGTGGGTCCTACAGTTGCAAATCATGGATTGCATGGCCCGTTTGTTAAAAAATATTCCACTTTTCCCAGAGAGCAATACGTCCTCAGTTTAGCAACAGCTTCCTTGTCAATTGAAACTAGCAATGGCGGCTGCCGAACACTGGCTTTTAAGGGCATACTCTGGTCACCTGCTGTCCCCCCCCCACCCCACGGTAATTATGTACATGCATCGTTAGGCTTGATGGATGTTGAAAGAGGGGAATAGGGCTTGGGGGGTACATCTGGTTTTAATGATGGTGTGCGTTTCAACCCTGATCTTGTCAGCGAGTTGTATGTGGTGAGACTGGGCTGCCTAGATACAGTCACGGTTTGACCCTGAGCAGCATGGACTTGTATGGAGTCCACTCTCTGTGGGGCAGGAGGGGGGTTGTCTCCCCTGCCAAAGCTCTGATTTCTCGAAAGGTGGGAGGAATTAGAAGAATTAGTATTATTTCTTTTGAGAGTCGATGTCTGATGATTTCTCGTAAGCGAGTTCGTAGGGTAGTTTCTTTTGTAGTCCACATTATAAGCGGAAGAATGCATTTCCAATCGCTTGCCTAGGCCACTCTGAGATAGAGAAGACCCAGGGGGACCCAGGGAGGCTTCCCTCTGGGGTACTTTTGGTGGCATGCTATCCAGGTTTTCCACCAGATTCACCCCGTGGTTGGGGCTTTTGCCGCTGAGATGCTCCTTTATGGTTTTGTACTCAAGTGTGGCATTTTGGTCCTCCATCGCTATCTGTGCCACTTCATTCATTTTTGGCTGGTCAACATACTCATGCTGATAGCCTTGCTGAGAAATGGGCAGGACTACAACACTTGGGATATGGCTGGGAGACGCCCTGAGAGGAAGGTCTGTGGGGATCACCGGAGAAGCCATGGGGGGGATGTCTTTTGTGCAGGCATTGATGAGGTTCTGATTTCTTTCCCAGTCTCTGCTGCCACGGCTGGGCTTCCTCTTCTGCTGAAGTGTCGGGGTGGATTCTGGGGTTGGCAGAGCAGCCAAGTCCAAGTGATGTTGGTCAGCTTTGATGAGCATCTTAGCAGTGCTGCCCGGGGTAGCAAGTTTGCCATTGTGCATCAAGGGAGTGAGAATGGCTTCAGGCTTTGGCTCTTTGGACTGACTGTCCCCAAAGAGGCCGCTGAGCTTGGTGACGCTGCTCATAGAGCCCCGGCGAGATTGGACCAGCTCCTTCTCCTTCCTCTGCACGATGGTGACGTCTCTGCGCCGATGGTCACAGATGCAATAAACTATGATCCCCGAGAAGACAGCCCCCATGACAAAGGCAAGAATGACTGCAATGGCCAGGAGGGTGACAGGCACCAGCTGATCATGACCTTTCAGATAACTCTCACGAATCACTCCTGCAACAAACATCATAAAATGGTCAGCAAAAGGGTACAGGGGAAAAAAACAACAAGATGTCATGATCACAGTTAGTCAATTTAAAGATATTCACTAGATAGAACTTCTGCATTCTGAAAACAGCAGCTCCTTTTAATTGCAAACACTTCAAAGTTTATTTTGACACAGTAGCAAGGACTCTATTGTCTTCATACGAAGTGATACTCTAACGTCCAATAACTTGCTGGGACCCAGAGAGTTTCTAGGCCACGTCCGGTGGGATTTTTGACTTCTTCTCTTTGAACAGCAAGCCACATGCTGAATCACAAAGCATTTTTGAAACTCGTCCTCAGGTTAAAAATATTTTGCCATATGCTGGCATATGAAGCAGGGAGCTACTTTCAAGAAACACAAGCCCAATGCCTCTATGTGCACAGAACTAGTTGTACTGGTCTTTGGAGCCTGGCCATTGTCTTTGTATGTGGTTCGTGTACACACACGGCATAAACACAACCCAACAGTGGTCCTTTGGAGTAATTAGTAATGATGGGGAGGTACCCCACGTTGAGGACCAGGCTGTCTCTGTAACTGTAATGCCTAAGAACATGTCTTTCCCTGCATCCATGTCCCTCTCTTTTTTCTGCTGTCTCCTTTATGTCTCTTTTCGAGTGTGAGCCTTCAGTTCAGGGACCTGCCTCTTCACTTTATGTCAAGCATCACGTGCAAAGATAGTGCTCTATAAATAGTACTAATAGAATTACAGATTAGCGAAGTTAGACCTTATTTTAAGCGGAGACAGAAGCATTTTTGGTCCTGTGCTACCAAGAGAAAGGCCTAATTGAAAATCCAGGCTTAAGGAAAAGATAATGATTTCCTGAATGTTTGTATTTGTGGTTTGGATTCAGGGTGGTTTTTAGAACAGGCTCTTTAATCTCCTCCTTATCTTTTTGCCACACACACATGGTATTACTGGAAACGATGAAGCGACAAAGAGAAAGGTTAAATGCCATAGCCACAGTCCCCTGTGCCCTTGCAAGTACCCACAAGGTTCGCACATGTGCACTAAGGTTTTTATCTGCACATTTGCTTCCCAGACAGCAGCTTCCTATGCTGCATCATAACAGAAAGGGTTGCTGCTGGGGATGTGGGGGTGGGACTAGAAAGAGGTTGAAGGTCTATTGAGTTCAGGAAACCATTTTACAGCTCATTTGGGTCATGTCTCATATCCTTTCAAGTCCCCCCACCCTTTTTTTTTGCTACGTCTGTAGTTAGGTTAAACATTTCATGTAGCGTGTTTGAATATTCTAGGGGCTGTTTGAAGTGGAAGAATGAGTTTTGACCCACTGAGGTCGAAACTAGACTTCACAGGTCCAGGATCTATAACTATATTTTTCTGTCCATGGGGACAAGAAAAAGTTGCTAAGTGGGGGCAAAAGAGCAATTTAATTTAGGAAAGTGCTTGGAGTAAAGAGTGAAATGTCTCCCATCAGTGCCACTTCCCCAATCAAATTGGCAGCCCCAACACAGCTGCTTTGAACTTAAAAAGAAAGAAAACCAAAACCGTGTAGGGATTTTGATTATGGATCTTTAGCATTATAATTAGTTGAATCCTAATTTTTTTTAAAAAAATCCTTTTAGTTTGGGATTCCACCAAATGTAATGCTAAAGGTTCTTGAGTTTTTTTTAAAAGAAATAACTCACTCCCAGATGCGTCCCATTTTCTGGGCAGGTACGTGCTGAATTCTTTCCAGAGACGTTTACTGCTTCAGCAAAAATCTCACTCAGTGAGACCGAACCATTTTGCAATAGTATGTCCTGTTCTTCGAACTGGTGTCAAGTCTCGCTGCAGTCCCTAGGAAATCTCCCTGCCACAGCTGGCCTTCTCTAGCACAGTTAATTTCTTTAAGTGTACTCAAAATGATTTGAATGTACCCCATCAACAATTATTCAGAACATTAGCCAAGAGACTGCATTTCTGAATAATTGTTTTGTTCAGCTCTTTCAGTTCCTTTTAGTTTTAGACGTATAGCCTACCCAGCACCAAGGTCTCAGAATGGCTAATGTCATTCTATAATATCAAGAGGCAATGCTTGCCATCTACTACAGACAAAAGGTGCAAGGGCACTGTAGAGCAGGTAAACAAAGGGAAATACAGGAAAAATGACACCCCTCACTCCTTTGAGAGCTTTGACAATCCAACCTCTCCCACAATCCCCTGCTCCATTCTGAAGAAAAATCCAAAGCCCTGCATGCTTTTCTTCCATGAAGAGAAATATGGTAAACCTGGGATATCTTCTCTCAAATATGGAATAATTATATTTCCCTATTCACACAAAAGGATGGCGAGGCCCCAGTTTGCACAGCCTTTCTTCCATGTGTGCCTCAGAATCAATGAATCCTAGTCAAGGTCAATTAACTCTGAATACAACACGTGTTTTTCTCATTTCCTTACATTTCAAAGTAAGTGCTAGGCCAGGGGTTCTCAACCTTTGGAGGCCCAGGTACCCCCTATCACGGTCCAATTTTCTGAACTACCCCCTGCTAAGTAACTGCTAATTAACTGGATTAATCAATTAATTAATTAGGTAATTAATCATTAAAGTACTGATTGGGAACTGTGGCAGGGGATTAAATCCTGTCATACTAATGAGTACTAAACTGTCGTACTAAAAAGTACTAAAACAATTTTAAATGTGAAAAATGTCTCATTTAACTCGTGTGTGTGTGTGTGTGTGTGTGTGTGTGTGTGTGTGTGTGTGTGTGTGTGAGAGAGAGAGAGAGAGAGAGAGAGAGAGAGAGATGCAAGGATCTCTTTTTCTCCAAGTCACACTTCCCAAAATCAGCTCCTCCCTCCCCCACCCCACCAACATACATTTTTCAAAGTACAAAAATAAGCCCCAAACCAAAATCAGAGAGACAGAAGGGCTCCGAAAATAATTACAATTTAAAATCTATGTTAATTAACACTTAATTAGCTGCTGATGGCAGCTGCTAACACTTAATTAGATAAGGGGCAGGGCTTGGCGTACCCCTAGCAAGAGCTCCACGTACCCCTTGGGTTACCCGTACCACAGGTTGAGAACCCCTGCGCTAGGCCATTCTGTGGAGCCAAACAGATAAGACATCAACTTGATGTCATGTGCCATGGGGTGAGGTGGCAGCGGCATAACATTACTGTTTGTGACTTTTCTTGACTTAAAAAAAATCAACAATCATATATAGAGAATGGGTTTCATTTCATTATGTTGCTCAACTCGCAGTCTGTTCGCTCTAGTTGCTGGCTCCTTGTTTTGATGTTTTCAACTATTACTTGCATGTTCCAATCCAGCAAGAATAATTTGTGAATCAGTGTTCTGCGGGTGGATCCAGGATGGGCATTACCTTCACCCAGCCAATCACTTGTGGGTTTTAGGGGAAAGAGGAGATTGAATCAAGACGTCATTGTCCCTTTTTGAACACATATTGATATTGATATGATTAAACGTTTTCAGGTTATCTGACCATGGTCTTGATAAAGAAGAAACTCCCAACATTTTGCCCATTCTTTCACAGGCTTCTTCCAAGGGAATGTGTTGTAGCTGATCCACCTTTTACATCACATTCCCTTGGAAGAATGAGCGAAATGTTGGGAGTTTCTACTTTATCGGGACCGTGGTTAGATAATCCGAAAACGTTTGATCATCTCATTATAGCTGGCCATGAAACTCTCAGAGACTATTACATATTGACATTGAGTTTCTTGTGCCAGCCATCTGATTGTTGTGTAGGTAAATGCAGTAGCATGTGTGCAACACAAATGGTACATGTTCATTTCTGCACCCTGACACACAGAAAATAATCAGGCCCACTAAAGGTTGAACTGGCTCTATGTATGTTGATTCTGAGGGTGAAAGTAAATGTTGCTTGAATGTATGATTGTGGCTAGCATGCTTGGTTTGTTTGCCAGAGTATTGTCCTTCCTGGAGCATGGGACTGGATGTCAGGATTTAACCCCCTGTCCCTGCCACAGTTCCCAATCTGAACTAGCCCCCTGCTGGCTGCTATTTGTCCTGGAAAAAATGCTTCCGTGTGTGCAATGCATGTGCAATCTGGATTGGGAATGTGCTGGGGTCAGAGGGTTAAACCACCCCTTGTACATGCTGTGGATCTGCAGAGGAACCAATTTGGCTATTTACTGAACAAGCACATTAGTTCCAATTGAATGCTTAGAGTTTAGCTTGCATGCTTAGAGGCTAGTTTGACCAGGGACATGCGGTGTGGGAGTGGCAGGGCACTGTCCATGGAAAAGCACCACACTCCTTACACCCGAGGAGGCTCTCCTTACATCCGTGAAAGCTCTCCTTACACCTACGTTCTCGGGTGTAAGGAGAGCCTCCTCAGGTGTAAGCAGTGCAGTGCTTTTCCATGGACAACGACAGGGTGGTTCTGTCTCACCTGCTGCCCCCACACCGCACGTCCCTCAGTTTGACCTGAAGTAGCAGTGAGGGGTAATAATCCCAAGAATATAACTGGTTCCAAACACATCAGTTTCTCCAGTTATAAGGGAAGCAGGCCTGCCAAGGCTTTTACAACGCGGCAGCTCTCCTCGTTAACCTTTGCACCATTTCTCCAGCTTCCAAACTGCCATGAGATATACTACTATGCATGCAACTGACCCCACAGTGAAGTTATTAATGTGCATCTGTAGAAAGGAGACCCAAGGACTGTGGGTCTTACAAAAGGCGTTCTGTGTGTTTCTTTATATTGTATGCTGTCTGCAAGACCAAAATAGTCTCGACATGTTACAAGTCTGAGTTTGTCTTGTCTGTAATCACAGCTAGGAATGGCAAAACACCACCGGATATCTTAGAGTATGAGCTCTCTAAAAATAGACCCTGGAGTAGGTTCGACGGAGAAGTCAAGTCTGGAACGCTAGTGGACGCATTGTGATGGTTTGGGTGAATGAAAATGAACAGCCATGCCTTTGTGCTTTAACTACATTCCCTCCAGATGAAGATATGGGCAGTCTTGTAAACTTATCCCTATTTTCATATTAAAGATATCTCCCCCTCCCATTGCATACTGCTGAAAGTTCGTCTCCTTTTTGCCATCTGCTGTGTTCCTTTCCTCCATGATAGTCTGTTCAGCACAGGAGTCAGAAGCCAGGTGTGTTAGCAAACTGATTATGATCATGATAGTTGTCCTCCTTTCAAAACTGCACAATATTGAACAGAATCTCACAATGGATCTAGTGGTACCTATTGTAGGAAAGTTCCCACTCAAATCCATTCGGCAATGTTTACTGTCTGGATTGAGAGTGCTTTGGTTCCTAAACTGCTTTTGTGCAACTGGAGAGAACTTTCACTTGCACAAGGGGGTCTAGTTTTCTTCAATTCCCTCTTCCTGTTGCAGCCCATCCCACTTGTGATCTGACAATTCTAAGGAGCAACTGGAGGGGGGTTAGGGGGGCACAGAGGAAAAAAAGGAGGTAGGAGGGCCTTGTTCCAGAAATGGAACTCTGCTACACTACTTAGAATCCAAGGCAATGATGGTTAGTGGTGGTGGAATGCTTGTGTGCACACTATCCAAAGTTTTTAAAAGATCTCCGAAATCTCCACAAAAGCAAAATCAGGGCTGATTTACAAAGGACTGGTACCAGAAAACAGGAACTGTTCCTGGTAAATAGGAACAATTGAAGTGTATGTCACTATATTGTTAATTAATTTCAGGACCATGCTAAGCAATTGAATTTGATCCTCTCTGTTCCAATTCAGGTAGAATATTTTTGATTATCATGAATTTTGATACCTGCTAGCAAAATTAATGCCAAACAGTTCCTTTTTTTTTTTAAAGCAACAAACCGCATCCTCCACTAAAAGTGAACTTTTAAATTGCCTTCAGGGCTACAGCAATTCAGTGGCCGGATTGAATGGGAAATTGAGAGTGTGCAATGTGGTTTCCTCTGTGGGAATCTGTCATCTTCTTCTTGTTTTCTAATATAATGTGGACCAGATGGCAATGCAATAACCCTCCCCCCCCCAATGCTGGCATACATGAAAATGGGAGCGAGACTTGGTAAATGAAATATGATGCGATTCTGGAAGGGATGAAGGGGAAGCTGCTAATTGGGATATAAAGTTTCAATGACTAATGTGCTGTGGTGAGGAGGCAGGCCATGAGTTGTAAAGGCAGCAAGTGTGGCAGCTATTTTGAGCTTTACATCTTGAAACGATGCCCACTGTGGTGGGGTGGGAAATGGCCCACTTCCACCATCTTCAGAACCAGCAGAGCTCCGCTCCGGAGGCCAGTCTCTTCTGCACACGGATGACTTGAATCTATTTTTATTACAACGAATGGGGAAAACCTTGCCATTTGTATTTGCTCATTTGCCTGGTGATTGGAATTGTACTTGCTTATGGACTTATTCCGATACACTTGATAGCTCCACTTCTGAAACTCAGGGCTCAACTTTCCAGCGCTGTTGCAGCCATGCCAATGGGGCACGTGCTGCATCCTGCAGTGGGGGAGCAGTCACGGAGGCCTCCTCAAGAGAAGGGAATGTTTGTTCCTTTACTTTGGGGTTGCATTGTGACTGCATCGATGCTGGAAAGTTGGATAGGGTTGGGCCCTCAGGCATTGTCCCGTGTTTTCATAGATACAGGAAACTATTCCATACTGAGTCAGACCATGGTCCATCTTCTAAAGCCCAGTACTGTCTACCCTGAATGGCAGTGGCACTCCAGGGACTCAGAGAGGGAATTTTCTCAGCACTGACGTCGCTGGAGGTGGGGCGGAACACTAAGTTCTGCACCGCGTTGACCTCTGTTTCTCACCGACACCGCCCCCTCGCCTTCGGAGCCATTCAGTGGGGCGAAGCCAACGCGCAGGGAGTCTCTTGCGCGTTGTCTTCGCTCCACCGAATGGCTCCGAAGGCGAGGGGGCGGGGCCGCCTCGTGCCGGAGGTCAGTGTGGTGCAGAACATAGTGTTCTGCCCCACCTCCAGCGACGCCACTGTTTCCCAGCTCTACTCTGAAACGCCAGGGATTGAATCTGGGACTTTCTACATGCAGACTGTGTGCTCTACCACTAAACTAAAGTCCTGTCAAGCATTGTATTTCCACCAATTTGTGTTCTTATGATTATGACACATCAGGAAATTTGCATACAACTTCAAGCTTCTCTGCCCCCGAGGCTGCTCCTGAGAGTAAGCCCCATTGAAGACAATGGGATTTACTTCTGAGTAGACAAGCATAGGATTGTGCTTTGAGCTTCTTAATGTGTAAATTTAAAGCAATGCTGACTTTTGCTGTGCGATGGGAAGTTGGGTATTTGAGATAAATTGCTATGTGACAAACATTAAGATCCATATATGTTTAAATAAAAAATAAATTGTCTGAGCATCAATTCTTAATTATCAAGTTATAAATGTGAAGCCACAGTAGATGTTTGAATCAAACAAGCAATAGTCTCGACTTCTCAATAGTATGATCAACTGTGCAAATGCACAGCTTAGTTATTGCACTTGGTGATACAATAAAGGGTTTCCATTCAGATGCCGGACAGTGTCTTTTAGATGGGGAATGGCAGGCCAAAAATCAATAGATGCATCTTTTTCCAGTATGGAGGTGTAGTTATGAGTGTCACCTGTTGAGTTTCTGTCTGCCACGTAGCTGCTAATGGGCATACAACCTCAGCCAGGACAATAGTCAAAGTGTAGGTTTTAGTTTCAATGTGATGCATGACTAATTCAATTTTATTATCTATCTACAACAGCGTTTCTCAAACTGGTGGGTCATGACCCACCAGGAGAACCAGATACTGTCCCCTGCCACCTTAATGGGTGGGGGCAGCATGGTGGCGACGATCCTGGGGATTGCCGCCGCCACGGGAAAAATGTTCAAAAAGTGCTTTTTTACTTACTGGGGGTCCTGGTGGATCTCACAATACAGAGGGGAAAAAAGCTAATTCATGTATTTCAAGCTGTTGTGAAATGCACATCTGAAGGGGCCCCTTGAAAAGCCGTGCTACTGTCTACTGTAGATACAGAATTTAAATCAGTTGTGAAGTTGTGACGCCAGCATTCCTCCCATCACAGTTTGTGCTGCTTCAACCCGCAGACCAGCCAAGGTAGGATTGGACTGTACTGTAATAGCAGTTATTGAGAGGAAAAGGCTGATCAGGACCACAGTACTGGAGAAGGATTCAATCCTTTCCACTCACATTGTTTTCCTGATTTAAAATTACCTCCCTGAAGCTATTTGCCCATAGGAGAAAACATATAGGTACCTGTATTTTCTCCTCCCTGCCTTGGGAGGTAAAAGAAAGCTTTGGATGAATTTTGAGAGGCGTTGCTTTGGTAGGGGCGGCACCGTACGCTTCGCCCCGTCCTAGTCCCATTTACCAAACCGGCAGGAGGCGGCCCCGCCCCCTCACTGTCGGAACCATTCCGTGCGGAGAAAGCAGCAGGCAAGAGACTCCCTGCCCATTGCTTTCTCTGCAATGGGAATGGCTCCGACAGTGAGTGGGCGGGGCCGCCTCTTGCCGGCTTGGTAAACGGGACTAAGACGGGGCGAAACTTACGGTGCCGCCCCTACCGGAGCGACGCCTCTGTGAATGATTGATTGCTAATTCTAATTAGCCAAAAGCCAACCCAAAAGCACAGGAGATTCTGATGATGGAACACTCAGATCACATCTAGTTGTCCCTAGAATTTCCCCCAGAAATGTAGGCAGAATTTCAAAAATGGTTTTATGATATGACACCGAGAACTTCAAACCAACAAGAAACGAAAGTCTCACTGGGTGACTAGGCCACAGGATGCAGGGATGAACAAGGTCACGTAGAAGTGTGTGGAACTCACCCCTGATGGTCCATTCTTTCCCTGAAAAAAAAACAGCGTTGGGAGGCAGGGGCACCTAAAGCAGAGAAGCAGTGGGGAGGGTGTGCTTGACCATTTCACTGCCCACCACCCTTTCCGCTCCAAATCACTTCTCCAAAGCTTCTTTCCTCACCTGCAGGATTCCATATGTGCAGAGGCGTCACTAGGACACGCGTCACCCCAAGGCGGGTGTGTGTGTTTGTGCATCACCCTAGTGACCCCCCGTGATGTGGGTTTTTAGGGGGGGCGACCCGGCTGCACCCTGCCCCGGGTGTCCCCCCGCCCCTTCGCGTCGCCTGCCCTCTTGCCCTCAAAATGGTCTGCGCATGCGCGAAAACAGTAAAAGTTTGCGTATTGACGGGCCTTCTTTTAGAAGGCCCTGGAGCGCCGGCCAGGCCGGACGCTCCGAGGCCGGCTCCCGGGCCGGCCTCGGAGCGTCCGGAGGTGACGTGCGTCACGGAGGTGACGCGCGCGAGGGTGCGCGCGTCACCTCTTTGCGCGTGTCTCCCCGTGGCGGTCTGCTCCCGTCACTTGACGGGAGCGACGCCACTGAATATGTGTGTCTGCCTGGGATCATTTCAGTACTTATGCTTTCAATTCTCATAGTAAGCCTCTCAATGTTAAGAATCTCTTCAAATGTACTTTAAATAAAAGACCTTACGAGTCTTGTCTTTAGAGTATCAGAAATGTAATTCTTTTGTACTTTGTTCTTTGCTGAACCACACCTGATGCTGCTTTGGTTCTTAAGATGCAAAATGTCTTACAACTCTTAATCTCACGCTGCTGTTTTGTTAAAAGCTTTATATACAGTTTAGAACTTTTCTGTTTTGCCTGAGTTGAGCTAAAATCCATCCAGTTGTTCACTTTTGGAGTGCTCTCTGCAGCTGGGATGAACTAGATTTTATATATGCTGTTGTGAATATGACTTGTTGAAGGGTTCTTGGCTAATTGCTGTGCATCTCTCATCTTCATGGGTCCATTTCACTGCATGTTGTTTCTCTAATGGCACAAAGCAAATGAGATTCGCTCCCCACCTTTTCCCAATTCCCCTGTGCAAAGAGCTATTTTGAATTCTTAGTCCTCCTCCTAACTCAGGCTCCTGCGTTCCTGCACAGTGAATGCAAGAGAACCCAAATTCTTCAGTCCTGCTTTTCTCATGTCCCATCCTGACTCTGTCCCATCCGCTCAGGGGGAAAACAGTCACACAAGCTGAATGCTGCAAGGAAACACTTTGCTTAGCCCAGGAGGCTACTGGAAGCATCTCAAACGAACAAACTCAAACAGAAAGAAGGCATTTTAGTGTTAACATTGGAGGCTCAGCATCGATTTATTTACTTCAAATTGCCTTTTTTAAAAATAGACATTTTATTTTAAAAGGTGCCACTATGAATGACTATGTAATGGGTTTCCTTTCAATGTGTGCCCCAGCATGAATAAGAACGGAAGAAAGGTGTGAACTTGATGTAGCATATATGTGATGTGCATTGACATCAAGAAGCAATAAAAGGTCAGAAGGAGGTATAAAACTCCCACAGTTTACACTGACTAGGCTAGTTCATGTCTGCTTCTGCTCACCAAGTGACATGTAGAAATAGGAATCCACATGGGATCCTGGACAAGGAAGGCTTGAGAAATCAAGTCTCTTCAAAAGCTCTTTATATCGCCCTACATCGCACTAGGACAAGCAAAGCAGGTTGAGCTAATTAACCTACCCTTGATTAAATATTCCAGGTAGTTAATTAATAGGCATATGCCCTGTACAGCACATCCTTGGAGATTCTTGGAGTGTTAAGCTGTTAAAGAAACCGAAGGGCATACCTTAGCTTGAAAAATTAGTCCCCTCCATTTCAAAATATGTGGTTTACAGGGGTTAATGATGAGAGATTGATGCAGCCAAATACACAGAATGTACTCGTAGCTGTTATATACTTGGAGTCAGGCAGCAAACAGGGCTGCTGAGAGGTTAATTTGCTTGTAAGCCAGTATGATGATGAAAAAATGTATGCTGAATGAATGTATCTTTGAGAAAGAATCAGGACAGTGAATGCAAAGGGAAGTTTATGGGGGGGGGGAGGATTAAATAGAACTTTCACTTACAAGGACGTTATGCTTTTTTTGTTCTCTTAAAACCTTCCATCATTTAAACCAGAGACAATGCCCATCGTATCACAGATGCAGTATGCAATCAGAAATATCTATTGCTCTTTCATGTCTTCTTGACGTAAGCATTATCCTGAGATAATAAGTTTCTTTAATTCTGATTCATTTGTAGCAAGGGCCGGCAACCTTTTTGAAAAAAGGGGCCAAACGGTCAGCAATGACATCATCAGGTCACCACCAAACTTTCAGGTTGTTGAGCTCCCGAAAGAGGCAATGCAAAGCTCGGCTTGGGAGGCGAGGCCTCCTGCCCAATTCATCATGCGCCAGATGGGGAATGGCAGAGCCGCCTGGCTGGGATCACAGAGTCCCTGTGCACAGAGATTCTGGGAGCCCGGGCAGGTGTATTCGTCATTCCCTGTCTGGTGCATGGTAAACTGGGAGGGAGACTTTGCCTCCCAAGCCGAGCTCCACACGGGCTGGATGACTTTGGGAGGCAGGCCAGATCCGGCCTGTGGGTGGCCAACCCCTGGTTTATAGGATCAAATGGTTAATCAAGGACATAATCTGTAGCCCTGTTCTCATTATGTATTTAAGGTGACTGATGGTGCCGTCCTATGCTCAAGGCGCACTAGTGCTGGGCCTCAGTGTCAGTGCCGAGGGCTCAGTGTCGGTGTCTAGTGTCGCAAATGTGTTGTAAAGCACGTTTGCAACTACTCGAGAGGAGGCAGCACTGGTGCCGAGGCCTGTGCTGCCTCCCTGCCAAGCAGCAGAAGACCCTGCATTGTGGAGTGGGTAAGTGCGGCTCTGAATGGCTCAGGGCCTGGGGGAGGATGGGGATGAGCATAATTGGGCGGTGGTGGGTGGATCGGGCCTGGGAGGGAGGTGGGACCGGTGTCTGTGTTAGACGCCGTATTTTATCCTCCTTCCCAGGCCACGTTCCCCAACACAGGGCTGCTTGATTCTCAGCCAGCTAAACAGCTGACGGAGAAATGAGTAGACCCATTGTGGTGGCTGAGGGTTTACCTGGGGTAAGCAGACAAATGCCCACGTACCCCAAGTAGACCTCCAACCTGTCCCTTCTCCAAATAGGATTCAGTGTGGGTCACGTGGCCCACGCTAAAGGAGGATAAGATAGGGCTTCATGTGCATGGTGCGTTAGTCCTCTTTAAACTTAAACTATTGTGGCTACATGAAGGGTGGGCTATCTGAAGGATCTGTTTATTTCCCTGTCCCAATACAAGGACCGGTAGTATTTTTTGTGTGTCTTTAAAAAGGCAGTTAACTCATTTTTACTACTTACATTTGGCCAAACACAATGACAGGTAGTAAAAATGATGTCACCCTTTGAAGATGTCAGCACAAAGTATTTAAAAGCATTTTTGGGTACCATACTGTAGGTATTATTATTAAGCAGGTTAAAAGCTGTGCCCAAGGATGTATGACTCTAAGAGGACCGACCACTAGCATGAAAAATTAAATGGAGTCCTGCTGAGAGAGTGCCTGAGGCATCACTTCTGACTTGCCAGTGTTTAAGCAAACGCAGAGAGTATCCTTGGAGGCCTCTGAGAATTGTGCAATATTGCTCTGAATGGACATGATGTGATGTTTGATGGTGTAAAAGCTGGATGTCGACTTGGTACTGGCGTGTCTTTTTGAGGATGTTTAATTTGAGCTGTGATCCCTTAAATCTCAGGAGACTTCCTCAAACAAGGAGTGGACAGATCATATGAAAAGGCTGGCAAAGGATACAATTGCTTTGTGCCACCCTGAAAAGTCTGTAAGCACAAAACAATAAGTCGACAGTAGCTAGATGATGAAAGCCAGACATTAAAATTTCTAGTTTTACTGGCAGATTGCTCAAATGCCTTTCCTGCATCTAGTGTCAGTCAACAACACTGCTGCTGGCTTGCTTAATGCAATGTTTGTGATTGGCAAACATTTTGAATAGGGGCCATCTCTGGAAGGCAGCCTGATTGGTTGGTATAAATGAGTTGGAGAAGGGGTAGAGGGACAAAACTGGCCAGGGCTTTTGTTGGTACCGTGTGAATGGATTAGCTAATGATACTGATATGTACAAGCTACTATATCTTAGGCATTTCTCTTTCTTTCTTTGAAACACAGTTAGAATACCTCTAACAAACTGGGGGGGGGGGGGAAGAAAGATTGATACAATACTGGAGGCACTCAACAAATTTGATAGCAGTTTTAGAGTTTGGCACTGAATGAAACCAGTCTGATCTACTGAAGTGCAAGCATGCCTTTTCCTACTCTTGCTGAACAGCAGCACTGCATCGCAAACTGTCTAGCTGCCTGGATTTGGGGTTTCAACATTAGTTTAATGAGTGGAAGTCAGAAGAATTAAAGATACCAAACACATTTGCATAGCTGATTGGCTTATCTATCACCCATGAGGTTCTGTTGGCAGCATTTGAGCCCATCGTAAAGTGAATAACTTATAGCAGCAGTTCTCAACATATTCGGCACGGCATACCACCTACATGGCCGCCGCACCAAGTGATGACATCATCGCCGCTTAGTTCCGGGTTTTTGGCCCAGTTATCGGCAGAGAAGGACGCAGGAGGTCATGCAGGCCAGTAAGAGGCTATTTTCTGTGAACCCATTGTAAAGAGGGGGACCACTGCACTGGTTACATGGAACAATGATCTGATTTAGTATAAGGCAGCTAAATATCCTTCATGCAATCACCTGTATTCACTCATCCTTGGTGGGCTGATGTTCTGATGAACTAGTTGTTTCACCTATCCCAATCACTTATTTACTGGGATCAGGTTATAAATATACCCTAAGGTAGCCTTAAAATGGCTAAACAAAAAAGGGGATCCAGATTACTTCTGAGCAGAAGGAAAGCAAAAGCTTTTGGCTAAACAAATGGCAACTGCGTAACAAGATGAGCCTGGATGGAACCTGCTGCTCTCATTTCCAGAGTAATCGCTTGGCCTTTACCCAATAGTACGCTTACTTAAAGCTGCTGAAAATGCAGAACAAAAGCTGATACAGTTAGACTTTTTTGGGCTTATTTTGGTAACATAAAAGTCCCAAAGAGCTGGAGACGAAACCCAAGTTTAGCCTAAATTCTGTCAATCTGAATCAGATTCAGCCTCGGGAATTTCAGGTCACCTGGGACCTAGAGTATTCTAAATTATTACATTGCCTTTAGAATGTACGCAAAATGAATACAGCTCTTAATTAAGGGGGACAGGACCAAAATTTAGGATGTCATAAAATTATTACAAATGCTGATTTAAGTAATGCAGGCATTGAGGCTAAACACATATTATAAAAAAAATTCAAATATCTTTAAGGATATTGCCATTTTAAATATGTACCAGCATTAATTTAAGTTCATAAATATGCTCTACAATTCTTGTTTTGCAAATTTATTGCTCTGTTTTTACAGCCTTTAAAGAGTTTCAAATGTGAACAAGCTAA
This sequence comes from Plestiodon gilberti rubricaudatus, assembly GCA_026170595.1. Classification (NCBI taxonomy): domain Eukaryota; kingdom Metazoa; phylum Chordata; class Lepidosauria; order Squamata; family Scincidae; genus Plestiodon; species Plestiodon gilberti. Next base: position 51,818,755 of record JANXHW010000002.1, read on the forward strand.
TTTTGTTCCTTTCTCCAGATCTATCCAGTGGTCACAGTACTCTGGCAACATGAGCTGGGAGGTCTAGGGTATTTGCTGCTAGGATAGCAACACTATGGGGTCAATATTAACACAGTATGGACACAATCCAGTCAAAGTTAAGCACATGGTCAGCACAATCCTGTGTGGGATACGGTGGCCGGCCTAAATGGCAGGCCGCCATATGGTAGCCCGGGAGCAACTCGGAAGAAGGGGACAATCATCCCCTTCCCCCAGTGTCAGCGGCGGTAGGCCCAATGGAGCTCTAGAGCTCGCACACAGTAACGCCGACACGGCCAACATATCTGAGGCCTGGAGGGAGCGTTGGATACCGGGGATCTTGGCCCCCAGTATCCCCACCCCCATCCAGGCCCAGGGCGGCCAATGGTCCCCCTCCCTCGCTGTCCGGTCCGCCCTCCCCCCCACCCGACTGGCGTAGGGCTTGGGAGATGGACAGCACCAGCACTGCTGGCTCGCTGGGTGTCGCATAAGTGCCTTATGCAACACCCTGTACCAGGGCAACACGTGCTGCCCCGGCGCAGAAGTTACACAGGATCGGGCCGATGTCTCTTTAAATAGGAGAGTTGAGCATGGGGAGATCTATCACTGGCGATTAGTCACAATGGCTTTGTGGAAACCATGTTCAGAGGCAATATACCTGTGAATACCACTTGCTGATGGGAGGCCAATGGCAGAAGAGAGGTACAGGTTGATTACCCCTTATCCGGACATCCAAAATCCCGACTATTCCGAAATCCAGACATTTTTGGGGCTATGACTTTTTAAAAAATAAACTTTTTTTCCAGCACCTGGCTGGCATAGCGCCTTGCTGGGGCACAAAATTATTTAAAATATTGTATAAAATTACCACCAGGCTATTTGTATAAAGTGAATATGAGACATAAACAAATTTTGAGTTTAGGCTCGGGTCCCATTCCCAAGATATCTCTTTATATTTATGCAAATATTCCAAAATCCAGACAAATCTGAAATCCAGACAACTTCCCGTCCCAAGCAGTCTGGATAAGGGATACTCAACCTGTACTACCTTCATGTGCAGGCTTACCAGATCATTGCCGGGACGGGAGCGGTCTACCCTTAAGGGGGCGGGGTGTGTGGGGGGCCAGAACGCAACGCGTAAGCCTGTTCATGTGGACTTCCCAGAGGCATCTGTTTGGTGAATGTGAGGAACAGATTATGAACGTGGGTGACCTTTGGTCTGCTCTAACAGGGTTTTCTGTTATGCTATTGAAAAACACAGGGCTTGAAATGGTCCCATGAAGGGCTTGGTGTAGCATGGTGGCTAAGCAATTCTCACCTCTACCAAGAGCTCACAAAATGGCCTCAGGCAAGCTGTTCAGTCTTAGCTCCCCAGTTGCAAGATGGGGATAATAATTCTTACAGGGATGTTGTAAGGGTTACATCAAGCTAATATGTGTGAAGTACTCTGCACACTCATAAAGCATTACCCAAATGTGTAATAACATTATAGATTCAAGGCATTAAGATTTCTGGTTTGCATTTGGTTCCACTGTGACTAAAGACAAAACCAGATGTGATGTGGAAGATCTGTGATTAGGATCGGCTGTGGGTTTTGCTTTGTTAATTAGCAGCCTCTGGGACTACTTTGAAGATCAGGAAAGTGCTGCTCTATGTGAGGTCGTTTAACTCTCTCTTACCATGCCCTTTCTCCAATGCAAATTGGCCTGACAGAAGCTGCTACTAGCTCCATGGGAGGAACAAAAATAAGAGAAAGATGGGTGCCAATACTGTTCCCCAAAACCGTAGAGCTAACAGGAGCTTCTGTGTGGGGAGAGGGCTTACTTTTGTGAAAGGTTTGAACAGCTACTCACAGAGTACCATTTTCCAGAACTTCAAAGCCAGAGGCGTCGTTAGGGGGGGGGCGGGGGTGCCATGGGCGGCGGGGGTGTCAAGAGGTGGGGGTTGCGCACTTTCGCTGCGCCGCCGCCAAAATTCGGCAGCAGTGCCAAAGCACCACCACCACGGTGTTTTTTCGGCCATTTGTGGCGGGAAGATTGACCCTCCCAGGCTCTGTACGGCCTAAAAACGGCCAAATAAACTTTGGTGTGTGTACTTTTGCAGCGGCGCAGCGAAAGTGACGTCGCCCCCCAGGGGTGGGGCTTGTGCCGTTATGTGGGGGTGTCGTGTTGACAGCCCCCCACAGGGGTGTAGCGATGCCTCTGCCCAAAGCAGCCCCATGTGGTGCCAATCATGGATCTGCAGCATCACATCTGATTTGGCCCCAAGTTTGTTAAGAATACAAGAACATAAGAAGAGATCTGCTGGATCAGGCCCAAAGGCCCATCTAGTCCAGCTTCCTGTATCTTATATTGGCCCACCAGATGCCTCAGGGAGCACACAAGACAACAAAATACCTGTATCCTGTTGCCACTCCCTTGCACCTGGCATTAAGAGATAGCCAACTACTAAAACCAGGAGGTTTGCATATAACCATACTTGTAACCTGTGATGTACTTTTACTTCAAAAATCTGTCCAATCTCCTTTTAAAGTCATCCAGGCCAGGTGCCATCACCACATCCTGTGGCAAGGAGTCCCACAGATTAATTACATACTGGGTAAAGAAATATTTTCGTTTGTCTGTTCTAATTCTCCCGCTACTCTGTTTTAGTGGATGTCCCCTTGTTCTGGTGTTGTGCGAGAGGGAAAAGAACTTCTCTCTATCCACTCTCTCCATCCCATGCATAATTTTATACGTCTCAATCATGTCCCCCCTCAACCGCCTTTTTTCTAGACTGAAGAGCCCCAAACGCTGTAGCCTTTCCTCATAAGGGAGGTGCTCCAGTCCACTAATCATTTTGGTCACTCTCTTCTGCACCTCTGTTGGCTTTGGGTTCAGAAGAGTAACTGGTTTGAGACACTCTAGTTCAGTGTTAGTTCGAGAAACGTTAACAATCATTCATAGAATAGTTGTTATGATCTTTGTATTCTGTACATCTGAGGAACTTACATCACAATCCTATGCATTTCTACTCAGAAATAAGTAGTCCCATTGTGTTCAATGGGGCTTGCTCCTAGGAAAGCATGTATAAGATACTATATTTTAAGCCTCACAACAATTCGGGGTATTGTGATGGGAGTTTAAGCTGAGAAAGAGAATGCTCAAGAACTGTAGTACGTCTATACTGGAAGACCATTATAAACACAAAGAGTTAGTGAATTCACATTATTTGGCCTGCTTACCCACTTATTGAGGTTGCAAATCCTATAGGCACTTTCCTGGGAGTAAGCCCCATTGAACACAATAGAACTTACTTCTGAGTAGACATGCATAGGATTGTGCTGTTAGTGAGGCTTGGAATTCAGGCTGCCTGCTCATTTAGCAAGGCCTGAGAATGGTACGCTCACAGCTGCTGGTTTTCCTATCAGCATGGAGCTGTGTCCTGCACGAGTTATCCTACTGCCCAGTTTAGATAATAAGGCAAGGCCTAGATGGTGGGAAACCTGACTGTGTGAGAAAGACAGTGTAAGTTTTCTGTATTAGGATCTAAACTCCCAGGTGCCTCTAGCAGCTTGTTTGGGAGTGGGTATATAGAGATGCCAATGTCCTTTGGATTTCATGATAGGACATGCCCAGCACCTGCCTCACTGAAGTCTGTCCAGTGGTGTTCAGGGATCCTTAGCAAGTAGAAGGGATGTTGTTGCAAACCTTTGTTTGCCCAATGCCCATTCCATGTATATGCATTCGTTTACCTATTGTGTTTTTTTGTATATAAGCTCTCTTGCTTCTCCATATCAATAAACCTTACTCTTGTTAACATATATTGTGCTCTGGTTCTCCTTGGCTATCCTCTGGACGCTGGAAAAGCAGAGTCTGGTTGAATCAGTCTCTAGATTTCCAGACAAGGTCATCCACTAATATTCACCATCTATGTGCTCCCATATTATTTGAGATGGGATAGACTTCAGGAATCTGCATTATGGGTTTCTCTAAAAACCGGAACAAGTCTAAGAGGCTCTTATAGCCCAAACCTTTGGTTCCCTCCTGCCGATGCAGCGATGCCAAACTGGCTACCACTGCATCCTGTGGGGGAGGGATAGTCGCGGAGGTCTCCTCTGGGTAAGGGAACATTTGTTCTCTTACCTGGGTATAAGCTTCTACAACATGGATGGGTCTATTTGGACCTGTGCTAGCGAAATTGCTGGTGCAGGTCCGCGTGGACCTGGGCTGTGAAATTGGGTCCAGGAAGGAGTCTAGGATTCGGTGGCTGCTGATGCTGCTGAACCCACCCCATTCCCGGAGCCGATCCACCCACCCCCGCCCTGTTGCCTCCCCATTCTGCCCTCCTCCACCCGTTTCATTCTTCCTTCTCCTGTTCCGCCTTCCCCTGTCCTATATGCCTCAGCAGATCCAAGAGGATCCTCCAACATAAATGGGAAGTCTCCGGCTTTCCTGTTGGCACTCCGGCAGTGCGCAACTCACACACTGTTGGAGTGTTTTTCATTACTGCCATAAGGCAGTTAGCGCTGGCAGAATGCTCATTCTGCCAGTGCTAAAAGCATTAGTTAAAACAGAATACCACATTCTGGCTTTGAGCACCTCAATCTTAAATACCTCATATAAAAATAGTTTAACTGAAATCAGTGGAACTTAGTTCAATATGCTCCAATACAGCTGGAGGCATACAAATGTGAGAGCAGATCTATGTGCAATTTCCTATCTGCTTAAGGAAATGCATGCACAAACTGATAACTAGAGGGGAAGAGAAGTGCGTGTGGTGGAGGAGCAAGCTCACACTGCATGATAGGCAACATTGCTGATCATCTGAATGGTGATTCATGGTTATACATGAATAGCCCAAACCACTGGATGGGGCTTTTCAGTGTTTGGAAGGGTGCATGCAGCAGCCCAATGTGGCACATATGGACAACTAGGGCCCAAGATCTTGTGGGACTAAGCATATTTCTCTGTTCCATGGCCAGAGACTGAAAATCAGAGGTTAGCTAGGCCAGGCATCAGCTAAAGACCTATGCCCATCAGAGAGCCCACCAATCCAGGCCAACACCCTGAACTTCCTGAATAGTGAAAGTGAAAGTTGGCCAAGAAACTGTGCCACCCTTGCACCTGGCACCCCCATCGACAAATAGTAGCATCCCTCAGAGGCCTCTGAATCATTGTGGGACCTTTAAGTCCCACTGCTCAGTGGGGCACTCCCATTGGTCAGTGGGGAGGAGGAACTTCAGCTTGCCACCACTACCGGTAGTAGGCTTTGGGGTGAGTGGACAGGGTTGGGTTTTCCCCCAAGGCCTCTAGCAAACTAGTGCCAGCACTGGTGATCAAGGAAATAACTTCAGTTTGCATGTCGTCTAGGATGTAGCAAACACAGGCTTTGGAAGAGGCTGGCCAGAGGAACCAATGCAATTGGTGGCATAGGAGGATTGGCCTTTGACCTTGGTTGGTCAATGTAATTGGTTAAATAATGCCACTGTTCGTTTAGTCTTTATGTTTCCTCACCATTTTGAGTAGTCTCCTTTATGGCATGTAGGTCCCTTCTTTATGAATAATGAATCTAGCCAGTGTCAGCTACTGCCCAGCTGCTAGTGCTTGTAGCAAAAAAGGTGTCAGGCTACTGCTCCAACTATTTTGGCTATTTTAATGGATATACTGCGATTTGTGTTTGCCTGTTTCAGCTTGATCCATCTATGTGCCTGGGCATTGCTTTGCAACATCTCAAAGCCATCTTTCTCTTTGTTTTATATAAGAAATGTTCATGGATGTGCCTTCACTGATATATTGTACAAGTAGCACTGGTTTGTTGCAATAAGCTTGCCCTGGGAATCATTTTGGTGACAGGAAAACCTATTAAGCATAGGGCAAGATGGATATTGAATGGTGGTTGAATAAATTACTCTCTTTTTTTCCCAGCAGTGAACTGCCCAATACACCCTCACCATTTTGCCCCACGTTAACTGGCTTATTTCTCTGAAGCTAGAACAGGAGTTCCTATTCAGGCGCGTCGCTGGAGGTGGAGCAGAATGCTAAGTTCCGCACCGCGCTGACCTCCGTTACTCACCAGCACGAGGCGGCCCCGCCCCCTCGCCGTCGGAGCCATTCAGTGCAGCGAATACAATGGGCAGGAGACTCCCTGCACGTTGCCTTCACCCCACTGAATGACTCTGAAGGCGAGGGGGCGGGGCCACCTCGTGCTGGTGAGTAACAGAGGTTAGCGTGGTGCGGAACTTAGCGTTCCGCCCCACCTCCAGCAACGCCACTGTTCCTATCATGGACAGATCCGTGGCTGATGATATATGATTATACTTTTTGGCCATGCTTCTAACCTTCACCTCTCCCCCCTCCCCCTAACAAACATTGTACACAGCCATGCTATGAGTATGTTTTGGAAGAACACTGCTTTAATCTCATTTTACATCGGTTTTTCATTATCTCACTTTAATCCCTTTCCTATTATCTCATATAAACTCTTCATTTCAAATCAATCTTTCATACTTCTGCTTAAATCTCCAATTAAAAAGAAACCTTTTGTGACATGCATGAATATGTGCTGTATAAACAAGGATGTTTACAATAATTTGACCAAAGAATAATTTCACTAAAGAATACTTTAAGGGGAAAAAAATGATTTGGGCCTTGTAAAGGACAGACTACAAACCTTTAACAAGGTTTAAACAAGCCTCCAATTCGAATGGGGAAAAATGTATTTCTATCTGAATCTAAATGAGGATACAGAAGTTCATGTGTATTAAATACGGAGGTGGCTAATGCAACTCAAACCAAGATTCCTGTATGTATGAAATATTACTTGGATTACAACTACAAAAAACCTTACTTCTGGTTGCAGACCTCTGCCAGATGTTGGGAAAACAACGGAAATGGAGACAGACGGGGCTAATTCTGCCCTGATACGCTATTTGGAAACCCCAGCACACCAAGCGTGAGAACTTCACTGCTGTAAAACCAATGCAACAAAGGAGCGAATCTGTCTTTTGCTTTAATGTCGCATACCCAAGGGTTTGCTTTTGATGCCGGTTGTCAAAATGGTTTACTCAAATGAGAGTGACTCCAGCCATATGTGTCTTAGGAACAGATCTCCTTCGTGGCTTCCTAAGATGGAGCTGATTATGCAGTTGCTACTTGACTGACATGGCTTTTAAACATCATTTACTCCTCTGTCAATTCTCCATAGCCTAGGTGAGCCATAGGGTATTTAGCTGACATTGGAGATGACACCTCCAGGGTCACTTTTAGAGAAATCTGCAGTGAAGAATTCTTTTCCAACTCATGAAAACTAGAGAGAATAATGTAGTGAGTTTTCTGTAACAGATGTTATACAGATTTGCTTTCAATGTCCTTACGGTCCCAATCCTATTCTCAGCCGGCCTGTGGGGTGCAGCAGCACTGACGCGACCTTGGCTGTATCCTGCGGGTCAGCTGGGGACCATGGCACAATAAACAGGTAAAGTAAAAGAAAATTTTACTTACCTGGTCTGCTGCGCCATGGTCCCTAATGGGTCTGTTCTGGTTTGCACCAGCTGTTTGGCTGGTGCAAGTCTGAGTGGACCCAAGGGGTGTGTGGCAAGGCAGATCAAATCTGAGAAGGGGGCTTGGATTCAGTGGATGCTGTCACCGCCAAACCTGTGGACTTCTAACCCTTCTTGGTCCTGATCTGCCCCCCTCCTCACTCCTGTTGCTGCCCCGTTCTGACCTCCCACCGCCTCCATCCCACCTCCTAGGGTTACTTACTGGGGCCGGCAGGTGTCCGGAGGATGCTGGTATGCAGAACTGGCCACTTGCTGCTTGTGGTGGCGGCCAGCCATGCACTCCGGCGTGTCGTGTTTTGCGACTGCCGGAAAGTGCCTAGTGCTGCCAGAATGCTACTTCCGGCATTGCTAGTTGCTTTAGGATGGGCCGTAAGTATTATTAAAGTCAAGGGTGAAAAAACCAAGTCCACAGTAACTACTGATGCCTACTTGGTCACTTGGGTTGTTGAGATGATCTCTTGGGTTGTTGGGCGGAGCAGGAAGCAAGGGTGCTATAACTTTATCCCAAGAGTGCTATCTGAGGACACCAATGGGTTTTGATATGAAATTATCTCCTGAGTGACACCTGGAATTCTGCTGACACCATGTAAATGATAAACAGCCAGAGAAGTAGGAGCAATGTAATGTGGACTGGCAGATGTCCCTTCCCTTCCTCCAGAACCACGGAACTTAGGTATGATATAAACATTACACATAAAGGGTCACTGAATAATGCTTCTGTGACATGGGTTTTCAATATGGCATTCTACATTACTGGTAGATGCTAGTGGCTGCTTGGATACTCCATGCAGTCAAGGCACTCCACGTGACAAGCTGATTATAAACGTTCCAGTTTCCATTTGGAGTATCACTACACATAAGTGATGTTGGCAGCCTCCGTGGGAGCAGTGTAACAGCCTTTATGGGTATTTTTCTAAGTTTTGAGCATGGCCCCATCACTGAAATCCACAGGTTGGATGGTAAGTCATAGAATTTCTCTCTTGCTTTTTGTTTTTGAGGTATAAGTGAGTCAGCTTTTTTAAATAAACATGACAATTTTTTATGTCATAAGAAATGTGATTTTAACAGCCCAATCCATTCCGGCGGCATTAAACCCCCCTTTATGGCTGTTGCAAAAGCGACAGCTCTGACAGACGTGGCCCGGCCACTGCTGCAAGCAGCAAGAGCCCAGGTTCATGCGACAACAGTCCAGGGATGCGTGCCGCTGCAGGTACGGCCGCGACGGGGGTGGGCAGAACGGAGAGGAGATTGGCGAGGAGGGTGGATCAGGCCCAGGACGGGGCACATTTGGCGGTAGCAGTGCCCACCGAATCCAAATCCCTTTCCCAGGCCTGATCCGCCTTCATGGGTCAACAGGGACTTGCACCAGCTACAGAGCTGGTGCAGGTCCGAATTAATCCATGGTGGCTCCTGGGGCTTACTCCAGGGCAAGGGAACAAATGTTCCCATATACCAAGGAGGCCTCAACATGCTGAAAGTCCCTTGTGGGATACAGCAGAAGCCATGATGGGGCCACTGCATTGTTGCGCAGGGAGTTACATAGGATTGGGCTGTATGTTACCTCTGACACCTGCTTTTCCAATATTATTAAACTGAAAAAAGTTAGTTCAAGACATATTATTTATAGCTTTGACACATGCTATAAGTATAGTGTTTCTTGGTTTTTTTTAACATTGTATATTTAAACATCATTTAAATGATGATGAACCTATGTTTCAGTCCACTGGATTCCTTAAGGCAGCATGCAATGTAATAATGGCCTTGAACAGAGACAGTTCCCATGGTCCAGTATCAGCTCACTTCTACAAATCATGTTCATGCTCTGGGGAGCAGTGTAATGGCAGAGCCATGAACGCACACATTTACAATACAGTTCTAAGTGTATCCACTCAGAAGTAAATCCCACTGTGTTCAATGGGGCTTATTCCTAGGAACCGTGTATAGGATTGCAGCCGGGCAGCTCAATTCTGCCTAAGATGCGGCAGCTGGCCTAAAGGGCTGGCCACTGCATCCTAGTTGGGATGTGGACCATGCCGATGCAGCCCGGGCTCACCTTGGGGGAAGGGGACTGTCCGCCTCCCCTGGTGTAAGTGCCGGGCACCCCAATGGGTCTCCTCAGATGCACGCCAGCTTTTTAGCTGGCACACATCTGGGAAAGCTGTGTAAAGCCAGCCCGGCCTGGGAAGAGGCATTGGATATTGGTGCAGCGGGAGCTCTGCCAGCCTACGGTTATGTAGGATTGCGTCCTTATTGTGGTTCCTTTCCTATGGATATTTTCCACTTCATAGAAATTCATGATCTCACAGGAATTCACGATAGAATGTTGTACTGCTCACATGAATAGTTTGCTTGTGTGAATGGTTATTTGAGGAAGTGAACTGGCAACTAAAAGTGGAAGTTGCCTTGGAGTGTATCACTTCTTCTAAAACAGCCTTATTCCATTGTGTCTAAGGAACTAAAGATAAGGCTTAATTAACAACATGATTTAAGAAGCAAGAGTATCAGGATCCTCTTACCAGAGATCATTTTTCCTTATCTGATTTCTGATAAGAAAAGTGATATTAAACCCCCCCCCCCGAAAAAACACGAACAATAACACATGAGCTTACACAGTTAAAAATGGAACAAGCCATCTGACCCCACTTTTTGAATGACTGAAGCAATGCAACAACTGTAACAAAACCAACAAAGACATCTGCGTTTAATTTTCAACACTTTGACTTAGAGGGACAGCTTGAGAGGCACTAGACATCTAAGGACGAAGAGTGAAAACAGAACAGTTGGCTGCGGCTTTAACTGATGAAGCTGAGACTTAAAATATATTGGGAATTTTTAAAAAAGAGAAGAGGCAGAAGAGAAAGGGCAGAAGGGTAATGAATGGCAAGGCCCTGCTATTTGCTAGAGAAAAAAACACTCTACTTTCCTCATTTATACTCTTGGTTAGTAGGAGATCTAAACACAGCAATGTTGCACTACTTATAGTAAAGAGGGTTGAGCCTTGGAACATTCTACAGAAAGGGTTTTCTACCATGGGAGAGGGCAGGGGAGAGACTATGTACAATGGCAGCAGAAGGGAGGGTTAGATTGCAATGTGAGGACTATAGGCTTTCATTAAAAGGTGACAAACACACATAATTAAATGAACACTGCAAACACAGCGAGAAACAAAAGCAAAATAAAAATATACTCCGGAAATTTATTTTGTGTTTTTAGTTCTGTAGGAAGATGAAGGATGTGAGCAACAGACACATACGTTCTGAAATTTTGCCAAGCACAACCGGAAAAGGACTGTTGGTTATCGAGGTGTTTTTTTTTCCCTTTCCCCCACACCTTTCTCATCAATGGAAGATGTTTTTTCAGTGGTCAAAATGAAAAGGCCAGATTGGAAGGCAACACACAGCTTCTATGCTACACGCTGCACTCCACATTTTCGTCTTGGCAAGAATAAAACAGCAATTCCGGTGTATATTTAGCTACTAAAGCTGCAGTGCACACAAATGTCACATTCCCATGAGTCAAACCCATTTAATTATCCCCCTCCCCTTTTCTTGCATCTCTTCTTAAGATATTCCCCAAGATGCTTGCGCTGAATTAGAAGCTGAACATATGGATGTGACATCATGAAGGCATCAGTGGCATTGAAAACAAAGCAGCAAGTGGCTTAAGAATTAGTACAATTAGAGGCAAGTCATTCTGGGTAGGAAAAAGTAAACACCTTCCACAGGAATAACGCAACCACAAAATAATACCAACCAAGCACTTTGCAAGACACCAAAAAAAAAAAAAGCAGAAAAAAACCACAATATTTTTGTGATAAAAATAAATCCACAACCAAAATGAACACAAAGATTAAGCGTTAACACTTTCTTTTTACGATTTTTGCATCGCAACTCTTTCCTTTGCCCTTGATTAATAATTTACAATTATCAAAAGAGATGTATTTATTTTTTAATGCCATCTGGAGTGGGCAAGGGAAGGAGGGACGGCACACAGATATGTGATAATGGTAAACAACCATGCGGTCACCTCTGCCACCATTGTTTGTTTGCTTGGACGTGTACAGACTGCTTCCAGCTTTGGTAATATTCCTAATTAGGCCCCAAAGAATCCATGATATTTAAATCATGTGCTAATAAAGTCTCCCTGGTAGCCTCATCATGAGGTGAATTCAAGTAAAAACAATCACGACTCATCAGCTTTATACTTATGAGTAATTTCACCGGGAGCTGCTTTGAAGTTTAGAAGAATGAGCAGTGGCTTGAAAAGCAGCCTGCTTGCCCATTAAGACAACTGCTCATTAGAGTAGGAGTGAAGTCGAAAAACCACAGAGAACAAGTCACCTCAGCCAATTTTGAAAGGTCTCTCGCTACTGAACATAGGGCTATCAACAGCATCAAGTATTTTAGGCTGCAATCCTATACACACTTACCTGGGAGTAAGTCCCATTGAACGCACTGGAACTTACTTCTGAGCAGACATGCATAGGATTGTGCTGTTTGTTAATTGGTACAAGACAGGTAATTAGCTAATAAAGTACAGTTACATATGACTAAAACCTCTATCTGCACAGGGTTGGTTTTTTTGTGATATTGAAGGAACTGTGATAAGGTACAATTTAATAAATAAAAAATAACCACTCATTGCTTTAACTCTTTAATTCCTTACGCTTTCGTTCTTAATTTCCCCCTTACAGTAATTTACCACCATTAAACTAGCCTCAAAAATATAAAAACAGGCTCTTTATTAACCAATTAAAATGTGTCCTTGCTCTTGAAAATAGCCCAACCACAAGCATTTAGTCCAGGGGTGTCAAGGCCCACAGGCCAGATGTGGCCTGTGTGATAGTTGGGCTCTCCCAATAATACCATCAGCTGCTCTCCGCTACTGAGCTGTGTTGAGGTGTCACTGCTGAAAGGGTGGCCCGCGTGATAATTGGGCTCTTCCATATCTTGAAAATATGATCAAGATTCTCTTCTGTCATTTGCAGCTAATGAGTTCTTAAGTGAGAAAAAATGCTCATTTTTGGTCATCACCTGCTTAATGACATCAATTCCTGCATAATGACACTTCCAGCCCTCAGCAGACCTCATGAATACTATTCAGCTTGCTGTATGAAATGAGTTTGACACCCCTGATTTATTTGATTAATTTGTCAGTGGGAATTAGGTTTGCAGCCCCCTAATGGAGAATTTGGCCCAAAGTGTCCTTTCCCAGATGGCGCAATCTTCTGGGCACTACTGTGTGCATGTCAGTACACACAGACACACACACAAGACACACAGACACTTCATTACCACAAAGCTTGGGTGGAATTCCCGTTCACTGGAATTAATGCAAGTTGCACAGCTGCAGTGTTTTAGTGGGTTGTGTCTAAGACCCACCTTGAGAAATAGATTGTTCGCACAACTGAAAATATGAAAGAATGTTGATGTGTAATTAATTTAAGCTGCAAACTCAAGCCACTTCCACCACTGTTGCATATGGGTGGAAGTCTCACTGTAATTAAGGACAAAGTGCAGACAGAACAACAGGTAGCTGGTGCTTTGTACTGGATAACATTAGAGTGACAGGACCAAATTACTTTCAGGACTGGAGCATTTTTTATTAGGGCCATTGTCCATGTGACAAGATCTAATCAATCTTCTAGAGAGTAAGGTTGCAGTTAGCAGCAATTCTGGTACATCACAGAATTAGAGTGTCTATTCTCCGTAGTTTGGAGGATGTACTGTTAGCTTTCAATCTATGGGACCACAAACCGGTCTGTTCCACCTGTTTCAAAGATTAATTAAAAATATATACTGCAATCTTACAACTAGCTGTATGTGTGTTTGTATACTGTATGTGTGCATACAGTGTGTGTAAGACGGGGAGGGGCTTTAAAGCCTGCTAAGAACTTACAAGCCTACTACTCTCCCACAGCTGTAAAATGCCAATATTGCACACATGTGCGCGCGCATGCATGCACGCAAACACACACACACACACACACACACACACACACACACACACGAATTGCCGCCATTTGAGTTAGCAAAAAACAAAACATTGAAAATATGACTACGCTTTGATGTCAATTCCCCAATCAAAATGGCAGCAGACATTTTGACGTTCAGGAGCTCTTTTGCTCTAGGCGCCATTTGCCAGAAAGGTTCCCTGCATAAGCTCCATTGAAATGAATGGGAGCAGCTCCAGCTCTTTCAACTTGACTTTGCACACGGGGATGTTCCTGCTAGACTGTACCCTTCATTTCAATGGGATTTCCATAATACTAAGTGCCTTGAGCTTGCAGTATAAATAAATTAAACATCAAAAGTACTTTCATGCACTCTGCTGGAAGTGCAAAATGGTGAATAATGTAAAGCTGAAACTCATCTTCTATCAACATCATCATCTGATCTAGCTTAAACTTTCTGATCTTATCCTCAAATGTGTTCAAAGTTTATATGATCCCGTTTGTTCTGCATGGTTTTCTTAGTCACTGAAGAGCCAGAACCAAATGTAATTCTCTTTTTTTAGAAAAAAAATTGCTTCTGCTCCCCCCCCCTTTTGATAAGCTTTTAATTATGGGGCAAGAGTTGTATTATATGTTACCATGCTCCAGCTGGAAGCAGTTAAACTGCAGTCACTCCCCCTCCCTCGCAACCACAGGAAGAATGATTTCCAAGGCCTTACCCTTCTTGTCTTGGTGATTATGGGATGAGATGGCCACATATGGATTTGTGTTTTCCGATGAGCCAACCGGATCCTTCCAATCTAGCATGCGCCCCCTAGGATCGTGGCCCTGTTGGGCTGGAGAGTCAGAAGTGGTGGTGCTGGGAACTAGGGAACTGGAGTGTCCTGTTTGCATCACAAACACAGTTAGGGAAAGTGAGAACAAACAGCCTAGTAAGAAGCAACATTTCCGAAGTATAATATTTGAGACTGCAGAATCCTTGTAGGAATTTATGTTGTTAAAAGGATATGAAGACATGATTACAGCAAGACGAGAGCATCTGAAAAAGTGATAGGATTACCCATGGACTAAGTGAATTAGCTGAAGCTGACGATTGCTTCCTACTACCTTGACAAAAATGTTATCATCATGCGTGCCTGCATGCATGTGTGGAATCTTGATTCTTTCAGTGATAGAATGGTAGTTGTGAAAAACTGGTCAATATGTTTAAATATGCTGAAATTACTGAGATGAGCAGGGTAAAGAAAAAAAATAAACTGAATGCAAATACAATAAATACACAAAGAAAAATAGGTCTCTCTCGTCTTGCTTCATTCACATGATAATGTAACTTACTACCTTTTCCTTTGGGGTAGTTTTGCAAACCAGCAGTAACCAAAAACCTCATCCTTTTGGTTTAATGGAAAAAAGTTACTAATTTAACTAATACTGCTTTAATTTGCCTCCCTCTTAAAATCAAAGACAGAGGGGTTTAAATAGGTATTTCTTGGGAGGGAGGGAGGTGAACCTGCAAGAAGGTCCTCCTTCTGAACAAACAAGTGAAATTTGGAATAAAATTGCTTGTAGTGATCTCAGAAAATACACTGATCTTCTGAAGATACAATGGACACAGGCTAATGTATTCTATTTGTTTAAGGCTTTATAGAACATAATGAATTGTGCCCGGAAGACAATAGGTGATTGTTAAGTGTTAGGTATTCCCTCCTAGAACCTCCTGCTAGATGACAAGCAGGAGTCCATCCAAGAGATTGCCTTGAGTTGTACAACAAAAGCAAGATCATTTTCCAGGAAAGGCTGAAGTAGGGCAATCAAGCACACCTCTTTGCAAGTGAATATGTAACTGATAAAATATGACCCTCACCACAGATGCCTGGAATACATACGGGCCGTACAACACAGTCAGGCTTGAAAGTGCTCCTTCTGGGAGAGTGTGACCTTGTTTAGCCCATCTCCATCAGCTCATGCTGAGCAGTAGAGTCTGCCTCTAATGGTGCTCAGGAAAGACGAAATCCTGTATAAGGATCTGGCCGGTGGCCCAGGGCCGCCCGCCAGTTCCCATCCCCTGCCGCGACCTACCATGAGGCGGGATAGAGGTCTACATGGGGAAGGGGATGGTCGTTCCCTTCCCCGGGTGTAAACCGGGGCTGGCCCTATCGGCCTCCTTGGATTTCCACCAGCTAAATAGCTGGCGGAAGTAGGAGGAGGCTGTGTAACGGCTGAGTCGGCCCGGCAGGGACGGGGATATGACCAACGCCATCTCCGCCCCCTCCCGGGCTGGCTCACCCAATGGCCCTCTCCCTTGCCGCCCAGACTGCCCACGCGGCCGCCAGTGGGAGCCTTACCTGCCTCCGGCGGTCGCATGCTCGTTCTGGCGGTGGAGTGAGGGAGGTCGGCCTTGCGCTGGCCTCCCTTACTCCAAAGTAGGCGCAAACGTGCCTTACGGCATGTTTGCGACTGCTTCCGGCGACGGAGCGTTTGCTCCAGCGCTGGAAATTTACACTGGATCTCACTGGAAGTGACAGCATAGTCAGAAGCAGGACAGGGTGAAGGAAGGGGCAGAGAGCCTCCTAAGTAATAAATGGGGAGAAAGGGACAAGAGTGGGAGCATCTTGAGTGAAAAGGGATAATACCAGCAGGATCAGCAGAATTTATAAGATGTGTGTATACGGATTAATTAATGTCGAATGAGAGAGGTGATCACTATTCAGCCATATGTAGAATCCAGTATGGCCTAAGAAACCTTGCCATCTCTGATATATTACCTTCGAGTGTCTGTAACCCGTCTGCAGAAAAGCAGTTCAGATTCCTAGTGTTTCGCTGTGCCTTCAGTCCTCAGATGCAACAGCTGATCATTAACATGATTAATTTATAGAACTGTACCCCTGGCTGGAGAATTACACTGACAAGGGCACTGTGTCATTCGTTATCTATCATGACAGGAAGTGCAGTTCCACCAGCACCCATTAATAATGAAACTTAGGAGCTGCCACTTGGAGTTTCTGAAATGATCCCTTAAAAATAACAATGCCTTAAAGTGGGGCTGGGAAAAAAAACCCACCATGTACTTTGGGAACATATTATGATGTTCACTAAGCAGGGGGGAAATTGTTCGAGATCTTGGTTTTTGTCCTTGGATGGACTGTGAATTACTTGCAGCCTATATATGAAAGCATCTTCCTCTTTGCAAAAAGGATTGCTGTAGAAAAAACTAACAAAATCCTGTGGCTTCTGTAACTTGGGCTATGCGGACAGAAAAAACTTCCTTAGAACTGTTTGTCTGGCTACTTCTTGGTCATTCCCCTATGCCAGTGTTACCCAATTTTTTTTGACCTGCGGCTCCTTTGACCATTGGCGACCATTGGTGCGGCTCCCCATTACATTATGTTGATGCCTGCCAATTGGCATTGCAATGCTTTCCGAGAGGATTCCATGGCACTCCGCGGCTCCCCTGGCTGGTTTCCGTGGTTCCCCTGGGAGCCGGGCCTCCTAGTTTGGGAACCACTGCCCTATGCCCTAAGACAAAGTAGGCATAGAAATGTCTATCATGAGTCTTTCATTGTCCTCTTTCCTCTGCAATACCAAATCATAACACTGTTATGGCATGTATTCCAGCTAACCATTTGTTTTACTTCAGCACATCACAATTTTTTTTTCATCTTTACAAGCAAATCAATTCTCAGCATGAGAAACCAATTAGTTGTATCTAAAGACACTGGAAGCAGATAAAGCAACTGCCAAATAGCAGTTGTATTTTATACCTGGATTTGATATGCTGTTTGCACCCACCTCCCAGCACAGATACTTTCAGTTTAGCTGTGTTCAAGGGGCCATTTTATGGTTAAGCTGTACATATGGTTAAGGAAAACCTTTTCTTAATACGGTAATCTAGGGGAAATATTTGCCCAGGGGACACATTCTCTGCAGAAAGTGTTCCTGAACCATATGTTTCAACTATGTGGAGAACTCACTGATAATGGAAAGCTATAGCTATGCAAAGAAATTAATGAGTACCAGATGGTAGTAGGGCAAGAAAGTGTTTCACACAAATGCAAAAAATCAGCCCATTCACTCCATTACTAATGCGAGTTCTCTTGCACATTGAGAAATGATTTTCTACATGTAATCAAGATACTCTCCTTCATATCTATACTCGAGAGAGAGAGGGGAGGGAGTGAGGGAAACCGTATTACACGCTAATCTTTTCCACTTCTGTTCAGTGCTACTCTTGCAAATACTGACAGACCCACTCTTTTGTCTAAGTGAGCCCTGCCAGCAATCAACTTCTTTGGGCAACATTTATCTTTTGGATATTGGGCTGTGCACTTTTCATATTCCATATTTATTCTTCTATTACAGTACAGAAAAAGCTGCCTAAAGCTAAGTCACACCACTGGTCCAATGAGTTCAGTGCAGACAAACCAGACAGTCTCTTTTCAGGATCTCAGATAAATATATATTCTATAACTGCTATATGAGTTATTTTAACTTGTCTCATATATTCACAGAACATGCTTGGCTGCAGAGTTGTATACCTCATTCCTTAGAATGCCGGTATAGAAAAGTCATTTGGAAAGTGTAATCCAACACTTCTGCACAGCAGAATGACCCACAACGTAAGAGTAAAATAGAAGACAATGGAACTACTTCTTTTAAAAAAAGCGTTCAGGATGATGGCTGTTATATAAGGTGTTCTTAAGTTTACTGTGCAATTTTGGAAAACGGAGATTAGTGAAATTGCAAATCAGACACAATCAATCTAACTCTGAATATGCTTTCAGCTGAACTCTTCAATGAATTTCTTAACAATTATTAATTTTTACCAAAACGTTTTTGAAATGTTTACTACAATTTGTTTGAATTCGCATCAATATAGTATTAGTGTTCAAACATGGCTTTGGTCAACTTCAGTTCAAAAATGTAAATCTCCAGGTTTTTTTTTTTTAAACTAAGTCCGATTTAGAAGTTTGCTTCATATGGAAAGACACTGCATTTAAAACAATACTCATAGGGTTGGCCCAAAACCTCCTGGAGTCTTGAGGCAGTGTGCCAAATGTTGCTCCCCATCAGCTATGGTCTGCGGGGGAAGGGGCCCAGCAGCACAAGATGATACCCCCGTGACATCATGAATCAGAAGTCCCGCCCCTGGAAATGATGTCGCCGACCCGTCAGTGGCAGTAAACAGGCCTGGTGGGTGGGCGGGTGCAACCTTTTTGCACCTCCACCTACCCTCCAAGAGCCTTCAAACACGCTGCAGATACCACCACCACCTCCAAAACATTGCGAGAAACATTGCAGCCACATTGTTGTGGCGGCGGTGATGCCACCCCCTGGCCATGCACCCAGGGGTTATCCCTGATCTGTCTCCCCAGCTATGACTCTGTCCCCCATTACTGGACGATGTGCCTACTTCTCCTCCTCCCACTCCCCGGACTGAAAAGGAAAAAGGGACAAAATGGAAGGAGTGTGGAGGAAAGAGGTTAAGCTAGAAACTCTGCCCCCACTTTCTTTTCCAATCCAAGAAGAGGGAGGAGGAGCAGTGGAGAGGAGTGAACAAGCCGATGTGGGTGCTCCCTGACAATCTGTTGCTCTAGGCTACCGCCTCAGTTGACCACATGAATGGGCCAGTCCCGAATACCTTTTTTAAAGAATCCATAGATACAACAATTTATAAGAAGGAAACGCTGGATGCAGTTAGAGCATTGAATATCAAGGACTTGAGAATTATTAAGACAGGTTATCAGTACACATTGGACACTTGCTCTAATAGAAGGCAGAGATTAAGGTGCTCTACGTATTATTCCCTTAAATAAACTACAGCAACCTAGTGAGACAATGGATTGGGAAAGTTAAATCAACACTACAAAGGAGACAGGATGTGGTAGTGAAAAAATGAGGGCCTGATTCACAAAAACTGATATTTTATAAGTAAAATGTGAGCAGGACGAAAGCCTGTTTTATCCTCCACCCTTGTGCATGTGCACCTGACTTTCTGACAAAACAGGTATTTTGCATGGTAATATAATTGCTTTAGATATGGAAACAGTTGGGTATGAAAGGACAGGTATGCAGACTTTTCACTTTTATCACTGTTCTGAAAATAATCTGCCATGCAGTCGCCCAAAAAACCCAGAGACTGAATAAGCAAGGAAAAAAAAACCTTGGAAATTAATACAGTGGGTATCTAAGGGGAGAAAACCATTTATTTGCTTGGCATTTGGGAACGTACTATTATATTTATCCGCCTCTGTCCCTTAATTATGCATTTTATTTGGTTGAGTAAATAAGTGAAATGCATCATTTAAAATATTTACTTGAAACAGATACAATTGCCTTCTCATGCTAAAATGCGTCCCCTTACATGGTTATAATGGAGAGCAAAAAAAATAAATAAATAGAGTGTTTACAAGATAAATTGCTGTCTAATAGGCATTAAAAACAAATGCATCTTATTTTATTTGGCATTTTGAGCAAAGTCACGTAGGGAACGGAAGGCTGTTTGGTTTACAGTGATGCCACAGAACTGTCAATATTGTGAGTTTTTGCTTCACTAGGTTGTATCCAAATGTTGCCTTTGGCTACCAGCCCCCCCCCCATCCCTTCTAAGGGTTGCTGAAAATCACGTGCTCCTCTGTGCATGAGCATTAGACGGAGTGAGTGGAAGGCAGCTGGTGCTCACATCACACAAGTTGGGGCCTAGATAGAACCCATTATCTACCCACTAACTATATCAGGATCTGACCTGGTAGTAAAACTGGTGTGATGTGAAAGGCTGAAGGGCATGGAATATCTTTTCTGTGATCTTTTTAACCCTTGAAAGTAGACAAGGAAGCAGTTAAAATGCCCTGTGTTGCCAAATATCATGTTGATATGAAGTACTGTATGACTTGTCTTGAGTGAGGCATTTTGGGGCATGTCTTACGTACATTCTAGCCTTAGGGTAGCATTCAGAGTATAGTGCTCACAGAAGCCACCTTCCCACTTGTTCTCTAACGAAGCCCCTAAACACCCCAAAAACCCGCTGTTGAAGGTTGAGGGACCTTTGGCAGTGGCACAATATGTAGCGTGGTGGTCATGTAGAGGGAGGGGGAAATACTGCCTCTTGGGCATATGCTTCGGCATGGGAAAGGCAAGATATAAATTCTTTAAATAAATAAAATACCAAGAGCCAGGAAGGAACCACAAATAGAAAGAATAGAGGGAATGTGACTTCCGTGAGTGTAGTTTCCACACGCACTAGGCTCCGGAAGCTATGCTTTCTGTGACACTCATACTAACTTGTACTTTAGATGATATTAGCACAATACAGGTTGGGGCCCCATATTCACTGATTCGCTATCCATAGTTTCAGTTATCCACGGATCGTGGGCCCCCCCCAGGCTTTTTTTCCCCCCAGCAAGCTTCGTTTCTTCCTTAAACAGAAGCAGCCGCCTCTGGCTTCTTATTGCAGGCAAATAGAACAAGATTAAGTCCCAGAGAGGCTCTGCAAGGTTAACAGAAACCTTGCAGAGCCTCTCTAGGACTTACAGCCCGGTCCAGCCCAAGGCAACTGCGGTACAATTCAGGCACAATTGCAGCCCAAGTGCTTTAGGCCCGAGTTGTGCCTGAATTGTGCCTGAGTTGGGCTGCAATTGTGACTGAATTGGGTTCAGGCACAATTCAGGCACAACTGCACAATTCAGGCACAATTGCAGCCTAAAAGTGGGTGTGTCGGGGGCGTGTCGGGGGTGTGACGGGGGCGGTTACAAAATTTGGTCCGGTTCCAGACACTGGAGAGCCCCTGACACGCCCCCTCGAGCCCAACTCAGGCCCAAAATTTGGGCCAGCAAAAAGGGTGGACCCAAATGTGAGGAGACCCATAGGAGCCATTTTACCTTACCCACACCAGCCCTCTCCTGAAAAGTTCTAACACCCTGGGCCCGAGTTGGGCCTGAGTTAGGACCGAACAGTTGTGGCCTAACTCTGGAACCGGACCCAAATAGTTACCCTATCAGCACCCAGCCCCACCCAGCCTCTTTCCCACAAAAGCCCAGCCCCAGCCCTCCACTCACTCTCTCTCTTTCTCTCTCTGAGCACGTGGCGTGGGGTTCTGTCCCCCAGCAGCAACAAAGTGGGACTTTGAAAACTTTTCTAACACCCCTCTTCTCTCTTCTCTTCACCTCTCTCCTCTCTGCCCCCTCTAGGGCAGAGAGGGCTGTTCTGCCTGTGGCCAAACTGTTTACTCCTGTGCCAGGGCAGCTCTCTCCATGCAAGTGTTTGCTAACCCATGTCTTTCTCCCAGCCCCTCTCCCCCCCCCCCACAGGCAACAACACCAGCAGGTAAGTGCAGGTAAGAGCAGGGTTTGTGCTGACATGTGGTCTGACTTCTGCCTCTTAGCATAGAGAAATATAGGTAGGATACATGCCTCTATACCAATGTCATGTCTCATAGCTGCCTGCATAGCCTGCCATGATATGCCTCTTTACCAATGTCTTGTCTCATGTCTGCCTGCAATGCCTGCCATGATATGCCTCTTTACCAATGTCTGCCTGCAATACCTGCCATGATATGCCTCTTTACCAATGTCTGCCTGCAATGCCTGCCATGATATGCCTCTCTACCAATGTCATGTCTCATAGCTGCCTGCAATGCCTGCCATGATATGCCTCTTTACCAATGTCTGCCTGCAATGCCTGCCATGATATGCCTCTTTACCAATGTCATGTCTCATAGCTGCCTGCAATGCCTGCCATGATATGCCTCTTTACCAATGTCTTGTCTCATAGCTGCCTGCATAGCCTGCCATGATATGCCTCTTTACCAATGTCATGTCTCATAGCTGCCTACAATGCCTGTCATGAAATGTCTCTGTACCAATGTCTTGTCTCATAGCTGCCTGTATTAATGTGAGCACACAATGCCATGGGTGTGGAACTGTAACCCATATGTAGACACCAGCTGTTCCCCCCCCCTCTTTTCTCCACAGGGTCTACTGACAGGTCAGTATTGCTAGGATTGCCATGGTTGTGACCCCCAAGTTGTGTTGTTGTCTCTCTCTTTGACCCCTTTCCCTTACAGGATCATGCTCACCTTACACCCAGGGAAGCAGCGCAGACCAGGCTCTGTGTCTCACACCACTCGGCTGTGTGTGATTACTCTCCCTGCAGGCCTTTGCAACCGGCACACTGGCATTCCTTCAATGGTGATTGCCACCACACAGCAGCTGCCATGGAACACCCCCAAGTTGTTTGTCCCCCCAGGAATGCCCACTACCACCAACCGTCCGGGGAGCACCCCTGGGCCCGCAGTCTGGTTGCCCCATGGTCGTCTGCCTCGATGCTGCCAGAGGTCTGGGAGCCTGCCCTGCAACCCTCCTCAGCTGCTGCTGCTGCTGCTGCTACATTCTGAGTGGCTGCTGTGCCTACCCCTGGCAGCCTCGCCTGGCCATCCCTGCCAATGTTCCAGAACAATAAAGATGCCCCTTGGGCAAAGGCCCCTTGAACACCATGACCCCAATGTTACACAAGCACTGCCCCACACACAGAGAGACAGCGCCCACGCCACAAGGCCCTGCATGAATCCCAGCCAGGGCCTGCCACAGCCAGCCCAGGCAGAACACAGCAGGGGGGCTGCCAGACCCTCAGGGCTCAGAGGGGAGGGGGGAGTTGGGGGGCCTCTCAGGCAGGCAAACAGTGACAGGCGACATGGCGCACGTCCGCCACGTCCGTGAAGAGCCCTTTCAGCAACCGGGGCTCTCACCCACCCTCGGTCCGCCCGTCAACGGCGTCCGTGTCCGCCCGTCAAAGGTGTCCGTTTCCGCCCTCAGTCCGCCCGTCAACGGCGTCCATTTCCGCCCTCAGTCCGCCCGTCAACAGCGACCGTTTCCGCCCTCGGTCCGTCTGCATGAGAGGCGCCCGTTCCTGCATTGCCTCCATCTGCGAAGTGACCCCTGTGTCCCTATTGGTCTCTGCAGACCCCTCTCCCTGTATCCCTCTCCCACCAGCCTTGTTGTCTGTCTGTTTCTGACCCACCCGTGCCCCTCCCCAGCACCCCCTGTCTGTGTGCCTGCCTCCCCTCCCACTCCCTGATGATGGACGCTGGCACCCCCCACCCCGCCAGAGCGCCTGCCGCAAGGCGCCTACGTTGCCCCATCTGGGGAGTGATGAGCTGCGTGAGCCCTTCCCGCTCACAGCAGACAAGCCCAAGGCATCTCTCGGTCTTGGCCGGGGCACGGAGCAGAAGGCATACCGGGATGCCTTCTTTGTGGGCATAGCCACGGCCCTGGTGGCCCAGGGCTTCAGGCAGCGCACGGGCATGTCGTGGCAGAGGCGGTTCCAGACCTCATGAGACCTCCCTTGTGCGTGCCGTTCCCACCCCCTCCTTCCCTTCTCTCCCCCGCTCACCCCCCCATGACTCCCACGTGCAGCCTCACCGTGGCTTGGGGGTGGCATCACAGTCTGCAGGAGGGAGGGCAGTGACACTCCCCCCTGCGGCAGGTGGCTAATGCCCAGGGTGCCCTGGGGCAGCTGGCACTGGCACAACCTCTGCCCTTCAGCTGACTGTCGCACGCCCAGTGCCTGCAGGCCCACCTGTGGCTGCCCATCTCCTGCGACCGCTGCAGCAGCTGTGGTAGGTGCACGCAGACGGGCTGAGGAGGGGGCTCTTCGCTTCCACAAGACTGACAGCTCCCCACAGGGGCCTGCCTGCCTCTGCGGTAAGTTTTGCCTCGATCCTGGCCCACTGCTCTTGCCTCCTGCCTAACTCAGGCACAGTTTCAGCCTAACTCGGTCCTATTTTGGGCCCCAATTGTGCCACAATTGGGCCTCAACTGTGCCTGAGTTGGGCTGGACTGAGCCGTTAGTCTCATTCTACTTGCCTGCAATGGAGGCTGCTTCTTTGTTTAAGGAAGAAGTGAAGCTTGCTGAAAGAAAAATAAGAGCGGGGGGGGGGCGCACATGCCTGCCCGTTGTGGAGGCAGGGCGGGGTGTCCTCAGGAAACCTATCCACGGTTTCAAGTATCCATGGAGGGGCCTGGAACATATCCCCAGTGGGTATGGGGGGAGTACTGTATCCTGAGGGATTGCTGGGCAGCAGTGGTAGATATCTATGCTGTCTGCCTGCCCTTTAAAAACATTTAGCCTCACATATGCTCCAGCATTGGTGATAGGGAGTGCATAGCTTTCAAATAAAGAAATCTAAAGCAGCATTTATTTATTTTATTTTTTATTTATTTTATAGAATTTTTACCCCGCCTTTCTCCCACCAGGGCAACCAAGGCGGCTTACATAATGGATACATAATTTACATAATGGAAGGGGAGATAATAGAGTGCTACTCTATGGGTTTATCTCCAGCACATGTTAATGAGATCTTTAAAGCAGAAGAGCACACAGCCTCCAAAGACACTCTTTATGAAGTTTTGCGAAATGGTGAGGTCATCGGAGAAATATACAGGTGGGCCCCCATATCCGCTGGGGATATGTTCCAGGCCCCTCCGTGGATACTTGAAACCGTGGATAAGAGCAAACACCCCCTCCATGGTATCCTGAGGGCCCCCCCCACCCTGCCTCCACAACGGGCAGGCATGCTTGCCCCCCCCCCCGCTCTTATTTTTCTTTCAGCAAGCTTTGTTTCTTCCTTAAAACAAACAGAGAAGCAGCCTCCATTGCAGGCAAGTAGACTAAGTCCTAGAGAGGCTCTGCAAGGTTTCTGTTAACCTTGCAGAGCCTCTCTAGTACTTAGTCTCGTTCTACTTGCCTGTAATAAGCAGCCAGAGGCTGCTTCTCCTGTTTCTTTAAAGAAGAAACAAAGCTTACTGGGGAAAAAGTAAAAGCCTGGGGGGGGTCCCCACGATCCATGGATAACTGAAACCGTGGATAGCGAATCAGTGGATATGGGGGCCCACCTGTATTTTGTTCTTCATTAATTATGGTCCAAAAAACATCTAGTGGACAACCTGGCACAACCACATTTCACATAGCAAATCACAGTTGCAAGGAAAGTACTGGGGGGGGGGATATTGCATCATACCAGACACAAAACACCTAAAGTGTTTTGTCACAGTGCAACAATGTGATGTCCCTGACAAGAAATGCAACACTGATGGAAAAGTGCACATGGGTGTACAACACAAGATCATGTTGCTTGTGTGCCTTAAGTATTCTTGAGATGACAGTTCTTTCACTGGAGATCCTTTTAGGTTAAAGAGATTTCTATGCAAGAAAACATGGTTAAGACTGGGGTTCTTGTCAGCAGAAGGAATCAGCCTCCACCTTGGCTCATACCACTCATTCTATCAGGAATATTTACCAGACCACAAGAGCCTATTTTGCTGAATGCACTCTTCAGGTGAATAGTTAAAAAACTGAAATGTACTGTATTGCCTTAAATTATAACCTTGGTGCATGCCAAAGCTATGAAAGGCACATGATCCTCCTCTTCCATTCAGAACTGAATATTGAGCTGATAATGCTTCGATTTCTGCTTATATTTGGAGGTACTACATTGAAAATCTGTCTTTTATCACTGACAGAGCAGACGTTCCATATTTAAATGAAACACTGTCCCCTATGCAAAACAAAGGTCACACATCTCCCCTTTGGTCTTCCTGTGTTTTCATTATTATACTTGCAAACAAATGTCACTTGTAAATTTTACAACCCCTGATGGAAAACAAGGTTGTTAGTGCTTAAAAACATTTTTTATGTTGCTTTGCAAATAAAAGGACTCACAATTATTTATGAATCTGCATTATATGAAAAGTCTGATCTGGCTAGGTGTGTGAATTTTGAAGGCTAAGTTATCTTTAACGGTCCCTCACTTGCTGCAGAGTTAGGACTCCCGATTCAATCTTTACCTTGTAACACTACTGCAGGGACAAGTGTGCGTGCATGGTGAATACTGCCTCAACTTGCCATACTCTTTCTTTTTCCCAAGCCTAATTTAGTCTAGCTGGGCAGATTTCAGATATGACTTAGAGAAAAGTGTCCCTGCAGGGGAGGATATCTGCAGGAGAGAATGCGGATAACGCATGGATAACATCTGCAGGAGACACATGGGAAATGGGTTGAGGTTCCTCACTGTTGCCTACTGAGTATCCTCTGCCCCTCTGTTTGCATCATCTAGGCAGATCTTAATGCTAGATGGTGTCAGCTACTGTGGAGCTTGATCTTTCATGAGGGGGTGAATTCGTTCATCAATACTGTTCTAGTCTGGAAGTGGAGAATCTGGAGGATAAAGTGGCCCCAGAAAATATAGAAGCTGGCCTTCCCTGTACTACAGGCTTCTCTCTAGAATTTCTGTAGTTGAAGCATATTAATTTATAAAGGGTAGTATCCTAAGTATCATGAGCGCAATGCCACCCATACAGGAGAATTTTTTCTGCCCCACTCCCTTGGGCAGATCCCTGAGTTACTCAAAATGTCATTTGGAGGGTTGAGATTGCAGTGGGAGGGGTGAATTCCTAGAAATAAGATGTAGTCAACTTCTGCAAGTGGAATTCCCATTTGTGGAAGATAACAGCGTCCTGTTTCTGGGGATTCCCATACCATTTCTGAGGGGTCGCTGCCCCAGAAGCAGTTTTTCGGGGGACTCAGTGAGCTGCCCTACAGAGAAGGGACCAGGGAATACCACTTGTGTGAATGCTGTTGGGCTTGCACTAGTCATGATATAACTCAGATATTTGGTTTTAGCATTAAGCTCAATGAAAAAGTCCTCTTGGGAAAACGACTGAAAACAATTGTATGGAAGAAAAAAAGAATCTTCTATCAGTTTAGTGAACCAGGCCACATAATGAAAATGATGCTATTTACTTTGGGATCAAAACTACCAGCTAACACAGGGATTCAAGGAAGAACTGAAGCAAAACAAAAAATCCCCAAACTGACCATACACTGTAGTGTAAGACATTTCATGATCAGATGAAGTAGTTGAAATGTCTATGAAAAAAAAAATTAGGGCACAACATTAAAACAATAAAGAACATGGAAATATTTGACAAGATCGTAAAACATAGGATTCCTCCAAAATTGAACTGCACAGACAAGTATTAAAATAATGTGACTAGGGAACTTCCTTACCATTCAGTGCTACGAACGAATCTGAAAAAAAGAGAAAGGAGGGGGAGGGGAAAGAATTATTTCTAATACCATTCTAAATTCTCTACCCACAAAATTTTGTATGCATCCTTAATACTATTCATTCATATTTTGGCAGTATCCCATCTTGGGATCAAGGAAAAAAAGGGGGGGACTAAACTTCAAGGCGTGTAAATGATCAACAATTTATTGCAAAGAATGTATCTGCATTTGAGCCCAACAGAAAACAGTTTCAAAAGGCAAGAACTCTCATTGGCTATGGTGACCTTTCTGAATCAAATCCTTCTGACGAAAAGATTCACACCAAACCATTTTGGGCTCATATATGGATATATTCTTTGCAATACATTATTCATTATCCACATCCCTTGCAGTTCACATCCTCTGTTCCCTTCATTCTTGGGCATCTGCTCAGAGGCGTCGCTCCGGTAGGGGCGGGGCCATAAGTATTGCTTCGTCCTAGTCCCTTTACCGAGCGAGCAGGAGGCGGCCCCGCCCCCTCACTGTCGGAGCCTTTCCCGTGCGGAGAAAGCAGCAGGCAAGAGACCCTGCCTGCTGCTTTCTCCGCAGGGGAAAGGCTCTGAACAGTGAGGGGTTGGGGCCGCCTCCTGCTCGCTCAGTAAAGGGACTAGGACGGAGCGATACTTACGGCCCCGCCCCTACCGGAGCGACGCCTTTGCATCTGCTCCCCTTTGCGTCTTTTTCTTCTTCTTCTTCATCTTGAGATCAGCCTATCTGTGTTGATCATCTCATATAGTTGTATATATTTATTGTTGCATTTTGACTTGAATAAAAGCTTTATTTTTTGCTAAACAGAAACAGAGTTTTGGATTTAAGCCATGGTATATTCTTCAATGTTTGAGTTTCTAAAAAGTTCTCTTAGGTACTGTCCTGATTATTTGATAATTAGAGACTGATTCACATAATTTATTTATAATGAGAAAGCTTGATCATTGAGAATAATTCTTACAAACATGGCATTCTCTTTGCAGGATCAAAACTTAGTTTAAGAAAAAGCAACAAATGAAAGGACAAACCATATGCGCAAATCCTGGAAATAAAAGAGGGAATGCTGGAAAGCTGGGAACAAAAATAAAGACAGGCTTGTATAAGGTAACTTAGGCTGCAAACCTGTAACTTTCCTGGGAGTAGCCTCATTGAACATAATGGGATTTACTTCTGAATAGAGATGCATAGGACTGCACTGTTAGTCAAGGTCAGGGGGCCACATAGACTTCAGAACAAATGAGACAGTGCTTCTTCGTAAGCCTCAGAACTAGCTTTCTGCATAGGGATTAAGCTCACTCATAGCACAAGACTGATTATTTTAAAACTCCCTTTAGATTGTAAGGAACTATGTCAGTCAACCCAGTAACTATAATTTAGCCAACCCCGTTGAGTCAACATTACAAAATAGGACCCTTCAGCATTGTGGCAAGATGTTCATTTTCAAGATGTTGTATATTTAATGGTTAAATTCAAATAACTGAAGAACATTCACTTTGTGAATGAACCCATGGCCTTTGGTAGTATCATGTCTCGCATTCAGTTTTGGTGGAATTCATAAAGAAGAATAAGTCAGAAGTGAAATATCTGTTCAAACTTATGTGCCAATGAGAGTGAGGAATGCAATGAAGGATGTCATGGTCTCCAATTCCAATATGCAACACTTGAACCAACCGTGAATACTAAGACATTATCAAGTTTCCATTGTAAACTGCGGTATAAACATCACATTGGTAGAAAGATGGGCAGAGTCAAAAGAGTATGCAGTGATAGCCAAATTACATATCAAGTTGCAGTATGGAACCATCCCAATGTACAAAAACTTGTTTGTGTGAATAAACTTTTTGCAAACTGTCAAAGGACTCATGCAGAGAAAGCAAAATGAATTGCAGTTATAAGCAGGGCGGTATATGCAGTATCAGTGCTATATGCAATATCAGTACATGCAGTATCAGTGCTATGTACAGTGAGG
The DNA here is from genome assembly GCA_026170595.1 of Plestiodon gilberti rubricaudatus. Taxonomy (NCBI): domain Eukaryota; kingdom Metazoa; phylum Chordata; class Lepidosauria; order Squamata; family Scincidae; genus Plestiodon; species Plestiodon gilberti. The sequence goes on from JANXHW010000002.1 coordinate 51,848,317, forward strand.
CCCAAATTAATATTCCTTATGGGTCACGATTTGTTAACTCCTAATCTTCTGCAGGTTTGATCAATTCACTGCTGTCAATGAAAACAGTTATATGCAAATACTATTTTTGGGATGCTGTACACAGCTTAAAACAATATTCAGTTGATGACTGCCTGGCATTGAGTTTGGTGCATTAGGTTTTAATTCTTGTAGTACGTAATACAATCTTTGAGTACTCTTATATTTAGCAGGGGGAAAGTAACGGTCCCTCTTCACCCCAGCACAGTGTCTTTTCTAGTGGCTGTTTGCTGGTGTTCTTCTGCATCTTTTTAGATTGTGAGTTCTTTGGGGACAGGGAGCCATTAGACCTACTCATAAAGGTCAAAGAACTGCAGTTTAATTATTATATTATTATAGCTTAGTAGTCCTTAACTCACTGATATCAATCAAATTTACTTCCAGATTAGTATGTCCAATATTAGAGTCAAAGGCTGCAATCCCTAACAAAGTTCCTCTGAACTCAATGGTATTAACTTCTAAGCACTCATGTTTCGGATCAGGTAAGAGGTGTTTAAAATGTGTATTCATGTTCTTTTTTATTCTGTTAAATTATGCATTGTCTTTCCCTCTTAACCAATTAAAAACAATTAAAGTTATGAGGATAAGAATATTTAAGGCGAGTTGAAGATGCACCTTGAGATACATCTTAAGCACTGCAGAAGGAATTAGGATATGGGTGTTTTGTGTAAAGCTATGGTACAGAGGCGGTAATTTAAAATACTTCTGGCATATGAGCTTCTGAATGTTTCTCTGGAGGTTCGCCCAGATAGGATAATTTTAAGAGTTAGGGGAAAAGGTTACCTTCCTTGATGCAGTTCATGAGTCTTGAACATTAAATAATTGGCCATGTGTGTGCTTTTCATCTCAAGGGGTAGATTCTGTTCTGATAGCTTTACGTTATCTTGATTTGCCTCTGATTCAACATGAATGTCACTGATCTTCATGTGGCTTCTTGAGGAGCAAAGAACTCTCAAGGCTGGTTAAAAATATGGGGCTAATTACCAGTGATGTACACTTGAGTTGAACTCAAGTCGTGCCGATGACTTGACTTGGCGATTGTAAAAGACTCGAAAGACTCGACTCGAGACTTGGAACCTTTTACAACAAGTCGAATTTTATTCAGGTTTAAACCTGTTTCCCCCATTAAATAGATAGGAACTCGCAACCAAAGGGGCAAAGACTTGGAATTTGACTTGAGACTTGGACCCAGAGACTTGATCCACATCCCTGATAATTACACATTACTCAGAGAGGCAAATATGCATTTCAAATTAAAAAGAGTCAGATCACTGTTACATGTCTTACAGTGCAATCCTATGCATGTCTACTCAGAAGTAAGCTCCAGTGAGGTCAATGAAACTTACAGTCCAATCCTATCACGGTGCCATGGCCAGAGGCTCCGCATACATGCCAGTGCTCCTGGACGCCCTGCCAAAGAAGGGAAGGGCAGCAGCGGCATACACCAAGATTCTATCCCCCTTTTCCTGGCCCAGCATGCTCCCTGAGGCTCCTTGGACTTATACGATCTAAATAGCTGGCACAGGTCCAAGAAGACCCATTGGAGGCCAGACAGCCTACAGGGCAGTAAGTAAAAAAGATCTGGGCCATCTGGTTCCCCCCCCCCCCCCAGCATGCAGCATGGGCTCCATTGGCGTCACTGCACGCTCTGGGCTGGTGGAAGATATGATTGGGCCGGTTGCAATCCTATCTAAACTTTCCTGGGAGTAAACTCCATTGAACACAATGGGATTTACTTCAGAGTAGACATGCATAGGATTGCACTGTTACTTCCAGGTAAATGTATATAGGATTGCAGCCTTAGTGTGCATTATGTATTTAACCTTTTAGGGATTATTTAAGTAGTTTATGCATTAGTTGCTGACATATACATTCTGTGTGTAATAATTTGATTTTATAAGGTGCAATGGGATTGCACAAAAAATGAAATAATTAAACCTCATAAAAAAGGCCTTTTCAATTTTCTCAAGAACAAACAACTGGCACAAGTAAAACAAAAGAGTTTAAAGAGTTGTTAAAACACAACTTCTAACACATGTGTGCATAAATTGGTTCAAAGTCTAAGAGATGCTACAGTGATCAATGGCAATATGTTTTATCATGCAACCCCCATAAATTATGATAGTATAGGAAATCTCTACACTGTTTTCTTTCTTGTCTTCTGGAATGTCTAAATAATTACCCACTCTTAAACCAACATTCTGTTTTAGACAGTCTATAGGAGGCTAAGATGCTTATTACTCTCTCTCTCTCTCTCCCCCCCCCATTTCATTTCCACCACAACCCCCATCTCATTTCCTCCCACCTGCTGTCTGGTAGACCTATAATCTAGTTCTGTATACTTCACACACCTGAATCCAAAGCTTGTCTACATTGTAGGCTGTGTATTTCCTTAAGCGGATATGTAGTCCAAGTCAAAATCTAGCCACATATTTGTAAAGCACATGCACATTTGTTTAAAGCAGTTTTAAACAAATGTATATTAGCATTAAATGTTTGTAGCTGGAATCTGACTCTGAATACCTGTTTATTGCTCCCTAACTGGGCTGAATTGAATGTTTGGGATTTATTTTTTTTGGGCACAAAACGTGGTTTTAGAGGTCCTCAAGTGTACCCTGAATTACCCCCAACAGGTTTCTGTATGTTGGTTTGTGTCCCTGGTCAGCTGCAGCCTTACTGCTGTTTTCTGTTGTTGTAAAAGCATTTCTTTTACAAACAGTGACATCATCACATAGCCATTCTTCCTGCCAATCAGATTTGGCTATTTTCAAAACAATATGGCGCCACGCCAGAGCAGCAGCTGCTTGAGGTTGTTCTTTGGATTTGAAAAGAAAGTGAGGAGAGAAGTGGAAGAGGAGAGTGATGGTTGATGTTCTCACTTCTGCTCCACCCCCCCCCCCCACACAGTCTTTTCAAATCCAGGAAGGAGAAGGAGCGGCAGAAGTGGGCAGGCCTCCCAATCTGCCACCTTAAACAACCTCCACAGTTGGCCTCATGGTGAGCCAGCCCTGACAATTTGGAGCTCAACGTGCGTTGGTGGTGAATGGTCCTGTTGTGTGAACATTCCCTACAATGAAACATCACTAAAAGTGGCACACCCACTTTTTGCATGCACCCCTCCACCATTTCCACACAGCCCTAGTCCCCAACTCAAAGATGATGCAAGAGATCAAGAACACTCACTATTATGCAAAGAAATACAATTTATAGGTTTTCCAGCCATGTATATTTTCCAGCCACAAATTGTATTTCTTTGCAAATTGTAACAAGTCATGAAAATCTCCATGCCACTCACTCTTATTAACCCAGTTCTGATGCAGAAAACCTAGGTGAGATCTATAATTAAATTTTCTTTTGAGCTGGATTTTGATTTGAACATAATTACCATTTAAACAGGTCATATTTTTGAACAACCCATTTCCTTGAACACTTCCTCACTTTTTTTTAGGCTGGTTGCTGCAAGGGCTGGTTACATTATTGTTATGATTTTCTCTCTTTCCCATTGCTGAGTCTGAGCTTGCAACAAGCATTTATACAGAATCTCTAATGTAAAATAAATGAAAGATTAAAAACATTTTTGCTTACTTTGGCAGTCACCCAGGCCATCAGTATTGCCATGCTCTATGTCCTGCTCAAATGCTAGTCTAAACGACAGAAAGAAAACATAATGGGGTGAATTACTGCATTCAGTAATGAGGCCCTGCCACATACAGGTCATAGAACGTTTAATCAGAAAGGAAGATACAGACAAAACCTAGTAATTTTTCTAATCCTTATACAATGCTTCATTTTTCTTTACTCTCCAGTTGCTTCTTTGTGTGATCAAAACTTTATGAATATTCTTTTTTTTTAAATCCTACCACTGTCAAATGAACACAACTTCAGATTTATGAAGCTCCCAAACCCAAAACTGTCCATTCAATCATCCAAATGATTGAGAAGCCACCCAAATATTTTTCACACGCTATTTTCAGATGACATTCAAAAGGAAATCTGTAATAAAAATGACACATTCGCGCGCACGCACACACACACACACACACACACACACACACACACAAATGCATAATGAATGCATGGCAGTTAGTGAGTTGGGGTGTCCAAGCTACATCATGTGTGTGCCATCATATTTAAAAGTGACATTCCTACGAACACTGGCCTGAAAAATGCAGTCTTTATGCCCCCCCCCCCAAAAAAAAATCACGAGCAGGAAATTATTGAGAAGCAAGCATGTTTTTCTGGCCCTGCCAGAGACAGCCAATGATGTGGAACAGGTGTAGAAAATACGCAATACAATGACATCATATTATGGGATAAACAAACCTAATTATTATGGGATAAAGGAGCAGGACAGGACACAGTGATGCACTAATGTATAGCTTCACCCTTTAGAATGAAATGTGCAAATAATACTATGAAAGCAGACAAAATGTAAATGTGAAGAAAATAAACAATCATCATATTTCTTTACCTAGAAGTTCATTACGGTCTGCTATTTTTCACTAAAGCTATAAATTCTATTCAAAACGTGATTTGAGCAATACAGCTCATAGTATCCCCCAATGTCAATGTTGACTTACGTAGCTCCAGGTAAGAGCTGCATGCATGTCCCAGTTTCCTTCATCCATCCACAATATGGATCTCTAGAAGCTATGCAGGCCCTTAATAAAGAAGATGTACATGAATCATTCTAGAATGTGTTGCTAGTATCATCAAACACTTGGTGTGTTTGAGAAAGGAGATAGTGAAAGAAAGGATGTCAACAAATACCTACTTTTTGCACTTGCCATGACGCTCACATCTTCCCAGGGGGACCCTTATTAAACAATTGGAGAATGCTACATAAAGGGAACTGCTTTGTTTGTCCAACTGCATGCCCATAATTCTTTTGTCTTCCACCCCATCATAGCTGCACCTGGTTTGAAAAAAATGTAACCATTCATTCTTCGAAAATTCAACGAAGGCAATTATTTCTAAGTCAAAACAAAGTCAGGAGAGCAGAAATTCAGCTTAGAAAAACGAGCATATACCGTATTTTTTGCTCCATAAGACGCACTCCCCCCCCAAAATAGGGGGAAATGTTAGTGCGTCTTATGGAGCGAAGTTAACAAAAAGTTTTAAAAAATACTTACCGGGGCTTGTGGGGGCTTCGGGGAGGCCTGCACGACCCTCTGCAGGCCTCCCCGATCTTCAGTTTGGTGCTAAATGGCCATTTCCGGCCATTTCCGGTTTTATGGCCGAAAATGGCCATTTAGCGCCGAACTGAAGATCGGGGAGGCCTGCAGAGGGTCGTGTAGGCCTCCCCGAAGCCCCCACAAGCCCCGATAAGTAAAAACTTCCCCCCCTATTTTTAGCTCCATAGGATGCATGGTGCGATGCATCCTATGAAGCGAAAAATATGGTAATTCTTTTACAAATTTAATTACGTTAACAGTGCAATCCTCACAGGGCAATCCTCCCGCTCCGCCGGCCTAAAGCATTGCAAACGTGCCGTAAAGCAAGTTTGCGACAACTCGGGAGTAAGTGGCAGAGGCCGGCACCGCTTACTAGGCTTACTACCGCTTACTCACACAACTCCAGCTGCCGCAAGCAAGTCCTGTGCAGGTTGGTGGGAGGGCAGGCAGGGGCAGCGAGGGGGGGGTTTCCACTGATCGGTCTGGGAGGGGGCAGGGATATTGTCGTCAATATCCTAAGTCTCTTCCCGGCTCACGCTGCCCTTACACTGCCTCTCCGGATGTACGTCAGGTCTGGACCTGGTGTGTATCCGAGGAGGCCCATAGGCCCCTGGCTCGCTTACACCCTTTAGACCAGCCGCTTACAGTTACACAGGATTGGGCTGTAAATCATTTTATGCTACAAGACAAGAGCCTTCCATGCTGGAGCACGACAAAGATCTTGGGGTGGAAATGCAGCTCTGCGCACTGAAGGCACATGCATGCTTTGTATCCTTCTCATCCTATCAGAGTCTGATATTTCCAATGGATAAAGGGCTATGGATATGTGGGGGAAATAATTCATCCCCACTCGTCTGCCCTACAGGCCATCATACAAGTAATTAGCCCTGCCATGGATCAGTATGTGTTCTGGTAACAGCCTAAGTGGCACACTGGAGAGTGAAGTGACAGTGGGTAAAAGAGTTTTCCCCCTACCCACTCACATTCAAGCCAACCAAACTGCTGCTATGTTTTCAGTCCTCCGCCTGTGGCAGCAACCTCAAAGACTGTGGCATAGGTTAGCAAGAACAGACCTGGCTCCGGTCACAGTCCCGTATTCCGATAGTCTTTCACAACTTATCATGGGAGGGACAGTTGATGGCATGACATTACTTTCTAAAAAGCTTTCAGAAGACAAATTTCGAGACCATCTACCCAGATTTCTTCTAAATTATTTTGAATTTTGTTCACTTACTGTGTCGTATAGTTGCAACTGGAGATGGAACTGAGCGCATTCTTTGTTTTGGGATGGGAAGGAGGAAGCATGAAGGCTCTGGGAGCAAGTATTATATTATACTATTTTGTATTTCATTTGTTCTATGTAAATCATTTGTTGGGATATATTAATCTTAAAAGTAGTTACTTTTTTCATAAGGAAATCAGAACCTACAGGCTCTCCCAGACTTACATAAGGGTTCCGTTCCAGATGAATTGATTTTTATGTAAGTTGGAACTGGGAAGAGCAAGAAGAGCTTCCGGCATTCGCCACTCGGTAAACAAAGCAGGAAATGCACAGCATTCTGGGATCGCTCCCAGCATGCTTCATGTTTCCTCTTGTTTAAAGAGCTCACGTGGAAGAAGAGGCAAGATCACTGCTTTCTGATCCTTGGAAAGCAGCAATCTGGCCCCTTGCCTTTTCATCTGGCTCCCTTCTCCCCCACGAAGGCAAGGAGTCAGATCGCTGTGTCCTGATGATTGCAACAGAGTAATTTCGCCACTTCTTTTTGAACAAAAGAGGAAATGCAGAGCGCTCTCAGCATGCTCTCCATTTCTTAGTTTGTTTATGGGGCCGTGAGTATGGGAGGCTCCGCTTGCCTCCCCCAGTTCAGATTTACAGAGCAGCGAATGTTCGAGTGTTTACAGAACAAAGAGTGGTGATTGCGGGTGGCTCCTCTTGCCCCTTCCAACAAAGCAGCCCAAACTTACGTAAAATCAAAATTAGTTAAGCTGGGGTTTACTTAAACTGGGGGCCTGATATATTAAAACAAAAAACCAGAAATATATAGTGAGAGTAACAATTAATTTTTAAAAGAGCAGCTCCCATTATTTCTTTCTGGGGGGGGGGGGGAAGATAACTGTTCTAATGTGTACAGATAACAAACAACTTTTTCTCTTAAAAACAAAATATAGAAACAGAACCAATGATACACACTTTTCAGGATTGTAAATGCTCATCTCCTCCAGGAAAAGGCTGTTATTTAGAAAACCGCTGTTTCCTGTCTTGACCAAGAACTTCAAAATGATTCCCTTCTCTGATCCAAGAAAAACCACAGTGTGATTCTTATTTGGCCCAGCAGAATTATCTACAGCAATTTTGGTCAGGCGGTATCTGGAATGACAACAAGATAGTTTTAATCATCGCATTAGCCTGTCAATTGTTTTATCATTCTTTCCACTTTATAGGTATTTAGTAATTTGATAACCTCAGTTCATCTATTCAACATAAAACACTATTTTACACTTAAAGGAGCAAAAAAAAATCCACAAGAAGTATTTTCACACTCTAAAAAAATCAGGCATAGGCTGGGCTGAGGTTAAGCCACAATGAGGCATACTTTTATGTTGTATCTATTCAGTTACTTTGAAGCAAATATGTGAAGAGTTAAAGTTTAGGACTGAAAATCACTGCTTTTTACAGCATTTCCCCCCACTTTGCTGAGAACCATGTGAAGCCATGTATAGTTTGTAATGTGCCAACACATCTATTTTTTAGATGTCAGAAATCAGCTTTCTGGTTCATTACTGAGCTATGAACAACATATAAATGTCCTCATACATGTAAATGTGGAAAAAATAATGAATGAGTCTATCTGTAACGTGAAGCTTACAAATTGGTTGATGTATTTCACATAGACTAGAAACAACACATTCCAAAGGCTGCTAACTTACGTATCCTTGTGCGGTAAAAATAAGCTTGTTGTTTCTTCTTATGATAAAATATAAGTTTATTTAGATGTAAATTGATTACTTTACACAATCAGTGGAACCCTTCACACATATCCTGACGGGCACCAGCACATCCTGAAAACATCCTAGCAGACAGATTTCATGTCCGGTGAATGTACCCTTCAACTACCTGTTCATTTTCCTCAGAATACTGAGTGTTTAAACATGCTGACTCTTAAGCAGACACCAAAGTTGCTGTTTCCTCTAAGATCTGGGCTGAGGACAGCCTGGCTGGAATTAATGGCATTTTTCCAGCTTTGAAATTTGTTTTCATAGTACTGTGGTAACCTTTTCCTTGACATCAGCTGCAAAAACATAAGAACTGCCTGAACAGACAAAAGCTAAGGTTCGGCAAGTTCAGTATTCTTACAGTGGCCAACCCAATTTAGAAAGATCTTTTCAGGGTTCTTCAAATCTGCTTGGGACCTCGGTATCCTAAACGGATGTCAGCTAGAAACTTGGCTACTGCATTGATCACCTTGGTCTCAGATTATTTAATAATATTTTAAATAGAATTGGTTTTAATACAGATCTTTGAGATGAAAACACACACACACACACACACACACCTTCCATGGTAACACACACACACACACACACACACACACACACACACACACACACACACACACACACACACCACCTGCCCATTTATTCCTACTCTTTGCTTCCAGGTCTTTAACCAACTTTAATCTAAATCACAGCCAAACACCTGGCAGTGATGGCAGCCATGTTTTTTGGGCCTTCATCTTAATTAGAATACATGAGCAAATCTGGGAAAACATTTTTTTTAAAAGATTCCAATACATGGAAAGAAACTGAAGGAAAAGTATTTACCTGACCATTGTCCTCAGAAACCATGGCTTGTTGACAATTGAAGGTACTGCTTCATCCATGAGAGAATGTGTTTTGATAAAGTTTAGTGTATCATCTGGAAACTCATTGGAGGATGTGTATTTCTCAGGCAATGCTGAACCAGCACAGGAACCTGGCCTAAATTAAAAACAGAGTATGTGATTATTTACTGCTTTTGTTCAAATATTCTACATAAACTGTTCTTCTAAGCATCTGTTATTAGGTGAGAGTGTGCCAGAGGCCTTGTAGAGGAAAGTGAACAATACATAATGCCATCAACTGAAGCACTGTTAGATTTCCTCTGGGCCTAGTCATTCCACAGTGAGTCTACCATTTAGTACTCAGTGCTGAGTATCCTGGGAATACCTGATGAGGTATAAATTTCCTAAGCAGATTATGAAGTTTGTAAAATGCAAGTTCATAGTTCATCCATCTACATGGAGCCCAATAAACACATGCATAGTTTGGCAAGATTCTACTCATTCCTTAAGCGTGCTCCAGATTTACTTCTGCAAGGCTCTTGCTTTTGGAATTGAGCACTTTATTTAATTTTCAAGGGAAATGTTGCATTTCCCCCCCTGAAAGTGTGAAATAAAGCTGCTTAAAAACACAGCTTGGAGAGTGAATTGCGCCAGCTTCAGAGTAAACATCCTTTTTGCGATGGTTCCCAAGAACATTTTATTTTTGACAAGTACGAAAACCCCTCGCCTTTTAAGCATGAGTCTGCAGAGTCCTATAACAAGACACAGTGTTATCTGTCTTGGATAACTGGAATACAAATGTGCTCAGTTTATTTCTGGATTCTTCCCAGTATTCTCATGGAAGTGGGGCCAAAACAGTCACATATTGGCAGCAGAAAAGTCTGCTTCCTTTTGCTTACTATGCCTTACCCCATCTCTCCTCACAATTCCTTCCTGTCTACAATCGCTATACTTATTCAGTCTTTGAACTGCAGAAGAAGAAACTGCAAGTCCACACACAGCACAATGATGGACATGCATAGAAAGAGGCAATTTCTTATTGCAAATCAAGTTCCATTAGCGAAAGCTATGAAGACATTACAAACATGTATGGGTCCGTGGCTGTAATTGTACACATTTAACATTATTTGAACGGGGTAGGAGGGTGACACAAATGCCTAATTTTGGGTGAACAAGGACCACGTGCCTGAGAAATGCATCAGGACATTGAGAGACAGCACTAAAATGAAATAAAAAGTGACAAGAGCACTGCTCTGGAATACCCCAAGAGGCAAAAGGGCAGGGATAAGGTGGAAAAAACCATCTCTGAGGAAGTCATGCATGACATATACATTTATATACAGAGTTAACATGACCTTTGAACTATGCTTATTTTCACATCTTGTTTTCATTGCCTTGTTATATATATGGGAAATTGGATTTACTGTGAGGTTCCCATTTGTTTACTTGGCAGGAGAGCAGGCAGCAATAGGTAAACTCTCCTTTCAGTGAAAGTCAGAATTGCTAACTAGATGTCCCACCTGGAGAGAAGAACCCTGCCTGTTCCTGGCCCTGTTTTCTGTAGCAGAGGAGGGTCCCATTGCTATTTCTGAGCTCTTCCTCAGGAGCATAGTCAGTGTTGCTTTAGGAAATATTATCTTTTGTTTTAGAAAGGTCTCAGACATAGGCTGACCATATCCAAAAAGGGACAGGGTGCCTATACCTTTAACCATTATAAGAAGAGGGAATTTGGGCAGGTTTGGCTTGTTGCACCCTTCCATGATGAGCTGTACCTGCCCAAATTCCAATGGTTAAAGGTATAGGCACCCTGTACCTTTTTGGATATGGTCAGCCTACTCAGACAGGTTTTTTTCCCATCTACCATTTCTCTGATGCTTAGAGGCCTCCTCTACACAGGTAAGCCTCCTCCACAGGCAAGCCCCTGCATGCCCAATGGGGTCAACACAGACCTGCACCAGTGATATCGCTGGCGCAAGTTCACGTTGACCTGTGAAGGCAGATCAGGCCTGCCTTCCTCCCCACCACTGTCACCATCCTGTTCTGCTCACCCCACCACGTTCCAACCTCCCACACTTCACTCTGACCCTGTATGCAGCCTTACCTGAGGCGGAGGGCATCTGGGGTTTGCCGCTGCGTGGACCCAGTTGCTTGCCACTTCCAGCGGTGGTCAGGCCGCACTCTCTGGCAGAATCATGTTCGCAGCAGCCAGAAAGCACGCTATGCCGGTGGAACACATTCTGCCGGCATAGTACGTCCTTAGGACTGGGCCTTGAATCATAGTTAACTCTTGCATTTACATTGCACGCTACATTCTCCATTGCTATGAAAACGATAACACCTTCTGCATTGCAGCACACTTAGCAAATAAAAAGTACCTGGGCTCGGGCACGCGTTCGTCAGGAACTGGTGTCCATATTGAATCTGGAGACTTCTGTTCTTTGAATCTCCTAGTAAATACTTTGGCAATGTCAAGAATATCATAAGCGCAGACAGCAGAGCCAGGAATGCTGCAATGTGACATTTCCAGAAATAGTTACTCATTCTGAAGTTATGCATTATTATTTTTTGGGACAGAGAAACATGCTTCATAGAAGTCTTCCTGTCACAGGCTATTCAGTTCTGAACCTCCTAACCTCTGGGTATTGACAGTGAAAGGTTGCCCTCATGCAGGCATTTGTGATGCTCCAATGGGCAGCCAGTTCCTGTCAGGACGACTTGCTTCCAGAAGATAAAAACAATTGTATATTACAGTAATTTCAGAAGTGCAAAAGAATCTGGGGTATAGTTGTGACGGCTCACGGTTCAAGGAAATTACTGAAGTATCAAAATCACAACCCATATCCTGGGGGGAAACTCACACTTTAAATGTAACATTCCCAACATTAAACCTTGCAGGCCCTGCCAGTGTCTCCAGCTGTACTCTGGAAACCATTCAGATGGTGGAGCAGATTCATTCGGCTTACAGATGCACCTCACTCAACCTGAAAGTTCAGCAAAATATCACTATCCATCCGTTGAGGTTCCGAGTGTCATTTGATTTTCCTGTATGTTTCTGGCTGAGTTCCTATGAGCAGGAATTTACTTAACTCAGTCAACTGTAAAGAGTTTGCAGAAGCAAATGCAGCCTTTGCCTTACACCCACTAAAATTTAAATTTGAATTTTCTGATTATTTGCATGTAACCTAATAGTAGCAATCACTAAATATAATTACATTCTTACACAAACACTTTTGGAAGGGCTTAGTTGTTTCTTTTAGGCAATGGCTGCCAGGGATGAATTATTCATTGATCTTCCTCGGTTGTTTACACATGATCTACTGCGCTGTCTAAGTTAAGCTACATGATTCTGATCAGATAGTATGCACCATCTGGCTCTGAGTTATAATTCCAATTTAAGGTGGTAGGTTATCATACAACCAATGATTAGGATTTGGCTTTTGGATGTGGGGGTTAATACTAAGGCAGGGATATAACAGGAGACTATTAGACAACCAAACAAAAATGTTAACAAGATGGTATAATTATCCCCAAAGGGTAATCTGTGGAAGGATAATTAGTGAAACCATACTTCAAAAGGTGATATTTTGCTTTCTTAGGGGTTGTTTTTTTTAAATCAACAGCATTTTAAGTTGTAATGTAACCCATCAGATAAGACCTTTTCTTCATAGTGCTTTCCATAATCTTTGGAGCAGTTGTTCTCAAAGTGGTGGGTTGCGACCCACCATGAGAACCGGATGCTGTCCCCTGCCACTTTAAGGGGCGGGGACAGCATGACAGTGGCAATTCTGGGGATCGTGTTGCTATCAGGGGAAAAATGTACTTTTTTACTTAATGGGGTCCTGGTGGACCACCCTCCAGAACCCTGCCAGGATCCCCAGTAAGTAAAAAAAGGACATTTTCCCCCTGGCGGTGGTGCGATCCCTGGGATCACCACCGCTGTCCCCGTCCCCACAAATGCTCACAGTTCTTCCTGCAATGTGGCGAGAATTTTGAGAAACAAACACTGCTCTAGAGCAGGGGTTCTCAACCTGTGGTACGTGTACCCCTGGGGATACGTGGCTTGCTGTGTCTTATTTTTATTTTATTTACAATATTTTTATCCCGCCTTTCTCCCCGAAGGGACCCAAGGCGGCTTACAACAACAACAACAAAAGAAAATACAATACAAAAAATACAATACAAAAAAAATCACATTTTAAAACAGTAAAAAACAATTAATGAAAATTAATAAAAACAGTATCTAAAAATCGATTAAAAAGATCATTGCTACAATTAATCTTATCAATCTTATCAGCAGCAATCAGCTGTGAGTCAGCATCAGCTTTTAGTTTTTTAAATTTAAACTCTAGAGTTTTATCAGGGATATACCAGGCCTAAAGTATATAATGGTCTCACAGTTATGACCTTTTTCGTACTCCAATCCCAGAGAGCCTGAGCTTAGGTGCATTAGCAATTGAACAATTCAATAATTTATGACTTTGTGCCAGTGCAAGGAATTAGTTATAGGACACTGGCAAAACAGTGTCGTACCCCCAGTATCATACCCCCCAGGGTTGTACCCTGTCCTGACATGGGTGTGTATTGGCCTGTGCAAGAGTAGTTACATTATTGTGATAAGAGCAAGGAGGAAAAAGGATGCTGCCCACAGCACGGAACCCTAATGGCTTACAGCTGCTTCACAAGTTCAATTATCAGTAGGTACACATTAAACGTTTAATGTGTAACCCCTTCCAGCTTGTAATGGGACAAGCGGTGACACATTCTACTGTGCGTGAATATCATGGAAATGTGCATCAGGGAGTTGAGTCTAATTGTAGATGGAGTGCTTGTACAGCAAAGACAAATTTATACTGATGAGATCTGCCCTGCTTGCCCAGTAGAGGATGCTACCTTAAGGCTGACCTACACCAAATCCGTTGGCGTCTGGGGGGTCGCAAGCATAGGGAATGGGACGCCCTGCGCCGAGACGCTGCCCTGGCTCCACCAGATATCCTCCCCTCCAAGTGTCCCTCCTGATTGGTCGCACATGTGTGCTCCGATTAGCTGAAAGCCCCCCTCTCCTTCCATTGGTGAACATGTCGCTGTACGTCCCGCCCACATGGCCAGACATCAGCATGGTCCATGACTGAGCATGCCAGAACGTGTTCCATTGCGGTCAGTTAAAAAGGAAGTCACACCGCTCTGCATGCGCCCGGGACGCGCCGGAATTCGTGCGCTGTAGATCAGCCTTTGATTGCAGCAACTCAAATAAATGGTTGTACCACCACAAATAGGTTGATAGGATGAAGTGCTTAGGTACCAGGGACTATAAACTACTTTGTGATAAGGGTTAGTGTTGGGTCTGTGTTGTACTTTGCTCTACTCTTGTCTGTTTTGTTGCTTTACCCACTCATCCTTGTAGAATCCTATTTAAGAAACCTGCTGAGGCAGCTCAGAAGGGATGAGCAGATATTTGATTTTATTTACACAGCCTTGTCCCAGGTTCCATTTCTTTGTCAGGATAGAGTGTGACAAAGAGATGAACCCTGCCAAGGTGTACACATTCACTGATGATTAGGAGCTTGGTCTGGCTTATGATGGCCTCAAGAGGAAAAGAGCCTTTATGTTCTCAAACTACAAATGTTGGAAAGAGAAATGGATGATGAGTTGCCCTGAAGGAAAAATCGCTATTGTAAGTTATATCTGTAATTATGCTAATAAACGTTACCAAGGACATAACAAGGAAAACACTGAAAAACATTAGATGCAATCCTACTGATTTTTTTGAGCACTTTCCTTTCCCCCTCTTGGCTAAATATATATTATACTTAACAAATGATTTTCTTGTAAATAAAGTATGTACTACGTCTTGCATTTGGCTGTACTTTCAGCTCATGGCTTAATCATTCCCAAAGCATAGGCTTACCAGATCTCCAACCGGGACAGAGTGCTAGACCTTTAGGAGGAGGAATGTGGGCAGGTGTAGCTTGTTAAGTCCTAGAGCACAATCCTAGGCATGTCTACTCAGAAGCAAGCCCCACTGAACACAATGGGGCTTGCTTCTGAGTAGACATGCCTAGGATTGTGCTCTAAGGTTTAACAAGCTACACCTGCCCACATTTCTTCTGCTAAAGGTCTAGCACTCTGTCCCGGTTGGAGATCTGGTAAGCCTACCAAAGCAGCTACTTCAATGTGGTTGTCAATAACAGCTATTATGCAATATTTCCTACACTTTCTTCCATTTTGTAGCAGTGGCAGGTCTGTCTAGGACCTTGCTAAAGTCTCCCTTTGACTTCAGGTAGCCAATACACAGAAAGATTCAACAAACATTTTCCCGCAACACAAATGTTATTCTTATATAGAGGAAAGGAAACAGGCCCTTGTTGGCAGAGAAGCAATTTTACTTTAATTAGCATATTTGCTAAACTTTCCTGAAGACCTTAGCAACTGGAGGCCTTAGCACGTCTCCATAAATTACTGAGAAGTGCGTGGTAATATACCAGCATTTACACATTCTTAACAGATGAGGTGATGCTGTAAAAGTCTTTTATTAGCTGACCTAAAAACTATGGGTGTCAGAATAACAACCCCAATTTCTTTTATTTATTACTTGTATTACAGCAGTAACCAAAGAACATTGCCATGGTCAGGCTCTCTGCTGTGTTGACTGCTGTACAAAAGGAGAGGAAGATATATCCATTCATAGAAAGGACACTCTCAGTCCAATCCTACCCAAATCCCTCCCCGCTGATGCAACCACGCTGTATCCGTGTGTGGGTGGGCAATTGGAAAGGTCTCCTCGGGATAAGCAAACCTTTGCTCACTTACCCCAGGGAAAGCCTCCACCGCTGCCATGAGACTCCTCGGATCTACGCCTGCTGCTTAGCGGTGGTAAGGGAGATCTTGTAGATCTTGGATGTAGTGAAATGCATGAGCTGCATATGCTCTTGTGTGTGTGTGCGCGCGCGAGCTGCGCACATTTCACAGTAGGGAAGATGTGCAAGTTTACCTTTTGTAAAGTGAACTGAAGATGCATGAATTATGTATGCTTTTGCTGTTACCACTTCTACATAAGGAATGAAACAGCCCTCAGAGTTTCTCAACACAATTCACTGGGAAAATCTTCTGTGCAAGCCCCTTAGAAATAATTGGGACTTAGGGAACCCAACAGAGCAATCTTGAACAGGTCTGATGCATTTCAGTAGAATACATTCCTGGCAGAGTGTACTTTTTCTGAATCATAAGGGAAAATAGGGTGCATGCCAAGTAGGGAAGGTTCTCCATCATCCTAGATTGACGGCCCAATCCTATCATGGATTGGTCTGGAGCGCAGAGGGATTTATGAGGCGTAACAGAGCTTTGCGGTCGTAAAATAGCTTTTGGCTGCACGCACAGCACGCCGCTGGCAACCATTTTAGGTGTGCTGCCGTACTCAGCGGCAGCGCTGGAGGTCCGTTGCTGGACCTAAAATGGTGAGGTTTTTTTTTGAAAATTTGTTGAATTAAAATGCAAAATGTGGTGTTTTGTGTTTTTATTCACAGGTGTGAATTCTTAAGCATAAATATCAGGTTTAATATTACATTACAGTCTTCAATGCTTCAACCGCATTATGGTGTTTTGTGTTTTTATTCGCTTGCCATATTATGGCATTTTGTGTTTTTATTTGGTTATCAACAAAAACGAACAAGTCATATTTTGACACCCACATGACAGAGTACATAATAGCACCTTATCCATATGACTAAAGGCAATTCTAACTTTCTTCTATATATTGCAACACTGTCAAGTATTTAGCAAAACCAAAATACTGTATTTAGATGGTGAACTATTATGAGAGAAAAGGCTCCTGCAGAGGTTACCTGTTATAAGGAGTGGAGAAAGTGGCTAAGACAATATTCTGACCATTGATATGGATAACATCTGTCACTGCCTGCAGTATGTTAAAGTAGAAGTGCGAATCGCCAGGAACTGAACAGTTCAGTCGCGCCTTCAGGAAGGAAGTCCACTGTTTTTCTAGCACTCGTTGAGATCCGCCCATGTCATTCTTGCAAACACGAGCTACTCTGGGGAAAACGACCTGGAGTTAGAGAAGGGGGGAGGGGAGTGTGGAAATAAGGAAACCAAAATATTTGTTAATCAAAAAGGCTTTATTAGAATCTTGAAGGGTTATTTTTTTTTTGTCTCTTCAGAAATTACACCGCAGGACGCTTCATTTGATCCCATGTTTCCTATAATCTGTGATAAAATAACAAACCGAAGAAAATTTAGCTTTGGAACTGTGTGCTATGAAAGATAAGCCTGTGACATTTCAGACATAGCCATAAATCCTTCAGGAGATCAGTTCCCAGACCAAATAAAGCTCATTTCCATGCAGGCGGCTCAGCATTCTGTTTCTCCGAACAAAAGCACATTCTATATTTGCAACCTATGCGGCCTACACAACTGGCCTCCGAGTCTTGTTTCCTCAGCGTTTTTTAAAAGTATGCAAGCGTCATCAGACTTTTATTTATGTCCCTCTCCCTTTTAACCTTGTAAATGTTTCTAATACATTTATTGTGGAAATATTTTCGAAGACATTTTTTCAATAAGGCTTCCATTGTTCTTTATGACGTGGCAAGACTAAAATGCCTTCCCGTTTACTCCTGATGAAGGCCTTCCAAATACAGCTGCTTCCTTGCTTTAATGGCAGACTTGTAATGATCATGTGGAGCTCTGAATTAAATAAAATTTGCCATATGCTTCCCAGCTTAATGGAAGAAAGGAAAAATAAAAGAATTTTACATCTTGTCATCATCAGAAGCCAGAAAGTTTTATATCAAGGCAGGGTAATGCAGTCAACCTTTGGCATGAACAGCAAGATCTTCTCAAAACAATGACCTTGTCATTATGATTTACGGCTCTCATTTCAAGGTCATTCCTAACTTGCACTGGTCTATGAGGAGTTTTCGCCTCTTACCTTTCCCATGCTGTGATACTCGACTGCTATTTCTCGAAAGAAGAAGTAGATATAGTCACCATAATCCACTGCATGGACAAAGTAAGGTTCTGCAAGCAATAAAAAAAATGTTCTGGTCATGCACATTTGAATATGAAAACTAAGCAGGGCAACACTGTGAGCAAATGACAACATCAAGTTGAGATGAATTTTAACTACTGTTGGTGCCGGAAGATTTGAAAAACAAACAAAGAAAACATGGACAGATTGGAAAACAACAGCAGATTTAATGTAGAGCGCTAGTCACTCATGTCTTTATATGCTATGGAAACAATATTAATTGTTGATTGATTCAGAAATGTGAAGGAAATGAATTTGTTTCATCCACAAAGGGAGGACTGGCTATGTAAAACTATTGCTAAAGCAATTTCTTCTTGAACCAGAAATACTGTCATGACCTCAGTCCTGTGCAGTAGCTGAACCTAATGACGGTAGAGCAAGAATGCCCCACTCCCAACTACTATCCCAGACACCAGGTGTGTTAGTCTGGAAAACCCCACAGTTAGAGGCCTTGGAGCCAGAGACCCCCAGAGGCAGCATGAAAACGTTTTGTGGAATGGCAAGATTATGTGAGAGTTGGGTAGCTATACTGAAAATTTGTAAACCCAACTCACAGTGGCGTCACTAGGGCGCGCGCTTCACCTAGTGACTCCTCCCCCGACTCCCCCATGTATAAACCTTTGGCGCGATTTGAGGGGGGGCGCCCGACAGGCCGCCGCTCCGGGTGCCTGACAGGCGCCCGCTCCAGGCACCCCCTCAATTGGAAGAGCCGGCTCGGGGACGTCTTCCCTGGCCGACTGCCCGGGGCCTTCTGAGGAAGGCCCGCTGCGAGAACGATATTTATACCGTTCTTTTTGCGCATGCGCAGACTGTTACTGAGGGAAAAGGTTGAGGGGGGCTCCCGGAGCCAGCCTGGCGAGGCGGGTGGAAGGCCCCCAGGTGACCCGCGCATGTGCGCGCGGGGGAAGCAACGCGCATGTATGCGCGCGTCACCTTTCTGCGTGCGTGTGTGTGCGCGTCACCTGGGGCCCCCCGCACACCTCGCCACGCCACAACGACGCCTCTGCCAACTCATAAATTGATTAGTCACTCTTTCCCTCAACTCACAGAGAAGTGGAGTACATCTTGGTAACATGTTCATAGTGCTTATGAAAGCTCAGAAATAATAGTACCATTGGCAGGGGAACTTCCCATTTGGTGACCGAGTACTTTGTACAGGTTACCATACATTTCCCACAGCTTCTTTCCTTATCTATTGTCCTGTTTGGCCAGTCTCCCAAATTACACGTTCTTTTGCTTTGCTTTGTCCTCTGTGATTGTGGAAAAGAACTCTGAATATAGGATAAATTATGTAAAACAAGGAATTATATGGGGAAGTAATTTTGCTCAATTTACTCAAAAGTACAGAATTTGGTTTTACTTTGCAGAAGCAGGGTTAATTTTTTCCACAGAGAATTAACAACGTTGCCTATAATCACATGCAGAAGTACAAAATGGTTGCTTGACAATAAAAGCGCCACAATTTAAAGAAAAAATTGGAACTGATATTGCCTCCAAGCAGGTCTCTCTTTTAAGCATTTCTGTAGACAAGCAAAAGTCCCCTTGTCGTTATCTTAGAGTACTATGAGGCACCCATTCATAATGCTGTTGGAAAAGAATGAGCAACATTCTTAACAATGAGGTTATTTAGAATATACAAATTCCCTAAATTCAGCAGCACCTATACGGTACTTCATGGCGATAAAATTGAGGTTCTGTTATTTTATTTTTATTGATGGCTCTTAATGCTGCAGAACAAATTTTCTACACCTCATAAAGCCTTGATAGTTACCTAGTACAATCCAAAGAAAGGGCTGATAGTGCCATCACTGCTAAAAAAACACTTCCAACCAGCTCCCAATGCTCTACTCTCTCATACCGTACTATCAAGAAATATCCAGGCATTTTAAAATAAACTGTATACCTATTTTGGTGGCTTTCTAATGCTATCTGACAGTTCAGGAGGGAAGAAAAGGTGAAATAATTGTAAAAGTAAAGTAAGTAAGTTAGTCTCTTCTACCTCACAGAAGGTATTGCTTTTCTTTTAAAGATTGCACAGGGGGTAGCGGTAAAGAAGGACTGGAGTATAAAGCAACACAGTAAAGATAAGAAAAATAACATAGTGAGATCTGTCAGGAATTCAAGACTGTAACCGAAAGCCCTGCCTTTCTCCTCCCCACTTTTGTTTACTTACCTTTCAACCATTTTGAATCATGTTTGACTGTCCGCAGAGTTGGGCTGTCTCCAAGGCTCCGATAAATAACTGCATCTATTGCAAGGAAGTCTGTCACAGTGGCAGAATACAGCTTCCCCTCTTTGAAGGCAGGAGTGGAAAGGGGCGGAGGGGGCGGAGATAGAAGAGTACAATTATGTTTCCTCATCAATCACTGAGATAAGTCATCAAAAATAATTCAAGAAAACTTGCATTTCAAGAGATAACTCTTGAAATGAAAGTTCAGTCAATGTCATAGAAATCAGACAATCTTTCCTTACAAGAAAAGGCTCAGTTTGGAAAAAAAAGGCAATTAATGATTGCGACTTATAACCAGCCTTCCCTATAATCGAAGACCCGCGCAGATTTCTTCTTGGTGCTGCAGAGCTCCCTGATATTGATGTCATCGCCAAGCACTGCACAGCTACCTTTTGTGCAGCCACTGTAGGGCTCCACACACTCCAGGGGAAAATTAGAGGGAACACTGAAAATTAGAGGGGACAAAAGGATGCACTTCTTCACACAGTGCAGAAGGGCAGGGCAATCCTGTGCAAAGATCTGCAGCCAGCACAAAGGGATCCTATGCCGACGGCGGAACTTTACTCAGGATTGTGCCATTAGTCAGTGAAATTTGTTGCCACAACATGTGGCGATGGTCACCAGCTTGGATGACTTTAAAAGGGAATTGAACAAATGCATGGAGGACAAATCTATCAATGGCTACTAGTCATGATGGATACACTCTTGGGTTTCATTTACACACTCAGGGAACATGCAGATAGGAGTCCTCGATTTCAGACACTAGCTAATTGTTTCGGAGTCTTGAAATTTTAGGGACAACATACATGTTATTTTAAATGCATATGCTGGCCTTTTTTTTTTAATTGAGCCAGGGTTGTCTGCATAACAAGTCAAAACCACAGTGAGGATAGTTTTTTTCAACACTTTGTCTCACCACAGCTCCGATCCAGCTTGTGCTATTTACAAGTGCTATTTACCGCAGGGGAGAAAAACAAACAAACAAACCTTAAAATTGGATCTGAATGGAAGCTTCTTTTCAAATGTAAACAGTGTGTGTGGAGGACATGATTTTGAGCCCAATCTTATCCTTCCCCTCTGCCGTATCCAACGTGGGAAGGGTGGATCTGAGGCTTGGGAGGGGAAATGGGAATTATTTCCCGTTACCCCTCTGTAAGCCTTCCGCTTATCAATGGGTCTCCTTGGACCTGCGCCAGCTCTTTGCTGGCCCAAGTCCGAGAAGAAGAAAGGGGCACTGAGCCTCCAAATGGAGGGGGATAGGATCTGGTGCACGCCATTGCTGCGGATCCACTCCCTTACCGCCTTCCTACACCATTACTCCCCGCCCAGTTTTACCCTCTGTCCACCCCACGTCTCACCACTGCCTTATCTAGTCCAGTGGCGGAGTTGAGGCGCTGCTGTACAAAATGGCCGCTGATGGAAAACTGTGCGCTCCATTGGTAGCCATTTTATGACACCGGAAGTAGCTTCCGCTATAGGATTGGGCTGTTAGAATGGAGGCATGGTGGGGCCAAACTATTAAAGCCCCCTAAGTTCCAGCAGGTCTGATGGCCAATCAGAGTTCTCAGATTCTAGTTATAAAATACCAGATGTTAAAAGAAGACAACATCATTTTGCATACAAAAAGAGATTCAGATTCAGACCGGAGGCCCCGCGCTCACCTCGCACGACTCCTTCTCAACCTGGCTGTTTCTGTGCATGCACATAACAGCCGGGTTGAGGAGTCACACCTAGGTGAGTGCGCTCGGGCTGCTGCCACCGCCGGTGGCGGTGGCGGCGGCGGCCCGGAGGCTGAAGAAGGTAAAGAGGAGAGCGATGGGGTGTGTGGGTGGGGGGTGGGGGAGCGATGGGGAGAAGGAGAACAATGGGGGGTGCGCGTGCATGTGAGCGCGTGGGGCGCCTGTTTGCGGTGGAGGGGCGCACGACCCGCGACACATTTCCCCCATGGGGAAATGGCCCTCCACCACAAATAGGTTCCCCACCCTTGCTTTAAACCAAGGATAGCTGGATTGACTCCCACAATTGCAACCTAACATAAGACTGAAGTGAAAACCATGGGCCATCAAACTAAAAAAGAAATGGACTGGTTTTAATAAAATCCTGAGAGGAAAACTGACAGTTTTCTTTCTCCTTGTAAAAATTTCAATAAGCAGAACATGTTCATTTCTAGCTGTATGGAAGCTATTCATTTTTTTCCAATTCAACAATATTGGCTTTTTGATTTTAAGCACCTGTGTGAGATTGTTAGTATTTCAAATTCCAGCAACACTGTTTGGAGAACTCATTACATAAAATAATGTGATATTTGACTGGATGTTTCAGGTTACTAGTACAGTAAGTCCTCATTTTAAGTCATTTCATTTAAAGTTGATGGGAAAATACCATGGGAATGTTTACATTTATCAGTTAGCCTATGGTAAAATTGGTTTCATTATAAGTCATTTTGCTCAACGTTGTAGTTTCCAAGAAGAACCTATCAACAACTTTAACAGCCTGATTCTGAACAAAGATATGCAGCCGGGCTAAAGGACTGGCCACAGTATTCAGCGCCCTTCCCGGGCCATGTCAGCACGGCTCAGGAACACCTCAAGGGAAGGGGACATTCGTTCCCTTCCCCAGGTGTAGTGCTGCCTGGCCCCAACGGGCCGCCTCAAATGTATGCTGGCTGTGGAGCCGGCGTATATCCGGGACGGCGGGGTAAGGGCAGCCCAGGTCGAGAACAAGCTTGGGATATCAGCAGAGCATGCCACCTATATCCCTGCCCCCTCCCTTGTGACCCGGCCTGCCCTCCCCCTGTACCGAGAGGTGCAGGACATATGTGCTCCGGTGGGTGCTGGGTCCGGGGGTGGGGGGTGGGGTCCAGGTGATTGGGTGGTGGAGTAAGGGCTGCCGGCTTCTGCGCCAGCGGCCCTTACTCTCCAGGTGTCAAAAATGTGCTTACTCCGCCATCCCCCCCCCCCCGGACCCAGCACCCACCGATACGGTCAACACTGGCTAGCAGTAGCGCTTCAGTGCTTTGGACAGGATGTTTTTTTTTTCTCTGCCCTACTTGGAGATGCCAGAGATTGAACCTGGGATCTTTGGTATTCAAAATATGTGCCCTACCATGGACCTACAACCTCTTTCCAGCATAAGTTGTCAGAATGAGACTTAACCAGAGATGTGCTAGAATAATACAACAAAAATATGTAATTACATTAGTGACATCAGTGCTGTGAGCAGATAAGCAAATTAAATACACAGGATCAGAGTGTAAATTGAATACATTCAAATGGTCCAGCTTTATTTTTTTTTGGTGACTATTATACCGTATTTTACGCTCCATAGGATGCATAGGTCCATAGGACGCATGCATCCTATGGAGCATAAAATAGAGGAAAAAAGGTTTTACTTACCTGGGCTTGGGGGCGCTTCGGGGAGGCCTGTGGGGGCTTCGGGGAGGCCTGCGCGAGCCTCTGCAGGCCTCCCCGATGTTCAGTTCGGCTGAAAACAGCTATTTTCGGCCATTTCCGGAAATGGCCGAAAATCGCTATTTTTGGCCGAACTGAACACCGGGGAGGCCTGTGGGGGCTTCGGGGAGGCCTCCCCAAGCCCCCACAGGCCTCCCCCAAGCGCCCCAAGCCCAGGCTTCGCACCATAGGACGCACACCTTTCCCCCCTATGTTTTGGGGGAAAAAAGTGTGTCTTATAGTGCGAAAAATATGGTATTAGCCTCTTATGCAATCAACCATCTTTTTCACAGAGGGAGGAAAACTCAGTTACGGTGCAATCCTCACTAACTTTAGAGCGGTGGAGTGTGCACTCCACCGCCTTAAAGCGTCACAAACGTGCCGTAAAGCGTGACTCGGGTGTAAGCGGCGTTGACACGGAGGCCGGCACCGCTCACACCCCTGGTGGCCCGGACCTGCGCCGGATGACCCAGGTAAGGGACCTAGCATACATCCAAGAAGGCCCATAGGCCCCGGTCTTGCTTACATCCGGGGAAGGGGACAAATGTCCCCTTTTCCCGAGGTGCAGCGTAGCAGCTCCGGGGCAGCCCGCAATAGGCTTAGGATGCAGTGGCTGGCCCTTTAGGCCGGCCGCGTATCTTTACACAGGATTGGGCTGCCCGTCAACATTTGCTATGCCATAGCTAGGCACCTGCTCAAAAAGATCCTGAGAGGTTATCCCAAGTGGTTTCTACAATACTACTGAATATTTTACAACTACATTTGAAATGGGATCATTGGGGTTCATGCTAACACAATTTCAGTAATGAGACAATTTAATCATAAATCTATAAAGAGCAAAATTCCAAAATGCCATTCCATAATCAATGGCCCAAATTAACCCCACTAATAAGCACTCATTTTTTTAACTACTGCAAAAAGAATTAAGTGTTAATTGCATTTCATTGCATGCATAATAAATCATGATTAAACCCATAGACTCTGCTTCAGTCCCCTCCCCTGCTGCAGCTGGCAACAAAACATCAAGGAGCTTAATCACATCAGGTTTGTCCATTTTTCTCCTTCTCTTTTAACCCAGAAAGAGAGAGGAACCACACACAATACTTCTTACCACTACAGTACACATGAAGTCTTTTGGTTGCTTTTGTTTTTAACGGAAGCAAGATGTGGTCTTCTGCCTCACACTGATCCAATGTAATAATAATAATAATAATAATAATAATAATAATAATAATAATAATAATAATAATAATGATACCAGTATTTATATACCGCCTTTCTCTGGTCATCGGATTTCTCCTCTGACTTTAATTCAAGGCGGTTTACATAGGCAGGCTATCTAAACTGAAGTGGTTGTTTCATATTACAAATGTTCTAATCTCACATAGAACGCTCATTCCAGGTGGTTTCCTTCATGACATACTTTTAACAATTATATTATAAACAATTATTAGCATATTTTAACAATTATAAACACAACTGCAAATGACAATTTGAAAAACTGAGCCTTTTTACTTTTTTGCCACCTACTCAGTAATCCCAGGTCAGATGATACACCATGAACTAATAAGAATGTAAGAAAATACCTGCTCGATCAAATCCAAGAACCCTCAGGTCTAGCATTCTGCTCACACAGTGGACAACCAGATGTCTCTGAGAAACCCATAGCAGGGCATGAAAAAAATAGTCCTCTCCCCAGTAACTGGTATTTAGAGGTATGCTGCCTTTGAACATGGAGGCTCTACAAACCCATCATGACCAATAGCACATTTCCGACAGCAGATTATTTCCTCAAACCTATAGCAGGATGCAGGAGGAAATAATCACCATATTTGCAAGAAATGTGCTACTGTAGAACCTCTCAATACCAGATATAAGGGGAAGGGGCAGGGGGTAAAACTGCTTCATCTTCTAGGATGTGACAATAATTGTACTGCAGTAAGCACAAAAATCAGTGTATTAAAAAAACAACCTTCCTTATTACCTGCGAACAATGCAACATTAGCATGCTTTGCATCATAAGGGCACCTGGCCATTCCGCTAAACTCATCTCCCAGAAACTCCAGAGTATCCATCTGAAAAACAAAACCAAGCAACAGAATCTCTTTAGAAACTTGTAGAACAGTTTTAAACTGCCTCTGTGTGGACCGAACTGCCCCACACTTGCTGCATCTTGTCAGGGCATGAAGCCCCACCCTGATTTTTAGATTTCCTGAGTTTTCTTTACTTTCAATGCAATCCTAGGCATGTCTACTCAGAAGTAAATCTCACCGACTTTAATGGAACTTACTCGCAGGCAAGTGCAACTTACTTGGGAGTAAAACTTTACAAACATAATGGGACTAACTCCCGAGTAAACATGCATAGGCTTGTGCTGTTAGACTGTTTCTAGTGTTGCTTTACTTATTGTTTTCTGCTTTCATGTTGTGAGCTGCTTTTGGAGGACAGCAGCAAATGCAAACAAACAAACAAACAAACAAACAAACCAGTTGGTGGGTTCTGACAAATGATCAATTTCTATTCATCACACACATCATGAATTATCTTAATCCAGATTAACAATATTATCCAGACTATAATAATTTGGCAAAGTATTTTACCAGCTGGGGACGCTTTCCCCCTATACTATTTATAATGAGAATCACCCTTTTTCCTTCTTCTTGAGGTTTCCCCTTTCGGAAGGACATTTGCTACATTGGTTTGAATCAGTGTCATGCATAAATCCTCTTTCTGACTGTCAAGAATTAATC
This sequence comes from Plestiodon gilberti rubricaudatus, assembly GCA_026170595.1. Taxonomy (NCBI): domain Eukaryota; kingdom Metazoa; phylum Chordata; class Lepidosauria; order Squamata; family Scincidae; genus Plestiodon; species Plestiodon gilberti. The sequence goes on from JANXHW010000002.1 coordinate 51,874,832, forward strand.
TGTGAAGTACTTGCAACTCTCAGCCTTAAGTGTAACCCCTGGGAAATTAATTCTCCATAGGGTAGCTGTAATTATACAAATAACCAGCTCAACACAAAGCAGAAGTTCAGCAGGTTGGAATAAAAGCTACAGAGAAAAGTGGCAGAGCCTTACAGGCTTAAGATTCACGTATCTGATGATTACTCAGCAGTGACTTTTATTTCATTCAGGTTTAGATCCACCTAGCATATTCAATTTACTTCAAGAGGTAAGCCCAGGCACAGATTTTGAAAAACTAGCGTGGATAATAAGCCATCTAAGCACCATCAGTCTCATCCAATCAACTTTGAGTCCCATGTGTTGAGAGACCTATTTCAAGCAACGGATGATTTGTCATCATTTGTTTCCTGTCATGTATCCTCTCTCTCTCTGGATCCTCTGAAGGGAATCGGTTGTGCTTACCATAGGAAGCAAAAGTACTTAAAATGATGGTGAAAGGAAAGGGGATTAGTTTAGAGAGTACAACATTTCAGGCCCATCTGCATTTTCACTTTATAGGCTTGAGAAATGACAGCAGTATCAGGCCAACCAAGTGCCCGGACACTGGTTAGGCCAGGTGTTTCAGCGACCTTCTAAAGACCCCCGAAATGTTATTGTGCAGGAGCTCTGATAGCACAGCAACAGGTGAGGACACTAACATGGGCCCGTATATCATAGGGGAATGAAACATCTGCAGAAGTAATAAAGAAAGCCATTTATTTCCCCCACATTGTGGTGCTCCAAATAAATAAGTTAACCTGTAAAACGGTAAAGGTAAAGGTGACCCCTGACAATTAAGTCCAGTCGTGTCCGACTCTAGGGTGTGGTGCTCATCCCCATTTCAAAGTCGAAGAGCCAGCGTTGTCCGAAGACGCTTCCATGGTCATGTGGCCGGCATGACTCTCCTTGCCACAGCGCGTAACATGCAGCTCGTGTACAAAATGCAGCTTCCCAGCTGGGAGTCTCCTTGAGATTTGTCTGTCATGTTTACTGCGCAGAGAGTTTTCCATATATGTCATTGTGAGCCTCCCCGAGACAAGAACACAACTGTCCAAGTTTCCCCTCAGATAACAGTTTTCAGCTTGTATCCTTCCATTATTTTTATTAGCTTGATGGAAAAAGATATAAAAGGAAACAGGCTAATACAAGCGCTAGATGCTCAGAGTGCCAGAGCAAAACAAACAAAACCAAATCTGGTTGCCACATCAAACAACAGCACAAACACTAATATTCTAACTCCAAGTCAAGCCAAGATAAACTTTTTGAGAGGATATAAGGAAAAAATTGTGCCACTCCTGGGGGGAATACCCTCCCCCCCCGAGAGATCTACTTTGAGAATGAGTGGAGAAAAGCACCATTAACCCACCATTATGTTCTAACCCACCAATCTCTTGTTCTATCCTTGAGTACAGGAAGCTGCCATAAATCAGGCCAGACTCCTTCGCTGGCTAGCAGCAGCTCTCCAGGGTTTGAGACAGGGCCTTTCCCAGCTCTAAATGGGTTGAGGCTGGGACCTTCCATATGCCAAACATGTGCTCTACCAGTGAGCTATGGTCTTTCGCCAAAACCTATATATACGGTACTGGAAAAGAATATTACATACATGATAGAGCCTGCGCTGCATCCTATCCAGATAGGATTCGGCGCTGGCACAGCCAAAGGCCACCTTGTGGTAAAGGGACATTCATCCCCTTACCCCAAGTAGAACCCCAGCAGCCCCTATGGGTCTACTCGAATGCATACCAGCTAGTTTGCTGGCGCACATTTGAGCATGCCTCTGAACTGTGGTGGTCATAATTCAGGATTTTATGGGGAAGAATCTAGACTGTTCGTGTGCATACCTAGAGAAAACCAAGTTAATAACTGAACAGGCAAATGACAACTAGGGTCCTATTTTAAATACAAGTTCTTTTATAGCTGCTCTTCTCTTCCATTTATAACATCCCTTGCAGTAACAACAACCCTGGAATTGCTCCTACTGTATGCAGGTCAATGGATTTGCTTTTTTGCTGTTGACTTCAACATCAGTAGGAGTGAGCTTTATAATAGCCATTAATTAAATCTCCCTCGTCTCAAGAGATGGGCTAGAGAGGTTCCTAGGGAGTCAGAGATACTACAAACAGAGTGTGCTCTTCATTCTGTCTCAGGTTTCCAAGAGCTTGATCTGACTCCTATTAAAATAGGCAGAAACACTCACACTGACAGCAGGAAAGGTTAGTTTAAGATGTGAACACCCAAGAGCAAAAGAGTGAACAAGGGCAAAACAAATGGGTTTTGTTCCCATTCAAAATAGTGACAGTGTTTCCAAGTCAAGGAGGGAAATGAACTTCTAGTGTCCAAACTGGCTTTATTCTGAGAAAACATGGGCAGATGAATAGTGGCAGCTGATCAGCGCAAAGTACTTCACTTTTCAAGGAGTTGAGTTCTGGCTGCCCTAGCCTCTTCGCTGCTTATGCTTGCAACGGCTGGGCTGGGCCTAACACCACAGCCAGCCTCCTCCATATGTCTGAGCTGGCTGCAAATCCTTAGCTTCAAGGCATCTACTTTCTGGTCTGTCAGGACTGAACATTTTAGTTAACAACAAACAGGGGAATAACTTGAGCGTACTAAGCTGTAAGATGTTGTTCCAAGTGACTGCAAAGTATTACTGGGCTTACGCAGCAACAAATAGCGAGTCAAAAGGATTTTAAAAGATACCTACATTGCCTCAAGCATGCACCTTCATTTCAGATCAGGATTAAATATAAGTGCGGCAGTCTAAAGCTCTGCAGGGCTTTGAGGCACACATGCCATGTGAACAGAAGCTGTCCCATTCATTTCAGCATAGGGGAATGCCCTGGGTTTGCCATAGGATGGTGTTTGCCTATAGAACCCTTGCTAACTGGGCAGAGGGACACACCTGTTTAGTGCTGGCTCCCTTAGATTTCTCCTTAAATGCATGGGAAAGCAACCGTCCCTATTCATCCCAGCATAGCAACATTTCCAGTGGCTATTTGCTGGTGTGTCCTCTCCCTCCATAACGTTTTTGTCCCGTTTAGCGTTGGAACCACTTTGGGGGTAAGGAACCCTGTTTTCATTTATTTTACTATGTCAACCACTTCATGAATTCTTTGTTGTTGAAAAACAGTATATTATAATCTTAATAGGAGCAACATTATTTGGCATTGCAGCAAGTAAGAACTCTGCTTCAGAATAAGGGAAGCCTTCTTTTTAGTAGTTGGTGTACAAAATGGTGCTGGTGGATTTCTGATTATCTGAATGTGGCTTTGTTGATATTAATGCTTTTTGGATCTCAGTCCATCATGCTAATTTATTGCAACATTTCACAGTGCACATATGCTTTCTTAAAAATGCAATGCGTACCTTATAATTCCTGCAGGAGGGACTGAAAGCATTTGTCCCACAAATAAATAACGTATCATCGTTCCTTTTTAGGAGAACCTTAATAAAGTTATGACATTCATCCTGGAGGAAGAAAAAAAAATCAAAGATAAATATTATTTGAGTAAATGCAGTACAAATGTTCTTGTTGCAGGAAAGAATTAAAGGAAATTTCATTGCTAGGATGAAACTAGTTATAGGAAACGATCTACTCTGGGCTTTATTTCAGTTTATTTTATTAATAAAATAAACCAAAAAGGAGGTGAATGAATTTCCTACAATTTGTATTAACAGTATAAGAAGAGAGAACATGACATTTATTAGTCTATTTTTGTTATTTATTTCCAGCATTTATACCCCAGCTATAACAAACAATCAAAGCAGTTGGTGAAAGGAGATAGTCAACAAAGATACCAATATATTTAGAGATGTCATTGTCTGGTTTGGGTTCAGGAAAAAAAAGTTATTGAGGTTTGGGAACCTGAATTCCAAAGACAACAATTCTTGCATTTACTGCTATCTTCCAGACACACTGCTGCCCAATCACATCTTCACTAGAACCCTGGATTTCTCCATTGCTTTCTATGGGCAGCTCTTACTTCCAGATGTGGAAGAAGGAGTCTAAGGAAGCAGTCAGGCAGACTGTGCAAGTCTAACAATTAAAGTGATGGCAGAGGATAGATGAATGACAAAAGGTGTCAACTGAAAAGAAAAAAAACACAAGGAAAATTGAGGGAGAGAAGAAGATGGTCTGCTTGAGCCCCTAACAGCTTACAGTACCCTGGAGGTAAGCATTGGTGTTGGAGGAATATGCACCTGCAGTTAAAAAACAAAAACAAATCTTCATATTCCTCTCTCCCCAGATTTATAAGCAATAAAGCACTCAAGTCCAGGGCTGGCGGCCAGCCTCAATTCTGAGCCTTTAGCATTCTGTTGCATAGTGGGGGAATGTTTCAAGAAGGCGGGAAACAAAAAGGTGCCCTGTGTGAGCCCCAAACAGCGCAGGCTAAAGTTCTGTTCCTGCTAGTCGCTGAGAGTACCCTGGAACATTTTGTTCCGCCTTGTTTGCTCTAAGTTCATCCAGTTAACAACCTTCTGCATGACTATAGCAGTTCTGTCTCTCTCCTGTACCTAGAAAAAGAAGCCCCCATATCGAGAAACAATATTACCGGTATGTCAGCTCCCAATAGATAATGGACAATAGAATTTAGCTACCCAAAATAGCATCAAATGACGTCAGCGCACAGGCTCCATAATCCCCAGCGCTCCTAAGTATTTCATGATGTTGCTGTGTCTGCTGTCATAATGTTTCATCACATTAGAAGCAAACTATTTTTTTGCAAATTAAAGCCTTCAATAAGCTGATAGAAAAAGCAATTACTAGCTAAGGAGTGAACGGCATGATCCATTCCACATCACAGAGAGGGGTCTGAGATAACAGTCAAGGAACTAAACAAGAGTGGCAGCTGCTGAAGAAATGAAAATTGCCTACCTTATGTTTTCCCTTCATTCTGCATGTGTCTACATCGAGCTGTCTGGATTTCCACGTCAATTTCTGCAAGGATCAAGAAAGAAATCAATTAGAGCCAGAGGTTGTTGTGTTGATTTCAAAAGTAAGAGTCCCCCCGAGAAAACTAGCTGCTGAATGTAAACTTATTGAAAGCTTTCTGCACTTTGCCATGATTAATTTACCATAACGGTGGAAGACCATGAATTCCGAACATTTGCTTAGTTCTGATTGCTATCCATTAAACCAGAGGAAACATCTCATTTATAAAGCTTGAAAATCAAGCAAATTTGGAAAGAGGCTATATATGTTTCATCTAAATTGTGTTTGCAATGAGCAACAAACCCACCATTTATTAAATCAAAGGCATGTCTGGAACACTACCTGAAACCATTAGAGAGGAACAAAGAACTCTAACACGAGTTTCCTGCCATATTCAAAGTTGGCTGAAAGACCAGGAGAACCCTCCATCTATCAGAGTTCAACATGTTTTATCTGCAAAACCTATTCTCTTTGAAGTCCTGTGGCGGAAAATACATTCCAGAATGGCTTATTTGTTGCCCTTTAAACTAAATTTTAGTTAAGAAACCCATTTTAAATTACTTGCACTGAAGCAGGAGGGAAATTTTGAGAACCAGAGCCGTCTATAGACAAATTGTCTGAGCAGCTTGGTATAATAGCATTGAACAAGCAATGTAAAACCCTATTCAATCATTTTGTCTGTGGCTTAAAATACTAACAATTAAAATACTTAAATACTTAAAATTTAAGAAGTATTTAAATTTTAAGTGACTTAAAATACTAACAACATTGTGGACAATATTTCAACTCAACAAAATGAGTAATTAATAGTCTTCAGCAATTAAAATATTTTTCACTGATGCCAACATCACTTTTGATTTTTTTTTAACTGCTGGCCAAGTCTGTCATTTCAGCTGTATTTTACCTAATGCTACATATGAAAATAAGAACATAAGAGGAGCCCTGCTGGATCAGGCCAAAGGCCCATCTAGTCCAGCTTCCTGTATCTCACAGTGGCCCCACCAGATGCCTCCGAGAGCACATGGCCAACATGGTAACTTGTTTCCTGCTGCCGCTCCCCTGCACCTGGCACAGAAAAAACCTACTTCTAAAACCGGGAGGTTGCTTATGGCTTGTAACCTGTGATGGTCTTTTCCTACATGAATCTATCCAAACCCCTTTTAAAGGCATCTAGGCCAGGTGCCATCACCATATCCATGAAGCCCATGGATCATTCCCAGGGTGTCAAAAAGTTTCAAAAAGTCAGATGACCCTTTCCTGCCAACTCTGGAATCTACGAACTGTTCCTTCTTAAAATAACATGTCACTTATTGGTTATTTAATAGAGACTTGTTCCCAGCAACTAATAGCAAAAATATTTTCATCCTGGACATCCTGGACATATAGAACTACCTTATACTGAATCAGATCATGGGTCTATCCAGGCCAGTGCTGCCTTTCCTGTCCCTGCTTGAAGGTGCCGAACCTGGGACCATTCTGCATGCAAAATGTATGCTGTACCACTAAGCTACAGCCCCTTCTCAAATCTTACCTCATTATGGAGTTTATAATGGGCAACAAATCTATGGTTATAGATATTATTATAGGACACTGTTCTGTTTATTTGCTTGATTGGACATAAACTGCGATTATCAAAGTACAGTACTTAAGAAATGTTTGCCTTTTAAAAAGGGCTTTCATACAATAAATTACAGCCCAATCCTATCCAGCACTGGTGTAGCGTGGGTGCCAGGCCCATGCTGTATCCTGTGCTGGAGAGGAGTGGGCTGGGGACCCGCTCGTTCGTCCCCTTACCCCGATTAAGCCCCAGCCTCCGCTACAGGGCTACTCAGGTCAGCACCAGCTATTTTGCTAGCACTCACCCAAAAAGCCCCGTGCAAGGAAGAAAGGCCCGGGAGGGAGCACAGGATACGGAGTTTGCCAGCAATGCTGATCCCGCCCCCTCACGAGGCTGCAGCACCGGCCGAAGGTAGGATTGCACCGTTAGTATATCAGCAATACACAGCTGCAGAATACAAATGGAACAGATATTTGATGCATTATTTGCCCATATTTCAATATGGATTGTTCTCATCCCAGTTAAGCCACTTATCAGAGATTCACAGTGGTCATAGAAGCTCTTTTTGCTTTCTTCAATGTGATTAATATGCACCATCCTCCTTGATCATCACAATTTTAAGAGCAATGTTGGAAGCTGTGCAGAACAAAGCCTTTTTTCTATTTAGCCTCCTGCATTTTTTTGGTGTCCATGGCTTGAGAATGACAGAAAAGTACTTACTTTGCTAAAATAAATTTCTTCTGTATGTGATGCATCCATATCAACAGTATAAATATGGTCCCTATAAACAAAAGGAAAAAATGATTGCCAAATTAATTTCAGACAGTTGATTTGCAGAAATACTCCTTTGTGATCAGAAAAACATTGTACATGGGGGGGGAACTGCAGGGACAAAGGAGGGTACAAAACAGGGTATGACCCTTCCCCAATAATGTGCATACCTCTGCTCCTCCCACTCTCTAATGTTCTAGCTCAGCACTCTCCTCCCCACCACATTTCCTCTTCCTGTCTGTCCCCCTCTTCCTTCCAATCCAGAGAGTGGAAGGAGAAGGAGCAGAGGAGGCAAGTTGGTGGACAGAGATGGGCACTCCTCACCAATCTGCACCCGAAGGCAGAGCTGGCCTCATGAACTGGACAGCTCTGGAAGCAAAGAAATCTAGAACCTGTATTGCCCACTTCTTTGAAAATCTAGAAGGCTTTTGCTTCCCTTGCTTCTTGACATGAAGAGGAACATATGTAAAGTCATAAACTCAGCATGTACTTTTTCAATTCTATTTTGTGAATAAACAAGGGCTGTGAAAAAAGAGCTCAACTGACCCATAAGCTAGAAGGAGGAAGTGCAGGTTTCCTAAAGACCTCTAATGACAATGTTTTTTGCACACCCTGCACAAGTACAGAGCTTCTTGTATGTAGGGGAAAATGGCAACCTGTAATCCTCAACGCTGTGGGTGATGGCAATGATTCAACAGCTCCACAGCACACACAAAGGAAACAATGTATATGCAGAGTCTTGCATATGCAAGAGCTTTCTTAATATTTTGGGAGTAGATGTTCTTTGTGCATAACAGGGAATCCTTACACACGTGCAGAGTATTTCCTTCATAAAGGAAATGGGAAACCCTGTGCATGAAGGGCTTTGGGCTATGTGCTATGCCCAAATCCCAACAGATGTGCTGTACAGATGTGTTTATGTATCCTCAGTCAACTGCATGGAGAACTTTTGTCAGGTTCTTGGTATGACGCTCAAGTGTCCCACAGCCACCCAAGACTTCAAAGAATCATTCACTTTAACAGGCTGTTTTTCCAACCTCGGTTGAGATGTTTCAACTGTCAAAATGAAGGGAAATGGTTGGCAGCAACCAAATTGTTTCCAGAAGTTTCTTTTGCTGCCTTGATGGCCAAATTAATCTTGCAAATTTGCTCTGGAAAAGAAATGTTTTACATTATTTGATTTTGTTCACCTTTTTGTATTGTTGAGAACTGGTTTCTTTTAAAAAACTATCTGCCAGTTTTCCCCTGGAAATGGATAACATGCCTAGCAGTTCAGGTGTGGTGATATTTGTGATCATTTTCCATCTGTGTTGAGACGAATACAAGCATTTATCTTGGATATAGACAAATGAAATGCCCAATACGGTGAAACCTTGATAGAACTGAATTGCATGGGAGCAAGGGATATGGATTTTTTTTTTTAAAAAAAATAACCATCTTATTTTTTTTCATTTAAAAACAATGACTCCCCTCTCTCTAACTCTAAATGAGAGAAATCTTTCTGTTGGACTTCAGCAATCCACTGCTTTAAAAGGGGGTGCAGAAATTTGATGAAAGTAGGAGGATGCACACGGTTTTCATTTTAAAAGTCTCTGCTGTCAAGATTAGCTTTATCGGGCTTGGGTGAACCAGGTTAGCCTCTAAGTAAAACAGACAAAACATTCCTTGCTATGAAACAAACAACAAGCACCACTCTTCCTACATGGAGAATAGGGGCAATACTATATCTGCTAAAGGGACAATACTGTTAACAGAATCAGGCTTTCAAGATTCCACAGCCTGCCACTGCACTGGAACAGTGTGTTTTATAAGGTGCCAAAATGAGGAAGTTATGTCTGTGAGTTCTCTTTTTTCCATATGTTCCCCAATCTTCAACAGAAACGGTCATTTACTTCCAAGACAGATGTAACGTGTTGGTTTATTATTCCCTTGACCAGAGGAGCTGTGATCGGAGGTGAACAGAGAATGGAATTCCCCATTCGTTTGATTTCAGCTATATAGGTGACTGCAGTATAGCTTTCTTCTTCCCCCCTTCCCCCCCAATTTCCCCTGATATATTTTCACTATTGTGTTGCTATGAAAAAATAGACCCCAAAAATCTGAATTGTAAATGAACAAGTGATTATTATGCACTGGCAACATCTCAAACATGCGTCAGTTGCCCTCTTTTAGCACAGTTCTGTATATGTTAATTGCCAGTAAAAAAAGAAAGAAATGAAAGCAGTAAGACTTCCAAACAGGTCTGGGTTGCTAAGCTCCATGCTAACCATGGCTCCTCATAATAACTTAGTGACTGGTTTGTCAATCAACCCTAGGAGAAAGGAGAGGCCAATTTCTGAAACCATTTGCGTGAAATCTGATTTCCAGCTAACTAGAAACCATTGCCACGTTAAACCACAGCTGCTCACACAATGGCAAATACTGAAAAACTGTCAAGTACTAGTTAGGTTCTGCTAAACTATTAACAATAAGGGGCTGTGCGGTTCGGTTTTCCCTGCTCTTCTCTAGCCCACTATTGCCTGCCTGGAGGAGCTGTACAGCTCTTGCTAATTAACTTACGCTTACACAAACAGACAATCCTAGCGCTTCCGTTTTCCCACCTCCAATCAGAAAGTGCTGCAGATTGTTGCCATGGCACAATCTGCGAAGGAAGGAAGGAAGCTGAAACAATGTTGGCTTTGTTTGACTCTTGGCCACCCACTGCAGCCCTTAGATCTGGTGTGCGTAACCCGCAAGGGACTCAGGTGGGTTCGACACACTGTCCCGCAAGTGCCTAGGAGGGACTGCAGACTTCCCAACAGCACAATGGGAGGGGAAGGCACAAGGCAGACTTGACATGTGAACTGACACTGCCAGGAGGCGAGGAGTGGACAGAAAATGACTCTTTTTGTACAGCTCTAAAAGAAAAAAAAACTTATATAATTATTTAAACTTTGCTTGCTTTCCCTGTCCTCTAGGCAATGCTGGTCTCATGGCATCATGCTGATCACGCTTCCCTGCTTTGGTGATCTGAAGACTACAAAACACACAGAATGTGTTGAAGTTGCTGCTCAGTCCTTGAGAGTTCAGCTCTGAATAGCTGTGCGTGGCTAACCATTCAGGGCCCATTGCAGCTTACAATTTAATGACATGAAGTGCTCCAAGGAATCACTGCCACTTTAGAAGACTTCACATGCCAACTATTACAACACGCTATCAGCTTGGAGAAAGAAACCTTTGCAGAGGTTTTCTTCAAGCAAGTTACAGGTATAGGTTTTTATGCTAGTCCCAACTGAACATCAGTAGCACAAATAGCCTGTTCCTATATAATGGAATGAAGGGGTAGCTTGTTGTGGTAAGATAGCTAAACTCCTATTGTTTTGTTCTGCTTGTAAAGATGCGGAAATGTGCATTCCAGAGCTAGAGAGGGGAGGGCACAGCATCTCAAATTACATAAAATAGGTAAAAGTTCACTTTTTAAAAAACAAAAGGTGCATGAAATAGGGAGGCACTGCTGAAGGCGAAGGCTGAGCTTTGCCGTTTTTATTTCATTGGCAAGGAACTCTTTCCATATTGAGCGATCAGGAATTGGCGCGTGTCTATCACACAACTCCTGCACATTGAAGAAGACCCTGTTCTGCGATGTGCATACACAGCACTGGCCAAGGCTTTGTTGACATCCCACATGTGTCTACAGTATCACATTGTGCAGAATTCAGCAGGCTGATTGTCATGTAGTTAAAGTGGAACACAGGAAGTGGTATTCAATTGACCCTGGAGTGCAACCTACCTCCCACGGAAATCAGTGGCAAACTGAGTAGATCCTGGTTCCTAGAACGTGGGAAGCTGCCTTATAGGGAGTCAGACCTTTGGTCCATCTACAGTAGGTCAGTATTCTGCATGCTGATTGCCAATGCTTTTCCAGGGTTTTAGACAGGGGGTCTTTGCCAACCCTACCTGGAGACGCCACGGATTGAAACTGGGATTTTCTGCATGCAAAGACTGGGACTTTCTACTCTACCAATACAATTTATAAATATCCAGGGAAAAACTCCTTTTGTATCATGTCATTGTTTACAGAGAACATTACAAATTTACAATTTAAATTTACTTCTTTCAGCGGTGGTTCCCCCCCCCCCCCTGAAATCCAAAGAACTTTCAGAGCATTATTTCCCAAGCAAACTCTGAGTACTGGATTTTCTCAACAAATGTTAGTCATTTGCTTTTATTGTTTTAAGGTAATGGGGGACAAATGTATACTTAACATCACTATATTTAGGCAACTTAAAAAACAACACCACAGAAAGGAACATCTGATATTGTAGCTCAGGGATTTATGCCAAGAACAGCTTCAATTAATGCCTTTACAAAGCTGTTTGATAAACACCTCTGATTGGATTCAAATTTGTCACTGTGCCTGGTTTGATACTGCAGTCGCCAAAGAAGCAGCAGCAGAGTTGTAGTCTAAATTTTCATTCACAGTAATTATATGAGGATATGACTCACTTTGTAGAATTTATCACCTAAAGATAAAAGTGACCTTTGCATTTTCACTTGTCACACAAGTTCATAGCTCAGTAAGGAATTTTAAATGACATTTGGAATGAAATGGCTTTTGTGTGATTTCAGTGAAGAAAAATACTGTAACATTTCTGTATTTGTACAAGTAGACATGCCTTTAATATTTATTTTTCAACAGACATGAAACTAACAAGGTTTTTTCAGTGCATAGACAATGTTTGCACTTTCACGTTCTTAAACATTTGATACATTGTTAAGAATAATACTTAGCATTTATTGAGGGCGCAAAGCACTTTATGTATTATCGTGATGTAGTGATTACTACAGCTCTGTAAGGTGTTATTATTGTCATACTGCAGTTGGGGCTGACAGGGGAGTGGCCTGCCTAAGGCCACATTGTGACAGAAGTGAAATTCAAACTGGGGAATTGCTGGCTAATAGCTTTGACTCTGAGCCACTAAAATTACACTAGAGTCCTATCGTTGGACTTATGGCTGACTGAGAGCCCAAATCTATCCTCCCCCCCCAGTGCAGCTATGCCAAAAAGGAGAGTGCTGTATCTGGGGGGGGGGGAGATCAGGAAGCTTCAGAGGGGAAAGGAGATTTAAATCCCCTTACCCCGCCGTACGCCTTCCACTCCACAATGGGTCTCCTCGGACCTGCATCAGCTCTGTAGCTGACGCACGTCTGAGGAGGGAAACGGGGCGGGGAAACTGCTGGAGGACAGGATCTGATGCGTGCTATTGCCACCAGATCCAGCCCCTTCTCGCAACCTCCCCATCCGTTCCTCTCCCTGCCCAGTTTCGCCCCCTCCCCACCGCTGCTACCGGGAAGCACTGCTGCCTCTAGCTGCAGTGCTCCCAAAATGGCTATTGACAGAGTGCTCTGCGCATTGTTGGTGGCCATTTTGCGATAGCAGAACTCCATTCCACTGTCGCTAAGCTCTCGGGCCAGCAGCCCAATTCTACATAGGATTGGGCTGTGAGAGTGTTGCTTTCATTTTTCAGCCTTAATTGATGGACTGATTTTCTGGTGAACTGTGGTGCAATAGCATATGCAACAAATGAAGCAGTGTATGTGATACGTTTCAACCAGTCATTGTCTGTATCTTCAGGGATCTTAGCAGCAATCCACAGTTTCTTTACTAGTTCTGGGATAAACCTACAGGTTTTAGTGGGAGTGCTCTGGAGGACATAATTTATTGATTGCAGCTAAAACTGCCACGTCAACCAATTACAAGTTGCTCCAAACAAGTTTTCGTTTCGCTGTTTTTATTTGATTTTAAAGCCTGGCCTCAATTATAATTAAAAAGGCAATGTTTATTTTTGCACAATCAAATATTAATCAATACATGCCAGTTGAGCAGCGGCCAATTTTTGGCTCCGGAAGAAGCGGCAACTTCATTATCTATTAGAGCCAACTCACATGAACTTTGGAAGTTACCCACTGCTGGAAATCCTCTTGAAGTCAAAGAATGTGGTGCCTGTGCACCATAAAAGAAGGTACCGTCAGACACAAAAGTATCGGCATGTGACTTCAAATCACTCCAAATGTACATTAGAGGTGAAATGTTGTACATGTAGCGAGGAGTTTGTGCACAAGCAGTTTCCCATGGGCAGAAAGCCAGTGAACAGTTATTTCAAGAGGCTGCCACTTGTCCACATGGTCATATAAACTGGTCCTTATGCAGGCGGGTTGAGAATTTTTCCTGGCAAGCCAACTTCGGCCCACTCACAATCAAACAGGTACAAACAATAAATACTGCCAAGTATTGTTCAGAAACTGGTTCTTACTGAAGCAATTCAGCAGTGGCTTTAGCTTTATCAGACATCCAACATGCACCACAACTTGCAGTGGCTCCATGTTACTGAACAAGAAGATCTAGTCTATAATTGTGCCTCTTCTACTAAAAAGCTTTAGAAGATTTCTCACTGTGGCCTGAATGGATGCAATCCCATATATGGAAAAAGCAAAGAGACCACACAGAAGAAAGTTTGTTCAGCAACGAGGCTTCGTAATACTAATTATGGTAAATTCAAACTTGCCAACTTCCTTGAAATAAATGAAGTTGCCTTACTATAAATATGCTTAGGTACTGCAACAACATTAAAGTTTAATTCTTCTTCAAATATGTACTCATACAATGTGAATTAGTCTTGTTTATTCTTCAAAAGAAGCAATTGGTTGTGTACTCAAAAATTAAAAAAAAAAACTCTTTTACAGATACGATGAGTGCAATATTCCAAAGCACTGAGCTGTGTGGGGTGGGCTGGCTTAATACAACAGCTGAAGGCATCAGCCAGTATCGCCCAGTTGTCAGGACATTGCAACTTTAAGCCCTAGCTGGGGAGATAACACAACCTTTGGCATCGAAACACATTCTAAATGGGATACCAAGTCCTTGAGGCAGGGGGTTTACAAAAGCCCAAACTAAACAAAGGGGGGAGAAAGAGACAGGTCAATCTCTCTTCATGCTCTGCATTACTATTACAACTGAAAAAAAATTCTTATGGAACATTCCTTCTGCTAAGTGAGGGTATCACCCACTGGCGTCGCTAGGGCGTGGTGGGGGGACGGGTCGCCGGGGATGATGCGCCGGGAGAGGGTGACACGCCGGGAGGGAGCGACGCGCCCCGTCGGGGGTTGACATGCCACTCGCCGTCTTCTTCGGCGGCTCAGTCACTTCTAACTAGGCCAAAAGTGGCGTCCTTTGTGCATGCGCACAACGTCGCTTGAAGCCGTGCCCTCAGAAGAGCTGAACCAAGACCCAATCACGTCTTCATTCGGCCCTTCTGAGGGCACGGCTTCAAGCGGCGTTGTGCGTATGCGCGAAGAACGCCACTTTTGGCCTAGTTAGAAGTGACCGAGCCGCTGAAGAAGACGATGAGCAGTTCGTACCAGGAGGGTGACGCAGCAGCAGGGGAGGTGATACTCCCGCCAGAGGTGACGCACCAGTCAGTGATGCCACTGCTATCACCCACATCTCTTGTTGATTTGGACAGCACCATTCACTTCAGAAACAGTTTAAAAGGAAAAATAATTCTTTGTCTTCTCCTATGCCCTGTTCCGCATTAGACTAGGGAACATATACCAAAAATGGCGGTCCTGTTGTTCAAGCAGGGGGTTGACTGCAGCACTCACCTGCGTCCAGTGGCGGCGTGAGTGGTGCTGGCCTCTGCGCCAGTGCCGCTTACACTAGAGGAGCCACTTTTGCAACTCCTAGGCTGGTGGAGCGCTCGCTTCGCCGGCCTATGTTTGCGTAGGATTGTGCTGTAAGAAAGGTAGGAAAGAGTAAGGAGCAGGCAACGTACCTAGCAGCAATATAAATGGTTCTGTCCATGATCATGAGCAGCTGGATGTCCAGTTTATGCCTTTGTGGGGCGTTGTGTCCTGGCTTGTGACCCACAAACACCGGATACTGTTTTGTATCTGTGAAAAGAGAAGAGGTGATTGAGAAAAACAAACAAACTACAATCTGTGAAAGTATGCTAAAACAGACTAGATGGCCTCTATCACCAATTGTGGGATCTATAGCTACTGCTCTGCTTTTCTCCTGCAGCATATAGGTTGAATCACAAAAATAGTAAAGCCGCAGATTATATAGCTCATCAAGGTCTTAGATTCCAGCTGTTATAAAGGAGACTGCTATATCCTTAAATAATAAAAAACCCCGACTTTTTTTAAGAGCAAAAAGCTGCTGGAAGCTCCAGGCATTCCAAGTACTTAGCATTTACACCTGGCTTTCTTTTCAGTTCTTTCAGTGTTCTAAATAGCTAGATTCTGCCTGCCAAAGATGATCTGTCAGCACAAAGATGTTTTATAGGAGTCCAGCAACTAATGCTGTGGCCATGTTGTCTGGTATTCAGAACAAAGGACTTACTAAAGGCACAAAACTAGCATCTCCACATGTTACCTGCATGGTTAGGAGCATAACATTCTAATTGTGTCTATTTTTAGGAACAGAGGGATGCAATTAAATGAACTTTATTTTTTTTGCTACTGTTTTATTTCCTTCACAGGAAAGCTTGGAGATGGCTAGTTGAATACATCCTCCTTTTTTGTTTTGGAAGTGTCAGAGATGGCCTCAGAAGAAGAGAGGATTGAAGGGGGAGAAAGAAACTGAAAACTGCTACTTGAACAATTATAATATTCTGTATCCTCCCAATATCAATGTATTATTTTACACAATAAAGTAGATATTTACTATAGATCAGGGGTTCTCTACCTGTGGTACGGGTACCCCTAGGGCAGTGCTTCTCAATTTTTTTCTCTCATGCCCCCCCTATGAAGAAGAAAAAATTTCGCGCCCCCCTAATATAACTAATGCAATGTAACTAATGTAAAGGGGGGGCTCGTTGCAATAGTTAGTGTGTATGCTTTGCGCCACTTATCTTGATTGTAGGAGCCTCCAGCGACGATCTAGTTCACCGACGATCTCTTCCGGGGAGCAGATCGTTCCTCTGCTCCCCGGCGCGAACTCTGTAACGCGCCTAGGAGCGCTCTGCAGAGTTCACGCTGTGAATCACGCATGCGCAAGACGACGATTGGCAACATCGTCGTCTTGCGCATGCGTGAACTCTGCAAAGCGCTCCTAGGCGCGTTACAGAGTTCGCGCCAGGGAGCAGAGGAACGATCTGCTCCCCGGAAGAGATCGTCGGTGAACTAGATCGTCGCTGGAGGCTCCTACAATCAAGATAAGTGGCGCAAAGCATACACACTAACTATTGCAACGAGCCCCCCTTTACGGAGCCTCGCGCCCCCCCTGGGGGGCACGCCCCACTATTTGAGAACCGCTGCCCTAGGGGTACGCGGACCTCTTGCTGGGGGTACACCAAGCCTCGGCCGTATCCTGACCCCCGCTGATCGGCTGAGCCGTTACACGGCCTCCTCGGACTTCCGCCAGCAAAATAGCTGGCGGAAATCCGAGGTGGCCTATCGGCCCCAGCCGCAGTTACACTTGGGGAAGGGGACAAGTGTCCCCTTCCCCGAGTAGACTTTCTGCCACGGGATGCCTGCTTCAGGCTGCCCGCGGCGGAGATCAGGATCCGGCGGGCGGCCTTGGTCACCTGGCGGATCTTTAGAGCAGGATTGGGCTGCCCCAACACAGGTGTAACCAGCGGTGCAGCAAGAACGGGAGGCCCCAGAACAGAAAAGGGATTGAAATCCCCTCCAAAGGGGGATTCAAAGGAGATTTAAATCTCCCCTCCAAAGCCTCCCACCCTGCCCTCCCCTGCTGGTTACACCGGTGGTGTAAGTTGGATAGGATTGCGCTTTATGTCATGAAGGAGCGAAAATGTTTCCCTTCCTTCAGCCACACATGTAATCCAAGACTTGATGGGAGTGCTCCATGCAGAGCCCATTTCCCACCCACCTCCTTTTTGAGTGGGAAGAATTGCACAAATAGGGCCAACATGTGGAGCATCTGCTTTGCACCATACAACAGGTATGTGATGAAGGGGATGGGTACATTTTTACTTCTCCACCATGGAAAGCAGATCTCTGGTCCAGTAAGTATATGAACATCAGATGCGCCACACCAGAGGACAAGTAATCAGCTAACAGACAGCTAAGTGTTTCAAGAAAATGAGCTGGGTTACACAGTAAAGTCCTTTAGGATGACCAGACAATGTGACCTGGGAAAAATTCATTCATCCATGGACCAATCTAGTGTATATAGCTAATCCGCTTTTGACAAATAGTGGGAAGATGCACTTGCTATATCCTACCTGCATGCTCAAATTTATAATGGTCAATTTTAAGGGTGGCAACAACGGCCATTATATCAATCATTCAATTTGAGACACTTCACGACGGCCTCCAACTTGGATCCTGTTGAGCTTTTACAGGACACCCATCATTAGCATTCAAATCTCAAAAAGTTAGATTATACAGCTGAAAGATAAGTGGTTAACAAGTATAACTCTAGATGGCAGAATGACTTCACATGCAAATTTTGTAGCTTTACCTTGCAGCTGGGCACACATGCCTAGAACAATGTATGCATGACATTATATTTATAATTCTTGCTTTCCCTGTCTTTAGAATGCAATTGTTTCTTCATAACTGACTGATAGCACAATCCTGTGTAACCTTGCACCGGTGCAACAGTAGATGCACCGGTGTAAGTGCACTTATGTCAGTGTAAGTGCACTTACACCGGTGCATCTGCTGTTACACCAGTGCAAGGTTACACAGGATTGCTCTGTGAATATAAGGAGTTTATACACAAGAAACAAATGGAGGCTTCCAACATTCCCAGTATTCTCCCTGCTAGTTTTCCTATCCTGATTATGCTTATCAAGACAATTTAGTTTTATGATCTAGCCTTTGTTATCATGTTTGGATAGCTTACCAAGCCTGGTTAAGTATTACAAACTATTGAACACTCGGGAATTCTCATCAAGGCACTTCAGTTGATTGCAGTAAGTGGAAAAAAGGAAGTTTTGGATGAAGTTTTGAAAGTTTTCCTTATAAATGCATCTGAGTGCTGATGAACAGCAGAATGTTGTACAGTTGGTCCTCAGTATCCGTGGGGGTTCCGTTCCCGGAACCCCTCCAGATACCGAAATCTACAGATACCGGGACCAACATTTTTTAAAAAAGGAAAAAAGCCTGGCATGGTATGGTTCATGGGGTCACGAAGGGTCGGACACAACTGAACAACAACATCCGCGACTTCAGCATCCACGGATTTGTCTCACCTCGGATGCTTCGCGGATACCGGGGCCAACATTAAAATGTGTAAAAACAAGAAAAAAATTAAAAAGCAGTTTGCTTACCTTTTTACTGTAAACCGCTGCATATTCTTGCTTATACTAGCTGAAATTGCGCTCTGGAAGTCTCCTCCAGGTCACGCAACTCCTCCCTCCCTTCTCCCAAGTTTGCCCCAGAATGCATTGCAATGCATTCTGGAGCTATTTTGGGAGGGGGAGGGGGAGTCGCGTAACACAGAAGAGGCTTCCGGAGCACGACAGCAGTTAGTATAAGCAAGAACACAGCGATTTGCAGTAAAATGGTAAGCAAACTGCTTTTTAATTTTTTCTTTTTCTTTTTTTTACACATTTTAATGTTGGCCCCGGTATCCGCGAAGCATCCGAGGTGAGACAAATCCATGGATGCTGAAGTCGCGGATGTTGTTGTTGTTCAGTTGTGTCCGACCCTTCGTGACCCCATGAACCATATCACGCCAGGCCTTCCTGTCCTCCACTGTCTCCCGGAGTTTGCTCAAATTCATGTTCATTGCATCGGTGATGCCATCTAACCATCTCATCCTCTGCCTTCCCCTTCTCCCTTCAATCTTTCCCAGCTCCAGAGCTCATGCACTCAAGGAGGTCCATTGGACATTCAAGGAGGTCCTGCCGCTTACACCGGGGGAAGTTCTTCTTCCAAGTTGTTCCTGGTCTGCCCCAGGACAGCCCGGGAACTCGATAGGATACGGTGCCCGACCCTTTAGGCCGAGTGCCATATCTTACACAAATTTGGGCTGTAACTTTTTGTTCTGCAACCAAAGGGATATACTGGCATGGAGCTGAAGGAAGAATAGTTTGGGTGTTCTGAGGAGACAGTAAGAAAAACAAAAAGCATAGTTTTTGGCTCACAGAAACTTGCAAATTTAAATTCTGCTGACCAAGAAGTCATGACTTGCCAGAGGCGTATCAGGAGCGGATGCTGCCTGGAGCACCGCTCGCTGATGCGCCGCCCCAAAGGGGGGGGCGGCGCGCTCCGGGGGGGACCCGGCTTACCAGGGCACTCCGAGGCCTTCTCCTCCGGCCTCGGAGCCGGAGAAAGCCCCGGAGCGTCCACCACGACCGGTGGCCAGGGCTTTCTGAAGGCGGCCGACTGCGTTCTGCGCATGTGCCGCCTTCAGAAAGCCCTGGCCACCGGTCGTGGTGGACGCTCCGGGCTTTCTCCGGCTCCGAGGCCGGGGGAGAAGGCCTCGGAGCGCCCGCCCGCATCACCGGGCGGGCGCGCGCTCCGTGGAAAGACTGGAGCGAGCGGAGCAGCGCCGCCCGGCGCCGCCCGGCGCCACTGCTCCACTCGCTCCAGTCTTTCCACGCCTCTGGTTGCAACTTTCAGAAAGCGAGTGGGGGCGGGAAGAAAAACTGGCTTTCATACTTACAGTTGCCATGCGAAATACTGATTGGCTCAGGATCTTCTGGGAAATCAGCCCCAGCAAAGTGTAGCAGTGTGAAATATAGCAGCAAGGCTTCTGACCTCATAGTAGTTCAGCTGGGAGACTATTTCTTCACTTCACCCTGTGAAAGACAAACGAGGGTATAAGAGCTTTCCATCAACTCATATTTAGCCATTGCAAACAAAAATAGGCTGTGAATAGCCAACAAGTAACAAAAGGGACTCTCCTGCCCTTCAGGCATTCACAATAAAATAATAAACCACCCCGACAGCAAGACTCAATGGGCTCTAACATACATCGGCAAGAACATCTTGTTCTGAATAGACTTGAAGATGATGAGACCTACCAGTGAATTCTTCACTGGCCATTCTCCCCCTCTCTACCGCTACCTTTTGCCCTGATCAAGACACTCCTTTGAGAAGGGCCAAACTACACATGACATTTAAATTTCATGACTTCCTTTTTCAAAACGGGGCGGGGCTGGAGCTGTGGAGTGATGCGAGGGACAATGACAGACTAATCTTCCCCCCCCCCCACACACACACACTACAGCCCTGCTTCAAATCACTTCTGGAAGATGCTATTAGGGGGAAACCTATGGGCACAATGTTTATGCCTGTAAGTGTTCCCTTCTGAGGCTAATACCAACTTCAGCAGGCACTTTGGAGGGGTGCTGTAGAGCAGGAGAAAAGGGTTAGTCTTCCCTTCCCCACGCCCCTGGTCCAAACTGCCCCTCCTGTGACTGTTTTTTGTTTTTGTTTTTTGAAAAAAAAATGTTACAGGTTCCAGTCATGGAACTCCCATGTTGCATCTACTCTTGGCCCTAACTGGATCCAAACTACACATTATGCAGAGTGAGCCAGTAAATTGAGAAGGTAGAATTATGGACTGTTCCACTTCAAACTGAAGGTGGGAAGCCATATTTTTTTAATTTTCTACCTTGCAAAAAAAGAAAAAAAGAAAGATCCTCCATGTAGTAAATCAGGGAGAGTTCTGCACTAAATCATTCCTCCAGTGTGATCAAGATACACAAGTTGTTTTTTTAACATGGGTGAGGTTTCAAAAAAATGATGCCCACCCCTACAATCTGAAGTGGAGCAGTCCAAAATTCTAACACCTTGCTGAGCATAACAAAGACATCAGGTCTTAGCGTTCACCGAGGTGTTAAATCTTGTTGCTTTTAGTCGTGGTATAAGCATCCTCAGAAATCGTGGCTAAGAGGTAAGATATAAATATTTTAAGAATAAATAAAAAAAATTAAGTCTCTGTGAGAGCTATACAACTTCAGGTTCATCCATATAAAACAAAACATTATTTCACACAGAAAACTAGATATCAGGGAGAAGGCTTTCAGTCTGCGACGTGGCCTAAGGTGCATAATACAGCATACTTGATGAAGAGCAGGAAGTCTGGATTTAACCTCCTGGATGGGAGAATGATTACAGTCCCAATCCTATTACGAGAGGTGTGGCATGTGCGGTAGCACTGGTAGGTTGGCTATCGGGGCGGGCGTGGGCAGAGAGGGGGAGTAATAGGGCATTATAGGGGAGGAACCAGGGCATGTGTCAGGGAGGAAGGGTGTGGATCCAGCAGCAGTCGCACATGACAGATCTCATCCTCCATTTTTCTGCCCACCCCACCCTCTTGATCTCCGCGGACATGAGCCACCTATATAGCTAGAGCAGGTCTGAGGAGCGTCCTAGGTGACTGGGTAGCCTACCAGGGGGTACGTACCTCCAGCAGGCTATCCAATTACACACATCCCCACCACAGCATGAAGCTCAGCCTCCGACGGTGTGGCTTCATGCTATAATGTGGCGGGGGATAGGATTGGGCAGTAGGAAGCCTATGCCCATTGCTTTGAGTCTCATCGTGGAAGGATATAAACAAATAGTTTTGCCTTCTCCACTACATGCTAATTTTTTTCAAGGAATTTTTGTTCAATGAATGAGTAGTTAATCGTGTGAGCCCCCATATGAAACAGTACAGCTCAGACACAGGTTGACTGTCCCAGTGAAAATGACCTAAAGCAATCGATAGTTGACATAAGTTTTACGAAAATACTCTACCCACCAGTTTGGAAGGTAGGTGGAAGTTTACATAATTACATGGTGGCTTTGGCCATGAATTAAAGTCACTCTACATTATTTAGGTCTAACAAGGGATTAAGGGACCATTCAAGAGACTGATTCATACTTAGAAGACTTATAAATCAAGCACAGCAACATGGGAGGGAAGGGGGGAGCTTGATGGAGCACAGTGAATGTATCATGAGACTTTATCATAAAACTGCAGACTCATAAATTTAAATACCATAAAAACCAGTGCTTCAAATTGCAGTAAAATAAGAGTGAATGGAACTGCTTAAAATGCAGAATCTTCTCTCCCATCTCCACCTGCTGCATTCCAGGGATGTGTTCTTTTATTTCCCCATTAAAAGAAGCCAAGTCTTTAAAAAAACATAAGAGGAAGCAAGCAACTTTTCACTCAGTGAAAGGAAACTGCACAATACAGCAAAAATCTCATAATTCCCAGGCAAATTTCATGGAGGTGCTGATCTGCAGGATAAATCAGTGGTTAAAAAGTGGGGATTTCTTTTCATCCCTTCCAGAGTTTCAAACCTTTGTTGCAGCCTGCCAAAGATTACGTTTTGGAACAAAGCTATTTTACTGTAGCCCTGCCTATCATTCCAGATTTATGCACAGACAGTCAAGACTTTGTAACCAAGACAGCTTTTGAAAGTCCATTTGGCAAACAAAGTGCTAACTTGCTCTTTTTGAAGCATCATTTAATATTAGATACCTATGTATCTTTTCCTCATGCCAACCTAAGAATTAACAACCCTGGAGTATTTCATTTCAACATGTAATTTCATAGGCACAGTGGGTTCTTAATCATTTATCCAGTTGGAAACACCACAGTAATTAATTTTAGCATTCAGATACACACTTTTATAATAAAACTTTACATTCTTACTACAGTACTACAATAATCCAGAAGGTGGGAATCGTGGGATAGATGGCTTGGGAGGCAAGGCACTGCAATCTTTCAGAACAAGGCACGTGAAATTATTGTATTGTACTCCCTATTTGCCCATTTTTATTCACACACACAATTAAAAAAATTGGCTGGCTGTTCGTGAGTGTGGGGGGGGCATGCTGAAGGGGGTTGATTATGAAATCTTTGATTTCTTCCTTTTGAAAGACATATTCCCATATCACATCAAAAACTGCTTTTCAAACTCTCCTAAGTTTTGAAAAGTGGTTTACCGTGCATCATGGAGTGGGAGCTACTCAAGACATCCAAGTCAAACAGTCCAATCCTGTCTACAATTAGATTGGCGGAGCAATCGCTCCGCCGCTCTAAGGTGTCGCAAACGTGACAGAGCTGTTGTGCCTTTTAGCAATGATGTTGCAGGCACAAATTACAAGACAACAAATTGCAAACATATGAGCATTTACTCAGAAGCTTAATTGAGTTCAAAGGGGCTTACTCTCAAAAACGTGTGCTGTTATCCTTTGCAGATGTACCTGAGAGCAAGCTCCACTGAAAACACTTCAATGGTCCAATCTTACTTAACACCCTGCGTGGCAGTGCGGCACCCGCTGAATCCCGTGGGGGGGGGGGTTAGCCTCAGGAGGCCTCCTTGGGGGAAGGGAACATTTGTTCCCTTCCCCTGGGGTAAGCCCAGTGGGTCAACTGCCAGCCCAGTGGGTCAACTCAGACCTGCGCCAGCGATAACACTGGTGTGAGTCCACATTAACCCGTGAAGGCCAATTGAGCCTGAGAAGGAAGTTAGAATTTGGAGGCTGTTGTTGTTGCCGAACCTGCCCCATCACAGACCCAATCCACCCTGTTGCCTCTCCGTTCTGCCTTCACCTGCCGCCCCCATTCTGACCTCCCCCACCACCCCCAGCCCAGTCCCACCATCCTACTTGTGTCGAGGGGCCTTCTCTGGTCTGTCAGCATGTGTGAGGAGGTTCCAGCCTCCCCAACAGCATTCCGACAATGCATGACTCTGCAGGCTGCCAGAGTGCATTTTGCGATTGCCGTAAAGCAGTTTACGCTGGTGGAATGCTTGTGCCTTCAGCAGGGTAGCCCAATAGAATGTTTACTTACTGCAGAGCAAATATGCCTAGACTATTTCACACAATGGAATGTGCTTTCCGTCTTTTAGAGAAAAGTGGTGTGGTGTAGTGTAGCAGCTAAACAACTGAGCTGTGAATCAGGACTTCTTGCTTCTTTCATGAACTCACTAGGTAGCCTTAGGCAAGCCAGTCCCTTCTCAGGTCTCCAGTTGCAATATAGGGATAATGATACATACTTCTATAGAGCTGTTGTAAGGGTGACATTAAGATGATATCTATGAGTGCTTTGCACACTCAGAAAGCATTAAGAAATGCTGAGTACTTTTTTAATTTTGAAATTTTCGAGTTCCTGTGGTTGAGATCTAAGAGACCCTGGGAGATTACCACCCTGCTTCTCAGGAAAACATATTGGCAAGGGAAACACCAGCCTGCTCCCAGCTATGGCCAGATAAGAAGGAGCAGCTGCAGGGAGCTTGCTTCCACCACCACCCCCGAAAAAATCTCTGGTCTGCTCCAATTGCTAATTGTTCAGACCCTGTCTATAAGAAGAAAGCAATCTGTGTTATCAGCCAGAGGATTAAGGGTTGCTGTGTATGCATGCATGCATTTACTGTATTACTGTAATCTTATAGTAAGCTGCCCTAGAGATCGTTCCATCCAAAGTAGAGAGATAGTCTAAAGCAGGGGTTCTCAACCCCTTCCTGGCAAAGTACTACCTCCTGCTCCACTCTCCTGCTGTGTACCACCAGAAGTATCATTGCCAGTTACTTCTGGGATTTCCAGGTTTTCAGAGGCCAGAAAACACAGGTAGGAGGCTCTGGGTGGATGGGAGAACCCTTCTCAGCATTCCCAAGAGGCATGGCCAAAGGCAGGAGCCTCTTGGGAGCGAAAACATGCCACTGAAAGTGCAGTGTTGGAGTGGGGTTCCAGTGGTGCGGCGAACCGAGTACCACCAGCAGTCGGCCGAAGTAGCACTGGTGGTACTAGTACCACTGGTTGAGAACCCCTGGTCTAAAGCAATGAAAAATTACAAAGATGGATTTTGAAATGGCTACCAGTGCACAGTGGGGGTCTCTACTACCTGACTGGGATTACACATTCCTTACAATTCAATCAACTCTATTTAAAAGTAATTGTAATTGCACCATATAAGCCGGCCCAAAGAATAACAAGGAACAACTTGAACGCAGGGTATTTTCAAGGCTTTGCATTCAACAGCATGAAACACAAAAGGAATGCAAAGGCTGAATGTTGCAGTTTGGTATATGTGCTGGAATGGGCTTTGCTTTTTTTTTTTTTTTTTTAGATTTATGTTTCCACTAGATATCAGCAATCGTTTTTGATCTCAACAACCTATTCTCCACAAGTACACTTCAAGGCAACAAAACTAAGTAGGCGCCTTTTGTGTATCAACTAATTAACTTCTTTCCTTTCTCCCCCAGTCATTTTGGACAAATGCAAAGTGATTCTGGAAATACAGCAGAGCAGAAGAGTGGTAGTTTATCCACAAGGAAAGTATCAAGCAATTGAGGTTTTTCATTGTAAACTGTTTTCGCTCACAGGATCAGGCAGATCAGTCAAACTTAACCAGGTTCATAGTGAGGTAGGATGGCAGAATAGGTGCTTTATGTTGCTTTCTGTCATCAGATCATCAGCTACCTAACTGTGTGTATTATATGAGAGAAAACGTTAAGATAGTGTTAATAAATCTTGGCCACTCCACTTTAGAGCTTTTAAATCGTTGGTTTGTGTGTATATTCCCCACCCCCCCAGTTGTATGCGATATATTATCCTTTCTTTGCTCAGCTTTCTATACCGTTTTGTGCAAACATGTCAAAAAAGGCAGCCTCCAACAGAAGTGATAACGTATATTACAAAGCTTTATCTAAGTGCAGTTGAACTAAGAGCAGCAAAAGTGGCGGCAAATCTAGG
The DNA here is from genome assembly GCA_026170595.1 of Plestiodon gilberti rubricaudatus. Taxonomy (NCBI): domain Eukaryota; kingdom Metazoa; phylum Chordata; class Lepidosauria; order Squamata; family Scincidae; genus Plestiodon; species Plestiodon gilberti. The sequence continues at coordinate 51,900,763 of JANXHW010000002.1, forward strand.
TTTACTACCAAGCGTAGACTCTCCCTGCAGCCACAACCAATTCCAGCTACTGAATGAGTGGACCTATATGGTAAACATGTTTTCAAATACAGTTGGCCCTCAGTATCCGGGGGGGGGGGATCCGTTAAATCTGCGGATACCGGGACCAAACATTAAAATGTATTTTTTAAAAAAGGTTAAAAAGTGGTTTACTTGCCTTTTTACTGCAAACTGCTGTGTGTTCTTACTTATACTAGCAGAAATCACATTCCAGAAGCCTCTTCCAGGTGTGCAACTCCCCCTCCCTCTCCCAAAATAGCTCCAGAATGTATTGCAATGCATTTTGGGAAAACTTGGTAGGGGGAGTCATGAGACACGGAAGAGGCTTCCAGAGAGCGATTTCAGCTAGTATACGCAAGAACACACAGTGGTATTCCCTGAACCGGTCTGAACACAGACAGATCAAAGTTTTTACAGTTCACCGGTTGACTTGGGTTCAGGTCCTTTTGCATATACCCAGGCCTATTCGAAGTAGTGGTGGCTCTGGTCAAGCTAACTTGGTTGGCACTGTTCTACAGTGAATGCAGGAGAGCTCTGTTCATGAAAGGGTTCTTCTATTACTGTACTACCCTACATAACTCACTCTTGGACATCACTGTTTCATTACTGAGAGAACTGTGTGATGTAGCGCTGAACTAGGACTGAGGAGACCTCACTTCAATCCCAGCCAATTTATCAACCATAAAGCTCCAGTGGCTGGTCACTCTCTCAGCCAAACCTACTTTGTTATGAAGATAAAGGATGGGGATGGAGGGAGGGCGAGAGTGCCAGCTCAAGCTCCTTGGAAGAACGATAGGATAGAAATAAAATGTTACAATCACTCTACTATTCTTTGGTCATGGTCACAGCCAAGGAAAGTGACCTGCTAAAGGAGCTCTCTGTAAACAATTCCTTATACTCCCGAGTAGCTTCTAGATTAGGTTGCAGCAAATTCTTATGGTGTATATCTGAAAAAGGCTAGGAAAGTTCCAGATGGCCAACCTGAAGGCTCAGTGATGTCTCAGTGGTAAGCATAGGGCTTTCCCAGAAAATGTTTTGCAGAAGCATTCCCATGCTCCTGGGTAAAGATAATAAAATCCAGTGAGCTAGTGCACAAGCTCTTAGCTTGAACAAGTCCTTATGGTGCTTTCTTTTCACCAATCCCCCCCCCCCCAGCATGCAACGCAGCCCTTTTTTACATGGCTGCATGCTATGGTGGGGAAAACCATAGGATTGGGCTGTTAGGCTCCAATCCTATAGGGGACTTGCGCTGCCAGAACTAGCATTCTGGCAGTGCAAGGCCCTTTACTGCGGCGGGAAAGCCAACCACTGTTGCACACTGCTGGGCCATGACCGCAAATGGCGAGAAGTGCAGGGTGCATGGTCACAGCTCTGAGAAGCTCCACAGGCACCAGTAAGATAATAGTGGGGAGAGGGAGGTTGAGGAGCATTCCAAGAGGGGAGGGCAGGGGGCAGGCTGGAGGGGGAGGATCTTGGTGGCAAATGCCGACACTGGATCGTATCCCCCATATTTTGGCCCACTCCACCCCTTTCTCTTCTTGGACTTATACCAGCTACCAGGTGTGGGTTCAAGGAAACCCATAGGCCATCAGGGGTTCTATATGTTTACTTCTTTCTGGCAGGCCTCCTGATTCCCCCCCCCACACACACACAATTTTTAACAAGTAGCTTTAGGTGTTGAAGGAAAGTCCCTGTAACTGAATATTTATTTATTTATTTATTTATTTATTTATTTATTAATAATTGGGCAAGTCAGCTTCCTTGTATGTTTCTGTGTGCATGTGTGCTTTGTTTTGTGGAATAAAAAAGTGATCTATTTTCTTGAAGGTTTAGGAAATAAAACATCATGCAAGTTTATCTTGAGTACTCCTCTTGAATCAAATAGAGTTTAGGCAGGAATATAGAATTGAGTCGCAGGGTCAAACAAAGGGTCAGCTGCAACTAGCATTGAGTTGCCTCCTAGGTTTAGTTTATCATGACTAATTTCCTTAGTCATGACTAACTAAAACTTAGGATATAACCCATTGTCTTTAGCTGTGACCAGTTTTACAAAAGAAGCGTGTGTGATAGCTATTTCCTGTTCTTTGTTCCTAGTCTCCAGCTAGGCCCTGAACATGGAGACTCCATTTTTAGCTGTTATAGCCAAAAGCCAGTGTTTCTCAAACGTTTTTGATCTGTGGCTCCATTGTCCATTGGTGACCACTGGCTGCGGCTCCCCATTACATTATGTTGATGCCTGCCAATTGGCACTGCACTGTTTTCCGCAAGGATTCCGTGGCACTCCGCGGCTCCCCTGGAAGCCACGCCTCCCAGTTTGGCAACCACTGGCCAAAAGGCATTGATACAGTAACTTTCCATGCATTGATCTAACTCTATTCCTTAAAGCCATCTAAGCTAGTGACCACTACCACATCTTAAAGAAACAAAACTGTACAAGTTAATGCCGAGTTGCATGAAGAAATACTTCCTTTTGTTTGTCCTGAACCTATTGCCAATCATTCACTTAATGACCTCGAGTTCCAGGGCTTTTTAAGAGAATAAATTTCTATTATTCTCTCTGCACCATTCATTTTACAACATTTATCTAATACATTAAGAGAAAGCTTTCCTTTCTTAAATACGTTTCCCATTAGGGAAATAAAGATTTGCAGAAACAATTGTAAAAATTCATATCCAGCTGTCCAAGATGTATCAGGGGCCAAGAGCTCTGTTTGGATGAAATGGTGATTCAGTACTCATCTATGCAAAAGGGAACATTTGAGAGGTGTGGGCACATCTGGATACTTATGCCTGCCAGAACACTTCCATGAACAATGCTATAGAACATTATACAAGCTATGGAATGTTCTAAAATCAGGATAAAAACCACAAAATGCAGGGTCTCCTTAGGTGAGACCTAAGGAGCATACTTGGAGATGTTTCTCTGGAGAAGTTTCAGCATGTCCCTGCCAATGCTGTTGTCAGACTTTTATTTCCCCTTGCTTGTATGTACTTTTATAGAATGTGGAAATTAACCACCTTCATTGAGAAAAAGAAATTTTTCTTAGGGTCCAATCATATTCCCTGCCAGCCCATAGCATGCAGCTAAACTGACAGGGCGTACACTGCATGCTGTTGGGGGGGACGGGGGACGACGATGACACACCAGACAGGAGAGGTAAGTAAAGCTTTTTATTACCTCCTTGTAGGCTGCCTGGCCTCCAACGGGTCTCCTCAGGCCCATTGTTATTTTGCTGGTGTAACTCCCAGGAGACTCAGGGGGCTGTTCAATGTGAGGAAAGGGGGATAGGAAAAGTTGCTGTGAGCATTTAATGTACACAGTAGGCATTGAGGGGGTTTGAAGGTTGTTTACTGAATCAACATGCAATAGTAGTCACAGTATAATACTGGTCATAGCTGGTAGAGTCTTCCAGAAGGTGAATAGTCCTGGACAGAAGCAATTCCTCCTTGTGACAGGTATTCTTGACCCATGCAGTTTGTATGATGACTGTTCAGTGAGCCAAACAAGATGAAATAGCAGGAGATCCATAAAAAGATTCCGTTTTTGTTTTTAAAAGCTGTGTTTAGGGGTGGGGGCAAACAAGATCAAGGCAATGGCACTCGTGAAGGATGGTTCAACCCTTCTCTTGTGCTGTTTTTCTTATTGAAACCACTCCACCAATGCTGCTATTAGCCTTATAAGGAAGAAATAGGTATTATAGGATACCTATATGTTTTCTTTTGTTGGGAAAAAGCAGTTTGAGGAATCATTATGATAGGACTTGCTTAATGACGGTTTCACTATATGACGAGTTTTCCAGAACATATCCCCGTCACTAAGTGGGGGACATCTGTAGTTTAATACAATGAGTAGCATGGGAGACAGGGTTTAAAGCTTCCTCTTCCATCACAAAGGCCCCAACCCAATTTCCTTTTCGAAAGTGCTCTTAACATTTTTTAAAAAGAAGCGAGGCATCCATTCAAGTAAGAACCTCTTGCCAACTTGTCTATTTGAGCCCAAAGGCCCTATACAATTCCTCTAATATTGACACCCCTCGATTATACAGGATATCAATATTTCCCAGCAACAGCTCTAAACAAGTATAAACAAAAAAGGTTTCATGATGTTCCCAGATTGTTTAGGTGGGGTGATGCACAGTGCTGTATGCTGATCCTCGTCTTATTTTAACCCTCTGTTCTAGGCACAAAACACACAAGAACATAAGAAGAGCCCTGCTGGATCAGGCCAAAGGCCCATCTAGTCCAGCTTCCTGTATCACACAGTGGCCCCACCAGATGCCTCAGGGAGCACAAGACAACAAGATACTTGTATCCTGTCACCACTCCCTTGCACCTGGCACAAAGAAAACCTACTTCTACAACCAGGAGGTTGCTTATCCCCATCATGGCTTGTAAGCTGTGATGGACATTTCCTCCATAAATCTGTCCAATCCCCTTTTCAAGGCATCCAGTCCAGGTGCCATCACCACCTCCTGTGGCAAGGAGTACCACAAACCAATTACACGCTGGGTAAAGAAATATTTTCTTTTGTCTGTTTTAATACTCCCTCCACTCAATTTGAGTGGATGTCCCCTAGTTCTAGTGTTGTGTGAGAGGGAAAAGAACTTCTCTCTATCCACTCTCTCCATCCCATGCATAATTTTATACGTCTCAATCATGTCCCCCCTCAACCGCCTTTTTTCTAGACTGAAGAGCCCCAAACGCTGTAGCCTTTCCTCACAAGGGAGATGCCCCAGCCCACTAAACATTTTGGTCGCTCTCTTCTGCACCTTTTCCAGTTCCACTATATCCTTTTTGAGATGTGGTGACCAGAACTGGACGCAATACTCCAGATGCGGCCTTACCATCGATTTGTACAACGGCATAATAATATTGGCCGTTTTAGTCTCAATCCCTTTTTTAATGATCCCAAGCATGGAATTGGCCTTCTTCACAGCCGTCGCACACTGGGTCGACACTTTCATCGACCTGTCCACCAGTACCCCAAGATCTCTCTCCTGATCCGTCACAGACAACTCAGAACCCATTAGCGTGTATGTGAAGTTTTGATTTCTTGCCCCAATGTGCATCACTTTACACTTACTTACATTGAAGCCCATCTGCCATTTTCCTGTCCATTCTCCCAGTTTGGAGAGATCCTTCTGGAGTTCTTCACAATCCCTGCTGGTCTTCACCACCCAGAAAAGTTTAGTGTCGTCCGCAAACTTGGCCACCTCGCTGCTTATCCCCAACTCCAGGTCATTTATGAACAAGTTGAAAAGCACCGGTCCCAAGACCGATCCTTGGGGCACACCGCTTTTCACCTCTCGCCATTGTGAAAATTGCCCATTGACACCCACTCTCTGTTTCCTAGTCTTCAACCAGTTCCTTATCCATAGGAGGACCTGCCCCCTTATTCCCTGACTATGGAGTTTTTTCAGGAGCCTTTGATGAGGGACCGTGTCAAACGCCTTCTGAAAATCCAGGTATATAATATCCACGGGTTCTCCCGCATCCACATGCCTGTTGACTTTTTCAAAGAATTCTAAAAGGTTTGTGAGGCAAGACTTTCCCTTGCAGAAGCCATGCTGAGTCACCCTCAGCAAAGCTTCTATATGTTTTCAGCTTCTATATGTTTTCTGATTTTATCCTTGATGAGGCTTTCCACCATCTTCCCTGGAACACATGTTAAGCTGACCGGCCTGTAGTTTCCCGGGTCCCCTCTCCTTCCTTTTTTAAAGATTGGCAAGATACATGGTATGCTTAATAGTTGTCTTAGCAAAATTATAGTTGCAGGTAGGCAGTGGTCTTAGACTAATGGGTTTGAGTTGTGCCAACTCTGATTTCAAAATAAAACTGAATATTTTTAGAGTGTGAAATATTACACGTTATAACTATTCCATCAACACTGTGACAAGTGATGGATTCTGTGCTTCTGATAAATCTGAAACTAAGAAATACGCAAGCAAATATTGCTGAAGCTGAAAAGGTATTGGCAGACCATATACAACGAAGCCTGGATCAATATCAAGACTCCAGAGCTCTCATTTACACACACACACACACACACACACACACACACACACACACACACCCTCTCTCTCTCTCTCCCTCTCTCTGTGTGTGTGTGTGAAATCACCTTCTACCTGTCAGTGCCATTTCATAACAATGTAGTTCTCATGACATGCTGTATTGTAGTTACTGAAACTGTCACAAAGGTCAGTTTGAGAATTGTCTCTCCTTATGCCTTCAACTGTTCCTTACATTTTCTTTGTTCTCCTATAGAGATTATCTGGAGCATCAATTGCTGGGAGAAGTCGTTTGCTGAGCTTTCCCTACAAATACCTGCTGTCTTTGTTCATTACATGGAGCTCATGAAACTTGCTTTGGAATTATCTCTTTCTTTACATATGTCCACCATGCATACTCCTTTCTTAGTTGGCACTTACTGTACGTGATTTAGTTCTTGTGTTATTGACGCAGATACGGAAGGTTTGAAAGTTTGTTGAAGGTACTGAACTTACAGATATAAACATGTTGCACTGCCAGCAAAATCCCTGGTTGTAATTAGATGTGTTGTAATTTTCATTAGAAAGTCCATTTAAGCAGGAAACTTGTATTATTTTTGCAGGAGAAGAGAATTGTTAATCTGTCCCTTATGCTGTTTCCATACTTATTTAGTACATTTTCTAAATAAAGCAAAATCTATTCTAGGATAGAATATCCCTTGGGATCAACTAGCATCTTTAGTGAGCAATGCATGGCAACGGCAATGAGTAAACAATGTTGAATCTAATTAAAATGATAGTAAAGCTTCATAATCTAAATCAAGCCCAAATCTCTCATGCCATCTACAATAGGCACGGTCGCATCACTTATATGAATACTGAATAAAGAATTTGTGTGTACCCATAAAGGGCTGATCAAATCAGTCAATCCTAAATGAAATCAACCCTGACTGTTCCCTGGATGGACAGGTACTGAGGCTGAAGCTCAAATATTTTGGCCACCTAATGCGAAGAGAGGACTCTCTGGAGAAGATTCCGATGCTGGGAAAGATTGAAGGCAAAAGGAAAAGGGGAAGGCAAAGGATGAGATGGTTAGACAGCAGCACCGATGCAACAAACATGAAAATGAGCGAACTCAGGAAGATAGTGGAGGACAGGAAGGCCTGGCGGGATATGGTTCATGGGATCACGAAGGGTTGGACATGACTTAACGACTGAACAACAACAATAAAGGGCTGAGTGGAGAAAGAAATCAATGGTTGACACAGGAAAGAAACAAACTGCTCTGCAGGATCCATGACACTAAAGTTCTTACATATCTTACAAGCTAGTTCCTCTGTTTTAATACAGTACTGTCAATGTTAGTAGACAGCAAGTTTTAAAATAGCATGAAGTACTAATAGTTTGCACATTATTTGGGGCAGGTACACTATCTGGGGCAGTCTGTTCCTATGTCTGTCTGTAATATACAAGTCTTCGACCATGTGGTTCATCTGAACTTCATGTTTACATAGCACATACAGCACAAACTGGTCTCCAATGGGATGGACATCACTATCCATATAAACAGCTGCCTTATTATACTGAATCACACCACTGGTCCCCCTGGCCCAATGCTATACCCCTGACTGAGACTGGCTTTCCAAGTCCTCGGGCAGAATGCCTCAGGAATTCTCAGTTCCCTCAGTATCTGAGATCCTTTAACTGGAGACACTAGAGACTGAACCGTCCTAGAAACTGTATGCAAAAGTTCATTGAGCTATGACCCCATGCTCTTATGCAAAGCAACGTTTGATTAAAAATTCAACATTGTCAAGCCACGTGGACATAACGTTTGTGTGTTTCCAGAGTGGCATGAGAGCTACCATGGATGCAGCAGCAGCAATTTCACCACCCTGAGTAATGTACACATAGTGCTCAGTCAGCCTTGTTGTCGGAAACTTGTTATCTGGTGATATGAGAGATCAAACCTACGGCTTCAGCATGTGCCTTACCACTGAACTTTGGCCCCATTTCCTAATAATTTTGTCAGGCAGTTTACCATCCATGCAGGACCCTTTTCCATTCTAGGTGAAGATAAACAGATTGTTGGCTATAATTAGAATGAACTGTCGAATCATCATAATTAATTCAAGGACAGAAAGAAGGTTTGTTTTTACCTAATAAAGTGTAATTGTCAAGCTAATTGCAAAGAGGATCAGATTTTACTATCCAATTATAGTTTAAGTTTGTCCAATTGACATATCTTCTCCCCCAATCAGAAGTTTGTATTAACTGCAGGGTGGGAAGTGCCTGGCACTTTAAATTATCTGGATATAAAGGGCTGGAGATGAGCACATTGTTTAACATCTTTATCCTGCTGTTTTAAGCCTTCATTTTAGAATATATGGAACCAGATTCAAATGCCAAATGTAATAGAGCAGCCATATGCCAGCTATTTCTCAACACTGCCATCAGCTGCAGATTTGTGGACTGCATTTGTTTTAATGTTTGTGCCTCTCTTTTCAAACAGTGACTGAAGTTACTACCTTAAGGCAAAGATGCGACTTGAAAGCTTTTGATTTCTAACTCATCATCTGCAGCACACACTTTATTCTGCCACCCATAAAGTTCCAAGACTTGTTTTCTTCTATTGTCATCACAACATAACTTTCAATTCAAAGTTCTTAGATCATTATCCAACTTTCTTATGCTGAAGAAACACAAGAAGTTTTCTGCTGGAGCGGCCTCTGCTATTTCTGGACCGGAAGTTGTTGTTGTTGTTCAGTCGTTAAGTCATGTCCGACCCTTCGTGATCCCATGAACCATATCCCGCCAGGCCTTCCTGTCCTCCACTATCTTCCTGAGTTCTCTCATTTTCATGTTCGTTGCATCAGTGATGCTGTCTAACCATCTCATCCTTTGCCTTCTCCTTTTGCCTTCAATCTTTCCCAGCATCAGAGTCTTCTCCAGAGACTCCTCTCTTCGCATTAGGTGGCCAAAATATTTGAGCTTCAGCCTCAGTACCTGTCCTTCCAGGGAAGGACCGGAAGTACTGTAACTTAACTCACAGCTCAATTTTATCCACCACCACCTCCATCAATACGGCAGGCACCAAAATGGCGACCGCCGCATTCTATGATGGGGTGTGTGTGGATGAATTAGATTTATGGCCCAATCTTATGGGCACACTGCGTGCCAGCAGCCTTCCCACAAGCCCCAACACCAGTAAGCCAGCATGGGGGTTGGGCATAATGGGGCGTGGAGGGGGCAGAGACTGAGGCAGATCAGGGCCAGGAAGGGGGCGGAATCAGCAGCAGTGCCACCACCAATATCCTATCGCCCCTCTTCCCGGGTCCACTTGGACTTTTGCCTGCTAAATCGCTGGTGCAGATCCAAGTAGACCCATTCAGGTTCCCCTACCTGGGTGAGACCTCTGGCACTGAACCCCCCCCCTCAGGAAGTGAGGACCCCTCACTTGCCTGAGGTGACCACTTCAGTCAGCCTCATCGATGGGCTGGCCCTGCTCCAATACCATTCTGGAGATTGGTTCCACGCGCAAGCACGTTAAGGGAAATACCATAATCATATTTTGTTAAGCATGCTTTAAAGTGGCTCTTTCTTCTTTAATGCAGTTTATGCAAAAGCAGGGTATCACATTTGATAGGATCCAGAGGTAATCACAGGTTACTAAGATACCACAGTAACCTCTTGAGTCACCTCTTGAGTCAAAAGGATACTCTGATGCATTTACACCTTGCATCATTATCCATCAAGCACTAAAAAAAGTGCTAGACATGTTAGCCTTCAGCTGTTGTCCTCCTGCAACTATTTTTGTTCTGAAATAGCCATTAGGTAGAACTCTTACCTTGCATATTGCAATCGGGAGTTAAGATAAGAAGAGGGTCAGCATACACCAATCCAACTAAAACCTCCCAAAAATATAGAGGAAGCTTTCTTTTAGTTTATGCTTAGTTTGGTTTATGTTATTATTATTATTATTATTATTATTATTATTAACAGTATTTATATACCGCTTTTCAACAAAAAGTTCACAAAGCGGTTTACAGACAAAAATCAAATGATTAAATGTTCCAACTGTTGCTGGATAGGATTAGTAAAGTAATAATCTTTTAGGGTTATATTAGAGCAGTGGTTTTCAACCAGATATATTAGTACCACTCAGAGGCGTAGCTAGGCCTCCCGGCACCCGGAGGAAGGGGGTGGGGCCTAGGTGACGTGACTCGCCCAGCGCGTCACCGCCCCCGCCCCCCCGCCGGTTTCCTTCCTATTTCAGAGCCGTACGGGCTCCAGGGAGGGCCGAACACTGCGCCAGGACGAACGCCGTGCCCTGACAAGACCAGTAGGTCCGCCTGGAGCAGCTGCTCCGCGCCCCGACAAGACCGGTAGGTCCGCCTGCGCCTGGATCAGCTGCTCCACGTGCTCCACTCTCCTCCCACTTCTGGTAACACTACTGGTATTAGCCCCTGCTTAAGGAGGAACTATGACTCAGTGGGGCAGAATATCTGCTTTGCATACAAAAGAGGCACAATCTGTGGAAGGACAGGACAGAGCAAAGCGCCAACTGTGGAGCAAGCAAGCACAGTGATGGTATTTGCAAGAGATTATACTCTGATGCTTTAAAAAGTGGTAGTTGCAAAAACAGAAACAAAATAAGTTTTAAAAGCCATGTATTAATTAATTTATTTATTTTTTCACATTTTTATACCGCCCTTCCTCCAAGGAGCTCAGAGTGGTGTACATATTTCCTCCCCTCCTTTTTGTCCTCACAACAACCCTGTGAGGTAGGTGGGGCTGAGAGATAGTGACTGGCCCAAGGTCACCCAGGAAGCTTCGTGGCTGAGCGGGGATTTGAACCTGGATCTTCCAGGTCTAAGTCCGACTCCCAAACCACTACACCATCCTTTGCTAGGCCTTTGCATTCACTTGAAAGGACGTGCTTGACACACAAGCTACATGAGTAAAGAATACCACCCAAGAGAGGTCAGTGTTCTTAGCTGGAGTAATTCACCTTTTCGAAGACTCAACCATTTGTAATCAGTATTCTATTGCAACTACTATTTTGCAAACTGATTCTGCAAACAAGCTTCCAATGATGCTTACTGCAACTTCATTTTTACTCCAAAACTCCCAACAAGCGCTCCATGTTAAAAGGGTTGGTGACAGAAAAGAGGTGTGATTCCATTTTTTCCCCCTCCTAGAAAGGGGTTGCAGATTCGAAACTAGAACAAAAGTTACATGGAAAATCATTCCTCTTCCTTAACAGCAGAAACACATATAGCAACAAGATACAACTATAGAACAGCTTGGTCAGCTATTGGAATGATGCCTTCATTATTTTGAAAAAGACTCACTCATTCAGGAGATAAAAATAGGTCTATTGATTATTTGTGGGCTTCAAGAAACCTGTGTCAGGATTTTGAATGGATTTAAGATCCAATGGCAGCAGCAGTCACTGCCTTTTGACAAGAGCAAGAACACCACCTCAAATACTGTGTATTCTTGGCTGTTTCATCTCAGCATGCTCAACATAAAACAGACACCACCAGCTACAACATTCATCTTCTCAGTTTTACACTTTGCCTGGGAAACCTCTGTCTAGTCAACTGACCTGAGTTTTTCTTTCGATACATGAAAAACAAAAATGTTGCCTATATGCCCAACTAAAAGTTAGAGACAGTATCAATATTATTATTATTATTATTTAAAAGAGCAATTCAGAAACCCAGAAACTTGTTGTTTTCAGAATCCTACAGCAATTTACAACACAATAACATTTTCAGAAAGAAAAAATATCCACTGTTGCATGTCTTCTGAATGTGTCTGATTTAGGTGGTAATGTGAAAATAAGATTTCTAGACTGCAATCCTATTAATAGATTCCTGGGATTAAGCTCCACTGAACACAGTGGGACTACTTTCCAAGTACAAGTGCCCCCCGCTTACCGACAGATCACTTAATGACGATCCGGATATACGACGGAAGTCCCCCATAAAAAAGAGCATGGACCTTCAGCTGTTTCACGTTAGATATGGGCTTTGAAGTTCAGCGCTGTGCTTAAAGCCCCAGCGCTGAACTTCAAAGCCCTTATCTAAAGTCAAACAGCTAATGGGCAAGATCTTGGATGTTTAGTGCTGGGGCTTTAAGCACAGCGCTAAACTTCAAAGCACAGCAAGACCCGCTTAATGACAGTTTCACTTCATGACGGGGATTCCAGAACGTATCCCTGTTGTTAAGCGGGGGACACCTGTAAATAAGCATGGGATTGCACTGTTAGTTTATTAAATATTTCAGGCCAGTTTCCCCAGTTGCTCTGCACATGCCTCCTTGCACAAGTTAATTTCAGTAGTTCTGCATATCTGCCTATAATCTCCAGAGTTTGAATCATTGATCATTAAGGCTTAATTTAGAACCTTTTTTTTAGTACCAGGACCCAAGTCTCAGAGGGCCTGCCTCTGAGCATGACTAAGTTGCTTTTTTCCCATTGTGTAACACGCGGGCAGCCCAATCCTGTCTAGCAGGACGCAGCAGCACACAAAGGCACCCGACGCATTCTGAGCAGGATTGGGCCTGCCCCAGCACAGCTGGTGGCCTCCTCAGGGGAAAGGGACGTTAATGCGCCAGCTCCCACAATGGGTCTCCTCGAATGCACAACAGCAATTTTGCTGATGTACATTCGAGAGGCCTGTGTAAGGCCCAACAGGCCCAATAAGGGGGACAGGATATGGCTGAGGAGGCCTCCGCTGATCCCTCCCCCTTCCTGGGCCCGATCCTCTAATCTCCCCCTCCCAGAATGCCCTCGTTCTGTTGGGTTCCGCCACCCGGTAGGGCTTTACCATTCCACCGCAGCGCTGCTCTTTTCTGTGGCGCCGGAGGAGCAACACATTTGCGACACCCTAGACTGGCGAAGCGGTTGCTCCACTAGTCTTAGGTTAGACAGGATTGCGCTGCTATTCTTCAATATGTTTGGGGTTAGAAGATCATGACTTTGAAGTCAGAGGAAACGATTTCCTTGCATTGCTGCACAAACCAAAATATAACCTGAAGTGATTTCAAACCCTAATCAAACAGCACAAAGGACATAAAAAGTTATAGTTCTCTTCCAGATTTAGGTCAGATTCAAGCACAGGGCTGTATTTTTAAAATTACTGATATTTAATATATTCTTGAAGGCCGGAAAATGGACAGTAATGTGAACACAGATTATTTTGTGTGTATACTTGCTAATCACTTGCTAAAGTACAAGAAGTGGTTTGGGGGTGGAGGTCAGTGAAGGAATCTGCTAGAAACAAAGCTGGCACATACACACCTTTGTATCACAGCCATCGCATCACTAACACAACACATCACATCACATCATTAACTTTTTGGGGGGACATTTTAAAGCTAAACTTTCAAAGCTTATTTCAGAAACGTATTTCCTTTGATTTGGAGTATTTGTTTTGCTTTTAGAAGAGTTCTTTAAAATTCCATTAGAAATGGGAAAAAATCCAGCTTTTAAAGGAATGTACAAAAAAAAAGGAAGAAATGCAAATCTTCACATTTGAGTCAACTGTTGAATAATTACAGTGCACGACCCATCTTGTTGTAATTATGGATACCTAACGTTGGCTTATGCTAGTGCAGTTTGCTCTGAAAACTGGCTCATCAGCTTTGCTTGATTTAGCTTGAGAGAAATAACTTTCCGCAGCACGCATTTCAAAAATAATCAGTGTGAGCTTACAAGTGATTGAAACTTTCCATGCATTGCTTCCACCGCAGTCCCCCCCAAAGGGAGGTGGAAGACAAGAAAATGCTGATCAAAGCTATGCCAACCATCCAAAAACATTCATCATTTTGCAATGTAAATCACAGCTTGATTAAGCCAATCACTCATGCAATACACCCTGGCCATACATTTCTACCATAGCAACAATGGCAACATTCTGAGAACATAGCATCCCAAGCCTACTCTAACTGAGCAATCTCATCATTAACAAGAGCAAACTTCAAGTTCAGATTCAAGAGAAAGTTGCTCAGCAAAGTGAGATGCAAAAGTAAGGACCAGTAAGCAAGATTTCTTAACTGTCAAGCAGCCTAGAGGTGAATGACTTTTTTCTGGACACTAGCAGTGCTTACATGGTAAATGATACTTACTTGGAAAACGAAAACGAAAAAAAAAACACCAAGCAAATTTGTACCCTGATGGTGAAAGTACAAGTGAAAACACTATAGCAGTAGTGAGTCCATCATTGTCAAGTTCCCACATATTTTTATGACTTGTTCAAACACCGTAGGATCAAGGCCTAGAATGTTAAACAAATTCATGTCCATCCATACATTTCACCAAGAAATTGATGCTGCAATACAATGTGCTTTTAATCAGGAGTAAGTCCAAAGAACATAAGACAGCATGATATTCAGAACTTCTACTGAAATCATTGGGACCTGCTTTCAAATCAACAGCCTTTTGTTTTTAAAAGCTTTTTATTCATTTCATCAGCCTCATTTGTGACTCAGCTATATACAACCGTACTGTCAAGATACAGGCCCCATTGAACACAGTGAAATTTAACCCAGGTTACTGCTTTTGAAATGTGTGTCCACCGAAGATAATAGAATTTACTTCCAAGTAAACATAAGAACATAAGAAGAGCCCTGCTGGATCAGGCCAAAAGCCCATCTAGTCCAGCTTCCTGTATCACACAGTGGCCCCACCAGATGCCTCAGGGAGCACAAGACAACAAGATAACCTGTTTCCCGTTGACACTCCCTTGCACCTGGCACAGAGAAAACCCACTTCTAAAACCAGGAGGTTGCTTATGGCTTGTAACCTGTGATGGTCTTTTCCTCCATGAATCTGTCCAAACCCCTTTTAAAGGCATCTAGGCCAGGTGCCATCACCACATCCTGTGGCAAGGAGTTCCACAGATGAATTACACGCTGGGTAAACATATTTAAGATCAGACAGCAAATTCATTCTGTGCAGGCCTCTGCTCCATGTGCTGTTGCTGGCTTAAGTTCAGCTAATGTATGTGCAGGACATGGCTTTTTCAGTGGTGGGCTCCAGGATCTGGAGCTGCCTACCACAGGAGATTCAAATTACTCCTTCTGTCTTGGGTTTTCCAAGAGCTGAGAACATATGTTTAGGCAGGCCTATGGTTTACAATTGTTGGGAAGCATTATTGGAGAAAAGCTGCTGGTTTTTCATCTAATTGGTTTTGACTGACTTTCCTGTCTCTGAGTTGCTGCACTGATTTTTTTTATTGTGTTTTACATTGTTTTATTATGTTTTTGAATTGCTTGTTATTTTAAGCTATATTGTTAGCTGCCTTGGGCCAAATGACGAAAGACAAAATGAATGAAATAGAATGATTTGGCCTCAATGACAGCCAATCCTTCCTAACTTTCTGTCCAGTGAAGCCGGTGCAGGGCAACACTGCATCCTGGGCAGGAATCAGGAGGTGGGAGGTCATCTCGGGGGAAAGGAACTTTCGTTCCCTTACCCTGGGGTAAAGCTGCAGCTCCCACTATGGGTCTCTTTGGATCTGCACCCACTTTTTGGGCGGCGAAAATCCAGGAGGCCCGTGTAGGGAAAAGGTCTGGGAAGGGGGATAGGATTCGGCTTGCACCAGTGTTGCCGATCCCACTCCCCTCCTGGTTCTGGTCTACCTCCCCCCACCTTGTTATGTCCCCTCCCCGCCTCCACCTCCCTGTCTTGTTCTTGTGCCGAGTGGCCTGGGATTCACCTTCACTGGGCTACGCGGCGGCTGCATCCGGCGCACTGGGACTGTTGCAGGCCTCTGCACTGGCCTGGGGCCGGCACATCTGCTTTATGGCAGGCCAGCCCAGGAGGCACTGCAGCGACCCAGGAGACAGGATTGAGCTGTAAGGCTGCAATCTTATGCACACTATCTGCGAGTAAGCCCCACTGAACACAGTGGGACTTACTTCTGAACAAACAGATACAGGATTGCACTGCAAGTCTATTGTTGGCATCATTCACGCGTTTTTGATATTTCTTTTTATATTTCTACCCCACCATGCAGGTCCAGCTCAAGCCAAATCAGTTGCTAAAGTAGTGCCAAATTCTGTTGCTTGCACAGACATCACTGGCTGCCTCACTTTGCCTCCTCTGTTGCCACTACTGCTTTCAAGTGGCCAGGTGGGGATGATCCTGGCAGAACCTTTTTCCCAGCATCCTTCCCACTGGCCAGAAAGCAGCAGACGTGGCAGTGGTGGATATCTGCTCCTCCAGCTCCATCACTGGTGGAGGAGGAGGAGATAAGCTGCACCTCCATTCTCCTCTTGCTTACTCACTAGGAGAATAAATGAGAAGAGGATGGGGCAGCAGCCAGGTGGGGAAGCTGGGCAGATGACTGGTCAGAGGACATAGTGGACGGGTTCGGGGTACCCTTGCCAGAGTGCCACTTCGCCCAGCCCGCTGTTCAAAATGGCCGCTTCCGTAGGTGTCATGAATGGGCCATCCCTGCCACAATGCCACTCCAAACAAGGGCTCCCACAGCAATTATACAGGTATACATTGACAGCCAGACCACAACGTACAACAGATACTTACACACATTCCTTTTAATTTTTTTATTGGGGTTGTATATGTCAAAATGCTACTGAAGCTGCCTTAAGTGAAGAAATAAAAATGACTATAGCCGTATTAACGACATGCTTCACTTCTTTGAAAATACTCCGTTGGGAGAAGTTAGCTGCAGCAAGAGATCAAGAACTCTAGCATATGTATACATGAATTGGCAATGATGGATGAGCTACCTTTTGGATAGAGGAGAAGCTTCTAATCCAAACTCGGAATAATTGGAAGAGCAAGTCAAAGTCATCCTTTTCCCCTGCAGGAAATATTTCTTATCCTTTGAACAACAGACACAAGGTTTTGCAAAGAACTTCAGAGAATGTCACTCAATGAGTAGACAGAACATTCCACACTAAAATACGTTAAGGGCAATCTTGACTATCAGCCCAATCCTGTGTAACTCTTGCACCGGTGTAACAGTAGATCCCCCGGTGTAAAAGCACTTATTCCAGTGTAATGCCGACGGACGGAGGACGGAAACTGGCGTAACCCCCTCAGACAACTCACACGTGCAGTTTGGATGTGGAATGGACAATGGCGCAACTCCGCCGGCGCAGGGGGCATTCTGGGGGCATTCAGACGCCCCCGGAATGCCCCCTGCACCGGCATCCGTTCCGCATCCAAACTGCGCATGTGAGGTGTCCGAGGGTAGTTAAGCCGGTGTCCGTCCTGCGTCCATTGGCGTACGTCACGTTACACTGGCATAAGTGCTCTTACACTGGGAGATCTACTGTTGCATGCAAGAGTTACACAGGATTGAGCCCTATTTGTCCCACAACAGCTAGAATAACGCACAGGGATCTTTTGTGTCTTTGGCAACTACTATAGCCTTTTGAGAGAATGAACTCTTGTTCCAAGAAGAAGAATGCACAAGAAGGGAATACATTCTGAGGCTTTGCAGTTTTGCATCAGACTAGGAACTCTGACACTATCAGAAAGCTCACACAATAGAGGCAGACTGTGGGGAATCCTTAACGACTGAGACACAGAATATTTTGCTTTGAAGGGAGGAGGTAACTAGCTCAGGGCTTATTTATATGGTACAATTCAGGGTTGAAGATTTTCTTTTTTCTGGTACAAAAAAATCATAAAGATTTGCGTTAGAATGTCTGACTCAGAGGAAGGCAACGTGCAGTTTGTGGCATGCTTGCAGCTTAGCAACTGCTTTGTTCCGAAGCCTAGAGGGAAATTATATTATTTCTGGGAACCATCACAATGCTTCCTACAAGCCCTATTCATTTACAGTCGCTAACCTTGCTCCCACACTATGGGCAATGTTGCATGCAATGTTGCGTGCAATTCTGATGGATGAATTGGCTGCCGATGTGTTTCTAGGCTCAATTCAAAGAGTTAGTGTCAACCTTCAAAACCTTTTATGGAGTGGAAATGGGGTACCTCAAGGACCGTCTGCTTCCATATATTCTGACCTATCACCCGAGCTAATCCGAGGGGGTTCTGCTTTGGGTGCACCCATTAGTAGAAGTTAGAGGGGTGGCGATGAGAAGCAGGACCTTTTTTGTGGTGGCACTGCAGCTATGGAACTCTCTCCCTTATAGGTTAAGAACAGCCCCTTCATTAGAGGTATTCCAGTGGGGGCTGAAGACATTTTTATTTCATCTAGCATCTTAGGGTGGGTGGGGTGGGAGAGTTATTTTATTCTTGCTGCTGATGAAATTATGATTTTTATGGATTTAATGCTGCTTTGGCAGTCTTATTTTGGTCACCTGATTTTAGCACCTTACACTGCTATTAATTTACATTTTTTTTTATGCTGCTATGTTGCTCACCCTTGATCCCCAGAAACTGTTCTTCAGTGGCATATTGCCTCTGAACACTAAAATTCCACCATCATGATGAATGCCACTGATAAACCTTTCCCTATGACCCCTTCTGACGTCACCTAAGCAGAGGGGACAGTGGTGCTCCTCAACAAGCAGGATGCTCAGCCTATGGAGCTTGATCATAATTTTATGGGATATGCATGCTTCTGTTGCATGTTCCTGACCATTTCCAGATGGCGTGTGGAGAATCACAACATGATGGCTGAGTGCCATGGTTCAAGTATTCTCAATGTAACAGGCTGAGTAGGGATCAGTTGCTATGGAAAGCCATTTTTAGCAGCATCCCCATATTGACCTGAAGGTGCGCTCTGGTCCCAATTCTGTTTCTCACTGTGCAATTCCTTTTTTTTTCCTCTGTACTTCTCTAAATTAATGAATTACAGCACAATCCGACTTAACTTTTGTGCTGGTTTAACCAGCGGTGCAGCGAGAACGGGAGGCCCCAGAACGGAAAAGGGATTCAAATCTCTTTTGAATTCCTCTTTTGGGGATTTGAATCCCTTTTCCGTTCTGGGGCCTCCCGTTCTCACTGCGCCACTGGTTAAACAGGCACAAAAGTTAAGTCGGATTGTGCTGTTAGTCCCCAACTGGATGTTCAAATTATATTTGCTGGCTGTTATCTATGGTCCCAATTACTCGCATACCATCTTCAGGTGGAAATCTTAGTCGAAATTCACCCTAGCAATTACTACTTTTTAACGCATATTCTAGAGTAGTCACTGTGTTGACTAATCTAAATAATTTATTGACAGCTAGCTAATTCTCCTTGATTAGAGAAGAAAGATTTGTTAGAGAATGAGAGGTACGTGTAAAATGTTGATATGGAACAGATATCAACAGTGCTTTCAGAACAAAGGAGCTAAAAACGTTTTTCTCTTCAAAACAAGAAGATTAGTTAATTTCAAGAACAGAAGAACCAAACATACAGCTCCTTAACTCTACTGTAGCTTCAAATCAGCAAGGAAAAAATCACTAAAAGGTACAGAAAACAATTCTACAGAAAATGGGCTTCTTGCCAGCATGTCTGTCTCTCAAGGGGGAAGTCTACAATGTGATCTTTCTACATCTTTCGAATGCATGCACCATCAATCTGGATTGGAGTGAATCGTATGCAGCCTCAACATCTGATTTTACATATTGCCATAAAACTACTGTATATGGAGCCCGTTTTACACTGAGAGGCACCCCTATACCAGATCTTATGATCCTAGCTGATTTCCTGATTCCAGCTTTGTTTTCAACTCAGTAGATCAGCTTTTAAATCTTGTCTTCCCAACACCAAATTTCCAGCGGCTTGGCTATGTCCACTGTGAGATTTGAAGAATGAAAAGTTGGCTCTCCCCCATGATATCTTCTTTAATGCTTGTTAGCAGTATGAAGGGGGAAATTTCCCCATGGTAAGATTTCCAGCTGTTCAGCTATACCCACTGCAGTTCCATCTGTCCCACTTTTGGCCGGATACAAATGCCTAGGCTTGAACCCAGACCGATCATACCAGCTGTCATGACAGCAGAAGCCGTGACCACCCTCAATATCTTCAACTTCTGCTGAAGCCCTCAGGAATACTGCTACAATTAACACAATTTCAGAAAACCGACACTTTACCAATAAGAATTCTCTACTAAGATGCAGAATAGAAATGGGCAAATTATTCATTAACAACTCAATCTTAATTACCCGTACTCATATAAGATTGCAATCTTAAACACATTTGCTGGGGAGTAAATTACAATGAACTCACTGAGACTTATGGCCCAATCCTATCCTCACATCAGGGCAGCTGCTCTGCCAGTCGGCGGAGCAGTGCCGCTGGTGCAAAGACCGGAAGGCTACGCACCAAAGGCAGCACTTTGCAGACCAGTCACCGCTGGGGTTCTGCCAGAGGTGGGGGAGGATTGTGGGTGGGACAGGAGCAGATCACAGTAGCACCATCATAAAAGCTCCCATCCCAGGCCTGACACCCCCCCTGCGGCACTTCAGATCTATGCCAGCAAAAGAGTTGGTGTAGATCTAAGGAGTCCCATGCAGCAGCCAAGGAGGCAATTTTCTTCACTTACCAATTCCTGCTGGGCTGGTCCACAATTGGCGTGCCAGATGTAGTGGAGGCTGCACCAGTGGCCCTGCATCATGCATGCCAAAGGATAAGATTGGGCCATTACTTCTGAATAAACACATTTAGGATTACACTACATACCATGTTTTAGGTATGATATATCTATAAGAAAATCCCTCCAGGGTATTTTCATACTGACAGTGTGACAGCTTCATGTGAGAATTAAAATATTGGGAACCACATATCTGCCTTCCCATCTGCCCTTTGAAATTATGTTGGTCTAAGAAGTTCAACTTCTAACAGCTGCTGTATTAGTACACAATCCATGGACACAACAGATCATACACCAATCAGCTAACTGGGAGCCATTTGCAATTTTTTTCACATGGTGAATCTAATCATGTATGACAGCTTGGTAATTTGAAACTTTTATCAAGAATTGGCTCCCCTGCCCACTAGCTTTCTTCAACACCATGCAGGCAACAGAGAAGGAAATTTGCCTTTGCCTGAGCTTAGCACTGCATGTAATACATCTAAGCTGGCAGCCAAATTTAAAACCTATTTGATTAGCTGATTGAATTGTGTGCGAGTTTAATAAAACATCTGACAGCTAATCGCAGAGGTCCTTGTCATGGGTGTAGATCAGGAAAAACAAATAAAATTGTGGTAGCCTGGACCTCAGCAACATAGTATTACCCTGTAAAAGTGCAGAGCCAGAAACAAGAGCCGCAACGTCTCCTCCCTGTTCTACACAGAAAATTCATTTTGTTCAACCATGTCTGCATGAAATATTCATATGAATTTTTTAAAAAGCCTCATGAGATTTGCCCCAGACAATAAATATTCAGGTTATGCTATCATAAAAGTCACACTGAAGGTCAACATTTGGCAATTTGGAATGGGGAGGAACTGATTTATGAGACAATTTTTTCAATCTCAGCAGAACCAGAACCAAACATTCAATGTATCGACAGTTACATCAAATATTCCAAGTACAGTAGGGCCCCGGAATCCTCAGGGGTAGGTTCCTCCCCCCCCCCCCGTGGATACCGGGAACCTATGGATGGGGGAACGCTATTCCCTGCATGGGCCCGCACCCATTACCTTGTTTATGCTGGTATCACTGGTGCCAAGTCAGCACAGGTGTTCCTTAAACAAAAACACATTATCTGAATGCTTATAGCAAGCAGCCTCAGTGCTAGAGAGGCTCTGAACTTCCTGTTTACAGGAAGTGCTTCCTGTTAAAATTCAGAGTCTCTCTAGCACTGATGCTGCTTGCTATAAGCATTCGATGCTGTGCTATAAGCAGCATGCTTATATCGGCGAGGTGGCGGTAATGAGCACGGGGGTTGCCGCGGATACCGGATCCATGGATACCAGATCCACGTATATGAGAGCCCCCTGTATATACCCTAAAGGTAAATAATTTTGGCACCATGTCGGTACAGTAAGCTCCCAAATTTATGTACTGGTTCTTTTCTGGCAGTTTGTCTCAAGTTGGAACGTAGGGAAGTCGAAAAACAGCCAGCTCTTGCCTGCCCAGCACTATCCTGCCTGCACAAAAGCACCACAACAGGCTGCACCTGCAAGAAAGCACTGGCACAGCTGTTCATAACTCAAAAGTCCCTTACCAGGGATCCAGTATTAACTATAGTGCTACCTTATCCTCCTTCCACTCAATTTATTTTGAACGGGCAGGGAAGTGAAAAAGAGCACGGTTTAGTGGGAAATGCAGCTCAGCCTCTCCTATCTTAGGTTTTTCCAGGCTTTGGTTCCCAGGTTCCCCTAAACCCTGCTCATTGTGCTGTGAACCCTACTGCTCCTGGGTATGATTGTCACGATTTCCACCAAGCCAGAGTTCTTTCTAACAACCAGTTTTAGCTGATGAGAAACTTCTCCTTGTAGTTCAGTCTGACAGAGGATTATTTTACAACGCAATCCTATCCAACTTACACCACCGGTGCAGCGAGAACGGGAGGTCCCAGAATGGAAAGGGGATTCAAATCCCCTTTAAAGGGGACTTGAATCCCCTTTCCGTTTTGGAGCCTCCCGTTCTCGCTGCACCGCTGGTTACACCGGTGGTGTAGGTTGGATAGGATTGCGCTGTTAATCTAGGAAACATCAGTGGTGGAAAGAGTAGCCCTGCCTTTCTAGTGCCTATCTTCCAGACCCCCAAAAAGCAACAAATGGCATAAACCTGTACAACTGTGACAGCCTCATTCCTTACAAAGAGCGGAACATACTGCTTGTCTCCTCCCTCCTCATTTTTTGTCCCACGCCCCCTTTCTTCATTCCCTTTCTCTCCAGAGCTCTTCACTGCAGGAGCTGAATATTCAGCCCTCATCTCACAGGGAGTAGGTGTGGTGCCACAGTTGCTTTCTGCCTGACTGGAAATGAATGCAGTGACAAAAAACTCATTTGTAACATCTGCCACTTTACTTTCCCCAAGTCACAGCCCTTACTTGATTGTAATGGGAGCTGAGGGAAGTATAGAAAATCATACTGGAAACAGCTGGCTGTTGTGAGAAGGCAACAGCATTTTTGAAAAGACAAACTTGCCACTGTTCTCATTCAATCTGTATTATTTTGCAAGATTCATTACAATCTTAAAAACACATGATGTAACACCACAGCTTTATCCCAGTATGATCTCCCAAGGTATTTCTCAAGAAGCAAAAAAGAAAAAAAAACAGTTGTTTTCTTAGTTGCAGGGGTGTACAACTTGTGACCTATTGATCACAACCACCTACCCATCTATTGTGACCTTCCTGGTGCTTCATAGAACCTGGTGCACAGCCTCAGGTAGGAAACAAAAAACAGGAGGTTTACCCATTCCTTAAAGGAATGCCACACATAGCTGGTGGGCTGAATTTGGCTTGGTGTGATATAAACAGTAAGTACAAAACTACTGTATATAGGACTCCGTGATTAAGGTACTGTGAATGCTAGAATCTAAGTCTACTTATTAATCAGAGTCCATTCATTTATTCAGTTCCTGACTCCTTTCTTCAGCTTGCTTTTGCATTGATAAAAGAACTGTAAAGATAGATTTTTCCTACAATGCACACCAATAATTATAGAATACCACTAAATAACCTTACAGTTTGCTGTGTAGTGAAGAAACTCCTGTTGGCTCATTGTTGGGGCTGTTTCCAAAAAGCTGTTGTTTGGGGGGAGGGATGAAGTTCTGGGGGGAATTAGAAATGTTTGGCAAATACCAAATATGTCACTATCTGCTTCCCGCCTTTGAGTGATGAAGTCAATACGTAAATGCCCAAGTTATATATCATGGGATGAATAAACTGAGAAGAAAAGAAAAAACTTTTATGTAGATCTAAGCAGAATTTTCCTTAGCTGCTTTTCAAGCTACATTTTAAAAATTAGTGTTGTGTACTGACTAAGAGCCTGAAGCCCCTTATTCAAATCTCATCTCTGCCATGAACGCACTAGGCGATTTTAGGTAAACCACTCCTCTCAACCTCAGCCCTCCCATCTGCAATATGGGGATAATATTCATTTTATTGGGTTGTTGTAAGGATTATAAGGTATACATGTGAGGTGCTTTGAATATTCAAAAGCACTACACAAGTACTAAATACTGTTATTAAAGACACCCAGCTTTTTATGCGCCTACTACTTTTCATGCTAGTGAGAATTAATTTTTAAAGACATACATTAATGTCAGTCATCAAGTGAGAAACCACAAGAGGGAAAATTCTAGGGAAAAAATGTAAAAAGATATTTTCACTGGAGATCCCTAAACATTCAGCACATTTCCAACTCATTTCAAAAAAAAAAAAATGTTTGCTCCATTAAATAATTCATTGTACCCCAATTGCAGTGTTTTCAGAAACACCGCAAGAGTCCTATCCCTATCATAAGCGGCAGCACTTTTACAGCACCTGGAGAGTAAGCAGCGCCGGCATGGAGACCGGCACCGCTCAGTCCCCTGGCAGACAACACCGGAGCTGGTCGACACAGGTAGGACCTTGCCACTCGGTGCAGGGATGGGCGGGACGCGGCGGTGAGGGGGACCATTGGCTGGCCCAGGATGGGAGGGGGCGGGGATATTGGCGACACACTCCACTGATATCCTATGCCCCTTCCCAGCCCGGGTCAGCCTTACATGGTCTACCCAGATACACGCCAGCTTCAGAGCTAGCATGCATCCAAGGACACCCATTGAGGTCCACGCAGCTGAGAGCCCAGGCCATGCCGGGGAGGCCGCAATGGGCCTAGGATACAGCGGCGGCCCTTTTGGATTGGGCTGCCCACTTCCTATGCACTGCAAAAACTATGGAACTATATTTAGAATTTCAGCTAGCCATAATCCAAAATTTCTCTGTAGGCAACTACACAATAAGTCATATTCCAATATGAAACTTCACAAACATGATGGCAATATCACAAAACCCTTACTCATTTCAGTACGTTTTATGATAAAGACATTTCTGGTGGATTGTGCCCAGCGCTTTTGAAAAATGACCTCCATAACAATCGACTCAACTGCTGAGTAATGATGAATAATCATGAGCTAGCAAAACATAAAATGAATATTCTTCTATCTTGAGCCGAGTCCTTTGAATTGCCACTTGCTACAAGTAAAATTTTTCGTTTCAGCATGAACCTGGCTTCATAGTTGAGTTTTCCATATATAAATATAAGCCCAAATACAGCGATTCGTTTTCTCTGTTAAAAGCCTAGACATGACCAAGTTTTGCAAATTGCTAACTTGTCACGAACAGCTGCACAAATTAGGTCTGCTGACAAGGTCGACTCTACATAAATACCAAGAAGGCTGCGGTCAGATCATTATTCTGAAGAGTTGCCATCAGAACCAGAACCATAACAAATACTGTAATTGAATAAACAATGCAATGAAAACTCCAAAAAGTGAAACGGGGTGGGGAGGTGCCGGGAGGAGGTGGATCTGGCTGCAATGGCGCACACCAGACCCTATCCCATCCGTTGAGGAGCTCCCTACCCCTTTTCTCACCACGGACACATGCCACCAAAAGTGATGGCGTATGTCTGAGGAGTCCCATAGGCAGCCCCAGGGCTTACCGGGAAGTAAATATTAATGTTTTATGCTTCCTGTAAGCCCTCAGGTTTCCCTCCCCCTGGGTAGGATGCAGTGCAAGCCTTTTGGGCATGGTTGCATTGGCGGGGGGTGGAGGGTTGAGAATAGGATTGGGCCTTAAGTACATGATCCAAGTTCACTGTCAGGGCTGATTAGTGGTCAGGTTGTAAAGAGAAATGTAGCAATTTCCAATGGTCATGGACAATAGTGGAGACAAATGGGTATTGGGAATCAAATAATCAAAGTCAGGTGAGCCGTTAGCAGAGTTTGGAAGTCAGTTAGGAAAGGATGGGAGCAGAAGGTGGGGACGTTCAAAGCAGGTAACCAGCACAGCTTGGTACTCAAAAGGAGAGGTGGGCTGTTCAGCTAAAAATAGCTAGAGAAAATGCTTGAGTGACAGACTGTTGAAGCAGAGTTCAGCCCTGGAATGGCAGACCACAGGCTTTCTATGTATGCAGACATTCTTCTTCAGGTACTTTGGCAACTTGCAAGAACTGCAATTAATTGGTTCAGTATACCTGTGGCTCTCTCTTCAGATATGTTGCCTTGATGATGCATGGTGCCAGGGTTTGGCTGCCACCTAGGTCCCTGCTTCCAGACCTATGGTGCCTTGCATGCTCTTACTTGGACGCAAGTAGCATTAAAATCAATGAGACTTCCAAGTACAGGTGGGCCCCCATTATCCACTGATTCGCTATCCACGGTTTCAGTTATCCACGGATGGTGGGGACCCCCCCAGGCTTTTACTTTTTTCCCAGTAAGCTTCATTTCTTCCTTAAAGAAACAGGAGAAGCAGCCTCTGGCTGCTTATTACAGGCAAGTAGAACGAGACTAAGTACTAGAGAGGCTCTGCAAGGTTAACAGAAACCTTGCAGAGCTTCTCTAGGACTTAGTCTCGTTCTACTTGCCTGCAATGGAGGCTGCTTCTCTGTTTGTTTTAAGGAAGAAACAAAGCTTACTGAAAGAAAAATAAGAGCTGGGGGGGGGCAAGCATGCCTGCCTGCAGGGGAGGCAGGGTGGGGGGCCCCTCAGGAAACCATGGAGGGGGTGTTCGCTCTTATCCACGGTTTCAAGTATCCACGGAGGGGCCTGGAACATATCCCCAGCGGATATGAGGGCCCACCTGTAATTTTTTAGGAGTGAAGTGACAAGGATTGGGGCCTAAACGAAGAGTGATTCTTCTGAACTCAAGCAATGAAACGGACAACACTGATTACTGTAACAAATTACCACTTCCAACATTTCAGAACAAGTGAACAAGGGGGTTTATACTAGTGAGCATAAAAAAGGAAGCCGTCTCAATGGGATCTGGTGGCATGCCCAGCCTTGCTTAATTACTTCTGAAATATTAACTTCAAAATATACATCTCCCTTATGACCAAGACCTTCCTTTTCTCATTTAGAGGTTATAAACACGTGCATTTAGGCAGTTGCACGTTATCTCATTCTTAAAAGATTAATGTTATTCAAATTTGGAACGTGCTGGCAAAGTTGGAAGACCCAGTTTCCACAACAGACTTCTGCCAGCTAAACAGAAAACAGTTGTCGCCCTCCCTCCCCCGCCAACATTCCAATATTTTTGTACATATTCAGGAGACACCAGCAACGTAGTACAAAGAGGTACAGTTGGCGAGTATGTGTGATTAGCATAATTAATGTTTTCATTATTTTGTTTCTTGCCAACAGGGAAAAGAGGAAAAACGGGTTCAACACTTTCCTGCTGTCTCTGAGAAGCCCCTTGAGAACTGGAGGTTTGCTTTAGCAAATTGCTAATCCTTTCACAAGAAACACCATTGGCTTTAATCTCTTGGAGCATCAAAATTTAAACCAGGTCTACACAAAGCCAGTTTTGGCCATGCAGTTCATTCTGCTTTATAATCGTCTGTAATTAAGGAGGACTAAGGTCACGATAATAAACACTGAAGTATGTTCTACTCAAACTACTGAGATTTACCTACAGGTAATACGTTTGGGATACATTAGCCTGAGTAGCCCAACATGATTCTGTGCCCTGGATGTTCCTTAGCCACCTGTCAGGCATATGACAAAATGACATTTGAATAGCAAACAGGTGTGCCTGTGTATGATTACCCCAGATTATTGCACAATCATCCATTCCCATTCATCTTGACCACCTGTTTGCCATGTGGTTAGAGAATTCATCCAGCATGCAAAAAGTCAGAGAACAGATCTCAGACTGTTCCAATTTTGGCTGCCTGAAAATACCATTAAGACTATGCTTTTAAAGGCCCACTAACACAAATACGTTTTCTAGCACCACTGTGGACTTGGGAGGCACTATGGGCTAAAGATACCTCATTGCCTATTACCGTATTGTCCCGAGTATAAGACGCACCTGATTATAAGACGCACCATTAAAGTTTAGTGCTATTAAAAATTTTTAATTAAATCACTGGCATTAAATTACAACAGCCTGATTATAAGACGCACCCCTAGTTTAAAAACTTAAATTAGGAGAAAAAAGTGAGTCTTATACTCAGACCAATACGGTATTTCTTTTCCTACAGCTAGAGTACCAAGTTTTGCTTTTTAGGGATGAAACTATTTAGATTAATTGAGTCAAAGAGAATCAATAGGAGGGTTAGGGACCACCAACCCCCAAGGAGATCTGGTGCCATCCAATCACCATTACATTTGATTTCTTGGCTTTTACAGTTGGTCCTCCATATCCGTGGAGTTCGGTTCCCAAACCTTCCGCAGATGGCAAAACCCGTGTTAAATGAAATCCGCAGTGGGGGTTGCGGCGCCACAATACCTTATATAGAAGCCGTGCAGGCCCACGACCCACTTCTCCAGCAGCCCCACGCTCCATTAATCACTCCAGCAGGCTTGGAACACACGACTGGAAACGATTTCTGGTTGCATGTGGGAGGTCTTCTGAGGTGCACACCTCAGTATACATAGCACAGTGCGCACCTCAGGAGACCTCCCACATGTGACCGGAAGTCATTTTTGGTTGTGTTTTTCAAGCGTTCCAAGCCTGCTGGAGTGATTTACGGAGTGTGGTGCAGCTGGAGAAGTGGGCTGTGGGCCCGCGCAGCTTCTACATAAATAAAATAAATTATTTAAAAAATGTATATCCCGCCTTATCCTATGCCGAGGCAAATGCCCAAGGCGGCTTACAACAAAAATTAAAAAACATAGTTTAAAATACAGAAAAGTTTAAAACAATACATTCTTAATTTAAAAACAATAAAATCCACCTGGGGGGGGACAATATGGAGCACAAAAGCAGCATGGCAGAGCATCTTGAGACACAGGAGGCAGACTACAACCCATCACCCAAACGCTAGACGAAACAAAAACGTTTTGAGCCCTCGCCGAAAAGTCATGAGGGAGGGGGTAGTTCTCAGATCCCCTGGCAGGGAGTTCCACACTTGTGGCGCCACAGCAGAGAAGGCTCGCCCACGTGTTGCCACTCCCCTAACTTGCGATAGAGGTGGTACACGCAGGAGAGCCCCCTCAGATGACCTAAGAGAGCGGGCCGGAATGTATGGGAGAAGGCGGTCCCTCAGATATCCTGGACCCAAACCGTGAAGGGCTTTAAAGGTCATTACCAGCACCTTGAATTGGGCTCAGAAACGAATGGGCAGCCAGTGCAGCCGCTGAAGCAGCGGCTCAACAGAGTCAAACCGCCTAGCTCCAGTGACCACCCGGGCCACCACATTCTGCACTAATTGCAGCTTCCGAACTGTCTTCAAGGGCAGCCCCACGTAGAGCGCGTTACAGTAATCCAGTCTTGAAGTCACTAAGGCGTGGACCACTGTGGTCAGGTCCGATCGACTCAAGTACGGCCGCAGCTGGCGCACCAGCCGAAGCTGGGCAAACGCACCCCTGGCCACAGCCACCACCTGGCTTTCCAGGGAGAGCTGTGAATCCAGAAGTACTCCCAAGCTGCGCACCCGTTCCTGCAGGGGGAGTGCAACGCCATTCAGAACAGGCAGGTGACTCAGTACCTGCATCGAAGCTTTCCTGAACAGTAGGACCTCTGTCTTTTCTGGATTCAATCTCAACCTATTTGCCCTCATCCAGACCCCAACCGCCTCCAGGCAGCGCTCCAGGACTTCCACAGCCTCCCTGGAGCGAGATGGCAAGGAGAGGTAGAGTTGGGTGTCGTCAGCATAAGGTACTATGCCGTCGTGACCCTCCCCACCGCGGACTCAAACCACCCGTGTTGAGTCAAATCCGCGGGTGGCTAATCCACAGATGGGGAGGGTAGACTGTATCCTAGTAGTTGTGCTACCTATGGGCCATGGTATTTGTTGAGACTATGGTCCTCAGTTGGTATGCTGAGGGGACCCAATCCCTTCCAAGGCATTTCTTTTCCTATTTCATCTTTCAATTTCATTATTCTCCTTGATGCCAAAGAGAGTGCCACTGCATGAAATTTTGATTCTTGGGTAAGTCTTCTTGTGTAAATTAAGCTAACGAACTAGGTTAAGGTGAAATATCAATTAGGTTCAAGTATCCACTCAGCTACCGACTAGGGAACTAACCTGAATGATCTTGTGAAAGTGTCACCGCTAGCTTATATACTATTACAAGGCTTACTGGCTCACATCTTCCATCCGTCTAGTCATAATCATAAAAATAGGCAAGTTTCCAAATAGATATGGCAGCTGCTAGCAGCCTAATACGTGATTGGCATACCTTCCCCCCCCCCCAAAAGTAACCTGTGGCTATTTCGCAGTCAGTCCCGTCCCTACATACAATGGAGATAAGTCTGTGTGTCTTCTGCTTTTCAGCTGATAACCAATACAGTACACTGTGAGAGGCTTCTCTGTGATTATACCTACCCTAATCATGCTCTGTTCAGCCTACTGCTGACACCCAGACAGTTTAATCACCTTGAATCCTACTGCAAGAAACTAACTGCCCTGGATCTGATTCTCAAAACAGTAGCACAGCTTGTGAAACAAGGGATGTTTCAAATGTGGCAGTCTCCCTACGAAGAGAGATAAAGACCTCTGTAGGAAACTGTCACATGGGAACCAGCCCTCATCTAACCAAGGCTCTTTATAGGAGCATTGTTTGACTGGCTGAAGACAATTTCAGAATACCGCAAAGCATATATGCCCAACATTTCACAGAAGTATCTAACTCCAATGTGATGTAGAACTCTTGGGCTGCAATCCTATATAGACTTTCCTGGGACTAAACCCCAATGAACACAATGGGGTTACTTCTGAGTAAATATGCACAGAATTCTGCTGCTAACTTGTTATATTACTGTGTCCTTATAATTTATGGAACATCAGCTGTGCACTTGACACTATATATGTTTAGGGAGAAAGCTACACAGTCCAAGCTCTAAGGAAGACCATACACCTAAAATATCTCAGTTCGGCAGCTGTTCCCCATATGTAATTCATACTGACCGACTTCACTGAGAGTTACATACAAAGAAAAAGTTGTAGGGGTGGGTTTTTTTCTATCCTGATTATCAGAACACTCTGCCAGATCTAACTGCATTCTGCTGAGGACCAGTCTGCAAATCAGAACAATGTATCCTTTACAAAGGAAAGGTTTCTTAGTTTAGAACACTAGTATTTCATAGAACGGTGCGCCTTGAGTATATCTGGTGGTTTTTTGTAAACGGGGGTAACACAGACTAGTCCCAATGCCTGTTTTCCAGTTTCATAATGTGCATGCAGCCATTTACTTGCACGCACACACACACACACACACACACACACACACACACACACACACACACACGGCAAGCAGCTTATCATGATACTTCACATGTTTTTCTTGTGGCTTATTTGCCAGTACTTGTATCATATCCAAATTATCACACACACATTTTGAAACAAACATACTGGTACACTAGCTGGAAAAGATTCCTGCAACACCATTTGCGGTGACTGCTCTGATATGGTCTTCTGCTGCAAATCAAATATACCTACTTCTGTTTAGGCAAGCATTTGGCTTGCCCTCTGTCCGATTGCTTTGTTCACTTTTACTATCTAAGCCAGCGCTTCCCAAACGGTGGGGAACTTCCCAAACGATGCACAGTGGGCCCCAGTCCCCCTGCCCTTGTGATGCAATTGGAGGCTGCTCCTGGGTCACGCCGGGCCCGGGATACACTCCCTGGGCCTCCGCGGGCCTCTGGAAGCGACTGGAAGTCACTTTCAGTTTACTTCCAGTTTCACAGACATGACTTCTGGTCACTGCTGTGGAGGTCCGGGGGTTCTGAGGCCTGTGGAGGTCCGGGGGGGGGGTGTCCCGGGCCTGGCGTGAGAGAATCAGGTGAATCATGGCGGGGGAGAGATTGGGGACCACTGAACTAAGCTGTCAGTTTTTCTGTTTTCATTGCTTTGTTATGATATCCTGATTGTTGATCAGTAGAATATAAACTGATCTAAGCTTGGGGGGGGGAGGGGGTATTATTTTTAAGCATTTAGAATTTAGAATTTAGAACCCCCTTGAGCATTTTAGTGATGCAAAGGCAGGATATAAATACTGTACATTGTGAATTGTAAGAAAAGTTGTTTTGCTTTAAAAAAAAATGTACATAGTATACACTAGCTACACACATTCATTTCAACACTGTTGATTATGGTAGATCACACGTGCTACGTATACAGCTTAACTCTCTTTCCCTACAGTTACTTGCTGTTTTCCAAATGACTACACTTTCCATTAATGTATTTTATTTTAAAATATTTATTCTGCCTGTAAGCAGTCATCCTTTCACAACTAGTAAGTCTTTCAGCAAGACCATAGGACTGGGGTTCACAATAGAATTTAGAACCCCCGCCAACCCACTTCCTGTTTTACGTATATACACATGCACATTGATTTTAATTGCATTTGGGGTTTGCCTCTGCCTGCCCCTACAAGAGGAAGCTTGAGTCTTCCCCAGTCCCATCTTGGACTTTATGCATGCGGAACTCTTATTACTGAGCTATGGCTACTCCCCTGAGAATTGCATTCAGTCATGTGGCACAGTTCTCTTTTCATAAATGTACCATCTTGGAGTGCATGCATAGGAATACTTCTTGGAAAACATCCCCACATAGATAACGATATCAGGGAAAGGTTTTATATTTCAAAGATGCAACAGAACGAAAACAGAGAAAGATTATACAGTACTACACACATGCCATGTGCTGTGGGATCTTAAAAAACTACAATGTACTTTCACTTTTACACAGCTGCACAGATTAATGTTCTTCTCCATGCTTCCACCATAAATCCATGATTTTCAGGAAGTTTTAAAATTGCATTTTCAGCTGTTCCAAATTGGACTGAAAAACCTTGGCAGCCTGTAAACTCAATTCCTTTCCAAAACATTAGCAGACTCTGTTAAGCTTTTTCTTAAACACACACACACACACACACACACACACACACACACACACACACACACACACACACACACGAGTACCCTAATTTTTTTTATTCCTTTGTACATAAGAAAGCATGGTTTACATTTCAGAAATGAAATACCTTGTGCCTGCCATTACAGGAATTGAAAACGTTCTCCATGAATTTTAAGGAGCTTGGATGAGGGATTTAATCAGCAACGCATACAAAAAGCTTTGGGGGATTTCTGACAGGGGAAAAAAATCCCCATGAAATAGATATATAGCTTTGAACAACAGTCATGAGTAAGTAAAATGATTATTTATTGCCCGCAGGTATTTGTTAATTCTCACATTATTGTTCTCTTCCAGGCATCAATTAATTTTAACAAAGTTTCAATAAAGCACTGCTTTATTTCACTGGGATTGCTTTTACTTTACAAATGTTAACATGCAGACTGCAAATGTCAGAGGTTTACATTCCCATCAGTAATTTAAGTTATAGCAAATCACTATACTGCATTACAAGTTCAGCCTGTTTCACAGAAACAGATTACGAAGAATTCCAAAACAAGAGAACGTTATTCTCATTAGGATTCCAACTTCAGCTCAGGGTGGTAAACATGGAGGTGGCTTACCCCACCTTATCCTCATAAGAACAACCCTGTGAGTAAGGTTAGGCCATAAAAGAGTAAGCAGGCCAAGGTTACCAGTGAGCTTTATGTAGGCTTACCAGATCACCAACTGGGACAGAGTGATCTCCAACCGGGACAGAGTCCTTTAGGGGAAGGAATGTGGGCAGATCTAGCTTGTTAAACCTTAGAGCACAATCCTAGGCATGTCTACACAGAAGTAAGGCTCACTGAACACAATGGGACACTTCTGAGTAGACATGCCTAGGATTGTGCTCTAAGGTTTAACAAGCTACACCTGCCCACATTCCTTCTCCTAATGGTCTAGCACTCCACTCTGTCCCGGTTGGAGATTTGGTAGGCCTAATTCTAACCATTACACCACACCGACTTTACTGAAGTTTCTAGGACAGTTCCTGTTAAAGTCCTCCTAAAATGTGTGTGCCCTTCATATGTCAAAGCCACAGGGCATGTAAAAATCCCTAACAGTCTCATAACAAGAACATCCTGTTTATTTATGTGATGACACTGCTTCCAAATGCAGCTATCTGCGAAAACTTCAGACGGCCATGGGAAATGCACTCCCACTAATGAGAGCAAAATTTACTTCGGTAAAGGCTCGGTGTGACCATGTTTCCTTCAGGTTATTTCTGGGTTTTTGTTGCTGCCTTTGTTGTTGGTTAAATTTGCCATTCCCTCCCCCTCCCCATTTTATTTGCAATCTAATTGTAATTTGGAACTGCTGAATCTCTTGTTAATTCCTGAACAAACAAAGAGTCTTCAGCAGGAGCTCTGCAGTTTCTGCACTGTGAATTCTAAATGGATATGCCTGACCTGCTTTATGGCACTCCGCAGGGGCAGGAGGGGTAAGTGTGATGTGTCTAATGAAGAAAGGGACATTGTCCTAAGAACTCCATTCATGGAAACCCCCATTCATTGGATCAGACCAATGATCTACTAACAATATTTGAGAACTGAAGTCCCACTCACTCTTAAGTTACAAAGAGGTTGCCTTGCAACATGCGTGCATGTTACACACACACACACACACACACACACACACACACACACACACACACACACACACACAAATGAACAGATATGACTGCCAAATATGTTGTGAGGACCTTGGGGAAAAAATACCTTGAACAAATATTGGTAAGAAAACTAAAACAGTATGGGTTGTTTAAAAGGATTTTTGGATGGAACAGGAAAAGAAATGCACACAAATGTACACGAAGAGCCAGACAACCTTTGGCAAGATCCCAAAGCCAGCTTCTCCTAAAAAGCTCGGTATGACCATGTTTCCTTCAGGTACTACATTGTCAACAGCAAGATGTTCTCAGCAGTAAAATAGCAACCACATAATACAGGTAGCTCTTGAATGGATGAAGAGCTTTTTTTCCCTCCTTCATACAGTCATGGTGTGATAAAAACCTGGTGTTCTTTTGTGCATCATAAAGCCTATACTTTGCTGACTCCAAGTTAAAATCTCACAGGCTATTAGAGGAAGGAAGAACAGTCCATTAGCATATATGACGAGAAAGGAATATGCTGCATTCTGGAAGCCAAATGTGGGGTTTGGAGCTATGCTACATCGTTGGCACCAAGCCAGAAGCAGCTTTTATGTCAATTGTAATGGAGGTATTTCAACAAATAGAGATTGACAGTTTCTAACTATACTTTTCAGCGCTGTACATGCTGAGGTTAAAAAAGAAGCATTTTCCAGAACAGGAGAAAGCAAAAAGTTTCTTGCCCTTTCCATCCCCCATTCCCATTCTTACCGACGACATATAATAGCCACAGTAATGGGCACTGGAAAAATCCTTTCAGATAGCTGTACATCTGTATGGTAGCCCAACATTAGAGAGTGTAAGCACTTACATAAATGTTCTCCGTGAAAAGAATACAAAAAGCAAGGGGAACTATGGTCACTTCTTGTTGCAGTTACTGAAAAGTAATAAAACCCGTGAAACAACAAAATACAGATTCCAGATGGTGTGATAACGTTATCAATGGCAAACTCTACACATTCAGACATTGCACTCAATACTTTCACAGGGTGAAAGATTAATAAATAAAATGACCCTGTTAACTTGAAAGAGTGAAATAGCCTAGGTAACCAAGATTAACTGTTCAGTCTTGACCACCAAGTGTCAGGTCAAACAAAAGTACTTTTTGCATTGTTTCCAAGAGATTTCAGATTTGGAAATGAGACACCCTTTGGAGAAAAGGTCCAGCAGTGTGGCACAAGAAGAATTCTCCGCTTGTTCCCAACACTCAGACTAAGTACACATAAAGTCTGAATCCGTAAACATATGGCGAATCCGTAAGTCGGGTGTCATCTTTCTCTCCAGGTGAAAGTGACGAATGCTTTGCCACTATTACTCCTTGAAGTTCAAAGCAAACTGAATCTAGAAACCACACACCAAAGCTGTCAACCTGACTCATCAGTGGATGCTAATCCCCATCAACAACAGATGTTCTTGCAACCCAAAGGCCACTGAGCATGCCGACTGTTATTACTGCAGACCTTTCTGGATTCACCTTTAGCAGGTTCATTGAATCCAGTCTCTGATCATTGGTAGATTTCAAGTATTAGCACTAAGTCCACTGGATGGGCATCAGGTTAGAGACAGAAATAGGTTTGATATTTAACTTTGGAAGTTTCAGCGCCACGAAGCATTACTCTCTCTAAACAGGAAGCACTTTTCCCTAATGACTAATGTGGAGGCATGATTTAATAATTTCAATAATGATTTGTCATTTCAAGGTCTGCAAGATGATAGTTGACATTAAAATCAAGTTCTGCAATTATGTTTCGTCTTGAGCCCAACAGTACAGTATACTTAAAATCTTCAGCTGAGTTATCAATAGCTCTGCATGCACAGTAGGCATGAGAGAGGGAGGACACAACAGAGCCTTTAGATATAACACAGTAGATCTTTGGAAAACGATGTGCAGTTACCGATCACCATTCCTGCTGACATCAAATAGAATCACTTGAGAGCGCTCCCGGGAATGTCTGTCAAATCACACGTTTCCAAAAGCCAACACTTCACAATCAGAAGTATCAAAGGCAGCCAAAAGCACTAGAAGGATAAACAAGGTACGATTTACACTATTACTCTGTATGCAGAGATCGTCTGCCAAAACCACAATGCGGGCATAGTGCCAGGCCTCGGTAAAAACCAGACTGGCAGGAACGCAGCAAACCAATATTGTCCGTATGTGTCTGAATTGGAGTGGCCATGTATTCACCTATTTTGGTCCAGTAACCAAAATGTAGTCCGAGACATGGCTGTACCTGGCTGAAGGATCCACATCAAGACTGAGATTTCTGACCAGCAATTGAATGACTGAAGACATTCTGTCCCTCAACCTCCCAAAGTAAGGCACCAATTAACCTAGAAAGCAGCTGTCTCAGATTCTTCCATGCTATATTTTTCATTTTTCTACATGGGTATGGGTGGGCAAATTATTATTATATATAAGGCACCTCAAACATCTGTGCATTGTTGCATGCAAATGTTTTATTCATACAAAAATAAGACTGATAATAATGACGAACAGTACAATCCTGTCCAAAGTCCCGCGGTGGGACACAGTGGTGCCAGGGCAGGCTCCGCTGTATCCAGTGCAGGGGTGGAGGCTACTGGAGGACTCCTCAAGGTAAGGGGACGTTCGTCGCCTTACCCTGTGTCGAGTCCCAGCGGCATGAGGTGTGGGCTTTACCACCTCAGAAAAAAAAAATGGATTAATTAGTTTCAACTTCTGTTGTAATACTGGCATGACCCTATTCTGAACCACATAAGCATATGATTGCTTTTGATGTGGAGACAACACCTGGCTATTTAACCACCCAGTGCATTTCACTGGATATTGCAAAGATGAGATGTCAATTGCAAAGAACAATTACTTTACAGTTCTTATAATGTTTAAATTAATTTTTCCTTTTGTTTTTAATAACTTTTCACCATCCTTACTTCTGGTTTAAAAATATATTTTGGGGATCTGCCTAGAAGGCAGTTAGTGGACTCCCTCCCTCGCCGTCCAGTCCACCCTCCCCCTGCCCTGCCCGGCGTAGGGCTTACTTGCGCCGGCTGGCGCTGGGCCGGGGAGACGGTGGAGCAAGCAGCGCAGGTCGCAGCTCACTGGGTATCGCCTTACGGCACTTTTGCGACACCCTGCGCTGGGGCAGCATGTGCTTCCCCAGTGCAACATTTACACAGGATTGTGCCGAGTCAGTATCATAGTAAACTATGAGACATTAAATATTTTGCTTTGACTATGACATGTAAGTCACTGTCAAGTTATATTGTGCAATGATTATTTAGATAAAGAGCAAAAGGAACAATGTTGCATTGCATCAACAACAGGACTAGATCTAAATAGAGAGCCTTATTAATGCTGATGAAACAAATGTTGAAAGCTCCCAAGTCCAAGGAAAATTCACAAATTATTGAAGCACAACTGAAAATATCTTGTTCATCATCAATTCTGATTCTGGAAAAAAAAAAGTCAAATGAGTACCACAGTGTCTGCTCCCATTATTCTGAAGAAATTAAGAATGAAATATCAAAATTCCAACATAATGCTTCATATTAACAATGCTGTTTTCAACAATTTCAAAACAAAAAAAATCTAATGGTGCTCTGCAAGAGATCACTGATCAAGAGGTTAATTATGATATGAAGCTGGTTATACTCCAGGTAAGAAATGCTGTGTAATTAGTAGTAAATATTTTTATATTGCTTTTGTTTTTCTTCACTAAATAATAACACCACAAGTGGAATAGTGAGTGAAATCTGGGGCAATTTGGGACAGAAAATTAACATTCTGAAGTTCTGAATGATTCATATAAAAACATAAGCCATCTTACACTGTCTCTAAAGACGGGATCCAATAACCACCCAGCAGATCAGGTTCTGCTATGTACCGCTCTACCCAAGTCACAGCTTGCAAATACTGTACCAGTGTCTGGCAGACCTGGAAACAAGGCTCAAGACTTCACAGAACTGGTTACGGCTCCTATCCTGGCAAGAATTCTCTGTATTTGCATTTTAATGCTCAGCCTGGATGAAGTGGGTGCAATATCAGTCTGGGTGCAGAAAGCTCTCTTGTAAGGCATCCTTAGGGTCTGAGTCTCAGTTGGCAACAAGTATTTTGGAGTACTCAAAGCTGGATAGTTTGCTAGGCATCACTTGCTAGACAGGTTGCTGTAGTAGCAATTGTAACTCAAGCAACTACAGTATGTGAATCACTATGCTATGCAAATCAGAAGCACTGGGTTGGTAGTTTCCTGATTAAAATCAATCTCAACTTTTTTTCTGTAAATTATGATGCTACAGTAAGAACTCCAGGTGCATTTCTATTAAAAGGATTATTCCAACTGAATATAGATAACAACTCATATAGGTAATGTTTCTGAGGAAATACACAGTGATGTTTAGCAAACTTCAGAAGCAGTGAAGGCAACCCTCTGATCCACAAATGGCTGCTCAGTTGCATTTATTTTCATTTGGTATGCTGATGTGACAAAATATATGGATCAGGTTCTGCGTATCAAGCTATTATCCCCTAGACGTCACAATGCTAGTCTGATTTTGCCCCTCAGAACACGGAGTACAGTACTACCCTCACCTCACTGCAGGATGTAATGGCTCCTTCACCCCAATATATGATGAGATTGAGGAGAAAAAACAAAAACCCAACGTTATGGTCTTCTGGATCTCCTTCCAAGCTTTTTCTTGACTCAAGGACAGTAGTCAGAGGGCAAAACAATGGACAGAAAACATGGGGAGAGTAGAATTCACACCACAAGAAGTCAAATTCAGCTGGAAGATGCCAGTATCTGATCTGCTACTATCTGAAACAAATTCCACTGAGCTGTCATACAAAATTTGCCCACAGAAGTCCAATAAAAGTAGGGCCTGATGCTGAAATTTCCATCCGTTTCATTCTATAGTACAGTAACTCCAGCAGGGGTAGTAACCCTTCCAGCAGTAACTTTAGAAAGGGTTGTTAGGTGTTACTTATTTTAAAGGTTTCTCTCTTATTGAAGAACATTCATAATCCACAGGACAAGATAAATATGCCTCTTTTAACAAGACCCTTCAGAACCAGTGTGTTACATCTTTCTTTTGTTAGTAAGCCTTCCCACAGTCCTATTAAGAAGCAAGAACACAACTGACATAACCGCAACAAAAAATGAATAGGTTCTGGCATATATTTTACTGGTGTTCTAAAAAATAATCTGTATTTAATAAAAGGAAGCATTTTCCAGGTTGTTCTGGTTGTTTTATTTAGTTAACAAGAGATTGTCCTAACGTTTCGCTCCTAAACTATGAGGAAGCATTATCAAAGGAACAGCAACTTGCTGTCTGCTCTAGTTCTTCTTAGTACAAGATGTTAACAGTTGGGAGGTTAACTGCTGCCTTTGCCAAGTTCCTTAAAGGCATAGTACCATTTTATAACGAAGTTTCATAGCTGCCAAGATTTTCCATATATAAAATGGGAAATAACGTTAGGACAATCTCTTGTTAACTAAATAAAACGACCAGAACAACCTGGAAAATGCTTCCTTTTATTAATTCAGAGATATGTACCGGTCGTGAAAACCTCAGAACATACAATCTGTATTTATTTTCCCTGTCTTCATATTCCTGCTCCTCTCTTCACCTGTCTTCCCCAACAGCGCAATTCTGCACAACGGTGGGCCAGCGGAGCACACGCTCTGCCGGCCTAGGGTGTTGCGAAAGTGCAATAAAGTGCCCTTGGAATAAGCAGTGCCAGGGCCAGCACTGCTCACTCTGCTGCCGTCCGGATCCCATGCCGCCAGACACAGGTAAATTCTGCACCGTGGGGCAGCAGGGCGGGCCGGGAAGTGGCGATTGGCTGGCCAGGCCAGGGAGGGGGCGGGGTTATCAGCTTCCTCAGTTGTGCACCAGCTTCCCCAGTTGTGCACCCCAGTTGTGCACATCAAGGAATCCCATTGGGGCCACCGGGGTCAACACTGGGGGAAGGGGCAAATGAGTTGTGCCCTGGTCCTGCTGGCGCAGGCTGCATCCTCCACAGGATGCAGCAGCCAGCCATTTAAGCCGGCCGGTGCATCTTAGACAAGATTGGGCTGTCAGAAGTAAAAAACAAAACCCAAAACCATAATCAACACAATTTAAATTCTTTTGTAGAGCTGCAATACCAAAATGAGAACATTGACTCCTTCCCAACAAGGAACCTTCAGAATTGTTCAGCTCAGCTCATTCCTGTGTTTTTAATCTTTAACCTTGCTAGTTAAAAGGTTTATAGTAACCATAAACATGTGAGCCTCAGCCCATTTCTATCTGCACATTTGTTTCTTCTGCTTGCAATTAGTGATTGGCATGTCAAAACAAGCTAGCAAAAGTGAGCTTCTATAAATTAAGACACCATAACAGGAGATACGTTTCAGGTAGACAAAATTTCATGTGGCTGAAGATCAAAAAGAGTTGTGTAGACAAAAAAAAAGGAAAGACATACAACTCCATTTTTTAGAAATGGGCTATAAATTGTTCTCTTTCAAAGGCAATGGAATCGATGACAGGTTTGACTAAGTGCCTGCTGTAACTGGAGCACCTTTATGGAGTGAAGCTTCTTTTCTTCTTCAGAGCTCTTTTTTAGTTTCTTTCCTTGTTAATGTATTGAAAAACTTCCTCCCTGAGGGCTATTAATAAATGAAGCACCCATGTAATCCAGGCTCCAAGTAAAGAAGAAAATGATTCTCGGCCCTTTCTCTCCTCACTATCCTGCACGGTTTTTATCTTAATTTTTTTAAGGATTATTTTCAACCAAGAAATTACCTTTGCTTTTTCATTTAGATTCCATCTTTGGTTTCAGCTAAAATCAATAGGACATTTCCAGTTGTTTTCTTCTTGTAAATGATTAAATGTTGGAACAGAATCTTGCGTCAATAACCAAAAGCAGAATCTCTTTACAGCAACAGTTTTGGACAAATCTCTGAAAAAAATTACTTGTTTAGACAACATAGTGCCATTGCCATTCATGGCAATGGGATTTTTGCCAAACAATTTACTCTGGTCTGAGCAATAATTCCTTTCAGGTTGGGAAGATTCAACTGTCCTATTATATGACATGGTTTATTGTTGCTATGTTGGCAACAAAAGGATGAGCAAACACAGAGAGACATGAAGCAGATAAAAGTCGTATTTCATCATGCCACTGCAGTCAGAAGTGTCATGCAAACTTAAAAACGCCTCTTTGGGGGAAAATGGACTGCGGAAAGCTAAGGCAGCTACGTATTCAGCATTGTGCAGATCTTAAAAAAAATACTTAAAAAGCAACTCACCATTTAACTGGTCTGAGATAATCTACTCATGAAAAACTGGGATTTGGACATCTAGCTGGGATGTGGACATTTTGAAATTACTGCAAAGGTCTGTTGTTGAGCACAGGATCACCCTGCTGTTGTGACCCACTAGTGTGTCAAAGAAATCCCCATGTCCTTGAGAATAACTACATCTTTTTAACAAAATAGCTTTCACACATGCATCCAGATCAAATTAGAAACAAATAAAAATTTTTGCTTGTGCCACTGGGCTACGAAGACTGTACTCTTGTATCACAGTGTCTGATCTTCCTCTTTCTCTGGTGTATAAGGAAGGGACCTGTCGATTCCCCTGGCAGACCAACAGTGGAATCAGACAAAAGGATATTAGTACTAATGTACTAATTAGTCTTAATGACATTCACGTCAACAAGAAAGGGAGGGGGAAATTTTGGACCTTGGGAAAAAGAAACATCAAGTGAAAAGGGAGTAGTATGCGTTCAGGATGTCGAGAGAGGATGTATAGACCTAAGAAGAAGTTCATATTATATTAGAACCTTTGCAAGATCATATATGAGGTTTGACTGTTACTGATATATCCACCTTCACTACAGTAGGGAAGCAAAGTTAATACAGTATTTGGTCTACCTGTTAAGTTTGCTTACAGTGCAATTCTATACATGTTTACTCAAAGTTAATCCTATTGTATTCAGTGGGGCTTACTCTCAGATCAATGTGTATAGGATTGTATTCTTATTCCCTCTGAAAATTCAGAATGGCACTGCTGAAATCCTTTGCTAGTCAAACACAGAGATGTTCATATTAAACTCACAGGGACAGACAATAAGGTAGCATGATGTATGTAAGTAAGCAAAATGGTTCCAAACACTTTGATTTTTTTTTAAATTTTTACTTGAAGGGGGAGTCTCTCTCATGAATTGCCACTGATGCCAGAACAGAAAATAGATTTTAATTAAAATATTAATTAACCTTATTTATAGTCTTCCAGGAAGCTCAACGTGGCTTCTACAGGGCAGCCATTGGTCTTTATAATCTCAGGGTTAGGCTGTATTTTTCCCCGATTGACGACAACAGGGCGTTTCTGCCTCACCCGCCGCCCCTGCACCACACATCCCTGCAACAGTGCTACAGCAGGAGATGCTTCCAGACCATTCACAATCCTGCACAATCAAATAAATGCAAAACAATTGCGCACTCCTTTGCATACAATTCTATTCTAGTTATTAAATGGCCATAATTTGCTAGCATTTGTTTGGATTCAATTTTTATTGTTCATGTATTCATTGCTTCTAATTCTAATTCATGTGTCTGGAGGGGTGGGGGTTTTGGGGGTTGTTTTTTTTACAACTTGTGAGCAAAGGATTTACAGCCACATGTTTGCATATTCACCAACAAGTACTTGCTGCTGTGTACACAAGAATAGAAGGGAGTAAAATATAATACTCAGATAACACCCTAAATAAGTCTTTGCTGGACTATAGCCAAGGTGATCCACCCAGGTTTACACGGGTGGTCCTGCTGGGAAGGAAAGCTAGTCTCCAAGTCTTAGCTGAATATTTTAGCCACTGAATATTCTTTCCTTACATGTTCCTCTGACTGGCCTGCGATTTTACTCCTTTGTAGCAGCTGTGCTGGCCTCTGGCTCAGAATGGGGATATAGCAGAGAGGGTATTTCACTCTTTACTTCCACGCCATATTTCCCAAAGCAAAGCATCCCAAAACAGATATTTAAGGATAATAGATATCCTTAAAAGCAGCTACTGGGGAAAGGGAAGAATTCTGAGCTGGATCGTAGTGGTTGGTGCCTCTTAGGGAAGAGGGCTTCTTACCCCATATCACCTTCCTGATCTAAAT
This sequence comes from Plestiodon gilberti rubricaudatus, assembly GCA_026170595.1. Lineage (NCBI taxonomy): Eukaryota > Metazoa > Chordata > Lepidosauria > Squamata > Scincidae > Plestiodon > Plestiodon gilberti. The sequence continues at coordinate 51,944,506 of JANXHW010000002.1, forward strand.
CACCCTCCAAAATTGCTACCAGACCTACAAGGTACTTGCATTTTTCCCCAAGAGGGACCACTAGCAGCTTTGGGGTACTGTATTTTATAGAGATTATGTAAGTGGCATGGGAGGAAAGCATTAACACACACGTGCAGCACCACTGCTCTGAATACCGTATCAAAACATCGGGAGACTCGAACACAGATATCCTGTATAACACGTACTTTGGTCTTCAGCTGTGTGTCCGGCATGCTCCACAGTCAAACTTTAATATTTCTTCTATTCTCCGTTTCATAATGCACTGTCACGTCCCTCTTGCAATCTTATATTTCCATGTTTACTTATACAGGCATACCCACAACCTGGAACAGTTTTTTTACTATAGAAATATTTGGAGAAAGTTCCTCTTCAACCTCCTGACTCCAGGCTCCTAACCTAGCCAAGTGTTTCCCAAACTTTTTTGACCTGTGGCTCCCGAGACCATTGGAGACCATTGGTCACGGCTCCCCATTACATTACATTGATGCCTGCCAATTAGCATTGCACTATTTTCCAAGAGGATTCTGTGGCACTCCGCGGCTCCCCTGGTTGGTTTCCACGGATCCCCTGGGAGCCACACCTCCCAGTTTGGGAACCATTGCTCTAGCCTTTGGTTGGCTACAAAGGTAGTCTCCTTAACCCTTGAAAACAGAGACCATAAACTCAGCAGCCATTTTGACCATTTTTGACCAGTGAAAGTTCACCCAACATCAATGGTGCAGGCCATCAGGTGCACAGCGCCTTGCCAAGGGCATCAGATAAATACAAATCTGCTTCATGGATTATCTTTTTTATAATTTTCTCACATGGTTAAGTGCTAAGAAGAACTAATACCCACAGATGTTTTAGATCACTGCCGGCAAACACTTATTTTACAAGCTTTTGTTTTAGAAGACAATGCTGAAAATAACTAGATACAGTTCATTAAAGAGTACAATCTCACTGGAAAAGATCATAGCTGGGATGGCAAACTGGGGTGGCAAACTCTTGTCATAAAGTACTTGGCTTTCTTGTTCAGCTTACTCCGCCTTGTGCTGATTTATAGCACTCAATTTAAGCTTTTTTACAATCATTCAAGCAATGAGACCAACTCCTGAAAGCTGGTTTGTTCTGAACTCATTTTCAACATTACACGAAAGCACTTGCTGATAAAGAAAGTCAAGATCCTTTTCCAGAGTACCTGCTGTTGAACACTGCGATAAGAAAAAGTTAATCCAAACAAGAGTTTAATCTAGGGTAATTCCTCATATCACACCCGGTCAGTAGAGTCTACAATTACTGTTTATCTTTATGGCTCCAGTCATATCATCTAAAAATTCTGCACTCTATTGTGTCGATGAGGTTTCATAAGGCATGCCAAATGTTGAGCTCCCTCTCAATCACCTTCCTAGGCAAAGAGTGGCAGCATTGTATATATCTGGGGTGGCCAAACTGCGGCTCCTGAACCACACGCGGCTCATTGATGTATAATGTGCGGCTCTCGGAAATATGTTGGCTGACCTCCTTTTTGTATCACAACTAATATAAAAGATAAATGAGAAATTTTCAAGCTTTATAATTATTTACCAGGTATAAACTGAGAGTCCACTAGATTAAAACATAAATTAAAAAAATAGAGCATAAAGCAGAAGCAAATCAAAGAAGCAGCCGATACAGCAGCTTTAAGATGTTATCGCTAGTCCCCAAAGCCATGCCAAAATAACGATAACAAATAACGATAACAAATAACAAAAAAAGCTCATAGGACCAATTCTATTGCAGGATTTAGGGAAATTATAAAGATATCTTTATAGTTTCCCTAAATTCTGCAATGTTGCAGAAGCTACAACAGTAGAAAGGAAGAAAGAGGGAGTGAGCAAGCACGGAGGGACAAGACTGATGTACTTGAATAACAGCCCAATCCTGCGTAAAGATCGGGCGGGTGGCTGAGGCCGTCCACCCGATCCAGTGCTTCGCCACGGGCAGCCTGCAGCAGGCAGCCTGCGGCAAAAAGTCTACTCAGGAAAGGGGATGCTCGCCCCCTTCCCCGAGTGTAATGACAGCTGGGGCTGATAGGCCTCCTCTGATTTCCGCCAGTTATTTTGCTGGCAGAAGTCGGAGGAGGCCTTGTAACGGCCCAGCCGCCCAGTGGGGACCAGGATATGGCAGACGCCATGTCCCCCCCCCGCCCGGGGGGGGCTGGGCCTATGGCCGCCCTCCCGGCTCCGCCATCCCTCCTCCCGTCTGCCGACCCTCCCAGCCATCCACTGGATCCTACCGTGCTTGGGTCCGCCGGCGGCTCGAGTCCTCGGCAGGCAGAGCTGGGAAGGCCGGCCTTGCACCGGCCTTCCCAGCTCTAAAGTAGTCCACAAACATGCTTTATGGCACATTTGCAACTACTTCGGGCAGCGGAACGCTAGATCCGCTACCCGTAACTTGCGCAGGATGGCGCAGTTAGTATCTTATTTATTGACATGCTTATCGAACAGTTCAGTAGTGAAGGCGGGGCTTGCAGAGTGACTATAAGAATGTTCTGCGAGCCCTCTTCTGTATTGTCTGTTTTTACCCTAAGAAAATATAGACATCAAAAGAAGTTCCAATATGACCAGAGTTAACAATGGTCTGGTTCAGATGATGATGCAGCTTCACAAATTCCTTCCTCTCCTACCACCCATCCCCTTGCACATTCCGATTCCGTCCCCCACTTCCTCTTTCACAATAATTATAGTTTGTCCTTGTCCCCTAATAAGGCAAACTGGGTTTCCGCAAGTTAACTGAAAACCACTGTTTGAACCACGTTGAGCCTAACGTATGGCCTCAGTGCAGTGACAATTACACAACCGCCCCCCCGCGCCAGAAGTAACGTAATGGCTGCAGCCGTTATGCACCATACCAAGGCGCAGGGTGGGCGGGAGGGCCAAACACGCCACCGACGCTCCTCGCTTGCCCCGACGAATGGGACGATTTGTGCATCCGCCGTCCGCCGTGACACACATCCCCGCGCTCCTGCCGCATGGGGCCCAATCCTGCTGCCCAGGGGCCCAAAGCCCCAATGCCCCATCCCTGACAACGCCTCTGCCAGTTGCCAAATGATGCTTCAGTTGTGACTTCTCAATAGGGCTAATATTTATAGTTTGGCATTATACAGTTTTGTTTACTTTGTCATGCAACCATGCAGAAAATAGACAAAACAAAAACTTGGTGGGTGCAGCTATTTGCTTTCCCTTTGCTTGGACTGGTAGCTGTGGCTTTGAATACTACTGGATAATGTTATGGGTCAATTTCGTAAAAACCCTTATCACACAATTATCTTTACATATTAGTGTTACAGCTCAATCCTGCACGAGTTGCAGCAGCTGGCCTAAATAGCCGGCCACTGCATTCTTCGCAGGATACGGCCCACGCCAGTGCAGCCAGGGCTCACCTCGGGGAAAGGGAACTTTGTCCCCTTCCCCTGGTGTAAGCCCTGGAGGCCCCAATGGGCCTCCTTGGATGCGCGCCAGCTCTGGAGCTGGTGTACAACCAGGGAGGCCATATAAGGCCGGCCTGGCCCAGGAAGAAGCTTGGGATATTGGCACAACTCAGCACCGATATCCCCGTCCCCTCCCAGGTCAGGTCTGCTAATGGCCCCCTGCCCCCCCCCCGGCCTGCCCTCCCCATGCCCTCCCACCGCCCAGCGCAGAATTCACCTCTGCCCAGCAGCGTGGAGTCCGGCGTCCAGCCAAGTAAGCGGAGCTGGCCTCGCTGGATGCCGCGAAAGTGCTTTATGGCATTTTCACAACACCCAACGCGGCGTCCATTTGCACTAGATTGTGCTTTAGACCTGTGCAGAAACAACTTCTCAGTAAGTATCCAACCCTAGCTGGTTGGGGAATTATTGAGGAACTGTAATCCAGCAGAGGAGGCTGCACTTTAAACCCAGATGAAATCATTCACTGGCTCTGTCGAAGAGGGAGCCAAGGACTGAAGCCAGGCCCTGTCCCCTTCCCTCTTTCTCATCAAACAGCTGTTGGTGGAGTTCCAGCTATTTTAAACTGATTATATGTAAACTAACCATGGAAGCATTTCTACCATTACATTTTTGCAAAATCTTCCTCTAATTCTTCAGATAAGCACAGGTGTCACATCGTTCTAACACGCAAGTTATTTTTTTCCTGATTTATTTGATGGTCTACTGAGTCATCATAATCTTTTCAGGTTTTTCCTGAGTCAGTGATCACTCTTGAGACATTGCGCAAATTCCATTTGACTATCGTCATGCTGTTGCTTATGGGCTTTCTGAATATCCCTGTAAATCAGTTTACTCATGTTCAGCAAGAATGGCTCATTTTAAGTCCATGTTGGAGGACTATTTCTCCCCACAAGGGAAGCACTGACAGAGCCATGTGTAGTCCTGAAAGCTATCACTGCCAAAGTAAATGATGACTAAGTTGCTTTGCCTTTAGACAGAGTCATAAGGAAGTACTGTATTAGGAAAGCTCCACCTTTGTTCCTTTACCTCCTTTAGCACAGAATATGTTTTTGACAAATAAGTTAAATCTATTTCCTGTTTTTTTTACAAATTGTTTTGGGATTTGTACTCCACCACATGACTCTAAGGAGGCTTCGGGGGGGGGGGGAGGCTTATAGCATAATAAAAGTAACAGTCAATAAAACCCATTGACAGCCCAATCCTATCCCCCACCCATCTTCTGCTATGCAGCCATGTGCACACTGCATGCTATTGGGAGGGGGGGCAATCAGACTGCCAGCAGGAGATAAGTAAAAATCTCTTTTACTTTCTGGTAGGCTGCCTGCTCACCTATGGGTCTCCTTTGTCCAATGCTATCTATTGCTCTGGCATAGGTATGAGGAGAGGAAGGGGGTGGGGTGAGTTGAAAAATCAAAAATGGGATCTGGCGTATGCCTTTGCCACTGAGAGCACCCATTCCAGCCCACTCCCTGCCCTCTCCCCACCTCGAACCTCCTCCAAACAGTCCCCACCACCACCTTACCTGGGCTGGTGGAATGACTGGGTGAGTCTGGCACGTAGGGGGCATGGCTAGCCATTTTCGCCAGCAGCCCCATGAAACACAATGGTGGTAAGGCTTTTGCACCACCACAATGGGGCCTATGGCAGCAGATAATGAGATCCACTGCAGTAGACCCTTGATAGGATTGGGCCATGAAATACAGTACAGTACATCATCCACAAACACATGCTAACACAATCTTTAAAAATAAAAGAGCATAAAGCAGAAGCAAATAAAAGAAGCAGCCAATACAGCAGCTTTAAGATGTTATCGCTAGTCCCCAAAGCCATGCCAAAATAACGACATCTTTATAATTTCCCTAAATCCTGCAATAGAATTGGTCCTATGAGCTTTCCTAAGGAGGGTCTTCAATAACAAAGGTGCCATGGCCCTGCTTATTCTTCCTCCATTAAATTGTATCCAGAACAAACTGGAAGCCACTGAGAATCTTTCAACACTGATATAATGTGCTCCTACTTGCTCACTCCTGTTAATAAGCAGGTTGTCAAGTTCTGAACTAATTACAGTTTTCAGACACACACAGAGCTGCCCACATAGAGCACTTTACAATGGTGATGAGAATCAAGATATGCATCACAATAGCCAAATCACCACTCTCTCCAAATTGCTGAAGCTGGTGAACCAACCAACTGTTGATAAATGTCCCAACTATCACCTCCACGGTCAACTCCATAAACAAGTCTGAACACAGGACACTTCCAAACTATACATTTGCTCCTGCAAGGGGAGTGCAACCCCATCCATAACGAGGAAACACCACCTACCAGATCAATCAGACCTCCCATCATCAACAGCGATGTCTTGTTTAGGTTGAGCCCCAAATGCACATCCCCATGCAATCCATCACTGTCTCCAAGGCAAAGGCTTCCACTGCCTTTTGGCACATTCTTCTAAAGATGGTTATGACCTCATTTAAAATCAACTAGCAGCATACGATTGGTTGGTTTTAATAGTGTGTGTGTGTGTGTGTGTGTGTGTGTGTGTGTGTGTGTGTGTGTGTGTGTGTGTGTGTATTTCTTATACTTCTTTCTTACTATTTATTATGTATTTTATAGTTTTTATATTGTATGTGTTTTAACATTATTGTAAGATGCCTTAGGTGCCCTTTGGGGGAAAGGCGAGATATAAATCAAATATTTCTTTATTTATTTAGTTACAGTATTTTTACCCCGCCTTTCTCCCCAAAGGGACCCAAGGCGGCTTACAACAAAAAGAAAATACAGTGCAGTAGAATACAAAAAAATAGTTACATTTTAAAACAGTAAAAACAATTAACGAAAATTAATAAAAACAGTATCTAAAAATCAGTTAAAAAAAGATTACAATTAAAACAGATCATAAAAACAGCAGCGCCCCACCTGTACCAGCAGAATGTTAAAAAAGGCAAGGACTCTTTGAACAAGAAGGTTTTTAGGCCTCGCTGGAAAGTGTCCAAGGAGGGAGCAGTTCGTAAGTCAAAAGGGAGGGAATTCCATAAAGTTGGTGCCACTACTGAGAAGGCCCTATTTCTGGCCGCTGCCCCTCACACCTCCCTGGGCGACGGTATCCGCAAGAGGGCCTTCTCTGATGACCTAAGGAGACGGGCCGGACTATATAGAAGTAGGCAGTCTCTCAAATATCCTGACCCCAAGCCGTACAAAGATATTTCAATTTAGGACAAATCCTTTTCTCTGCCTTGGTTTTACTTGTTTAATACAGTATATAGTACACTACTACTAAGTTAAGTGTCATTAAAAAGTCTTAGATTTATGTCCAAAAAAACTGGAGGGTGAATAAAACATCTTTCATTGTTTATGGCAGTGAAAACCTCACTGATTATACAAGGGCAAACACTGTGTGGTGTTTAAGGAATGCGGTATAAATACCATTGGGTTTAATATAATTCACGTAATATAATGTTGAATATGCCCCAAGGAATCACTTGCATTAGGTCTGTATATTTCTCATTGTGATTGAATAAAGTACACAGTAACACCGAAGCTTATATTCTTTTACCAATTCTAATAAAAGGTCCAATAAAAGGTATTGTCTTATTCATGTTGGGTCTCTTGTCTTTGTCACATATAAAACCTGTATTTTGTTGCCTGTAAAGCAGTGGACCCCATCCCACAATAGTAATTCAGTTCTCGATATGGGGTGTGGGGTCCATACCACTTTTATATGGATGGTAGACTGAGTACAGTCGGCTCACATCTTAGATGAGGATTACATTCCGAGGTCAGCGCGTAAAGCCAACATCGTATATAGTCGAAACTCCCTTAGAGCCAACAGTTACCTACTGTCTCTTTAAGAACTAAAAACACCGTACAAGAGACACGCAAGAACTGATTCTCCCATTTCAGGCTTGTTCTAGGAGTAAGAGTAAGTGGAATGACAGACGAAGTCACCTGCACTATTTAAATTGTTGTTTTTGTGTCTTTTTTGGGGGGGGGCAAGCATGTATACTTGAATTTGCACGAGTCTTTCACGCATAAGATGAAGGCTGACTGTAACTGTGATTCTGGTGACATGCCTAATGACGATATACCACTGAAAAGGAAACTGTGTCTTACCCGCAGACTCCTTTTTCAATAGTGTGTTACTTTTGCATGTTCCCTGAAAAAAGAAAAAAAAAGAGAAGCATGTGCTTTGGGTATGCATTCATATGGGTGATAGAGGAACACTTTATACAGAAAAAAACCCCACAGAGACTCTAATACCGTATATTAAATGATCATCCAAAGCTGTTTGTCCATTCCTATGCAGGTTAAGTCAGAAGTAAGATCCACCAAGTTCAGAACTAAGATCCACTAAGATCCACATATGCCCAAGAGACATACAGTGGGTTGTGTAGCAGAACCGCTTGTTAGGCATCATGCAGTCACCCATGGGAGCATGTGGCACTGCTAGCAGGCTCACAACACAGCAGGGATCACAAAGATGCACTGATTCATGAGCCAGCATCCCACAGGGGGCCTGTCTATGAAAATGCAATAATTTGTGTGCACCCTTACTTGGGTCCAGTCATGAAATAATTTTCAGAAGTACACTTGTTCTGCCTAAGAAACGTATGTGTCAATTTAAGATGTGCCTTGTGTCATATACAGTACTGTTCTCCATGTCTGGAACAACCTCCTCTTTCTAGCCATCAAGCTACCCAAGGGCCCAATCATATCCAACTTTCCTGCGCTGATACAGCCATGCCAATGGGGCATGTGCTACATCCTTCAGTGAGGGGGCAGTAACAGAGGCCTACTCAAGGTAAGGGAACAAATGTTCCCTTACCTAAGAGCTGCATTGCAGCGGCATCAATTGTGGAAAATTGGATAGGATTGGGGCCTTAGTCTTTTCCTTCAAACTACGCCCACTTTTTCTGCACTTTCTGCTAGTTGACATTTTTTCTTGCTAATTCATTGTCAACCCTGACCTTGATAATGGTTGAAAATGTGCCAGCTGTTTGCCTGCTATTCCTGTATCTCTATCATCAGTAGGTAATTCAGCCAGAAAAGCTTTTCCCACCATTGCGCCACTATGCGAGAAAAAGCTACAGCTGTTGAATTCATATCTAGATTTTAGCTATGTAGGACCTTGCCAGAAAGCAAGCTGTTAACCCTACCCTTATCCTTTTATGTTTTTTTTCCCTGTCCATCTTACCGAGGCTACAATCTGTTGCACACTTCACTTGTGAAGAAGGCCCACTCAACTCAAAGGGATGTACTTCTAAGTACCGTATTGTCCCGAGTATAAGACGCACCTGATTATAAGACGCACCCTTAAAGTTTGGTGCTATTAAAAAAATTTATTAAATCACTGGCATTAAATTGCAACAGCCTAATTATAAGACGCACCCCTAGTTTAAAACTTAAATTAGGAGAAAAAAGTGAGTCTTATACTCAGACCAATACGGTATGTACAGCAGAAGCCTTGTCATTCAGCATTCATGGGGAATGGGGGCTGCTGGTTAATCAAATGTGCTGCTTACTCAAGTTTTACGCCAATAGTTCATGAATTTTTCACTGCACCCAAAAATCATGAGGATATGAAATATCCTTACTTGACACTAAACCTTCCCAAGTATCACCGTACACAGTAATGAAATTTACTGCTCCTCTAACTGCCTCAGGGGCATCAATATCAATAACTTCTGCTGGGTCATTGTCCACAAAATACTTTTTCTTTTCTCTCCTTTCTTGAGGATAGTGAATTGCTAGCCATAGTTGCACGATGGGTTAGAACAGATAGTATCCAATTATGGTATTATACGCAGAAGCATGACACAAACAAACATTGCTGTTTGAAAGTTTACAAACCCTGACTTCTAAAAGCACCAGAAGATGTCAAACATTAAGCCAGATGGCTATGAGGAAATGTCTTGTTTATGGCAAGGAGGAACTGTATTGCCATCTATACCAGACGCCCGTTAACTTCGCTTTCTGAACATTTAAGTGTGGGACAAGGAAGTTTTTACTGTAAACATGGGTCCTCTAGAAATGTGTCATAATAATGCAGAGGTAGTAATAATGATGGTTAGAGTAGTGGTAGTTATAGTAGTATTTATTATTTAAATTATTTATATCCCACCTCTCTCTCCAAATAAACAGAGCATACAAGGTAGCATACAACATCGAGAAAAAAATCAGTAAAATGAATTGGAATGAAATATAAAATGCAATCATAAAAATCATAATAGCGCAATAAAAACATTAACACAAAATACGACCACAAAACCTTAAAACAACTAATTAAGAAGACCAGGTGGAAAAGGAAAGTTTCCGTTTTTGCTGGAAGGCTAACAAGAAGGGGGCAGTTCTTCATCCCACAGGGAATTATATAATATATTTCCATAATATAAACGCTGCCACAGAAAAAGTAGTAGTAGTACTACTCCCCAGTACAGAGACTGTTAAGTCAATTGAAACCTATTCCACTGACGGTCCAATCATACCTGGGCCTTATGCTGGCGGCTCTCACGATCCCCCAGTGTAAAAGCCGCAGTCGCTCTGTTGATCTGCAGCCTGCTAGCAATGACGCAGGAGCCGGTAACCTCTGAGCAGGCAATGGTGGGCCGCAGAACCTATGCCAGAGCAGGTAAGGTGGCGGTAGGGGTGGATCAGGGTGGGGATTGGGCCAGTCCAGGGGTGGGACAGGGGTGGATCTTACCCCCCTTCCTGGCCTGGACCTTCCCCCAGAAGGCTCTTCAGGTTTACGCCAGTCAGAGAGCTGGCATAGGTTTGAGATCCACTGGGGACCAGGTAGCGTACAGAGAGGCAAGTAACATTTTTCTTTATTTACCTCTCCCCAGCTGCCTGGTCCCCAGACAGCCCATAGCATTTAGCACATGTGCCGTCGGCAGCACGACACACTCTGGGCCAACGCTGGATAGGATTAGGCCATTATAATAGTTTAAGGTTTGGATTGTTGTTAAGATCACCCATATTTAATGAAATTGATAGACAAGTGGTAGTGTGTTGTCTAGAAAGCAAACAGCTGACCCACAACCTACTACCAGAGGTGGTGGCGGGGAATACTTTCTATGTTATCAAACTATTGCTGTTTAAAGACCTTAAGTTTTACCAAGGGATTGTTCACTATAGCCTCTGATCTTGTTGCCAGTGTGGTATCCGACAGTCAATGAGTGATGAAACACAGGTGTAATCTGCAGGCAAACATTTATTACTCAAGATAGGCTTAACGGAAGAGAGCTAAATAAATATTTTTTCTGGATACATTGGGAGGGGGGACCTTTACAAAAGGAACCACTGACAGATAATGCAATGCACTATTTATTAAAACCACTGGCATACTACATAGTTTTGATAGAATTTCAACCTTTGGCCTGTTTCCTATTTTTACTTGACACCCAAACTGAAACTGCTCTACTGACACATTTAAATAACATTTGAATATTATTTAGATATGAACATATTTGTTGCTCAAGTGACAGCACAGATAAAACTGTGATACGATCAAAGCTTCTACTTGTACTACATCGTCATTAATAAGAATAATTTGCCACCTGTAAACTCATTGGAACAGAAGTATTGTCTTTGACGGCCCATCATACGGACCCAATGAAGACCATCCTCCCTGTTCTGAAGTATTCACAATCTTAAAGCCTGATCTACACTGCACGAATTCCGGCGTGTCCCAGATGCGTGCAGAGCGGTGTGGCTTCCTTTTTAATATCTGGTGGAGCCAGGGCAGCGTCTCAGGGCAGGGCGTCCCATTCCCTATGCTCGCGACCCCCTGGACGCCAACAGATTTGGTGTAGGTCAGCCTTAAATGGACAGATGAGCTTGACAGGAAAATATATGGTCTGAGAAAGGGCATAAAGAACAAAATGGAAGCACCACCACGAATGTGTTTTTGCAGTGGATTCCAGATTTCAAAACAGAAAAAAGGAAAAAGCAGAGGTAGTTTATCAAGATATCAAGAATGAAAAGCAGAAATGAATGAAAAGAGTTACAGGAGAGGAGAGAGTAGGAAGCAGAAACAAAATCAGGCCTGCACAATTTGTGACTCACTAATCTAAACACCGCCTACCAGTTTTGCATGACTGCACACTAGGGGTGCAACAAACAACCTGTTTTGCCACCCACCTTAGACTTCGAAAACAGGGGTCTCTGTTAAGCTGCAACTGGCTACAATATGGTTGGTAAGCAGCATTTGGCTTGGTGGGTCTCAAATTGCACGTATGTTGGCAAAACCACAACAAATTTTATGAGTATGAATTAACAGATATGGAGCTGAGAATGAGTTGACTCCTGATTCTTCCAAGCAAAAAAGTTAACTTGCATAACCCTACACTAAGGACGAAATCCACCCAAAACTTCCAGCGCCGGAGCAAGCGCCGTAAGGCACATTCGCGCCAACTCGAGAGCAAGGGAGGCCAGCGCAAGGCCGGCCTCCCTCACTCCGGCGTCAGAACGTCCATGCAGCCGGTGGCGGAAGGTAAGTCTCCGGTGCCGGTCACATGGTCTGGCTGGCGAGGGAGGCGGCCATTGGGCGAGCCGGCCTGGGAGGGGGTGGGGATGGTGTTGGCCATATCCCTGTCCCCGCCGGGCTGACTCGGCCATTACACGGCCTCCTCCTACGTATGCCAGCTATTTAGTTGGCAGAAATCCGAGGTGGCCGATAGGGCCGGCCCTGGTTTACACCCGGGGAAGGGGACCCTTCCCAGAGTAGACCTCCGGCCCGCCGCATGGTGGGCTGCGGCGGGGGATGGATTTGGCTATAACATAGGTAATGTGGATTTGGCTGTATGATGGATTTGGCTGTAACATAGGTAATGTGATCACCACATTTAATTTAGCATCCCTTACATGGAAGAAAGACAGACATGCTAAAGTGAATACAGCTTCTATACAAATGTACTGCATTTCAAGACATTTCTTTTCACTACAGCACAGAACGTGTGTTCAATCAAACTACTTCTTACACTTACAATGTCTGTTGTCATCTGTTTCAATGACTTCTCATCTCACAGCTACAATATTGATAATTTGGAGCTCAACCCTATGATTCCTCTCCCAGCAATGCAGGTACACTAAAATGGTTCGCGCTGCATCCTGGGGAGGGGGCAGTCCGGGAGGTCTCCTCTGGGTTACCTGGAGGTAAGCTGCCGCAGCTCAGAGGGATCTACTCAGGCATGAGCTAGTGAAATCGTGGGATCGGGTCCGGGAAGGGTGCTAGAATTTGGTGGCTGCCACTGCTGCCAAGCCCACCCCCTTTCCAAAGCCAATCCGCCTTCTCCCATCCCGTCCTCCCCTGCCCCCGTTGCCACCCCCCTGCCCTGTCCTGTCTCCCCTGCTGACGTACTTGGGTCGGCGGGACCCAACAGAACCACTGCCACATACGAGACCGCTGTGGCCTCCCCACTGGTGCTCTGGCAGCATGCACATTCACAAACTGCCAGAGGTCCTTCTAAATATGCAAACCTACCATATTTTCATATTGCAGATCTCCACTATTCCAGTCCATTTATTTTGTTGGTTATGATGTTCTTCAATATTCTGTTCATTTGTATTTTGAAAAGTGTCAGTTTTTGTATTACTCTCTCTGAACATTTATGTCCAATGAAGAACATGCACTCTTACTCTTAACAACAAGTATAATCCCTCCTGTGCTAATTGCTTCCCTCATCAGATAGGTAACACACAGACACAAAATAGGAACTTCAAAAGATTATATCATTTTGTATTACAGGTGAGATTTCGTATGAATAATTTAAGTCCCCTACCATGCATTTTACCTCCATCCATCCCTTTCTTATGTCACATGCAGCATATAAATTGCTTTCATATAATTAAGTCACATACTTCTATCTAATCCATACAAAGAGATTATCTATCCACATTTCCATTTTGCTTTACAAGGTCTGTACCAGTTCTGACATACTCTGAATGTTAATGAGATGCTGAGAAGTAATCAGATGCTACAGAATAAAACACATCCATCTTTTTCTTAACACCTTTTCTGAATACATTTTCATATCTGCTCCCTGTGGTGCAGCCCTAATACCAATTTCATATATGGTTGTCACCACAATCAGCAGCACATGGCAAGCGAAACTGAAATGAACTATTAAGACAGAAGATTGGCTATACATTTTTACAGTGTCAGCAATCTTCAAATGGATTGCAGAAAGGTCAAAGAAATAATTTTCATTTGAAATGTTACTTGATACTATTAGAGCGTCATTGTTCCTGTGCTCAGATCTAAAAATCAGCACTGGGTCAAAACAGTATAGCAAAATTGCTTTCACTGAGAATATTTTGCAGCATTTAGGAATGCAGAAGTGGCAGGATTTTGTTACCACTGAGGCTCCAGAAGGGGTCTCATCTTCCCTATCAGCTTTGTCAACTTACAGAAAGTCTAAATAGCATGTTTGTGTTTTTCAATTCAACCAGTTTGCCAATGGTTAATTTTTTTAAAAAAAAAACTGCATTATGAAACAGTAAACAAAAATGCTCTACATCGCGTGCGGATCACCCGAAGTGCACTCCAACTCCCACTGATTTCAATAAAAATCCTCCCATTCGTTTTAATACAGTTGGATTAGCAACTGGGCTGAAATTATAAGCATATATGGTTGGAAGTTCCATTACAATCAATGAGACTTATGGTCGATATAAATGTAATGGCAGTTGCTGAAAAGCATGAAAGCTGCCTAAAACACTTAGCACTGCAGCTGTTCCACTCTGCAGCCTTAGCATTTGTAAAGGTGTGACGTTTAAAAGACTCCTAGCGCATGCTTTGGCACAGACACGTTATTATTAAGTTTATATATGCACCACCTTTTAACAAAACAGTTCACAAAGCAGTTTGATAAATACGGTAAATACACATGTATCATCTTTTATACTGGTAACAAAAGACTGCCACTCCTGCTTTCCTGTATACTACAAAATATTCCCGGCAAGAGCAATTTTGCAGAACTGTTTTGACCTAGTGCTTATTTTTGATCCAAGCGCAGGAACAATACATAAAGACATGAGGGTGCTAGGATTAGGGTGCTGTGATCCTAAAAAGAACAAGCCAGAACTGGCTCACGGCCTGACCTACATTCAAATACCAGTTGCCAAGCTTTTGCCTCTCTGTGCACCTACATACCCCTGCCTGCTATAGCTCCTTGCTTTTGTCTGGGAGCTACTGGAGAAAATGATGTGGAGACAGGTAGACACAAGAATGTGCAAAAACTCCCACCCACCCATATGTACTACTGTTTGAATTAATGAAATAATCTGACAGCGCAATCCTGTAGATCACGCTGGCGATGGAACGAGCATTCTGTCGCCGGCAGCAGTCGCAAACGTGCCGTAAAGCATGTTCGCGACTACTCTGGATCAAGGGAGGCCGGCGCAGAGGCCGGCCTCCCTTGCTCTATTGCCGGAATGCCTGAGCGGCCGCCAGAGAAGACACGTAAGGATTCAGCAGGCGTGGGGGAGGTTCAGAGGGCGAGGGAGGGGGGCCCTTGGTGTAGCCGGCTCAGGAGGGGGTGGGGGATGGCCTCGGCCATATCCCCTTCCCCGCTGGGCCAGCTAGGCCATTACACGGCTTCCTCTACTTCCGCCAGCTATTTATCCCCTTCCCTGAGTACATATCCCCTTCCCTAAGTAGACCTTTGGCCCGGTGGCACAAGAGCCACCAGGGTTCATGATCCGGCCTCCGGCCCTGGGCCGCCGGCCAAATCCTTACACAGGATTGCACTGTGAGTCAAGTGGACAAGGGCAGGGGAATCCCCTTGTCGTACGTGTTCCAGACAACACAAAGGGGAGGAGAAAGCAAAAGCGATGGTTGGGTTTCCTGAAAGGTTTGTTCGAGACCAGAGACGGCCTATTGCCTCTTATGCACTCTGTCGTGATTCAGACGATGAACTAAATCATGGTATGGATTATCGTGAATGAACAAATGATGCATTTCAGAGGTCATGTGCTCGCCCCTCCTTCATGAGCAGGGAAAGAGATTGTACACCTTCAGTTTTGAATAGAATTCAGCTTCTTATTATGCTTAATTTGGAAAACTGGGGCTTATTCTGCTTGTGGTTAGTTAACAAAACAAGTTCTGAAACCACAGTTTGATCCTGGCTTGTTTGAACTAAACACAGATTAAATCACAGTTTGACCTTGGATATAATAGGAAATCAGAGTTTGTTAAAATCAAAAGTGAAGACTTTCAATCTTCTTCTCTCATGCAAGGAGGAGGAAATGTCTGAGAGACTGTGAAAGCCCAAGGCTCAGTGTGGATCATTCAGAATGATCCAAACCACAGTGTAAACAACTGCTTGAACTGGGATTCTCTCTCTGGTATAAATGAGTGTAACTTGTTAAGGAAAGGGAGGCAATCTAATTTGTTAAACTGAAAGCCAGTGCAGTACAATACTTTCGGTGCAATCCTGTCTACATTGGAGAGGGTAAGAATGCTAGAAGTAATCCAGAGAGATGGATTAGTGGGCAAAATGCAGGTGAAGTGGGCAAAGGTGCATAATAACCACTATTTATCACACAGACATCTTTACAAGTTTTATGCTGCTGTTAAAAATTACAACTAGCTCCTGACTGCAAGATTGCTTTTGTGACACTTAAAAATATTGTTTTGGTTGAATCACAGTACATATCATACAGTGCAATTCCTATCCATGTCTACTCAGAAGTAAGTCCAGTTGTGTTCAATGGGGTTCACTCAGGGAAGTGTTATAAGATTGCAGCCTTAATGTATTACTGCACCTATAATGATGATGCTTTTTCCAGCATACAGTGAAGTTTATTGTTACATTAAACCAATTGATAACCTCTCCCTTCTCACTGCTACACAGCAAATACTTATCAACAGTCTTTCGCCTAGACCAGGGGTGTCAAACATAAGACCCACGGGCCGGATAGGGCGCGTGGAAGCTCTTTATCTGGCCTACATGATAACTGGGCTCTCCCAGCACCACCCTTTCAGGAGCGCTGCTTCTGCTGAAGGTCTGGGAGGGAGATGGAAAGAGGCCTTAGAAAGAAAGGAACACTACAGGGGAAGGCGCAAACCAAAAGGGATGAAAGCGGAGGACACTGCTGAGGTGCTAGGAGAGCCCAATTATCATGCAGGCTGCCCTTTCAGCAGCTTCTGCCGAGGCGTCACTTTGCAGAGCATCTCTCAGTAGCTGAGCTGCAAAATGACACCTCAGCAGAAGCGGCACTGATGAAAGGGCAGCCCACGTGATAACTGGGCTCTCCCAGCGTGCTAATTGGGCTGTCCCATATCTTGAAGATATGATCAAGATTTGCATATTTTCTCTATCATTTGCAGCTAATGAGTTCTCCGTGTGGACAAAGTGCTTATTTCTGGCCATCATCTGCTTAATGACATCTCATCTTCCTGCTTAATGATGTCACTTCTGGCCCTCAGCGGGCGCCATGAATGCTACTCAGCCTGCTGTATGAAATGAGTGTTGACACCCCTGACCTAGATCATCATGGAATTCCAAACAAGACCAAAAAGCCACACAACAGATGCAAGAAGGATGCTACCAGTGTATGTTGCAATCCTGCCCCCAGTGTATGAACATATTTCATTTCTACTTATTTCAGTAAGATTTAAGCAAATGCAGTTGGATGTGCAATTTCTCAGCAGCTCAGCATTACACACTATACCTACTAACATCAGGATCAAAGAAGCATGGTAAAAGGCAGCAGTAGCAATAAAAGGGAAAGCAAGGAAATCTGTTGCTCTAATGAAGTGAACATTTTGCCACACGTTGTGCTATAAACGTAGATTTGGCTTCTTAGTGGTAGCACAAAACCATGGATTTAATAGCATACAATGCTGGCGATTAAGTATGTTCTGGCTCCCTTAATTAGGGCAGCTTTCCGCAGATGGGGGGGGGATGGTCTGGAGTGGAGAAAGACGAGATCCTTGCATTCTGAACTCTGTCACGTCCCATGGAGCACTGCAGCATGAATACATCAATTCAGACACAGGTCACAAACACCCTGCACCCCTTTAGAAAATATGCATGGACTCTTGTGTATGCATATAGATTACGAAGCATATTAGTTCCATAGAGCCTGAACCGTCTACAGTTGGATCAGAGTTTGGCACACAGAACACATACTTTACAGGCAAGCCAGGTTTTAGCACTTGCTCTTGACAGACACAGTTGACCAAGCCTAAAAAAAATTCACAAAGCACTCCAGGCATTGAAAAGAGAGTTTGTTTGAAGTAAAGGCAGTTAATTGCAGCCTTTCCAAGTGGGAGCATGTCCATCTACCGTATTGTCCCGAGTATAAGACGCACCTGATTATAAGACGCACCCTTAAAGTTTGGTGCTATTAAAAAAATTTTAATTAAATCACTGGCATTATTGCAACAGCCTGATTATAAGACGCACCCCTAATTTAAAAACTTAAATTAGGAGAAAAAAGTGAGTCTTATACTCAGACCAATACGGTATTTATTAATGGGATACTGTCAAAAGCACCTAGCATTTTAAACCCGGGTTAGATCAATTTATGATTCAGAAAATATTTCATTTTAAAAAAGTCAACACACAATTGATAAAAACCACAACTGTTACCAATCAATTGCGTTCAAAAGCATCAGCATGTTGTTCTTGTACTGGGTTAATAATCAAGGCAGAGTTTAATCTTTTACAAGCCATTCATTTGGAAAGTTCAGTACAGAAATATACAAGGTCAAAATTCCACTGTAGTTTCGCTTTGGAAACTGCTAAATCTAACAGAGAATGCAATGTTTCTTTTTATTTTTTATCTCATGAAAAATGCCAGATTTATAGTCCTCTGTTCATCACAAAATACATACAACATGGTCAGCATAAAAATGCTAAGTTGTCTGGACTGGCAGTGGCAATATTCACTGCACTGAACAAGACAGCAAAGATCAAAATGTATTCCTTCTTTTTACTAATCCTGAAAAGAAATTACAGTATACCGAAGCCTTTATACAGTTCTACATCTTCATTCTATGGACCAGTTAAATGGATTCAAGCCAACATGCTTTTTTCAAACATTCCCAAGACTAAAAATATCACTCGCTGCGGAAACCTAGCTTTCCACCTTTTTCCCATAACCCTCACTTTGAATACACAGTGATATAGTCCTGGAAATTAAGTCAACAGCAAATTCACCCACAAGGAACGGAGAGCTACTCTACTGAAATGTTTTATAAACAGAATTGCTATGATTCTTTGAGGCTCAAACTAGAGGTTATGGGCATTTACAGGTACTGCCTATGTGTTGCCATGTATCTTCAACCTGCATGTCTCACCTGCATCTCCCTAGTCTCATCTATTAAACCATCAACACACACACACACACACACACACACACACACACACACACACACACACACACACACACACACACACACACCTTATTTACCCCAAGACCTGATGGGTGCAAAATAAGTCTGAAAAATTAATTTCAAAAATGCTAGAAAGATTAGATAGAAGGATGCCATAATCCTGATTTTTTTTTTATCCCATCAACCAAGATATTTCAACAGTAAAAATCAGGTATCACACATTTGTTATGTGACAATTCTAGAGGAAAAGTCCTATAGATTAAATGAAACTCCAACCTTTGCTTTGCAGACTTATGACAACGATTTGCAAAGTGTGTGAATTTACTGCAAATGAAAACTGCAAATTACTATTTACCCTTCAACTCATTATTTGCCCTTCAACTCATTATTTCTATTGAATGCTCCCAATGCTAAACAGATATTTGCCTATTTTGTACTAGAGAGCAGAGGCGTATCTGGAGCAGATGCTGCCTGGAGCAGATGCTGCCCGGCACCACCCCAAAGGGGGGGCGGCCCCACTCCAGGGGGGGGCGACTCGGCTTACCTGCCCGTCCGGTGATACGGGCGGGCGCTCCAAGGCCTTCTCCCCCGGCCTCGGAGCTGGAGAAAGCCCCGGAGCATCCATCACGACCAGCGGCCAGGGCTTTCTGAAGGCGGCCGACTGTGGCGCCGCGCTATTTATTCGTTTTTTCCGCACATGTGCAGAATGTTTCGAACGGACGAAACGTTCTGCGCATGTGCAAAAAAAAGGATAAATAGCGCGGCGCCGCAGTCGGCCACCTTCAGAAAGCCCTGGCCGCCGGTCGTGGTGGACGTTCTGGGGCTTTCTCCGGCTCCGAGGCCGGGGGAGAAGGCCTCGAGCGCTCCAGAGGAATGCCCCCGAGCCGCTGGGCGGGCGGGAACGCGGGCGCGTGCTCCGGAGGAATGCCACCCGAGCCGTGGAGCCGCTGCTCCGGTCACTCCACTCTTTCCACGCCTCTGCTAGAGAGTGAATTTACTAGACATGATGTGCGTAAGCTGACTTGAACAGATAAAGGGCATACATATTTTCAACCAGACTCCTTGTACAGTTACCAGACCACTTACGCTTAAATGGAGCTATAGACATGGTTATGCCTATTAAAATCAGATCATGTCAGTGATGGTTTTCTTAGATACAGTGACTGTTTCTGTGGGAAGGAAGTGAGCATGGGAGTGCCGCTATCTGAGTGAGGCAGCTCAGAGGTACAAGGTTGGCTGAGTAGAGAGAGCCCACATACCCAGCAGCCAATTTACAGGTCTCCCTGGTAACACGCAGAAGTCAGCCTGGCAAAGGATTTGGGATTAGGAAGCCAGATGATCACATAAACTGGACCAGCAATGGACAGATCCAACTGAAGGCTTAGGTAGCCTGGTCAAAAAGCAACCAAGACAACACTGACTGTTGATGTGACCTTGAAACTTGATCATAGTGAAACTTCTGATCTCTCCTGCAAATCCTGTAGCCTGGGACATGATGCACGCACTCTTTCTGTCGAGTGCCATCTCCATCGGAGTTCATCATTGTCATTGTTCCTAGCAGTCAGTGGGAGAGTTAGGCTGAAATCCTATACACATGACTTTTCTGGGTGTGCACCCCATTGAACACATTGAGTAGACACACATAGGATTGTGATGTTAGTTGCGTTGGTTGTCCCTTGATGAAAACAATGTGCCACATTTAAGGGTGGAGAGTCAGCTGCGCTGTCAGGTAGTTGAGCACTGGGGTGGGGTGATGCTGAGCATAACGGGGTCCCTTGTACTTTGTTGGAAGAGGAATAGTTTGCTTCTGAGTCCAGGTTCTACTCAGTCCTAAAACGGTTTTAGTAAACCTATCCTGAACTTGGCTCATCTTTTCAGAATTAACAAGCTGAGACAGGAAGCAAACTGGTATTTCTGCCCAGATTTCTTGTTCAGAGGACTCAGTTCCTCCCCCTAACCATTACTACCAACAAGAGTACAATGGAATTACTATCAAGCATTAATTAGGAAATGTAATTTTGATATTTTTTTCCCTTAAGTGAGATTAAACTGCAGCTGCAATAAATAAATTTTTCTGTTTCATATATAGAATTTTCATTAACAGGTACTAAAACACTACACTCAAGATCTTGCTTGTTTGTTTTAAAGTCAAACCAAAAAGAGTTATTTTGCTTGATCATCCTCTCAGTTGTAGGCCACTGCATACAAGAACAAACATGGTTTGTGAACGCTGTATATTCAAAAAGGACCAAGGAACCTGACTATACTGAATTCAAATGAACATTTTACTATGAATATCCATCTTATCTGAAGCCATAATAATCAAAGCTAAGTGTTGGCCCTTCACTGCCATAATTCATTTCTAAAAAGTGCTTTAAGTGTACAATTTGTTACATGGTCTGTAATTTATTTATTTGTTATCTTTTAATTTAAGGCATGCAGGAGACATTTATACACATGTACTTGGTGTTAGGTGCCTGCCTGGAGAGAAAGGGGCCAAACTCAGTAATGTGAGTATTTACAGGACTGATGGCAAGAGGCCACACATCCACAGACCAGGAAGGCTGCACTTTTGATGAACCTATGTACAGTAATCACGGTGAAATCCACCGTAACCTTCCAGCGACGGAGCAAGCACTCCGGAGCCGGAAGGCGTCGCAAATGTGCCGGAAGGCGTGTTTGCGCCTCCTCTGGAGTAAGGGAAATCGGCACAAGGCCGGCCTCCCTCACTGGACAGAGGATGTGGCTGACGGCGAAAGGTACGTCTTCTGCTGCCGGCCACATGGGAGGGGGCCCACTGGACGAGCCGGCCTGGGAGGGGGCGGGGATGGTGTTGACCATATCCCCGCCCCCACCGGCTCAGCCGTTACACGCCCTTCTCCGACTTCCGCGAGCTATTTAGGTGGCAGAAATCTGAGGAGGCCTATAGGGCCGGCCCCAGTTTACACTTGGGAAAGGGGACGAACATCCCCTTCCCTGAGTAGACATCTGGCCTGCCACATGGCGGTCCAGATGTCGAAATCCTGTGTAAGGATCCGCCGCCGAATCCTTACAGATTTTGGCTGTCACCCTCATCCTAATTGATCCAAGGTTCAATCCACAGCTGTGCCATTGGACACTACACGGGATCCTTGCACACACTTGTTTTTTCCCCATACATGTATGTTACACATGTTTTAAAAAGCACTGCCAGTAATAAGTTCCACTCAGCTAAAAAGGCAAGAATAGAAATCACTCATGACCTAGCGAGTTCACAGTTCATCTATATGGCCTTTGTTATGGCAGCTCCAAACACTTACAAGAGCAAAGAGACTTTTCATTTATGATAAGGGAGACAGTGGCACATGGCAGATATCTTTGGACTTCCTATATTTTGTATACCTCACCTTCTGTCAACCAGTAACTAGATCCGATACTGTTCACAGCCTATTTCTGGGTCTAGTGATGTTACAAGCCTGTTCAACAGGACACAGTGGTGTTGCCTAGGGCTACAGAGTCGATGGTTAGAAAGGCTTTTGTTGGCACTGGGACATGTTGCAGACTGTATAATTACTGTTCTTAAGCTTTCTCATGTGCCGAGATTATTAATTAACACATCTTTCAAATGTAAACAAATGAATCGCTTGACTGGAAAGTCTGGTTTCCAGGCAGGTAGAAGGACAGAGTGAAGAAACTATCCTTTTCCCAGAAACAGATCCAATAAGTGTACTTGGTCTGGAGCACTATATGAAAGCTCATGGGGTTTACAAAAATTGACTGGCACTTTTTATTCATTTAATCCAAAATTACCCCAAGCCAAGCAGAATGGTTTATACAAATCTGCCAAGAATCTTAGTATCAGCTGTTTTGTTCCCTAAGAATAGGAGCAATAATCAGAAACTGCTTTAATCTAAGACAACTCAAAATACTTGCTATTTTTTATTTGTTAATTTCAATGGCATTTTTCAACATAAAAAAATTCTACCATTCTCATATTGTTTATTCTCACAGAAAACCTTATGAGGTAGGTTAGGCTGAAAGACAAATTAGCCCAAGGTTCTTAATTGAGCTCCAAGCCTAATCAGAGATTTTAACTTATTTCTTTCTTGTCCGATTTCAAACCCAGCTCTATCCACTAATCCATGCTGAGAACATTTTAGCTTTTCCTGTTCTAAACATTTGTTCATAGTTGCCAAAGGATGGTTCATGATCAATCAGCATTAGGTGCTGGGAACAATATGGTTTAACATGCTATGTGGAAATCGCATCCCAGTTGGGGATGAGACCAACATCTGGTCCCACTGACTAAATAGGTTTCAGTGGGTGATCCAGGTCCTGGATCAAATTAGAATGCTAGCAGTGCATATAACTGTTTAAACTGAATCAGATGAATGAGGGTTGATAGTTTTTTGTACTAGTCTGAGAAGCATACAACCAAAAGTTTGGAGAGCCTTGGAGTTCAAAGTCATGATTGATATCCCATTACTGGAAAGTGTTAGAAAATAGCAGTGATGGCAGGAAGTTTGTCGTCAGGACCGTGTGTGTGGCTGCTGACTGGCTAGCGCCTCCTACTGACATCAGCAGCCGGCACTTGCGCGGAAGGCTCCTGGCCGGTTGGCAATTGCACATATGTATGGTGCTGACTGAGACACTCCTTCCACTGCTGCCTCCCAACAGTTACCATTAAATACAGACCTCCCCCTAACCCTAACTCGAACAGCAGCTACCTCGATGGTGCTACTAAGTCCCACTGAATGCAAGCTATTGCAATCTACAACTCGTCTTAAATGGTTTTCTGCCATGCTAGGTGGTAGGCATGCTAGGTGGTAGGTGAAAAGCTTTCTGCATACAGGTTTTGCCCCTTTCAAAAACATGTAAAAAATAGAATAAAAGCATTTTCTAACAATGAAAACTATAGTTCATTCCAGTAAGGAGAGCTGATTTTTTTCCAGTAAACTGTTTAATACAGTATCTTAGAATAACGTTTACAAAGAAAATGATTGTGTGTTTTTTATGTAGAGGATGCAGCTTTCTTTCACTCTCATTCTTTAAGGCAAAGAGCCTTTGAGCCTGAATGTAATCTTCAGTCTTTCATGAAAATCAGAAAACAAGAAATAGAATTAAAAGCCATTTTGTAATATTCATATAATTTCGAGAGCAATATTGTGCTAGTTAACAGGCAAGCGGACTTGTAGTATTCTGCAGATGTGAATGCACGTATAATCTAACATTCTGGTAAAAAAAATGCAGCAAATGGCTTCTGACATTACTTATAAACATCACAATTACATATTATAAAAAATACCAAGCTTTTAAAACCACCACTTTGTGCACTGTTCTCATTTTGCCTGCTTTGCTAAACATCTGGCTGATAAAAGAGTTGCAGTGAGACAGATGATCACAAGAGGGCAGACTAGAGAAAGGAAGAGAAAATGAAAAATGTGGGAAAAGAAAGCTGGACCTTAAACAAGAGGTGCCAGCTATACATTTTCTCAATGAATCAGAGGGGTTTATGCAGGTACAGGTCAACCTGTTTATTCCATGCCATTTTATGTATTACCAATGAATAAAAATGCAACGGATGCATTTTAATGAAATATTACATTTCCAACAGGGAAAAAATCTATAGTTGGACAGGTGTGTTTAATACATCTAAGCAGGGATCAGAGTTATACTGTAAAGCATTATTGCAAGTAATTCTTCTAGGCCATTTAACTAGAGAAAAAATGACCATTTTTTACATATTTAAATTTGGGAAGGCATACAGAGGCGTTTCCACGGTAGGGGCTGCACCATACGTCACGCCCCGTCCTAGTATCGTGTTTACCAACCGGAACAAGGAGGCCCCGCCCCCTCGCCGTCGCAGCGATTCCGCACTGCGAAGGCAAACGGGCAGGAGACTCCCTGCTCCTACCATGGAAACGCCTCTGAAGGCATAGTTCCAGCCACTCGGGTTCAACTATGTTGAAGGAATTCTAGCATTTCAAATCACACTCAGGGCAACCCATCATTTATCCTGAAGTGCTAACTGGCTTTACTGGCCCTCACTTTCTTTTCATACATTTATGGCAGGGAAGGTGAGAGCATTTTTATAGCCTCAGTCAGTCAGTCTATACATCAGGGTTACGGTATTGCATAAACCAGGGGTGGCAAACCTTCCACCATTAGGGCCTCTGCGTTTTTAAGAGTTGTGTAGAAGACAGAATCTTTGCAGCTGCAAGTGCTGGTAAAGCAGCTACACCTGCTGAAATGCCCTCACCTTTACAACCATTAAAGGGCCATGAGCATTCATGTTGAAAGGTTGGCCACCCCGGCATAAATAGTCATCTGTACTGTGCCTGGCTCTCTCTCACTTTTAGGCCTCCTACCTCTTTATTCTTACTAGGGCTTGTGGGGAGGGATCATAGCTTAGTCAAAGAGCACCCGATTTGCATGTAGAAGGTTCTAGATTCAATCTCAGGCATGTCCAGATAGGGCTGGGAAAGACTCCTGCCTGACACTCCAAACAGATGCTATTTCTCAATGCAACAATACTAATGACCTAGATCGAACTATATATTCAAGGGATCTCTGCCACTGTTGTCTGGAAGACCTATGGAATGACCCACATCATCAGTCTGATGTTCTACTAAGCTGCATAGCAGCTCATAGGGATCTAGTCCTTCTGTAATTCAGAAACCACTTAAGCTGCCATCTCCATTACATTACAGATGTCAAATCAATTCACACAACCAGTACCGCTATCAAGACTCATTAGGGGTTC
This sequence comes from Plestiodon gilberti rubricaudatus, assembly GCA_026170595.1. Classification (NCBI taxonomy): domain Eukaryota; kingdom Metazoa; phylum Chordata; class Lepidosauria; order Squamata; family Scincidae; genus Plestiodon; species Plestiodon gilberti. Next base: position 51,970,063 of record JANXHW010000002.1, read on the forward strand.
TACATTCTCCATCAGTCTTTCAGTATAAAAACATTGATTTTCAGCACTACGTCATGTCACACACAAAAAAGGAGCCAGCTTGAAGTAATGCTATTTCTCTAGCACTAACACTTGAGTTAGGTGCTATTTATATTTTCCCAAGTGATGTCACCATCAGCACTTCAATTACACAAGACAACTTAAGACACAAGCACAGATAAAAATATCTATTGTAAAAATATATGGCAGTTACACATTTAAAGCACTTGCTAAAGATGAAGTAATACTCTTGAGTCTGAGAATGTAGTCCTATTATTGCAGAAGTAAAAAGCTTTTATATTTGAAACTTGTCTCTCTAGTGTACAGTTGAACTTTTACTCTAAATGAAATCTGCTTCTCTAGACAAACCTTATCATAGCAGCTTCAGCAGGGCTACCAAGTGGCTTACTGGCCCCTGCGCTTGTGCCTTGTAACAGCAGACTGGCTCAGAGCTTTTCCTAGCATGGAGACAAAGTGCTGAAAACAACATTACCTGCTCTTTTTTTTTTTTTTACATACTGAGCTGCTATTAAAAGGCATAGCACCAGGGTCAGTAAAATACAGTCAGTGTTGAATTCAGTCAACCTCGGCTTCCGTTGAGATTACACTGCAGAAATAAAAGGCAACACAGATGCCCCGTGATCTTCTGCATCTCTCTGTCTTGTTCAAACTTTCACATCTCCCTGGCCAGGAAGTGTGCAAACTGTCCATGTGTTCAAGTGTCTTCCAGACAGAGGAGATGTGAAAGTTCTAATTTGAACAAGTCAGAGAAGAAACAGGAAGTGCAAAGTACTCAAACTTCCTGTTCCCTCCACAATACCGTTGTACCCAAATCAGCTTTCCAAGGATTCGGTGAACCATTTCAATCAAACTGCAAAACAGTTTCAGGTTATTTAATGCTGGATTTTGGAACTGCACTTGTTATTAAATAAGAATACCTTTTTCTCTCTCTGGGAAAAGAAATATTCTGGCATCATCCCGGGGCTTTATGCTCAGAGGAAGGTGAAAGGCCAAGAAGACAACACCCTGTAGCACATGTTTCTTCTATGGGAATAAAACATGTTGGACTTCCTTTCATCAAAACTAAAAAAGGAAACACCTTGCAGATAATAAAATAATTGCAGCCGCTTATGCAACAGCTTTTCCCATTGCCAGAATGGTTCTCTACGGGCCTCATGCTGCAGTCCATGCTCTGGAAAAATATCTCATAGAATTTAAAGTTAGCTTTAAAATGGAGCTACACACTACAAGACAAAATACAAGGCTTTCAACTCTGGCATAACATGAATGCAAGGGTGAGAGGGGAACATTTGCAAGCAAAATTTGTTGGACAGATGGGAGAGCCTAACGTTTCCTCTGCATCTTAATTTACCCCCCCCCCCAATGCTCGTGTTTTAACTGATTTCCCCCACTCAGGCTTCAGATCTAGAAATAACCCCAGCAGAGGAGGAGAATGTCTGGAGAGGGGTGGCATTTGTAGGGAAGAACCAGAAAGTACAGGGAAAGGAATACTCATTACACTTTGTAATAATGATTACAAACACCTTCCGCTGTATTGTGTTGCCAAAACAGGTTTAACATTCCCACTCCAAGTTACTTTGCAGTTTCCCTCTTTCTCAGAGTAAAAGCTGCAGTGCTAGGCACAAAAAAGAGATACCCAAAACATTCATCTTATTACTGCTCTGCTGAAAAGGAAAAACGTTTCTTCCTTTATTCTAATCTCCGCTTGAAGAAAATACAGTATGAATTTATTTCTACTAGGGGACATTCTTAGATGAATACAATTCTGGAGTAATGTTACATAATCAGTTTCCTAGAACACATTACAGCAAATATTAAATCAATTTAATTTAGGTAATTTCTCATTAAGACGGTTAGAGATCAATACGTCTGAATTGCAAAAGCTCACCATTTATAATTAATAAGTACAAATTATTCTATGACCGGTGAGCTGAATATTGCTTTATTTAAGATACATGATCATCATCTACTCAAGAAGAATCCTAATGTAAAAATGGTTTTAATGTGATTAATACATTTATTAGGAAAGCTGTTCTTCAAACGTTGTTAAGTGGATTTCAAGACTGTGGTACAAGCAAAGTCGTGTTTTGAAGACATGACATGTCAAATATTGAGCTAATTAGATTGTAATATCCTAACGGCCCAATCCTATATTTACCATCTGCTGGCAGCACTCCTTTTCTGTTGGTGCCGACTGCCTTAAAGCAGTCGATGCCAGTGGTAAAACGCACTCCGACAACAGGAAGGCCGGAGCCTTTCTACTGCCGCCGGAGAATCCCTCACCGCCCACTGACGACGGTAAGCCAGCGGGAGAGGCGGGGGAAAGCATAACGGGGGCAGGGAGGCTGCAGGAGGGGGTGGATCCGGCGCCATAAGTACGGCTGGATCCTATCCCATCCAGCAGCAACCTCCCTGCCCCTTTTCTCTCCTTGAACTTGCGGTAGCGAAATTGCTAGCGCAGGTCTGAGGAGACATATTGCAGGTCAGGTGGCTTACACAGGGTTAAGGGGATTTAAATCCGTTTAATCACTTCTGCGTTGCATTCTTCAGCGTGCCAGGGCCACCGAAAAAAGCCGTTCTGATCACCGGAGACTACTTGCCTGCCGCTCTACAATGGTAAGAAAAGCTGTTTTTAAACCACAATTTAAAGGGACACTACTTTTTTTTTAGTTTTTAGCAGATTTGACTACCTGCAGTTTTCAGCATCCGCAGGGGTTCTGGGAACAGAAGTTTGTTTTACACTAGGTCAAACAGGTTTTTACCTACTGGATAGACAATTCTTACTCAGAAACATTGAGTTCAATGGGACTTACTCCCATGAAATAGACAATTCTGAGCATATAGGATTGTAGTCCTATAGTCCAATCTTATCGAAACCCCAGCCACCAATGCAGTCACCCCAATGGAGCGTGTGCTGCATTTGATGGTGGGAGGGACAGTCACAGAGGTCTCCTCAGGGTAAAGGAACATGTCTCTGCTTCTCCAACGGATCTCCTCGGTTCTGCGCCAGTCATTCTGCTGACACAGAAGCAAGGTGAGTAAGGGAGAGGGAAGGAGCACCCCGACACTCCCCTGTTCCTCCCTCTCCCCGCCCCATTCCTCATGCCGCCCATCCCAATTTACTGGCGCCGGCAGACAGTGGCCTCTTCACCAGTCCAAGCACAGCTGCCAGTCATTGTACTGGTGGACTCATGCTCACCAGTAGAAAGTCACTTACGCTGGCATCTTCTTACTTCCACCAGCGGAAAGAGAGGCGAGGATTGGGGCATTAGTCTTAGACCAATCTAAAATATACAAATATTTAAATAGATTAACATATGCACATGAGAAATAGCAACAACGTCACCCTTCCTATAAGGGGGACTAATGTGCTATTGATTAGGCTAGTCTGGATTGCTGTGCAAACATAAAAGCCTAGGATCAATGGTATTTAAGATCACTACTGTTCAATGTGTCATTGCCACTTTTGTCACTCTATGGTCACACAAAGCCTAAGCCTGTATTGTACTAACTGGAATTACATGAACAGTAACAAATTGGTCAGAATGCCCTAAAGTCACTAAATAATACTGTTACAAATAGTAATGAATATTACATAATTTGACAATATCACACATGGTTTTCATGCAATACGTTTCCACATATTTTTGCTAGGAAACGTTTCTTCACAAACATATTATAAAGTCTTTAAATGTTGCTTTTGAACACATGTGTAAAAGTCCCATTCTTTAAAATTAACTGCATTTTTATTAAACTATCTGTGAATTACAACTTTGGTAGGAATGGTAAGACTCTTATTCTTCTCAAAACATTCTTTTTGCAGATAATTGCAGAAGTTAAATACAGCATTATAAATTGACAATTAAGGTTAGCAAACCCCATATCATGTGTTCTTAGTTTCCACACAAGAGATTTCTTTAAAAGTGCATGAGTGAGACCTCTCTAACCTCTGACTAATTCAGATTACCAAATTCTGAGAGTGAAAAATGCAAATGAATTAATGTAAGCTACTTTTACAGGTTTTGATCTAAGATATGCTTTCCTTACTATCACTTTTCCTTTGAAGCAATCAGCTTCCACCCATATGAGTATTGTAAAGTGATCAGGACATATCTTTTTCACTGTCAAACAATTGAGCCATCACAATGCTGGATACATTAATGGACCTGTTCTTACTCAGTGGAAAATAGTTCTAGTGTCTCATTGTGAGGCCTGTAGGCAAAAACATACCTTTTCAATCCTAAACTTCTGAATCAACTGAAAAGGACAGATTTATAGTCCAAGTGCTTCTGATCACCAAAATCTACAACTACCAACAAATAAAGTCATCCTTTTCTATAAGGCCTCAATTTATTATCTGAGACAGTAGGTAACCTATGAAGGAAAATATCTTTAAACTGATAGTTGGCCTATATCCTAAAACTGATATTTGGTCTTCCTGCAAAACCGTATTACTCAGGCTGGTGAAATGCTAAAGTTAATCCTTGACTAAAAAGTAGCTACTGTGCAATTTTTAAAAGTCGCTATTTCTTCATATTGGTTCCACTTTCAAGGAATTCAAATTCTCCACAATCGTACTACATGGTTTTAACTATAATGGCTTCCTCAATATGAAATGTGTCAGGCTTCTTTTCTTGTGCAAAATTAGTCAGGCTTCTCTTTTTTTTTTGTATTTCTCAAATTTATGAAACTGTCTTATTTAAGCTAGTAGGAACCATTTGTCTCTTGCTTGAGATGTTATAAATAAAGTCTGCTAAAACAAGGTCCAAACCTGCTCATGCCGGAAATTTTTCCTTCATTCAATGGGGAAAAGAGCAGATCCACAATTTTCTAGTAACAAAGCCGTACAATATTTTTGAATCATCATATGCAGAAGGATATACTACATAAACAACTGAGATCATATTAAGATTTAATGTTTGTTATGGTGCAATCCATCCAAAGTTAAATATGTGAGTACTGTACTCGCCAAACAAAATGCAATAGAGACAGTTTTCATGTGTTTAATACAGAACTGATCCAATCACAGGGGGGTCGCAATATGCATGCATGATGAACCCTCCTTGATTATGCTGCTTACTTCCTCACGGCCCTCTTCTCTCTTAACCAGAGAGAGACTAAAGCCTGAGCTACATTGCACGCGATCACGTTCCGTATGCCTCTGGTGTTCCACCCCCAGGTCAAACAACGGGCTCTGATTGGCTGAACGTAACGCAGACAAAGTCGAGCCCAGCTCAACTTTGGCTGCGGTTCGTTCAGCCAATCATAGCTCACTGTTTGACCTGGGGGTGGGACACCAGACGCATATGGAACGCGAACGTGTGCAATGTAGCTCCGGCTTTAGGCTTACCTTCTCTCACTACTATTATGAAAGCTGACTTAGGAGAAAAATGCTAAGGGATTGAAGGTAGAGCAGGTAAGCTGCAGGTGGGAGGAAGGTTGAACATCCCTTAGCCACACACTCCTTTGTTGTTAACACTTGATTCCACCCTGCCCTCTTTCAATGCAAGTGGGGAAATTCCAAGTTTTAACACTTGGAACTGCAGCCATCACATCTCATTTGGTCCTGGCTGAAATGAATGAGACCTCAGCAAAAAGATCCTAGGCAAGAACTCATTTTGGTTCCCGCTTCGTAAAAAGTTCAGGAATGACTGCGCTGTAATATTCATTATTATTTCACCAATTTGATCTCCCTGCATATAAATAACCATTTTCCTGACGAGCCAGTTGTATTCAATCTCTGCCTTTGGAAACTTGTAAATGTAACAATGGGAATAAAAATGCTAGAAGGGTTGGATGGTATTCCTAATCGACGTGGAATGGTGTTATTAGTTCTCTGAACATCAAAAGTTGAATTCCTCTTTCTTTTTAAAACTTGACTCAAATGGCTAGTACTGTATCCCAAAAAAGGTTTTCCAGCCTGAGTGAACACTTACGGTGAAAATGAAGGTGAAAATCAAAGTAATAATAGAAATGACAAAGACATTTTTGCTTTGTCGAAAACATGTCATGTCACGTGCAGCAAAACACAAGATATTTTGAAACAAATTACCTGGATCACTTGGTAATCCCTAAATGCCCTAATTTTCCTCAACCATTCATCAACAGCCCTAATGAAAAGCCTTCTCTTCCCCTGCAATAGATAAAAGCAGCCATTAGGCTCTGAACTGTTATTTCTTTTACCAGCAAGAAGCAAATCCTGGAGTAAATATCAGCTGGGTGTGCACATAACAAGGTCCAGAGAGACACATCCAGAAGTTGCCTTTTTTAATCCAACACTGAATTATGTTGGAAGCTGTTTTCTGTTCTTTCAGAGCAATGCAACTGCCAGAATAACTGCAAGGCTTGCAAGTCCTAGTCTATCTCAAGCCTTTCCCAAGGCACCCCAACACTATCTGAGGCACTGAAACTATGGCAACCGAATAAGAAAGCAGCTTCCATGATTAATAGATGAAGAGGCCAAGGACAGTGTCAAGCTAGGCCATAACTCAAGAATGGAAGAGGAATTAACACAGCATCCATGTCAAACTGGCACTAAACAGTAGATTTTGATAGGCATCCATAAAATATTGCCTTTTGTTTTTCTTTTTTAAAAACTCACCCAAATGACAGCAAAAATGACAGCAAATTATTTCCCCTAGTTCTGTCTTCCTGAAAAGACGTCTCCTATATAAGGAGCAAGAAAATAATTCTCTAGAATATAGCACTGTTGGCTAGTTAATGAGTTTCTCCCATTTTAGAAGCTTCTAGACTGGAAAAAGAAGGCAAGGGTTACATTAGCTCTTACTATTTTAGTAGAGGTTCAGAATCAAGACCTTCCCTTTCAGTAACTGCATATACTGTATTTTTCGCTCCATAACACGCACCAGATCATTAGATGCACGTGTATTTTGGAGCAAAAAAGTTGGGAAAAAATGTCTTGCTTTAACTACTAGTTTTAACGGCGCTTGGCCGCTTACCACGTTGTTCTTTAGCACCTCCAATCTTCGTCCCGTGTTGCCGGCTGCATCGCGGCCCCACCGGGACTGGCCCCAGTCAGCAGTTCCAAGACACGAGCCTCCCAGGCACTAGACGCGACTAGGAAGCTCTGCGCAAACATCGTAGTAATTCCGATGTTTGCGCAGAGCTTGCAGTCGCGTCCAGCGCTTGCGCGAAGTTCCCAGGCGCTGGACGCGACTAGGAAGCTCTGCGCAAACATCGGAGTTACTACGATGTTTGCGCAGAACTTCCTTGTTGCGTCCAGCGTCTGGGAGCCTCACGTCTTGGAGCTGCTGACTGGGGGCAGTCCCGGCGGGGACGCAATGCAGCCGGCAACACGGGACGAAGATTGGAGGTGCTAAAGAACAACGCGGTAAACGGCCAAGCACCGTTAAAACTAGTTAAAAGAAGACATTAACACAGGATTCGGTCCATAAGACGCACAGACATTTCCCCCTATTTTTTTGGGGGGGGGGGTCTTATGGAGCGAAAAATACGGTAAGCTTACTGTACTCTTATTTCCAGTGCTGGAAGGTTTCTGTGAGACTGCTCTGCCCACCACAATATTGGTGGAAAGCCCACAAAATATATATTTCTAAAAGGGCATAATTAATATGACAATCACAATTCTGCTTTAGAAAAATGTCTAACTTTTATAAATTGGTCCCAGACTATAACTGAATCCGTGATAAAAACATCCTTCATTTCCTCCTGCTACCCTAAGTATTTGGTTTTCAGTTGAAGGCAGTTGGATATAGAATCTATAGAAGTAATGGAGTACAGTTGATCCTCCATATCCACTGGGGTTCTGTTCCCGAAACCCCAGTGGATTAAAAAAAGTGTTATAGGAAAACCGGGGTGGGGAGCGGTGCCACATTACATTTTCTCCAGCGTCTTCGCCGTTTCCCTCCTCCTGAGTTTGTTTAAACTGACTGAAAAAAAAGAAAAGAAAAACTGCTACCGGAAGCAACCTGTTGATGGCACCAGACTCCTGGTTGCATTTTTCTTCTTTTTACAGCAGTTTGGATACACGCAGGAGGCGGGAAGCGGCTGGCAGGGCCCTGACAATGCTAAAAAAAGAGTTATTGTGGCACGGTCAGACTCGCTCTTCCACAGTTTTACCACCTGTGTTGAGTCAAATCCGTGGGTGGAAAAACCATGGATAAAAAGGTCCGACTGTATACATTTTATAACGTGCGCCAGTAGCCTCATCCTGCAGTCTGGCATGCAGGCAAAAATAAAAATACTACAGATTTCAACATGACATGTCTGGTTCTTGTACCAGTTTTACTTGGTAAGTACAGAACAGAATTTGGGAGGGCCAGCATATTCAGTGTGAATTCCAAGTATCTGCACTAAAATACTGTATATAGTAATAACTATGCTTAAAAATACTTTTAAATGAAAGGTCAGTACTGAATGCTGTGGGTCACCATATGTCCTTTCTCTTGAGATGTAGCAACTGGCAGTTCCGTTAATAGCTGGTTTATCGTTTTCTATCCGTGTTTCAGTCTCTACAGACAATTGGAATTTTGTTTTAGTAGTATTTTAGAAAAAACTAAACTGCAATATTTCGTACACTAAGGAAATATTTCTTTGGGCTTGATAAAATTCCATGTGAAAATGTTCAAGCGTTCAAGAAGACTTAGGCCCCAATCCTATCCTCCACCAGTTTACGCTAAGCAACTGTGCCAATGGAGCATGTGCTGCATCCTAAGGAGGTGGGGGGGACCAGATGGCACAGAACAGGTAAGTAAAAATATTTTTCACTTACCTCCCAGTAAGTGAACCAATGGCCATCAATGAGTCTCCTTGGATCTATGCCAGCTAAGTCCAGAGAGCCTGTAAGCTCCAGCCACCCCAAACATATGCATCTTCATAGGATTACACCCCCAGACCTGCGGGTCCTGGCAGGACCAGGACCACCAGGCGCATGAGTCTGGGCAGAACCCAGCCTGCCTGGCCCACGAGTCCCACCAGGATCACACCCATGGAGCCGCCGAATTTCCACAGGAGCCAGCTCACCAGCCTAGACCCAGCGTTCCCACCCCACAAGCACTCCCGCCCCGCCACGTTTCCCCTGGCAAGCAGCAGACAGAGGAGGAGGAAGGGGTGACGGGAGAACAAGTTTAAAGCTCCTTCCCTCCTTGCCATGATCCCAACCTGGCTCCTGTTAGGGGAAAAAGTAGCACGTCCATTCTAATGATGAGGTTAACACAACATGTAGTTGGTACATAATGTGTAATACACTAGTACAGGGGTTCTCAACCCCTCAGTAGTGGTGTATCACCACCACCGCCAGAATCCCTCAGCGTACCACAGGAAGTGACGGATGATGACGTCATCACCCGTCACTTCCGGGTATCGGACACCGACGTACTAGTGACCAGTGGCGTAGGAATGGGGGGTGGGGGCAGACCGCCCCAAGGCAACAGGGCCTGGGGGACAGCAGGGAGGCAGCACTCACCCCACAGCGGCATTTGGCGGCAGCAGCTCCGTTCACGCTGCATTTTCTCTTCTTTTAATGGGCCTTGGCAGCGAGCCTCGTAGTGCTGCTGCTGAGGCTCCACGAGGCCGCAGGAGGAGTTTTCGGCCCTCCCGTCTGCCCCTGGGGCCGTTTCCAGGCCTCTGACGGGCCAGGTGATGTCATCCCAGGGGCATGGCTTCTGGGATACATCACGTGACGAGGACTTGGCCTCTTGGGGGCATCATCTTGGCCGGTGGCCCCCAGTAGGGGAGCGCCTGGCTATGCCCCTGCTAGTGACTAACTAGTACATAATATGCAGTAACATAACGCGACTTTAACTAGCAAAGTAGAATCACTAAGTAGCAAAGGTAACTCACAAAGTAGGTCAGTAGCCCACTGGAAAACTACATAGGCTCCTATGTAAACAGGTAAGTTTTTAAAAAAACCTACTGGCATTTAAAATTCAAAATTCCATAAATTTCTCTACATTTTGAGATCAAGAATATTAGACTGGCAGATCTTCAGAAAACCATCATAAAAGCAGATATGTTCCTAGACAATTTTCTGAACAGATAATTAAGTACTGCTGACCTATCCTTCAGCACAACCCACCACATTTCTGGGATTTACGTCAGTTTCGTCCCACTTAAATTGACTTTACTAATTCAGCTTAAATCTAGTTATTTTAGCTTGCTTTATGCAGAGTAAAGCTGACCTATCAGTCAAGTAAATTTGGTTAGGTGAAAATTTTCATTGACATCAAATAACCAGCCCTTGAAAAATTTGCCCAATACCAACTTCTAAGTACAGTACTAAAACTTAGTCAACATCCTTTTCAAAGCCCAAAGGTGAGACCACAACACATTGGATTTCTAGATGGCAAGTATCCCCATTTTGGGCCTCAGTTTTTGTACATAGATTAACCACAAGGATGCAGTAATGCAATGCAGTCGGAGTTCCCAGGCAATATGAGCTAGAACAGGGGTTCTCAACCAGTGGTACTAGTACCACCAGTGGTACTTTGCCCAACTGCTGGTGATACGCAGACTGCTGGACCACCAGAGCCCTGCTCCAATGTGGCGCTTTTGGCGGCGTGTTTTTGCTTCCGAGAGGCTCCTGCCTTTGGCCGAGCCTCTTGGGAACACTGAGAAGGGCCCTCCCAGCCGCCCAGAGCCTCCTACCTGCGTTTTCTGGCCTCTGAAAACCTGAACTCCCAGAAGTAACAGATGATGATGTCATTGCCAGTCACTTCCAGTGGTACGCAGCAGGAAAGTGGCGCTGGAGGTGGTACTCGGCCGGGAAGGGTTGATATTAGACTGTGCCAAAATTATTATTATTATTATTAATAATAATAATATTAATTATTATTAATAATATTAATAATGGGTAAGCCTGAAGCAGTTGGCAGGTAAGCTACTGGCCAGTAGTAATACAACTCCCTAGTCCAGAATCAGATACCATCTGAATGTATATAAATGGAAAATTACTTCAGAAAAGGGCTCAACATTACAAGAAGCTTTATCCATGCCTAACTGACATAACACTTGCTTAGGAAACAGTGTTTAGTTGCAAAATCTACTTACTAGCCAAGGACTTGCTGTTGAAGTTTCATGGGTGGATATGGAACATGGTACTAGCTAAGTAATGGTAAGTGGTGAAACCAAGGTGTTGTAAGAACACTGAAATGATGTTACAAGAGGGCTAGAATCCAGATGGCTGGCCTTACAGATGGATTTCTGTTGCTACTACCCTACTGTGGTGGCTGTGGGCTTCTGTAACAGCAGCTGCCAACCCACAGGCAGCTGCATCTCTTCCATCCGGTGATCTGATCGCTGAATATCTCTTACCTATCCAACAGTGGTACCTTGAAACTTAATTAGTTAATTACTGCAAGCACCTCCCGACCTACCAATTGAAAACATAAGAAATACAAGCTTCTGTCTTGTTTTCCTGCAATGAAGGTAATGTTGAGAAGGAAATGGGAAACATGCAGATGTAAAGCTTGGGGAAAGAGCCAAATTAAGTAGCCAGGGAGCACTACTCTTTTCCACATTTGGGCCCCACACACATCTCGCTCATAAGCCATACTTTCTCCTTCCAGTATTTATACTTAGAGCAGACCTGCACAAATACACATGTAACTGCACCAACAGAGCCCTTGCCATCCCTATCTACAAAGGAGATCTTTTGCAGCCAGGTGTATTATTTTCCAGTTTCTGAAAAGACTACCAATACCCTGAATTCTGTTACTTCTGGAGAAGGTAGCTTCTGTTAACTCGCCAGGTGACAGGGCAGCTGCCACAATGTTCTGCGTTACAGGGAATCTTGAACTAGCACCCTGCACCGTGAAGGACAGACAGACAACTAGACAATAATACCACAGTAGAGGCCCTTACCTTGCTGGAACCTAACCTACTCAGCATAATACTGTATATAATCTATCCCTGATTGGTCTGAATTGATTAGGATGTTGCTTTTACCAGAACTGCATCAAGGCTAGAGTACTCAGCAGTCACACAGTGAGTTGTCAGTTTCTGCTCCAGGATATCTGATCTCTTAAAGATCACTGGGCATGAGTCATTTCTCAGTAAATGACAATGCTTTGTCTAAGAAGCCTCAAGTTCTACAGTGCTTACATGATTCCCATCCAAATGGTTCCAATGACTTCACTGAAACCGTCCTGACAGAGCCTATTACTAATTATGTCATAGAAAAAAGGTAGCAAATACTTTACTTTTATTCCACTTTTATTCCAGTTAGATATACTTTTATTCCACTTTTATTCCAGTTAGATATTTTTCTTGTCTTTTTTATGTACCTCTCCCACCCAATTTGTCCCAAGAATTAAAAAATGTTAACAATGCATTACTGCAATTGGCCTTTAACCTTTCAGGATAATATGTGGTAAAGCTACATAGACTAGTACATCAAACATTCATCTGCATAGCAAATAGGAAGGAAGTAATACATGTGTTAGGTAAGGGAAACTGAATCCCTTATGTTATCCCTACCATTGTAAACCATGTGAACTTCTTTAAGATGTATTAATTTACGTATGGTGGCTCTTCCTCTTGTTGAGATGACAAATCTCCCTTTTCCTTTACCAAACAAACACATTTACAACTGCATCCTTCCTTTTAATGAGCAGAGTTCCATTTTAGATTTATCACAGGTCATTAATTTGCTCTCCTTTTTATCAATGAAGACAGCTCCTTGCTCTTAACCCCTGCTGCCCCTTTTTCCAGACTCCAGCAGCAAAAGCTCAAATTACAACCTACGAAAAGGGGCTATAGTCAGCTAGCATAGACTTGTTACCATTAAATAGCTGGAGATGTTAAATACACATGTTCTTTATCCATTTGAGTACCCAGTTATTTCCTCTTTCAAGAATGTTGGTTTAACACATAAAGTAGATCGTTTTAATCATCAGGAAAGAACAAGCAGTACCATGTTAACTAATGGAAAGTATGGAGAACATATGTGAACATCTATTTTTTCTACTTGTGGTTCAGATCTTCTTTTGACTGTTTGTATATGAAATGTAAGTGGACTAGATATCTTCAATCTACTGCAGGGGTTCTCAACCAGTGGTACTAGTACCACCAGTGGTACTTCAGCCGACTGCTCAGCCAGAAGCACAATCTCTGCACTTCTCCTTAATGGTAAATAGTTACTAAAGACAATTGGAGATTTTCTTGAGTAAGAAAGGATCAAGGATTGCTGATGATAAAGTCAATTTTGCAAATGAGTTGTTCAGAGGATGCAGATATCTTTGGAGTTTAAGCTTTAAGTCACCTATTTTAAACAGGATCATTCAAATTCCAGAGGAATTTATACCAAGTGGAGAAATGAGAAATGGCAATTCACTGTATTACTATCAACTCATGCACCCCTACTGGGCAATATATGTGGCTATACAGTACTTTTTAAACCTCTTTAAAGAGTTGAAGGGACTGTACATTCCATCTTCCCCCCTTTTTAAGCAAATGATGGAAAGAGAACCATCAAATAGTTAACTAGGGAGCATTTTTTGTTCTGAAAACTACGAAGTTACTTCTTTTTAAGTAATACTTCTAAATATTATGAATCTTGGAGAAACATCAAAGTCTGTTCAAATACTAATGACAAAGGAGATATCCTGCCAGCTTTTCTAAAACAACTTCCTTACCACTGAACTATTCCTACTGAGCTCAACTGATTGATTCCTGAGTAAACTGCTTACTCCCAGGAGCAAAGACTGCAGAATCAAGCCCACAAAAGGACAGTCAATCACTGAATGTTTTGTTTTTACAGAGGCCCTAATACAAAGACAATGTTTTTTTTACAAAGGCAAGGATAGAATAAAGGATAATAGCTGGAGACAGGATTCTGCCACTTTATTTAATGTTAAGTTAATAATTAACCAGTGCAGAATTATTATTTGTCCTCACAACTTCTGCTTAATATAATTTGCTTGGTGCCTATACCTTGGCTTTAAGATGTGTTCAGGATTATTTAAATTCATTTTTATGTACGAAAGTATGTTCTTGTGGCATAGGAGTGACTTGAAATGGCCCTTCACAAACTGAACTTTGGCTGCTTGTTTGTTAAAACAGTTAAACTGTGCTTAAAACTTACATAAATGAAGGTTTTCAAACATTTGTAGGATGCACACACACAAAAATAACTTTCTCCACAAAAATGGGCACAGATATATAAAAAACAGTCATGTAGGGTGAAACAAAAACCCATAATTGCTATGATGATACAATAGACATTGCATAACAAAGGCAGCAGTAGAAATTATCAGGTTCCAGACAACTATAACACTCCAACTGATATCGAATTAACTGCTCTAACACAAAAAGAGACAGTGGGTGAATATATATATATATATATATAATTTTAAAAATCACAATCTTGCTTTCAGTCACCACCATCAAGTCGATATTCACCACATTTCCCATGAAACTTTTTTTTCAAAACAGAACAGAACTGTGCAAACAAGCTCTCTCTGCAGAACAGTTTCCCACCAAAGAAAACTCAAAACTTTTTCAGCATTTAGAAATACCCAAACTGGATTTGCTGAGTCTGGAACCAGAACCCTTTGCCCAGATCACATGTCCATAGTCCTGTTGCACCTGCTCCAAAGAGGCCAACCATCAGTCAGTAGTCCTTCTCAGCATCCTCTCCTCTCTCCTGGGCTGCCTCATTTCTGCTCCACTTCTCCAATAGACCAGCAAGCAGGGAAAACAACACACAGGGATTTGCAAACTCCTGCCTCTTTCACCCATGCAAATTCACAGCTAGAGCACTTAATACACATTACTCTCAAGTGAGAGCTTTTCATGCTCACCTAGCATGCACGCACACGCACACACACAATCCTTCCCAACAGCAGCATACTCTGCCACCAGCATCCAGAACTCTCTGCCCCGTTACTGGTTTAAGGCGCTGGGTGGTAGGACTGAAAGAACCCCTCCGGCCCCTTTTCTGATCCAAAGGAGCCTGGGTAGTGCTGGGGGGGGGGGTAGCCGCTTTCCAGGAGTCCCTTCATTTCCTGTGAGTAGGGAACTTCCACTAACCCCTTTCTTCTCAGGTTTTTAGCCATTTTTCCCCATCCAGTCTCCAGCTTTAAGGCCACTTGGGGGAAACAAAACCTCCATTGTGCTGTGCAATCCAACCCTAGGTCCGCCTTTTACAAACACATCAAAATTTCCCTAGTATTGGCTGCCTGTTTTCCCTGAGGCTCAAGGAAAATATTATAAAGAGAAAGAAATTGGAGGTGTGTGTGTGTGGGGGGGGGGGGGGGTAACATACATTCTAAAATGCGAGATTCCAAGGACCAAGCCTACCTTGAAGTCATGTTTTCTGCTCTGGGAATCCTTTTCCCTAATCTCAAATGCGGAAGCTGGCTGTACTTACTCAAGTGAGGAAAAGTCACTCTCCACATGCTCAAAGTCCCGCCTTCCTTTATTATTACTTTGCATGGTGTTCCAGAGGTCCTTGCATGCATCAGAAATGGAATAGTGTGTGTGTGTGTGTGTGTGTGTGTGTGTGTGTGTGTGTGTGCAAAAAGATATGTCATCCCAGTACCTCTGGGGATGGTACTGGGTTACCAATCAACTATACTGCAATATAGCATTAGAATAGAAGGATAAGTGGATGAGTAAGATAAGGAGTTTGTTTCCCACTTTGCGACTGCCTCTTTCTTTATCTCTTCCCCCTGTGCTACTCCCCCCCATCATGTCACACACAGTACGACCTGCACAACACCGACTCTTGTCTCCCCAGCTCCAGCCTTTCCATGCTTCAGCCCTCAACCACACCTCCTTCCAGCGTCGCCTTCTCCCGCGCCTCGTCCCAAGTTATCATTGCCTCCACTCAAAGAGGGTCATCTGCCCGCCCCTGAGCTATATTACCTTCCCAGCCCGGTTATCTCGTTTGCCTCCAGAGATAGCTTTCTCTCACGAATTGGTCCTTGGAAGTCATGGGGGGAGGGGTGGCGGGATGAAGGGACAAACTGAGTTTTCACCCCATTCTTAAGAGCTGAAATGAGCGGGGGGGGAGGGGAATCAGCCCAAATTAACTCCTCCCTTCAGTAGAGGCCGCAGAAGGGACTTAAAAACGACAGAGAAGTAGCCGAGTGTGCGCCCCTCCTGCTCCTCTTCCCCTCAGCGACAGTAGCCGAGGGAAGGCAACAACAGCCGCCGCCGCTGTGCCCTGCGCAAGACCTGACAGGCTCCAAGGAGAGTCGGAAGAGACTCAGTCACTCCCTTCCTATACATATTACATAGCCCAGATACACCCACCCCACCTCCCTCTCCTCTATCGTAGCCCACCAACTCTCCCGGGAGTAGACTGACGACCCCCTCCCCTCGAGAGGGGGTGCAACAGGGGAGAGCAGCAGCCCTGAGCTTGCGTCAACCCCAGTCCCCAATCTTGCAAACAAAGCCAGAGACGGGCGGCGGCGGCAGCAGCAGCAGCGCCAACAGACACGCCAGGGCCATCCTAGGGACCAGGGTGGGCACCAGGCAAGCACACGGCGCTGAAGGGGGCGTTGGCCTGGGTGGAGGACGAGAGAAGCGGAGGGCGCTCTCCCTCCACCCCAAGTTGCCCTCCATCAAAGAAGAGCCGTCGCTCGCTGCCTCTCTCCAGTCCAGCCAGCCAGTCAACCTGCCCCAATTCCCCCCGCTCCTTCTCCTCTGCCATCACATTGTCTCTGAAACAAAGACTCCACGCCCATCCTCGCCCCCCAAGGAAGCCTCGTGTTGAGGGACGGGAAGCCGGGCTCGGACTGCGCTCTCCCGAGGTGTTTTGTGTGCCTGTGGCAGCTTCACCCGATCAGCCACCACCCCCGCCCCGACCCTCCTCCCGCAGCGCCCTGGCGGGCAACGCGACAAAGTCGCCCCAAGCCGCTAAAATAAACGCGAGGAGATCCCGGCGCGCTTTCAATAAAACAAACGCACCCAAGAAGCCTCGCTTCGGTGCCAGCTAGTGCAGAGGCGGAGACCATGACAAGGAAAAGAATCTTTTTAAACCCCCGGACCCACCGCACCCAAGGAGCCAGCCACACGCGGAGCTGGGGGGAGAGAAAGTGGCGCCGGCCCCCAGCGTGCACAAGCCCTCGCCTTGCTCGATGCGCCGCTTCATCATCATCATCATCATCCACACGCCCCGTTCTGCTGTCTTGCAGGACCTTGCAAAGCAAACGCTCCTCGCCTTGCAACCTTCTCCTCCCCTCCGCGACCGCGCGCTGCTTGCAAACGCAGCCCCAAACAATGCACGCCTCCCGAACGCAGCGCCGAAAGGAGTTTACATACCTTGTCGGTGCATGTATCTGGGAAGCGAGAGGACAGGAGGACTAGCTGATGGAGTGTCCCATTTAGTAATCCATTTAAGGGGACCGCTCAGCGAAACTCGATCCACTCTCGCCTGTGCAATCCTTTGTCATTACTACATGTGTGCTTCTAGGGGAGCGCGAAGAAGGGAGGGGGTTGATGTTAATATTTCGACTTTCTGCAACACAAACGCAATGTGTTCATTTCCACGGAGGGAAAAAGGGGGAAGGGTGGGTGTGGGGGGGAAATAAAGATCGTCGGTTACTCCGCTTCCAAATGCTACTCGGATTTCTACTCCAGTAAGTCCCCTTCAGATGGATCTTGGGAGAAAAGTCGTTTCAGGGTCTTCTTGTGCCCCTCCAAAAAGTGCTCCTGGCTGGCGACGCTGCTTCAGGAAAACTCCTCCTCCTAAGCAGGCAGCGGAGCTTCTGCTCCGGCAGGAAAGCGCGCTTTACCCCAGCTCGCCTGGTCATTGAAGTGTGTTTGGGGAGGACTTGAGAGCTGCCTCTCTCTCGATCTCCCCGTGCCCTGCCTCTCTTCCCACTGCTAGTCTCCGTCCCAACTCCTCTGTCACTGGAAAGCAGCTTGGCTGGAGGTGGAGTCAAATCCCGAGCTGGATTCCGTGGAAACGGACTGGCCCGATAATTGTTTCCACCTTCACCCACTCCAGCGCTTGAATGGGTTGTGGGGTGTGTGTGTGTGTGATATGCATGAGGTGTGGGCGTTGGCAAATCTCCAGAAGAATTGCACTCCCCCCTACACACACACACACACAATCGAGAGAGTGGGAAATTGGTAACCCTCCTTTATCCCACATTCTCTGTACACACCACACGGGATGAGCGTGGCAAAACACGCAGGGAGGGAGATGCAGGTCGGAGGAAGTTCTTTGCCCAATTAAAAAGAAAGTTGTGATTTTGTTTAAAAGAAGAAAGTGTGAGAAGAAATACTCTAAGAGATGAGCTACAAGAAAGGATTTGTTCATCGATTTTCTTAAATGGAAAAGTTTAAAGGGATGTATTAAGTATTTTCTATTCAAACTATGCCTATGCTGATGTTTCTCCACTGCAAGAAACAATAGGAACCAAAGAACAAGTAAGTGGAAGGGGATATATGCAAAATAAGCTCTGCTCACGAAGTACAGTAATAATGATTATTTTTAAGTAGTATATTAACCATTGCAATATTGCAATATTAACCATTGCAATATGCTTCAGGATTCCTACATACAATATAGTATGCGTGTCCCATTGCCTTCAACGACACGACGTACCATTCTGTGTGTAGGACTTTACTCCCAAATGATCCCATTTGGCACGATCAATCCGAATATTTTAATAGTTTTGTACTTATCCACAGTAAGGTCATTTGAGCTTTTCCAGGAATTAAGAAGCAAGTGTAAGTGCTTGCTGGTTGGGTTCTTGTTGGTGTTTTAAATACTGGTATGGATACACTTTCACTTACGGGGAAAGTGAAAAGGGGGAAATATGTTCATTCTTTCCCTAAACTTTCTGTTGGCAAGGGAGGAAAAGCACTGCCTGTGTTAGCAATCACAGAGAACTCAAACACCATGCCAAAAGTCACTAGAACCTCGTTTCCCTTCATTTCCCAACGCACATCTCTTTATCACCGTTCTGCAGCTTGTCTAGTTTTATTGTTCGCATCAAACTCCCATGGACGCAACTCCAAATTGGGGGGGGGGGAGGCAGAATCTCCAAATAACTGCATGACTGCCAAAATACTTTGCTGCTGGATAAGAAAGAATGTATAGTTTCTTAACGAGCACATTTTTGTAGTACTCAGAAAAGGCCCCGGAGACATTAATGATATGAGGAGGTGACGCAAAAAAAAAAAATGGCAGGACCATATGTTGTGTATAAAAAGACAAGCGTTACCGGGCGACAAAAACCAAACCGAAGCAGTTCAAGCAACTGTGATAATAACGGAACCCGTAAATGCCACTCTGCGTCTGCCTGCAACGCATTCTAGGCACGCAGCAATCATACACTCATACACGTTTGTTCTACGTAACTAGGATGGGTTTATTATCAAGGGAGAGAAGTTGTAGTTTTGGAGCCGTCTCTTGTTGTTCGCCTCCTTCGCCAAAAGGGGACGCTACGCTAGTGATGCTTTGAAGAAAGACGAGAGGATTGATCAAACTTGCAAAGTTTGGTGCTCGCCGCGGTTCTGCTCTGTTGCCTGAAAGCGAATGCAAAAAAAAAAAAAGAAAAAAAAAGCCCACACGCTAGAACTTCTTTGGGCCGGGGAAAGCAGGATCGGGCCCATGATGTAATACAGCGCCAGCTGCAGCAGCCTGCGGGCACACTATATCTCCCGGAGCGAGCCGAGTTCTCAACCTCTGATGACAACCCTGCAAGGCACTGGACTCTAGGATGCAAGCGCACGCGGACCACGTATACCAAGCCGCTTTTTTGGTTGTTGTTGAGTTTCCAGGGCTTCCGACAAAAAGCAATTAATTGCTCGAGCAATGTGCGCAGAGAAAGCTAATCTAACGGCCCTCGGAGTGGACATCACGTTGCAGTGCCCCGTCGTTGGGGCTTTTTTGGCACATCCATCGGGTCCTTCCTCTCAGCTTGCCTGACTTCCCTTTCCCCTAAATCCCAGCCTCATAGCTACTGGTGGGGTTAATCCGTCCCTGTCTCGGAGCCAATCAACCCATGGAAGAGCAGCGCGGCACCAGCACTAATAAATTAATCCTCCTGCTTCCCAGCCCCCTCCAGTCTGAGAAACCCACTGACTGCCGCTAATCCTAATGCTGCTATTTAGATAGCCAGGATCACCAGCGCCCTCAGCGGCCAAGATGACACAGCGCTAGAAGAAAGATCCACAGACAGTGTTGTGTTTTTTTCTCCCCACTTCCTTGTTTCCAACTGCATCCTAGTGCACCTCTCACTCCGCGGCTGATTTACATGTTAATTGTGTCTGAGAAAACTTCTTTAATTGCCAGAATTAAGCAGAGCAAACGGATTGCTTCACAAGCTGAGCCAAATTAATTCCGGGTTTAGCTCCTTCCCTTAGAGAGACAAACAATTAAGCTGTCTTGTTTGCTCTATGGCTATATTTGAATGTTAGAAACACTGACTTTTCAAAAGTTAGGCATTGGTATTTTCTTCTGCTTTATTCTTGTTTTCATTTGAATAACACTTTCTTCTCATTGTTCCACAGAGGCATGCAGATGAAGAGAGGAGTGTTCCAACAGTTTTTAACACAGATGCCAATCAGCAAAACACTAGCAGCCTATTTTTAACTTAAGTGTCATATTTAAAAAAAGAAAGAAACTAGGAAGGCATAGATTTTTTTTTTACCGAACAGTGGAAATTCTACAGTACTTGGCAAACCCTAATATTTGTAATGGGGGTGTTTAAAAAGGTAAAGGTGACCCCTGACAATTAAGTCCAGTCGTGTCCGACTCTAGGGTGTGGTGCTCATCCCCATTTCAAAGCCGAAGAGCCAGCGTTGTCTGAAGACGCCTCCGTGGTCATGTGGCCGGCATGACTCTCCTTGCCGTAGCGCGTAGCATGCAGCTGGAACACGGAGCACTGTTTACCTTCCCGCAAGCGGTACCTATTTATCTACTCACATTAACATGCTTTGGAACTGCTAGGTTGGCAGGAGAATGGGGGTGTTTACTGACTTTTAAATCCTGCTGTCCACAATTGGAATCTCAAAATGTTTCAGTTAGAGTCCTTTCCCACAGCACTCTGGTATTGGTTCAGCACATGGAAGTTTGACACTTCAAATATTCATACAGGATGTTTTACCATATATACCTGGACCAGAACTCAATGCACATTTGTGAACTTAACTCAAAGCCTCGCGAAGAAGTTGTTCTGGGCAGCAGAATCCAAGAAGGATGCCATTTCCCTGTTTCCAATCTGTGTCTCTTCTTTTCTTAAAAAAAAGGAAGAGATGGAGGTGCCATTTTGTTTTTCAAAAATATCCAAAAGCCTGCGCACACGCACGCACGCACACACCCACACACACAGCTGTGCACTGTCACCGTAAATATGAGTTGAGTTGAGCTGAGACAGAGCCAGCCAGCCATTAGGCTGACTCAGGCAGCAGATTGGCAAGGAGTCTGGCCTCTGTTCACCCATTACCTCCACTGCTTCTCCTCTCACTCTCTGGGTGAGAAAAGAGGGGGATAGCTCTAGCCCTAGTCCACTACACTCCTCTCCTCCACACTTCCTCTTCTGCTCTTCCAGTCCCAGGAGTGGGAAGCATAGAGGCTGGCGGGCAGGCACATCACCAGGTAAGGAGGGAGCAGCATTTGGCTAGCTGCTTCGGGGACTAGGGAGTCTTGGGCCAGTGCTGGCTTCGAATTAAGCATATGATGAAGCACTTACAGGACTACTTCACTGCAAGATGATCTCTAGAATCAGCTTTTGGTTATAGTTTCTCACTGTAAATAAGCGTTGAGTGTAACCAAAACAATTGCATACTATTCCCCCGCTTTTCACTGCCTCCACTTTCCTCACCTTCGTTGTTACCCACATTCTAGATTATAACCCCCTTGAGGCAAAGACCTGTACTCTCATTCTGTGTAACGTGCCATGTACATTGATGGCATGGCATGAATGCCCCCAATCATACATGGGTGGTTGCAGGATGGTGATGAAGGGTTTTTTTCCTTCCATTGTGCTGTAGAAATACATATTATTTTGAAGGTTTGCAAACACAAGTCTTTTCCTTTCCCTTTTATTTCCACTAAGCTCATCCTTGTTAGGCAACTCGCTCTAGATTTCCCAAAATGCAGCTACACTCCCATTCCGGCAGTTAGCCTTTTAAACCATTCAGATTTGGATCCTGGTAATTACATGAAATTGCACTAGAGGCCATGGGGAAATCCATCACCCTGGCCCCATAGATCCAGGGTAGTAGATTTCCTCTTTTTTTACTGGACAATTATGCTAGCTACCAAAGCAATAAAGGGAGGGAGAATTATAGTATGTTTCGCCTTCTCGTTCTCTGATTTGGGTTGGCTTCTCTGATTACTGAGGTTAATCAATCTATCTGTTGATTCAAGCCATGTGTTGTTTAACATGCTATTTCTAAACCACAGCCAGTCTACGTGTGTTGTAGAGTTACAAGCCTTGCTTCACCAATAAATAAGTAAATTTCCTAGAATGGGGCAATTACCAAATGGCCACACAAATGCAGTGTAAGAAAAAAACACCAAAAGAAGACAAAAACACCACAACATTGCTCCCATGTAACAAAACATTGCAACAGCAGTGATGCAATTATGCAGTTTTAATATCACAGGCAAATATACCAGCCAATGTTTGCAACTGTAGTTTTAATAAGTTTCCCCATTCTTATTAAACTGTATCAAAATATATCTTATAGTGAGAAGCTGTAATTACTTTTAATGGTGAAAAGCAAGATTGCAAGCTGGCAAGCTGGCTCTGAAGCACATTTGCTCAGAAGTAAATCTCACATTGTGTAATGGAATTTACTTCCCAAGTATGTGTAATAGGATTGTAACAAAGCAGTGCAATCATCAGCATGTTTACTCAGAAGTAAGTCCCACCAAGTTCAATAAGGGCCCAATCCTATACTTACCGGCTGCTGGCGGTGCTGCTTTTCCCCTGGCGCTAAAGCAGTCAGCACCAGTCGTAAAAGGTGCTCTGGCAGCATGCTAGTGTGCTGCCGGGGACACTGGCAGGAAAGCCTGCGCCTTCCTGCTGGTGTCTGCGGATTCCCCCAGGACCCACCAATCCAAATAAGATGGCAGGGGAGGCAGGAGGGATGGCGGAAAGGTGGAATGGGGCGGGGGTTAATGAGGTGGTTATGGGGATGGGCAGATCAGGAATACCCCTTCCTGAACCCAATTCCACAGCGTGAGTCCATGTGGACCTGTGCCAGCTATTTAGATAGCACAGGTCCAAGTAGACCCACCCACCCCACGCACTTACCCATAGGAGACCTCCGCAACTGCCAATTTGGTGCCGCTTCATCGGCGGGAGGACGGGGGATGGACAGTAGGATTGGGCTGTTAGATTTGTTCTCTAGTAAGTATGCTTACCTGGGAATAATACCTGTGGAACAAAGTGGGAGTTGCTTTTGAGAAAACGTGCATATGATTGGGCAGCAAGTCTGTTAACCAGTTAAGCTACAGGAATTTGGAAACAGAAACACTGGAACAGGGCTGCGTTGGATTCCATTTGTCAGTTGATTCCACTTGTCAGCATGAAACAAAGTATTCCTGGCAATGATGGAGCAATTCAAGCCACACTGAAAGAACCTCAATTCAAAACAACACATGGAGACTTCTCAATGATTTTAAATTGGGATAGAAAACATAACCTCGAAAGTCCTGGGAAGGAGCTCAACTATAACCTGAATTCATGTGGGACAAAGGAGGACCATCTCCCTCCTGTTTTGCTTGCACTAATGTGCAAGTGTTTTCAAACAGTGCGCTCAGTGTATCACTGTCCCATGAATAGCTCCACAGCACTGTGTTGTCCTTTGTATTCAACAATCATTCTACTGTACTTCGTTAAATCTTTAGCTCTATTCCTTTCGGCTCCATTCACTTTTGATATGAAATTATCATTGGGGGAAACTCAAAATAAGACTCAAGCAGAAGATGATACAAATTTCAGCACTTTTAAAAAAGCCCTCTGGATTTGTGACTTTCTTTTCTTTTCCCTTTTTTAAAGTGTTTTTCATTTCATTGAGGCCCTCAGATGTGTAATATGAGCAAAGGGTCTCAAACAGACCAGGTCTCAAACTGTATTTCTCATCTTGCCATTCGCAGCTGACCTGTGTTACAATGACAAGCTCAACTCATTTCGCCTTGGAAGATATCTGTTTTCCAGTGGAGTCATTCACAAGTGCAATTGCTTAAAGATAATTTATATTTTCAGATCCAGAGATAAGTGAAAAGATTGAACACATTCTGGAGATATACTGTGTGGCCACAAGAAGCATGGCATTAAAATTAAAATAATTACATGTTGTGGTTTGTCTGCCCTTTACTTTTAGATAATGAAAGGGCTGCTCAAATGTGGAGTTGCTTTGATTTCACCATCTAAACTACACATGAATTCATTCACTTCCTAGTTATGTTAGATTACAAGGAAAAGCTTTCTTCTTGGATCAGGAAAATGTTTTCTCCTCCAGACGCTTTAAACTCAAATACGTACTCTGTGTCATTTTCCAACCAAAGGAACTGAAAATTCATATACTGTTTAGATTACTTTTGATTGGAAATTTTAAACAGAAGTTACCAAAAAGGATAATTGTTGAGGATAGATGCATTTTGTTAGCAAGAGTGCCTCCATGAAAAAGAGAAACACAGAGCAATGGAATGGTTTAAAATAGCTTAGTGCACGAGGCAGCACTTCTAGTTTTTTTCGGGACTGAGCATACAGCTAATTCTGTTTCCTCTTTAACTATGTAAACTATGATGGTCTACTATCCATCACAACAGCAAAAATAACCTATAAAATCTGACCTCTTGTATCACTGTACTTACTGTGTAATCTTAGGCATGTTTACTCAAAAGTAAACCCCATGGAGTTTCATGAGACTCACTCCCAGGTAAATGTGAATAGGATTGCAGCCTGTTAGTTATATTCTGACATGTCCTTACTCTAATTCGGGGATAGACAACCTTCTTCCGCATAAGGGCCAGACGCTGGATTCATCAATAGTAAGAATGCATGTGCATTCAATAATATATGTGAACCTCCCAATTAGGCCATAGCGCTAAGAAAAAAGAGATGGGCATGGCATGACCATGCCCAGACAAAGAATGACGCTTAAAGGAAGCTTCTGCCCTTGGTCTGCTTAAACTGTAAGCCTTACAGAGATAGACTTACAAACTTGAATTCATTTTTAGGACCCTTGTGGGCTGGGCAGATATATCTTTTTGGGACTACGGACCGGATGTTTTCGGGTGGTGGGCTAGATCTGGCTCAGGGGGCCCTGCTCTAATTCCTTGTTGCCTACCACATTACCTTTACTGGTGTTAGCTTTTGCTTTTGGCCTATCTTCCCCTTGGTATTTCCTTTAAATGCTCTGCCCTGTCACCTTGTCCATGTATCCTGAAAACTGTTCCCATGTTGTGAATGTGACCCCTACCCTGAACTCATTTAGAATTACCGTATGTACCATGTGGGCCACTACTATCACATTGAGCATCTCCATACTCTTCTTGCAGCCTATTCATGGCCTTGAAGACACTCCACAAAATAGCACAGATCCATGAAATAGTCAAAATATTATGGCTAGGATGGGAATTGCTTGTTACAGCAAGCAGTGTTGATGGAAAACACAAACAAACTGAATGTAACATAAGCCCTTAGCGAAGACAACAGAACAGAGTATCACCTATGCAGCTCCTCATCAGCTACGTGCATGTAGCCTAACAAAACAAAACGTATCCAGGCTGCAATCCTATACACAGTTGCCTGAGAGTAAAGTCCTATTGCATACAATGAGACTTGCTTCTGAGTAAACATGTATAGGATTTCCCTGCAAGTCACTGAAAACTGTTGGAGAAGCAAAATATGTGTGACTTTCTTCAGCTACTGTTTACTGACTGCAGCAGCGAGCCAGCAATTTTTTTCCCTATTATATCAGCAGAATCAGTCAACATAATCTTGAAATTTCAGTATCAATACCGACATGTACAACTATTCTTGACCTTATATAGATTTTTACAAAGCAGACAGACACAGGATGGTGCCATAGCTCACTGACTTTGCCTGTGGGAAGTGGTTGGTTCAGTTATTTGCATCTCCTCCTAAAAAGAACCTCATGATCTGGAAAGACCACTGTCTGAGAACTGCTACAAGTTGTAATAGACAGTATTGGGGTAGATGGATCTTTGGACTTGCTCAGTATTAGGCAGCTCCAGATGTTCAGATAGAAAATCTCCCAGAAGGTAGGAAGGAAATATGGTCCTGAGGCCCTGGAAGTGGCTGAGTGAAAAAAAGAGAACCTGCACTGGTGGGCACAGAAATGACTAGTTATGGTACTGACAAGGCCCAAGTAATCTTTTGTGTATAGTAGTTTCTTTTGTTCTTTATACTGGGGCAACCATATCTCTACTGTTCAATGAAATCTGTAAGAGGTAGAGTTCAAAGAGAACAAGGTGAGATAGTTAATGACTGTGAGACCATTTGCCTTTTCAGGAACTCTGAAGCCGGAGCTACACTGCACACATTCGTGTTCCGTATGCATCTGGTGTCCTGCCCCCAGGTCAAACAATGGGCTCTGATTGGCTGAACGAAACGCAAACACGGCCAAAGTCGAGCCCGGCTCGACTTTGACCGCATTTGCGTTTCATTCAGCCAATCAGAGCCCATTGTTTGACCTGGGGGCGGGACACCAGACACATATGGAACGCGAACGCGTGCGGCGTAGCTCTGGCTTGATTCCCAAGGGTTATGTGACTAATGTCATATTACTTCTAACGTGTACAAATATTTAAAGACTGTGTTTCTCGCATACTTTTCATAAGCACATTTATGAAATCCTATAAAGGTAACTTCTTTTTTCTTTTTCTTTTTTTACTCTTTGGGAAAAAATAAGACTCAATAGAATATTTTTAAACATAAGGTCTTCGTCAGTATAGACAAGCTGTTTGAAGTATTTCAAAAGACTGTGTGTGAAAACATTGAAATAACTATTTCCTTATTTCCTGAAAAATATTATTAGTGGTGAGAAGTTACATTGTCGAAGCTCTTTTGTAATCTGCTCTTTGTGCATTTTCTATCCTTTCCTTTTATCGCCTACCCACATGTATGGAGTAATTTTCCCTCTCCAACTTTCCCATTTAAACCTTCCATTCTGTTTCGACCCACAATCGAAGTTAAACTCTGCTTGTCTTCCTGTTCTCCTATCGCAACACATTCACATTTTCAGTTCCCAAGAACCAATCTGCAATGTTATTTATTGCCATCTTTTTTTTTCTCCTTACATTTCAGATCTCCTTTCATCTTTCTAAATCAATCTTTTTTGTGTTTTCCTTTCCTATTGCACCCACAAGTCTGCCTGTGTTGCTGAAACATGTAGGGATGGTAATTTGTATAAATGGCGTGACAGGTCTTCTGAGAGGAATTTTATCAGGGGGTACAAAGTTTCTTTTGGGCCCCTTCCCTTCTCCATTAGTCATTCTGTTTTTATCCAAGAAATTTCTGGCTCCTCTCCTTTGGCTCCCGGCCCCCCTTTTTGATCCTGGGCCCAGGTAGAATGTACCCCCTGCATCCCCCTCTCATAGGCACTGTGGTGTGACACAGGTATAATTTGTGTTCTAATATTCTGTTGTATCATTCTTACAGTGCAATCCTATCCAACCACTGGTGGTGCAGCAAGAACGGGAGGCCCCAGAATGGAAAGGGGATTCAAATCTCCTTTGAATCCCCCTATGGAGGGGATTTGAATCCCCTTTCTGTTCTGGGGCCTCCTGTTCTCGCTGCACTGCTGGTTACACCGGTGGTGTAAATTGGATAGGATTGCGCTGTTGTACAGTGAAAGCTGGTCTGTACAGTACCTTATTCACAATGCACAGTGCAATCCTATTCATGTTTACTCAGAAGGAAATCCTGCTGTGTACAATGTAGCTTACGTCAGAAAAGTGTGTATAGGAGTACAGCCTGAGTCCTGTTGGTCTCCATAAAGTCAATAAAGTAGACAATGAGCCATCTCACTTGAGAGCCAGTACAGTCCAACTGCTAGAATGTTATTTTTGGTTGGGGAGACTTGGATCCAAATGACTTAGTTATGCTCACAGTGGCCTTACATTTGTAAAATGCCTTAACATCCTCTGCAACATTAACGGTGCAATCCTGTGTAAAGATACACAGCCGGCCTAAAAGGCTGGCGACTGTATCCTATGCCATTACTGGGCTACCCTGGGGCAGCCAGGGAGCACCTCGAGAGAAGGGGACATTCGTTCCCTTCCCTGGGTGTCAGCAAGCCTATAGGCCTATGGGCCTCCTTGGATGTATGGCAGCTCTGAAGCTAACATATATCCGGGGAGGCCGTGTAAGGCCGACTGGGCTGGGAAGGGGCTTAGGATATCGGTGGAGCATGCCGCCAATATCCCCACCCTCTCCTAGCCTGGGCCAGCCAATGGCCACCCCCATGGCTTCCCCTGTCTGCTCTCCCCCCGCCCCTGCACTGACCGGTGCTGGACTTACCTCCACCGGTGGCGGCGGGATCTGGAGGGCAGCAGAGTGAGGGCAGACACCAGCAGCCTTACTCCTGAGTCATTGCAAATGTGCTTTATGGCACGTTTGTGATGGCTTAGAGAGGTGGAACACACTCTGCCACTCTAGGAGGATTGCGCTGTAAAACAGAGTTGCCAAAGCTCAAACATAGAGTTGCCAAATGACCTAACATTTCTGAGTTTAAGCTTCCTTTTCAGGGTCTCTAGAGAACAGAGTAAAAATTCAGTGTGAGGAATCAGACTCAAAAAGGAAAGCTGCTTGGTTTGAGAAAGTTTTGTGATTGGCTCTGCTATCCATATCCTCAGGCATGAGGCACAGCCAATTTTCACAGCCAGAGTTCTTGCCTGGGACAGTCTATTGCTGTCCTTTGCTCTCATCAGACATCTCTAGGTGCCTTCTCTAGACCACTGGACTCCACCCCTTAGTTCCTAGGCTCTGCACCTGCATCTTAGTATCCAGGGATGGCCCAATTAGAACTGCCACCTGCTGCCACCCTTGACCTGCTGCCACTGCTGTGCACCCCCCCCCCCAAATGGAAAGTAAAATGCATCCTTTTATCTTGCTCCTTCCTGTGTGATCATTTTTGACAAAACAAGAAGTGCGAATCAGGCTGGGAGCTCCCAATGTGTCCTGTACTTCCTGTTTTATTTAAAGGACCTTAAAGAAGGAGCAGGATGAGTGGATACTGGATAGTGAATGTTTGAGGCACGGGCAGCAGTGATCCACCTTCCTATCCATTCACCTTGCTCCATCCTTCCAAACTTTAAAGGGACCAGGTGTATCGCTTAATCAAGTGAGAAGTGGATTGATGCGGCTCCATCGGTGCCAGGCTGGAGGGAGTCTGCTGCTCTCCCCCCACCTACTACTTCTCAAAGGTTGTATGTTTTGGGGGGACCAAAACATAGAGGGCTTTATTGCAGGGCTTCATTACAAACTTTCAGCAATTTGGTGCTGGCACCAATTGCTGTACAGTTAGTGCCCAATTTGCCCTGTGGAATGTACAATAGAAAGGCCAACCTCTGTAATTACCTTTAGGTCCCTCGCAGTGCTGTGGCCCTGAGTAAGTTGCTCTAGTTTGTAAGTTGCTCAAGTTTGCTGCAGCTAAGCCCAGCTTAGCCCTAGAAGGCAGGAAAAGTCAGAAATGCCCCTCCTGGACCACATGGATAGTAGCAAGGGAACCAGCTTCTTGGGTAAAATAGAAAAGGTTAAGGGACTATAAATACCTCAGCAGGAAGTGAGCTACAACCCCAAAGCAAATCTTCCCCAAATAATGAACTTGCACATACATTCGTATTCCATCAGCTCTCGCCTCCTTCTTATTGAAACAAGGATTTTAGTATTGACTCTTAATGTCAAATGTTTGCCCAGGTATTTCCACTAGAAATGGTAATTATCAGGACTCATTATCTGTTGATCGAATGGTAAGCTGCTGTCTTATAAAGCATTCTAAAAGAATGGCCGAGTTTTGAACATTCCTCTGGAAGGTTCTTATCTTTGTAAGAGCGTAATTATATTCCAGATATTCAAAAATGGCTTTCTTGAGAAAAATCATATTTTCTATTTGATGGGCTTTACTTCTGATAAACTTCAAACCACAGAACAAATATTTATATTAAGACAATTTCGTGCTCGCCATCTATTCCATTTGCTTTAAACTAGGCATAATCTCAAAATTCAAAACTACTTTGATCTTGCTTCCACAAAAGAAAGAGGAGTTGCAACCCTTTCCCAGAATCTGAAGCTGCAATCATTTTTTTTTTTCCCTAGCTTGCTGGCCAACAATAGAAAATATTCTTCTCTACGCTAACCTATTTACCTATAACAAGTGATAAGGATTTGGCAGTCAATATGCAAATCAGCAGAAACTTTGCGCATGGCCTTGCTCCTGTCTTGTGCAGCATTAGTTTGAATTGTTGACAGCATGTTTTCATTTGTCTGTTCCTTTCAGTGCCAGCATATTATGTTCTACCCTGAAGAATTGCGGAGAGAGAGGAGAGGGGACAATTTGCACAGGAGACATGACAGGCAGGAAAGTGTGCTTAATCTTTCTCCTGCCTACTGCTTCCCCCCCCCCACAATCCTCTCCCCCTCTGCCCCCAGTCACTTTTCCCCATGTCAGCATTCCAGATATGCCGGGGGGGGGGCGAAATTTGCCCCCCCTGGGGGCGCAGGTCCGTCTCTGCGGGGGGGGGGAGGTTGCACATGCTGGCAGGGGTAGTGGATCTGTGCCAATTTAGGTAGCAGAACTGTTTGTGCTGCACTTGATTCAACCCCTGACTACAGTGTATAGCAGTCCCACAATCTTCCAGTGTCAGCCAGCCTTTGCCACTGTGTTGCTTTTCTCAAAAAATGGGATTCACCTCTTGCAGCATGCATGGCAATTATGGGGGCTCTGAGGCGGTATTGTCTGTGGCTGATCATGTAACATAGAATGGGGCATTTCAAGTATGTTTCTATTTTCATCCAACAAGTGTTGGAGGTTATGTCATGAGGAGCTGTCTTAAAAAGAGTAGCGAGTGTCAGGTAGCTGAAGAAGTGATACTGAATTGAAACAGTGTTTCTGTTTCTTTTTTTCCCTTCAGCATCTCTTTCCAATATAATTCTGAAAGTAGAGTAAAAGAATGTTAAGACCACAGAGGCTGTGGGTGGGTGTTGAGTGGGTTATTTAGAGAAGAAAAGGAAATCTACAAAATCCACACCAGAGAGAATTGGTTCCACAGCTTGGCTTTGTTGTGCCAGCTCTATTTACTTTGGCTGAAGCAAGTAATGGAAAGGGAGAGGGGCCAAGGCAGAACACTTCATGCAGAATGCACCTTTGCCTACCAAGACACATGTTTGCCAGATAAAAATTAACAGATGTTTGTGAGTGTTTACCAGCACACAAGCTTGTCAGGAGCCATGGGCTTGTAAGGAGGCCGGAAGCACATGATTGAATTCAATGTTTCATTTTAAAAGTGCAATTAAATGGAGCATGAAACCATTTCCAGCATAAAGCATTTCAGTTCATACATTTCTGTGGAGGTTCAAAAACATTTTGAGTGACCATCCCGTACCATTATGAGAGAGCCAGGATGGTGTAGTGGTTTGGGAGTCGGACTTAGACCTGGAAGATCCAGGTTCAAATCCCCGCTCAGCCACGAAGCTTCCTGGGTGACCTTGGGCCAGTCACTATCTCTCAGCCCCACCTACCTCACAGGGTTGTTGTGAGGACAAAAAGGAGGGGAGGAAATATGTACACCACTCTGAGCTCCTTGGAGGAAGGGCGGTATAAAAATGTGAAAAATAAATACATAAAAATAAATGTCCACATAGTCTGACCTCTTGTGAAACATCAACTATATAACTCCTTTTGAAAACTCTGCCTATTATTTATTTATTTTTATTTATTTTTCACATTTTTATACCACCCTTCCTCCAAGGAGCTCAGAGTGGTGTACATATTTCCTCCCCTCCTTTTTGTCCTCACAACAACCCTGTGAGGTAGGTGGGGCTGAGAGATAGTGACTGGCCCAAGGTCACCCAGGAAGCTTTGTGGCTGAGCGGGGATTTGAACCTGGATCTTCCAGGTCTAAGTCCGACTCCCAAACCACTACACCATCCTGGATCTTTTTGTGTGCATGTGTGTTGTGTTGTGTGTGCATGAGAGAGAGAGAGAGAGAGACAGAGAGAGAGAGAGAATTGTGATTTTTGTTTATTAATTACAGTATTTCTGTCCTGCTTTTCCATTTTAGAAATAATGGTCAAGGCAGCTTACAGTGTAAATCCCAAATTAACATACAGCAAGCCTTCGACTTAATGAACCTTGATTTAACAGACCCTGGACCTTGATTTAACAGTTATTATTTCCTAATAACAAACAAGTTTTGCTTCATTAAAAACTAGTTGCATATGTTTTGCGCATGCGAATGTCCACTGACATACAAATGCATTCGGATTTAACAAGTGTTTGGCATTAACGGACATCCTTCTCCCCATTAGTCTGTTAAATCGGAGGTCACTGTAAAGATAAAACACAAAACAAAACAGTGAAAAGAGTGGGATGGGGGGGGGCTGTAGCTCAATGATAGAATAGAACACATGCTTTTCATGCAGTTGGTCTCAGGTTCAATCCCTTACATCTCCAATAGGACTGGGAAAGACCCCTTGCTTGAATCCCTGGAGCTGTGCTGCCACTGTAGATTAGGATACTGATAGACATCTGAAATAGGACCATCTTTGCACAATGACAGAAGGCCATTAGAGAAGAAGCAAGATAGGGCATTCCAAAGTCTCAGTGTGGCTACAGAAAATCAACCAGACATATCAACCAGACATAACTCAGAAGCTGGAGAGATGCCTGGAAACAAACTGGGAGACAGTGAAGCTCTGTCAAGGCTGGTAAAATATTCTAATCATTACTATGACCCATGGTGCCTTAACAATCTGGCCACTGTGTTCTGAACGGAATGAAGTCTTCGAACATTCTTCATAAGCAGCTTTATATACAACACACGGCAGTCGTTTAACCTATATCAGCCAGTGTGGCGTAATAACTAAGGTGTTGGACTTGTACCAAAAAGACCTGGGTTCAAACCCCCATTCAGCCATTAATCTTACCATGGACCAACTACTATTTCTAGCCTAACCTACCTCACAGGCTTGTTGTGGATGAAAGGAGATGGGGGGAAAGCCCTGAGCACTTTAAAGGAAGGCTGTATATAAATGTGAATAAAATAAAATGGTTAACTGTGAAGGTCGTGTTTGTGCAGGAAAGATCACAGCCGGTGTCCCAACAAAACCTGATTAAAAAAAAAAGTGTTCTGAGCAACAAACACTATTTGGACGTCCAGCAGCAAAAAATGGATAAGAGCACTGTGAACCAGGTCCGTAAGGAGTGCAACCCTGTCCAGAACAGGCCTTGAACCATCTTCAAGGCCACCTGTTTTAGCAACCAGCCGCTGTCCATCTTATCTGGTCTGAGCTTCAAAATATTATCTCATCCCATTGCAATTCCTGGCTCCTCTCCAAGGCATCTACTGCCTCACCTGAATTTGACAAAAAGGAATAGAATTGAGCATCATCAATTCTCTCTAAATCCCCAGATAACCCCACCCAGTAGCTTCATGTAGATATTAAATTGTTAGAAGTAAATCCACATATCCGGGCTTAGTTCCTCATCTGGAAGAAATCATATAGCTCTGCTGGTATCAGTACAGATAACATCAATTTACAGCAGCCCTCTCTTTCCCAATGGCATGTCTTCTTAAAGACTCTTTGACCTATTCAAAAGAATCTTCCACTAATACAAGCCTATAGGATACTCTCTAAAAATAGACAGAATAAATACCTTATTAACAGCCCAATCCTGCGTAATGATCTGCGGCCGGCCCATAGGGCTGGCCGCAGGATCCTACATTCTTCTCCTGTGCAGCCTGGGGTCTTCTTGGGGGAAGGGGATGTTCAGCCCCTCCCCCCGGTGTAGGGCTGAAAGGCCCCAATGCCAATGGGCCTCCTCGGATGTCCACTGGCTCATTTTGACATTTTCTATGTGGAATGTCATACTTTACCTATAGAAACATAGAGGATATAATATATGGTCTGGCATGTACTGTACTTAAGATGCAACCAACATGTTTTGCGGTGATCTACATGGAGAGGCCGCCCATTGAAGTTGCTAAAGGGGGGGGGTTACTATAAGTGGTGCACAGTGCTACTTAGCATTACACGGTGGCTCTGCCCACTTGCCATCAGAGCCATTCTCGGCAGCGAAGGCAACATGCAGGGAGTCTTCTGTGCGTTGCCTTCACCGCCTGGAAAGGCTCCAACAGCGAGTGATTGGGGCCACCATATAACGCGGAGGAGCGCTGTGCACCGCTTACAGTACTGCCCCCCTCTAGCAATGCCGCTGAAGCAGCCAAAAGTGATCACTACCCAAACCCATCTCAAAATTCTACCTCCCATCCCCTGCCAGCACTATTATGTGTTACCATCCGCCTACAACATACCACCCCATCCAGTGCAAATCACACCATCTTTTTCATCCTGCCTGCCACTGCTTCTTGGAAAGTGACTTAGCCAGAAAAACCTTGGGAGTAGAAGTTCTCCACTTCCAGTTTTCTCTCCACCTGCCACTTTACAAAAAGTGGTGGTGGAGCTATAGAAAGAGGAAATAAGCCCTCCCATCCCCACCCTCTTTTCACATGTTCTTTGAGAAGAGAATGGGGCAGCTGGTTGGAGTGGCTGGGCAGACAGTGGGTTGGGGAGGTGGTGAGCAGGCTCAGGTCACCCCCCACTCATCCACTTGCTGCCTTCCCCCAGCTTGCCACTCAAGGTAATGGGTTCAACTGACCTCATGGCTAGGTCAACCCTGTTGCTTTTTGCTGTATTAATCGTTGCTTTAACCTTTGCTTTAATTGTACTTTTATTTGCATTTTAATTTTTACTGTGTTGTCAGCTACTTTTGGACATTTCATCTTGGGGGGGGGGGAGAAAGTGAAGTATGTTTTAAAATAAATAAAAAGTACTGGAGATCAAATGAACAAATAATGTGACCAAGAGGAAGAATATAAAGAGTGAGAATATAAGAGGGAGCATCTAAAGAACAAAGAGAAGGCCTAAAACCGATCTCTGAGGATCTTCTACAGGAAAGAGGAAAGATGAAGACATGGAACATTGAGGCAACTCTTAAAGGAGCAATAAGACAAATATGAATGAATCTATGACAAAACAGCACCTAAAAAGCAAGAGAATTAAGAGAAGACAGGAGAAACTTTTTGACAGTGCAATCCTGTTTAAAAAAGCGCAGGAGGAGCACACACTCCCCCAGCGCTGGGTGTTGCGAAAGTGCTGTAAAGCACTTTCTTGACGCCTGGCGAGTAAGGGCCACCGGTGCAATGGACAATTGTCCCCTTGAGGTGCTCCTGGGCTGCCCCGGAGCAGTCCGAGACCTGCCTAGGATACTGCGACCAGCCCTTTAGGCTGGCCAGGTATCCTTACACAGGATTGGGCTGCCCAAGAATGTGCAACTATATTTTGAATTGTGTACACTTCCTGTTCATATAGGTGAAACAAACAAAGCTGTTTTTATGGAACTTCATCAAATCAAGGAACAAATGAAGATTTTCCAGAAAAATTGTGAGAGAAATGTAGCTTAATTAGGCTTGCCATTTATCCTGGAATTTCCGGGACAGTCCTGGAACCGGAGCTTGGGTCCTGGATCTGTCCTAGACTGTTCCGGGCCGGTGCAAGCCTCCGCCGCTTTTAAACTGAGATAAAACTTACATTTTTTTTCCAATTTCGGCTATCTTGAATCATGCGAAATCTCGTGAGATCCAAGATGGCGGCACCCCAAACCTGTGAGGGCATGAGGCAGTACAGGGGGTGTCCCAGTTTAATACCGACAAAATCTGGTAAGCCTAAGCTTAATGTTAATGCAATCGTTATCCTTGCAGTAGAAAAATATAGTACAGTGGTGCCTCGCAAGACAAAATTAATTCGTTCCGTGAGTCATGTTGTCTTGGAAATATTTTTGTCTTGCGAGTCACCTCCCCTGCCGTGCTATTTACTTTTAAGTATTTACAGTACTCACAGTTCCCAGAGCTCCGCTCTAGTAATGCACACCGTTTCTGGAAGGGAAGGGAAGTTTTATCTCTGCTTTGCCTTTATCTCTGCTGGTGTTAGCTATTTGTCGGGTGATAATCGGTGTGGCCTCGGGCTGTACTGTTTGCAGTCTGCTAACCCTCTTGAATACTTTATTCAAATGGCAAGTGTAGCTGTCGCCTACAGTATCCTCCTGCCGCGGTGCCGGCCAGGCTAAGGGGCGGAGCAGGCACCACTAAATGCACCATTACCTCTTGGCCGTGCAACAGCTGAAGAGGCTTTCCTCGGCGTGAGGGCGGCTCCTGTGTGAGTCAGTAAGAGACTCGAAGCAGGCAGGCAGACAGCCTGTGCCGAGTTGCTGCTGCCGCTTCCGGGCCAAAACGAAGAATGGGTAGGGTCTTAATCAGTACACCTACTAGGATGGGAAGTTTTTCAGGATGGTAGTTTTATCTCTGCTTTGCCTTTATCTCTGCTGGTGTTAGCTATTTGTTGGGTGATAATCGGTGTGGCCTCGGGCTGTACTGTTTGCAGTCTGCTAACCCTCTTGAATACTTTAACATTTGAATTGATTGTGGCTTTAGGAGCTGAGTGTTCCACAAGACGAAATTGTTTTTGCAAGAAAATTTGTCTTGCGAGTCACCAAAAAACTTGCAAAATGCTTTTGTCTTGCGAGTTTTTTGTTGTGCGAGGCATTTGTCTTGTGAGGCATCACTGTACAAAGAGACTATTATGATCTACAGATCTCAAAATAGCAACCACCATTTCAAATCCAGCTGTGGGAAGCCTCAAAACGTGTAAAATTATTATAATTGAACAGACGGTACTGTAAGAGGTCAGTATGATAATAAGACTGTTTTAAATGCCATTATATAATCAAAATGAGAGTGGGTCCAATTTAAAACAATGAAACTGAAAGTAGAATAAGTTAAAGGCATTGCTCTTGATGTTCTTGCAGATGAGGAGACAGCCATGATGAATAGCATTTTCAGTCCAATCCTATCCTGGGCTGGCCCAGAGTGTGCAGTGGCGCTGGTGCAGTCTCCACTGCATGCTATGGGCTGGATGGGGACCAGGCAGTGATGGAGAAGTAAGTAAAAAACATTTTTACTCATCTTCTCTGCCATGCTATGGTCCCTAATGAGCCTATTTGAATCTGTGCCAGTTCTTTGACTGGAGTAAATCTGAC
The DNA here is from genome assembly GCA_026170595.1 of Plestiodon gilberti rubricaudatus. Taxonomy (NCBI): domain Eukaryota; kingdom Metazoa; phylum Chordata; class Lepidosauria; order Squamata; family Scincidae; genus Plestiodon; species Plestiodon gilberti. Next base: position 52,007,338 of record JANXHW010000002.1, read on the forward strand.
TGGGTCCAAGGGGGTGTGCCTAACCTAGTGGGTGAGGCAAATAGGATATTGGCACCACTGCTGCTGCTATCTGCCCCCAGCCTGCCCTCAACATTCCTTCAGCTGGTGCTAATAACCTCCCCTGATCCTCCCCTAGAAACACCCCAGAAAACCCCCTCTGCTCTGGTAGGTGCTCTGGAGGAGGTTGCTGGAACACACTCAGGGCTGCCAACTCTTTGTGCTGGTGGCCCCACCCTATGCGCCATGGTAAGGGCTGCTACACCAGCATCCCAGGTCTTGTGCTGACTGAATGTGAGTTCCTTCAACACAAAGCCCAGATAGTATTGGGCTGTTTATGTTCAGAATAGTTGCATGTTTGAGACTATATTTTTATTGGTTATTGCCGTAATTTATATGCATATTTGACGACTATTTTTATTATATATTTTTGACAATATTGTGTGAGTTGTCTTGAGTGCCTTGCTATGTGGAAAGATGGGTTACAAATATAACAAAAATAAAAGGATAAGAAAACATTGTGGTAGTTTCAGTAGCTGAATGACAAGAATTATTGTGTACCTCCTCTAATCTCCATCTTTAGAAAATGCTCCCCAGGCTTTTTTTTGTGTAATTTTGTAAAAAAAAAAAAAGTGGACATTTTGGCAGCTCGCCCCTGCGCCGAAGGAGATAAGCAGCTCGCCCCTGCGCCGAAAATGCACCCGGGAAGGGGCTTTTAAATGTTTGTAAAAAATTATCTCTCCTTCATGGATCATTGCCTTGTCGTGGCGAAGGGGCTTGCGTAACTCAATGAAGCCATGAGCTATGCCGTGCAGGGACACCCAAGACGGACAGGTCGTAGCAGAGAGTTCTGACTAAAAGTGATCCACTGGAGAAGGAAATGGCAACCCACTCCAGTAACCTTGCCAAGAAAATCCCATGAACAGTACCAAAAGGCTAAAAGATATGACGCCAGAAGATGAGCCCCTCAGGTCGGAAGGTGTCCAATATGCTACTGAGGAAGAGCGGAGGACTATTCCACGTAGACCCAGAAAGAGTGAAGCGGTTGGGCCAAAGCCAATAGGACGTCCAACTGTGGATGTGTCTGAGGTTGAAAGGAAAATCCAATGCTGCAAGGAGCAATACTGCTTAGGAACATGGAATGTGAGGTCTATGAATCAAGGCAAGCTGGATGTGGTCAAAAATGAGATGATAAGATTGAACATTGACATCTTGGGAATCAGCGAACTAAAATGGACGGGCATGGGCGAATTTAAGTCAGGTGACCATCATATCTACTACTGTGGGCATGAATCCCTTAGAAGAAATGGAGTAGCCCTCATAGTCAATAAAAGAGTGGGAAAGGCAGTACTGGGGTGCAACCTCAAAAACGACAGAATGATTTCAGTTCGAATCCAAGGCAAACCATTCAACATTACAGTAATCCAAGTGTATGCCCCAACCACTGATGCCGAAGAAGATGAAGTTGACCGGTTCTATGAAGACCTACAACACCTTCTAGAACTAGCACCCAAAAAAGATGTCCTTTACATCATGGGAGACTGGAATGCTAAAGTAGGAAATCAAGAAATAAACGGAACAACAGGCAAGTTTGGCCTTGCAGCGCAAAATGAAGCAGGGCAAAGGCTAACAGAGTTCTGTCAAGAGAACACGCTGGTCATAGCAAACACTCTTTTCCAACAACACAAGAGGCGACTCTACACATGGACATCACTAGATGGTCAATACCGAAACCAGATAGATTATGTGCTTTGCAGCACACTTTGGAGAAGCTCTATACAGTCAGTAAAAACAAGACCTGGAGCTGACTGTGGCTCAGATCATGAGCTTCTTATTGCAAAATTCAGGCTTAAACTGAAGAATGTAGGGAACACCACTAGACCAGTCAGATATGACCTAAACCATATCCTTTATGAGTATACAGTGGAGGTGAAGAATAGATTTAGGGCATTAGACCTGGTAGACAGAGTGCCTGAAGAACTATGGACGGAAGTTCGTAACATTGTACAGGAGGCAGCAACGAAAACCATCCCAAAGAAAAAGAAATGCAAGAAAGCAAAGTGGCTGTCAGATGAGGCTTTACAAATAGCTGTGGAAAGAAGGAATGCGAAAAGCAAAGGTGAAAGGGAAAGATATAAACAACTGAATGCAGATTTCCAGAGAATAGCAAGGAGAGATAAGAAGGCCTTCTTAAATGAACAATGCAAGGAAATCGAGGAAAACAACAGAATGGGGAGGACTAGAGATCTCTTCAAGAAAATTGGAGATATCAAGGGAACGTGTTGTGCAAAGATGGGCATGATAAAGGACAAAAAAGGCAGAGACCTAACAGAAGCAGAAGAGATTAAGAAGAGATGGCAAGAATACACAGAAGAACTATACAAGAAAGATCTTAATGTTCCTGATGACCACGCTGGTGTGGTCACTGACCCAGAGCCGGACATCCTAGAGAGTGAAGTCAAGTGGGCCTTAGGTAGCATTACTAACAACAAAGCTAGTGGAGATGATAATATCCCAGCTGAGCTACTTAAAATCCTAAATGATGATGCTGTGAAAGTGCTGCACTCAATATGCCAACAAATTTGGAAAACTCAGCAGTGGCCAAAGGATTGGAAAAGGTCAGTTTACGTTCCAATTCCAAAGAAGGGCAGTGTCAAAGAGTGCTCAAACTATCGCACAATTGCACTCATTTCACATGCTAGCAAGGTTATGCTCAAAATCCTACAAGCTAGGCTTCAGCAGTACGTGGACCGAGAACTACCGGACGTACAAGCTGGGTTTCGAAGAGGCAGAGGAACTAGAGATCAAATTGCCAACATGCGCTGGATCATGGAGAAAGCCCGAGAGTTCCAAAAAACCACCTACTTCTGCTTCATTGACTACGCAAAAGCCTTTGATTGTGTGGATCACAACAAACTGTGGCAAATTCTTAAAGAGATGGGGGTACCAGACCACCTTACCTGTCTCCTGAGAAACCTGTATGCGGGTCAAGAAGCAACAGTTTGGACCGGCCATGGAACAACCGACTGGTTCAAAATTGGGAAGGGAGTACGGCAAGGCTGTATATTGTCACCCTGCCTATTTAACTTATATGCAGAGTACATTATGAGAAATGCAGGGCTGAATGAATCGCAAGCCGGAATCAAGATTGCCGGGAGAAATATCAACAACCTCAGATATGCAGACGATACCACCCTAATGGCAGAAAGTGAAGAAGAACTAAAGAGCCTCTTGATGAGGGTGAAAGAGGAGAGTGCAAAAGTTGGCTTGAAACTCAACATTAATAAAACTAAGATCATGGCATCTGGGTCCATCAATTCCTGGCAAATAGAAGGGGCAGAAATGGAAGCAGTAACAGATTTTACTTTTCTGGGCTCCAAGATCACTGCAGACGGAGACAGCAGCCATGAAATTAAAAGACGCTTACTCCTTGGAAGGAAAGCTATGGCAAACTTAGACAGCATAATAAAAAGCAGAGATATCACCATGCCAACAAAAGTTCGCATAGTCAGGGCGATGGTGTTCCCAGTAGCAATGTATGGTTGTGAGAGTTGGACCATAAGGAAGGCTGAGCGCCGAAGAATAGATGCTTTTGAACTGTGGTGCTGGAGAAGACTCCTGAGAGTCCCTTGGACTGCTAGGAGATCAAATCAGTCAATCCTAAATGAAATCAACCCTGACTGTTCCCTGGAAGGACAGATACTAAGGCTGAAACTCAAATATTTTGGCCACCTAATGTGAAGACAGGACTCTCTGGAGAAGACTCTGATGCTGGGAAAAATTGAAGGCAAAAGGAGAAGGGGAAGGCAAAGGATGAGATGGTTAGACAGCATCTCCGATGCAACGAACATGAAAATGAGCGAACTCAGGAAGATAGTGGAGGACAGGAAGGCCTGGCAGGATATGGTTCATGGGATCACGAAGGGTCGGACACGACTTAACGACTGAACAACAACAACAACAAATTATCTATTTTTAAATGTTTTAAATGTTATTAAATAGGGGGCTTTTCAAATGTTTTATTTGGGGTGGGGCTTATTTGGGTGAAGGGCTTGTGACGTCACGGGGGCACCACATTGCTGAGCCGCCCCGGGTACCAACCGGGCCAGCTACGCCTCTGTGATATTAAAACTCATTCAATGACATTTTTTCACCTTTTGGTCTGATGAGTTTGACAGAAAGAAATTATTGGAGGGGTTGAAAGAGTAGAAGTTAATTAAAGGCAGTAGCGTAGCTGGACTCGCATCAGTGGGGTGGTGGGCGGGGTGATACATCATTGCCCCGTCCACTGCCCCACTGACACGATTCCAGCTACGCTACTAATTAAAAGAGATGGAAGAGATGAGTGAAGACCTTTTTTGTCCAAAACCAGAAGTGGGTCTTGATCGCATCAGAGAAACGATCTGAAGCGTAGGGAGGCTCACAGAGCAACCCCCATGAGTAAAAAACAACCCTTTTTCCCCCTGAGGTGGCGCAATCTTGGGAGCACCATCGTTGAGTTCGCCATGTCCCTTAAGGGGGTAGCGGCTATTTCCAGTTCTCCTGGTGGGTTGCGACCCACCAGTCTGAGAACCACTGATCTAGGCAAACTGCTTGCTCAAAGCAGGAAATCCAGAGCTGAAGTATTCCCTGCAGGTGGTTCTCTAATCTTCACTTGAAGACCTCAAGCAAGGGATAGACACACACCTCCAATGGTAATTTATTCCACTGATGAGCTGCTGTAACCATTTGGAAGGTTCTTCTAATGTTCCAGAGTCCTTGACCTCATTTGTTTTAGCCATAGCCTGCCTGCAGAAGTGAACAACCTGCAGGAGTGAACAACTCTTTGCCCTCTTCTATGGGAGGATGCCTTCAGGCATTTGAAGAATGCTTCAACAGATGAAGATGCTTCCCACTACCAAATGCCTATTGAGACCACTATTATCTACTCTGATTGGCAGTAGGTCTCTAAGAGCCCAATCCTATGCATGTTTACTCAGAAGTAAGTCCCATTATAGTCAATGCAGCTTACTCCCAGTGTAACTTTTCAAATTTTCTTGGCCAGTACAAATTACAGAGTTAAAAACGACATTCTCCGGGTGAACTGGCCAGTTCTTAAAAGACGAAAAAGACACATCTTTTCCTGACGTTCCATTGGTAAACATTTCCAACATTTTCAAAGGATGCCAACAGTGAAACAAGAAGCCGTCCACAGATTATAAACAGCCCACTTCCAATCAAGCCCCTGTGAAGCATCAGATGCGCCTGATGTTGGACCAGGACAAAGACACAAAGAGATGGTGATAGATGACCCTGCGTTTTATAAACTGTGGGCATTAGCTTGGTTGCACCTGCGGGATTGGATATATGGAGGGGCTTACCTGGGCCCTTGAGTTTCCTGCATTTAGGAATCAGATAGGCCATGTGGTCCCATGAACTGGTTCAATACCAAGTTCTTTGTTTACCAGTAAGTTGGGAAAGAAGGGACAAATAATAAAAACAAGGCAGAAATGGCTACTGCCTCTGAAAGATTAGCAGCCCTTTTTAGGATGCTGATGCCTCCTGTGTGACATGAAGGTTAAAATAGGTAAAAAGTGGGCAAAAGAAATAAGGGGAAAACCAGGGATTTTCACCAGCAACCATCCTGCAAAGTGACATGTTTTATTAATTCTGAAAATGTATTATTTGGAGCAGCACCAACTTTAGGATGGGTCATTGACCTTTAAACATGTGAATTATATATGAAAATACTTGCATTCTCTTTCTTCTGTGACCTGCTTTGAATGTTGTTTTGTACTTGCATATGTGTGTAGCAATATGAAGTAGAATGTAACTGACCCTTGCGCAAAGCACTGTTACAAACCTAAAGCCCCCCCCCCCCTGAAGTTTCACTAAAGCTCCATTGCAAAGGCTGACATACAGAGGGAATCCACTGCATGGACTACAGTTTACAGTCCCTGATCTAGAGAAATGGAAACATGCTACTCCTCTCTTCCTACAACACAGACTAGGGCTGGAGACCTGTTAAGTGGACAATGGGAAAGAGCCACAACTGGCAGCATTCATTTGGGAGTTTTACTGTATTTTGTTTGTTTTGGTCCTGAAGATGGGAGTTGCGATTTAAGGTTGAGGTTCTAGCACTGGTACCACAGAAGCAATACACCAAATGCTGTCCCCCCCAATACCTGGTGATGCTCTGCTCCTTCTACTCACTGAATTGGAAGAAAGAGGGAGCAGAAGAAAAAATGTGGAGGAGGGTAGTAGGTTAGAGCATTTCTGTTGAAGACATTTTAAGGATGCAAACCAATACACGCTTGCCTGGAGTAAGTCCCATTGAACTCAGTAGGACTTACTTCTGAGTAGACATGCATAGGAGACATCACTCTCCTCTTCTGTCCTCCACACTTCCTCTTCTGCTCCATTCTCCCTTTTCTTTACCCAATCCAGAGAGTGGGGTGAGGAGGAATGATGAGGCAAGTGGATGGATGGAGGTGGAAGCCCCCCCCCCTGCTGCTTGAGAAAATATGGTGATATATATTATTCCAATTCTGCAGGAACTAGATTGCCTTCCCATCTGCTTCCAAGGCCAATTCAAAGCTAAGCAATTAGATCCCTTGATACTTCAAAGACTGTTTTCTGCCTTATGAATCTCCCAGTCCATTATGCAGTTTAAGGGAGGCTCTCAGAGCCTGGCTCTGTATGATATCATTGATTGGCATGCAAACAGGACAGAATCTTGCCCATGATAGCCTCAGGGCATGTGGGAGGCCTCCTCTCTCTTTGCGTTTAATAGGGTTCTTCAGGGAATATACATATTCTGCCAAGTTTTGGGTTTGCAAAACCTGAGCTGTCCTATATTGGCTGCTGCTGGAGTATTGCATTTTTGTCTGTCTCGGAGAATGTTCAATGGTTGAATCTGTTATTATAATAAATTTTAATGTTGTTTTGTTCTTTTTTAGCTACCTTGGAACCATTTGATGAAAGGCAGGATAAGTAAATAAAAATAAGTAAATAAATGAGTAGAAACGCTGACAATATCTTGCTTGTTGAGTCTAGGCACTCCCATTTCCTTGCATCCACTCCCTGGCTAAATGCAGCATTCCTCTGGGAAGGCATTCTTTGTGATGCCTGAGTATAATTGTGCACCTTGATAAACTTTAAGTAACCAGTTGGCCTTGGAAAGCTTCTGATAAAAATGAGGAGCATTTGTCAGGGTCAATGATGTAGCTGCCTTATGTTTAACAAGAAGCAAATATAATGAGCTCATCTGTGAACTGCTGTGTATGTTGTTGTTCATTCGTTAAGTCGTGTCCGACCCTTCGTGATCCCATGAACCATATCCCGCCAGGCCTTTCTGTCCTCCACTATCTTCCTGAGTTCGCTCATTTTCATGTTGTGTATAGTGTAATGCTGTGTATAGTGTAGTACAACTGGTGTAGTGTCGTGGCTGAGCTGAGAATCAGGACTTCTCTGGTTGAATTTCACCTCTGCCAGGAGCTCATTAGGTGGCCTTAGTCAAGCCACTCCCTACCAGCTTCAGCTGCAATATAGGGGTGATGATAATGATGGTGAGGATGATAATAATAATGCCTTACAGAGTTGCTGTAAGGACAAGATAATACCTGTGAAGTGCTATATAAACGTTGTGTTATTTAGGCTGGAGATAGCTATAAAGTACTGCTATGGTATTTGTAAAAGCACCAACATTGTTCAGAGCAGTTAATTTAATTTATTTGTCTTCGTGCATGAAGAAGAAGAAGAAGACTATTTATAGACTGCTTTTCAACAAAGAAGTACACAAAGTAGTTTTCATAGCAAAATAAATGGTTTTGTATCCCCAAATGGCTCACAATCTAAAAGAGATGCAGAAAGAACACCAGCAAACAGCCACTCAGGGGTGGTCCATCCATTAGGTGATATGATGTGGGTTGTATCAGTAACAAGTTGCGGGGGCAAGACGGTGGCGGACTGGGGGTTCCCTTTATCCCAAGTCTGCCATCACCACCGCTTCCCTCCAGGCTGCCATGGATGGAACCCACACTGATCTGCTTTCTGGTTTGATTTACAGGGACCACACGAATGAAGGAGAAACTTCATTTGCATGGTCCCTTTAAATCAAAAGTGGACGTCTTGCACTTCTGCAACTGAAAAAACTGCAAGAGGAGTGCAGTAAGCAGCAGCTTTTTTAATTATTACTCATATTGTGCAGAGACAGTGGACCCAGTGGCGTCACGGCGGGGGGGGGGCAGAGCTCTAAGTTACGCTGTGATCGGAGCCTCCATTACACGGAGGAATGAAGCGGCCCCGCCCCCTTGCCTTCGGAGCCTGTCAGGGAAGCAAAAGCAACGCGCAGGGAGTCTCCTGTGCATTGCTTTCGCTTCCCTGACAGGTTCCAAAGGCGAGGGGGCGGGGCCGCTTCATTGCTCCGTGTAACGGAGGCTCCAAACAGCAGAACGTAGAGCTCCGCCCCCCTGCCGTGACGCCACTGAGTGGACCTGAGGCAGCATCAGGCAGCATTTCAGGTCGAGTCACCACTGCAGCCACTAGAAAAGACACCATGCTGGGGTGAATAGGGCCAGTTGCTCCCCCCCCCCGCCAAATAGAAGAGGGCACCATTTTAAGATGTGCCTCTTGGCCCAGTTATGAATGATAAAACAAAACAACTCTTAAACCACAATCAAGAACATCTTTTTTTTCCCTTTCCTTCTTTTGCCTTTGTTTTTCTCTGGAATCTAGAAAGGCCCAGGCAATCATTCTTCAAAGAATGTATAACATTTAAAAACCACTTCTTGGTAGTCTGCCTGTGTCCTCAAATGTTCCTGCAGAGAGCTTTTTAAACTCCTGGAAGCAAGGGGTTCATAATGAAAACTCCACTTTGCTTAGTGATGGTGGCACATAATAATATGAAGGTTGTGGAAAATGCCTGGCTAATGAATATCTGTACGATGTGAATGATAAGGGCACCTTTTAAAGTCTCCATGCTGCGATAGATTTATATCGCTAATTACAATGAAAGTTACACAGGATTCCATGGACATTGCCTCTTTCACCCCCAGAAATCAGCACCGTCTCCTTATTAATTAAATGGAATATAGAACAATATCAATCTCCCTGGTCTTATTCTTCTCATTTCATACATACTAATGAGGAGGAGCTTCTGAAGCTTGTGGTAGGAATCATTTATTCAGTGGTAGGAAAAATAACATCAGGACTCAGCCCCCCTGCTGACTTTGCACACAGTTCTGCTAGATTTATATTGGCCGACTGATAAGTAACTGAATACATTAAACAACGGGCTTGTCATTGAAGGTTTACAAGCAACTCCTTGTTTTCCTGCCTGCCTTGCGGAGTCTTGGGTGAAGGGATTAGGGGAGACTGGCCTACTATATAAACCTCTTCCCTTTGTGTTTCACCCTCTGGTTCAAAGATATCCTCTCCAAACAGAAACTAGGGCAAAGTTCTCATCAATCATTAAAAGTCCTCGGCAGGGACAAACTGGCAGATGTACAATGTAATGTTACTTCTTTTGCACACGGAAAGTATAGCACAATATACTTTGCAGTTCGTAACAATGTGCTACACAGTCTGCATGCTAAGCAAAGGGGGAGAGAGAGAGAGAGAAACAGAAGATACAGGCTATCTTCATTCCTTCTCGCCTGCTTCCCTCCCAACAAGTCCCTTTAGAAACAACACCGAGAAATGCAGCACAATTGAGGCTGCTGCATGTATAGACAAGGAGTCAGAGTGAGTCCTAGAGCACTATATTTTGATTAAACTGCAAGTCCTCAGGCACAGTACAGTCCAAATTAAACTAGATATCGCAGATTTCAGTAGGAATGCCAAGTATGTGTTTAACTGCACAGTCCTATGCATGCCTAGTCAGAAATAAGTCCCATTGTGTTCAATGGGGTTTGTTTACTCCCGGGAAAGTGTGCATAGAATTGCAGCCTCAGCCTGACTCTCTTCCATAGAAATCAGTCGGACTTGAAAGTGCTTAACTTTGGCTGGATTGTGGCATTCTTTTTTTTAACTTTGGGGCATATGATATATGGAGCAAATATTACATACCAGGACAATGTTCTGGTCACCACACCTCAAAAAGGATATAGTTGAATTGGAAAAGATGCAGAAAAGAGTGACCAGATTGATTCGTGGGCTGGAGCACCTCCCTTATGAGGAAAGGCTACAGCGTCTGGGGCTTTTCAGTCTAGAAAAAAGGCGCCTGAGGAGGGACATGACTGAAACGTATAAAATTATGCATGGGATGGAGAGAGTGGATAGAGGGAAATTCTTCTCTCACATAACACCAGAACCAGGGGACATGCACTAAAATTGAGAGGAGGGAGAGTTAGAACAGACAAAAGAAAATATTTCTTTACCCAGCGTGTAATTCATCTGTGGAACTCCTTGCCACAGGATGTGGTGATGGCACCTGGCCTAGATGCCTTTAAAAGGGGTTTGGACAGATTCATGGAGGAAAAGACCATCACAGGTTACAAGCCATAAGCAACCTCCTGGTTTTTAGAAGTGGGTTTTCTCTGTGCCAGGTGCAAGGGAGTGACAACGGGAAACAGGTTATCTTGTTGTCTTGTGCTCCCTGAGGCATCTGGTGGGGCCACTGTGTGATACAGGAAACTGGACTAGATGGGCTTTTGGCCTGATCCAGCAGGGCTCTTCTTATGTTCTTATGTTCTTAATGTACACTATAGATTCTATAGTATAGAACTACCAGATATATACTGCAGTACATACAGTGGTATTCAGTACAAACTTTGAAATAAGTAAATACTATGTAGCATTTAGTTTCTAAAAGGAAAGGAAAGATTGCTGTCAAAAAGCAAAACAAATTCACAATACTATTAACAAAACAAACAAACAAAAAAAAAAGGAATCAAAGATTGAAATGTGTTATAAAGATATTGTGTCTCTGTGTATGTCCTGGGATAAATGTGGGCTTTTCCAGGATATGAGAACTATGTTGTTATCAAAACAAACAAGCTGGTTTGAAAAGTTTGCTTTTGAATCGGAGTGTACAGTATTTCGTTTTGCTCCAGCTTGAGTTATACATAGGCAGCATATACAGTATGCTGCCTATGATTTCTTCCTGCCCTGCAGACAGTTTTGCTTCTAACACATGTGGTTGATTTCATTTCAGTTGCAATTATCTCTTTTGACATAAGGGCAAATATTATTCATACCCACGCTGGTGCTTATAAAAGCCACAGTTGCAGAGTTTCTTTGAACGGCAAGAAAAGTTCGGCCCTTTTTGTACAAGCCAGATCCCTTGGATTACACTGTGCACTCTTTGTGATGTGAAGCAACCAGGCTGGATGTGGATTTTATCTAAGTGGCTCCCAATTGTTTGCCAATGAGATTATCAATAGGATTTTGCCTTTGCTCATGGTCCTCTGTGAATACTACCACCCCTAACTAGGGAGTGACCACTAGCTCTGGTTACTCTATTTTCTTCAAGGCAATGCTAGCAGCTGGGCAGCATACACACATACAGTACTTTCTTATTTGCTATGTTTCTTCCTCACCATTTGGGAATAATTATTCTAAAGTGAATATTATTGGTTCGAGTTTTGACCTTTAAAACCCTTCATGACTTGAGGCCAAAAGAATCTGCAGAACTGCCTCTTCCATCCCCTAGGTCATCGGGGGGCAAGGGGCTCCTCTGTGTGCCACCATTGTCTGAAGTTTGATTGGTGAAAACAAGAGGAAGGGACTTCTCTGTGGCAGCACCACAGCTATGGAAATCCTTTCCTGCTGAATTAAGAACAGAACCTTTCCTATTGGTTGTCTGGTGGGGGCTCAAAACGTTTTTTGTTTTGTACTGCCTTCTCTCTCATGATTTGTGGGATTTTTTGTGTTGCTTTTATTATTATGTATTAGTATTGTTCTTTTAGACTCTTGTGCAGTATTTTATTGTGTTTTGCTAGCCTCCTTGGACTTTTTTTTCTTAAAGGCAGGATATAAATATTTTAAAATAAAATAAAGTACTTCTTTATATAGAAATGAAAATGTACACTCTTCGTTGCTTGCCACTTTTAATTTTACTTATTACACAGATAAATTTTGGTGTCAAACATTTAAAGAGTTTCTAAAACACCATGTAAGGTTGTTCCTTTAAACAAAGAAGGATTCCTCAATACGTTAATTTTCTGTTCTGCAAGGGATTCTTATTGCAGCTCCCTTAGTGGTAATCATCTTTATTTCTGTTGTTATGCTTTTGTAATGTTTTGTTTTGTAATGTTTTTATGTCGGTGTAAACTATAAGTCTATTCAGACATCACAATAAACCTTGTTTAAGTAACCTTAACTATGTTTGGCTTGATGTTTGAATAGAAAAACCATGGAATGCCATTGTTGGTAAAGCAGACTTTGAAATCATGGTTTGAAGTTATGTTGCAAACCATGGTATGTGCTGGTCTAAATTGTAGTTTGACTAGGTTCTCAAATTTTCATGGCCGGACGAAACATAAACAGTTAAAATATCCGGGTTTAAGGACCATGGTCGTACATTAAAAACATCCGTTTTCCAATATTTCGTCCAGTATGCTCTGGACTTCCTCAGGGAATGAGGAAGTCCCTGAGGAAGTCCAGAGCATACTGGACGAAATGTTGGGAAATTGATGTTTTTAATGTACAACCATGGTCCTTAAACCTGGATATTTTTACTGTGTATTTAGTTTGATTGGTTGGCAGCTCAAACCATGTCTTGGCTTCTAAAGTGGGATTATCACATAAGAACATAAGAACATAAGAACATAAGAACATAAGAAGAGCCCTGCTGGATCAGGCCAAAAGCCCATCTAGTCCAGCTTCCTGTGTCACACAGTGGCCCCACCAGATGCCTCAGGGAGCACATGAGACAACAAGATACCTGTGTCCAGTCGCCACTCCCTTGCACCTGGCACAGAGAAAACCCACTTCTAAAACCAGGAGGTTGCTTATGGCTTGTAACCTGTGATGGTCTTTTCCTCCATGAATTTGTCCAAACCCCTTTTAAAGGCATCTAGGCCAGGTGCCATCACCACATCCTGTGGCAAGGAGTTCCACAGATGAATCACACACTGGGTAAAGAAATATTTTCTTTTGTCTGTTCTAACTCTCCCTCCACTCAATTTTAGTGCGTGTCCCCTGGTTCTGGTGTTGTGCGAGAGGGAGAAGAATTTCCCTCTATCCACTCTCTCCATCCCATGCATAATTTTATAAGTCTCAATCATGTCCCCCCTCAGGCGCCTTTTTTCTAGGCTGAAAAGCCCCAGACGCTGTAGCCTTTCCTCGTAAGGGAGGTGCTCCAGCCCACTAATCATTCTGGTCGCTCTTTTCTGCACCTTTTCCAATTCAGCTATATCCTTTTTGAGGTATGGTGACCAGAACTGGACACAATACTCCAGATGTGGCCTTACCATCGATTTGTACAAAGGCATAATGATATTGGCCGTTTTATTCTCAATCCCCTTTTTAATGATCCCGAGCATGGAATTGGCCTTCTTCACAGCCGCCGCACACTGGGTCGACACTTTCATCGACCTGTCCACCAGGACCCCAAGATCTCTCTCTTGATCCGTCACAGACAACTCAGAACCCATTAGCGTATATGTGAAATTTTGGTTTCTTGCCCCAATGTGCATCACTTTGCACTTACTTACATTGAAGCGCATCTGCCATTTTGCTGCCCATTCTCCCAGTTTGGAGAGATCCTTCTGGAGCTCTTCACAATCCCTGCTGGTCTTTACCACCCGGAAAAGTTTAGTGTCATCCGCAAACTTGGCCACCTCACTGCCTATCCCCAAGTCCAGGTCATTTATGAATAAGTTGAAAAGCACCGGTCCCAAGACCGATCCTTGGGGCACACCGCTTTTCACCTCTCGCCATTGTGAAAATTGCCCATTGACTCCCACTCGCTGTTTCCTGGTCTTCAACCAGTTCCTAATCCACAAGAGGACCTGCCCTCTTATTCCCTGACTCATGGTTTGCTGCAATATCTACTTCGAGCCCTTCTGTTAGTTCCCACCTATGATCAGAACAGGAACTGTAAGTCACACTGGCCTTGAGCATATGGATGAACTGAAAATGCAGCAGGGTGATATGCATGTGGAAGCAGACTTCCATGCTTTCTTGCTGAATCTAAAAGCATACTGCATAAAGAAAAAGAGGCACAGGCAGAGCTGGCAGAGCTGTGAAGGGTCAATTTTGACTGCATCAATTCCCCACGGCAGGTTTAGGGGCTTGAATGCCGTTCCCTTTGCACATTCAGCCTACAATATGTTATCAGTAGAGGTATTTTTTCGTGTTATTTTTTTAAAAATTTCTTGATTAAAAATGCAAATAGCGGTGTTATGTGTTTTTATTCAACGCAAATAGTCGTTTTATGTGTTTTTATTCCAATTTTTATTTTTATTAATTTTTATTATCTTAATAGTTTTATTTGCTTTTAAAGTGTTCAGATAAACTATAGTTTAGAATATAAACTAAACCCACTGGGGTTGTTTGTTTTAATTGTTTTAATTATTTGTTTTTAATTATTTTAATGTATATATGTATTTTAATGTTTTATTGTAAGCCGCCTTGAGTGCCCTTGCTGGGAGAAAGACAGGGTATAAATCTTTAAATAAATAAATAAATAAATATGTACATTAGATAGGTGATCGTGTCAGCAAATGCAGCAATTAAGCCACTATTTATTTGTTTTTTCAAACCGTAGTATTCACAGATTGACTTGCTGCTTTGGAAGCTTATCCAAAAGAGCAGATATACTGTGCACTAGTATAGGCTTCACATCAGGAGAATATTATGCATATTTTTGGCATCCTCGGTTTTCAGTCTCTCTGTTTTTTGGCCAACTTTTCCCCTGGACAGTTATGTTTCATTGCCCCCCCTTCATGCCTATTGATTTGAATCACTACAAATTGAATCTTCACAAATATGAGCAGCAGCTTGCTCTAATACTGCAATTTGAGCAGCTTGCTCAAATACAGCAATAAAATACTGTAGAAATACTGTGCTGTAAAAGAAACAGGAAATAAGAGGCTTGGCTGCGCTTGTTCTTGCCTCAGCCACCTAGTGGTGGAATGCTGTATATGCAGCAAACCATACTGAACAGTACAGATCCAAGATAAGGAGCAGAAGCAAAGCAACCAGAAGCAACAGGACGGCCTTTGGAGCTGTTGGGGAGGCTCTGCAACAGTTCCAAGCAAGATCCCTTACTTAAAAGTACCGGCAGATTACTCAAAAGTAAGAAAAAGCAGTGATATTTCTTGGAATGAAGGGTTTTTCGCGTTATTTCGCGTTTAGAGCGAAAAATAGTTTTATATAGCGTTATGAATCAAACTTAGCGTTATTTAGCATTCTGTATTGATAAAAAAACCACCACCTCTAGCTATCAGTACTATCAAAGGTGACAGTGCTGACCATCTGTTTGGTAGATGCTCTCAGTGTGGAGTGCTGTGCATACATCAACTTGTATGGTGTAGTGGTTTGGGAGTCGGACTTAGACCTGGAAGATCCAGGTTCAAATCCCCGCTCAGCCATGAAGCTTCCTGGGTGACCTTGGGCAAGTCACTATCTCTCAGCCCCACCTACCTCACAGGGTTGTTGTGAGGACAAAAAGGAGGGGAGGAAATATGTATACCACTCTGAGCTCCTTGGAGGAAGGGTGGTATATAAAAGAAATGTGAATGTGAATGTGTGAACCAGCTGCCCCACATCTTTTCCCTCTGGACTTTGGCTTTAAGTTACTGTTTTTCTCAAGCTCTGAAAAAGCAAACAGAGTCTATCCTTTCCAGAATACAAAATACCATAATTTGTTGTATGATTCTAGCCAAGCAGAATCTTTCAGTATGGCGAATTGCTCAGATAATTCCAATGTGTTGCAGAGGAATAGAAGAACAGGAGGGAGCAAGGGAACACATGCAGTCTCCTCTAAAACCAGTTTTATAGCATAGGGCAGTGTGGTTGCTAGTGCAACCACATGATCAATTACAGGGCATCATGTTTAACCTTTGCAGCTGACAAGGAGCTTGCCAGCCAGCTGTTTCCAAACATTGGTCGTTCTGATGCTAGGGTGCTACTAGGCAATCATGTTATGCTATTGGGCTAGTCTATGGTAATTCAATTTAAAAAAGCAATTAGGAGCAAATTGCAGTGACACTTTCAAAGGGATTCATTATTATTATTTTTCTGTAGGAAATGTTCAAAGGCTCAGGTTCACATTGTTGTTAAATCAAACAATCTCATTGAACTCTAGAGGCTCCCATGTCCTAGTTTGCTATGTTTGGTTATGCTTCTGTCTTTTGATGCCTGGACTTAGATCTTAGATTTAAAATTCAGCTCGGTGTTCACTGAGACAATGGCTGGATCTATTCAGCAGTCAGGCACTTTGTAAAACTGAGAGAAGTGTTAACCTTTGCTGGAAACAAAGTATGAAAAAATGCAGGCCTCCCCCCCCCCCTCTGTACAGCAGAATTAAAGTAAGTTGCCAGTGACTTTTGTAATACTCCTGTTTTGCTGCTTTCCTTTGCTAACCTTCAGCTGACATTGTTCACTTTCCCAAATAAAGAGAATTGCAGCAACAAACATTTCACTGATATGAATGAGGTGACACAACATGAACTGGGGCAAGCGCAGGGAATAACTTCCAAGGATAAACTCTAGAGGTGCTTTTGCATTGACCTCAGACCACCAGAAAACTTAGGATAGTTAAAATACATTTCTCCAAAATGCAAGACAAAACTCCCACAGACTCGAGGTAACGCAGGCTTTTCACAAATATTGCATTCTGTATGCAAAGTTATTAATGCACCCAGGACAAAGTTTTCTTTTGTATCTTGCAATTTCATACATGATGACCATTTGTTGAAACTCATTTTTTTCCCTAAATTAATGCTTCAGTCACATTTACCTCTGAAAACTGTGATAGCATAAACCTTGCACAAAGACACAATCCTCCTTGAAAGGTGATAGTGGCCAAGTTCATTCAAACAGACACATGTTTGATTGTAAAACAGAATACAGGGATACAGGGACATCTCCACATTGTGTTATCAGATCGTATGTTTGATGTAATTTCTTATACGCAACCAGCAAGGTGATCAGCTTTTTTAACTGGCCCTGCTCTTTGTTCCTTTAAAGCAGCCTGATCTGAAGACACATGCAAGTATCGTTGATTGCCATGCTGCATTACAGTACATACTGCTGTTTGGGTCATTGCAGCCAAGGCAGAACTTTAGGGTCAGGCTTCCTATGTATTAGCTAATTAGCTAAGTGGGCTGAGAGACACTTTTTAAAGAGGTGCCCACTTATAGCAAGCAGGGAGAGAGCAAGTGCCTATCTGCACCCCTGCATGGTGTCTTTTCACTGGCTGTTGCTCCTTTCACATCTTTTTTCAGATTGTGAGCCCTTTCAGAGACAGGGAACCATTTATTTATTTATTTAGTTATTTATATAAACTGCTTTGTGAACTACGTTTTGATGAAAAGCAGTATATAAGTATTCTCAATAGTAATATTAAAAGCCTACGCATGTCTATTCAGAAGTAAGTCCCATTGTGTTCAATGGGGCTTACTCCCAGGAAAGTTTTATAGGACTGCAGCCTAATGGCCCAATCCTGTCCTCTACCAGCCAATAGCATGCAGCACGTGTGTTGCATGCTATGGTGTGGACTGTGGAGGGTGACCAGACAGCCTGAGAGAGGTAAGTAAAATTATTTTGTGCTTACCTCCCTGTAGGCCGCCTAGCCTCCAATGGATTTCCTTGGACCTATACCAGTTCTTTAGCTGGCATAACTCTGAGGAGCCTCAGGGGATGTGTCAAGCCGGGAAAAGGGGGATAGTATCTTGGTGTGCACCACTGCCACCAAGATTCTCTCCCCCTGTTGTGAACTGCCCCCAAACTGGGAGGCGTGGCTCCCAGGGGAGTCTCAGACACCAGCCAGGGGAGCCGTGGAGTGCCACAGAATCCTCTTGGAAAACAGTGCAATGCCAGTTGGCAGGCATCAACATAATGTAATGGGGAGCTGCGGCCAATGGTCACCAATGGTCAAGGGAGCCGCAGGTCAAAAAAGGTTGGGAAACACTGGTCTAGTCCCTGCTCTGATCCTCCCTCGAATTGCCCCTGAACCGCCCCCGCAGCCACCTTACCTGCTCCAGCGGGGCATCTGGGAGCTCCGAAGTGAATGGCCATGGCATGGCGTTTGTGTTGCCAGAATGGGACTTATGCTGATGGATTGCGAGATCCGTCAGCATAAGTCCAGCATTGGATTGGGCTGCCCATCTAGTGTGGATGGTGCTGTGTTGGGAACAGATTCAAGTAGCTTCATTTTTTTAGCCTAATGTAGGACCAGGAATAGAACCAAGGGCTATAAGGACATTAAATAAATGGAAGAAAATTGATTCATGTTATCATCACTTTCTAATTAACTTGGCTCCTTCCTGTACTTTATCATTCACACAGAATTTGTAACAAACACTTCAGTGACTTCTGCTTTGACATTAGCCAAAATACGGATTTTTTTAACAACTATTTCTGTCCTTAAATAATAATTATATTACCAGAAAGAGGAGAAGCCTACAAACAAAATCCTGAACAACTACGATAATAATTCAGGCAGAGCAAACAAGAAGATATTATTGACTGACTGACATGAAATATGTTTTAGCCCCATTGAGAATTCTTTTGCAATACCTTTGGTTTTATTCTGAAATTGATTCATTGACCTGAGCCATCAGGTCAGGTTTCTTCTTCAGTAAATGCTCAGTACCTTGTGAAAACACTGTAATGAAGCCTCAAATGTTCAGATGTAAAGGCTTTTATGCTAAAGGCAGGAATCATCTTGGTTCAGTGTTACGACCCTTTATTACCAGTTACAGGCTTTCCCCGCCTGGTTATCTCACAGCCCATCGCTCTGATCAGCATGTTGGAAGTACTGCTAGCACCCATTGAGAGAACTGAGTTAGAGTAGTAAGAAGATAAGCATTTGCTATTATAGGTGAAATACTGTTACTCCTCGCCAACGTTTTTGGAATTACTGGGCCTAGTGCCTCTTCTTTATCCATCCCATGGCCCTGTGTAACCTCTTTGGCTCTAGTGCTGCTTGCCAAACTGTCCTTTGGTCTCCTTTCTTCAATTTTCCACAAAATACTACTCATTTACCAGTCAAGGTATGAAGAGGAAGAGTGGAATCACACCAGGGATGTGTGGTGCGGGCGTGGCAGGTGAAGCAAACTCACCCCCATCGTAGTTCACAGAAAAGAGCTGCAGCCAAAACCGGAGATTGTGTGCACACACATGACCAACTTGCACCTGAGTAAGCGGGTAGCGCACATGCAATCTTCAGGTTTGACTGTAGCTCTTTTCTGTGAACTACGAGGGGGCGGGGTTGCCTCACCTGCCGTGCCTACACCGCATGTCCCTGGATCATACCCACTCATTCCCTCTGGCCCCTCCTGTATAAATGTTTGGCATAACTTATGGAAGAGTCTACATGCATACAAACGGCATGTACACAGCCTCTGTCTTTGTGCTGTCCCCCAAAGCAGGGTCTCTCTCTGGCAACATGTACAGAGCCTACACATGTATAGTTTGTATGTGCATAAACACTTTAATAAGTTATGCTGAATACAAACTGAAGCGTGGTGAGATGAACGCCAGAGAGAGAGAGAGAGAGAGAGAGAGAGAGAGAGAGCTGGACTGTGAAAGAAACATCTAGAATGAAGGGTTCTAAGAAAGATTAGAACATTATTGTATTGTAAAAACCCCTTGGGGTTTAGAAAGCCTGCCCATGTAAACCGCCTTTGAATTAAAGTCGGAGGAGAAATCCGATGACCAAAGAAAAGGCGGTATATGAATACTGGTTTTAAAAAAATATGTATAGGAACAGGGCTGTGGGTGCAGTCCCACTGCATATTGCACATTGCCCATTCACACATATATCACAGGTACAGTCCTTGGGAAAAGACACAGCACAATCCTAACCAACTTTCCAGGGCTGGTGCAGGTGCAATGCAGCGCTGAGGTAATGGAACAAATGTTCCCTCACCTTGAAGAGGCCTCTGTGATTGCCCCCGCACCGCAAAATGCAGTGTGCACCATGTTGGCACAGCTGCATTGGCGCTGGAGAGTTGGTTAGGATTTTGCTGAAAATTTCATTGTAGACATAGCTTTCCAATTCACAATGGGAACTCTCAGGTTTCAGGGGATTATGCTGGGCAGTCCAATCCACCGTAACTCCCCTAGTGGTGATGCAGCAGTGACAGCAGGGCCACTGCTGCATCCTGCAGGAAGGTTTCAGCCTCCAGAGGCCTCCTCAGGGTAAGGGAACATTTGCTCCCTTGCCACAGGGTAAGCACCTGCGGGCCTGGTGGTGGGTCAACTCAGACCTGCGCCAGCTTGATAGTTGGTACAGTCCAAATTTCTCCTTCATGGATCATTGCCTTGTCGTGGCGAAGGGGCTTGCGTAACTCAATGAAGCCATGAGCAATGCCGTGCAGGGACACCCAAGATGGACAGGTCGTACCAGAGAGTTCTGACTAAAAGTGATCCACTGGAGAAGGAAATGGCAACCCACTCCAGTAACCTTGCCAAGAAAATCCCATGAACAGTACCAGATGACACTAAACTTTTCCGGGTGGTGAAGACCAGCAGGGATTGTGAAGAGCTCCAGAAGGATCTCTCCAAACTGGGAGAATGGGCAGCAAAATGGCAGATGCGCTTCAATGTAAGTAAGTGCAAAGTGATGCACATTGGGGCAAGAAACCAAAATTTCACATATACGCTAATGGGTTCTGAGTTGTCTGTGACGGATCAAGAGAGAGATCTTCGGGTGCTGGTGGACAGGTCGATGAAAGTGTCGACCCAGTGTGCGGCGGCTGTGAAGAAGGCCAATTCCATTCTCGGGATCATTAAAAAAGGGATTGAGAATAAAACGGCCAATATCATTCTGCCTTTGTACAAATTGATGGTAAGGCCACATCTGGAGTATTGTGTCCAGTTCTGGTCACCACACCTCAAAAAGGATATAGTTGAATTGGAAAAGGTGCAGAAAAGAGCGACCAGAATGATTCGTGGGCTGGAGCACCTCCCTTATGAGGAAAGGCTACAGCGTCTGGGGCTTTTCACCCTAGAAAAAAGGCGCATGAGGGGGGACATGATTGAGACTTATAAAATTATGCATGGGATGGAGAAAGTGGATAGAGGAAAATTCTTCTCCCTCTCGCACAACACCAGAACCAGGGGACATGTACTAAAATTGAGTGGAGGGAGAGTTAGAACAGACAAAAGAAAATATTTCTTTACCCAGCGTGTAATTAATCTGTGGAACTCCTTGCCACAGGATGTGGTGATGGCATCTGGCCTAGATGCCTTTAAAAGGGGTTTGGACAGATTCATGGAGGAAAAGACCATCACAGGTTACAAGCCATAAGCAACCTCCTGGTTTTTAGAAGTGGGTTTTCTCTGTGCCAGGTGCAAGGGAGTGTCAACGGGAAACAGGTTATCTTGTTGTCTTGTGCGCCCTGAGGCATCTGGTGGGGCCACTGTGTGACACAGGAAGCTGGACTAGATGGGCTTTTGGCCTGATCCAGCAGGGCTCTTCTTATGTTCTTATGTTCAAAAGGCTAAAAGATATGACGCCGGAAGATGAGCCCCTCAGGTCGGAAGGTGTCCAATATGCTACTGAGGAAGAGCGGAGGACTATTCCAAGTAGACCCAGAAAGAGTGAAGCGGTTGGGCCAAAGCCAATAGGACGTCCAGCTGTGGATGTGTCTGAGGTTGAAAGGAAAATCCAATGCTGCAAGGAGCAATACTGCTTAGGAACATGGAATGTGAGGTCTATGAATCAAGGCAAGCTGGATGTGGTCAAAAATGAGATGATAAGATTGAACATTGACATCTTGGGAATCAGTGAACTAAAATGGACGGGCATGGGCGAATTTAAGTCAGGTGACCATCATATCTACTACTGTGGGCATGAATCCCTTAGAAGAAATGGAGTAGCCCTCATAGTCAATAAAAGAGTGGGAAAGGCAGTACTGGGGTGCAACCTCAAAAACGACAGAATGATTTCAGTTTGAATCCAAGGAAATCAAGAAATAAACGGAACAACAGGCAAGTTTGGCCTTGGAGCGCAAAATGAAGCAGGGCAAAGGCTAACAGAGTTCTGTCAAGAGAACACGCTGGTCATAGCAAACACTCTTTTCCAACTACACAAGAGGCGACTCTACACATGGACATCACCAGGTGGTCAATACCGAAACCAGATAGATTATGTGCTTTGCAGCCAAAGATGGAGAAGCTCTATACAGTCAGTAAAAACAAGACCTGGAGCTGACTGTGGCTCAGATCATGAGCTTCTTATTGCAAAATTCAGGCTTAAACTGAAGAATGTAGGGAACACCACTAGACCAGTCAGATATGACCTAAACCATATCCCTTATGAGTATACAGTGGAGGTGAAGAATAGATTTAGGGCATTAGACCTGGTAGACAGAGTGCCTGAAGAACTATGGACGGAAGTTCGTAACATTGTACAGGAGGCAGCAACTAAAACCATCCCAAAGAAAAAGAAATGCAAGAAAGCAAAGTGGCTGTCAGATGAGGCTTTACAAATAGCTGTGGAAAGAAGGAATGCGAAAAGCAAAGGTGAAAGGGAAAGATATAAACAACTGAATGCAGATTTCCAGAGAATAGCAAGGAGAGATAAGAAGGCCTTCTTAAATGAACAATGCAAGGAAATCGAGGAAAACAACAGAATGGGGAGGACTAGAGATCTCTTCAAGAAAATTGGAGATATCAAGGGAACGTTTTGTGCAAAGATGGGCATGATAAAGGACAAAAAAGGCAGAGACCTAACAGAAGCAGAAGAGATTAAGAAGAGATGGCAAGAATACACAGAAGAACTATACAAGAAAGATCTTAATGTTCCTGATGACCACGCTGGTGTGGTCACTGACCCAGAGCCGGACATCCTAGAGAGTGAAGTCAAGTGGGCCTTAGGTAGCATTACTAACAACAAAGCTAGCGGAGATGATAATATCCCAGCTGAGCTACTTAAAATCCTAAATGATGATGCTGTGAAAGTGCTGCACTCAATATGCCAACAAATCTGGAAAACTCAGCAGTGGCCAAAGGATTGGAAAAGGTCAGTTTACGTTCCAACTCCAAAGAAGGGCAGTGCCAAAGAATGTTCAAACTATCACACAATTGCACTCATTTCACATGCTAGCAAGGTTATGCTCAAAATCCTACAAGCTAGGCTTCAGCAGTACGTGGACCGAGAACTACCGGACGTACAAGCTGGGTTTCGAAGAGGCAGAGGAACTAGAGATCAAATTGCCAACATGCGCTGGATCATGGAGAAAGCACGAGAGTTCCAAACAACCACCTACTTCTGCTTCATTGACTACGCAAAAGCCTTTGATTGTGTGGATCACAACAAACTGTGGCAAATTCTTAAAGAGAGGGTGGTACCAGACCACCTTACCTGTCTCCTGAGAAACCTGTATGCGGGTCAAGAAGCAACAGTTCGGACCGGCCATGGAACAACCGACTGGTTCAAAATTGGGAAGGGAGTACGGCAAGGCTGTATATTGTCACCCTGCCTATTTAACTTATATGCAGAGTACATTATGAGAAATGCAGGGCTGAATGAATCGTAAGCCGGAATCAAGATTGCCGGGAGAAATATCAACAACCTCAGATATGCAGACGATACCACCGTAATGGCAGAAAGTGAAGAAGAACTAAAGAGCCTCTTGATGAGGGTGAAAGAGGAGAGTGCAAAAGTTGGCTTGAAACTCAACATTAATAAAACTAAGATCATGGCATCTGGGCCCATCAATTCCTGGCAAATAGAAGGGGCAGAAATGGAAGCAGTAACAGATTTTACTTTTTTGGGTTCCAAGATCACTGCAGACGGAGACAGCAGCCATGAAATTAAAAGACGCTTACTCCTTGGAAGGAAAGCTATGGCAAACTTAAACAGCATAATAAAAAGCAGAGATATCACCATGCCAACAAAAGTTCGCATAGTCAGGGCGATGGTGTTCCCCAGTAGCAATGTATGGTTGCGAGAGTTGGACCATAAGGAAGGCTGAGCGCCGAAGAATAGATGCTTTTGAACTGTGGTGCTGGAGAAGACTCCTGAGAGTCCCTTGGACTGCTAGGAGATCAAATCAGTCAATCCTAAATGAAATCAACCCTGATTGTTCCCTGGAAGGACAGATACTAAGGCTGAAACTCAAATATTTTGGCCACCTAATGCGAAGAGAGGACTTTCTGGAGAAGACTCTGATGCTGGGAAAAATTGAAGGCAAAAGGAGAAGGGGAAGGCAAAGGATGAGATGGTTAGACAGCATCACCGATGCAATGAACATGAAAATGAGCGAACTCAGGAAGATAGTGGAGGACAGGAAGGCCTGGCGGGATATGGTTCATGGGATCACGAAGGGTCGGACACGACTTAACGACTGAACAACAACAACACAGTCCAAATTGATCCATGAAGGCGGATCAGGCCTAGGAAGGGGGTAGGAATTTGACATCTGCCGCTGCCGAACCCACCCCCTCCTGGACCTGATCTGTCCTTCACCCCACCCCTGTCACAGCCCCATTCCACCTTCTGCATAGCCTTACTTGCTCCAGCAGGTCTTCGGCCCACCAGCATGCACCAACAGAGGCTACTTTGTGACTGCCGTAAAACAGTTGCTGCCGGCACAACATATGTTGTCCCAGCATCCTGCCTGGTTAGGATTGGGCTGTGAGTCAGTAAAAAGAAAAAAAAGCAGGCACGCACGCACGCACGCACACACACACACACACACACACACACACACACACACACACACACACACACACACACACACGTGTTTTGGAACAATTATATAAACGTACCAGAAACCAACCTCTGGAAAGAATCACAGAATCTTCCATTGGTCAAAAGGCGTTGATTCTACAGCGTTGATTCAAAGCGTTGATTCTAAGTTGATTGTAAAGCTTTTGAAAACTGTGAGTTTGGGAACAGTTGCTAGACCCTAAGTGCTTAAGGAATGCTTCCAACCTTATAACTACTTTATAAATGTGTTTTTCAAAACTGACGGGTGGAGAACAGCAACACCTGTCAGTGTGGGATCAGTGAAAACATTGGTTGTTGTTGGTTTAAACAAAAAATACACCTGTCACTGTCTGCACGATAACTGCCAAACTCAGATGCCCAGAATCTGAATCAACTGCTCACCCACCCCATCTCTATGTACTACTGGAATGACTTTATACTACATTGGATTTTAAAAGCATGATGACTACAGGCTTTCTTTGGGCTAGTTGAAACGTTAACAGCCCAATCCTCTCTATAATTTAGACTGGTGGAGTGCCGCTCCCCCAGTCTCAGGTGTCACAAATGTGCTGTAAGGCACATTTGCATGACCTGTCACTGAGGCTGTTCTGGCACTGAGGCCGGGACCGCTGTCCCCGCACCAAATGCAGTGGAGTGCCTGCCGGGGAAGGTACGTTTCCCGCCGGGCAGCAGAGGGGTGGGGGAGGAGGAATGGGGCAGTCCCGGGGGGGGATTGGTTGGCCGGGCCAAGGAAGTGGGAGGGATCAGTGACAGTCTCCTCTGTTGAATCTTATCTCCCTTCCCGGGCCTTGCCATCATTACATGGGACTCTTGGAGTACATCCGGAGCACATCCAAGTAGCCCCATTGGGGCGGCTGGGGTTTTACTGGGGGAAGGGAGCAAACTGCTTCCTTTTTAACGTTGGGAGCCTCTCTAGTATGCAAGCTGCTTGCCTGCTCTGTGTAAGGAGCCTGAGCAGTGTTTGTTTAAAGAAAGAGATGTGCTGGCTTCGTGCCAGCACAGAACCCTTAACTAAGATAATGGGTGCGGCAGGGCCACGGGGATAGCGTTTCCCCATCCATGGATTCCATTATCCGCAGAGGGGGCAGTAACCTATCCCCTGCGGATACGCGTTCCCTGTAGTTATCTTATCTCTCCAATGAGACAGGTTATGTAGACTCCCTGCGCGTTGCCTTTGCCGCACTGAATGGCTCTGACAGCGAGGGGGCAGGTCTGCCTCATGCCCGAGAGTAAACGAAGGTTAGCACAGTGCGGAACTTATCGTTCTGCCCCACCTCGAGCGACGCCAGTGGGCTTGGGCAAGTCACTGTTTCTCAGCCCCCTTCCCCCAATTGAGAGAATGGGGATAACACCACTCACTTGTCTTATACAGTTGTTGTGCATGTGAAGATAATACAAATGAAGTATTTTGAACACTTGCAAGTGCTACACAGATGCTAAGTGGTATTCTTACGCTAGCAAAGAAAACAAAATAAATCCCGTCTTTTATAAAACCAGTTGGACCAACATTGTTTGTGGGTCAGGCTGCAATCTACAAATAGATTTAAGATGCAGACACTGAGATTTTTTGTGAAGCTACCAACATGGAAGACACCTGGATCTGTTCTTGAGTTGCTACAATTTGTATTTCTCTAATGGCCTTCCTGTTTGTCTATTGAGCTTGAGATGGAAAATGATCCTCAAAAGCCACGACTGAGTTCCCTAAAGGGAGTAATAATGTAAAAATGAAAGTGCACTTGAATCTTATACTGAAATTTGTATCAGCATGAAAGAGTTTTACACAGAGATATACTGCATTGTAATGACTAACAGTGTTCAGTCTCCAGCAAGGTTATGTTTTAGAGGTAAAGAAAGTAATCTCCTGAGTATATGTAGAATGTTGAAAGTCTAAAAACGTGAACACCTACTTTATGTATGGGGAAAACATCTTATTAATCTTTAGAGTAAGGAAATTTAGAAATATAGAAAGTAAGAGAATTACATTTCTACAACAAATTCCAATTTAAAAATAAGCATTACAAGTGTCCCCCGCTTAACGACGGATCGCTTAACGATGATCCGGATATATGACGGAGGTCCCCAGTAAAAAAAAGCAAAGGATTTAAAAAGACACATCTTTTAAAATCTCCAGCTCTTCAGCTGTTTCACGCTAGATAAGGGCTTTGAAGTTCAGTGCTGTGCTTAAAGCCCCAGTGCTGAACTTCAAAGCCTTTATCTAAAACCAAATAGCTAATGGGCAAGATAAGAGCTTGGATGTTTAACGCTGAGGCTTTAAGCACAGTGCTAAATTTCAAAGCACAGCAAGACCCACTTAATGATGGCTTCACTTTACGATGGGGATTTCAGAACGTATCCCCATCATTAAGCGGGGGACACCTGTATTTCATTTGGTAGTTTAGTCATTGATTATGGACAACTCATCTTTTCTCCAAAAACAAATTGCAGAATCTCTTATTGTGATGTGCTGCTTTAAAGTAATCTTAAAAGATAACATTGTCAATAAATAGTTATCAGCATGGGTAATTGCCAACCAAGGATAAAGAACATAGAGAAATGATAGCAAAGACAGAAAGTACCAGGAAACAAAATGCTGTTGTGAAGCATTATAACTAAGCCATAGCAGAGCCAAATGATTCATATCCAACATTTTTCTATGTTAAAGTGATTAATCCCAAGATAAGCAGTATCTATAGGATGCATATTCTAATGGAAACTAGTCAAGCATCAGATATAGTCATTGTTAGCAGTGATGTTTTAATATCAACACATAATTATCTTCAAGAAATATACTGACCTTGAAGCATTCCAAAATACTGAATGAAATCAAAAGCTTTCATATACTAGCCCGTTTGTTCTCCAGTCATTATTTTATCACAGAAAATCATTGCAAGGTAAGAAGCAGTTTCCATTGCAAGATAATAGTAGGTAGATTCTGTTTCAGTCTTCTATTTCCTTTAGAAAAAAAGGAGTACAGTATGTTGTTTTGCTTTCACAGTTCTTTATTTAAAGTAGTCATTAACATTATTATTACAGCATGTGGAGATAATTTGAGTAGGTAGAAGAGTAATTTGAGTCTTGAAATCTATCTAGAACAAGTTCTTGCAGTGTAGTGGCTTTAAAAGGGGATTGAACTGGCTTTCAAGCAGGAGATACCTATACCTAGACAAGTTCATGGAGGACAAATACAGTATATCAATGACCACTATACATGGTGACAATTGTCTCCACATGAGAGGTACTGCCTTTATCTCCTGCTAGTGGGCTTCCCAGAGGCATCTGGTTGGCCATTGTGGAACATAGGTCTTGATGGGCTTTTGCCTGTTCCAGCAGGGCTCTTATGTTCTTATGATCCATAAATGATACAGGGCACGAGTGACACATAGAGAATGGAAGCCCTCTTCCATTCTTGGATGTCTGACTCCAGTTATAAAAAAGAGATGGACAGGTGCCGGTCTGGTCCATCCATGAGGCCAACTAAAGCAGTCACCTCAGGCAGAAGATTGGCGGGGGACGCCCATCTCGGACCTTCTACTTGCCTCCACTGCTCATCCTCTCCTTTCTTCTGGATTAGAAAAGGAAGAGGGGGGCAGAGAGGGAGAAGAAATATGCAGGGGAGGAGAGGACTGAGGTAGAACATTGGAGAGTGGGAGACTGCTTCATTCCAGTGGTGTTCCTACACCCTCCGTGGGCCCCCTCACCGAAGCGACTCCCCACGTGATGCCACAAGCCCCGCTACCTGGGGCATGATGTCATTTTCATGCGCTGCCACTGAATTTTGGTGGCAGCGTGATGCAAAAACACCCCCGCCACTTTTCGAACCATTTTGGAGCCAAATGGCTCCC
Source organism: Plestiodon gilberti rubricaudatus (assembly GCA_026170595.1). Taxonomy (NCBI): domain Eukaryota; kingdom Metazoa; phylum Chordata; class Lepidosauria; order Squamata; family Scincidae; genus Plestiodon; species Plestiodon gilberti. Next base: position 52,036,012 of record JANXHW010000002.1, read on the forward strand.
AAGCAAGCGAGCGGGCGGGCCGATCTCGCGGCCGACAGAGCGATGACAATGAAGAAAAAAGTGGTGGAGGGGCGACCTGATGACGACTCTGGAGGCAAGTACACCCCCCACTGCGTGACACCCCACCACCCTGGGCCTTAAATTACCCATGCCTCTCCATCAAAGTACCTTCTTGCTTGTTTGTGTGATTCGTTTATATTGTTCTCTGTTAGTTTGTTCCAAGGATCCAGACTCATTCTTCCAATAGCTAGTTCAACCCAACAGAAAAAATTAGGCCACCAGATGAAGTGAAATCTGATTTATTTTTTTGCAAATCCCTATATGGTATTCACCACCATGCACACTTTGTCAAGGAAGGAAAAGAGAAAACAGGCTCTATTGAGCCCAGTGTTATCCTCTCTCATGGGCACAGCTGAACTCATCGTGAATTGGATCATGCCTTGAATCTGGAATTTATTTGAGTCCGGTAGAACTAAATAGGATTGAATTCAAGTACGCCAATTTAAGTGATTTGGGAATCAGGCAAGTTAAGAAGTATAATATTGATTCAACTGGCTTGTTCAGGATTTGTTTTTTTCTGTAACCTTAATGTGGGCAAGCTCTGCTCCTATGAATACTAATGGAAGAGACTCTTGCTATTAAGTCAAGTGCAATTACAGAAAACAGAAATTACTCAAAATCTGAGTAAATGCTGAAACGGAAAGTTAAAGAGAGAAAATATGGCAATCAGTCAGTGGATTAACAGCCCAATCCTATCCATTTCAACTAGCCCAAAGAAAGCTGTGGCCAACCTGTTTACAGCTGTGCCTGGGCAGCTGCCTCCATGCAAGTGTTTGCTAACCCATGTCTTTCTCCCAGCCCCTCTTCCCCCCCCACAGGCAACAACACCAGCAGGTAAGAGCAGGGTTTGTGCTGACATGTGGTCTGACTGCTGCCTCTTTGCATTTAGAAATATAGGAAGGATACATGCCTCTTTACCAATGTGTTGTCTCATAGCTGCCTGCATAGCCTGCTATGATATGCCTCTTTACCAATGTGTTGTCTCATAGCTGTCTGCATAGCCTGCCATGATATGCCTCTCTACCAATGTCTTGTCTCATAGCTGCCTGCATAGCCTGCTATGATATGCCTCTTTACCAATGTGTTGTCTCATAGCTGCCTGCTTTGCCTGCTATGATATATAGGATACATGCCTCTTTACCACTGTTGTGTATGATTGCTGCCTGTAGTCATGTGAGCAGACAATGCCACAAGTGTGGAACTGTTAGCCTTATGTAGACACCAGCTGTTCCCCCCCCCCTTTTCTCCACAGGGTCTACTGACAGGTCAGCATTGCTAGGTTTGCCATGGTTGTGACCCCCACGTTGTGTTGTTGTCTCTCTCTTTGACCCTTTCCCCTTACAGGATCATGCTCTCCTTACACCCAGGTAAGCAGCTCAGACCATGCTATGTGTGTCACACCTATCAGCTGTGTTTTATTTCTCTCCCTGCAGGCTTTTGCAACCGACACACTGGCTTGTCGTCAATGGTGACTGCTTCCACATACCAGCTGACATGTAACTCCCCCTTGTTTTTTGTCTCCCCAGGAATGTCCACTATCACCTACCTTCCTGGGAGCACCCCTGGGCCTGCAGTCTGGTTGCCTCACTGTTGTCTGCCTTGATGCTGCCAGAGGTCAGGGAGCCAGCCCTGCAACCCTCCTCAGCTGCTGCTGCTGCTCCTGCTCCACCTCCCTGGCTGTCGTTCTTGCTGTCCCTCCCCTTTCTATGGAGCAGGCTGTAGTTCCACAGGGGAAGAGCCTGCATGTCCAGGTCCATGGGGCAGGTGTGCTGCTGCTGCTTTATGAGTGGCTGCTGTGACTACCCCTGGCAGCCTCGCCTGGCCATCTCTGCTAACGTTCCAGAACAATAAAGATGCCCCTCGGGCAGAGCCCCAGTGAAACATATGTGCCCAGTGTTTACACAAGCATTGCCCCCCACACACACAGACAGCCCCCAGCACTGAAGCCCCTACATGAGTCCCAGCCAGGGACTGCCACGGCCTTCCCTGGGAGAACCCAGCAGGGGCGCTGCGAGACCCCCATGGCACAGAGGGGAGGGGGGAGTCAGGGGGGCCTCTCAGGCAGGCAAACAGTGACAGCCAGGGCATCCGCCTGTAATGCAGGCGCCTCCGTCGAAGGTCCGCCCGTAATGCAGGTGCCTCCGTCGAAGGTCCGCCTGTAATGAAGGCGCTTCCGTCGAAGGTCCGCCCGTAATGCAGGCGCCTCCGTCGAAGGTCTGCCCGTAATGAAGGCGCCTCCGTCGAAGGTCCGCCCGTAATGCAGGCGCCTCCGCCGAAGGTCCGCCCGTAATGCAGCCACTTCCGCCCAAAGTCTGTCTGCATAAGAGGCGCCTGTTTATGCATCACCTTCATCTGCGGAGCGCCCCCTGTGTCCCTATCGGTCTCTGCAGACCCCTCTCTCGGAATCTGTCTCCCACCAGCCTTGTTGTCTGTCTGTCTGTCTCTGACCCACCCATGCCCCTCCCCAGCACCCCCTGTCTGCCTGCCTGTGTGTCTGCCTCTCCTCCCACTCCCTGATGATGGCTGCTGGCCACCCCCCACCCTGCTAGAGCGCCTGCCGTGAGGCGCCGTCGTTGCCCCATCTGGGGGTGTGATGAGCTGTGTGAGCCCTTCACGCTCGCAGCAGACAAGCCCAAGGCATCTCTTGGTCTTGGCCGGGGCACAGAGCAGCAGGCACGCAGGGATGCCTTCTTTGTGGGCATTGCCCCGGCCTTGGAGGCCCAGGGCTTCAGGCAGCGCACGGGCGAGTCATGTCAGAGGCAGTTCCAGTCCTCATGAGACCCCCCTTGTGTGTGACGTTCCCACCCCCCTTCCCTTCCCTCCCCCGCTCACCCCCCAGTGCAGCCTCAACGTGGCTTGGGGGTGGCATCACCTTCTGCAGGAGGGAGGGGACGGCCACTCTCCCCTGCAGCAGGTGGCTGATGCACAGGGTGCCCTGTGGCGGCTCGGCTCAGGCACCTCGCTCACCTGCCCTGCGCCCACCACATGACTGGCGCAACCCCCCTGCCTGCGGTCAGCCCCTTTGCGACCAGGCTGCGACAGACCCTGTGGCAGCTGCCATGGATGGACGCTGACACATGCAGACAGAGGCCTGCACATGCCTGAGCCAGACACGGAGCCTGGAGAAGAGCCTGCCTGCCTGGGAGGTAAGTGTTGCCTGGATCCTGGGGTGGTGCTGGGCCACAGAAACTGCAGCCTGCCTAACTCAGGCATAACTCTGACCTACCTCAGGCATAACTTCTGCCTAACTTAGGCTGCACTTAGGCCACACTTATGCCTGACTTGGAGAGGAGTTGGGTTGGAATAGGCTGTTAGTAGCCCACAATGGGTCTCCTCAGACCTATGCTAGCAATTTTGCTAGCACAAGTCCGAGGAGTGAAAAGAGGTGGGGAGGCTGCAAGGAAGGGGGATAGGATCTGGCGCGGGCCTTGCGCGACAGATCCTCCCCCTCCCACAGCCTCCCTGCTCTGATCCACCGTTCCCCACCTTCCTGCTGTCTTACCTTTCCCAGTGCACGTGCAGAGTTCCTCCGACATGACTGGAAAGGCGTAGGCCTTCCTGCCAGCATCCCCGGCAGTGCGCTGACCAGTACGCTGCCGGGGAGGCTTTTGCGACTGGTGCAGATTGCTTTACAGCAGTCAGTGCATGGGAGGTGCACTGCCATTGGGCAGCACGCTTAGGATTAGACTGTAAGGCTGCAATCCTGTGCACATTTACTTGGGAGTAAGTCCCATTGAATTCAAAAGGACTTTCATTCTCACTCAGTTATGAGAATCACAAACATGCACAGATTTCAAGATTTCAGACAATCTATGAGAAAAACAACTATGGGTCATTCACAAAAGTGTTTAATTTTAATTTTAAAAGCCTTTGTTATTTATGATCTGGATTCAGAAATTTGGATTCAGAAATGCCAAGGCACTTCAAGAGAGGGTGCTCATCTAGTATTTCCGGCCAACTCCAGGAGTGAAAGTGCCAGAAATCTTACAAGAAAATCTGCTGTCGTCATGGCTCCAGTTCTGATATGGAGGCTTCTATGATTCTCAAGTTTCACATAATGTTTAGTTAAACTTATACTCTGTTGGTTTCTTTAGCCACATTATACTCTTATTATGGACTTTCTGCTTCCGAGGATAAGCCCACTCATCTTCCACCTACATAAACAGATGAAGTTGCATAGGAACATGCAAAGACCTGCCTAACTGGATTGAACCAACCACTGGATCTAATCTAGTATTCTCTCTCCTAACAGAACCAACTAGATGCCTGTGGAAAGGCCACAACCAGGTCATAATGGAGGTAACAATTCCCTGTTTGTTCTATTCGCCACATCAGAAAACCAGAACTATCCTGCCTGGTCCTTATCTTTTAGATGTGAAGAGTATTGTAGCTAGGGACTGCGTGAGTTAACAGTGGAGCAAAAGTTGTACATATTAACCAGGTGCTTGAAAATGGTGTTGCTTCAGCCAGTCTTCCTAAAGGATGCAGCTGTTCACACGTTTTACAACTGAAACAGATGGAAATTGATGTAGCTAATTGGAACCGGCTTTGACACAGAAGGTAAAGAATTTCCTAAAGTTGTAGCCTCTCACTTCCCTTGTCTTGAGGCGAGGAATTAACATTCCTGATACAGAAGATTAAATTATACAGCTTTTCAAAGGGGAAGTCTCTTTGACAAATGCCTATAAAATAAATAAAGCCTTCTGAAGTGAAGACACATTGTCTATTTCTTCAATTAGCTGCAATGCCCTGGTGGTAACTCTTAAAGAACTGTGGGAGTTCTGATTGAAACATTAATTATTTTTGTAGGATATCACTGTTGTATAAAGGGAAAAATAGAATCCCTTAGGCTGACTCCCATTAGAACACATGTCTGCGGATGACTTGAGGTTCCAGGAGGTTTTTCATATAGCTATGTTTAAGGCTGCATTTGGAAACCCTTTTTCAGTAGGACTTTAGGAGATTATTCTAATCTGCAGTTTGAAAAAAAAGGACAGATCACTTGTTTCCACTTGCAGAGGAAACGAGGATTATTTTTCTTTCTTTAAAAAAAATCAACAAAAATGTACAATGTGATTATACTGCTTTAGAGGGGCTTATTTGTAATGAATTTCTCAATGGAATGAAAGCAATATTAATGATAGTTCTAAACATAAAAAAGTATTAAAGTATCTGGATTCCAAAGCAATTCAAATATTGAAACTTATTCATGGAGTTTACATTGTCAATGTAAAGAGCTTTGATCAGATCCTATGTGTCTGCAACAGCAATTGGAGGAGAGCTAGAAGACACAGGGCGCAATCCTATCCAACATGCCATCGGTGTAACCAGCGGTGCAGCGAGAACGGAAGGGCCCAGAACAGAAAAGGGATTGAAATCCCCTTTGGATTCCCCCTTTGGAGGGGATTTGAATCCCCTTTCTGCTCTGGGGCCCCCCGTTCTCGCTGCGCCACTGGTTACACCGGTGGCATAAGCTGGATAGGCTTGCGCTGTTAGGCCGTGACCATAAGAAAACTTATGGGCTTATATGTGAGGCCATTTCATACAAATCAGAGTTTCCTACACATAAGTCACAAAGATAAACACCTACATCTTCAGTATACATGATGAATAACTGACACATGTGAAACACAGGGCTGACCTTAGGAGCAGTGGGGTCCAATTGGAATTTTTTTTTTTTGCGGGGCTGTTAAAAAAAATATTGTTAAAATAATTTTACAGATAGATATTTAAAAGCTGTTACACATATATTTACACATTTGTCTTTAACCTTTTCAGAGAAATAAATGTTTACGCTGTTCTATAATTAACATATTTAATTCAAGTACAGGAAAAATATAAAATATAAACTGTATAAACAAACACTGCTGACTTATTAAGAATTCAGCATAAATAAGAATAAACAAACACTGCTGACTTATTAAGAATTCAGAAGAAATGAAAATCATTGCTGTTCTCTGTAAAACCTGCAATGTGGTGTTAGATGTATGTTGTAATGTGCTGTTGTGTGTACAAGAAGTCCTCACTTAACTTCCTCAACAGATTCTTGAAAACTGCAACTTTAGGTGAAATGACATATAAGGAAACCAATTTTACCATAGCCTAATTGATACAGTACAAGAGCTAGTTTGCCTCTTTAGACTAATGTGAAGGGGGGGGGGGTGTTGCAGCTATGCAACATGTTTGTGTGTGGGCAGGTCTTGCTCAGGGGTGTCACTAGCGTTGGCGACACCCGGGGTGAGATCTTATGCTGTCACCCCCATGAACCTCCTCCAATACCAGACCACATGATTTTGGAGGCCTCCTGGGAAATGTGATTCCTAGAAGGCGCAAGTCGCAGCGGGGATTGGGAAAAGCCAATTTTCTACCATTGGTGCGTTTTCGCACCATCAGTAAGAAATCGAATAGAAAGTCATTTTGGTGTCACCCCTCCCTGTGGTGACAACTGGGGTGGTCTGCCCCCGCCCCTAGTGATGCCCCCCCTGCTGGTGCATTGACAGCTGTAACTATAGATGGTGTCCACAGTTACAGAAATGTTGGAAAAGGGCTTTTGTCTCCCCTGTTCCAGAACCCTGGCTGCCTGATGCACTAGAATACAGATTAAACTCTTCCCACATTCAGTGCTTGGCTCTGCAGACAAGCGCTGAATGTGTGGGAGGCCTGGATTACTCCAAGGAGCACATCAGAGTGGGAGTGCAACTAGCCAGTACAGTTCCATTCCCTCACTCCACATGTAATGAATAACTTATGAAGAAGGCCACCATGATGCCTTCCAAATATTTAATTTTGAAAATATATGTCACCTTCCTCTAGTCTTATCAGAAGCTTTGTTTTATGAGGTCACTTCCTTGGATGAGAAGAGTGTAGAACTTTTCAGATGCCAAGTTTTCAAGATGCCAAGAGTGTAGAACTTTTCAGATGCACTCACTGAGAAGAATTAAATCAATGTCTGAGATCAGGCCAAAATCTGATCTTTTTTTGGAAAGGAACTCTAGTACTTATTAAAGGATAAAGCAGAACTGCTAACTATGTAAGCCTTTTATTTTATTTAAAAAATAGATGTCAATTTTCAGATTTATGTAATCTTTGATAATTATTTGTCTTAAGGAGAAAGCACTGATTGCTTTAAAAAGATTGTTGTAATTGATCCTATGGAAGGAAATGTCCATTTTTTAAAGATCAATATTAACTTTAAAGCTAAGGTTTTTCATGTGAATGTCTGGAATACATTAAAATCAATTACGAACTTTGATTTTAGATTCAGTTACTTTCAGATGTCACTGAGGGCTACTTGACCTAAGATTCATTTCACACATAGATATCCTATCCATGGTTTTTAGGAGATATATACTTGGATATGTGAATTCATACACAGAATGAATGCGCACAGAGGGGGAATAGACACTGACCTATGCACAGTCATTAAAACGCTTGAACAGAGCCCCCATACGTACAACTCTACATGTGGGAACTTACAACCCGATTCTATCTGTTTCCCCACCAAAGCATGCAACCGTGTCAAAATGCGCTGCACTTCATGCTATGGTGTGGTAGGGCTGATTGGGAGGCTTGGGAGAGGTAACTCCTTGGCTGGTGCAGGTCTGTGGAGAGAAAGTGTGTGTGTCAGGAGGCAAGGAAGCAGATAGTAATATAATAATATACAGTATTTATATACCACCTTTCTGGTCATTGGATTTCTCCTCCGACTTTATTCAAGGCGGTGTACATGGGCAGGCTGTTCTAAACCCCAAAGGGTTTTTACAATATAATAACGTTCTAATCTTTCATAGAACCCTTCATTCGAGATGTTACTTTCACAGTCCAGCTCTCTCTCTCTCTCTCTGGCGTTTGCTTCAGCACGCTTCAGCTTCAGCTGCTTCAGCTGCAGCTCCACTCCCCCACAGGGCTTTGCAGCTTATCAGCTCGGCGTGCCAGCAGCTCTCCGACAGATGTCCAGCCGTCTTGAACTGCTGTCCTGCAGATCATCAGGCATTTGTGAGACGAACGCTCTACCAACTGAGCCAGACATCCTGCAAGTGCCAGGACACACCCCACCAACCACCTGACATGCCTCCTCCCCTGCCCAGTCTCCACCCTGTTCAGCTTACCTGCACTCCCATGCAGAGCCAGATGCTGGAGTGGGCCACTGCAGCCATTTTGGATAGTGGATCCGAAAGGGCTGCTCATGGCCCACTTTGCACAACACTGTAAGACCTTTGTGATGTCGTAACTAACGTTATGACATCACAACCAGCCCGAAAGGATTGGGCTGTTAGTTCAAGCATTCTAATAAATGGTCTTATGTCTGGAATGGAGGCTGCTGCTGCAACAGCACCCTTCTACCTGTATTCAGTCTATACACCAATTCATTACTGGAAAGACTTATACATTTCATCCCACAGTATGGTTTTGGGATGTATTGTACACCACTACAAACTTAACAAGTGAAGTTACCCATGATATGTGATGTCTTTCTTGATAGGTCTTGTGAAAAGTCCAGTTTTTACCTGTGATTATTAGATGCAACATTGGTTTTATCTCTGATAGTTTTCCACAAGCTTGTGTTTCTGCTGGTTCTTTGAAGCTGCGCTGCTCTGTACAAGTATTTTGTAGTTGGCTATCACATATGACGCACTATTACAAAGAAAGGGTTCTATCTACAACTTGTCCTGGGAGCCTATTAGTATTGCTAATGTGTAGGTATATGTGAAGACCAACTACTTTTTCGCTCACCTCCATCTATATTTTTGTCTTGAGCTGCTTTGTTCCCTTATTACTAACAACTTCTTTGGAGTGACTGTTTGGCCTTCAGGGGCTGACATGAAGAATCAGCACCGCAGCTTTTAAAGATAGTTCTTGTCTCCAGAAGGCAAGTAATCATCACATATTGTGACGACTGGCAAGCAAAAGAACCAAAGAGCTTCTCCTATGAATTTTCTTGGTTTTTATGTTCTGGAGGTATTTTGGTCCCCTTCCAGATGCGAGAGAGCAATCAGAAATACACTTGCTATTAATTTGCATGTTAAACATTGTTGAGAAGAGAGATCACAGCAGTTGTAACTGCACTGCCAAAACAAATGGAAAAAACAACTGGTGGCATTGGAAAGAGAAGTAGTTTTATTCCTGGTGCAATTTGATTAAAATCAACTTGGAATGAATATACCGTACTTAAAAAAGAGTTGAAAAGGACCTCACCAAACATCCTGCCCCCCCTTTTGGGGGTCTGTTATTTCTCCTGAGAAAAATTAGTTTCAACTGAAATTGGGAATAATATTTCTTCCCCTTCCAAGTCAACCAGCTATTTTTTCCTATTATTTAGCATTGAAGCTGAGCTGAAAAATTGTTATGTTTAGCCTGCAGAAGAGAAGGCTGAGAGGGCATATGATAGAACTCTTCAAATATCTGAAGTGCTGTCATATGGAAAAGGGAACAAATTTGTACTCGTCTGCCTCTGAGAGTGGAACTAGAATGTGGCTATAAAATGACTCTGTAAATCAGGATTTCCCTGGTTTGAATCTCACCTCTGTCACAAACAGTGTAATCCTATGCATGATTATCCAGAGGTATGTCCTAGTGTGTTTATTGAGACTTACTCTCAAGTAAGCATGTATAGAATTGCAGTCCAACTGACCTTGGCAAGCCACTCACTCTCAGTCGCAATGTGGGATTAATGAAACTTACCTTTCAGGGTTGTTGTTATAGAAATATTATGATACAAGAGAGATGAGCAGCTCAACACTAGCAACAGCCCAGCAATCCGGAACCTAGCCCAGCAATCCGGAACCTACCCTGTTCCCTTCTTGAGCTCCTGCACTGCTGCCTCCTTCCTCCACTCATCCTGTTTATTTCAAATATGTCAGTGTGGAGGTAGGAGGCAGTGCTGGAGCTCAAGGCCAGGGGGCGGCTCTGCCTCTCTTTGCTCAACCCAATTGCTTACTGGTTGAGGAGGAGGGTGAAGCAGCAGCATCAGTGGTGGTGGTGGGGCAAGCAGAAAGCACGGAATTGGGCTGCCTCAGACAGCACCAAGCTTTGACCAGGCCTCTTAGAGTTATGGATGAAATATACATCATTTTCTATATTTGACCCACTCCAGCCCCTCCATAAGAGCAAGGCTGAGTGAGGTGGCCCTGGCAGCTGAAGGTTTGACCCCCCGATCATACAGATAGATATACAGTAGCTATGTACACATATACACAGAAGAAAACGAGTGGGGCGGAGGGGAACATTATTCCAAAATGAGGCCAGAAGACCTGGCAATGCCCCATTATTCTGCTGAGCACAAATGTAATCAAGAGCTGGTCAAAAGAGTAAATGATCCAATCAGAGTGGGCAAAAGAAATGTAAAAAGATGATATGGGAGGCCAAGAAAGATTTCGAGGAGCGTATGGCCAGAAACATTAAAGGGAATAATAAGAGCTTCTTCAAATATGTCAGAAGCAGGAAACCTGCCAGGGAAACGGTTGGTCCGCTGGATGGTGAGGGAGGGAAAGGGGTGATAAAAGGGGACTTGGAGACTGCAGAGAAATTAAATGAGTTCTTTGCATCTGTCTTCATGGCAGAAGACCTCGGGCAAATACCGCTGCCTGAACGGCCTCCCCTGACAAAAGAATTAAGTCAAATAGAGGTTAAAAGAGAAGACATCTTAGACTTAATTGACACATTAAAGATCAATAAGTCACCGGGCCCAGATGGCATTCACCCAAGAGTTCTGAAGGAACTCAAGAATGAAGTTGCTGACCTCTTGACAAAAACATGCAACTTGTCCCTTAAAACGGCCACTGTGCCAGAGGATTGGAGGATAGCCAATCTTTAAAAAAGGAAAGAGAGGGGACCCGGGAAACTACAGGCCGGTCAGCCTAACATCTGTTCCAGGGAAGATGGTGGAAAACCTCATCAAGGATAAAATCGGAAAACATATAGAAGAACAAGCTTTGCCGAGGGAGACTCAGCATGGCTTCTGCAAGGTTAAGTCTTGCCTCACAAACCTTTTAGAATTTTTTGAAAAGGTCAACAGGCATGTGGATGCGAGCGAACCCGTGGATATTATATATCTGGATTTCCAGAAGGCGTTTGATACAGTCCCTCATGAAAGGCTCCTGAGAAAACTCCACAGTCAGGGAATAAGAGGGCAGGTCCTCTTGTGGATTAGGAACTGGTTGAAGACTAGGAAACAGCGAGTGGGAGTCAGTGGGCAATTTTCACAATGGCGAGAGGTGAAAAGCGGTGTGCCCCAAGGATCGGTCTTGGGACCGGTGCTTTTCAACTTATTCATAAATGATCTGGAGTTTGGGATAAGCAGCGAGGTGGCCAAGTTTGCAGATGACACTAAACCTTTCTGGGTGGTGAAGACCAGCAGGGATTGTGAAGAGCTCCAGAAGGATCTTTCCAAACTGGGAGAATGGGCAGCAAAATGGCAGATGCGCTTCAATGTAAGTAAGTGTAAAGTGATGCATATTGGGGCAAGAAATCAAAACTTCACATACATGCTTATGGGTTCTGAGTTGTCTGTGACAGATCAGGATAAATCTTGGGGTATTGGTGGACAGGTCGATGAACGTGTCGACCCAGTGTGCGGCAGCTGTGAAGAAGGCCAATTCCATGCTTGGGATCATAAAAAAGGGATTGAGAATAAGATGGCCAATATTATTATGCCGTTATACAAATCGATGGTAAGGCTGCATCTGGAGTATTGAGTCCAGTTCTGGTCGCCGCATCTCAAAAAGGGTATAGTGGAACTGGAAAAGGTGCAGAGGAGAGTGACCAAAATGATTAGTGGGCTGGGGCATCTCCCTTATGAGGAAAGGCTACAGTGTTTGGGGCTCTTCAGTCTAGAAAAAAGGCGGCTGAGGGGGGACATGATTGAGACGTATAAAATTATGCATGGGATGGAGAGAGTGGATAGAGAGAAGTTCTTTTCCCTCTCACACAACACTAGAACTAGGGGACATCCACTCAAATTGAGTGGAGGGAGTATTAAAACAGACAAAAGAAAATATTTCTTTACCCAGCGTGTAATTGGTTTGTGGAACTCTTTGCCACAGGATGTGGTGATGGCATGTAGCCTGGATGCCTTTAAAAGGGGATTGGACAGATTTATGGAGGAACATTCCATCACAGGTTACAAGCCGTGATGGGTATAAGCAACCTCCTGGTTTTAGAAGTAGGCTATCTCTTAATGCCAAATGCAAGGGAATGGCAACAGGATACAGGTATCTTGTTGTCTTGTGTGCCCCCTGAGGCATCTGGTGGGGCCACTGTGTTATACAGGAAGCTGGACTAGATGGGCTTTTGGCCTGATCCAGCAGGGCTCTTCTTATGTTCTTAGTCCACTCCTGAGAGCATCTCTGCAGCTATTTAGTGACAATGAAGAGGAGTGTGAGATACTCTGTTTATTCATTTTCAAACAATGGCTCTATTCTTTTCCGGACCAAGACAATCCCTATTATACGTATTGTTCTGTCTTGACTCTATTGCCTGGTACTGTAATACACTGCTTTCAGCATTCTGATGGGATTTCATGGGGCTGCCATTGCTAGGTTGGTTTGTAACAGGAAGCCTGGACAATGAAGTCTTTGAGGAACTTCATGTGAGCCATGCATGCCTCGGTAGAGGGGTAGCCACGCAAAATGAAAAACCATACTATACTCCATTGCTTGTTGCTGCCATCTCATTTTCACAAGTAAATAACTTAGTGCATTTCTCTCCACAGTGATCATGAACAAAAGGGCCCTAACAACAATGAATGCACTTCTTGGGAGAGGCAAAATGCTTTTGAGATGTTTCATTGTCACCTGCCAGCTTTGCCCTTCACACTGGTTTTTTTTTTTTAAATTCTGCTTAAAAGGAAATTTAGAAGACATTCCCTTCTTTCTCAAGAAAAAAATATTTTAACCCTCAGCAAACCCTTCAACATACAGCAAACCTTTTAACAGTTTGCTGTGTGTAATCACAAAAACACCAGGCGATTTAGCAACGTCATGATAGCAAAGATTGTATTTGAAGTCAGCAAGCAAGGACAAGGTCACTCCAAAGTTACCCGTACTTCCAATGGTGATTTATAGTTGTCATCCCGCAAACCTCCTGCCCACATCTCATCTCAGTGGTTTGATTTTTTTTCTTATTTCTTTACTTGCTCCTGGGAATCCAGGGTCAAATCTCAGCTCAGCCTTGGCCAAAATATTGAGCAGAGTGCATAGCTAATTGCTAATTTGTGAATGTGTGTGAAAACCACTAAAACTCAACCACTCAAGTCCCAACAAACTCATTACGTATAATATTAACTATGATAATAATTAATTATTTATTAATAAATAATAATCCCAAAACATTCAGAGAAATGTAAAATTTCAACCCCCCAGACCCTTACAGTACAGTATACACCCTAATAAAAATGCCCCCCCTATGGGGGAGAAAGGTGGGATATAAATTCAATAAATAATTCAATAAATAATAATAAAAATTATTATTATTATTAAATGGCAACCCCAGAGGCCTGGCACCTTGGGCCATGGGTCCCCAGGCCCCCCCTTAGCTACGCTACTCTTTATAAGGTAACATTTTGCAACCACCTGTACCTCCCAAGCTGCCATTTTGAGACATTCTGTACCTCCCCAAGCAGCCATTTCGTGCTGGCAGCTCCGGAGGATCTGAAAAAAAAAAGAGTAACTACCAGAAGTTTAAAGTCTCAACCCCCCCTTCTAAGTTGTTAGTTTGTTCATTGGAGTTGGATGATAAACTGAATATTTTCCTGTGTTTGAACCCTCAAAAGCCAATGTCTAACCATAGAGAGAGCTGGCCTTGAAGAAGTGGGGTTCTTTCCACTTTCCTTTTGCTGGTCATAAATTAAGGTTATTCGCAAAATGATAAAAGATTATGCATTGTTATCAAAAGTAATTGGGTGTCCAATTTAGTGCTTATACAGAACTTTGAGAATATGAAGTGCTATGTAATTGCTATTATTATTCATAATGACCAATTAGAATTTCAGCAATGGTGCCATTATTTCTAGAAAGAAGGAGGCAATGGATGGGGAAAAAAAAGAAAAAGAAAAAGAAAGAGAGAGGATGTAGTAGCCCTTGAGGGAAAGCCTTTCTGGAAAGACAGAATTCATCATTATCTGAGACCACTTAATTGCCATGTCACATAAGTTGAAGGATGATCTCTTTCAAGAGTGTTTCCATAAAAATCAGTACAGGTATTTTTACAACACAGGCTGACATGGGGGCAGACTGAGAGGCTGCTGGTACCACTGCTTCTGTTGAGCTATACTAGCAATGGGTTTATATGAGGGCCATCACCTGGTTAAATAAACAAACCTCAGTTGATTAATCACAGACATTTGAGTTGATTAATTAATCAATCAAATTTGCATATTAGCAAAAACAAAAGTTCTAAAGCAAAAACCGTTCTCTGTTTTTAGATGGGCTTCTCAAACTGATGGGTTCTTCTCTACACCACTGCTCCCATTTACTCATCTGGAGACACAGTGGAGATGGCCAAATGTTAGTTTGTTATGACTCCTAAGTTTACATAATTGAAGAGACAATTGCCCGTACTCTAAACTTGAAAAGTCAAAACATGGGGGGGGGGGGAAGTACTCTGTACCTACTATGGAGTAAGGTACAATCATATGGCCTGTCTGACCTGTCTCCGTTGAAAATAATTATGCATCTGACTGGAAGGGAGATTCATAGGCTTACCATTCGTCCCGGAATTTCTGGGACAGTCCCAGAAACTGGCCTCGGTTCCCAGAAAAGTCCCGGAATGATCCGTGCTGAATTGAAGCCTCCGTCGCTGCCGCCAGAATAAAGAAAATTACCTGGGCTCTGGCATCTTGGTTCGCAAAAATCTCGCGAGATCCAAGATGTCGGCGCCCAAATCTCGTGAGGGTATGATGCCCTCACGAAATTCTCTTGGGATTTCGCAAGCCAAGAGCTACCGACACCCAAGTAATTTCCTTCTCTACATGGTGGTGGCAAGCGGTGAGTAGGCCATTCGCCCGCTCTCTCACTGGCTCAGAGCCAGCGAGAGAGAGCCAACCCAGGCCGTGCGAGCCTCCATAAGGCTTACGTGGCCTGGTCAGGCTCTCTCCGGATCGCCCGCTCTCTCACCGACTCCGAGCTGGCGAGACAGCGGGCGAATGAGAGCCTGCGCGGCCCGGGCAGGCTCTCTCTGGATCAGCAGCACGACGAGGAGCAGCAATGCCGGATCAGCAGCATGAGAAGCAGCAGCACGACGATGACAATGTGGTAAGTAAATTTAATTAATGATTTAATTGAAAAAATAAATAATTAAAAAATCCAGGCGCGCTTTGCGCGGCAATACGTATTGTCCCAAGTATAGGCCGCTCCTGATTATAAGCCGCACCCTTAAAGTTTGGTGCTATTTTTTAAAAAATACATTTTAAACTTTTTTTTAACTTAAAGAAAATATACACATTAGTAGAACAGTAAAACAGTACAGCTTTAGTACAGTTAAAGGCATAGGCACCCTGTCCCTTATTGAATCTGGGCACCCTAGTATAAGTAGCCTTCCACAATCCAAAGGGGAATAGAGTGCCTACCTTTAACCTTTGGAATTTGGGCAGGTGCAGCTTGTTGCACCCTTCCATGATGATGAGCTGCACCTGCACAAATTTCAGTGTTTAACAGCACAATCCTATGCATATCTACTCAGAAGTAAATCCCATTGCATTCAATGGGACTTACTCCCAGGAAAGTGTGCATAGGATTGCAGCCTAAAGGTTGGCACTCTGTCCCCCTTTGGATATGGTGAGCCTATGCGGGAGCTCTTGCTCTCAACTTTCAAACTGCAATCTCAACTTTCAAACTGCAGGATCAATAAATATCTTAGTTTCTGCAGAGTCCAGGGGCTGGAACTTAAGCGTTAATTTTTTCAAATGCTTACTGAGGCTAGAGGCTGCTAGGGAGATCATTGTTTTCGGCCATTTAGCAAGTGATTAAGAGCTGCAAGGAACAACCTTGTAAAGGCTTGAAAACACAGCTTTGCAGTTTTAAAAAAGCAAAAGAAAAAAAGCCCCGTTTTACCTTTGAAAGAGACTTGGAGAGGCTTGAAAATGGAACGCTTTGCAGAAAACGCTAGGCAGAAAATGCTAGGCTTTGATTGTAGGCCGCACCCCTACTTTAAAGACTTGCCTTAGGGGGAAAAGTGAGTCTTATACTCAGGCCAATACGGTAATTTAAAATTCCGGGCGCGCTTCGTGCAGCAATAGGGGGCGCTTCGTGTCCCCTTCATTTTTTAAAATTAAATTGATCTTTACCTTTTTTATTGTTTTTAATTAATTAATTAATTAATTAATTAATTGTGGGGGTGTCCCGGTTTAAGGGGGGGAATATGGTAAGCCTATGCTTATTGAAGAGTACAAACTTGGTACTTAGGAGGATAGAGGCTCGAATGCAAAGCCTTTTGCTTGTCATACAGAGGAATTCTTGTAAGGAAAGTAACATCCTTGGTTTTTAATACAGTACTGACTTCCACTGAGCCTCACACTAAATCCATTGCAGATCTCTCTGAAAGACAAGGAAACTATCACAAAGTAGCCTCCTTTTTATTGTTTCCATAAAAGAATCACTTTCAGTATATTACCAAGGCCATAGTTTGAAATGTGCTAAAGCAAAATGTGAGGTCTACTTTTTCTGCAAAAGGTTGCTCCTTGACATAGTAATACGTGGGCAATTTGCTCCTTGGACAGGTCAGCACCAATGTCCAAAGATGTTATATTCCTCTGGCAATGGGACCCAGGTTGTAGGAACCTTTTGCCATCACTTAAAGCGGTTAGTGGATCTAACGTAGGGTATCTTTGTTCATTGCATAGGCAGCATCAGATAGGAGCCAGGGCAGTAAGCAGCCCCTCTCGCTTCCAACTGTTCTCCATAGAATATGACAATAGCTTTCAAGATGGGATGATGATACTGCAGAATACCTTTTTTCTATGTACATTTTATAATGTTTCATTAAAAAAAAATCCAGACAAACCAAGAGAAAAGATGTCATAAAGTGGGTTGTCAGTAAAAGTAGAGGAGAAGATGGCTATGTATCACTTGGTACTGGGGAAAAAAATTAGACAAGCAACAGCTAGAAAAAACTTACGGTTGTATTAACTGTATTGCTTTCTTCTGCCAATTCCTCTGGTTGCCTGCCAGTTTGTTGCCAAGCGATTTTTTGATGTATGCATAGCCAGGAAGTAATGAGAAACAACAGCACACACCAATGTCTGGTGCTTCTTATTTTATACAGCGCTTCCCATGGAAATGCTATTTTTAATCTAGAAACGATTGTTTATCTGACTTGCATTTCACTTTACAGATCAGATGCTGCTTCTGTAACACCAACACTGATAATATACTGTAGTAGTGACAGAACATGTAAGTGGTGGTGGACAGTCAGAACTTGGGGGATATTTCCTGGCATTTTCGAATGTTAAGATAAATTATTCCTGATAGTGTTTATTCTCTGGCTTTGTTTGTGGCTGCATGCACATGTCCTGAAAGAAGAACATGTTCCTGTGCCTAACTGAAATATCCCAGTTCCTTCCATAGCCTATGTTATGAAACACTGACTTCACATTTGAACTAACCCTCTGACTGAAAAGATCCGCATTTGCAGCCTGAGCTGCTTTTCACCTGGAAGCCATTGTATAGCACCCCCAGGTGCTTTTGTGTACTCCATTATTATTGGCCTTCAGTTGCCATGAGATCAATACACAGTATACACATACATAACAATTAACATACAGGGTATAATTTGTGCCAGGCCCTGAGCCCAGGCATCAGTTTTCAATGACACGGCTTAACTCTGGAATAGCCGATTTAAGAATAGACCAAAATGCCCCTGAACAGATTCACAATGCATTTCCTTCTCCTTGGAAGCAAATAGGGAAAGGCACCGCACATTAGTAATTAGCAAAAGGGCTTCTAAATGAGAAAGTTTCTAGACAGACTTACAGCCCAATGCTGTGTAAAGATATGCGGCCGGCCTAAAGCCATTGCGGACTGCCCCGGGGCTGCTAGGCTGCACTTCGGGAGAAGGGGATGTACGTCCCTTTCCCCGAGTGTAAGCAAGCCCAGGGCCTATGGGCCTCCTTGGATGTACAGTATGCCAGGTCCAGACCTGGCATACATTTGGGGAGGCAATGTAAGGTCGGCTTGGGCCAAGAAGGGTCTTGGGATATTGCCCCCTCCCAGTCCAGGCTGGCCAATGGCTTCCCTCCCCTCACTGCCTCTGCCTGCCCGCCAACTGGCACAGGACTTACTGGCAGCGGCCGGAGTCGGGTAAATTCCACGGCGGAGTGAACAGTGCCAGCCTCTGCGCCGGCGCCGCTTACTCCCGAGCCATCGAAAAAGTACCTTAAGGCACTTTTGCGATGCTTTAGGGCATGGGTGGGGAACGTCTGGCCCCCGGGCCGGATCCGACCCCCGAGGCCATCCAGTCCAGTCCGGCCCGCTGAGGCCCACTCCGAGCTCATTCCATCCGGCCCGCCAAGGCCCACCCCACCGAGAGAAAAACCAAAATTAAATTAATGTTTTCCTCTCGGTGGACCTCGGCGGGCCGGACGGAATGAGCTTGGGCACTTACCTTGTAACGGCGCGCAACCATGAGGGCAATCAGGAAGAGGAAGCGGCGCGCCCCTCTAGGAATCGACCAATCTTGCTGGTGATTCACCAGTGAGTAGGGAGGCGATTCCTAGAGAGGCGCTTTCCTCTTCCTGATCGTCGATGATCACCCTCATGGCTGCTGCACGTCGATACAAGGTAAATGCCTAATGTTCACCCCCGTGCCCGGCCGATAACCTCCCCGGTCACCATAGGCGCCGCGAAGTGCATTCAACATTTGTTTTTGCATGGGAGGGTGTCCAAAAGGAAGAAAATACACAAATGTTGCATGGGGGGTGTCCAAAAGGGTTAAATAAATAAATAAATAAATAAATGATGGCGGGCGGCCTTATGGCTAGCCCGCAATCAAATTTATAATATTTAAAATGGCCCTCGGCAGGGAAAAGGTTCCCCGCCCCTGCTTTAGGGTGGCAGAGCACGTGCTCCACCGCTCTAATGTTACGCAGGATTGCGCCATTATTCATTCGTTTGTTTATTTAGAAGGTGTATATCTCACCTTTCTGTCACATTATCCCCAACGTGGTATATAGCAGGTCATCATAGCAATTCAGCACAAAGCAAGAGAGATGCTGGGGGAACATGACGTGAAACCATCTCCCTAGCTCTACACAGGATTCCTGTCACCAATGCTGCTTTCTTTACTGCAACGAATCCTGAGGAATTGCAACTCTGAGAAGTGTGCTTCAAGGCAGCACCAGATGTAACGGTCACTCAGGGCTGGGGCTTCTCCTCATGTAAGCCAGAAGGAATGAAGTAGGTGAAGACTTGTTCTCTGTGGCTTGTAAATACAAGATTATAACCAATGGGTTGAAATTACAGGGAAGTAGATTTAGGCTAGGCTTTAGGAAGAATGTCCTAACTGTAAGAACTGTCCAGCACTGGAACACTCTGCCTCATGTAGTAGCGGGCTTTCCCTTGTTGGAGGTTTCCAAACAGAGGCTGGATGGTCACCTGTACGCTGTTGCAGTTGCCTGCCCTGGGCAGGGGATTATACTAGATGAAATCCACGATCTTTTTCAACTGTAATGCTGAATGATCCTGTGATCTCTGATTGTTTGCCTGAAACCCAGATTTTGGAGGACCATTCTAGACTCTTCAGTTAGGATCCCAGACCTCAGATTTTGGAATGCCTGAGACTATCAGCGCAATCCTGCGTAAGGATCCGGTGGGTGGCCCAGGCCGCCTGCCAGATCCTATGCTCCGCCGCGGCCAGGTTGCTGCTCGGCCGGAGGTCTACTCGGGGAAGGGGATGCTTGTCCCCTTCCCTGAGTGTAAATGGCGCCCAGGCCGATCGGCCTCCTTGGATTTCCACCAGCGATTTCGCTGGCAGAAGTCGGAGGAGGCTGTGTAACGGCCCAGCCACTCAGCGTGGGTCAGGATATGGCCGAAGCCATCCCCCACCCCTCCCTGACTAGCTGGGCCAATGGCCCCCGCCTGCTGGACCACCCCTCCACCCGCTGGATCCTTACCTGGGTCCGGCTGCGGTCCTTCGGGCGCTCCGGTGGCGGTGTAGTTGCAAACGTGCTTTACGGCACATTTGTGACTACTTCAGGTGGCAGAACGCTTGTTCTGCCGTCCTAGTTTCTGTCAGGATTGCGCTGTTAAGTTGCAAAGTACCACCTCCACGCCCTCCCCCTCCCTTCCATTCCAAATTTAGTGTGCACTGATAACACTGCACTTTACTTCCTCTTCCCTGGAAGGAGGACTGCTGTGGCTGCAGGAGTTTTTCAACAGTGTAATTGCCTGTAACAATATTATTTTAAGACACTACAGTAAAAAGTAGTCTTTCACTCATTCTGAAAAAAGAAAAATGAGAATTTTTCCCTGACATTTTTTTCTTTTCCCATCCTTTTGCTGTGGGGCTCCACCCTGCCATCAGATTTTTTTTGTCTTTTAATAATATGCAACTATGTGACATCACCAGGCTCCATCTTATGACATCACCCACTTCCTGACATTCAAGTTTAGGGGTACCTCCAAACTGGCAACCCTACAGCTGAATGATGTTTTTTTTCCTTTGGTTCTATTGATGTATGTTTTATTGTGGCTCCGTTTTTTTTTTGCTGCTCTTAATATGTTTTTGACATTATAGTGCTTTACTGTATTTTACCAGTGACTCGTTTTCTAGAAATTAAATACTTTTCATATACTAAAAAAGTGATATTTCCTGCACACATGCTGCTTAAATCCCACTGACATCAAAGACATTTAAATAACCTACTTGTGTGCAGGATTGCACCTATTGCTGTCTCCTATTAATTTCCATTATTGAGGGAACGTTTGATATGTGTGCCAAGAAAGATACTTTGTAATGATTAAATTTAATGACAAAACTAAATAAGCATTTCCATTTCTTTGATGAGCTAGATCTAAGCCAGCTAGCTGTGGGCAGTGGAGTGTCCTTCATTACTAAGCTAATGAGACAGACCCAATTTCTGATAGTCTTATTCACTTCAAATATAGCCTTTACTTTCCCATTACTTAACTGTTGAATTTGAAGTTATTTGAAAATAATGACAGCACCACATTGTTTGGGAGCCCTGGGGAAAAGTCATGCACAGGAGTCCCTGCCCCTCACCTGCCTCCTGACTCATGTACTGAGTGCTGCCCGGGTCACCAGTTCTGATGGTTCAGGGGTTGGCCAAGTCTGGTGAGTCACCTGATGGGTGTGAGCAGTGGCGTCACTAGGGCGCGCACGACCACAGGGCGGGGGGGGCGCGCACGTCACCCTAATGACCCCCCACACACATAGGCCCCAAATGAAATTTTGGCGCGGCCACTAGGCCGTGGCATGATTTTGGGGGGTGCCCCCGACTCTGCCCCCCGCCTCCGCGCCTTTCCTGTGCCCCCGCGTCTTTCTGTTGCAGCCGGCTCCGGGGACGTCTTCCCCGCCCGTCTGTCCTGGGCCTTCTGACGAGGCCCACTGCATCAAAACGTAATTTATAACGTTTTTTGCGCATGCGTAGAACGTCTTCTGAGGGCCAAGGGCTGCCCTTTTCCCCCAGAAACAGTCTGCGCATGCGTGAAAAACGTTATAAATTACATTTTGACGCAGTGGGCCTTCGTCAGAAGGCCCTGGAGCGCCGGCCCGGGAGGAAGCTCCGAGGCCTCCTCCCGGCCTCGGAGCCTCCGGAGGGCGACGCGCGCAGCGGAGGTGACAAGCATGGGTGTGCGCGTCACCCTTCTGCGCGCATCCCCCCCGGCGGCCCGCCCCCACCACGCTCTAGCGACACAGGTGGGTGTGAGCCTTGACTAGGCTTATCATATTTTTCAAACTTCAAACCGGGACACCCCCCCCATACCCACCCCAACGTAAATAATTAATTAATGTCAAAGCAACGAAAAAGCAATGCCAAAGAATCACAACCAATTGTAAACCACAACGAAAAAGCCATCAGAAACAGCTCAAACCAACCCCCAACTACCCTCCACCACGAAAAAGCAAGCTAAACCACAACGAAAAAGCCATCAGAAACAGCCCAAACCAACCGCAAACTACCCTCAACGAAAAAGCAATTCTAAACCACCATGAAAAAGCAGAAAAAACAAGCCTAAATGTCACAATAAAGCAGAAATCCACATAAGAAATCAGTGAACAAATTATTGTAGAAAGGGGGCGCAAAGCGCGTCCGTTTTTTAAAAATAGTTAATTAATAAAGTAAAGGGGGCGCGAAGCGTTCCCTCTTGCCGCGCGCAGTGCACCTGAAATTTTTAAGTAAATAAATAAATTTTAAATAATTAATTAATAAAGTAAAGGGGGGCGCAAAGCGCCCCCTCTTGCCGCGCGCAGCGCGTTTGAAAATTTTAAATAAATAATTAATATTTCTATTAAAAATATATATTTAAAAAATACGCTTACCTGGTCGCTGGTCACTGGTCGGTGGTCGCTGGTCGCTGGTCGGCCCGAGGTTGAGAAGCAGGCTGTGCCTCCCAGCGGCTCCATGCAACACGGGCAAGAAGCAGGCTGTGCTTCTCCCGGTGCCGCTGATCTCGCAGCTGCACCGGGAGAAGCACAGCCTGCTCGCCTGCATTGCGCGAGCCCTGGAGCTCGCGCAACATGGGCAAGAAGCAGGCTGTGCTTCTCCCGGTGCCGCTGCGAGACCAGCGGCACCGGGAGAAGCACAGCCTGCTCGCCCGCGTTGCGCGAGCCTCCAGGAGGTTCGCGCAACACGGGCAAGAAGCAGGCTGTGCTTCTCCCAGTGCCGCTGCGAGACCAGCGGCACGGAGAGAAGCACAGCCTGCTTGCCCGTGTTGTGCGAGCCTGCTAGAGGCTCCCCCTAGCCGGGCAAGCAGGCTGTACTTCTCCGGTCTCCCAGCGGCACCGCATGGACCTCCTGGAGCTCGCGCAACATGGGCAAGAAGCAGGCTGTGCTTCTCCCAGTGCCGCTGGTCTCGCAGCCGCACCGGGAAAAGCTCAGCCTGCTCGCCTGCGTTGCGCGAGCCCTGGAGCTCGCGCAACACGGGCAAGAAGCAGGCTGTGCTTCTCCCGGTGCCGCTGCGAGACCAGCGGCACTGGGAGAAGCACAGCCTGCTCGCCTGCGTTGCGCGAGCCTCCAGGAGGTTCGCGCAACACGGGCAAGAAGCAGGCTGTTCTTCTCCCGGTGCCGCTGCGAGACCAGCAGCACGGAGAGAAGCACAGCCTGCTTGCCCGCGTTGTGCGAGCCTGCTAGAGGCTCGCGCTGGCCGGGCAAGCAGGCTGTGCTTCTCCGGTCTCCCAGCAGCACCGCATGGAGCCGCTGGGAGACCGGAGAAGCACAGCCTGCTTGCCCGGCCAGCGCGAGCCTCCAGCAGACTCGCGCAACGCGGGCAAGCACTGTGCTTCTCCCGGTGTCGCTGACGACCGGGAGAAGCACCCGCTCGCCGCGCCGCCATCTTCTTTTTTTTTTTAAATTTCAAACTTCCCGGCATCTTGGGTCACGAAATCTCGCGTGATCCAAGATGTCGGCGCCCAAATCTCATGAGGGCATCATGTCCTCATGAGATTTGGGCGCTGACATCTTGGATCACGCGAGATTTCGTGACCCAAGATGCTGCCCGGTAAGTTTAAAATTAAAAAAAAAGATGGCGGCGCCCATTCGTCCCCCGGGACACGACCGGGAATCGGGTCCGATTTCCGGGACTGTCCCGGCGAAACCGGGACGAATGGTAAGCCTAGCCTTGACCAATGCCCTACCTTGCTGACTTCTGACTCCTCCCCTGCTTGAAGAGTTATTGCTGATTGAGTCTAGGGTTTGTGGTAGAATCTCTTGCTTTATACTTCCTGTGTGAGTGTAATTGAAAAGAAAATTTGGCTCCAATTTTGTTTGTGATACAGATCTAATATTTAGTTACTTCATGATCAGTGGTGTAGTGGTAAATGTTGAAGTGCAAGGAGCTCATGACACTCTCTATAGCCACACCCCACTAAGACTATATAACAACAACAATCAACTTAAATGTATTCATTAGAGTGTTTTCTTCTCTTGCCATTTACATCCTAAAGTATTGAGACAAAACATGTATAAAATTGAAAGATGAAATTCAAAAAACTCTTAGCTAAATATAAAAGGTATTTTAGAGTGCTAGCCTATATGCATTTTTTCAAATGTAACAGCCCAATGCTATGGACACCTTCTGCTGATGCAATGAGCATTCTGTCAACAGAAGGCCCACACCAGTGACGCTGCTGCCAGGGGGAGGGGCAAGGGCAGGGGTGGTTTGGGAGCTGGATCCTTGTGGCAGCAACTTGCACTGGGATATGATCCTCGATCCACTCCCTTCCTCTTCTTGGATGTATGCCAGCTATATAGCTGGCATAAGTCTGAGGAGACCCATAGGTGACCAGGAGGCCTACCAAGAGGGGAGTAAAAATGTTTTTTACTCACCTCTCATGGGCCTTCTGGTTGCCTCCACCAACATAACATGCAGCATGTGTTCCGTTGATGTGGCTGCATGCATGCTCGGCAGGGGATAGGATTGTGCTGTTAATGTAACATGAGCTACATAATGTCTCTCAAAGAGCCCTTGAAAAAGCTGATGACCTACATATTAACTATGCCTCTAGGAAAAGTTCTCAGTTTGTTTTGTGCTGAGTCTGATCCTTCTTCTCAGCTAAGGTCATTTTGGGAAAAAGTTTCAAAGGCAGTATCTGAGTGCTCCTACTGATGATGACATCACGGCTCATGCTGTGTGAGAAGTCCTGGAACTCTGCTCCTTCCTGCTCCTTCTCGACTACACCCTGGCTCGTGACTTTTTCTGTTTTCCAAATAAAGTTTTGATTGTTTGTAAGGTGATTAAAAAGGTGATCGGATGATCGTAAGGTGATGGTGTGCAGGAAGCATTTGTGTCTCCTGCTTTCCATTTCAAAGCTGTGTTGAGTTGGAATGTTTTAGGTGTTATCATTCCATTATAATTGGTTGTATGATGGCCATGTGGCATACTGTTCAGACAGATGTTAGTGTCCTTGAGCAAGTTCTGCAGCTCCCAGAGTGATTACTTTTGCAGAAATTTTCTAGGTCAGGGTTTCTCAATCTATGGGTCATGACCCACTTGGTGGGTCATGGCCTGAGGCGTAGGTGGGTCACCAGTTGGACCCTCCCACCCACCCTTGCCTCCGTTTGGCTCCAAATTGGAACCAAACAGAAGCAACCAGACGTTACTTCCGAGGTCTGACCTACCTTAGACAGCCACTCACATGTCGTTCCAGCCTGGGGACAGCCTCTGGAAGCCTTCATGGATCTCAGAAGTTCTCTAGAAGTGACCCGGAGGTCATTTCCGGTTTTGCCAAAGCAGCTTCTGGTTGCATCGGAGGCCTTTCAGAGGCCTCCAGAGGCCGCTCCGGGCTGGAGCAACGTGGGAGCGGCTGCAGGTGGTGGGTTGCGACCCACCTCCAAAGGACAGAGGTGGGTTGCGGCCCCACCAGGTTTGAGAACCACTGTTATAGCAGTTTGAGAACTGCTGTTAAATCTTTATGATCACCTCTTAAAGTACTGGCATTGCCTTTATCTGATTAGGCACTGAGTGCGCCACCACCATTTTGGAAAAGGGCAGAGACTAAGGAAGAGTCTAGAGAACGACCTCCTAAACAACAAGCAAATAATCATGTGATATAATGAGAAAGAGGGGGAAAAAACCCTCTTTTCTTTTCTTTTATCACACAACAATAAAGCATCATTAAGAATAAAGAACACGTGGCAATGATCCATCTCAAGTGCCATATATGTTTGTTCATATATATGTGGGAAGTACAACACCAGCATCAACTCACGGATACGGTACTGGACTTGGCATCTTGAGAACAAACCATTCCTGTCTTAAATCCTGTGGAGTTGGAGGATGGTCGTGAATCCAGCCAATCTATGATATTAAAAAAGGAAAGAAACAAAAGGTCTTGTGTGTCATTAATGCACTTAAAAATCAGGGAGTAATAACTTCCAGGCTATCGAAAAGTCAAAACCTCTTTATCCCAGTGCCTAGCCAGGAATTACTTATTCCCCTACCTCCTATCATGTACTGTTTTCACAAGGGTCATGTTGGAGGCACCCATGCTGCTCTGTAATGGAAATTCCAGGCTGGACTTTGCTTTAATCCATCAAATATATCAGAAGGCATGATGATATATATATATATATATTTTGCTATTCTGTAAAATGGTGAGAAGACACAGATTCCCAGTTTCCAGTTACGTTCATACTAAAGAACTGTACTGAACCTTGCTTTCAGAGATCACATTACAGTCTTACTTTTCACTTTCCTAATTCCACCTAATTATGAACATTACCAAACTAACATGTAATGCAGAAAGCTAAGCAATTTAATATGACCTCTGGTTCAGATTATTACTGGGCCCCTAGTTTTGGAGCTTTGTAGTGCACCAAGTTCCCATCCGTCCTGAGCAAAATAGCTTCCCTTTGCCAGTGCAATTATTAATTGACATTTTGCACATAATGTGTGTGTGGCTTTTTTCCCTTTTACCTGGGTAATCTGGAGAAAAGACATTTTCCTCTGCTAAACAATACACTCTATTTACAATCAGGGAACCTTAAACACAAGTAAAGATCTAAACTTACCTAAGGAGTATGTATTGTTTTCATTCAGTCACGCTATTGCTTTCCTTTTCTTCTTAACAAATGGAAAATTAAATAATGTAATTTGGGAGAAAGATGGTTAATTACAAATGTCTCCTGTACCACCATGGCCCTGTACCGCTATGGTGGACAACCACCAATCTCATATCACCTCAGCTGCACAGCAATAGGGCCTATAGGCCACTTGGACTGACAGCTGCATAAACTCCATTAAAAACTGGGAATTGCATAAGAACTATGCTTCTGTAGAATGCCAGTTCAGTTCCATTGGGAACAGGAGGAGAACCTCCTGGTAGATTTTGCCTACAATCTACAATTTCATTATCTTTTGACCTCACAATATGTAAATTCAAAGAACACTTTTGCCATATTAGCTTTCATCCAGTATTACCCCTTAGTAAAATGCAAGTCTTCACAAAAATATACACCATTCATTTGTCACATTTTCTTTTTCTAATCCTCCATATGAGCATCGATAAATGAATAGATTTCTCAGTATGCTCATCTGTGTATTAAGGTATTAGAGAATGTTTGCATCAACTTAACAGAAATACGAATGTAAGAATCATCCAAGTTCAGTTTATGTACACAAGTGAGTATATACTATGTGTGATTGATCTCATGTCCTAGTGGAGTGACATCAAATGTTGGGCTTGGTTAGGCACATGTTGGGGTCCCACATCTATGCCCAATCACACCCCATGGCTGCTGCTGCACCTGCTTCTAGACGTTTCTGAGGTTTCTGGTGACTCTTGGTGCTTTTGCAATGTTGTAGATGTTGCTGTGGGAAAGACTCTTGAACTCATATCACATAAGGCCCACTCTACCTCAGAAGCTCCAGATTCAGTAGAAAACAGAGCTAGATGTTGGTCAGTTCTGTCTATTACACAGTGCAATCCTGTGTAACTCTTGCACTGGTGTAACAGTAGATCCACCGGTGTAAGTGCACTTATGCCAGTGTAACTTGCCATACACCGAAGGATGCAGGACGGATACTGGCGTAACCCCTCTCGGACGCCGCACACGTGCAGTTTGGACGCAGGACAGATGCCAGTGCAACTCTGCTGGTGCAGGGGGCATTCCGGGGGCGTTCGGACACCCCTGGAATGTCCCTTGCACTGGCATCTGTCCTGCATCAGAACTGCTCATGCACGGCATCTGAGAGGGGTTACGCTGGTTGTCCGTCGGCGTACAGCAAGTTACACTGGCATAAGTGCGCTTACACCGGTGGATCTACTGTTACACCGGTGCAAGAGTTACACAGGATTGCGCTGACAGTGTGGTTCCACCATGACCAGAACCACAGATTTGCCACTGAATACTGTTCATGACAGAATCTGGTACAAATCTGTACCTTCTCAGTGCTGAAGCGGGCAATTTCTTTTCAAAACTGTAGGCATGTCACATAGCAGAGTGTCATACCTCATCAAGATGGCTCATGTTCGGTTCCTTTCATTAAAACCCTAGTAGGAAACCAAAGTCATGTCTCTGCCCCATGAAAAGAATGTTTGAATAGTTGCTTTGAATAAATAAATGACATCACCAGAATGCCACATAGCGCCACACAAATGTCAAGGGCTTCCACATTTCCTCTGCATTGAAAACATGTGTCAAAGTACTGGTAGAATACATCTTTTTTTTTCCCCAACTCCCTGGAAAATATTGATAAAAATTGGGTCCTTGATTGGCATTCTGGAACTCACCCAAGTCTGAACTCAAGACCTAATGGGCACAGCTATTTAAAAAAAGAGCCCGAACTGGTCACAATGACTTCAGACTATTTTGGCCTGTCTAATAGACTCAACTCCTGCTGATCACATACTGGGACTAGGCTCATACAGAGAGATAAACATGCCTTCCCCCGAAACAGTTTCCTCAACCACATAAGTCATCTGAGTAATTTTAAAATCAATTTGATATTTGACATACAGCCAATGCAGCTCCCTGAAGATTAGCATGACATGCTGAGGCTGCTTACTTTGAGTTAAAGTTCTGACAACAGCGTTTTCTACATATTGGATACTACGCAGCAACATTTTCTCAGAAAAGACATCAAACGAAGCAGTACAATAGCCTGCCTTAGAGATTGTCAACATACGTACTGCATTTGAATCTTCTGGCTTGATTCCAGGGCTGATCTGTGGCTCAGACAGGTAGAACCAAATATAGGCACCATTTGCCATACTGAAAAGCAAAAATAACTGACAGGTTAGATACCACAATTCTCTCTCTCTCTCTCTGATAAAACAATTCAGAGGGCACTGAGAATGTTAACAGGTGAGGTATTGGAGGATGCTTCAGGCACTGTTAATCAGCAGGCTGGCACAGCTCCTGTGAAGAGATTGTTGAATCTGCTTAGCACCTTCTGATAGTTCTGGAGGAAAGATTCCCATAGGGATATATAAAGCTGCTCAGCAAACTCAAGACCGGAAAGCTTCCTAGATTCCTCAAGAAGCTGCTCTCCAAGAGGCTGGAAGGCTTTGGTAATTTACAGGACTGGTAGGCTTACCAGATCTCCAACCGGGACAGAGTGCTAGACCTTTAGGAGAAGGAATGTGGGCAGGTGTCGCTTGTTAAACCCTTAGAGCACAACCCTAGGCATGTCTACTCAGAAGCAAGCCCCGTTGTGTTCAGTGGGGCTTGCTTCTGAGTTGGAGATCTGGTAAGCCTAGGTATACCTATCCCATTATTAGCCAATGAGTGGGACATTTCAGCCACCGAGCCTGGAAGGCTGCTTCATCAACTTCAATAATAACAAACACAGTAGCAGGTTGTGTTGGGACTCAGGGCAAAGCACTGCACTGAGCCTCTGCCCCATGGCATGCTGGGCCTCCAAATTCCCTCCTCCCAGCTTACCCTAAGATGGTGGGAAGAAGAGGATCTTCTGTCACTGCTGTGAGTCTTTCAATGGCAATTCTTCCCCATTGCACCCTCAGAAGGTGGGAAGAAGGAAGGTACAGAGCCTCAGGGAGGAAAAACAGTGGCAGGTGTATAAAAGGGGAAACCAAAGGAAAAGTCCTTTTTTATAACTGTGTTTGTACAGAAGAAAAAAGAACCCACTTTTGTAAATAAACCTCCAAATGTTAAGATCCATTCTGAATTATTTTCTCATGGAAACTGACTTGACAGATTTGCTGTATGCAGGTTAGTGGATTTCTGCCAGGTAACAGAATATGGCCTAGAATAGTTAATTAAAACAACAACAACAACAGATTAGTAGCTAATTAAATGGATAGTACTATCCATTTTTTTTCCAAATGGTGGCATGTGCTTGTGGATAAAATTGCTGTTGATATAGGGTCATATCTATATTGGGTTACATAGCACCATAATATGGAATATGACATTTCAGAAATTTCTGATAAATGAAACTCAGAAAATGGAGACTCTGAATAATCAGCTGCAAAGAAATTCACAGCCTCAACAACTTCCAAGGGCAAAGAGTGAAAAGTATCCAGAAGGAAGGCACACCTGCCTCTCCCACCTTCCATCATTGCAGGGGCCTCTGAGGAAGCCCAATTATTGATGGGGAGTGGGGGGGGGGAGCCAGCAACATTATGAATTGCTCATTTGAACAAGTCACACTGCCCCTGTTTGCCAGCTGCCAGGGGCTGGCTCATGGGTCCCTGCGTGGTTGTGAACCTTCAGCTTGTGCCCAACCTGATGGATTCCTGTTGCTGCCATGGCAGATGGGCACGCCCTGCTTTGACCACCACCATGCTCTGTAGCTCAGTCCCCCTCTGCTATCCCCAGAGAAAGCATTTGAAGAGGCTAATGGTGTCCCTTGGGAGAGGACATTCCTCTGACAATCACCCAGTATTCTAAATCATGGAGAGGTTTTCTTGCTAGATATTCAGACAGTCACTATCCTTCTTGGGGACAGTAGGGGGAAAAGCTACAGAGCTCATTAGCAGCAGGGGCAGAATTTGTAAGCATGCTCCCCGAACTTCTCTAACTGTCGACTCTCTCTTCACGGTTGCAGAACATTCAGATGTTGTGGCTTGTGGCTTCAGGGGATCTGGCTAGCCCTAGGGTTCATATGGACATAACCTCTGAAAAAGCCTAATACCTGTCGCTACTTATATGCTGTTAAGCCTGGCTTCTCATAATGCCATACACCTTGGAATAACCTCATGATGCAAGCCTGTATAATAAACCAAACAAAGGTTGTTGAAGAAGGGTGGGCTGCATCTACCCTGAAGCAAGAACAGAGAATTCGAGAATTCGTACAATGATGGGGATGTCTTGCTGGAAAAGAGACTCAAAACAGGGTTTCTTCAATCCACAATGCAATTCCTCCAGGGCAAAATTCCATTCACTTTCACAGGACCACTGTACAATTAAATTAATTATGGGCTGAAGATGCGGTAAGTTAATATCTTTAATTGGACCAAAATTACATAGTGACATAAAAGGTTTCTCCAGGCAGAACGGAAAGGTAGCAATGGATTTCTCAGACACAGGCAGCAAGGGGTAGTCAAAAATACAGGTAGTTAAATCATTCCAG
The DNA here is from genome assembly GCA_026170595.1 of Plestiodon gilberti rubricaudatus. NCBI lineage: Eukaryota > Metazoa > Chordata > Lepidosauria > Squamata > Scincidae > Plestiodon > Plestiodon gilberti. The sequence continues at coordinate 52,067,277 of JANXHW010000002.1, forward strand.
AGCTTGTTGAAAAGGAACAGAATAATCATTTCAGTGTTGTGACCGGATTACTGGATGAATTGTGTTAATTTGATAGATGTGTGTTCTATTGTTATTATTGCTTACGGCTTTGGTTTATTGTGTCTTATATTGATATACTGTGGAAAGTGATTTGCTGTTGCTCTTATTTTTGTCATTTTCATAGCGTGAACCACCCTGAGTGCAGCATTGCAGAAAGGCAGTGTGCAAATAAAGTGACCATGACTATCACCACCAGTGTAGGAGATGGAGCACACTATCCATGCATCGATGGTGACTGAATCCACACAGCAAGGTGCTTGTACGCAGTGGCTGAATATGTCCATTTTCTTCTTATTTAGACTCCCTAGTCCTGGTCAGCACTCTTACATCTACACACACTGGCTCTGTTTTCTGGTAAAAAAATTCTCAATCCACATAGTGAGTCTCTGTGGGCAAAACCAAATGGAAACAACCATCAAGGAGACAGCAATGCCTCACCAAGGATTCCAGCTCATACTGGCCCTTTGCCAGGCCCCATGATAAATGTGGACAATGACAGTATGTACAGTTAGCTTCCTGCTTAGGCATATTGATATTCCAGGAAAAATAGGTCTGTAATTTTAAGGGATGCAGCTGGTTATATGCTATGAACTGGAGAGTTGCCAGGCAGCTGTCTCGTAAGAAAGGTACTAAGCCTGACCTGAACTGGAGATACGTTACTTCTTAAATCTTCTTTAAAATGTGGTGGCAAGTTACCATTACTCCTGGGGCCATACAACAAGGTGTAGAGTGAACTGGGAATTCTGTGTGAAGTTTAGTAGTATGTTCAACTAACCACATGCATGTTCCACATTAAAATAATTCGCTGTTAATACATGGTTTACTTACCCAGACCATTTCAAAGATATAAGACTCTTGCCTCTTTTACAAATAATGTAAATGTACAAGAACACTCTTATTGTATAAAAATCTATTCTGGTCTTACATGAAATCACTGAGAGCAGAACTGGGCCTTCAAGGGTTAACCCTACAGTAGCTTATATGTAGGAGATGATAAAGTGCATTATCAAAACGTAATTTCAGTCTTCCAAATTGTTTACGTCTTTTAAGAATTTTGTCTCCTTCCCTCTTTTTGGCTCTCCTTTCTCTGCTTTAATTATGAAAGGCTCTGAAATGCAACCTGGGTGAGAAGCCAAGATTCTGATCAATTTAAATGAGTGGAAGATTTCATGTTCTGACACACACCCATTCACTAATTTTCCTTAGGTTCTGATACTAAATATCACATTTCACCATCCCCTTCAGCTAGTCCCTTCCTTTTCTCTTTTATTTTCCAACCACACACAGACATCTTGGCAGCTCTCACTCAGATTTTTACGCTTCACTCCTAATGAAGAAAGGTTTTAAAAAGGTGAACAGGAGTTCTCTGCTTGTTTTGTAATATTATTTTCCAAGCTCCCAACTTTCCCAGTGAGAGGACCATAGGAAGCTGCCTTATAATGAGTCAGGAGTTTTAATAGTGTTAAAAAGACACAACTGGAAACAGTTCTATGCAAAAATATCTTTACAATTTCCTAGTTACTATTTCCTAGTTACTAGTTACTGTTACTATTTCCTAGTAACAAACATATGCAGTAGTATAGTCACGTCACACCAATATCCAGAAAGAATTAATCAGAATCTCTTCCTTGTGTCCTACATTATGAATGACAATGTAGAACACAAGGAAGAACCTGAAGAAAATACAAAACAATGAAATGTGATAATTACAGGATGCCCTTTATATAAGGGATGCCCTTTCCTCCTAGATATTGGTGTGAATGGAACTCCTGAATGGCAATTTTTGAAAGAGAGGTGAAAATCACCAGCCATTTTTCTTCAGTGGGATAAACAATAAAGTGAAGAGAATTCCTTTCCAGGGCAAGGACGTTTCCAAGGAAAGGTGTTCCTATAGCAATTCGCTCAGTGCACATCAGTAGATATTGCTGGAAAATTCTAGAAAAGCACAAGTATCGTACAGAAGTGGGCAGCGCAATCCTGCCTAAGTATCTGGCTGGCGGCCACCCACCAGATCCTATCCCCATTATGGGATCGGCCCAAAGGTCTACTCGGGGGAAGGGGTCCTCTGGTGTAACGCAGGGAGGCCCCAATTGGCCTCCTTGGATTTTCGGCAGCTATTCAGCTGGCGCAAGTCCAAGGAAGCTGTGTAAAGGTCGTGCTGGCCCGGGAAAGGGATGGAGATATGGTGGCTGCTATCCCTGCCCCCTGGGCTGGCTCGGCCAATGGCCCCCCTCTCTCACCACCTGGACGGCCCCCGCCGGTGCTGCACTTACCTGTATCTGGTGGCCGCAGGGATGATCCGGCGGTGGAGTGAGGACAGCCGGCCTCCGCGCCGGCTGCCCTTATTCGAAAGTCATCGCAAACATGCTTTACGGCACATAAACTTAGGCGGGAGTGCACCCACAGTCACAGAAGGGCAACATGCCACAGATCCTTGCAGCATTGCATTTTAAGTTTTGGCCAACAGTTATGGCTTCCACCCTTGCATTTATGACAACACTGATCAGAACAAGTCTGACTAAGAGCTAAAAGAGGTTGTTTTTTTTTTTGTACCAGTAAATGATTTCACTTAAACAACAAGGCTGCCAGTGGATAATGAGCTTTCCCCATCTGATATGTTCCACTTGGCAATCTGTTTGCATAGCTAATGATTATTTTCATTGTAGCTTTTCCAGAACAACTTCTGTGTATATCTTCTCATACTCCCATTCTGTTACCTTGAATCCTGACTGATTTGTTCTCGGATTACCTTTTACTTATTGAGTCATACCTTCTGAAGTCATTTGCATATCTTACAAAGAATCAGCGGATGTACATATTACACAGTGCTTGCAGTAGTAAAACATACAAGATCAAAACTGAGATCGTTTTAACATTAAAAAGAGAAGCACTCTTTATGTGCAATACATTATGTGTGGCTGCCTGCAGAAATTGGGAACAGGAGCAGGATCGGGGGGGGGGGAGGGGAGCTGAGAGGGGGCAGTGGAGATCAATAGGGTGAAGTTCCAATCCTCTTTTTGTAGGAGACCTGGATTTGCTTTATCGAAAAGAAAGAGGGAAAATGGAGTATGTTCTTTTCATGTGCTTTATCTGATTAATCCATGCATCAAATTTCAGAACAACCACAAAACCTGTAGTATTAATGAGCCAGGTTTTATAACCTGCTTCATTCTTTGCTTCATCTCATCTCAGGAGGTTTCCATGGGTCACACAAAAACCACTCCTTAAATATGACAAACCTTAATGACGACATCCCAAGCACCTGCAAGTTATCAACATTTGCATTGAAACATTCTTGTGCTTCTACCTTCATCCCAGTCTTTTAGATTGAGAGAGGTGATAGCACCAGAAAAAAAAGCATGGGCATTTCAATTACAATAATAACACTCATGCATTTATCCAAGACTAGTCTGTTGAGACAAGCACAGGGCCAAACACATACCTGCAGGGCAAATAAAAGCGGAGAGAGGGGTGACTTTGGTAAGGAAACTGGTACAGCAGAGAAGGATTAAACATCCCTTCCTCCACCACTCAGTGCTCAGTCTCTGCAACTGCATTTACGTTTTAACAGAAAAGAAGTTAGAAAACCCAGTCATAGTGGTCTCTACCACAGCTGTATTTTCGCATTACAATAAGTTTAAAAAATGCAGTAGTCTTTGCTGCATCACTGAAATAGCATGTCTGTGACCCGGAGCCTAGTGCCGCCGGTGGAGGCTGTCTTAGGATTAGGCTGTAAGACTGAGCTTTGCCCACTGGCGTCGCTCAAGGTGGGGCAGAAAGCTAAGTTCTGCAGCTTTCCACCCCACCGTTACTCTCTGGTACGAGGTGCCCTGCCCGTAGGAGGAGCCCATCAGCAGAAAGCAATGCGCAGGAGAGTCCCTGCACCTTGCTTTCTCTCTGCTGACGGGCTCCTACGATGAGGGGGCAGGGCACCTTGTACCGGAGAGTAGCGGTGCGGTGGAAAGCTGCAGAACTTAGCTTTCCACCCCACCTCAAGTGACGCCAGTGGCTTTGCCTGCGGGCCCCCTCAGAACCTTGTGCTGGTTCCTGCATGTCCCAAGACCTTCTCCAATCATGGACACTTTGCACAGTTGGGGAACATCTAGGGTGGCCTACAATCTTTCAAATTTCAAAGATGTATTTCTGATCTGTATTTCTGAAAAGAATACACAGAAGAACTATACAAGAAAGAGCTTAATGTTCCTGATGACCACGCTGGTGTGGTCACTGACCCAGAGCCGGACATCCTAGAGAGCGAAGTCAAGTGGGCCTTAGATAGCATTACTAACAACAAAGCTAGCGGAGATGATAATATCCCAGCTGAGCTACTTAAAATCCTAAATGATGATGCTGTGAAAGTGCTGCACTCAATATGCCAACAAATTTGGAAAACTCAGCAGTGGCCAAAGGATTGGAAAAGGTCAGTTTACGTTCCAATTCCAAAGAAGGGCAGTGCCAAAGAGTGTTCAAACTATCGCACAATTGCACTCATTTCACATGCTAGCAAGGTTATGCTCAAAATTCTACAAGCTAGGCTTCAGCAGTACGTGGACCGAGAACTACCGGATGTACAAGCTGGGTTTCGAAGAGGCAGAGGAACTAGAGATCAAATTGCCAACATGCGGTGGATCATGGAGAAAGCACGAGAGTTCCAAAAAAACACCTACTTCTGCTTCATTGACTACGCAAAAGCCTTTGATTGTGTGGATCACAACAAGCTGTGGCAAGTTCTTAAAGAGATGGGGATACCAGACCACCTTACCTGTCTCCTGAGAAACCTGTATGCGGGTCAAGAAGCAACAGTTCGAACCGGCCATGGATCAACTGATTGGTTCAAAATTGGGAAGGGAGTACGGCAAGGCTGTATATTGTCACCCTGCCTATTTAACTTATATGCAGAGTACATTATGAGAAATGCAGGGCTGAATGAATCGCAAGCCGGAATCAAGATTGCCGGGAGAAACATCAACAACCTCAGATATGCAGACGATACCACTCTAATGGCAGAAAGTGAAGAAGAACTAAAGAGCCTCTTGATGAGAGTGAAAGAGGAGAGTGCAAAAGTTGGCTTGAAACTCAACATTAATAAAACTAAGATCATGGCATCTGGTCCCATCAATTCCTGGCAAATAGAAGGGGCAGAAATGGAAGCAGTAACAGATTTTACTTTTCTGGGTTCCAAGATCACTGCAGACGGAGACAGCAGCCATGAAATTAAAAGACGCTTACTCCTTGGAAGGAAAGCTATGGCAAACTTAGACAGCATAATAAAAAGCAGAGATATCACCATGCCAACAAAAGTTCGTATAGTCAGGGCGATGGTGTTCCCAGTAGCAATGTATGGTTGCGAGAGTTGGACCATAAGGAAGGCTGAGCGCCGAAGAATAGATGCTTTCGAACTGTGGTGCTGGAGAAGACTCCTGAGAGTCCCTTGGACTGCTAGGAGATCAAATCAGTCAATCCTAAATGAAATCAACCCTGACTGTTCCCTGGAAGGACAGGTACTAAGGCTGAAACTCAAATATTTTGGCCACCTAATGCGAAGAGAGGACTCTCTGGAGAAGACTCTGATGCTGGGAAAGACTGAAGGCAAAAGGAGAAGGGGAAGGCCAAGGATGAGATGGCTAGACAGCATCACCGATGCAACGAACATGAAAATGAGCGAACTCAGGAAGATAGTGGAGGATAGGAAGGCCTGGCGGGATATGGTTCATGGGATCACGAAGGGTTGGACACGACTTAACGACTGAACAACAAATTTCTGATCTATCTATCTATCTATCTATCTATCTATCTATCTAGCTAGCTAGCTAGCTCAGTCTGTAAACACACACAACTACATTCTACATTTATTACTTAATAAATGTGTTATCACATCTATCCTACAGTGTTATTGCTCTGTATTTTGTATTCAGGAATAAAAGTTAAAATATTTCTAAATATATGGTGCAATTATTTCAAGTGCAAGCATGCCCCTATTACATTCTTACATGAACAAGCCCATGTGTTCCATTTGTGCCTTAATGTACAGTGGCTAATGAATTTGTGTCTTGGTTGATTGAGTGTAAGACAAAGTAAAGTACAGATTTTTGCTGATACCTTTAAAAGCTTGCAGGTGTGCAGCATTTTAATATAAAATCAGCTGAAAAGTGGCAATTTAGTCTGACATTATCCTTGAATTGTATGTGGGACTGAAAGCCATGAAAGAAAGTAATTCCAAGTACATTGAAAAATGAAACAGAAAGCTACAGGAAGGTCAATCTATGATCATATTTCAGAAACAAATCTGAAATAATACCCGCTCCCACATTTTAAAATATTTTATTTATGTATTTTTAAACTTTTGTATACTACTCTTTCATTAAAAAATCCCAAACCAAGCATTTTAGACCTACGATGACATTTTAATATTTGAGATATTGGTGTGCTATAGCAATCAAAGGAGATCTGTGGGACTGGGTGCCCAAAGACAATCATGAGCCATTCTATTCAATAAGAATGGGCAAAAAAGGTATTCATTTCAGATTTCTCTTCATTGCTTCATTTAATGGCCTTATTCATTTTATTGGATCATTTCAATTAGCTTTGTTTGGTACCTGATTTGGATGGTTGTTTCATGTCAATTTTGATTTGTTTTTTTGTTTCCTATTGCTTTCATTTCAATGGGAAAAAAGCAATTACTTTAATATTTGGATTTCTTTTTGGAACTGGATGTATGCACTGGAGGGATGAAAGACCTCCATAAGGATACAAAGGCCCCATTCCTATCCTCTCCCCCCCCCCGCTGATGCAGCCACACCGCTGGAGTTCATGCTGCATCCTGAGAAGGGGTAGTCCCGGAGGTTTCCTCTGGGTAAGTCTCCGGCACTGAAACGGGTCTACTCAGACCTGTGCCAATGATTTCGCTGGTGCAAGTCTGAGTGAACCCAGGAAGATGGATTGAGACCTAGAAGGGCGATAGGATATCGGTGGTGCTGCCGCCGCCGCCGCCGCATCAGCCCCCTTCTAGTACTCATTCTGCCTCCCATTCCGTCCCCTCTCCTCCCTATTCCTCCCCCTCTCTGGCCCATTCTGCCCCTCCCTCCCTCCCTCCCTCCATGCTGAATGCGATGGAATGCGAGGGGAATGCGATGAATCCACTTGTGGGCCGCTGCCGCCGCTTGCCTCTTGTGGGTGCGTCCCGGCTGCTCCTGACGGCAGGTCATTTTATTTATTTTATTTACAATATTTATATCCCGCCTTTCTCTTACGCCACTGGAACTGCTTCCGTCATGCTAGTTCCAGTGGCGTAAGACCCATATAGGATTGTGCTGAATATCAGCTAAATTTAATCTAAATAGGTGCTGGGATTTTGATTTTAGGAGCAATTGAAGTTTGATTATTTTAAAAGGTTTCTGCTGGTCCTGTTATATAGTTTTTGTGGCCAATTTGCATAATATACACTGGCAGCATAGATATCCTCCTAGGTAAAATGCTCACTAAACTTCAGAAAGATAGTTGTGGAGGCTCAGGAGTCATAAAAATGTCATTAGAGGTTTTAGGGTTCCCCCCCTCTGTTTTCTGCCCAATTTACACCAAAGATACATAAAATAAAGAGCTGACTTATACATAAAATAAAGAGCTGACATAAAAGATACATAAAATAAAGAGCTGACATCTTCCAGGCTAGAGGGAAGTTCACTTCTAGATGAGGCTGACCCTACATGTGAGCCAGGCAAAATACAGTATATACCGTATTGTCCCGAGTATAAGACTCACCTGATTATAAGACGCACCCTTAAAGTTTGGTGCTATTAAAAAAAATTAATTAAATCACTGGCATTAAATTGCAACAGCCTGATTATAAGACACACCCCTAGTTTAAAGACTTAAATTAGGAGAAAAAAGTGAGTCATACTCAGACCAATACGGTATATACTCCAAACCCATATACAGATTTATAAAATCAACTTCTCGGAATTTCTGGAGATAGTCCACCACAAAATGTTCAACAACTTTGCCCAGGATGCAATATTTCAGATAGGCTACTTGTTTAATTCCCTCACCAGTTTACGCTATGCAACTGTGCTTCTGGAGCGTGCGCTACATGCTGTGGTGGTAGACATTGTGATGAAGGAACAGTCAGCCAGGCATTATCCTCTGGGATCTCCAGCTGATAGACCAAGCTTAAGACTGATGCCAATTACTTTGGGATGGATAGAATGAAACCAGCGATTATAGGCAAGCAAATGTCTGTACTCCCCCCCCCCCTTTGGCTGTGTCCAGAATGTATTGCACACAGCTGAGAACAGAGGAGACTTGGTAGGTCTACACCTACCAACCCGCACTCATCCCTGCAAAGTATTACTAATTAACTAAATCATTTTTTGTCACGAAAACTGAACATTTTGCCACTCATAGAACCTACTTGAGTTCCTCCTACCACCCTTCTGGTAACTAGCTAAAACTAATTCTGGAGGAAGAGTGTCTCCCACTGAATGAATAATATGACTTCTTACAGTCAAGGGATTTTTCATCTGAGGTTTCATCTGACTATCTTTTCAAAAGCTGAAGTTTGAGCAAACTAATTCATGTTGAGGTGGTTCACATCATGGCTGAATTATGCTGAAATCTCTTAGAATGTCCTGCTGGGAAACATGGAGAAAGCATTCCCACATTGCTGCACCATCAGTATGCAGCAGTATGCTATGCAATGCTGTCTTATCTGCTAGCAGAGCTATGGAAAAAGTTATTCACATAGGATTGTGCGTGCGCACACACACACACACACACACACACACACACACACACACACACACACTTCAGAGAGAGAGAGAGAGAGAGAGAGAGAGAGAGAGAGAGAGAGAGAGAGCACACGAGAAGCAACTGGTTGTGGCCACAGGAGACCTAAAACATGATGGGAAAAGTAGCTAATGAGAAGTCTAATCAAGGTAGGAGAGAGCAACCCACAAGCCTTTCAACTAGGAACTGAATAGGTAAATAGGTAACAGCTCTCCCTGCGCTATGCGAAATTCCACCTGAACATGGACCTGCATCCAGGATAACAGGCCACCAAATCTGGTTTCCCAAGGGCTTAAAAACCTCGGACAAAGCAGCAATGAGGAGAGGACTGGACATGCAACCGAGGCCCCCGCTGGTCAATAGACTAACTAAGGGCTCAGTCCAGCCTAACTCAGGCACAGTTGAGGCCCAATTGTGGCCCAATTGTGGCCCAAACTAGGACCGAGTTAGGCTGCAACTGTGCCTGAGTTAGGCTGGAGGCAACAGCATTGGGCCAGGATCGCGGCAAAACTTACCGCAGAGGCAGGCAGGCTCCTGTGGGGAGCTGTCAGTCTTGTGGAAGCGAAGAGCCCCCTCCTCAGCCCGTCTGCGTGCACCTACCACAGCTGCTGCAGCGGTCGCAGCAGATGGGCAGCCACAGGCGGGCCTGCAGGCACTGCGCGTTTGACAGTCAGCTGAAGGGCAGAGGTTGTGCCAGTGCCAGCTGCCCCAGGGCACCCTGGGCATCAGCCACCTGCCGCAGGGGGGAGTGCGACTGCCCTCCCTCCTGCAGACTGCGATGCCACCCCCAAGCCACGGTGAGGCTGCACGTGGGAGTCATGGGGGGGTGAGCGGGGGAGAGAAGGGAAGGAGGGGGTGGGAAAGGCACGCACAAGGGGGGGGTCTCATGAGGTCTGGAACCGCCTCCGCCAGGACAGGCCCGTGCGCTGCCTGAAGCCCTGGGCCTCAAGGGCCGTGGCAATGCCCACAAAGAAGGCATCCCAGCATGCCTTCTGCTCCGTGCCCTGGCCAAGACCGAGAGATGCCGTGGGCTTGTCTGCTGCGAGCGGGAAGGGCTCACGCAGCTCATCACACCCCCAGATGGGGCAACGTCGGCACCTTGCGGCAGGCGCTCTGGCGGCATGGGGGGTGCCAGCGTCCATCATCAGGGAGTGGGAGGGGAGGCAGGCACACTGACAGGGGGTGCTGGGGAGGGGCACGGGTGGGTCAGAAACAGACAGACAACACGGCTGGTGGGAGAGGGATACAGGGAGAGGGGTCTGCAGAGACCGATAGGGGCACAGGGGGCACTTCGCAGATGGAGGCAATGCAGGAACGGGCGCCTCTCATGCAGACGGACCGAGGGCGGACACGGACGCCGTTGATGGGCGGAAACGGACGCCGGTGACGGGTGGACAGAGGGCGGAAACGGACGCCGGTGACGGGCGGACACGGACGCCGGTGATGGGTGGACCGAGGGTGGGTGAGAGCCCCGGTTGCTGAAAGGGCTCTTCACGGACGTGGCGGACGTGCGCCACAGTGCCCATCAGTGTTTGCCTGCCTGACAGGCCCCCCAACTCCCCCCTCCCCTCTGGTCCCAGAGGGTCCGGCAGCCCCCCTGCTGTGTTCTCCCAGGGATGGCTGTGGCGGACCCTGGCTGGGATTCATGCAGAGGCTTGTGTGCTGGGGCCTGCCTGTTTGGGTGTGTGGGGCAGTGCTTGTGCAACATTGGGGACATGTGTTTCCAGGGGCATCTTTATTGTTCTGGAACAGTGGCAGAGATGGCCGGGCGTGGCTGCCAGGGGTAGGCACAGCAGCCTCTAGGACTACAGCAGCAGCATCAGGCGAGCCCCATGGACCTGGAGATGCGGGCTCTTCCCCTGTGGAACCATGGCCTGCTCCATAGAAAGGGGAGGGACAGCAAGTAGGCAGCCAGGGCGGTGGGGCAGCAGCAGCAGCTGAGGTGGGTTGCAGGGCAGGCTTCCAGACCTCTCTGGCAGCATCAAGGCAGGTGACCGTGGGGCAACCAGACTGCAGGCCCAGGGGTGCTCCCCGGATGGTTTGTGGTAGTGGGCATTCCTGGGGGGACGAACAACATGGGGGTGTTCCATGGCAGCTGCTGCGTGGTAGCAATCGCCATTGAAGAGGAGCCAGTGTGCCAGTTGCAAAGGTCTGCAGGGAGAGAAATCAAACACAGCTGAGTGGTGTGAGACACATAGCCTGGTCTGCGTTCCTTCCCTGGGTGTACGGTGAGCATGATCCTGTAAGGGAAAGGGGTCAAAGAGAGAGACAACAACACAACTTGGGGGTCACAACCATGGCAATCCTAGCAATACTGACCTGTCGGTAGACCCTGTGGAGAAAAGAGGGGGGGGAACAGCTGGTGTCTACATATGGGTTACAGTTCCACACTCATGGCATTGTGTGCTCACATTAATACAGGCAGCTATGAGACAAGACATTGGTATAGAGGCATATCATGGCAGGCTATGCAGGCAGCTATGAGACAAGACATTGGTATAGAGGCATATCATGGCAGGCTATGCAGGCAGCTATGAGACAAGACATTGGTATAGAGGCATATCATGGCAGGCTATGCAGGCAGCTATGAGACAAGACATTGGTATAGAAGCATGTATCCTACCTATATTTCTCTATGCAAAGAGGCAGACGTCAGACCACATGTCAGCACAAACCCTGCACTTACCTGCTGGTGTTGTTGCCTGTATGGGGGGGGGGGGAGAGAGGGGCTGGGAGAAAGACATGGGTTAGCAAACACTTGCATGGAGACAGCTGCCCAGGCACAGCAGTAAACAGTTTGGCCACAGGCAGAACAGCCCTCTCTGCCCTAGAGGGGGGCAGAGAGGAGAGAGGAGAAGAGAGAAGTGGGGTGTTAGAAAAGTTTTCAAAGTCCCACTTTGTGGCTGCTGGGGGACAGAACCCCACGCCACGTGCTCAGAGAGAGAGAGAGAGAGAGAGAGTGGAGGGCTGGGGCTGGGCTTTTGTGGGAAAGAGGCTGGGTGGGGCTGGGTGCTGATAGGGTAACTATTTGGGTCCATGTCCAGAGTTAGGCCACACCTGTTCGGTCCAAACTCAGGCCCAACTCGGGCCCAGGGTGTTAGAACTTTTCAGGAGAGGGCTGGTGTGGGTAAGGTAAAATGGCTCCTATGGGTCTCCTCACATTTGGGTCCACCCTTTTTGCTGGCCCAAATTTTGGGCCTGAGTTGGGCTCGAGGGGGCGTGTCAGTGGCTCTCCAGTGTCTGGAACCGGACCAAAATTCGTAACCGCCCCCGTCACACCCCCGACACACCCCCAACACACCCACTTTTAGGCTGCAATTGTGCCTGAATTGTGCAATTGTGCCTGAATTGTACCGCAGTTGCCTTGGGCTGGACCGGGCTGCAATTCAGTCACAATTGCAGTCCAACTCAGGCACAATTCAGGCACAACTCGGGCCTAAAGCACTTGGGCTGCAATTGTGCCTGAATTGTACCGCAGTTGCCTTGGGCTGGACCGGGCTGTTAGATCCAGGGTAGTTGTGAGGTGACAAGGAGGAGGATAAGATTTGCGTTTCAATTCCCTACAGAGTTAAACTACAGAGTTATTGCTAATGAAGTGGGGTTTCATTTTGCATTAAGTTCAAAAGCTAGCAAATTTTGAGTAAATTTTGAGCATTCACTCCGCTGGTCTAAATGTAGATAGAATTGTGCTGTTACTATATAACATATATGGATGTGTGCTAAACCTAAATAAACAGAAATAAAAGAAAAATAAACATAAGAATAAATAAACAAACAAAATAGTACTGTGCAGTATTTTATTCTTGTGTAAGTGGACGATTAATATATATTTGAATATATATGCCAATAAAGGTTCTGAAAACTGAATCTATATTTGAATATGAGTGATTTAGGGTGAATCTAGAAGCAAACGGGGGCTGTGCGACCCAGAACACTGCCGAACGTCATGAGGCTGAGTCAGCTGTTGCTGGAGACAGCTTAATTGGAGGGAGGGGTGGGTGAGCTGGAGCCCTCAACTACATCCAGCCTGAAGCGTCTTCCAGGCTAGAGGGAAGTTCTTTTCCCTCTTGCACAACACTAGAAATAGGGGACATCCACTGAAACTGAGTGGGGGTAGAATTAGAACAGACAAAATAAAATATTTTTTTACCCAGCGTGTAATCAATCTGTGGAACTCCTTGCCACAGGATGTGGTGATGGCACCTGGCCTGGATGCCTTGAAAAGAGGATTGGACAGATTTATGGAGGAAAAGTCCATCACAGGTTACAAGCCATGATGGGTATAAGCAACCTCCTGGTTTTAGAAGTAGGCTATCTCTTAATGCCAAATGCAAGGGAGTGGCGACTGGACACAGGTACCTTGTTGTCTTGTGTGCTCCCTGAGGCATCTGGTGGGGCCACTGTGAGATACAGGAAGCTGGACTAGATGGGCCTTTGGTCTGATCCAGCAGGGGCGGCTCTTATGTTCTTGTGTTCCAGGCGAGCTGAGAGCAGGGTTTGCAGTGCGTGGCAGGGGAAGGGCCCAGGCTGTAAGTTTGCTCTTTCAAGGCAGTGTGATACCTTCAAGAATAAGTCAGCTCACCTCCCTGGGTGCCACAAGGTCTGCTAACTACCCACCATTCTGTCTTGTCAGGATTCTTGCTGAGTTTCTTTACCATCACTGAGGCTGCAACAGCATCCAAACACTGATTCAGGGATACAGCTGCAGCACCTGGATTTGATGAACCTGAAAAAGAGAGCAGGGAGTCATCAGTATGCTGATGATGGTGTATTCCAGGCTAATGAACGATCTCTCCAGCAGCTGCATATAGATGTTCAAAAGTACGGAGGACAGCATGGAACCTTGCATCAGTCTCAAAGCAAGATCCCAGGGAGTGGAGCAGCACTGATGACACAATGCTACATTTTGGTACCAACCCATAAGGACGGATCAGGACCTCTGCAAGGCAGTGGGTCCAGCAGTCCAAGCCTCTAGTTGGTTCAGATGGATTTGAGAACCCATTTTATCAAAAGCCACTAGGAGTAAAGTCACCAGGGTCAATCTACCAATCTTCACATGCAGATCATCAACCAGGGCTACACAGGCAACTTGTATCAGTGGCTGTAGGAGTTACTGGAAGATAGGAGCCTGGCCAATGTCAGCCATGCTTTGGTGACCTCTAGTGTTGAATACTGTACTGTGCTCTGCAGGTACAGAGGTAATGCTCTGCCGCAAACAATGAGCTATGCCAGGTGCATGGCAGCAGTACCTCTGGCTTTCCCGGCAGCAGTAAGTTGGTGCGGGGGGGGGGATGGACAGTGGGCAAGGAGGGGGAGGATTGGGGCAGAGATTGGAGCCACCGGGGTGTTTCAGGGGCAGGCATGGGGTGGATATCGGCAGCAATGGTGCTGCCGCTATCCTATGCTCTCCGCCTCGCCTTGCCATGCCCCCTTGGGTCCACTCAGACTTGCACCAGGCTAGCACAGATTGGGAGCCATGGCACACCAGAGTAAGTAAGTAAAAATGTCTTTTACTTACCACTCCATCATGCCATGGTCCTCGGCTGGCCTGCAGAATGCAGTGGAGGTCACGCCAACACCACTGCACCCTGCAGGCTGGTTGAAAATAGGATTGGGGCCTTAGACGTTCAGCAGATGTCAGGATAGTTGAAGTCCCCCATTACCACAGTGGCTTGCCTCTTCAGAATGTTGGTAATCTGTTTTAGGAAAGCATTGTCTATGACTTTTGCTTGACCAGGAATTCTATAGCAGACTTCCACTATGGCACCATTCTTATTCCTCTCTCCTTTTATTCTTACCATGAAACTTTCAACCAAGTTTCCATGCTCAGATTCCTGGATTTCTGTGCTGGGTGTATACATAAAATGAGACTCCTCCTCCCTTCGTTTGAGTCTGTTCCTTTTGAAAACGTTATACCCTTCAAGTCCTATATTCTACTCATCGGTCTCATCCCACCAAGTTTCCATAATGCCTATCCGATCATATTTGCCTTTCCGTATTAGGATTTCACATTTGTCCTAGTTGTTTCCCATACTCTGTGCATTAGTGTAAAGACATCAGAGACGGCAGGTATCACTTCCTACTCACTTCTGTGGTGCAGGGAATTCAATTCCTTCTTCCTCTACTTAACTCTCTCTGTCTCTCTGTCTCTCTCTCTCTTACCTACTCACCTTCTTCCAACTTCCCTCCTCTGTCCATGCAGCCCTGAATTCCTTGATGTCCTGATGGTAGCAGGGAAGAAGGGAGGGAGGTCTCTTCTCCCTCTAATACTGGCATGTGGCTATAGGGCTGAGCCTGGTAATAGGAACACTGAGCTTGGAATAAAGTGAGCTATTGCTGAAGCCCAATGCCAAGACCAAGTAGGGGAAAGCTCTGTATATTAGGATCGATTGTTCCTTATTGTGGTTTTCTTAGCTACTGTTCAGTTCTGATTAATTGTCCATGCCTTGGGTACATTTTAGTCAGAAAGGTGGCTACTATATTTATAAAAGAATTCTTGCATTCCTCCCCCCCCCATATGAGTTGGTGAAGAAAAATGATCAAGCAAATGCGTATCAAAGAGTGACCATATTGTATCAGGAGGCAGTGTTTTGCAGATGAGTCATGAGAAGTGAGACAGGCAATGTTTGATGATCTGTTCCTATTGAATGATTCAATTTGCCACTCAGATTTATGCCCTCAAGAGCACCAAGGATATTTCAGGACTTTATGAGCATCTCTGAATATGACTAGGTGATGTTTTTGTGTAGTGTGAATGTAAACCTTCATAACATGTTATGATAAGCCAGCAGCTGAGTCCTTTTATCTTTTATTTTTCTTTTTTGTTTTGAGAATTTGCATAAATTAACTAGCAAGCACTTTCTGTCTGGTTTTGTGGGCTGCGGTTTATGTCAATTATTGCCTTATTCCATGAGTAATCACACTGACTTGAATGGAACTAGTCGCACAGTAAGTCACTATTCAGTGTGTGTACACTGTGGATTGGCTGGTTTGAACCCAGGGAGATTACATACTTAATTGTGGGCAATAGTCAAGGGTATTACCCAGCTTCTGCAAAGGCAGATTGCATGGAATTTACATAGAATTATTCTTTAATCCCAAGTAAATTGTCAATTAATTCCATGGGCGCATCAGGCACGACAGCTACTGTTTAATTATAGAGCAGGGGCATCTGTGTTCAGCTCTACAATGCTGTATCGCGTTTTCCTTGAAGTTCAGTGATACACTGTTGGACTATTTTCCCAGAATCTCTCTTCTTTCATCTTCTGGGAGATATTCTCAATGTATTGTCACAGCCTGACAACTTCATGACACTGAAGGGATTCAAAGATAAACTATAAGGCAGGATTTTCTCTTCACTAGAATCAGCATTTTAAGTTTCCTGAATTCCAAACACAAGTCCACATGTAAGAGATTACGTTTCTTCCTACTACCCAACCCATGACCCCACTAAATCAAAATACTTGATTTTAAAACTGTGAGACACATGAACCATTAGCACCAGCAATGTTGGCAAATGGAGTTGGTCCTCCTTCTCTCCCTCCAGCTGGTTTCTTATACATATTCTGTAGTGGTTGCTAATAATCTTTTCCCTAGTGATGATTCCTCCTTCCTTCTGAAATGGCAGGGATTGGGGCCCATGGGGGAGCAGTAGCGGAGCCTGGCCCTCTAGGATCTATTGCTCCCTCATTTCCTTCTTCTTTCCTTACCCGTGCCAGGGAACATGGGGAGGAAGAAATAAAGAAAATAATGAAAAATACAAAGTAGAAGATGGGAGAGGAAGCAAGCATGCAAGCAACCAAGCCGGGGGGGGGGCAGAGGCATCGTTAGGGACAGTGGGGGTGGGGGGCCCCAAGGTGATGTGGTGCCAAGTGGCAGGGGGTGTACTTGCCTCCAGATCCGTTGCCCCCTCTGCTGCTTTTCGTTCTCTTGGAGACGTCTTCGGCCGCAAGATTGTGCCGTGCTGCCGCCGAATTTTGGTGATGGTGGGCGAAAATGACATCACGCCCCCAGGGGCAGGGCATGTGCCGTCACGTGGGGGGTTGCATTAGTGGTGCCCCACCATGGGGGTGCGTAGGAACGCTGCTGGGGGGTAGAAAGAAGAAACCCTGGGGGAAGAGCGAATGAAAGAAAGAATACTTATCATTTGGATAGCACTTTCAAGTGCATACCTGTATTATGTTGGTGTCCTTACAACAATCCGGTAAGGGAGGTAAGTGTTATTATCTCCATATTTCAAACAGGAATGTTGAGACTAAGGCTACTAGCAGCCCAATGCTAACTGATGGATCTGATGATCACAATGTGCATGACAAGACTGCCAGCGCACATGGTTGGTGGCCATGTGCGTGGGATAACAGAGAGTCACCCACCACCAGCGCTGAAAAATTGGTGGTGGGGGCAGGCAGTGGGGGGGGGAACGGGGTAGGCAGGGGAAGGAATAGGGAAATGTCTGCACAGGGAGGGGGCAGGCAGGAGGCAGAAAGGGAGAGGAGAGGGTGGATCCAGATAGCACATGTGTGCGCCAGGATCCTATTCCTTTTTATCTCCTCTTCCCTCTCCCTTACTCTCCTTGGACCTGCACCAGCACAATGGTTGGCACAGATCAATGCTTGATCCAGGATAAGGGAATAAAAGTTCCTCATCATGAGGAGACGTCTGTCCGCGACTGCCCCCACCCACATCATAGGATGCAGCACAAGCTCTGTTGATCAGCCTGCTTTGGTGGGATTTTTGAAATTAGAATCGGGCTGCCAGTGAATTGATAACAGAGGGAAGATTTGAACCAAAGTTCAGATTTGCAGCTCAGTCTGCTGCACTTTAAACATTAGCACTGTTCCTCTGTGTTGGAGTATATCTCCTATTCATATGGTAACAAAACAAACCCGGCTTTTCCCTTGCCAAATGCGATCTTTGTGAAAAGGGTGGACCAAACCAAATCTTTTTCATTTTGTTTCCAGATTTTGCAGAGGAGACTGCCATTTCAGCTGATTGCTAGGCGTGCCCATTTTCACCCTCTCCTACTTCAATGGGCTCTTATGGACCAGAGATTGTTTTTCAGTCCCACAAAGTGTGTGATCGATAGAGCATTGTTTTGGAAAAAAAAACGAGAGGAGAGAGAAAGAGAGAGAGAGAGAGAGAGAGAGAGAGAGAGAGAGAGAGAGAGAGAGAGAGAGAGAGAGCAGAATGCCGTAAAACAGCATCCTCCTTCTGCGTTAACCACTTATGTCCGATGAAAGGGAACTAATGCAGTCCTCCACACAAGACACTGCACACTAAACAATCATACTGCACAGAATTGTCTGGGTGTTCTCTGTGGAGGAGAAGCGAAAGAAGATGTCAGGAGCGATAACCCTCTTCCTTGTGATTTCAGTGGTGCTAATGTTGCCCCCTGATTCCTAGGGACTCTGACAGAGCAAAAAGTCAGAGTGATCTCAATATACTCGAAGACCAGCAAGGGCATCTGAAAGGCGCCTCTGAAAATGCTCCTTTTTCCTAGCTCTCCATCTTCTAATAAACCACGGTGCCCCCCCCCCCCCATGCTGGGTCGGCACAGCACTTAACTATTGCTAAGTGGAAAGTTGCAGAAATGGTGATGGGGAGAATGCTCGCCCTTCTGCACCCTCCTTTCTGTGCTGCTCAAACAATAGCCTCGGCTATGCAAGCAGCTGTGTGGTCTGCACAACCCGATGACACATACATGGAGGCAAGGAGGATGTAAAGACTCGTGTGTGTGTGTGTGTGTGTGTGTGTGTGTGTTTCTCCAGCAAGTGCAGTAGTTTACTGCTGACAAGCAGTGGAAACTACCCCAGTGTTGCCCAAAAAAGGCTGTTTTTGTCGGAGGCTGCCAAAGGATATTGCAGACAGAAGTGTCACCAGCTGTACCAAGAGCCAAGGCTCAGCAGAGCAGTAAAAGAAATAAATAAGCAAAATGGGCAATGGTTAAAAAAAAAAGAGTTCTCTTTTCATGGTATAGCGCTACATACTAGAATCATGCCCTGGCCAATGCACCAAGGCATGCCAATAATTTATGGTGCATTACCTCATGCGCCTGTCATTCCACGGGAGAGTCTATTACAGTATCACCACATGTACATTTACAAATGGAATGCCAAAGCAGTGGCTTGAGTGATGAAGGGCTTCTAAAAGGCAATGGAGTCAGGTGCTTTCCAGAAAGGCACTGAAACAGGTCAGCCCAATCAATCTTCTCTTAAATGCTGTGCTTCAGAGTGACACAATCCACAAATAATGTCTGCTGCTAACGAGAACGGCATTGTGGCTTCCCCAAAATAAAAAGAACACCCAACTCAAAGCACTATTTATTTATATGCTACAAAGTGTAGGCTGGTCCATTCCCAAGGCTTATAGCAGGCAGCCGCAGATTAAAAAGCAAATATCAAAGGTCTATATAATTCATTTCAAATGCAACTGCAGCCAAAACGGAAGCATATTTTGGAGAAAAATGTAAAGCAAATTCTCATTGCCTGAAACATTTGGGCAGCCCAATCCTACCTTACTTTCTTCCCAGCGATGCAGCGAGGGCGGTGCATGCAACTCTGGATCCTGGGCAGGAATTGGGAGGTGGGAGGTCACCTCAAGGGAAGGGAACTTTTGTTCCCTTATCCTGGGTAAAGCCCAGCCTCTGCTACTGGTCTCTTCAGATCTGTGCCTGCTATTTTGGCGGCGCAAATCTGGGAGGTCCATGTAGGGAAAAAAGGCCCAGGAAGGGGGATAGAATTCGAAGTGCACAAGCTTTGCCAATCCTGCCCCCTTCCGGCCCCAGTTCATCTACCCCGTCCCCGTTGCTGAGGCAAGCTTCTGCTCCCCTGATAGTTCTACTTGGATTTGCTCCAGCAATTGCTGGCACAAGTCTGAGTGGACCTGAGTAGGTGAATCAAAGCCAAGAAGGGGGATAGGATATCGGCAGAGCTGCAGCCGCTGCTAGCTGCCCCCTACCTGCCCTTGACACCCCCCATTCCTGTCCCTGCCCAGTTCTTCCCCCTCCCAGCCCCATTCTGCCCAATTCCGTTCCCTGCTGGTCCCTTGCCAGCTGCATTCTATGGCGTGTCGTGTTTTGCAAAGGCTTTAAAGCATGTTGCACGGCTGCAAGGCCACAGAATTTGGCCAGAACAGGGTGATGATTATCCAGTTAATGATCACCTACAAATGCCCTGAGTGGACAAAGTTTGTCAGATTTATTTACAGTCGTTTAGATCAGCTGTGTCTTCCTGCCCCTTCCTGCTTCCACATGACTTTTCCATGTTTACCCTGGGTTTTCTTTTCCTTTGTCCCCTTTATCTGGAAACGCAACATGACTACAAAATCAGCAGCCATGCTTGCAAACCAAAAGCAAACCAGGCTCAGCAATTAATGAAATGGAAGCAGCAGACACATTGGAGTGTCTCTCTTCTGCCCTCCCTTCCTCCCTGAGTTTAGGGCTCATGGTTATTTTTGTGCTTCAGTTCAAAGATTGAAAAAAGCAGGATTGCATTGAATTATCCTGTGATCCCAGGTGGTCTTCATTTTTCTACGCCTGTTAGCCCCTGAATACTTAAGAGCTACTTAGCTGAAAGGTCCCTTTTGCATACTTGACGGGCATTATGAATACTCCTGCAGAAACCCTTTTATGTCAAGGGACAATGGCAAGGACAGCTAAGTGTCCCCGTATGTCCTTAACCCTGTTTGTCACTTTGCCTTGAAGGTTAGGGCCCCCACTATTAACTATGGCAGCATGATTTGATTTTGGCATATGCCAGACAGACAGACAGACAGACAGACAGACAGACAGACACACACACACACACACACACACACACACACACACACACACACACACCCTCAGATGTTCTAGTGTGGGAAGACCAGCAGCCTACAGATATCATTCAGGACCCTCTTTTTAAATATTTATTCATTCATTCAGTTTTTATCCTGCCTTTCTTCAAAAGATCCAAGGCAGATGACATCTTAATATAAAACAACAAAAACAAGCAATAAATAGGTTTTAGAAAAACCATTAAAATCCAGAGTACAACATTGAGACAGTACAACTGCTGTCAAGACCAAAAAGAAACCAACCGTAGCAGATGAACGGCAGGACATCTCCCCTCAAACATCAACAAAGGCCTGGAAAACCCAAAAAATATTTTCAGGACCCTCCTGAAAGCTGGGTGGGAAGGGACCTCATGGATGTCCCATGGCAGGGAGTTCCAAAGTCGGGGGGGGGGAGCACCATCAAGAAGGTGGTGCTCTGTATGCATGTCAATCAGACATCAGTTAGTGACAGCCGAGCAGAGTCTCCCCCAGTTACCTTAATGGAGAAGTAGAGCCATATGGCAGAGGTAGGTCCATAAAATACCTGTAATTTTGTCTGAGAGTTTGCTATTTTGTTCAGCGAATGCAATTGCTAGCCTCGTTGCTTTCTCATTTGCTAGAATTTAGAACATTTAACAGAAATTCCTGTGCAAGCAGACCCTGAGTATTTATCTCCTGATTTCCTAGTGATTAGCAAGTGTCATCAACACTTGATTTTTGAAAACAAGCCTTATCATATTTATCACCCTGACATTTCTCAGAAGAAACACAAACTGATATCTGGGAAGGGAAAGGAAAAGATTAAAAAAATATTTTATGCACACCGCAATAGGAAGTTTAATGCTACCTAACTTGATCTAATTTTGGACTGTGCAGAAAATTCTCCTACAGACTGTAATTTAGTATTAATAGTGGATTTGTAAAGATTAGAGAAGGAATCCAATCCACTTGGGGGCTGTTACTGCTTCCACCGGAGTTGTGCTGAATGTTTCATTTCTGTCCTTTTGATTGGAAATGTAAATCATCCCACGTTTCAGGAAATGGGGAGCTTTGCAAGATACACAAGTTGACAGTTTATGGCCTCAATCTATGCTTTGCTGTCTTGAAGGGAGAAGGTAGTAAAAATGAAATTAAGGCAAACAGATAAATGCCAAATTCCTATGATGCTTCATCTTGTAATTATCACATGTGCTATTGAAAAGCTTTTGGGGGGCGGGGGGGGGGAAGAGCCCTGGAAACCTGCCATACTTGCACAACTTGCACAAGGAAGAGGAGACAGGACAGCAAAGGACAATTGATAATGAGGATTCTTTTGTTTTAAAAGGATGCGTAGCCTTGTTGCTCACTAGCTCTTGCTTGCCACTTCATCTGAGCTTGCTGCGAATATTTTCATCTCAACCCCCCATGATTTCCCATCCTTCTGCGATGCTGTCTGATAGCGCCTGGAAACAAATTTGTCATTTGTGTGAATAAAGGGAGGGGATGGGGATTGGTAAGGAGAGAGACGGAGAACACCGAAGAGAGTGAGGCGCAATTGAGAAAAACAATTCCAGAGGCCTTGACCTCAGAGGAGCATCTGTTAGTGTCAATGATGGACTTTTGTCTTTTCATTTCTTTCTTTCTTTAAATGCCTATACGCTTAGCTGTACAACTGTGCTCCATCTGAATCTGGGTACTCACAGTCATAGCTTTGGGCAGGCGAATTTGTTTGTTTTGTTTCCTTCGATGTCCGTGGCATTACCTTAGTAATGCTGCAGCTCCAAATGATTTCTTAGAGTCATTCACCTCTTTGCCCTCTCATCCATCATCATTGAGGACATTGCAAGGGACAGGTCTGCTCTCCAGATGCAGCCCTTGTCAAGACGGAGAAGTTGGGGTGGTGGGAGGAATAGAGCTGGTGCCAAAGAGGAATCATGGGAGAGGGAACAGTTGGAGTGAAGTCCTATAAACCAGCCTATTGGTGCACTTTAATGCCCTTTAACTACTCTGTAAATATAATGTCAATCAATGTGTCCTGTCTTTCTTAGGATATGGTCAGATTATATATTTATACCACAGCCACTAAATTGATTTTGATCCAGTAGTAATTGCCAAGTTGCTACACTTGATCCATACAGCCTTTGCAGACAGAGTTGCAGACTCTGTCAGAGATGGCGCCAGGGGTTGGCCAAGTTAGCCCATGGTTGACAACCAAAGACCCACCTGGCCAGCCCAGCCCCTGAGCCTTCAGTACCAATGGCAATGGCAGCACCCAATGCTCCAAAAAGGAGCAGGCACTGACTGTCTGCCATGGGGGACACAGTGCAGGGCTTTGTCTTAGAGCGCCCAACAATCTACCACTGGCACTGGGCTCTGTTTTACCTTGTAGTCCAAAAACTGTGCAGGTGTACTGGAAGCTTGCAGTATGATTCACAGACGTATCTATCGCTTTAACTCCCCTTTTGAACCTTCTCTGAGAGTAGTAGTTTGTGTTTGTCCTGGTCACTTTCATTTGAAATTATTATTATTATTATTATTATTATTATTATTATTATTATTATTATTATTATTATTATTATATTTCTATGCTGCTTTTCAACAAAAAAGTTCACAAAGCAGTTTTCATAGCAAAGGACTGTAAATAAACAATGCCACCTATTGTACACACTGAGGAAGAAATGAGGGATGTTTCAATATTGGTGACAGAAGCATAGCTAGGGGGGCGGGGGTGGACAGGCCCCGGGTGCACTGCCGGGGGTGTGTGTGTCAAAGCCCTTCATTGTTGGCAAAATGGCGGCGGTGGTTTTTTTTTTTTTTTTTTGCGCAACAATAGCAACTGTGAAAAAGAGAGCTATAAAAGCAACAAAGGTGGCCACTTCCATAGAGTGTCTAACAACACTGTCACCACCCACCAAGCCTGACATTGGCCCAGTGTTGCCCTCGCATTAGCCAATGTATGGAAGCAAGAATCGACATGTGGTGATGGCAGAAACAACACGGCAATGTCACTAAACCCATTCCAGCATCTCTCCACACATACGGCTCAAGCAGACTGCCAAAAAGAGTTCATTCCCATCTTCTCCAGTAGTAACATCATCATAACTCAGCAGTTAGCAGATAGGCAACTGATGCGTGCAGCCATAACTGAGCCAGACTCCCTCAGACAGGGGCTAGAAATAGAATCCCCTCACAGAACAAACGCAAACAGGGTGCAAATATTCTTTCTTTTTCCCAGGGAAAATGTCAAGACCACACATAGAAGGAACCACAACAGTCAGCCAGTTCCACAGCCCCATTGGGGGAAGGTATGAATGGAGAGCCTATGGCAGAACATTTTTTTTTGTTTCAACACTATTTTTTTTATCCTTGAGCTTTTCTTTATGAGGAATCCTAAAAGCCACATCTCACATCTCAGACAGGAGACTTGGCTAGAAAATGAAAATAGAATTTTATCCAAGTCGTTTCAGAGAAGATGATTACAGGACCCTAGCTACTAATGAAAAGTTTGAATTCACTACAGTAAGCAAGAAAGTGAAACTTGCAATATGTCAGAGGGAGATAAAATTATTAACTGTTTTATACGAAATGCTACATACCCACAGCTGAGGAATTTGGGGGCAAATAATGCCAAGTGTCTCAAGTGCTGGTCTGTTCATAAGGCCAGCTGAGGCAGCTACCTCAGGTAGCAGATTGGCAGGAGGTGCCTGCTGCTCACCACCATCTGCCCACCTCCATTTCTCCTCCTCCTTCTCTGTCTTCAGCATTCTATCCCACCACTCTCCTCTCCTTCATACTTCTGTTCTGTTCCCCCTTCCTTTTCAAATCCAGGGAGTGGAAAGAAAATGGGGAGCAGCGGAGGCAACAGCTGCAACACCACTATTAAGGGGACAGCATTTGATATGCTATCTCAGACACTGGGGGTTCTTGGGCTCACCTGGGCAGCGCAATCCACTGTAAGGATCTGCGGACAGCCCCTGGGTCTCCCGTTGGATCCTATCCCCATTCTGGGCCAATCGTGATTGGCCCGGAGGTCTACTCGGGGGAAGGGGATGTTCTTCCTCTTCCCCCAGTTTAGCATGGGGAGGCCCCAATAGGCCTCCTCAGGTTTCCGCCAGCTATTTAACTGGCGTAAGTCCAAGGAGGCTGTGTAAAAGCCGCGCCGGCCCGGGAGGGGTCAAGGGTATGACGGTTGCCATCCCTGTCCCCCTCCTGGGCCGGCTCAGCCAGCCACTGGCATCCCTTGCCGCCCAGACTGGACCGTCACCCGCTAGTGCTTCCCTTACCTTCTCCAGCGGTTGCAGGAATGATGTGGCACCAGAGTAAGGGTCGCCGGCCTCTGCGCCCTTACTCATGAGTCATCATGAAGTGCTTTACGGCACGTTTGTGATGGCTTAGAGTGGCGGAACACTCACTCCGCCGCTCTATGTCTACGGTGGATTGCGCCCCACGAGTCTTCAGAAAGACTCCCAATTGTCTGTTCCCAATGGGGAACTTCCAATTGTATGTTGAATGACACAGTGAAAAAGATGGATTTTCTGGCTTCCTGAAACACACTGGCCAGCTTGTAAACTATCTCTAGTTTCTACAACCAGTCTAAAAGAAAAGAAGTGGTAAGGCGGTCAGTCTGTTTTGTCCAGTCCTTTTCCAGTGAAACTAGGAGTGGTCTTGAAAAACCTCAACAAAAGAAGTCAGGTGGTTTTGAAACCTACTGTCATTCTTTCATTTTCCTAAGAGCTGCCTGATTAAAGGGCTCTCCGAATGCCCACGGGAAAACTGTCAGCAGCTCAGTCGCACAGAAGTGTTTGACATCAATTCTCAATGCAGCTCCTCTGACGTCAAAGTCACAGCTCTTGTCTGAGCAGAACTCAGACGGAAGTTTTCTTTAAATATAACATATTACAGATGGGAATCAGACTGGGAAATTAAACGGCTGGTGCATTTGATGGCAATATAATTGTTATCATGGGAGCAATGTAGGAGCAGGGGAAAGGTGAAATGCAGCCATCTGACTTGGTCTAACATTTTGTACATATGGACTGTGCCAGAGGCAGTTCATATCTATGAGGAAGTGGACTGCTACAACTGCTATTGTTTTTCCCCTCCATTGCCTTTAGCAGCACTGACATACTTTGCATTCCCTGGAAGTACAGCTTGATCTTCGGCTTTTGCAGCTGCCTCCTGGGGCTCTTGCACTGTCCTTGTGGAGAAAAGGTGTATGGCAGTGTGTTAGAGCTTTGTGTAAATGTAGGATTCCCAGAAGCTGGGGCAAGCAGCAGGAGATGG